>OZ005603.1:5000-10005000 GCA_963930655.1 Myrica gale
TTATTATAATTGGTGAAAATGTATTGAAATTGATGAAAAAGTGAGAGGAAAACGTTTTGAAAATGTTTTGAAACATGAAACAAACATAGTTTTAGCATCTTTGAACACCCGCGCTTCACAGCCCACTTTAAATTCGATCTTTCATTTTGCCTCAATTTTTTTCTAAAAGAACAAACTCGTTGAGAGAAAGTCTGGCACACCCAAGCTCGCTACCAGTTACCGCAAAAAAAAAAGGTGCAGAAGAAGGACGTCCCTTCGCATACGGAACTCTATCGCAACCCTACCAGGACCCTCTGCTAGTAAGAAACTTTCCAGGTTTCCTTTTTATTTTGATTTCTCCTCTCAGCCATCCTATGCCTCTTCAAGCATCATTTTCCTTATTTTCTAAATTTCTTTTACATTACAAACCAGGGTGTAGATTTTGCAATCCTTGTCTTGCTTGTGGATGGTTACAATGTATATGGCTACTGGATGAAGTTGAAGCTGAATTTTGTTATTTCCTATTAGAATTTACATGAACTATGCCATCTGATTTGGGTGATTTTGGTAGTTCCTGAAAATTTCCATTGTCAACCCTGGTGTAATGGAGTGGCATATGGTCTACCAAAATATATTTTCATACTCTCCTGACCAAAAGAGTAGTCAATAAATAAGAAAATAGCTATATAGTCTGCTTCAAGTAAATTGGCGAATCTTTAATTTCAGCTATATATTGGTTCTTATGGTTTAATTTCATGTGTACAGCTTCCCACATTATATTCAATGTTGATTCAGTGATTCTATCCAAAAAAGAAAAATCTATTAAGAAATTAGGCCTCTTGTAATCTTCTCAAAGTTGTCTCGTGTTGAGTGGTTACTTGTTAGATGGTTTCTTCTTGATATGTCCCCAGTGAGTTGATGACACTGTCGCACCTTTTTTTTGCAAAACATTTGCAGAGGTGAAAGTGGTAGTTGTATTTGATGCTATGATGTCTGGACTCCCTACACACAAGGACAATTTGGTCGGGTACTATTTGTAAACCTAAACAATAGTTATCACTTTCTTAACTTAAAGGGTTTTTGAAATCCATCTTGAGTTTTGTTGTTCATTGTAGCTAAAGCAAGAAGCATCCATTTGTTTTTATTTTGTATATGCATCTATATATTGGTGGGTGAATCAGTGCCTCTCCTTTCAGTTATCGTATTCCAAATATGACATTTATCAAATATTGGATGATTTCTTGTCTTTTTTTACAATTCTTCTTTATATGGTAATGCCATTTTGATTTTCAATACCTTTTTCTCTGCAAGCAGTGGTGTATCTAGGATATAAAATGAGTGGGGTCGAATTTTTAAGGGAAAATGACCAAAAAAAATTTTCACATAATGTAAAAAGTGTCTTAAAATTACAATATCGCAAATTAAGAACTAAAAACATTAAAAATAATTAAATACACTTACTGTATTATTTGCTAATACTGAGAGATGGTAATTGGATCCTACAGAAATTCGACCTTTGAGGCCCCATCATACCCTTTACCTCTCAATCAGGATATTGATAACTCGTGTCTTGCAAACAATTTATCTATAACAGTTTTTAAAGATTGGTAGCATGTGTCAGTAACATGTTCCACACCAAGAAATCGTTCAATCACCTATCCACTTTTGTTCACATATCTCAAAACCACTGTCATGTGCTCTTTCACTGAACTATCTCGAGACTCATCAACCATAAGACAAAAAAAAATCATCCTCAATGTCTTTAATGATAGCAAGTGTGGACTGTGCTGCACAAGCACTCACCACAAACACGTCTCCTCCGGATTGTGTTCCTTTAGGTCGCCTAAATAGATAACACCACGAAAAATAATTTACATCCTCTGATACACTATATTCAAATTATTCCCACATTTCTTCTTCGGAAAAACATAGCGACGAGGTTGAAAAACACGTTTGATCAAGTACTCCCTACGGACTTCATCCTGAATCCTAGCATTATACGAGTCAATAGATTTACTAGCATTATACGAGTCAATAGATTTACGCAACCCTAGGTCAGAAATAATATCATCTGAACTCAACAAAGGGCGAGGTCTTTTCGAACTAGAATCTTCATTAGAAGTAGTAGCCACATTAGGAGTATTAGACGACTCCATGTTTTGTGACCTTTTTTATGAAAAATCTATTCATTATCTAAAAAGAATTAAACAAAACAAAACACTTTAAAATGTCCATCAGCATATGAGGAAGACAATTCTTAACACCCATCAATAATTATAGAATTTGATGCCTATATGAAGATAAAGAATCTTCTTCCGTCAAAAAGTATTGGTGCACTCAGCTATTTCTCGTTAAAAAATAATCTCAGTAATAAATTAGATTAATCAAAAACAATATTTCTATGCTTTCCTTTCTAATTGGCAAATAATAAATTAGTGAGGACCTACATAATTTATGTATTAGTACAGTTAAAGTGATAATGGACCGGTGAAAGGGACTACTGAGGCATGAGGGCTGAGGGAGAGACAGAGAGATCGCAGAGTGAGAGAGAGGAGTAAGTTTTTTTTTTTAAATCAGAGGGTGAAACGGCGTCATTTCACCCTCTGATTAAAAAAATTAAGCAAGTAGGCCACACAGACTGGGCCAGTGGGTTCGCCCCCACTGGTCTTGGAAGCAGGCCTGGGCGGCTGGGTCAGTGGGGGCGAGTCTGCTTCTTAATAACCAAAAAAAATACAAAGAATTTTGGAGCCAGTGGGGGTGAACGCACCCCCTGGATCCGCCCATGGTTGTAGTAAACACATCTTTTTTTTGTATGCTTCATTCGTACAAAAGTAGACAATATGTCACAAATAACAACTTTGATGCTTGTAGAACCACAACATTGCATAGGGTACCTAATCAATGGGAAAATAAAGCAGGAAACGCCAAACGCTCAATTCAACCGAACCAGTTGAGGAAAAAGGATCACTAACATATCACACTTCAGATTCATAAAACCGGTATATTCAAGAATCCCTGAAACTAGTTGCGATAGGGATGACCACGAGAAGAATGAGCACAAGGAGAATTATCATTCCGATACACAACCACTTCCTGCTGTTCCTCTGGTAACCCTTTGCAGTTTTGAGATCTTTGTTGCCGTCCTTCACATAGTGGGCAGCATTCATGACATGGTGCTCAATGTCGTCCATCTGCTCACCCTGTGCCTCCACCATCACGGCCATATCCAGAAACACCTGATGCAGCTCCAGCAGGCTCTTCTCAATCTCCTTGGCCGCATCATGCCTATCCTGTATTTCGACCACCGTCTCTAGCACCCTCCCCCTCCCGTGCTCCTGTATCGCCCTTCTCAGAAATTCCTCACCTCCGTTAGAGATTATCTTGTCTATAACCTCCTCGTCTGGGTGCTCCCCCGTCACGGTGAAATATCGTCTCCCCACGGTGTCTTTGTACTCGGTCATCATTCTTTGCCTCAGACCCTGGAAGTCCATCATAAGCTCTTTGAGCTTTTTACGCAGCCCATTGGTGACTGCGATCCTGGTCCTGTAGATAGGGGTGCCCTCTTTGTAGCCAGAGAGTCTCTTGTTAGCGACATTGGCACGATCCATTCCTTCGAGCTGAGAGCGAATGGACCTGGCCTTCTTGAGCACAGTGAGAATGTCGGCATTGATCCTGTTGCGCAAGGATTTCAAGGCCTCGGGCTTGTGGAGGGATTTGCTCTCCTCGTTGGCTTGCTGTAGTTTGCCGAGAATTTCCCGGAGAAGGGACATCTCCTTCTTCACATTCTCGGCTTCTTCCAGGAAGAGACCGAGGTCACTGTCCACGTGGGTTGTGGAAGATGCCATCTCTAAGTCGCCGGCTTCCAGATCCGCATCTTTCATGGCAGCCTTCTTTAAATCGACGTAGTTCATGAAGGATTTGGTCATAAGGTCGTTCATCTCTTTATCTGTTTGATTTGCAAATTAATATCCTAGATATTATATTACCCAGCTACCTTTTTTTCTCTCTATATATAAGTTACAGATAAACCCTCCTTCGATAAATTAAGTTGTTCCCGAAAAGGCTGAAAAATTAAATCGTGAATGACATAATTAAACGGAGATCCTTTTCTTTCGGAAAAGTGCAGAACTCGGCAGAGGGAAGGCATACCTTAATTTCCCGAGTAAATTGTTAGAAAGCGACAGCCCCTTAGTCTTTAGGCTAGCTCTTCTGCTCCCAGCTTACTTCCTAGTCGGATCTTGCGCGCAGAGAAAAGAGTTAGGCAACACATCTAACAAAGGAGAAGATCTCAGGATCTTTTCACTAATCTGGTCACCTGTTTTATCTCTTTGCGCTGGGTTAACGGCTATACTTTTAAAATATATCTGAAAAGTAGCCGTTACAACGGCTTCATTTTCAAATACATGTTCCTTTTCTTTCTTTTTGTCAATTTTCTTTTCTCATTAAGGCTAACAAGCGGTTCCTGGACGTGTGTAATTCTTACCACTGAGAAATATGAACATTCTCAAGACCCAATTAAAAGTTTCCAAATTTTTTTATAAGCAAATAAAAGTTTTCCAATTGATTTAAATTATGTTTCATATCTGTCGGACATTTATTTGCCCATTTTTAGTTGTTAAGTAAAAGGCTATTGCATTCTTTACTGCCATTGGACCAAACATTTACTTCAATAACCAACAAGTTTAATGGAAGAAAAAAATAAACTGTTAAACTTTATTTCTCGGATAAGAAACCTGGACAATAAAAGTGAAGTATAGAAGAAAGAAAATTAAAAAAAAAATCTGCTTAATAGGAAATATGGAAAAAAATAATGTTTAACTGTGAGGATCAAAGGAAGAAGAAACAATTAAAGAAAAGGCTGAACTGCATCACATGTCACTGTGGCATGCGCGAATTGCAAATATGTTCATGTGGTAAACAAAGTCATTTTCATACCCCTGAGGTAAACTTCAAGGTCACAATATGCTCCTCTGTTACTTTGTCGTTTAAAGACCTAATGGAAAATGCTTACGTGGTAAAATAAATACGTCAACACCAATCAGTTGATGTCACGTGTTCCCTGGGCCCACGAATGTCACGTCATTTGCTCAATCATATGTCATGTCATTGTCTCTTAGACACGTCATCATTTTTAAAAAAAAAAACGCAAAAAACAAAAACTTCAATTGGGGCTAGGTCAGGTTCTGTCGAGTATGTCGAGTATTCAATTGATGGTGATCATGAAGTTGGAAGCCCACATTCTCATATGTCATCAGTGAACCCAGTGAAGCTAAAGCGGCGGGTTAAATGCTTCTGTTTTGTCACTTGTGCAAATGATTTCAGTTTGTAACATGTCTTAGCCCTTCAGTGAATGAGGCAAGAAAGGAGGGATCTTCGAACTGCACAGTTAATTCGACTAGATGAAGAAACTGACAATCAGATGGCAGCAGCAGCAGTTGAACGAAGTAAAAACCTTGATACCACCATGAAGGGAAAGTTCAGTATATGGAGGCAAGATTATGACAACCCAAATTCTGATTCATCACTGAAACTTATGCGAGACCAGCTCATAAGGCATATGCAAACATTCTACTGTGCTGCACGTAAAGGAACCAGAGAAACATATTTTCCCTATAGTCACAAATAAACTAAATTTTGCTGCAGTGAGAATGTGGTTAATTGTCAACCCTCCTCCAAAAGCAACAATCCAATTTGAGAACATTGATGATTTCAGGTTGTTGAATTCCTCGTACTGTTCTGTTCTATGTCAAGTTAAATCTGCGAGAGTTAAGGAATATTATTTCAAGGCAAATCATCCTTCTTCCATCTCTGTTGGGCCTGGGAACCTCCAGATTGTCATGAGGAATACCACGAAACGGATGACATTTCTCAGGGAGAACTAAGGAGTTTCGAATCTTGGGAGTTGTAGATTTGATTTTGGGAGAAAGGACTTAGGGCAGAGAAGTGTAAAGGCAGGGGAGGATAGAATTGGGGAAAAAGAATCGTGGCTGAGAGGGAGAGGAGGAGAAGGGAGTTGGGGCTAAACTAAACAGCTACTTAGCCCCAATTGATGTTTTAAAAAAATCAAAAATTGATGACATGTCATTGATGTGGCATATGATTGGGCATATGATTGGGCAAGTGATGTGGCATTTGTGGGCCCAAAAAATATGTGGCATCATCTGATTGGTGCAGACATATTTTTTTACCACGTTAGCATTTACCGTTAGGTTTTCAAACGGCAAAAGAACGAAGGAGTATCTTGTGACCTTGAAGTTTATTCCAGGGGTATGAAAATGACTTTGTTTACCACATGGTCATATCTGCAATTCGCGTATACCACATGAACTTGAGATGCATTTAAGCCTTTGAAATGGTAGAGCTAATAAAATGATAGCTACTAACGCATAAAATGCTCGTTTTTCCTTTCCACAAGTATTACGACTAGCATGTAACATTTGAATATCCTCAAGTAATGTTGTTGTGACTTTTCGCGTTTAATGTGACATGCGTAAAAGTTCTAAATAAATTCTTTGTAACTTCAAAACTATTAGGGATAGAAGTTGGGACATGAATGATAATATATATAACATACTTAATCACATACTGTTTGATCGAATTACTAATATCGGGCAATAAACTGGAGACTTCTTTTTTTATAAACCAGCAAAAAAAAGACTAGAATTAATATTCAAGCCCACAAGCCACATTGGTAGTTATTAGACCCTCTCTAATCCTTAAAGCCAGTTAGTTACAATGTCTGTCCTAATACCACTTAAAGTCACAAATATATTAAACTTCAAAATAATTGGCCAATATTACTTTTAAATTCCTTGAAATTTATATTGGTATGTACCTGCTTGTAAAAAAAATTAACACTTTAACATTCAGCCCGTAAATTACAAAATTGTATCAATGTTCATCCTTAAGTAAGATACTATTGTTGAATTGTATAGTAAAAAATTGCATGTCACAATATTGAGGGTTAGATCTTATAATAAAGAGAAGATTGATATATTAAAATAATTTGAAAGTTAAATGTGATGAATTTCGTAATTCAGACAGTCAAATTACCTGGGTGATTAACTGGTGTTCTAAAACTAGGGTTGTGCGTAAATAGCGGTGTTGTTTATGCCCTCCACCGGCACAGTCACTGCTATGGGCGATTGTCCAAAAATGGAAACCGACACTAGCCCCGTTAGAAGAGGAAACCGGAACCTAACGGTAGTGGTTTCGACGGTGACAGTCTATCGCCACTCGCACTGGATTCATAAAAAGTGCACAAAAATCTCAACGAAATCTCAATCAAATCGATGCCAAATTGTCACAGATTTGAAAAAAAAAAATTAAATCTGAACCAAATCCTAAACAACATCAAATAAATTTCTAAATTTACATTGTGAAACAGTGAAAAGGGAGAGAGAGAGGTGAAAGAGTATAAGAGAGAGACCAGAGAGGGGTAGTGGGAGAGAGAGTTGGTGAATTCCTAACAAATTAATAATTTCCTAATATAAAATTACTAACAAATTAACAATTTTCTAATTTAAAATTTCTAACAAATTAATAATTTCTTAATTTAAAGAGAGAGTTGGTAAATTTAAATTCAAAAGGAAACAAAATCTCACCTAAAAATTCTCTCCATATCACCCAATAATCCTTAATTAACATTTTAAATTCTTAATTTGCATTTAAAGAGAAAGTTGAGAAAATTTAAATTCAAATGTAAACAAAATCTCACCTAAAAATTATTTCTCTATCACCAACAATTCTTAATTTGCATTTAAAGAGAGTGTTGCGAAAATTCAAATGAAAACAATTCTGTCCCTTTTGGGGATTTTTAAGGCCTTCTGGTCCGTCTACTCGTTAGCCCGCTGACTCTTCAGAGTGTCTGGTACGCCCAGTAGAGCCTCCAGAGGTTTTTAAACCTCCTTTGTTCTCGATATATATACTATTTATGAAAAAAAAAAAATCAAACACAAATTAGGTCCATATTCGGGTTGGTCTTATCCTCTCCTCTTCCTCCCTCTTGATCCCATCCCCTCCCTCGATCTAGACTGTGGTAACTGATTACTACTAATATAGATTAGATAGCGAGGCCAAACTCTGTGCTGTTTTCCTCTGAAAGGCAGCCACCGCGGAAAATCTGTACACTTCTACAAACGAAGACCGGTAAATCAAATAAGAGAGAGAAGGAGAGTTCGGTGGTGGTGCTGGTGATAGATAGATGGGTGCCATAAAGGCAGCAATTGGAGACGCGGTGCTGACATTCATGTGGGTGTTCAGCGCATCAACGCTGGGGGCGCTGACTACGGTGATTGCTACTGCCCTCGGTGTTCAAGGACTGGTCTGGCCTTCTCTCTTCATCACCACCGTGCTTGTCTTTGTTCTCGTCTTTGTCTTCACCTTGATCGGGGATGCCCTGGGGGGGGCCAGCTTTAACCCCACGGGCATTGCCTCCTTTTATGCTGCCGGCCTCGGTCGTGATACTCTCTTCTCCATGGCCCTACGCTTCCCTGCTCAGGTGCTCCTCCTCTGCCTTTTTAATTTCAATTTTTGAACATGCATGTCTTCCATTTCAGGAGTCACGTATAGATCTGCTGTTCTTTTGTGCATTCAGAACTCTTTTATTGATGGATTGATTGAGTAATTCATTCTTTCACTTGAACTTCGGGTTTGTGGAATTTCTCATCTGTTCCTTTATGCAATTTGGCCCTACCTACCCGCTGGAACCCATTTTTGCAATGATTGTGTATATGCTAATTATCCGAAATATCCTGTTTGAATCTTTCCTCACACACTGTTACTCTTTTTGGGTTCCTTCTCTGATTATCCTTTCTTTGAGGGTTCCTCTTTAATTATAGTTTGATAATCACAACATGCTGTTCGTGAATAGCTTCGTGGGCAAAAACCAGCTTGAAATCTTGCTTACTATCAGTTCATGATTACTTGTCTAAAGGAGAAGTTAAGCAACAAACAAATTATTTATGATGATCACCCACCCAAGAAGATACAACAGTTTCCAAACAAAACAGAAGAAGATGTGACCAACCTTTACCTTCTCGAGCAGAACCATTCCACATGATATTTTTTTTGACAGGCAGCAGGTGCTGTGGGTGGCGCACTAGCAATCATGTGGGTTATGCCAAAGGAGTACAAGCACATTCTTGGTGGGCCTTCTCTCAAAGTTGACTTGCATACTGGAGCCATTGCCGAGGGGGTATTGACTTTCCTCATTAGCTTTGCTGTCCTTTTAATTGTACTCAGAGGTCCTCGTAGCCCAATATTGAAGACGTGGTTGCTTGCTGTGGCAACAGTAGCATTGGTTGTTGTGGGTTCAAATTACACTGGACCTTCCATGAATCCTGCCAATGTGAGTAGACCTGACACATTCTGATGGTCAATTTCTTTCGGTAAATTCTATAAAAAGCTCTGTTACATTGTAGGTGTGTGTTCGTTAGGCAGTAGAAGGATATACTTGACGAATATGCAATTAAGCCCATCTTTTCTCGTTTTTTAAAAGTTTGACATATTATCAGTCTATAATATGTGTCACATTCTTTGTCTATGGCAAGCCTGATGGGTGGTCTGATGAATGATCTTTTTTTGTGGTCTAATGTGATGTTGGCCCTTTTCTTGATTTCCAGGACTTCTTGAGCTTTTTTGTTTGTATGCTGTAATTTCTGTTCTGTTGTATTTTCAGTACAATCTTTTTACTGTTCTTCTTTTCTTTTTCGTTAATAATATTGCTTACTTATAAAAAAAAAATATGGGTCACATGACCCTCTCTACTGCTCTGTTTCTATTGGTTACTTCCGTCAGTATGCTTTATCTGAAAATTTTCCATTATTAGCATCAATGACAATTTGTACCGTCAAATGATCACCTCACAACATCCCCTAACAATGTCTCCTCCAAACTATTGACTTTAACACATCATAATTTGCAAGATGTCTCCTCCAAACCGTTATTCGTTCATCAAATATTCCATTGCAGCTTTCCTCGGAGCTCTCATTGTAGCAGTTCCCATGGTACAGATAGAATCTGACAGAGCAATGACGGATCAAAGACCAAAATCTGAAAATGCAGCCAACTCAGTCGCTAAAACCCCCTTAAGACTTTGATTTTTTTTTAAAAAAAAAAGCCCCTCTAGAACAAGCCCGAACCGTAAATCCAAATTCCTAAACCGTATTCCCATATTGCAGCCGAATCACTGTAAATGCTCCATTAGCATCTCGTATCCAAGATAACTGATTACTCCATTAGGTCTTTCCAGCCCAAAGCCCATTGGTAATGCATCTACTCACCCTGCTTGTGCACCAGTTGCAAGCTAACCCTTGCTATTTGTTTAGTAGACGATTTCTTTATGCATATTGCTATGCAAAATGCTATGATTTAATAATTGACAAGCATGTCTAGCATAAACAAGAGTAAATTCCATGTTATAATTAGCATCTCATCAATCATGAACACCCTTGATAAACGAGTTTTTTCTTGGAGACATCTAGTATGATTTTGTACTTTCTGCTTCAAAAACTTCAATGATGTAAATGCTAGAGTTATTTTGGTTTTCCTACTTATAATTTTGTAGTCAAGACTTGAACTTCTTCTTAAAGTGAGAGTGTCTTATACACTGCAAAAAAGTACTTCTTCAAATTCGTACTGGAAATTCTTATAATCAGCATCATATTGCAATGTTCATGCAAATTGCAGGTTCTTAGTTTATTTGGCTTTCTACTTCTCACCGACATACGTATATACTTGCATGCATGTGTAGGTGCACCCACATGCGCGTGGGTGCCTGTGCATCCATGCATGCATATTACATATGCGGGCAGTGAGAGTGTCTTATACACTGCAAAAAAGTACTTCTTCAAATTCGTACTGGAAATTCTTATAATCAGCATCATATTGCAATGTTCATGCAAATTGCAGGTTCTTAGTTTATTTGGCTTTCTACTTCTCACCGACATACGTATATACTTGCATGCATGTGTAGGTGCACCCACATGCGCGTGGGTGCCTGTGCATCCATGCATGCATATTACATATGCGGGCAGATAGATGGACAGATTGTCTAGAACTTGGGTAACTTATGATCCAGTAAGAACACTTGTGAATTGACCTGCTTCATAGTTGGAAATCTTGCAATCTTGTCATCTGATATTACCTGATTGGAGATATTTGGAGCCTTTGTGATTGCTTGGAGCTTGTATGAATAGCTAAATATCTTCTTATGGGGAACATGGAAAGTCTTGAGGTGAGTTTACTAGTTGAAAGAAAAGGTTTGGATTTCAGTATTGCACTATCTCATGGCAGTGAAAGTAAAGAAACAAGAAAGAACATGTTCTGAAGCAACATAGAGTGTCGCTGGGGCTCTTTCCGAAAATGACAAGAACTTTCTGAGCTTTACAATATGTCAGAGCCTTATCCAATGTCCAAACTTATATCGAATTGTCTCTGCAGGCTTTTGGTTGGGCATACGTGAACAATTCACACAATACATGGGAGCATTTTTATGTTTATTGGATCTGCCCCTTCATTGGAACAATATTGGCTGCTTGGGTCTTCCGGTTTCTCTTGCCCCCTCCTCCGGTAAAACAGAAGAAAGCTTGAAGAGGAAGAATACTTATGTGCAAATCGACTTTGGTAGATGAGTTTAATATTACTGGAATATGGACCTTTATTTCCTGTTTGGCCCTGTTTTTTCTGGTTGGTACCATCTTGCTAGCAATTGTTGGGACTCTCTTTAGGCTTGGATGAATAATATAAGCTTTCCAGTACGAAATCAATATTTGCAGCCTGTATGTAAATGTTGCCATTAGCCTGTCTGTTCTTGTCCTAGTAGTCTTTTGATTTGATCTATTGTGTGAACCAAGTGTGTGATGATTTGTTCTCTGCTCTCTGTTTGTATTGGTAGCCTTCGTTCATGAGTGGCATCTGTGGACTGTAGCTACTCCGAAATAGAGGGATGTGACGCCGGAAAATATGGATTTGGAACTTAAAAAACAGACTTCCAACTGTTCAATTCGCTTGGTGGGATGCCATTGACATGTAACATGAGGGGAACAGATGCGCTCGAATTCTGCTGTGAAATAAAGTGCAATGGATATATTTCGAGCTATAGAACTTCATCTCAGACCTTGCATAAATATAAATTTTGATTTGTGGCAAATTTGCCACTCAACTTTTTTATTTGTTCCTGAGAATTGACTGGGTCTTGGTATGATTCTTTTGTGGAAGATCCTAACGTAAAATTGATGAAATCACTATTCAAGTATCCCAGGGATGCAAGCTGATATTTGTTTATGTGGAGGTCATCTTTTTGCCTGGGTGACGCAAGATCCTAAAATTGAGTGAAGGGTTGCCAAGGAATCATAAGGACATTATCTAAGTAAATAAATTCGAATAGAATGGACAAAAGAAATAGGCAATCTTGCATAACAATAAGAAGATATCGCCTGGAATTTCGTGCGAATATGTTCAATGTCAACTCCACATGGCAGTGAAGTGAAGTAATAACTAATAAGAGAAGAAAAGCTAGAAAAGGAGTCCAGCAAACGACTTTCAGGGCGGTTACGGAATCGTCCGGTATCTGATCTTTGGAGGCCGGGGTCCGTAAGTTCATTAGCCATTTGTAATATCTTAAGACAGAGGGAGAGAGTGAGGGAAACACATCCTTGCTAAGAAAGGAGAAAACTGACAGTATCGCTGCCGAATTAATACCGTCTCTGAATCAGTGCCTCACAAAGACACATTTCCGATTGCGAGTCCCGGATCAGATCTCACATTTCCAACTTTTTTCTTTGTTTCGTTTATTTTGCTCCATTAACGTTCAAGACAAGATTATCGACGCAAAAATTTCGACACCGAGTGATTGAGACAAAAATCTTCGCCCTTACATTGCACTGCATGTTATCCTGATCTATCATAATCGTTTTGTAGACAGGAGCAGTAATAATAAAAACAAAACTATCGGAAGTAGTCGAAATCGGGAGAGCTGGAGGCCGTACAGGAATCCCAGTCTTTGAAGGCTCCTCCCGCCGCCGCCGCCGCTGGAAACGGTCAGATCCGATACCGATCCCCCTCGTCGGCCGAACTGCTGGAGGCCCAGTCCACTTCTCCAACCGATCAACAACCAGCTCCGGAATTCGAAAAAATGCTTAAGCGGCCCGTTCTCCGTCACGAGTCATTTTCCGACAAGATCCATCGCTTCCGAGGGGTGTTGCTGATAATATCGGTCCCGCTCCTCCTCATCACTTTTGTCCTCTTCCTGATGCCTGCCACTTCTCCCACCCAGTCCCTCCAGGAATTCCGCTCCCGGAAGGTTCCCTCGGATCCCAGATCCCCCAAGTCCTACGCCGTTATCTTCGACGCCGGTAGCTCTGGTAGCCGCGTCCACGTCTTTTGCTTCGACCAGCATCTCGATCTCCTTCCCATAGGCAAAGATCTGGAGCTCTTCCAGCAGGTCCTAACCCATACCTTTGTCATTACCATTGACATTATGCATCCAATTATATTCAAATTGATTCGATCGTCTGGTTCACGATGAACTGTCTTCATTATTACTATTCTTGTGGTCAACATCTATTACCACTTGTTCTATGTTTGCTTTGGTCATTATATTGATTGTTATTGCAGATTGCGCCGGGCTTAAGCGCGTATGCCGATAATCCCCGGGAGGCAGCCAATTCTCTGATTACCCTATTGGATCAAGCCCAAAGTGTTGTTCCCAAAGATTTGCGCTCCAAGACGCCTGTTCGTGTTGGGGTCCGTACTGTTCCCTATGATGCTTTCCTTTTTTCCTTCGGTGTTGATAGTTTCGTTGATTTGTAGTCCATATCTTTTCTGAGAAATTGTGATTTGTTGTCAATATCAGGCAACTGCAGGCTTGAGGGCCTTGGAAGGTAATACTTCTGATAGAATTTTGCAAGCGGTATAACCTTTCTTTGTATCTATAGCTTGCATTGTTTTATCAATACTCTTTAAGCTTCCACTAACGTAGATTGACTGAATTTTTTTGCCTCTTTAAGGTTAGGGATCTTCTGAAACATAGAAGCACTCTGAAATTTGAGCCAAATGGAGTTGCTGTTATTGATGGAACTCAAGAAGGTTCTTTTCAGTGGGTATGATATTTACAATTCACTAATTTCATTATGCTTGAGTTGATACAATGTTGATCTTGTAAATCATTTCATTTGCCCTTGCCTTAAGGGAATCGATAGGATGTTAAATCTCCCTTACTGTCTGAACATTGCTTCATGGGCATCTCATTGCTATTATTCACCCGTATTAGCTAAGCACAAGATACAGATTTGCTTTCTCTTTGTCTATTCTGTTCAAATTTCTTTCTCTTGAAGAGATTTGTGCATTAATGTAGAAGCAATTAAAATTTTCACTGCCACCATTATTCTGGGAATAATCCAAGTAATATGATTCTGCGTGAATTGTGAGGCTTTTCAACAATTATTTTGCACTTTCCCTGAGTTATACAGAGCTCTTCAAGACTTCTGTCAGCCATAAAATGCTTTGTGATCTTACCTTCCCATCATAATATGAGTGCATTAAAAACTATCTGATCCTATAAGAACTCCTCGATGATAATTTTTAGGGGTTAATGTTAGTAATTAGAATCAGAAAAGTTGTTAAGTTTAATGTTTGTAATTTGAATCATAAAACATGGTAGATTCAAACAATCACTTTTCTGGGCAGACATGATAAGCACACTATTAGTCTTTCTGAGTAAACAGTTTTCTTTTTTCTGTCCCTCTTTTTTTCTCTAGCTATCTTCCCTTCAGACCCTCAGGATGGTGGAAGGGAATTATGAGAACTGCTGTAATTAATTTGACATACAATCAACAGTCCAGGACATTCTCACCTTCCATTTAACTATCTGATGATTCAACTAGGAGGTGTTAGATTTCAATTTGCAGGCAGATTTCCTTGGCTTTTATAGTAGCAACTGATGAGTCGCAGCATACTTTGTGAGTAATACCCAGAAATACCCATTGGGAGAAATTTTTTATTAGGTAAGCACCGAATTACTGGAGTAAATTCATCTAATTAAGCCAAAAAGAAAATCCTTGTGACTTTAGTGAGATTTTCAACACCATGGAATGGAACAGTCTATATATGTCGACTGAAACATTTTTTGTAAAAATTTCAAGACAGCATGCCACTGCCCCTGCAAATTAACGTCTTGTGTATTCTGCATTAATGACTCTTGAGTATGAATGATCGTCTTAAGGGGCCTCTTGTTTTCCAGGTGACAATAAACTATCTACTTGGGAATTTAGGGGGGGAATATTCGAAGACAGTTGGAGTGGTTGACCTTGGAGGTGGATCTGTTCAAATGGCATATGCCATATCGGAGACAGATGCTGCAAAGGCAACAAGGGTATCAGATGGAGAGGATATGTATGTAAAGGAAATGCATCTCATGGGAAGAAAATATTACCTCTATGTTCACAGGTTTTTCTCTTTCTTTTAGTTTGATTCATGATTTCATGAGAGAATTTTTTATGTATTTAGTCCTTCAACTGGCTACTGCTGTGTATCCTTGTTTCATGTATTGAGTGATGCTACCTTTCTGTTAGCTTCTCATTTGTTCCTCGAGATATTATTATTTTGCTTGGAATGGTTAACAGCTAAAAGATATGATATAAGTTACAATTAGTTCTACTAGTTCATCTGTCTATGGATTACTTCTGAATTGCTGTTTAATTTTACATGGTTTTTGCATCTTGCCTGCAGTTACTTGCATTACGGCTTACTAGCAGCTCGGGCAGAGATTTTTAAGGTTTCTGAAGACTCCAGCAACCCATGCATCTTAGTTGGCTATCGTGGTATTTTGAACTTATCCTTTTTCACTATTTCTGATGTTGTGACAGCACTAGTTTCAGCCTTCGTCGCTTCTTTTAAAGCATGTACTTTTGTAATCTCAGGGAGTAAAGTTGTCTTTATAATTCATAGTTGCATAAAGTTTTAGTTGAAGACGAGGAACATTTATGAAACATTGAAGTCAAAAACTGTTTTACACTAAACAGTTGACACTTGACACTAGACATGTGGCCAGCTGATTGTCAAACCGCGAGGAAACTAAGGCATGTAAGCAGGTGGCTCTACGTCAACATTGCATGGAGCAGGGCTGTTTGAATTATTTACTTTCCGTTTTCAGATCTGAGTGTAGTAGCTATTCAGGCACATTTAACATAAGTCACCTGATGGTTGCCAGTGGAGGCAAGAGTTTCCTGCTTTTGTGTTAACCTTCACAGCTGTCTGTCTATCCCTCTCTCTATCTCTCTCTCTTTCTCAGACTCTCTCTCAATTTTACCTTTCCCCTTCTGTGTTCCAGTCTGATATTGTTAGTTGCGTGTAAAACTCCTGCATGGGGCAACCATGTCAGTGAGGGTTGGTGGGTGTGTCTGCGTAATGTGCCTCTGTGTTTCTCTTGGTTTTAATTTTTTAGTCTAATCCTTAATTTTTGACAAGGTTATTACAAATATGGAGGAGTTGAGTATAAAGCATCTGCTTCCCCTTCTGGCTCAAACATGGACGAATGCATGAGGGTAGCTTCTAATGCTCTCAAGGTGAATGAATCTACATGCAGGCACATGAAATGCACATTCGGTGGGATATGGAATGGTGGTGGTGGGGATGGACTAAAGAATCTCTTTGTTGCTTCATTTTTCTTTGACAGGGCTTCTGAGGTAGCAATCATCCCTGTATTTTGTTGCTGAAGAAGTACGAATAAAAAAGTTGGCATTTCGTTTTATCCTTTTCAATGGTTATGTCTGACCACTTATTTAAACATATAGGCTGGTTTTGCTGATCCAAATGTTCCTGTCGCCAAAGTTCGTCCTAGGGAGTTTGGGGATGCAGCAAAGCAGGCTTGTGAGACTAAATTTGTGGATGCCAAGTCCATATATCCACGTGTTAAGGAGGATAACCTGCCATTTTTATGCATGGATCTTGTATATCAGTATACATTGCTTGTAGAGGGATTTGGTAGTCTGAACCTACAATTTTGTAATTTGTGAAGAATTGATGATGAAAATCCAAGTAAAATTCTAATCTTTGGTGCTGCTTTTGTTGATTGCACAGGTGTAGATCCTTGGCAAGAGATTACATTGGTGAAGAAGGTTAAATATAGAAATGCCCTGGTTGAAGCAGCTTGGCCACTAGGCAGTGCAATAGAGGCTGTGTCGTCCTTGGCATAATTGCAGATGACATCATTAGATTTACACGGGAATTTTAGAGGTGTGAAACTCTGTTTCCGGCTGTAGTATCCACAGATGATATACCCCAAAGTCTGTATAAGGTGAAATTGGATTTTGGTCTGTATTTTAGGAAGGAGGAAGAGTTTTGGATTCTTTTATCTTAATTTGTAATAATCTTTTACAAGATATTCTCATTTATTTTTTCGTAGAAAATTATTTGGTTCAGTTAGTTCATTGAGTTTGCCAGCCGAATAATAAAAAATGTCCTAACAATTCATTTTCTCCCTCCTTCCCATCTCGGACTTTCAATGTTATTTCCGTTGGTTTACTCCTACTATCTCGTATGATTCGATCATTTAAACCATGGATTCATGGAATCAATGTTCTGCACACATTTATGTGGTGCAGCGAGCATCTTTCTGAAGGTACTAGATAGTTGGGGGGAAATTCAAGTATCATCAAGTACGGTGTGCTGGAAAGGACTACATTGTAAGATCAAACCACTTGTTGCTGAGTTATATTGGTCGAGATAATAATTTAGCCAATTCTCTTGGTTATTTTTGTTTTGCTAAATCAACACATTAGAAACACAAGGTAATGGCACATTTATTTGGATTCAACAATTCCCGCTCTTTAACTTTTACTTTGTTCTCTTAAGCCTAGACTTTCTGTCACAATAGTCTTCCATCTCGAAACTCTGGGTTCGAATTTCTCAATCCAACTACAAATCCTCTGATATTCGTTCTGGAAATATAATTGAGCCTTGGGAGTTGCTAGGCGCACAAATGATTTAATGTGGTTCGTAACTCGATGATTCTCACTGCTATGATTCGAGACAATTTGTTTCGGTGCTTAGCCACGATAAATTATTTGGGACGCTGAAATGTTATCTCAGATAGTCGTACTACGCTTTATCTATTGTGCGTTGCGGAACTTTTCGGGCAAGCAATAATAATTATTTGGAAAAAATACATTTTTCATCTACAAACTATTATAGATTTTACACTTTGCACTCTAAATTATCCGTTTTGATACATTACATCTTTTACTTACCAATTTTTGACACTTTGCACCATTTGTCAAGTTTTTAAACTAAAATGACAATAATGGCATTGACCCATTTTGCATATATTTAAGATATTGTTATCAATTCAATAATTTTTCAAGGGTAATATTGTCAAATAGAGGTACAAAGTGTTTAATATAAGTAATTGGAGGGTGTAATGTGTTCATGTGAGTAGTTTAAGTTGCAAAGTGTCTAATATTAATAGTTTAAGCGTGCAATGTTTTAAAAATAATAGTTTAAAGTGCAATGTATCATTACTCCGATAATTTATAGATGAAAATAGTATTTTTTTTCCTAATTATTTTGTTTCAATGTCTACTACACAGATGGAGGCGCAAAATCACTACTTTTTCCCCCTTTATTTACATCTTATTGGGCCTCAAACGGAAGAGAGAGAAAGATAGTGTGTCGTGAGATAACCTATGACACTTTAACAACTCTTCTCATACCGGATCAATATCTGCTGCAATTCGGTCGCCCGATCCCTCTCATACCCAGCAATGCCCTACACCAAAAAAAAAGAGGCAATGCTCACTCCTATAGGCTGTAGGCGAGATAAAAACTCCTATGCGGCTGGCTACGAGATGTCTTACCCAGGAGGACAGAGAAATATATATGAGCCACATGAAGTCGTCATTTTGGACGTCACACCACAAGAAAGTATAAAAAACAAGTGGCGCGCTTGCTTCTTCAACCGTATGATTCTGTGATCTTCTTATGGCGGTAAACTCATATCTGGAATACTTAGAAAAAACAAAAAACTCATATCTGGAATTAATGTTGAGGCACAACAAAAGGAATTTCCCATCAACAATTCTTCTTTCTTGTGCTATGTTCTATCAGTTAATTTCACAAACAGCTGGGCTCGAATTTTGAAACTTCATCGATATCTTCCACTCTATTTCTATCAGGATACAGGATACAGGTGGAACAAGCTAAGAGCGATGGGGGTCGGCCGTCGGTGAAACAAGCTAAGGGCGGTGGGGGTGGCCGAGGGCCGACCCCACCGCCTGAAAATGTATTTTTTTTTGGAAATTGGCAATTTGGTCACTATGTTTATACCATACTGACGATTTAGTAACTCGGTTTCATTTTTTGACAATATGATCATTGAGAATATATAGTTGTGACGATCTGGTTTTCCGTCAAACTTCCGTTAAATTTTTAACCGGAATAGCAGTCGACTGATTTGTTTACCGCTGCAGCAAAGGTAACTTGTAGAGATCGACCGCTACATGAAGCGGTCGACCGCATTCTATTACGTTAAAAATTAACGGAAATTTGACGGAAAGACCAGATCGTCACAACTATATATTCTCAGTGACCATATTGTCAAAAAATGAAACTTAGTGACTAAATAGTCAGCGTGTTATAAACTTAGTGACTAAATTGTCAATTTCTCTTTTTTTTATGTGGGCCGCCTCCAACGACCTAAGCCCGCACCCTCATGCCCAGGCGCCCCACCCAGACCCAGACCCAGACCCAGACCCAGGCGCCCCCCTCAATTTTGTCCCCTTTCTGCGCCCCCCTCCCGACGCAACTCGCAAGCCTACTGCATACGTGACTCCGTCCCTCTCCTCAGTCCTTCTCATTCTGCTTCCGCAACACGCCAGCGCCCAGCAGCCCAGCCTGAGCAGCCTCTAGCCCTCTCTCTCTCTCACGAGTCACTTTGCCTCTCCAGTTCTCCTCCTCCGGCTCCGGAACTCTGTGGAAGTGAACTAAACGCCGGCTGCCCGGCTCTCCCTCTCCCTCTCTCCTCCTCCACAACCACATCTCTCTCCGGCTCTCTCTCTCCAGTCTCCGACTCTCCACCCTCCAGGAGTCCAGGTACTCTCTCTCTCTTTTTCGACGATTAATGATGAAATTTATATTAATTTTTTATGAATAATGTTATGAAATTTGATATTTTGAATTTTTTATTATAATTTGATTAGGATTATTGACTTTATTGTGAACTGGAAGCTGATACAGTGCCTAGAATCTGCAATTGGAATTTTTTCTTTGGATGATGGAGATGAATCAGATGATCGAATTGTTGTTGATTATACATATTTGTCTTCGGATGATGCCGATGGAGTCCTTGTTTAGATTAATTGGGCATGTTGAATTGAATGACTGTAATAGGCTTGTTTATTGGTGGGTATGACAGTATGAGATAAAGTGGAATAATGGAGAACAAAATTTTCATGCTAGGCGAATTATTGGTGATACTAATAGAGATGATGGTATATCATTCTTTCATCTGAGGAAGTCAGGAAGTGACTCTCCTCTTTATCAACTTATTGATGTGTCCTGTCCCTCCCTTCCTATACATGCTGAAAAGGTTGATTTTCACCCTTCGTTTAATTACAACAAAAGTTGAATGTTTGATGCATAAAACACAAATCTTCATGTCCTTGAAGTAGTAACGTGTCTATTGCAAGTTCTTTCGTGGCAACTTTATCATTTGACAATCTTGAGAAAATATCGTAGGAACCCTGGCTCCTTGAGTCTGTAAGAAACTTTGCGTTCATTAGAAAGGAGATAGCAATGTTGTTGAGGACATCAGATCCTGACATCAAAGTTAAACTGATTATTTGTAGCAATTTTCTTCAGTTATTTGTAGCTTTATTATTTTTCTTTTGTTTAGGCTTAGGTAAGGGTGGTTGTGGCTATAGAATATCTTGTTTATGCTGAAGTATTTCCTAGAAGAACTTGATGTGCGCTTTTGAATATTTAAGCTATGTTTAATTTCCTAGTAGAACTGTCTTAATAAGCTTATAATGTACTTAGTTCCTTTTAATTTGCTATTAGGTCTTAGTATCTTTGAATTTTCATGTAGGCCTTAAATTCAAAAATGTTACGTGCTTAGTTTTTTTCAATTGGTAATTTTTCCTTAGCTTTTATTCATTATTCTACTATGTAGTGCAGTATGGAGTTTATGAAAATTTTGTTAGTTTTAATTCTAGTTTCTGCTTGTTTGAAAAATAAATTTGTTGCAAGATCATGTTCTTCTTCTTCACAAAGTGAATATTTCAGTCCTCGCGTTATATTGATGAATTTTGTTTTGTTATGTTTAGATAATGGATAAGTTTTCAGAAGATGCAGTCGCATAGGATCCAATTGCCACCTCTTAGGAACAACAAATAGTACGGTACGTGTATTTTAATATTTTTAGTATTTTTAATCCTTAATTTTTGATATCTTAATTCTTAAGATATTTTTTTGCATTGACGTAGTAAATTTTTTTTTTTGTCATTTTTCCTTAGGAGTTCGACCCCCTTCGATTGGATTCTTGGTTCCGCCATTGCTTCCATCTATCTATCCTTCCTCTATTAGAATTCACAACACTCACGCCCACGAGGAGAGAGGAAGGTCCGTTCAGACAACATCCATGACACCTATTCAATCACGCCTGTGTATAGGCTTTGATTTATTTTTGTTCTTTATAGTTTGTTCTGTTTTCTACCATCAATAACACTGAAAATGAAGCACATGATCAGAGTAAGGGCTTCCAACCCCTCCCTATACTCGATTCTGTGTCGAATGCATGCCAATTTCGCTTGTTCTGATGTTGTTGTTAAGCCCATAACTGCTGCTCTTCCTAGCTTGTGTCATTCTACCACTCACAGTTTTTCATCTATGGAACCGCACCTACGATTATTCTCGTCTTCAACTGCTTTTACAAACTTGAAATATGCAACCTCAGTAGAATCAGAAGTAGATGCTCATACTGATGGAGATGATGATGTAGACCATAATGGGGAAGACTATGAAGATGATGAAATACAATTCAAAGCAATCAGTTTAGGAGATGGGGATCTCGCCCGAGACACGGCAACTATTGTAGATATATTACGTGACCTGCGGAGCAGTCTGACGGAAACAAAAAACAAGCTTGAGCATTGTGGGATTACAGCCTCATCAGAATTGGTGGTGGGGGTTCTCTCACAGGTCCGGAATGACTGGGAAGCAGCATTCACGTTCTTTCTGTGGGCTGACAAGCAGCCAGGTTATGCTCATTCGGTGCGTGAATACCATTCCATGATCTCTATTCTTGGGAAAATGAGAAAGTTCGACACGGCGTGGGCCTTGATTGATGAAATGAGAGGGGGTACCAATCTTACACTCCTGGTCACCCCTCAGACTCTCTTGATCATGATTAGGAGATATTGTGCTGTGCATGACGTGGGGAGGGCTATAAATACTTTCTATGCCTTCAGACAGTTCATGCTTGAAGTTGGGATGAACGAATTCCAAGGCCTTCTCTCTGCCCTTTGCCGTTACAAGAATGTGCAAGACGCTGAGCACTTGCTCTTCTGCAATAAGAATGTGTTCCCCTTTAACACTAAGAGCTTCAATATTATCCTCAATGGATGGTGTAATGTGATCGTTAGTCCCCGAGAAGGAGAGAGAATTTGGAGGGAGATGAGCAAGAGAGGTATCCTACATGACGTTGTTTCATACGGAAGTCTCATATCATGCTATTCAAAGGCCAGCAATCTGAATAAGTTGCTCAAACTCTTCAACCAGATGAAGGGAATGAAGATTGCAATGGATAGGAAGGTTTACAATGCTGTTATTTATGCCCTCGCAAAAGGTAGGCTTGTGAAAGAGGCCATTAATCTCATGAAAACGATGGAAGAGAAGGGAGTTCCTCCAAACATTGTCACTTATAACTCACTGATCAAGCCTCTCTGTGTGGCCCGGAAAATAGAAGAAGCTAAGGAAGTCTTCATGGAGATGTTGCAGCGAGGCCTCTCCCCTACAATTCGGACTTACCACGCCTTCTTCCGTACTTTAAGGACAGGGGAAGAAGTGTTTTTGCTCTTGGAGAAGATGAGAGAAATGGGCTGCCACCCCAATACTGATACCTACAAGATGTTGATTAGGAAGTTTTGTCGATGGCGCCAGCTTGATAATGTCTTGAAGTTGTGGAGCGAGATGAGTCAGACTGGAGTCAGCGCTGATCGGAGCTCGTATATTGTTCTGGTACATGGCCTATTTTTGAACGGAAAGTTGGAGGAGGCGCACAAATATTATACAGAGATGAAGGAGAAACAGTTCAAGCCAGAACCAAAGATGGATGAGATGCTTCAGACTTGGATCTCTGGTAAACATATATCTAAGTCTCAGAAGACTGATTTGGGATGCAAGCAATTAAACCTTAGTCAGTCGGGCAAGAATGCAAAAGTTATATCCAGGAGGTTTGACCAATCAAGAGATTTTCGCAGCCAACCCGAAACTAGAAGAGTTTTAAGAGATTGCGGCTTTTCTTTTTGGGAGCAGTAGGTTCTCATTGAATGAGAAGTCTCAAAGTTTGCTACATCCAGCATAAAGTTTCCCATGGACTACAGACAGGTTCAAATATTTTCTAGCTATTTGCTGTTGTTTTATAACTCATAGTACAGAATAGAACTGTTGTTGTTTGCTTAATTCACCTAACTTAATTACCCAAAAAAAAATAACCAAACTTGAGAACACCAAATCATTACTATTTGGGTGTTTACCAACAATGGGTGCTTAAATTGATCATGATAAATACGTTCCTTCCACTTCTTTGCTGAGCATAAGGTGTCTCATGGAACTTTTTGTCACCACTGAGGTTTATCCTCCACATAAGTGCCATCAGATATCAGGATATGGCTGTCTATCAGGAGGCATAGTTTTGAGTTGGCGTTTTGAAAAGTACAGTTCAGTTCCCGCAGTATGAAAATAAGGGTTATTTCTGGGTTAAACGGGCAATTGTGTGTGTTTGTGTGTATTTCCTGAACAAAAGGGTAGGAGGGATTGATCAGAAATTGATATTCTATACTTAGATGTGAACATAGTAGCATCCTAACCTGCAGGGCACCCATCAGGAAGGGCCTGTAACACGAGGAATCTGCAAGTGTTTCCTCAAACGGTAGCCAGCCATATCACATCTGACTAGCTTAATAAGACCTACGGAACAAGGACCGCTACCAGAGGACAATATCCCGCAAATCAATTTATCCAATTGCCTTACACACAGAAACTTCCATAAAGAACTAACCCCGTAGATTTCTAATTTGAGGACACTTAATAGACTATTTAGGATACCGAGCAGATCTCTTCTCTAAATTAGGATATATTTGTTCAAGCATGCTTTCCATTTGATCTTAGTCTTTTGATTTAGTGGTCACATTCATTTATATCCTTTTTTTGTGATAAAAACGCTAGACAGGAGTGCTACTTCTTACTTTGCAACACGATTGTCTTGTAGTAAGAGACGTGTTTGCAAAACTCTTATGTGTTTTGGATCCTGATTGTGGCCCTTGTGAATTCTAGAGGGTCTTTGCCCTGATTTGAACTTTGTGTTCATGGACTTTGTAAGAATTCTAATTGACTAACTATTTCCTCCCTGTTTAGTACTGAGTCCACTGTGTTTAGATAGTTGCTTTGGTGCTGAGCTCTTACCATTAGGCTCCTGAAACTTTATTGCCAATGTTCCTAGTGCTACGTTGTGGCTACATGTGTGTCTTTTTTTCTTTTCTTTTTTTGATCAAAGACTGCTACTTCTTATTGAGAAGTTTAACCTCCTTCGCCTCTGCCACTGCTGCCCAGCAGTAGCGGTAGCGGTTGGGGGCATAACCGCCCCCGTTTAAACCGCCACCCAGCCCTAACAAAGATCAGAAAAAAGCCCAAAAAAAGAGGGTAAGCCTTCAAGATCAATCTTGGAGGCGACCCAACAAGCTAATTGGTGCGCAACATAATTTGTACCTCGCTTCACATGCTGAACCTGCCAGGATTGCAGCGAATCCAAGTGGCACCAGATGTCACACACTATGTTAGTTAATCTCCAATCGACAGAGCTTGGGAAGGACTTGATTGATCTGATTATGCTGGCTACATGTGTGTCTTGCTTGGCAATATTTATGGCTACAGTTTAGTTCAAGGTATTAATCTTCAGAACATTACGGCCCAAGAACAATCAATAGATTAGGAAAGCACCTCATGAAAACATTTAGGAAAACGCATTCCTGCATGTGCCAGAGAGAGAGAGAGAGAGAGAGCAAAATATTTGGAATTACTTGAGACAAATAGACAATGTCAGCATAACTCCAAGCTGTGTATCATGGTAAATTGCAACATGATAACTCTAAATCTTCTTTTCCTTTGGAGGTTGACCACTTTATGGAGGACTCTTCAGTCTAAATCTTCTCTTTGACAGCTTAATTGACTCAACTTCACATATAGTGAACAACTAGTCAACGACTATCTAGATTATCTTGCTATTGAATCAGGTGATCTAACCAGGCTAAAGTCTGAAAAATGATGGGTAGCAGTGATGGTATTGATCAAAATCTTAAAAGAGTTTAGAATACAACCATTAGGTATATAGCATTACAATCAGACACAGACTCAGTGAGTCGAAGGCGCTGATATGCTTATACTGCATGCTGTTATGTTTGTTCAGGACTGGTGGAATGGAACTCTTGACAATCATGAATTGTCTAATATTGCTCGACATATTAGAAAGTTCTGTATCGATCTTAACAATAGTTCATTTCTCAAAATAAGTACACCTATTTTCTCTTTTCTTTGTAAATTCTTTCCTTCTACGGCATCTCCCTCTGGTTGTACTTTTTGTTTCTGCTCTCTATCTATTTCATAGCGGCATACACTTTTTGGCTAAGTATTTATATAGCAATATGTGCAGATTGGTATAAACTGGTGCGCAGATGAAACATAGAAGAGCTCAAAAAAAAAGAGATTGAAAGCAAAACTCAATTTTACAATTTACAACGTCACCAGGGTTCGTGCAAAGGCCTTTAGACGTGTTAGAAAAAATTATGTCTCAGAACTTTTTTGGATAGATCCAGGTTAGGCGCAACTCACTTCCTAATGTCCCTAATGGGAAAACTGATGCATAAGCATTTGAAATTTGGATGAGTGCTATCTGCTAAATTGGGTGAACTACACGTGGAAAACAACGGGTCACAATCAAGACTTTCTTGAAGTTGGAAATTTGCTAATAATACGCGTTCATACATGTTATGACTGGTAAAATTTTCATAACAACCTTAATGCGACAGCCAATGACATCTTGGTTTAGCAATTGGCAATACTCGAGCGTAAAGTTAGATGTGCGGTCATGTCTGTTAAAGCTGAGAAGTAGTACCGAATAAACAAAACAAAATGAGCATTTAATGATGCCATTTTTTAGGTGTGTAAATTCTCTCTTCTACCTTTCCCTTTCCATCTTATGCGCATATCTGTTGGGTAAATTAACAAGTCAAGGGCTCACACGTCTAAGTTGAGATATGCTTCAACATATGGACAATTTACCTGAGCTATCTACCTATCTCACGTCGGATATGACAAGCTATTATTTATTCTGTCCTGGAATCGAGACAGAGAGTGATGGACTACTTGGTCAGGTCGAAATGAACCGGCAAGATCCAAAAAGGATCGGAGAAAATCATTATATGCTTCATGCGAAGCAGGGGGAGCGGTGACCGGACTCAGTAGATAAGCTACCAGGACCTAGACAAGTCAGTAGTTACAGAACCACAACCTGGGCAGCAAGCCCCGATACAGGGCCAGAAAAGATCCACAAGGGATCAAAAAGCCGACATCGGAGCCAGAACAACAACACAACCACAAAACTACAACACAAAACAGAACAATAAAACCACAACAAGAAACAACACCGGAATCAGAGGGCCACTAGACGAGTGGAGAGCAAAAACGACAGCGACGCGTTGCGAGGCACAGAGCAACCGTCGACGCTTGGTCGCCACGCGCCGCCGACAATCAACAACGAGTAAGTGTCGGGCTCACCAAAGGAAGAAGGAGCCACACCGGAGGCACGTGACCATCAAGACCAATGGAAACAAGCCGGGAATAGAGCACAATGTCGAGCGCGTGAGATCTACGCGTCGACCAAAAGACTCCGGAGTGAAGCGGTTGAACTTGCCTGGAGGAGACTGCGACATCTAGCAAGGTTGTGTCCACCGAAGACGAACGAACGCCCCGGGATCTAATCGTCAAGATTCCGACCAAAAATAAGAGAAAAAAGGGGAAAGAGGGAAAAGAGGGAAAAGAAAGAGGAGAGAGGAGAGAGGGGGCAGGAAGAGCCGGAGCTCCTCCCGCCGCCGGAGAACCATGAAGAAAAAAGGGGGTACTTTAAGGTTTTGGGGGAGGAAAGTTCTAGAGAGAGGGGAGCGCCTCTCTCTCTCTAGAACACGCTGAGTAAAAGTTTCTGTATGTTTGCGTATTCGACATGTGAGTATATTTGAATTTCAGGTGAACACGTTAACCATGTATGTGGGAAAGCAAAGGAGCTGGAAGAAAGAACCTTTGAATATCCCGGGTACTTTCTTTTACGTCACATATGGCGTAAGATTCAGAGCTTATTTCTCCTATTCGTGCATGAAACCGAAATAAAATGGAGGCCATTGTGTGTAAACCCAACAAAGCATCTCCGAAGGATATTTAACTCTGAAAGTCGTCGAAGTCGGGGAGGAGTTTTGGATAACCATCACCTCTAGGTTGTACTCATTCTCGACCATCTCAGGCCTCAGCCACCTCTTTGCTCTATATTTTATCGGGGAAGTCTCCCCATATTTATGAAATTTCTGCTTCTGATTGTCTAGAAACTATGACTGGCTTCATTTGTCTGCCGAGAATTGTTCCCATAGAAGAGAAGTTAACAGCCAGTGCCACAATTCCATCTTTTTTCTTTTGAAAATGATTTCCGATATCGTCTTGGCTACTCAATTCGAGGGAAATATGCTTTAATATTAGTTCCCGTAAGAGTTCAACTAAGTTATTTTGACGATCACAAACTACGTACACCATTGGATGCTGTTTTGAAATAGTCAAAACGAGCAATTTGCAAGCTTGCGTCATTAGTAGGAAGGCGTATCTCATTGTTTAGGACAGCAGTTGCATATGGTTTGTGGTGTTGAGACAAAACGAGGTCCACTGAGAAAATGACAATAATTGTTTTAAATGAAGACACATTATTTGCTGTGTTCATTAAGAAGTGCATAAATATTAGCTTAATATGAAGAGACATGATATGTTGAGGTTGCATCTAGATCTGGATCAGGTTTGACCAGGTTTAAATGCATGAGCTTTAGACTTGAAATTTGGGTTGGGAGGAATCTTTTTCTTTGTTTGGTATCCACGTTAGAATCAGATGATACACACGTTCCCCCTTCATATTCCACTTACTAGATAAAACTATTCCAGGGTTGACTGTTGTAGTCCTCTTGAGGAAGTATTAGTGATAGTTTCTTCCTCCTAGATCCAAGGAACAGGAACTTTCACCTCTACAAATTCGATGTTGTGAACGAGGAACTAATGATATTAGTTCAGGTTGATTTTGGTTGCCTCGTAAATTGGCTAATCGACTCTTGTACACTGACTACTTCCAAACTACAACATCGTACTTCGGGTTACCAATTCTAGGGTCCAGTACCAGCTCTAGAAAAACATATTATGCTATTAATGGAATATTCGGACGGAATGACGACTCTAATGGTGATCACCTCAATTCACTTAACCTTTCTTAATTTCTCGGAGAAAGTTAGGCCCACAACCATACAGCTTCTCGCAAACTATAATCCGGTTTTTTTTTAGCATGATAATATCATAGATATGTATTTCATCAAAGGAGGATAAAAATACAGCATAAGCTCTAATGGGTGAACCAGACCCTCAAAAGAGGCGGTGTCCCTACAAGCAAAGCCTTTCAGGGGTACATGGCACTCAAGCCCAGACTAGACAGGAAAAGAAATACAATGCAGAAACCGAAAACAAAATAAAAAGTCGAGAACAAGCAGCAGACCAGGCCGGAGGAGCGAGCAAAGTGGCGGCGTGTGGGGTCCATGTGCCGGCCAGGAAACATCGAACATGGGCATAACACAGTGCCAGGAGGGGCTGAAACTTGATGTGGGAGGCGTGTCCTCCGAAAACCACCAAAAACTGCCCAAACAGGAGGAGGAAGCAAAAGGAGAGTGAGATCCACGCGCGCTTATGAGACGATGTCTGTAGACGATGGAGACGCTCCAGAAGACCAGGGTTGCCGGAGACCACCGAAACGTCGTCACCGCTCTACAAAAGTTGCCAGAGGAGAGAAGAAAAAACATAGATCCCGGCCACTGGAAAACGTGGTCAAGAAAGAAAAATGGGACAGGAGGAGCTCCGGCTCTTCCCGCCACGGAGAACAGAGGCTAGGGAGTGGGGGAGCGGTGAGAGGGGAGGGTTTCTAGAGAGAAGGCGTAGGCTTGCTCTCTAGAAACCGAATTAATCGGGTTGAGTTACACTATCGTCACTTCAATTTATTCCCATTATATTCCCTCCCATCTCCTCACTGTCCGCGTAAACGACCAGTCGTGGGCAGTGGCTAACATTTCATGAACACCAAAAATCTCGTATGCCGTGGTTTGATGTTGTTAAACGAACAAAATGGTCTGATATGTAAATGACTCTTCTTTTCTCGTTCAAACGACTTCAAACAAATAAGGAAGCTATCTCTAGATCTTCAGTCAAGGTTTGATGATATAACCCATAATATATTCCTTTTTTTTTTTTTGGCTGTATAACGTCTCCCTCGAAGGTTAGAAGATGCATATAATTACGGCATGACGATGATGACTAGGACTAGCACAGGAGCACGCGTAAGGTTTGCCAAAACGATCTTCGTCTGCGCCCCGGGCACGTGTCAAGATTGTATCTGAAGATCAAAATGTCGTGAGACAAGCCTCTTCATCCAACTTTTGCTTGGCCTCATCCGCCTTCTTTCCATTCAAATCTACTAGAACACAGAACAAGGAGAATGTAGAAAAGCGACAAAAAGTTGGAAAGTATCAAAACCAATGGCCAGTCTCAAGAGCCTCCAGCTGGCAAACGCAAACAGCATTTGGGCCCTAATCTCTTTATCCACAAGGGACAAATTCCCACAGCCATAAGACCCCTTCCAATCTTCTTCTCCCAAAAACTTCAATCCTAGATCTTCTGTTTCCCTTCTTGACTTGAGTTGGCAGGGTGACAAAGGCGTAGGTCACTTTTGGTATGCTTTTTTTGGCCCTCTGAATACTCCATGTATTGTGATTTGCCCCTACCAGTAAGAAGCTGTACTTTGGTTTGAGTTTATAGCATCCAACAACCAAAAAGCCGTTTTTTCAATTTATTGCGTAAACGGAGTTCACTAGGCCGCCAGGATAAAGAACCTGCAATCACCCCTGCCACCAGGCTTTAGGTTCCATCCAACAGACGAAGAGCTCATCCTTCATTACCTAAGCAAAAAGGTGGCTTCAGCACCCTTGCCGGTTTCGATTGTCGCGGAGGTTGATATCTACAAGTTTGATCCATGGGACTTGCTAGGTGTTTTTTTCGTATATTTTCATCCCTTTTTATTCAATTTGCATCCAATACCTTGTCAAACTTGTCGTTCATATGACTATTGACATTAATCACCAGTTGGAAGGCTCTTATTTGTTTTCTTCTCTATCAGCCAAAGCTGCGTTCGGTGAGAAAGTGTGGTACTTCTTCAGTCCTAGAGATCGCAAGTACCCTAATGGTGCCAGGCCAAACAGGGCAGCCGTTTCCGGCTATTGGAAGGCAACTGGTAGAGATAAAACAATTTTAACACCGTCAGCAGGAGGGAGGAGCTGCCAGAGCATTGGCGTGAAGAAGGCCCTTGTGTTCTACAAGGGAAGACCACCCAAGGGAATCAAGACTAATTGGATCATGCATGAATATCGCCTTGCTCAACTCACCAACTACAATAACAAACCGGTGAAGCTCAAAGAGTCGTCCATGAGGTTGAGCACCGTACTAAATTATATAGCATCTTTCTATATAACAATACGCAAAAACAAACAGTTCCGAGCATTTCTATATTACGATTCTTGCTGTAAGGAGTAAACAAAGTCTTTTACACCAAGCATCCACAAAGTTTTTTCTCCATCCTTAATTTTGCAAATAAACGCACGTAGATAGATTGATGAGCAAAGGTGGAGATATTCTTGGTCCAGACTTCATTATAACTTCTAGGCCTAGAGGCGTGAGGCAACTAATGCGCCAAATCTGATTGAAGCCTCTATGTTCGGAATCTCCTGCGGTCATCGATAATGATGAGCCGTGCAAGTGATTTTAGTTTGGATGGTGACCATAAGGCCTATGATGTCAAGTGTTGCAGTGTATTCTGCTGTTGTAACAAGGAATGTTTCATTTGATGTTTTTTGCTTGCAGTTAGATGATTGAGTTCTTTGCTGGATCTATCATAAGTCCTCCATTAATGCTTTACCTCCAACAACAGCAACGGCAAGCGATGATCAAGATCAAGACCAAGACGCCGAAGAACAATTTATCCGAGATACCATTTTAACAAGCTTTAAAAGTCCCCTTGGCCTCAAAACTTACATACCCCGGGAATCTTCTTTCTCGAACTCGATAGACGCCGTAGACTATTCTATAGTAAGTAGTTCACTCTCCGACAATCTTTGCCACGGAACTGGATTCCAGTCAACATTCAGCTGTGCGAGTATAGACCAGCCTTTCTTCAGTAACTTTACAAAAACTTGCAGCAGCAGCAGCAGCAGCAGCTCTCTGTTTCAAAGTCTCCCCTCCACTGAACTCTATAGCTGCAATTACAAACGTGGAAAACCAGCTCAAACGCCAGCAAAGAAAATCGTGAATTCCTGCAGTTTCACTGACAGCCCGAATCAATCCGACATCCCATATCACAATATGCTAAACCAGTCGTCATGGTTCAGTCAACATTTGCTTTTAAGTCCTCATCTCCAATTTCAAAACTGAATACAATCATAATATTCAGGACAAAAACAAGTCAATTTGGTGACAGATGAAAATAGAACCAAACGGATGTCATTTCAATATATCAAATATCGTTGAAAATTTTCAAAGCATCTTTTGTGAACTTATAACCAGTGTGAATTAATGCGTTGGTTGGCCGGACAGATCATACCTATACATGATCACTTGTTTTGGTTTGGGGACAGGAAGAGGGGGAGGGGTTGATGAGCATTATTGGTACGCTTCAGCTTGACTAAGATCTTAACTTGCTTACTGATATTTGGCAGTTGGATGGTCTAAGCAATTTTAGTTTTCATTAACAGAATAGTACTCTTGGAATCACATCGGTGATCTCTTTAATTCTTCTCATTCGTTTTTTTTTGTGTGAGCATCTATTTGAATTTATATATTCGATCTAATGTTTCAAATATTCCCTCTCTCTCTTCTTTTGTACAAAATTAATGTTTTTAACTCTTCAATAATTGAAATAATATTCAGATAGTTTCTATAGTACTCAGTGATCATGATTCATTCAGTAAGGGATTTCTTCTCAAAATAGTATAAGCTAGCTCAATTCGCCTCATTGATTCCTTCTACAAGATTAAGGCTGTGTTTGAGACCTAAAATTTTAGGTATTGGGGTTGATGAAAAAGTGAGGAGAGAGAATGCAAAAGTTGGTAAAAAAGTAAAAAAAATGTATGAAAATTGATGAAAAAATGAGGAGAGAGTGTTCTGTAATGATGATAAAATTTTAAGATGTTAAAATTTTGTTAGGCAAACAGAGCCTAAAATATATTTCTTTAAATTTTTTAGGACAACTGCTAATTTTCCAAAGAGATTCTTTAAAAAATGCTCTAATCATGCATGTTAATTGTCGTGTTCATTTATATGAACCAGATAATGTTCTTGCATTTTCAGGTTTTGGTCTTTGTTTTGTCTATTATAAATCATAAATTTAATAAAATATAAAATAAAACATTCATCCAAAAAAATCTATGATAAATATTCATACAAAATTTAAAATCTAAAATAAAAGTACAACATTTTAAAACTTTGGGCATCAAAAAAACAAAATCCTTTCTCCACTTAGCCCTATATTTTAAATAAAAATAACCCAAATTGGAAATTCCACCTTAAATTCCGGCGGAATTTCCAGTTCTGAAAAATGCAGACTGGAATATTTTCCCAACCCTAGTTATATATCATAAATTAATAATAAATAAAATATAAAATAAGCATTCATCTAAAATCTACAATAAACATTTATCTAAATTCTAAAATCTAAAATAAAATTACAATATTCTAAAATTATAAGTATTGAAAAACAAAAATCTTTTCCCCATTTGAGCTCTGATTTTTTTTAAAATAATAATCCAAAATTTCTGATTCCAGAAAATACCAAAAAAATATTTCTGTTTGGTCGGAATATTTGCTACCCCTAGACTTTAAACTTGGCTCTTCAGTTTAAACTACTTACTTATTTTATTGATTGTACCCTCTAACTATTACTTATTTTATAATTTATAACTTAAACTGCCAAACTTACACATTACTTCTCAAGTTTCAATTATTTTACACTTCAAGCTCTATGTTATAATTCAATGTAAGGCTGGACAAATATTTCTTCCGAAATTGAAATTTCGGGTTCCAATTCCATATTCCGCATATATACGGGAAGTGGAATAAGTTTTTGTCCATTTTTAAAACCAGAATCAGAATCAGTGAAAATTTCAGTTGTTGTTAGTTTTTTTTTAATTATAAATTTTAATAACTCAACTTTTTCACGGATATTTTTCTCAATCCCCCGATCCAAATAAATTTTGCCAAAACACGAGCAAGAAAAAAAATACATATAACAGAATCTGTTGGAATTCAGACGAAAATCATCAGATCTATGGAGTTCCCACCTGGGCATTACTCTCACACCCACCATCACAGACGTAGAGATGATGGTGATGAACCTGCAGAGCAGAATTACCCACCTCCCGGAACAATTGTGTTTGATGGCCCACCACCTCCACGACCTCAGCCACCATCGTACTACGGAGAAGAAGAATCACCGCCTTATCTTACTCATGCCTACCACACCTCTCACGGGCCGCCACCCCCTCCCCCCTCCCAAGATTTTAGCCGCTACTGTGCTTTTCCATCAGAATCGCCACCTCCACCCCCAGATCCTGCTTATATCACCACTCCTTATCATGTGGAGCATGTTGCTCATGAGATGGACCAATCGGAGACCCTAACTGAAACTCATCACACCTATCGTCCACATTTGCCCTCCTTCCTTCACCATCAAACCCACCAGCCTCCTTCTGACCTCTCCAACAAACCCACTTTCAAGGTCTTCTCCAAGGCCGACCCCAATTACTCCCTCACCATCCGAGATGGCCATGTCATTCTTGCTCCATCTGATCCATCCGATGGCTTCCAGGTTTATCTCCCTCTTTACTTGGTTGTAAACGTGTCGGAACACGTGATTTCCTTTTATTTTGCTCTTTTACTGCTATGTTTTCTACTGCCTCTTCATTCCGTTTGTTGTTTATTGTGTCGATGTTGATGTTGTTTGGTTTAAGCACTGGTATAAAGACGAGAAGTACAGCACACGAGTGAAGGATGAAGAGGGGTTTCCCTGCTTTGCTCTGGTGAACAGAGTCACTGGCCAGGCCATCAAGCACTCTGTTGGAGCCACTCATCCTGTAAGATATAATTCTCAATTTCAATTTTTGCGGGGTTTTGAAGTAAAATGCAAAGTAATGCTTTTAGCCGTGTAGGAAATTCAGGACTAATTTTTTTTTAAGTGAAACTGTATGATTCCATGATGTTTATTCTTGGGATCCTGTCAGCTTATTGGTTCTCTGAGCTTCAGGATTTTCCTACCATGTCACTGTTGCAGACATTATGCTTCAAGGATGCGTTTCTATATTTTACCTTTGTTATGTTATATGTTTCTCCTCTTTCAGATATTATTGCGTATTTTTTTTGTTGGGGGGGGGGGGGGGGGGGATTCATGTATGCATGTACATCTATATGTGAGAAATGAAGAACGAAACTCAGACCTAGTTCATGCCTTTCCCACCCCTGTTTCTGCTTCCCCAGCCGAAGTTAGATGCGAGTACAGCTACACAAGGCATCCTTTCCATGCCTATTTTGATTAATCTCTCTTTATCTGGCATGCTGGTTCACCTGCTTTTTATGTAGAGGCTCACCTATCAGTCTATCACTATATTTATAAATTCTTGCTCAAAATAAAGCAACGGTGAAATAATAGTTTTTTCGCTTTCATTGGACCCTGCTACCTCCATCACTTTGAATTGTTTCTTCAAAAGTACTTGTTGATTCAGGTTTAAATATTGCATTTGCAATCTCCAGTATGGGTCCCTATGTACTACAGGATGTATGCTTGTCATTCTTGATGTACATAGACAATTATAGGAGTTGTTTGTACAACCAACAGTAATTGGAGATTCAAGTCTAACATATTGCATTTCAGATCTATGGATGGGTCCGTATCTATGACAGGTTGTGTGCTTGTCATTTGTGATATACCTAGACATTTACGCATATGAGCTTATGCATAGTAACTGAGGGTACCCTGATGATAGTCTATTCACTCTCTGCATATGTTTGTCCATGCATTCTTTGCAGTTATTATCAGCTTCTCTACTTCAATTTCATTCTATTCCGACTTCAGGTGCAGCTGTTAGCTTATAATGCCAATGTTCTTGACGAATCCATCTTGTGGACTGAGAGCAAGGACTTGGGTGATGGTTTTCGAGCTATAAGAATGGTTAATAACATTCGGCTTAATGTGGATGCTTTTCATGGTGACAAGAAATCTGGAGGTGTGCATGATGGCACTACTGTCGTGCTCTGGCAATGGAACAAAGGAGACAACCAGCATTGGAAGATCAAACCCTACTGTAAGTTTCTCAATGGTTATGTTGGGAGGAAAATATTTTTTTTTTCTTGTCGCGAGGAAAAGATATTCATTTGCGCTATGTGTTATTTCATATTGAGAAACTTCTATGGCTTCTATGATTTCAAATTGAGAAACTTATATGGCTTCTATGATTTTGATCGACTCTGCACGAAGCCTAGCAACTGCTTGCCCTTGATGTTTGTACCTTGATAAGTAGAACTGTAGAAGCCCGTTTCTTTTTTGGCTTTACATGTCTCAGCAGCTATTAAATATTTATTCTCTTTAGCTTTTCTTTTATTCTTTCTTTCTCCCTAATATTTTCCCATTGGTGCTAAATGCAGGATATATGTGCAGTGCAGTTGCCATGCCCTAGTGCTGTAATGTGTTTGGAAAAAGAAAAGGTGAGAGGAATCTGCTTGTTCTCGGTGTGAGAGTGTTTGTGCTTCTATGTTCATTATGTGTGAAAATCGGTGTCTTCTGCTTCAAAATTGCTGCTCAAACACAGACCGTCTTCTGTCTCATCAATAAAGCAAATCCGGGTGAACGCTAAAAACAAATTACTAATTCCAATTGATGTTGTTGATTTCTTGATCTGCCATGGCACCTGCCTATTAATTTTCTCTCAAGATTTTTCAATTTTAGTTCTGAATGATTCACACTGCATGGAAAAGCAATATTTGAGTAAAAATTATCAAATAGTTACCACTCTTAGTTATATGATCTATACGACATGTATACTTTGCACTGGCCCGGTTGAAGTATGACACCTATAGAAAGCCATAACCATTAACTTCAGATTCTCTGCTTAAAAGAAGGCTTTTCACGGCCCGGCCAATTCATTGTGGCAAAAGTGTTGCAGTTTGCACTTATTTTGGCAAAACCGAAAGCACTTTTAGAACTCTCTTCTCGATACTTTTCTACTGCATCTCTCTTCTCGCATCTCTGTTAGATCTCTCTCAATACTTTTCTTTGTAACCTTTCTCCGTCATCTCCAGCCGGGGGTAGGAGCTTTGGCTCCGTCCATCCCGTTCACCCCTAGCCGGGCCTTTGGCCTATGTATTACGGATCTGCATTTTCTTTGTGTTGGTTTTAGCTCGAGGAATACCTTGGTAGATCTGCTTCTTTTTGGAGCTCTTCGAGGTAGACGCCTTGAAAATGGCCTGTCCAGAAGATCTGGTGAAGCATGTCCAAAAACCTTTAGAGTCTATTGAAAATATGGATAGATCTTCCTGATCCTTGCGAGGGCTAGTAAGGGATGAACACAGAAAAAGATTTTTGGGAGGCTAGTAATTGTTTTCTTCTTCTTGGGCGGAAGAGAAGAAGCTCATTCCCTTTGGCGTTGCATTTTATGTTCGCATGATACTGGCAAATTATTTTCTAGATTTTTAGGTTTTTCAGGGGTGCTAGGGCTTCAGCCCTTTATAGAGAGTTATGGTTGAGACAATGTTTAAACTCAAGATTTTTGCTCTGATACCATCTTATATTATACGAGCCTAGCTACGTACTAGGCTACGGCCTTGAGCCTTCTCTCATGGAATCTTACTTGAAAAAGTAGTTTTAATGTAGAGCTAGATCGTGGTTCTTTTAGAAGCTATTGGTAGTTTTAAATTCATGTTCATGCTCATGTGAGAGACTTTCTGAATTCCGAATACGTACGATTACGAAGCTTGTTTAGCACTACTACTACAAGTCATGCTGGGCTTATAATGCTTTATCGCAATTGCGGTATATCGGGCTATTTTAATTTGTTTATTGCGTTTGATTCTGAGCTAATTTGATCCCGCTTGCTTGCAATATCCGTTACACGGGTTTAGAAAAAATATATATATATCCGTATACACGGTAAGCAATTGTCATTGTATTTAAGATATTACGTGACAAATAATTTATTAGTGAAAACCCTGTTTATACCCTATTAACACCTACAGGAGAATATGTGTTTTTCCTCTAATTACATATTCAACAACAAAGTCTAGATATGCATAATAATCAACTCAATCAACAAATAAGCAACGAAAAATTAAATAAAACTTCAACCACACAAATAGATAAGGATTTGTTGACGAAGTGGAAAACCTTTGAAATATCATTCAAAGGAAAAATCACTTTGGGTTAACAGCCACCTGAAATCCACTGAGAATAAAACCTTACAAACAGTGATTCAGACAGTGACAACATCAGTTGCTTGACTCTGACAATTTTGATGTAATAATCTAAGCGTCATTGCTTAAACTCGTTCCGTGCGATATTCACCTCAAACCTCTAAAGTTCTTTTTATAGATTTTTCATGAACAAACCTTGTCTTTCAGCACACTTTCAACATTATGAATATTCCACAATAATGGTAATTGAAAATTAAGAAAAACTCAAGAATAGCCTCAATAAAAACTCTGGCCTTTCTCTCAAGAAACCTAGTAGGGTTTTCCAAGGTTTTCACAATGAAAGTCTAGAAATTCAATTGTTTTTGAAATTCATCGGATTTCACTCGAGCGTGGATCGAGCGTGAGTCGAACGCGATGTCTCTGTTTGAAATTTTCATAGGGTGCTCAAGCATGGGTCGAGCGTCAGTCAAACCTCTGTCTGAATTCTTCATTGTTCGCTTGAGTGTGGGTCGAGCGTCAGACAAACAAAAAGTTTATGTATAAATATTTTTTATCACGCTCGAGCGATAGTCGAGCGACAGACCAATTTGGACACAACTTAGAAACAAACTCTTGAACGACATAGGACAAAAAAATACAACTCGGTAAATATATATTTTGACACGAAATTTAGCCTATACAAAAATCCACTAACAATTAGATAAATTTGAATGCAATAGGCAGAGCACTGACCACAAATGCAGCAGCCATATTGAAGCAACCTTGCTGTATACGCAGAGTCAAAGACCAGGCTATAGCCTATTCAAGACTTTTAATGTATCATTTGATGTAAGAAGTGATCAAATGACTTTTACATAAAAAAATCTGTATTCAAGACTTTTAATTATTACGAATCTTATAATAAGTTGCCAAGTTATATGAGACGGATCGAGAAAGATGTCAATCTCTTCCAAGTCATATTAATTTTCTTGAGAAATGTTATGGTTTCAATGATACAATTCCAAAATACTTCTATACACCCATGTCTTGTGGTTGTGGAGTATAACAATCACCTTAGATGACCTGAACTAACTCCAATAAACTTTTAACAATTATATACGTGAATTTATCATTTATTTTAAAAGTTTAAGTTGACAAGTAAAAATAAATTTTATTTTTTTGACAACAATTTTGGATAAAATTACTTGTAAGGGATATATTTTTTTCCTTTATCCCGCTGTCCGCTGGTTTCATGCGGGGGAGCAATTAGGTGCAGTTAGACTATTAACGAATCGAGATCCCATGTGTTTCAATGCTCTTACGCAGTCGACTAAAAGCAAAAAAGGGGATTAGAAAAGCTGATCTCTTTTATCGAAGTTTAATTAGGTAGCATGTGGTTGCCATGAGGTTTTTGCCTAATCTCCGGTATTAATCTGTCTGGACGGCAGCCAACTGTCTGTACCCATGAAACACTGTTGGGGCCTACAGATCAAGCGTTAGCCGCTACTTCTGCGTGGTTACTCCTTCAAAGTATAATAGCCAGCCGCCCCCACTGGACCGGGCTGTAGAATGGAACGATGAACGTGTTCTAATTCTATCGCTGCTCATCAGTAAGGTCGAATGACATCACAATCCTCAGAACGGATGGCTCAGATTCATCAGCGAACTCCGTAATCGCAGCAATCAGAATTATTGCATCATGGGGTATATGATCCTGTACGTGACGTATAAAATGGGTTATAATGTTTGTGAGCCAACCCGACGATGACATATTTAGAGAGAGGCCGAACATAATTCGTCAGGAATCGTCAGCAATTACGACGGGCCTTGGCCTTTGTGGCTTTGCCTTTTGCTTGGCAATTTCGTCGTGCAAAAGTCACATTTATGGGGGGAAAGAGAGAATTAAGTATTAAAGTTTAGGACAGTTTCTCAAGGCTTGTATTCCAATTGCTGATGAATAATGACCTGTTATTGTTAGGTGGTGGTCCACGCGTTTATCTTGAACACTTCAATTGTTATAATATTAAATATACGATTCCCATTATCCAATTATTGTATATTGCGAGATTCATTCCGTATCTCTCGTCCTACTCCCTTTTATTTTACATATTTTGATCTACTTTTTTTTTAGTATTATATGAAGCATAGAATATATAGGAGAATAGAAAAAACCTAAACTAGTGAAAAATTAATGAGAAGGTAAATGAGGAAGTCGCCACAGTTGTCCCCAGAGATGCCAGAGCGTAAGCATATTCTGAGCACTCGGCTTTGTGAGGGGGTTTAAGTTAAGTCATCGTTATCCAGCTCAGCTCGGAACTGAGAATGTCAAACGCATTGCCTTGGCCCCAACATTTTTAGTTTATTTTATGCATAAAATTATTACAAATGCCATATCATATCAATCATTGATCTACAGTTTATTCATTTAATTACGAAGCGCTTTCTATCTTTTTAAGCAACGCTAATATCACGCCTTTGATCCAAACATCAAACAAATGGCAACGTCCACATAATTAGGACGTTTACGCAACAGGGTTGAACCTCCAGCTATTGCCTATTCTTTGTTTTATTAAAAATTAAGTAAAAATTGATTCGTTCAAGTAATATAGGGCTTACGTAGAAAAAAAGTAATATGGGGCAGTCAATTTATAGAAATTAGAAGAATTACATACGTAGAAAAAAAAAAGTAGAAGAATTACAGATAGGAAGCGGGAAGTGTTGTCGGAACCGCGAACCGCTTATTCAATATATTAGGATGTTTGAGATTAATATTAAAAAATTAAATACATAATTTTTATTATTATAATATTTATTAAAAATCTTCTATCTTTTCACTTTTTCACCTATTCTCATAAAATATTTCTATTTTATAATATTTCACCAACTCCAATACTCAAAATTTTCAAACTCAAACAACCTATATTTATATATATTTTGTCCGTTTTTCCCCCTTCTCTTTTTGTCTTTACTTCAAGGTAACTGTGTCAAGGCACGTTTTGTAAAGCCGACTCATTTTCTCTGTCGCCGCCGGAATGTTTCGGCGTTTGTTAAGTACTTGTGTAATATGTGGGCCTTTTTATTTCTTTATTCTTTTCTTCCCTTTTTTTCGCAGTCGTTGAAAGGGGTAGCATGTGCGGCTCACCAAGGCGAGCTGTTAAAGCTTGCGTTTCAAACGACAGCAGGAGTATACTCTTGGAGAACCGTTGCTAATTTCCTCCGTAGCCGTAGGTATCTCTCCATCCAAAACTGTTCCAAAAACCTGGCCTTTTCCACTTAGATAATGTCGAGAAAATAAAAGAATTCTATCGAGTTAGCAGTAAGACATCCTAACATGCAGGCAGTAATTAATTGTAAGCTGCCTTTCAGTTCTTAATTTTTTGTGTTTTTGTCGACATCTTTTACCTCCCTTTTTTTTTCTTTGTTTCGTTTGTTGGCCACTTGACCTGCTAAATGGACTCTTCATGCCACCCCACCAGGATTCAATGGAACATTAATGGCTTAATTAGTGGGGAAGGGCCATTAGTGTCATAGCTGTTTTCCGCTAAATGCCATTCAGCGATGTCTATTTGAGTTTTTCATCGAAACTTCCCGGAACTTTCCAAAGTGGCCTGAAAAAATAGTTGTCCTTCTCGATCTCTCACCATTTATGTACAGCTAGAAGACATAATTACTTAATTACTTAAATTTCAAAAAATATTAGAATGAAACAAAAAAAAACATTTTCTATAGGCCTACAAATTCTCATACACTCAAAAAAAAAATATTTGTTAAAAATTAATCATTATAAAAAATATTTTTAAAAAATAAACAAAAATGGCAACCGTTTTAAAAAATTTATTACAGTCGCATACTGCATTGATACAATAGTTTTTAATAAAAAATTATTTAAATCTGAGAAGGTAAAAAGAATATATATGTGAAAACAGTTGTCGAGGTTAATAAAAAAAAACTCAAAAGACTGAAAGCTTTTCCAGCATGCTAGACAGCTAACATCTTCGAAAGTCTTGCCTTTTTTTTTTCCATTCTTTTGTTCATCGTTTGACTTTCCGTTATCAATGGCCTCTGATGGGTAGCTATTTCTCTCTGCATTTGTTGGGGAATCAGGCACCTTCTTATTCTCGAAATTTCAAGCCGCATAGGGTTGTTTGAGTTCTAAAATTTTATATTCTCTAAAATTTTAACACGATTAAATATTACAATATAATCTCTCTCTTCCATCGAATCATTACTTTTCACTACAAAAAATATAAAAAATTATCTCTCTTCACTTTTTCACTAAACTCAATACTTAAAATTTTAACCACTCTAAAATTTTACTCAGACAAACCCATCCTTTCTCATGGAATACACAAATGTCCACTTTCTTTGAAGTGGTGAATTTAAGCCACATATACATGGACAAGCTGAGCCAAGCCAACAACCGCCACCTAAAGGAAACTTTTCTAGACTTTGAACAGAGACTTTCTAAGAGATTAATTTATGAAACATGCAATCAAATTCTTTGAAGTTAGGTTTAAGCTAGCGGATAAAGTTGTGTTATTTTTATGCGAAAGGGCGCTGCAAACATGGGTCCCTCCTACATAGAAAGCTCCCTTTTCTAAAAACTATTTCTTTCTCATTTCTTTTCAAACGGACAGATAGCTATGAAACCACCCAGATAGGACACTCGAATAAAATTCACAAACAAACAAACAATAGAATTGAACCCTCACTAAGGCTTCCTTGGCAAGTGTCTTGCAGTCCACGGATCTTAAGAACATGAGCTGTTGAAGAAGCTCCCCTATTTAAGCTCGCCTTTTCCCCCTTGCTCTACTTTCTTTAACTGCTCTCTTCCAATTCTCCTTTCGTGTAGAAATCCTTCATTCCTCTCTATTCTTTCCTTTCTCTATCCTTGGTATTTTCATAAACATTTTTTTATTACTTACTCTCATCTTTAACTAGCAGTAATTTGTTCCATATTTGCTGGTTTGTACATATTTATATCCCGTTGGGGTTGATCAGAATACTGGGTTTGGTTTGTGTTCTTTCGATATTGTAGAAAAAACCAAGTGGTTTATTCATGGAGGAGGCAATAGTGGTAAACAAAGGTGAGGATCTCATCGATTTGCCCCCGGGCTTTCGGTTTCACCCCACAGATGAGGAGATTATATCATATTATCTTACGGAGAAGGTGGTGAATAGCGACTTCAGTGCAAGTGCTATCGGAGTAGCGGATCTGAATAAGTGCGAACCATGGGATTTGCCAAGTAAGGTTTTCTGTGGTTTTTATGATGGTGGTGAATATCTGCTTCCTTTCATAATTTGCAGATTGTCTTTATATGCCCATAGTTGGATTTTCTAATCGATCCAGACCTATATCACGCAGAAAAAGCGAAGATGGGAGAAAAAGAATGGTACTTCTTCTGCCAGAGAGATAGGAAGTATCCAACAGGCATGCGAACAAATAGAGCAACGGAATCTGGATATTGGAAGGCTACCGGAAAGGATAAAGAGATTTACAAGGGGAAAGGCTGCCTTGTTGGGATGAAGAAGACCCTTGTGTTCTATAAAGGGAGAGCTCCAAAAGGAGAGAAGACCAACTGGGTCATGCACGAGTACAGACTGGAAGGCAAGTTCGCATACTACAACCTCCCTAAGGCTGCGAAGGTAAGGTGTATGCCTTAAGTGTGTATTCTTTTTTCTTTCTCGTGTTACGTCAATTAGGGGTGCTTTTGTGTTGGTTGAGATCTTTCTTTCATATGATCCCTTGCACTGAATTTTTTTCTTATTGGGCAAACTGCGAGGAATCTAGAGTAAGAAAGAGTTTGGCGGCGTTGTTATTGCAGGATGAATGGGTTGTCAGCAGAGTCTTCCACAAGAACGCAGGGATTAGAAAGGCCTTAGCCCCAGACGCGCTGTTAAGGATTAACTCTTTTGGGGATGATCTCTTGGATTGCTCTTCGCTCCCACCTCTTATGGATCCTGCATTTTCCAACACCAATAGGCCTGGCTATTGTGACAACGACTTTGAGGGGACCTCCTCATTCTTCTCAATGAGGGAGAACCACCACCAGCAGCTTAGGCAACGAGACCAGAAGATCTTCCAGCTGCCCCCCGGCGATTACACCCCCATAGCCAATTACCAAGCTAGTCTCAGTAACCCAACAGCAGAGCCCCTCTTGTATCCTCGACCTTCTGCGGGCCCAAGTCCTCCATCTTTTCAGGAAAATCTAAACCGCTGTTATTTGCACCAAGGACAGACTGGTACGATCCAAAGCGTAACTGACAGTTTTGGCTATGGAGTCGCAGAACATGGTATTTTAAGAGGAATCGAAGCCAACCATAATGGGAAATCTTGCTTAGAAAGGCAGGGCAAGGTGGAGCAGTTCTCATCTAATCACTCCATGGTCAGCCTCTCACAGGACACGGGACTTAGCACTGACATGAACACCGAGATCTCGTCTGTCGTTTCAAAGCAAGATGCAGGAAGCAATAGATCTTACGAGGACCTTGAGGGTCCATCGGTTGGCCCCCTAGCAGATTTGGAGTGCTTGTGGGACTACTGAAGAATACAAAAGAAGCAGCCTGCTCGTTCGTTAGATTCTCTGGCTATTGTTTGCTTTCAGACAGTCCCTTCCAAATAGGTATATAGGTAGTCAGAAAACGTCCCTGGACAGTACAATATATACTCCAGATTCATGCATGAAGTCCAAAAATTTCTCAATTGCACTTTTCTGTGATAAAATATACAAATGAAGGATTTCATAAGCGCTAAGGAAAAAAAAAAGAAGGATTTCATAAGCATGAATATATATGTACATATATCTATTCTTTCGTTATATATATTAATTGTGGATTTCTTCTTCTTTTAATCTCTCTCTCTGATCTTTTGCATGTGCAATCTGTGAGAAAGTCTTCATTTCATGAGTTTCGTGCTACATCTATTTTCTATAGACTCGAGCGATCTTTTCGTATGAAGGGATAGTATTAAGTACTTTATTAGCTGCGTTTTCTTATCCATCATAGAATGGACATAGAAAATGTCCCATCACAAATTTTCATTCAAGATATCGTACGTGCAAATTACAGTATTTTATTTTCCACAAAGTTTAGTTATGTCCGAGTATTATGCTTTTCCTAAACTGTGTAGGGATTGATATATGATTAACTTCTCGACCTAGAATGAGAGGTGAAAATGAAGAAGGAAATGCAAAATAATAGAAGTCTATGCATGTGATGGATCAGGTCATTTATAATTTGTTATATCTATGACACAGCCTAATTAAAGGCTAATTCTCTTTGTTGATTATTTTTTCTCTTGGGTTGCGTACTCATGAGAGCACGAGCGAGCAAACAATTCAATCAATCTTTTTGATTTCTCACTACAACATTTTTGCTCGAGTGGCGAAAATTTTTGTGACGACTACAACACCTCCTACATCGCACAGTGTATTTGTATCTAATGTTCTTTCCCATTCGTGACGGCTACAGTACTACCGTTAAATCAATTGATGGGCTAATTAAAAACATGCACCTTCATCGATAATATTAATTACTTCTTCTTATTGTAAGTATTAAATGTTCTAGCTAATTCGGGATAAGATCTCTTTAATTTTTTGTCTGAATTGTATTTTGTAATTCGGAGAGAGGTAAACACAACATGTAAGCTCCATTATAGGAATCATGATGTCTAAAAATTTACATGAATAACATTAAAGGGTATAGGTCTATCTCTCTTCAAATTGCACTATGTAATTCATAGGAATCATGATGTCCAAAAAATTACATGAGTAACATTAAAGGGTATAGGTTTATCTCTCTTCAAATTGCACTATGCACTTTGGTCATGAAATTGAAGAGGATCCTAATCCGCCCATTTGTAACTAATATACAGTCGAATCAATGGATGAGTTAATAAACAACACCTTCATCATCTTCATAATCCTGTAATAAGTTATAATTGGTAGAATGATGTATAGTAACGTTTAATGGAAAAAAGTTGGGTTTTACATGGGAATCAGGATCCTTGATCCTTCTGATGATGGCATATTGCGGGATCACTTTTTCGGAACACCTAATGAATCATTTCCCAAATCCATGCTATAGATGCTTCTAAGCAGGAATAGTCAATACAGTAACTATAATTATCACAGTTTCTTGAAGGACTTTAAAGACTTTTTTCGAACGGAACGTATAATTATATATTGCATAATATCATGTGCGCCCAGCAAAACATGTAGATATATTACAAGGATGAGCTGTTAACTAGAGTGAAGACCTGAGCTGACGTGTTTATGTTATCAGAACAACGTACAACTGACATGCTTAGTATATATAACAAAGCTGATCATGATTAGGGTCATCCTGATTTGGACACTAATTACTACTTTAGGGTAATATATATAAAATATATCTTGTCGTACTAGACTTGGCCTGATCAACTAATTAATTAAGCCGGGGGGGGGGGGGATAGAAGAGATAAATCGGAAACATATAATAAAAGAGTACTTCTGGAGGGATAGAGAGGGAGGGACAGGCTACATAGGGCCGGAGATCACATTCACGGCAGAGCTGGCGGGGGTACTTTGTCAGTGAAATGCTCCACATTTTCCCACGAAACGCTTACTTTCCATTCAAAGCGAAGCGTCCGTTGGGGTTACATACTTGCGGGGAAGTTAACCCCCTTTTTAAAAAAAATGTATTTCCAGTTGTTTTGACTTGAAAGAAAGAAATTCCAAGCACCAATAGTTCAACTTCATGTTAAGCAAAAATAAAAGAGCATATTCTTCCCAAAGAAATTGATCAAAACCCTGATTTGTTGCATGAAAACATGGGGTGTGGGGTTACACCCACCAATAAGGAGCCTCCATCGCATGATCAATTACATCGCTGTCCAGTGAAAATGAACCAAAGTCGCCACTAGGGTCCGCGGCGCCTAACATCGTGATCGTTTGTCATCTCTTGTAATTTACACTTGTTAGATGTTACCACCGTGTAAACCGGCCAATTGAATTTTTTTTTTAGGTCAAATTGCTTCACACGTTCTTGGGGTTTAACTCTTTTCCCGTTTAGTCCTGAGGGTTCGTTTCTTCCTACAGACAACCCTATGGTTTATATCAAATCCAAATTTGATCCTACCATCAACTTAATGGACGGAATTGATGACATGGTTAACAATATACACATGATGATAGGACTAAATTGAGATTTGATATAAACCTCAGGATTGTCTGTAGGGAGAAACGAACACTTAAGATCAAATGAGGAAAGAGTTAAACCCAAAAGACGTGTAGAACAATTTGACCTTTTTTTTTACTACAAATTGCGCGCCCTTCTTGGGAATATTGTTCACTTGAGTAACACATGATCATAAGTACTGTACACCTAAAATAATTGCTCAAACGGGTCAACGTTATAGATATTTCATAGGGCCTTGCATTTTGATTAATCTTTTAACCTACTAGTACTTGACCAGTTTTTTTGGAATACGGACTGTTAAGAGTGGTGTCCAGATCATATATATAACGTGAAACCATGACAATAATATTGTTGTCAATTTCCAGTACTTGGTCCCTGGCCTGTTGAATTCAAGATATATACGCGCGTATCAGCTGGTTCACGGTGTATATGTCGACTACTGATCTACTCAGACTAGCATCAGCATATATCTCCAACTCCAACAAACTCCGGACAGGTACTGACGTTCTCGAAGAACGACGTGAAGCTTCGTAGAAATTTCCTTGAAACCAGTTTCTCATTATTGTGACTACCTAGAAATTATGACGTTTTATGGAGAGATATTGTGCCACTACTCATGGGGCCTTGAATATTACATATATGCTTACAGAAGTAGAACACCTTATTTGTCGCTAGCTAGGCTTTACACGTGTTTCGGGTAACAGAAGCAAGCGGAAGAATATGGGGATGTTTGTTTGCCAAAATATTGGGGAATATTCTCAAAATTTTGGGAATCTTTACTTTATTGAGATTTATTGGGGTTTGTGAAAGGTGAAGTGTGTAGGTGTAAAAGTTAAAAATTTTGGAGTTTGTTTGATTTGTCCGATTTATTGAGACCCCAAATATTTGGGGTCTCAAACATGCCCATTATATATAGCTAAGCTAGCTACGATAAAAACATTTTATAGTCATAAGTGCGAAAGTGTCGAAAGTAATAATTATTTGAGATTTCTAGGGAGAACTGGAAGCCCCCTGCTGGACTCTGCCGTTGCGTTTTCATCGATGTAATTAAGGAGAATATGATTTTTTGGCCTGAAGACTCTCAAGGGAAAACACATCGGCCAGCACTAATGATGAGTTTGTATGGATCCAAGTTGTACGAGCGGTTAAATGGCCCAGCAAGTTTGCCTCATCCGTCGGCCCTCGGCTCTCGGCCCAGCAATAGTCAAGTCTTTCTCAATTTTCGTGCCCTTTTCAGTTCTATTTTGCTTCTGTTTTTTTTTTCATTCGATTCTTTTTTTTTAATCATAATAGCAGCACCTTTCATTAATAAAATCAAGGATGTTGAAAAACCCCAGAAACACGCTCTAAAGGGCGAACCAGACACTCCGAAGAGTCGGCGGGCCAACGAGCAGGGTGACTAAAAGGTCATACAAAGACCCATAAGGGACGGAAAAACTTTATCAGGCAGCAAACTAATATGATTAGTAGAAAAGGAAAGGCAATGACGAAATATGGTATACGAGCAGCAGTTGGAGGCAACAAACTGACCATGGAAGTGGAGGAGCGTGAGATTCATGCGCGCGTGGGCCCCCACGTGCCGCCGGCCGGTCATCGGAGATGACCCTATGAAGCGCCCGAACGTCCAGATGTCTGCCACCTGGCGCGTGTATACAGGAGAGGTCCGCATGCCGCTGAAAAATGAAGAAAAGGGGACGGGCATGTGAGAGCACGCGCGCCGTCCTTTCGCCGGTTGGCCGATGTAGAAATTCTCTCCAGTCGATGTAGATGTCGTCCCCGCCGGTTTTGGTCTTCAAAAACTCCATAATAGTGTATATCTAGCTACCAAATTCGCCGAAAAAAACTTTATAAGTGGTCAGAAATGGGGACTTATTGAAAGATCCGGGCATATAGGATAAGAATAGAGAGGAGAGGGGAGCGGGAGGAGCTCCAGCTCCTCTGCCGCCGAAAAAGGAAGCAAGAAGGAAGAGTCAGGCAGGCACAAAGGTGAAAATTCTAAAACAAAGGTGAAAATACTAAAGAGAAGACAAAAGCCCCTCTCTCTCATCCTAGAGCCGGCTAGAACTTAACTTTCATTCGATTCTCTCGCAAAGTGTACTGCGTTATTTATAATTATGGCTACCGTTCCCTCCTCGTATCATTCCTTAAACCCTCAGATGCAGCGGTCGGGGTTTCAATTTCAAGGCGAGGAAGAAGAAGCAAAAGCAAGAGGGACAGAAGCGGAAGGAGTGGTTACACTTTTAATTCGGCACCTTCCTGAAGCCATTCCTAGTGACACCCTCTCCAGACTCTTCTCCCACTACGGCGCTTCTTCCTTCTGTCCTTGCTCTGCTCCTAAGTAGGAGGACGGAACCTTTTTGGTATTATATTCAATAACACCGTTCCTTTTTTCTCAATTCGTTCTTCAGTTGCTCTTGTATTTCCTTTTTTGCTTTCCTGCAGATTGAGAAACTGTGCTTTTCTGGATTTCAAGAATGAAGCTTTGGCTTACCAAGCCCTACGCCAGTTGAATGGGTATTACTTTTTTCTCTTTGGGATACTTTTTTTTACCTCACCTACTATATTGACATAAGTTTTCCGGATGAAAACTTTGATGTCATTGTATTAAAGTTCTGCTATTGGCCATTGGTTTTGTCAGACTGAGGTTTATTGGTAAAATCTTATCGGTGGAGAGAACTAGTAATAAGCAAACACTGCTTAAAACAAGTCAAGCTTCTTCTGGGATCGATGTTATTCCACCCACATCTACAGTTTTGGTCAAGGAAGCTTCTCGACATTCCACTAGCGAACCCATTGCCCCAAGGCTTGGGGTCGACTATCCATTTCCTTCCCATCTTCAGTGCGTATTTTCGTTTCACTTGATAAAATTTCCCTTGATTCTCTTTTACAGTTTTGTATATAATAATGTTTTGGTTGGTGGCCCTGTTGAAAGTGCTCCTTCCTTCATATCTTTCCTTTGAGCTCTCTTTTAAGTTTCCTCATTAGAGGAACTACATTTTGGGCATGCAGGTTATTGCTTGGACTTTTTACACGTTCACAATTCAGTTTGTCATCGTTTCTGTCGATCAAACTGAAAGAGGCACTGCTAAAACGGCTATTTAGTTGTTAATACAATGACAACCATCACAAAACTTTTGTGTGTGCAAGCTTATCATCGTGATTTGACAGAGGAGTTATATTAGGACAGTGGAAGAGATAGATTTTATTATTTGAATTATATTTTCTTAACACTTCCCCTTTCGTGTGGGCCGGACTTTTAGGCTCAACACGTGTAATATTTAATTAAAATTGAGGTGAAGTGCATAGTCAGGTCTCAAACTCAGGACCTTAGCTTTGATGTGAAACTATCACTTATCCCAAAAGCTTAAACTGATAGGAATAAATAGATTTTATTATTTGAATATATTCTCTAACAGGTTTTTCTTTCAAAACCATATTTCAGATGACAAAGATCTTTAGACCGGTTTGTGTCTGATTTAATATAACTTTTACTGCAGGTACGTTTCCCTCCTCCAGATGGAAACATACTGACCAACATTGTAAATGCTCTCATTGCAGTCCCTCGCTTTTACACACAGTTTGTCTTCAATCTAATGCAATGCTAATAGAACAATTTACTGTTTGCCCCTCCATCTGTTCCCATAGTTAAACTCCATGCATCATTCTGATCTAGTTAAGTACATGAGTATATTGGGACATATAGTTTACAGCCTAGCCTTTTTTATTCTAGGTGTTGCACTTGATGAACAAAATGAATATTCCAGCTCCATTTCACATGGCCCTACCCACTCCACCCCTACCACCTGCAGTACCTGCACCACCATCACTGCCACCTGCCTCACCTGTACCTGCAAAGCCTCTTTTGGCTGATCTGTCCAGTGGTGAGTCAGATATAGAATCACCAGAGGGTAACATCTTGTGCCGATTATCTGATGGGCCACATATCCTGTGATTTTGCATTGACTTGTATGATATGTTGCTCTTTTTCACTTCTGGGGTTTTAGGGATGCAGCCATGTTATCTGGTTGACCTTTTTTGTTTTCAAACAACATTTAAATTCATTGCCAGTCCTTATTTAATTTCTTGGACCAGAAACTTCTATGGTAAATTTTTTTTGCTCACTATCTCTGCGCTTCCTCTTTCTAAAGAAGCTATGTGGATGTTTACTAAATGCAATTGGGGAAAATATAAAATGTTTCTTTTTTCTTTTTCTTTCTAGGAAAATTTAAATGTTTCTTTGATTCTCTTTTTGAAAGATTATCTCTACATATCTGTGGAAGTATATTGAAACGGATGGAACTGAAGGAAAATTCTTGATGCATAACCTTTTGCGGTTGAAATGTTTTTAGGATGTTGATGGAAAAGCCTATTCTATTGGAGCTTCAACAGTAAGAGGATCTAGTCGAAAGCACAAGCAAGAAGCGATTGTGGGCCCTGCAGTTGATAAAGACGTCACTCATGAGGCTGTTGGGTTGAAACCTGCCACCTTGGTCCCAAAGGAAATTCCAATGATTAAAAAGGAAAACCCTGTTTTACAGGTCATTTTCTTGTTAAAATAAATGCTTGTGAAAGAATATCCTATCTGTCAGAATTTTTGGTATATTTTTCCTGGTCACCTTGCAGATCAAAATTGCCCCAAAAGTGATTCAGAAGGAACCTAGAGATGATAGTATGACAAAAGAATTAGAGGCAGACAAGCAGGGTTCGGATATTAAACCTTATGCTACCCTAGAAGAATTAAAGAGTGGGAAGTTGCCCCTGGAGGAAATTTTATCGCTACCAATGTTTAAGGTACTGAATGTTATTAAAAGTGGAGACTGCACGTACAAGGACCAATATTATCTTCATCGTATCTATAAAAAGGAAAAAGAAATCATTAAATGAGAATATGAAGTTCTTTTGGAATTTATATCAAGGACAACACTTCACAGTAGACACTTCCTTGCGTGAATCTTGAGGATCTGCTATTTTAAGCAAAACACAACGATGAGATTTAAATGATGTTGATATGCACATAACTACTCATTGATTTTGGATTTTGTTAGAACTACACTGCTGGGAATCCTACATCAGTGTTGTATGTCAAGAACTTGGCAAAGGACGTGGTTGCTGATGACTTCTACTTCATTTTTGGTGAGATCACTAGCACTGATTATTTCTAGTTTATCCAAAAGTCAGTTGTTTTCCATCGATGGTAAATATCTAGCAATTTTAATGCTTGAATAGAGAAAAGAATTACTGTGCTATTGTATCTGGCAAAAAGAATAATCTGTAAATCTTTATAGGGCCTCAACTTTAGTTCTTTGTATTATACTTCTACTCTATGCATATTGCATAATGTTGTTGAAAAAAGATAGATCTGGCTTATTAAACAATATTTGTGTGCTTTAGGATCATTATTTGGAAGCAGCAACGTGACTAAATCTGGCATTAGCGTGAAGCTTATGCAGGTGGGGACTCTTAAAAACCTTTTACTTACGGTTCCAAGTGCTTTGTTGTTTCAAGATCACTTTTGAAAATTGTTATTCTTGTAGTAAATAAGGAGAAAAGTTTGGGTATATTTTCCTTGTGAAAGTTGCTCTCAGGTATTAGATTCATGAGCTTTTGTTTGTTAGTGGGTTTGGAGCTCTTATTGAACCCTGACGTTATGAAAGCCTCAGATAGAACACGATGCCATGATCTAACTGAATAAAAATCACGAACAAAGACCACTTTCAATGCGCTTAATATTAACCTCTAGCTGAATACTTTGTTCTAGATAAAGATGGTGTTAATAAATAGATACAAGCTTGATGATCATTTATTTGAGAATGGACAAATCTGCATTTGGAACTACTCATTTATATGATTGTGACGGAGTTAACAAAACCTTCTTACTAATGATGTTTCAAATGATGGAAACAAGTCTGTAGACATGACATGTCACATTAATTTCTTGCCTGATTAGCATCTGTAAACAAGTTAAAATTGCTATTGTTGTGGAATTTTGAACCTTAATGGAAATACAATTGCATATCAGGAGGGAAGAATGAGAGGTCAAGCTTTTTTGACATTTCCATCCGTTGAACTTGCTCGTCATGCATTGGTATGTGTCTTTCAGAGTGCAATTTGCTGTGACTAACTGTTTTCAGGAGCATCTCATGCCAATTTGCATATTCAAACTGAGCTTAATTATTTTCTGTGCGATGATTGCTTTAACCATGGTTTGATTTTGTTAGCACAGTTTTTCTCTGCCATAAGTGAGAGTTTTAATAAAATTCGGAGGTACAATCCTCTATAGTTATTAAAAAATTCAGAACTATAAAAGATCTCCATCATCTGGTTCTACTTCTTTCACCATTTCTGGGTACTCATGCTTACAGCATGTGAGTCATTTTTTAAAGAGAGGACAGAATCTTCTACAAATTATTTTACCATGGTGTTTTTTATTCTAATGAGCCAAGTTTGTGCAACTTGCTTACTTGTGAGGTTTTACTAATCAAGAGTAGCATCTACAGTTCTACGTACAAATAATGAAATCTTTCTTTTTCGTTTGATTGCCTTTGTGCTGAAGTTGTAATGATTACGCCATTACAATCCTTGGTTGTAGAATCTTGTCAATGGATATGTGTTCAAAGGCAAGCCAATGATACTCCAGTTTGGCCGGAATCCAGCAGCTGGCAAACCAAATTAAGTAGAGATGCTCCAACCAGAGGAAGATGACATACTACTGCTTCATGGTTCGTTCTGCATTCATTATTATGCAACCTTGAAGAATCCACTTGGTATTGGAGATGCTAGGCATTGAGCATGGGATTGAGGGATTATAATGGTCCTATGCTCTTTAGCTGGCCATGCTACGTGAGAAAATGATATTTGGTTCAAGTAATGTTGGGTTTCTTAACTAATAGATGAGGGAGGCTCTGCTGCTCTAGACCTCAAAAAAAGAAAAAGAAAAAGGAAATTTTGAGAAAACGAATTCCTTTATCAGAACGTGTTTTGGGGGAGTTGCATCCTGCGGTTGTGGAAGAAAAATATCGTAGGTGATTCTACACTAGTGGCAGAAGTGGACTGAAGCCAGCTGCTAAGGGCGTTGGAGATACACATCCAGGTGGTTTCAGCGAGGCCTCCCTGTATGAGCTCTAAGTGTCGCAATTATTGTAAGCTGTGTGCTCCCTTGCGGTGTCACAAATAGGCCTACAAACAACCAGTGGATAATACAACGTTGAAAAAAATGGTTCCATGTTTATTTCCCAGATGGCTTTACTTACTGGTTTCATAATGTTCATCTAAATTACCCCAACTCTCTCTCGTCAAACCTGTTTTGCGAATATGGAAATTGTGTCCCGACTTTATAAGATTTTCGTCTGTTGTAGAAGAGGACGTGAATAAGTAGCTTATAATTTTGCTTGCAGCATTTTGTAGGAGAGGAAAGAAAATTGATAATAGATCATAAAAATAAATAATAATGGAATTTTTCTGATTCTGTATGAACACAGGAACCATACAGTTGACCGTGTTAGGTTTTACTGTCCCCCTTCTCTGTCGCACAGCATGAGAACGCAAGAATCAAACAGCTAACGATCTTAGGTTTACACTGCCTTTTCTCCGTCATAACCGAAGGTAGTAAAGCAGATATTGAAGGTATTATTCCTCACTAAAAGTGTGATCGTTACGGCTATGGAGTCTCGAATACGGTAATGACCCGAGAGAGAGAGAGAGCTATGAACAAATGTCAGCTTGTTTAAAGGTGAACTTGCTGATCAAAGGAGAAAAATTAAAAAAGAAATGGTAGAAACAAGAAGGAAACGAAATAATAAACAAACAAACACAAAAGACTCAATAGTAGAAGTACGCCGCTGGATCTAATAATGTAGTTCTCCTGTCAGGCGGTCAGCAGAAGTGGTTCCGAAGTATGATCTGCTTTATGCAGTATACATGCCATAATCAGTAGATGGCATTAATCATATAAATCCAGTGATAGACCAGATGACAAGGCAACGGTGGTCTCCTAGTTCGTGTACCTGTGCTTCAAGGGGGATGGGCATGGAGATGGAGGGAAGTGGGACACTAAGCTAGGTAAAGTTCTAGTTTTTTTTTTTTTCTCAGCAAAGGTGGATTTCATTGCTAATAGAAGGCAAATACAAGCACTAAATCTACAATCATTCAAGGTTGGAGACAAAGGCCCATTACATCAATTTCAAAGGCCCGAAGGCCATTACACATGAAGGCCTTAAAGGCCAAGAGACTACAGGCCAGAAAGGCCTCTACAAACCGGGTCAACAGACCCATAAAACCAAACTGGGTCCACAGACCCGGGACACCACTCCACCACACCGTGAACGGCAGGAACCATCGCAGGAGGAGGATCATGATCAGCACCTGCAACAAAAACACCCACAAAAGAGACTTGCCGGACAGGGGCCACAATGAAGCACCGGAGCTGTAGAAAACAACCATGGGTTGTGAGCTCGCCGGAATCTGTCCCACCGCCACCAAGAAAACTCCACTGGGGCAAAGCACAAAGCAAGAAACCACCACAATTATTAAAATCAGAAAACACCACCTAAAGAACAAAGAGGAGGTGCGCAGAAGAGGGGAGAGGGGGAGGCCAGCAAAGCGGGACGTGGCCAAAGAGGACCACCAAAAGAGCCGAGATCCAGCCGGAGACCAAACGGAAAAGAGCGCCCAAAACCAAACGGGAAAAGAGGAGAAAGGTCATGGAAGAAGAAGGGGAAGGAAGAAAAAGAGAGAGAGAGAGAGCAGGGGAGGAGCCTTGGCTCCTCCCCCCGCCCGGCAAGAGGGGGACGGGTTGCGAGCAAAAGAAAGGTAAAGGAGCGCTAGAGAGAGGGGAGAGCCTCTCTCTCTAGGGCCGGCGCTTTTTGAGAGGGTAAAATGGTTGTTCCCCTAGGTAAAGTTCTAGTTGCATGAGATGGATTCAAGAGATTGCAGATTAGCATTTCGCAAAGTCAAATTTTCTTTTTGAGTATCGATATTCCACCCTTACCCATTTATCTCAAATTTGAAGAACTTTGGAATCAAATTCCTTACTCTTGAGGAATTGAAAAAGATAAATGTTCATACTCTTCCTTGGGAAAGAAGGCACAAGGAGTACAATGGGTCTCTTAAACACTAGACAAAGAAATGTCTTCTCCCCTTGTTGGCTTTTGTCTGTTGGGAAAGTACTACATTGCTGTTAAATCGAGCCTGCTAGTCTTCTAATGCCAAATACCCAAAATAACAGCAATGCTCAAGAGTATAAGAAGTGCACCATCTCCGCCCGGCAGGATAGACGACCTGCAAATTCCAAGCATGAAAATAAGACATCTAGAACTTAACTAAGAAAATACAGATGAATAATGAAACAGGTCTGCACACAAACTAGTAGATGTTTTGAAGTACTCTTCAAATCACATGCAAATGGATGACGGGGCATACATGGAATATGGAACCCTATTGATTATCCAGTGGATGTTTCCTTGATTTAAAATTGTTTTCATGCAAAATTGACTTTTTTTTTTTATAAGTAAGCCGATTTTATTTAAATCAAACGAGAGAACAGAAAAAAAATCCAAGGAGCAGCGGAATCGACAGTACAAGAGAAAATTCTGAAGAATCCAAGAGAAAAATTGACTATTCCATTATGCAGAGTCGATAATCCAGCAGAATGTCGTTCTGAAAGACAAGAACAGCACAGGAGAACTGAAATGACTTTTAGGTTTTCAATATTTCGCGGAGCTAAGTAAAAGGGGGTTCAAGAACTGAGTTCTATCTGCTGCACTACCAGAAACATGTAAACCATGTTAATTCTTCGGAGGAGTTAAGCTAAAAGAATGGGACAGGAAGGACAAGAACAGCACAGGACAACTCAAATGACTTTTAGACTTTCAAATATTTTGTTGAGCTAAGCAAAAGGCAGTCAAGAGTAACTGAATACTTTCTGCTGCAGTACCAGAAACATGTAAACCATGTTCACTCTTCGGAGGAGTTTAAGCTAAAATAATGTGACAGCAGTTTTATCTAGAATCCAAAGGTTATGACATATTGGAGGAATTTGGGAGGCGATTGTGGAATTTGAAAGGTGATTGTGAAGTTAATTTTGTCACAGTGACCATGGGCAATTCCTGATGAGACGCGGCTAGAAAAAAGCAGCATTTAGACGAGTCATTGGACCCATTCATAAACCTAAGAGAACATAGAGCACCGCAGTAGTTCATTGTTAATTTCTCCTTGATCATACCTGAGTTTTCTCCTAGAACGATATATGTATGTCATTGCAGGTGGAAGGATGCCAAACAAAAAGCAGTTTGCATAAACCCCAGCAAAATCGATAGCTCTTGAAAAAGTGGAACGGAAGAAAGATGCTAGAAGAACTGGAATACCGAGTACAGTCGTTATTACAAAGATTTTTTGTGAACCAGGTCCATCCATGCTTGATTTTATGTAGCTTCTGACGCAGCATTACACCTCGTATCTACATATGAAAGTTAGAAACCTTCCCGGCATTCCCAAAATTAGGTCCTCCTGAATATACAACAGAACCGACTTTCCCGATTACAACCACATTAGACCCCCTTAGTGAAGGAACGCCAACTTGTTTCCATGAATTGATGCTCCCAAAAATCAACTCCAACGTATCAATAAGTTGCTTTGGGAAGCTTACAGCATATCCAATCAGGCTAGTTGCCAAGGCAGAGAAGGCAAAGCCTTGAATTGCAGTTAAGGCAGAGGGGTTGACAGAAAGCAAAAGGCGTATAGGATCTGCTCTGGAAGCGCTCTATTGGCACCAGCAAGCCCCAAAACAATCAAATTCCTGGACAATACTATTATCAATGGAACAGCCCCACCAACTAGTATTGCTTTGCGAGCATCGTACACGGTGTTTCCCGCAAGCTTACATATGAAAGGGGTGACAACATGAAACCCCAATGTGAGTACCGTAACGGGCGTAACAGGTATAGCCGGCAAAACGGATGAAAAGCTCCACGAGGCATAAGCAAAGGAACCTAATATGTTTGTTTTGGCCACAGATAAACCGACAGCCACAACTGCAGAAAGGGAGAAAAGCATGATGAGGCATAAAACTCGACTCACTGAATCAATAGCCTTAAACGGAAGGAAAACAATCACAGTTGCAACAATTAGAGGAAACAAGGCATGAGCCAGCACAAGATTCATCCATGGAAACCACAGAGAGACTAGTGAACCGATGCCTGAAACACAGGCCACCAACAATGAGAAACTTAAGGAGACATAGACGAGTGCAACAAAAGCACCGAAACGGCTTCCTAAAGCCTTTGTTGCAAGGCCAGTGAAGCTCACCTCATCGACCTCATCTTCTTCCATGGCTGCAAAGCTGATCACCGCAACAAGAACGATGGAGGAGACCACGTAGACCCATGAGAGGAGAATGACAATGGTCGAGGGAAACGGACCTGAATCAATGGTGGCAGCGGGCAAACCAAGCATCCCAGGCCCTACGGCAGTGCCATTGATTAGACTCACAGCACCCCAGAAGTTCTTTTCATGAGTACCTTCATGAACCCCTTGAGAGTTGTGATGCTTAGTGAGGTTATCCTCTTTTAATTTCGGATCAGTAGTAGTAGGAATGGTTGGATGTGCCACACCATCGTGAGCTGTGCACATTGCGATGCTGCTGAGATTATGGGTTCTGGAGGTGAATATGGGGATAATGGGAATAAGAGTATGCCTGTAACTGGGCGAATAAGGGTAATCTTTATGAGTTGATAGGAGCATCGACAAGTGAATCTTTTCTACGATGAGATTCTACCCAGGGAAATAAGGGTCTACGAATTTATTGGAAAGTGTCGGAGCCGTCAGTCAACAGCAGAGACATTCAAGAGTGCTACTTCAGGAGACAGAGAGAAGATACAGGACTGATGGGGCAACAAAAATGACATAATAAATCCCGGTGTTTGGGAAGAAACCTCTTAAGTTGATATTAATGTTGTCCTGCTGCTAACGCAATCAAGGTGGTTCTTCTTCCCCGATTTGTACTTGCATATTTTGTTTAGAAGTAAAATCTTATTAGCTTTCCCAAAAAAAATGTTGTACTGCTAAAAAAAAGCTGAAATACTGCTCTCACACATCTGTATTATTTTTTATTTTATCAGTAGACCAGCTTGGACCAGCCGGGCACCACGAGGAGAAATGTGAAAGTTCTCCTTATCGGCATTCGGCTGTCGGCACCCTTGGTCTGGGCCATGATTTTTTGGGCCTTTGTATGTTTGTGGGCTTTGAATATGTTATGATGGGCGTTTAGCCCACTAATTTTGGTTGTTGTGTAGGTTGGACGGTTCTTCGATTACGATGAAAGTGTTTGTCGTGATGTGTCTGGATTTTGTTTTTATGGCATCTTTACAAAAATAAGAACCAAAATGAGTAGGAGAAATCGCTCAGCTTTGTGTTATATTTACGTGGGAGCAAGTCTTTTTTTTAAAAAAAAAAGACTAAACGTAAGTAAAAAAAATATTTTCTCCTAAAAATTAAACAAAAACAAAGTGGATTTTCTCATGGAGTTTCTGCTAAACCTTCAATCTTAGTGCCTAGTGAAACGATTGGGAGAGTGGAATCGGAGAGTGAGGCTGTGAGGCAGTTTGCTATGGTCCATGTGGCAGAAAGTGAGTAGTTCACGTGCACAACTCGTCCACCATAAAAATAGCGGTGAATGAAATTAGAAAAAATAAAACAAAACCTTATCCAACAGGAGTCACCATCATCGGGTCAGATAAATTCATAAGCATTTTCGGACCGTTGGATTCACATCACAAACCTACAAAAGTCGTGTGCAACATTCTGGGACCGGAAGAATTTAAAAAATATATATATTACCAATTAGTTTATGCCTAGGAAAAAAAAAGGAATGCTGGGCATCCTGCTCACGCGTCTCGTTGGGCGACGTGGAGGTGGGGCTCAGCAATTTCCCTTCAAGAAAAATGTTGGTCCCCGCCCACTTTCACGTCAGCCAGCTAGACGTGGCGGGATGCCCATCATTTTCTAGAAAAAAAAAATCTAACAGATAATTATGCTTTAAAAAAACTGCCAATCAACAGCAGTACATAAGCCGTTTTGGTTTTTTCTATTACTCATTCTTCCCTCTGTTTTCTCATCATTTTTTTGTTTCTCCGTAAGTCTCTCTTTCACCTTTACTTGAAGGGGAAGCAATTTTCATTTTCTCTCTTTGGCTTTTGTGGGTTTCCTTGCAATCATTTTTCTTTTTCCTTCGAGGAGAACTGGAATCCCATGGCGGAGGTCCTGAGCAAAACAAATATGTTTTCATCGTGTCATCGTGGTCGACGTGCTGGCTTTTCATCTGCTTTCCCTAAGAAGAGCTGTAATTACAAACCATCTTCTTCTGTCCGGTGGTTTCAGCCTCCGAAGCTGAAATCACACGCCGTCAGATCGTCTTCTTTATCAAGCAGTGATTTTCATGGCAGAAGACTTGTTATTCATACAAACAGAACGATCCCCAAGAGATTTCAACCTTCAATTTATGCTCAGGTAGTTAATTCCTAGCCCCATCCTCTCCTGTTCTCTCCAAGCCTTCAATTCATGCAAACACTAACAGAACGATCGTCTTCTTTTGTTTGCCATAAGGGCTTTATTAATCTCTTATAGGTCGCATACCAGTTTATTTTTCTTTTTTTCTCTTCGAGATTTGGAATCGTTCTAGTATTCATCAATTTTATGCTCCATATAAAAAAAAAGTATTCATCAATTTTATGCCATGTAACGTGATATTTAACGCGACTATCAGTCTATCACTATCGGCTTCTATGTCTTAATGAGGGAAATTTCTTGTCGGGACTCACAGACGAGCATTCGGTTTGGGAAAGCTCATAAATGGTGGGAAAAGGGGCTTCAATCAAACATGAAAGAGGTGACATCTGCCGAAGACCTTGTTGACTCCCTCTTGAACGCAGGGGATAAGCTGGTTGTTGTCGAATTCTTCTCCCCTGGCTGTGGTGGCTGCAGAGCTCTCCACCCTAAGGTACTGTCCACCAGATCTCTCCAATAGCTGTTCTTTTCGGTTTTAATTGACATCCAAAACCCACCGCAATTGACACGATTGTTCATTGTTCTCTATGTGGCAGACCTGTCAATTGGCAGAGTTGAACCCAGATGTGCAGTTCCTTCAGGTGAACTATGAGGAGCACAAGTCAATGTGCTATAGCCTTAATGTCCATGTCCTGCCGTTCTTTCGTTTCTACAGAGGCTCCCATGGTCGTCTATGCAGCTTTAGCTGTACCAACGCCACGGTCAGTGTTCATAATTTTCTTGCCAGTGGATGATTAGTTGTTTCTTGGGGTAAACTCATAGTTAGCCCCGTATCTTTGGGGCAAAATCAAGTTACTACCTTTATTTTTCAAACTAACAATTTAAGACCCCTATGTTTCAAAATCACTCAATCATCGCCCTCCGTTTAAATTCACCGTCAAATGAGACGGTTTTTCGTGAAATAACCAAAATGCCCTTGATAAGTGATTGGTGGATGACCAGACTGCCTTTGCCCAGATGAAGACCAAAGTTTTTCTTCTTCATTTCCTGCCTCGACCGAAGCTCGTACGGATCCCGATAAGACTTCGGAGAAACTGCTGAAAGCAGCGCTAAAAGCTGAACGAAAGCTTTATTACTTTATATGCAAAACTAGAAGAAGAGAGGAGTTATACAGGCAGTCCACTTCGGACTCAATCTCAGTGCGTTTCGCGAATCGGCCTTTGATTATCGGTCGGGTTTCCGCGTAGGCTTTTCTGGAAGCATAGTGAACGATCTTCTCTAACTTCCGGTTCTTCCTCTTATCCCTGTACCTCAAAATCCTAGCTTCATGATCGGTTCCACACAACTGAGTCGCCGCTTGGTTTGTAGCCTCGCCAGGTTTCACATCCAGAGCCTCCACAACCTTGGAGCCAAAGTTTGGGTTCGGGATAAGCCACGAGACCGCTTTGGACTCGTCGTGATGGTTGGTGTTGGTCTCGGAGAGAGGCGTGCAGGAAGAGCTTCCCATAACATTTCTTCTGTCTTCCTAGTGATGAGATCCATGTCGTCAGAGAGGTTAGACATCGGAGAAAGAACAACACAGAAACCAAAGAGGGAACAGAGGGAGAACGAGTAGGGGAAGACACGTAAACATAAGTGCAAAAGACAGAGATAAAAGAAAAAAACTAGCAGCAGGAAAGTAAAGGATGAAAAGACCTCGAGGAGGCTAAGAACAGGTGTAAGAAAGTGAGGGGGTAATAGACTGAGGAATAAGGAGAATCATACCAGACATGATGCCTAGAAGAAAGAAGATGAGAGAAAACTCTTAAGAGAGAAGAGAGATAAGAACTCTGGATCTCAGCCCCAGGTATTTTTTTCCGTTTGTAGTTTAACTGAAAAATGATGGGACTCGTCGTGATGGTACAACGAGGGACGAAGACCGTAGGTATTCTGGCCATCAAGATAGCAGCCAAAACAAGCTGAAAAAAATAGCATCCAAAGAGAGGACCTTGACGCTCTGGCCTGGGGAGATGAGAAGCTTGTCAGTCTCGAAAGGTTTAACGTACATAGCATCGGCTTCGACGACGATCAGGGTGTGATTGGCAATATTGAAGAACAGCTCGTCATTGAGTGCAGCGTTTATCAAACGGAGGAGATACTCTTCCCTGGCTTGACCTTTAGCCTGTATGTATCTGCCAAAGCCCCCAAAAATCTTGCATGGTTAAGCTTATTCAAATTAGCCTCCGGAAATGCCTACGTTTCACATTCTCTTTGCACCAAAATGAGTTAAATTGCTTCATGCAGTTACGTACCTTTATTAGAGCAGTTGTACAAAGGCCCCGGAAGACCATTGATGGTGTATGCATCAGAAACGTTGTTACAATCCTTTTGTCAAAATCTTCGTTGTCGTCGTCTCACGGTCCCACTGGTTCTACTTCAAGGTTTTCGATTCCGGTGGCCGACGTGTGCCACCGTCAGATCTCGCTGAGGGTAGCTTCTTAGAGATCTGCCTCGCAGATTCATCCTCATCCACAACGGGAACCACTGGCAATAACGCCAACCTGATGGGACAAAAACATGTGCGAAGGCAGAGAGATCTATCAAGGAAAATACTGCAACAAACAGGAAAACAAACTGCGTAACAGCTTCTTCCATTGGCCGTACTTTTCTATTGGCTGGGCGAAACAGGGAGAAGTTAGTATTTCACAAGCAATTTTTGGGTCAGAGGTGAAATCACAGGAGTGGAGCCCAAGCTGAAAGCCATGAGTTGGGTATCGGCATGAAAGCAGAGAGGCCGAATGTTGAGTGGGGGAGCTGAGTTTGTGAGAGAAATGGAGAAGATAGATCTCACACTTACTGAGGGCAGATTCGTCCATTTCGGTGGAGTAGACGCACGTGCACCAAAAATGTGTCATTTAACGGTAAATTTAAACGGGGGGCGAGGATTGAGTGATTTTGAAACATAGGGGTCTCAGATTGTTGGTTTTGAAAATAAGAGTAGTAACTTGATTTTGCCCCAAAGATATGGGGCTAATTATAAGTTTACCCCTTGTTTCTTTTAACGATTCGGTTTTCCATTGAGATCAGATGGGATTTTCATATCTTTCATCTTCCCTATCACCTTTCAAAATTACCTTTTAATAGGTTTCTTTCGGAGTTACGCTTCCTCTTCCCGCAATTGAATTCTTGTTTAGATTCCCGTTCATTCTCCCCTGAACAGATTGTCAATGTGAATATGTTGTGCTTAAGAAGTACGTAGTATGTTACTTTTTAAATTACTGCTTCTGACAGCCTTGCTAGCTCTATCCATCCCGTAGTGAATTTGAATTAGTCAGTGTGGAATTTATCCCCCGTGTGCTTCTCGTTTTAGAATTTGTGGTTTTTGTCTGTAAATGAACAGATTTAATTGCCAAGAAAAAAAAAGAACAGATTTAATTGGTCACAAGCCTGTATTTTTCCACTGGTTGATCGCATTATCTCATATTTCTGCGAATGCTATTTTTGCATTTTACTGTTTTCGGTAATTATAATTTTTAAATAGTGGCGCTACTGAAGCAGATTAAAAAATTTAAAGATGCATTGTCCAAGCACACCCCGGATCGTTGCAGTCTGGGGCCAACAAAAGGGCTGGAGGAGAAAGAGCTCCTCGCACTGTCTGCTAATAAAGATCTGTCTTTTAACTACACAACAAAACCAGTTCAACCAGTTGTGATCCCTGCACAGGAAGCGATCATAGCAGAAACATCACCGTCTCATTTAAACCCAGTGCCCCTCGATCCTCCCGCAAGACCCTCAAAGTCTACTCAGGACTCTAAGGAGAAGCCCTTGGTCACTGCTGGGAGATGATATGGTGAGTTTCCTATGGCCCCATTCTGTGGCCTTTTGTACAGAACCGTTTTTATGTAATCTCCATGTGAATCCTGAGCATATTAGATGAAAGCCACACCGTACTTGTTTTCAGTTGGAGTGCAGGCCTTGGGATTTATTTTTTGGGATCCTAGCCTGCTTGTCTCCTTTGTGTGTCTGTTGGTGCTCTTTTATGTGGGAGGCGAGCTCCTTTGGTAATGGTATTGTAAAAATGCCCTCCCTTCTATTTAGTTGTGTTTGTTGGTGCTCTTCTATGTTGGAAGTGAGCCACTTTTGTTATTGTAAAAATGCCCGTCCTGTTCAGTTGAAGAACATCTCTCTGCTTATCAACTGGACATTTCCTTTTTCTTTTCCCCTGATATATAGATTGGATGTGTGGTATGGATTTATGCTGCCTTATTCCATTGGTCTGATCTGATTCTAGCAAACGGAGATGGTTATGGCTCAGGAAAAAAAAAATGGACATGGTTATGGTGAAAATCGAGTAGACATCACGGCAAATTGGCAATTGGGGAAGGATCCATGGCAGATTGGGTAGAGGTTATTCTACACCACCAAGCACAGCAACTTGGCCAAAAAAAGAAGAGAGAGTAGAGAAGTCGACCCAGCAAAAAATAAAAACAATTTGAGAAGTTGTCTTCTTGATTCAAGTGGGATCTAGGGGTCGTTGTAGCAGCAATGTGCGGTGGTTGTGTCGAGTTTGGCTTATATTCATTTTTTCCCAAACTCTCATATCTCAAAATTTCCACTCACCCAACATTTCCAGGCGAAAAACTGTCTACGTACATCGTGCCATTGGTAAAAGTAGTCACGACTTGATCAATGTTACCAACTTAATTGCACGATTTTACTAGCGACAAAAATTCAAGTTATTGGAAATTTAAAATATATATTACAAAATATGTGACATTTTGAGAGTGCAAAATGTAAATTCTCAAGCATTGGCACTCCTCTCTTTCCCTCTTCGATCAGAGAAGCAAATGCGGCTCCATTAACAGTACAGGAGGTCAAGAGCTTACCGGAAGGGGATTCGTTGCTTGTCTGTGATGCCGTATAGAATGACACCAATAACCAGATTGAAGTATTGAAGAACTGAAGGAAAACAGTAGCCATTCCAAAATATTCCTCATTCCCAGGGTTACTAGCCAATGGATTAATTTACTTTACTGGAAACAATAAAGAATACTCTACCCAGAGATTATCGGAGAAAAAAAGAGAGGATAATCTGTCTTCTAATTGTACTCATAATTCTACATAACATCGACAGATATCTTTCGCACAGAAGAAAACTATGAAGCGAAGGGGTAGCAGCCGCAGCCGTCATTTACGCTAAACACTCAGTATTTTCTTCTTATGCCATTACGATCAAGTTCCCACATTTGTTAAAGCTAATGAAAAACCAAAAATATAAGACTCGCATCAAGAAGCAAGCCAAAAGAACCCAATTTCGTCCTTTGCAGGGCAGGGTGCAGGCTACTAAGAAGCAAAATAAGCAAATGCTATTCGACTGGAAATATATATATATAGAAAACGATTCAAATCCCTTTGGTTCATCAAATAAGGTGGCAATATATATATATAGAAAACGATTCAAATCCCTTTGGTTCATCAAATAAGGTGGCAAGACAAGAATTTTCCGAACTGGAGTGGAAAGTCCGCAAGACCATCACTGCCCATTCGATCGAAAGAAAAGGAAAGGGCTCAGCGCGCAGGCAGTCTTCATCGCAAGAGGGTGAAGTTCCAAGACTTATGGGGCAAAGGGGTCTTCTTCAGGATAATACGAAAAAAAAAGGCCTTTCTACAGCTGTGCCGCCAGCAACCCCCTGACCAAATTCAGGGAAGAGGGTGGCTTCAGCCCGAAATTCAAAGACATTTCAGAACGGCCCTTTCCATGAAAGACCCCTCCGAACCACCCAGTCTTTGCTCTCACTCTCCTTGCTCAGATAAGATCAAGTAATCAGTGGATTCTCTTCTAGGGTTTCCGCCTTTCTTTTACGCCCTCCACATTCCAGAGCTTGCCCATCTTGCCCGTCTGACACGTCCCTAAATTGCCAAACTACCCCCACGTCAACCTCCAAAACTTACCAGCCAAAAAAAAAAGCTCTTGTTCTAGTTTGAATGACCGCTCCGCCCATTCCTAGTGGGCCTGGCTGTTGCGAGATCTCAAATTGAAACATTTGGCCTGGATTAATCCTGCTTTGCTGGAAGAGAACTATAATTTTGCTCTATAAATAGGGGCGTATTATATTATGATTTTTTTTTCTTTATTTTGTTATTTTGCTTCACATCATTACAGGCTTTCTTATTCAAATAGTGGCTTTGTATTATACCTTGATCAATTTTAATACTCTTTGAGGAATGTTCTCCAATCATCCATTATCTAAAGAACACATGGTTTGGTTGTTCACGGATGAGAATGTTTTAAGTTTCTTCGCTTGTGTTCATTTTGGTTTTGGCTATATATTAGGGGAATGAAGAATTGTTCGAGTATATACTAGTGCATGGGAGGCTCAAAGGAGGAGGTTCCGGTGGATGCCGTGGATACGCTATACTATCTAGCTGGACTCATAGAATTGTTATTAAGCTTGCTTGGCGAAGCTCGAGCCCCCAGCGATAATAAGAGGACTCCAAGCCTTATCTTTACGATGGTGTTGACACTCGATTGTTTGGAGCTGGTTTGACCCAATGTCACCCATGTTGCCTTTTTGGCTTTTTGCGGTGAATGAAATATAACCAACCGGCAATGAGGAATGGAAACATGGCCTTTATAAAAGAAAGGCTAATTCATGATAATGGAAAAGTTGCTAATGGAAAAGCGTAATCTTAGACAATATGTCGATTTTCAAACTAAAAAACCCTTAATTTCAAAGACTTGAGTTCAGAGCACATGAGTCACCACAAAAAGGAAGGAAGAGGGGGAGGGGGAGGGGGGGGGGTTGAATAATCGAGCGTATCGGGTCGATACAATCCTTAAAATAATGCATTGTAATTATATTTCTTCAGCAAATGTAACCCTTCTGATACTATGCCTTCAATTTAGACAAAGCAGTACAAATGAAGCAGCGCTATGATTAGCCTTTTTCGTTATTTTAACTGACTTCAATAACAAGGAACTACCCACTAAAAATGTGTGAGCCAAGTAATATAACTACTTTGTGTAATCAAAAAAGCACCCAATGCACTCTCCTGTGACTTCACGGGACCTCACTGAAGTGGCATCTACAGCACACGGGCCAATCTCAACGATATTTCCCCAATCACATCCACACTCATACACAGAACAAGTGGATCTTATGACAGAGTAGAGGAGGTTCTGGACTTATGCATCTTGTCATCTTGTGAAGGTGGAGGCAATGAAGAAGATGAGACTGCTGCATGATAAGATGAAGAAGCAAGTTGGGCTAGAGCGGGAATAGCACCTCCTGCAGATTTTTGTGTTTAAAGTTTTATTAGAGATCCTTTGGTTGAAAGATAAACCATGGTAGACAATGATAAAGTAATCATATCTTCAGGGATGAACAAAATCGCAACCATCCTGCTTTTTGAGAGATCCGAATCTTCACATAAAGTGAACAATCGTCTCAATGTAGATGCCATCTACATAAAATAGCTTGCACAGATGAAACCTTAACTCCACATATTCCGGTAAAGTGGCTTATTTACGTAAACATTATATTGTCAACTAATAGGCCCCAATCTCTAGCCCAGCGATGACAAAGATGTCTCTAGCTGAAGAGAAAGTTATTAGGCAGTGATGCACAAACGGTATTTTTTGGCAGAGCAGAATGAATTCTGGGTCATTAGTCATCACCAAAACAATTTGAAAAAACTGTCACCTTGGTGGTGTTGGGATTGCTGACATATAAAACTAATGGCTACACAAAATTATTTCCAAGGGAAATATCTTACCTGCCAATCCTGCACAGGCTGAAGAGAATACTATCACAGGTGGTGCCTGCAGTTGAACAATGACCTTTTAGGCACAGAAGAAAGTACATACCTAATAAACATTTAGCTAAAAAACATAAACAACAAAACAAAATCCCTAGGAATTCAAAAATAAAATTTGAAGAATATCCATAAAAGGAAACCAACATGATCAACGCAACTAAGTCATAAGCCCGATGGATTTGGACTGCAATCGAGAGGATTCAATTGATACTTAAGGGATTAATATCTTTCCTTTGTGCAGATATCTATGGGATTAAGAAGCAAAAAATAAGCATTGATGCCGATATACAGGCCCAAAGTTGCCCTAGGTGATCAGTTAACGACCTGAAGGGTTTGGAGAACTCCAAATAAGAATGTCCTACTGAGAGGCACATAGACAAAGAGATGTTTCTATGCTAATCTATCATTCATAAATCAATGAAAGTCGAATCTATAGAATTCCTCTGTTCAATAATACCATGATGATCACGGTTAGATTCCCCCCCCCCCAACACGCACACACACACCAACAACCAATCCCAACCCTCCAACCAAAGAAAATAAAAGTGATTCCTCCCCGATGCTGTTCGTGGCATCTGATACCAGAGACCCCCATTTTTAATGTAATTTGGGGATATAGCATAGACATAACTTAACTTGCCAGAAGGAAAACCATAAAAGAAACAGAAACTAAGCATAAATGTGAAGCACAAGGTGGTATGCATTTTCACGTTGTCCATCTCAATCTCTATCCCATAAAAGACAACAAATAGTGATCACCGATCTTTTTAATTAATGAGGTCTCCAAGCAGGATTCCCATTAAAGCGTCAAGCAACCTTGAAGGAACTAAAGTTTTTCACACAAGTATATCCAGATGCAGCGCACACACGGATTCCCTAGCTATGTATTAATACAATTTCCAGAATACCTTCACCCTTTTCTATAAATGATACAACTGCAAGCACTTCACAAGAACAAACAAGGAGGACACAAAGAATACTGAGCAAGGAAAAAAATCCAGTCCTAATGAAAGCATTGAGAAACTTACACCTATGAGAAAATGCAACCACATAGGGCCTTTCACCCACCTCCGGACTATTGGCATCACTGAATCGGAAATCAAAAAACAAAGACATTGAATCACTCCTAGATCAGTGCTCTCCAGGAATAATGTTCATGTCCGGAAAGATACTGCATTAACTTGCTCATTTTGGACAAAAGCCAAATACAGTGTAAGGAAACAGAGATGTATATAGTTTACATGTATTAAAAATGCATCCACAGCATACTTATGTGGGAGCACAGAAGCCTAAAGGCATTGCAAAGAGAACTCAAGGCTTATAAGGTTCCGAAAGGATAATTGAGTTGGGGGGAGGACAAGGGAAACAAAATTTATGTTTGGCTATGAATTTTTTTTCTCAAAACATTTTCCACAATCACTTTTTCATCAATTCCAATACATTTTTACAAACTCCAATAACTTTTTACAAACTCCAACAACTTTTAACAAAATTTTCACCAATCCCAAGAGAATCTACATTACCTCCAACAAAACATGTTTTCAAAAAATGTTTTCAAAAGCAAACCAAACATAGCCAGATATGATGCTTCCTTTGCTTTTGCTCTCTCATTATTTGAAATCTGGATCTTACATTCATTTCAGTGGGGTGTAGCTAAGACACGAACTCAAGGTTCAGAAAGCTACATAACGACTGGCCATTAGTGATAGCATCAAAAATCATCCGCAAAGATCCCCATTGTGGGTAGAAAAATTGCAGAATAGCAAATTTGTAAAAGGCAGCAATAATGCTGGATTATTTATTCCTAACAAAAGTGGGTATTGCATATCATCGTGGTGTATGAAAGAAGAATGACAGTTGGTTAAACGCCTTTCTAGCATCATTTAATGGCAATGGCCTTCTGGTAGGTACTGCTCTATCCTTTTGTTTCTTGGAACTTGCTTCCTAAAGATGCTAATGATAACGTTTTGGGTTGCTAAAGATGCTTCCTAAAGGCAGAGCGCCAATAGTAGTAGATATGAATATATAACAGACCCTCCCTGTGTCTTTTAAATATCCATCTTCCTTTTTCTCTTCTATAACCTCTAATCATGTCAAATTTAATTTACCTTTCTTTTTTGTTTTTATGGTTTACCTTCTTCTTTTCCGGGTGTTTGTAGGGGGGGGGGGGGGTGTTCTTCCATTTTTGCTTACTACAAAGATATCAACCTTAGAAACAAATAATATGCAAGCTAATGATGCATAAAAATATTTGAAAGAAAAACGCAGAAAGCGATACCGTGGTTGAATCCATAAAATGCACTCGTTGTACCACCAACAGCAGAACCAATCTGTATCAGAAGAAAAAAATGCTGAAAACCAACACCGAAAATAAGAAGCAAAGTTCGACGACCTTATTGAAACAGTTTTTCGTCACGGCAATTGAGTAATCGAACCAAACCCATCTGAATAAAATCTTCAGATCGTGGAAATCATCCAAATTTAGGCAAGAAAAAATAACCAAAATGGATACGTAGGAGAAAAGGGTATGAAGAAACAACCATGGAAAAGCTATCCCTGATAAGCGGCCGAACAGTCCACTGACTGGTTTCCTGCAATCGAAAAACACAAAGAAAATCGAAGTTTTTAAGAGAAATAGATCATAGAAATATGGAAAAAAAAGGATGGTGTATTCTATTAAAAACAAGATTAAAGGAGGTACGGACCATCTCCTTGGAAAGAGGACCTGCGCAGTGATGACATCTCAAATAACTACCAGGTTTGTTGGACTCTCCCATGCCTGCTTCCTCTGTCTCTGTTCTGTTCACGTCCCTCTCTCCCGAATGAAATTCTTACACCCTTTTAAGTGCATCCAACTAGAGCTCCAAATCGGAAATACAGTCCGGTTTTCGGATTGGAATGCGGATCTGATCGCATTCTCGGTTATCTTAAATTAAAGGACGGTGTAATAAATTGCGGTTTAGACCGATTTTATTTTTTTTCATTTTTTAATTATTTTAGGTTAATTTGGGGAAGGGTATATAAAAATGTAAATTTTAATTTAGATTAAAACTAAACTTTTTAAGTTTGTAATTTGTATTAAAATATAAAAAAAATGTTTTTTATTTATATTAATAAATGCGGTCCGGTCCGTATTTAAAAAAAAATCAGATCGGACAGCAAATTCGGTCCGATTTTGTTCTGACGGAAAATAACAAAGTCACGTGACTTTGTTTGTAGGCATCACGTGACTTCGGTTGCTATAGCAACACAGGGAAACACCAAAGTCACCGCTCCGCGATGAAGGCGTCAAGCCACGTACTGAAGAAAGGGTTGCGCACCTCATCATCTTAATTATTAAGGTGATTTTCGAAGAAAAAAGTAAATATTTGAAAAGAAAAAAAATGTTATTAGAGTTTGTAAAAATATATTGAAGTTTGTAAAAAAAATTTTGGAGTTTGTAAAAAGGAATTGAAATTGATGAAAAAATAATTGTGACATTTTTTTCATTATCACAATTCTAATACTTCTTTTTTACACATTTTAATTAGATATTTTTCATTAAATTCATACTTTTCATTTTCATCAAATCATCTTTATTTTAAAATTTTCAATAAAAATCAATTTACAATAAAAATATTTTAAAAGTTCACTAACTTTACCCATATAAAAACTTCCATCCAAGTAACTATTAACACCGCAATCAAAATTTTTACAATTTTTGAGGGTTTTTTTTTTCAACCGGACATCACTTCAAATTTTGTTTTACCGATTCTTATAAACTATTTAACTTTTTTACCGACAGCCACAAGTTATCTGTCTGTTTATTGTCTCAGTGTGTTTGTGTTACCCCGTTATACTTACAAGCCCAATGCGCCCGTTCTACTTGGATTGGGTTTCCAAGTCTGAAGCTAGCGGTGGTGGAAATAGAGCCCACGGTAGAGGGCCTAAATAAGGCATCCAAATGTGTTGCACAAAGGCCAACATCACGTGTGAGAAGTAGAACACCGGTAGGTCTTGACAGAGATGCAATGATGTAAGGATGATTTAATAAAAACAGTATTTTTTTTTGGTTTGATTTGGGTCCTTCGCTATTGGGTTAGATGGCATATAGAAAAATAGGTCCAGAAAATGTGAAGCACAATCGGAGAGAATAACGACGAGTTTCACACAAAGTGATGCTCAAACGTGTGGCTCAGTTTGTAAAGTGGTACCCAAGCATCCGGGCCCATTAAACAATTCGTCGCATCACATTCACTCTTCAGTTATCTTTTTTTTTTTTTTTCTAGGCACTCTTCAGTAATCGATGCTGCATCAATACATTCATTTCTCTTATTTTCAGGGACAGAAAAACTCAATTGCTTTCTAGTTTTGCTTGCTTATTCTTCTTTAAATGTGAAGGAATGGAAACATTTGGAGGACAGACTTGTGTTAATTGGGGGGGGGGGGGGGAATAAATAATGGATGGAACCTGGAGGGGAACAGCTTTGAAAAAAGTTGGACCAGATCAAGTAAAGTTTAAGTACTACCGTTTATGTTAACAACTTGGCTACCCAAAAAATGATTATAGTTGAGAATATATGCATGAAATACATACATACATACATGCATTTATGTCAGTTAGCACACATATATATATATATGTATGTTACGGGATAAGATATAAAACCTAAGCACTCTCTAAACACGGCAATATTCTGGTAGTGACATTACACTTTGAGGGCACAGCCGTCATGATGAATGTTGAAAGGCATTTCTAAAGTGGAAAAGCTGGGTGGGAACTGAGAACCCATTTTTTGTGGCTTTGGGTTGAGAAGAATAAGAAAATTCTTGACTTGAGAATATGACCTATTGGCTTTAATTTGAGTTAAGATTCTAAAATTCCTATTCCGTGGAATCTTTAAAGCTTTTTTTGCGGCCCCCAACTTTTCTCCCCCAAGGAATAGCATTCCGTGGTCATTTCTCACTTTCTAATTGAGCCACTGCCATCATGTGATGTGTGGTCAACAAGTCACGCCCAATAAGCCTCTTAACAAAGTTTTTTCCGCTTATGATTGACTAGTCCATAACATGATTCTCATATATCATTTTGCTTCTCTTTTTGGAGTTTCTTTCTTCTTCTCGGCCTCCTCCTCCAAAGTAAATTTATATCAATACAAAATCCACAAAAGGGAATTTAAGTACAATAACAAAAGTCCTTCTCTGCTCCCAACAGTGTTGGGAGAATAACAATATAGTAAGGGCATTTTGGCAACATCAGTTAAAGGTAAGTACTTTACATGTACCATTATATGAAAGACCACTGGGTCCTTCGAGGGACACGAAATGAAAGTTTTTTTTCTTCTAAGTGACACGAAATGAAAGTTGTAGCGACATGTTCATGATTCCATTTACGGCCGTTGGGTGATCACAACCCCATTCCAAATACCTCCATTGATCCCTAACCTCTCTCTTCAAGGAACATATATATCTACGGCATCCAGTCCCGGCCTTTCATATAATGACAAATAACATCCTCAAACTTAATTGGTCCCTGCTGTGTACCTGCCAACACTCGGTGGGGAAGATTATAACAATTAGCTAGCCAGCCAAGTGGTGAGACATTGAGATCATGTAGTACTGGGAACAATTGTGCTGCCATGGTACCAAATCCTGCCTCTTGTGAAATTTATTCCTTTCCACATGCCACCAAACTATTTCGGAATTTTGCTTTAGCACTTTACCCAAAGGCTTTCGTGGATTCTCTCAAACTGCACTAAATATCCTTACACATAAGAATCAATGATCTTTCTATGAAAGGCCAGTCAGAACTAATCTGAAGATATTATACAGGCAACAGGATTAATTCCATTCCATTTTTTTTCCCAGTGGCTCCAATAGCTTCATTTAGTTTAGCAAATTCTCATTTTAGACATACGTAGCTAGCTTGCAAATTGAATAGGTAGCTTCATATCAAACTCTGTCCTCATTCATGAATAACCTTTCTATCTTCAATATATTTTGAGGGTGATTTGGAGGATTTGGTCTCCATAATTCATAAAAAAGATTTTATTCTGCATTAGCGGTTGTTGATAGTATAGATTTTATTCTTTTTATTTTAAATAGGTATAGTATAAATCTTCATGATAATCGCCATAAGACCAGATCCCTCACAATGCAATAAAACAGCATTAGCATAATCGATCACTTACAGTTGACAAGTGCACATTCGGCAGAACAATGGATATTTGTATAGTTTGCTCGATATCGCACTGACATATTGTTTGTCATGCAGGAAGAGTCCTTCCATGCATTTTAGGTACAATTCATGAAAAAATTGTAAAACACACTATGCATGAGTTTATCCATTTCTTCATTCAGTCGTTGAAAGTACTCACAATAGCACAAAGGAAGTTATACTTAATATACAACAAGAAAAGTTTATAGCTAGATTCGTACAAGAGAATCTCCAAATCCAAGGCAGGAGTCAAGGGCAAGGCAAGGGGTCCTCTTCATGCCATTAATTGCCCTGGTTATCATCAAATGCAAGTATGCAAGCAAGTACAACTCTTTTTTTTTCTTCTTTTTACTGGGTCCCAGCTGCTTAGGATTCGTCGGTGCGGGATTGCCTGTCTGATGCCCATTGAAGAAGGAAAACGTTTTGGGGCCCTCCCACATCTATTTATATTGTGTGGGCTGAATAAGTACCAAACTTACTGAAGGGGACAAGATCGAATGTATTCCTTATTCCATTCCTTGCCTCCAAACAATCTCCATAGAGATAGAGCATCTCTCTACCATTTTTTTTCTCTTAATTATTCCATGGCTTGCAGGTGCTCCAGTCAACAGAATCTACTTCTACATTCCCCAAATAACCTGATAAAACTTCCTTTTGTGTCCACATATGCATCCTCTTATACTTATGGCATTCAACTAAACCCATTTACAAAAAAATAGTATCTCCACATCAACAACTGAAAAAAACGACGCAAGGCAAGAACAAAAGACGTACGTAATAGTTCTAAGAATCTTCCAAGACGAGAGAGCGTGAAAGGTGTGGCTTTGAAGGTCTCAAGACAACAGCGGTTGTGGATTCTCCTAATCCAAGTTATAAAGATTCCTTTCTCAGTTCCGGGAATAAGATTCCTGCTTTTGCCAGGCGGAGTAATACTTATGCACGCACAACATATAAACTTCGGTGCATCGGTTCTGGTACCTAATGCAATGTGTGAGGTGTAACATAAAGCTATACTGCGTAAGAATTCATATAATGGGTGCAATATCTGAGAACGGAAAGTGGAGCCAGAGGACAGGGCCCACAGTTAGCAAAGCAGGAAGGACAATATCTCTTTTCAAGTCGCTGTGAATATTGAATTGAAGCAGGTACTCCATTGGCTCTTACCAAGATTCTATGCCTCACCACCTCCATCCCCTGGCCCCCCATACCCCCCCCCCCCCCCCATTTTGTTTATAAAAGCCCATGCCTGAGACACCTTTGGTTTGTGAGAAGCGGGTGAAGGAGAAGCTAGATATGCAAGAGCAGTCGTACATAGTGTTATTCATCTGAGTATCAAAGCATTACCTTGTACCTAAAGATATAGTATCATCAAGTTCCAAGTTCCAAGTTTCAGGGGCCAGCAATAGGAGAAGGGAAAAGGGAAGCACACATCAGGTGAAACAGAACTGATCTTGAGCACAATTGTTTGGATGTTAGTGCCTCCACAACAAGATAAACTTATGTCAGGTTTTTGTTTTAATCAGGGACAGAAGATGTACCATCATCACCAGCATCAAGGAAAGAACATCCACTCGTCTGCAAGAGTGTCCATCCCTCCCGAGAGGCATTTATTCCTGCAAGGTGGGAACGGTCCAGGAGATTCAGGACTTGTCCTCTCAACCGACGCTAAGCCCAGACTCAAATGGACCCCAGATCTTCACGAGCGTTTCATAGAGGCTGTTAATCAGCTAGGAGGAGCAGACAGTGAGTCCTTTCTATAATCCTTAATGAAGTAAAGTGATTACAGATAATCAAACTCAGCTAATTCACATGCATATTATTCTTCCAATGCAGAGGCTACTCCAAAAACAGTGATGAAACTTATGGGGATTCCTGGACTCACTTTATACCACCTAAAGAGTCATCTTCAGGTGAATATCAATAATTACCCATTCCATTTATGAAAGTTCAAACGACTACTGGATTCAAGTCCTCTTAGATTTATAATTCATTAGATTTAACAGTTTCAGTAGTACAGAAATTTCCCTTTTCACCTTTTATTTGTACAGGAAAAATGACCTTGGGCAATATGCCTAAACCTACTACACAATTTTTATATTTTTGGCCTTCATATGTCGTTCTGTAACTGGTAACCTGAAGAGTCTCGGACAGAGAAGAGTCAACTGTGCAGATAGAAGCTACACAGACTCTTTGATCAAATTTAGGATTTTACTACTAAAGAGTCTAAGACCAAATATTAGTATGCTAACTCTGCCTTGTTGCTAGCAGAAGTACAGGCTCAGTAAAAATTTGCACGGACAAGCTAATAGTGGAGCCAACAAAACTGGTAAGAGAACAACCTTATTATTCTGTCTAGAAATTTCCAAGTACTTACAAGCAATTTGAGAGTTATCACCTACATTTTTCTTGCCACGCATTTGAGGTGGAGAATAAAATTTGACTCGCTGCATATAGGTATGGCTGGACTGGGCTGTGACAGAGTATCCGAACCAAATGGAACATCTTTGAACAATTTAAGCATTGGACCCCAGACAAACAAGTATGAACACAATAGCCTCTCAAGTTATTTTCTTTGAACTTTTGAATTACCTATCAATATATTGTTTTAAATCAGCTTGACTATTCAAATTCCACCATAACAATGAAAACTATGCATTCCAGAAACATACACATCAGTGAAACGCTGCAGATGCAAATTGAAGTGCAGAGAAGGCTACATGAGCAGCTTGAGGTATAAGATACATGAAGTTTCTCCTTGTATAGATCTAATTGTAATTTCTATTTAGCAAACAAAAGGCAAGTAGCTAGTCGCGTCCAAAATTATGGTTTACTGCACACCAATAATATAAAGAGCTGCATTTATCACTTCATCCAGAATGTTAGTACAAAAAAAAAAAGAGGAAAAAGCATATTATCCTGTAAAGTAACTGAGTTATCCATGCACCAAGTTTCCACGTAACATGATGAATATTTGCACCTAGTGTAAATGAATTAACAGACCTTGGGGGAAAGAAACAGGCATTCAGTATATCGATGCTGAGTTTCACTGGATTTGGATAACGGACTCGAGATGTCAAGCATCTGCTTAGTCAGCTCATGTTGTATAAAGACTCTTAATGTAACTTTATTCGATTATCGAATGAAGTGAAGTTGTTTAGAAAAAAAAAAACTCATGAATGAATTTCGAAGTCCATAAACCCAGAAATGCTAATCCCATTCCTTACGTGGAAACACGACTTCCAATTGATTAAATATGTGCATCCAAGGTCTCAATCCGAAATTATGATCTTGTTAAAGGTGCACAGTTTTATGGTAATTCCCACCCTCTTGTGAACGATTATTTAGCAAACCCTGATCGTCTATTTGGAATTAAACCAGGTACAGCGACACTTGCAGCTCCGGATCGAGGCTCAAGGGAAATACTTGCAGTCAGTGCTGGAAAAAGCACAGGAGACTCTTGGAAGACAGAACATAGGTGCTGTGGGACTTGAAGCTGCCAAAATGCAACTCTCTGAATTAGTGTCAAAAGTATCAAATCAATGCTTGAATTCTGCATTCTCAGAGCTGAAAGAGTTACAGGGGTTGTGCCCCCAGCAAATCCAAGCAACCCAGCCCACTGATTGTTCAATGGATAGCTGCCTGACTTCCTGTGAAGGATCTCAAAAGGATCAAGAAATACATAACAAGGGGTTGGGGATGAGACCTTATTCTGGAAATGCATTCTTGGAGCGTAAAGAGATTTCAGAGGACCACATGCTACAGAAAACAGAACTTACGTGGTCCGAAGACCTGAAAGAGAGCATGTTTCATTCCTCTCTAGGCAAAGACGCAGAAAAAAGAAAGTTCCCTGTCGAAAGAAGCTCCAAAGATTTATCCATAAGAATTGGACTTCAAGAGGAAAAAGGGAATGGCGGCAACAGATGTTCTGCGGAAAGATTTAAAGGAGAGGACTTGGAGGACAATTTCCTAGACCGAACCAACAATAGGGCAGAATCAAATAAACTAGAACATGAGAAGATTTCTCAAGGATACAGGCTGCCTTACTTTGCAGCTAAACTGGACCTCAATTCCCATGGTGAAAATGATGCTACTACAAGTTGCAAACAATTCGACTTGAATGGTCTCGGCTGGAGCTGAGAGGGTTTATCGAGAGAGAGAGAGAGATAAGTAGAGGACACAACAGTTAGGTCATCGGATTTGCATCGGAAGGAAATGATCAGCACGTACAACACCGGCTGCTCTTTTGCTAAAGACAGGTAGCCGGGAACGAGCAATGGGAGAAATCGGAATAAGTTGCTTGACAAATATAGATCATATTTGTAACGTGAGTGCAATCGATCCAGGAAATTTTTTACTTTTTATATCAAATAGATTAATCAGAGATCAAAGATTACATCCAAACTGCCTTAGTCGATGGCGTTCAAAAAGAGAAGTTTTTGTATCAATATGGTTGATACGGGCTTGTCACCTTTATAAATTATCAGCTGCAATTAAATTAACAATTTGCAGCTTTTAGCAGTTGTTTTAAACTTACCACCAACTTTGTAAAGAAGACAACTGCTCTAACTCTAAAGCCTTCAACCAAATTACGAGCGATCTGTTTCTTCTTGGTCTATTAATGATGACAAAACTTTGGCTCACAAGCTAAAAGCCAATTACCAGATCTCAGAAAGATGGAAGATAGGAAGAGACACGATGTACATGTTTCAGAACATATTCATTGAATTCTTCTAGTTTTAAGGCTCCATTTTTTTTTGTTACAAGACAAAACTAGATCACGCTGATAAACAGAAGTTCCAAATCTTCATAGAACTTTTACCAAACCAAAACTAGCATTGTTTTAGTTCATTAGAGTTGCTCTAGGAGGTCAACTACTCAGAACTGGCTCCAGCAAGCAGGGGTCTTTCGGAGAGGGTCAGATACATAAGGAAAGGAAAGAATGATTACTTTCCTATAAAAAATCTTCCTGATCTACTTTTATGAAACTAACAATAGGAGTCCGTATAAATTCCATTAAAACCAATAAAAGAATATCACCCATATTAAGATTGATCATTGTTAAGTCAGCGTTTGCCATCTGGGAGCAACAGGATTCAATCCGACTTCTGGGGGCACTGTACAGTTCAAAACTGTAGTAAATTACAAAGAAAAAAAATAAAGAAAGAAATTACCTAATTTTTTTGGCAAGATTAAGAAAAAAAAGAAGTAATTAGTCGAATATGTCATGGATGACCTCTAGCAGTGAAAAAGAGCGAAATGGTTCTCTTCAAATATCCTACCGAGATGGAATTGCATAAATTGGCAGAGTAGTACGTTTTTAGTGGTGGAGTAGACTGTTTCTAGTGGTTAATTTATGTTTTTATGTTTGTTTTTGGTGAGATTTTTAAAATTTTGAAGTGTTTTGAAAATTTTTAGGTAATGTTTGAATTGTATTGATATTCGTGTAGAAGTAATATTGTGATTGTAATTTTAAAAAGTTAGATTAAAATTCTTAAAATTGTAACAAAACGAACATTTATTGCCAACATTAGATGGAAATTGTAATAGAAATTGCGATGGCTGCAAGAGTTGCCACCTGCTACATATGACTTATGCATCAACAAAATTGAACCGTAACAATATCAATTGTGTTCACCTTATGAGTTGTTTATTTGGTCATTCGGGCCAAACCTACTGTTTGTTTCGAAACTTAAATAAATTATGTGTGTTATATATATTATTGTATGAAACATGCAATTTCAATATAAATAAGGGACAGTATCTTGATAAACTTGCTCGATAGTCCCATCTCTCTTCAAAAAAGAATCATTACAAACGTTTCGTTTTTTTTTTCATTTCCGTAATACATATACATCTCTTTTTCTGGGCATGCACATGTGATTCGTGAAGAAGGTAGTGGATACATCTCTTTTTCTGGGCATGCACATGTGATTCTTGAAGAAGGTAGTGGCACATATCATAAGAAACGAAGTCCAGCTCATAATTTATCCGATCTATTCGATCACAGTCCCAACTCCGTCACAGCCCCCGAGCAAAGCAGGAAAAGCCCTAATTATAAAATGAGGAAAATTCACTTTCCACCCCTGAACTTTGAGGTCATTTCTAAGTTGCACTCACTTTTATCGATTTCCTTAGATTAGTACCTCAAAGTTTATATTTATCTTAATTTCCACCATGAACCTCAAATTGATGTTACTTCTCCCGGCAAATAAAGTACGTGTCGTCCACGTGACAACTTAATAATTTCATTTTTCATTTTGCCCTTCAACTACACTCTCTCCTACCTTGAACCTTCGCACCCTTAACCTCCACCCTCACCTCGCTGGCACAAAAGCCTCCCTTAACATAGGCATCACGTTCAGGGCACCATTAAACCTTAGAGAGACAGTCAATGAGATTTCTTTTGTTTTTCTTTGTACAACTTGATGAAGAGCAAAGATTTTTCGCCAGTTTTATCATGGATTCATGGTGATTTTTCGCCATGGTTTTATCTGTTTGAGATGAATAACTCCTTATTTTTCGCCATGGTTTTATATGAAGCAACCTTTTCCGGGAGAAACTGCAGTCTTGTCAAGGAGCTTATTACAAGAGCAAGTCCTCCCCTTCGCCCAAGCCAATATGGTTTTTACTTTTCATTCGAGGTCAATAATCGGTCATCGATGAAGTGGATCGTGTATAAGGTGCATACCACAATCTTGAAGTTTCTTGCTTGACAGAAACTTGTTGGAACACTCCCCCCACTTAATATACTCCCTGCCCAAAACAGAGAAGTTTTCTCTAAGATACACACTACGCACCAATGCAAGACTTTTATTCTTCGTAAGTCCCACACACAAAGAAAAAATGATAGATGATGTTTGTCAAAGAAGTACTTCTTTATCACCTCAGCAGATGGGACACTACAGTCAATCTGAACCATTTGGCCAATCTTTTTCTCCAATGTCATCTGGCTTATTAAATCCTTGATTTGAACATTAACTGTTGTTTTGGGTCTTTGTATTTCATTAGTCCTGCTTCCGTTGAGGCTACCCAGAAACACAAGAGCAGAAGGTCCATCACAGAGATGGGTGTTCTTGATCGATTGGGCTGGTTGCTGCGAGATGGCGACGGAGGTGGTTGCTGCGAGTTGGCGACGAAGGGGATGCAGGTGGTGTGAAATTGCGAACGGTAAAGAATAAAACCAGGTCATATATGAAAATGAGTCTAGTAGACTGGTACTCTAGGGAGCTTGGTGCTCATGGTCGACTTTGTAAGATGCCTTTGGACTCTAAGGTCCGACATTTTAATTCGGTTTAGGGCGGAGAGAGAGGGAGGGGGCAGGGCCCCCCGCCCTCAGTTCTAAAAAAAAAAAGGTAGAGGCTTAAACATGTAACCTTTCATGTAAGGCTGCCCCCCTCAACTCCACCCTGATTCTATCAGAGCCAAACAACCAGATCACACAATATGGGAATAACCATGACATCAAAGAAGTTGAGTACATATTCAATCGCATGCCCCCACAAAAATACTATCTCTTGGATTGCCATGCTCACCGCATATGCAGAAAATGGCCAAATCGGTAAAGCCCGGAATGTGTTCTACAAAATGCCCGAAAGAAGCATCGCTTCGTACAATGCCATGATCACGACGTATATGCGGAACAGGTGTATGGCAGATGAAGCTTTTGAGCTTTTTTTCTCGGATGCCCAATCGTAATGCTATCTCTTATTCTGTCATGATCACATGTTTTGCACGGGCAGCCGCAGGGATGTTGGACAAGGCTGAGAAGCTGTACTGTGAGATGTCGGGGAAGTGGCGGGATCCTGTTTGTTCGAATGCCTTGATAAATGGGTTTTTGAAGGTGGGAAGGTTGGAAGAGGCGGTTCGGTTTTTTGAAGTTATGATTGAAAAAGACGTGGTTTCTTGGAGCTCTATGGTTGATGGGTTCTGTAAACAAGGAAGGATAGTGGATGCTCGAAATCTATTTGATATTATGCCTGAGAGAAATGTAGTTACCTGGACAGCAATGATTGATGGTTATATGAAGATAGAGAGTTTCAAAGAAGGGTTTGAATTGTTTTTGAGTATGAGAAGAGAAGGAAAAGTTCATGTGAATCCTACTACCTTGACTATGTTGTTTGAGGCTTGTGGCAATTTCGGTAGGTATGGAGAGGGGATTCAAATTCAATGATTGGTTTCACGCCTGAGATTTGACTTCGATGTCTTCATGGGAAACTCTATTATTACCATGTATTGTAGATTTGGCTGTATAGACACTAGCTACTAAGTTATTTCATCATATGAGTAGGAAAGATGTAGTTTCTTGGAATTCCTTGATTGTCGGTTATGTCCAACATGGTTCTATTGAAGAAGCCTTTAGGCTATTTGAGAGGATGCCCATAAAAGATAAAGTTTCATGGACGACCACAATTACAGGTTTCTCTACCAAAGGACTAACTGACAAATGCATCCAGTTGTTTAAATTGATGCCTGAGAAAGATGCTATCGCTTGGACTGCTGTTATTTCAGGTTTTGTGAATAATGAGGAGTATGAGGAGGCTTTTCCTCTGGTTTGTTAAGATGCTTCACAAAGCAGTCACGCCAAACCCTCTTACTTTCAGCAGTGTGCATAGTGCTTCTGCCAATTTGGCAACACATAATCAAGGGTTGCAAATCCATAAATCTCGTTTCTGCCCCCTATACAAAATTGCTGGCTCTGCCACTGATTTCAGTTTATATGCAAGATGATATGCATGGAAGTTACTGAGCAAAAAACAACCAAGGTCATTCTCTCTGAACTGGTAACCACTCATACAGAGAAAAGTTTTCCAAAACACTCAGTTTTCTCATCTGAGGGCCGAAAGTCATTCAAGCAGCTTACAAATGGAAAACTGGGAAACATCCCGGCACAGGAGTGCATACCACTACGATCCCCAAGCTCCAGTCATACAGGAACTTTGAGCCTTGCTCAGTAATATCTTTCAAACCACATGAAAGTGATCGAACCCAGATCAGATCCATGTTGCAGGATTCTGAGCCACGTACAGTACCGCGTCAAGGTCTCATCTTTGATAGTGGTCGAGGGAATTAGGTGAGTCTTGTGTGGGAGGGAGAGGGAGTGGAGGTGGTGGAGGGTGAGGGAGAAGAGGGTGGGAGAGGTCAAGAGCGTAGAAAGGCGGCAATGGTGGCGGCTGATATGTGAGAACATGGAGTGGGTGAGATCTGAGAGTTGTGGAGGTTGCATTTTGCCATGGCTGAGGAAGATGAACACGTGTCCTTGCCGTGGGTTCCTCTTCCCACTTATATTCGTTAAATGAAGGGTAAAACGGAAAATGAAATCGTTAAGTTGTCATGTGGACGACATGTTCTTGATTTGTCGTAAAAAGTAACAGTAATTTAAGGTCTAGAATGAAAATTAAAGTAAATATAAACTTTGAGTGAAATTCGTAAAAATGAGTGGTACTTAGAAATTACCCCAAATTTCCTTATAAAATTGTTCCTGCAAAATCTCTCTTTTCCCATTCAACAATCTTGGATGATAATTTCACTTGGATTCCACCATGGGAGCGAGCCGTAAGCTTCAGGGAGAGATCGATCGGGTTCTCAAGAAGGTCCAAGAAGGCGTCGACGTCTTCGATAGTATCTGGAACAAGGTCCTTTTTTCTTTTCTTCTCCACTCATCTTGCTTTCCTTGCGCGTCGTTCGGTCTTGAAGAAGAAATCTGCATGTGAACTTTTACTTGAGTGAAGCTCCAATTTCCAACTTTGATGAATTACTGAATGTTGTTCGTTATCTTTCCACTGTTAGGTTTACGATACGGACAATGCGAACCAGAAGGAGAAGTTCGAGGCGGACTTGAAGAAGGAGATTAAGAAACTCCAGAGGTACAGGGACCAAATCAAGACTTGGATTCAGTCCAGCGAAATCAAGGACAAGAAGGTTAGTCTCCTTTTGCCTCCAAATAATTGAAAAATATGTACGCCAGTATTTTCATTTCTTTCGGACCGGGGAGAGACAAAGCTACGTATGTACATTCTTATATTTGCTTGTAAGTCTGCTTGTCTACCAATAATTTATGCCTATGCCAAGCCCAAAAGCTTTTAATCTTGTTTCTGTTATTGGTAGTCACTGGTGATTTTGGTGTATACGGATGGAGGCAGACGTTAGACTCGTTGGTAGCAAGCAAGAGAGCCTTGTTTTCCCGTCGTAGAATTGACGTATTTTTCTTATGATTTTGGGTATTGGTTTCCCATGAATTGAAATGGCTTCTGTTTCCCTTCTATCAGTCGTTATAGTCCTTCAACAAGTGCCCACAGATTCATTTCTCCTTGCCTAGGGGTTCCTGGGATAGTCGGTCTCCATGTTCCATAGTGACAAGTGAGTGGCCATTCAGGCTGATGTTTATTGTTGGACCCATATAATTTTCAGATATAAAATTTCAAGGATGTGAATAAAAGGAAATCCTCCTCTTTTATACATAGCTGCAAGGCTAGAACTTTATGAATGCTTAGGACTAGATCCCAATGCTGCTGATCTGATTTACGTGAAGGATTGCTATTGGTGGGTTTCTTTTCACCTGCCTAGGATATGAATAAGGAAAACCAATATTGAACTAGGTATGCACTTTGCTTTAGTTAAAGAAAGAACGTTTTTTGTTTTGTTTTACTTTCCAAAAGAGGCAAATTACGAAGCGGATAATTGATATGAGAGTTCTCTTTTTCTTTCCCCCTTCCCCCATCTCCTCTTTGGCCTTGCAGGTCTTAATATGAGATCCTTTTAGGTTTTGCGAGCAAGAGCAGCAATAAATATTTGCGATATGGGGAATTTTTGAATAGAAATTATGTGCTTTTTAACTCTCAGTTGATAACTTGCAGCAATATAAAAAATCATTTTTACACTACCATTACTGTTTTAGAAGCCTATGCATGTATATCTTTATGTATTGCAATTTCTCTCAAATGTCACTATAGCTTTTTCTGTTGGACCTATTTTGATTTTCATGCCATGTATTGACGGAAAGTTCTTAGTATGAAACCATGACCTTATATTTCTTGACTTTGAAGATGACAATTAATTATTATTTTTTTCTTTTGACACATGTTGACGTAGGTTAGTGCCTCTTATGAGCAGGCTCTGGTGGATGCTCGCAAACTTATTGAGCGTGAAATGGAAAGATTTAAGATATGTGAAAAGGAGACGAAGACAAAAGCATTCTCTAAAGAAGGACTGGGCCAACAACCTAAAACTGTAAGTATTACCTTCCATGATCCCTTGCTTTATAATCTAATCTTGTATTAATGGGATAAATGTTGGCTACAAAAGGTTTAGGTGGTCAACTGACTTGAAAAGTTCTGATGGGTCTTGTTTTGCTTCTCATGAGACAGTTGTTTATTTTTATGAGGGAAGAAGAATAGGAAAATGGTTGCAAGCACTGGACTATCTATGGGATTCTGGCATAGCGGAGAGCATATTGCTTGAGCCTCTTTTGTTGAACTTAGTAGTTGTTAATGTATAGTTTTTGTGGCTTGTGGGGAGGCTTCCATACACTTTCAATGATTGTCCTATGTCTTCTTTTCTTTTCTTTTTTGACCTAATTATTTTATTGTTTATCGCACAAAAGGCACCTTTAAATTTATAGTTCTGTATGATACTAAACAATTAAAAATGCATTTATAGCACTATTGTATGCGAGTATTAGTCACAGATCACTGTACTTATCATGCTATTCTTTTTATGATAGGACCCAAAGGAAAAGGCTAAATCAGAGACAAGGGATTGGTTGAACAATGTGGTATGAATAGAACTTTTGCTTTAACTTGCTTGCTAGCTTCCTAAAAATGTTTCAACTTCGTATGATGGTTTGGTTTGAGATTCTTCTTTTCCAGTTTGGATCACTCACGCATTTAAATGACTTGGTTTGTAACTGGCTGCACGTGGTTGTGAATAGTGCATGCGTATCAAATTACTAGTTTCATTATTTGCTTGTACTTGCTTTAGCATTAACGTTTTTTACATGCTTTAAGAAGTCACTACTTTCAAAAGTACTTTCATTTTCCACTTCCTTAGGGATTGTGATTGTTCTTTCTCTCTCCCTCCCTCCTCCCCCCTTTATCCCCAATGATTCCTCGGATGTCTGCTTGGTTATAGAGTTATTCAAAACTGTGATTCGATGGCTTTTCTTTGTAATTTCCGCATTGAGTCTAAGGAGTTTCAGGTGTCTAACAGTGCTAGCAAGCTGGTCAAGTTTTCTGAATGGAGTCTCAAGTCGCTGAATAACATCCGCATGGGGAAGTTTGGAGTACTATGGATGGAGAATATGTCTGATAGTTTGTTGAAGGCCGGAGTTGGATCAGATTTTGCTTCCAAGTTCAATGAGTCTAGCTGGAGTTTCTTGGCACAGAGGTGTGCCAAAAAAGGGGGTCGGTACATCGCGATTGTTGAGTATGGAGGGGGTAGGGAGGTGGGGGCGGTGATGGTGCTAGAGGACGTTTTGCTCATGGCTGGCAGATTTTGAATAGTGTTTTTCAGGAGACAGTATCATATTTTCATGCTTTGCAGAATAAGGTGGTTCCGCTGTGTAGCACAAGTGTTCGTCCTCACGTTTCCTTTGTTCAGGCTGTTACGGGAGACCAGAAGAAGGCCGCGGCGGGAGTAGTTCAGGCGCTGACCTTGGCAATGGCGTTAATCACGTTGTAATGAAGGAAAACGTTATGTCCTCAGATTCGCATGCAAAAATGATGGCTACTGTTTCAACTCCAAATAAAGACACTTTTAATCGGTCGGCGGATTTCTCTCGAAGGGGTGATTTGGTGGTTCATTTGTTGATCGGCAATTTGGTAAGTTATAAGGAGATTTGGAGTCATGTCGTGGGCTTGAGAAGGCAGGTGGAGGGTCTCGAGCAACTTGTAGCTCACTTGGGTTCGGCGAGCCCTATAGCCCAGATTCTCAGATGCCAAGTCTGTGGGTTTCATTTGAAGGTCCATCAGACACCGAGTGTACAAGGGCACTCTATGAAGACTGGGCCTCAATTAGTTAGTCATGGAGTGGGCAATGGGCTACCGCCTTTGGTTTACGCTAATGGTGTTAAGTTTGTTTCGTCGGGTGAGGAGGAGTTTGTAGGGGGACCAAATCTTGGTCAGTGAGGCATCGTCGGTGGGTGGGGTGACTGTTGATGCTGCTCCGGCGTCGGTGAAGGTGCCGGAGTGTTCGTCGGAGGTGGATAAACTTGTTGTTCCTTGCGGGTGTGATAAGTTTGTTTCATCGGGTGAGGAGTTTGTAGGGGGACCAAATCGTGGTCAATGAGGCATCGTCGGTGGGTGGGGTGGCTGTCGATGCTGCTCCGGTGTCTGCGAACGTGCCGGAGTGTTCGCCGGAGGTGGATAAACTTGTTGTTCCTTGCGGGTTTTCTAGTTTACCTTCGAGACTGGGTTCCGCTATCTCGAATCCAGTCGAGATGCATAAGATTAAGCAGACTGAGGCTGAGGGAGCATCAGATGTGTCTTTGGTGTCGGAAGGAGCACCGGAGATGCCTCCTTTAGTCGTCAAAGTGTTCTGTCCAACTTTGGGGGGTCCAGCTTCTGCGCCTGTGTCGTCGCCATTCGCAGCTGCCTCTGGTGTTGGAAGGAGCACAAGACATGCCTTCTAATGCTGTCGACATGATCTGTTCTAAGTTGGGTATAGATAAGTTGATTCCACGTGACCGCATCTCGAGTGGGGAGGTTCAGGTGAGTTTCGGTGATAAATTATCTAAGGGATCTTCAGATATTTCTGGGGGTGTGTGCTGTCGAGAAAGGGGGAGTTGAGGTTTGTTTGATAGAGTCTGGTGGGAGGGATGGGTTGTTGATGGGAGAGTCTTCTTTGGTCCACGATCGACAGTTGGTTGCTTGTGAGGGTGGTGGTGTCCTTCCTTCAGTATTGTCAGTGGAGGATGGGGTGTTAATCTTGGGTATTGAGGAGGGTGGGGTTGTGCTTGGTGAAGGTAATAGGTCTTCTGAGCATTGTTTGGAACCTTTGCAGGTATGTTATCTTAAATTTAAATGGGTGTTGAATATGGTGTCCTCTTTTCGGAAAATGGTGGGGGTGTCATGTGAGGGATATGAAAATAAAATTGATGAAATTATTTGAAGAGTTGGAAAGAGATCAGGAGCTTATGTGTCGGAAGTCTCATTGTCGATCGGGGGAAGTTAGTAAGGGAAATGAAGGGATTGTTGACTTCCATTAATTATGAGGGCCAGACATCCGTTTCTAGGAAATGTAGGAGTGGAGGGAGGGCTTTATCTGGTTGTTAATGCAACCTAGAATCTTCAGTTGGAATGTCAGGGGCCTTAACGACAATGTTAAGTGCAATAGGATTGGTACTTTAGTCCGTAATTGGAAGCCGGATCTTTTGTGTTTTCAGGAGACGAAAATAGGTGATGTTTCGAGGCGTTTAGTGAGACGTTTGTGGGGCGGTCCTCATGTGAGATGGAGTAGTTTGCCAACGGATGGTGCTTCAGGAGGTATTTTAATTTTATGGGATTCTCGTGTGTTGGAGATGGTTGATTTATGTGTGGGGATTTATTCTCTTTCTGTGCTTTTTAAAAATGTGGAGGATGGTTATACTTGGGCTTTCTCTGGGGTTTATGGTCCTAATGATGACTCCTTTAGAAGGATGTTGTGGGATGAGTTGGCTGATGTTTTCTCTTGGTGGAGTGCTCCGTGGTGTATTGGTGGTGACTTTAATGTCACTCGTTTCCCTGGTGAGAGGTCCGGCTTGGGAGGCTTTGGGAGATCTATGATTGAATTTTCTGATTTTATCTCTGAGATTGGGTTGGTGGATGCTCCGCTGGTTGATGGTTTATTCACGTGGTCTAATAATCGTTCTTAGTCCAGGATTGATAGATTCCTTTTTAGCCCAAAGTGGGAGATGTTCCCGGAGGTTATCCAGCGTCGTTTGCCTCGTTTGTATTCTGAACACTTTTCAATTCTATTGGAGAGTGGTTCACTTGGGGGTGGAAAGAAACCTTTCAGATTTGAAAATATGTGGTTGAAGGTGGAGGGGTTTGTGGATCGTATTAAGGAATGGTGGAGTAGTTATGATTTCTCTGGAGTAGTTGGATATTATGAGGGAGTTGGATCAACTACTTGATTTGGAGGAAGTGAGTTGGAGGCAGAAATCACGTGTTTTGTGGCTTAAGGAGGGGGATAGGTGTACGAAATTCTTCCATCGTGTTTCAAATTCAAATAGAAAAATTAACTCTCTCTACTAGAGGTGGTGGAAGACCCTGCGGATATTTCATCGAGGATTGTTAGTTTTTATTCTTCTTTGTACGCGAAGCCTTATCCTTGGAGGCCTTCTTTGGATGGGTTGGATTTTGATATGATTTCGGGGGAGGAGACTGTGTGGTTAGAAAGACCCTTTGACGAGGATGAGGTGTCTAGGGTGGTAAGAGGTTTTAATGGAGATTAAGCTCCGGGGCCTGATGGTTTCTCTTTAGCGTTTTATCATACTTGTTGGGAGGTTATCAATGGGGATGTTCTCTCAGTTTTCAATGAATTTTCTCGGGATGGCCGATTTGTCCGTAGTTTTAATGCTACTTTTGTTGTTCTTATCCCGAAAAAATCGGGTGCTGTTGAGTTGAAAGATTTTCGTTCCATAAGCCTTGTGGGAGGAATCTATAAGATTCTTGCTAAGGTTTTGACTAATAGACTGAAGTGTATGCTGGATAAGATTATTTCGCCTACTCATAATGCTTTTGTGGAGGGACGGTAGATTCTGGATTCTGTCTTGATTTCCAACGAGTGTATTGATTCTAGGTTGAAAATGGGTGAGCCGGGATTGTTGTGTAAATTGGATATTCACAAAGCTTATGACCACTTCAATTGGAATTTCTTACTGTATTTATTGGGCAGATGTGGCTTTGGTGACAGGTGGTGCAGCTGGATAGAATTTTGCATTTCTTCGGTCAAATTTTTTGTGCTTGTGAATGGATCCCAGAGGGTTTTTTTGGTAATTTTCGGGGTTTGAGGCAAGGAGATCCTCTCTCTCCTCTATTGTTTGTTATTGTTATGGAGGATCTTTCAGAATGATGGCGAAAGTGGTTTCACTTGGTGTTATTGATGGTTTTAAAGTTGGTGGTGTGAGTGGAGTGGCTACTAGTGTTTCCCATTTGCTTTTTGCAGATGATACATTAATTTTGTGTGGGGTTGAGGAGGATCAGATCCGTAGCATTCGTTGTTTGTTGTTATGTTTGAAGAGGTTTCGGGGTTGAAGGTGAATCTGTCCAAGTCAAAGGTAATTCTTATTGGTAATGTTGGTAATGTGCAGGGGTTGACTTCTTTATTGGGTTGTAGAGTATCAACATTGCCAATGACTTATTTGGGGCTTCCTTTGGGTGCCTGATACAAAAGTGTGCATATTTGGGATGGTATTTTGGAGAGGATAGAAAGGAGGTTGGCGGGATGGAAGCATATGTATTTGTCGAAGGGAGGTAGGATTACTTTGATTAAGTCCACTTTATCTAGTCTCCCGACATACTTTTTATCTCTTTTCCCCATTCCGAGTGTTGTGGCAATGAGACTTGAAAAGTTACAGAGGGACTTCTTGTGGGGTAGTGAAGATGGTGTTCATAAGTTTCATTTACTTAGTTGGGCGAATGTGTGTTCTCCTATTCGTTCTGGTGGGCTGGGGCTTAGGAGGATCTCTGTGTTCAATAAAGCTTTGTTCTGCAAGTGGTTGTGGCATTTTGGCATAGAGGGATAAATTGTGGAGATGTGTTATTGCTGCAAAATATGGTACTTCGGGTGGTGGGTGGTTTTCCTTGTCTTCCAGCGGTTCCTATGGGGTCAACCTTTGGAAACATAATATTAATGGTTGAGATTCTTTTTCTGAGCATATTAGGTTTGTTTTGGGAGATGGTCAACGTCTCAGTTTTTGGCGTGACAGGTGGTGTGGTGGGCGAGTTCTGAGCCGCTCCTGCCTTTAGTCTTCTCTTTGCCCTCATGTCAGGAAGCTATAGTGGTGGAGTGTATGGAGTTCCGTTCTACTTCCTTAGTGTGAAATTTGCAGTTCTCTAGATCTGTAAATGATTGGGAATTGGAGGAGTTTGTTGCTTTTTATTATCTCTTTATGAGCAGATGGTGTGTAGAGATAGTGCTGATGTGATGTTGTGGTTGGGTTCGAAAAGTGATTATCTTTCTGGTTATGAGAGTTCTTTTTCTTTCCTTTGGCGTGGGGTTTGGAAGGCCAAGGTCCCTATGCGTGTCTTTCTTTGTCTTGGAGGCTACCCATGGGCGGATTTTGACTATTGATAATCTCAGAAGAATGAGTGTTTATGTCACAGAGTGGTGTTATATGTATAAGGGAGATGGCGAATCAGTTAATCATCTGTTATTGCATTGCTCGGTTGCTAGAGGTCTTTGGATGTCGGTCCTTGGTATTTTGAATGTTCATTGGATTATGCCTGAAAAGGTGGATGATGTCTTATCTTGTTGGGGTTGGAATTTTAAGGATCCTTCAGCCAAGGTTATTTGGAGGATGATTCCAGCGTGTGTTTGGTGGTGCTTTTGGAGGGAGCGAAATAGAAGGTGTTTCGAAGATTCAGCTAGATGGCGAAGGAGTTTGCAGGGCGATGTGTTTCTTTCTCTTTTCCTTTGGGCTAATTCTTTGTTGGGGGTCGTTTTTTGGACTATTTTGATTTTCTTAGTTTCTTCATTTGTATGCTTTGAGTGACTTCAGTACAATATTTGTACTGATTTCGCCTCTTTTCTTTTTCTCCTTAATAATATTCATCTTACTTATAAAAAAAAAATGGACTGTGATTGTCTTCCCCCTAAAAAAGCATGGGTAAAATGAAAGCCCTAAGGTGGTTTACGCAATTTTAGTTGTATATTGGTGGTCTTTTGGCATTTGTTACATTCTATGTGGTCAAATTGCTCACTCCTAGTGTAAAAATTATCTGAAATGGCATCATTGAGTAAATATATTTGTGATGTGTTTTGTCCTTAAGTAGGTTGGGGAGTTGGAGTCTCAGATTGATATCTTTGAAGCTGAGATTGAGGGACTATCTGTTAAGAAGGGAAAGACTAGGCCACCAAGACTGGTAGGACTGTAACACCCTTTACGAATCAATTTTTTCTTTTTGTTGAACTTAGTAGTCATTGAATATTTTCTTATGATTGGAAGACACATTTAGAGACATCTATTGCCCGGCACAAGGCTCATATAATGAAGTTGGAACTGATCTTGAGGCTACTGGATAATGATGAACTCAGCCCCGAGCAGGTTAATGACGTTAAGGACTTTTTGGAAGACTATGTGGACCGTAATCAGGTCTGCTGTGCTTCGTACTCAAGTTTGTTCCCTTTAAATTTGTGCTGTGGAATCTGAGAAAAGTTAGACCATTATCAATCTCTGCCTCAGATGCCTTTACCTTACTTGTTTCTAATATAACATTCTTGTTGGATCAGAAATGTTATTGATAAGCTTTCTGTCTGGTTCACCTAAGAATCAGATCTATCAACCTTATCTGTATTGATTCTCACGCTCTTTTTTTTTTTCCTCTCTGCAGGAGGATTTTGATGAATTTAGTGATGTTGATGAGCTTTATGACACTTTGCCATTAGACAAGGTGGAATCTCTTGAAGATCTGGTAACAATAGGTCCTCCCAGTCTTGTTAAGGTAATTTTTCTGACATACAGTCTGTATTTTTCTGATTCTCTATATGTCGTTAAAGTTTGAAAAGAATTGTTAGCCTGTCTTTAAGTACCCTTTCGCTTGAACCAATTAATATAATGTTTCTTTCCTACTGAGATGGTTTATGGGTTAAATTGGAGATGCTGACATCTTTTATTGTCAACATCTCGAGGAAGCCAGTGATTTGGAAGTTCTTGATTCAGTTAGCCTATTTCTGTGTTGGTGTTTTTTTTAACCAACTTATTGCAGGCTCTATTGAACCCATTTGCATTGAAGTATTTACTGAGTACCCAACCGCTGTTTTTTTTTTAAAACAACTTTCTTGTTCTAGCAAATATGTCTTGTTTCGCTGTTGCTAAACTTTAGGACATGAGGTGATGCATTTGGTACACAAGACTTTGAAGGTATATGGTTGAGGGTCAGTAGAATATTAGCTTCCTCTGACCCTGTAAACCCAATTTGATTGTGTTTGCGGCAGGGGGCACCTGTTCTTACCGTGAAGACATCTTTGGTGGCTTCAGCATCTCAAGTTCTTGTGAGTATTGCTAAACCTTTTGGCAAAGAAATCAAACTTGAGCCAGTGTTTTGGACTGGGCTGAGTACTTGAGCTCTGTTTGAACAGCATTCTCCGTTAGGTCTGATGGGTAGATTCTTTATCCTTGTTTTGAGACTTTATCATCGTAGACATGCTGTTTACTGCCACTTATTCCAGCCAGAAAAGGACATGGTGCTTATCACCCTGGTATGTATTGATTTCAACAGACTGGATCAATAATTGGAGGAAGATAGTCATATGATATCGATTTGTTTGGTTAGTATGGATGCTTGTGTATTAGTATTACTGCAGTCAGCCTTGATTGTAGATCGGATTTGAATCATACTGGCCAATTCCTCCCTTTTTCCCTCTATGTAGGAAGTTTCAAGTGGATAAATAACTGTACTTGTGTTATTGTAGATAATTCTCTCTCCTTCATACTTGGAGTTTTTAGAATACTTCTGTTTTGTCTAATTGAAAGGCCTTTCTTTTATCACCTTCCCTTTCTTAATATTCTTTTTGTGGGGATTGGTTGCTTTCCAGGTCACTGTTCCTTCTAATAATCTTCAGGAGCAAGTTGAAGATACAGCTTCCCAGGATAGTAATTCCGATACTGTTCCAAGAACTCCCCCTCCCAAAAATAGTGTTCTTGGTTCTTCGCCATCATCAACACCAGTTGGGAGTCTTTCAACCTCTAACGTTTCTGGTCACAATTTGCCTGGTGTCTCTACTGCTTCGGTGAGCCTTCCGGTTTCAGGTTCCGTTCGAGCTGTCATTGAGAACTCTGCTTCTGCTAATTCTTCTTCTCCGTTGAGCCTCTCTACATCTGCAAAGGAAGAAGAAAGTTTTCCTGGGCGCAGATCATCTCCGTCACTTTCTGATACTGGACTTGTAAGGGGGATTGGTAGAGGTGGTTTTTCCAGCCAACCATCAGCTAGTATCCCTCTTACTTCTAGCAATGTGGTTCCTAGCAATGGAGCTGCTGGTGCAGTACCTTCAGCCTCTGACATGGCAAAGAGAAACATTTTAGGAGCTGAGGAGAAACTTGGGAGTAGTGGTATTGTCCAGCCTCTCGTGTCACCTCTAAGTAATAGAATGATTTTGCCTCAGGTTCCCAAGGCAACTGATGGAACTGGTGCAATTGATTCTAGTAATGTTGGTGAGCCTACAGCTATCGCTGGCCGAGTTTTTTCCCCTCCTCTGGTCCCTGGTATGCAATGGAGGCCTGGAAGTGCCTTTCAAAATCAGAATGAAGCAGTATGTTATTTTGCACCCATACCTTTTACACACTCTTTACCTTGGGTGGCCATCTGCATATTTGGTTGTTGGGTAACTTATAATTTGTTGTCATGTAAGTTTCATGCCAATTTCCCCCGGTTTATCGTGGATTGTTTCCAATTTTATTTATCATTTGTTCCTCAAAGTTAACCTCAAAAGTCGTCGTCGTACATTTCAAAGGATAACAGATTATCTCTCAGTTCAATTGAACAGTTTGTGGAACTATTGTTCCTCTCCTTTTATAGGTCTTTTAGCAGTTATTGGTATGATCATTTCATATGGATCTTTGATCACAGAGCTGCTTTACTACTTGCTTCCTAAGTTCAATGGGGAGAGGTGTATCTAATCGCCAGTTTTGGAACTCATAGGTGTTTGTGTTACTAATATTTTAAAACAGTTACATGGATCAGGTATAGTCCCTTGTACTGTCTTCACTTTTTCTAATAAGATTGTCTTGCTTATCAAAAAAAAATGTTACATGGATCAGGGAGAAAAAAGTGTGTTACATTGAGAGGTCATGTGCTTAACACAGAAACATAGGTTTGATCTAAATCCAACAATTCACAAAGGTTGATAGACTGAGAGTTTGAGTTCCAGGTTTCTTCACTTGATGTAGCTGAAGAAAAAAGTCGTCATTCCTGTTGATGTCGACTTTCTTAAAAATAATTATGTTTCACCTCTGGGGTTTGCCACGTACAATGTTTATCCAATTCAAAATAAGTGATGTTAGTTCTTCGAAAGGTGGATTATCTGCCCATTGAATGCTTTAATGAACCTTACTATATTTTGCAAACCTAGGAAAAATGCTCTGTTCATGTGTGTACTAGTAGGTGAATTTCCTATACATTTCATCTAGTGCATTGCCTTCAATATTGATGGCAGAGTAGGATTTTGATTAGAACTGAGCTATTCCTTTTTCAGGGGCAATTTCGTGGAAGAACTGAAATTGCACCTGACCAGAGGGAGAAGTTTTTGCAGCGGCTTCAACAAGTGCAGCAACAAAGTCACAGTACCCTTCTAAGCATGCCAGCTCTTGCTGGATCAAATCATAAGCAGTTTTCTGCACAACAGCCAAACCCTCTCTTGCAGCAGGTCCTCTTTCTTGTTTTCCTTTTTCAATAATTTGGTCATCTATTTTTTTTGGTTCTTTACATCCATATAACATTTAACAAGTAATTGCAACATGGTTTGATGGAGTCCCTTTATTGTCCAGAAAACTAATGACATAATTATTGCGTGGTCTATTGAATCTTAGACATGAAACATAGAAACATTTCTGTTTGCTTCTAATTCACTTTGTGACTGCGTTCATGTATTTGTCCATTCCTAGATATTTATGCGCCTGCATAGAATTTTTCAAAGCAGGGATGGGCGTTCATCAAAGCTCCAATTGCCTCCTCCCCCATCCCCACCCTTTCTTTTTCCCAATAAGTAGGATCAATTATTTCATGTATTAGAAGGTTCATAATCAGCTTACATAACAACATTCCCAATTAACCCGAACCTGAGTACTCTATTACTGCCATTCAGATTCCTTGGCATTAGGGTTTTGAGAATCTTCAATACCAACTAATGCCACGTGAGATGCAAATTCAAAACTAAAATGGTGGCAAGGGGGGGGGGGGAATTTGCAGAGAACCTTCGGATCTAGTTAAAACTGTGAGAATGGATTTTGTAGAGTGATGGATTTCTGTGAATAGTGATGGTTATCATTTAAGCTTCTCTTCATTGCTCTTTCCGATGGTGATCTAGTTCATTTTGCATGTTATTTATATCCTGTTTAAATGTTAATGTACTTTCTGGATTTTTTGTTTGATATCATTAATGTAATTGCATCATTCCCTATGTTTGGGAATAATCTATTGCAATGAAAAGTCCAGTGTTCTTTATATTTTTTGATGCGATGATCATCTTCAGTTTAATTCTCAGAGCACATCTGTCCCTTCTCAAGCTGGTATGGGACTTGGAGTGCAGGCACCGGGTCTCAATAATGTTACTTTTGCTGCCTTACAGCCGCATCCAAATTCCATCCATCAACAGTCTGGTCAACAGGCATTGATTTCAGGTGGTCCAAAAGATTCTGGTACACTTTTTTTTCCTCATCTCTCTTTTGTTGTAATACTTCTCTTGTTTTTTCTTACGTGCATCGTGTTGGTTTTTTTTTTGGGGGGGGGGGAGGAGTGGGGGGAGAGGAGAGGTTTGGGTGGGTGTGTTGTTAAGGACGACCTTGTAAATTATGGGTAGTATTTGAAATGCTTGAAGTGTGCTCGATTGGTTCCCTCAAAAGCTATTATAGCCTTAGATTGTGAAAAAGCTACTTATATAAAAAAAAAAAAAGATTGTAAAAAAGCTATGTTGCATGTTGATCATGTTTGGCTTACATCTTTACTCTCCCATGGCTTGTTGAGTCTTGCGATCAGATAGACCAACTCTTCTAAGCTAATTGTACTGGGCATTGACCCGCCATTTTCATATTCATTTTTTAAGCATGCTTTCAATAGTTATGTCTGGCTGAAGTTGGGATCAATTGGAAGGGCATAGTAAACGACAAAATTCTTCGGGGAATTGACAGAACAGATCCGGAGATTCACAAATAGACCAACCTTTCAAACTGCTGTTGAATCCATGGGCAGACAAGAGACAGTATTGGTAGTTGACTCGTATTCCGAGTTAAAAATTAGCGGCTAGACATTTGACCACTTTCTCAGTCTTGCTTCGTTAGTAGAGCACTTGGGGGTCTTATTGTCTTTTTTCCTAGGTTTAAGTCGGTTTATCCGTAGAGAGCTGTATTTGTTTGCATGTTGGAAGTGAGTCTTGATAGGCACTGATATAGTGTTGTTTTGGAAGTTGTTTCCTTATCCCTTACATGGTGTATTTGGAAAAAAAAAAAGAAAAAAAAAAAGAAAAGCAAACATAAGGAGGTTTGGGTTTGTTTAGCTTTTAGTGATTTAGGCACATCAAGTATGTTTGAGGGTGAAAATTTTGGGTATTGGGGTTTGGGAAATATTATAAAGTAAAAAAATGTTATGGGAGTTGGTGCAAAAGTGAAGAGAGAGAAGATTTTTAATAAATATTATAATAATAAAAAATTATGTGGTGAATTTTTTAGTAGTAAACCTAAAATTTTGAGCCCAATTAATTGGGGCTCAAACATGCCACAAGTTGTTTGTCATTTTGCATAAAGGGTTTTCGGATCTTTGTAATTTTTGGTTTAAGTTCTTTCAAGACCATTCTCCTCCACATTTCAGGGTACTAGGATTGCTCATCTATGTTTTTATCATTTAAAGAGAATGTTGAAGCTATAAAAACTGGGGACATTGTAAAGCACAGCAGGTGTTTTAAGCAGCCTTTGATGATCACCAACATATCATGAGAGGGAAAATATTTTTTTGTCAATGATGCAGATGTTGGCCATGCAAAAGTTGAAGAGCAGCAGCAACAACAGAATCTACCCGACGATTCAACTGTTGAGTCTACCGCTGGTTCTGGGCTTGGAAAGAATCATGTGAATGAGGATGATTTGAAAGCCTCTTATGCCGTAGATGCTCCTGTAGGTTAAACATCTGAGTCTCTTCCACTGTGCTATGAGTTTGCTAAGCAATATTTTGTTTATATTGCCTCTGCATACTTTCTGATTGTCTATCTTGTTTTTTCTGATTTTTAAGGTATAGCTCTGCACAAAAAGAAAAAAAAAAGTTGGTTACAATTAGGTTTGCTGATTATTGGTTTAGTTTCCTCTAAATAATCCCCGAGTTCAATACTAAGGAAGGCAGTTCAGGGATTAGTGGGTGGCAAAAGGTAGTACCAGTATAGACCCCGTGGAGCAAAGAATTTACACTCTTACTATCCACTCTTGTGACTGAAGTATTAGGACCAGGTATCAAAGAAGTAAAGGATTTCTGGACTCTAAAATATCCACATTCTACGGAAACAAGTGGTTTTTGATTCCAAATCATCAACCCTAAGCATGTAATTGTGTCTGAATAAGTCTGCAAGTACTTGAAGTTGCAGAATTTTTTTTTCCCGTCCTTGCACTAGTGAGTTATTTGGTCTTACACGCTGCATGTAAATCCTGTATGCTGCAGGCAGGGGCATCTGACTCTTTGGCAGAACCTGCTCAAGTACCTAGAGATATTGATCTCTCTCCTGGGCAACCTTTACAATCAAATCAACCTTATGGGAGCCTTGGTGTTATTGGCCGAAGAAGTGTTTCTGACCTTGGTGCGATCGGAGATAACCTCAGTGGATCAACGCTGATCTCTGGCGGAATGCATAATCAGTTGTACAATTTGAAGATGCTTGAGGCTGCATATTATAGACTTCCTCAACCAAAAGATTCTGAACGTGCAAGAAGTTATACTCCAGTACGGTTGCCCAACAATCTTCATCTGTTTGCACCCTGTTGACCACAATCTTGAATATGGATTTTTGATGGTATTTTGTTTGTCTTATGCAGAGACACCCTGCAATTACTCCCCCTAGCTATCCTCAAGTACAGGCGCCTATTGTTAATAACCCTGCCTTCTGGGAGCGACTAGGTCTTGACATTAATATCACTGACACCCTGTTCTTTGCATTTTACTATCAGCAGGTATAAAGAGTACTGCACCATTTTTATCTTATGCAAACTTCCTGTGATGTGTGAGCTTTTTCTCAAGTCAATAATGGCCTGCAGAACACGTATCAACAGTATTTGGCTGCGAAAGAGTTGAAGAAGCAATCATGGAGATACCACAGGAAATATAACACATGGTTTCAAAGGCATGAGGAACCAAAAGTTGCCACAGATGAATATGAACAGGGGACATATGTATACTTTGATTTTCATATTGCCAATGATGACCTGCAGCATGGATGGTATGTCCACTTTGATTTTCATTCCTTCGGAGTTGTTTTTTGCTTGCAGTTGCATTTCTTGTTGATATAGGTGTGAGATAAGTTGAAACCATACACAACTTGGGTTGGTCGGGCAGTTGTTCGGGGGGAGGAGGACAAGGTTCGCTGGATGTTGGAAGATTTTTTGAACATGAGAATGAGCAAAATGATAGTTTATAGGAGTATCGAATGCATGTAGCCTTGTCCAGGATATCCTTTCGTTTAAATTATGACCGCACGGTTTTAAATGGAATCCTGCCCCCTCATTCTTAAATGAGACTCAATTGTCGAGAGAGAAGTAGAAAAAAGGAAGGAGGGAGGGAGTACTAAAGCCTGGTGTGGGGTCTTATGATTCTCATATAATGTCTCTGAGAGAAGCAATATAATTGGTCATACTCGTCTCTTCAGTAAGAACTTTTATTAGTTAGAGGGGTCCAAGCTCCCTAGGAGTGGAGGCCTCTTGTGGTAATCTGGTTTGATGGAGATGAGAAGAAATAAAAGAGAGGGGACGGAAGAATAAGAAAAAGGAAGAGGGGGGTGGCGGGATAAACTCAGGGTGGAGGAATTTAACCTCTAGAAGTCTGTTCTTTGAAGGAATTCCTAGGAGGATTGAGACAGTTTTACTTGTACGTGTTGGTATTGAGGAATTTAACCTCTTGTTAACTTGTCCCAATTCCTTGAGGCTTCCCTTATGTGAACGTATGTTTTGTTCCATTTGCTCTGTTTTTTATTTTATTTTTTATCTTTGCTTCTTTTTTCTCAACTCTTTTTTTTCCAATTTTTATGCATTTCTCTTTGTGTGGACATTGCGGTTCAGGTGTCAGAGGATCAAGACTGAATTTACTTTTGAGTACAACTATCTTGAAGATGAGCTTGTTGTATAGAGGATCTGAAGAGCACTAAAAATTTCGTTGTTGACTTCCAGGTTAGTATCTTGCAAACCATGTTTCAGGAGTTTTCAACAGGTCCTTTCAATTAGTTGTATTGATACCTTGTTTTGTTCCTGTTAACTGATCTTGCTGATAAATTAATTCGATGTTGGTATTATTTTATTTTTCATGTTGATTCAGCCAAAATCCTAGTCACCCCAAACCAGCGTCTGCAAGACTTTGCTTTTAATGCCTGATATAGAGGCGATCTTGATAGTTCTCTGCATTAGAATAGCCAAACGTGTGAAGCATGGACTACCATTTTAGTCCATGGATACTATTCTTTGGTGAATATCTTTTCCATTTGGTTTCTTTCTGCATTAGCTTTTGAATTGACCTTTCTATCTCTAGAATGAAATAATCCGACGTTTCAAGTCTCTTCCGCTTGTCTGTTTTCGTTTTTGGTTTGAAATTATGCTTCCCTTTTCATTTTCAAGTGGAACTCACATGCAAGCATGTAGCTTTGGGCTCTGCACATGATTAAACAGGAGACGTGGAGTTTGATGTGAAGTGGTTTTCTGTTGTTGCAGGTATTATCGAAAATTGGATTGGTAACTGTTGGCTGCAAAATTGTTATCGATCCTAGTCTGGTTCTTGATGGGGTACAGGTTACTAGGTTCCTTGTTTTACATATCCCTGTTTAGCTTGTTACTCAAGGGGAGATTTTTTAGTAACAAAACGCATTTGTGCATTGGTTTTTCTTTCCTTATTTGGGTATTTCGATAAATACACTTACTAATAATATTTTTGCACCGATTTCCTTTAGGCCCTGTGTAAAATATTGTACAACTAAGGGTTGCGTAGGAAGGAAAAACATGAAGGTGGGACGTAGTTTAGAGCTCGACAAAGCGTCTCGGTGCATTTTTTTGTGTGTTTCGATTTGGTTTAGTTTTTTTGTTTAATTTTAGTTTTTGTTTTTTGCGGTTCTTACTCCCAAGAAAGATTTGAGAGTAGATGGAAAAAGATCATAGGACTGGGGTGATCAACGGCGGTTTACTATCAACATTTTTAGATGGAGCCTTGTGAGGATTGGAGATGGGAATCCCATCATATTTTGGATTCCCTGAAATGCTCGTTCATGTTTTTGCTTACTGGGTCTGGAGTGATGTATGTAGGGAAATAAATTTGCCTTGGGTTTCGGAGAAGTAATTATGCAATGCAAGTAAGAGATTTGTTTTGTCGTGCTATTTTGTAAGGAAATATACAGGGTTAGATGGATTTCCTCTGAACAGCTGATATTAGAACATAAACAATTGCTGGGGAAGACGATTAAGACGAAGAAGAAGAAGAGGATGATAAAAAGTTCGATCTGTTTCGTGCATCCGTTGCAGATAGATAAATTTGTGGTTATGGAAGGAAGGTTCGGGATGGTGTGTGTGTGTGTGAATCCAGTTGATGTTTGTCAGCTTACAGTGGAAGTTCCATGCCAGGTAGAGAGATCTTATCGCATTTTGCAGTAGCAATGTCTTCGGAACACGGGGTACTGGGGAACAAGTTACAAGAAAGTCAAAAAGGTTAGGAACGATGCAACTAGCCTTATCTAAAAAAAAGTGCCTCGGGGGACTGGCGAACAAAGAAAGTCAAGAAGGTTAGCATCGATGCAACTAGCCTTATCTTAAAAAAAAAGGTGCCTTGCGACTTTCTTGTCGGTGTCCGAACGGGGGAATGGAAGTGAGAGGATAAAAAAAAATCCACATCTCTTCTGTGTTTTACTCTTTTGTAGTCGCTAGACCCATCCCTCACCCGCACTATGCACGCGCTGGCGCAGATCATTGACACTCCACCTACTTCCATCAACACCTGCTGCTATCCCCATCTCAGAAGCTTCGCATTCACACGTTGAATACCTCATTTGTTGTTTTTGCGGCGCGGTGGGGGCGGTTGGATGCACTGGCCGCATGAATACTTGATAGTTGCCTTTTTTAACAGACCCTTCACGCGCAAGAATCACTCTTTTGGATGCCCAATCAAACGATGATATCCACCGCTTAGAACTTCAGATAATTGGAATTTTCAATGGGTCTGAATGATGTAAAGAAAACGTCACCACCATTCACGAGAAGAACGAAAATTCCAAAGCATATGGCGGCTTACTGGTTAAAGATGAGGCTCCGTGACAAGGACAGGGTTCATTACAGTTTACAGCACAATCTAAAGCCAATGGTTTCTAAAATATAATGGAATTTGCAGATTTAAACTACTTGTAATTGGCATAGGGTTTGGTGAGTATTGGCTATTATTTTAGTCAAGGCATACATTTGAAGCAGGGGAGTGTTCGTCTAAGGTAAGTAATGTACCTGAGTACTACTAGTCTTTTTTTGTTCCTCCAGTGTAAGATTTTTCTTAACATCTTTCAATTTAGAGCTTTCATGATGGTTTCAAGTTCTTATGGGTTTTATACATGACTTCAATTTTCAGATGAGGACATAGGAGTGCCCGGATTTCTCATAGAGCTTTTGTCAGAAGTTTCTCATGCATTGTTCCTATTTGTAACGTCAAGTAAATCGAATTCTCAAATCCTCATTGTTCAGTTCAGTTAGAGGTCTCGTGGTATAGCCTACAATTTAAAGATAAGATAAATTAGCAATATGGTCACTAGATTTATACCACGCTGGCGATTTAGTCACTAGGCTTCATTTTTTACTACATGGTCATTCAATTCATACCCTCATGAAGATTTAGTCCTACCGTCAAACTTCCTTCAATCCATTTAACGGAATGTCTTGTCACGTCAGCTTTTTAACACGCCAACGCCACACTTTGGCCAGATTAACACGTCAACCATAATCTTTAAGCAAAACGTTGCGTTTAGTCATGTAAATTAAAAGGGAAATTAACAATATGGTCATTATGTTTATTACACGCTGACGATTTAGTCACTATGTTTTATTTTTTACATTATGGTCACTAAGTCCATACTCGTGTGACGATTTGGTCATTCCGTCCATATTCCGTCAATCCATTTAAAGGAATCCAATGTCACGTCAGCCTTAAACACATCACCAAAACACGTCATACAGATTAACCACGAGATAAAATTATCATTTTACATGTAAAAAAAACTTTCGATTAAATTGAGAAAAAAAATTAAATGAAAATACGAAATATCAAAAATCAATAATTGTTAAGTGAAATGTGACAAAAATAATACATAAAGTGAAAGTAATGAGCGCCAACATTCCTATAATTAAAGTGTGGTGAGTGTCTATATATTTTAATAAAAATATAACAGTCTATAAGTGAAATTTCTTGCAGTAGCTCATGTCTATGTGGCATCAAAGATCGTCCATTTTCAAGCAAAGCTCTATTAATATTAGCCCGAAAAAAAATATTTATTATAATCCACTACGATATTAGCGGAGCCCTGTGTGGAGATATACGAAGAATTATTCCTTATAGGCATTAGTAGATTTTAAGATGGTTAGTTGTCTCATATCTTATAATTTTTTTCATACCTCGAAGCCTAATTAATTTTCTGCTTTAGTGGGTTATGATCTACAGAATAAACTCAACCTCATCATCAGTCATGCTACCTTTGCTGATCCACTTGCAACAACTACCACATGATAATATCACTTCTTTTTAAGTAAGTGAATATAAAATTTCATTGCTTATATAAAAAAAATATAATTTTCAATGAAGTAGAAATATATTATTACATTAGGGACATAGCTAATGCCAATGAATTTATAGTACGAGCATAAATGGAAGCTGGAGTCACTTGTGTTTCCGAATCAAAGTTTTGGTTTATTAAATAATCTTTAATTTTCTATTAAATTATTTTTTTATTACAATAAATACAAAAATTCACTCATCATTTTTTTAGATGTAGTGACGAAATATAGATGAAAGGATTATATCGTCACACGGGTATGGACTCAGTGACAAAAATGTAAAAAAGTAAACATAGTGACTATTTTGCCAGCGGGGTATAAACCTAGTGACTAAATTGTCAATTTTCCATAAATGTCAAAACGTCGCATATTATTCAATTATGATCTGATGTAGTTAATCTGGCTGACGTGACATGATATTTCGTTAAATGAATTGACAAAAGTTTACGGCAGGACCAAATCATCACGAGAGTATGTACTGAGTGAGTAAAAAAAATGAAATTTAGTGACTAAATCGTTAGCGTGATATAAACTTAGTGGCTATATTGCCAATTTCCCTAAAGATAATTGCAAACCATCATATTATTCGAATGCATAATTACAATCAAAACGTCTGGATAAGATGATTATAGGTATAAGGTACAATGTATTGGCCGACTCAACCATGGACCAATTAAAATGAAATAAAATAGTCTGGGGTTTTTCGAATGCATAATTGCTCTCTATTTGTCTTACGTGAGTTGCCCCCATATTTTAGTACCTAGGCATTTCCAAAATGAATGTCCTTTTTCTTATTTCAACTTCTCTTTACGGTCTTTGAGGACCTCACTTTCAAATAAGATTCTTCTTCTTTTACCTCGTGTTTCTTTTGGTTAAGTTTACTAAATCTTATCCTAATTTTGGTTTCTAGAGGTTCATTATCCACATTAATAGGGCTATGAAAAAACAGTGAAAAGTTAATATTTTAAGCTTGTAGGGGCCATCACGAAAGGAATGCTGATACCACACGTTAAACATATGTATCTCTCATGTGCCTGTAAAAGAATATAACAATTACCACAAAGCTAGCGCAGGAAGGTTTTTTTTTTTCTAAGCAAATTGTAGTCATGTTTTCTCCGCTTTTTCCAGAGAACCTAAAGTAAAGCACGCAGGATGTGAATAACAAGAGAATGTAGCCCACGATCCCCACACCCACTCAATGCTCTGGATGGCAGTATCTTCACTTTCTGAAAGGCAGGAGGTAAAAAAAAGTCTCTGCCGATGCCGACAATTATAAATTATAACCACAGAAACAACTTTTAGTGAATGAGATGCCCATAAAGTGCAAAACCACCTGGACCAACGGGTAAACGTTTGGTTTGCATTCAAAAATTTTATAAAATTTTTTACTCTCTACAATATAATATTCCTTTTTCATTTATTCATAATTTTTCATTACAAAAAATATAAAAAATTAGCCATCTTTTTATTTGTTCACTAAATACAATACCAAAAATTTTAACTAACACACAAATTTTATCACAAGAAATCTACTTCACTTCCCGACCTCTCAAGCGAAGCTGTCTGCAACGTGATAATGTCGGTGAAAAGTGCAGACTTCACGGGAGTGAAACACTCCCCCTCTCAAAAAGAGGTTACAGTGCATGGATCGCGATTGCCTGCAATTCGGGCGGTCGACAGTGCATGTTGCTTTGCTTTGCTTTGCGCATACGTGCGGTGTCAGAACTCGGAACGAGGTGTAAGTGGCCACGTCATCACCCCTTCAATCTCTCTTCACTTTAGATTTCCTCAATCCTCTAAAAGTCAATTTTTTAATAAGAAGATTCTGACTGTTTTTTTTTGAGAAATAAATAGAACAGCTCATTCTCTGTGGCAGCTTTTGTTTCTTAAAATTTATACCCTCAAAATTTCAAAATAATCATAAAATAATTTCTACCACCTCATTAAATTATAAAATAATATTATACTATTCAATTAAATCTTCTCTCTCCTCACTTTTTCATAAAATACTATAATTTTTCACAAATCCCAATACCCAAAATTTTTAAAACTCCAATATTTCTACAAACAAACACCCACCTGTATCTCTCTCCCATGACCCATCCCCCTTCCCATTTATCAAAAACAGAAGACTTCAATTTGCCCATTTCTTTTTTGGGGGTAAATAACTTGTCAATTTCTCGTCCCTCCGATCACAAGGAAAACGATGCAAATTTCCCTCCCCTGCCTTTCGCTGTAAATTCTTTACATTTATTATATTTCTTATTTTTGCTTTATTCTTTGTGCAACGCTCAGTGTTTTTGTTTTACTTTTGTGTTTGCTTTTTCAACTCCAGCGCTCTGCCTCCTCCGTAGTCTCACTCTTTCTTGTTTTTTCCTCTAAAGCCTCTCTCTCTCTGTTGTACTAGCCGTTAGAGGTTGTCAAAATCCTTGGTTTTGGCAAACCCATCTCACTGGAATTTGGTTTTGTTCCATGTTAACTTTTTTCATCAATTCCCGGTCCAAAACCACCACTAATACCTGTTCTCTGCCCCCTCTCTCTCTCTCTCTTTTCTGACAATTTTTTTTTGGATGAATATTTCCATAAAAAAAAAAGAAGAAGCTTATTCTGAATCTGTTCCGAAAATTACCAGACCTTTTAAGATTTTCACCTATTTGGAATATCAGATATATGGTCCTCGTGCCACTGTTACTGGGAAATTCCCGATTTGAAATTTGCAGACTATTTGGTACCATCTTTTCAGTATAAAATTAAACACCCATCGTTTCTTCTGAATCTGTTCCGAAAATTACCAGACCTTTTAAGATTTTCACCTATTTGGAATATCAGATATATGGTCCTCGTGCCACTGTTACTGGGAAATTCCCGATTTGAAATTTGCAGACTATTTGGTACCATCTTTTCAGTATAAAATTAAACACCCATCGTTCTCCTAATACGCCTTGTCTTGGGGATTGTTTAATTTTTGCTTTTGGGGTATTCATGTTCTGTTTCTTTTTGCTGCTTCTTCAAAAGATAACGCTCATTGTTTCTCCTTTTCTATTTTTTTTGTCTGAGCAACGTTTATTGTCTCTTAACTCCGATCTCTCTTCTCTTTGTCCATTTCCCGATAAACCTTTGGCCTGCTCATTCTTTTCCAAAGATCGTAATTTTATATTTTTACGACTTGTTTGACACACATTTTCTGTTCATGCTGGATGCTTTTTCTCACTTTTCTGGGAAGGATTTTCTCTGGATTTTCGCTGTTTCTTCGAACCCACCTGCAAAAGATCATTGCTCTTCCCCCTATCTCTATGTGAAGTAAAACGAACCATTACTGCTTCTTCTTCTTCTTCTTTTTTCGTTTCTTCGACTCTCTCTCTCTCTCTCTCTCTCTCTCTCTCTCTCTCTCTCTCTCTCTCTCTCTTCGCAGTAGAACCCAGTATTTTCGCTGAACTTTTATTTGCTAGGAAACTGTGTGATTATGGAGAGGCTGTGGTTCCATAACTGGGTTGTGGTGGTGGGGCTCGTGGGTTGTCTTTCTGTTTGTATCGAAGGGCTTGGTGTGAATTGGGGTACCATGGCAACCCACAAATTGCCACCAGACACAGTGGTTAAGATGCTGAAAGACAATGGGATTAAGAAGGTGAAGCTGTTTGATGCAGAAGATTCAACAATGGGCGCTTTGGCTGGGTCTGATATTGAGGTCATGGTTGCTATTCCCAATGATCAGCTGGCTGTGATGAACAACTATAATCGTGCTAAGCAATGGGTCCAGAGAAACGTTACCCGCTATCTCTTCAATGGAGGAGTTAACATCAAGTATGTCAATTTCCTTTTCCTTCTGTTTGGTACTGGGTTTTCCACGTCCACTCAATGTAAATTTCTACTGTGTTATTAACCTAGTATGCTCTTCTTTTTGTTTAGTTATAGATTTTCCAAGTCAATTATCAATCTCATTTTCTATTGTTCGTTATTAACCCTAAGATGTTCTTTTTGGTTTTCATATGACTGTGATTGTATATATCGAAGTTGTTCATATGCTGTTCTTTGATAATTCTATTGGTTTACCTCGATATGCCATCGGGGTATCCTTTGTTTCGTTTCTATTAGAAAAGTAAGCTTGTCTTCTGATCACGTTTATATGAGGGTACCTAGCAATTTATGCTATTTTTAGGATGTCATCAGTGTATTGACTTAACCTGTTTATTTGTTAAATTGTTTCTTGAATCAGCCATTGGGTAACGGTTAGGACATGTTTGATTCATCATATTATGTGGCGCTCAACGCCATGTCTCTGAATTTTCTTTTCTAAAGCGTTTTGGAATTCTGATCAAGTGTGTACTCGCTGCTACTTCTATCCCAGATTTGATTTACTATTCAAAATCACACTTATGTTGTGTAAAGCATGGCACAGGCTTTCCTTGAACATTGTAACTAATTGATGTGCTCTAATTAATGGCTATGAAGTTCTTAGAGAAGAGGGGGTCTCTATCTAAGTCCCACTTGTCATATGTTTTTTGAATTCTCTGGACTAATGATTCTGTACTTAAGTTTCCTTTCATTCTAATGAAATTTTCACTTTCCTATGAAAAGAGATCTTGTTATATAGGTTTTGTTTAAAGAGTGACTTGGCTACCATTTGTAGCATTAGATTCTTTGTTGTAGTGCTTTCCTGTGCGGACTTTTCACTAGAAAAAGAAAAGCATTGAGTAGTAGGAGGAAATTTCTCCCTCCAGAATTTTGATTGGAAAATAGACTAATTTTGAGAAACTGAACTACTTGACTAGCAGGGAAACATAAATGAGAAATAGAACCTTGAAAGTTATCTATTAGATTTGTTCACTATATCTGCTGGACTTGAATTCTGGAATGTTGCATGGTTATTGAAGAGTTGAAGGGAACTACGGTTGTTATATTTACCTTATAGTTTTATGTAATGATTTTCATATTTTACAAGCAGAATATCTTTTTGAAGAGTGCAACTTCGCTTTTCTTCACTGCTTAGATAAACCTGTCTTGGCTTAGTTTTCTTCAACGAGATAAGCATTTGAAGATTGTATTTTTTGTGTAACTTGTTTCTTCTGTTTCACATTTGTCTCTATTCCTATTCTCCTTCAAAATTTTGACATTGTAGATTCATGAGAATAGAGTAGCTAGCAGTTAAACTCCTCTTTCTTATCATATCACCTGTCTTGTACAGATATGCAGCAGTTGGGAATGAGCCTTTCCTGACATCCTACAATGGTTCATTCTTGAATATCACCCTCCCAGCACTTCAGAACATCCAAAATGCCCTTAATGAAGCTGGCGTTGGAGACTCCATAAAGGCCACCGTGCCTTTAAATGCTGATGTCTACAACTCACCGCAGACCAGCCCCTATCCATCTGCTGGGAGGTTCCGAAGTGATATTAGTGACCTAATGACCCAGATTGTCCAGTTTCTAAGCAAGAACAATGCGCCATTCACAATAAACATTTACCCTTTCCTAAGTCTTTATGGCAATGACAACTTCCCTTTTGACTATGCCTTCTTTGATGGGGTGAGCCAGCCAGTTGTTGATAGTAATGGTATTCAATACACAAACGTTTTTGATGCCAACTTTGATACCTTGGTATCTGCTTTGAAAGCTGCTGGGTATGACAACATGCCCATTATTGTGGGTGAGGTGGGGTGGCCTACAGATGGGGATAAGAACGCAAATGTAGGTAATGCTTATAGATTCTATAATGGCCTTTTACCGAGGCTTGCAGCCAATAAGGGCACCCCACTGCGGCCTGGATATATAGAAGTTTACTTGTTTGGCATTCTAGATGAGGATGCCAAGAGCATTGCTCCGGGAAATTTTGAGCGACATTGGGGAATTTATCGGTATGATGGGCAGCCCAAGTTTGCGATAGATCTTTCGGGTCTGGGTCAAAATAAATTGCTTTTGCCTGCACAGAATGTGGAATATCTTCCTAACAGATGGTGTATGTTTAACCCAAATGCTAAGGATCTGAGCAAACTTGCAGATAATATCAACTTCGCTTGCACCTTTTCAGATTGCACATCTCTCGGATATGGTTCCTCTTGTAACACCCTGGATGCTAATGGGAATGCATCGTATGCATTTAATATGTATTTCCAGGTGCAGAATCAGAACCCAATTGCCTGCAATTTTCAAGGCCTGGCCATGATGACAACACAGAATATCTCACAAAGGAACTGCAATTTTCCCATTGAGATAGTTTCATCTTCCTCATGGAGGTCCTCGCCAGTGATTTCAGTATTTATTACTCTCTCCATGTTTCTGTTGTTATAGATGTTACTATTGGAGCCATATCAGGCAGACTGCTGTTTTTTTTTTTGGCTTCGCAGAATCGTGAATCTCAGCTTAAAATGGGGAGTCAAATTTGTTTGTTTGTTGGATTAGATTGGTGATGATGTGATGGAACCTATCAATACTTCGGTACCATCATCCATGGAGTTTTAAGTGGATGTCAAGTAGTCTTTTTTCTTTTTTCTAAGCGGACGTCTTTCCAATTATCATGAATTCGTACTCTTATAAATGCTGAGCTCTGCGCAGTGACTCGATGAGATTCGCGACCCGGAGTTAATCCAGCTTACTATTGGCCACCTCTGTGGAAACAAGGCCGAGGGCACAGACACTCAACAAACTTATTTCCTGCTAAAGCTCTGTTATGATTGCTGGATTGTTTACTGTCTCTGTTCTTTCAGTCTATAGATCTGTTTGAAGAGATCTATATATGCAAGATACAATAGAGCAAACAGGCCATTGGCCAGTGGACGTGATTGATCAGCGGTCCAATGGATGGAATTTGTCAAGTGGACCGCTCTCCAATTGTTCTTCAGTTAGGCACGGGCCTCCTGCAAACTTCTAGCCCAGCTCTAAGTACTCCCAAGGAAAAATGAAAAACAAAAACAAAACCAAAACCAATTAATCACTCTTGATCTAATGAGGAAGGTCTTACCTTGAATAGTGCTATACACTGGATACCGTTCATCCACTCGGTGGAAGTTTATCTTTTAACCATTGAACTAAGCGCTCTTGGAGACTACTCTTACACACTATTTCAAGGGGTGTTTGTTTGTGGAAATTTTGTGGTTTTGGAAATTTTGGATATTGGTATTTGTGAAAAATATAGATATGTTATGGAAAAGTGAGGAGAGAAGATTTAATTGAATATTATAATGTTATTTTATAATTTAATGAGGAGAGATTATTTTATGATTGTTTGTAAATTTTGAGGGGTGGAAATTTTCGGAGACAAACGCCCTCCAAATTTGCAAAAGGTTTGTGGTGGCGCGGCGCCACTTTTCAAAAAGGCAGACAAAACCCTTAACAAAGAGCATTAAAAATAGGGACCCTATAACCCCTAATTACACGCCGAATGAAGCGGTGCTTCTCGCATAGAAATGTGACGAGTGATAAGCTACTCAGTACTCACAATACAAGACCGTACAACGACATTATAAAGCTTAGGCCAGTTTCTCTAAAATTCTAAAGCTGCCACAACTAGACAAAAACAACGCTGGCATTAAAAACAAGAGGCAAAGGCGTTGCGAGGAAAGTTGTGAACCCAATGAGGTCATGCTGTAGAGCTTCGCCTTTTAAGGAACGGAGCTTTCCTTCTAAAATAAACTCTATTCAATGGAGAAAAGAAAAAAATAGAGAAGAACAAAGGCATTCGATATTCCAAATATAATTACTCCTATTTACCTCGGTATTCCAGCAGATCAAAGAACAAAGGCAGTCGGTATTGATGTGTGATTAAAGCAATGATCACGGGATATTCAATTGCAAGGGAACCAGGCGGCCTACTAACGAGAAAGGTGTCACTGCACTAATAATCTAATTTCTCCGGATTTTTCTATCGAAACTTGAAGTTATTACGCTAGAAAATTTAAAGTGTCTGCCCATCAGGAACGGAAGACAGACGAGTCATTCTCATCTCCATGACTTTCTTGTGAGAGTTGGAGTGCAAATAGCTCACAAAAGTAGGACTCTTTGCTGGCCTGTACTCTGGCAGCAACCTACCCGACTTGTACCTTACCCCACATGCATTACACAGCGTCTTTGGACCCAATGGTCCAGCCCTCCACTGTGGGGTCCTTTGTGCTAGGCAATGGGTGCACCTCCTTGGCATTGGCTGCTGCTCCTTGCTACTCTCCAAACTCCCCAATCCACCCTTATCCACCAGCCCCTTGTCCTCTCCTTCCTCTTTCCCTGCTTCTTCCTCCTCATCTTCTCTTGGTATGTTGCTATCCTCCTTTTTGGGTAAAATGAGTTCACTGTCACCCAACCAGTAGGCCTGATGGAGCAGAGGAGGATCTGAAATGGTCGTGCTGAGGCTGGGGTCTTGTAGGTTTGTGTGACGTGACCAGATGCTTAACGGGTTCTTGGTTTTGGGGTTTCCAGTCCTTTTTCTTTTGCTTCTGGCCTTGCATGGCACTACAAAATTTTGCAAGGAAGCTAAGTTCTTTGGGGTTTTCTGAGAGGGTCTTGGGGGCTTTGGGGTTGTACTTGTGGTTTGAACTCTTGTGGGTGCAGGGAGTGGGAGGCAGTTTCCAGTGCTGGATAGACAGTCTTCCACAAATACTGACAGCCATTCTAAGCTAAAATCAACTTCCTGTACATGTTAAGTCACGAACGAACCCAAATCAGTAAGACCCAGGAGAGTACATGCTAGATATAGGTGAAATGTGATACCATCGTTCCTGATATGGAATGAAAAACTTCACCATGTAGAAGAAGAACATACATCAAAGGATGAAACCTAGTAAGCACAAGAAGTAACAGAAAATGGAGAATCTGAGAGTTGGAAACAAGCAAGCTAGTAGCACTTAATAAGTACAAGAAAAAAAAACACAGAAATTTGTGAGAGCACACACATAACTTCGCTCAGATAGAGAAAGAGAAGAAACAAATGACAACCATATGCATAAAAACCCAAAGAAGGAAAACACTAACCGTGTTCTGAGCAGAGAAGAGGTCGTCAAGACTGGTAGAGAGGCCACCAAGCTTGGAGCGAGGAGGGGAGAGGACTAGTTCTTTCTGGTAGTCACCGGAAAGTGACACATTCCGGTAGAAATCCATCGTCACGAAGCAAATTATAGTATATTTTGAATCCACCGAGAGAGAGAAAGAGAGATCAGTCAGAAAGTCAAAGAGAAAGAGAAGAAAACAGGAGAAGCAAATATTAACATATCTGCAAGATTGCAATGTTTTCTTTGGCCTCAGCTGTCTCAGTCCTCCTTACGGCCTCTTTTTCTGTCGGCAGATAAAGCTAAAGAAACAAATCAAATTTACCCAATCAAAGAGAGTAAAGCCCCCAGGTGAGTCAAAAGCTCTCCCCAATATATACACACACCACCATATATGAGGTATTTAAATGATTTTACCAAATTAACAGTTCGTACTGTAATATTTTATTCCTCAGGTGAGTCAAAAGCTCCCCCAAAAAAAAAAGAAAAAGAAAAAAAGATTGAGCTTTTTTCTTTTCAGATATCATATTGACATATCTGTAAGACTGCAATGTTTTCTTTTTTGCTTTTCGTTTAGAGATCAAGGAAATAGTGGTTTTCTTAATCATGAGTGAAGCTATGCAGAAGTAATTACTGGCGTCTCATAGCCAGATCTGCTCAGAAAGGCGATTATGCCTGCTATACTCCCCCTTCCTTCCAAAAGAAGTAATTGTCGTGGTCTCAGAATTGGTCTTCGCAGAAATGGCAGTGTACAACAGGGTTGTTTGATTCTTACAAAATTCCAAACCAATTTGGTCTGGTTAGCTTTATTGGTCCAGGAAAACCTGGAGTGGGAGATGGATATATAGGCTATAATGACTACTATCCTTTTAGGCATCTTTCTGATAAATTCTATTTGATGAACACAACTAAATGTGTTTTATGCTAACAGATGCTAGTAGATATTCATATATTCAATGTATTGTCGGTCAAAGTTAGTAAGTTACAGTGTTAGAACCCGGAAAGTGGGTTTCATTCTATCATTCCAGGACAGAGACGCTCCAGTATTACCATTGAAAACAGGTCCATTTTTTGAAGGTTCCAATCAAAGATAAACGCAGGTCATGACTATGATACTGCCCCTACCACCAGCTACTGTAATAAAGTTCTTCAAATTTGGTTACATGTACGCTTGGGAGAAGAAGTTACAGTGAGCGTGAGTGCGCTCTTGTGCATTTCTGTATGGGAGCCCTTGTAAAATGCCACATGATCATGAAAAAGATTGAGCTTAATGGGACTCGAAAATTCCACCCAAGCACTAATTGCCAATTATCAATCTCTCAAAACTCCACATCCGTATGAACAAAATACTAGTTGCCCTCCAAGCAAGAATTGCGTGCACTACCATCCATATATGTCAAAGACTCCATATAAATAAAAAATATGTCATAGACTCCATCTAAATCAAAACGCCTGTATGCAATATCAGCAAGTTGGAAAACAACTCTGATCCCTAATCCCTGCCACATATTACTGAGTTCTTTCACCATGCCCAGCAGTAGACAGATCCTATCACCAGCCTAGATCCCCGTAAATTTTATGCCCCCGTAAGGAATCTATTTTTGAGCTTGAAAAGTGCCTGTAGGGTTAGGGAAGAAAATCATGAAACAAAAGAAAAAAAAAACTCGTATCATTCTGAGCTCAGTAGCTGAGCTCACATAAGACTTGCGTGCCTCACCATGTATGAAGCTTCAAGACACGTGAACAAAAAGATGAGAAGGTGAAAATAATTGTGTCTAAATTCCGTATCTAAGTTTGAAACATGAGAAGAAGGTCAAAAGCAAGATCCAAAAAGCTATTGCCAGATAGACGATTTATGTACATGGGTTTTCTCCAAGAAAACGTGAGTTTCGAGTCTCTTTAGGGGTTGAGGTAACCAAGATTTCTTAAAAGTAAAATGCTTACACCACAATGGAATTCATAAAAACCCGTGGTTCTTTTACATGACTTGAGCATTAAGAATGAGAACAATTCAAATGTACAGTTGCCACCAAGGATAACCTCAGGGCTCAGAAGAAGGCTTCGAAAGATATTGACGCCATTCCTCAGGCATTCCCTTTCTCGCTCTTAGCATCCTTATTGCTGCACTTGTTAGTGGTATGGCAAGTATGTCATAGTCTTTAGGCGCCTGAAAGATTCAGGGTATGGTCTTGTTACAGTGCGAAATGACATTATATCACGGACCATTTTGTATGTTCCAAATACGGAAGCAGTGGCGGGTACTTGTAGTGAGACTCATATAACATCCTTCTCAAGCGAAATGACAATGAAACAAGAAAACTTGCAGTTAATTAATCTCTAAGAATAATTACATGGACAAAGATTAGTACCTTTGGGAAGTTAATCAGCTTCATATTTGCTTCCTCTACAGTTTTTTGACCTTTCTTTGAGTTGCATTTGGCACAAGCAGTAACCTGATATTAAAAAGAAACACACCACAGAACACAAAGTTAGTTTTTGGGAAGTGAATTGTAGTCCTTAAAACCATTGTTACCAGATGTAACTCTTTTACGTCATCTCAAGTTTCCCTCTCCCACCCCAGCGGTTATAGGAGGAGAAACACTCCTTTGAGTTTGATGGTTTTGTCGCAGTTAGGGGTAAGATTTCATAACATATTCTATCACTTGGCTTTTCTTGCGTAATTTCCAATGCCACATTTTTCCCTAGATTATATTGGCATGTTTTTGCCCCTTCTCATTGTAGATCACAGCTCCTAAAGTGGAACTTCACCGTTTAAAATATCTTTTGCAATTGCTTATTCTAATTTAGCCTCATCTAATCTAACTTTAGAATGCAACCACTTTCTCTAACTACAACTCCATACTGCACTTTTCCCGGCATAATAGCAATGAAGTGAAACGAAAAGCAGAACCAGAAAACAATCTTCGGATTCAGCCATGTTAAGGTGAAATACTTATTCAACCAGGGGAGTGGCTACCCTCAAAGATCAAAGACACATTTCTTATAACTTAATTTGCATGGAGATCCATTCCCTCGCCTCTCCTGATTGGAGTACTTGGATGCAACTATAGAAGACGATTTATTGAGGTCTTGATGAAACAGTCAAGTTCCTTCTTTTGCCATTTTCCAAATATTTCTGCATTTTATCTCATAGAATACATAATGGTCTAGGTCTCCTGTGGAAGTAAATAATCAAGAGTAGTGAGAAGAAGCTGATAACTAACTGAAGACAAAAAAAAATTATCTGAATTGGAGCCATTTTGTATAGTAACTGGTTGAAATTACAATTTCTATTCTTAGATATATCCGGAATTCCTCAGCACAAATGCAGAGGTACCTTGGTTTGCTAAGGGGGGCGACAATACCTGCTAACATCTTTTTCTTTGCAGAACCAACACCAACTCAACATGGCTTTTTTTGTGCTGATATTTGTTAAAATTTCTTCAGCTTTTCATGTTCCGAGGAAATTCTTTGCACAACTTCCTAAACCTCTGTTTCTATATAGGTAAGAATGATAAACATTGCACTAGAAGAGTCCTATTGTTAACAACCACCTCAGAGTTTTAGTTTCTATACACTATGAATCAGGTGTAAGCTTTAAGTAAAAATTTCTCCAATGTAATCATCTTACCAGATTTTCCCATTTCCATTCTCCACCTCGTGCAGCTGGTAAAACATGGTCAATGGTTAAATTTTCACGTGAAGAACAATACCTGTTCAGAAACGAAACCTTTACACAGCTATACTGATCCAACAATATAAATGGCAATACACAACATCAGACTGCGAGGCTAAGATTTATCATAAGTTGAAAACCTCAGTGGAAAAGGATGTCATTAGTTCGAGGCAAAGAAAATGGGAAAAATCTAAAAGAGGTTTTGATGCAGCACCAACATTGAATTTAACATGTCATTTCCCAGGTTTGGGTCAGTGTAATATATAGAAGGAGAAACCACAAAATAGTATGATTATGTTGTGCACCACTGAGGGTGGATTTGTTTTGTAAAATTTTAGTGTTGTTAAAATTTTAGGTATTGGGTTTAGTGAAAAAGTGAAGAGAGAGGTAATTTTTTATATTTTTTGTAGTGAAAAATTATGATTTGATGGGGGAGAGAGAGATTATATTGTAATAGTTTATTGTGTTAAAATTTTAAAGGGTGTAAAATTTTTCAACGCAAACACACCCTGAGTACTAAACATCAGTAATTACTCCAAAAATCGGCAGCAGAGAATTCAACATCCAAGACGACCCACGAGTATGAATGTGAAAGAGAAATAACTCTAATGCACACAGGTTTGCCTGGGAAATGCTTGAGGCCCAAGAAGAGCTCCAACTCCAACTGAATATATAAAAAGCCAATGGGAAAAAACCTAATAACTGTTACAATGAAATAAGAATGTGAAGAAGTGTTTGTTCTGCAGATTGTTGTTTACGTACAGGACTAAATTCATTTGAATTGAGCAAAGCAATATGGTTTGTGAAAAAATATACTTACTGACAAGTAAAATTGTCCCGATAAAGTATGTTTTTACGACTAAGATTGCTCTTTATTCGTCTTCTCTTTATGACCTGCAATAAATGGGGAACCTGGAAGAAGAGAAGAATATGGTAAGTTTAAGTGGGACTAGAGGGCACAAGCACGAAAAGAAAGCTTTTTATATTTTTCCTTTTTCTTTTTTTGAATAAGGAGTCTTGAAGAATCGACAGCAATACTATATCCCAGGGAAAAAACAAAACAAATTAATAAACTGAAAGTACTCCTTGATTGCGTACCCTCAGGACAGCTGGTATGTAGAAGGACCCATTTGGGGAATTTACTGTCTGGTCATAGTATTCTAGCACGTCAGCCTGGATAAAAACAAGGTTTAATACTAAACCATTTAAACGGGAGTATCTCAAATGTATATGTTTGTGTAAAGCCACCAAAAGAGAATTAAATGGGAATTGTCATCTTCTCTGAATGTGCATACATAAAGGTAGGGAGAAACGTGAAGCAATCAACTTCCAACTTGATTTTTAGACAGGCTGTCACAAATGGAGAAAAATACTATGCCGTGTTCATAGATGCAAAGTAGGAAAGGAATTAGATGTTCAACAAACTAACCAGACAGTATACACCAGTGCTCTTAGTTATTCATTTTGACACACTAAACATACTGTCTAGTAATCCAAAAGGTTTTTATATTTGAATGATAGCCAAGGTTTCCTCATCTTTTTATTGAAATAAAGTTTCCAACAGAAATAAGTGACTGCATAAAGAGCTGGTATTATAATTAAAGATTGTATGGTTTGCTAATGTCCAGTGTCCAACAGGATATAAGTGATCATTGCATTCTAACCTTCTCCATGAATTCCAAACAAATTGCGCGCTTCCAGCAAACAACATTGACAGGCCTGGTACAGAACAAAAATGATGAGAATTGTAAACAAACATGCATGAAAGTCCTTCCAGAATGATAGAAAGGAAAGAGGAAACAAGGCATTAACTGAAGCGCCTATGAACCCAACTGTGAATCATAATTACGCAGTGATATAAACTGACAAACATTAACTCAAACTGCAATTTTCAAGGTTCCCCCCCTTCTGCCTTATTTCATTCATGACAATTAACAATATCAAAACAAGAGCACAGAGTGGACCAGATACAAAAATTATTGGTGAAGCAACCTCCCCAGACATCCAGGGAAGAGGTCAATCAAACTCCTTAAAGAAGGTAACAAGGTTATGTGTAGTCGGGTTCAGTTTTGAGACTGTTACCCGTAAAGAAAAAATTATACATCACCATATCTTGTAAACAGTTACCTCAGCATGTTGCATACACTGTGAGATGTCACTTCTACTCCATTTATTTCTAATCCTTTTTCTTTGGAAATTTCGTATGGTTCTTGTCCAATATTTTCCAATGCAAATTGGGGCTTCTCAGGGATAATTGCCAAATCAGAACTGAACATTAATTCTATGGTTGACGGCAGTCAAATTCTTGATATATAAACAATGCATCAACGTTTATAACTTAATCTAAACAAGTAATTCTTCTGAAATATTCAAGAATACTTCAGGTTATCTGGTCATACTATGCTTTTTAACTCGTTTGGTAAAAGCATATGACCCCCATTCAAACCGTTGTCAGTTAAGATAATGATTCGAGCCACTGAAAGAAAACTATGCGTGCGGCTCATCCCGACATTACATGACAAATCATTCTTAGTTTCTAAAGCACCGACGATCCCACCCATTTCATAATGTAAACGTGCAGGGCCCACGTATACAATACGGGCATGAACAGATAGTTACCCAGGGCAAGGAAGGAATTCTATGCTGAACATCGGTTCCAAATACTTTCTGCAGGTAATCTTATTCTTCCCTACCTATAGCTCTCAAAGCGAGACAGGTTACATAAATTAGAACCAGCAACAACGCAAATGCAAATTGGTGAAACGGTCAGCAAAGAGATCATGCAACTAGTTGCTCCTAATATGCTTGGAAAAGTACACGTTTGCTAATTTTTTTAATCTGCTAAAAAGAATAATAAGCATGGAGTCATAAAAAGAAAGTGACCTGTAGGAGATATCCAAGACCAGCCCTCTAAAACCGGCCAACTCATCCCTCTCAAACTCATCAGCATGATCAACATCGTCGTCCTCATCATAAGCACCCTCATCATCACTAACATCAGGGCGCGCCTCCGCATTGAAATGTTTGGACTTGTTCAGGGACGAAGAAAGGGAAGAAGAAGAAGAAGAAGAAAAAAGTCTAGTTGTTGATCGAAGAAACCTGAGCCTGCGCATGTGGGTTTGAACTGATCTGAGCTTAGAATAGTGAAATGGGTCTCTGGATTCCAAGCCAAGTGATGCTCCCTCGCCACTGAAGAGCAGCTTCAAGCGTCCATGTGTTATAAACTGTGCCATTCACCAAACCTTCAAGGTTGATATTTGGGTGATAGTCGATGAAAAGAACTCTCTTCTATATCTGCGATTATAGTTTCCAATGTTCGATTCCTAACTACAATGTTGCATAGTGGGAAGAGGTGCAATTGTTTATCGAAAGGGAAAATAAACCGTCTTTTTGGAAGCAAGAAAAAGAAGTAGACTGAAGGAGAAAGGCAGTCTTCCCACGGAAAAAACCATTACCACATATATTATCGTCACATATCCCCGAATATCTGCCATATCGGGTGAATTGACCTATTCGCCCTCTGATTCACTTTCCGCTGTGAAACAGATCTGTTATTAATCAATTAAAAAGTGACTCACTCGTCCTTTTGGGATTTTTTTTGTTTTTGGGAAATATTTTGGGGAAATTTCGCTACCCTCATCTCGTTCGTCTTTGCTCGGGGAAAAAGAAATATCGGAAAGGAAGCCTCTCTCAAATAAACCCACTACAATAAATTATCAGTGAGAGTAGTGTAGGTTCAGCTTCGCTCATTTGGGAGGCGAATATGCAATTACAGCCATTTCGATGGCCAATAGGCAACAGCTTTTTAAGCTAAATTGAGAAATTTACGAAAATATTAGGCTTAGGCAAATGCCCGATTATTCTCCTCCAGCTGAATAATGCCTTTATTGTGACCCAAGAGACAAACTAATGGACCAACCAACCTGCCATCTTACCAAATAACACCAACGACAAGGGATGAGCCTCGATCCATTACAGGAAGCATATTTCATGTTACAGGACGACATTAGACATAGCCTCCATTAACACGAATGACCTGCCCATTCACCCACTCACTGGCATCAGTTGCCAAAAACCCAACAACAGGTGCCACATCTTTGGGCTCACCGAGCCTACCATGTGGGCATTCATCAATCGCTCTCTTCACCTGCTCCTCGGTCTTCCCATCGAAGAAAAGGTCAGTGGCAATTGGCCCCGGCGCTACACAATTCGCGGTAATTCCACTCCCCTTGAGCTCCTTTGCAAGTATCTTGGTCATCGTCTCCACCGCTGCCTTTGATGCTGTGTATGCCGCAATACCTGGCTTCAATGCACCCACCAGCGATGATGACAGCAGTATAATCCGACCCCCGCCACCACGTTTGAGCCTGTTTGCTGCCTCTCTGCAGCACAAGAATGCCCCTCTAGCATTCACACTAGAACAAGCAAGACCGGATTAGTTAAGATTTTGACGATATTCGTTACGGACTAGTTTGTCCTACAACTCTTTAGCACTGAATTATGCGGGCTGAAAGAACCAACATAATCAGACTCAATTTTTTATTTTTATTTTGGGAATACAACTCTACAAGTTGGATCCCTACCAAAAGTAGCGGGTGACCAGGTGTACAATAATAAAAGTTTTGGCATTCAAAATACACCATAACCCTTAATTAAGTCCCGTTAAAATTGCCGGCTCCTCCTTATCTTTTAAAAATGAACTCCCGTAAAGATGACGAGAAAAACAAAGAGAGGCAGAAGGGCCTTGCAGAGAAGAGAGTATACTCCTGTGCGTTTCAGCGCAAAGAGTACGCACCTGAAGATATTATCAAAATCCTCGACCGAAGTGTTAGCAATTGTTGGGTACTTGGAATCTATAACTCCTGCGGAATTGACCATGATGTGGACGGGCGAGTTGAATACTTCCTGGGCTCTGTCGAAGAGGGACTTGACCTGGGTTGGATCGGAGACATCGGCACGGACCGTGATGGCTAGCGGGGTATTTGGAGAACCAGAGCAGGAGGAGTTGATCTGGGACGCTACGAGGTCGGCTTGGGCTGAGTTGGAGGTGTAGTTGATGACGAGCTTAGCGCCAAGAGAGGCCAGGTGGAGGGCAATGGCTCGGCCGATCCCGCGGGAGGCCCCGGTCACGATGGCTACACGATCATGGAGGGGTAGACATGGGTTGGTGGGGGTTGGGATGGCGTTGGCGCTACTGCCTATTTCTGAAGCCATTAAGATTAAAACGAGGAAGAGGCTTAGAAAGAGGAAGTGCCGTGGGAGTTGGGAGATATCGTGGGTGAGGTGAATATATATATATAAGGGTTAAATGCATGTCATGCCCCTGTAGTATGCGGTAATAGCAAATATGCTCCTGAGGTAAACAAAGTCATTTTCATACCCCTGAGGTAAACATTCAGGAGCAAATATGTCCTTCCGTTATGTGCCGTTTGAAACACTACCTGTAAATGCTGACGTGTCAAAATTAGACACGTCAGCACCAATCATAACTCGACACGTGGCATTTTCGGGAAAAAAAAGAGAACCCCCGAGCGGCGAAGGGAGCCCAGCGCAGTCGCGGCTCCGGGTGCCACCGTGGTGACGGAGGCGGTCGCGCGCCGCGAGGGGTGGCCGCGAGCCACCCCCGCGGCTCCCCTGCTCAGGGGTGGCTCACGGCCGCCTCGCGCGACGCGGGGAGCCCACCCATCGCCGGGGTGGCACCCTGCCGGCCACCCCTGAGCAGGGGAGCCGCGGCAGCGAAGGGAGCCCATCGCCGCTCGGGGGTTCTCCCCCTTTTTTTCTCAAAAATGCCACGTGTCGAGTTATGATTGGTGCCAACGTGTCTAATTTTGACACGTCAGCATATACCGTTAGTGTTTCAAACAGCACATAACAGAAGGATATATTTGCTCCTGAATGTTTACCTCAGGGGTATGAAAAGGACTTTGTTTACCTCAGGGGCATATTTGCTATTACCGCATACCACAGGAGCATGACATGCATTTAACCCTATATATAAGGACTTGTAATCGAGGAGAATAAAAGAATAATTGGCTACACCTATGTTTCGAAAATCACAAAGTGGGCAAATTGAGTTTGATTAGAGCTAGAGTGAGTAGTCAAAAAGAAGAAATAATAGTACAGAGCATCACGCAACACGTCAGACTATAGAGGCGTACCCAGGGCGGCTCTAAGGTAATTGGGGCGTTAGGAAAAACTCCAAAATAAGGCCTTATAAAATAATATATATATATATATATATATATAATAAATTATTAATAAAAAAATTAGTTAAAACATATTCTTCTAGTTTTTTGAGATACAATACTACTTATCAAAGTTTTATATTCTAAATTTGTTAATATATCATTTTTAATTGATAATATGGTCAATCCACTTAATCTTTCTTGCGTCATAGTTGATCTTAAGTAGAATTTTATTAGTTTTCGTTTTGAAAAACTTATTTCTGCAGAAGCAACAGTTACATGTATTTTCAATAATATTCTATAAGCAATACTTGCATTTGAAAAATAGTCTAATCTTTTTAAATAGTTTAATGTTTCAATTGGAGTATTAGTTTCTATTTTTTAAATCTCTTAATTTTAACACTTTCAATTCTGAAAATAAATCTAAACCATCAATATCAGCATGATATTCATGTTTTAAAATATTTTCAAGTACAAGACAATTTTTTTTCAAATCATCATCATCCAAAGATTTCAACTTTTTCAAATTAAATAAAAAAACCAAAAATATTTTCATAGATTGTAAATTGTCCAAACCTATTTTCAATTGAAGAAATATCATGATCTACTATATAAATAAAATAATCAACTCTAAAAGATTCTTCTATTGATCGTATTATTTTATTATCAATATTTTCATCAAACTGTTTTTTTCTGTGGATTACTCGCCTTCTAAGAAATAAAACTACTTAATAGAAAGTTTAGAATAATTTCACCTGGACTTCAGTGACCACAAGTGATATTTATGCCAAAGATTAGAGTTGCGAAACACCAATAATTGAGTAGACAAAATAGGATGGTTGAACTTGAGAGGATACTAAAGATTAGAGTTGGGAAGCACCAATAGAGGAGACAAAATAGGATGGTTGAACTTAAGAGGATTTTTAAGTAGATTGATTGATACAAGAGACTTCATAAACAGGTGAAGAGTTAATAATTCCTTCAATCAAAGAGATGTAATAGGCCTCTTTATAAAATAAAAATTAATTAACTAGATTTTATAGGGTTGATAGATGCTTTGATAAATGAGACTTTATTAAAGAGATTTTATAGGATTGATTTTATTAAATTTCGTTTGAATCAATTTGCAATTAATATCTTTTAAATAGAGAGAAGTTATAGGGTTGATGAATGCAAGAAATTTTATAAAAGGGTGAAGAGTTAATGGTTACTTCAATCAAAGAGATTTAATAGGCATCTTTGAAGAGTTAATGGTTTATTTCATCAAGGAGATTTAATAGGCCTTTTTATAGAATAAAAACTAATTAACTAAAATTTTATACAAATAGTTTTAACGTTAAATTTTTGAGGCCTTATCATTAAATATTTTTTAAATATACCTATTAAAGAAAATTTTTAATTGAGGACCTCCTTATTTTAGAGACCTTATGCAACCGCCTACCCTACCTATAGCTGGAGCCGCCCTGGGCGTACCGACATGTATCACTCGTTCAGTCGGACAAGAGGCGATAAGATCGACTTTCTTTTCTTTCTTCTTCTTCCTTGGATCATTATTAACATGCTTTTTTCAAGATCATTAAATGCGTTGATATCGCATACCAAAACCAAAATTTGAGCACAAGAATATAGCAGAAAGCTACAGAAGAAGATAGTTGACAGTTTCAAAAGAGAACGTTATTACAGTTACTGATTGTAAATAAAGTTTGTTGATTCTATTTTGTAGTTTGGTAGTTAGTTAGATGGATGTTAAGCTGTTACAAAAGTGTATAAATAGATTGAATTCTTACTGAATAAACAAGTTAGGGAAATTCAGAATCAAACTCCACACTTTTCATTTGGTAATCTGATAAAAAAAAAAGACTTGAAGATACGTCACTGCATACCTAAGGACTACGGTTCCACAATGCCAAAACTGCGATTGTCTTGTTGAAATAGCAACCAGGCATTGACAGGGGCAAGAGTGATCTTGCACTCGGCTGCGACTTTATGCCAAAGTCGCCGTGTTTGAAGACGTGGCAATAAATTCCGAGAAGCCTTGAAATAAATAAAAACAATAAAGATGCTCAGGAAGCTGATCGAGGGAAGAAAACGACAATGGAAGTAGAACCCATGGGGGTATTATAGGGGGAAAAGAGGGAGATTGCCAGGAGGAGGCTGACTTCAGTAGACCCAACAAACTAAGCATCAAGCATGAAACAGGTATATGGCTGCTAGAGGAATGCAGACATAAATGACCTTTACAATTTACATGAAAATTATAGAACCACAGGCCTTAAAACTCTGTACAACTAGCTATCAAAAAAATGTTGGGAGGTTGGAGTCCTTACCAGTCTCCAAGTGAAGGAAACCTGAGTTCAGGACACAATCAAACTCCAATAAAACGTATTTTGCAGGCTCCAATGAAATTTCTCTTTCTTGATGAACTTTCTGCAGTCAAACTTACCAGTAATCTCTACATGAACAAACACCGCCTTCAAAATGATGAAAACGATATCCATCCCTTACTACAATAGCTCGATTTGAAATCTTTGACACATACTTTATCCAATTATGGCAATCATTGCATACACGAAGATTCTTGAACACACGTACAGGAATTGTATTAGACAAGCTAAGGAGTCCAAAAGCAATTGCCAATTTCTCACTATGTGTATATACTCTTGGATCCTTCTGCCCTTGCTCTACATTGTTTAAAAGGGTATAGCGGTCCTGCTTATAGCCCATTTCAGTTGCTCGTTTATTCAAATCCTCTAAGTATTCGTATATCTTATCAGCAAGTGGGTGAAGATGGTCACCAACAAAGAATGCATGAACCGAGTTATTAACATCAATCCAGCTACGACCAGGCTCTTTCTTCACACCCTTGTCTTTCATCATTTGCCTTGCCCGATCCCGAGAGTCCCATTTCCCAGCCACGGCATATACATTTGATAAGAGAACATAAGTGGCTGAGTCTTCAGGTTCTAGTTCTAGAAGATGACGTGCAGCAAACTCTCCAATTGCCATGTTCTTATGATCTATACAGGCACTTAATAGGGTCCTCCAAACCATTGCATCTGGTTTAAGAGGCATATCCTCTATAAATCTTCTTGCACGGCTCAAGAAACCAGCCCGGCCAAGCAGGCTCACAACACAAACATAGTGCTCCGGTTTAGGCATTAAGCCATGCTCTTTGTTCATGGATTCAAAGTACCCAAGCCCCTCATTCACCATACCCACATGGCTACAGGCCGACAAAACTCCCACAAAAGTAACATGGCTAGGCACCATACCTAGCTTTTTCATCTCCTCGAAATGATGTAGTGCTTCAACACCACGTCCATGTTGAGAATAACCTGTTATAATTGAATTCCAAGAAACCTCGTTTTTCTCAACCATGGCATGAAATTCTCTCTCTGCATCTTCTATACTACCACACTTGGCATACAATGTGATTAAAACATTAGAAACCTCAGTTTCTGAACAATACCCAGTTTTCAGAATCATAGCATGGATCTGTTTCCCCTGTTTTGCATTTGCTATATTGGCAGCTGCACTGACTGCAGAGGCAAATGTGAATAGATTAACTTCTACACCTGCTTTGTGCATTTGAGCAAATACATGCAGTGCTTCCTCACAGTAGCCACTCTGTGCGAATCCTGATATCAAGGCATTCCACGATATATTATCCCTATCATCAATTTTCTCAAATGCTAAGTATGCTTCTTCCATTCTGCCACATCTAGAGTAAAGACTAACGAGTGCATTACCGATTGAAAGATCATCTGTGTAACCAGAGATGCATGATTGAGCATGTATCTGTTGTCCTTGATGGAGTGCTTGAATACCGGCGCATGCACTAATGGCACTTGAAAATCCTATATTATCAGGTCGGATTCCTCGATTTTCCATTTCTTCAAAAAGTCTAAGAGCTTCAGCAAACATATTATGCTGAGCATAGCCTGCAATCATAGCCGTCCAAGAGACGACATCTTCCTCAATCAATCTTCTGAGGATTTGCAGGGCAGTATCAAGTTTTCCTTGTTTAGCATACATATCTATAAGCACACTGCAAACGTACTCATTGAGCTGAAAGCCAGTCTTTATGACCTGAGTATGAATCTGCTCTCCTAGGTCAAGGGCTCCCACAGCGGTACAGGTTCTCAGTATACTAGGATAAGTGAATTGATTAGGTATCATGCCTTCAATCTGCATCTGTCTAAATATCTCAAACGAATCATTCAGATTACCTAGCTGACCATAAGAGACTAACATCACGTTCCACAGGACCACATTTTCAGTCTCTGTTGTAAGGAAAAATTCATGTGCAGTATCTATATCTGAACATTTCACATAGAGATCCAGCAGAGAACCTTCAAGAATAATATCTGAAGACATTCCAGCTTTCGTTGCATATGAGTGGAGTTGCCTTCCTGTACAAAGAGCTCCAACTGAAGCACAGGCACTCAACAAACTTGCAACTGTAACACAGTCAGGTTTCAAATAAACAAGCTGCATTTCCTTAAACAATTCCAGAGCTCTATCACTAAAACCACGCTGAGCTAGCCCCGAGATGAGGGAGTTAAATGAAACCCCATCCCTATAACGCATTGTTCTGAAAATCTGTTCAGCAGATATCAAGTTCCCTGAGCCAGAATACAATGTCACAAGTGCATTGCAGACATACGTGTCAGAAGAAAATCCCCCCTTAAAAACAAGGCCATGAAGCTGCTCTCCTACCTTAAATAACTGTATCTTGGTGCAGGCACTTAGAACGCTTGAAAAGACATAAGGAGTAAGGACAGTTCCTGATGTATGCATCTGGCAAAATAGGAGAACAGATTCCACTTCATGTCTATTCTGTGAGAAACCCGATATCATTGCCACCCAAGAAACACTATCCTTGATGTAAAGTCTATCAAAGATCTTTTTAGCAGAATCAATAAACCCATTTTTCGAATACAAGTCAATCAAAGGATTACATACACGAATACTTGAACCGAAGCCATGATAAATAATACTAGCATGTATCTGCTCCACATACTTGAAAGCAACATTACCACCACCACACACCCTTAAAACTCCAGCAAATGTTGTTTCATCAGGTTTCACATTCTCAAGTATCATTCGAGAAAAGAGACCCAATACCGGACCTCTCGACTTGCTGGCAGCAAACCCGTGGATTATTCTATTCCAAGAGGATAAACTTCTAGCACGCATATCATCAAAAACCTTAACCGCACTATCTATATCACCGCAGACAATGTAAAGATCGATAATTCGATCACACAAAATCTGTTCTGAATCAAAACCCAACTTCAACATCTTTCCTTGAAGCTTCTGACCACACACTAAAGACCCAGAATTCAAACACCCTTCTAGAAGCCATAGATAGGTGTGGAAATTCGCGCGAATTCCACGCTCTTCCATGATATGAAGGAAATCGATTCCCTTTGAATGTGGTCCATCTTCTTCGATTTGAAAGTCATCTAACGCAAGGGATATTGCGGTGCTACTAAAACCAGCTAAATTCATTCCAGGCAAAAGATATGGTCTTGCACGAAAAGAAGAGCGAAGTGTGATAACTTTACGAAGCTTTGGAGTGGATTTAAGAGTGCGTTGGTGACTGAATACGCGCGGGAAGTGATAGAATAAGAAGTATGGGAAGGACCCACGGAGAGGAAGTGGAGCGAGAAGCATTGGTGTAGGATTAGAGCAATACAATTACAGGAGCCAGCGTCTGATCTCTAAAGGCCGAACTTCCCATTAGTCATGAATATGATGATGAACGGAGAGGGTAGGATTTCATGCTCTTCACGCGTTCACGGTTTCAGGGCCACTGCAATTTGCGAAGACATTCGACCCCCTTAACGACCTGTACCGAGTTAACCAGGTAATGCAAGCCTACGCAGTACGCAGAGATGATTAGACTGTACAAGAGAGAGGATGGGTACATTAACATACGACATAATTCTACATTTATAAATACTGTGTTATTATTTCCCTCATTTGGTTATAATTTCTTAAGGGTAATATTTAGAAAAATTAGTAATACTTTTGGATTTCTCGGATTTGGGTTTTCCTTTTCCATTTTTCAAGTCATCTAATCTATTACATAACTTCATATTTTATCTTTACTCATGACATTTGAAGAAAATTTATTCTCAAAATAATAATTTAAAGTGTCGAATTGTAGTATTATTTTATGACACTGCCGCTTAGGTACAATACATGATGGATTCTTTTAATTCTTTTTTTCCTTTTTTTTTGCTGAACTAGAACGATATATATAGTTTAATTTCAAAAGAAAATGAGGAAAAATTGTAATGGAACACAGACTGTACGCACAGCGACACCTCCAGCTTGGAGCCCCACCATTTTACTGTTTCTCCATGTAAACTGCGTAGACCCTGCAGAGAAACCCTAAAAGAAGGAGAAGCGGAGCAAGAAGAGGAGGAGCAGGAAATGGCAATTGCACGAACCGGAGTGTACGTCGACGACTATCTTGAGTGTAAGCTTCTTTGAAACCCGCTAATTTCTCTCCAAAATCTTCTCAAAACTTCGTGCACCCTCCTTCTAATAGCAAGCTTCCTCATCAACAAAACTAATTTCTCTGAATTCCTAAAAGGCTAAACGTTGAAATTTCTACAGATGCAAGCACATTACCCGCTGAGCTTCAGAGGCTTCTCAATACCATCCGCGAACTCGATGAACGTTCCCAATGTATTGCCCCATATTTGTGAAAATTTTCAATTTCGCAATCTTGTCACTTTTTATTTTTCTTGTGTGTTTGTGATTGACAATTTTGATCTTTTTTTCTGGGTGGAAGCGATGATAAACCAGACGAGGCAGCAGACGAAGTATTGCTTGGGATTGGCTTCACAGAGCTCAAAGAAAGGGAATTATAGTAACAACAGCAGTAATTACTATTATAGTAGCAACAATAACAATTACGAAGACGAGGCAGCAATTGAGAAAATGCGAAAGGATATCGAGTCAAATCAGGACAACGCATTGAGTTTATGCACCGAGAAGGTTTTGTTAGCACGGCAAGCTTATGACCTGGTATGGTATGCTTCTTTTTTCTTGTTGTTGGCTTTGTACGGGAGACTTCTTAATGTTTATCCTTCTCTTTGGGGAACTCTTAATTATTGTACTTCTCTTCTATAAAATGCTCAAAAGCTGTTAGGCGCTTTGTTATGTATGCAGTTTATGCTGTAAATGGGGCGAATGACTAATGGCTTTTGATGGTTGAAGTTCCATGCTTTTCTCGACATACTTCCGAGTATCATTTAGTTCATTATAGTGTAAATGGGTGTTGCTTTCCTTTTAGGTTTCGTTGGAATATGTAGGATTAGGGTTGAAAGAGGAATCACAACTGGACAATGTTTGAGGGTGGAAGGGGACTACGTGTTTATAAGTATTAAGCAAATAATATAGGTAATCATGGCAAAGGTCTAGAGGCTTATTAAAGTAAAAGTTCCATTACATTATTACAACCTTTTGAGCACCACATAAGTATCATTGTCTTCACAGTGTGAAAACACTTTGGAACACTATTCATAGTTTTGTAGAAGGGTGCGAAGACCATACAAAGGGATTCACAGGTTGATTTTTCTTGACGGATTTAGTGGTGGTTGAACTCTCTTTTAGCATATTTGTGTTATCTCAACATTTAAGGCACTACATGGATTAGATTCAACGCCTTGGCACACACTATTTGATTTTGTCTGATTTTTTTTTTTCTGTAAAAAAGCCTCTAATGGCATTGGACTTCTGCCTTATATGTCCCATTTTTCATTGACTAAGTGATACAAAACAATTTTATTGAGTATCCTGTGATTTTTCATTTGCTTTAGATAGATAGCCATGTGAAAAGACTTGATGAGGACCTGAACAACTTTGCTGAAGATCTAAAGCAAGGTAGGTAACCTTCAATGTCATCTTCTGTCATGTCTTTTACGATTTTGACTTTTGACTTGGCCATGTGAACTATGGGGTCAATGTCACTTTGGGGGTCTGAACTACCATGTTTCATATTGAGCCCTCGAACTATCAAGATTCATGAATATGTGCCCTCTAAGTAGATCCTATGATTGATATGTGTGATAAATGAGTCATGCGACAAGATTTTGACAACAAGATCTTATCTAAGAGCGCACATTGATGAATTTTTAGTTGTTCAAGAGTTAATATGACGAACTTGATAGTTCATTGAATGATTATCCACACGTTTGTTTTCCTTCCATGTTTTCCAATTTTTTTCAGAGGGGAAAATAGCACCAGATGAACCATCAATTCTTCCACCATCAGCTATAGTCCCAAAAAGTGAAAAACGCAAGTCTTTCTATGGAACACCTCAATCAAAAAGACTGGATTACAGGGATCGGGATTGGGATCGTGAGCGTGATAGGGATTTTGAGCTCATGCCTCCTCCAGGAAGCCATAAAAAGGAATTTGCTGCCCCATTGGATGTTGATCAACCTATTGATCCAAATGAACCCACCTACTGTGTCTGTCATCAGGTCCAGCTTCTGGTTACAAATCTTTTTGTTTACAAATTGAAAGCTCTTTTCAGATAAATTTTTCAGAAACGTTTTCAATTGTTTTGTTCATTTACTGAAGTGCTGTACTCTTGATCTTGTAGGTGTCTTTTGGAGACATGATTGCCTGTGACAATGAAAATGTGAGTATCAGTTTCTGTACCTTGTCTATAAAATTTCCTATTGCTACTCTGTATTTATATCACAACGATTCATTAGATAGGAAAGCTTTCTAACCAGAGCCAAAACAAATTCTCACGGTACCTATTTGAAAGAGTTTGTAGACAATTCTTGTACTGGGGTTCACATAGTCATTTGATCAAGTGAAATGGTGGAGATCTTAGGAAATATGCCACAACTATATGTTTTTTTTAGATAGGTGCCACAACTATATGTGTAAAAGCACGTGAATTAAAAAGATATGGTTGTGGGTTAGCCATTGCTAAAACGTTTCTGTCCTTAGATTTATATGTCAGGGCTAATATGGCACCGGTGAAATGGAAGGAACTGGGGATATCTGAAAACTGGCACCTTTTAGTTTGTGGAATGATTTTCTCTGCATGAGGAATGCTGCTGGCACTTTCTACATAACAATATAAACAAATTATGCGGGGAAACTCTTGACTTTGGATTTTAAGGTTTCCTCTTCTCAAAGTTACAAGTCCATACTTCTGCAGGAGGATCCTAGTAATTAGGACTGTTTTACAAGCTTCTTTTGTAACGATTGAATAGCACTTTTAACTAGTTTGTAGTTTCTATGAATTACCTAACTTCGTAAGAGTTTGACAGTGCCAAGGAGGTGAATGGTTCCATTACTCGTGTGTTGGGCTGACACCAGAGACAAGGTTCAAAGGAAAATGGTATTGTCCAACCTGCAAACGGTTACCGGAATGCCAATGATATTGCACGACTGGAGCTGCCGGTTGAATTGCTAGTTATTGTATTTTTTTCTGAACCTTTTCAGAGGAAAAGAAGTGGGGAAAAGTATTGAACATGTGGTGTGATAAATTGGTTTTTGCAACTAAGAGACGTGTGATCCACTACATTCCGTCGAGTAACCCATCCACTTTCCCCTCTCCCCACCCAAAGAAGAAAATGAGAAGATTCTTGTGTAATTTTGAATTCCTTTGGGGTCTAAAATGCGAGCTGCCGGTGGGACTTTCAAATTGCATTGTCGCAGTAAAGCCGGGGGAGAATGAAGAGGGCGGGAAAATAAAACAGGAAGTTTTTTGGCGCGGGGCCGCTGCAAGAGAGGTTTCTAGCCTAATGACTTAACTACCCTCACTGCTCACCCCGATATTTATTTTATTTTTACCTTTTTTCTTCTCGAGCAAAGATAATTTATATTTCATGAATCATGATACAAGCAAGTCACAAGATACCTCAATTTATATTTCGAGTAATGTTAAACTTTAAATGCACGTCCCATTTTATTAAAGCAATGAGGTGTGAAAGGATTTTCTTTTATGGATGCTTAACTCCTATAAAATTTAACAAATCTTCCGGAGTTGTGAATAAATTTATATCCAGTAAGAGAAATTAAGGTTGTGTTTGTGTTGTAAAATTTTAGTGTTGTTAAAATTTTAGGTATTGGGTTTAGTGAAAAAGTGAAGAGGTATTTTTTTATATTTTTTGTAGTAAATAGTAATGATATGATGGGGAGAGAGAGATTATATTGTAAAAATGGGTGTGTTTGTGTTGTAAAATTTTAGTGTTGTTAAAATTTTAGGTATTGGGTTTAGTGAAAAAGTGAAGAGAGAGGTAATTTTTTATATTTTTTGTAGTGAATAGTAGTGATTTGATGAAGGAGAGAGAGATTATATTGTAATTTTTTATTGTGTTAAAATTTTAGAGTGTGTAAAATTTTAGGACGTAAACGCAGCCTTAATTGTGTTAAAATTTTAGAGGTGGTAAAATTTTGGTACACAAACACAACCTAAAACACAACAAAACATAACATGCAGAGGTAACAATTACTTTCGGTTATTGGTTTGAATATGAATAAGTTCTCACTTAACTATATCGGGCTTGGGCTACATGCCAAAGCAAGCTTCAACAAATGTTTTATTAAATAATATAATTAATCATCCAAATATAAATACCAAAAATCTCTGCACGTACTTAATATTAGTAAAAGTGGTGGTAATAAGATATATATCTTCATCAATTTATTATTTGATGGCCTAATTCGAAGAGAAATAAGCACAACATGTGAGTCTCGTAACATTAAATATTGTCCATATTAAGAATCAAGTAGTGTGAAATGACTCATATAATGTGTATATTAATCAAGTAGTGTAAAAGCTATATTGAGACTAATGTGCTTTGTATATTCCTCCCAACATTCAATTTGATCAGTATATTAGAATCAAGTGAGTAAGATAAAAGGAGAAAGAACAACTAAGAAATATGTCTTCTTTTGTAAAAGATCTAGAGATGGTAAGAGAAGCAATTAATTTTGCATTAAGGAATCAAATTGAAAATTAATGACAATTGAGACTCAGAAGTCAGAATAACTTCTGCCGCAGAACAAGGTGCGCCGTTGTCTCCGTCTCTCCGTGAATCTCGAGAAGGGTATTATCGTCCGAATTCAGTAATTTTAAAGTGGAATCCACTGCTCATGGGGATAGCGGTGGCATTTCAAAGAAAGATTTTGAAACTGAAGGCTACAAAAAAAAACAAAATCAGAAAAAACAGATCAGACAGCCCCTGCAAACACGCTACTTATTACTCACAGCGGGTACGAGCGCTTCATAAACCCTGCGGCCAATCACCCCCACCTGTCTCTCTGGATAGTCTTTATTTTCTTTGCATTTCTTGGTTCTTGTTGGATTACATAAACACAAGCCATCGACCCTTTGAAAAGCGCCCCCACTGATACAAAGAAGAAGCAGCAGAAGCAGAAGGAAGACGAGGGGGATAGGTGTTTCTCTTTAAAGGCTGGTTTTTTTTCCGTTCTTGCAATTGAGGTTCTTTTGTTTCCTTCCCTTTTTGAGTTCCCTACGTGGCCTAATTAGAAATCTGAGATACTATACCAATGTGCTATTTTGACGTCTTTGATAAAATTTCGAAGAACAAGAAACTATTTCTTTCTGGTTTGTAACTTCGGTAGTAGGGAAAACTTCCGTTTCATTTTATGCACGAACTAATGTGTTTCTTTTGTTCGGTGAAGATTTTGGACACTGATAAAGCAAACTACGGTTTCAAAAGCCTAGATCTTTATTTAGTTTCGACACAAGACAATATTGAACTTGCAAAATCTTTGGTACCCAATAACTCACATTTTTAAACTGATATAGCCATGTAGCACAAATTTTCCGAAGCAATCTCTACTCTTGTTAGACTTTGCACTCACCTAATGTGCATTTGTAAGACAGGTTGATTGATGTCAGTACATATGGAAACCGGCCAAACTTGTAAATCAAGCCCCTACAGCTCCTTCATCAATAAAGCAACAATCTTACTATCAAAATTGTCGGATTGACTACCATACGAGTGAATAAAACGTCTACAGTTGCGAGTAGACCATGCATAAGCTAGTTGGAGATATTGCCGAAGTTGTCCCATATCCAGACATGCTAGTATTACATCCACCCTCGAACTGAAATACTCACCAGAAGCCCCTCACAGCCTTCCCGGAAAAAGATTGAAAACCCACCCCAAGATATAAGTATTAAATTTAAAGTGTATTTTCTAGAGTTTTCTTTATGTTATTTTTTAGCAATGTAGTGAGGCAATTATGTATTTGGGTGTCGACTCATTTACTAATGTTAGATGAATCAAGTTACTCTCTTGCCATTCCACCTAGCCATTAAGAACTCACCTTGTCCCCATGCAACCTTTCACTTATCATATGCAAGCCTTCATTTTTCCATGTACATTCATTCTATCTTCTTATCAAAATTCGTAATTCCTCCTTGGTCATATGAAAAGTTTCATATATCTTGTTGGAATTACATGAGAATTATCTAGAAACTCTCCTCAAGTACTATGTATACCCTAGCCTACCTCTCAAGTCATTCATTCCATCATATCCCACCTAAACTTATAAAAGAAAGTGTTTCTAGTTTTGTCTCCAACTATCTCCATAGTTTGTAAGTGTGCTCCTATCTAAGTCGTGCTATCTTTTTTTTTCAAATAATAAGAAAGTGTGTTTCTTCTTTTAGTTTGATCTCTTCTATTTTGGTTGTGAGTTCTTGGACTAGTGTTACTTTGTTACACTATTTGCGAATCCATTATTCCAAATATTTGGGCATCCTATTTATCTACAGTAAGCTCATGAAGGAGGCACAAATCTTTCTCTACGCCTTCAAAGGTTGATCTTTTAGACCTTTATACATTTAACAGAGGAATGTTGGGGTTCTCGTTTGTTGTGGTTTTCTCTGATCCTATGGTTTCCCTTAAGTAGCTCTGATGTCACGTTTCTTGGGCTGTTTTAGGTCAACAAATGGGTAGGAATATTAGCCCTGTACTTCGGCGAGAGTTGGCAAATCTTGACAAAGATGCTGATAGTCGCAAGTCAGCAATGAAAACACTGAAATCTTACGTTAAAGATTTGGACTCCAAGACAATTCCACTTTTTCTTGCCCAGGTTTCTGAAAACAAGGGAAGCGGTTCGTTGTCTGGGGAATGCACAATTTCTCTCTATGAAGTTCTTGCCCGTGTTCATGGTGTTAAAATTGTTCCTTTGATAGACAGCATCATGACATGCATTATCTCGACCTTAGCTTCAAGTGCGGGGTCTTTTCCACTTCAACAGGCTTGTTCGAAGGTGGTTCCGGCCATTGCGAGATATGGGATCGACCCAACTACCACTGAAGACAGGAAGAGGCGTATAATTCATTCGCTCTGTGAGCCTCTTTCTGATTCTCTCTTGGGTTCTCAAGAGTGTTTGGCTTCAGGAGCTGCCCTTTGCTTAAAGGCTCTTGTGGATTCGGATAACTGGAGGTTTGCTTCAGATGAGATGGTCAATAAGGTTTGTCAAAATGTCGCTGGAGCTTTGGGAGAGAAGTCCACTCAGGCCAATTCACGTATGGGTCTGGTGATGTCTCTAGCGAAGCGTAATGGTTTAATTGTAGAAGCATATGCAAGACTGTTAATTCAGTCTGGATTGCAGATATTGAGTGCTGGAGTTGCGGAGGGAAATTCTCAGAAAAGGTTGTTGGCTATTCAAATGGTGAATTATTTGATGAAGAGCTTGGATCCCCGGAGCATATTCTCTGAGCTCAAGTTGATAATCGAGGAGATGGAGAAGTGTCAATCTGACAAGATGGCTTATGTTAGAGGTGCTGCTTTTGAAGCTTTGCAAACTGCAAGAAAAATAGCTTCTATGAAGGGTTCAAACTCTGAGAATGGTCCGGGTTCAATCTCTGGGTCAAATTTTAGTAGGAGAGAGCATAGGAGGAATTTATGGAGCGCTGGTGATAGATCCCCTTCATCTGAATCACCTGAATCACAGACTCTTGATTCCTTGGTTGGATATGAGTCATTGGTTGAGTCGCCCATTTCAATGAGCCAGGTTCCTAGTTATTTGGATTATGATTGTAGGAGTGTGAACCGAAAGCTGTGGAGTAACGAGAATGGAGGGGTTGATGTGTCTCTTAAGGATGGTTTGTTCTCAGAGACTGTTAGTGGAAGTTCCATGCCTAAGACACACTGGAATGATGAATTTCCTGGTAATGGAGGAGATTATGCAGAGGAGTTTGCAGGGTTCTTGCACAGAAATCCTAATAATGGAATTTCAAGGAGCACTACGAGTAGTCCCCAGGTACGTGGACCAAACGTACAACCCTAAGTTTTTGTTCTATCTTTTGACAAGTAAAATTGATATTGTAGGAGCTTTCGTGCCAGTGTTTTTAAGTACAATTTGAAAGTCAACTGAAAAAAAAAATAATGGGAGCAGAAGGGGATAAATATTTGCTTCCCATATTCTGAAAAAGTATAATAGGAAACTGTGGTGCCCAAGTTCCATGCTGAGGAGAAGTAAAAAATTTATGGTTATATCATCTCCAGTTTTCAATATTAGCACTGTATCAACATCACATTCTATCTGCTGTATTGAAGATAGGATAAATATTTTCTATATGGTTTCACTTTACTTTTTGTTTTTTTAACTGTGTTTCCTATTCCTTGTGCTCCAATCGATTTGGACTTTAACTGTGTTTCCTATGTATTTGGAACCTGTTGTAAATTGTGTTCTCATCTTCTCTCGTGCATCTACCTGAATATCTCATTTTATGCAAAAATTTGGCCTATTTAGTAGTTCCATTATGTGTTCTTTCATGGTTTTGAATTTGACCTTTAACATATTGCCACTTCCGCTTGCTTGTGTTTCAGAGGTCTCGCCGACAAATTAATGTTGACAACATCGAGATCTTCGAGACTCCAAGGAAGCTCATTTCCTCTCTTCAGGATCAAAATGATCGATACTCAAAATTTTCTCAGAAACAAGCCAGAAGGTTCAGAAGTCTTTCCTCAGACAATATTGAGTGGAGCCCAACTGCCAAATATGCCCAAAATGGTTTTCCCCATGATTTAAACGATGATGACAAAGAACATGGAAGCTCATATGCCTGTGGTGAGCAGCTCTTGGGTGGCCCTGAATCAGTTTCATCAACTGATGACATTCCTATTGATGCAGATGTTCATGTGCCCCACCAGGTGGTTCCTGAAATTAAAACTGAAAATCAAAGGCCCTGCATTCAAAAGTATCGTCAAAAGACTGCTTTAAAATTCGTTTGTGTCCTCGTTGTAGTCTCCCTTGCAGCATTTTCTCTACTACTTTGGATCAATGACCAGGATGAAGGCTACTATCTCACGCCCACTTAATGCGCTCCTAATGATGTATCCGTTCATTTGACAGTAAATCAGGGTTAGGATTAATGGTGAAAAATCCTCTAAAAATCTAGGTTTTTACTAGAGGATTTCTATGCAAATTTTGTAAGAATACAAGTATTTCATCTCCCTCCTAGAGTTGGGTGTTTAGGCTCAATGGAAATACAAGATTTGTGCATTTGATTGCTTTTCATTTTTTCCGTTTCATTTTCTGATTGAAGTTGAAAACTTTCGTGATATTAAGGTAAGTTTCTGGTGTTTAGGTTCCTTATTTGCATACTTAAGTTTGTAGTATAAGTTATATTTAATACAAGGTGATATGATGTATGAAAAAAAAAGTGATAGACATTTCCTCTGGTCCACCACAAAGTGTGCATTTGATGTCAAGAACGAAAGTGAAATTTTGATTTGTCCTTCTCATTTTCTCCTAATATGTTCTCTGCCAAAAGAATTTTCTCCTAATTTGTGCATTTGACACTAACTCAAAAGCCTTCTTCCGCGAGGTCGCTGTTTGCATGAAACAATTTATTTTTACCTAAAAAATATAGTGTTGTTCCTCTTCCTCAACATTGCTTTTTTTCTTTTCTTTTTGGTTTTTTCTACGAATCAAATAGGACACAGAATGGAAGCACCTTACATCAACTTGGTAAGCAATGAATCTTTTATTTGTCATGAATAAGCACAAAACCATGCACAGTTGATACTTCCTGCAACTACGATGAAAGCAGGGGCATGTAGGCTTTCACAGAAGTTAGAGATTTGGGTTGTGTAAATGCTGCCCACCTCTCCATTCTTCTTCAGGACCCAGGATTATTGGTTGGAACAAGGCTGATTGTCCAACACATACATAAGAATACGAGCTGTAGTATTCGCGGCTTGGGCCGGGACTGAACATGTACAGGTCGGCAAATCCATCCCTTCCTACCACTACTGAGTTTCTTCTACCCTGTTCCATGATAAAGACCAAAAAGCACAGAATCAAAAGGGTCAGTTTCTGTGCGATCCAACAGAAGGGACAGTAACAAATGAGTACAAAATAAGCGTCTAATGTGGGTTCAGGTAAGAGGCTCTCACCAACCTGTTCCATTTTATAATGGTTGAAGTCATTTGGTCTTGGGTCAATGGAACAAACGAGATCTTCTTGTTGCTTTGCCACATGAATTGGTAAAGCCGTTACTATTAAGTAGCTCTTAGACCCTAAGTTTCTTGGACTGTCAACAGCAAAATAGTAGAAAACAGAGTGTGCACGTGTGCGAAAAACATATCAGTCATGTGTCCAAGCACATGAGATCAGAGTTGATCTGGTCCTCATGTTCTAATGGCATGTTAGCCAGCAACCTTAGGAATGGACTTGTTGCAGAAATATAGCCCTCTAGGAAACAAAGTCATTTGTGAGAATTGAGATCCTAGATGCCCATGTCCTAGGTGTGGAAGAACACACTAATGTTACCAGAAACCAAGTGTGGGGATTTAAATCCTCTGTCAAATACAGGTGTTTGCAGCGGCAGTATCAATCTGGCAGCTTTCCTTACCATATTCCATAGTGGGAAAGACTCTCCCTCTAGCTAAATGCCATGCACTACTCTTATTTTGCCAAGTGAAAAAAAAAATATCAATTTTGCAGCAGTTTCAAGGGATACTTTGGCGTGTGGTCAATGTAGGAAAAGTACCCTGTCAATGACTGTGAAATAACGTGGTGCACTAGTGTATATCCGACTCAATTCTTTTGATAAATGCTTATAGTCGTCATCTTCTTCACCCTCCTTTCCTTCTTCCCGTTGCCTTTGGATGCTTTCTGCTGTTTCATTTCTAGCACCCCAGCCAGGCAAAAGTTCTTTCAGTGCCTCCTGACCCCAAAAGTGTCCAAAACCGAACTCATTTTTCAGCCCAGATTCTGGAGGAATTATTCCAAAGTTTGATAAAACTGGAGAAATGTTGAAAAAAATTCGATCCTTCTAATCCAACCACATAAGTTGCATCAGGCGTGCTCACTGTCAAATGGCTTAGGATGGACCCTGTCAGTTGAAGCAATGAAGATTTTGAGTTTGAGACTACCAGCTCTGAGCTCAAGACATCTTCTTGGAGAGTCACAATGTATTTTACTTCAACCATGTTGTTTGAGTTGCTGTTTATCAGTTCTACCTGCATTTGACAAGTTCACTTTTCTTCACAAAGAATTCATCTGAAACTGCAAGACTAAGTCATGAACCAAACAAAGAAGTATTTTGCGGTAATTTGGCTCTGTTTCAACTAGTTCTGGGAAAGCTGATCTCAACCATTTGAACTAAACAGTCTTTTCTATTCCGCTCTCCCAGAGGACCATTTCTAATAAATTACAGGCCCAACATGCCTTCATCTGTCAAGGAAAGTTTTCGAAATTGCTTGGAATAAAGTTCAGGAAACTCTAAACGTTTATTCCTTGCTATCAAAAGATGTTTCCTCCATCCTACAAAAGTACACACACACCTGTATAGTTCTTGAGTATTGCCTCTTATGTTAAGAAGAGCCCAATTACTAGGAGTCCACGAAACTTCGTCATCACCACAACAATTTAAGGCTAAAGACACCCCTCCTTGAATGACAGGACCGCCATTCTCCTCTTCAGTGACTGAAGTGTGCAGCAATTCTACGTTGCCTCCATGCCACATGGGAGCCTTGTACGATGTAATCAAGCCACTCGGCAGCATCAAGGTGGATGTGCTTCCATTTTCCAATCCCATCTTGGCAACGCAGCTATCGCCAATACCTTCAAAGGTGACACCATGGCCACTGAATTCTTCCTCCAAGTAGTCCACATTTATGGGTTGGTAGGGAATTGAAGCTACTGCCAGCAGAGGGAGTTCTCTCTTGCTTGTGCGGTACTGAAAACAACGACAAGGAAGACAAGGGAGGGAACTAACCAAATGTTTAGCAGGTGGTGTAGTGGATATGGGAATGCGATTGGGTGAGAAGAGTGAATTGCAAGCCATGGTCAAGCTCGTTTCCAACTTTTAGGCTTATTCTTCCCAGCCTTACAATTTGGGGTTCCCATGTAGATAAAGAATTGCTTCATCTTTTAGATATTAAGGAGGAAAAGACTGGAGTACGGATATCCTTACGGGCTTGAGGAGAATCACAAAACGATCGCATTAAGGTAGCAAACAGATAATGTGACAGGTGGTATTGGTTGCCACATTTTTTGAACGTCTTTCTTTTCACCTCAGAATGCTTTAACAACCTCTATAATCCCCTAGATACCTACCCATAACAATTTTAAACATCTTTCCACCTTAAAAAAGATTAAGAAAGGAATAGAGCCATTCGACCCATCAACTTCTTTCCAAGTTTTATTTGTCCCCTTCAACTCTTGCGCGGGCAACTTACACCAGCCTACCCCTCCGAAAAATAAATCTACAAAGAAAACAGAAAAAATATATTTCCCATATAAAACAATCCGTGCATGCCTGAAGAAATGGAAATGCAGGCAAAAGCCAAGACGTACCCTTAGGCTAGTATTTACAAGCACAACTGAGGAACTCAGTTGGGTCTTGAAATGTAGTGACACTCCACATAGAATTACAACTTTGGCAACTACAATTGAAATCTTTGTAAAGAATAACTACTTAAAATTCCTCCAGACTTTTTACAAGTTGTCATGCTCAATAACCTGTGCCCCTCTCCAACGTTCACCGGGTTTCACAATCACAGGCACCAGCATTGAAGCAGGGCCCGTGCAGATAAAGTGCTCCTTCCCATATTTCTCTGACAAAGAACCTGGACTCGATAAATAAATGTCTTCAAAACCCATCCGTATTATTCTGAAGAAGAGCTCTCGTCCCTTAGATATGTAGGAATCAAGAAACAAAAAGACAAAAGTGAGCATGCCTTGAATAACATATACTGAAGAACAGTAATTGAGTCTCATTTCATCTATTTGTTGCTCCTAAAACTGCAAACCCATAGGTAATTGGCAGTGAAGCTGAACGTAATCCTATGAATGAAACGTAGATATTTTTGTCAATAAAATTCATCAGTTCCCAAGTTCTTTTCTTTCCCCATGTTTTCCTGTTCAAAGCAGTTGAATGAGACATCTCCCCGAAGAATCTATCAAATAGGAAAACTTCAATATTGCTCAAGGCATTCAATAGATCTGAAAATCCTATTTGTCACGTTGAAACCCTTAAAAGAAGGCTGCAAAATATCTAACAGTTTAGAGATGTACAATTTGTGATAGCCCTGTCTTGGATTAGCAATCAAAACATCACGCTACCTGATCAAGTGTTTCATATTTTGAAGGCAGGGTATTGTAAAATGCCTTCAATCTCTCTTGAGGAGGGACAGCATAAACTCGACTGAGCCTGTTTTTCAATATAGTGAAAGGCACATCTTGCAGAGTCCAGGAGCCCGGTTTATCTTCAGACTCAGAACCAAAAGAGAACCATCCTGGGGGCTCAGCTTTCATTGCTTCAGCTGGTGATAAAATTTCAAAAGGCGAAGATAGAGGTGGCTGTGAGCAGTAAGAACAGCCCCGAAGACCTTGGATGGCTGCCCCACCTCGTTTTTTAAATCTGAAATGGCTCAGTATAGCATTGGTTAAAGTAACTGCCTTGCGGCCATTGTTCTTTACTATAACAGCTGTGGCCATGCTTAGTGGATAGAGAGAGACAACATAAGTTATATGAAGTGCTCCTCTACTGCAGCTCAATTCGACCTGTGGCCAGAAAGAACAATGAAAAAAAGGGGAAACAAATAATTCTCTTCTGCAAATCATGTAATTTCGCATCCACTAATATAAACCCAAGTAATGCATATTTGAATTAACCATATTTAAGAAGTTTCAGAAATGCATTCCAGATTGGTAATTTTACGAGTCAATGATGCTTTAAGATACAAGATTTAAGTACATAATATCCAATAATTCGGACACAAAATTCACGGAACGGAAAAGGAGCATGAAGACAATGATTCGAGTGTGATGAAGTATGTGTCATCCAAATATAGTTGCCTTATCACAATTAACTTCAAGATTAATGCCTCCCTCCCCATTCCCCAACCTCGGGTATAATTATTGTGAAGATCGGCAATTTGGTGGTTGTTGCTTCAGCCTCTCTGGATTTATCTGGGACCCAATATACTACACAAGAGAGTCTTGAGCGGCATACTAATTCATTGGAAGACATTCTTTTCTTTGTTGAATAATGCCAAGAGGCTTTCATTGAGCGGCAAGCTTTCACGAGCTACCCTACCGGCGCCGGACTGGAATGGCTGCACTCGCCCGGAGACACGGAGTTCGTCTAGCAGAGGCGTTTCCTCGAGAGCCACCAGGATCTAACACCAACATTCCGAGCAAAAAACGAAAAACCAAAGCAAATGAGGAGTTTTTTATGGATATCACAGCCAAAGAAGGCCGTGTCGAGATGAAGGTGAGGTCCCGACACCGGAGCTGGAGTGTAAGAGGGGCTTAGGCGCGGGAGGGGTAAGGCGTTCTAGAGAGAAGGCGCTGCCTCTCTCTCTCTACAGCGGTTTTTTTTGGACGTGAATCTAATTGGAAGGCATTCACCAGTTGTAGAAAAACGCCGTTGTCCAGGTCCTATAACGATAATGGCTTTTCAAGACGGTAAACGATAATTCAATACCTGAAGAGCATCGATGGCATCCGAATCAACATCTTTTATAGTCCACTCAGAAGTTGGTGCAACGGATAACCCTTTAGAACCAGGTTCTGATAGAGCATTGATGACCAAGCCTATCCCACCCTTGGCTTTGGTAGAATCTGCTCCGCCAGCTGGAATCGTATAAAGAACCTCCTCAAAGCCATCATCCTTCCAGTGGACTTTTGGCTTGTACGAAGTGACTTGGGCATCGGGTATCCGAAGCCTTATGGAGCTGCCGTTTCTAACTGTCAGCTCCACAATTGGAACATTGTCGCACTCTAAGAACTTGATGCCTTTCCGGCCAAACTTCTCATCAAGAGTCTCTGGTATGGAAAGGGTGGTTGCAGGTAGTGACGAACAAGCCCTGATTACGTTCAGTTTTGGGACAGAGAAGGGAAGAAGAGAAGCCATTAGGAGAGAAACTCCTTAACAGCTTCCACACATGACACACACCAGAGGCTATCCTTGACTCTTTGTTTGGTTTTGAGTTTTGGCTTATTACTTGCCACTTTTTTTCATCTTTGGTTTTTTGGGTACTCAGAACCGGCTCAATAAAAAATGAGGCCTAAGGCCATACTAAAAATTAGGCCTTTTATGTCAATTTTTTTAAAAAATATTTAAAAATTTATTTAAAAATAAATTTTCAGATATAAAATTACTAATCAAGTGGGCCTAAATCTCATTTTTTTAATTTATTTGTTCATGTATTTAAGGGCTTTTTTAAAATTTTTATTTTTATTTTATTATATATATTTTTATTTAAATTATGGGGTCTCTTGCTTAAAATGGGGCCTTAAGCAACTGGCTAAGTTGCCTAGTAGTTGAGCCGGCCCTCTGGGTAGGTATGCACTTTTTCACCTGCACACAGAACATCTCACCAAGCGAAATTCCCTATTAAAGGAGCAAGTGGCTCAGGCACCCGTAGATACCCAAGCAGCCAGGCTCATCCTAATGTCAGCAATAAAGATATTTTTGGGTCATTCCCTTCCCCGCCCCCCCACACCCACACACACACCCTTCTCTTCGGTACGCGTTTCTAGGCCCAAGTAATCCTGGAAGTGATCTAGAAAAAAAAAAAGTAATCCTGGAAGTGCACCTCATCTGACTAGGGCCCGCACCAGCAATCGTATACATGTGGAAGCACTAGACCATAGACCAATTTATATATAAAATAAAAATAAAAAAATAAAAAATAGACCACTGAAGGGTCAGCACCAAAGCCTAGCCTAATAGGATTAGGATGGCTTTAGTTCTTCCTATTTGACGGCTAAGCAAATGCCAAATCAATCGACATTGTTTTTTCCTCAAGAATTTAGCCTCAGCACAGCAAAAATGTAACTCTCAAACTGGTCCTGTAGCACCTTTTTTTCTATTTCCCCAAGTATTTCATGTTATAACATATGAAGGTCAATCCATTCGACAAGCAAGGATTATCTCCCTACATCACCTAGGTTCCAATTTCTGCTGAAACAAAAATATCCCTATGAAAGCCATGCCAACCTTCCACGAAACGAGGAAGAAGAGTCCAGGCGAAATTTTAAGTTCCAAAAAACTCACTAGGCCCATCATATGTGCCCCTTTTCCTAAATCCCGTTTTCCGTGTTGTGCTAGTAATCAGAAGCAAGAGGCAATCCATCTCCTCAAATTAAGCACGGAACACAACATCCAGTTTACACTTTGCACAAGAAAAAGGTTCAGCCAAAAGCATAGAAGCACATTTTCAGTCAAAAAGCTACAGGCCGATACATTAGACTGCAGATCACCGGCGTCCCCAATTCTTACACAACGCAGGGTTTAGAGTGCCATATACAAAGCATGAATTCTAATAATTTTTCCCTCCCATAAATAAAATTTTCCAACACAGCTTTTAGAGTCTGGACGAAAACAACAGATGCCTAACCCAGTCCAGGCGCCTTGAGCGATGAAAGCAATCTCAATGTTAATTGCCACATAAAACTAGTCCTCATCCATCCCTGCAGGTTTATCTCTCTTTGGACCACCCGCTGGTTTTGACATTATAATCTGAGACAGGAATGCAGAGCATCATCAATAAAACTTGCTTGGAAAGAAAATAACAAAAAAGAAAGAAACCTGACATTCAGCTTCAAATGCTTTATAAGTAATTATCAGGAAAAGTGCGCCCTTTATCCATGAGCCAAAATTAAATTGCGGCCCGTAAGTCTAATTCCATCTGATTGCGCCACCTATCTTCTTAACTAAATCCATGTATGCCCTGCCGTTTGATTCCTTCGTTAAATCTGACAGAAACCCAGTTACTTTCTTCCTTTCAAGTAGAACTTTGAGGAGCATTTTGGTCATTCAATTGAGTGGGTAGCTCACATGTATGGTTTCCATCGAGTTAACCGAGAGAATCAGACGGCATGACATAATTGATTCAGTTGAGAAGATAGGAGTGCAATAAGACAGAATTAAACATTTAAGGGGAGACAATTGAGGTGTACTATGATGTTCCCCCCTAATTATTCTACATATAACTACCAATATAAGCAACTAAAAATTCCATGTGCAAGTGGTTTCAAACAGAAGACCAAAACTTTTGTAATGAAATCAGGTGACAATCCTTTAGAGGTGATAAACCGTAAGACAAACAAAAGGCACACTGTCCATTTACGAATCTGCTAAAATCTTCCTAAATTATTCAGTCAGTTGCAATGCCTTTCTAGAATTAAGTTTTCCAATTTTCCTTAATCTCAACATTTACATGCTGATCATCTATGTTCAATCTCATTAGTATTTGTTTTAACATGAGTTGTTTGGGAGGCCACTCACAGGAAAATTCTGACCATTGACAACTTAAGGAGGAGGGGAGTGTGCGTGACGGAGTGGTGCTATTTGTGTAAGGGTGACGGAGAAACGGTTGATCATAACCTTATTCATTGTACGATGGCAAGAGGATTGTGGGCGCGTGTGCTGAGTATTCTCAACTATGATTGGGTTATGCCTAGGAAAGTGGTGGATGCTTTGTATTGTTGGGGGAGGAAGTTTGAGAACCCTATCACCTCGGCCATTTGGAAGATGATCCCGGCTTGCATATGGTGGAGTTTGTGGAGGGAAAGAAATGAGAGATGTTTTGAGGACAAGGCCATGTCTTTGGATTGTTTGGGGGGGGGGGTTCTATGTTGCATTCTCTTTTTATGTGGGCTAATTCGGTCTTGGATTTTCTTTTTGAGGGTTTTCCGGATTTTCTGAGTTTTTTAGCTTGTATGCTCTAGTGTTGTCAGTATAATCTCTTGTACTGTTAACTCTCTTTTTCTCTAGTGTTGACATACTTATCACTTGGCTTCAACCCTTCTCAGTTACAATTTGGGTTATAATCAGTTGATTAAACCCTTTAATAATTTCTACTGTTAAAATTAGCCTATAGAAAACATGATAAGCACACGAAAACTTGATGTTAGATATGACCGCATTTGAGAACATCTGACAGTGGGAGATATGACAACTGTCTCACACTTCAGCCAATCGATTGTCCAAATCTCTGGTAGCTGGTCTGAAAACCAGCATTCCAGTCTATATGCTTTGCAGAGGTATCCAAATCGTGGTATTAAAAAGGTCAACCAAAAGGCAGTACTTCTCCTCCGGATAAATAGAAAAAGCTTTGATTAAATACTAGTTAATTACCTGGTCTACCCGTAGCACAGTACATGCAGCATCTGCAGCATATTTGAGAGCAAAGAACCTGTGCAACAGTACAGGTTAAAAGGGGAATCATACACCTCTCACAGACAAATATAATGAATTCAGAGGGGGAAATAAAAAAATACAAGACTTCCAACTTTCATATGGCAAAAGAATGCTTCAATAATTTCTTGAAGTTCGTGAATCTGGACAGGATATTTATAAGACTACTTGGTCATCGGAAGACAAAAAATGTCCTTACCAATAACTATTATACCAAAGCAACTAGGGGCACAAAATATCCAATGGCTTTGGTACAGACCACTCCACATCCAACAAACGCCAATTTTGCCATCCCACTATTCCAACTGCTAATAATGAGTCTCGACACAAATGATAGCTACATATCTAACAATGCCAAGTCAAGGACCTACTGAGAACAGGCCCAAGGCTGAAGTACAAACAGTTCAGTTAAACCATGCTGCCCAAGAAGCAACAGAAGCTCTAATTGAGACCACCCTAATATGAAGGACTTGAGCCTTCCACTTCTACATGATTCAAACCACAGAAATTTGCGAGACAATCTTCAAATACCGTGTTCCATCACCCATCAGAAGTAACAAAAAGGTAACACAAGGTTTGACAAGAGCATGACTGATAACAAGACAGAGAGAACCAGCTTACTTAGTGATGTAGAGATCCCAGACATCCAGGATAGAGACATCCTTGCAAACACCTTCCTCCAAGTCAATTCCAACTTTGCTATTTCCAGATGCATGTTCGGCATATAGAGACGATATGATCTCCATTTCATTAAGCCCAGCATTCTCAGCCAGTGTTCTAGGAACCATCTCAAAACTTTCAGCAAACTTTGTTATAGCAAACTGATCCAATCTGCAGATACAATTTGAAGAACGGCATTTAAGCACACATAGAAGCTATCATTCCATCTTATTTTTCTATTTCTTCCTTTCTATCCCCGCCCCCTCTCTCTCCCCCACTCTCTTTCTTTTCCTCAAAATGGGAGGAAATGCTCATATAGGAGTAGTTATTTATTTTATAACTAATATGAGTTTAAAGTGAAATATTTGTAAATGTTTCAAGAGCGCGGGAAAAGGGACACAAATAAAATACCCAGTTTCTTTATGAAAGAATTCCTTCACTCTTTTAGCTAACTCAATCTCAGTAGCTGCAGCTCCGGGCACAATACGGCTGTCACGGCACATAGCCTGACAAAGGCAAGAGTATTAAGAAACCAATAACATGAAAACCAATGAAAATAAGTCACAGGAGTAGTCTAATAAAAGCAAACTTTAGAGGCAAAGAATAACCAGACTATCACAAAGTACAAATTCCAATATTTCTTCTGTACTTCCTAAAATTCTTCAGAAAGTACCTTGTAGGTGTTGACTCCATCATCAACAGCCCTTTCAAGGTCATCTAAAATACTATCGGTACTTCCTCGTAAAACCACAGTGGCAACAGAATTCCCACCTTCTTCATTCTTCACAATGGTTACCTAAATATGTTTGGAAAGGGGAAAAATTATGCAAAAATTGCAGAGAAAAAGAAACAAATTCGGGCAAAATGCTTTACTGAGGCAACATTTGCAACATACCCTAGCACCACCAATTTCCTCAACAGAAATAGAATCAACATATCCCAAATCATCTGGGTTAGGCTGGCAGAGCTTCAACTGATGTAGAACACAAAAAACATTAGGGAGCAAGTAAGAGAAGGCTCCATAAATTACCAAGTCCTATAACAGTTACCATGGCAACAGCACCAGTTGTACGGCAAAATCGACGCATTTCAAATTTTGAACTGATTTTCAGAACCATGAGCCTGCATGCAATAACTAGAAACTGAGAGCTGTAAATCTCTTAAATATTATAAAGTATAAAAGATTTTGCATCTAGACTACTAAATCATCAGGTTCTAAGATTGCGATTGAGAATATTATCAATGCATATGCATACTTACACAATAACAACCAAGAACAAACAACTGAAAATTATGGAGAAAATTAAAACTTGCCATACTTGTAACGCTCACAGAAGTGCAATGCCATCTCTCCAACAGTTGCTCCACTGACAATTACCTTTGCACCTGAATCTGCAACTGCTTTGATGAGCTCCTCAATTTTTGCTTCTTCAGTTTTTGAATAGTTTTCTAGCTACAAAAATATTTCCATTTAAGTAACACAATTTCAGAAAAGAACAGAAGATAACTGTACGCATCTCAGTGTGGGCAAAGTGCAGCAAACAATATCAGATATGCTGCTTTGCTAATATTGGGGTTTTGCAAAATACTGCAAATAGCAACTATAAAAGAGGCATGTTTATACAAAAATAAATATTGGAAAAGATATGCATGCTTTCAAATAGTGAACCGGTTATGCATGCAATGAAGATATGACCTTTTTATTTGGGGGTTGGGGGGGGGGGGAGAGAGAGTGCTGGGAAAGAAAAATGAAACAACTCAAAAGAAAGTGATGCTTTCCATCAGATGAATAAGATGAAAACAGAATAGCCACTCAGACAACGATAATCTAATGCATAACGTAAAATTGAAAGGTAGAACACAGAAAGGAAACGAGAAGAGGTGCCTTCAAAATTACCTGCTCAGCACTGTGAATTAAGACAGTTCCTTTTGTTTCCGTTGCAGATGTATCAACACCACTAGCAAACACAGCAACCTAAAATAAAGATATCAAAATAAGATAAAATTGACACCTTGAATGTTTCCACATCAAATTACCAACACAAAAAACAGCCTCATAAAAAAGAAACGACAATACTTTCTGCTTGACAAAGTTAGCATCCTAGATTTCACTGTCAGCTGATAAATGAGTCCCAGTTCAAGTCTTATTATCCAGCTCAGGGGAAAAAATCATAGCTATATAAACCAATATATTAATGAAATGTGTGTTAACTCCTTTTATAATGCATCAACTTTATGATCAATTGAAGAAAGAAGAATATGAACCATATTTGGAGTTGCTGATTTCCAAGAACATGAGTGCAGGTAAAAGCTTAAGAAGCTCATGAAACAAAGCTTTGAGCACTTTCAAAAAACCACTCATCCGAGACAACTGTAAATTATTAGACCTCATTGCATCTTGCATTAAGGGTCCCTAAAGCACCTAAAATAAGTATATTGGTCACTTTTTCTTGCCATAATTAAAAGTGAGACTTAAAGTAGAACGGTATGGCATTATGAATAGCCAACAGCCTTTATAAAAATACAGCATACAATAGGAACTCCCAATAATATTGAGGGAGAATGGAAGTACTAAAAATGACAAGATTTGCCAAAGTATTATAAAATTTAAATAAAGAACAAAGAAACTTCATACAATTCGTGATAAGATTTATATCCCCAATGTGCGAGAGGATATCAGTGCTGACCTTTGCCTTTTCCATTCGTTTTGTACTCCCCACAGCATCGCTTTTCAAAACCATACCCCGAACTACTGTAGAGTCATGCAAGCCCCCTCCCAAGAGCTTAACCACACGGATATTATCCACATTGAAGTTTGCTGGGTTCTTGGGACACACTTGGATGCATGCCTGTATTGCAAAACAACAACACCGCCCCCCCCCCCCAAAAAAAATAAATAAAAAATTATAGTGAATAAAGGAAAGAACAGTCAGATATTACAACCAAAAGGCTAAATAGGACAGTTCAATATCAAATAACAATCGGCAGTATATAATTACATCAGCAATAAGGGAGCACAGAATATCTTCTTGACCAAATTGCTTGCTAGCTACGGCAGCTTTCATTCGGCGAATGACTTGATTCTTCTCACGCACATCCATAGTCTCAGAACCTTTCTCAACCAGTTCTTCTAAGATTTCAACTGTCTGAAAATTAAAAAGCCGACAAATTTGAATCAGAAAACTATATCCAGAAATACTTCCAAGTAAGAACACTAATCCTCCACCCGAGCCAGAAAGGATCAACAAACCTTATTGACCGCCTTAGTGTATCCACTGATTATCTCACTTGGGTGCAAGCCCATTCTGATAAGTTCCTCTGCATTTTGGAGAAGCTCCCCAGCAAAAGAAATAGTCAAATTAGCTCCATCTCCAATTTCCTCTTGCTGGGCCTTGCCCGCTAATACAACAATCTTGGCAGCAGGATGCTGAATCTCGAGTTCATTCACAATAGTGGCAGCATCATTCGTGACAAAGAGCTTGTCTAAGTGATTGATAACCATCTTGTTCATACCTGAATACAAGATCATTATGAACCAAACCTAATTACACTTGTTTCATATTTAGCACAGAAATCTACTAACAAATCAAGAACTGCATTAAAATGGCAAACTGAAAACAGGGGAAAGAACCAGCACATCATTAATTTGCTGTTACATAAATGAAACCAAAACCATGGTGTTCAATTCTCTCATCCAACAAATAGATACTGAAGCGCTACCCATTCCAAATCCACAGCTTTTGTGGCTTCACAACAGTATTATTCATTCTCATCTCATACATCAGACGCCACAACTGTTTGAAGCTACACTGCTGCAGTATTTAGGTCAAGAATTAGCTTTCCTGGACGCATTCATTCAGTTCAACCTCCATATTTCCACCACCTTTTTGCACACATTTACTTCGGATCGACGTTTTTCCCCCCCAAACGGACAAAATTTTCGCAAATTTATCAAGCATTAAACGATTCATACTCTGTAAAATTTATGGTCTTCCAATCACTACATAAAATTGTCCCTGATTCCACCATAATGGGGTAACCATCTACACACGCCACATCCATGTTCGCAAAAAATAAAAATAAATAAAGAAAATTCATATCTTTACCAATGTGGTAGCAACATACTTCAACTCGAAGCACATTTTAATTTATCTTTCTTGATACTTGGAAAGAAATGCAGAAAGAAGAAGGGAAAGTGGTTCATTCGAAATTATATATCAACATATACCATTGGGACCAAGAGAAGTGCGAGTGATAGCGGAGAGTTGCTTGCAAGCATCGATGTTCTTGAGGACAGCTTCGTCGAGACCCGATAAGTGTTTGTGGCCCTCTTTCAGCATTGCTTGAATCCCATATGGCTGCATTTGGAAACCCATTCTCTCTCTCTCTCTCTCTATCGGTGATCTCCGGAACCCAGAAACCCTAACCCTAAGTCACGAAAGGTAGACAGAAATACCTCGTCGCTCTCTCTTGCCAATATAAATCACCTGCGAACACACACTGATAAACCCCAGAAGGCCCTAGAACTATAATGCTGTAGTAGTAAGTGACCGCGAGCATTGGGTTTTAAACAAATAGCATAAGAGGGCTTTTCTGAGATTTTGTATATTTTATATTATATATATCTTTTTCTTTGCAAGCTCTCTGGTTATAATCTTGCCCCTCTAAATGTAATCGATCAGAGATGCATATAGACTCGCTATAAAGTGCCGAATTTTGTAAGAAAAATAAAGTAGCGTCAGTAACAATTATAAAAACTCATCAGCATCAGTAAAAATTTGTCATCAGCATGTATCACATTTTTCCACATCCAACGAAAATGTGAGTTTTCGGGAATAGATTATAAATTATCACACCGTAATCTAGCCGTCCGATCATCAACTTGCATCTCCTAATGATATTTTCAAGTAATAAGTAAAACGTAAGCAGCTTTCGGTTAAATTTTACAATTGTTTCGTTGTCAACTACCATAGTTATAGGTGTTTGTAAAAGTAAAACTGAGTTGAATTTGATTCCCAAGGAAGGACGATGCATAATGGTTTGCAATTGCCGCAGCGTTGGGATAGGCGTCAGAGATTGCAGCATACGGCCAATATTCGAAAGAGAATCAGAATGAGAAGTGCTCGTGCACCCCCTGTCAATTTTCTATCATTAGCCTCAATTTCTGTTAAAAAAAACAATACAAAAATCTATAAAAACCCCTCTCACAAAAACTTTCTATCCAAACATTCTTTTTTTACTCACATTCTCCGAGAGAATAAATTTAAAAAACTTTCTATTTCCAACCATCATTTCTGTGGGAGCTATCATTCTCACAAATACCTAAAAAAATTTATTAATCATTACAGAAAAAAAAGGTTTTCAAAATCAACTCTCAGATGTTTCTTTCTTAATTTTGTCTCCCCCCCCCCCCCCCCCCCGCTTCTTATTGCTCAAGTGACCGGGGAGTAAAAAAACTTATATTTACATACTAGGCACAGAAGATCAAGAAGAAAAAATCCAGAAGTAATGAGAAGTGGGAGAAGGCCCTGACGACTAGTAACTCCTAAACCAATTTTTATTGTTCACCTTCTCAAAGAAGCAACGGAGAGCCAAGTGCTAAACAAATCGGCATTTGTGTATGCTAATCAGCAAACATGCACTACAACTCCACGATATCCACCTACATCAATTAACTACCTTGTTGAGCCGAAAAGATTAGCAAGGATTTGCAACTCCATTTGAAACATCTTAACTCTCTGACACTAAAACGGTTTGGCAGTTGGCACCTCGTTTCCCCTTTCTTCCGAAAGCTGTACATCCTCATCTGTCTTATCTAATGCTGCTGCTTCTGCAACCACCGGTTCCTTTATCATGGCTGCCTCCGAAGCTTTTGGCAATTTCTCTTTTCCCACATCTGTCGCAGCATTGCTAGGCTTCCCAACCTTTTATGAAGAAAATTCAAATTTCATACGCCTGCTCAAAATTATTTCAATCTGTTAACTTGAAGAGGTGTATGTGCCTTTGTCACACAGATTCCAATTGATGCACACAGGAAAGTTCTCCCTGAATGTATCAGTATCAAAGCCTTATGGTGTGCAATGTGCATTCCCATCAAAACACAATTGTGAAACTTGCCTGTGGTTGTGGCTCCTGCTGCTTAGCCTTTCTTGCCAGCATTGTTCTCTGGCGAGCCTCATAAAATCCAAAATCGTCCAAGATGCATGTCTTGCTTGAGTGGCCCTTGATGATCTTAAGAATTTGAATACCCTGCTCAAACTTAACCTGCATCAGCAAGCAATGGTTCAAATTTAGTAATGATGATGGAAAAAGCAGAAACAAGAGAAGCAGTGGGGGAAAAGAACAGAGCATGTCCCTGGATAGATGCTCACGCATGCAAACGCCCTCACCTCTTGTGTATCCCTGCTATTAGTTACAGGCTTGTTTTCATTGTTTTCTAGTGTTATGTGTCTCAACAACCCATTAGCAATATCCTTTATGAAATGCCACTTCACAGGGAAACACCCGTTCCACTTGTCCTGCTGCCAATACCCCAAGGTTTTATCAAAATCAACAGGGCCAATCATCTCTGCTAAACCCACGAATTGCCCACTACCGTTGACCTACAATAACGTTTGAAAGAAATGAGACAAGAAGTGTCAGGACAAAGCTAAACCAAGAATAAATCATGCACTAGCAAATTTCATAGATATTACAAACTACTTGTACTCACAGAGAATAAGAGAAATACAGGACAGCCACCAGGCTTCTCCTTAGCTTCTTGATACGCTGTGTCTAGCTTCTTATTTCCATTACAGGTGCTGGCCCACACACCATATTTGATACTTTTATGTACATCATCCTCACTATAAGATTTAACAACAAAGAATTTAGCTTCTGAGTAATCCTCGGGAAAATCTTCTCTGTTGTACTCTTCCTTACTTGGAATTAGAGGCAAATTATCCTCTTTATTGTTCTCAATCAACGGGAGCTTCTGTCCTTTAACTGCTAATGTGATATGCCCATGCCCATTTGGGTTCCTACTATCAAAACCCTTGGCTCTAGGTCCCTTACTCAGCTCATTTGAACTATCCAAATTCTCATTCCCATATCCTGAGGCAATATTGCCACAACCTCGCCGTTTACACTTATTATCAATAGCAAGCCCACTCCCACTTGATCTCGAATCAAAGCCAAAAGATCCAAAACCAGAACCAGCCCTGAAGGTGTTTCCGTATTGGCCATACATCTCATTGTGTGGGTACACTTGATTCATTAAACCAGAAGCAAAGCCCAAGCCAGATGCAGGTCTTGCGTTGTGCCAATTCTGTGACCCAATAAATCCAATTTTCAATAAATACCAGTCAATTGAATACTAAAAAAAAATCTCCATATCATTAGCACAAAACCACCTACTCTATAACCCAACAGTACTAGATATCAATGGAATAGAATACAGATGTGTAAAAATTGGTCATACGAACATAAAGATCATGAAAGGAAACTGGTAAAGATGGTTCTTAAATTACTTTTTCCTTGTAATCAACTATTAATCGCCAAAAATCAACATTTTTCATATGGTAAAAAGTTTTGAAAAAAAAAAAAGAAGCAAAAGCAAATTTACTTCAAGTGTATTCCCAGCACCCCAAGGCCCCAACTTTGAATGCCCCAGCATCCACAGGCAATAAATAGCATATAGCATCGATGTAGCTCCCATACCATGAAATGTGGAAGAGGACACAGATTTTGATTCGTCCAAGATGAGAGATTGTTTGGATGAATGAATTGTGAAAAGGACTGAGCACTTGTCCCACGCTTGGACGGACCATCGGGAATTAACGAAGCATTTACAGAAGGGATTGGCGACCTAATCTCATCAAAGCCAAACCTTAGATCTTGATTAGGCAATGAAGGAATAGCCACAGGTGAGCCTCCCCTTCCATAAGAACCATATGAATTCAAAGATCTGTTCTGGACACCTGGTCTCACTGGCGTCAAGCCACTTTGTTCATTTACACGTCCACCAATTGCCACCTTATTGGGGTTTCCTCCTATTGCCCCAACTGATGGATGCACTTGATCAGCTGCAGCTGAAGTTGCAATCTCTCGTTGAGGCACTCTAACTTGGTTGGTTGCATAAGGCCGAGTAATTTGAGCAGAGGTTTGGTGGTAAGGAATAGGGTACTGGTACTGCTGTGTCCCGTACAGCTGACCATCTTGCCCCATGGTAGGAGCAGGTGAACCAGGCGAGGGATATGGTCCATGTGAGGAGTAACCATAACCTTGGTGATACATGAAAGAGCTATTATCCCTATAAGGATTCTGTTAAAAGAACAAAACAAAAACCATCAAAAGAAATTCTCAAAAGATTGCTAAGATTTCTTCTCCTTTCTTTTTAATGTACAAAGAGGAACAAAGCAAATACAATCATCAAGCCACCACTTGTATACTGACTCTGATATTTGAAAGCAACTGACTTCCCTTAAAACACACCAAGAAAGTAGTGTAACAACTCTTGCTTGTAATAACTAATGGATTGCTAAGACATCCAGCACTCAAAAAATTTCAAGAGACTGCTACTTATATCCAACAAATCAACCACATACTTCAAACATACTCATGAGGAACACATAGATGTCGAGTAATTGCCAGAACTTACATGAGACATTCCACCATCAGGATTCACATGCTTAGAGTAGTCATTCCATTCATTTGTTTGCTTATCATAACCTGAAGGCACAGGTCACTCCAACATGTTATGTTGCAGGTGAAATAAAAATAACCGAACCATCAATCGTTTTAAATTGCAAGCAACCCCACAATTAGAGAAACAAAAATCTCAGAGAGACCTAATAGGGCATTATCCTCATAACAAGAGCATACCTTACCTCCATAATAAAAGGCAGAAGATTGGTACCCATTAGGGAAGTTGCTTGCGTTTGGGTTCAATGGCTTGGTCATCCCCTTAGCAGGGTCACTCGAATCCACTAGCCCGTACTGCTTAGCAGATAAAAGTAAATAAACCATACAACATAACATGCTGTATGTATGTTTAGAAACATCTACAAAGCTTACCAATAAACAAATAAATGAACCAAGCAGAAATCGGAAAGCTACCTTCGTTGCAGCGTCAGTAGCTTCAAAGGCCTCAGACTGAGAGTTTAATGACAAATTCTGCAGTAAATCTGCAGCTTCTGTAACAGCAAGAGTAAAGGAGAAAGACACTTCTTTTGAAAAAAAAAAATCAATTTGGCAAGCACAGAAATCAAACTAGCACAACCGCTGACACATAGACACACAAACACATGGATGACAAACAAACACAGGACTCTTGAGCGAACAAAAGAGTATTCAAGCTTATAAAAACCTCCAATTAAACCCAATATAGAATATACGCAGTTTAAGAATCTGTCTCATTAACACGCAAAAAAAAAACCAGAAACATGAGCCCAATATATAAGAACCGATCCAAAAACAGAGCCTACTCAGTATGCATATTAACGTGAAAGCATACGTAGTTGAGAGGAGGGAGTAAGGATACGATCGGGCGGCGGAGCGACGGTAGCCATAGTCGGATAGAGTTTGCGAAAGAGAGAGAAACCCAAGCGTATGTTAAGAGAGCCTTGAAGAAGGGGTAGCCGCCAGTGCAAATTGTGCAATACCCAAAAATACGCGCTGCGAGTACGGTCCGGGGTTTAAGAGGAAATAGATAGTGTTCATATCATCACACGATGAAGTTTTTTTTTTTTTTCTAAAATCGCACGATGAAGTTTTATCTTATATTTTTATGGCAAAGAAGTGATTCAAACCACACCACAACTCTACTTCCGTAATTGGATTCTTTAAACAAAAATTCTTTTGTAAGTTTTATCTTATATTTTTATATGAATTTCTGGTTCCTTCTTCGAAAGCCCTAATGACGCATGGTGTCCTCCTTCTCTTGTCTTTTTGCTCTGGGCTTTGTAGTTCATGTAAGGCTGGAAATTGGACTACTCGTCTCGAAGGTTAACAACAAAAGCGCAGTCCAAGAAGTTTGGGCAATGTTTGTTTTTCATCTCAAAAAGCTTTTAAAAATATCTTATTAATTTTTTCATCAATTCCAATAAATTTTCAATAATCACAATAACTTTTTACAAACTAAAACAACTTTTAACACATTTTTCACCAATCTCAAAAAAATCTACACTACTTCCAAAAAACACAAAAAAACAAAAATTGTTTCGAGAACTCAACCAAACATAGCCTTGGGCTTCGGCCACGGTCGTCTCCATTATCCAATTCTCGGAAAATGGAGTGTGTTATATGGCTTCGGCCTAGTCCCCTACCTTTTTTGTCCTTTCGTATAAGTCTTTTTTTATCCTAGGTAAATAAAGTTTATTAAAATTCGAGAAGAATACAGCCAATATCCTACAGAAAACCGACTGAAATGCCAGTGAAACACCTGAATGGACCAAAAGGCCCTACAATAACCGGACATAGAAGCCGGGACCACCAACAGCCACAAGGGCTGAGAATAAAAGCCAAACACAAATCGATCCCAAGGACCGACACACAAGACAACCACAAACTGGCCACAAGAGCCATAACACAATACAAACATAAGCGGATCACAAGGATCGGAACACAATACAAACAACAACAAAACCACCGCTCAAGACGATGGCGACGTCCACTGAAGGAGGGGCAATCCTTGCAACGATCTGACTCCTTCAGGACAATCTTCAGACAAGGACAGGCTGCATATAGGAGAGGAGGAGAAGGCGGAACAAGCAGCGGCACAAAACAGCGGCAACCAAGGGCGGTAGGGAGCAAAACCACCGAGCCCCTAGTCGGCACACTCACACAGGGCGGCGCGTGACCACTAGGCGCTGGCAAAGGGACGTCGAACCGAGGCAACGAGGACCACCAGAAGGGGCTGAGCACAACGGGGCGGGGCGGGGCTAGGCCTCCAAAAAATGAGCAAAACAACCAAAGAGGGGCAAAAGAGGTCGGGCGCATGAGATCCACGCGAGGCGACCGATGACCGCAACTCTTGGCCAGAAATAGATGTCGGGAGGAGAGGAAGCCCACCATGAGAGCTGTGTAAGCCAGAGACCACCGAAGAGGCTGGGATCTAACATGCAAAACAAGCACAAAAATAACCCAAAAAAAACCCGAAAAACCAAAGAGAAAGGGGCCTCCGGCCACCAGGAGGGGAGCCGGAGGAAAGGAGAGGGAGGGGAGAGGTCGGAGCTCCTCCCCTCCCCAAAGCAGAGCCGGCCGGTTGGTGTTCAGGCAAAAAAGGGGGAAATGTTCTAGAGAGAGGGAGGAGTCTCTCTCTCTAGAACTCACTTTGCTTCTAATGAGGTAGGTCCTTCGTATAAGTCGATATCTAACGTTAGACGCGTCTCTCTCTCTCTCTCGCTCGCGAGTCCTTTGGCGCAATATGCGATGGGGACCCTTGGGGATTCAGGCTTCCTTGAACAAATCGTTATGGGGACATTTTTTTTTTCAAGCAAATACAAAGATTGCTTCCCAAACTCCACGACGTCATATTCTCCCTTATGGCTGAGCCTGTAGACGAATCGCATTGCAAATTTGCCGGTGATTTTCAGTTACCTCGAACCTCATGTTCTAAGCCTACAATCAAACGCTTCAGAGATAAATGATCCGTGCCATTGTCTAGTAGGCTGTTGCATGGGAAACACAGACGAGGGGAGGGGGTGTTCTGAAATCTGACTTTGCAAATATAGCGAAATACACCTACCAGAGAATATTGTATTTAGCTCTAAATTTTGTCTCGACGCCAATATCGAGTGCAAAAGATAATCATGTTCATCTAAAGTAAACTGTTGGGAAGCATCATGCCACATTTTGCTCCAAAATGCAATTGCTAACCAAAGGAAAAGAGAAACGCAATTCCTCGCCATTTTCGTATTCAAACTGTCATTATCAAAAGACACGAGTTCCCCAATATTAAATCCAGGTCTGAAAAATAATTATAGACTCCTATCAATGCACACGCATTGGAGAACATAAGGAAACACGAAAAGCCCCAAGACATGGGGGGGGGGGGGTACTTTACTTGCGCAATCTGGAATGCCTTGCACATAATCCAAGTTTACGTGAAATAACAAATAAATCCAGCCATTGATACAGAATCACCGGCAGACTCCCTAAGAAATCTATGGTTATTGCTATCATACTATTTCCCTATCAAGGGTCATGCACTTCACGCAGAACTTTAGCAGCATCCTCTGGGAATACAGGATTTATATAACACCCGGTTGCTATTTCGAACCCCGCCACCGTGGTTAATTGAGGGACTATACGTAAAAACCAATGAATGTAAGGTAGCTCTGAAGTGGTAACCCGAAGTGGTGAAGTGTATAGCATGAAATTAAATGGTGGATTGTTCAACTGCAATGACATCTTCCTCAGCATAAGTTTCAGCAAACCACCAAGATCAACTGCCTGCATGAGTGCACACCAAACATAGTTTTAAGTGCCAATACAAATCATGAAGAAGCAACATATGACTGGACCTGATACTGCGTTACAAAGCCAATGCACAAACAAACACGAAGAACACTGCTCCAGCTAATAACCAAGTATCCTTATTTTGGTCATGATCCAACATGTTCCGCTTTTAGGAAAAAGGAAAAAAGATCCATGTTTCACTGTCCCGTGTGAATGGAAATTGAGTTTCTGTCACAAGTTTAAATCACAAAGATATCTAAAGATAGTAAGGCCTTTCAAAATCAACTACTTGTTGGGAGTGGACCATGGACGTGACGCCAGCAAAATTTTCATTCAGCTATCAAATTTATAACCAAGTTCCTCAATTAGACCAAGTCATACAACTAAACTGAAGCCAGTCTCCACGCAGTATCAGTTTAAGGATATACAAGCTCCAAAAATAACTAAAGCCAAATGGAAATCGATTATTACCTTCGCACTATCCAGTTCATGAAAATGAGAAGAGTGCTGGCGGGGAATAATCCATATCTCAAAAGGAAAAGTAGCCGCAAAAGGGACAATCGAAATAAAATGGGTTGATTCGTCAATCAAGAGGTCGTCCATTCTCACTTCGCAAACACTGCATTTCCCGGTCTCATGGAAAAACTCCTTCATGCTGTCAAGTCGGACAGATGCGTCGGGAGGAATAACTGGAAGAGCCAGTATCTGACTGTGAGAGTGACTCATAGACGCCCCGGCTGAAGCACCATGGTTCTTAAACACCTTCATCAAACGAACACAGCCCCCATCGGATTAGACTGCATTCTCTTGCAAAAGCATAGTAGAAAATGACCCACTCACACGAGTATCTCATAGATACAATTTACTGTATCATTCATGTATGTGCTTTCGAAATTGTAAACAGTCTTATACTGAAAATTCATTTAAAAACCCATTACCGAATAGAGAGAGAGAGAGAGAGAGAGGGGGGGATGGATTAGGATGGGTAAAGAATGGCCAATCCCTAAATGTCCAAACTTTGGAATTTAGAGTCATGTCCAAAACCTGCACATATTTGATGGAATCGTGAGTGGCAATTTGCTCGATCCTCTTCTTGTGGGCAAGAAGAACCTCGCCTACCTCCTCGGGCGACAAATCCGATAGTTGAACCGAGTGAATTGGGGTCTCAATCACCACATCATGAAACCCAAAACCTCCCAGAACCTTGACACCAGCGCTAGGATTAGGATTAGCGTCAGCATCATCATTACGATTATGGGCAAACGGGTCTCCAAGAGTCCGGCTGAGAGCCGGGAAGAGATTCTCGATGACCCTGATCTTCCAGTCAGGGCCGGAGGTGGGGACCCGGAAAATTTCGGGGGCACACTCGTGCTCGTGGCCAAGGCAGAACGGGCACTCCTGGTGCTCTTGGGATTGGGTGATCGGTGCTTTGGATTTGAAATCGGAGGGTCTCTTGGCCCTGGCCGGCGAGAAGATGACCCACCGGTTGGTCACGGAGTCCTTCCTCAATTCGGGGCTCCGACCCTGCGGCGTGGCCATGTCTTTTAAACGACGGCTTTTGTGTGCAGTGCTTTTTGCGGTGTTTTGTAGGACTAGTGACTGTCTTTGCTTATGACGAAGGTTTATGTTATAGAAATTAAAAAGAATATTCTAATTACCAGTACGGAGAATACCTTCGTTTATCTTTAGAACCCAATTCCATGGATGTTTGAGGCTGAAAATTTTGAGTATTGGAGTTTAGGAAATATTATAAAGTAAAGATATATTATGAGAGTTGGTGAAAAAGTGAAGGGAGAGAAGATTTCTAATAAATATTATAATAATAAAAATTTATGCGATGAATTTTTTATTATTAAATCTAAATTTTTGGACCCAAATTATTGGGGCTCAAACAAGACCTATTTTCCATAGAACTATGGAATATGCAGATAAATATATCAAATATAAAATATAAAAAATTGTAATACAGGTGTGTGTGTTTTACATAGGGCTGAACACCCGCCCCTCAGCGCGGTCTTCAGCCCCTACTGGCAACCGAACCGAGAGGTCTGGTTGCAAGAAAACATGGGTCGATAACCGCGCGAAGGGAGAAATGGACCAGCCGAATCGACGGCAGCCGACTTCGGTCAGTGTTCGGTCCGCCCAATAGAGAGAGAAACTCATATCAACAACCGGGATAGAGAGGGGCGACGACGACGAGAAGAGAGGTTGTGTCGGAGGCAGAGGAAGGTGGGTGGGGCACAGGCGGAGGCAAGGGGGGCGAAAAGGGGTGTTTGCCCCGGTTAGCTCCCTCCAAATTTTTTTTTACACCTATATTTTTATTTTCATCAACCCCGCCCCCTTGTTTCTTGGGCCGGTTGAAGTTGGCTTCACGCCTTTCACTTATGTTTGGACTTATTGTTTTCTTGTTGTTACTTTTGAAATAAGAATTTTGTGAATAAAATATATAGAAGCTCTTTAGAGTTTCGTTGGGACTAAAATGATTAAATATAAATATTTTTCAAAGCAGCATATTTTGACAAATATATGATGTCCAAATTACACTTCAATTTGTCTTGGGTGTAAAATTTCTTATCTCAGTGACATATTTTGCTGTGAATATTCCTGCAGCATGAAATATACCATTGTATTGTGCTACCTAATATGTTGTATGTGCAACATAAAATATAAATTAAGGTGCACTTTGCCCCGTATGAGATTGAATTGTGCTACCTAACATAACTGGACAAAACATAATGAGTTTGTTCGGTTATTTTGTATTCTCATGATTTTTTGAATCACGAGAATACACAAACCGAACATGCTTTTTACCATCACCTAAAAATAACTACAGCACGCATACCAATAAAGTTAACATCACCTAAAAATTCTCAAAATACACACTAACCGAACATCCTCATTGTTTATTTAATGGATCTTCCTGGGCTTGCGTGAAGACGTTAAAATTGAGCTTTTTGTTCTATTTTTTTCCATTATCATTTACCAAGTTGACATTTTCTCATTCATTGGGTTTTATACATGTAATTTTTGTTTGTCTCATCTCTTCAGCATTTTGAGACCTTGCGCCATATTTCTTTTGTTTGAGTAGCGTTTTGGTTTATTGTTTATTGTTTGCTTTTTGTTTTTTGTTTTCTAAGCCAAGTATGTATTCTTTCCTTACAATTCCAAGTTATTTTGTTGTTGATGGAGATTTCATTCTTGAAAAAGCTCATGTTCAATAGAACTGTCATACTAAAAGACAGTTATAGCAAGGGTGAGAAGTTGTAACATTTTTAGAAGATGCAGAGTTGTAGGATCTAATTGTCACTTCTCAGTCTCATCAAATAGTACAGTACGTGTATTTCAATGTGATATATTTTAATCCTTATTTTTTTTTGATATTTTAACTCTAAAACGTTTTTTTACATTATGTAATAAATTTTTATTTTGTCATCTTTCCTTAGAAGTTTGATGCCCCCTTCAAATTCATTCCTGCCTCCGCCATTGGGTGAGGGGCTAGGCAATCTGAGATGAAGAAGGGGGTTCGACTGAGGCTCGGGGAAGACAAAGAAAATGGGGAAGGGGTAGGGAGACGACATCGTATCTTTTGGGGGATTAGAATATTTTAATTAAAAAAATAACATGAACTTCCCTATATACCCTCGGTTCGGTTCTGGTTATTTTTAGGCCGACAGTCGAACTAGACTAGCCCAAAACTGGCTGGCCCAATCGGTTTTGGGCCGGTTTGGGTCAGCTTGGTCAATTCCAACCCAAAAATGAACACCCCTAGACTTTTACAGTTTGCAAGATATGAGAAAAACAAGACAAATTAAAGAGATAGGAAACGATGAACTACTATAAGGGGGAATAATTGTTGGTTTATGATATGATAATTAACTTGAGTTATATATCGTTCTATTTGCTTAAATGCAATGGGGAGTACAAAGTTTATGACATGATGTGATATGGAATTGAACGAGAGGATCTCCTAAAGCTTTATTAACTATTCAATCACAATAATTAACACTTCGAGGTCACGTTCTCATGTGCCACCCATAATAATTATTAAGATTATGAAAGTTTAAACTTGAAATTCAAAAACAAAATTGTGTTAAAAAATTTAACATTAGAGTTCGAGATGATTGTTCAAATAATTTTTAGATGATGAATGGCAACGTGTCTGGAAAATTATAGAAGGTATTAATCCATAAAAGTTCGCAATAAAACAAATCAAATCAATAATAGTATGTCCATATATTTTGTTAAACCTTTAGCACATTATCAACAATAAAAGCACCTTTCGTTTCAGAGTTGCATAAAATCTACATTGTCGATACCTGGCGAAATGGTAAGAATTAGGAAATTACAAAGTTGTTGATATTAATGAACAAAAAGGCAGCCAAGCCGTGGATCATTGACCATCTTTCAAAGCAACTGAAAAAGGTCAAATTCCAAGCTTACCAAAAATAGGAGATGAAAAAGGAAAAAAAAAATGGTCCAACCATGACAATGCAAAGCCTTATAGGGAACAGTGCTAGTCTTCCACGTTTCACCGATTCAAATAAAAATATATATTGCTTTTTCAAATTCAGTGTCATTTTCAAACACAAAATCGGATTTAGGCAAATTTGCGTCGGGAGGCAAAACTACAGCTTTCTCGATCTAGGTGAGAAAGGGTGAGACAATTTGATATTTTTGTACAATAAGGGTCTCACATGTTGCTAAGTGTGATGGAAAAATATTGCACATAACGGATAATCTGAGTGGATGACTAAATCGTAACGGTAAACATAGATTAACAAACTTGCGTTGGGAGGCAAAACCCCAGTTTTCTCGAGCTAGGTGGGAAAAGATGAGATAATTTGATATTTTTGCACAATGAGGGTCCCACATGTTTCTCAAATGTGATGGAAAAATATTGCACATAACGGCTGAGTGGATGACTAAATCGTAACGGTAAACATAGATTGAGGAGGTGAGTTATAATAAGTCATCATTTATGGAAATTTTTGCAAATGTAGTGTTAGTTCGAGGGGGAAAATTGTAATTAATTCAAAAAAATTAATTTAAAAATTAGAAACTATAATATTAAAGATAGGACACAGTTAAAATTAGTCTTCCACGACAAAGCAAAGTTGAATCGGATAGGGAGATACTATTGCTTTTTCAAATGGTGATTATACTTTTCACAGGTTGCGTTAAAGTTTGAGCATCGAAATAGTAAAGGTATCGCAATTATGGCCCCCTTATGAGTGGCAAGTGTACAAGTAAGTTGTGAAAAAAAAAGGTTGTGCATTTTGCTGTTCGAACAGGCTTATAAAGCATATTTTTGTTATTTGTTAAGCTTTAAAATGTTAGAATTAATGTTCTGATTATTTCCTATTTTGTTTTTGCTTTCCTGATTTCGTGGGTACGTTAAAAAGTACATTGAATGGCTGTTATGGAATTCCTTGGGTCCATTACAAGGGTCGCCAGGGAGAGTTTTACATTATGGTGAGATTTGATTTGGAGCTCCTTATGATCAGGAATTCCAAATTTGGTGTCTGACAGATATTACTGTATGCTGGGTCATGGACATGCTTGGGCCTAGTCTTTGGAATGTTTGAAACTCTCTTGGCCAATCGTAAGCTACCGACTCTCTTTTGCTCACTGACCAATGAGCTCACTATGTCCATTTCTATATGCTATGTAAGTTTTTTAAAATTGTGCTCTCTGATTTTAGTATTTTTGACAGGATGTCACCGAATATGGTTGCTTGCATAGCAGTGGAAGCGATATCAATTCTTGAGAAGCTTCACTTGAAGGGGTAGATAATTATTGAGAAGCCAATATTCTAATGCTCTCCATGCCTTTACTTTTTTTTATTTTGCATGCCAGTGTCCGCTCTGTTTGTCTAATTGCCACTAGTTTGCCTTTACAAATATTCATCCTGTCCGTGAACAAGGTTTGTGCATGGAGATGTGAAGCCGGAGAACTTCTTACTTGGTCAAGCTGGAACACCTGAGGAGAAGAAGCTATACCTTATAGATCTTGGTTTGGGTAGGTCGGCCTTTTTAATTATTTCATCACTACTACTGTGTATATTATCTCCTTTAGTGCATTCGTTGATGCTGTGTGTGTGTGTGTTTTCTAGATGATTTTCAAGCTATTTAGTGTAAATTATCCTCACCATAAGTTTCGGTTCACCTCCAAGAGAAAAGAAAAGCACCAAATTTGGAGTTTCTTCCTTTGGGGCGTTCTGGTTTATCAAGCAGGATGAAAAGACAAATGAGATTAGCTTATCAACATTTTTCTCAGGGCCCACCAAAATTTTCTCTCCTAAATGAGTGAGATTTTGAGAGCAAATTAGGCATAGGAAAGAACGTTATCGGTGATTCGTTTATTCTCTTTAGTCTTTTTCACTTTCCTTTCATTACCAAACAAGGGAAAATAGCTTCCATGCTTTTGTTTCTCATAGTTTCTTCACTTTATCTTGTCAATAGACTGTCCAGCAAGCAAAGTGTGACTATTTATTTCTCTCATCACTAACACACTTCCATTTCAGCGTCGAGATGGAAAGATGCATCGTCTGGTCAACATGTTGAATATGATCAGAGGCCTGACATATTCAGGTTGGTAGTTTTTGTACCATTCCTTAATAACCTTAATACAGTCTTTTTATTCAGGTTGGTAGTTTTTGTACCATTCCTTAATACAGTCTCAATTAAATATCTAATGTGATATCTCTTTGTGTAGGGGAACAATACGGTATTAAGTGTACATGCACATTTAGGCCGGACAGGAAGTCGAAGGGATGATCTTGAATCATTGGCTTACACGTTGATATTTCTTATAAGAGGAAGGCTACCTTGGCAGGGATATCAGGTCACTTTACACTAGCCAGTACACGTTCATCTTGAGGTTTCATTTAACTCTATACATTTCACTTATAAAAAAAAATCAACTCTATACATTTCATTTTTCTTACTTTGATCTTTTAAAATTTTACAGGGGGATAACAAGAGTTTTCTTGCTTGTAAAAAAAAAGATGGCAACTTCTCCGGACGTAATGTGCTGCTTTTGTCCAGCCCCTTTCAAGCAGTTCCTTGAAGTTGTTACTGAGATGAAATTTGATGAGGAGCCAAATTATTCGAAGCTGATATCTCTTTTTGAGAGCCTTATTGAACCATGCACACAATTAAGACCAATTAGAATTGATGGAGCTCTTAAGGTTATCTTCATCCTCACAGTACATTTGTGTGTGTGTGCGCGCGTGTAAATTATTGTAATTTCATTTCAGGCATTAAAAATGTTTATGTATATATATTGAGTTAGACTGCATATTAGCTTCTTACCTATTTCCTGTTGACTTTGCATAAATAGGTTGGGCAAAAGCGGGGGGGATTGCTTATAAATTTGGAGGAGGATGAGCAACCAAAGAAAAAAATACGATTAGGCAGTCCTGCTACCCAGTGGATTTCCGTGTATAATGCACGTCGTCCTATGAAGCCAAGGTAAATTACATCCTAATTCAAATTGGCAAGTTCTGGTTTAGGCGTACTTGTCTGATACAGGTGGTTCTCATAAAATTGTTGTTATCTAACTGTGTCCTATATTAAATTTGTGGATGAAATTCCAGTATCGTGTTGAATGTATGTCATTCATTCGATTTCTTAATTGATTTTTCTCTCTCCTTTTTCTTCCAAATTTCTCATTGTCCAAATTGGCTTTTGTTTGTTGGAACTTTTGCAAATTTTATTGGACTTAGCGCACCTGATAAATAAGCTGCTGGTTTTATACACCGAAGTTTACTTTGGTGCGGTGTTTGTTGCATGCAATTTGAGTCTGAAGAGTTCTAATTCCCCTGAATTACAGCATAATGTCCTAAAACAGTTATATGATCTAAAGGCATGATTTCAAATCTGTTCTCAGTATTCATGGCTAAAGTAATTGATGCTAAATGATTTCAGAAGGTTTCAAATGAGCCTCTTGCCTTTTGCTTACGAGTTGCTTTTCATAACCAATGACTTTCTGAGAAAGTTTTGTGTGACCTAGATGATTAACTTTTTAAACAATTTTGTAATAGATATTCTACGTACTAGTTCCTATCATATGTGAATAATATTTGAACTGATATTTATTTGTAACCATGCTTCTTTGAAAATTAAATGCAATAGGAAGAACAATTTTTTTTTCCAAAGTCGTGTATTATGAGTATGCATGCATGCATGCATGCATGCTTGTTCGGAACTCGAATGTATCCTGGAAATTGCATTGTTTCTATGTTTGAGACTTGCATAATGTTTCTTTGAATGGTGGGATGTTAAATGTGGTGAGTAGCCAAGTCCAATAATGGTATATACTCAGACTTAAAGACATTGACCAATCCCTCAATGAACCAGTGAAACAGATATGCAAGGGAAAGAGAATGTCCCTGAGAAATATATTCAAGACCTGAGGTGTTTGGCTTTCATAAATCATAGCTGAGAGTAGTCTTGGAAAGAACATGTTAAAATTACCAGTCTTGTCACACGCATTGGCTGGTTCGGTGGTTCTTTTGCATGGCCCTAATTAAATCATTTTTTTTCTAAGCCAATTAATGCATTTCTCGGATTGCAGATATCACTACAATGTGGCAGATTCAAGGCTGCGTCAGCATGTAGACAAGGGTAATGAAGATGGATTATATATCAGCTGTGTGGCCTCTGCAGCAAATCTGTGGGCTCTAATAATGGATGCTGGAACCGGTTTCTCTTCCCAGGTTTACGAGCTGTCGGCAGTTTTCCTGCATAAGGTTGTTATCTAGAAAACATTGGTTGCTATCATCTCTTGTGAGTGCTTTTGCATCAGTTGCTTTATAGACTGTGTTTTCATTACATCTGTTTGGATTCTCATCAGGACTGGATTATGGAACAATGGGAGAAGAGTTTTTATATCAGTTGGGAGTTCCTTGGTCGTTATGTCCAAAGGTTGGTTGCTACCTATGCTAATTCTGGGGCACCTCCCCCGCCATAATGTGAGCTGAGAGCAGCTCTGTAAAGCAATCTTGCTTTATATTTTCTTTCTTGACGCAGTCAGTTTTTGGCTACTCATTCACTAAGTACATTCAAACCTAAATAGTATGGTCAGTGCATTTGTTACCCTTGACCGAGCCCTGAGCAGTTTATACTTCATCTTGTGTGGGGATTATGATTACTCTCGGACATGGCTCTGTGGGGTTAGTAGGACTTGGGTCTGCCTTAGCTCTATCTTTACGTAATCAGCTCATTTGATTTGTTTATAAATGCTAACAAGAAGTATTGAAATTATCTTCCCAATGTTTCACTCTTTCTCTTTGTTGTTGGTTTGATTGGTAAGATTTGAACTTGAGAACCTACCCAATGGCATCCCACCCTACCAGCTGAGGCAGTTGCCTACTAAAATTGAACCGTTGGTTTGTAAAAATCTAACATCAGCTTTATATATACTCCTAGAAAATGTCAGTTCACATGCAAGGCAGGATTTTCTTGGGCTGTACAATTTACCAATGCCTGTCTTAAATTATCTGGGATCTTCTCCCAGAGTTGATGAAAGAAACTCATCCAATCTTTGACTTATAATTTTTCTCCTTCAAAGTCAATATCCTAAGAATGCCTTTTGTTGTCTCACATGTTCCTTTGTGTTACAGGAACTCCTTATACTCAGCAATCTTACAAAGTGAGTGAATCTTTTCCTTTCAAGTGGATAAATAAGAAGTGGAAGGATTCCATGTTACATCCATGACGACTGCTGGCTGCCGCTGGGGCGTTGTAATGTCCAGGAATGCTGGATTTTCTGATCAGGTAATACTTCTTTTGTATTCAAAATTTCTACTCGACTTGTGACTTTTGAGCCTTGATGAATGTGCGGACATCATCATTATTTTTTAAGCTTATTTTCAAGGTAGCTGAATCCTTTGTTCCGTTTGTCGTTAATGGATATTGGTACAAGGTTGTCGAGCTTGACTTTTTGTATCCAAGCGAAGGGATTCATAGGCGATGGGAAAGTGGTTACAGGATAACGTCTATGGCTGCCACTGCAGATCAAGCGGCCTTTATCCTGAGCATACCAAAACGTAAATTGATGGATGAAACTTAGGAAACTCTGCGTACCTCTGCCTTCCCAAGCACCCATGTAAAGGTAGGCGCATGCACTTATTGCCCCTACGTAAAAGTAGTTCCGAGGGTTGTGTGTTAAGCATGATTCCTTGTCAAGGGAGATGCTTGTGTTCACTTTACTGTAAATGATCGTTGCTCATTCGTTTCTTCACTTTGCTTATGGGAGATGATGCTTTACATACGCGGTCAGCTCTTTTATGGTTCACAACTATGTCAGTACAAGGATTACTCACGTCTCTTTATATCAATTTTGCAGGAAAATGGTCCAAAAATCTCTACATTGCTTCAATATGTTATGGACGGACTGTCTGCTAATCAACGGGTGTAAATTTGTGGTATACCCCAGGAAGACGAGTCAAATTTTGAAGGCTGAGAGGGTTTTTGAGGCTTGATTTGAGAATGGGTGGGGTAGCTTTCTTATACGGGGGTTAAGGAAAATCGAGGCTTCTGAGAACGTGAAAATTGAAAAGGTAAACCAAAAGAAAAGAGAATTGGGAGTTGGAAAGCAATGTACCGTTAACCAACTGAGCTAGCGGGTAACAGCTTGTGCAAAACATATACAGAATAGTAACCTGGCAATTGCAGCCAAAGTTGTGCTTCGTAGTTAGTACCGGCGAATTTGCTTTAAATTATTTTGAATGAACAGACAACCCCTGCCAGTTGATTGCAATGTTTTGCAACACAGTGGCCTAAGATTGCTGTGGGAGTGGCTCAAGCCAAACGAACATGGATTTTCCTTCTTCTCTGTTTTTGGGGGTTAAGTAAAATTTACAGAGAAGAATACGAGGGCACCAGGGGCAGCGGAGAATATCCCGAATAAATAATTTGACGCAGGCAAATTAATCAAACAACGTTATCATATGACTATTGCGCAAAAGCAGGAGCAGAGAGAGGCCTGACATTTGGCCATTCGAACGGCTACTGTTCATTGTGGTAAGACCAGAGGGGCTTGCCACGGAAAAAAGGGTAAAAAAAACATACCTGAGGCCCCCGAGGCCCGAGGGGCTTGATTCTCTGATCCCCCGCCCTTCCCTTTTGGCCAAGGAAAAGGAAAGAGAGATACTGAGCACATGCAATATATAAGCTTTATTGGAAATAAAAAAAATGCAAGCTTTCTCCAATATATAAGTTTTTTTTTTCCGAACTACAAGATCTTCTTCGACTCGTGCTGTCGTAGATCTGGACCATCCACTTTTAATGAGTAGGGACAGGGGTACCTGAGTCATTTTACTTACGATACCAGGCCTAGCCGATTAGATTTTAGAAGAAAAGGAAAGGGGCAAATCAGCCATACAACTGCATCAAAAACCCTAAACCCTAAGCCCGCCCGCTTTTATAAGTTGGCAGTCGCTCTTTTGCTATTCCTGCTCTCTGGTGAATTCTTGAACGATGCGACCTCCAAGAGGCGGTGGCCGCGGCGGCGGGTTTAGGGGCGGTCGTGACGGAGGACGCGGCGGTGGGGGCAGATTCAGGGGAGGAGGAGGCCGTTTCGGCGGTCGAGGCGGCGGGTTCCGCGACGAGGGCCCTCCGGAAGAAGTTGTTGGTCCGTTTTTTTTTTACTATATTTTGGGCTTTATTTTGCCATTTGGTCTCAGGGAAGTCTCTAGGAGAAAAAGAAATGGGTTTCAAGTTTCTCTCTCTTTCTTTACTTCTGCTAATATCTTATTTCTGCTATTTTCCAGAAAATAACATCTCTGTTTTCTCTGTAATGGAGCGTAGCTGAATAACTTCGTGTTTGTTTTCTGAGGAAGCATTTTTTCTTTCGAGCTTATGAGGAACCATTAAGATGAGAAAAGTTGAACTATGGTGATTTTTTTCTTAATATGTCATCGACTCATCTCGTGTATAAGTAAGCTAAAAATATTGGTCCGAGCAGGCTGGTTTGACTTGGGAGCTGTGTTTGGATTACATGGTGCATTTTTTGTTTCCTTGCTTTTAGAAGCTTCAGTCATTGCATTCAAGGTTGTGCATTTTGAGTATTTGATTTGATGAATTTTAGATTTGTATCCTACGATCTGCATCCGTAGTTATGTACTGTTATATGTCTGGGCATGCAGAGGTTTCAGCGTTCCTTCACGCGTGTGAGGGTGACGCAGTCACAAGGCTCACAAATGAGAAGATCCCTTATTTCAATGCCCCAATATATCTGCAGAACAAGACCCAGATAGGCAAAGTTGATGAAATATTCGGCCCCATTAATGAATCTGTGAGTTCTCTTGCCTGCCTTTTGTACTATTACTTGTAGTCTGTTCTTTTTGTGCTCAATTTTTGAAGTGTGGCCTGATTTTGCCTTTTGAATGCAGTTATTTTCGATAAAAATGATGGAAGGTATTGTTGCAACTTCGTATGCGGCTGGAGATAAATTCTACATTGACCCGGCAAAGCTTTTACCGCTTGCGAGATTTCTCCCACAGCCAAAGTATGTTCTTCTCCACCTTGCTCACTGTTCTTGAAAATTACATCTTGGTGTAGTTAGGGGATTAACACAATCTTAGATGGATAAGTAGTTAAAAAACTTCCCACTGTGCTCAAGAAATATGGTGCTTTTCCCTTGGAGCTATGAACCAATTTATTGATATCCAGAATAATGTTGCCAATTCGGGTCATAGATCGTTTCTGTTCATTTGTTGCCATGTTGCCTTGTGACATATGCATGTGTGAAAAAACGCTTTTTTTTAGATATGCATGTATGTCTGGATATAGCACGGATGTGGACCAATGGAAAACTTTACCCCTTTTTAAACATACACTGAATAACTTAGTATCTGAGGATGCAAACCAATGCAGATGCAGGATGGCTGAGAGGCCTCACTTTGATGGGTAAAGACAAAAGTGAGAGCAGAGGATGGAAAGTGGGGCAGGATTTTTTTCTTCCTCTGTTTTTGTTATCAATAGAGACACTCATGGATGAACATATCATCCGCTTGAATCTTGCTGAGTTCTAGGCAGAGTGCTTTTGTATTTGAGTGGCTAAGCATATTCTTAAGGTGGTGGGTGTAAGAAGCGTCATAGGAACAGGACATAACGCTTGCTTCCAGGCTATCTGCTCGTTCATTGTTTCTCTTGGAACATGTGATATCACTGTTCAAAGGAAGGGGAGATAATTGTGGAAATGGGAAACATACCGCCAAACAGCTGGTCAGCTGGTTAAGGGGTACCGAACAATGTTCTCAATTCTGTAGAGGTCAATCTGTACGTTTTTTTACAGCTTGGGCTTACATCTGATATAGTAGATTGATGTCTTTGGACTTGGGAATGTTGTCGGCAATGTGGTTGTTGAAGGATTCGATTGTTTACAGTTTTCAATAATAACATGGTTACTCATTCTTGATTTGCTACAAGGGCTTATATCTAGTTGTTTCGGAGACTTGATGCTTAATATTGTCATGATTAAGTTGTTACTTGACTATCAGATCAAAGTGAATTGCTTACCACTTTGGATGCCTCCTGAAATTCTGGTCTCGTTAATGTATACTAAGTCATGATTTTGGACATTCTTGTGGATATGTTGAGATTTTCCTTGGTTAATAAGAGATTTTGTTAACTTTGTGCATGTTGTCGGGAACTAATTACGATGGTTTATTATTGTTGCAGGGGACAGGCTGCTGGTAGAGGTGGTCGTGGTGGAGGCAGAGGTGGTTTTAGAGGTGGTGGCGGACGTGGGGGTGGTGGGTTTCGTGGAAGGGGTGCTCCAAGGGGTGGCAGAGGTGGTTTTAGAGGTGGTGGCCGAGGTGGTGGCTTCAGAGGCCGAGGAAGATCATAGAACCACATGTGATATCCCTAGTGTACTTCTAATTTTGCCTTGTGATTTTAAGATGGATTGGAAACTTAAGAATCAAGATTTGGATGCTGGCTTTTGGACGTTTTTGGAGCATGTTTAACTATCTGTATTTGCATATAACCCACTTAGTTTCAGAATATCTTAGTTGTGATTTGGTTAGGGCCTGGCTAGAATAACTTTGAACACTCTTCGTAATCTGTGCTCCTTAGAAATTATAGTAGGCATTACTCTGGTCTTCTACGTACGTAGAGTTCATGTTATGTTAATGCATTGAAGTATGTGTAGTGATTTGACAGTTAGAGATGAGATAATATTTATAAGGATATACAGCTCAGGGTGAGCTTGGAAGCCAATGGAGACTAGGAATGGTTTTGTAGGGAGGAAGAGAAGGAACTTGGGCTTATTTAAGAATCAGGACGTCCACATTCTGGAACTTTTCAGATTCTGTTTAATTTCTCACATACCACTTGCTCGCTCACTATTATGTAGCTGGTTTCGTGGCGTAGTCTTTATGGGCAGAGACAACCGGGCATCTAACATTCCCTGGAAGAAGCGAGTACATTATCCTGGGAAGAATCTGAAACCTACCATTTTGGAAACGAGAAAAATATGGCTTCATTTTTCCCTTAATAGGACGGGGGAATTTCCCAATAAAAGTCACCGTGCGTTGTATTGCCTCAAGATGTATCTGTATGATAGGATCAATATTTGAAGTGTCAGCTCAAGCTGACATTAAAAATTAGAAGGTGAAAAGCACGAACCGAAAAAGAAAAACACTAGTGTGTTATTGAGTGCATGTAAACGATAAAGCGCTCGGAAAAGTTGACAAGCAATAGAAATTCCGAAAAGCCTCGATATCTGTATGGAACCTCATTCAATGGATCCACCATCTTTATTGGAAGCAGCAATCATCTCAAGCCTCCCAACCCCTAAGAACCGTAGCCCGTGCAACGCGGTTAACTCCAAGGGTAAAGGCTCCCATGCGAAGATCACAATTGTGGGTCTTACACATCTCCTTCACGTCTTTAAAACCTTTGTTCATGTAGTTCTTCAGCTCATTGTTCACTTTCTCCTCATCCCACATGAAACCTTGGATGTTCTGCAATGAAAATGCAGGAAATGAGAGATCTGCGCACTGAGTAAATTGACAAACTGCAAGCAAACGGGCCTAGCCAAAAGAGAAACATAAGGAGTACCTGAACCCACTCGAAGTAACTGACAGTAACGCCTCCCGAGTTTGCATATATGTCTGGAAGTATAGCAACGCCTTTCTTTGATAATATCTGCAAAGAATTGCTATGAATTACTGCATTTTCCTGTTTCTTTACTGCTATTCTTACTCGTACTTTGTGTAGCTCTAAATTTCAGAAAGATGATCTGACCTCGTCGGCCTCTGGGTCAGTTGGATGGTTAGCTGCTTCAATAATGAATTTGGCTTTTACTTCGTTTGCATTTTCCCTTCAATCATATTCCCAAAGTTAGGCATCAATCGGCTAATATCTATAAAAAGATTATTAGCTCATCATATTAATGAAACGCGAAGTAATGATGGGGGACTTCTGTTGCATTCTGGACAAAAAATCATTGAGCTTCCTGAGTAGAAAGAAACCGATATTCGCTTAAATTGGCGATAAATTATTGTGTAAAACATGAAGCTAGCAAAAGAACCTGTTGATGACACCCCCGAGAGCGGCTGGGATGAGAATGTCACAGTCTTCAACCAATATCGACTTGGGATCAATTGGATCAGCACCCTCAAAACCTCTGACTCCTAGGTGTTCTTTTGTATGCTTGAGTAGCCTCGGGATATCAATTCCCTTGCTGTTTTTTATGGCTCCAGTGATGTCACTTACAGCGACGATCTTCCCCCCATTCTCGCTGATCAGTTGGGCAGCCCAGGACCCGACATTCCCAAAACCCTGACAAGAAATACATGACGATGACTTAGATTGATGCCATCTTTATCATACCAAGCTTCCCTAATACACCATTTACCCACCTTCTTTAGTTTATCTTATTTCTAATGCTTTGTCTCCCTCTATGAACCGACTAGATTGTTCTTGGTTATACGAAGAAGGTTGCTGCTATTATCATTAATGTTGATGTGGATCATGCCCATGAAATACGACATTCACAACTACAACTGAATCCTCTAATATATGTGAAGAACAGTCCAAAGCTTAAAAGATCGATGACAGTAGTATGGTATGGAAGGTGTACCTGTATCACAACCCGTTGTCCGGCGATGCTCTTACCGTGCTCCTTGAGAAGAGCCTCTGTTGCAAAGAGCACCCCTCGTCCGGTAGCTGCATCTCTGCCTAGAGATCCCCCAAGGTCCTAATTTTTTTATTTTTTGAAAAAAAGGAGTGATTTACATCGCATAGAGGCCAAATTCTATTGGAAACAGAATAACTCAATTCGTAGTGCGAGTGTTAGACAAAAAAGGCTCGCAAAACACTTTCTAGCCACAATTGAATGCAGAGTTGGATTTCTCTATATAATCACTTACAATAGGTTTTCCAGTCACCACTGCAGGTGAGTAGCCGTGGAATTTGGAGTACTCATCTAGTATCCATGCCATAGTCTGTAACCACAAAGCAACCAGATATAAGGCCAAAATCAGGTGAAAAACTCACTACACTTCAAAGCCTAACGGAGAAACTGTTCCACATGTTAAAGACAAACAGCAATATTTAACTGCTTCCCGAGTAATATATATGACCTGTGGACCTGTCCCCATATCAGGTGCTGGAACATCTGTATGAATTCCAATAAGATCGTGAATTTTTTGGGTAAAAACCCTCGTTAGTCTTTCTAGCTCAGAGATGCTTAATTCCCCTGGATTGCATCCTATCCCCCCTTTTGCCCCACCATAGGGAATATTTGCCACTGCTGTCTTCCAGGTCATAAGTTGTGCCAAAGCATTCACTTCATCGGGATCAACCTGCATCAACCATAAAACCATCCAAATTGAAACCCAAAATAGGCAAATTAGCAGCAAAGTATGGTCAACTGCTGGGCAGAAGAAGAGAGAACTTTAGCTTAACAATTGATTCTCATCAGTCCTGTGGATTTGTTTGACATTTCTACTGATTCTTGTATTTTGAACCCGAAAAGAATGAAAAGTTCTTTAGCCTTATCAAATAAACCAAGAAAGGTTTGACTCCTAAATTTTCACAGAAAAACTTATCTGCATTACTGTTGAATCCAGAATCGTGCCCATACTACAAAAGGAAAAAATCCTCAAACTCTCCATTCAAAAGATTTCAAACATCAGAGCGTAGACAACCTCAGGGTGGTATCTGATCCCTCCCTTCATGGGGCCTCTGGCATTGTCATGCTGAACCCTGAACCCAACAAAGGATGCCAAAGTGCCATCGTCTTTGGGGATGGTACACTCAACCTACAAATTTTGTTGAAAACCAGTGAAATAAGCAGTTAAACAAACAAAATGAGATCTGTGTACATAAGGAAAAGTGGAACAAGTCACTGGAATCTTGTGAATGAAATTCTACCTCGTGGTCATTCAAATAAAAGAACAAAATCTAAAAAAAATGGTTCCAAATTATGACCACTTTCCTGCAAGATCAGTGTAGCAGCTCTTATAGGCAAGTACAGTATGCATGAGGCTTAAAAGTCACCAACTCGAGCTTGATGGGACAAATAAATAAGAAAGTAGTTTATACGGTCTATCATCTCTTGCCTGAACTAAGCAACTAGTCAAGAGAGAAAATGTGGTTGAGTTTAGAAATTTTAAGTACTAATTGCCTCTATAATGGTGTTGTATAATCAGCTTGGATTATGCAGCTGAAATAACTAAATGAAAGTTTCTAAATCCGATTCATGTTGACCATTTATGGTTGAGGCAGAGAATGTTCTTGAATTTTTGTGATCCTTTCTGTATGCTTTCTCATGGCATAGCGGCTACATTTTCAAAAACATGTACGAAAAGAAATATTGCAGTAGGAGAGAATATAAAGCGCTTAATCACCTTGATTTCCCTAAAAGGAATTAATAAACTCTTTTCGAGCTTAGAGTCCAAACCCAAAAGCCGAGCTGCTAGCTTAAAGTTTCTGTTGGTTGCCACTAATGCATTCATGGTTGTCAGAAAACTGTTTGTAGAGCTAAACGCAGATCAGGTCCTCTCTTGCAGCAAGGAAGACGGATCAACCTAATTTAAGTCGCACTCCTCATTAGTGCAAGAGAAATATAGCAGTTCGTTCAAGTCAATGCAAAACAACAATAAAAAACTACGATTTATCCATTTGTGATATGCAATGCGTTTGATTCAATGGTTTCGTTTAGAATCCCACATTGGAAACGTGACGATATCCGAGTTTGATTTCAAGATATGCGATTCCAATTCCAGGTATGCAGAATATGTGACAAAAATGCAACCTGTATCATCTAAATGTTCAAGTGTTGGCACTATAAATTTAACCTCTGCCTCTATTTGAGCCTAGAAATGGATAGGAAACATAAGAAGAAGATCAGAGGACAGGAAAGAAAGAAAACAGAAGAACAGTGTGACTTTTCTAGCCAGCGGACCGAGCTAAATCAGATATACTGCTCCATATATGTTCCTCAGCGAGTTTCGATGCAGAAGGATATGCACAGTGCACGGACCCAAAGGATGTATCTTTATTTGCCACAATGAAGCTAAAGGTGCAATATACTTCACCTATATGTAGTTTTTTAAAAATAAATAAAAAATGTTGAAAAATAGACAGAACGTTATAAAATGCAGTTGGATTTTATTTTTATTTTGTTTTGGTTGTGGGGCACAACCGGAGTGGTGCTGAGATGGCACGAAGGAAAAATGTATGTCCAGCCAACACATGGCACTCCAATAGTTCGTGCATTCTGATCACAAACAACAAACGAAACACAGAAAGTATATATAACTTTACAATGTCAGAATGTCCGCATAGGACATGGGCGGGACTATCTTGTGCTTGTGCCTATACCCCATTTGATTAAACACGACATAAATGGGCGGAAGATATAGAAAAGTCCCGACGGCTCTGGTCCCTCTGATCAGAGAAGGGCCAGAAGAACACCAAATCCAAAAGGGGACGTTTATTTCTCTCTCTACTTATTTCGATTTGAATAAGTTGATTAGCTTCCTTGGGAAAGACTAAAAGGTTAATTAGGAAGGTCGGAGGAGTGAGAGTTTAGAGAAAACGGAAGTAGTGAAAAGTGTGACAAAAATATCACCACAGAGACTGATCACATTAAAGATATAAATAAGAGTACTACGATTGAACCTTGTAAGTTTCATACCGTGATCAACCTCCAAAATCAGTAGCAAGTGAATTCGATTCTGGGCTTGAAGCCAAGGGGCGGGCTAGAGACAAGTTAATATAAGGTCGAATCTACGAATATATTACGTAGAGGCAGACGAGGAATCAGAATCGAATTCTCGAAGAATCCAAGCTCCGAATCCCTGCAAATGAAATCCAGAATCTTGCAGACTTATATACAGGGAGAACACAGGAGTGGATGACGGGATTACATCAACGTCACCCAACATGCGCTGTAATATTTCTCAAAAGAATGTGATTCCCTTTCCCACTCGGCATCAAACTCACCTTCCATTAAGCTTGTCACTCACTCGCACTGCTCTCTCAGATGATGAAGAGAGAGAGAGAGAGAGGAATCAGACGTGGAAACGCAAAGCACTGGCAAGCACAAATGGTTCTACAAGTTCGTGCAATCCAACGCGATTCCCATACCAGGAGACTATATTACCATCATTTTTCAAACAAAATGAAGGCCTTTATAGTCTTTCACAAGTTGCATTCACTCATTTTTCTGGTGGGTATTTGTAATGCATGCATAGTGATTAATTAACAGCTCCCTGTCTGAGCGTGTGCGAAGGGGAAAGAGAGAGGTCAGATAGCTTTCGCAATTATATGGCTTATTTATAAAAAGTCTTTACTTTTGCAGTGTCGTCACACAAAGAGGAAAGCTAAAGCAAAAACCTGTTGATAGTGCTGTTTGATCAATTGGTCTTGTTGAAACTGGGTAAACAATTTCCTTTACAAACGGCTACAACTCAAATTACTTGCGTTATTTACATAATAATATTTGAAAGTAAGAATCTTTTTTATCAATAGTCATGAACCCTAAGGGCCTAAAAAATGAAGTCGCTTTGGCATGGCAAGCAATGGGTTTTTTATTGGCTGCCTGTTACGTTTAACTTGAGAAGATTGGATAGATTAGCTTACCTGTTTCTAACATCAAGGCATGGAAATGTGTTTCTTTGTTTGCAAAATCAAAGCCCATAGCCGGGTTCTTGATTAATTTATTCATGTGCTTCTAACCACTTCACATGCCACCATATGTTTTTTAAGAAAAGAGATGATACCGCTAGGATGGTAACTGCTTTTTTATTAAATTCCCTAATTTATGGTGAAAAAATACATGTGATTACATTCAAAATCAGAAAAGACATGCTACAACATATTCCTAACATGGAGATATATGTTAATGTATTTAAATAAAACTATCATGTGGTCTTTGTGTGTTTGTATCTCGGGCTTTTGTGGCCATTTGTGTTTGGGTTCCGACTCTTGTGGTATGTTTGGGTCTTCGGCACTTGTTGTCGGTTTGGTTCTCGGATTCTTAGATCCGGCTTGTTCTGGGTTTCAGTTCCCCTTCTTCAAAGGCTTTTGTCCCTTTGCTAAGCTTGTAGGACCTTCGGGTCTGATTAGATTTTCCATTGGCCTTATGATTCTTTTTTTGTTTTCTACTAGTTGTAATGTTTTCGAATTTTAATATATATTTTAAGGTTTGCTTACAAAAAAATAAAATAAAACTATCGTGTTAAGATGTACTTCAAGTATTTATAACATGGATCATATGAAGCAATCCTGATCCAGACAATATGGTGGTGATAATATCAAGAAGGAGCAAATTAAAGACTTGGTATGTCGTTTGGGTTAAAAAAAATAACATTGCTAAGGTGGTCCTTACTCCTCAGAATGAAGCATCCCTATAAAAGCAATAAAGCATTTGAGGGTAGGTGCTTTTTGTCGTGATGAAATTAGAAAGACAGTAGAGCCAATAGGAATGGTGGGTCAAAAGGGCAGGATTCCACTACACCACTGACCACTCCTATAGGCCTTGTTTGCTTCCGGGGGCGGGGTATTTGGAAAGATAATTAAGAAAGCAATGCATGTCTCCACCGAAGGATTTTTAGCCGCTCCATTTAGAGATTTAATTGGTAAATGCGGTCTAAATTATTTAATAACTTTTCGAACAAATTGACTTAAAAGTTGCAATGATATGATACGGAAACGCGGATTTTTAAACAGAATATTATGCACCAAAAGGATCAGACTGAAATGCCAACTTTAAACCCGAATATCATCTACCAGAAGTGTCATATAGAGAAATAGTCCTGAAAAGAAAAGAAATGGATTTGATGTCGTAGTTCCCATCACTTAGGGGGTCAAAAACAGGAAAATTATCCCCCCCCCTGTTCAATTCCTGAATGGGTCGGAACCCACTTAAACTCGGTGGAAAAAAGTGATGCAGGGATGATGGGGCCAGAGGTGTGGGATAAAACGAAACAAAGAGGAACGGCATGCCACTAGGCGGGGAGAATCCGTGATGGAATTCCGTCTCAGAATCTACCAGAAAAAAAGATACCATGATGGGCAGAGGATAGATTCCCTTATAGTTCGGAGTGGCACTTCCCCAATTGCCGTCATAAAAGATGATGCACTTGCAATTTTTGTTTTGTGGCCTGTGGGTATACTACACCAAACCAAAACAGTCTAAGCATATTAACTTTTGACCTTTTTACTTTGCTTGAATACCCAATCCGTTTGTTTATAATTGGAATTCACCCGCTGATGCCTGATACCCTCACTCACTTTTTTGACCATATCAGACAAAACTGGATAATTGGTCTTAGGCTCAAGTGTAGTCATGGTTGGCTCAAAGGTACGACTATTATCATCTATCTGTCGGCCCATCAATTATCCATTTGCATTTGCCGCAATCGAACCTACAAATATGAGTACCCAAACCAAGCCCATATAACCCGCTACAAATATTCAGTTTGTCCTTGAAGCGAAAAGAAGTTGAAAATCTCTCCAACCCACCGTAGCCCAATTGTGAGGCCCATCTGATTCAGAAAACCTCTTAGTCTTCTATTTTCTCACGTCAACAGTAATTACCATTGTTTTCTTTAAGAAGAGCAATTAAGAACCTCTTTCTACACCGACACTAGTAATTGAGTATTCTGAACCAGCTCAATTAATCATATATCGTTATTCGTTAGAGAGATCTGAACCTCTTTCCTCACCAATGGCTCTCATTAGCCGGCATGTGACGGCTTGGTCCAGGGGTTTTAATCTTTATACGAACCAGTTGTTGGTTTGGCTGACCTTTGACACTGTAAACCCTAGGGAACACCGAGTCATAAAACTCTTTTAGAAATCTTCTACCACCAATACCAACTACGCGTTTTCTATATGCCAGAAATATACTATATTATATATATAGCCGTTTTCAAGCAAAAGCCAACTCATTCTTTTCCTTGTCTCTGTTTACAATCTCCCTCGAAGCTTTTCTTAGAATCTTCAACCCCTTCGTGTCTCAATCGACGGACGATTCTCTTTTAGGCTTCTCAAAGAAAATGTGTCCTATGAGGTTCATCTTGGTGTTTTTCTCCGCGATACTCGCAGGATATTTTGCATGGAAGACAGTTCGTTCTTCGCCTGAGACGGACAATATTTCAGAGGATATAACAATTGAAAAGACGCCAATGAAAGCTGCAAGAGAATTCGATCTGAAAACGGTACGTATCCCTGTTCCTTTTTTAACTTCAAGTATCTATTTTTCTTTTCTTTCTTCTTCTGTTCCTTTATCCTGACTCGGATGTTTTTCAATTTCAGACGATTCAAGATGGATTCTGGGTATTTGTTGACATGGCCAGCGGGAGGTACTTGTGGAGGAATCTGAGGGATACGAAGAACAATGAAAAAGTCAACAGCAGGTAGAATTGGGTAGTGGATCTCGATGTTATTACTAGCTTGTTTCTGTCATCAATTACAACGGTACAAAATAAATGTGAAACATTGGTAATGTTTGTTTACTGAAATTTTGGGGAATATTCCCAAAATTTTGGGAATCTTTTGAATGTTGAAGTTTATTGGTGTTTATGAAAAGTTTGAAGTGTATGTGTAAAAGTTGTAAATTTTGAAGTAAGTTTGTTTTGTTGAAATTTTTGGGCCCCTAAAATTTTGGGCAAACAAACATGTATATTGTCTGTTGATGCACTACGGAGGTTGGGTTTGTAAAAATTGTACGATTCTGCAAATGCGCAAGACTCAACATTTCTTTTCCAATGCACTACTATTTTCCTCTGGAAGCTAGTGTAAGAATCGTGTAGCGAAAATCTGAATCGTTAAAATCTAGCAGCTCAAGTGTTTTGCCTCATTCAGATCTACACACACAGTTCTTGAGAAAGAGAATTCTAGAGATAGAGTTTCTAAAGAGAACGATTATCGCGAAAAATGACTTATTCTCTTTTCAAATGAAGTTTTGAGCTATTTATAATGGTTTACTCAGAGCTTCTCTTGTGCTTATGTGTGTGATCTTTAGGGATCTCAAATCTCGGCTAGGATCATCATGAAAAACTCTTTTTCATTTAACTCCCTTATATTCTGTATTCCGAATTTATGAACTTATACAAATTGTGATAATGTCCATTAACATATCACAATTGACCCTCCGAGATAATGACTATTTTTGTGAAATCCTTTTTGCTAATAATTATTTGTTTATTTATCTTTCTACCATACTATATTCCACATAAGCTAAATAGGGCCAAGATAATGTTACCAATTAAGTTCACATCTCATATAATTCTTAATTCACAATCTGTAACTCGTTGGACTTTCAAATTGTTTCTAAAACAATTTCACAAATAAATATATAATATATATTAATTTCGAAAAATATTTTCACAAAAGTCCACTGGCCAATGATTTCTTTTCGAGTCCAACTCTATACAGATATACTGAATATATTGTCTCACAAAGAGACTGGTGGATTCCTTGTTGAACATTTACACAAGCTCATTTATCATATACAAGACCCAACATTGTTTGGAATATTTGACCTAAAAAGATTATCACTAAATAACTCGATCAAGGCACAAGTACAAAACAAACAGACTTGCATAAAACCTCTCAAGTCTAAGGATACAATAAACTAATGGTGTTGAATACCTTCTCAACATCAGTGATCACTTTCAGAAGGTACTCTTACAGTGCACCCACACGTCTGCTTAAGGTCACTACCTCAATGACGAAGTCCATCGTCCTATTCAATAGAGGCACGTGTGTAGACCTATTTGTACATAAGTATGTACCTCAGTATAAAACAACTGTCAAGTGAATAATGAACCAAAAAATTATACCCCGCCTTTTGATTCATTAATAATCGGCATGACTTTTCTACAATTTCACTTAACAATATAATTGTGTAACATCTCATGTTACAACATTATACCCAATAAATAATAAATACATGTGAAGATAAAAGAAATAATTATCTCATATCTAATAATTAGTTTTGAGGGCATATTTCCAACAGCTAGAACATAAAAAGTAATGGAAATTTTTTTATCTAACGAATCCATACACATATTATAACAAGTTTAGCTTAAAAGAAGTCAGTAATGCCACCTGGAATAGGTAGACATTGCTCCCAAGTCCGAAATCAAAGATCAGAATAGAATCCAAAATCTTAGTCCAAAAGTACTTGCCGTCTCAGATCTGCGATATTTGCACTTTCTATTGATCAAACCAGTTGATACTAGAGTTTCATATCCAGTGGAAGAGCTTATATACAATTGCAACAAACGCCTATATACAACCATTTTCTAAAGACCACGAGACACATGAAAAAAAAACTTATTACAGAAGATGAACAACAGTGACTGACATGTACAATTGCAACAAACGTCTCTCACAATAAAATATTACAATATAATCTCTCTCTCCCATCAAATCATAACTTTTCACTACAAAAAATATAAAAAATTACCTCTCTCTTCACTTTTTCACTAAACCCAATACCAAAAATTTTAACAACCTAAAAATTTTCCAACACAAACCCACCTTGAGTTAGTTTAAGTCCACCTGTAGCTTAATAGACATGTACAAGAGTAAGAAGAGCACCCTGTGGAAGTGGTGCATCCCGTGCAAGATTGGAGCCCACCCACATGGCTACCACCACCAGAGCGACGACACTGCTGCTGGTTTTTCCACAAACCCAACTTGCAAAAGAGAGGCACAAAGTTAGCAAAATGCCACCCCTCGCACCCAAAATCCAAGCAATTACGTAGCCAATCTTATAGCCCACATGCAACTTCCTATCAAACAAGCCCATGAGGCTACTAAAGGTAAGAGACCATCTGGATCCAAAGGTTCGCAGTATAAACAAAAGAAAGGCAGATCTCAGCACTTCAGTGAAGGGGCCTCTCTCTTGATCTGTACTTCCTTCTTCAAACACCTCTTGATCATCAGAGGAATTATCCTCATTCACTCTATATCGATAGTGTTCCCTATATCTCTCCTGTTGCATTTTCCACCTCAGTTCAGCCCACCTATAAATTGTTGCCCTGTGTTCATATTCAGGGCTTTGGTTCCACTTTCCTCTATATCCCCTGTCAGCGTCTTCTTGAAATTTGAGTTCTTGGTCATACTGAATCCGTGTTGCTTCATTAGATAGTACCTTTTCATGTGGATAGGGAACACAGAAATATTGTCAACAGATCCTACAGCTATAAGACAACAAAGGAGTTTTGGGAAAAAGGAAATGCGCTATTTGAAGGTGGCAGCAATTGGTTCATAGCAACATGGAGTCTGCATGTTAGCCTTATTAGAATGTTGAGTAAATGGTTTTTGGCTCTTCATTACAGAAACTATTCTGATTGAGAAACAAGCAATCAAATTTTGAATGTTCAAAGATCTCTAAGCTGTTTACACCGTCACTTTTGTTGTGGTAAAAAACAAAAAGGGATCCTCTATATCTTCCTCACTAGATTGACAAACCAACAGTTTCTAGACCTGTGAAAAACTTCAACTGTGAAGCAAGTCAAAAAATATCTCTTACCCTTGAGAGAAATATTTGAACGTAGCAGATATAATAAGTTAATATGAACACATAAAAAAAAAAAGTTTCTGACTTTTTATTCATACATAGAGCAGTTACTCTACAACACAAGACGAAAAGTAATGAACGGTAGCTCACTTCATATGCATGACGGATGCTCTTGAACACCTCACCAGCTTGTGAATCCTTGCTAACATCAGGATGATACTGTAATCAGAACAGACAAATATAAAAAATAAATCGATGTTTGGTCCCATTCTAATAGAGAGTTCACCCAAAGGTTTTATATTTATCTCAGTGGAACTTCCCAACAACAGAGGATCCAGCAGGAAGAAGTATTTGAGTACAATTCCTCAGACTTATAACATGATCATCGTGCCAAACAGGAAAATTACACAAACAATGCACCAGCAGGGTAAAATATGTGAGACAACATTTCACAACAGAAAGTACATGGCGACTGTAACTACAAGTGCTTCAGAGTTCAGGCCCAAATAAGTGATATCCAGGCAGCATGCCGTCAGGGTCACAGAGGGTGGCAAAAGGCATGGAATTATCGAAAAGAGGGCATGCAATCGACAGTTATTACGGATGAACAAACAAGTGGTGACAGAAACTTTGTCGAATCAGAGCTCATTAGCGGTTTATGAGTCCATTACGTTTTCTATATTCCAACTGAAAAACCAAACTACTGGGTTCCGGCGTGGGAAGATTGTATTTTATACCCATGGGTAAATTCTTATACCAATAGAAATGGATATAAGAGTGCGAAAACAACAAACATCACAAAGACGTTTTCTGACCACACAATCTGTTTACGAAGAACTAAAAACTTCTTACTTATCCCCATGATCTTACAGAGATAAAGAACCCGTATTTCCTTCCAAGCAAAGTGAACTAAAATTCACTACAGTGATATCCAATCCAGGTGATTCAAACACCAACATGTGCATAAACCCAAAAAAAAAGAATTCCGACATGTTAACAAAAACAATATTACTGATACAACTTAATTGAGAGAGGGACTGAGACGGTACCTTGCGGGCGAGAAGGCGGTAAGCCCGTTTAATGCGAGCGGAGGTGGCATTCCTGGAGAGCCCCAGCACCGCGTAGTGGTCCTGCTCGCTATTTATTCCGGCCGATAAGACGACCAGCGGGCCAGAGCGGTGGAGGCGACGCTGGGGTGGAGTGGTGGGCCAGGCAGAGGCGTTGGAATTAATTGAATCGAGGGCGAAGGAGAAACCGAAGCCACAACCAATGCTAGCGGAACTATTGATTGGGACAGGTCCCGCCACCAGGAGGTGCGTTTGCATTATTGTTGATGCATTTGACTTCCCACACCTCCCTCCGTTCTGTGGACCTCTCCTGGGACTGGTTTAGGGCGAGAGGGAGAGAGATAGGTGGACTGGTGGTCCTCACACGAGAGAGGAAGCCGTTCCCCGTTGGACTGGTTGGGCTCGGGGTTCCAGTTGGACCTTTTCCCCGGTCATTGAAGTGGGCTAAATGACCGAATTCAGAGTCGTACAATAACAGCCCATCACCAGGCCCGATAAGTGTCCAAGGAGGCGTTTCTTTTCCTTCCCAAAACCGTTTCGGAACCGATGGATAGAATTTAAAAAGAAATATTATAAAATTTGTCAGAAATATATAATATAAATAATATTCGAATAATCGAATATCAGTCAAAGGAAAGTCAACTAGGAGTTGAATAATCGAAGGTAGAAAAATTAACTGAATATTCGAAGTCGACGGTGACAATTTGTCAGGACTCAGGATATTTTTGGTTTCCGTTTTAGAATAAGTTTTTTTTTTTTAATGCCACTTACCAAAAAAGCCTACACTTGAGGATGAGGAACGTATATAATAATAAACCTCTCCAATACCTCACTTGGTCCAACAGTACAAAACAAAACTGTACATCGTACAGCTACATCCAACGGTATTGCAGATTCCACGTCGTCAATAGCGGAAGCTTCGGATCGCTTCGACTCTGACCACAAGGATCTATCGGCAGGAGGGGACGCGAAAAGCGCTTCTCAGTTGGGACTTGTGAGAGTATTGACGACACCACTGGAACAGGGGCAGTGTCCAGATTCATTCAAAGAGCCAAACACTTGCTAAAGAAAAGGAAGCCTTAAAAAGAGGGAGACCGCACGAATCTGTGAATGTTGCCCATGCCTTCTTCATATCCTTCCTTTCGGTGTTAGATCGCATTAAACTCATTTCTCTTTCCCTCTCAGGCATAGAAGCCAACCAGTTTCAGGCATTGAATCTCTCTCCTTCTCTTTTGCTATCTATTTGATTTGCTATTGCTTTTGTTTGATGGCGATGCTCAATGTTTTTGTCACTTCGGAGTTTCTTTTCATGGAAAATACGTGAAAATGTGCTTTTGCTTGTTTATTCTTTTATGTCCGTGAATCCATATTGCTTAAGGGCATTTAGGATTATTCTTAGGATACAGACACTAGTGATGGAAGGGGAAATTTGAAGTTGGGTTACGGCCCTTACGGGTGTATTCCTTGACATTATCGTTTTCATTCAAGTATACAAATGATCTGCCTTCTTTTCGTTCCTCATTTCTGCTGAATTTCTTATAGTTGAAATTAGAGAATGGCATCTAGTTGATCAATATGGCAACCAACTAATATTTGTTTTTTGAACCGTTGGTGCGGAAGGTATCAATAGCGCTTTTACAGGGAAAATATAATACGTGTCTCTCTCTCTCTCGAGCAATCCTGAAACGCAGAACGTCAAAATTCTTCCTACATGTCCAAACTTCTTGCTTCTTTTCTTTCTGGTATAAATATAAGAGACATATACACAATGTGTCTTTTTCTCTGTTTATTCTTTGATCTTTAAAAAATCTATATATATATATTTGATGTTCCGTTTTCTCTTCCTTTCCTGTATTTATATAAAGGAAATAAGGTAATAATTTAGTACACTTCTTCATGGTTGTATTGCTGTTAATGATTTTAAGGTTTACTTGTGTGAAGGAACAGAAGAAAAGTTTTCTGATGTCTACTCTGATCAATTCAACGAATATATTTTGGCAAGAATGTCCAGTTGGGAAGGTTGAACGACAAAAGCTACTTAATCAAAAGGGATGTGTTCTATGGATTACGGGTTTCAGTGGATCAGGTTTAGTTCCTAACCTGACTTGCATAATACTATCTCTTATTACAGGAAACCCACATAAGCACTATGCCCTGAGAAACAGTAGTGAAGACCGATGCATTAAGAAGAGAGGTGGCAGAAAGTTCGATTCAGGATGGGATAGAATGGTAGGAAAGAATATACATGGCAGACTTGAACAGATTGTAAGATTCATATCCCAAAATATACGTGACCTTGATTAAATTGGAATTAAAGCGTAGTTGAGTCGAGTCTAGTTGAGCCATGCTGAAGTCAATCATTTGGTTTGATACTCATAAATTTCCAATTTATCCTATGTAATCAAGATGGAATGTGTTGATGCAGGATAATTCAGCTGAAAACCTCCGGCTTGGTTGGGTTTTAACTGCTTCTGTGATTTTTTGGCCACAGCATGAAATTAAACTGGATTATACACCCCGTTACCAATGAACTAATCACAGTGGCCCAGTTGGTCCATGGATTATAACTGAAGCTTTTTTTATTACAGAGAGTGTGACTTCAGAAATTTAACCGAGTTTCTACTTCTTTAGTTGCATTTTTGCATTTTGAGATAGCTTTGGAAGAAAAGATTGGAGCTTTGTGAAATAAACGAAACCTAAAATGAATAGTAAGGGTTCACATCGGAAGCTTGCCTGTTTATGTTGAAACCAATTCTTGCAGCTCATCCTGTCATTGTATTGTTAAGAGGTTTTATGCGGCAGTTGCATTACTAAACCTCCCAGGAAGCTAGGCTTAAATGTCCTCTTTCTCTTGCAAATGCTAAAATCTTTAATGGGGATTTCTTCCTTTCTTTCACAAGACGAGTTTCGGTGTGAATTAATCCCCACAATGGCAACTAGAGAATAACTGATAAACTTTCTAGTCTAATCAATGGTTTGAGGTGCATTCTAGTATGCTATATTGGATGTAGATTCTATATCTTGCTGAAACCTTTTGTTCAAATTGCTCAGGAAAAAGCACACTGGCGTGCTTGGTAAGTAGAGAACTGCACTCCAGGGGAAAGCTCTCATATGTTCTTGATGGAGATAACCTTCGACATGGACTAAATAAGGACCTCGGTTTCAAACCAGAAGATCGAACTGAAAATATACGTAGAGTTGGTAAGTACAGCCATTTTCTTGGACTTGGAGGGGTGAGCCGGAGGTTGAAAATCAGCTTCTCGTAAACAGATTCTTTTGCTTTGTAATGGTGGATCCTTAATTTTATTTTGTTTGTCTTTTTGTATCTATGTATTTCTCTTTTGAGTTCCTCTGATGGATCTAACTGGTATACTAGCATTTGTGTCACGTGCTGCTTTGTGGAGCAAAACTGGGAAGACTTTCCATCCCTAATCTGATACAGCACCTAGTGGCTAGAATATATATATGGATATTCCTGAATATCGACCTACATTGGCTTGTACCTATAAATTTTGTCATATCGGTTAGTGAACAGAGATATAAACAAAATAAACAAAAAATTATCTGCTCCTACTCTTAGTGCTATTGGATAAGTATATCTGTACTAAGGATAATTATAATCATAAGGCTAACACTAAGTTATTATTTATCTAATATAGGGGAAGTCGCAAAACTCTTTGCAGATGCTGGTTTAATCTGTATTGCCAGTCTGATATCTCCGTATAGAAAAGATTGGGATGCTTGCCGTGCAATGTTGCCAGATGCAAATTTTATTGAGGCAAGGCTCCTTGTGATGGGTTCATTGTCATGACTTGGTTTCTGTTATTTTCAAGATGCAATTATACGTATACAGGTTTTCATGAACATGCCTCTAGCATTGTGTGAAGCAAGGGATACAAAAGGCCTTTACAAGCTTGCACGTGCTGGAAAGATCAAAGGTGCGCTTTGAAACATTCTTATCATCAGTACATTGACATGTTTGTGCCATCAGTATATGGTATGAATTATGTACTGTCTTCCTGTATCTTGGATTGAACCTGTGCCACGCATGGAGTAAATTATATTGGTGAGGATGAATGGATAGTTCTCGTCCATTACCTTTTTGTCCTTTTGTTATAACCATGTCCCGTTGCAGGTTTTACTGGGATAGATGATCCTTATGAACCACCATTGAACTGTGAGGTATGTCTTTATTGAAGGATGAAAACTAATTGTAGAGACATCCACAAGGACTTTAAATTCAATCTGTTGTTGAACATCATTAAATGTTGGGCAAGTCACCTATATGCTGTGCTTTTGTCTCTTATGTTTTCGAACTGAATAATTTGTACCCTTTTCTACAGATTGAAATACAAAATAAAGATGGGATTTGCCCTGCACCAGGTGAAATGGTGAAGCAAGTCGTGTCGTACTTGGAGGAGAAAGGCTTTCTTCTAGATCAGTAGTCAACAACTTGTGTTCCTATGATCTCTAGTAGTCATCTCTCACAAAGTAGAGGACGTCACTTCAAACAAGTGGTGGCATCGACCATGCCTTCTAACACCTTCAGGCGATGAATAGAGAAACAGTGGGTGCGAAAGTGGGTGAAATAAGGAATATGTCTTAGGTTTGTATTCTATGTTTCTTCAATATTGGCATGGTCTTGAAAATATGTTATCCATGCTGTCAGCAACACCTAATATTGAAGTAACCCAATTATAATTCTTTGGTGAGCCCATGGGAATCCCACTTTCGGGTCATCCAGAAGGTATTAGTTGTGTTTGGGTGCAGCTGCATAGACTTGTGTGTATCATTCTCGACTCAAATTAGAGGGTCCCTAGGTTCCTTGTAGTTTCTGATTTGCTAATCGAGTTCTTTGTTGTGCTTTCAACAAAAGAAGGAAAAAAAGTTAACAAGATATAAACGCAAAAAGGATGTCACCCGCCTGCTTCATGAATCATCTGCGCTTCATCCTGTTCCCCGTGGAAACGTAAAGATAACGAAATCGTTGTAACTTGTTTGCAACAGGTTGGAGCGATTGCTATAGGCATTTTTTTGCTTTTTCCAATTAAAATGGTTAAAAAAAGGGGCAATTTTTTTTTATACTTAAAAGAGGTGTGTTAAAAAGTATTAGCTGCAAGACAGACAAAAGAGAACAGGTACGGTGAGTCGGTGACAGAGTAAAAGTCAGGACGAACATCACACGTAGGCGTAATATTATAGCGGCGGGCGGCCTGGGCAGGGTCCTCGTTGGGTAAAACACGCTTTCCCCATTTCGGAGCAGAACAACACAAGAAGAGGGCTTGGAGAGACGCAAGCAAGAGGGACAGAGATGGTGCTGAACAGCCCTCTGGTGGCTTGGGTGGCCAACGTATCGGCGGACTTATGCCAATACATAGCGTGCAACCCGGAGAGAGTGAGCAGCGATGGCGTCCTACGCCTCCTCTTCTGCGTCCCGTTCCAACAACTGCACCGCCTCGCCCTGAGCTTCTGCTCTCCTTCTCTTTCCTACGACCACGACGACAACTACGATTTAAATTCCCATTCTGATTGACTCTTTTCTTGTAAGATCCAGAGGATTCAGTTTGGAGAAAATAAGCGAATTCATAGAGAATGTTACTGTTCTTCAATAATTAAGTATTTTTGCTTTCCATTTGAGATCGATCTGGTTCGTTTGAATTGTGTTTGGATACCAAATGGAGAGATTTGGCATTGGATTCGTTGTGTATTCGATTATGTTGTTAGACTGTAGCCCCATTTCTAACTATTTTTCTCTATTCCAAATTATGTTTTTATTCGTTAAATATTTAATTATGTTGCTTTTCTTCCTAGTCAAAATGAACAAATTAATTATGTAAAATATTCATAGAGGTAAGTAAATTAGAACATCATATGGAATATTAGATGTTTTGACAATGATATTGATAGAGCTTAAGGACAAAAATAAAAATATGGATATACGATCACGACAAATAACAATAATTAACGAAAGTGCCTGGCATTTAAACAAAATTATAAAAATTAGATTAAAAAATGAAGAAGAAGAAGGGGGCCGGTGTGGGCGTGGGCGTGGTGGGAAAGAGATGAGGACTCTGGTGGTATCGCCTTGGACGACGACGAACTTCCTATTTTCTTGCATAAATGACATTAAAAAAGCCCCCCACTCCCTCAATTTGCAGTTTTGCCCCTCCATTCCCAACTCGTTGACTCTCTTCTCCCCTTCGCCTCGTACTTTCTCCATGGCCGCTTCATCCTCAGCTCAATCGACAACGAATCCTCAGGTACTCGGCTTTCATCTTTTCTCCCAAAAACCGGAAAAGAAGGCAAAATTGTTGGAACACTCAAAAAAATTCAACTCCTTTGTCAATATTAATTTTGATTGACGTTTCATTTGCTATATTAGCGTTTTCCTTCAAATTATAGAATGAGTGACTGATGGATTACTTTCTGATAAAGCAATTCGAAAGGATAAAATGATTGATCGATGAAGAATTCATAGCTAAACTGACAGTAAAAACTCCGGGGGGTAAAATGATATCGTTTTTTTTCTCGGAATCAGGCTGTGTCACCTGGAGATGGAAACAAAGCTGCGTCCGATGTATTTCAACTGATTCAAGCACATCAGGTATTCTTTTCAACGCACTACCATATACAGCTGTGGATAGATTTTACGTGGACGTTGACTTTGGAATTTATTGATTCTGGGTTGTTGTTGTTACAGGAGAAAGCTGCTCGGCTTCCTCCCGTTGAGGAAATTCGAACTGTGCTTGATCACAATTTGCGCGGGATGCTCTCTACCTTTTCTCAGGTTTTGGGAACGCCCTTTTAGATTTAATTAATTATGGGTGTTGTTTTGTTTCTTGCTTGATCTTAGTTTGATCCGATCTCGGAAATTAGCAGTTGCTCTACTTTTAGCTGTGAGCCTGTGACTATTGACTAAAGCTCGTATAACTCCTCTAATCCAGTGCAGAACTTGTCACTTCTTCTAAAATCATTAATCACGCAGCTTAATGCCATAGGAGTAATATCAGTCTTAAATCGACAATCACTATATGATTATGATAGTATATTCAACCTCTGCTACAGCTTGGATGTTCTTGTGATACTCTTATTTGTTGATATTTCATTGTGCTACTCATTTCTCCGCCACCCTCGCATACCTGCCTAATCTGATTCTAAATTCCTTTTTCATGTACAGAAGCATGAGGGCTATCCATCGGGGTCCATGGTTGATTTTGCCTGCGATGCAGATGGATCTCCAATATTAGCAGTCAGCAGCCTGGCAGTGCATACGAGAGTGAGTCCAGTTCTAACACAACTTTAGATTGGACAATTATACTGTTGATAACGTCCCTGGATAAGGCCTTCATATTCCATTTTGAATTGTCTTTCTCTTTGGACACGTGATGCACAACAGGTGGGGTTAACGACTGAGACTATGTTTCCATCCCTAGCAAAAAAATTGACTTAGTTGCTTGGTGATAGGTTTTCAGGGGACTAAATGCTCCCGGTATCAAAAATAAATGTTTTGATAGTGGAATTAGCTTCTTTGCTAATGTTTGGTTGCACAAGTGCTTGTTGAATCTAACTTTCTTCAGATGCAATCCCTGCTTGCCATCTATGCTAGATCAAGTAAAAAAGCTGGGTTGTTCTGGTCTCCTAATAATTTATCCTTCTTTGAATATTGTTTTGGTCCATATTCATACATATTCTGATAGATACCCCTGTTGTCGTATGTCTGCGTGTAAATAAGAACACAAATGTAATAGTCATTTGACTGACTTTCCTTTATAAAGCCTAAAACCTTTTTTTTCTTGTTGATTTTGAAAATTTTGGTCTTCTCAAAGAGACACCGTGCTGTTTTGTGCAGGATTTAACAGCTAATCCCAAATGCTCATTGCTTGTGGCTAGAGATCCAGAGGACAGGACTGATTTAGTAATCACTCTGCATGGTGATGCTGTTTCTGTATGTTATATCCCTTCTCAAATGTTGCTTAGTGTCTTAGTTCATTCTGCTTCTATTCTCATATGTGATATGGGGGCTAGGATTTGCTCTTTGGTGCTTTTTAAATGTAAGGACTTGACATTTTGGTTTTACCAATTGTACAGGTCTCTGAAAATGATAGAGCTGCTGTTCGTACTGCATATTTGGCAAGGCACCCTAATGCATTTTGGGTAACTTATGAGCTATTTTTCTCTATCATGTCTCTTCCCCCTCCCCTCCCCAAGGAAAGAAAGAGGAAGGGGTGGGGGGTAGAAACTAAAGGTTAACTACTAAATAAGAACTATTGATGTGAAGGTTGACTTTGGTGACTTCCAATTTATGCGCATCGTACCAAAAGTTGTACAGTATGTTTCAGGGGTTGCAACAGCTTTATTAGGATCCGGAGGTTTGTGAGCCAGACCAGTCTTCAATTTTTCTTCTTTTGATCAGAGTTCAGTTCTTCTCGAGTCTTTCTGTCCTGCAATATTTTCTATTTATGTTTTTATCACCACCTATGTGGTTATATATTGTGCTTTTAGACACTTTTCCCCGTTCTCACGTTATGCATGTTTCTCTCACTGTTATTTTCAGAGTTCAGCGAGGAAGAGTATAAATCCGCTACTGTTGATCCAATAGCTCAGTTTTCTAAACCTGTTGCAGTATGATTTCCTATGTAGTATTTTCTGCTACATGTTTCTTTTCCCTACCAACGTTAAACCTAATTGGAATCCTATTCTTTCAGTCTCACATGAATAGAGATCACGCTGAAGATACAAAACTTATTGTGCAACACTGGACATCAATCCCGGTAATTTGAAATATCAATTGTGCATTTTGTTGCCATTTGAAATGGGAAGCAGGGATTTTTCTTTTTTAGTTCAGTGGCTGATATCTCATCATCATTATTATACTCATGCTATCCTGCTGGTTAAAATCAAAGATAACAAGTCCAATGAATTTGGGTGCCATATGATTGGAACAAAATTGGTTACCTTTGTGATCTGCATACTCCAATTGCATGGATGTGCTAATGATGTCATTGTAAAGAAAGGAAACTTCAATATATGCTCCCATCAGCATATGATTATTTTGATAAAAGCTAGAATTTGATCTTTCTGCAGGTGGACTTTGCTTACATGCTGGATTTGGATAGCCTTGGTTTCAATGTTAAGGTATCTGGTCTTTATCCTTTATGCAAACTCAAATTTTACTTTATTTTGTTCCTTCTCTTTTTCTATTGAAAGTTGAATTTTGCATAATCAAAGAGTTGACATTTTGCAAGAGTTTTCTGTACACTATTTTATGTAGGACAATGTTTTCTCAACTGTAGTTCTCTTCCTTACTGATATGAATCTGTTCTGAACTTGTTTTTTGTTTCTTCTTCTGTTAGGCTGGTTATGGAGGGAACACTTTCAAGCTCCGGATAGCTTTCCCTAGACGTGCAGAAGATAGAAAGTGAGACATTTTAGTTGAAATAACTCTTCATATATGCCCTTCTGCTTTTGTTTCACTCTAATTATAAGGATGTTATGCTGCAAGGGTCTTAATTTGATACTAGAATAGATGTCATGATGCCAATTCTTAATAAATATTGTAGTCATTTTATATTATGTGTTGACCATGGATTCCCAAGTGTCCATAGTGTGATGGTAACTCTGGTTAGGGTAGAAAGAACTCTTTCTTCAAATCCTGGTTTCCCGATTATTATCCTCCAGTTTCTCGGAAACATGGATGGCAGTACTGGGGAAGGAGGTACATGATCCCCTGCAACTGATCCATTGCTAAAATTCCTTGTGTCATTAGAATGAGAGAGAAGTTGAAAAGTTTGCTTCCTTATGATTGGGAAACTTTGATTTGACCATCTATACGTCAACACTAGCCAACAGAAAATTTATTAAAATGGTGGCTAATGTAATCTTTGCATTGTTTGTGTTGGATTATTTTATTTCAGTCATATTCATATCTTCCCGTATCGTTTTTAGGGATGTCAAGACCCTTGTAGTGGAAATGCTTCAAGCTGCTAAGCCTTAATCAGATTGATTCTAGAGCACGAAAGAATGGGGACATGCTGGACAAAGATGTTCTGGGAATGTTGGATCGTGCAGTACATCTTGAAGCAGTTGCCTACTCTGAGCATAGACACATTCAAATCATGGAAAGCATATGAATAATAGCTCTGGTGAAAGGCCAAGAAAAAAATAGCTCTGGTGAAAGAGGGACTTATTTGTATTGTATGCTAGGCAGTATTACTAGAAGAGAGCTTCGTTTGTGGTTAAAGTCACGTGAGTAACATTTAAGAGTAATGACTGCTTGATGTATAGGTGGTGGTGTAATCCCTCGTGAAATTTTTCTCTTCTTTTATCTTTCTACTTCTTCCCTGAGCAATTTGTTTTGGTGAGATTGTGCAACGAAGTGTCTGTGACGAAACCCAGTATTTTAAACGCACGAAAGGTTTGTGTTTATGTCTGTTGTTTTCGCGAGCAATAACATGCATTTGATGCGATGCGCCTGATGGATCAATGATATAGGTATAGACATTAATTTGGCCAACCTTCACCACAGGATCAGGACGTGACGTTGAATAGGTAATTAGGTGGTATGGATTTGAACATTGTTGCGTTTTGAAATAGCCCACGTGCGAAAAATAGGATGGCCGTGACCTCCACATTTGTCACAAGTATACGCCGTATCATAAGAGAATTTCCTGGCAAGTCTTGATTTGTATTCATACATGATCATTGGACTCAATGTATTTGCGAGATAAGATAAAGCGATCAGTACCAACCCTTACGATGTCTTATGAGAACCAAAAGGTGGGAAACTCTCCATTGCAATAGTTGGATTTAGAAAAAAGATAACAAAGTGATTTTACAATTATAGATCGGACGATGAGTATACAAAGAGCAAGTAGTCACGCTGACAATTCTCTACACCTTTCCTGCCAGGTACAGCCTCTAATAAAACGGATAAATACAAAGTTAATCCGTGTGATTTGTACGAAAATCAAATAAGTCTCTGAACTTTAAAATGCATCAAATTAGCCATTGAGGTTTAAACTCCATAAGACTTAAACCTGCGAGACTTGTTAAATTTTTCACAGAGACCAACTTTGTATATATCCCAGAATAAAAACCCCACTTAAATTAGCCACACCTCTCTATAATCTATCCTGCCCAAAACAATCCTCTAAAACTTGCAAGGAAAAGGTCAACTGCATTATGTAGCATGTATCTCTAATCTCTCATTCTGAATCGCTGTCCATACTCCCCATGGCCTTCAATCCTCTTGGTCTCTGCATCACATAGCCAGAAAACATAAAAGGTTAACCATCAGTCAAATCTGCAAAAACCCACCCTCACGTCCAAAACACCAAAACAAATACAAAAGTTAAAAAATATCAAACAAAGACCAATACCAAGTACCTTCTTACAACTCTTCTTCTCTCTAACCTCGTATCTCTCTTGGCACATGTCAGTCAGCCATGCCCCAGGACTCACCAACTGCAATCCACACACCCAACCGAAAAATGGAGATAGAAGACCAAACACAGAGAAGACTAAAACCCAAAAATCATCGAAATCACAGATAACAGTCATCACACGGAAAGCCAAAACGACTTACGAGCAAGCTTCTTTGGATGATCTTGGCCCTCTTCTTAGGCCTCTGGGAAGGCTTGCAGCCCTTCATAGCCATAAAATCTTCCTCTTTCTCCTTGCTAGACAGAGTAATATACAACTTCGGCCAAACCAATCCTCTCTCCTCCCCAATCCCATTGTTACTCGCATCCACTGATGCCTTCCCATTCTCCTCCACAACCAGTGACCCTCTCGTGCTATAATACCTCTCCTCCTTCTCCGGTGACGCAGATTTCCGCAGCGTAGCCCCCACCAAACTCCTGTAAGCAGACATCCAGCAAAATACCACCCGCTTTATTAATTTCTCAAAATTCCCCCAAAAATGATTTATTAACGCGCTGTCTAGTGGCTGAGAAAGAATGATTAGGAAGAGAGAGAGGGAGAGGGGGAAGGGGGGGATCCACACGACACGCAGGGAATCCGGGTCTTTTTCCTTGTTCTTCCCAGCGTCCACACAACACGTATTTGCTTACCTGGTGAGGCGATTGGGTTGAAGATGAGAGCTTTCTTTCTCAGAAGCAAACCTAGATTTGATTTTTCTTCGTATTCCACCGTTAATTCTGGCTGATATCTCAGGGTCTTTGACTCTCACACATCTGACTCGCTTTCGGTTCCCCCACTGCAAGAAAAGTTCAGGCTCTGAGGGTTTACACGCTCTCTGATTCCTCTCCTCTGACTCCATATCTGCCATGAGAAAGCACATAAACATGAGTTTTGGAGGCTTATCAACTCAGCAATCCCAAAAGCAGAAACATATAAAACGGAAAGAACATTTTGGGTACACCACCTTGATTCCCCCAGAAAGCAAGGATCAGAGATGAAATAAATAAGTTGAAATCAAATAAAACTGAGTAAAAGAGGTGGAAAGAAAATCAACTCAGTCTTCTTGAATGCTCGGAAAAGCCGATGAGGGTAAAGTCACAGATACAGATTTTCTAGCTGAGGAAACTGGTCTCTAAACTCAAGATCTACAACTGAAACAAAGAAACTAAAGAAGATGCTTATCGGCTTCCGCTGCAATTCAAAGGATTTACAGTTTAATGAATACCCCACAAATCGGGGGGATTCTGTTACAAAGTAGGTGCAAAGTCTTCTCAGAATGAGAGAACCAAACACACGACAAAATACCAGACTTACCTTACAGAAACAAGGAAAAAAATCGTAAGAACAACACAGATCCCCGCCCGTTCTCTCCAAAATTATGTGCTTTTAATCGAGGTAGAATTACTCTCTCCTTTCCGAGAAGCTGTTGTCGTTGTGTGTTCTACAGGATGAACCTCCTCTTCTCTCTGTTTCAGCCCTGTTGTCTGTTCGTCTTCTCTTCCCCACTTTATCTGTCTATTTATCGCACCAATGTCAGGAAAAAAATAAAATAAACAGAGAACAGATTAGAAATGATACGGCACAGCCTTAACAAACTTAAATAGTACATAGACGATTTCCACCACAGGCTGGGCTCGGGCTCTAATGGGCGCATTTCCAAGCCCAATACTTGCTTCTTAGTAATCCAAACATTATGGGCCAGCAGCTTTCGACAAATAAGCTACCTGATTATGTTATGAGACGCCCCGTTTTGCACCGACCATTATCATATGTATTAATTGCTCGCAAACGACATATTTTGCAGTTTGTTGCACATATTAACGTGCAATTGTATCTGATAGCAAATGTCTTCAGTATCCATTCAATAATTAATGGGTTAAATAATTGTGAATGGGAATTTATTTGTCTTAATTATTATTATTATTATTTAAAAAAAAAAACAACCATTCCAGTGGAGGGGAAATGGGAATAGTACCCACTCCGTCTTTCGAACCCAAACGACAGGATGGTCCAGGTCATCACCTTTGCAAGTACTTTAACATACGATCGATCGAATACTTACCGAGAACACACCCTTCACAGATTCGTGGAGTATGTGTGTAGCAGGTAGCTTTCCTAATTCCTGGGTATTTGGAATCGAGAAAGAAAATGCATTGCAAACGCAACTGTAAAAACTAAAAAGGACCCGCGCGAGATTAATCGCATGGCAAAATGATCCTCTTAGAGCTTATCATCCTCGAGCTCCCCATTGTTGAAGATTAAGTTATGTTGATCATGGTCGAAATGATTCACCTCTTAAGGCCAAGCTCCTCCATCCTCCAGATCTAGATTGTTCTCATCTAACAATATAATATTATGCATCAGCATGAACAAGCTTGCTCGATCGACTACCATCCTGACAAGGAAGTGATGGTGAAATCCAAGGATCCTGGGCTTGCTGTGTTGGAAAAAAGAGGGAGAGTCGTGAACCCAAACGCAATCCACCTAATGTTGGATATGGAGAAGTTTGGGATTCCCTTTCACTGGCTCAAGGGAGGCAGCACTCTGGGGGGAAGAGAGTTAGGAAGTGTGTGCTTTTTCCAGCTTTCATATATCCATAGGAACTGGTCCACCCGTGGGTAAAGTCAAACAATTATCTCATTCCTTCTTATATCCATGAAATATATTGGCCCAGAAAGTTGTCCGCATGTGCCTCTACTGTCTACACAATGCTTTAAGTTGGAAGGATGATAAAACTTATACAACTTATCTAAGGTATTAGTTAAAATTATGTGTTCTATTGTATTCAGATATCACAAGGGAAATGCATTAGCGAAAATTATTATGGTGACATCCATTTCCAATATCTTTGAGCTTTAGATGCCTCCCCAACATGAACCTTCACTAATAAACTTCCCGTTCTACTGCATTGACAGAGAACGGCCTTGGCCTAATATCAAGCTTTGACATGCCTTCACTCATGCTCCGTGTTGCCCTTTTCAGTTGCTTAGCCTACGAATGTGTATTTGTATTTACTATTTTTAAAGCACTTGCTCTGTGCTTGCAACATATTGTTTCTAAGAAAAGCATAACATTACTCTAGAACTGGACAACAAGTCTCTGGTTCAACTGCAGTTTACTGTTCGTCAATCCAAAACAACTGGATTGTAAGGACAGTCGTGGTATCTGTTTACGACCTTATCAAAGCTTGCTTAACAAAAAAACAAAAACGATCGACAACCCAAAAAAAGAAAAAAAAGATGAGCTACATTTTCGGCATCGAAATCATGTTTTCGCAAAAAAAGACATGGGCAGTTTGAAGATGCCTTAGTCTTGCAACCATCAAAGGAGATTCTACCTAGGGTCAAGCCATTAGGAGAATCTCCTTGGGCCCTTGGCTATATGGCCTTCGTCAAATTGCAAACCTTTGTCCTTAGCAAACCTAGTTCATAATCTTATCTCAATTTAAAATGATCCATTCATATATGTAATTCCATAATAAATAGGAAACTTACAGATAGATCCCCTAGGAGGAGGACAAAGCATTGTCGCTACTGGTTAGAGATTTCTTTTTTTTTTTTTGATGACGAGGAAATTCCCCAAAGCCGGACCCTTTTTGGCCCAACCCTGAAGTACAAACCCCGGCCCCCTGGACCGACCCCACAACCCAGGGAGCAGGTAAGTCAAGGGCGATAATGGGGGTGTTGGGGCTCGAACTTGGGACATGTTAGAACCCAAGCCGAAGCCTTACCACCACACCAAACCCTTGGGGGTACTACTGGTTAGAGATTTCAATGTGGATAGAAGTAAAATTCTTCAAGTTATGAGACACCCGACTTTTGTTCAAGCCAATACGTCCAACAGCATGCAGTAATCACCTCAGGTGATTATCCTACTCTATCCTGGCCGATAGAGGAGACTGTTTTTTAATTTGAGTTTTGTTTTCTAAATTAAAGAGAAGAAAAGCCATTAGAGGCTTCTAACACAAATTTCTTTGTACTAATAGTAAAAGTCTATTCAAGATCAGACACTAAAGCTATGCGACTTCCTAGAGAAAAAATATCTCTTTTTGTTGTGTGGGGTAATGGGGAAGGACTCGCTAATTCGAGGGTAAACATACTGTTAACAATCCACACCAGAATGACATTTTCGGAACCTCATGCAACATAAGAATCCAAGGGAAACAAATTTAAAGAGAACAAAATTTACAAACTTAAATATCAGCTAATCCCAGTCAATTGAACCAAAACTACAAATCCAGAATCCCTTCCGTATAATCTAACAGTCACAAAATCAGAGCTTTACCTTGCCAAGATGCTAACTCTAATGGTCATTTTCAGCCGTCTGGTACGCCTCCCATATCAATCTAGCTTGGTCCTTAATCAACTCCGTCCGCTTCACAAAAAGTTCCAATTCAGCCATCTCGATCCCCTTCCACCTCTCCTCCAATTCTGCTCGCTTATGTTCTTCGATCAACTCAAGTCCCCTCTTTATCACACCCTCCTCCAGACCTGCCACACTCATATTCCTATCAAACCGAACCATCCCATTCAAACTCCGGGATAAATCACCCGGGTTCCCATCGATAGCAGCCTTCCCGACCTCCTTATTCACAATTGGCAATGCAACGAGCAAATCTTCCTCCAAATTCCTGCTAGTATTTTTTTCATTACTCTTTTTACTGGTCCCTTTCTCACTAATCTTCACCACCTCTACATTTTCTCCACTATTCCCTTCAGTTGGACCCCAAATCTTCTTCGATATTTCATATGCCTTCCGTTCGTGGGACTTGGAAAACGTAGGCTCCTTGCCTTTCTTCCCTCTCCCGGCATTGTTGTGGTACTTCTTCCGCAACCTGCGGATCTTATCCATCAGCTGATTCTTTGAGACGTCGACGTGCAGTGACTTCTTCACGAATTCGTGGAAGGCTGCAGCGTCTGTGGAAGGGTCGGCGCCTTTCTTTTCCTTGTAATCGAGGACGCCCTTGAGAATCGCAATCTCATCGTCTTCGCTCCACAGCCTCTGGAAGAGCTTCTTTTCTTCGCCTGCTGACTTCTTGAAGTCCTCAGGAGTGGCGACGCCATTTGTATTCGGCTCCGGAGCCTTCTTCTTGGCTCGCTTCGACGACTCCTTGGTATCGTTCTCCCTAAGCAGTCGCTTTGTCACCGCCGATCTAGAGGACGTAGTCGGGGAAGGCTTGGATCTGGGCTTTGTGGTCACCCTCGGCGTCGAATCCTCCATGGGCTTGGAGGCAAGGGGCTTGACACTTGGGTTGGCGGTGGCTTCGGAATCCGAATCCGACTCGGCATCCGACCCGGACCCCGACGATGAAGATGCGGGCTGAGAGCTCACAGAAGGATCCAGTTTCTTCGAATGGGCTTTTTTGTCAGAGAGAGGAGTGGATGGCAGAGAAGAGGCTTTTGTCGGTTGAGCTTTAGCTTGTTCTTCGTCTTCAGAAGAGGAAGCATCTTCTTGATCTTCGTCCTCCTCGGATGAAGTTTCTTCTTCTCCCTCCGAGGAAGAAGCTGCCGGAGGATCTTCCTGATGAGAGGGGCGTTTAGGAGCCATGGATCAAGAAGGTTCTAGAGAGAGATAGAGAGCGCGACAGACTGAGGCTTAAGAGGGTTTCGAAACCCTGTGCACAGAGAGAGAGAGAGAGAGAGAGAGAGGCAACTGGGCAAGTTTGAGCTGAGCTGAGCTGTAGCCAGTATGTCATTATCCTCGTCGGTCATAGTTTTTTTTTTGGTTTACGAGGTTCGTCAAATAATTAGACGGCTCAGATTAGAGGAAATATTCAGGAAACCTTTTTCCATGGTAGTCCCATCACTCAAAACTCGAGGCACAATATCCGCACGCCTGACAGCCGACAAATAGCTAGCGCCCTGCAACAGTCGCATGAGAAGGCCATTTGGGCTACAAAGTCGACGGTGACCTCCACTCTTGCACTGACTTTACACGTGACCAACCCTGTTTTTTTTTTTTTTCAAGAAGTCCGTTAAACGTCACGTGTTTGTGTTGTAATATTTTTGGTACGGGAATATGTGTTGGTATTGGGTTTAGTGAAAAGGTGAAGAAAGAGGTAATTTTTTATATTTTTTATGAGAGAGAGAGATTATATTGAAGTATTTAATTAGGAGAGAGATAAAATTTTGGGGTTGATTATGAATGGAAACGCAGCACGGTTGCATCATGAAAATTGAAAGGGGAATTTTGCTTTGAATGGAAAACAAAGGACAAGGGGCGATCACCTCAGTACCCATTTGGGCTTTCCTCCTTGCACAAACCCACTAGGCCTAAAAACCCCACTGTTGCAGTCTTGCAGATATTGTACTGAGCCCTGTTACCCAAAAAATATTTAATTGGCCCACTGCACCCATTGGGGCAAAACTCAACACTAGAGAGGCTTTCCTACTTGCACTAACCCACTCTTTTTTCTTTTTCCGAATAAACTCTCCTGTGCTATTCTTCGTATCCTGGGGCTAAAAATCAGAGGCCAATTAGGCAATTTCTTTTTTGATTGTTATGTTGGTCCAACATCTTTTAATAAGAAATTGAATCAATCATCATTATCAATATGCGAGAGTGAATATTCCAGGTAACTAAACAGCTCAGTGCCCCCCACCTTTGAGTCTTTGACCTTTCCATCAAAACACACATAAAGTACAACATGAAAAAGATTTTAAAAACTATATACAGAACACTAAATAATGGAGGGAATAACTTATTCACTCAAGCCCAGAATTGCCCCTTCCCTCATTAGGCATAACCCCTAACATTTTGTAGTATTTGGGGTTGTAAATGTCCTTGGGTGGAATTTTTGTGCTCGTATATTGTACTATATAATTCTGATTATGCTGTACTAGGAAGGAAAAAAAAACGTATTCCTCTCTGATTATGCACCGAAAGTCTTAGTGACACCCTGTCAGATGCAGGTGTGCAGCCATGAGTACCGTAGGCTTAAAAAAGGAAAAACCAAAGAAAGAAGAGAAGGGAGAACCAACCAACAAATACCATGTGACTGGGGCTCAATAATGGAGCAACGGGCTCTCCGGGCAGCCTGCCCTTAACTCCCAACCTTCTTCGATCCTTCTGCACCTATATAAAACCACTAAATATGCCCAGTACTCAACCTTGTACCAAGTCTTGATCAGCATCTCTTACCTTCCCACAATTTTATCATTTGGCAAAAATCTAATCGTTTGCAATGGAGGCATCCAGAGTCAGAGTTTACTTTGCCGTGGTCGTTATGTTGATGGCCACATTGGGCGTCCAAAATGTGGCAGCTGCCCATTCACCGGCGCCGAGTCCTACCTCCGATGCCACCGTATTTGTACCGGCTACATTGGCTTCTCTTGCTGCTCTAGCATTTGGGTTTCTTATCTAAATTGCTTTCTTTCTCTTGTTTTCCCTTTTTTTCTTTTCTTTTTGTTCTGGTTTTAGTATTGGTTCGACGGCATGCAGCTTCTTGAATGGGATTGCAACGGTTTGAAGAATGGGAGGGAGAAAAAGAAACGGTCTGACTTGTGAGGCTCTTTTGTTTTCGTTTCCTGGTTTCAATTACCATCGGCCAAACAAACACTACCACGTTGTATTGTTTATTTGGTTGGTGTATAAAAAGTGATTTTGTATGGGCTGTGATAACTAATAACTCGTGTTCCACTTCTTGAAAGTGAGATTGAAATCTGTTTCTTTGTTTTAATTGACTCTGCATTTGTTAATAATCGTCTCAAAGGGTTAGTAGAGTACAAAACTGCATAATTCTAAAAGCCTGTCTGTCTCGAATTTGAATCCCTTAAACAATAAAATCAATCTGTCTAAATAATTGCACTTCTTTCAGCTGCGAAAACATGTTGGAGATAGACAGATTTTATTTCATTTGCCTCCTTGAACGTACGTGTGAAGATTTTCTCAGACTTCCAAAGAAATTACTGGAACCTAATGAGCTCTCAAAAATGTTTAACAAGACTCGAACTCCCCATTATCAAGCATATAAATAAAATAACCCCAAGGCTTTTACAGGCCATATTAATTGAAATGCAATTTTTTCTATATTCCTCGCTAATCCCCGAACTACATCAGTTTTTTCAAATAATGTGAGACAAATATGTATGCCAAAAGCTATTTCTGGAGACGAATGGAACTACATCTTTTCTCTCCTTAAAAAATTAACTATTTTTTTTTTATAGAAATCAGCAGGACTTCTAGGAAAATTATTTCGACGCAGGTAAGCATCCAAAGCAATATTTATTTTCAACATTTTCAAAGAAAGGTAATATTTTGCATGATTGTCTGCAATTTGTTTGTCCTCTATAAAATAATAAATTAAATAGAAAAAAAGAATGTCGGTTGAGATTTATGAACGATGGTTAATTATTCATCGACCTATACTTCAACCGCGCGTTTGAGCCCATCAGGTCAGAATTATGTTTCTGTTAGGTAAAAATGGTAGGATTTAAAAAAAAAAAAAAGTGAATATTCATGTTGAATAATTTTATTAGTGTTTCTGTAAAGTGCGGAGATAAATAATTTGATATAATTGTTTAATAAAAATTATGTGAAAAAATATAGACAGAAAATTTATGTTAAATAAAAAAATAAAAAATTATATAAAATATATTGATGTTTGTAATTGAATTCTTAAAATATTCCAAATAATTTTTTTTTGAAATTATTTAAATCCTTAAAAAAATTTAAAAACCATCTTTTAACCTGACTTTTGTTTTCTTTCTTTAATAGCGGGGCATTGTAGTAATTAAGAGCGTCATCTCTATTTTAAAAGCTCGCAATGCCTGAAACCCTAGCTGTGTCTGCGGCCGCTCTCTGTCTCTGTCTCTCCCTCCGTGTGTGTGTGTGGGTTTGTTCAATTTTTGATTGCCTCATAGAGTAGCCATATGAATTGAATATGCCATTTCATATTTTGGCTTAGTTACGAGGCGGATATCAATTTTTGCTTTTGTTGAAGACTAAGGCCGTTTTGAGGGGACTGTTTGCTCTTCTCTTTCCCATCAATTGTCTCCCAAGCAGCCTTGGACAGCTCTATATTGTTCTTCTTCTTCTTCTGCATCTGCTTTGAAAAAATAAGAGTTTTTACTGTTGAAGTTAGATCTGTTTCCACATCTATTATGATGGTTTGCCTCTCGAATAACCAGGCGATGCGAAAATCTTGAAATACGACGCCGTTTGGTTCAGACAGGGGCACATATCAAGTCCTTCGAAGCCGTTTGAGGGAAAGGAACGCTTATCTCTTCCTGTTCCTTTCCCAGACAGTTTCGGATATTATGATGATCTCTTCACTTTTTACGTGGGCTTTTATTCCTCCTCTTACGATTATGAATCTTTCGTTTTCAATTGAATTTAAATGAAAACTAGTAACTAAAATCGTGGGGACTGTAATATTCTTGAATCTTAAATACGAGGCATAGTGTGCGGTGCAAAATACATGAAATTGTTTGTCCTTTTGGATTTCAAGAAATGAAATGGGTTAAGTGCAGAAACTTATGCAGGCTCTCAATAATCGGATAGATGTTATTAATTAGGGTGTGTTTGTTTTTGTAAAATTTTAGTGTTTGTTAAAATTTTAGGTATTGAGTTGAGTGAAAAAAGTGAAAGGTAATTTTTTATATTTTTTGTAGTGAAAAATAATGATTTAATGGGGGAAATAGATTATATTGTAATATTTTATTGTGTTAAAATTTTAGGAGGAGTAAAATTTTATAATGTAAACACAGTCTTAAAACAGTAACTCAGGGGCGGAACCACAGGCCCCCCTTTGTTTCGAAAAATTGATTTTTTTTAAATTTATTTGCCCTAAGTTAGGTGGCAAGCCAACAGACGTTTCCCCCCAAGTTTCACTCTTTTTTTTAAAGAAAAAGAAAGCATTCTGCTTCTTCCTCTCGAGTCCAGACTCCAGCCAACATCTCCCTCTCGCTGCTCTCAGCCTCCATGCTCCACAGCTGACGGCAAGTAAATTGTAAATAATAGAGAAAGTTTCTATTTTTTCTGGCCTTACGCAAGTTACACAGACACATGAGTCTACCGATTTGAGGTTTTTTCTCCCTAAGCCGAGTCCACCAATTTGGGGTTACTTTGCTCTAGATTATACCCTTCTCTGTTTTGGTGCCCCTTAACTTAATGTTGCTTATCTGGTAGCTATGCATCTATAGGGATTTTGAAATTTGATTTCAATAGTGTCAAAATCAGGGTCTTAAAAGCTAAAAATTGAAAACTTGGGTCTTAAAAGTAAAAGTCCCAAAGAACTGAATGGTCTCATAGGAAAACAAATTTAGATGTTATTTCGCCTTATGAATTTGTCCCCTTAACAAAAATTCTGGTTCCGCCACTGTTAGAACTTATAGTAGATGAGCAAGTACCTGACTCATTCATTAGCCTTCAGATTAACGGGAAGGTGGAATAACTACACACCTTTCCCTTCGAACAGAGGCTGGATAACGCGAGGAATGTTTTCTCCAGACTCCATTAGAAGGAGAGGAATGCTTAATATTACTCGATCTCTCTTTCTTTTCAGTCGTTCTTCAGCTGGGTTCATAAAATGTGAATCTAGCACAATTTCCTTTGCATGTTTCTGGACGTTCGTTTGAGTAATGGATAAAGACGACGAAGGTGTTTGATAAGGAAGTTTCTCCCGCCCTGTTTGAGCATATAAATACATTAGGTCGGTCCAATTTGATTCTTATACGCCACATATTCTGGGCTGGGCTGGACTGGTACTGGAAACCGAAACAAAGCAAAATAGGCCCTAACAAGATTATTAAATTATTTAAAAGGTTCGTCATCTTTTCAAAAATCTCACGCTTTGGCCTCTTAAGAAGAAAAGAAAAGAAAAGAAAAACATATACCTTAGGAAGCGAACAAAGGAGAAAAGAGCTATCGTGCTTTTGATAAAGGTGCCAATCATGGACCAAATACATTGCCGTATTCTGAATCTCGTGCTTTTGGAAATGTTATTCCCATTTCCAGCACATAGGGGAACCAAACATATGATTCCTCCCAGAGCTATCGCGTGGTTTTATTTTCTAGTGAACCCCAAGTCACCATTATTGACAATTGGACGGTACGCGTTTCCTGCTGAAATTGGTCTATTCAGGAAATGGAGAGGATTCCATTCACTTTCTTAAAGTGGGTCACGGCACAATAACTCTCATTTGTTTGGATGGACTTGCGGTTCAATCGGTCAGTCACAGTCACTCCTCTTATGTTCGAGGCCAATAAAAATATCTCCAGATGGTCTTACGTGCTACCTCTCTTCTAAGTGTACAGTATAATTTTAAAACAAAATCTTATTCGTAGTTGTAAGAAATATGCAATTGACCAGTTTATGTGGGATACTTCAAACACCTCGAAATTAAGTGCTATAGAAGTTGTCCGGGAGATCCGGTTTGAAAAACAAAAAAGATGCGTGCAATATGTCTGTACTGATACGTGGGGAGGAGAAACTTTTTTATATTTTTTTCACTAAAAAAGTTATGATTTAATGGTGAAAGATTATATTGTAATAATTTATCGTGTTAAAATTTTAGAGGGAGTAAAATTTTATGTTGCAAACACAATCTGCGAGTGCATTGCCAGAGTGTGTTTTACCTAAACTAATTATTTTTTATCATATGAGAAAAAAGATGCCTGCAGACATCATCATTGAGAAGAAAAATAGTATACTATTCATTATTAATAATGTAGGGTCGAAACAGCAGTTACGTGACGACTTGTGAAGCCCACCTTACCCCCATTAACAATTACTAAGTTATACCTAAAGATAAGATACAGAATCTCGAATATATTACTGTATTTTATTTCTTTTTCCCATAAGAAACGTTTCTTTATCAGGGATCAGAGCCCCACTATATCCATTTTTTTGGTGCTGTTACATTGAGCAGATTAACAAAAATGGAACAGTTCATAACAATTTCCCCGTATAGGTGGTTCTCTCTGAAATAGACAGTCACAGAAAACATCAAAACAGAGTCACAGACATCACCTGAAAACCCTAACATAAGTGGCTATATAAATATATGTTACCATAAGGAATCAGGAACACAAACAGGATTCAGAATCTACACACATAGCCCACACAGGTTTATTTACAAAAATGATAAGAGGGAGATTATGCAAATACGGTAGAATTGACATAGGGAATTCAACCAGTTGTTGACTCCTGAATCTCGACTCTAGGAGGAGAAGGCCTTGCAGGGCTGTGCTTCAAAGACTATCATAGTAACCACCAACAGATATTTGAGCTCTGGCCATTGGAACCCCTCTTGCTGCTGAAATTGCTTCATTCAATTTGCTCGCTTGGTGTACGACTTGCTTGATTCTCTGCAACCACACAATTCGAATCACCTCGGCACAATAACTCCCATAGTGTGGCAGTAAGAAAGTAATTCATCGTATACCTTTTTTATTTTCTAAAGGGATGAGTTTCTAAGTAATAAGTTAATGTTGAATTGTTGTGTAAAAATTTAGTGAGAAGTTCATCTTTCTCCTAGATTCCGTCACCCCATTCTATTCTGCATCTAGAAATTGGTACCAAGTATCTTTTTGAAATATGTCAACTAGTGTGTAGAGCTAATTTAAAACAAAGTCTCAGTTATCTAGAATCCATTTGTGCTTTCAGATTGAGCCTCCAATGAACAAAAAAAATAACTTATTTGGAGGAAGAATCATAGATATATGACTCTGCAGGCCTCCAATGTAAGAACATAGCACCGATTCTGGTTTATCAATGCAACATGGCGCAAACAAACAGCGAGCGGCTTTTTGTGAAGACTAATAAACGAAAAAGCAGTATTATATATGTGGCAAGAATTTGAAGAAGTATGAGAAAACCTTGTCATCAGCGTAGATCTGGAACCGAAGCTTCTGATTCTGTGGGCGCTGTTTGTTTCTTTGGTGGCTTCCAAAATATAGAACACAGACTGTCGCAGCAGCAACACCAAAAGAGCAAATAGCTCCAACCCCGGTTAAGCTCCACCTCCATATGTTCAGCCTACCACCGTTCTGTTCCCAATTTACCTCTTCTTTGTCGCTATTGCAATCCATGTCCATGGTGCTCTTCTTGCTCATTACCAGCTCTTTCTCACCTTTCATTCTTGGCGAATTTATACTCTCCAAGGCTTCGTCATTATCCTCGAACTGAAACGTATCACTCTGAGGTATAAATCCCCTGGAACCGGACTTCGGAGAGTCCATTTTCATGTCGACGAATTCGTTTTCCTTAATTTTGAAGAAAACTTGTGAAACCGTGTCTTGATCAGCTTCCGTGGCTCCTGTACTAGGAGCTTTGGTATTTTCAGGGATAGCAGCTGATCCCGCGACACCGATTTCAAGAGGAACCTTAGTGATAGCCATCACCGGTTCATCATCTTGGGCTTTGCCAGTGCCACCACCCATTGGTTCCCAATGAACTGGAACTGTGACAAGTGGACTAAGCAGCCTAGAATCCCCCGGTGGCTCAATGGTTTTCCTGGAAGTGGGCGATGGGCACAGGAAGTAATCCGTGTCAAAAACAGCTTTGCGATCAGAATTACGTTTGCCCCAGTAAATTCTCTTCTCGCCGACTTCATGGAAATCAAGGAACCCATCATCAGGGAGATATTCCCACTCGTCAAGATCCATTTTCCTAGTTAGGATTTTGGAAATGGTAGATGAGGAAAGAGGGGGGTTGAAATAGGAGGATTTGGGCGATGGATTATTGAATCAAAGAAAGTGGCTTTCATGGAGTTTAGTGTAGAATTTCAATCACTAATAAGAGGAGGTCACCGCCGTGGTGTCCTCTTGCTCTTGGAGTGCAGATTCAAGCCATAAGTTAAAAGGGTGGGGGGAAGGATATGACAATCGCTTGAGTGCTTATCCATCCTAAAGGCGACAACAGGGGTATGGTCTAGTAGGCCCCACCTAAGAGAATAGTCGAATACCCCCTTTTGATGGGTCTTGCATGATAATATCTATAACTCGTTTTTTTTTTTTCTAAACTATAACTCCTTACTTGTTGAGGCGAATGTATAGTGGAATCAAATGAAAAAACTAAGCTTAAATATTAAAGTATGATTAGTTTAAAGGGAGTTTAGATAAAGATAAATTCAACAGTCTACGACTTTACGTAATAAAGAGCGTGAGGAATAGGTCTAGCTTCTCATTCCGGTCCCTTCTGTGGACAAGTCTAGAGAGAGAGTTTACTTTGAAGAGATGCCTTCAATGGTCTTTACTCTCTCATGTGACTTTGAGAGGAGGAAGAGAAATGGGTATCGGTTGCTTGTTGGAGTCGGCTTGGAATGACAATGATGGGTTAGGAGTTTTCCAAGGGGAACAAAAGGGAAAGCCTCAATTACAACTGTCTATGGGCTGCTATATTTTCTCTCATTTTATTTCCCATTTATTTTATAGATGTGGATGAATAATCACCAGATTCTCTTGTCTAATTTAAGCCAAAAGAAGTAAACATATTGGATAAAGAAAAATACCCTTACTTGGAGAAGGCTCCATAGCATATGAATTATGAAGTCCTATATTATTATTGAGTATTAAAAAATGGACAAAATCAATAATAGATTCGACCCCACCCACCCTCAATTTCTCTCTTAAGACTTGGTAGATAATTCAGAGTGATTCCTTGAATTACCTTAAACACTATAGAAATTATTTTAAAATGTTAGATATTACATATGGCTTAATCTAACTAATCAACTATGCCACCACAATAAGATATTTAATGTTTAATAAAAAGATTAAGACCCTAATAATTCTATTTACTCTTCAAAGAAAAATCTAGAACATCTTTAATCCAACAAGTTCCACCGTCAACTAGCAATTTTTTTTTCTTTTTTCCCCCAATTGACTTTTTCGGCAAGCAACTTCTGGTGAATCATTCCTTATTATTTTCTCATTCCTCTTGCGTGCACAGTGCAGCACCGTCCAATGGTGGCTTCCTCTATAATCAATTGCATACGGTTTTCCGGATTTGGTTCCTATATATGAGTCCACGTCCATGAGGACATGTAGTAATGCCTGCAAATCACCCCCTCCTCGATTAGAAAAATCTCTTCCAAGAGTCAATTTTTTCCGCTGCGCCCAAACACGTCATAAAAGAGCTTTGGACAGTACTTGGATTGGATTGGACCTCACCGTGCACCGCCTAAAACGTAGATGCTGTGTTGACAAGCGAGAAGGATTGGGTGATGGCATGCATGTGATAGGATGACCCACTCACCCACCTAAGCATAATGCTTCCCGACTTACAGAGCAGTTGGGTTTTGGAATTGGGTAGACATGAGAAAAGGTCAGGTGGATGAGGTCAGGAACACCCACGTTTCACATGGACTCGCCCCAGTGCGTCCCCTAAGAGATACCACCCAAAAGAAGAAAAAGGAAACACTGGAGTAACTTATCAACACAAGTAATCTAGCAGGCAAACCTACCATTCATTAGAAAGCATCGCCACTTGAACTTGATCTCAAATCACTTGAACTTGATCGAGTGTCTGTGTTTGAGTATGAGAGAGAGAGAGAGAGAGACGTTAATATGCTTACATTCCACTAATGTGTAAAGTACAGATATTCCTCCCGAGTGACAAACAATTTACACAAAAAACAAGCTCTTCTCAAATTTACATGCTTGTTTGCTTCCTCCAAAAAAACCCAACTCAAACAAGGACAACAGCTTCAGCTATACCTCTAAATATTAAATTGTTTTCGTGGTAGCTTCTGGTTGGTGGTTTTTGGGTGGGAGAGAGATAGAGAGAGGAGACTGCCATCAGCTTGACATTAGTCATGGTATACTATCTTGATCGACAAGCCTTTTTCTACCCTCAATTTCACTTCAATAAGACCGTAAGTTCCACCCTTAAGATGATGATATAGCTGATGAAGATTCACCCAAAGCGACAGAAGCAAAGGAAGAAGCCCAAACCCGCGCATTCTTTGCACCTTCGTGGAAGTTCCTGGTCTTGCATAGTCTCAGCTTGGTCCAAACCCTCCTCACATCGATCATGTGAAGGATACGTCCCATTATTTGGCTGGTCTCGGCAAATATTCCCACGTTGAAATGGGGAATATAGGAGACCCAAAATGCTTTGAGTTGAGATAGGACCTCTGGGAATATCCATAAAAGGAGCCTCAAACAGAGGAACAATATAGAGAATACCATGTAAGGTTCCCTCTTTAATATCTCCATCAGTGACAAACTATTTGAAGACAGGAAAATGGATTTTTCACCATTCTCCAAGCTGATTGGTTGATCCTCGGCAAAATATTGAACTGGTTCAAGCCCTGATATACAAATACTCACATCATGACAACTGCAAATCTGTTCCATGACTGGTGAGCATGGTCAAAACAATCAGTTTTTGTTCACTGAGGAGAACCTTACCTGTGGTTTTCTTATAAAATCGTATGAGAGAACTGAGATTTTTTGGACCATGATATCGTACCCTTGATGTACTGTTCACCAGTAATACGGATGGCAAGCTATGGATTCCATATCTGGAAAATAAACTGCAGTAAAACATGACAAACTCAGTCAAATAGCAGACCTAGGATAAAAGCTGACATATAGGCATGAAAACATTGCAAAGAGAATATTGTTGTTTGTCTGTAACTTGAACAAGGAAAGTTCTCAGCTAACTTTTGTTTCCTTTAGATTTTTTCGCCAAACTCCTATTTCCCTAGATATTATCCATCTAGGGCTCATTAACAAGGTGAATTGCCTACAGCAAAATTTGAACCGCTTAACAACATGAACTTAAGAACTATTTGAGCATTACATCCAAGGATAAAATGTCACAACAGCATTAATACAGAGCTCACTACACAAAGAAGAGAAGGAGAGGGCCCTAGAATTTTACAGAAATGATTCCAAGAATATTTAATTTAATTTATTTTTATAAGTGATTCTAAGAATATTTAATCACAATCCCAAGTCCACAAATTTAGCTGAACCTAATCAAACTTCAATGTCCTTGCTCACAGAGGGCATCTGAGCAATACACTAACATTAACGCTAGTAAAATCAATATTTCACCAGGAACATTTGCTTCTTGGTGGCTCTATCAATTTTCAACTACCTCATGCAACTACTAACGAGAGAGAAGTGTTCTCAAAATGCTAACACAAGATTACAAGAGCAGGTCAAGTTAGTAGTTTCATACCTTGGCATAGCTGAAGATTTCTCAACTGTCACATGTTCTATCTGAGGAAACATGGAACTGAGGGTTGCAAACGTAGGAAGCACGCTGCAAGAGAATGGGCACCAAGAAGCATAGAAGAGGACAGATGTAAATTCATTCCTCCACTTGGAAGCCAGAACTCTATCAAGGAAGTCTCCATCAACCTAATAACACAAAAATGAAAAATAAAAAAAGATCAGAATACAATATTCCTAAAACTTTTTTTTATAAGTAGAATACAATATTCCTAAAAACTAGCAAGCACAGACATCTCTTCCTAGCTAACTAATTTGAACTATGACAGTAGAAGAGACTTAGGGGCGTTTGTTTCCCAATATTTTCACCCCTCAATATTTCCAAACAATCATAAAATAATCCCTCTCTCTTCATTAAATTATAAAATAATATTATACTATTCAATTAAATCTTCTCTCTCCTCACTTTTCCATAAAATACTATAATTTTTCACAAACTCCAATACCCAAAATTTCCAAAACCCCAATATTTCCACAAACAAACACCACCTTAGATACAAAAAGTGTGATAGGATGCTAAACAGAAGGTAAGTCTACTATTCATAACAATGGACCCTCTTATAGCCATGTAGTTTTTGAATGGCCTGTTAGACATCAACAAATATCAGATCAACAACGAAACAAGGTTGGAGCAGGGAGAAACAAGAGTAAATGGTACATTTAGAGCTTTATCATTCATCTATCTAACCCACGAGTAAAAAAATCTAGCAGGTACTTAACGGAATACACAGAACCATGATACAAATCCTCCACATTTATATGGGAAGGGCTGTTTGTGTGGGCCTATAAGCCTGGCTTAACCCTTTTAACTAGTTCCGGCTACCGTTTGACAAGCACTAAGTCTGTGTTCCTGCATATCATATAACGTAGCAGATATGCTTGTCAGTGATCTTTAGACCCAAAAATTACATGTGAAGGGCAAGGTTATGAGTTCTTTCAACTATGGGAAGATCAGATGTTTACTGATACAGAATGCAAAATATTGGACTGGATATGTTTTCACACATCTAGCAATGGAGCCTAGCTATTAGAGGCCACCTATGGCAGATATTATCTTGTAGCAAATCCTATGGAAACAATTATTTCAGTCCTCTAAATTTAACTTTCGGACAAAAGAACAGCATCCCAAAAAGCTAGTAGATAGGATTAGATAATTACTCCATTGGTAAATTCAGATATGATTATTTTATATAATTCGTTTGAATTTACGGGGACAGGAAATGTTATATAGAGTGTTAAAATGAAGGTTATCAACATTGAAATTGGGAGGGAAGTACCACAGAGAGAACATAAGAAAGCAACAAAACTCGCAATTATCAACTATGGCTCAAGCAATTCAAATCTTCCGCAACTTAAACTATACCCACACATCAAGCTGCAATAGCGAGGGCTAAAAGGATGTCATTTGTGCCATGTTACTCTCAATATTTCTCTACATTCGAAAATCGAGGATTTGAATTTATGTCCTTTCATTGTGTCCCCAAACATAGCATTGATTCCCCCCCCCCCCCAATCATGCGTGTAGCACGATTCCTACTGCTAGAAAGCCTATAATGGGCACCAAAACTGCATCTCAAAGACTTTCCCTGGCAGCTGCCACCTTCATGTAGACCTTAAACATAGTACAACTATGTCTCTCTCAGTCTCTTAACTAGCCAGCCCGATATCATACTTGCCAGTAGATCCCCAACCAAAGCTTATCCTAGCAGACTCTACAGATAATGCCCTGCCTTACACATTGAAAAATCCACAAACTATATCAAGTATAAACTTGAGCCCACCCATATTCATCAACATAATTTTTTTTGAAAGACTAACGTAAATGGTTACTAGAGAAGCCCCTCCCCCCTCCTTTCTTTCTTTCTCTCCTCTTCTCTACCCACAAAAAAAAAAACGAAGAAAAAAAGGAATTGTCCACATACACCAGCTATAGCAACAGTCAATACTTTCCCCTCTTTCTTTCCAAATAAGTCATCTCAATTGAAACTAGGAAAGTTTCAAAAACTGCTGCAACTTCATTTATTTGCCTTACTTTTCTCGTCAAATCAGTTTTATCTTGCTGACGCTTAAAAGCACCGGCATTCAAAAGTCGACCAAATAAGCCGCATTCTGACACACCAAATTGCACACCACCTCCACACAAAAATAATTCAGAACTCAATTACCTCAAATACAAAATACCACCAACACTTTTGCATCAGACCCAGAAACAAAATCACCCACGATCAAGTACAAATTCTCAGGAGAAACCTCCAGATCAAGAAACAAATCAAGCATCTAGCGTATAAAATCACACAATCCCCAAAAGTCACAACATCTGAATAAATAAAAATAATTCAAAATAATTCAACTTGCTGATGCCTGATAGAATCGAAGTCAGATATGAAAATAAAACGAACGGAAATGAGAAAGCATACCTGGAGAGGTGGGTTGGGGGAGATCCAAGAAGGGCATTGAGATTGAAGTCCGTAAAGAAATAAATTCGATTCCGTAGGGCAAAAAGCGGAAGATGAAGACACTAGCCGCAGCGAAGCTAAGACGGTGATGTAGAGGAAGATAAGAGAAACAACGGCCATAGAAGAAGAAGAAGAAGAAGAAGAAGAAGAAGAAGGAGAAGAGGAAGGGTATGCAGAGATAATAAATAACCACAAGAGGGCAAAATCGGGACAGTAAAATTACGGGGATAAAGATCTTTATTTAACACGGAAGAAAAGAAAAGGAAACGAAAAGAAAGATGTCTCTCTTTCTTGCTTGGCTGCAATCCCTAGTTTCCCTTTGTCCTCTCCGTTGTATCTCTATCTATGACTACCTCACAATGGCATTGGGGGAAGGGGGGGGGGGGGGGTACTATTTTTGGTGTGGGTGGATGATGTTGGTGGCGATCGGAGGCTCGCTGATTCTACCAAAAGCCCTGCAAGAGACATACCTTTTCCAGCTCTTAAGTCCCTTCGATATATATAAATATATATATTTTTTCCAGCTCGAGACCCATTTATATTCTGCTTTTACATGTCATCGTATATTTATAAATATTATAAACAAATATCTCTGCGCTTTTCTCTCTCTGGCTGCCTCGTGCCGTCTTACGAGAGACGGTGCCGAGACAAAAGCACTATTATTATGTAATTGCACTCTTACGTAGGAAAAAAAAAATGTACTGCACTTTTTGTTTCTATTTTTTTCCAGAAGGAAAACTCTTTTCCCCTTTTTTTGTTTTGTTGTTGTTTTTAGGTCAAATTGGTTAGAAGACAAGACCGAGTTTGGTTGGTGGATCAACCCTTCATTGAAGATTAAACGATAACAGAGGTTCATGGTCCCATTTCTTCCTCCTCCCTGTTTTTACAAAGCACAATTTTATTGTGAATAAAATCTCATCGGAGTAAGCTGGTGATGGACGTGACCAAGCAAGCAATACTCAACAACGGTGATTAAGTTCATAGAGAACAAAACTGGATATAGGAAAATTAACAAGTCTTGTACAGATGCAACATTAAGTGAGTAGCACAAACAAGTAATTCAAGCAGCATAATTTATCCGAGTACAAAAAATCAGCTCCTCTCAAAACACTAAGGACTCTATCTGCCGCAGGTTGCCACTACTGCAGAATACGGGGATGCCTAAGAGATGTTATAAGCACAAGAAAAACTGCATCAACATTAAGAGAACTTGATTTCATGATAGCATAGCAGAGGTTCACAGCCGAATCGGCACTTGGGATTTTAGTCACAACGTTATTCTACTTCTCCCATGATTTTCTGCTTTCCTTTGCAATATCTTTCTTGATCGCCCGCTCTATTGGTTTGACGACAAAGAAAAACTGCCAACAAGCAAAGAGAAAAATTGAACGACCTTGTCAAGCCCTATATCAGAAGAAAGAGAGATACGACGAGCAATGGAAGTTTGGAAGCATACTTGGAAGGCAAAAATAAGTGGAATTAGGAACTTCCCTCTGGCATTGGGATTTGGCCCTTCAATCAGCTTCTTGTCAACAAAAATAGGCTCGCTTCCATTCAACACAGCTTCTGTGATTGTTTTGACTAAATGAGGAATCCAGGCAGTCCCATCTGGGAGAACCTGCGAGCAAAGCACAACCCATCTTCTCAGTTTCTGAAGGGAGAGAACAACACGGATCATATATGCACCACAAGATGAGGACCAAACAAGTGGCACGAGGAAAATGACTCACCTTCTCGTCATTTTCATTCTTATTACATCTCCCACTGTTCTCAACCAAAACGACAGGGATAGCAGAATCCTACAGAGAGAGGCAAAAATGCACATAGACAAGTTGGAATTCTCTACAAAGAAATAAAATAGTCACCACTAAAGCATATCTTAGGACCAGGAAACTCAGCATCAAAGCCGCTGATCAAGAATAAAAAAAAAAAGAATCCACTATCACTATCAGCATTTTCTTTTAGGAGTAAGCATAAAAAACAAACACATTGAAAGGAGTACTATGGTAGTATTCAAGAGTAACAGGAGAAAAAAAAAGGTAAAAAACAAAAGCCCAACACATAAGGGTTAAGAAATTCCAGGAAATTAGAGGAGAAGCAACCACTTGCAGCCATCCAAGTAAAAAGGATGTTGCCAAAGAGGAATTTCTCTATATACACTCGCAATGATATAATTCCTGTCTCTCTAAAAGCACCACATGAACATAAGTGAATCAATAGCATTTCAAATCTCTCCATGACGATGTCTTCCAAAGTGCCCCTTCCAATAAGCCAATAACTCAGCTACCCTCTTAGGCATAGCACGCATCAACCCCGGCCAGAAAAACACACACTCAAACACAATAAACCATAATTCTCATTGTCAGGTAGCAGTACAGGTATTCGTCTATCAAGTTAATCTAAGGCCCTCAGACCTTAGGCCATGTGGAAACAGGTGAACTTCCAAATGGTACTGCTACAATTATTTTAGCTGGTGTAAAAGAACTTCCTGGCAGAGCCAGCTCACTCATTTGAGATAGCACTGTAGTAAGCGTCTACAATTACAAGATGCTTGTTGTAACGTTCAGAGCACAAGCAACTACTCACAATACTATTATATTTGGAATATTTTCAGCATCAATGCCAAAACTTTCATACCAGAGAGAATGTCAAACAAAACCAATTAAAGCAATTTTCTTTTGGCTTGACAGAACTTTTTTGCACTGAAAAGAACTAGCAACGAGAGTGTACAGACATAAACACCCTAGGGTCATGGGCATATAGGTCATATACCAAAAGAACTAGCAGTACCCACCCATATACAGGATGCAAAATAAATGTACAAGTAATAGAGACAATTAGTGGTTTGTCCTTAAGAAAACCACCTTCCACGCATCTCATTCATCTTCCAAAAAAGAATTGGTCAATAGACAAGATCAAGTACAATTTCTTAAATTTAACAGCTGAGAAGGTTGACATGAAGAACTAACGAAGAGATAGGAGAGGGCGAATAACAAACACTAATCATCAACATAAATTTCCAGATTATAATCAGGAGAGAATATTTTAAAAAACTGAACCTGCTTATCGAGCTTTTTCAACCCAGCACCAAGACGAACAACTTTTAGAAGAGCCCCCGACCTTTTGGAGCAAAAATCTTCGTAAGGTAAACCATCCGGTGGTGACAGCTGAGCATGTGTGAGAACAACCATAGCCCTATTCCATATACCTTTACCAAAACTATCTGTTATGGCTTTAACAACCTGCCTATCCAAATTATCAACTCTATATGCATCCAAACGGTCCACGTAGAGGAGAACATCGATGGTCTTGTTCAGAAGGAAACTGCTCAAACAACAATTCCCATAATGATCCCATTCAACAGGAAAAGAAGAAAAAATTGAAAATGCAATGAGAGAGAGAGAGAGGGGGGGTTAGAATTCCTCAAGCATAGCCCAACACAGACTCCATCAGGAAAGTGTAAAATTCGTACTATATCATCCAACAGCATACCGTTTAATAATCTCAAGTGCCCGGTCATTGATGTATCCTCCTTCTATGAGCCCTGGAGTGTCAATGACGTTCAAAGTAAAACCAGCCCTTGCCCGCGACACCATAAAGGGTGTTGGTGCTTCAGACTATAAGAGAGAACACAAACAAATATGCATAAATATGTAGTTAATAGCACTGACACCATACAAATGACCCGCAAAGAGAATGCAGCAGATACCTGAAAAGGATTTACAGAAACTGCTCTTTCCCCTATGATTGAGTTAACTGTTGACGACTTTCCAACACCACCTTTCCCCATTACAAGTATTGTCAATGTGTTCACATTCTACACCAACATATGAGAAAAAATTCAGAATAAAAGAAACAAAAACCACAAACACGCCACATGTATCAAGCTCCAGTGAAATAGTCAATAAAACTCCTGCTAGCAATGACGTCTGTCAATAATAAGTATATGGATGTGAGAGAAAGAACCTCCAGCTTAAGCTTTCCAAGCAATTCAAGCAATTTGGTTTGCGTGGCAGGGGCGAATGTGTTGATCCCCACCCATTCACGTACAAGGGACGCCATAGATAAGTATTTGTCCTACTCCTGAGAAAAAAAAACAATCACTAAATAGTCCAGGTAACAAACTCTAGGTTACAAAAAGTGCAGAGAAAGCCAAAATGGGACTATAACCAAGAAATTATTACGAACCCACCCCGGTAACAAATAAACTCCTTATTCAACAACAACATATTAAAGAGCAGATTGTCATCATACAAAATATGTAACACCATTCCTCTCTCTCACTCTCTCAAGCAATCTTATAGCATGACGACGGTACCTTATCAGAGAGCTAACGTAATAAATTGCCCGCACAACACAAACACCCAGAAAAGAAATCCGCTACTGCCTTTATTACCGCGAAATTAATGTGAAAATTGGAAATTGGAACCTAAAAAAAGAATCCTAAACCCTACCACAACAAAAGGAAGAAGAACAAGAACAAGGAAAATACATTGATGCGAAGCGTAAGAAAATTGAGAAGGGAAAGAAGGAAGATTTTGGTTACCTTTGATTAGCTCAGATTTGGATTGCAAAACAAGAATGCCCTTTTCCTTTGCTGGGTTTTCTATGCGGGGTTTTCCTAAACCTTGAACGAAGCGGCCTTATCCCCTCCTCCTGCCCGATTTTGGCAGAGACCGATTCTATAAACCTCGCTCTGGACCAAATACTACATACAGCTCAGGCCACACGTGCGTGCCGCATGCCAACTTCCCATAACACCAGTGCTTCTTATCTCTCTTTTATTTTTCTCCCTTTTCTCAATTGCCCGTGTCCATTGTTTTAATACCTTGAAAAAAATACGCCATTTGAATTAGATGATCTAATTTGAGAAGAGGAATACACAACACGTATTGATATTGTTATAAGACCTACTTTTTATCTTAATTAAACTATTAAATTCGGATAATAAATTAGAGAATATCCTAACAATTAGTTTCAATAACTATTTTTTAACAAAATATTTTAATTACTTTTCTTTAAGTAAGCTATAGATATTAGAAGTCTTTGTGTTGAGCTTCATAGATATTAATAGCGCTTTTTGTTTTGTTTTGTTTTGTTTTAATATTGTAGATATTCATAGTTTCTTATAAAATGTGTAGCATCGAAATGAGAAATAAATAGTGAGACCCGAGAAAGTTTTATTTTCTTTCAATAGCTGGCAAAATATTATTTATTTCTTCTTTTTTGTTGGAAGCGATGTGGAGAACTGACGAAATCATGCTCAAAGAGTTGCTTGTTTGAAGGAAGTTGAGAAGGGATTCAAGAAACTTTTTTGAGTTCATTGGGGATTTGGTAGAGATAGTCTTGGGAGGAAGAAGGAAGTCGGGATAAAAGCTTTTATGAACAAAAAATGGGTGGAAAAATTTGTGGTCCGAACAAATTATGGACAGTGAATAGTTTGAGTTCAAAACATTGATTACTTGGCTACTGGCGTCTACTGAGCAAATCAATCAAATAATTGATGAGCCACTCTTATTGAGACCAACAATTCCAGCAAGAAGAAAACTCTGCATTCAAACAAGAATATAGTAAAACATTTCAAACTTTATTTTATCTCAAAACATGGGCAGATGAGAAAGGCAAAATCAAGCAATTTACACAAGCTAATATGGGTTATCTGATTTTCAACGGTACATGTAAATCAAGCAACACAATGTCAGAAGGAGAAGCAGTGAGAAATTAGAAGAGAATGTAACATGTACATGATCTGTTCCTGATATCCGAGTCTTGTTTTTAAGAGCAACAAGCACCACTTGGAGGAGGTTTGTATTCCTGTTTCGGCTTTAAAATACTTCTCTTCACAGCATTAGATCCTTCTTCCAGAAGACTGGGAACCTCCATTATCTGTAAAGTGATCTCGAACTCGTTAGACTTCAGAATAATTAAATGCTAAATCATACTAATGGCAATCGCAGTTTCTTGTCCCCCTTTGTCCCACCTTTATCCCCACCCAATCCGTACCTTGGTAAATCGGTGGAAAATGCCATTCCAACCAAAGGCTACTGGCCAAACAATCATAACTTGACATAGAACTTGCATATATATAATCCGCCCTATACTTTGCTTCTGGAAACAGAATGGCTAGACTTGACATCAACATTGGATTTGGAAATTCAACAAATTGCAATAAATATTACCTTTAATGCAAGTTGTTCGAAGCATTGCTCCACGTTTTCTCTAGTTTTAGCACTGCATTCAAGAAACAAACATCCAATCTCTTTTGCTAGTGTGATTCCCTCCTCTCTACTGACAACCCTTTCGGAATCCTGGAATCATATAAACACCACCTGTTATAGTTAACAATACGCTGAGAGTTTTTGTATCGGAAAATTAGTTTTTGAGAGTTCCAGTAAGCAAACAATCTCGCTGACGCTGGCGGGATGGACAGGGAGTGGGGTTCGAAGCCTGGTAGCGGAGGCGCTGCCTCTGCTCAGAATGAAGCCATCGACCGCCGTGAGCGTCTCCGAAGGCTCGCGCTCGAGACCATCGATCTTGCCAAGGATCCCTATTTCATGCGCAACCACCTCGGCAGGTCCCCCATTCTCTCTCTGGCTCTCCCTATACATGTATTTGAGTTGGGGTTTTGCACTTCTTCTGGTTTTTTTTTTTAAAGTCTAGTTTGGGATTTTTGTTGCAGTTATGAGTGTAAGCTTTGCCTGACACTCCACAACAACGAGGGAAATTACTCACACAGAGGGAAAACGGCATCGGACTAATTTGGCCAAGAGAGCCGCCCGCGAGGCCAAGGAGGCTCCTGCGCAGCCTCAGCCCCGCAAGCGCAAGGTCTCCGTTCGCAAGTCAGGCAAGTCCTTTCTTTTTTGCTCTCTCTATTTTCGACCCATATATACCGCTGGTTTATGCCTTCGTATTCTATGAGGCTTTGTGATTTGTTGCGTGCCAAACGACTATGTTGTGTTTATGTTTGGCCCAGTGTCATTTCGCAGTCATATATCGCACAATCATTTATGCTGTGTTTCTGTTTTGGTAGGGAAAATTATTGGATTTTCTGAGATTGATATGGTTGGAAAGTGTGCGCTTGATCTTCTTGTTGCAGGATGTTTACTGGCTGACAATGTGCGTGCCTGCCTCTGAATAAGATTACATGTTTGTGTGTTTGTAGGTGGGTTTTTCTAAATTGTTCTGTGCCCGTCTGGCTGCTCCTGCAATTTTGAATGCCTCGTTTCCTAATTAGATGGCAACTTAAAAAGCACAAGCTCATCATCTTTGAGTCGGCTTTTTATGTCTATTGCCGCCAGAATGGGAAAAGCTCACTTTTATTAGTTCATGAAAATGAACACTCTTCGAGTTCTTTCGTTTTAAATGGTGGGTAACATTTGATTTTCCCTTATTTTGTAAAGGCATACAGGCCATTATGCTCAAAGTACCAGTTCGGTGTGCTTCAAGAGCTCTTCCGTGATTAACAATCTAAACATGTGATTTTCAAGGGATATATTTGATAAGCAACGGACTTGAAAGTTTAGAATTAAGGCTTAAAGCTGCAAAGCATAAGATCTTTATTTGGTTAAATGTCTTTAGTAGTTTAGTATATGAAGATAGTTATGGGTCTTCTTGCTGGAAGTTGTATCATCTGACCGTTGGAGAAGTGTTGACTGATTTAGATGATTGTTGCCAAGTAACAGTTACATATTTTTGGATTAGAGTGGATTTTTGCTTTGTTCCCAAAACAAGAAAAAGTCTTCACTTTAAGACGTAAACTAATCATATGTAAGTCTATGGGTGATTCTGCAGTCATACTTTTACGAAGCTGGGTGTCTTGCATCTATGTTTTTTTGTTATTGTTCTTGCTGATTTTAAACTCTTTATTTTCCTTCTTTACATTCTTAGCCTGTGAGAGAAGTGTTATGTTGAGAAATTTAGCAGTCTTTTTATTCTTAATTCGTGGTTAACTCTGTCATGTCTGATTGCAGTCAAAATTGGAAGGCCTGGGTACCGGGTAACAAAGCAGTTTGATCCTCAGACTAAGCAGAGGTCTCTTCTCTTCCAGGTTCGTGTTCAGTTATTATTTTCTTTTTCTTCTCTATTGTCCTTTGACTGTCTCATATAAATTATCTTTGTTGCTGGTAATGGGGAACATTTTTATATATATGTTGAGCAGTAAGAGTGAGAGATGATGTTAACTCTCTTTTTTTCGGTAACATATTTATGTCAAGCAGATTGAATATCCCGAGATTGAAGACCTTGCAAAGCCAAGGCATAGGTTTATGCCATCTTATGAGCAGGTAGTTTTCTTCACTTTAAAGGACAAAAAAGATGAAATTGAACCTTTGCTTTTAGAAAATAAAGTTATGGCCTAATTTTCTTTTCAACCACATCTCAATCGATGCAGAGGGTCCAATTGTTCGACAAAAGATACCAATATCTGCTGTTTGCAGCAGAGCCATATGAGATAATTGCTTTCAAGGTAAATCAATCATATACTTTTACATGCTATTTATCCGCATCTTCTTATTTGGTGTTATTGCGGCTGTCCATACTAAAGTATTAGGTCATTATAAATGTCCTCTTTAATTACAAAGTTTTGCAATCAACTTCTGGACCATTCAAATTAGTGTTTATATGGAGAGATGCATGAGGGTCCACTGCTTTGTCAAAATTAAACTAATACTGCATAGTAATTTGCAATTTCTATTCCTTCCCAACTTAATCCCGCTAATATGTTAAATTTGACACTATCTGGAAGCTAGGGTTTGTTATTGGAAATAAATCTTGAATTAGGATATTGATTATCAAAATGTTTTGTTAATGGGGAAATTGCAACTTAGAGTAGCATGGATAGTTGCTATTAACTTCTTTTAGTCTTAGGGAACTTCAGCAGTTGTGCTCGTGTATTTTCATTTCAGGTACCTAGCACAGAGATTGACAAAACCCCTCCCAAGTTCTTCACGCATTGGGATCCAGACTCAAAAATGTTCACGGTTAGTTTGTTTAATTCTTGCTCTACTGTTTCAAACGTTTTAGATGTGCTTTGGCTCAAAAGACTTGACTGTTTGATTCCATAGTCTATCTGGTCTATGTTGCTTATCAGCCGCTATTGTGACCTTGAGGAATTCATTTGGGCCCGTAGGTGACCCTTTGTTCTTAGTTCTCATCTTGTAATTTACTTTGGTTCCAAGTGAGACGACTAAGTAGATCAATTGTACTTGCTGGCTGAATTGGATTGAATAATGTCAGTTCTACTAGCCAGATGCTATTTGGTTAAAGTACTCTGATTAAGAAAAGGGAAATAACTGGTTGGTTTTTTCTGTAACGGTGACTTTTATCTGACCTGGTCATTTGGTGTTTGTTAATGTGAAGTTGCAACTATACTTCAAATTGAAGCCACCAGAAACGAACAAACCTCAATCTGCTCCTGCAGCCAATGGCACAGCAGCTCCTGATGTCCCACCAAGGCATTTGCCGCGGCCACCCCAAGCTCCACCTCCACCACCTCCTCCAACCTAGGGAGTACCTGCGGGTGCGCCTCTTGGAAATCCTCTTAGAGCCCCTCCTCTTTCAATGCCTGCTTTGTTTCCACCACCTCCTCCTCCTGCAGCAAATGGCCCCAGGCCTATGCCTCCTGGCGGAACTCCACCTCTACCTCCTCCACCTCCTGTTGGCAGTGGCATGATGGCAAATTTCACACCTGGTACAAGGCCTCCAATGCCTCCCTCACAAGGTTTTCCACCCCAACATATGCAGGGCCAGAGTCTTCGTCCGCCGCCACCACCTCCTAGCATGGGACAACAGATCCCCAGGCCTCCTGCAACTCAGTAAGCATATCTCAGTGAACTAGTTGTGCAGAGAACTGTGTTCGAGTCCTATGCGCTTTTTTCTTGGTTGTTATTTGAGAGGAACTGTGCAAGGGATAAAGAGGTTCTTCTTCTATATAATTCAATAGAAGTTTGCTGGATCTAGTTAGCAATTTTTAGCAATTCTTCAAGATATTGGCATGCCCTAAAATTCTAAATCATGCTCAAAGAGTTGCTTGTCTGAAGGAAGTTGAGAAGGGATTCAAGAAACTCTTTGAAATCATTGGGGATTTGGTAGATATAATAGTCCTAGGAGGAAGAAGGAAGTCGGGATAAAAGCTTTTATGAACAAAAACTGGCTGGAAAAATTTGTGCTCCAAACAAATTATGAACGGTGAATAGTTTGAGTTCAAAACATTGATTACTTGGCTACTGGCGTCTACTGACCACATCAATCAAATTATTGATGAGCCACTCTTATTGAGACCAACAATTCTAGCAAGAAGAAAACTCTGCATTCAAACAAGAATATAGTAAAACATTTCAAACTTTATTTTATCTCAAAACATGGGCAGAAGAGAAAGGCAAAAGTAAGCAATCTACACAAGCTAATATGGATTATCTGATTTTCAACGGTACAGGTAAATCAGGCAACTCAATGACAGAAGGAGGAGCAGTGAGAAATTATAAGTGAAAATAACATGTACATGATCTGTTCATCATATGCGAGTCTTGTTTTTAAATGATTGTGCAAGGCACTACTACACATGGACGATCCGTTGCTGCACTTGGAGGAGCTTGCTGTTCCTCTTTCGGCTTTACTGCAGTAGATACAGCTTCCAGAAGACTGGGAACCTCCATTATCTGTAAAGTGCTCTCAAACTCGTTAGACTTCAGAATAATTAAATGCTAAATCATACTGATGGCAATCACAGTTTCTTTGTCCCACAGCCACTCCCACCTTTATCCCCACGTGATAAGCCCCTTCCCCACCCAATCCGTACCTTGGTAATTCGGTGGAATATGCCATTCCAACCAAAGGCTACTGGCCAAACAATCATAACTTGACATAGAACTTGCATATATATAATCCGCCCTATACTTTGCTTCTGGAAACAGAATGGCTAGACTCGACATCAACATATGGACTCCTAAACCGTGGAAATTCATTCAAATTGCAATAAATATTACCTTTAATGCAAGTTTTTCGAAGCATTGCAATTTGCACCACGTTTTCTCTAGTTTTAGTACTGCATTCAAGAAACAAACATCCAAGCTCTTTTGCTAGTGTGATTCCCTCCTCTCTACTGACAACCCTTTCGGAATCCTGGAATCATATAAACACCACCTGTTATAGCTAACATTACGCTGAGAGTTTTTGTATCAGAAAATTAGGTTTACTATTAACGCTCTTATCTTTTTAATAGTACACAAGCACATCAAGTAATGGCAGGAAATCCATAGTTGAAACGGCCAAACAGAATACTAACCCTGAGAAATGGCAATGGTATAGGTGCGCCATTTGTTCTTATACAAATTTAGACGGAGACTGGAGCCGTTTCCGTCGACTAATTAGCCGATGCAAAAGATAGGGAAGGTATAAAACTTACCATATCAACTTTATTTCCAACAAGCATCTTGACAGAGTCCTGATTAGTTGAGTAGAGTTCCACTTCTTTAGCCCATATATCTGATAAGTTTGTAAAGGTCTCTCTACGCGTGACGTCATAAACTAGAAGAACCAGAACAAATTGGTAGCAACTCGCATTAACAAAATTACACGAAGATAGCAATTGAAAGGTAAAAGACAAAGACAACAATGGAACGACAGATAACTTATTGAGAAGATAAGCAATACAATGGTTATGATACCAACTATCCTTATAAGTTTAAAGCTTGTGACCTATGCACTAAACCAAGTGTTTTGATAATGTCCACACAACCATGTGTTTGTGCTGATGAAATTTGAGTGGAAAAATAGAGGAAAGGATCCCCATGCATATGATCAAAGCTGCAGCATTGGTCTTCGCTTATGCATGTCTAGACTCTAGATCATTTCATTGAGCACTCCTATCCCTTACCATCTATCGGGTCATTAATTTCTTTCCTGGAACAGGGTAAATTCTAATCCTGTCTCTGGAGTTTTTGGGTTCGGTTTTGCAGTCAATCCTATCTCTATAGTTGAACGCAGTGGTTTCATGAAACAAATGATTTAAAGAATGACAGCACAACAATAAGTACGTATGCTATATACATGATTGTTTCCACATTGCTAAATACCTTCATCTTAGCAGAATATCTGACAAAAGAGCCATGTTCTAATTTTCTAATAAAACATATCAGCACAAATGAGAGGAATACTAGCGAGTACTAAAACAGCTATTATTCCATATTGCAACCAAAACAACATTTTCTATACACCAGTATATCATGAAAGGAGATGTTTCAATAGACAGTTTGAATAATAATGTGCAAATAGGTTGTCGGTAGTGTACCGAGAATGATCCCTTGGGCACCTCTATAATAAGAGCTTGTTAATGTTCTAAACCTTTCCTGTCCAGCTGCAACAGACATTACGTATACCTTGGTCAATCACAGTTCATTGGTGTTGAGAAGCCAATTTTCAATGAATATTATGTGAAGAAAGTTATGGAGACAAAGGATGAAATGACAGACCATGAGACACGGCGGGAAAGAAAGATACTCCAGATGCAAAAAGTGGAAATGAAATAGTTCTCCGCTAAAGGACTCAGGAGAAAAAGTGAAGTGGTCGTTTGGCAGCTTTAGTTCTATGAAAAAAATTATCTCGATCTTTGATGGCAACTTAAAAAGCACAAGCCCATCATCTTTTGAGTGGGCTTTATGGCTATTGCCGCCAGAATGGGAAAAGCTCACTTTTATTAGTTCATGAAAACGAACACTCTTCGAGTTCTTTCGTTTTAAATGGTGGGTAACATTTGATTTTCCCTTATTTTGTAACGGCATATAGACTAATATGCACAAAGTACCAGTTCGGTGTGCTTCAAGAGCTCTTCCGTGATTATGAATCTAAACATGTGATTTTCAAAGGATATATTTGATAAGCAACAGACTTGAAAGTTTAGAATTAAGGCTTGAAGCTGCAAACATAAGATCTTTGTTTGGTTAAATGTCTTTAGTAGTTTAGTATATGAAGATAGTTATGGGTCTTCTTGCTGGAAGTTGTGTCATCTGACCGTTGGAGAAGTGTTGACTGTTTTAGATGATTGTTGGCAAGTATTAGTTACATATTCTTGGATTAGAGTGATTTTTTACTTTTTTCAGAAAACAAGAAAAAGTCTTCACTTTAAGACTTAACCTAATCATAGTTAAGTTTATGGGTGATTCTGCAAGTCATACTTTTACGAAGCTGGATGTCTTGCATCTTTGTGTTTTTGTTATTGTTCTTGCTGATTTTAAACTCTTTATTTTCCTTCTTTACATTCTTAGCCTGTGAGAGAAGTGTTATGTTGAGAAATTTAGCGGTCTTGTTATTCTTAATTCATGGCTAACTCTATCATGTCTGCTTGCAGTCAAAATTGGAAGGCCTGGGTACCGGGTAACAATGCAGTTTGATCCTGAGACTAAGCAGAAATGTCTTCTCTTCCAGGTTCGTGTTCAGTTATTCTTTTCTTTTTGCTCTCTATTGTCCTTTGACTGTCTCCTATAAATTATCTTTGTTACTGGTAATGGGGAATTTGTTTATATATATGTTGAGCAGTAAGAGTGAGAGATGATGTTAACTCTTTTTTTTTCAGTAACATATTTACGTCAAGCAGACTGAATATCCCGAGATTGAAGACCTTGCAAAGCCAAGGCATAGGTTTATGTCATCTTATGAGCAGGTAGTTTTCTTCACTACACTTAGAGGACTGAAAAGATGAAATTGAACCGTTGCTTTTAGAAAATAAAGTAATGGCCTAATATTTTTTTCAACATCTCAATTGATGCAGAGGTTCCAATCGTTCGACAAAAGATACCAATTTCTGCTGTTTGCAGCTGAGCCATATGAGATAATTGCTTTCAAGGTAAAGCAGTCATATAATTTTACATGCTATTTATCTGCATCTTCTTATTTGGTGTTATTGCAGCTGTCCATCCTAAAGTATGAGGTCATTAGAAATGTCCTCTTTAATTACAAAGTTTTGCAATCAACTTCTGGACCATTCAAATTAGTGTTTATATGGAGAGATGCACGAGGATGCACTGCTTTGTCAAAATTAAACTAATACTGCATAGTAATTTGCAATTTCTATTCCTTCCTAACTTAATCCCACTAATATGTTAAATTTGACACTATCTGGAAGCTAGGGTTTGTTATTGCAAATAAATCTTGAATTAGGATATTGATTGTCAAAATGTTTTGTTTATGGGGAAATTGAAATTTAGAGTAGCATGGATAGTTACTGTTAACTTCTTTTAGTCTTAGGGAACTTCAGCAGTTGTGCTTGTGTATTTTCATTTCAGGTACCTAGCACAGAGATTGACAAAACCCCTCCCAAGCTCTTCACGCATTGGGATCCAGACTCAAAAAAATGTTCACGGTTAGTTAGTTTAATTCTTGCTCTACTGTTTCAAACGTTTTAGATGTGCTTTGGCTCAAAAGACTTGACTGTTTGATTCCATAGTCTATCTGGTCTATGTTGCTTATCAGCCGCTATTGTGACCTTGAAGAATTCATATGGGCCCGTAGGTGACCCTTTGTTCTTAGTTCTCATCTTGTAATTTGCTTTGGTTCCAAGTGAGACAACCAAGTAGATCAATTGTACTTGCTGGCTGAATTGGATTGAATAATCTCAGTTCTACTTGCCAGATGTTATTTGGTTAAAGTACTCTGATTAAGAAAAGGGAAATAACTGGTTTGTATTTTCTGTAACGGTGACTTTTATCTGACCTGGTCATTCGGTGTTGGTTAATGTGAAGTTGCAATTATACTTCAAATTGAAGCCACTAGAAACAAACAAACCTCAATCTGCTCCTGCAGCCAATGGCACAGCAACTCCTGGTGTCCCACGAGGCCTTTGCCACCGCCACCCCAAGCTCCACCTCCACCACCTCCTCCTCCAACACAGGGAATACCACCGGGTGTGCCTCTTGGAAATCCTCTTAGAGCCCCTCCTCCTTCAATGCCTGCTTCATTCCCACTGCCTCCTCCTCCTGCAGCAAATGGGCCCAGGCCTATGCCTCCTGGCGGAAATCCACCTGTACCTCCTCCACTTCCTGTTGGTAGTGGCACAATGGCAAATTTCACACCTGGTACAAGGCCTCCAATGCCTCCCCCACAAGGTTTTCCACCCCAACATATGTAGGGCCAGGGTCTTCGTCCTCTGCCACCACCTCCTAGCATGGGACAACAGATCCCCAGGCCTCCTGCAACTCAGTAAGCATATCTCAGTGAACTAGTTCTGCAGAGAACTGTGTTCAAGTCCTATGCTCTTTTTTCTTGGTTCTTATTTGAGAGGAACTGTGCAAGGGATAAAGAGGTTGTTCTTTTTTTTTTTTTTTAAAGCTTTTATGAACAAAAACTGGCTGGAAAAATTTTTGTGGTCCGAACAAATTATGGACGGTGAATAGTTTGAGTTCAAAACATTGATTACTTGGCTACTGGCGTCTACTGACTCAATCAATCAAATAATTGATGAGCCACTCTTATTGAGACCAACAATTCCAGCAAGAAGAAAACTCTGCATTCAAACAAGAATATAGTAAAACATTTCAAACTTTATTTTATCTCAAAACATGGGCAGAAGAGAAGGGAAAAAGCAAGCAATTTACACAAGCTAATGTGGGTTTTCTGATTTTCAACGGTACAGGTAAATCAGGCAACTCAATGACAGTAGGAGGAGCAGTGAGAAATTATAAGGGAAAATAACAGGTACATGATCTGTTCATGATATGCGAGTCTTGTTTTTAAGTGATTGTGCAACAATCATCATTTGGAGGAGGCGTTGGCGTTGGTGCACTTGGAGGAGGCGTTGGCGTTGGTGCACTTGGAGTAGCTTGCTGTTCCGCTTTCGACTTTACTGCAGTAGATACTGCTTCCAGAAGACTGGGAACCTCCATTATCTGTAAAGTGATCTCAAACTCGTTAGACTTCAGAATAATTAAATGCTAAATCATACTAATGGCAATCACAGTTTCTTTGTCCCTCTCCCACCTTTATCCCCACGTGATAAGCCCCTTCCCCACCCAATCCGTACCTTGGTAATTCGGTGGAATATGCCATTCCAACCAAAGGCTACTGGCCAAACAATCATAACTTGACATAGAACTTGCATATATATAATCCGCCCTATACTTTGCTTCTGGAAACAGAATGGCTAGACTCGACATCAACATATGGACTCCTACACAGTGGAAATTCATTCAAATTGCAATAAATATTACCTTTAATGAAAGTTTTTCGAAGCATTGCTCCACATTTACTCTAGTTTTAGCACTGCATTCAAGAAACAAACATCCAAGCTCTTTTGCTAGTGTGATTCCCTCCTCTCTACTGACAACCCTTTCGGAATCCTGGAATCATATAAACACCATCTGTTATAGCTAACATTATGCTGAGAGTTTTTGTATCGGAAAATTAGGTTCACTACTAACGCTATTATCTTTTTATTAGTACACAAAAGCACATCAAGTAAGGGCAGGAAATCCATAGTTGGAACGGCCAAACAGAATACTGACCCTGAGAAATGGCAAATATTATAGGTGCGCCATTTGTTCTTATACAGATTTAGAACGAGACTGGAGCCGTTTCTGTCAACTAATTAGCAGATGCAAAAGATAGGAAAGATATAAAACTTACCATATCAACTTTATTTCCAACAAGCATCTTGACACAGTCCTGATTAGTTGAGTAGAGTTCCACTTCTTTAGCCCATACATCTGATAAGTTTGTAAAGGTCTCTCTACGCGTCACGTCATAAACTAGAAGAACCAGAAGAAATTGGTAGAAACTCGCATTAACAAAATTACACGAAGATAGCAATTGAAAGTTAAAAGACAAAGACAACAATGGAACGACAGATAAGCAATACAATGGTTATGATACCAACTATCCTTATAAGTTTAAAGCTTGTGACCTATGCACTAAACCAAGTGTTTTGATAATGTCCACACGCCTATGTGTTTGTGCTGATGAAATTTGAGCACTCCTATCCCTTACCATCTATAGGGTCATTAATTTCTTTCCTGGAAAAGGGTAAATTCTAATCCTATCTCTGGAGTTTTTTGGTTTTGTTTTGTAGGCAATCCTATCTCTATAGTTGAAACGCAGTGGTTTCATGAAACAAATGATTTAAAGAATGACAGCACAACAATAAGTAGGTATGCTATATACATGATTGTTTCCACATTGCTAAATACCTTCATCTTAGCAGGATATCTGACAAAAGAGCCATGTTCTAACTTTCTAATAAAACATAGCGAGTACTAAAACAACTATTATTCCAAATTGCAACCAAAACAACATTTTCTATACACCAATATCATGAAATGAGATGTTTCAATAGACAGTTTGAATAATAATGTGCAAATAGGTTGTTGGTAGTGTACCGAGAATGATCCCATGGGCACCTCTATAATAAGAGCTTGTTAATGTTCTATACCTTTCCTGTCCAGCTGCAAGAGACATTACGTATACCATGAGACACGGCGGGATAGAAAGATACTCCAGATGCAAAAAGTGGAAATGAAATAGTTCTCGGCTAAAGGACTCTTAAGAGAAAAAGTGAAGTGGTCGTCGGCAGCAGCTTTAGTTCTATGAAAAAAATTATCTCGATGTTTGGTTTCTTATTTGACAAATTCTGCTCTTGCAACTTAAGAGCCCGAAGATGGCGAGGAAAAAAGAATAATTAGCTTCGGAGAAAATTGGGAATCTTTCAATGCTCTAGACGAGAGCTCCTGAGTGCTTTCGCGCATGGCAAATATGCTTTAAATTTCGGACTGGAAACACGGAGTAAGAGAATGGACAAATGACACAGCTTACCGGTGTCCCAAATTGTGAGCTTCAATTTCTTCCCCCCGACAGATAGCAGCTTGATCTTAAAATCCACACCTGCACGTAACAAGAGCCTTTACGCACGTATCACATAGTCTACATACCGCATCAAATGGGATACAAACGCTTGCATAATCAAAGATATGAACTTCAACGACAACGGATAATATTTATGCATTATGTAGGTAACATTTTATGATTACTCCACCCCAACCTCGAGATTGACATTATCTAAGATTCAAGAATTCAGTCAATAGATCCAACAGTGTTGGACTCAGTTTGGTTGCTAAGAACTCGTGGAAGAAGAAACACCACATTAGCTTCATCTAGAATCTATGGCTACGTTTGGTTTGTTTTAAAAAATATTTTTTTGTATTTATGTTTTTCATAGGTTACGTAGATTTTCTTGAGATCGGTGAAAAATTTATTAAAAGTTATTTGGATTGTAAAAGGCTTGTTAAAAGTTGTAAGAGTTTGTAAAAAGTTATTAGAAATTGTAAAATGGTATTAGAATTTATGAAAAAGTGATTATGAAATTTTTTTGAAAACATTTTAAGATCAAAACAAACATAGTCTATATTTCCGATACCAATCACAAAAACCCAAAAAAAAAATGTAGAACTCGTGGAAGAAGAAACACCACATTAACTTCGCCGAGAATCAAAGGTTATGTTTGGTTTGGTTTTATAAATATTTTTTATATTTGTGTTTTTGGGAGTAACATAGAATTTCTTGGGATTGATAAAATTTTGTAAAAAGTTTGTTAAAAGTTGTAAAAAGTTACTGACTAAAAAGTCAATGAAATTGATGAAAAAATAATTGCAATTTTTTAAAAAATATATTTTAAAATCAAAACAAACTTAGCGTTTTTATTTCCAATCACCGGTCACGAAAACCTAAGAAAGTGTAAAGAACTCTACCCAACAGAACTAAAAGTTACTGTTCTTGAGAGAAAGAAAACAGAGAGTAGGCTAAGAGAACAAGGGTGATGACAATATCTACCAATGGTAGGCGGAAGATCTTCGATGGCGTTGGAGACGAAGCTGACAAGGATACTGCTTTTTCCTACGCCGGAATCTCCGACCAGTAGGACCTTATATGAGAGATCGTACTTATCACTGCTCTGAGCTGAAGACGAACCCATTGATTCCTTAGACCCACGACTATCTCTCTCCGTCTGATGATAAGTGCTTTTCTAGGTGTCTATGTGTCTCTCTCTATGTTCAGGAAGTACGGTGAAAGAAATGTATACAAGGTGGGGGGCGAGACTCGAGAGAGGAAGAGCAAAGGTAATGGTATTATATAATGGGACTGAGAGAGTGAGAAGTTAAAGAAAACGTCTAACTGGAATAGCACTGGCAACCAAACAACGTATTGATTCTCTTTTCTTTTCCCCTTCTTTCTCCTTTTCCAAGAGATATAAAGATTATCATAGATAGATGATATTCCATTCCGATTAGAAAAAAGAAAAGAAAAGAAAGATGCTAATCTATTCCATTCTCGTGGTTCATCCTCATCGCTGTTCTTTCGCTAAATAAACATGATTTGAACTAATTTAGTTTAGACCTTACTATTTATTTCTCCTTTTCCAAGAGATATAAAGATTATCATAGATAGATGCTATTCCATTCCGATTAGAAAAAGAAGAAGAAGATGCTGTTGCATTCCATTCTCGCGGTTCATCTTCATCTCTGTTCTTTCGCTAAACAAACGTTATTTGAACAATATTTATTAAGTCATTTTCGTTCCATCCATCTGGATATGTAATTGCTATTCTCTGTGATATCATATAAATGGAAAAACACATAAAAATCGCCCAAAAGGAAGACCACACATCCTTGTGTCGTTAAGTGTGGCCCCAACCGAGTGACGAGCACTTTCACTGCGTGTTGTTAACCAAAACATGAAGGCACAATTTTTCATTTATCAATATCTTGGTCGCTATTTGTTCCCAAAACATCCTTCTCTTTGTCTTTGTCTTTGTGCTTCGAACCCAACATTCGCACGCTGGTCTCTTTGTTTTTGGCCTCATACTTTTAGAGATTCGACACCTTTCATTAAGACAGTTTTGGTCAGGTTAGCCTTGTCGGTTATGTAGGCCAATATAGGTCACCTAAGGAATGGCGATGAGCTTGTTCAACAACCATTTTGGCACTTGTGTCCTTTATCTTTCATTTGCACGCCTAAGCTTTTCCACATTCTTTTTATAACATCATGTCACACAACAGCTACTGAGGAGGAGGAGGAGGTCAATTGTAGTACAAGCTTCCTTAACACTTTCGGAACAACCCTTGCATATTTTTATTTGCTTATTTTGTACGAGAACATTTGTCCTGTTGAAGGGTAATCAAGGATATGCTCCCTAAACTAAAACAAGCTAAGCCGGAGAAGAAGACCTGCATTTTCCCCACTTTATATGTATTTTACGTGATTATGTAAAACTAGAAGAGCTCTAAAAGAATATGGCTGTTTAGGGAATCATTTATTAGCATCGAGAATTTAATTCGATGCATCGCTTTCTTTAGAATCCAAGAAAAGCCATTTTCAGTGGACATCACGATCACAAACCGAACAAAAGTAGACGAATCGCCCGATTGTATAGTGACAGGTGGGTGGCGGACGACTCCTGGGCTATGGGCCACCGATTCGCGAGTTTTTTTTTTAAAAAATTAGAACAACGCTTGTTCACTTGACGTGGGTCATCTTCAAGCAGTTTGGAAGCCCACTTATGCAAGTGTTTTTTTCTGTTGATTTTAGAGAAAGGATTGGGCCGGGCAAGAAGAGAAGGCTGTGGGTAGTACTTGAAGGGACGAAACCTTTGCAGAGCCTCCAAAATCTTCGACTCACTCTAGCTTGAACAGAACTGAAAGGAGGGCCAGTAAGCAAACAATCTCGCTGACGCCGGCGGGATGGACAGGGAGTGGGGTTCGAAGCCTGGTAGCGGAGGCGCTGCCTCTGCTCAGAATGAAGCCATCGACCGCCGTGAGCGTCTCCGAAGGCTCGCGCTCGAGACCATCGATCTTGCCAAGGATCCCTATTTCATGCGCAACCACCTCGGCAGGTTCCCCATTCTCTCTCTGGCTCTCCCTATACATGTATTTGAGTTGGGGTTTTGCACTTCTTCTGGTTTTTTTTTTAAAGTCTAGTTGGGGATTTTTGTTGCAGTTATGAGTGTAAGCTTTGCCTGACACTCCACAACAACGAGGGAAATTACTTGGCCCACACACAGGGAAAACGGCATCAGACAAATTTGGCCAAGAGAGCCGCCCGCGAGTCCAAGGAGGCTCCTGCGCAGCCTCAGCCCCACAAGCGCAAGGTCTCCGTTCGCAAGTCAGGCAAGTCCTTTCTTTTTTGCTCTCTCTATTTTCGACCCATATATACCGCTGGTTTATGCCTTCGTATTCTATGAGGCTTTGTGATTTGTTGCGTGCCAAACAACTATGTTGTGTTTATGTTTGGCCCAGTGTCATTTCGCAGTCATATATCGCACAATCATTTATGCTGTGTTTCTGTTTTGGTAGGGAAAATTATTGGATTTTCTGAGATTGATATGCTTGAAAAGTGTGCGCTTGATCTTCTTGTTGCAGGATGTTTACTGGCTGACAATGTGTGTGCCTGCCTCTGAATAAGATTACATGTTTGTGTGTTTGTAGGTGGGTTTTTCTAAATTGTTCTGTGCCCGTCTGGCTGCTCCTGCAATTTTGAATGCCTCATTTCCTAATTAGATGGCAACTTAAAAAGCACAAGCTCATCATCTTTGAGTCGGCTTTTTATGGCTATTGCCGCCAGAATGGGAAAAGCTCACTTTTATTAGTTCATGAAAACGAACACTCTTCGAGTTCTTTCGTTTTAAATGGTGGGTAACATTTGATTTTCCCTTATTTTGTAAAGGCATACAGACCATTATGCTCAAAGTACCAGTTCGGTGTGCTTCAAGAGCTCTTCCATGATTAGCAATCTAAACATGTGATTTTCAAGGGATGTATTTGATAAGCAACGGACTTGAAAGTTTAGAATTAAGGCTTAAAGCTGCAAAGCATAAGATCTTTATTTGGTTAAATGTCTTTAGTAGTTTAGTATATGAAGATAGTTATGGGTCTTCTTGCTGGAAGTTGTATCATCTGACCGTTGGAGAAGTGTTAACTGGTTTAGATGATTGTTGCCAAGTATCAGTTACATATTTTTGGATTAGAGTGGTTTTTTGCTTTGTTCCCAGAACAAGAAAAAGTCTTCACTTTAAGACTTAAACTAATCATATGTAAGTCTATGGGTGATTCTGCAAGTCATACTTTTACGAAGCTGGATGTCTTGCATCTATGTTTTTTTGTTATTGTTCTTGCTGATTTTAAACTCTTTATTTTCCTTCTTTACATTCTTAGCCTGTGAGAGAAGTGTTATGTTGAGAAATTTAGCGGTCTTTTTATTCTTAATTCATGGTTGACTCTATCATGTCTGATTGCAGTCAAAATTGGAAGGCCTGGGTATCGGGTAACAAAGCAGTTTGATCCTGAGACTAAGCAGAGGTCTCTTCTCTTCCAGGTTCGTGTTCAGTTATTATTTTCTTTTTGTTCTCTATTGTCCTTTGACTGTCTCATATAAATTCTCTTTCTTGCTGGTAATGGGGAATTTTTTTATATATACGTTGAGCTGTAAGAGTGAGAGATGATGTTAACTCTTTTTTTTTTGGTAACATATTTATGTCAAGCAGATTGAATATCCCGAGATTGAAGACCTTGCAAAGCCAAGGCATAGGTTTATGTCATCTTATGAGCAGGTAGTTTTCGTCACTTTAAAGGACAAAAAAGATGAAATTGAACCTTTGCTTTTAGAAAATAAAGTTATGGCCTAATTTTCTTTTCAACCACATCTCAATCGATGCAGAGGGTCCAACCGTTCGACAAAAGATACCAATATCTGCTGTTTGCAGCAGAGCCATATGAGATAATTGCTTTCAAGGTAAATCAATCATATACGTTTACATGCTATTTATCCGCATCTTCTTATTTGGTGTTATTGCGGCTGTCCATCCTAAAGTATGAGGTCATTATAAATGTCCTCTTTAATTACAAAGTTTTGCAATCAACTTCTGGACCATCAAATCAGTGTTTATATGGAGAGATGCATGAGGGTCCATTGCTTTGTCAAAATTAAACTAATACTGCATAGAAATTTGCAATTTCTATTCCTTCCCAACTTAATCCCACTAATATGTTAAATTTGACACTATCTGGAAGCTAGGGTTTGTTATTGGAAATAAATCTTGAATTAGGATATTGATTATCAAAATGTTTTGTTTATGGGGAAATTGCAACTTAGAGTAGCATGGATAGTTGCTATTAACTTCTTTTAGTCTTTGGGAACTTCAGCAGTTGTGCTGGTGTATTTTCATTTCAGGTCCCTAGCACAGAGATTGACAAAACCCCTCCCAAGTTCTTCACGCATTGGGATCCAGACTCAAAAATGTTCACGGTTAGTTTGTTAAATTCTTGCTCTACTGTTTCAAACGTTTTAGATGTGCTTTGGCTCAAAAGACTTGACTGTTTGATTCCATAGTCTATCTGGTCTATGTTGCTTATCAGCCGCTATTGTTACCTTGAAGAATTCATTTGGGCCCATAGGTGACCCTTTGTTCTTAGTTCTCATCTTGTAATTTACTTTGGTTCCAAGTGAGACAACCAAGTAGATCAATTGTACTTGCTGGCTGAATTGGATTGAATAATCTCAGTTCTCTTGCCAGATGCTATTTGGTTAAAGTACTCTGATTAAGAAAAGGGAAATAACTGGTTGGTTTTTTCTGTAACGGTGACTTTTATCTGACCTGGTCATTTGATGTTTGTTAATGTGAAGTTGCAATTATACTTCAAATTGAAGCCACCAGAAACGAACAAACCTCAATCTGCTCCTGCAGCCAATGGCACAGCAGCTCCTGGTGTCCCACCAAGGCCTTTGCCGCTGCCACCCCAAGCTCCACCTCCACCACCTCCTCCAACCCAGGGAGTACCACCGGGTGCGCCTCTTGGAAATCCTCTTAGAGCCCCTCCTCCTTCAATGCCTGCTTCGTTCCCACCGCCTCCTCCTCCTGCAGCAAATGGCCCCAGGCCTATGCCTCCTGGCGGCACTCCACCTCTACCTCCTCCACCTCCTGTTGGCAGTGGCATGATGGCAAATTTCACACCTGGTACAAGGCCTCCAATGCCTCCCCCACAAGGTTTTCCACCCCAACATATGCAGGGCCAGGGTCTTCGTCCGCCGCCACCACCTCCTAGCATGGGACAACAGATCCCCAGGCCTCCTGCAACTCAGTAAGCATGTCTCAGTGAACTAGTTGTGCAGAGAACTGTGTTCGAGTCCTATGCTCTTTTTTCTTGGTTCTTATTTGAGAGGAACTGTGCAAGGGATAAAGAGGTTGTTCTTCTACATAATTCAATAGAAGTTTGCTGGATCTAGTTAGCAATTTTTAGCAATTCTTCAAGATATTGGCATGTCTCAGTTGATCAGTTTGTTCTATTCAGTATATCCCATCAGTTTTTGTGACCTGTTCACAAGTCACATGGTGGTTGTTGTGCTTTGCTAATGTTTTTTAATGTCGAATGTAAATAATGGCATCAATATGGTATTCGGTGCGGTACCTTAAATAAAAATGTTGAATGTGCCCTCAAAAGTAACTGACACAAACCACACTAGTTAGTTTGATTCCACCGCTATGACTAGTTAACTAGATCTTCATGTTTTACTGGCGAGGCTAGGAAAGCTCTTACTTCTACGAGCAACATATTTATATTTTTGGTAATTATTTACGAGTTGACAATAAGGAAAATTAGGAAAAAAGAGAAGGCTTCTATGGATTTGTAATTAGCGTTTTGTCGTTATTCCTTGGCAAACAGTGTCGTACAATGTGATATCATAATACGGACAAACGAGATGGGAGAAGAACTTTCTTTTTCATCCTTTGTTAAAATAAACTTTGGCCATAGGCCTCAACAGAAGAAAAAATATCAAGCCTCGATATTTGAGCACGACAAGGAATTATATGCTTTTAAGAAATTTAAGTATGTTTTACATTCGCCAGCAGGTTATAACCCAGTTGGTACCACTTATTGTTCACTATCTTCAAGGTAAGGAGTTCGAGAGTGAACATAAGTTGAAATCGCTTACGAATGTAAAACCTGACTTTGGACATAGCAGTAAAGCCTGACCTTGAGTTTAGTGGACGAGCTGAGACTATCTGATAGTCTTGCTGGAGCTGTGGTGACGGACTCGCCCATTAAAGAGTAACTTTGGCTCAAACCAAATATTCTACCGCTAGGGGAGCTCATATGGTCACGCCCCTTCCCCTTTTGCTTAGGGAAAAAAAAAGGTATGTTCTACATTCAATGGATGTGTGCTCCCCTCAAGGTTTTCCGGAGTATGTTGTTTTTCTTCTCTCGCCCTCCCCGCTTAGTTTCTGGTGACTGCTCTTATCGCCGGATATCCTATTTTTTCCTTTGCTTGAAATCCCAAGCACAGTTCCAGTATGGGATCGGTAGGTTGTATTGCTATCCAAACACGCTGCTCTATGGCAAAAGTAAAAATTTTAAGATTTTTTTTTTAAAATTTGAATTTTAGAATAATTTTTATTAAAAATTGTTAAAAATTAAAGAAAGAGCCGATTTGAAGAATTTTTTTAATGAAAAAGTTATAAAATTTGTTAAAAAAAGTAAAAAGAAATATTTGACATAATTTTTTTAATAAAAAAAAATATTGAAGAGGTGTCGAAGTAAGAGTTGAGATTTCAATGTAAAAATTTTGATTTTTTGAAAAAATTTCTTGAAAATCTTTAGTATCCAAACATTACCTTAAATGAATGAATTGAAAACTTGTTGGATACAAGAGAAGGAATGAGAGCAAATTGGCTAAATTGAATGTCCAAATAACCACGAGAACACAAAATCAAACTCACTGTACCGACATCATGTCGATGTGCTAAGAACAGCTGCTTTCGCCTATACTTGTACCAATTTACCCTACTACGAGATTGATCTGATCATAATACCTCCCACGAGAAGAATGGCATGCATGTACTTCGACCCCAACATTTTAGCTTGTCATCGCATTCGAAGGGAACACCTTCTGAATGAATTCTAGGAAGCGCCGTGAGTAGAATGTAGGGTCCACCGCAGATATGGACAAGGAATCAAACTGAAGAGATTTGTATGCATGTTCGATCCTCTTACTCATATTGTAGTCTTGCAAAATATCAATGATCCCTAGGTAGAGAACAACATCGTATGCCTCATGAAACATCTCGGGTTCCTGTGTCCCTGAAATCTGCTCTGCCCTTGCCGGCATGTTCACACCCAGCTGGATTTGGAGCCTGCTTGACCAAAAGTTAAATTCAAATGCTGTAGAAACACCGTTGTAGCTATTGGATCAGTGAAAGAAAGCCTGTCTTTCATTCCGAGATTTACTTGAGAGGCCCAAAATTTAAAGAAAATTCTAAAAATATAAAAGCTTTTTAGTGATAGCAAGAATCAAACTAGTATTTTACAATTTTAGAGTCTGCTCTTGGTCGATCTGTGGCCATTTGTAATTTTCTTTGAAGGCAACAAGTAAATAACCCACCCCCACCCCGGAGGCCAAAAACCCAATAAAAAATAAGGAAAAAAAAGGGTAGGAGGAAATCATACCTTGCTGTACCAGGTAGGAGGAGATCGACTTCCTCATCACCAGCGGCTGATGCTCGTAATCGGCTACCCCTAATGTGAGGGCCCACAACAACACTATTATCATCTGTTCCACGAGGGACCAAGACAAGACCTTGCGGGTAGTTGGAGATCTCATTGTCTAGAGGGTCTGAATTAAAACATGACGTCCAGAATTTTCCATTAGTACCCTGGCTTAATGAACAGTGCAACTAGTTGCAAGGCATAGACAAGCGTTGATGACCAGACCAGCATATAATTACTGCATACTTCAAAGCTGATCGGTGTGAGTCATGTACCATGTGCAAGATATGGCTAAAATCCTACCGGTTCAATACATAGAAATATTAAAAACAAACTGCCCATGATACATAACAGGAACAAAAAGGGTGAAACAAATTAATCAAACAATGTTCGATAAATAGGGTACCGCGTTTTCAGTAGCTCAAAGAGGATCAAACTGATTCCTTGTTACTTCACATCATGTACATTACGGCCTAACCAGTAATCCCAGACACTATTGTCTTCGTAAAGTTTCCTACTAACCCTCATTTTTCTCGTCTTTTTCGCTTTCCATGTCACTCTCGAACCTTATAAAGACCATCCCTTTACTAAATTTTGTGGACAACAGATTATGCAGGAGAATCAATTCTGAAGAAAGGACATTTGATAAAGCACCTACCTTCTTCTGCAAGCATTGCTAATCCCTCTGCTGTCATACTTCGGTTGAACATAAGAGAGCGCAGGTGTTGAGGGGCTCGATAATGGACACCTAACAGGAGGCTGTAATCCATAATGTGCTGTGCTTCCAAAAACTTGTTGTCAATCTCAATCTGCCTGCATTGAAAAAATATATATGAGGGAAGTGTCTCCAATAATTATGGCATCGCTAAGCACCGTGGCCAGCATCATAAGCAAGCCACAGCTCTTACCCAATTGGGTAAAAAAACAAAAGGGAAGGAGTGGAAGAAAACAAGAATCTGCCCTAAAGAATTAGAGCTTTAAATTTGAGGTAAGCAAGATATGTGTAAAAAGCAGTAAGCCTGATGTATGCCCGCTAACCAACCTAAACTAGTCAGGGGCTAGAGATGTATGATTTGGAACTCGTAATGTCTCACACATAAATGGCATCCTCATAGTAACCCTTCTTTGTGGGAGAGAGAAATTATTCTCTTGGATCTCTTAACATATTTGCTTATTGCATAAGGTAGAGGTCTACTGTTATAATTACCGAATTCACAAACTTTTGATATTAAGTACTCCAAGTCAGACAGAAATCTACAGAAAGGCTTTGAATGAACCACTTACTTCAATAAAGCTTCCCGCCAAGAGGGTTCCAAAAAAAAGCTGTAGTTTAGATCCAAATCTTTTAGTGTAGTGTTTTCATCAATTTCAACCTTGTCTGCTGAGCGTCCTAGGGACGAACCTTTCAAGTCAAATCTGCGATGGATCCTTAGCTCTGTGCAGAACATATTTCCCATTACTACAAAACGAAACTGCAAGATAGGATTAAGATTATGACATATTAGCTTCTTGTGAATGAAAGGCATCTCACATTCTTGAAGCAGGTTCAATGAAAGAGTGCATGATGACAAGTCATCTGTTAATATGGCCATCAAAGTCTAATGAAGCTAGATATCTGGATTGCAAACACTATTGGTTAACTTGTACCTGGCCACACCATTAACAGATATGGGAAAATTTCCCTGGTAAAGAAAAAAAGCTTTATTGTGCTGATTACCTTTTGACCACTTGAAGGTTTGATTCTATGAAGCCCAAAAAATTTGGTAATGAGTGTGTTCTCGAATGTCCTTACATGATGATAATAGTCTGGAAGCATTGTCAGAAGAACCTACGCATCGAAACGTTAACTTAGAGAAATAAGAAGAGAAACAAAAAGAAGAAACCATATACAGAACTTTAACGATAGCAGATGTATCATTGTTCAAAAATACATTCCTGATGGAACATGGCTGTTTTTTTTAACACGATTCACTAGCACACTATAAAGCTCCTGAAGTGTAAAGTTGTATTACTTACTTCAAGCTAGTTGTTTACCTTGTCAACTCCTGAGCAAATTATCATCTAAACTACAAAACAGTCAATTTTTATTCTGGAACCATGTCAATCACGGGATGGAGAACTGCTACCACAGAAGACCACAAAGGAGGCTAAAAATTTCATTCTACCTCTGCAAGAAATTCCACACAGCCCAGAGGTTTTCTTCCAACATCTATGTACTGAGAAGATATACAAGCCACCTTGGTTTTACAATTCATGTATGAGGAAGGTACATAAATGAAAAAAACTGCCTAAGAGGCACCTGGTGATAACCCTTGCAAAAGAGAAAAGGTCAAAGATCAATAAAAGAAGCAGAGAGAGTGAAAACATCTCTGGCCAAACATGTAAAAGGACTCTTAAGAAACCAGAATTTGCCGTCTGAATGACCTGAGCAGACATTTTGGAACTCAACTATCATTTCTTGCAAATGTATACCTCAGTAGAATCTGCAACCTTACTGGTTACAACACATACCGACAGGAGGGCATAAATAGGCAATAGTGTTTCCAATGGAATGCAGGGTTGCAAATCGTCCTTGTGTCCAACAAAAATAAATCCTTTACCCTCGTGCTGTTATACCAATATGGCCCGGTAATTGACTCAACCACTAATTATGTAAACTGGTTCCCCCTTCAGTTAAGGTTGATGAGCAATTTCATTAAGGGTTTACCAACCACTACAAAATTGAAAACCTAGTGATTGTGATTAGTAAGCAGACCACTCTCAACCACACTTGTTAGCAAATAAGGAAAAGTGACATAAGACGGTGATCTAGAGCCGAAGGATAGAATGGAATTTAATTAGTTTATGGCTCCCAAGCTTATAGACATCACTTACCCTGAGATGTTGTCTGATCAAAGCCTATGTTGAAAGATCAAAAATACTATCTAAGCACAAGAACATATGAGATTTTTGGTAAAAGAAGGAAACAAGAATAAGCTAGCAATAGAAGTTTTAACATATTTTTGAAAATCTGCACCCTGTGAAACAACATTCTCATTATTGCCAAGCAATATCCATTGGAGATAAATGCCTACCAAGCGATCAAGAATCCAGTAATTCCCTAGTAAAAAGTTAATTCCCATCAAGACCTTATCAATCATGTAACATAAAGAACTGGACAAACCTTCACTTCGGATTTCCGCAGTGTCTTAATCATGAAACGGTCATCTTGGGACAGGAAAAAAACACTACCACTTTTCCCAGGAGAAGAAAGTTCCCTGAGAGCATCATTCCCACAAATGGACATCATGTAATCTGCCGCATCAATATTGAACAGTTCCCTTAAATTCCTACAGTAAAGCGTCAGAACAAAGTCTATATGAATACCAATTTCTTTTTTTTTTTGTTAAGAATATATACCAAGGGAAAAAAAGGGGGAGGGGGGGGGGAATTCAAGATTCATAAGCGCACACGCCATTAGTCACCAGCAATGATATTTTCAAGAGAGCGATTACATTATGTGGTATTATCCAAAGAATAACATACATGGTTATGCTTTCAGTATCTGATTTATGAAGTTATTGACTTACAAAACAGCTAAGTGCAAAGGATCCACCATCACGAATGAGAAAAAGCACAAAGTCAAGAATTCAGCAATTCCAAGATTAACAGTAACATGATTAGGAAGTACATTCTGGATTATGTGTCAGCATCTTGTAAAAGTTGTTATAGAGTTGAAACAAAAGCATCATTCCTGCCTTCATGTAAATTCATTCTGATTTAAGTATCGAGACTTGCCATGTGAAAGGTGTCAAAGATTCAGCACATTAGGACTTTCAGGTTTAGCTTTAGGGGAGGCTTTTCTGTTTCAGGACATATCATTCTAAGACGAAAGCCACAGAGAAGTTCAAGTATTATGTTCATGTATGTCCGAGAAGGTATAGCACATTCTAAATTGCATATCAACAATATCTGTATTGGAAGAGAGAGAGAGGGAAAACAAAGGTTCGATCTTATAGAATCTATTTTTCAAATATTTTATGTGCTCATCATGGTTATTCCACCTGTCAGTAATGATCATGCACTAATGCTTTATTAAAACAAGAGGAACACTCCAACTGCAAAATTTTCTCAAGAACATCTTGCTTTTCTTGAGAAGTGAAAAGAAGGGGTATCCTTGTTATGTTGCTCACTGATGCATAGGAGCTCACCAAAAACTTCATTAACCATTCCAAATATGCCTTACAAGATTCATGGGCTGCATACAAGATTCACCTAAGCGGTAAAGCCATGAGGGTCAACTACTAACCTGAAAACCATTGGACAATAGTCTTTCCACTTAAAATCCTCTGACTGATGAGGCGGTGTCAATTGGGACCCTTCTTTTGGAAAATTCATCCAAAAGCTAGCTCGGGGACCAAAATCCGATGCCCGAACTTCTCGCCTCTGTATGGGAGTAATTTTTCCCACAGTATATCTGTCCATATTCTAACACAGAATCAGCATTAACCACCTAAAAACTATGTGTTCGAACATGAGACAACAGCAAAAACAATTGAGAGTTCTGAAGAAATAAGTGAATCATCTGTCATTGGTGCAAAAAAAAAGAGAGTAGACTATGTCTTTCCATTGACAGTTTCTATCTGGCAAACTCCAGAAGCAAAAATCAGGAGCGAACGGAAGGAGAAATGTCTTGAGACTCTTTAACCATTCCCACAAAGTCATATATATCTCTAGATCTTATTTTCTATTTTCAATGCAATGACTTCACTATCATCTATGAATTATAACAGAGCCAGGGATCACTACACCTAATAGCCTATTTGATTTCAGAAGAAAGAGGAATAGAATTTAAAGAACAACTGTATCCACAAAATATGAATGTTATTAGCAAAAAAATGAAACAATTGAAAACGATAGAACAACGTAGTGGAGAGTCATACTTGAAACAGCCTGAGTAAGGGAATGTAGTGTGAATCAGAAAGTTAAAGTACCTGATTCCAAGCTGTAAACTGAGCATTAAGTCATAACTCCTGTGACCTTTAATAATTGCTTCACCTGGCTTCTTAACCTCTTTTGCAAGTTTCTTTTGCAACCGTTTTGCTCTTCTAGATGATGATGAAAAACTACTGTTTAGTACAAGCTCACTTATTAATACCCCTTGCATATATTCTCGTTCCAGGATCGGAATATTCATTTCAATGTCTTTTTCACCGCCTTCTTGCACAGAATCAGCTAACCCTAGTGATGGATCATGTGCAATCACTTTTTCAATAGATACCTCAAGACTCCAGCGCCTTTCCAGGGAGATATTTCTTCTGCAAGACTGCTCTAAATTTAACAGACTTCCCTTGGAGAGCTTGTCAGAGGAACCACGACGAGATCTCTGGTTCCCACCAAACTTGACATTTCCCATATCAACAGAAGCAGCACGATGGATATTTGAAAGGTTCTGCTTTCTCAAATCTGGCAACAGCCCTCTTTTCCTCAAGGCAGTGAGGTAAAGTTCTTGTACAGCAGGAAGTCGGCTACCTTTTGGATAAAATGATCCTTTTCCATCCTTCAAACCATGGCTCCAAGTTCCGACATAGCAGCCTCCATCAGTCCATGTGTAAACTCCAAATCCATGCATCGTGCCATTTAACCAGCTTCCTTCAAATGAATCCCCATTTGTCCAAGTGAGAGTTCCTTTCCCAGACATTTTTCCACCTTTCATGTTCCCTAGATAAACATTTCCATTAGCCCAGGTGTACTTACCTGGCCCTTCAGCTGCACCCTGAATCCAAGAGCCTTCAAAGATGTCTCCATTAGGATAAACTTCATGCCCCAATCCATGTTTGACATTTAACCGCCATCGTCCCTTATATGTCAAATTATCAGATCCAATATACGTCCCTGGACCGTGCATAAAGCCACCTGAAAATTCACCCTCATAAACTGCTCCAGAAGACCATTGTAGTCTTCCATTCCCGTTCTTCATCCCCCGTCTCCACTCACCATTATATATGCAACCATCTGACCATACATACTTCCCCCTTCCCTCGGGGATGTTGCCAAGCAATGACCCAGAATATGATTCCCCATTGGGAAGTATGAGTTCTCCAATCCTAAAGCCAGCAGTTTCAGAAGTATGACCAACTTCACCACCATTAGTCAATAAGGATGCAAAGTCTTGGTCCGATCTGGCATCAAGAGATTTTATTCTTTCTGGACAAGAAACTGCTTCTTCTACTTTACCAACAATGGCCACAGGGCCAGACATGCATAATGCGCGGAGGAACAACAGTTCCTTAAAATGCTAAAAGTGTCTCAAATGTCCACATAAGCCATAAGAAAACATTATCTCTGACAAAAAGATCTTTCTGTTGAACTGTAATTGTCTGCTCTCAATCTTCTCTTCCTTTGAACTATTAGCAGAAGGCAGGTTAGAAACTTGTTATTACAGTAGCAGAATAGACATTTCAATAGACAATATAGCTTATCGAAGCAAAGATGACTTTTTCTTTTTAAAAGCTCGAACCAAAGATGTCTTAAAGCCTATAGAGTCTTTAGAAATTTTCCACAACTGAAACATCATCCATAAACGGAAGACTAGGAGGGGTTAAAAACAGAAATATGATGCGTAGTCATACCTGAAGTATCTCAGAAATAAGAATGAAAATACAATAACTAAAAGGATACAAACAAAGAACAAAATACAATCTTTTCAGAAATTTTGATGAACTAAAGACGGAAAATGGTCATATATAGTTAAATATGGTCTAATTTTGATTTCTTCTTAAAAAAAGTCATACTAAATTCCATTTCCGCGGGGCAATAGATCCGAGAGTTTTTCGCAAATAGAAGTTATTCATTTAAAACCTCTCCAGCTCAAAAATTAAACAAATATAATTTAAAAGATAAAACCGGCTTCAAATTGACAATATTTTTCTGCCCGTTAGCTGGCTTTCTTCTATCTGATTCCCCAGAATCACGTGTTTTCAAATAATTTCAGCAACAAACATGAATATCCACAGAACAGTAATTACCAATGATGAAACTCAGAGAAGAACGAACTCAAAACTAGTACATGTTTCGCAAACAACAAAGATCACAAATGATAATCAAAGGGCGCAAATATATGTACCAGCACACGAGCATATCTATATGGAGAGAGAGAGAGAGAGAATGGCAGAGCAGGTTGCAGAGCCGTAGCAGTTAAAAAGGAGCTGAAAATTGGCGGAGGAGGCGACGGTTATAGACTTTTGAAGCTTTCCTCTGTGTTATCGCTTTTGCATAAATCAGTCTCTTCTACGGTGAGTAATGGGCTCGAATCCCAAGCTGAGTAGCAATAAGTAGTACATATATATCTTTCTCGGACAAACCTATGATTTATCCAATATCCGTCATCCCAGGCTTTACATACGGCGCCGTAACTATTCGACAATGCTTATCAACGTCTCTTAAGTTTCACTTTTAGCTCTATAAATGTTAAATATTTTTCTTAACTAAAAATTTAATTAAGGCCCCGTTCCTTAAATGAGTAAAATTAGGTAAGATGCAGCTTTCAATTTCCAAGTATCGGGAAGATACCTAGAGCCCAGGCATAAAAATCTGGTTGGTAGCTTACGGTATGTGGTTAACCAATAACCACGCAATTAATCTAATTAAGATTGCCGGTCATAACATGTTCAACCATTGAGCATATTTCAAATAATTTACACGAGAGTCGGCACTCACCCATTTGTATTGCATGCCGACAAGTTTTGTCTTGGCTATTTTTTAATTAAATTAATAAAAAAGAGATTAATTATAAAGAATTGTTCGGTGATTAAGGTTTGAGTCAATTATTTAGAATCACTAAAACTAAAGACTGTACATGTCTCAAAATTAATTAAATAGAGAGTAAACTAATTCGAACGCTCTATTTAAAATAATAATAATAAAATAAATACGTCCCACCCCCTTCCCCGACTCCCGTAAGACGACGCTCCGTTCTGGATCCGAGGCTGTGGGGTTTGAGTTTGACCTTCGGTTGATGGAGACCCGGGGCCACATTGTCTCTTTGTAAATGTAAAGGTCCTCACCTTTTAGGTGACTGGAGGGGAGAATCAGAGATGTTTGTCGGGCTTTTTTCGTTGGACGGGTGAATGTACCTTCGTATTTCAGTGCCTCTGGCGGGCCTTTATACAGAAAAATGGGTAGGTAGGAAAGGAATAAAACCCAACCCAGACCTGATATACCATGAGGACGTTTTAGCTCGATCGTTGAAGTGATGGTTTATCTGTCTAATAAGTTCAAATGAAATATATGTCATCCACGTACGTAAGTTTATTGCTTAAAATAGAGACACTTGAAGATTGAAAGAATACTACGTACTTTTGTTTGGTAGCTAATAAGCCTAGCTGATCAATTGGGTTTTTAAGAATATTATTTTAACAGTACCTCCACATGCAGGACTACAGTTCAGGCCCTCAGGGTGGTTGCCCGGTCAATATCTACTAAAAGATTCCTCAATCGGTGCGTGGGGCATATGCATATTGATTAACTTTTGTTATTTAAGCTATATATGAGAAATCAAAGAGCTAGCGGGTCAATCGTTGCAAAACAAGTCTCCCAGATAACTATTATCCTTGACATTTCTGTGTCAAGCGCGAGCTCGTGAGAACGACCCAACGATGGATTAATTTGAGCCTGTAAAAAGAGAGTACTGCTAAATCTGCGAAAAAGGATGCTACCCACCTGGAAAGCGTGGAGAACGGGGAGGATAAGGAACCAGACTCCGGTGGACTATGGAGCTAGCTTAAAGTTAAAAATATCTCCGATACCGTACTTGAGCGCTTGAGGCGTGGATCTATATTTTGGGCCAAAGAAAAGGGAATAATACACATAAGCCAGCAACTGATCATTCCTGTTTCGCTCGTCTTTTTCATGGAGGATAGTGTCATAGTGCGCATGTCTCTAGTGGCCACAGGAGCAGAGGCGGAAGCAAGGGGTAGCGACCCTGGGCGGTCGCTACCCCTCACGCCACTAAAAAAAAAAATTTATTACTCTTTTTTAAAAAAAAAAAAAAAATAAATTTAAATTGGCCTGGGCCCGATACCCCTGAAGCTCAGGCCCAAACCAACTATATATATATTTTACACATAAAGCTTGGGCACGATACCCCTGACCCAGGAAAACTGCAATAACATCGTCTGACATTTTCTATCAGTCCACACAGCAGATTGTATTATACCTCAATATCATCAGTCCTAGCACCTCTCACTCTCTCATTTTTTCGATTTTTTTCCTTGTTTTTGCATATTATATTAAAAAAAACTTAAAAGCTCCGATGGTAACTTTTTGCATTTTTCCATGTAATTTTGTGGGTTGTTATGTTGTGGGTTGTTGGAAGTGCTGGGATAGTGGGATATGTTGTTGAATTTTTCATGAAAGGTTCCTTGGCCGAATGAGCAACTAACTTGAGAGTTGAATTTTTCTTGATCATCTCTTGATTGAAGGTTCCCGATTTCCAGCTCAATTAATATTCTTCTTCAATATTCTTACCACTGGCCAATCATGGCCAGCTGTTTTCTTTTTGTCCTTCTAAGAAAAATAATAATTATCAATCGTGAACATTTATCATGAGTTTGCTTGGCGGTAGTACTAATAATATCACATGACAAGTTTGATGCAATGGTAGATCCAAATGATTGGAAAATTTAAAATTTAATATCTCCTTGAAAATGAGATATAAAAAAGAAAGGTTTAGGAATATATGCCCTGAAAATCTGTAGAGGGGAGGGGGTCCATATTTTTTTGGCCTGAGGAAGCATAGTTCTTGAAAAGGTTTGGAAGTTTTGACTTGACTCTCATTGGTTAGTCAATAAGGCTGGTCATTGGGAGGAAGTGAGAAACGTAGGCCAAAAATTTGGATAAGAACTTGGAGATGATGGGAGAAGAAAGAAGCTTGAGATTATGATTAATCATGGGGCGGATGAGTATTTTGCACTTCTAGGTAGACAACTGTGGCATTGCTTTGAGCAAAGGGAAGCACTAATTTTAGAACTTCAGCAATTGCTTGTTTCTATATTTTGACAACTGTTGTACTGTTTTGCTTTTGTGGAATTGACTGCCATCTATTTTTCACTGTTTATTTGCATCTCCACATGTGTTTATGAACAGGAGACTTCACTTTGCATCTCCACATGTATTTGCATCTCCACATGGCTTTTAGTCTCTGGAATATAATATATTGATACATTCACTTTATTTTATTTTATTTAGATAATAGATAAATTTGTCACAAGAGAACGAAGCCGGTACATGTATTGTAATATTTTTAATGCTTTTAGTCTTTAATTTTTTATATTGCAATTATAAGACAATTTTTAGCATTATAAAGAAAAATAAATTCTTGTCATTTCGTCTTTAGAATTCGACCCCCCTGAAGTTTGGTCCTGGTTCCGCCACTGCACAGGAGCTACATGCGATCGATCTCCTTGTCATTGTCAAATCGTTCCTTCTGTCAACTTTAATTCTTTTATCAAGTTTGCTTCTGAGTTCTGACCAGGAGCACTTGCATATGTAAAAAGATTGTTATTATTTAGTACTGGATCATCTAAAAGTGTCAAAACAGTCACGGTGCATGAACTGATCAAGATCAAGAGGGTTCATATGGGCCAAGTCTTGACAACGTTTGGATTCCACTTCCTACACACAAGAATACTAATATGGTAAGAAAAAGTCGTGATCATTAGCTGTCCACATTCAAAAGTACGTGTATTTTATGTTTAGCATGGCTACCTAGCTGCATGCTTCGGCCGACCAAGTTTGTTTAGCAACAGATCAAAAAGAAGATGAAGATCATAGGTTATAGATAATTTTATTTCGTTTAGTATAATATTGTCGACAGCAAGATGGCTCGAGACTGGAAATTCTTGTACGTACACATGCAGAACTGCTATATATGATATCGCAGTTCCCGCCAGTAGTACTAGACTTCTGTTGGGTCTCAAAACTGAGTTTTTTATTTTTGGTTTAAATGCACATCATGCCCTTATAATATGTGTGAATTAAAGATATATCTATGTGGTAAACAAAATCATTTTTATACCCCTAAAGTAAAACTTGAATTCACAATATGTCCTTCCGTCCACATGCTGTAATTTGTCGAAGAAACAATGATGTGGCAAGTGATTGGGCAACTGACTTGGCATTCGTGGACCCAAAGAACACGTGACATCATCTTATTGGTGCTGACGTGTTTGTTTTTGCCATGTCAGTACTTACCATTAGATTTTCAAACAACATGTAGACGGAGGGGCATAATGTGAATTCAAGTTTTACCTTAGAAGTATAAAAATGATTTTGTTTACCACAAGACATATATGCAACTCACGCATACTACATGAGCATGTGGTGCATTTAAGCCTTTTATTTTTGTTCTTCTTTCTATATATTGTGATGTATAAGAATCGGCAAAAGAACTACTACTTACCTTAATGAATAAGATAAAAGTTATTTTACTGTTGGCCCATCCGCTGTCACTTGTAACGCCCCTTTTGGGTTCTTTTATTTGTTTTTCTAGATTGTAATTTTTGTTTGCGTATTTTTTCAATATATAAAATTAATTGTTTAAAAAAAAAGAATAAGATAATAAGAATTCTAAAACCTCGGCTGGTGCTCATGCCAAATTAAGAAAATAAAAACCAACAACTAGCTAATAATTACCTCGTCCTGTCTATGATGCAAACAAAAAAAATATTTATTTGATTCCACCACATTAAATTATACGCAAAATATCCTGAGAAACTTTATCTTGTCGTTTTGTACTATATATCCAATATGCAACCTAATGATGTCAAGAATCACCACAATACTCGTAAGCCAAGCAATCTTGTAGGAATCACCGAGGGGAGGGGACCTCGAATCAAGTTTCTGACGGCCAAGTCAGTATTTAAGAGAGAAGATAAGTATTCTAAAGACAGAATTTAACATAGGTCTTTTGAAGAACATACCTTGGCTTTTATATCAATGTGAAAGTTTCAAACCTATCGTGAGACTGTCTTCTGGAGGAGTCAGGTTGTAGAGTTATATTAGGAGAGTGTTGCCAACCATTCGAATTGTCATGAAGAGTCCTCGGATTGCTAGACTTCTACGTAAGATCGGATACTAGACTCCTATGCGAGGTTGGATACTCAGGGTTAGCCACCTAGCTAATGGGCCCGAGCCCAAATGGCCTGGTCTAAGGAAATCCGAGTATTTTATGATCCATCAGTAGTCTCTCCCTCTTTAACCTCGACAAACCTAGCTAAGAACATAAAATTCAAAGGCCACAGTTAGTGAAATGACCATTTGGCCGACGAGCCGATCAAGGAGCATAATTCTAGAGTCTTGGGTCGACGAGTTGAACGGAGGGCGCGAGATCCATGGTCTGGATTTTGCAACGACTGAAGCTGGGCCACCATTTTCTTTGTCTTCGTTTTGTTAGACATGTATTGTCGTCGTCGAACATCTTCCGTGTGTAAATATTATTTAGTGGTTGAGATTAATTCTTGTTTGCCCTTACGCCCTGTGTCTCGTTTGTACTTGGTGGATTTCGCTGACCTTAAGTGGGATGAACATCATCGTAGGAGTGAGCCGCAAAGATTTCTTGCCTGTCCCACATTTGTTTGGATTGCTTCTTGGAGACTCCAGAGTCTTCGAAGTTCTTGAGAGCGCGTAAAAGTCCATCAACTTCCTTATCTCGTGTTCTAGGTAGGGTGCGAGACAAAGTTGACCCTCTGCGGGGACCCTGTCCCGAGCAGGGGTACTCAGGAGAGAAGACTTACGATCAAGTTGACCACTACCCAGGTACGAGTCGACGCATGGTACTCGGGAGTGGAGACTTACGATCGAGTTGACCACTTCCCGGCACGACCCGGCGCAGGATACTCGGAGAGTGGAGACTTGCACACTTGAACCTACTAGTAGCAAAATTATTTTTGTATTCATCAAAAACTTGAAAAAGAAGTATCAAAATGTCTCAAATAATAAAATAAGTAGAAATCATCAAACAAACTACTGAAAATATTTTCGCAATTGAGCGGCGTTCCATGAATGGGGGAGGCTCTTCCCTTGCAAGTCCTCGAGTTAGTATGTCCCTGGCCGGGTGGTCTCCACCACTCTGTAAGGGTCTTCCCAATTGAAATTAAGTTTCCCTTCAGTTGGGTCAGTCATGAGTGACATGCTTTCACGTAGGACCAAATCACCAACAATAAATTATTTGGCCTTGACCTTGGAATTGTAGTACTTATCTACTTGTCGCTGATAATTATGGTTCCTCAAGCTGGTCGTATTCTTCATCTCCTCTATGAGATCCAAGTTGGCTCGGAGGTTTCGATCGTTCTGTTCGGGGTCGTGACCCTGGACTTGTTGGGTGGATCGCGCTTGTCCGGTCGTGGCAATTCCTGCTGGAGATGATCGACCCGGGCCGAGAACACGTATTCACAATCTATATGCTCTTAGGCCTTTCTCATCACCTCTTCGAAGTCGGTCAGATTTTTCCTGAGGAGGTACTTCAGGAAGTTACTGGGCTGCAGGCCGACGGTCGGGGCCAGGAGCTTAGTCTCATCAGTGGCACGTGAGACGACCACTTCCTCACGGTTGAACTTGACTATATACGCCTGCAAAGTCTCCCTGTGACCCTGCTTGATGCCAAAAAGGTAGGAATAGGGTTTATTCGTCTTCTTGTTATAAGCATAGTGACTGATGAACAGGGCACTGAGTGTATCGAAGTCGTCGACAGACCCAGGTGGCAGGCCAGAGAACCACTGTTGTGCTGGCCCCTTCAGGATGAGGGAGAAAGCATGACAGAGGATCAGGTCCGCATACGACTGGACGTGCATGTGGAGGGTGAAGATCTCGATGTGGTCATATGGATCTCCCAAGCCATCTAAAAGGTCGATGACAGGCGGGCGGAACCGCTGGGGAAGCGGGCAAGAGAGCACATTCGTTGTGAACGAGGAACGACAAAGTTGAGACATATGGGATAAAGCCCCGGCCTTGGCGATCTCCTCGGTTGTCTGTTTCTGCTCGAGCAATTGGATTTGCTCGACCATCTGCTCGAGAATTAGTACGAGTGCATGATCGAGAGACCGGACGAGTCTCGCCTGAGCTTTCAGGCGGAACTGCGAAAACACGAGACCCGGGCAGGGATGAAGGTGGAGGAGGAGGGGCAGAGCCTGCTCCTCCAATATGCGAGCCACACTTTCCAAGTTCTTAGCCAAGGCAGCAGTGTTCGCCTTGTTCCTAACCACGACGGCTAGCAGGACGTTTGCCAAAGGAGGCGTGTCGATGACCACACCGGGTTGACCAACATCGTTTTGATCTTTGGGAGCGGACATTGGAGTGCAACAACTAAGAACAAATTCGTTTGTAAGGTGACTTTTGTTTATAAATTTCCCACAGATGGCACCAACTGATGATGTCAAGAATCACAATAATGCTTTGAAGCCAAGTAATCATGCAAGAATCATCAAGGGGAGGTTGCCTCAGATCAAGTCTCCGACGGCCAAGTCATTGTTTAAGAGAGAATATGAGTATTCTGAAGACAGAATTTAACATGGGTTTATTGAAGAACATACCTTGGCTTTTATATCAATGTGAGAGTTTCAAACCTATCGTGAGACTTCCTTCTGAAGGAGTCAGATTGCAGATTCGTACTAGGAGAGTGCCGCCGCCCATTCGAATTGCCGTGAGGAGTCATCAGATGGTTAGATTTATACGTAAGATCGGATATCAAATTGCTATGGAAGGTTGGATACTTGAGGTTAGCCAACTGGCTAATGAGCCCGAGCCTAAGTGGTCTGATTTAAGGAGCACCGAGTATTTCACGTCACATCTCAACCATCTCAACCAATTAAGGTACAATATCAAGTTTCTATAGCTACTAGCTAGCTAGATACTTCTACCCCACCATTTACATTTAATATTCCAGACTTCAATTCGAGGAGAATATGCTCTAATTGTTTGTCCGATCCCTAATATGTTTGTGTTTTTCAGTGCAAATCCAACTACCCTAGCTATACTTATATGTAATATTGGATAAACCACGGCCCTATGGCCCCAATAATATATCTGAATGACCTACCGTGCGTTTTATCAGCTATGCATTCGGCCACAATTTATACCTCCGCTCGGCTCGAGTCCAGTTCTGTCCCCAAGATGTTATAACATCTTGTCTTTTGCCTCGTTGGGTATGTTAGTCGTTGGTGTTTTCCATTTTGATGCTGACAATTTTATCGAAATCTAGCTACACGTAAACGAGCACATGGGGATATGGATGGAAGTAAAATTAAATGACTCGTAGCTAGCTAGGTCGTGATCAGGACAGCTGCAGAGGACCAAACCTGCATACGTGTCTCGCTGGCCACTTCTGGTTTCAATCGTCATGAATATCTAATGATTTTGAATTATAATATGAGAAGTCGGCTAATTAGTAAAATAAGTTAGGCGGGCATTCCTGTCTTTCAAAATTTTCAACTTAACTAATGCTAGCTGATCTATCTCCTATCCCGCAACCGACCATTCCCACCGCCGGTTCGTTTTTCATCTTCCTTGTATTAATTTTCTTCTGTTACTGTTAGACTTTCCTCTTTATATAGATAGTGACATCCACGCTGAGCTAGAGAGGGAAAAAATTAGACACGTGATGACGATGTATCTTTTTGTTCCGAACATAGCTCTATTTGTCATTGCCCAATTAAGAGATCAAGATTCTCTCGGAAATGCTTTTGTTTCTTTATCGTCGGCACGTCTCGACAACTTAAATATGCCGTCCACCTCTCTCTCTCTCTCTCTCTGTCCGGGATTAGCGCGCGTACGTCGACTGAGCTCACTTTGTGGCTTGTTCCATTTTCCTTCTTAAAAATATAATGCTTGTTCTTTCTTCACCAAGTACTATCCTTGTCATTGAAGCACGTCAGCAAGGTTCCTTTGAAGTTACTTTTGTCCCCCCTCTCTCTCTCTAGCTCTATCTGTTCATGAGTGAAAAACGTTTTTATTAATTTTGATGTGATCAGCATGCGTAACCATAAAATGAGTAAGAAGGAAGATTTTTTTTCGGTCTTAATTGTCTGTTTAAATATCTTCATATATATATACAGACTATAGCACTTCACTTATTTAGCAATTAATAATAAAGGCCCAGTTCAGTTGTTCGTAGTTTAAGGGTTTTGCTTCTTTAGACGACGCCGTACGTTGCGTTGTTGCGTTTCTAGCAGCTTAATTACGTTCGTATACCGTGACAGTAACACTCATTTATACATTAATAATCATTAGATTTTACGGAGCTGGAGCCATATATAGGTCCATAACCCAAAAGGAAAAAAGGATATATAGGATAAGGTGAATCCATTCATGAAGCTGGACGCAACCACGCTTCAAGGATCTTTACAGTTGTCAGCAACCATAAATGGGAGGCAGTGTTGATATATGCAACTGGAGTTAATGCTCGTTATCAATGGCTATGATGACCTGAGGACCAATCCAGCAAACTCAGCTTCAATGCCGATATGATCATTTCTGTCCATGCATGGCGCACATGTGCCATGTCTGACAAGAACATCGACGTACGAACCACAAGTTTTAATTAACGTATTTCCCCAATAGCAACTATATATATTTACTTACTCATTTCGTTGCTTGAGACGTAAAACTCGATCGGGAAAGTAAGGTATGGCAGGTACGGCATCTAAAATGAGAAAGTTACACCCCCATATATTATTTCAGGCAAGAAACGGGTCACATGCATGTGTATATATGGTACGTGATCAAAATCCTACCAAATACGAGCTAGGAAGATGTAATCAAGGCCATGTCCTGAATGATTGAATCAAGAGCTTATAATCCTAATTATAAATTAAATAGGTTGGTAAGCTGACTACTTCGCTAGCTTTATCATGAAAAGATCGTAGATCACAAATAAAGGTGCGTGCGACAGCGAAAATAACACCAATTAACTTAAAGTAGAATTATCTTCTATGAATTAATTAAATCGTATTACATAAATTTAATGGGTTCGTAAAAGATTATAATTTCTGTCATTGTCTATTGTCCATACCAGCAACTTCCGTTTGCTGATTTCAGTTGTGTGGCGATTCATGTACGGAACATTAATTGATGCATGCTCATGTGGATAAGCCACGATAATAATTCAATAATCCACACCACTCTGAAAAGTGGTACCGGAAAACTAGCGTCAATATTTGATTTGTTGTCTAGTATTGTTCATATCTTATCAGTTTGTCATAAAAGTTATATATATATGTTGAAAATAAAGGAGGGCCTATAGTGGGCAAAGTACAAAGTCGTAAACGATTACCTATTTTATAAGGGCTATGCTTAAAATATATTGAGCAAAAAAAAAAATATATATTTTCTAAATGTGTTGTCCATGGGAATGGTTGAAAATTAAATATCACATTATTTCTAGAAGGATAAATAATTAAGGTATATAGAACTATGTTTTTTAGACTAAATTGGGAGTTTGGAACATAACTTCTTACTTATTAGTTATTTGATCAATGGTCGGCTTTGTAATTTACATTACTAGTCTATGAGCATGCGATACCCTTTTGGGCTGGGTGAAGTCCATAGGAAAGATGCATCATTTGGGCCTGATTTGGGAGATGGTCAATGACCCTTTTACTGAAATTAAGGCCCACTCTCGCCCTTGAACCCTTAAACCTTTTTTTTTTTTTTTTTTCCCAGCAAACCGTTAAACCCTTAACCCTTGCAAGCAGCAGCGAAAATCTAAATACGGCATAGCAGCGTAGGGATGGTGAAGTCCTACCTTCGGTACGAGCCCGCGGCGGCCTTCGGAGTGATCGTCTCGGTCGACTCCAACATCACGTATGACAGCTCCGGCAAACATCTCCTAGCTCCGGCGCTAGAGAAGGTCGGCGTCTGGCACGTGCGCCAGGGCCTTTGCACCAAGACCCTTGCCCCTTCGCCCGCCTCTCGCGGCCCCTCTGTTGCAGTCACCTCCATTGCCTGTTCCCCTTCTTCTTCTCTGGTAACGAATTTTTTGTTAATATCTTTTCCCTTGCTTTGCCTCTGGTTCTCGATTAAGTGAGCCCAAGTAAACAAAGTTAAGAAAGGAAAGCAGACTGTGAGGAAGTCTAACACCCTGTATAATGGCCCCCATTTCACCTTCCAGTCGATGTTTTCATTTTTTGGGGTTTTCAGAAGTGAAAGTTCGGTAATTTTGGAAAATTCTCCCTCTGGGGGGCGGGGCGCAACTCGTATTGAGAATCATCTGAACTTTTAACTTCTAAAGAGGTGCATATGAGCTATTGAAAGGGTGTAGGCAACATGAAAATAGGAGTTTTTGAAACATGATGATCATCTACTTCTTGTTTATTGTTTTCTATTCCCAGAATACAGTGTTGTTTATCGATTGTCGTATCTTCAATTGATGATTTATTGCTTTGTTGGTATGTGAGAAAGCGTTTTGTTTTGATTGCAGATTGCAAGTGGCTATGCTGGTGGTAGCATAAGAATTTGGGATAGCGACAAAGGAACCTGTGAGACCACATTAAATGGACATAAAGGGGCTGTGACCATACTCCGATTCAATAATCTTGGATCTTTGCTTGCATCTGGAAGCAAGGATAATGATATAATTCTTTGGGATGTGGTTGGCGAGACTGGCTTGTATCGCCTTCGTGGGCATCGTGATCAGGTTCATCTTCTAACTTTCTTATCAAGCCCATCTATGAGGACAGTTACTGGGCTTCGCTGGGCTTATTTGCTCTTGTTTTCTTCATTTATTGATCTTGCACTCCATGAATTATGATTGTTGTTTATGTGCTCCATTCATTGCAGATCACTGACCTTCTTTTCTTAGATTCGGGAAAGAAACTTGTTAGCTCCTCGAAAGACAAGTTCTTGAGAGTGTGGGATCTAGAAACCCAGCACTGTATGCAAATAGTTAGTGGTCACCATAGTGAAATATGGTCCATAGACATTGATCCAGAGGAAAGATTTCTGGTCAGTGGGTCTGCAGACGTGGAACTCCGATTTTATTCTGTTAAGCACGACTTGGTGGATGGACAGCCTGAATCAACTACAAATGGCACTGAAATTGTAAACAATGGAGATTCGTCAGCTCAAAATAAATGGGAGGTCTTGAAGCTATTTGGTGAAATTCAGCGACAAAGCAAAGATAGAGTCTCAACTGTGAGATTCAACAAATCAGGGAATTTGCTTGCTTGTCAAGTTGCAGGAAAGATAGTGGAGATATTCAGCATACTGGATGAGGCTAAAGCTAAGCGTAAAGCAAAACGCAGGCTTCACCGGAAGAGAGACAAAGAATCTGCAAAAGGGGCAGCTGAGGTTAAGGAAAATGGGGACGGAGATCAAGGCACTGGGGAGGAAGGAAACATCCCCTTGGTTACTGCCCCTGATGTTTTTAAGCTTCTTCATACTCTACGGGCTAGCAAAAAGATATCTTCCTTTTCTTTCTGCCCAATTACGCCAAACAATTTGCTGGCTACTTTAGCGTTGTCTTTGAATAATAATATGTTGGAATTCTATTCCATTGAAAGCAGTGGTGCCACAAAATCAGCTGCGATTGACCTCCAAGGACACCGTTCTGATGTAAGAAGTGTAACACTTAGTTCTGACAGCTCTCTTTTGATGTCAACTAGTCACAATGCAGTTAAGATTTGGAATCCAAGTACTGGGTCTTGCCTTCGAACCATAAATTCTGGATACGGACTTTGTGGTATAATTCTTCCTCAGAACAAGTATGCTCTTGTTGGAACTAAAGAAGGAACTGTAGAAATTATTGACATTGGGAGTGGAACTTGCCTTGAAGAAGTGGAAGCACATGGTGCTTCCGTTCGGTCGATTGTGGCCCTCCCAAATGAAAATGGTTTTGTCACGGGAAGTGCAGATCATGATCTGAAGTTCTGGGAATACCAAATTAAACAAATATCTGGTCAAGTATGTTCTTCATAGCTTCTTCTCGTAACATTTCTATGTACCTCAACTCCTTTCAACACCTAAAAAAATATAATGATTGGCTACCTGTATATCAAGATGAAATCATTAGTAAAAGTCTATTAAACAAATACAATAACATGAAAAAAATACATCGTGTGATATATTTGACTAAATCCGATTTTGGAGTCTCTGCACTGTTTTCTATCCTCTATAGATTTTATGTTTCTTTCCATTATCATAATCCTTTTTTAAAGCTGTTCAAATTTATGTTTTCACGGACTTTGACCTGTAATTACCATAGTCTATGTACGTATGTTATGTTAGTAAGATTATATTGGTTCTATTCATTTCGCAGGATACCAAGTGCCTAACAGTAACAAATGTGAGGACTATGAAGATGAATGATGATGTTCTTGTGGTTGCAGCAAGCCCTGATGCTAAATATATTGCTGTTGCACTGTTGGATTGTACAGTGAAGGTCGGATCAACTCAACTTTATGCATTTTTTATTTTTTTCATTATCTTGCTAAATTGATAATTGAGGAATCATTGTAGTTCTGATACGTGATTTCATGTACCTTTTTACATGTGCGTTTATAACCAACTTTTGGACAACTGTACATGTCATCAGAGATCCTTTATTCTAAAGTTGGGGATTGGACAGAGGAGACTTGGCACTAAACGTCTATCCATGCCATGTAGAAATAAGAATCATGAGGGTGGCATTGTTGTTAGTATTTTTTCTATGATTAGATAGTGGAAAATTGCCAGTTTAGTCAAAGGAAGATATCTTTCAACTTCTCAACTTGACAGTGAGAGTAAATAGACTCAAACAAAAACTGGAAGGACCTATAAAGTTTTCTTGTTCTAGAGAATTTGAACTAACTTCCCCCACTCTACAGCAGGGCGGAGATACTTATTTAGACATAAAATTGTTAAAAGCTTAGGACACAGCCAGTTGTGTGTCACACTGAATGTAGTGCTTGCCCCAGTATCTGTCAAAGTTGGAAGTAGACAGTATGTTGGCGTGAAGATACAAGCTCATACCAGTCAAGGAGCTTGAACGAGGGAGTAAATCCAAATAAGTAGATAACAATAACAATATATGGTTCTCCTCCTCCAATGGAAGGTGTAGCTTTAGAGCGTAGAATCATATAGAAGGGTTGCACCTTTTCACTATGATTGTTGAACCGCTGTCAATTCTTCGTAAATAGAATGTTATGAGAACTACTGATAGGAAACACTTGCTTGAAGTTGATTGAATGAAATTATAGGGATTGGAGAAAAAAGATTTTGTAATTTTTTTTAAATTAAGATTATATCTTGTTTTTCTGGACCTTCTATATTGGCTTTGTCAGTTTTGTTTTTCTGACGCTGGTGTACATAACCTTTGCAGGTTTTCTTTCTGGATTCACTGAAATTTTTTCTATCCTTGTATGGTCACAAGTTACCTGTTCTATGCATGGATATCTCATCTGACGGCGATCTGATCGTGACTGGCTCTGCAGACAAAAATTTGAAGATTTGGGGGTTGGATTTTGGTGATTGCCATAAGTCCATTTTTGCTCATGCTGATAGGTGCTTCAATTTGATGAACTTAAATGTAAAAAGATGTTCCTTTTAGTCTTGTTGAACACAATTCTAATGAGTTGTATCCATGGCAGTGTTATGGGAGTGCAATTTGTTCGCAATACGCATTACATGTTTAGCGTGGGGAAAGATCACCTCATAAAATACTGGGATGCTGATAAATTTGAGTTACTTTTGACTCTTGAGGGGCATCATGCAGATGTTTGGTGTCTTTCAATTGGCAACCGCGGTGATTTTATTGTCACTGGATCTCATGACCGGTCCATACGCCGTTGGGATCGTACCGAAGAACCATTTTTCATCGAGGTTACTTGATTTTACTTTGATACTAAAATTTTTCATTTTGCTGGAATTATTAACTCATTATTTAGATATATAAATGTTATTAGTAATGTTTAACCCAGCAAAATGTTTCATTTGAATTTGCAGGAAGAGAAAGAAAAAAGGTTGGAAGAGATGTTCGAGTCTGACATTGACAATGCTTTTGAAAACAGATATGTGCCGAAGGAAGAAGTCCCTGAGGAGGGAGCTGTGGCCTTGGCAGGGAAGAAGACTCAGGAAACCCTTACAGCAACCGACTTAATTATTGATGCACTAGACGTAGCAGATGTAGAACTGAAGCGGATTGTGGAAAATGAGGTATTTTTATTTAATATTTTTTCCATAGTTGTCCATTTTGGCGTAACCAATCTTTCCATATGTACGTTTGTTTCTGTTTTGTAGAGGGCGAAAAGTTTTTTTTTGTAGTAATTTCAAACACTGCCGAAAGCTCTCAACTATTTGCAATCTTTACCAGATGTAGCATAACATGTACCTACCCCTAATCCTGTGGTGTGAAAGGGATCTATCATCCTTGTGACTTCATCTTATGGAATTTTTTTAGCATGTTCATTCTTTTATGTTGCTATTATTTGACTAGCTTTGTTACTTTCAGGAGGAGAAAAGAAAAACCAGTGGAAAAATTGCCGAATTCCAACCAAATATTGTTATGCTTGGGCTCTCACCATCTGATTATGTTCTCCGTGCACTTTCTAATGTTCACACTAATGATCTAGAGCAAACATTGCTGGTAAGTTAGCAGCAACAGTTATCTTATACTTATAATATAGGGAAGCGAGGAACCCCGTAGAAATGACATGTAAATTAGCTGAGCAAAATCACCTCCATTTTGTGTGAAAGGGATTTATCATACTGGAATTGAGAAGAAATTGCAATAGGTGAGCAATCACTCAGTGCAACCTCAAATATTTGGTAGCTAAATTCTAATAGCCGTATTCCTTATTGTTAATCGTCCATCTGAGTGCTTCTCTGTTCTTTTTATCTTACTACAATGAAGCCTGAGACTGAGATGGGGAATGCTCCAACTATTTTTCTTCACATCTGACTCAACATCTCCTAGTTGCGAAATCAGCTGTAGTTCTTCTAGCTTATCTTGACTTGTTCAGTTGTATTAGGAATTGCTCACTCATACCTTGCCTCTGGGACACTTACTGGTCCTTTTTTCACTTACCGTCTAATATTGTAGTATGCTTATAATTGTTTTGGCTTCTGAAAGCTAGTAGACTGATTGAACAATGATAATAGTGTTTTTGGAAACAGAAGTCAAAAGGAATTTGAGTAATGGTTGTGTCAATATCAATTGGTTTTTGAAAACATTATTTTCTTGTCCGGAGAAGGAGAAGTCCAAAATTAGAAAGTATTTGATCCTTGTTTAGCTTATGCTCTAGGTATTATTGTGTTGCCGTGCTTGGTTTGTCAGGACTTCCCCTTTCTCATCTATATAATTAAGATCAGAAGTGTAACTACTAGTGTCTTCCTGTGCAGGCTTTACCATTCTCTGATGCTTTGAAGCTTTTGTCTTACCTGAAGGACTGGACTTCAAATCCTGATAAGGTAGGCTTATCTGCCTTCTCAAGTTGCAGAAACATTGGCATGCTCGGAGATACATTGTTCTCAGTAGGAGGTCGAACCAAGGCCCTATGGAAGTTGGGGCCCTGGGGGAACCTGGTCCCCATCTGATTATCATTCTTAACTGTCTGTACACTTTATTCCTTTCTTTATTTTTTGTGACTGCATATATCCATCGTTTGTTTGGATCATTGTCTGTAATTTCAATTTTAGCACTACTTCTTTGACTAGAAATAAGACGAGGATGGGCTTTAGTTTTGAAATGATGCTCAGCATGCAGTGGTGTTGTGATCGTATTGACTGCATTGTTTTGCAGGTTGAGCTTGTTTGCAGGGTTGCTACAGTGCTATTGCAGACACATCATAATCAATTAGTTACTACCCCGGCTGCCAGACCTGTGTTGACCATTCTTAAGGATATTCTTTATCCGAGAGTCAAGGTAGTCACAGGCTTCAGCTTTGTGCTTAAGAGTTTTATTGGGTTAATGACACTTCTAGAATTTTATAGAACTTATGGATATAATCTGCAATTGGTTACACAAGTGAGGTTGGAGTAGAAAAAAAAGGTCTCTGGGGTCTGTCAGCACCTTTCAAGTTACACAGGATTGGTCAATCTGTCTCAATGAATCAATGTATAATGCCCATGGAGGAAGTTCCACTTTTGGAATCTTGATCATTGGTCCATTGGGTTTCCTTTCCCTATCTTCAGTCAGCCAAGTGAAAAAGACACCAGAAATTTGCTTTCTGTGTGATGCATAGATTGCGAGTGAAACAGAAAATCCACCATAAACAAGTGGTCGTTCTTTCTATCTTGTTCTAGTCCAGCAGGTCTACTAGGGCCATTACTTACCTAATCTGTTCTGATCTGCATAATACTGCTATCACTTGGACCTTAATAATTTTGTTTAATTTGGTGTTATTATCCATGAATAAAGGGGAAAAAAGGAGAAATTTAAGATGCTTCCTTTACAAGATGATGGTTTGATTTGTGACAGGAATGCAAAGACACGCTTGGTTTCAACCTTGCAGCAATGGATCATCTCAAGGTGCATATACTAATTCATAATCTCCTGTCTACGGTATCAAAATAACCTCCTTGGGAATGAATAAATAAATGAAATACACAAGCTGATTTTTTATTTGAATTTCAGCAATTGATGGCTTCAAGATCTGATGCACTCTTTCGGGATGCAAAGTCAAAGTTACTAGAAATCCGTGCGCAACATTCGAAACGTTTAGATGCAAGGTTAGAGACAAGAGAAGAAAAACGGAGAAAGAAGAAACAAAAGAAATAAAGTGATAAGCAATGCTTGGACATGAGTTTGGGAGAACACAATGTTCCGGCTCTTTTGAAGAGGGATATCATCCTCAAGTGAACTGGTAACTCTGCAAAAGCAACATTGGAATCCTAGCTAGTTGGTTGAAGGTTTAGTAGGTTACCATTGGGTCAAAAGAAATTCCGCACCTTACACACGAGAAGTGCGTGCGAAAAACTGTACCACCTAGCATATCCTGAGTTGAAGCGGGAAAAATCAACTAATGCACCTAGCTTTTGCTGCTACAACTGTGAGAGGGCTTTTTCTTCCAAGTTTTTTTTTTCGTCGTGTGCAATTGTGACGTTTAATGTCATCTCTTGTGAGGAAATTGTGTTCCACATGAGGGTAGTACAAAAGCCTGACGATATGTAATCATCTGATCGATGCAAGTATAGGTTTTGTTTGATCTTTGGGCATTTCTATGGTACAAATGCAGTTATTTTCCTTCATCTGTTGTTTACACTGTTGAATATTCTTGTGAGTATATCGCATTATATCCAATTCATCATTATTTTGAGCTATAACCAATAGCAAATATGCTGATGTCGCAAGGACTCTGGATTAAATGCAAATGGAGACCACTCTGTTTTCGAATTCACTTTGTAGTCTTGTAGATGCTATTCAAAGTAGTATGTGTGGTGATGTCGGTCGGCTTTCCCAGCCATCCTCCCGGTTAATAAGAGAAAATACATTACGAGAAATGATTAGACTAAAGTTAAGCAATCGGAAAGGAGGTGGAGAGGAAAATGGATGAGGCGCAAAATCTGAGCCGCTGTGCGCTACTGCTTTTATCCTACTTGAAGTTCTTGCCTTCATAAGTCTGACCAAATTGCCAGTTCTTGGGGGCGATGTGCCATGAGGTTGAGTACCTGCCGTCGCTTGCTCTAACCCGGAAGGTCAGTGACTCGCCTACCATCATTGCGCTCGTTACCCACTTCTGACCCCACTGGCGCGTCATTGCTGTCCATTTCAGCTTGTCATTTCCCTTTACTCGCACGCTTGTGACATCTCCAGCTCCACCAACATTCCATACTAGAACTTCGTTGTAGTACGGATTCCCGGTTATGGTGAATCTAATTCCTCCTATCTTTCTGCATGGAATCCTGCAGCACAATTCTCAACACTTTAGAAATTGTCCTCGGTGCCATATTTGGAAGCTAAAATTGTGGAGAAGAGTTGAGTGGATTCACTTATTCCGTGGGGAAAAAAAAAACAGAATGAAAAGGTGGAAAGAAAAGGCCTTTATTTGGTAAGTTCATGAAAAATGTGAAACAGAAAAGGAAAACCTCAAAGAAGATACGGGAAAAAAAATTGCAGAATTTGTTTTTTCTTTGTCATATAACCTCTACATTGTTTTTCCTGTCCCATTTTTTGCAGATAGATCAGATGATCATAAGGTGGATCTTATGTTTCAGTTCCTAATTGCAAAAACAGAAGAACAAACCTTCAACAAGGATATGTAGCAGTATACAGAAGAAAACAAAAGATATGAATTACCTTCGGTATTGGATTGGAATAATGCCGGCCTGGTAAGCGGCAAGTTGGACGAAGCCAGGCTTGGCAATATCGAAATGTTCTCGTGGTGGGTTGCACCACCCTCCATCTTCAACCGATTGATAGTAGTTAGGAGGGCAGTGGTTGGTTGCGGTGACAAAGAGAGATGGTCGCCCTAGCTTGCACCATTGAGGGTCATTGGCACATTTGATCTCATAGCATGCACCACATGTCTGTCCATGGTTGAACAGCACTGTGCTTAGTGCTGCAGTATTTTCCAGGCCATAGCCCTCTTGGACTACGTCTTGATAACCACATGCTCCCCCTACGCTCAAAATTGTGTCGTTCCCGACGTCAGTTGTAGAAAATATTAGATAGTAGAAGAGAGAGCGTAGGAATATATGTCTGCAATAAAACTTGTTCTTCTCTTTTTTCTTGGCGTAGGTAGACCCGAGTTTTACAAAGGAATAGCAAGCATTAATGGCAGCTTCTTAGTTTCTTATTATTAATTAAATTCGTACCGAATGTTCCTGATCCGCCTTCATAGAAAGTTGCATGAGCCGGATTCCACGGGCCGGGCTTGAACTTCGGCCTGTGGTGCTTCTGCAAATGCGAGTGTCCGCGTCCTCCTCTCACTGCATGGTGGTGGCCACCATGCACCCACGCATAGGCTTCCTCAGGCAATACAAATAGCAGCAACAATGGAACCGCGAGGGCATGCAATGGCAAAGCCATGGCGACGAGGATGACTGGTATTTGGGTGAATCTTTCTCTTCTTCTGTAGATGTACTTTTTTCCCCTCTATTTTTTACCAATTTAGATCCTCCTAGGGAGAGAATATATGGTACTTGATTTAAGTTAAGTTTGTTATTCCCAATTTGGATAATTAGAATTTTGGAAGGAAGCTATTTAATGGGGCAGTTAGTAGGTGGTGATGCTTGTCCTCAGCCACTCTTCCCAACCAGAATCAGAAAATTTGTGCTATTTTTGCAATACCTCTTCCCCCCTTTCCTCTACCGCCCTGAAATATCCTCTGGAATTTTGCAGGAGACGAATGAATAAAAACTAAGTTTGCATGGCAATCATACCTAATGACTCGTTCTCCTCCAAATTAGATGCAGCAAAACGTACCAAAACTCTAACATGGTGCCGTAACTCATCTATTTTCCAGCCGTTTGATCTCGCAACTCTAATAGTGGTGCGTAAAAACCAAATATGCACATAGCTTTTCAAAGGGTTGAGGCTGATTTTCAATTAGTATAACATTAGCGCTTGTCAGACTTCTGAGCCACAATTCATTGCTTAAAATTTTGCTTTATTCTCAAGGTAAAGAAATTTCTGAAACATTGCACGAGTCTCTCAACATAGAAATGATGCACAAAGCTAACTTTACAAATCCCAGACTCGTGCCTTTTCTGATCTACTATAATATCCTGCATGGATCAACAATAAGGCAGTGGTGAAACGAAAGAAATTATTTGCTTTGTCTCATAATCCTTGTAAGCATCCACACGAGCAGAAAATAAAATACCAAGTTCACAAAGAAGGTGATCATCAACTCCTTACACTAACAACCGACCTGACCTGACCAGAACTAGAAAATAATAAGCTTAATAGCGGTACATAAGTTGCTTGTACCCATCCTTGTGCTTTGAATAATGATCAATCTCAGCCTGCAAAAAAGAGATCACGTGCCACCATCATTATTTGCATTCACAAGAGAAGAAAAAACTTCGTAAAAATGTTTCAACAACCACCTCTTTTAAGTCATACTGCACTGTGTCACATTCAAATTTTGCTACCAGGGAGACAGAACTAAAGGCAGTTTATACGTGTTGCTTATTTTATGTGACAAAAAACCTGGAGTAACCATTTGAATATGCAAACAGATAGACCTAGAACTTGGCCAATTTTAAATGAGTTCATATGTTAAGGATAAGGTACTTGAGTGCTCTGCTCTATGGCATTGAATCAATGGGTTATAGCAATCAGTTAGTTAGACACATGACTAATTAGTGTGAGACGAGCCGGTTGACAGAGTGTCCAACACAAACATAGCTCGTTCATAAAAGTTTCCTCACAACATAGATAACCAGAAAATCTTGCTCAAAAACCATACCAGAGATGCTTGAAACCTCTTCATAATTGACCTTTGACCTACAAGCTTATCATTCAGAAGCTTAATTGGAACAAACCTTGCGAATTGATTTTATGGCAACCAAAAGCTTTCCACCCATTAGATCTTCGAAGATACTATCTTTTTGGAGAGCTTCTAAAGATTCAGAAAGTGATTTTGGCAACCTATGAAGTTTGTCGCCGAGGCTATGAGGGTTTGTATCTGTTTCACAAAGAAAACAATATCACGCACTTTGGTAACTATAACAAATGTGTAAGCTGCCGACTCATTCAAAGATTATAGAACCTCACCGATAGGTTCAGGGAGAGAGAGATGCCTCCGAAGGCCATCAATGCCAGCAGCAGCTATAGCAGCCAATCCCAAGTATGGATTTGCACACCCATCGAATGATTTAATTTCAAAGTTGCTGACAAAACCATCTGGAATTCCAGGTGGGCACGCAGTTCTCAATGGAGCTTCTCTGTTTTCTTTCCCCCAGCACTGGTATGCTCCACTCCACATATTCGGTACTATCCGATCATAACTGCAGACCGATAACATTCAGACATCCAATACAGTACAATTTTTGAACTATGCTTCCACTATGAAAAGAAAGAAACTCAACACGACAATGCTATTTTCCAATGAAGTTCTACCTCCAACATAGAGTTCTATCATTGCAACTTAATGCATCTGCATTTTCATACAGGAATATGAAGCCAAGATATTTTAATCCGTAAACAAAAATGCTCAGTCCAGTAGGCACATACCCATAACAGGTGCTATACTAAAGCATATGCATAAACAGGAAGTCAGAAACAATAATAAGAACTAGAGCACACTGTACAGTACCACGTGAACAAGAATGTACCTATTTGGCACTGGTGCTGTAAATGCCAAAATGGCAGGAAGATGATGGTAAACACCTGCCATGAATTCCGCCCCAAGAGTGGACATTCCATGCCAAGAGGTTTCAACAGATGCCATAAAAACATTTTCTCCATTCTGATACAAACTGATATGCACATGGGACCCAGAACCAAGGTCATCTAAAGCATACCTGGCCATTAAGAAGTGATAACTATGTTAGGAAGTCTATTATGTTACCTTGTTGTGCACTAAGGAGAATATTCTTCAGAAAAGAAGCCATTAAACATATCCTTGACATTTATTTAGGATTTGATGTTACAGAATAAAAGATGTATCTGACCATAAGTCCCTTAGTTGGACGTAGAATCATCATTGTCTGTCTACCTTCTCCCAACAAAATTTTTTGAAGATCAAGAACCATTTAAAAATCCCTTTCCTATTGTAAGCAAGAAAATAAGTATCATCAGGCACCTACTTTGGCATGAATGTTGCCAGTAGCCCATGATTCCTTGCTACAGCCCTAATGACCTCACGGGTGAAAACCAAGTGGTCAGCAGCATAAGTACAAACGGTGTGCCCCAGAGCCATCTCGAATTGGCCTTTCCCAGCCTCTGCATGCACCTACGAAAAACGCCAAGAATACATAAAGGTAAGGCACTTAAATTTGGACCACACCAAGCCTCAAAGACAGACACAGAGTGATATAGAGAGTGAACTTAAATAACTTAACATTCTGTTTAACAAAAGGATCCTCGCAGTTAGCTATCCCCATGATACCCCGGTAGAAAAAACTATCCCCCAATGGCACAGATGTGCTTACTTCTAGACATGAAATTAGCAAGAAATCATAAGGTTTTGTACAGGACTGATGCCAACAGAAAACAACGTATGACCTTTATTTCCCAAGATAAAACTACAAACAAATGAAGAGAAGGAAATAAAAAAATTCAACTTAGCCCATTATCACAAATCATATACACAATTCCTCATCACCACAGAATTACTAAACAAATATGGTTTTCGGCTGAGTAGGTTACTGAACCCAGTTTGGAAGCAAAACCAGAGGTTGTAATGGCCAACGCAAGCCTAAAGGCTAGCAGTTGAATCATCATACAAGCCTACTCAAGCTTGACCTCTAGGTGCTTAACTTCAATTTCAGTCATGTTCCGTCAGGTAAAGTAGGAAGGGTATGCTGGAATTTCCATTCTGCTTTGCTAGATTTTCATACTCTTTTTGCTCCTATTGCATATCCATCTATCAAACCCATCACTAAGGCAGGTAATTAAACCAAAAGCCAATAGGGGCTGACTTGGTGATTCTTAGACTAGAACCAGAAAGAGAATAAAATCTTGATGAAACTTCACGGATCCACTGTCAATCTAGTAGCCTTAGTTGATCTAGCACCACACTAACTTAGCCATGTGAAAAGGATTCTTCAGATGGACAATGGACCCACAAAAAACAAATGAGAATCTAAGCCCAACAGATTGGTGATTTGGTATGCACGAGCCTCACACTGGATTTTGCATAAAGTTTGAGTCCCTATGGAATGCTTTATAGCAAGGTTAAAGCAGGAAGCAATTCACAATACATTTGTCATCTAAAGATGGCATTAGAGATAATGATACTAAACCCATGAAAGTAGCTCCAATAGATAAAAAATTGCACACCAAAAATTGGCATAGAAAACCTTATCAATGTTCTTTTGTACCTGTTCGACCGTAATGTTCAGGGAATTGAGAACAGCAATAACTTCTTGAAATAAGGTGGAAACAGCATCAAATGCTGAACTAGAGCAGTATGCTGTCGAGTCTATTGGCACCCAATCTTCTTTCCCTTCCCTGCCCAAATTTGTAAATTAACTTTAATAATTGTTCTAATAGGATATTGAATTAACAAGATGACCTAGATATAATAGCACGCCACACCTTAGTACATTCTTCAAGAGAAAAAACTCATTCTCAAACCCTGCATTCATTTCCTGGACAAATAGCATTTGAGAATTAAACATCAAACTAGTTTGTGATCAGCAAATTGATTATCCCACATACCAAGTTAAATTCGTCTTTGAGAATTTTTGACACCCTTCGCAAGGTCTCTCTTGGGCAATATTCCCATGCTTCACCAGGTTTAAGATGGAGGTCAGCCAAAACCATTTCCTCCTGTTCTTTCCTGTGGAAGAAGAAAGCGATTTGTTGTAAATAAACACAGTTCACAAACAATAATTCTACCAACCTAAGATATTCTCTTAGAAGAAGCACTAAAACTACAAACAATGTTCTGTGAAATTTGGAACCCATAAGATAGTTATATAGTGTCATAAATTCTGTGCACATTGGTAGGTCTTTTTTTCACATACAATTACTAACTACAAATGCCAGCAAAGCAACATTCTAGAGAAATAAAGAAGAAGGCCATGGAAAGCGATGAACTGCTTATGCAACTGAAACAAATTAGCAAAACATGCACCAAATTAGTGACACTAGGGTTCAAAACAAAAATAAAAAAATGAAGCAGATGTTAGAAAGCGGTCAACAAAGAAAGAGGAAAGGCATACCAAAGATTTTGGGAAAGACACAATATATTCTCCAGAACCTTTAGTGAGAAGAAAAAAAAATGTTGAATTATTAGTGATTTGTTTTTCTGGAAAACTTTTTTTTTTCTGTTACCACTTCTGCCAGTGAATTTTTCTGCATTCCTCACGCCTTTCATCAAAAGCCCACCCCAATTGCATAAAGAGTCAAAGTTACACAAGTTTATCCTTAAACTCCATTGTGCACAAACAAAAAGTAGCCATTTTAATGGCGATTTCTAATTTTTCAGCTCCTTTTCATCGCTTCATATTTGATGGAAGGATGGAATCTGGCAAGTCTAATTAACATGCAGCTCCAATGGAAAATACAAAAGTTCAACGGACAGGCAGAATGCCTCTCAGAGTTATTTAGTACCATGGTATCCTGAATTTGGTTGACAAATCCGGAATCAATCTGACCTCGCCAACTCCAGTCAGATTCTCATCAGCAGAAGCATCTGCAAACGAAGTCATCCCCATGCTTGCACATGTCAAACCAACACCATTCTTTCTAACAACATTGTCAAAGCGATTCCCTGGAACAGCCTGAAACAATGATAGACATCCAATGGTAAAAGGTAAGCTTGATGGACATCATTCAAACCTCAGTACTGGTATAGAAGCTCTTAAAATGAAGGGAAGGTTATTTTCTACTTGGAGGATTTCCAGTCAATATCAACAACATGACTGCATGTCTACGCTAAGTGACAAACACACTAAAGGCAGTGTTATAGGCCTTTAAGACTAATCTGAGCTATATAAATTGAGAAGTGTACCAAGAAACTTTGGTTCAACAGGGAGTATAGGCCTTTAAGACTAATCTCAACTAATTGTGCACAGAAAGTGGAGTTCTCATAACCCACTTTCTCCTACATTTGACCACCACAAAATTGTGAAATCAAGGCAAGGCACAAGAAGAAAGCATAGAATAGACGGATCCACATAACCTTTGCACTCAAGGTCAAAAATTCAGCTCCACTTATTCTAATGGTGACTCTAGTTTGATGGCTCCATATTACTTCTCTTATTAACAAGAAGTTAGACAGAAATCATCTTAAAAAACATAATCTAGCTTGAATTTAAATATCTTTAATAATCCATACAAAACGTACTAAGTTGAAAAAAAGTAAAACCTCTTTTATTTATGGCAGAAAAAATGCTAAAAGGGATCTCTTGTAAGTGCAGGCATCCTTGGTACACGTGAAACACTAGGGAATTGAATGGCTTATAGGTCACACTCATCTGCAGAAGGGGCTATGTATACATGCAAGAAATTGGTGCAGCTCTTTATCACTTTTACTTCTAAGCATCTTATTTCCACATCACAAAACTTCTTAACAAACTTGTGTCACTCTGATCAATATGTACCTTATTCAAGCTGTGTCCGGGAGAGCACCAATCTGTTTTCCTCATTAGATGGTGCTAAATTTCAGTCTGATGCTATTCATGGACTAAGGAAGAGGCAATGTTGGACAACAACCCAACAGGATGGCTAAATTTACAAGGAGGGATGCACTCAGATCCTTAGTTTATGAAGCAATTATACCGTAAAGGGTTTACCAGTATGGAAGTATGGCATTCTAATGCAAATGAAAACAAACAGACCCGACAGAAACAATAGGATGACAAAAACTGGACTACTTCCATAGGTTAGATAATAGTAAATGAAGTAATTATTTCTCAAATCATAAATGGCAATCAGACAACCTCCCATAAGATTGTTGCTAAGAAAAAGGAAAGTGAGAGTTTGATGCAGGCTAATAGCTCTCCAATTCTCAGTACCAATCTATAATAAGAGATCGCTGAGAAAATCTGTAGGGAATTAGTTCACAAAGGCTTTATTTTTTATTATAGGAATTCAAAATCCCTCAAAAATGAGTATGGCTAAGTTGTATAAGCCAAGATTTTTTTACTAGTTTGTTTCATTACAAAAGTAAGTACATAGAATCGTGCATCCACCTAGCCTTAATAGAATGACCATTTTTTCCTCCTTTTTTCATTCCGAAAAGAATTATTTGTGAGAACCTTGGACAATGTCCCTTCTCTATGTCTCCAATGGAAACAGTCTACCTCAGACACTCTCGCCTAGTAAAGAGACCTGTTCTGTACTTCTATTTCGACTTCTAACCTATATTCCTATTCCTATGCTTGTGTCAGAGCACAATGACAATGGCAGACCTAAACCATTTTTATGTGTGTTGGGTTGTTTGGGGGGGGGGGGGCACAAAAGGAGTACTCACACGACATCTGTGCTGTCCTGAACCATCAACCCATATAATACGAACAAGTGATGCGTCGTTATCCGATGCACTTGTCTTCATCTTCACCGAGTATGGAGTAGTACATTCTGAACCATGAGGTAACCTAATTTTGTAAAACTGAATTGCGTTCAATGCCAAAATATCTTTAGCAGCTTCAACAGCTTCATGAGTTGAGAGATCGCCATCAATGCACGCGTCTCGGAGAACAGAAAAGACAACTTCACGTGTTTGCTTTGCACCTGTAAAAGTGCAAATTTGTTGTTCAAAGTGACCATCTATACAGCTGATATGCAGTTTGCCAGCCAGAGACAGAGGGAGAGTCTGCTTTAACTGTCATGAACTACTGCCACACAAAACTAGCATTTTGGTCACACTGGCTAAAATGTTATCAAACCAACCTAAGTAGAAAGTTTCAGGAAATGCATAGCCGTCGGTGCTGAACATCACCTGCAAATTCATAAAATTTCAACATCAAATGGTATTAGTGCAAATCACACAAATAAATTTTACACAAAGGCTTAGAAAAAAAAAATTTACACAAAGGAAAAGCATTTTCATCTTCCAATGCATCAGGTCCCTACGTCTGCACACATATCTACTAAATGCATATACAAAGATGGTTTCGGAGTAAGGTAGCAGGTGCAAATTTTGGTTAGAGAGCACTGGCAAGGCGTGAAGGGTATGGGTGAGTGGGAAATGCACAAAGTATAAAGAAGCTGTTCTCACAGAGCACATGTTCAGGTTACTTAGCAAGAGAATGCAGAGATTTCCTTGGCACACTTTGGTGTAAATCTATTTAGAATGCATATCGTGTCACCTTCTTTATTGGAGCTAGCTCCAAAAGTTCTTTGACTGAACATATCATTCCATGGACACTAAGCTTAGGAACTGCCAATCCAAAGTCAAGGAACACCTGAAAATGAAAGCAATGTGTTATTACATTTAAGGGAACTTCCGAGTTTACCATCAACAAGCACTTTCAAAAGTTTGATTCACTGGATACTAAATTTGACCTGCGGATAAACAGAGGCCAGATATGATGCTTCCTTTGAAAATGGGTAAGATCCATGCAGAAGCACCATGCGGCATTTAAAAAATCTCTTATCCTCAAGAAGGGTCCGCAGAAGAAGGGGATTCGAAAGCCGCATATCCAAATCTTTATCTCCAAAACTAGCAGTAGGAGAAAAAAAAATTGAATACGTAGAGAAAGTAACCCTATAAGAGTATACGGAATGCTCTAGTGCTTTTCTTTCTGATAGCTGGGAAAAGGCCACACAACAAAAACAGAGAATCTTAGGAGCTGCTTGGTTATTCCAGACGTGGACCAGACTGGGTCCACCTCCCTCACATTAATGTATTTCATGAAAAAGCCAAAAGTTAAGACAAAAGTAAGTCCAGCATTTTTTAGGTGTGTTTTGACTTGAATGTTTATAAATGAGAAAATGCTTCCCAATCTCTAGAAAATTCAAAAGCAAGCAGCTCATCCCCAGCTATAAGCTTATTGCAAAGATAGAATTCCCAAGCAGCCCTCTTCAAAGAGCCACCAAGATTCCTTCCAAGTAGTCTTTCGTGGTCCATCTCTTCTTAGCCATCGTACAGAACATAATGTAATACCAGTTATCATTTTCAAGACTTTTTCTTACCCTGTGTGAATCTGCATCGGCAAGTCAAAGCATAGAGCAACCTCCAAACTACGTGTAAATACATAATCGATAAAGCTTTTATTCATAATGCGGATCGGCTTTCCAGCTGGAAAGATGAATTGGTTAGAATATTGTCAAGTGCACGGCTGCACGCTGAGAAACCCCAATCCACATGCTATACTCACCTCTTAAAATTTCAGAAAGACCTTCCTCAGCATCACTTTCAGTGACATTTGTATTGATCTCCAAGCCGCTGCGATATGCAGCTATGCTTTTCAAGCCATATATCTGACTAGCTACTGTATTAGAGATGATAAGGAAACGCACAAAAACAGGCTTCTTTTTTAATGCCAGAAAGAAATCCACAACAAGCTGAAAGGATATGACTTCAACTTTCCCTGAAAAGTTTTGGTGAACTTATCCAATGTCCAAGTAGATCCATCTGGCAACTCCTAAAAGAAACAGAACAAAAATGTAATCCAAAACCAAAAAAAAATCGAAATTTTTAACTTTAAAAACGAAAAAAAAAGGAATGTAAAAGAAACAGAGTACTCTGAGAGAATGTAATTTAAAATTGTCACATTGATATGCGAATCAAGGTGTAATTTAAAATGTACAAGAAACAGAGTACTTTGAGAGAACGGTACAATAAAATTGTTCGGCCAAAGGTTATAATGTAAAAATAGGAACTCAAACAGAATATTTCAACAGGTGTAGTATACAAATGACTGTGGATAAACCATTTTATTTGGATCATAAAAAGAAGATGCAGAATAGCCAACGGCGACATCTCTGGTTCCAACAACAATACCTCAGGAGCAAAAAGACATGCAAGACAGAAAGTAAATAGCACTATCTCCTAATTATAATAGCGACTAGATATCGTTCTGGACTCATCGTGTGCAAATGAATTGTTTGCCCAAAACCGATCAACTATACAAGTTAGTGTCCTTAGGATGAATTTCGACATCTTGACGAAATACATGACCAAAAGAAGAATGAAATAAAGCCTTAGGCAAGAGAATATCCTCAGGGAATTCGTTTCATGAGCTGTCTAAACAAAAAAGATATTGTAAAGAACATCATATACATGCATTTACGTTGACAAACTGCTCACACTGATTACTGTACCATCCAATGCAAGTAAGAAGAGTGAAGATAGAGAAGTATATTACTTCATCAAGAATCTTCTCAGCTAGACGTTCAATTCTCAATATTCTCCCAACAACCGTTGCGAAACTTTTATGCCATTCTAGGTTGTGCTTCTTGTCATACTCTATTCCATCATCAATGAGTATGGTAGAGATTCTTGCAGCTTTGAAGCATGTTGAGCTAATGGACGGCAATCCAGAGAGTCTCCGGTATTCTTCAACTCCATGCAAGGATAACTGAGATCCATATAATTCAGCAATATGCCTTACATTTCTCTGCCACGAAAAGCAAAGCAATCAGAATGGTCCTAAAATATAACGCAATTGCAAGTCATGGCATATATCTGAACAGTGGCGAAGAAGAAGAATGCAGCATAGAAAGCTAGGCTACATGATATTAAAATTGCCACCAAACCCAACGAACATGGCCCAGGATATGTCACATGAAACTGACAAGCTAAGAACACAGTGAGCTGATATTTACCCCCAAACACTTATGCTAATTGGGCATAGGGACATTAAAAGCACTTTTCAGTACTTGCATTGCATGAAACTGAGTTTGAATAGTAACTCGAATAGGAACACATTAGCGGGGTCTATGCGTGAACCCTATAGTGTACGTTCGTTTCATTACCATTTTTAGTAATCACAGTACCTCTAAATTCTAAACTCATTAAAAGTTAAACAGTACACAGATCTAAACCAGCAACCGCTAGAATACAGACACATAAAGCAAGAGTTGCATAACTGTACCATCCCCCACTTGTGTTTTTCACAAACACGTGCTACACCATGAAGTACTACCACAAGAGATTATGAGAGGCACTAGGAATACGGAACAGTCAACTCGGGCATATGTGGCTCACCATGATGGCCTAACGTACCCTAATACGTACATGTGACGGGTAGTTCATAAACCCAAATACTTCCTAAACCTACAGGTTGGCAGGGCACTAATATTACTTCTAGCGTCAAGATAGCATAGCAGGAGAATTTAGTGCACTGACCCCGTACGAGTTCTTAGATTGTCAGAGAGATGTTACGAACAACAACAGATTGTACATAATACAGACGACAACTGACAGGGTCATTTTTACATCCTTTCGTTTGCCTTTCTTTCTATTTTTCTCTCTTCTATTGAACTTTAATGAAATATGGCAATTTTTCAAATTTTAAACACGAGAACGAAATGCAGTAATCCAACAAAAGCTAGAAACCGGGACAAGATCGCTTTTGTCTGGAGTTTTAGTTGTTTACAACTCTCTGGTCCATCTGTTGGGTTCCTCGCAGGTGTAACAAGCAAGCTCATCTCTTGGCGCAGTAGGCTGCTTCGAATAGTTTAACTAGTATTCCTTTGGGCATTTTATCTTGCGACTCTGTTCTGGTTTGATTATTTTTAATGCAATTCATCTTTACGAAGAAAAAAAAAGAGTCGCAGCGAAGAAACCCCACCCAGTTCGCACTTGATCACTTCCTAAAAAGCGTGAAAAATGTGGAGGAGTAAAGTGTAGTACCTTGAAAGAGAGGGAGTGGGGCGCGCAGGACAGGGCTTCGCCGTTGGCTTCAGAGAAGCCACAGATGAAAGGGAAGGTGGAGTCGAGAGCGACGATGTTGTGGGCGTGGGCGTCCACTAGCTCGACTCCCTCTATTGCCTCTCTCAGCTCAGAGAAATCCATCTCTCACTCTCTGTGTGTGTGTCTCAGTCTCTGATGGAGATCCAAAGGACTTGGTCTGTATACACTAGTACCGTTCAGGAACGTGAACGTTGTGACCGGTGACCACCACAAATTTTATACTCATCAGTCTCTGTCTCTGTATCTGTTCTCCCGTGTTCAAACGTGGCCATGCGATCGTTGAATTCTGTGTCTCGACCTGATCTCTCTCTTCATTTATTAAACATAGCTGATGGTCCATTTCCAAGTCTGGTACAAGACTCGGATGGATGGATCCGGCTCCACTGCTACAGGTAGGGTGTGTCGGTTAAGGTGTTTTGTGAGGATTTTTTGTGTTTTGAAAATTTTTATATGATGTTAATTTTATTGGTATGCATATTGTAATTATATTTATGTGGTATGAAAAATAATGTTTGATTGTAGAATCCTGAGGATTCAAAAAATCCTGTCTGACCCACACCTGACCCCGGATAAAGCTGCCTGTTTCTGTTTGACTGTTTTTATGTATTCCTTTTTTTTTTCAACCGGCCTGCAACACTTTTAATCATTTGTCCTTTTCATACAACTATCTCATAGAAATGATCTCTTGTAAACTTTAGTCAATTGAGAGATATATATACGGAAAATATTATAATAAACTACATATTTAAAGAAAAATAAATAAATTAAATATTATAATTTATAATTTATTTTTTTAGGCCTTATAAATTTTAAAAGCCATCAATTTTCACTTTGATTTTAAATTACTTGAAAAAAAGACTAAAATGCCTTTTCTAAAATAAAGTGATCAAAAATATTAAAGAATTCAACAAAACAAAACAAAAATATAAGAATAAAAAAGTAATATTTTCTAAAGAAATATATAGAAATTATATTTCTTTTTTATTTTTTTATTTTTAAATATTTCATAAATCCAAATCACTTTTCATCTGATTTATAAGCTGATATTAATGGGTAGTGTTCCAACTGCAATCTATTTTAGCTGCAATCCACTTGGTCCAGCCAGCTCGTAACAAAATGTTGGACCAAATACGACTGACACAGCTGACCAAAAACCAACGACCAAGCACTCCCGCCCCAAAAACGGAGACCGAAAAACCACCACCGGGTTGTCGAGAACACGTTTGAAGAGGAAAGGGGAATAGGGATAGAAGTGTGTACCAAATGGGAGCTGAGGCCGGCTGGGCCGGTTTCTTTATATATTTTATAAGGAATCAACAATGTCTCTTGGATTGTGTTGAATTGCACCGGTAGGTGCAATAAATTATCTACCCATTGGTTGGGAACCGCTGAAAAGTTGAAAAGCTGATCCTCAATACAAAGAATAAGAAATACTCTTACGATAAATATAAACAGCGTGAGAGATCGATATTAGTAGATTATATTTCGGTTATAATTATTAATTACACCATTTAAATTAATAAATGCTCGTAGACCTGGCAAAAGTATAAACAAATATTGTTTGAGAGGAGAAAATGACCCATTATCACAATTAGAACCCCCCCAAAAAAAGGCCTTATGGCGGAGCCCGTTAGTGATTTGACTTGACCAATAAGCAAAAGGTTGGTAGCTGGACCTTATCTTTTTATAGTCTTAGCTATTATTAGCTTCTCATTACTTTACAAATCCAAATCCAAATCCAAAATCGGCCCAACGTCCACGTAGAATGCTACCGTTTCGGCTGGTCTCATGGCGAGGGCCATGCTTGCTGGGTAACTACTGTGATCAAAATTATGATCTTGCCCCGGCCCACAAATGGCCAACAGGCGGAGAGAGAGAGAGACAAATTTAAATCGCGCATGCACTATGGTAACTTGGTACGTATTTTCGTATTTGTATTATAATACTTCTGATATCTATCCATGCATGGAAAAATTTTACAAATGATGATATACGTACGTTATATGTTAAGAAAATCAAGATGTCACAATATGATTTTCCACCTCCTTTTCTTTTCGCTTTCATTAATTATTATATACGTGACTTTAACATCGTCCCCATTAAGAGAATCTGGCCTTTATGGCCACTTTAATCCCATGATTAAAAAAGTTAATTACTTGACATATGGCCAATCCATCTGGGCATACATCCACTACGTACGTACTTGTGTCGAGGTTGAAAGATAATCAAACGGCTAGCTATATGTCATAAGATTGGGTCACGAACCAACTAGTACTATTTATTTGCTATCAAATATTGCATCTACCATGCACCTATTCATAATATTGTGGGGACATAGTCAAAAGCATCCCTGGCCTCAACCGTTATGAGAAAAGAGGAGTCACACTAGCTATAGATACTTCTTTCTGGCTAGTTTTGTAAGGGAAACGTTAAAAAATTGGCATGCGATTTGTTGGCTATTTCAATATAAAGTCCGGGGGGCCAAAACACAAAAAGGGAAAACAGCAATTAGCAAATAACTTCAATATCTCACGGGGGATCACTGCTATTTCACAAGCATGATGGGTGCAGCAATATTGATATAGATGCGCGTGTAACCCACAGTAATTGGGTACTAATTGCGAGGATTCGAGGATTTCCCAAATCGTGAATCCCATTAGCCTGTCCTTTTCCCTCAATATCGCTATATATATATATAATATTTTCCTCAGGGAACGTACCTTAATTAATTAGTTAATTTCGCCAAACACACAAATCATCATCAAGCAATGGAAAGGGAAAATCAACCTATATTCCTCGGCCTTGCATTGGCTTTCCTCTTCTTCACGGGTAAGCACATCCCTCAGTACCCCTTCCTCTCCTTCTGGTTTTTCACTTTCCCTGCAAGTTCTGTTCAAGTGTTAATGTGAAGTAGCATTTTTATGGCGTTTGTCTTTTCGTTTCTTCGTTATAATTGCACGTTCACATTTCGTTGTAGACTTTTAGCAATCGTTTATTTTAGTCTTCTTTCCGTTCTGTTTTTTTTTTGTCATGGGATTTGCATAAAGGAGTTCTACCCTTTTTCTTTTGATCTCTTTTCCTTCGGGAATAATGTTGAGTACTGCATGAGGTGTACGTTTATATAGAAAATAATCTACTTAACTATGTCATGCGCATTCAGAGGCTCATTGCGCCATATTCACAATCAGCAACAACTGCCACCACACTATCTGGCCAGGAACCCTAACTGGCAGTGGGCCTCAGTTATCATCGACCGGGTTTGAGCTTGCCTCTGGAGCTTCATCAACCATTAACGTTCCTCCCAAGTGGTCAGGCCGCATGTGGGCTCGATCCCAATGCTCCAACATCAACGGTAAGTTCATTTGTGGAACAGCCGACTGTGGCTCTGGCCAGGTTGCGTGCAACGGTGCCGGCGGAATTCCACCTACCTCACTCGTAGAGTTTACTCTGGCAGAAAACAGTGGACAAGATTTCTACGACGTTAGCCTCGTCGACGGGTTCAATTTGCCCGTATCGATAACCCCACAGGGCGGTTCAGCCGGGTGCCAAAGCGCGAGCTGCCCAAAGGATGTGAACAAAGTTTGCCCGGCGGAGCTGGCGGTGAAAGGATCCGACGAGGGCGTGATTGCTTGTAAGAGCGCGTGTGCGGTTTTCAATCAACCGCAGTACTGTTGCACGGGAGATTTTGGTACCCCAGATAAATGTCCGCCTACGAAGTATTCCGAGATTTTCAAGGATCAGTGTCCTCAGGCTTATAGTTATGCTTATGACGACAAGACTAGCACATTTACATGCACTGGGGGAGCTAATTATCTCATCACATTCTGTCCTTGAAATTTCCGATAAGACGGATATTGACGCTAGTCATGGATCTCTTCCATTTGCATATGGATAGAAGCCCGCTATACTTCGCTTCGATTTAGAATAAAACTACTGTTTTAATGGGTAATTAGGAGCATGCTTAATTTCTTTTAGAAGTAAAAAAAACTTAATTAATTGTGGAAATTAATGTTAGTTTTCCTAGACGTGGTTGATTTGAACAAAATTGCACATTTGCTTGTTTATGATCATGAGTCAAGATGAATCTATTATATAATTTTTGTCAGTACCGATCGAGCATTGTGTGCGTTTAGACCTGTGGATCAAATAATTGGGAGCCTGTGAACCAGTGATTTGAAGAGCATATAACACCACGTAGATTGCTAGATTCGACCACCCCAATCCAATTCGTGATAGTTAAATGATCGTGTGGGAACCTTAACTAATGGGTCCAATGACCTTTAGAAGTCGATCAGCCCTATACTAATTGTCTGCGGCTCTTTTCTTTCAATATTTCTCTTTGATATATTTTCACAAACGTCTATCTCTTCTATTTATTGTCTTGTTTGTGAGGGTTGGTAAAAATTCCGGTAAAAATCAGAATTTCCGATTCCACTTTCAATCTCTACATATACCGAAACTGGAAGTCATTTTTTATCATTTCCGAAATCAAAATTGGAAAACTGAAATTCCGGCGAAATTACAGAAATTTCCGGTTCCGATTTTTCTAAAAAATAAAGTATAACATATGGAATTTGTTAAATGAATATTTATATTTATTGTTAATTTATGATAAATAACATAAAAAATCTTTCAAAACATTCGGTCAAAGAAACATTTTTGTCTCATTAGGGCTCTAAAAAATGTGTATAAAAAAGCTCACATGCCGAACCGAAATTGACCATTCCGATTTCATCTGTTACAGTACCAAGTACTGTGATAACCCATTTTAATATATATATCGATGATGCCAAAAATCACTACAATGCTCGGAAGCCAAGTGAACCTGCAAGAATCACAGAGGGGGGTGGCCTCGGGTCCGAAGACTCCGACGACCAAGTTAGTGTTTGAGAGAGAAGACGAGTATTCTGAAGACAGAATTGAAAGTGAGGGAATATGAAGGAGAATATATGGTTATTTATATAGGGAGGTGGTAGAGTCCCAAAGGGAGTTTATTGGTATAGGCTTTAGGACTCCTTATCTTACCTGTAGTCCTGAACTTTAAGATCCTTATCTTACCTGGAGTTCTGAAGTCTCTTGGATAGCTAGGCGAGAAGATTGACTTCTAGAGGAGTCAGGTTATATAATTGTATTAGGAGAGTGTCGCCGACCATTCGAGTTGTCAAGAGGAGTCCTTGGGTGGCTAGACTTTTATGTGAGATCGGATGCCAGACTCTTATACGAGGTCAAATAGTTGAGACTGACCAACACGCTAATGGACCCGAGCCTAAGTGGTCTGGTCGGACCGAGTATTTCATAGCCCATCATATATATATATATTTGCACGTCTGGGCGTCAAACCCCTGACTTGGTGGTAAACAAGGAGGAAACCACTGAGCTATACACGATTCTTGTTTAATATGTGGTGCGCTTTTATATTTATGCGCTCTAGGGTTTAAATGAGAAATAGATGGTCGCGCGAGGACTCGAACCTCAATGCCAAGAGGGATAAAACGACAAGCTAACCACTGGAGCCATTAACTCATTTGCTAGCGTAGGCGACCTTATATTCTATTTAATCTTTTGTTAGTTTGTTATTTTTAAGTAAAACTGTGCGTTTTGATCTTCTTCTTCCTCAACCCTAAAACTTTTCAATTTCTTTGTTGTAGTTAACAGTTCGCCGACCTTAGACGTTCTCTCTCATAAATATTTTTTTTCTCTCTCTCTCTCTCTTCATTTCCTCATCTGTTACATCCCTTTTTGTCTGATTTGCGTAGTCTTTTCAACTCCATTGTAAAAATCTCAAAGTTTCTCAGTAAGTTATGTGATTTATCGTGTTTAATGGGGGATTTTGAAAGACCATCAGTTTCAGACGTTATGCAATGATTTTTCGCACCTATAAAAGGGGAGTTCGTTCAGAGGTCGTGCACACATCTCAAATCTAGCTCACAATCATTTTTGAGCTCGTTCGACTCTTAAGCAGGGTGGGTTTTGCTAATACCAGGGACATTATTCAAAGCGAGACAGGTAAGCGGAGTAACGATACAATTTTTCTTCGGAAATGTGAAATGACAAATTTTAAGAGATATACCGAAGTCTGTTTTGAATTCATGGATTACTGTTATTGCCAAAATACTGATTTATATTTTCAAATCCCGATGGCAATGCTTATTACTAATTACTGTTACTGCTGTTGTTGGTACCAACTAACTGATTACTGGTGCATCCATTATTCGGAGTGGTGTTTGTGTGGATTTCACATATTGTTGACTTACTTTGGTTGGCCGCCGAATAAGTCGTTGCATAACTCTGCCATGGGGTAAATATGGCTTACTGATATTGCTTAAGGGAATTTTTTGAACTACTGATAAATCTTTTTTTTAAAAAGATATTTTGAAAAGTATATCGTTAACATTATTTTTATTCTCTGCTTATTGAGTTGTTAAACTCACTCCATTAATATGTTTTTATCTTCGGAAAATTTTAAAGAGCATGCTGAGAATCGAGCTTAGATGGCATGCGCGCTGGGATAGTTGTGAATGAAGTTTTATTACATAACTTTGTTTTATTGAGAGACCTTTAGTTATATTTATGGTTTTAAAAGTTTGAACTTTATCTATGTTTATTTTTATTTTTTATATATAAATGAAATTTCTTTATGGCAAGTTATTTTTTTTAACGTGTTAGAGAAAAAAGTACATTGTTGGACCCTGCCGGGTCTGGAGGTGTGACAAGTACCCTTACTAGTTTGATGTCCTTCCCAGCATTGCCTATAAGTTCGAATGTCAAATTATGCGGCAGTAGCACTAGCTAGGAGTGCTGCGGAAAAGAAAAATGGAACAAAGCATGTCATGCAATACATTTTGTGATAGTTTTTTTTTTGTCATGCAATCCATTTTGTGATAGTTAACTGATCGTGTGGGAACATTAACGAATGGGTCCAATGAACTTTAGAAGTGATCATGCATGAGCCCTCTGTTCTGCAGCTATTTTCTCTCGCTTTTCTTTGATATATTTTTCACAAACGTCCAACTCTTTCCATAAGATGCCTGCGAATTTTGCGGTTAATTACTCAGACATCGTGTACGGTGTACAGCTTGGGTTCAAATTACCGTATATATGTGCCGGGTCCTATCGCTATATAATTTAGAAATCAGACAAATTGGTGTCAGCTGGGACACCTTGCAGATACAATCGGTCAGGTACGCGTCTTTTCAACAGAAAATTCTATGGACTACTTAATAGCCACGGTGCGCATGAAGTACTACGTACAGACCTGGTTGGGCCATCCATTGGGTTCCTCGTAAGCTGAATCAACAAGCCCATCTCTTGGCTCAATGGGCTGCGCGCTGTGATATTTCTGATTTTAGGGATCCTTCTGTTATTCCCTTTAATATTCTGTATTAATGTGATTTGGACCCGTTGGCCGGTTAAGTTTGTTTAATGAAGTTTGATTTTTCAAGGAAAAAAAAAGTACGTACAGACCTGGCCATCCACCTCACGCGGTGTTAACTGGGGTACAATTTTTCAACAAACAAAAAACTGAGGTAGAATTAGTCAAGTTAATTGAAGATATTAGTCATACCAATAAAATATTGACACAAGTAACGTAGCGGTAGCAAAAGTACTAGACGTTGGATTTGCCAAACTTCTGAGACCTGTGATTAGTTAATAGGGCCAAGCAATTGGATGACATATAATACCTCCCTCGCATGCAGCGGCTAGTCCGTCTAGCTAGCTGAAGGTCCCGACCCAATTCCGTATGAAAGACTCTAACGACTAACAGAGCAGCCCTCGTACTGGAAATGGTCAGAACACCCAATTTTCCGAATGGATCGCCTTGAATCACGCCTTAACCCTCTATATATACCACCCCAAGTTAATGCTGCACAACCACACCAAGTTCAATATCAAGGTTAAATATTATCCCGCGGTATCGCTACTTAAAAACAACTTCGATCATACAATGACGAAGACCCTTGCATTCTTCGGCCTTATCTTGGCAATTTTTTTCGTGTCTGGTACGTTATATGTGCCCTAGTATCTAGCTTTTCTGAAGTTTTTTTTTTGTTTCATATCGTTTTGTGCCAGCAAGCAGCTTTTTTGTTTTCTCGTATATTTGAAGGTCTAATGCTTATACGAAAAAAAAAACGCAATTTCTATATGTAGCTATCAATTATTCAACTGCTTACCAATCGCCACACAGATTTCATGATGATGAACCCCCTCGCTCCTCGATTTTAAAAGTTTGCGTTTTATATTAGTCTTTTTAATCTATGATACATATTTTAGATATATATATTGAGCATCCTTTCTTTTCTCTCTACAAAGGTCTTTGATCTACGGGCCTTTAGCGATCGGTCTTTCATGGAGGATACTGGATATAGCTAGCTGTATACTAGATTGCATTATAGCACGTACATTTCTTCTGTCGATGATTTAAATTTTCTTGGTTCCTTTTGATAGAAGAAACATAAAATAGTAGTTTACCAACACAATCTCGCTATTGGAAACAAACCAATCATCGTGACGAGTGTATCTAGAACTCAAGATGATGTCTCTCCTTGTTATTTTATTCCTTGCAAAGTTATACGGTTTTCTATGTTCGATTGACATGGTGACAAGGAGTTAATTTGGTTTTTGTTGCATGCAGGTGCTCACTGTGCTAAAATAACTTTCACAAACAACTGCCCGAACACCATTTGGCCAGGAACCCTAACTGCGGATCAGAAACCTCAATTGTCTACTACTGGGTTTGAGCTAGCATCCAAAGCATCTTCATCAGTTGATATCCAAGCTCCATGGATAGGCCGGTTTTGGGCTCGAACAGGATGTTCCACCGATGCCTCAGGAAAGTTCTCGTGCGCTACAGCGGATTGTGCTTCTGGTCAGGTCGCTTGCAACGGCAACGGTGCAATTCCGCCAGCATCTTTGGTAGAGATAAACATAGCAGCGAATGGTGGACAAGATTTCTACGATGTCAGCCTGGTAGACGGCTTCAACCTACCTGTTTCTGTGGCCACACAAGGCGGGACTGGTGCATGCGCAACCTCGAGTTGCCCGGGCAACATCAACGCAGTTTGCCCTGCAGAGCTGCAAGTGAAGGGGTCTGATGGGAGCGTGATTGCTTGCAAGAGCGCATGCTTAGAGTTCAATCAGCCACAATACTGCTGCACTGGTGCTTACAATACACCAGCGACCTGTCCACCCACTAACTACTCCATGATCTTCAAGAACCAGTGCCCTCAAGCTTATAGCTATGCTTACGATGACAAGACTAGCACCTTTACCTGCTCTGCTGCACCTAACTACGTTATCACTTTCTGTCCTTGAGCTTACTCGAGGAATTATGCATAACTAATTCCCCTTCCCTCATAGTACTGTGAAAATAATACGTGTGTCAAGGACCAAGGTACAAGCATGTATGTGCCGGTGTAATAAAATTTCGATGGAATGATATAAAGAGAATAAAAAGATGCACCATTCTTCTTCTGTTTAATTTATGGAGAGCAGCGTCGTAGCTTCATGTGCATAATTTTAACAAGAAATTAAAGTGTCCCCTGGCCGCTATATTCACATCAGAATATATTTCACTTAATTACGTTATATGCAGGTTGCATCATAACCCATATACACGCTTCTCTCATTTCTTACATCTAGATGTTCACCATTAACCCAACTACGCCCTCCAAGATTAATTAGCTAGCTAGCAGACGACTCACTCGGGAAATATTGTACTCATTTTAATTAAATACACCATTTCCAATATTTCCTCTGAGCAAACTGGGTCAATATATATAATATTTCCATAGTCTATTGAGTAGTACTGCACGTCACATATAATTTATTGCGTCTAAAGCGAAGATTAATTCAAACAGAATTAGTTTAATTTTGTCACGTGGTACTATAAATGATTATTCATGAACGAAATCTTGAAATATTTGACTAGTGGAATCTTAACCAAATTGAAATCCTTTCGATGATGTAATCAATAGGTCCAACTCCAAGAGAACGAGGCCAGTTTTTTCTAAATTGGCAAAATGTTTTCTGTTTCAAGGCCAACTAATTAATATTCCGCCCGAGCCATGTCGTACTGGGTTGGTAATTTCTAATAAAGCCTGTGAAAGCCCGATTTTTGCAGTGAGTCCACGTACATATTAAAGGAATTCATGAATATCCAATTACTTTCAAATGAAAAGGGTTGAGAATTAATTTGCCAGGTAAACAAACATTTACCACTTTTTTTAATATTTTAACCATATGAATCTGCATATATAATATAATCATAAACGAATTTTTAGATATCTTAGGCTTGATTAGTTTGACTCACTTGGGATACAAACACAAGGCACTCTCTCGTGAGACCAACTAGGTCTTTTGGAAAAAGCATCTCAGGCGTGACTAGGTATTTAGAAAAAGATATAAAAAAAAGGGAAAATACAAATTTTCACTTACTCACTGGTGTTTTGCACTTTGCACTCTGAACTATCAGATTTAGTATATTGTACTTACAAACAATCAATTCTTAACACATTACAACCTTTATTTATTTTTTGTCAAATTAAATAAAAAATGATTTTTTAAAATGAAATGATGTTTATACCCTTGAAAAAAAATCAAATACCCTTTTTGACCTTGATGAAAGCCAAATATTATAGCAAGACAATAAAAAAAATTATTAACTTGCCAATTATGCTTTGCCCAATTCTGTCCTTGTCATATTGCAAATTAAATACATGATAGATACGCTAATTTCATGCCATTTTACAAAAAGCCTACCTTTAATTATTAACCTTGCTGTTCTCGTTACCACTTACATTTAAGACTCAAAAAGTCAAAAGCCAAGGTTCAATGGCTAGCAAAGCTCTTGTCAACCTTCTTCTCTTATTACTTGTTACAGGTTATTTATACATGACTAATATAATTCTCATAGCTCGAACTTCTTGTTGTTGTTGCACGGGGCCGGGACTTTAGCAGCCCAGGAGCTTGCCAGCCCAATGAGTACTACTTGCAGAGGTCTAAGGAATAATGCAAGCTTGCCCATACTATACCTATCCAGCTGATAGTGATGAGCGGTCCACCCGTTTATAGATGCTCTGGCCGGGGCAACGGGTTACGACTTATAATGTAACCTTCTGTCCTGCATGCATGATGCTAACCAGAAATCCTTGGAAAGGACGATGGTTGGAAAGACAAATAAAAAGGTTGCAAACCATGTGAGGTCGGGTAGTACTATTGCTATAGCTTCTAGACTCTTAACTGAACATCTGCATGACCGAAGAGGATAATGATCCTATATATTCAGGAGACCTCTCTCTCCTAATAGAATTTCATGACTTAGTTAAGAGTTAGACTTATAATAGAAGTGTGGTTCCTAAACCCATATAAATAGTCTGATACTCTCCTTCATATTCTTTCAAGTTTAATTACTTGTCTAATACTAAACTCTCTCATTTAGATCTAACTTGGCCGTCGGATACTTGATTCGAGGCCCCTCCCCTTGGTGATTCTTGCAGGTCTAATCAGCTCCGACCAGTGGTAATTTTTGACATCATCAACAAGAACTACTTAATAGTTAATTTAATGTATGAAATAAGTGATTTGAACAGTATATAACACCACATTGGACTCCCCCGATCCAATTTGTTACAATTAAAGTATACTGGTCGTGTGGGAATTACATTAACTATTATTAATGGACCAAATGAGAAAGTCAAGTCCAATTCTCTGCACGCGAACGGTTAAACAATATTATAAGGTTCGGAGGATGACAAAAGCTGCTGGGAACAAAATAAGTAGGAGAGACATCCTTTTGGGCGAATGAACGAAGCAGGAGCTCGCAGATACGAGGATCGATTAGATGCCCTACGAATTATGCGGTTCCTCGCAGACATCGTGTACACCTTGGGTTCAAACCATGTGACGGGTCCTCTATAACGCTATACAATCTAGAAATCGGACAAATTAGTGTCAGGCACTGATCAGGGACACCTTGCAGAAACAGTAGTCGGTCAGGTACGCATCTTTTCAACACAAATTTCTATAGACTATAATTGAACTACGTCCAGACCATATGGTTACCAGCTTGTCCCAGCAGGTCATCCACCTGATGGTGTTAACAGCCTACACATAGTCTTCTTTTTTTTTCTACGTAACAGCCTACACATAGTCAATTGAATATATTTGTCATACCGAGAAAATATAGCGGTAGCAAAGTACTAGTTGGATTTGCCTTTCCAAACTACTGACACTTGTAATTAGTTAATAGGGCCAAGCAATTGGATGACATTTAATCCCCCTCTCGCAGCGGCTAGTCCGTCTAGCATTAATTCTAGCTAGCTAGGTGACGTCCCGACCCAATGCCGTATGAAAGACTCTAACGACTAACATGGTGATTGGTCAATTGCAGCCCCAGTACTGGAAATGGTCAGAACACCCAATTTTCCGAATGGATCGCCTTGAATCACGCCCTAAGCCTCTGTATATACCACGCCAAGCTAATGCTGCACAACCACGCCAAGTTCAATATCAAGGTTCAATATAATCCCTTGGTATCGCTACTTAAAAACAACTTTGATCATACAATGACGAATACCTTTGCATTCTTCGGCCTTATCAGCTTGGCCCTTTTTTTCCTGTCTGGTACGTATGTGCCCTAGTATCTAGCTTTTCTGAAGTGTTTTTGCATATCGTTTTGTACCAGCAAGCAGCTTTTTTGTTTTCTCGTATATTTGAAGGTCTAATGCTTATACAACAAAAAAAAACGCAATTTCTATATGTAGCTATCAATTATTCAACTGCCTATCAATTGCCACACAGATTTCATGATGATGAACCCACCTCGCACCTTGATCTTAAAAGTTTGCGTTTTATATTAGTCTTTTTAATCTATGATACATATTTTAGATTTATATATATTTTGAGCATCCTTTCTTTTCTCTCTACAAAGGTCTTTGAGCTACGGGCCTTTAGCGATCGGTCTTTCATGGAGGATACTGGATATAGCTAGCTGTATACTAGATTGCATTATAGCACGTACATTTCTTCTGTCGATGATTTCAATTTTCTTGGTTCCTTTCGTTAGAAGAGACATAACATAGCAGCTCCTAACCTAAATCTATTGGAAACAAACCAATCATCTTGATGAGTATCTAGAAGTCAAGATATATGGTCTCTCCTTATTTTGTTCCCTGAAGAGATACGTTGTTTTTTATGTTTGATCGGCATAATGACAATGACTTAATTTGGTTTTTGTTGCATGCAGGTGCTCATTGTGCTAAAATAACTTTCAAAAACCTCAATTGTCAACTACTGGGTTTGAGCTAGCATCCAAAGCATCTTCATCAGTGGATATCCAAGTTCCATGGATAGGTCGGTTTTGAGCCCGAACGAGATGTTCCACCGATGCCTCGGGAAAGTTCTCGTGTGCTACAGCGGATTGTGCCTCTGGTCAGGTCACTTGCGACGGTAACGGTGCAATTCCACCAGCATCTTTAGTAGAGATCAACATAGCAGCGAGTTGTGGACAAGATTTCTACGATGTCAGCCTAGTAGACGGCTTCAACGTGCCTGTTTTTGTGGCCACACAAGCCGGGATTGGTGAATGCAAGACCTCGAGTTGCCCGGCTAACGTCAATGTGGTTTGCCCGGCAGAGCTGCAAGTGAAGGGATCTGATGGGAGCGTGATTGCTTGCAAAAGCGCATGCACAACGTTCAATGTGCCACAGTACTGCTGCACTGGTGCTTACAATACACCAGAGACCTGTCCACCCACTAAGTACTCCATGATCTTCGAGAACCAGTGCCCTCAAGCTTATAGCTATGCTTACGATGACAAGAACAACACCTTTACCTGATCTGCTGCACCTAACTACGTTATCACTTTCTGTCCTTGAGCTTACTCATGAGAGGAATTATGCATAATTAATTCCCCTTCCCTCTATAGTACTGAGAAAATACTACGTGTGTCCTGGACTAAGGCATAAGCATGTATGTGCCGATGCAGGTAATAATAATTTGGAATGATATAGAGATAATAAAAAGATGCACAATTCTTCTTATGCTTTCTGGAGAGCAGCGTCGTAGCTTGATCATGTGCTTAATTTTGACAAGATATTAAAGTGTCACCCGGCCGCTATATTCACATCAAAAAAATATATATTTTACTTAATTCCATTATATGAAGGCCGTTGCATCACAACCCATGCACGCTTCTCTCATTTCTTACATCTAGATGTTCACCATTAACCCAACTCCGACCTCCAAGATTAATTAGCTAGCAGACGACTAACTCGGGAAATTATATATTGTACTCGTTTTAATTAAATACACCATTTCCAATTTTTCCGCAAGGGTCAATATATATATATATATGTAATATCTCCATAGTCTCTATTAGTACTGCACGTCACTTAATTTTGTCACGCGCGCGGTAGATGATTATTGAACTAAATCTTGAAAGATTTGACTAGTGCATGGAATCTTAACCAAAATCCTTTTGATCATCATGTAATCAATAGGTCTAAGAGAACCAGGCCAGTTTTTCTAAATTGGCAAAATGTTTTCTGTTTCATGGCCAACAACTATTCCGCCGCGGGGAGCCATGTCGTGGGTTGGTTTCTAATAAAGCCTGCAAAACCCGATTTTTTTCTGTGAGCCCATATATCTTAAAAGAATTCATGATCCAATTACTTTCAAATGAAAAATAACGTTTGAGAATTAATTTTCCAGGTAAACAAACATTTACCACTTTTTTAATATTTTAACCATATGAATCTGCATAATATAACCATGGGGAAAATTAATACATTTTTTACCCACAAAATATCATAGGTTTTGCACTTTGTACCATAAACTACCAATTTTGATACATTGCACATTCTAACTATCAATTTTTGATACTTTGCACCATTTGTCAAATTTTTAGACTAAAATGACGATCATGCTCTTGACCCATTTTGCATATATTAAAGATATTGCTGTCAATTCATTAATTTCTCAACGGTATTATTGTCAAATAGAATGTGCAAAGTGTTTAATATTAGTGGTTGGAAGGTATAATGTGTCAAAATAGGTGGTTTAGGGTACAAAGTATCTAGCATTGGTAGTTTGAAGGTGCAATGTCTTAAAGATGATATTTTGGGGTGCAATGTGTCACTGCCCTGATAGTTTGTGAGTGAAAAATATATTTTTTCCCATAATCATAAAGGAATTTTTAGATATCTTAGGCTTGATTAGTTTAACTCACTAATTGGGATATAAACACATGGCACTCTCTCATGAGACCAACTACGTCTTTTGGAGATATTCTCACTTCTGATGAATGGACTGGTAGTATCTGGACAAGGACCAAGTGCACCAACAATGCCTCATTTTATTTCTCGTGTGAAACTGGGGACTGTGGCTCTGGCACCATAGACTGTCAATCCCCACCACCCAGAGCTTGTTTGGAAACCGATTTTGGTTCTGTATTTACGGTTTAAAACAAAATCAGAATTCAAGAATCGTAACTGAAACCCATAACCAGTTTGAACCAGAATTCAAGAACCGTAACTAAGACCCATAACCAGTTTGGGGCAACAGATTTCAATCCTCCACGACACATATAATTAAATATGCTGGATTGTAATAATTATTAAGGAAAAATGATATTTGGTCACTAGGTTTACAACACTTTTACGATTTAGTCACTAAGTTTTATTTTTTTACAAAATGGTCACTGAGAATATATAGTTGTGACGATTTGGTCTTTTCGTCGAACATCCGTTAATTTTTAACGGAATAGAATGCGGTTGACCGCTACATGATGTCGTCGACCGCTACAATTTACCGTTGTCGCAATAGTAAACAAATCGGTCGACCGCTATTCCGGTTAAAAATTTAACGGAGGTTTGACGGAAAGACCAGATTGTCACAACTATATATTCTGGGTGACCATTTTGTAAAAAAATGAAATCTAGTGACTAAATCGTAAAAGTGCTGTAAACCTAGTGATCAAATATCATATTTCCCTAATTATTATTATTAAGCTTAAGAAAGAAATACTTTAGACTAATTTAGACTTAGTGTTATTTATTAAACAGGAGAGGGGTGTTACACTCTCCCTCCAAAGGTCTCTGCAGTCTGCACTATATTACACACACACACACAACAATAAACAAAATATTTTTGCGAGTAGGTATGCAAAGTTTACAAATTGCATTTAACATGTGGCATAGGTAAAAGCCATCTGGTTGAACTAGAAGACCAACAACAAGGTGGCCCCCAATTCCAAAAACAAACATAGCTTCTTCATGGTCCATATTCTGAAACAACTAGTTTCCCTCCTCCTTTAATTCTCGGGACATAGAAATGAAAACTGTTGTATGGTTATCATAACCTTTTGGACTACTCTCCCCAATTTTGCTTTGCTTTGGACTAGTATCAGATGACATTTTCCTTGCATGTTTCTTTTTCTTTCCATTTTGCTTGCCCATTGCAAAACCCAACAGTCAAACATAAAAAATCCAACTGCAGAAATCAAAGGCTCCCTACTATTGAAACCATGTTCTTAGAAAAATAAGCAATCCAAATCCAACCACCAATTCTACATATAACCTCCAACAAGGTGAGAAAAAAAAGTGAAATGAACTTCATTTTTTATTCCAGAAATCAAATCTTCATAATAGAACTCTACAACATTTCTGAAAGTATGCACCAACCAAAAATTAGATCTTCACAATAGAACTCTACTACAACATTTCTGAAAGTATGCACCGACCAAAAACCAGATATTCATAATTGAACTCTACAACAGAACCCATCAAACCTCATAGAACAGATCTGAAAGTAGAGAGAGAAAACCCTAGGTCCAAAATTTCATCGGAAATCTGAGGATGCACCGACCAAATCGCTCTGTTGCTTTACCAGAAGTATGCTTGAACCAGGATCAACTTTGTTGCTTCACCGGAAATCTGCTTCAACCAGAATCGTAGAGAGATAGAGGATGTAAAATCTTTTGAACAAATCATAGAGAGAGAGAGAGGAGTTCGGTTGCAGGAGATAGAGGGAGGTGAGAGACGATCAATTAGGGTGAGTTTGCTTAACTGGGGTCTAATAAGGGGTGGGGCCCGGGCTCAAAGTCGAAGAGTTGAATAGAGGGCTTCAAAATTCAAAAGTCAGGCGTAAAAGGTGTGGATTGAGCCGTCAAGCCATGGAGCCAAGCCGGAAGCCAAGAAAATTCATTAAACCAGCTGGAATATTTTACACCGTTGGATCTGCAAGTAGAACTCTCAGCCGTCCATTCGCACATTAGGAGGAAATTGCCTTCGGATGGAATCCGTTTCCATTTCAAGACACGCCGTATGCTCGGAAGCGCCATCTCCAAGGTCTCCACCACCTTCAAGCCAAGGCTCTGTGGTTCGATTCCCTCAATCGCCAAGGTCTCAGCCTCTTTTTCCTTTTTTTCTGTAACCGAATGACTCAGGTACCACCAGATGGTGAATTTTCTGTTATGAACTACCGAATGACTCAGGAGTTCAAGCCTCCTTTTCGTATGAACACTATGATTGAGTAAGCAGGATCCCTCAAGGTTAATACTGTCCTTGTTTATGACAGTTCTAATTGAAATGCTAGAAGAATAGTTGTATGTCATAAAACTGAGTGGTTTCCATTTGCTACAATGGCTATTAAATAGTGCTGGAGCAGTTGCAGTTGTTGAAGTTGCTAAGGATTAAAGTTATAGTTATTTATTGTTAAAATGTCATTACTCGTTAGTTTTTAGACTACTGAGAAACGTTTAGAACTTATTTGTGTTTGTTGCAAAAGTTGTAAGACGTTATTTAGTCAATGATAAAATATATTTTGTTTTATTACATTTTTTTCTTTTTTGCATCAATTAATTAAAATCTGTAATAAAATTTGTATTACAGGAAAATATAGAAAAAAAATGCAGGATTATCTATTGCAGCCTTTTTAACATTGATATAGTGGCATTAAAAAAATGCTGGTACAGACCTTTAGCGGCGGTAAAAAAAAGCTGCTATAGATGTTTAAACGTAGACCAAAATTGACCTACAACAACGTTTTTAACAAACGTCGTAGTAGAGTATTCTATAGCGGTGTTTGTAAAACACCGCTAAAGACCTGTCTTCAAACGTTGCAAAAATAAAAGAACACTTGCACTTCGGGTCTAGCGGCGGTCGCGTAGACCTGCGGTCTCCACTAGCGGTTTCCAAAACCCGCTATAGGCTATAGCGACGGTGCAATAGCTGCGCTAAGAAAGGCTATAGAGGTGGTCAGAAACCGCCGTTAAAGGCCTTTTTTTTGTAGCGAGGTTGATATTCTAGCCATTGAACCTTGGCTTTTTTATCAGTAATAAAATGTGTAAGTGGTAACAAGAGAAAATGGAGGCTTTCTAAAATGCATGGCATGAGAAGCATAATCGGTAATATGACAATGTGACCTGGCAGGAGAAGCATAATTGGCAAGTTAATAAAAAAAATTTATTGCCTATTATAATATTGTCATTATTGGTAATATGACAGTTTTTTAAAGGGCATAATCATTATTTTGTTACCAAAATATAAGGTTAATTTATGTCCAATTTGATTAAAAAAATACACGAAGAAGCAATATATTAAGGATGAATAGTTTGTGAGTGTAATATCTTAATTGAAATGCAAAAACATTAATTAGTGAGTGAAAAATGGTATTTTTTTCTTTAAAAAGTAAAAAAAAAATAGTCAATATGGTTTTTTCTAAAGATAGTTGGTCTCACGAGAGACTGCCTTGTCTGTGTTTATATTATGGAGATTTCTCTAAACCGTTAAGATCATTTGTGAAATCATGGTATTAATTTGAAAGTAATTAGATCATGAATTCCTTTAAGATGTGTGGGCTCACTGCAAAAATAGGGCCTTCAAACTTCAAAGGCTTTATTAGAAACCAACCGATCGACAACTGGCTCCCCAAGAAATAGTTGCCTTGAGAAAAACTGGCCTGGTTCTCTCTGGCCTATTGATTCCACATCATCAAAGGATTTTAGTTAAGAGTCCACTAATTGTCAAATCTTTCAAGATTTCGTTCAATAATCATCTACCGGGTGATAAAATCTTGAAATCATCTACCGGGTGATAAAATTAAATTAAATTTATGAGACTTGCAGAAATTACTAGACTAAGGAGATAGTACATATATATTGAGAGGGCCAAGCCAGTTAGGTATATCATTAGAAATTAAGTGAAATATATATATTTTGATGTGAAAATAGCGGACGGGGGACACTTTCATGTCAAAATTAAACACAAGCTGCGACGCTGCTCTCCAGAAAGCACAATCGAAATTTTTATTACATCGGCACATACATGCTTGTGCCTTAGTCCAAGACACAAGTATTATTTTCTTACTAGTAATATAGACAGAAAGGAATTATGCATAATTCCTCTTGAGTAAGCTCAAGGACAGAAAGTGATAACGTAGCTAGGTGCAGCAGAGCAGGTAAAGGTGCTGTTAATGTCATCGTAAGCATAGCTATAAGCTTGAGGGCATTGGTTCTCGAAGATTATAGAGTAGTTAGTGGGTGGACATGTCTCTGGTTTATTGTAACCATCAGTGCAACAGTATTGTGGCTGATGGAATGCTAGGCATGCGCTTTTGCAAGCAGTCACGCTCCCATCAGACCCCTTCACTTGCAGCTCTACCGGGCAAACCGCGTTGACGTTGGCCGGGCAACTCGAGGTCTGGCATGCACCACTCCCGCCTAGTGTAGCGACCGAAACAGGCACGTTGAAGCCGTCTACCAGGCTGACATCGTAGAAATCTTGTCCACCATTCGCTGCTATGTTGATCTCTACCAAAGATGCTGGTGGAATTGCACCGTTACCGTTGCAAGCGACTTGACCAGAGGCACAATCCGCTGTGGCGCATGAGAACTTTCCCGAGGCATCGGTGGAGCAATTCGTTCGGGCCCAGAACCGACCTATCCAAGGAGCTTGGACATCCACTGATAGAAATGCTTGTCGTGCTAGCTCAAACCCAGTAGTTGACAATTGAGGTTTCTGATCCGCAGTTAAGGTTCCTGGCCAAACAGTGTACGGACAGTTGTTTTTGAAAGTAATTCTAGTAGAGTGAGCACCTGCATGCAATAAAACAATTTAATTTTTCGGTACCCGAGAACGTGAAATACCATCGGATTTTTTTAAAAAAAGAAACCGACACCGGTAAAGTGCCGGTGGCACTGAACACCCTACCAATTACACCTTTTAAAAGTCTCATTAAGACTTCAACATTGTGAAAAGTACTATGAAAAAACAAAAACAAAAAACCAACCTGCCCCTTATACCCTAATGCGAGTAGTTTTCCAGCTGTTGTTATTTCATGATCCTGACGCCCACGCGATACGTCTTCCGACGAGTGGGAATGGTGACAAAAAGGCGCATAGCCCAAAAAAAAACTGAAAGAAGTTGGATTATAATATATATATTTTTTTCTAGCAGAAGTGGGATTATAATATAAAAAGAAGGATAAGAACACTTTTCTTTAATGGATGAGACAGTAATTTTTTTTTCTAGCATTTGCATCTTAATTTTTTTTTCTCTTAATTATTAATTGTTTGTATTTATATTTTTAATTCAATTAAAGAATATTTTACTCTTACAATTTTTTATCTAGAGTAAAATGGTAGTTACACTGAATGAGACAAGGTGCACAATTATGCATAATTAATTCCCTTCTCTCTATATTACTAGTAAGAAAATAATATATACGTGTGTCATGGACTAAGGCACAAGCATGTATGTGCCGATGTAATAAAAATTTTGAATGAAGCGAATGCACAATTTTTTCTTGTGCTTTCTGGAGAGCAGCTTGTGATTAATTTTGAAAAGAAAGGGTCCCCCGGCCGCTATATTCACATCAATATATATATATATATTTCACTTAATTTCTAATAATATACTAAACTGGCTTGGCCCTTTCAATATATATGTAATATCTTCATCAGGGTCGACTTAAGGGTAAGACAAGTTAGGTAATTGCCTAAGGCCTCACCCTTAGCAAGGCCCCATAAAAAAGTAAAAAAGAAAAAAAAATTATTAGATGATCCAAGAAATAAGAAGAAAATTGAACTACAGAAAAAAAAAAGGAATGACAAGGTGCAATTTTTTCGTATTTTTTTTATTCTGGATAAACTGTCTTTTTGCCTATTTTCTTTCAGACCCCTCCTAATCATTTTTCAGATTTCTAAAATTTGTTAAAGGAGAAAAAAATATCCTATAAATTTCTTAACAGTGGGAGTCATGAGGCCTTGATGTCACGTATGATGACCCCATAAAAGCAATTAATAAGGCCTTTAAATATTTTATATTAAAATTTTATAAAAGGCCTAATAATTTTAGTGCCTTAGCCCCATTTGCTTTGAGCCGGCCGTGATCTCCATAGTCTGGTTTCTGCAAGTCATATAGTTTAATTTAATTTTATCACCCGGTAGATGATTATTGAACGAAATCTTTGAAAGATTTCACTAGTGGAATCTTAACTAAAATCCTTTGATGATGTGTAATCAATAGGCCCGAGAGAACCAGGCCAGTAATAGGGTGTTTGTTTTAAAAATTTTAGTAAAAATTTGTGTTGATGTTAAAAAAAAAATGATATATATTGAGATCGGTGAATAAGTGATAAAAGTAAAGTAATTTTATTGCTAAATATTTTCTGGTTCAAGGCAATTAAGTTGTCGGATGGTTTCTAATAAAGCCTTCGAAGTGTGAAGGCCCTATTTTGGCAGTGAGCCCACGTATCTTTAAAGGAATTAATTATCCAATTACTTTCAAATGAAAGGGTTGAGAATAGCAATGATAAATACTGTTTTACAAATCATAACGGGTTAGAGGAATCTCCATAATATAAACACCAACAAGGCGCTCCCTAATGAGACCCAACTATGTCTTTAGAAAAAAGCATATTGACAAGTTTTTTTTTTTGCTTTTTAAAGAAAAAATATAAATTTTCACTCAGTAATTGATGTTTTTGCATTCTTAGACATTACACTTACAATATTCATCCTTAATACTTTTAATCTTCGTATATTTTTTTAATGAAATTGTATAGAAATTGACTTTGTTTTTTGGTAACGAAACGATGATTATGCCCTTAAAAAATCAAATACCCTTTTTGACCTTGGTTACAGCCAAATATTAAAATAGGCAATAAATTTTTTTATTAACTTGCCAATTATGCTTCTCCTGCCAGGTTACATTGTCATTTTACCAATTATGCTTCTCATGCCATGCATTTTAAAAGGTCTCCCTTTTCTCTTGTTACCACTCACATTTTATTACTGATCAAAAGCCAAGGTTCAATGACTAGCAAAGCTCTTAGCAAGCTTCTTCTCTTATTTCTAGCGGTTACAGGTTATTTATACAGATCTAATTCTTAAAGCTCGAACTTCTTGTTATTGTCAATGCCTTATATCTGGAGCTTCCGTAAACCTGTATTTATTCAGCTGTTCTTGTCCCCTTAAATTATAAGGATTTCTAGTTGATCATTGCAGTCAAAAGGATGCATACAGCCATTGTGATTGATCTGGGTGGTGTCGTTTGCATTTTCTTCTTCAGGTGGACGCTCTGATCTATACTTCCACTACGAGAACCGGTGCAGTTACACAGTGTGGCTGGCAGCCAGCCCGTCGATTGGTGATGCCGATCCGGAGTGTAGTCCTGAAACTTTGGAGATATTCTTAATGCCTATGAATGGACTGGTAGTATCTGGGCTAGGACCAACTGCGCCAACAATGCCTCATTTTATTTCTCGTGTGAAATTGGGGACTGTGGCTCTGGCACCATAGACTGCCAACTGGTCTCATGACATGCAACATTTATCACCTCATCTTCATAAATAATGAGGAAGTCTGTAGATGTGGTGGTAGCAACTCTATCATCACCATCTTTGTTAGTCTCGTTCTTCATTTTAGTCTATTTCTCATTCTTGTATTCTTTTTTCAATTGCCTGCAATATTTCCTTATGTGTCCCTTTTCCCACAATGATAGCATTCGACATTAGAAAACCTGTTGGACTTGTTTCTGCCTTTATCTCTGTTCTTTGGACCTCTGCTCTAATTGCTTCTCCTCCTCTTTTCTGTACCCAAGACTTCTGACTTTGAAGAGGATCCTTGTGATTTTCTTCTCATCTCTTCGTTTAACAGATAACTCTTGGTCATATCCATTGTAATTACATCATCTGGAGAGGAGTTGGACAAATAAGTTCTGAGCATCTCCCACGAGTCCGGTAATGAACCAAGCAACCATAACCTTTGTATCTCATCATCAAACTTAATACTCATTCCTACTAACTGATTAATGATTCCTTAGAATGTATTCAGGTGATCAGATAAAGGAGTCTCATCCTGATATCTCAAAGTCATCATCTGCTTAATTAGAAACATCTTAATATTTTCTAGCATACAATTGTTCAAGCTTACTCCATAGAGTGCGTGCATGTGTCTCCCCACTAATATGGTTCAAAACATTGTCATCTACTCATTGTCTGATATACCCACACATCTATCGATGTAACAAAGTTCATTCTACATCGGACTTGTTAGCCGGTTTTTCAGTAACAAATATCGGTAGACAATAATCTTTTAGATAAAGAAGATCTTCCATTTTTCCCTTCCATATGTGATAATTTGAACCATTGAGGTTAACTATTCTACTCACATTTGCTTTCATAATTAAAATCGTCAATCAAACAACTTGGCAACCAAGCTCCGATACCACTTTGTGAGAGAGATAATGACAAACAAACAACGTAATAATTCTTTTCTCTAGATGAAAGCAAATAGAGCGCAATCTCAAAAATTATACGTACTGAAAAATAATCTAAAGATAATCAATCACACCAAGCCAGAACAACACAAGCAATTTTTTAAGTGAAAACTTTCCCGGTGTGAGAAAGAAAAACCACGGGACCTAGTCCAGTTAAATTTCCACTATAAACCAAATAATAGGTACACAAAGTCTTCTCTAGTCACAACTATAGGCTATAACTCAGATCTTCAAGATGATATCAATCTTGGCAAATACAACGGAAAAACAACGTAGATAAAATACAATATGCGGTTACTGTTCACGCGTACGAACTACTGTTGCTGAGCTCAAAATATGATCTACACCGTTTAGATGATAGCCCCTTGTGTCGTGAACGTCTCCTCCAAATTTAAGCTCGATCGGATCACAGACAAAGCAGGATCTAGCCTTTGATGAAACCTGAGCATGAAAGAGAAAAATTGACTATTTCTTTTCTTTCTCTTCTTTTGATTCGTTTCACTTAAATCTCCTTAGGGTTATAAGTTAAAATCCTAATGAGCTTTATTAAAATACCCACGATTGGACTTTCCTTCCAATAGAAGGAATCAACCCAACAAGGGACTGAGGGACACCTTGCAGATACAGTAGTCGGTCAGGTACGCATCTTTTCCACAGAAAATTCTATAGACTATAATATTTAACAACCACGGTAAACTACGTCCAGACTTGGTTGCCTTCTCCCTGCAGGTCATCCACCTGACCCGGTGTTAACAGGTACACATAGTCAACTGAAGATATTTTTCATGCCGAGAAAATATTTACCCAAGTTTGTAACATAGCGGTAGCAAAGTACTTGTTGGATTTGCCTCCTCCTGTAATTAGTTAATAGGGCCAAGCAATTGGATGATATTTAATCCCCCCTCTCGCAGCGCTAGTCCGTCTAGCACTCTAGCTAGGTGACGGTTCCGACCCAATTCCGTGTGAAAGACTCTTAACGACTAACAGGGTGCATGAATATTGGTCAATTGCAGCCCCAGAGTCCCAGTACTGGAAATGGTCAGAACACCCAATTTTCCGAATGGGTCTCCTGGAATCACGCAATAAGCCTCTATATATACCACCCCAAGTTAATGCTGCACCACCACACCAAGTTCATCAAGGTTAAATATTATCCCTTGGTATCGCTACTTAAAAGCAACTTGATCATACAATGACGAAGAGCCTTGCATTCTTCGGCCTTATCTTGGCCCTTTTTTTCCTGTCTGGTACGTATGTGCCCTAGTATATATATAGCTTTTCTGAAGTGTTTTTGCATATCGTTTTGTGCCAGCAAGCAGCTTTTTTGTTTTCTCGTATATTTGAAGGTCTAATGCTTATACAACCAAAAAAAAACGCAATTTCTATATGTAGCTATCAATTATTCAACTGCTTACAAATCGCCACACAGATTTCATGATGATGATCAACCCCCTCACTCCTCGATCTTAAAAGTTTGCGTTTCTTCTATATTAGTCTTTTTAATCTATGATACACATTTTAGATTTATATATATTCTGAACATCCTTTCTTTTCTCTCCAAAGGTCCTTGAGTTACGGGCCATTAGCGAGCGTTCTTTCATGGAAGGATATAGTTAGCTGTATACTAGATTTATAGCATTATAGCACGTACATTTCTTCTATCGATGATTTAAATTTTCTTGTTTCCTTTCCTTAGAAGAAACATCACATAGCAGCTCCTAACCCAAATCTATTGGAAACAAACCAATCATCTTGACGAGTATCTAGAAATAGAGATGGTGTCTCTCCTTATTTTGTTCCCTGCAGAGATATGTTGTTTTTGATGTTCGATCGTCATAGTGATAAGGAGTTAATTTGGTTTTTGTTACATGCAGGTGCTCACTGTGCTAAAATAACTTTCACAAACAACTGTCCGAACACCATTTGGCCAGGAACCCTAACTGCGGATCAGAAACCTCAATTGTCAACTACTGGGTTTGAGCTAGCATCCCAAGCATCTTCTTCAGTGGATATCCAAGCTCCATGGATAGGCCGTTTTTGGGCCCGAACGGGATGTTCCACCGATGCCTCGGGAAAGTTCTCGTGCGCTACAGCGGATTGTGCCTCTGGTCAAGTCGCTTGCAATGGTAACGGTGCAATTCCACCAGCATCTTTGGTAGAGATCAACATAGCAGCGAATGGTGGACAAGATTTCTACGATGTCAGCTTGGTAGACGGCTTCAACTTGCCTGTTTCTGTGGCTACACAAGGTGGGACTGGTGAATGCAAGACCTCGAGTTGCCCGGCCAACGTCAATGCGGTTTGCCCGGCAGAGCTGCAAGTGAAAGGGTCTGATGGGAGCGTGATTGCTTGCAAGAGCGCATGCTTAGCGTTCAATCAGCCACAATACTGCTGCACTGGTGCTAACAATACACCAGAGACCTGTCCACCCACTAACTACTCCATGATCTTCGAGAACCAGTGCCCTCAAGCTTATAGCTATGCTTACGATGACAAGAACAGCACCTTTACCTGCTCTGGTGCACCTAACTACCTTATCACTTTCTGTCCTTGAGTCGCTTAATCATGAGAGGAATTATGCATAATTAATTCCCCTTCCCTCTAGAGTACTGAGAAAATAATACGTGTGTCCTGGACTAAGGCACAAGCGTGTATGTGCCGATGTAATAATTATAATTTCGAACGATATAAAGAGAATAAAAAGATGCACAATTCTTCTTATATATGCTTTCTAGAGAGCAGCATCGCAGCCTCATGTGCTTAATTTTGACAAGAAATTAAAGTGTCCCCCGGCCGCTATATATATTCACATCAAAATATATTTCACTTAATTCCATTATATGCAGGCCGTTGAATCACAACCCATGCACGCTTCTCTCATTTCTTACATCTAGATGCTCACCATTAACCCAACTCTTCCCTCCAAGATTAATTAGCTAGCAAACGACTCACTCGGGAAATTATATTGTACTCGTATTAATTAAATACACCATTTCCAATTTTTCCTCTGAGCAAGGGTCAATATATATATATATATATATGTGTGTAATATCTCCATAAGTCTATTGAGTACTGCACATCACATATATATTAATTCAAACAGAATTACTTTAATTTTGTCACGCGGTAGATGATTATTAATGAACGAAATCTTGAAGATTTGACTAGTGGAATCTTAACCAAAATCCTTTTGATGAAGTAATCAATAGGACCAAGAGAACCAGCTGGCCAGTTTTTCTAAATTGGCAAAATGTTTTCTGTTTCATGGCCAACTTCTATTCCGCCGGCGCCGGGAGCCATGTCGAGGGTTTGTTTATAATAAGGCCTGTGAAAGGCCGATTTTTGCAGTGAGCCCACATATTTTAAAGAAATTAATTTGCCAGGTAAACATTTATCACGTGAATGTGCATAATATAACCATATGAATACTATGGAGTTGTTCTCTGCTATGTTTTTAAATATTTTAACCATATGAATCTACATAATATAATCATAAAGGAGTTTTTAGATATCAGCTTAGGCTTGATTAGTTTGATTCACTTGGGATATAAACACAAGGCACTCTCATGAGACCAACTAGGTCTTTTGGAGATATTCTCAATGCCTGATGAATGGACTGGTAAAATCTGGACCAGGACCAAGTGCACCGACAATGCCTCCTTTTATTTCTCATGTGAAACTGGGGACTTTGGCTCTGGCACCATAGACTCATGATGCCAATCCTCATCACCAACTTACCCGATGACCCTACTCAACTTCGAAAGTAAACAATCGGTTGTCTCCTATCAAGCGAGCTAGCTTAAACCACGGGCACAACTTGCCGATCCGGATCCAACCGGCCGGTTGGTGGATATGATCTCTTGTTGAAGGGGGTGGGTTGTGCCCTGTCATCGATTGCGTTAGATATAAGCGACGTGCATGTGACTGGGTAGCTGGCCTCGTGGGCACTGGCCAAGAACAAAAATTGGCCTATAGTGCTTGCGATTGGTTAAAAGACCCAAAATATAGTTGCGCGGGGAACTTTAGCGCTCCATGGGAGCTTGCCAGCCCAATGCGTACTCGCATAGGTCTAAGGAATTATGCAAGCTTGCCCATACTATACCTATCTAGCTGATAGTGATGAGTGATCCACCCGTTTATAGATGCATCTGGGGCAACGTGTTACAATGTAATCTTCTGTCCTGCATGATGCCAACCAGAAATCCTTGGAAAGGACGATTGTTTGAAAGACATAAAAATGTTTCAAACCACGTGTGCGTCCGGGTCTTATCGCTCTATAATCTGAAATCAGACAAATTAGTGTCAGGGACACCTTGCAGATACAGTCGGTCAAAGTACGCGCGCATCTTTTCCACAGAAAATTCTATGGACAATGTAATCACTGACTTGGTTGCCTCGTCCCCGGCCATCCACCTCATGCACGCACTGTTAACTGAGGTACAATCAGCCAATCGGAAGATATAGTGATCGTAGGAAGAAAGTATCGACACAAGTTTGTAACATAGCGATAGAAAAGTACTCAATCGATTTGACTCCTCTTCCAAACTACCGACACCTGTTAATTAATAATGCCAAGCAATTGGATGACATGTGCTTGTTTGTCCATCTAAATTTAGGCCTAATAAAATAATTATAAAATAATCGTTTTTTTTCATCAAATCATCTATTTCTATTATAATAAAGATAAAAAAATTCATTCAAATAATCCCTCTTAATTTTTTCACCAATTCTCATCCTCAAAAAATTTAACATAAATACTATTTAACTCTGGCAGCGGCGGCCAGTCCGTACCTAGCTAGGGCACCGTCACGATCCAATTCCATATGAGAAGACTCTAACAGGCTGATTGGCTAATTGCAGCCCTACTGGAAATCGTCCCAATTATTACACCCAATTTTCCGAATGGGTCTCCTTGAATCCCGCTCATGTTAAGCCTCTCTCTATATATATACCACCCCAAGTTAATGCTGCACCACCACACACCAAGTTCATCAAGGTTAAGTAGCAACTTGATCTTACATTAATGACGAAGACCCTTGCATTCTTCGGCCTTATCTTGGCCCTTTTTTTCCTGCCTGGTACGTATGTGCCCTAGTATCTAGCTTTCTGAAGTGTTTCTGCATGCATATAGTTTTGTGCCAGCAAGCAGCTAGCTATTTGTTTTCTCAAATATTAGAATTGAAGGTCTAATTCTTATACGACAAAAAAAAAATCAATTTCTATATAGCTTAAAGGATTCAACTGCTTAATTACGAATCGCCACACAGATTTCATGAACGTCCCTCAAGCCTCGATCTTAAAAGTTTGTGTTTTATATTTGTTCTTTTTAATCTAATGATACACATTTTAGATTTCTAAATATTCTGAGCTTCCTTTCTATTCTCTCTTCAAAGGTCCTTGAGCTACGGTTCTGTTAGCGAGCGTCCTCATGAAATGGAAGGATATATAGCATCATATATAGCACGTACAATTCTTCTGTCGATGATAACTTTCTCGGTTCCTTTCGTTAGAAGAAACAAAACATAGCAGTTCCTAACCCAAATCTATTGGAAATAAATCAATCATCGTGACCAGACGTGTATCTAGAAGTCAAGATGATGTCTCTCCTTGTTATTTTGTTCCCTGCAAAGATATGTTGTCTTTCATGTTCGATTCGCACGGTGACAAGAAGTTTTTTTTTTGCATGCAAGTGCTCACTCTGCTAGAATAACTTTCAAAAATAACTGTTCGAATACTGTTTGGCCAGGAACCCTAACTGCAGATCAAAAACCTCAATTGTCAACTACTGGTTTTTAGCTAACACTCCAAGCATTTGCGTCAGTGGATGTCCAAGCTCCATGGATAGGTCGGTTCTGGGCCCGAACGAATTGCTCCACCGATGCCTCGGGAAAGTTCTCGTGAGCTACAACGGAGTGTGCCTCTGGTAAGGTACCTTGCAACGGTAACGGGACAATTCCACCAGCATCTTTGGTAGAAATTAGCATAGCAGCGTATGGTGGACAAGATTTCTACGATGTCATCCTGGTAGACGGCTTCAACTTGCCTGTTTGGGTGGCCAGACAAGGTGGGGCTGGTGAATGCAAGACCTCGAGTTGCTCGGCCAATGTCAACGCGGCTTGCCCTCGAGTTTAGCTGGACTAAGGCACAAGCATGTATGTGCCGATGTAATACAAATTTCGAATGAAGCGAATGCACAATTTCTTCTTGTGCTATATTCATATCAAAATATATATATTTCACTTAATTTCTAAGAATATTATACCAAACTGTTTTGGCCCTCTCAATATATATGTAATATCTCCATAGTCTAGTTTCTGCAAGTCACATATAATTTAATTTAATTTAATTTAATCACCCGGTAGATGATAATTAACGAAATCTTGATAGATTTGACTTGTGGAATCTTAACTAAAATCCTTTGTTGACGTGTAATCATAGGCCCAAGAGAACCCACATATCTTAAATTGGCAAAATGTTTTCTGGTTCAAGGCCAACTATTCCTTGGGGAGCCAGTTGTCGGTTGGTTTCTAATAAAGCCTTTTAAGTGTGAAGGCCCTATTTTTGCAGTGAGCCCACATATCTTTAAAGGAATTCATGATCCAATTACTTTCAAATGAATGGGTTTAGAGGAATCTCCATAATATAAGCACAGCCAAGCCACTCTCTCATGAGACCAACGTCTTTAGGATAAAGCATATATATTGACTAGTTTCTTTTTAAAAAGGTACAATACCTGTTTTTTCACTCATCAATTAGTGTTTTGCATTTTAGACATTATACTTACAAATTATTCATTGTATCTTCATCTATTTTTTTAAAATTAAATTGGACAGAATTGACTTTTTTTAATGAAATTATAATTATGCCTTTAAAAAAACCAAATACCTTTTTGACCTTCATTAAAGCCAAATATATATTATAGACAATACATTTTTTTTATTAACTTGCCAATTATGATTCTCCTGCCAGGTTACAATATTGTCATATTACCAATTATGCTTCTCATGCCATGCATTTTAAAAAGCCTCCCTTTTCTCTTGTTACCACTTACACATTTTATTGCTGATCAAAAGCCAAGGTTCAATGGCTAGCAAAGCTCTTATCAACCTTCTTCTCTTGTTGCTCGTAATTACAGGTTATTTATACAGATCTAATTCTTATAGCTCGAACTTCTTGTTATTGTCAATGCATGCCTTGTATATTAGTTTAAATCTCGTGCTTCCGTAAACCTGTATTTATTCAGCTGTTCTTGTCCCCTTAAATTATAAGGATTTCTAGTTCAATGCACTCAAAAGGATGTATACAGCCATTGTGATTGATCATCTGACCGGTGGTGTCGTTTGCATTTTCTTCTTCAGGTGGACGCTCTGATCTATACTTCCACTACGAGAACCGGTGCAGTTACACAGTGTGGCTGGCAGCCACCCCGTCAATTGGTGATGCTGATCCGGAGCGCAGTCCTGAAACTTTGGAGATATTCTCAATGCCTGATGAATGGACTGGTAGTATCTGGGATAGGACCAACTGCGCCAACAATGCCTCATTTTATTTCTCGTGTGAAACTGGGGACTGTGGCTCTGGCACCATAGACTGCCAATCCCCACCGCCCACTTACCCAGTGACTCTGCTCAACTTCGATATTAAACAATCGGTTGTCTCCTATGAAGTGAGCTTAAACCACGGACACAACTTGCCGGTCCGGATCCAACCGGTTGGTGGATCTCTTGTCGATGGGGGTGGGTCGTGCCCTGTCGTCGATTGTGTTGCGGATATAAGCAACGTGTGCCCGGGTAACCTCGTGGCCAAGAACAAAAATGGGCTATATGTTGGGTGTTACAGTGCTTGCGATCAGTTAAAAGACCCAAAATATTGTTGCACGGGGGACTTCAGCGGTCCAGGAGCTTGCCAGCCCAATGAGTACTCGCAGAGGTTCAAGCAATTATGCAAACTTGCCCATACCTATCCAGCTGATAGTGATCCACCCGTTTATAGATGCTCTGGGGCAACGGGTTACAATGTAACCTTCTGTCCTGCATAATGCCAACCAGAAATCCTTGGAAAGGACGATGGTTTGAAAGACAAATAAAAAGGTCATCGTGAGGACGAGAATGTTTTTTTGTTACAACTGCGTTGACCATGCAATCTTTCGAGTCTTGATTTTTGGTAACAACTATTATAACAATTATGTAATGGACCGTGTTTAATGAAGTTTTGGTAGCAAACGTCAATACGAGTCAATCTAATTCCGAACTTTTTTGCTCCCTTTTCATACGAGCTGAGAATAAAATCTAAATTCAAACATTTTAATCAAAGATTTGTGAATCTATATAACATTTGAGGGCCTAGAAAGGGGGAGATTTCAGTCTTGTGATCTGAACGGGGAAGACTCTTTTGACATGTAGCTCAAAATTGTTAGAGAGAGAGAGAGTGAGACTTGCATCAAAATTTCTCAATCTAGATAACGATTGTTACACGACACAGTCCTGCGTCCAATTGTTTTAGTTGAAGAGATGGTTCTTTTCGTTACAGAGAATCGAAATTGTTACACACAGAGAGAGAGAGAGGGAGGGAGAGTGATCAAAGGTGACCCATTGTATCTGTAACAGAAGAAATTCTCTTCGTCTTCAAATACGCTCAGATTTCCTCTTTGTTTATTTAGGGCTTTTTTTTTATCTCTCTCTCATTCTCTGTGAATTTCAATTCGAATTCTGCCTTTGTTTCGAACTCCTAGCAATGGCTAAGAAGAAGAAACCGCACGGAGGGAAAGCGCAGCAAATTGATAACTTTCCATTGAAATATTCTCAACAGCCCAGGAGCTCACGGCCCAAACGCCGCTCTGACTTCTCGTCTTTTTTCTGTTGGTCTCCTCTCTCCAATTCAGGTCCCGTCCTCTCTCTGCACCTTTCTTTATGTGTTTATTTGCATGTAATTTTCCCGGTTCAGATTCGGAATTTGTATCACTGCTTAGTGAGAGGTATTGTGATTAGGATCAAGTTATTTTTCATTCCGTGGCTTTTCTTGCATCTATGTTTATTGCATTGTCGTTTCCTGAGTTGGTTATTCAATTCTCCCGAATATAAGTTCCAGTTTTTCTAAATTGTTTCGCCCCTTGTTGGAAGTTCATAGCTTTTTTCACTTCTAATTCAGTGCTTGAAATAAATCTCGATTTTTTTTTTCAAGTATGGAACTTTGATATGCAAAAAAAGCATGCATTTTTTGGTCTAAATTTTCATCAGCATTCGTCACTAATACCTTCCTCGATTAGAGTTAGAATGGCAGCCTATGGGGTGTGGTTTTGACTCTTCTGTGTGTGGATTTGAATTATAGCTTTCCCATAACACATTGCAGTATATTCTTCATGTTTGCTTATCAAAAAAGTATATTCGTCATGTTTGTTTATGGAGGAACAAGTGAAAGTCAGTGTGACTTCTAGGTTGCTTTTGTTTTGCTCAAGCACACAACACTCTGTTTTGGAAAGAAAGATTTAATTTGCATCTGTGTTAGCAGAGAACTTTAGAGGATGAGACCGTACGTTGTTACTTCTGAGGACTATGCAAAGTTTGCACTAATTTTTAAGTTTTCACAATTGTATGATATCATTATTTTCTCATCTGTTCAACTTTCCTCTAGCTGTCTTAGGCAATTTTTTTTAATGAAATTTCGAAAGAAATCTTAATACTTGATTGGCCTTTACCTCAAAAAATTATCTGTCAACAGATTCCTTATTGAATTCACCCTTTGGTGAAGTCGCATTGTCCAGTGTTACCATGAAGAGGTTTCATGACAGAAATTCTGAAGGGAAAAAGGTGCATGAGCATTCTCTGGTTCAGTGCAGCAACTCCAAGACTAAAGGACTACGAGTCTCCTCAAACTTTTCTGGAACTCCTGTTGCAGAAGTTGAAACAGTAGCCCAAAATAAAATTTTTTACTCCAGCGATAGGTTGGTCCAGCACATTTTCAATCTAAGGTTATGCAAAACATCAGCAGTTTGTATCTTTTTATATAGCAATGATTAACTGTTTCCTTGTTGTAGTAATGTCAGTGAACAAACAAGTGATAATGCAAGGTCATTTGAACACCTCACCGCAAAATCACAAGTTATGAAAAGCAACGGTTATTGCATAACACCAGGAAGTATTGTGTGGGCTAAAACAGCTCACCGCATTTGGTGGCCTGCTGAGGTATGTTACTGTTATTATCATGCACTGTCCTTATTATTTCATTTGCCTTTTCTTTTAGATATGAGTTATGTTTTCTCTCTATAATTTAATTAAGGAACCATGTACACTCTTTTCACATAGTTTTGGGTGATATATATCAGAGAGATTATGGGCTATTAATCTTATGTGTCACATAATATCTTCTCTCTCTTTTTTTAAACCCCCTGGAATCTTTGGAAAACGTCCATTAAAGTGATTTCTGAAAGCTTTAGAGGGCATTCAAAGTGTTTAGTTCCTAATTGAGAACCTTCAGAAGTGGAGTTTTGGTTACATATTGTATATACTGCTTTGTAGGCTGAAAAAAAACGTGTTATACTATTGGGCTATGCTGGAATCTAAGCACATCATAGTCGTTTGAATTAAAAATGATGCTTATTGCTTTTCTCAAACCAAAAGCAGAACCCTTTTCCAATCCTGTTAAAGAATCCATCCCCGACTTCTGAAAATAATGGTTGAGATCTAAAACAACATAAGATGTTTAAACCGTCCTATGGAGCATAGCTCTTTAACTTCATTTCAAAAAGCCAGTGCTTCTAGATTAACAAGACATTAACTTTCATTTCCAGATCATGGATAAAAGATCAAATTTGGCTGGCACAAGGAATGAACAGACTGATGGGCACGTTTTAGTAGAGTTCTACGGTAGTCAGGACATGTAAGGTTCCTAATGTTCATATATCTCTTTTGGCTGAGAAGAACTTGAGTCCTTCCAGGACTCTTACTCTTATGATCTCACTAATAAGTTTATGATTTGCAGTGCGTGGCTTGATCCTGCTAGAGATCTTTCGCAGCTTGAGGATGTGAGTACAGCTATTTGGATAAATCATGCATAAGCTAATTCTTATCTCTCTAGAAGTCCCTGCTTGATATTGATTCTTGTAAACACCATGCTGCAGTCACTATCAATTATTTAGGCTGGAATGCCGTGGTTCAGTCACTATCAATTATTTAGGCTGGAACACCGTCGTTCAGTCACTATTACCAATCCCCCATCAACTACATTTTATCAAAAACTGAGCAGGTGTTACAATGTAACTCCTCTGTTGCAGAGGTTGGATGGGGGGAATGATGGAAGTTTTCTTCCATCGTCTATTGCATGCTATGTGATGTGTGATTGGCATATGCTGATAATTGCAAATGTCTTAAGAGGAATTGATTGTTTTGGAGCAAAATTTTCAATATGTGGTGTTGTGGGAAAAGCACATCTTCCCTCATCTATTTTTGTTAAGGTTGTCAATATGTTCTCTGATGACAGTTCATTTTCCAATATATGACTGATGCTGCATGTCTTTTGCTCTAGTGCTTCGAGGAAAGGAGCTGTAACCCTATGGAAGATTTTCAAGATGCTTTAAAACAGGTAAACTGTTCTATAGCAACAATGCCATGTGCTTTATTATTCTGTACTTGTTTGCATAATTGCATTATCTACCAAGTCAACATCGTGGTGATTTGTTATCTTGTCTTGCATCCTAATTGAAGGCTTTAGAAAGGAAGGAATATCTAGGCTCATGCAGAGAGCTGTTTAAGATCCCTGAGGTGACCAATAGCTCGGATCAGCAAGATCAGTCATCTGGTTCGTACTTTAATCTGTATTCTGCCTCAAGATTTCTTGTTCTCAACCATCTCTGTGAAATGACGAAAAGAGATATAGGAGAGTCTTAAGGTTAACATGGGAAGGTTGTACTATTATTTACAGACCTTATTTCTCATTCTCTTCATGAATGCTATAAAATCACTATTATACAATGAAGGTAATTGTCAACCCCCAATATATTCCCTTTAAGCAGATCCTAAATCTTTAATACTATCAGGTGGAATTGGAGTGGATAGCCTCTCTGTTGAAAAGAAATTGTGTTACCGTGACTTCCTGCCACTGATGAGTAGTGGAGACTCCTTATTAGCTTTGTGATGTTGTCTCCTTATGAAGTTAAGAAAGTATCAGCAGTTTTCCGCTGTTAACGAGGGAAGATACTCTCTATAACTGATCTTTATTGAATCACAGACCACCTTAGGCTCTAATTTTGAGTACAAAGACGTATCCAAAACAGATTTTATTGTTTCCTTAGGGAGTGTGTGCGACTCACTCATGCAAGGAGGTATCTTGAAGTGGATGGTTAGCTACAATTTTGGCTTTACAAAATACGTCCTTGTAACTTTAGCTTGTTTTTAGCCTCAAAACCACACATTCGACCGGCCTTTGGATCTGGAAGCCTCGGTTTCCATATGTCAGGTCTGCAAATCAGTTATAGCTTTTAACTTCGGTGGAAGGTTGTAATTTGTGAAGCTGTGTATTGCCTTGTTCAAACAGATAAATGGACTTCATCAATTTTGAGCAGAGCAGAGGATGATTTTCTTGAAAGACGGAGGGGCAAGAGGGAACGAAGGCGTAAACTACACTTCGATGTGAGTTGCCACCAGACCTCTAAGTGGTAAAGTTCCTTTCCTTATTACTCGACACACTAACAGCTTAAGTGACATTCTTTTGCAGGAGGTAACGTTCCCACTGACATCAGCTAAGAAAGTTCGGCGGTTTAGGATAATGCAGTACCTTGGCCTTAGCGCTCCGAGTGGCTCACCGTTTTGGCCCACTCACCCTCAATAACACGGCTAATCCTCCTTCTAACTCACTCGGCACTACAATCTTTCCAGCGAGGATCATAAGTTCTCTAATTCAGTGAACTCCATCCGGAAAGAAAAATACTATGATCCTAACATAGACGTATAATAGGATTTTTGTATAGTTGCTGCTTTTTTTATTCTCAGGGGTAATTGTGTTCCCCCCCCCCCCCCCCGGGCATGTTGGAAGCTATCATTAGACTTCCTTATAGTTTTGGAGCATAAATAAAATTATCAGAATGAGCAGTCAGTCCTTGGTTGCTCCTCATTTCGTGGAAGAGGCTGTCGATCAATTTTGTTCTTAGACAAGTCTTACATTTGGAGAATCGTTGCCCTTAGCTGCTTTTTAGCTTCAACAGAGTTCTAATTTGGCCACTCTCTGTCTACATTTGGTTGTTGAAAACTATGAAAGCCGCTTTTTCCAGTTGGGTAGGGTCCTGAGCTAGTGGTTTGCGATGGTTTTTTTTCGTAGTTTAGTGATTGAGGCGAAGACGTTTCATTTCTCGGTGAACAAGTTGGGTATCGTTACGTTATCGGAGTCGAGTCGGAAATCGCAGAGCTTCGTTCGTATTGGCAGATATGGGGTGGTTTGGCTTGCCAACTTCTTTGGTAAACTGGTGGAGGGGAACGATGTCCAGGATTTTCCGGTGAAGTTCAATGAATCTTCACGAGCGTTTCTTGCCCAGAAATGCTCGAATGAGCATGGTAGATTCATTGTGTTGGTGGAGTTTGGGGATAGTAGGCGGAGGGGGGCAGTTAGGATCCCGGAGGGGCGGTTTGGCGTTGGCTGGCAGGCATTTGCTCAGTCTGTTGAGGAGTTGATTTCTGTGTTGGGGGAGATGCGTCGTTCAAGCGTGGGGCAAGCAGGGCCAGAGGTTAGGCAGAGTGTTTCTTTTGCCCAGCTAGTGAAGGGGGGCTCGGCAGCGAGGAAGGAGGAGGGAGGGGGGGAGTTTCGGGAGCCTTGCATTGGTAACGGAAACATGCCAAGTCACGTGAGTGCAATTCGAAATATTGATGATGGGGTTTCTGCTAAGTCGGCAGGGACTGATGGGGTGCTCTGGGCGCATTTAATGCGCATGCGAGATGACCTGGAAAGCATCATCTCTCTGGTGGAAAAGCAACGGAAGACACCATGGAATGCATCTGCTTCTCTTGCGTTGGGCTGTGGGGCTGGGCTATGGGAGTCTGGTCCACCGACCAACTTGGGCCTCGCACAGGTTATCTCTGAGCCTGTTGTTGGTGGGGAGGGGGAAAGGGTGATGGGGGGGCTGGGTGGGTGGCCCGACCTGGGCTCTCTTGCGGTGGGCCGTGGGCCTGGGTCCTTAAAGTCTGGCCCATCGACCCAGTTGGGTGTCGGGAGCCGTGAGGTCCCCTTGCAGGCGGAGCTCTCGGATGCCGACCGGATCTCCACGCCGGTGGAAGCCTTGCCTCCGGCGACCCTGTCTGCGGTGACCGGGAAGGGTTCCGGCGAAATTCCGGCGACGGAACAGTCTCATGCAGCTGGAGCCGATTTAACCCATTCCTCTTTTGGCATGCCGGAGACGACGGGGGTCTCCTTTTCGGAGCCAGATCTCGCCGATCTTCAGGATCCGGGGTGTTGTGGTACCGAGAAGGGGTGGGCAAAGCTGGATCCTTCTGCGGGGGCCATGTCCGATGGTTTGGAGGGTGTCGGGTGCCATGAGGTCCCCTTGCAGGCGGAGCTCTCGGATGCTGACCGGATCTCCACGTCGGTGGAAGCCTTGCCTCCGGCGACCCTGTCTGTGGTGACCGGGATGGGTTCCGGCGTTATTCCGGCGACGGAACATTATCATGCAGCTGGAGCAAAGCTGGATCCTTCTGTGGCGTGGGTCTTGGATCCGGGGTGTTGTGGTACCGAGGAGGGGTGGGTAAAGCTGGATCCTTCTGCGGGGGCTATGTCCGATGGTTTGGAGGAGGGTGAATGTTCTCGGGCTATTTCCGATGGTTTGGAGGTTGAAGTTCCCGAGGTGGGATTGCAAGAAACGGCGGGTAATGTTGGCGGGGAGTTGTCTTTGGTGGAGGTGGGTCCTCTCAAATCTCAACCCGGGACGGTCAGTTTCCCTGGTAAAGTTGTGGGGGGGAATCTCCGGCGTGGGTCTTGGATATGGTTTCCTCGGTGGGTCAGATGGTTGGGGTGTCGTGTGGCGGGCAAGAGGAAAAATTGAGGGATCTCTTTGCAGCGTTGGAACGAAATCGGGTACTGCTTACTTCACAAAAGTCAAGAAAGTCAGGGGGGAGGATGATCAGGGAGTTGAAGGGGTTGAAGTCTTCGGTTAATTATGAAGGGTCCTCTGCGCTCGCTACGAAGACATAAATCCTACGGACTGTTTTATAGGGGACTCATTTGTGGCGTCTTGTTGGCTCTAAGGGAGGGAGGGAGTTCTAGGGAGCGTCTTGTTGGCTAGTGGGTTGAGGGTGTTTTTGTTTCTCGGGAGAGTCTTGTTGATTTCTCGAGTTTGCTTTTCGGGAGCGTCCTCAGTATTTTCTCTTGTACTGTTGTCTCCGTTGTAGCGTGTACTTTGTCTTTTCTTCTTTTTAATAAAATTGGCTTAATTATCAAAAAAAAAATCTTACATTTGGAGAAAATTCACTTTGCACCCCTGAACTTTAGGGTCATTTCTAAGTTGCAAGCACCCACTTTTATCAATTTCGTTAGATTAGTACTCCAAAGTTTATTTTTATGTTGATTTCCACCATGTACATCAAATTGCCGTTACTTCTCACGGCAAACCAACCACGTGTAGTCCACGTGAGAACTTAATTTCTCATTTCCCGTTTTGCCCTCCCCTCACGTGGACCTCCTCAACTGCTAGCCCTCTTCTTCGGCTTCCGGAAACTTTTGTGGAGAATTTAAGGGCCATGATAGTTTGATGCAAAAAACCTGCAGGATATGGGAAACACAACCATGGCGCGATCAAATCAAGTTTTCCAATGACTATGACTGTTAGATGTATGCCCTCAAAACCAATAATTTTGCATAATTATGAGATAATTATTGATATTGATTAATCACTTGTATATTATTTTTGGGTACATGCAATGACATAAGATGTTATATTTGCAATGGCATAAGATGTCATATTGTTAAGTAACATTGTAGAAAAGTCAGGCCAATGATTTATGAATCAGAGGCGGGGAGTATGATTTTTCGGGTCCTTGTTGACTCGTTTTGTTCTAGACCGAGGTACATGATAATGTACAAATAATTCTACACTCGTTGTGCCTCTATAAGATAGAATGATGGATTTCGTCATTGAGGTGGTGACCTTAAGCAGACGAGTGGGTGTAATGTAAGAGTACATGCACTGAACGAGATTGACTATGAATACCTTCTGGAAATGATCACTGATGTAGAGAACGGTATTCAGCACAATTAGTTTATGTTGTCCTTAGACCTGAGAGAGTTATGCAGGTTTACTTGTTGTGTACTTGTGCTTTGACTGAGTCATTTGGTGATGATCTTCGCAGATCAAATATTCGAGACAAAGTTGGGTCTTGTGCATAGTAAGTGAATTTGTATAATTGCTCAATATAGAATCCACCAGTCTCTTGATGAGGCAGTATATTCATTATGTCTGTATATTGTTGGACTCCTGTAAAAACGCTGCGCAACGAGTTTTTGTGAAAAATGTTTTCACGAGTTTTACTTATATTATATATTAAGTAAATATTTGCGAAAAAAAATTTCGAAAAGTTTTTGAAGTCCAACTAGGCACATACTGAGAATTAAGAATTATATGAGCTAGGGACTTAATCGGTGATATTATTCCAATCCTATTAGCTCATGTGGAATATAGCATGGTGGAAGGATAAATAAGCATATACTTGTTAGCAAAAGGGATTTCATAAAAACAGTCTCATTATCTCAGGGGTCAATTGTGATATGTTAATGAACATGATCACAATTTGTAGAAGCCCATAAATTCGGAATACAGAATATAAGGGGGTTAATGAAAAAGAGTTTTTCATGATGATCCTACGACCGAGATTTGAGATCCCTAAAGATCTCATGCTATAGAACAGTTGAGTTTCTGAGCCAGCCATTATAAATAGCTCAGAAATTCATTTGAGAAGAGACGAAGATGATTAACGAGAAATTCGATTTCTTGAAAAGATAGCTTCTCTCTCTACTTTCTCTCTCTATATGATTCTCTCTCTCAAAGCTGTGTGCGTGGATCTGAAGGAGGCAGAATGCTCGGGCTGCTCTGATTTCAACGATCCTGTCTTCCGCTGCGCCAATCCTGCGATTCCAACAATGACAACTAGTTACAGTCCACTATCCAGAAAATGGATGCCCTGGCCGCTTGAGTAAAAAGATTAGAATCCACACATTAGTGGGGTTCAAAAGCTCGGCTTATCTTATCGTTCCTGTTAACCACGTGGGATCACTGGGATAGAAAAGTGCAGGGCATGAAGGACCCACAGATCGACCACCACCAGACGTCGGATTTGAGGATAGTTGAGCTCGGCCGAACACCAGAAGATGGAACGCAAGGAATGGCACCTATCCAAGAAGGAAGTGGGACTCGGAGAGGCTGGCCAATGGCCTGAAATTCTCCACGCTTGATTAGCAAAAGTTTTTCTTTAGCTTGACATTTTCTCCTCTCCTGGGTCCTTCTCTCTTGGCGAAAATCATTTTTCTCCGACCGTTCTCTTTTAGTGTGGTACAAGCATCTCTCAAAGCTACTTGGAGTCTGGTCAAGGAGTTTACGTTGGCTGAGATTGAACCTAACATCTTTCTCTTCCAGTTTCCAAAAGAGGAAGATAAAGTGTAGTTTATATTTTAGAATACACTCCCTGGAATATTAGAGGTAATCTTATGGTGCTTTATTCCCTAGAACCCTGCCTTGGAACCATGTTCACGAATGCACAACTAGGTGATTGGAGGGTCGATGGTGCAGGTTCGTGGGAGACCGGTCTTTACCCTGAAGGTTTTTCTTCTCCTCAGTCCAAGTCTAATAGCACTGTTACTAAGTCCAACGTCTCGAAAACCACTCCTCCATTGGCACTTTCGCTTCTGGATGATTGCGGGCTTGTAAGTCAGCTGGAACCTTAAACGCCAGCACCTGCTTTTATCCCAAAATGGGAACCTGCAGTTGTCGCATGAGGGCTTCGGTTATTATGTGAGTATATAAGGCTGTGAGTATGCGATTGCACGGTGAGGATCGCGTAAGGGAGTTTGGACGACTCAGATGGTGCCAGTAAATTAATGAAAGATAACCGGCGACCCGACTCCACCCGTTCACGCGATCCGCCTTCGACTCCCCTTTTTCAGCTTGAATTCCCTCTGCGTTCTCTTTTTCTTGATCTTGCTCTTCTTTTCTCATGTGCTCAAAACTTCCATAAAACTCACTCTCCTCCATTTTCGGGCGAGCCCACTTGAATCTAAGCTCTCTCAGCATGTCCCCACGAAGACCAACTTCACCAGCAAACCTGCACATTCCTTCACTTCCTCAAATTGCAGAAATCCCTTCATCTTACCCTTCTGCCTCTCCTTTTTCATATCTTCCAAAACCAAATTACTGACTTCCCAAACTGTTCTCCACAAATCCTGACTAAAATCCAGTGAAGGAGTAGCTGCTGCGGCACCAAGCATCTGCTCAAGACCGCCCTTTTCCATCTCTGATGCAACTTTCCCAACAATGATCAAAAGCATTCCATCAATAGTCTGTTTATCACAGTTTGGGTAGACTTCAGAGAGCTTGCCACACATTATCCATACGAATTGAGATAAGAATTCATTCATTGTTCCATCCTCCTCCTCAGGCTCCTCAGAATGGAGTTTGAGATCACCAACAGAGCTTCCCAACGTAGTTCTATTGGTAGAGTGAATGTGTCTACAGAAGGACGAAAATGGGGTTAGGGAAATTAGGGGTTTGCAGAGGTTTAGAGCCCGGAGTGTTCGGTGAAGAAAATGGAGGACATGAGGCTGTGAGTGTGCCGATTGGGCATGAAATTTGGGAGGAAAACAACTCTGGTTCTAAGTTACAGCTCACAAGAAATAGAAAGGGGGAAACAAAGGGAGTCGAAGGCTGATCGCGTGAACGGGTGGGTGGCACGATCTGGGCGTGAAAGTCGGATCGCTTGAACGGGTGGAGTCGGGTCGCCGATTATCTTTCATTAATTCGCTGGCACGATCTGAGTCGTCCAAATTCCCCCATGTGATCATCACCGTGCAATCGGCTCACTCACAACCTTATACACTCACTAATAACCGGAGCCGTCGCATGAGTAGCATGCTGTAATAGATGCTGATGAATCTACTGTTCCTGTGACAGAAATTGTCTTTCCTAGCCGACCTGCTGCTCTGTTGGATCCAAAACGCAAGAAAAAACTCCCCTCGAAGTTTGCCTCTTGTAAGCAATTATTGACTCTTGTAAACACGTGTCTTGGATGTAAGTATGTTAATGTGAAGATTTTGTAAAGATCAAGTTTTAGAGAGGTGGAGCTAGCTTGAAGCTCACCTAGTGCCTAGGTTTTGGAGATGCAGAGTACAACAAAAGGGTTCAAGATGGCTTAGAGCTAGCAGCTGTATGATTTTGATCATCGATAAAGTCCAGGAAAGTTTTGTTCTTGTAGCATGACTTGCTCGCTTACAGCAGAAGGGTTCAAGATGAGAGGGACGTGTGTGAGTTGCCATGCGAGAAAGAGGAATACATGTTCTTGCTTCAGCTTTATATGCGTTAAATGAAGTGAAAAACTGACAATTTAAAACATACGTTGTCACATGGACGACACGTGGTTGATTTTTCGTGAGAATTAACGGCAATTTAAGGTTTAGGGTGGAAATCGACGTAAATATAAACTTTGGAGTACTAATCTAACAAAATCGATAAAAGTGGGTGCAACTTAGAAATGACCCCAAAATTAAGGGTGCAAAGTAAATTTTCCCCTTTACATTTCTAGTTTTCCATTGATATCAGAAGTTTGGTTGTCTATGGGTAACAAGTGGAAAGCATATCATAGTTCATACGACCTCGTATTAACGGATAATATGCTAGACTGATTCGTACTTGGGCCTCCTTGAGATGAGATGGGCTATGGGCGTCCAAGTTCCAGTTATAAATTTAAGTCGGCCCGCAGTCCCTATAGTCTTATGACTGACGAATGACCCGGCCCGATACGAGTTTTACGTCCACATTTCAGGCCCTAAGAAAAAATAATAGAGAAGCAAAAAGGTTGCAAACGAAAACAAATTTCTCCGGCTTAGGAAAAACAAATTCTCCTCGCTTTCTTTACCGTTCCGTAATATGAAATGACCGTTTGCATTTACCGGGGAAAAAAAAATTACCGTTTGAAATCTCGTTGGGGTCCCTCACATACTGCGCTGTCTGCCCCCTCGGACTGTCGGTCTCGTCGTCTTCTTCTTCTCGTCGCAATTCATTCATTAACCTTCTCTTTAGTTCTTTTTCCTTCGCCATTTTCGTTGAATTCTTCCAATGGCGTCGTCAAGCGCCGGAAGCTCAATCCCTGCACCAGGCACATACCTCATACACAGTTTTAATCCTCAGTTCCATCGATCTAATTATTCTTCTTCCTCTTCCTCCAGTCTTTGATATCAAAATTTTGATTGTTTTTTTTGGTGGTTTTTTTTCTCGGGTTTTGCCATGTCTCTCAGAGGCCGTTCAGGTTCTGGTCTCGTTGCTAGCGGATGAATCCCCCATGGTCAGAGAGGCTTCCTCCGCTTCTCTCAAGGACATCGCCGCCCTGTACCTCTCTCTCTCTCTCTCTCTCTCTCTCTCTCTACGTATATGTATGTGGAGGGTCATATGGTTAAATTGGACCTAATGTAGCGTTTGCTATTGTAGGAGCCCGCTTCTAGTGCTTGACTGTTGCTGGGCTGTATCGCGAGGAGGTCGGCGGGTACTAAATTATCTGTTGCTACGTAGTCTGAAACAGAACTAGTGCATGCTTCTCTCTGATTAGGAGTTATGTTGATGTTTCAGCGTTTCGGGAACATGGCCGGGGTTTTCCAAGTGATGGCATTTGGAGTCGGAGCCTTAGATAAGAAAGACGTGGATCCTTCTTTTATGGCAAAGCTGGCTAAGATTGCCACGTCAGAGATGATCTCCTCGAAGGTGTTTTATAGCGTGACAGCCTTAGCTTTTTTCTACTTTGGGTTATACGTTGATTGTTGCATTAGCTGTCTGAGCAGGTCTAGCGGCTTAAAAACCACGAGTTAGTTGGAAGATGATGTTACATATTCAGTTAACTATGTCACCTTGAAATTTCAATACAACGGTTTCGGTAGATACTTGAGTTAAGTTGGTAGACCCTACGGAGTTTGTCAATTACAATACTATGCCTCAAAGTCCATTTTGTTCAAGCTAACTAAACTGTTGCCTTTAGGGTTAAGGTACTTGAAACTTAATAGATTGGCAGGGCCGACTCTTTGAGTAATATTTCTCCCACTTTCTGTTTAGGCTTTACAAACTTGTTGCATTCGTATAACCAAAGGGGTTTTGTGTGTTGCTGGCATGTACATTAGACAAAAAAAAAAAAGGGGTGTCTAATGCTCACAATTGAAAGATAAACGTAAGGTTTTATTTTTCATGTTGGATACAAATAAGTGAGTCACTTTCCCTTTTATAACTATAATAGGTTTGGAGATCCAGATATTTATGACCTCATTTTTTTCAAAAAAAAGTTTAGCAACATGAGCTGGTGATGGAAATTGGGCTTTTTTTTTTTACAACTTTGTACTTGACAGTCTGCTTGGGACCCATTTCTAAAACTTTCAGTTTCACTATTTTTAGCTCACGTGAGATTCTTCTTTAAGGTACTTATGTTGCTTGTACACTGTTCTTTCTCACGTTGGATTTTGTTATGCTATAGATGGAAAAGCCTGATAGTGAAAGATAATCGATACTTCTAGCTGAATATTGTTTTAATAAGCGGAGACAATTTCACTGCGTTGGCCATTCATATCTTTCCCAAAGTGTAACTACTGTTTATGTTTAACATGGTGATGGGAATAAAAGCAACCGATAAATCTCAAGAATGAAGCCATTTTTAAAGGATGTCAGTTTTGAAAGTTTATAAGTGAAAGTCTAGTAGCATTACTGAAGAGTCAGTCAAAGAGTCGCTGTTAAGTGCAACCAAGTTGAGTCCTCACTGTGTTTGCTTCACAACAATTCTTGAATGTTCTAAGACTCTCCAGACATTCGCCATAGAATTGGTGTCTTGTCCAAAGGGCCTTCATACCAACATCCTAGCAGTACATATTTTTGGTCAGTAACGCTTCTTCCTTGAAGATTTTGTTGCTGGCTGCTTGGATTTACAAGTGTTTTTTTTCCATTCTCAATTGAGCTGTCCCTGAAACAAATTTTATAGTTATTTTCTGATGGTTCTATTTGATGTAGGAGCTAAATGCTGACTGGCAAAGAGCTGCATCAGGCCTACTTGTTGCAATAGGCTCACATTTGCCTGACTTAGTACGTTTCGTCATTGGCTGCAGTTTCAATATTAGGAAATGTTAACAGTTGTTTTTTAATATTGTTGCTATGCATTATTTTGGAAAAAAGGGACCAATTGGCCAGGCCAGGGAGTATATCCGCAAATTATTTAATAGTAGAGCTTAAAGTGCCACATGATATGCACTTGATGAACGACAAAGTATTCAAGTTTATGATTAAAGGTGTTAGTTCTGATGACGTGAGTTATGCGAAGCATAACAAGGGATTTCACAAGATTTTAAGATTAATCTAAGGTTGTTTGATTGGGGTTTATCTTGCAAGCGATAGCTGAATTTGATTTGGTGCCACTTTTAAATTTGCAATTGGATGACTACTGATTTTCTTGGTTTGGCAGATGATGGAAGAAATATTTCTTCATTTGTCAGGGTCTCATGCAGCTCTTCCAGCTATGGTTCAAATACTTGCAGACTTTGCTTCGGCCGATGGTTAATTATCAAACTTCTCTATTCTCCGTTCTTTAAACCAACCCTAGAAGCTCCTTGGTTATTACACTTTTATGTTTAAACTAAAATGTCTTATCATACTTTTTAATTCTATTGAAGCTTTGCGGTTCACTCCCCGATTGAAAGGCGTACTGTCACGAGTTTTGCCTATTCTTGGGAATGTGCGAGATGCCCACCGGCCAATTTTTGCAAATGGTGTAGTGAATTTCTTTGATTCATCATTAGGGCATTTTATATCAAATTGAAAATCTAGGAAATGGCCTAGTGGTTGAATATATTACCTTGTACTTTGTTGCAATAGTGAGTGTGTATTTTGGTATCTTTAGTCAAGGTTGGAGTAAATGGACTAGGAGACTTATTTTGGCAAATGGTACAATTTGGTGGGTGTCTAGAAGTGACGAAAGTAGCATAGCATGAGCATTTCCATGACCAGGAAATGCTGCATGTATGCTATACCCCAAAACGATCAGTAGAAGGTATGATTGGAATTCTTTAGAGCATCTATATGGCCTAGTTCTACATAGTATACAACTGATATTCATTGTTGTTAACTTCATCTGAGTTGAGTATTTGGACTAAAGCAAGTCTATGCAAACAATTTTTCCGTACAGAACATTCAAATGGGCAGATTGGATGAATGACCATCCTTTTGTCACTCATTACAATGCTGTTCTCTGTGTCTGATTTTAGGAGACGTTTTTAGTGAGTTTGTTTGAAAATCATTTCTTTGTTTGCATTTTTTTACATGTATTAACTTTCCAGTTGTGATACATATAATTCTTCTCCAGCATTCAAGTGTTGGTGTCAGGCTGTATGGCAGTACAGTGTGGACTTTCCTTCGCAGTCACCTCTTGATGGTGACGTCATGTGAGATCAATTTATATTTGCTTGTTTCTCTGTTCCCCGTGTTCTATTTTCAAGATGGCTTGTCTGAAATAAGTACTTATCCTTAGTGCAGGTCATTTCTGAATTCTGTTTTTGAGCTTTTATTGAGAGTTTGGGCAGCTTCACGGGATCTAAAGGTTTGCAAAATAATTTTTTTTGTTCTTTTCTGCTAGCATTCTCTTCCTCCACTCTTTCCTGAGCCTTAATTTTGTAGCTACAGTATTCAGTCCCTTACCTCACCTTAGAGAAAATTTTAAAATAATTTCTTCTTATGTGTCACTCCCTCCATAGAAAAGAGACTGGGGAAAGAGGGAGAAGGGGGGAAGTGCAATGGGTCATGTTTCTCTACTTTTTTTTTTTGATAAGCAAGACAATTTTATTAGAAAAAAAGGCACCAGTACAAGGGGCTATACCGAAGCCATTAGTTCAAACAAGCAAGAAAACTGAGAAAATCATCAAAATCAACAAAGGGGTCATCCAACCAAGCATTAGCCCAACAAAATAGAGAATATAACAAAAAACCCTGCAACGTGACTAGAGAACAAGAACGACTCTCAAAGCATCTGTTGTTCCGCTCCCTCCAGAGGCTCCACCAAATACACGCAGGAATCATCCTCCAAATAGCCTTAGCGAAAGGGTTAGAGAACTTCCTATCCCAGCTCCACAGCACATTCACCACCGTCACCGGCATCACCCAACTGTAATTAACAATACTGAGAATATGGTTCCACAGCCCTCTAGCCATGGTGCAATGAAGAAGCAGATGAGCAACCGACTCTCCATCACCCCGACAAAGATAACACCAGTCAGCCATATACAATCCCCTTCTCCGTAGATTATCAGTAGTAAGGATCCGCCCGAGCGAAGCCTCCCAAACAAAAAAGGAGACTCTAGAGGGACATCTCGACCGCCACACGCCCTTCCATGGGAAAGGCACATCATTACCATCAGCAATACAGGCATACATGGATCTCACCGAAAACCTCCCGTCCTTAGCCTCCTTCCAACACATCGTGTCATCCACACCTCTCCTAATAACCATCCCATACAAAAGGGAAAAAAAAGCCGAAAAGTCCTCCACTTCCCAATCGTTAGCAGATCTAACGAAATCAATGTTCCACACCATAGACCCACCGTTCCCCACCATGCACTCCTCCACCAAAGCATCCTTATGAGAAGCCACCGAGTAGACTACGGGAAACGCACAAGATAATGGTCTATCACCACACCACACATAATGCCAAAAGCTGACCCTACCTCCGTTACCCACCACAAATTTGAGATGGTGACTAAAGACCTCCCAACCTCTGCTAATGAATCGCCACAAACTTACACCATAAGGCCCCCGCCAAGGGAGGGTCCTCCAACCGCCCAAAGAACATCCATATTTTGCTGCAATAACCATCCTCCACAATCTGTCCCGCTTAAGAGCAAAGCGCCAAAGCCACTTGGACAAGAGAGCCTTGTTGAAAGCCACAATACTCCGAAGTCCCAACCCCCCATGCTGGACAGGAGAACACACCACATCCCACTTCATAAGATGGAGCTTACGCACATTACCATCACAACCCCAAAGAAAATCCCTCGGAATTTTTTCCAACCGCTTAGCCACCCCAACCGGAATAGGGAAAAGAGAAAGGAAATAAGTAGGGAGACAATAGAGAGTAGACTTTATGAGCGTGATTCTACCCCCTTTAGACAAGTATAATCTCTTCCATCCCGCCAATCTCCTGTCCATCCTCTCAATAATGTCATCCCAGATCTGAACACATTTGAAACTAGCGCCCAACAGAAGACAAAGATATTTCATAGGTAGCGAAGAAACACCACACCCCAATATATCAGCAAGCTCCTGAGTGTTATGAACATTACCAATGGGGAGAACCTCGGACTTAGACAAATTAATCTTGAGAGCAGATACCGCCTCAAAACATAATAGGAGACAACGAAGGTTCCGAAACTGACTCCTGAGTGTCATGTTTCTCTACTTAATCTTGAGTCATATGCATCCAGAATAGAATACTACCCGAGAGTTGAGATGTTATGGCTTCTTATTTGCTACCTTTAAATTTAGATGATGCATTGCCTAATATGTCGATTTATTTTGAAGTTTTTGTGGGAAGAATATTTTTATGAAATATAGACTATTTTTCTAGAAAGGCATATTTTCATTGTTCAATTATCTATATATGTGCTGTCTATGGCACTACTATTTTGTTTTTGGTTTTTGATTTTCAAATAGTATTCCCTTTGCTTTGTGAGGTTGACCGTGATATGTCTTATACCTGTTGTTTTCTTAGATTTGTTGCAATTTATTGAATTTTATTGAATTCTTTAATTCTAATTTATTTTCATCTGGAACAGGTCCGCATATCTTCTGTTGAAGCCTTAGGTCAGATGGTTGGTCTGATCACCAGGATGCAATTGAAGACAGCTTTACCGAGGCTCGTCCCTACAATTTTGGAATTGTAAGAAATTTTTGTTATAATTAGTCTCGCTTCAAGGTTGTTTATTTTCAATTCTGCAGCTTATGAAATTTTTGTGTTCCTATCGCCCTTGTACTATTGTGAATAGTTTTGAAGATAAAGATTCTTGGAAATCCATATCATGTATATACATGAAACTCAACTGGAATTGCATTGTTGTTTTCTGTCAATCAGATATAAAAAAGATCAAGATATTGCCTTCCTCGCAACATGTAGTCTTCACAATCTCTTAAATGCCTCTTTGCTGTCAGAAAGTGGTCCTCCCTTGCTTGATTTTGAGGTAATGAACTCCTCATTTCTTGTTTGTCTTCCCTAGGTAAATTTATGATAGATGTTGGACTTCTCTAATGCATTCAACATTCTGACATAAAACATAACTTGTTCTGTTTCTAGGCTCTGTGCTGTTGTGCTATTTGGTGGTTTTTATGGAGGGAAAGAAATAGTAGATGTTTTAATAATAAAGCGTCATCGCTGGAGTTCTTAAAGGGTCATATGTTGCAGTCTCTTTTTTATGGGCAAATTCAGTGTTGGGATTTCCTTTTTCAGGTCTTTCGGATTTCAGTAGTTTCTTAGCTTGTATGCTTTTCAGTACAGTCTTTTGTACTGCTAACACTTTCATTCTTCAATAATATTTTATCTTACTTATCAAAATAAAGGTAACTTGGCCTTTTAACATATTCCTAAGTAGGAGTCTAGGAGAGGATTCATTTTCTTGGTCCTGGGTGGTTCGAGATAATGGCAATCTTTTAAAGGATATAGGAAATGTTCCTAGAAACATGATTCCTCTTATTGGTAGTTATTGCTGAAATTCTTAATTGATTCTTAGGGTAAAACAACTCTTATTTCCAAACGGCTTTAGCTCTTAGAAAGGGTGCCTGTATTGGACCTTATCATCTAGTTTATGATTCAATTAGCTATGAACTGGTGGTTTTTTCCATGCAAACTTTGTAATGGCAACCTGTTTGGGAGCTAAACCCTTGATTGTGGTTTCTTAGAACTCTGGTATATGTAAGGTTCACTGTTGTGGATTTCTGAGAAGTGAGACGATGATCTCTTTACGAACTCTTGATATGAGCTTTTTTTTTGTGCACCTTTGAGGCTTTAATTATACCCTGTTATAATTTAATTTTCTACAAAGAAACTGTTTGTTTGTCTTGTAATTTCTAATTATTGTAATTTCTGGTGCTGTTTTACTACGGGAATGGCTTGCAGGACCTCACAGTTATTCTATCATCACTTCTGCCAGTCGTTTGCATTAATAGTGACAGCAAAGAGCATTCAGTATCCTCAGTTGCACTGAAGGTTTGTTATCAATTCATGTTGCTGGAAATTTGCTGAATATAATGACTTCCATTTCTTTTAGTTAGTGTCTGTTTGGATTAGCTTTTCCAGGTTTCCAACTTGTTGAGTTTTGAATCTTTTCCTTATATAAGTAGCCTACAATTTGACTTTGTTTCTTCTAGCAGTGAATTTGTATTTGCTTTATTGTCATCAGCTGGCATTTTTTTTTCTCTGTAGTTAGTGTCTGTTTGGATTAGCTTTTCCAGGTTTCCAACTTGTTGAGTTTTGAATCTTTTCCTTATATAAGTAGCCTACAATTTGACTTTGTTTCTTCTAGCAGTGAATTTGTATTTGCTTTATTGTCATCAGCTGGCATTTTTTTTTCTCTGACATTCAATGTTTCCAGGGAACTTAAAGTGTTCAAAGAGAAAACACCATATTTACTTTGTGAGATTTGATGATAATGTATGTTCTAGTTCCAGTCAGGAGATATAGAGTTTTATCCTCCAATACACTTTTGCTTTGTGACAGACATATAATGAGGTTCAGCGCTGCTTTCTGACAGTTGGCGTAGTATACCCCGAGGATTTGTTCATGTTCCTTCTGAATGTGAGTCCCATTCCAAGTTTAGATTGTTTCATTCCTTTCCAAAGTAATTATCTTTTCCAGCAAAGATACGTCTTGTTCCTTACTTGTTAGTTGGTCAATGCCATGGTTTCCTTCTCTTCGTAAATTAGAAAACTTGTATGGTGGTGTCTTCCTCTCGTAGTAGTGTTGAGATTTGATTGGAATTGTGACATTATACCTGTTTTTAAAGTTTTATCTCTGTATATTTTGCTTCCAGAAATGCAGATTGAAGGAAGAACCTTTGACTTTTGGTGCGCTTTGTGTTTTAAAGCATCTGTTGCCAAGGTTTTTTTTCCTCTTTCTGAGATTGGTGATATTATTCCTTCTCTTATAGGATCTGTTTTTATTCTAACTTCTATTTTGCAGATTGTCTGAAGCGTGGCACAGTAAAAGGACTCTACTTGTTGAAGCAGTAAAGTTCTTGCTAGATGATCAGAACTTAGGTGTACAAAAGGCACTCTCAGAGGTAGATTGTTATGGGCTGATACTCCTAAAGTGTCTTCTTTTTTCCTTTTTCTTTGGATACATTTAGTAAAACATTCTGGTTTACTGATTCTGTGTGTTCTGGTGGTAGTTGATTGTGGTTATGGCTTCTCACTGTTACTTGATTGGTCCATCTGGAGAGTTGTTCGTTGAATATCTTGTACGGCATTGTGCTCTCCCAGATCAAGATAGAAATGAGCTTGAGAGCTCCACGGAAGTCTTGGGGTCTGGTGGCACATACAAGAGATTGGAGGTTTTCATCTGAATTTTATATTTATGAAATTTCCAAATTCATTTATAGATTCAGTTTGATTATCAGGCGAGAATCTCATATTTGGCTCAAATGACAGGGTCATATGTTTTAAAGTAATTGGACAAGATTTTGGCGATATTGTTAAATCCGAGACTAGTGAATCTCTCTTTATTTCCAGCTTTCTACTTATGGGCCCTATACTTCTAGTGAAAATAGATAGTGCTTTAACTCAGGTTTGAGGGTGGATGTACCAGATGTGTACCAAAAATATGAGTAATGTTGCATAAACACATTGCTCTGCCATTTCAGCCATTTTATAGTAGTTGATTGGTTTTCACAGGTGAAAATTGGGGCAGTTTTTCCAACAGAGTTGAGAGCAATCAGTGAAAAAGGTCTTCTTTTGTTGACTATTACGATTCCTGAGATGGAGGTATGCTATTGTTGCTAATTCTACTGGATCTTTAGTGATGAGTTTAGTGAGGCTTTTAGTTACATCTTGTCTGGTAATGCTAAACCAAATATTACATTATTCAGTTTTTTAATGTACTATTCTACAGCATATTCTTTGGCCGTTTCTGTTGAAGATGATTATTCCCCGGGATTATACTCATGCAGCTGCCACAGTAAGATTTTTCTACCACTCATTGCAGATTCCTTAGATGCATGGAAATCAACCTGCTCTCACGGTTCACAGCTTCTTTATGTGTATACCTGTGGTGTTATGCTGGTTTTTTCTTAACTGCAATCCTGCCTGTGGATGTCTGAATTTATGATGCAATCAGTATGAGAGGTGGCTCAAAGTTCTACATTGTGACTTGTTTTTTGTCTTTCACAAATTCAATCACGCATTTGCTACTTTTTGCAGGTTTGCAGATGTATTTCTGAGTTGTGCCGACAAAGAGCTTCTAATAGTGATAGTATGATTAGTGAATGTAAAGCTCGTTCTGATATACCAAATCCTGTGGTAAAGTCTGTGGCTATCGATGATATATTTAGTTTCTGATTTCCTTTTCCACTATACAACAATGAGGTAACAATATGAGTGGTGCATGTGTTTAGGAGCTTTTTGCTCGCTTGGTGGTGCTTTTGCATGATCCTTTAGCAAGGGAGCAGCTGGCAACTCAGATTTTGACGGTAAGCCTCTTTTGGCCATTACTGTTGTACGTATGTGTACACACTTCTTTATGTCAACAAAAAACAGTGACGGGATGCAGTGTTCTCGGGTCCTACTCATACATCACAGCAATTTATGCAAAGTTTTGAAGACCTATTAGGCTTACGATTCTGCATCAAACTTGAAAAGGAGGGATGAAATCTTAAAGAGTGATGTGGGGGTGTTTTGTTTCAATGTAAGGGAGAGTGTTTGGCTCTGCTTATATGGGCGATTATCAGAACGGAACTGCTGCATTAGAACTTTGGCAGTTCCAGTGTATTTTGGGTAAGCGCGCTATAATCCAACTGTTGTGAGGCAGATTTTCTACCTGAGTTTTTTGCTCTTTTGATGGCATTAAGCAGCCCGTGCCTTGTCTTTGTCGTAGCAAAACCCACACACTGTTGTGGAAGCACAAAGAATACGAGTAAACACGAGTTACATGCAAGATATAGTTTTGTTGGAGAAACACCTCCCAACCTTGACAATTAGAATAGTACAGAGAGAGTAGACAGGGTCGTTTACACAGAGTAGTCATTCTGGCTCTTTGTCGAATACCTACACTGAGGCTACAAGGAGTAACCCACCCTTGTCTTTGCTGCCCCAATAGCACTAGGTTTACAATGGACGGCACAGCCACACACAGACCTTCTTTAGCCCAGTGCCATTTTGCCTGGTAGTTGCCATGTCCAGAGAAGGCTATCACACATTCAGCTTACTGCTTGTCTGTGCTTCTCATCAATATTGTTTCTACTACATTGCTCCTTTAAATGAGTTGTGCCTCTTGAACAAACGTTCTTAATTGAAAAAACTGTCTACTTGTTTTCATCAACTTGCAGGTCCTTTGTTATCTAGCACCTCTCTTCCCAAAAAATATCAACTTGTTTTGGCAAGATGAGGTATATTTCTATGTGTAAAACACTGTTTTAAATTTGGAAGATCATTTTCTACTAAAGTTGGGAGCTTTCTAGCGAATACAAACCCACTTTGTGGTGAGGGAACAGACTGATGAAGTTGCTTGGTTACAAGTATGTATTTGATGCCAAAAATCGAACATAAGAAATTCTATATAAAAAGGAAAGCTCTTACTGTGAATTACACACCAGCAGAGCTTTTAAGATCACTTTAACAGTAAAATTGGGTAAGTGGGCTATGTTCATTAGTTGCAGTACATTGTGGGATCAGGGAGATCTTTATCACTTAGACAAAGATCTTAATGCATTTTATATTTTCTAGAGTATGAACTGGCCTTATGTGAACCAATTGGTAAGCCAATTCAGTTAAGCTTCTTCATGTTTCCTGTTGCGCTCAGTTATTTCCTTTTGAAACCAACATAAAATGGTTTTGTATTTGCATTTAACTAATTTGTGTCTGCTAAACTCTAGATTCCAAAGATGAAGGCATATATTAGTGACACAGAAGACCTAAAGCAGGATCCTTCCTATCAAGAGACTTGGGATGATATGATTATTAATGTAATTCTCTTTTTCCTTTAAATTGTTCAGATGACATCTGATTCTTTTCTCATTACTATAGCTTGATTAGCACCTTATAATTCCATTGTAGATCATATGAGGATGTTGCAAATAACATGTGAATCACCTTTGTAATGTTTGATTTCCATGGAATCTGAACTTGATACTTATTCTTCCAACGAACCAATAAAGATACTCCAGCTACATGGTCTGAATTATATCTGAAAGTCCTACAACTGTATACTTTTATTAGGTGCATGAATGGACATTATAATTGTAATGTCTCCAAAGAATGAATATGCCCCTTTCTAAGTGCCTTAAAAAGTAGATATGTGCTGGGAAAGTAAGGTACCTACTTTTTACAATTATCTTTAATGTTGCTGTCTTTGGGTGACAGTTTCTTGCAGAATCTTTAGATGTGATTCAAGATAGCAATTGGGTGATATCTCTTGGAAATGCTTTCACCAAACAATATGAGCTCTATACTTCTGATGATGAACACTCTGCACTTCTTCATCGGTATTAATACCTTTTTAATTCAATGTTGCTCTATCGGTTCCCCTATTGAATTTGATATTGTTTTCTTTTGCACTGGAAGTGACGTTGATTTGTATTTTCCTCTCATTCAAGTTTTTGTGTTCAATTCATGATGCATACAAAACCCTTATGGCCTTTCTCAACTGAAGGGAGGTTACAAAACCTTCAACTTTGGGACTAGCACATAATTTTCTTTTGTTTCTTTTCTTTGTTTGGTTTTTCAGGTGCTTGGGTGTACTTCTCCGAAAGGTCGATGACAGGGCTTATGTTCGTGATAAGATAGATTGGATGTACAAACAAGCTAACATTGCAATTCCAATGAATAGGCTCGGTTTGGCAAAAGCTTTTGGACTGGTATCCAAGAATTCAGTGTTTGTTGTCTACTATTTCGGTTCCACAATATGTTTATGATGTATTCCTTCTTATGACTTCCAGGTTGCGGCATCACACTTGGATACTGTATTGGACAAACTGAAAGTCATTCTGGATAATGTGGGGCAAAGTGTCTTTCAAAGGTTTATTCCTGTCTTATATGATATCCATGTCACACTTATATGTTATTACACACAAGTTTGTAATTTCTGAACATGTACACGCATTCACATGGGACTCTCTCTCTATCTCTCTCTCTGCATCCTTGTGTACTCTCTTTGTTCGTTCTTTGTTCCCCAATTGTCATTAAGATTGCACAAATCAACTTAATGCTCCTAGAAAGAGAAGTGAATACAAAAATTACAGAAATGCCTTTTAGGCACCTGGGGGGATTGTCTTTCGAATTCCATATTTGGTTGGTAGGTACCAATAATTAAAAGCATTTTTCGTTTCAATGAAAAATTTGGGCAGCAAAATTGCAATATACATAATTGACTATGCTTTCCTCTCTTCTTCATACTCCTGTATTATCCTTTATGCTTTTTTTCAAAAAAAATAATATTGTAATGGCATGGTAGACACTTCAGTTGCAATTTAATTCATTCATTGAAAGTTTCTAGACTCGGAAAAAAGAGAGGGTCACAGTTTTTTGTTTTGTCGAATTCGATGCAAAGCGAAGAACATTACCAGGGCTTGACATGCCGCGAATCCTCTTGAAAGAGAGGGGTGCCTTCGGGAATGCGGACATAGGTGGTGCATGGCTGTCTTCAGCTCATGCCGTAAGGTGTTGGGTTAAGTCCCGCAACGAGCGCAACCCTCGTGTTTAGTTGCCACCGTTGAGTTTGGAACCCTGAGCAGACTGCCGGTGATAAGCCGGAGGAAGGTGAGGATGACATCAAGTCATCATGCCCCTTATGCCCTGGGCGACACGTGCTACAATGGCCGGGGATTGATCCATTTTTGTTTTTAATACAATGCCATCTATGTCAAAGAATTTTTTTCTGTTAACTTTTTTCTTTTGATAAGTAACTGGGTTCAGTTTAAGTTTTTCACATTGTTCAAGGCAAGATATCCTGAAGACAATATCTGGGTATCAGTAATGGATATTCATGTGAATAACCTTATTACTTCATCTATTGCAGGTTCCTATCTTTCTTATCCGATAGTTTCAGATCAGAAGAGTCTGATGATATACATGCTGCTTTGGCACTGATGTATGGATATGCTGCAAAATATGCTCCATCCACAGTTATCGAAGCCAGAATAGATGCACTTGTCGTATGATATTCACTTTTCTCCTACTGTTTCTGAATGGAGATCTGAGTACATGCTTTAAACAATGTAGTTGGCTCCCTTGTCTCTGCTTAGTTTGATCCTTCTACAGGGGACTAATATGCTTTCACGACTTCTTCATGTGCGCCATCCTGAAGCAAAGCAGGCTGTTATCACTGCCATTGATTTACTAGGTCTGTATAAGTTGTGCAAAACATGGTGACATATCCTCTGTGGCAGGATGCAATTAGCTTTCAACCTTTTGTTCTGTCTACGCTAATTTTCAATTATAATCTTGGCTGATCATAGACAAGTGGACATTAGATGAAAGGAGATTTAGGATGTTTTTCAGCTGCCTTTAGGAAATATTTGTAGATTTTGAATTTTTAGTTTTCTTTCCTGCTAGAGAGTTGTGGTTTGTGTGAGTTCTCTTTGATAAATCCAAGGAGAGTTTGTTGTGATGGACTGGGTTAAACCTGTAGGGCGAGGTTGGGGGCTTTATTGTATGAGGATGCTCCTGCTCATGATGCGCCCTTAGTGAATGTTCTCTGGATGTTAGCCCCTTTCCATCATTAAGTTTGTTCAATTGTTTCTTGGATTAGAGTCATAGCAGCATGGAATATAGTTTTAGAACTTCTGCTAATATATACCAAAGAATTTGACGAATGGAAAAAAATTATTTGTTTTCAACGCACATATTTGACACTTGCAGATCATGATAATATTAATATGGCAAAGAAAAATATGCAAATTGTTACCAGCCTCTCAAAAAGAAAACTCATAGTTGAACAATTCAAGAGAGGGAATGCCTTCATTGCAAAGGCTTGGCTGCTTTGTGTTATGAAATATATCATGTGCTGCTTTTCCGTCTCAAGGTTTTACAGTAAGCATCAATGGAGTGGTTGGGTGGATCATGGGTAGTGGATATATTAATTTGGATCATGTGACATTGTGGGGATTATGCTGTCATTTTGACCTCCAAGATGTTTGAGTGTGCAAAGCACCATACTGAGTTGAAAAAGTTCAAATGGGGGAGTTCAGAGCTGAAGACAACCTAGAATTTTCGAGAATAAAAAACTGATTGAAACATAGTCTTTGGATGGTTGCATTTGAAAAGAATTGAATTTCCATTTTGGAAATATAAAAAATTCTCTCTCTTTGTTCGAGCTGCCAAAATTTAGTCAAATTTCTCGCTTGGTATATATGTCATGTCCTACTCTGTGCTCTCCAGTTGGAATTTGATCCTTACTGACTAATTGCATTATGTCACATGTTTCATGGGAGTTTTTTATGCTAGTAAAAAGATGACCATATTCCTTTGCTGATGATCAATCTTGTGAGTATGATAGCCTTATTAGTATTTTTATAATGCAGGCCGTGCTGTCATTAATGCTGCAGAGAATGGGGCGTCATTTCCTTTGAAAAGAAGGGACCAAATTCTTGACTATATACTGACCTTAATGGGCCGAGAGGCCAGTGATGACAATGAAGGCTTTGTTGATTCTAATCATGAACTTCTTCGTAGTCAGGTATATTACCTGAACGTCTAATTTTGTCTGGCTCGAAAGATATTCTTGTTTGCTTTTGTGGGAAACTCTTTGTTTTTTCCTCTCTATTGGTCTTTTTGCAGGCTCTTGCTTTAAGTGCCTGCACTACCTTGGTTTCTGTGGAGCCAAAACTAACAGTCGAAACACGAAACCATGTGATGAAGGTACAAAATTTTTTGAGATGACATTATATGTCGTTGAGAACGGGAATTTTATTTCCAAATAACTTGTTTCTTGGTAATGAATCTTTGAAAAATTTGCAGGCCACCCTAGGATTCTTTGCTTTACCAAATGATCCATTAGAGGTTGTCAATCCCCTTATTGACAACCTTATCACACTCTTATGTGCAATTCTTCTCACAAGGTATTCTATGTCACAGGTCTATGCTTTCTTGATTGTTTATTCTTCTGGAGCATTAAATCTTTGTTGTCTTCAAAGTTTTGCGTCATATACTTTACATAAAGTGTTGACATTATAGTTTCTGCTGCTATTTTTATCTACTGTCTCTATGGAGATGATACTTCGCTTTCCTTGTTGCAATTCTGTGTTTGTTAACCAGACTAATAGAAGTTCGTTGGAATTATGTAGTTAAAGATTGATTTCACTGTATAGAAATTAACTCTGTGGAAGCACTCTCAATGATTGAAGTTCGTTGGGACCTGTTGCGTAATAATGCTTTTCGATCTTGAAGACAATGGCTGTTTCTCAAGATATATCTCTTTCTTTCTTTGTCTCACCGCATGAGCAAATGAACTTTGTAGCTTTAATCAATATTTATGTGATTTACTAATATAATTCTTACTGAAAGAGTGAAGGCAAATGGGTTGCATAATATGATTCTTGTGCATAGATCCTATGCGTAACTCTGAGTATGTATGCTAGTAAATTTTTCTTTTAACGCTTCATATCCAACTTGTTAGAGAATATAATTCAAATAATAAAATTTTTCTCTTCCTATTAGCTTAAGCTTTTGGGATGAGTGGTAGATTCACATGGTATTGGAGCCGAGATCCTGAGTTCGAGACTTGACTTCGCACTCTACCTCGATTTCAATTAAATATTGCACGTGTTTGGTCTCCCAATTAAAGAAGAGTCCGGCCCACACGTGAGGGGAGTGTTAGAGAATATAATTCAAATAATAAAATCTTTCTCTTCCTATTAGCTTAAGCTTTTGGGATGAGTGGTAGATTCTCATATTGTTGGGATTAGTCCCACATCGGTTATAGAAGGGGCTGGTGGTCACTTTATAAGTGTAAGAGAAAGCTTCACCTCTTGAGCTAGCTTTTGGGATTAAGAAGGTCCAAGACCACCTAACACTGGTATCAGAGCCCGGGTTTACCAACAAGTCTCAGACCCAACAATCTATGAGAGAAACGAGTTGTCTCCTCCCAACCCAAGACCCAATGTGTGAGGGAGAGATTGTTGGGGTTAGTCCCATATCGGTTGTGGAAGGGGTTGGTTGTCACTTTATAAGTGTGAGGGAAAGCCTCACCTCCTGAGTTAGCTTTTGGGGTTGAGAAGGCCCAAGACCACCCAACACTGTTATTAGAGTCTCACATTGCTTTAGAGTCTCACTGTTATTAGAGTCTCATCCTTACATCAGTGAGTACACAAATCTACCAGTTGGGCTTTCCCACAGTGGATGTAGGTCTATGGACCGAACCACTTAAATCTCGTGTCTCACCTATCTCTTTTCTCTATCTCTCTTAGTCTAAATTATTTTTTTTCTCTTTTATTTTATTAATTTTAACATGGTTTATCAATTAGTGGAGAGGATGGAAGAAGTAGGGCAGAGCTGCTATTGCATATGTTGAGACAAATTGATCAATATGTGTCCTCACCTGCTGAGTACCAAAGAAAAAGAGGTTGTCGTGCGGTGTACGAGATGCTTCTCAAGTTTAGAATGGTTTGCTTCAGTGGACATTGCAAGCTGGGCTGCCATGGAAGTTGCACACATATCAAGCAAGCTGACCGTGCTGTACATGGCAATTTTTCAAACTTACCATGTAAAAAAGTTTTCTCGTGAGAGAGCTTCATGATTATTGGTCCTTTTCTTTTTGGTATTATATCACTGTTTTTTTGTTCAACTTCCAGCGGCATTTGTATTGCCAAGTCGTGAGGCATTGTGTTTGGGAGATAGGGTTGTCATGTATCTTCCACGTTGTGCAGACACTAATTCTGAAGTGAGAAAAGTTTCTGCTGAGGTAAGCGGTTAGCAGACAGATTTACTGGTCTCAAAGAGGTTGATTTTCTTTACTGCATGACTTATCGTCTCTTAATTTTGAAGTGTATGGGCTGTGTAACTATTTTTTTAGATTTTGTTTCCGATGTGGTAAAAGATCTCACTTTTTCTTTGGGTAGATCCTTGATCAGCTCTTCAGCATCTCTCTTTCACTTCCGAGGCCTGCAGCTTCTAGCTTTGGTGCAGGTATGGAAGTGTCCTATGGTGCTTTATCCTCCCTTGAGGATGTTATAGCCATCTTGAGGAGTGTAAGTTCATTGGTGACTCATTGCATTCAAATGCTTTGCTTTCCATTTTATTTGTGAAACTATGATCCTATTTTTGGGTTTTGTTTGTGTGATCAGGATACATCTATTGACCCATCTGAGGTTTTCAACAGAATAATTTCTTCCGTCTGTGTTTTATTGACAAAAGAAGAGGTAAGGGTTTGGTGTTATTAAATAAAGTTGACCATTAAGAATCAAGGCTGCTGTAATTTTTTTTTATTGACGAGAATTCTTGCAGCTTGTTGCTACCCTGCATGGTTGCACACCAGCTGTATGTGATAAGATCAAGCAGTCAGCTGAAGGGGTTATACAGGCTGTCATTGAATTTGTTACAAAGAGGGGGAATGAGCTGAATGAAAGTGATGTTTCGAGGTTTTCCCACTATTAAGCTAAAAGTAACAATGAAAAATTTAAGAATTATGGGGTTGTATGTATCTCTTCTTTGTTTGGCATGACTGGTCATTTTTGTACCAACAGGACCACCCAATCTTTGCTCTCTGCTACAGTTAATGTAACTGAAAAGCATTTACGTCTGGAAATTCTTGGTGCCGTATCCTTCTATAACTTAGATTCACTAGCATCTTTGATTTTACAGTGGTCACCTCCCTTTTGTTTTACCTGTTTTCCAACTTTTGGTGGCTTGTCTAGATCAGCCATGCAGTTTCCGTTTTCATGGTTCCTTTATCCCTTAAGCATATCCTTAACTTCAAAAGATTTCTTCTCTAGCTGAGAACACGAGTTCAAAAGTTGTTTTTGATGAAGTATTGGCTACTGCTGGAAGGGATATAGTCACAAAGGATGTATCTAGACTACGTGGTGGCTGGTCGATGCAGGATGCATTTCATGTAAGTTATCTTTGATTTGAATTACGAACAACCCTTAGAGAGTATTATTGGGTGTCTTTGTGATGTCATTACTTGCATACGTTCTACATATTTGCTTTCGACTGTAGGTTGATATATCGGGTTTTGCTTACTAAAAAGAGTTCAATAGCCATGTTCCTATGAGGGTGTGTACCTTCTGGTCACATTACCAATGTGAGTCGACTATTCTGCTTGGAAAGATAGAAGGTGACAATTTGATTGTATGGATCTTGCTCCTATGCTCCCATCTTCATATTGTAGTGGGAGTTTAAATGACCAGACGGAATAGTGTTCCTGTGTTTCATGGATGTCTCTTGTACATGTGCAATTGCATCATCCATACCTGCATACATATTGTGGTGTATATCTTTGTCTGACTTTCTTTATTATGATCTCTTTTCTTCTGAATTAAGTGACCTGTCTTAATAATCTAGAAATATAAACAAATGTCTATTTATTTATTTATCTTTTTTTGTTAATTTTTTTAATAGGCATTTGCCCAGCATTCAATGCTTTCATCTTCGTTCCTGGAGCATGTGATAATTGTCCTTAGCCAGACTCCAATACTTAAAGGTGATTCAAAGAAAGGAGAGAACTCTAGCCATCTTGTTGATGGCCAGATAGAGGATGACATTCTGCAAGCTTCTATTTTTGCTCTCACTGCGTTTTTCAGGTATAATCAGTTGCAGTCATCAAGTTTCTGCTGTGTTGTACAGTCGATCAATTTTTCCATGTTTCATGTTGTTGCAGAGGCGGCGGTAAAGTTGGAAAGAAAGCTGTTCAACAAAAGTATGCTTCAGTTCTTGTAGAACTTACTCTCCAGTTGGGTGGTTGTCATGGTCTAGCTAGGAATGGTTACCTTGAACCACTACGGTAAGGTCCTAGCATATTCTGCTGCTTGTCTCTTGGTAAACCCATCATCATGCACTGTTTTGTTGCATAAGTTCAGTACTTTTCTTAGATTCCCCCTTTTCAACTTTTGCAGAGCTCTTCTAACTGCATTTCAGGCATTCTGTGAATGCATGGGAGACCTCGAAATGGGAAAGGTAAATAAGCATATGTGCATTGTAGCCGAATACACTTAGTGGAGACTCTTGAATCCCTGCGTTTTTTAATGTTAGGGGAAGGAAAGATAATCAGTTCTTTTTGGCATATAGATTTTGGCCAGGGATGGAGAGCAAAATGAAAATGAGAGGTGGATCAATCTTATTGGAGACATAGCCGGCTGCATTTCTGTAAAGAGACCAAAAGAGGTAATGGAATTCACTTGGGTTATTCTTTTGAGTATATTTATGTATATTATTTGTTTTAGGTGTATTTAGTAGGACAGTTGAAAATGGTAGCCCTGGAATTAAGTGTGAGAACACAGTGACTGGGTATAGCCAATAAAGATATTCATAGTTATGGTCAAAGACATGTGAAATAGGTGCAAAAACCCCCGCCAAACCTTATTCTAATAAGGTTAACGATATATATTCGGCAGTAGGTCATACCGACTGCGCTTTTACTGATTTTGTAATTTATCTAAAATCTAAGTGATGTTTGTATCTTGGGTTTAAACTTGTAGGTTGAAAGTATTTGTATAATTTTATGTAAATCCCTAAGTCGACAGCAAAGATATCAAAGGGAAGCTGCAGCTGCTGCATTGTCAGAATTTGTTCGTTACAGGTACATACTGAATGGTCTGCATACACATTGGTGCTCTCATTTTTGCATTGGATGTATTATATTGTACTGTAGTTAATGGTGTATAGAACGTTGTTCTTATGGGTGGTAGGAATTTTCGTTTTCTTTTATGAACTTTTTGATATGTGAGGAAGATGAGCAATGATTGTGAGGGGAGTTGTTTGTTGTGCTGGAGGGCTTTATTGATATTGGATATCTGTTGTTGGTTTTTGTATAAATTCGCTTGTTATCTGCTATAGTGTGTGCCTAATATTCTTCAATGTGTTGATTTCTAAATTGACAAACTTTATACCATGGAGCTGCCTAGCCCCATTTGATTCAAGAATTTTCTAGGCCCTACTCTTCGTTTAGACTCGTTATGTTTCATTGGATTCTTTTTATATCAAGAATGATCACATTAGCCTGCTCGGCATTTTTTTAAAGTTGGTTAGTTTCATTTTGTTGTAGTAATTTGGAGATCTGCATCAGCTCTTCGTATGATTCTTTCTATCACATGCTTATTGTTAGTTTACTACTTTGTTTGCCCTTTTTTGTTCATGGTTGGAATGATTCTGGCATATATATGATTGCAAGTTGTTAAATTAATATTTTCAATAATGCAGTGGTGCGTTTAGTTCCCTATTGGAGGAGATGGTGGAGGTGTTGTGTCGACACGTATCAGACGAGTCCCCCACTGTTAGACGCTTGTGTTTGAGAGGACTAGTACAGGTTTTATAGTTCATACGAACTTTATAACTGTTATGTGGCACTAATTTCCAGTATAGAGAGAAACATGAAGTACTTTTATTAATTAGAAAGAAGTAACAATTGGTTTCTATCCTTATTATCTTCCAGATTTATCATTCGTCAAAAGGAAATTATTTATTTTTGTTAATACTGGAGCTGTAGATGTTTTGCTCGTGTCCACTCGCATGCAAACTTGCAGGCGCATGGAAGCAAGGACTCAAAGTATACTCATGCCTTTTAGGGATCTACCTGTTTTGGATAAGATCAAAATTCTTGTTTAAAGGAAAATGGATTTTCTGTAGATAGCTTTTTATGATGTAAATTGCTTTTAGGTGGAGAAACAGAAATTTGGGTGAAAATTCCTGTGTCTAATGTTGGTCTTGCAAGGTATATTGTAGAAGCTTCTGGTCCACGCTCAAAACCTTGATATGTGGACAAGAAAGCTTTCATGTTTGATCTGTTATTAGAATTCTTAATACAGGTTAGATCCTATAAAACAGGATGGGCATATGCATATATGTTTCTGGCTTTCTTCCTTTTAAGAGCTGACATTCTAAATTCTGGATTTGCAGATACCATCTATTCATATTTTGCAGTACACAACTCAGGTGCTGGGTGTAATATTAGCTCTACTCGATGACTTAGATGAACCTGTACAATTAACTGCAGTGTCATGCTTACTCACGGTGAACTCTTTTTCTGTTTGTGTGCGCGTGTGCTCTGTGAGGAAAATCCCTGCAGTTGCTTCATTAACTTTCTCGTACACTGTAATCGTGATTCATTTGTTTGGACTCTCTTTTGACATTTCTTAGATACTTGAGTCATCACCGGACGGTGCAGCAGTGGAACCCATTTTGCTTAACCTTTCTGTACGCCTGCGCAATCTTCAAGTGCGTTCCTCTATGGCAATAACCGAATCGTTTGTTATTTTAGTTTTTGATATCTCCAGTGTCCTCACTCATCGTTATTTATCTGATGATATGTTCCCCTGCACATGCTATTGAATAAAAGCATTCTGTTGTTAGTCTAGTTGAAAAAAGGAAGTATAGATGTCTCCTTCAATTGCAAACTTGCTCACTTTCACTGGGACACTGCTGGTGAATTAGTAAGATGTTAATGCTTCAGATATCCTCCTCTTTTAATCAGAGGTAGAGGGTAAGACCATAGTAGGACATAGAAGTCTTTGAATGAATTTAGAAAAGATCCTTTATAGCCTGACTAGAAAGGTAGTGTTCTGAATGTTTGTGAAGGCCCCCGAAGTAGGCCCAAAGCCTAGCTGTTACTGCAGCCCTCCCAGATATCAAATGGTTTTGTGAGAAATTAAAAAGTAAAGTCTTAAGTGTGTGTGTGTAGCTTTCCCGTGATGTCATTGTAAAAGAAGCTATGTGGGGACATTTTAAAATTTGAGCATGAAGCTTCCCATCCCATTTAGTGACTTGTTTCCTCTGAAAGAATATCCTTCATAATTCATATTTGATCTTATTCTGAGATAACCCAGCTTGTTTCTAACATTTCATCGACCTTACTAATTGTCATGGATGTCTTTTTCTGCTAAGATTCCAGTATGCCTTGAAGAAAGTTTGTTGGCATCATTTTTGCACCTTCTGCTATTTTGGAAAATTCACAAATTAACTACAACTTTCTAATAAATTATGGTAGATTATCAGTGGCATGATGGCACATCATGGTGGTGTTTGCGTCTCAAAACCATCCAAAATTTTGGTCTAATAAAATAATTATAAAATAATCTCTCTCCCCCCATCAAATAATCTCTTTTCATTACAATAAACATAAAAAATTCATTCAAATCATCTCTCTTCACTTTTTCACCAACTCCCCATACACCAAAATTTTGACTATCCCAAAATTTTGGTTTGCAAACACTACCGACCCTATTGAAAATGCTAGATATTTATGCAACTTTCTTGGAGAAAAATTGCACAAAAGGATAGACCATTAACCATTGTGTCTATAACTGTGAATTTCGGAAAGCATATCTCCTGAGAGTAGCATTGTTCTTTTGGTAATTGATTTTGCTCTAGAGTGGTTAGTTTAAGGCTCGTAAAGCATTGGGCAAGTATGTATTCTGAGGTTACTGGTGGTTCAGTGGTTTGTGGTATGAGCATAATCTTCACACACTGGGCTGGAACTCTCGGGCTATGAGAGTCAATCTAGTTCAGTGATATTGGATTTTCATGTATACTATAGATATTAAATCGAATTTAATTTGGATATAAGGTTGCTTCTTGCGTGGAATTTGCTTATGGATATAAACAACTCAACAGTAGGTTAATCTTTAAGTTGGTTGGTACAGATATCTATGAACACAAAGATGCGAGTCAATGCTTTTGCAGCATTTGGAGCATTAAGCAGCTATGGATTTGGGGCACAGCACGAGGCATTTCGTGAACAGGTCTCTTCTAGTCTAAATTTACCAGCTAATTTTGCAGTTTATTGATGCACTAATCAACTATTTATGTTGGCTTTTTATTCTTTTGTATGTGGAGTATGTTTTTTGTTATTCCTTTCCTTTTGTTGGATACAATGTTCCTTTTCATCTCTGCATGAATGAGTTATTAGAGTTGGATATTTAACTGCTAAGACTGATGTGTGCTTTGTCTCTGCTTCTGATATAGCCCTTGTTTCATATTTTGCTTTATATTGAACAGTTAGATCTCTCCTATGAAATTCTTTTTTGTAACTGCAATTATGATCGAGTTTTCTGGATAATCATTGTATTGTTTATTAGGTCCATGTCAGATTTACATATATACAAATAGACACACACGCTCGCAATTACATGCATATATAAATTGGTAAGTTGCAAATTTCTGTGGTATTGGATTCATGTCCTCACCCTCCATTCCATTCTTATGGAAAAAAAAATTCTGGATTATCATTGTATTGTTTACTAGGTCCATGTTGGATTTACATAATACAAATAGACTCACACACGCTCACAATTATATGCATATATAAATTGGTAAGTTACCGCCACACAGATTATATATAATTGGTAAGTTGCAAATTTCTGTGGTATTGAATTCATGTCCTCACTCTCCATTCCATTCTTATGGGCAGTGGCAGAGCTAGGAATTTATTTTTTGGGGGTCCAAATGAATATTACAATTTTAGTTTGTATTTTTTTCTAAACAGATACGTTTTAACTTTCAAATTTTTACGATTTAAAAATTAAATTTTAAGACAAATTCTTAATGTGTGAAGATTTGAGTTGAATCTTGATTTTTTAAAAAATCCTATTTAAATGTATTTTTTAGATCTCTTAAAAATAAAAATTATCTATCATTAAATACTCAAGATACAAATGTGCATTTCAAATTTTTAGGAGGATAAAGCTTATTTTATTTGAGCGATATTTTTCTAATTTTTTGGGGGGCCAAGAGATAATTTTGTTAAATTTTGGCATAGGGGGAAGGGGAAAGGGTGGTGCCTCTGGCGGGAGCGTAATAATAGATGTTTTGAGGATTGTTCTTTGTCTTTGGATAGGTTGAAGGGTGTTTTGTTGTCGTTACTTTTTTGTTGGGTGAACTTGGTGCTTGGTTGCCCTTTTCTAGATTTTGTTGATTTCTTTAGTTTTCTTGCTTGTTTGGAGTAGTGTTGTCGGTATAGTCTTTTGTACTGTTTTCACTATTTCTAATGAGATTGGCTTATTCATCAAAAAAAAAAAAGAAAGGGTGGACTTTCAAAAAATTCCCCCCCACCTCTCCTCCCTCAGCCACTGCTTATGGGAGGAAGATGGCATATTAGGATATTTTACTGTCTTAGTTACTGTCAATGATTTATGCTGCTTGATGTTTATAACTCCAATATTGTTGGATATTTTCGTATTTTTACCTTCTAAGGTACATGCTGCTTTTCCCCGATTGGTTCTGCATCTTCATGATGATGAAATTAGTGTTCGACAGGCATGCCGGGTATTTTCTTGTAACCTTCTTGTTTCTTTAGCATGAAGCCTAGTGGAGATTCATTAATCCTCTCTCTCTCTCTTAACAGAATGCCCTTAAACGGATTTCCCCATTAATGGAAACAGATGGACTATTGGCTGTGTTTAACACACATTGTTTCAATTCTGATCACCGGTAAGCATTAAGGGATCTTAAAATGGTCTAGTTCTGAAAAAATATAAATAATGCTTCATTATGCTGGATAAGAGTGAACATAGTTCCTTGTCTTTTTCAGAAGCGACTACGAGGACTTCCTTAGAGATCTCTCAAAGCAACTTACTCGACTTCTTCCCTCCAGAGTTGATACATACCTTGCATCAACGATACAGGTTATCATTCGGTGAAATACTCTTGTATTGAATTGGAAGTATATTGTCTTTAATCATATGATAATTGGTTGGGATGCAATGTCAACTCAAACTCACGTGCTTCTTAAAACAAGCTATTTTTTTTTTTATCTTTTTTGTTCCTGCTCAAATTCTCCACTCATCTTCATGCAGTTCTGTAGCAAAACACCCACATTCTTAGCTCACTCTTGTTCAGTTGACATCATCTTTAGTTTCTTCTTAGTGTAGTTTTTTTCTGAAATTATTTTTCCTGTCTTGGCACTTGGCATCTAAAGACAGCTTCTCATTGGTATAGATATGTCAGATATATATATGCTTTTGTTTTCTCATGGCAGTTGGCATTTTACGATTTGCATCCGCTTTATGACAAGGTTATATACTTTGATGAGTATGACCAAGAGCAGACACTAATCAGTATTATAACAGTAGTAAACTTCGGGCTGGGCATCGACCCCTGTGGGTCAGCTGGCAGCCCTTTCCAATGGCCTAACTGTGGTGTCAGCTGTGGGAAATCACTCTTTGGACTGTCCACATGAAAGGCAGCTGCTTAACAGTATCTTTATGGGTCAGTTCTTTTTGTAACCAAAGAGAACCTGAAATCTCACAAATTTGGAGGTGCCGAAACTTAAAGATCACAGTCAAAAGAGAGAAAATTATAGATTAAGCATTTGGTGGCAGAAAATCAGACCAGATTAACAACCAGAAACTAGCGCCAAAATCTGCAAACATTGCACAGAGAGATAGAAAGAGAGAGGTCTAATAATTAAAAGGGCAGAGTGTTTCAGTAACTTATCTGTCAGTATGCGCACAGAGCAAGGTTCTCATACGTGTGGACTGTGGTGGCGCCACAGTGATTGGAATGTGATTGATACGCACAATGCACTCATGAATTATGGCTTGCCTTGTTTCCTTTGCAACCTTATGTGCTTTCTTTTTTATCTTTTATTTTCTTCTTATGTGTGTCCTTTTTCTTGTGCTTCACCCCAGTCATTAGGAGCATCTGTTGTTTTAGTTCTTAAAAATATGGAGTTACTCCATGAGGTGTCAGTTCTTGGAGGTGGAACGAGGGAAAAGTCTCATGTTTCATAGGATTATGTTACCTTTTGTTTAAGAGTGAAGCATCAGCGTATCTGAATTTACATTTGTATTGAGACAGGCTTTTGATGCACCATGGCCAGTAATTCAGGCAAACGCTATCTACTTCTCCAGTAGCATGATATATCTATCAGATGATCAGCAGATTTTAGCTCGTCACTATATGCAGGTATATTTGGATGTAGGTACTAGCTGGTAGGTGCTATTATTGGACATATTTTTAAACATTTGTGCGTTCGTCCAGGTGTTTGGAGTGTTGGTAGGGAAATCAAGTCGCTCAGTGGATGCAATTGTGAGGGCAACATGCTCTTCCGCTTTGGGTTTGTTACTAAAATCCCCCAATTCCCTCTCGTGGAGAGCAGTTCGATTCGATTGCGTGGAATCAAGTTGAAGGGGTTACGATTCAGTCTCCTGAGTAGTTATGGACCGAGGAGGATGAAATGGTTGTACAGACTTGTGAAATTTGGGTTCTGTCCCCTTGCTGTTTCAAAAGCGGTTTGTGTTGCTCAGTTCTCGTTGACCAAAGTAATGGAAAATTGCAATAAATGAGGAAAAGCTAAAATTGCAACAGAGGCACATGGCAACGCATGAGGCGCTGTTTCAATGTTGGTATGATGTAGGTATGATGTACAGTTTGTCTTGTCTTTAAAATGAGCTTAGTCCATTTGTGGAGAGCTTGCGAATCCAGTCTTGTAAATTGATATTCCGTGCCTATGTTCATGTTTTTTGTTTTGGATTGGTGTAGAAAGCTTGCGACTCCAGTCTTGTAAACTGATATTCATTTAATATAGGATTGTCCGTTAAGATTCATATGATACGAATAAAGATCGAAGATTTTTCAATGTGAAATTCCATTAGGAAATCCTTTTCTTGTCCTAGTCCTTGTATGAGAATCTTACTAGTGTAATATGAAGTTCAAACTCCCTTGCTTGACTGTCAAATTGCAGTGTTCTGAGTAATTGAAACATATCCCTGTGTGTTAATCAGCTGCTAGCATTGCATTAGTCATGGCCATCCTTTTTATGTATCCAGAATATTGAATAATTCTCCATGGGCGGAGACTCGGGGCTCCTGATTTATTTGTTCTATCGACAAATTCGAGAGCAGCCTAGTTCACAGCAGATGGGATGGGGATGAAGATTTTAGAAGACAGTAGGCATCAGATTATGTGAAAATATAAGCGACGGTCAAAGAGAAGTAGGTTGTGCGTGGTGGCCCGTCTTCAGCCTGCAACAAGCTGTAGGCCAACTGTCTTATTCATACAGAAGCTTGCAACAAGCTGCAGGCCAACTGTCTTATTCATGCGGAAGCTTGCAACAAGCTGCAGTTGTTGTGTGTTTGTTTCCCCTGATCCATGCAGATTGCAGAGGCAACTGTAGCCACATAGTTCTAGTTTTATTCGTAGCCTTATCATATCTTCGGCTAGATCAACATGCTTATGTAGGCTCTTACATCAAGATCAAGGCCCTTGGAGACTAGCTTGAAGTGTCTCGTATTTGGGGAGAGCCTGCGCAGTGGAAGAGACTCTGTTTATCCCCAATTGTCATGGCTTCCCAAGCCCATCAGCTTCACTTCATCTTATTTCCTCTAATGGCGCAAGGCCACATGATCCCAATGATCGACATTGCTAGGCTGTTAGCGCAACGAGGTCTGATTATTACCATAGTCACTACTCCACATAATGCAGCCCGTTTCGAAACAATTCTTGATCGTGCTGTAGAGTCCGGGCTCCAAATCCAATTAATTCAACTGCAGTTTCCATGTGAAGAGGCAGGATTACCAGAGGGCTGTGAGAATTTCGACATGCTACCTTCACCAGACTTGGCCTCGAATTTCTTTACCGCAGCTGGCATGCTACGACAGCCAGTAGAGGAATTGTTCGAAAAGCTAACGCCCCGGCCAAGTTGCATGATCTCTGACATGTGTTTACCTTGGACGGCAGATATTGCTTGCAAGTTTCATATTCGACGAATTTCATTCCTTGGAGGATCTTGCTTCTGTCTCCTATGCCTGTACAATTTACGCATTTCCAACGTTTGTGAGAGCATTACCTCCGAATCTGAGTACTTTGTTGTGCCTGGCTTGCCTGACCAAATTGAAGCGACTAAGGCCCAGATACCAGGACCGCTTACTCCAAATTTGAAACACTTCAGCGAACAAATGGTAGCAGCTGAAATGGCATCCTATGGGATAATTATGAATACTTTTGAAGAGTTGGAGTCGGCATATATCAAAGAATACAAGAAGGCAAGAAAGGATAAAGTTTGGTGTGTCGGTCCGGTTTCACTATGCAACAAAAACTACTTGGATAAGGCTCAGAGAGGTAATAAGGTCTCAATGGATGAGTACCAATGCTTGAAGTGGCTCGATTCAAGGGAACCAAACTCTGTGGTGTATGCTTGCCTTGGAAGCCTTTGCAATCTAATTCCATCGCAATTGATAGAGCTTGGGTTAGGCTTAGAAGCATCAAACAGACCATTCATTTGGGTTATTAGAGCAGGAGATAGGTTGGACGAATTGGAAAAGTGGTTTAAGGAAGAAGGATATGAAGAAAGAACTAGAGGGAGAGGCCTTCTAATCAGGGGATGGGCACCGCAAGTACTGATTTTGTCACACCCTGCAATTGGAGGTTTCTTAACACATTGTGGTTGGAATTCCACATTGGAGGGGATATGTGCAGGGATTCCTATGGTTACATGGCCTCTATTCGCAGATCAGTTTTTAAATGAGAAACTTGTTGTGCAAGTACTAAACATTGGTGTTAGGGTTGGGGTGGAGGATCCTCTAAAATGGGGGGAGGAGGAGAAGATTGGGGTGTTAGTGAAAAAGGAAGATGTTAAGCGGGCCATAGACAGGCTGATGGATGGAGGAGGGGAAACAGAAGCAAGACAAAGAAGAAGCAGAGAGATCAGCGCGATGGCAAAGAAAGCTGTGGAAGCAGGGGGATCTTCTGTTGTTAACATGACACTCCTAATCCATGATATTATGGAACAGCAAGGGGTTGAAACCCAAACCAATGAATAAATATTAGAGAAAATGAGGCAATTTTCTAGTGCATGTTGAATTGCTTCTTGTCATCACGGTTTTCATTAGAAACTTTTTATGTCTTTGGCAGGGCACCTATCACATGTATCTGTCGTCCCAACGAAAATTCCTAGAAAACGATCCCCGACATCATAGTCGGTGTTTTCTCTTTGGTAGGAAGAAGCTCTTTCAAGCCTAGCTATCCGAATTATACATTACAGACGCATTGGTATAAATTGTATTTTGTTATTCTTGTAATCTTTTTTTGTTCTGGATTGTTAATATGTTATTCTTGTAATCGACTCCATATTCTGAACCTGATCTGCGGCAACATTAGAAACTTCTGCCCAATTTGTTGAAAGAGGTGATGGACTTATGGACTTATACCAATTACACTAATTAATAAAATAGACAAAAATTTGGAGAAGGAGAGAGAGAGAGAGAGAGAGAGACGAAACCCAGGACTGCAGAGGACAGTTGATGACAATTTTGAACCAATATTCATCTCGAGGACATCTGTATGCGATATGATATGTGGGAATGTACGCTCAGCAGGCGTGCCTTGCTCGACAGTGAAGGAGAGAGAGATGTGAAGAGCAAAACAACTTGTGCATTGTAGCCATGCAGAAGCAAGTAATTTGTATCCACAGATTTCTGGTTCCATCCTCAATTCATGAACCTCCTCATCAGATCTTCAGATACACCAAAATGCTTATGTACGCCCTGACGTCACTGGCGATCAATACCCTTGGACTATAGTCACTATATATATTTAACATGAAGAAGCTTACAAAACGCATGGAAGATCCCATCTAACCAGACATGCCATGGCTTCACTGGCCTAACCGCTTCACCTTATCTTGTTTGCTTTTGTGATTTCCCCAGCCCACAAGCTCTCGAGTACAGCATAATATATGGTTTCCGTAACCCATACTTAACCTCTAGATTCACCAAGGTTCTCTATTCTAAGGATTTTGAAACTGCATGGAGGATATTAATTGAAACTCGGGCTTGTGTATAAATACCATTGTGCCCTCTTAAAAAAATTGTTCAATTTTCTATTTTTAACAAAGCTGCCAAACAATTTGGCCCAGATAGTACTAGTTTCTTACGTTTTCAGTCTTGACATTGCTGCTGATCTTCTTTTCCTCTCAAACATCTACTTGAGCGCGCTCCTCGTGGCTGCGTTGAGCATGTCATTTTATCCCATTTCTTAAACTACCAAACGTGAAAACAGAATTCTGGGTTGGATTTCTGACTAATATCTCTATGCTGATACGTTTTTTCATGTTAGTTCCTTATCATAATTTTTTTTATTGAAATTAGCTTTGTGCCAAACTAGGCAGATGGCCCTTGGATTCATGGTGAGAGAATGCCCGAAAATTCATGCAGAGCAATCGGCATCATCTGCTGTGGTCCATTCTTACTATTCCCTGTCACTATTGTCCGCAGTTTCCTTGTGTGTTGAAGAGACAACTTCTGCATTGAATCGATATATCTAAGGCCTAAGGGGTTAAAATTTTCCACAAGAATCTAACTTATGCCTGTGACCCACATCTAATAAATCAAATGCTTATGCCAGCTATTGCATCACTAGCAAAGCGCCAATGCAGAGTCTGTCTTTTAGGTCTTCTGATATAAAGCGAGAAAGAGAAGCCAATATAAAGTATATTATCAGTCTCTTGTCTACACCCGCCCGCCATGCCTTGTCTATCCCCCCAGCTTCACTTTGTATTGTTTCCTTTAATGGCCCAAGGCCACATGATTCCTATGATAGACATTGCCAAATTGCTTGCACGGCGAGGTGTGATTGTCAGCATAGTCACCACAACACATAACGCAGCCCGTTTCGAAGCAAGTATTGCTCGTGCAGTTGAATCTGGGCTCCAGATCCAAGTTATCCAACTTCAATTTCCGTATGAGAAAGCAGGAATACCAGAAGGCTGCGATAATCTCGACAAGCTTCCTTCACTAGCACTGGCGACGAACTTCTTCACCTCAACTAGCATGCTCAAACAGTCGGTGGAAAAGTTGTTTGAGGAGCTTGTACCACAGCCAAACTGCATGATATCCGATATGTGCTTGCCATGGACAAGTGATATTGCTCGCAGGTTTCACATCCCAAGATTTTCATTCGTGGGAGTAAGCAGCTTCTGTCTGTTGTGCTTCCACAATTTGCGCATTCACAAGGCAGCTTACGAGAGCATATCTTGCGAGACAGAGTACTTTGTCTTGCCCGGCTTGCCTGATCATGTTAAATTTACTAAATCCCAACTACCTTTGCCAGCAGATCCAGAAATGCAAAAAATTAGCGACCAAATGTTAGCAGCTGACTTAGCTTCGTACGGGGTTATTGTAAATACTTTTCAAGAGTTGGAGCCAGCATATGTCAAGGAATTTAGGAAGGCAAGAGAAGATAAAGTATGGTGTATTGGCCCTGTTTCGCTTTGCAACAAGGACAACTTAGACAGGGCCGTCAGAGGTAACAAGGCCCCCATGGACGAAAATCAGTGGTTAAAGTGGCTTGATGCTCAAGAACCCTGCTCTGTTGTCTATGCCTGTCTTGGAAGCCTGTGTAATCTAACACCATCACAGTTGATAGAGCTTGGGTTGGGCTTAGAACAGTCAAATAAGCCATTCATTTGGGTCATAAGGGAAGCAAAAAACTCAGAAGAATTGGAAAAGTGGATTTTTGAAGGCAGATTTGAAGAAAGGATCAAAGGGAGAGGACTTCTGTTTCGGGGTTGGGCTCCACAATTACTGATATTATCGCATCCTTCTGTTGGGGGCTTCTTAACACATTGCGGGTGGAATTCAACCATAGAAGCAATATGTGGTGGGGTGCCAATGCTTACATGGCCGCTATTCGGGGACCAGTTTTTGAATGAGAAACTAGTAGTGCAGGTACTTAAAATTGGTGTGAGGGTTGGGGTAGAGGATCCAGTAAGGTGGGGTGAGGAGGAGAAGACTGTGTTGGTGAATAAGGAAGATGTTAAGCGGGCCATAGACAGGCTAATGGATGTAGGGGAGGAAAGAGAAGAGAGGAGGAAAAGAGCTAGAGAGCTTGGGGAAATGGCGCAGAAAGCTGTTGAAGATGGAGGATCTTCTTACGTAGACATGACACTGCTAATTGAAGATATCATGCAACAAACAGGCTGCAGAGAATCAACATAACAAAATATTTGAGACAGTGAGTTTTTCTCGCTTAGTCTCACATGGTCTTGAGTGTTAATGATTGGTTGGTGATTTTATTTTACTTGTGTGAAAATCTATAATTGCTGGGAAAGTTCAAACACAGTACTGTTATTGATTGCTATTGTAGTTTTGGTCTCGGACCGTAGTCTGTCTGTAAAAGAGGATACAAGATTCTCAAGCGGTGAGCCCGATAACTCACGGCAAGTGAGCAAGCTGAGATGAGTGCGCTCGAAGAAGCACGGAACCTGGACAAGCGTCACAAGCCCAAGCTAAAGTTTCATTACAAAATAGCGGAAGATGGTACCAATTGATAGCTAGCCCTTTATTTAAAGGCAAAATCAGTCTACACTTACCTGCCCCACCAACTATAGTGATTTGGTTGAATTGATTTGCTTACGTTTCGGAAAAAGAAAAAAGGCTTATTTCCGTTTTGTTCTACAGACCATCAAACACTAGCCTTCGGATCTCAGTTTAAATTAGGCATTCCAATGATCTTCGAAAGTGAGATAGATATTTAAATGGCCTTCGAGCATGATCATACGGAACTCGATACTTTTTTATTTATTATTCAAAAGACGACATCTCTAAAATTTATTAAATAAACCTTACTTGTGGGAAAAGACAAGTTAGAGATAAACTAAAAAAAACTTGAATTATAGGAAATCAACTAAGAAGACAATGGCAGCAGGGGAAGCTTGGACCCGTGGAATGTTACAAGTGATGTTTGAAAGTGATTCTCTATCTGCTATATCGGGTATTAATGACTCTTTGGTAAATGTGGAAGGTGATGCTTGTTTTTCCATTGAAGCCATTAGAGAGATGGCGTCTCATAGACCATTGTGGAATTTTTTTAAATTTTCACGTCAAGCTAACCAGAATGCTGATTACTTGGCAAAATGGGCTGCTGTTAATTTGGTGTTTGGTTGTATTCCTTTGGATTTCCTGCCTAGTTGCATTATTAGGCAAAACTGGGTGTTTAATCCCCCTAGAGTTTGGATGGTAGTTTGATTAATAAAGGTTTCGTTGTTTAGAAAAAAAAAACTAAGACAACAAATTGGACAATTAGTACTTGAAAAAACTTGTCCTACCTCAAAAGTATCCCAAAAACCATACTTATCATACTCAAAAGTCCAGTTCACCTAGCTAGCCTACATAAATATTAGTACGAATCATATTTCCTATAAACCTATACGTATGCTCTTACGTCACTAGCGCGACAAGATCAAGCACACCGAACGAACGAATTGGAGAAAAAAGAGCTGAAGCCATATAAACCAAAATTTGAGCACTTCATGAGATTCATCATGATCAGTCTCTCCAAAAACCCAAATAGCAATGGCTTCACAATCTCCCCATGAGCTCCACTTTGTGTTGATACCCTTGATGTCACAGGGCCACCTTATACATATTTTAGATATAGCCAAAATATTGGCACAGCGCAACGTAGTAGTCACCATACTCACCACTCCGCTCAGCGTCACCAGATTTAACTCCACCATTGATCGCGCTGTTAAGTCGGGGCTATCCATCCGAATTCTCCAACTTGAATTTCCATATGACGAGGCTGGATTGCCCAAAGGATGTGAGAATAAGGACTCGCTCCCTTCGGCAGACCTGCTTGAGAATTTTCTAACTGCGATGAGCATGTTGCAGCAACCGTTTGAACTGTTGTTCGAAGAGTAAAAACCCTTTCCAAGCTGCATAATATCTGATAAACATGTCGCATGGGCGGCTGCTACCGCCCGGAAGTTTCAGGTTCCGAGAATCATATTCGACGGGACCAAATTGTTTCAATCTCTTGTGCTCTCACAATTTACACGCTTCCAAAGTCTACGAGAGTGTTTCCAATTCAGAGTCTCTTGTAGTACCCAGGTTGCCTGATCAAATTGAATTCACAAAAGCTCAGCTACCTGGAGTCCGCAATCCAGGACCGGACAAGCAATCTTTGACTGCTATTCGAGAGAAGGTAAGGGAGGCTGAAGCAGCGGCGTACGGAGTACTCGTTAACAGTTACGACGACTTGGAACCAGCGTATGTCCGGGAATACCGAAAGACAGTGGGAGGAATACTGTGGTGCGTTGGCCCTGTATCTCTGTGCAACAAGGAGCACTTGGATAAGGCTCAGAGAGGTAACAAGGCCTCAACAGATGAAAACCAGTGCTTGAAGTGGCTAGATTCATGGGCACCGGGTAGTGTTGTGTATGCTTGTCTTGGAATGGAAGTCTTAATCGGCTTACACCTCCACAGTTGATAGAGCTCGGTTTAGGCTTAGAAGCATCGAAAAAGCCATTCATCTGGGTCATACGAGGCGGATATAAAAGAGAAGAAATGGAGAAATGGTTAGTGGAAGAAGGCTTTGAGGAAAGGGTAAAGGGTAGAGGCTTGTTGATCCAGGGTTGGGCGCCACAAGTGCTGATATTATCCCATCCAGCTATTGGTGGGTTCTTGACATATTGTGGTTGTAATTCTACACTGGAAGGGATTTGTGTTGGCATCCCAATGATAACGTGGCCTATGTTCGCTGAACAGATCTTCATATGAAAAGTTAATCGTGCAGGTGCTGGAGATCGGGGTAAGGGTAGGCGCTGAGGTAGTTGTGCACTGGGGAGACGAAGAGAGATTTGGGGTGCTGGTGAAGAGGCAGAATGTTAAGGAGGCTATAACCGCGGTAACGAGTGAAGGAAAAGAAAGAGAAGAGAGAAGGGAAAGAGTCAGGAAGCTTGCAGAGATGGCGAAGGAGGCGATTGGAGAAGGAGGATCTTCTTTCTTGAGCATTACACTACTTGAAGATTTGATGCAACTGGCCAAAAAGCAGTCGAACTAAGGCGTAGTTTAACACATAAACAGACCTACTATATAGACCAATTACTGAGTTTAAATCTTAACCTATTAAATGGCATAAGAGCATGCCACCTGAGGAAAATCCGACCGAGCCGATTCGCAACTAATCCGATTTATTAATTGAGGTGGCATGCTCAAGTATCACTGAATATACTGAAATTTATCTTACTAATGAGTTTGGATTCGTCTAAAGTTAGCATGTTTGTTATTTGACTTAATGGTACAAACAAATAAAAAAGAGAAATTTATGTTGAATTTTTTTTTCTAAGCAATCATTCACTTAAAAAAACGATCATCGGTTACATCAAGGTGTTTAAAAATAAGAGTCCACGACAGAAACGAAACAGGATTAATCATATCTAGTTCAATTGGGCCAAAGAAACTCACATGCGCCCCCCATCTCGCCAATCCAGGTGCCATATGGTTCTGCCTCCTTGGCACCCATTGAAAACTGTAGCTCTCATGACTCATAATTTCCTTGATTCTGCTAAGCACTGGTAACATAGTTCCCTCCGAGAGTAGCCCTATCTCAATACGCAACTGTTATCTGCAGCATCAAGCAGTCACCTTCAAAAATAGCCTGCTGCATATTCCTTTCCTGTGCCATTCTACAAGCTAACAGACTAGCTAATTGTGCTTCAGATAGCAGCGGGTTAGTTGCACTGTGATTTAAATTATTACTTTCAATAATCCTTAATATTACCGAACGTTTTGGAATCGCATTTTGCCCCATTAGTGTCTGAGGTACAAGGGACTGTCGGCCTTAGAAATGAGGAAGAAAAACATAACAGAAGAGTCGTACAAAAACATCAAGCTAGCTGAGGTAGATTAATGTCAGCATTTTCTTAAAGCAGCAACATTAAACTTAAATTGATGGATGTATATGATAGGATCCAACAGGCGGAGATACAAAGAAAATATTGTAAGAAGTGGCAAATTTGATTCTTTGAACTTCTCAGTACATTCTAAACATAACAACTAATTTATCCCTTCACTTCTTGGAGAATAGAAAAGGGGAAGTACCGTTTAAAGGACTAATTTATTTGCTTTTTTCTGTTCTTTGAAAAGACTAGGGGCCTACCATTGTCGGATCTTTTTGATCTGAAATGTCCCACATGCCTCAGTTTGACTGCTTTTTGGCCAGTTGCATCATATCTTCAAGAAGTAGTGTAATGCTCAAGAACGAAGATCCTCCTTCTGCAATCGCCGCCTTCGCCATCTCTGCAAGCTTCTTGACTCTTTCCCTTCTCTCTTCTCTTTCTTTTCCTTCACTCATTACCGCAGTTATAGCCTCCTTAACATTCTCCCTCTTCACCAGCACCCCAACTCTCTCTTCGTCTCCCCAGTGCACAACTACCTCAGCGCCTACCCTTTCCCCGATCTCCAGCACTTGGACGATTAACTTTTCATTAAAGAACTGTTCGGCGAACAAAGTGGGATGCCAGCACAAATCCCTTCCAGTGTAGAATTCCAACCACAATGTGTCAAGAACCCACCAAGAGCTGGATGGGATAATATCAGCACTTGTGGCGCCCAACCCCGGATCAACAAGCCTCTACCCTTTACCCGTTCCTCAAAGCCGTCTTCTACTAACCATTTCTCCATTTCTTCTCTTTTATATCCGCCTCGTATGACCCAGATAAATGGCTTTTTCGATGCTTCTAAGCCTAAACCGAGCTCTATCAACTGTGGAGGCGTAAGCCGATTAAGGCTTCCAAGACAAGCATACACAACACTACCCGGTGCCCATGAATCTAGCCACTTCAAGCACTGGTTTTCATCTGTTGAGGCCTTGTTACCTCTCTGAGCCTTATCCACGTGCTCGCTGTTGCACAGAGATACAGGGCCAACGCACCACAATTTTCCTCCCGCTGTCTTTCGGTATTCCCGGACATACTCTGGTTCCAAGTCTTCGTAACTGTTAACGAGTACTCCGTACGCTCCTGCTTCAGCCTCCCTTACCCTCTCTCGAATAGCAATTAAAAATTGATTGTTCGGTCCTGGATTGAAGGCTCCAGGTAGCTGAGCTTTTGTGAATTCAATTTGATCAGGCAACCCGGGTACTACAAGAGACTCTGAATCGGAAACACTCTCGTAGACCTTGGAAGCGTGTAAATTGTGAGAGCACAAGAGATGGAAACAATTGGTCCCGTCGAATATGATTCTCGGAACCTGAAACTTCCGGGCGGTATCAGCCGCCCATGCGAAATGTCTATCAGATATTATGCAGCTTGGAAAGGGTTTTAACTCTTGGAACAACTGTTCAAACGGTTGCTGCAACATGCTCATCGCAGTGACAAAATTCTTAATGAGGTCTGGCGACGGGAGCGAGTCCATATTCTCACATCCTTTGGGCAATCCAGCCTCGGCATATGGAAATTCAAGTTGGAGAATTCGGATGGATAGCCCCGACTTAACAGCGCCATCAATGGTGGAGTTAAATCTGGTAGCGTTGAGTGGAGTGGTGACAAGGGTGACTACTACGGTTGTGTTGTGTTGTAAAATTTTAGTGTTGTTAAAATTTTAAGTATTGAGTTTAGTGAAAAAGTGAAGAGAGTTAATTTTTTATATTTTTTTGTAGTAAATAGTAATGATTTGATGATGCTAGAAAGATTATATTGTAATATTTAATTGTGTTAAAATTTTAGAGGGAGTAAACTTTTGATACACAAACACACCCTACGTTGCGCTGTGCCAATATTTTGGCTATATCTATCATAGGTATAAGGTGGCCCTGTGACATCAAGGGTATCAACGCAAAATGGAGCTGGGGAGACTGTGAAGCCATTGCTATTTGGGTGTTCGGAGAGACTGCTGATGAATCTCAAGTGCTCAAATTTTGGTTTATATGGCTACAGCTCCTTTTGTCTCCTTTTCGTTCGGTGTGCTTGATCTTGTGGGCTAGTGACGTAAGAGCATACGTATAGGTTTATAGGAAATATGATTCGGTCATTTCATTTACTGCAATGGTACTCGATTAAGGACCGATGATCTGTCAAGGAGCGGACTGTTCCTTCTACTTCCGGTGTCACGTGTTTGACTGGTAAAATTTTAGTTATTTCAAAATTTTAATTTAATAAAATAATTGTTTATTATAATAAATATTATAAAATTCATTTAAATTATTTTCTTTATTTTTTTATAAATTTATAAATCTAAATTTGTACAACCACGAAATTTAAACTCTTTGATGGCGTAAAGGTTGCTTTACTAATATATTAATTTTAATGTTGTTAGTACAAAATTTTGGGTAGTTTGAATCATACAGTGTAATCCATGTCCACGCTTGTCAAATTCACCTAGGGAAACTCACGTGGGCGTTAGTAGTTGGAGCTGGCACATTTAAACCAAAGCAATGAAAATCGACAATTAAAGTCACATGTTTTGCAAACATGCCATTTCTAGCTCTTGCTCCATCATCTCACAATAGGTCACCGACATATATGCTATCATATGTCGCTTTATCTCAGTGCCTCCTACAAATTTACAATCCCACATGCAAGTCGCAACAGCCACCTGATCCCTTCGGTGGACATGGCCAGAATATTGGCAGAGCGTGGTGTAATCGTCACCATCCTCACAACTCACCTCAATGCCATCCGAATCAACACTGTCGTTGACCGATCCATCGAGTCTGGACTCTGGATTCCCAATCCGAGTTGTCCTACTCCGGTTTCCATGCATTGAGGCCGGCTTGCCTGAGGGATGTGAGAACTTAGATGCTCTCCCCTCACGAGAGTTGTCCAAGAATTTCTACCTTGCAGCTATCATGTTACAACAACCCGTCGAACAATGCTTGAAAGGACTCCACCCTCATCCAAAGTTGCATAATCTCTGATAGATATCTTCCCTGGACAGCTGATACTGCCCGTAAACTTCAGATCCCAAGGCTGGTTTTTTATGCGAATAGTTGTTTCGCTTCCACGTGTGCGCACAACATACACCTTTCCAAAATTCACGAGAAAGTTTCTGAGTCGGAGTCCTTTGTTGTACCCGGTTTGCCTCATCGAATAGAGTTGACTCAGCAACTGATGGAACTTGGGCTTGGCTTAGAAGCTTCAAACCGTCCATTCAAATGGGTAATAGGAAAAGGATACAAAACAGACGAGCTCGCGAAATGGATATCAGAAGAAAGATTCGAGGAGAGAACGAAAGCATGAAGCCTTCTGATCTGGGATTGGGCCCCTCAGTTGTTGATACTTTCTCACGCAGCCGTCGGAGTGTTTTTGACACACTGCGGTTGGAACTCTGTACTGGAAGGTTTGTCCGCCGGATTGCCACTAGTAACATGGCCGCTGTTCTCTGAGCAATTCTTCAGCAAGAAATTGGTTGTTCGGGTATTGAGTGTTGGTGTCAGTGTCGGGGCGGGAAATGCTGGGCATCCCGCCCCCACGTCCCACCAGCGTCCCGCTGGCTGAAGGCGGGACGCTGGCGGGACGTGGGCGGGATGCCCAGCATTCCCCGTGTCGGGGCCCAGTTTGCTATAAAGTGGGGGGACGAAGAAAAGTATGGGGTTCTCGTAAAGAGAGAGGATATAAATAATGCTATAGATCTAGCCACGGACGAAGACGAGGAAGGAGAGAAGAGAGAAAGGTGTTCGGTTATTCTGCTTTATGTTAATATGCTTAGCATGCTAAGCAATGGCTCAGACTAGCCATCAAACTCCAACCGTTGAAATCATATCACGTCAATTAAAATATTTTGACCCAAGCCTGATTCGGATATGAGTGACACAGATTGAAATAACCGACCCGGATATTTCGATCTCTACACCTGCCGAATGGATACATGTCCTTATTAATGCTGAAACTCTACTTGGTATTCGCTCTCGATCTTATCCCTCTTTTTATCCTGAATGCTACCTTGATCATGGATATTTTGTGGCTCTTCCGTGATAAGGCTTTCTATGAGGCTTTCCCTATTGTTGTTTAGGATATGCAGTGTTCACTTGCTTATCGCTTTGTTGAGCATTCTGCAGCTTGGATTGAGCAGGTTTCTTCTCTTGCTTTGTTTTGGGCCCCTCCGGAACCTATTGATCAAATGAAGATCAAATATTCGTCAAACAGGGTCGTACATAGTCATCTCTTATAGAGACTCCTCTGACTCTCTGTACTGTGTACATGGAGCAAATCAGGGCTATGGACCACTTTCTCGGTGAAGCAATGGTTGCTGCACGTGCTGTGGAATTAGCGCAATCTCGTCACTGGTCTATGGTTATTTTTGAAACTGACTCCAAGCTTTCATGGGAAGACCTTTTGGATGATAGTTGTCAACAACGATGGAAAATTGCATATTTGGTTTTATCCATGAGGCTTGTTCTCAAAGCAGAATCCGCTTGGTCTATTCATTGGGTGCCACGTAAGCTTAATCAACAGGCTCATCTTTTGATGCAATGGGTTGCTCGTTCTCATTTTTCCGATTTTATTGATCTTAGTTGTATTCCTTTACATATTTTCTTATGTGACTTGGATTCCCCTCTGTTTCGAGGGTTTTATAATGCATGGTTGATAGTTTTCGAAGAAGAAAAAAAGACATCACGCGACATGCCAGTGCCAACAAAGCAAACTTTACGGAGCGAGTTTAATTGAGAAATTAGTAATTTATAGATCCCTGCCCATAGCCCTAATTTAACCAAACTTTTTTGGATCGACTCATTTATAAAGAGTTTGACGCCCAACTCTTGGCCGCAATTCCGAGGCTTGAAAGTAGCAATAAGTATAGTTGGTTGTCTAAAAAATTAAGAAAAATTTACTTTTTAGTCACTAGGTTTTACCCCTTTTTCGTTTTTAGTCATGAAACTTAATGAGTCAAATTTTTAGTCTTTGAATTTTCTTCCGGTTTAAATTTTAGTCCTTCTGTTACCTTCTGTCACTTTAACTAACGAAATGATTTGTCATGTCAGCTTCAATTTGACACGTCACCCTTCATCACCACGCCAACCTCTACCATTTGAACGAGATTTCTTAAAACGACATATAGCGTTCAATTTAATTGAAACTCTGCATTTTGTTGGATAGTGACTTAAAGTCTCAGCCTTCAATCGAAGACTCTTCCCTCTTAGAACCGTTTATCCCTTTCGTAAACCCACGACTACTGCAACGGAGGACCACGACTGCTATGTCGAGATAGATCGTCGGTGGTTCAATTTTTTTCCCACGATTGCTTGTTCATGCCAATGAAAGAAAACATGTTGACCCAATTTAAACGTTTCATATATGGATTTAAACTTGCTTTCTTTCATTGGCATGAACATGCAACCGCTGGAGAAAAAAATCTGAAACCACTGAAGATCTATCTCGTCGCAATAGTCATGGATTTACGAAAGGAATAAACGCTTCTAAGAGGGAAAGATATTCGATTGAAGGATGAGGCTTTAAGTCATTATCCAACAAAATGCAAAGTTTCAATTTAATGGAAAGTTACATGTCGTTTTGAAGAAATCTCGTTCAAATGGTGGAGGTTGACTTGGCAATGAAGGGTGACGTGTCAAATTGAAGTTGACGTGACAAATCATTTCGTTGGTTAGAATGATGGAGCGTAGCGAAATGAAAAAATTTAAACGGGAAGAAAACTCAAGACTAAAAATTCGACTCATTAAGTTTCATGACTAAAAACGACTTAGTGACTTAAAAGCAAATTTTCCTAAAATTAATTACGTAGGTGTGATTTTTTTTTTCCTATTTCATACCTGAAATATGGATGAGAAGGGAAAAAAAACCACTCGAGAGGGGGAAAACGCATCACCAAATGGAGACGTGTCTTTTTGTTCTTGTTTTGGCCCAATTAGCTAGTGCTGAATCTTTTGGAGAAGGAAGGCTAAATTTCACGTCGCACGGGGGAGAGAGAGAAACGGACGAAGAGATGAGGTGGGAGAAAAAAGTGTTTTTCCTAACGCTAGTTAGCGCAGACCCAAAAGTATTCAGTCCGTTTAATAAAAAGCAATATGAGTCTCGGCCCATCTCAAATTTGGATTTCGTGTTTTAGAGGCCTGCCCTATTTTTGAGACCTGAAAGTGGGTTCCAATCCATCCTATTTTCAAACATGGCGTTCATATATAGGCGGAAAATTGAACTGGTCAGAGGTTGAGCTCCACTACCTATTAAACCCTGCAATAATTGGAGGGTTCTTAACTCTTTGCTGTTGGAACTCAGTACTTGAAGGGATCGATATGTGCTGGCTTTCCAATGATAACGTGGGCCGCAGTTTGTTGGTCAGTTTTTAAAACGAAAGTTTGTTGTACTCCATCCAGTTTCGTTGATTATCAGTTGAGGTAAAGTTAAGGATCACTTATTTTTTAGAAAACAAACAAAGTCAAGGACCACTGGTAGCTACAATTAAACGGTCGGAAAGCTGTCGCGTGGAAGTGGGGACGTGCCTGTGACAACAGCTGGCACTATTTTATACAATTCATATATAGGAATGCAAAGGCGAGAATGCCAAAAGTAGGTAATTACAAAAATTGGAACGGTGCTGCTATATATAGCCTATTCTTTCTACCTAATAGCCATAGAACCTTCATCTACCTACTGGCCATACGACCTTTAATTTGAGGACTGTCGGATGTATCACGAGCACTGCAACAAACCAGGGGGCTTGTCGACGTTGAACACAAACTCTCAGCAATGTTAAGGGATAAGGTTCTAGCTGGGTGCAGCGATGAACACGCAAAAAATGAGTTATGATTAACGGGTGCAAATTTTTCTGGGATAATGGGTTATGATTGATGTATACTGATCGTCCAATTAGCTTAGAGCAATACTTTTTGAGCATCAAAATCGTCAGTTTTAACATTAATTAACTTCATTTTTTTCTTGTTAATTTACAGACAAAAAGAAAATATGTACTATGCACAAATCCCACGTCCAAATTGATTGAATCTTGAAGCAGCTCTCTTTGATCTCTTTAAGCAAATAATTGAAATTGAAAGTACTACGTACCAGAGACGAATTCTCTTGGATGACCAGCATGCAGTAGTACTAGTCCCGGCCAATACATGAGACCCTAATCTTTAAAACACTTTTCTTGTTTAAATATATTTAATTTTTCGGAAAATAATGGCATGAAAGGCTCGACATTCACGTTGATGATTCAATGGTTACATGGGCCCCAGTACATCTGTTTTTTTCCGCCTTTTTCTTAATCAATATGGTGAAAGCCAAGTGCATGCATTAATGTAAAAAATTAGCGTGCTTAGAAAAAAAAGTACTTAATTAATTTGTGACCAGAAGCGATATTGAACATGCCATTACTGACGGTGTGTCGGTTAACTAACACGGTGAGCAAAATGCGGTGAAACCACTAACTGCTAGGCGATTTCACCGATTCACCATTTTTTTATTTTATTTATATGAAACGACGTCGTTTCTTTTAATGATTACTAAAACTAACCTAACCCTCTCTCCCTATGCAGAAACGGCTGCAACTCTCTCTCCCTTTCTGCATCAATTCTCACGCTCTCTCTCTCCCTTTTCTACAACTCCATCACTCTCTATTTCTTTCCCACTTTTGTTGCGATTTGGTAGAAATTTGATGGGTTTGCAATTTTTTGATAATTTTGTTTAGATTTTTTTTTCTATTTGGTTGATATTTGGAATTTTTTTAAATATGTGGCGATTTTCTTGAGAATGTGTTTATATGGGTTGTGATTTGGTATTGATTAGGGTGGTTGTAATTTGGAAAAAAAATTTAGGTTGTTTTCAATTTGGTTGATATTTCAGATTTGGAAATTTATTTGAATTTATTTGAGTTTCATTTGCTATTGATTACAGGGTTTCAATTTTAGAAATTTTTGTTAAGTTGTTTACAATTTGGTTGAGATTTCATATTTAGATTTTTTTAATTTGGTGGTTTTGATTGTTATGGGATTTGCTCTTGATTATTTGGGTTACAATTTTGATAAGTTCTATTCAATTTGGTTGTGATTTTTTTGAAATTTGTGTGATCTACTGTATCGCTACCGCCACAATCCTGTGACGGTGTCCATGTTTAGACAAGCTAAAAAGAATGCGTCTAGAAACATACGGGCCACGCTGATATTAATGTGATCATTTGCAGCTTGCAATATACGGTTAATCATATCTATGGATACAATATCCAGCTTCTAGAAGCAAAAAAAAAGTGTCTGGAAACATACGGGCCACGCTGATATTAATGTGATTTGCAGCTTGCAAAATACAAACCCCATCCTTTATAAGTGGCTGACTGGCTGAACTCTCGTCTAAATTCCTCCAAGCATTTCAGCCATGGGTTCCCAGGTTTACCAGCTTCACTTCCTACTTGTTCCGCTGATGTCCCAAAGCCATCTCAACCCCTTCATAGACATGGCCAAACTACTTGCTTACCGTGGCCTAAACGTTACCATTATCCTTACACCCCATAATGCCGCTCGCTTCACAAAAATCCTGGACGATGCAAAAGCTTCGAACCTTAATTTTCAATTCGTTTCTTTCCGGTTTCCTTGCCAAGAAGCTGGGTTGCCTGAAGGATGCGAAAACATGGACAACATCCCTTCTCCAGATTTAATACCACACTTTTTCGAAGCAAGTAACATGCTGCAAAAACCACTAGAAAAGTGGCTAGAGAAGTTGGCATCTACGCCTAACTGCCTTATTTCTGACTACTGTCTTCCTTGGACCTCGGATATCGCTCTCAAGTTCAAGATTCCACGGCTTGTCTTCCATGGAATATCTTGCTTCACTCTCTTGTGCCATCACAACATCTCTCGTTCCAAGGTTCTCGAGAGAATCGCATCTGAAGCTCAGCCATTTCTGGTACCCAACATGCCAGATAGAATTGAACTCACTAAGGCACAGATGCCTGAAGGAACGAATCGAAGTTCGGATGACCTGAGAGCTCTTATGGACCAATTTAAAGTGGCCGAGTCTTCGGCGCAAGGGATACTGTTGAACACTTGTGAAGAGTTAGAGCCAAAGTACGTGAAAGAGTACCAGAAAGTGGTTAAGAAACTTTGGTGCATCGGACCCCTATCTCTTGGTAACAAATTGATGTCTGATAAGTTTAGGACTAGATCAGGAGACCAGTCATCTGTTGATGAGCCCGAGTGCTTGAGGTGGCTCGACTCCATGAAGCCCAGCTCTCTCATTTACGTTTGTTTTGGTAGTCTCTGCCACTTGTTCGCTCCACAATTAGTGGAGCTTGCTTTGGGCTTAGAGGCATCGAATCGTCCGTTTATTTGGGTTGTGAGGAAAGGAGATTACTCTGAAGAGCTTGAAAAATGGTTAGTCGAGCAAAAATTTGAAGAGAGGGTCGTAGGAAGGGGACGTATAATTCAAGGGTGGGCACCACAAGTGCTAATACTATCCCATCCAGCCATTGGAGGGTTCTTAACGCACTGCGGTTGGAACTCCACATTAGAAGGAGTAAGCGCTGGCGTGCCTATGATAACTTGGCCTATGTTTGCCGAGCAGTTCTACAACGAGAAGGTACTTGTCCAAGTACTGAGGATTGGTGTGAGGGTGGGTGTTGAGGTGACTGTGCACTGGAGTAAGGAAGACAAGGCTGCAGTATTGATAAAGAGGAAGGATGTGAAGAAGGCTATAGAGGAGTTGATGGACGAAGGAGAGGAAGGAAAAGAGAGAAGAAAAAGAGCTAGAGCACTTGGAGAAGTGGCTAAGAGGGCAGGGGATCGCGATTGCCTGCAATTCGGCTGCCCGAATTGCAGTGCAATCGTGAGAGAGGAGCGTGGGTCCCAGGCGGGACCCACGCGTGCCCGAGCAGCAGTGCACTGTTCGGGCACGCGTGGGTCCCGCCCGGGACCCACGCTGGCCTCTCACGAATTGCACTGCAATTCGGGCAGCCGAATTGCAGGCGATCGTGGTCGGAGGGCAGTTGAAGAACGGGGATCTTCCTACTTGAATGTGACGTCGTTGATCCAAGATATCAGCTGTGAACAAGTCACGCGTGAGCTATCAAGAAGGTAAAAAGGAGCTTAAAATAAGCAGGTGTGCCTTCCTATAATCAATATTCAGCAGAAACCCCTCAATATGCTCGATCTTTGCTGCTTCTAAAACTATAACGACCCAGAATATGTCTACCGCAAAAGATTGTTAAATGAATATTGTACATGTCTGGTCGAGAATAAACCAAGGTTTGAGTTCTTATTTGGAAAAAAAAATCGAGTCTGAGTATTAATTATTTGTGTTTGTTCTAGCTACCTTTCTAAACGAGAGTTGATCATTAAATATATGATTATACTTTTTAATCTTTTTTGATGAGCCAATCATATTTCACGATACCACAATCATAAAACCAGCCATATCAAGTGGGATCAAGCATAAGGTGACGCACTCCGGAATTCATAGATCAGAGGTTTTCATTTCCTTGCTACCCATTTAGCAAGCAGATCATCATGACAAGACCCTCTGATCAGCTGATTTTACTTTCTTTTTTTTTTCTAAACAGAGAGAGTTCATCATGACTATGGTAGTGATAAAGATGCAGCCGTATTTAGAAAAAAAAAAGATAAAGATGCAGCCGTCAAATCTCCCGACATACCCTGCACGCAAGCCACCGAAGGAAAAGTGGAAAGCAGGAGGACGCATTTGTATTTTGTGCAGGGAGCCGCACTAAGCATGCAGAGGATCCCCGTCCCTCATCTTTAGATACAAAAGTTGCCTCCAGCCCATCAATCTTCGGCTGCGTTTGCAACCAAAATAATTTCTAAAATTTTATCATTCTCCTAATAAAATATTTTAATATAATCTCATTCTCATTAAAAAATATAAAAAATTACCTCTTTTCACCTTTTTACTAAACCTAATACCAACACATATTCACATATCAAAAATATTACAACACAAACGCAACCTACCTTAGATACAAAGGTGCCCATCAATCACATACGCATCTGTGAAGGCGATTCTAGATAAACGACAAGTCAACTTCTCTTAAGTTACACGTCTTATTGCCCCTCTCACATGTACTTCTCTGCAGTACTCCTAACGTAAATGACCAGCTAGGTAAGAGAACAGCATTTTTTTTTCTCAACAAGAGAACAGCATATTGTTTTTACGTGATCCATTATTCCACGCTTCTGACAAGTAAAGACCGGGTTTTATATTTGACAGGATGAGCCTAATTTCCACGAAAAATCCGACGCAAAATCTGTCCATATATACGATTCATACGATTCTATAGGTGAGGAAGAATCTGTTTTTTCTTCTCTATTTCCTTATTTTGTATCGTAGGAGATAGGACCTATAGCGGCCCATGAGCTGCATGTACAACTGCAACACTGGTCCACGATGGCCCACGCCCATCCTTAGAAGTTAGACTTTGGAGACCAGTATGATTTAATTTTGGATGGAAAAGAGGAAGATAGCACAAGGGATCCACCCCCATCCAATCACTGGTCCAAACAAACCGAAGACACAGTGGCCCACTTTGCACAACTCGGGGAACCTTGAAAAGTGGGAGGGCCTGTATTTCCTTCCAGCACGGGATAAGTAGTCAGCGTTCAAGTTAAATTTAAAATTACATAATAATGAGGAGATAATTATGTTTTTTTGATTCAGTTCAGACCGTATGGTTCAGATACATCAGACCTACGGTCTGCATTGAATCTCATATAATCTAACGTTTCACAGATCTCTACCTCATTTAATGAGATATGTGAGGCGTTAGCTCGACTAAGCTCTTCATTAAGCTGACTAAGCGCCGCACTAGTCAGATAACTAAATAAGTTGTGCAATCACTTCTTTGACCAGTACAATTGGAACACATTTTTTTTTTAAATACTCCATTTCAAACCCTAACTTATAAATCCTAGACTCTAAATTCTCCTCTCCCCTCTTTCTTGTTGCCAATTTGCTTTTCTTTTTGTTGGGTTAATGAGAGACCTGCACATCACGGCCCAAACACATACTTATTACATGCCATGATTTCTTTAATGTACATGTAATTCATATAAAAAAAATGTTTGAGGTTTGGAAAGCCGATGTTTTGGAGTACTACATGGCCCAAACGCGTACTCGTGTATGTGATGCTAATGGTTGAAAATTGGGAAACCAATGTTTTAAAGACATGCTTTTAAGTTTTGATGTTTTAAAGAAATTTGGGAAGCCAATCTTTAAAGTTGCTTCATTGTTCCACTCAAAATAACTTTGTAAATTAGTCTAAATGCAAGAGTGCACTTTGAAGATGTACCGAAATGATATTGAATTTGATTTTTATTGTTTGAAGAAGATGTTACAAGCATAAAGGAAGGGAATATGGCAATTATGAAAACTGTAAAATCATACCTTCTGGTGAATCCGGATGCCTATGTATGAAATTTCTAGAGAGAAAAAAAATGGTTTCTGATAGCCCATGACAAATATGTTATTCGTATCTAATATAAAAATATAAGCATATTGATGTCATAAATAGGTTCCTTTGAATACGTGATGCAATTTTTTTATTGTTAGCTAGACAAAATTCTGCTTGTTTGATGAATTTTTAAGCTTTTTCTTAACAAATATAGACAAACTTTATTTTTTTCCAACTTATTTTTGTTTAAATAGAAAAACTTTTTATCTCAACTAATGATGCGGTCAGACCCCTAGTTTTGTGGTCACTATTTTACATTAATGATGTGGTCATACCATTATTTTTACCTTAATAATGTTGTCATATGAGTGCTCCAGTCGTATCGATCGAAGAATTGATCATAAAACTTGTTTAGTGGTCCAACTAGTGCGGCTAAAGAGAGAGAAAAAGGGTACTGATGCACACTGGTAGGCTCCACATGGAGCCCAGCCGAGCCAATGCCTCACAGGCCTCATTAAATGATGTGGAGACCTGTGAGGCGTTAGATTTTATGACATTCAATCTATACCGTGGGTTTGGATGTGTCTGAACTCGTACGTTCTGGACTGAATCCAAACCCGATAATTACCAATCTTATTGTTGTATAGCCTAAATTAGTGACAACATTTCGTGGTGGCCAATATCTCTCCTTCTCCCTTATATATATATATAGGTCATGGTGAGGGAAAAAAAAAGATTTGGACTTGACCAACCCTGGCTATTGGAGGACATATCATAGCTAGATAGAATAAGAGGTAATGTTCTTTTTGTTTTTGTGGTTTCTTAATCCATACGCAATTAACTCCATATATTATTATTAATGGTAGGCACGATACCAAAAGGAAGCAAGTAGTCACCTAGCTTAACACCTCCTCAATCACTACAAGATCATCAAAAAAGCTTCAAGTTCAAACCATGTGGAGGTCGGATTGTTTAAATCAACTGACATATTAGTGAAATTTGGAACATCAATTCTTTCCATAAACGGATACCTCACCTCTGTTTCTCGCAGGGCCCGCCTGACATAGTACACTGGCTTCTGAACCTCCTGTTCTTCCTGGACTAGGACTGAACTTACAGAGTACTCGCTAACTGCTAAATACACGTATAATAACTCGCCTGACACAAGCCGGTTGAAAATGAGAGGTTGGGCCAAGTACGTCTTGAGTGATTATAAAAGCTCGGGTACATTCCTCATCTCATGTGAAAGTTTTCCACAATATTAAGAATAAAGATAGGCAACGATCTGTGGATAGTGAGATAAAACGATTTAGGGCTACAACCTGCCATGTTAATCTCTGCAATTCCTTTTGATTGGTAGGTGACCTAAGCTGCAAGACTGCTTCAATCTTTTCAAGGTTAGCCATGATCCATCTCTCTGAAACCATGAATCCTGGGAACTTTCCCAAGGATACACTGAAAACACATTTGGTAGGGTTTAACATCATGTCATAACGGTCTAGGGTATCAAAGGTCTCAGCCAAATCTTTAAGATGCTCCTCCATTTGTCTGCTTTTCACGAGCATGTCATCTACATAGACCTCCATATTCCTACCAATTTGCTTTTTAAACACAACATTCACCAATCTCTGGTAGGTAGCACCAACATTTTTTAAACCGAATGACATGATCATGTAACAATAAAGCCACATGTCAGTTACAAAAGATGTCTTTTCTTGGTCTGCGGGGTGCATTTTTATATGATTGTAGCCCGAAAAGGCGTCTAGGAAAGAGAGGAACTTATGTTCGACCGTGGAGTCAACTAACATGTCAATCCTAGGCAAAGGGTAACAATCTTTCCGGCAAGTCTTATTAAGATCAGTAAAATCCACACATATTAGCCACTGCCCACTAGACTTAGGAACCAAGACTACATTAACCAACCAATATGGATAAGTTACTTATCTTATAAATCCTACCTCCAATAGTTTGTCAACTTTTGTGCTATCACTTTGCTCTTTTCAGGCGCGCAGACGCTTCTTTTTTTTTTTTACCGACTTCCTGACTGAGTCAACACTAAGTCGATGCATCATCACCGAGGGATCCACCCCTTTCATATCTCTATGAGTCCACGCCAAAGACTTCGTCCGTAGCCGCAAGAATTGGAGCAGCGCTTGCTTGGCCTCCTCATTAAGTGACTCGTCGACCTTCACCACTTTATTCACCTGCAGCTCCATACTCTCCAACGGTTCTATCGTTTGGACGTGGGGTATAGGCCTTTTATCTACCATTAAAGCTTCTAAATACTTCATCCGTAAATCTTCCGGTGCCACCAAGTCAGTTAAAGACGTAGTATAAACTGGAAAATGGAGTATAGAGGTTTTCCCACAGACGGTTTCAGCTGATGAAGTCAATTTTAACCGGTCTATCACAGTGTCCATTGGGCCAAGAATCCGAGGGAATTAGGCTTGAAATCTAGCGTTTGGGATGAGTTGAAAGGTTCAAGCTCTCACTCATTCTTACTACAAGCAAAGAAAACAAGTTAAGACTCGGGGTCCTCCCCGTATGGGGATTTTCCTAATGCCATAGTCAGTCACCATTTTTTCTATATCTTTTGTTTACTGGTTCAATTATCAGTGAGAGAGAATATGACAAAGAATGTGCATACCTTCTTTGCCCCTCTCTTCCTTTAGTTATCCTTCATTTTTGTCGTTTGGGTCAGGGCTTGTTGGGCCTCGACCTCATTTCTCTTCTAGGCCTTATCACCCTTAGACTTTTTTTGTCTCATCCACCCTTTGTCGAAAGTCGACGTTGTCAAAATTGATCTCCTTTAGGATGGCTTAAGTCGACTGACCATTTCCTTTTCCCTGCTGCTTTCTCGACCTCGACCGCGAGTCAGTGAAGAAACACAGAATAATCATAGTTTCTTAGTGAACTTCTTTACCCGATAAAGCATCGATGTCACTCTTTTATGGACCTCCAATCAATGAAGGGCATATACCACATCGAATGGATTGATTCTTGCATCACTATTTTTGGCCTCGGATTATGTACTTTTATAGTAAAAAAAAAAATTCTCCTCCCATCAGTACTCGTCCTTGAAATTTCAAAAATTAAGTACGCTAGCTCTTATACATAATTTAATAAGTTTTTTGCACCTTATAATTTTTTTTGTGTTGACTCATTTATTTCTGTCACAATGTACAATTAGATGAAAAGTAAATAACAATAGGAGTGGAGTAGGAGGGGGCAGTTATAAAGAAGCTAGGTAGGTTTATTTTGAATTCCAGACCACTTGTAAAGAAGGACGTTAATTTATTTTTTAGGATATAAACAGAGAGAGGACTAGCAGTCCTGGATCGACCGAGAAGGTTTCTGGAAAGTAGAAAGGGGGACCTACCACTGCCGCCCGCATTAATTAGTACGTGTATGGATACGGTCATTCTCTGAAGGCCCGCTCAGTGTTAAGAATAGCGTTCATGAATTCATCATGATTAGGGTAGTGAATAGTGATTAAAGATAAGCCGTCAAATCTCCCGACGTACCCTGCACGAAAGCCACCGAAGGAAAAGTAGAAAGCACGAGGACGCATTTGTCTTTTGTGCATGCAGAGGACCTCGTCTTTAGAGTTTAGATACAGAAGTTGCCCCAGCACATCAATTTTTCTTTAGATACCTACTTCTCTGCAGTCCTAACGTAAATCATGACCAGGCAGGTAAGAAAACAGCGTATTATTTTTACGTGGTCTGCCTTACTAAACTACCAACTATTCCAAAAAAATTTCTCATACAATTAATTAAAAAAATTATATCAAATAAAATAATATATCTCGTTCCTATCAAATAATTTTTTTATTATAATAAACATAAAAAAATTCACGATTATTCCACAGTCCACACTTCTGACAAGTAAAGACTGGGTTTTATATTTAACTGGATGAGCTTAATTTCCACGAAAAGCGGAAAAATCCGACGCAAAATCTGTCCATATATACGATTCTGCAGGTGAGGAAGATATATCTGTTTTTTTCTTCTCTATTTCCTTGTTTTGTATCGTAGGAGATAGGACCTATATATAGCGGCCCATGAGCTACATGTACAAATGCAACACTGGTCCACGATGGCCCACGCCCATCCTTGGAAGCTAGACTTTGGAGACCAGTATGATTTTAGATGGAAAAAGAGGAAGATAGCACTAGGGATCCACCCCATACAATCACGTACGGGTCCAAACAAACCGAAGACACAGTGGCCCACTTTGCACAACTCGGGGAACCTTGAAAAGTGGGAGGGCCTGTGTTTCCTTCCAGCACGGGAGAAGTAGTCAGCGTTCAAGTCAAATTTAAATTTTACATACTAATGAGGAGATAATTACCCATCTTATTGCCGTATAGCCTCAATTAATGACAACATTTCATGGTGAGGAAAAAAAAGATTTGGACTCGACCAACCTGGTCATTGGAGGACATATCATAGCCGGATAGAATCAGAGGTAATGTTCTTTTTGTTTTTGTGGTTTCTTAATCCATACGCAATTAACTCCATAAATTATAATTAATGGTAGGCACGATACCAAAACGAAGCGAGTAGTCTCCTAGCTTAACACCTCCTCAATCACCACAAGATCATCTAAAAAGCTTCAAGTTCAAACCATGTGCATGTCGGATTTTAAATCAGCTGACATATTAGTGAAATTTGGAACAGCAAAGTTCTAATTAGGTATGTATAATTTTCCTCGTTGAAAATTCCATGGACTTGACGTTTCGGCATGGCGAACTAGACCGGTACGTATCATCTCCCCAACATCTCACGCAGCTAGCATTCAGGTCAACCTTATCATTACAGACTAATGAGGACATTCATCATTACCTATCTAATTAATTAATGACATTAATATCCATCAGCCCTCGTATGCTCTTACGTCACAACTGACTATAGCACCATGAGAATTAAGCAAACAAAAGAAGAAAAGTACACCAATGCTGCGCCATATAAATTCAAAATTCGAGCACTTTGATACTCATCGGCAATCTCTCTTAAAAAACCCAAATCACTATGGCTTCACAATCTCCCCAACTCCACTTTCTACTCATTACCTTTTGTGGTCCAGAGCCGCCTTATACCTATGATAGACATAGCCATAATATTGGCACAGTGGAACGTGGTAGTGTCCATAGTCACCTCACCGCTGAATGCCACGGTTTAATACCACCATCAATCGTGCTGTTAAATCTGGACTACCTGTTCGAATTATACCGCTTGAGCTTCCACATGCTGAGGCTGACCTGCTATACGAATTTGAGAACGACGACTCTGTCTCTTTGCAAACGTGATGAAGACTTTTCTTGCTGCGATGAGCATGTTGCAGCAACCACTAGAAGCAGTGGCGGATCCAGGATGAACTTTTATGGGGTCGAACTTTACATGCAAAATAACAATTTTTTTTCTTCATAATGCAAACAATTTTCTTAAAGTTACAATATCGAAAATTAAATACTAAAAGCATTAAAAATAATAGAATACACGTACCGTACTATGTAATACAACTGAGAGATGACAATTGCATCCTACGTTTTTGCATAGTTATCCATTATCTAAACAAAATAAAACAAAGTGAAAACAATCAAACAACAATTTCACAAACCAATTCAAATAAACAGTTTCACAAATCACATATATCTAAATTCCAAATCAATTCAAAGAGAGACGTTATGTGATAAAGTTGGCGACAAACATAAGAAACTAAAATTAACGATCTAAATACATTCCAAACACATTATCCATTACACTGCTAGTCCAACATTCTAACCAATACCCAGCCTAAATTAATCAGATTCTATTGCACTTCCTCCATGACCACTGCAAACCTGTGTGAAACATACATAATGCCATGCCAACAGCAGCAGGCAGACCGGCAGACGGGGACCTCACTTCAGCAGGATAAGTTGAAATTCATATAAATGACTACCAGCCAATCTACTACAAACTCCGCACATCATGACACATACAACATTCATACTCAGTCAATTGAATGTGTTAGGTTTTAAGTGCGCTTAGTTAAAGCATCATAAAGTCATGACAGGAGGAGTGCTATCAATATAAAAACACTATCACGAAGAGAATGGCCAAAGACAGCAAGCATAGACAGACATTAACTTTCATAACAACAATTTGCATAGCCTCATAGGCCATATCAAATCAGATAATAGCAAAACATATATAACCAAACAACCTCACCTTTATTGTTACCACTCGGTAATACGGTCGTTGTTACTTCTAGCTGCAACAGAAAGGCCATGGAGATCACTCGTTCTAGCCGCTAACTGTCAACAGTACAGAAAGTAATCCCATCACTTATAGATGAACAATTAGGAGTAACAAATGGGAGAAAGACCATGCATTAACTTTCGGCATATTGGCAAAACTACCTCTGGGAATGAAGACAACTTCCTTGAACAGAGTACTTTGTCATCATACAGGAATGGTTCTGTCATTAGAATAAATAATACATAATCTCATAATTCCAATTACAACACCAGACATAACATATGCAATCTAAGACAACTTCCTTGAACAGGGTGTAACCCCCCTTCTCAAGAATCTGAGCATGACCCTTGAAACTCTGCACAAAATTAATCTGCTCATCACATTGAATCCCACATTCATCATTACTATTTGTCCAAAATTCATACTCAACCCTCTCATCAGGGTGGGGCACAGACTCTGTCCAATCTATTCTTACAGAAACATCTTTGCCTTTTTTCAAAGCTTGCTTCAAGCTATCACCAAAAGACTTCTCTATTAAAGCAGATGGAATTCCAATCTTCTCTACATAGCCATCCGAGTCAGTACTCTCCTCTGGAGAATCCATAGTAATCAGAGGCTCAACAACACTATCAGCCACAAAAACAGCTGCAGCTCCAGCCTGTTCTCCATTCCATGCTTTCAAGGCAAAGTAGCAATCTGCAATTGCAATGGAAAATAAAAGCTATATATAATTCACAGACATGGTTTATCAACATAAGTCATTCAAAACTCAAGAAATCATATAAGCATCATTCAAAAGTATGTTTTCAAGTCTTTGTCCATTGAAATATTCATGTGTGAGTAGGATGTTTTCCCCTCGGCAAGTGCAGGATACATGGGTAAATTTGAAAGGGAATGGGCAATCTGTATTTTGATCTATTTGATCTTCAATATGTTGTCTTAAGATCTCACACGAGACTCTCCAAGATGTTAGTTTTTAACTCTCACAAACCCAAATTTGGAAAACTGGATTTAAAACATCTAATAACTGAAAGAATTTATTACATATTATGTCTAGTGAGTAATGAAATTAAACAATTTCAAGGGTTTGCTACATATTACCATTCTTTTTCTCTGCAAGATAACTTATGGTAGAAATTCACTGTGAACAAAAGTATGGAAAAGAGATGGAAGATATCTTTTGCCTAAAGTAAAAGTGGTAAAGGAATGGATAGAAAAACAAAACATATGTGAATGACAAAAGACAACAATCCCTTATCTAGTTTAGATTGATTGTGTAATTATGAGGATGATAAATATAACCAATAGTAGCAAAGGAACAGGCTTTTGCTAACTTGATTTTCCTCATCTTGTGTAGATTATGCACGATCTAGAGATCCAAAAAAGATTAGTATGAGAAAACAGGGGAAAGAACCGTAGTAAAACATGTTCGAAGTCCAAATCCACCATATTGAAGATGACCCCTCGTTGTAGTCCTAGGATCTCAGCCAGTAGTACTCTTACTAAATCCAAATAATCTCAACTAACATCGTACGATTTTGAATTTCATGCTTATGAAAGCAATTCAAAACACCTAACAAAGATTAGCAATAAATAAAAACTGGAAAGACCTTATTGCATGAGCCATCAAACAAATTCTTACCAAAAAACTAAGGTTAGACGTTCTAATATTCTTCCTATTAAGATTGAAATAAAGTGAATGTATTCGGAAGAAATTTTGTAAGAATCCATCTTTGGAAAAGTCAAGCAAGTATTGTTTTGGCGCAAAAGCTTTATTCCACAAATCATCGTTCAAAATCTCAACAGAAATGATAAATTACAGAAATTTTTCACCACCACAGCAAAATTCAAACTCAAAAATTTAGATGGAGAAAGAAATTGGAAATTAGATTTGCGTACCTCCTCGGTCAAGGAGAAGAACAGTTTCACCCTACTGGCTGCTGGCGTCGGGAGGGAGGGAGAGTAGAGAGAGTGAGAAAGGGGGAAAATTTTGGGGGTGGGGGGGAGAATTACGCAGGGTGCCCTGTCTTTTTTTTTTTTAATCAGCAAGGGAGCCGTTTCACCCCTGCTGATTTTTTTTTTAAAAAAAAGCACCTGGGCCTGGGCTTCAAGGGGAGGCTAGGTCTGCTTTAAAGGGGGGCGGCCCATATAAAAAAATTCTTCACACCTATTCAGGCGTTGGGGGGCGGCCGCCCCCCACCGCCCGAGGCTAGATCCGCCTGTGACTAGAAGTGTTGTTTGAGGAGCTAAAACCCCGTCCAAGCTGCATAATATCTTATAGAAATCTCACGTGGACGACGGATGTCGCCCACAAGTTCCATATTCCAAAAATTGCATTCGACGGGAAAAACTGTTTCCATCTTTTGTGCTCTCACAATTTGCGTTTGCCAAGGTCTATGAGAGTGTTTCCGATTCAGAGCATTTTGTCGTCCCGGGGTTGCCACATCAAATTGCATTCACAAAAGCTCAGCTACCTGTAGACTTCAATCCAGGCTCAAACTGGCAAGATATGGATGCTATTCTGGAAAAGATCAGGGAAGCCGAAGCAAGATCATATGGATTACTGGTTAAAAGTTATGACAAATTGGAACTAGCATTTCTACAAGAATACAGAAAGAGAACAGGGAAAAAGGTAAGGTGCATTGGCCCTGTCTCTCTATGCAACAACGACAACTCTGACAAGGCCGAGAGAGGTAAAAAGGCCTCAATTGATGAAACCAATGCTTGAAGTGGCTTGGTTCCTGTCCACCGGGTTCTGTAATTGTTAGGGAATATTTTAGTTGGCTATATTTCATATGTAACCTAGTTTATTTCCTGAGATATTAAGATGTGTCAAAGAGTCTATGAAGTAGTGAAGATTGCACTGAAAACAGAGTATTTCTTCAGAAAAATCAAGTTAGCTTAAAGTCAGATGCAAGTCAGACAGGAATGCGAATTGAAGCACGCCTATAACAGAATTTCGTTAGTTCGTTCATAACTAAATGGATGACGTCAAGAAAGACCCAAAAAGCCCAGAACCTTCTCTTTTAACCTTGAGTCACTCTTAGCTTATAACCCATTCATTCTATTTTTTTCTAGGACCAAGAGAGCTTAGAAAAATCCATAAATTAGTGCGTTCAACGTGAAACCAATTCTTGAAAATTTCTGCCGCCTTTTCTTAGCCTTAGATTGCGTGAACTGAAAATGAAACCTTGAATATTAAATCCCTCTCTTTGGGATTCTTAGTTCGGTAATTGATCACCATTGTTATTTCCCCAAATGAGATTCGAGATCTTTGGAAGGTGTTGAAAATCTTGAAGGTCCAAGAGCCCTGTTTGTGTAGTTGATGTTATTGTGAGTTCACAATGGGAGACGACAAGGTATGGACAACGTAGTAAGGTTCTTAGATTTTTTAATGGATGAGATGTTCTCAGTCTCTGCTATGGTGCATATCCGATTGTTGTATTTTGGGTAAGAAATCAAGAGTGTTAGACTAGGATTTTGGGTTGTCTTGAGTCTATAGATCACCTTGTATTTTGAGTTCGAAAATCTAGTGAAATCGTTACCCGGTCTATGGACCCGAGGAGTTTTTTCTCTTGGAATTTGTTTCCAAGACATTTTCTCTTAGTAACCAATATTGGTGTCTCTGTATGTGGTGATTGATTAGTTTGTGTTGTTCTTGTTAAGTATTGATAATCATTCAATGGGAAGATTGGAATAGTTAAGTGTTCTTGGCTGTAAAGAATCTTAGGTATAGATTCTGATCTACATGATTTATATTCCACTTTGATAAATTGTGTTGTTATAATTTTGATATTGAAATTACTGATCTGTTCTTGTGTAGCTTGTGCAGAAATTGTAGTTAAGTTCAAATAGGTACAAGAAAAGTTATAGAACCTATTCACCCCCCTCTAGGTTCTGTTAGTATTGGATTTGAGTCTTAAATCATTCCCTTCAATAATGTACGTATGTCTGGGAAGCATTAGTCGCCTTACACCCCTACAATTGATATAGCTCGGTTTAGGCTTGGAAGCATCGAAAAGGCCATTCATTCGGGTTATTCGAAGTGAATATAAACGATAAGAACTAGAAAAATGGTTAGTAAAGGACGACTTTGAGGAAAGGGTAAAAGGAAGATGCTTCTTGATCCGGCGTTGGTCACCACAAGTATTAATACTATCGCATCCAGCAATTGGTGGGTTCTTAACACATTGTGGTTGGAATTCCACATTGGAAGAGATTTGTGCAGGCCTCCCGATGATAACATGGCCTATGTTTTCTTAACAGTTTTTCAATGAGAAGCTCATCGTACAGGCATTACGATTTGAGTAAGGGTGGGAGTTGAGGTGTTTGCACAGGTGGGGGATGAAGAGAAGGTTGGGGTGCTCGTGAAGAGGGAGAATGTGAAGGAGGCTATAGATAACGTAATGGGTGAAGGAAAAGAAAAGGAAGAGAGAAGAGAAAGAGTAAGAAAGCTTTCAGAGATGGTTAGGAAAGCAGTTGAAGTGGGAGGATCTTCTTAGCTAAGCATTACACTACTTCTTGAAGATATCATGCAACAGGCCCAAAAGCAATCAGAGCATATCATCGTCTGAAATAAAAAAGAAAGAGGAAGAGAGACTACTAGCTCGAACTTCATATGTGCTTGCTTAATTCTCTCTTCTTTTTTGTTCCTAGGCCAAAGATATGTGCTTGCTTCTTCTTCTTTTTTTGGTATAATAACTTGTTGTGTTTACTTTTTTTATGTGAGGAAATAAACTTGGCTCGGGAAATTTGCTGCCAAGATTTGGTTATGTTAGAACGGTACGTCAAAAAAGAGCGGAAAAAAGTGTGCATGAATTATTTCGTTCGAAGCTATTTTCACACTTCCAAATGAATTTTTTTAGTTTTTAGATAACGTTCTAACCGTTATTTAAAACTCATTTGAACATTATTTAGATAATGAAACATCATTATTTCTTTATTTTTAAAGTTGGAACGATACGTATACTCTTCAAACCATTTTGAAAATAACTTAATTATTACTTAAATGATATGTAATTAAATTATAAGCGTAATTGTATTAACTATAGATTTATTATAGCACATGTGTAGGATTATGAAAATCTTTTTGGTACTCAATTATGTATAAATGTAATAAATACAGTATATTTATCTATGTAAGTATGATAGTATATGTATAAGATTGTTAAGTGTTAAGTGTTAAGTATTAAGTATATAAACTTTATTTGTGCTTAAGGATGTCTAAGTAACTACAAACATATGTAAGTATCATAGCACATGTATGAGAGTAGGAAAATCCTATTACTATTAATAGATGATATGTAAATATCGTTGTAAGTATTATAGTACATGTAAGAAAATCTCATTACTACATAATGATGTATGTAACAAATTACGTGCATAATGTTATTTAAACATGTACATACATATTGCAACAAATCTCCTCCACAGCCTGGGCTAGACCACCCTCATGCCACGATGCAGCTTTTGGACCCTGTGACCCCAATCCATGTGCAAATGAACGCCGACAAGTCACATCGTTGATAGGGCCGAGCTACATCGACGTCGGCTCATGATGTCTGACCGCTACCCCGTCATACAACATTAAGTGGGTCAACATGACCCTATATGGCAGACCCTCTTTGCTCATCGACTGAGCCTCGTTCATGATGGTCTGAAACTCAAAGAGCTGAAGGTCGAACAGATATAGACGCGCTACCATCAATATCATTTGTACACGATAGACTGTGCACTCTGAGTCCGTGTGATGTTGTTGTGGAAGAATATTGTGGCTGAAGATGAGGTGGAACATCCGCTAAAAGCTGGGCAGAGAGTTTTGCGAAATCAATGTCTGGACCAAGTATTGCTCCTCTCCAGTCACCAGTCTGAAGATCTCCTCAGCCGACAAAGTCGCAGTAGGATAAGCACCCACTCACCTCAGAATGCCCAAGTATGTGGAAAGGATGTTGAGGGAGATCTTGATCGTAACTCCCCGAATGAGGACCTCCCTCTTGTTCTAGTTAATGTTCACCTCTTGCAGATCCGCGTATTACTCTTGAAATAGAAATGTGTACGGTAGGCCAGTCCAAGAGAACACGCACTCTCATCCTTGATGGGTGAAGATCTGGTGGATGGTGCGACCCTCGAAGTCAAACTCTGAGAAGTCGTGTGTGGAAACATCTCTTCTGCCACAACAAAGCGCTTAAATATAACCACTTACCTCTCCACTGTAGTCAAAAGTGCAGCTTGTGCATAAGAGGAGGAAGTCACTCTAGAATGTTTTGCTATTTTAAGTTAATCTGAAAAAAACCTGTTAGAATGGTAAATAACATCATAAAATGAAACAAGTATTACGTTCGAACGACAAATAAAGTATCGAATGGAAAAATAAACCATCGAACAACATTATCGAACAAAAAAGATACTAAACATCGAACGGACGCTAATTATTGAATGAAAAATATAAATCATCAAATGAACATCAAACATAAATAACAAATCTTACGGAAATTAAATTATCAAACAGTTACAAAACAAAACATTGAACGAAAAATAATTTTATAGAACAAACAATACTTCGGATGGGTAAATTCATGTTGTTGGATCTATAGGACCTTTTCGAACGATACACTGTACTGTTTGAACACTGTAACACAAAAATGTAACAAACACTCGGTCATTTTCAAACTCCCTCAATCTCTACTTTCCTACATCAAAATCAATAAAAAAATCTAAACTAACTATAAACACTCACATTCATCAACATGAATATTATTTTGCATGTTTTTAACTTATTCAAATCCAAATCCAATACGCAAAATCAAACCAAACAAAGATAGAAAAATATATTTTAACCGTAACAAAACGTACCTGGAGTGTGTAAGACTACAAAGAATGAATTCCACGGAGTAAAATGACAATGGAGCTTAAGAGGGATTTTGAGAGAGTGTGGGGAAATGAGGCTCAGGTGTGTAATATTCTAATGATCATTTGAACGCGTACGAAAAAAAAATCGTCAGAAACCGTTCGTTAACCAACATCTCATTTCCTAATCGTCAGATAATCGTTGGAACAGATACCACTTCACGTTTGAACGATATTAAAAAAATGATAAAATTGATGATGATTGGACTTGCATTTATTGTGGTAGGTGGAAAAGTGGCGTTCGAAAGTGTTCAGACACTTGTAGGCTTTTCGGGAAACGAACAGTTGCCTCAAAAAGATTATGTGGCGTTCGAACAGATTAGTTTAAGAACTAACACGAGTTTCTATATTCCGATATTTTCGTTTCCGTTCGAACGACATTTTTCATTTCGAACGAGAGTCGAAATTGGCATTAAAAGATTCCATTGTCGTTCAAAGATTGGGGAAAGAATGCCCTTTCGTTTGAACAGATAATTTCAAGTTCGAACGTGAGTGTCGGGACAGAGAATTATGTCCCAAAAAATTCAAAATCGTCGTAAAAAAGTATTTTTTTGGACAGTTTTAATTTCAGTCTAAAAAACAGAACTTCATATTTGTTCGGGAATGAATTCAAAATCTGTCAGCTAAAGAGTGGTTTTTGGGATGGATAAAAAAAATCCATCCCAAAAAGGAAAATTTGTTGTAGTGTCCAATTTTGTAGCCCTTTTATTATGTTTTAGGCGTAAATGCACCACATACCCATGTGGTATGACTAAAGTTGCAGATATGCCCCTCTGGTACAAAAAGTTGGATTAATACTCCTGGGTGATATTTCTTTACACTAAATACCTTTTCGTCAATTTTCTATTTAAAAACTTAACGGGGAGTGATGACATGACCCATCTTTAAACGTTTGGATCAATAATACCTCGCCACGTGCCCTTTGGGCCCACTTTGACCACGTCATATGCCAAGTAAAAGGCCACGTCATTGCCAAGTCATATGAAATGCCACGTAATTTAAAAAGGAAGAAAAAAAGCCATGTTCGAGTTAAGCTACAAGACGCCGTTCAACTTATCACCTTGTTGACGATTTCTAGGGGCTGTTCATTTAACAAAAAATCCTCAGGATTTTTTGAATTCTCACAATATAAAAATTCTACAACCAAACATCATTTTTAACCTCACATAAAAATAACTACAACATGCATACCAATAAAGTTAACATCACCTAACCGAACAACCTCCTAGTTTGTAGTTCTAGACTTCACAATTGGTTGGATCACTGAGAGTGAGAGATTGTTTAATAGAGGGGGCGAAGAAACTGGATTGGCAACTAGGATTCGCAGGCTAATGTCAACTGGAATGACTTGGGGGATCGTAGGTGACTGGAGGGCCAATGTAATCGACAGCAACCGAGTAATCGGTACTGAAGATTTCGTCGTCGTCATTGTTTTCAATGAGTGCAGACACAGCGGGCCACAACTTCCTCGGCAGGCTATCCATTGAAGCTGACCCAGCTTTAGATACAAAACGAAACAACTAGCTCCAATTTCCAAAACCACGAGATAATTCCAATTACCCAGCAAGCATAACCTTCGACATCACAATCCTACGAAGCAAAACCATCAAACCAAGCCAATACTTCCTTTTTCCCCAGATCATAATGTAGTAGGCAAAATAGAGAGAGAGAGTGGGAACTGTGCATGGGGCTGTTGCGTTGAGGTTGATTCGGCTCTTTGGAGAATTTAGGGTTCTTTGTGATCGATCGAAGTGGGGGTGAACTTTGGGGGAGAAGGATAAGGAGAATCGGGGAGAATGAGGATAATCCGAACATGGCTTTGTTTTTTTAAAAAAAAAAAAAATTACATGGCATTTCGTATGAATGGGCAATGACTTGCTTTTTACTCGGCATATGCCGTGGCCAAAGTGGGCCTAAAGGACACATAATGAAGCATTATTGGTCCAGATATCTAAAGATGAGTCACGTCATTACTTTCCGTTAAGTTTTTAAACGGGAAGTGGACGGAGGGGTATTTAGTGAAAATATATATCATCCCAAGGGTATTAATCTAACTTTTTCCAGACGGGTATATCTACAACTTAATCATACCACATGAATATGTGGTGCATTTAAGTCTAAGTTTTATTTAAAAAAATTAGGCCTTTTATTCTTAATTTTAATTTTACTATAATATTGTGTCACCCCCAACCGTCTTTCCTGAGATGTAGTCAGCGTTCAAGTCAAATTTAAAATTACATACTAATGAGGACATAATTACCCATCTTATTGGCGTGTAGCCTCAATTAATGACATCATTTTGTGGTGGCCAATATCTCCTTGTCCTTTATATATAGATATATACATAGGTCATTGTGAGGAAAAAAAAGATTTGGACTCGACCAACCTGGTCATTGGAGGACATATCATAGCGGATAGAATCAGAGGTAATGTTGTTATTGTTTTTGTGGTTTCTTAATCCATAAGCAATTAACTCCATAAATTATAATTAATGGTAGGCACGATACCAAAAGGAAGCGAGTAGTCAGCTAGCTTAACACCTCAATCACCAAGATAATCAGAATCTTCAAGTTCAAACCATCATGTGCAGGTGGGATGTTTAAACCAGCTGACATATTAGTGAAATTTGGAACAGCAAATTTCAAATTATGTATCTATTTTCCTCGTTGAAAATTCTATGGACTCGACGTTTAAGGCAGCATGGCGAGCTAGTTAGGGTAGAAAAATCGGAATGCGGTCCGGTTTTTCGGATCACAATGCTGTCCGGACCGCATTCCGGTCCTAGTATATTAAAGGACCGGACCACTTATAAGTGGTATATAAGTGGTCCGGTCCGGTCCGGTCCGATTTTACTAAATGCGGTCCGGTCCGGACCACGTAAGTGGTCCGGACTGGTTTTAATTTTTTTTCAATTTTTGTGGTCCGGACTGGTTTTAATTTTTTTTATTATTTTTTTAAAATTCTAATTTTTGTTAGGTTAATTTCAAAGGGGAGAAAAGTGCATATAAAAATGTTAAGTTTTAGTTTAGATTAAAATTAAACGTTTTAAGTTTATAATTTATATTAAAAATTATAAAAAAATATTATAAAATAAAAAATTAATTAAAATTTTTATTATTATTAAACTCAAATAATTGAATCAAACAATCCATAGGTATCTATTTTCCTCGTTAAAAATTCCGTGGACTTGACGTTTAAGGCCCCACGGCGAGCTAGACCGGTAGCTAAAATATCTTACTAATTAATGTCAATATCCATCAGCCCTCGTATGCTCTTACGTCACTTGATGTGAATTGCGAGGCAAGTACGCCAAAGCTGCGCTACATAAATTAAAATTTGAGACTTTGATACTCATCCATCGGCACTCTCTCTTGAAAAACCCAAATCGCAATGGCTTCCCAATCTCCCCAACTCCACTTTCTACTCATACCTTTTGTGGTCCAGAGCCGCCTTATACCTATGATAGACATAGCCAAAATATTGGCACAGCGGAACGTGGTAGTGTCCATAGTCACCTCACCGCTGAATGCCACAGGATTTGATACCACCATCAATCGTGCTGTTAAATCTGGACTACCTGTTCGAATTATACCGCTTGAGCTTCCACATGCTGAGGCTGACCTGCTATACGAATTTGAGAACGACGACTCTGTCTCTTTGCCAAACGTGATGAAGACTTTTCTTGCTGCAATGAGCATGTTGCAGCAACCACTAGAAGAGTTGTTTGAGGAGCTAAAACCCCGTCCAAGCTGCATAATATCTGATAGAAATCTCACGTGGTCGACGGATGTCGCCCACAAGTTCCATATTCCAAGAATTGCATTCGACGGGAAAAATTGTTTCAATCTTTTGTGCTCTCACAATTTGCATGTTTCCAAGGTCTATGAGAGTGTTTCCGATTCAGAGCATGTTGCCGTCCCGGGGTTGCCACATCAAATTGCATTCACAAAAGCTCAGCTACCTCAAGGCTCAAACTTGCAAGATATGGATGCAATTCTGGAAAAGATTAGGGAAGCCGAAGCAAGATCATATGGATTACTGGTTAACAGTTATGACGAATTGGAACTAGCATATCTGCAAGAATACAGAAAGAGAACAGGGAAAAAGGTATGGTGCATTGGCCCTGTATCTCTATGCAACAAGGACAACTCTGACAAGGCTGAGAGAGGTAAAAAGGCCTCAATTGATGAAAACCAATGCTTGAAGTGGCTTGACTCCTGCCCACCGGGTTCTGTAATCTACGTATGTCTGGGAAGCATTAGTCGCCTTACACCCCCACAATTGATAGAGCTCGGTTTAGGCTTGGAAGCATCCAAAAGGCCATTCATTTGGGTTATTCGAAGTGAATATAAACGAGAAGAACTAGAAAAATGGTTAGTAAAGGACGGCTTCGAGGAGAGGGTAAAAGGAAGAGGCTTCTTGATCCGGGGTTGGGCACCACAAGTACTAATACTATCGCATCCAGCAATTGGTGGATTCTTAACACATTGTGGTTGGAATTCCACACTCGAAGGGATTTGTGCGGGCCTCCCGATGATTACATGGCCTATGTTTTCTGAACAGTTTTTCAATGAGAAGCTCATCGTACAGGTATTAGAGATTGGCGTAAGGGTGGGAGTTGAGGTGTCTGTGCAGTTGGGAGAGGAAGAGAAGTTTGGGGTGCTAGTGAAGAGGGAGAACGTGAAGGAGGCTATAGACAAGGTAATGGGCGAAGGAAAAGAAAAGGAAGAAATAAGAGAAAGAGTAAGAAAGCTTTCAGAGATGGCTAGGAAAGCAGTTGAAGTGGGAGGATCTTCTTACCTAAGCATTACACTACTTCTTGAAGATATCATGCAACAAGCCCAGAAGCAATCAGAGCACAGCATCGTCTGAAATAAAACAGAAAGAGGAAGAGAGGCTACCAGCTCGATCGAACTTCATATGTGGTTGCTTTCTTTTTTTCTTTTTCTTTTTTTGAATAATAAGAAGTTCTTGTTATGTGTTTACTTTTTGATGTGAAGAAATAAACTTGTCTAGGGAGAATCCAAACTTTAAATCCTGGATCTACTTTGGTCTTTTTAAAAAAAAAAGAATTATATTTTAAATTATACTCTCGATATTTAAATTATTTGTTCTTTACACTCAAATTTATCAATTTTACTCGTCAGGAAGATAGAAAACGCTCCTCGTCTTTTGTACTTCATTCAAATCCTATGATAAATTTCATGTTTCTTTTTTCTGTTACACATGTTGTACTTCATTCAAATCCTAGAAAACGCTTGTGCATTCGGTTGGCATCTCTTCTATTGTGGAAGGTTCTGATCCGGGGATCAAATTCCCGCCGGCCCCCAATTTGTCGAGGGAAAAAAAAACGTAGAAAACGCTCCTCGTCTTTCTTTTTTCTGTGCGCAGCAAGAAACTGCTATACTTTTCTTCCTTTCTAGAAGAGAGAAGACTAGAATCTTAATAGTAAGTTTCCAGCAGGAATTCAACCACACGTGCATGTCTCGTAAGTTTGTAGGCTAGCTAAACACCTCGAGGCTGATGATCAACTTCCGCATACACGAAAAATAATTATGACCGAATAAAGATAAAATAGTTCAACCTTGATAATTAGACTCAAAATGGGCTGCCTTAGGCAAACCTGAGGGAAACATTCCCACTTGTATCCCTGTAACTATTTTGAGCAGCAACGATCCAGCGATAATAACTTTCTCCTTGAAGTCGGCTGGTTCTTATTGGAAGTCTCATATTGCTAGAGAAACTAGTCAATATGCTCCTTATAAGGTTGTGACATCCTTCACTCTTCAAGGTGTCTTTTGGAGTTGAGTTAGGCTCACCTTTCATATATTGTGTAAATTCTAATATGGAATCGGAGCAAGGTTCCTAGTTTGTGGTCCACCGTCACCCGTTTTCACTTGTTGGTTTGGATGTCCTCCCCACTACACGTTAGAGGGCGTATTGGAAGTCCCACATTGCTAGAGAAACTAGTCAATATGTTCCTTATAAGGTTGTGACATCCCTTACTCCTCAAGACGTCTTTTAGAGTTAAGTTAGACCCACATTTTACATATTGTGTAAATTCTAATAGTTTTATCCACGGATATTATTTATTAAAAAAAAATTGGACGCCAATAACAAAATTATGACCCTCCTGATTAATGGACGTAGGAGCGCCCGTCGATCCAACCAAAGCGAAGTCATATGGGCCGGGGCCGCTGCTCTAGATCGGAGCTTGAACTAGTTTTCATATCAAAATAACCAATAGACTTTGAGATTTTTTTTTTTAAAATTCAGTAAGGTTTTCGATATTGGGTTAAAACCTGGTGAGCTCCATGTAATTTTTCCTTGATTATATAATAATGACGGTAATCTCAAATTCCCACGTTGGGCACTGTTACAGGAGGAAGTTAGGGCTGGAAAGATGGAGTCTTGATTGAAATTGGGGAAGGAGAGATGATGTCGGCAGTCACAAGGACTTAGAAGAGTTCGAAGTCGAGAGTTGAAGGGGAGCTGCCAGCTTGGTCGTTGGTCAGCTGTAAGGGCCTTGGGCCTATTAGTTTGAGGGGCTTCGGGCCTATTGAGTGGGCTTGGGCCTATTAGTTGTTTTAGTAGTTGGTTGTTTGTTTTTATTTCCTTTAGTTGTAACTCCTGGCCCAGCCCGTGTGTGGGTGGAATGACTAGCTTATAAGGCACCTGAGTTGCTGTTAGGGGTATCGAATTTGTTTGTTAAGTTGTTAGACGATGGAGGCTCGCCACCTCGAATTGGCTTTATCCTTTCCGTTTCTATGAATGAATTGAAGTGTTATCAGTACATCCTTTTGATAGCTAAATTTACAGTTACAATTTAGAAATTTGTAACAATTTGGTATCAGAGCATCTTCCTGGAATGGCAGAGGGTACTCGTTTAGTGAAGTTAGCTGAAGGATTGGAGGAAGTCCGAGCAGAACAAGTAGCCCAACGAGTGCGTATGGAGGAGCTGATGCAGCAGTTGGGAAATCTGACCGTGGGTCTCCAAGCTGTGGTCCAGACGTTGGATCCAAAGAAGCAGGCAGCACCTGCACATGAGCACCATCCTCATCAAAATCAGGAGGTAGGAGGGGTCCAAATGAGGTCAGTACGTTTGGATTTTCCCAGATTTGAGGGTGAGGATCCCACAGGTTGGCTTTATAGGGCCAATCAGTTTTTTGCCTTCAACCAAACAACACCACAACACAAGATTTTCATGGTCTCTTTTCATATGGAGGGTAAGGCAATGATTTGGTTTAGAGAGGCAGAAAAATCTGGAGCTATTACAAGTTGGGAGGGATTTGAGAGGGCTCTATTAAACCGATTTGGTCCTCAAGTTTATGATGATCCCATGGAAGGGTTAGTAAGGCTCAAACAAACAGGGACAGTAGAGGAGTATACTAGTCAGTTCGAAATTTTAGCAAACAGGTTGGGGGGGTTGGATGAAACTCATAAACTAAGTTGCTACCTCAGTGGCTTAAGGGATGAGATCAGACTCTCCATTAAGATGCTGAATCCAACCAGCATACAGAGGGCATTCGCTTTGGCTAGGATGCAAGAGGAGTATCTAATGGTTGGAAGGAAGTCAATGAGAGGGGGGCCAAGCAATTTTTCTGCCCCTAACGTGGCCCAACAAATCCCCAATGTTGTGCCCAAACAGAATGTGAAAGTTCAGCGGATTTCACCTCAGCAAATGAAAGAGAGGAGGGACAAGGGCCTATGTTACCACTGTGACTCCAAGTGGAATCCAGGCCACAAATGCCCAAACTTAAAGTTGTTCATGGTGGAGGGCAGTGAGGAGTTTACAGAGACAGCTTCTTTGGAGGAGGAAAATGAAGGGCAACAAGTGGAGAATGAGTTGATAGAGGTGGATACTTGTGAAGAGAGACCAAACATCTCTCTCCATGCCATTGCAGGGTCGTTTATGTCCAGCTCTATGAGAACTATGCGGGTCAAGGGCAGCTTGTACAACCAAGACATAGTGGTGTTAATTGACAGTGGGAGCACCCATAACTTTGTGGACCCAGCAGTAATTAAAAGATCTCAATTGTCCATTAACTCTAGGCACAAGCTGAGTGTGACAGTGGCTAATGGAGAACGTATAAGCAGTGAAGGAAAGGTTAATAACCTGAAGGTTAAAATGCAGGGGGAGACTTTCTCTTTGGATGCTTTCGTGTTGGTCTTAGGGGGTTGTGACATGGTGTTGGGAGTCCAATGGCTGAAAACTCTAGGAACCATTTCCTGGAATTTTAATGACTTAAGTATGCAGTTTGAGCACAATTCAAAGAAAGTGCTATTGCGTGGGCTGGTAGCAACCCAATTCATGCAAGACACTATAAATTTAAGAATGCTTAAGGGAGAAAAAAGGGGACTGTTCTTGCAATTGGTGCTGACCGACAGTAAAGACAAGGAGGAACAGATTAGCAATGCTGAAGTGGGAGAGCTGCTGCAACGTTATCCTGAGATTTTTGAGGAACCTAAGGGGCTTCCACCAAAGAGGTCTCATGACCACGCAATAGTGTTGAAAGAAGGAACTCAGCCCATTAGTGTGAGACCCTACCGCTATGCATACTACCAAAAGGATGAAATTGAGAAGATAGTGCAAGAGTTGTTGGGGTCTGGTGTGATTAGGGCATCACAAAGCCCTTTTTCATCCCCGGTTTTACTAGTTCGAAAGGCTGATGGGAGTTGGCGTCTTTGTGTAGACTATCGGGCCTTAAATAGTGCTACGGTAAAAGACAAATTTCCCATACCAGTCATAGATGAGCTGCTGGACGAACTACATGGGGCAAGGATCTTTTCTAAGCTGGATTTGCGATCTGGTTATCACCAGATCAGGGTAAAAGAGGAGGACATCTCAAAAACAGCATTTCGAACACATGAGGGACACTATGAGTTTTTAGTGATGCCCTTCGGGCTTACTAACGCCCCTTCAACATTTCAGTCCCTAATGAATGAGGTTTTTAGACCGTACCTTCGAAGATTCATTTTGGTTTTCTTTGATGATATTTTGGTTTATAGCAGGAGCATGGAAGAGCATGTAAAACATTTGGAAGTGACTCTAAGAGTGCTGCAGGAGCACCACCTCTTTGCTAAGAGGTCCAAATGCAAGTTTGCTTGTGATGAAGTAGATTATTTGGGGCATTTAATATCTGCCCAAGGAGTAAGGGCAGATCCCTCCAAGCTGCAGGCCATGTTAGATTGGCCCATTCCTAAGTCTCTTAAGGCCTTGAGGGGTTTTCTCGGTCTTACGGGGTATTATCGGAAGTTTATTAAGGGGTATGGAATGTTAGCTGCCCCTCTCACCAACTTACTCAAGAAGAATGGGTTCCATTGGGGTGAAGAGGCACAAATGGCCTTCGCTAAGCTTAAGCAAGCTGTGACTAATCCCCCGGTATTATCTTTGCCAGATTTTACTAAATCCTTTGTGATAGAATGTGATGCTTCAGGCAGTGGAATGGGGGCTGTTTTGATGCAAGAGGGGAGACCACTTGCATATTTCAGCAAGGCATTAAAAGGGAGGATGCTATCTATGTCGACTTATGAGCTGGAACTCCTAGCTCTAGTGAGTGCCATTCGTAAGTGGAGGCCATACTTGCTTGGGCAGACTTTCAAGGTTCGCACGGATCATCAAAGTCTGAAACATTTGCTTGAACAGAAGATAGGAACACCTCTACAGCAGAAGTGGGTCACTAAACTCTTGGGGTACGATTTTTTGGTGGAATATAAGCAAGGGCGAGACAATAAGGTCGCGGATGCTTTATCTAGAAAGTTTGAAGCGTTGGAGGGGGAGGAAAAAGGAGAGCTCAAGGCGATTTCATTCCCTATTGCTACATGGTTGGAAGAGGTGAGAAATACTTATGTGACTGATTCCCACTTGCAAGATCTCCTTGCCAGGTTTCAAGAGGGAAGGTTGGATCCCCTCAAATATCAGATGGTGAATGGACTGTTGTACTACAAGAACAGAATTTACATTGGGGATGATTTGACTATTAGGGAAAGGATTCTACAGTTGGTCCATGACAGCCCTATGGGTGGACACGCTGGGTATGAAAAGTCCTACCAGAGAGCTAAGAGGGATTTCTATTGGCAGGGAATGAAAAACGACATCAGAACATACATCAAACAGTGTTGCATTTGCCAAAAGAATAAGTATGAAAACATGCTGCCAGCTGGCTTACTTCAGCCACTGCCCATCCCTCAAATACCTTGGACCAGCATATCCATGGATTTCATAGAGGGATTGCCGAAATCACAAGGTTATAGTGTGATTTTTGTGATTGTGGATAGGCTTACTAAGTACAGTCATTTCTTGCCCCTTAAACACCCCTATACAGCCAAGCTAGTGGCTCAGACATTCATGCACAATGTTTTCAAACTACATGGGTTTCCCGAATCCATAATCTCAGATAGAGATCCAATTTTTACTAGCAGTTTTTGGCAAGAACTATTTCGCATGCAAGAAGTGAAACTAAATCTTAGCACAGCATACCACCCCCAAACAGATGGACAGACAGAGGCCATGAACAAATGCTTGGAAGGTTATCTAAGATGCATGATTGGGGACAAACCTAAAAGCTGGGTTGATTGGTTAGCATTGGCCGAATGGAATCACAACACAAGCATTAATTTTTCAACAAAGATGACACCTTTTGAGGCGGTTTATGGCTACTTACCTCCGCGGTTTCCGACATATGAACCGGGTACAACAGCTGTTGCAGCCGTAGATGACACCCTGCGCAACCGTGAGCTCCTTATGTCACTGCTTCGAGAGAACCTGCAAAAGGCACAAGCAAGAATGAAGAAATATGCTGACTTGAAGCGCAGGGAGAGAGAATTTAAAGAGGGTGATCTTGTTTACCTCCGATTGCAACCCTATCGGCAGCTCTCAGTTCGACAACGCCACAATCAAAAGTTATCTCCGCGGTACTATGGCCCCTTCCCAGTGCTCCAGCGGATTGGATCCGTCGCATACCGCCTTGATCTGCCCCCGGAGTCAGCTATCCACCCGATTTTTCACGTGTCTCAGCTCAAACCGCACATCGGCAGTCGTGTCTCGCCCATCGCGACACTACCTCCCACGGATTCGCAAGGGGAGCTCCGTCCAGAACCCATAGCGGTGCTTGACCGTCGCCTCACCAGATCAGGCTCGCGAGCGGTGACCGAGGTGCTTGTCCAGTGGCATGGCCAACATCGCGACGACGCCACTTGGGAGAAGCTCTTCCATCTTCAACGAGATTTCCCACACCTTGCGGGCAAGGTGTTTTGAAGGGGGGAAGTATTGTTACAGGAGGAAGTTAGGGCTGGAAAGATGGAGTCTTGATTGAAATTGGGGAAGGAGAGATGATGTCGGCAGTCACAAGGACTTAGAAGAGTTCGAAGTCGAGAGTTGAAGGGGAGCTGCCAGCTTGGTCGTTGGTCAGCTGTAAGGGCCTTGGGCCTATTAGTTTGAGGGGCTTCGGGCCTATTGAGTGGGCTTGGGCCTATTAGTTGTTTTAGTAGTTGGTTGTTTGTTTTTATTTCCTTTAGTTGTAACTCCTGGCCCAGCCCGTGTGTGGGTGGAATGACTAGCTTATAAGGCACCTGAGTTGCTGTTAGGGGTATCGAATTTGTTTGTTAAGTTGTTAGACGATGGAGGCTCGCCACCTCGAATTGGCTTTATCCTTTCCGTTTCTATGAATGAATTGAAGTGTTATCAGTACATCCTTTTGATAGCTAAATTTACAGTTACAATTTAGAAATTTGTAACAGGCACGAGGCCGGCCAACCTCTCTCACTATTTGGCGGTGCTTTTCGCACTTCGCAAAAACTATGGTGATCATGATTGATTCTATAATGAGAAATAGAAGGAGAATTTGCTGCGAAGGAGTCCATTTGCACAAGTAAGGAACATGTGCACCAATCCGAGCCAATTGTGGGGTGAAGAGTCTCTATTAACAACTTGCCGACATTCCCATGTTGGCCAATATGATCTTGTTCTGTGTTTATAAGTACATTTATGGGCCTTCGGACAACGTACAAGTGCGTTATCATATCAATGAATTAAGTATGAAGGGAATAAATTGTTTTCCGACGTAAACCACTGGCAGAACGGCCGTCGGCCAGCCACCAACACTACAGTTCCTCATCCTTTTATCCCCATGGCACTCGGCCATTCATATTAATGCCCAATTGGCATGAAAGTAATTACAGGCTCATGTCTCCGGCAGACATAAAAAAGGAAAATATATAAGAAGCAGACTCAAAAAAGTCTACTCGGATTTTTGTCGGCCTAGCTAAAACTACGTCTAATACGTACATTATACGTACGTACAATACTAACTAATGAGGACGTACGTACGTGTAGGGTTGAGAGCATGTCAATCGTAATCGAATAAAAGGATCGACAAAAAAATTATTATTTTGCGTGTAGGAAATTTGGCTCTTCAAACACGCAAATTGACGCGAATATAGCGCATGAATTGCAGCGAAAGTTTTTAACATCGACAACGTCCGTGGTTGTTACTTTTCGTAGCCGTGGTCGAGAATTTTCAGAGTAAAAGATGCACTTGTTGACTTGTTCAAAGTCGATGAACGTCCAGACCTGACCTAGCTAGCTAATATATAACCGCCAAAAGCAAGCAATTACAGATCAAACACAGTGGACATTAGATCATAAGGAAATATATCATCACCACCTACTCTTTCTAACATTATCAGCCACCGATATTCTTCTGCGTTAATGGCTTCACTACCTCACTTCGTCTTGATGCCACTCATGGCACAAGGCCACATGATACCCGTGATAGACATGGCCAGGCTCTTTGCAGAGCGTGGCGTGATTGTAAGCTTGGTCACCACCCCCTATAATGCCTGGAGATTTGACGCGGCTATTGATCGAGCTAGAGAATCTGGGCTCCCGATTCGGCTCGTGCGACTGGAATTTGCAAGCCAAAAGGTGGGGCTTCCTGAAGGGTACGAGAATCTTGACATCCTACCTTCACGAGGCCTACTAGGAAAGTTCTACCAAGCTCTCAGTATGCTGCAGCAACCACTGGAGGAGTACCTCGAAAAACAAACGCCCCCTCCGACTTGCATTATATCTGACAAGTCCCTATATTGGACATCCGAAACGGCTCGAAAGTTCAATATTCCAAGGCTTGTTTTTCACGGGATGGGATGCTTCTCACTTTTAAGCTCCCATAATATCAAACTTAACAATGCTCACCATTCTGTCACTTCTGACTCAGAACCCTTTGTGATCCCTGGACTGCCCCAAAGAATAGAGATAACCAAAGCCCAGCTTCCAGGAGCATTTGTTGCCCTGCCTGAGTTGGGCGATGTCCGAGACAGGATGCAAGAGGCTGAATCAACAGCTTATGGGGTTGTAGTGAATAGTTTCGATGAATTGGAGCACGAGTTCCTTGAGGAGTACGAGAAGGCCATTAAGAAGAAGGTGTGGTGCGTTGGGCCAGTTTCTCTACGCAACAAGGAGACTTTGGACAAGTTTGAGAGAGGTGACAAACCCTTGATTCGCAAGCAGCAAGTCTTGGGATTGCTTAACTCAATGAAGCCCAGGTCAGTTGTTTATGCTTGTCTAGGTAGCTTATGCCGTCTTGTTCCCCCACAACTAATAGAACTTGGCCTAGGCCTAGAAGCATCAAATCGGCCATTTATTTGGGTAATCAAAGCGGGAGAGAGATACTCAGAGTTGGAGGAGTGGTTAGTGAAGGAAAGATTCGAGGAAAGGAACAGAGGAAGGGGACTCTTGATCAAGGGATGGGCTCCACAAGATTTTATACTGTCGCATCCAGCAATTGGAGGGTTCATAACCCACTGTGGTTGGAACTCAACAATAGAAAGCGTGTGCTCGGGGGTGCCAATGATAACATGGCCTCTCTTCGCCGAGCAGTTCTTAAATGAAAAACTGGTGGTAGAAATTTTGAGGATTGGGATACGGGTAGGAGTCGAGATCACTGTCAAATGGGGGGACGAAGAGAAAGTCGGGGTTTTGGTGAAGAAAGATCAAGTTGAGAAGGCGATAGCCATGCTGATGGATGGGGGAGAAGAAGGGGAAAAGAGAAGAAAGAAAGCAAGAGAACTTGGAGAGACAGCGACAAGGGCAGTGGAAAAAGGAGGATCCTCTCAATTAAGCTTGTCACTCTTGATCGCCGAAATATCAAAACTATCCACCCAAGAAAAGAAGTAATTAGTACAACATTGTTCTACATAAACAGTAGTCCTGATCATTGGAATAAGCGAAATCTTTATGTCTAAAGTATTTTGTCAAGCAAATAAGAGTCGGAAACCGTGGCGTAAAATACATTAATTTGTCTTGTATGGAACTTATAAGCAATGTTGCTTTCCCACAAAAAAGAGAACAGGGAAATAAAAAATAATAATAAAGACAGAGAATATCAATTGCAGCATTTTTTCTAGTATTTTAAATTCCAATTTGACATGTATGGTACCAAATAAAGCAGTTCTTATCTTCGGTATATCTCTTTTTAATTTTGTCTTCTCCTATCGTGTCTTCTACCACTGCATCCTTATCTTCATTTTTATTTTTTATATGCTTAAATTTTTGAGATAGTGGTTAATTTCATCTACATGTAAAGGTGCAAATCGTGTTGCGCACCACCACGTTCATTGGGCTGCCTCCAGAATTTATACTGGTGAGTATTTCTTTATCCCTGAGCACTTACATAGACTGTCTTAGTTGTATGCAAGGTTTTAACCTCCTTAGTTGTGCTCTTTTGTGTTATGAATAAAACGCAGGGTAGCGTAATGCCCTTTTTTTAAAAAGAAAAAAAAACGTCCAGAGTTGACTTATCTCCTTGGATCTTACTTCCCGTCACGTTATCATCCCTTTTATATATGATTGTCCCACCCATCTCACCATTGTCCACAAGTTTCTTGCCCTTTGGTTTAATATGATAATTTCAAGCAGCTTTCTATGAAAGGAAGTGTTTACCTACTATTGTTATTGTAGAGAGCAGCTTAGTCGCATGCTTGACTTTCTTAAGTAAAGAAAATTCTTCTGGTGGTGCATTCAAAGGGCCGGTTGGCTGCAACAGGCCAAGGCGGTGCGACGACTTTGGTAGCACATCGAGAACTTGATATATTTTCGAATACATTATTATTTTCATTCGTACACGAATAATTCATGAACTTTCCTTTCGTTTTCCAGTTATACGGTGTTTAGTTTTGTATTCTAGTGGACTTAGAACTTACGTGACATTAAAAACAAGGGATAAATGTCAAATTGGTCCCTGTAATATACCCGAAAATCATTTTGGTCCTTGTGATAAGAAAATTATAAATTTAATCCCTATAATACCTCATTTGTTTCGCCGTTCGTCCCTCTTCCAGAATTCGTTAGTTAACTCAACGGAATGCACTCCAAATCAGCTTTATTGCCATGTCATCTCTTCATCAGCTCAATATTCTATGCCCTCAGTCGTCCCTCTTCTCTGTATCACATACTTTGCCCTAACTGCATCCTATTAGGTTCGAAGTACCCTCTGCATTCCCTCCCTCCCTCCGCAGCCCCTTTTCCTCTTCTCTTCTTCGACGAAGAAACTCCTCTGGTCCGCTCTTTGAATTTCTTCTGCCATTAACTTATCCTTATATTGGGTGACAACAAAATTCAGTCGGTGACACAAAAGCGAGTCGTCTTCGGAAAAAAGCATACATGCCCGTCTCTTGAGTGGTACTCTTTTAAGTCATCAAAATGTGCAATCTGTATTCATATCTACAAAGGACGGCCAAAAGAAAAGGTAAGCAGAGGAAAAGGTGGGAATCTTCAGTGTAGAAGGAAAGAAGTAATCCTAACAAGCGAAGCAGCAAAAGATGAGGAGTATTAGGCATGGACACGGGATCTAAAGCTGCTTGCACGTCAAGTTAATTGCACCTTTAGTTGTTTTTCCTTTTCTAGTTTCTTCCTCCGTATACCTTTTCCTCTTTAGCTTCGCATACGACCAATAACTTCTCTACAACTTTCATTCACTTATTGATCGAAGAGAAACAGAGCAGAGGGCGTCTTCTCTATTTCTCTCCCTCTTATATTATATAAATTGTTCTCTCCAACCTCAAGACACAGTCTTTAGTGGCCAAAAATTGCACTACTACAGTGGGTTCTCCTTGAAAGTCTCACTCAGTATGGCCACGCTTCAGAAACTGATAGTTGAAGTAGTTGAGGCCCGCAAACTGTTGCCAAAAGACGACCATGGCACATCCAGCCCTTACGTCCTAGTCGACATCTACGAATAGTGAAAGAGGACTCGAACAGAGATTCACAATCTCAACCCAACATGGAACGAGGTGCCCGAGTTCAACGTGGGTAAGCCCTCGGATGTATTCGACGACATGCTTGAGGTCGATGTTTACCACGACAAGAGTTGTGGACCTATAAGCAGGAACAACGAGTTTGGATTCCATCCGAACTCAAACAACTTCCTAGGTAGGCTAAGGTTGAATTTCATGCAGTTCGTTCGGAAAGGCGAGGAGGCGTTGATGCGCCGGAGGAAGTGAAGCCTGAGCCGCAGCAGCCAACACCACCTTCTGAAGTGGCTAAATTAGAAAATGAAACAAAGCCTCCAGCGGAAGCAGGAGAACAAGAAGGATCTGTTGCCCCTCAAATTGAGCTGGCTTAGGCGGAAACTTTAATCTAACGTGTCAAATAGAATATTTAGCTTACTAGAGAGATGACATGACAATAAAGCTGATTTGAAGTGCATTCCATCGAGTTAATTAACGAATTCAAGAAGAGGGACGAATGACGAAACAAATGAGGTATTATATGATCTAAATTTATGATTTTCTTATTACAGGGACCAAAACGATTTTCGCGTGTATTACAGAGACCAATTTATCATTTATCCCTAAAAACAAATAAAAAAACTCATCCAAGGAACGAAATTGTCTTCAAATTACCATGACTTCAATTTTAAGCGCTCACTTTCCATCCTTCGCGTAGATTACTCCGTCAATGAATGGTTAAGATATTCTAATTTCAACTCAATCTTTCGTCACGCAAACATTATATTAATTATATGCTTAATTAAGTTACAATTCTCTGTTGTACATAAACAACTATATTATTTCTTAACTATAATTACATATAATAATTAATAAGTATCAATATATTCTTTATCCGTGTCAAGATCAGGAGAGATTAAATCTTTTGATGATAGAGAAGCCATTCGCTTCCGTTGATGTAGGAAAGATCCATGTACGGAGCTGCTTCAGATTGGGTGAGTTGCTTTGCATACGAGGCCCTGTATGTGTAGTTTGCTCCGGGTCCTAAACACTGATTCCCCAAAGAAGACCGTTCTGTCTACAAAAGTCAAAACAAACCCAGTCAGTAAGAAAAGAAGCTTCCATAAAAAGATTGAAACAACAAAAATGTTTGTGCGCAAAAGTGGGGTTTTGCCATTTCGTCCCACGTTTTCATGTGCCACAAAGGCATAAAGCATCGCGGAGGTTTTTCGTTTTTAGGCCAATGAGATCATGTCATGAGGGGAAAGGAAAAGGATAGAGAAAAGTAAGGAGGATCGGCCACAAACTGGTCTCTTGAGGGATCTGTCCAATCATTCCAGCCATCCGGAGAGACGACATCAGACATGTATGTTGTAGAAAACACCACGGTGGCAGAAAGTCCCCATGCTCGCCCAAGCCATACTCTCCCGGTTCCACTGATGCTACAGTTCACAAAGGAGAACCCTGTTTGGTCATCCATCGACTGCCTCCCATGAGCTGTGATAGAGCCGCTAATCCCCGCAGAGACGTCTTTTGCTATTGAGTTAATGGTGCACCCCTGTCAAAACGACGCATGCAGCGAGATATGAAAATCTTATTCCTTAGCGTACAGAAGAAACTAGAAATGCGTTCTTCTATTATGGCTTCCTTTATTCATTTATTACTACTTTGAAAGAGCATGGGAAGCAAAATTAAATAGAAGAACCAATTTCTAACAGGATAGATAGACGAGAACAAGATGGTCTTCAGGTGGAAAGCCTTAGCAGAAAAGAAACTAGAAAAATGTGTTCTTGACGGTTGACTACCTCATAGAGAGATAGCGTCTCCAAAAATGAAATCGATGGATTGGATGAAACACTCTTAGAAGTAATGCTTCCCACGATCATCATTAAGTGTGTCTTGGGCTCCATAGAATCCACATCCATAAAATGCCGCCACATCGCCTGCAATCCGAAGTGCCACTGCCTGCCCTCCAACTATTCCCTGGGGTGGGGAAGGAGCTGTGTTCTTTTGAAGGAAACAAAAAAGAAAAAAGTTCACCTAAAAATCCACCTGAATGGTCTATCAGGAAAGCAGTCGGACACTTCTTTGTTTATACGATCATGATATATATAGACCCCTTTTCGGGCAGGTCAAATAAATGCAACCAGCTCGAGCGGTTACCTTAAAGCTAATGTTGTAAGCAGCGAAGCTGGGAGCAAAGATGGCGACTGAAGGGCTGTTGGCAGTCCCTCCGTTAGAATTTGCAGTGTCATTCCACACTACGGCCGTGTTGAGATATCCCTGACCTTGAAATATCAAATTCGTCTTGTAGGCGTCCACTACTACTTTTTCCCTGCCAAAGCGTGCTAATCTAGTTTAAATGTATCCAAGCCATGCAGCTTAATGTAATAGAAAATTAAGTAGAAAGAAAAGAAAAATATAAAGGGGCTGAAAACTTCGTATGAGACCTGTATGTACCAGAAGCAATGATGATAAGGGTCCTAGCGGGGCCATAATCAGGAACAGCATCTACTGCCTTCTGGAATCTGGAATCTGGACGCTACTAAAATTTGCGCAACCCTTCGAGTCCACTGTCTAGACGAGGGCCACTTTGTAGACGAATATGAGCCTGGACTGCCATTTCTCTCTTGGGTTTCCTCCGATGATGATGCCTGGACACGATATATGATATCCGAGACAAGAAATCTCGGACACCTCTCTGCTTAACAAGCTTATTCAAAAGAGCAAGATTGAAACTACCAGGAGAACTAATGGCGATACTGCTGCCACCGGAAGGAGAGATGGTATAGAGAGAGATGATGATGGAAAGGAGTGCAATAGCGAAGAAAGAGAGCCAAAAGACGGTTGCTTTGATTCTCATGGGTAATGAGTAAGGCTTTGTATTGATCAAAGAACGAGCTGTATAATTGAGTATAAAAACTGGAGTAGGGGTGTGGTGGGAGTGAGCTAATTATATATTTTACCCTGTGGGAAGGAGTGAGTGCTACATGATTGGCGTGAGGTACGAAATGTATGGTTCTTTATGTGATGCTTGTGGTGGGAGGATGACAAAAGGTAAACAATAAAATAAAAATAAAGTGGGGAGAGGTTGATTAGACAATTTGCTTTAAGAAGTGATTGTATGCAAAGATAGGGAAAGTAGAAAGGTGGGCAGCCATGAAGATGGGAAAATACGAAAAAAAGAAAGAAAGATGGTCAGCAATGAACAAAGGAGAATTCGCACTCCAAGCCAGAGAAATAGTGTCAAAATGATGAAAGCAACCGAAAGTGCTAGGGTTTGCGTGCGTGTGGGTGTGTTCAGGTGGTGTGGCTCTTTTGACCATTCTGAAACAAAGCCAAATCGAGTAGTGTTGTTGGGAGATTTCGGCTACTAACGAACATGACTGCTTTTAAAGAGGAAGGCCGGCCTCTTAAGAGCCTTGCACTGTTGATCTTTCGCTCATTGATTGGAGTCCTTCGCTTTTTGGTTGCAAGAAACAAAGAAGGGCTGGCCCGAAAGCAAATCCCAATGAGGGAAATACTATCATTATTGATAGCCACGTGAAGTACGTTGCATACTAATTCAGTGATCGAGCCGGTTGAAGCGATCATGAAAAACATGAACCGGTACGGAAGACACGAAACTAAAGAAAAGAAACATGATCTTAGACTCATCACTGTATGACACACCATGATGTTTTTTTATTCGAACAAAATTCTCAGTAAAAGATCTTGCTCGAATTTCATTTGATTGGATTGGTTACACCCTTGAATATTCGATGATCATTTCCTGTTGGGTAAACGCTTATTTTGGCTCCTTTCTCCACTACTGTTTCTCAACTTTTGCCCTGCATAAAACCCCACGTGCTAGTTGCTCCAATTAATTAAGATTATTTTTCCAGGATCAAATGAGAGAAAAAGGACAAGTTCGACGAGCAACAACATTTACTAGAAGTCCCTACTGCATACGTCAAAAGAACTTCATTTAGCAAAGGCAGAAGACATTTACAGAAACCAACCCAAACTGGGTTATAAGAGGGGCAGGATTTTGCATCTTCAGTAACATAATCACGGGCTGATGACTCGACATTGGCGAACCATTTTCTGAAGCATTGATGTCCCTTTGAAGGTCACCATCTGATAGCAGCTTCTTCGGTATCTGCTAAGCTGCAGCAAGGCACGCGGAGTTGTGATGTTAAGTAAAGTTGAAAATGGAAACTGAAGTACAAGCATGTGCAGATGCATATTAGCATACCTGGTCAGGTTTCATCCTCTCAAAACCAAATTTATCCGTCCATATGGATTCGGCTTCTTCAGCAGCTGGGAGGACAAGGCTCTTCACATTCAAAAAAGACAGCAGCTTCTCAATGCAGGAAAACAAAATCTGGAAGTAGCCCTGTAAAGAAGAGTTACGTGGCATCAAAATTAAGCTTGCAATGATATATTGCAGCAGGTGAACAACAATTTAGGAGTCAGAGATAAAAAATTGAATGTCAACGAGAATGCTTTATAGCAAATTGAGTTCAATGGACATATGTCTCGACATGCCATAGTCGTCATGAACATAGGAATAATGTGCCACTCTTTATGAGTACTAGCATACCCCTTGTTAAATATCTCAAGAATCTAAAGGCAACTTCTTATTTTTTCCTTGCCAAAAAAAAAACAAAACAAAGAACAGACAGCAAAAGTAGCGTTAAACTTTTTAACATGTTTTCTATCCACTGAATTTTGTCATCACCACTGGGTTTCCAACTATATTCGGTTGACATTTTCACAAGTGAGTTACATTAACCGAACACACCATTTGCAACACTGTTGACATCCAGAATCTGAACTACATGTTTGTGAAGTTATGTAAGAGTGGTACATTAAGATTCCAGGGCATAGGGTCACCCCTAAAAACTGCAAAATAACAGCCCAGGGAGTTGGCGTGTATGTAATTCAGCGAAAACGTTGCGTAATATTCCAGACAATTGCATAGAGTCCTGAACAGAAACCTACTTATCAATGGACTACGAGTGGTCATGTCTTCATTTTAAGGGAAAGGTGGCAGGCTAAATGGTAAAGATTATTAGTCAAGCAGTGCACATTAGCTTCTCACCTTTCCATGGTTACCATTACTTGTTGCAACTAAAGGGAGTTCGGCAACTTCTCGGCCAAAAACTCGAAGAAGTCCAGCTGATACAACGGACGAGCTGGAATTTGCACAAAAAGAGACCATTATCATATTTTCAAGTGATGTGCTCGATATGATTTGACCATAGACAGAGAAGACTATTTCTTACTTGACCATCAATATTACACAGTACATTCCCCCAAATTCTTGGCCCCTTATGTTCTTCCTGAGCGAGAAGGGGGAGAGCGAGAGGTTATGGCAAAGATGGGACAAGATAGTTTAATTGATATCAAATAGCTTTAAAAACATATTAGAAACAGAAACATTCCTATTTCTTACCCATAAACCATTGCTGGAATAAGGTCACGTCCACTAATTGAGTCAATTATGGGGGCAAAGCAATTCTGAAATGCACAGGCAATCATTTGGAATTAGATATTGCACTGCTTGCTGCCCATTTTCACATAAACGAAAATGATTCACTTGTCTACCCCATTTCCAAGCATTCTGAAGATTTCACACTTGCATACGGGGAATTCAAAAGAAAGAGCAGTTTGACAGAATACAAATAACTGATGCAAAAGTGGTCTGCAATCAGTTGAAACGGTGTTCAAACCTTGACAGATCCAGCCAAAGCAAGTAGTGATATGGCAACTGCCAAAACCGATGCTTCAAAACCAGTATTCTGTCGACCAATTGTTTCAGCTATTGACTAAAATTGCATGAACCACCATCAAAATTTGGAACTTTAGGGTTGCTACTCTGGGAAATAATAATCAGTTTGCAGCAAATGTTTGCCAGTTTTCTTCACTTAAATGCACAATAGATGCACCTGCAGAGGACTGAACCTAAGACCCCAACCTTCCCCTAACTCATGGGGAAGAGGAAAAGCCATTTGACAGTTCATAATTCAAGTGGTCACATATCCAAGTAATTCTAAGTTCTTAAACATTGAACGTACAAGGCATGATTGGATGTGCCCCAACACTACAGGAGGAAAACAGCCAAGGAGACGAACATCAAAGTCAAGGGTACAGTTTACCAACTGGTTATTATCGAAGGTAAAGTTTCTTTTACTTGGACCAGTTTTACATATGAGTTCTGCACTACTGCTCAGGCTGCCTTAGTACACATTACTCCGGACATCGTTCTCAGATGTTCTGAAAGGTGGCAAAGGTGTTAAGCTATGACATAGGGACAGAGAAATTTCTCCAGGCATAATGATTCGGCCTATCTTCGATATTGGTCTTTAGTCGCTTGTTTTGGATATATGAAGTAGCTTAAATTCGTGAAAACAACATAATTTCTTCACTGTTTTCTGAGGCAAATATCTCAGACACCGTTGAACTTAAATCAAATAATTCAATCACTCATGAAACGGCTATTTCAACAAAATAAGGAATCAAATAAGTCACATAAGTTCAAAGTTGCTGCATGATGAATCCAACTAATTAGTTATAGTTCGAGATCCAACAATTAAAGGCAATATCAAACACTATGTTGCTAGTTATATAAAAGCAATATAAAAAACTTCAATTGAAGTGTCTACATGCAGGTTGCACTGAACTTACATGGAAGATCGCAACAGCCTCTGAAAGATAAAACCTAGTGTCAGGCGAAGCAACTTTACCACTAAGAAGCCTCCATCTAATATCAACATCATCAATAAAGTTTAAACATCTCTCCTCTTGCTTCCTCTTTATAACATCCAAAAGAGAGCCCGGGATCTTTTCATCTCCTTTTACTAGCAACTTCTGCAAAGTAGAATTTATCCTGGTGCAATCCATGCTACAGAACCACTCCCCTTCTGGCAATTCCTGTTGTAAAAGCGCATCAACAGTCTGAGCCAAAAATAGTGGAATTTCCCTCTCAACAGGAAAAAGGGTTGTTCATACGAAGGAGTCGAAATTAAAATGACATAAAAATCATTCATGTGCACACCTTCAGAAATGCCATTTTATGATCCCTCAAACAGCCAACATGAAATTCCATCTCACACTGGCATGATAGGTAAAGCCAAAAGAGTAGGAAAAAAAGAAGGAATGGTTAGTTATTTAGGCATGAGCAATAATGAATACATACATAACATTCCATGCTTGAGAGCTCAGATGTGAAAGGATGACATGAAACAAAACGATCACCTGATCACAAAGTAAAATTGTCCTTGGGCCAAATCCTGATTTGCTAAAATCATAGCCTCTGCATGCGCAAAGTAAAAAATATCAACCTATGGCTATCTAAAACGGGATTGATGAACAAAAATAGATAAGTTGATGAAGGTAACTTAAAAGTGAATGTGTCCAACTATTGCTCATTACAAACAGCCAATGAAGATAACAAGCCCATAAGATTCAAAACAATGAGTATTAGTACCTGCATAGAACACATCCACTAATGTCAGCCTCAATGTTTCTGACAATACGGATGCATCTCTTGGTTATCTGTTCGATAGGATCAACTCCAGAAACCCTTCCAGCTGCAACAGCATTTTCATTATGCTCTACAAATTTTTCTCTTTCGAACATACTCTGGCAGTATGTGCAGTACCAATCACCAGGGGGAATACTGGTTAAAGATGCACATTCTGCAGATACAAATAAGCTTGCACATCAAAATCGACCAAACTCCACCACTGTGAAATTCAGGAGAGGCCAACTAACGAAGTCCTCCACAAGTTCTACCACAGCTAATCTAAAAGGCACATACATAATGTTGACTTCGAACATCCTCAATTCAAAAAAAAAATCTACAGGGTATTAGAGAAAGACAATTCATTTTTTTCTTTCAAATTTAGAACTTGAAACTCAAAAGGGAGGGAAAAAACGGAAGATTAATCAGATATACACGTCATACATAACCATGAGTCAATACACACAGATATTGAGGAAGAAAACACCAAAGCACAAAATGTGACGCAGACAAAACAAGGTCTAGTAGGACAAAAAAATATTGAATGCACAATTTAGACATCCAATTAGGGGGTACCAGTTTGCCACTGACCGCAGCTATTAACTTTATTCAATATCTTCAGTGTTATGTATGTCTCACCTTTGTGAAAGGCCCTAGGGCATCCATCACAAAGCACAAGATTCCCACCATCTGCACAACTGATGCATAGGTTATCATTATCCTTGGCAGAATACTTGCGGCCTTTTGAGAGAGATATCGCCAGTTCATGGAGGGATACCCCATTCGATGTGTAAATGTATGCATAACTGCCAACGAACCCAAACACCATAAGATAGTTTAAAAGAATAGGATGATTCATGAACCAGGCAAATATCTTAAAAAACTTACGGTTTCCGGCGAGACGCCCAGCCAGCATGAGCTTCAAACTGTGAGGGGCTGACCTGCAAGTTAAATGTGAATGTTGTACGAAAGGTGCGAGAGTATGGAATACCTCAAAGTTCACAAAGTGACAAAAGTACCTCGCTATTGCAGCAACGACAAAATATACCAAAGCCCTTTTTATAACCCTCGAGCAATTTCTGACCAGAAGAAGGAGATAGATTACACATCAATGGGATATAGAAATACATAGCTATTCAAGATGTTAATCTTAAGAACCTGTCCACGCGCATAATATGCCACTTCAGTTCCATCGGGCAGTCCACATTCCTCAAAAACCAACTTATGCAACCGTTGATCTCTTGAGAAAAAAAGGCATCCAAAAACAAAGCAGATTATTTACTTGCAGAAAAAGGAAAGGAACTTAAGCCACGTACAGAAAAAAAAATACTGACTTTGTTGTTATCTTCCATGGACTCTTACTCTGCAAAGGGACAGACAAAGAACCACTTTTGGAGGACCTTGAGATAGTGGAAACGTCAGTAACATTATAAGCTTCTATCTTCGAAACCATTAAAACCAAAGAGCAAAACAATCATTTCGTTAATGACAAATAGAGCAAAACCTTAAGCCAGAAATAGCTACAGCAAAACATAACTAAATAAACAAATCAAAGAAGATACTGACTTTGTTGTTATTTTCCAAGCTCTTTTATGCTTTGAAGAAATACATGCAGAAGCAATTTTGGAGGACTTTGAGAAGAGCACTTGTTTTGGTGACCTGAAATAAAACAGTTGGAAGCATGTTGACAGGCAAACAAAAACAAAAACGTGTATGAAGCAATGAGTACGAAAATTTTATTTAAGAAAAAAAAAACGAATATGAGAGTATCTGAATAAGAAAATAGCGTCAACCAACAAAAGGTAATGTGACAAATAGTCCCATAAAGTTCATTCTTATGAAATTCCATCTAATTCAAGAGCATAAGACCTAAGAGATTAGAAATTGAAATGAATTGGAATTCAAAAGCTAATCAGAAAGAAGCTACACCCAAAACAACAAGAGCAAAAAGATACCAACTTTGTTTTTGACTTCTGTTGACTTTTAATTTGTGGAGAAACGGAGATTGAAGCCTTCCATTGACCCTTATCTTGAGGAGAAATGGAAACCGAAGCAGCTCTGGGAGATTTTGAGATCAATACCGGGGTTGATGACCTGAAATGAGGGATATGAGAGTATATTGTAAAAGTTCTATGATGATTAATGATACACATTGGTGAAAAAACAAAAGAAGATATGTCAACCTGGCGCTACCATATAGTTTCATAAATTTAGAACACAGCGTTTTCCAGTTCATGTGGCAGAGTGGCATAGTATGAAATTAAGTTATAGTGAACCTAGTTAAGAGTTGCTCGTTGTAGTAGGACCAAATCCATTAAAAAAAATGTAAGACATCGAATTCCAATGAAGAAAGCAAATGAAAATTTAGTACAACGAGAATTGCATTTTTTTCTGGTGTCTATTGCTGTTTGATTGCATGCAATAAATCGTTTATGATTTACTGCAACATTTGATGAGCTGATTAGAAAAATAACAAGATACCGGCATTGAAAATTTGGGGACTACCGCAAATTACTACAAGAATTGACTTCTGAAGTATGAAGTTTGTTCTGGGGATAAGTACACATCTGAACAACTCAGGTTGGACCCAAATGAGCTAATTATGAAGAAAAAAAAATGACTACCAACCCTAGGAAAACGAACTCCGTATTTCCTCTTCCAACAAAGAAAACAACAAAAATTGCAAACCTGGACAAAGTAACTTGTCAAAAAACTGTACCTGACTATTTTACCAGCATCTGGAGTTGGGGTACCCTGACATTCCACTGAATCCACACAGGAATTGCATAGCAGCCCTAGTTTTGTCACACAAGACCAAGGAAAGCACCCTGGAATGTTGAACAACCCCATAGCCAACCAAAAAAAACATCAAAATTGTTACAAGAAAAGTATCATCTGAACTTGTCTGCGAAAAGAATTAAAAATATATCAGAAAAAATAAAGGAAAAGCCCACCTTTGCATCTTTTACAGGTAAAATATTTTTCTTCAGGCAGGGAACCAATGATGTTCTGAATTGTGGCCTCCAACGTGTGAAGAGGAGAGGCCCTGCATACCCTCAACAGGTCAAGAAGGCTCTTCCCATTTTCAAGGCAAATGTACTGTGCTGCCCGTTTGTACGTTTTACAAGCATGAATCTCAAACTTGGAAGGAGGAATGATCTACAAGGAGATAGAGGGAGAGAAACGGAGGGAAAGGGGGGGGGGGGGAAGCAAATACGTAAACTTATTCACATTTCTTCAAAAGTACCTAGCATGCTTATAAGGTAAAGTAATAACCAATACTCACTCTGCAGCCATTGCATGAAGTACACGAGCACAAAATTCCACCATCTCTAATTATGCCGCGCAGACCAGATCCCTGAAACTGAAAGTACCCCTAATTTTAGCGTTAAGCAGGGAATTAGACCTATGAGCATATATCAGCTATTATACAATGTTATAGCAGATATCAGAACAACCTTATTGGCACCCATGTAAACTACAGTCACCCCATCGAGCAAACCAGTCTCAAACAGCTCCCTGACGGTCATCGGCTTCTTATTTAGCGCAATCTTCTTCGACATTTTCAATTCCAACTTACTCTTCAGCGTCTTTGACGGACTTACTCCACCAGCTGTCTGCCCATCTAAATGTGAATTTGATGCATTAACTAAAGTCTCTGTCTGCTCCTGCTCGACCTTCGGTCTTACCGCGGATGGCATCAGCAGCCTAACTTCCTCTTTCGGCAACCCATTAATTCTCTCACTACTCCCAGCAGCAATCGCAACGATATTCTTCCCGGCACCTCCTCCCCGAGCAGGAGATTGTACCAGCTCACTATCTTTACAAAGGGGAATTCCCATATCGCAAATGGGTTCGTTGCCAACTACAAATTGGACCTCTTCACCATTATGGACCTCCTCAACCGAAGCTTTTTCTAGTTCATCCGAGCTCCTAAGTCGCTTACTATGGCCATTCTCGGATGTTCCATTAGACAAAATAAACTGACACTTTCTTTCCCGGGTATAAACAATTAAACCATTCACCACTGAGCCTTTGAATTTCTTACAAATACTAGTGGCACTCTCAGAAACTTCAACGCAAGCAGAACTCGCCTGAGCCATGTCGACACAATTCCCACCACCTAGGGAATCACCTGGCTCGGGCTGAACCTCCAACTCTCGCTTCATGCCTCTCGCGAATCGGCCACAAAATCTGCAAAATCCTCCCAAAAAAAAAGCATCAGATTACGTGACGGATTATACTGAAAACCTCGAATTTCTAGTATTCTGGAGGGGAATTGAAGAATGAGAATGTACCAGAAAAAAATCAGAGGAGCGTCATTGGAGATTGATTAGTTCGAATACGGGCTGATGGAAGGGGTGGAAAATGCACGGATCTGGGTTGGGGTTTTTGGAGTTTAGGGTTTCTTTCCCTAGATATGAATGTAAAACGGGAACCGAAGAGAACAGAGATAGATAGCTGTCCAGAGTTTCGCTGTGATTGGAAGGTGAACTGACCAAAACTAAAGAGACAGAGAGTAAAAGCCACAGAGCAATGGGGCTAAATGGCAGGATCCGTAAATAAAATAACTACGAAAAAATTAAAAGCCAACCAAAATCTTAACTGTTAAACCAACACTTGTCTTCCTCTTTTCAACGTTAACCCTTTTTTTCCTTTTCGTTTTTTTTTACTCTTCATTTTTCTTCTTTCTATTTTTTTCGTTTTTTTAAATAAATCAAATATTGATGAACGACAACCATCCTGTCGGAAAATAATATCACCAACCTTAATCTTTTGGACACATCAAAGTATGATTCATTTATTTACACGTATGTGTAAGCATAAACGACTGTCGGTTAAGGAAGGCAGCCACGCAATGCATGCCCACGCAATGCATGGGCAAACGGTAATCCAATGGGCTGGGCTATAAGCCAATTGTCATGCGGTATTCGGGTAATCCAATGGGCTAAGGGCCACACGTACTACTCGGGCTTCTCGTTTCGACCGCAATCGCATAAATCCATTTATTTGGTCTGTTGAAGTGGAGCAAAGTAGAATCCAAATCCCAAACAACTCATCTTCGCAAGCCCGGTTCGACCCGACCCATGCCCAACCTTACATTGAACTGTATGCCAAATTCTGTTCCAGGCGAGGACCATTAAAAACTAGAGGAAAATCATGAAGAAATCAACTTCTCTAGAAGCGGAAAAGAAGAAGGTGCTGGGTGATTTGATTTCAGCTAGAGATCAACCCTGAACCTCGTCTATTTAGTTGGTTGCAATGTGGCTGGCTGCGAATTGGCCAAGGCCGATGCACACTTGTAAATCATGTTCTGGGCAAAGATCGGAGATTGGAGATCGGAGCCACTGGCAGACGCAGGGGGTATCAAACTCGATACATATGCTTTTTTTTCATAAGTTGGCCTAGGCTCGATACCCATTAGACCCAGGCCAACTAGAGCCCAGTGTCATTGTTGATTGCATCTCATTAGCAAATTTTTATTTCCATTTGATCTAGAGGTTTCATATAGGAGATTTTATCCTTTGTAAATGGGTTGTTAAGTAACAGATAGAGAGGTGGATAACTTCAAGTTGATTCCTGTTAGATATGTAGCAAATATATATCATTCGGATAACACAATTTTTCAAGCCAAATTGCTCCCTTGTCATCACAGATTTTTATTTCTACACCGGTATTTCGCTTCTGGCTAATACTCATTTTCTAGGATCCTTGTATAGGTCAAACCAAAGTTCTTGTCACTTTTGAGATATATTTATCCAAGGAAATCTTTTACTAAATCTTGCTTATCTTGAAAATTTTGTTATTATTATTTGGAGCATGGTTTGCCCTCAATTGTTGCTTTGTGTGTGGATGTTGCTTTAGAGAATGTGAGTATCTTTCAATTCCAAATCCATAGAACCTAGAGAAAGTAAATTGCAAATGCATCTCTGGTTGCCTCTTGTCAAAAGAAAAAAGGGAAGAAAAAAAGATAGGTCCAGTTGTGGTAGTAACCAAACAAGGTAGGAAAGGCAACCCCTAATGACATCAAGACCACAACCATCAGAATTATCTACAATTTGTTTCAAAGTTTTAGAATTAAATAGAGAATTAACTTGAATTAGATCATCAAGAGTGATTGCGTAATAGGATGAATGATTGCATGGTAGTATATATCGAGCAAGAAGTTTTTAAAACTATTAAGAACATAGCAATTTTGCAACATTTTCAGCTCGTAGGATCCAATTGTCATATATCAGTCGCAGTAGATAGTACGGTACATGTATTCCAATATTTTTAATGATTTTATTCCTTAATTTTTGACATTGTAACTCTAAGATAATTTTTTGCATTTACAAAGGGAAAAAATTGTCATTTCGCCTTTAAAAGTTCGACACCCTTGAATTTTAATCTTGGTTCCGCTACTGATCGGAGGCATACCAGAGGGTGCAAGAGGTACTGAATCTTCAACCATGGATTAGAATTTAGGCTTAATACACACGCGTGTCCCTAAGGTTTAATGTTTTCCAAGAAATACCCCTAGGGTAATTTTTGTTGTCCCGCCACCCCTATAGTATACCCATTTTCCCCGTTATACCCTTCCAGCAATTTTCTGTCTATTGTTTGACGGAAATTGATGACATGGACCAAGTAACCACGTCACATCCAATTAAAATGCAACACGTGTAAGAGTCTACTGACTGGATGAAATTCTTTTTCCAACTTCATATCCACGCCACTCCTCTCCATAGCAATTTACCGAAATGCCTTTAAATCTACATCCCTTAAATGAAAACAAACCCCAAAGATAGAACAACCTCATTCGCGACCCGAGCTGTACTTTTGCAAAAGCATATCGGCTTGACTTCAGGAAGCTTGCCGTCGCTCCTTTCTTGCATTCCACTTCTACCGTTGCTGACAGATGACGATGGTGACCTTCGCTGGGACCTCAGACGTTCACTCCTAGGGTTCTATAACTGATTTGGGCGAAAAAGTCGAATACAGATGTGCCAGAGAGATAGGAAGTATCCAACAGGCATGCGAACGAATAGAGCAACAGAATATGGATATTGGAAGGCTGTCGGAAAGGATAAAGAGATATACAAGGGGAAAGGTTGCCTTGTTGGGATGAAAAAGACCCTTGTGTTCCATAAAGGGAGAGCTCCAAAAGGAGAGAAGACCAACTGGGTCATGCACGAATACAGACTGGAAGGCAAGTTCGCATACTACAACGACTTCGAGGGGACCTCCTCATTATTCTCAATGAGGGAGAACCACATCAGCAGCTTAGGCAACAAGAACAGAAGATCTTTCAGCTGCCCCCCCGGCGATTACACCCCCATAACCAATTACCAAGCTAGTCTCAGTAATCCAACAACAGACCCCCTCTTGTATCCTCGACCTTCTGCGGGCCCAAGTCCTGCTTCATCTTTTCAGGAAAATCTAAATCGCTGTTATTTGCACCAAGGAAAGACTGGTACGATCCCAAGCGTAACTAACAGTTTTGGCTATGGAGTCGCAGAACATGGTATTTTAAGAGGAATCGAAGCCAACCATAATCAGAAATCTTGCTTAGAAAGGCAGTGCAAGATTGAGCAGTTGTCATCTAATCACTCCATGGTCAGTCTCTCACAGGACACGAGACTTAGCACTGACATGAACACCAAGATCTTGTCTCTCGTCTCAAAGCAAGATGGGGTTTGTTTTCATTTAGGGGACGTAGATTTAAGGGCATTTCGGTAAACTGCTATGGAGAGGAGTGACGTAGATATGAAGTTGGAAAAAGAATTTCGTTCCGTCAGCAAACTCTCACACATGTTGCATTTTAATTGGATATGACGTGATTACTTGGTCCACGTCATTAATTTTCGTAAAAAAAATAAACGAAATATTGTCGAAAGGGTATAACGGGGAAAAATGTATCCCACAGGGGTAGCGGGACAATAAAAATTACTCTAGGGGTATTTCTAGAAAAACATTAAACCTCAGGACACGTGTATATTAAGCCTAGAATTTAATAAGCGCAGCAGGTGAAGAAGAAGAACTCCATATACCACGAACATCATAATGGTGGATTGGCCTCTAGGCATTCAACTTAATGCCGAAACAAATCGGCTGTGTAGGCTTTGATCAACGGGAAGAATTCTATGTACACATGAGGGCCTAATGCATACGACATTGCAAGCAAGCTAGGTACGACGCACATCAATCATGGGCATATTAGTATATATCGAGACGTGGAGAGGTTCTCTGAATCTAGGATATGTACTTTTTGATCTTGTGCAGTACATTCACGTTTAGTTGCCCCAAATATTGTCCCAAATATTGAAGTTATTATAAATAGTATGATTCCAAGAGCGAAAGAGACCCAAGATAACAGGCACATTCACGTGTATATAGATGAACCCAGGCAAGCTAAAAAATGTTTGTAGATTATCATTAACTCACCTGCTCGTGGCCTGTCTATCGGCCTAACTTGTATAATGAAATCCAAAATATGGTATAGCAGCTATTATAATTTTATGTTTATAAATCTGTTATATCTTGTTCTCTCTCTCAGAGTTTATCCTAGGAATCTTCCCTCCCAGACTTCACCCGCGAAAAAGACAAGGAAAAGGGCTAATACTAATGATTCTGTCCGAGTGGGGAGATTTTCTGGGGCCATCCTGATACGAAGTCCGACCATTCAAGAATAAACTGACGAAAATTGATCAGAACTTTGCAACAAGGCAAGCTACCAGTAATTTTGGTAGGAGCACTATACTCAAGCCATCAAGAGCAACATGCATCCTTCCTATAACATGAGTTGCTTCATCAAACTGCGAGCTCAGCACTCGAGCGCAATATGCCCAAAGTTTAATCAATAACACAACTAGAGTACTGCGATAACAAATTAATATGCGCCAAGTTCACACTGAACGATTACACTGCATTAATAAAGTTTGGCCAGAGGCCTATACGTACATAGAAATTTAGAATAGCGTATAAGAGACCCGAATTGGCCAAGGCCAATGCACACTTGTAGATCTCATGTTCTGGGCAAAGATTGGAGATTGAAGATCGGAGGCATGCCAGAGGGTGCGAGAGGTGAATCGAGAGGGGATTGCCTCCGATGGCCGGATGGACGGCTGGATGCCGTCAATCCGGCCATCCAGTGGTTGGGAGCCCGGGCAGGGGGCTGCCCGTGCTGCCTGGGGCAGGTGTGGGTCCCGGGCGGGACCCACCTGCTCATCCGGACATCCAGAACGAATTGCCTTCGGAGGCAATCCGTTCCCAAGGTGAATCTTCAACCATGGATTAGAATTTAATAGGCGCAGCAGGTGAAGAAGAACTCCATAAACCATGAGTAACATAATGGTGGATTGGTCTCTAAGCATTCATCTTATTGCCGAAACAAATCGGCTTTGATCAACGGGAAGAATTCCATGTACACAGGAGGGCATACGGAATTAAATTCCCGAATATACATACGCACACCACATTTTTCTTCCCTAATGCTTACGGCATTACTAGCTAGCTAGGAACGACGCACATGGATCATGGGCATATTAGTTTATATCGAGTCGTGGAGAGGTTCTCTGAATCTAGCTAGGATATCTACTTTTTGATCTTGTGCAGTGCATGATTCACGTTTCGTTGCCCCAAATATTGAAGTTATAGTACGATTCCAAGAGCGAAAGAGACCCGAGATACGTACTGCAGGTACATTCACGAATATATATAGTTCAAGTTCTTGGGTTACAAGATGAACCCAGGGAAGCTAAAAATTGTTTGTAGATTATCGTTAACCCACCTGCTTGTGGTCCATCGGCCTAACATGCATGTAAAATGAAAATCCAACATAAATTGTTTTTATGTTTAGAAATCTGTTATATCTTCTTTGTCTCTCTCTCAAGAGTTTATCCTAGGAATCTTCCCTCCCAAACTTCACCCACGAAAAAGACAAGGAAAAGGGCTAATACAAATTAATGATTCTGACCCTGAGTGTGGACATTTTCTGGGGCCATCCTGATACGAAGTACCATTCAAGAAGAATGAAGAAAATACACTGAAGTAAATTGATCAGCACTTTGCTACAAGGCAAGCTACCAGTAATTTGGTAGAAGCACTATGCTAATTAAGCCATCAAGAGCAACATGCATCCTTCCTCTCACATGAGTTGCCTTGCTTCATCAAACTGCGAGCTCAGCACTCGAAGTCGAGCGCAATATGCCCAATTAAAGTTCCCAAAGTTTAATCAATAACACAACTAGACTGCAATAACAAATTTAACTTGGAATATGCGCCAAGTTCACACACAACGATTACACTGCATTAATAAAGTTTGGCCAGAGGCCTATACATAGAATAGCGTAAAAGCTAACTATACCCATAAGCGATTTGCTACCAGTAGAGGAGCAATTATTTTCTTACTACTAAAAGGAAAACAAAGCAAGAAATGACATAGTCTGACTCGCCTTTATGGAAGTTTCCTCGAGCCCAAATGCAGGGTGAAGCGTAGAGAGGATTCCGAGGAAGAAGTGGAAATGCCAAAGGATCGAAGTTGCCCTTTAAGAGAAACCGCCCTTAAGGAGGCGATTCAGTCTCAACAACCTTCATTTTCCCACTGCCCCAGGTGAAAAGAGCGTGGGAAAAAGCAACGATACGTACGTTAAAACCCACACCGTCACCAAGCAGACAGTATAAGCGACCACCCCCTCCCACCACTTGAGACCGGGAACAATTTGGTGCCATTGGGAGGGGGCGGCCGAGGACCCAAAGCGTTTATGATGGGATGGTGCAGTACTAAGAGGGTTTGATCATGGAGCTGGGGATTGGATGTTATAGGATTTGCTTGGTCGTGAGGGCAATAAAAGGTTCGGATGACTTAAGTAGGGCTGTAATCACTTTTTGTTAAAAGGAAGCAAAAAGGAAGTAGGAAAAGAGGGAGACGGGAGGTTACAAAGTTCCAAGTTTCAGCATCTTCCATGGGATATTCCATTGGCACCCCCTTTCCTCCACATCTGATGACACCTCCCCTTTCACTCTGCCCATTTCCTTTTCAAACCTGTAGATTTTATATTCTCAATCTGCCACACTGAACTTTTAGCTGCTCATCCAATGAGAAGAGCTATTCTTATGCTAAAGCTCTTGCAATAGCCAATCAGAATATACTGTGATGACATGAACTGCGAACGTGATCTTCGGAAGAAATTGGTTGGATTCTGATAAAATTTTGAATATTTAGATAATATTAAAATTTTAGTGTTATTCATGCATAATTTAATAAAAAGATTGATGTTTGTAAAAAAAAAAGTAATAAAGTGTTGTATTAAAATAAATGTGTTTTGTGATGTTAAGTATGTAAATATAAAAGTAGTATACACCATCTTAAAAAAAACACAGAATATTCAGTTGCAAAAATTTTGGGTCAAGGAGGTTGACCCACTAGTGAATCGTCACGATAAATTAGGTATACTAGGAGTCTAGGAACTAGGTTTAATCACAGCAGTTAGATTCGAGTTTTGATCAGCAGGATATGTTACGTCAGATCATGCCGCGTGTAGCAGACACTCCTTAAGAGAAACGTACATTTTGAAAAGGTCGATTCCACAAAGTAGAAGGCAGAGCCCTTTTTTCTTACAGTTTTTCTTTTAGCTTAAGTTGTCTGACTGAGATTTCATCTTCTCAGTGACACCAGCAAATTTCATTCTTTTGCTTTGATATCGAGCATAAAACAAACCTGTGATCATCTGTTTGATTGCGTAATGCTTTTGAAAAGAGGCGATTTGCACTTCGATGTTTGATGAGTCATGTGAGACCAACTTAAGTAGTGGATTACGGGTGAAGCAAGCCTCTGATATAGGTCGTTTCTCAACAATTACGTTAATTTCCATAGTTTTCTTTCAGTTGGTGCGTCATATTTAATTCCCTATATCTATGCATGAGTTTAATTTTTATTTTATTTTATTTTTCCTCTACAATACCATGAAGCACTTGTTTTGAAGAATCGAGGAAGAAAGAGGGGGGATTACAGCTCTAATGTCGGGGAAAATATCATTGGGAAATGTGAGAAGCAGCAGAAATTAGGGAGAGAATCCAGAAAGAGATATGCTGAAGTTAGTGATATATGGGTGCCCAGGAAGCTATGGAGGAATATTACTTGATACCAAAAGAAACAATATGCTAATTCCACGTACGTTTCCAACATCTACTGCACTGTGACCACTAGAGAGATCAGTTGCATTATGCACTAAAAGAATCTTGGCTCGAGTTCTAAAGTTCTGTAGTCTGTAAGCGCTTTGCATTGTACACTACTGAGAGCTTCCGTACCAAAGGCTTGGGCACAAATAATGGACGGTTACACGAATATTCAACTGATATTCCATTTTTTTTGTTGCAATACTTTAGAAAAACCTTGTTGAAGGGTAGGTCAGGAGGGTAGACCTGTCTGCCTTTCGATTTTCCCAGGCCACTCCATTTTCCCGCATAGTAAATATTTAGCTTTCTGGGCCGGTGTTTTTCTTTTTCCTTTTCTCCCTTCTTTGCAGGACACTTCACTGCCACTAGAGAAGAAAACAACACAGCAAAATGCATGCGTTTTCTTTTACTTCTTCCATTCCATATTTGACTCTGCTCTATGGCAAACTGTATTTACATCCTGTCAGCCATCCCTCAATAGCAGAGTCATTTACAAGCTTTAGCGAGAGTATTATTCTGCTTTACAATAATTCATTCTGTGGACTATTGCTATGGGTTGAGAATGGTGGTATTGTTAAAAGATTCAAGGAAAAGCAACCCGAAAATCGTATACTAAAAACGACAAAAGGTACTAGTCAAGGCATGTGTTCATGAAAACCACCTTTTCACATTCGTGGCTGCCTTGAGCTTCATCACAAGGTCCTCACGCTGAGTTTCTACCTCAGCATATTTGAGGCTCATGCGGAGGTAGCGCTCTCGAATGTCTATTAATTCGGCCTCTAGTGATGATTTTGTGCCTCCACTGGTTCCTTCTGCCACTATTTCGTCTCCTGCTGTCGATTCTGTAGGGTCTTGTGCATGACTGTTTCGGCCTTGAGACAACAACCTGCAGGGTGAAATGGAGAAGAATTCTGTTGAGCCTGAAAAATACTGGAATAAAGTGAAAAATGAACATGAATTAGATTCTATTTGTCTTCTCTTGCATGCTTTAAGGCACAAGCAATTCTCCCAGAATCCAAAAGATTACAGTTCTTCTCTTTGATCTTTCTTGTTGAGTAATAAGATTTAAATCCCAGACTCCTAGACTAGGATGCTTATGGTCAATGAGTTTCTTTAGGGTATTAACTTTGACAGTGAAGCTCATAAATATTAGGACTCTGCCTCCCCTCCAAACCCTCCATATCCCGCACAGAAAAAAGAGGGCCAATGCATTTTGTTTCATGATTCGATCAATAATCACCGGTTATCCTTTACCCTCCATCCAGCTATAACACATGGTTCAATTATAACTAATTCACTCAATCACCCTAACTAAGTTTAAAGAAGACCTTACAGCGTAACACTGACTCGTGTAGCTGTCATCTTAAAGAGAAACTCCATAACTAACCATTGTCTATGACCATCCATTTGTTACCTTGGAACCTTCGACTCATTGATATGCATTTTTCATAAATTCTTCAGCGGCTTTTCTTCCAACCAACAACTAACAAAATACTAATTATTCGTGCAGGAGACCCTGTAAGATTTCTAGTATGGACCTACAGATGGAAGAATTGAGGTGGGATACAATGTAAAAACAGCTTGCTATATAGTTAAGTGTTATCCTTTGCTTTTCCTGAATTCGATAACGGAGATCATGCAAGACAAATCTGTACATATCATGTCAAAAGACCACCTGATCCTCTATTCGGCTTCTTCCAAATTCCTCTCACCTCTTTTTGTTTTTTGGAACTCTTATTTGTCACCGTAACTGCTCCCTACTTCTGGGCTCTCAATTAAGAAAAAATCCATATGAATCAATCTTAAGAACTTTGATCAATGAGAACTTGAAAATATTCTAGCTGGAGTTGATCAGTTGATAGTAACCAGTTCAGCACAAATCTAATAGGGTTTTCTGAAGATTTGATGCCTGAATCTGATTATATCTTTCTGGTCTATAGATGGACGGCAACACTAGATTTGCATACAAGGAACTGAATATGGGGAGACTTTTTTCTTCCTTCGTGGTGTTTCTAGATAAAATTTGAGTTTGCAAAACGCGACAAGCACATAAAAAGAAGCAAAAAAATATGCACATATATGTGTTTTGATGGCATTTGTTCTCTACTTACCTGTCAATATGAGCTTTATATGTGTTATTCGCTTCCATAGCCTTAGCAAGTTCATCCTCAAGCAACTGAATCTTTGACTTAGAATCGACTCCCACAGCATGAGGACTTCCATCAAGAATTTCATTACCATTATCATCCTCCTTCAAAAAGAAAGAAGTAGGAAGCTCTATAGAGTTAGACAAACTACCACACTAAAAGGATTCTTTTGCAATTAGACACTATCATGATATATTGACCCAATATATATGAAGAATCAAAGAGACGAGAACATCATATTTTGGGAACATAAGGTATTGAGGCAGATTTGAATAAAGCAAATATGCAGATGTCTCACCTCTCTTTGACATCTGTTGCTATAAAGTTTCTGTTGGTCTTTTAGAAGTTTTTGGGCTTTATCATTTTCCAAAGATTGCCTCTTAGTATCACGATGCTGACTAGAATTCTTCACCATTTCATTCTTCTAAATAAATGCACAAGTGATGAAGGAGACTAATGAGGATTTTTTAAAAAACCAGGTGACTAATTAGGGTTGATCTTGAATATTCTGTGCAACTATGGAAGAAATGATGTTAACCTTCGAGGGCTTCATATCTTCGTGGACAGGAGTAACTTTGGAATTGGCTTTAGAAATACTAGGACTATTAGTACTGCTTGACACTCTCTGTTTCTGCTTTCGTTCCTTCATCAGCTTTAATTCTTCTTCAAATGCTTGAGCTTTTGCCCTACAGCGATCTTTTTCCTCTTCAAGTAGTTGAATCTTCTGTTGATATTGCCTATTTGCGTTCCTGATCTGGCTGAGCTCATTTTTCAGCTCAGCATCTTGAACACATAGTGTATCTTTTGCCATTCGACTGCGCTCCATCTGCAGAAGCTTCTCTTCTAATACGTCTCCGTTATTTTTGAACTCCTCTAATTCAAGCCCGGCATTATGCAATGCAGAGATCTTCCCAACAAGAGAATTCTTCTCTGCCTTCAAATCTTCACATTCTCCAGATGTTAAGTGCAGCGAACCTTCCAGGCTCTCTGTCCCAAACTTGGTTGCATTAAGCTCTTTCTTAAAAGCCAAAACCTGATCGTGGAGTTGTGCCATATTCTGCAACTGAACCTTCAAATGTTTCGACTCTTCCACAAGTTGTTCCCGTTCATATTCTGAAACTGTGAGCTTTAGCTCAAGTCCATTCACCGTGGTTTTAAATTTTTCTTCATCTGATTTGTAATTCTCCAACAGCTCCAACACTCTTTCATGCTCTGCCATCAGCATTTCCTGGTTTTGTTTTGAAGCAGCAATCCCATCCATCAGGCTTTGCAGCTTTGATTCAGATTCTATTCGTGTGATGTAAAGCTCCTTCTCAAACCATTTCATTTTAGATTGAGATTCTTGAAGAGCAGATTCCAGATTAGTTTTTTCTGCACGTAAACCAGATACTTCATGCACAATATCAGAAGCTATTCTATCTTCTCCTTCATGAAGTTCAGAAAGTTGCTTTGTGAGGTGTTCTACCTCCTGCTGAAGGTTCTCAACTTCAAGATTTTTCTCCTCGTACACCTGATTTAATAAGCCTTCTCCCATAAGAAGCTTTTCTTTGTTTCTTCTATTTTCATCAAGAAGTACTTCTAATTCTGAAGTAAGGCTTTTCTCCTTTGAGGAAATTTCTGCCATCATTGAAGAAAGATTATTTTCTAAGGTTTCAACTCTTTCAGAGTAAACTGCAACGTTTCTCTCTGATTGCCTCAACTTTGCCTGCAAGAGGGAACAATGGTCATCCAGCTCAAACTTTTGCTTCCTCAATTCTGCATTTGATTTATGAAGTGTACTGCATTCTTCAATGAGACTCTCAGTTGTGGCATTTAACTTTGTATTAGCTTTTCTAAGATGTTCACTTTCTTCTTGAGCTTCTGACCAGTGGTTCTGCATGTCCTGTAACTTATCCATTATATCTGCTTTTTCAGAATCCATCTCAATTTTTAAACTCATGATCTCATCTTCAAGACTCCGAGCATGAGATTTGGAATTCTCTAGTTCCAGATGATTGGACTCCCTCTCGTCATTCAAATACCTTAGCTGATCATCTAAACCAGATATGCGCTCTGACAACTGTACATTTGCTTCATTAAGCTCCGATATACGAAGCTCTAGTTCATATTTTCCAGTTTCTAGCTCTGACGATTTTCTCTCCAGAATCTTATTGGCAGAAACAAGGGAATCCAAGCTGCTTCTAAGTGTCATCAAATCCTTCCGCAAATCATTTAGGCACTTAGATGAGATATCACTTTCTCTTTGCATTACTTCAATTTGTTCCTCTAGCTGGTTTTTTTCCTTCTCAAGATTAGAGACCTTAGCCTCCAACTCTCTTTGACACTGTCTAAGGACTCCAATCCCCGCTTCTTTAGACTGCAACTTAGACTCAAGTTTTGCAATCTCAGATATTTTGTCAGCCAATTTCTTATCATGTTCTGCTACTTTAAGTTCCAGTTCCATATTCAAACTCTCCAGTTCTTGAGTTGGATGATTGTCATTATCCTCAGTCTCCCTGAGATTTTTTCTCTCTATCTTCCCTTCCAGATATTGTGTCTGGGAGTTATGTTCACTCACTTCAGACTCAAAGCTAGTAAAAGACTTACTTGAAAGCTCATTTGTTGCTTCCTTGCGCTTGAATAAAAGCTCTAGGTTTTCATCGGTCAGCTCATTGCAATCCCTCTCTAGCTCCTGTATTTTTTCTTTCAGTACTTCAATTTCTCTGATCAGACTTGCATCGCCTTCATATATGGATCCTCTTTCTGCAAAATGTCTTTCTTCAAGAGACTCAGATAACTTTCCTCTTAAACTGATGATTTCTTCATCTTTAGCGCATAACATAGCTTTGTATTCCCTCTCAATTTCTAAAAGGGACTGGTTGTTCGAAGTCCCTTCATTCTCTTTAAGATTATTTTTCTCCTCCAAGGCCTGTTCCAGCAGTTGCACCTGGACTTGCAAACTCTTCTCTGATTCATGCAACTTTTGCAGCTGGATCATTGAATCTCTGTTTTCTTCTACATTTACTTGGCTAAAGTTTTCGACATCACCAAATTTTGATTGTAGTGCTGAAAGATTCTCTATCTCAGTTGTCTGCTTTTCTATGGTCTCTTCCAGCTCCTGAAGAATAGAAACAAGCTCTAGGTTTGATGCTTGACTCCTCTGCAACTGCAGAGCCAAATCAGCATTGGAGTCTTTCTGAAACTTCAGTTCATCTTTTAGTTGCTTTTGAATATGGGACAGGCCTTCATCTTGAAATGCCAAATGATCGGTTGCTGTTTGTTGCACAGTAGGCATCTCTAGCGACAATTTCAATCGTTCAACATCTCTTTTCAAACCATCACGTTCTGCATTTACGGCGGAAAGCTCCATGTTCAGATTTTCCTGGTTTCTGGACTGATCAGTGAATTCCTTCCTCAGTGTCTCCAAATCATGCATAAGCTTGCGGGCATTCCTCTCCCACATCTTCGCTTCTGCACGAAGCTCTTCAATTGTATCTTGTGAAGCGTCCACGAGCTTTTTGGAAGAACCAGCAGGCTTCAGAGATGATATTCCAAATTCTTGCCAACTATTCTGGGAGAGAGGTCCAGACTCCATTATCTGTGAATTCAATGACGAATGATCTGATTGCAAAGGATCACCAAGGGAATTTTGGGAGGCTATCGCTTCTTCTCTTCCACTCAGACTGGGTTCATCACTACTCAAGTTGCTTCTTGGGGAGCACTTTTCCCTCCCTAAGGAACCCTCCCTCGAGTCATAGCTGCGATGTGAACCCGATGCAGAGAAACTTGTTTCCTGCAGTGAAGGGGGGAGATAATAAGTTCCGTGGTGTCAAGAGATACGCGGGAGATTCTTGATTGCTAGTGGCCGAAAGGAGTTCAATTGCATGCATGTCTTTAATTTTATACGAAACAGAACGCTATGTTGAGCTGACTTCCGCGTTAACTTCAAAAAGATATTAATATAGCCATTGTTGAATGAAAAACATTATCATACCCGAGTCTCAGGTTCTCCTGGGTGCGAAATAGAGCCCAAATCTCTGCTGGAGGATGATCCGGCGCTCCTTGTTAATGTGCTTTCAGATCCATCTGATTTGGAGTCCGCATCATGGTAGTTTGGGTCCTGATCTTCCATTTGGAAGTTCGTCACTTTAGCTTCTCCATCCCTGAAGAAATGTGCAGTATATCTTCATAAGAAACAGAATGTTATAGATTTCATTTCATCTATGATGAAGAACATCCACCACAGGATTCCGACCTGATTTTTGTTCTTGGAGTCAGGCAGTGAATTTTTACCTGCAAATCTCACACGTAAGGAAAACCATTAGATGCCCCATAGTTCTAAAGTGTAACAGCGCAAGCATATTTACTACTAGGGCCCAAAGTTTCTTCTGAACTGGGAGAGGAGAGCCACGTAAAATTCTGAATGCCAGGGAAGACGTATTAGGGAAAACACGAGTTCTTGATTTAGTGTAAGTACTTCATATTCTCACCCACATACCCCTCAATATGTAATGATCCATGCATTCCTTGTTAATCTGACTTAACTACCTTTCCTCAAAGTAGCCCATATTTTCTCTATTTACTTTTTTGGGTTAAGTGTTGAATTCCATTTATAGAGAAATGAAAGAAGATTAGTAAATATTTGTCCCGGTCTAAACATTATTCAATTACACTGATCCAAGAACAAGTTGCACCTGCATTACTAAAAATTATACTTATTTGTTCCTTCGAGAAAATTTCTCCTGCAGGATACACTGAGAAGAAGGGTTCAGATAGCCAACCCCCTTTATTTCAATCCTTTATGGTCGTAGAAAACTCCACCAGTATGAGTAGGTGATTGCGAATGTTTCTGAGATTGAAGAAATTGAATAAATTCTCAGATTGCCAGCAACAGTTGGACCGTAGTACAAGGGAGTCCATTGTCAATAATTTGTCATCAACAGTGCTTCAAACTTATCCATCTATCTATAATTACTGTCTCAACTTCCTCGAACATCTTAGCAGACCAGGCCCATCACTACTGATAACCTTAAATCAAACACCAAGAAATAAATAGCCTAAAGCCATGCAACTCACTTGTAAGATTGTCCCATAGTTGCACTTCTTCAATGGAAGTGAAACGGGAGCAGGAGCAGTTGAACTCATATAACCTGTCATATTGACAACAGCCTCTCCAAGGATGCCATTTCTTGCCGAACCCTGCAGTAAGGAAGTAATACTTAGAGAATGCTTTGGCAGGCCGCAGATGGAGCTGAGGTAATTTAACAAGCACATTCTTAGCAGAAATAATAAAAAAACTAAAGAAATATCTGAAAGAAACATAAGAATCACATTTGAACTTTTAGTTTGCGAACCAAAAAGCCGCAAAGAGAGGATGGCGTGATATTACATCCTCATTCGGGAAAGAAGAGAAAAGTTAAGGGAAGACTAATGACCAAAAGAAAGAGCATGTAATAGCAACAACAATACCATGGAGACAACAAGCTTGAAGAAACAATCTTCGAGCTCCTTTGAAGAATCATCCTGTGGAACCCAGATAGATTCTGACAGAGTATCCGTCCATTGGCAAGTCCCATTATGTACTAGTGCTTTGCCTGACTTCGCAAGCGTCTTCCCAGTTTGGACAGAGGTAATAGATATGAGCAGCTTGTCCCAACCTTTTGGCACCTTTGACCTCAAAACATTGGGGTTAGAAGATAGCATGTAACTATTGACTAAAGATCTTCAAAAGCTTGTTTCGGATTAAATAGACAAAAATCTGCCAGACTAATTTGAAATCACGGTAGGTGACCTTTACATCAGTTTTAAGAAAGAGAAGAGAAAACGAGAGTCCCTCATTATTTTCACAGGTGAATATTCAACATGTATGCTTTTACAAACAAATAGCCTTAATAATCAGTCCCTATCAGGTAAGAAATGAAGACTTGCTAGATTAACCCACCCTACATCGGAGGCGTCAGCTTTTTGTCAGATCAAGCACAAGAGTGAATAATAATACTTGGACTTCAAATCTACACAAACGTTATATAACTTCGACTCTTAGATCCTCTCTAAAGTTTGCTAGCAACTGTTACTGATTAAAAAAAAGAGTTTTAATATCAATTGCAATTCGACAGACCCGACTTGATAGAAGTTCTCTTGCGTCTGTAAGCATCCTTATTTATATCTATAATAAACAAGCATCCGTTAGTTCAAAATTCCCATAACTTTTACCCCGCAGATGAAGAGGAGTAAAGCGAGACTCACATTTGTCCCCCGCCTTCATCAATTTCCAAATCTTTATCTGATTCCGGTTCTTCTATATTCAGCAGTTGCAATAAAATTTTATCAATCACTTTTTACTCATTTACCAATTCATATGCCCATAACACATCTTTTCTGTGATTCATTGCAGCAAAAAAATTTGTTAAGTGATCAGATGAAGCCGGATACACATTGTTCAAATAACTCATAAAGATCATTGCATTTGAGCAAAAACGCATATATACATTCGCATTACAATATGGCCACGCATTTAAGAGCCAAAATTTAGGAAAAATATGGAATGAGTAACAGTGTACCTGGAGCGCCTTGAAGCGTGAAAGCTTGAAATCCACTCTGTCCCCTGATTTGGCATGCTTGTTCTTGTTGTGAAGCCTGAACATTGAGTTTCTATCCCGTGTTTTCCTGAATCCTGATACAGTCTACTCGAAAACTAAATCACTCTCTCACCCATTGAAACGAAATCAGTACCAACACTACCCCCTCCTCAACCACCATTATCATTTACTACCAAACAAAGCGGAGAGAGAGAGATTATCAATCTATGAGTGCGAGAGAAACAAAGCAAAGAGAGAGCGTTAGCTAGCTGGTCGTTGTTGTGAAGGGTGTTATTTTTTGTTCCTTTGGCGTTTGAATTAAGAGAGTGTATGCTAATTCAGTATTATGAGCAGTGAAGAGCGTATCTGAAAACGGCCAGTCGGCCCGTTTTAACTGCAAGCAAATTCCCCCGCCTTCACAAATCGAAGACGCGCGCGAAACTTATCAACGACAAGTCAGCGCAACAGTCAGTCCGGCGACGTGACGCGCTCATTAGGCAGTAACGCTAGAGGTCCACCAATGGTAGAATTCCTCGCCTTCTTTAGGAATAGGAAGAAACAAAGAAAGTTCTGCTCAGCAAGGACGGAAGGACACGTTATTTATTGCGCGGTTAGTCTCTAAGAAGAGCTCCTCAGTCCTCGTAGTTGCAGCAATTAAATAGGAAAGTAACGAATGTTGGTTAAATGTATTCCGAATACAATGTATCAAATAAAATATACAAAATTTACCATTCATAATCGCAAAAAAGTATATACAAATATCAATACTTTTTATTTAAATTCTAATAATTTTTCACATAAACTATCATTTAAAAAAAAAATCTAATTAGTTTCTTTATTCCATCGAGAATAAAATATAATACTGCAAAAAAAGTAATGTTTTATGTGTACAGTTAGATTGACTTAATATTATATTAACTATTCAGTTTTATCATTATTTCTTGACGTACAGAGGTTTACTTACGAGGTATCGAATCTCTCAATTACAAATAATTTTTTGGAGTCATTCTCTTGGTAAAAACCAGACTGGCTAGACCCCGGTGGCTTGAGGACTGCATTGATCTCGAGTTTACCGACCCGTTAGATGGGTCCACTCCGATAGATCTACCTGTTAGAATTTTTCCCCGTTACCCAAAAAAAAAAACTGCTATGACATTCATCCATTGGAGCTAATACCCTCAACAATTTTTAAGAATTCAGATTCCCTGGATGCCAATCGCATAGCAAGATTGAAAGGTCAAATACTTCCATCGAAACATACTCTGATCGATGAGACAGATTACCTACTAAAATCTAAACCTAACTATATGAATTTTTCCAACCAACTTCTGGAAAACTTAACCACCAGTAGGACAAAAAAGATTGCCATTTAATGACGCATATTCCAGTGCTCATTGGGTGATGAAGAAGATTTTTTTCTAAGCTCACTTTTTATTAATGGCCATAAGGGTAGTCTGGTAGATGGAACATATTCCAACACAACACCCATTCATTGTCTCTGCTAGTTAAGAGCTCATGAAGTAAGTAACCCATCTCTTTCATGGGTTCACTTTCTGAATTCTAAGAGAGTAAAGAAATAGTCAATATAAAGAGCTCTGAACTGTGAGAAACCGGCTGAATGACCGAGCTGCCGGTATTCTTCTTCGGTCCTGTGCTTGCCCTTGGCCCTATAGATTGTCATGACAAATATGTCTCCTTCCAAGAGGGCACGAGTTCTGTGACTCTCATCTGACTGCTCCGGCAGCACAGGCTCACAAGCAATCAATTTTCCACCCACGGGGAGTGCCTTGTAACAGTTCTCCATGATCCGCTTGACTTCATCATCCGTCCATGTCGTCAAGATCCACTGCCAAATTAAGTTACAGAGGAAGATAAAGCTAATTAGCCGCTACCAATTTCGCTGCTACACAGAGGAGGGCTTACTAAATAACAGATATAGAAACAGACAAACCTTCATGAAGATTGCATCAGCAGCAGGAATAGACTGGAACATGTCGCCACCAACGTGAGTCACTCCTGCAAATAGGCAGAACAGCTCTAACACGCATTACTTGATAATTAAATTAGTTAATTTCCTAACACGCACTTAAATACCAACTTAATCAGGACATTTTTTTTAACAATTTTAATTAACAACTGTAATTTTTTATACATTAAATGTTAAATTGTCACTACAGTCGAACAAGACAGCACTCACGAAATAGATGTGGTTGTGAGATCAGATCACATCCACTTGGAGACCCTGTCTGTCACTTTCAGCCATTGAAAAGAGACACGTGTCTCTTCAACAGTGATAACTGTTCTAAAAATCACCGTACTGGCCAGTTGTGTCTCACCTACCCTAGGCCAACCAATAAATATATTTTCTAAATTAGTAGAGGAAAATAAATAAATAAACTTATTTGGTAAGCATCACAGATTCACAGGGCAGTCCTACTGGGGATGCACCTTTGTTAAAAAAAAAATTTGTTTGCTACATTTCTTATAGGGAAAAAATAATGTAAATAATGACCAAAAGAAAACCAATCGGATAATATTGTTTGAAAGCCTGATATCTAACCGGGGATGTTTGGTGCTTTGGCAACGACCTCCGGCAAGTCAAAGTTGATCCCTTCCCGTACGTTAGGATGTTTCCGTAGGATCATCCTCAGGCAATCCCCTGCGCTCCCACCCACATCCACCAGCCTCTCCACACCCTCAAACCCATCGTACCCGTCCAACAACGCCTTCATGAACGGCACGGATACCCCCGACATGGCCTTCTGCATCAGCCCATTCATTTCCGGCTTCTTCCCGTAGTACCCGTATGCTGGCTCCCCGTTGGCCTTCGCGAATGGCTCCGATGAGGGGTCCAACACGGCCTCGTGTACCAACGGCCACGCATTCATGAGCGCGTCATGGTGGTGCTGGAGCACGTAGGGAGCGTAAGATAGACCGTCGCCGTCATTGACAAGCGTCTTCCCAATCTCGGTGAGGGAGTACTTCCTCTCGGAGTCGGAGCCGGCGGGGACGAGGTGCTCCTCGAACACGCCGTAGCTGGTGAGCATGCGGAGGATTCTTTGGAGGTTCTCAGGATCACCACCGTTAGCGTTTCCGGAGGGGTGGACGCGTGCGAGGATCTGAGAGGCGGAAAGGGGGGAGTTGGAGCCCCCTTCCCAGATGGCATCGGCGACGTTGAGGCGGACGATGGCGTTGAGGGACATGGGCACGCTGATCATGTTGGCTAGCTCCATTATAGCCAGCCTCGCTCTGTTCCGGCTCTCCGTGCTCTCGTTCTCCATGCTTTCTCACCCTCTGGGTCATTTTTCTTCTCCGTCGCAAGTTTATTTATACGAGAATCCCTAGTGATGTTCGTCCTGGTGATGTTCGTTTTGAAAAAAATGTAGGATTTTAGAGAAGTTGTGAATTTTTATGTTGAATAGTGTTTTATTGGTGTTTGTGTAAAGTGGAGAGAGAAATGATTTGATGTAATTGTTTAATAAAAAAATATTAGAGTTATGTGAAAAAGTATAGAGAGAAAATTTATGTTGAATAAAAAATTAAAAAGTTGTTGGAGATTGTGTAAAATGTATTGATTTTTGTGTTTGAATTCTGAATATGTTCGGTGGGAGAATTGTGAATATGCTTAGAATCCTGAAAAAATGGTGAAAACGAACATACCAAGTCACAGATCCGCTGAATTTCATAAAATAAGTTTACTGTACAAGTTTTAGCCCATCTTCGATAAGCTCCGGGAAAAAGTATTTATTTATTTTTATATCAGTCTTCGCTCAGCTAACCAATCAACTTGTTGCTCGCTAAAAGTGAAAAGAGGCACACACCCGCAGGGGCGATCTCTCTTTGAGCCTCTAAGCACAGAGCCAATATAGCTCCTGGTCAAACGCTGCTGAAAGATCCTCTTTGAAAAATTTCTCTTCAGTATAAGTCTTCATTTGTCCAAATTAAATGATAACATAATCAATAGAGAATTGATCTGATCAATAAGATGAACTTATCTTGAGTTTAATACTGGGATCCCATGAAGCATCGTTACTATATTCGATTTCTAATTACTGAAATATACTGAAGTTATGCTGAAATGATACATCAATGGAGTCTCACAAGAACATTTTGCATAAGAGTGAGTACCGGAACGGATGGAACCGGAATGGGCCATTCGGTTCCGGTTCCATAATTGGGCCTAAAGGCCCAGTTTTACTTTGGCCCAAAATATTTTTTCAAACTATTTTTTTGGGCCAAAATTAGGCTATTTTTTTTATTTTTTCCCATGTTGCATCAATTTCATAATATAGGTTTTAAACATATCATGATCATCAAGACATCAAAGAAAAAAAATTACATCACTACATTTTGTCTCAAATAAACTAAACTATACTAAAATTTATTAATTTTTTTTTTTAAATATCGGAACCGGAAAATTCCGGTATTTTCATAAAATGGGTTCCGGTTCCGGTACCGAAATAGACCGGAACCGGTACCCAAACCGGAACCGAAAATTCCGGTGAAAACCGGATGATTTGCTCACCCTTAATTATGCATGAACTTAACAAGTCAACACACCTATGGTTGTGATAATGACATCATTTTGCTTCTGGGACTTGGAGCAAGTAAAATACTATGGCTCTACACGTGATCCAAAATTCATGCAAGCCATATGCATTTTCTCAAATTTGGGACATAACTTTAGCCAAAATTGCTTGGTATACTTTGGAAGAAAAGTATAATGTGATTGAAGGTACTCACTGATCAGCTCTATCTCTCTTTACCCCTCTTTTTCTCTCTCTATAGAAAGATATAGATTACCAACACCTGTTGCTTTGAGTGCAGTTCATCTTGACGAGGATAATTAGGTAGAGTGGAATGGCCGAGTAAAAATTTTCCATTAATTCAGATACAAATTTATTTTTTGATTTAAAAAATTACTATTTTACAAATTAACTAAAAATTTTAAAAGAGGAATTAATCCATTTAATCCTAATTAATAATAGCAACTTAGCTTGTTTCTTTTTAATTGATACGGTCCTCGGTGACTTTACCACCAGCTAGCAAAGTCAAGTAGAATAAAAAAGCCTAGAAAAAAAAATAGAATAAAAAACAAGCAATTAAAGGTGAAGCCGGACATAGTAACACAGTACATTCAGACACCTTGCAGTCTTTACATTTTTACCCCTTATCATTTCAGAATCTAGGCGAAACAGGGTCTTGCAGTCTTCCCTAAATATGGTTTGCATAAAGAGAGAGGGAGGGAGAAGAGAGAGAGGTGTTGGGGAGAGAGAGACAGAGAGGGAGAGAGAGTGAGACTCACCTGAGAGAGAGGGAGAGAGAGTAAGACTCACCAAGCATCTCGTATTACAATAAATATATCCTTTAATAACTAGTCAAGGATTCAAGGTTATCTTTGTAAGTGCATGGCATTTGCCTCATGAACTCCAACAATTTTAAGTGCGAGCTTAAGGAATTAAAGATATTACCTTGTACAATTTAGCCTAGCTGTATGCAAGAAATATAAGAGAAAAGGAAGTAAAAGGAATACCTAATGTGTCCACGACATATATATTTGTCCTGCCTCAAGCTTTTGATATAGAGATCTCAATGCTACACTTTGCCCTTCTTTCCGCAATTCCTGCACTATTTGAGGCAAAAGCAATTTAAAACAAAAAATACTCCCGTGATTTTTGAAGGTTCAACCTCTGACATGTTGAATCATGCTAAAGGTATGCACTAGATATTAACTAAATCAGAAACAAGAGAACTTCCTTTTTTCAAAACCAACTTGTATACTATTCCGTAGTTAACAGCAAAATTGCTGTATAGGTTATTTGTCTTTCTAGTGACAACCAATCAAACGGGATTACTTTTTCCCCAGATCATTTTGAAATGTAATCATAAAACTCGAGTATCTGGTTTAGAAACACCATCCAACACTCATTGAGAAAGGGTCACTGAGAACACATGCATGACTGCATGAAATATAAAACATCACAACGCGCACACATGAAAAAGGAAGGAATTAAAAGAGTTGAAGTATAATCCTACTCCATCAATGTCATACCTGAGCAATTTCTACTCCATGTCTTGGATCTCGAGGTACAAGTATAGTGATCATCTCCGGATGCATTCTGGTGAGTACTCTATGAATTCCTACTTATCAAAAAAAAAAAGAGTACTCTATGAATTCCTAGCATTACTGTAGAGCACGTTTGTGAGCACTTCACTCTTCACGTGTACAGAAAAGTAAAGAAGACAAACTAGTGAAGGAGAAGCAAACCAAAACTGCAAGAACATGCTCGTAAATAGAGTAAAAAGTTACTATTAATGCCCAGAACAAGTAAAGAAACTCCGAAACAAAAAGAAGCCGTGATAATAACATTCGATAATATCATTGTTGGTTGATCAGTTCTTCACGCAAAATTGACTCAGGAGACACGGAAAGCAAGAGATATACTATAACAAATTAAGACCGCAAAGTCAAGAAAAATAGCAGGTTATGCAGATCAAACAGACAAAAAGGAATAGTTTTCATTACTAGGATGAAGTCACCATTGGTACTATCAAAATTCCTAGTACACCAAGTCTTTTGCTTTCAATATTTGTACTCCTAGTATCAGGCTTTCAGTCAATATTTAAAAAACAGCAAGTGCGGTTAATGTGGGAAGATAATATGATATCTTTAGGCGAGATCTTTGCATAGACTTCTGTCTCAATTTGGCAATGACGAACAAACAAGAATATGGTATAAAAGTGGAAGAAAATCAGTGGGAACTAACTGTCTTCTTCACCCCGATGTATGGAAGAAGCCATCCAAACCTGCCTGTTAGCTAGCTGTAACTTCAGATCTTCTATACTTCTCAACTCTTCCTCAGAAACATCAAAATCTTCTATCACTGAATGGAAGTAACAAACAATTAGAATAGATTAACTCCATCTTTTTCTCTCCTCAAAGTACCAAAATTTGATAAAAGGAATTTACAATTTGGTAGCGACTAAGTCATCAAAAGCAGCACAATAAATTATAGTCAGACAAGACTCGATGCACTGCATCAGGACAAACAATTGTTTGTTTCCATTATAAATCATTTATGAAAATCAACATTAAACATATAGTAAAAGGATTTGTGCTCCAATTGCCAGTCATACCATACTTCAAGTCACCAGAAAAGTTGATAATGTAAGGAGGGGCTTGTAGTAGTTGAAAGTTGATTGCCTGCCTAGTGCTGTGTGTCGTATAACAATATAAGTAGCAACTCAAGGCAAATTACAGCCAACAACATTATGTATATAACAGACTACACGTACCAATGGAACAATCAAAGAGAATTTTGAAAGCATCAATGAAATTAGTGGACGAAGCAGAGAAAAGCTTAAAGGATTTCCCAGACATCCGGCCATTTAACAACGCCAACAATATCTGTAAAGATAGTGCAAGCATATAAGCCATCAGAATCAATAACATTGCCTAATGTGTGTTCCCACACATGGATGCGTGTGTATACAGACATGATGAAGCAACTTACACCATTTTCAGAAGCAGCCATAATAAGATTTGGCGCTCTCTATTAATACGATTGCATTCGGCTTCCAATAGTCAAGGAAAGAACCCACAGCAGTTGGAGCTCAACTGGCGCAAACTGGTCCAACCAGAACGATTAAAGCACATCAAGCACAAATGCTGCATAAAGTTGAAGACTTACTGAGTTTTTAGAGAAAGAGGTTGCGCCTTCTCTCTAAAACCCTCCCCTCCCCCCGCCTGTTCCCCTCCTTTTTGCTCTCTGGTCTCGGCGGCGGGAGGAGCTTCAGTTCCTCCCGTCTCCCTCTCTCTTCCCGGCCCTGCCTCCAGTGGCCGGGATCTGCTCTTTTTTCCCCGTTTCCGGTTTTGTATAGGGCTGTTGTTCCGGCGATTTTGGGCCTCAAATCTTGGCTTTTTGAGTGGTCTTCGGTGGCCACGCACCCCTGGGCTAGCGTCTTCTTCTTCCGGCGCTTCGTTCTGCCCCTCCTCACCGCTGATCTGCCGGCGCGTGCCGTCTCACGCGCGTGGATCTCACGCGCCCGTTCCCCCCTTAGGCGGTTTGGACCTGGTTTGGTGGTTTTCGGCGGTCTCGCGCCCTCCAGCTCCCGTCAGCGTCTCCTGGAGGCCTGCTATGCACCGGTCTGGCGTTGCTCCTCCGCTCCTCCAGCTGGCTCCGCCGCCTTTGCTGGCTGTTTTCTTTGTGTTTTTATTGCTGTTTTTTCTTTCCTGTTGGTTTGTTTCTGGGCAAGTGCTGGTGCACTTTGTAAAGCCTTTAAGTAGGCTATGCTCGTTGGGTCGCCGCCTCCTTGGAGGGTCTGGTATTCCCGCTAGAGCAACTCCGCTGTATTTTGATCCACCGTGATGAAATACAGATATCCGATAATTTAGTGATTAAAAAAAAGCACAAATGCTGCATCAATTTTCGAACAAAATAAAAAGAACAGGTAATGCATCAAATTTCGCTCATACTTGATATATGATACCGCTTGGAAGCCGCTTACTTATTACATGGCTGCAGCAAAAAACATAGATACAATTTTCTTTCGAACTCAGAATAAAAAATTTAAAAATAAGCTTTTCAAGAACCGCAGTAATTTTTTTTATATTTGCATTTATTACGTAAAGTTTCTTTCTTACAATGCAGACAATGTGGCAGTGGTCATCAAAATGTTCAAATCAGGACTTTGCTTTATGCATTGTTTGATTACAGGAATCGCCGTCATTCCTTCACCTGGATTTTTTAAAAATTATAACGGAACATATTAACGGAATTGCTTGATCAATTAATTAAACAAACATTATAGTGCTTCATCCCGCTGCTGAGAAAATTAAAAGAACAAAAAAAAGCGAAGATGCGCACCTAGAGAAACGGCGTGGAACCAGAGGAGAGGGCCTGGGGGGCGAGGGAGAGAGGGACGGCCGAGGCGCTCGATCCAGCGGTGAGGGTGTTCGCGGCCTCGGAGCCGGCGATACTGCAGGTGAAGTTTCACCACCGGCGACACACTGTAGCTCAGCGCCCTGTATATCCTGTACACCAGCTTCCCTTCTGTAGTTGCCGCCATTTTCTCCTCAAGTCTCAGTTCCCCAATTGGCACACGAGTTTTCTTTGACAGATAGTTTCTCTTCTCTTTCTCTGAAGGTAAACTGTTTTGGAAGTAGAACCCGCGCTGTCTTTGCTATTATATGAGATCTGGTGGGCTAAGTGGGTCAAGTCGTGAAGCCGCGAGCATGGTCCAGTACGGCACTTAGAGCCGAGCATATCCGAGCCCATCATATATCATCGACCCCCAATTGTCTCCAAACTCATCTTCGTCGCCCGATTTTACCTGGAAACGGACCAAGCGGCCAGAGGGGGGGATTTGGACTATGGGGCCTCACCCTTGATAATCACGATGGAGATAGGCACTGCATGGTATAATCGAGTTAAAATTGAACGAGTTTAATATTGAAGTATTTTAGTAGTTTATTTAAAACAAATTTAACTTTGAATAGAAATTGTGACCAAATATTTGGATTGCTATTTCATAATATGTTTTGGGCTTCTCTTATGAAAGCGCTTTAGTCATATATGATTGGACCTCGCGAGGAGATCATGAACCAGTAAGCCCCAAACACGTGTAATATAGAGCTGAGACGGAAAATGGACCTATCATTAAGCCATGACTCTGGCATCATAAAGTCATAAACTATCATCCAAACTAATCACATAATCCTAATTCAAACCTGTATTATTAGCTAGCTATCTGTACTAAAATCGTCTGGACCACCACGCAAGGTCACTGCTGAGCAAAGCGTGGCACACTAACTTTAATCTCTCCTACGATAATTAAGAAACTAATTAGATCAAAGTGGCAAGCTCGAATGAAGCGCAATCCTCGTGCAATTGGGGTTCAATCAGGGTGAAACGATCCAAAAATTATAGCCCTAAACTAATGTGATGCAATTTTTTTTTAATCAAGACACATTTTATTCATAGTATAGAAAATTACAGCTGAAAACTTACAACGAAAAGGACCCAAAGTGTCAGCAACAAGTCTAGGGGGTCGTAGCCCATAAACGAGGACTCAAGGTCCTCAGAGGAAGCGGGGAGACCCACAAGAGATGGGCGCAAAAATCCATAAAAAGTAACAACCACTGCACAAAACAATAGCAACTGCCGCTGAAGGAAAGACGAACGTAGCGTCGATCCTGCTCCCTTAGAATACTTCAAATGCAAATATCAGCTGTAAAAACTACACACAGACACAACCACACGGCAGGTAAGCCCATAAGGGCGGATAAGCCCAAACAGGTGGTAAGCTGACATAAGCAACAAACAAAGACAAGCAAACAATGACCAGATCTGAACACGAGTTGTTGGTGGTATGAACGGGGCATGGTGGTGGTTGGAGGAGGTCCACAGCCAAGGGGGAAGAGCAGGAGTCGCATCGATTGGTCCTGGGGAGAATAGCACGTCACGGGAGGCGGAGGAACCGACAACGTCGACCAGAAGACTCGGCGCGTGAGAACCACGGGCACCGCGAGAGGCGTGTGAGTCTACACGCGCCGTTTTCATCACGCCAAAAGATGGTCTTTGCGTAGATTGGGGCCGTCTGAGATCGGCCACGGGGCGCGTGTCAGCCAACGATTGCCGGAGACCGCTGTCAGCCACTTGTGTGCCACCTGAAAGGAAACTCAAAAGAAAAAGCTTCAGCCAGTCGAACCAAGGAGAAAGAGGAGGAAAAAGAAAAATAGAGGGAGGATAGGGGAGAAGAGGGCAGGAGGAAGGTGGGAGCCGAATCTCCCACCTTCCTCCTGGAGGCGCTAGGTGAGGGGACTGCAGAAAGGTTAGAGAAGAGAGGCGCTAGGTTTTCGTATGTTGCAAAAATGCTGCACGACTTTTACCTCCGTGTTTTCCTTAACTAATGTGATGCAATTTGATTGATGATGACCACCATGGAAGAGTGGCTTCTTTAGCTCAACTTGTGTCTAATTAATTCCAATGAAAGCAAAAATATCATTAAACAAACGTAATTATGACAAAGATCATACACAGGATATTGTAGTGGCTAGTCACGCAATTGTGAAAAGGATTTTGCAAAATCAGGACCTCAAAGTATATATATGTCGATTGTCTCGTGGAGAGAATATATTCATAGACCTCAAATATTATATTTCCTATATAATTGATGTCCCGTACAGTCGATGATGCAATTCCAATATATAATTACATAAATATATTATCAAGTACACTCAAATTTTTGTGTCCTAACAAAGGTGATAAAGAAGATATATTAATTTTGCTCTACATTCAACATGGTCCCCCCGCTAGTACTCCCTAATCCCTACGCATGCACCTTAGCTCTCTAGCAATATGTATTTTATGTTGAATTTGGCAAAAATACAAATAATGGTCTCTTCCAATTGGAATCTTGCCTAAATGTGAGCGATGTGTCTTCTGGGAACCGTCATTCACACTATCCCCAAAACAATTTAGTTTAGCACAGTTTTTTTTTGGGCACGACCAACACCACGACAAGTCTGAAGACACAACACGTTGCGAAAGATAAACAAGTTCCAATAACTAAATTATCGCCCGAATTGTGACATGTAAGCATCAATATAAATGCCAACATATACATGGGGTAGGCGTAATGCATTTATTGTCACGCTTTAAACACCGTTCGAATGACAAACGACGACGGTTACGAATAATCTGTTCTAGTGTTCGAACTGTTGTTGTTGAACAGTATTAGAAATAAAAATTTAGACTTAAGAAAAATTATTTATATTGAGAAAGAGAGATTAGAGACAAGTGACACAAGATTTAAGTGGTTCGGTTTATAAACCTATATCCACTGTGGAAGGACCAATTGGACTTATTGATTTATTCACTTGTGTTGTTATGAGATTACATTGAAGCTTTATTTATAAGTCATTGGATACAGTAGTCTCTTTAATAATTATGTTCAAACGTTATGAATTTATTGTCACGCTCTGAACAGTCCCAATCAGATGTTATCACATCAACAATTAGCTTCGAACGGTAGCACAAAAGTATGAGAACCAACCCTACATAATTTTTCCCTCTCATTTCACTCCCACTTCTCAAAGACCACAATTCTAGCAAATAAAAAAAAAGATATGCCGTTAGATGCATGCTACTAACTCGTGCTCTTATAATATATGGTTCCTTTTACACCCCCAAAAGCATATAGGTGTAACTATTACTTTATATTATCACAATACTATTTACCACACCAAAAAACACACAATATTATCAAGAATCATTCTTCAAGTTATACCTAGCTAATTATAAATTAAGTCCGTGTACGTATATAAATGTCTTTCCTATTATCCGCACCTGTTGTTAGTGTTATGTAAGTAGAAAGGCCTTCATGAATTCGAAGAGTTGGGGAGAAAGAATGTTTGGAAAAACAAATAGGAGAAAACAAAAATAGAGCCAATTATGTAGATAGAATTGCTTGGAAGGTATCCAAATATTTATCCTCCTTGTTTGTTTCCACATAATATGCGATATTATTCCTGTCCATTCTAATTTTGTTTTTGTTCTTGGCAGTTGCAATATAATTCAAAATTGTAAAGTTAGTACGGCGCTTATTAGCTTGCCGACTGTTTCATTGATTGAAGAGAAATGGAATAAAAATATAGATTCCCGTGGAAGATTACTTGTTTATCTCAACTTGTCAGAAGAAACCACAAGTCATGAGGCGTTTCCTTCTTGAATATTAATATAGATTCCTTCCAAATAAGGACGATCGATCAGTCTCTTCTTTTGGGGGGTAAGTAAAAGACAGTCTGTTTTATACACTGATTGGGCCGAAAGATTTGTCACGTAACTAGGCACTATGCAGAGTTAAACTGCTATAAAGACCGACCAGGAGCTGAGAGAATTGTGAAAACATACTGAAAAACCACAAACCAAACAACATGGGGGTACGAGGCTCTAGTGTTAATCCTTGCTATATTGCTATGGGTTGCATGGTTAACGACGACAGGGCGCCGAGGCCAAAGATTAATGCGTGATCAAGGTGAGCTCCCGCCGGGACCTAGATGGTGGCCAGTGGTTGGAAATATTTTCCAACTGGGTTGGGCACCCCACGAGTCCTTTGCAAAGTTGGCTCGTACACACGGTCCCATCATGACCTTTTGGTTAGGGTCAATGAGCACGGTGGTGATCTCTTCCAGTGAAGCGGCCGGTGTCATGTTCAAGAATCACGATGTAGTTCTTGCAGGTAGGAAGATCTACGAGGCCATGAAAGGGGACTATGGTAACGAGGGGTCTCTCATTACGGCTCAGTATGGACCGCACTGGCGCATGTTGCGGCGCTTGTGCAATACGGAGTTTTTTGTCACAAGTCGTCTGGAAGCCATGCGAGGTAGAATTCATTCTATCGTTTAGTGTTAAACAAAGTGAGGATTGAATCCAGATGATCCATTTATTTGTGGGTTTAATAGTAATTGAATTTTAACCACGAAACACTGTCAATTAATTATTGTCTTATGTTCCGACAGGTGTACGTGAGAGGTGCATCGATGACATGGTGAACTTCATAGAAGAAGCTAGTGCATCTGGTACCGAAGCCATCGACGTCGGCAGGTTCTTCTTCTTGATGTCGTTCAACCTTATCGGTAATCTTATGTTTTCAAAAGATTTATTGGACCCCAAATCGGAGAGAGGGGCCAAATTTTTCCACAACGCAGGCAAGGTCATGGAGTTTTCTGGGAAGCCGAACGTGGCGGATTACTTGCCAATCCTAAGGTGGCTTGACCCTCAAGGTATCAGAAGGAAGACACAGTTCCATGTCGAACGCGACTTTGAAATCGCAGGATGGTTCATCAGAGAGAGGGCGGAGAGCATGGAAAACGGAGTGATCAATGAAGGGAATAAAAAGGACTATTTAGATGTGCTGTTGGAGTTTCGTGGTGATGGCGTTGAAGAGCCCTCGAGGTTTTCTCCCAGAACAACCAACGTTGCAGTCTTTGTAAGCCGTCGTTTCTAATTAGAAACTTTTGGAGATTCTACGTGGTGCAGGACACGCACACATATCTATTATTCTTTTCCTTTCAAGTTTTTCATTTTTCCTTATGATTAAGAGATTCAAGAATTTAAATCTAACTTTTAATAAAAGTTAATCCCGACTTATTTTGAATTTTGAAAATAAATTATCTAAAATTTATATATTATTGGTCGGACCAGGAATGTATTTTAATCGATTCTACTTGTAGGAGATGTTTATTGCGGGAACTGACACAACCACAAGCACCCTTGAGTGGGCAATGGCTGAGCTTTTCCACAACCCTGTAATTCTAAGGAACGTCCAGGATGAGCTGAGGAGCCGTAAATCCAAATAAGAAGCTCGAGGATTAGGACATTGAACAACTCCCGTACCTCAAAGCTGTGGTAAAAGAAACGCTAAGACTACACCCACCCCTCCCTTTCCTACTCCCACATATGGCCATGGACTCCTGCAAGATGCTAGGCTAGCTATTATATTCCGAAAGAAACACAGATTCTTGTCAATGCTTGGGCCATTGGACGTGACCCCAAAACATGGAGCGAACCTCTAGTTCTCAAGCCAGAGAGGTTCTTGGAGGCGAACACGGTGGATTTCAAGGGGCACCATTTTGAGTTCATTCCCTTTGGATCTGGGAGACGAATGTGTCCAGCTATGCCGCTTGCCTCTCGTGTGCTTCCGCTGGCTCCGGGGTCTCTCTTGCACTCTTTTGATTGGGTATTGGAAGACGGAATTAAGCCAGAGAAGAAGGACATGACGGAAAGAATGGGGATAACAGTTAGGAAAGCTGTCCGGCCCGTTGAAGGCTATACCGAAACGTCACGAAGGGTCCTACGTCGGAAAGTAGTGGGCTGTACCAAACAGAATATGTGGCCTAAGCTTGTTTCTCATATTCCAGGGACTAAGCTAGAAATGAAATTCTGGGGGGCCAATTTCACTAGCGTAGAATTTGGGAGGGCCAAAATATAAATATATAATAGAATCATTATAAAAAAAATACTTTTCTGTCTTATTTTTTTTTCTTTTTTGCCCATTTTGGGAGGGGTATTACGGATTTGCACCAGTATCGGTGGTGTGCCGGTTTACCGGCACCGCCATCGTTACCGGTGTCGCAAACCAGTCCCCACCCCACGGCGGCACCAGTAACAGTGTTAGATTTTGTCATGGAGCGGGGATTTCAGCGGTAGCGGTTTCCACCGCTAAAACCTTTTTAATTTTTTTTTTGTCAAAAAACGATGGAGATAGCGTGTAGAGACATGGAGAGTGTGCATATTTGTAGTATGTTGGGTTTGTGAAAAAACGATTTGGTTGTGATTTGGTTGATATTTGAAAATCTTTTGCGATTTGGTTCATATTTAGCTACTGATTTACTCTGTTGTGAATATGTGATTTTTTTTTTGTGATCTTCGATTTAGGTGGCGGAAACTGCTACCACCACTGTTAGGGGCCAATTTCTTCCCTTATTGGTAGCGAGGGCGGTGTTCATTTTTAAACAACCGCCCATAGCGGTGGCAGTGGTGGTGGAGGGCATATCCGCTACCGTCACCGGTTATGCATAGCCCTAAGGGGCATGTCTCCCTATCCTCCTAACTTCATCTCTTCCTCCCGCGGCAATGCAGGGCCTTGGGGTCTCTGATGCCACCGTAAAGGGTCGTGCGGGGCTCAGAGGCTACCACGAGCTGTGCTACACAAGCCATGGGCGGATCCGGGGGGTGTGGGTGGGGGCGACCGCCGCCCACTGGATCCAAAAATCTTTTGCAAATTTTTTTTTGGTTATTTAGAATCAAGCCCGCCCATACTGGCCCATCTGCCCAGGCTTACTTCTAGGGCCAGTGGGGGCAGGACAGGGCCAGCGGAGGTGCACCCACTGGCCAGTCCCGTGTGTCATGCTTCCTTTTTTTTTTTAAATCAAAGGGTGAAACGACGTTGTTTCACCCTCTGGTTTTAAAAAAAATTCGCACATCTCTCTTTGCGATCTCTTAGGCTCTCCCTCAGCCCAGCAACCCTCACGTCTCTCTCTCACTCACTGCTGTCATTGCCCCGCCCGCCATCCTCAGCAGACTGCCGACGCCGACCCACCATCTCTCTCATTCTCTTGTTTCTTTTTTTATTCCCAATAATCTCACATCTCGACTCCGCTCTCAGGTGCCGTCCACCAGCCACCGGAACTTTCTGCCGATTGCCTGACTGCCTCTCCACTCCAGGTATGTGCAATTTAGACTATTTAGTTTAATTTAATTTTTCAATTTAGCCATTTAGGGTTTCAAATTTTAATCATTTCATGATTAATTTCTTATTGCTCATGATTAGTTGTTTACTTTTATTTTATTTTTTCTGCTACTGCATGATTAATTTCTCATAATTTAGTTTAATTTTGTCCGAATTTCTCATGATTTGTCATTTATGATTATGTGCTTATAGTTATGGACTATGGTGCTGCTGTGCTGGGTTTTTTTTATTTTTAAGATTTGTATTGGCTGAATGGTTGTTTCAACCATTCAATGTTAATGCTTCTGACTTGATGCTTAATTGCTTATGGCTGTTTCAATGTTGGACTATTTAGTATGTTATATTTTATTACCTTTTGTGTCTATATTGTCTTTATATGAAAGAATTTTAGACGTGAGTTAGCATTGGTCTTACCGGTTGCGATTGCAACCGTTAAGAGAGTATTTTCTGCAATGAAGATTATTAAGACTGATTTGCGGAATAGAATGAAAGATGAATGGATGAATGATAGCATGATAGTATACATTGAGAGAGAATTTTTTGACACTATTGAGAATGAAGTCATTTTACAACGTTTTCAGAAGATGAAGACCGGTAGGATCGAATTATCATATCTCAGTATTAACAAATAGTTTAGTAAGTGTATTTCATTGTTTTTAATGTTTTTAGTTCTTAATTTGTGATATTGTAATTTTAAGACACTTTTTACATTATGTGATTTTTTTTGGTAATTTTGCCTTAGAAATTCAACCCTACTCATTTTATATCCTAGATACGCCACTAACACAAACTGCAATATAGGCTATGATGCAAATCTTATTGTTTCCCACAGTTCAATACCATATTATTATCAATGCTACTGAAGTTGAGGGCTCTGAAAGGTGTATTCCCACACAACTTTCTCATCTTCAACTAATAGTACTGTTATAGAAGAGGACTGGTTTAGCAAAATTTAGAAAGCACCTAAGCGTCGAATGATGCACCCAGCCGAGTCCCACTCTGGGCTGGCTCCACACATTTCTATAGAACGGGTTTCTTCATTATTGTAGAAGAAAACATACCAAACTGCACTTGTATCATTTGGGTCCCCACGATTCATATATATCGGGCTATAATATATGACCGTGTTGGTCCAATTTAATGGGATATATTTTGTAGATACTGGCTTAAAACTCTATTCCGATCTGAAAGTTTGTCCAATTAATGGGCTTTTCGGCGTATACGTGGGCTTCCTTCACGAAGTAGGCTGTTTAACGATCTCCGGCTTCATAAGTATCCGTGAATATACTGCATGGACTATCTTTAAGGATCTCCTCATTAATTTCGTTTTAGCCAAGATATATATTTGATATCAATCAAAGCACAAAATAACGAGTAATAAACCCCCAACAACCACCTTAAAACAATCAATATATTGCGAAGCAACTAAATAAATAAATAAATAAAAAGAGGGAAAAATAGGCCAACAAACTGCTCCCGATCCCTATAATATCTTGAATTAGAGACTGTTATCATCGCTAAGGAAGTGGCCGCCACAAGAGCGCGGTTATAAAATATAGTCCCTTTAGAGAATTTCAAATCGATGTAATATAACATATATAGATGTCAGAAGTGAACTGCGATGATTAAGGATCTACTCTAACATCAAAGGTAGAAATAATTTCAGCATTAATTAGGCTTCAAAAAGTTTCATTAATCAAAAGAACACGAAAGCTGTGTGCAGGCCGGAATTAAGGAGCTATATGTCTGACTAGTTTCGAAATATTATAACCTTTTGCTAAAATCACATTATAGAATAAATAGGCTGAGCTTCAAATTTGAACAAAAAGCTGCGGCAATTTATGTGGCTATAATTGGTAGATGGATTTGGCCGAAGGGTTCACATTTAGTTCAACTGCATATATATACACGGTAAGCAAAAGTATATAGAAATGCCTACCCCATATATCCTTGAAGGTTTACCTCAATTTGGTAGTTGGTCACCACTGAATTGGTATTCGGTGGGACACATAATATATAGTACACGATAATCTGATCAAAGCCACAGTAATCTGCGTCTTGCATCAGCTAACATCTTGTGCTATCTACTTTTGGAGCACAACTGGTAACGTTCAAATAAACAATATTACCAATAACTACCAAACTCCAGATCAATCAATTTAAAGCACGTTAATCGCCGTGTTATCTGGAGCCAATCCAACGGAAAAAGACGCGAATTGATTAATGGGCCTGAAATGATCTCATAACGGTGGCATTCAGCCATCGTTTCAGCCATCCATTCGGACGGCTTTGCCTTCGGAGGCAATCCGTTCCACCTCTCTTCTTCCTTCATTCTTTCTGATAAAGGTGAAAAACACAAGTACCATTGATGATTATAAATTATTAAAACCTGTGAACGGATTAGGTAGCATCTTTTCATAAAAGTAGTCATTATCATCATATATTGAAAACAAAGAACGCGTGCATTTGATTCTGCTTTCAGGAGATGTTTGGAGCAGGAAGCGACACAACCTCAAGTACAATGGAGTGGGCAATGGCTGAGCTTCTCCACAATCCTGAAACTCTTAAGAAAGTCCAGGCTGAGCTGAGGAGCTTCATAAGCCCTACTAAGAAGCTCGAGGAGAAGGACTTTGAGAATCTGCCATACCTCATAGCTGTCGTAAAGGAAACACTAAGGCTACACCCACCTCTCCCAGTCCTCGTTCCCCATGTGTCGATGGACTCCTGCAACATGCTAGACTATTATATTCCGAAGGATACACAAGTTATAGTGAATGTTTGGGCAATTGGACGGGACCCGAACACTTGGGATGAACCTCTGGTTTTCAAGCCAGAGAAGTTCTTACAGCCAAACATGGCGGATTTCAAGGGGCAGAATTTTGAGTTCCTACCCTTCGGCTCCGGGCGACGAATGTGTCCAGCTATGCCGCTTGCCTCTCGTGTGCTGCCGTTGGCTCTGGGGTCTCTCTTGCACTCGTTTGATTGGATCTTGGCAGACGGCCTTAAGCCAGAGGAGATGGACATGACCGAAAGGATGGGAATAGCTCTGAGGAAAGCCGTCTCGTTAAAGGCTATACCCATACCTTATAAAGGGAACCACGTCGGAAAGTAATTAGTGATATATGTCTGTATGCAATTGGGAGCGGAAGTACTGCCGTTGTCAATAATGGCGAGGGGTGGTGTGTGTGGGTTCAGATTGTGAAATGGTGCCGACGCAACTTGAACGAACTGTATCTCCTCTCATTTCAAAAAATACATTAATTATCTTGCATGCTAATTAGAAAAAAAGAGAGGGGCGCGTTTCCTAAAAACTCTTACTAAATTCCTAATGTTCTTCGGTCTGCGTAGAAAAATGTTGATCAGAAATCGGAGGAAAGAGCATATATATGCGTAACAGCTAACGTACTTCATCCATCGCACACAATAGATTAGCGATGTCTAGCTTGCTCTTACAGTTTATTGCTCCTAAAACGACTGGAAAGCGTTTGATCTAGATGTGACACTGGTATGCACCCGAGTCTAGAGAGAGAGCCTCTGCCCTCTCTCTAGACTTTCTCCCCCCTCTCTCGCCTGAACCCCCTCCCCCTTGACTGTTCATGGCGGCGGGAGGAGCCTCTACTCCTTCCGCCGTCCCTTTCCTCTTTTTTCCCTCTTTTTTGGCCGGTTCTTGCCGAAATCTCCCACTCTTTTCCTTGTTTTGGTCCCCCCCATGGCGGTTTTATTTTGCAGATCCCGGCATTTCAGGAGCTCGTCGGTGGCCACGCGCATGAGGGACAATTTCTGCTGCTCACGGCGTCCGACTCGGGTCCAGTCCGGTCGCTCTTGGCTGGCGCGTGCCACCCCACGCGCGTGCGCATATGACCCACGCGCCGCCTGTTTTGTGGCTCTCCTTGGGTGGTTCAGTCTGTCTTCTTAGAGACCTTGCTCTTCTCTGCTTTATGGCCGATTGTTGTTGTTGTTGTTTTTGGGTTTTTGTGTTGTGTTTTAGGACATACGTGATGTTTGTTTATGCTAGTTTTTGTCATGGATCTTGGTGTCCATTGGTGTTGTTATGGAGTCTCCTTCGAGGAAGTGAGAGTGAGGTGCATGACCACCTCCTCTCCCGGACTCTGTCTGTCATGGGTCTGTGGACCCGTTTAGAATCTACAAACTTTTGGGTCTGTCTTGTTGAGGCCGTTATGGCCAGTTAGAATCTGGCCTTCACGACCATGAATTGTATAGCCCTTAGGGCTTTTCATGATGTTGTTCTGGGTGTTTCTTTGTATTCGGGTTGTCCTTTGTATCCAGTCTTGGAGGGCTCTCTGTACTCAGCATCTTTGCTCTGTTGTGAATGAAATTCACGTTTGCTTAGAAAAAAAATAGATGTGACACTGGTATGTGATCGACAAGTCCGAAGGTGCTCCGAGGATGCGTGCATGTGCTGTAACACAAAATTACAACAGTATAATTTCAAGAAATTTTATATTTCGAAAAACCAAGAAAGTACTCAGAAAGTAAAAGGACACAACATAATGGGTCTACGCCCGACAAGTTGGCGTGAGAAAAAATAACAAAAGTGGGATTAGGCCGTTCAGCTGTAATGCTTAGGTTGCACGATCAGAAATTTGGTTTTTGGATTGGAATCCGGTGGGATCATATTTTCAGTTGTACCTAAATTGAAGGACTAGACCATACCACTATTCTGTTTGGTCCAAAACGGTCCGGTTGGACCACCTATATCGGATTTTTTTTTCTAATTATGATTTGCATAATATTTCGAACACTTTAGATCTCATATTACAGAGAATAAATGAAAATGTCCGATTCGGTCAGAATCGGATCAGATTCATACTACTAAGATCACAAATTCGATCTGATTTTGTGATCTGGTCTGATCTGCGGTCCGATTTTATTTAGCCCTAGTAATGCTCAGCTTTGCGGACATGGACTTTCCATGATTGTCCAAGAAAAACATGAACCTGTCCATATATGATATCGGCCCGCACGAGTCTTATTGGGTTATATATGACCAATATTATGTGCGCTTCTCAGTTAGATGCCATGGTAAGCCCATTTTAATGGCCTTTTTTGGCGAACAAAAAGATTTGAAAACTCTCTTATTTATCGTCTCCTGCGCATTTGCTTCCTTGCCCCCACATCATCACCTTATGCAGAAGATGCCAAATCGAGGAACAAGAATCTCTCTTAGAGGAAGCTACCAACACGATGCCCATGCCGTCCTAATTGAGAGGTATTACTATTATAGAAGATGAGAAAAGACATGAACCCGTAGAACACCTTGTAAATCGAGGAACAAGAATCTCTCTTAGAGGAAGCTACCAACACGATGCCTGCCGTCCTAATTGAGAGGTATCATTAGTCATGGCTCTGCTCATTAGCTAACAGCCTTGTAAATTTATAGGCCGTCACTATTATCACTATTACAAAATTGTTCTACACCGTTGTCCGATCGCGATTGGCCACCAGTGTAGAACAATTTTGTAATAGTGATAATAGTGACGGCCTATAAATTTACAAGGCTGTTAGCTAATGAGCAGAGCCATGACTAATGACTAATTCCAAAATCAAATTCGCTTTTTTTGAATACGAATATTGAAACCATAAGATCAACGTTTTCGTTAGCCCGTGTATATATATATATATATATATATATCTAGCTAGCCCTGTTAGTTCATCGGACGTGCGGCCTTCCTATACTCCAACGCCAGTTGTCAGGGTCTCATGATGACCTTCTCTAAGTCAATATTACATGATAATACTTAAAAATTAAATAGAGAATAGCCTTCCTCCGTGTCTCATGTGGTTAATTCCTTCTTCTTCTTCTTTATGAGCATGTCTCACAAGTAAATTTCATAATGATCGATATAGGAATTCGCTGTTACAAGAAACCACAAGGCCAGGATGTCCATAAAATATAACGTAGATAATATTGTTGATCTATGAAGAAAAAAAGATATGACTCGATCCCGTGAAAATTAAGACGACTTGATACCCTAAACTGTCCCAGAGAATCTTTATGTATAACCAGGCCAATCGAGTAAACTGCTATAAAGGCCGCTCCCAGAGTTTTGAGTTATTGCAGGCCGGCAGCCAAACTAAAAACCAAACGGAAAAACATGGAGTATGAAGCCAAAGGATTAATCCTAGTCACACTGCTGTGGGTTGCATGGCTGATGATTACAGAGCGCCGACGCCGTCGAGCAAAGGAGGAAGGTCAGCTACCACCTGGGCCGAGACCGTGGCCCGTGGTTGGAAACCTTTTCAAACTGGATCCGGCAGTACCCCATAAGACCTTTGCAGACTTGGCTCGTAAGCACGGTCCCATAATGACCCTGTGGCTGGGGTCAATGAGCATGGTGGTGGTCTCGTCCAGTGAAGCGGCTCGTGACATGTTCAAGAATCATGATGTGGTTCTTGCGGGTAGGAAGATGCGCGAGGCCATGAAGGGAGACTTGGGTACTGAGGGGTCCCTAATTATGAGTCCATATGGAGGGCACTGGCGCACGTTGCGCCGCTTGTCCACCTCGGAGTTCTTCGTCACAAGCCGTCTGGAAGCCATGAGAGGTCGAATTCGTTGTTGTGTTTTTTCGGTATCTTGAACTGAAATTTATGTGTTTGGTGGTTAACGTTTAGCTCTAAAAAGACGAAACTTATTTTTAACATGCATGTTCCAACAGGTGTACGCGGGAAGTGCATCGATGACATGTTGCACCGCATAGAAGAAGCTAGTGCATCTGGTACTAAAGCCATCGACGTTTCGAGGTTCTTTTTCTTGTCGATGTTCAATCTTGTAGGAAATCTGATGTTTTCAAAAGATTTGTTGGACCCCAAAGCGGAGAGTGGGGACGATTTTTTCTACAACGTAAGCAAGGTCTCGGAGTTGGTTGCGAAGCCGAACGTGGCAGATTTCTTCCCAATTCTAAGCTGTCTAGACCCACAGGGTCTAAGGAGGATGACCCAGTTCCATTTGGAACGCGCCTTTGAAATCGCAGGAGGTTTTATGAGAGATAGGCTGGAGAGCAAGGAAAACGGACATAATGAAGATAACAGAAAGGACTACTTAGATATGCTTTTGGAGTTTCGTGGTGATGGTGTGGAGGAGCCGTCAAGGTTTTCTTCGAAAGGCATCAACATCGCAGTCTTTGTAAGCCCACTTTTTTTTCAAACTTTTGCTGTGTTTTTTTGTCCTAGAAAAAATATATATATAGATGATGCCAAAAAGAGTCACAGTACTCGGAAGCCGAGTGAACTGCAAGAATCATCGAGAGGGTGACCTCGAATCAAGTTTCCGACGGTCAAGTTAGTTCTTTAGAGAAAGAGTTTTGTATTAAGTAGGTAAAACTTCAGAGAATATGAAAGAGAATATCTGGTTATTTATATTAGGAGATAGTAGAGTCCAAAATGAGTATAATAGTTTGTGGCTTTATGCTTAAGGACTCCTATCACGAGACTGCCTCATAGAGGAGTTAAGTTGTAGAGTTGTATTAAGAGAATTCCACCAGCCATTTAAATATTCATAAGGAATCCTCGGATGGCCAGACTTCTATGTCAAAGCGGGTACCGAATGCTGACGCGCGGTTGGCTACTCGGAGTTACTAACCGGCTAATGAGTTCGAGGCCAAATGGTCTGATCGAGCCGAGTATTTCACAAACCTTCATATATATATTATAGGAGGGATAAATGATCTCTTTTTTTTAATTTGTAAAGATTCTAATATATATATATATATATATAATGTACATTTAGTGCCTTTTTGTATATAATATGTATCTAATTATCTCTATTCATGTGGTTATTTTCATAATCTTTCTCAATATTAGGAATACTTCTCTTGAATTATTATTTTTCTAATCATTATACTTGTCTTGTATTAAAAAAATTAGACAATTTAATTTATTTTTTAAAAAAGCGATCATTAGCTACGAACTAGCGGTTGATACTAATTAAGAAGTCTGCAACAAGGGTGGTGCATGTGTGTGGGTTCAGATTGTAAGCTTGTGGGAAAGGGATACTTCCCCACTCTAGTCTTGCGAGGAGGCTCTCTTCCTCCCAACCCTGGCCCTTTTCTTCTTCCTTCATTCTTTCTGATAAAGGTGAAAAACACAAGTACCATTGATGATTATAAATTATTAAAACCTGTGTATGGATTAGGTAGTCGTTAATCTTTTCATAAAAGTAGTCATAATCAATATCATATATTGACAGAAAGAACGCGTGCATTTGATTCTGCTTTCAGGAGATGTTTGGAGCAGGAAGCGACACAACCTCAAGTACAATGGAGTGGGCAATGGCTGAGCTTCTCCACAATCCTGAAACTCTTAAGAAAGTCCAGGCTGAGCTGAGGAGCGTCATAAGCCCTACTAAGAAGCTCGAGGAGAAGGACTTTGAGAATCTGCCATACCTAAAATCTGTCGTAAAGGAAACACTAAGGCTACACCCACCTCTCCCCGTCCTAGTCCCCCATGTGTCGATGGACTCCTGCAACATGCTAGGCTATTATATTCCGAAGGATACACAAGTTATAGTGAATGTTTGGGCAATTGGACGGGACCCGAACAATTGGGATGAACCTCTGGTTTTCAAGCCAGAGAGGTTCTTACAGGCAAACATGGCGGATTTCAAGGGGCAGCATTTTGAGTTCCTACCCTTCGGCTCTGGGAGACGAATGTGTCCAGCTATGCCGCTTGCCTCTCGTGTGCTGCCGTTGGCTCTGGGGTCTCTCTTGCACTCGTTTGATTGGATCTTGGCAGACGGCCTTAAGCCAGAGGAGATGGACATGACCGAAAGGATGGGAATAGCTCTGAGGAAAGCCGTCTCGTTAAAGGCTATACCCATACCTTATAAAGGGAACCACGTCGGAAAGTAATTAGTGATATATGTCTGTATGCAATTGGGAGCGGAAGTACTGCCGTTGTCAATAATGGCGAGGGGTGGTGTGTGTGGGTTCAGATTGTGAAATGGTGCCGACGCAACTTGAACGAACTGTATCTCCTCTCATTTCAAAAAATACATTAATTATCTTGCATGCTAATTAGAAAAAAGAGAGGGGAGCGTTTCCTAAAAACTCTTACTAAATTCCTAATGTTCTTCGGTATGCGTAGAAAAATGTTGATCAGAAATCGGAGGAAAGAGCATATATATGCGTAACAGCTAACGTACTTCATCCATAGCACACAATAGATTAGCGATATCTAGCTTGCTCATACAGTTTATTTTGCTCCTAAAACGACTGGAAAGCCAAACTTTGAAATAGGTTCAGAGACTTTGCATCACCAACTCCTTGTTTCAAATAGTTTCAGAGACTTTGCATCACCAACTCCTTGTTTTTAGCTCTTCATCTTGATGACGTCTTATCCTTTCAAACTTTGAAATACACCATCTCTTGAACACTTTGACCAAATTTAAAATACAACTCAATTTGAATTTAAATTTTGACACGGAATTACGCCGATATTAAAACACTAACAAGAGGTATTACCATTATAGGAGATGAGAAAAGACACGAACCAGTATAACACTGTTGTCCGATCGCGATTGGCCACCCGTGTAGAGCAATTTTGTTATAATGATAATTGTGACTGCCTATAAATTTACGAGGCTGTTAGCTAATTAGCAGAGCCATATCGACGTTCTTGAAGTCATGGAATTGTCTTTGAACTTCCTTGTGTGTTTACCGTGATCTTTTTCTCACCAGCTCTGCTATCCTCTTCACTCCACCGCAGAAAATCCAGCCTTAACGGTGATGTTGAAGAGAGTGACATTGATAATCTCCTCTACTTGCAAGCTGTAGTTAAAGAAACACTACCCAAAGATACAAAAGCCTTTGTGAATGCTAGGGCAGAGACCCAGATGTGTGGAATGACCCGCTTGTCTTTCAATCCCAAGAGGTATTTAGGCACAAAAGTTGATTACAGGGGACAAAATTTTGAGCTTATCGCATTTGGAGCTGGGAGAAGAATTTGTGCAGCCGTGCTTTTGGCTCATAGAGTGCTTCACCTTAATCTGGGCTCATTACTTCACAAATTTGATTGGGAGCTTGATGGCAATGTAACTCCAGAGACGATGGACATGAAGGACAGCTTGGGGATTACAGTGCGGAAATTTGAACCTTTATTGGCTGTGCCTAAAAAATGCAACATATAAACCGGCTACAAGATCAATAAGAAACTTTTTCTTTAGAAGTCAAGGTCGAAACAAGTTACATTACGATTTTGAACGTCGAAGCTTGCCTCTCTAATCCTTTAGACACTTGTCTGATTATTCATCCAAAAAACCCAAAATCGATGATGCTCGAAGAAAATTGTATTTCGTTCTAGCACCTGGTGCGCGTGCACTAGATGAACATTCAGATTTTTGTTTGAACTCCGAATCAATATCAATGCGCCAATTCTTCAGTGTATCCTTAACTGAAAGACAAAAAATATAAGAAAGATTACGAATGATCCGTGGCATAGCTAGTCCTCACTCCATGGACTGTGCATCAAAATCACAATAAAGACAGGCAGTGCACGGGAGACATAGGGAAAAAAAGAGAGATTCCGATTGTGCTATTATGCGCAGAAATTAACAAAACAGTACCTTGAGATAGCAAGGAGGAGAAAGCTCTCCTACCATTCACCAGATCTTATGCCTTCCATGAGACCGCAGGGAGCTTCATGTTGAAATACAGAACACGCTTTACATGGAAGTCGCAAATCATTCATTATATATCAACAAACAAAAGAATGCCTAAATGCCTGAAGAAAAACTAAATTAGCAAAGCCTTCTCCACAGAAAAAAGAGAGAGAGAGAGAGAGAGAGAGAGAGAGAGAAAGATGAGAGATAATAATTGATGGAATGCCTTTTCTGTTCGGGAAAAATAAAAAGAAATCTCCTGGTATATCATCTGACGGGTCATTTCTCTACATTTGTCATGTACATTGTTCGACACCTATGGGGAGAAAGTCTATGTTTTATAAAACATTATAACCAATGTCATCCCTTCTGAACATATTGTCATTGCAAGCTCTTCTGCCAGCAGGCTCCTGGAAATCTTTCTCGTGAAGCACTACAAGAAAAGCCCGCTATAGCCACGCAACACCACATAGTCCCCAACTTCCCGTCGGTAAAAATGTTACTAACATGGTCATGGCCCACCGCATTTGACTCTGTCCAAATAAGATGTAGACCCGACGCAGGACTTCGTCGTTGATCAACGCGGTATTCCTACTCGTCGATGAAGCCCATGGATAAAACAGAGAAGGCGCGCGCGAATGAAAACTTGAATTATTACAGCGAAAGTATGGACTGAGGAAGAGGGAAAATATTCTCCAAACCCATTTTCCTTTGCTTGTGTTTTGAGTGAGACATTTGTGGTAAGTTGTATTCAAAGTGAAAGGAAAAAAAAAGAGCCAACATATCAATTTGTTGACATATGTATAGCTTTGAAAACAAGTATACTTACATTCTAATTATGAATGCTTTGTTAATGTACAAGTATCTAGGAATGCAAGAGTACTCTGTTCTTTAATATTTGACTCCTCGATTATATTATGATCAAATGATGGCATCAGCTCTAATAAGATTATCATGGTTAAGTAGCAGAAGCTGGGAAAAAAAATCACCGCTTCATGGTCATGGAAAATGCAAAGTAATGGAAAATGTGAATATGCCAAGAAAATAATACATATTCTATTATCCACTCAAAAAATAAAAACAAAAAAAATACTTGGTTGTCGGCAAAATCAACGCCCACCACCAGAAAACAGCACTGCTCGTGCAAACAAATAATAACGAAAACAAAAAGCTACTTGTCGTCAGCAAAAATCAATGCCCACCAAAAATCATCCCTGCTCGTCGACTTTGCTAATTCCCCACGAGGAACCCATCGAGGTTGAAGCTCACCGGATCTGCAGGTGGGCACACTATCAGCTACGTTGTTCCGTCATTGTAAGTCATTACCCACACCAAAAGGTCGTCGATAAAGAGGATGACAATCTTGACGATTTGGGAGGCCGTCAGCGTTAGAGCATCCTCGACGGAGTTCAACGCAAATAACTTGTTCTCGACGGAGAAGAAAAAATCGTCAGGAGAAGGCAACCAGGACGCGGCAACCTCGACGACCCCTCGACGACCGAATGTCGCGGCTGAAGACATTCCGCGACGACATTCCATGTCTTTGCCTACGAAAGCCTCCGTTGACAGAGGCCAATTTTCTTGTAGTGAAGTTTTCTACCAATCCTCCAAAAATAGTTGAGACCTACAAGAAGCTCGACAATTGCAGCTTCAGTTTTTGCTTGGTTTGCAAATTGAAGTGTATGGACCACTAGCACATTTGTTCTGGAAACTGCATGCTGCTTCTCAAAATTCCGCTCAGAATGCCACCTTATCATGTTATGAGCAAGAGGAGCCAGCCATTCAAAAATACTCACGAGCACCAGGCTCCACTCTGCTGCTAGGGCAGCATCGTCGACATCTCCACTCGACCACACCCCAGTCGCCACGGTGCCCACTGCCCAGCTCCCTCCAACCTTCCACTGCCCGCATGTTGTCTTCCAGCTCACTGTCGGCAGCTCCAACTCAAGCTCCACCCATTTCTATCGGCTCAACGATTACACGGTTTAAGCGGTTACCGTGTACCCGTTATTGGTAATACCGACACCTATAAGGCCGGTTATTGTGTCTTGCTAATGCGGTGGTTGTGTCAAATATGTGACACCGCCTAATGCGGTGATGATGACGATTTTCTTCAAACCGTCACTTACACTAACGCTAATTAGTCATAAGTACATATGGGACATCAAATCAAAATTAGGTGGGAATGTATTCTTTGAATTGGTATATATATATATATGCAATGGAAGGTTAATCTGGCATTTTATTTTGGCCTCTGGACAACTCATATAATTGTGTTTTGACGTGACAAAAAGAGTAACCATTATAAAAGCGTCGGGAGAATTCACAAATGACTGGCCCAATCTTGCTAAAGAACTAATTGCATAACTATATAGTACCGTTGGATTCGAATCTCGATGACATGTCAAAAAAAGAAGCAAACAAACAAAACAAATATAGACAACATGGCACATGCTGCGATTTCCATCAGAATTCGGAAGTTTGCCAGCCGCCAGGTTTGCATATCCCTAACATCTGGAACTAGCGTTTAATTTCTCTCATAAATTTAACCAGCATAGATGTAGTAGTACTCTTCACTCTTCAGAAGCAAAAGATTCAGTGCAGACTTTATATTATAATGACGTGATCGATTATGATGGCTAGCTTGACGACGACGCTGATCATGTACTTTTTTCATCACCTGCAAGTCGTGGAAACAAAAAAAAAAATAGCATGCATCCATGTGAACGGCAGTACTTCTCAATATTGAATTCTTTTGTCACTTCGATCCTTGTTTTTGTTGATAAATTTGTTTATCTCTTTTCAAAATAGCACTTAAGCACATTACTAGCTAGTCCTTTCAAGAATGCGAATTGTCCTTGTCCCATCTCTCTCCCTCTAACACCAGTACTTTGGCCGTGATTTCAATTTTTTATGTAGAACAGACTATACTAGTCTTCGTTTTCAGCGATCCGGTTCTTGAGGACATTAATTGCAGTTAACCATTCGAACTATCATTGCTAATTCAATTGTCTCTTTGTGTACTACCAAATGGAACGTATTATGAGGGGTCTCTATTAGACAATATATGAGAAAAAACGTCCTACATACCAATTATAATACTGCATACCAATGGCAATTTACAAAGGAATAAAAAAGTATGAGAAAAAACGTCCTACAAGCCACAAGGTTCTATTCCTAAATACAAGTTTGTAACTCGTTCTCGTTTTGGCTTTTCGTGATCAGCGCTATTTAGTGACAAGAGACAGCGCGTAGGTTTTACGTGCATTAATTAGTTAGTATTCATCTTCTTCTCGACTTCTCCTATGAATCTGTAAAACACAGTACAGATAAATTGTTATGAATTGTTACGGTGTCTGCTTCTACGAGTCAACGCAGCTTAAAAATTAAAGAATAATAGCCTCAAGTCTTCCTTCGACTCTCATGTGGTCACTTTTTTTGTTTTCTTTTTTATGAGCGTGTTTCGCATGTGTTTCATAATTATATATAGGAATTCGCAATTACGAGTGTTACGCCAATTTTAATTGGCATCACGTGACTGATAGTCAAAGGGGTACTTTTGTAATAAGTAAAGCTTTTAGAAATAGGAATTGATGTGCTGCACCGTGGGTTATATTGAAGGCCTCATTAAGGGCAATTATGACTTTTCCTATGCATCTAGAAGACTTGAGAAAGAAAGCTAAAAGGGGATCTGCATCTCACGGGTGAAAATTAGTTCGAATAACAGAGTGCAGTTTGTGTGTTTCTTCGAGAGCTTTTCAGATTTCTTGCTTCCAAGATTCGGTGAAATTTAAAGATTTGTAGATTTCGTGTGCTGATCTGAAATGCCTTCCACGTGATGATGGAGATCTGATTACATGAAGAGCTTGGTATGTTGATTGATTGGAAGATCAAGGAGTTAAAGATCACCGGAGTTTTTCCCCCAAATCCGATTTTGTGAAGATCAGAGATTCAGAAGTTCTGAATCAGTGAGGCTGAAGGTTTCAGCCTTGGCCCAAGATTGTACAAGGTTTGTGCTTGAAGATCTATTGTCGTTTCGAGATCGTGGCTTCCATATTGAACATAGAGGTTCTATGTTTAAGTGGTGATTCGGTTTGGTAAACCGAGTTTGATTCAAGGGTTGGTTGATTAGGCTAGGTTAGTCTTGTATAGATCACCTTGTAACCTTTGGAAGCTAGTGGATTCGAACGGCCTACGGGCCCGGAGAGTTTTTCTCCTTAAGGAAGTTCCTTAGGGAGTTTTCTCTTCGTAACCATTTCTGGTGTTACATCTTTATCACTGTTTTCTTGCTTTGATTAATTGCTATTTTACTAACCAATTGTTTCTTTGTGTTGTGAGTATTCCACTGTGATATTTGGTAAATATCCTCACTGATTTGGTTGGTAAGAATTCATTGTGGTTTTCTGATTCAAGGTTTAGATAAGCTACTGATTGTGTTTCGGTTGTACAAGATTAATCTGAAAAATATTGATTCTGTCCAGTATAGTTACTTCGGAGTCACTTGAGGTATATTCAGTTATCTTTGTTTTTCAGATTTGTATATCTACTGTTTATCTATTCTTTGTGCATATCTGATTTGTAATAAGATAGTAGAACCTTGTTAAAGATTGATTGAGTTTATATTTCAGAGAATAAGTTGTGTTTTGAAAAAGAAAATTGTTGTTGGATAAAATTTTTAGTATACCTATTCACCCCCCTCTAGGTATTTTCCGCACATTTGGGTCTAAATTAGGTTGTTCAACAAGAAACCACAAGGCCAGGCTGATTGGCTGAATATAATGGAGATCATGACCAGGCTGATTGAGCAAACTGTTATAAAGGCCGGTCCTGGAGCTCGAGTTATTGCAGGGCAGAAGACAAAATAGAAAACCAAACAAAAAAAGCATGGACTATGAGGCTTTAGGATTCATCCTATCTATACTGCTATCATGCATTGCATCGCTGTTTTTTTCTGAATCATTCATAATGGAAACAAAAAACCGAAAGAAGCTACAGAGACCAAGACAAAAAGCAGCTAAAAAACAAGGAAATGATATCTAGCCACTCTACCTAAAGAGGATCTGTCGCCTCATATAGCCAACACAAATCAGAAAAATGCTCAAAAAAGGAGGGTAAGCCTTCAAGATCAATCTTGGAAGCGGCCCATCGAGCAAGATGGCGCGCAACAAAGTTTGCACCGCGATTCACATGTTGAAACTTCCAGGATTCCACAGACACCAACATATGACGGATATCGCTCACAATATTCGTATACTCCCAATCCACTATTTTCGGGAAGCATTTGATGGCCTTGATAATTTGAGAAGCATCGCACTCAACAATGATTTTTTGCCAACCTCTTCGACAAGCTTCTGCAACCCCCAGCCGTACAGCCATTGCTTCACCTACCGCTGGAGAATCCACCAAAAAAATTTCTGCAATGGCCCCTAAAACTGTACTTGTACTATCTCGAAAAATCCCAGCTACGACAGCAAAACCATCCCACATAGCAGCATCAGTATTGATTTTTATATACTGATTCGGAGGAGGTTTCCAGATCTGTCCAACAACCCCCAGCTTCAGATCCTAAGCGGCAGTATGCTCTCTGCTCAACTTATTTATTTTATCATAAAGGACTAGCACATCAGTGACACACCCCTCATGGACAAATTTGTTACGATACTGCCAAAGCATGTCTGCCATATTTGCAGAAAATAATTGGAAGGAAAGCACATCTTCCACTGGAACCCCAAGAAACTCTGATGGCTTGAGAATACATAAAATCCAATCAGTTATAGGTAGTTGGGCATATCTAGAGGAAATAAGAGGTCGTGATGATTGTTTCCAAATAATCCTAGCATACAGACACTCAAACAGAATATGAGAGATGGATTCCTCAGCTCCATTACATATACCACACCTAAATTCATCATCAACACTCCCCCTAGCCTTGTTCGAATTTTACCTCTGGTATGAATAATATCCCATGCAATTTTCCACAACAACAACTTCAACCTTTCATAGATTTTTAGCATCCAAAGGTTTCGCCAATCCGAAGCTATTAATGGGGATCGATCAAAATTTGTCTTTGACAAGCTCCCGATACATGGATTTTACCGAATAATTTCCTGACTTTTCAAGAGTCCAAATTTTTGCATCTCTACGCGGTATACCAGGAAGAGCAATTTTCTTAACTGCCTCAAAAGTGTCGGCAGAAAAAATCTCCCATGCTTTGGCTAAGTCCCATCTCTGTGGCATAGGAAGTATTAAATCAACAACTTTTATCCCACGGTGCTGAACAATGGTTGAGGGGTATTTCGGTTGTGGAAGAAACAAAGGCATAGAAGGAATCCATGCATCGCTCCATACTTCAATCTGCTGCCCATCTCCTATAAGATTACAGGAGTCAACTTTTAGCAATTGCATCACAGAACAAATGCTCTTCCAAATCCAAGAGGGATTGCGACCTGGAACAACCTGCCTTTCATCTCCATCCCTTACATATCGACCCTTCAACAAATGCACCCAAGGACAATCATCACCTTTCAAAATCTGCCAAGCAAGCTTAGATACAAGAGCTAGATTCATTTCTTCCATTATGCGAATACCCAGGCCCCCACCTGCTTTAGGCGTACAGATTGATTTCCAGGCAAGAAGATGCAAATTCTGTTTTTTCTCCGGATTAAAACCCCCCCAGAAAAGATCTCAGGAGGTCATCCATAGTAGAACATCAGGTCTTAGGCATGATAAAAAAAACTCAGGGGTAGGCCGGAATTGTTGTGGCCATTGTCTTGATAAGAGTTGCTCTCCCAGCTTGAGAAAGTAACTTCGCACGCCAACCTGAAATTTTACTAAGGAGCTTTTCCTTTAAATCCGCAACTGCATTAGCTTTAGATCGCAGGATCAGAAGAGGGAGACCTAGATGTTTAGCTTTTGAAGGCATGCGTTTGAAACCTAGAGTATCAATGAGAGGGTGGAGAGCTTTGCCTCGAAGATTAGAACTAAAAAACACTGACGATTTGCCCCGGTTTATTTTTTGACCGGACCAAGACGTGTATTTAGCTAGGCAGGAGTTAAGGGCATCTGCATCCCTCTTTGTAGCTTTGGCAAAAATTATAAGATCGTCCGCAAAAAGTAAATGAGACACCACCATAGTATTTTTGCCCAATTTGATACCTCAAAATTTTCCTTCCAATTCTGCACAGTTGAGCTATCTAGAAAGTATTTCAGAACAAAGAATAAATAGATAGGGAGATATAGGGTCACCTTGGCGTAGACCACGAGTGGGTGGGAAATGACCAAAATTTCCTCCATTAAGCAAAATTGAGAATTTGGAAGTCGAGCGACAAAGATTTATCCATGAGATCCATTTTTGATTGAAACCGAACAAATCCAGCACTTTGAGGAGGAAATTTCATTCAATGCAATCATAAGCCTTCTTCATGTCGGCTTTAAGAGTCATCCACCCTCCATTGCCTCTTTTATGAAACATACCATGGAACAACTCCGCTGCAACTATGTAGTTATCATGGATAATCCGGCCCAGAACAAAAGCTAATTGACAAGGAGAAACCAGCCTAGGCAGGAAGCTTTTTAATCTCGTAGCTAGTATTTTAGAAATAATTTTGTAAACAACGTTACAAAGACTGATTGGCAGGAATTGTCCCACTTTTGAGGCATTATCAACCTTTGGTATAAGAACCAAATTCGTTTGATTAAGCTCTAGAGGAAATCTATCATTCTAAAAAAATTCTCTCACCGTCTTCACCACATCTCCCATCAGGCCCTGGGGCCTTCTCCGATCCCATCTTTTTCAAAACACCGAAAATTTTTGCCTCATCAGGTGTACGGGACAACTCCTCATTTTCTTGATCTGTAATTTCAGGTTGGATTAAACCCTACAAGTCATCAGGAAAAACAGATCTGTCAGAGGTGAAAATAGATGAAAAAAATCCACCAAATCATTTCCTACAGCCCTCCTTCCTGAAATCCAATTCTCATCTTCTCTATGTAATCGGTCAATTCGATTTCGGCATCTTCGAATTACCGTCGAGGCATGAAAGAAACGAGTATTTAACTCATTCGAAGTAAGCCAGTCCACCCTCGATTTTTGCTTCCAAAGTAACTCTTCCCTCTTCCACATCTCATCTAACTCGATCATCAGCATACTTTCTCGCTCAAGATTCTCAATAGAAGGATCAAAGTTCTGAACAATATGATCTGGCCCTTAAGAGCTTTGATAGAAACATGAATGTTGCCATAAGTGGTTTTGTTCCATTTTTTTTATAGCCCCCCTAACAGCTCTCAACTTGTCAAACAAAATTTTTCCCGGAGTGCCAGAAAAATGCCTTGCCCAAGCAGTGGCCACCACTGCAAAGCACGACTCATTACGAATCCAAAAACCTTCAAATTTGAAAGGATTCGGGTTGGATGCTTCAGTACCCATCAAATATAAAATAATATGTGTGTGGTCGGAAGGAGAAATTGAATAATTGACAACTTTTGCATCCGGGAAAACAGATCGCCACTCAAGATTGGCCACACCCCTATCAAGACATTTTCTAATATTTGCCAACCCCGGTCGTCGATTAGACCAAGTAAACTTACTCCCTGAAAAGCTCAGATCAACATAGCCATGGGTGGTCATGAAATCTGCTATTCCCCGAGAAGAAGAAGAACCAACAGCTCTACCGCCACTTTTGTCCACCTGAGCTAGTATAGCATTAAAATCACCTAAACAAACTCTTGGTTCCCCATTTTCTCCTTCCAAACAATGTATTGCATTCCAGAAATAAAAGCATCAACAAGGACAAGGTAAACCTTCTTACCTTTACATCTTTTATCAAAACTGATGAAATTGCTACTCTTGTTGATGCAGGTGAATCTACCATTGAAGATGGTGATGATCTTGAGTCTTTGAAAGAGGTCTATCAAGATCTTTACGAGGAAAGTGTAAAGCTAAAAAGGGAAAATATTTTGACACTTAAAAGAATTGTTTGTGTTGAAAATGAAAGAGAAGAACTAACTAAAAAGGTAGAAGAGAAAATAACATGATTTCAGAACTCATGTCTATGAACACTTCCTTAGAAGATTATGCTTCTAATCTATCAAAAGAGTTGGACCAAATTAAAGAACAATTTGAGAAATTTTCTTGTGGTACCAACAAACTAAATAAGATGCTGAGTATAGGACAATCTAATGGAAACAAACGAGGATTGTGTTTTGATAATTCTGTTTCTATACTCATGTCTTCTAACAAAGTTATTTTTGTGCCTGCAAATCTGAAATGCTTTGATATCTTGAGAAATGGAAAAAGACATGTTTCATCATTTTCAAGTAATGTATCTAAGTCTGAGTTTGATAAATTGATAGTTCAAGTGAGTATGTTATCTCAACAAATTCAGCTTATAAATCAAAAGCTAAATCCTCATATTAAGCAAAAGTTAGTTTGGAAAAAGAAATAGACTAACTCTTGTTTTGTAGCACATATTGTCATAAAGGCAAAGAGCAAATTTCTTTGGTATCTTGACAGTGGCTACTCAAAACATATGTGTGGAGATAAAAGTCTTTTCATAACCTTTAAGCACAGCAAAGAAGGTGTTGTGACTTTCAGAGATGGAAGCAAGTCTAAAATTCTTGGTAAATGATCTATAACTCTTCCTGGAAATTTGATTTTAAATGATGTGTTCTACGTGCAAGGTTTAAAATCAAATTTATTAAGCATAAGTCAGATATGTGATGTTGGACTTGATGTTAAATTCACCAAAAATAAATGCACAATAATGGACTCTAAAGGTAAAGTCATTTTTAGTGGTACTCGTACTTTAGATAATTGTTATGGCTTAATTATCAATACTGATGTATCATGTAACAGTGTGAAAATTGACTTACCTCAACTGTGGCATCAAAGATTAGGTCACTTAAACTATCGAGAGCTATCAAATATTTTCGGTATTGTTGAAGGTGTTCCAAAATTAGGAAAGATAGTGGACAAATTATGTGGACCATGTCAACTTGGCAAACAAGTCAGAACATCTCATAAGAAAACAACTAATATTCGTACCTCGAAATGTTTAGAATTATTGCATATGGACTTAGAGGGGCCAACAAAGACTGAAAGTCTTGGTGGCAGAAAATACATTCTTGTAGTTGTAGATGATTTTTCCCGGTATACTTGGATTGAGTTATTAAGACACAAGTCTGAAACCTTTGAGAAGGTTAAAAGACTGTGTAATTACTTACAAAATGAACAAGGTTGTAAAATCTTAAGAATTAGAAGTGACCATGGGACATAGTTTGATAATACAAGTTTTTATAAATTCTGTCATGAAGAAGGAATTCATAAAGAATTTTCAACACCTATTACTCCATAGCAAAATGGAGTAGTAGAAAGGAAAAACTGAGTTCTTCAAGAAATGGCTCGGGTTATGATTCACAGTAAAGATATAACACAAAAATTTTGGGGTGAAGCAATAAACACTGCTTGTCATATTATAAATCGTGTCTATCTTCGTCCTAAGACTCATAAAACTCCTTATGAAATATGGTATGGAAAAAGACCAACAATGAAGTATTTTAAAATATTTGGTAGTAAGTGCTACATTCTACGTGATAAAGAAAAGTTAGGTAAATTTGACACACGTAGTGATGAAGGAATTTTTTTAGGATATTCATCATCTAGCAGGGCTTATCGAGTATATAATTTATGTACTTTCACTGTTATGGAAAACATAAATGTGAAAATAGATGATGAGTTATATGACAATACTAACCTGAATGATCTTGAGAATACTGTTGAGAAACAATAAAATCAGGTAGTAGAATAAGAGCATGAAGCTACAGAGCATTCATAATTAACTGAGGAGAAGGATGATCAAATTGATACGGAGTTTGATGGAAACAAAGATTCTGATTCTGGTGAAGCTGAAGAACCCTCCTCACGAGTGAAACTAAATCATCCTAAACAAAATGTCATTGGCAACATCGATGAAGGTATGAGATTACGAGGTAGAATTCTAAACCAACTTTCATACTCATGTTATGTGTCATTGGTAGAACCGAAAAACATTAATGAGGCTTTAAAGGATGAATGTTGGGTGAATGCCATGCATGAAGAATTAAATCAATTCATTAGGAATGATGTGTGATATCTAGTACCCAGACCTACTAATAATAATATTGTTGGCACAAAATGGATATATAAGAACAAATCTGATGAAAATGGTGTAGTGGTTAGAAATAAAGCCCGTCTTGTAGCTCAGGGCTATTCTCAAATAGAAGGCATCAATTTCGATGAGACCTTTGCACCAGTAGCAAGATTAGAATCCATTCGTATTTTATTGGTCATGTCATGTTCAATGGGTTTTAAATTATTTCAAATGGATGTAATGTAATATCTCGTCCCGAAAAATGTGTAAGTGATTAATTTGAATTTTAAATGAAGAGATAGTGTTTAATCTTGTGTTTAATTTTTGGATAGAGGTTTAATTGTATTTTTGAATTTAAAGGTGCTGATATGGAGATGTGATCTATATTTGAATTTAAAGGTTTGAATAAAGATTTGATCTTGAGTTTGAATTTAAAGGTTTGAATAAAGATTTGATCTTGAGTTTGAATTTAAAAGTGTTGGATAGGGGTATGTTTGAATTTTAAAGTTGTAGAGATTGAGCTTAATAAATACCTGCAGAGATCAAGGTTAATAAAGAGTTGCAGAGAATGTATATTGGAGACCAAAATTGGGATTGAGGTTGTGCTACTAGTTTCTGAGAGATTGTTCGTCAATTATTGGAGAAGTTTTAAGGATTGATTAAGTATTCGAGGTAAGTGGTTCTTCAATGAGATTTTGAACATGCATCGTATTTTATATGGTTTTGATGTATTATTTGGGGAACTGAACAAATTTTTGGTAAAATGAGATTGTTGAGATTTTCGTAAAACTCAATTGAAATATTTATAACTTGTTTGGTGAGCATGCAGTGAAAATTATCCTTGAGCTGGTGATATATCTCTATGGTCTTTGTGGCCTAGAGGTTTGTGTGGCCTAATATTTTGAGGTCTTTGTGGCCTGGAGGTCTGTGTGGCCTGATATTTGGAGGTCTTTGTGGCCTGGAGGTCTGTGTGACCATTGATGATTTTCCTATATTGCGCGGCCTTGGATATTTTTGTTACAAACTTGTATTTTGGATTCGGTATGGCTCACAATGTTTTATTCTGGATTTCGGCTATTGTGATGAAATTGTCTTTTCCCCAACCCTCATTGACTTACTACTTACTGAGCTAGTCGTAGCTCACCCCTTATTTTTATATTTTTCCAGAGTTGGCGGAATTAGAGAAGTTCGAGGAGCTTCAGAGATATTTGTGTTTCGAAGGCGTGTTTTCAAGAGTACATTTGAAGATTAATGTTGGAGAATTCAATATTGTATTATTTTGGGAGATCATCGATATTGGAAATATCGGATATGCTAATATAAATTTTTGGGCTCGGATTGATATTTTTGGGCTTTTTACGGTTTATGAATATTTTGTTGAGGTTGTACAAAATTAGTTTTGAAATATTGGGGCCTAGATAAATGATTATTCGTGGTGAAAAAGCCATATTTTATACGAAAATCTATTCCGTTTGGAGAAATCTTTCGAGGCGTTACAGGTGGTATTAGAGCGGTCCTAGTAACCACCAATGTGGGCTTGGTGGGCCTTGATGAGGACGTTAAGGATTTAAAGGGGGAGATTGTGATAGTCCGAATCCCACATGGAGTGGGAGAGGAGAATGAATGATAGATGTGTCATAAGGGTCAAGTCCCACATTGGGACCTTACTAGGTTGAACTGAGCTTTATAATGATCCAAGGGGTTTCAAGAGTAACCTTGACTAGTTTTTTTGAAGTCAAAGCATAGATGTGGCTACTGCTTGTCCTTGGGTCGTTACAAATGGGAAGAGATTCAAATCTTGGTCATTCTATTACAGATAAGAGCTAAAGTTATGAGCTTGTTTTGAGGATATTGATGTTGATCATAGTCTAGGCTTGTATATAGTATGAGTTTAGGTTTTAGGCTTGAATTGTGTTAATAAAAAAATTATGAGGTGATTTTTTATGATCAGAGTGCGCAGCTGAAGCATGAATAATTTGTTATTTGGTTTGTTAATGGATTTATTCTTTGTGGAAGGTGTCGCAAATTTCGGGGACGAAATTTCTTTTAAGGAGGGGAGATTGTAATATTTCGTCCCGAAAAATGTGTAAGTGATTAATTTGAATTTTAAATGAAGAGATAGTGTTTAATCTTGTGTTTGATTTTTGGATAGAGGTTTAATTGTATTTTTGAATTTAAAGGTGCTGATATGGAGATGTGATCTATATTTGAATTTAAAGGTTTGAATAAAGATTTGATATTGTAATATCCCGTCCCGAAAAATGTGTAAGTGATTAATTTGAATTTTAAATGAAGAGATAGTGTTTAATCTTGTGTTTGATTTTTGGATAGAGGTTTAATTGTATTTTTGAATTTAAAGGTGCTGATATGGAGATATGATCTATATTTTAAATTCAAACTCAAGATCAAATCTTTATTCAAACCTTTAAATTCAAATATAGATCACATCTCCATATCAGCACCTTTAAATTCAAAAATACAATTAAACCTCTATCCAAAAATCAAACACAAGATTAAACACTATCTCTTCATTTAAAATTCAAATTAATCACTTACACATTTTTCGGGACGGGATATTATATGTAAAATCTGCTTTTTTAAATGGTATTCTGCAAGAAAAAATGTTTGTAGAACAACCAAAAGTGTTCGAAGATCCTAAGTATCCTAACTATGTGTTCAAACTATAAAAGACCCTTTATGGTTTAAAGCAAGCTCCTAGAGCTTGGTATGAAAGATTGACCACATATTTACTTGAAAAATGATTTGCTAGAGGAGGTGCTGATCGTACTCTCTTTATAAAGAAAACCAACAAACATATTATAATAGCCCAAATTTATGTAGATGATATAGTGTTCTGTTCTCCAAAGGAGTCACTTGCTAATGAATTTGCAGAATCTATGCAAAATGAGTTTGAAATGAGCATGGTAGGTAAATTACATTACTTTTTAGGACTGCAAATTAAACAAGGCAAGAAAGGATTGTTTATTTCTCAGTCAAAATATGCAAAAAACTTGGTGAAACGCTTTGACTTAGATAATAAAAAACATATTAAAGTACCTATGAATAAATCAACAAAATTGAGTGTTGATGCTAATGGGAAAGATGTTGAACATACCATGTATCGTAGCATGGTAGGAAGCTTATTATATTTGACTGCTAGCAGACCATATATATCTTTTAGTGTAGGGGTATGTGCTAGATTTCAGGCAGATCCCAAAGAATCACATCTGGATGCAGTAAAGAAAATAATTCGCTATGTTAATGGTACGATTGATTATGGTATCTGGTATTCTAAAGAATCTAACACTCATTTAGTAGGATATACTGATGCGGATTGGGCAGGAAATTCAGATGATAGAAAAAGTACATAAGGTGGATTTTTCTACTTGGGCACTAATCTGGTTGCTTGGCTTAGTAAGTATCTTGTGCCCAAATTTACAAAATTGTCATTAATGTTTCACTTACACGATGTTGCCCTAATATTTTCGACATTCTCAAGTCTTCATCTTCCTCTTTACGCCGCTCCTCCCCTCTTACTGTTATATACCTCCATTGCTTCTCACTTACATCTCAAGTGCTATTTTTTTAAACTTCGATTAGATCTTCATCAAGGTACTCATCTCTCTCTTTCACTTCATCTTATTTTGATTAAATGCAAGTTTTTGTTTTTCTTGAGGTTCTAAACTTGAATCGGTTTGTCTTATTGTCATGAGGTTTGTTTTTCTTCTCTTTTTACATATGGTTCTCACATAAATACCTTCGTTTATTTCTCTAGATTCCCTTTTTATGCCGATTATTAGAAGTATTTGAAAACTAGGGTTTCAAGTTTACCCATTTACTGTATCATTCTTTTGTTTGTAAAATGATTGGTAAATTTCACTCATATATGATGTTTTATATCACATATTGGTTCAGTAAGAGCTTTTCACACTACTATTAATTTTTGTTAAGAAACAATTATTTCATTAGTTTCATGGTTGAGCTCATAGTTTAAATTTTCCACAGATGGTTAGAATCAAACATGCTGCTGTGAAAAATGCTGAGAAACGACCTTTGTCCCCTGACAAGTCCTCCCATACAATACCTGGCTTCCCCCATGCATGAACCAGTCTCCAAACGTACAAAGAGCCAAGTTGCTCAAAGTTCATCACGAGTATTTAAAGGCAACGAAATATATCAGGATGCCTCACCTGAAGCAATACCTGCTTCAAAGTTTTTCAATGCTGATGCCGAGTCTTTTTACACGAAGAAATTCAGCACTAAGGGTGTCATTTTGGAAAGGGAAATTCTTCTTAATGAACTTACAAATTTGAAATTCTCAGACAAAATTTTGTCCCGAGGATGTACAGGCTTACTCACCAATCTGATTCCTCCCTCTAAGGAGGTGGTAAGAGAATTTTACTCTAATATTCATGCCATTTCTGACACAAACTCTTTTGCCATTTACTTTCGTGGTGCTTATTTAGATGTTCATCCATCTGTTCTTGCACAATGTCTTGGTCTTCCTAGAGTGAATCGTCCTGTATTTCCTTATAGTGTCTCTGCTCGACCTTCACCTAGCGCAATGACCTCATTATTTGCTGATAAGAATATCTGCTTTACAGCCAAAGAGTTTAGTTCTTCATTGTTTTCTACTGAAAATCAAATTATTAGTAGAATAGTTTTTACTAATATCTTTCCTACAAAATCCTTATCACAATTATCTTTTGAACGCATGCGCTTTCTATATGCGTTTTTAGTTAATGACAGCATTGATCTGCCTTCTCACTTATGTGCTCACATGATAAAAGTTCTTCAGTCTAATTCTACTACTAGTTTACTGTCATATCCATGTCTTATCATGAAATTTCTGAGTACCAGCTGTATTACAATTCCTAGAAATGAACCTCATTTGAAACTTGCCCAACCACTTGGACCTACAACTTTAAACCAAAGCAAGTCTCATCGGGGTTCTAAAAAATCTTTTCTCACCACTAGTCAAGGACCCTTGCATTCAGATTCTCAGTACATTGTTGAGGCTTTGCAATTACTTACTAAGAGATCAAATACTTTCTCCTCTGTTCAATCATCATTGCTTGCTACTCAACAAACCATGCAACTTACATTGTCCAAAGTGTTGAATGATGTTGCTACTATCTGCAAGCATTTAAATGTGGTGAACACTCATGGTGCCTCCAGTATGGTTGGAAGATTTGGTGATCCTGACTGCTCTGCCTCTCCTCTCGCTGACAGGGATGATACTACGTCTGCTCGGGCTGCTACAGCTCCTGACTCTGATGATGTCGACTCTGATTGACTTCCCTTTGGCTCACTTCTTGCCAAAAGGGGAAGATCTATTTTCGGAGCTACTATGTGTATCTCTGATATGTATGTTTCTTTTGTGTCCTGGGTGATTCACTAAACATCTATTCTCTCATATGCTATATGTGGTGACATTCTCATTTACCTGGTTGCAAGTAGATGTGTTTTGCTTATTTTATTTTTTGGATTGTTCGCAGAGTTAATTATACTTGTATTGTGCTAACACTTAGGGGGAGAGTTATTCTATCTTCCAAATATCTACAAAATGGATACTTGTCTCAGGGGGAGTGTAGTATCCTAAAATGTTATGCTTAACTCCTTTGTTTGGTATTATTCCTGCTCTAATGATTTTAAAGATTGTGTTATGCTGGAGTTAATATGCAGGTATTTGACAAATCTCAGTAATGTATAGAATAAGACTATGATAGAGTTCATAGGCTATTTTTATTGTAAATGAGTTCTGTGGTGGTGATCAACAGAATCCATGTCCTAGGGGTGAGATTGTGTTTGTCACGAAGTAAGCCAATGGGGGAGATTGTTAGGAATATTTTAGTTGACTTTACTTCGTATGTAATTTTGTTGTATTTCCTGAGATATTGAGGTTAATGAAGCTTCCATGAAGAGCTGAAGCCTGCAGTACAGAAATCGGGTATTTCTTCAGAAAGTCAAGTTAGCTTGAAGTCAGATGCAAGTCAGACGGAAACGCGAATTAAAGAACGGCTGAAACAGAAATTGGTTAGTCTGTTTCTAACTAAATGAGTGACATCATGACTGACCCAAGAAGCCCAGAACCTTCTACTCCTAACTGAAAAATACCCGTAGCATATAACCCTAATTGTTTTTGAAGATTCGACACTTAGAAATATTTTCAGATTGTGCCTCCAACGAAATACTCTCTCAAGAAACTTGATCCCCTGTTTTCTAAATCCTTGATTGTGTGAGAACTGAGAATAGAGCCTTGAATAGTGAAACCCCTCTCTTAGAACTCTCAGTTCGAGTGTATTGATCACCATCGTTATTTCCTCACAAAGAAATTCAAGACTTTTGGAGTTTGCTGGAAATCTTGAAGGCCCAAGTGAAAAGTTTGTGCAGTTGCTGTTGTTACTGGTTTGCAATGGAGAATGACAAGGCATGAATAGCTAGGTTAACAGAGTTAGCTTTTCAAATGGACGAGAGGTTCTCGATCCCTGCATAGGAGCAGATCCGGACGGTAAGTTTCGGGTAAGAAATCAAGTGTGTTAGACTAGGATTGTGGTTTGTCTTGAGTCTAAAGATCACCTTGTATTTCGAGTTTGAAAAGCTAGTGGAATTGTTACCTGGCCTACGGGCCCGGATAGTTTTTATCTCTTGGAATTTGTTTCCAAGACATTTTCTCTTCGTCACCAGATTGGGTCTTTGTGTGGTGAATGTTCTTTTAATTGTGTTCTTGTTTAAAAGTACTTCTTAGTATAACATACAAACTACATTGTTAGATGTTTTTGGATTAAGGATCTTGGATATAGATTCTAAATGTTCTAATATGATCTTTGAGTGGTTATTTACATTGTTGTAAATGTGTGTACTGAACTTTCTAATCTGATTTGGTGTAGTTTGTGTAGAAAAAGAGTTGTACATCTTGTATAGTTTTTAAAGTTTAAATTTGGAACCTATTCAACCTCCCCTTCTAGGTTCGATTGAGTCTTAAACCAGTCTGTTCACAAGAGAACAAAAGAAACTCGGCAACTCCTGACCAGCATGAATTAACAGATGTAATATATTTGAAGATTCCAATAATACTTCCAACTTCAATTCAGGCCTCCAACAAAAAGCCAATCCCCCTTTGCAGCCCCTAGATGGAACTGAAATAAAATGATAGAAGCCAATACCTCTCATAACCCGCGACACTATTTCATTACTACACTTCGTTTCTGACAAAAAAATACCTATAGGATCAATATCCTTAATCAGCGCCTTTAGCGCTCGCTTTGCCGCCTCCGAAGACCCCGACAATTCCACAAAATGATCTTCATGAGGCTGGTGGGGGCAAGAATAGGCCCTCCACCCCAGCTGCATTAGAGATTAAGACATCATTACAACCATTATTACCTTATCCATCAGTAGAATTTTGAGCTTGAAACTTGGAGACAATCCGCTTGCCCTTCTTTTTATCCTCTGTTGAAACTGACCCACCAGTCATCAGAGCTGCAAGAGTCAAGTCCTCCCCCTCAAAACTAAAGTCCGCCACTTCCTTGAGTTTTTTTAGGGAGGTTCTGGAGACAAGGAACGAAATGGACGACCACGCCTTTTCATGCTTGTGTGTTTTCCAACCGGGTCTAATATGATTTGATTCAGATGTTTCTTTGCCAACCCCAATTGGGGCAGATTGGCACCCGAATCTTCTACATCCGCCAAACTATAAGGAATTTTTTATTTATCACCTTCCACCTGAAGACCTATCTGCACGCTTTGAATAGATTCCTCCTTGGGACAATGCAGATCAATAGGGTCAAGAACAGGCCCCGATTTATCTGAAACAATTGGGTTGGACATCGGGACTCCATCTGAAGCTTTGGAACTCCAACCTGCTGGGGACTCCATCCTCCTATCCTCATAGTTTGGCAATTCCTTACCAGGAAATGGCATGTAAACTGACGATCTTCCGGGGTTTTAGACCTTTCTGAACACTGATGTTACTCCCAAGTTGGCAAAATTGGGATTTCACCTCTAAGACTGTCATTCAACGAATCAGAGTAGGGATGAGGCTCGTCTTGTATACAGACTCCCACAGTGTGGTCAATGCAACCACAATGAGTACAAAAATTGGAAAGACGTTCGTATTTGAAACTAATCCAAGACTTGCCAAGAGGACCCCGATTCATAAAGAAACCATGTTGAATAGGAAAGGACTCGGGGAGTTGAATCTTTACCCGCAGATAGCTACGGGACAAGCAGTCATCTTCTATTGCCAAAACTTTACCTAACTTGGATCCAATCAGTAAGGTATTTTCACGTTCAAAACCTCCCAAAGGAAGCCCGTGAATCTGAACCCAGAAAACAACGCATCTCAAATCCACCTAATCAACAGTATCTTCCGGATACCAAGGTTGTAAAGCCATGTACGATCCTTTGAAATTCCAAGGACCTTGAAGAAGAATCCTTTCTTTGTCTTCGATAGAGGGGAAAGTAAACAAAAATTTATTGGAACCAGCATCTTCAATTTGGAGAGACTTCAAGAATCGCCACCCCGTACGAATGATCGGAAAAATTACCTGTTTTAGATGCACCTTTCTCGATATCAGGCGACCCACTAGCATTAACTCAGATCGGTTGTCTTATGTTCCGACAGGTGTACGTGCCAGGTGCATCGATGAAATGGTGAACTACATAGTGTTGGGGTTGTCCCACATCGGTTGTGGAAGGGGTTAGTGGTCAGTTTATAAGTGTGAGGGAAAGTCTCACCTATTGAGCTAGCTTTTGGAGTTGAAAAGGCCCAAGATCACAAATCCAGTCTGATTTTGTGATCCGGTTCAATTTTATTCAGCCCTAGTAATGCTCAGATTTGCGGACATGGACTTTCCATGATTGTCCAAGAAAAACATCTGTCCATATATGATATCGGCCCGCACGAGTCTTATTGGGTTATATATGACCAATATTATGTGCGCTTCGCAGTTAGATGCCATGGTAAGCCCATTTTAATGGCCTTTTTTGAAGAACAAAAAGATTTAAAAACTCCCTTGTTTATCGTCTCCTGCGCATTTGCTTCCTTGCCCCCACATCATCATTTTATGCAGAAGATGCCAAATCGAGGAACAAGAATCTCTCTTAGAGGAAGCTACCAACACGATGCCCATGCCGTCCTAATTGAGAGGTATTACTATTATAGGAGATGAGAAAAGACATGAACCCGTAGAACACCGTTGTCCGATCGCGATTGGCCACCAGTGTAGAACAATTTTGTAATAGTGATAATAGTGACGGCCTATAAATTTACAAGGCTGTTAGCTAATGAGCAGAGCCATGACTAATGACTAATTCCAAAGTCAAATTCGCTTTTTTTGAATACGAATATTGAAACCTTAAGATCAACGTTTGCGTTAGCACGTGTATATATATATATATCTAGCTAGCCCTGTTAGTTCATCGGACGTGCGGCCTTCCTATACTCCAACGCCAGTTGTCAGGGTCTCATGATGACCTTCTCTGAGTCAATATTACATGATAATACTTAAAAATTAAATAGAGAATAGCCCTCCTCCGTGTCTCATGTGGTTAATTCCTTCTTCTTCTTTATGAGCATGTCTCACATGTAAATTTCATAATGATCGATATAGGAATTCGCTGTTACAAGAAACCACAAGGCCAGGATGTCCATAAAATATAACGTAGATAATATTGTTGATCTATGAAGAAAAAAAGATATGACTCGATCCCGTGAAAATTAAGACGACTTGATACGCTAAACTGTCCCAGAGAATCTTTATGTATAACCAGGCCGATCGACTAAACTGCTATAAAGGCTCTCCCAGAGTTTTGAGTTATTGCAGGCCGGCAGCCAAACTAAAATCCAAACGGAAAAACATGGAGTATGAAGCCAAAGGATTAATCCTAGTCACACTGCTGTGGGTTGCATGGCTGATGATTACAGAGCGCCGACGCCGTCGAGCAAAGGAGGAAGGTCAGCTACCACCTGGGCCGAGACCGTGGCCCGTGGTTGGAAACCTTTTCAAACTGGATCCGGCAGTACCCCATAAGACATTTGCAGACTTGGCTCGTAAGCACGGTCCCATAATGACCCTGTGGCTGGGGTCAATGAGCATGGTGGTGGTCTCGTCCAGTGAAGCGGCTCGTGACATGTTCAAGAATCATGATGTGGTTCTTGCGGGTAGGAAGATGCGCGAGGCCATGAAGGGAGACTTGGGTACTGAGGGGTCCCTAATTATGAGTCCATATGGAGGGCACTGGCGCACGTTGCGCCGCTTGTCCACCTCGGAGTTCTTCGTCACAAGCCGTCTGGAAGCCATGAGAGGTCGAATTCGTTGTTGTGTTTTTTCGGTATCTTGAACTGAAATTTATGTGTTTGGTGGTTAACGTTTAGCTCTAAAAAGACGAAACTTATTTTTAACATGCATGTTCCAACAGGTGTACGCGGGAAGTGCATCGATGACATGTTGCACCGCATAGAAGAAGCTAGTGCATCTGGTACTAAAGCCATTGACGTTTCGAGGTTCTTTTTCTTGTCGATGTTCAATCTTGTAGGAAATCTGATGTTTTCAAAAGATTTGTTGGACCCCAAAGCGGAGAGTGGGGACGATTTTTTCTACAACGTAAGCAAGGTCTCGGAGTTGGTTGCGAAGCCGAACGTGGCAGATTTCTTCCCAATTCTAAGCTGTCTAGACCCACAGGGTCTAAGGAGGATGACCCAGTTCCATTTGGAACGCGCCTTTGAAATCGCAGGAGGTTTTATGAGAGATAGGCTGGAGAGCAAGGAAAACGGACATAATGAAGATAACAGAAAGGACTACTTAGATATGCTTTTGGAGTTTCGTGGTGATGGTGTAGAGGAGCCGTCAAAGTTTTCTTCGAAAGGCATCAACATCGCAGTCTTTGTAAGCCCACTTTTTTCAAACTTTTGCTGTGTTTTTTTGTCCTAGAAAATATATATATATAGATTATGCCAAAAATCGTCACAGTACTCGGAAGCCGAGTGAACTGTAAGAATCATCGAGAGGGTGGCCTCGAATCAAGTTTCAGACAGATAAGTTAGTTCTTTAGAGAAAATTTTTTGTATTAAGTAGGTAAAACTTAAGAGAATATGAAGGAGAATATCTGGTTATTTATATTGGGAGATAATAGAGTCCAAAATGAGTATAATAGTTTGTGGCTTTATGCTTCAGGACTCCTATCACGAGACTGCCTCCGAGAGGAGTTAAGTTGTAGAGTTGTATTAAGAGAATTCCACTAACCATTTAAATATTCATAAGGAGTCTTCGGATGGCCAGACCTCTATGTGAGAGCAGGTACCGAGTGCTAACGCGCGGTCGGCTACTCGGAGTTACTAACCGGCTATTGAGCCCGAGCCCATGTGGTCTGGTCGAGCCGAGTATTTCACGTCCCAACTTATATATATTATAGGTGGGATAAATGATCCCATTTTTAATTTGTAAAGATTCTAATATATATATATATATAATGTACATTTAGTGCCTTTTTGTATATAATATGTATCTAATTATCTCTATTCATGTGGTTATTTTAATAATCTTTCTCAATATTAGGAATACTTCTCTTGAATTATTATTTTTCTAGTCATTATACTTGTCTTGTATTAAAAAAATAGACAATTTAATTTATTTTTTTTAAAAAAACGATCATTAGCGACGAACTAGCGGTTGATACTAATTAAGAAGTCTGCAACAAGGGTGGTTCATGTGTGTGGGTTCAGACTGTAAGCTTGTGGGAAAGGGATACTTCCCCACTCTAGTCTTGCGAGGAGGCTCTCTTCCTCCCAACCCTGGCCCTTTTCTTCTCCCTTCATTCTTTCTGATAAAGGTGAAAAACACAAGTACCATTGATGATTATAAATTATTAAAACCTGTGTATGGATTAGGTAGTCGTTAATATTATATATTGACAAATGACAGACAAAGAACGCGTGCATTTGATTCTGCTTTCAGGAGATGTTTGGAGCAGGAAGCGACACAACCTCAAGTACAATGGAGTGGGCAATGGCTGAGCTTCTCCACAATCCTGAAACTCTTAAGAAAGTCCAGGCTGAGCTGAGGAGCGGCATAAGCCCTACTAAGAAGCTCGAGGAGAAGGACTTTGAGAATCTGCCATACCTAAAAGCTGTCGTAAAGGAAACACTAAGGCTACACCCACCTCTCCCCGTCCTAGTCCCCCATGTGTCTATGGACTCCTGCAACATGCTAGGCTATTATATTCCGAAGGATACACAAGTTATAGTGAATGTTTGGGCAATTGGACGGGACCCGAACAATTGGGATGAACCTCTGGTTTTCAAGCCAGAGAGGTTCTTACAGGCAAACATGGCGGATTTCAAGGGGCAGCATTTTGAGTTCCTACCCTTCGGCTCTGGGAGACGAATGTGTCCAGCTATGCCGCTTGCCTCTCGTGTGCTGCCGTTGGCTCTGGGGTCTCTCTTGCACTCGTTTGATTGGATCTTGGCAGACGGCCTTAAGCCAGAGGAGATGGACATGACCGAAAGGATGGGAATAGCTCTGAGGAAAGCCGTCTCGTTAAAGGCTATACCCATACCTTATAAAGGGAACCACGTCGGAAAGTAGCTAGTGATATATGTCTGTATGCAATTGGGAGCGGAAGTACTGCCGTTGTCAATAATGGCGAGGGGTGGTGTGTGTGGGTTCAGATTGTGAAATGGAGCCGACGCAACTTGAACGAACTGTATCTCCTCTCATTTCAAAAAATACATTAATTATCTTGCATGCTAATTAGGAAAAAGAGAGGGGAGCGTTTCCTAAAAACTCTTACTAAATTCCTCATGTTCTTCGGTCTGTGTAGAAAAGACAGAAATCGGAGGAAAGAGCATATATATGCGTAAGGGAAATGCTGGGGATCCCATCGGGATCCCAAGCTTTTCCCTATGCGTAACAGCTAACGTACTTCATCCATCGCACACAATAGATTAGGGGAAATGCCCCACGTCCCGCCCCCAGGTCCCGCTGGCTGACGTGGGGGTGGGACCCACGTGGGGCCAGCAATTTCAGCCAATCAAATTGTTGGGCCCCACGTGGGTCCCACCCCCACGTCAGCCAGCGGGACGCTGGCGGGACCTGGGGGCGGGACGCCCAGCACGGCTCATAGATTAGCGATATGAGAAATGTTGGGCGTCCCGCTGGGGGACGTGGCAGTGGGGCCCCCAGTGGGGCCCACCATTTCCCTTTGGGGGAAATTGCTGGGCCCCACTGCCACGTCCCCAGCAGGATGCTGACGGGACGCCCAGCATTCCCCTTAGCGATATCTAGCTTGCTCATACAGTTTATTGCTCCTAAAACGAATGGAAAGCGTTTGATCTAGCTGTGACACCGGTATGCGAGCGACAAGTACGAAGGTACTCCGAGGATGCGTGCATGCGCTGTCACACAAAATACGATTACAAGAAAGTATATTATGTAACGGCCGGGTCTAAACTCCGTACATATAGATTTTCGTATAAAATAAGGCTTTGTTACCATGACTAATCATTTATATAGGCTATAATATTCGAAAACTAATTTGTACAACCTCAGTAAAATATTCATAAACAAAAAAAACCCAAAAATATCAATCCGAACTATAAAATTTACATTAGAATATCCGATATTTTCAATATCAATGAAGATCTCCCAAGAGAAATACAATATTGAATTCTCAAATATTAATCTCCAAAAGTACTCTCACAAAACATGTCTTGGAAACACAAATCTATCTGAAACTCCTCAAACTTCTCTAATTCTGCCCAACTCTGAAAAATATGAGAATAAGTGGTGAGCTAAGACTAGCTCTGTAAGTAGCAATTCAATGGGGTTGGGGAAAAGACAATTTTCTCACAATAACCGAAATCCAAAATAAAACACCAGTGAGCCATACCAAAACCAAAATACAAGTTTGTAACAAAAATATACAAGGTCACGCAATATAGGGAAATCATCAATGGTCACACAGACCTCTAGGCCACAAAGACCTCCAAATACCACGATGGGTATCAAATTGGCCACACAGATCACAACGTACCACGAAGGGTACTAAATTGGTCACACAGACCACAAGGATAAATTGGTCACACAGACCACAAAAATATATCACCAGCGCAAGAACAATTTTCATAGTATGTTCACCAAAACAAGTTATAAATATTTCAATTGAGTTTTACAAAATCTCGATAAATTCATTTTACCCAAAATTTGTTCAGTTCCCCAAATAATACATCAAAACCATATAAAATACGGTACACGTTTAAAAATCTCATTGAAGAACCGCTTACCTCTAACGCTTAACAAATCATTAAAGTTTCTTCAATAATTACCGAACAATTTCTAAGAGCCTAGTAGCAACACCTCAATCCAAATTTTGGTCTCTAATAAACATTCTTTGCGATTATTTATTAACCTCAATCTCTTCAACTTTTAAAATTCAAATATACCTCTATCCATCACTTTAAAATTCAAATATAATATCCTTATTCATATCTTTAAAATTCAAACATAAGAGTAAAATCTTTAAATTCAAACCTAGGATCAAATCTCTATTAAAACCTTTAAATTCAAAAATAATATTCAACTTTTATCCAAAAATCAAAATAGAATTAGATTTTATCTCTTCGTTCAAAATTTAAATTACTCAATTAACACTTTTTTCTCGCGACCGGGATTACATATTCCGAAAAAGAAAATTCCAAGAAAGTAAAAGGACAGCACATAAGTTGGACTAGGCCGTACATTCAGCTGTAATGCTAAGCACAGAATGGCGCACTCAGCAATTCGGCCCGCACGAGTCTTATTGAGAGGAAGCTGCCAACACGATGCCCATGCCCTCATTGAGAGGTATTACTATTATAGGAGATGAGAAAAGACATGAACCAGTATAACACTGTTGTCCGATCGCGATTGGCCACCCGTGTAGAGCAATTTTGTTATAATGATAATTGTGACTGCCTATAAATTTACGAGGCTGTTAGCTAATTAGCAGAGCCATATCGACGTTCTTGAAGTCATGGAATTGTCTTTGAACTTCCTTGTGTGTTTACCGTGATCTTCTTCTCACCAGCTCTGATATCCTCTTCACTCCACCGCAGAAAATCCAGCCTTAACGGTGATGTTGAAGAGAGTGACATTGATAATCTCCTCTACTTGCAAGCTGTAGTTAAAGAAACACTACCCAAAGATACAAAAGCCCTTGTGAATGCTAGGGCAGAGACCCAGATGTGTGGAATGACCCTCTTGTCTTTCAATCCCAAGAGGTATTTAGGCACAAAAGTTGATTACAGGGGACAAAATTTTGAGCTTATCGCATTTGGAGCTGGGAGAAGAATTTGTGCAGCCGTGCCTTTGGCTCATAGAGTGCTTCACCTTAATCTGGGCTCATTACTTCACAAATTTGATTGGGAGCTTGATGGCAATGTAACTCCAGAGACGATGGACATGAAGGACAACTTGGGGATTACAGTGCGGAAATTTGAACCTTTATTGGCTGTGCCTAAAAAATGCAACATATAAACCGGCCACAAGATCAATAAGAAACTTTTTCTTTAGAAGTCAAGGTCGAAATAAGTGCCAATGAGCTATGGCTCAAATGACATTTCCTCCTCTACGGAGGGTCCTGAACTGGGGTTCAAAACCCCCCACCCCCACCCCCCAGGCACAAGCCTGATTTACCTAGAAAAAAAAAAAAAAAGGTCGAAATAAGTTACATGACGATTTTGAACGTCGAAGCTTGCCTCTCTAATCCTTTAGACACTTGTCTGATTATTCATCCAAAAAACCCAAAATCGATGATGCTCGAAGAAAATTGTATTTCATTCTAGCACCTGGTGCGCGTGCACTAGATGAACATTCAGATTTTTGTTTGAACTCCGAATCAATATCAATGCGCCAATTCTTCAGTGTATCCTTCACTGAAAGACAAAAAATATAAGAAAGATTACGAATGATCCGTGGCATAGCTAGTCCTCACTCCATGGACTGTGCATCAAAATCACAATAAAGACAGGAAGTGCACGGGAGACATAGGGAAAAAAAAGAGAGATTCCGATTGTGCTATTATGCGCAGAAATTAACAAAACAGTACCTTGAGATAGCAAGGAGGAGGAAGCTCTCCTACCATTCACCAGATCTTATGCCTTCCATGAGACCGCTAGTGAGAGTTAGGGACGTTGTTTATCTACTCGGCGAAGACGAGGTGATAGCCTCAAAGGGGTCTAGCTTGTGTAAGAAAGTAGCTATAAACTACAGATATTATTTGTTAAGAAGATGTGTGATGAAGGCAGATGAAGTTTTCATGATTCCTCGCAAGCGACTTCTCAAGGTGGGGATGACTTACGAGGTCTATAAGGTAAAAATTGCTGTGATTTCCTTCAACCTGGTCTGTTCATTGGCTAGCTGGGATGCACGAGGACTACTGCAATTTTGGTCGATCTTAGAGATGTAGTGTTGATTCGTGCTTTCTGTATTTTTCTCCCACATTTTCAATGCATATATCTGAAACTGAGATTAGATTGTTGTTTTCAATTCACTTTCTGACATTAAGAATTTATAAATCACGATATCCTACACAACCCCCCCTTGTTTATGCTCATTCGCATTTATGGAGCACCTTCAGTTTCAATGACAGGGTGAACAATAGCAGAAAGAAACAACTTATAGATATGTAAATGCAGTGAACTTCCCCGTTTCTGTGTCCTTTAAAATGTGCTATCAGAAGTAAGGAAAAAGACTGAAAATAAGGCTGATTTTGAATCTTTCGATGGAATTTCATGTTCTATATAAAAGGGATTGAGGGTCTGCACTTGTTTATGGCTGCTCTGCTGCATGCCTTCTCTTTAATGGCACAGTTTGCTGACTTGGAGCTGACCTGATTTATTTTTTAACCACGTGGACCTATATCTAAAGTGGTAGTGATTCATTCCGTTAAGTTGAGTGACGGAAGGGTCTATGTGCCAAAAATAGAAAGTTTAAGGGATTATATTTTGAAGTTTGAATATGAATGACTCATTTTCAAAAGGGTATAAAAACAAGATTAAATTGCCAAATTTTTTTTCTAACAAAGAAATTAAGTATTCGCAACTACTTGTCGTCTTAACAAATCTACTCATAGCACAACTTATTAACAGTGGCTACTAAAGCCCAGGATGGGAAAGAAATTGTACATACAAAAGTCCATCGAGAAAAGAAACAAGCTCAGGAGGGGAGCAAAAAATTAGTAGCTTGTATAGTCCGGGTGGCTGCTAAAGTTATCCGGTCAGAGGCGCCTCGGCCGGGAGGTTCCTAATAAGCATTAACTAGAAGATCAATATATAAGAAACAAAAATGAAAGAAAAAAAATATTTAAAAAAAATGGAGCAGATGTTAATAAATAAATAAATAATATATACGTAGACATATCAGATATGTATGATAATGTATGTATTATACTCATTGAATAATACTCATTGAATAATACAGACTAAGGTTTCCCAAAACTCATCAATTAGTGGTATATACAATAAAGTTATAAACGTATATAACATGACTTGCTGCTAGCTAGCTAGCTAGGATAATGTAGATTACTCTCAATTGCTCGGTTCATGAACATTTCTCCCATTAATTTAATTACATTGACTTGCAGCCCCCCAAAATTAAAAAGAAAAAAAAAAGTGCATTTACTTTCATATATTATATCCAGACACACCTTTCGTCTTTGGTCACCCATTTGGCTTAATTTCAAGATGTTAAGTGCCCGAATCCTGTCTCCGTTGTATTAGTCTGACTAACAAGAACTATTCCAAAATAAAAAAAAACATGTCTAATTCTCATCGAACGGTTCAAAGGGTTGTCTCCGATATCTCCTCCTTCATTGTTTTCAATGGCACTGTTCTAAATTCCTATATATATATATATAGTTTGAACCGTGGGAAATGGATTGGGCCGCCGGCCGCACTGAGGTCTCGCGGAAATAATTAGGAACCAAGCCAGTTCGGCAACATGTAGTTGCCGCAGATAGCCACCAGCGACGGATCGAGTCAATTCCACACAATGACCGGCGTCTGCGTCAACTCGGATCGATCAGGTCGTCTCGATCGGTCCAAGTCCAAGTCAAAAATATTAGCCTACATGGCTGCATGTATTATGGGCCCGAATCCCGATCCATCTCTAGATCTACCTAAGGATCCAGGCGGCTTGAATTTCTACATTGACGCATTTTCTATGTTCATACTTCTTATCTATTCAAAGAATTTACGTGTCTTCTTCCGAAAGGAATATAACCGTGACGTTTTTTCTTGGATATCCAAAGGCATCTTTTATCATTTAAAAAAGAAAATTCTGAGGCTCATCAACTTTAGGTATTTTACGGGTAATTAATGATTAGTTTCTCTAAACTTGCCAATTATTATAGTTTATTTTAACTCTATACGTCCCATAACTCTTAATGATTAGTTTTTTTTTTCTTTCCATTTTATGAAAGGTGATTCCTGGGACCTTACTCAATTCTTACCTTGAGGCCTGTGCAGTATATCGATCTGTTATATATATATATATTAGCTGGTATCATGATGATGTGTCGAATGTGTGGCGGCAAGCTATAGGGACATTTAGAAAACGTTAGGAAATGGAAAGCTGTCAAAACTCATTTCCTTAACGTGTCACAGAATCCACTCCAGTTTCGGCGAAATAACCAAAACAGAGAGTTTTTCAGGCATATCGATAAGAATCATTTTGCAAGCGGCCACAGGACGTATATATTACGTACTGTATACGGGCATCAGAGTTGCCATGCTAATCATGAGTTTTAATGCTTCCATCTCGATCGTCATGAAGCTAAAAAAGCTAGCGTTTTTCAATTTCTGGTCCCAGTTAATTAGCATCTCTGTACACCCACGGTTTGCTTAGATTTGTTTTGTTTAGAGGATCACTAGCTAGCCCTATTTGATTTGGTTTGGATGATAAAAGGATGGGTGGGTGGGCTTTGGAGAGATCTTAGATTATTTACCGTGAAAAAAATTGTAGCAGGTAATTAAACAATGGAAAAGAAGACAAAAAAGCTTTTACACATATCCAACTATCCGCGAATACAATCAAGATAGGTACTATTGAGCCTACATGCAACCGCGACACGATCTATGAGCCTAGATTTGCTAATTTATGACACCCCATGATCGCAATTGCCAAATTTGTCATATACATAACACCAGCTAGGTAAGGTCGACGTGGGGTTTACCCTTTTATGGTTTCATTCTCACCCGCTAGCTCCAGAAAAGAAGAGAAATACATGCACTCAATGTGATCGATGCTGAATAATGATGCTATAGAAGTCAATATACACAGTCCATTCCCGGATTTCACTTTCCCAGCTTGCTAGCTTCAACCCAGTTTCCTGGAATCCAAGAAATTCTTCCTCTTGGGCTCACAAGATGAAATGTACTCGAGAAAAGTAGCGAAGTTCGTGTCCTTGTATCGCCTAGGATTCTCTTCGTCGATTAGTTTAGGCGATGGTCTAACTGTGCACATGAAAGGAAGAGTATGCAAAGAAGCCACTGATATCCGAGACTTCTTTGAATTCACTGAGACTCTGTGCAACACGCTCTTGTATTTTCCATTGCTAAATATCTGAGGCAAAATCAAGTCAATAAATTATTGCTGTTAGCATAGCTTAAAATTATAGAAGGTTTTTTCAGTTCCAGTACAGTATCCAGGCTGAAATTAAATATTGTTCACCCGATTAATTTGATAAACCCACCTCAAGATGATCACCAACGTTGACAACAAAGGAATTGGCGATTGGTTGGACAGTGACCCATTTCTCTTGGAATTGTATTTGTAACCCCTCAACCTCATCTTGGAGAAGAAGTGTGAGGAAGCCATAGTCAGAATGAGGAGGCATTCCTAGGGTTAGATTGGGTTCTGGGCATGGTGGGTAGCAATTGAAAACCATGAGCTGGCTCCCATCTTGGAAGTCCTTTAGAATGTCGTCTTCATCTGTCTTGTTCTCCGTGGTTCCCACGAGTCCTAAGCTCTCTAGGATGGCCTCCATTACCATTAGAAACAGGTTTTTGGTTTCTTTCGAGTAGGTAGCCGCCAATTTCCTGATCAAGCATGAACAAATAACTCAATTGGTGGCCTAGAAAAAATGGGGGAAAAAAAACTCAATTGGTGCTTAGATATAGAATAGATATTGCTATACAACTAGAAGCAAGATATTCAATTATTACTAATATATATAATTTTAAGAGGAATATTAATTGATTCGTAAGTCAACCCTTTGTTTAATTAAGTTTGAGAAAGGTGCAGGTAATCCCACAAAAGCCTTGGACAGCGACTTTGAGCCACACAAATGAAGAAAGAGATATAGATCAGAACGTATTCACAATTAAAATATTAGAGGCCAAGTGCTCACCTCAAGTCTCCCGGAGAAGAAGGCCAATGAGGGAGGACATCTGATAGGGGGTGACACGTTAGCTTCAAGAAGTCTCTCCAACAAAACACAGAGTCTTTGTTCTGGTTAAAGCTGGTTCCATATCGGACGGGAGCATGCATATCTGAAGACATGTATTTGGCTCTTTCCTCAAATGGCAACTCGAAAAACCTTGTGCTCACGTCAATCATGCTGCTTATAACATCGCTTGGAATACCATGGTTTACCAACTGCAAAAACGAAGAACAAAAAATCATCAATTTAAAGTTCAACATCCCACTTTCTATCTTGAAATTAGACTCATTCTTAGTATCTTGATGCAAGTGTTAAATAGGTCAGAGTGGACTGGATGACTAGGTCTAAGGTTTCAACTTGCTATAAACAACCCAAAAACGTCGTACCTGGAAAAACCCATATTGTTCGCAAGCATTAGCGAGCGACTTGAGGACTTGAGGCCGGTTTGCACCTTGCAATTCAGCTAAATCAATGACCGGCAGCTTAAGATTTTGCTTGCATACATTTAGTTTCCCCTCGTAATTCGTACGGGGTCGATCGCTAGCGGGCAATATGTACTTCTTGGGAACTCTGTTGACCCCATTTTCACATAGGTGCTTCACTCCTTTCTGGTATTGGCTTTCTGGCCTATCTTCCTCCTTTGTTTCAGTTGCTACCGCCATTGCAGGAGACATGGAGCTAAGAATAACCTGGAATTACACAGTCAAGGAGAACTCCGTCATAAGTAGCCTCTCTGTTTTTTTTTTCAATTGGTTGTGTGGGGGGGGGGTACTGTGGCTGAAATCTGTGTGACACGTGTGTGTGTGAGGGAGAGAGAGAGACAGAGAGAGAGAGAGAGTGATTTGGTTTAGAGATATACCAAATGTGAAGTCTTGAAAAGATAATGCGAGACTGAGATCAACAAGAGTGAGATGAAGTGTGGGGATACTAAGAAGTTTGGGAGTATATATAGCTAAAAAGCAAGGGGCCATGATAGTAGCAAGTTTGGGAAAACCAGCTCCGGGTTTCTGAATTCCACGGACTGGTTCCATATAACGAACCGTTGACAAAAATTCGGTCAGACCACGAGCTGGTAGGGACGAGGAAAGCTCCCCTCTATGGGACCAGTCCAGAAACTTGAACGTTAACCCTTTGTCTTCTTCTCTAGCTAGCACCCCACCCTTATAGCTATGTAATTATTATTATTTTCTAAATTTATAGCTAGGTAATTAATTCTCTGTCTATATATCTCTCTCGCCTCAAAGTATTATAAATGGAAATTAATGTTAAAAATGGTAGGATACCGTGTCCGACTTTTGCCATGCAGCTCATGATCTTACCTAGGGTTTCTTTGTCTTTTCTTTCTAAGAAACAATTCCAATGCCCTTCGACAATTACTACCCAAAGATTTAACCTCAAACCTCCATCTCAAAGTACGTACGTACGTATAGATGTCAAGAAGGAGAAATATTTAAGAAACACCAAGTCACATTAATGAGTACTATTGGTCCCTTAAGTTGTACCATTTCCTATAGATCACTGAATTTCTTGTTAATGTTGTCACATAATGTACAGATTCAATTAGAAAGCACATTTTCACTTTGGTGGCTAGCTAGCTGCTTATAAATATCTGGTCAGTGCCAATTAGTACATCGTCATCGATATTAGTTATTTTTGCACCACTTAGGCTACGTACCCATAAGGAATAATAAAATTTTACATAACTAAGGAAGATCTAGTCATGATCAGTACTACTCATATGTAGTTAATTTACTTAGGATCCGTACATGAGGTAACGTTGGAAAATAGCTTGATGAGCTGGTACAAGAACTAGGATCCGTACGTAATATATATCTCCACGATCTATATACGTTATAAGCTGGAGCTGGAAATTTGGAATATGGCTTTTGTCGCTATCATGACAAGTGATGGGTCATGAAATACTCAGCCCTACCAGACCACTTAGGCTCGGTATGAATCTACCACTCATCCTAAAAGCTTAAGCTGATAGGAAGAGGGAGATTTTATTATTTGAATTATATTCTCTAACACTCCCCCTCACGTGTGGGTCATACTCTCTTCTAATTGGGAGGCCCAACACGTGCAATATTTAATTGAAATTGTGATAGAGTGCGGAGTCAGGCCTCGAATTTGGGACCTTGGCTCTGATACCATGTGAATCTACCACTCATCCTAAAAGCTTAAGCTGATAGGAAGATGGAGATTTTATTATTTGAATTATATTCTCTAACACTCGAGTCCATTAGCTTGTTGGTCAGTCCCGACTATCCGATCTCGTATAGGAATCTGACATTCGATCTCACATAAAAGTTTAGCCACCCGGGGACTCCTCATGACAATTCGAATGGTCGGCGACACTCTCTTAATGCAATTCTACAACCTGACTCCTCCAGAAGACAATTTTCTCGCCTCGCTATCCAAGTGACTCCAGAACTCCAGGTAAGATAAGGATCTTAAAGACTTCAGGACTCCAAGTAAGATAAGAAGTCCTGAAGCCTATACCATTAAACTCCCTTTGAGACTCTACCACCCTCTATATAAATAGTCAGGTATTCTCTTTCATATTGGGGGAGGCTCACATGCTTAATTTCATTCTCTACCACTCAATTCTATTAGTTCTTCTTAAGATCTAACTTAGACATCGAAGTCTCCGGACCCGATGTCGCCCCCTATTATTGTTCTCTTTCAGGTTGGATCGGTTTTCGAGCAGTGTGGTGATTCTTGGCATCATCAGTTGGCGTTGTCTATGGGAACCCTCGAAAAAATTCACCTTCAAGTCTCCGGAGTACCCTGCGCCGGCTCGTACTCGGGCAATGGTCAACTCAATCGCAAATCTCCTGAGTACCCTGCACTAACTTGTACCAGGGCAGCGGTCAACTCGATGGCAAGTCTCAACTCCCGAGTACCCTGCACCGGCTCGTACCAGGGCAGTGGTCAACTCGATCGCAAGTCTCCCGAGTACTCTGCGCCGGCTCGTACCGGGGCAGAGGGAACTCAATCGCAAGTCTCCTGAGTACCCTACGCTGGCTCACACACGGGCAGTGATCAACTCGATCGCAAGTCTCCCTTTATATTTTCTCAGGCAGGGTTGCTCTTATGATACTAAAATCTTATTGAGATCTAACTGAGGCATCGGAGTCTCCGGATTCGAGGTCACCCTCTCTTCTTCTTCCTTTCAGGTCTGGTCGAACTTCTCCAAAGTACCCTGCTCGAAACTAGATCTAAAAAGGACAATTAACCCGATCGAGGGGGCTCAGTCTTCAATTCGACTTGCATAGTTTTTTAGGTTGAAAAGGGGAAGAATACTGATGGGCCATGAAATACTTAGCCTGACCAGACTACTTAGGCTCTGGTCCATTAGCTTGTTGGCCAGTCCCGACTATCCGACTTCGCATAAAAGTCTGACATCCGATCTCACATAGAAGTTTAGCCACCCGAGGACTCCTCATGATAACTCGAATGGTCGGCGACACTCTCCTAATATAATTCTACAACCTGACTCCTCCAGAAGACAATCTTCTCGACTAGCTATCCAAGAGACTCCAGAACTCCAGGTAAAATAAGAATCTTAAAGACTTCAGGATTTCAGATAAGATAAGAAGTCATGAAGCCTATACCATTAAACTCCCTTTGGGACTCTACCATCCTCTATATAAATAGCCAGATATTCTCCTTCATATTGGGGGATGCTCACATGCTTAATTTCATTCTCTAACACTCAATTATATTAGCTCTTCTTGAGATCTAACTTAGGCATCAGAGGTTATGTTCGTTTTGAAGTTTTTTGTAGGATTTGGAATATTTTGAGAAATTTTAAGTGATGTTAGAGTTGTATTGGTGTTGGTGTAGAAGTTGTTGAGGTGTAAAAAAGGTAATGATAATGTTCAAAGTGTTTTTTTATATTTAAAATTTATTATTTTTTTTATTAAAAATTGACTATTTAAAAGTATTAAGAAATAAAAAAAATAAAAAACACAAAACGACAAACAAAACATGTGGGCGGCAGGGGGACAATGGCAGGAACTTGCAGCGACAATATAAAAAAAAGCAAAAACAAAAGCAAAAAAATCCTAAACTTTGATACTCATTTGCCGAATGTGAAAAGAGTAGGATTCAATTCCTACTTTTTTATTAAAACCGAACATGACCAGAGTCTCCGGACCCGATGTCACCCCCTATTCTTGTTCTCTTTCAGGTCGGATCGATTTCCGAGCATTATGATGATATTTTACATCATCAACAAGCGCATATATATATATATATATATATATATATATATATATTACGTGTCCATTTTGTGATCAGAAGCTACAAGGATTGCGCTTGAAATATCTACACTTGTAAATTTCTTGGATAGTCTGCAGGCTGCAAGTCGATTGGGTGGAGCAGTTTCAATTCGTATCAGTTGGAGGCTTTGCTTTTGCATGTAATATAAAACTCGGTTGCTAGCTATTGGGTAAGAATTAGCTATAGTACTAATAGTTTTGCTCAGATCTGCGGCTCGTGAATTTTGGACTACTTATGGCTTGTGACTACGTCGGACCAACCGACAACCAATCAGCACTTCTTTAATGTATGGGTAGAAGAGTATATTAATTATTTATATTCGGTAAGGAAATTAGTACGCATGTTTAAATATGATTATAGAAGTACCCCAGAGAGAAGGTTCTCGGTTCTAATTTAATTAGTGTTATGGCGTGGAGTATGAGGAGGAGGATTTAATTGATTAATTAATTACGCTAACCACAGAGACAATATAAATCTAAGCTGAAAGATACATATATATACTTGGTTGAGAATTAGTAATTTCACAAGGTTTGGTAAATAGTAAGTCCTAAATTAAATGATAACAAAATCAATTAATTTTCTCCGTTATTAATGTTAGGCCTGCAGGCTAATTAATATTGGAACCCCAATTATGGATCTTTCGTGATGCGTCCTTGAGGCGTACGTAGTAATTAGGGAGAAATAAGCACGCTTAATTATAGCAGGAGTGGGCATAGCAAGGTAGGCTGGGATGATCTCTCACACCCAATTAAGGTTATACCCTTTAATTAGCAGCTTTTTACCCTTGATTAGCTAGATATCATATATGTGTAAGCCAAATATGCCAAATATATTGATCTGATCGGTGTAGGCCATGTCGTACGTCTGATATATCGATCAATATACTATCTTAAAAATAATCAGATACCTGGACAGGCAGGCCGCGGCTTAAGCCCTTGAACTTAACCTATAGGCGCAACCTGTCTTCATCAATTAATTACTCATTTGATGACATTTTAGTACGCCAAGCAAGTGGCCGGTTGATTATGAGGCATTTCATATTACACTCATGAGGTTTATCATACTCTAAGAGATGCCGTATTGGCCTGTTGCAAACCGAACATAAATATATTATATATATATAATTGGAAGAAATTAATTAAAACATAATATATATGCATATTTTTGGCGCTATTATCGCTACCGTATATGCACCATTTGCATTTTCAATAGAAAAACCGCAAAAAGAATTATTACCCTTTATTTTCTTCTTCCTTTTTTTAAAAAAAAAAAGGAGACCTCATGTGATGGCATATCATCTTCCGCTCTCACGCACGAAAATTAAGCTTATTCTGGATTACAGCTAATAATAGCTATTGCTGACAATTGACATATCACATGATGAGAAGTTTTTGTATTTATATGTACATGTCACACAACTACAATAATTTTGTAAAGTGCGCTCAATCGCTTCAGTTGTAGTATTGTTCATTCATATGATATTTTGAGGTCTCTCTGTACTGCTACCTTTTAAAAACCTAGATTATTTGCAACTTGTTCAAGGAAACCAGAAGTGCTTTCTATATATATGTACTAGCTAGAAGCTTTTTCGGTTACTGCGCTTTTAAAAATACAAAGCAGGAATTGTTCTAAACTCATAAAAACGTCAACCAATATAAAACGTTGCTACCAAACACGTTTTAAATGTAATTGTTTTTACGCGATCGATTGTTTTTTTTTTTTGAAGCAGTGTGTCTTTAGAGATTCTTCCTGCACACTAAAGCCAACTCATGAGTACTGCGCGTCCGTTAATTAGATTTAGACCTCCTTTATTTGTGTCCCTTGCACCTTAACCTGGCCTTCGACAGATCCCTCTCCCTCTATTGCCTCTGTGTGCCTTTGTCCGTTGGATTAGGTTCGTAGCGTACATGCTGCCGGCCACTGCCAGGATTGTATTAATGTTTGAACCATTCTCTCTCTTTTGTGTTTTTTTCAATGTATGATTAGAAAGTAAGTTTGACTAGAATACTTAAGCTAGGAAGCCGGAATAGGAGCTACTAAGCCTTTGCCTCTAAAAGCCTCTTAGCATGCTGCATGCTGGTCTGTTTCCCCCATGTACATGGTACAACTCTTTGCTTTCTTGTCCCAAGCAACAGTACCTCGGAATGACCCACGTACGGCCGGATGCCATTCTTATATATGTAGTTCAGGAATTGGATCTTCATTGCGCTTCAATCAGCATAGCGCGCGTGCGCGATGTACATGGACAGCACCATCAACCATGTACATTAATACTACTCCCTCTCTCTCTATATATATTCTAAAACCATCTCCTAGTTTCAGGAAGAACAAAACTATTGAAAAGAGCACAGTACTATTTTTATGGTTCCAAAAATCAAGTGTTTAAACTATTTCGAACATCTCCGTTCCTAGCTGACCCCATTGGAAAATTCACGTTCGAGCTTTCGATTTAAACACAACTACAAAACTAATTTCAACTATATATATACACTCTTATCACTGGAGTAGTTCTGCGTTGTCTAAGTTCATGGGTCCCTGTTTCTCATCCATCGTATGCCAGTTGATCCAACTTACAAGTTTCAACGCTGTTTTGCCAATTTGCCTTGGCTCACTCGGGCCATTAAACTAGTACTCCTAGAGAGCACGAGTGTGCTAGGACCCACCAGGCCACCCTGACCCTGTCTCTAAGTCAATCGGACCCTACGTCCCTAAAAAATACTGAGCATTGTGTGCGGTTAGGGCGGTGCCAAGCTGGGCCGAGGTCGACGACTTACATACATATGCTCTCTGCTCGCCACTATAGCTTTTGCTGTCCTTTATTCCTCATTCGTTGCATGGTTCATGGTCTACGTCAGCTTCTCATTATTGAATGTGATGTACATGTAATGCCCCTTATTTTATGTCCTGTCATCGCTCGTATGACACACCTCATAGGAGTGGTTTCGTGGACATTTTTGCTGTCCGCGGGGCTCACTAGCTAGAGCTGTATTTAATTATTTTAGCTTTGATCAGATGTCCGTAATTTGAGAATTGATTTCAATCTTTGGCAGCATCAAAATGAGCTTCTGGTTGTCAAATCTGGGGCCCTCATCCTTACTACTGTCTTGTGACGTGAGTTAATCTAGCTTTTGATCAATGCCAATATTTCTTGTCATCATATGGTAAAAGTAAACTGATATCAGTAATTAATTAAACCTAAGATTATATAAATAATTAATAACAAACATATAGGGGGATGAGGAATATTATAATTATCAAAATTAGCAATTAGAAACGTCTAATTAGATTTTTCAGAATTTTGCCTGGAACTATATTGACGTTCAGACGTTGGACGACGTTATTAAATACCATATATATCAAGGCCGGCATACCTGAATGTGGGATGATGGTTATAACTTGTTATGATACCTTATACAAAAGCTAGCTCTCTCCCTCAATCCCCCAAATTAAATTGATCCAACCATTATTATATATATATAATGAGACTAAATAGATAAGAAATTGCTCATTTATTATGCTGTTTTTCCGGAGATTAGTAGTTTGAGCATGGATATTACAATATTGTACAGATCACATAATTGGAAGATGGACAGATATACACTTTGTTCTATTATGATTTGCTTGTTTCTTAATCGCCTACCTTCCCTTCACCAAGCCAAAACTATCCTCTTACCGAGTTTAGGAGCATAATGCAATTTGTACCTTTTTTGTTTTTGTATAAAAAAACGAAGGAAGTTTGAATTTAAAACCCTGGAATATTCCTTAATTATAGGAAGAACGTTGAAGTTATTTCGAATGCTAAAATCTAGCTTGCTACAACATTTTTGTACTGAGATGCTGCTGAAGGCAAGGCCTCATTTGAAAGCGAGTGGTACTGCTTGTGCGGGCTGGGAAAGAGCACTCAAGGTGGGTGGACTGAGGATGTTCAGTTTGGGCCTACGGGCAAGACTCATAGAACGACTGTAGATCCAATATTCAGAGGCTGAACGTAATTGGGCACTGGACCAAAGATCCATCCAGTGGCTTCAGAAGATGAATCTTAACCCCATTAGAGCCCGGTTCTACTTCCTCGCAGGGGCAGTTGACAAGCAGACCCAATCGAGACTAGACAGTTCAGGGGATTAATGCCAATGACAGATGGGTTAGATGTAACTAGATCAAGATTGTCTGCAATTTCTTATTCGAATTACATAGTACAGTTTAGAGAAAGATAAACAAAACAAGTGGATCTCATTGTATGACTCGTGTTGTCCAAAACTTTATATGGGCAACATTAAATAGTTTATGGTTCACCTGTTGTGTCTATTTCTCTTCAAATTACACCATTGCAGAGGATTCTAATCCAAAAACAAACTACTTCCGGCAAGGTTGTTTAATAGAATGTTGATAGTTTCTTCGATTACTCCATGAAGCTGCAATCTTTTGGAAGTACAGATTATGTGCATGCTTGCTTTCATAGGCAGATAATCTGTCCTTTTTGTTTTTTGTTATCATTGAAGGCCACTAGTCCCTTGCTTAATCATCAATTAGTCTGTATGATTGCACATGGCATCCAATGCATTAATTAAGCAGCTGTCAGTTGCCAGTATCTTAATATTCAGATGATTGCATTGTACTCTGTAGTAATAGATGTCCATTTAATACGACATGTGGCCTCAGCGTTTCAGTAAGATGGTTGGTTTCCTCCAAATAATACGGTTTCATGCAAGGACAAGATTTGGGTGGCTAGAGAGAAGCCTGTCCGTGTAATTTAATTTAACACAACAACGTATTGACAACATGGGGATGCAGTCTAGCAGATATCATCAAGGAACTAGCAAATTGTTCACACAAAGTGTCATGAACATTGTTTACAAAGTATATGGGGGTTTATTATGTTCAGAAAGGGTGTTCCAATACTCAGTTTGCAGAGGGCAATAGGGGATCTACAGGAAGGGCCTTATGTTGGTTTCTTGTGAAACAGGATAGAAACCAATAGAGGATACCTGCAGAGAAGAAGCTGAAAAACCAAGCATTGTTGTAGATTACAACAAAGCTCTCTGGAATTGAAGACAGAACTCCAACCTTTTGCAAGAAACCTGGAATCACTGGCAAGATCCCAACGACCAAAGCCACCATTGCTGCCAAATTATAGCCTCCAGAGTAATAGTAAGCACCATATGGACTCAACGAGTACAACTCCTTGATACTCAAATTGGTGCGCCGGATGAGATAGTAATCAGCTAAAATTATACCCCCAATTGGACCCAGCAATGCAGAGTATCCAACGAGCCAGGTATAAACAAAGCTCTCACTTGATCTAAGAAGTCTCCAGGGCTGAAAAGCAATGCCCAACAACGCTGTAAGAAGCGCTCCTCTTCTGAAGGTGAACTTTGAGGGGCTGAGATTGACAAGGGCATTGGCAGGTGCCACAACATTGGCGGCAATATTGGTTGTAACGGTGGCTAGGCTTATCCCAAAAATAGCTAGGATAATGGTTGTGAATCCTCCTATTTGTCCAAGAAGCTGAATCGGGTTGGAGATGACTCGGCCAAATATGACTTTGGTGGAGCAGGTCACGGCTAGGCCAACAAATGTGAATGCCCCCATGAAGATTGGAAGACCTGCCTGACCAATGATTTGATCTGTCTGACTCTTGGCATATCGAGTAAAATCAGGTATGTTAAGTGCAAGAGTAGCCCAGAAGCTAATATTCGCGGTGAGTGAAGGAAAGAAGAGGGACCAAAATTGTGAAGAGGAGAGTCTAGATGACAAGGACAACATGTAGGCAAAGCCACCGGCATTGACATAAGCCCAAACGAGGAGGCAGGAAGTAAGTACAATGAGGATTGGAGCCGAGTACTTCTCAAGCTCTCTGATTCCATCCATCCCTTTCCAAACAATGGTTAATTGCGCTAGCCAAAAAACAAGGAAACAAGCAAATTCAAGAGAGGAGGTGCCAAGCCAAGGTAGAAACTGAGACAAGGTCGAGTCTTTGATGAATTTGGGTAAAAGAAGGAAAATTGCCTCGCCGCCAATCCAAGTCTCGATCCCGTACCAGCCACAACCAACCAAGGCTCTCAGTAGAGTAGGGATATGGGCACCACGAATCCCAAAAGACGATCTAGCAAGGACTGGAAAAGAAATACCGTAGCGGGTGCCAGGGTGACCGGTGAGGACTAATGGGACTAACAGGATAATGTTGGCGGCAACAACTGTGGCAATTCCTTGCCACCAAGCCATACCGAGATCAACTAGGCTGCCGGCAAGGTAGTACGTTGGAACACCCACAACAAGACCAATCCAAAGACTAGCCATTTCCCACCGGGCAAAAGTCCTTTGAAAGGAAGTCGTTGGCCTGAGATCGTCATTGGTAAGACTTGGATGGGGCTCAAATTCATCAAACTTGGGACTAGGAGCGGATTGGGCGGACGCCATGGGGATGAAAACGGGGCATCTATTTCTGCTAACATAATGGTGCGATTGGTGATGGGTGACAGTTAATTTAGTGGATGAGAATACAGGAGCTGTGGGAAAGGAAGAGGACCTTGGATTTTGAAAAGTGGCAGAGGTGAGTGGAGGGTGGGGATGGGACTGGACATGGAGATGGAGGCCGATACATTTGGACACCATAATGATTCGGTACAGAATTTCGGATGACTACAAAATCTCCGGTACGTTTTGAGGATGAGATTGTGAGTGGTGGTGGTGGTGGTCTGGCGTGGGTACTGTCGCTCTCAACGTTTGCGTGGAAGTAAAAGATTCCTACAAAGTCCTTTAAGGTGGAGCATGCGCGCGACTTTTTGGTGTCCTGGATCATGAACTGATAAAACGACTTCGTCGCACAGCTCCTTGAAGTACCAGACTAGCAGTTGAAGTGTCGGTGATACGTGAAGTCCTCAAACGCCCCTCACGTGCTCTCTGGCGCGGTGCCAGTTGTCCACATTGCTTAAAAAATTTGAAAGTAGTTTGTTCTGACAGAATAGGGGCGTTGAATTTCACATTTGTTTTTAATATCGGAACGACCATACAAATTCCGAGTAGGTATATTTCCGCCAACTTCAACAATTAACGCCCTTGTGTTTTTCCTTCGGGATGAAGAAAAAGTGCTCACAAGGTGTTCTTCAGTTAGGCTTCAAAATCCATTGACTTTGTGGGCTGTGGTTACCCGATTACAACTCCAGCCTAAATCAGATGGGCTTGCCACTTGGAAGGATTTCGCTGAGGTTGATAAACTAATCCAAAAATTTTGGTTTTCAAACAACAGAAAACGTCTCTAATTTATATTCCTATTATATTATGCCATGTGGAAGTGAAATGTTCTCATGCATCCACCGCTTTATGAGCAGATGATGCCACGAACCCAAGTCAAAATTCTTTGATATTTTAAATTAAACGGCGGGGAAGGTGGTATGAAAGAGACGGATGATGAGGTCGCGAAAGAGTCACGTCAAGTTCGATTTACCCATCTACTTTCCCTTGATTTTATGCTTTAAACGAAGTCGCGTGTATCACTCGAAATTGATAATTTATTTGGCTCAGGGGAGGGAGATAAGAGGACAATCAATTTGGGCCATATTGTTGCAACCAAACACGAATAAAATAGAACATAGTTGGCTAATAAGACACGAAGAAGATATTGGGAACGATTACGTCTATAAGAGAGAGACAACTCTCTCGTGAATATATATAAATTAATAAGAGTAAAGGTTTATACCCCAAAAATGGAGAGCTACCGACCGCAAAATATAGCAGCCTTGTCGGCGATATCTCCACTCGTATATACCAAATCACGCAAGAATTGCGGAAAATCAAAACGGAAGAAAATAAAAATCTTGAGACTTCTAATTATACGGGGCGTACTTACCTTACATTTGTCAGGAGGTATACCACAATGCGTAGAAATTGTCAGCTTCCACAGCCGAGAACGCCACCTATAGTCCCAACTTCAACGAATTCGAAACATGAACCCCAACTTTGTTGGAACCTGCACCGTCAAAGCCTCAATATTATTGACACTATATGAGACCTATTTAACAGCAACGGGAAGACCAATTTCCACAGCTGCATAATTCCAAAGACCCTTCTCCAAGATTTCTGCAGAACAAGGAAAAAAAAAACTTAAAAGGGTCTCCAACAGCTTCAACCTCTAGAGGGGATCGAGGAGCTAACTAGCTTAATTTGCCATGGACGGCATGTCGACCCCATCACATTTTTCAGGCACTTTCTACATTCCGCTGCTTATCTCCCTTGCTGGCGTAGTCTCCACCTCTTTAGCACTGGTAGCATACCACCTTATTTTGGTAAGATATTGCCTAAGGCGGAGGCGACAACGTCGACGATTGGCCAATAGGAACTCGAACCAGATGCCTGGGGGACACTCCGCCCCAGGGGTGGAGCAAAAAGTCCTCGACGCAATCCCAGTTCTCTCGTATTCAACCAAGATTATTGAAGGTGAGCTATTTCGCTTGGATCAAAGCGAATGCGTGGTTTGCTTAGGAGAATTGGAGGAGGGGGACATGGTAAGGTTGTTGCCTAATTGTGGCCATGCCTTCCATGTTCCCTGCATTGACGAATGGTTCTTTGCACATTCCAACTGTCCAATCTGCCGAGCACCCATTGTTGCACCAACGAGTCCCGAAAACCCTTTGTCTATAGAAATTGAGAGGGTACAAGTCGTTCAAAGTTCACCTCGGCTTCACGGTCAAGGAGCTGATCATGGTGCTGTTGATGTCAGTGCTTCCGCTTTGAGTGGTACTGCGCGATCTGGTGGTAATTGGCTTCGCCATTGTGTCTCCCTTGTGCTGCCTAGGGAAGGAAACCCACGACGCGTGAGCATGGGTTTGAAAAGGTCCTTTTCCATGGGTCATGTGCCTCACATCGTTCATAATATACAAGCCGAGCGTGAAGGGGCATTTTCAGCTTCTTCTTCTTCCTCTTCCCTTTCTTCATTGTCTATAAAAGATGTTCCAATGCACAATAAACTGTCTAGGGCACGATCTGTGGGGCAGTTAGATCGCAAGTCTATGTTAACGAGGTCTTTTTCCCAACTAAGGTTGGGACGACGGGATAGCAGCAGAGCCGACGGAATTCTTCCATACTGAGAAGGCTTTGAAAGTCTGTCACCGTCTTAGACATGCTTGAGGATCATTATGGCGAGGCCGACTTCCTATTTTTTGAAGAGCAATAGGATTATAGGAGCATAGGATTACTTAATTTTAATTCTTTGTCTCGGTTCATACTTGTGTTGAGGCATTTTCTCCTTCCTTTCTACACATTTCTAGCATTTTGCCTTTTCTTTGGGTCGATAGGTTGTTAATTGCATTTAATTTTGGTCCCCTGTCGATGCCATTAGTATTATTATGATTCTCTCTCACCCCACGTTGGAGCAGGTAAAAGCGCTTGGGTGTGGCTGTCTTGTTTTGCTCACTCAAAAGGAAAAACAAGTATGAACTTATAAAATAGGATTAATGACCATTTTGGTCCTTAGATTTTACACCATTTTTCAAAATGATCTTGGGTTTTAAATTTGTTCAAATCAATCTTGGGTTATTGTTGTTCATCAACTTATAAAATAGGGTTAATGTACAGGTTTTTTTTAACGCAGATGCCACGTGTATGCTATTTGTGAGTTTTTTAAAAAAAATGGTAGGTACACGTGGCGGGATCTTATTGGGAGTGACGTGTCCCACCATTGCTGACTATGCATGTAAGGGACTAAATTGGACGAAAGAATTAAATCGACAAACAAAATTAACCTAAAGACTGATTTGAGCAAATTTGAAATCCATAGACTATATATTTTGAAAAATGATATAAAATTCAGGGACCAAAATCATCATTAACCCTATAAAATAAGTATGACTATTAAATCATGCTAATTAATTTGACAAGAGCAAGAAATGAAGAAACATGCCCACGCCAATGAGCTATCTGCTGGTGTTTAGATTCGGCAAAGTCCGCTCAAGCATCCCATCACAGGTTAGATGAACCAATGAGCTTGAATAATCTATTGACATCAATGTATAGAAGGGTTTTAGACGAATGGTTGGATTCCTTTCTGGGTTGACAATTAAGAGAATTCTGTAAAATTGGACAACTTAAATTAAGGAAGCAACAATTTAGTTTGACACGTAACTTTATTTCCTGGTTTTGTTTTCTCACATATTCACACATTTATGATTGCTGTTGCTAAAATTGGGCTGTGTTTGTATGGTTATTTAGGTCGCATGATCACGTCTGTGTCGCGAAGCCCTTTTGCTCCTTAAATCACTGATCAGCAGATACCTACTCTGCTCCCTGTGCTCGTGGACGTGGAGTACGCAATTGTGTAATTTTCCCATCTATGTATTCTCCCAATTATTTCTTCTCCATGGAGAGAGAAATTGAATCTAAAAAGGAAAACACAGTACACAAATATGCACAAATTATCTTCAGTAATCTTAATGGAGGCGGACAAAGTATCCTTTATTGATCTCATTCTCTGCAGTACTGATTCCACCCCCACCAACTAGAAAGAATATGTTTAGCTAAAATTACATTCCTCTCTCTCTCTCTCTCAAGAAAGATACCTATATATTACATAGTTTTGATGGAAAATAATCGAGAAGAAAAAGGGGAAACAGTATCATACATAATCGGATTGGTTTGTCCAAACTTTGTAACACATACAAAGTTGATTAGCCCATCACATGTATTAAACAATGAAAAGCTGTTGTTTCTTTATAAAACGGCCCATGTGGGTTGTGGGTCCATTGGAAACTATAAAACGGACTAGACGAAGACTTTCTTTTTAATTTCTTAATGACATGTACACCTTGCAAATATCAATAAAAATTCTGCATTATTGCTTCTTCACAGGAGAGAATTTGTTGTTTGGGACCCATCCCTCTAAAGAGAGAACTTTCTTGCACACCTTTTTTTGTCTTTTGGGCAACCCCCACCGAAGGCTACCCAATACTTTCTCCGGACAAAGACCCCATAGGGTGGGTAGTGCAAAATAAGTTGGGTTGATAAAATGTACTACTTTTTTAAAAAAAATTATTTCATTTGGGAGGGCAATTAATTAGGATCCAAAGGGTGCCCTATGAGGAATGCCTTTTCTTCTTCTTGCACTAGAAGGAGGTGGAGGAGGCGTGGGCGGATAAATGTCTTGTTGTGCGCCTTCACGCAATTCTGCTTCCTCTCTTGATGAGACTGATCTCCTTTGTAATATCCCTTCACCTGATCTTTCCATTAAGAGCTCCTCATTCTTACCCTCTATCTTAAAGCTTTCATCCCCATTTCTCTTTATTCCTACAAGCTAAACCATAATTTGATAGAACATAAACGAAGAAGAAGAAGAAGAAGAAGAAGAAGAAGAAGAAGAAGAAGAAGAAGAATTAAGCAAAAAAAAAACATATAAATTATATCGATCCAAGCCAGCAGATCAATATTATAAAAGAACTAGTAAATGATGACCCTGAAACAAAGATGAGGCAGATAGTGATGTTAATTAATGGTGGAGAGGGATGGCGATGCTAAAGGTTGATATGTGAATGCAGGTCATGTTATGCACATGCACATGCACCGCATAAGCATGGTATGGATTGTCAATGTATGATGAATAATACGGTAGCCTGTAATGATCACCAATGGGGGGATGACAATGACGGTGGGGTTGATGGGTTTGTAAGCGTGGGTCATAATAATGTTTATAGGTGATGGCTAGATGATGGGTATAAGTAATAACCATAGGATGAGTTGTGAATTATGATGTGGATGATCGATGAGAACAATGTGTGAGGCGAGAGGGGAATGGAGAAAGATGCTAACCTTACAGCCAAGTGAGCAGAAACGGAATGGGTCCAAGAGGCTCCTCCCACAGATTTCACATATGTGGGAAACCCCTTTCGCAGCTTTTGGTTGAGGTCTCTCATTGAGAAACAAAACTCTGGCACTGTTTATCACATAGGTCTGAACTCCACTTATGTCCAAAGCCTTTTGAATCTCTACAACCCTCACCACATCATGGTATGAAGATCTCCTTATCTGCATAGAAACAAATTTTTGGTTAATATAAATTAAAAGAATCGGAAAAATGAGTACAGCCAATTAAAGGAAAGGAAACGAAGAGTCGCGAAGACATAAATGGCAATTCCAGAAAGAAAGAAAAAAAAGATTAAGAAGAAGACATAAATGGCAATGTGGCTAGCTACCTGAAGGACTTGATGATCCTTGTGCCGTGAAGAGCGGCAATAGAAACAAAATGCATCGCCATTACAGTCTAAACAAAACATGTTGCATTCGCTCCTTGCCGCATCTCCATGAACACGGCAGACGGAGAAGAAAGAAGTGGTTAGCAATTGCTCTAGCCATGGAGGTACCGACATTGTGTCCTGTTAATTAGAAAACCTAGTAATGGAAACCAGAGATAGGTATTATATAATTCTACAACAGTCAGGCACCGAGAGAGAGAATGAATAGTATTACCATTATCTATCAGAGCTGTATCTGCGACAATGGGTATCTGAGTTCTAAGAGCTGAATGTGAGTTTGCCTGCTGGCCTTTGGACTCACCGGATCATGACAATGTGATACTCGCAGAGAGAGAGAGAGAGAGAAAGGAATCACAGCATAGAGAGTTGCAGAGATGAAAATGGGCAGAGACAAGAGAGTAGAGAGAGAGAGAGAGAGAGCGCGCTAAACGACCTACAACTTAGACTTCAACAACACAAATGTGGTGGCTAAAGTCCGCCAACGTACAGCCGTTGGATTAATAGACAGAGATGGGTGGGTTTGGCGCTTACGCTACTTTGCATCTTTCCTTGCGTCTCTACGTCAGTACGTTGGCACGAGGTCGGCCACTTGGCTACGCATTAGCTCCAAGAGCTGTTCTCCCAGAAAGAATACACGCGCCATCCTTTTACCACGTGTAGAAACTTCCCACATGTAAGAATCGTATCCGTCCACCACTAATGTACACCCCACATGTTACTTTCTTTGCTCCTTGATTACGTATTTGCCAAATGGATGATGTCAAAATTGTGATTTTTTTTTCTTCCTGCACCCAAATTTATGTAAAGTTGCTTGTCGGTCTAACGGGTTTGATAATACCTCATAAATGCCGATAAAAAAAAAAGGAACTCTAATATAGCTTGATCATATATAATTTGAACAGATTTCTTTTGAATACTCTCTAGTTAGCAATTTTCATCAAGTATTTAAACTTCCCCATAATTTAAGATTATTTAGGGTCAAATGATTGAAGGATAATAGTCTTTAACACCTGTTTAATTAGCTTGGTCCTGATAATTTTAGGCAGCATGTCACGTCAGGAGATTAGTTTTTATGTTAGACAAGAGAGGTCATGAATTATTAGACTATATATATTTCGTTTAATAGTGTAAAAACGAACGAACCCATTTGGCACTTTAGATAGAATCGTAAGATGCTGCCGGCAGTACCTCAGTGGTAGATGGAGTCCAACATTTCAACGAAGGTGAACGTACGTCATGCATCCATGGCATCCCATTGATAATAAATATTCGTATTATGGCCCATGGAGAATCAAAATGATCAGGAGACGTTGAAGTTAATTAAAAAGACTCACAATCCGGAGAGACCATAAATTAATAACAAATTATTGATTAGTATGAGCTAATTTAATTTAGACCACCTCGCGCAGAACATAATTAATTAATTTACATGGTAATTCGAAAAGTACGTCCCAATACAACTTTAAAAAGAAACATTAATATATATGTTAATGATGTTCTGCATATATTAAAGAATTTCTTGCTAGCTAGAGAATAAAGGCCTAGCTCTCGCTGGTTTATTTCATTAGAGAATGGTAAAGGGTGCTTCTCATTAGTCATACACAACTTACATATGCGGCCAACCGCTCTGTTGGCTTTTTTTGTTTGTCTTCTCTTTTAACCTCTCCGCTCGTCTTCACTCTACAGCAACAAGATTAATCTGTATTCATATTACCCAGAAATAGCTATTTCAATCACTCCATTGGTCAGTTTTTGCATTCTCATTTTGTCCGTACCTTGTGATCACAGGATCTCTTCACCTACAAGACGAGTGATTATATATTTTATGAAATGACGATTACACCCATCATGGCTCTGTCTAGTGATAAAGGGGAACTTGTGTCTGTGTAGATAAGCGTACAAGTCACAAGTTCGATTCTCCATTAGTAAATATCTTAATCAGTTTAAGTGGTAATCGCAGTGGTATAGATTATCTGATCTAGCTTTCTGAGGTTTACCGTAAACTCACTCTGATAGTTTGTCGTATAGAATTTCTCTCCGTTACTAAAAAAAATTATTAAGTACATACAATTATAAAATAAAATACTTTTCAAACATAATAGAAAGGCCAAGATTCCATCCTTCAAGCAGCTTCTTTCATAGAAGCAAGTAATCATTTTAAACGTCTCAAGTAAAAAGATATGCATAACTTAATAGGTCGGGTGCCCTAAGGTGACGCATATTAGAAACTAAGCCATCACAATGGTACTTAACTTTGAATAAGATCTTCATGAGTGATATCCGCGCGATCGAGGAATATAGGGGGAGAGTAATGTTAAAGAAATTAAAGGCCCCTAGCTACCTTTTGTCAATTTGTGCCACAATATCATATCAAAGCAAAAGACGATCGAGAAAGTTATATATAGGGGTTTGTAGAGCTTCACGAAAAGCATTTTTTCCGTGAGAGGAAAAAAAGGGGGGAAAAGGTATAAGTGTATAAGGAACTGATGAAGATGTGAAATGGATACGAATTCTGCGGCAAAACTCAGAACCCAAAGCTTTTTACCCAGACAGAAAGGAGAAGAAAAAGAAACTCTATAGAGTTGAGAGATATATTCACATTTCGTTGACTTGCTATATATCAAGCAATTCGATCTTTGCTTCATATGCTTGCAGCTTGTCGATTTCCTTTTTTGTTTAGTAAGAATTTTTGACATTTGTGTTGGAGTGGCAAAAAAAACTAATTATCTAATGCAATTAGATATATCATATATAGTTGTAGCGTTGTAGGGGCGCAATTGTTTAATCTTACAAAAACCGCAGGCTAATTAAAGACTTCGATACCTTTTTATATACATTTATGTAGGAATCAAGGCTGGCAACATGCATGGGACTGTGAATTATAACACACTTTCTTTCCTTGTATTTTTCTAGATCTCTATGATTCAAGCATACTCTTCCGCATGTATTGCTTTTTAAGTACTTTTAAATTAGGTTAATCCCAAGGGTTAGGGGCATCCATCATACATTGCCACATGGAAGCCTTTGAAGTTAGGATCTGGATTGATGTCACATGTTAATCGTGAAAGCCAGGAAGTTAATTAACTTTTAGAAAAAGCAACAACGATGGAAACATACAAACATGTGGCGGGGTAAAACCTACTCCATGGAATGGCAGATTAACTACTCATGTATTTCATGATCTCTCCCGCGAGTTATTAAATATTCTTCTTGGTCTTGTGGATGATATTGCAGCAATGATGATTTTGTACAATGATGGATCGGTCTTCTGGAACGACGTTTATCTAGGTTTAAAGGATGATCGAGAGAGAGAGAGAGGGCACATGTACTTGGTGTTGGAAACACATGGATCGAACACAGTTTAGGACTTGTTTGTTAGCAGAACAGGGTTGTTCATTTAGGCTGGCATGTTTCTGCATGCGGCCAAGTACTACTGCAGCTTTAATTCTCCCAACAAACCAGCCCCACCAGGATTTTAAGCAGGAATTTCTCTCTGGCCTTCGTATATATCCACCCCGGAGGGGAAGGAGACTAAGGGTGGGTTTGTGTGGTAAAATTTTTGGTATTGGGTTTAGTGTTGGTATTGGGTTTAGTGAAAAAGTGAAGAGAGAGGTAATAGTTTATAGTTTTTGTAATTTTTTTTATTGGAGAGAGAGAGATTATATTGGAGTATTTTATTAGGAGAGAGATAAAATTTTGGGGAAAATTTTACATGCAAACGCAGCCTAATATCAATGAGCTTTAAACACTACTAGCAGTGGCGGAACCAGGAATGAAATTGAAGGAGGCAAACTCCTAAGGGAAAATAACAAAAAAAATATTACTACCTAATGCAAAAAAATGTCTTAAGAGTTAAAATATCAAAAATTAAGGACTAAAAACACTAAAGATATTGAAATACATGTATCATACTATTTGCTGATACTGAGAGGTGGCAAATGGATCATACATGACTTCATCTTCTGAAAATGTTGGAATATAGCTTCGTTCTCAATAGTTTCAAAAATTTCTCTTTCGATGTATATTAACATACTATCATTCATTCATTCATCTCTCATCTTATTATACAAGTCAGTTTTGATAAATTTCATCGTAGAGAACACTCTCTCAACGTTTACAGTCGCAACTGGTAAGACTAATGCCAACTCAATAGAGTGCAAAGATTCACACAACTATTCAAGTCAATGAGGCAGACCTACAATGCCAAAGGTGTATGGGCACAAATGTAGATGGTCCAGTACATTTTGTTTAGGACGTCTAAGATTAAAGTTACGTCCACGATAATTGATCATTTTGAAATGACCTGTTGGATAGATCATCGTTGGCCTTTAGAAAATAAATTGTTTGAAGGACCCCTTAATCATCAAGTTGTTTTAGTAAAACGTTGAACGTGACCCCCCCTATACAACAAGTAGTTTTGGGATTGCAGACAATGCCACTTCTGAATGATGAACTTGAAACGAACTTCAAAACGCTTCGTCATTGGACAGTAAACAACAAGGTACATTCTCACATTCACATTTCACACCACCACGCCTCAAGAAACTTAGAAAGGAAGCTTTCCAAAATGGACCACAAACGGTGATTGAGGGCCCAACCCCTATGCCAAGCGGTTTCCAATTTTCCATCCATTTTTCTCCACAAGAAGAAAGTGGAGACAAAGAAAATATTTCTCATTTAGAAAAACTTCATAGTTTCCCACATTGAAGTACCACAACGGTAATTGAGAGGGCGGGCTAGAGCTATTCAACCTCGGTGTAGGTGCCGGTTTTGGCCAAAATCAGCACCTACACAGGGTATGCCGGTTTTTAAATAATTGACACTTACACCTATACCGTTAAGGGCAAAAATCGGTCCTTAGCGGTGGCGGTTTTTGGTTATCCTACATTCATATTTGGCCTTTTTTTAGCATTTTACGCATTTGGCCAAATGTATTTTTTTTTCTTTCTTTTGGTCCATTAATCACATATCAATAAAATCTAAACTAATGATATCCAAAATCAATAAAATTAAAGATCATCTTAAAAGATAAAATGAGAATTTAAAGTCAAAACTAATAAAATTCAAAATCAATAAACTTACATAACGTCACAACAATATAAGAATCTAAAGTCTCAACCAATGAAGTCTGTGATTGTGGTGGAGTGTCCATCTGCAAAATAAAAATCACCTAAAAATTAACAATCAAAGATTCAAAGTACTAACAAGTAACAAACGTACAAACGGACTAACAAGTAACAAACGTACAAACAACAATATACTACTTTTACTTCACATTTGCTTCCGGAAGTTCATCAATGATTACGTCTCTTGAACATCCAGTTACAATATGTTGTGTTCTCTGTTGGGAAGTGAAAACCTCTTGAAAATTTAAACAAAAAGACGTTTTTTTTTTAAAAAAAAAAAAAAGAGGGCTCGAGGGAGCCAAGGGAAAAAAGTTCATGCCCCGAGGTAGCCTAGCTCCTTGGGCCCTAGGGAGTCGGGGGTTTAAATTTTTCAATTAGTTTTGTTATTTTTTTAAAAAAAATGGCCACAGGGCTCGGGGAAATGGGGGACGCGCCGAGGGAAAAAAAGTCTAGGGCCCAGGGGAGACTGGTTGCCTATGCCCTGGGGAGCTAAGGGTTAAATTTCTCAATTAGTGCAAGTTATTTTTTTAAAAAAAAAAGGGCCAGAGGGCTCGGGGAAATAGGGGACGTGCGGAGGGCTTTGGGGAAAAATTTCAGGGGAGCCTGGGGAGGGAGGCTTGGGCGCCTAGGGGTTAAAAAAATCTCGGTGTCCAGAGACCCGGTGCTAGGTAATCCGAGAACCGGAAATAGCACCGAGATTTTTGCAAACCTTAAATCGACACTAGCACCGGTAAACCCGGTGCCGATGCAACAGAAATTTTTCGGTGGCACTGAAAAATCCTAAGGCGGGCTGGGTGTCATGGGGGATGGGCTGGGTTAATACTTGAAACAAAAAATAAAAAATTTTGAAGAATTTTCAAGGGATGGGGGGCAGCCATGATCCCGTGTGGTTCCGCCCCTAACTAGGAGACATGACTCTTGAGAGAATGTGTAGAGTAAATGTTGTCGTTTTCTCAATTTACAGCAGCACTCACATACTGTTGATCCAAGCATGGCACTCTATATACTTGCTACTTAATTAAAAAAATGAACTTAATGATCTGTGATATTGGCTAAGGTAAGAGTACTACTTAAGAGGAGGATTAATTAGCGAAATACAAAAGAGTTTTTTTTTATCTGCCCCTCTTGATCTTTCATCGACATGTTCTTGTAAGGACTATTTTCAATGACTTGGACAAAGTCCTGCTTATTAATTAGCTCGATAATTATGACTATAAATCTTGTCATCTAAACCACGGAGATGCACGTATGGTTGGCGTACCTACGACGAGTTTTCTTTATTCGGTGCAATAATGTAATATTAATGTACCCCTTCTAATCACAGGCTGAACTCCACAGATTCTTATTTATTAATTACTTCTCTAATTAATTTATAATTCCCATATGAATCGCGGTCGGTAAATGCCAATGAAGCCATGGCTGGATATTCCCTACTTGGCTGGATGTTATATATTCAGAGATTTGTTATCAAACAGTGCCTTCGATTGTAATGCTCTCTCTAAGCATTTTCACGTGCCCCATTAATCTCAGAGATCCCAAAATCTTAAACATGCTTAACTGTCCACGTTTAACTGCTTAAGCGGCCAATGTCATCCTCCTAGAACTGCAAATGACCTCTTTTGTTCCTATCGTTATTTTTTAGGATTTGGGCCGAGGATTTTTCAGGTCCAGTAATTAGGCCTTTGGGCCCAATATTACAACTGCCAGTCTGTGCTAAACGTATTTTGAACATATACAAATTACCCACCCTCCCGGAAAAAAGTGTTTTAAAAAAAACACCCATGTGGCTGAATGTCAGATCCGAAACCCATATGTGGAACCCAAAACCCATGACCCGTTACATTTTTTCATTTATTTTTTTATTTTTCTCTTTAAATGGTTGATAACTTCTATGGGATTTACTTTAGAGCGGAGACAACGCGTACAAGAGTCAAAATCGAAATAGGAAAGAAAAGATCAGAGATAAGAGATTGTTGAATCTTTGGGATTTCGGAGTAGTCGATTAATCGGGGAAAGAAACCTCTCCTTTTCTCGCGATGTTCAAGTTTTGGTATTGCCGTCTTTGCTTTTGCTTTTTAATTTGTTTGAGCTCATTTTCCTTTTTCAATTTCACGTAGGTTAGGGTTTTTTCTATCATGGAGAAGTTCATGTATAGACTTCGGTTAATCAAATCATTCGCTGCTCTGTCGTTTAATTTCGATTCTCCGAAACTTGAACTGTCGGGCTTATTCATCTGATGCTAATAGTATGAGCTCGCGTGTTATTTTGGTACTCAATTGTGATTATGAAGGCTTATTGATGGTGTTGTATTTCCAATTGTTTTGTAATTAGCGAGGCTAGTTGTAGTGATTGGCGTTGTATTAATTACCAAGCTGTATGCTAAGCACCTTTTTTTGTTTTCTTTTACGCGAATAGCTAAAAGTCGTTGTGGTAGGAAAACCACCCAGGGCTGCGAAGTTAGAAAATTAGAGGAACAATGATAAGAGATCAAACGATGCACCTGGCTTACAAATTGATTATATTTCGGAAGTCCCTAATTTATGTACTGATGCGGCATTGACATCCATTTGTCATGATTATGGCTAGATTTCCTTATTTGATATGGTAGGGATTTGTTTGTTTATTTTGTTTTTCTTCTTCTCTGATCAATTCTTGTAAAACTAGATGAAAATAGGAAGTCTTTTTCTACACATTGTCAACACTCTGTTATGCAAGGTAATCTTCTAGTTGGTATGTCTGAAAATGGGTATCCAAAATTCTGCTGAAATTTGAAAGAATCTGGTGAGGTGGTTCTAAAAGAGGACAATTAATAGTTGGAATGTTGGGTGTTCCGGCGTTATACACAAGCTTAAGCTGAAAATCACGCAGATAAGAACACAGACATCTTGATTGAAATCCTGATAATTATGCCAAACTGTTCTTCAAGCTAATTGGTGTAATAAAAGCTTTGTAATTCATTGGTGAATTTCCTCTTGTAGCATTTGAAATTTTTATTGGGTTGCTATCTTTCAGATGAATAAAGCTTACTTCTTTTTTTATGAGGTCCTTACCAAATATCTATACTTGCAGGGGATCTCAGGATCAACAATCCGAGTCACGCCCACAGGATGGTTCTTCGCAGTCTTGGTATCCTCCGTCTGTAGTTAGCTCCCCAAGTTCTTCTCGTCCAGGAACACCAGGGCGTACCACTTCTGGCAGCTTCAGTTCACATAGGCCTGCAGATAGGCCACAAGCACCAGTACATGTGTCACCTGCTGAAGCTGCGGGTATCATTGCTGTTTTAAAGGACAAAAGGCAGGTTCCTGGTTCCTTAAGTCTCCATTCTGTTCTCTCCATTTATTATAAAGAAAGGTTATCGGGAATTTTTTTGCTTTTTGGAGTCTGGTAGCTTCTGGAGAGTACCAGGGATAATATTTTTATCATTTGGACGCGTATTCCTTTATGTTTATCAATTGTTTTTAAGATGGCGTGCAATCTGAATAAAGGGAATTTCAATGGGACTAAGCCTTTGGCTATTCAAGCATCACCCTGTAACTCTATGGAAATTCGAGCACATATATAGTGTAGGCAGCTAAAATTTTGTTAATGCATTCATATAGTTAATGCATTCAAATTTTGTTTTCAGATTTCTAATTTGACTTCTATGGTTCTAATCTTTCTGTTGTTCTTGATATGTTTGTTCAGTGTTGATGAATTACAGAAACTTCTATCTGACAAGGAGGCGTACCAACAATTTTTACTTTCACTTGATCAAGTGAAAATTCAAAACAATGTAAGTGGGGGAATCTGCTCTCATTGGTTTCTATTTGATGTTGCACAATTACGAGATAAGCATGTGATAAAGCAACATACTAATCAACCTTGTAAGTGGAAAAAATGGCCATTGATTGTTGTTATGGCTTCAGCAATTTTGAGTATTTGTTTATGGTGTAATATATCATCAATTCTCACTCTTACCAAGCCAACTGAATGAGCAATCAATTCATTTAATGAATCATCTGATCACATCAATTCTCACTATTATGCTGAGATATGTTGTAGTTTCCTATATTTTTGCTCATCATGTCTTTCTAATCTCTTTACCTCACTGGCTTTTATGGGTCATCAGCTAAGAGATGAACTTCGCAAGGAAACTCTACAGCTTGCTAGTGAGTGCTTGTCCCTTGCCTTCTCCCAATTCATCCACTGTTTTATATGTAGGTCGTTGAGGGAGAGAGATGCTAATATTGCCATATTTTATATCAGGGGAGAACTTGGAGAAGGAACCGCAGATTATGGAGCTGAGAAACCAGGTGAGTTTATAGGATCCTCTTTAATTACGCTCTTAAGACAAGTTAATGGATTTGAAGAGCTTCCTCCTCTTGATTTTATGTTACAGTGCAGAATCATTCGGACAACAGAGTTAGCTGCTGCTCAGGAGAAACTCAATGAACTTGAGAGACAGAAGGAAGACAGTTTGAAATTCTATTCCCCTGAATCCCTTCTCCGCAGGCTTAAAGGTATTCTTTTCTTTTCTTTTTTTCTGAATACAGGCTTCAAGGTACTCAAGTATGATAAAATTGGTTTTGGGGCGGGAGGCCATTGTTGGCTATCCGTTATGTATGCTCTAGCTTGAGTTTGTTATAGAGATGTGAAATACTTGTGTTGTTTCAGAGGCAATGAATAAGACGGAGGAGGAATCTGAAAACCAGCACCGGCAGCTCTTGGATAGGGAGATGGATCTTGGGGCTTTTATGCAGAAATACAAGAAGTCCCGTACGACATACCATAGGCGGGCACTTATCCACCTCGCAGCAAAAACGTCCTCTACTGGTTGAACTGATGTTGTAACATGGTTGTATACTTGAATATTGAGGAACATAACTTCTTCATTGTATGAAATTATACAATTTTGTTTTACTGTATAAGTCAATCATGTATATGTGTTTGAAGAATTCCTGTGTTCGATATATCACTTTCTTCAGACTCATAACTTAGCGGTTTAATCCTCCCACAATTTGTTACCGCCTTCCTGTTTTAGGCTTAGTGGTTTTTTCAAGCGACCTTGAGACTCTGTTTTTGTATTTGGTTTGGTTGCTTAGTTAAAAAAAACGTCAACACACAATCGAGATGAAGGAATTACCAATTCTGCTAGACAAGATCATTATGCACCAAGATGGCACTTACACTATGGAATATGTAATATATATGCGTATCCCAAAACATTCATGGTACATACACTATCACGAACTGCAATGAGTAAAGACCTCTTTGAGCAGATGCCAGTACTAATTGACGCACATCCAGTTTCTCTTAAAGAAAAGGCAAGGAATATACACACTTATTCCCTCTTTATCAAGTAGCTGCACCTATAGCTCAGACAAAGAAACTAGCAGCATGTATAGCGGAAGCTGAAATAGAGCAAGAGCGCGCATTTGTCCAAATATTTGGTGGCCATAACGAACGGTCAGGAAAGATCAATCTTTGACGCGATCCATCTCTTTCTCCCAGTTAAGTCCAAACATTTGACGGCCAAACGGAACAATGAGGTTATACCGGAACACCTGCAATTCACGTGTACACATTCAGTTAATTTTTACCCCCAACACAAGTACTCTAGATTTTCGCACACGGACTAAGGTAGTTGACCAATCCCTGCAGTTCGCTGCAGAAATCAATTTGGTTGCACCAGACCAAGCAATACTACACATGACTATAAATGGTACCTTCTCAACAATGCCGACAAACATGCTAAGGGAGACCAGCATACTTGTGGTTTGACAGAATTTCTGTGTTCTAGAATCAGAGCTTGAAGCAACTGTGAGGAGAGGAAGCATGGTCTATTTATTTCTAAGAATGACCGAGTGGGATTATCTTCATCTAAGGGAACCCATTCTGACAGAATTTCGCTCAATGTGCATGATGGACTCACCTTATTGTTGATATCTCGTACTTGCACTCTGAACTCTCAACCCATTTATCACGATCTCCACTGCATCTACTTGCCCAAGCCTTCTTCAATGTCCACCGCCACTCAGATATTTGAGCCCTTATTTCCTTGTTAAGTTCAACCCACTCCGGTGCACACCCATTCTTCGAGAGTATTCTATATAAGGTGTCCTCTGCAGGGTCGGCATGAGGATTTGTAATAAGGTCAAGGGGTTTACCTTTCCCTGTTAAGTTCTCAAACTGCCCTTCTTCCATGGAATGCCATATTCTTTGCTCCACGACATTAATTATATCAGTTTCTGATCTGCCCAAAATGTCAGTCAAAGGTATAATAGACCGCGGTCAGTATTGTTTCGCCCCATCTCAAAGGCATAGCATATCAATACGAAGGATGTTCAACAGTAAGATGAAAAACATAGCAAGCCCGAGTTCCTTTTTTTTTGGTTCTTTGAGCTTAGGACTGCAGACTTAAACACGAATATTTAGATGAATGTTTCAAGCTCTACTCTCCAATTCTTACCACCAATAGACTTATAGAAGAAACTTCCCAGTACCAAATATGAAGATTTATCACGCAGCCTTAATTTTTAACTATTTTCAGCTTCTAATCGTATTATTACGGAACTTAAAATTTACATATGCAACATACACAGAGACCGGGGGAGGAAGAAGACCTGACGGCGTTGCGCTGGCCACGAAGTTCTGGAGGGAGTTTCCGGTCATTTACGGCGTCTATAACCGCCGATAGAGGGTCGCCGAGCTTCTTCTCTGTCTTAGAAGATTTACTTCACGAAGAAACTGACGACGAAGAAGAAGAAGAAGAGGAGGAACACATAGGCCTGATCCCACCACCGCCGATGATCTCTGCATCAGAGACCATGATTCCGGATATCTCCCGATTGTTCTCGCGAGCCGGGTCGCCATATCCGGATGCGAGTTGAAGCCTCTGGGCCTTGCGAAGGGTTCAACTGGGAATTGGCTCAGCTGCTTCCACGTGGCCTTTTAGCGAGTGTGTGCGTGGCAACAAAAATGGAAGCCGAGGTGTTTGAAGATGATTCACCAGAATCCATTGAAGCAAAATTCTCGACACCATTCCAAAAAGGCATCCATTAAATTGGGCTTTTCCTCGTTCCAAATCCAAAATTAGATCTTGGAAATAATAATAATAATAATAATAATAAATAAAAAAGCTAAAACATTCTCTCTGGTTTGGATGTTGAATGCCTTGGCATAATCAATAATCGAACATGCAACAATTGTAGCCGTGATTATGTGAGCAACAAATATTCAAAACTGTCTCAAAATATTTTATATAACTTCAATATTTTGACAAAATCACACAAGATTTAACAAGGAACAGTTCTTACGAAACATCATTACATCAGTAGTGGCCTCCGACTCCGTGCCCAGCATTTGAGTCACTGGTATCGGGTTCATCACACAAAGGACTAGTAAAGTAGAAAGGACCCAACGTGTACTTGATAATGTCGCGGTACACTAAGGTGGGCAGGCTGAGCTTCACTCCTCTCCGTCCGCCGGCAAAGTCTGTGAGAATGTTGCAGGTGGGTTCCGGGGATGACACCAGCCTCACCCAGCAGAGTTTGTGGTTGAGTTTCTTTCCTCTTATGTACTTGTTCACGGTGATTTCGAATTGGCCTAAATGATCGGTGATGTCGCTTGCATAATAAGCAATTCTGCTTCTATCGTCCATGCATGTTATTGATACCTTGGCGCCTGCAATGTCAACGAGGCCAATATTTGCACTCTTCTATTTTTAGACACGAGTATTTTCCACCATAGTTGAGAAAAATGGTCGGATGGGAGGAAGATTATTCTCAATTCCTTTAAATAAATAAAAAAACGGACCTTTGATTGGTTTGCCACCATGGACCCATTCGTTCCAGCCTTGGGTACAATCCTGGCACAAGACCTTTCCACAAACACTTGTGACCCCGCCCTTATCCGTCTCGGCTAAAGCTAAATTGGTCGAACCCATTAGAAGTGATGCTGCAATTATCACGAATGCCACAGCTGCCATTTCTCTCTCTCTCTTGAACATCAGATCCTTTCTGTTCAGAATCTCCAAAAAATCCGATAGAGATTAACACTACAGGAAGGAGTACATATACACAGGTAGTAGAGGGGTCCTTGTCAAGGAGTGGGAGCGCACTACTTGCGACGTGCAACCCACTTAGCTTTAGCAGGCATAACATAATAGATTAGTACCCAAATATTCAGCTATGCCGGTCGTTCGACTCATCTTCGATCACACAACTCCCTTGTTAACAAGCTCTCGGAAAAGGATTACTTTCAAGGAACATGTAGACATCAAATATTAATCTGGTACGACTTTGGTGTTTGGAAGACGAGGAAATAAGAGGATAAGAAAGAGAGTTCGAAAAAAACAAAAGAACAGGAGAGGAACCGGTTTTACTCCTCTTTTGTTTGGACGTCTTTACGGATAATAGGAGGTAAAAATAGAAACATCTCTTCCGCAATTTGAGTTTACGGCTTTAGTTTGTTTCCACATTGCAAGGGGAAAAGAAAACAAAAAACAATTTCATTCATGCATCCTCCCTCTCCCGGAGAGTGCCTCCAAATCATTGGAATCAGAACCGGTTATTTCGGGAAGATACCAGACTTCCAAATTTCTTCCACTCTTTTCTGCCTCCCCTGAGAAATACACCAGAAGCAGAGAAGACACATCAAAACAAGGGAAAGGATGGCCGTAGAAGGATAACGTTTTACATTCCTTCTCTCCTTTCATCTCCTCGCTTCATGCCACCAGAGCGCACCATAATGCAAAATTAAGTATCCATAGTCGAACCACAGAAAGTAGGCAAGGTCATTCAGCTGGGGACTATGACTTCAACTGGAAAAGGAGAAAATACTCCAATCGGTTAATTGCTAATTTGGGACCAAGAAGAGTTGCATAACACAAACTACGTAATGAAACCAACTTGCAAGACAAACTATATCCCTATTACAGACTAATGTATAAACAAAGACCATAATTCTGGGGAAAACTGAGATTTAAACAATCTGAATTTGCTGGGATGCTGAGGAAACGTTGACCCCCCTATCTGGCTCCATGATGAATGAAACTCCAGGCCATCACAACAATCCTGCTGCCTTAAGCGCATTGTTGAACCCTTCATCACTATTCCACTTCTTAACCTGCAAAATAGAGTTACAAGCACATTTTAGAACTTACCAGGAGCCAGAATATAAATCTCTATGGTCATCCAGCATAACAGTGAAACGGGAGTCCTGATGGTTACCTCTGTGACTTGGCTGCCAAAATGATGCTCAATTTTCGACATGAGCATCTCATCCCTATCACCACACAGCAAGTTAAATACAGCTCCTGTAGGACAAATAAAACCAGTCAGTTCTAGTATATCGCTTTTTAACGGCTAAAAGTCGTACAGATCTGAATCACGACATGTGATTATTAGAAATTAGAAGAATAATGGCAAACACCATTCAAGAGTGTACGGCAGGGTCGATAATTGACATGCGTGCAATCGTCTGAGAATTACTTCAAACAGGCAAAAGCTATAACTAAATAATTGTGTTTCAAGTTAAGCTAGCTGAGCATTGTGAAAGAGAAGAAACTCCAGAAAGAGGAGAAACTCACCTTTGCGACCAAATCGCCCTGCCCTACCAATCCTATGCAAGTACACCTCACAATCTGGCTCTGTTGGTGTTTCATGCTTCACCGGAAGATCATAGTTGATAACCAGATTAACCTTCAGGAAAGTACCATTCAGATGTTAAATTTCAAACACTCTCTGGGTACACTGACATGAAAAGTTTCAGTGATATTGCCTGGAGGTGAGAGAAAAGAAGAGAATGGGAGAGAAAAGAAGAGAAGAGGGGAGGGAGGGAGGGGAGCACCTGTTGCTGGTCAAAGCCTCGGGCAAGAAGATCAGTCGATATAAGAACTTTTGTCAGATTGTTTTTGAACTCTTGGACTATTTTGTCTCTGTCGTCTGGGCTAACGGCACCTTGAATGGTAGTAACTGCATAACCAAACTCAGAAAGTGCCCTATGCAACATGCTGGCACTATTTCTTGTGCGTACAAATATTATTGTCTGACCCAGGTTCTCTCCCAATTCGAATATTCTGTCCTTAATAACTAGAGTCTTAGCACGTTCATCAGGACAATACACTTTGTACTGCTTTACAGCCTCTAAAGATAGTTCTTCTTTCTTCACAAAAAGCTGATTGTACTCCTTGACAATCCTCGATACGAAATTTTTCACGGTGTCGTTAAATGTAGCAGAAAACAGAAGAACCTATAACAAATTGGTTACAGAACGAAGTTAACCAGTTTGCTCTTAATTGGACAAACAACTTGATTTTTTTACCAAGATAACAATAGCAGAGAATTTACAACTTGCATAGGCTATTATGGCCCCTGTCAACATAAGCAGTAGCATACTTTTCATAGCACAATCACTTAATGGGCACATTTTACAGATACAGCAACAAATGCATCAACAAATACATTCGTACTGCCTCTTTCTAGAGAGATTTTACGAACAGCTCTCATTCAGGATAAACAATAGCAATTTAAGATGAAGAATTATCAATCAGACCTTTGTACAACACACCTTATAATAATGGTTTTTTGTTTCCTTTCGCATAATATCACTTAATGCAACATAGCTAATGAGGTAATCCAACTATTTACCAAAATATAAACGGTAATAACAAATAAACAACCTTTCTAATCCTTCAATCTCTCATGGAATTCCAAGAAGTCCTCCAAATCAAACTAGGAGGTATTTTCAATTCTAAACATCATTATTTTCATACCCCGTGTATGGCAAAATTTTGCAATATATCAGGTGTTTTCTACACTTTACTGTATCATTTTGTTGCACATCTGCTGGCACTTGAGCATAACCTAAAGGGAAGTATTATCTAAAATTTAAAGTTAAATGGACAAGAAACACAATGCATCTCTCAACTTCAAGAAACACCCCCCCCCACCTCTTCACAATAGACAATAGTGGGAGATTTCACAAGAAACGTAAATAAACCACATAGCAGATTAAGCAAAGTTTGTTATGAATATATAAACATAATCACATAAGTTGAACAAACCTGGCAATGAGAGCTAATTCTTTCAATATCCTTCTTTATCCTCAAGGAATCATCTTTAAACCCATCCTACATTAAACAATGAGCAAATGAAAAATTACTAATATGTTTTGAAAGCAAAGAAGATCACATACAACCAATCCTCCACATGCAGGTATTAACAAATGAAGAAAGCAAGTAATAGTTAGAAGGAAGTAAAAGCATTGCTCGCATGTCATCAGAAAACCACTTTGTATAAACCCAAACTTTGTATCAATTGCAAGATTCTTCAAACAGGACTTCCTACAAAATGCAGCAATGTGTATAGTGACAAAACTGGTTCAATTTTCCCCAATCCCTGATTTGATAAAAGCAATACTAAAAGAAAGATATAATCGATAAAATACAAAGAATGCTCGAAAAACTCACATTACTACCCAGAAAATTAGCAACAACTAACAATAACAATTACTATACCAGAACCCGCCCCCCTCCCTCTTTTCCCCCAGGGGATGGAATAAAAAAGAATATCGCGTCAATCATGACAGGCAACTAATTTTTGCAATGTTATACAATACAAAGCAAAGAGAAGAGTATATGATATAGATGGACTCCATAAACAAAGTTCAGACAAAGTACACAACAACCCTCTGTATTTCTTCAGGTATGGAGATAATCAGCAGCACAAAATTTACCTCAGCTAGCATGTGATCAGCCTCATCAAAAACAAGAATCTTGACACAACTAACATCCAATTTCCTATTCGACATCCACTTCCTGATTGTACCAGGAGTTCCAATGACCACTTGTGCAGAGACAGGCGGCTGTTTTGATAACGGCACATAATTTTTGACGTCCATTGGCACAGCACACTCCGAATTTATGCCTGTGTACTTTCCCATCTTCCGGAGAACTTCCAAATTCTGCTAGATTTACACAATTCAACTTAGTTTAGTATCATGACACAGTATGATTAAATGAAAATTTTTGTCTCAACTTATTTATTACTCCGCCATTGTGATCTCAAGAAATAAAAATTAACCTCGTAGTCCTAGAATAGATGTCTAGAGTTGAAAATCATTCAATTAAACATGCATGATGACTGAGGTTTAAAAAACGTACCATTTGCAATCTTTAATTAATTTTTGAACCGTATGGAAAACAATACCAGCAAAAGTATTTCATCAAATGTTCTTAGTTTGTTGAAATTTGAAAATGAGGATGCAGAAAATAACGTTTAAATATTTCCCTATAACAGCAGATTTTCTGTACTTTTTTTTGTTTCTTTTCAAAAAACAATTTTGATAGCACTCTGCCAACAACATTACTTGATTCTCAATAGAAGCTCTCAAACTGGAAACAAATTCAGAACGTAAGAAAGGGCAGAACTTAACCTGAATAGCCAGCTCTCTTGTAGGACAGACACACAGTGCCTGAGGAGCCAGGAGCTTTGGATCGACGCGACTCAACATTCCAAGCACAAAACAAGTGGTCTTACCAGACCCATTATGTGCCTGAGCTATCAAATCTTTGAATGGAGAACTTAAAATCATTGGCAAGCTGATCGCTTGAATTTTACTAGGCTTCTGAAATTTCATCTCCACATACAAGCCCTTCAGCAGCTCCGGTGGCAAATTCAAATCCTCAAAAGAAGCCGCAGACGTATATGGGGTATCACCCGTCGTAACCTACATGAAATTGCCCAGTATATCAAAAATCAAAGCCTTATGTCTAACATTTCAAGACCAACACGAAGTTAGCAACCAGAGTCAGAAGTTAGCCTCCTGTCCTAATCTTAAGTAACCATACAAGCCGACCCAAAAATTCCAACTTTATATTTCTTACCGATAGGGTCTCAGCAACTGAACAACAGTGGATGCTTTTACCAAAAGTTCCAACCAATCGAAACGATAATAAGAAATTCAGACTCCAGATTCAACTTTTTTTTTGTCTGTTTACCGTATATTCTCAATAACCAAAGAGACCAGAATCAAATGCATCTTATGGATTTAGTTAATCGAACCCCTAACCCTCCTGCTGGATCTGTATAACAACTAAGAAATTTAATGTTAGAGATAGCAAGCGGGGGACATAGATCGTACCGCGGTGATGTTAGAGTCTTGGGGTTCATCAAGGAACTTGTTGATCTTCTTTTCATCGTCATCGTCGATGGTCAAAGCCTCGACCTTGAGCTCAGAGGCGACTTCTTCCTCGGCCTTCACTTCCGAAGACGCGGTCGACTCCTCCGCAGGATCGTCCTCTTCGTCGGCCCACCGTTTCGGCGCCAAGCTGACGGTCGAATCGCTTGCCGCTTCCGCCATTAGAGCAAGTGAAAGCGAGAGCGATATTACGAGCGGAGAGAAAGAGAATGAAGATCTCAGGTGGAGGATCCGGAGGAATTGAGCGAGTGAGGGTGTTACGGGGTGATGGAGATAGCGTTGAGAAGGGGAAAGATGTGTTCTCGAAAGGATGAGGGTGGATTTCGGCAGTCCAACAGTCGGAAAGAGTTGGGGAGTTTATAAGGGCTCGTTTGGAAAAGGGTTTAATTTTTGGTTTTGCTTTTGGTTGATACGGCCCATATTTTTCCCCATTTTCTTTTGAAGGGATTTTCTTCTTACTTATCATTTCGGACTGTGCCAAATGGACCGAATATTCGGTACCCCGTGGCCCGTACCCATTTTTCCTCTATTCGTTTATATATATATATATATAATTTGTTTACTTATATAATAAAACAAATTCAACTAAACTGTTCCGTTGCATGAATATGTATTTTACAACAAAATGTTTAATTACTTGGTTTGTACTTTAAAAGGGAACAATATTTTGAATTCCTTATTTGATAATTTTATTTTCTCTAAATCAATCCCTATGTTTGCTCATATGTTTGACAACGGAAGAAGGAGCTCGAAATTCGGGTGCTGAGTTCACGTCCAGGTGGCAGCTTCACCATGGGCTAGACTTTGCTTTGGTCTTATTTTTTCTAAGCACTTTATCTTTGCCCCATGGGATGCCCTTTTCCTTTTACAAGTGGGATGCCTGATGCCATTTGTTTGTTTGACTATATAAATTGACTTTTAACGCGTAAAAACTGGTTTGGAATTTTCCAGGAATCTTCCCATCACTCCATAGGCCGAGGTTTCCACTGACTCCCGTTCTATATAAATTATAAACCTCCTTAAGTGCTCCTTCCATTTCTGAAAACTCTTCCGGCCTTCCCCGCTCTCTCGTAAGCTTTCCGGCCCTTCTTTTTCTTGCTCAATCATGATGATGATTCCACCGGTATACTTATTCCTTCTGGGGATAGTAGCTATAGTGGCTTTGACGTCACAACCCAACATTAGCATTAATCTCAATAATTGCAACTTTCGCGACCGATCCGACCCGAAGCCTAATGCAAAACACCACCACCACAGTGCGTAGCAGCGGAGCGGCCTTATATCCAGACGGAGCAGCCAGATCTATGAGTAAGATTAAATTTCGGCATATCCAATTAAATATTTTTCTCATTATTATTACCTAGCATGAGTTCCAATCAGTCCTCTTGTCTGCATCCCTACAGAATAGCACCACCATCAGCCGTGCGTAGCGGCCTTTCTTTTCTGGCTTTGGTTTCAGAGAGGTTGTAGTCTGTTATTCGGACCCCTTTCTTACCTGTGTCGTGGGTTCCATCCTATTGTTTGTCTGTCTTGGGCTTTGGATACTATTGTCAAATGTATTTGTTGGATCGGGAATAGATCTGGTGCTATGTTCTTGTGTTGTATTACTGCTTAATATAACTATAAGAGATGTGTATTAAATGAATACTATTCATCTATAATGGTGGAGTTTTAGCTGTTCAGCTTTGATCACGTAGATCATGTACGTTTTCAAGCCAATCGTCTTGGAGTTTGTTTTAATTTACTTTGTCAGCTTCGTACTTTAATCGAGCAACCAATTCTCTAACTACGACCAAGCAGGAAATCAGTAACTCCTCTCGATCACAAATCAACTTGAAAAGCTAAACTTCACGCACATCAAGATCTATGGATGTAAGATTTTGATACAATGGCTTGTTTTTCTTTCTGGGTAAGTTTTCTTTCCTCTCTCACTTTTCTTTGAAACCCTACTTTGGAAGGTTTTTTTTTTAATCAGCTGATGGCTTTGGTTCATGTTATTTTGTTAGGTTTTACCTGAATCTATTTAAAGTTGGGTATACCGAAATATTCTACTTCTTTGCTTACGAAATTGTGTACGGATTTTTTTCTTTTATTTTCCCTAAGCATTTTGTTTGGATTTGATTGCTTTGATGCATAATGTTTTTAAAGTTTGCTTTTTACGTGTGAAGTGCCTTTATCAAAATCTGGGTCCCCAGTGGCCTCCACTGTCATCTTTTTTCATCCAAACAAAGGCACATGTAGAGAGGAAATAAACTTTTTTCTATTCTTCAGTGTTAAGTTAACGCGTTACTTTGAGAGACTAGCATCTTTTTAGGGGACTTTTTATAAAGTGTCACGACTAAAGTCTTTGGATTGGAGGTGAGTCGTTTGGTTCGATACATGCACATTGGGTTTTATCAAGGTGAACGCATTGCCATGAACTGCGCACCATTCTTTTCCTCTATATTTTTTTTTTCATATACTATTCTCACCACCAAACCTACCAATTCACAAGCATTAATGATCAGCTATTATTATATGGAGTACAATTGGATAATTGGATCGCCCATATCTATCGAATACAGTTTTGTTTGACCCATGGCTCTCTTTCTTCTCTGGCTCTGGGCTCAGAGAGCTGGGTTGTAATGGGGTCTTCCTCTTCCGACCCTTTTCTTTCCTTGTCGTGACTCGTAGGTTGCATCCCATTGTTTGTCTGTCTTTGCTTTTGGATACTATTGTCGAAGGTATTTGTTGGGTTGGGAATAAATCTGGTGCTACGGTCTTGTGTTGTACTAGTCATACTCATAATTGGGCATGTTGATTTTGTAAAATTATCTTAAAATACAACAAATTCACAAAACAACCTACAAAATATAAACAAATCTTACACAAACATCAATACCTTTAACCTAAATTCCAATACATTTTTTTAAAAAAATTCTAACAAATCTTCTCCCTCCATATTTTTTCACCAAATTAAATTATTTTTTATCAAAAAATTATATCAAATCATCTCTCTACATTTTTTACAAATTCTAATAAAAATAAATATCTTTAAACAATTTCACTAATTTTTATACAAAACCTATAAAATTTTAATTTACATTAAATGTTCACAATTCTATAGAAAATTTTTAAAATATTATATTTTTTTATAAAAGGAACGTAGTATACTAAGGTGATGTTTGTTTGTGGAAATATTGGAGTTTTAAAAATTTTGGGTATTGAGATTTGTGAAAAGTATAGTATTTTATGGAAAAGTGAGGAGAGAGAATATTTAATTGAATAATATAATATTATTTTATAATTTAATGATGAGAGATTAATTATTTTATGATTGTTTGAAAAAATTGAGGGGTGGAAATTTTGGTAAACAAACGCCCCGTAAATATTCACAATTCTATAAAAAAATTAAAAAATTACAATTTTTAATAAAACGAACGTCTTGGGTTATGTTCGTTTTGAGTAAAAATGTAGGATTTTAGAGAAGTTGTGAATGTTTATGTTGAATAGTGTTTTATTGGTGTTAGTGTGAAGTGGAGAGAGAAATGATTTGATGTAATTGTTTAATAAAAAAGTATTGGAGTTATGTGAAAAAAGTATAGAAAGAGAATTTATGTTGAATAAAAAATTAAAAAAAATTTGGTGATTGTGTAAAATGTATTGGTATTTGTGTTTGAATTCTGAATATGTTCGGTGGTAGATTTGTGAATATACTTAAAATCCTGAAAAAATTGTGAAAATGAATGGTTAGTCACGACGCATTGATGCAGGTGTCCTACCAGTCTAGTTGACGACCATGTACGGATGCAGGCTGTGCTCTGGGCTTATGGGTCCGAATCTTCGAATTCATGTTTGGATTTGGGGTCTTGAGACCCAGTGGTTGGTGTGGGCTTTCCCGTTTCTTGCAGCTACCTGTGAGCGTTCCTTTATATTGTGCCGGACCTTGTAATTTCATCATCTAATTAATAAACTTCTCAATTTGTCGTAGAAAAAAAGTAATATTCGGCGCCTTTAATCTTTTTTTTTAAAGCATACAAACAAATTGAAGTAGGATTTGTATGGTCACAATCAGATTATATGAATCAAGACAAAAAATAAACTAATTACATACTCACCGCAGAATGATTAGAAACCATTTTTCGAGAATTTAGTTTGATATGCCTCTGAATGTCTTCTTGTCACTTTTATCTCACCTTTTGATCATGCACATTTACAGAAGGAAAGCTATTTTCTCTTGACTGAGGGAATTAAGACTCGTGCTTAAGTTAGGCTTTTTCTCTCAACCTTAATTCTGAATCTCAATTTGAATTACGAGTTGCCTACCTTAACGGCTTAATCATATATTTCTTCTATATGTATACACTATCGTCTTTAATTAACTGCGTGCCATGTTAGCTTTTGGACCTTTTTTTCTTTAAGCTATTGGAGATGTTCTCATTGGAAAATGATTCAAACTAAACTAGTAAATCCAGACGGATCAGTCACAAATTACTAAGATTAAATCTTAATATATGAGCATGCCGCCTAATTAATGAGGAGAATTCAACTCGAACCGACCCGCGACCCAACTTGCTTCATTAATTGAAGTGTCATATTTATATGTCATTAAATGTGCTAGAATTTAATCTAAACCATCTGTCTATACCGGTCTGAACTTAACCCATCGGGATGAAATTCTTTCCTCTTGACACTTGCCCCGGCTTTCTTCCCTTTCTCTCGTTTCAAACAGACTGTTTATTTGTTGGTTCAGCGCGATTTTTAAGTCAGTTCAGCGCCAACTGTTATTGTTTGCTCGGTCGGCATAACAACACCCCAAGAATTTTCGGCCTAATTTCAGTGTCGTCAATGTTCAAGAAAGTATATTTCTTCCCCTATTTCTATTTAAGTAACTTAAAACAAAAGAGATCAACATAGGGAGATTTTAGATTATTATTTTTAAGCTATTTAGCGCACAACCAGATTGAAGTCAATACAAAAGCCTTCCATTCCCTTGCTCAAGCTTTGGTAAGCAGTAATGCATGCCCCAGTTGGCCCAATCTTCCTACTGACTAAAAGCAAACTGATAAGACAATATGTACACGAAATCGTTTATCCATTCCTCACAACCCAACACTCTTTTTATTTATTTTATTTAATATATATAATAACATGCACACTTGTAGATAGGGCTGTTCAACCCCGGTGTAGGTGCCGGTTTTGGCCAAAACCGGCACCTACACCAGATATGCCGGTTTTTTAAAAAATGCCACCTACACCTACACCGTTAAGGGCAAAAACCGGCCCTTAGCGGTGGCGGTTTTAGCGGTGGCGGTTTCCGGTAATCCTACATTCATATTGAATCATTTTTTTTAACATATTACGCACTTAGAAAATATAAACTCTACAACAACTGTACATGTAGAAGCACTTGTATTTTCCAACAACTGCACATGTAGAAGCACCAATGCATCATCAATACACTCATGCAGATCTCTGATAATGCAACAACAATAATTCATTGTCAACAAGAACAACAATTCATCCTCAACAAGAACAACAATCCATTCTCAAACGACAGTGCCACAAATACCAAGTAGTTTCCATTACAATTAATCTGATACATATATGCAACAGCGACAACGACAACCATAATTCGTTGATGATATTTTTATAAGATCTGAATCTTCTACTGACAAAACTAAAAGCAAAGTAACCCCTAAACATGTTATAATACCTTAAATAACTAATCCTTACAAATCCTGGGGTTTTCAGTAATTCTTGAAACTGTTTTTCACGCATCTATTGAAGAAGAGGTACTGCAGAATGTGCTCCTTAAACACCAAGAAATAGAGACAGAGCTGCCCAGAACGAAAAGAGGCTAAAAGAAGTGTTTTCAAAACTTCCTGCTGATTAGTAACATGAATTTGGACACACACACACACAAAGGAACTTTAGGAAATAGGCTGCGAAAGAGGGGGAAAAGGCATGTGACGGTGATGCTGGTTATAGTTGGATGTCAAAGATTCTACATGATTTAAGATAGAGATCTTATAACCAATAAAGCTGTAGGATCAGGTAATAAAACCTTAGTTGGGTTGCTGTGGTACAATTTACATATAAGCAAAAAATACCCATATGACTAAATTTACATATAAGCATCATCAATAGTTTCTTCCAAAAGAATCATCTCATTTCTAATCCAATGTATCATCAATAGTTTCTTCCAGAAGACACCCCTTCCCACAAGTCAAGAATAGTGACACTACAAATTCATTATGGAAAATGTTGCAGACTTTAGATGCACCAACTAAATGCAAGAAGCCTTATCTGTTGGCCAAAAGAGGAAAACAAACATGCAACCTGTCACTGAGGTTGCATATCAGCAATAAAGTCTGCTAACATTGAGACGCCTGGCCTACTTTGTGCAGTTCTAATTTTTGACACAAGTATCCAGTAAATTGACAAGCTTCAGATCAAATCGTGGAAACGCAAACCACCCACTTGACTTAGCACACTAATACAGCTCTCCATGTCTTATCAATTAAAAAAAGGCCAAAAACAGAAACAACAAACCCATACATCGAAAGACGCATTGTGTGTCTTTTAGGAAACTTTCTCATCAGAAAAATAGTGTTGCAAAAGAAAATGGAAGTCATTCACGCAGTATGATAAAAGATATAAACAACTCTTTTACAGAAGATGTATATAATTCACTTCTTTCTCTCTCTCTCTAGGAACTCAATAAACAAAAAAAGGTTCAATATTGTTAACAACCAACAGTCTACAAAAATTCTTCCCGAAAATTTTTCATATAACTGATTCTAGACCAAACCAAAATTAACCAGCATAAAATGAAAACAACCCATGTCTTCCTACCGTAAACCCAAACCATAAAACACACGAACACGGACGAAAAATCACACATGTATTTGGTTATTTCTATCTCTACATATGTATATACCCCTGCGAACAAGCTTGAGGGTGCGCTTGCAAATCTTTTGCCGGCAAGGGGTTTGGCAATGGGGGAGACGGCAAGAAGTTTCTTCCTCTCCTTCTCCTTCTGCTGTGCCTTCTCTGATTCGCTATCGCTTCCCATATTTTTCCCTTTTTTTTTCTTCTCCTTCTCTCTTCGAAGCTAACTGCAGGGGAGGCTCAAAGAGGAGTTATATGGGGAGGGGGGTGCTGAACAACAAACTCTTCTCCCAAATACTGCTCCATAATCCTCTCTTCAGAGCAAACCCAGCTAAAAGTAGACAAGTGCCGGCGCGGGGGCAAAAATATGGGGAGGGGGGGTTTTAACTAAAGGGGGAACCCGGTTCCCGGTCCCCCGGGTTCCCGGTGCCGGGGAACCCGGGAACCGGGAATACCCCCGGGTTTCCCCCAAAATGAGGCACCGGCACCTACACCGGTTTTCCGGTCCCCCGGGTTCCCGGTGCCGGTGCCGGGGCCGGTGCCACCGGAATTTTCCGGTGGCACTGAACAGCCCTACTTTGTAGATAATATACGATTTTATAATGTTCGTTTAACGTGATAGGATGTGGTCATAACCGTCACTAATCTCCTCTATATACACATCCTATTTCTTTATGCTTCTCATAATTTTTACTTTTAAAAAAAATGTTATCTTTTATATTCGTATAACATATTATTATACGACATTGATTGACGGATCTATGAAATAAAAGAAATATTTGATAAGTGATTTTTGCATCAAAGTGGTAAGAATATCTTTTAAATAAAATGTTTAAATATTTTTATATTATTACTATAAAATTAACACGCAGCAAAAAAGCTCTTTTTAAAATGTGGCCTAAGACATAGGCGACATAAAATCTGTCATAAACCTTATATGTACTATCAATTTTTTGAGGTCATTTTTATAATTTTTGATCAAGTAATTATTTTGTTTGTGTGGAACGAATGACTACACATGTCTGAAAGATTAGTTGTGGGACGACTACACATGTCGAAAAAAAAATTAGTCATTTATAAAACTTTTGGACCGTTAATTATCCGGTTTGTGTGGAATGAGTAATGCAGAAGTGCATGAATTAGTTGACATAAACTACCGATTATTATATATATATATATTAAAAAGCACATAAAGATGCATCTTTTTTTGGGTACGTCAAAATCTTCTTCTTCTTTTTTGCTGAACGGTACGTCAAAATATAATGGGGGAACGGTACGTCAAAACATCTCCAGTTACTCGCCAATCAAAATCTTGGAGTTGGTAGCCAATATGAAAAGTTGATCTTGCGAGTGTATTTGTTCAAAGTCAAGCTACACCTGTTAGCTTGAACTTTCTTCTTCCGGTTGCTCTTAACTTAACCAAAGTAGGACTTGGCGGGCGCTGTGGAAAATGTCGATCACGACAAATAGAGCTCGGGGGAAAGGAAAAGAAGAAGGGATTTGCTGGGCGTCCAGCTGGGTCCCACTGCCACGTCCCCCAGCGGGACGCCCAGAGTTTTCCAAAGAAGAAACGGGGCAAATGAGCGTGTTTTACGGGGATAACTTTAGTCAAGCTCTGCTCCTTTGAAGTCTTCTTCGTCAACACCACACCTTCCACCACAACTTGGCCACTTTTTCTTCGTCGCCTATTCCCGTCGCTCTGGAGTCTTGTGCCTGAACAAATTGCTGAACTCCAGCCTCCAGGTCCCTATATAAGCCGCTTACCTCCCATTATATAATTTATATTCTCACACCTTCTCACATAATTCTAGCCCTTTACCGATCCCCTCTCTCGCTCTCTCGTGTACACATTCATGATGTTAATAGAAAAGCCATTCATTCTCGTGTTGTTCGGCTTTCTGTTAGTGTCATCGTGCATGCTCCAGTTGGTCCACTCTTCCACCAACTTTACAGATCAATCAGCTCTCATTGCCTTCAAATCTAAACTTAGCTCTGATCCAAACGAAACTTTCTTGGCCAGTAACTGGTCCACGACAAGGAATTTCTGTAATTGGATTGGGGTCTCTTGTAGCCGTCGAAGGCAAAGGGTCACCAGTTTGGACCTCTCTTACATGGGTCTCAAAGGCACCATTTCTCCTCATATTGGTAACCTCTCCTTCTTAGTCGCACTTCGTCTCCGCAACAACAGCTTCTTTGGTTCCCTGCCCCACGAGATCAGTCGTCTACATCGCTTGAGAATACTCAATTTGATGTACAACAATTTGGAAGGAAGCATCCCGCCAATTTTACATCAATGCCGCGAGCTCACATATTTATCTCTGGCAGTAAACAAGTTTAGTGGTAGCATACCTAAAGATTTGGGCATGTTATCGAAGCTTCGCAGGATGGATCTTCGTAATAATGATCTTACGGGAGCAATTCCCTTGTCCCTCAGCAACATGTCATCTATACGCGACTTGTATTTTGAATTCAATAGTCTCACGGGTGCATTTCCTTCTTTCTTCTTCAACATATCTTCTCTGACCACTCTTGCTCTTACAGAAAATCAGATCTCAGGAACACTTCCAATGGATCTCTGCAGCCGCTGTCCTAAGCTTCGAGGACTTTTCCTTTCAGACAATAAATTGAACGGTCCGCTTCCTTCACAACTGAATTCTTGCAGAGAGGTTATATTTCTATCTCTGGCATACAATAAATTTGATGGAAGTGTTCCAAAAGGATTCTGGAATTTAGAAAAGCTTGAATATATAGCTCTTGGAGGTAACAACTTGATAGGTAACATCCCTCCTACAATAAGTAACCTGTCGAGGTTACTTGTGTTTGGGATTGAGCGTAACAATATTGAAGGGACAATTCCAAGTACTATATGGCATCTTCCGAATCTGAATGAATTAAATTTGGGACACAACCATCTCACAGGGCCAATACCCCATTCAATATTCAACAGTTCTTCTCTACAAGATATCTACTTGCTAAACAATTCCTTCTTTGGAAGTCTTCCATCAGATGGGGAGTTTTTTTGCCCTAATCTTCAAAATCTGGTGCTGGCTAACAACAAAATTGGCGGTCGTATCCCTTCGTATCTTTCAAATTGTTCGAAGCTTCTTCAAGTCGATTTTCATTCAAATTTATTCTCTGGACCAATTCCCAAAACTCTTGGAAATTTAAAATACCTCCGTAAACTTTTTTTGTGTGACAATCAGCTAACAGGGAAGGCAGAAGATCAAGGGCCTAGTTTCCTTTCCTTCTTATCAAATTGTAGATATTTAGAATCGTTATCCATCTGCAAAAATCCATTGGGCATCACGCTCCTAGACTCGATTGGAAACTTCTCAATTTCCCTTCAATACTTTCAAGCATTTGGAAGTCAGATTAACGGTCCTATTCCTACGGCAATTGGTTCCCTGAAAGATTTGGCCATGCTCGATTTGGCCCATAATGATTTGACTGGAGACATACCATCCACATTCAGTGAATTGGAAGGGTTGCAGAGATTATATACCGAAGGAAACAAGATCGATGGGTTTATTCCTGAAGATCTATGTCAATTAAGAAACTTGGGAGAATTAGATATGTCAAATAACAATATCTCAGGAGCCATACCAGATTGCATCTCAAACCTTAGAGATCTGCGTGTTCTAAACTTGAGTTCTACCAGACTGAATTCGTCAATACCGTCAGAGGTATGGAGTCTTGAAAATTTGCAGCTCTTGGATCTATCGTCGAATGCCCTTGGTGGAAGTTTTTCTTCAAAGATGCAGACAAGCTCTGTTATCGAAGTGTTGAATCTATCTCAAAACTATATTACCGGGAATATTCCAAGTATCATCGGTACGTTTGAGAGTCTACGCTATCTTGACTTATCAAAGAATTTATTTCAAGGAGAAATTCCACAATCTCTAGGAGACTTGAAAGGATTGGATGAATTGGATCTCTCTTATAATAATCTCTCCGGCACAATTCCCATGTCTCTTAAGGCACTTCCATTCCTTAAATATTTGAATTTGTCTTTCAACAAGCTATCAGGAGAGATTCCATCTGGTGGGCCTTTTATCAACTTCACAGCTAAATCATTCTCAGGGAATCCAGCTCTGTGTGGAAATCAAACACTTGGAGTTCGTCCTTGTCCAAGTCCAAGCCCCCAGAGATCAAGGGTGAAACAAATTTTGGTCAAGCGTATTCTTCCTGTAATTGCGGCAATCATAATCCTCATCGCACTGGTATATATGTGGAGAGGACATGGAGGAAGTTTCATGCAGGTTCCAAGTCTTTTTAATGCCATGCCATTAATGGGTCAGAGATTGATATCTTACCGAGAGCTTTGTCAAGGAACAAATGATTTCTGCGAAAGCAACTTGCTTGGATGTGGAGGCTTCGGTTCCGTATACAAGGGAATACTATCCGATGGAACAGTTGTGGCTGTCAAAGTTCTTAATTTGCAATTGGCAGGTGCTTTCAAAAGTTTTGATGCAGAATGCAAGGTGTTACGAACAATCCGGCATAGGAATCTTGTCAAAGTCATAAGTACTTGCTCTAACCCCGAGTTTAGAGCTCTGGTGCTGCAGTATCTGTCGAACGACAACCTCGACAGATGGTTATACTCTCACAACTATTGCTTGAATCTTCTTCAAAGGGTAAACATTATGCTTGATGTTGCATCAGCGTTGGACTATCTCCACTGCGGTACATCAGAATCTATAGTACACTGTGATCTCAAGCCTGCTAATATCCTTCTAGATGAGGATATGGTAGCACGTGTTGGTGACTTTGGCATTGCAAAGATTCTAATTCAAAAGGACGGAACACAAACCAGAACCCTCGGTACACTTGGCTACATTGCACCAGGTACCGAATATATAGTTCAATTTTTTTATTTATTTCACTACCAAACAGGTAGTTAACAGTCACTAATCTCCTCAAGAACAATTGTGCTTAATTTTGGCAGTAGCGATTTTAATTACTCTTTCTTAAATTAACTGTTGAAGTTACTAACTTAAAACGCCTTGTGTTGTCGATAATTTGTGGATTTTGATAGAATATGGGTTGGACGGAAAAGTATCCACCAAAGCCGACGTATATAGTTATGGAATAATATTATTGGAGATGATTACAAGGAAAAAACCCATTGATGACATGTTTGCGGGAGACTTAACTTTGAGAAAGTGGATAAGTGCATCACTTTCGGAGTCAGAGAGGCTAATGGAAGTTGTGGATGATGGGTTATTAGGGATGGAATGTGGAAGAGAAGCAATATTCTTGCAAGACATTCTTTCGTCCATCTTGAAATTGGGCTTGAGGTGTTCCGAAGAGGTTCCAGATGAAAGAATCGGTGCCAAAGATGTGCTTGTCAAGCTTAACAAAATCAAGTTGAGACTTCTATGAAAACAGGGAAGAGAGGTGCAATGCATGATCTCCATCGAATGTTTCGTCGCAATTGCAAGCAAGTGTGAGTTGAAGTTTCATAATGCAAGATTCCACCAGTTTTTGTATTTTAATTAAATAACCGCATACGCACTTTAGCTTTTCACACCAATAATTTTCGGTCCTTATCTTTTCACAATTCTTTTTTTTTTTTTTATCTTTTCACAATTCACAGCCCAAAGCATCGTTCCTTCCTGTTAATTTGGGCCTAATTTAAGAGTTATCAATGTTATTTCTATTTTTAAATCACACAGAGATTTCTTGATTGATGTTAGTACAAATTAAGGCCTTCCATTCCCTTGCTCAAGTTTTGGTTACTGCAGTTAAGCATCCCCCAGTCTGCCGTAGTTGGATTACTGCTTAATATAATGGATTTCTGTCTAATGTAATGGATCTCGCACTTGCCTTTGGTTCCGCGAATGACCGAGAAAATGCACGGCTGACATTCTTTTGAGAACGTAATGGCTATAAGATATGCGTATTAAATGTACTAGTACTATTCATCTCTAATGGTGGATCTTTAGCTGTTCAGCTTTTGATCAAACAGATCATGTACGTTTTCAAGCCAATCGTCTTTGGAGTTTTTTTTTTTAATCTACTTTGTCAGCTTCGTACTTTCATCGAGCAACCCATTCTCTAACCACAATAACCAAGCAGCAAATCACTCCTCTCGATCACAAATCAGCTTGAAAAGCTAAACTTCATGCACATCAAGATCTATGGATGTAAGATTTTGATACAACGGCTTGTTTTTCTTTCCGGGTTAGTTTTCTTTCCTCTCCCACTTTTTCTTTGATACAATCTGCAATAATTTTTAAAAAAAAATTCAACAATTTTTTATGATTTTAATAATAAAATATATACTAACTCCTATACAAATAATTCAATAAAAAATATTTTATTCATCCAAACAAAAGGCTGTAGAGAGAAAATATAAACTTCTTTCTATTCTTCCGCGTTAAGTTAACGCATTACTTTGAAAGACTAACATCTTTAGGAGATTTTGGACACGTTTGTTTGCCCAAAAATTTCAAGCTCTCAAAATTCCAATCAAACAAACATATTTCAAAAATTTTAACTTTTACACATACATTTTAAAATTTTCACAAAATCTAATAAACTTCAACATTCAAAAGATTCTTATTCCCAAAATTTTGGTAAACAAATAACCCTTTTATATAAAATGTTACTACTAAAGTCTTTGGATTGGAATTTTTTACAAGGACACTCATGTGGCCCTGGGTAACCTTTGAATTTACGATGGTTGAGTAGTTTGACTCGAAAATGTTTGGCATTCCTATTTCCTCCTCTTTACCGAAATTTAATTTCCTTTTTTTTATTTGTGCTTGTCTGCTCAGAAAATATTAGTTTTGAGTCATTACGCATTGACGCGGAGGGAAATTAAACCAAAATATTACGCCTATCCGCGCTCAGCTAAAAGTCCAGCAGGTGTCCTACTAGTCTAGTTGACGAACATGTGCGGATGCAGGTTTTGCGCTGGGCTTATGGCCAGTGTTGCGTTCTGAATCTTAGAATGATAGAATTCATGTTTGGATTTGGGGGGTTGGGACCCTGTTGGTTGGTGTAATTTAATTACCGACAAATAGATTGTCTTGCAGCTAGCCTGTGGACGTTCCTTTATATTGTGCCGGATCTTGTAATTTCCTCGTCTAATTAATGAACTTCTCAATTTTTTTTTTGTAGAAAAAAGTAATATTCGGCGGCGCCTATAATATTTTTTTTAAAGAGCATACAAAAAAAATTGATTTTTATGGTCACAATCAGATTCTATGAATCAAGACAAAAAAAACTAATTACATAGTCACCGCAGAATGATTAGAAACTATTTTTCGAGACTTTAGTTTGATATGCTTGTGGATGTCTTCTTGTCACTTTTATCTCACCTTTTGATCCTGCACATTTACAGAAGGAAAACTCTTTTCTATTGAATGAGGGAATGGCTTGGAATGAGGATTATATTCGAAGTTGCTTGACTACACCTCTGCTAATGCTATTCTTGAGATTGTTTTGCCCCTGTAGCGGGAACAGACTACTCTTTGTGGTAGTATCTCTAGTGAAGTTCTGTTCCGGACGAGGTCTCGGAGAGTTTTTCTCTCAAATAGATTTCTATTTGAGAGTTTCTTTTTCTCAACAGATCGATGTCTTGTGTGTGTAATTATAGTCTATTACTCTTTGATTTGTCCATTACGTTGTTAATCGCTAACAAATCTCTTGTGAAAGTGTTTCAAAATTCACTATCAAGTGAAATCTTTATCATTTCGCAAGATGGTTTCAGGTAAAGAATAGATATGTAAGTTGCATTAACTTTACATGTTATCGCTGAGTTATGGTGATTTCATATTAGTGAAAACAGTGATATATTGTGTTATATCAAATCTGCTGAGTTATCGCTGGAATTTAAAGGAGTTTATTGCTTGTTGGTAAAACATTTACATCAAACTATTTTTAAAAGGTTATATTGTAAAAGGTTTACATATTTTTATATTATTACTATAAAATTGACACTCAGCAAAAAAGCTCTTTTTAAAATGTGGCCTAAGGCTCAGGTGACATAGAATCGGTCATAATCTTTATAGGTACTATCAATTTTATGAGGTTATTTTTTACGGTTTTTGATCTGATAATTATTTAGTTTGTGTGATAGGAATAACTACACATGTTTGAAAAATTAGTAGTGCAACGAAAGATTGCACATGTTAAAAAAAAAAATTTGGAGTTACTTCTAAGACTTTTGGCCCCTTAATGATCTGGTTTGCGTGCACAAGCCCATGAATTAGTCAAGGTGTAAGTAAATTGATATAAAACACCGATTATATATATATTTTTTTTTAAAAAAAACATAAAGATACATCATTTTTTCGGTACGTCAAAATATAATGGGGGAATGTACTGAAGCTAACGCATGAGGCCATATCTATTCCACTATTTCGAAAATGTGACGATGGAAGGCTTGCGATTTCACAATTATATTACCTTGACGAATTTTATCTTGAAAGTCTTGAGTCGTTTCGGCGGGCAATTGTTGAAGAGGAGGCTTGAGTCGTTTAGACTGCCAATTGTTTTGTGGAGGAATCTGAGTGGCGTATGAGCGTGTTTTATGGGGATAACTTTAGTCAAACTCTGCTCCCTGAATGTTTTCTTCGTCAAGACCTCACGTTCCACACAACTTGGCCACTTTTTCTTCGTCGCCTATTCCAGTCGCTCTGGAGTCTTGTGCCTGAACAAATTGCTGAACTCCAGCCTCCGGGTCCCTACATAAGCCGCTTACCTCCCATTATATTCTCACACCTTCTCACATAAACTCTAGCCCTTTGCTTATCCTCTCTCTCTCGCTCGCTCTCTCTCTCGTGTACACCATTCGTGATGTTAATAGAACAGCTATTCATTCTCGTGCTGTTCGGTTTTCTGTTAGTGTCATCATGCATGCTCCAATTGGTCCACTCTTCCACCAACTTTACAGATCAATCAGCTCTCATTGCCTTCAAATCTGAACTTAGCTCTGATCCAAACGAAACTTTCTTGGCCAGTAACTGGTCCACGACTAGAAATTTCTGTAATTGGATTGGGGTCTCTTGTAGCCGACGAAGGCAAAGGGTCACCAGTTTGGACCTCTCTTACATGGGTATCAAAGGCACCATTTCTCCTCATATTGGTAACTTCTCCTTCTTAGTCGCACTTCGTCTCCACAACAACAGCTTCTTTGCTTCCCTGCCCCATGAGATCAGTCGTCTACATCGCTTGCGAATACTCGATTTGACGTACAACAATTTGGAAGGAAGCATCCCGCCAATTTTACATCAATGCCGCTGATTTCTCCTCATATTGGTAACCTCTCCTTCTTAGTCGCACTTCGTCTCCACAACAACAGCTTCTTTGCTTCCCTGCCCCATGAGATCAGTCGTCTACATCGCTTGCGAATACTCGATTTGACGTACAACAATTTGGAAGGAAGCATCCCGCCAATTTTACATCAATGCCGTGAGCTCACATATTTATCTCTGGCAGGAAACAAGTTTAGCGGTAGCATACCTAAAGATTTGGGCATGTTATCGAAGCTTCGCTGGATGGGACTTTGGGATAATGATCTTACGGGAGCAATTCCCTTGTCTCTCAGCAACATGTCATCTATAGGCGTCTTGAATTTTGAATCGAATAGTCTCACGGGCGCATTTCCTTCTTTCGTCTTGAACATATCTTCTCTGACCACTCTTGCTCTTACAGAAAATCAGATCTCAGGAACGCTTCCAATGGATCTCTGCAGCCGCTGTCCTACGCTTCGAGTACTTTTCCTTTCATTCAATAAATTGAACGGTCCGCTTCCTTCACAACTGAATTCTTGCAGAGAGGTTATAGTTCTATCTCTGTCATACAATAAATTTGATGGAAGTGTTCCAAAAGGATTCTCGAATTTAGAAAAGCTTGAAGCGCTCGCTCTTGGAGGTAACAACTTGATAGGTAACATACCTCCTACAATAAGTAACCTGTCGAAGTTACATAAGTTTGGGATTGAGCGTAACAATATTGAAAGGACAATTCCAAGTACTATATGGCATCTTCCGAATCTGAATAGATTAATTTTGGGAGACAACCATCTCACAGGGACAATACCCCATTCAATATTCAACAGTTCTTCTCTACAAGATATCTACTTGCAAAACAATTCCTTCTTTGGAAATCTTCCATCAGATAGGGAGTTTTTCTGCCCTAATCTTCAAAATCTGGTGCTGGGTACCAACAAAATTGGCGGTCGTATCCCTTCGTATCTTTCAAATTGTTCGAAGCTTCTCCAAGTCGATTTTACTTCAAATTTATTCTCTGGACCAATACCCAAAACTCTTGGAAATTTAAAATACCTCCAGCGACTTTTTTTGTGTAACAATCAGCTAACAGGGAAGGCAGAAGATCAAGGGCCTAGTTTCCTTTCCTTCTTATCAAATTGTAGATATTTAGAAATATTATCCATCTGCCAAAATCCATTGGGCATCACGCTCCTAGACTCGATTGGAAATTTTTCAATTTCCCTTTGATACTTTCAAGCATTTCTAAGTCAGATTAACGGTCCTATTCCTACTGCAATCGATTCCCTGAAAGATTTGGCCTTGCTTGATTTGCACAATAATGATTTGACTGGAGACATATCATCCACATTCAGTGAATTGGAAGGGTTACAGAGATTATATATTGACGGAAACAAGATCCAAGGGTTTATTCTTGAAGAGCTATGTCAATTGAGAAATCTGGGAGAATTATCTCTGTCAAATAACAATATCTCAGGAGCCATACCAGATTGCATCTCAAACCTTAGACATCTGCAATATCTAGACTTGAGTTCTAATAGACTGAATTCGTCAATACCGTCAGAGGTATGGAGTCTTGAAAATTTGCAGTTCTTGGATCTATCGTCGAATGCCCTTGGTGGAAGTTTTTCTTCAAAGATGCAGACAAGCTCTGTTATCGAACAGTTGAGTCTATCTCAAAACTATATTACCGGAAATATTCCAAGTATCATCGGTACGTTTGAGAGTCTACGCTATCTTGACTTGTCAAAGAACTTATTTCGAGGGGAAATTCCACAATCTCTCGGAGACTTGAAAGGATTGGATGAATTGGATCTCTCTTATAATAATCTCTCCGGTACAATTCCCAAGTCTCTTGAGGCACTTCTATTCCTTAAATATTTGAATTTGTCTTTCAACAAGCTATCAGGAGAGATTCCAACTGGTGGGCCATTTATCAACTTCACAGCTAAATCATTCTCAGGGAATCCAGCTCTTTGTGGAAATCAAAAGTTGGAGTTCGTCCTTGTCCAAGTCCAAGCCCACAGAGATCAAGGGTGAAACAGATTTTGCTCAAGTATATTCTTCCTGTAATAGCGGCAATCATAATCCTCATCGCACTGGTATATATGTGGAGTCGGAGAGGACGTGGAGGACGTTTCATGCAGGTTCCGAGTCTATTTAATGCCATGCCAACAATGGATCAGAGATTGATAACTTATCGAGAGCTTTGTCAAGGAACAAATGATTTCTGCGAAAGCAGCTTGCTTGGATGTGGAGGAATTCGGTTCAGTACACAAAGTGTTAGTTCCTAAAGTTAGATGTTGGCTTTATTCCGTGACATGTATGTTGTAAAGAAACGTGTCTTGGATGTGTCTTGGAAGTGGATGGATATGGATGACCAAGTACATGTGCTTCAGATGAAAGAATTCAAGTGTGAAGAAATCTAGAAGTTGTCAAAGTGCATTTCAGATGGAATAATTCAGTTGTGAAGAATTATGGAAGTTGTTGGAGTAGTTTCCAGAAGAAAGAAGTCAGTTGTGAAGAAGTTTGAAGTTTGAAGTTTGTTAAAGCAGTTAACGGAAGATAAAAATCGTTTGTGAAGGAATCTGGTAGTTAAAGATTTGTTAAAGAGGTTAAGTGCTAGTTGAGCTAGCTTGAGGCGAGCCGGAAGAATTCACGTTATAAATTGGAGCTAGCCTGAGGCTCAAGCTCAAACGCGGAGAATTAATGATTTATTATACGCGAGGACTTGCCCAGTCATATAAAAAGGTATTTTGAGTGGCAGGACACACAGACTTCGACGAAATTGAAAGAGAAAGTGCTCTGAAACATTTTGAAGGCTTCTAGAGAGAGATTGATGAAAATTTGAGAGGAGGTTGTTCTTGAAGACTTGAAGAGTCAAGATTTTGGTAGTCCTCCATCAAGAACTGTTGAAGAAACTAATCACCACCAAGAAAACCCCACTGTGGCAGTGGGTAAACATCGGAGTTCCGGTGTTTGTCGATTGGAGTTCCAATCGTCCTGAGGCAAAGTTGCTTGGTTAAGATTCATTGAGGTGAGAGAGAGATCCAAAGGTTTTGGAGTCTACTGCTTGGTGCGGGTTCGAGCGGGTCGTTCGAATTGCTTCTTTCGGGATTTGTTGTGTAACAAAGGTTTTGTGGTAAACAAAGTCACCGACTGTAAGTGTATCTCTCATTCTAGTGGATTGGTTAACCGGCGGTGAGCCCGGAGTGGTTTTTCCCTTGTGAAGGAGTTCTTTCAAAGGATTTTCCACTTCGTAAACAATCTCTTGTGTTGTGTGATTGTTTGTGTTTCAATTTCGTTTATATTTGCTTGGTAATTGATTAGCATAATATAAATTCGAATCTTGGTAACTTGGGTGTGGTTCTTGGTTTAAAAGATTACATCAAAGATTTTCTGCACTCCAAGTGTTTGTGATATTGTCTTAGCAATTTTAGATGTGTTTAAATTGACTAAATATATTGAATTTCTGTCATTAATATGACTATATGATATTTTCCAGAGCTGGACATATTCAATATATTCTTTGTACTAAGATTTGTATAAGTTTTTCCGTATAAGGGTGAAATAGATTGTGCTGAATTTTTTAACTTACTATTCACCACCCCTCTAGGTAAGTTTTGGGTCTAAACAGTGTTCTTACACAAAGGAATACTATCCGATGGAACAGTTGTTGCTGTCAAAGTTCTTAATTTGCAATTGGCAGGTGCTTTCAAAAGTTTTGATGCAGAATGCAAGGTGTTACAAACAATCCGGCACAGGAATCTTGTCAAAGTCATAAGTACTTGCTCTAACCCCGAGTTTAGAGCTCTGGTGCTGCAGTACCTGTCGAACGGCAACCTCGACAGGTGGTTATACTCTCACAACTATTGCTTGAATCTTCTTCAAATGGTAAACATTATGCTTGATGTTGCATCAGCTTTGGACTATCTTCACTGCGGTATATCAGAATCTATAGTACACTGTGATCTGAAGCCTGCTAATATCCTTCTGGATGAGGATATGGTGGCACATGTTGGTGACTTTGGCATTGCAAAGATTCTAATTCAAAAGGACGGAACACAAACCAGAACCCTCGGTACACTCGGCTACATTGCACCAGGTACCGAATATCTAGTTCCCTTGTTTATTTATTACCAAAAGGGTAATTAACAGTCGCTAATCTCTTCGAGAACAATTGTGCTTAATTTTGGCTGTAGCGATTTTAATTACTCTTTCTTAAATAATTGTTGAAGTTACTAACTTAAAACGCCTTGTGTTGTCGATAATTTGTGGATATTGATAGAATATGGGTTGGATGGAAAAGTATCCACCAAAGCTGACGTTTATAGTTATGGAATAATATTGTTGGAGATGATTACAAGGAAGAAACCCATTGATGACATGTTTGCGGGAGACTTAACTTTGAGGCAGTGGATAAGTGCATCACTTCTGGAGTCGGAGAGGCTAATGGAAGTTTTGGATGATGGGTTATTAGGAATGGAAGGTGGAAGAGAAGTAATCTTCTTGCAAGATATTCTTTCGTCCATCTTGAAATTGGGCTTGAGGTGTTCCGAAGAGGTGCCAGATGAAAGAATCGATGCCAAAGATGTACTTGTCGAACTTAACAAAATCAAGTTGAGACTTTTATGAAAACAGGGAAGAGGGGTGCGTGATGTCCATCGAATGTTTCATTGCAATTGCAAGCAGGGATGAGTTAAAGGTTCATATGCAATATTTCACGATTTTTTGTTTTTTTTCGTTTCTGTCTTGTTTGTATTTCCCTTTCTTAATTTTGTTGGGTACTGTTTTGTACGTTCGCCTTTCCATATATAATATAAGTTGGTTTTCAAGCAAAAAAAAGAAAAGGATTCCACGATTTTTTGTATTTAATTAACCGCATACGGACTTTAGCCTTAGGACCGTTTTCCTTTAAGCACTTAATAATGGAGCTGTTCCCCCGTCTTTCTTCGCTTTTCTCTCGTTTCGAACTTTTGTTCATTTGTTGGTTCCCCACGGTTTTAAAGTCAGTTATTGGCCAACCATTAGTGCTTGCTCCTGCGGCATAACACACCAATAATTTCGGGTCTTAACTTTTCACAATTCACAGCCCAAACCATCGCTGCCCCTTGCCCTCCCTGTTACTTTGGGCCTAATTTAAGAGTTATCAATGTTATTTCTATTTTTAAATCACAGAGAGATTTCTTAATTGATGTAAGTACAAAGGCCTTCTATTCCCTCGCTCAAGTTTTGGTTACTGCAGTTATGCATACCCCAGTTGTCCCAATCTAACAAGGTTGCTAGCTAGTCTGAAAACTTGAGGAAGTTGGTGACAATCTAAAAGCTTAAAATTACTGACTAAGCAAACTAGGGATATGTACACGAAATCGTTTATTCTCACAACCCAACACTCTATTTATTTAATTATTTTATTTTTCTAGCTGAATATATATAACATATACGCACTCGCACACTCGTAGCGAATATACGATTTTATAATGTGTGCTTAACGTCACTAATCTCCTATTCATACACATCCTATTTCTTTATGCTTCTCATATTTTTTATTTTTATTATTTTTTTAATAATATATGTTCTCTCTTATATTCATATATCATATGATGATAAGTGATTTTTGCATCAAAGTGATAAGAATAGCTTTTAAATAAAAAAGGTTTAAATAATTTTATATTTATTACTACAAAATTGACACGCAGCAAAAAAGCTATCTTTTAAAATGTCGTGTAAGGTGTAGGTGACATAAAGTCTATCCTATCAATTTTTTTGAGGTCCTTCTTACAGCTTTTTGTCTAATTTATATAAGACGAAGAACTACGTAGACTTAAAGATTAGTCAAAATACATGTAAATTGATCATAACTAGAGAGATATTATATATTTTTGGCAAACACACGTAAAGAAACATCATTTTCTCGGTACGTCAACAAGAAAAACAAGCATATTGTATTGAAACCTGACAGTTAGCCAGGTAGCTACATGTCGTGCAAAATGTTTTATTTTGAAGTGTGGAGTACTTCAAGTGCCTTACTTAAAATAAGCAGCACAATATGACCATAAAAATGGGGGAAGAAAACATGAATTGCGTATCAAGCACGACTAGTGGTGGCCTGATTGAACAATAGCTGTAAAGTACTTCTTGGCCAGATTCCTGAAAACTGAAGGAGAAGGTTTTTTAAAATTAGTGAGGCAATAAAATTAATTACATACACCACCAGCTACTCTTATGAATTACACACAGTCTGTCCGAATTTGAAGAGTAATGGAAGTCCGAATACTGCGTGACTTGCGTGGTTTTCGTCTGTTGTCCTTCTGGGAGTACCGAGTAGGCGAGTATGGCCACAACTGTGGGCCCTCGTTTCTTTATCTCTTGACGGGCGACTATCATACTCGCAAACCCAGCCCTTGTTTTTTCATCCGCGGGCTTCCCTCCCTTTGGTCGCCTCCCGTCGTCCATGGTCAAGAAATGCGTGCTTAATGTCTCTAGAAGGACCGCGTTTGAGAAAAGTCTTCCTAGCTACACCGTGGGGCATTCACATCCTCCGCTTGCAAGCCTATACTCCGGTATTAATGTTTTGAGAGTCCCTTTTTTTTCGGCCATATTAATTTATCGTCTAATCGGCCCGGCCCCCGCCGACTATTTTCGATTTTTGGTTCTAATTATTTGCGGTCTTGAGTAGATTGATCAACGGTCCATGTGATTGGTTTTAGTATGATTTTGACAATAAAATCAACGATAATGATTGTAAATAATTATCTAGTGAATTGTATTAATCGGCGGGTGGGAAGGGACTCAGGCAATTGGTATTAATTTTATTTTTGTTCTTAATTAAATAAAAGACTTGAAAGAAAGTTGGATGCTCAAATTGACTTGATTAATAATTGGAGCCAACAATTTAGAGATTAGAAGGCAGAAGGACGTATTTTTACTTCCCCAGCCGCTTGCCTTAGACGCCGCTTAAAATGCCCTACGTAATCCGTATACAGTGTCCAACTCATCACACGAAGAAGTTGACAATAATTTAATCCCAACTTTCCCACTTTCTGATAATCACCAATCCCCCCCCCCCCTTCTCTCTCTCTCTCTCTCTCCCCCTCTCCCTCAATGCACAAAAGCAAGGGCAGGTACAAGCATCACCTCGATCTCTGCCACTAGAGTTCCCTCGCTCGCAGCTCACACACACAAAGACAAACCGACCGGAATGCGGGGCTTGGTCCTACTGAACTTGGCCGTAGCTGCCATCCTCGTCTCGGTGGTCTACTGCGTCCTCCCGCCCAGCGATCTCCCCTTAGAGAGGACCTTCCCTTTGACTCAGCAGGTCGAGGAGCCCTGGACCGAGCCAGGAACGCCCGAATCTTGCAGGGAGTTGTCGACTAGGTGTCGAGAATGGACTTTTTAAACTTTTAAAAAATTATAAACCCCAAATTTTCATAAATTAAGCTAATTGAACCGGACATTCATTCAACAAGTAAAAGTCATCAATTATTATATCAATATTAAAACTTTGTGCGGGAAAAATATAATCAAAATTTTAAAATTTTCAGAATAAATGACTCATAAAGGCACGAATCAATTTTAAAATCTAGCGAAAATAACATAGGTACACACAAATAATAGAGTAATAATAGTATTTTATTTTTTAAAAAGGAAAATAATATTTTAATTAGACAATAATAATGAAATGAGTTTGTTTTTAGAAAAAAATAATAATAATTAAATGTAGTAACATTTAGAATTCTAACTTTGAAGAGAATTTTTTTGTGCGCAAAGCAAAATTTTGTTGTATTCCAAGCGTTGAATATGGATTTTGTTATTGTCTATATATGAGGTAAAATAACGGGAGAGAGGGAAAAGAGAGAGGTCATTGAGAGAAAATCTGAACAATAAGAGTGTGAATAGTGAATGACATAAGTGAAAGAGAAAAAAGAGATGAATTTTAGAAAAAGATGTAGAGAGAAAGAAAAGTAGAAAATACACCATCTAAGAAGAGAGAGAATCTAGAAAAGAGGGAGGGAGGGAGAAATTTTAGAAAAAATAAAAGAAAAAATAAAAGTAAAAAAGACACACTTAATATATTTTTTAAAACAAATTATAAGACTCACTTATGAAGTAGTTATTTTCCCTCTTAAATTTTTTCTTTCTCTCGTATTTATTTTTTCAAAATGTTTGGAGGGATCATTACAAATTTTGCCCTTCAGCTAGCCCTCCCTTAGCTTCGTCCCTGCTCGACGGGTACGAGTGGTAAATTTATCAATGATCGTTCGTGGGCACTTTTGTTTTCTTGGGTGATGTTCGTTTTGAGAAAAAATATAGGATTTTAGAAAAGTTGTGAATTTTTATGTTAAATAGTGTTTTATTGGTGTTTGTGTGAAGTGGAGAGAGAAATGATTTGATGTAATTGTTTAATAAAAAAGTATTGGAGTTATGTGAAAAAGTATAGAGAGAGAAAATTTATGTTGAATAAAAAATTAAAAAGTTGTTGGAGATTGTGTAAAATGTATTGGTTTTTGTGTTTGAATTCTGAATATGTTCGGTGGTAAAATTGTGAATATACTTAGAAGAATCCTGAAAAAAAAGTGAAAACGAACATACCCTTGGTTGGTTGTGATTTCGAGTTTATTAACGCGCTTGCATGGATGGGTTCTTGTCAAATTGGAAAAGCATCTGCGTCTGTGTTAATCATTGTTGTTGTTCTTCTGCGGGCAAGCTTTTGCTTTTTACTGTGTGTGTCTGTTAAGTTTTTCTCTGGGTTTTTTGGTGATGCTTCCTTTGCTTTCGTTAAAACGGGAAAAAACTTAAGGAGGATATATGAGAAAGGATAGGAAAAGAAAAAAACTAGTGACTATTTGAGGTTTCTCGCTGGTGGTGATTTTTGAAAAACGAGTGCATTTTCTTTGCAACCAGGGTGAGACTGCCTGATTGGAATTACATGAGCTATGGAATTTCTATAGTTAAAAATATTTTTCTCTATTTTTTACCTGATACTGATCGGTTGATAATATTGATTGGACATGGATCTTTGGCTCTGTTTTTTTTTTTTTTGGTTTACATGTCGTTTTGGTTCTTTAGTTTAGTTTTTTGTCCTGTCGCTCGCGTTTTTTCATGATTGAACTTTAATGGGTATCTTGGGAACAAGTTCCTTCTCTTTTTTTTTTTTCAAAAATAGTTGAGTTAAATACACTTGTTTTCTCTTATTTTAAGGATTATTTACATTTTGTACTGATGTATTATTTTTGACACATTAAATCCCTTAACTTACACATATTTTCAATTTAGATCCCGTAGCTAAAACTCAATTTGTCATAGAAAAAAGTAATATTTGGCGCCTATAATACTTTTTTTTTTAAAAGCATACAAAAAAATTTAAGTAGGATTTTTATGGTCACAATCAGATTATATGAATCAAGAAAAAAAATAATTACATGCTCACAACAGAATAATTAGAAACTATTTTTCGAGAATTTACACACGTGCAGAGGGAAAACTCTCTTGCCTTGGATGAGGGAATTAAGCCTCATGCTTAAGTTAGCTTTTGGACAGTTTTCCTTTAAGCTCTTAGGTTTTTCTCATTGGAAAGTGATTTAAACCAAATTGATTAAATCTAGACGGATTAGATGACTAAGATTAAATCCTAATACATGAGCATACTACCTTAATTAATGAGAAGAATCAACTCGAACCAACCTGCGACCCAACCTGCTTCATTAATTGAAGTGTCATACTCGTGTGTCATTAAATGTGATACAATTTAATGTTAATTATCTATCTAGACCCATCTTAACTTAACCTATCTATATGAAATTATTTCCTATTGACACTTGCTCCGTCTTTCTTCCCTTTTCTCTAGTTTCAAACATATTGTTTATTTGTTGGTTCTGCGCCAACCATTTTTGTTTGCTCGGTCGGCATAAGCCGCATAACACCCCAAGAATTTTGGGCCTTAGTCTTTCACAGCCCAAATGATCGCTTCCCCTTACCCTCCCTGTTACTTTGGGCCTAATTTCAGTGTCATCAATGTTCATGAAAGTATAGTTCTTCTCCTATTTCTATTTAAGTCACATAAAACAAATGAGATCAACATAGGGAGATTTTAGATTATTATTTTTAAGCTATTTAGCGGACAACCAGATTGATGTAGTACAAAAGCCTTCCATTCCCTTGCTCAAGCTTTGGTAAGCAGTAATGAATGCCGCATTTGGCCCAATCTTCCTACTGACTAAAAGCAAACTGATATGACAATATGTACACGAAATCGTTTATCCATTCCCCACAACCCAACACTCTTTTTATTTATTTATTTATTTAATATATATAACATACAGACACTTGTAGAGAATATATGATTTTATAATGTGCATTTAACGTGGTAAGATGTGGTCGTAACACTACAAGAAACAGGTCTATAGCGGCAGTCAATAAAAACGCCGCTAAAGGGTTTTCTTGCGGCGTTTTGCAAAAATCATAGCTAAAAAGGGCCTATAGCGGCAGTCAGTGACCACCGCTATAGACCCCCTTTAGTAGCGTTTTTTTGCAAAACGCCGCTAACAGTATTACCTGTAGTGGCGATCACTGACCGCCGCTATAAACCCCCTTTAACAGCTTTTTTTTGCAAAACGCCGCTAACGGTATTACCTGTAACTGTGGTCTTTTTAGCGGCGGTTAGTGACCGCTACTATAGACCCCCTTTAACCGCTGCTATAGACCCCATTTAACGGCGTTTTATAATGTGCGTTTAACGTGATAAGATGTGTTCGTAACAGTCACTAATATGCTCTCCATACATATCCTATTTCTTTATGCTTCTCATAATTTTTATTTTTAAAAATATATATATATATATATTTGATAAGTAATTTTTTCATCAAAGTGATAAGAATGGCTTTTAAATAAAAGGTTTAAATAATTTTAGACTTATTACTATAAAATTGACACCGCATAAAAAAGCTTCTCTTTTAAATTGACGCGTAAGATGTTGGTAATATGATTGCCTAATTTGTATGAAGACGAACAATATAGACTGAAAGATTTATTGAAATACATATAAATTGATCAGACCTCTCGAATACATATATTATATTTTTTTGACAAACACATCATTTTCTCGGTAAGTCAACAAGAAAAGCAAGCATATTGTATTAAAACCTGACAGCACGCCAGGTAGCTAGATGTCGTGCAAAATGTTTTATTTTGAAGTGTGGAGTACTTCAAGGTACCTTACTTAAAATAAGCAGCACAATATGACCACAAAAATGGGGGAAGAAAACATAAATCGCGTATCAAGCACGACTACTGGTGGCCTGATTGAACAATAGCTGTAAACTTCATGGCCAGATTCCTGAAAATTGAAGGAGAAGTTTTTTAAAAATTAGTGAGGCGATAAAATTAATTACGTACGCCACCAGCTACTCTTATGAATTACACTATTATGTCTCTCCGAATTTGGAGAGAAATGGAAGTCTGACTACTACGTGACTCGCGTGATTTCCGAATTTGTGCCACCATTTCGTTTTCTTTCGCCATTGTGGGTCCTCGTTTCTTTATCTCTTGATGGACGACTATCATACTCGTAAACCCAGACCGTGTTTCCTCATCCGCGGGCTCCCTCTCCCTTGGGTCGCCGCCCATCGTCCTTGGTCAAGAAAAGAACGTCTTCCTTGCTGCACTGTTGTGGACCATTTACATCCCCGAGCCTGTACCCCGGGATTAATGTTTTGAGAGTCCCTTTTTTTGGGCCATATTAATTTCCCGTCTGATCGGCCCGGTCCGGCCGCCGGTGACTATGCTTTTCGATTTTTGGTCCTAATTATTTGCGGTCTTGAGTAGATTGATTAAGGGTCCATGTGATTGGTTTTGGTATGATTTTGACAATAAAATCAACGATAATGATCGTAAATAATTATCTAGTGAATTATATTAATAGGCGGGTGGGAAGGGACTCAGACAAATTTGGTATTAATTTTATTTTTGTTCTTAATTAAATAAAAAGACTTGTGTGGAAGACTTGAAAGAAAAGTTGGATGCTCAAATTGACTTGATTAATAATTGGAGCCAACAATGATTAGGGATTAGATGGCAGAAGGACGTATTTTGACTTCCCTAGCCGCTTGCCTTAGACGCCCCCTTAAAATGCCCTAAGTAATCCGTATACAGTGTCCAACTCATCACACGAAGAAGCTGACAATAACTTAAGGAAAATTTATAAATACCACGTTAAGTTTCAACGCAATTTTAAAAAGTTTACTAGGTTTTAAAAAATTTTTAAACGCTCACTAATTTTTATCATTTTGGTATCAAAACTCATTGAATCCAACGTCGTTAGACCTGTGTAAAGGAAAATCAATCATGTCCAATCATATTGTGACAAGTGTCATGAAAGGAATAATAAATAAATCAATCAATCAAAAATTAATAAAAAAAACATAATTAATTTAAAAAAAAAAAAAAAAAGGACGGTCCCCGATCCTTTCCTGGTAGAGGGGGGATGCCCCTTCCAGCTCTGGCCGCGTAGAACTAGGCGCCCAGAGGGAGGGCGCCTCCACCCCGAGCGGTGGTCTGGGTGATGGGAGGTCTCCCAACCCCCACCCAGTCGCCGACGGGTGGAGGGGGTCCGGCCAGCGGAGGGAATAGGAGTCCCTCCTCCACCCCGGCTATGGGGCGGTCGGGGAAGGTCCCCCAGACCACCGCCCAAGGTGGATCCCCCTTCCCTTTGATCGCCCAGTTCTGGACGACCAGAGGTAGAGGTGGGATTCCCCCTCCACAGTGAAAGGATCGGGCGACCCCTGATCTTTTCGTTTTTTTTTTTTTGTTTTAAATTAATTATGTTTTTTTATTAATTTTAGATTTATTTTTTATTTATTTAATGACACGTGTCACAGTATCATTGAATGAGATAAATTTTCTGTTAAACAAGTCTATCGACATTAGATTAAGTGAGTTTTGATACCAAAATAATAAACCTAATTAGCATTTAGAAATTTTTTAAAAGTTAGTGATATTTTCAAAAAGCGTTAAAACGTAGCGTGTTATTTATAAATTTCTCGTAATTTAATCCCAACTTTCCGACTTTATGTTAATCACCCATCTCTTTCTCTTTCTCAATGCACAAAAGCAAGAGCAGGTACAATCACCACCTCGATCTCTGCCACCAGAATTCCCTCGCTCGCAACTCAAACACACATACACAGAGACAAACCGACCGGAATACGGGGCTGGGTCTCGCTGATCTCGGCCGTAGCGGCCATCCTCGTCTCGGTGGTCTACTGCGTCCTCCCGCCCAGCGTTCTCCCCCTGGAGTCTGGAGAAGACCTTCTCTCTGACCCGGCGGGTCGAGCTCGACCACCTCAAAGCCCGTGACCGAGCCAGGCAAGCCCGAATCTTGCAGGGCGTTGTCGACTTCTCCGTCGAAGGCTCCTTCAATCCCTACCTCGGCGGGTACGAGTGGTAAATTTATCATTGATCATTCGTGGGCACTTTTGTTTTCTTGGGTGGTTGTGATTTCGAGTTCATTAACGCGCTTGCATTGATGGGTTCGTGTCAAATTGGTAAAGTATCTGGGTCTGTGTCAATCATTGTCGTTTTTCTTAAAGTTTTTGCTGTTCACTGTATGTGTCTGTTAAGTTTTTCTATGGGTTTTTTTTTTTGTGATACTTCCTTTGGTTTCGATAAAAGGGAAAAAACTTAAGAAGATACACGAGAAAGCATGGGAAAAGTAAAGAACTAGTGACTATTTGCAGTTTCTCGCTGGTGGTGATTCTTGAAAAACGAGTGCATTTTCTTGGCAACCAGGGTGAGACTGTCTGCCTGATTGGAATTACACGAGTTGTGTAATTTCTATAGTTAACATTATTTTTCTCTACTTTTTACCAGATACTTATTGGTTGATAATATTGACTCGGCATGGATCTTTTGTTCAGTTTTTTTGGTTTACATGTCGTTTTGGTTCCTTCAGTTTTTTTGGTTTTGGACAAGGTGCTCTTTCCGTTATTTCACAGTTGTCATCTAGAGGAATAACTCCCAAAGTGTTCTCCCATTGCTTGAAAGGAGATGGCAATGGTGGGGGTTTATTGGTTCTGGGTGAGATTTTGGAGCCCAGCAGTCCGCTTGTCTCAGCACAGTACGTCCTCACGGAACTTTTCATTTTTTTACCGGACCTCTTTACTCCTACTTTTGAGTCATAGACATACGAAGAGGAAAATGTGGGAAACTAGGTATTTTGGTTGTTAGGTACTGCTTTATTGGCAATTAGACTTCTTTGCTCTTTTTGTCGCAAAGTGCAGTTAGATTCTTTTGTGTCTCTTTTGCATCCCTAAGATCATCCAGATATATTTAGGTAAAATGAGCTTATTAGACTCTTGTGCGGAGGCAAGGGGAAAAATTAATCACAGTTCATAAACTGATTGTCTATTCTAACCAAAATGTTAGAATAGATAAGTTGCTAGTAATACTCTTATATTGTGTCGGATCTTGTAATTTCCTCATCTAATTAATAAACTTCTTAATTTGTCGTAGAAAAAAGTAATATTTGGCGTTTCTATATTTTTTTTTTTAAAAAAAGCATACAAAAAAATTGAAGTAGAATTTTTATGGTCACGATCAGATTATATGAATCAAGACAGAAAAAACTAATTACATACTCACCGCAGAATGATTAGAAACCATTTTTTGAGAATTTAGTTTGATATGCCTCTGGATGTCTTCTTGTCACTTTTATCTCACCTTTTGATCTGCACATTTACAAAACGAAAACTCTTTTTCCCTTGAACGAGGGAATTACGCCTCATGCTTAAGTTAGGCTTTTTCTCTCAACCTTACATCCGCTATAAACTTTATAGGTACTACCGATTATATATTATTATTTTTTTTAAAAAAAGAGCATAAAGAAACATCATTTTTTCGGTATGTCAAAATCCAATGGGGGAATGTAGTGAAGCTAACGACGTAGGCCATATCTATTCCACTATTTCGAAAATGTGACGATGGAAGGCTTGCGATTTCACAATTATAATACTTGACGAATTTTACCTGGTAAGTCTTGAGTCGTTTCGGCTGCCAATTGTTGAAGAGGAAGCTCGAGTGTTTAGACTGCCAATTGTTTTGTGGAGGAATCTGAGTGGGCAGACTTCCGAGTCAAGAGGAATATGACTTAACCAAATTACTGAGTGGGTGCTGTGGAAATGTCACGACAAATAGAGCTCGGAAGAAAGGAAAAGAAGAAACGGGGCAAATGAGCGTGTTCTATGGGGATAACTTTAGTCAAGCTCTGCTCCCTTGAAGTCTTCTTCGTCAACACCTCCCATTGTATTCTCACACCTTCTCACATAAACGCTAGCCCTTTGCTGATCCTCTCTCTCTCGCTCTGTCGCGTACACATTCATTCTCGTGCTGTTCGATTTTTACTTTTTTTTTTATATAACTAATATATGTTCTCCCTTATATTCATATAATATATTATTAAACGACATTGATTGAAGGATCTATGAAAGAAAATAAATATTTGCTAAGTGATTTTTGCATCAAAGTGATAAGAATATCTTTTAAATAAAAGATTTAAATAATTTTATATTATTACAATAAAATTGACACGCAGCAAAAAAGCACTTTTTAAAATGTGGCCTAAGGCTTATTGACATAAAATCGGCCATAAACCCTATAGGTACTGTCAATTTTTTGAGATCATTTTTACGATTTTTGGTCCGGTAATTATTTGGTTTTTGAGGGATGAAGGACTGCACATGTAGTTGTGGGACAAAGGACTGTTTCTGCCAATTGTTTTGTGGAGGAATCTGAGTGGAGTAGACTACGGGGCAAATGAACGTGTTTTACGGGGATAACTTTAGTTCCCTTAAACTCTTCTTCGTCAACACCACACCTTCCACCACAACATGGCCACTTTTTTCTTCGTCGCCTATTCCCGTCGCTCTGGACTGAACAAATTGATGGAAGTGTTCCAAAAGGATTCTGGAATTTAGAAAAGCTTGTAGATCTATCTCTTGGAGGTAACATACCTCCTACAATAAGTAACCTGTCGAGTTTACTTGCGTTTGGGATTGAGAGTAACAATATTGAAGGGAGAATTCCAAGTACTATATGGCATCTTCCGAATCTGAATTCATTATATTTGGGAGACAACCATCTCACAGGGCCAATACCCCATTCAATATTCAACAGTTCTTCTCTAAAAGATATCTACTTGGAAGACAATTCCTTCTTTGGAAATCTTCCATCAGATAGGGAGTTTTTCTGCCCTAATCTTCAAAATCTGGTGCTGGGTTATAACAAAATTGGCGGTCGTATCCCTTCGTATCTTTCAAATTGTTCGAAGCTTCTTCTAGTCGATTTTCCTTCAAATTTATTCTCTGGACCAATTCCCAAAACTCTTGGAAATTTAAAATACCTCCAGGGACTTTATTTGGCTGACAATCAGCTAACAGGGAAAGCAGAAGATCAAGGGCCTAGTTTCCTTTCCTTCTTATCAAATTGTCGATATTTAAAACGGTTATCCACCGCCGCAAATCCATTGGGCATCACGCTCCTAGACTCGATTGGAAATTTTTCAATTTCCCTTCAATACATTCAAGCATATCAAAATCAGATTAAATGTCCTATTCCTACTGCAATCGGTTCCCTGAAAGGTTTGACCTTGCTTGATTTGCGCTATAATGATTTGACTGGAGACATACCATCCACATTCAGGGAATTGGAAGCGTTACAGGTATTATATATTGACGGAAACAAGATCCAAGGGTTTATTCCTGAAGAGCTATGTCAATTAAGAAATCTGGTTGAATTAACTGTGTCAAATAACAATATCTCTGGAGCCATACCAGATTGCATCTCAAACCTTAGACATCTGCAAGTTCTAAACTTGAGTTCTAATAGACTGAATTCGTCAATACAGTCAGAGGTATGGAGTCTTGAAAATTGCATTTCTTGGATCTATCGTCGAATGCCCTCAGTGGAAGTTTTTCTTCTAAGATGCATACAACCTCTGTTATGGTAAAGTTGAGGCTATCTCAAAACTATATTACCGGAAATATTCCAAGTTTTAGGAGTTTTTTTATTAATGAAATGATCGTTTTTTAGAAGGAAAAAAAAAAAGCTTAGCGGCCTTATATCCAGATGGAGCCAAACTCATGGATAAGATTAAATTTCAGAACATCCAATTAACTATTTTTCTCTTTATCATTGCCTCGCATGAGTTCCAATCAGTCCACTTGTCTGCATCCTTACAGGATAGCGCCAACATCAGCCGTGCGTAGCGGCCTTTCTTTTCTGGATTTGGTTTCAGAGAGGTTGTAAGACCCTTTTCTTACCTTGTCGTGGGTTCCATCCTATTGTTTGTTTGTCTTGGCCTTTGGATACTATTGTCAAAGGTATTTGTTGGATTGGGAATAGATCTGGTGCTATGGTCTTGCGTTGTATTACTGCTTAATATAACTATAAGAGATGTGTATTGAATGAGTACTATTCATCTATAATGGTGGATTTTTAGCTGTTCAGCTTTGATCACATAGATCATGTACGTTTTCAAGCCAATCGTCCTGGAGTTTGTTTTAATTTACTTTGTCAGCTTCGTACTTTAATCGAGCAACCAATTCTCTAACCACAACCAAGCAGGAAATCATTAACTCCTCTCGATCACAAATCAACTTGAAAAGCTAAACTTCAAGCACATCAAGATCTATGGATGTAAGATTTTGATACAATGACTTGTTTTTCTTTCTGGGTCAGTTTTCTTTCCTCTCTCACTTTTCTTTAAAACCCTACTCTGGAAGTTTTTTTTTAATCAGTTGATGGCTTTGGTTCATGCTATTTTGTTAGGTTTTTCCTGAATCTATTGAAGTTGGGTTTCCCGCAATATTCTACTTTTTTGCTTATGAAATGGTGTACGGATTTGTTTTTTTTTCTTCAATAAAAAATATTTTATTCATCCAAACAAAAGGCTGTAGGGAGAAAATAAACTTTTTTCTATTCTTCAGTGTTAACGCGTTACTCTGAGAGACCGCATCTTTTTAGGGGACTTTTTATAAAGTGTTAACGCTCTTGAATTCTTTGAAGTAGGATTTGTATGGTCACAATCAGATTATATGAATCAAGACAAAAACAAAGTAAACTAATTACATACTCACGGCAGAAAGATTAGAAACCATTTTTCGAGAATTTAATTTGATATGCCTCTGGATGTCTTATTGTCAGTTTTATCTCACCTTTTGATGCTGCACATGTAAAGAAGGAAAACTCTTTTCTCTTGAACGAGGGAATTAAGCCTCGGCTTAAGTTAGCCTTTTTCTCTCAACCTTAATTCCAAATCTCAATTTGAATTACGATTTATTGCTTACCTTAACGGCTTAACCATATATTTCTCATGTATGTCTACACTACCGTCTTTCATTAATTGCGTGCCCATGTTAGATTTTGGACCCTTTTTCTTTAAGCTATTGGGGTTGTTCTCATTGAAAAATAATTCAAACCAAACTAGTTAAATCTAGACGGATCAGACAAATTACTAAGATTAAATCCTAATATATGAGCATGCCACCTAATTAATGAAGAAAATCCAACTCAAACCGACCCAAGACCCAACCTGCTTCATTAATTGAAATGTCATACTCACGTGTTATTCTTAAGGGATAATGACCATTTTGGTCCTTGAGTTTTACACCATTTTAAAAAATAGTCTTTAGGTTTTAAATTTGCTCAAATCAGTTTCTAAGTAATTTTTATTCTTCGATTTAATCATTTCATTCAATTTTGTACCTTATATACAGTCAACTAATTTACACGTCACTTATATGATTTTGGAAAAAAAAAATCTCACTAAACGATAGCCACGTAAGAAATTTTGTAAAAAAACGAGAAAAACAAAACCAATCTCTACCCTTACCCACGCCTAAACGTGAAATTTTTTTCCCCTGACCTAGACAAAGCCGAGACAATAAATCCCATCTCGTCGTCGATTGAAGAAATTAGTGGAGCCACCGACGCCGCCGTCTACCAGGGAGTGATTTCCGAAGATTCTCTCACCGTCATCGTCTACCAGCGACGAGATTTGTTGCAAAATATGGTTGTTCACACAAGGGGTCTGAAAGCTTTTCAGTCAAGACTGGTCGGGGCTCAGGAGAGGAAGAATCTAGAGATCTCAAAGCTGTGACTTACAACAAGAACTCCAGAAGTCTATATTGTTGTTATTGGAGCAACTGAATAAACAAAAACAAAAACAAAAAGAGTCGTCTTCCCACCCATCAATCCTAAGGACAATAATTATTTGCCATTGAAAAGAGATCCTCGTGTCAGGATTCTTTGCTTTCCTGAAGATAGTCACTCTGTCAATTGGTCCTCTGCTTGCATTTATTTTGGTTGCCGAGGGAAAATCAAGTTTCAAATATGCCTAAATGCTTCGTACGTCCCTAGGGTATGATCCTTTTCCCAACTTAGTCCTTAGGGTATGAATTTCCCTTAAAAAATCCCTGGGTTTGGCCCTATTCCCCGAAAAGTCCTGCCGTCAACTAAATGGACGGAAATGCAGACGTGGCTGACGGCGCACACGTGGAAACTGACATGCATATTACCAACCAATCGCAGTGTGACACGTGTCAGCGAATAAAAAATAAAAGATTTTTTAAAAAAATTAAAAATTAAAAAAAAATATTAAAAAAAAAAAAGAAGACAAGGGGGAAGGATCGGCTTTTTTTTTTTTTTTAATTATAAAAATATTTTTTTGTTAAATTTTAATTTTTTTTAAAAAAAATCTTTTATTTTTTATTCACTGACACGTGTCACACTGTGATTGGTTGGTAATTTGCATGTCAGTTTCCACGTGTGCGCCGTCAGCCACGTCTGCATTTCCGTCCATTTAGTTGACGGCAGGACTTTTCGGGGAATAGGGCCAAACCCCAGGGATTTTTTAAGGGAAATTCATACCCTAAGGACTAAGTTGGGAAAAGGGTCATACCCCAGGGACGTACGAAGCATTTAGGCCTTTCAAATATGAAGGCTATGTATTGGCCATATCACTTTCACTCTGTCAATTGGTCCTCTGCTTGCATTTATTTTGGTTGTCGAGGGAAAATCAAGTTTCAAATATGAAGGCATCAAGTTTCAAATATGAAAGCTATGTATTGGCGCCATATCACTTTCACTCTGTCAATTGGTCCCCTGCTTGCATTTATTTGGGTTGTTGAGGGAAAATCAAGTTTCAAATATGAAGGCATCAAGTTTCAAATATGAAAGCTATGTATTGGCCATATCACTTTTTGTTTCAAATAGCATAGAATCTGTATCACAAAGGCAGTGGTACTTCCGATGCATACTAATTGGCCTGAAAGTGTGGTCTTTGCTCACAGCTGCCATTTATAAGAAACAGCTGAGATTATCCAATGCTGCAAGGTTTGATGCATTCAGGAGAGGAGATAATGAACTATGTTACTATTGATGCCTACAGGATTGGCGAGTTCCAATTTTGGTTCCATCAAACTTTCACAACAAGCCTCCGGCTCTGTTATTATTATTACTATAAAATAATAAAAGGTTTAAATAATTTTATATTATTACTATAAAATTGACACACAGCAAAAAAGCTCTTTTTAAAATGTGGCCTACGGATTAGGTGACATAAAATTGACCTGGTTTATACGTACTGTCAATTTTTTTAGGCCATCTTTACGATTTTTGGTCTGATAATTGTTTTGTTTGTGTGAGACAAGGACTACACATGTCTTGAAGATTAGTTGTGAGATGAAGGACTGCACATGTCAAAAAAAATTTGCCCGTTAATTATCTAGTTTGCGTGGAATGAGGACTGCACAAACCCATTAATTAGTCAAAGTGTGAGTAAACTGACACAAACTACCAATTATATATTAAAAAAAAAAAGAACAAAAATCGCATAAAGATACATCATTTTTTCCGTACGTCAAAATCTAATGGGGGATTGTACTGAAGCTAACGCATTAGGCCATATCTATTCCACTATTTCGAAAATGTGACGATGGAAGGCTTGCGGTTTACACGCAAACAAACTGAAGTTAACCAAAGTAGGACTGGGTGGGTGCAGTGGAAAATGTCGATCACGACAAATAGAGCTCGGAAGAAAGGAAAAGAAGAAACGGGGCAAATGAGCATGTTTTATGGGGATAACTTTAGTCAAGCTCTTCTCCCTTAAAGTCTTCTTCGTCAACACCTCACCTTCCACCACAACTTGTGCCTGAACAAATTGCTGAACTCCAGCCTCCAGGTCCCTACGTATTACCTCCCATTATATTCTCACACCTTCTCACATAAACTCTAGCCCTTTGCTGATCCTCGCTCTCTCGCGTACACATTCATGATTGTCATAGAAAGGCCATTCATTCTCGTGATGTTCGGTTTTCTGTTAGTGTCATCATGCATGCTCCAGTTTGTCCACTCTTCCACCAACTTTACAGATCAATCAGCTCTCATTGCCTTCAAATCTAAACTTAGCTCTGATCCAAACGAAACTTTCTTGGCCAGTAACTGGTCCACGACTAGGAATTTCTGTAATTGGATTGGGGTCTCTTGTAGCCGACGAAGGCAAAGGGTCACCAGTTTGGACCTCTCTTACATGGGTCTCAAAGGCACCATTTCTCCTCATATTGGTAACCTCTCTTTCTTAGTCGCACTTCGTCTCCACAACAACAACTTCTTTGGTTCCCTGCCCCATGAGATTAGTCGTCTACATCGCTTGAGAATACTCAATTTGAGGTACAACAATTTGGAAGGAAGCATCCCGCTAATTTTACATCAATGTCGCGAGCTCACATATTTATCTCTGGCAGGAAACAAGTTTAGCGGTAACATACCTAATGAGTTGGGCATGTTATCGAAGCTTCGCGAGATGAATCTTAGGGATAATGATCTTACGGGAGCAATTCCCTTGTCTCTCAGCAACATGTCATCTATAGGCGTCTTGAATTTGGGACACAATAGTCTCACGGGTGCATTTCCTTCTTTCGTCTTGAACGTATCTTCTCTGACCACTCTTGCTCTTACAGAAAATCAGATCTCAGGAACGCTTCCAATGGATCTCTGCAGCCGCTGTCCTAAGCTTCAAGAACTTTTGCTTTCGGGCAATAGTCTCACGGGTCCGCTTCCTTCACAACTGAATTCTTGCAAAGAGGTTATACTTCTATCTCTGTCACACAATAAATTTGATGGAAGTGTTCCAAAAGGATTCTGGAATTTAGAAAAGCTTGAAGCGCTCGCTCTTGGAAGTAACAACTTGATAGGTAACATACCTCCAACAATAAGTAACCTGTCGAGGTTACTTTTGTTTGAGATTGTGAGTAACAATATTGAAGGGAGAATTCCAAGTACTATATGGCATCTTCCGAATCTGAATAAATTATATTTGGGAGACAACCATCTCACAGGGCCAATACCCCATTCAATATTCAACAGTTCTTCTCTACAACTTATTGACTTGGGATACAATTCCTTCTTCGGAAATCTTCCATCAGATAGGGAGTTTTTCTGTCCTAATCTTCAAATTCTGTTCCTGGGAGTAAACAAAATTGGCGGTCATATTCCTTCGTATCTTTCAAATTGTTCGAAGCTTCTTCAAGTTGACTTTCATGAAAATTTATTCTCTGGACCAATACCCAAAACTCTTGGAAATTTAAAATACCTCCAGAGACTTTTTTTGTGTAACAATCAGCTAACAGGGAAGGCAGAAGATCAAGGGCCTAGTTTCCTTTCCTTCTTATCAAATTGTAGATATTTAAAAAGGTTATCCATCTGCAACAATCCATTGGGCATCACGCTCCTAGACTCGATTGGAAATTTTTCAATTTCCCTTCGATACATTCTAGCATTTCGAAGTCAGATTCACGGTCCTATTCCTACTGCAATCGGTTCCCTAAAAGGTTTGGCCTTGCTTGATTTGCACAGTAATAATTTGACTGGAGACATACCATCCACATTCAGTGAATTGGAAGGGTTACAGGGATTACATATTGACGGAAACAAGATCCAAGGGTTTATTCCTGAAGAGCTATGTCAATTAAGAAACCTGGGAGAATTATCTCTGTCAAATAACAATATCTCGGGAGCCATACCAGATTGCATCTCAAACCTTAGACATCTGCAATATCTAGACTTGAGTTCTAACAGACTGAATTCGTCAATACCGTCAGAGGTATGGAGTCTTGAAAATTTGCAGTTCTTGGATCTAGCGTCGAATGCCCTTGGTGGAAGTTTTTCTTCAAAGATGCATACAAGCTCTGTTATGGAACAGTTGAGTCTATCTCAAAACTATATTACCGGAAATATTCCAAGTATCATCGGGACGTTTGAGAGTCTAAACTATCTTGACTTGTCAAAGAACTTATTTCAAGGAGAAATTCCACAATCTCTCGGAGACTTGAAAGGATTGGATAAATTGGATCTCTCTTATAATAATCTCTCCGGCACAATTCCCAAGTCTCTTGAGGCACTTAAATTCCTTAAATATTTGGATTTGTCTTTCAACGAGCTATCAGGAGAGATTCCAACTGGTGGGCATTTTATCAACTTCACAGCTAAATCATTCTCAGGGAATCCAGATCTTTGTGGAAATCAAACAGTTGGAATTCGTCCTTGTCCAAGTCCAAGCCCACAGAGATCAAGGGTGAAACAGATTTTGCTCAAGGCTATTCTTCCTATAATAGCGGCAATCATAATCCTCATCACACTGGTATATATGTGGAGTCGGAGAGGGCGTGGAGGAAGTTTCATGCAGGTTCCAAGTCTATTTAATGCCATGTCAACAATGGATCAGAGATTGATAACTTATCGAGAGCTTTGTCAAGGAACAAATTATTTCTGCGAAAGCAACTTGCTTGGATGTGGAGGCTTCAGTTCAGTATACAAAGGAATACTATCCGATGGAACCGTGGTGGCTGTCAAAGTTCTTAATTTGCAATTGGCAGGTGCTTTCAAAAGTTTTGATGCAGAATGCAAGGTGTTACGAACAATCCGGCATAGGAATCTTGTCAAAGTCATAAGTACTTGCTCTAACCCCGAGTTTAGAGCTCTGGTGCTGCAGTACTTGTCGAACGGCAACCTCGATAAATGGTTATACTCTCACAACTATTGCTTGAATCTTCTTCAAAGGGTAAACATTATGCTTGATGTTGCTTCAGCATTGGACTATCTCCACTGCGGTCTTTCAGAATCTATAGTACACTGTGATCTGAAGCCTGCTAATATCCTTCTGGATGAGGAAATGGTGGCACATGTTGGTGACTTTGGCATTGCAAAGATTCTAATTCAAAAGGACGGAACACAAACCAGAACCCTCGGTACACTCGGCTACATTGCACCAGGTACCGAATATATAATTCCATTATTTTTTTTCTAGTTCCATTGTTTATTTATTTCATTACCAAAAGGGTAATTAACGGTCGCTAATCTCCTCAAGAACAATTGTGCTTAATTTTGGCAGTAGCGATTTTAATTACACTTTCTTATATTAACTGTTGAAGTTACTAACTTAAAACGCCTTGTCTTGTCAATAATTTGTGGATATTGATAGAATATGGGTTGGACGGAAAAGTATCCACCAAAGCTGACGTTTATAGTTATGGAATAATATTGTTGGAGATGATTACAAGGAAGAAACCCATTGATAACATGTTTGCGGGAGACTTAACTTTGAGACAGTGGATAAGTGCATCACTTTCGAAGTCGGAGAGGCTAATGGAAGTTGTGGATGATGGGTTATTAGGGATGGAAGATGGAAGAGAAATAATCTTCTTGCAAGATATTCTTTCGTCCATCTTGAAATTGGGCTTGAGGTGCTCCGAAGAGGTGCCAGATGAAAGAATCGATGCCAAAGATGTGCTTGTCGAACTTAACAAAATCAAGTTGAGACTTTAATGAAAACAGGGAAGAGGGGTGCGTGATCTCCATCGAATGTTTCATTGCAATTGCAAGCAAGGATGAGTTAAAGTTTCATATGCAATATTTCACGATTTTTTGTTTTTTCGTTTCTGTCTTGTTTGTATTTCCCTTTCTTAATTCTGTTGTGTACTGTTTTGTACTTTCGCCTTTCCATATATAATATAAGTTCGTTTTCAAGCAAAAAAAAGAAAAGGATTCCACGATTTTTTGTATTTAGTTAGAATGATAAAATTCATGTTTGGATTTGGGGGGTTGGGACCCTGTTGGTTGGTGTAATTTAATTACCGACAAAAAGATTGTCTTGCAACTAGCCTGTGGACGTTCCTTTATAGCCGACGTTTATAGTAATGGAATAATATTGTTGGAGATGATTACAAGGGAGAAACCCATTGATAACATGTTTGCGAGAGACTTAACTTTGAGATAGTGGATAAGTGCATCACTTTCGGAGTCGGAAAGGCTAATGGAAGTTGTGGATTATGGGTTATTAGGAATGGAAGGTGGAAGAGAAGTAATCTTCTTGCAAGATATTCTTTCGTCCATCTTGAAATTGGGCTTGAGGTGTTCCGAAGAGGTGCCAGATGAAAGAATCGATGCCAAAGATGTGCTTGTCAATCTTAACAAAATCAAGTTGAGACTTTTATGAAAACAAGGAAGAGGGGTGCATGATCTCCATCAAATGTTTCATCGCAATTGCAAGCAGGGGTGAGTTAAAATTTCATATGCAAGATTCCATGATTTTTTGTATTCAGCTTTGGGACCATTTTCCTTTAAGCGCTTCAATGGGTGATATTTTAGAGAGCTTGCACGTTTTTTATTCTTGTGTTTTCCGTTGGATTAATAGAGATGCTAATGAGGTTGCGCACCACTAGTTTTTTGTTTTTGTTGTGGTTTTCGTTCAATAAATGTTGTAGTAGTTTCTGATTTTTCAAAAAAAAAAACTGTTGTTCATTTGTCGGTTCCCCGCTATTTTAAACTTTAAAGTTAGTTCTGGGCCAACCATTAGTGCTTGCTCGGGCAGCATAACACACCAATAGTTTCGGGCCTTAGCTTTTCACAATTCACAGCCCAAACCATCGATGCCCCTTGACCTCCTTGTTACTTTGGGCCTAATTTAAGAGTCATCAATGTTATTTCCATTTTTAAATCACAGAGAGATTTCTTTATTGATGTCAGTACTAAGGCCTTCCATTCCCTTGCTCAAGTTTTGGTTACTGTAGTTATGCATACCCCAGTTGTCCCAATCTCCCGAAGTTGCTAGCTAGTCTAAAAACTTGAGGAAGTTGCTGACAATCTAAAAGCTTGAAATTACTGACTAAGCAAACAAGGGATATGTACATGAAATCGTTTATCCTCACAACCCAACACTCTATTTATTTATTTTATTTTTCTAGCAGAATATATATAACATATATTCACTCGCACACTCCTAGATAATATACAATTTTATAATGTGCGTTTAACGTGGAAAGATGTATTCGTAACCGTCACTAATCTCCTCTCCATACATATTCTATTTCTTTATGCTTCTCATAATTTTTATTTTTAAAAAAAAAAAAAATATATGTTCTCTCTTATATTCATATATCATATTATTAAACGACATTGATTGAAGGATATATGAAAGAAAACAAATATTTGATAAGTAAATTTTTCATCAAAGTGATAAGAATGGCTTTTAAATAAAAGGTTTAAATAATTTTAGATTTATTACTATAAAATTGACACGCAACAAAAAAGCTTCTCTTTGAAATTGACGCCTAAGGTGTTGGTAACATAATTATCTAATTTGTATGAAACCAACTGTATAGACTCAAAGATTTATTGAAATACATATAAATTGATCAGACCTCTCGAATATATATATATATATATATATATATATATTATATTTTTGACAAACACACATCATTTTCTCGGTAAGTCAACAAGAAAAGCAAGCATATTGTATTAAAACCTGACAGCTAGCCAGGTAGCTACTTGTCGTGCAAAATGTTTTATTTTAAAGTGTGGAGTACTTCATGGTACCTTACTTAAAATAAGCAGCACAATATGACCATAAAAATGGGGGAAGAAAACATAAATTGCGTATTAATGTTTTGAGAGTCCCATTTTTTTTTTCGGCCATATTAATTTCTCGTCTGATCAGCCTGGTCCGGCCCCCCGGTGACTATGCTTTTTTCGATTTTTGGTCCTAATTATTTGCGGTCTTGGGTAGATTGATCAACGGTCCATGTGATTGGTTTTGGTATGATTTTGACAATAGAATCAACGATAATGATTATAAATAATTATCTAGTGAATTATATTAATCGGCAGGTGGAAAGGGACTCAGACAATTGGGTATTAATTTTATTTTTGTTCTTAATTAAATAAAAGACTTGTGTGGAAGACTTGAAAGAAAAGTTGGATGCTAGAATTGACTTGATTAATAATTGGAGCCAACAATGTTTAGGGATTAGAAGGCAGAAGGACGTATTTTGACTTCCCCAGCCGCTTGCCTTAGACGCCCCCTTAAAATGTCCCACATAATCCGTATACAGTGTCCAACTCATCACACGAAGAAGCTGACAATAATTCAATCCCAACTTTCCCACTTTATGTTAATCACCAATCTCTTTCTCTCTCTTTCTCAAACACACGTACACAGAGACAAACCGACCGGAATGCGGGGCTTGGTCCCGCTGATCTCGGCCTTAGCCGCCATCCTCGTCTCGGTGGTCTCCTGCGTCCTCCCCCTGGAGTCTGGAGAGGACCTTCCCTCTGACTCGGCGGGTCGAGCTCGACCACCTCAGAGCCCGGGACCGAGCCAAGCGAATCTTGCAGGGCGTTGTCGACTTCTCCGTCGAAGGCTCCTCCGATCCCTTCCTCGGCGGGTGCGAGTGGTAAATTTATCATTGATCATTCGTGGGCACTTTTGTTTTCTTGGTTGGTTGTGATTTCGAGTTCATTAACGCGCTTGCATTGATGGGTTCGTGTCAAATTGGTAAAGTATCTGGGTCTGTGTCAATCATTGTCGTTTTTCTTTTGCGGGCAACCTTTTGCTTTTCACTGTATGTGTCTGTTAAGTTTTTCTCTGGGGTTTTTTTTTTTTGTGATGCTTCATTTGGTTTCGATAAAAGGGAAAGAAACTTATGAAGATACACGAGAAAGAATGGGAAAAGTAAAAGAACTAGTGAATATTTGCGGTTTCTCGCTGGTGGTGATTCTTGAAAAACGAGTGCATTTTCTTGGCAACCAGGGTGAGACTGTCTGCCTGATTGGAATTACACGAGGTGTGTAATTTCTATAGTTAACAATATTTTTCTCTACTTTTTACCAGATTCTTATTGGTTGATAATATTGACTCGGCATGGATCTTTCGTTCAGTTTTTTTTGGTTTACATGTCGTTTTGGTTCCTTCAGTTTAGTTTAGGATTTTTTTTTCAAGGCTGTTTCTTCAGTTTAGTTTTTTGTCCTGTCTCGTGCTTTTTTCACGATTGAACTTTAATAGGTATCTTGGAAACAAAGCAGTTTCTTTTTTTTTTTTTAGAGAGGGGGGGGGGGGGGGGGGGAACGGAGGGGGTGCTGGCCATTGTCTTTAATGTTGAATACTTGGGTTCTTGATTTTGTGTAGGCTCTATTTCACAAAAGTTAAATTGGGCTCGCCTCCAAGGGAATTCAGTGTACAGATCGATACTGGAAGTGATATCTTGTGGGTTACCTGCAGTGATTGCTCCCAATCCAGTGGACTCGGTATAAGATTTTGGCTCTTTATCTTGTTCTAGTGCCTTCATGTTTAATTGAATAATAAGGCAATTTCAACCTTATTTTATTTATGTTTTTTTCCAGGTTCAGCTCAATTCCTTCGATGCTGCTATTTCTTCTACTGCTGGGCTGGTCTCCTGCTCGGACCCAATGTGCTCTTCAGCTTTTCAAACTGCGGCAACTGAATGGCTCTAGTTAGAGTAATCAGTGTGGTTACACTTTTCAATATGGAGACGGAAGTCGGACATCGGGATATTATATATGTGTCTGATGCACTGTATTTTGACATGGTTCTTGGGCAGTCTTACATTGCCAATTCTTCAGCAACAGTTGTTTTTGGGTAAGCTTCTGTGACTAATCTGAAATTTGTGTGCGGGTGTGGTCTACCTAAGGCGGGCTGAAGACAGTCATGGGAAGAATTCCAATAGGATAAACATATAATTTGATGTTCCTTATGGAGTACTACATGTATTGCCATAGGAGGTATTATAAACTCTGTGCTTTCTTGTATTTAGGTTGTTAGGTACAGCTTTATTGGCAATTTGACTTCTTTGCTCTTTTTGTCACAAAGTGCAGTTAGATTCTTTTGTCTCTTTGGCATCCCTAAGATCATCAGATATATTTAGGTAAAATGAGCTTATTAAACTCTTGTGCGGAGGCAAGGGGAAAAATTAATGACAGTTCATAAACAACTATAGTAAAGGGCTATGGGGGAAAATAAAATCAAAACTGACTAAAAAATCAAACTTCCCTTTAAGAACCACAACCATTTAATAAGTCAACTGACAAATACTATGAGATGGGACCACAAGCACTGGGTAAACAACATCCTCTTCAATAATAAAGATAATAAAGACAACACAAACATATATTACATTCACTACACTACAAAACAAGCCAACATGGACATAGAGGCAGGACCTACATATTTTATTTTTCAACCGATAAAGCGTGTTGTATAAAACCACAACAAACCAACAACAACAGTATATGTAAGGAAATCTGGCACGGTGATGGAACACAGCAGATCTGAACAAATTCTTTAAACAAACGAAACGACTCCAGAGAAAAAACATGCAGGAGTTTGTCTTACCCACTTCACACAGTTTTAAAATACTTAACCCACATTTTAATGACTTTGTCTAACTTGTTTAAAATCAAAGACAAGACATTATCATTTATGTCACACACAGGTTCAAAAAGTGTGAATTTTTATACTGGCAAACACGTGAGAAACTGAAAACACATGGGTAACTGAAACATTACTATACAAGTGAGAAACTATATGACATCGTCTCTACCTCTTCTCATTGCCGTGTCCAAAACACTCCCAAGATGCCACCTCTGTTGAACCCAAAGAAGTTGAATGGGTTAGCTGCTTGTCTACGTCGTCTACCGAAATAGCAAAGGCGACAAATCGCAAAGAAGACAAATCGTAAAGGAGATCTGAACGAAACTTAGTTCAATTAAGTGGAGCAAGCTTAAAATAATCACACGACTTTAGTTCTAGAGAGAGAGGCTCTGCCTTCTCTTTAGAACACTTTTGGTGTATTTGTTGACCCTTGGAGGTCACGACATAGATTATCAAACTCAGCTCCTCTGGCTGATCTTTTCCGCTCCTTTACGTCGCCGATATGACGCCAGGAGCCGCCCCACGCGCCGATTCAATCCTCTGCTTTTTAGGGCTATTTTCGGCGGTTTTCGACGGCAACGACCCTTGGACAGTGTCAAAAGCTCTCTGCCGCCCAGATCTAGTCGGTCCTATGTCCCTCAGCCGCGCGTGACTTTCACGCACCACCGTGGTGTTCCGGTCCCTGTTTTGCTGTTTGCTGCTTATTTTTCGGTTGTAGTTGGTTTGTGTTGTTGCTGCTCCTTTGGGGCTTTGCTGGCCATTTTGTGGCCTTGCTGCCCTTTTGTGGGTTTTGTTGTTTTATCTGTCCAGGTTGGCTATGTTGATCGTTCTTAGCTTCTTTGTTAGTATCTTTTATGGTTCTGGAAGTGCCGTCTGCCGTTTCCGTCCACCCGCTCTCTCTGCCCAGCATGGAGCATTTGTGGTTTACCGATCCTTTAGGGATCCCGCTAGCCTCTTTTTGCAACCTAGTTGTGCTTTGATCTTTTTTTCTTGATGTCTTGTGTATTTTGTACTCTTGATTCAATGCTATGGAAGCCTCTCGATATTATTCAGCAAAAAAAATGGAGCAAGCTTAGTTTGTGGTTTCAAAACAACGCAAAAGAGACTAGAGTTTTAAGACTTTGTTTGCCTGCGGGGGGAAAATTTGAGACACTTATGGAAGGGGCATAGATACACAGGGGGGAAGATTAAGCTGATTTCTCAACATCGGCTAGTGCGAAACGCACCGTTCAGTTAAACATGTCCTATCCAATTTTTTTTTTAAAGTCGGGAGATATCACACAATTTATGTTGGAAAAAAGGCATGCGGAAGCTGCTTACCTTTCGACACCCACTGCTTCACATAGTTTCATTTGTCTCGTGGGAGCTACTGGTTGTTTAGGGCATTCGGTTCAAATGGTGGGTTGAAGTGGAAATGAGTTGCTTACGTGGAAAATGGAGGCTGACATGGAAAATTATTCCATTAGTTAGACTAACGAAAGGTAACTGCTAGACTATTTTTTTAAGTATGGAAAGATCAAGGATAAAAAAGTTGAAACATTAAATTTTATAACTAAAAATGAAAAGGGGTGAAAATCTAATGACTAAAAAGCAAATTTCCTTTCTATTTAAGTCACATAAAACAAAAGAGATCAACATAGGGAGATTTAGATTATTATTTTTAGGGAAATTTGCTTTTTAGTCACCGGGTTTTTACCCCATTTTATTTTTAGTCACAAAACTCAATGTTTCAAAATTTTAGTCCTCAATCTTTCAATACGATTAAAAATTAGTCCTACCGTTACGTTCTGTTAGATTAATTAACGGAATAGTGGTCCACGTCAGCCCCACTTTCCACGAACACCACCCACTTCCATGTCAGCACCTCAGTAATTAAAATTTAGCGAAAACGACATGTAGCTTAGCGTAATTTTTTTTTCCCTGCGTACGGTGCGTTTCATGAGCCTTAGGTTGGGCATCTGGAAGACAACCTAACCCCCCCCCCCCCGTGTTCCCATTCACTGCCGTTACTGTCTTAAAATTTCCGAACTACCAGTCAATCTTCAAGCCCTAGCCGAAGCACAAAACCCATTGACTAGCCGAAGCACAAAACCCATTCAACACAATCAGAGATATCGGTGCATTTTGGACGCAGAAATGGAAAGCGGTGAAGGTAGAGTTGCTTTTATATAGTTTGTCTTTTAATAACCCATGTGTTTTAGATTCTCACGTGTTTGACAGTATAAAAGTCTACACTTTTAAGTACCCATGTGTGTGACAGAAATGATAATGTTTCCGATTGTGTTGATGTTAGACGAAGTCCTTAAAATGTGGGTCAAGTATTTTTAAAATCTGTATGTCAAGTGGGTAAGAGAAAGTCCTTGCTTTTTGTCTTTATTCTTTTTGTCTGTTTGATGAGTTTGTCGAGATATGCTATGTGTGATGGCAGAATTTGTTACTATATGGCTTGTTGTGGTTTTTGTAGGACATAACACAAAGTAACAGACTTTATGTCCATGTTGGCTTGCTTTTGTTTTGTAGTGAATAATATAGCCATATGATTGTACTGGCTTTATTCACTTGCTGATGCTTGTGGTCCCATAAAAAGAAGTTGTTGACCTTATTAAATGGTTGTGGTGCTTAAAGTCTCTAACTTTGAATTTTAGTCACTGAATTTTGGTTTTGTGTTCCCTTTGGCCCTTATTTTTAGTCATCGAAATTTTTCAGGTGTGCTTCGTGTAATGATATACCATGGTGGGCAGTTTTTGGGTGGACCTGGCCAGATTTATTCTGGAGGCATGACAGTTGATATGGGTACACTCCATGTGGATTTTATGTCCATATGGGAGTTTGAAAGAGCTGTGAAAGGGCTTGACTATTGTTCAGTTGGAGACTTGTGGTATAACTTCGATAATGAGGATTGGATTGTTGTGAAAAAGTTGAGGGCAGATAAAGATGTGTTTGAGTTGATGGATGTCGCGCTAAAAGAGAAAAAGAAAATGTTGAACATATTTGTAGCGCATCACGTTGATTCTCCTGAGGTGATGGGGAATGATGCTGGGGAGGATGATGTGGCGGTTGAGGTGATGGGGAATGATGCTGGTGAGGATGATGTGGGGGCTGAGGTGATGGGGAATGATGCTGGGGAGCCTTCTAGACTAAGGAGATCCTCTTGTAGAGCACCTCAGATTGGTAAATTAATTGATGAATCTGATGAGGGCGAGGTATCTGACTACGGCACTGACGTAGAGAACTTTAGTGATGCTGAAATAGATGAACCAGATTTATTTGAGAATGTGGAGAGTCCAACCCAAGCAGCGGAGGATGATGGCGCGAAGGTAGATTGGTTTGGGGCTTTTCCAGGCCCTGAGGCGGAGAGCAATGCTGATGATATCGCTTCGGAGTACGAAGCAAGTGATGGCTTTAATAGCGAAGAATTGTCTAATGGTGATGGAGCCCCCCGTCAAAGAAGACGGTTCCCCGAGTTCAACTTGGATGATCTGTATGGTGAGGTGACACTAGAGCAAGGGATGATATTTCCCACCATCCAAATAGTGAGGAAGGCTTTGAGGAGGTACGCAGCACAAAAACAATTCGACTTCAACTACTTGCACAATGATAAGATGCGTGTGCAAGCAATATGTAAAGAAGAGAATTGTGATTGGTACATCTTCGTGGGAGAGATGAGGGGCCACACGGGGTTTCAGGTCACTTCTTTTGTGCATGAGCACACATGTGGTGCTCACTACGTCAATCGAAAATGTGATGTTGCATTCTTGTCCCAGCATTACCTGCAGAACTTCAGGGATCATCCCGGTTGGCCTACATCTGCATTGCAAGTCCAGATAAAAAGAGACTTCAACACTGAAGTTCCATTGCATCGATGTTATAGAGCTAAAAGACTTGCACTGGAAAGGGTGAATGGGAACCAATTAGAACAATTTAAATTTGTTCGTCGATATGGCCTAGCATTAGAGAAATGGAACCCTGGGAGCACGTTCACCCTTGTGAAAGCAGGGCAACATTTCCTGAGATTGTATATCTGTCTTGCTGCATGTAAAGCTGGTTTTATGCATTGTAGACCCATCATCAGCGTTGATGGATGTCATCTCAAGGGGCAGTTTGGAGGACAGCTGCTATGTACCATCGGAAAAGATGGAAACGACGACATGTATCCCATCGCATATGCTGTGGTGGAGGCTGAGACAAGAGAGTCGTGGTCTTGGTTCATGATGCAATTGTTGAGCGACATCGGATCGCTTGAAGTTCATGGATGGACTTTCATGAGTGATAGGCAAAAGGTAATGTCCTTATTTCTAGCTTTTTGTTTTAGATGACTATGTATTAATTGGTGAGATTTGATTGGCTTAACGTGTTTGTTTGTTATATAGCAGGGATTGGGCCTTGTATTTGATAATGAACTTTCAGAGGCTAGTCATAGAAGTTGTCTCCGTCATATCCATGCCAACTTAAAGAGTGCGAGATTTAAAGGGAAAGCGCTGAAGGATGCTTTATGGGCTGCTGCAACTGCAACCAACCGCGTTGCATTTGAAAGGGCAATGCAAAGAATTGAGGCTACTAACCCCGGAGCCCAAGGGAAGCTCATAAAGATTGATCCCGCCTTATGGTCTAGACATGCTTTCGGTATTGGTTGCAAGAGCGATATGCTCTTGAATAACCTTGCTGAAGATTATGTTGTACTGAGATGTTTTCTTATAAATTCAGGATGGGCCTTCAAATGCTAGAGGCCGTGGCAGGGGAAGGGGCAAAGGAAGGGGTAGAGGCAGAGGGAGAGCTTCGGCTCCTGCTCCTGCTCTAGGACCAGAACAATTTTGTGCTGAGTTCGTTGAAGAATTTCTTAGTCAAGGGGCTCCTAATCCCACTCCAGCATCTGGTGTGTTCATATTTTTCATTGTTGTAACTTCTAAAATATTTATGTCAGATGGTATAATGTGATGGGCTCCTAACTTCTAAAATATTTATATAGGGACTACCAGTAGCTGAACATGTGGAACAATGATGGCAAGTGTCTTTTTGTAATTGTGGTAAGACTTGAAATGCTCAATTGTCACTCTCAATGCTCAATTAGACATGGAATAATGTGTTGATTTTAATTTATTTCATTGTTGTTGCAGGGATTCTTAATGGTCTAGACATGGGGGAGCACTTATTTTGTATTGGGACATGTATATTGGGACATGTATCTTGTAATGAAAGCATTTCAGCCTTGTATTGGGACGTGTATGTTGTAGTGGAAGCACTTATTTTATATTGGGACATGTATTTTTTGAACAGGCTATATACCCCCAATTGAACTTTCAGTCAAGTTGATATTGTCGTCCACTTAGGATGATGGCACAATATTCAGTTTTGTATTGGGTGATTTCCTGAGCAAATGATATTAAACTGGAGCCGACGTTGTATATGCATGCGTCCTTTTTCCAAAAAGGTAAATCAATATGAAGCAATAAATCTCATCTTAATTATCAAGAAACATGAATCTATTTAACAAATAAAATGCACTGCGGATTCAAACGATTTAGATAAGAAGAACTCGCATAGGATCCCAAAATAAGTTTAAAAAGCCACATGAATTCTGTTGCGGCCATGTATATTTACAGAATTATGAGTCATTGACTAATACCATATACAACCTACCCTATTACATAGAGCATTTACTCCGAATCTATTTTCACCAAAAGAGCACTTATGACAACAACAACAACAATCCAAGAGAGTCTCATCGTGAATTTCAGTCTTCTGTTTATAATCTGTAGTTGTAACTTCTCACTTTCAAGAGCCTTTACGTTCTTCATTACCTTCTTATTTTTAATATCTAACTCTGACTTCTCAATTTGCAATGCCTTTTATCTTCTTCGTCAACATCGGGCCAACCTCCATCCCACGGGGGCAAGTCGGAGGATCATACCACAGAAAGAAGTTGCACGACTCCAATTTCTATTGAAATTACAACGAAGTAACTAATTACAAACTAAACTGAAGACAGATACACGCGGATTTGGACAGATACACATTTATTTCAACACTTACAGATTCTTCATTCCATTTTGCGCACCCAAAGAAACGTCTTCCAGGATTGTGGCTAGTTAATGCCATCTTCAATGGTGCTATCAATCCACAATCACATACCACTGACCCATGACCTCCACTAGCAGTGACACGAGATGATGAATGGAAGATGTACAATTACAATAAAAATGAATCTTGAGAAGTACAACAAAACAGCAAAAAATTAAGCTTAATTTTGCCGCCTCCGGAATTATAATAATGATAATAGAAATAATAGCAAAGAACAAAATCATTAAGGTATGTTCTTCATAGGTCTGTGTAAGCTAGAAAGAAAAAATCACTTTACCCAAAACAATCACTTAACATTAACCAATCTACAGCTTATACCATACATTTCACCCAACAACAATCACAATCGTACAACTCGTACCCTACATTTCAACCAATATTGCAGAGATTGCAGAGAATGCAGCGACAATAACAACATGGAAAACTATCAAGATGCATACGGGGTAAAAACCTACGAACAAGAGGCTTACGAAAATCGTTAACCTGTTCTCCTTCAGAGATGGTGAGGACATTTCTTCTTCTCTGTATCGTCCCTCTTCTGCGCTGCTTTTTGCCGATCTAGGGTTTGGAGGCTTGTCGACCTGTGCGTGGGGGGGGGGGTTTAGGTTGGGGGAAGACAACTTAGATGCCCAACCTAAGGTCCTAAAGTACCGCTCATGAAACGCACCGTACGCGGGGAAAAAAATTACGCTAAGCTACATGCCGTTTTCGCTAAATTTTAATTACTGAGGTGCTGACATGGAAGTGGGTGGTGTTCGTGGAAAGTGGGGCTGACGTGGACCACTATTCCGTTAATTAATCTAACAGAACGTAACAGTAGGACTAATTTTTAATCGTATTGAAAGATTGAGGACTAAAATTTTGAAACATTGAGTTTTGTGACTAAAAATAAAATGGGGGTAAAAACCCAGTGACTAAAAAGCAAATTTCCCTTATTTTTAAGCTATTAGTGGTCGTAACCGTCGCTAATCTCCCGTGTATACACATCCTATTTCTTTACGCTTCTCATAATTTTTACTGTTTTTTTTATATAACTAATATATGTTCTCTCTTATATTCTTGTATCATATTATTAAACGACATTGATTGACGGATCTATGAAAGAAAACAAATATTTGATAAGTGATTTTTGCATACAAGTGATAAAAATATATTTTAAATAAAAGGTTTAAATATTTTTATATTATTACTATGAGATTGACACGCAGCAAAAAAGCTCTTTTAAAAATGTGTAAAATCGGCCATAAACCATTAACTATAGCTACTATCAATTTTATGAGTTCATTTTTACGATTTTTTGTCGGGTAATTGTTTGATTTGTGTGGGACGAGGGATTACAGATGTCTGAAAGATTAGTTGTGGGACGAAGGACTTTACATGTCGAAAAAAAAATTGGAATCACTTCTAAGGCTTTTGACCCATTAATTATCGGGTTTGTGTGAAATGAGGACTGCACAAGTTCATAAATTAGTAAAGGTGAGAGTAAACTGACATAAACTACCAGTTATATATTAAAAACAAAAAACAAAAAGAGCATAAAGATACATCATTTTTTCGGTACGTCAAAATCTAATGGGGGAATGTACTGAAGCTAACGCATTAGGCCATATCTATTCCACTATTTCGAAAATGTGACGATGGAAGGCTCGCGATTTCACAATTATATTACTTGACGAATTTTACCTTGAAAGTCTCGAGTCGTTTCCAATTGTTGAAGAGGAGGCTTGAGTCGTTTAGACTGCCAATTGATTTGTGGAGGAATCTTGAGTGGCGTAGACTTCCGAGTCAAGTGGAATATGAATTAACCAAAGTAGGACTGGGTGGGTGAAGTGGAAAATGTCGAGACTGCCAATTGTTTTGTGGAGGAATCTGAGTGGCGTAGACTTCCGAGTCAAGTGGAATATGAGTTGAACAAAGTAAGACTGGGTGGGTGCTGTGGATAATGTCGATCCTGACAAATAGAGCTCGAAGAAACGGGGCAAATGAGCATGTTTTATGGGGATAACTTTAGTCAAGCTCTGCTCACTCAAAGTCTTCTTCGTCAACGCCTCACCTTCCACACAACTTGGCCACTTTTTCATCAATAAGCCACTTACCTCCCATTATATTCTCACACCTTCTCACATAAACTCTAGCCCTTTGCTGATCCTCTCTCTCTCTCTCTCTCGCTCTCTCATGTACACATTCATGATGTTAATGGTCATATTCCTACAGCAATCGGTTCCCTGAAAGATTAGGTCTACCTTGATTTAAGAAATAATGATTTGACTGGAGACATACCATCCACATTCAATAAATTGGAAGGGTTACAGATATTATATATTGACGGAAACAAGATCCAAGGGTTTATTCCTGAAGATCTATGTCAATTAAGAGACCTGGGAGAATTATCTCTGTCAAATAACAATATCTCCGGAGCCATACCAGATTGCATCTCAAACCTCAGACATCTGAGTCGTCTAAACTTGAGTTCTAATAGACTTAATTCGTCAATACAGTCAGAGGTATGGAGTCTTGAAAATTTGCAGTTCTTGGATCTATCGTCGAATGCCCTCAGTGGATGTTTTTCTTCAAAGATGCAGAAAAGCTCTGTTATGGTACAACTGAGTCTATCTCAAAACTATATTACCGGAAATATTCCAAGTATCATCGGTACGTTTGAGAGTCTAAACTATCTTGACTTGTCAAAGAACTTATTTCAAGGAGAAATTCCACAATCTCTCGGAGACTTGAAAGGATTGGAAAAATTGGATCTCTCTTATAATAATCTCTCCGGCACAATTCCCAAGTATCTTAAGACACTTCGATACCTTAAATATTTGAATTTGTCTTTCAACAAGCTATCAGGAAAGATTCCATCTGGTGGGCATTTTATCAACTTCACAACTAAATCATTCTCAGGGAATCCTGCTCTTTGTGGAAATCAAACAGTTGGAATTCGTCCTTGTCCAAGTCCAAGCCCACAGAGATCAAGGGTGAAACAGATTTTGCTCAAGCATATTCTTCCTGTAATACCGGCAATCATAATCCTCATCGCACTGGTATTTATGTGGAGTCGGAGAGGACGTGGAGGAAGTTTCATGCAGGTTCCAAGTCTGTTTAATGTCATGCCAAGAATGGATCAGAGATTGATAACTTATGGAGAGCTTTGTCAAGGAACAAATTATTTCTGCAAAAGCAATTTGCTTGGATGTGGACGCTTCGGTTCAGTATACAAAGGAATACTATCCGATGGAACAATTGTGGCTGTCAAAGTTCTTAATTTGCAATTGGAAGGTGCTTTCAAAAGTTTTGACACAGAATGCAAGGTGATACGAACAGTCCGGCACAGGAATCTTGTCAAAGTCATAAGTACTTGCTCTAACCCCGAGTTTAGAGCTCTGGTGCTGCAGTACCTGTCGAACGGCAACCTCGACAGATGGTTATACTCTCACAACTATTGCTTGAATCTTCTTCAGTGGGTAAACATTATGTTTGATGTTGCATCAGCGTTGGACTATCTCCACTGCGGTATATCAAAATCTATAGTACACTGTGATCTGAAGCCTGCTAATATCCTTCTGGATGAGGATATGGTGGCACATGTTGGTGACTTAGGCATTGCAAAGATTCTAATTCAAAAGGACGGAACACAAACCAGAACCCTCGGTACACTCGGCTACATTGCACCAGGTACCAAATATATAGTTCAATTTTTTATTTATTTCATTACCAAAAGGGTAATTAACAGTCGCTAATCTCCTCAAGAACAATTCTGCTTAATTTTGGCAGTAGCGATTTTAATTACTCTTTCTTAAATTAACTGTTGAAGTTACTAACTTAAAACACCTTGTCTTTTCAATAATTTGTGGATATTGATAGAATATGGGTTGGACGGAAAAGTATCCACCAAAGCTGACGTTTATAGTTATGAAATAATATTGTTAGAGATGATTACAAGGAAGAAACCCATTGATGACATGTTTGCAGGAGACTTAACTTTGAGACAGTGGATAAGTGCATCACTTTCGGAGTCTGAGAGGCTAATGGAAGTTGTGGATGATGGGTTATTAGGAATGAAAGGTGGAAGAGAAGTAGTCTTCATGCAAGATATTCTTTCGTCCATCTTGAAATTGGGCTTGAGGTGTTCCGAAGAGGTGCCAAATGAAAGAATCGATGCCAAAGATGTGCTTGTCAAGCTTAACAAAATCAAGTCGAGACTTTTATGAAAACAGGGAAGAGGAGTCCATGATCTCCATCGAATGTTTCATCGCAATTGCAAGCAGGGGTGAGTTATAGTTTCATATGCAAGATTCCACGATTTTTTGTTTTTTCGTTTGTGTCTTGTTTGTATTTCCTTTTCTTAATTCTGTTGGGTCCTGTTTTCTACGTTCGCCTTTCCATATATAATATAAGTTGGTTTTCAAGCCAAAAAAGAAAAAAAAAAAGATTCCACGATTTTTTGTATTTAATTGACCGCATATGCACTTTAGCTTTGGGATCGTTTTCCTTTGCGCTTAGTTGTGGAGCTTTTTCCCCCAGTCTTTCTTCGCTTTTCTCTCCTTTCAAACTGTTGTTCATTTGTTGATTTCTTGATTGATGTTAGTACAAAGGCCTTCCATTCTCTTGCTCAAGTTTTGGTTACTGCAGTTATGCATGACCCAATCTAACGAAGTTGCTAGCTAGTCTGAAAACTTGAGTAAGTTGCTGACAATCTAAAAGCTTGAAATTACTGACTAAGCAAATTAGGGATATCTAAGAGCTTGAAATTAACACTCTATTTATTTATTTTGTTGTTCTAGCTGAATATATATAACATATACGCAATAGCACACTCGTAGCGAATATACGATTTTATAATGTGCGTTTAACGTGGTAAGATGTGGTTGTAACCGTCACTAATCTCCTTTCCATACACATCCTATTTATTTATGCTTCTCATAATTTTCACTTAAAAAAATAAAAAATGTATGTTCTCTCCTATATTCATATATCATATTATTAAACCACTTGGATTGACAGATCTATGAAAGAAAACAAATATTTGATAAGTAATTTTTGCATCAAAGTGATAGGAATAGCTTTTAAATAACTTTATATTTATTACTATAAAATTGACATGCAGCGAAAAAGCTCTCTTTTAAAATGTCGCCTAAGGTGTAGGTGACATAAAATCTGCCCTATTAATTTTTTGAGGTCCTTCATATCGTTTTTAGTCTAATAATTTTCTAATTTATATGAGACGAACAACGTAGACTCAAAGATTAGTCGAAATACATATAAATTTATCTGAACTCTCAATTATATATATTTGATATTTTTGACAAACGCACATCATTTTCTCGGTAAGTCAACAAGAAAAGCAAGCATATTGTATTAAAACCTGACAGCTAGCCAGGTAGCTACATGTCGTGAAAAATGTTTTATTTTAAAGTGTGGAGTACTTAAAGTTAACTTACTTAAAATAAGCAGCACAGCCACAATATAACCACAAAAATGGGGGGAAGAAAACATGAATTGCGTATCAAGTACGACTACTGGTGGCCTGATTGAACAATAGATGTAAACTTCTTGGCCTGATTCCTGAAAATTGAAGGAGAAGGTTTTTTAAAATTAGTGAGGCAATAAAATTAATTACATACACCACCAGATACTCTTATGAATTACACTATTATGTCTGTCCGAATTTGTAGAGAAATGGAAGTCCGACTACTACGTGACTTGCGTGGTTTCCGTCTGTTGTCTTTAATTTTGGGAGTACCGAGTACGGCGGTGCATTTCGTTTTCTTTCGCCATCGTGGGTCCTCGTTTCTTTATCTCTTGATGGGCGACTATCATACTCGAAAACCCAGCCCGTGTTTCCTCATCCGCTGGCTCCCCCTCCCTTGGGTCGCCGCCCGTCGTCCTTGACTCGTTGGTCAAGAAAGGCGTGCTTAACGTCTCTATTCTAGAAGGACCGCGTTTGAGAAAAGTCTTGCTCAAAAAGGGCATCCTCCGCTTGCGAGCCTGTACCGGGATTAATGTTTTGAGAGTCCTTTTTTTTTTGGGCCATATTAATTTCTCGTCTGATCGGCCTGGCCCCGGCGCTATGCTTTTTCGATTGATCAACGGTCCATGTGATTGGTTTTGGTATGATTTTGACAATAAAATCAACGATAATGAATGTAAATAATTATCGAGTATGATAGTCGAGTAAACAATTAAATCTATTTTTCATTATCATTTCCTCGCATCAGTCCTCTTGTCTGCATCCCTATAGAATAGCACCACCATCAGCAGTGCATGGCGGTCTTTCTTTTTTGGCTTTGGTTTCAGAGAGGTTGTAATCTGTCTTGGCCTTTGGATACTATTGTCAAAGATATTTGTTGGATTGGGAATAGATCTGGTGCTATGATCTTGCGTTGTATTACTGCTTAATATAACTATAAGAGATGTGTATTAAATGAGTACTATTCATCTCTAATGGTGGATTTTTAGCTGTTCAGCTTTGATCAAATAGATCATGTACGTTTTCAAGCCAATCATCTTGGAGTTTGTTTTAATCTACTCTGTCAACTTCGTACTTTAATCGAGCAACCTATTCTTTAACCACAACTAAGCAGCAAATCATTAACTCCTCTCCATCACAAATCAACTTGAAAAGCTAAACTTCACGCACATCAAGATCCATGAATGTAAATGTAAGATTTGATACAATGGCTTGTTTTTCTTTCTGGGTCAGGTTTCTTTCCTCTCTCACTTTTCTTTGAAACACTACTTTGGATTTTTTTTTTTTAAATCAGCTGATGGCTTTGGTTCATGTTATTTTGTTAGGTTTTTCTTGAATTTATTTAAGTTGGGTTTCCCAAATATTCTACTTTTTGCTTACGAAATTGTGTACGGATTTTTTTTCCTATGCATTTTGTTTGGATTTGTTTGCTTTGATGTATAAAGTTTGTTTTTTTTTTCTAAGCTCTTAAAAAGGAGCTTATCTTCTTTCACTGACTCTAATGACTTTTTCACGACCTGTAACATTCTTTTACAAATTTCAACAATTTTTTTATAAATTTAATAATAACATATATACTAACTCCTATAAAAATAATTTAATAAAAAATATTTTATTCATCCAAACAAAGGCTGTAGGGCGAGAATAAACTTTTTTCTATTCTTCAGAGTTAACGCGTTACTTTGAGAGACTAGCATATATTTAGGGAACTTTTTATAAAGTGTTACGACTAAAGTCTTTGGATTGGAATTTTTTACACAGGCCACTCATGACTCACGTGGCCACTTTTTCTTCGTCGCCTATTCCCGTCGCTCTGGAGTCTTGTGCCTGAACAAATTGCTGAACTCCAGACTCCAGGTCCCTATATAAGCCGCTTACCTCCCATTATATTCTCACACCTTCTCACATAAACTCTAGCCCTTTGCTGATCCTCTCTCTCTCTCGTGTACACATTCATGATGTTAACAGAAAAGCCATTCATTCTCGTGCTGTTCGGTTTTCTGTTAGTGTCATCATGCATGCTCCAGTTGGTCCACTCTTCCACCAACTTTACAGATCAATCAGCTCTCATTGCCTTCAAATCTAAACTTAGCTCTGATCCAAACGAAACTTTCTTGGCCAGTAACTGGTCCACGACAAGGAATTTTTGTAATTGGATTGGGGTCTCTTGTAGCCGACAAAGGCAAAGGGTCACCAGTTTGGACCTCTCTTACATGGGTCTCAAAGGCACCATTTCTCCTAATATTGGTAACCTCTCCTTCTTAGTCGCACTTCGTCTCCACAACAACAGCTTCTTTGGCTCCCTGCCCCATGAGATCAGTCGTCTACATCGCTTGAGAATACTCAATTTGACGTACAACAATTTGGAAGGAAGCATCCCGCCAATTTTACATCAATGCCGCGAGCTCACATATTTAGCTCTGGCAGGAAACAAGTTTAGCGGTAGCATACCTAAAGATTTGGGCATGTTATCGAAGCTTCGCATGATGTATCTTCAAGATAATGATCTTACGGGAGCAATTCCCTTGTCTCTCAGCAACATGTCATCTATAGGCGTCTTGAATTTTGAATCCAATAGTGTCACGGGTGCATTTCCTTCTTTCGTCTTGAACATATCTTCTCTGACCATTCTTGCTCTTACAGAAAATCAGATCTCAGGAACGCTTCCAATGGATCTCTGCAGCCGCTGTCCTAAGCTTCGAGTACTTTCCCTTGGAAACAATGAATTGAACGGTCCGCTTCCTTCACAACTAAATTCTTGCAGAGAGGTTGTATTTCTATCTCTGTCATACAATAAATTTGATGGAAGTGTTCCAAAAGGATTCTGGAATTTAGAAAAGCTTGTAGTGCTATCTCTTGGAGGTAACAACTTGATAGGTAACATACCTCCTACAATAAGTAACCTGTCGAGGTTACTTGGGTTTGGGATTGAGCGTAACAATATTGAAGGGAGAATTCCAAGTACTATATGGCATCTTCCGAATCTGAATAAATTATATTTGGGAGACAACCATCTCACAGGGCCAATACCCCATTCAATATTCAACAGTTCTTCTCTACAAGATATCTACTTGGAAGAGAATTCTTTCTTTGGAAATCTTCCATCAGATAGGGAGTTTTTCTGCCCTAATCTTCAAAATCTGGTGCTGGGTATTAACAAAATTGGCGGTCGTATCCCTTCGTATCTTTCAAATTGTTCGCAGCTTCTTCAAGTTGATTTTCATAAAAATTCATTCTATGGGTGGCAATCAGCTAACGGGGAAGGCAGAAGATCAAGGGCATAGTTTCCTTTCCTTCTTATCAAATTGTAGATATTTAGAATGGTTATCTATCTCCGAAAATCCATTGGGCATCACGCTCCTAGACTCGATTGGAAATTTTTCAATTTCCCTTCGATACATTCAAGCATCTCGAAATCAGATTAACGGTCCTATTCCTACTGCAATCGGTTCCCTGAAAGATTTGGCCTTGCTTGATTTGCACAATAATGATTTGACTGGAGACATACCATCCACATTCAGTGAATTGGAAGGGTTACAGAGATTATATATTGACGGAAACAAGATCCAAGGGTTTATTCCAGAAGAGCTATGTCAATTGAGAAATCTGGGAGAATTATCTCTGTCAAATAACAATATCTCAGGAGCCATACCAGATTGCATCTCAAACCTTAGACATCTGCAATATCTAGACTTGAGTTCTAATAGACTGAATTCGTCAATAGCGTCAGAGGTATGGAGTCTTGAAAATTTGCAGTTCTTGGATCTATCGTCGAATGCCCTTGGTGGAAGTTTTTCTTCAAAGATGCAGACAAGCTCTGTTATCGAACAGTTAATTCTATCTCAAAACTATATTACCGGAAATATTCCAAGTATCATCGGTACGTTTGAGAGTCTACGCTATCTTGACTTGTCAAAGAACTTATTTCGAGGGGAAATTCCACAATCTCTCGGAGACTTGAAAGGATTGGATAAATTGGATCTCTCTTATAATAATCTATCCGGCACAATTCCAAAGTCTCTTGAGGCACTTAAATTCCTTAAATATTTGAATTTGTCTTTCAACGAGCTATCAGGAGAGATTCCAAATGGTGGGCTTTTTATCAACTTCACAGCTAAATCATTCTCAGGGAATCCAACTCTTTGTGGAAAACAAACAGTTGGAATTCGTCCTTGTCCAAGTCCAAGCCCACAGAGATCAAGGGTGAAACAGATTTTGCTCAAGGCTATTCTTCCTATAATAGCGGCAATCATAATCCTCATCGCACTGGTATATATGTGGAGTCGGAGAGGGCGTGGAGGAAGTTTCAAGCAAGTTCCAAGTCTATTTAATGCCATGTCAACAATGGATCAGAGATTGATAACTTATCGAGAGCTTTGTCAAGGAACAAATGATTTCTGCGAAAGCAACTTGCTTGGATGTGGAGGCTTTAGTTCAGTATACAAAGGAATACTATCCGATGGAACAGTTGTGGCTGTCAAAGTTCTTAATTTGCAATTGGCAGATGCTTTCAAAAGTTTTGATGCAGAATGCAAGGTGTTACGAACAATCCGACATAGGAATCTTGTCAAAGTCATAAGTACTTGCTCTAACCTCGAGTTTAGAGCTCTGGTGTTGCAGTATTGTCGAACGGCAACCTCGATAAATGGTTATACTCTCACAACTATTGCTTGAATCTTCTTCAAAGGGTAAACATTATGCTTGATGTTGCATCAGCGTTGGACTATCTCCACTGTGGTATATCGGAATCTATAGTACATTGTGATCTGAAGCCTGCTAATATCCTTCTGGATGAGGATATGGTGGCACATGTTGGTGACTTTGGCATCGCAAAGATTCTAATTCAAAAGGACGGAACACAAACTAGAACCCTCGGTACACTCGGCTACATGGCACCTGGTACCGAATATATAGTTCAATTATTATTTTTTCTAGTTCCATTGTTTATTTATTTCATTACCAAAAGGGTAATTAACGGTTGCTAATCTCCTCAAGAACAATTGTGCTTAATTTTGGCAGTTGCGATTTTAATTACACTTTCTTAAATTAACTGTTGAAGTTACTAACTTAAAACGCCTTGTCTTGTCAATAATTTGTGGATATTGATAGAATATGGGTTGGACGGAAAAGTATCCACCAAAGCTGACGTTTATAGTTATGGAATAATATTGTTGGAGATGATTACAAGGAAGAAACCCATTGATGACATGTTTGCGGGAGACTTAACTTTGAGACAGTGGATAAGTGCATCACTTTCGGAGTCGGAGAGGCTAATGGAAGTCATGGATGATGGGTTATTAGGGATAGAAGGTGGAAGAGAAGTAATCTTCTTGCAAGATATTCTTTTGTCCATCTTGAAATTAGGCTTGAGGTGTTCCGAAGAGGTGCCAGATGAAAGAATCGATGCCAAAGATGTGCTTGTCAAGCTTAACAAAATCAAGTTGAGACTTTTATGAAAACAGGGAAGAGGAGTCCATGATCTCCATCGAATGTTTCATCGCAATTGCAAGCAGGGGTGACTTAAAGTTTCATATGCAAGATTCCACGATTTTTTGTCTTTTTGTTTGTCTTGTTTGTATTTCTTTTTCTTAATGGGTCCTGTTTTGTACTTTCGCCTTTCCATATATAATATAAGTTGGTTTTGAAGCAAAAAAAAAAAGATTCCACGATTTTCTGTATTTCTTTTTTCCATTACGATTTTCTGTATTTAATTAACCGCATACGCGCTTTAGCTTTGGGACCGTTTTCCTTTGCGCTGAGTAGTGGAGCTTTTTCCCCAGGCTTTCTTCGCTTTTCTCTCCTTTCAAACTGTTGTTCATTTGTTGGTTCCCCGCGGTTTTAAAGTCAGTTCTGGGCCAACCATTAGTGTTTTTTTTTTTCTCGAAAACAACCGATAGATTAAAAACGAATAAAAAATGAACACAACAAAAAGACTAACACAGACACAACCACAGGACAGACCGATACATCACAACCAGTAAGACCCTCCAACGGATCAGAGGAACACTATTAACTCCATGCAGGGCAGAGAGAGTGATGACCGGACATAGTAGGCAAAGCTACTAGGGCCTGGACAAGCCGGAAAAGCGCCACAAGTAACGCGTAGCGAGACCCAATAACCATTAGTGCTTGCTCGAGCGGCATAACACACCAATAATTTCGGGCCTTAACTTTTCACAATTCACAAGCCAAACCATCGTTGCCCCTTGCCCTCCCTATTACTTTGGGCCTAATTTAAGAGTTATCAATGTTATTTCTATTTTTAAATCACAGAGAGATTTCTTGATTGATGTTAGTACAAAGGCCTTCCATTCCCGTGCTCAAGTTTTGGTTACTGCAGTTATGCATAACCCAGTTGTCCCATTCTAACGAAGTTGCTAGCTAGTGTAAAAACGTGAGGAAGTTGGTGACAATATAAAAGCTTGAAATTACTGACTAAGCAAATTAGGGATATGTACACGAAATCGTTTATTCTCACAACCCAACATTCTATTTATTTATTTTATTGTTCTAGCTGAATATATATAACATATACGCACTCGCACACTTGTAGCGAATATACGATTTTATAATGTGTGTTTAACGTGTCACTAATCTCTTTCCATTCACATCCTATTTCTTTATGCTTCTCATAATTTTCACTTAAAAAAAATAAAAAATGTATGTTCTCTCCTATATTCATATATCATATTATTAAACCACATGGATTGACGGGTCTATGAAAGAAAACAAATATTTGATAAGTAATTTTTGCATCAAAGTGATATGAATAGCTTTTAAATAACTTTATATTTATTACTATAAAATTGACACGCAGCGAAAAAGCTCTCTTTTAAAATGTCGCCTAAGGTGTAGGTGATATAAAGTTTGTCCTATTAATTTTTTGAGGTCCTTCATATCGTTTTTAGTCAAATAATTTTCTAATTTTTATGAGACGAACAACGTAGACTCAAAGATTAGTCGAAATACGTACAAATTTATCTGAACTCGCAATTGTATATATATTGATATTTTTGACAAACATACATCATTTTCTCGGTAAGTCAACAAGAAAAGCAAGCATATATATTGTATTAAAACCTGACAGCTAGCCAGGTAGCTACATACACCACCAGCTACTCTTATGAATTACACTATTATGTCTATCCGAATTTGTAGAGAAATGGAAGTCCGACTACTACGTGACTTGCGTGGTTTCCGTCTGTTGTCTTTAATTTTGGGAGTACCGAGTACGGCGGTGCATTTCGTTTTATTTCGCCGTCGTGGGTCCTCGTTTCTTTATCTCTTGATAGGCGACTATCATACTCGCAAACCCAGCCCGTGTTTCCTCATCCGCTGGCTCCCTCTCCCTTGGGTCGCCGCCTGTCGCCCTTCACTCCTTGGTCAAGAAAGGCGTGCTTAACGTCTCTATTCTAGAAGGACCGCGTTTGAGAAACGTCTTGCTCAAAAAGGGCAAAAGAACTTCAGCTGCACCGTGGGCCATTCACATCCTCCGCCTGCGAGCCTGTACCCCGGGATTAATGTTTTGAGAGTCCTTTTTTTTTGGGCCATATTAATTTCTCGTCTGATCGGCCCGGCCCCCGGCTACTATGCTTTTTCGATTTTTGGTCCTAATTAATAATTATTTGCGGTCTTGACTAGATTGATCAACGGTCCATGTGATTGGTTTTGGTATGATTTTGACAATAAAATCAACGATAATGATTGTAAATAATTATCTAGTGAATTGTATTAATCGGTGGGTGGGAAGGGTCTCAGACAATTGGGTATTAATTTTATTTTTGTTCAGCACATCCAATTAAGTCTTTTTTTCATTATCATTTCCTCGCATCAGTCCTCTTGTCTGCATCCCTATAGAATAGCACCACCATCAGCCGTGCATGACGCATTGGCGCGGAGAGAAAGTAACCACACAATATTGCGTTGCGACTTGCGAGTCCTGCGAGTCCTGCAGGTGTCCTACTAGCCTAGTTGACGACCATGTGCGGATGCAGTTTGTGCGCTAGGCTTATGGGCCCCGTGCTGGGTTCCGAATCTTCAAATTCTTGTTTGGATTTGGGGTCTTGGGACCCTGTTGGTTGGTGTGGGCTTTCCCGTTTTTCTTGCAGCTAATCTGTGGCCTGTGGGCGTTCCTTTATATTGTGCCGGATCTTGTAATTTTCTCATTTAATTAATAAACTTCTCAATTTGTCGTAGAAAAAAGTAATATTCGGCGCCTTTAATCTTTTTTTTTTTAAAAAAAAGAGCACACAAAAAAATTTGAAGTAGGATTTTTATGGTCACAATCAGATTATATGAATCAAGAAAAAACAACTAATTACATGCTCACAACAAAATAATTAGAAATTATTTTCCGAGAATTTACACACGTACAGAGGGAAAACTCTCTTCCCTTGGATGAGGGAGCCTCATGCTTAAGTTAGCTTTTGGACCTTTTCCTTTAAGCTCTTGGGTTGTTCTCATTGAAAAATGATTTAAACCAAATTGATTAAATTTAGTCGGTCAGATGACTAAGATTAAATCCTAATACATGAGCATACTATCTTAATTAATGAGGAGAATCCCACTTGAACCGACCCGCGACCCAATATGCTTCATTAATTGAAGTGTCAAACTCGTGTCTCATGGTGTTTGGATAAGTAAAATTTTACTCTCAAAATTTTATCATCATTACAAAAATCTCTCTCCTCACTTTTTCTCCAACTTTTTTCACTTTTTTACTAACTTTTTCACAAAACTTTTTCATTCTCTCTTCTCAATTTTTCACCAACTACTAAAATTTTAATTTTCAAACACCATATAAATGTGATAGAATTTATTTAATATATATAACATACACGCACACTTGTGAAGAATATACGATTTTATAATGTGTGTTTAACGTGGTAGGACGTAACAGTCACTAATCTCCACTACATACACATCCTATTTCTTTATGCTTCTCGTAATTTTTACTCTTTTTTTATATAACTAATATATGTTTTCTCTTATATTCATATATTATATTATTTAACGACATTGATGGATGGATCTATAAAAGAAAATAAATATTTGAGAATTAATTTTTGCATCAAAGTGATACGAATAGCTTTTAAATAAAAGGTGTAAATAACGCAGCTAAAAAGCTCTTCTTAAAATTTGGCCTAAGGCTTAGGTGACATAAAATCTGTCATAAAACTTATAGGTATTATTAATTTTTTGAGATCATTTTTACAATTTTTGGTCTAGTAATTATTTAATTTGTGTGGAACGAAGGACACATGTTTGAAAGATTAGTTGTGGGATGAAGTACTGTACATGTCAAAAAAAATTTGGAGTGACTTTTAAGACTTTTGACCTGTTAATTATCCCGTTTGTGTAAAATGAGGACCATATAAATCTATGAATTAGTCAAGTTGCGAGTAAACTGATATAAACTACCGATTATATATTGAAAAAAATAAAAGCGCATATGAAACATCATTTTTTTCGGTTCGTCAAAATCTAATGGGGGAATGCACTGAAGCTAACGCATGAGGCCATATCTATTCCACTATTTCGAAAATGTGACGATGGAAGACCTGCGTTGAGTCGTTTCGGCTGCCAATTGTTGAAGAGGAGGCTTGAGTCGTTTAGACTGCCAATTGTTTTGTGGAGGAATCTGAGTGGTGTAGACTTCCGAGTCAAGTGGAATATGACTTAACAGTACGACTGGGTGGGTGCTGTGGAAAATGTCGATCACGACAAATAGAGCTCGGAAGAAAGGATAAGAAGAAACTGGGCAAATGAGCGTGTTTTATGAGATAACTCTCAGTGGCACATTTCGTGGACCCGCGGGAAGGCAATGTTATGGCTCATCTTTTGGCTCGACGGGAATAGTCAAGCTCTGCTCCCTTAAAGTCTTCTTCGTCAACACCTCACCTCCCACCACAACTCGGCCACTTTTTTCTTCGTTGCCTATTCCAGTCGCTCTGGAGCCTTGTGCCTGAACAAATTGCTGAACTCCAGCCTCCAGGTCCCAATATAAGCCGCTTACCTCCTATTATATTCTCACACCTTCTCACATCAACTCTAGCCCTTTGCTGATCCTCTCTCTCTCGTGTACACATTCATGATGTTAATAGAAAAGCCATTCATTCCCGTGCTTTTCGGTTTTCTGTTAGTGTCATCATGCATGCTCCAGTTGGTCCACTCTTCCACCAACTTTACAGATCAATCAGCTCTCATTGCCTTCAAATCTAAACTTATCTCTGATCCCAACGAAACTTTCTTGGCCAGTAACTGGTCCACGACAAGGAATTTCTGTAATTGGATTGGGGTCTCTTGTAGCCGACGAAGGCAAAGGGTCACCAGTTTGGACCTCTCTTACATGGGTCTCAAAGGCACCATTTCTCCTCATATTGGTAACCTCTCCTTCTTAGTCGCACTTCGTCTCCACAACAACAGCTTCTTTGGTTCCCTGCCCCATGAGATCAGTCGTCTACATCGCTTGAGAATACTCAATTTGAGATACAACAATTTGGAAGGAAGCATCCCGCCAATTTTACATCAATGCCGCGAGCTCACATATTTATCTCTGGCAAGAAACAAGTTTAGTGGTAGCATACCTAAAGATTTGGGCATGTTATCGAAGCTTCGCATGATGCATCTTAATCATAATGATCTTACGGGAACAATTCCCTTGTCTCTCAGCAACATGTCATCTATAGGCGTCTTGAATTTTGAATTTAATAGTCTAACGGGTGCATTCCCTTCTCTCGTCTTGAACATATCTTCTCTGACCACTCTTGCTCTTGCAAAAAATCAGATCTCAGGAACGCTTCCAATGGATCTCTGCAGCCACTGTCCTAAGCTTCAAGAATTTTCTGTTTCATACAATGAATTGAAAGGTCCGCTTCCTTTACAACTAAATTCTTGCAGAGAGGTTACAGTTCTATCTCTGTCATACAATAAATTTGATGGAAGTGTTCCAAAAGGATTCTGGAAGTTAGAAAAGCTTGAATATCTAGCTCTTGGAGGTAACAACTTGATAGGTAACATACCTCCTACAATAAGTAACCTGTCGAGGTTACTTTTGTTTGGGATTGAGGGTAACAATATTGAAGGGAGAATTCCAAGTACTATAGGGCATCTTCCGAATCTGAATGCATTATCTTTGGGAGACAACAATCTCACAGGGCCAATTCCCTATTCAATATTTAACAGTTCTTCTCTACAAGAAATCTCCTTGGGAAACAATTCCTTCTTTGGTAATCTTCCATCAGATAGGGAGTTTTTCTGCCCTAATCTTCAATATCTGTTCCTGGGTGTTAACAAAATTAGCGGTCGTATCCCTTCGTATCTTTCAAATTGTTCGAAGCTTCTTCAAGTTGATTTTCATACAAATTTATTCTCTGGACCAATACCCAAAACTCTTGGAAATTTAAAATACCTCCAGGGACTTTTTTTGTGTAACAATCAGCTAACAGGGAAGGCAGAAGAACAAGGGCCTAGTTTCCTTTCCTTCTTATCAAATTGTAGACATTTAGAATGGTTATCCATCTGCAAAAATCCATTGGGCATAACGCTCGTAGACTCTATTGGAAATTTTTCAATTTCCCTTAGATACATTCAAGCATTTCGAAGTCAGATTAACGGTCCTATTCCTACTGAAATCGGTTCCCTGAAAGATTTGGCCTTGCTTGATTTGCACAATAATGATTTGACTGGATACATACCATCCACATTCAGTGAATTGGAAGGGTTACAGAGATTATATATTGACGGAAACAAGATCCAAGGGTTTATTCCTGAAGAGCTATGTCAATTGAGAAATCTGGGAGAATTATCTCTGTCAAATAACAATATCTCAGGAGCCATACCAGATTGCATCTCAAACCTTAGACATATGCAATATCTAGACTTGAGTTCTAATAGACTGAATTCGTCAATAGCGTCAGAGGTATGGAGTCTTGAAAATTTGCAGTTCTTGGATCTATCGTCGAATGCCCTTGGTTGAAGTTTTTCTTCAAAGATGCAGACAAGCTCTGTTATCGAACAGTTAATTCTATCTCAAAACTATATTACCGGAAATATTCCAAGTATCATCGGTACGTTTGAGAGTCTACGCTATCTTGACTTGTCAAAGAACTTATTTCGAGGGGAAATTCCACAATCTCTCGGAGACTTGAAAGGATTGGATGAATTGGATCTCTCTTATATTAATCTCTCCGGTACAATTCCCAAGTCTCTTGAGGCACTTCTATTCCTTAAATATTTGAATTTGTCTTTCAACAAGCTATCAGGAGAGATTCCAACTGGTGGGCCTTTTATCAACTTCACAGCTAAATCATTCTCAGGGAATCCAGCTCTTTGTGGAAATCAAACAGTTAGAGTTCGTCCTTGTCCAAGTCCAAGCCCACAGAGATCAAGGGTGAAACAGATTTTGCTCAAGTATATTCTTCCTGTAATAGCGGCAATCATAATCCTCATCGCACTGGTATATATGTGGAGTCGGAGAGGACGTGGAGGACGTTTCATGCAGGTTCCGAGTCTATTTAATGCCATGCCAACAATGGATCAGAGATTAATAACTTATCGAGAGCTTTGTCAAGGAACAAATGATTTCTGCGAAAGCAACTTGCTTGGATGTGGAGGCTTCGGTGCAGTATACAAAGGAATACTATCCGATGGAACAGTTGTTGCTGTCAAAGTTCTTAATTTGCAATTGGCAGGTGCTTTCAAAAGTTTTGATGCAGAATGCAAGGTGTTACGAACAATCCGGCACAGGATTTTTGTCAAAGTCATAAGTACTTGCTCTAACCCCGAGTTTAGAGCTCTGGTGCTGCAGTACCTGTCGAACGGCAACCTCGACAGATGGTTATACTCTCACAACTATTGCTTGAATCTTCTTCAAAGGGTAAACATTATGCTTGATGTTGCGTCAGCTTTGGACTATCTCCACTGCGGTATATCAGAATCTATAGTACACTGTGATCTGAAGCCTGCTAATATCCTTCTGGATGAGGATATGGTGGCACATGTTGGTGACTTTGGCATTGCAAAGATTCTAATTCAGAAGGATGGAACACAAACCAGAACCCTCGGTACACTCGGCTACATTGCACCAGGTACCGAATATCTAGTTCCCTTGTTTATTTATTTCATTACCAAAAGGGTAATTAACAGTCGCTAATCTCTTCGAGAACAATTGTGCTTGATTTTGGCTGTAGCGATTTTAATTACTCTTTCTTAAATAACTGTTGAAGTTACTAACTTAAAATGCCTTGTCTTGTCGATAATTTGTGGATATTGATAGAATATGGGTTGGAAGGAAATGTATCCACCAAAGCTGACGTTTATAGTTATGGAATATTATTGTTGGAGATGATTACAAGGAAGAAACCCATTAATGACATGTTTGCGGGAGACTTAACTTTGAGACAGTGGACAAGTGCATCACTTTCAGAGTCGGAGAGGCTAATGGAAGTTGTGGACGATGGGTTATTAGGGATGGAAGGTGGAAGAGAAGTAATCTCGTTGCAAGATATTCTTTCGTCCATCTTGAAATTGGGCTTGAGGTGTTCCGAAGAGGTGCCAGATGAAAGAATCGATGCCAAAGATGTGCATATCGAGCTTAACAAAATCAAGTTGAGACTTTTATGAAAGGGGGGAAGAGGGGTGCATGATATGATCTCCATCGAATAATCCACGAATTTTTATTTTTTTCCTTTCAGTCTCGTTTGTATTTCCCTTTCTTAATTCTGGCCTTAGCTTTTCACAATTCACAGTCCAAACCATCGCTGCCCCTTGCCGTCCCTGTTACTTTGGGCCTATTTTAAGAGTTATCAATGTTATTTCTATTTTTAAATCACACGTTTTGGTTACTGCAGTTATGCATACCCCAGTTAGCACAATCTTCAGAAGTTGCTAGCTAGACTGAAAACTTGAGGAAGTTGGTGACAATCTAAAAGCTTGAAAATACTGACTAAGCAAATTTTAGGAAGTTGGGGACATGTACACGAAATCGTTTATCCTCACAACCCAACACTCTTTTTTATTTATTTATTTTATTTTTCTAGCTGAATATATATAACATATACGCACTTGCACACTCGTAGAGAATATACGATTTTATAATGAGTGTTTAACGTGGTAAGATGCCGTCGTAACCGTCACTAATCTCCTCTATGAACACATCCTATTTTTTTTCTGCTTCTCATAATATTTACTTTTAAATAATAATAATAATAATAATAATAATAATATATGTTCTCTTCTTATATTCATATATCATATTTTTAAACGACTTTGATTAACGGATCTATGAAAGAAAACAAATATTTGATAAATGATTCTTGCATCAAATTGATAAGAAAGAATAACTTTTAGGAATTAATGTAAATTCAGTTCACCTTATATACGTAAAAATCGGATTAGTCCTCGTGATAACAAAAACATAAAATTAGTCACTTTCGATTTATACAAGCTAAATCTTCTAATCGATCCACTTTTGTTTGTTGGGTGTCTTTCATTAGGGACTGATTTTTATGCTTATGTGAAATTAGGGGTTAATTGTATGCTTTTTGTTATCACGAGGATTAATTCGATTTTTACTTATACCACATGGATTGATTTTTTATTTATCCCTAACTTTTAAATAATTTTATATTTGTTACTATAAAATTGACCCACAACAAAAAAGCTCTCTTTTAAAATGTCGCGTAAGGTGTATGTGACATAAAGTCGGTCCTATCAATTTTTTGAGATCTTTCTTACCGCTCTTGTTCTAATAATTGTTTAATTTGTATGATATGAAAAATTGCACATATTCAAAAATGAGTAGTTAGACAAACACATATAAAGAAACATCATTTTCTCGGTACGTCACCAAGAAAAGCAAGCATATTGTATTAAAACCTGACAGCTAGCCAGGTAGCTACATGTCGTGCAAAATGTTTTTATTTTGAAGTGCGGAGTAGTAACAGTTCAAGGTACCTTACTTAAAATAAGCAGCACAATTATATGACCACAAAATTTGGGGGAAGAAAACATGAATTGCGTATCAAGCACGACTACTGGTGGCCTGATTGCACAATAGCTGTAAATTTCTTGGCCTACTAATTGATTCCCGAAGACAATTTTGAATATATTTGGTGGTAGTTTTATGAATGTATTTGAATCCTGAAAAAATGTAGGAAACTAACATGACCTATGTCTGTCCGAATTTGAAGTGAAATGGAAGTTCGAGTACTATGTGACTTGCGTGGTTTCCGTCTGTTGTCTTTTAATTTTCAGAGTACCGAGTACGACCACCATTTCGTTTTCTTTTTCCACTGGATTTTATAAAAAATTTTTAATATTTTAATATTTTAATAAAATTGTGATTATTTATATAGAGTGAAGTTTTATTAATTTTGTGTAAAAGTTAATGAAATTTTTTAAATATATTTAATTTTTGTTAGTTTGTAGAAAGATTTAGAGAAAGATAATTTGATGTAATTTTTTAATAAAAAATATTAGAATCAGGTGAAAAGTATAAAGATAAGATTTGTTATAACTTTTTTTAAAAAATATATTAGAGTTTGTGTGAAAAATTATTGAAAATGATGTAAAATATATTAATATTTGTGTATAAATTTTTAGAATTTTAAATGTTAGTTTTGTAAATTATGTATTTGTATTCTAAAATACGGAGACCGACATCCAGATGGGCGACTATCATACTCGCAAACCCAGCCCGTGTTTACTCACCCGCGGGCCCCCTCCCCCTTAGGTCGCCGCCCGTCGTCTTTGGTCAAGAAAACCGTGCTTAACGTCTCTAGAAGGACCGCGTTTGAGAAAAGTCTCGCTCAGAAAGGGCAAAAGGACGTCTTCAGCTGCACCGTGGGCCATTCACATCCTCGGCTTGCGAGCCTAGCTTTTTCGATTTTTGGTCCTAATTAATAATTATTTGCGGTCTTTACTAGATTGATCAACGGTCCATGTGATTGGTTTTGGTATGATTTTGACAATAAAATCAACGATAATGATTGTAAATAATTATGTAGTGAATTGTATTAATCGGCGGGTGGAAAGGGACTCAGACAATTGGGTATTAATTTTATTTTTGTTCTTAATTAAATAAAAGACTTGAAAGAAAGTTGGATGCTCAAATTGACTTGATTAATAATTGGAGCCAACGATCCTTTAGGGATTAGAAGGCAGAAGGACGTATTTTGACTTCCCCAGCCGCTTGCCTTAGACGCCCCCTTAAAATGCCCTACGTAATCCATATACAATACAGTGTCCAACTCATCACACGAAGAAGTTAACAATAACTTAATTTAATCCCAACTTTCCCACTTTCTGTTAATCACCATTCACCGATCCATCTCTCTCTCCCTCAATGCACAAAATCAAGTGCAGGTACAATCATCACCTCGATCTCTGCCACTAGAGTTCCCTCGCTCGCAACTCAAACACACACACAGAGACAAACCGACCGGAATGCGGGGCTTGGTCCCGCTGATCTCGGCCGTAGCTGCCATCCTCGTCTCGGTGGTCTACTGCGTCCTCCCGCCCAGCGTTCTCCCTCTAGAGAGGACCTTCCCTCTGACTCGGCGGGTCGAGCTCGACCACCTCAGAGCCCGGGACCGAGCCAGGCACGCCCGAATCTTGCAGGGAGTTGTCGACTTCTCCGTCGAAGGCTCATCCGATCCCTACCTCGGCGGGTACGAGTGGTAAATTTATCATTGATCATTCGTGGGCACTTTTGTTTTCTTGGTTGGTTGTGATTTCGAGTTTATTAACGCGCTTGCATTGATGGGTTCGTGTCAAATTGGTAAAGTATCTGGGTCTGTGTCAATCATTGTCGTTTTTCTTTTGCGGGCAAGCTGTTGCTTTTCACTGTATGTGTCTGTTAAGTTTTTCTCTGGGTTTTTTATGATGCTTCCTTTGGTTTCGATAAAACGGAAAAAAACATAAAGAGGATATATGAGAGAGCATAGGAAAAGTAAAGAACTAGTGACTATTTGCGGTTTCTCGCTGGTGGTGATTCTTGAAAAACGAGTGCATTTTCTTGGCAACCAGGGTGAGATTGACTGCCTTGATTGGAATTACACGAGGTGTGTAATTTCTATAGTTAACAATATTTTTCTCTACTTTTTACCTGATACTTATTGGTTGATAATATTGACTGGGCATGGATCTTTGGTTCTGTTTTTTTTGGTTTACATGTCGTTTTGGTTCCTTCAGTTTAGTTTTTTGTCCAGTCACTTGCTTTTTTCATGATTGAACTTTAATGGGTATCTGGGAAACAAGTTCCTTCTCTTTTTTCTTTTAAAGTTTTTTTTTGGGGGGGGCGGCGGGCTGGGCATTGTCTATAATGTTGAATACTTGGGTTCTTGATTTTGTGTAGGCTCTATTTCACAAAAGTTAAATTGGGCTCGCCTCCAAGGGAATTCAGTGTACAGATCGATACTGGAAGTGATATCTTGTGGGTTACCTGCAGTTCCTGCAGTGATTGCCCCCAATCCAGTGGACTCGGGGTAAGATTTTGGCTCTTTATCTTGTTCTCGTGCCTTCATGTTTAATTGAATAATAAGGCAATTTCAACCTTATTTTATTTATGTTTTTTTTTCCAGGTTCAGCTCAATTCCTTCGATGCTGCTAGTTCGTCTACTGCTGGGCTGGTCTCCTGCTCGGACCCAATGTGCTCTTCAGCTTTTCAAACTGCGGCAACTGAATGCTCTAGTCAGAGTAATCAGTGTGGTTACACTTTTCAATATGGAGACGGAAGTGGGACATCGGGATATTATGTGTCTGATGCACTGTATTTTGACATGGTTCTTGGGCAGTCTTACATTGCCAATTCTTCAGCAACCGTTATTTTTGGGTAAGCTTCTGTGACTAATCTGAAATTTGTGTGTGGGTGTGGTCTACCTAAGATGGGCTGAAGACAGTCATGGGAAGAATTCCAATCGGATAAACATATCATTTGATGTTCCTTATGGAGTACTACATGTATTGCCATAGGAGGTATGATAAAATCTGTGCTTTCTTGTTACAGCTATGAACCTTCAAAGAATATTCAGATCATGAATTGGTCACTGATGCATTGCGGTCATATTGGTTTGTTGGTCAAAGCTTACTGACTTCATTGGTTCTGCTTGATACAGGTGTAGCACTTATCAGTCTGGGGACTTGACTAAGACAGATAAAGCAGTCGATGGGATTTTTGGTTTTGGACAAGGTGCTCTTTCCGTTATTTCACAGTTGTCATCTCGAGGAATAACTCCCAAAGTGTTCTCCCATTGCTTGAAAGGAGATGGCAATGGTGGGGGTATATTGGTTCTGGGTGAGATTTTGGAGCCAAGCATTGTTTACAGTCCGCTTGTCCCAGCACAGTATGTCCTCACTCCAAGGGAACTTTTCATTTTTTTTTCCAGACCTCTTTACTCCTACATTTGAGTCAATAGACACATAAAGAGGAAAATGTAGGAAACTAGGTATTTAGGTTGTTTGGTACTGCTTTATTGGCAGTTAGACTTCTTTGCTCTTTGTGTCACAAAGTGCAGTTAGATTGCTTTGTGTCTCTTTTGCATCCCAAGGATCATCCAGATATATTTAGGTAAAAAATGAGCTTATTAGACTCTTGTGCAGAGGCAATATTTAAATTAGCATTACTGAGAAAATAAGTTCATTTGCTGGTGTCTCATTGGCTATTAAGAAGAATGCATTTGTATTTGTTCATGCACCCCTTGTGCCATGGTTCTATTTCTGCATGCAGAAATAGGATGTCAATGACCACTGCAGATACTTGACTATTGACCTTCAGTTGGGAGCTTACTGGATACAACTTTTGCATTTATTTTATGAGTAATTCGCTGCAACTATGCCGCTTGTGCTACGACGATGGTATACATATTAGTATAACATCATATCTCCGTATGAGCTCTGGTACATCTGTGACAGACTAGATCTTCTATCTAACAGAGGACAACACTTGTACTGCAAATTTCTTCATCCACTGCGTCTTAAAAGTACATGGCAGTATCTTCATTCTGTTGAATGTATTGGTTGATCGAAATGTGATTTTGCAGCTTGAACTTCATTTTTTGCTTTGATCTAGTGCTTGTTTGGCACTTACAAATATATGCTGTCAGATAGTTTCTTCAGTTTTAATTGAGAAGTATTGTGCTATTTTTGCTAAGTTTCTACTTGGAATTTTGCAGGCCTCATTATAATTTGTATCTGCAAAGCATTGCTGTTAATGGGCAACTGTTGCAAATTGATCCTGCAGCATTTGCCACATCAAGCAACAGGGGAACCATTGTGGATTCGGGAACAACTTTGACATACCTTGTAGAAGAAGCTTATGATCCTTTTGTTAGTTCTGTAAGTTCACTTGTTCTCTGTCTGAAAACTTTCGGGGTGTACAAAGGTGTACTGATAGGAAGGGTTAATAATATTGAATCATAACTGGTCTCCTCTTCTCTGGATAATGCCATTTCAACTGCAAAATGGTTGAACATGTGATAAGCAGTATGCAAAAAGACTCGGGATAAAGGGAAGGGGCTTTCATACGGTACATAATAAAATAGAGCTGCCGTAAACAGCTTATCATTTAAAAATGTTTTCAAAACATTTTCCATATGGAGGGCTCAATACTAGGCCACAAGGCTAATGCTTCCATTTTCTTGAACCTAAATGAATAGACTATATGGGCACAAGCTACTTATTAAGTCATAAAAATTGTGTTACATCATCCCCCCCCCCAAAGAAAAAAAAGAAAAAAACTCCAATCAACCAACTTGCCTTGACAGTGACATTACTGACCTGACCTGACGGTTCACCCTTTTGTTTCATATACACCTTCCTTTTCACTTTTGCAACTGTCAAATTTTAGTATTTAGATTACCTCCTTGAAAAGCTACTAATTTCCCTGTATGAGTTGATGTTAAGGCACTGACTCAAAGCTTCTTTGCCTTGTAGAATAAATTTTGTTAAAAATTTTCCATTTCAGTCTGGAAACTGATTTCATATTGTACATGCAGATAACTGCGATTGTACAACAATCTGCGACTCCCATCGTTTCAAAAGGAAACCAGTGTTATCTAGTTTCCACTAGGTTTGTCCCATAGTTTTCTTTACAGATAGTGAACTTTATAGTTCTTTCATGCCTTCCAAAAAAGGTTCTTCAGTCTTTTAAGCTTTTTATCTGATTAAGATCTAAATGAGATCCATGTTTTGTTTCATGTTCAGTGTTTCCGAGATATTTCCTCTAGTTAGTTTAAACTTTGCGGGTGGTGCATCAATGGTGTTAAAACCAGAAGAGTACCTTGTACATCTTGGTTTTGCTGTAAGTTATTCCACCTTCCTTAAATTTATCGAATCTTGCAGGGTCCTGTCAAATTGTTTTTTTACTTCTAATGGGTTGCTTTCTTGCTATAGGGTGGAGCTGCAATGTGGTGCATTGGTTTTCAGAGAGTTCCGGAAGGGGTGACAATTTTAGGAGGTTAGTCCCTGAACCTAGTGAGAAGCAGGCTGCTTTGGCTGCCCTTTTATTTTACATTGCATCTTAGTACATTGCGAGCGTTGCAGCTATTACCTGTGAGCATACTGCTTTTGAGGGCTTGCTTCATCAGTGGCATTTCCATTAGACTTTTACCATTCTTGAGAACATCCAAGGCAGAGAATGCATTTGATAGCATTTTCAACAGAGGTATCACACATGACAATTAGATTAAAACAATCTTTGTTATTTCCTTGATTTACAGATCTTGTTCTAAAGGATAAGATTTTTGTGTATGATCTGTCTCGTCAACGGCTTGGATGGGCTAACTATGATTGTAAGTTCAGTTGATCATCAACCCTCATTTCCTTTTCTTTTTTTTTCCACATTCTGCCCTAAAAATTACTGTGGCCAATATATTTACCTTTTTCCTTAACAGGTTCCTTGTCTGTAAACGTCTCCGTAGTTTCTGGTAAGGAGTTTCTCAATGCAGGACAGCTGAGTGTGAGCAGGTCGTCGAGAGATATGCTCTTTGAACTGCTACCTATGGGGATCATCGGTCTCCTATTGCACGTGTCGGTGTTGAAGCAGTTCCAAATTTTGTAATCTAAACGTTATTTACAGTTCTCATTCTTTGTTCAAAGGGTATTTGCTCAGCCGATCCTTATTTATGGTGATTCGGCGGGCCTTCGTGCTATTACTGGGATTGGAAAAAGGTTAGCTGCTTCTGTAACTATGCAAGTCTGCTCGAGTTGTGAATGCCGGCAAATGGGGCGGGTTCAATTCTTCCTTCTCTCTGCATCAGCAGAATTGTAAATCATCCGTTTATAGTATTATTGTCCAGAGGTTGTACCACTTAATGTAAGATTGAAAATGTTAGGAAACCCAGTTTGTAGCTACAAAGTTTTGATTTAACAATAATATATATTTTTTTTTTCTGAACTGACTGTGATAAAGTCAAAGAGATGGACAAATACATTAAATTGTAAAATCAAAACTGAGAAAAATCCGACCATACAAAATTCTGGTTATTTGTTTTAATTAATTGAGTGGAACAGCGGTCGCCCATAGAACAAAATGGGTGGTTTCCGTGGAGAGTTTCCTGCAACTTTGAAGCAGTCTTTTCTTTTATAGTTGGGTAATGGGCTCGCACTTTGATTACACGTGTCAGTTATTCCCACGCGCACGAAACTGTTTCAGTTAGAGCAACACTAAACACATTGTGTTAACTGTTTTACCGGTTTACTTAGGTTCACCTTAAAGTGGTTGCCAGCACAGTTCTCGTTTTCAATTTCAAAAGTTGCACCGAAAAAAAAAAATGTAAAGTTGAACCTGAAAATGATCGGAATATCCGAAAATCCCAAGATGGCAACTTCTTGAACAATAAGTGGAAGGTGATCTTCACGCTTTAGTCATACGCGTGAAACTCGATCCAGCCTGAGGCATTCTAATAGCGAACGGCTCAACCTCCTCGCGTCCATGCAAAATCCTCACACACCACCGCTCTCTCTCTCGCTCTCTGGTATCACACTCTTCTCTATATCTCTATCTTTCTAACTCCGTCCCAAAGAATTTTCGTTTTCTTCTTCGTTTCTTTCCCCACTCATTAATCACTCGTAAAGCTGCATTTACTCGTTTATAATCAAAGAGCCCCAACCGTAACCGCCAATTCATCTCTCTCTCAGAGTAGTAATTGACGAACAAACTAACGAAACGGTTGCCTTTGGGGTGGTGGTTGATTGATCACGTCAACAATGGCGGTGTCTCCGACGGTGAGCGCGGCGCCGGCGTCGGCGTCTTTGTACGTGGGGGACCTCCACCCTGACGTCACTGACGGCCAGCTCTTCGACGTCTTCGCCGAGTTCAAGTCCATCGCGTCAGTCCGGGTCTGCAGGGATTCTTCCACGGGGAGGTCGCTCTGCTACGGCTACGTCAACTACATCGCTCCCCAAGACGGTATCACAATCCGAATCCACAGACTACATGCTTGTTGTTTCTTTTGTTTTTTGTTCCCTTTCCGATTCTGGTTTGTTTGTTCCGGGGAATGTGCGGCGAAAGAACGGAATTTGGTCTGTTTGGTTCGATATTATGTACCCAAATTCTTAAGTATGTAATTTAGCTATGCTGGCTCCCCAATCTGCCACGCAATACCGCAGCTTGGCCATCTGTGACATATGACATTCGATGCTATCATCCGTGCCTGAAACTTGTGTTTGGGAAAATGCTGGGAGTTTTCGTGTTCTAAGAACCCGATTTGCATTGAAATAAGAGCCGGACGTTAAATTCTATACTTGTCTATGTATAAATGACGAAAATTTCAATAGTACTCTGTCTGCCTACCACGGAATTGTAGGAAAGGAACAGAAAAAAAAAGTGTTCTTATCGTTCAATTTGCATTGTTTCTAGCAAATAACAAAATTTTACTTGATTGAATTTCGGACAATTTTAAGGATTCAGAGTTGCAAAGATATCGGAAGTATGTAGCATCGTTCGGGCTCTTCTTGGTTTCTGAAGAAATGTAGGAGAATAAAAGTTGGACATGATTAATCCTTCATCCCATCTTTGGAAACATGCGGATTTAAGGTTTTCTTTGCTGATTTATGTGATTTTATCTTCTTTAGTAAGTTTTTGTGTTGGTTGTCTCGCCCAAGATTCTAGACTAGAAACAAAATTGATGTTTGGGATATTCTCGTGGGTTTGTAAACCTATTTTCAAGGGTGAGAAACTTCTCTATCTTTATATTAGATTACATTACATACATTGTTTAATGTCTAATTGGATTCCTTTCGTTGGTTTTTCTGTCTCTTCTTATTCGACTAGCTATTAGTGCCATTGAAGCTAAGAATCACAGTGTCTTAAATGGAAAAGTGATAAGGGTCATGTGGTCACTTCGCGATCCTGATGCAAGAAGAAGTGGAAAAGGAAATGTGTTTGTTAAGGTATCTGCCTTGTATTGAGAGAGATCATGATAGTTTGTTCATTCTTTATCTGACTTCGATTCTTTCTGAAAGAGTTTTTTGTTTCTTGCAGAACTTGAGCGAATCAATTACTAATTCAGGGCTTCAAGATATGTTTAAGAAATTTGGAAATATTTTGTCTTGCAAAGTTGCTATGTCTGAGGATGGGAAGAGTAAAGGGTATGGCTTTGTTCAGTTTGAGTCTGAGGAATCTGCAAATGCTGCTATTGAGAAGCTAAATGACACCACTGTAGGAGACAAGCAGATGTATGTGCATTTCTTTCTTGCTTGTTACCTTGTTGAAAGATGTGATTATTCATATGTGCGTGAATGTGTTTGCATGTGTGCATGTGCCTGAGTGCGTGGAAGAATGTATTATATGTGCTTTTTAATTGTTTGGTCTCCTGGATATCTAATATTACCTATATTACACTTGGCTCAGATGTGTTGCAAGGTTTGTAAAAAAGAGTGACAGGATTTTGCCCAGTCCTGATGCTAAATATACAAATTTGTACGTGAAGAATTTGGATCCTGATGTCACTGAAGAGGTTCTTCAGCAGAAGTTCTCCAAGTTTGGGAAAATTGCAAGCTTGGTTATTGCAAAGGAAGAAAATGGTACATCCCGAGGTTTTGGCTTTGTAAACTTCGATAACCCAGATGATGCAAGGCAGGCAATGGAAGGAATGAATGGATCACACCTTGGTAGGCCGTGTTCTCCTTTTTAACTTATGATTACAATGGTGAGGCTTGCCTGATTTTTAACTTTTTCTGCTGTTGTTTGTGTTTTCTAGGCTCAAAAGTTCTATATGTAGCAAGGGCACAGAAGAAAGCAGAACGCGAGCAAATTTTACGCCATCTCTTTGAGGAGAAACGTAAAGTGGAGATCATGAAGTATAAGGTAGTTTTATGCTCATTCCTCTCCTAGATTGTTCTGCTTTTGCCTTGTTTATTCACTGTCTTTATGTATTGTTGTTTAATATGTAGGGCTTAAATGTCTATGTGAAGAACATTGGTGATGATGTCAATGAGGAAGAGCTGCAGGAGCACTTTAGTCAGTGTGGCACAATTACTTCTGCAAAACTGATGCGGGATGACAAGGGAATAAGTAAGGGGTTTGGATTTGTCTGCTTTTCCACCCCTGAGGAGGCCAATAAAGCCGTGAACAATTTTCATGGTAGGTTGATAACTTGATAGGCTTTTATGTGGTTTGCAGGCTAACTTCAATGTGCGAACATCTGTCAGTTTCAGCATCTAAATCGGTTTTATGTATGGTGGTCCATAAGAAACCAGTGTGCAAATATTTGCTAATGCAGTGTGATGATCTTGAAAATTACCAGTTCCATTATACTGTGCCTAGCTAAGAAATTGTATTCTAGTACAGCCTCATCTGGATGAAGTTGCCCAGGCTGTTTTCCTGAAGTGGCTCAAGCAAACTTAACACATGCAGATGAAACAAGTCAGGTAGCTGATTATTTTGTCCTTGTATCTCACAGGATACTTGTTTCATGGGAAGCCATTATATGTGGCTTTTGCTCAAAGGAAAGAGGATAGACAAGCACAATTACAGCTGCAGTATGCACAACGTATGCCAGAACTGGTGGGGCATTCAACTACTGTTGTCCCTGGTGGATATCCTCCTTACTACTACACAACTCCTCCTGGCGTTGTATCACAACTGCCTCCTCAGTCGGCCATGATGTATCAACCTTTGGGATTGAGCCCGGGATGGAGGGGTAATGGCTTTGCAGCTCCAATCAGACCACCCTTTCAACAGTGCCCAGGAACAGTTGTAAGCACCTATCTGCTTAACAGCTTAATAAAGCTTTCTCCCGATGTTTGTTGTTTTGTTGTGGCATTTCCTTGGAGAATAATACCTACATGTGAGAGAAAAGAAATACACAAGTATCGTAGCTAGGTAATGGTGATTAGTATTCCACACATGCGTAGCTTGCTTATGCAAATTCTGTTTTCTTTTCCAGATTCCTAATACTCACAGGCAAAATAGGCAAAACCGTGGCAGGATGAATGGGCATATGCTTCCGCAGGGTGGTGCTCACTCTGTTTCTTATATGCCACAATCAGTGGCTTCTTCAAAAGATTCAGCTAATCAGCAGGTTTCTCCCTCAATTAGTCGTCTAACTTTTACTTTAAGTTTTATCATCCCACTCCCATAAAGGCATTCCAGTAATAAAGTGAAAAAGAATTCTTGGAGCACAATGTCATACAGCTGCTAGTGACAATTGTTCCACCTACTCCTCCTTCGATAGGTTTCTCTTGCACATCGAGATGTTCAAGAGAAGCCCGTAAAGTTAAGATTGAAATGGGAGGCTCTGTGGAAGGCAGTTTGAGGCTCTACTCTACTGTAGTTGACTTCCTAATTTTATACACACATAACGAGTCTGTGATCTAAGGAGCTGTGACAAGGAAATTTCTGTTCCCCTCATTTCCCACTTCCTTTTAGCTTTTCATCTTGAAACTATCTATTTATCCCTGTCATGGAATTTCAGCTTGCCAATGAACTGGGTCCAGTTCCCTTTTTAGACTAATATCTTTGGTTATTCATGAAAGAAGTATCATATATGTTCTGATCTTCGTAAGGATGCACTGCAGCGGGCCGGGCAGGCTAAGTATATGCCAAATGGCCGTCTACGTGAGATGAACAAAGGATCTGGAATCTCATCTACTGCTTCTAATTCTGTTGGAGTAGGGCCACAAGGATCAGAGATGCTGAGTAGCATGCTTGCTGCTGCTTCCCCCGAGCAGCAGAAGCAGATACTTGGCGAGCGTCTCTACCCACTTGTCCAGAAACACAAGGTACTACAAAAACCTTATTCAGCATATTTGAAGACAATTACCCAAGTCGTTTCCGGTAGTAAATATGAGGACCACCAGTCTACCATCGATTTAAAATTTTAGAGAAGAGGAAAGTTACTGCAAACTTCCACAAGAAAAATGGTCCTTAGAAATTTGATCTCTTTATTTTTATCGTTAGGACCATTTTTCTGTTATCATTTGATATTGGTGTCAGATGATCCAGTAAAGATACTATTGTCAAATGACCTTAGTTGCTCAACGCTAACAGAACTTCATCCATATTCTCATGTGCAGTCTGACCTTGCTGCAAAGATCACGGGGATGCTTTTGGAGATGGATAACTCAGAACTGCTTCTTCTGTTGGAGTCGCCAGAATCGCTGGCAGCGAAAGTGGAAGAAGCTGTTCAGGTTCTCAAGTACTCCAAGACCAAAGTATCTGGCCAAGATGCCCTCCATCCCAGTTACCTGTCTGCTGAGGTCGCAGTCAATTGATGAAGACCAATGGCGTTTGGAGATAATACTTTTTTGGAGGTTCTAGGAAATGCAGTGGCTCAAGCTCTCTGGGAGAGCAAAAATTTTTGTACTCAAACTGCAGCGGATGTTGTATTTCTCTGGTCTACAGCGTACTCGGTATTTTCCTTCTTTTTTTTTTTTAAAGAACATTCGTGTTCCTTACAAATTGCAATCGGAGAGAAACTCTCGTACTGTCGTAGTAGCACTTTGATTAGTAATAGTAAACAACCAAATATTTTAGAGTGCTTTTGAGGTGCATTACTGTACGGACGCAACATTTCTTTTTTCGTCGGTTCAATTTAGCAATATCGTGATAAATCTTCTTTTTTTTTTTTCCTCTCTCCATTTGGGGGCCCAAGGGGTTAGGAATCTTTTGTACGACATCCAAAACCTTTTTATGGACAGGTTAACCAAGATAGCCAATCGGAGATCTGGCCCTTCAAATTGCGAGATAATAATAAGGGTAAATTACTCCAGCAGTCTTTGGAGTATAGTCAATTCTCAGATTGGTCCTTGTAAAAAACTTTCTCCTACGGAGATCCCTAGGGTTTGATACGTCTCCCAAATTAGTCTTCCGTCACATAAGCTAACGGAATCTGCCTACGTAGCTAACGGAGAACACGTCAGAACCAATTAAGTGGCGACACGTGTCATTTTTTTGCCACCTCATTAAAAAATTTGACAAATAAAATATTCACAGCCCCTCTCTCTCTTCTAAAATTTCTCTCTCCCTCCCTCGTGTGCCCATATTCAGCCGCCACTGGATTCCTCCCCAGGAGACGGACAGAGACTGATTGCCTAGTTGCCTTTTTTCTCTCCTTCCTCACCTTGCACTTCGCTTCCACGGTCGAACCAAGAAAACAGATTCTCTATGAATCTTTCTGTTTCGCTCTCTTTGTTTCAATTGGAAAGTTGTATGTTGAAATTTTTGTCGAAAAGTGGTTTCTACGGAAAGTTCTGGTTTTCATGATTTTTTTTATTTTTCTTGCAGCTCGGGAGAAAATTATCGTGAATTTTCTTGAATTTCTGTCGCTTTCATTTCCTGCTTAATATTCTCTGCCAACGCAAACAGAGCCTTTGAAATTCTTCGATTTTAGGGTTTCATATTGTTTGTTTTGTTGGCTTGTTTAGGAGTATCGCCTGTGATTTTGGTGCTTGGGAGGAGCAATCGGCTGGTTGTTGGATTGGAGGAAAGGAATAAATAGTTCTTGAAGGTTTTGAATCCAAAGGGAGGATTTGAGAGCTCAGAAATAAGATTGGTTGTGATTTGGTTTACAGTCCGATCGATTGTTTGTGATTTGATTTCGAATTTTTGTGAGATTGAATGCAAGTTGGTTTATGGATTCAGAAGCATTTTCTTCATCAAGAGATTTGGTAAAATGTTGTAATTGTGGGTGTAGTTGTTCTTTGATTAGTAGTTCTTCGGAGACTTGGCTTCGCTCAGTTGAACAAAAGTATGATGAGTTTGGGGATCGAAACCGATTATCTACACCAGGGTTTGGTTTCTTTTCAAATGCAAGGGTCGCAATTGAGAACGAATGTGCTCTGCTTCGTGAGATGGTTAGTAGCCAACAAGAAACAATTCAGGAGTTGCAAACTGAATTGGATGAGGAGAGAAATGCCTCATCATCCGCTGCAAATGAGGCCATGTCGATGATATTGAGGTAACAGAGAGAGAAGGCAGAGATCCAGATGGAGGCGCACCAATTCAAGCGTTTTGCAGAGGAGAAGATGGCACATGATCACCAAGAGCTTTTGGCATTGGAAGATCTGTTGTATAAGTGAGAGCAGGTCATTCAGTCGTTTAAAGTCGACTTTTTGGTGAGTATCTGTTTTCTTGGTTCGATCGTGGAAGCGCAGTGCAAGGTGAGGAAGGAGAAAAAAAAGCAACGAGGCAGTCGGTACTTGTCCGCCTCCTGGGGAGGAATCCAGTGGCGGCTGAATATGGGCACATGAGGGAGGGAGAGAGAACTTTTAGAAGAGAGAGAGAGGTGTGTGAATATTTTATTTGTCAATTTTTTTAATGAGGTGTCAAAAATGACATGTGTCGCCACTTAACTAGTTCTGACGTGTTCTCCGTCAGCTACGTAGGCAGATTTCGTCAGCTCATGTGACGGAAAACTAATTTGGAAGACGTATCAAACCCCAGGAATCACCGTAGGAAAAAGTTTTTCACAGGAACCAATCTGGGAATTGATTATACCCAATAGACTGCTGGAGTAATTTACCCTAATAATAATATCGTTGTCATTGGGCCGTAATCTTGTACGTAATCAAAACTAGCCCAACCCGGAATAAAACTGATGTGACGAAACCAGACTCAGAAAACACTCGCTGCTACACCCGACTCAGAAACAATTATGGGATCTCACGGGCGAAGCAGTAAGAGCAACAGGGAAATAACGTCGTCCTCCTCGAAGCGACGCAGAAGCAGACGATCCGACGACTCGGAGTCAGCGTCCGACTCTGAAGGCTCTACGCCGGAGGCACGGGGCTCCGGAAAGCGCGGGGACCGAGGCAGCAGCCACAGAAGCCGCCGGAGCTCGTCTGGTAATCGGCACTCCGACGAAGACGTCGATTCCTATGATAGCGACGATGACCGTGACCGAAGCAAGAATAAGAGGTCCTCGAGGAATATCACAGAAGAAGAAATCGCTGAGTACTTGGCTAAGAAGGCAAAGAAGAAGGTTCGGGATATTTGCTATCGTTTATGTTCCTGCTTTGTTTTGGTTTTCGTTGATGTCTAGGGTTAAGCTGGTCCTGCCTTCTGTTGGTCAGGCAATGCGAGCTGCGAAGAAATTGAAGGGGCAGACGGTCTCTGGTTATTCGAACGATTCGAATCCCTTTGGTGATTCCAACCTCAATGAGAAGTATGTTTCCTTTACATTTCTAGGCTCCAGACTATGAAATGTGAAATTAACTGGTGGAAGCTCAATGCTAATTAGAAGGTTGCAAATGCAACGAACCCGATGGTAGCGAGCTACTGCCAAGAGTGTTATTCTCTTTTCTTCTTTTCATTCTATTTTTTCTTTCTTCCTTTTTTTTTTGAGGGGGTGTGTTCAAGCAAAGCTAGCTGCTTTAGGTGCTAATCCTCATGAAGATTTACTCGCCCTATAGGGTGACTCGTATAACTTGCCATCCGAAAGATTCTGTGATCTGTAAGTCTTGTCACTTTTTTTCATTGATGATTTTTTTTTGTGTATGTTGGAGATGAGTTTCCAAACTGTTTTTTTTTTATCTGTGATTTCGCTTTTAGACAATACTTCAAGAATTTGATATTCTCTCTTTCTTACTTTTTTTTTTTTTGGTTGAAACTGCTTCCGATACAATGTTTTACCAGTAAAAATATCATTCATATGTTACATGCATGACTTAGCGGCTGAAACTAGCGATTTCATACACGATAGCTTGACTCGATTGTAAAATAGGGGCAATGATTTCGTTTTCTTGTAATCTATGTGACTGACTTTGCAATGAGTGATCTGCAGATTTGTCTGGGGTAAGAAGATTGAGCGTGATGTTGCCCAAGGTGTGCCTCTTGACTCGTTTTCAGTCAAAGCTGAGAAAAAGAGACAGAGAGAAAGGATGGTACAGATTCTACTCCGAGATCACTTGGTGGCATGTTAGTTATATTTCGTTTCCATTTCTCTGCCTTTGGCTCAATGAACGCACATAAATTTTAGCATACTAGTTCTTAAAAATCGCCAACCCCCAGCACCATTTGTACTACTAGTATATTACTTAAAGTTGAATGAACTTAGACACTCCCTCTATTTTTTGTTTTCAAATTTGAATCATTTTGATAATTGATGTGACCTGTACGTTGGTGCTGCATAATTTATATTTCCATTTACTTGTTCTTTGCAATTTTAGGTTTTACATTGTTTACTTAAATTCTTAATGTAGGCAGAGATTGAAAAGATGAAAAAGAGAAGGGAGGAAAGGGCTATTGAAAAAGCACAACATGATGAAGAAATGGTATACTGGATTGCATCGCATATCAATAGTTTTCTTCTCACATCTATATGCAGAGAGAAGTGGAGTGTCTTATTTCTTTCATTGATAACTTGGATGACCTTCAGGTCTGGGTCTGATATGGCTTATTGACTTCATTTGTTTTTGCAGGCACTGTTAGCTAGAGAACGTGCCCGGGCTGAGTTCCAGGACTGGGAGAAGAAGGAAGAAGAGGTATTGTGCTGAGCTGTCTTTATTCTTCTATTGTATTCTTTTACCTTGTTCTTCCTGTCCAGCTTGAGTTTTTAGTCTTTTATGCTGTGATTCTTTATTTGTCTTGCGTTGGCCACATAATGAGGGAAACATCTGAATCTACAGTTTCATTTTGATCAAAGCAAAGTCAGGTCAGAGATTAGATTGCGGGAGGGGCATGTCAAGCCTATTGATATTCTCTACAAGCAACTGAATGGTTCTGATGATTTCGATATAGAAATAAATGAACCGTATATGGTTCTCAAGGTACCTATCCTTTATTGTTCTGAAGTTCTGGTTTGGTTTCAAATTCCCCCCTCCACCCCCCCCCCCCCCCCCGGTCCTTAGCAAAAAACCCCAGGGGAACATTCTTCTGCCCCCATTTCTAATCATTAATTACAGGCAATGCCTCACAATTGTACCTTCAATCTTCTTTCATTTATTGCTATTTGGTGTTTGACATGTGCGATGGTGCAGGGCTTGACAGTAAAAGAAATGGAAGAGCTTCATGATGACATTAAAATGCATCTGGGCTTGGACAGGGCAACACCAACACATGTAGAGTACTGGGAGGTATCATCTTGTTCATTTTTTAAATGTCTAGTCCTTGACCGGGTTTGTAATAACTTATCCAGTTTATCTTTTTCATCTTTCCTTGGACCTTAATTGTATTGTTATTGCTCAAAATGTGAAGTCAAGCCGATTCTAGTAAGTCAAAATCTGTGCGCATATGCATGTGAATAGATAACTTGTCCAAAATATGTAGTTTCTGCATTTGCTGATTGCCTGTTTCTCTTTTTCCCTCCTCTCTTGTGCCAATTAGCTTGTTTTCTCTTTTTATGATGCTTATGCTCTGAGTGTCTCATTTGAAGACATTATCATGCTTGCTTAGCCTGTTTGTGTCCAGTCATGTGTGTTTATGTTGTTGTTTCAGTTGTTTCATTGCTTGGCCTCGGCAGAAAGACTATGATAGTCACATAAGTCAGGGCCTTGAAGTAGGATTCTACTTCAGTAGGCTGGTAGTCGATTTAACATTGTTGTTCTGGGTTTTGACACTGGAGTTATGGAGTCACCCCAATAAATATAAGTAACACGTGAAAAACTTATTTGTATCAAGGTAGGGTAATAAATGGAGTTTCAATTTCTTTCCATTTTGGTGTGAAAACTAAGAAGTTTGTATTATGTAGCTTGAAATTACGAGTTAATTGCATCGATATGGTGTTGATCGATAGGGAAAAAAAAACCCTGTGAAAAGTATTGTGCCGGTGGAATAATCTGCTTTGACACTTTTTTTGGTGGAAGGGATGGAAAAATGAATGATGGATGGGGGAGGGAAGCAGGGGGAAGTTAGAGAAAAATAAGTACGAATATGTTGCTAATGCTTTGTAGAGTCATCACATAGCCCATACTGGAGCACATCTGGTTCTGTCGTAGAACTGCCATACATGATAGACTTGATTATGGGCTTTGTTGAGACAGACATTATCCATGAGGCCATTGGCTAAACATTTCATGAGTTATGTGAGGATTTGCATATCTGGTTGGTCAACTGGGCTATGTCTGATAAGTGCAATTGAACAGGCACTTTTGGTCGTCTGTGACTGGGAGTTAGCTGAAGCTCAGAAAAAAGACGCACTGGATCGTGCTAGGGTGCGTGGGGAAGAACCTCCTGCTGAGTTGCTCGCTGAAGAAAGGGGTCTGCATTCCAGTATTGAAGCAGATGTCAAGAATCTCTTGCAAGGAAAGACCTATGGGGAATTAGAGGCATTGCAGTCCCAGATCGAGTCACAGATGCGTTCTGGCACGGCAAAGGTCGTTGAGTACTGGGAGGCTGTTCTTAACCGCCTTCATATATACAAGGCCAAGGTATCTATCTTTAGATCTTCTTCAATGTCTTTGTATCTTGTCACACCTTATAGTTTTGACCTTACTGGTTGTTTTGCTGCACATACAGGCTTGTTTGAGGGAAATTCATGCAAAAATGTTGCGCAAGCATCTAGAACGCCTAGAGGAACCTTTGGAGGAAGAAGATAAGGTGGAGTCTGATCATGATTCAGGACTGAAAGAGGACGTCAGTGAGCATGATATTAATGGTATGTACTTGTCATCTCTCTCCATTAACATATGCTATTGCTCCTATTATAGGGGGCTCATAATTTTTCCTGTGTAGATGCTCAAACATTCTCTCCAGAACCAATGAAGGAAGAGACTTATGAGGATGAACAAGAGGCTGGCTCATTTTCTCCGGAACTGTTGCATGGTGATGAAAATGAAGAAGCAGTTGATCCGGAAGAGGACAGGGCTATGCTTGTAAGTTTTCTTATACTATGTGATTCCCTTTAAGTCCTCAGCTTGTGACTAAAAATCAGCTCCTACTAAATGTGAGTGACCAATTAAGCAAAGATTTTCACCTTTAGCATAGGTGGTCTATTTGAACAGTTTACTTTTAAAGACCATGTGAGTGGGTATTTTCTTTTGAGTTAACCGTACATATGCTCTGTAAATTTGCAGGAACGGAAACGTCTGGCTGTAGTAAATGAACAACAAAAACGGATTCAAGAAGCCTTGGCTTCAAAACCTGCTCCATCCGAAGATAATTTCGAGCTAAAGGCCATGAAAGCGATGGGTGCCATGGAGGAAGGGGATGCAGTATTTGGCTCTGGCGCTGAAGTGAACTTGGACTCTCAGGTAGCTTTTCATGGTCTTTCTTCCACTCTCTACCTTTATGTTGTAAAGCTTGGAACAAAATGACTTGGGACTTGGGCACGGTCCCTGAACTTCTCCCCCGAAGTTTTATAATTTTCATATAAAACGGATGCAATGATGCAGGTGTATTGGTGGCACGACAAGTACCGACCAAGGAAGCCAAAATATTTCAATCGTGTCCACACAGGTTATGAGTGGAATAAATACAACCAGACCCACTGATCATGACAACCCACCGCCAAAGACTGTGCAAGGATATAAGTTCAATATCTTCTATCCAGACCTTGTTGACAAGACAAAGTCTCCAACATACACCCTTGAGAAGGATGGGAGCAGCGGTGAGACATGTATTATAAGGTTCCATGCGGGGCCACCTTATGAGGACATTGTAAGTTCTTTTGCTATGGTTGGTTTTTTTTTCCTCAAATCAATGTTTGGTCCATATAAATAATTTCACGGAGTCAATCATATTACAGGCTTTTCGGATCGTAAACAAGGAATGGGAATACTCTCATAAGAAGGGATTTAAGTGTACATTTGAGCGTGGGATTTTGCATGTATATTTCAACTTCAAACGCTACCGCTATCGGAGGTGACATGTGACTATTTTGCGACTTTCTCTGAAGCTTCAAAATGCCTGGTGAGACGTGTCAGGATTTGTCAGATGTACGTTAAGTTTGAGTTTGTACAAAACAGTTGTATCAGACTATCAGTTGTATATATCATTCATTTCATCAAGTAGTGTCACATGTGGCTATTCTTTGCAGAACTGATTGGCCGATTCTTCAATAATAATTTTATGTTTGAACGGCTTTTGAGAGGCAATATATGATAGATAACAGTTGAGAACAGGCCATTTGAGTACAACTAAAATTCCAAAACATAGCGCCGGCAGCCACAAGCGGTTGGAAGTGTAGTGTCATTTCTGAAACATGATGCTAGCAACGATTTATCCTATTTTACTTGGACACTGGTCGTGGATGTGACCATTTCAGGAAGTCCCATAGATCTAACTAGCTGTTTCGAGTTACCGTAACTATGTGGAATCCAAAACACATCCTAATTCACTGCAAGTCTTCTGCCATTTGAACTCTGCGCAGATTACCGCAGGAATCAAGTAGCGCATAGCTTTCGAATTTCTTAAACTTTCATTACCTACTGATCGAAGAGGCTTATCACAATGACTTCATGGGCACTCGGTGTTAGGGGAGGATTGAGTTCAGGAAGTTCATAGCATCTGACAAAATGAGCTCAAAGTGAAACCAGCATATATCCCTAGCTTCACTATAAAGGAGATTCTCATCCCTTGTCTTCACATACTTTTCATCCTGCCCTAGTCTCGAGCAAATAACCCATGCAGAAACCCTTTATACTAAACTTCTGATCCTAGTGAATGAACAAATAAAAGCCAAATAAAGTTGCCGCCCCCCTCTCTCTAGACTTTCCCATCCCCCTTCGCCTGACCTCCCTCCTTGTGACCGGCGGTGGGAGGAGCCCTTCCCTCTCTCTCCTCTCCCTCTTTTGGTCGGATACCATCCAAACCCCCCCTTTTTTGGTGTCCCTATGTGGCTGTCTTCAACTCCAGATCTCGTCGTTCCATTTGAGCATTGGTGGCCACGTGCAGCAGGGATGGCATCTGCCATCAGCAGCTCCAGGCGGTCGTCTCTAGCTTCTTTCGGTCGCTGTTAGCTAGCGTGTGACACACGCGTCCCCCCCTTTTTGGATTTGCGTGGGTGGTTTTAGGTGGTGTCTCGAGGCTCTGTTTTCTAGTAGAATTTCGGCCAGCCAGTGGCTTTTCTTTAGTATGTTTTGTTGTTTTTTCCTTTGTGTTTTTAAATGTTATTTCGTTGGGATTTTGTTGTGGACGTCGTTGTCCATTGATGTTGATGTGGATGCTCTCTCGAGGAAGTGGGAGTGCAGTGCTTGACTACACATTCCTCCGTCGACCGCCACTTTCGGCGGAGTTACTTCTAGATCTTTGGAACCGCTTCGAATTCACGACCCTTTGGGGCCGTCATGTTGAAGCCTTTCTGGCCATTTGAAATCAGACCTTTAAGGTTCATCGATGTACAACCATAAAAGCTTTTAATGATGTTGTAATGAGCTTTATGCTCCTATTATTTGTATCCGGCCTTGGAAGGTCGTCTATATTCAGCATAGTTGTATGATTACCAGAGAAATGATATTCCCGTTACTTAGAAAAAAAAAACAAAAAACAAAGAAGATATTCACGGACGCTGTATTCAGCGAGTTTTTTTTTCCCCTCTAACCCGGTGTCCGGACCAGTTTACCCTTTAAATTGCGAAGATAATAATATATCGTTGTCATACGCCGTACTCTTGTACGTAATCAAAACTAGCCCAATGAATATGTAACCGGCCCTAGTGGCTGCTCTGTGCTCCAGCACCTCTTATAATTGTTTCCCAAAATGAAATCCGCTATTTTCAAGGACAAAAAAAGGATTAAACGAAACCAGACTCAGAAAACCCTCGCTGCTACACCCGACGCATAAACAAATGGGATCTCGCGGGCGAACCAGTAAGAGCAACTTGGAGTCAGCGTCCGACTCTGAAGGCTCTTCGCCGGAGGCACGGGGCTCCGGAAAGCGCGGGGACCGAGGCAGCCGCCACCGAAGATCGTCGCGTAATCGGCACGAAGACGTCGATTCCTATGATAGCGACGATGACCGTGACCGAAGCAAGAATAAGAGGTCCTCGAGGAATATCACAGAAGATGAAATCGCTGAGTACTTGGCTAAGAAGGCAAAGAAGAAGGTTCGGGATATTCTCTTTCGTTTATGTTCCTGCCTTCCTTGTATTGGTTTTTGTTGATGTCTAGGGTTAAGGTGGTCCTGCCTTCTGTTGGTCAGGCAATGCGAACTGCGAAGAAGTTGAAGGCGCAGACGGTCTCTGGTTATTCGAACGATTCGAATCCCTTTGGTGATTCCAACCTCAATGAGAAGTAAGTTTCATTTATATTTCTAGGCTCCAGACTATGAAATGTGAGAGTAACTAACTAATGGAATCTCAATGCTAATTAGAAGGTTGCAAATGCAACGAACTCAATGGTAGCGAGCGACTGCCAAGAGTGTTATTATCTTTTATTCTTTTCATTCTATTGTTTCTTTTTTTCCTTTTTTTGAGGGGGCATGTTCAAGCAAAGCTACCTGCTTTAGGTGCTAAACATCATGAAAATTTACTCGCCCTATAGGGTGACTCGTTAACTTGTCATCCGAAAGATACTGTGATCTGTAAGTCTATCATTTATCAAAACGTATAGATCCAACCGAAATCAAAAAAAACTTTTTCATTGATGATTTTTTTTGGGTAACTTGGAGATGAGTTTCCAAATTGTTTTTTTATCTGTGATTTCGCTATTAGAGAATACTTCAAGAATTTGACATTCTCTCTTTCATACTTTTTTTTTTGGTTGGTTGAAGCTGCTTCTGATACAACGTTTTACCATTAAAAATATAATTCATATTTTACATGCTTGCCTCAGCTGCTGAAACTAGCGATTTCATACACAATAGCTTGACTCATTTGTAAAATAGGGCAAGGATTTTGTTATCTTGTAATCTATGTGACTGACTTTCCAATGAGTGATCTGCAGATTTGTCTGGGGTAAGAAGATTGAGCGTGATGTTGCCCAAGGAGTGCCTCTTGACATGTTTTCAGTTAAATCTGAGAAAAAGAGACAGAGAGAAAGGATGGTACAGATTCTACTCCGAGATCACTTGGTGGCATGTTAGCTATATTTCGTTTCCATTTCTCTGGCTTTAGCTCAATGAACTCACGCGTTTTAATAAATTTTAGCATACTAGTGCTTATAAATCGCCAGCCCCCATCACCATTTGTACCACTAGTGTATTACTTAAAGTTGAATGAACTAAGACACTCCCGCTATTTATTTATTTTTCTCAAATTTGAATCTTTTTGATAATTGATGTGATCTATACATTGGTGCTGCATAATTTATATTTCCATTTACCTTCTTCTTTGCAATTTTAGGTTTTACATTGTTTACTCAAATTCTTACTGTAGGCAGAGATTGAAAAGGTGAAAAAGAGAAGGGAGGAAAGGGCTATTGAAAAAGCACAACATGAAGAAGAAATGGTATACTGGATTGCATTGCATTTCAATAGTTTTCTTCTCACATCTATATGCAGAGAGAAGTGGAGTGTCTTATTTCTTTCATTGATAACTTGGTTGACCTTCAGGTCTGGGTCTGATATGGCTTATTGACTTTATTTGTTTTCGCAGGCACTGTTAGCTAGAGAACGTGCCCGGGCTGAGTTCCAGGACTGGGAGAAGAAGGAAGAAGAGGTATTGTGCTGAGCTGTCTTTATTCTTCTATTGTATTCTTTTACCTTGTTCTTCCTGTCCAGCTTGAGTTTTTAGTCTTTTATGCTGTGATTCTTTATTTGTCTTGCGTTGGCCACATAATGAGGGAAACATCTGAATCTACAGTTTCATTTTGATCAAAGCAAAGTCAGGTCAGAGATTAGATTGCGGGAGGGGCGTGTCAAGCCTATTGATATTCTCTACAAGCAACTGAATGGTTCTGATGATTTCGATATAGAAATAAATGAACCGTATATGGTTCTCAAGGTACCTATCCTTTATTGTTCTGAAGTTCTGGTTTGGTTTCAAATTTCCCCCTCCACCCCCCCCCCATTTCCCCCGGTCCCAAGCAAAAAACCCCAGGGGAACATTCTTCTGTCCCCATTTCTCATCATTAATTGCAGGCAATGCCTCACAATTGTTGAATATAACCTTCAATCTTCTTTCATTTATTGCTATTTGGTGTTTGACATGTGCGATGGTGCAGGGCTTGACAGTAAAAGAAATGGAAGAGCTTCATGATGACATTAAAATGCATCTGGACTTGGACAGGGCAACACCAACACATGTAGAGTACTGGGAGGTATCATCCTGTTCATTTTTTAAATGTCTAGCCCTTGACCGGGTTTGTAATAACTTATCCAGTATATCTTTTTCATCTTTCCTTGGACCTTAATTTTATTGTTATTGCTCAAAATGTGAAGTCAAGCCGATTCTAGTTAGTCAAAATCTGTGCGCATATGCATGTGAATAGATAACTTGTAAAAAATATGTAGTTTCTGCATTTTCTGATTGCATGTTTCTCTCTCTCCCTCCTCTCTTGTGCCAATTAGCTTGTTTTCTCTTTTTATGATGCTTATGCTCTGAGTGCCTCATTTGAAGACATTATTATGCTTGCTTAGCCTGTTTGTGTCCAGTCATGTGTGTTTATGTTGTTGTTTCAGTTGTTTTCGTTGCTTGGCCTCGGCAGAAAGACTATGTTAGTCACATAAGTCAGGGCCTTGAAGTAGGATTCTACTTCAGTAGGCTGGTAGTCGATTTAACATTGTTGTTCTGGGTTTTGACACTGGAGTTATGGAGTCACCCCAATAAATATAAGTAACATGTGAAAAACTTATTTGTATCATGGTAGGGTAATAAATGGAGTTTCAATTTCTTTCCATTTTGGTGTGAAAACTGCAAAGCTTGTTGTGAAAACTAAGGGCATGTACATTTACACCAAATTTTTAGGATTTGCATCCTACTTTTATATTTACAATCCAAACATCACAAAAAACACGTATTCCAATACAACACTTTATTACTTTTTTTTTTTATGAATAAGCCAATCTCATTAGAAATAGGAAAAACAGTACAAAAGACGATACCGTCATCACTACTCCAAACAAGCAAGAAAACTAAGGAAATCAACAAAATCTAGAAAAGGGGAACCAAGCATTGATGTCACCCAACAAAAAAGCAAAGACAACAAAACGGCCTTTAACCTATCCAAAGAGAAAGAACGATCCTCAAAACATCTAGAATTACGCTCCCGCCAAAGGCACCACCAGATACAATGGGGTATCAATCTCCAAATAGCATTAGCGAAAGGGTTCTTAAGCCTCCTCTTCCAACACCACATCACATCTTCCACTGTCTCTGGCATAACCCATTGAAGATTCAGAATACAGAGCACATGAGACCACAACCCACTCGCATAAGGACAATGCAAGAGGACATGATTAATAGATTCCCCAGCACCACGGCATAAGAAACACCAATCTGCCAAGATAAAACCCCTACTTTGTGTGGGAGGCTTCTCATGGTAGGAGTTTAACTATTCATAAAACCCCTTCTTTATTATTTTTTTTACAAACATCAATCCCTTTTAACAACTTCTGCACGCATGTCAATACAACTTTAACATCACCCAAATATTCACAATTTTATCAGAATTCTACAATTTTCTTCTAAACGAACATCACCTCAGAAGTTTGTATTATGTAGCTTGAAAATATGAGTTAATTGCATCGATATGGTGTTGATCGACAGGAAAAAAAAACCCTGTAAAAAGTATTGTGCCAGTGGAATAATCTGGTTTACACTTTGTTTGGGGGAAGGGATGGAAAAATGAATGATGGATGGGGGAGGGAAGCAGGGGGAAGTTAGAGAAAAATAAGTATGAATATGTTGCTAATGCTTTGTAGAGTCATCACATAGCCCATACTGGAGCACGTCTGGTTCTGTCGTATGAACTGCCATACATGATTAACTTGATTATGGGCTTTGTTGAGACAGACATTATCCATGAGGCCATTGGCTGAACATTTCATGAGTTATGTGAGGATTTGCATATCTGGTTGGTCAACTGGGCTATGTCTGATAAGTGCAATTGAACAGGCACTTTTGGTCGTCTGTGACTGGGAGCTAGCTGAAGCTCAGAAAAAAGACGCACTGGATCGTGCTAGGGTGCGTGGGGAAGAACCTCCTGCTGAGTTGCTCGCTGAAGAAAGGGGTATGCATTCCAGTATTGAAGCAGATGTCAAGAATCTCTTGCAAGGAAAGACCTATGGGGAATTAGAGGCATTGCAGTCCCAGATCGAGTCACAGATGCGTTCTGGCACGGCAAAGGTCGTTGAGTACTGGGAGGCTGTTCTTAACCGCCTTCATATATACAAGGCCAAGGTATCTATCTTTAGATCTTCTTCAATGTCTTTGTATCTTGTCACACCTTATAGTTTTGACCTTACTGGTTGTTTTGCTGCACATACAGGCTTGTTTGAGGGAAATTCATGCAAAAATGTTGCGCAAGCATCTAGAACGCCTAGAGGAACCTTTGGAGGAAGAAGATAAGGTGGAGTCTGATCATGATTCAGGACTGAAAGAGGACGTCAGTGAGCATGATATTAATGGTATGTACTTGTCATCTCTCTCCATTAACATATGCTATTGCTCCTATTATAGGGGGCTCATAATTTTTCCTGTGTAGATGCTCAAACATTCTCTCCAGAACCAATGAAGGAAGAGACTTATGAGGATGAACAAGAGGCTGGCTCATTTTCTCCGGAACTGTTGCATGGTGATGAAAATGAAGAAGCACTTGATCCGGAAGAGGACAGGGCTATGCTTGTAAGTTTTCTTATACTATGTGATTCCCTTTAAGTCCTCAGCTTGTGACTAAAAATCAGCTCCTACTAAATGTGAGTGACCAATTAAGCAAAGATTTTCACCTTTAGCATAGGTGGTCTATTTAAACAGTTTACTTTTAAAGACCATGTGAGTGGGTATTTTCTTTTGACTTAACCATACATATGCTCTGTAAATTTGCAGGAACGGAAACGTCTGGCTGTAGTAAATGAACAACAAAAACGGATTCAAGAAGCCTTGGCTTCAAAACCTGCTCCATCAGAAGATAATTTCGAGCTGAAGGCCATGAAAGCGATGGGTGCCATGGAGGAAGGGGATGCAGTATTTGGCTCTGGCGCTGAAGTGAACTTAGATTCTCAGGTAGCTTTTCATGGTCTTTTTTCCACTCTCTACCTTTATGTTGTAAGACCTTGGAACCCCCAAGGGTGATAGCTCAGTGGTTCGGAGGGACATCCTCCTTGGGGCTCGACGTACCAAGTTCGAGTCTTAAGGGTGTGGGATGGATTTTCCTGCTGCTGGGCGAGTTCTTGACTTATTTGCTCCCTGAGTTGTGGGGTCGGTCTAGTGGGCTGTGGTTTGTACTTCAGGGTTGGGCCAAATGGGTCTGGCTTTGGGGGATTTCCACGTTATTAAAAAAAAATGTTGTATGACCTTGGAAAAAATGACATTGGACTTGGGCACGTTCCCTGAACTTCTCCTCCGAAGTCTTATAATTTTCATATAAAACGGATGCAGGTGTATTGGTGGCACGACAAGTACCGACCAAGGAAGCCAAAATATTTCAATCGTGTACACACAGGTTATGAGTGGAATAAATACAACCAGACCCACTATGATCATGACAACCCACCGCCAAAGACTGTGCAAGGATATAAGTTCAATATCTTCTATCCAGACCTTGTTGACAAGACAAAGTCTCCAACATACACCCTTGAGAAGGATGGGAGCAGCGGTGAGACATGTATTATAAGATTCCATGCGGGGCCACCTTATGAGGACATTGTAAGTTCTTTTGCTCTGTGGTTGATTTTTTTTTTCTCTCAAATCAATGTTTGGTCCATATAAATAATTTCATGGAGTCAATCATATTACAGGCTTTTAAGATGGTAAACAAGGAATGGGAATACTCTCATAAGAAGGGCTTCAAGTGTACGTTTGAGCGTGGGATTTTGCATGTATACTTGAACTTTAAGCGCTACCGCTACCGGAGGTGACATGTGGCTATTTTCGCAGCTTACTCCGAAGCTTCAAAATTCCTGTAGTGAGACCTGTCAGGATTTGTCAGATGTACGTTAAGTTTGAGTTTGTAGAAAAACACTTACATCAGTTGTATGTATCATTTCATCAAGTATACCTTTCCATCACCTTTTCGTTACCTACTCGTCATGCTTAGGTAAAAATGCAATATGTCCATTAATTAGTATCTTGCGGAATAACTAGATAATGATGTGCGCAGGGTGTTTTCACCTGGGTAAAAACTTTACGAAGACATTTTACCCCAAAACACAAACTTTCCGAACAAGAGTAGCTTTATGTATTAAAGTGATTTCTGGTGGCGCGTGGTTTACACGCGCCGGTGACTTCGGTGGCGCATGGTGTACACGCGCCGGGTCCTTCTCCTTGCAATGGTGGTGGCGCGGCCTCTCTGCTCGTTTGCTGGTGGTGGTGTTGGTTCCGTCTATGTTTTGTGGCTGTTAGGTTTTTGTTGTTGGTTGTTTGCTGGTCTGTATTTTGTGTTTGTGTGTTTTGTTTCGGCTCTTGCGTGAGCTTATCCGATCCTTTGTGGATCTTTTGTCCGCTCTTGTTTGGGCGTTCTGTACCGGATTGTGGTGTTTTATCTGTTGGTAAGCTTAGGACCTAATAGCGTCGTCTACTATGTCTGGTCACCGCTCCCACTGCCTAGCATGGAGCATATAGTGGCTTCTACCGATCCTTTTTAGGATCCCACCGACTTTTTACTCCTGGTTAGTGTATTTCGGTTTTGTTTTGGAACATGATCTAGAAAAAAAAAGTATTAAAGTGATTTCAAAGTTCTCTTCTTTCTCAAGCACTTTTTAAGTGGACTGATGCCCCAAGGTAGGTGGGTAGGTTGCGCAACTTCTTTTGGAGATCTTGTTCATCGGTTATTGCTTTGGTTTGTCGATGGCCTGTATTGTATCCTGCTTGTTTGCGGGGGTTTCTCTCTCCTGTGTCGTTTTGAAGAGGCTCTGTGTAGCTCAACAGTCTACATTTTGACCCATACACACAGTACCTACGTACAAAAAAACAGGGGGGAAAGGAAGTATCCTCCATGCACAGAGCACCTACATACAAAAAACAGGGCCCAAAAGATAGTGTAGTTAGAATTTCTTTATTCGAGACATGTTCTTTCTATGTTGCCCATAATTACTAATTACTACACCTAAGAGCATAAAAAACTATGATGATTACGGTTAGCACCATCTCAAGTAATCACATTGCTTTTGACTAATTGCATTTTTTTAAGTGAATTACCATCTTTATTTGCCCTGCCATGTGGGTCGCTCCTGTGGCGCCATTGAAAGAGAGCATTATGACCTTTTCCTCAATCGATTGCACTCTTTTCTCTTCCCCCTCCCCCTCCCCCTTTTGGTCTACCTTATTAAATTTGCATATTTTTATATCTTCCAGTAGGCTGTTGACCCAAGGACGGGATACATTTGGTCAGTGGCCGATGAAATTGCACCATGTCAAAGTTTTATAGTAGTCGCAAATTTGAGCATTCTTTGAAGGTTACCCAAGTAAAACAATTACCAAGTTATCAGTGATATATTCTTTTTGATTCTCTCTTTTCTGGAAAAGATAAGTGCAACAAAAGTTTTACAAAGTAGCACTCCACTTGAGTTTGTGGGGGAGAGAATATGGTGCAACAACATTACAAAAATTTGATGTTGATTTGCATTATGATTCACACACACACAAAAGCACCCATTACTAAATGGGAAACCCATAAACTTATTGAGTAATGCTTTCCATTTTTTGACAGTTCTAATCTTCGATGATCTTCCAATTCAACTACATACATAATTGCTTTCTCCATTCCCAAAAGTTGGTTTTCTTTTTTCCCCAGAGTATCAATCATGGTTTGCCCCATTTGATTCCTGTAACCCCATAACTTCAAGTCCATGTCTTGTGGAACATTTTCTTGCTTTCTGTGGAAAGTAAGCATCTGATCCCCTATCTCTCCTTTATATCTTTGATGTCGCTCAAATCCATCCTTGGAATCACTTCAATCAGCGTCCTCTTGGGTTTATTTCCACCGCCTTTAACTTTGCAACATGAATATTCAAAGACTATATGCATCCGCGTAATAAACATGCATATTTGAAAATAGACTACTCTCCAAAAAGAAAAAGAAAAAAAGATAAATCCCACAGACGGTGGTAAGTTCATGAAGTCTCAACACTAACCTCATCAGTAACCTGTTCCTGATCAACAATTTGGATTATGCACTGCAGTCCCTGCACAACATCCTTCATTCCAGGCCTATCCCCCTTCTTCTCTCTCAGACAGGAAAGTGCAAGCTCTATGAAGAGGTTTATGCTTGTCACTGCAGTAGAGGGCTCCTTGCCAAGTAGCCGCTGATCCACAACTTCCATACCTGCACCATTGTTCACCCTTTGGCTCACGTAAGTAGCTAGGTTGACATCATCTTGATCACGCGAGAAGTCGATAGCCTTCTGGGAGGTCAGAAGCTCAAGCAACACAACCCCGTAACTGTAAACATCGCTTTTATCAGTTAACTGGTAGTTGCGGTAGTATTCGGGATCTAAATACCCCAATGTTCCCTGAGCACAGGTTGACACATGGCTCAGACCAGGGCGAGCCAATCTGGAGAGCCCAAAATCTGCAACTTTTGAGTTGAACTCATCATCTAGTAGTATATTTGTGGACTTGACATCTCGGTGGTAGATGGGAGTGTATGCGGCAGTATGTAAATAAGCCAATGCTTCAGCAGTTTGCAGAGCGATTCTTAGCCTCGTTTTCCAGCCCAGGAAAGTAGAAAACCTACCGTGCAAATGGTCATGAAGTGTCCCATTTGAGATGTACTCGTAGATCATCAAAGGCTGCTTGCCTTCCACACAACAACCCAAGAGTCTAACTAGGTTCTTGTGATTGACTTGAGAAAGGATCCCAACTTCGTTGAGAACTTGCTCAGTGCTTTTAATGTTACCAACTCTAGCTGACTTAACGGCCACAATGGTCCCGTCCTGAATCTGGCCTTTGTAGACTTCCCCAAATCCTCCGCTACCCAAAAGCCGGTCTTTGGAGAAATTATTTGTTGCTTTCTTCATCTCTTTCAAGTGAAACATCCTTGCGGATTTTCCGCCATTACTTGATTTCAGCATCTCTTCCCTTGCCCTGGCCACCTTTGCCTGGTGGAAGAGTCTGCAGAATCTTCTTACAGTGAGAGCAGTCATTGCTACTGCCAGAGAGAAAAAGGAGATGACTCCTATGGAGACCTTTAAGCTCAGGCCTGCTTTAGTGGTTATCTTCTTTCTCAAGCAAGATCCAATGCTATGGTCCCAGAGGTATCCCTTATTGCAACGGCACCGCAGGGGGCCACTTGTATCAGGAGCCAAACAGTTGGAAGCCCCAGAGCAATCAACTTGTGTTTTACAAACTGGTTCCGGTGGTGGAGCCCATTGAATTTCCAACCCGGGTTCCCATTGATCAGCCGGCTTCTCAGGATCCAAATGAACGATGCTTCTGAAAGCTTTACAACCTGAACTGTGAAGCCTTATCTTGTATGCTGAAGGAATCCCTCCAGCAACGAAGGTGCAACATGGGTCAATATCACCACTTGCACATTGAAGTGCTCGCTTCCTGTCAACTTGTCCAGAGCTATCCAAGAAACGGTGACAGAGACTAGAAAGAGTGCAATTGAGGGGAGACACCAAAAGACGGGGTGAGCAGTTGAAGAGGAAGATGGTGTTGGATGAAGATACGTTGAAAGGGAGAGACTGGTTCAACCAAAGGCCCTCACTCACTAGCATGTCCTGAGTAACACATCTGTCAGGCAGCCATGCTGATGGTTTCACCACCAGCCGCTGAGATGTCACCATGATGCTGAGTACAAGATAAGAACTTCCATTAAGGGCGTCAAAGAAAATTCTCTGAGAATGTGGATCGCAACGGAGAGAGTAGCCTGGGTCACCGCAGTTGGGGTTTGTGCTCAGAGGATACGGGATTTCAGTGGAGCCACAATTCGGGCAAGTCTTTTGAGAAGAGCATTGAAGACTAAGGAAAAGGAAGAAGATATGCATACAAAGGAAGATTAAGATTGTGTTTGGCTTATTGCTCATCTTGTATGTGCAAGTGAAAAGATTATCGTAGATAGCACGAAGGAGGCGGGGGTAAATATAAGGCTATAGCAAAGGAATAAAGTGGGTGCAAGAATCTATGAGAAAAACCATGAAACCTTTGGCGTTTATTGGAGTGATGGATTCCTCCAATATGAGGTCCAGAAGAACGAATTTTTAGCTTTAGTAGTTAAGGAAAGCTTTTACCAGAAAGGCCTCAGTGATTACTTCGGGTTTTCGTATTTCTTTCTTCTTCATGTAGCCGATCTAACAAAAATAATCCAAAATGCTGAACTGTTTGATTATAAAAATGGAAGGGGAATTAATTCCACAGCATAATGGCCCTCAAAACACTACTCGTTTCAATGTTTTGCAACTGAATGGATATTAAGTCTCTATGCATTTTCTCAAACTTTTGGCTCTCCTTGATGAGGAAGCAAATGAAAGCATCTATCTGCTTGGAACATATGAAAACACAACCTCACAAGCAAATGAATTTCGACAAGGCCTATTAAAGCAAATAAAGGACGAGTTTGGACAAGAAAATATAGATCTCTTACACGAGAGAAGTTAGTCCACATGCTGTTAGAGTCCATTTTTTCCTTTCTATTAATTGGATTTTTAACAATTTCTCACCACTTTTGCATATTTCTTTCCTCTGGTATCCTTATTTTTCTTGTCTTCCATTTATGAAAGTGTTTGAAATTAGAAACTTATCAAAGGATGATTTCTGAGAAAATAAAAATCCAAAAATATGTTGCAAGGGTCTTAAAGACATCTTAAAACAACTTCACATTCATTATTTTTCTATGCAGACATTTTCTTCTCCAGGAACAAATGTTATTGAAGGTTGAAGGGTACACCCTAAAGGGCCGTACAAGGAAGAAACCCTTTTCTGTCACAATTTGTCAGTCTTCAGTCATCTCAACAAACCAACATGACAGCATCAGGAGGACATAATTGCATTAACCTTCAACAATTTTTACAGGAGACCTGCACAGCAAAGTAATAACTGAATGTAACCACCGGAGAATTGGAATATGGAACACTTGAAGGCCAACCTTTTCTGCTTCTAATGACCATTACTTACCCAAATGGGCTTTGTTTGATGGCCAGAAGTTCAAGATCCAACTGCAGTCCACAAGATGGAAAACAGTAAAGATCAATGTAGAAAGAGGCCGCGATAGAAAGGTGAAAAGGACAAAAAATAAGCATCCAAGGGCATGCTTGAAGGTCAGGAAACCAACCATATTCCGTACCTTAAATCCCAGTAATCCTATTATTCGTTGCACAAAAATATCAAAACATTGTATTCTGTACCCAAAATTCAAACTGATAAATAGAAGACTTTCAAGACCCAATATCAACTCCACAGCTTGGTGCAATTAAAAAGCAATAACCTATGGACTTGGATATTCTTAGCCTAGATAACTCTTGGCTTCTGCGAGTAAGGTCTCTAGCTAGGCAATAGAGAAAGGTATTGTTGCATGTTGAGAAGAAAAGAAGTGATCTCTTGACCAATGATTCAACCGCATCAAAGTGAATCACACTCTGTTAGGATGGCCAGTCAAAATCCCATACATACTCGAGCTACAGAAGATCGTGCGAGTCCAAGCTAACACTTCACTTTGCTGTTAATCTTCTCATAAGAGACCTTGAAAAAAAGATATAAAATGCATTACCTCTATTGTTGCATTAGGAGGGATTTCCTGGACTCCTTTGCTTCCATAAGCTAGCTCAGGAGGAACAATAAGTAGTCGCTGCATAAAACTAATTAATCAAAAACCAGAGAAAGGCTGTAAATGGGACACAATTGAAGTACACTAGCTCAGGTGCAGCAGTTAATAATCACTGCATTAAATAATCGAGCAAACACATAAGAAATATAACTGGGACCCGGCTGGACGGAAACTATCATCAACCAACTGAATAAATTACCCTGAAGTAAGCTTAATTTTAAAAGAATCTAAGCATGGAGCTTCCACCTGCTTCCCCTTATCATAAAGAACTTCGATCAAACGCCACGAACCGGTAAGGAATTGAAATCTCAACCATGTAACTCTTATAACATGATATCCTGGGATTTGGAGGAGAAAATATATTGAGACTAACAAATGTCTATATCCTCTTTCTAGTCAATTGCTTCAGGATAGTGACCCTCAAAATCAACTGGGAACATGGAATCACATATATCCTTCGGAACATTGGAAAATTATGTCACAAAGAAATTTGCAGACATAACAGGAAGTTTAAAGCCAGAAAACTGATCTAACCTGGCCTCCGACCCGCATACCCTGCACACCTAGATCTAATCCTTTGAGGACAGTTCCCCTCTCAGATTGGCCTACGTCAAATCCATATGGCTGCAGAATACAAATATATTGGCATTAAAAAATAAGCAATATTTTTCATGCTCAGGAAGTCTGAAACAGGGAACACAGGGGAGTCTAGAACAACAAACTTGTGTTGGAAACCACTTGGCAAGAAATCAATCCTCATAATACGTGTGCAAAACACATGCACAAACAGGCAAACAAAAGACATCAAAACACTTCAAGATGGAAGTTTTGCAGATTCAGGTGTAGATTGCATAGATTCAAGTACCAGGCAACTTTTTCCTGTACATTTCTAGAGATCAAGTAGAATCAAAAGAATCAGTGATAAAATTTCTCCAGTTCTTAATGTAACATGTGGTCCACCACGGGAGAATGTAGTCGCATGATTGCTTGTTAAAACCATCAAGATAAACATGACAGTTTAAAGGAATTTATTTTTCAATTTATTGGCAAAAAGATTAAGTGGGGCCCAGTTGATGAACATTCACAGCACTGTGCAAGAAGAAAAATAGCTTATTGGAACTTCAACTGAATTCCCAGAGTTGTTCCAACATCAGAGTACATAAGCGGGTGAACGAAGTTTTACTTTTGGGTCTGAAATAAGTTTTTAAGATTTTCCACTATATATAACCTCAGCAAAATAGAGTGTTGGTTCGATAATAGATGTTCTTTAAGTGCCATGGATACTTACTAGCGGCATTGATATATTGCAGAGCAAAAGAGAGATGATGTTTATTATCTCTCGAACAGCCTAATTATATTCAGTACAGAAGATGGGGACCGCATAACTCTTTTGAGTAAGAACTACTTTGCCCAAAGCAGTTACTGGGAGCAAGAGACATAATTTTGGGATTCCAATAAGACATAATTTCGGGCTGCCATTATTGGAAGCTGTTGGTTTGGGTTCTTCTGATGCCAATGCATGTAGATGTATGGCCACTTCTTTCATAACATCAGGACAGCTACTAATAACAAAGCACATAGTAAATTTGTGAAACGTGGCTCCATTGTTATCTTACCGTTCCTCCTCCAACACCAAGTCCTTGTCTACTGGTCATAAAAGTGATGCCCTTCCATTTAGCAACATAGTGAACCTAAACATGAATAAACATCTGTAAATTGACAACATAATTTTGATTGGACTACAAATGTACATGTGCACATGTGTGAAGCTTGAGCAGGTTCCTAGATATACACTAAAGACTTAGCCCATTGCTTGGGTTGGTTTGTTTGGCAGTTTTAATTCAACAGATTCACAACCCAAAGTGAGAAAATTGGCCCATTTATTTTAGATATATAGCTTTTTAACCTCTTGAAAAGCTTTAATTAGTTTTTGTCAACATAGAATAGATATCCTAGGAAGCAGGGGAACCCATATAAGTTGAATATTGAAATTTAAGCAGGCACAACCGTACTGCAACCCGGGATCCCTTCACAGCCTCGGGTCCACCCCCAACCTTCAAATCATAGTACCTGAGGATGTTACCACAAGAACTTCAATGCATATTGCATCTGAGAACCAAAATAGGACTACTAGGAATGAAGAAGTTAACCAACCAAACAGTAATAAACCCCGGGGTTATGAGCCAATGCTTAAAAACTATTTTATCACCAGAGACATGATGTAGAAAAAGAACAAAAGAAGTGGACAGTTTTAAGTAAGGGATGACTGAGTTACTGACTTCAGACCGTTGGGGAGGGTTGTAAATTCACTTTCAGGTACTTTTGCTCCTCTTAGCTGCAGCAGCGGAAAAATTACACGATTTACAACCGTAAAGACTTCGGTTTTTTTTCTTTTCTTTTTTATCCTTGAACCCAGAAGTAGCGACAATTGCCGCAGAATGACTGCAAAAACAGGGAAAGAAAAAGAAACTCACAGCTCTTCTACTCGTACTAACAGCATCAGCTACATCACAGGCATAGACTCCCGCGGCTGAATCAGTAAAAATTAATCAGCCAAATAAATACAGAAAATGGCATATTCATGGAAAGGGAAAATGCCTCATTTATATAATGGAGTCAATAGAAGGACTAGCAAGAAACAAAATCCCACATGAGCCAAATTTTCAATCAGACCGCTTAGAAGAACATATATGAACTACGAGCAGTAGCAACCCCGGATGTGATAATCGAGATTTCCAAAGACCCAGTGATCTAGAAAAATCGAAAGTCAAGTTTTTTTTTGGGGGGGGGGGGGGTATACCAATAAGTCGTACAAGCTAAGAACAAACCAGTTGTGAGAAGAGCACCGAACAAAACTCTTCTTTCCTCAGACTGTAAAGATAGCGAGGCTGGTTCTGCAGCATCATTGGAGGAAGAGTATGAGCAGCGACATGCAAACACATTTGTGTTCCTGTTCGAGGGTGTCTTCACTGTCCCTGTGGAAGTCCCAAGACTCGGTTGAGCATATTCCGGAAAAACCGACAAAGGGAGAAAGAGTACCTATATGTGGAAAGAAGGTGAGAGGGCTACGGAGGAGAGCCGGAGTGTGGTGATGACAAGGAAATAGAGAGAGTGCCATTGATGTTGTTACTTGTTTTTGAGTGACCGTTGGAGGAAAGAGAGACAAAATCAGCTTCCTAAAAAAGATAAAAAGAGAGACGAAATCAAATGGTCTGGTTTTTGTTGGAGAGGATAACATTATCGATTTCGTCCACAGGAGGGAACGACTGTCGTTTTGCCTCGCCAATGATAAGAATTCTGAAGTGCCGAACACGTGCGTTACTGAACTTACGAGTAGCAGCGACAGATGAGCCTTATCCTTCAGGCTTTCCCTCCAGAGTTGGCCGTCGGTAACTCTACTCTTGTAACGCAATGCTTCTATGTTAATACGTCCTCTTAAGTATCCAAACTCAAAACCATTTCCTTTTAAGATAATTTTTTTTTTCTTTTCTTTTATGGGACAAATCTGGGATCGAAAACATCAACTGTCATCTGTTTTGTCCCTCTTAAGTTCATTGTCTTTTGAATTTTTGTGACTTTTTCATACGAACGTACAAGGTCAAGTCTGAGAATAAGTCATATTTATGCAGATTTTCCTTTTCCTAAGATTGTTTTATGAAGTTAGATAAAGTGAGAATCTAGATCAACCAAAAGGCATCACAGACTAAGAATATTGTTGAAGTAGAGCAATTCACTATGTGAAAAGAAACGTAGAATTCTTCTTTTATATATGAACATATCATGCACTCCCCAGGTAAACCAAAGCAGTACGTGTTTCTTCTTCGCCTTGCTAAATAATCCACGATTATGCGCTAGAGCAAGACCTTCTAGCATGAAAATGCTTCTGTGCCCCATCTGAAGCACTACGCCTAATTTCATGCCTTCTTTTCTCATCTAGTTTCCTTTTGACCTTTTCACCGCCTTCCACCCACCTTCGAAGCCTTTGAAGTAACTTTCCCCTTTTCGAAGAAGCCTGTTCACTACTCTCTGCAACAAAGCAAGGCTCCTTGTGCTCCAAAAGAGAACCATCTAATTCAGTTTCATGCTCCAAGCTGCTATAGTTTCGAATTTCTTGGAAACGTTCAGAAGGTGATTCGGAGTGCTTCTTCTTGTATAGCTCATGCCTTAAACATGCATTGCTCCACCTTAAGAAAATCATCTCCTTAACCTCATCTGCTCTATCCTTCTGGAGTTGTTCCAGTCCATTTACCAGCTGATTATAAACGTCCCTTGTTATGGGTTCTCCTTCAATCTGCAGAACGAGAACAGCAAAATGGTTTAGACCATGAAAACGGATCAGAATGAAAGATAGACACTCGCTACATTTGAGTCTTTGTTGCCACATTTGAACCCTATCTAGAAAAATAACAAGTAAATGGTTTGCATCAAAGGTTTATATTTATATAAATTCGCAGACACCCACACACATATCCATACATATAAATGTGTGTGTTGGATTTCTTAATCTTAGAACAACTTTTAGGAAAGTGGTTATCAAATTGTAATTGGGCAAACCTTGGAGATTTCAGAAGCTGATGTTTCTGCCGACTCAAGCTTCTTCGAAAGTTCATTCTTTTCCTCCTGCATTTGGTTCAATATTTCGCGCAGCTCTCTAAATTCGCTCTCCAATTTCTTTATGACATCGATCCTTGTTTCTAGCGCATCATAGCTTCTCGCAATTGCCGCCTCTCCAGCTTCAATTTTAATCTTTTGCTCTCCTACAACACGTGATTGTTTCTTTGTTCTTCTCAAAAGTTTCTTTACCTTCCTTTGAAGCAGCAGATTTTCTGATTTCCACAGTTCTAACTGCTCAAGTGCTCCCGCATAATGCACTGCCAAATCTGTAAGGGTATCTTTCTCCTTCTCCAGGGACAAAATTTCCCTCTCCAAGAACTCAACACGCGCCACCTCCAACAATAGCATGTTCTTAAGCTCCATGAGCAACGACTCTTTCTCTTTTAAATCACAGTAAAGAACAAACTGCTTCTCCAGCTTCCATTCCCTCTTCTTGAGATCTTCTATCCGGCATCTTAGGCTTAATACCTCTCCAAAATTGCCCTTGTCCCCAGGTTCTAAGTTTTCTACTATATCCGTGATTCTAGTTTCCCTGATCGTTGGTTCTTGATCATCTTCCGTAGAAGGTCTAAATGTGGACGGAAGGCTATGAAAGCTAACTTCATCTTCAAATCCATCCAAAGAATAGTCTTTGAGAGAACTAATTACCTGAGTTTGCGCCAAACAATCTTTAGGAAGATTTCTTCTTGCAATGATCCTAGCGTAGATGAAACCAGCCACAGACACAACAGCTAAAGGAATACCAACTTTGAGGAGTCCTAGCTCCAAGACTTCTACCCTTGATCCTCTGTCCATCTCATAGAATAGCCGAAAAACTCAATGCAAAACCAAACCCGATGAACTTGAGAAGATTTTTACTTGTTTGGTTGGTTTATCAATGGAGGATCATATTGTCGTTGTGTCATTCCTAAGCTGACTTTGGATTCCAAACACCTTTGTGTTTCCTTGGTTTTCCTTAGTTTAGAGGGATAGTGGTCTGTTGCTTTTTGACTATTCTAATTCCCTCTTTCCCAACTTCTTTTTGCTTGCTTATAACCGTTAAGAATCCAAATTCTTTTCCATGGGAAACACGTGATCGTTAACTCTCCACCGTCCAATTGGTAGGCCTTATATACCACTACGCATCGACCACTTGGGTTTGCATACGGTATACCAATGTCCTACTAGGCTTTTGTTGGCCCGTTTCATTAAAAAAACAGGTTACGTACGGCTTGGGCTCAGGTCAAGATAATCTCTTTTTCTGAAGGTCGTAAAGTCAAAGCTATTTCTAAGTCAAGTAGAAAGCGAAAAGGAAAAAAAAAAAGAGAGACTAGGGAGAGATTTATATAATTTCGGCAACTAAAAACCATTTTTTTAGCAGCAATTGGTACCATAAATGTGAGAAGCCAGGATGTGGCTATTGGGGCCAAGATATTATATAGTAATTTTAGGGAGTCAAGGTAATTTTTTTTTTATAAAAAAAAACTGGTTAAATAAAAAAAAGTTCTCTAATTTTTTGGGTTTTGGGGGATATTCCCCTGGCTTTGCCGCTGCATGTGCCGAAAAAGTATACATACAGTTTATTAATTGTGTTAAATATTAATATAAATTTAATGTTTAAGGTATTCAGAGTTGAATATGTGAATGTACCACTCATCTTAAAAGTTTAAGGAAGATAAATATTTTTTTATTTGAATTATATTCTCTAACTCTCTCCCTCACGTGTGGACCAGACTCTTCTTTAATTAAGAGACCCAATACGTGCAATATTTAATTGAAATTGAGATAGAATGCGTAGTCATGTCTCGAACTTAAGACTTTGACTTTGATATCATGTGAATCTACCACTCATCCTAAAAATTTAAGCCGATAAAAAATAAATATTTTATTATTTAAATTATATTATCTCTAGAATAATAATAGAATCTTTTGGTTGCTTTCGATTTATTGATTTATTTATGTCATAATATTATTGAGCGCCCTCTTTCTGAAAAGGCCAAAAAAAAAATTTGCAGCGGACGGGAACGTCCAATATAATATTATTGTGGTGTATGATCAAAGTTCACAACTTTTTCTATTGTGGCATATCCAAAGCACAGTGGATGGTGGATTGACGTACTTTCTTCGTTAGGCTTTGTTTTGGTGACACAATTGTTATAAAAATTCTAATATTTTTTTTTTTACAAATTTCAAGACTTTATTCACCAATTTCAATTAGGGGTGTACATTTTTGGACCGAACTGACCGGGTCAACCTAAACCGGCCCGGTTCGACTATCGGCTCAAAAATATCCAAAATCGACTGGGCCGAACCGAATCAAGAGTATATAGAGATTTTTTTTAAAAAAATATTCTAAATTTATTGAGACAATGTCGTCTCCCTACCCTCCTTTCTTCTTCTTCTTCCCCGAGCCTTAGTTGAATTACCCCTCTTTTAGTCTAAGATTGCCTAGCACCCCCCACCTTCCTTCGCTGCCGACATAGCTTTCCCTCTCGTCGTCGTCGCCTCTCTCTATCTCTGTTGGCTGGTTGCTGCTTTGAGTCTCTCTCTCTTGGGCCGACCGAACACTGATCGAAGCCAACTGTCGTCAGTCCGACCAATCCCTTTCTCTCTCGACGCAATTGTCGGTCCATATTTTTCAGCAACCGAACCCTTGATTTGGTTGCTGGTAGGGACTGAAACTGCTAGAGGGGTCGATTTTCAATTCTAATGTCAACCATTTCAACATTATATATTCTAAGGTTATGTTTGTTTTGAAAAAATTTGTAGGATTTGGAGTGTTTTGAGAATTTTTAAGTGATGTTAGAGTTGTATTGGTGTTTGTGTAGAAGTTGTTGAGGTGTAACAAAATTAATGATGATTTTTAAAGTTGTTTTTTTAAAAAAAAAATATTTCGAATTTATTAATTTTTTATTAAAATTTGAATATTTAAAAGGTATTTAAAAAAATAAAAAACGACAAAAGAATGCAAGCAGCTGGCGCAGGGGACAAGACAGGATTCAAGACAGCTTTGCTGTAGGCCGCATGCAAGGGAGGAGGAAAATGACCAAATCGCCCTTTAAAAGTCAATTTTACCCTTCTTTTTTTTAGCTAACGCATGAGTGGAGGGTATTTTAGTGATTTTGTTTAAATATGTCCCGAACAAATTCGAAAACTACAGTACAAAATCCTAAAAAAAATTTTGTTTGCTGAACATAAAGTAACTGAGAATTCGAATTCTCAGTTTTTTTAACAAACGAACCCTAAAAAAAAAACCAAACAAGGTACAACAAGCCCGCTGATGAAATTTGTGTGGGCTTCAAGCCCAAGAATGAGTGTTCAGAGAATCAAAAGCCGGCGTCAGACCCTAATTACACTCAAGCGCCCACTTTCTCCGACTTACGAATTTTCTTTATCGCTACAGAATCAGACAAATATGACTGACCAATAGCATCGGACTCCGCTCACGAGACAGAACCGCATTCGACACCTCGTCCATTAGAATTGACGTGTCATTAAATGATTGGCAGTTCCGATACCACTCGTACGCACGTTATTTTGATGCCATTTGGGCCGAGAAAATACCACGGCTCCCCCCGACTCTTTATAAAGCAGAACTTGAACGACTGTCTCTCGAAGCACAGGAAGCTTTCGAGTTTCGACTCCTCCCTCGAGAGAGACCCGTATCAGACGCCACGTCACCTTAAGTCAAACGTGTCATTCTTTGACCGGCCTTACGCAAGCACGCTGTCCGCACCAAGAAAACCCCACAGCTCCCGCATAACTTCCTACAGAGCAAAATTAAACTGGAACGCCTCTCTCTGAGAATATGGAGGCTCTGCTACTCTCGCCCTATCAGTTACCGATCCTCCGCCCAAAACGTTTGGAATTGACCACACCTACATTCGGTAGTGCCCCAAACATCAATAGCAGCAAAAATGGACGGGATCTTGCTATCAGGCCGCACATATCCGCGACGCTGTACAAACCGACTGCGGAGATCGGCTCAACTGCCGTTACTTCCCTCGAGAACCCGTTCCCGGTCTACACGCAAACCTCGCCGCCGCCTCGGATGAAAGTCTCGCCCGATTCCCTGCAGTACCCGCCCGGGTTCCTCGGAGCCGCCTTGCCTGACCGTACGTCTCCCAACGACGGCGACGGTGAGAACATTACGGATGCCATGGAGTACCTGACGAACATTCTCTCGTCCAAAGTCTACGACGTGGCCATCGAATCGCCGTTGCAGCACGCGTCCAAGCTTTCGGAGCGTCTCGGAGTCACGGTTTGGCTCAAGAGGGAGGATTTACAGCCTGTAAGTTTCATTTTTTATAATTTCTTTGCGATGTTTGCAATTGCTATATGCGTTTCATTTTGGTGAATCTTTGAACTGGTTCGGAAATGATGCCGCAGAATTGGATGTTTTGTTGGTAAAATAACGGCTATGAAGAAGTATGAATGTTTACTATGGCCTCGATTTTCTAATGCGGGATATATATGCATATTGGGCTGTAATGTCGGGCTCTTTGTGGTTGTGAGGAGCTCTTTCTTTTTTATTTTTCCGAGCAAATTACATGATTGTAAGGACCTCTATTTTTTTATGTTTTTTCCCTATTTTCTATTGGTTTTACAATATTATTTCTTTATGGTTTAGCTTAAATGTTTTTACTTTTATTTTATATGTAAAAAATAAAAGGCGTTTGCTCTAGAAACGTGTTCAGTATGTAGCTTTATTGAAGTATTTAGAAGCTTTTCTTAGAAATATTTAAGGAGGCATTTATAAAATAAAATAAAAAATTGAAGGAGGCGTTTTTATTTGCCGATTAAAACTATAATTCACTGAAGTAGTTTTAGTAACTCCTATTCTCAAACCGTTTCATATGTCACATCTTGTTTTTTGACCAAAGTTGCATTGTCCATATGGTTGACCGTGGTTGCTAACTTGGAATCTGAGTTTAACACACAGATTTCTTTTGTTTAGAATGCCACAAAGAATTTGAATGCTTTTCAATTGGAACAAGCAGAATGCAGTTACTTCTGGGTTCTATTTATTGTTTTAATAGCTGCTGTTTATGTTTGCAACAAATCTGCAGAACAATACTCATGGGTTTCCTTGTTCTTGGCTTATAGGTTTTCTCTTTCAAGCTACGTGGAGCTTATAATATGATGGCAAAGCTTCCTAAAGAACAGTTGGATAAAGGGGTTATCTGCTCATCTGCTGGAAATCATGCTCAAGGGGTGGCATTAGCTGCCAAGAGACTTGATTGCAGTGCAGTGATTGCAATGCCTGTTACGACACCAGAAATCAAGGTACATATTGCACAATTTAGCTTTTAGTGTTATTAGCAGAAAAGAGTTGTATATCTGGCTCTAGCTCAAATGCTGCTCCCTCCTTTGTAAGAACAAGATAGAGGATGAAGTTGTGGGTTCTAACTCATTGGTTGTGTATATGTAACTTAACAGTAAAAAAATGCTGCTTGATTGAATTGTGGAATTTTTACAGTGGCAATCCGTTGAGAGGCTGGGTGCAACAGTTGTTCTGGTGGGGGATTCTTATGACGAGGCACAAACATATGCCAAAAAGCGGGCAAAAGAGGAGGGTCGTACATTCGTTCCGCCTTTTGATCATCCAGATGTCATCATGGGGCAGGGAACTGTTGGGATGGAAATTGTGCATCAAATGAAAGGTCCATTGCATGCAATATTTGTGCCAGTTGGGGGTGGTGGTCTAATAGCTGGTATTGCCGCTTATGTGAAGAGGGTTTGTCCAGAGGTATGTTGATGGTTGGTTAAGATTGATGTGCAGCCCTAGTTTTGAGCTAGTAATGTGTTCTTGGGAACATTATTTGGAGCTTGTAAGTTCCCAATTGAAGAACACTTCATGCTTTAGTTGGAGTCTCATCTTCTCTTTCTTCTTCTTGTTCTCCTTTTGGTGTAGTACTACTATTGGAATTGTAAAGGAGTGCTAGGTAGTGTACTTTTCCTCCAATTTCCCTTTCTGGATTTGGGGTAGGGGTCTTAGGGTGGGTTTGTGTTGTTAAAATTTTAGGTATTGGGTTTAGTGAAAAAGTGAAGAGAGATAATTTTTTATATTTTTTGTAGTGAAAAGTTATGATTTGATGGGAGAGAGAGAGATTATATTGTAGTCTTTTATTGTGAGAGGGTGTAAAATTTTGTGAAATATTAGATTGCAAACGCACCCTTATTTGTGTTGGTGGGGGGGAATTTACAAAACTCTTTTAGGCCGTATGATATTTTCAAAGCAAAAGATGCCTTTGGAGACTCTCTAGAATAACACGTTTCATACTGTTAATGCCTCACACAATTAGGAACAGACGGGGTTTTATATCAAGACCTCTGAGGCTCTGCTTTTTGCTAGTTTCTGTGCAGGATATGAACTTGTTCATGTTTGTACCTTATGTCCAACCTGATTTGCTATTTCCTTGACAAATATGACCAACCTGACCTAGCATGACATATAATAATCTGAAGAACTGATAGGGGCTCAGGTTTACCTCTTGATTCTAATGTCCAAGTAAACTTAGATGATTATAACTTTTTTAAAGCATCTATAATGAAGGAGCACTCTGCCCAAGGTGGAGTCAGCCGCAACAGACCATTCCTATAGTGCAATATCAAACTTTCTCGTACAATGGTTGCCTTCTTCAGCTCTTACCTCCCATTTCATTGGTATTAGACCCGTAAAGAGGCCGACCCTCTTGAAGTCATTGATCATGATGTTACAAATCATGTCTTTCTTTCCTAATGATCTTCTGCTGCTTCCAAATTCCGCCAGATGAACTCAATTGCTACTTAAATATTTTGAGTCACTCCCAAATTCACCTGTTTTCTGCTTGTGCTTAGATCATATCAGTACTGATTTATTTTCTACTTCAAATGGTTTTAAACCAAATGCATTTGCTCTAGGGCTTCAAACAGTAGCAATTCTATATTCTTTGCTCTTCCCTTCTTTTTGTTTAACGCTGCGTTTGCCTAACTTGTTTCTTTCACAACTTAATCCATTGATTATATTTTTGGAAGATACTTTATCCAGGTAAGAATTATTGGGGTGGAGCCTTCAGACGCAAATGCAATGGCACTCTCATTAATTCATGGTCAGAGAGTTATGTTGGATAAGGTTGGAGGCTTTGCAGATGGTGTAGCTGTCAAAGAAGTCGGTGAAGAAACTTTCCGCATATGCAAGGATTTGGTAGATGGTGTGGTCCTTGTAAGCCGTGACGCCATTTGTGCCTCAATAAAGGTGATGCTACTTTCTTGAAGATTGTGTACTGCATTCTTTGTTTCTAAGTTATGGCCAGGTGAATGTTAGAAGATTTCTAAACATGAGACGAGATAGGTAAGTAATCTCCAATATTTTTCTTTTTCAAAGGGAGGTTATACTAAGAAACAGGGTTATTCTGGGCTGTTGAGGTGGTGTCAGTAGTTTCGTTTGATGGTCATGATGTCCTTTTCTCGTCGATTCTGCGTTGAAGCAAAGGAGTTTCAGGTTACCGTTTTAGCTAATGGGGTTGTGAAACTGTCGGAGTGGAGCCGGAAGGCTTTGAGCTATATTTTCCTTGGGAGATTTGGAGCTGTTTGGTTGGTGAATATGGCGAGTCGTCTGCAGGGGGATGCCAATCCGGAGTTTGTCGTAAAATTTAACGAAGCGTCTCGGGCCTTTTTGGCGCAGCGCTGTAGTAACATGGCAGGGAGGTATGTTGCCATCGCGGAGTTTGGCGGTGGGCGAAGGAAGGGGGTAGTGATGATACCGGAAGGTCAAGGGGGATCCGGATGGAAGGCTCTGGCCGCTGTGTTTCAGGAGGTGGTGTCACACCTTGGTCAGCTCAAGAGAGGAAGAGGGAGTTTTTCTGGTTCTAGAGTTCAGCCTGCGGTTTCTTTTGTCGAAGTTGCTAAGCGAGGGACGACGGGGGAGAGCTCTCGGGGGGGAGGTATGGCAGTGCAGGGCGTTATGGAGGTTGCTGGTGGCGTGATGCAGAAGGCCATGATGCCTGTTTCTGAGCATGAGATATTGGGGGGCGAGGTTTCCGTTTCCAACGTGATGGCATTTAATGCTCCGACGGCGGGCGACAAAGTGATTGACGTGCTTTTTTGGCAAAACAAATTGTTGGGAATCAAAAATGAAATTGACGTTCTTTTAAAATTATTGGGGATGGATGGTGGGCCGGGCTTTATGTGTGCTGCTTCACCAGGCCCCCCATTACTCCCATCTCGCCCAACCTCAAAACCCTGAAGAGCGCCTCGCGCAACTGCCGCCTCCATCATCCTGCTTAAGGCTTCCATGACAATCACAAACAACAGGGGTGAAAGAGGATCGCCCTGACGCAAACCACGAGTACTCCCAAAGAAGCCCTGAGGAGAGTCATTCACCATCACAGAAAACTTCACCGTAGAGACACAAAACTCTATCCAACTACACCACCGCTCTCGAAATGTGTGATCATATTCTTCTGCACTGCTCGGTGGCTCGAGGATTGTGGGGGCAGGTGTTGCGCATTCTGAACTATGATTGGGTTATGCCTCGGAAGGTAGTGGATGTGCTGCGATGTTGGAGGCGGAAGTTTGAGAATCCCCTTGCGCTGGCCCTTTGGAAGATGATTCCACATTGCATTTGGTGGAGCTTGTGGAGGGAAAGGAATGAAAGATGTTTCGAAGACATGGTTGTGTCTGTGGACTGTTTGGGGGGTTCTTTGTTGCATTCCTTGTTTTTGTGGGCTCATTCGGTCTTAGGTTCTCCTTTTGTGGATTTTTCGGATTTTCTTAGTTTTTTAGCGTGTTTGCTTTAGATTTTGTCAGTATAGTCTCTTGTACTGTCAGTTTCCTTTTTCTTTAATAATATTGACTTATCAAAAAAAAAAGTTATGGCCAGGCATCAAGGGTTGTAGCATGTAAGACAGTGTAGTAAATGTAACCCCCTGTGTGATTCACAGGACATGTTTGAGGAGAAAAGGAGCATTTTAGAACCTGCAGGTGCTCTTGCTCTTGCTGGAGCTGAAGCATACTGCAAGTATTATGGCCTCAAGGGGGAAAATATTGTAGCAATAACTAGTGGAGCAAACATGAATTTCGATAAACTGAGGGTGGTGACTGAACTAGCAAATGTTGGTCGGCAACAAGAGGCTGTATTTGCAACTGTTATGCCGGAGGAGCCTGGAAGCTTCAAACAATTTTGTGAACTGGTATGTAAATGTAGCTTTAAACAACTCTCCTTGCAGATTTGTTTTCTTGGCAATTGCATGTGACAAGTATATGAGTTGGCAGGTGGGACCAATGAATATCACTGAATTCAAATATAGGAGCAACTCCAACAAAGAGGCTACTGTTCTGTACAGGTAACATGCATGTCAGTTGTACTTTAGAAAAAAAAAACAAATGCTAAATCACATTTATTCACCTTTTACTGGAACCCATATTCTGGAAATTGGGGGCATTTTCTTCTATATGGTTTGGATGCCATGACTGATGGAAATATTTACCTCTAGGATATCTGTGAAAGATGATATGTCATTATTAATAACTTGCTACCTGAGAGAAACTGACTGTTTCTTTCGATGTTGTGGGCAGTGTTGGCATTCACATGGTTTCTGAACTCGAAGCAATGCTGGAGCGGATGAATGCTGCTCAACTTAAAACTGACAATCTCACAGAAAGTGATTTGGTTAAAGATCACTTGCGGTATTTGGTAATTGGATTTTCCAGATGAATCTTAAATCTTTTTCTTTTTTTGCCCTGCAATCTTCAATCAAATTTATGCATCGTGCTGTTACTTTTGAGATGTTTCTTAATGTGATGGACAAACTTTACTGTAGAACCAAAGGGAGCGATCTTTACTGCAGCTTATAAAATGTTTTCCAGCATCCGGGTTCTTATTGTGATGATACAATCTGGCGAAGCTTGTTCTCTTTTAGACTCTCTTTCTCTCCTCTCTCGAAAAATAAAGTACCCTTTTTAATCTCCTCATCAAGTATTCCTTCTACTACTGGAAAACCAATACAGTGGAAGTTGGGTCATTCCCTCTTATATTATATGTGCTTGTTGGGGTGCGTTATGGAACTAATTACACCTCATTTTTTATTTCTTTCAGATGGGAGGCAGATCAAATGTTCAAAATGAGGTTCTTTGTCGGTTTGTCTTCCCTGAGAGGCCTGGTACTCTGATGAAGTTCTTGGATGCTTTTAGTCCCCGTTGGAATATAAGTCTGTTCCATTACCGTGGAGAGGTTGGCCACCTGTTATTTAATTTGTTAATGTTCTATAGGGTAGATCTTACATGGTTCTTTCGTGCTTTTTCTGACTATATCAAATCCCATATAATGGTATCACCTTTTTTCAAGACTTCTTTTTTCCCTACCACAGGGTGAAACTGGTGCAAATGTATTGGTGGGGATGCAGATTGCAAGGAGTGAGATGGATGAATTCCGTGATCGTACCAACAATCTTGGATTTGATTATGCAGTCGTAACCAATGACAAGTACTTCCAGCTTTTGATGCAATAGAGCCCAACCCCTGATTGTAGCTTGCTTTTGAGCAGTGGGAACTGCACCTGGATTCTAAAGATGGCAAAGGAGGGAAAGTAGCGAAACCTTCAAAGGCCAGACCTTGTTGTAGTGATTGAGAAGCGAGAGCCCTGTTTTTCTATGTTTTGCTTTGCCAATATCCCCCTCCCCCCGCTTTTTGTTTCACTCTTTGTAGCGTATTATCAATGAAAGATATGAGACTAGCTCAAATAACTTGGGGAATGTGGGAAAGGGAGCCTTTGCATTTTTTTTTCTAGCATAAGTGATACAGTGAAAAGTGGGCCTTTGCATTTCTTTGATAATACTTTTAGCCTTGCAAGCTGGCCTTTGCATCTCATACAATATCCTTTGCTCCGACATAAAAGGAGCACGCAGAATTCCAAATCGTTTGTGGGAGCTAAAATTGTGGTCTCAATTAAATAATTATATAAAATTATCTCTTATCTTATCATCACTTTTTATTCTAAATAAATATATAAAATTTATTCAAATTAATTTAAATTTTTTCACTAAATAGTAACATTTCAAAATTTTTACCGCTCCAAAATTTTAACAATAAAAAGTGAGAAAGGGCATCATTACATTCCACGAGATGACCTATTTACTCACTTGCAGACCGTCGTTGCCCTTCATAAAGGTTGTTGGTTGCTACCAGGCAGTAGTGCAGAACATGTCTGATAGAGAGGTTGGCCCGTCATAAATAATTCTTCCTTGCTCCACAGTAAAGTAAATGTCGTGGCAGATTGACAGCATTGCAACCATCCTATGTAGGCCAAGCAGTACGTTTAACAATTAGAGTCAAGACAGTTCACGTAGATTCTTCATTGCCACTTTGTGCATTTCATAGAAAGATTGATACTAATGTGTTACAGATGTGTTTGGTTGAGAAAGGAAAAAACTGTTTCTAGAGCGGGTTGTTCTTCAAGGAAGGCCACAATATTATGCATAAGTGAGTTGCTATGCTACTCGAGACTCCGAGAGCACTGATCTTTTCCTCGAGCTATCTTAAAAGTGTTTAAATCCTTCGTCAACTCCTAACAAACTTGGGGATAATAGCAAAACGATGACACTTTAGATATAAAACACTAGTAGAGAGGACAAATATCAGAAGCTCTGCGGGGTGCCAAGCATACATTAAATGGAAAGAAACAGCTTTATTGGAACCATAATCTCCCTTAGTTATGTTACTTTGACCTTTTTATTTTTTATTTTTTTTAAACCCCTTCAAAAATAGGCGTATGCCACTATTTGCGGCGAGCACAAGGTATTCTGTAGTAAAAGGCAAAAGAATAGTTCACCGCGTGCTCACAATAGTTTCCCTTCTTAAATTCTCCTCCACCTGCCTCCTCTTCCCTTCCATGCATTCACTCTTCCTTCTCTCTTTCTCCTTCCGCCTCTTCAACTGTTCTCATCGCTGAAACAAGAAAAAGAAATGGGGTTTTCAAGTTCTCTCTCGTGTTTACTTATTCTTGTACTCGGTTTCTCTGTGGTTCACGGGGATCCTGTTGTTCCTGCACTCTGCATATTTGGGGACTCTGTGGTTGATGTGGGAAACAACAACAACCTTTACACAGTGGTCAAGGCAAATTTTCCTCCTTATGGCAGAGACTTTGTTACTCACAAACCCACCGGGAGGTTCTGCAATGGAAAGCTAGCCACAGATTTCACTGGTACCATTTCAGACGAGCTTGCTTATTTCTTCTCATCTACTTCTTCTTTACTAATGACCTTAGGTATTGCTTGAATTCTTACATACCAGCTGAGTCCCTTGGGTTCACGTCATACCCACCAGCTTACCTGAGCCAAGAAGCCAGAGGAAAGAACCTGTTGACTGGAGCCAACTTTGCTTCCGGTGCTTCTGGTTATTATGAGAGGACAGCCCAGTTATATGTAAACATTGAAAATACAACTCTCTCTCTGTCGCTCTTTCTGTGTCTCTCTGTGCGTGTGTGCATTATAGCACACTTGTGACTTCTTTTTGTCCTTAATGTTTTGTAGGATGCAATTCCATTGTCACAGCAGTTGAATAATTACAAAAAGTACCAGACAAAAGTCGTGAAGATGGTAGGAAGAGCCAAAGCCAATGCAATATTCTCAGGCGCAATCCACCTGCTGAGTGCAGGAAGCAGTGATTTCATTCAGAACTACTACATAAATCCCCTCGTCAACATTGCCTATTCGCCTGACCAATTCTCAGACATCCTGATGAGATCATACACTGCTTTCATACAGGTCCCCACATTCTGTATACGTCACATGAAAATTCATTGACGTACACTTGTATATGTAGGATGTCTTTGCTTATGCTAGAAACATACTGCGTGTATAATGGTGTCCCAGACTCCTAGCATAATAGGTAAGGAAAAGAAAAGCTGGGGTTGCATATATGATTGCTATGAAGCCCCCACCATCCACCCCAACCAAAGGTAGACAGAGATAGACAGAGAGATTCATGTTTCTACTTCACGAACAAAAAAATAGCTAAATTATTCAATACAAAACATCAGTATCAAAGTGAAATATTGAATTAGTTTTCATATGACATATCTCCAATTCGCATAGAAGCTTAAGTAAGTTTGATATGGAAGAGAAAACATTAGACGTAGGTCCTTATCTTCTATGATATATATACTTGTAGTAAACATGAGCAGTATCATGACAGAACCTTTATGGACTGGGAGCAAGGAGGATTGGTGTGACAGGCCTACCGCCAACTGGGTGTTTGCCTGCAGCCATCACGTTGTTTGGCGCTGGAAGCAATCAGTGCGTTGAAAGACTAAACCAAGACGCCATTGCATTCAACAAAAAGCTCAACAGCATATCTCAAAGTTTGCAGAATAAACTTCCCGGTCTCAAACTCGTGGTCTTCGATATCTACCAGCCTCTGTTAGACATGGTCACAAAGCCAGCTGAAAAAGGTACTTCACCAACTCTGAAAAATGTAGCTAGATGATGTGTCAATAAAATATCTATATCCACTCATGAACGAGGCAAAAGTTTCTCCCATTTCCATAAAATTATACTGCGCAGATTATCAGTGATTTAAAATCTAAAGCATCCCTTTCTTGAATTGCCATGCTTGGTTACCACTAAATTATCCACCATTCGTTAAAACCACAATTTGAAGTTTACAAGGAAAATCTCTCTCTCTCCCAAACTAGTACTGATTTTTCCACACTGGTCACAGGGTTTTTTGAGTCAAGAAGAGCTTGCTGCGGAACAGGTACACTAGAAACCTCCCTGCTTTGCAATGCCGGGTCTCCAGGGACATGCTCCAATGCTACAGGGTATGTGTTTTGGGATGGTTTCCATCCATCTGAAGCTGCTAATGAGGTCTTGGCAGGTGATCTGCTTTCACAGGGCATCCCCCTCATCTCTTAAAGAGCAGCTTAAAAAGTGCAATAGTACTTTGCCCATGTGATCTTTATATACATTATATGTAGATGTTATTAGAAACATGTGGGTTTTCTGTCCGTTCTAGTTTGGGAGCTTGGTTCTAGAGGGGTGAGGAATGTAAAACTCCTTGGCTATACATGCAGCAAGGTTCACTTGATGCTTTGTCCTTGAGTGGAGTATTTTACAGGTTAATCCTCCCATAATAAGATGATTACGACTGGAGTCTGTGGAGGGAAAGGAATGAGGGATGTTTGGAAGACAGGGCCTTGTCTTTGGCTAGCTTGGGAGGTTTTACGTTGCATTCTCTTTTTACTTGGGCTAATTCGGTATTAGTGTGTTCTTTTGAGAGTTTTCCCGGATTTTTTGAGTTTTTTTAGCTTATATGCTCTAATTGTTATCAATATAATATCTTGTAAGGTCAACTCTCTTTTTCTTTAATAAAGTTTAACTTATATAAAAAAAAAGTATGTCATATCCATTCAGTAGTCACGCGAAGTTGTCGAAAAGGACAGGGCATGAAAGTCGCCGAATCTATTGAATGCAAGGAAAGCATTTTTCTTTTGAAAATCAAAACAAAAAGATCACGAGGTGTTTTGATTTATGCACAAAATTGCATCGAAATTCTATATCTGGCATTTATCCTCTAATGCCTCCATATTACACAGTTCAGTCAATAAAGATCGTTGGCAATCAAATTCAGTTTAGTTTCATCATTACTAGAGGCAATTAGAGATCACCTAAAGCAGATCCTTAAGAAAGTTCAAATCTTGCATTCGAACTGATTGCATAGAGAAGTTTTGCTCTTAAAGTGCTTGAACGCTTGTATGTTGGGAGCTGCAAGCATCAACCAGAAAAAGGAATCATGCACGTATGTAGTGGTTGGACAACAGATTAAAGTCAATCAAAAAATGTAGTCATTGGGTAACAGATTAACGTCAACCAAAAAATTTTAAGTTGTCTGTGCAGTGCTTAACAATGTAAAGCTAATACATCAAAATGGGTGCTCTATGCCCGCTAATATTACCTTGAGAGTATTGTAGCAGGTTGAAGCTGACGGAAGCCTCCACATCCTGGCCTCCAATTGTCGCCCAAAGAGGGAGATCGCATACAACCTTTATAAGATCATACACCAGTCTCAGTTTTCTATCGCAATGGTTTTCCTTTCTCATTCTTTTCTAGTCATTCTTTCTTAGTCTTTTCCAAGGCGTATATTTCATTTATTCATTCATTTTTGGGAGAGAGGGATTGATACAAGTCAACCAATCAAACAAAACTTCAGACTATAAGTTTGAAAGGAAAAGAACTAACAAAGAGTTGCAGAAACTAGTCAGATCATTTTTTGTACCTTGAACTGCGACCTACAAACTTTTGACAAGAGTGTAAAACCAATAATGTTGCTATACCCATTCTATTTTCCTTCCAGGCAGGCTATGAGTGGGGTTTACCTCAAACAACAATTCGACTACACTTCCTTGCTTTCATATGAAGCTCGTATAAGTGCCTCTCCGTGATTGAGCAAGATTAATCACGAAAATATATTTTCAAACAAAACAGTAAAACCCACAAAAAAATTCTGCCAAGGCAGCCAATTTGATCTCAAGCACTTGAAAAATTGAGGAGGCTACAGGGTGGATGCCCACTGACATTTATCACAGAGAATGGCGTAAAAGAATTGTCTAGAAAAATAAATCATGAATTACATGAAGAATATGTGAGATTAATAGCATACCTTATGGATGGTAAAGGTTGGCTGCAAGTGTTTGAACCCAAGTAATGGAGCTCGAGAACAACTGGTCACGAATTTAAGAAGCATACAACGTTCCTTTGGTTCAAAGTCTCTCATAACCTGTGCCAAAGTACTCAGAGAACATGAGAATCAGGATGGAGATGTTGCATAAGCTAGACGTTTAGAGAGAACACGTGGGAAAGCAAATCTGGATTTCAAAATGAAAGATATGTGGAACCCTATAACTGGATCAGAACAAACATACAAGCAAGCACTAAACATCTATAAGTTATAAGTTATACAGAAAAGAAGACTCAGGATTTGCTATAATTGAGCATGTATTCGGTATGTGCAAACGATTTGACACTTGACAGTATCAACACAAAGAGGTGCATATAGATGCTAGTTGGTGTGCATAAAGTTAAATCAGATATAAGGCAGGCCACAGCATTCTTTTTGATAGAGAAACACAAATGCTTTCCTAAGTGATGTTAGTTGAAAAAAAAATGCAGCTAATGCAAGCTCCTTTGCGATTGCCATGAAAACCAGCAGACAACTTCCATTCTGCATCCAATACCTCCCAAAAGATTTTAATTGCCCTGCTCCCCTCAGAGAAACCACCAGTGTATCTTGTGTTTTTCCTTAAATCATCAATGTCAATGTCATGGTTTCCACCTGAAAGCAACTGCACAGGGTAATTATGCAGGATCAGCATTTGAACAAATAGTTCTAAAGCAATTGGCCCCACATGATTCATACAAAACTGTATCCAGCAGCCAAATATCTTCTGATAAAACAGTATCCAATGCACCCACCAAGAGGAAATACCTGATTGAATTCACTTGCATTAAATAACTTCAACCAAGATGGTGATATGAGATCAGTTAACCCCCTATAGAAGGCATTTGCAAAGGGTAATATCTGCAGATCGACATTAAAAAAAGTAAACAACATAGATGAGATTATATGCTTCCATCTAATTGTCCACTAGCTATTACAGACCTGTCCGTTAAGTTTATAATCCGCAATTGCATGAACATACTGCATTTTGTTTTCATTTGTCACAGAGACATCCTTGCCACCAGGTTTAAGTTCAATAACGTGCCTTTTGCCCCATGATTCTTCAGTAACTGTGAAATCTAGGGAGAGTTCCTTGACATCACCATCATAATGCTGCAGTAATAAAGCACATAAAACATCTAAATCTGAAATTGCCCAACTATGCATATGCTAGCCACATCAAGTTAACATCTTCAATCCTAAGAAAGAAAAACATGACAGAATAATTCTTGTTTTAATAATTAGAATCACAAAAAGCTGCACTACAGTCAAGGATAAAGTTTTTACTAATCTTCACTTTCCTCCATCCCTTCAGGTACAGCTGAGATATAAGAGCATGGATACCCTGGTCCATGCCATCCCTGGTCATATAGCCATAACCAGACGTTATCGTGTTCTCCTGAAACTTTATAACTTTGGATACCATCTTCCTACCCACTTCATTCATCCACCAAAACATCTTCCTACTTGCACATCTAGTCAAAATTTTGTTGCCAAGCAATTAGCAACATAGAGCACAACAGCCTTGTTATGCAAATACATTAACCTGTACCTTTTGCGCAATGCAAATTAAGTACCAGGCTTAGAGTATATATCCTATAGCAAATGAGCATAATCATTTAGGAAACACATGCTTATCAAAACTATCTATCAATCCTTCTGCAAGGATTTGAGGAAGGCAGCAGAACAGCTACATGAATCTGCTCATACTTTCCAAAAGAAAAGTGACAAAAATTGAAGAGTTTTTACCTTCAAATACATGAGACTCCTGTAGATCTCCGGATCAAGCGTTGATAATTCATCAATAAAGCTATATCGGCCTAACAACTTTTGCACAAAAACATGAGAAAAAGAGTAATCTAATAATATTCCTTCATATAGAGCTTTACCAACAACTCTTCCAAGGAATTCAATCATCTGAAAACCGTTCTCTATATATCTCGCAGATGAATTAGGAATTAGAAGTCTGTCCGAAGTGGAGGTTTGGGAGAATAGCCCATACCTAAGACGAAGGAAAAGGCAACGCTAGAGATATAACTTCTGGAAATCAGATAACTATGAGAGAAAGCGGAATATGATATATACATTGTGTCAAACTTACTCGGTGGCAAAGGCTGCTTTTGATATATCAGTCAAAAACTCCTTAGATAATCCGCCATAGTCCAGACCGGCCTCTGGAAGGCCACATTCACTAACAAATGATACGTGGATGGATGACTTCAACCTTGAACCAAGGGAATTCAACTGCTCAAATCCGTCTTCAACAATATGACCCCTACGAACTACTATCTCAATCAATCGCGAACCAGGTCCAGCAACTTCACCAGCCATTTTTCGGGAGGCTTTATCCATCTTGATGAACTCTCGAAACATCTCAACTCTGCCAAGATGGAAACAATGTCGATTACCACCCGTTGTATGGATAAGATACAGAAAACGAAAAATTAGTAATACTTTTTGGTTGTGCGCTTGAAAAAATAAGTTGCCTGTAAAAAAAATCATGATTTTACTTCCTACTTTCTGCAAGGGAAAAGATAATTTACTCTAGGTATTGTTAATAGGAAAGGAACGTGAAAATCTCAAAAGCTAAAATGTTAACAAGCAATATTGATGAAACAAAACACAAGCATAGGCCAAAACATTTATATTTTCTTCGGGGATGAAGGGAAGGGGTGCAAAACTTCAAGTTAAGACTTGACAAATAGGTAAAAAAGTGGCAAGCCACCAGATGTGAGTACATTTACCCATAGAGACATACATCCATACTACACACATTCACATGCACCTGCATGCTTGCACTCTCATGCACACCCTTAAACTCAACCAACATGCTCATGCAACCACCAAGCGACTCTCAGATCAATATTCACGTGTTTGCAGCCTCGCATTTGCAAACTCGCCCATAAGCTGACTGATGCTCATGGACCCTCCACAATGACACCCATATCAACATGTCATCCATGCTCGCACCCTCACATCATGAAAATAAAAGACAATGGTTCCTTCCCAGAAACGGCAACATGCACATGCTCACACAAGCAGAAAGTTCATTGTTGCAAGCTGCACCACTATCATTGGGATTAAATCATGTTGAAAAGCTGGATTATCCGTGAGATTCAATAGTGTCAAAAAGCTGGATTTTCAGTTTATACATGGAACTGTTAAGAAATAACACAGCAAATTAAAACTCTGCAGAAGTCGTATTTCAAGTTTATATGAAGTACCGTTGGAGAGATGGAAAGAGAAACCTGGTTTGTCAAAGCCATTGAAGCATTACAATGATCCAATGTCTCATAGATGGGAAAATCAGATGCTAAGAGATGGAGTTAAACTCAGACAATGCCATAAAATGGTCCTCAAAGACATATTACAACATACTAGAAATGATGGATTGAGATTGTAGTCATCCTTTGTGCATGCATCAGGGACTCCATGGCCAGCAACACAATTGCTGATTCCATGGGATTCAGCATAATGAAGAGAAATTGATTGCAACAGAAATAGAATAGATAATCAACCACTTTTTCTGTATGCAGTTCTACTGCTTTGAACTCAAAGGATGGCCCATAAACATACAGAACTAAAACTGTCAATTAAGCCTGCAGACCTATGAAATTTATTCTATTCAATATGTTCCTACCTTTCTTCAAAAGTGAAACTACGTTTAGACCCTAGAATATACCTAGAGGGGGGGTGAATAGGTATTTAAAAAATAATCAACACTTTCTTTCTATTCACAGAAAAATAGTTCAACTAATTTTTCAGTCAATCAATGAATTAAAGAACTGTAAACTAAACACACATAACAGATTTTATAGCAACACAAAATCCAATACTCTATGATTTTCCAGCAACCATAAATCAAATCAATTTCGAATTTACAGCAGCAAGATATTCTCAATATTTCGACTACTTTAAACTAGAGACAATGAGATATATGTAGTAGCTACACAATCAAAACAAAGTATGATTTACAGCAACTATCTTATCAAGAAACCTGCAGATTTTCAGCACATTAAAACTAGGACTATGTGAACGTTTACAACAACTGAAAGATCAAGACCAATGTAATTCAATCAGCAACATAATGTCCAAAATTCCAGCAATATACAAAGAGCAGATAACAGACCAAATTCCAGCAATCATCAACTAAAAATCCAGCAAGATACTATGTCTATATCACAATCAAGATCAGTTAATATCAAACCAAAAAAACAGAACCAATGCAACAACTAATTAGCCCTTTAACAGAACACGTTTTCAGCTAATGAGATCTGCAAAACAATAAGCACAAGATTGGTTAGATAAAACAATATCAAGATCAAGAGAAAACAACAATAAAGACAACACCGGAATTTTTGTTGACGAAGTGAAAAATTTCTCCAGAAGAACGTCTTCTGAGAAATAAAAAACACTCCGGGTGTGCGAAGGCAACACCAACCGATCCACTATGAGCTTATAAACTTTACAAGATGGTGATCAACATGAAACTCCCTTCATATTTCAGATCCCCCAATCCTTCCGTAAAGTCTCCCAAGAAAACTTTCTTGGCTCGGTGCCCAGCACACGATTCTTCGACCAGCAACTCTAGTCAACTCTAGTGGATGTCAACGAACTCGTCGACCCTTCTACAACTGAAAACTTTCAGCAACGATCGATCTTGAGAAACCCCTCAAGATTCTTCAATTTCGGTGATGCGATCTTCACAACAATCGTGTAGGAAAGAATGACCCTTCAATCAGCAACCTTCCACACTCATAACCTTCCACCAGAGGGAAGCTAACACACTCTCACAATCAGATTTTGGTTAGAACCAAATCTTGCACAAGAGAGAAATTTGGGGAAATCGAATATAGAGAGAATTCTGGAGTTTTCGAGAATAGACAATGAGTGAATACGTCAAAGTCATTTGGGAAAGTGATATATGGCTTTAGTGAGGGTAAATTTGTCAAAACGAAATTGTTTTGATGACTGGGCAACTTTCTAGAAGGGTAATACGTTATCTGCAGAATTCCCGCTAGGCTGACCCAAGGCTAACCCAGCCAACCGAAAATCCATCTAACAGCTCAGTAACTGTCTCCCAACCATTCTAGATGCACCCAGCACCTTCCAGAAACTTTCTCCTTAGCTCCACGACCTTCCAGACTTAATCAAGTTGCATTTACAATTCTACAAATGGAAAAATACATTTATACAAAGAATTGTTTTGACCATGGAAATTCTGCCAATTTTACATAAGCACTTTCAAAAAGGAAACACATGTGGAGTGGTAGTGATAACAGAATCCACACTTGATACGGTTGAAGCATCATCTGTTCTTGTTCGTAGATTAGCTGACAAAACTTCATGAGTTCGGGCAGCTACTGAAATCGGGGGGGCCTGCTTTTTCTAGCCGGTGAAAGCCACAAGACTGTGGGGCAGAACATGTGCCTGCAATCCCTTTCATACATTAAATGCAAGCATCTGATTGCAGAATCCATAAGGGGTCTATCCGGAGGACCAGTACTATGAGAGAGGCCATTATACACTAGTGTATTGAGCACTGATGCAATTCTTCGTTGCTGCTCCAGAGTGAATGGAACCTACTCACGTCATGAAATGCTAAAATAAGTATCCTACACAAACGCCAAGCAGTCCCAGAGCAAAGAAAATAAATTTACCTCTTTTTCATAGAACTCGATGTCATCCAGAATTAGCAGCAGGTGAGAATAGGAGGCACAGAAGAGGTGAAGCAAACATGCCAGATCCTTTGAAATACCTTGTGGACCACACCTTAAAGGTTCTACATTCCATACATCCCAAGAGTCCTCTTCAACCTGTCTAGCCCTAGGATGACTATCATTCAAGTCAATGCCTGCTTGTGACTTACCAGTAACTTTGTTCAGTACATTGACCCACTTATTAACACCATCCTTATTATCCTTAGTTTCTCCTTTTTGCTTTTTCACAAAACCCTCATCTTTTGCTTTCCCTGAATTTTTACTAATGCAAGGACGATGACTTTTTGCAGTAACATTGCCGTTTCCAGAAAAAAAGGATACTCTCCAATGCTCCCCATACACTAACAAGAAACCCAGGAGTAAAAGATAGCATGTTAAGAACAGGCAACGAACCATGCATTGGATTCAATACCGAAAATATTCTAAGCATGTAAGAGTATAAATATACAACATCAAGCAGTTCAAACTTCCCCAAGCATTCTACATCGTTTGGTGGCATGGTATCAGCACCGAAAGAATAGGCACCAATTTTGATGATTTCCAGAAGATTTGTAAGATGCCACTGTTGATAAACAGGCCTAAGCAGATTAATAAATGACATCTTTGAGGGAACATGCTCTGTCTCAATCTCATGCATGGGATCTACGGAGACATCATTTTGGACATTTTGCTTCCCCTTCATCATCCATCCCACATTCTGAACCCAACCCAGTAAGTTTTCTGCAAGAGTAATAACAACATGGATGTATGATGCATAGTCTAAACCCTCATTAAAACGGCCAGGATCCACAGAACCATTATCACTCCCTGCTGCCAGGCATATAGTGTTTCCAAGAGCCCAACCAACTGGTGGAATGAACTTGAAAGAAAAATCAATATCTGACTGATCCATCTCCGACATCTCTGTCAATATTTTTTCTTTCAAAATCTGCCATCACCTGCCATAGTTTGATCAGTCCCCACATGTTTAAATCATTCTATGTTCTAAGAAGATACATCAAAGAGATAGGACTTAACTCGCCTGAGGAGAACAAAAGAATAATGCTCCTATAACCCCAATTGCAAAATCACAATAAATGTCTTGACTGAAGAAACCGAATGCATAACACATACTTCTGAATGCACATTTAAGAATTCAATGTACTACATGGCCAAGTGAGGCGTTGAGGCACTTGGACGTAGTATACTACCAACTTTCCAAAAAATCAATGAACTGCATAAAGCAGTAAGGAAAAACCCTTGCCTATGGCAATTCAAAAGGTCACCTTGTATCCAACTATAATGCAAACAACTAAAAGACCTAGTTTGATGGGGCCTCTTTCACGCCAGATTTTAAGTATTTGACTAGTGAATAGTAGCTCATCTTATATAGAACCACCTTGTAGATGAAAAAATTAATCACAGCTTGTTTAAGGAACTAAAAGTGCCATTTTAAACTAGTTTTGACTTTGATAGGCATGTTAGAGACTAGTCCAAATCCTACACGTACCACAATGACGCATCCATGACCATTGACTCAGTCAGAGATCATGCATGCATAATTAAATACAAAAATACCACTTGAAATCCAGAACATACATCAGAAAATAATCATCAGAGTTTTTTGGTTGCTTTTCAAATGTTGTAAGCCTTACCAGTACAGTCCTGAAGCATGACGACAAAATACATCTGTGCTTTAGAGCAGGTATAATAACAGCTGGCAGACGTTGAGCAAGCCAAGGAATTGTAAGCAGAGCCACATGGTACTGCACAGCAGCATTATGCACATTCGACATGCCTGGGCTACTTACTTCAAAGTTAGTCAGGTGAAAAGGGCGTAGAGCCATAGTTATTGCACTTGCAGTAATAAAAAATTTGTCATCTGTCTGAACCATACCGCCCATTCGTGAAGAAATCGAAACATCTAAGGTATTAACATATCTTCTAATAGATATGTAAATACCACTTTTGGCACGCCCCATAAAATTAACTAAATCCCTCACTGCTATATCTGCATCCTGTCGATTATCACCGGTAATGATTTGCCACCCTTTTGTATCAGTAAGCAAAACAACCAGACGCATGGCTAAGGACGTAAGAACAACCATCTCATGACACCCTGAATGGGATTTATTAAACTGTGAAAGAATGAAAACCGATAGAGAAATAAGCTTTTGTGCTTGAAAAAACCATATTCTTCTCTCTTCAAGGGTACCAGTTGCCAGGGAGCAAAAGTTCTTCTTTGAATCTGGACCATGGAAACAAAAACTTGTACCTCAATTGTACATTTGATGGAAATACAAAAAGAAACAAAAGAAATAAATGCCAAGGACTGCGTAAATTCAACAGAAGACGAAATTATTGCTTCAGTTATTGAGGAAAAACAAAGGTAAACATCAAAAAGTGGGTTTATTCCATGAAAACTGGACCCTCGGGTGATGCATAGAGATCTTTCAAGTGTAACAACCTCCAGTAGACTGAAGTCAAGGATGCAGTCATTACAATTATGAGGGAGCCTTTTGATGAAAATTACAACAGACAGCCCAGTTAATGACAGATCTATATTCCAAGATTTTTTACTCTACAGGAAAATACCAAGACTGCAATAGGTACCAGAAGATCTGTACTCAACAATGAGACTCCAAAGAGTGGCATACCCTGAAAGGATTTACTTTTACAATTACCAGTATCCAAATTGGTAGCTCACATTACTTTTACAATTATCAGTATACAGATTGGTAGCTCATCATAGAAGCATCCACCATACATAAAATTTATTTGACCATTCAAATATTTGATACTTTATAACAAGATCACAGAGAGAGAACCCAGAACCATTTAACAGCTTTTCATGAGATACCTGTAATTTTCAAGCCAACAACCGGTATGGAGGACACTACTAGAAATGAAATAATAAACCATCTGAAACATAAACCACAAATCCCATACATGAAGATTTAGCAAATTGGCATACCACATGAGTTCAAGCTTTGCAATAACACTGTAAAGCATTTTTGCATACAGTCTATTTCTTTGGTTTGGATCTTCTGATGCCGGACTGTCAGACATTCAGTAAAGAAAAGAAAAGGTCTCAACAGGACATTTGAAATCCATGTAGCTGAAATCCCCCCACCACTATCATTCACCATGGTCTCCCATTCTTCTTGAAGCTGCAAAGCAACCATCCTTGTAACCTTGTAGCGTCTCCAGACTCTCTACAAAGATAAAGAAACGAGGTCATTTTCTCACTTTCAACCATATATCTGCTTGGTATCCAAGAAGAGACACATGTAGGAAAGATCTCAGAATTTTATATTTTAGATTTGCCAGAAAAATTGGGACCTTAAGAGCAAATCCTGCATCTGTTTGCTTACCCCAACTAGTATTTTTGACGATTCAGTTTGCATTAGGCATAGTTTCGAATGAACAAACCGTTCATTGGCTATACAAGAATCACAACCACAAACATAAAAGAATTAGAAGAGAGGGACTTGTCATGACTTCGTAGGACTGAGCTATCTAATCCATTTCTGTGTAGGCTCTACTTTTTTTCCGACCCCTTCAAGATGATAGATTCACGATGACTAATATGGCCAATCTAATAGACCTAACAGCAGCAGCATAACCAACTTTCTGCACACTTCACTTGCATGCAGTTTAAGAGGTACAGTTGTTCGTGGGGTACCAATCTACATAATAAACTTTTCTGGTAATATAACAAAGCCATGCATTCATTCATCCGACCCGCTTGATAATATTATGTCTTCCCCAAAGCCTAAAGTAGAAAGAGAAGCAAAGGGACCAAATTCAACGATCAAAACCTAAATACAAAAGCTGCTTAAAAATAACTACATAAATACAGACGCACCTGAACAAAGAGAGCAGCTGCTGTAGCTCGTCTCGCATAGTTGCGAACCTCTCTTTCCTGAGATACCTTCTGAAGAAGAGCATCCCTCGTAATCTCCTTCGCGCTGGCTCCCCTTAACGATACCTGATCACACCCGTTGATTAATTAGTACGAAGAATACACCGCGATTTAAAACCCAACAACAAAAATAATCATAATTAACAATTACTTACTAAAATTACAAAACGAAATTAAAAGATAATAGCAATAAAATTATGAGAACTATGTATTTGTAATTGTTCATATTGTCGGGGGAGGGGACAGTGTTCTATCCTGAGTAATCTTACATGCGAATCTAACTCTTATTCCACAGTTTCCAAAAAAAGAAAACCGACTAGACATTAAATCAGCATGAATTTGGACTAAATGATCGCTATTCTACTCACTGGGAGAGAGAGAGAGGGTACCTGATGCTTGCTAAGTTTGTCCATGGGATTCACACTATTATCCGTACAAAGGCTTCGATCCCATTGGGCTTTCTCGTAAGGCAATGAATTATTCCTCTATGTTGCATTGGCTTTGTAATCCAAGACGATATGATGATATTTCTCTTTCATTTTCTACTGAGCTAATATGGCTATGTTTTATATTGTGATACTTTTTTCTGAACTATACGCGTCGATACAGCGAGTTCAACCCGACACTTATAATTTAACAATGACATCCTTGAAAAGAAATACTTTCTTAAAATTGTTGTTGATAACAACAAATTAAAGAAATTTCCATCGTGATTCTGAAATACGATTTCCAGGGTCGCTATTGGCATCCGGGAAAGTCTCTAAAGGCGTAAATCGTTTTTAGGGTCGAATTTTCTCCTTCAAAGCATATGTTTGAAAAAGAAGAAACTTTTTTGGTTAAAGATCATATAAAATAGAAAATCATAATAGTCTCAGAAATTCAGAACAGAAGAAGCGCGTGGTGTACAAACATCCATGCGAAGTACATCGTTCATTCTTCTACGGACAAAGTACGTGGCCTCTAGGCTCTATCGCAGTTTCAGATTCTTCTGGTGAAGGAAGCAATGGCCACCGCTATCCAACCCGCCACAGCCGCTCCTTATTACTCTTTTCCTCACTCCCTTTTCTCTTTCTCTCCGCCCCATAACCCCTTTTTCCACTTCACCTTAATACTTAGAACTCCAAGACGACCACCACAAACGCAACCAGATTTCCCTTCGCTTTCTTTCTTCAAACGCAGACCTTACCAGCAGCTCCACTTCTCCACTTACGCTACGCAATCCCTGTCATCCCCCAAATCCCGTTTGACCTCAGAGTCTTTCACTGAACCTTCCTCTTTCCCAGGCAACGGAGAAGCTACTTCTTTTATCGACGGCTTGTTCGATTTGCTTCGACTCTCGACTTGCTGTGGCCACGTCCAGCTCGCCAGGGCTGTGCACGCGTGTATTCTTAAGCTTGAAGAACACACCCGTCTGGGAAATGCTCTGATTGCTGCTTACCTGAAGCTGGGTCTTGTCTCTGACGCTTACAGTGCGTTCGTCGGCCTTCCGTGCCACAATGTGGTGTCTTATACCGCGTTGATATCGGGTTTTTCGAAATCAAACAGAGTAGACGAGTCGGTGGAGCTTTTCTTTCGGATGAGGGAGTCAGGTATTGAGCCTAATGAGTATAGCTTTGTCGCAATTTTGACTGCTTGTATTCGGATTTTGGAATTGCAACTGGGTTTCCAAGTTCATGCTATGGTGATCAAACTTGGATATCTAGATTCTGCTTTTGTTTCGAATATGCTAATGGGGTTGTACAGTAAGTGTGGATGTTTGGATCTTGTTCTTAAATTGTTTGGTGAAATGCCGAATAGGGATACTACGTCGTGGAATACTGTAATATCGAGTGCGGTGAAGGCCTATATGTATGATAAGGCATTCCAATTGTTTGATGATATGAGGAGAAATGATCGTCTTAGAGATGACAATTTCACCCTTTCGATCCTTTTGACCGCTTGTGCTGGCAGTGCTGCTGTCACGAAAGGCCAAGAAGTTCATGCCCATGCAATCAAGGTTGGGTTGGAAGCTGATTTGAGTGTTAGCAATTCGCTGATTGGGTTCTATACTGAGTGCGGGAGCGTAAAAGAGGTGACAGCTTTGTTTGAGAAGATGCCCGTGAGAGATATTATTACTTGGACAGCAATGATTACGGCTTATATGGATTTTGGTTTGGTAGATTTGGCTGTGGAGATGTTTGATAAGATGCCAGAGAGGAATTCTTTTTCTTATAATGCTTTGATGGCAGGATTATGTCAAAATGGCGAAGGCTCCAGGGCACTGGAACTATTTGTAAACATGGTTAAGGAGAGCGCAGAGTTGACAGAATTCACTTTGACTAGTGTTCTTAATGCTTGTGGATTGCTCATGGATTCTAAAATTAGTGGGCAGATTCATGGGTTCATTCTCAAGATTGTTTATGGTTCAAATGCTTTTATTGAAGCAGCACTGCTTGATATGTGCACTAGGTGTAACAGGCTAGCAGATGCTACAAAGATGTTCACTCGGTGGCCATTGGACAAGGAAAGCTCTATGATTCGGACATCATTGATATGTGGTTATGCTAGAAATGGGTGGCCGGATGAGGCAATTTCTCTGTTCAATATTAGTCAGTCAGAAGGAACAATGGTCGTGGATGAAGTTGCATCAACTTCAGTTCTTGGCCTTTGTGGAAGTCTAGGATGTCATCACATGGGGAAGCAAATACACTGCCATGCTCTCAAATCCGGCTTTTTATCTGATTTAAGGGTAGGAAATGCCTTAGTTAGCATGTACTCTAAGTGCTGGAACACAGATGATGCAATTAAGATATTCAACCATATTCCTACACGCGATACAGTTTCATGGAACGGTTTGCTTGCAGGCCATATTCTCCACAGACTGGGTGATGAGGCATTGGCTGTCTGGTCAAAGATGAAGAAGATAGGTGTGAAACCGGATGAAGTTACTTTTGTTTTGATCATTTCAGCTTACAGAACCACTAATTCCAATTTAGTCAATGAATGTCGTAGTTTATTTCTATCACTGAAAAACATTTATGGAATCGAACCCACTGCAGAGCATTATGCATCCTTTGTTGGTGTTTTGGGCTATTGGGGTCTACTGGAAGAAGCAGAGGAAGTGATCAACAAAATGCCTTTTGAGCCTGGTGCCTCCGTTTGGCGAGCTTTGCTTGATAGTTGTAGAATACGTTTGAATACAACCATTGGAAAACGGGTTGTGAAGCGTATACTTGCTGTGGAGCCCAAAGATCCATCTACATACATACTTGTGTCAAATCTGTATTCTGCATCTGGGAGATGGCATTGCTCTGATATGATTAGGACAGATATGAGAGAAAGGGGGTTCCGGAAACGCCCAGGTCGAAGTTGGATCATTTATCAGAACAAGATACATTCTTTCTACGCGAGAGACAAATCCCATCCCCAATCCAAAGACATCTACAGTGGATTAGAAATACTAATCGTAGAATGTCTAAAATCTGGGTACGTGCCAGACACAAGCTTTGTTCTTCATGAAGCGGAGGAACATCAGAAGAAGGATTTCTTGTTCTATCACAGTGCAAAACTAGCAGCAACTTATGGGCTTCTGATGACCAGGCCTGGAAAACCCTATTCGGATTGTGAAGAACATTCTTCTTTGTGGGGACTGCCACACATTCTTGAAGCATGTTTCCGTTGTCACAAAGAGAGATATTTCTAAGAGATTCCTCAGGATTTCATTGCTTTTCTGGCGGCCAGTGCTCATGCAAAGATTACTGGTGAACACCCCCCTCGTCCCGCGGCGTCGCGGGGTGCTAAGATATATATATATATATATATATATACATATATAATTGTAAAATAATTGTATATGGATGAGTAGTGTTCGATACAGGAAAATTCATTTCCGATATTTGTAGAAAATTGAACTCCTGTTGCTTTCTGAAAGATACTTGGTGATAATTTTGTGTCAAACTCAAAAGGAAATTGTTGTTAACAATTATTGGAAATGGATTTCTACGAAGTCAATTATGATATAACTATTTAATATTCCACACATAAAACGTGTAAAAAAGTTTTTCAAATGTAGAAGAAATGTTACTGGTAGAAATAAAAATTTTTATACTTGATAAGTGAGACATCCATTAGGGGAATACCCAAGTGGATTAATTGTATTAACTCACTTATATTAAAGACATTACATAGGGGCTTATATTTATAAGCCAATATTTTACAACACTCTACATTGCTACGCAATGTGGGACTTCAAACTTCAACACTCCTCCGCAAACTCAAGGTGGACAAACCGACAAACCTTGAGTTTGGAGTTACAAAAATAATTACAGGAAAAAAATAATAACAAAAGTCGCCGATACTACGCCGGGAGGATGCCGGTTATGAGCCGGGAAGTTGCCGGTAATGAGCGGGGAGAAAGCAGGTACTGAGCCCGGATAGATGTCGGTACTGAGCCGGGAGATTCACTTATCAAGTTTTAATTTTTATTTCTAACATGGTATCGGAGCAAGGTTTTCGGCTTTAGTTCGGTTACCTTCTGGCGACCATCCGGCTTAGTACCGACAAATTTCTCCAGGCTTTCTCCCGACTCAGTAACGGCAACTTCCCGACTCAGTACCGGCATCCTCCCGGCGTAGTACCGACGACTTCCCGGCTTAGTATCAGCAACCTTTGTTATTATTTTCCCTGTAATTATTTTTGTAACTCCAAACTCAAGGTTTGTCAGTTTGTCCACCTTGAGTTTGCGGGGGAGTGTTGAGAATTGTGTAGTCCCACATTGCTTAGGCAATGTGGGCATGTGAGACTTTTGGGTTATAAATAACCCCTTTATGTAACATTTTAAATATAAGTGAGTTAACAAAATTAATCTAATTGGGTATTGTCATAATAGATGTCTCACTTATCAAAGTTAAATTTTTTATTTCTAACAGTTGTTGAATTTGGAAGATCATCAAGAAGCCCACGATTATGGTCATGATATTGACTGTTGCTCAAAGATGACATCGCAGATGGTCCTTATTCCTAAATCGGCCGTCCCCTCCCAAGTGCTAATTATAGATTAAAATAACGAGTGGCCACTAGCAAGATCTAAGCTTGTCGTTAAGCCAAAAAAAAAAAGAAACAGAAAAATTGAAGAACGTGACTGATCGACTTCTGTGTTCTTGTACGATATCTGAATCGACAATCAACTTCTAGTCTTCTACGCTACGGAGGATACACATTCCTATATACCATACACTTCGATTAGTTGCCCGGAAGCCAATAACCACAGTTTAACAAATTCCACCAGATGCAGATATGGAGGAGGTTTTGAGGACCAACTGGCATGCATGGTTTAGCGCAAGGCCTAGCTCGGTTCTTTATAAAACGTCGGCAGCTAGCCACGAATGAACGAATTAAACAGATCAGCAAGTCTCTGGTGCCTGGCCCGTGATCCACCTCAACTGAGATTGTGAAATACTTTAGTACCTGAAGGAAGGCTTGAAATCGTCCACAATCATTCAAAGTTTTGAATGACATGATTCATATATATCCAGTTATATCTGGGAGCTGTTTAAATTTACGTCAAAACCCATTAACCACAGTTTTAACAAATAATTGAGTTTTTGCCTTGTGATTGAGCTGGTGGAAACAGGACGAAGAAGATCATTTAGAGATATCGTGAACACCGTTACCGAAGTTTTTCTTTCTTTTTCTTTTCTTTTCTTTTCTTTTCCTTTTCTCGATGGGTATTGGGAATGAAAATTTGGTTTTGAGGTATCATGCCACTCTCCGGTGCCGGTGCGTTAAAGGCCTTAATGAAGACAGCCATGCGCCCGTCTGGCTGCGATTTTTAAAGTATTCTCCGCTCGTTGACTAGGAAATTTTAATTTTAATTTATTTTCGAAACTCACAACTTTGGCCCAATTGATACGTTGATCAATTGCAACGCCGAAAGTCGTACCCTCTTCTTATGAGTCGTCGTAACATGTCATGCATATGGACACAGATAAACACATATAAAAGTGTATTTGTTTTTAGTAATAAGGGAAATGATGTACACTGACCCATATAAAATAGACTCACTTTAAGTTACAGATAAATCTAACGCCCTGATACCTTAGAGAATCGAATCGGGGTCCAGTACAGTATCCAATCCATACAGGAGGAGATCATCTGCTTTACTCCGAAACATACGGTAGATGATAAAAATATATTCTTATAAATACAGAATTCCTTTATTTTCACAGATATATTTCAGAAACTCGTATAACAACAATATATAATTATTACGGGGAAAGAAAAAAGACAAACTCCACTGAGATCAGATCATGATGTCAAAAAGAAGAAGAAAATACGGGGAGGCCGGCTCGACTTCTGTCGTCGCTCGTTGCTGAAGTAAGTAATAAGAGGTGGCACGCACGAGAGGCCAAGTGGCCAACAGGCGGCACTGCCCCATAAGCCATGTCAAAGGGAGCGACTGATGTGAAAAGACGAATATGCCCTTCTCACACTTTCTACTCTTTTTTTTCGACCAACTTGCTGCCTTATCTAGAGGAAAGGAAGCACACGGTGTCCCATCACCATCTCGTACTGTAAGTGTAGACATATGTTTCATGCAGCTGGCCCGCATTCATAAGACAGACACTCTAAATTTGTGATGTGAATTCTTGAGGAAGCGCACGTAGTGACACCGTGGGGTTAAAACCCTGATTCTACACAGCCATCGGTCAAAAGTACATTCTCTTCTATTAAAAAATTATCATCTTCTGCGAAAAAAGAAAAAGAAAAAGAAAGTAGAGAGGGAAGTAAAAGGTGCATTAATAGGGTATCGGTGACAAGGCTAGAATAGGGAATATGAAAGATTGCATGAGGAACTCAGAAATAGAGGGCAAAACAAGAGGACGCTTGGCGTGAGGGTGCAACCATTTATTACCAAATTTTCGCCTTCCCAAGCCCCAACTCGGCAACTCGGATCTCCTTCTTTGATAAAGAGGAAAAGGGTGTAAGTAATGGAGGAAGATTGTCAGTGCTAAAGTAAGATTGGAACTCTTGAAGAAGCTCCCTAGAGCTCTCAATAGAAGGAAGTAGATATGGGAGGTGGTATCAAAAGGTGGTGCGGTTTTTGTCGTTTATATTCTTCTTCTGTTAAACTTGTGTTGTTTATGGTGGTTCCCTTTATAGTGGTATCTGGGTTTACTTCTGTGTTGGGTCCTTCAACCTCCAATTGGGTTTTCTTATCCAACCTATGGAGCTCCAGTCTCCCTGCTTCTTCTTCATCATCTGCTTCTCCCCCTGTTTCACCAGTAAAAGAGAGCGAGAAGCGTTTGGATTTGCGGTCGCAGGTGGTGGTGGTACAAGTTCATAATACGGAAGAAGCTATCTCCGATGAATCTCTGCTAAATCGGTCGTTTACTCCTCCACACGCCATAGAAGCTATACACGTACAACCTGTGAGAACTCTTTCGTTTCTGCTTTTTATTTGCCTCTTTTTCCGGTTGCCGTTCTTACTGCATGCAATTTTGTTTAGCACTAAGAAAGTTACTTCGATGATTATACTGATCAGTGAAGCTCGATCTTGTATTGAAAAAACTCTTTTTAATAATCTAAAGTCAGCCAGAGCATAGTTATTATTTTTCTTTTTTTCCCCTGTTCTGGCTGGAAAGTTTCACCAAGAAAGGTCGTGCTTGAAGGAACAAGAGTGAAATCTAAGTATCGTCATCCTAAACTCGCATGCGTACTTATTCCTGGAGTTATACTCTACTGATATATATTCTCACCTTTGAATAATTATCTGCTGGGAAGACTTGATTTTAGTCTTCTATTTTCAATTTAAGACTCTGTTTTTCTACCCTCTTTATTATGAAGTGATGGAACAAATTAGTCCAGTTCTATGCCTAATTTGATGCGCTACCGGTGAATGATAGGTATACTCGTGTATGATGCGACATACTGCTTTTAGGTTGCAAAGTAGTAGACGGAAATTTTAGGTATATCACTAGCGTTTTCACGATCTCTGCCTTTTATCCTAGTGGTTGGTAACTTTCTGGAATCTTGTAAAGATTGTTTATTATTTTGCAAAGTTACTGTTTAATTTTCTTTCATGGGAGTTGAACGGTTAAATATTTCAGCAGAAGGTTAAGAAGGAAGACTTAATCTACAAGGTTTCCATGAGTGGACCTGCCAACAATGCTTCCATGAGAGGACCCAGTTTCGTTCCTCTCTTTAATGAATCACATCCCCCACGCGTGAAAGCGGGACCGGGTTACACCAATTTAGACAGGCTTGAAGCTGGTCTTAGGAGAGCTCGAGCTGCGATTAAAGAAGCTAAACATGGCAATGAAACTCAAGATCGTGACTATGTCCCCGTCGGTCCGATGTACAGGAATGCCAATGCATTTTACAGGTACCCGGCCCTTCGAGGTTTACCTAAATTTCCGATCAATTTCGTCTCCACTTTGATCTATCCTACTGATATTAGCTAAATGTCGAGTAACAAATTTCGTCTCCAATTTGATATATTCTACAAAAACTCGTATTAGCTTTAGATTGATTAACAAATTTTCTATGGCTTCTCATGTTGCTAATTGTTGGCGAGTTCTCTGCGAGGTTATACGAAGCTGCGTATGCTCAATCGAATTTTTACTGTCTTGTACCTGGCAGAATTTTAATGCCGCATTACGAACCTTGTAAGAGCATTAATCTAGTTCTACTCACTAACGCTGCAACTCTGCTCTGCAATCGCCACAGAAGCTACTTGGAAATGGAAAAGCAATTCAAGATCTTTGTCTACGAAGAAGGGGAACCCCCCTTGTTTCATAATGGTCCTTGCAGGAGCATTTACTCGACAGAAGGGAATTTCATCCATGGGATTGAGATGAATAGCCAGTTCAGAACCAGAGATCCTGAGAAAGCACATATGTTCTTCCTCCCCTTCAGTGTGACGATGCTGGTCCGATTTGTCTATGTGCGCGACTCCCACGATTTTGGTCCGATTAAAAGGACTGTTACAGATTATGTCAACGTCATTGCTGGAAAGTATCCGTATTGGAATAGAAGCCTCGCAGCCGATCATTTTATGCTTTCTTGCCATGATTGGGTAAGTGCACGGCGTGCTCCATGTTTATTAACTCTTCTAAAACTGTTACAAAATTCTTCTTGCGTTCTGGGTAAGTAAAAGGTGCAAATACTAGAAGTTAAAATAGTCCTAATTCAGGCTGTTTGTTCCCCGATTTCAGGGTCCAGAAGCTTCCCGGTCCACTCCTTACCTCCACAAAAATTCCATTAGAGTTCTTTGCAATGCTAATACATCAGAGGGATTCAAGCCCACTAAGGACGTTTCCTTCCCGGAGATCAATCTCCAAACCGGTACAATACATGGATTTATCGGCGGGCCATCCCCATCTCGTCGGCCAATCTTGGCTTTCTTTGCTGGAGGTCTCCATGGGCCTATTAGACCAGTTCTTCTTGAGCATTGGGAAAACAAAGATGAAGATATAAGGGTGCACAGGTACCTTCCAAAAGGCATATCCTACTATGGCATGATGAAGAAGAGCAAGTACTGCATTTGTCCAAGTGGCTATGAAGTCGCCAGCCCACGGGTTGTTGAGGCCATCTATGCCGGGTGTGTTCCGGTGCTGATATCAGAGCATTACGTTCCGCCATTTAGTGATGTCTTGAATTGGAAGTCCTTCTCTGTTGAGGTTCCAGTTAAGGATGTGCCCAACTTGAAGAAAATCCTAATGGACATTTCGCCAAGGCAGTACATAAGAATGCAAAGGAGGGTGGTACAGGTGAGGAGGCATTTTGAGGTTCAATCTCCACCGAAGCGATTTGATGCCTTTCACATGATCCTTCATTCTGTCTGGCTCAGAAGATTGAATGTTCAAGTCCACAACGACATCAATATGTCCTGACGATCAACTAATGGCATACTCGAATAAGAACTGCCCTACAAAACTCCCATCATAACCACAAGGGGATTGTATATAAGTAGGCCATTGTCGACGCTGCTCTTGCCTTCGCTGGTAAACAGCAATAATAAGTACTGTGAATTCTCAATTCATTTCTTTGTACTCTTAAGAAATTCAACGTTTCAGGCTGTTCATTTTCAAGTGCTCTCTAATTATATTCACAGCATGTGTCCAAGTGCTATTTCACTCAAGGTATGGAGAGAGAGAAAGAGTTTTTAATCTGGGCCAAATAAACCCGAATCAAACAAACAAATAGGCCAGTTTTATTGTAGCGAGGTCAAACAACAGACCGATGGTGAGTGAAGGCCCATATTTCTGACTCAAGAAAAACACGTTCCAAATTTTTGGACCTCACTACAAGTCGGCCTGAAATCTTAATATCGAATTGGACCACCTTTCCGAGCCTGAAAGAAGCAGCACAAAATTGGATGTAGCATCGTTGTCAACTGTCCTAGAGCATCCTCGTCCTACCAAAGTTGTATATACTATAACTTTTAACATGTTCTTTTTATATTTATAATTTCCCATATCTCAAAACGTAAGAATCTCAAAACTTCTTGAAATTATATATATATATATATATATATATATATATACGTTGGTTCAAATGTCTAAATCAAGAGATATTGTTGAATTAGTGATATTGCTAAGAATCCCACGACTATGCTCACGACATGCGATTGTCGCTAAAGAAAATGACGTGGCTGATGCTCTTCAGTCCTGACCCTTCCCCAACACTTCAAATTTTTTCTTTCAAATTACATTCTCACCCTTCCCTAAAACGCCTCCAAATTTAAAATGTTTTCCTCACATTCACTATTTGGCCCAATTGATACCTGATTAATTGCAGCCCGAAAGTCGTGACCTATACTTGTGGGTCAACGTAACATGTACGTGCATGTGGACGTAACCAGTCATCACTCACTCTTGAGGCGAATTTCAACAATCAACACCGGTCAAGACGAAACTTTCTGAATCATTTTTCAGGGACAACATACCGAAATTCCATCAAGATCGGAACATGGGTGACTCTTCAATAATATATTGAAGTAGCTGAAAATTCCCCCAATTCTTTGCCCCGCTCTTCTCCAGCCTCCTTTTGCACACTAGTCTCTCTCCCGTGTTGAAATAGATGAAAACCTCTAATATGTGAACAAAAGGCTAGCTTTGCCCTTTTAATTCTTTTACAACTCAAGTCGTGAGTTGTATATATCTGGTCTCCACATATGGACGTACGGGACCACCCCCAACAAGTTCTACATCGTAAAAGGTTAAAGATCAAAACCACAATTCAGAAACAATATTAATATGGACCTAAATCATGAGTACTCAATGAGGTTAAACATGTCCAAAAAGATATGAATGTGCATTTTGGATATATACTGTAAATTTAGGGCGTTTAATTATCATGCCCTGATCATTTTCCTTCTTTTTATCGAGTTTGTTTCGGACCTCTATTTAGTAGCAAATTTTATGAGGACCACTGACTTCATACTCAAGAATTCGAATTAGTATATTCCTACAAATACAAACAGTAGTACCATATATATTGGACTCTTGTGGCTTTTCTTTGGAAGGAAGGGGACATTTCGTGCAAGTGGCAATTAGGTTCCAAATTTGAAATCCTTCCATTAAGGTTGGACCCAGGCAGAAAGAGATTAGAGATGGGAAGTTATCTCAGACAGATATAGCTATGCACAGGTGATCAACCTCGGAGCGGAAATAGAAATACAATGGCAGTACTACCTTCTTTGAATGGTTTCCTACAAGCTCTTTTGCTTGATATTTTTTGGCCCATATTATACATCACGAGAGGTTAATTTTCAATTAGATGATGCATATAAGGATCGTTCTTTACTAGCGAGGGTAAGTGGGTAACCTAATAATAAGTGATAAAAAAAAGATATTTTATAAATACAAAATTCCTTAATTTCATGATATACATCAGAACTCGTACTCCGCAATATATAATTTTATTCCGGGGAACGGAATACGAAAACGTCACAAATATGTTATAGACAAGAAGTCCGGGACCGGGAGGGTTCGACAGCTTCGATCTGTCGACGTCGTCGCTAGTTGCTGAATTAAATAAAATTAGAGGTGGCATGCACGAGAGGCAAACAGACACCGCCATAAGCCAAAGGGAGTGATCTTCGAAGACTTGCTTATCTAATTATCTAGAGGAAGGCACAGTCTCTCCCACCATCATCGATCTCTCATGTTTCACATGGCCGCTATGGATAGATATTAACCTCGTCAATTTTGTTAGTACGTGAAGAGGCTTCTGCATGCAGCAATAAAAGGACCAGTTGCTGCAGAAAACGCAAGCCCGTTATAAGAATTTGCGACTCCTATACATATATATAGCAGCTAGCGAAAGAAAGAAAAAGAAAAAAGGAGGCTTAGTAGACTTAAATGCTGAATTAAAGAGGTTAAAGAAAAATGGTGTGTTACCAGAGCATTAAAGTTACATACGTTGCTAATTGAGCACTGAGATGAATGTTAATATATATACCTACAATAGACTGACACGATCGATATTAATTTATTACCAGCGATAAATGGTGAAGTACTATATATATTAAGTGACTTCAATTTGAGAGTGAATTAATGGTATTCAAGTTATGATTAAATGAGCAGATTTACTGTCTACATATTTAATTGGAGAATATTAATATAACAAACTAAACAAGAAATAGATCTATAGGGGTTAAAACCGTGATTCCGCTAGCTAGCAGTCAAAGGTACATTAATTAATAGGTATCGGTGAGAAGGGTGGACTAGGAAATATAAAAGATTGCATGAGGAACTCAGAAATAGAGAGCAAAACAAGAGGACGCTTGGCGTGAGGGTCAGGGTACTGCAACCATTTATTACCAAATGTTCACCTTCACAAGCGCCAACTTCGATCTTCTACTAATTTCATAAAGAGGAAAATTAAGGGTGTAGATTAGTATGGAGGAAGATTTTCCGTGCTAAACACAGCTTAGTAGATAGAAATTCTTCAGAAAACTGCCCAGAGCTCTCAAGATCAGAAGGAAGTACTAGATATGGTAGGTGGTGTCAAAAGGCGGTGTGGTTTTAGTCGTTTGTATTCGTTTCCTGTTAAACTTGTGTTGTTTATGGTGGTTCCCTTGATAGTGGCATCTGGGTTTATTTATATGTTGGGTCCTTCAACCTCCAATTGGGTTTTCTTATCCAACCTATGGAGCTCCGGCAGTCTCCCTGCTTCTTCTTCGTCATCTGCTTCTCCTCCTCTTTCACCGGTAAAAGGGAGCGAGAAGCGTTTGGATTTGCGGTCACCGGTGGTGGTGGTAGAAGTTCACAATATGAAAGAAGCTATCTCCGATGAATCTTTGCTATATCGGTCGTCTACCCCTCCACACGATATAGAAGCTATACACATACAACCTGTAAGAACTCTTTCTTTTCTGCTTGTTTATCTCCTCTTTTTCCCCCTACCATTAATCTTACTGCATGCGTGCAATTTCTTTTGGCACTAAGAAAATTAATTACTTCGATTACTGTAGTGAGCGAAGCTTGATTTTCTATTGAAAAAACCGTGAAAGATAAATAACATTTACGAAAGTCAGTCAGCCAGCTGAGCATAGTTATAACTTATTTTCTTTTCCCGGTTGAAAGTTTCACCGAGGAAGGTACGTAGTGCCTGAAGGTGCAAGAGTGAAACCAAAGGCCGGCCGTCGTTCTCAACTGGCATGCCTTATAAAGTCTATTCCTGGCCTGAGTAATACTTACTGATATTTTCTCCTCTGAATTATTATCTTCTGGGAAGAAGATTGCTTAATTATTTTTGTTTTCTCTATTTTCAATGTAAGCTACAACTCTGCGTTTCAACCTTCTTCTTTTTTTAAGTGAAGTAGCAAGTACAGTTCTCATGCGGTTATGCCTAATTTGATCCGCTATTGGTGCAATTATGAAGTAATAGGTATACTTCTGTAGAATGTGACATATATATTGCTTTTACGTTGCAAAGTAGTAAATTAATGGAAATATTAGGTATTAGGTATATATTATAGGGGTTTTCACCAATCTTTCTCTTACCTTTTTGGTTTTTACAAATTAATAAGATTTATTATTTTTGGAAAGTTATTATATTATTTTTTAAGGGAGTTTAACAATTAAGTAGTTCAGCAGAATGTTACTGATCAGGAAGATGTATACAATAATGCTTCCACGAGCGGACCCAGTTTCCTTCCTCCCTTGAATGAATCTCATGCCCCACGCATCAAAGCGGGACCGGGTTACAGCAATTTAGGCAGGCTTGAAGCTGGTCTTAGGAGAGCTCGAGCTGCAATTAAAGAAGCGCCTAAACATGCCAATCACACTCTAGATCCTGACTATTATCCGGTCGGTCCGATGTATAGGAATGCCAATGCCTTTCACAGGTACCCGGCCCTTCCAGGTTTACCTAAATTTAATGGAATTTCGTCGCCAATTGGATCTATTCGAACTAATTAATAAGCTAATTTAGCTAAACCGTCCATGGTAAATATTAACTAAATAAGCTAAACGGTCCAGTAAATATGTGTTTTCTTCTAGGCAGGTTAATGACCATTATTTGATCTGCTGAAGCTCCTGGACCTGAAGGTTGAGAGGCGTTTACAATTGCTTTCTAAAAATTAAAACCATGGAATTCCCTAAGAAGGAATGTGAGCTTCTATTATTTCAACCTAAGTGATTATTAGCTAGAGAGCACCTTCTGGGATCAGACCTCGTTGAAAAATAAGCTCCAGCAGCAAACTGTTAAGCATCCATGACCTGTGCTTTTTTTATAAAAAAAAAAAAAAAATCCAAATTTGGTGGGTAACAGTCGAGCATCCAAAAACTCGTATTAGCTTCGATTGATTAACAAATTTTCTATTGCAATTCTCATGTTACTAATGTTTGGTGAGTTCTCTTTGAGGTTATGCGTAGCTGCATGTGCCAAATCGAACTTCATGTCTTGTAATTGGCAGAATTTTAATGCCGCATTACGAACCTTGTAAGAACATTAATCTAGTTCTGCTCACTAACGCTGCAACTCTGCTCTGCAATCGCCACAGAAGCTACTTGGAAATGGAAAAGCAATTCAAGATCTTTGTCTACGGAGAAGGGGAACCTCCCTTGTTTCATAATGGTCCTTGCAGGAGCATTTAATCGACAGAAGGGAATTTCATCCATGGGATTGAGATGAATAGCCAGTTCAGAACTAGAGATCCTGAGAAAGCACATATGTTCTTCCTCCCCTTCAGTGTGACGATGCTGGTCCGATTTGTCTATGTGCGCGACTCCCACGATTTTGGTCTCATTAAAAGGACTGTTAGAGATTATGTCAACGTCATTGCGGGAAAGTACCCTTATTGGAATAGAAGCCTCGCAGCTGATCATTTTATGCTTTCTTGCCATGATTGGGTAAGTGCACGGCGTGCTCCAATATTGCGTTCAGGGTAGGTAAGTAAAAGGTGCAAATACTAGAAGCTAATTCAGGCTGTTTGTTCCCTAATTTCAGGGTCCAGAAACATCCCGGTCCACTCCTTACCTCCACAAAAATTCCATTAGAGTTCTTTGTAATGCTAATACATCAGAGGGATTCAGGCCCACTAAGGACGTTTCCTTCCCGGAGATCAATCTCCAAACCGGTTCAATGCGTGGATTTATCGGCGGGCCATCCCCATCTCGTAGGCCAGTCTTGGCTTTCTTTGCTGGAGGTCTCCATGGCCCTATTAGACCAGTTCTTCTTGAGCATTGGGAAAACAAAGATGAAGATATAAGGGTGTACAGGTACCTTCCAAAAGGCATATCCTACTATGGCATGATGAAGAAGAGTAAGTACTGCATTTGCCCAAGTGGCTATGAAGTCGCAAGCCCACGGGTTGTTGAGGCCATCTACGTAGGGTGTGTCCCGGTGCTGATTTCAGAGCATTACGTTCCGCCATTTAGTGATGTCTTGAATTGGAAGTCCTTCTCTGTTGAGGTTCCAGTTAAGGATGTGGCCAACTTGAAGAAAATTCTAATGGATATATCGCCAAGGCAGTATGTAAGAATGCAAAGGAGGGTGGTACAGGTAAGGAGGCATTTTGAGGTTCAATCTCCACCGAAGCAATTCGATGCCTTTCACATGATCCTCCATTCTGTCTGGCTCAGAAGGTTGAATGTTCGAGTCCATAACGATATCAAAATGTCCTGACTTGTGCATGAATTATCCACTTTCAACAGTTTCTAATGGCATAATCAAAGACAAAACTGAATCACGAAACTTCCATCATAAGCACAAAGGGTTAGTAGGTAGGCCACTGATGGCGTCGACAATGCTCTTGCCTTCAAAGGTAAATAACAATAACAAGTATTAATGTAAGTTCTGATCATTTCATTCGTATGGTCTAGTGTAGTGTGAAATGATGGGGCTTATGGATTTGGACAAGCCTCATAAGCCTCGTAAAAAATGATGCGTATTGTGAGCAATTATGTTGCAAAATGATGATTTTTTATCTGGACAAAAGTCCTGGTGAATCACTAATAGCACAAGCAGGCAATTGGACGTCCCCTCCATTTTGAAGACAACTTGAAGGACCCTACTGAAATGTTCCAGTTCGTCCAGAATGGTTTTTATAGTGGAGTTAGTGGTTAGGAAGATCTGTATTCCGGTCTTCTATAATAATGAGAGCTTTTATGGAATTAGAGGAGGTTGTCTCTTCTATTTTTCTCTTCTCCAACCAACCCGAAACCTCATAAATATGAATGCAATATTTGTGCCGCCTACTGGCAATAATAGAAATCCACTACATAACGACGTTAGTCTTTGGTGTAGCCCTGCTAGTTTAGCACCAGGTTAATTGGCGATTGCTGCAAATATTCCATTCGGATGGCCACTTGAGGAAACGCTGCACTTCGTCTGCAGGCCACAATGGTAACATATTGATAACTAGGACGTACCCAATTGAAACCAACTCAGAAAATCTTTTTAGTTGGAAGTGAGTTGTTAAAAACAGAGTAGCCACTTATAAGCGCAACTAAAGACTTCAATTCAGCTCTTGATCTTGGAAATAGGTCCATTTTCACCAGTTCAAGTCAGAGCAATTAGCGAGCCGCTAAGTGTAGTAGATTCATGAGACAGTTTAGGCAGGAATTAGGATTACCCCAGAACAAAAGGGAAATAATACTCCTACGAGATGCGGATTCTGCCACATATAACTCGTGCTAGTCCCATCTACTTTCTTCCACAATCAATCACCATAACTCGTTGCAGCAAAGATCCTCTTTATTGTTCCCTATTGCCTTTCATTTTCTATATTTGATGACCCTTTTGTTCTCCCAGAGAAAAAGTTTGGGGGCAAAAAAAAAAACTTCTTACTAAGAGCCGCTTTTCTTTTGGGTTTCCCATCTTTATGTTCGGCCCATTTGTTAGCGCGAGATGCAAATGCTAATTGCATAGCCCGAACTCTTACTTAAAAAAAAAAACTTTTAAAATATGATTCCATTAGCATCCACTATGCCCACTAAGCCGCTGAGATGGAGATCGTACCTAAGCTAGTACGCCACGTGTCCCGATACGTGGAAGGTAACCAACACAAAGGGCCCCTCAACCACCGACAACAGCCCTGAAACTAGTCTCTCACTTCTTCTTTTTTGTTGAATAACTAGGTGATGTTCGTTTTGAGAAAAAATGTAGAATTTTAGAGAAGTTGTGAATTTTTATGTTGAATAGTGTTTTATTGGTGTTTGTGTAAAGTGGAGAGAGAAATGATTTGATGTAATTGTTTAATAAAAAAGTATTGGAGTTATGTGAAAAAGTATAAAGAATGAAAATTTATGTTGAATAAAAAATTAAAAAGTAGTTGGAGATTGTGTAAAATGTATTAATTTTTGTGTTTGAATTCTGAATATGTTCGGTGGTAGAATTGTGAATATACTTAGAATCCTGAAAAAATGGTAAAAACGAACATGCCCTAGTCTCGCATTTCATCTTTAATAGTCACATGCAAACCACGAAGACCTGCATGCAAGACGACGTGTCACTCCTTATCAAAATACAAAAATCTGCCACGCCTCCATCCTGCATCAAAGGTAGCCACGTGTCGTTCCCGACACGATCATACACCACTTGTCGCTTCAGCAGCAGTCAAGTCATATTCTACTAGGCTCTTTAAATAGCTTCACCTTCAGGAAGAAGCAGCCATGAGTGTTTTGTGTAAAACCTGTTTCTTTTAGCGAGAATTTTGCGGGAGCGAGAGGAAGCAATTCGTGGCATCGTGGAAGGAATTCAAGGAAGAGAGAGCCGAAGCAGCCGCTAGACTTGCGGCGTCTGACATGAGAGACGTGAAAAGAGAGAAGGAGAATGAAGAAAGACAAAAAAACGGAAGCTGAAGAGTCGCAGAAACAGCACCAACAAGAGTCGCAGCAACAGCAACAAGAAGAGCGGCCGGGTGTTATTGGTCCGTTGTTGAGCGTGGTGGATTGGATCCCACTCAGTCCGACCGTCCGACTGGACGGTCGGAATTGGTCGGCAAGCAGACCAACGGTCTGGATTGGCCGACCAAGGGAGGGGTGTGGGACCCACACCTGACTGCCCAGATTTGGTCGGTCAATCCAGACCGTTGGTCTGCTGGCCGACCAATTCCGACTGTCCAGTCGGACAGTCGGACTGAACGGATTCGGATGGAATCTGTTCTCGGTTGAGCAAGCGAAGGAAGCTGTTGTTGCCAAGAGTCGAGAAACTGTGGAGGTGACGAAGGAAAGACGAAGTTGCTGAGAGAGCTAGGGAGGCTAAGGATTCGGCGGCAGATAAGGCAAGGGAGACTAAGGACAGTGCAGCAGAGAAGTCTAAGGAGTACAAGGATTATGCGACTGAGAAGGTGAGGGAGACCACTGACTCGGGGAGGCAGAAGATGGAGGAAGAACGGAGTAAAATGGAAACAGAAGAGTCACAGCAACAACAACAAGCTGAGCGGCCGGGTGTTATTGGGTCTTTGTTGAGCGTGGTTGAGCAAGCCAAGGAAACTGTTGTCGGCAAGAGTCAGGAAACTGCAGAGTCGGCGAAAGAAACCGCAGAAAACGCTGCTGAGAAAGCTAGGGAGGCAAAAGATTCGGCGGCAGAGAAGGCAAGGGAGACTAAGGACCTTGCAGCGGAGAAGTCTAAGGAGTACAAGGATTATGCGACCGAGAAGGCGAGGGATACCACTGACTCGGGGAGGCAGATGATGGAGGAAGAACGGAATAAAATGGAAATAGAAGAGTCACAGCAGCAGCAGCAGCAGCAACAACAACAACAAAAGCGACCGGGTGTTATTGGGTCCTTGTTGAGCGTGGTTGGGCAAACCAAGGAAGCTGTTGTCGGCAAGAGTCAGGAAACTACGGAGTCGGAGAAAGAAACCGCAGAAAAGGCTGCTGAGAAAACTAGGGAGGCAAAAGATTCGGCGGCAGAGAAGGCAAGGGAGACGAAGGACTCGGCAATGGAGAAGGCAAAGGAGACGAAGGACTCAGCAGCGGAGAAGGCAAAGGAGGCGAAGGACAAGACGATGGGGAAGCCACAAGAGTATAAGGAATATGCGGCGGAGAAGGCAAAGGAGACACAAGAATCTGCGACAGAGAAAGCAAAGGAGGCTGCGGAGAAGGCGAAGCAGGGGAAAGATGCTACAGCGGAAAATATGGAGGAGTACAAAGATTACACTGTTGAGAAAGCAAAAGAGGGAAAGGATACGACCTTAGATAAGCTGGGGGAGCTAAAAGACTCTGCTGCTGAAACTGCCCGAAGAGCTATGGAGCTCTTGTCTGGTACGAAAGAGGAAGCCAAGCAGAAGGCGGAAGAAACCAAAGAGTTGACGAAGGTATATTTTTTTTTGCTAAACCAAAACCATAGATTAACCAGAAAGGTAGCAATCATACATGCATATCACAAGCTCGGATATGCTCGGGGATATCAGAAATCGACAATAACCCAATAATACCAAACCGAGCAGCCCACTTAGCTAGCAAGTGGGCCTGCTCATTACATCGTCTCGATATCCAAGCGACTCTCCAATCCCTCCTCGTCTCCAAACACCGTCGAATGTATTCCACACAACCCGAAGCCTCCCACAAGGTAATAGCTTCGGTAGAAAGGACCTCCTTGCAAAGCACGAGGGAATCACATTCGAACAAAGCCTTACACCAACCATATTTCGAAGCCAAAGACATCGCCTCCGCCAAAGCGAAGGCCTCCCCAACTACCGGGTCCATAGCAACTAAACGTTCTGTGTATGTCATACAGAGGGAACTGGAAGAATCTCTAACCGAGACTGCTATGTAAGACTCATTCAGACGGATCGCTACATCCGTATTACACTTCATCCAACCCAAAGGAGGAGGCTGCCATTTCATACCTGCTTGTCGCTCCGCCTCCATCCAAGCTCCAGAGTGCTCCGCGTAGCGGCTTCTAATCCCATGAATCAGCTTATCAATCTCCACCGGGGCGTTTTGATGAACCAGTAGATTACGGGCTTGCCAAATACCATCCATGACCAACGCAGCATTAAGAATGAAAGCCCGAACCTTTTGCGGCTCCAACTGCAACAGATTCTCCACATTCAGGATATAAAAAATCAGCTCAGCAGAGGAAGCTAATGGAACACTGTCCATCCTGAGAGCCCAGGGAGACTCTCTCCAGATCTTGACCGCCACATGACACCGAACCATCAGATGCAACGTATCCTCCAACTCGCAGCGACACAAAGGACATTGGAACTGCTCATCGTCTTCCCGCTGCAAAATGCGTCCCAAAGCTCCTCGAGTGGAGAGAGCTCCTACTGCAACCTTCCAGAGTAGCAATTTGAGTCTATCTTGCACTTTAGTCTTCCATAAGATGTGCCAAGATTTTTTATCGAAAGGCAAGATCTCAGGAGCGCGCCTCTCGTGTGCATCCAGCAAGAAAGATTTCACCGTAAATTTTCCATGGGAATCATACGACCACACCCACCGGTCTTCCGTCAAAGGACTAGGAAACGGGAGTCTAAGCACTGCCTCTGCCGAATCTGCATCAAAGAGCTCGTGGATAAGCTCGACATCCCACTGCCCACCAGTAGACATCGTCAAATCAGTCACCACCCGGATCTCTGCACGTTCCTGACTCCCATCCCGCCACACTGGAATGAAATTCGGCATGGACGGCAACTAGGGAGCATGTCTGATGTCAACAGTATCCCCCCTCCTAGGTAGTACGCACACCCCCCTTAGAACCTGAGGATAGACTCTCATAATCCCCCTCCACACCCAAGAGCAACTCCGCCTCATAGCACCCGGATGTACAAGATCCCTCAAATTGTATTTCAGCTTTACCACATGGACCCATAGCCTCTCCGGCTCTGAAATCAAGCTCCACCCTAGCTTTGCAATCATAGCCGTATTCATCTCCCGCATCTTCCGCACCCCCAAACCCCCAAGCTCCTTGGGTAGACAAATCACATCCCAAGCCCGAGGAGTATAATTTCGAGACTTCTGAGTAGAGAACCCCCACCAAAAATCCTTCAGTATCCGATCAATCTTCTCACACCACCCCTGTGGTAAAAGGAAGGTCGACATGCAATAGACTGGCATCGCAGTCGCCACGGCCTTGATAAGAGTGGTCCGTCCCGCTTGGGATAGAGCACGAACTTTCCATCCCGCTACTTTGGCCAATACCTTGGCTTGCACTCCTCAAAAGCTTTTTTCCTCGATCTTCCCACGAACAACGGCAGCCCAAGATATTTACTATGTATCGACATAGCTTTGACCTGAAGGAAATCACAGAGGACTGTTGCCAAAGCCGGGTTCGTATTAGCACTGCAACATAGAGCTGATTTTGTATAATTAACTTTCTGGCCCGACCACTTCGAATATTTGGCCAAGATGTCATTAACAGTTGACACTTCTTGTCGATTTGCTCTCACAAAAATCATGATGTCGTCAGCAAACATTAAGTGAGAAATGGAAGGGGTCGCTCTATGCACCTTGATACCATGGATGAAACCATGCTCCTCCGCTGATAGTAACAGTCTAGACAACACTTCCGACCCCAGTATAAATAGAAGGGGAGAAAGGGGGTCCCCTTGTCTGAGCCCCCGAGAAGGGGAAAACCACCCATACGGGGAACCGTTAAGTAACACCGAAAAACTGACCGTGGAGATACATTGCTGCACCCATCCAATCCACCGATCCCCAAAACCAAAGCATTTTAAAACTTGGAGGATGAACCCCCACTCCATTCGGTCGTACGCCTTAGCCATATCCAACTTCAGCGCAGCGAGCCCTTTTCTTCCTCGTTTAGCTTTCATCGAGTGTAGAAGTTCTTGGCCTAAAATGATGTTATCTTGAATAACCCGCCCTGGGACAAAAGCAGCCTGGTAGGGAGAGATGAGCTTTCCAATTACCACTTTCAACCGGTTCGTGAGTACTTTAGAAATCACCTTGTACACAACATTGCATAAGCTGATAGGCCGATATTGCTCAACACATGATGGATGTTCCACTTTCGGTAGGAGCACAATAAAGCTATGGTTGAGTTGTTTAAGTAGAAAGCCGGTCCGAAAAAAATGAATGACCATCTCCTGAAGCGCTGCATGTACCATCTCCTGAAGCGCTGCATGTACCGTCTCCCAATAGTAATGATAGAAGATTGCTGACATACCATCCGACCCGGGTGCTTTTAGAGCTCCAATTTGGTCTATAGCTCCTTTAATCTCCTCAGCGGTCGGCAACGAACACAACACCTCATTATCACCTTCAGTAATAGCAGGTTGAATAAGTTCAGAGATCTCATTATCCATCCCCTGATACTCGGAGGAAAACAACCGCCGAAAATAACCCTCCACATGAGCCCCAATGCCATCTCTATCTCTCAACCAACCGCCCTGCCCATCTTTGATCGCATCAATATTGTTGCGCCGCCGCCTAATGATAGTGGACAAGTGGAAAAATTTTGTATTAAGATCTGAGGTGGTAAGCCAAGTCACACGGGATTTTTGCTTCCAAATGCATTCCTCCCGCTTCAAAGCCTCCGTGAGTTTTGCTTGCACACTGCGATCCGCCTCCCAACTACGGTCAGAGAAATCCAACCCCTGCAAAAACTCAAGGCGTTGATACAAACGCCTAATATTCGTTTGGACCGAACCAAACGACTCTCTGTTCCACCTAACCAGGGCAGCACGTGTCGACTTGAGCCGCTGAACAAGCCTAAACTGAGGTGATCCCCCTACCTGAAAGTTCCATGCGTCCCGCACTACATTGGTACTAGCCGCATCACGGGTCCAGCACGCTTCAAATCGAAACGGCTAAACACCCTCGCTCAGCGCCCCATCCAGTGCCAGAAGAATTGGTGCGTGATCAGAAGCATACCGAGGTAAGTTGTGAATCAAGGCACGAGGAAATAGGGAAGCCCATTCTCCGTTTGCCAACCCTTTGTCCAGACGTTCCCGAATCTGCTGACGACCACTGCGCCCATTACACCATGTAAATACAGGACCCGAACTCCCGAGATCCACCAAACCATGCATTAACTTCAGTTGGTAGAACCCGTCTCTAGAAGAGGAGACGAAAGGCCGACCCCCTTTTTTTCATCCTGACTCGACAGAGCATTAAAATCCCCCAATAGCATCCATGGCCCCCCAAACAGCCGGCCAATACCATGCAGTTCCTCCCAAAAATTTTCCTTTGCATTCCATTTGCATGGACTATGCACGAAGGAAAGTGCCCACGGTTGGAAAATAGGCTCTCCGAAAATAACGATACTGATAACATGCTGATTCAACACCACAACATCAAATTCGACCCCCCTTCTCCAAGCAAAAATCATGCCACCCTTTAATCCCATAGCAGGCACCTCCAAAGATTCTGGATACCCCAAACGAGCTAAAATCCCCGTAGCAAAAGAAACTTTCGTTTCAGCTATGCACAGGCAATCCGGGTTGTATTGCCTGAGCATTGCCCGTAAGGAACTTATAGTCGAGGTTTGGGCAAGTCCTCGACAGTTCCAAAATAGGATGTTCATTGTGGAGGGGGGGCATGGTTCGGCCCGCCTCCTCAGCCCCGTTTATATCGACACCACTGTCACTGTCCTCGTTACCTCGTGTCAGTGCTCCCGCCCACTGACTTGCAAGACCTTTACCCTTTGCTTTCCTGGATGAAACCGACACCCTCTTGTTCCTCGTCTGCCGTAGCCATGTCGCCAGAGCTAAATGATCTTCTCCATCTGGAACTAGAGTCGGTGTTGTCTTGGTAGAGGCCGTCGGCCACTTGCTGGCTGGTGGATAGTCCTCACGACAAAGGGGGTATTCGGCCCGTTTTTTACCCCGTGTGATAATGGGGCTGCGCAAAGTAATACATGTCGTGCCCAGCGGAATTGATTTGTCTTTCTGCATTAGGCCTCTGGACTTGCTGGCTAGTGGAGACAGCTCTTCGTTCTTGCCCGTTGGTTGGCCTTGGCCCAGAGGAGATGACACTGTGATGGGCCACGAATTTTGGGTAGGAGACCCTGAGCCACGGCCCATGCCTGATTGGAGCCCGTTTGACTCAAAAGCTGCCTCAACTGGGTCAGACTCACTTAATAAAGCTCGGCCCACTAAGAAATCAGCTTCAAGGCCCGCTAGCTCTTCAACCGAGTTAGCTCCCCCAACTCCTGCTTCTCGATTCTTCATCTGTTCTATGTCAAAATCGACCTCCAGCGACGCCTGCCAAGCTGCCAAGACCGACATCTCTCGATTGGGGATAAACTGACATCCCTTTTCCTCTACCGATCCAAAAGCTTTCACAAAACCGGTATTTCCCGTTGCCATAGGCATCATCGTGCTCCTAGGATCCAGACCCTCTGCCCCACGCCTGTCAGAGGTTTCAGACAAGTCAGAGGTCATCAGTTGGCCAGAGACTCTGTCGCGATGCGCTGCAGGTGGTCTCCTCAGCTCCACGAGTTCCGACCGACTCCATCGGATGGGGCACTCCGGCTGGCCCCCGCCGAGCTCCACCACAGTCTCCGAAGCAGGTACGATGCACCTCCCTACCTCCTGCTGGTTGTGAAATTGGTGGTTGGAGACATCATGACGGTTAGGAGAGAGGCCTGGCTAAGTGCGAGGGATACTTAGGGTAGAAGAGATCACCCTACCCACAAGGGGATTCGGAAAGGAAGCCCCTGTAAACCTCCGATAGTCATTAGAACCAGCAACCATATGGGGACCAAATGAGTCCAGATCCACCCTGGCCATGACCGGAGCACAGCATGTGTTCGTCATATGGCCTAACCGACCGCAGTTGAAACAGAAACCTGATAACCTCTCATACTTGAGCTGGACCCAAGCAGCTGCCCGATTCTCACGAGGCAGTAAGAAACCAGGACACAGTGGTTTTGCCACATCCACTAAAATCTTCACTCGAATAAACTGAGTCACCCAAACTGTCCTGGAGGATCTGAAATCGATTTCCAAAACCCTTCCTGCTTTGCTTGCCGCCCAACCAGCATTATGCTTTGTCGTTTGCCCCATGGGAAGTCTGTGAACCTGGACCCAGACAGGCAATTCATGGAAGTTGACTTCCAAGATCGTATCACCAGGCTCCAAAGGCTTCAAGAACAAGGGAAAGCCTTTAATGTTCCACGGTGATTGGTCTAAGATACGCTGCTTGCTTAACACAGTGGGGAATGTGAACAGGAACCGATCCCCTTCCACTTCTTCCATCACTACATCCTTCACAAAGTGCCATGCCCGATAAATCGCTCCGCGAACCCCAGCCTTGTTAAAGGGTTTATCCGAGATCAGTTTCCCTACCAACACCACCTCCATGCCTTTTTCAAGGGTAGCATCTTCTACACCAAAAGGCTCAGAGAAATCGCCCATAGGTTCTCCCATGCTGAGAACCGAACGAGAAGATGAAATACAACAAGACACCAGCACTGCCACCCTCACTTATGGCACCCAGACACACAGGCTCTAGACGTAACGCCAAGCCCAAACTCAGGGTCTACCACCCCACCAAAAACTCTCCCCACGAGAGCAACTCAAATAGCTAGCTTGTTCTACTCATATGACCTTATCGAGTGTCAGCACTGCTTTTTGATTAATGTACTCAATCATGACCCAAAAATATCATGCAGGAGGAATTGAGCGAAGAGGAGGGGGAAGCAAGGCGGAAAATTGAAGGAGAACCGTTCGCATCGAATCCCGACCGAAATTTTGAAGAGCTGAATTTCGACTGAAGCTACGAGGCGAGGAGCACAAGGATGAAGATGTCCAAAAGGACCGTGAAGACAATGTCAATGAAGCTGATAGGTACTAAGATCACCATTGGAAGTTCTTATCTTGGTTGTGTATATGTGAGTTTTAAATTGGGGGGCCTTTTTTTTCGGGGTGGTGACAATTAATTCAAACATACATCTATCTATCATTTTTAAATTCAAACATACTTTCTTATTTATATCTTAACCTTTAAATTCAAACACAACACCTATTCAAACCTTTAAATTAAAACAATCTCTATTCAAACCTTTAAATTAAAATATATCTTTAAAACACAACCTCTATTCAGACTCTTACGCTTTTTTCTCGACGGAATATTATAGTAGATGTGAACGAACAGTAGGGGAAGCTTATCCTCCCATCTGATGTGGTGGAGGAGACGATCGCGCGCGGCAGTGAGCATGGTGGTACAAGAAGGATTGTAGAAGTGATTGAGGTGGACATTGAAGAGACCCGACCAGGCTATATCGCCTCTAAGCTTAAGGGGGCTTGATCAGATGAGCGGTCAGACTTTCAACGATGTTGGTCGCATTGATGATGAGGGCAAAATACGCTCATGAGAAGAACTGAAGAAGTCATCAAGGTCGACGCTGGGGTGGGTAGCTGAGCTAATGTCGTCGGTCTTGTGTTTTGAGCGTTTTGTCCATCGTGTTCCTGTTTATATAAGCCCTTGGGTCAGTTCTGTGTTTTTTGTGCTAATTATAGTGAATTCCGAAAGGGGGGAGGGTTTGAATTTGTTGTGGCTAGGCTTTCCTCGACTTTTATTTGGATGGATCATGAGTTTCATTTTCTTCAGTCTTCAGTCTTTGTATTGTTTTTTTTTTTTCTCATTAAACCAACAGAACCAAAACAACAGCCGAACTACGACACAGCAGAATCACAAGACAGAATAAAAAGAGGAATGCTACAGGAATCGAAAGTGCCGGACAAATGGTCTATAAGTTGATAAAGTGTATTAATATTGTCTTTAATCTCTCGACAGTACGTGAGAGGCTGTTACGGGCCGGTTAACCAGAATAAGTTGATGATGGGCCGAGCCTGAGCAGGTCCATGGCTAGTTCAGTCCAGCGTGTTGCCTAGTTAAAAAAACAATATTGTGCTTTATTTGTTGGTAAGGTGGGTCTGGGTGACGCTTTAGTGATGGATCCTTTGGGCTCTGTCCGAGGCTGGGCTCGTAATGCAATGGGCCCATTCTATTATGCGTTCCAGGGCTCAACGAAGATGCATTCTTCAACTTTGTACATAAAAGAGTATGTGGGTGCTTCAAGCTTGGCAAAAATAAATAAGTAGAAGCTTGTGGATGTTTCAAGAGAGATCGATTTGTCCTCAACTTTTGTTCGATTGTGGGGTCGTACCGTGTTCTAATCAAGAGATTGTAGGACTGATCAATCAAATACTTTTTTTTTGGCTAAAATATTATATATATATATATATATATATATATATATATAGCTTATACTTCTCTAATTTTCCTTTCTTTCTTTTTTTGGCATTTTGCTTTCAAGTGGACTGCCAGGTCACAAAGAAAAAGGAGAAGTGATCGATCAATTACTTTCGATTGGGATCTTTGAGCTTTACTAATTAATTAAGTGATCATTTGATCTCTACGTAATTTCTTTTTCTTATCCTATTGGGGGAACTTGGTCAGAGAATCTCGCTCTTAGCTAAAACATAATACTATTGCTCGAGAAGACTGTTTTGTCCCACCTCCAACTTGCTCTGGCAGATAAGAACGGACTGCACACTTTTGACTTTACACAGAAATATCAAGACACACCCCAAGTTTTATAATTCTAGGTCGGGCCATGCAGATAATTAATATATCGATGGCGTTTATTTGTAGAAATTTTGGAGAATAGTTTTAAAATTTAGGGAATCTTATGAAGTTTGAAATTTGTTGAGGGTTGTGAAAAATTGTTAAAATTTTGAAAAATTTTAAGGTAGTAATTAAGAGTAATGATTGCAATCATTGGTTTGTTTGTTTTTTTATTATTTTTTGGTAACCGCTCACATGCCTTTTGCTGCCGGGTGCATTCAGATTGTACTTTGACGTGTAATTTTGTAACCGCCCACATGCCTTTTGCTGGCCAGTGCATTCCGATTGAACTTTGATGGGTAATTTTGTAAATAAGAGGAGACAGAACTGAATGCCAGGCGCAAAGATGGGACCACATGTTCCCTGATTTCCAAATTCGCCCTCTGAAGGTTTTAAGAGATCCTATGTTTGTGGGGGCATATTTGGTAATGTAGACAATTGTTTCAGGGTCAAAGACGTCTTAAATTGGTACGGTTCAATTTGTTGGCAGTTTGAAATTGCGTTTGTTTGTCTCGAAATTTCGAGTAAACAAATTCACCCATTGTCTTCCCGATCCAATTAGAAGGCGTCTGTTCAGGTGCCAGGGGTGGCTCAAGGCTATCGCTTAAGGACTCCTAATATGCTTGCACAACCGGAAATTCGGTTCGATCAGAGATATGATCGGGACCAGATTTTTGGTTGTGTTTATATGGAGGATCGGACCGGTCCAGTAAAATGTGGTCCGGACCGTTTTCATTTTTTTAAAAAATATGTTAATTTAAAAAGAGAAATGACATATAAAAATGTAGGGTTTTAGTTTAGATTAAAACTAAACTTTTTAAGTTTGAAATTTGTATTAAAAAATATTAAAAATATATTTTTATTTATATTAATAAATCTGGTTCGGTCCGGTCCGGACTTGTTTATCAAAAGGTATGGACCGGACCATATTTAAATAAACAAGACCGAACCGAACCGCAAATCCGGTCCGGTTTTGTTCAACCATACCTCCTAATTAGTAATACCTTTTATTATTAAGTCTATATTATAGTAATATTAAAAAAAATTAAATTATAAAAGTCTATATCATAGCAAAATTAAAAATGAAGTAAAGAGAAAAAGTCTAAAATTTTTCAAATAAAATTTAATTAACGGCATACATAATATTTAAAATTTAGAAATAAATAACAAACTCGCACTAAGGTCAGTTTTCAAATTCACAACTACCACAACTATTTAGTTTATTGCTAATTAAGTACCCTTAACAAATTCAAACATGTCATCTTTCAAAATTGATTATTTTTATTATATTGTAGATCAAGCAATATCTTTCATGCGAGATAGATTTGAATTATTTTCAAAGTATGATGACATGTTTTAGTTTTGAAAGATTAAGATCTTTTGATGATTTTGCTTTAGAAAAACAATATTTCAATCTTGGCAAATTTATTAAACATGACATGCACTTCAGAAATAAGTTTTTCAAAGCTAAAGATTATAAAAAAATTATTTATGAACAACTATGTCTCAAGATAGTTAAGCGATTTAGCAATTTTATCTATAGAAACTATTTTATTGGGTAAACTTGAATATAACAGTTTTAATTAGTAATTTTGCATCTAAAAAGACAAGAAACAAATTTATGGTTTAATTTTAATTTTGATTTTTTTTTAAAATGTAATTTTAAAAAAATTATATTAAAAGAGATCGTTTTTATAGCTTGTGTAAGCCCCTAAAACGTTGATTACTTAATTAATTAGCAGCCACTGTCACGTGCACCCTCATGTGTTGGCTTCAGCATTTGTTTTAGTCAGTACTCGTGGATGGATCGCGCAGAATGCAGATAGACAGAGGGGAGAAAAAAAAAAAGTTGAGTTTGGGCAATTTCAGCCGATTTCAAGCTGTGGACAGTATTTTGGAATAGAGTTATTGAGAGCTCAAGGCAGGCCAAATTAAGTTTTCGACAATGATAGCGGTAAGAAATAAAAATTTAGATCGAAGAAAAATTATCTATTTTGATAAGTGAGATATATACGGTGGGAATGTTCAATTGGACTTATTGATTTTCTCATTTATTTTTTATGAGATTACATGATGTTTTATTTATGAGTCATTGAATACACTAACACACATTACTTTAGTAATGTGAAACTCTTAACAATTTTAATATTTCCCGCAAACTCAAGGTGGACACACGTTGAGTTTGAATTTACAAAAAATAATTCAACAGAAAAAAAATAACGCGGGAAGGTCGCCGAACTGATGACAGGAGGTCATCGGACTGATGACGGGAGGTCGCTGGACTGATGTTCGTCGGACTGATGTCGGGAGGTCGTCAGACTGAAGCAGGAAACCTTGCTCTGATACCATGTTAGAAATAAAAATTTAGACTGAAGAAAATTTATTTATTTTGATAAGTGAGATATCCACTATGGGAATGCTCAATTGGGCTTATTGGTTTTTTCACTTATGTTTGACGAGATTACATGATGTTTTATTTATGAGTCATTGAATACAATAACACACATTGTTTTAGTAATGTGAAACTCTTAACAATTTTAATACTCCCCGCAAACTCAAGGTGAACACACGTTGAGTTTGAATTTACAAAAAATAATTCAAGGGAAAAAAAATAACGCCGGAAGGTCGCCGAACTGATGACGGGAGGTCGTTGGACTGATGTTCGTCGGACTGATGTCGGGGGGTCGTCAGACTGAAGCAGAAAACCTTGCTCTGATACCATGTTAGAAATAAAAATTTAGACTGAAGAAAAATTATTTATTTTGATAAGTAAGACATCCACTATGGGAATGCCTAATTAGGCTTATTGGTTTTCTCACTTATGCTTGATGAGATTACGTGATGTTTTATTTATGAGTCATTGAATATAATAACTCATATTACTTTAGCAATGTGAGACTCTTAACAATTTTAATAATAGCAATGGCGAGATCTGGGCCTACTCTAGAAATACGTAACCCTGACAGTTGAAGGCGAGTGGTATATGCTACGGAATCATCATGAATTCTGTTTTCCTTCTGGCCTACTTGAATCTGCAAGTTGTGCATCAAATATCCCTGTTAGAGGACAGAAATTTAGCTCATACGAGTGGTTTCCAGTTATGGGACCATATATTGATTAATCTTACCTCCGAAAAGGATGTAAGCTGCCAATTAGCTGGCTCAGTCGCACGAGTATATTCTGCTCCAATTCCCAGCAACAGAACCCACAGTCCACAGTCTAAATTACTAAACAATAAAGCAATTATGCAGTGGTCAGTGGTGTCATATAACTAGCAAGAGCCTTTGTTATATTGCCCATAATCTCTCTATCCTTTTGCTCTACTTTACAGAGCATTTTCAGACTCCTATTCTTAATACGCGTTCTGACCCAAGAAAAATGGGACGGTACCCGTGTACGTACGGAATCATTAATCACCAATTTAAAGAGGAAAAACCGTAGCCATAAATGGTGTGTTCTTTCCCCTACAATGTTATATGTCCACAATCAAATAAAGGAGACACAAACGAGAAGAAGAGTACATGGAATCTTCTCGACCAAGTTGGATACAAGATTGGACCCTTATGATTAAGAAAGACAGCTATAGAAGATAGAGACGTTGTATCGGCGACACACATAGAAAGGACCATTTCGAGGTAACTCAGGGTGGGTTTATTTTGTAAAATTTTAGTGTTGTTAAAATTTTAGGTATTGAGTTTAGTGAAAAAGTGAAGAGAGAGGTAATTTTTTATATTTTTTGTAGTGAAAAGTAATGATTTGATGGGAGAGAGAGAGATTATGATGTAATATTTTATTGTGTTAAAATTTTAGAAGGGATAAAATTTTACAATGCAAACACAGCCTCAGTGGATCATAAATACTGAGGAGTGAGGACCATATATACGTAAAACTGCGACCGTCCACCACGTGGCAGTTCTGACCACTTTTTTTTTTCTTTTCTAAATGACCACTTTGATTTGTTTTATCAGCAGCAGCAGCATCCTCTTGTTTATTTCGTATATGTGAAAAGAAGAAAGGTATAACATCCTTACATCCTTTGTTTTAAGCCAGTTAGGAGCCGAGAAAAAAGAAAAACCCCAGCTGGGCGCGCTTGAAAATGTCGTCGCAGCTCGCATGATTATCGTTTTCAATTAATTCATCGTGGAAATTTGGAAGAAAACTCAAATGCTTAATTTCAAGTGACGCAATATTGATTTTTTCCACTTAAGTGTGCGGCTGGCTCTTGTTTAAGCTTCATTTTCGACCATGTGGGTCTGGGATTGACACGTATCTTGTGTTAGAAATAAAAATTTTATTTTAGATAAATGAAATACCTAATTATGAAAAAACTTAATTAGATTTATTACATCTCATTTATGAAATTAAAATATTACAAGGGTGACTTATTTATAAGCCAAAATCTTCCAACATCCCCACATTGCCAAGCAATGTGGGACTACACCACATTTTAGATACTGATTACAAGTAAACAGACCGTTTTCGTAAAGCCGCTTCAAGGTTGACAAGCCTGCAGTGCTGGTTCGAGATCATTAACTAATGAGCAAACCGAAACCATTAATGGAGACGCAGAAAAACAGCGACGAACTCTATTCCCCTGTCATATGTATGCATCGATCATGATCACCAAGTTGAAGATACGTTTTAATTTTTTTTAACAATGAAAATAAAAGATAGAACTTTAAAAGAAAACCTGATTATTCAGTACTTCTAAGCAAGGAGTAATTATATATAACGAAAAGGAAAATGAATTTGGTTGGCTTAAACAACATGGTAATCATCACCGCGTAATCTTAAAGAACATTCTGGGCTAGCTTCCTCTGGTTTCATCATGAAGTCTAAAGCAAGTAAGACACATGGGGCACATTGAACAGGCTGACTAGGAAAGCTAGCCAACAGCACTCTCCCTAGACAACTTATAATTGGGACGTACGTATGTAGATATATAGTTCATCAGCATATACATATATATAAGCACGCACCAAAATGATCAGCCTGAAGAAAAAAATTCCAGAATGTCTCCCGGCCACGTTCGATTCAAGAGGGCAATAATAAGTTTGTGCGGCTTTTCATGATCAGGGATCAAATCGGATGCCTTTTTCGTGTAAAGACGTTTCTTACATCGAGAAAACACCCATTTTTAGATTGGTTCCAGATTCTATGGTGTGGAATTCTACTCTCATTCGTGATTGTTTTGAGGTTGAAGATGCTGACTGGATTTTACAGTCGTGTATTCCATCCTCTAATTCTGTTAATAGATTGATTTGGACTGCCCATTCGAACGGGTCTTTTGCAATCTGCTCGGTTTATCCTCTGTTGGGTAATGCCGATAGTTTTACTCTGGGAGATTTCTCTCCTGACATTTGGAAGAAACTTTGGTCAGTTCCGATGCAGGATCGACTCAAGCTCCTTCTTTGGAAGGTTGCTTGGAATGCTCTTCCTTGCAAAGCGAACACTCAACGAATTTCTGGGGGTCATGAGGATAATTTGCACTGCCCTTTTTGCTTGTTCCCCGTTGAGTCATTGGTGCATTTGTTTTTTGAATGCCCAATTGCTTGCATTCTCTGGTTCGAATCTCCTTGGGTTCTTAATATGCAGGCTCTGCCCCCTCGTAGGATTGAGGATTGGATTCATGCTATTTTGTTAGCTCCTTCTTCTTTGCACCTCCCTATCAGTGAGCTTCAGCGTTTTATTCTTTTTATTGCTGTCCTTATGGACTCTATTTGGTTTACTAGGAATCAAATCATCCATAATGGTGTGCATTTTGATCTTTTGTTGTTGACTATTCGTACCCGTTCTATTTTTCTTGAACATTCCGTTGCGTGGAAGGATTGTCTTAGTCCTTCGCCTCTTCAGATTGGTTGGTCTCCTCCCCCGGTTAATTGCTTGAAGATTAATTTCGATGTGGCTGTTCGTCCCTCTTTTGTGCCGGTGGCAGCGGTCTGTCGCAGTGCCCAAGGTCTTGTGCTCTTTGCGTGGTCAAAGCGCCTACCTCCATGCGGCCCACTTGTGGGCGAGGCAAGGGCAGCGTTGTTTGCTGCCCCGGAGGCTTCTTTTCTGCAGTGTGATTTTATCATCTTTGAAGGAGATTCCAAACTGGTGGTTAATGCTATTAATGTCACAGGTCCGGTAGATTGGCAGATCAGCCCTCTTGTTGTAGATATCCGTGCTTTATGTGGCAATTTTTCTTCTTGGTCTTTTTTTCATGTTTCGCGTACTGACAATGTATTTGCTCATGAACTAGCTAAATGGGCTGTGCTTGAGAAATTAAATATTTTTTTACTTGTGAGTAATATATTAATCCACTTGCGAGGATACATATGGATCCTTGTGAAAATATAAAACAACCAGACATATATGTCATGAGAGGAATGAGGAGGCCAGGTGCGAAGGGTGTCGGCCGACGCCCATTGTTCCCCCAATTTTTTTATATATGTATTTTTTTAATAGAAGATGGCTTGAGCCCGATACCTATAGGCCTAGGCCAACTTCATATGACCCCATTAAGACTCTTAAACTTTAGTATCAGGAAATCTTTCTCTTTGCCTCTTGGCATCCATAAACAAATATCTGCAATTTCATTATGCAACTCTGTCAATTGGTGCAATGTAGTTACTTTCTGGACCTATTTAGGCAGAATGTATGTTGGGTTTTATTTTTATTTTTATTGTTTTCTCTAGTCATATTTTGGGATAATGTCATAGTGAGCCTCATAAAAATTAATTTTGCGTCATATATCTGCCCTCAAAAGAAGTAAGTTTGCAACATTTAGATGATCTTACGAGCTTCCTTAAGATAATCAGAGTAATGTGATGAATTTATGAATTCATCATATATTAAATCAACATGAATTTAAATTGTTAAATGTTTGTGAATCTATGACGAATTTATTTTAATTTTTTATGAAAAATGTGATGAATTTATATTGTGATTATGAATTTGATTGAGATTGTTGTTAATCTTTTATTAGGATTAGATTGTGCATTATATTGAAAATTGTGATTAGGTTATGAAATTAGATTAATGAATTTTGTTTTGTTTAGATAATGAATAAATTTTTGATAAAGAAGTCAACCAGTGTAAGGTCGTCTAATACTCGTAACATGACTGCTACTTCTGAAACGAATATAATTGGGAACGAAACTATTTTACAACGTTTTCAGAATATGTAGTCTCATAGGATCCAATTGACACCTCTCAGTATCAACAAATAGTATTGTACGTGTATTTCAATATTGTTAGTGTTTTAAGTTCTTAATTTTTGATATTTTAACTCTAAGATATTTTTTTTGCATTACGTAGTAAAAAAAATTTGTTGTCATTTTTCCTTAAGAGTTTGACCCCCTTCAATTGGATTCCTGGTTCCGCCACTATTAATATGCCCAGATGTGGGGATCAAGGTACTCTATCATATCGGCACCACGAAAAACAATTATTATCACAGTGCGGGGTCTATTATTGACTTTAAGAAGAAAAAAAGGTCTATGGTTGACTTGTCGAGTTAGATATTTAGGGTACGTTTGTTTACCGAAATTTTTGGGAATATTTTCAAATGTTTAGGAATCTTTTAAATGTTGAAATTTATTGGGGTTTGTGAAAAATTTGAAATGTACCTAAAAGTTGAAAATTTTGAAGTATGTTTATTTTGTTGAAAATTTTGGGCAAATAAACATATCCTTAATGGGCAATTTGGTGATGTGGTTCCATGTGTGTTTTTGAAATAAATAAATAAATAAAGTATAAGTTCAATTAGGTTTTGTCCAAATTTTAATTTTAAAACTACAATTTCAATATATATATATATATACTAATACAACTCAAATATCATTTAAAAATCATAAGAGACTCAGATAGAGATCAGTACGTAAACACCTTACTTATTTCCGATCTGTTCGTAATAAATAATTTCAGCCTTTCAGGAGAGCAGTTGCAACTTGCAAGAATAAAAGTGCGACTACGTTTGTGCGACTACACATGCTTAAACACAAGGGGAGGATTAATGAAATCGAGATTATTTATAGGAGGAGTCCTATTAGCTGTACGAGATTTATTGCTCTTAATTACTAGAAAGTAGAAACGTCAAATAACGTTTTTCCCAAGCTTGCTTCTCTGTAGATTTGTTACCACTAGTACTCTTCTCTTGCCAAATGTAACAGTGCTGGATTAGTAACCCATTTACTATTCAAATCGTGTTCTCTCTGGATCGATCTCGTCCTCTTGTGGCCGTGATGCATGTGAGATCATCCGTAGGTCTCCGTCTACTATCGGCTCTCTCTCTGTGGGGCCAGTTTATACAGCAGTTTCGTATACTATTTGTTCCTATATAATTCTCGGAAGAAGCAGAAAATAACGTAGTTGGGTGTCGAGCGAGTACTTACTTCGTGAATGTTCTCGGAGGGAACGCCAATGGCCACGAGGGGATTGGTGCTCTATCTCCTGTCAGGTTTCTCTGCGGCTGTACTGTCCGTCTTATTCATCACCCATTCGAATTATGGTATCTCGTACGAGAACGGCCGGTTGTCATCTTCAAACTCTACACTACTATTTCACTCCTCGTATGGATCCAGCACCGAAATTGTTTGGCCTGTATGTATCTCTTATTCTCTTCCTCTTCTTCCTATAGGCTATAGAGATGAAGTTTGTCGTGAATCAAGGGGTTAATTAATGCGTTTGTAATTAATGGCTGGTTTTTCGTTTTTGGATGCAGACATTAGAGTTTAATTGGAGACTCGTCTTGGCAACAGTGATAGGATTTCTGGGATCCGCTTGTGGAACCGTGGGTGGAGTGGGAGGGGGTGGCATTTTTGTTCCCATGCTTACTTTGATTGTCGGGTTTGATACCAAGTCCGCTGCTGCGCTTTCCAAATGTAATCATCCATCTTTTTGTTTTGCCCTCGTATTCACTCTCTTCCTTTTCATGTCTGTCAAATTCATTTTCCTTTTGATATTTGGGTGGATTATTTGGTTCTGAAGTTACAGTTTTCAATAAGGCCCCGAAAGATCTTGGTATAAAATACAGAAAGATAGGGTGAACTGTGAACAGATCGGATGAAAAGACCCGTTTACTGGTAGTTAAAAAGCCGGCCCAAACATGGCAGTAGGGAAAGGCCAAATCAACACTCAGCGCGTTTGTTTCTTTTTTTCCCAATCTGGGGTCATATTTAGCCAATTCCATGTCGTAAACCCACATGACCCTTTAAGACTTCAGTCCCCGATCCCTGTGCTTTTCTCTTTTTCCATCGAGTCTTCAAATGATGGTTTATCTTGTCTGAAATTACAGAAGTACGCTACATTGAGGTTCTTCGAATGTTGGTATGGTTGCAGGTATGATAATGGGGGCGTCAGCATCATCAGTTTGGTACAATATAAGAGTGAGGCATCCAACAAAGGAAGTGCCCATCATTGACTATGATCTGGCCCTTCTTTTCCAGCCCATGCTTATGCTTGGCATCACTATCGGTGTGGCGCTTAGTGTTGTCTTCCCCTACTGGCTCATCACTGTCCTCATCATTATCCTATTCATGGGTCTGTTAAAATTCAGTGTCACCAATCTCCTTTGTTTAACTGTTCCATTCTTCTTCTGTTTGATTATTTTTCAACAGTGATTGTAGCAGTACACTTATTGCAACATTCATATTTTAAAAGAATAGTTCAGATGTTACCCACGTTGATCACATGTTCCTGCTTACAAAGAGTTCTCTTTTTTCTTTTTACCTTTTTGTATTTATGAGCAGGAACCTCCTCGAGGTCTTTCTGCAAGGGAATTGAGATGTGGAAGGAAGAGACTCTTTTGAAGGTCCCCTTCTATGATTTGAAAAGTATATGATATTGACACATTTTCTATAAAAGTACCTCTTTTTTTAATCAATGATTGTTGATAACCAAAATTGCAGAACGAAATGGCCATACAACAAGGGACTGTGGTTAACTCTCGGGGTGAACGTAAGACACACATTCACAAGCAATTTTGACTCTTTTGTATCCAAATATGCACAAATCGATGCAAGTGAACTTTAAGCTCTTTTTTTCCTGGTAATTTGCAGTTCTGATTGATACCGAGTATGAGCCATTGGTACCTAGAGAAGAAAAAACCCAAATGGTGTGTAAATTTTGCTTTACTTTGAGAGTTTCAATTCTCTAAGGTGCGAGTTTACTGAACAAATGTCGTTCTGTCTTACAGCAAATATTATGCTTGAACCTTAGGTGGAAAAGGCTTTTGGTGCTACTACTAGTATGGGTCTTTTTCCTAGTCTTGCAGATCATAAAGGTTAGTACACCATGACCTCTCTCTCTCTCTCTCTCTCTTTCTCTGGGATTCCATGTCTTCATGTTCTTTAATATGTCTTGCAGAATGATGTAGAGGTTTGCAGTGCATGGTATTGGGTGCTCTTCAGCTTACAGGTGAAACACAATACCTACCCACTTTACAGCTACCATTACTTCCTTGTTGACTTTTTCTATTGTGAGGTGATCAATCATCCAGCCTCACCAGTTTTTTTGTCTCTTCTGCTTCAGTTTCCCATAGCACTTGGAGTGTTTGGGTATGAATCAGTCAAACTGTATACAGAACACAAGAAGAGGATGAGAACGGGGAACACAGAATCAATTTGCGAGGCTTCCATCGGATGGACTGCAACTCACATTGCGTTCTGTTCACTCTGCGGCATCTTGGGAGGCAGTGTCGGAGGCCTACTTGGGTCTGGTGGTGGATTCATTTTAGGCCCCCTGCTACTTGAGATTGGTGTCATCCCCCAGGTCTAAATGTCATTAATGATCCTTATATCGAGTCCCTTACCTGTTTTTCCTTTGTTTTTATTTTAATTTTTTTCTGAGCCCAGTCCTGAGCAAACCCATGTTCTTCCTTGAGTAGCTTCAAGTCCTGAGCATTATTTGGTAGTATATTCTTCAGAAAAGGGTCGTCGTTAATTTCACAAAAGCAATGAAAAAACTGGAAGACTATTTAGTAAATTTTGTTGGCTTTTGTTTATAGGTTGCGAGTGCCACAGCAACGTTTGTCATGATGTTCTCCTCATCCTTATCTGTTGTGGAGTTCTACCTTCTCAAGAGGTTTCCTATTCCCTATGGTATATATATCTTTCAACTCTCGTACCCTTACTTTTATGTTCGTTTCGATGCACAATTTCTAGCTTAATCTCAGCATATTTCTTTGGATACTTTTTGCAGCTATATACCTCACATCGGTGTCTATTTTGGCTGGCTTCTGGGGACAGTTCTTCTTAAGAAAACTCATCACTTTTCTTAAGAGAGCATCACTTATTATATTCATTCTCTCCGGTGTCATCTTTGTCAGTGCTATCACAATGGGTACGTACGTAAAACAAGTCTCTTGGACCTAAAAATTATGATTCAATTACCTAAACTATAATTTTCTTTTTTCACTTGGGTATATAAGTGGACCATTCATTCCCCATTTGATTATTTTGGCTAACAAGCTTTTCTTTCTGGTGAAATAAAAAATTTTCAGGGGTCGTTGGTATTGAGACTTCCATTGAAATGATACGCAATCACGAGTTCATGGGATTTTTAGGGTTCTGTAGCAGTCAGTGATCTCTAGCAATGAATGGAGAAAGTAGAGAAATAAATACAAGTGAAGCTTGTAATGGAGAAGCTGTCAGCTGTGGGGGGAGTCTTAGCCAATACCTTGTTGACCAACCCTCTCCTCCAGTAAAGATCTGCTGTGCGTGTGTCATCTGTGGGTTAGGAAGGCAGTGTTAAGTGTTTACCTACTGGTTAAACCCGGATTAAGTTTCTTCGAATACTGCATTTGATTCTTTACTTAGCATATATATGTGTCGTAATTACTGTATAATTAATTAAGCTTGCAAGGTAGAAATTGCAATTATTCCAACTTACTCCTTTACACACTTAAAAATTAGTTTTGATGCGAGAAAGATGCAACTCTTTTTTTTGTCACTGAGTGCAGAGTGGGGTATGGTCTATTAGTGGTAAGCTACGCAATTAGACAGGACACTGATTGTGAGGGAAAGAAGAAACCAACTTTTCTTTCGTTTCGGCGAACTTTAAACATGTGGTCCGAATTTGATTGGCTCAAGATAGCGGCCGCCGGCCACCACACCAGGAAAAGCTGAAAACAAAGTTTTGTACTTTTTCTATCCTTTTGTTTTCTTGCTCACATGGGCGTCAGAAGGAATTACACGGCCAGAAAACTCCCGCTCCAGCAAGCCACATGGGGCAAGTAAAGGTTAAGTGAAAAGACGTCAGATGTTGCTTAGAAAAAAAAAAAAAAAAAAACGTTTGAGGGTGTAAATTTGGAGAAATATTATAACGTAAAGATACGTTTAGGAGAGTTTGTATATTAAAATTTGAGAAATATTATAAAGTAAAAATATGTTAAGAGAGTTTGTGAGAAAGTGAAAGAAATAAGATTTTTAATAAATATTATGTGATGAATTTTTTATTATTAAATCCAAATAATTGAGGCTCAAACAAATCTGTAATCTATTTCATTACCTAATGTTGGAGAATGAATGTGACATTTAAATAATTCTTAGATTTCTTTAAATCAAGTACAAATAGAAGTAATAGATATTAGTTGTCGGACTAAAAATTTGTCAATTTTGAACCTTAGGACATGTTCGTTTTGAGAAAGTTTGTTAAATTTTAAGAATAGTGTGAATATTTAGGTGATTTTTGAACTTTATTGACATGCGGTAAAAATTGTATTTATGTGTGTAAAAAATATAATATTGAGTTGTATTGGTATGCATGTAAGAGTAATGTCAGGAGTATAAATTTAAAAAATTAGATTCAAATTCTAGAATTTTTAGCGAAACTAATATGCTCTAAGCTAGCCCATCAGCATTGACTTCCCCCATAAATGTCTTCAACAACCATTCTTATAGCGATGAATATCAATGACAAATGATGACTGTTAGTAGGTTTTTGGTCCGCGTACTGCTCAACAATTAACATCTTCCTAACACAGAAGTTAATGATTGTTAAGCAACAACCTGCTTTAATGTTGGACGAAAGATGAAAAAAAAAAAGCTAAAAACTTGAACTTTAGCCACAGCCTTTTGGAAGAAATTATCATTCAAGAGTCAACACCAATCAACTATGCCTAGAAAAAAAAACACACACACACACCAATCAAGTAGGAAAACATTTTGGGGGCTAGTTTAGAGGACTAAGTAGGATAATTAAATACCTGATCCAAGTATAATACTGCACATAGCGCACGTCATCTGCACAAGGCGACTCTTAACACACTCCGGGTGCGTTTGCGTCCTAAAATTTTACACACTCTAAAATTTTAACACAATAAAAAATTACAATATAATCTCTCTCTCCCCCATCAAATCACTACTATTCACTAGAAAAAATATAAAAAATTACCTCTCTTCACTTTTTCACTAAACCCAATACCTAAAATTTTAACAACACTAAAATTTTACAACACAAACACACCCTCCATCAGTCAAACGCAAAGGGTAAAAAGAGCTCACTGCATATTCGATCAGGATCGGTGGTCTTATAAGCCCCAACTATCATAATACAAAGAACACCTCGTACAACTCAAAAAGCCCACCATGCAGGCAATGCAAATCCTGCTCCATTATGCATCAAGTCTAAAAAAAGCCGGAGAAATCTGAAAAACCGGTACCAAAGATGCTCAAAAATATATATAATATTTGAATAATGAACGAATAGTTTCAATATCAACAATTAGGTCACAGTACAAGAATCAAATTGGAATGATTCAACCAAGCAATGTTCATCAACACGTCAGGTCAGTCATGCCATGTGTTCTTCTATATAACAAGGCGTACACTGTCCCCAAATTATGCTTGAAAGAGAATTTGCCCTAAATCGGAGCATCTATTCTATTTTAAGCTATTGCTTTGCTCAAGCTTCTCGGCCACATTAGAACGAAGTACTATCCACCCATGCCCATTCGTAAAATCGTTAAGCAAACCAAAACAAGTGAAGAACCATGCTTCACTGAATGCCAGCGCCAATCAAGCAAAACTATACGGAAGATGATGATAAGGCAGGTCCATTAAGAAACAGCTGCTACAGTCCTACCTCGACGAGCTAGTAGTGGTTCCCTTGGAAGGTCCAACACTAGATGGGAAATCTTTGACTGGTTTGGAATCTGAATCGATAGCAATATTTCCCATCCCAACCTCCATTGCTTCCCTCTCATCCTTCTCCCTCTTCTTTTTCTCAGAAATGACACTTACAGTCGCTTGGTTTTGATTAGAAGGCATAGAGGGTTCCAAAAGATGAGGTCCTGCATTGATCCATGGATGAAGAAGGCATTGACCCGCAGTGGGCCGCTTCTCAGGAATAAAATCAAGGATTGGAACCAGAAAATCAGTCATATCATTTGCATCTTGCTCACTGAACTCGTACTTCTCTATGAGAACCTTGTTCAAGGGCCAGAAACGCAACCGTCGAATGTGCCTCAAATCGCCATATCTATTGAAGAAATCGCGCGAATAGCGGCCACTTAAGGCAATCTGAGAAAAATTACCGGCATTTGGGAAGTTACACACAGTGTCTCAAACATTGGACTTCTTAAATGGAGGCAAAGATAATTTTCTCACCTTGCGTGGCATCATCCCAAGAAGCTCCATCATTAACGCCAAGTGATCCTGAAATAATGGGGGAGAAAAGGAAGTATTTGGTGTTAAATACTGAAAGCTGAAAAATAAGTCTTACAGATAACACGTGAATGCTTAAACCTTAAAAGCGTTGACAACTTTTACACTCAGTATGCTTCGAAACATCCATTACTTGCACAACCACCTTAAATCTATGGCAGGAAGACGTTGCAACAATCATCCATATGTTTATTGTTTTCCATTTTGCACTAGGAGAGAACAGTTGGAAGAGCACAAAAGAATCAATGTGGCCAATCCTCCTTGAAGAAAACTTAAACCTCATGTTATAAAAAGGAAAAATGTCAAGGTAGCGAAACACCCAGATCCTTGAGTTATGCAAACATGTTAGTAAGATCAATCAAACCAATTGTGACACAATGAACTGGGAGAAGAGTAGCAACCACTTATATAACACAGATAGTGTAGTATAAGAGTGACCTATAATCTGACAAAATTTCAAACAGATTTCACACACTAGTTTTGTATGTGAAGAGAGAGAATGAATCACTCGCAAGAAAGGAAAAAAATATAATGGGCTATATAAACTTTAAATATCAAGATACTCTTTCTCTATCCTTTTCCCTCCATTTCCACTCAGTTCGGGAGGAAACAAAACAGTAGGCCAGGAGGGAAGGAGATCTCTCCAATTCCAATTCCTTCCTCCTGCGCCAACCAAACAAACAAGGACCCATTTTCCCTGAGCTCCTTTCTCTTCCTTCCCTCTTCCTTCCCTCTTCATTTTCCAACCAGACATAGCATCAAGGATGGAGGCTTATGAGAACATGCTCCAGGAAACAAGAGAGCAGCTGAACTTCTTTCTAGCAAAGGGCTAAACCTTGGCATTTCTCAAGAACAACAGCAAAAGGGTCTGATACTACCACTTGACATGCTGATGCCATATGGGTGTGCATGCGTGTGCGTGTATGTAAAAAAGAATAGATACACTGAAGTTACTTGTGGAACTCATCACTGGGTGGAGAACAAATGTTTGCCAATCTTATGCACTATCCATAACCCCTATGCCTCTAGAAGTATACAGATAAACAGACTAACCATTGGAAGATCGGGCAAATTTGATAAGTGATTTTCTAGTCACTGCAATATAAACTGCATATTGCTACTGAAACAATGGTATCCAACTGTTCTGTTTTTGGAGGGGTAGTGGTGCAAACTAAATGTACGTTCAACTTATAAGATTGAATTTCCATTCTTGATGGAATTCAACATACATGGATTTCCATTTAGAGAGAAGAAGAGAGAGGAAAACAAAACAAGGATGAAGTGAATATAATATGTGGCACAAAAAGTAAAAAATGTAAATAACCGAACAATATCCTTACCTCATCCCTATCAAAGTTGTCACCGCTATGAGGATCAAAGAGTACATCACCAGTTGCAAGCTCAAAACAAATACAAGCGAAGGACCAAAGATCAGCCGAAGTAGAATATTTAGATCCGAGGATCACCTCTGGACACCTATACTGTCTTGTTTGAATATCATTTGTAAACTGTTTGTATGTCCAACATGCATTCCCAAAATCGACCAACTTGCACTTGAGGTCAACCGATACCAACAGCTTCTGCCTATTTGAGCGGCTTCCTCTCTTACCACCATGATTTCCATTGCCCTTTGTTCCATCAGCATCTGATAAAATAGTTGTATTGAAAGAACTGGTAGGCTGATCTTCTACTGAAGCTATATTCAACTTCGCATTAGGAGAAGACTCTACAGCACCAGATGTTTTTTCTCGATCTGCCACAGATTCAGCAGAAATTTCCTTTTCCAGAAACCCATGAGCCGCTCGCTTTGCTTTTCTTCTAATCTTTTTTTTTCGGTTCCTAGTCAAATCCCCGTTTAATGCCTTGTTATCCTTTGCAATACCAGACTCCAATGCCACCTTATCCTTACCATTTGGAAGAATAAGGGGAGCACCTGACTTTCTGGGATCCTTGGAAGGGTCTATCATTGACATTAGTAATATATTTTCTGGTTTCAAATCCGTGTGTATAATAGAGAGATGTCTGTGCAAGTAATCCAACCCCACCAGAATATGAAAACAGATCTCCTTTACCCTATGAATGGGCATACCCCGGTAATCAGTATATTTGATTAGGGTCAAAAGATTATCCCCCAAATACTCAAAAACCATACAAACATGCTGTCCATTGGGACCCGAATGCTTGAAATGATCCAAAAGCTTCACCACACATTTTTTATCATCTGGGTCACCCTCAGCAATCTGTTGCAGGATGGTAATCTCATCCATGGCCGCCTCAGTGTAATGTTGGGCACTTTTTTGCACTTTCAGGGCTACATACCGCTGCTCCAGTTTGCAAATCAACATAAAAGCCACATACCAGTGGGGAGGGGGAGAAAGAACAAAGAAAATCATTTCAGTAACCATTCACTCAGTTGCTAAAAATTTGGTGTCATTTTTTCATAAAAATGAAACATGTTTTAGAACTGAGAACTACAGGCCTTCTTAGCTTTTTTCTTGCCTTCCAAATACAGCACAAGCCGAGAAACGAGCATGTTCTATTTAACACTAGATTTATCAAACACATGCAATCACGATTTCATAAACCGACATCCAGTCACATTTAACGGTCAAAGTGCAAGGCTTTTTCATTCACAGGCTACGCGCAATCAATCACGAATATCAACCAAAAATTACAGGGAGACAGAGAGAGGTACAGAGAAATTGGTGTCCCAGGCGAGCCAAACGGTTGAGAAGTGGCCCCAGCCGAGCTTGCTCTGTACGACGTAGCGGCCGTTCTTGAAAGCGTCGCCGATTCGGACAGCGTGGTACCCTCCCCTCCTGTAGTCCTCCGTCCCTTCGTCCTCCGATGTGTAGTCGCTGCTCTCGCTCTCATCCTCCGAAGAACGACACTGCTGCTCCTTTTTCTCCTCCTCCATCTCAATTCACTCAGACCGATCCCGCTTCAATCTCTAACCAAATGTCCAAGGTTGGTTTGGCCTCGTTATTTGGAAACTCGAAAATTTACTGTGAAGAAAGAGAGGTGAAATCTGCCCTTTGTTTCCGCACTTTTTGTCTTCGCCGCAGCGATCGTAGGCTTCCCTTGGGAATCAGTGCGGTGTCGTCGTCATCATCACGGTGGCAAATAATGTGAGGAACTGCTCCATCTTTGTGTCTTCGAGGGTGGATTTTTTCGATTCGGAGACTCGCTCTACAAGTATTTTCGTTTTATTTTTCTCAAATCAACCTCTTCCACGGATTTTGGGATTGTCGAAACCTCCCTTTTCATTGTTTGGGAAAAAAAAAACTTAATTATTTACCCAAAACATTTAAATTTAATTTAAACAAATAACACTTGTTCATTTCGAACTATAATAAGGCTCCAAATTCTTAAACAATTATCCTCCTAACCACTAATCTTTCTAATTTATATTCGATATTAATAGCCATAAAAAAAACAGGATAATACTATCGCAGATGATAATGTGTCTCATGAATGCTTTTAATTTTCTTAATTTATCAATTTTTTGACGCAAAAGAAGAGGGAAAAAAGATGTTTCATATCACTCGCTTGGATCGAAACGTTGCGAAAATCGCGCGGTGCTTTTTGTTTCTTTATGCAGTGGCGCGGTTTCAAACTTCCGGTCAAGGTGGAAATGAAATGGGCCCGTCTAAAACACAGGATACGATAATTGAATAAGAGCCCAGAAGCTTAGAAAAAAGAAAGAAAGAGTAAGAGCCCAGAAAACGGGCTACCAACTACTTTGGGGTAAGTTTTGGGCTCAAATACAACGAAACTAGGCCCGCCCAATATCTGTTTGGCATTTTCGTGGTTTTCTCCACTAGTAGGGCTATAATTATTCAGCTTCCTCATATAAATTCGCCTCTCCTCCCGGTTCTTGGCTCCTAGGGTTTCTGCATCAAAGGAAAGGCGCATCTAAGCAACACAACCAGCAGCAGCCATGGTTCTCAAGTACGTCCCCGTCTCTCTCTCTCTCTCTCTTATTCGAATGGAATACTGAAATGATTATACTTCCGCTGGTTGGAAATTAAAGCTTGTTATATTTCAAAACAACTCAGAACGGTCTGTAACGTGCACACTGAGAAATAGATCTTTTTGATTGATGTTGGATATTCTCTTTCGATTTTGACTTTTTCCTGTATGCGAAACTGCAATTTTTGAGTTTCTAAATCTATCAACTGAGATATGGTGTTGGAATACCAGGACCGAACTCTGTCGTTTCAGCGGAGCCAAGATATACCCGGGGAGAGGTATCAGATTTATTCGCTCTGATTCTCAGGTATTTTCCGCTAAAGTTTTGAACTTTCCATTTCCTGTCTTTGCTTATATGGGGAAAATAAGGACATTTTTTCTGTGAATCCTTTAGGTGTTTCTGTTTGTTAATTCGAAATGCAAGAGGTACTTCCACAACCGATTGAAGCCGTCGAAGCTTACCTGGACAGCCATGTACAGGAAGCAACATAAGAAGGTGATTAAGCTTAAAATTACAGATATCTCCTCTTTTAATATATACTTTGATATTGGTACTGTAGAGCCTTGTAATATCACTCGCAATTAGGTCAGGATTTGCCACTGTCCGAGTTTCTTTAGGATATGTTTGGATCCCCCTCCCACCAAAGGTTAATTTGTTCATTGAGCATCTGAATCGTGATTCATGATTCTGCACACGAAGACCCTGGGCAGTGCCTATCGGGAATTTTCTTGCACCAATTAATGTACTGTTGCGTTTTAGAGTATTGATTGGGTGATTAAAGTTGCTATTCGTTATCAGTGTACCTGGGAAAGCAAGTAATTCATCATTGGCTCAAAGCCCTTCTTTGGTTAAAAATTTCACATGTTAGGTCATTCTTTCTATCAATTTAATTCATTAGTGACAAGATCATTTACCTGCTTTCAAATTCCAAACTTTTCACTCTAATATGTCGTTTGATCTATATCCCCATATTTTTCTTCCTTTGGGTATCTGTAAAAGGAAGAGTCTATCTTATTCAGAGAGAATCTTATTCATAGAGGTTCCCATGGAAAATTGATGGTATATGGTTGTGATTTTGACATGTTTAGGACATTGCCCAAGAGGCTGTGAAGAAGAGGCGACGTGCCACTAAGAAGCCCTACTCTAGGTCCATAGTTGGTGCCACCTTAGAGGTTATCCAGAAGAAGAGGGCTGAGAAGCCTGAAGTCCGTGATGCTGCCAGGGAAGCTGCTCTCCGGTCTGTACTCCTGTACTCTGTTCCATTGGAAATTTTTTCTTTCTTTTCTTAGTTTTCCTCTGCTTTTCGGCCTCTATGAGCGTGCTGAATGTTCTTCTATGGGTTTGTTAACTGCAGAAGTCCTCGTATTTTTGTAGGGTTTGATTATGAGATAATTTGACTAACTAGTTGAATGTCTTGTGCAGAGAAATAAAGGAAAGGATTAAGAAAACGAAGGATGAAAAGAAGGCAAAGAAAGCGGAAGTAACGGCCAAGTCACAGAAGACACAGGGCAAGGCTAACGTTTCCAAGGGAGCTGCACCAAAGGGTCCTAAACTCGGAGGTGGTGGTGGAAAGCGCTGAGTGGCACTCGTTTTAATTTCGCAGTCAAGTCATAGTTACAAAATCGTACAATTTTGAATGCTGTGTATGGATTGATTAGCCTTGTTGTGCTGAATCATTTTTGTGGTTTTTCTCTTATGTCTGGCACCTGTTGCTCGAAGATATTTTATTACGTAGTTGAATTTTTTGTTAAAATTTATCTGGATTTGGCATTACTCTCTTTATGCAAACATCAAAACTGCAGGAAGTTAGAGTGAGAGTGAGTGATTGGAGAGCTTTGGGCCTGAAAATACCCCCTCGTGTGATCCTGCTATTCCTGTGGATCTTAAGTTGAGAATTGCCCGTCCTTGAAAGACAAGTTGTGAAAGCAAATGCGTGATTGAGAATGGAACATTTATATTGCACTTGCATATTTTCAAGATTTTGTGGGATGTGGTGTGTTGTTAAGAATTGCTATATAAAGACTGCCCAGAGTGCTGGCGCTACCTCAATAATGTATCAGAAGGGTTGGGCTGCTTGTATACGTAGTTACGACTAAATTCCAGTTGCTGTTGCTCGCATGGATGTCAGCAGAACGACCATAAGGAATTTTTTTTTTGGTGTGTTGACATCGCAATTGTTTATAACCCTTTTTCAGGTAATATGTACCCTTTTCCATCATTCGGCTTTAGGACTCCTTTTTATTGGTTGCTTTGCTATGATACCCTTTATGTCCTGATTTGAAACATTCTAATACTGTCTTTTCCTGTCACACGAGGACAAATCTTTATGGGAATGAGTGTTTTTTGGTTTGTGCATGGGAATTGGGTCGCATAAGTCCTTAGGTTATTCTCATTTATCGATTTGGTCCCTGAGTTTTCAATTTGGTCACATAAGTCTTTAGTTTATCCTCATTTATCGATTTGGTCCTTCCGTCCAATTTCTACTTTGACGTCTCATCAAAATGAGCCACTACCCCTAAATCAATATGCAAACAGAGAGCAACAAATAGAAAATTCACGACATGATTCAAATCTCAAAGATCACCAACGGCTTCAGATTGGATATCTCTTCGCTCCGTGAAAAATAGACGACCAGCATGACTGATTTTTGGTAAAACATGGATCTTGGCTCCCTTCATCGATCGAATAGGGGGTCTCCCCTGTTCGATTTTTTTTTCTTTTTTACGAATATGTCAGGTGGATGTTAGTTTTGTTTTTAAATAATAAAAAAAGCATACACGTGTCGCGATGTTATTGGTAGTGACGTGGCCCACCGTTAGCTGACTGTGCACGGAGGAGACATAATTGGATAGAAAGATCAAATCGACAGATGAGGATAACCTAAGGACTTATGTGACCAAATTGGAAACCCAGGGACCAATTGATAAATGAGGATAACCTAAGGACTTATGTGACCAAATTGGAAACCCAAGGACCAAATTGATAAATGATGATAACCTAAAGACTTATGTGACCAAATTGGAAACCGAGGGACCAAATCGATAAAGAGCATAAAACCCAGGGACTATTTTGGTCGTTAACCCTTTCTTTTTTAATAGTCTCTCTGGAGGTACTAATTGTGTTTGAGTAACTACTGTAATTCCACCCCAGATTCTTACTTCGTTTAAGCTTGTGGGCTACGATGCGAATCCGTTCCCCCCTGACATACACAACGTTGTGTTCGTTGCAACAAAAGAAAACCCGAAAAAAGTGGAACTCATCAAATTGATAATGATAACGGAGAGCATCATATGCAAGTAAATGAGTTAATGTAAATATTGCTGGATGCATGGTGGAGACGACAGCGCCTCTTTGTTCATTCTGCTTTCAAGCCCATGTTGATTTGTATACCAATTCTGCAACTCTGCACTCAGCTGGGAAACTACGTACTCTCATCCTACTAAGCTAAACGCACTCTCAGACGATTATGAACAACTAAGCAGCCTAGTTATGAGGGATAAGAAGGCAGGCCACCCCAGTAAGGAGGAGATACTGGGTTATACTCCTCCACATTGAAGAGATAATTGCAGTCTGCAATCTGATGGTGACTTGCCCCTCGTGGATTGTTAGAGCCATTAATGGCAACTGACGTGCTCTCCACTGTCTCTTCCCCAGAGATATCTGTGTAACCTGTGGATAGTTGCTTCCTCGCGAATTGCTCTCTCAGAATAGCTTTCAATTTCATAACCTGCACAACCAGCCAATTTAATTGTTATTGGATCAAAAACATTTAAATAAGATCTTCTCTGTTTTACTTTTTCCAACATACGTAAGGCATTCGTCTTTACTTGTCTAGTAATGAATAGAAAGGAGGCGACCTGTCGTTGGCAAGCAAACTAAAGAATCAGACACCGACAATACTTCAGAAAGTGGGACATGTACAGTACAGACAAGGATATGGCATGACCGCGTGTACACATTTCTGTATAAGATATAGAGAGTAGTTTTCCCCCTAAGAACAGTTATAACACGTAAATATGAATCGGTGCACAACGCATTTGATTCCTAGCTAGCTAGTTTGAGGTTCTATTTCGCCTCAGTTTGTTAATTCATAAGGTCCAAAGCTGAAAACTACACATTGTTTAAGCCCTATTTCTGATCTTTCCGCCATGGAAATAAGTTTGCAGGAGTACATAAAATGCTGAGATCGAGTATATATATAAATGTCTTGCATTAAACTTTTGTTTCATGTTTTATAGTGGGCACAAGCGACACATCATGTCCACATGAGTCGAAGATCTGTCTAAGGTAGACCTAACGCGCGTCCGCGGATGGTGCATTAGGGAAGGGGAGACACCACACAGTCTAATACTAAGGAGTGTTCGGACTTCATGGCAAGAAAGCAACAGTTATATGCCAGAGCACTAGCGAGGAACGAGTCGCGAAAAATATTTTCAATTTAGTCGAATTACGTAGAAGATCAAAAGCAAGGTAGTCTCCAAGATTGATTGGATGAGGAAGGACTAATGTTGTTGTACCTAAAGCTCTATATGCCCAAGTGCGTCTAGTAAACATGGACAAAACAAAAGAGAGGGCTAGGGTGAAAAAGATTGCCCACTGAGTGCTAGATTTGCATTCAAAGCCGGCCGTTTCGATTTCAGATTCTCAAGCTTGAAAGAGATTTAAGAAAGAATTAGAGCAAAAATGCAGGAAATATATTTTTGAGAAAGAAAAGAGAGGACGAATATCCTTTATACAGATTGCATGTGTAACAGTGTATGACTTGCATGGAAAAATATAAAAGAGAGCTTTGCAGAAAGTGCGATATCTCTATGATCTGTATATTACGCTAACCTCCTCTTGAAGCTTCTGTTTCTCCATAGAGATATCATCGTAGTCCTGTTTAAGCGCTTCGTATAGGTTCTCGAGGTGCTTAGCCTTCCACCTGGCGCGCCTGTTTTGGAACCAAACGGCGATTTGGCGAGGCTGAAGCCCGAGCTCCTTGGACAGCTTCATTTTCCTATCCGGGTCCAGCTTTCCCTCCTCCTGGAAGCTTCTTTCCAGTGAATCCAGCTGATCGCTCGTCAACCGCTTCTTCTTCTCCTGGCAGCTTCCGTAATTGTTGTTCTTGTCCATTGTTGACACTAGCCCGTGCGCTGAGTCCACCATTCCCGGATGCTTCACCTCCATTCCTGCAAAAAGGAAGCAAATCAAGGGTACTGAACCGCTAGCCAGGAAGCCCAAAATACTGCTTTCCTCGTATGCTCATTTTTACTTGTCCTGCCAAACTGTTAAGTAAGTCTTCTGTCGAAGTAATCAAATTAAGTGGAATGAGGTGATCTGAATGATAATTCAATAACAGTGATAGAGAGCGTCAAGACATAAGTGTACTAATACAAATGATAGTGCATGTCCTTCAGTCTTCCAGGCATAGAAAGTCAAAGGAACACAAGATGATATTGAGAAAATAGTCAACATTGAGAGACTCAGTTTACCTGGAAAGGGGTCATAGCTGTTATAGTTGTAGAGGAAGCTTAAAGAAGATTCCGGTCGAGAAACAAAGGGTCTTAAGCTCCCATTCCAGTCCATATTCGTCTCCACTTTCTGTCTCCTCCTTCACATCCACCCAAAATTTACCTGTTATATGGAAATGGGGTTGAGTTGGTTGGACCACAAAGAGAGAGATTGGTGTAGGGGATGAAAACGAGTCAGGGAAGCGTGATGCTGAGTGTTGTAAGGTTCTATTAGATTGGTGTAGGGGATGAAAACGAGTCAGGGAAGCGTGATGCTGAGTGTTGTAAGGTTCTATTCTTTCTCTTTTAGGGTGCCAAAAAAGTGAATACTTTGAGAGAGGACCTGTGAGGCTCTTCCTATACTTCACTTTTGGGGTGCAACAGAGTTTTGTGTTTTATTTTATAGAGAGAGAAACAGAGAAGTTGAGTACTAGAAAGAAGTCAGGACGAGGCGTGAGAAAGTGAAGGCATATGTCAGTTCCATAGGAGCAGGACTATCGGGACCAGATGGAGACCTTTGATGCCGCCCTCTCCTACTCTTCCATTTACATCAGTGTCCAACCGACAACTGTCTCTCTCTCCGTGAACATAAATATATAGATTTATCTAGATGTGGCCAAAATGCAACATAGGAAGAGACGTGGGAATTTACGAGAGGCTGGCACACAATCAGTACACACGGCCTGCCACCTGCTCTGCGCCAATAAAAGAAAAATGGCTCATCCTACAGTCCTACTAGCGTTTCACCTCTCTGGCCACCTTAATAAAAACTTGGCAGTGTAGCAGAGAAGAAAGTCGAAAAACTCTCTCTCCCCTCCGGCCCCCTCACTGTTGCCCCTATGTGGGTTGGGTTGTTATCCAAGAATTGCAATTGAATGAGAGGGTGAAGAGGGTGGCAGGTCTAGCTAAGTACGTACTGATGTACAGGGCATCTTTTTGAAACAAAAACGCCAATGGTTTTTCTTAACGGTACGTATAGTAAGAGAAGCCATTGAGCCTAAAATGGCCGTGAAAGAGATGGATGAGACAGAGGTCTTCGTTGAAATGAGTAGTTATTCTTCTTCATTTATTAGAAGTGATTTCTGAATCCAGGATAACTGATCACTTCATAATTAGTAGCGAGAGCACCGGAGAATCTGAGGAAAATTGACGTTTCAAATTAAAATATTGATCAGAACTGTTGCCTCCTTATGCATCCGCGCGCTAGCAAGTTCTCTTCTTCAACTTTTACGGGAAAATTACGTCTTTACAAACATGAAGATACAACTCTCACTGATCATTTGCCCTAGCTAATTTGGATTATTGAGGAATTTATATAGAAATTCAAACCAGCTTCAACAAGACATGACCTTAGTTTTGCAAATTAATTACTTTTCCATTTTTGCACCTGAGTAATACATTCTTCTTAATCTTTTACATTGAGTGGAGGTAGCATCTTAATTATGTGCATGAAGATCATTCAGTGGCCAAATATTGATAACAGTTGCAGATAGCACTTCAATCGGTTGGCGTCCTCATTGTTCTTTAGGTGGTTAATAACTTAATGCATGTACTTAATTCACCTCATCAACTTGGGATGAAGGCTGAAGTTTGAGTGTTAGGTTTTTCTCAATTTTTTCTGTATACTTCTGCTCCTTGATTCATTAATTTTTGTATGCCCTAAATCAAACCACCTACGATGACTGGGGGAAAGAAAAAAGGAAAATGAATCAGGTCGGGTCCAAAAAGATTTTCATTCTAATTTTTCCCTGCTTTTGGGTTTTCTGCAGATCAAGCGATAAGAGTCTTTTCTAAGTTATTTTAAAACTTATTTTTCTTCTTTCTTCCTTGTCTTTTCGCTGTAAGTTGAGAAGTGATAAAAGTCCTTCAAGCTTGACTGACTACTGTTGGAGATAAATCGCCCCCGACAAGGGAAGAGTCGAGTCCACGAAAGGTATAAGCATCCTTGGATCAGGACAACGAGCCCCATTTGGAACACACCTTTAGGTTAAACGATCAGATTCAGCTTGGACCATCTAGCAGTACCATTTCAGAGCGTCAATTGTGCTGCTTTCAAAAGCTGATTGGAATGGCCAGTTGAACCAGTTCTGAAAACTTAATATCGAACCCATAGGCCCTTGTCTTGATCGTTTGGAGAAAGAGACTGGAAAATGACGTTCAAAGCTCAACTCGACTCAATTAAAGAGTTCAAATCTCTCTCTGCTCTCCACATTACATACTTATCATAGTGTCAGAGAAGTCTTAGCATAAAAATGTTTAAATTTGTCTTAATAGAGTCACTCATTACATACTTATCCATGAAAGCAAGCTCCGGATCAATCGATACACAGCAGGCAAAAGCAAGACCTCCTTTTTCCCCAAGGGATGACTTGTACAAAAACAACAGAAATATGGACCATCGAGCTCTGCTTTGATAATGTGGGTTCGTTCAGCTTCATTTCGGACAAGAAGATGCGGTCGTTTTATAAGGGTTACTGTCTTCTAAAGTGTGATCAGGGTCAGCTTGAGAAAAGCTCATAAAAGAGTTGAATCTGCATTTATGTGTTGTTGACAGTTTCCAAGTTTTGCAGCATACTGCATGCCAATTCCACTCCAGCCATGAAACGAAGCTTAAAAAAACCATGATCCTTTTTCTACCTCATATACGCGGCGATTTCCACTATAAGCAGGTAACCTAGCTAGTTTCCAACACCATGATACCAGTTGGGTCAGAGCAACTGTTGCACATAAGTTCATAACACACTTGACCAGATAATGACTAAATATTTAGGTGACGAGACCAAGAGAGAAAGTGCTAGGTATCTAAAGCTCTACAACCCTACAACATAAGCTCTAGGTTGTCGAGCATTTTTAGCAGCTAGCAGTGGCCCTGATTAGGTTGGCAAACATTAACTCTTTGACCAGCGCCTAAAGAGGCCAATATTAAAAAGTTGCAAGGCGCTGCCTATGCAGAAAACTTATAGGTTAGATGAAAACCGAATTTAAGACATGCATCCCCCGACAGCCTATAAAAATTATATCGTGAGAGCTGCTGGCTGCAAAAGAAGGCGGTGACTGTACGCAGGCGGCGCCGGGCCTGGACCATTTATTAGGTACCGCGATATTGCAATGCAAATTTCTACCAGAGATCTGCAGTTCTAATATGATCCAGACATCAATGCCATAACAGTACGATCATAAATGGACTCATTCAATGTAAGAAAGAAGAGCATCCATATGTCCGTACTTGACAGTAAAACATTGTGATCAACTCATCAAAAATCCCTGAAACAGAAAGCGCAGCTCCCTCTTAGCTCTTTAACCTGTTAAAATTTCTTCTTTCGAGTCGTCAACCTTAATCATCAATTCCTGAAAACCTAGAAAGACACTGTTATCCTAAATAATGGGCTTCCTCTGCTTTTGCAGGTTTTTAAAGAAAAATAAGACCCAAGTCCTCTGGAAAACGAGTTGGTTTGTGGAAAACCATGGTACGGAAATTAGTCATAGGTACTGTTGAAGGCATGACACCAGTCAAACTCCCCTGGTGCCTTCCTTTTCTAACGAAAGTATTCAGGATGCAGGTGAATCTTGAATTATTACGCAAATGGAATGCGTTTCACCTGCCAAGCAAGAGTCAAACTAAACTAATTTGAACTAAAGATGCTGATGCCATCCCGATAGAGGCTGGAAATGGTCATTTCCAGCCTCTATCGGGATCCCATCGGGATCCCAAGCTTTTCCCGGTGGAAAACTATTACGAGAACTCGATGAACTAAAAGCTTGGGGCACGTGCGCGCCCACGTGGATCGAAAACAACGTTCTATTGTAAGTAACTCCAATTAATTAGGCTGCCTTTTGATTAAAAAAAAACTCCAACTAATTAGGCTTAGAAAAAAAAAACTCCAATTAATTAGAACATCATACTTAATCGAATTAATTATTTTGTACGCGCCGCATAGACCTGTTTTGTGATTGCCTGAAACTTATAATAATCTATGATTACTATTTTATTCAATAATCTCCTGAAATCTTCACCAAAAATAATTAAAAAATCTCCTGAAAACTATAAATTATTTTGGTGGAAAAAAAATCAACTGACCCAACTAAAAACAGTTGTGGATCAAATTCATTATAAATTCTTATAGCATATAATAATAGATAAACTAGACTGCGTGCTTTCACATATTTTAATTTGGTGAGGATTTTTTTTTCCCACCAAAATAATTTATAGTTTTCAGGAGATTTAACAGACCAACAACCCAAAACCAGTGACTGTAGCCCACTCTCTTCTCGTACAGAACTGAACTAAGGACGCGTTTGCAAAACACCAACCATTTTGTCACCAGCTTAGCCAAGTTGCATCCATGTTCCATTTGTCCCGTGACACTTCTGAAAGCCTTCTCTTTTATTCTTGTAAAGGAAGGGTGAAATTCCAATGAGTGATCACTAGTTAATTCATCCCAAGATGCGTCGTCGTTCACCACCCAAACGTATAGCCTAAGCAATACTCCTGAGAAGCATCGCCATTCATCTCAACTTCTATTATCTACCATTAGCGCATAAACGAACTGATTTCCTGCTGTACAGACAAGAAAAGAAGAGGGAGGGGCCAGCCCAGTGTGTGTGTTGGGTCTGCATTCCCTGATCCGGTCAAATCTCGCAATTTCAAGATAAAAGTGCTTGGCACAAGCAAGGAAATAAGCCAAAGCATTTTTCGTTTATCTTTTAGGCAAAGGTATATAGAGAGAGAGAGAGAGAGAGACAAAACTGGGTTACACAGAATTAGAATATTACATAACCATCGGCGGTGCAAACACCTACTAAAATGACATTCTTCAAAACAACAAATGCCCTCAGAAGTGTGAGTTGTATAATAAATCGCATCTAAACTCCTCTGGGATCACTGACATCACTAAACAATTTCACAGTTGCGTATATGGCTACTTAAAACCCCCTCTTCTTTTAGGCTTTCTTAAATCACTCGGGATAATAAATACAGAATCTACACAAAGCCCACCTTTTGAATGTGTGCAATCTATCTGTTTCATGGAAAATCTGACTTCGGCCTCAGGTTCTGAATCACTAACAACAAATTCACCTACCTTGTAATCTATCCAGCATCCACGCTTATGATTGTTGGTTTCGTCATGTTCGGTGTCATCTAAACAGCACTCACATGATGCATGCTGACCATCCGATGTAGACAACTCAAATCGCACTGGCTTTATATCCCAACCATGGGTGTGCTCAAAGGTACACACACGTCTTCCCAGCCTTTTGCAAAACCTTCCAAGATGAAGCCTGAATGACAGAGTATAGATATCAGCAGGAAAAGGGAATTTGACCGCCCCATCAACTTCAAACCACCATATTTGCTGCAAATAGGCTACAATATGGAACCTGCAAATGAAGAGGTGCAATCAAGTTAAGTGGTGTCCTATATCCTGCCAACTTAAGCTATCACTCCTAATGCAGATACAACTTTTTTGGGCGGCACATAGATACAACTTTTCTTCACTCTGGAATTCATTCGATTCTGCAGAATCAATCATTAGCATGACAAAAGACGAAGGGCCGAGAAAAGAGGATTCCTGTCATCCTGTTACCATTAAAGGAAAGCAAGACCAAAAACAGGTTTCACAAAGCACGCAAGCCCATTAGACAAAGACTAATGTGTGAACCTCCTTCATCACATTTTGGTAATATGTACGAAGTGACAAGAAGAGCCCCAACAAATATCTATTACTCCTAAGCAGAAGCATCTTCACCAGTATTCCTATAAAGCTTCAGTTGGCAATCTTACAATCTATCAAATTTCTCCTAACTTGCTCAGAGAACGGAAGGAAAAAGTGTTGGTCATGACTTATCCAGGAATAAAACTCCTCACAAGAAAGGAACTCCATGTTACTATTAAGCGATGGAGATAGAGATAGCCATTATCAATATTCCATAATCGGTCAGTTCACTCAAAAAAGCATAGTCTTTATTGCTAGAAGTATATATCCAATATAGTCATTTGTTTTTTAAGAGATACAATTTATTTGTAGACTGAAGATTGAGCAAGGTTTTGATGCCATTATAATCTCATAGTTAAAGCAGAAACCACTTGTACTACATTCTTAAGCAGGCTAAGAAGAGCCTCACATAAGTGCAGCATTTCCTAATAGTGGGATGGGACTAATCAGTAAAAGCTTCAAGAAGTTTGATTTGGTTCTCTCACTAGCTCAAACACTGCTCGGTCTTTCCGGAAGCATGGGAAACCATTCTTCAACTTACCTATCAACAGCGCTTTTATCCCAATATAGAAAACATCAGGCCTTACAGAAAGTTGAAAATTTCCATAAATCCATTTCACTTTTGATAGTCTTGGAAGAATTTAGAAGCAGCAGCTAGTTCTTCAACTAGTTTTCCACTCTCCACTTTTTCACCAACTCCCACAAACCAAAATTTTGGTTTGCAAACACCGAACCCTTGCAACATGCAATTCGTACCTTCTTACCAAAACAATCCAATTGCACACATCATGTGGTGAATGTATGCATAACTATATTCTTCCAATGCTTTTAACGATAGATTGGCAAGCAAAAGGTGTTGAGAATGTAGTCCCACATTGCTAAAGCAATGTGGGCAATTGAAATTAATGGGCTATAAATAAGCCCAATGTAACCCTTTTGAAATCGCAAGTGAGATTAGTGGCTTATAAATAAGCCCCCATGTAAACATTTTAAATATAAGTGAGAAAAATAATAAGCCTAATTGGTTATTCCTATAGTGGATATCTCACTTATCAGTGTAAATATTTTTTTCTTTTCTTCAGTTCAAAATTTTTATTTCTAACAAAAGGCTTAAATAGAGAACTCATATATGAACACATAACATCGAATGTGCAAACTCTCCCCATATGCAGATTATTATACTGATTTCACGAAATAGAAGGGGTAAGCAATATTAGGCTTCCATAGAGAGGGTTGATGAGTACCAAATATCTAACAACGAACAAGTAAATATTGCGCATAAAGTTAATAAGCTAACTCGACAACCATGCCATATCAAGCAGATTACAGGCTTTCAATGAACACTTACCAAGTACAAGGAAGAAAAACAAACCATTAGGTAAGAAGGTTAAACCCAAATCATTTCTAACTACAAATTGTCTCATGAGCCCAACATAAAAAAATGATATTGAGGAAAATTTGAAAGCTTGTCAATGAATTTCTAACCTAGATTCTTCCGTAGGAACCCAATTCCAGTATCTCCGGTCCTCAATTCCGGTTATCGCCAGGCCTTTTGCTGATATCGCCATGCAAACCCTTCCCGTCACCCTATCCAGCCACACTTCCTGTAAAAGCCCAAAATTCCATAGAACATCAAAATTCCTAATTTCCTATCCTGTCCCTCCAATAAACCAAAAATCTGACAGTCTCCATATTTGCCCAAACCTTATTCCCGTCATCGAAGGCCACGGGGCGAGAGAGCAGAGTGAATATGTCCTTCTTAGACAAGTTCTGGTACCTCTCGGGGGGCAACAGATCGAGCAGATCTTGGTAGTTAGGGGGCAACTTCCCTTCCCAGACCGAGTCCGAGGAAGCCGCGCCGCGGAACGCACGGTTCAGCCTCGCCAGGTTGCAAATCTCTGGAGGAGTCAGGTAGAGGAACACGCAAGCCACGCAGCTTTCCGGTATGTCCCCCAATCCCGGACCCAGGCCCGACCCGTTCGTCCCCTCCGCAAGACCCGAAAGCGCCGCCCCCATCTTCCAAATCACCCGGTCGCTTTGCTATACGCGGTCGTTCAGGTCATTGTGCCGCAGATGGTCAAGACGAAGATTCTAACGAGAGACAGAGACAGAAAAAGAGAGTTGACTGTATGCGTTTTGCCTTCAGAGTGGGGGTTGGACCGTTTGGTTAGTGAGGAAGTGAGGAGAAGGTATACTAGTTTCAAGTACGTCGATTTTCCCTCGTATGTTCCGGGAAATTTTTAAGGGGCGGAAAGTGTAAGCTGAGAAGTGGGAAGGAACTTGAAACGTGTCCTGGAAGAAGGTCCGGTTAACGTTTCTGGAGTATTTAGGTGGGGATGGCAGTGGAGCCCCCACGTGTAATAGATAGCCAGAGGGAACCAATCCATGGTCGCTCGAAAAGTCCACTTCACTCAGCGGAATAAAATTGTGGTTGTTACGTTAACGTTCGGATCAACACAATTCTCTTTTTTCATGGATTTTTCGTCGGTCAGGATTAAAAGAATTCCTCTCTCATGTGTTCGTTTTTTTGTCCTAAACTCTCTAGTGTGTTGTTGGTTGAGAAAAAAAAAGAAAATATCTAAAACTTTTATTGTTTTTCTAAGGGAAAATATCTAAAACGAAAGTGCACATCTACGCCATTCATCCCAGTGGGCTTGTCAAAGCTGAATCCCACGATATTTATGTGTGTACTTTTATTCTTTATCCGATATTTATCAGCAAATAAGGCATTAGGCAACGTGTTTCGATACTGTTCTGTTAATTTTGATGAACAAAATGTTTCTCGCAGCACCTTGTGAAGTCGCCGTAAAAAAGTCATCTTACCATAGCCACAATTTTGGGGAATGGTTCTGAATCGTTAGCGACAATTGGCAACAGCTTGTTACAACAAGGTTAACTCTTTACTTCTACTATGACAACCCTAGTTGAATTTGTTTTAATTTATTAAGATTGGGTCCGGTTTCTGTCTTCTATTCTTATCTCCTTCCTACATGCTGGTTGTGGGATATTGTGTCGGAGAATTAAAAATTTTCCTCATTCTTATCCGTTAACTTCTGCGAAAATCATGTATAAACAAGTCGTAATTGTGATATCCAATAATATTATTATGTACATGTCTTTCTTCTGAGCATTGTTTTATTAAGATTTCCCAGAGTCAATCAGAAGAGACTGACTTAATGGTTACAGTTCTGTCTGTTATTGCTTCTTTTCTTCACGTACGGCTGCTTGGAATATACGATGGATTTCTTCACTGATACCATCGTTTTTCAGAAGATTGATTTGAGCATGCCTTTCGGAGCAGATTCATGTGAGCTTTACCTTTTCTTCAGTACAACACCATATAAGAACAAGCTCAACCACTGAAAGTGGACGGTAAAGAGTGTTTGATGCCAGTCCTTTCCTGTGACAACCGACACCTGAGCAGACTTCTAAAGGTCTGCAGAAGTGCAGATTATCGAGCGAAAAGGGCAAGCGCATTTTCAATCAACTAGGATGAATGGTAGATGTCAAAGATGAATCAGGAATGCATTTCCTATCTGGATCGCACTCTAATTGTGTTCACGTCCTCCTCATTTTTAGACGTTGAAGTTCCAAATTCACCGCACCGTCAGCTAGTCCCCAACGGTGCTTCTTCTCTTTTGGGAATGGTAGTTGTGTCTCTTTTTCTCGAAAAAAGAAAATGGTTGTCCTTCTTATTAGCTGGGACTTCATATATGGCTGATGGCGACCATGAATAGTTCTTCAACCATTGGCATTAATAATGTTTTATCTTGATAATGTTTTCAAGGAATTGCGAGCCCACAACTGATATACCAAGTGCTTGATCTGTCACACTGTGATTCAAAATGCTGCCGGCGAACATTGCACTAGTTTTTGATACTCAAAACAGTACCCGAGGTTTTGAGTTTTTCCAGTGATTGCTTTTCTGTTTCATTTGATAGTGCAAGTGGAATAGCTACCACGGGCCAATGCCTGGAGGCCCGCAAGGCTAGGAAGTCCATTAAAATGTCTGTAGCAACCTGGACGCAACTCCTCTCTTGAGGGGCTTCTAGTTAAGAGGGTCCAAACAATGTGGTCTGGGCTTGGAACGGAAGGTACCAAAGGTTGAAAAACGTATGCTTTCTTGGGCTAGAACCCATTCCAGTTGAATCCATTGGATTGGGTTAACAACAAGCTCATGGTTGCAATTGGACTGGAGAGACCAAAGGATCAAGCAGCTTGTTGCTGCCATTGGGCCCAAAAGAATCTTTGGAATTTCTCGTTTATCTGGGGACTGGGGGACCCTCCTGTTAGGGCACAATCCAACCAATGAACCAAAACATCTTATAAAGCTCTCTCAGTGGGTGATTATTAAATCATAAACCAAACCAAACCGGTTCCTTGTGTGTCAACTCCTCGTCCACCGAGTCGCAAAGCCAATGTTGTATGCATCTTGACTTTCCATGGTCGTCGAATGGGACACCACTAGCTATTGCGCATCATGATCCGGTGCTCTCAGATTTTTACCATTTGAGAGGTACTTCCTAACTTTAAAATAATAATAACAGAGAAATTAATATTCTCCCAAAGTAGCGTTGAGAATTGCCAAAGTTGAGAAAGCTTCCAAAGCTGACTAGATATTAGCATGTTACTGATACGGCCAGTAACGTGACTTCGGGTGTTTAGCATGTTACTGATACGGCCAGTAACTTGACTTCGAGTGTATTTGAGTAACAAAATTTTAAGCATAGAAGTGGATGAAAAAGTGAAGATAAAGTAAAAAAGTGGTAAAAAAAGGAGACGGTGAAAAAGCGATAAAATTTATAAGAGTCGGTGAAAAAATCAAGAGAGAAATTTTTGTAACGAGGATAAAATTGAAGTGATAAGCTTCTTTTTTTTTAATAATAAAATATATAAATATCATAGAAAGAAAATTATTACTATTTTTCTTGCTCGGATTATTGTTAACATTTCATTTGGTTCGAAAAAAAAATGATGTATTTAATTAGGACAAGACGGATTGACTACAATATATTGCTTTTTTAGATGAGTTAGGATGATTTTCTGTTCAAAATTTATTTTGAGAACATTTCGAAACGAGAAATACAAGTCATCGTTCTGAAAAAAGAATAAATATTTTATTATACGAACAAGTCATAAAGTTTGACTTGCTCTTTTATCTAGAGATCAAGTAATAAATATGTTCTTCAGGAGTCATTATGTCTGCGATCGATAAAACCATATCAAATAATATATTCCCTAATTTAGGTGTATTTAATTTATGGTGTAAAAATCATAATTTACTTAATATCTAAAGGCGTAAAACGCGGATACTTGTTTTAGGGAATTGTAAGGTAGAATACAGAACATTGGATCAAAGTAACCGATGGCGCCGCCAAAAACACCCAATTAAAATACGGATACGAAATTAAAAAGTTCCACTATTCATAGGATTTAGTAAATGTATATGTTTCTCTCTCTTTTATTTTGTTTTTGTAATAGCAAGCTGGTATAGTAAATAGGATGTTGTCACGTTGATTCATTAATGGGGTTGATTATCTTCTTCTTCTTTCTTTTTCTAAGCGTGGTTGATTATCCATTGAATAATTCGGAGAAAAAAAGATTATCCACTGAATAATGTCGCATTCTATTTAGCAAAAAAAAGAATAATGTCGCATTCCATATGCGCAAGCCTAAAATGCCCTTTACGTTTAGCAATAGTTTGTTGCTTTTAGGCCGCTCGCCAGTTTTGGTTTTGGCAATCCTGTGGGTTTCCGTCCAAAGCAGGAAGCAGCAAAACCATGGGCAGCTTCTGTCAGCGCAAACAGGACCTACCAATACAAAACCGGCTGCTCTGCTCTTGGTATATACCCCCGTCTTTATCTATCGTATCAAACAATCGAAATGCACCGCCACCATCCTCTCTCTCTCTCTCTCTCTCTATAGTTGTATGTCTTTCTTTCTCCGAATATTACCAGTTTATTCAATCACTACTTCTTGAATGTGCAACAAGTAGTTGATAAAAAATTTTCTCAACTGGATCATTATCTTTTTGTCGGAGAGCCCTAGCGACCAATTTTAGTATATCTAATGGAACCAAATGGTTTAGGTGTTGGGGTGTTTCCTAACATTGGTTCTGGAATGCTAGGCCTGGAATTGCCTCTGCAACAACAACCACAACAACAACAAAGGAGCTCTACAAATTCTCAAAACCCTCACCACCTCCACCACCACCTACAAATGGTTTCCTTTCCGCACCCCGAAACTGATCACAACCCTCAACAGTCTCAGCAATCTGCGAAATTTGCATATGCCACCAAACCCGAGCAAGCCATAGCCCTTAGTGATGAGGACGATGACAACTCCGGGGATGCCAAGAAAAAAATGTCACCTTGGCAGAGGATGAAGTGGACAGACACTATGGTCAGGCTGCTGATAATGGCAGTTTATTACATAGGCGACGAAGCCGGGTCCGAGGGGACCGACACAACGGGCAACAAGAAGAAGTCTGTCGGGTTGTTACAGAAGAAGGGGAAGTGGAAATCGGTGTCTCGCGCTATGATGGAGAAGGGGTTCTATGTGTCGCCGCAGCAATGCGAGGACAAGTTCAATGACTTAAACAAGAGGTATAAGAGAGTCAATGACATTCTGGGGAAGGGAACGGCTTGCAAGGTGGTGGAGAACCAGAACTTGCTGGAGACAATGGACTTGTCACCTAAGATGAAAGAAGAAGTTCGAAAGTTGCTGAATTCTAAGCACTTGTTCTTCAGGGAAATGTGTGCTTACCACAGTAGTTGTGGTCATGGCGGTGCTGCTGGGACTGTTGTAGGAGCAAACCAATCCCCAGAGGTGGCCACGGAGCCATCTCATACTCAGCAGCAGCAGGTACAACAGCAACGGTGCTTTCATTCCTCGGCGAACTCTGGCATGGGTGCTGAGGGGGCAAAAATGTTGAAAGAAGCGAATGGTGAAGAGGAGGAAGACGATGAGGAAGATGATGATGATTCTGATTCTTATGAGGATGAGGATGGAGTAGAAAGCGGTTCTAGGGGTCATAGTGGGCATGGGCACGAGGATGAGGACGACAATGATGACAGATATTCAAGGAAAAGAGCAAGAAAGGCGGCGTCTTCTACGTTGTCGCAGTTAATGCAGCAACTGAGCTCTGAGGTGATGAGTGTCCTGCAAGATGGGGCGAAGAGCCCGTGGGAGAAAAAACAGTGGATAAGGACTCGTATGCTACAGTTGGAAGAGCAGCAAGTGAGCTACCAAGGCCAAGCGTTTGAGCTAGAGAAGCAGCGGTTGAAGTGGGTCAAGTTTAGCAGCAAGAAGGAAAGAGAAATGGAGAGAGCTAAGCTTGAGAAAGAGCGGAGAAGGCTTGAGAATGAGAGGATGGCCCTGCTTCTACGCCAGAAGGAGATGGAGCTGCTCGATTTTCACCAACGACAACATTCTTCTAACAAGCGGTGTGAACCATCCACCATTACGAGTTGAAATAATACAATAGATCTTCATGTCACACTATAGCTTAGAAGTTAGAAAGGGCGTTCTTTAATTTCTTCTGCATTTGTGTTCGAATTGGAATGGAAATTTTGGTAGTTCCGTATGTATTCAGGCGCTCGGTCGCTCGGTTCGGTTCTATGAATATGGTCCAATCCTTCGAGCAGGATTCAACATCTACGTTGATGGTGTATTTTACATGGGGTGGTTCAATTTTAGACATAGCATTTCGACGACATTTAGAATTCAGGCCAAATTAGCAATGTTTTCAAGATGTTCAGATTTCAATTTGAAGCAAATTAAAGAACGGTTGGTAAGATCTTTAGGAAAATAAAGAAAAAAATAATTCACGCCCGGTGGGACTCGAACCCACAATCGCCTGATTAGAAGTCAGACGCCTTATCCATTAGGCCACGGGCGCTCGTGTTTGAAAATACTTGCAGATGAAATAAATTATACACTAATACTTTTGTGGTGAAATTGGCAAGAAAGCCTAACGATGCTTGTGAAGCAATTCGGGAGCTAAAATTTTGATTCCGATAAAATAATTCTTTAAAATTTTATTTTTTTATTAAATCATTACTTTTTCACTCTAAATAAATATTAAAAATTCATTCAAATCATCTCTCTTCACTTATCATTAAATCCATCGTCCCAAAATTTTAACAATTAAATATCATGTTGCATATATATATATATATATCTATTAAACAATGAACCAAAACATGCATACTCCTTTTGGTTCTAAGATCCTATTATACACAATGCCCCCTCTCATCTAATCTCCTGTTTCTAAATTTTAAGAATGATTTCTTCCTCATCCAATGTATCATGGCATGGTAAGCGCTATTTATATTTAGCTACATAGAAGAGCAGGAAATTCCATAGGTCAACAAATGGTATCCAAAATTGTCTAAGTGCATGTTTGGGCAAAATATTTTTGAAGAAGTTATGAAGTTGGGAAAAAAAAATGTTGATATTTATTAAAATAATAAAAAAATTGATAGAATTTGCGAAAAAGACGTTGGATTTGCAAAAAGTTGTTGAAATTTATGAAAAGTGATTGAATTCTTTTTCACTGATGGGGGCATATACGGAACACCAATTTTCAGGAGGAAATAATTATTCGCAACACAGTGGTGATGCAGAATTGATCTTCCATAACATTTGCATCCATATAGCATCTACCATGTCATCACAGTAAGGAACACATGAAACCTTCGATTGGAAAAGATGCTGAACTGCAGCCATGTAACTGCTTAGAAAAATTGATTTGCAAGCAAGACATGTGACTCAGATTGATATCCAAATGAAAATAGAGAGCATGGACATATTCCTCCCATGACTAACTTTCGGAAAACAAAAACAACTGCCTTGTTTGTGTTTTATATTCTTATTACATGTCCAGTCACAAGCTAGTCTCCAAAAACAGGAGATATAACATTAACGAGGTGGCAGCAACAATCCAACACGGCTTCAAAAAAATCAGGAGTGAGATTTCAAGCTGAGGATAAGTATAGCAGCACATCAATCCTCAAGCTCAATAATCTTGACCACTGATGAATCCCCAACTTTCTGGCAAACAACAACTCGATCATGTGACTTGACAACTCCAGCTGCCTTTCCATGATCAAGGGCAACCTTTAGAACTGACTCGTTTGTTGCACTTGTAGACTCCGCCTGCAAAGTCGTATAATTTCATCAGATACCTCGAATGACGAATTGAGGAACATTAGAGAAGCGAAGTTCTCACACCATTATTGAACTTCTAAGGCAATTCATGTTCAAGAAAGCGAGATAGTGTTATACTAACACCAATTAGAAAATCCATATTCTCCTTATGATATAAGGATGTTTACAATAAAGTCTACATTCCCTGTCACAAGTCCAGATTGCAGTCAGACAGATGAGGATGAGCACAGAATTCATCCTGAGCCGAGAATCATCTACAAATCCACCTAGGAGGTGAGGTAGGGCAAGAGCAGCATTGAGGACAGGGCTCCCTGGAAACAGATTTTGAAGCCCGTGTCTCTTCCTGATGAATGATGCTAAACCCACACCTAGTCTGGCAGCTCTCTACATGAACCATACCAATCTTTTATTTTAAATATGTAACATGACCAGCCCTAACATCAATGGGTCAGCCAGCAACACCGTTCCAGGTGTGTTCCGGTAATTGGAAAAAACTTATAGCAAGACCAGATCCCTGAGAAGTAATTGGAATTGGTACTAAAATAAAGATCTAACCGAAGACTAGTTTATCATGATCCTGTAGGAGAATCTGACCATATAAGAAGAAATGCATTTCCTTCTCCCAACAGCGGTATTTAAGACCACCTCTCTCTCTCTCTCTCTCTCTCTCTCTCTCTCTCTCTCTCTCTCTCTCTCTCTCTCGATAATTTCCAACAAGATCAGTTACCAAATTGCGGTAGATAAAGTGAAATGAGAACTTACTGGATGTCTGGGATCCGCAAGCATAGGGAAGAGGCCTCTGACTATCAGTGATTGCCTTGCCTAAAAAGTTTCATATTCATTAGTATGGATATAAACAGGGAGGAATAAAGCCGGTGTCTAAAATTTCAATCAAGTCAGAGAATTCAAAAAAAAAAACATAGAAGTACACGCAACCATAGAACGAAACCATAAATAACACTGTAAATTTAGGTAATATTATTCATTAAAAATGGTATCGTAAGAATTAGCCACAGGTTATTGAAAGTAACTACAGTTGGCGATACAAGAAGTAATAATCCATAACGACTACTAAATAAAGATAAAATAAAAGGAATATTACATTAAAGGGATAAAGGCTTTCCGACATAGGATTCGACAGACTACACTGTTGGTCCTGGACAAGAAAACAAGAGCATAACAACCTGAGCTTCAAACCAACAATTTAAGGGGAAGATACCATGAGCATCAAAAACTGCATGAGACTTAATTTCAATTTAGGCATTCCCTCCCCTTTGTGGTCATTGAACTATTTATTTACCTAGCCCATATTAAGATGCTGAACATTATAAACTGCTTAGTTATAAATATATATCAGGACTACAAAACAATGTCAAAAAAAGCAAAAGGAACAACAACAATATTTATACTTTCAAACCTCCAGAAACTCTATGAACAAGAAGAATACAAAGTGAAAGCAAAAAGTACCAATAAAACAAAAGGTTTCTTTCAAAGTGGTACATTCTTTTTTAAAGGAAAAAAAGTACTGCAAGCACCGTAAAAGCAAGTCAAGGAACTTTTTACTGCTGTAAATGGGCACCATATAAATCAGAGTCAAGAGCATACCTCAAAGGCTCCAGTAAAGCTCCATTTTAGCTGATTTGTCTTAAGCCGTGGGACGACAACTGATATAACAGGCATTGTTGGCCTATACTTAGCGATCAATCTGCAATGCAGGTACTTTAATTAGAAACAGGAAAGATGAACGCTCCCACCCAAAAAGATCCAAGCTTGCAGGGCCATAAGTTGGAAGGACAAAGAGAAGTATATCCACCACATGAATAATAGATATAACTATCCACCAAAAAGTACCTCGCAGCCCTTCCTGATGAAGTGAAACAAATAATAATCGATGCCTTCACCTTAATGGCAGCTCGCACCTGGACAAGTAGATATTGGCCCATAAGTACTCCAATTTATGCATGCAATAATTTCAACCAGAACTGTAATGAAGAGTATAATTGTCAACAAAACAAATTAATGAACAAAAGAGCAGCATTAAGAAGTGATTACCGCAGAGGAAGCAATAGACTCCAAGTGGGTCATTGGCTCTCCAACATATTTGACAGTCTTCTTGAAATAAAGGTCTTGGTTGAAAACCTTCTCTGCCTACAATAATTATTTCGGAGAGAAAAATAATATGAGATAAACAAACCTTGTAAATGATGAAAGGACATGACTCAAAGATTACAACGTGTCTCCTCAATTATGGGAGCACTAATATATACATATTAATGACAACTACCATAACACCCCCAACAGTTGATGTGCAGCAAACAATGGATGCATCCAAATTGAAGTGAAGATTAGCAGTCTTCTGATAACACATTGATTGAAACAAAAACTGCTTTCTTCTAAAAGCAGTTTAGAAAAAGCAAAAGAAACCCAAGCAATTATAGGGAATGCATTGTCCACGTGTAAGGCCAACAGGTTTAATGCAAGGCCAAGTAAGGATCTGGTTTAGGCTCGATCCCTATTAGTAAGAAATAATGGACATAGAGAGCGATGACAACTTCCTTCCAACACAAGAAATATACTAGCATCCACAGTGATGGAGCCTGCCTGTGCAAAACGGAAAACCTCCACATGCCAAAGTTCAGAAATCAAGTAACTAGAAAGCATGATGAGTTCAATATTCTTCAGGGTTAACTTGCATAAGTTGAAAACTCACATTCAAAACTTTATTATTTTCATCTACAAAAGTATGACTGAAGAAAAGATATACCTCCGCACAGATTCTACCAACAATAGAAATAGTCTCCACAGGGTACAATCCACGTAGAGTCTCAGCACCCAAAAGAATCGCATCACTTCCTGCACCCAGAAAAGATGTATTAGACAAGAAACTACAGAAACCCCACACTAAGAGGTGAGTAGATGAACCATAAAGTTAACCCAAAATTCCAGCAAACACCAAAATAGTGTTTCACACACAATTCCATGTCAAGGAAATCCATGACTTTGGCTTTTCAAGGTTCTCAAAACCAGCTAGTGTTAAATCATAAAAATAGCAACACACCATCCAATACAGCATTGGCAACATCAGTTGCTTCTGCACGAGTTGGTCTCAAGTTGTCAGTCATACTGTCAACAACACGAGTAAGCACTGCAGGTTTTCCAGCCATGTTACACTTGTAAAGAGCAGATTTTTGAAATAAAAACACCTGCAAAGTATACAAGACATATTAGCAGCAGACACTACAAAGCCCAGTCTCAGACCTCGACATAAAAAAAGAATGCCCACCATTTAATTATTAAGAAGGCCAACACAAACATTAGTATTTAGGACATGAAGCTTATTGAGTTATTATCATTGAATTCATTTCATGAACACGCAAATAGATATGTTTTCTGTAAAACCTGCACTTGTTCTAATCTTTATACTTGTAATTCAGGACTTGGAACTGAAAAGATGAGCCAACACAAGACAATAGACATCACAGATTAAGATTAAGTAGATAATAAAATTAACAGAATTTCTCTGACCGTATAATGAAAATGAACCGTGTCTATAAATCTCAAGTAGCTACCTAATTCACATGTGCAAGAGCTCCCCTTCCACAATATATAAGCTTAACACCTTAAAATGGACTGTCTTGTCCAAATTAGGAAACTGACCTTCTCAGGAGGGAGATCTATGCCCAAATTGCCACGTGAAAGAATAATACCGTCAGCTTCTTGTAGGATCTCATCAAAATGGGTTAAACCCTGAAAAGAGAAACATAAATGCATATAGGCATATTGCTATTCCAATGAATTAAAGTTTCTGACAGAACTAAGACAACATCAAGGGCTAATAAGATGCAACTCAGTGACTCACCTCCACAGTTTCAATCTTCGCAAAAATTTGCGTCTGACTGAGGTCACCCAACTTAGAAAGGAAGTCACGGGTCTGCATTTCAGCATAAGGAAGCATGTTAGTCAAATTGTCACAGCAGAATATAAAGAAAATATAAGTTCTAGAAAGCAGAGTAGAAGTATAAAACATCAAGGTCCAAGGAAATACTTGCCTGGCGAACATCTTCTGCATGTCGGGTATACGACAGTGATAGAAAGTCAATTTTATTCTGAACTCCCCAAGAACTTATAACCTGAAATGAGCAAGGAAACATAACAAAGGGCACTACAAAAGTTAACCAGAAAACACAGAGAGAACTGTCCCAGGGTGTGTGTGTTTGGGAGGGGGGGTCACTCAGCACATGTATGTTCAGGACTTACCTGCTTATCTTTATCAGAGAGGGTAGGCAGATCAATACGAATCTGACAGGCATGCAAAGTGAACAATGAGCCAGCCAACGTCGCAGAGTTCTTTATTACACCAACAATGTCCTCCCCTTTCACTTCAGAAACCTGATCAACTCCAGATAAAACTAATCAGCAGTGCACAAGTTAATCGGCTCCATGCATGCTTGCAAAGGGGAGAAAGAGGACGAGCTATTCAAATTGCACTAGCACGCTAGGTTGTCTGTTAGTTACCTCCAGCCAAACAGAAGTAGTTTCACTTCCAGTGAACAAGTATTGACCCACAAAAATGGTGTCTCCCTTCTTCACCACCTGCAACCACAAAGTGGAGGACTTTAGATTGTCATTCTAGACTTTACTAAGAAAGAATGCTACTACAAAGAGTCAACATTATCATGTGATTGCCGATTTCATCTGAATTACGAGGAAAGTGGTTCACTTTTTAGAGTTTATTGAAGAAAGGATGAAGTTTTGGAAACATATAGATGTTCATCATACATGGGTGTAAATTCTGAAATAACATTTTATAATACCGTTCTGCTAGCACTTGTCACAATACTTTCACTTCGTCTACCAAAGTTATGCGTTAAGCAGGTGATAAATAATATCAAACCTTAGCCAGCCCATCAAAATTGATGGGTAATAGATCTGAAGAGGCTTCCAGTTCTTGGTTTGGTGTCAAAATGACAGTGGCATCCACCTGAAGCGAAATAGGCTTCCCACTTTTATTAACAACCTGCAACTCAGGGCCCACTGTGTCCAGCATAACCTGAAATGCCAAGAAGAATTATTTGCTCAATTCCTGTACATGAACTTCTTATTCCAACATGGAATTAATAGCAGCTATGGCTTAAGGGGGTAAAGCTCGTGCTTGCAGAATCAATTAGTGAATGCTGATTAAACACTAACATTTGGCAAAACGCTATTGTCTGGTAAACATCGCGCAATATCTAATCCTTCATTTCACAAGCAATAAAAGTACCTCCAAAATCCTAACCAAACAAACACTAAGGCTCCTTTATTGTCCTCTACAATCAGTCAATCATGACCCCGATCCTGCTTTCTCACAAACAACTCTATTCTATAGCTTCAGCACCCAAAAGGAAAGCTGGAATAAGAAATTCTTAAAAGCATTTATCAGAAACATACAGCACAGAGCTTCTTAGTACTCTTCACAGCGGTCTTCAGATTCTCCAGAGTCTCCTGGTGATATTCCGGGTCTCCCCACGAAAAGTCAAATCGGGCCACTGCCAAACAAAGCACGAACCAATTAAAAGACCATCACAATCCTACTAACAAATCTTGCAAAAAAAGTATATCAAGACATGCAACTGATTGAAAAAAAACACGCGAAAGCAAAAGCCTCATACCAGACATTCCAGCCTTGAGGCAGCCAGAAATAACCTCCGCGGAACGAGATTTTGGGCCCAGCGTCCCAACGATCTTCGTCATTGCAGGAAAGAAACTCTGCAACAACAACAAAATCACCGAAAATTCAATAAATAAATCCCATATCAAATCAGAATTTAGAAGATCCACATAGAAATAGACTTCGTTCGAAAATAAACCAAAAGGCACATGCGAAATTAACACGGAATTGAACGTGCTTACAGACTTAGACGGCTCCAGAATCGAAGCCATCCTAATCGGCTCCTCCAAAAGTAAGTGATTGGAATGCATCTTCGTTTACCGGTGCCTCTAAACGACTGCTAACAATTAAAAGCGGCAGAGCAAGAGAGGACAGAGAATACAGAGGCAGCAGAACGTCAGCCGCCTGGCGAGAAGTGGCCGAAGGGTTTTTTGTCGAAGGTTTTTTTTTCGTAAACCTTTGAATATGCCTTTTGTACTTGTACTGCTCCTTTGTATTTCCCACTCGGCTAATTAATTTCAGGCTTAATTATTGGTATCCGAATTTTTCAAAATAATCTATGTGGTATGACTTTCAATAAAAAGGTCTATAGTTTTGAGACAATTTAATTTCAGGCTTATGTGTGTTTGTGTTATAAAATTTTAGTATTGTTAAAATTTTAGGTATTGGGTTTAGTGAAAAAGTGAAGAGAGAGATAATTTTTTATATTTTTTGTAGTGAATAGTAGTGATTTGATGGGGGAGAGAGAGATTATATTGTAATTTTTTATTGTATTAAAATTTTAGAGTGTGTAAAATTTTAAGACGCAAACGCAGCTAAGTCTCTGTGGTATGACTTTTAACAAAATAGTTCTTGTGGTATAGTTTTGAGACAAATTAATTCATTCGTCCAACTGTCGTTACCCACTTAACTAGAGTGTTGTATACTTACTTTTCATTCACGCATTGACACGTCAGCAGCTGTCCTGAATCGAACCAATTAAGTATGAGGTTGAGGCTCAGACTAATTCTATAAGCTAAAATAAGTATATCACTCGTGATCTGAATACTAATGTTAAAAAACACATGTCAACGCGTGAATGAGGCTGACGTAACATGTACAACACTCTCCCAGCAGTTAGACAGATGAACTAATTTGTCTCAAAACTATACCACAATGACTATTTTATTGAAAGTCATACCACAGTGACTATTTTATAAAAGTCGGATAACACGTAGACATGTAAGGTAATTAAGCCTTAATTTTAATTAATTGCAATTTTTACTTTTTATCGGGGAAGGAGAAAGAAGAAAAACCGTCCATTTCCTCATTTCCTCGTTGAAAATACTATAACACGTGGCAGACTTTTAGTAATCTGATTGACCCACCAAAGTACCAAACCACTTGGAGACCGCGCATGCAGAATCTAGATGAGTGGTATTCTGTTCTGAGATATGAAAGTTGGTTTGGAAGAAATTTATAAAATTTTAATAAAATTATGAATACTTAGAAAATATAAAATTTGTATTGATGGTCCAAGCCATTTCCGTGGTCCCCAATCGTTTGGAAGCGAGCGTCTCGTACTACTGGTCGTTTAGAATAAGAATACACGTGCTTGAGGAAGTTAGGTGGCTTTTCAGGTAGTGGAAACGAAAGAGGCGCATGTTGTCGTCGTCGTCGTCGTCTTTAGATTTTTGAAAAGCGGTAAAGATAAAACCGTAAACGTGCGTTACCGCTTCGGCCCCACGAAAATCACAGCCATTTGTTTTCCGGGAGCTAATAGGAACTTTTGATTTGTCAATTCCAATGGGCTGTCGCTTTAGTAAGATCTCTTGAAATTGGATTATGTACGCATTTTATGATTAATTAGTATAAAATTTTGAATTTCGAATATGATAAGATATATTTTTATGATTAAAGGTTACATATTTTCAAATGTACTCTTTTATCTAAACAAAAGCCGATGCACAATTTAAATAATTTGTCCTTATTTTATGGGGGGCAATTTGGGCTGCTGGTGAAAGGCTAGCTGGCTAGGGTTGGTAGAATGATTTTGCTGAAACTTATAAATTTTTAATCCTGCAAAACCACGTCCTAATGAAATCCGCCTTGGTTTTCTTAACAAAAATAGAGAAATAAATAATTCCGCATAGACCCTAACCTAAGACATATCGACCATAATGATCAAACTCTCGATTAGAATTATTTAGAGGACCTTAGAGGCATGATTTGACTTTGACCTTTTCTTTGAATTCAAACCGTGCATTTGATTTTAAACCGTCTTACCTATTGAAACTTTAAAGATAAATAACAAGAGGTTGAACCAAATGTAGACAGCTGATGCTCGTTTAAGTGAATTTTCACAAATTCGCATTCAAGTTTCCACGAAATCAACCGAACATGTTTAAATTTAGAATGCAGCTAAACATTTTCCAATTTTTACCATGACCATGCTTATAGAACAGTACCAAAATACCCTCCCATAGTGCTTTGAGGAAATAAATACCAAAGGGTAAAATCGGAATTTAAAAAATACATGGTCTCACACGTTCAGCGCATTAAACACTCGGACAGGTGAATGAACAAATACCCCAACTGTTTTATCCAACGTTAAGGTTTTGGTGGAGGGCAATATGGTCATTTCAACCGAACATTCAATATCCTCTGCGATACCTGCCCCTTTCCTGCAGCTTGTCAGTAGACTCTTGCTCCTGCCCCTTCCCTGCAACTTGTCCAGGCATCAACCACTCTTTCCTCTTTCGTCTTCTTCTTCGTTTTTTTAACCGCATTAGTCGTTTGTCTTCTTCTTCTTCTTCTTCTTTTTTACCTTCCAAATATTTATATTATAATAACAAATAAATAACCATCAATTTAAATATTATAAATTTTATCCAAATTAAAATAAAAAATCAAAGTTATAATAAATACTATAAATAAACATAAATTTAAATATTATTTTATCTTTTATCTTTTTCACTCATCCCAATAAAAATAATCTACAAACAACAACCTTAAAAAAATATCATTACTTTTTTTACACCTCAACAACTATTACACAAACATCAATACACCTTCAACACCACCTAAAAATTCTCAAAACACTCAATATTCTACAAATCTTTTGAAAACGAACATGCCCTTAATGTAATTTTAATCTTTCTTCGCTTAAGATCCAAATACTTTCTAGATTATTTTCATAATCTTGAACGTTGTTTCATGATTACGTTTTTAAATATTAGCGAGATTCTGTGTCAAATATAATTTTAATTTGAGTTATATTTGATTAAGATTTGTTCAAATAGTTAAAAAGATGAATAAGTCTTTTAAAATTTCAAAGAAGAAATATATCCTCAAAATAAAGAGTTAAAATATAAAACTGACTATAATTTTGATTTTGAAAGATTTCCCTCATTTCATAATTTCAATAAGGAAAAAAAACACTTCTACTTAAGTTTTGAGCTTGAATACACTTTAATCAATAAAAAGCCGAGTGAAATCAAATATAATTTAACGAAATTGGATGTAACCATACACGGATAGAGCTAGTCATGTAAATATATAATCAGTGATTTTCCAGATAGCTTCGAATCTATCTTAGTCCACATTCTCTTTCTTACTTTTTTTTCTCTAATTCTTTTTATTTTTTATCAACTTTTTCACATACTTTTTTATTCTCTCTCATTACTTTTTATATAACTTTTTTACACCTTTTACTAATTTTTTCACTTTTTCATTCTCTCTCGTCACTTTTTCACCAACCCTAAAATTTTACCTTAAAATTTTACTTACACAAATACTATGTAAAAGTGGGAGGGTAAAAAGTAGATTTTAATATAGTAGATGGTAATATCCTATTAACAAAAAAAATACAAAAGCGATGTACAATGACAATTCTCTCTCTCGTTAATCCGGGCCCACCCATAACAACATGTTACCTAAATTACTTAACGGGACCGTCATAAGCCGTCACGGCCCATCCTTCACCAACTCACGGTCCGTTAAGACGCCTCCTCCCAGTTCCAATTCTCTCATCCTTCTCCGCTAACGTCGCCGTTCGCGATCCCCTAACCCTAACTTAACGTCCTCCAATGGCCGCCTGTGACGACTTCTCTCTTCTCGACGACGATCACAACCAACACCAGTCTAACCCTAACCATCCCCAAATCCCCACCTCGCATCACCTCCACCAATCCTACGCGCCCCATCGATTCACTTCGAGAGCTAATCCGGTCCACGCGCCACCTTCCCAAGCGATCATTTCTCCCTCCCCGGCGAGCCCGCAGAGGATCAGCGGTGCGGAAGAAGAAGAAGAAGATGATGACGCCGAGGACTACAACGACGCCGCATTCTGTTCGAACCCCTACCAAAATGGAGCCGATCCGAGTAGGGTTAGAGTCGTTGATGTACGGAACGAGAAGAGGAAGGACCGCGAGGATCTCAGTGATGGAGCCACCGATTACGGCTATAGTAACAACAAGAAATCATCGAAGCCATCAAGCGGTGCTGTCACGTCAAGCGGTGGAGATTACCGGAAGGACAGGGAGGAGTGGAGCGACACGGCGATCGGGTGCCTACTTGACGCGTACACCGAGAAGTTCACGCAGCTGAACCGTGGGAATCTGCGAGGGAGGGACTGGGAGGAGGTGGCTGCGACGGTGAGCGAGCGGTGCGAAAAGCAGACCAAGAGCGTGGAGCAGTGCAAGAACAAGGTGGACAATTTGAAGAAGCGGTACAAGCTGGAGCGCCAGCGGATGAGCAATGGCGGCCTTTCTGTGAGCCATTGGCCTTGGTTCAAGCAAATGGAGCACATTGTTGGGAATTCTCTGCCGATTAAGTCTACAGCCGACGACGATAAAGGTGGTGGTTCTTCCACAAGCACGCCGAGGCAATCAAAAAGGTATGTAGTCATGTTTGCAAATGCCATTAGTCAATCCGATCATCTGTCCGGCATTTGTGTTATTGCTCCGCGAGGTAGTAATTTGCAAAGCTTTCTTGCTGGATGCTTTTGTTTCGTTTTGTTCTTGATTTTTTTTTCTTCCTCCTGGTATTTTAGTGGGTTTGGGCTATTAACTTCTGCCTGAAGTTGAGAGCACTAGGTGTTTACAGGGCCAAAGCGGCCCGCTCTGCTGGTGTAGTTGGCGGTACAAGTGATGAAAGCAAACCTTGTGGATTAAGGGATAGGCAGGGGACGTTGAAGCCCGTGTTTTGTGTAGAGTTATTAGTCTTATTGGTACCTGCTTATGATTTTTGGAAATAGGATTTTGGAAGAAATCCAGTAACTGGTTTTAGTTCGAATTTGATTAGTATTGTTACATCAATTGAATATTTGGAATTTTTTTTTCTTTTGATAAGTGAATCTTTGGAATGTTTTCAAGTTGCTATCACCAGTCAGCTGACATTTTAGATGTACTCATCCAGTCTTCCTTCCCAGTTATAAAAATGGAGAGTGCTTGGATCGAAACAGCACCTAGCAGCAACTAATGTCATAAGTAGGTTGTTGGATATTTTTACTAGCTGCATATCGTGAAAACGTATGTGTGGCTGGCCTCCTTGTGCTCCTAAAGGTTAGTGTTGTTGATTGAGAAGGTTCAAACTAGTTACAAACCGTGGTCATGGTTAATGGTGTTGCTGGCAATCTTTATTTAAATATGATGAGTTGTAACCGCTTGTATAACTGTTATTTTAATTTGCAACTAAATGTAAATACACCACATTTGTGCTTTATGAATTTTGTATTTTGTGAAGTGGCTTTTACATGCCATCTGAATAGTTTCAGTGGCAAGAATATTACTAATTTCTTCAGCGAGTAGATATGTAATTAATTTGCGTCATTACACGCGTACATCTTATAAAGGCTTATAGATAGGACTTAATTTTATTTCAACATCATCTTTTGGGTTCAATACAATATTGGTGAGACTAAACTAGGTTTGCATAATTGTTCACAGTGGTGACTTCCGTGCATCTCATAGTAGTAAACCTAAAGATTTAGTGCTGGAATCCAACAGACTTTGTTATTTTCAGTTTCTTCAGTATCTTTCTGTCTATTAAAAGAAAAGCATTCTGTGTTTGGAAAGATTTAACTTCTATAACTCTGTATGTGATATCTAGTATATCAAGTAGCCTCCCATTCCAATTGCAGAGTTACTGTGGTTTCAGCTAAGATTATATGTAGCCTCTGGTCGTTTCGTTGGCATGGGTTTGGCTGTATTGCCATCAATAATATGGGAAATGAGATTTTGATTTGCTTATCCCAAGTGGGATGTTATATTCGATGTTCTCCATCTCTATCATTTATCTGGAATATTGGTTTCTTACTTTGTATATTAAATTATTTCAGTTTGAGCAGAGAAGTATAGGACGTCATTTCTCTTTGCTGCGAGCATCATGAAGTTAGTGGTACGATTTTAATCCTCATCTTAGATTATATCACATTGCTTTTGCAGATCCGCAATTGCAATTCCTAGTCCTGTAGGTCAGGGAACCAATGTCAAACCAAAATCAATAGCAAACACAAGATGGCGGAGAGTAGTCTTCAAAGTGAGTGGTGTTGCTCTTGCTGGCACTGGCCCTAACAATATTGAGCCAAAGGTTTGGTGTGAGCCCATTATATTTGTAGAAACCTTCAATGCATAGCTGGAATATTTACCTTTTTAGCGAGTAAATAATCTCGTCTTAATGTGTTATTAGGTTGTAACCTGAGTTACCTTTGATATTTTCTTTATTGTCAGGTAGTAATGTTGATTGCAAGAGAAGTTGCAATGGCTTGCCGGCTCGGTGTAGAGGTAATAGTTTTGGCACTATTACTCTTTTTAACGTGGACGTTTACTGATGGTTTGAGCTTGCCATGAAACGTTCTTTGTTTGGTGTGAGATCCCAGGTGGCAATTGTCGTTGGAGCTCGTAACTTTTTTTGTGGAGATACATGGGTAACTGCGACAGGTTTAGAAAGATGTACTGCATACCAAATTGGGTAATGTTGTTACTTTTAAAAGACTTTGTATTCTTGAATTATTATGGGTAATGTCCTTTGAGTTTTGGTTATAACTGAGTTGAAGCATCTAAGGTGTAATTTTAGGATTTTTCAATGTATTTCAATAAGATGTTATGAACTTGGATGCATCTGGTCTGATGCCCATATGCCGCTGCTTGTTCTATTGCTGAATGGTACTTCTTCTGTTGATAAACTTTTAAATAGAACAGTAGTTAAAGACAGCTTCTAAAAATACAATTACGAGATAACATATGTTCGTTCTTTTCTTTCTTTCTGTCTTTCTGGGGATTGCTAAGTTATTCATACACAGGGTTCTCGAAACCACGGGTTCACCGTCCACCCAACCTTAGCACAGAGGAAAGGCCATTTGAGCTAGAGCTCATTGGTGATTTTTCTTTTGTTTTAGAACTGGTTTGTACACAGAAGGAAATGGATCCGAAACCACCAAGTACAGCTTAATTCTTAATTCTCTTACCTGTTACAGAAGTGTAGATCTACACTATTTAACATTCAGAATGTAATTTCTTGTAAAATTGTCTCAGCACGAACTCTCTTCCGGCAAAAGTAGCTTTTCTTTTTTGTTTTTGTCCCCTGATAAGGAAGGGTATTATTTGTCAGTAATCTGGGGCGGACGTATATACGTTGGTATTGCCTCCCTGAGAAGGAGAGAGTAAATAATGATAGTTTTGTCACTTGTGTTGCTTCTCCCCTTCACCCCAATTTAAGACGCATATATCGTTTGTTATCTGTGTGATAAAATAATTTTTCTTACGGTTCTTTGTAATATGCACCAGTATGATGGCAACTGTGATGAATTCGGTATTGCTCCAGTCAGCGTTAGAGAAGATGGGGGTTCAGACACGTGTGCAAACTGCATTTGCAATGCTGGAGGTTTCTGAACCATACAGTCGGCAACGGGCCATCCGACATCTTGAAAAAGGCAGAGTCGTTATTTTTGGGGGGATTGGTGCTGGTTTTGGAAATCCACCCTTTTCCACTGACACGGCTGCGGCTGTTCGAGCTTCGGAAAGTATGTCTCTGCCTGATCCAAAGTTACCGTATGATTTATACTGGTGCACATCCCCCATCCCCCTTCCACATGCTCATGCACGCACATACACATGCAAACCTATTCAGGCACAAGATGCACTTCTAGCATTGATTCTTTTGTGAATATATTGTTTTTCTCATCAGTTCGTGCCGAGGCAGTTCTGAAGGGTACCAATGTTGATGGCGTGTATGACTGCACCTCCCGGGACAACAATTTTACGTTTCAGCACATATCTTTCAGGGATTTGGCTTCCAGAGGTGCCACCTCCATGGACACCATGGCACTGAGCTTCTGTGAAGAGAACAACATTCCTGGTTTGTAATACGTTGCTCTTGTTTTCATTCAGCGTGCATTTTTATATTCGTGGAGACCTTTTGTGTTCATTTGGTACAATATCTCAGTGCATCAGGTTGAGATGTAGTAATTTATGCCTCAAAGTTTAAACAAATAACAAGTATGCTCTATTTTAACCAACTGTCAAACTATGCGAGTTCCATGAGCCTGGATATGAAGTAGGTTGCATCGCTCATGGAGTAATGTCTTCTTTGAACAGTTGTGGTCTTTAATCTTCTTGAGCCTGGCAACATCTCAAAAGCGCTATGTGGAGAGCAGGTTGGTACGCTGATTGATCAAACTGGAAGGATTAGCTAATGCGAATGCAATTCTACTCCAATGTATTATTAGGTGTTGTAACCTCAGATGCTATGTCAAGTTAATTGAACAAGTTCAGCTGCCGGCAAGTATTTGTTGATGTTCAGACGGTTCTCCTTGCTTCATATTCTGCCACCCACCTGTACTCCACACGAGAGGTGGTCAAGCTCCTGACATGCCTACTGCTATTCGACGATTATTTGCAGTGTTTGCTTTCTTGGATATCTGCATCTTAGTAAAGTGCTGACATTTCTTGTATTCTTATATTTGTAAATGATGTTAACCAAACGTAAGCTCTAGTTGGGTTAGGTCAATTAATGCACTGGAATAAATACTAAAGTGTTCTGGTAGTAGACTTGAGCGCAAGATATACAGGTCCAAGACTCCAAGTCCATGTCGCGAGTCTCTCATTAGCTTGGTGTATTTATTACTGAAATTGTTTTGCAGTAACATGTACGAGGGAACCGGGGTAATCTAAATGTGTTATTGAAATGTTCCATAATGTTGTACCTTTTTTCGTTTGCGTTTTGAGTGTGGAATTTATAAAATTACGAGATGCAAGAAGACAGTTGGGAGGATGGGCTGCATTTCTGTTGGTAAAAGAAAAACATATTTCAACACTCTGGAGTCAGGAGTGTGTGGTTATATACTTATACTTGGAGTTCTGAAGGCACTTGAGCTTATGGGGTAATTAGGCCACTGCAGAATTGAAAAAAAAAATCAGAATCAAAATAAATGTCCTTGTACGAGCACCATTCTTGGGATTCCTTTTGCCTGGAAAATACTAACGACAAAACTACATAGGAAATAAAATTAATGATAACTGAATTACAAAACGAAGACTGGAGAGACTTAAATCTTGAAGGCTCATAGCTAGACGCCATCAGATTACCTCTCCACCAGTAACATTGGGAAACATAAAAGCTTACAGATATATCAAAGAACTCTGAGAGGTCTGCAGCAGCCAGAATTTGCACCGAGACAATGCAAATGAAAATAAAGGATGTGAATTGAGGATAGAAACAACCACGGGGTAACCAATTCAGCATTGGCAAATACTGGAAAGCAATTTAAAGATGAGCATCAAGCAAGCGCATCTTCAGTGGTGGCTAGTGAAGGCGAGATCGAATTGCGCGATTCATCGTAATCCTCCCCAAGCGGAGACTGCTCCACTCTGATTTCCTCTATCATCTTTGCCACATCCGCCATTGTTGGCCTCTTTTCAGGCTGTGGAACCACACAGGCTAACCCCACATGGAGCATCGACACAAGCTCTTCCTCAATGTTCTTGTACCTCAACAGTTCTTGATCAAACACTTCAGCAGTCCACTCTTCCTTCACAACCGATCGAACCCATTTGGGCAGGTCCACGGCCTGTTCCTCTTCATCCATGCGTAGCCTGGTTGGTGAAGGGTACTGGGATGGAGCTTTCCCTGTAAGAACTTCCAACAAGAGGACCCCGAAACTGTAGACATCTGCCGTTTGAGATAACCTCTTCATTTCTGCTTGCTCAGGAGCCCTGTACCCTCCTAATCTTGCGATGGCATGAACCGGGTTCAAAAGCAACGAGAGCCCGAAATCAGAAATGCATGCAACACCATTCTTGTCAAGAAGCACGTTGGAAGATTTCACGTTCCCATGGGGTATTTTCCATTCGTTGTACTCTTCATGAATCTTTGCTAGTCCTCGAGCCGCTCCTAGCACCAAGCTGATCCTGGTAGTCCAATCCAAAGGAATTCTTCCCGGACCCCGATTGCCTTAATTTGCATAAACAAATTCAAGAGCCACACACAAAGTTACGAAAAGTTGAATAAATAAACTAAAGTTGTAGTTAAAACTCAAATTTAAAGCTCCAATTTAAGGTAATGTGCCAATTTCGCAGGGTTATCTCACATAATTATGTCTTATAAGAGGAAGCAGAGCAATCATCATTTCAAAAAACTTACCATGAAGAAGTGAATGTAAGCTCCCATTAGGAAGATAATCATAGACAAGAAGCTTCTCCTCCTTGGCATAGTAATAAGCTCTAAACCTCACAATGTTAGGGTGCTTGGGCTTCCCGATGAGGTCCATATACTGCTCAAACTCTTTCCTCGAACACGGGTTCGCGTCCTTGAGCCGCTTTATGGCCATTACGCACCCATCGTCGAGCACCGCCTTATACACCGTTCCTAAGCTCCCTTTTCCGAGCATCTCAGCCGAAGCCCGGAGTAAATCCTCCAGCTCAAACTGCTTTCTCCTATCGAAAAAGACGAGCTTGCTTCGGTCCGTGACGTTAGTCCCATCGCTGCTATCTCCACCTCCATTGTTTGCGTACACTTTCTTCTCACTCCCACTCCTCCTCCTCTTCCCACTTTCGCTTCCCGCCATCGAACCCGAGCATCCCCGGTCTCTCGCGCAGTAATGCGCGACGACAAACGACACAACCACCAACAATGCCACGCAGTTCGCTATCACAATAGCCACTATGGCACCAGTGCTTAGCCCTTTTCGTGATCCTCCTTTGACCTGAGTTGTCACAGGCGCTTGAGGCAACGAGCTCGGGTTCGAAGGTACGACCTGAGAGGAGGCGGACGCCGAAGGAGTCTCTGTGAACGAGCAAACGGGAAAGGGGCTCGATCCACATAGCCCTTCGTTCCCTGAAAAGCTTTTGTCCCCGAATTTCTTGAGCAAACCGTCAGGTAGATGTCCGTATAACTCATTGCTAGTCAAGTTCAACTCCTTGAGAGTCACCAAAGAGACGGAGAGGTCAGGAACCGGCCCTGAAAGCGCGTTGTTCTGTAACCGAAGCGTGAGGAGCCGATTCAAGCGGGACAACTCTTTTGGAATTGGGCCACGGAGGTTGTTATCGGAGAAGTCGAGGCGGAGGAGGCGCTGGAGGGAGGATATCTCAGGGGGGATCTCCCCCGAGAGGTCGTTGCCGGAGAGGTAGAGGAGCTTGAGGTTGGTGCAGTTGGTAAGGGACAAAACAGTGCCGTTGAGCCGGTTGGTATGGAGGTCGAGGAGGCGGAGCTGGTCGAGCGAGGCCAGAGAGTCGATTGGCCCGCGCAGGTTAAGAGAAGGGAGGGAGAGAGCGATGACGCGTTTGTTGTTTGAGGAGCAGCCGACACCGCGCCACGAGGCAGCGCAGGCGTCGCCACCGCTCCAGTTGGACTCGAGCTCGCCATGGGCATCGGTCTGTAGGCGAAAACGCGTGAGTGCGTCTGTGTCGTTTGGGACAGACAGAGAGAGGGTGAGGAAGGCTAAGGCCACTGCCAAAGCTAAGGGTAACAGATACGGATTGTTCATCTTTGGCGTTTTGGGTCGTGTGGGCGGGAAGAGTGGGTAAGGAGGAGAGTGGCTTTTAAAATTGTATAATTATATATCTTCAACCTTCAGAGACTGATAGCTAGTTTCTCTGGCTCTCTATTTCCTAGTATGGTCTAACAAGCTAAAATATGGGGAAGTTGAGTTCTAAGAGAGAGAGGGAGGAGCACTTTTGTATCTCCTTCCTCTAATCTTATGATCTAGAGAGAGAATGGTATGATTAAAGGGTAAGACGAGAAACAGAGAGGGAGAGGGAGTGGGTCTTTATGATATCTTTTTAGCTATATTTGAGAAGGTATGATTAAAGGCGACACTTGAATGTGGGAAAAAGGGTGGGGAGTAGTCGGGTGAATGATTGCAGTTCCCTCCCACTCCTTCCAAATGGAATGAGTGTAAAGGTTCTAACACATTCTGCATGGTGGAGATGTTCCCTTCCCATTTTCTCTTTTTCTTTACCAATTGGACATTTTCGGTGCCCAACACGTACTGCATGCTGGAGATTCTCGACCGATTACAGTGAGGATCTGTCATAATTTCTCCCTTACAAAGAACATCGTGGCATGGTCATTAACATCAATTGATCCTCCAATATGTCACTTCTAATCCTTCGAGTTCCGGAAACTCAGAGCACATTATCATGCTCCTATGTAACGGAATAAAGTTCCATATATACTCTCTACTGCAGCTGTTTCTACCCAATTATGATGGTTTCATGCATAACTAAAAGGACCCGAGAGTCACTGTATAGTAATCCTTAGTCTCATTGTCATTGGATCTACATTGAGTTACACTTTGTTTACCGAGCCAACACAGAATTCTGAAGACAGATGCGAATTACTAAGCTCTCATTACGCATCGCAGAAAACCTCTGATCTGTCAAAAGGAATACAATGTTCTTCATTATCCCGATCCTTGCATTGAGTTATCCAACATCATCAGCCAAACCCCCTATCAGTTCTCAGCACATGTCTCTAGAGCAGGAAGAACATCCTTGCTTTGCTATGAAACCCATGCGCTGCTTCCTCTCCTGACGATTAGGCTTTGTTGGTTTCCACATAAGAGGGAGGGTTAGGGAGACGGACAAAAAGGTGCATGCAACCCTTTATTTGCCTGCTATTTCCTCTACCTTTTGCTATCGTGGAAGGAAAAAGTGCACTACTTTAAGTAATAAGAAAGCAAAGCTGCTGCACCAAACGGCCATGATGATGATCGAGAATATCAATATTTAGATGGAAAATGGCTTACACTGCTCTATTAAATAGAAAAACAATATACGAAAATTGAAGGAGTTTTGACCATGCAGTTGAATGCTGGTGCAATTGTGACGACTTTTCCAGCTGGAGAATTATCTTTCAAAGATTTTGTCTTTGTCAAAAAATCATTTGTTTCAAGTCCTCTCAGCTTTCAACGCCATGTGGTGGGGCTCATGGCTGGTACACACCCCCATTCTCTCAGCCTTCATCTTCACGAGTATAGTAATGCTGTCGAGAAAAGCGAAGGAAATGGGTCAGGCGTCAGCTTTCTTTTTCGCTCTGGGTTTGATTTCATTACGATGCGTTTTGCCCTTTCACCACCAAACACGCAAAAAGTGGAAAAAAAAAACACAGAGAAATTGAAGGCGGGATTGGCGTTCTAATTTTTGGGTCGGGCTGTCATTCATTCATCCTCGTCAGCAGCCAGTGGACAAAAGCAATTTAATACTGCACGAGACACGTCAATTTACAATATTATTAGTGTCATTGTTGTTGTCGTCATTGCCATCATCTTCCCTTGTCGGTCATTGGAAATGAAAACAAAGAGCAGAGGAATTTCAATTTTCAGGTTTCAAATGTTTCTAGACACAAATAAAGCCAAAGCAGAAGGCTGAAGACTGTATTTTACCTTTGGCTTCACATATTGGTCTTTGGGATGGATCCAGGTGACCGTATATTGAGCAGAGTTATCTAGTTTGATCCAAGCCGATCATCATGGGTTTAGAGAGAGATCTTCCCAAAAGTTAAGTTTCTTTTAGCAATCTACTAGATACAAGGTATACCTCTAAAATGCCACTTCAATAATTCCTCTTTCACCTTCTCCTACAGGCAAAAGTCGATTACATTGGTAATCAATGAGAGCCCCAACCACCAATATAGAACTTACAGAATGAGATTGCAAGCATCACTGTGACTTGAAAGCTACAGCTACAGCTGTGCCATAAATTCCATCCTGAGAATGAAGAGCCAGAATGGAATTCAGGTGCACTAACTAGCACGCCGCCGCCGATTCGCCGAATACTTGTGGAATGCAACATCGTTCACCTTTACATTTACTTTCGTTGCATACCAGTCTTTATGTAATTTCTAACAAAGAGCCCGCTTGAAAATGTTCAAATTAAGTGCGTTCCAAACATTGGCAACAATACCACTGGACAGAGAGTGGTATGTTTCTTTTGCAGCCATGCGGCGTGCTTCCAGGACTTTAGGATCACTGAATAGCTCCTTCAGCGCTTTCTCAAGCTCTAATTTTCCAGAAACCTGCATGATCACGGAAAAGGATATCAGCAAAATGTTTAATATAATTCCCAGGAGAAAAACTTAGAGAACAGTAATTTGTTGAAATTGGTTTAGAAGTCCTTAATATGATCTCAGAGAACTTCCGTTAGGAATTCATCAGGTAGAAGCCCTACCGGACTTAAAAAAGAAAAGCCCAACAGACCAGCTTAAAATGTGCCTATGTTTAAGCCCCTGCAGTCCATATGGCCCAAAGTAACTGAATCAATTCACAGGAGATTCAAGAGCTTTCCAACCGTTGGTAGATTTTCTAAAGACTCAGAGACCAGTTGATAATAGCCAAGAGAGCTGACATTTCTTTATCCATACCATAATTTTCACCGGACAGTTATCAACCACTACTGGGGAAATATAAATAACGAGAATTGACTCCTGAAAGAGTTTAAAAAAACTGATCATTTCAAAAAGTGGATCTTCAAACCTGGAGTATAGACAGAGGATTTAATCGTTGCATTTCAAGTACCATGTGCGAGAAATGCCCAACATGCTGACCTGATATGACACCAGGAGAAAAGCTTTTAGAATGGGATTTAAAAATGACTATTAGTCCAATTAGGTGTAACAGAACAAAAGCTCACCAGTCAAAACCGCACAGCCAGATGCAGCAGCTTCTGATATGTTATGGCCAGCTAGGCCTGGGAAGAAAGAACCTCCAACTACAGCTATTGGCGTTAACCCATACAGGTGTCTTAACTCACCTACAAACAAGGTGGAAAGGATATAGTGACCTTACGGGTCAAATGTTCTAAACTCTCGCATAAAACACTCACCCATAGGAGATAGTTATGATGGTCACATATGAATGGCCTAATAGAACTCGTAAGTTCAGTATCAATTTGACTTTTATGGAAGCCTCAAATGTAGCCAGACGTTGAAGAATGTCAACAGGCTCAACTAAATGCCTATATTGGCAAATGGAAAATGAAAACTAAAGAACACAACTTTTTCAGTATGTGTGAAAACAAAATCAAAACAGCAAACCTAAAGAAAATTTACGAGCATAGGGCATGCGGAGCTTTCACATTCACTAGAGTGTTCTCATGAGGAATAGCAGGCTCCAGTAAAGTAGTGTCTAAATTACCAAGAATGGATAGAATGCAAAATGTGGAACTCCATAAAATAAGAACCTCATTACCAAGCATTCGTATTACAATAAATATATCCTTTAATAACTAGTCAAGGATTCAAGATTATCTTTGTAAGTGCATGGCATTTGCCTCATGAACTCCAACAATTTTAAGTGCGAGCTCAAGGAATTAAAGATAATACCTTGTACAATTTAGCCTAGCTGTATGCAAGAAATATAAGAGAAAAGGAAGTAAAAGGAATACCTAATGTGTCCACGACATATATATTTGTTCCTGCCTCAAGCTTTTGATATAGAGATCTCAATGCTACACTTTGCCCTTCTTTCCACAATTCCTGCACTATTTGAGGCAAAAGCAATTTAAAAAAAAAATACTCCCGTGATTTTTGAGGGTTCAACCTCTGACATGTTGAATCATGCTAAAGGTATGCACTAGATATTAACTTAATCAGAAACAAGAGAACTTCCTTTTTTCAAAACCAACTCGTATACTATTCCGTAGTTAACAGCAAAATTGCCGTATAGGTTATTTTTCTTTCCAGTGACAACCAATCAAACCGGATTACTTTTTCCCCAGATCATTATGAAATGTAGTCATAAAACTCGAGTATCTGGTTTAGAAACACCATCCAACACTCATTGAGAAAGGGTCACTGAGAACCCATGCATGACTGCATGAAATATAAAACATCACAACGCTCACACATGAAAAAGGAAGGAGTTAAAAGAGTTGAAGTATAATCCTACTCCATCAATGTCATACCTGAGCAATTTCTACTCCATGTCTTGGATCTCGAGGTACAAGTATAGTGATCATCTCCGGATGCATTCTGGTGAGTACTCTATGAATTCCTAGCATTACTGTAGAGCACGTTTGTGAGCACTTGACTCTTCACGTGTACAGAAAAGTAAGGAAGACAAACTAGTGAAGGAGAAGCAAACCAAAACTGCAAGAACATGCTCGTAAATACAGTAAAAAGTTACTATTAATGCCCAGAACACGTAACGAAACTCCGAAACAAAAAGAAGCCGTGATAATAACATTCGATAATATCATTGTTGGTTGATCAGTTCTTCACGCAAAATTGACCCAGGAGACACAGAAAGCAAGAGTTATACTAGAACAAATTAAGACCGCAAAGTCAAGAAAAATAGCAGGTTATGCAGATCAAACAGACAAAAAGGAATAGTTTTAATTACTAGGATGAAGCCACCATTGGCACTATCAAAATTCCTAGAACACCAAGTCTTTTGCTTTCAATATTTGTACTCCTAGTATCAGGCTTTCAGTCAATATTTACAAAACAGCAAGTGTGGTTAATGTGGGAAGATAATATAATATCTTTAGGCGAGATATTTGCATAAACTTCTGTCTCAATTTGGCATTGACGAACAAACAAGAATATGGTATAAAAGTGGAAGGAAATCAGTGGGAACTAACTTTCTTCTTCACCCCGATGTATGGAAGAAGCCATCCAAACCTGCCTGTGAGCTAACTGTAACTTCAGATCTTCTATACTTCTCAACTCTTCCACAGAAACATCAAAATCTTCTATCACTGAATGGAAGTAACAAACAATTAGAATAGATTAGCTCCATCTTTTTCCCTCCTCAAAGTACCAAAAGTTGATAAAAGGAATTTACAATTTGGTAGTGACTAAGTCATCAAAAGCAGCACAATAAATTATAGTCAGACAAGAGTCGATGCACCGCATCAGGAAAAAACAATTGTTTGTTTCCATTATAAATCATTTATGAAAATCAACATTAAACATATAGTAAAAGGATTTGTCCTCCAATTGCCAGTCATACCATACTTCAAGTCTCCAGAAAAGTTGATGATGTAAGGAGGGGCTTGTAGTAGTTGAAAGTTGATTGCCTGCCTAGTGCTCTGTATCATATAACAATATAAGTAGCAACTCAAGGCAAATTACAGCCAACAACATTATGTATATAACAGACTACACGTACCAATGGAACAATCAAAGAGAATTTTGAAAGCATCAATGAAATTAGTGGACGGAGCAGCGGTCCAGAGAAAAGCTTAAAGGATTTCCTAGACATCCGGCCATTTAACAACGCCAACAATATCTGTAAAGATAGTGCAAGCATATAAGCCATCAGAATCAATAACATTGCCTAATGTGTGTTCCCACACATGAATGCGTGTGTATACAGACATCATGAAGCAACTTACACCATTTTCAGAAGCAGCCATAATAAGATTTGGCCACAACTCGCTCTCTATTAATATGATTGCCTTCGGCTTCCAATAGTCAAGGAAAGAACCCACAGCAGTTGGAGTATCAACTGGCGCAAACTGGTTCAACCAGAAAGATTAAAGCACATCAAGCACAAATGCTGCATCAATTTTCGAACAAAATAAAAAGAACAGGTAATGCATCAAATTTCGCTCATTACTTGATATATGACACCGCTTGGAAGCCGCTTACTAATTACATGGCTGCAGCAAACAACATAAATACAATTTTCTTTCGAACTTAGAAAAGAAAATTGAGATAGAAGCTTTTCAACAACCGCAGCATTTTTTTTATATATATTTGCATTTATTACGTAAAGTTTCTTTCTTACAATGCAGACAATGTGGTAGTGGTCATCAAAATGTTCAAATCAGGACTTTGCTTTATGCATTGTTTGATTACAGGAATCGCCGTCATTCCTTCACCTGGATTTTTCAAACATTGTAACGGAATTGCTTGATCAATTAATTAAACAAACATTATAGTGCTTCATCCCGCTGCTGAGAACATTAAAAGAACAAAAAAAAGTGAAGATGCGCACCTAGAGAAACAGCGTGGAACCAGAGGAGAGGGCCTGGGGGGCGAGGGAGAGAGGGACGGCCGAGACGCTCGGTCCAGCGGTGAGGGTGTTCGCGGCCTCGGAGCCGGCGATACTGCAGGTGAAGTTTCACCACCGGCGACACACTGTAGCTCAGCGCCCTGTATATCCTGTACACCAGCTTCCCCTCCGTAGTTGCAGCCATTTTCTCCTCAAGTCTCAGTTCCCCAGTTACCACAAGAGTTTTCTTTGACTGATAGTTTCTCTTCTCTTTCTCTGAAGTCAACTGTTTTGGAAGTAAAATCTGCGCTGTCTTTGCTATTATATGAGATCTGAAGCTGCGAGAACGGTCCAGTACGGCACTTAGAGCCGATCGTATCAGAGCCCATCATATGTCATGGGCCCCAATTGTATCCAAGCTCACCTTCGTCTCCTGATTTTATCCGGAAACGGGCCAAACGGCCAGAGGGGATTTGGACTATGGGGCCTCACCCTTGATGATCCCGGCGGAGATAGGCACTGCACGGTATAACCAAGTTAAAATTGAACGAGTTTAATATTGAAGTATTTTAATAGTTTAATTAAAACAAATTTAACTTTGAATAGAAATTGTAACCTAATATTTGGGTCGCTATCTCATAGTAGACTTTGGGCTTCTCTTATGAAAACACTTTGGTCATATATGATTGTACCATAGAAGAGTAGATCATTGACCAGTAGGTTCGAAACACATGTAACATCGGAAAAGCGACCTATTATTAAGCCATGACTTTGGCATCATAAAGTCATAAACTATCATCCAAACTAATCACATAATCCTAATTTAAACCCATATTATTGGTTGTAAGTACTAAAATCTGGACCACGCACGGTCACTGCTGAGCAAAGCGTACTGACTTTAATCTCTCAAACAATAATCAAGAAACTAATTAGATCAAAAGGTCAAGCTGGAATGAAGCGCAATCCTCGTGCAATTGGGGTTTAATCAGGGTGAAACGATCCAAAAATTGTAGCCCTAAACTAATGTGATGCAATTTGATTGATGATGAGCACCATGGAAGAGTGGCTTCTTTAGCTCAACTTGTGTCTAATGAAAGCAAAAATATCATTAAAACACGTAATTATGACAAAGATCATGCACAGGATGTAGTGGTATAGTCACGCAATTGTAAAAAGGATTTTGCAAAATCAGGACCTCAACGTATATGTCGATTGTCTCGTGGAGAGAATATATTCATAGAACTCAAATATTATATTTCCTATATAATTGATGTCCCGTACAGTTGATGATGCAATTCCAATATAGAATTACATAAATATATTATCAAATACACTCAAATTTTTGTTTCCTAACAAAGATGAGAAAGAAGATATATTAATTTTGTTCTACATTAAACATGGTCCTCCCGCTAGTACTCCCTAATCCCTACGCATGCACCTTAGCTCTCTAGCAATATGTATTCTATGTTGAATTTGGCAAAAATACAAATCATGCACGGACGTAGCCAGCTTGGGGACCAGCCACCGATAATGGTCTCTTCCAATTGGAATCTTGCCTCAACCGTAATATCCGATACCAAGATAAGAATGGTGTTTCCTATAATTTGCGTGTCTGGTTTTAAATTTGCAAAAGGGCTTAATCATGATAGTAACATTAAGACAGCATGAAACAATTCAAAATCTTATCCGCTGATAATATATCAACACATAAATTTGACACTATGTCATGGTACTTTTTGGCACGTCCAAAAACTCGTCCCTAAAAGTGATCAGCTTTTGGGACTCCATCCCCATAAATGTGGACAATGTGTCTTTTGTGTCTCTCATTTCTATCTAAACCGTGACACGTAACCACGGATATAAATGCAAACATATACATGGGGTACTGGGGTAGGCGTAATGCATTTATTGTCACGCTTTAAACACCGTTGGAATGAGAAACAACGATTACGAATAATACGTTCTCGTGTTTGAACTGTTGTTGTTGAACAATCGCAAAGTTGTTTTGATTTCGACGTATTACTTTCAAAAGGCAATTGCTAGGACATCCCTGCCATTTCGTTCCCCAATTAGATGTTATCGCATCAACAATTAGCGTTCGAACGGTAGCGCGAAAGTATGAGAATCAATCCGACTTAAATTTTTCTCTCTTCTCTCCTACTTCTCAAAGACCAAAATTCTAGCAAAAAAAAAAAGTGCCGTTAGATGCTACTAACTCGTGCTGATCTTATTTTATATGGTTCGTTTTACACCCCAAAAGCATATAGGTGTAACTACTACGCTATATTATCACACAATACTATTTACCCACACCAAAAAAAACCAATATTATCATGAATCATTCTTCAAGTTATACCTAGCTAATTATAAATTAATTTAAGTCTGTGTACGTATATAAATGTCTTTCGTATTAACCGTACCTGTTGTTAGTGTTACCTAAGTAGAAATGCATTCATGAATTCAAAGAGTTGGGGAGAAATAATATTTGGAAAAACAAATAGGAGAAAACAAAAATAGAGCCAATTATGTAGATAGAATTGCTTGGAAGGTATCCAAATATTTATCCTATATACTTGTTTATTTCCCATATAAGATGCGATATTATTCCTGTTCATTCTAATTTTGTTTTTGTTCTTGGCAGTTGCAATATAATTCAAAATTGTAAAGTTAGTACGGCGCTTATTAGCTTACCGACTGTTTCATTGATCGAAGACAAATTAATGGAATAAAAATATAGATTCCCGTGGAAGATTACTTGTTTATCTCAACTTGTCAGAAGAAACCACGAGTCATGAGGCGTTTCCTTCAGCTTGAATATTAATATATGGTGCGTTTGTATATCAAAATTTTATTTCCTAAAATTTTAATACAATTAAATATTACAATATAATCTTTCTCTCCTCATCAAATATAAAAAAATATAAAAAATTACTTCTTTCTTCGTCTTTTTACTAAACACAATACCTAAAATTTTAACAACACTAAAATTTTGCAACACAAGCACAATCACAATCACAGATTCATTCCAAATAAGGACGATCGATCTGTCTCTTCTTTTGGGGGTAAGTAAAAGACGGTCTGTTTTATAAACTGATTGGGCCGAAAGATTTGTCACGTAGTGCAGGACACGCACACCTATCCATTATTCTTTCCCTTTCAAGTTTTTCATGATTTTTCCATATGATGAAGACGTTCAAGAATTTATATCTAACTTTCAATTTTAATGCTTACAAGTTAAGCCCGACTTTATTTAAGTTTGAAAATAAACTATCTAAAATTTTATCTATAATTGGACGGATCAGGAATGTATTTTAATCGATTCTACTTGTAGGAGATGTTTATTGCGGGGACTGATACAACCACAAGCACCCTTGAGTGGGCAATGGCTGAGCTTCTCCACAACCCTGTAACTCTAAAGAAAGTCAAGGATGAACTGAGGAGCACCATTGAAAAGCTCCCGTACCTCAAAGCTGTGGTAAAAGAAACGCTAAGACTGCACCCACCTCTACCTTTCCTAGTCCCACATATGTCCATGGACCCTTGCAAGATGCTAGGCTATTATATACCGAAAGAGACACAGATTCTAGTCAATGTTTGGGCCATTGGACGGGACCCGAAGACATGGGATGAACCTTTAGTTTTCAAGCCGGAGAGGTTCTTGGAGCCAAACACGGTGGATTTCAAGGGGCACCATTTTGAATTCATACCCTTTGGGTCTGGACGACGAATGTGTCCTGCTATGCCACTCGCCTCTCGTGTGCTTCCCCTGGCTCTGGGGTCTCTCCTGCACTCTTTTGATTGGGTCTTGGCAGACGGGATTAAGCCAGAGGAGATGGACATGACGGAAAGAATGGGGATAACACTTCGGAATGCTGTCCCGTTGAAGGCTATACCCAAACGTCACGAAGGGTCCTACGTCGGGAAGTAGTGGATGTACTAAAAAGTACTCTGCGGCCTAATCAGCTTGGTTTTCATATTGTACAAATGTACCTTCCTCCAGTGACTAAAGCTTGAAATAAAATTCTGAGCGCCAATTTCCCTAGAGTTGAATTTTGGAGAGTCGGAATATATAAATACAAAAAATGTTTTTTTTTAAATCCTTTTTTGCTCTTTTTTTTTGCCAATTTTGGGAGGGGCAATGGGCATGACCCCCCTATTCCCCTAGCTTCTCTGTGCCTCCCACGCCGTGCAAGGCCTTGGGGTCTCCGCTGCCGCCGCAAAGGGCCTCGCGGGGCTCAGAGGTTACCGCGAGTCGTGCTACGCAAACTCCAATATACGCAATGATGCCGATCTTATTGTTTCTTCAAGCCCTTAATGCTAAAATTATTTTTATTGTGTAAGCTGCTGCCCTTTGGCTTTTCATTTAATATTTCCCACGTAACATAATCTTTGCATCTCAAAATATCTTCAATACTCTAATTAATTTTACAGACAATTGAGATCAAGTATCCAAGCTTCGTGCGTCGAATGATGCACTCAGCCGAGTCCCACTCTGGGCTGGCTACATATATATTGGGCTATATACCTTGTCGGTACAATAAAATGGGCTATATTCCGTAGACAGTGGTTTAAAACTGTCTTCCGATCTCAATGTTTCTCCAGTTCATATCGGGCTTTTCAACGTATATATACTACGTGGGCTTCCTTCACGAAGTAGGCAGTTTAAGGTTCTCCGGCTTCATAAATATCCGTGAATACCATGAACTAAATCTTTAAGGATCTCGTCGTTAATTTCGTTTTAGGCAAGATATATATTTGATATCAATCAAAGTGCAAAACAAGGAGTAAGAAGCCATAACAATCACCTTAAAACAATCAATATATTGCAAAACAACTAAACAAATAAAAAGAAGGAACAAGAGGCCGCCGACAGACTGATCCGGTTCTTATAATCTCTTGAATTAGAGACTCTTATCTTTGCTAAGAAAATGACATGCACAAGAGAGGTTATAAAATATAATCCATGGAGAGAACTGCAAATCATGTTATGTAACATACATGTAAGAAGTGAACTGCGATGATCAAGGATTTACTCTAACATCAAAGGTAGAAAGAATTTCCGCATTAATTAGAATTCAATAAGTTCCAATTAAAAGAAGGCTAAAGTAGTGTGCAGGGAAGGGGCTATGTCTGACTAGTTTCGAAATATTATAATCCTGTGCTAAAATCACATTCATAGATCGAATAAATTAAATAGGCCGGCTGAGCTTCAAATTTGAACAAAAGCTGCGGCAATCAATGTGGCTATAATTGTTAGATGGATCAATTTGGCCAAAGGGTACGTTCACATTTAGTTCACCTGCATGCATGTACTAGGTCAGCAAAAGTATACGAAAATGCCTACCCCATATATCCTTGGAGGTTTACCTCAATTTGGTAGGTCATGACCACTGAATTGGTATTCGGTGGGACACATATATAATATATAAGCACATGATAACCTGAAAGCCACAGTAATCTGCGTCTTGCATCAGCTAACATCTTGTGCTATCTACTTTTGGGGCACAACTGGTAACGTTCAAAACTACAATATTACCAATAATTACCAAGCTCCAGATCAATCAAAGCAAGTTAATCGCCGTGTAATTTAGAGCCAATCCAACGGAAAAAGACACGAAGATTAGTGGGCCTGAGATGATCTCATGACTAATTATGACCACTTCCAAAGTCAAATTCGTTTTTTTTTAATACGAATATTGAAACCATAGGATCAGCGTTTGCGTTAAGAAAGAGAAATAAGCAATATTAGGATAACACAAATGTCTGGAAGAGATCAGATATATATTGACTTGCAGAGCGTGTTCCAGCTAATCACGCAACCTTAAAGGAATGAATCTGTTTTCGGTTTTCCTCCATATATTGTGTTTGATTTTATTGGAGGGCCATGTTGATCAGAGTATATAACAAATAGCAGGAATTCAGGAAACAATTATGTGACAGCTTTACTATTTTTGTTTCAGCTTTCAGCAATTCGAGCTCTTGTATTTTTAGGGGTTCAACATTCGTACTAGAAAAGTTTTGCAAATCACCCGAACAAGACCTTGATGGCTCTAATTTCACAGGTACAAGGAAGCTCGTACATAGTTAATTGCCAGCATTGATCTACTGATCCTTGCTTTCGATCATCAATTACATCACTTCAACGCAGCATGCCCGCCCATTAAACAAATAGAGAACCATACAGATAATGACTGAATATATATTGGAAACGAAGAGAAACAAACAACATTGACTTATCTTTTTCCTCCCAACCATAAGAAAAGGACCTGCGCGAGGCCTGAACTCAATTAAAACAGATAGAACGTCAAATCAAAAGACTACGTACTGGGTATGTATATCTTTTAAATAGATCTGCGAAATGCAATCGAAGGTAATTAATCTGGCATTTTATTTTAGCGTCCGGACAACTCATATAGTGTTTTGACTTGAGAGATAAGAGTAACAAGTGACTCGCATTATAACCAGTACCGTTGGATTCGATGACATGTCAAGAAAACTAGATAAGAGCAGTACTGAGCAAAGCCCAAAGACCACCAAAAACACAAACAAACAATCAAACGTAGACAATATGGCACATGCTGCGATTTCCTTCAAAATTCGGAAGTGTTAAATTAATGCACTTTTTCTAGATAGTCTAGTTTAAGCATCGTATTTACTGATGTAGAATTATCTAGATTAGTAAAGAGTTTCAAACCAAATGCTAGAAGTATCTAGCATCTATTGTAAGTTGGTTTCGTTGCCTATAAATAGTCCATCATGTCTCATATACTGTATATCTAGAAAAAAAAATGGCTCATAAATTGTATAGAACAAAAAAACTACGAAGAAACACTCTTGTATTCTGTAGTGGGAGACACGGGTTCGATCCCCATAAGTTTCATCGTTTCAATAAAGCAAAGCTATTGTTAGCCTTTTTGAGTCTATTTGATAAAACATTTTCCTCTGTACACCTTTTCTTTCATCTGTTGTCCTGCATCGACCTTCAAATTCCAACATTCGGTATCAAGCCACCTCGAGTACTTTCGGGCGTAGTCTTCCGCACCACAACCAACTTCTTAAACTCCCTTAAACATAATCTCATTTTCAATGGCCAACCTAACCCAAAACTCTAGCTCTATGATGGTTTCAGTTTTTGATGGAGAAAACTATGATACTGGATTACAAAAATGAAGACATTTTTTATGTCCCAAGACTTATGGGATATCGTGGAAAACGGAATTGTTACTCCAGAGGATTCCTCCAGTAAAGTCACCAAGGAGATCAAGCAAAAGGATGCAAAGGATTTCTACCTACTGCAACTTGCTTTAGCAGAGCACATTTTTCCAAGAATTTTCGGATGTACTAGTGCGAAGCAAGCATGAGATACTCTGCGGAAGGAGTTTCGTGGCAGCAAGAAGGTATGTGTTGTTTGCGTCCAAACTTTACGGCGAGATTTAGAGAATATTAAAATGAGAGATTCTGAGGCCATACAAGACTATTATGCTAGAATAATGCAAATAGTCAATCAAATGAGAAGCTATGGAGAAAATATCACCCATCAACGAGTGATAGAAAAAATCTTGATCAGTCTTACTATAAAGTATGATCCTGTAGTAGTTGTTGACGAATCAAAGGATTTAGAAACTTTGACAGTTGCTGAACTAATAGGTTCTCTTGAAGCACATGGGAAAAGGCTGAATAGGCGTAATGAAAATTCAATCGAACTTCAAAATTGAAGGTACGGTCTCAGAAATTTCAAAATTTTGTTGAAAGAAAATTCAAGAAAAATTATGAAGGAGAAAGTTCCAGAACTTCAAAATATCCTCCTTGTGGTATATGCAAATTAACAAATCATCTAGAGAAAGACTGTTATCATAAAGGAAAGACGCGATGCACCAAGTGTCAAAAATTTGGACATGTTGAGAAAACATGTCGGTTTAAGCAAAACCATCAGGTCAACTACACTAAAGAACTAGAAGAGTAAGGAGTATTATTCTATGCCACTCAAGCATCACAACACAATCAGGATACGTGGTATCTTGACAGTGATTGCAACAATCACATGACAAGTAATAGCAAGATCTTCTGCAAATTGGATTCATCCTTCAGACCAAAAGTCAAGCTAGGAAACGACGAGCTTGTTGATGTAACAGGTAAATGAATGATTTCTGTTCAAACAAAGAAAGGTACGAAATTCATTCCTGAAGTTCTTTTAGTTCCTAGCTTGCATCAAAATCTACAAGTATTGGTCAAATGATGGAGAAAGGATATATATTGCACTTTGAAGGAAGTTTCTGCACTATCTACGATAGAGATGATAAAACTTTGGTTATAGCAAAGTAAAGATGTAGAACAAGAGGAGTTTTCCAATTCAATAGCAGTATCTTATGAATACTGCTATGAAAGCTACCGTTGATGAATCTTGGCTATGGCATCGAAGATTAGGTCACTTTAATTTTTAAGCCCCGAAAATTCTTCACCAAAAGAAGATGATGAGAGATTTTTCATCCATAGACGAGATCCATGATATTTGTGAAGGTTGTCTACTTGGCAAGCAACACATACAATCATTTCCTTCAAGCAAAGCATGGAGAGCTACCAAAGTTCTGGAACTAATACACACGGATGTCTGCTGTCCCATAACTCCACCATCGCATGAACAAAACATATACTTCATTCTCTTTATTGATAACTACACAAGAATGACATGGGTGTACTTCATGCGTGAACGATCAGAAGTTTTCAAATTTTTCAAGAAATTCAAGAACTTTGTTGAAAAACAAAGGAAAAACAAAGTGGTTGTTTTATCAAAACTATTTGGAGTGACAGAGGCAAAGAGTATAACTCAAAAGAGTTTGACAAGTTTTATGAAGACGAAGGAGTTTATCATCAACTAACAGTTGGCTATGCTCCAGAATAAAATGGAGTTGTAGAAGAAAAAAAACAGAACAGTGATGGAAATGGCAAGATCTATGTTGAAAGAGAAAGGTTTTCCTACAACCTTCTGGGCAGAATCAGTCTATACTGCAGTTTATTTACTGAACAAATATTCAACCAAAGTTGTTCAGAACAAAACGCCAATAGAAGCCTGGAGTGGAAGAAAACCATCAGCAAAACATCTCAGAGTTTTTGGTTGCATTTGCTATGTGCATATTCCGGTGGAGAAGAGAAAGAAGCTAGACAACAAGACAGACAAATGAATATTTCTCGACTACAGTGATCAATCGGAAGGTTACAGAATTTATAGTTTAAAATTAAAGAAATTAATAATCAGCCGAGATGTGGAGTTTGACGAAAATGTAGCCTGGAATTGGGAAAAAGAAAAGATTGTCAAGAACATTACAGTGCCAATCACTCAAATTCAAGAAATCACTGAAGACCAAGGGAAAAGAAGTGATGTTGTACAATCACCAATTCAGCAAGCAACACTTCCATCAACATCAACAATATCATCAGGTACATCTTCTCCACCTTTCTCAAATCTACTAGAATCTTCTCCAGAATCAACTCCACGGAAAGTAAAATCTCTTCGAGAAATATATGAGACTTGCAACTATGTTGCTCTAAAACAGAAATTTTTGAAGAAGCAATAAAGAAAGATGTATGGATTAAAGCAGTGGAGGAGGAGATAAAAATGATTGAGAAAAATAACACTTGGGAACTAATAGAGAAACCAAATGAAAAGGAGATCATTGGAGTTAAATGGGTTTACAAAACCAAGCTAAACCCCAATGGCTCCATTCAAAAACACAAAGCAAGGCTAGTTGCTAAAGGGTACTCTCAGCTACTCGAAATTGACTATAACGAAACATTTGCTCCAATTGCTCGCCTCGACACCATTCGAGCTCTTGTGGCACTATCAGCTCAAAAGAAGTGGAAAATATATCAGCTTGATGTGAAGTCAGCATTTCTAAATGGATTTCTAGAAGAACAAATTTATGTAGAGCACCACCAGGGTTTTTCATGGAAGACTCAAAAGATAAAGTTCTAAAACTGAAGAAAGCATTATATGGGCTCAAGCAAGCTCCACGCGCATGGTACAGCAGAATTGATAGCTACTTCATAAATCAAGGATTTAGAAGAAGCAAGAGCGAGCCTACTCTATATATCAAAACCCAAGGTAATGCTGATACTCTTATTATTTCCTTATATGTTGATGATCTAATATATACAGGAAATAATGAGAAAATGCTCCAAGAATTCAAGGAAAACATGATGAAGACATTTGAGATGAGTGACTTGGGCCTAATGCACTACTTTCTTGGCATTGAGATAAGTCAAGAAGAAGAAGGAATATTTATTTGCCAGAGAAAATATACAGACAATCTTCTAAAGAGATTTAATATGCATAGATGCAAATATGTGACGGCACCACTTGTGCCAAACGAGAAGCTAAGAAAAGAAGATGGAGCAAAAAAGACATATGCTTCAATATATCGAAGTCTAATCGGCATTTTGCTATATCTGATAGCTACAAGACCAGATATTATATTCACGACAAGTCTATTATCAAGATTTATGCAAAATCCAAGTCAAATTCATTAAGGAGTTGCTAAGAGAATACTAAGGTATCTGCAAGGTACAAGAAAGTATGGAATATGGTACAGACCAAATTTTGACTCAAGAATTTTTGGATATACCGACAGGGATTGGACAGGATCAGTGGATGACATGAAAAGTACTTCAGGCTATGCATTCACACTAGGATCTGTAATATTTTCATGGGCATCAAAGAAACAAGACAGTTGCACAATCTTCAGCAGAAGCAGAATATGTACCAGAAGCAATATGTGCAAGTAAAGCAATTTGGCTACGGAGAATTTTTTATGACATGGGTCAAACTTAAAAGGAGCCTACAGATATTTTCTACTACAGCAAATCAGCCATCGTTATGACAAATAATCTTGTGTTTCATAACAGGACTAAACACATAGCGATCAAATATTATCACTTTATAAGAGAAGCCACCAAAGACAACGAGATCGAGTTCAAATATTACAAGATTGAAGAACAGTTGGCGGATATTTTTACTAAGATATTACCCAAATTCAAGTTTGAAATTCTACACAATATGTTCGGAGTATCAAAAAAGTGCGCTAAGGAGTGTTAAATTAATGCACTTTTTCTAGAAAAGTCTAGTTTAAGCATCGTATTTACTGATGTATAATTATCTAGAATAGTAAAGAGTTTCAAACCAAATGCTAGAAGTATCTAGCATCCATTGTAAGTCGGTTTCGTTGCCTATAAATAGGCCATCACGGGTTCCCATAAGTTGCATCATTTCAATAAAGCAAAGCTATTGTTAGCCTTTTTGAGTCTGATAAAACGGTTTCCTCTGTACACCTTTTCTTTCCTCTATTGTCCTGTATATATCACCTTCAAATTCCAACAGGAAGTTTGCCAGCCGCCAGGTGTGCGTATATATATATATCCCTAACATCTGGGACTAGCGTTTAATTTCTCTCTTATGTTTAGGTGATCTGGCCTTTGGAAAAAAAAAAATCCGTAGCCAGCTTTTAATTAACCAGCTGGCACTTCACTCTTCAGAAGCAAAAGATTTTAAGTTCAGACTATTAGAACGACGTGATCGATTACGATGGCTAGCTTGACGACGCTTATAATCATGTGCCTAGCTACTTTATTCATCAGCTGCAAGTTGTGGAAATAAAAAAAATAGCAGCCATGTGATCTGCGCTTCTCAATATTCTATTAATATGTTTGAGTCCTAATTAATTGGACTCAATATTTTAGATTTACTACTAAAAAATATATAATAATTTATTATTATAATATTTATTAAAAATCTTCTCTTCACTTTTTTACCGACTCTCGTACCCCTAAAATATACCGTATGTATAACCAGGCCGATCGAGTAAACTGCTATAAAGGCCGGTCCGAGAGCTTGAGTTATTGCAGGCCAGCAGACACTAAGAAACCAAACGAAAAAACATGGAGTACGAGACCCTAGGATTAATCCTAGCTATACTGCTATGGGTTGCATGGCTGATGATTGCAAAGCGCCGTCGATGCCGTCGAGCAAAGGAGCAAGGTCAGCTACCACCTGGGCCGAGACCGTGGCCAGTGGTTGGAAACCTTTTCCAACTGGGTCCGGCAGTACCCCATAAGACCTTTGCAGACTTGGCTCGTAAGCACGGTCCCATAATGACCATTTGGCTGGGGTCAATGAGGATGGTGGCGGTCTCGTCCAGTGAAGCGGCCCGTGTCATGTTCAAGAATCATGATGTGGTTCTTGCGGGTAGGAAGATGCGCGAGGCCATGAAGGGAGACTTGGGTACTGAGGGGTCCCTAATTATGAGTCCATATGGAGGGCACTGGCGCACGTTGCGCCGCTTGTCCACCTCGGAGTTTTTCTCCACAAGCCGTCTGGAAGCCATGCGAGGTGGTAGTCGTTACCGTGTTTTTTTCGGTATCTTGAACCGAAATTTTTGTGTTTGGTGCTTAACGTTTAGCGCTCTAAAAAGACGTAACTTATTTTTAGCATGTTCCAACAGGTGTACGCGGGAAGTGCATCGATGACATGGTGCACCGCATAGAAGAAGCTAGTGCATCTGGTACCAAAGCCATCGACGTTTCGAGGTTCTTATTCTTGATGAGTTTCAATTTGATAGGAAATCTCATGTTTTCGAGAGATTTGATTTTGTTGGACCCCAAAGCGGAGAGTGGGGACGATTTTTTCTACAACGCAAGCAAGGTCGTGGAGTTGGCCGGGAAGCCGAACGTGGCAGATTTCTTCCCAATTCTAAGCTGGCTAGACCCACAGGGTATAAGGAGGAAGACCCAGTTCCATGCGGAATGCGTATTTGAAATCGCAGGAGGTTTTATGAGAGAGAGGCTGGAGAGCAAGGAAAACGGACATAATGAAGAAAACAGAAAGGACTACTTAGATATGCTTTTGGAGTTTCGTGGTGATGGGGTGGAGGAGCCGTCAAGGTTTTCTTCAAAAGGCATCAATATCGCAGTCTTAGTAAGCCCTCTTTTGGAGAGCATAGAAAATATTGTTTTAGTATATTATAGATGGGATAAATAATCTCTTTTTTTAAAAAAAAAAAAGATTCCAAGTATAGGGCCCTTTTTGTATGTGTCCAATCTATTCATTTGGTTATTTTCATAATCTTTCTCAATAGTAGGACTACTACTCTTTTTCTCTTGGATTTAAAAAAAGAATAAGCAATTTTAACCTTTTTTTTAAGCGATCATTAGCGACGAAACTAGTGGTTGATACTGAGAAGTATGCAAAAGGGGTGGTGTGTGTGGGTTCAGATTGTAAGTTTGTGGGAAAGGCTCTCTTCCTCCCAACCTTGGCCCCTCTCTTCTTCCTTCATTCTTTCTGATAAATCATTGATGATTATAAATTATTAAAACCTGTGTATGGATTAGGTAGTCGTTAATCTTTTCATAAAAGTAGTCATAATCATCATATATTGACAGACAAAGAACGCGTGCATTTGATTCTGCTTTCAGGAGATGTTTGGAGCAGGAAGCGACACAACCTCAAGTACGATGGAGTGGGCAATGGCTGAGCTTCTCCACAATCCTGAAACTCTTAAGAAAGTCCAGGCTGAGCTGAGGAGCGTCATAAGCCCTACTAAGAAGCTCGAGGAGAAGGACTTTGAGAATCTGCCATACCTCATAGCTGTCGTAAAGGAGACACTAAGGCTACACCCACCTCTCCCAGTCCTAGTTCCCCATGTGTCGATGGACTCCTGCAACATGCTAGGCTATTATATTCCGAAGGATACACAAGTTATAGTGAATGTTTGGGCAATTGGACGGGACCCGAAGACTTGGGATGAACCTCTGGTTTTCAAGCCAGAGAGGTTCTTACAGCCAAACATGGCGGATTTCAAGGGGCAGCATTTTGAGTTCCTACCCTTCGGCTCCGGGCGACGAATGTGTCCAGCAATGCCGCTTGCCTCTCGTGTGCTGCCGTTGGCTCTGGGGTCTCTCTTGCACTCGTTTGATTGGATCTTGGCAGACGGCCTTAAGCCAGAGGAGATGGACATGACCGAAAGGATGGGAATAGCTCTGAGGAAAGCCGTCTCGTTAAAGGCTATACCCATACCTTATAAAGGGAACCACGTCGGAAAGTAGCTAGTGATGTATGTCTGTATGTGTGTAACGAATTGGGGGCGGAAGTACTGCGGATGTCAATAATGGCGACGGGTGGTGTGTGTGGGTTCAGATTGTGAAATGGTGCAGACGCAACTTGAACGAACTCTATCTCCTCTCATTTCAAAAAATACATTAATTATCTTCCATGCTAAATTTTTTTATAAGTAATTATCTTCCATGCTAATTAGAAAAAAGAGAGGGGAGCGTTTCCTAAAAACTCTTCCTAAATTCCTAATGTTCTTCGGTCTGTGTAGAAAAATGTCGATCGGAAATCGGAGGAAAGATCATATATATGCGCAACAGTTAACGTACTTCACCCATCGCACACAATAGATTAGCGATGTCTAGCTTGCTCTTGCAGTTTATTGCTCCTAAAACGACTGGAAAGCGTTTGATCTAGATGTGACACTGGTATGCGAGCAACAAGTACAAAGGTCCGAGGATGCGTGTATGTGCTGTCACACAATATACGATTACAACAAAGTGTATTCCGAAAAAGAAAATTCCAAGAAATTAAAAGGACACAGCACATAAGTGGTACTAGGCCGTACGTTCAGCTGTAATGCTAAGCACAGAATGACACACAGCAATTCGGACTCAGCTTTGCGGACATGGACTTTCCATGATTGTCCAAGAAAAACATGAGCTTGTCCATATATAATATCGGCCCGCACGAGTCTTATTGAGAGGAAGCTGCCAACACGATGCCCATGCCCTCCTTATTGAGAGGCATTACTATTATAGGAGATGAGAAAAGACATGAACCAGTATAACACTGTTGTCCGATCGCGATTGGCCACCCGTGTAGAGCAATTTTGTTATAGTGATAATTGTGACGGCCTATAAATTTACAAGGCTGTTAGCTAATTAGCAGAGCCATATCGACGTTCTTGAAGTCATGGAGTTGTCTTTGAAGTTCCTTGTGTGTTTTACCGTGATCTTCTTCTCACCAGCTCTGCTATCCTCTTCACTCTCCCGTAGAAAATTCAGCCTTAAACGGAGATGTTGAAGAGTGACATTGATAATCTCCTCTACTTGCAAGCTGTAGTTAAAGAAACACTACCCAAAGATACAAAAGCCCTTGTGAATGCTGGGGCAATTGGCAGAGACCCGGATGTGTGGAATGACCCTCTTGTCTTTCAATCCCAAGAGATTTTTAGGCACAAAAGTTGATTACAGGGGACAAAATTTTGAGCTTATCGCACTTGGAGCTGGGAGAAGAATTTGTGCAGCCGTGCATTTGGCTCATAGAGTGCTTCACCTTATTCTGGGCTCATTACTTCACAAATTTGATTGGGAGCTTGATGGGAATGTAACTCCAGAGACGATGGACATGAAGGACGACTTGGGGATAACAGTGTGGAAATTTGAACCTTTATTGGCTGTGCCTAAAAAATGCAACATATAAACCAGCCACAAGATAAATAAGAAACTTTTTCTTTAGAAGTCAAGGTCGAAACAAGTTACATGACCATTTAGAACGTCGAAGCTTGCCTCTCTAATCCTTGAGACCCTTGTCTGATTATTCATCCAAAAAACCCAAAATCAATGATGCTCGAAGACAATTGTATTTCGTTCTAGCACCTGGTGCGCGTGCACTAGATGAACATTCAGATTTTTGTTTGAACACCGAATCAATATCGAATGCGCCAATTCTTCAGTGTATCCTTCACTGAAAGACAAAAAATATAGACCTCACTCCATGGACTGTGCATCAAAATCACAATAAAGACAGGCAGTGCACGGGAGACAGGGAAAAAAAAAAGAGAGATTCCGATTGTGCTATCGCAGAAATTAACAAAACAATACCTTGAGATAGAAAGGAGGAGAAAGCTCTCCTACCATTCACCAGATTTTATGCCTTCCATGAGACCGCAGAGAGCTTCATGTTGAAATACAGAACACGCTTTACATGGAAGTCGCAAAGACAAACTAATATCTAAATGCCTAAAGAAAAACTAAATTAGCAATTTAGCAAAGCCATCTCCACCGAAAAAAAAAAGAAGAGAAAAAAATGAGAGATAATAATTGATGGAATGCCTTTTCTGTTCAGGAAAAATAAAAAGAAATCTCCTGGTATATCATCTGACAGGTCATATCTCTACATTGTCATGTTCATTGTTCGACACCTATGGGGAGAAAGTCTATGTTTTATAAAACATTATAACCAATGTCATCCCTTCTGAACATATTGTCATTGCAAGCTCTTCTGCCAGCAGGCTCCTGGAAATCTTTCTCGTGAGGTTTTCTACCAATCCTGCAAAAATAGTTGAGACCTACAAGAAGCTCGACAATTGCAGCTTCAGTTTTTGCTTGGTTTGCAAATTGAAGTGTCTGGACCAGTAGCACATTTGTTCTGGAAACTGCATGCTGCTTCTCAAAATTCCGCTCAGAATGCCACCTTATCATGTTATGAGCAAGAGGAGCCAGCCATTCCAAAATACTCACGAGCACCAGGCTCCACTTTGCTGCTAGGGCAGCATCGTAGACAGTCAAAGTCATGGTTTTGGCATACGACTTTAGCCTGGCCCTCAGAGCAGTTCTTATTGTTGTGGGTAACTTGTTGTATAGGTCATCTCTTGTGTCAAGGCCAATTAAGTGAGGCGAAGAAGTTAGTTTCTCAATCAGTATAATTAGATTTGCATAATGGAGAGCTAAAGCAGCATCACCGAGAGTAGCTGGAGGTGCAGTCCACATCTTATTATGCTTAGAGTTAAAGAAGGACAATTTGGTATAGAACCTGTTGGTGCAAGAAAGAGATTTCATCTTTGTGTAATCTGTTTCGTCAATCTTTTTCATAAGAACATCACTCAACCTCATAGAACTCAGGCCTGTTGGCTGGCAGCTCAGTAAGACAGGAAATTCACTTCCACCGCTCATGCACCCTTTGAAAGGTCCAACATGAGCTAACCTGTTGGTTTCAACATTCAGGGGGTTTCCATATACACTAAATGTTCGATGGTGCTCCTGTTGCTGCTTGTCCTTTCTCCTGCTCTTGTCTGCATTTCCTGGCCTTGGAACCAGTCTATCGATAGGTCCTGAATAGAACCCTCCCACGCTATTCTCAGCAGGAAAAAAGGAAGCGTGCGTAGGAGCAGAAAAGGAATGGCTGCGAGGAGAACATTCAAAATTCATAAGCTGGTAATCCAGGTTTCCCTCTCCCGGCGGCGCTTGATAACTTCCAAAGATATATTTTATCCTCTCCACTATTGTGAAAAGCGATCGAACCAGAAGCCGGACAATGTAATCATAAGTTCTATTCCATGGAGACATCTCCCTCAGATTTCTCACTTCCTGACGCTGCCAGAGTACCTTCTGCTGAAAATCAAGTACTTTTACCCGATTTGGCTCACTGTTCTGCATTCTCCTAAGAGTTTGTTCAAGCTCTGCCAGCACTTCCAGCTCTTGTGACAATTGTGCCATAGAAGCAACAAATCTCTCCATCTTTCTTAATTTCCTCTCCATCTTCTTCCATTTATATTCCCACCCAGCCCATTGAAATCCATTCTGAATAGGGGCACTAACAAACTGTTCGAAACGGTGATAGAGAGGGTCTCTGCACCTCTTCCCAAGCCTGGCCACAGACCTCGCCAAAAGAACAAAATTTTGGGTTATCTCATTCAAAGCGAGTTCCATTAAGTAATCGTCGTCTTCTGAAACAAGCTTCTTAAGCCCAATAGAGTTCACAATCTCTCCCTTCAACCTATGAACCTCCTTATCACTCAAGCATCGCCACAAATTAATCACCTTTAGCATTAACCTAGCAACTTCAAATGCCAAAATTTCAATCACCCTCTTGTCCGTGTCTGACACACTCTTCCTGGACATCCGCCTCAAACTGCCCAACCACGACTCATTCCGACTCTCACCCCCCATGACAATGAAAACCGTATCAAAATCAAAACTCTAGTATGTAAAGCTCACTTACTGAATCAAAATCAAACACAAAACCAAATTAGAATGTCATCACGGCAACAACGAGACCAAAATCAAATCGTGGTCTAAACACTGACTAATTACCGAGCACTTTCATGCTGTATAAAAAGTCAACTGCTGCGGGATCACACCTGAGAATGGAAGCTATGAAATGTGACCCGTAATGAGAACCCAGAACAATCCAGATGCTAAACTTAAACCCCCATTTGGTTGCCGAGAAAGCAGATGAAACAGAAAATAAAGCCATCCAACTAGAATCAAGCTAAAGAGTTTTTAATACCCTAAATGATATGCACTTCCTTTCTCTCCCCCTGCATTTTCTGAGAGACCAAACGAATCACCTCCCCAAATCTCATCCAAAATCACCGATTTGTAAAATCCACGCAGAAGTACTAATCCCAGTGAAACCAAGAACAATGAGAGATAGATTGAGTGAACAGACAGTAAAACACAGTTGAGATGGAAGAAATGCGGGTCGTCTATTAACAATCCGAAGCAACGTTGAGCTGAAGAAAAAAGGAAAAGGGTGGTCAGACTTTTACCCGTACGGAGGCACCGGCGTCAAATTGCGACGAGCCAAAACGGACGGAGACGATTCATTCTCTTAACGGAGAAAAAGGCTGACAAGGGGACAATACGGGAGTGTAGAAAATGGGTCAAACCGAGGTACTGTCTCCGTGTCTCGCTTCTCACGAACGCAAAGCTGTTAGCTGTACAAGTATTTATCTGCCGTAACTGTAACTGTCTCTTTCAATAATTTAAATATAAATTTTGAATTTATATATACCAACTCATCCTATTTGTCTCTCAAGAATTTTGAATCTACACGAAGTCATTCTATCATTTGGTAGATAAAAATCTTGATCAGTTTCTCAAGATCAAATATTCAACAAAAACTTATGTTCTGTCCTTTCGAGTCGATCTCTGTACTATTCTAATGGAAGTTATTCGATTCTTGCAGATTTTTGGTAGATATATTTTTACATGGTTCTCAATTCTTAATTCTTATTTCTTCCTTCCCCGATTGAAACTTCAACTTCATATGTCCGAAATGAAGTTTAATATATATTTAATTAATCTCGCTTATGAAGTCATTTTCATTTATTATATAATCCCCGAATTACATTAATTACTAAATCTGAGCTTGAGTTTGATACCGCAAAGCAATCATCTCCTCAACCAGATCCTCCTTATATGAAATCCTATACTTATAGCGTGAGATGAAATTGGAAGTTGACCTTCCATATTATATAAAATAATTTCCCTGTAATTGCATGTCATCATGTAGTGAGGCTATAATTAGTTTGTAAAACACTATAATATGCTAATTTGTAATTCCTATCGACTACTTATTACTCACTGTTATTAGTCTTGGGATGGCCAATTATGTTTATCGAGTGTTTTTGTTTTGATGGTCCGTGATAAATTTTTAAAAAATTGATAATTTAATCACTAGGTTTATAATACGCTGATGATTTAGTCACTATGTTTCATTTGTTTACTATAGTCATTGAGAATATATAATTGTGACGATCTAGTCCTTCCGTCAAGTTAACGGAATAGAACGCGGTTGATCGCTACATGAAGCGGGCGACCGCTACAAGTTACTGTTGCCGCAACGGTAAACAAACTTATCGATCGCTATTCCGGCTAAAAATTTAACGAAGGTTTGATGAAAGGATCAGATCGTCACAACTATATATTCTCAGTGACCATATAGTAAAAAAAATGAAACATAGTAACTAAATCGTCAACGGTACTAGAACCTAATGACCAAATTGCCAATTTTCCTAAATTTTAAATAAATTGTAAGGGCAATATTATAGTACATCCCTTAAGTTTGTTATCCTAAATTTTAAAACCATCATTTGCTATCCTAAAGTTTTGAATATAATTAATCATCGTCCTCCGTTTAATTTAATTAATGTTATAGTACACCCCTTAATGACCAAAATGCCACTTTAAAGACAATTTTTAAAAATAGATAAATTAATTAAAATTTAAGAAATTACTGAAATATAGTTTCAATAATTTTTTTAAAAATATTTATTTTTATTATTTAATGAATTTTTAAATATATTCAATAATTTTGTATTTGAAGAATATTTAGATTTTTGCACGTGGTTTAAGGCTCATTTGAAAAGGAGACCGATAATTAATTATATTCGGAACATAAGAGTCACACATCCTCATTTTAAGACTTTGAGAGATAAAATTAATTTAAACCTATAATTAAGAGGCCTGCTAGAACATTACCTCTACCTCTAAATTTTATGTATTTTGTTGTTCATGTAAGTTGGAAGCGGTCCAGCAGTGGGGATTTCGTTCTTCGGCAGTGGCGGAGCCAGGATTTTCTTATTGAGGGGGCCAGATTAATTAAATAATATTATTAAAAATAAAATTCAAATATTATATGACATAAAAATTTGCAACAGTAATTTGTTCTAAGTTAACCTTGATTTAGAATTAAAAACAGGTACAGAAAAATGTATCTTATCAACTTGATTGTATATATTCTCAAGAAAAATACACAAAAGCATATTGATTTCCTATTACAATCCACAAAAATATATCTTATCTAGATATACTAAAAAAAAGTACACAAAAGCATACTAATTTCCTATTACAGAGCAACTCGATGACTCTTTAAAGAGTCGAAATCATCTATTAACATTTATGTGCTAACAGTTGCAACAATTTCTTTTTCAATATAGATAACCAAAGAATTTGCAAGAAATTCATCTTTCATCTTGTTGCGAATACTTGTTTTAATGATTTTCATGGCTAAAAAAGTTCGTTCTGTAGTAGCTGTTGAAACTGGAAGAGTTAACACAAGACGAATCAATCTATCAATCAAATAGAAACTCTTTGACTTTCTTTTTTTCACCAATTTTCGGCATAAGTCAGAAATTGTAGACAAACTTTTGAAATCCGGATCACGAGACACATCATGCTTAAATGTTTGCAATTGATATCTCAACTGAATCTTTTCTTGCTCTGTAAAATCTTCAGGGTAAAATTTGTCAACAAGTCTATAAATATCATCGATATTGAAGAATTTAGATGCATTCTTAGCCTTAGGATCCAAGGTCGAGCTAAGAATAAGAAGTTATGTTGCTTTTTCACGAAACTTGCTGTTTAGTTCTTGTAATTGAGATCAATTGCAGCCACAAATATGTCAATTCGATAATGGCGCTCAATTGTAACATGATCTCATTGATTCTGAGACCTAGCTCGACCTGACTTGTACAAATCATTCATATCAGAAACTTCAATATCATGTTTTTCACAAAATGACTTCACATTCTCAAGAAAGGCATCCCAACCATTTTCTCTCAAGTTTTGAATAAGCTCTTTTGTAGTTTTGACCAAATGCATAACATTCAAAATGCCTTGAGTTTCTTGTTGTAGTGCTTGATATAGACAATAAGAAAATCTCATAATTTCTTTCACCAAATGCAAAATAAATACAAACTCAAATGATATCATAACCTTGTATGTTGCATCGACATCACCACGTTGAGAATAAGTGGATCCATCAATGATGATATTGTCAAGAACTTTCAAAGTTGCATTGAACATACTTATCACACTACATATAGAATCAAAATGAGAGCTCCATCTTTCACTAATTTCTTGCAAATTCTTTGGTTATCTATAGTGAAAAAGAAATTGTTGCAACTGTTAGCACATAAATGTTAATAGATGATTTCGACTCTTTAAAGAGTCGTCGAGTTGCTCTGTAATAAGAAATCAGTATGCTTTTGTGTACTTTTTTTTAGTATATCTAGATAAGATATATTTTTATGAATTGTAATAGGAAATCAATATGTTTTTGTGTACTTTTCTTGAGAATATATACAATCAAGTTGATAAGATACATTTTTCTATACCTGTTTTTTTGTTCTAAATCAAGGTTAACTTAGAACAAATTACTGTTGCAAATTTTTTATGTCCTATAATATTTGAATTTTATTTTTAATAATATTATTTAATTAGTCCGGCCCCCTCAAGAAGAAAATCCCGACAGCTATCACGTCAGTTGTAGGTTGTGTTAAATGTTCAGCACGTTACTTAGAAAAAAAGGGCACCTATCAGTAACTCACATTGGCTGTAAAGCTTGTAGCAATTTTTTTCAATGCAATTTTTTTACTGCTGTGAACTTAAATGGGGATGAAATAAAAATTTAAAATTTTGGAGGGGCCATAGTAATTTTTTCAGTCAACCTCTAAATATATATACCCAAAAAAAAAAAAATTTACAAACTTTTGGGGGGGCCGGCCCCTTCCCTCCGCCCCTGTTCTTCGGACCCTTAAGACGGGCGAATGGGCACTACAGGTGTACGTTTTGAGCTCAGGTTCCCTTCTAAAGTGGGCCGAACTACCAGCCCAGACCTCATAAGCGGGCTACAGAACAGCCCCGATGGCCAGCAGTAACCCCCCCCCCCCCCCCCCCAAAACACAGAAAAAAAAACCCCAAAAAAAGCGAAAAGAAAAGGATTTATTGATCTTAAAATGGAGTTTTGTTAATGAAGCATGCCTATTGAGAGGATCAACATAATCAACCCACATGGAGAGAAGCCAAAAAAAGGAATTAAATTCTATGCGTGTTGCTTTAATTATAACTCTGCAGCTTTATTTTTCATGCTTTCATTCATTCAAATCGCCACGAGAGAAGAATTAAAAAAATGTACCCAGTGGCCAGTGGTCCCCCAACAATTCCCCAGTTCTCAAATCACAACAAACACTAAAATCCAATCTCTCTTTTTAACTCAATCTTGTATCCCAAGAGATAAGATTACATCTTCCTGAAAGATATTTTGTTTTCTTCCGATTTTGCTATTCTCTTCGTTGGGACTCTTCTAGAGCTTGAAAATGTTATTATATTTTGAACTACTCCTTCTATCAAGGCGCTCATCGGAAATCTCTCACCGTTTAATTTATTAGCAATCCCCATTCCCATATAATAATATGTAGCCCTTTGAAACTCCTTAACCCCACATGATCACCGCTGGGGAATCTCCCTTTTTTTGGACCTGCTTTTTCTCTTTACGATTACGTAATAAACTATGTCGTTTTATGCGATGCAGGCCGGTTAGGGAAGAAAGAAGAGAGATCAAATGATCTATAACCCAGAGAAAACGGTGTATGAACATGGTCAAGAGAAAAGGTAATGAATTCCTTACTTATCTTTATAAAAAATTTCCTGGAGAAGTGGCTTTGAAGTTAAACACTAATCCCATCCAGAGGATAGATCAGACGTTACATTATCTAATCCTTTTCTTTCATTCTTTTCCTGCTTTTTATGCTGGCCAAATTCATTGCGTAATCAGAGCTTAAGAGATTTGAGTAATTTTTAAGCCTGAGAACTGTTTGTAGGAAGTTCTCAGATAAACAGGTGGCTGATGTGCTTTTTTGGGCAATAACAAATGGGTTCCTTTTGAACCCCCCAAGAGGCCATATCATGTTGTATTTTTTTTTTGTTGTTTCCAGGACTCAAGGACCCCCCATATTGACCAAAATGCCTAACCCTGCTTAATTTCTCAATATATTAGGTAATAGTACACACTACACAGTTGGAGCATTCATAGTTAGGTGGACTTAGGTTACCAATAATGGGGTATAGCTATTACCTGAAGAAATTGGCTGAGCAAAGTAATGGGATCTGAACTGTTCACATCAATTTTTTTTTTTGTTTTACTTACATTTGCCTTTCTTCAATCACAAGCAAATTAGCGATTTTTTTTTCTCTAATTCCAAAAAAGTGGCTTCTACCCTGGTCAAATTTGAAGGAGACCTGTCTTTGTCCATATACATTTTTGGGTGCAATACAACTGCTGGTTTTTGGGAACCTTTTAAGTGGGTTCAAAGGGTGCCCACTCATTGACCAAGTTGAATATTCAATAAATATTATGCTTTATGCTATAGTTTTTATTAATTACCTCGCAAGTATACTTCTCCAAAATACAGATATATATAGTAGAATACTCTACTTATGCTAACAAGGTAAAAAAAAATGATAACAAAATCTTGAATTTTGAAGCTCATTAGGTACACCACCATCATGATTTATTAAAAAAAATAATGAATTTTATTTTGTTGGCAAAATAAGCAGTCATTGACAGTAGTAGAAGTTAACAAGCTAAATACGACACTTTTTGTCAAAAAGCGGGTGTATTTTGAGCACGCCACAAAATGGACCAACTTTCGGCATTGGAGAATGGTTTGAATGGTTTGCTAATCAGTCCACTTTTTAAAAATAATAGAAATTTAATTGCTTAAAAGAAAAAGGGAAGAAAAAAAAGACAAATAATTCGTTACATTATAAATAAAGAAATAAAATATTTTTGGATTATTGTGGTTCTCAACTTCTCGGTCAGTTAAAACTGTGCAAACTTTACATATCATCATTGCCGACCTATTCCAGGGGATCGCGATTTCTCTTGATCATTGTCGTCAGTATAAACGCAGCTCCAATCTAACGGATAGAAAATGATGGAGTACTGTACAGTGGAATCAGGGAAGGCGCAGGGTATAATAACTCTTTTGTCTATACCGGTTCGTAAACGGTCCTACCGACAGCTTTGCTTTTTGCAGTTAGAATTGGATTTTTCTGCCTGCCTTTGTTTTCTTTTCCATTTATTTAATTTTATCGTCATCCTTACAAACAATTGACAAAGACGGATAAAAAAAGAAAAATGATAATGGCGCCCGGTTCTTTTTAATTTTTCCTTGGTCCCGGTTTGGTGGTGAATTAAATGACTTTTTTTTACACAAATGACAAATTTTTTTTTAAACAAAACCTAAATTTTAACATGAAAAAATATTCACTGAAAAAAAAAATCCTTCTTAGGGTGGGTGTGTTTGTGTTGTAAAATTTTTGTGTTGTTAAAATTTTAGGTATTGGGTTTAGTTAAAAAGTGAAGAGAGAAGTAATTTTTTATATTTTTTTATAGTAAATAGTAGTGATTTGATAGGGAAAAAAAGATTATATCGTAATTTTTTATTGTGTTAAAATTTTAGAGTGTATAAAATTTTAGGACGCAAACGCAGTCTTAATTTGTCGAGGAAAAGAGGTCTGGTTCAGTAATAAAAAACAAAAGGTGCCCTGATCATAAAACGTGGTGGCAATAAAAACATCCACTGAAAACAAAACATTATTATCAAGAAAACAAAATAGAATTCAGATTCCAATTAGGCTCGGAAACGTAAGTTAGGGATGCGAACTTTTTCTTGCAGCACTATATAAAATAACGCATTATTTTATGGCGCGTTTATAGCTTTTACAGCAAAGCACCAGTTTAGTTTGACCAGATATTTAACGCATGTTTTGGAGACTTCCATAAAGCCGCCGTGTAATTACTCCGATACACAATGCCCGAGAGAGAAACTCTATAAGCTTTTACACAATTGCCCTTCAATTCCGCTACTTCTTTCTTTTCTTATTATATAATGTGTAAATTCACTCTACATTATTTTATTTGTTCCATCCTAAGAGAAAATAATATATTCTGAGTTCTTATTCGATCCCCAAAAAAAAAAATCCTTCAATTTTGTTTCAATTTTAGGAATTGATATCTTTGGTTGATTATAGGCTCAATCAAATTATAATTATTCTAATTTTATACTGGATTATATTTTTCAAGGAGATACACTAAATATTACTTTAAATACTCATAATTTGGTAAATCTGTTAATCTGATCGAGGTTAATAATTAGTGGAGTTTTGCTAATTTTAAAACCATTTGTTTTATTAGCCGGCCATCATTAATGCTATAACCTAATGACATCTCTTTTCAATATTGTGACTATTGTCGTTGAAGTGTATATTTAATTCGCTAATGATAAAAAAATTGGGAAATTGTTATTTTACTCAATTTTTTTTTTATTTTTGTAATTTACTTTCAACTTTTAAATTTGTAGTCCTTGAGTTGTCTTTTTTTGACGTAATGGTCATTCCGTCAGTCTGTCGTCCATATATTTAACTGCACATGAAGCGGTCGAGCGAGTATATATGTTGAAAGTAAGCGGTCGATCGGTACAAATTTACTGACGTGTTAGAGAACTTCGTTAAACATATGGACGACAGATTGACGGAAAGACCATTTCGTCAAACAAAGAAAACTAAATGACTAAAAATTTGAAAATTGAAAATGAAAAACTAAAATAAAAAGTATCTAAAATCTAGGGACTAAAAATTGAATTTCCATTAAAAATGTTAGAATTTTCCAATTTGTGGATAGGGTCAATTTGGGTATATTAGGTTAGGGTTATAGTAGTAATTCTGCCTATTACACAGCAGCGGAGTGCAAGCGAGAAAATATAAAATACCATGCCGGTTTTTCTCTGTCATTTTCCTGCCTCCCGACCATTAATGGAGGGAAGTTTTTACGAAATCTCCCACCAAAGTTAAACAGAAAAAGCTACAGTGAGCAGACCCTTCCATGCACTACTTCTGGCGCCATTTGCAGACACCCTCTTTGTTCAAACTTCTCATCCACCTTCCTTAACTTCCTTTCCTGTAAACAAAAAGCCAAAGCTAAAACCAAAACCCTTCCTACACGCGCACGCCCCTTTTTGTGTCCTTTTCAGTTAAATTCTAATGGAAGAGAAGGAGAGCACGGTGTCTGTGTCACTCGGAAACTCGGACACCGACTCACCCCCGGCCCCGTTGAGTATCGTGGCACCAGCCCCGGTGGCGGTGAACATGGCCTTGGACACGAGCCTTCGGTTACCAACAACAACAACAACCGCAGCCACAACAACAACGATGATGACAGCAACAGGCACGACACCGGGGAGTGCAGATATGTTTGGGAAAAAGAAGAGAGGGAGGCCGAGGAAGTACGACGCAGATGGGAACCTGAGGCTGTCGTACACAGTGCCGCCGCCGCCTGGGTTTGCTTTGTCGCCTTCTTCTCCTCCTTCTGAGTTCTCTTCCAAAAGGGGCCGAGGCAGACCTCCTGGCTCTGGCAACTGGCAGCTTCTTGCTTCTTTAGGTGAGTTTGACGAAAGTGCTGCTGGGTTTCAGATGATGCACTGGTCCGTGGTCTGTACTGTTTGGTTACTGAGAAAATGTTGGAAAAGAAAGAGAAACTCATCAAGATTTTATGGTTGGTGGCATGTACTTTGCACCTTTCTTTTGTTGGTCAACAAAGACCGACTTACCCACCATATAAGATTTGATTTTTGTTTTACTTTTTTTACTTTGTGTTTATGGAAACTAGGACTAGAACCATAAAAACCCAGACTTTCTTTTGACAGTATTTGTCCAATTTTTTCCTGACCGAAAAGGGTTAATTAAGGCTTGTTTAATGAATTGGACGAATAGTTTAATTTGACATAAAATTAAAGCTAGCAGCGAGTTTAATTTGACAGAAAATTACTTTCTAGAGGGATGATACGTGGGCTTTATTTCTGGAAATGAACAAATCAGGATCTTAGTTTGTATGAAGGTCCCTTTTAGTCGTATTTACGTGCACTCTATCATTGCTAAGAAAATATGATAAATTGGTGAATCTCATGATCTGACACTGTTACCATGATTTCCTCGAGTTGAGAAGGTCATATACCAGTTAAACCAACAAGGCTCAGTGTCGTGCGTATTTATTTATTTTATATAGTCGTGTTGGTTTATATTGTTCTTGCTTAATTTATCTTACACGTGGAGTTTGATCTGCGAAGGTGAATTGTTTGCGAACACGGCTGGAGGGGACTTCACACCGCACGTGGTGACTGTCAATACTGGGGAGGTAATCTACTAGTGATAAAATTGCATTATATGACCGTCAGACATTATATGCATGCAATGTTAGCTGATAATGACGAAAATAGACCTTAAGGATCTTTGCGCTAATCCTGATTGACTATTGTTTGCCTAATAGAGATTCTGTTTTATCTTGCAGGATGTTGCAGGAAAAATTCTTTCATTTTCTCATAAGGGACCTCGAGGAATATGCGTTCTCTCTGCCAATGGAGCAGTTTCGAATGTTACAATTCGCCAACCGGGTTCTTCTGGTGGGATCTTGACATACGAGGCATGTTCGTGATTCCTGCTTATTCTATTTCGACTTTCCATTTTGTGGGATCTGGTGCATGGATCGTTTCCATCTCTTTTACAAGAATGAACCAACTACATTCATGGTCAAAGTATCTATTGTTGAGGTTAATGTTAGTTCCTGGAGTTTGATCTTCATTGGACACGTTCATGACCTATTGCATGTTTGAGAAAGTACAGGCAAGTCTTCCAGTGTACTGATAGTGTGTTATATAAGATGGTATCACTTTCTCTCGGAAGACTGGTTGGGCCAGTGAGTTTTTCTTGCTCCTTCCCATAAGGTGGAATCGCTGGTTGAAAACTATGCACCTTACCCTTTGTTCTATCATCTTTATTTCTTAGGGGAAATGTTTCTTAACAGTGCATTATAAGAAATAGCCTATTAACATGAGTTAGTATGGTGCGAGGTATTCTTCCCCCAACTTGCAAGTAAGCACACTCAGGCATCTTTTATTTCAGTCAAGACAACATTAGGTTCACGTATCTACTAGTTTTCAAACCTTTTGTCTGCAGTACCTGTGTTCCGAAGAGAAAGATCCTTTTCCAAACAGCCAAAAAGAAGACAACAAAAGAGGAAAAAAGGATCAAATTAATTCTAGGAAGAAAGTTTGTGGTTGACATGGTTGCAGTGATGATAATTTGTATATGAAACTCATGTTTTAGCTGGTTGCCTCATCTTACGAGCTGAATATTGTCGATTTTCTCAGAAGGGTGAACTGTAAGATTTGTCTGCTTGGCAGAATTCATAATCAACACCATGTTCTCTGTGAATTTGAAAAACTGTTACTATCATGCTGTTGTTGTATTCTCCGCTTTTATGCAGGTTGCAAGGAACATTTTTATATTGCTGTTGCAATGCTAAGGACCAGGGTTGTCGTATGTTATTTTTCGGGAGTTCAGTTCCATTTGATGTAACCTGCAGAAATGCCTGATGGAACCAATATCCCCAGTGGAAAACATGTAGAGAACTTTATAAGCCTATTCAAAATGTTCCTAGATAATTAAATGGTTCTTCTGTCTCCAAACAACATGATTTATGTTTTCTGCATTTTACAGTTGGTTGTCTGATGACTAAACAACTTATAGATAGTATATTGTCCAGCAGTTCATTTTTTGACACCCTGTGAGTTTTTTTGAAAACTTTCTTGCAGGGCCGCTTCGAGATATTGTCTTTATCTGGTTCATTTACAGTCACTGACACCGGTGGTATAAGAAGTAGGACTGGGGGATTAAGCGTCTCATTGGCTGGCCCTGACGGTCGCGTCGTAGGTGGTGGCATTGCTGGTTTACTAATGGCTGCTGGTCCTATACAAGTGAGGCATTTCTGTTAATTCCTATGTTGTGATTGCTCAAACAATTCATATGTTTCTTTCGTGCTAACTTAAGCGTCAACCATGTTACCCGGCAGAGCCATTGCAAAAATATGCTGAATGAGACTATTTGATTCCTTTATGCTTGTGGCTTGGATTTTGAGACTACATGCTCTGAATGAATGGTAGATGTGTTCTAGCAAACGTTGAATTTACATCTTTGGAACATCCTTTTTTAGGTACCAAATAAGAATATGACCTAGACTATGAATGTACTATAGAAATTTGTGTTTCCTTAAAGACTGGTCCAAGGTGGAGGAAAAAATGCTAGGGAATTAAGGATAACATGATTCTACTTGATTTGCCAGATTGTTGTTGGAAGCTTCATGCCAAATGGTTATAAAGCACATAGGAGGAAGCACCATCGAGAACAAACCATGATGTCCCCGATCCCAAGTCCTCCAGACACGGTGGCAGCTGCAAGACCCATTTCACAGGCGGCAAGACCCGATAATGAGACCATTTTTATCCCTGTACAATTACCGGAGCTGAACCATGCAGCAGCCAATAACGGTACGAGTGATAAACCAAACCGGAATGCCACACCAAATAGTTCTGGTTGGAATATCTCAGAGCCAACCTCAGACCAGAGGCCATCTCCTGACATCAATATCTCCGCCCCTGCTGAATAGGATTGTAGGTAAGGTTACCGTTTCTTACCTTAGCCTTTGTTTCGTAGGTGATGTTATTTTGCGTTGCAAATATACTATTTGCAATCGCAGTTCATTAGTTTCATTTCAGGTGTATCTAGGAGAATTGGAGGCTGAAGTGATAAAAGACAGATTTATTGAGTGATTTCGTAACCTAGATTTGACAGGTTCTGCTAGGCCAGCCTAGGATTAGTAATTAGTAACAGAGGCAGCCTTAAATTTTTAGCTTGAAATGCTATGGGAGCAGTTTAAGCATGAAAATACGAGTTGACTGTAAGACACCATTTACTCGTTTATTTTATTTATTTGGTCATAAGCATATTTTATTGACTACTCAATTCTTGACGGGCTTGTATGACTCCAACAGAACTAAATATATTGGAGATTGGAACAAATTTGTGTTATGCTTACGTTTGCCTCTTGCAAACAACATCCGTTTATATAATCTTTCGGACCAACCACAGCCGAGTGCAGAATCATAATACCTCTCGGTGATTAACATATATTAGATGTGCCTAATGTTAAATTCCACATGTGAAACAAGTGTGGAGCAAAGAGAACAGATGTGATTAATTTCGATGAGGAATATATCTCTAGACAAAGCCATGATATGATAAACTAGACCTTCAGAGACAGTTAAACTTTCTCATAGCAAAATCATAATTTATTCTCCTGACCAGATCCCTCAAGATTAAAACAATCTCTGAAAAAGTCGTTTCCTTAAGATATTAGCAGTAGCTTATTCCTCCTTAAGATGGCGAATGATCTTGGAATAGTAAGCCCAATCCGAGTGTCTCGGTGTTATTGCAGGCTGCCCGAATGGATGTTCTTTCACATAAGAAGGGACATCAACTGCATCCGCCAGTCCATCCAAGTACATCCGCAGGTCACCTCTAGGGCCTAAAGGACAACGTTAAAATGGAATTTCAATTCATAATGTCAATTGCGTTTCTAAGGGGCTGTTCGTTTAACAAAAAAATTCTCATAATGTCAATTGCGTTTCTAAGAGGCTGTTCGTTTAACAAAAAAATTCTCATAATTTTTTGAATTCTCACAATACAAAAATTTTACAACCAAACATCATTTTTAAACTCACATAAAAATAACTACAACACGCAAAACACAAAAAATTCTCACAACACTCCTAACCGAACAACCTCTAAGAAATCACCATTATTAAACCACTGATATGATCTCTTACCCAAAGCTGTATCATGAACTTGGTCAACCTTGTATTCCTCAGGAAATATCGCTGTATGAGGCTGCAGAATATTTTCACAAAAGCAACTAAGATACTTAAAACTTTAAACAATAGTAAAACTCTTAAAAAAAACACATTTTAAAGAATGATTTTCTTACAGGGTTTAGCAGGGCCGTATATGGCTTATCATCTACGAACAATGTGTTTAATGCAGAATGTTGAACTCCAGAATTCCTTATCTGCTTAAATTCTTTCAGAAAGATGGTCTTTTTCTTGTTCTCCAAGGTCTTGAACCCAGAATCGGTGCATTCGTCTTGGTGCTTTAAGTATCCAAGACATTCATTAGTACGATGACGAAAACAACTGGGAGGGCAGTTGAACTACATACACCTTGTTTTTCCACTTAAATTAAACAAACTTACCCAAGCAAACAAAAGCTTGCCTTCTAATCCTTTCATTATACAGTCCAAGGCGTTGTCCAGATACCATCTGTACGCAAACACCACACGATACAGGCGAGAAATATTGGAACATGAGTTTCTCGAGCAAATATTAAAGCAAAATATAAGAAAACTTGCATTAAGCAAAATGCATGGTTTTGCGGCCTAGCGATATTCACCCCCTTGCAGAAGACCATACTGCAACTTCAAATCTTTCGAAGCAAAACTTCATGAATTCTTCACAGTGAGGCCTCTTGTAAACTGAGAGGAACAGATTTTGATGAATGGTTATCAAAACTTCAAGAAAAAAAAAAGATTATCAAAACTTCAAAACCATAACCGCATTAGTACTACTTTTGTTTACCTAAAAAGCTTCCATAGGATGCATCATGGCGTCGAAATACTGGAACGTTGGACTTGACGCGATTGTAGACCCTATGGCACAGCAATCCTCCTAGGCCCAAAACAAGAAGTTTCTTTCGAGGCCCAAGGTTCAACTTATCTAGTGCAAGACCACAATCGTCCCCAGTGTCTTCTTCATCATCATCACTATTCTCATAAAGAACACATTTGTTTTTCAAGTTGGTGATCTTTTCAGCCATCTTTGTCACTACGAGGATAGACGACTTCTGATTTGTGTGAGAACAAGCCGTTTGTACTTGGCGTATATATAGTTTAGAAGGTCGTGACGGATGGTTTTCCAAGGTTCACGTTACACGTACACTGGGAAGTGTCAAAGTGAACCTATTGGCTTCGACGCTTCGGATATTCATGAAAACAACCCATCATGAAAGAAGTTGCACCGGATGGATATTCACGAAATTCACGTATACGACATGTCGTTCGGTTAACATTTAGTTAGTCCGAAGACGACAGGCCGTTGTTTGAAGGGGCACAAATTCACATCAGAGAATATCACGAAAAAGGTCGCAGCCTCACAGGAAAGTTTTAATTGAACAGCTAAAAGCAGTGGAATTTCCAACACCTTCGATGCCGATCGGAGAGAACCCGGTTCATGCGGGCTGGCCCACGTCCTCAGGCGGGCCGCAGAAAGCCGATTCAATAATCCATTCAAAGAAAACATTAGTCCCCTCTCCTGCTTTACTAGAAAAATTACCGTATACGTGGCAATGTAGATAGACTAGCCCGTGGCAGAACCTTCTAGCACAGCCTCGCCCATGGCATCTATTCCAGCACCTTCTAGCACTGTCCTACTGCTAAACCAATATAAATACACGCAGACCGTCCACCTTCCTCGTACGTCCCGCTATACTTTTAACTTTTAAGCACTGAAATAAGCAGCAGCATTTTTTACGTCGAGGAAATGAAGCCCATTGATGCCAAGAAGGAAAAGGTGACAATCCGAGCTGTGAGCGGCGACGAGGAAGGCCGAAAGAGAGTGGAAACGATAGAGCTGAACACTCGCAACAAAGACACCCTCAAGCACATAGAGAAGAAGCTCATGGACAAGGGCGTGCAGCGCATGGACCGTCACCCTGTGGACGGCTTGGGCGGCATCGGCAAGCCACCGCCCAAGTCCGGCCACGGCGGCAAGTACACTTGGGAAGGCCCGGACGACCTGGTTGAGAGCGAGTTGGAGGAGGTGCCACCTGCGATAGATGAGAAGGACCCGAACTATGTGGATGAGGAGGAGAAAGTTCTGAAGGGAGAGGACAGTGACGTGGCGGGCTTGGTCGTGGGGGAGGTGGAGGTGCCTAAGGCTGCAGAGGCAAGAGAGGGGGTTGCTCGGATTGAGGTTGATCCTCGCTTAAATGTTTGAGGATTTGGAAGCTCTCCTTTCCTTAAATTTGAAGCCGTTTCTTTGCTTCTTCTCTTTTTTGTGTCCTTTTATTTTTCAGCTTCTTTAACAAGGCAAATGGAATGTAAAGAATGCAAATAATTAAATGTTTTATATTTCAGTTTGTTTAACAAGGCAAAAAGTCATACGTTTATCATTTTGGTCATGCAGTTGTTAAGATGAGAGAGAATTAGGTTGGTGTGTTATTTTTTCATCTGTTGCGCCCAACCCACTGCACGTTACGGGTGTGGTACGTTTCATCATATGCACAAAATAAAACTATATTAGGACAAATAGTTGATCAGCACAGCGATCGAATTTAGTTATTTGTTTCTCCCTTGAGATTTCATCTGCAAAGAGTCTTGATTGAGGACTCAAGACTCTTCTATGACTCGGTGCAGGATTTATGTAACCTGCAAGAGTTATGAAGGGCCACACGCTTAGGGTCTAATTTGGATTAATGAGAGCCCAATCCAGTTTGATGGTGGAAGTGGGGCCATTTTTTTCAGTTGTAAGATTGGACTTGTGTCTGGCAAGCCTTTTCACTAAAATGGGCTGGGATTGGGATGCACATGTCCTTTAGACGCCAAGTCTCTTTCTATTATGCCAAGTCAATTTCAAACTCACCCCGTATTGGCTATACTCAAAAGTGAATAGGGTTATGAATGAAGATGAGTTGTTGCTATCAATGGGTTTTCAGCTTCTTCTGATTTTGCAGCGGCATTTTTGCCGTAATTTTTGTGATTAGTCATAGAAAAAGGAGTTGCCGCTTTGTTCTTTTGTTGGGATTATTCGTCGAATTGTTCTTTTGCCTAGGAAGTCCCAACAGGGTCGGGTAGCTAGTGCTATAGGTCCCAACTTGGTCCAAGCAATGTGTATGGTCTTGTAGGGCAGTGACAGAATACTTGAATGACAGTTCCATTGTCTCTTCTGCCAAGGAGATTTACCTCAACTAATAGCGAAAGCAGATCGGTATCGGGTTGGTAAATCATTCCAGAGAAGTTTTGACCTAATCAAGTGACCGACATTCATTTGGTTTTCCTTTCTTGGCCAAGAGGACCCTTGACAGATGTTATTTTGAAGTGAAATTGAGTGAAGCATACGAACTACTTCGCTGGCATTGACCGGCCGACATTGCTTGTGCCTCGGTGGTGTGGGTCTTTCACTACGGTTGTACCATCATTTGATCTTGCAATGAATTGAACACCAAGAAAGGTTTTGTTTTCCCGGATGAATATTGGATGACAGCACAGCATTTGGAACCAAATAATGTTTGGGTTGCTGGTCCATACACTACGCTGACGTTGTCTGGTTGTGAGACCAATATTGTCTGGTTCCTACGAGAAAATATACAAGAAGATGGATTAACTGATGAGAATATATAATTAAGATAAAAAAAATTAAGAGCTTAAGGGAAATAGGAGAGCTATAAATGTTTCCATAGCATCCATTTTTGGTGTCTTACCTGGTTTGCATTGATAGCAGAAATGATTAGGCACATGACATACAGAACACACAAAGTAATGGGAATCATCTCCAAATAGCCCAAAGGGTCAGATAAGATGCTTTGGGACTCTGTCCAACTTGTCCGAGCTAGTGTGAAACAACTGTCTCGAGGTATATATCTTGACATGCATAATTCATAAACAACTGATTAACTTGAAGAATAGCTTTGTACAAACTAAAGGTTTAGGTTATTGAGCTATACGAGTATTACAGTAAGTGTTAGATGAGTGGTGCTGCTTGTTCTGGGTCCTCCAGCTCTTTTCGAGTTTGGTGAGAAACTTGCAGCGACAAAGTGAAAAGGAAATTAGGGACCATGAATACCTGCTCACATTCATTAGACTTCCATTCATAATTTAGTGGGACACATGATTATATATATATGGTGAGGATTTTATCTTTCAAAAGACAAATGTGGTCATATTTTTTAGATATATATAATATATATATATATTTTTTAAAGTAACGAGGGAAATTCGAGTATGCATTGTACTAGTTTTGAACGAGCTTGGTTTAGTATATGCACAAGTTAGATTCAATACTACAGTAAATCTAAAATAGACTTACTGGTTCACTGACCAACTCCCTATTTAATTTGCAAGTTTTTTTACTTGCAAGTGTAGTTTGAACCCCGAGTGTATGTCTAAACCATACTCTCAGAGGGACCCGTTACCAGTTGAGCTACCGATGTGGGTTAACATCTTATTTCAAGATTTCAGAAAAGACAGGACTATAAATGGGACAAATTGTGTCTGAACCTCTTTTGTATTACTTTGAAGTTGATCAATTAGTAAGGTTGTTGTCACGCCCTCTTACCCCCTAGGCTCACCTATAGCAATGGTATGCACACAAACGGAGATTACGGCAAAAATGATCCTATGAGTTTTGACGTTGAAAAAGCTTAGCGGAAACTTTTAAAATTTTATTGGTAATGCAATATATATATATTACGTTTTAGAGGGTAGAAATTATAGCTTGAATAATATAACATAACATACATAGCGGTTAAACACTAAGTAAAAGAATGTACAAAATAAACAGGAGGTATGAGTTACAGTTCACAAAATATCCGTCTAAAGGAAAACAGAAGTAAAAGAAAATAAGTACAACAAAAGTGGAAACTGTCTACTGTCTTCCATACTACGACCACAAACCTCAACAACTGTACAACTACCACGGGAACCCAAAAGGATGACGACTGAATCTCTAGTCAACCCTAGATTCAGTGTCAGAGGTCAGGTCAATTATTACATTTTTCCCGATATCTTCTAGCGGCGATGGGGGTGAGAGAGGAACATCCTCAGCTAGCTCCACAACTGGAATTGTTGGAGGTACCTTAGAGAACCACTGAGACTCACATTCCACAAAAACTTCATATGAATCCGTAACATACGTCCACATTGTAATCACTAGAATGTATGGGTCAACATCCAGATACTCCTCACTCATAAAGGTCAACATCTGCTAGATCCAGGGTCCGCAACCATAGTACATACAAGACAATTAAACAGATAAAGGGGTGAGTCCTACTGACTCAGTAAAGGGGGGAAAGGGACATGTTATACATAATTAAACATGGATCATAAGAAACAGAATAACATGATCGATGCAATTGCATGGTTGATGCATATGTTTCCCGGTTCTTTTTCTTTCTTTCTTTTCTTTCCTTTCGGTCACTATCACTTTCTTTCTTTTCTTTTCTTTTCTAGTTCGATAAAGGTGTCCTTTCGTTACTCTGTTCTATCCTCCAGAGCAGGGTTGTGCGTCCCCTCCCCTTCTATGGGACTATCCTGTGCTCCTTGCACCAGGACCCGGTCAAGCGTATATTGTTTCACGCCAGGGATACTACCCACTCATTTCAGTGGTGGCTTGCACTATCCCACTGTGATCGGTACCGTCACCCGTTCATAGGACCACCTCAGGGTATGAGTTTTATTATTTCGGTCATTTCGATCATTTCGGTCATTTCGGTCAACAGTTTCCCATACCCATGAGATGTTGATGCAATATAACATGTCATATGATACAACATGACATTTCATACAACAGATATTCAATTCATAACGATATATACTTAACATGCGATCTTTTAGCATAAAGATGCTACAATTCATAATGATTCAAATACCACATCCTTACATAGGCAAGTCCAACAACTTATACAGTTTTTTTTTCTTTTTATCTATTATTGAACCCAATAAGGACCGTTGTGTGTAAACGAAAGGATTTTAGGGTTCTTCACTAATTTCAAAAGAAAATCCCCCAGGGCATTTTCAATTAAAAACCTCTGAGCATATTTTAAAAATCTCCCGAGCACGATTTATAAAAATATCCCGAGTGCACTTGTTAAAAATATCTCGAGTGCGCTTTTCAACATATCCCGAGTGCACTTTTTAAAAATATCTCGAGTGCACTTTTAAAAAAAATATCACGAGTGCGCTTTTTAACATATCCCGAGTGCACTTTTAAAAAAAATATCCCGAGTGCACTTGTTAAAAATATCCCGAGTGCACTTGTTAAAAAAATATCTCAAGTGCACTTGTTTAAAATATCTCGAGTGCACTTGTTAAAAAATATCCCGAGTGCACTTTTTAAAAATATCCCGAGTGCACTTGTTTAAAAAAAATATCCCGAATACGTTTCATAAAATTCCCGAACACGTTATCAAAAGGCTCCTCGGACACTTTTCTTATCCTCTGTACTAAAACAAAAGTCCTTTCCTTTTTATACACCATTCAAACATACCAGTACCCTACTTAACAGAGGTCTTTAAAAAAAATCATCATGCATGCACAGATTCTTCACCCAAGGCCAACCTGCGGTCATACAATCCCATATTCACTATTTTTTTCTACTGACAGAGACTAAAAGATACCCAGATCACCATTCACATGTTTCAGCTTCATAAATCAAGCATTTAACCATTCTCAAAATGATCTCATCAATAATAAACATACAACTAGAACTCTTTTACGTGCTTGTGAATATCTCCCATGTATCCTGATATGCAACAAACTCTCAAGCTCTACCCTTCCCTTGTAACGTTAAACTAGATCCCTTATATCTAGTTCTCTCTAAGCATGTAACTTTCCCGAATATTTTGTTAATTCGCTAAACCCTTACCTTATATGAAGTCTTCTGGTTTTGTGGATAAAATGAATAATAACACCTGAACAACAAAAATTATTAGTTAGGACAGGAGAAGACAGAAGTTGATGGGAAGGAAAGTGCAGACCGGTACTACCTCGGTCTCTTTCCTTCAGTCAGCCAATGTTCTTCCCCACTCACGTCCTTTTCCTCCCTTTCTCTTTCGTTTCTTTATGACTCGCGTACTAGGTAGGTTCACTAATTTTTGTTTGAGACATCAAATACGCAGGAGAGAACAACGAACCAATGAGTGCATCCCCCCTAACCAGCCTATACACCCTTAGCTAGGTAAGCAATCATTCGAAAGATAATAATCAGTTCGGAGTCATACACAGACTGCCACCACACTTCCCATATAACATGTCTCTATTGTAAGCACTAAGTCAAGGTGCAAGCCAATAAAAGAACTTCACGTAGGCGATTAAGATAAGGGGGCATTAAATGCGCATTCAGCGAACTAAGAAATCCCGCATTCGGGGTCCAAGGCTAGGCCAGAAAATTTCCGACCACGCCGACCTCCCGACTTACCGACCGTCCGACCTCCCGACTTTCCGACCTTCCGACCTTCACAAAATATTGCTTTCTACCTAGTGACACCGAGTGTTTTCTCCAGTATTCACACAAACTTTTAAACATAAAAACTATGTTAAAACAAGATATAAGATATATTATCATAGTGGTTCAACTTCTTATCAAACAAAAATACATACATACATAAAATATAGTAAATACGTGGATCGAGGGAGGAAGGGGTATTACAGTTGCTGTATCATACGCGTAAGTGCTTGAAGTGTGGGTAACTTTAGGACTCACCAGCAGGCGAGTTTTGGCAAGACACCCACTTATAGGAAGTCTTTTAGGATTCTATATTTTCTTTCTAGAGACCAATTACAATCCATAAGCAGTATTCAAGGCAGTAGAAGTGTCTGCCCAGAAGCAGGAAATAAGCAGTACTGTTTGATAATCCAACTGCGAAACTCCCCTCTCTCTCTCTCTCTCTCAGCGCCATAAAGTAAAATGTATGGACAACCGGCAACCGTATGGGCTAAGTACTTCAAGCAGGGTTAGAGATGGATGTAAAAAGACATCGTGCATGTCTAGTTGAACTTCGGCAAAAACACAGACATTCCGCATGATAAGTACTTGAGGGATCAAACTCCATGATATTTTTTAAGTGAGATTTGTAGCAGACATGTCAGATTGGACACCTTTTACATGTGTGCAATGGAACTACGGTCCCCCAATCAAATAATCGATTTTTTACGCAATGTATAATATAATCAAATAAGAGGACAGTAATTTTTATTTTTATTTTTGTTAAGGAAAGCACTAACTTTTTTTTATAATAATAAAAAAGGACAATAACTATGAATTTTATTCAATAGTACCTGCACCTTGGCTTTAAAAGAGGAAATAGTGCAAAAGACACAGAAGATGACATGAGAAAGTGAAACAAAAGAAACTCGTTGTTTATTCCTTTTCAGCAAAATAATAATAAAGATAATAATAACCAAAAAATAATTAAACTCGTAGTTGTATATAATGTGATGACGAATATGACTTCTCAGCGATGGCCGATGAGCAAGACAAGTATGGATTTGGAATTTGAAATTTAAGTTACTTCTAATGAATATGTCTGTTGCTAATTATAACTATAACTTTTTCCTATTGACTAGCATAGGAGTATTAGGTGATGATTACGAAAGATTGCTGACAATATTTGTTTGTTATTTCTAGTTCTTATTTATTATTTCCCCTTTCCTTTAAGATATACGCATTAAATATAACAATACGTAGGGGTGTTTAAGCATTTGTTTTGGAATCAACAGTGCTTACTCGTAATATACACAAACAAAAGGCACCTGCCGACCAAACCTCGAGCATTGTCGTTGGTTACTACAGCAAGGGGCAAGATTCAGAAGCGACAGCTCCTGCCTTCGCACTATCATCTTGTCCATGATTTAAAGCATTTGATTTTCCAATTGGGAAAAAAAAGGTAGGCTACGTGTCTTCGTATGTATATCCTTCATATATCAGATATGTGCATATGAGTTAAAGCTTACCAAAATTGAACTTATTAAAAAAAAAAACTACCAAAGTTGAAAGTAATAAACTACACTACTTAACTATATGTGTACTTGACTATATGTGGGTGTTTTAATGTCTCATATCCCACTCAGGTATTTAGTAGTTGATAGGTTTTTAGTAGTTAATAGTATTTTCCATTGAACTCATCTTGCTTATTCGTTTGGAGAGAAAAATGATGAGCACAACAGTGCAAAAATTGTCTATATGTTGGGAAGTTATGGAAGCCACATGCATGCAACAAATCTTGTCAGCTTTTGCTCGCTCTTCAATTATTAATGCATACTCCCTATCTCTCTCTAGAATATTTTTATCATCTCATGGTGTGGTTCTCTCACCTTGGAGTGTACAGGTAACCATATCCTACAAAGTAAGGTCCGTATGGGGACACGAGTGTGGTAGATAGATATGCATGGTAGTGTCACGTGTTGTGAAATGTTTCTCCCCACGCGAGGCACGCTTTTTAGGCTACTAATTAATGGAATCCTATATCTCCTTTATTAAATATACACAACAACTAAACATGTTTCATGACGTGAATGAAAATGATAAACTGGATGCTTGTGTGTTGAAATATGAGTAGTCCCACATTGCTTAGCAATGTGGGGTGTGTGTGTTTAGACTTATAAATATAAGTCTCCCTTTGTAACTTTATTTTCATAAATGAAATGTAAATAAATTCAATTGGGTTTTTCCATTGAATGTCTCATTTATCTAAAATAAAATTTTTTTATTTCTAACACTGTGAATCTCTGAAACATTAGTAAAATGATCCTGCTCTAGAAGGACCACAAACTATTTGGATAACATCTCAAGTCCATTTGAGTTTTCTTGTTTGATTATATATATTCTAAACTAAGGGTAAACGACTATTTAGATGTTCGTTTTGTGAATATTTTTATATTTAAAATATTTTTACAAACAAGGTTACTAGTAATGTACTTTAATGAGTTAGATATTTCTCTTTTCTTTGGTAAATGATGTCTAACATAGGGATTATATTTAATAAGTTTAGCGATTTTCTTCTTTTTCTATCAATTTAATTTTTCAAATATAATTGTGTGAATCGCAATATCCTTGTAACAGCAGGAGTGGCCGGCCAGCAATGTTACTCTTCCCAAAGAATGAACGCTGTTTAACAGGCTTGGCAGACAGGGTAAAAGGCACGAAGACAAACAGAGCCTGATTTTAGATAATTGTTTGTTTATCATATTTTCAAAATTTTGAAAAAATTTTAAATATAAAAATTTATAAAAATTAAAAAAGTAATTATAAAAATTAAAAATTTTAAAATATATTTATTTAGTTGGAATCCCAAGTTTTCGATCAATCAAACATATTTCGACAACCCACATGCTTGCATACGTACCAAGGCAATCATCCATAACTATCGTTGACCATGTAACGAGACGCGGTCAAAGGCGTACGTACAAAGCGAAATTCAATCTTCTGTGTGAATCTGTTCCTCCCAAAATAGTCCCCCAGTATTTATTCCCAAATTACTTTAGGATTTGTTTGTTTCAATGTAAATTACATTATTATTCGATCAAATATTTTTTTCTTAGTTATATCTAAAAATTTTTTATAGAAGTAAAAATAAATTCGGTCATATATAAAAAAATTATTTACTACTTTTTCTAATTTTTATAGACATCTAAACTACTTTTCTCTAATATCCCAATATCTCCATACTCTTCTATTCTGTCACCATAATTCATCTCTCCTTGTAGTTTCATCAAATACGAGTATTATTAAGATGACATATATCTTATATTATTCAAGATTTCATGTACTCTATTTTTTTAAAAAATAATAATATTTTAGTATTTGTTATGATAATGAAATATATGTTATTTGATTGATTATATATATATATATATATATATATATATATTTTTATTCAATTGATGTTAATAATTGAATTTTTCATTAATTATATAAGATATACAAAAAATAAAGAACATATTATATTTTCCGAAAAAGGGAGACTACAGCTATGTTTGGTTTAGTTCTCAGAACATTTTTTGTTTTTGTGCTTTTTTGGAAGTAATGTAGATTCTCTTGAAATTGGTGAAAATTTAGTTAAAATTTGTTGAAATTTGTAAAAAATTATTGGGATTGGTGAAAAAATATTAAAATTAATGAAAAAATTATTGAGATTGTTAAAAATATATTGAAATTTATGAAAAAGTTAATGAGAAATTTTTAAAAAAATTTTGAGAACTTACAAAAAAACATAATCTGCACATGTAGCTGTCAGATAGACAGCACCTAAAACCAAGGGCATTACTTAGAAAAAAAGAGAGAGCTAAAACCAAGGGCATTAAATACATACACAAAAAGTTTGGCTCGACGTCCCGTCTCGTCCTTTTCTTTCCTTTTCAACTCGCCTTTTCTGTTTTGCTGCTTTTATTTGATATTTTTCCACCCCAATTTAGAGGCAGTCTAAAATACTCTTTTTTGGTCTCCCAGTTTCCTCTAATACGATTCAATTCCGAATGGTCTCCTTATTTCTTACTTTGATATTTTGAAGAAATTGAATTTAATGTAAAAATAATGTATTTAATACCATGCAGTACTCTTACTGTAATTTTTTTTTTGCATTAATCAAAGTACCCATCTCCATGAGCGATCTGCAAAAATAATTTTTACTTAATAGCGATTTTTAAAAGCGATTGCATTTTCATTGGAAAAAGAGCACTGAAAAGGAAATGCCTTTATCAGCGGTCACATAAACCTCTGTGACAGCGGTGTTTAAAGTGATAATCCACATAAAATAGTCTATAGCAACAATTTTTACACATACTCTTGTGACAGTAATTCTAAAATAATCGCCGTTATAGAGAAAATACAGATTAACATGTTAAAATATTTTATATTATTATGGGGTTTCTTGTTTAGACGTGATTGAAAAAAATAACTAAAGAGAATAATAAATAGGTTACACTGCAGTTTTAACCGGGAGCGTTATTCCGGATTAGGTGACGAAATTAAAAAGAAGTAAGGCCCACCGTTTCCCCATTAAGAAGGGAGGAAGTCCAGCCCACATTGCCGGACAAATATGGCTCCGGGGGTGGCTTGTCGCCGGCGGTCGATTTATTTAGACTATTTTTTTTTCTAAATAATTTATTTAGAACTCGTTGTTAGTAGTTGCTACTTTTATATGAGCCGCACACTTGTGGTTGGAATAGTTGGGTCCTCGAGGCTTTTAGAAGAGCTAAAGCATTTACTATAAAAGAAGAAAGAAACACGAGATAGCAAATATAACCACCAAACTTAGCTTACATATTATAGAACGCTCCTCTTTCTCTCTCTCTTTCCCCCTCCCTCTCATTTTCCTTGTACCCTTTCATCTGCTACCACGGTTGAAGTTCGTGGTTCTGTTTTGTCTTTGTTTGATTACAGAATCACAGAGGTTTCGGTGTTGGGAGTTTCTTTCTTTGGAAGAGAAATACGACATTTAATCATTTATGTCGGTTATCGACCTACAGATTCTTGAGGTTCTCCCTGTAATGTGTGTGTGTGTTTGAGTGCTTGATATATTGAGATCGGAACTGCGTTTGGCCTAGTTTTTCCCTCGTGGGTGTTTGCAGTAGAGTGTGTTTTCGTGGCTGTCACTGACATTCCAGCTCTGTCTTCATCTGCTTGCTTGACCAACAAGCAAAATCACAAAGACCAAAAAGCAAATATTCGTGCTCTTTTCGTAAAGGAGGTTCTTTAAATATATTGGATTTCCTTCGTGAACTCTACACAGCGCTCTGATACTCTTGTTCCTTAGCTCCCGTTACATCCTCCCTGCCTTGGCTTTGTGTTTTCTTTGAACAGATTGCCAAGGCGAGAGGCCTCAAATGGATAGACTTACGTCGACGACAGTTCTTCCAGATGCTTTTCAAGGGGCCAGAGATGACATTTCCGTGCAAATTGGAATTATCTGGTCTCAGATCAAAGCTCCATTGATTGTCCCTCTGTTAAGAATAACAGTTGTTCTTTGTTTGGTCATGTCACTGATGCTATTTATCGAAAGGGTTTACATGGGCATTGTCATTATCCTGATAAAGCTGTCTGGTAGAAAGCCCGAGAAGCGTTACAACTGGGAGCCAATGAAAGACGACGTTGAGCTGGGAAACTCGGCTTATCCCTTGGTTCTGGTGCAAATCCCAATGTATAACGAAAGAGAGGTCATTTTCCTTCTCTCTCTGAAGCCTGCACATTCTACTCTGTTTTATGTAACATCTTCGCTTGAGTTTTTGTAAGTCTTATGCGGACAATTTAGCTTTAAATTTATTTTCTTTTTTGTTTTGCTGGTTACGTTTGAATGCAGGTCTACCAGCTATCAATTGGAGCTGCATGTGGGCTTTCCTGGCCTTCCGATCGTATCATCATACAAGTCCTGGATGATTCCACAGACCCAACCATCAAGGTACTACATTTTCCAATCAAACGAAGTAATCGTCGACTACTTGAATCCAATTTGGATCCTTCAAACTTGTCATGAAAAAAATTGCAGGACTTGGTGGAGCTAGAATGCCAGAGATGGGCAAGCAAAGGCATAAACATAAAGTACGAGATAAGGGACAACCGAAACGGATACAAAGCAGGGGCTCTCAAGGAGGGCATGAAGCACAGCTACGTTAAACATTGCGATTATGTAGCTATCTTTGACGCTGATTTCCAACCCGAGCCAGACTTTCTCTGGCGCACCATCCCTTTCCTCGTCCACAACCCTCAACTTGCTTTGGTTCAGACCCGCTGGAAATTCGGTAATAACGCTTATTCACCCAAAAAATAAACATTTTTCTTAATTCCGGTTAGGTTATCGGTAATTACTTCTACGTAGATCTTGTTTTCGCAATCTTTGTTTTTTTTTAAACTAGAGAGAAATTTTATTTAGGTTCTCAAAACAAACAGAGCTAGCTTTAAAAAACTGTCGGTGGGTCTATTTTTGTTTGGGAGTTGAAAGGTTGGAAGGGAAGGAGGCAGGTCCCACGTTGTGGTTTAGAATCTGCTCAGAGGGATGTCTTCGTTGGGACACGTCTGGATTTTTTTTTGTCGTCCTTTGCCGATTTGATTACTAAAAGATCAATGTGCTATTTCTCAGGGGAAAAAAGAAATGGGCAAAAAAACAAAGTTCTATTCTCAGGTGTGACTTTTCCTAGTTTGTTCTCAGGGTCTATATTCCCATTTGCCTAATGTTCCTGGAAAAAGTAGAAGTATACTAGGAGGTTTTGTTCCCTTTTTTTTTTGGCCTTTTCAATTAAATTATTTTACATTGGTCTGGCTCCTCTGTTTGGAAGGCGACAATTATGAGAGAGCATGTGGCTATCCTCTCTGCTCAAAACAGAGAGTAGCCTGTCCTATCCCTGAAGTCATGACCTGGTCCCAAACTTGATAAAAATGGATTGTACAAATCTTTATCAGTGGACGAACTCAGCCAATTTCACGTTTTTCGACATGGTAATAAAAAAAGTATGATGGACCCCAATTGCTGATGATAATTTAAAGGAAGCTTTTGGGGCCGAAAAATTGGATGAAACGTGAATCTTGGCTGAAAAGGAAAACCAATCAAATATACGGCAGCTGCATGTGCAGTCTTAATGGTGGACCTCATTCACTAGTCACTGAGTATCGTTTACTCACCGACAGTTGCATTTATGCTATGTGATATCTCATTATTGTGTTCTAGAACAAATGTCAGCGACACTCTCTGTTATATCAGTGCTTTCCCGGCTGTTTTGCAGTGAACTCCAACGAGTGCTTGATGACAAGAATGCAAGAGATGTCATTGGATTACCATTTCACCGTAGAACAAGAAGTGGGATCCTCCACCTATGCCTTCTTTGGATTCAATGGTAAGTCACCAGCAGTTTCAAGCATACACGTGCTGTCAACGCGAACATCAGTAATGATCATGGAAGAACCCTAAAAAGAAGAAAATACGATTTGATATGAATTTGAGCAATATGAGACTGTAAACAAGTTGCTTTGTTTTACTGGAATGATCCAGGGACGGCAGGAGTGTGGAGAATTGCCGCACTTAATGAGGCTGGAGGATGGAAGGACCGAACCACAGTGGAGGATATGGATTTGGCAGTGAGAGCTAGTCTCAAAGGGTGGAAATTTGTATACATTGGAGGTGTCAAGGTACCTAAACAAAGATCCAGTGGTTTAACGTTAAATGAGGCATACTCGAGTCTGTTGAACCTGTTAATATACATATTTTTCTGATTAGTGACATTCTCCCATAGGTGAAAAATGAATTGCCCAGTACTTTCAAAGCCTACCGCTACCAACAGCATCGGTGGTCTTGTGGTCCCGCTAATCTATTCCGGAAAATGGTCATGGAGATCATAAGAAACAAGGTCCGTCTGCTTCTACATATCTGCATTGAAGATAACAATTTGTGGATGTAAAATGCAAATAACATGTTAGCTTACCTTTTATATTCGTATGTCTAATGCAGAAAGTATCGTTATGGAAGAAGGTCCATGTGATTTACAGCTTCTTCTTCGTTCGGAAGATCGTAGCCCACTTAAACACATTTGTGTTTTACTGCATTGTATTACCGGCAACTGTCGTGGTGCCTGAAGTTGAGGTCCCAAAGTGGGGAGCAGTTTATATTCCTTCCATTATCACCCTTCTCAATGCTGTCGGAACTCCAAGGTCCCTCCTTTGATTTTATTTTGTATTTTTCTTCTTCCGAATGTGTTTTTGGCATGGCAGAATTAATTCAAAATCAAGTATTTTTCCGCATAAGAATTATTCTTGAGTGACAATAGTCAATGCTTCATCCAATTTTGCTGCGGAAATGATTTCTACAAAAGCAGAGTTCCCCTGTTTCCTGACACTTTCTTATATACACTGTATATCTACTTACCTACACTCTAGGCAGACAAAACTTGCTTCATCTATCGTTACCAAGTCTTTCTTCCCATAATTGTGCTAGTATAATCTAGGCCTCACTGAGTTTTCTGGGGATTCTATGGGAATCTTTTCAGGTCACTCCACTTGTTGGTTTTCTGGATTCTCTTTGAGAATGTCATGGCCCTACACCGAACAAAGGCTACCATCATCGGTCTCCTAGAGGCTAGTCGAGTAAATGAATGGATTGTCACCGAGAAACTAGGAGATGTGCTCAAGGCTAAAGCAGCCACGAAAGCACCAAGAAAACCTAAATTCAGGATTGGAGAAAGGTCTGCCTTCTTCCCTCAACTTGCTCTGCAATTTGGGTTTGCCCTCCATTCAAGAACAATACACCATCTATGAAAGAAAACATCTAATCCATATTTTTGTTGTTCTGTGCTTTAATATTTGACAGGCTTCATTTGTTAGAGCTTGGAGTTGGGGCTTACCTATTCTTTTGTGGCTGCTACGATGTTTTATTTGGGAAAAACCACTTCTTCATATTTCTTTATATTCAATCAATCGCCTTCTTCATCATGGGGTTTGGATACGTTGGCACCATTGTCCCCAACTCTTAGGGGACTCCAAACATGACAGATCTTTGGGCTACTTTGTTCCTTTGATTTCTCCTTCAGCAACATATCACGTGGCAAAGGAAACTGCAAAGCTGAGATTTCTCGTGTATATTAAAGCAAAGGAAACTACAAAGCAAATTGTTGTTGTGCGAATATGCATCTTACAGATCATAACAAAAATAAAGCAAGTCTGAAGACAGCTTGTGAGATCGACCCAAGGAGACAGTATAGATATCTTCCGAATGGATCGTTTGTAATCTGAGCTTTTGAAACTTTTTTGTCTGTTTTTTGTGGTTGATTTCTGTTGGATTTCTCTGAAGAGGGAATAAAAAGTTGGGGAACACGATTTACTTCACAAAGAATGCCTTACCTAATTCTCCTCGCATACTCCTAAATAATCACTGGGAAATTATGGAATTATCAAGCAAAACTACCGATCCTTATTTGCTTAATTCTTTTTAATATTGTTAGGGTCCTTTAAATATTATATATAAACCCACCACTGACTAAATTGGGCTTCATTAAATTTCATGGTGTCGTCTCCGTAGATGCCCACTCAAACTTCATGGGCTTAACAAAACAAAGCCCATAAACCCATTTAAGCTATACACCTTAAACCCTTCAAAGCTAAGGGTTTACGATCAAACGAAACAAAAGCAGGAATTGAAAAAAAGGAAAACGGAACAAAGCAGAACTGGCTTCAAAAGGTTTCAAATGGCAAGGCGGGTCCATCTTCTTCCCAAGTTCCTTGTCACTGCCCCAACCAAACGAAGAAATGCCATCGCAGTCCCTCTCTCCCAGTCCGTCTGCACTGCCTCTGCCCCTGAAAACTCTATCGAAACCACCCCGGCTACTACCACCCTTCTTGACCAACAGCGTCATGAACAAGTCCAACAGCTCGGAATCCTTCTCCAACAGAGGCGTATGGAAACTGCCGAGAGGCTCATCAAGTCGCTCGTTCTCTCCAAAACTCCTTTTTCTTCGCCCTCCGATCTTTACACTCTCTTTGCTCTCTTTTCGCCCTCCATGAAACCTGCTTTCTCGGACATGCTGTTGGCGGTTTGCGCAGGGTCCAAAATGGCAACTGAAGCCACAGAATTGTACGGGTTGATGAAGAAAGATGGTATGTTTCCTTCTTTGGCCTCTTTCAATGTGTTGCTTGAATCATTGGTGGCCTCGAAACAGTTTCAGAGGACATTGGATTTATTTTCGGAAGTTGTGGGTTTCAGTATTCGACCCGATAGGTTTATGTATGGGAAGGCGGTTCAAGCAGCGGTGAAGTTAGGGTATTTGAATAGGGCGTTTGAGTTGCTAGATAGTATGAAGAAGAGCAGGGTGAGTCCTAATGTGTTTGTTTACAACGTGGTGCTTGGTGGGTTGTGCAAAGAGAGGAGAATGAGAGATGCGGAGAAATTGTTTGATGAAATGGTGAAAAGGAAGTTGGTCCCAAGCTTGGTTACGTATAATACGCTGATTGATGGATATTGTAAGGTGGGAGAATTGGAAGGCGCTTTTGGTTTGAGGGAAAGGATGAAGGCGGAGAATGTAGAGCCAAGTCTTGTTACATTCAATTCATTGCTCGGTGGGCTTTGTCGGGCACGCAGAATGGATGATGCAAAGAGTGTTTTGGAAGAAATGCGGGCCCTTGGATTTGTGCCTGATGGGTTTACTTATAGTACACTCTTTGATGGGCATTTCAGGTGTGGTGATGGCGAGGCTTCATTGGCTTTGTGTGAAGAAGCGATTGGGAAAGGGTTAAGATTTAATAACTATACTTGGAGCATTTTGTTGAATGGGATGTGCAAAGAAGGAAAGGTGGAAAAGGCTGAGGAGATTATGAAGCAACTAATAGAGAATGGACTTGTTCCGGATGAGATAGTGTACAATATCATTGTGAATGGTTATTGTCGGACCGGTGATGTTGACAGAGCCATTTTGGTGGTTGAACAAATGGAAAATCATGGGTTGATGATGAATTGCGTTACTTTTAACACTCTGATCGACAAGTTTTGTGCAATGAAAGAGATGGATAAGGCAGAGGAGTGGGTAAAGAAGATGGCAGAAAAGGGAGTTTCCCCAAATGTTCAAACATACAACACCCTTATTGATGGCTATGGACGGAAGTGCTTATTCGATAGGTGTTTCGAGATTCTTGAAGAAATGGAAAATAAAGGAATAAAACCAAATGCCATAAGCTATGGTTCTCTAATACATTGTTTATGCAAGGATGGTAAGCTTATTGAAGCTGAAATAGTCCTCAGGGATATGGTGGGAAGAGGGGTTTTGCCGAATGTGCAAATATATAATATGCTCATTGATGGTAGTTGTACAGCGGGGAAACTGAAAGATGCTTTTAGGTTTTTTGATGAGATGGTGAAAAATGGGATAGAGGTAACACTTGTAACCTACAATGCGCTAATTAATGGGCTCTGCCGGAAGGGAAAGGTTATAGAAGCTGAGGATTTGATTTCCCAGATTACGGGTAGTGGTCATAGTCCTGATGTGATCACATACAACACCCTAATCTCAGGCTATTCCACTTCAAAAAAAACCCAGAAATGTCTCAGCTTGTATGAGAACATGAAGAAGGTGGGAATCAAACCTACTTTAAAAACTTATCATCCTCTAATTAGTGCCTGTGGTGAGGAAGATGTGGTGCTTATGGAAAATTTGTTTTATGAAATGTTACAGATGGGTTTGGTTCCCGATCTAATTGTATATAATGTGCTTATCCACAACCATGCAAAACACGGAGATCTTCAGAAGGCGTTTGCTTTGCACCGTGAGATGATAGACCAAGGTGTTCGTGGTGACAAGATGACCTATAATAGCTTGATCCTGGGGCACTTCAGAGAGGGAAAGTTGTCGGGGGTGAAGGATCTTGTTAATGAGATGAAGGCTAAAGGATTGGTCCCTAAAGCTGATACTTTTAACATACTTGTTAAGGGGCATTGCGAACAAAAGGATTTCACCGGGGCATATGGTTGGTACAGAGAAATGGCCGAGAGTGATTTTCTCCTCGCTGCTTGTACATGCAGGGAGCTTATTGCTGGCCTTCAGCAGGAAGGGAAGTCACAAGAGGCTCAGATTGTCTGCTCTGAAATGAAGGTTAAACTAGCGGATGGTTGGAACGCCACCGAGGAAGTCCCTGCCGTTGCCAAAATGTAAAGGATCTTTCTGTATTGCCAAAATGTTGTGTATAAATATTTGGGTGGTTAAGCTCTCAGCACATTAGTTTATCAACAAAGAGAGACACAGATATTATATTTTGGAAAAGCTGTATCATATGCTTGGATTAGTCCACTTGTTCTGGGCTTATAAAAAAAAAAATTAGTCCACTTGTTCTGGGTTATTGCTTCTTTGCCATGTTGAAACACGGAAGATAGTGTGGCTGACCTCAGAAACGATGGTAAGAAGCAAAATCCGAGCTATGGAATATGCACTTTGTGAGATGGGACTTGCAAATTTGATCTTCAGCCAAGGCCACATGTATTCTATTTGGATTAGGACTTAAAGCATGTCGTATGCTTTATGATTCTGGTTTATTGTACAAAACTGTAAAACCGTACCATTTTCACCCAACCATAAGGATTATGTTATGTGCCATCGAATCATTAGCCAATTGAATTATGTAGTCTCAGCAATACTGTCTTGTTTTTGTTCTTGAATCATCTGGACGTGTAATTCTTGTAAGCAGGATTTGCCTTTTGCGGAATTCTTGGAAAAAGACGAAATGGTCACCCTTCCTTGCTGTGGGCACTTAAATTTATGTGGCTTGCGTCCTCCAAATTTTTCCTAGGATTGCTTATGTATTGCGTTGCTCTGCTAAATATGCGTTTCACGTTAAAAATGGCCACGGAAAGTTTAGAATAGTGTACTCTCGATGTTGCCTTTGAAACAGAGCACATCATGCAAGTCAAGTTCAGAATGTCCTACACGCCTTAACTACGCCTTTGTTATGTGCTGACCCACTGAGCTCACAAGCCACTGTCAGACTTTACGGCCATTTCTTCGCATGAATAGGTTTACCATAAAAAAGATTTGGCAATGAGTTGCGAAAAATTAAGGGGTATGTTCGATTTAGATCTCAAAATTTTATATTTTTTTTAAAAGTAATGTAGATTTTTTTGAAATTAATGAAAAGTGTTAAAAATTATTAAAATTTATATAAACTTATCAAGATTGATAAAAAAATATTAAAATTGATAAAAAAAATATTAGATCGGTGCAAAGGTATTAAAATTAAAGAAAAAAAATGAATGAAATTTGTTTGAAAACCTTTTGAGATTTAATCCAAACAGCCTAACAATCCAATGCATATCACTCGATATTCAATAACACAGCTCAGCATTTTCTGTTTCCATCAATGGCTTCAAATCATATTCTCGGGTTCCACAAACTTTATTAAGAAAAACCAGTCCATCTACTGAACTCTGAAGCAACGAAGACCGAGGAGATCATAAAAACCACTACAAAAAAGAAAGAACAGCATGGGTTACACGCTGTGAGCTGCCCAATTTCAAAGAGCCTTGAGCAAATGCTCAGCCCCACTGAACGTAAACGCGCCGCCCTCTTCCAAATTCAAGACCTTGACGACCCCATCTTCAGCCAAGAGCGCGTATCTTCTGGACCTCACACCCAACCCCACAGGCTTATCGCTCAAATCAAGCTCGCACCCGATAGCCCTGGTGAAGTCCCCGTTCCCATCGGACAAAAGAAGCACCTCGTCGTTGATATTGAGGTTCTCCTTCCAGGCCTTCATCACAAAGGCGTCGTTGACCGAGATACAGGCGATGGTGTCAACGCCCTTGGCCTTCAGCTCATTGGACTTTTCAACGAATCCGGGGAGGTGCTTCTGGGAGCATGTGGGGGTGAAGGCGCCGGGGACGGCAAAGAGGATGGCTTTCTTGTTCTTAGTCAGTTCGGAGATGGTAGTGGTCTGGAGCTCGCCTGCGGGGTCAAAATAGGAGAGTGTGGCTTCCGGTAGCTTGTCCCCGACGGAAATGGCGGCGGAGATTGTGGATTTAGTGGTGGTGGAGAATTTGAGGGGTTTGGGTTGGTGATGGAGTTTGAATGGGAGAGAAGCGAAAGACGCTTTAGAGGAGAGTGTCTTGGCAGAGGGAAAGAGAGAGGTTTTGGTGGAGAGGGCGAGGGCGGTGGGCGAGGAGAGGAGGAGTCTTGAGATGGAGAGAGAGGCGGCCATGGCTCTGTGTGTGTACGTGCCTGTGAGGCAGAGAGAGAGAGAGACGGTTTATTGGTTTGGGTTGGGGGTTTGGGCGGAGGGAAGGCTGATATGTTGCGCGAGATCTGGGTTTTGTTTAGTTTTGAGTAAAAATTGTCGGATTTTAGAGAAGTTGTGAATTTTTATGTTGAATAGTATTTTATTGGTGTTTGTGCAAAGTGGAGAGAGAAATGATTTGATGTAATTGTTTAATAAAAAAGTATTAGAGTTATGTGAAAAAGTATAGAGAGAGAAAATTTATGTTGAATAAAAAATTTAAAAATTGTTGGAAATTGTGTAAAATGTATTGGTGTTTGTGTTTGAATTCTGAATATGTTCGGTGGTAGATTTGTGAATATATATAGAATACTGAGAAAAGAGTGAAAACGAACATGACTATGGGTGTATTTTTTCAGGATATTCTTCTGTCTGGGCCCCTGGCCTTTTGGGTTCTAGTTGGCAAACTGGCAGAGGACAAATTCACAGATGCAGAGATATGTTGTTTACCAATTAGTAATATATAATAAGAAAAAGCTTCGAAACAAATAATAGATTTATAATGTTTTTATATGAGTCAATGTGGGCCAGAGAAAAAAAATTGCCTAAATGTGACAATGTCCATTCTATAATTCCACAGAATTACACTCGAAATCCCACGAGTAATTTCTAAATCGGCCATAGGCCCATAGCCCATGCACAGAAAATGGATCGGATCTGAAATTTTGTGGTTCAAAAGATAAACGATTTATCCATTAAGATTTAAGGCGTTATTGTATGAAAATATAGGTAGAATTTGCGGTGGTCCATGTACTTGTGAAGTTGTGGCCCATGGCTTTAAAATGCCTAGATTTTTCCCCTAATGTCCTTGTCACAGCTTCAACCCCGCGACATTAAATTAATGTTAACAAAGAATTGTCAAACACTTATATGTCGTGGTCTATGTAAACAAACTTTCATGTGTAGGCAACTAACTTTCCCAAGTCTGATGCCATCGGATCGGACTTCTTTGTTTGTTTGTTATTTTTTTAAGAGGGAATCTTGGAAGATCTGACTAATGGAGGCGCAGATTTTTAAATGATATGCTGGCACGATTATATCAAATTCTACCAACGCAGTTGAACCACCATCTAACTTTACTTTCCTGGAGTGGACCAACACAGTTGAACCTGCATCTAACTTGACTTCTCTAGAGTGGACCAACACAGCTGAACACCCAGCTTCCAGCCAAGTCTAGAATGCGCTCAATGTAGTTTCAGGGTCCACCCAAGGTTTGATCCTTCATGGAAAGATTGTTTGCGAAAACTAGAGGAGATAAGAGCAAGGGAAATTCGCATTTTCGTCCTTGGATTTTCACCACTTTTACGTTTTAATCCTTGGATTTCATTTTTTCAGATTTTAGTCCTTGTGTTTACATTTTTTTACAAAACGGTCATTCCGTCAGTTTGCTGTCCATATGCTTAACGAATCTCTCTGACACGTCAGCAATTTAAAGCGGTCGACCACTCATGTTTTACACATATACTCGGTCGACCGCTACATGGTCCGTTAAGCATATGGACGGCAGACTGACGGAATGACCGTTTTGTAAAAAAAATGTAAACACAAGGACTAAAATCTGAACAAATGAAACTCAAGGACTAAAACGTAAAAGTGGTGAAAACCCAAGGATTAAAATTACAATTTTCCTAAAAAGAAACTCCTGGGATAACGATTGGAGAAAGTTAGGCAGCTATCTTGGTTTCAGCTCTATTTTTACACCTTAAGTATATTGAACATTATGCTTGTCTTGCGTAAATTTGGTTCCTAGAAAATGGGTGGCTCTCAACGTGTGTCTGCAATTTCAACTTTTAAATGCACTTGTAAAATCGGAATCTTGCGTTTGTTCTGATATTCCTACTAGTAAGTGGTTCCAGGAAATGATTCCTTAAGATCTCTGAAATATATTCCAATCACTGCATGTTGTTTTGTCTTGACAACTTCCTCGATCTCAACTTTCGTTTAACAAATTCTCATCTCTATTACTGGTGGAGATTCATCTAAGATTTTTCTATAAGAGTGGGTAGGTAAGATAATCGAAACAGGGTTTATTCTATTTATTTTTTATTGGGTAAACTAGTTTTTGAGTGGCCTTGTGAGGTTGTGGCCCATGGCCTTTAAAATGCCATCTGATGTTCATGGCCCAGAGAGAGATGTTTGTTTCGGCCTTATATTCCGCAAAATGTCAATTCATTTGTTTTGGCCCTTATTTGATTGGGATGGTCCTTTTTTTGCCTTTAATTTCTTGAGTTTTCAAGCAACAAACTTGACATTAAGTAAGATGGAAAAAAGTATAGTTATGAAGAAATGTTGGTTGTGTCCTCTTTGCATGTTAGGATAGGCCCGGCTGCTGTATAATTAAATTTAGACTCGTTGCCATCATATGTAGTTTAAGCATTTGGGGTTTATTTCCAGTTCATATGGATCGAAGAACAGTTCACTGAGGCCACCATCTCTGAATTAGACATCGTGTTCGTGAGATAATGGCTTTTACGTTTTTTTGGGAGGACCAAAAATTGACTGTCCAAAATGTGATATGATTTTGTACTTCTCTTGAGCTGAAAGCAAACAACGAATATATGATGAGAAGAAAAGATGTTCTTTGAAAGAAGTAGTTAGGAAAAATAATTTATACGGAAATCATATGGACCGGCGGCTAAGAAAAAGATTGAAGCAAAGAATATATTCAAGACAATCAGGCAGGACAATAGGAGCTATGGCTACAAAGTGGAAAGCAAAGAATCCGCGATTTAATGCAATTTCTAGCTTAACGTCCTCAACAGTCAAATTTGTCCGCTTAACCACTAAACGAAGTTTACTTGGTTATGTAAATCGACAAAGAAAGTACTGAAAGAGAGAGAGAGAGAGAGAGGAGGAGGAGGAGGAGGAACAAGAAAGGAATCCGAGAGGGGAGGAACAAGAAAGGAATCGGCAAAGAGTAGTTGTAACAAACTTCCATATCAATCAACCAGAATATTCACTGAAAATCCTTACTAAAACACATTTACTGAGAAATTAAGATAAAAGCTGATATTCTAGGCTCAGCCAATCCTCCAAACAAAAATACCAACAAATTCTTAGCTCTTTTTTTCCCTTCTCCTGCACTAGCTAGTTTCTTATATAGACTTGTAACCGCTTATTAAAATTGAAATACTAAAACTACAATATTACCCTAATAAATGGAAATACGAAAACAATTGCACTAATGGATTTGTGTGGTAGAGTATCATGAACTGGAATGTTCCTTCCTTGCAGCCCACAATTGCATCTCGACCCATGTCCACTAAGAGCCCTTAGGTAGGCACATTACAGTAGCAGCCTGGTGCTTGAAGCCTCAAAAGAGAGGCTGAAGAAGGAAAGAATCCAGAAAGCGTTAAGGCCTAGTGGCTGAAGCCTTAAAGAGAGAGACCCGAAAGTTAGAAGATAAAAGAAAACAAAAGGAATAATGGGCATCACACCTGTTTTTCCAATCCGATGGCTTCGCCATTTCAATTGTCTAAAACAAAGAAGCAGAGAGAGATAGAAGGGGGGAGGAAGAAAAAAATAATCCACAAATAATCAGAAGAAATGAAAAGAAGAGAATCTATAAAGAGTGAGAGAAGGAAGAATAAGAAAAGAATCCGCCAATGATCAGAAAGAAAAGGAAATAAAAGAATCCACAAGGTATAGGGGCTCTTCCCTGGTGCTTGAGGCCTTGAACAAAGGGACCCATTCATCAAAAAAAAAAAGAGAGATAGGAGAATGAAGAAAAGAATCCACAAACGGTTGCGAGGAACGAGCATGGAATAATACTGAAAACAGATGAGGAAAGTACAAACCCGCCTATAAAACCATTGATAACGGCAGCCTCAAAGAGCACAGAGAAAGAAATTTACATACAGGGAGAGAGAGAGAATTTGAGCAACAGATAGAGTGAGAAACAATTTGCAGCCGCTGGTAAACCTTTTGTCTGTAGTCATTTTATTATCTCCCAGTACAATTTGATCCATTGCCGTTTATTTGATTTTCTGGAATAATCTTATTCAAAACCTCTTCCTGTATATCAGCATTTGTGTCTCCGTCTCTACTGAAGATATATTTGAGGAGATGAGATATTTCCACCACGATCATCCATTGGTCTTTAGGAAAGATCTGGGAGATGATGTCAAGGGGGAAGATGTTTGCTCGAAGTGCGAGAGAGAAATATGGAGGTCTCCTAATTTCTTCAAATGTTCTGAATGTCATTTCTTCATTCATTCAGGGTGCATTGACCAAGACTTTGACCCAGACTCCTTCCAGTCATACCAAACCTTTACTTTTCATTTCAACCACGAGCATCCCTTGGTCTTCATAGAAGAGCTGGAAAATGATGAAACGAAGAAATTAGTTACTTGCTCGGGGTGCGAGGAACCAATCCTGAGTCCCGCTTTCAAATGCTTCGACTCCAAATGCGGATACTTACTTCATAAATCATGCACCGAGTTGACCCACGAGATACAACATCCCTTGCACCCAGATCACCGTATGATCCTTGGTACCAGCTCGCAACCGCGTACTTACTGTGATGCTTGCGGTAAAGATTGCTGGGGGTGTAGGGAGTTCGGTTAGAATACGGAGGATTTAAAATGCTGGTTTACGGGGGAACGGCCACGATTGCAGTAACTCGAATCCAACGGTCAGGAGCTGCTGGTTTGTGAATTAATGAAATCCGGACCCGGGTCGTCGGCTGACCCGCGTGTTTTACCGTTTAATGCCGACGACCCGCATGTTTTTTACGAATTCAACTTCCTTCTCTCCCCAGAACCAACTCTCTCCCCTTTGTTTTTTACGAAGTCAACTCCATCAGCTCACTTCTGGAGAAGTAGTTTGTTGTCCTGATTTTCTTCCAAAGCCCTAGTTTTCATCTAGAATTAATAGGAGCTTCAGATTGTTCTCGATGAAAACACAGTATGGACTCACATCTCTCTCCCCTAGCCTCCCTCTGCTCGATTAGCTCATAAGAATCTTTAATAAGAAAGATAATCTGTAGAAAAGATATTACAACCTACTTTCAATGTCTTTTTTGTTGCTTCAGTTACAAAGGGAGATGTGTATGTGCAGAAGATGCTGCATGCATGCTCTAAATATATACGTAGTTTGCAACTCATTGTCATTTCAAATACCTGCTTTCCGCATTAAACAGAGTCCAAATATTCAGTTAACTTAAACAATATGGGCTGCTGGAATTCTACATGAAAGCCGTGCTTATCTTTAGTTGCTTCAGAGTTCTACTTTGGCACAACATGTGGCATCATACCCGTTGAGCGGAAATTAATTAAGCATACCAGTTCAATCCTTGTAGCTGACGAGGAGTCCGAAAAAGGCTGTCTCCGATAGACCCCAGCATTACGTGTGGATTAAATGAAGGGGTCTGTGGGAGGTGGCTAAGCAGAGTGGCAATGGAAGTTGAAGCATTGTCATCCGTCCTTGCTACGCTTTCATCACTATCATCCAAGTGCAAGCTCTTGCTTGATGAAGAGCCAGCTGCGTCCTCTTCATTCCAGTACAGCGAAGGAAGTGTCCGTTTCAGAGGGAGCTTGCTCTGTTTCCTACAAGAAACTAAACAAAAAAACAGAGCGTTCAAAAGAAACTTAGTCAAAAGGATTTGTTTTGCGGGTAAAACAGGCGGGTCGTCGGCAACCAAACGGTAAAACACGCGGGTTTACGGGTCAGTCGGGTCAACATTAATGAAATCCCTCTAAGTCGCTCCGGACCGTTGGATTTCAGAGTTCCAATCTGGGTCGTTCCCCCGTACACCCGCAATTTAAAACCTCAGTATTATAACCGAGCCCGGGGTGTAGGTGCTTCGTCTATACGTGCGGTGATTGTCGAGGTTTCAACCTCGATATCAAATGTGCTTCTCGCTGGCGAACTAGCAAGGATGATTGTCACCAGCACGCATTCGCCCCCTTACCGAAGCAGATCCAGTTAACTTGTGATGCATGTGGTGAGGAAAGCAAGGATTGCGGACTCCTGTTTTGTGGCATATGTCGACTGTTGATTCACACCGAGTGTACTCGATTTCACGCACCATCAAAATGATTTTTCATCACCACTTCCTCACTCTCACATATAATCTTCATCAATTCGAGGAGCGTGCCGACATGTTATGTCAAGTCTGTCGTAGAGCAGTGAAAAAAAACTGTGCAGCTTACTATTGTCAGAAATGTACTTATGGTACTGTCCACTTGGAATGCGCGACAGAGTTGGCGTACGACCCAGAGGACCAGAGTACTACAGAGGAGTCAGTGCCCCAAAATTCCATTAAGTACATAACTCAGTTAATAGACGATATCAATCTAGCAGAGAACGAAAGAGGTCGGCCTCGGGAGATCCAACACTTCAGTCACCAACATTACTTAATTCTCAACGATGAGGAGGTCAAGGATGAAAAGCTTTGTGATGGGTGTATGCACTTAATCTCGGTCCCGTTCTACAGTTGTACGCAGTGCAACTTCTTTCTACATAATAAATGTGCTAAACTACCCATACAGGCGAGACACCGACGATGGCCACATTTGGGTGTTTTCACCCTCTTGCCGCAACCACTTTCCTCTGATGGAGTGTTCACTTGTCATTTGTGTGGTCGAGATCGCCAGGGATTCTTCTACAGCTTTAGTTATTGGGGGAGCACCCACTCGTGTGACGTCATATGTTTTGCAATTGAGGATGTGCTTCATACCGACGGTCACCAACACCCTCTTTTACAAGCTACTAGTATTAGTGGTATTTGTCAAGAATGCGAAGCTTGTGGTGACTCGGAGGATAAGAAATACTATTATCTTGTATGCTCTAATCAGAATTGCAATTTCACTTTGGGATACAAATGTGCTACTCTTCCATCGACAGCACGCCACAGGTATGACGACCATCTTCTCACACTCAGGTTCACTGCTGAAGACGACACTGGAGAATATTATTGTCTAATTTGCGAAGAAGAAAGAGATCCAAACCATTGGTTCTATTATTGTGCAAAATGTGAATTTGCTGCTCATCCCCTATGCGTTCTTGGAAAACATCCTTTCATCAAGCCCGGAAAAACTTACAAAGATGAAGATCATGAGCATCCTGTCACTTTAGTTCGAAAGACTGAGTATTCTCCTCCGTGTGGTGGGTGTGGCTCTCCTTTCATTAATGAGGTAGCCTTAGAATGTGTTCAATGTGAACTGAGTTTCCATGCAGAGTTCGAAGAGGACGGTATTCGAAACCCTTGTTTGAGGATGAGGGATGGGGATGAGGATGAGGATGAGATTCCACATAGTGAGACGGACAACTTGTCTTAGTTACTCTATTAGTATTCCTCTTTTCAGAACATGTCGAGATTACGGTTGAATTCTTGCCTTCACTCTTTATTGTTCGCTATTCAATTTTTACATATATTGTATGAATTTGGTTGTTATTAAAAGGATTGGTTGTCATCAATATATATATATATTATTCTAGATTTTGTTTTCACCTTCTAAAGATAATATACACATTAAATCATGAGTTTAATTTCTTTTTGGTGAGCAGGCAAATTGAGTTTGTTCCTCCATGCCTATAATTTATATAACCGGTTTAAGATTTTCTCGCTTCAGATCATCTCTCCGGAACATATTTCTATCACTGCAGGTTGTTTTTGCTTGCCAAAGTCCGTGATCTCAAACTTGGACTTCGCAACATATAATAAAAAAAAATCGAAAACAAATAATAGATTTATAATGTTCTTACATGAGTCAATGTAGGCCAGTGAAAAATAAAAATTTGCCTCAATGTGACTAAAGCATTAATTAGAGTCCAGAGCTCATGAAGCCCAATCTATTGCAGCCCGGGATAGATGGTTAACAACCCGACCCAATACTTTCCACGGATGTCTAGAAATGAAAAAGGAAAAATAAAAATAAAGTTTTTTTTTTTGTGTAAGCGTGCGCACTCACCAGTTCTTATTTTGCAAATATTTTGTGTAAATTACTTATAAGTGCAGTCACCAACTTGGCTACTTTAATATATACGGAAGTTTAGGGGTGGATTCATCCAATTGACATTGGGTCATAATTTATTGGATTTCAAGCTCCACAATGCAGAGTGTATAATGTGAGCCTATGCGCACAGGATCCAAACGTCACCCCTACCAAACCTTTGTATTTCCTTTATTGATGATTATCAAATAATTAACAAATTAAAAATGCAATTAACAATTGGAGTTAATATTATGAAAAAGAACGGACGATTTGGGAACATCATATATAATAATATATTTGACTTTATAGATAACTATTTTGATGAGGTAAGGAGGTTGGTCCCTGGTGGTGTGGGCTGACCCAGACCTTACACCCACCAGATATGACTTAGAAGCTGCGAAGGTTTGCAGCATGCATGAGATGTGCGGTTTTGATAAAGATAAACAATTAGAAGCACTGCTAACCGTTGAAGTCGGACATCCTGCGTCGGCCATTCACGTTACCTCAAGAGGCACTAAAAATCCCAACAAAAGCCAATTAGGTCAAAAAAATTAAAGAAATACCTGAATTGATAACAGGGACAAACACATAAAAAGAAATCAGAGCTTACTAGCTTAACCGACGTTTGTGACACGGAAAGGAAATTAAACATTATGCTAGGAAGAGAGAGAGACCGTGAAAATTCTTAATTCTATTAAGTTTTTAATGGGAATAACCCGACAACATGCAAATGCTTCCTTTCAAGTACGTCCCTCGATTATTCTATGATTACTTTCTCATCCCACCTTTTTTCACTGAGTTAATTAAACAAAACAAGAAATGATGGGTTGCGAAATATGCGACGAGTTTGTGATCTCACATAGCTTATAAATTAAAAAATAATATATGGGAGGATTCCCAATTTTTGTATATATGTCTTTAATACGTATATTGATTACGTACCTAACCAAAGTTTGTCAAGTTCATTAACGTTAGATTTAGTGTGTCTCTTCAGGAGCAACTTGAGGCACCTTATGAGCTCGAGCTCCGAATTAGTGATTGAAAATACAACCTCTTTTATAATATATATTATAAAAACTTCAAATTTATTTTAAATTGTTTACTTGAGTTCAAATGTTGTTTTCCTTCCTCTATTCCCAATAATTTGACATGAACAATAGTCCTACATGCTCTCGATCTTCATTAATTAAATAGTACTAAGTGATTAAAATCACTTGTCTTTCAATGTAATTATGATTTCTGCAAAGAGATAAAGTATATATGCATTATGACTTTTTTTTTAATAAAATGCGAATTTGATTAAAAATCAAATACTAGTTTCATCAATTAGCTGAAAATGAGCACAAAATATCCCTAACAATAATAATACAAATTGTCCTACAATGAATACTTATATAATTTAAATAATAAAACTTACATACGTGTAAACTTTTGAGATAACAAATAGATTCACCAAGGTACTTGGAGACCTCAACACCACCTCACCCTAATTTCAATAAATATGACAATTCATAAGTATATATATATATAAAGAGCATAATAGGAGGGATATCTCACATTTAAACTTAAATTCTTAATATCTAGATAATAATAATAATAATAATAATAATACCATATAATATCTTATATATTTAATATGAACAAATAGTTGATTCCATTAAAAACAAAAAATTAACTTTGCAGTATTGCAAGGCTTTGAAGATTTTTTGTAGAGCTTGCTTCCTCCTCACCATCAGTTTGAGACCAAACTGGCGGGCACAAGCCCTGAACTAAAGATTCTGGCAATTGCCAGTCAAATTGACCTACCTACCCAATGAAAGTGGTTTTACCGTCCTCTCCCACCTCACTCCTCAAGGAATGTCAGTTCAAACTTGTTCCCCAATAGCTTAACTCGACCCACGGTTGGAACTCTATTCCTCCAACGTTGTATTAAAGTAGTTATAAGTTTTCAGTGCAGTATAGTAAAAACTTAACTTACCTAAGAAAAAAAAAAATATATATATATATATATATATATTTTTTTTTTTAAAAATGAAGATCACCGGAGTAAAAGGAATTCGTTGATACTTGAAACTTTTGGTTGGACTTAAAACAAGACTTTAGATTGGTAATTAAAATTTTGGTATATTTTGTTTTTTCTCTGCCCGCTAAATAATATTTTAAAATTGCAGAAAAACCATAGGGCTTTTTGTTGCTAAAGCTACTGCTTAATCGTACGGCTACGATTAACCAAGATCCTCTACAAGTACGTGGCGCACTGTCTATTCACCTAACACCACAACTAATCGCTACTCTCTTCTTTCTTTTCTCAGCACAACACTCTCTCGGACTCTTCAGTCGCACAGATCCAATCTCAGCGATGGCCACCATCCAGAAAGTCAAGGCACGACAGATCTTCGATAGCCGTGGCAACCCGACGGTTGAGGTACGATTGTGATCGGATCCTTTCTCTCTCGAATAATCGGTTTTGATAGTATTCTGATTAGGCTTCGATCACTCCTGGATTTCGGTTCGAAATCTCGAGTAACTTTTATGCAAACGAAAATTTATTTTAAGTGTATTAAGATTCTGAGATATTTCAGAGTTTTTCTTCTAAGGTTGTGTTTTGAGTGTAAAATTTTACGCTTCAAACGCAGCCTAAGTTTCTGATAATTCAAGTTTCGTGACCAATCAGGTGTTTTTTGTTTGTTTGTTTAATTTCCCGATATGGTGGTAATTAATTCCGACAATAGAAGTGAATCGTGGTTTTTGAGGTGTACGAGGGTTCTGAATTAGTTTTTTTTTCTCTCTCTCTCTCTCTCTCTTTATATGGGTTATTGTAGGCAGAAGTGACATGTTCAGATGGCACTTTTGCTAGAGCAGCTGTTCCAAGTGGCGCATCCACCGGTATGTTTCTATGTATTCATATTAGTGAGATCTTACTATATCCATGATACCAATCCTGTTGATGAAACTCCGCTTTTTGTGAAAATATGGTATTTTGAATTCGAGCGATGTTTGGGAAGTAGGCTATGTTCTAATGGGTTGTCTTAGTGGCCAAAGTTTCTGGACAAAGAATCATGAGCTTGCTGTTAACTGCTTTCTTTTTAGGAGTTTACGAGGCCCTTGAACTAAGAGATGGAGGCTCAGACTACCTTGGAAAAGGTGTCTCAAAGGTGAGTGATTCATCACTTGTCCGCTTGATGCTGCTCTGTGCTAATCTGTCAATTTGTTTTCTCACACATCATTCCTCTGGATGTTTAGGCAGTAGATAATGTCAACAGCATCATCGGCCCTGCCTTGATTGGAAAGGTTGGTTGAATCCGGTTCCTCTTCTGAATTGCACTCTTTTTGTTGCTTTTTCAATATGGTTGATCGCATCTTGAAAGCCGTGTTCTTTGATGCTCTGGACAGGACCCAACTCAGCAGACTGATATTGATAACTTCATGGTTCAAGAACTTGATGGAACCGTGAATGAGTGGGGTTGGTGCAAGCAAAAGGTGCTATACCAAATTGCTTTTGTAATTTCTTCGTAGTCAGTGTCGATCATACGAATCTAATGCTCCTTGTGGTGGTTCAGCTCGGAGCAAATGCCATATTGGCTGTATCTCTTGCAGTCTGGCGTCTGCAAAGCTGGGGCTGCTGTGAAGAAAATTCCCCTTTACCAGGTACATCAAAGTCACGTGTTAAATTATGTGCTCGTACTTGTCTGTTCTGTTATAGAGTTCTTTAGGTGTTGCCATGTTGGCTTATCTTACCAACTGAGTGGCAGTGTTGTAACCCAAGATCCCACGATGTATAATTATGTCTGGGAGTTTGTAGCTTTGACTGAATGCACGATCTTTAATGGATGATTTAGGTATATGGAAATTATGCCTCCAAAATCACCAAATGGGGCGCTTAAATAATGTTCAGTGGCACACATAGAATAGACCTTCAATAACCAAATAATCTTCCATGTGATAGTCTTCGGCTTCGCTTGAAGGTGAATTAATCTTTTTTTTTTATAAGTAAATTAATCTTTTTATTTTGTCTTGTGGATTCAGCATATTGCAAACCTTGCTGGCAACAAGAAGTTGGTGTTGCCTGTTCCTGCTTTCAATGTCATCAATGGTGGATCACATGCAGGAAACAAACTTGCGATGCAGGCATTCTTCTGGAAATTTTCTTTGCTGTTATTTCTAATAATGTTCCTTCCTTGATTACGAGTTTTGAACAACTTTCGTCTGCAGGAGTTCATGATTCTTCCTGTAGGAGCGTCTTCTTTCAAGGAATCCATGAAGATGGGTACTGAAGTATACCACCATTTAAAGGTTGGTAGACTTTTTTTCGTTGTTGTGGGTTGTGGGGGGGTTGGTTGCATTTCATTGGTCCTTGTTTGGTTAATCACTCATGTGATCATGGGATGTGTTTTGTACTAATCAACATTAGGCTTTTTGGATCCACAAAACAATTGATCATGTTATTTTTGTGTTTTGAAACGTTTTCTATTTGAACGGCCTAAGTAATCCTACCCAGAGTTTGCACAGCTTAATCTTGTTTCGACCATCATGGTGGCTTAACTGTTTGGTTCGTTCGGTTCCTGTATATCCAGTGAAGTGGACAGTGCTGTAGGAATTCTGGGGATTTTTTTTAATTCTTGTCTTATGATAAACCTTTCCCTTTGTCAGGCTGTTATTAAGAAGAAATACGGTCAGGATGCAACAAATGTTGGTGATGAAGGTGGCTTTGCTCCTAATATTCAGGTTTATATTGTTTGATAGAAGCTGTTTGCATGAATTATATTCCTTGTTTTATCTTTATGGTACTAGCTTTTTTTTTAATTCCCCAAATTCAGGAGAACAAGGAGGGTCTTGAATTGCTCAAAACAGCCATAGCTAAAGCTGGTTACACAGGCCAAGTTAGTTTTCTTTTTTTTCCTCTATGGTTCTTTCAAGTATTCAATATATCAAGGGATTATAGCAACTGAAAGCTTTCATGAATATTTTAGGTTGTCATTGGAATGGATGTTGCGGCCTCGGAGTTTTATTGTCCAGATAAAAAGTATGACCTGAACTTCAAGGAAGAGGTGAGTTTATATCACTCTCTTGGTGACTGTAAGGTTTGAAATTTGGAACAAATCTGGTTATCAGTGTTTTCAAATCAAAGCCCGACTTGCAGCTGGTTGTTTCCTTACCTGAGGATTGTCCGACAGTTGTGACTATGATATGATTCAGCCTGCGACTTCATGAAATATGTGAATATGGTCACTGAATTTAGTCAGGTTATCACAAGCTAGGGATTCCAATTCTAAGAAAAAAGGAGCATTCTTTTGCAAGCGATATTAAAGCCTGATAGTCTATAGCTTGCAAGCCTGCAGCTTTCTAGTTTGTAGGCTTCTTTAACTGAAAATTCCTTCCTACTGTAGTGTACTTTTTGCATTGATAGTACTAAAATATCATGGCCTTTCCAACATGCACTCCACATTATTTCACTATAACACTGACTCTTCTGCCAGTTGACTTAGTCACAGAGTGCTATGTAGTTATACCCATGTTTACAAATTGGTCATTTTTTTTCGTTAGGTCTGGCCTTTCTGTGCTTGGATCAATATCCTTTTGGGGTGAATGATCTATATTCACTGATTGTACTTCTTGCCTGCACAGAAAAATGATGGTTCCCAAAAGATCTCAGGTGACGCTCTAAAGGAATTGTACAAGTCATTTGCGGCTGAGTATCCGATTGTATCAATTGAAGATCCGTTTGACCAAGATGACTGGGCACACTACACCAAGATAACTGCTGAAATTGGGGACAAAGTACAGATTGTGGGAGATGATCTTTTGGTCACAAATCCCAAGGTTAGCATATTCTTCTGACCCTTTAAAACATTTCTCTTCTTCTGTGAAGTTTATTTTGCAGTTGGATATAGTGCACCAACTGCAAGGGCTTTGCTTAGTCTTGTAACTCTAACTGAAGAAATAATTAATATATGCAGAGGGTGGAGAAGGCAATCAAAGAGAAAGCTTGCAATGCCCTTCTTCTGAAGGTACCATTTGAATGTCTCTCTCTCTCTGGCTGTCAGGCTCTCTCTTTTCGGTGACCACTGACATGTGTCTGTGTCCCTCTCTAACATGATCGGAACAGGTCAACCAAATTGGATCTGTAACTGAGAGCATTGAAGCTGTAAAAATGTCCAAGCGAGCTGGGTGGGGTGTGATGGCTAGCCACCGCAGGTCATAGTCGACCTTGAATACTGTAGAATCTAGTGTTATTCATTTGTATATGAGCATCCAATGAAGTTGCAGTTACTAATGTAGTTGACTCTATTTGGTTGCAGTGGAGAAACTGAGGATACTTTCATTGCTGATCTCTCTGTTGGTTTGGCCACGGTAATTTTATGCTCTGACTCTTATTTCGAGTCCTTTTCATAATTACAATCCTTCTGCTTCGGTTCGGTTGATGATTTCCGGATGATATTTTGCTTTTGTTCAGGGTCAAATTAAGACAGGAGCTCCATGCAGGTCAGAGCGTCTTGCAAAATATAACCAGGTTAGCATTCAGGGTTTCTAACACCACTAGTTTTTGTTTCTCTGTCATGATAATATTAAATATTCATAAAATCTTGCATAGAATTTAAGAAACGTGTTTTAGTAATGGTCTGTATTTACATTTCTTCTTTCTTGTACTTGTAGCTCTTGCGTATTGAAGAGGAGCTTGGCTCAGAAGCAGTCTATGCTGGAGCAAACTTCCGCAAGCCTGTTGAACCCTACTAGAAATCTCAACTGTTGGACGATGACTTTTCTTTGATGGGCATTTGGGCAATGAGGTTCTGAATGCAGCGCGAATAAGTCTATACATAGAATGGTTTTTAGTCAGATGGAACTTTAGAACCTATACTTAATAATTATAACGGCTGTTTTGTTGATGTTCTGAGAGCCTGAACAGTGCTGTATTGAGAAACTTTTTACGTTTAAGCATGTTTTGCCACAACTAGCTTTGAGTTTACTTTGACATGCTGGCCTCTGTTAACTAGTCGAATGGTGTTGTGCACTTTGAAAATTTTCTATGTCCTTTTACCCTCTATATGGATGGTTCATTTTTAACTCGAAAAGGTAAAAAAAAAAGATTCAAACTATCAATGATCGGCACATTTTAGCCTCAAAATTATTAAATTCATCAACATATTTCAACCGTTAGATCTCATGAGGGTTTTGATAGTAAATAGTGTAGATTTTTATTAGGGTTTGTAAAAAAAGTGTTAAAAGTTTGTAAAAAAATATTGGAATGTGTGAAAAGTTATTAGATTTCAATTGGTGAGTTTGTGAACAAATTTTGAAATTAAAGTCTAACATGAATTAGGCTGTACATTCCCCGTGACTGAATAGGCATTCAATTGGCTTTATTTTATTTATTTATTTATCATTAGCTAGATGTACTCTGGGTTGGAGGAAAACAGGAGAGAACCAATTCCAAACTGAAATGCAAAAATGTGCTAACAAAACTTTCCTCGAGGATGCCTTAATGAAAAATCATGTTCGTGTGGAAACCAAGGAAAGGCATGAGTTTGAGCCTCTTATTGGGACCGAAGCAAGTAGATGACCCTCGCAGAGTGCACATCCTTGACTGTTCCTGGTACTCGAAGCCTGCCGGTGAATCAGCTTTACGCAATCCCTATTTTCACTAAACCAATTCATGTAGTATGTATAAGCTTTCCCTTTTAATTTGCAGAATGGTCAGGCAAATCTTGTAACGCATTTTGCCTTTTAAGGTTCCTATATGGACTTCGGTGTAAGTTCTCTTTGATTTCTAGGGTCCAACTGTTGTTATTTAATCTATGTAGAGGTCGAGTGGACGAACAAAGTTGCACTAGTGTAGGTCAGCCATAACTTTGACTTGTTAATATATCAGCCTCATGCTTGATGGTAAACAATTTGACGGTAGGATTTTAACATGATATTATGTATGATTAAAAATCATCAGAAGTAACATGATCTAAAGTGTGGGGCGAAACGAAAAAGATCCAAAGCAAAAGCCAAAGAGACTACCGAAGAAAAAATATAGATATGAGAACAAGAAGGAAAAAAAGAAGAAGGAAATTTGCAGGCTGTGGGGTTCGAACCCACGCGCACTTATGTGCAGCAGATCTTAAGTCTGCCCCCCCCTTAACCACTCGGGCAAACCTGCCCTCTCTGTATCGGGTTTAGAAATATAGTTTATTTTATTAATAATATATTAAAGAATAAAGAATAGAAATAGCAGAGAGGAATTCGTCATTTACCTAAAAGAAATATAAAACCCTAGATCGATCAGAATCGAGAGGGATACGAAAACAAAGAGAGGTAGAGCTGATTTTTTTCTTCTTCTTAATTGGAAGGAAATCAGTACAGGAACCTGAGTGGTGAGAATGGCGGAACACTTGGCGTCGATATTCGGGACAGAGAAGGATAGGGTGAACTGCCCCTTCTACTTCAAGATCGGGGCTTGCAGGCATGGTGACCGGTGCTCGAGGCTCCACACGAAGCCCACCATCAGCCCCACCCTCTGCCTCTCCAACATGTACCAGCGCCCCGACATGCTGACCAACCCTGCCCCTCAAGCTCAGCCCAACCCCAACCTCGACCCCGCCCACATCCAGGAGCACTTCGAGGATTTCTACCAGGACCTCTTCGAAGAGCTCTCCAAGTACGGCCTCATCGAGAGCTTGAACATCTGCGATAATTTGGCCGATCACATGGCAAGCATCTATCTCTCTTTTTTTTTTTAGAGAAAAGAAAAGAAAATAATCCCATTTTCAAAAAAACAAATTTTGTTTGTAAGCAGGTGGGTAATGTGTACGTTCAGTTTAGAGAGGAAGAAGACGCCGCGAATGCGCTTCGGAACCTGACTGGAAGGTTTTACTCAGGTTTTTTTATTCTCTAAGCTCTTATGAAATAGATTATGCGTTAACTAGTTTGGGCACATCTTTCTAGATTCGATACAACTAGACTGTTCAAGTAGTTAGCAGTTGAGTGATGGTTGTATTTTGTACTTTATGTTGATTTCTGGAAAAATTGCAATTTATGAACTTTACTCATAGCTGCTAAATATGAATTGAGACGAAAGCTTTATAGAGCCTTTTGTACAGATCACGATCTTCCTAGTGATATGTGGGACATCTTTATAAGTTTTCCAAGTTGCCAAGAAATAGTTCCTTTGCGCAAGTAAGAGACCAATGCATTTTCATGGGTCGCCCTTGTTCTGTATAAATGAGTTCTTCGAATGATCAATCTTTTAAGTTTCTATGTTACGTTTTCCCTATTGGCTTGGTATAATTGATAGGATTTTCAAGAGTGTAGTGTCATTCTATGTTACTTGATAATGATTTGCTTCAAAACATGTGATGTATCTCAATATAGGTCTCTCTGTGCTTTTGTTTTGGGTATGTTTTTGGTTTGTTGATACCTGAAATTCCTCAATTTCGTGTTATAAAGTTAGGGTTCAAGCAGTAGCTATGTTGGTGCCTAAAGATCAGAAAAAAATTGTAGGATGACGTGAAAGAAACGTAAGGTGCGAAGAGAAAAAGGGTGAGGCGGAGTGAAAAAAAGATGGAAATATATTTCTATGAGATATACAGAAGAGTAAACGTTCTGAGGCGACATTTTGATTTGGATTCAAGGAAATTCTGAGAAGCCTTGCAAGTAGTGTTTTCTAAAGTCAATTTAGGTGAGAAAGAGAAGGGGTAGTCGATGATACTAGCATTTGCCTCAGTTTCAGGAATTTTATTCAGTTTTGTCGGAATACCTCAAATTTCAGCTCTTTGAGTTGACTGTTGAAGGCCAAAAGGTGGAAAAGTGGTAATCTAAGCAACTATTATGTAGGGAGAATTATTTGTGATCTTTTGTGCACAAAGATATACATTCTAGGTCACAGGAACGGCATGTAGATTTAGTTGTCTCTTGGTATTTGCTCTACTAATACCCGTGATTAGTTCCTGCGATCTACCCGTTCTTTTTATTTTTGGGCTTCCAGCACTCAGCTTGGCTTTTCTATTGTAGGGCTGTAGGTAGTAGTTATCTTCAAGTTGACATAACAATGTTAGTTATTACCTTCATGAATATTTTGTTTTCACTATTTTCCAAACCTCAAACACACCAGGTCGCCCCATCATTGTTGACTTCTCTCCAGTCACCGATTTTCGTGAAGCTACATGTAGACAGTACGAGGAAAATGTATGCAATCGAGGTGGCTATTGCAACTTCATGCATCTGAAAAAGATTAGCAAGTGAGTGCTTTTTTGGTTTAATTATTTTAGCTTGCAAGTTCATGTTGGCTTTGCTTTTTCTTTAAACGAAATCTCAACAAAATATAACTTTTAGGGAGCTGAGGAGGAAATTGTTTGGGAAGAACAGACGAAGACGTAGCCGCAGTCGAAGCAGAAGTCGCAGTCCTATGAGATACCGTGGTTATGAGGAGCATCCACGTGGTGGTCGCGGTTTTGGTAGAGGTGGTGGTCGTGGTCGTGGTTATGGTAGAAGAGATGATGACACAGATTTCCGCTACCATGATAGGGGCAGGAGGCCTAGAAGCCGCAGTCCTGGACGTAGAGGGGAGAGAAGTAGGAGCCCTGGGGGAAGGAGGAATAGGAGTCCGGTCAGGGAAAGCAGTGCTGAAAGGAGGGCTAAGATTGAACAATGGAATAGGGAAAAGGAAGGTGGAGAAGGTGGTGTTAAGAACAATGAGGCTGACATTGATGATGACAGGAATGGCTTTGCACAGAACAGTGATCAGTATGATGACCTGGAACAGCAGCAGCAGCAGCATCATGGTCGATACAATAACTAGGCCAAAGGACTTTCCTGGTTTGTCCTGGCGCTCTCTTTTGATATTTATAGGAATTTATGTTTCTTGGGCATAGAAAAGGTACACTTAGACAGCCCATTGAGAAAATGTAGCTTACTACCAATTTCCACTGTGCAGGTGGAGTGCAGGTTCTCTGTCAAAATTCTTTTTCTTAATTTTTTTTCTCCCCCTTCTAGAATGAAAAGCAACAAGAATTGAATAGGTAGAAAAACTATATAACAACAATCTTGGTGCCGGTATTCATGTATTACGCTTTAAATTCACTTCCAATCTTAATCAGGTAACTGCATTCATTTTTCTTCTAGCTAGTTTCTTTTTGTGTTTCATCAGTTGAAAATCACTCTTATGGATACTGGTGTTGTTTCCACGTGGTTTACCCTCAAGTTTCTGATTCCTTGAATAATCATTAGCATCCCACCAGTATTTTCTTTTTGTGTTTCTTTATGCTCGTAAACCCCCTAGGTCCATGCCAACAGAAAAACAAATGGGAATTGAGGTATTGAATTCTCATACACGCCAGTTTTCCTGTGAAAGTTGTGATCTCACCTACTGTACAAGTTTTGCAGGTACAGGTGTTCCTGCTTCCCAGGATCATGCCTCACCTTTCTTAGGCAGCTTACAATGATATTTGTATACAGGTTGGCTGCCATTTTCTGCGGGGCATTTGTGCAGGATCTGATGTGTATGTTGTCGAAGCATTGCTGGATCTCCTGGAGCTTCGTACCTGAAAATGAATATTTGGTCAAGATATGTATCTTAAAGGACAGATCGAGTTATATGACCTTTTAGACAGCTGTAATTTGAATTTAATGGTTTGCTTTTCGGATTATATTGTTAAACCCTTCCAATGAACGTTCCTTTGTTTAGTGTTAGTACTTTATTGTTAATTGGATTTTGTTTGTGTAATTACCTCTGATCTATATTAGATTAGCTTTGGAGGATGAGATGGCTGGCTAGCTAAGCTGCAATAGAAGAGAACCGCCAATCGGTAGATAGTTTGAAATTTGAGCATATAATTGATGATAGAAAATCCTTACATAGGATTGATAGGATAAGAATTTTTTGATTGGCCTCACAATATTTTGTTCAGCTTGGTGTTTTCACTTGCCTTAAGATCCTCGAACCCAAGCTGCTCATAGTCCGGACCTTTGAATAAACATAAAATGTTGTACGATCTATGTCCGCTTGTAGTTAGGACTTAGGCAGAAGAAAGCCCGATCTCAGAGGCCCTCTACTTAAAAGGGCAACATTTCCTGTTCGATATCAGTGGGATTCGAGAGTGGCTTTGGTATCTGCGGTTGTGTTTTCTACTTTTCGAGGAAGCGCTTAGGGATTTAAGAAAACTTGACTTAAATCCATCAGCTTGCTTGGTATGTGAACTCTCTTGATCTTACCATCAAGGGTCAAGCTAAATGCATATACAATAGGTAGTATTTCCCCTCGCAAGTTTTAAAGGTAGCAATCAAACACCCAAATACTTTAACTGGAGGAACTACATATAAAACCAGACAAGTAATTTTGGTGAACATTGCTACCCGTCTGTACCAGCTGACAAAGGCTTCTGGTAAATGTCCAAAGGTCTAAAGCTGGAAGGCCAAACGTGACTCGTGATATTCAGCCACGGAACCAAGCTCATCAACCTGGAGTATCTTCTAGGCTGAATACAAAACAACTACACAGAGATATTAACCTGCTGCACAACGCCACAACCAATCAAGTGAACAACTATTCATCAAAAAGTTGAAACAATTACGACAATCAAGCCAGGGTTAAATTGCAACGAACTCGACAGAGTTATGTCTGTACTTCAACAAAGTTGACCAAAAATATACACAGAACACACTAAACTACTCCCCCTCCTCCTACACTTTACTAGACCTGCCCAAAATGATCATGTCAGCATATAGAATACCACGGTGAGCTTCATCCGGCACTATGTTTTGCCTTTGAATGAGCTTGCAAACCAGTTTCTGAGCTGAACGACCTGCTATAGCAGTAAACACTGTTGCAATCCCCATCAAATAAGCGCAATGCCAAAAGTGAAGAGAGAAATTACCTGTTGCATGACTTGCAAGGGTATGCTCCACCTGATTTTGGAGTTTGCTCTTTTGTCCCAGCCTGCTTCGAAGGGTAAGGAGTTGCTACACGGCCACCAAATTTCTTGCCTTCCGCATTTAATGAACTCAGAAAAAAAGAACACAACCATGGGGAATATCACAACAATGATTCCAGACTTAATATTGATCGGATTTAAGAACAACTAATAGAGCAACCCTTCATACAGATCTTATGTGCAGCATCCTTACTAATCGGTCATGCTAAAAAGAACAGACCTGATGTGCCGCATCCTTAGTAATTGGTCATGCGAAAAAGAACTCACCAATTCTTTGAGGAGTAATCAATTTCGCCTTCTTATCAGCAGGTGTTTTCTGGGCAGACTGAATGGGTCTCTTCTTTCTTTCTTCAGCCTTCAATTATATGGCACGATGTACCTTAATGAGTACAACAATTAAGAGAAAAATAAGAGAATTATTAGTGTCTTTACCATCTTCGAAGTCTCTTCATCCTCATTATCACTACCGTCATCACCTTCACTGCTCTCTTCCTCACTATTCATCTTAGCCTGAGCAGCAAAACAATCAAACAAAATTCTCAGTACTTATCCATTCACCACTTGCAATACAATATTTGAATGAGAAAACTTTGTCACAGCATTGTGTCAAGACCAGGGAAAGTGGAAAATTTTCCGAGAAAAAGAAGACAAAAACACTTGCTAAAATTAACTTTCAAAAGTACTAACCGTGTCCAACTAAATGATGTTGACCTATGGTTAAACGGAAATTATTTGTTGCGGAGTTTAATCCAGCTGATAGCACCTAATTAAACCACAGAAGTGATTCATAGATTCTTTAAAATGAAGCAGGTTAATTCCTGAAGAAGATACACATAAGTTCTTCTTGACATTGGAAAACAATCTGCAATCCTGAAATTGTAATAATTACCAGTTTCTTTGCCTTCATCCATGTGATAATTAAAGCATAATCATCTCCTGCTGACAACTGAGCTCTGTGATTTCAGAGTATGACCCAGAACCATTTTCCACAATACTAAATGAAGTCTCAAATTATAAATGTTCATTAATCTGCATCCGTTTCCTCTACCTCTATCACAGGGTATTTAGAAAGGAGGAACACATACGCCTATCAAATAAATTAGAATATGTTAGCTTCACTTACAACATCTTCATCGGATGTCTCAGACAAATCCTCATCGGAAGACGTATCCTTATCCACATCTTCATCAGTATCCTCAACTTCGTTTGGTTCCACAATCCTCACCTGCTTAGCTGCAGTACCATGAGGCTTTGCAGCTTGTTTAGCTTGTGACTTCCCTGCGTCAGACAGAACAAACAAATCAGATGCATTAGGAACCTTTTCTTTGGTTTAAATGAAAAAAAGAGAGAGAGAGATCATTATCCCTACCAACATGATGCGGAATGACTGGAAAGTCTTCCTCTGAATCAGGCTCTGTATCAAAATAAGTATCAGATTCTGAGTAGCAAGCTCATATAAACAGAGATGATGGGATGAAGTTAAATTTAAAGTGACACCAAAATACTCAAGCAGTGACTCACCAGAAGACTCATCCGTGATGATAACACAAACAGTAGTCAAGGACATTACATATAGTAACGAGATAAACCAAGCAGTTAAACCAGCTACATATTTTGGGTATACAGAGATTGAAGGACACATTTAAAGAGATAAGAATGTACAGGATATTCTTCGAGTGCATAAGCTCTATATCCGGTGAAGTAGACACTCCCATTTTTCCGGTTATGAGACAACTAAAATTTCTTTTCAAACACTAGATCAAAAGATATCTGGGGGAATTTCTCCGAAGACAGTGTCCCAAGAGCAAGATTTTGCTCATCAACTTTAACAAATAAGCCGATTCTTTCAATTACTTTATCCTTCTTGACCTCTCCCATACAAGCCTGCAGTTTGGTGATCCTTCAGATGCTACAAAAAAAACCCCGCTGATGCAAAAGGAAAAGTAGATTGAACTTATAGATTCCAATTGTAACCTGTGAAAGATGCAATACCACCCCATGACCAGGATCCACCTCAAGCGACACTCCACTTTTGACCTCAGCACCTGTACAAGGTAGCAACAGTTACAGTGGCCAAAACACATATAATGGCTTATGCAGAACTAAGGCAGAAAGTAAAATGGGGCCAACATGGCATCACCCTTGCAAGAGCATAGAAACATGGGAACAAGTAGACAAACTATAGACAAGCAAACGCAAACCATAATATACATTATACGGTGTCCCAGTATATGCCAGAAGATAAAGGAGTACTTTCTGCCATTTTATTCCTAATCGACATGATATAAAAAATTAATAACTACAACGAAGAAAAGAGAGAGAAATGAAAAAGCTGTCAAAGTAATAAACGCTGCAAAAACCTACGTAGCTGACGTAAATGCCAATATCATGCACTAAAGCCAACCAAAATAAAGAAAACAAGGTTATTTGTCAAAAAACAGAAACAGCAACTACTTTCAGTCTTTTACATACAGCAATTTCGTAAAATGGAAATGGCCATAGAAAATATTTTATGGAACACCATGATACAGGCTAGGACATAATTACTCGCCTAATGCATATGTCTAACACAACAAAACAAAAGAGTACAGCACGTCACGGATTCAAAGTTTACATTTATTTGATTTCGAGCCAGCAAACAAGGAAAACTAGCTATACATGACAAAAATAGTCAACAAGGGATTCACAAAGTGTCCAGTTTCTAGGAAATCAAAGGAATGAACAAAGGAAAAGCACAAAAATGCAAAACATAACCACCAGTTTGGTTTCGGAGAAAGTTCGGTAAAACGAAAGAAAAAGAAAACTAGAGCCAGCAAAAGACTAGCTACAGGCCTATACAAGTAGATCATCTCCTCTTCTCAAGCAGCAAGTTCAGGACGAACTGTTAAATGCGAAAATTCCCGTACCACTTCCTCGTAATTTTTTCGGCATCCAAACGGCAAAAGATATTCGAAGATCGAAAGACATAACATCGCATAGCATTAACCGAAACGATAAGCAGCGAAGAATTGTAACACAAAACCCTAACAAACAACGCAACGCTAGAAAATAACGAGAGTTTACCCCAAAACTCCATTTGCGACATTGTTGAAAGCAAGTGCCAGCAGAGCAGAGAGGTGTGGATTTTCTAGAAGCTCTAGAGGAAGCAAATAGAATTGCCTCCGGTGCTGTGAGGGCTGCTATATATATTATTATATCAGAAAGCGTGGCCCGGAGCTCAGATTGTCTGTTACGCGCGAACTGCCGGGAGACGAGCCAATCCATTCGTACTATGGTAGGTAGGGTAGATTATAAAAGGGTAATATGGGCAGACAGCTATGGAAACAATTCAGATATGATGAGTTTTAGTATGAAAATTTTGTCGGTTGGCGTTTTAGAAATATTATAAAGTAAAAATATGTTATGAGAATTGATAAAAAGTGAAGAGAAAATGTTTTTAATAAATATTATAATAATAAAAAATTATGTGATGACTTTTTTTATTATTAAACCTAAATATTTGGCTCCAAATAATTAAGGCTCAAACAAGTCCGATATCTCTCATTTCTCCCGTAATATACAGATCAGGATAAAGATGTTACCTTCTTTCCATTCACGTGATATTCTATAATTTGTACACAAAATTATAGAATATCACGTGACTACATAAAAATGAAATGTGAATTTTTAAAATTATATCAAATTATTATAAGTAGAGTTTGTTTTTCAAAAATCTTCACAATTAATATAATAGATAATTTTTTTATTATTTGAATTATATTTTTCGATAGATATTTCACTATTATAAGATTTTATTTATTAAAAAATTAAAATAGAAAGATTTGAAAATTACACCGTGCTATTTTGGGTAGAAGATTGAGTAGTATACATTTGCTATTGTATATAAACTATACAATTATAAATAATGTTTATTTTTTCATTTTCTATGATAAGGATTGTGAATAACATTTGCTTCTTTTTAACTTGTCCGAGCATTATGAAAAAACCCAATTAAGAGACGCTAAAGAAGACTCTGGAGGTACTGGCCAGTCATCCGGTCAGGTCATACCCTGCCCTCTACAGCTCGTTGTTTTTAAGTCTAGACGAACTATTGCTCGGCAACTAAACAGCCATTTGAGGTTTACCGGAGTCAAAGCTCAGAGACTGACTTTACAGGGCACGGCTTTGAGAAGGCTCAGTAGTGCGCAGCATTGCTATTCCCGCTGAGGAAATCAACAAACACGGAGCATGGATCTGGGTTTTCTTCTCCACGCTCTAATTCCCTCGTGGGCCTCAGTGAGTACCCGGACTTCGAATCAATCCCCACAGATTCCTAAAATCCCACGCGTGTTCCATTAATTGTCTTACATTTTTCTTCTATGTTTGGGGCAATAGGTTGCTATCTTAGCTACATTCTTTACGTACTTGGCCATTGTTGGATCTACACTACCTGGAAAAGTTGTTTCCGGTGTGATCTTACAGGACGGTAGCCGTCTTCAATATCGCTGCAATGGTCTGTTTTTATATACGTATGTATATGGTTCAGCGTCCTCACATTATGTTTCCGTTTGAGAATATGAAGTTCAACATGGCTGTTTATTGTTTTTTTCTGGGCGTTCTTTTTCGTTTCCCTGATAAAGGTTTGCTATCACTGCTTGTGCTGGTTGGGCTACTTGGGAGTGGTGCAAAGATGAATTACGTATCACCCACTGTATGTATTCACTCTTCCGATTGGTTTTTCAATTTTCTTTTCTTTTTCTTTGCGGCTTGTTGCAAATGTATTCACAGCTGCTCCAAGATTGATTCTTGATTTTCTTAATAAGCTCTGGAACATGCAGTTGAATTAGCAAGCTTCCTCTAATGGGCAGAAATCCAATTATGTGGTGTTATGTAAGAAATAGTTGAGGATCTCGAAATGAAATGAAATTACTTCTACCACAGAACAAAAAAGAAAGAAAACGCTTTATTGATGTTGTATGGCACTGATATGAAAATTCTCGACGCTAAAATCCTGCTGGAAGATCAAAGGCTCCATCATTTGCATCTTGGGCATATCGTACTTCCAAATGACTATGAGCTTATCAAGCAGTCATATGTATTTTCATTTGCATCAGGAATATGTTGCTTGCTCCGGAGTCATTTGATCAATTCCATGTGAGAAAACCGCTGTCGACATGTCATTTGGAACTTTATATGGGTTTTGTTTCAGTTCTTTTCTTCTTCCCTGGTGCCTGTAAACATATATGGAGATTGGACTAATGCATATATAGACCTATTGCGGTCGTGGATGTAACATTACGACAATTTTTGCAGGTGATATCAGACAGAGGGCTTGAGCTGCTATCAGCAACTTTTGTGTTCAGTTTTCTTGTAAGATTAAATTTAAATTTTTTTTGTCAGTGGTTAAATCTATAATGAAAGAAGTTCAAATTTCATAGTCCGGTTTCTTCATGATATTCTCACTTGCAGACTAATTTACTACTGCCAGCAATATTGCATGCATGTAGATCATTCTTCTTATTAGTCATAGATTTGTCTTTCTTTCTAATCAGTTCATGTGTGTGATCTATTTTCTCCTTTTTTTTTTAATGTTAGGTGACCCTGGTACTCTATGCTGCTGGTTGCAAGTCAAGCAATCAGGGTTCTTCACTGAAACCTCATCTCACCGGGAACCTAATACATGACTGGTACTTTTGCAGCCACTTATATCTTATTCCCAGTGCTATTCATTGCATAGAAATATTGACATATGTCTGAGGAGCTCCTTGCACAGGAAACAGATTCTGGGCTTCTAATTTATACAAATATTTTCAGGCCATCTATTTAGATTGCTCTGACCTGCAGTGAAGAAAAAAGTTATCTCTATTTCTCTCAGTTGAAAAAGACTACATATTTGGCTATCGTCTTGAGCTATTATATTAATATTGATATTCTTCCATGCCATTGAATAGGTGGTTTGGAATTCAGCTGAATCCTCATGTAATTGGCATTGACCTCAAGTATGTGTTCCATTTTTCATTCTTTTCTGGGGAACTTCTCCTGTGGATAATAAGAATCATACTGTGTACCCATAAGTTTGAATTTAGTAAGACTTTTATGCTCCATGCGCAATGATTCTGTCTTTCCTGTGCACTCAAGGATTTGGTCTCTTCTCATTTCTTTTTTGACATGTTACGTCATGATTCCTGATTGGTTCAAAGTGACATTACAATTTAGTCCCCTTGTTAACATCACGAGTAGGATAGCTTTATTATCTGATATTATAATGACTGCTCACTGTAACATTGTAAGAGTCCTGGGGGATTTGATGATATAATCTAATTTTTTTTCTTGAAATGCTGGATTCTTCTTTAGATTTTTCTTTGTTAGAGCTGGAATGATGGGGTGGCTTATTATCAACCTATCAGCTCTGGCAAGAAGTATACAAGATGCCACCATGAGCCGATCAATGATTCTCTACCAGCTTTTCTGTGCGGTAATCTGGTGATGCTAAGTAAAAATTTATTTTTATCATTTGCAGTTGTGTTCGCTTTTAGACATCATATCATATTGCTGAATGTTCTCCACATCTTTCTTCCAGTTATACATCCTAGACTACTTTGTTCATGAGGAGTACATGACATCCACGTAAGTGCAGTACCATGCCTCCACATCAGAATCATTCATAATGGAGTTTTCTCCTGTGTCAAAGTTTGGCTTTATAGTTATCAAGAGGCATCTTCTTTTTACTATAATTTGTCTTCATTTGCTCTTCTTTCTTCCTCAGATGATAATCTGACCTATGCTAATCTGAGGGTATATTGAAAAGCAGGAATTGCCATACTTTGCTGTGGTTTCGAGTACTGTTGTTGTCAGTATTGGAAGCCAGAGTGCGAGTAGGTAATGGCTACCATGCGATGTTGGCTGATTCGGTGTGCCATTCAGCAGCACTTCATGAATAATCCATCGTGGAAAAATTATTGGACCACACATTAATTGAAGAGAATAAAGCAAATGGCATGTTATAAAAGCTTGCTAGAGGCACTTTAATCTGACTTGTGCAACAATTCAGCTGAGTTCAGCCCAAAATTAGATCCCTTACTTGAGCTTTGCTGAAGCGTTGTCTTAGCCCAAGTTCTGAAGCTTAGGCCAGCCTAAAATTCATTTCCCAGTGAAATGCTCTTTTATGTAAAATATTTATAAAACAACTAAATAGGTCTACATGACCTGAAGTCAAGTCTGTTATTTTTCTGGTCTGGTCTATATTTTTCCTATTTATTCCCCTAAAGTTGATACAGTCCATCATTTGAAGCTGATAGTTCTCTTGTCCATGCTTTCATTAATTCAACTGTGGTCATCATGATTTGTTATGCACCCAGAGTTTTACATTTTTACTGCATTTGTTTCTAGTAAAATGTATGGTGTTAAAATGTGATATTCGTCTATCATTTATTTCGTGCACTGACCTTCTCATATGTGATTCTCTTTTATAGATGGGACATAATTGCTGAAAGGTTGGGCTTCATGTTGGTATTTGGAGATCTAGTGTGGATTCCTTTCACTTTTAGTATTCAGGCATGCAATCCTAAACTAAAGTTTAAACAATTTGGAAGATTGTTTCTATTTCTGTATTCTACAAGACATGCACCAGATAGTAAATGTTGAATTCAGATCAAATGGCTGATGTTAAAAACTACAGGGTATAAGATAGCGTCAATAAATTAAATGAGAGAGAAATGCAGTTCCATTTCCAAGTGGTGATAGAATCCTACCTAGGTATTTCACACAGTTGTAACCATATTTGCGACAGTAGTTCCAGCAGGAGCTGTAACAGTTCTTGCTCTTGCCTATATTATCCACTAGTAGTGGGACTCTACTTAACTGATCAAGTCTTACAACGTATTATGGCACCCCAAGTATTTTCTTGAGGTCCTAAATTGCTTTCTGTGAATTTATTTCTATGGTGGATGCGAACACACAGAGGGCAGGAGAGAGAGAGAGAGAGGGTGACATGTTGCTTTTCTTATTTTCTGTTTTGAGTTCTCTCCGTGTCACCCTGTTACTTGCTGGCTTTGCATGCTTTAAGCACACAACCACTTTTCCATACATTCCATTTCAATAGCACTTTTAATCAGGAAGATCATTAAAAAAATTTAGTCTGTATGTCTCAAACATTTTTTCTTCTGTTACAGGGCTGGTGGCTTTTGAGTAACAAGCCAGAGCTTACAACAGCTGCTGTAATAGCCAATTGCTTTGTTTTTCTGATTGGGTAACTTTCTTTTGATGGATAGCAGGGACTTAGAAACTTCAAGCTGAATTCTTTGTCAAAACAATTACTAAAATTGAATTCCTGATACTTGGGCAGGTATCTGGTATTTAGAGGAGCTAACAAGCAAAAACATGTATTTAAAAAGAATCCTAAAGCACTTATATGGGGTAAGCCTCCAAAGGTCATTGGAGGGAAGTTGCTTGCTTCCGGTTTCTGGTAAGACTGTTGTATGGTTACATTCTTATCTTGTCATGTGCGTTTCTTCTTATCATGTTTGTCATTATCACTCATTCACTTAACAGATGAAAAATTAGGGGAAATAAATGCAAAACTAGTTCGATGTTGATGCATTTGTAGTAATGTATAAGGTCTAACTAGAAATTGGAAATGGGGACTATAGAAGGGTGCAGAAGAAAAGCGAGAAAGTTTTAGTTGCTGACCTAAGCAATAAGCATCATTGATAATCAGTCTGCCAATCAATGTATTATGAATTAAGTTGGATTAGAAATCATCTGCTTTGTAGTGGGAGGAGCATCTGCCAGACTCTGACTGGAGTAACCTGATGACCAAACCCCCTTACCAGCATATTATGTGTACCAAAGTCGGTGACTGTTTTAGTGAGTTTCTCTTTGACTGACAGACTATATCAACTACAAACCTGACTTATAATGGATGCTTGCAGATGGTATATGTGTACAGCATGGACTATTGCTTATACAATATCTCAAAGTTACTCGTAGGGATTCTCACCCAACTCTCAATATGATGACAAATACTTGCAACCTTCCACGCTAATCTTTTCTACTGGTTTATCTTCTGTAGTGGGGTCTGGGGATGGGAGAAGGCTTTTCATTTTTTTCGATTGATATTTACTATAAATAATTGAAAATCTAGTAGTAGCTGGTGCTGGACCCATTACTTGCATAATGGCGTCAGCACTGGCTCTCATGTGTGACACCAGACTAGATGAGAGCTCACTATCCCTAAATCTTAGTCTCCTCTCTTTGTCCCGCCTCCCAAGGGATAGGAGGAGAGGGAAGAAGGAGAGTATTAGGTGCCATGTCATACTTAGGGGATGTTTGTTTGCCAAAATTTTGGGGAATATTCCCGAAATTTTGGGAATCTTTACTTTATTGAGATTTATTGGGGTTTGTGAAAAGTGAAGTGTGTAGGTGTAAAAGTTAAAAATTTTGGAATTTGTTTGATTTGTCCGATTTGTTGAGACCCCAAATATTTGGGGTCTCAAACATGCCTTAATATGATGATATAGCATAATCCGCTAAGGGTCGGTGTGTACTTGCATCTCATGTGAGGCCATGATGCTAGGTCTATATGAATCATTGTGTAGATTAATATTCTGCTTAATGGTGTGATCGGCATTATTGATGGTGCTTCATCTTCTAAGGTTCTTGACATTGCTATTATTTTGTTAAAGGGGCATTGCAAGACACTGTAATTACCTTGGGGATCTGTTGCTTGCTCTGTCCTTCAGTTTACCATGTGGGATAAGGTAATTCCTGTACACCAAATATTTCTTTAGTAACAGTGTCCATTTTGAGATTTCTCTAATTGTTTCAGTTCCCCAATTCCGTACTTCTACCCGATATATCTTCTTATTCTGCTGATTTGGAGAGAAAGGAGGGATGAAGCTCGCTGTGCCATGAAGTATAAAGAAGTCTGGGCAGAATACTGTGAACTTGTTCCATGGAGAATATTACCTTACTTCTATTAGCAACGAGGCTGTGTTCCCCCCACCCCACCCCACCCAAAATAACGTGGTGTAGCTGCTTGAGACCTTGTGCCTTCTGTAATTTTGGTTTTGTTTTCTTTTTTAAATGTGTAAGTCGTCTCAACGAGAGGAGTGAAGATATATTGGTACCAATGAGTCAATGACCTACGCTTCATTAGACGAATTTCTAGCAATCGAGTTTCCCTTATGCTCACGGATATTTGTTCTTTATTGAAGAAGTTTTCTGTAGTGTTGGCAAACTAGATGAATTCTTCTTCTGTTAATGTCGTAATACCTCGGCAGTTCTAGTTCACTTCTAGTAAATAGCTATCTCACACATCCCAATGCGAACATATTCCCACGATCTTCTTCCATGTGTCAAAATCGTATGGACGAAGACAACCTTTGTTGCTTTTGATAAAAGGGTATAGGGATGTCAAAACTTTAGCTACACTAACTGCGAGAAAACAATCAAGAAAAGACGACATACATAGTATTATTATTTTGGTTTTGGTCTCTTGGTAGTTGAGGAAGCTTTTTCAATTGCTTTGTTTTGCGTACTAGTCAAATGCAGAGACCAGATGAGTAATGGAGGAGGTGGGGATGGCCCCCCCATTGTCACCCTTTTCTCTCTGTTTTATTTTTCAAGGATTTTCGTGCTCTAGAGAGAGAGAGAGAGAGTAGCCCTTGCCCCTTGATGGCTTAGTCACAAAAAGAAGGAGAAATAGCAGGCGTTGTGGTTGTGGGGTTACAATTGAGTGGTCCCTTTCAAAGAGCAAGACGGGGATGATTGTTGTCTACTAAACTTGATAGCTGCCCACAATAATTTGTAATAAATGGAGTTGTAAATAGATAATAGTTACCTTACATTTTGAGATTTATACCCCAGACAATCAAACGTGACACATTGCATCTCGAATTAGCAAGAAATTTATATGGAAAAAATATTGCTCGAGTCTACTTACAAGATCTATAAAAAAGAAATTTCTCGGAGATAATTGTGAGTTTCGTGTTTATTATAGGTCCTTCTACGGCCCAAACCCAAGATTCGTCCAGTACTATTGTGCAAGATTATGGGCTACAAGCAGTTAGATTCTTAAACCCCTTGTATATCTCGAAAATTGAGTTTCATTCGTTTTGAGGTTGGTGGGACTGGGTGCTAGAGGATACCTACACGTGGCTTATCATCTCGACGGTAGATTATGCTGCCGACGTGACTGTCTCAGTTCGCCGGGATCTTCAGTCTCCACTTTCCCAGCTCAGCTACCTTGACCTTCCCCAAACAACAAAAGAATTCTTTCAGTCGGTTGTTTGTTTGTGTCTCCGTTTCGTAGGTTCAAGTTCCAAGTCCGTTTTTCTTTTTCCTTTACCTTTTTTGGTTTCTTGTCTTTTTATTTTATTTTTCCAATAACGCTATTTCTCTTTCGTTTTTTTTTTCTCAGTCTATTTCTCTTTCGTTTCGTTTCCTCCAACTGAATACTTTCTATTTCATCTACCTTCGTTTCCCTTCTCTTTCCATCTCTCCATCCTTTCAATTCCTCTTCCTCTTGCGCTATTTAAATCTACTACTATCTACTATATACCATAATATAAATATCTTCCTTTCATAAGATCAACTAGAGGTTAGCAAATGTTGATTGACCTGATAAACCAACGTCGGGAAGAACAGCCTCAAGCTTCTCTCTCTCTTCTACGAGTGCCTCGAGCATCTATCTTAATTTCGACTATAAATTTGTATCTAATAAAGTTCGTAGCATCCAAAAGTCAGGTAAAATATTTTCCTCCAGCTTCGTGTACATAAAACTCGTGAGATTACCTGGTATTATGTTAGAAACGTAAGAGAGAGAAAGAGAGAGGGGGGTAAACCATTAATATTTACACCGGCAGGTAGGTGTACCTGTCAAGCTTTCGCAATGGTCTTGACTTTTTCTTATAAGAATCATATAAAAAAGCAAAAATAATTCCCACATAGACTGCTAAGAAAAAAAAGTAAAAGAAAAGATTCCCACATTGACAAGCAATCTATGTTAGATGGTGACTTCTATCTTTATGTTTATATAATTTTAGCTTTCTCGGACCTTTAAAGCTTCATATAACATATATAACGAAGGTGTAAAGTAGGGGTAAGTCTGGTCCGGTTACCCGTGGAACTTTGATTTCAGGAAGTTGAGCATCGGCTCTTTCAGGAACCGGAGCTAGACATCGATTTTGGAATTTCTCGCAATCGGCAGATGTTTTCGCTGGTTCAGCGAAAAACCGATTTCGATTCTTTTTTTTTTTAATTAAAATTTTAAACGACATTGTTCTATTTTAAATAGAAAGATGTCATTTATGTGGTTTTTTTTGTAAAAAAAATATTATAAATTTTTGATACACGGTAACAAAAGTCCTAACCCTTGATTCCTTTCAACCTTTCCCCCTGGCCGCCTTTCCTTCACGAACCTTAACCCTCCTCATCACTTCCTCTGCGCTCTCTCTCTGTTCGTCGAGTCTCTTCATCACTCCCTGAGCTCCGTCTTCTCTGTCGAGTGAAAGCAAAGTCGAGTTTGCCTCCATCGTTGTGAGTTTGTGATGTTGTTGTGTTGCTTCTCTCTCTCTTTCTATGTATTCTCCATCTCTCTATGTTTTTGTCTCTCTCTAGTCTCTGTCTTCATCTCTCTCTGTCTCCATCTCTCTAACTCTATGTCTCCATCTCTCTAGTTCAATTTTTTCACAGATCTGTTTGGCTAACTTGCTAAGTATATATTGTGAATTTGTGAACCTATTAGGCTGTTAATTATATTGCATTAAGTGGTGCAAGGGTTCAGCTAAGTGTATGAAATTATGAATATTAGATTCATAGTGGTGCAAGCATTCGGCTAAGTGCATCAATATTAAGTGGTGCAAGGGCTCGGCTAAGTGCATCAATATTATATTGTGAATTAGATTAGTGAATAAATGGTGCAAAGGTTCGGCTAAGTGTATAAATATTAGATTCAGAGTCATTATGCATCAATATTCAATTCTTAATGATTTATAACTAATTGCCATTATGATTTGTGAACCTGTCATTGTGAACCTGTGATTATGGCTAAGTGTTATATTGTTTATAGTTTATATTGCATTCATTTGAAAAAAGAAAGTGAATTATTTAGTTAATATGTTAGTTGTTAGTTGTTTTTAATTTTGCATCTTGTTCATTTTTTGGTGTCTTTAATTTGGCTTAAGTTGGTAGAATGAGTTGTTTTATGGCTTTGCATTGTGTCTATCTTTCATATGGATCGTCAAACTCCAATTGCATCTTCGCAATTCACAACCCCCAATTTACCTACCCCTGCCTCTACGACTACACCTACAATTTGTGAGAAATCAATTATAAATGTAGAGGCACAACAAATTGAGAAAATAGACTATGCCCCCAAAAGAATGAAGGTTTTCAATCCATCCCCGATGTGAGAACAGTTCACTATGATACTATCAGTAGTTGACCCAAACAAAACATTGGTCAAGCGCAACCATTGTGGTCATAAAGCTGGGGTTCACCACAAAGATCAAGGGACCTCGGCTATGAGGTCTCACTTGAAGGTTTGTGTAATGTAAAGAGAACTCAGAGTAAATTGGACAGTTCTCAACAGAAATTGACATTTGATATTAAAGGGGCAAGCAGTGACCCAAAACATTGTCGGAATTCCGTTATCCGTTTCCGCTAAGACTGACATATCACAAGTTATGGTATCACTGTTTAACTAATCATACAACAAATTACTTCTCGTGTCCTTAAAATTATTATTGATAATCAAAATTATTAATTCAAATATGTCATGTGACGCTGTTATAGGTCGAATCCTAAAAAAGCATAGATTAATAAATTTTTAAATTTTAATGTGATAGAACATACTAGGATATGTTTAGAAACCATCATTTTTATAAAAATTTCTACTCATTCCAAAATTTTAGTTTACAAAAATAACTAACTCAAATCTTTTACCAAATAAAAAAATTTCACTCCCCCCATTAAATTATTTATGTTTATTAAAATAAATATAAATATATTTTCATTACAGTCACTCAAATCATCTCTCCATTTTTTACTGCTAAAGTTTTATTTTTTTTACTAATCTTATAAAATTAAATAAAATTTCAATCTTCTTAATTTTCATAATATTTTCTAAATATTTCAAATAGTTACGCTTTGCAAATATAAAAAGTTGACGCGCAACCTTGGATCCAACAACTACGTTTAAAAAATATGTGTCGGAGTTTAATATCTCACAGTATCAGAAAGAATGAGTATTGTAGAGGATCTTGATCACCAAAATTATGATTACGTAATAAAGTCAAATCTCATACTAAATGTCACATGGATTGATTGTGAGATGTTCTAATAATTGGAGCGAATCTCAAAGTAGACAAATAAATAAATAGAATATTCATTTCCTCACGTGCAACAAGAGATGCTTCCACCAAGTGGAAGATAGGGGGCTTCTTCGGTTTTAAATTTTTTTTTATAATTTTTTGTGTTTTGAAAATTTTTAGGTGATGTTAATTTTATTGGTATGCGTATTTTAGTTATTTTTATGTAATGTTAAAAATGATGTTTGGTTGTAGAATTTTTTATATTCTGAGAATTCAAAAAAATTCTGGAGATTTTTATTGATCGAACAAGCCCAAGATCTAAAATCGTAACTATGGTTTAAATTGCACATCTTGTTTAACAAAGTTACTTTGATTGAGGATGGGCACCGGAACGATTTTGGTATCCATCGGAATGATATTTTATATTTTGGTTTTATTCCAAAATTATGGAACCGGGATAGAACCGAAATTGAAATCAAAATTTTTAGAATCGAAAATCGAAAATTTCGATTCCTTATCTAAGTCTAAATCATCGACGGGCTGCTTGGTGCTTCGCCTATACATACCGATTCATCAGCCAACTTCACATGCAGTGCATCCTTGTCTATGGTTGAGTAAACAACCACACAAGGAATCCCCAACTCATGAGCAGTTCTAATGACCCGAACGACAATCTCTCCTCTATTTGCCACCAGAATTTTGTCAGCACGACATGTAGCGTTAAGAGCTCCTCCACGTAGATACTAACTTGTGCACCCTGAGCTCTTTGCCTAGGAAAGTTCACTGTTTTCCCCACCATAAAGCTACATTGGGAGCTTCTGATTCCTCGACTTCTATAAACCCTTGCATTGGATAAAAAAAAGCACCCACAAATAAGACTTGAACTTTTCTTCATACGGCAGATTTAAAAAATGTAAAGGATTCAATGGCAAACCCCTTTCAAGATCCACAATTTGAGCACAACCTAATGCTTGGAACCATATATTAAATCGGAAAGGAGAAAATACACAACAAGAAGAGTCATAGAGAGCCTTAAAGGAGGTGAGGTAACAGATTTGCACAGAGACATTGTGGCATCCATTTTCAGAGTGAAGGAAACAAAATGCCTACAACAAAACAAACCCCATTTGAATCAACAACAAACAATATCAATCCTGGCACCATTACCCAACAGTAAGAGTGACCATTACCTCTAGAATTCGATAGTAATGGAGGGAGGCCGGAGAGGGGGCTGGGGCCTGGGGGGTGACGGTTGCTCGCTCACGGGTTGGACTCCAAGACTTGGAACTAAGACCTAATTCTGTTCGACTTAAGTTTATTTTTATTTTTTATTTTTTAAAAACAGGGCTTAATACAACACTGTTTGAGCCCTAAATTTTCTTTTAAAAATATTTATACGTTTCGGTTCCAATTCTATTTTTCGTCAATAATTACATCCGGTTCCAGTACCAGAAGTGGCCGGAACCGGATGTTCCGGTTTAAACAGGAAAAAATGCTCTCCCTTAACTCTTATTATCAGGTCCTACACTAATTGCCCACCCTCTTTTTTTAAAAATAAAATAAAATAAAAATACCAGATTACAATCTTCACCTAGCATTTCATTTGTCGGGCGAAGGGTAATCACAGAAACAAGCTATAACTTTTTCAATCCGGTCTCAATGCGTGGCCTGTAGGCTGTTGACTGTTGAGTTACCTTACCCATTAAAGCTTAGGTACTAGAAAATGCATGCCACATAGTGTGAGGGAGGATCAAATCTTCGAAATATACTCGATTTATAATTTTTCCTTTTTGTTATTTATCTTTTACAACTCGATTTATAATTTTTCCTTTTTGTTATTTATCTTTTACAATTTACACCACTGGTGCTGCACAGACAGCATATAGTTATGTTCGTTTCTTACAAATTTTTCAGTATTCAAATACATTTACAAAACTACCACAAAACATATTCAGAATTCAAACACAGACACTAATACATTTTACACAATCTCCAACAACTTTTTACTTTTTTATTTAACATAAATTTTCTGTCTCTATATTTTTCACACAACTCCAATATTTTTTATTAAATAATTATATCAAATCATTTCTCTCTTCACTTTACACAAACACTAATAAAATATTATTCAACATAAATATTCAATTAGCAGCCAGCGAGCTCGTAGCTCGAGTGACACCTCCTTCCCTTTAGGAAGGGCTGATCCCGGATTTGAATCCCGGTGCCTGCAGCTTTGGCTGCTTTCCCCCACCCCATTGCCTAGAAAAAAAAAAATATTCAATTAGTAGCTCAACAATTTTTACTCGAACGTGTGCCTGGTTCACGTAACCCAGTCAAACAGAAAAGCGAGATTGCTAAACTGGCCCATGCAATCTCGCTTCTGAACAGACCAGCCAATAGAACAAGCACAGCAAAACGAGTGAACTGTCACCATTATAACACGCGTCAGAATGAGAACTCATGGTCATAAACAACACATTGAGCAGTCGGTTAGTGCATCAGTCTCCCGAAACAGACTCGTCAGAGGACGCAGGGAGGTTCAAAAAGGAGGAGGAAAAAAAAAAAGGGAAAGAGAATTAGAGAAAGATTCGCTTCGGACTCGAGTCATGCGGGGGTGACCGACAGATGAGTGCGGTTTCATCTAACGAAGAAAGAGAAAATCCGGGGGTGGGTTGGGGCGAGGCGTTATGGATGGATAAGCACAATACCTTTTCCGTATTCTATTGCATGGACGCAGCTTATTTTAAGCTCATAAAACTACCGACCCTGCATTGGAGACGACCCACTCGTCTTTACTCTCAGTTGCCTTTATATACGAACACGGAACACAACAAACATTATTATTTTCTCTTTAACTACGTGAGAAGATTATATTTTGTTGCACTAATAAAGTACATTATCCTTAGTTTTAAGAGTATCACATAAAGCACCATGGTCGAGTTGGTAGTTTTTGGGTTTTTATATTACACAAAAAAATTGTGAAGAGAATAAGAAGTTACAAAAAAGCCAATGCCATCAGAACACACATAAAAATCCAAACACCCAAAGTGATATTTTTCTTAATCCAAACTACCCTTTTAGAATGCTTTTATGTAGAAAGAAAATGTTTATGAAAAACCTGTTACATACGTGGTAGTCAAAATGCCTTTTTGTAAGGACGAAAGCCTCGCTGTTAGTAAAGGTAAACGTCCGCAACCATCCGACGAGAATCCTGAATTCCTCCTGTAACTGTACGCACCCCATCGGTAAGTGTGACTCGTTCTACAGCACAAGACTTCGGAACTGAACCCTGGTTAATTGCGGTACAAAAAAACAAAGACCCACCCCCTCGATCTAGTCGCCACTCCTAACAGTGCACTGACGCCGTCCAAACCATCCCCATTTTGGGCCTTCATACGAGCTTCTCAGAATCTCAAGTACCATGCGTCGAGGCTGTGATCCCACGTTAGCTTCGTTTGAATTTCGGTTCGTTCACGTGTTTCGGTCCTGCCTCTAACACTTCACACGCCATGCCTGTTGGCCTATGCCATATTACCCTTTTGCCCCGTCGACATTTTTTTTAATGATTTTTTTCCTCAGCCACCTAAACCATAGACATTTTCCCAAAAAATGTCCTCACACGCCATGCCTGTGTCGAGGAATGTCTCTACTTTTGAAATAAAACATCCATATAACATGACACTACAAAATCCGCTAAAATCATATTCAATTTTTGTAGAATAAGATGACATTTTTGTTTCCAATTATGTATTAATTTGTTATCAAATGTTTACAAAAAAATCTGTTGTACATATAAATCATCTCCCATACTAATATTTTATAACTCAGTGAACAAAGGAAAACCAACGGTTTATACTTTCTCTACACAAGACTAACTTCTTTTAAATGGATCAAAGTAATATTTAATCAAAGTTAAATACATTTGGACGAGTACAGATACGGTTTACGCGCATCCGTACGTACGTGTACATTTCAAAGTCATACAAATTTCTCATCTATAACTAAAGTTAACAGATTGGGCACATTTGTGCAAGCACGGTTCATACGCATTCGCACTTTTATATTTCATAAGCGATATTATAACTGAAAGTCAACGGATTATGTACATTTGTGCGAGTACAATTTATATACATTTCACACTATTATTTTTATATTTAATAAAAATTTATAATAAAAAATAATTTAGTGCGAATGTGCGAATTTCTTTTCATACACATTACACCTCAATATTTTAAAGTGATATTATAACTAAAAGTCAACGAATTACACATTTGACTTTGTATATTTTATACATGATATTATAACGGAAACTTAACGGTAAACCGTACACTCTCATCCGCGCGTGTATATTTCATAATTTTGGCGGGAAGAAGTTATCCGTTCGACGGAGTCTCAGGAATATAAATAGCTTTGGCTCTTGCGCGTTTGCTTTCATTTTCTAGTCTCGTATACTGTTTTCTTGACCCCAAACGTCTAAAACACATCTCCGGCAGTCATTTCTCTGGTAACTCTGACACCTTAAATTGTTCTAATCGTCTTTTGCTTCGATTTGTTGACGGTATTGTGGAGATTCATAGCTACGAATCTTGAAGGATAAAAAGTCTTATCTATTTTTCCGTTTTCGGATTTTACGTCTGCGCCTAGGTTCCAATCACTGTGAAAGAGCTTACGTTCGTTCTGCCAGAAAGCTCTGAACAGGTGCTTGTATGCGATTCTTTCGATCTTGGAACCTGAATTTTCATTTATAATGAGCCGTTTGCTCTCAAACAGGTTCTGTGTCGATTATCCCTCTGCCCATTATTTTTCCTCTGCAGTTTACTAATTTATCGACTCATTAACCTGAAAGTTCTCTCCGGCAGGTAATCGTACACAATGGGTTCAGGAATTTTCAGTAAACTGCAAAACAATCACAGAATTTGTTAGTAATTGGTAGGCTTTTAATCGGTAGCTCTTGCTCATAAGCGTAGAAGACGAAGAATAGAGAAACAGAACTAAGAAGTCTCAACCTTTGTTTGAAGCCAAGAGATGGATGTGACCAAACGGGGCGAAGATGGCCTACAAGCTCAGCGTTCTTGGATTCCGAAGACCCCCATTAAGCCCATTCTACCGAGACCCCCACCGATCTGCACTGAAGGCGAAGTTGGACGAACAACTTGGTTGGAATCAGAGACAGTTTCTTCTAGTTCTGCCCAAGGCTCCCAGGCTAGTAAGATAGTTGCATGTTGCAATTTCCCCAGCTGCGAAGTTCCCAGGGGTAGAGTTAGCAATTGTAACGAAGCTTCGGCAGCGAAATGCGAGGTTGCTTGGGACAATGGGACACGTGAAGAGCCCGATATGGGCCGATGGAATAACCTTCCTTTTGTCGATCTCTTGGCCCTTGCAGATGCCGCCTCAGCGGCCTCCCATGCCGCGGCACCGCAGGGAAATGATAGTGCCGCAACCAGTTCTTTCAGCTACGCCAAGAATTGTCAAGATGAATGTTACGGGATTAGTTACAGCTCTGCAAGTCCGCGTACAAACGTCAACTGCATGCCGGAAGAACATTACTGTAAGTGTGCAACTAAATTTACTTCATTATTGTCTCAGTATTATTATAACTCTAGCAACACATTCACACAATCACCAGAAAGAGAAGTGTCCAGTTATTGCATCTATAGCAGGAGAAAAAACCACAATAATCCTAGACTTTAGGGCGCCAGAATCAATGGGTGATAGAGAAACGACCGTTTACCACAAATTGAAATGAAAAATTACTTGCCAGATATCGTACCCACCCAATTATAAAATCAATTAAAAAGTGCTTCCATAAGCGACACTCCTTTATCTTTCGAGTTCTCGTTCCAATCAGGCACTAAAACAAAACAGCAAGCTAGTTATTTATGACAACAGAACGGGAGAAAAATGCCAACAGGATTTGATCTAACAGAAACGTTTAAACTAGATTAGTCTCCTGCATTGCCATTGCGTGCAACGCCCCAAATGTCATTCCCTGCAGATTCAGGAAAGACAAGTTGATTACTTTGAAGACAAATTGGAGGGACAATTCCATACTTACACTTTGCTTATACAAATTACAGTTTATTGTTGTCACCTAACCCACAAAATGACCAATTCATGCTACAGATGAAGCTCACGCCCAGTATCAGCAGTTCTATGATCTTGATTTGGAACCAGGGACCACGTTTGGTGCAAATTCCAGCACCACCATTTCCCAGTTGGCCCCCATAACACCCGAGAAAGACAGGCAATTGCAGCACAAACCAGTTTCAGAAGAACAAAATTTATGTGCAAATGAAAGAGAGAAGTCAGAGAACCTCATTGGCACCAATGAGTTCCAACAAGAATTCTCAGAGCTTGTTGGGGATTCATCAGTCACTGCCATTTTTACTCCACTGAAGGAGAATCAGTGTCCTGATGAGAGGGGCAGCCACATTATTGACCTGAATAAAACACCACAGCAGAAACCAAGGAGAAAAAAGCACCGGCCCAAGGTGGTCACAGAAGGCAAACGTAAAAGAACTCCAAAGGCAGTGACCCCAAAGACTACTGGTTCCAAGGAAAATCTAGCAGCCAAGAGGAAGTATGTGCGAAAAAAAGGAGTCAACAACCCCTCCATTACTCTTGCAGAACTTACTGAACTAAAAACGCTTGAGCCACCAGTGACTCCAAAGCCTATTGGTTCCAAGGAAAATACAACAGGTAAAAGGAAGTATGTGCGAAGGAAAGTAGTCAATAAACCCTCTACCACTCCTGAACTTACTGGAGGATCTACTGATCTGAAAACGCTTGAGCCTACAAGAAAGTCATGCAGAAGGGCTTTGAAATATGATGTAGGACAACCACAAGATAGAAGCTCTATATGCAAATCTTCTATTAAATTAGATTCAGAACTTCAGACCGAAGGCTTTTGCAGTGGAGGAGTTCAATCAAGATCAACTGTCCAACTCAGCAGAGGGATAGAAGTCATTGTAGGACACAAGGAAGCTGGTGTTGCATACGATCTCACTTGTTCCACGAATCAAATGTTGATAGAATACATATCACTGCCTGAAAGGCAAGCCCCGAGCACTCTGCTTCCTATAAAGACTAATCCACCACAGGCAGAACTGAATGCTGATTCCCAAAAGGATAGCCATGCAGAAAGGGAGGGTCAACTGCTTGCTCAAAATGGACAGGAGAACGCTGAGAAAGTCAGGTTACAAACAGACAGCAGAGCTTCACCAATTCTAAATGATTTTAACTGCAGCACCTATGCAATTTTATCCCAGGAAGAACAAGGAAGGCAATCCAAGAGAAGCTATTCCCATGATACTACTGAACAAGATGATGCCAGCATATCAAATCTAGCTGGGGCTCAGTTTAGTACTATAGACGCATCCCAGCTCACGAAGTGGATGCATTTTCCAAAGATTAGCAAAAAAAAGAGGACTGAAGAGGGACAGAATCCTACTATATCTAATTCATCATCTTGTGTGACTGCCCCTAAAGATGATGGGCGACCAGCAACATATCTCCAACATGATGCTGAAGCAAATCCTTGTTCATGGACAGGTGACTACTGGGCCTATGGTCCTCAGTTGAATGCTGGTACAACCCCCCTGACAGTTGGAGGAAAAGGTAATCAGCAAAGTTTTGAGCATACCTTGGCTTTGATTCCAACAGAAATAAAATCTAAAGGCCGCCCTACTCGGGTTCGTACCTCGAGTTCCCTGAACCAAGTTCCAGATTGCATAACTCACACAACCAGAGAACCCCTAGTGGATGGTGTTGGGAGAACAGTTGAGAATCCACAAAACCCTCGTACATGCATTGATGACCTGGTTGCAAATATGCATGCGCCACTGGCTAAAAGGAAACGAAGCAAGAAGAGGACCTCCCTGGTTAGTTCAGCTTCTGCCAATAAGAATGAAATGCAACTCAACAACAAACTTGTCTTGTATAATCACCGCCTGTCCTCTTCTAATCCAGTAGGTAATTCAATTATAAATTCATTTTACTTTGGTTTACAGAATAACGCTTACGATCTCAAGGAACCCACGAAGCCTGCCAAGCAGTTCTTTCTAACTCACACAGGCCGCTTAATGCAGGTGCTTATCACGAAATAACATGGAACGAGAAGTTTTCTATTGAAGCAATGGCTGAGCAATTCATGCATCTGGACATCAACAGGGAAAGCAGAAAATTTGTACAAGAGAATAATGCAATTGTTCCCTACAATAGGCAAAATCAAGATGACAATGCACTCGTCCTTTACAAAAGAGATGGCACAGTTGTACCCTGTGAAGGTTGGTTTGATCCTATCAAGAAACGGCGTCAACGGCCTAAAGTTGACCTTGATGAGGAGACCAACAGAGTGTGGAAGCTTTTGTTGGGGAATATAAACAGTGAAGGTATTGATGGGACGGATAAAGAAAAGACAAAATGGTGGGAAGAAGAACGAAGAGTCTTCCGTGGGCGTGCAGACACTTTTATTGCACGCATGCATCTTGTACAAGGTACCAGCATTCAATATCTTAATCAAATATTCCTTCAGAGGTATTCTCTCATGAATTTCTATATAAGAATGTGCAACTCACTTGCTTGGTGGTTATATTAAAAGGAGTATCTTCATTAATAGAATCTTCCTATTATGACATTAAGACATGGTCCTCAACCAGCCAGCCCATCCACCTCACGTAATGCACCAGTTGCCAACACCAGAGCCAGCATCATTTTTTCTTAACATACCAAAAATTAACAGACTGTCGTTCATTTCTAACTGAGAAAGAAAGCTGAATGAAGTCTTGTTTACCTCTAAATTACCAAGCAGTTAACCGCAAACCAAGTCCTCCAAAAGTAGAGTAAAAGATCTACCAAGAGGTAAAGTGCAATGCCAAAAGTAGAGCATCTTTAGTACTTTGAAACATGTGAAAAGATACTCTTTAGCAAAATAACTGCCATCAAGGGAAGGCCTAGAAAATGAAAAAAAAAAATTGCCATCAAGGGAAGAAAAATATGATTACATTCACTGTAAATATATAACGGATATGTGTACCAAAACCTAGATCTCATACAAATTAAGACTATAGTGCATACGAGCCTCAAGGAAAAGGAATGGCCTTTTATATACTTATCACCACAATCACAAAGATAAAAGTACACCCAGATGAACTATATTTGAAAATTGAGCAGCTGGTTTAGAGGTACCTATAAGAAATGCATGGGGAAAGATACTCATTCACTCCATGAAAGTTTAACCCAACCCACTCAAAAATGATCATTGCAAGTGTCTAAGGAAACTCTGGCAACAGTTTCCTAACAGAAAGTTTCCCTCTCTTTTGATACACTCGTATATAACTGCAGCAAATTGTTATTTTTACAGGAGATAGACGTTTCTCACAATGGAAAGGGTCAGTTCTGGACTCGGTTGTCGGAGTTTTTCTCACTCAGAATGTCTCAGACCATCTTTCTAGGTGAACTATTGTTTCCAATATATATGAGAAAATGGTAAATAGAGAAAGTGCAAAATGAATATCTCCTTACCCTATTTCTTCAATCTCTTGCAGTTCTGCATTTATGTCACTAGCTGCACACTTCCCACTCAAATCAAGGAGCAACCATGAAGCATGCTATGAAAAAGAGGTGAGTTCAATAGGCAACGGACCAGAAGTCTGCATACTGGATCCAGAAGTCAGCATACAATGGAAACCATCTTGTGAACAGAGTCCCATGATGCTTGACCACCTTGAGAATAATGAAGAAAAAGTTGTCAACAGCAATTCCTCCCCCGGATGGAGTATGGGGGCAGAAAGAGAATGTTGTACAGAAGAAGACATGATAGCAATAGAGAAACCACTTTCATCTCAAAATGCTGCCTCTTCATGTCAAAACTCTCTACTTCTTCATACTGCTGAAAAAACTGAATCATGCCTACAGAGAAACTTGGAAGCAGGCTTTCTGTTACATGTGTCTAAGCCCAACATTTCAGATGGCTGTGCTTCTGTTCTGGAGCTCGGACTGATGACTCGATCTACAATGCTAAACGAAGTTACTGGAAGTATAAACAGACCATCTGAGGAGAACTCAGAGGATGCATGGAGCCAATCTAAAGGTATGAATCATAAAAGCAACAGCAAATATGTGGACAAAATACATGATCCTCAAAGCTCCTTGGGAGCTTCAATGAACCCTTCCAGTAATTCTTGTTTGCATCCAAGCCACACCTCAAGGGTACTAGAATTTCAGTACTCTGAGATGTTCAGTGAAGGAACTCAAGACTCTGGTATTTCCAAGATCAAAGATGAAAACTGTATGATTGTACAAAGTGAACAAACAATGGAATCTTCGAGTCAAGCAGCTCTTCGAAATGAGTTGACTGTGAATGTTGAACAAGCACCAAGATCTTCAAGCAATTCATGCAACAACTTTGAAGGAGATGAAAATGTGATCATTCCATCACAAAGCCAGGCACTTGGGGACCCTGTAATTGGTGGACCCCTAGCTCAGGGACCAAACATTGAAATGCAGCAAAACTTGCCAAATCTTTCTGGAGAAGTCGTAGATATTTCGCAGAAGAGAGCTGAGTCAGATTTGAATGCCCATGGTCCCTTCTTTGGAAAGAAGATCAGCAAGATGAATGATGCATCTGAAAAAGCTCAGCGTAAAAGAGTGAGAAAGGAGAGAAAAGACGAGTTTGACTGGGATAAGCTTAGAAAACAGGCGGTAGCAACTGGAAAGAAAAGAGAAAGAACAACAAACACAATGGACTCACTGGACTGGGAAGCTGTAAGATCTGCAGACGTCAGCGAGATTGCCAACACCATCAAAGAACGGGGAATGAACAACATACTTGCAGAGCGTATCAAGGTAAAATTTTTGTGGAACATAGATCTTCAATGTCAATGTACTCACTAGAGAGAGAAGACCATTCAGATCAAAATCACTGACTGAGAAATTCATGCAGGATTTCCTTAACCGACTGGTTAGAGAACACGGGAGCATTGATCTTGAATGGTTAAGAGATGTTCCACCTGACCAAGCAAAGTAAGCCAACAAAATAATCCATTTGAATTCCTTAGAGGAGAATCTCTAATACTATGCACTGAATATGAGTACTTTACTACTCCAGCCTTTGTCTACTATAAATAAATAAATGCACCTAATAGATATATCCACACATATAAATCAAAATGTATTCTCTTATGCAGAGAATATCTCCTCAGCGTAAGGGGATTGGGGTTGAAAAGTGTGGAGTGTGTACGGCTGTTGACGCTTCGCCATCTTGCTTTCCCAGTAAGTTCAAAATGATAGCTTAAGTGCCAGTATAGATTTCCAATTAACAAAAGAGACAAGACAAAAGGACAGAGGATCGCTGGAATCAACAGAACGGTCTCAACATTTTTCATTCATAACTTTGACAGGTAGACACAAATGTTGGACGTATAGCTGTAAGACTGGGATGGGTGCCGCTTCAGCCACTGCCTGAGTCGCTTCAGTTGCATCTCCTAGAACTGTTAGTAAATTCAGCCTAAATATTAGTGATTCAACATATTCACTGTGGAAAAAGCTAATGTCTTCTCCATATATAGGTATCCAGTGTTAGAATCCATTCAAAAGTACCTATGGCCCCGATTATGCAAGTTCGACCAAAGAACATTGTAATGATCTCCGCTTCAATACTTTTCAAATGCTTTGCTTTCATATGTCTAGAAGGGATTGAGACAACTTCATCTCTTGATCAAAGTTTTCACTTGCTCATTCAATTTTTTTGCAAACAGGTATGAACTTCATTACCAGATGATTACATTTGGAAAGGTCTGTTGAATGCACTTTATACACTATGTAAATTTGTTCTCTTTGACATCCTATCAAAAGCTAAGAATGATCTGGACAACATTCTCTGGAATTATGCAGGTCTTCTGTACAAAAAGCAAACCAAATTGCAACTCATGCCCAATGAGAGGAGAGTGTAGACACTTTGCAAGTGCATTTGCAAGGTCTGCATACAATTGGTTGCAATATTTTGCGTCTATATTGCAATATATCTGTAGTTACATTAAAGAAGGAATTATTTCCGTGGATTCACCAATGTCTAAAACACCAATCTTACATTCAGCCTGATAAATTTTATCAGATAAAAAAGATTAGATGCCCAAACGACCCTTCAACGGCAACAAACAATTGTAAATATGGATTATCAATCCAAAGAAACTGGAAGGTGGTTAGAAAAAGAATCAGGTACTTACAGTAAACATTGTCGCCCATCTTGCCAGTCTTGTGAAAAGGGTATATATTAACGAATACCAGAAATCCCTTTCTGAATACCTGTCTCATACCCATCACATGATAAGAACAGCAATTTATTTTATCATCGTCACTAACAATATGGATGCAGTGCAAGGCTTGCCCTGCCAGGGCCAGAGGAGAAAAGTATAGTGGCAGCACCAGAACACAGACCAGCCAAAAAACCTGATGTGAACATTGATCGGCTGGCCCTGCCTCTCCCTCATGTGACCAAGCAATCAGAAACAGGCCAGCAATCTGAAGCAAAACCTGGAATCACTAACTGTGTACCTATTATTGAAGAGCCAGCAACACCAGAGCCAGAATGCACACAAGAAGAAAATGACATAGAGGATAGCTCTTATGAGGAGCCGGATGAAATTCCGACAATCAAGCTCAACATAGAAGAGTTCACTCAGAATTTACAGAATTATATGCAGAATAACATGGAACTTCAAGAAGTTGACCTGTCAAAGGCTTTAGTTGCTCTAACAGCAGAAGCAGCATCGATTCCAATGCCCAAGCTTAAGTATGTGAGTCGATTACGAACAGAGCACCAGGTGTAAGTTGGCACTCCCTCATCTCAGACTAACCAGAAAGATCTTTAAAACACATTTACGAAGACTCTCCAACAGTATCGGGTGGCAAATTTTTCAACTGAGAGGAAAGAAAGATAATGCCTGAGGCTTCCAAAATAGAACTCATGAAAATTGCGAAGGGAATTTTGTGGTCACTATCCCGTGGAAACCAAGGTTAAACACATATACTAACGATCATGGAAATACCTACTATATGTGAAGCCAGTGACAAAGAATGAGAAGCAAAATCTGCTCAATACTAGTTTTGTCTTTCTTCACTCTGGATGCTAAGGACTGAAAATAATTTGGCTAAATACTCGCAATGAACTGATTAGTTTTCTTGTTGATGCAGCTACGAACTTCCAGATTCACACCCTCTTCTGGAAAAGGTTAGTTCTTCCATCAGCTTCTTGACAATAAATACCACTTGCCTCTCGTATATCCAAATTCCTTTCTGATGGATTGCTTTTGCTCTAATTACAGTTAGATAAACGAGAACCTGATGATCCATGCTCATACCTTCTTGCCATATGGACACCAGGTATGAAGACCACGTGAAGACGTTCTCACAGGCAATAACACACATGCTTTGCTACAGTTCTAACCATTCCCGTTAAATGCTTAATTTGCGCCAGGGGAGACAGTAAATTCAATCCAACCACCTGAAAAAGAGTGCAATTCCCAAGAACAAGGGAGACTCTGTGACGAGAAGGAATGTTCTTCATGCGACAGTATACGGGAGGTGAATTCCCAGATAGTCCGAGGGACACTTTTGGTGAGGATATGACTACCAAACCTACTATAAAACCCAAGTGCATCCTAAAATAATTACAAAAGTGATTTTTCCAAGAAGAAAAATACTAAGAATACAGTCAAATCATATGTACCAAACACACAACCCAGACACTAACTGGTAATTGAAACAAATGCTGAACAGATACCATGTCGAACGGCAATGAGAGGGAGCTTTCCACTCAATGGAACCTACTTCCAAGTAAATGAGGTTGAATGCATCCTCAGTACTTTAATCATCCTTTTCCTCTCTTCACTTCTAACATCTCTATCTCAGGTGGCACCATTTTAAACTATTTTTCCTGCAGGTATTTGCTGACCATAATTCAAGCCTTAATCCAATTGGTGTTCCTAGAGATTGGATATGGAACCTGCCAAGGCGAACTGTGTACTTCGGAACCTCCATCCCAACGATATTTAAAGGTAACAAAGTGTAAAGGAAATGGTTTTAATTATATTAAATCGGTCATCCAGTCTCACAATATGCTACATTGCTACTCTACTAGGTTTGTCAACGGAAGGTATTCAACACTGCTTCTGGAGAGGTACGTACGTTAATGCAAAGTCATTTAATGTCAAATAATTGTTTTCATGCATGTTATTGAACAGAAAGGATCTAGGAACATAGCGATCCTCATTTTCCCAAGTTCAGAAAATGCTAGACATCTAAATGAGCAGTATGCTCTTCTAATGAGCAAAGTTCAAGCTAAATAATAAAAACCACCATTTCACAAGCTACAATCTCAGCCTATGATAGCTCATAGTGTTTCCTATAGCCAAAATATGTGCTGAAAATTCCAACTAAGGGTGGGCCCATATGAAAGCTGAAGTCGCTTAAGTGAGAAGTACATTACATTAGGTTGACATCATAATTTATCTCACCAGCAAGGCTCATGACATTGTTTGCTCATAAGTTGCTGAAAATGATTGCAGGATATGTGTGTGTGAGGGGATTTGACCAAAAAACACGGGCACCCCGCCCCCTAATGGCCAGGCTGCACTTCCCACCTAGCAAATCAACTAGGGCAAAAGGTAGTACAGAAGATAAGTAGACGGAGATAGCCTCCATATGACAGACATGGAATACGTCTAAAGTGCAACACAGAACAGCAGCAGTGGCACAGCATTCAACAATTCTGACTTGGTTTGTGGAAAAAAGTGGATATCTACCGAAGGTATATGATCCCATGAGGTGGGCATGTACAAATGAGTTACTAACAAGCTTGTGATTACCCAATGTCCTGATCCATCTTGAGCCATGCTTCTAGGATCAGTAAACATTACAAGAACGTGTCCTGTTATAAAAGTATGTACTTTTCCTCATGCAAAACGTATAAAAAATATGAGCTAGGTAAGTAGTGAATGGTGCAAGAGGGTGCACGGCACATGGTCACAGGAGACTAGAGCAGCTATTCAAAATACAACAAGGCCCCAACTCACTTCAAAGCATTAACGTGCCTATGTACGTATATTTATAACCTTGTGCATGTGTGTATATGAATATCTATATACATTTGTATGTCCAACCGTTCCAGCAAACAAACGTAATAGTGATAACAGGTTTAGTAGAATGAAAATGACCAAACCGCCATCAATCAGTCTTTGCTGACAGATCAGCCTCTTAGTTTCGGTAATTTGGAGACCAGAGATTCCAATTTTTCCACACAAGTGATATGCAACACCTTAAGCTGGCAATTGCGGCAAGCCGCCTCAAACTTCTGGTCAGTAAAAGTGGAAAAGCTTTAGTTTTTGACAAAGGTGTTCGTATTTAGTTTATTCACTTGATGTCAAGATTGAAAAGAGCTGGAGCTTAAGATGGAAGCAAATTTTTTACTCGATTCTTTGATTTCCCAAACGACCTTGATTCTTTGATTTCCCAAACCAGCAATCTTTAACTTGAACTCTAGATCATCGTTGACGATATAGCTTACTCAAAACTTTTAACTCGAACTCTAGTCTAGCACAAATAGCTTAAACTCGGTTCATTATGTAATCCTCCTTCCCTCCTCCATCACCCTAGCGAAAACACAGAGAAAGACGGACGCATTTCGCGCACCTGGTCTTGAACTTTCAAGCAACCACTAAATAGATCCAATTCCAAGCACTTTTCTACTGGTCACAAAAAAGGCATTATGCTACGACATAAAGATAACCAGAAAGATATACTAGAAGGAAAAATCACAAACGGTAAAGTTTTGTACGTTCCAACTCATAGAAGGGGCAAAGATAGTGGTATCACAAGCAAAACCATCTGACGCTGCAAAGGACGTAGGGTGTAGGCTTGTAGTTACCTCTCCAAAATGTCATAAATCCATTGCCCTCCAGGACTCCCAAGTATACAAAAACGCGAACAACTCGAGTTAAGCAACGATTTCCTGCTTACACGTTGAAGCATGGAAAAACCAGTTCGGCCCTAAATGAATTGAATTTAGAGTCCAAATGTATGGAGCACTTGCAAATTTGAGACCTATAAACTTGGTCTCTCCAGATCAATATATAACCAATCAAGATCATAAGTTATACTCCTCAAATTGAGATCATAAGTCCTACTCTTCCAACTGCCCTCGAAGACTCCAAGTACACAAAAACACGAGCAACTCAAGTTAAGGAATGATTTCTTGCTTGGAGATTTGAAATCTAAAATAAACGATTTAGCCTCCGAACGGTACCTCCATATTCGACAAAATACTTGCACTCAAAATCCTATTAAGAGCTCTCTTGACATTTGAGTCATATAAACTTGATTTCTCCAGACCGAGATGTAACCAGTCAACATAATAAATTCTACTACTCCCAAAAAAAACACATTCCAACCATGTACGTACTTAAAAACCTTCCTACGTAACCACACAAATTTGGCGAGGGGAATAACAACCAGAGTTGTCGACAACAGCAACTACAAAAGGATCTTCACTAAATTCTAGACTGTATTTTGTCTCGTCATTTTTAAAATACAAATCTCCAAGTGAAAATCCTTACAACCTAAGACAACAAAACCGAATACTAGGCTGATTCGTTACCTTCTTCATAAGAATCTCCTCGATAATGCTATCGGTTCTGCGATGCGGATCAAAATAACCACAACCACTAGTAAACAGGTTCAACGGCATTAGAGATAATTTGAAACTTAAGCTAACACAACACGAACTAGACTACAACGTCAAACTGGAAGCAAATACGCACAATTACCAAACAGTAAGGGAACGTGGAAGAACTGGACATCTAAGTGACAAACAGTTACCTAATCAGTGATCACATAACATAATTGAATCAAGATCTATAGACGTGAGCTTTTGATGACGGCGATGTCAAATAGTGTCAGCTGCTTCGTTTGAAGCTAATAAAATATTCAAAAATAAGTGACCTCTACAACTCCAAGTACCTTGTGCTTGAGCGATGGACAGTGAGATGCATAACGAACTATTTGTTCGATCTCGAATGAAGCCCGCTTCAGGTGAAGAGAACGACAGAAGGGCTGGGCATCCGGCATACGAGTATGTGTGAGACCTGAGAACTGAGTAGTTTTTAGGAATTCGCCGCATTTGCCGCCTTAGCGCCTTTTCATCTTTCGTTTCCCTCCTACTTCGATCGCTCGATTTTTCGGGTGGTACGTGGCGAGTTTTGGGCTTCACGTGCGTTCCGCGGGTGGGTCACTGGGTCCAACATATGGGCTATTAGTAAGGCTGCAGGGCTATACAAGTGAAGAGAGTCTATCCAGCCGAGAAAAAACAGAAAATAAAATAATAGAGTCTATCCAGGGCCCGGAGGATTGATAAACATGAAAAAAGGTTGATGCAAGAGAAGATTTTAGGGGCGATGTTTCACGTATAGACAAATTCTCTCGAGTAGATTAAAAAATAGAGTAACGATATATACCGCACTCAAATTAGACTTTCACCTGACTCTATGCATATGTGACATCATCTGGATTGTATATTTTATTTATCAATTATACTTTTTTAAAATATAAATGGATGACATGTATACAAAAGTCTGATTTAAGTGTGGTATATATCATTACTCTAAAAAATAAGCATATAGTAGGGCACGTTATCTGCTCCTATTCTGTGTCCCCAAATGCAAATCCCTAAAAATTCATGGCAATATGAATATAATAGCCACCATTTTTTCACCCATACTATATCATGGCATACCTCTTTCATATACATTTGTTATTTGTTTCTTTATTTTTGTATCCTCCTGTAATAGGGAAATTACACTGTAATGTCATAATTCTTATGTACAGAATAAATATATAAATTTATACATAATAATTTGGGGTAAATTAATTTTTAACCTTTAAACTATCAAACAAATTATAAATAGGGTTTCAAAATACTGATTTTGACACATTAAACCCTCAAACTTTGCACAGTTAATTAAATCGCGCACTAAATTTTTGAGTGGAATCAATTCCTTGCAATCCAGAATTTTTGATTTCGCGAGTTCAATTATTTTTTTGTCCAAATTGACGTGTTAAAATTTTGGATGAATTAGTAAATTATTATCAAGTAAAAAACTACCGGTACCATTTTATCACAACATGAAAATACAAGGATTGATTCGGTACTTTTCTCATAAATTTTGTTTAGATAACGAAGAAAAATTCAACTCGTCAAGCTCCGTAATAATCTTCAATAAAAGAAAACCGTAGAAAAATAAGAAGAGGGAAATGAACATCACTAAATCTTAAAAACATCTTTCAGAGATGAGTCAATAGATTCTTACTCGGCCTCCACAATAGATTGCATCGATTCATTGAATCGTCCTCCCCTTTTCCACACCACGAGCTACTATTAGAGGAGAGACAAATGTTATTAGATGTATGGATTATACATGAAAGGTATCTTTATTGCACCTATGTGGTGTAGGTCCTATTTGATATTATGTTTATTAGGAGGTAATAAAAAAGATTATTAAGGGGCATACCAACATTTGATACAAATATATATATACAAGCCTAAGTTATTGTGGACCTACTGAACCCATTTAAATGAGTTAAATCCATGTAATATGGGCAGTCTTAAGGAAGAGTGGAATCTATTGGACTCGTATAAACGAGCCCAAACCACTCACTCCAGGTAACGTGCAAGACCCAAAAGTTCTAACGTATGGACCTCCCGACAGCCCTGCCGATGATTCCAACGTGTCAACAAAAGTTAGTGCTTCCACTATGACAACCCAAGCTGGCAAACTTCAGGATAATCCCACTTGTCCGAAATATTATTCTCGATTAGAGCATCAAATCAATCGACCTCCTCCGCAAATGCTTTTAATTGATCTATCAAGTCCAGTGGAGTCAGGTAGGGGTGCGGTGTACTGTATGTATCGGTTTTGAGCTGGCAATGGAGTTCCCATTTGTGGAAACTTTTTTGTCCGTTTATCCAATCTCGACCGACGTTTCAAATATACCTAATTTTCTAAAGGGCAACAGAAGTACGGCCTTCGATCAAGGAGCCTACTTGTTCAAGAGGGAAAGGCTTGTGGGTCCTAAGTCTTGGATACTTTATGCGTATAATCTTTTTTTGTTTTCTAAGTACTTTATGCGTATAATCAATTATATTATATGCGGTGCAGAGAAGTAGGACATTTGTCATTTGATAAATTAGCTACTTGCTCCGTTCCAATGATGCAAGTTGGAAAGCTTATGGCTTTATACCTTGAATCTGTTTGGAGATCGTGACTTTATAACTAGCTATAATATATCTTTATTTTTCTTCCCCGGCCAAAGAAGAACGTTGAAAGGCTGGGAGAGGACAAAACGCATCGTATTGATTGGTCAAGATTAAATTATATGCAAGAGAGTAGAAAATGGCTACAAAGTCCAGCACTTAGTTGGTGAAGTTTGCATTTGACATTGTTTAGATTATGGTGCAGTTGTGCTAAGACCACTAATTTGTCATCAAATCAAACCCTCTCTAGTAAGTACCAGTCTTAAAAATGCTGCAGGGAATACCGAAACTCAACAACATTAGTGCGGATTGCCAGACAATGTATCTTCATATGCCCTCTTTTATCTCAGATTTGGACCAACCATGCCCATGGCGGTACTTGAGCTATCTATTATTAAAGAAATAGGAAAATGTGGAATGAAAATTTATAAGTAGGGACACCTAAAAAAGTCATATATGAAAAATACTACATTTTCATTTAGAGCAGGAGATATCAATTATAATTACACTTTGACAATGCTGCAATCGCAATGCACTTTTCTTATTACCCAAAAGCGTCATTTTTTTTGGCAAAAAAAACGGGTTGTTTAAGAGAATTGCAGTTAAACGCTAACTGTATACGGATATTAGGAGAGTATCGGTCTTCAACGACGTGTACTGAAGGACATAAACGGCAAGCCAAGAGCAGCGTGTGAAGGAAAATTATCGGGTTTCGGTATGCGCCGAAAAGTTACCAGTACTTTTTTTTTTGATCAAAAAGTTACCAGTACTTGATAAGGAAAAAGAAGCAGAAAAAACATTACGATTATGAGAAAAAAAAAGCTCACCTCTTTCCTATTCTCTCTCCGACACCGGAATTATATAGACCCTATATAGAAAAACCCTTCCATTCTCTTCAACAATGGCGGGTTCACGGGGTTAGGGGTTTGTGTGAACTGGATTAGGGGTTTGTGTGAACTGGAATACGTAATATCTGAATGGAAATGCCCACTAGAAGGTCGAACTACTCTCTATTGAGCCAAGACGATCAGTTTGGCGCCGTGGCCGGAGCTCCGACGACATCAGTTTACGAGTCCTTGTCTGGAGAGGGCAAGAGCAACAACAAGGGGAAGGCGGAAAGGGGCTTCGATTGGGATGCGGTTGGTGATCACAGGGGAAATCGGATCGGGAACCTCTTCTCTTCGTCCATCGGGTTGCAGAGGCAATCGAGCGGGAGCAGCTTTGGGGAGAGCTCCATATCCGGGGAATACTACGCGCCGACGCCGTCTACGGCGGTGAACGAGATCGACGGTTTCGGATACTTCAACGACGATGCGTTGCTGAGGGTAGTCGGCGGCGGTGAATTGAGAGCGAAGGCAGTGGGGAGCACGGGAGGAGGTTCGTCCTCTGGGAAGAGCTGGGCGCAGCAGACGGAGGAGAGCTACCAATTGCAGCTGGCTCTGGCACTGAGGCTTTCGTCGGAGGCGACCTGTGTCGAGGACCATAATTTCTTGGATCCTGTGCCTGACAAATCAGCCCCACGGACGAGTTCGGCCGAGGCGTTGTCTCATCGATTCTGGGTATTGTGTATTGTGACTTTCTGTTTTTAGCGTTAGATTGTGTTTTCTCAGCTACAATCCGCATTTGTTTATCTTCCTTTTTGGTTTTAACGACAAGAGTTTTGGTTTCTAGAGTTGCTGAACTAAATGCTTAGCTAAGGTTATAGACATCTTAAGGATGATGCAATTTTTGATGGAATAGCTATAGACATGTCGAGGAGTAGGGACATAGATCGTGGCCAGGGAATTTGGCTCTGTTTGTTGTCGGATTTTTACGTATTTGGGCAGGAAATTAGTAAAATATCATTATACGGGCTTGTTTCTGAGAGAATTATGACACGAAAGAAGGAAGGTGAAGAAATTAAATGGTTGTTATAAATTTAGAAAAAGAAAATATTCTGGTCACCTGCCATGAGAGATATTGACAGCATGTCTGGAACGACGACGTAGGGACAGTAGAGCAGCCACAACATAATAGTGTCAATGCAGTTATAGAGATTTCGACAACTTTCAGTTTGATTGGAATCGATTGTGCGGATATCATTGAATATCAGAAGTCAAATACAAGCAGTTGCGATCTAGGGCTTCTTCTAGACAAAAAAAAAACTTTGGTGTAGGGAAAGGAATAAAAGGACCTATATTGGTGTTGAGCTTTCCATGCTTCAGCTTGATTCTTTTAGTATGTTGTAATTTTAGCTGTATCCATTTTTCTTCTTTTTGTTGATTCTGTAGATCAGCTGAATTTTTTATGCGTTATTTGGGTGTGCCTTTTGTACGCGTAATGTATAATTAAGGTCTCTTGCCCCCTCCCCCCCACACTCCTTCCATCCCTCTGTCCCAAAACAACTCAAACAAATGAAAAACCGGATTGTTGTCCGAGTGAAATGCAATCACTATCAACAACCATATGCCTTTGATTTTTTTGCTTCACGTGGAAATTTGAGGCCCAAATGTGACGCTCTCAGGATGTGGGCTTTTTTTTTTTTAGTTTATGACAGGCTCAGAGCAGTGGCCACATTTAGGGGAAAATATCTGTGGTGAGGAGAGCAAGTGTTTGAAGGGTCATAAGATGTTGATATGGATCATATGTATATGCATATCGACATATGTTTATCCTAGGAGCTTGAATGTATTTATGGGAGAGTGGCTCTGATAAGAGAAACAAAAAAGAGGAGCATATAACTATATGGGACAAAGAGAGATATTGAGAAGGGGTGGAGGGTCTACTGAAGCGAACTGTTGTAAATTGCTTCCATGCATAGTGTCTTGTTAATTGCTCAGTGTAGAAATTGAACCCCTTCACTTCTATACAAGTCAACAATTCATTTAGCCAATTCTGATCATATACTCTAGATTTGGAGCATTGTTGGCGAGGAAAAATGAGAGAGGTATCAGAATTTGATGCGTGGCTCACATTTATAAATTCTCTTTCCGTGGTTGGGGAACTGGGTTTAATAGTATGGATGTTTCTTTTGTGGTAACAGACACACATAGTAGGTAGGTCTTGAAACCTCAACCTCAACTCATATCTGAGGTACCATCTGAACTAGAGCTCATTGGGAAAAAATAATATAACTTTTGTCACTGTACGTGGAATGAGCCTTATACTTCTATTTGATCTAGGCAAGTGGAGTTTCAGGATCTTAGGGATAAAAGCAGTTTTTTTAAGTTTCACTGCTCTTTGTTGGACATATCTGCAACCAAACTGAAGGTAAGAATGTAAAGACATTATTGTTTTCATGACCTATATGTCTTTTTAGCATGTATATGACCTATGCAAAATATTATACTGAATAGCGTGCTTTATTGATCTAACCTGCATCAGGTGAATGGCTGCCTATCATACTTTGATAAAGTCCCTGATGGGTTTTATATGGTTTATGGGATGGATCCATATGTATGGACTCTTTGCACTGATCTTCAAGAGAGTGGTCGTATTCCTTCTATTGAGTCACTAAAGTCTGTTGATTCAACCTCTGATTCATCAATCGAAGTGGTTTTGATTGATGGACGTAGTGATACAAGCTTAAAGGAACTCCAGAATAGGGTCGTCGGCATTTCTTATAGCTGCATAACCATAAAAGAGGTTGTCAATCAGCTTGCAAATCTTGTATGCAACTGCATGGGGTGAGTTGGCTAGATCTTACCTGCTATACACAAATTCGCAAAGAAAAATCTGTTTCTTACCATATTTCGTAACCAACATTTGTTGTTGCTGTTGTAAGGGGTTCAGCCTCCACGGGAGAGGATGACTTTGTTCCCATCTGGAAAGAGTGCAGTGATGATCTTAAAGATTGCTTGGGATCTATTGTCGTTCCAATAGGTAGCCTATCCGTTGGCCTCTGTAGACATCGTGCTATATTGTTTAAAGTAAGGCCCCAATCTATATGATTTATTCCATTGGTCCATGCATCTTGATTCAAGCTGAAATAATTTGTTCTTCTCTCTGGTTAAACTGTGTAATTTGAAAGTGGACTTTGTGATCTCTAATTATTTCTATCAAAGTTGAGAGAATTTTTACAATACAATTCTACAGGTGCTAGCTGACACAATCGATCTACCATGTCGAATAGCCAAGGGCTGTAAATATTGCACAAGAGATGATGCTTCCTCTTGTCTTGTCCAGTTGGGGCTCGACAAGTATGACAGGTATGCTCTGCCAGTCCAGTAAGGACAGGATATGTGCGACTTCTGTTCAGATATTATGATCTTTATGTTTGTAGTATCACAAAATTTCTTGCTTGTGCGGCAGCAAGTCTCTTCCTGTCGGTGAACATTTGTGTCACTAGTGGCATAGGCATTGCATATGTCTGATCAAATTGTAATTTGTGTTGAACAGCTTGTTACAGCATTCTTTGAGTTTAGTATTACTTGCTTTTCAGAATTTTATGTTGAAATTTCTGCTGAGATACCTAATGATATAATTTTCAAAATTGCTTTAAGGTGCTATTGTGCTAAGGTTATTTGTGCACTATTGGTCTGCTTCAGTTCAATTCATATTTACCTTGTGGAAAATCAGATTGATGGCTGCTGTGGCAACAAACATCTTCCTGTCCAACACCCCCCTGCGCCCCCCTCTTGCGAAAAATTAAAAAGGACAGCTGCCCTGTTTTAAATTATGTATCTTCATTTAATCGTGTAGTACTATGTGTTAGTGATATATGGTGTTTTGATGTCCATATACTCATTGAAATCTATACCTCTACTTTACTAGTTGTAACATAAACATCAGTGATATTCTTTATATATATGCTGCATATATGTTCATATTTACGCATGTCTCTGTCTTATAGTTGATATTGTCTCATAGGCAGGGACACCTTATGAGGTACATCTTGTACATTTCAGGGAATATCTGGTTGATTTGATTGGGAAGCCAGGTTACTTAGGCGAGCCTGATTCCTTGCTCAATGGTCCTTCTTCAATCTCAATTTCTTCGCCATTGCGCTTTCCACGACTTAAACCAGTTGAATCTAGGATTGATTTCAGGTCACTGGCCAAGCAGTATTTCTCAGACTGCCAATCAATTAATATCGTATTTGATGTTGCATCCACAGGTGAATGTTGTTTCTCAAAGTCACAAATATATATATATATATAGGGTCGATGGCCTATTTAGTCTTTAGGTTTTGTCATTGTTTCAAAAGCTGCACTCTTGTTTTTATTTTAATCATAGCCAAATCCTAGGTTTTACTATGACACGTGTCTCTTTTAGACCTGAGTCTGACATCTCATGCCATGTCACCAAATCAAATCCACCTCAGACACTTATGCTACATATCTTATGAGCCCAGTTTGATGGTTTTTAGGGAACTCAAGTTTGAGCTCCAGGTTTTGGTTATTGAAGAGCATGTAATGGTTTATTCTATATATAAATAACTCTGAGGGAAAAGAGTTCATTGTGTCCTTGTAATGACTCATAACACTCGTTTTCTCCTTTATAAGTAGTTTTTCTTTGTGGATCATTAGTGTAATCTGACCTTTCAACTGGGAAAGAGGATTGTTTTCTATCTAAGCGCATGTTAAAGCACACCTTTTATGTTTCATTTCTTGATTATGCTTTCTCATATAGCTTTGACAATTACTATATTGTACTTAAGTTGGCATGATTGGGCTTTTACTTTGGTTTGATCTTGTGTAATGATTCGCCTGTTTCCTTTTATCATCACAGGAACTGTTGTTGATGAAGATCTTGGGGTTTCCGTGCATCCTAAGCAGCATGAGATGAAGTACACTGATAGAAACGAGAATATGCTGATTTCAAGTGACGATGATGAAACTTCACGTTTACCTTTTCGGCCTGCTAAGCCCAGTCCCCATGATCGAGATTCTGAACTCTTCAAATCTTGTAATCCTTCTCAGAATGTTACACACTCGGCGGCCCTGGTCAAAGATACAACCCCTCTTAAACCCATTGGATATAGAGATGTTCAACCACTTTTGGTGGTGTCTAATCCAAGGGTGGATGCCGCGAAGGATTCAAGGTTCAGAGAGGGAGGTCAGCTGATTGCCAGTAAACCAAGTACAGAGCCTTCTCTTGATATAGAGGATTTCAACATTTCATGGAATGATCTTGTTCTAAAAGAAAGAATTGGAGCAGGTATTTTTCTGCCCTCCCATTTTGACAATCTCGAGTATGAACACGATACTTCTCTAAGTTTCTAACTGCATAGAAGGCCATATAGCCGTCATTCGAGCAATGCAGTTCATCCTGATAAATTTGCACAAGATGGTACTTAGAATCAACTTGGTTTTTCAGGTTCTTTTGGAACTGTTCATCGTGCTGATTGGCATGGCTCGGTAAGCAACATATCCTTCAATTGCAATGTTGTTATGTAAAATCTAGATAAGCAAGGGTTCGTTTAGATGATGTAAAGATAAAATCAAGGCTTATTTCCGTCCTAGAATCTCAATGTGTGTTTGCAAATTATGTGTGTAGCGGTTTAGAGGTTAGGTTGAGGATCAATACTACTTTTGATAAGAGAACCATTATGGGCATCTGGAGGTGAAATCTTAACATTGTGTAGTCATCTCAGAGTTCCTATATCTACATTATGCCTGATAATCATATGCACTGTCAAATTGGTGCTGCTGCTAGACATCTGTAAAACCTATGTGAATCGTAGTATGATATCACATACAATAATAAAAAATGCAATGCTCAGATGTCTGGTTGTGCTATTAAGGCATGGAGCAGTTACAAGTGTTTGGCTATATAGGTTTCTGGGAGGCACATCCCGATGTTGTATAGGCTTCTGGTTGGTTTTGATACTGAAAATTGCTGCTTTTGCATCTCAAGCATCCCTTTTCAGTTTTTTTTTTTTTGCATGTTTGGGGTTTTAAATTTCGACAAGGATTCCACTTTCAGTGGGTTTTCTGAAGTTCCATCTTAAGGGAATATTTGCAATATGATTCATTTTTATCTCCTGGTGTATTATGAATATCTTTGTTTAACATATTGTCAACATGTTAAACAGGTTGTGATATGGGATAAGTTTGTTTTATTGTCCATATATAAGTGACACATTATATTAAATTCTACATTCAGGATGTTGCTGTGAAGCTTCTCATGGAACAAGACTTTCATGCTGAGCGATACAAGGAATTCTTGAGGGAGGTATGTATTGGCTAAGAACTTCGACAAATCTTTTGCTCTAGTTTTGAGAAAGCTAATCACCCGTTGTGGATTTGCTTATTTTGTTTGTTAGGTTGCAATAATGAAACGTTTGCGGCATCCGAATATTGTCCTCTTCATGGGTGCAGTCACTCAGCCCCCAAATCTATCCATAGTGATAGAATATTTATCAAGGTTTTGGAATGTTTTCTTAAGCAATCTTTGCCCCTCCCCCCTCTCTTCCTCCCTTTACTCACTCAGGGGCCAGGAAAAAAAAAACAGGAAGAGAACAAAGTGGCTACTCAAACTTTGGTCAAACTGTTCAATGAATTAAAATATTGGCTTTGAAGTGCAGGGGTAGCCTGTATAGGCTTCTGCATAAACCTGGTGCTAGAGAGATGTTGGATGAGAGGCGTCGGTTAAACATGGCTTATGACGTGGTACGCATTAAAGACTTGCATTTTCTGTTTGGAAGTTAGATTTTTCTTCTGTTTTCTCATTAAAATCATGATCATCATCAGCTTGTCTTGTTACATCTCAAGGTTGCGCTGGACGTTGTGGGCTAAATGATATGTTATTGTTTAATACAGGCGAAGGGAATGAATTATCTTCACAAACGCAACCCTCCAATTGTTCATCGAGATTTAAAATCTCCCAATCTTCTAGTTGACAAAAAGTACACAGTTAAGGTAGGGTGAAAAGCTTTCAAGCTTACCAATTAGATTGCGAATCTCCATGCTAATGATTAACTTTGCTGCTGTTGTTTCCTTTTCACTCTAATCAAATGAATCTTTCATTGATATGGGCCCATTTTTCTTGTTATCTGCTTAGATCTCTTTTACTGTTTGTTGATATTGGTCATCAGTATGCTCTTTGGTTTCCTAGCTCTGGCTTTTGTTGTTTAGATTTATAGCCACGGTTTTGTGGGAGAGTTGTTGTTTATGTGTATCTGGTGATTGCTTCCACTTTTTCCTTACATTTATTGTGCAATCTGTTTGTTTAGGTTTGCGATTTTGGTCTTTCCCGCCTAAAGGCAAACACTTTTCTGTCATCAAAGTCAGCTGCTGGTACTGTAAGTTCTATTGAACTTGACAACCATACTTTGGATGATTATTATTTCAAGATTGCATGAGCCATGTTAATGGAGTATATAAAATGACACTATTTGTGTTATGCGTCACTAGCCTGAGTGGATGGCCCCAGAAGTTCTTCGCGATGAACCATCAAATGAGAAGTCTGATGTTTACAGCTTTGGTGTTATATTGTGGGAGCTTGCCACGTTGCAACAGCCATGGAGTAATTTAAATCCAGCTCAGGTTTGTCTCATGTTACTGTACTTGACAAGTAAGAGCATGGAAAAGGGACATATGTATGTGAGAACATTAATTTACTGAGCATCATTTTCGTAACAGGAAAAATTATGATCTGTAGACCTTAAAACCTGAGACCAACACTAGGTTTACTAAGAAGAGCTCCATAACGAGATTGGCACTCTGTACTCATATTAATTAGGCTCAAGTTTCCATTCTTCCAAGTCAGATATGATTATAAATCTGACAAATTTTCCCATAAGCTAGATATTAAGTGGGTTGGCCATAATATTCTCCCCGGGTTCGGATTGTTATCTTAGTGCATGTCCAATTTCTTTACAAAAGATAGCTTTGTTGACAAATAGAAGCACAATGTGTCCACTGACCATATGACGTAACTCATGTGACCTCCTCCATTCTTATTTTAATTCTGTTCGACTGTTGTTATCTGCAGTCACATGCGAGGATATTTGCCTGAGCTCATTTGTTTGATTAGTCATGGCTTAAATGTGTACTGTCGTTTAGGTTGTGGCAGCTGTTGGTTTTAAAGGAAAGAGGCTCGAGATTCCGTGCGATTTGAATCCTCAAGTGGCTTCAATAATTGATGCTTGCTGGGCCAAGTTAGTATAGCATTTTGATTCCCGAATGCTTGGCTCAACAATTTTCCCTGAATACTTTCTCATTATAAATTTTTTTGCAGTGAGCCCTGGAAACGTCCTTCTTTTTCCAGTATTATGGAATCTTTGAAGACACTGATTAAACCTCCCACGACTACTCAACCAGGTCGTGCAGACATGACATTAATTACCTGATGGAGAGGAAGATGTGGGAGGTCTTATTCGTGGACACAGTATATTATTCTTTTGAGATTTGATGTCTACCAGACAATACAAGCTCTTCATATAGTCTCAGGTGCGCCTAAAACTTCAGCTTCCGGTTTACCAATGTTTTGTAGTGTCCAAATCCTAGAGCTCCTTGTAGCAGAGATATTACAATGTAAAAAATGGAGGAAATCCTTGGAATCTTAGGCGGCCACTCAATTTGAACTTGCTTAAGATTCAAGGTCTGCATTTCGTTTTACCAAGGAAGATCTTGACATTTAATGAAGCAGAATGGTATCTTAAAGAGGAACAGCCTGAACTTCAGGCTTCGTTTCCTCGTGGTCTGGGTAGCACATGTATTTGTCAATGGCTCATGCAGATGGGTTAGCGTTTTTTGTATATGTAGCAGCCACCATCGTTTTGTATATATAGCAGCCACCTGGTGGTGGCTGTGATGTCGGAGGAAATAAGACAGGGGGTGCAATAAATGTAGGCGGTCTGGAAGTATGCAATAATATTATTACAAAAATTTTCCCGTTTCCGGGTTCCTGGAAACAGTCAGGAAGTACGTGTACATCTCTTACACAACGGTATAAATAGTTTGAACTTTGGGAGTTGTTCCATATGCCTTATATGTTTATTTTTCTTATATGTATAATGGAATTAGGAGAATATTTCCTGGTTGATATATATATTTTTTCAACGCATAACTTGCATTGTTTAATACCTAATGATTTGTATGTGGTGTTTTGCAGAATCAATGTTGTACATGTCTCGTCTAATTGAGAACCCCGATTTTTTAGGCAACGCAAGGGAGTGCCTTCGTACGTAATATGGTTTGCTAGAGCCTTCAGTCTTGTGCCATAATGCAAAATTGTACAATTCCTTTCGCAAGCTTGTATGTAAAGAGTATAGTTAGGCAAGGGTAGCAACTTTTTGCCGGCATTGTACGTCAGATGAGCACCTTCGCATGTAATTAATTGTACCACCCCATTGCCCTTGTCAGGACATTTCAGAACCTAGCCTGGAATTGCTTGTAGAAAACAAATGTAATAATTACATTTGAGAATCTGAGCTTCTTTAGGTAACAATTCTAACATTTTTTTTTTCTATTGGAAGCCATCAAAATTTCCCGTCTATTTTGCTTCTAAAGAGACCTTTGTAAATTCCCAAATCTATTCTGCTTCTAAAAAATAGGGGGGATTTGTTTTAATTGAATGGGACCAGGCCTTGCGCATTGAGTACCGACCCATTTTGGAAGGATGCAAGCTACTTGGGTTACTGGGTCACCTTATCGTAGATTTTCCTAACAATCTAAAATTTTTGAGTTACTTCCAAAATTTGACTTGTCGAATTACGAGAGAAAATACGTCTAATGAGACCATTAAAGTAGTCTATGGTTCCCAGGATATATTTGGCAATTTTTAATTCAGAATTTTGCACCGAAAGGAAACAGTGCGGTTTGGCGAATGATGATGCATTTGGGCGGGTGTAATAGCCCTACAGTTTAATCTTTTTTTTTTCTCTTTTTAAACTTGACAGTCTTTTAAGACTCACCCCTATTTTCTTCTTTTGTTACATGTACCTGTATTTTAATATAATTAGCAAAAGATAAGGGTGTTCGAGAACTACCAGACGTATGATTTTGACTCGTACGTCCTCCTAGTGCATATAAGTGTATGTGTGGTTACCTATGATGTAGTAATTGAGCACTTCTACTACTGGATGCCGACGAATGCACTAAGGGTGAGTACCGGAACGGATGGAACCAGAATGTGAAATTTCAGTTCCAGTACTCACCGAAACCAAAAAATCCATTCTGGTTCCATTTCGGAATGAAACTGGAATACTCGAAAACATAATCCGAAAATTACGGTTCCATAGATTTTTGCAAAAAATGGCATGTATTCGGCAACCTGCTGAGGGGTGGCCCTCTCCTTGCATTCAACTCCAGTAGTAACCATGCTAGACTTGAGGAGTATACCCTCGAACAGGACGTTGTTCTCAGCCCACACCTTCTGGGCAACTTCAAAAGTTCTGTCGATGTCGTGCTCGCCATCAAGCAGGATTTCTGGCTCCACAATTGGGACCAACCTATTGTCCTACGAGATCAGCAGAATTCATTGGTTGTGATAGCATTTCTATTGCTATAAAAGGCAAAAGCAACCAAAATGATTTTCTTAAGTACTATCTACATCTGCTTCCTTCACTGCCAAGTGCCAGGGCAGATGGGCCATTGGGAATGCTCACAACAGTGCGCCTAATCGAGCAAAGTGATATATGTCACATTTCATTGTCATTTACGTATCATAACATATTTCGACAACAGGGGCTTAGATCAATACGACAATACCATTTGGCGAAACGAGCCTCTTGCTGGTAGTAAGCAGCTGTGCGAGAAGCAAGGTCATCAAGACCTTGGCAGTTAGCACCATGACTCATTGTTGGAACCGACTAGGGGCACCAAACCCTGTTGTTCTCATCATCCAAAACTCAACTGACGGCAACAACTCGTTACCCGTGAGAGAGAGAGATTTCAGGAGGGAGAGAGCTGAGAGAGAGATTTCGAGAGGGTGGGGGGCTGGCCGGTTGGGCGCTGGCTACTGAGAGTCTGTCACATTTTAAAGAAGAAGAAGAATAAGAGAGATTGAGAGACTAAAAGTCTCTGTCACGTTTTGGGATCCGGTATGAACCAGATACAATTCTCACCCTCAGAATGCTAAGACCGATTGCATCTTTTCCTCATTGGATCCTTGATGTACAGGTAGAGCTGGGGCGGTAACGACAATGCCGGCTAACAGCGTAATCGATCTCACTGGCACTGACGATGACCCTTAAGATTAGTATCTAGTAGTTGTTTTTGGAGGTTGTACTTTTGGACTCTGATTTAGTGGTTTATGTTTTGTTAATATCTCGATAACCAGGCCATAAACTTTTGGAATGCTCACCCTTTTGTATTACAACAATTTTTGTTTAATCTTTATAAAGTGTACTTGTAGTTATCGTGGTAAAAATTAGTATTTATGTCTTTTTTTCTCTTCTCTTAACTTGTGAATTTTGTAGATTTTGTCTTCTTCCATTGTTAGCCATCAATGAGCGACATCTAGTTATTTATTTATTTTTAAACGCTTTAATTTTATAAAATTTAATTTAGCCGATTTAAGAAAAGATTTTCCCTTTCACCTTTGTAAGGGCTCCTCAGTCTTTTTAACCTCAAGATAATTCGTGACATAATCTTGTTAATTTTATACTTTCCATTTCTACCAATAGTTAAAGATTAATACGAAGACAGGCGTGACAGCTGGTGACTGCTTTTTTATGACTGGAATAGTTACCTGTCTGGTGACCTTCGTTTATTTGTATCACTTTGGTTATTGTTTGCTTTGATCATGATCTGCTGTTATTGGATCCGCAAAGGTAGTGTTAAAAATATTGACACACAAGATCTAACGTTAGGCATATTATGTTAGGAATACATTCGCTTTTTGGGCGAATCTAGATCTTCTAATATTTTGTGAGGATATCTAACTATTAATTTAAAATAATTATTAAATACTAGAAAGTTATAGTAAATCTAGATGAGGATGATGATGATGATTTGTCAATACGTTTTTTTTTGGCCTGGGTTATGTGTGGCCCTTTGTCTTGATCTTTTTCTCTAGTGTGCTGGCCCTCTGTCGTTGGGCCTCTTGGTTCGTAGAATTACCGACGCGGGAACAGTGCAAACGTAGACTACGTAGTAACTGCCTTCTCATTGGCCAGTTAGATAAAAATATCTAGGGGAGACTAGGCCCAGCTGTCTACTGCCCCAATCACTACCACACACGAACGACCTTTCAACGAGCGTAACTGCCAGGAAATCCCCTCTCTGCTCTCCAGAGGTCGGCGCTCTCTCTGGTTCAACTCGAACCAAAGCCAGAGATCCACCTTAAACCCCCGATCCCCTAAATCAATGGCCCGGCATATCCATAGCCGTCGAATTAGAAGACGAAGAAGCACAGGCGAACCTCCACCGCCTTTCTACTATTTGAAGATTTTTATAAACCGCTTGTCGGCAAAAAACCACGATCCCCGATATAAACCCCTCTAGAACCCTTATTGCTCATTTCTGTCACCGACCGATCCATTCTCGTACCGTAGCGCACTCACATACTCTAATCTCTCTGTTACCGTCTCTGTCTGCGTCTTTCTGTCTGTCTCTCTGGGGACCATAACAACGTAGTCGATGGATCCGAAAGATGAGCCATTTCCAAAATCTCCACCCATAACTTCGATTGAATCGAGGGGTAAAGCTTCGATCGGTGCATCGTCTTCTTCAGCCCAATTGGAGTTTGATACTAGCCTCTCTCCGATACAACTCGAGACAACTTCAGGACCATTTTCTCCCGGGTCTTTCTTCATGGATACCAAGGGTAGTTTTTCCATGGAGAACATCTGTTTCGCGACGTCTCCTCCTACAATGGAATTTGAAGACTTCTCAACCATAGGCCCATCATCTTCTTTCGCTGAGAATGAACAAACGGTACCGTCGAGTACCGGCGGAAGAGAGGCGGAGATTATCGGCGAGCCTCAGCCGCTTGACTGCTTACAGGGCAATCCAATACCGCCGTTTCTATCGAAGACATTCGACCTGGTGGACGACCCCGTGCTCGACCCCATCTTATCGTGGGGCTCCACCGGGAAGAGCTTCGTCGTATGGGACCCCGTGGACTTCGCGAGACTCGTTCTGCCTCGGAATTTCAAGCACAACAATTTTTCCAGCTTTGTCCGCCAGCTTAATACTTATGTGGGTATTGAAGTAACACCGCCTGTGATGGCTGGTGTGATCTGTATGTAAAATGTTTTGGCTGTTCTCTTTTTGGTTGTATTTTCTCCTATTTTTCAGTGTACTTTTTGTTTTGATTGCGGTTTTTAATTTTAATTGATTTTTATCGTGTAATTTTCTTTTGCTAAGCTGTTTATCCTGTAACTGGGTTTGAAAAAGATCAATCCCTGTAGATGTGTAGGTCAAAATTGTATATAACCGTAATGTGAAATAGTGTATGTTTGGTAACTCTACTTATTGTACCAGACTTTGGATTGCGAGCAATTTCTCTGTGTTCTGAAGTATCTGACCTTCAAATTCTTTATCCTATGGCTGGTGATATATCGGCTGCGGATGAGTTGGTTTCTGCCGAGATGGTTTCGGTTGGTCCTGGTTTGGCTGGTGACTTGGTGCTGCTTTCGGCTGTGGGTCTTTCTCTCAATCCCGAGGTAGAGTCTTCTCTTCCTTTAAGTGTATCGGGTAATGACCGGTCGGAGTTGGGACTGAATTTTGGAGGAGATTTGGTACGTTGTGAGGAAGGGGTTAGTGTGGTGGGTGTTGTACCTTTGCGGGTGCTGTACCCTAGAGATGATACAGTTGAGGGTGAAGGGTCGGTTGAGCCATCGAAGTGGGTGTTGGAGATGGTTCAGTCTTTCAGGTTTATGGTTGGGGTCTCGTGTGTTGGGTACGAATCCGCATTAATGAATTTGTTTGCTGCATTGGAGATGGAGAGGGATAGTGATAGTAGGTTTTCGGGCAGATCTGGTAGCAAGATGATGAGGGAGCTAAAAGCTTTGGAATGCTCTGTGAACTATGATGGGAGTACTTATACTTCTAGAAGGAACAGGAAGGTGGGGAGGGCTTTTGTTAATTCTTTATGAAACCTCGAATCATTAGCTGGAATGAGAGGGGTTTGAATGAGAGGGGTAAATGTTTGTCGGTCGGTAATTTGTTAAGAGGGTGGAAAGGGGATTTAATTTGTCTTCAGGAAACTAAGGTTGTGGAGGTGTCCCGGGCTTTGGTGAGGAGGTTGTGGGGAGGGAGTCATGTTAAATGGTGTTGTTTGGGGGCTGATGGTGCGTCGGGTGGTATTTTGTGTCTTTGGGATTCCCGTGTTTTGGAGATGGTTGAGTCGTGCATTGGCTTATTTTCCTTAGCTTTGATCTTTAGGAATGTCGAGAATGGTGTTCAATGGATTTTTTCCGGTGTATATGGTCCTAACGATGATTGTAGTAGGAGGATTCTGTGGGACGAGTTGGCGGGGATTCAGAATTGGTGGCATTTACCTTGGTGCATTGGAGGAGATTTTAATGTGACTCGCTTTCCGAGTGAGCGGTTGGGGGGTGGGGGTTGTAGGCGTGCTATGTTGGAGTTCTCGAATTTTATTTCTGATCTTGAACTCATGGACCTTGAGTTGGTTGGAGGTATCTACACTTGGTCTAATGGTAGATCGTCTCAGTCTTGGTCTCGGATTGACCGTTTTATTGTTAGTGTGGGTTGGGAGTCGGTGTACCCAGAGCTTGTCCAGAAAAGGTTGCCCCGTATGCTTTCTGACCACTTCCCGATCTTGTTGGAAAGTGGCAGTTTTGTGGGTTCGAGGAAGTCGTTCCGTTTCGAAAATATGTGGCTTAAAGAGGATGAGTTTGTGGATTTGGTTAAGGAGTGGTGGGAGGGTTTCCATTTTATTGGTTCCCCGAGCTTTGTTCTGTTTTCGAAATTGGGGGCCTTGAAGCAAAATCTTAAGGTGTGGAATCGGGAGGTGTTTGGTGACTTGGGTGTTAGGAAGTCGAGTCTTTTGGTTGAGCTTGCTATTCTGGATGGTGCGGATGAGGGAGGCACTATAGATGAGGCGGGTAGGGTTCGGAGGTTGGAGGTTTCTAGGGAGCTGGAAAATTTAATTTCTATGGAGGAGACGTGTTGGAGGCAGAAGTCTAGGGCTCTTTGGCTCAAGGAGGGCGATCGGTGTACTAAGTTCTTTCAAAGAGTGACAAACTCTAATAGAAGGGCGAACTTGATTTCAAGATTAGAGGTGGAGGGGGAAGTTGTGAAGGATCCAACGGGGATCTCTGCGGAGATCGTTGATTTTTACTCTTCTTTATATGAAGAGCCTTATGCGTGGAGGCCCACTTTGGATGAGTTGGAGTTTGAGAGGATTTCAGAGGATGACGCGGAGTGGATTGAGAGACCTTTTGATGTGGAGTAGGTGACTAGGGTGGTTCATAGTCTCAATGGCGACAAGGCTCCTGGCCCAGACGGGTTCTCATTGGCTTTCTTTCAAGCTTGTTGGGGGATTATTAAGATGGATGTTATGACAATGTTTAATGAGTTTGCTAGGGATGGGAGGTTTGTTCGGAGCCTGAACTCTTCTTTTATTGTCCTCATTTCTAAGAAGCCGGGGGCGGTTGATCTTAAGGATTTTCGTCCTATCAGTTTGATGGGGGGCATTTATAAGATCTTAGCCAAGGTGTTGGCTAATAGGCTGAAGCTTGTTCTTGACAATATTATTTCACCCTCTCAGAATGCTTTTGTCGGGGGGAGACAGATTCTGGATTCGGTGCTCATTGCTAATGAATGTATCGATTCGCGGTTGAGATCTGGGGTGCCGGGAATGCTTTATAAGTTGGATGTGCAGAAAGCTTATGATCATGTAAACTGGAAGTTCCTTTTGTACCTTCTCCGCAGATGTGGTTTCAATGAAAAATGGTGTAGGTGGATCTCTTTTTGCATCTCGACGGTGAGGTTTTCTGTGATGGTTAATGGCTGTCCGGAGGGTTTTTTCGGTAGCTCCCGTGGTTTATGGCAAGGGGACCCCCTCTCTCCCCTCTTGTTTGTTATTGTCATGGAAGCTTTTAGCCGTATGTTAGGGAGAGTGGTCGAGCATGGAAGCTTAGAGGGGTTTATGGTTGGAGGGGGTTCAGGGGGAAGCGTGTGCATATCTCACTTACTTTTCGCGGATGATACTTTGGTGTTGTGTGGTGCGGATGCCCGCCAGTTCAGGAGTATTAGATGCCTTCTGTGTTTTGAGGCTGTTTCTGGCCTTCGAATCAATTTGTCGAAGTCCGAAGTTATTCTCATTGGTAGGGTTGATAATGTTCAGGAATTGGCGGGAATTATGCAATGCGGGGTGTCCTCGCTTCCTTTCAAATACTTGGGTCTTCCGTTGGGGGCAAGCTTCAAGTGTGTTCACATTTGGGACGAGATTATTGAAAGGATGGAAAGAAGACTTGTGGGTTGGAAGAGGATGTATCTCTCTAAGGGGGGTAGGCTTACCCTCATTAAATCTACTCTTTCATGCCTTCCGACTTATTTCCTTTCTTTATTCCCTATACCGGTTGCAGTGGTTAATCGATTGGAAAAGATTCAGAGAGATTTCCTATGGGGCAGCGATGAGACTGTGCATAAGTTTCATCTTGTGAGGTGGGAGCTGGTGTGTTCTCCTCATCATGATGGGGGTTTGGGGATCCGAAGTTTATCCGTGTTCAATAAGGCTTTGTTGAGTAAGTGGCTGTGACGTTTTGCTCATGAGAGAGATAGGCTTTGGCGGCTTGTCATTGCTGCTAAATATGGGAGCTGTGTGGGTGATTGGAGATCTCGTTCTCTCCGAGGACCGTATGGTGTTAGCCTTTGGAGGTTCATTTCCAAAGGGTGGGCGGCCTTCAGTAAGTCCCTCAAGTATGTGGTGGGGAGTGGTGTTAGAGTTAGTTTTTGGCAAGACGTTTGGTGTGGTGATATTCCTTTGTCTTTGGCCTTTCCGGTGGTCTATTCTTTGGCTCTTAATAAGGAAGCTACGGTGGCGGATTATGTGGCGGAGAATGATGGTATAGTTGCGTGGAATGTCTCCTTTGTTAGATCTGCTAATGATTGGGAGTTGGAGGATTTCTCCGCGTTTTTCTCTAAGTTGTATGGGTCAGCGATTCGGAGGGGGGAGGAAGATAAGATGGCATGGACTGGCTCCAAAAATGGTTTTTTTACGGTTAAGTCTATGTACTCTTCCGTTGTCAGTAGGAGCAGAGTTCATTTCCCTTGGAAAGGAGTGTGGAAGACGAAGTGCCTTTTGAAGGTGTCTTTCTTTGTGTGGGAGGCTACGCATGAGAAGATTCTTACGTCGGATAATCTTCAGAGGAAAGGTATATATATTGTAGATTGGTGCTATCTTTGTCGTGATGATGGGGAGTCGGTTGACCATGTGCTCCTCTATTGTCCGTTCTCGCTGGGGCTTTGGAATCATGTGCTGGGCATTACAAATTTTTAGTGGGTAATGCCGGAGAAGGTTTCGGGAGTGTTGTGGAGTTGGAATAGGAGGTTGTCCAATCCGATTGCCAAGACTATTTGGAGAATGATTCCTTCATGCATTTGGTGGTGTCTTTGGAGGGAACGAAATAGTATATGTTTTGAGGATTGTTCCATGTCTTTGGTGAAGATGCAAGAACTTTTGTTAATTTCCCTCTTTAGTTGGGCTAATGTGGTGCTTGGCTGTCCTTTTGTTGATTTTAATGATTTTCTTAATTTTTTGGTTTGTTTAGAATATGTGATTTCGGTATAGCACTTTGTACTGTTCTCACTTTTTTCTAATGAGATTGGTTGCTTATCAAAAAAGTGATTTCAGTTCTCCGACTGTTTGGGATTTTACGTGTAATGTTAAGAGTTATCTGAGAAAAAGGTTATCTTGAGTTTTACTTTCTGAGGATGGTGTTCTTGTTAGACTTCACTTTTCCTTTTTTTTAGACAAAGGATGGTGAGTGCCCTAGAAACGGTAAAATGCCATTCCTTGATTGGCTCCTAATTAGGGCTGAGGGGCAGCATGTTTTAACCTTCACACTGCCGACCTAAGAACATCTTCCCCTTTGAGTGTGTAATGGAGTGGGGAGTTCATCTTCTACAGGTAGATTTTAAGGTTCATCAAAGCAGATGTTTTTGTCCTGATTAATTGCATTTTATACCTGACCCCTCTTTTTGTGTTTGGAGAATTTGGTTTTATGATTTTACAGGCATCTTCTAGGCATGAAAATTGAAGGCTTCATACTTTATTGTGTGATGAACTAGTTATGATGTTTATGATCATATGTGTCTTGCTTTACTGGAATTTCATGGTTTCCCATTAATTTAAAGATCACTTTGGTTACTTTATTCAGGGATTCCGCAAGGTTGATACTGATAGGTGGGAGTTTGCCAATGAAGCTTTCCAGCGAGGGGAGAGACATCAATTGAAGAACATTCAGAGGCGCAAATCACCACAATCCCAGCAGATTGGAATCTACGTAGGGCCTTCTACTGAAGCAGGGAGGCCTGTTCTGGAAGGTGAAATAGAGATGTTGAGGAAGGAGAAGAGTGTGTTGACGCAGGAGGTTGTTGAATTGCAGCAGCAGCAGAGGGGAACCATTCACCATATGGGAGCTGTAAACGAGAGGCTCCAGTCTGCAGAACAGCGGCAGAAGCAGATGGTTTCTTTCTTGGCAAAGTTGCTGCGGAACCCAGCATTCTTAGCTCGGCTTCAGCAGAAGAGGGAACAGAGAGAAATAGGTTCTTCACGAGTGCGGAGGAAGTTTGTCAAGCAGCCTCAACATGGGATGGGGACATCAGATTCTTCTATGGAAGGGCAGATTGTGAAGTACCGACAAGATTGGAGACACCTTTCTATACCTTCAGTAGGCTCAGATTTAAATCCAGTTCCTGTTGAACAATCTCAGGATTCTCTCTCGCAAGGTATGGTCAGTGCCATAGAACCAATGGGCTTAGGTGCTGAAAGCATACTATTTGCATCGGATGAATTAGCCATGTCAGATGAATTACCAGTACTGCAGGGATTTATGCAAACCTCTGAGCAGTTGAGAGGAGGGTCATCGAGAATGGGGACTGAAGATCTGAAAGGAAAGATTGTCGTAAGCCCACGAGTAGAGGTTGACCCTGAGTATTTTGTCTCTTTCCCAGAAGAAATGACGAAGGAGAAGTCTTTTTCCGAGCTGTCTCCGAGGATGGAATGCATCATGAAACAAGAAGATATATGGAACATGGGTTTTGATACTGGTACCAGTATGCCTGCCCCTAGCAACCAGTTGTGGGGTAATCCAATCAATTATGAAGTTCCTGAGTTGGGAGTGACTGATGAATTATCAGATATGTGGGACTTAGTCTCCCTGCAAGCTGCAGAAGGTTTGGTGATGGATAAGTGGACTACTGATGAATCTCCCTCTGATGAGCCTGAAAGTCAAGATCGCCAGCCTGAAGATTATATATCTAAAAATAGGGATCCATAAGGCTTCATTTGCTACTGCACTTGCTGCCGTTGTGGATCTGAGTTTATTTTAGTTGAACAAATACTCATTGTACAGTTTTATTTGCAAATATTCTTAATTAATTGCAGTGTTAATTTTTCTGACTTACAGCTTCCACTCAATAAAGTATTTATTTTTTCAGTACTCATTTATAAGTTAAAAAAAAATTCGCTAGGCCTCGTCCATTTATTTCGTTTCATTGAGTGGATTTTGTTATCTGCATTTGTATTGCAGGTTTTTCTTGCTGACAAATTCTTTTTAAGTCTTGCACAATGCAGGTCTCTTGGGATCTAATATCATGCTTCCCCGGGATTGGTTTCGTACTCTACAATCTACATTGCCCACGTATAGTTCGGTTAAGATGTTCTATTCATAAAATTTGGTCATTGGTACTTGTACGAAAGATAAAAAAAAAAAAAAATCCTGTTCTCTGCTTGCATACTATGTTACTCACTAGTACACCAGAATGACCAAAGAACTTGGCCAATGCTTTCAATTTGGGTTAAGTATCTGGCTTTGTAAATCCATCTTCATGGATCGCCTTCGCTGGAGGCTTTTTTTTTGTTCTAAAAATTTGAACTTAGGCTGAATGCAAAGACTACTTGATCTTGAAATATGGCTATATTCAGCAAGTTGGCTGTTTTTGTGTTAAGAGAGCATCAAAGAGAACCTTCAAAAAGGATATTTTCTCACGTTCTTACTCCTATCACTCAGGCCCACTTAGACTAGTGGTGGATGTAGGATTTGGAAGTTGTCTGGACTGGTCATTCCTAAAAAGCCTGCAAACCTAGAGCCAATGTGAATTATCGGACCCAGAGAGTTGACCATAGGTTTTACATCTCAATGCTACATTCTAGTCATGGCCGACATTGATTAAATGATCCCTGTATCCTCGTATATTCTATCCCACCCGGCCCTGACCCTTCCGGGGCAGGGGGAAAATAGAATACCATAACTACTGGTGGTTGGACATGTCTTGGGAGTTCAGTATGCCACTATGCCATATTTATGTTTAATCGGAGTCGCTAAACTTATTAGGCTTCTTGTTAGTTGTTGATCGTTGCATGGAGATTTATGGAGATGTCTGCTTTGCTGGGTCCCATGGCCCCTAATGATTACTTAAAATATGCAGGACCAAAAACTGTGGAAGATCCAATGTGATGTCGTGGTCCTTGCCATCAAACATAATGTAGTTGCCCCACGGGGATCTGAAAGCTAACTTGAACTCGCATACACTTGATGTAGAATTTGACAACTTGGGCCAGCCAATATGGAGGCAGGGACTAAGCTAGAAATTTTTTTCAAGGGAGGCCGGAATACAATTGTAAGCAAAAAAAATTTTTCGGAGGGGCCGGAATACAATTATAAGCAAAATTCAAAAAAAAAATTCGAATATAACTTAAAAAATGTTAAAAAAAATATATTTTCAAAATCTTTGGGGGGGGGGGGGGACGGCCCCCCGTAGATTCGTCCCTGTATGCAGGACTGAGGACACTGTTCGGCTCTTGAGACAGCAGCAGCATATGGAGGGTAATTCAAGTCTTAAAAAAGTAAGGGTACTCCCTGGCCCCACTGAGTTTCTCGTCCTTGTATAGATTGATGTCTTACCTTTAGTGCCTGACCCACTACTTCACAGTTTACAGAGAGATCTTTCGGGGATTGGGAACGTTGTAATACTGCTAGTTTTGACCCGATATCCATGTCTCATCTAGTCTCATGTGAATCCAATTCAAACGATGCTGATGTTATCTGTTCTTCACCTTCTAGTTCTAGTTTCTGCCTAATACGCATTCTGGATGCTAACACGCTATGACATTTGAATTTAAGAGAGACTCGAGGTTAAGTGGAGGGGGGGACACTCGGTGTTTCCCCGGAGGCAAAGGCTGATGTAGTTGGACGTTGGTAGTCTGTCCGATGGAAAACGCTGATGTGCTTGGTTTTCCTCATCTTTGGTCAGTACTTTTTTAAAGCTATATTTTTGCAGAACAAGTTGGACAGAAGACGGAGGAAAAAATACCAGAAAAACCGAATTTTCACACCCCCAAAAATTTTCAATGTGCCCAAACATGGCTCATGAGCTCAAACAATTTAGTCACAATCTTTCAAAGTACAGTTATCCACGACACATCAATGTAAATATTTGGAGCATGGAATTTTAATAGTGCCGGATATCACCGGCTGTTTGAAAATTCATCGCTGAGAACACCACATTGTGTGAAGCCCGCATTTGCAACTACAATTCGCGCTCTTCCATGTGTACAGCTCAACCGACAGACAATAAACATAAGAGTTGGCAATAAGAGAAAATAAACATTGACGATATGACTCATCTTACAGTAAATACCAAAACTGATACCATAAGGAACACAAAACTAATATCATAAGGAAATCAATCCAACAAACAATTGACGTATGGATTCCCGTGTGCCCCTTATGTCTATCTCACAATTGCATTTCCTCTACGGTCCAAATGAAGGTAAGCCTAGTTGCAAAAGCAACATGGCAAGAGAGTTATTCTGTATTTTCTTTCTGCTTTTTTGAGCCGCGCTGCCCATTATCCGCATTTTTCAATTTTGCTTCCCGACGCTCCCTCTTCACACCTTTTGCTTTGTAAGGCAGAGGCACATCTCCAACCTAAATGCCAAAGGAAGAGGAATCATATGGATGGTACAACAAAGAATCCATCGTGTTGCAACAGTAAGAGAACCTTAATTGAAGAAATAAGGCACGACTTTCAGAAAATAACACTGTTGCTCATGAGGCCAATGTGGAAAAACCTGTGCCCACTAATTAATCAAATGGTTCCGCATGAGAAAAGCTCGGAAAGGAAAACAAGAACTAGCTATCAAGTGCAGTATATCTTTTTTAATCTCAAATTTGACAGCTGAACTAATTAACTAGTCATCGTTGATGCAATCACTGCTAAATGAATAAATGTTACCCTTACCTTTTGATCTGGCATATATATCTTCCCGATCTTACCCTGTACTGCATCCTCGCTAACATTTTTCAACTGCAAAAAAAACAGAACACAATCGAAACGTGCTACTTCTCTCTTCATAGTAAAAGAAATGAGAAAGAACTAAGAAGTATTTAATCAACCTTCTTCTTGGGCTGCTCCCTAGCAGTTTTCATGGCTTCTTTCCTTAGGCTATCATTTGGAAGACGATGCCGACGAACTACAAAGTCCATGGAAGGGCCAACTTCTACCAGTTCCATCCTCGGTACTGACGTGCCAGACTTCTTTAGTCGCAGTCCACAGTGAGAAAGAAACACCCTATTTGAAGATGTAGCTGTACACACATATGCACGGTCTAAACCAGCAAGATTTAAGTTCTCCACAACCTGCATGTATCAAAACCAGGCTTCAATAAGTATGCTTAATTCATAATACTGGATGTGGAAACTGCAAAGGGCTGCAGAAGTGCACCTCTCCCCGCAGCAATTCAAGCAAAACTTCCTTCAAATGTTTCAGTTCTTCTACATTCTCAAATCCTTCTCCAATAAAAGCAATCATAGGTTTTGAACCAATCCGTGGAGCTAATTTCTTATCATACGCGAATGAGTCCATCGGTTTGAAATTTTCAACCCCAACCTCCACAAGATCATATATGTGGTGGTCATACATTCTCCCTATAACCAGATTATCAGGCCGCTTCTTTGAGTGAGAACCATACTGCAAGTTTCAGCAGTTAATAACACATAAAAAAAGATGGTCAAGTAATTATTCGAGCACTTAAACATTAGCAGAGAAAACAATCATTACAGCATTTTCAGTTTGAGCTGACATTTTAGACGGGTAGCGGAACAGCTTTGTTCAGAGGGAGAGAAGGAAATTCAAACAATGCAACATCCAATTGTGTCATTCATAGATAGATTTGCGTATGATAAACAATAATGCAAAACTGCTGTGCTGCAACCTATAAATAACTGCAATACATCATATTTAGTAATCTACAATGCAAATTCAATACGATTCATTCTGAAATATTCAAGGCCCAGTAAAGGACAAAAAATAAGTCAGACAGCCAATAATTTAGCACCTAGATGCTTCAATATGCCAAAACAATAATGAACACCGAAGTTTCAGTCCACTGAATGTAACAGGGGTGGATCATGAGACTCGTAATCTCAAACACAAGGCTGTTCGTCTCTCTAGCTCAACTGGCACAGAACAGGCACCGGGGGGGGGGGGGGGGGGTGCTCGTGGGTTTCAACAGTTTATTGGTGCCCGCAAATAAGTAACAGGGGTTTCTGCCTATCGTTTAGTGGTCAGTGCTGATAATTTTTCAGAGTCTAATATACATCTTCTTGGGTAAAGTACGTTAGAACCAAATCAAAGTCACTACGCCCTGCTCCTACAAAGTTACCAGCGCAAAAAAGAGAAACAAACGTAAAGGAACTTAAGCAGAACTTGAGATATTCATATGACCCATTTATTGGCTTGAAAAGCTTCCAATGAAACAAAATGACAAAATAAATGGTAATAGTAATAATAAAAACTTACGACGAAAATGCTGCAGTCGGTTTTTTGAGAAAAGAACTCCAAAGAAGTCTCACCCCCGCTCTCAAACGGCTTTATATTCTCGTTCTTACGGCTAAACTTGACGGCTGTGCCTTTCTTCATGTGGTAAATTTCCGTCAATACAGAGTTAAGTACGCCACTCGTCTTTGTGCCGTGAAGTATCAGCGTCTTCTTCCCGGTTTCCACCTGAAACAAAGAGGGAGGAATAAAAATTGTTATCGTCAACTGGATATTGGAAACGTTTTCATAGGTTCTCCGTAGGATTTATGAGCTCACGAGTTTGGGGGCTCGTTTCTCGAGCAACCGTCTGACCCTTCCTTTCGTCGAAGTTTTTACTTGCAACATGATGATCAAATTGGAGTGAGAGGAGAATATGGAGAGAGACGGCAAGCCAAAGAGAAGCGAAAGGAAGCGAAGCGAAGCTTAGTGGTCGTTACACGGATGCTTAGGGTTTTTCGTCGTGGTAGACGATGGTGGCGCCTTTGGGGGGGGGGGGGGGTGCTTAGCAGATTCGCTGTTATGGAAATGGGCCGATTATTTTCATGGGCTTGGACGATCGAGGTAGAGCCTGATCCATCCATATATTTTGGATTTGAGATTCTTGTTTGTAGCTGGAGTGACGTTTGTTTTTATTTTTTAAACTTCTATGACAATACGCGCCATTAATAACTAATAAGCACGGCATTAAACAGAGCTGAGGGAATGCACTGCGTCCCATTAGTAAAGTGAAAGAGAACGTAATTTGCGTCCCATTAGTAAAGTGAACGATAAGTAATTTTTTATATTTTTTTGTAATTTTTTATATTTTTTTATGAGAGAGATTATATTGTAGTATTTTATTGGGAATCGGTAAAATATTTTATAAAATTTTTATCACAAATGCACCCTTATATTATTCAAATAATAATTTTGAAACCATTGTCGATCGGTAGAAGTGAAACTTTGCGAAGCGTATCGAATAACTCTCTTTGCTAAATTGCCCTTTATGATCCAGACTTTTCGTATATGGCAAAAGAGGGATTGAGTATTGATATGTTATAAAAATGTTAAATTTTAATGATTGATAAAAAATAAATATAGAAAAAAGTTAATGATGAAGTTGATGTTACACTTGAAAATGTGAAGATAGATGATAATTACTGACCGAATTGATATAATTCGAAGAAAAATAAACAATAAGTGTACTCTACGTCATTTAATGTTGTTCGTGTAAAGTTTTGGACAACATGAATCTTGTAATGAATTTCACCTATCATGTCACTCTCTCTAAGAATTGAGATATGTTCATTTGTAAAAATATTATAAGATACAATAAATGCAACAAAATTTACAAAACTAGCCTCAAAGATCTCAAAAAATTCTACACAAACACCAACAACTTTTCACACAAATTATAATACATTTTTTAAAATCTAACAAATATTATCTATCTATATTTTTTCACCAAATTCTAATACTTGTTTATTAAAAAATTACATCAAATTATCTGTCACAACACATTTTTTATAAATTTTAATACAAAATAAAATATTTTTAAAAATTTGCACCAAATTTTACATAAAAAGTTATAAAACTACAAACAATATAAGTAAATATTCTCACAATTTACTTAATACATACAATAAAATAAAAATTGACATAGCTTTGTATTAATATTTGGAGTTTTTGCTGTGTTGAGAATTTGTATTAGTATTTAGTTATTTAATTAAAAATTAGGTTAGGTATTGAGCGTATCATTTAATAAAAAAAAGTTTCGATTTCTATGGTAATTTGAAATTTACACATAATATAAAAAAGAATACTAATTGGTTCTATCAAAATTATAAGGGTAAATTGCTCCGTACGTCCTTGGGATATAGCGTTTTCCCAATTTCATTCTCAGAGTATGTTTTTCCATACACAAGACCCTGGGGTTTGACCTTATCCCCGAAGAGTCTTGCCGTCAACTAAATGGACGGAAATCCACACGTGGCTGACGGCGCAAACGTGAAAACTGACAGCTCGATTACCAACCAATCGCAATGTGACACGTGTCAATAAATAAAAAATAAAATATTTTTTTTTAAAAAAATCAAAAATTAATAAGAAAATATTTTGTATTATTAATTTTTTTAAAAAAAGAGATCCTTCCACGATGAACCTCCACCAGCCGCAGGGTAGTCTGGCCGCCTGGTGGAGGAGGTATGGGCGTCCTGCGGAGGGAGCCCTACTCCACCCAGCGGTGGTCTGGGGCAGCTGGGGACCTCCCCCATCCCATTTCCACGGGCGCGTCCAGGGCTGAGGGAGGTCCCCCAGCCATCCTAAAGTCGCGCAGGGGGGGAGGAGGAACCTCCACCGGGGAAGGTTCCTTCCTTTCTCCTTTGTTTTTTTTTTATTTTTTTTTTAAATATTTGTTTTTTTTATTTTACTGACACGTGTCACTCATTCGATTGAGCGATATTTTTTTTAATCGAAAAGTCAATTTCCACGTGTGCGCCGTCAGCCACGTATGCATTTCCGTCCATTTAGTTGACGACGGGACTCTTCGGGGAATAGGGCCAAACCCCAGGGTATTGTGTAGGGAAAAACATACCCTGAGGATGAAAATTGGGAAAACACTATACCCCAGGGACGTACGGCCAACTCTACAAGCCCACGGTGGTTAAAACAAAAGAGAACCCACCCATGTAGAAAAGTGTGGTCCACATACAACCGACCCAGTTAGCCTATCAGAGCCCACAACCCACCACTTTCCTACTTTAATCCGCTAGTCCTCTTGAGTCTTGACAGTCCCAGCCTCCAGGCATCGAAAGCTTCACATAAATCCCAGCACCATCGTGTAGGGGATGTTTGAGGGTGAAACTTTTGGGTATTAGGGTTTGAGAAATATTATAAAGTAAAGGTATGTTATGAGAGTTGGTGAAAAAGTGAAGAGAGAGAAGATTTTTAATAAATATTATAATAATACAAATTATGTGATAAATTTTTTATTATTAAATTTAAAATTTTGGGCCCAAATTTATGTACTCAAACAAGAATGCATAGTGTTTGTTTACCCACAAAATTTTACTAAAATTTTAACTTTTTCACATCCTCATTCTTTTTCTTACTTTTTTTACTTTTTACAAACTTTTTCACTCTTTTTCCTTACCTTTTTCTATTTTTTTTTAATTTTTTACTAACTTTTTCATTTTATCTCTCATTTTTTCACAACTACTAAAATTTTACCCAAAAATTTTACTTACACAAACACCCTGCATAATTTAGCAAGGTAAAAAAGAAAAAGAAAAAGGCCCACCAATTAAAAATGGAAAAACCGCCTCCTTTTCTATCCAGGAAGGCTGCTGTCCAAACTTCAAGCTTCTAGCATCTGTATCTCGCACACTCCTCTCTTCCGCTGCTCATTTGCCCCATCAAACTCATCCCCTCAACCGAAACTCCTTCAAGCTCCAATCCTTTTCTCAAATTCCTCTCTACGTGTGGGCGTTTGTTTTTTGTTTTTTCCCTTCTGCCGTGTACAATTTAGGATTAGGGTTTACCAATTTTGTTCTTTAGGATTTATTTTGCTATATGAACTCCTTGTTATGGAGGCTCTGGAATTTTCCGGATTTCATTTATATTTTGTTGTGATTTTTTGGATTCGCGCTATGTACGAATAATGAAAATTGTGAATTAGGTTTAGGGTTTTGACTTCTGTGTTGTATGGTAATGGAAATGGAGAGCTCGCGTAGATCCTTTGATAGATCGAGAGAACCCGGCTTGAAGAAGCCCCGATTGAGCGAGGAGCTCGAACAAGGTCAGAACCCGAGCCCCAACCCGAACGGCCGATCGTTCGTTCAGAGATCGGCTGTGGTGCCGCCGCAGCGATACGGAGCTAGTGACAGGGATTCCGAGAGCAGCGATTCTAGCCGAGGGGGTTATCATCCTCAGCCGCCGCAGCATCAGGAGCTCGTTAGCCAGTACAGGAAAGCACTTGCCGAGCTCACTTTCAATTCGAAGCCAATTATCACTAACTTGACAATAATCGCCGGAGAGAACCTCCTTGCTGCCAAGGCGATCACCGCCACTGTCTGCGCTAACATTATCGAGGTGAACCCAGTTTTACTCTTCGTTTGGTTGAATTGGATTGTAAGGATTTATTGGATAGCACAAGAAATGAAAAGAAAAGAAAAGCTTTTCAAAGTAATACAGCTAGTGAGCTAGAATAGCGTTCTTTATTTCTGTTATAAGTTGTGGTAAAGCGAAAGGAAGAGCTAGTCGATATTTTGTAAGTGTAAGTAATACCCGAGTGCGTTGTGCATTTTTGTGGTTGTGTTGGATGTGCTATGTGAAATTTAATGTTTCTCAGAAATCCGCGGTTTGGTTTAAAAACTCAACTTAAATCTGTAACCAAGATCATTCTGTTATTTTAAGTTGTGTGGATGACGTTGTTGTGTATTTCTAAGGTCTGTATCCAGACTTGAGGCACTATAAATGATTGCAGCTTTGCGGTCTCTCCTTTTTCTAAGGTCTGTATATGGTACTTGAGGCACTATAAATGATTGTAAGTTTGGCGTTGTTGTGTATTTACTACAAATATTCAAGACTAATTTTGCTTCATCGCGGTCTCTCCTTTTTCTTTTACTATCCCTTGAGCCAAAAATATTGCAGCATTTGCTTCACTATGGTATAACCATTACAGCTGTTATGGACAATTGTGACGCATTTTAGGTCTTGCTTTTCAAGCATGTCAGTTGCGTTTCTCGTCGAATTATGGGGATTGGATGTGCGATAGATTTAGATATTCTCTGGAGATGTGACTTCATGTCGCTGCAATAGATTTATTTTTCCATAGGTGCAATTATGTTACCATACCTCATCACTCTTTGGCTACCATTACGTTTGTTATGTGCCAGTAATTCCGACAAGGTAAGAATAGTGCCTTAAAGAAGAATACTGGCAAGCATTATCATTATTCTTGACAAAGATCTACTTGGATTGGTTGGTGTTTCATGGTTGCATTTATATTCCGTTAGTTGGAAAGATCAAGGAGTACTGAATCTGCATGCAAGTGTCATGGTCAAGCCTATGAGTTATTTCTCCATCGTGCTGTATAGACCTGTACTCCATGAAGTAAATCACTTGCACAAACGTTTTCAGGTGCCAATTTCAAATCGGGCCACTAAGTGCTGAAGTGAATATCTTGTAAAGTTCTTAAACTTTGTATACGAATACTGAGTTCTATATATGGATGAGGATGTTACTTCAGATGCAATGTCATGTGCGAGTGGCAGAGTACAATATGTATTGGTACCTCCTAATACTGCACTCCAGAGGAGGTAGGAAAAGGACTTGGTCTCTTATGATATAGAAAGTGGAATATGATTGATTCTTTATAAGGGCAAAAGAAATGGCAGATCAGATAACTTATAAGAAAATGAAGAAAATGAACTGCTTAATAGACGTGCCCGGGGGGGTAAGAATCAGTTGCTTGCGTGGTAAATCTGTAACAACCCAAGGACAAACACTAGCCACATCTGTGCTTTGACTTCAAAATGACTAGTCAAAGTTGCTTTTGAAGCTCCTTGGATCATTATAAAATTCAGTTCAACCTAGTAAGGTCCCAATGTTGGACTTGAACCTTATAGAACCAATCACCCATTCATTTTCTTCTCCCACTCCATGTGGGATTCGGGGTATCACAATCTCCCCCCCATAAACCCTTGACGCCCTTGTCAAGGCCCACCAAGCCTACATTGGTGGTTACTAGGACCGCTCTGATACCATTTGTAACGACCCAAGGACAAACACTAGCCACATCTGTGCTTTGAGTTCAAAATGACTAGTCAAGGTTGTTTTTGAAGTTCCTTGGATCATTATAAAGCTCAGTTCAACCTAGTAAGCCCCCAATGTGGGACTTGACCCTTATAGAACCAATCACCCATTCATTTTCTTCTCTCATTCAATGTGGGATTTGGGGTATCACAAAATCAATATAGGCAGACTATAGCTGGGGTACTTCACAAGATTTGGAATTGAGAAGTCTTCATGCTTAAAGTGGTGTCTGTTGAATATTGCGGTTTGCGATCCTACTTTTTGGTGAGAGTTTGAAAGGTTTGCTTGTTTATTTTAACTGCTCTTATAGGCCTTCTTGTTGTCAAGTTTTTTTTTTTTTTATCTTCAATGGTACATTTTATAAATATTTATGTGTTGAGAAGTTTCGTTGCAGCTACCCCAGTGGTTTTGGGGAACACTGGGTTTGCAAAGGCATGATGCTTAGTTTCGTCTTTGCTTTATTGGCCTTCAATAGCCAGAGATTTCAAGCCTTTTTCCTCTCTCTCTCTCTCTCTCTCTCTCTCCCCTTCTATTTTTGGTTGGGGAGTTTCTGGCCTTCGGTTCTTGGTCTTTTCAGTCACTTTTTTGTTGTGACTAATCCTCAGTTAAAACTTGCAGGTTTCTAGTGAGCAAAAGCTGCCATCGCTCTATCTTTTAGACAGTATTGTAAAGAATATTGGGAGGGATTACATAAAATACTTTGCCACCAGACTACCTGAGGTTAGATGTTTATTTTGTTCATAGCCTCTCTCGATGGAGGTGCCTTTCTTGTTTCAGTATATGCATCTAGGTGTTATTCTTATCATCCAGATCATATGTATATATTACACACAGGCATTTAGGTATTTTGCTTATCACGAGGATCATATGTAGGTATTGTGTTTAGCCATAATGTTTCAAGGTACTTATGAAACGATAGGCATGCCATACTTATATTGTTATGGTTGGAGATTTCAGCGTTGGACTTTTGCAATGTGACTTGTATATTACATGAAGAGAGATTGTAACTGTCCCTGTTTTTTTCTTTGATTTCCAGGCATGGATTATAAACTGCCTCCCATCAAATAATAACCAGCTGTCTTTAAGATGCAAGAATTTTTTTTACTACATATGACGTGGTACTTGCTGATTGTTTCCTGCAATTCCAGGTTTTCTGCAAGGCATATAGGCAAGTAGATCCTTCTGTACATCCAAGTATGAGGCATCTCTTTGGAACTTGGAAAGGAGTCTTCCCTCCTCAGTCACTTCAAATGATTGAGAAAGAACTTGGCTTTACTCCCTTGATCAATGGGTCATCTTCAGGAGCTACTACAACATCTAAGCCAGATTCGCAGTCTCAACGCCCGCCGCATAGCATTCATGTAAATCCCAAGTATTTAGAAAGGCAGCGCCTTCAGTCAAGCAGGGTATGTGGAATCACGTTTTAAGTTTACAGAGTTTTGGGTCAATTGTTATACTGAGTGGAAGATGCTAGAGGACCTGCTTTCTCTGCGTGGTACGCATTAATGTTATACCGGATAAAATCTTATTCGAGTATTGTGCCTCATTTGAAGTTTAATTAAGCACTTCCTGTTTCTGTGCACTTAAAGTGGCTCTTTTGTAGTGATGAGACCTCTGGATTTTTGAAATGCAGTTATTGCTTTCTTCATAATTACTGCATGTTGCTGCATTTCAGCAGTCTAATGAAAAGCGTCTTTATCATGTTCCATTTTGGTCTGTCTCATCTACTGATGTATCTTTGAACATAAAAGTGGAAGCCGGGTTACTAGAGAAACCTTGGCTTTTCTCTTCCAACTGTTGAGTAACAAACGAAACAATTATGATGAGAAATTTTATGGCGTGGTTCATTTCCTTTGCCTACACTGACAAAAGATGGCTGGTTATGCTCATTCTAGTCCTCTGATGAAGGCTAGAGGAAATGCCAATGAATTGACTGGGCCTATAGCAAACTCACCCGATGGTGCAGAGTGGCTGAAGAGAGGAGCCAGCACAAGTGCTGGATGCAAATTGATGGATCCGTCTATTATAGTGCATGTAGTAAAGTAATTTTTTGGTTTTGAAGCTGTAAGCTTCCGCTTTTGTGATATCATCATATTCTAATTTTGCAGAATGTTCAGCGTCCTATTAGAGATGCACCGAATGAGTCTCTTAAAGAGAAGAGCGTTAGTGCCTCATATGGAGACTACGAATATGCCTCTGATCTTTCAAGGAATCCAGTCTCAGGAACTGAAAGGACTGGTGGTAGAATTACTGAGCAAGGACATGACAAACGCTGGTATGGAACTGCAGGCAGTGTTGTGGAGACAATATCTAGCCAGAAGAATGGTTTTAATGTCAAACATGGATTTCCAAATTACCGAGCACCCAAATCTGCTTATGCTGATGTGCATCTCAAGCCAACACAGAGTATTGCAAATAGGAGCAGCAGTGCAATGTCTAGTAGCTGGAAGAATTCTGAGGAAGAGGAGTTCCTCTGGGATGATATGAACTCCAGATTAAAGGATCATGGTGCACCCAATATCTCAAATGATGCAAGCAAAGATTGTTGGACCCCTGAAGATTCAGAAAAATTGGTTAGTTGGGAATAATGGGACTCTTACTGGCACTATAATTTTGTGGCGTGTTGTGTTTGATGTTTTGGCACTTGTATTGATGGGTTTTTTCAATTCCCTTCGATGTCGAGTAAGGAAACTTCAGCTAGGGTCAAGGACAAAAGGCGTATGAATGTTCTATGTTTAAACTGCATCTCTAGTGAAGGCTTGTGCATCATTTACTTATATATGCACATCAACTGTGGTATCTTGAGTTTTTGATACTTTTACTGACGTATATAACAGTAATGCAACATAGAACCGTGTAAAAACATGTTTGCAAATCCAATCATTTGATCAAGATGGCTTGAAACCTGTCCTTGTCTTGATCAAGTGAAGGCTTGTGCATCATTTACTTATATATGCACATCAACTGTGGTATCTTGAGTTTTTGATACTTTTACTGACGTATATAACAGTAATGCAACATAGAGCCGTGTAAAAACATGTTTGCAAATCCAATCATTTGATCAAGATGGCCTGAAACCTGTCCTTGTCTTGTCATCTTAATGAAGGAAGAAAGATGTCTTGTTTTGATCCTTTCTAATTTTTGTATGTGTCCTGTTAGAAAATTGCATCATGCTGGACCATACATGACATGAATTGTGACTGTGCGCCATATGCAGGGTTTTGAATATCGCCTTCGAAAACCACAAGGGTCAGATGAAGTTAGGTCAAATATCAATAAGGAAGCTTCCACGGATTTGCAATACAATGAACATAGAGAGTTAACTCCTTTTGGGCACCGGTCGTCGTCCTCTTGGCCATTGGAAGAATCACCCTCTATTGATGGGCGGATCCGGAATACAGGCCATTCAGAAGGCTACGGTGCCATCCTTAGCCGGTCTTCAACAAGTGTAGCTTCTTCGCTACCCAGGATGGGAGGTCAACAGAAGATGGGGTCATCGCATTCTGGCGCCTCAGGCATTGGGGTACTAACAAATGCGGTGTCAGGGTCCACTGGAACTGTAGGTCAGAAACGATATCAGTCGCTGGGAGTAGCATTGCCATCTGCACAGTCACCCATGCACCAGCATCCTCCATCGTCTTCGCTAGCAGTGCGCTCTTCTTCCCCTCATCAATCGCAAAGTTTGGCTGAGCAGGACCATTCACAGACTGTGTCCCTGCCTCGGCCTGATTTAAAAGCATCTCAATTTTTGGGGCAGTTGAATGTGGGGCTGCACAATCAATATACTCAGGACACCTCACCTTTCCCGCATCCAAGAGTTCAGGTGGGACACCCGCATAAGTTGCAGCCCCAAGGTTTACGAGCTGATTCTCCTTCAGGGTCTTCTTTTCAACCAAGGAACAATGATGAGCAACAACCAGATTCGAGGCAGTCTCAACCTTCTGGTGAGATTCCAAGGCCAATCCTGCCTCCAGTCTCAAATATTGGAAGTCCATCTACAATGGGAAATTCTGCATCAGACCATTCAGATCCTGTCTCAGCAGAATCTTCAAGACAATCAAGCACAAGTCATTTGTTGGCGGCAGTTATGAAGAGTGGAATTTTCTCTACCAATTCAATTCCTGGTACCCGCCCTAATCGAAGTGTCTCAGATATGGGGCAGATACCATCACAGTCGGATGATGAGCCTCCCCTGCCAGGTGTTCCTTCTCCATTGCCAGTTACATCCCATAATAACTCACAGGCTCCTGGAGATATTTCTCAGAAAAAAGTTGGACAACCACCTGTGCCACCTGGTCCACGACCTTCATCTCTAGTAGATAGTCCATCTGCACAAACCTCAACTGCCGTGACTAATGCCTCTGATCCAATTTCAAACCTTTTAAGCTCATTAGTTGCGAAGGGTTTAATATCGGCATCGAAGACAGAAGTACCAACTTTTGTGCCAACTCAGATCCCTAATCAATTGGAAAACAAGAGCACAGGCATTACCGCCACTAGCTCTGTATTGGTTTCTTCTGTACCCGACTCCTCAGCCACACCCGTTTCAACTACAAGGGATGAGGTGTCTTCTTCAGAACCAACCAATCAAAACTCTGTTGCCATGACTGAGTCCACCACAATGCAAATTGAAAACGTTATCGGTTTCAAGTTCAAGCCTGATGTAATCCGAGAATTCCATCCATCTGTGATCAGTGGACTATATGATGACCTTCCACATTGTTGCAGTATTTGTGGTCTTCGACTTCAGCTTCAAAACCATCTTGACAGACACATGGAGTGGCATAAAAAACCTGAAGGTTCAGGTTTAGTTAGTGTGTCAAGGAGATGGTATGCAGATTCAAGTGACTGGATTGCTGGGAAGGCAGGACTTGCATCCAGCATCAAGTCTGCCGGCTCAACTGACACGTCTAGTGAAACACTTGTCATGAGTGATCCCATGGTTCCTGCAGATGAAAGTCAATGTGCCTGTGTTTTGTGTGGGGATCTTTTTGAAGATTTCTACAGTCAGGAAAGGGACAAATGGATGTTCAAAGGAGCAGTGTACATGACAATCTCATCTAAGGATGGTGAGGTAGTAGGATCTTCAAATGAAAATGCTGCTAAGGGTCCCATTGTGCATGCAAATTGTATCTCTGAAAGTTCAACTCATAAGGTGGGACTGGCCAGTGGTGTTAAAATGGTAAGTTTTGATGTTTGATAAGGGGGACTGAAAAACGTCTAAGATTTCTTGTGTTTAACATTGTGAAGGATCAGACCCACCCCTCCAGTCTCTCGTTAGAAATTTTTTCAGAGTTTGTTGTTTATCAAATTTTTTTTTTGAGACTTTGTTATATTTTTATCTTGTGCTTGAAACCTGTGCAAATGGGGGGGCCTGATCCTCTTAATGCATGCTTGTTTTTTGAATGACTTGGGTTCTGTCAACTACTCTACTCTATGCTTTCTGTAGTCAGAATTATTAAAACTTCTTGAATCCCCCGTCCACTCTCCCCTCTTTATCTTTGTTTGCTGCATTCGAAATCTCTCTGATGTATTATTGTTGGTACTTGTCTTTTCACAGGAAAAGGATGTCTAAACTTTTCGACACTAGTTGGAGACCATCTTTATGGCAGATTCTATCAGTAGAAGCTGAGAATGGAAGTCCAGGTGTATTATACATAGCTAAAAACATGCAGGGTCCTTGCATGACAATTTTGTTGTGCCTCAAAATGGTGCTCAGGGCTATGATTTGTTCCTGCTCAGATTTGTTTTATTTTCGTTTTTTCTGGTTTCTCGTTAAATTTAGTTCACAGTCGGAAAGAAATACACATAATTGCCAGTTACTGCATTGCACCTCAACTTTCTTCACTAATGTGGTTCACGTGTTGTTCCTTTACTTTTGTGTTTATGATTTGCCTCGAGCGGGTGGCTTTTCACTTGATACCAGCATTTGATGGTCGAAACACGAGGAAAGTATCTCCACGCCCTTTCACTCACAGCGATCTCAGATGGTCTCCGTATAATGCAACAGTAAAGATGCTGCGTTTTTTCTTTCCATTTTGTAATTTTAAGATTATTTCGTGAATCATATTGTTTCTGGGACATTAATATAGTCGTTTCGTTGAGAAAATTAGAAGATTATCAGTAACTTTTTAGAAAATTGGATTTCTCGTACTTTTTTGTATGTTGCATTTTCCTTTTTTGTAGCCTTGGTCTACTTAAAGGAATACCTTACGTGTTGAAAATACTAGAAAATTAATTGCCCGAGTTGTCGATTTCGTATATATGTGAATGGTAATTGCTTATATGTATTCGAATTGTAAGTGCGTATGACCCCTGCTTTGGACCCGGCTTTCTCCTTTCTCTGTTGTTTATAAAAGAGGGACTTTTGTCCAACTGACCAGCGTTGAAATCTTTGGATAGAACAGAACTACTAACATGTTCACAAGGAAGAGAAACAGGTCTTAATGATATCCCAGCAAATTCAGAAGGATATAAGATCAATTAATGGCTTCAGTGTTCGAATCTGCTTGCTTGCATACGAAAACCCATCTGGGATTGTTCCAACACGCCTGAGTAAATATCTTTTCTTCTGCTCCTCTCTACACAATACAAGTATGACCATTATATTGCAGTGACAGCGTTACAGGTTCTTTGATGAGACTTTTCATTCTGGGTACGTTTGCCCAAGGTAGGTACTACCGTAATGGGAGTTGTTAATAGGAAAAAACGCTTTTAATGGTCCTGTTTTTACTCTTAATTCGGGGATGGGACCGTACAATGGCCATTTTCGCATCAAATTCATCATATTTGAACAGTTTTAATGAATCTCACTATGAGAGAGAATTTGACGAGAAACTAGGGTCATTTTCAGGTTCTTTGACCTGGTAATTGCTCGATTTATGTATGATGAGAGAACTGCACAACTACTGAGTTTAATTTATGTGCATTTATACTGATCCAGTTACAACAAAAAATTGATGTAAAATTATGAATTTATCGTTAAAACCAAGACCTTCGCACTGCTTAATATATTACTCCTACGCACCTATACCGAAGTATCAGGCTTACCAACATTACTAGCTATAGATGCTTTGCTCCGGATGTGTATTATATGTGCAATTAATTCTCACAATCCATGTCAGTTGTCAATCTGTATGTCAATTTTCTTTGACAGGTTTAGGAGCCTTATCCTTTTCCTCCAACCAGAATGAATAGCTCTCTCTCTCTCTCTCTCTCTCTCTCTCTCTCTATATATATATATATATATATATAGAGGAATCCCTTATAAATTTTGGAAGACTATATTTTGTTATCATATAGCTGATCAAATATACCATAAATCCCAAACATAACTTTATTTACATGTACAATTCTCTCCCCGTCAGGCAGAGGTTAAATAAACATTTAGAGACACTGAAATACTAACTTATTATTTCATAAGCAGTATGGTACTGTAAGTGGCTACAATATGGGCTTTAGTATCTGTGATCAACTTCTTTATTGGAGCTGACGTGCATAGCTTCTTTATCGGGGTATTTCTAAGGCTTATGGTGCTGGGTGTAGATGTAATCCAAGTGAGCCTCCGCAATCATCCTTCTGTTCAAACATTCTTCGTCTTTGTCATCACACTCCTCCAAACCCAGCAGCTGTAAAAGTTAGACCATCCAATTAAGAGGGTAAAAAACCAACCTGGCCATCTTAAGATTGTATTTCCAAGAAGAGAGAGAGAGAGAGAGATCATCTTTCCGCAGAAAACAGAGAGAGGTAAAGAGGAATATCTTACATTTGAAAGATTTTTCAAGGCTGTAAATGACTCGGCACCATGAGCGATCCCATTGGCCTTCACCCCATCATCCTTTTCACCTGTAATTTAAGTCCCAAAGCTAAACCTCTCAGAAATGTATAAAACTAAAAGAAGTAAACTTAGTTAGAAAAAACTCCAGATAGCTACCTTGTTTTGGTGCTAAGAGACGAGCAGATGTTACAAAAGAGCAAAGAAGCAAAACAAAGAGAAGAAAGATGACTGATACGTGAAAATTTTGTGGCTTCATTGTTTCAGTGGTGTTATCACACAAGTTTGGTTGGGGTGGCAGAGCTATATATAAGAAGAAAACTTCGAGCGTTCCGACCTATACGTCACATGGAGATCATCCCAAACAGCGCAGTTATAAACTGTCCAGAAGTGTGGATGGGTCCTACCCATTTTCGGCTATGGTTAGGTCCTATATATCCTACCTTGTGTGATAAAGGAACATCCTCTCATCGCTGTACCTGTACACCGTCGTTTAAAAGTCCAAGAGGATAGACGGACAGCCAAAATGTGTGTCCGCGCGAGTGCTTGTCAATGTCATGGGGGTTCGACAGGGTCCAAAAGCAAAATAGAAGGTTGCGAGGTGAGAAAGTAGAGGCCTCACGCACGCTTCCTCTTATTCTTCCTAGTTTTTTCGACCCCATTTTCTCAAAAGCAAGTCAACCTGTAGACTGCCATGGCCGACAGCTGTTTTCCGTTTGATAATTGAATTTGGCCCATTGTTTCCACGAGTTCCACGCATATGGCAACTGTTTTCCTATTGTTAAAAAAAAATTATTCACACTACTAATAGTTGACAAAAGGCAGAAATTGACGAAGACATCTAAGGGTGGGTTTGTGTGGTAAAATTTTTGGTATTGGGTTTAGTGTTGGTATTGGATTTAGTGAAAAAGTGAAGAGAGAGGTAATAGTTTATAGTTTTTGTAATTTTTTATATTTTTTTATGGGAGAGAGATTATATTGGAGTATTTTATTAGGAGAGATAAAATTTTGGAGAAAATTTTACATGCAAACGCAGCCTAACTAATTTTTCAGCGATGTTCTTTTCTTCTGTTCTTTTTTTTTTTTCAATCCCAATGGACCAATTAATTTATTACTTTCATGATTTTTGCAAACCTGTCGAAGTTTATATGGATCGTTTTTTTAGTTTCTCTCACAGCCTTTTCCCACTCCCAAACGTAATTCGTAATTTAGGTCATAAAGTGAGGCATGTTACGTTTCCTGAAAATGGTAAGAATTCGGATCAAACTTTCTAACGTTCACCTTACTCTTTTATACGAATATCAATATAAATTAATATTACATTTTTTACAAAATTAATACAAGTCAATATAATATACGAATATTAATACATTTAAACATCACCTAAAAATTCTTAAAACATTTATACTATACTACAATCCTAAATGTCCCCATTTGTGATCGAACCTCCTACTTACTTGCATCTACCAACTGCTCACGTAAGTATATGACAAGGAACCCAACAATCTAGACTTTCGTTGTCTTTGACTAATAAAAAAGAAAGAAGAAAAAAAAGCTTAGTGCTCGAATAATTTCCCCTTTGTGAACAGGCGGAAGAGGCGTGACAAGTCCACTCGTAGTCGCATTGTCCGCTTTCAAGAGTTTTAGGGAAAGAGAACACACAACCAAAAAAAAGAGAGAGAGAAAGGATAATAAAAAACCAGAATGAATAAAGGGGTTAGCTAGTTCCCAAGTCTTGGTGATCTGACAAGAGCTTTATTATTCTATAGCTTTGCTTTTTCCTGTTGAAAATTGATCCCCTTGAAACTTTGATCAGTCTTTCTTATTTATTGTTTTCGGTTCAAAAAGGTTGAAAAAAGAACGATTTTTTTTTTTTCCTTTTTGGAACAAGATTTTTTACTTGACATCATCACATGAGTTTAATGCTAACTTTGATTGAGATAAGGAGGAACCAATAAAATAGATAATTATCGATTGAATGCCTCTCGCCAACAAGCACTTTCTTTTAGCCAAAGTTGTCTTTCCCTACCCAAACTTTTTCTTTGTGTCACTTTAATCTATTCGTTTGTACAGGAAATCATGAACTTCGAGGAAGCGGACAGATTTGCGGTAATGTGTTTTTCAAAAACAATTTTCCGTCGGAATAGACGTGCACAAATAGCTATCATTACACGGACCACCAGCTCCAAAATCTTCTCAGTTATTCCATTCTTATCTTGTTAGGTTTGGAAAGATAAGAGGCACGTTGGATGATCTAAAAGTGCTGTATCGCTTAGCAAGTAGCAACTTTTTTCCCTTCCAATTTTGTCATGCGCAAATTTAATGCTTTCATTCACACATGCATGTTACCTACAATAATCACAAACAATAACCATTTTGAAGACCATGTCATAGCAAATATTTGGGTTAAGATCAATGATAAGTAGAACCAAGAGTAGACATGAAAGTGAACTCTTCCAAATCGGTTGGCCTAGTGGTTAAGATTTGAGTTTTGGTGGTATGCTTCCTTCTAAATCTCAAGTTCAAAACCCCATAGTAACTGTGCGTAAGCTGGCCCGAACACTTGGTTGAAAAAAAAATATAAAATTAACTGAATTATACATATATATACACCTTGATTTACAAGAAGTAGATATACTCCCATTTTCCCTCCCATCTTATGGATTAGGAATTAACCGTGCGAAAAGTTCAACAGGTTAAAAGACATTGAACAAGAAGCCTGATATGTGGCTGAAGCTATTGACAAGTGCATTTTCAACACATGTTGGGTAATTAACATAAAGCAGACCGTTTAAGGTCATTTTCACGATCTAACCAATATGTAGGACGAGTTGGGTGGTGATTTTTGATGAGTTAATCATCGTATCTTCAGAAAACTAGTAGCGATATCGTGATCCGACAATGGAGATCGGACTTCGGTAGACTCCAATGTTGGGTACGTGGATGTTTGCTTTTTGAGGTTGTCAAGGTCTGTCGATTGAAGCTTTAGGAAAAATCAAAGGCTACAGGCAAGATGCATTGCATTGTTTGCATATAAAGTCACTAAAGTAGTAAAAGCCCAACCTGACCAATTCAAAGAGATGTGATGCGTGTTGTTTCTGGCATTTCGCTTTTCACTTCAAACAGAAGTTTGATTCGCACAGGCCTAGCCATGAAATTAGAAGATCTGCCTAATGACGGTAAATAAGCTTTATAACTTACTAGTTATATATACTCCAGCAAAGTTGAGATGGCCGAGTTGGTCTAAGGCGCCAGATTAAGGTTCTGGTCCAAAAGGGCGTGGGTTCAAATCCCACTCTCAACAAACAAGTATCTTTGTTCTTTTTTTTAAAATATTATTCTTTCCAAACTGTTCGTTTTGGTATTTCTCTTTAATGCAACAAAGGAGGTCAACACAGTCCGCACATCGTTGTTCTACCCAAGACGAAACAAGCGTAAATAACAAGTTCAGGGCCCAAATGTTATCGGCTGGGATATGTAGAAAGATAATGGAAGATAGTCGGGATAGTTATTGCGACAAGGAGCTAGCGGCCAAAAAAGGATTCAAAAGTAGAGTCTTCGGGCGAGATAGGTCCAGATTACAGAGGATCAATGTGACATGACAGCGGCAATCCTCCAAGAGATTCCGGTTTGAAACGTTTGCTAAATGCCAACTCTTTTGTTTTTTTGTTTTCTCGTCAGATGCTTTCAATCTTGTCAGTATTTGTGCCTAATTCCTGCCGGACCAAAACTTTCCGGTAAGTGTTTGTCAGTGGTTATTAATGGGCTGGGTTTTGGGGAAAAAACGCGAAGACTGTCAAGGGCCCGTTCTTCCCTGATAAGAAAATACACCCAGCCCAATACCAGAAAAGATTCATCAAGGAAACTTCTTCCACGATAAATCTCAGAACTTTCTGAACATGAATTGTAATAAAACAAAAATCCTTCCAAAAATTCCATAAAAACTTATCCTTCATTATAGTAGGGATGGAGTACTCTCTACATAAAGCTGGTAAGTTTGAAGATTGGCCTCTACAGGACGTACAATATTGGACATGTTGCCACTAGTACTGGCTTGCAGGTCAAACTGCTTTCGATGCTTCTGGTTTGAAGAAGCCACGCACAAAGTTTGCCACCAAGATCAGGACAATAAAAAAACGAGAAATTTTAAAAAACAGTAATATTATTGTAGGATCCAGTCAAGCGGGCCGGAGTACTGAGGGAAGATTTAAAATTGTAATGAAGCGGGCCCGTGCAGAGGCGTCAGGCATGACCCATCATTAGGACAAGTTGCTAATTATGTAGTAAATGACTAGTTGAATATCGTGCTGATTATAATAAAGTTGCACCCACAGGTTGGGAGAACATTCTGGTGGTTGTAGCCTGTAGGCAGGCAAGATACTACTGAAAATCTTCTCTTTGTTTTTGCCTGAGTCAGCGGTTGGGTACTGCGCGCTCTCTCTCTGTGGAAATACGAACATATTTGGGAACACTATAAAGAGGTAAAGAGTACTCCATTAGTGAACCCAAGTAATGGTCTAGCAATAACTAAGAGAATACCCCTTCTGAGCGTTGAATTCAAGATCATATGCTGACTATCGAATCTTACAGATACAATCCGGACCACGTACGACACCGTCTCAATATGCCGTAAACATGGAATTCTTTATTGGTGAAACAATGTCAAATTCTCGGAATCTGAATGCAGAGAGTGTTCTCGTCTTCAACACTTCTAGTTGTCGACAGTCAACATGTTGTCTGTTATTAAAAAAAACAGTAAATGAAGGACAAAGGGATCAACCGGATGAAAAGTCAAAGATATAGAAATCCGGAACCTGACTTTACAGAGAGAGGGAGAGCGGATTTAACGCCTGAAGGTCAGACTATTAGAAACTCAGACTGCAGAGAGATAGAGGTTAAATAGATTACGGTCAAGATCCTCTTTGTGTTGGCCGGAAGCATCGATCTGGATACTATAGGAGACAAGGAAAAGTACTGCGGCTTACATGGCCAATTTGATGCTGTTTGCTCAGTTTCTTAATGTCAACCAGCGTGCACTGTCTGTATTAAATTCCTCCATTTTCCCTTCACATAGTCAACCGTACAATTAAATGTGTTGTTCTAGAGTCAACCTAGCTAGCATGCACTGGCGGCCGCTACAAGAGCCACTCCTCGCGCTATATCATTCTAAATTTGTAATTGACCATTAATATTTTCTTTTTTATAAAATAAATAGTATTGCATAATTATTCGATGTATTAAATCCCTTATTTCTTTACAACTATGTCAGTATCTAACTAAGTTTTGAATTTTGGTGGGTAGGGGTTGGTAACGTTGGTTTGTGAAACCCATAGGACCAAAGTCCCACATTCGCAACTTCATCAGGATATGGTTCGTAGCTTGCACGTCACAAACGCATGATTTTTTTTTTTTGCAATATTTGATAATCTTGTTGAGTTCAATTGGCCCTGGCCGTGTTAACTTTGAATTCAATTGGCATTAGGATAGCAATGCAACATAGCCAACTCTTGGGGTCAAGAAAATAAATTAGCATCACTTATATTAATATTCCTCTCTTTTGAGATATCTATTTATAAGAGAAATCCAAATTCAGATTTTAACGACTTGTTTTTTATGTTCTTTATTTCTTAAAGAATTGAGATTTCCGCATATCTAGCTATATGTAATTTAACCTATAGTCTTGACTGTTAGCTAGTTCTTATGACTTGCTACTTAAACTCTTCCCCTGTAATTATATATACCTATCATTAGGTTTACGTGTTTGACCTAATATTATACTCTCTTTTGATATATATATATACATGTTTAGATTTGCAATAAAAGAGTATCGGCAATCATATGAACATGGCCGCGGACGTCTTGAATGTGTGACGGAAGGGCCTGAAACTTTTGACTGCTGCATGGCTTGTGTGGGCGTTGGGATGAATGGATTGCTTTGGCGCTATTACTATTCAAAGGTGCTAGCTCGCCTAATCCAACGAACGTCACTAGAATCTCAACCATTTTTGTAAATGCTCTATTCCCTGAAAGCTGCGGGGAAGATGGTCCACCCCCACCACCCACTGAAGTCATTCATTGATCTTACTGCATGCATGTACATATCGCAAAAAAAAACAAAGGAGCTAATCGATAATGGAATACCACGAGATCAGGTCATCCACCTCAAGCCAAACCAGGAAATATGGGCCAAGATTTAGGTGGGATTTCAAATTATTTCCCCGAAAAACCTTAAAGTTTCTCACTAAAAACAAATCAATATTACAGAAGATATATGATCAATTGGTGCACGCGGCATGTATGAATGTTTTCAGTGGCGGAACCAAGAATGAATCTGAAGGGGGGCCAACTCTTAAAGGAAAATGACAAAAAAAATTACGTAATGCAAAAAAGTGTCTTAAAATTAAAAAATTAAAAATTAAGGACTAAAAACACTAGATTATTAACACCCGTTCGGATCTGTCAAGAAGCGGCTGATTGCAATCTCTGAGCCTAGCTTGTAGCAAGCCAAAAGTTTGACTTGAAACTACTTTGCTAATAGAAGAAATAGAATAGAACTTGTTAGTCTCATTTTAATTTGTTGTTTCAATGTTGTATTAGAATTCTATAAAGAGTGTTATCATTTATTATCATTTAGTGAACTTGAAGTAATATTTTGTTGATTAATAACAAACTTATCAAGATATCATTTTTTGAATTACTTTTGTCTATTTCTTATTTTGTTTTTTATATCCAAATTGGTATTTTCATATTTGAAATCACAAAATTATTATAAACAAAATATAGAAAATTGCGCTAAACACAACAAAAAAAACATCATAGAATAACATAGAATAACACGAAGAATACTCTAATACAAAGTAGAATGAACGAGAGAGGTTTTGTCTGAATTAAGTTCTTTTAAAGAAATATTTTTTGTTTGTTAAGTGCATGATAAGTAAAAAATTATATAACTTGTTAGTTACATAGAAATTTAAAAATAACGGGGACGTCCATGCATGCGCAAAGCATATGGGGCAAGCCTTTTGCACAAGGGCTGTGAGTTTAACAAAATCACCCCGCGGGGTGGCCTAATCATATTGCCCCGGTCTAACTAAACCCAAAATTACCTTCTTCTTCCCGGCTCCCATCCCTCCCTTCGTCCCCCTTGTGCATGGCATGGATAAGAAAAAACAGATTCTTTTATTAAGGCGTATTTTTTACGTCTACATAAATTATTAATTGGTATAAACAGTATTACAAATATAAATAAATTAGAAGTAAATTAAGACAGAACCATGCGCTTCCCGCTTAGCCCAAAAAAGGAAAGAACAAATTAATATTGTAAGTACTGCTGCAAAAAATAATTAGATTTTAGATTGTTTAGTTTAGAGTCCCAGACTACAGAGTGACTCTTTTTCTTTTGGTTGAAATCGTAATTTACGGTGAGATGTGGCTGCAACTTCTGAAAGTCAACTCTCTGCTGCAACTTGTGGAAGTCAACTCTCTTTCTTATTGTATATCGCATCGCAATTCGCTTTCGGCGATCCAACATGTTAATTTTTTTTACGACAACCCATTATTTTGTTTTAGATTAATCTATGCCACTGGCCAAAAACATCTTTTATTGTTAAATGAATTTAAAAGAATAATGTTTTGGTTCATCTCTCCCGGCCTGCTGCCAAATGAAAATTGTTATATATGGAGCTCAAATTTGTGAAAGCTTTCCGTGGCCGCTTTTGAAAGCTGGAACTGCACTCAGATCTGTATAATACAGCAATGGATGGACTCGTCAACATGGTGCCTCGTATGCGTGCGACTCATCTTCTCCTATTCGCAACCTGTATTCTTTTCGTGTCCAAGTGGACGAATATTCTACCTGGAGCCACCGCCGAACGGCTTCTCCAAGGCTTCAAAGCCACCCCAGACCCTACGGAGTCTTCGTTCCAAACTCTCCTCACCGATCCCACAGGCAATTTCTCGCTCGCTTTCCTCCGAGTCAACAACACCCAGCTCGCCCTGGCGGTCCTCCACGTGCCGTCCTCCGATCCGCTATGGCTAGCCAACCCGACGGAGCTGGCTAGCTGGTCAGAGACCACGCAGTTTTTCTTCAATGGCAGCCTCGTGATATCAGATCCTCCCTCGAGGGTTCTTTGGTCAACTCAAACCGAGGGTGATTTCGTCGTGCTCCTCGAGTCCTCGAATCTCCAAATACAAAGGCTGGCTGACCCTCCCAAGGTTCTCTGGCAAAGTTTCGACTTTCCCTCTGATACTCTCGTCGAAAACCAAAATTTGACGGCCAATCGGTCTCTGATGTCGTTGAATGGGATTTACGCCATGCGCTTAGGTTACGACTTTTGGGGATTATACGCAAACTTTGGAGGGAAAACGGATCAGATATACTTAAAACACACAGCTTTACAGGCCAGAGCAGAGGTGGTTCAAGGACAGCCACCAATTTACGCCCAAGTTAACCCGGAAGGGTATCTAGGAATGTACCAAAATGGAAGCAAACCAGTGGACGTAGAAGCCTTCAGCAGCTTTCCAAGAACTGTCAACGGCTTCCTCCGGCTCCGGCTAGAACAGGACGGAAACCTCAGAGCGTATTTATGGGACGGGTCCAGTTGGGTCTTGAACTACCAGGCGATCTCGGACTCGTGCCAGCTCCCGAGTCCGTGCGGTTCGTACGGTTTGTGCAGACCAGGGTACGGTTGCTCCTGTTTGGACAACGGGACGGAATTTCGCTCAGGTGAGGACTGTTTTCCCGTGGAGATTGGCGACTTTTGCGGCGGAAATGTAGTTGGGGACAACTTCTGGGTTCTGTCGAGAACGGGGCTCGAACTGCCGTTCAAGGAGCTAATGCAGTACGAACCGACAACAACGAAGGAAGAGTGCGAGCTTCTGTGCGAGAAAAACTGTAACTGTTGGGGAGCAGTGTTCAACAACGCGTCCGGGTTTTGTTACACGGTGGACTATCCGATCCAAACTTTGGTGGCCATCGGGGACCAAACTAAGATAGGGTATTTCAAGGTGCGGCCAGTTGCAGGGAAGAAGAAAAGGAACGCGGGTGCTGGAGTTGGATATGCAGTGGGGGCTGTGGCCGCGGTTGCGTTGATTGGGGTTGTTGGGCTTTGGGCATACAGGACTTGGAGAAAGAAGACCCAGGAAGAGGACGGCGAGGTTTCACCCGGCCCGTATAAGAATCTCGGGGCGGCAAGTTTCAAGTCCATTGAGATGTCCCATAGACAATAGATGGTCATGGTGGTGATGACGCAAGGGATGACATTTTTTTGCATCTGGGGTGGGTTTGGGAGCTTGACTGACAGTGATGTTTTGATGTTCACCACAAAGCTCGGTTGCTCAGTGGTCGTGGGGCGGGGCTAATCTTTGTTTAACATTGTTTTCTATTGTTTGTGAAGGAGGTGGTGGAGCCCGCCTGCTGTCATTACTGGACATTATCTGTACAGTCCGTGAGCTTGTATAGGTTGTAATGCGGCCATGACTTGCCTCACGTGGCTTCATTGTTCAAGGTTTCACCAGTGTTAATGGCATCTTAATTATCACGTCACCATCCTTGGTGCATTAATTTTGTCTGAAATACAAGTCCTTTTGAGATCACTCTGGTGGCTTGAGGTGAGGAGATCTTTGAGTCGGTCTTGTACTTTATTCGCATTTCCTATTCCGGCACAGGCTGATGTCCGATCAGGACCTGGACTCCACACTCTCTCTTATCTACTTCTTATTATTTCTGGTTGTTCTTAGTTTTTTAGTCGTCGGAAAGATCTTCAAATATTGCCTGGCCATATAAAACGATCGCTCATCCTGAGTTTTCTTACGAAGTAATGAGAGGACACGTATGATTATGACCTGGCTAATTTTTAAACAATTTCAAGCGTGATAATCAGTGACTGGGTTCCCGTCATTTTCGTATATGATTTTTAGCCTCTGAACATTAATATCGAATCTACCTGTGCAGGAAAATGTAAATAATATTTTGAAAAACAAAAAAGAGAGAATGAAAATACCAGAATTAGTGGACAGTTTCTGCAACTAGCTGCATGGGTTCATGTTAAGAGAGAGAAACAGAACAAAACGAACAAGGCTTATGGTTCTGGTTTCTGGGCCCATCTCTCCAAATCGAAACTCTAAAGGTAGCCCAAAATGATTGGACCAAACTGCCATCTATCTCGTACGAGTTTATCTAAATCCGCCAAGGAAATAGCCCACACCACGACTGTCTTTCGGACCCAAGAAAAATGAAGACAAAACTCTATCAGTGAGTCGGGGGTTTACCTTCTTAGGGATTTTGGGGCGGAAATTGAAGAGCCCAAAAGCAGTGCGGTGGGCAGAAATGGAGGCTTTGGTCGCTGGAAGTTCGACGTGTCCGCAAACGCTGCGGTGGGAGGCGAATCCAACTACAATCCTTCGAGTTCTGCGGTCCAATCTCATTCTCTCTCGCTTTGTAAATCTCCTACCTCTAGTCGATGCGCATGAATACACTCCTGCCACTTCACTGCGATATTTTGTATGCTTGCCTGGTCTAGAAGATACCCGATGGAGAGGTTGGTCTTTACTTTTCTATAGAATTTCAGTCCTTTTGACGTTCTATGATTTGCATCAATGACCTGCATTTTACCTTTGGTAGTTTTTCTTTGAACTTGGATTGAGATGTGGTTCAGTTAAGTTGCTTGCTTCTGCGTCCGAGATTTATGTTTTTGTTTCGATTTTTCAAAGCAAGAAAGTCTTTTTGCCATTTTCCGGCATATAGAAGTTCTTCTCATGTTGACCTGCTGTAAGGTGAGTGTTGCTGCATTGATGTTGCGATGGTGTTCCAAATCATTTGGGACGCTATAAGCCTATAACAAAAGTGACTAGTTTTTCTTCTTTCTTTCTTTCTTTTTTAAAGGCAACATAAGATTAGTACTATTAAAGCAAGAAAATTTCAAACGCAGGACGGGGCTTTCCAACTAGCAAGCCGATCAGTTTACTGTTTCAGAAAAAAACTAAAGAGAGAAGGTCCATCACAGAGGGCTCAACAACTCCCTCCCTATCTTCGTTCAATCAATTAGGATTTTTGCTTCAGGAGAATCAAAGTTGACACTACAGCGGATTGTTTTAGTTGTTGAGATGGAGTTTCTTGCATTAAAAAAGCTGGGGGCTTTCTTATTTAGAGTGTGTTCGGTTAAGGTGTATTGTGAGGATTTTTTGTGTTTTGAGAATTTTTATGTGATGTTAACTTTATTGGTATGCGTGTTGTAGTTATATTTATGTGGTGTGAAAAATTATGTTTGGTTGTAGAATTCTGAGGATTCTTCCTAAACGAACATGCCCTAAGATGTACTGACATGGATGTTACATGTCAGATGATACGTAGGTATATTTATTACATCAATCGCATCTAATGGAGAATGCTACTGAGGGTGTTTTGTACTGCAAAGAAGACAATAGTAGGCTTTTCTGTCATTTTGGGTACTGGATAAGAACTCTGCACATAAACCGAAGAAAAAACAGGTACAAGAATTTCTAATTATGGAACTACATTGGTTGTAGGATCTCCTGGATTCATGTAAATATTGTAGAATTGCAGACTCTATGTTAAAGAAATTACAAAGTGAATTTCATCTTGCAAAAAATTCTGAAAGAAAGCCGTTTCCACTTTGCTTTGGTTAGAAAGCCAATCATCTAGCATAGATCATAAATGGTCAATGGACTGTAGTTGGAACTTGCTGGCTTTCGAATGGGTCCTTAGATAGTCTCCTAGAAAATCTGTGCTTTAGATTAGTTATAAAAGAAGGGAGAGTGGTAGTTATAATAGAAGCCGCTGATTTTCATTTACAATTATTCTCTACGGAAACATGTGCATCACATTTGTCCTTCCAACCAAATCAATTTGGGTCGGTGTACCTTTTTACCTACAATGTATTCAAATTTCATTAGTTTATACTTCCAAGTGAGTTCTATCTATGTGATTTTCAAATGGTGATTTTTTTTCTTTTTTCTTTTCTAAGCATGTCTGTCGGTGATTGAATGCAAATGAGAGGATCTGTGGCAGATCACAGATGGCATTTATGTGGGCCAGGGCAGGTAAATTTACCTCAATAATGGTAAAATTTATTTTCAGGTGAGGCTCAGTGCTGAATTGACATTGAGCTTATCTATCTCTACCCCTATCTGGGAACCGCGATATATATAATAATAAAAGTGTATTTAATAAATGTAACAGATCAAGTTGCGAAAATGTATGGATAAATCAAAGATGGGACAGTTGACCTATCAAGTCACTGATCCTACTTGTAGTGATGCATAGGAGGATCTGCTGGAGATTTTAGCTGTATATAAATTTATGTAGGAGCAGGATTAATGCTATTTGCAATCTGGAGGAATTCATAGCAGGAATGCGATTTCAATTTCTTTCCCTTAAGTTATCATGCATTAACAAAACCTCTTAGGTAGCCATCAAAATGATTCCTCCATGCATAATTCTCTTCCAAGCATAAAGTCTTGCCATTCTCCAATGCAAGAGGTCACTGGTGGTCCATTTCAGATCACTGTCTTATCTAATTCCCTGGGACATTTCAGTCAGTTTCGGAGCCTATAACTGCATTGGACCATTCCCCTCTCAACTCTATCATGAATCGTATCATTTAATGGCTTTTATGACATTTTCGAGCTAAGTATATTTTCTTTTTACTACAGTATCTCTGGCAACTCTTGGCCCATGATTTTCAATTCATGACCACATCTTTAGGAGGAGACCCTATTCTCGGCCATCAAGTTTGAGACCTTCAACGAAACATAAACGTTTGAATCAAAAACTTTTCACGAATCATGATTCACCGGTATAATTTTTTTTTTTCGTGAGAGTTGCAAAATGCAAATAGATACCATACGGCCAACACCCGGCCTACTAGGTCACTAAGGGCATTAGCAGCTGAAATCGACCAAGACAAAGACCCAGGGGCGGACCCAGGCCCGGGCGAACCTGGGCGGCCGCCCAAGGTCCGCCCCTGAAAAAAAAAATTTCATATATATATATATATATATTTTTTTTTTTATTTTTTTTTTAAAAAAAATAAGTTGGCCTAGGCCGCCTCTGGTTGGCCCAGGCCAACATAAGCCTAGCCTGGTAGTTTGAAATGCAGACTGGGCCTGATCCTCAGGCCCAGACCGCATTTTATTTTGGTTCAAAACACAGGGGGGAAACGACGTCGTTTTCCCCCTGTGTTTTGAACCAAAAAAACCCCTTCCCCAACGAATATTTTCTCCGTTCCCTTCTCCCCTCTCAGCCCTCAAGCTCTCTCTCTTCACTCTTCAGCCTTCAGCTCACCGCCGGCGGCCGGCGCCTTCGGTCTCTCGAGGTAAACGTGTTTGTGTTTTCTTTTTCTTTCTTTTTTTTTTGTTTATTTTTCTGGGGTAATGGATAGAAAACAGGATCAGGTGCTAGCTGAGATTCTCATGCGCAAGAATGAAGTCTTTTACAACCCGTCCCAAGTGCTAAAATCTTCAATTTTTGTGGTTTTGTATTGTGTGATGAGATTTTAGGAGGAATTTTCTATGGGTTTGGTTTATCGGCTGAGATTCTTGCCGGGGACTGCGAGGTCATGGTTAGGTTTTGAAGCGCTGTGTTTGGTTGCTGAAAAAACTATATTATTGAAAAAAAATGGCTGAGACTAGTTTTAGATCAAAGAACCCCTGTCAAACTTCCATTAGAAATAAGTTTTGGAGGATGACGATGTGCTCTTTCATTCTGTGAAAGAGAACTCGAATATCCATCCTTCTCTGGCGACAAAGAAATGTGAAGCTATTTCCGATGCAAGACCACCATTTCGAGAGCGCAACCTTTAGTTTCAAAATAAGACATGTATAATACAGTTTGTACCACACAGTATGTCTTCCTCGTAGACATGTTTCATCAGGCTTTCAACGTGGATTTCTTTGAGCTTGCATATGACTGATGTATTCATGTATAAGCCTCATATTTCTGCCAGGTGACAATCCCACATTCAGATTTATTTATTCCATGGATCAGAATGTTAGCTTGTAACATTAACAGAAGCTGCATTCACTACACGATTGTTGAATTTATTACTGTCTTTCTCTTGTCTTTCTTTGCAATGATGAATGCTTTAGTATACATTTCCACGACTTGTTGAATAATTCTTCTTTGTTGGGGTATAGAAAGTCATCCCAAGTGGAGCTTCAAATAGACAAATACCTGTCAAGGGATTGGGTATTGATATTATGGATGTTGATGACACCAATATTAGTGGATGCCAATAACAGTTTTGAACACCAAGGAGGTGTACTGTATCAAACAGTCCAAAACATGAAGGGGTGCACCACAAATTCTCTTGAGTTTTCATAATTTAAATGCTACCGCTATTATAGAACTGATGTATTTAGAAAAAAAATAGAACTGATGTAAAGCAAAATATGGGATAGATAACAAAATGTAGCCACTGTGTTTTCTTTGTCTGACATGGTTAGGTCTTGAAGCGCTGTGTTTGGTTGCTGAAAAAACTATATTATTGGAAAAAAATGGCTGAGACTAGTTTTAGATCAAAGAACCCCTGTCAAACTTCCATTAGAAATTCTTTGATGGGGTTTTGGAGATGAACCCTTTGGCGTGGTAGAATCGGAATTGAAGCCCAATTGATTATTTACTGAGGTCTCGACTATTTTTTCATAGGCAAAGAGAACCTTTTTATTCGTAAAAACTGTTCTAAAACTATGCAGAATTAAGTCTGTCACAGAATCTATGGGCATACATTGCCTTGTTACATTCTATTAGAAATGAATCAACAATATGTTTAGGTGACCTTTTTTTGAGCTTTGTTGAAGTTAATATGGTGAACGGGGCTAGTTCATATTAGTGATCCGAAGTGAATACTACGTCAGATATGGCTTTTAGGTATGTTTAGCAAGATAAAATTAGACAATTTCAACTGCCCTAGCTACATCATGTTGGTACTAATCAAAGTCTTATTAACATAGCCTTCTTTTGTGGTTCTCCTTAAGGATGAAAATTTTTTTTTAGTCATTTTGCTTTAAAAGTTTACCCAGGTTAGTTTTCATTCCTGGTTCCGCCACTGATGAAAGACCCCCCAATTTAGAACTGGATTCTGGAACTGGATCAGGCTTTTGGTCCTTCCCTGGTTCGGTTGTGTCCAGTCCTATGTTATTCGATTGGCGTCTGCACGTGGTAGTTATTTCTGTTGTAAGATGGCTGCTAGCCTCATTAATATAATGGCTTGCTTGCCCCCCAAAAAAAAAAAGAAAAAAAAATAGCAAACAGTCTTCGTATTGCAATCTGAAGAGGATTCTCCGCTATTTCAGTCTTCTCAGCCAACCCAGCAGTTCACGTTTGTCAACCGTAGTCATCCTCTACTTTTCCCTACCCCATTCCTCTCATTTGTTCATCTGTCAGTTCACTTGCCCTTTTAAGTTTGCTCCCTTTCCTCTGGTAGGCAGTGATGGTCGGATAGGATGATCCCGAGAAAACCCCATTAGTTTCTAACTTGGTCAGTAACCAACTACACTAACTCCACTCCTACCTTCGTTCCATTAAACAGAAACAGATAATAATAAAATAGGTGTAGGTGAAAGTATCAATATAGTATGCAGCATATCCTGTATAATTTTAAAATTTTAAAATTTTTAAAACTTTAGCTTTTGATTTATGAGGAAAAAATTCTGTCGTGCTGACTCAGACAAATTTGATTCAATCCCGACTCACTTACCGAACTGGGAGTGTAATGATAAATTCCAAACACTTAAAATAGAATTCATAATCTCAATCCAGTTAAAGGACTTGCTACCAAGAGTTAGGATTTCAACAAGGGATGTGTTTGGAAGCTGTTATTGACTTGCTGTCGTTTCAACTTATGAAGGTTCGTTAGTCTATCAAGTGAAAATCTGAGAATTAGCCGTTTCATCTAATTTGTCGTTCTCCACTTTCTTCAAGCGGAAAAAATTGGATCTTGTAACTCAATTAATGTTGTATAACTAATTCCAATTGGGATAATAACAGGGGTTCCAGGGGAATCTTCCGATCATATTTATCCCCAGTTGTAGTAGGTGGATCACAAGGCTGTTTTTAAATACGTGGGACCAAACATCCTTGTCAGCCATACATAATAGTCATCGCCATTCGTCCAATTGTATTCCAAGTCATCCCAACACACGTGCCACCATATATCATAAAAGATATTCTTGTTTATTTTAAAATTTTGGGAAATTAAAAATTTGGTTATTGGATCTTAGTACCGCTGATAAAATGGTTACTGAACTTTTTTTTTTTTTTACTTTTTGTTCACTGAGAACATGTAGTGGTGACTTTTCACTCCATCCGTCAAACTCCCGTTAATTTTTAATGGAATAGAAAGCGGTCGACCGCTTCAAGTTGCCGTTGACGGATGTAATGAACAGTAGCGGTCGACCTCTATTCCCGTTAAAAATTAACGGATTTTTGATAGATGGAGTGCAAAGTCACCACTACATATTCTCAGTGACCAAAAAGTAAAAAAAAAAAGTTCAGTGACAATTTTGTCAGCAGTACTAAAACCTAATGACCAAATTACAAAATTCTTTAAAACTTTTCATGAGCTAAGGATCATACTTGTTTGGCTTTAAATCTACAACTTGCTTTTCACAACCACCATCCAAAGTATTCCTTATATAATTCATTCGTTTACTTGATTTATTTATTTAGCACAGGAATGAAAGTCATAGATTAGTTGACATTGACCAAATCCTCAACATCTCACCCTCATTTTTAGCTAATTATTTGGGGTTAATTTAAAAAAATCATCACATAATTTTTTATTATTATAATATTTATTAAAAATCTTCTCTCTTTTCACTTTTTCACCAACTACCATAAAATATCTTTACTTTATAATATTTTACAAACTCCAATACCCAAAATTTTCATACTCAAACATCCCCTTGATTAGGTCAAGAAATCAATTAATTAATTAAATTTTGAGTAGCTTAAAACAAATGGATTGTTGTTAATCTTCGGTTTTTTTATGAAGTGAAATTTAAGGTTAAGGCAGTCGTATTTAATGTAGATGTGCTGGCGTGGCGAGGAACATGGGATTTCACTTTCTTCCTTTATTAGCCCTATTCAGAGTTTGCCCCTAAAAATTAAATGGAAAAATAGAAAGGTACCCAGACTTTGGGAAAGAACACAACGCGAAATACCCCATCTTTTTGTCTCCTCCAATCTCCCTCTCTATCTCTTCCCAGTTCCTTCCACAACAAGCAAAGAAGAGTAACGGATTTCATTTTCTTCCTTTATTAGGCTAGTTTGAAGTTTCGTCTACGATTAAATGGGAAAATAGAGAGGCTTTCTTCACATGGAAACTACGGCAGAGGAAAGCCCCCTTGTTTTTGTCACCTGCAACTGCAATCTCTTCATTTTCTCATAGTAAAGGCAAAGGAAGAGTAACCCATCTCTCTCTGCCATATCAAAAACACATCCTCGATCTTCATTCTTCTTTTCGTTTCCTTTCTGTGATTGCGGCTCCACGATGAGGAGTATAGCATCTTGTTACAGTGAACATGCCATTAAGGTATCCGATTCCTATTGTTCAGGCCCTTCGAACCAGCCTAACCACTCTACAAAGCTGACCCCTTCGTTCCCAAACGCGGTCACATGTATCTACAAAACCAAACTCTCAACCCAAAAGCAGCTGCGGATTACGCTCACTTGGTGCAACAAGCTTATGGGCCAAGGCTTCATCATTAGCATCGGTGACAACGCGTCCTCAACTTCCAATTCTCAGAGACTGCAAAAGAATAAAGGCACCAAATCATTCCAATCTTGCAACTCAAAGATTGAAGTCCTCTGGGATATTTCTAAAGCTAATTATGATGCTGGACCTGAGCCGATCAATAGGTTCTATGTCGTGGTTTTGGCGGACTCGGAACTCAGTCTACGCCTTGGAGACAAGGATGAAGAACAGGACGTGAAGAAATACAAAACAGAACCCCCACAAGCAACGTTCTCGTTGGTTTCTAGAAGGGAGCACTTCTCTGGTAATGCTGTTTATTCAACAAAAGCACAATTCTGTGATACAGGAACGACTCATGACATCTTGATCAAGTGTGCAAGAGAAGAAGGGTCGAAGAGTCCGGAATTGTCCGTTTGCATTGATAAGAGGATGTTTTTTGAAGTGAAGAGATTAAGGTGGAATTTCAGAGGGAACCAAGCAATTTTTTTAGATGGTTTGTTAGTAGATATGATGTGGGATGTCCATGACTGGTTCTTCAATCCGACATCTGGGTTTGCCGTTTTCATGTTCAAGACTAGAAGTGGGTTGGATAGCAGGCTATGGTTGGAGGAGAAGAATCTGGACCAGAAGGAACAAGAGAAAGTTGGATTCTCCTTGCTGATTTGTGCCCGGAAGAAACCTGATTGATTCAAATTGGTTGGTTTTTTTTTTGCAGTTCTACTCGGAGAGAAAGATCATTATATTAACACAGAAACTAAATCCTTAATTATTTCAGTGTTTAAAACAGCTGGAAGAAGATTATATGGTTAATCTTTTAGTTTTGTGAATTAGCCGTACTTGGAAATGGGTAGAACTGTGATATGATTCGTGGTTATAACAGTTGCATAGATTCGAATTGTACATGAAACATATTGTCGAATGGATTCCCCTTTTTCTTCTCTTCATCTCCCAAGGCAGAACATTCTTTCTTGTCGGCCTGCTAAGACCATACGTTACTGAATTTTGAGCACAGAATTAAACTTGGGGCTCCAGGCTCCTGATTCGCAGTGAGATATGGGATTGGTATCCTCTATTGTGTTTGGCTGGCCTCACTTTTTTAGATTAACTACTTGGGCCAGGTCTCACGTGGATTCCTTTATTTTTGGCTTTTCTTAAGGGCAACTTAAGAGATTCCCTTGGATGAGCTCGAGTCGTCGTTTGTACAGGTGGAAAAAACGGGAAGGAAAGATTAAGCAGAAAGGATGGAAAAAATTGGATGACAGAAGATATACACTGATCTTTCATTACGAGTGTTTGATCGGAATGATGGGAAAATATGTCTTTCTCCTGTTTGGCCGGAAAGAAAATACGTCGTTCAGAAATCTCCTGTTTCGCTTTACAACACGTCGTTTCTATAATACCAAGTCTTTAGAGACCAAAAAAAAAGAAGAAGGTTCGCATCACTTTTCACTTAACTCTTGTTTGCCGCAGTCGATATTTTTCCTATTTTTCTCCCATATTCGGGAGTTCATGTCTTCATGAGGCTGGAAGCGGACATTCCTGCAGCTCCTCTCCAATGTGTTTTTTTCAACCCTTCGGCCCATTTCCCTCGTCTCTAAAAACCATCCGGACTAACGTTGCATTCAACAGTAGGCCTGAACCTTCAGCTTGTTGAATAATATCCAACCCAAGTGAAATCTCATAAAGCATGGGCTTGGATCCGTCCATTAACAATTTGGTATGGGCTTAGATTTCGTTATTGGGTTTTTTCTTACAGGCCATACGCCATATGGAACCACTGCCAGACCAACCCTAACATAGGGGACAGAAATTTGGAAAGTTTCTGTTTTTGGACAGGTAGGGGTGCCAGGCCGACCCCCGCGAGCAGATTTTCTTAATAGATGTTGATATTTGAACTAACGATACTGATCACGAGATAACAATACTAAGGGATAAGTTTTATTGGAAAAATCTTGTTTCGACTTTTGACTCCAAGTAGTATTCCTAACAGGCTCTTTATTCTAACATTTTAGTTAGAATAGAAAGCCAATTTAACTAAAAAGTCAAAAAAACACTCTTTAACAGTCTCTCTATTTTAACAAAAAATTTGAAGAAGTGAACAGTGACTCTCTATTTTTAGAGAGCTACTATTCACCTCACTATCTTAAAATATTAATATGTATTTTTTTATTTTAGAAAATTATTGTTCATTTCACCATCCTAAATTTAAAAAAATTCCAACTGTTAGTAAAATAAAAAAATCGATCTTTTTAAAATAAGACAAATATTCAAAAATATGACTGTTACGATAAAATGAATATTCAAAAATATAAATGTTAGAGAAACAATAAAAAATCTTTGAAAAATAATATTTAAATATAATAGTAAAAATAGATAATTAAAATAGAGAAGCTGCTGGGAATTATTTTTAAAAGTTGATAGTTAAAATAGAGAAGTGTGTTTTTTAGTTAAAGTAGAGAGTCAAATTTGAAGAGGCTGCTAGGAATGCGAGATCGATAAAAGTGTGGGTCACGATTTAGATAAGCTTTGGCTGCAAATCTGCCCAACAAAAACCGGAATAAGTTTGTATACGAGACAATCAAGGTACGTTGCTCGCGATGATCAGGTTATATATAGATAAGAAAGGCTTATATATATATATATATATATATATATATATATATATATATATATATATATATTGATTAGAATTATATAAGTCCACTCTTCTTCAACATGATTAATTTGATGATTTTTCATCTTTGATTCGAGGAATGATGTTAACCCTACCGAGACAATATTGCTACTTGTTATTAAGGAATTAACTGATATTTTATGGAAATAATAATTCATATATTCCTTTTAACTGCCACGACTTCCACACTAAAATTTTTCTTGGTGTGACTTTTGATATATATGTATAGATTTAGTCATGGTCAAATTTTAAATTATGTGAAAGTTATTCTCATACTCTGCTACGGATTCTGGGCGGGATTCGTGATTTTATACAATTATAATGTTGATATTAACCCTTATATTTTGTTCATCTTGCAATATTAAAATATATGGAGATAATATCTGATATACTATTGATAAATAGTGTTAAAAAGAAAAATAAAAGTGTGAGCTCTAACGTGCATGCCATATGTTTTGGGTACAGCCAACATATTAACATTACAAGACGAATGTAAAAAAAAAAGGGAAAAATGTATAAAATCGTATTAATAATAAACAAGTTGAGAACTTGAGAAAAGGTTAACATTGAGTAGATACATTGATCATTGATCATTGCATTGCCATTTAATTGGTCTGAAACGGTATAAACTGATAGTGTATTAGCGCTGCTCAACTTATTTTTCAAAACATGATTAAACTATGGGTACGTTTGTTTAGTTGTAAAACACTTTTTTTTAAAGTAATTTACAATCCATTATGTTTAAGTAAACAATTGTAATTTTCGATATTTGGTTGTTACATCAAATATATTTGTTAAAAGTATTTTTCAATATTTTTGACGTATATTATATTTTTAGTAATTTTAAATGATTAATAAACTTAAATTTTAACCTCAACTGGAAATAAAATAACATTTTCAAGTGAGCAAGAAAAGGGGTCGGGTAATCAGGTTCCTTTGAATGTTTTGGTTTTGGGTTAGAGACCCGAACACGAACCTGATTTTTCTTGAGTTCATGTTTCAAAACCCGACCTCGACCCTGAAAAAACTAAAATTGTCCCGGTCGGATTTTATTTTGATGCTTTAGTTTTTAGTTAGATATCCGAACATGAACTTGATTTTTTTTTGGGTTCACGTTTCACATGACCCAACCTGAAAAAAGCTAAAATCGTCGGATCAGATTTTTTTTTAATGATCTGATTTTGGATTAGAGACGCGAACACAAACGTAATTTTTCTTGGGTTCATGTTTCAAAACTTGACCCTGACCCCGAAAAAAAGCTAAAGTCATTGAAGTCAGGTTCCTTTGAATACTTTAGTTTTGGGTTAGAGACTCGAATATGAACGTGACGAACTTGATTTTTTCAGGTTTATGTTTCAAAACCCGACCCCAACCATGATGTAACCCGACCAGTTTGGGTTAAACTGGGTTGATTTCGAGTCAGGAGGTTGGGTCGATTGTTTTTTGGCCACCTCTAAGATTGTGAGAGACATGTCAGAAAAAAAGATTCACTAGTTTCAGAAAGTAAATCACTTTTAAGAAAAGGTGAGCTATCTTTTACGGTTCAACCATATTTTACGAGATTTCTCAAATAATCGAAAGTATGAAAAATACTTTATAAAAAATAAAATATTGCAAAACAAATAGAGCCAATATTAATTAACGTCTCTGCCCTTTTCCTAACGCTCGCTCATTCAATAACTGATCAAAACAAAACAAAAATATATAACATTATTCACGTTGATCTTTGCACATGCACAAAAGCACGCCGCTTCTCAACCACTGTCTAAATTAGCCACCCATAAGAAAAATACATATATATATATATATATATATATATATATATATAGAAAGAGAGAGAGAGAGAGAGAGAGAACGGAGTGATTAATGCGTTCGTCCTGAGCGAGCCTAGTGCTGACCACTTGCGGTTCGCATGGTAGCAGAGAGGTCAGGACGGGAAGGTTGGGACGTAGAAAGCGAATCTGAGTTGCAAACCCTGCAGCCCGATCTGAAATTTTAATATTTCAATTCTTATAACGATCCAGATGCAGAAAAAGGTACTGATATTCAAAACGTATGATTAGGAGGGATTGAAGATATTACATCTAGGGAGGGTGATAGGTGATCATTATTACTATATATAAGTTTCTTTCATTGATTCCTTATTATATTTCCCTTGGATCCACACTTTAAGTGCTAATTATAAGCGATTATTCTTATACCATGGTGATCATGGTTTTTAAACGGCTTCAGCAATAACATTCATTTCGCTTAATTACCCAAAATTCAACCTGAATGAGAAAAAAAGTCTTTAATTACTTGATTGTGACTTCTTTACCCATATTATATATCAATTATATACACCTTATAATATCAATTATTTTTGGGATAAATACATTTTGCCCCCTTATTTTTAGGATCATTTACACTTTGCACCCCGATATTTTATTTTTGATACATTAGACACATTATCATCCATATTTTTGCAATATGGACCCTTATCCGATTTGACCGTCTAAATTGACGGATTTCGTCAACACGTGAACCGGTCGACCACTGCATGAAGCGATCGACTGGCTCGTCATGCCTCTCACATTATCTTTGTACCGGTCGACCGGTTCACGTGTTGACGAAATCCGTCAATTTAAACGGTCAAATCGGGTACGGATTCAGATCGCAAAAATATGGATGATAATGTGTCTAATGTATCAAAAATAAAATATCGGGGTGCAAAGTGTAAATGACCCCAAAGACAAGAGGACAAAGTGTATTTATCCCATTATTTTTATTGTACGGACACATCAAGTCTATAGGGAGTAAAACGATAAATTGCATGATATCATACTTTGTTATGATTTATATATATGCAGCGCAGCAGCAAAGAGAACCGGGTGACATAACTACCCACAACTAAAATATTGGGCGTGACCAAAATGATGCTAATATGTAAGTGATCCTTAATGGCTAACGCTTCTATATTGCTAGTCTTTTTTTTTTTTCCTAAGATATTGCTAGTCAGTTTCGTGGAGTATATAACTAAGCATATTATGTTGACTTATAAGTAGTCAGAAATTGGTGGGTACGTGGCAAAGGAACGCCATGAAGCGTGCACGATGACAGCATACAAGTTATACATGAAGTGATGCAGGTTCCCCAAAACAAACACAACAAAATGACTCCATCTCGATTTGGATTGGCGTTAAAAAAAGAAAAAGAAAAAGGGCGTGGAGTCTTAAGTGAATCGGGTTCAATTAACTCCGAGGAGACATTCCTGGGGGCGTTACATCCCAATGTACATTCATTATATTTGCAGAAATAAAATGCTTACAAATTGGCATTCACATAGAACAGCGGTTCAGCTAGAAACAACGGCCTTATTTTCCTGGAATAGTCAGTAATGGATTTAAGTCGTAAATATATTACATAAACTAATATTCAACTGCTGCTTGATTACCTCCCAGACGCTTAAAAATATTTTACTATACTATACAGGCACAGCAGATTCATTTATCAGTTGAGATCGCCTTGAAAAAATATTTTAAAATTGGAAGAGATGTAGGATGGTATTGCAGGAAACGGTGGAAGAAAGGCAGGTGGTGTCGAGGGCACCAAAAGCTTCCAATTCCCAAACCTAACTCCCGGGGTGTAAGGTGTCGCTCTCGGTGTTTACGTGTTCCAACCAACCCTCAACGCCACAGTTTTTGGTTGGCTGTTTTCATCTGTCCTTTTAATCGAGCGTTGAAACTTGACCCGTCCCGCCCACCTAATCGCGGTAGCTGTTTTAAGAAACTTTTAGAAAGGCCCCACCAATTTCCCACTCGGGTAGACGTTCTTTTCATTGCCAAAACTAACCCTCCTTGGCCAGAAAATTCGGACGCAACAATTAAACAGTAAAATGTCTTTCTTTTCAAAAGAAAATATCTAATCCTGCATTATTGATAGTTAATTCATTGGATTGTATAACATGGTGGTGGACATTAGCTTCTAAAAAGAATGTTATTTTTTGCATGCAGGCCAGCCACTAATGCCATTATAAAAATTGTAAAGCTAGTGTTAATTGTAAAGCTAGTTAACACGCAGAATTTGTCAAGGATGTCTCTTGGATACACGAGACATTTTGTTTTGGTGAGATTTTTAAGATTCGAAGTGTTTTGAGAATTTTGTAGTGATGTTTGAGTTTTATTAGTATTTGTGTAGAAGGTATTGACTTATATTGATATTTATAGAAAAATTAATATTAAGTTATATTTGTATTCATATAAAAATAATATTAAAATTATAATTTTAAAAAGTTAAATACAAATTCTTACCGTTTTTAAAAAACACATTTAGTGAATATCTCGCTAATCAATGGCAAATCAATGAAATAATTCCTACGGTAGATAAAACCTCCGCGGCCCAGGACACTGCCGTGCCTAGTTGGGCTATGGAAACGAGAACACTTCACAAGAGCCAGCCCAAGGGTAAAGAAGTAAAATGAGTGACGTTATCTCCAACGTTACTTGCGGGGGAAAAAAAAACCAAACCCAAGAAGCGACGAGATCGACCGATTCACTCCCCATCCCACTTACCTTTCCTTGCGTCGCCTAAATAAAAGCCCTAACACCCCTCCACAGTTTCATACTGTCTTCCACTCTCTTCAAACAGTTTCCTTTTCTCACTCACCCAGAAAACTCAGTTTCGCTATATCAAAAATGACTGCTTACAAGGGCAAGTATCATGGTAAATCATCCCCTTCTTTCATCTCTCCGTTTGTGTGTTTCGTATATGTTTCATTTATCGGTCGGCTCCGATAGATCTGGAGATCCTGATAGACGGCTGTTTTTGCTCTCGATTTATCGTTGTTGTTGCAGATTCGTTGTGATGCTTTTTAGTTTTCCTTGAGTTCGGAGAAAAGCCAACCCCCTAAAACCCTACTTTATTATAAAGTCAGAATATTTGGATCCCTTGATTTGGGGGTTTCTAAATCGTTGGCCTCTCTATTGCAATTTCAGACTGGGAAATCCAACTGGATCTGTCTTTAAATTTTGTTTTTCTTAACCTTCCTTTTCTTCTATATTGTACACCTTTTGGTTATTGTGTAAAATCGAATATTTTCTACCGGGAACAGGGAAGAATGTTCTTTTAATGTTTCCAAGTCGGAATATAACTGAATCGAATACGTCAATTATGAACCGCCTAGTATTTTTTTTTATATTACTCAGATCTGGTTTTTGCGTATGACTTTGGTATGGCTTTTGTGATTACTTCCTAAACCTGCCTTGTTGCAAGTATCTGCAGAGATGATTAATTTTTACCTTCTGATCTAGGGCCGCAATATTTATCTTCCGAACCAATAACTTTCAGCTTTTTCCGTAATCAATTATTCTTCTTTGTATCTTTTTGGCTTGAAATTTTTTGCCTATTTATTTCGACTGTATGGTAATTTGTTCTTATAAATGTGTAAGGTCTCTGAATAGTTGTAGTCATTTTTTAATTTTTCTATTCTTCTAGGCACTTTTGCTGATGTTTATGGCTTACTTATATGTTGGGAGTTATATGGTGATAAACTTGGTGTTTGAAGTCTGTAGTTGCCCATTTAATATGTTGAGGAAACAATTATCAGTACCATCTAATGTGTTTGTAACTAATTCTTGCGTCTGGGCTATTAAGAATTTAGATGCCGGAAATTTCACTGCCAATTCTTTGTTCAGTTAAGTTTATGCCCTTTTCCCCCATTTGGAAAGTAGAAATCTTAGCATTTTCAGAAGTTTTTAAGTGCTGCTGTTATTCTTTTCCGTTTGCAGACCCTTCAACATGGATGCGTTTTCCTTATTGATATTTTGATTTGTTCGTTACTTGTTTACTTTTGTTATTTTTTTTGAGCGACATGTATTTCTTATTTGCAACAAGGCATTGTGGTGGTTCAAGTTAATTGCATTCCTATCAATGATGTATTGTCTGATTTTTCTCAGATGAGCTCATCGCTAATGCCGCGTACATTGGTACCCCTGGAAAGGGTATCCTTGCTGCTGATGAGTCCACCGGCACAATTGGCAAGCGTCTTTCCAGCATCAACGTTGAGAATGTAGAGGAGAACAGGCGTGTTCTCCGTGAGCTTCTCTTTACTGCCCCCGGCGTCCTCCAATACCTCAGTGGAGTAATTCTCTTTGAGGAAACTCTCTATCAGAAGACAGCTGATGGTATTGTGATTCCGAATGAGTTCTTAATCATTCATAATTGTTGCTCATGTTAACTATAGATTTGGATGCGCAAGTAGTAGTATTCCCTGTGTAGGAAATTGTGTGTTCTAGTTCAGTTTCTATGTTTGTTTCAACATTTTGGAATTGCTGCCTTTTTGTGCAAGATTTGAAAGAGCTGTTGTATGTTTCCACTTTACTGGCCTTTTTTTGCAGTTTCTTCCCCAAGGATATAAACATTTATGCTATACTTTGCAGGTAAGCCTTTTGTCGAGGTTTTGAAGGAAGGTGGGGTTCTTCCAGGTATTAAGGTCGACAAGGGCACTGTTGAGCTTCCTGGCACGAAGGGTGAGACCACCACCCAGGGTCTTGATGGCCTCTTAGAGCGTTGCCAGAAGTACTATGATGCTGGTGCTCGGTTCGCTAAATGGCGTGCTGTGCTGAACATTGGCCCAAATGAGCCATCTCAGTTGGCCATTATCGAAAATGCTAACAGTTTAGCCCGATATGCTATCATCTGCCAGCAGGGTGGCCTGGTACCCATTGTTGAGCCTGAAATCTTGGTTGATGGACCCCATGATATTGACAGGTGTGCTGAGGTGTCTGAACGTGTTCTTGCTGCTGTCTACAAAGCTCTAAATGACCACCATGTTCTTCTTGAGGGGACTTTGTTGAAGCCCAATATGGTGACCCCTGGATCTGAAGCCCCAAAGGTTTCTCCACAGGTGATTGGTGAGTACACTGTTAGGACGCTACAGCGAACTGTGCCTGCTGCAGTTCCAGCAGTTGTGTTCTTGTCTGGTGGTCAGAGTGAGGAGGAGGCAACCCTTAACCTAAATGCCATGAACCAAGTCAAGGGAAAGAAGCCATGGACTCTTTCCTTCTCCTTTGGGCGGGCCCTTCAGCAGAGCACTCTCAAGACATGGGCAGGAAAGCCAGAAAATATTAAGAAGGCTCAGGCTGCACTCCTTGCAAGGGCTAAGGCCAACTCAGAGGCAACCCTGGGAACCTACAAGGGCGATGCAAACCTTGTTGAGGGTGCCGCGGAGAGCCTTCATGTCAAGGGCTACAAGTACTAGTGAATTTTCGCTTCTCGTGGTTTGTGTTTTGTTTCGGAGATTTGAGTGTTGGGGTATTCGGAGGCATAGGGATTATGGCTCTCTTTCAAATGTTCTTTGTTATCTCAGTCATGGTAGGATGGTGGTAGTGTAATAAAAGCTTGAGGAGCATTGCCATGTTGACCTTGCTTTTTTCAGCTGAGAAATTCTTATATATCTTTGTGCTTTTTGAACCAAGTATTATGAATTTATGGCTGCTGTTTGATGCTCTACAACTATGAATATATACTCGTGCAATTGCTGTTTATTTATTGCCTACATAAAATCTGTTCTTAGATGCGTTTATATTTTTCTGTCTAAAAGTCCGTATGAACATGCTCCTTTCATGTCTTCTGTTTTTTAATGGGTTACATTGAGTCCTTTGGAGTTGAAATGAGGCGGGCAATCGTTAGAAGCTAGAGCTATCAGTGGAAGGTTCATGTTTTGCCAAAGCAGTTAAAAATTGCTGATTGGTCAAAGGGTGCTTCTATGAAGTCTACGAGATCAATTACCCAAAAATAAAAAGTATAATGATAATAATACCAATAATATTAAGAGAATATGAAATTGGATCCTTTCTTGAGGTTCAAAATACATAGAACCCAACCTTAAGGAATTGTCCACTTTCTCGAGGATCAAAATTCAGAGAGCCCAACCTTAACGGATTGTTACTTTCAAAGATCTTTAAGTTTGACACCTCATACTGCAAGTTATCTATAAAAATATGTACCCATTAAAAAAACAAAAAAATCAAGCCTCTGTCAACTATAACATGCCTTGATGGATTTCCGATATTTCATTCCCGGTCAGAATGTAGTGTCAGGAGAAATTTATGTGCGCAGCAGATGAATGGAATTCCGTCGTCATATGTTGGTCATTTGGACTGACAGAAAGCTGCACCCAATAGCCTCATCGGGTACAATTATAAGTCCATAATGTAGCGTACACCAATATATCAGACCATTGAATTGGCTGATATTAGACAGTGCTGTGACCCTTTCCAGTGGTCCATATTCCATGGGACTCCTCGCTGAAGGATAACGATGTTGCCTACCCGGCCGGCGGCCAGGGAGGGCAAATGGCTAATCTGAAAGCAGAGCTTTTATAGTTCTGGAGTGAACACCATCGTCTCTCTCAAGGTAAAAATAAGAAAGTCTTACATTCTTAACCCCTTTAGGTGAGCTCACCATCTTGTATTCATTTCAGTAATTGGGCTTGGCCGAGCCTAGCCTACCCTTCTCATTCCTATATGGCAACCTCGTTTTCTTAAATGCCAGGCCGTGGAGTAAACAATTGGGTAGGTTAGGTAGCTCCATAAAGTGAAAATGGGCTTATAATTTCCTAAGAAACATAAGACATCCCTACTGGGTAATAAATTGTAGAAGTTTAGCTGAAGAAGAGGTGCCATCAATAGAAGAGGAAGGGTTATAGGCTTCACTTAATTACTTAGCGTTTGATTTCAAAATTTTATTAAAAATTGTTATTAAAAACGACGTGATATTAGAGTTAGTAAAAGAGTGATGTCAAGTGGAAATAAAAAAACTGCAGGTCGCCCAATTGATTCTTCTTTTTGGGAGGGAAGATGAGGTATTGATGGTTGCCTTTTATGGTCGAAAAACTTCAAGCTATTAGTTTTCAATTAGTTTGGAGTACGTAAAAAGAATGGCTATGGCATGGCGAATTTAATGTCAGCTCAGTTACTGTCTCATCGACAGCATCACCGAAAAGCCGAGCCACTTGAATTTCATTCTCTTTTCCCATAATTGATGTGTAATTTCCTTTCCCTTATTGCTAATGGTCAAGAACGTCTGTCACCTTGCCTTGGGACAAGGAACCTCTGGGTTAAGGATTATGAGAGGGGAAAAGCAAAAAGAAATATTAGAACTGAGGGAAAGGAAAGCTCCGCAGGTAATTGACACAGTGACAATGACTGTAAAGTCTGTAATGTCTCTCCCTTGTTCGGTTCCCCCTGGAGGGAAGCTTCTTTACTCCTTCCTAAGTACGGGCAGTTCTTGTCGAGGAGTGCATCGTATAGACACATTTTCTGTCGATCATAATGGACTATGCATGTGTCATGTGCGGTACCGTGACGCTTATGGAAGAAAGAGTAAGGTTGTAGCAAAGCCATCCCATCTATCCATTCAACAGCTTTCTCTTCTCTGTCGTTGTAATGCCAAAACTATCTCAGGCCCTTTCGACACAGTTCAAATTTCGAAGTGAATAGGACAAGTAAGCCAATTATGAATGATTACCCTCCCGAGTCTCAATTATGAACCGATGGAAATAGTTGACCTACTATGTTTCTGCAAGATGCCATTTTCATGAACACTAAGCACTTACGCTTAGTTTACGTGCTTGTTAAAATGCAGGAAATTTCGGAGTCATGCCAAACAGATGTTCCCTAGACCTCTTTTCCTTTTCCCAATATTATTTGTTTTGAAATCTTTTTTCTGTGTCCGGTAAAGGTAGATCTATATCCCTAATATTGGGTATATATTAGCACTCAGAGAGAATTCAGAGCACTTAGGTTAAGTAACCGGTGATTGTAATGGGAATCAGAGGTCTCCTTGATCTTTTCCCAGCATTATAAAACCGCAAGGCAAAACACTCGATACCACTACCGCACAAGAAAATGGATCACCGAACTTTCACAAATATGACATATCTTGTATTTGTGCAACTTGTAAACTGATATTTTCTGGGGGATCATAGCTTGGCACTTCCAGTCACATGACCGCTTAAACACCCTGAAAAACATTGTCATTTGAAGCGCTGGCATTCACGCAATGTAAATCGAGCTGGTAACAGTATCTTTTTAAGGGCATTTATTTTATCCGAAATGTTGTTCCTGTAGTTCGAGATTCTGCTTATTTTCTCAGCAGCATGTATACTTTAAGAATTATGCGAAGCAAAGTCATGATCTACAATATGGCATCTTGTCTATCGGGATTGGATTACATCTTGTGCAGGTGTGGGTCCCGGATTAGAGTTATATATATCCTTTTCGCTCTCAATAACATGACTAAATAGATCTTTGCCACTGTAATGTCGTGGCACGGTCATTAGTTGTGATCCAAGATATCATTTTCCGCAAGAATGCTTAAAATATGTGAAGTTTCAAGACGTTAGAAGAACAAATTAGTACTGGGGATGTTCTGCTCATACATTGATGGTGCGTCTTGTTTAAATATGCGCCACTTGAAGATATATACAAACGTAGGAATCCTTTGATAGCCAATAATCTGATACCTTACAGAGGGGAAGAATATTGTTTTCTTAATTATCGTTCAATTTCACATGCACACTCCCAAAGACAGCCTCCGTCACTGTTTCGCCGGTGGTTCAAAAACTACAAGAGAACATAATTTGATGACGGAAGCAATGAATTCTGGATGGAATAATGAGCCAGAATAAAAATACCAATTGCATGCACGACAGGGAAATTTAGCACAAAAAATAAAACTTACAGAAAAGTGGTGATGATGACTCAACACTTTGAGCAACATCACAACCTCCTTCCCAATAAACTCATAGAACACAAATCCATTATTACAAGTCCAATGTGCAGATCCTACGTTCTAATAACTTCTAAACATCAATCCCTATACATAATTAATCTCAGTCAGCTTTTTCCTTACACATGGAAACTCCGTTTTCACATAGGCATTTTCAACCGTTCCCTTTTCAACCTTCTCAACTCTTCGCAAGTCAACTACCTTTCCCGCCCTAGAAGTTCCTCTCCCTCTTGATTATAGCGACTTAAAATTATATCTTCTTTCAGTTACTGGTTGTGATCCCCCTTGTTGAGTTTCAAACCATAGTTTTCCCACAGGTTCTGATCCCCATCTCCCATCAAGAAGGGAAAGCAGTTCTCGTGCACAGAATTTCCGGCATTCGAGTTGGATGGAGAAGAACCATCATTCCCGTGTAGTCTGAAGGTCTGTGGCTCCTGTTCGCTGAGTTCGCAGTAGGCTCCTCCTTGATTGTAGAAAGATGATTCGCTATTACGAAAGAAACCACAGCTTCTTGAGTTCTCCTTGCGCTTCTTGTTACCGTCCTTAGTTTTTCTGGGATAATTACTGACGCTCTCCCATTTGTCTTTGCACGTTAAAGCACTTCTGTCATATCCCAAGCAAGCCATCTTTCCTGCTATTTCTTCCCACACAACCTCTTGGGAACAACCACTTTGCCGAATTCTCAACTCCATGGCAGTTCTCAAATGAATTAGCCTTGTAATCTCAGACTCGGGCCAGCTTTCACCTTTCCCACCATTATTTAGTATTTCACTCCCATCCTCATTCTGGTTTTCACTGCGGTTTTGTATTTCAGCTGCAATTAGACCCTCAGAAGATGAAGCCTTTACTTCGGTTCCGGTGAGTTTCTGCAAGGCCTCCATTAAAGAGGCATCCCTTGCTTCAATCCAAGCGCGCTCCTTCGCCCAAAACTTGTGCTCCCTGTCTATCCTGGCTGCCTCTTGTTTTCGCCATTCTTCCTCTCTTAACATCCTCTCTTGTTCCTTCTGTTCCAAGGTCTTCATCAGCTTCTCCAACCATGCCTCTTGTTTCTCCATTAACTTCCTCATCTGCGAATCAATGAAGTCTTTTATCTTCGCCTTCCAGCTTCTTCCAACTTTTCTTTTCCTTCTCTTCTCCATCGAATCGTTCTCCCCAAGCGCTGCGGTGCTGAGGTCATTGTCATTGGAGGAAGAGGTATCGTACTCGGAGGAATTCGAAAGGCTAAGGCTATCGTAATGCTTTTGACATTGAAAAGCCGCCTCTTGATGATTTGCTTGAGTTGTGGGGTGGCCTGTGGTTGGAAATCGAAGACTGTGTCCAGCAAAATGGGTTTCTTGGACTGAGGTCGTATTGCTGGTTTCTCCATAGAGAGCTTCGAGCTGACGAAAGAACCTGTAGTGCTTACCATCTTGTCTTCCAGCCTTGCCTTCCTTTGTTTTCTTGTAATATTTGTACAAGTTTTCAAACTTCTCCCTGCATTTCTTCCCACTTCTTTGATAGCCATGTTCCTCAGACATTATCCTTCACAAAAAGTTAAATAAGAGACAAGATTTAAATATAACAAAATAAAGGATATGGATGAATTAAGATTTTAACTAAGTAAAATCTATGACGGGAGGGAACCCTAGACTACATTGTGAGAGGAGAGAGAGTGAATATCCCCTCATCAACCGAGAACTTTAAAAATACGGGTGCTAGACGATTTCATATGGTCTCCAGGCTGAGTAATCACACTTAGTCCAATTAAGCATGTCACCGTTCAAATTACCAACCAAACATGGGTCACGAATAGGCTAGCTACAAGATGTTCATTTTACCCGACAAGACTAGTAGTGTGTACTGTGTACTTTAGCGTTGCGAAGGTTGGTCACACTTCTAGGAAAAAACCAGTCAAACCTGCACTTAGAGGATGGGTACCCATGTTCAAAACAGTAATGACTCAGTGGAAGAACCACACAGACGATCAGCCATTAATTTTTACAGATCGTGATAAAGAAAATGAAAACCAGTTTATACAAAAAGGAGAGAAATCGCCTCCAAATTAAGTTCTCAGATGTAAGAGCCAAAAACATGACCAATCCACTCAATACTCCATGATCACAATCCCCAAAAGAGAAAAGAAACTTGCACCTAGACCGAAAGGGAGAGGAAAGAGAGTTAAGAGAAATGGGACAGAGGAAGTTCTAATGGTAAAAGAAAAAAAAAGTCATAGGAAAAGGAGAAGAATTAGGGCACATGTATGATATACCTGGAAACTTCATCCCACAAGGGCCCCTTTTGAGTAGCTTCTTTGAACTTGGGATCAAGGCAAGATCTGATCTCAAGAAGAGTGAGAGTCTCTTGTCTAGGCCATCTTCCAGTGCCGCCATCGCCTCCTAAGCACCCTGCAGTCTCGGCCTCAAACCCACTAAGCGAAGGAGTGGAAGTAGAAGTGGTGACAGTAACGGTGGGGGTAGCCGCAGCTGGAGTAGAGGCAGAGTCAGACCGAAAGTCGTGAAGACCGCGTGGAACCATCTCAGCCCCCGCTTGACGGCCCACCATCATCATGTCGTAGTGGTGGCTGGGTGTGAGGTTTCGGTGGTGGCTAGAGAAGAGCTCTGGGGGAGGTGGGATGGACGGGAAATGGGACGGCCTGCCGTTCATGAGTTGCCTGAGATCGGGCATGCCATACGGGTCCTCCATTTCCATCGGGTTTGAAATGTGAGGAAAAAAGAAAATAAAAAGAAGGCTAAGAAGAAGATAAAGTTAGTGAGAGAGAGATGAGCGGCAGACTCGGATCGTGTCGTCCACGAAAAAGCTCGAATTTATGCACAGGACAATGGTCCCGTGTCCGTGACAAGGTATTTGTAACTCTCTCTCTCCGTTTCTCTTTCATTTGAAAGGGGTTTCCTCATTCTGTGTTGTGTCTTTGTGCACTGCAGAGAGGTTGAGAGGGTGTGTTTGGAGTTTGGACAGGTAGGATACGCTTACGAGCCAAGGAAAGTGAACAAAACACGTTGTAGTAATAGTAACACAGTAAGGGGCTAATAAAAGCGGGACACGTGGGCAGAGGCAAGAAAACGATTGGAGTACAGACCATTGGTGCCTTGCTGACGCGTATGCAGTGCCTAGGATCCTGCCTTTTTGACCGTCACTCGGTCTCTCTTTCTCTGTCTCTGTGTCAGTGTGTGCCTTCTATGAGAGAGAGAGAGAGAGGGGGGAGAGACAAGATTCATCCGCGCATAAAAAAAAATCAACCACTAAATCACGGCCATATCAGATGCAGAAACGGTGTCGTTTAACTCTTACCAAAAAAAAAAAGAAACGGTGTCGTTCGAAATTTCATTACAATTTTCAAATTACGTATCCCACCGTGGAGAAAGAGGTGGAATATGTAGCATACTAGAATCTATTCTAGAGGATAGCATCAGAAGATTATATTAGCTTCCCGCACAATGGATCCTTGAATGAGATCTATTGCGTAATAATTTTGGTCATGAATCGATGTGGATAGATATAGTAACGTAGAGTTAACGTTGTGATCGCTAATAAACTTTTAAAAAATGATGGAAGTTCCATATAATGATAATTCATAGAGCTAGCGATCAACCTCTACTAAATTAAGAGCATTTTTTTTCCTTCTACCCCAATCATGGACGTAGAAGCCCACGTGATTAAAAGTTTCGAATTGTACAAAAGTCCATATTGGATGAGTGTTCCTACGTATATAGGCTGAATATTCTTTAACAGGTCAATTTTTAGGCTAACCATCGATTCCCAAGTCCTAACATCTAGATAATCTTCCATGACACGATAGTTCGTCTCTGGCTTCTTTTCGATGTGGGATAATCTTCCATTACACTATATTCTAATGTGAGACAACCGTTCTCTTATTTCACGATTTCTACCTTCTCTATTTTCTTGCTTGGCATTTACAATAATTGAAAGTGATTAACTTTCAACTTAAGCTCTATGAAGTCTTTAGTCTTTCCCGTGATAGCTTCACCTGAACTTGTACGCCAAGAATCTCGATACTGTATCTAAATCTAATCAAACTGGTTTAATCGAAAAGTTAAAATATGTGGGTGTTTAATTTGTCTAAAAATCTCTTATTTATATCAGACTCATTCAAATGAACTTGTCCTCGTAAATTGACAGCAAAAAAACCATGAAAATTAGAGCAAAAATTATAGGAGTACTCGGTAAATTGCATCCACATGAAAAAATGTTGGTTAATTTGCTTCAATAGTGGCGCCCTTGTGACACCGCCCACCAATAATTACAACCGTACGAACATATATTTTTCCCTCTATCTAAAGTGAATATATTGACAATATACTGCACGATGATGATTTGAATGTGAGACTAAATTCAAGTTCAATGTAGAAAAGGTCCATGGGTTGCTATTTCAAGATCAATATCAAGGCCACGTGATTACAAGCCGTTGATGGTGACGCATGTTGAATTTCACCTCCAGCCTTTTGTGCTAACTGCTATATACTACATCATTATCATTTACTGCGACGGTAGTGGCTTTTAAGTCGTTTTCAAATGGGCAATAATTTCCTTGTGAGCTCCAGTTCATCGTTATTAATTTGAAGGTTACAAAGAGCCTCTAAGTGACTAATTAAGTGCTCGAACTTTGTCACTAATATATTTATTTAGCTTCAAAGAACGACGAAGCCTGAAAATTTCAAAAAGTTAATTCTTCATTTTCTCTTGGCAATTCAAAAGGTGCATTTGCTTTACGTATAAACATATTTCATACAAATTAAGAGAAGCTTTGTATATTTCATAAAAATTAAGAGAAGCTTTGTCTAGAAACATATACATGTATTCTTCTAATTAGCTACTTTCTCAAGCTTTATTTCATCTGTTCCACCGTTCGTTTTTATTTTATAATTTTTGGATACAACTCTGTTTGCTGTAGGTTATGTTTGTGTTGAAAAATTTTTGGTGTTGAGTTTAGTGTTGGTATTGAATTTAATGAAGAAGTGAAGAAATAAGTAATTTATTTTATATATTTTGATGAAAAAGAGAAATTATATTATAATATTATATTATGAGTTGTTAAAATATTTTATAAAATTTTTGATGCAAACTCACTCAGAGTCGAAAATTTAAAAGAAGAAAGAGGAATAGAAAACACGCACAACGAGGAACGAGCCCTATTCTCTCTCACCTGATGTTTAGAAATAAAAATAAACAAGGGATAAGGAGGCCAGGTAAGAGCATTCCTAGTAGCTTATTCAAATTTGGCTCTCTATTTTAACCAAAAAGTACACTTCTCTATTTTAACTATCAACTTTTTAAAAACACCTACAGCAGCTTCTCTATTTTAACCATATACTTTTACTATTCTATTTAAATATTATTATTCAAAGATTTCTTTATTATTTCTCTAACATTTATATTTTTTAATATTTGTTTTATTGTAATGGTTATATTTTTGAATATTTGTCTTATCCTAAAAAGGGTGAATTTTTTTTAATTTTTGTCTTTTCCTAACGCTCGGCATTTTTTAAATTTATCTTATCTCAACAATTAGATTTTTAAAAAAAAAATTATCCTAACGGTCATATTTATAAATAGTCGTCTTATTTTAACAATCATATTTTTAAAAATGTATTAATTTAGTCTTTATTTAGTTTAAAATGTATTAAATTAGTCTTTATTTAGTCTAAAATGTATTAAGAAAAGAGAAAGAAAAATAAAAAAATATTAATATTTTATTATAGAGAAGTGAACAGTGGTTATCTAAATATAGAGAACCACTGTTCACTTGTTAAAATTTTTAACTAAAAACTGTTAAAATAGATAAGCTGTTAAAGAGTGTTTTTTGACTTTTTTGTTAAATTGATTCTCTATTCTAACAAAAATGTTAGAATAGAGAACCTACTAGGAATGCTCTAACAGGTTCAAAGAAAAGGAACGGGTAGGCACGTACACTACAGAAGAATCTCAGTCCTCTCTGAGTCTCTGACTCAAATTCAGAAGCATCAGAACCTCAGATCTGATAGCTTGCTTTTGAAGGAGCAGAAAGTTCCATCCATGCATACGCATATATAACGGCAAACAACAAGAAAATGGGTACACGAGTGGTCCATAGTCCACGCTGAGCAGGTTCTGCAGGCTGCCAAAACCCTGCCTAAGGCAAGTCGGGCAGGCTCTCGACATGGCAACTCAAGACTCAAACAGATGAAAGTCTCTCTTGAGACCTGGATTTGTGGAGAAAAGATAATATTTAGATGTTTGAGCCTAAAAATTTTAGGTATTAGAGTTTGTAAAATATTATAAAGTAAAAAGATTTTATGAGAATTGGTAAAAAAATGAAGAGATAATTTTTTTTAATAAATATTATAAAAATTACAAAATGTGATAAATTTTTTAATATTAACCCTAAATAATTGACCAAATTATTTTTGGCTCCAACATCTCCGGGAACGTGGGTCCGACTACCTTTTGCAATTTGCAGGGCTGGCCTTCATGTGCTTTTAGAAATATGATGGACGGATAAGATGAACTGATGGATGAAAAAAATTACTTTCCGGAGAAAGAGAAAGGGACAAAAGCAGAAATAATGTCCTCTTTCCTTTCCTTTAATTGATTCGTTGAAGCACCGAATCACCCAACTTGCAAGTGTAATCTCTGGAAAAAGGGTCGAACCCCAATTCCAAAGGCCAACAGATGAAAGAACACGTTCTTTTTTTTTTAATGTTTTTTTCTCTCTAATGTTCACTGGATCGTATTATTAATTACATTTTATTATGATCTAGTAGTTACATTTCTATTGCTAAAGCATGACGACTACATTATCTATCTTCAGATAGTTATGTATCTTTTTTGTTGGCATATGAAATTGGATTCGGATTTATTACCCCAAAAAATTGGCATTCGAATCGAGGGCCTAAAAGGCACAGGTTTTTTTTGTTTCTTTTCCGGTTCATCAACTATTCTTCATTTTTATTGTAAATTGTTGTTGAAAACATTCAAACAAATAAAATATAGGAGGTGTTCTGAGAAAAAAAATGTATGATTTTAGAAAAGTTATGAATATTTATGTTGAATAATATTTTATAGGTGTTTGTGTAAAATGGAGAGAGAAATGATTTGATTTAATTGTTTAATAAAAAAATATTGAAGTTATGTGAAAAAGTACAGAGAGAGAAATTTGTGTTAAATAAAAAAGTAAAAAGTTGTTGGAGATTGTGTTAAATGTATTGGTGTTTGTGTTTAAATTGTTAAGATGTTCGGTGGTAATTTTGTGAATAAATTTAAATCCTAGAAAAAACTTGAAAACGAACATTACCATAGACTCAACAAAAGTTCGCCCGAAGAAACCTGCTGGACACAGTTTGACATTTCTCTTGGTGAACTGCTGAACTGTTATATATCTTCGTGGAATATTGTACAAGTAGCCTATGGAGATCATGACTTGGGTCATATGTGTTATGATTCTAAGGGATTATGCGCCCTCTCTTAATGTATTGGGGTATATCCCGAGGCTTCGTGTGCAGTTATCATCAACCATTTGTTAGAAACAAAACGGAAGGGGAACAATAATAGAAATAGGATTGAGCATACCTCCAATCGTATTTGTTCAAGCACAACGCAACATCGTTCAAAGATTTAATTTCATCTAGAGATCTACATTGAGAGATCTTCTAGCCTATTAATCCTAATGTTAGAATTGTATCGATGGAATACACATGCATGTATTTATAGGCTAGTCTAGGATCCTCAATTAGAATAACTTTTAATTATTTTTCTCATCAAGAAATAAATCTGTATTTAATTGAAACTTCATTACTAGATTTCTTATTGGAATAAATCTCAAATCTCCCAATTAAATCATTTAATATAATATCTTACACCATTTTGATTTATCTATAACATGCTTACAAGTTACTAAAAAGGATAGTTTATCTTGATTATATGCAGCATCATTTGTCATCCTACTCATGGAATACGAAAGTAGTATAAATGCTATAATATTATTGGTTATAGTAATGCAACTTTCATTTTTTTTATCGCTTGGCTATACGATGTTCTTCTCTGTTTCACATGTCATTCTTCTCGTTTCTTTTTTCAGAGAAGCAAGACAACGTTAGCGACTTAGAGTTATGGTTATTTTTCCCTCAGTAGTTTGACTTAATTAAGATCTGTGTCTCTGTCCCTCACTGTCTCTCTTCCCATTTTGTCTGATATCGCATTTTATAGCTAATATAAATGAAATAGCATAAACATATCATTGTAATTTATATTGCTATCCCTGAGTCGGCTCATGCATGTCTGGAGTCGGAAATTTTGCCTCAGCTCCATCAGTGATATATGAATTAATTTAATAAAGTAAAAGCAAACTTAACAACGCACCGTTATTTGAGAAACATGCACTGAGAAATTTTGCTTGAAACTTTAAGAACTATAACTTAACCCTGCAATTGATTTCGGAATTGCACACTAAAACCCGGTAGGAAATCCTTACAACAAGGGTAAAGCTAATGGGTTAATCCGTTGCAAATACACGAAGAAGTCAGCAATTCAAGCCTATATATAGTAAGTCACTTTTTGGAAGAAAAAAGAAGAAGACCAATTGTTGAGTACGTAATTGAGTGAGAGTTCTAATCTCCACCTCTAGAAATTTGTCTTCATGATCTCATTTACGGGTGCTTACAAAGTTAAGAGAAATCCGAAAACACAGATACTTATAACAGCTAATTGAATGATTAGACATGCATTGGTCAGTTCTAAATTTTTATTGTTCTTAAGTGCGTTGCATCTCTTTTTAATATTTCATTTGGAATCTTACTCCTTTAGCGAACATCACTTTGAAAACTCCACAAAAGCTTCAACGATCTTAAACAATCCACACCTTTTCATAAAAGCTCAGCGCGAATATATAATATTCTTTAATTGGGACAGCTTACAAAATTGAAAAAACCTTCAGAGGCCGCATATTGTTTATAACAATTCAATGGGGGATCGATTGCCCTACTCAATGGAACGGGCCTCTGCTGATCATTTGCAAATGAGTTCTGCACTTCTTTCTAGCTATTTACAAACCAGCGACTGACCAAAAGAAGTGGAAGTCATACTTTTACGCACAAGACATGGTTTTAAGAAGAGCCCTATATATAGCATTATTTCGCTATAAAACAACTCAGGAAAATGCGAACTTTGGTCGGTGATTCGATAAAACGCTAATTAGGGTTGTGACTTTCAATTGCATAGCCAATTAGTGGTCACTTTATTGTGATACAAGATATCATTTTATAATCATAGTTAAACATTATTTTGGAAAATGGATCTCTGCCAAGGATATAAGAAGAGTCCCACAAGAGTATACTGGGTTAGTAAAAAAACGCTAAAATCTTATCCCCTGGAAGCATCTCCAATATTCAAAATTGCAGCTGATAAATGGCTGTCACCATGTACTGGTGCTAAGAAATGATGATTCGTCGAGATCCATTGTGGGGTCCGATGTCGCATGATGGCTTGGGGCCCCATAAGCCCAACGATAGGGATTGATCAATAATTACCTCATGAAAGAAGGCATATGTGACATGAAAAAGGGGTTTAGAGAAGGGCTTCAGTGCACTTGGAGGGAGAGTGGGGAGGATTAGTCAAACAAAGGACTCGATTGCTGGCCGGAAAACATCCGGCAGAAGCCGGTATTGCCAACCAAGCCAAAGCCTTTTGGTTGATTGTAATTAAAAGTTGTCTTATCGGTATATGGGAATGAGTTGTCACCCCAAAAAAGCTTAATCATGAAACGCAAGAAAGTTGATTACAGGATTTGATTTCTCTACTAATTAAAGAAGAATCTCTTTTCCTTTCAAAAGCTTCCTTGTTTGAATCGTTAATTCCCATCAAATATAGACAGGTGTCTTCCATATATAGCCTGAGTCTTTGTAGCTTCTACTACTACATCCACTAGGATGTGCTTAGTAACGGGGTTGTAGTAACCCAAGAGTACTGTTTTCGGGCTAAGATAAATGTTTGTATTTGAATGAGAGAACAAAAGTAAAGCAGAACCAGAGCTTAGAGATTCCTCCTTGCTCTTGCTCAGTTTAATGTTTACAGAAGCAATAACTGAAGCAGATCCATTAAGAACATTCAATAACCTAATAGTGCTTATATGGAAACGCAAAGCACAATATGCCGAACGTATAAAAGTAAGAGGCGAGAGTAGAGCAATGCCTATCGAACCAAGAGTGGACATCGCCTGCAATAGGTAGACCGAGTACAATGGTGGTAGTTGTCAAACACCCAAATTCATGCGTAAGCAGCGTAACATATTCGAATCACACGCTGGACCTGGAGCCGGGCTTCAACAGGCAGCCCACGGATAGTCCTTTCAGCTAGTATTATTTTGCCGGGCCGGCCTAAAGCTTGGTTGAAAGGCTATGTCTTCATTTGATTTTAAAAAGGCCCAAACTAGTTGTTCTTTTGTTAACTGGCCCAAAGTAGTTAGCAATGAAGGAAGAATTAATCGGGAAATGAATCGATGGTCAAGGAGGCAATCAATTGAAGAGAGAGAAAAAAAGACTGGTAATTAAGGAAGCAACGAGGCGACAAAAACATTAAAAATTTTATTCACTCTCCAATTGCAAACAAAGCTGTGAGACATCTAATTACTGGAGATTTTTAACGAAGGTAAATCTGAAGGCTGAAAATTTTTTGTTGCCTTAATTGAAAAGAATGTACAGAGGATGATTAAACATATGTAGTCCAGTGAAAATGTACAGTTATTAATTGGGTGCTGGATGGGTTTGGACATTATTAGAGTCAGAAAGAAACAAACTTGTGGTATAATCTAATATATGGAAAGGTGTATATCGAATATATAGTGCATTATTCCATTGGCTATCATGCATCCTCTTATTGCGTCAAAACATTCGCTCTTTTTCTCAAACTTGTGGTGCGACTCGGGAAAGTGAGCCGATGAATAGGTCTAACGTACATTTATTTGCTCAAAGCTAAGTACTAGGGTTTCTTTTAGGTTCAATAAGTGCATTCCATCCACAAACAGGAAGCCATCCAGGTTTCTTACTTTCTTGCCTACCAGATATGTTGCGGAAGCCGCGTGGAGTGCGTGTGGTACTGTATGAACTTTCACGTCCATTCTTTCAAGATTCAAGCGGCCGCCTTGTCTCTGGAACGTCGTAGTATGACATAATACGTAAGTTCAAATTTTCCCTTTAATTCAAACTTTCCTGTCATCCTGTGTATCCAGCGAAAACGTGAACATTGAAAACTAATGCTGAATGACTGCGATTCAGGATTGATGTAGAAACTTTACCTTATTTCAAATGAAAGAATCATTATTAGGGAGAAAGGAGAAAAACAAACAGCAGTAGAATCCTACGTTATCGTTTCCAAACAGCGGTAATATTTGTGTTTCACGCGGCCGCGGCAGAACCGCTACAACCTACGGCAACAGGCCAGTACGCGGATCAACTATTTCCAAACTCCCTAATTAACGTTTTGTTTTATCACGACCGCGACATATGTCCCTTCAAAAGTGTGCCTTATAAGGTGGGCCTGGTGGGGCAGGGTGCCCCTGCCACAATAACTCCACCACAAAGCTAGCCTCCGCGCAAAAAGGGTTGGACAAAGGTGCCTCCGGATATAAGAGTCCGTACCCCCATAAAATATTTTGAAGAGTTGTACGGACCAAAAGCACTTGATTTTGGAAGTTGAAAAACTTGGCAAATAGGATCTTATTTTGAATTTGAGGGACTGGCCCATTGTTAATTCTGCTCACAATGGGTCACTAACAATTTGACATCCTACCAACAGTACTGCACCTGAGCCAGCGCTTAGTTCAAAGTGAATGAATTTTCCGGCATAAAAAAAAACAAGAAAAGGACTTCGCGAGTTTTTAATTAGATCCATGTACATATGACTTTTATGTTATCAGGCATGCAAGTACAATAAAAATTGTATTTCCACGACAATAGGTCCAAAGTGATAGATACTGGAGCCTTTTAATTAGCTTTCCCCCCATGTTTTCCATGCCAGGAAAGGATAAACAAATTAAACGCCTGCTATCTCAATCCCCATTAATGTTGGGATTGTCTATTGTATATGATAGTCCATAAAGTGTCAGGCTTAAATCAGACCTGATCACCCTTAGCCCGATCTATCGCTGGCCGCTTAACCCAATTGATTAGCCCCTATCAAAGACTCCTAGTCGAATACTCTATAAGAGTCATTGTGATCGGAAGCTCTAACACTCGCAGTAGGACTCCAAGACTTAACCATTTGGGTGGTAGACTCATAATATTAATCTCCTAATCTCCCTGCCTAACTATCCAAGAAACTTTAGGACTCCTGGTAAGATAAGGAGTCCTGAAGCCCACATCTTTAGACTCCCTTTGGGACTCTAGCACTTATTCCTATAAGAAACAAATACTCCAATATATTTTCTAAGGCTTAATTGCTCTTCTAATACTAAAGTCTTCTTGAGATCTAACTTAAGCATCGAAGTCTACATATCTGATGCCGCCACCTATTCTTCTTCCTTTCAGGTCTGATTGGCTCCGACTCTCGGTGATTTTTGGCATCATCAATTGGCACCTTCTCTAATCCAGAAGCAAAATACCGTCTTCAGTTCGGAAACACCAATATGCAGCCCAACAATCCTAATATGTGGAACAACATCCGAGATCAGAAAGCAAATGCAGATCTTTGGATCGACAACATATATAACAACTGATGCAAGAACAAACCTCATGGTTTTCGAGTTGCTATATGTTTTACAGGTATCAATATAATATTAGAGATAAATCTGAAACAATCCCAGATAAGCGTTGAAGGGACACATCTTTACGCCAAGTCAAATAGGTTATCCGGTGGAAATTTTTAGTGCTCTACATTTACTCCTACTCTATGCGAAGCAACGAATCTAGATATGACAAGTTTGAAGTCAAACATGCTGGAAGAACTATTTGTGGGAATTGAGCAAGACTTGCACAGATTTAATTTATCGGCCTACTAAAAATATTTCTTTATCTAATCTGATAATTTCGTTTTATCTCAACATATAATTTTGTTTTAACTTATCTAAAATGACAACCTTTTAGTTTCATCTTATCTGATAATTCGGGCACCTAATCGTTATCTACAAAGTGCCAAAGGCGCCATGAAGCATCAATGCCACGAGCACCCTTAATTAGTACCCTCGTGACGGGAACACCTCGGGTGGCTGGTCTAAAAAAGCACCCCTGCAAGAAAAAAATGTTCTATACCACTGTGTCAAGGGCACCTTTACACCAACAAAGTGGCCTCAACAAGTGTGCCACAGGCACCCCTACACTAGCAAATTGGTTAAAGTGACATGTCCCAAAGGCACCACGAAGCGACAATACTAATACACCTTTGAGTCCCCTGCTCTAGACAAAGCTCGAGCAGTGGTCTAACTTGCCTGTGCCAAAGGCACCCCGATCGAAAACCCCTGCTCGGACAGGCTCCGAGCGGCTAATTTCCCCGAGTACCCTGTTCTGGACCGGATCCAAGCTTTCTAATGACTCTCGGTGATTTTTGGCATCATCCGTATATATATTTTCTATGCGATTAAGTAGTTAGATATTATTGGTCTCTTGCAAGTTGGAGGACATTATTTGGTCAAGATTGTGATGATACCAAGTTCATGTACTTAAAACGGCCAAACCTTACCACACTAGTCCAATTAATTAACGTGTTTGGGAGGCCATTGGGTAGGTATAGGATGGTGGCTTTTGAAGAAAATGTTTGTGCATGTTGTGGTACATATTTTTCAGTTTAAGAACCTTTGGTCCTACTTGAAGAAAATGTTAACTTGGAAAAAGAAGGCTACATATGTTTTTCGTTTAACAACGACGAGTTTAGGAAGTAATATGGCCCCGGGAAACATGTTTGTGTTTTTTGGTACAAGAAAGATATTTAATTAAGCTACACGTTCTTATGTACGTATAAGAACCAAATAGTTTCGTTTTTGTTTAGGCTAAAAAATTAACATATAGAATCAACTGTCCGATGAAAGTGTGCTCCACGAAAATTTGGTTGGACAGATTTGGAAAACCTTTGGTTATTGCAAAAGGTGGGATCGACCAGGAACAAAATAGCGGTTCGTTCCCAGCAAATTGATCACAATTTCGCCGCTACACAGTGCTCCTAGGTGGCCACGCAGCCTTGAGTCAGTGTCCTCGCGAACTACCTATAAACCTATCCACTGGTCACCTGCTACCGGATCTTTGCAAAGTTTCACACGCGCTTAATTACCCTTTTTGCTGGCAGATATTCTAGTTTCTCGCTCTGTTTTCTGGGGTTTATATCTTTTTGTTGGTACATATATATGTAGTACTTAACTATAATATTTCTGGACTCAACTTCTCAGAAGCGGGATTGGAAAAATCACCAGGAGAAGTTTTTTCTTCTTTTTCCTCTGTCATTTCCTGATCATGCGAAGAAAAATCTTGCAAGGGTTTTGAACTCTTTAGCTTAAGTTTAATATTAGTTTCATGTCTCTTTAGCTTAAGTTTAATATTAGTTTCATGTCACGAGTTGCAATGTTTGTTTTGATCGAATTAATATTTATTGGGTTTTGTTGATGTATAGTGTGGGAATCGATAGCTAGCTAGGGAATGATGTAGTTGTTTTAGGCTTTTCTTCTTAATCTAAACTGTTTTGAAACATCAGTTATCTTTACAAGAAAATAATTAAAGGACCTTCTATTTTCTTCATGAATTTTTTGAAGTAAAAGACAGGTGATGGGATATATATATCTACCTCATGCCATAAGTACGGTCTTGATGGCAACTCGGTCCACGGGGGTGGCCAGGTGGAAATATATAGACGGAAGAGGATGAGCCAGGGCAACTTTCATGCCATGTGATGGATCATAGAACTGCCAAAGGATATCTGTTTGCTTTTAAGCATATATTTCTTGTTATCGAATATCATTTGATCCCGCAAAGGCCGGTTGCTGGCCATAGAGCAACACGCCAAAATCTAAATGGAGAGGATCAGGGTTTTAATTTATCCAACTGGATGAAAAGTTAATATTTCGATGAAGGTTGTTCTCACAATGGATGATCTCGAATGGCCTTATGTTGGTGACGACCAACGGCTGTTCTGATATATATAAGTGATGTCTCGTCGTGTTGTAACCATATATATTTTACAAACTATATAGTTTTTAAGTTGCTAATTAAAACCCTATTTCACTTATATCCACTGGAGAGTTATGTATGATATTGCACAATCCTTAGGGTTCTTTACAGATATATGAGTGCAACCCTTTTTGGCCCAAAAGCTCTACTGTGGCAAGTTGACGTTAATTAAGATTGTTTTTTTGCCGCAAAAACGTAGTCCAATCCCAGATGTCCAACACAAAGCTGGCTTACACCCCGAAACTCTGCAAGCGCAGTTCAGCAACAACTGGTTTGCACTTTCTTCTCAGATCTTCTCGCTCTGCAACCAGATTTTACCCTAGATTTCCATCCACCATAAATGGCTCAGCCCACAACGATCCAATCCCAAATTCCCGCCAATATCACTCACCCCTGTGAAAATCAATGCATTATGCACAGTCCACCACCCATTCAAGTTCTAGCAGTAGCAACAGCAGCGGTGCTAGTGGAAGCAATGTCTCTGTAACTGCAGGGCCAACACCCCCCTCCAGCGGGCGTCACCCAGCTTATCGTGGGGTAAGGCGTCGGAGTACTGGAAAATGGGTGTCTGAAATTCGCTAGCCCAGAAAGCCTAATAGAATCTGGCTAGGCACATTTCCTATACCTGAAATGGCTGCAGTCGCTTATGATGTGGCTGCAATTTCTCTCAAGGGTCAAGATGCTGAACTTAATTTTCCCAACTCAGCCTCTTCTTTGCCGGTGCCCGCTTCCACTTCCCCACGTGATATCCAAGCAGCGGCAGCCTCGGCTGCAGCTGCTTTAGGGGCGGCAGCGGCTGCTATGGAGGCTACAAAGGATGCATCAACCGGGAATGAAGGTGATAGGGCACAAAGTATAGTAGATCCAGAAAGACCAGTGGTTGTTGACTTTGTTGACGAGGATTTGATCTTTGATATGCCCAATGTTCTGATGAATATGGCCGAAGGAATGCTTCTTAGCCCTCCACGATTGGACATAGCAGGGGATGACGCTGAAAACACTGAGGATCAGAACCTTTGGAAATTTCCTTAAACCACTATATATCTATATATAATAGCATAAATAATCTCCAATATTATCTGCCAAAGACATTAAAACCTGAAGGAACTTAAGCTCTATAATCATAACGGCGTCTTGCTTTGAAAATTTAGAATGCAACATCTTGACAACATCAAATGCGTGTAAGAGTGGCTTGTTTGTTTTGTAATCTGTACAGGAATTTCTATATATTAGGAATTTCTTTTTTTTTCATCTCCCTGTTGTATGTTTCATGCTTCAAGAATCGCACAACGTGAGGATCGATTTTAGCAACTACTGGAACCTTCATATTCCCCAATCCTCGCCTCGGAAGGCAGAAGCCAATGACTCACACTAATTTTATCTCGTAATGTAATCAGGGCCTTCTGGATTTCAGGGTAATATTCCTTGATTGAAACTAAGCTCGTATGCAGCAGAAAGCTTTGGCAATAGTTTCGTGGTCATAAAGTTGCCCATCCGACCATAACCGCTGCCAACTGTATTTGCAACTACCAACTTCCAGAAGATCTAAAAGAATTCATGACAGACGTAAGGCACGAGATAGAACCTTCCACAAGATCATCATACTCCATGAACTGAATCATAAAAGCCACAAAGCAATTCGCACCATGCACGATCTATATGACTACTTCATTACATGAGCCGCCATCTCAAGAATTTTGCTAGTTCTAGAACCACACCAATCCCAACACTCCGCGGTCGTATCAGGTTTTGTAATAGCTAGCTAGCATTGGAAATGGAATGGAAAGGGTAAGTTTCTGGAACTGTTCGGATGCAGCTTCCTATATAACTCACTAATATTAAGTATCCCATGGGTTCCAAATTAAGCAAGAACATCAATCGTTTGGTGAACAAAAGGAAGTATGTTGGGAGCTGGCTTAGTCAACACAGCAATCTAGATGTTGATTTGAGGATATTATGAATATTCTTCTAACCAAATTCACTCCGATATTTCGGTCCAACCATTCCCTGTGATTGGTAGGGTGAAGGGACCCAAAAGCTTTTGGCCCACCTTACCCTTAATTTGTTGACGTGTCATTCTCACTAGTTTGGTTCCTGTGACGTGGCATGCTAACAGTGGAGAATAGATACCATGGAATTCGAGATTGATGTTGATCCTCCACCTAGCTTCGACTTTCAGGGTCCACAAAGTCATACATTGTAGGTCTAGGGGCTCACTTGACTAGTAATATAATATATTAAATTATGGGTAGGGGCTCACTTGACTAGTAATATAATATATTGTAGTTTTCAGTTTATGAGGAAGTGGTAATATTGGGAAGAGATGAGACTGAGAGACCTAGTGGAGGCATAAAGAGAGATGTGGTTTATACGTACGTACAATTCGCACCAGATTAACATCTTAGCAGTTAGCACTGCGAAAATGGAGCTTTAGTACTCAGATCATGAGGACATCCAATTAACAAAGCTGCAGAAGCGTACATGGAATGCTAAATTAAATATGTAACATCATCTTTTTTCGAGCAAACAAGCGCTAGCTCCCGGCACTGTTAAGGTTTGCAAAACATGACATGACAAACTAATTTTCCATATTAGCCGCCATAGGTTAATTTGCACGTACTGATACTCCATTATGATCATGCGTTATGACTAAAGAAACATAAGAAATAAGTATGCTTTCAATTGCGAAGAAAAAAAGTATGCTTTCAATTATTCTGCCAGCATGTGTGGCCCACCCACAGTAGGGAATGTAATCTGGTGCCCAGCCAAATTAAGTAACTTGCTTTTTATATGATACGTACATCGGGCAATGGGAGAAGTCAAGAATTGTGATAATTGGGCATTAACAGATGGTTTAAGCACCACATAAAGGCTAATCATCACCATTATTGACTGTGCTAATTACCCTGTTATGCTTCTGCTGTACATTCCTATGGATGACATCGCTGCCTCAGTTAGTGCCGATACTGCGGATTACTCAGTTCGAGGACTTTGATTGATACAACCTTAACCCAACTGTCTTCGATAAAATTGACAAGATGGTTAACTGGGCAGTATTTTCCATATTTTGAAGGTAAAGATATATCTAATTGCCCAGATTCGATGCACATAATTAAACATGGCATTAATTAAGAGTGTCTACGCAGATAGAAAGAGAGTGATTTTGGAATGATGTCGAATAAAACCCCAAGCAGACGTTGCTGAACAAATCTTCAGATCCTCTACTTTATACGTTGAAGGGATTTAATTTAAAAGGTTAAGAACTTAAGCCGCTTACTTTAATTTCTATTCCCGGTTTTATATTGGGAAGTTACTTCCCGAAATTACAATTTAACATTTAAACTTTAAACTTTAACCTTATTATTTCTTATTTATAAATATATGTTTGATTTAAGGGCCCGGACCAGACAATGATGGATTTTTGGATTCGTAAAATTGTATTAGTCGACACTGGGCTGGACGATTATTCTAGACTCCAATGTATAATGGGCCTTCTTATAGATTTGATAGCCCAATGTCAAGTATCCGTTTATTGCTTCTTATTCTGCCAGGCCCAAATGCCCAACCAAAACAAGTTCCGCAATATTTGCGGGTTTCGATGTAAAGTAAATTTTAATTTATTTATTTTTTCCAGAAAATTGTTGGAATAATATATTTACTAAGGATCAAGAAGTTACTTACTGCCACCACCAGTGGTTGTGTCTCTCTCTCTTTCCTCTTTCTCCCCGTAGAAAAAGAAATAAAAAATCTTCATCCCATACCGCTACTGGATAGAGAGGGTGCTCGACTTATAAGTTAGTAGTTCCCCTTCAAAGGATAGACCATTTTGAAGATGTGTTCGACTGACTGCTGTGAGTTGAGTTCACTCTCTCCCAGCGAAGCACCAGTGGTCGTGTCCCTCTCCCTTTCTTCTTTCCCCTATAGAAAAAAAAAAAACAGAGTGTTAATTACTGATATAAAAATATGAATACCAATGAGAGTTATTGAACACTGAAGTGGTTGTCAGACCTATATAGGCAGTAGGCTATAGACGTAATATGACAAGAAGTTTGTAGAAATAAAATTCGATCCATCCTGTAAGTCATAATTAATTGCGGACTGATCCCTCTAAGTAAAGTGGTCTCTACTTCATTGATGTTAGATCTCTTATCCAGTACCAAACTACCAATCATTGAAATAAAATTTTCGTATATTTCAAAGCGTCAAATCACTTGGATACTTTTCGCTGTAAACTACGCATGTATTCAAAGTATCCGGAGAGTGGAGATATATTCGTTGTTACCGACAATATATATTGGCTAATCACTTCATACAACATTGTCTATGTTGTGTTTATTACTCACATTTCTATGCTCTTTTTCTTCTTCTTTTTCGAGTGAAAGCAAGACTAACGAACTTCAATAAATTACTACTTTTCCGCACAACTTTTTGACTATATATACGTATACACCAGGAATGGGATTTATGATGTAAAACAACGTAAATTAGCTAGGGTTCTACCTATATCGTACCAATCAATTCAGAAACTTTCTCTATATAGGTTAGACCAAAAGTTTCCAGGGACGAGAGCAATTAGCCCGGGCCATGCCGCAGGGTAAAGCCGAGGTCTTTGAGACCCAAAAAGGACAACGTCATGTGTGTGGGCTACGGATAAGCCACAAGTATTATGGATCCTAGCTCTACGCTGTGGCCTATTAACTTCTGAAATGAATCACCAACGTTTTTTAATGTGGGCTGAATTACGAAATTTGGTTGGCCCGGCACTGTTTAACCTGGCCCATTAAATTCCAACGATACAGAGTTTGATTCATAGTTGGACCAGCTGATTTTAATTCATTTTTATTTTTGAAAATTGTGGGTGGACATAGTACTCTGAAATGTGGTAGGCAGAAATAGCTTCTCTCTCTTTCTCTCCATGATCTGTTTTAAATTCCTAGAGGGATCAATTTTTTCCCATAGCGATCAATTTGGTTAATTTTTCTCCTTTTTGGCTTCTAAAGATAAAGGTTTGAAGTGATCCACAAACACTAGCTAGGATATTGCTGAGAGCCAAATTATGTAATTTTTAGAATCTTGATTGCATTCTCAAAAATTTCAAAAATTCCACCTTAAAAAAATCATCCCTAAAAGTTGGATATATATATATATATATATATATCCTAGAACATCGTTTGAGATCGATGTACCGACTAAGGCATTTGTTGCCACAAATGGATACGAGATTCTTTATGATGGTCCTGACCAAATGTATTTCTTGTTCGTCTAGGTCTCGGTAGTTAAATCTACTGTTATAGACTATCGCTTCCTCGGCTTAGCACGAAACATATAGTGATTTTCTCGATCCCTTTTGAAATCCTATTAATTTTTTTTACACCCTGGTAATAGTTAGGCGCATTATATAGGTTTATCCTTGTATAGTTCTAACTCTTGAAATGCAAGCCTTGCAACATTTTTCATCTAAAAAGGAAGTATTATTGCGATCATTTTGGCATCACCACGTCGAAAGGTTCAAACAATTACATCAAGTTTCATATATGAGGGCCTATTTACAATTCATACAAATTCGAGGACCTGGAGTACAAACCAAAACAAAAATTAACACCAGTTCGGTTAAATGAATTAACAATATAAGTATATTTATTTGTGTTCCCCCTCGTTGGTCCCTCCCAGATGTAGAGTCTTTACTTTGAAACGTTCAGGCCTCCGTAATAAGCCACCAAACAGTCCACCTGATCCGCCACGTGTTGTGGTGGACCAAACATTCAAACGCCTTTGCCTGGCGGCCGTTAGAACATTCAAGCGTCTTTGCCTGGCAGGTCGTATCACATACAACCCTGAGATGCCTCTGGTTAGCTCGTCAATCTCTTCTCTTTCCCCTTCTGCAGCCACAGGCGCTGTTGTACACTGCATCTGATATTGTACGAAGGGTTTGGGACTCATATTGTTAGCAGGAAGAGCTCTTGCGATCTGAGATAATTGTATGGCCTTTGGTTTGTAAAGTTGAGGTGATAGGCGGTCTTGAGGCATTGGCGACCTGCAGTACATACCATTTACGTGTCTTGGTGTGGAGGGCTGAGGAATTTGAAGAAGCACCAAACAATGATTCATGACGCACGGACTTGTTATGTTTACAGCAGATCCAATTTTATGGAGATGGGCGCGCAGTACTGGTTGGCTTTGTGTGGTTTGAAAGAAGTTGGAAATGGAGGAAGGCAAAGTTCAAATTATGTAGCGTTATGGGGTTGGATTTGGTTTATATAGGAATATTGGCTGTGAAAAGGAACGGGTTGTTGACTAAGCTCGAATATTGGACATATCGCGTAGTTTTACCCGTTATATATCCTCGCAGACTTGGGTGATGTTCGTTTTGAGAAAAAATGTAGGATTTTAGAGAAGTTGTGAATTTTTATGTTGAATAGTATTTTATTGGTGTTTGTGTAAAGTGGAGAGAGAAATGATTTGATGTAATTGTTTAATAAAAAAATATTGGAGTTATGTGAAAAAGTATAGAGAGAGAAAATTTATGTTGAATAAAAAATTAAAAAGTTGTTGGAGATTGTGTAAAATGTATTGGTTTTTGTGTTTGAATTCTGAATATGTTCGGTGGTAGAATTGTGAATATACTTAGAATCCTGAAAAAATTGTGAAAACGAACATACCCTTGGTCTAACTTTGACATTTCACGCGCGTTCCAGTTGTACGCCCACGACCCTTGATTTTGCGTTGAGTTTTTCTATTTCTTAGCAAAAACTACAGCGATAGGTTTTTCTTGCCATGGACTTTACACAAACCTTTGTTTCTGTCACTGTAAATCTACCCCTTCTGATCTCCTAACCATACGAATACATAGATTTTATTATTTAAACTGTATTTTTAAAATGAAATATGAAATCAGATCTCAAATTTAAGACCTTACTTCTAATTTCATGTGAATCTATAATTATTTTATAAATTTCAATTAACTAATAAAAATAAATAAATTTTATTATTTAAATTATTTTCTCTTACCTTTGCAGCCAAGTAAGTAAGCTCTTGTTTGCCCAAGTATTACAACAGAAATTTCCGCCGCTCTTTATGTGGCGGCTACTACAAATTCCATACATACTTTTTGGCGTAGATTGAAGCCAGTATATATAGTTTAATATTGGAATCAAACATTGGGTAGAACACCGCAAATTAAAAAGAATTCCTAGCTGCCCAACAATGTGTTTGAGGATAATATACGACGGACTAAACTTTGCATGTTGAATATGTGGAACAAGGCCAGCCCAAGCTCCAGCAGCGGACGTAGAATTTTTGGATCGGGAGACCAAATAATAATTTATTATTAAAAAATAAATGGGAGTATTTTATAAACTCATCTATAAAAACATAAAAATATTATTAATTTTTATTAAAAAATTAATAGGAGTATATATATATGATGAGCCATAAAATTCCAGGTCCTATCAGACCTGACACCCCTGGTCTGACCTGTTCTGTTGCTAGCATATTCGGCTAATCACTCCATATCCCGTTAGGAGTCCTAGAAGTTTTAGACTCCTAACCAAACATCTACATAATCGAAGAGGATAAAGATTCTATACATTCGGAAAACCTCTTTCTCTCCTAATAAAACTTAATGATTCAGTTAAGAGTTAGACTTTCAATAGAGGTGTGGTTCCTAAACCTATATAAATAGTCAGTTACTCTCCTTCATATAATCTGAAGCTTGAATTGTTTTTCTAATAACTCTTTCATTGATCTGGTCTAGTACTTTTACTTCGTTCTTATTTCTTTTTTTCACTGGTTGCTTATTTTTACGATAAAAAGACGAGAAAAATCGTAACTTTTGTCTTGGCTCCCCCCATTGGCGGCCCGCTAGCTGCAAGCATATACTCCTTTTCCCTTTATTCGTTCAAAGCTGTGTACGTCTATAGGAAGTATATTTCCGACTAATACTGTACAATATCTGAAGCAGGAATTTGGATGAAATATGAATTTAGGATCTCGCTGGAGATCAATTTTGTCTGGCGTCTGTGGAATACCCTGCTGTTAAGTTAGAGAAGAGAAATGGAGCCCACTATCAAATCCATTGGTTAAAGAGACCATACTTTATTGTTAATGAACTCGATTTGAATTCGAAGGCCCTAAACTGGAAACTGGACCTGATGTTCCGCGCGAGACTGAAAGGAAAAGAACTGGAGAAACTTTATGCAGGTCTCGAATAGTTAAACGACGAACTACATTCATAACCAATTTGAAATCTGTAAGCTAGAAGAAATTTGAATAGATTTTCAAACCAACAAATTATCTCATTCAGTACTCAATCCAATAGATGGGAAATAGAACATAATATCTCTTTCTCAAGGGTCGTAAGCCATCTAGCCTGACATTTATATCAGCTTCGCACTCTCTATGAATCTACGGAGGGGAGGGGATCAGTGGGAGAAGGCCCATGATTTAGGCTGCACAAAAGCGTAGATGATGTTTGGATACTTACCAGTTGCTCTATTTACTAGTTTGATAATGCTGGCTATATTTTAATTGTCCATTTTCATAATGCGGGTTATATAAAGCCTAAAGGTCCCACATAAAATCGTTTCCCAATACATTTCTTGGTCATTCCATGGAGAACTCTTCGCAAAATATAATCTACGATAAAGTGCTTAATTTGGTGCTCTTGTCTATGGTATTTCACCTTTGTGATGAATTTGAAAAAATAAATAAAGAATGAGAATAATGGAATAATTAGAGCCCCAGAGATAAGCCCATTCGTATTCATGAGTACAAATGAATAAAGAATCTGCAATATTTACCAAATAGTCAAATACAAACAGAACATTACAAGCATTCCTAGTCTAATACTCTTTACCCCCGTTCAGGGCCGAGGGATAAATTACATATATAGCGCTTCTCCACAACCACAAGTCCAATGACTGGGAGGCTGCCAGAAAAAGAAAGCTCGAGTCCTGATAATAATTTCTTAAGATCAGTGGGTTTCGACCCTTCAACAAACATCTTTGGAAAGTGAGACGATGTAGATCGAGGGACGACCCGTTGGTATTTATATATATGTTTCTGTCTTAATACAGAGACCAAAAAGAAAGATAACAAGGCATGACAACTTTTGCACGTTGGTATAACATATATACACGTTTACAAAACATCAACCATTATAAAAAAAATGTCACTATTTTAAAATTTTAGTTTTGCAAACACAACTAACTTAAAATTTTTATTAAATAAAATAACTTTAAAATAATCTATCTTTCTTACCTCAAATCATTTTTTTCACTATAATAAATATAAAAAATTCACTCCAAACATCTCTTTCTTTAACTTTTCACAAACTCCAATAAAATTCTAGTTATCTCTTCTAACTTTTACATCAACTCCTATAAAATTCCACTTTATTCATTAGTTTCTCACAAAACCCAATAAAACTCATTTTTTTTCTTTCAATTTTTAAAACATCCCTTAAATATTTCACTTAGGTTAGAGTTTGCAAATGTAATAGTACTCCTTTCTTTCTAAATTTGGCACTATATAATATTAATATATATCCCTCTCTGCTGATCTCTCTCTTGTACAAGGCCACCGCCGATAAATATTCAGCAAGAACAATGCTCCCCTGCTCGTACGTACAAATTTGACTTCCTCCTAGCTAGAGGATACTTTCAAGGATATACAGGTGTTAATTGCAGGCGGTAATCTGATTAGTAGGTAAAATCTATTTTCTTCTTTTGTTGCGCTTGAGATGTATACTTCTATTACTTGTATAAGCTAGAGATCTTAGATTGAATTCTAATTACGTAGGAGAGATGAGATTAAGAGGGGAAAGAATATTGCCGCCCACTGTGCTTGATTAAGCCAAGTGTATCACAGAATCATGTGAGAATTACAATTTAGAAGCATAACCAATCGCGCACTGTGTTGGGTTAATTCCTTCTATGTGAAGGAAATCTCAATTAGGAGTCCTATAATAAGGCTTAAAGCCCATTAGGTTTTAACTTATAACCCTATGGATAAGTTCTTTAAGATATACGGTTTAAAAAGAAGAGAAAGAAAAGAAAGAGACAATTTTTCTCTTTCACGCCTAGGTTTCATTAAAGTATAGATCTCTCTTCGTATGTGATCTGATTGAGCTGAAATTTGGAAGAGACGTTGATCAAGGTATCAATGAATTGGAGCCATTTTACAATATTACTCATAAAGCATAATATTTTCTGCAACATCGATCAACAGAATGTGCAAGAAACCGCCGTAATTTGATTCCTGTAGAACAAAATCTCTTGAACCATCGAGGATTAAATTTTTCGTATTACCCAACTAGAACCGGGTATTTTGGACCAGGAAAAAACTAAGGTTCATTTCAATGCATCTCTACAGAGGCGGAGCCAGGGGGTGCCGGTGGGGGCGGCCGCCCCCACTTGCTCCAAAAACTCCATTAATTTTTTTTAAACAGGCCTGCCCCTACTGGCCCAGCCGCCCAGGCCTGCCCCCACAGCTTCAACCTCCTGCACGACAGGTAGTTGAGAGTGAGTCATAAAAGGAGAGATCTAGAGGAGAGAGAGAGAGAGAGTGAGTTTTTGGGTGATGGCAGTGAACGAGGAGAGTCAGGGGAGTGGGAGTCCAGAGGCGAAGTTGGGGATGCGGGTGGAGGATACGTGGGACGTGATGGAGCAGCAACTCAGTCCCACTGAGAAGCTTAATGCCTGCTTTGAGAGCATCCCAGTCTCTGCGTTCCCTCCAGCTCCTTCAGACACAGGCATGTAAAATAGTAAATTGTAATTGTGTGACCTTGAAAATCGCACATCAATTTGACAGTGATGGGTGAATTTCGCATGAAATGTTCAATATATACTGATCTAAGTGCGGAATTTGGGATTGATTTAAATTCATTTGTAATTTATTGTGTGATGGGAATATGCGCTGAAATTGGACCTTTTTTCTGATCTATGTATCAATTTCTGATTAGTAGAGAAACTTGTGCGGGAAGAAAACGTACGAAATTTCTAGCAGAAATCCTATTTTATGTTGTTTGGGTGGAAAAAGGTGAAAGAATATTATAACCTCAGTACCTCAGGTAACGAAAACCGTTTTGTTTTCAAGGAGAAATTTTCTTGTGTTTGTGAGGGTTTCTGGAAAGCCAAATAGAAAATTTATGTACTGTGCTTACCGTGTGCGACGGTGTGGTGGCCGAGTATACATTGTTTGTGACATCGAGGCCTGCTTCCTAAGCTTTCTGGAATAATTGGCTTACCACTATGATTTAATCTGTATCGGGATTATGTCATTCTTATTATATGGACCACTGGCTTTTTCACATGATACCAATGATGTGCAGATTGTATTGGTTTCTTCATTTCCATTTTATATACTCTTGTTCTATCTTGTGCTGAGTGCATTATGATTTTTACCTTCAGTTATTGAGATAAAATCGGACACCAGTCTAGCTGAAGCTGTTCAAATTCTGGCCCAACATAGAATTCTTAGCGCTCCTGTGTTGGATGTCAATGCCCCTGAGAACGCTAGTTGGATGGACAGATACATTGGAATCGTTGAGTTTGCAGGGATTGTTGTTTGGATTCTGCATCAGGTTAGCATGCCAGCCAACCCGTAGAATTGGAGTTCTCTTATGCATGTAAGAATAAGAAAGCGATAACATGTTCTAACCTGTTGGTGTCTTAAAAGATGGAACAAATAAAATTACTTTACTGTCAAGAAAAAAGAAATAGAATTACTTGACTAAGTTGACTAAACCTTTGAACTTGTCTCATCTTGTGTAAGCCTCTTCCCCCACCCTCAGATTCAAAGAGTGAAGATTTTTTTCCCTCTGTTCTTTGATGCATGTCCAGCTCCTATTGCTTGGGCACCAACAACTCCCACTAGACAAAATATATAGCAATTGACACTGATGCTGAAGTGATAAACTTTCGGCCTTCTCTTGTGAGTACTCCTTCTACGTATCCGACCAGAGAAGTACTTTGGTTCAAACCGCTCACGGGTTTTCAGTCAAGTATTCATGCTCTTACTCAAACCATTTGTTAACCCTCTTCCCCTATGATTGAGAAAGTGGTCTTGCCGCTTAGGAAAAAATAAAAGAAAAGAGAAAGTGGTCTTGCCATGCGGACAATTAATAAATGGTCTTGCTTAGTATTTTTCTTTCAGCTTATCTAACAAGGTAAATAGTTTCAGTAAACTTGTGAGGTTGTTCCCAGTGTTGGTTCGTCCATCCCACCACCACCCACTGAGCACATGGCAACTCCCCCCCTCCCCTTTCTGCTATTTTGAGTTGGGTTTTCCCGCACTATGTTCTTAGGTCATCTCGTCAATAAACAAACAAATAGGATGTTATTTTTCATATTTTGACTATATTTGTTTATGACTGTGATTTTACATGCATACGAGTGTAATTGTGAGGAAATATATTTGTGTGTTATTGGCATGACTTATTTGGATATATTGATTAAGTGTTTCCGTATCTATATTCTCAGGAACACCATACGAAGGCGGTGTATATTTCCTGGACATAACATTTCCAACTGATTATCCATTCAAACCTCCAAAGGTATGCTGATTTACATTCACTGCTGGAAAACTATTGAGCAATACTGAACTCTCACAAAGAGGGAAAGTGAGACACCAAATAGAGAGAGTAATAAAATCTTATAAAAATTTTGAGCATGCAAAGCAAATGGTGTGAGAAGTTTGAAAACCCTGAGAAGTTTTGGAAACACAAATGGTATATTTCCTGGACATAACATTTCCTCTAGGTTCTCTTGCAAGTCTAAAACCAGTGCAATTGCCCACAATAGAATGAAGACTGTTCACATTTTGACAACAATGGTGAAAATAGCTCTATAGATTGTCATTTCCCTTGCTGCTTCATTGTTCATTATATAACATTTTTTTATAGCTTTACAGATTCTCATCTCCCTTTCTGTTTCATTCTACATCACATGATATTTTCGTTTTACCTTGCCGTTGCTAATGAACTTATCATATGAGAATAGTTGGTGCAATTGCATTGACTACATTGTTGTTTTGTTTTGTTCTTTTTAGATAATGAAGCGGTTTTTTATGAAGGCCCGTAGAATCCAATTACCATATCTCAGTATTAGCAAATAGTTCAGTAAGTGTATTTTATTATTTTTTGTTCTTAATTTGCGATATTGTAATTTTAAGAACTTTTTACATTATGTGGAAATTTTTTTTAAACTTTGTTTTGCCTTAGAAATTCGACCCCCCTGATTTTATATCCTACATGCGTCACTGCATCTCTATACACAAGTTAGAAAGCGTTGTTAGCTTTAGTGGCCATACATTTTCACTTGTTTTCCTCCTTGACAACCCCTCCGACTTGTAAAGAGCGTACTTTGAAACGCTCTAGCTTCCTCGACGAACGTCCAGAACGAGTGTACGAACAGGTTGTTGAGTTCATATATAGACTTATTTGCATTTGTATTGTATGGCGTTGCGATCGATAAGACTTTTGAATCTCCGATGGATGATCTGTGATCGAGGACTTCTTTGGTTTAGCAAGATCAGAAGATGAAGCAATGGATAACAGGCTTTGGGTGCGTCGAAAGAAGAAGATGAAAGAAGCGGCCGAACGTAACTCTTTGTTTGGAGACCAAAGGCATTGGCCTTTGTTTATTTATACGCGCAGCAAACGCGCGCCTCATGAGTTGGTCACCAGCTGACAACTCAAAGCTCAGACATCAAACATTAATTTGACGCGTGCATATTTTCAAATAACAGTCAACCTTTCATGTTTCGTCTAGGTCGGATTTTCCTTGTCTCATTTTTCGTCTCTACCTTATTATTGTACATAATATAATGAATTCAAGTATCGCAGCTGCCCATATTTTCAAATAACAGTCAATGATCGGGCGGGCGGGCGGCTTTCCGCGCAGACTGCATCAATTCGAGAGTTGCTCCTTAATTCGTCCAGCGCAAAGAAAAAAAAACATAACTGAGGCCAAAAGAAGACTCAAATCCTTCGAAGAATCACCAAGGGGTGTGGCTTCGGAAGAGAACATCTGATACTTAAGTTAGCATAGTGTTTGTGAATGTTAAAATTTTACCCTAAAATTTTAACATCATTACATTCTCATTCTCTCTCCTTACTTTTTCTCTAACTTTTTACTAACTTTTTCACTTTTTACCGACTTTTTCACTTACTTTTTCATTCTCTCTCCTCATTTTTTCACAAACCCTAAAATTTTACTTACACAAATACCATTAGAAGTTGAAAAATAAGTGATCTTAAAAATAAAATCTTTTGAGTGACATACTTTGCTTTTATAAGCGAGGAGAGTCATAATAGGAATTAGCTACTTGGGTTGTTAGGACTTTCGATCCTATTATAAGTATGAGAGCTTATTTAACTTAAAGATCAGGTGATAAGTTAAACACATGATCTTTCGGGATTAATTGTGGGATAATGCGGGATCTCAAGCTTATAAGGGAGGACTCTCTTCGTAATTTAATTGTATTGCTGGGCCTTTTGGGCTTAGTCTTTTGCTTGGTTTAGGCCGACTATATCATGACCTATCAGTAGCCATATTCATGTTGTTGCGTGATTCTACAATTTGGCCCAGATGACCTTAGGAAGCGTGATCTGCGGTAACCTTCATTATTTTCAGAGAGTCCATGTGTTTATAATATTAAATTCGCCTTTGTTTGGGCTAAAAATTTCGCCTGTTAAATGAAAAAAAATTGATCATGACCCAGATCTATGTTTGACTTTATTTTTACTCTCTTTTTGCTTCTCTAAGTCATGTTCTAATTTAACTAAAATGGAAGTATAACAAGAGTCATGAGTCGAATTCAAGTACGGTCACTGATATAATATCTTATATATCGACATATTCCAAAAGTTGTATTTGATAAAGATTATGGTAATCTAATTATGATGTTAGGCGTGATGTTCCTCCTATGTTTTCTTTCGTTCTAATTTGTTACGTTAAAGCCTCTTTCTATGGAAAACTCTCTTTTTGTTGGGAGTTCCAGCGATTTTCCGAAATAACATGAATAACTTTGAGGAATTAGCAAAATCATATATGCATCGACAAACTGGCGTTGCAAGCGCGGAGCTCATCGCTAGTAAAATCTAACTGTTACAGGAAGTCCAAGTTTCACAATAGATCATGACTTGAACTTCTCGCTCTTAATCAACATCGTTGATTCTCTTGAAACTTTTAACAAACAGAATTTTATGATTGGGTTGGGTTGGGGGGGGGGGGGAGGGGGGTTGAGAATGGGAGAGCGTAGGCTTTAGGGTGCACGTAACCATAGATGGTGTAGAAGGTCTGCAGAAATGTAAACGCTAAAGAGTACGAAGGCAGCCACAGCTGAAATGAACGACCATGGCATTTTGAAATACCTTTGCTTGAAGCTCTCCCACTACACATGTTACCTATTACGATAATAGTCGTCTATCTCACAGAACAACATGCCCAGACGATTATCAAAACTCAAGTCCCTGCCCAAATTGTTGATGAATCGGGCAGCTTCGTCGTCGGTAGCGAAGTAATTGTCAATAACGTTGCGGTCACAAAGCTACTCGACGTCCAAGACAGAGTTGATTAGGTAGTCTAAGAAACAAGCATAAACAGAGAAGTGCTTGTAGAAGCTGTGATAGCACTGCTCGAATGCTACACAATTAACCAACAATGAGCACAAATCAGATCAGACCATCGCGCAAATCGCAAATCCTTTGTTCCTGCTATTTTCAAGCTCTGTCCTCTCGAACCCCCCGACCTCTCTCGAACCTTCCTTCCCCAGCACTAGCGTCTCCCTATCCCTGGCTTTCCGGCGGCGGGAGGAGGTCGGCCCCACCCTCCTTCCCCCTCTCTTCCTTTCTTCTCTACCTTCCTCTCCCTTCCCTCTTTCTCCTCCGCCCCCTCCTTCTTCCTCTTCTTCTCTTCCCCATCTCCTTCTCCCTTTTTTGTTCGGTACCTCCCTCCTTTCCCCCTCTCTCCTTTCTCTTTCCCCTTCCCTTCCTCTCTCTTTCCCCCTCCTTCTCCTCTTCTCTTCTTCTCTCCCCCTCTCTTTCCCCCCTTTTTTTTTGTTTGCAACTTGACGGTAGATCCCGGTGTTTATGGGCAGCCTCGGTGGCCACAGTCTTGCTCAATGTCGTCTCCTCTTCCAGCCGAGCACAACGGTACCGGTCTGGCTTCCATTGGAGGGCGCGTCAGGTCTCACGCGCGTCACGCGCCGCCCGTGGATCTCACGCACCCATTCTTGTACTCCTTGTTCCGGGCGTTTTCGGCGGTTTTGGCGGCCACGCGCCGCGCGGCTAGATCTTGCTCTCTTTGGCGAGCCCAGTGCCTATTTGTTACTGTATTATGGTGGCGCGTGGTGTAGACGCACGAGCTTTCTGATGGCGCGTGGTTTACACTCGCTGGTGCTTCTCATTGCTATGGCAGTGGCTCGACTTCTATGCTCGTTTGCTGGCGGTTGTGCTGGTTCCGTCTATATTTGGTGTTTGTTTGGTTTTTGTTGTTGTTGGTCTGTTTTTTGTATTCTGTATTTTGTTTAGGTGTATTTTGGTCCGGCTCCTGCGTGAGCTTTCTCCGATCCCTTGTGGATCTTATCTTCCGTTGCATGAGCTTTCTGTACCGGGCTGTGGTGCTTTCTTTACTGGCATGTAAAGGTCTTGGTAGATATGTCTACCGAGTCCGGTCGCCGCTCTCACTGCTTTGCATGGAGCATATAGCTACTTTATCCGATCCGTTTTAGGATCCCGCCGGGGTTTATCGCCTGGTCTCTGTTTCGGTTCATCTTTGGAACATGATCTAAAAAAAAACAACCAACAAAGAGCACACAAAGGTGTTGATTTGTAACCTGGGCATCTCAATTGCACCGTCCTTGAATCTCACCATCGAGAAGTTGCTCCCCTTCGCCTCTTTGGACCTTAATATCTTCGAGACGCAGGGGATGATATAAGTTTTCCATAGCACTCGTCGGCGTTTGGAATCAAGTATGGCACATTTCCCTTCCGTCGGGTGGGATACAAGTTGTCCGAACAACATCCAGCAAATGCAAGGGTTCAGGTCTTTGGGTCGAGCTTTGGTAGGTAAAATTTCCTACTTCCTTTGAGAAGAATGTTTCGACTAAGGAGAACAAGGTCTGACCGGAATCCACCAGGGTTGTGTTGGAAACATCAAATAACTTTTCCAAAAAGAAAAAGGGGATCTGATTCTCAAGCAAGAGCAACTGAGCAAGTCGCGTCTGATTTGCTCTAATTTGTCCTTGTACTCAACATGCCGAGAGAGTCTTCTATCTGTAACAGACTAACAGTGACAGATTGTCAATCTTTACAAGCAATTCTAATATAAAACAACCATCAAGAACCATTCTTTCGACCAATGGCGTATCTAGGATATAAAATGAGTGGGGTCTCATTTCTAAGGGAAAATGACCAGAATTTTTTTTTCCACATAATGTAAAAAGTGTCTTAAAATTACAATATCGCAAATTAAGAACTAAAAATATTAAAAATAATGAAATACAGTTATCCATACCAAGAAACAATTTATAACCCGTGTCTTACAAACAATTTATTTATAGCAGTTTTTAAAAACTGGTAGCATGTGTTAGTAACATGTTCTACACCAAGAAATCGTTCAATCACCTATCCACTTTTGTTCACATATCTCAAAACCACTGTCATTTGCTCATTCACTGAACTATCTCGAGATTCATCAACCATAAGACAAAAAAATTCATCCCTAATGTCTTTAATGATAGCAAGTGTGGTCTGTGCTGCACAAGTCAATAGATTCACGCAACCCTAGGTCAGAAATAATATCATCCGAACTCAACAAAGGGCGAGATCTTTTTGAACTAGAATCCTCATTAGAAGTAGTAGCCACATTAGGAGTATTAGACGACTCCATGCTTCGTGGATTTTTTTTATAAAAAATCTATCTATTATCTAAAAAGAACAAAACAAAACAAAATGTCCATCAGCATATGAGGACGACAATTCTTAACACCCATAAATAATTATGGAGTTTGATGCCTATATGAAGATAATGAATTTTCTTCTGTCAAAAAGTATTGGTGCACTCAGCTATTTCTCGTTAAAAAATAACATCAGTAATAAATTAGATTAATAAAAAAATAGTATTTCTGTGCTTTCCTTTCTAATTGACAAATGATAAATTAGTGAGGATCTACATAATTTATGTATTAGTGCAGTTAAAGTGATAATGGACCAGTGAGAGGGACTGCTGAGGCGTGAGGGCTAAGGGAGACACAGAGATATCGCAGAGTGAGAGAGAGAGGCGTGAGTAATTTTTTTAAAAAAAAAATCAGATGGTAAAACGGCGTAATTTCACCTTCTGATTTAAAAAAAAAATTTAAGCAATTAGGCTACACAGACTGGGCCAGTGGGTGTGCCCCCGTTGGCCCAGTTCCGCCCCCACTGGCCTTGGAAGCAGGCTGGGGCAGCTGGGCCAGTGGGGGCAGACCTGCTTCTTAATAACTAAAAAAAAAATTCGCAAAGAATTTTTGGAGCCAGTGGGGGCGGCCGCCCCCGCCCGCACCCCCTTGGATCCGCCCATGCTTTCGACCAAATCAGCTGTTGTCAGGGAGATCTCTTCTGAATAACACTATCTGGCTTTCTGTTCAAGTAGACTAATGCTTTCATAATAAGGGATTATGTCTTGGGTCGTTCTGTTGAGTATGGAGCCGAGGCACTCCATTTGTACTCCTCCCTCACCTGGAGGTGAGGTGAGGCTCGCCGTTGTAGTGTGTTTGTGTTGTGAAAATTTTAGGTATTGGGTTTAGTGAAAAAGTGAAGAGAGGTAATTTTTTATATTTTTTGTAGTGAATAGTAGTGATTTGATGGGGGAGAGAGAGATTATATTGTAATTTTTTATTGTGTTAAAATTTTAGAGTGTGTAAAATTTTAGGACGCAAACGCAGCTGTAGTAGGGCCCAATGGAGACGAGTTGGGGCTGGTACCACTGGCCGATGGTCTCGATGCAGGCGGGGGTTCTTTCGCAAAGATTCTTGGGCCTGGGCAATTCTCTGTTCCACCCGAATTCGGTAGCCATCTTCCCAAGAGGGACTGGCGACTCCTTCCACAGAGTCGGTCTCCATCTTGTTGGATTTTGACTCTGGATTACGCATGTGAGGGGGGAGAATGGAGCTATTGTGTGACCTTTTATAAAGGAAGTTTTTTTTTAAGTGAACATTGCACTTGGTCCGTACGTGACCAAAAAAGTGCAATTCCTCTATTGAGAACGATACTACCGGGCTCACTCACACTTCTTTCCAAGTGTGTTTGGTAAGGAAGATGGGGTGGGTGGGGGTAGGTGAAAAAGGGAGGTCTGCCTTGAGACATGTGATTTCGGGATGATTTTAGTATTTGAAAGGGTTTCCGCACTCGAATCTACCAAGATTTTAGGATTCCAAACTCTTTTCATAGAAACCCTTTTCAATCACAGAAAAGAAAAAACGAACGAATTGGGGAATTATTTTTCGGTGAACGATTTCAAACCCATAAAAAGATGCGCGAAATGGCTTAAACAAGAAAATCCTGAAAAAGAAGTACAAAAATGCACTCGTTCAAACTGTAGGGCTCGAAGTCTTCCACCTTCCCACATAAAAACTGGCCCCAATCATTTCTTCTTCATTTTTGGTAAGTAAGGGAAACCATATATTACAATAAGCAAAAAAAGCCATCAAACGCAATACAGATCAAAGTTAGGGTCCAAGCACTCGTTCACCCAAGTATAGGAAATAGAACGCTCTCTAGGAAGGAGAATGCAACCCTCACAGTTTGAGGAAGCGGCCCATTGTCCATTGAGCTATTTGTTGCCAAGTATCTATATGGAACAACTTCAATTTTCGTTAAACTTCTTTTAATTCCATATTTTATTATGTAAATTTCTTAAAATATTTTTTAAACACATGAGAAAATAAAAATATGTATTAAAAGGAATAAAATAGTCTATAAAATAATTATTAACATTAAATAAAATATTTTTTATTTTTTTTCAAATTATACTTATAGAGGCGTTTTTGTTAAAAACGCCGCTATAGGAATACCTTTAGCAGCGATTTTTTAAAAAACCGCTGCTGAAGATGAACTCTACAGCGGCGGTCATCATGACCGCTGCTAAAGGGGGGTCACTGACCGCCGCTAACGGTAATATCTTTATCGGCGTTTTTTGAAAAACGCTGCTAAAAGAGGGGTCAATAGCGGCGGTCACTGACCGCAGCTAAAAAGACCGCTGCTAAAGGTACTACCTTTAGCAGCGTTTTTCAAAAAAGCCGCTACAGGTGGTCTATAGCGGCGGTTGGTGACCGCTGCTAAAAAGACTGCCGCTATAAACTCCCTGTAGCGGTGTTTTTAGCGACCGCTGCTAAAGACCTGTTTTTTTAGTGAATTGACCAACCTCAGGTAACATGTATGGATACATGTCAGAAAAGAAGATACTATGTCCAGGAGCGTACCCAGGTTCCACAGGCCTAGATTCTGAGGCTGCATTGAGAAGTGACGAGAATTGTGATTTTTCAGAGGCCAGTATATGTAAGGAAGATATAAAAAAAACAAAGAATTTGCCCAGAGAACTATAAAGATCGAAAATCTTCAGAGCACGCACCATGGCAAGCACGAAAATTGAAACATAAAACCAAATAAAGGATTGGGAAAGAAAACAACAGATCTTGTCAAAGCAAATCATAGAGGGGTGGTTCCCAGAAGAAGAAAAAAATCATAGGGGTGTTGCTACACATCATAACAAAATGCAGCCCAATCACTCACCAGTTATTATAGAGTCCAAGATATGACACCATTCATAATGACAAGCACGTATCTTTCTACCTTCACTTTTTTAGTTTATCCTCCTCCACAGTGATGATATCTATGCATTTGCCTCTATATGTAGATTTATGCGTGCATATTACAATGCCCTGCCCATGGCCTTTCATCCCTCCATTCAAGGGAGTTTTTATTTTCCGATAAAACACCAAATTTCTGCTTTTCATTGGAAGCCATAACTAGGGGGCACCATGTCCTGACATGTTTATACACAATAATCAACGCATACCGGTATTAAAACGAACTTGCCGGCTGGGCTTCCCAAAATAATTTGAAAACCATTGCGATGCTTCATCTCCTTCATCCAATGCAGAGCCAGACCATTCCCAAACTGAGACACCATCAGCTTTCACGTGGTTTACTTAAAGAAACCTTTAGCAAATTCATCTCAGGTGCTTTTAAGACTGTATAGCAAATAAGGGGTAGATAATACTTGAGGACCATAAAAAAACAATGAAGCACCACATGTATTTCATGTTTAATGAAAGGATAAATACGTTAGATACACTAATAATTGAGAGTAGCTTTTAGGTGAAAGTTCACTTCCTGGCTCATTACAAGGCCGATCCCAACCTCTCCGTGTAAAACCCAGCATACTAAGACCAAATCCCTCTGGTCATTGGCTTTCGTTTGACGAGCCGAACGAGCAGCATTAGCAGCAGGGAATCGTTAAGGTCCTCCCGAAGTAATAGCACGAATAGTAAGAGCAGTAGTTGTAGCAGTGCAAGGACAAGCACAAGTGAAAATTCTAAGAGAAGATTGCTGGGTCTATGGGGATCGGGTCCTCACAGGTCCAGGCCCAAAAAAATTTACATGTAAACTTTTTTTTGGTGGTTCAATGGGTGGCGGCCGCCCAGGGCTGCCCCCAGTGGCGGAACCAGGATTGAAATCTATGGGTGTCGAACTTTAAAGGCAAAATGATAAGAATTTTTTTTCTCGTAAGGCAAAAAATTGTCTTAAGAGTTACAATGTTGAAAATTAAAGACTAAAAACATTAAAAATGTTAGAATACATGTACCGTACTATGTACTACAACTGAAATGTGACAATTACACTAGGAATTCATGGAGCTTATACTAAGTTTTTAAAGACTCGAAGGCATAAATTGCTGGTCAGAGGTCAGCAATTCATGGAGTTTTTAGGGACTCGAAGGCATAAGTTTTTATGCAAGCCAAATTAGTAAAACACATCTAGTATACATTTCTGGTCAGAGGTCAGCCAAGACATAGAATCCACCTATCCTCCAACTTTTAGAGGCAAACATATCTTACTAACTGAAGTTTTTCAGTTTTCCTTCTATAAGATGAGGTGTGCACTTAAATTTTGAATCTAGATTGAGAAATAAAAAAAGACCACGAAAGTGATCAAAGAACTCCTAGAATCCTACCAAAATAAGCTTATGTTCCTTAGGTTTGTTGGATAAAGCTGCAGCTTGGATGATACCAACAAACTAAACACACTATCCAAACACCCACCTCATCCTGTCAAAAATACAATAAATCACAAATTTTGAATGCTAACATAATATAATCCAGAAACTAACAGCAACAAGGAACAACTAATTTACCAATGATCTGCGACTCCAAGAAATGCACAAGCAAGATAGATCAGAATTTTATGACTGCAGATTCTGTAAAGACTAATAGCAAAACTGGACTCAATTGAGGAGAGGTTTTAGTGTCTCTGACTCTGCGACTAATAGAACCTACTCATCAGTCATCATCCAAGCTTCTGATTTTACTCGAAGAAAACCCCCTAATAATCCGTAAGACATTGACCATCCGAATTTTCCCCAAATCAATAATCAAATTATTCCTCTAAACGTAAGTCGTAACTAATACAGGAAAGCAATAAATTCATACATTATGCTGTCAATCCAAATTCCAAAATGCCAGTCGACAAGCGAGAATCATAACTAGTGAAACTAAAAGGAATAAGGAAAACGAAAACTGAATCATGCTGCCCTAGTTTTCCAGCGTAATTACAACGGATAGGAATTAGGATTGGGTAAACCGTAAAGCAATTCCGAATTCGTACCTGGAAACAACGGTAAGAAGGGAGAAGGCGGAGGCAGAGGAGAAAGAGAAGATGCAGAGGAGGGTGTAATTGGAAGGTCGGAGACTTTCGGAGGTAAGGGCAGCGGTCCAGCGCCAGTAGAGAGAGCGACATTCTGGTGGTGCACAAAGGTCAAGGGATTCTGTGGAGGCGAGGAGCCGGTGCGGCGGTGGGGCAAAGGCTAACGGGCGGCAACAGGGCACAGACAACAGAGGCTGGGCCACGGCAGAGAAACAAGAAATTGTGAGAGAGGGGGGGTCGGGGAGAGAGATCGCGCGAGAGGCAGGCCGCAGGTGGTCTTCGCGTTTCACCCGTTGTTTTTTAAGCATTAAAAAGATAAAAGGGCCGGGGGTCGGGCCTGATGGGTATCGGGCCCAGGCGCCCAGGCTAAAATTCTAGTTGGCCTGGACCCAATGGGTATCGGGCCCAGGCCAACTAATGCAAAAATAAAATAAAAAATAAAAAATTTGCACTTAAATTTTTTTTTTTAGGGGGCGATGGGTATCGGCCGATACCCATCGCCACCCCCTCCCTCCGCCACTGGCTGCCCCCTACATCCACCCCTTGTTTACTGCGGAGGGCTTACATAAGCATAGATGGTGTAGAAGGTCTGCAAAAACGAAAGCACTAAAAGCACTAAGGCAGCCACAGCCGAAATAAACGACCATGGCGTGTCAAAATACGTATACTTGAAGCTCGCCCACTGCACGTGCCAGCTATTCTGATAATACTCGTGCACTTCGTTGAACAACTGGGACAGATAGCACCGATCAATATCGACCGCCACCTCCTTGCCCATGTTGTTGAAGAAGCGCGCAACCTCGCCTTCTGTTCCGTAGTAATTCTCAACGATGTTGGAATCGCAGAGGTGCTCCACGTCCTTGGCGCTGTTCACAAGGCAGTCCAAGAAAGTAACGTAAGTAGTTAACTGCTTGTGGCGGCTTTTGTGGCACTGCTCAAACGCAACGCAGTTCAATAAGAAAGAGGTCATGAAGTCGTCGATGGTTATTCTGGGCATCTCTATCACGCCGCGCTTGAATTTCACCACCAAGAAGCTCTCCGCCGTCCCCAGTTTCAGCCTAATCCCCGAGCGAGAAAGCTTGGTGACACAATGAATGATGTGGGTGGGTGTATTGTCCTGGGGCGGCGGAAATTCAAAATCGGTTGGTATAAAACTTGACCGAACCAAGTCCAGCAAATGCAATCCTTCGAGACCATGGAACCCCTCTATGAGTTCATCGGATCTTTGCATTATGTTGTTGAAGAATCGCATAGCGAGCAAAGACAAGGACGGACCGGACTCTTCTTCAGGCATTTTGGAAACTTCAAATAGCTTTTCTAGAATAATGAAGGGGATTTGATTCTCAAGCCGGAGAAAGTCCCTGTAGAAAAAAGTTAAGATCCACATCATGGTGGCGAGAGGGTCGTCTTCCTCAAAAAGCTTCGGATTGTTAACCTTGCGGAACAACTCTATTATGAAACAACCGTCAAGGACCATCATCTCGATAAATTCATCGAGGGAGAGTTGGATGGTCTCGGAATAACACTCTCTGGCCTTCTTTTCAAGTGGTTTCATGCTTTCCAAGTAGTCCTCTAAGGTCCTACCTATGGTTTCAGTCCTGGCAAGCAAGTTGCGGAGGTACTGCCACTTGTGTTCCTCGATCATCTGGAGGTGAGGCTCGCCTCGGTGATAGGGCCCTATGGAGACGATTCGGGGCTGGTAGGACTTGCCGTTGATCTCAACGAAGCTGTGGGGGACTCTGAAAATGCAACAAGAGCTTCTTCCGGAGGCCATGGTTAGTAAACTTGGGGTGATCTTGGAGATCCTGTCTTTCATAGTCTCTTGGCCTTCATTGTTGGCCACGGAAATATCCACGACATGACTGGGTTCTCTTTCTCCAGAATCGCTTCCCATGGTGGATTTTGTCCTCTAAGCAAATGGGTATGATCAAGCTGAAGCTCGTGACCCTGTGCGACGGAATTTCGACAAAACTTCGAAGTTCAACGGACTTTTTTATTTTGCTTTTTTCGGTCCTTTTTTTCCCTTGAGGATGTTGATTATCCTGATACCAGTGGGACCTTATACCTTTCTAACTGGCTATTTTTTTACAATAATTACAGATGATTTTTTTGTTTGCGTAGAAAAAACAAACAGATGATTTATTTCAATAAGTCATCAGATGTAAGCTATTATTTGCTTTGGTGGACGGTGCCCACAGATCATACAAACGTCCTTTCAACTACCTTTCGTCGTGCCAAGAAAAAAACTACCATTCGACGTCGCTTACCCCTAAAAATTAAATAATAAAAGAGCAAATAAGAGCCCCGTCTTTCGTCTCTATATCTCTAATTTCTTTCTTTGTTTATTCCTCTAAATGGAAATTAGGGTTGAGTAGGTATGGTACGCCACATGCATTTAAAGGAAATGTCAGGAAAATGACAAGGCATTTACATCGATCGGGCAACCCAAAGCAGAAGGGTTCGGTCGGACGGAATACTAGAAGCGGTTGAGAGGATAGCAGGACAATGGCCCAATAGACATACAATTAATAATAAAACAGCGGAGTCATGAATAAATGAGAGTTTCTGGACCTGCCAACATTTTACAGCAGGACAAAATCACTGAATAGGCACGGAGAAGGCTTCCCAAAGAATGAATAGGCCTTTAATTTACCAACAAGTCCTGAAGGTGAAGCCCATTTCCTTGTTGTCCACCTGAGAGTAGAGTTTTGCCCTTTTTTTTTCTTTTTTTGACCGATCGAGCAACTATCTGTTAGCAGTATCTTTCATGTGACAGTAAAGATAACGCTTTTCTCCCTTATCACTTATGTAGTGGCGTTGAAGAATATAATTAGGATCAGAATATAGAATTTTTAAGGGAGAAGAGGAAACAAATTGACAAGCAAATCGGGGAAAACGCACTCAAATGCAAAACAGCACCAAAGTTTTATCAATGATGACTCGTACGTGCTGAAAGTATAAAACAAGGCGTTTGGGGTGTGCCTCTATTAAAGCTAGCTGAACAACTCCCCCTGCCCAGTGATTTTCAAGGCACGCAGTTGGGGTACCGTTTTGGCTTTAGGTAACTAAGATGCATGCCTTCAGTTATTATTTGCGAGAATTACATATGTAATATTTGAAACCAAGCTCGCTGCTAGCTCCATCGTACGTTGCCTGAAAAATTGTCAATAAACTACGCACTTACCAGAATTTTACTTTTATCAATCGTCTGCTAGAGACCAGTCTGCTGCTGAATCTTCTCATACCCCAGCTGTTTCAAAAAACACAACCCAATTAGTCTTCTAATGAATCCAACAGAACTATTCCGATCTCACGTGTTAGACCAAAAATTGAACTATCACGAATAAGGACTGAACAAAAGCAAGCACATCCAACACGTACGGCCAATTACTTTTCAATTTCTTTGCTGGATGGATGTCAAACAACCGCCCGAGAAAGTGATCACTTGCAAATCCCCATACCTGTTTCTGTTTGATGCGGACATGTATCCACCAAACTAAGACATCCATGCCACCAGGGTTGTTTGGTTGGAAAAGTTTGAATGTTAGATAGACCAATCGGCGGGATTTAGACAAAAATGAAAATATTGCTGAACAAAACCAGTAATTAAAACTTCCAAAAAAGTAGTGGAAAGCAAAATAATATGATAACGATTGTCATTTGACGGATTGTAACAAGATCGGTCGTTGAATGTTTGGTAATTAGTTTCCTGTATGATAGACAAACTCATGTGCAGAAAACGTAAAATATTTTCAGTTTGAGTGCAGAGTGATTTTCTTAAACAACGAAGATGTCAGTGGAGAAACTAGTAAACCATAGACGCATCGGCAAAGTAGCATGCATTTAAAATCTCTTAAAGGCTTACCAAACTCTTTCACTATGTGGGGGGGGGGGGGGGGGGGAAGTAGAACTGTGAGGCGCCCCATTATTGGGACGAACAACAGCATAGATGGCATAGAAAGTCTGCGCAAGGGTTAGAAGCAAGAGCACAAGGGCAGCCAATGCGGAGATGAACGCCCATGGCGTCTGAAAATACTTGTACTTGAAGCTCGCCCATTGCACATGCCAACTTTTCGATAATACTCGTGCACATCATTGAACAACTTGGCCAAGTAGCACTTTAGAACTTTTATATAGTTTTATCTGCTCTGCGCGCAATTGCAAAAAAAAAATTGGTATGGAATTCTATATTACTCAGTCCAAAACTAAGCATTTCTTTGTAAAGCCGAAAGTGGCAACGTATAATCCCCATACACCGACGTTGCCACAAATATTTTCTTGCTAAAACATTCCTGGCAAAGTGTTATGTAAAGTGAATCCTTTTGTTGGGCGCTGCAGCTTAAATGATTGAGATTCCACTGCTTAAAGATTTATAGAACTATCAAAGAATACAGAGATACAGAATTATATCCATATATATATATATATATGCGTCCGTAGCCTGTGCTGGGGTACTTACCCACTGCGAAACACTAATGTCGCTTCTGTTCGTGCTTCACAATTGCTGCCAATTCTATAGTCCGTATTTTGAAGCGCTCGAGCTTGTGTTTTAATTCCTCCAGTGATCCATGACGGCCTCTCGTTGTAGCCGAATGAACCCTCAAACCCTTTCGCATACTGGTAAGAATTCCCATTTCATCCAAATTCAAATGGCTTTGTACGCTCCCGGGAAGTCTATCATAAATCTCTAAGATGGATCTTGACAGCGCGTCAACAGCTTGTACTTTTTGTTCTTGTTGTTGTTGTTGTTCTGCTGTTGCCATTGTCAACGGTTCTGGTTGTGGTGCCACCGGAAATTGACCCTGATCAAAATAATCTGGTGTAACCATGTGTTGATCGGGAGCTGCATGGTACAGGTTGGGCATATCGTCTGCCGTAATAGCTTTTGAGGGTTGAGACCATTGAAAAGGTTGCGAGTCATAGGCCCGGATAATGGGGGGATGAGATATGCAGGCAGAGCTGATATCATAGCTACCTATTGGTCTCTTGGGCTGAGGAAATTCGTGAATCTGCCCAGAATTATGTTGATGTGTATGGGGGTCAGAGCTCGTTTTACGACCTTGCATTGGTCCTGATGGTTCAGAAGACTGTGCGGACTCGGAACTTCAAGGATTTTCTTGGTGGATTCTTTTGGCCAGTTGGAGCTGACGAAGCTGAGCTTCGTGCTGTGAAGTAAAATGGAAGACGAGGCGGGCAGGCTAATTTGGAGGTGGCATATATAAGCCAATGGTCTCGGTTTATACAATAAGTCACGGAATCTGCAACTGTTTGACAAAATCAAAGTTCAACATCAATAACGGCAAAATTTATTACGTGATTTAGGTTATTGTGTGAGTGCGTGAGTGAACGGGTGAGATTAGAAGTTGAGAAATCTAATGACAGAAAAAATGTCACGTCGTTTAATGAACCTAACTCACAAACCCGATCTGGTTTCATTAAATTATGTGACATTTTTTCAGCCATTAGATTTCTCAATTTCTAATCTCACTCGTCCACTTACACACTCACACAATAACCAGTGTCATAAATAACTTAGTCCAATTTCAAATGAACAAAGTATAGTACATAATGCTCTGAATAACTTGGAGTAATTGGGGGGAAATTCTTTACGCTTCAAATATCACACATGTTAAAGCTGGCGGTTCTTCATCCTTGACGATAAGACAGTCACACAATTTTTCTTGACAAAGTGCTTTACATTTCTAAAAGAAATTTTCAAGTAAATTTTTGGCGCAGCTTGTAATTCCAACCCAAAAACGTGATTAATGGAAATGCTTCTAATTTATTCTCCTTCAGCTGAATAGCAATTACTTTCCCGCTTTTTGCGGACAACTTGATTTGAAAGTTTCTTCACCTGTATTCGGCTAATCCTTGCCCCCACATGAGCAGACGTCTTTCATGAACTCATTATAAATCCGGCATTGGATAATGGATATACCAGGCAAGCCACTTGCAAATCATTCTTACGCCCTCGTTTTTGATACGGCAACTTGTCCAGTGGACAAAGAATGACAGGCTTATCTGGTTGGGAAAGTTTGTACGCTAGTAGATATCCCAATTTGCAGGATTGATCCAAAATATATCCGAAAGAGTGAGGGGTAGTAAACAGTTCCATAAAATAAAAAATTCGTCATGATCATCATTAACCAGTCATGCGTGTACACACAATCCCCACCTGAAGTTCTCTGCTCTCTATTGAGTCTCTCTTCGTTGTTACCCTTGCAAGTCATGATCTCAACCCGGACATAAAACTCAGACGATAAATGATGAAGCCAAATTTGGTGGGTTTTTTTTGTAAAATTTTAGTGTTGTTAAAATTTTAGGTATTGGGTTTAGTGAAAAAGTGAAGAGAGAGATAATTTTTTATATTTTTTGTAGTGAAAAGTAATGATTTGATGGGGGAGAGAGATTATATTGTAATATTTTATTGTGTTAAAATTTTAGAAGAGGTAAAATTTTACAATGCAAACACTAGTTGGCTTATCACAAAGTCTACGGGTTTGAGAACCCGAGAGAGCTGGGTCAAAGACACAGCGCTTGGGATGGGTTGAAAGGCTGAAACACTCCTTTCTTCCTCCTTTTCTCTATCCCTCCTTTTTATCCCCCACTCTTGTTTTTCGCTAGGCCTGGGCCTGGGCCTACTTCCTCTCGTAGACTCTGTCAAATGTGATATGACCTGTCATAGAGAGGGTTTAGCTAGACGATATGGGCGGTGCCAATACCAAGATGGGCCTTGGCCTGCTTTTTCTCCCCATTGTCTCTTCCTTATTTTCGCTGGGTCCAGAAGGTACCCTTCTCTTGGTAAGGCTGAAAAACCTACCCATCAATAAACTTATAATATACCTGTATCATTAAGAGAAAAATTCATCCAAGTTCGCGGACTCCAATTTTTCACTGAAAATTTTCTCCGCGGAGATAAAAGTTACACCTACCTATATGTTTCTATTCATCATGGAAAGCACGTATGTTTAATCAAATTGTTAAACGACATGCGAATATCCACAAAACAGAGTCCATGCATCGATGTGACTTGTGAGTTTCAGGGCTTGCCTTCCATTTGCCGCCCAATTTTGTTGAATGGGCCGGCTCAAAGCAGTCCTCGAGAATAGTGGTAGGCTCATGACTGTGCGGCCCGTAAATCTACTTGTCCAGTTGGCGTACCGAGTTTTGCTTGCTGTACCAGACTATTATGTAAATTGTAATTACATCTGACCCGAAGCCGAAAAGGCACAAAAAGGATACAGTAAAGTACATTATCGGTCATCGGTGACAGGGACGAAGTTAGGATTATACGAGAGGCAACTTCATTAGAAAAATTACAAAAAGGAAAAAAAAAACTGCCGTAAAATTCAGTATTTTGGCCTAAGAAAATAACATCCCCTAGCCCCCCTAGCTCTGTCCTAATTGGTGCCATTGATTCCTAAAATAGCATACGGCCAGGAACCGTTTCCTCCCATACGTGCATGTGATTGGATTGAACTCTCTGAGGAGAAAATCAGAAGTTTGAAGTTGGAAAAGACAAAATTAAACAACTTGTCGGTCACCAAAACAGCACCCACTTTTACCCAGCAAGAGGATTATTCCAGACGAAACAGCTAGGAAAACGAAACAACTCAAAGTATGAAGAATTCTAACTATCAAAACTTCCCACAAATGGACAGCAGTACTAGGGCCGCTCCATTCTGTCGCGAATGTAGAAGTAGCGTTCTGGGTTACAGATACCGCAGTACCTCAGGTCCTCAGCTTTAATTTTGACTGGAACACAGGACTCTGGAGACCTCTGTTGGTAAGCCGAGAATCAGTAATTCAGGATGGATAAAATCATGAGTAAGCTTGTGTGGTGCAAACATGGGAGAAACAGCCGAGAGAGAATTCATGTAGTGGCGCGCGGCATCGAGTTGAGGAAATTAGATATATATGAATGGTGTAACCAGACATAAACAAAATGTGTTGGGATTAGTTCAACATCGGTTGTGGAAGAGACTGATGATCAGTTTACAAGTATGAGGGAAAGTCTCATCTTTTAAACTAGTTTTTAGAGTTGAGAAAGCTCAAGACCATCCAACACTGGTATCAGAGGCTAGGTTTACCAATAAGTCTCAGACGCAACAGTCAATGGGAGAAATGAGTTATCTCTTCCCAACCCAGAGTCCGATGTGTGAGGGAGAGATTGTTAGGGTTAGTCTCACATCGGTTGTGCAAGCTAAAGGTTGGTAGTTATTATAAATGTGAGAGAAAGTCTCACCTCTTGAGTTAGCTTTTGAGGGGCCCAAGATCACCCAACACTGGTATTGGAGCCCAAATTTACCAACAAGTCTAGACCCAACAATCACTGGAAGAAACGAGTTGTCTCCTCCTAACCCAGAGTTTGATTAGTGAGGGGGAGATTGTTGAGGTTAGTCTCACATTAATTGTGAAAAGGATTGATAGTCAGTTTATAAGTGCGAGAGAAAGTCTCACATTTTAAAGTAACTTTCGAAGTTGAGAAGGACTAAAACCACCCCCACAAAATGCCCAGCATGTTACATTTCCAAAATCTTTTCATTCCAGAAGTAGAATAACCTCTATGTGCAAAATCAAGCGGTCAAGATCATCTCTTGAATGAAGTCAATGAGAACATGAGATGTTTCTAATATTGTTTCCTTTTTCTCTTAAACAAACCTTTTCACGTGAATAGCAATATACGATATTGTTCCTTATGTCATCAGTCACTCCACAAAGTCAGGTCCACGGTATATTCCAGATCATCCCAATCGAACCCCTTCTGCATTCCTGGTGGTGTGAGGATCAAGCCCTCTGCCATGCTGTCAAGTAACCCCGGCATGTTAAACAGCTCCTCCTCGTCCAAAAAGAATTTTCTAGTAGCTGTACTGGAAGCCTTCTCTGAGCATGAGCTGGGGAGGGACGTCAATGACGGGGGCAAAGAAGAACAATATGGTTCTACATCGTTAGAAAATGCCTCTGCGGCCTCCATAGCGGCGCACCGTATATCCCGTATTGAAGATGATGATTTGACGCGTGGTAGTCCACATGCCGCTTCAGGAAAATTCAACGAAGCGGATTTTCCCCTAAGAGCCAAGGCGGCTACGTCGTAAGCCCTAGCTGCCATCTCCGGCCGCGAAAAGGTCCCAAGCCAAACACGAGATTTCTTGTTCGGTTGCCTTAGCTCGCACACCCACTTTCCATTCCTCTGACGAACGCCTTTGTAGACTGGGTGGCGCGTCTCCTGGAACTTCTTCCTGCCTGCCTTTCTCTTTTGCTTGACACTTGGCGCCTGATCAGCTTGCCACGATGTATCTGGCTCAAGTAGCGAGTAAGAAATATTATTCTGGTAGTATTCTAGAGTTGAAGATGATGGTGCCTCTCTACACGCCATGAAGGGGAGGGAAGATAAAAAGCTTAGAGAAACAGAGAGTTCGAAGTAGGCACCTTTTAACGGAGAAGAGAGTAGAAGTGACGTCAGGGGAAATTTTTTAGGCACGCACGAGGAGGATACGAGGATGTCGAATTTTAAACGTGTTTTATTGTTGACACTCATTAATTATTTCACCACGTGGAAGAGCCGGAATTCCGGAAACCCACGTGGGGAAAAAAGGAGTGACGTACTTCGATTTGGGAAAACTGTATGTATGTGACCACACCCAAATTAAAGAATCCTTTGGAAAAATAAGTGTCTTTTCGACGTGGCTAAAGCGAAACTTCCGAAATTATTGAATGATAATTGTTTTCTTAGACCTACTGATATCAGGAAAGGTCCACATTGAACCGGAACATTGAAGGACGGTCGTGGGTCCAACTGAGGGCCGAGGCAGTTCCAGTTTACCGGTTCCCGAAAAGTCTGATTTAGCGACATGGTGGAAAATGTTGGTCGTCGATCCTGGTGGTTCTTGTGCCTAACTAGTCTAATTTTCCACGTGGCAAGTGGCTGGCTGGCTCCCACTAAAATGGCGGATAAAGCAATATGAACTTAAAACTTGGTCGCATACTTCGATTGGGTTGCAATTGGCGATACATTGTCAATGAAACTTTACTATTTTCCAATGTCATCTGTGATGTGTCGTGTGAAGGACCTTTGTGAAATTTGAAATAACCCTTACCAAAAAAAATAGAAATAATTACACTGATTTTTCTGGGGCCCTTTCCTAACTGATGGACAACGAGTAGGTTTTTCACCACTGGGCTGACATTGGGCCCGCTGTGGAATTGACTGGGCTTAATTGTAATGGCAAGGCCCGACTTGAGTAGCCCGTATGTCCATAATTAAGGACAGTACTGACAAAGCCCACCACCCAACTTTTCCCCCTCCCCCTAAGAAAAAGTGTACTAGTATACTTAGGTAACTAGATAGGACGAACCTTCTAGAAAAAAAAAAAAAAAAAAAAAAAAAAAAAGATAGGGCGAACCTATAGCTGGTACAGTGGTACTCCACTGGAAATCATGTTATTTCCCAAAATAAGTGGTGAAACAAGGCTGGACATATAGTTTAAATGCACCTGCAGCTACCATTGGAACGGTTCACTTCAAGTGGCTTTACCAAATGGGATACAAAGAAAAATGAGACAACATCGGACTGGACGTGATTAATTCACTGTTAAGCACGAACGACACTATGTGAAATATTATCAAAAAGGAAGGTTTAGAAGAATTGGGAAGGACCAGGAACGGGGCAGAGTGGTGCCTTTGGAAGTCGTAGGGCTAGCTATTTCGCTTCAGGTGAACGAAATCCAGGTAAAAGATGTGACGGACACATACACCGGTACATATGAACACCAAGATATGCCGGGAGTCGGTATTGTAGTATTATTGATGAACCATATTTTTCCGTAGCTGCCATCACGTCAATAATTTTGGGGTGTTAGATGGATTGTCCTATCTATCACTGGCCAATCTGCAAAGACTTCCAACCTTTGGAATAATGCCCCTGCAGCTGCAGGTGTCGGTCGTGAAGAAAAAGATAACCGCATGAGGATTTTTTTTTTGGACGTCGGTGGTTGGAAAAGCAATGAGGAAAAAAAAAGTAGCCAAAGCTGGTACTATTTCACCATATTTATCAGAGCAAAAGGGCCTGGAGGGGTTCCCGGAAGGGGAGATCATGGTGGGAAAGGAACAATATATATAAAAATAGGAAAAGTGAAAAGTTGTGTGCCCTTTGTGGCTTTGTATTTTGTACCTTGCGTGAGGACTGAGGAGGTGTTCCAGTATTTTAGTTGCTGACTTTTTTCTTTTTTCTATTTTTCTTTCTCGTGATGATTTTTTATTAGTAATAAAATAAGAGAAATTTGATTTTTAGTTCTTAAGTTTTGGATTCTTTTTAATCTTAGTCCTTAACTTTCAACTATCAAATTTTTAGTCATTGAATTTTATCATGTATTTGTCGATCGCTTCAAATTTGACGACAGACTGACGGAAGAACCATTTATTCAACAAAAAAAAACTCAAGGAATAAAAATTTGACGGTTGACAGTTAAGGACTAAAATTTAAAATGGCTCAAAATCTAAGGACTAAAAAATAAATTTCTCTAAGAACAATTCAATCACCCAACCACATCTAACGAATTCGAACGAATTCGATCTAGTATACACACGAGTTAGGATTAATGTCATGGTTAAATTTTGAAAAAAAACTGACCGGCCCATGAACTAACCCCTTTTTAAGTAGTAAATTTTTTGACATAAGTGATAGTTCAAAATTCATGTGCGCCTAACCCACACTCTCAGGAGCTCTAGCTGTCACTTGAATTACCTGGATGGGTTATCCTCGATATTTCACTTCAACAGTGATCTAGCAGAAGCCTGCTGCACTACCCCACTTCAAACCACGTTGGAGGAATCAAGTGGAGGGAAAAAGCAAATCGATAGCAACTAGAGATGTTTCCAAGTTGGGACTCTTTTATGGTCGAACAGCATACAGCTTAGTAGAAGGATGTACAAACTCGAAGCCGGTAGAATCAGAAAGTCTGAATTAGAACATATGAATGATTTGGGACTTTAATTGGGAAGCATGTGACTGGAAACTAGGAAGGTTGTGGGGAACGTATCGCGGGAAAGTAGTAAGCTCCCTACGACAGAAACATAGACAAACACGGGCACAGAAAGGCATTCAAAAAGAAAATTCTTGTTTACATAAGGGGAGAATAGACATAAATGTCATGCTTCATCAAGCAAGAATAAATACACCATTCCCCACTACTTACATGATTCATATACATAATACCCGTTACCATATCTAACTCATGTCTCTCCGGTAGCTTATCCATTCATTTTCCTATTTAGGCTATCCCTCATAGTGCAAGTCAGAATATGCTCCAATTAAGATCTAATTAAAAAAATTAAAGAAAGTTAAACCAAAATTCCCTTGACTGTAACATCAGCAAATGTCAACTTCCTCCAAGAGAAACTAGTTCCTCTGACAATTCCTGAACCAGTAGTCCAAAGACAGCCAGCTCAATCTCCAGTGCAGTTTCTCCTATCTGCTCCTGATTCCTCATCCATCCATCCAGCTCTTTTCGGAAATCTTGCTCCACCATCATATCAATGGTGTTAGATTCCACCTCTTTCCACAATTCCAACCCCTTACAAACGCCATGTACCACCTCCTCTCTGTTCCCAGAGTTCTGCTCCCTTCCCTCCTCAACAATCAGATCTGAAATCAACCTCTTCATGTCCTCTGGGATTCGCCGCATATTATGGAAGCGTGATTTGCTCAGGACTTCCATGACAAACCCATCGAGACTCTCTTCTCTATTTGACGTTTCTGGCTCATCATCACATGCCTCTTCATCCTCCAGGCAATCAGGATTACCATCATAGTTATCATCTTCGTCTTGTTCTAACATTCTTTTCTCAAGTTCAATCGGATCTAAGCCGGCCAATTTCTCAAATCTACGAAGCTTGTTCAAAAGCTGCAGCTTCGCTCCTGCAGACACGAAACAAGTAAACAAAGGAAAATCAAATTAAGTCGCTGCATGGTTCAAAGTATATTAGTTGATTTAGTTCAATACTCCTAACAGCCAAACAACTGTAGTGTGCAGCATTAGCAAATAAGTCGCATCATCCACAAAAACTACAGCATCCCACAGTTAAATGGTTGAATCTTTGAACAGGTAAGAGGTATAAAAAAGTTTTCACTAAATTCCAAGTGGGTTAGGTCGACAACTGCACAGTCCTATCAAATTAATTGAAAAGGCTCCTACGATTAATGCAGCCCTCCCATCAAATGTGGGTCACATATGATGTTAAGTGACTTTGGCAGCGTCTATTTTCCTGACAAAACTTAGGGTACATAACAAGAGTTGTCATTAATCGACCAAAACCTAAGTACAGTTTCAACCTCCAATCTTTGAATGGATCCCACATAGATACCCTTCAACCACGGCCGTCGAATATTGTTGTACCAAACATTAAAGTCGTCATCAAACACAAGCATCTAGTACGATATTTAAGTTGGTTCATGATTCATCGACATTGACATACAACCAACAAAGAATAGTAGGAAATCTAATAATGTAGAACGTGCGTAACTTGGTACATACTCTGTACAAAGGCATAGCTGCGTTCATGATCAAAACTATCTCCCTCTTCCTCATCAGCGTCCTCATCCTCATGGCCCTCGTCATCGAATAGAGGGTCCAATACCGACACTGGACTGCACTGCTCCTTCTCTTCCTCCTCTTCTTTTTCTTGTAAGTTTTTCAAACTCCCTGCTCCACCAGTCTCTTTCTCCTATTAAAAATTAACAAAAACCTTAATTAAATGATGAACATTTTCATAATTTGGGAAGAAATATTGTTATGTGGTGTTTGGAATTGTCCACGCGTCTTAGCAACCTCAATTAAAGTATAAACATTTCCATAACACTTGTGACTTCTTTAATTTGTCATTTTGTGTATCATTGATGAATTTCAGATTAAGACCGGATCATAATTGGTTGGTTGTTGACTTTTCTCGTAATTTAAAGCCAATAAAACACCGAAACCATATTCTAGTAAAAGGGATGCCGGAGTTTATTGATGGGAACCAAAAGAAAAAACAAATAACGGATTTGTCTTCTTTGGGAAAATAATTATCAAAATAGGGCCCTTTGGTGACAATTAGATTTGCATGGCAGAGATATCAGATATGATCTCAAGTACAATTATGAACACACAAAAAGGGCTGAAGTTAAAAAGATTAAATCACACATATAACCCTACAAAATGGACGGGTAGAATCAGGCGATGACATTACGTGGAACATTTATGGGGCAAATGTGCACCCAATATTTTTCATACGCTAAATTTATGGGGCACATTTGTATGACTTCTAAGGACACACGGATGATTTTGCCGACAATTCGGAAACTGAGTCAACGCCGACAGTCCAACGTGCACCCAATATTTTTCATACGCTAAATTTACAAAGTTCAATGCCATTAAATAAACGGTTACAACAAAAAAAGGGTAAAAAACAATTAAAGTTAACAGAGAACAAAAGACAAACCTCTCTATTGTCGCGACTAGGGGACCCCGCCGGTGAGGGGAACTCAGGCGTCCGGCGACCTGATGACGGGCTACTTTGAAGCACGAAACGGAAAGGTCTTCCGCAAAAGTGCTTATCACGGGAAGCGAAATCTGAATCTTCTCTCCGTTTGGAAAAGAATTCAATTACCTCGGAGTCTACAGATTGGCTACTACTTGAGAAATCCATGTCCAAGGACCTGTCCTCATTGCTTTCGGACCAGAAAGCACTACTAGGCCTGCCATTATAAGAACAAGAACAGCTTATCTCACAAGCACTTATGTCAGTCGCATTTTTGTCCTCCGCCACCGCTTTTTTCTGAATCTTTTTCTTGCTTGCAGTTGAAGTTCTGTGCCCAACTGAAGAATCCCACTTCAGAATGTCCTTAACTGAGATGTCAATCCCCTCGCCTTCGATCTCCCGTTTTCGTCTCCGAGTGGTTATTCTCTTCAATATGGAACCAAACAAACCAAAGCTATTGTTCTTCTCTTGGGTTCTGGATCTTGAAGCTGATGACTGTTTCTGAACTCTCACAGCAGCTTCAAGAAGAAGAGCTGCAGTTCTTGCAGGAATGTGGAGGAATATGGCATTTGAGCTTCTACAGGGGCTTTTGGAGGGGGATGAAAAATCGAGGAGTGGGGATTTCCTGAGGTCCGGGGAGTCGTGGAAGGAGAAAAAGCAAGCGTTTTTGCAGAAGTTTCCGGGAAAGCTTGGAGTTTCGGACAGGGGTTTCCGTTTCTTGACTTGTAACTGGGTTTTGGGAGAGGGCCCTTTGAGCTGGCACTGTCTGTCAGCGATGTAGTTCTTGAGAAGGAACGGTTCTTGGTCTTCTTCCAGAAGCTCGTGCAAGTGCTTTCGAGCCATCATTCAGTCTGCAACGGCAAATCGGTTCACCAAAAGAAGCAACTAATATTGAGTACTTATTACAGAAAAGAGCTTCAAAGTTTCAAGTTGGGGTATGCTTGAATGTCAATACCATGAAAGAGTTGAATAGGTTTCAACTGAAGTGATAGTTGCAATGGGGAAGGGAAAGGTGAAGTGGAGCACTTTGTATATTTTATAATCCAGAGAGAGAGAGAGAGGGGGGTGGAAAGAACGAGGAGACTTCCTGATTTAAATCTAAGAGGACAATACCGAGGCGAGGTGTTGATAAACAACTAATGATAAAGTAATAGTTATTACAAGGAGTGAGAGATAAATTTTAGGGTTAAATGTCTATATTTCACGTGTTATAAGTCAAAATCAAATTAATTTTTTATATAAAAAAATATATAAAATTATTACTCTGATTTCATTTTTGTTTGTCATTAATTTTCTTTTTGTTTGTCATTAATTTTTTTAGCAGGACTGATTTTATGTTTTTTTTAAATTAGAGATTAATTTTATATTTTTCTTATAATTCAATTTTTCTGTATATCACATTTTGTATTTATCACAAAATTTTATAATCAAATTGTACTGTACATACTTTTAAGAGAGTAAGCAGGTAGTATAGATGTCAAAGTAGGAGAGCACAGACTAAAAATAAAAATAAAAACACAAAAGTAGGAAAGCACTGTCGACACAGAAAGAGATAAGCTACAACGTAGTTTACAGTTTTGGTCACTTGGTCTGATTCAACAAGGAGGGTCAGTGACGCAAAGGACTTGCGACGACAGCGCTGCCCCGCGTAGCTTTGAGCAATTGGACTAGCTAGGAGAGACTTCCGCGTAGCTTATAGCTCACTTCTTTCCCGAGGTTTCCAGAGCAATCAGCGGTTTGCTGGTATTTTTTAAGAGCTTTTTAATTACATAGACCTGCTGACAACAATGGTCCTTCACTTTTCTCCCTAACCGGTCCTCTAATCGCCCTTTAGCCCTTAAAAGCTACACACCCTATATAGCAAAGACGGGATTAAACGACAATGTCAAGAAATTACATAAAGATTAAAAAAAAACAAGAAAATAACATAAAAGTACTACGTAAAATCTCATGCGGAAAATATATCGCGAAACCAAGGTAAGCGGACCCGGAAGAAAGCGTGGAAGACGTGGCCAGTCTCGGCGGCACTAGAGCTAAAACGGAGGAAACTAAACGACAAAAACAGAAGTGTTGCGCGTGCCGTCTGAGCCACATACATACTCCGACAGCGCGAGGAACCGGATCTTGACCTTATCTTTGACAATTCTCGCCCTCTCTCTCTCTCTCTCGCCGGAGTGATTTTTCGCCCCACGATTTTTTCCCGGTCAGCTGATCTTGGCCGTCCATCTTGATCACCCATCCCTTTCCCTCTTTAACCTCATGTAACCGTCGGACCGTAGAGAACGTACACATGCGTGCGAGAGCGTCCTGGAAGTCGTACCGCTTTTACCTGTCCCGTCCATTTCCACTAGAATTACCTTTAATTTAAATTTCAAATACTGAAAAAAAATATACATCTTTTACATTTATCATTCGCATTTATATATTGGGGTCATTTGTTTTGTTGTTTATACCGGCCCTTTCGGAAAGAGTGAAGCGTGACCCACTTGATTTAACAATTCCGGGTTTACTTTTTATATATTTTTAAAATTACTTCCGATGAACTGGAGTAAGACCCGGCAAAATATTTTTTTTTGTTGCTCAAAATTATTGAGTGCATCCAAACATGCGCTAATTTCAAGGGCAATAATTTAATAAATGGAAAGGCTAAACTTTTACTTAATAAGTAGACACGAATTCAAATATTAGAATTCTTAACAATTCCACTAATATTCGGTAAATCTTCTAGTTAAACTTGTTTAGGGCAGTTCAACTCCGGTGTAGGTGCCTGTTTTGAACACACGAGTTCAAATATTACAATTCTTAACAATTCCACTAATATTCGGTACATCTTCTAGTTGTTTAGGGCAGTTCAACTCTGGTGTAGGTGTCGGTTTTGGTCAAAATCGGCACCTACACCGGATAGGCCGGTTTTTAAATAATTGTCACCGACACCTACACCACTAAGGTCAAAAATTGAGTAAATGTAATCTCTTTAATCTACACATATTCTTTAAACTTGTCTAACCTTTGAGGTGTGACTTAACATACTTGATAATATTCTGAACCTTAGCAATTGACTTATTAACCTTTTTCAACTCCTCAGACACAATTAAATTCAAAATATGTGCACAACATCTCATGTGTAAGAATTCATGGCCACAAATAATCCTTCCTACAAAACGATTCGTTTGTTAAAAAAGGGGGAGAATTGAAAAGAATCGGGAATCAGGGGGACCGTGATACTTATTTTGGGGGGCGGGGAGCCCGGGGGGTCTGCGAAGACAAGCAGGGGAGGGGGGTCGGGGGTTTACATTTTACAAAACGATTCGTTTTTTAATTAAAAAAATAAGAAAGAAAAAAGAAAGGGGGAGAAGAATCGGGGATTCAAATTCTTCTTTTGTGGGGCGGGGGGTCTGTGAAGAGTGAAGAAAAACGGGAGAGGCCCAAGGGTTTACTTACATTTTACAATCTGGTGTTCGGTACCCGGTGCCGGGTAACCTGGAAACCGGGAATAACACTGAATTTTTTTGTTAAAGCTTAAACCAGAACCGACACCGGGGAAGCCAGGTACTGACAATCCGATGCTGATGACACCGGAAGACAACAGAATTTTTCGGTGACACTGAACAGCCCTAAACTTGTTTACCCTGAATTTTTACTACACAAACGAAGTACAAAAGATCTCTCTCTCCTTGGTATAAATGGTAATAGTTAGTTGTGTTTATAAGGTGTTTAAACTTTGCATTAGTAACAAAGAGTATCAATCACGTGGAACATCTCAAACATTTTGAGCTTCCCCAAATGTCCCTAAACAAACTATTTTTACGTGTGCAACATGTCAAGGTCCCCCTCCTCCTTTTTCATAGAAAAGCAGAAAAAACCAAGTAAAAACATTGCCACCAACATGGACGACCTGAAACCATGCTTTTCTGAGATTGTTTTTACTGTAACCAGGAAACTTTTGATTGAAGGTGCAGGTTTGGTTTTCGTGAAGAACTTCCTCATTCGGTGAAATCAACTTGAAATTCGAACCCACGAGATCATAAAAAGGACAACTTGCAGGTCGCTGTGAAAAATGTATTGCACATCGCCAACTCTAAACTCTTAACCATCTTCAAAATGAAATCTTACAGTGCTCGACTCAACTCAACTGCCCTGAGAAAGGCAACAAAAGCCCGTGTCCCAATGAATAGTTAAATATATGCACACAGTACTGTTCGTCCAGCCTTTGCGTTTACTGTTCTCCAGATCTTTAGGCCCTTTGTACTTCTATATCTATTTACATTTTACACTAACATATGTCAGCCGGGTATAGGCTGAAGTTTAATAATGCTCGCAAGCTGTATAATTACAACAATAAAAACTTGCTAGAATCTCCTTGACATTGGCCAGCACTTGCTTGTTGTTTGCCTTCACCTTTTCCTTTACACTTTTTTATGGTATTTTTTAAAAATGCAAAGCTACAGCGAGCATCTTGGGTCAAGTGGACGTGATTTGTTGTCCTAATATGATTTGATCATCAATAATCAATCCTCCCATAGTACAAGCACGCCTAAGTGGGATTAGAGTCTTTACATAACCAATCGTTCAAAAAGCTGCTCCTTTTTCTTCTAATATCTTATCCATACCCCCGAAAGTTAGTAGGATTAAGCTGTAAACTTAGTGCTGCCAATGATTTCCAGTATCTCCTCTCTTATTGCTTGTGATTATTTTCTTATGAGAACTTTTGTTATCTTTGATATCTCGAATATTATTAGTCGCAAAGCAAGTTATTATATTGGAGACCCAGTAAGTGATGTTATAGAAAAAAAAATAGTATTTTGGAATGTGTAATAATTAATTCGATAAAATATGTGCTCATAGCAAAAAAGATAACAAAGAATAATGGGTGACATGCAATGCCAATAATTACTTCATAGTTAGCACAAAACTTTTTCGAACGGCGTACGTGGCCCACTTTGTTTTTTACGGGTGATGCAACAGTGCTACATATTCCCAACTTCTTAGAAATTTCGTTAATTGTTAGTTAAAATTAGCTGGATCAGACAATAGACATAACATAATCAAAACTTTGATTAAATCTGAGCATGAATGAGAAAAATCTCTTATTTTCTACTACTTCGAGTCTTTTGTGTATTCAAACTTCTTTTTGGAGTTAAAAGTTAAAATCCTACCATATTTTTGGCCTTAGTAAAAGACAAAATTTGAACTTTAATTTCCTCCACATTGAATGAATTAACCCAACAAAAATTTCTCTTAATATTCGAAGAAGCCTCAAATATGTTAACCTTAAATTAAGCTGAAATGTCATAATTCACAACTTGCCTATTGCCCAAACCACCCACAAAAAGAGAGAAGAAGAGACCGATAGTGGATTAAAATTGTGATTTCATGTCATATTAATATGCTCTACAACAAGTTGAAGAAATAATTTTGTAAATAGTTGGTAAACTCTTCAATATTCAAGCTTTTGGTATTCTTATCGGGGAATCTTATTTTGCTTTGTTTTGTTTCCTTGCCGGTTGTTGGCAGCCAAATGATAAACATACTGGATATATATCAATGTCTTTATAGCTGGTATAACTCAGTTGGTGGCAGTCATCGATGGGATGGACAAATTTTCTTTAGTTTAGTGGTGTCCAAGTTGTTAAAAGTTATGCTTAATTAGTTGCCTATATAATATTTGCAAGGGATCATGTACGTACACAGAAGACTCGTGTTCTTCTACCGCCATGTGCAACGAATCACGCCTCTCATGTAGCCGATACTTAAGATAAATACTTATCCACGATAATTCAAATCTTGTTTCTGCTTTAATGAAATCAACACGACAAATCAATATATAGACTGAAAAGGTGCACATTTTTTCTGCCTTTGTATGATAAACAGGCGACTAGGTAATGATTATTACTTTGGCTACTTCTTTATCGCTATTTCTTTAATATTAAACTTCAAGTGCATTATTAAGCTTGGAAATTCTCATACGCCCTGAATCATGGGCGATGATCATTCCAGTCTTAATTATTGGCATTCTTCTTCCGGTTGAGCTTAAAATTTGTTCTTATGAAAGAATAGTAATAAAAAAAACTGTTATATGAGGAGAAAACCCTTATTAATTGTTATAATAGTTTTATTTTTCAAAGAGGAAATCTAACATTCAAAGGTAGCTAAAGATAACAAATAGTATATCTACAAAACTACCGTGAATCTACTCGTGCATGTCCTGCTACTGTTCGGACATATTTTATGATTACATTTTTTTTTAAGAGTGGAACCTAGACTGATACAGCCCAGAATAAGTAAATCAGACTTACTCGTCAGAGTGGCGTTAAGAAATTATTTGCACCTATTTGACGTGTCCGGATGTTCGTTTTGGTAAATCGGCTTGTCCCATAACGGCGAAACGGACGAGACGTGTCCCATAAATGCACCGTCATTCGGTGCATTCCAGATAAAAAGACAGCCAATCCCGTCGGGTCTAAATTCCACGTGTGCTTGGGTGGATTAACTTCAACCACGTGTCAGAGACGGTCAGATATTTGTCCGGACACTGTTGTGGACCCTACTCTTCCGGCATTACGTACCACTCTACCAGGTCAAACCACACATGCGGCCCGGCGTATGTGAAGGGGCACTCTTTACATTGGATACCCATGATTGTATTATTATCGAATCTCGGCTTTAAGTAATGTTTTTGACGTGGCTCTATGGGAATCGTCAACCATAACTCTCCTGCAGAGGATTTGACCAATTTCTAAAAAAAAAACAAAAGCAAAAGCAATAACAAAAAAACAAAACAAAACATGGGCAAAGTAGCTAGAATCTACCCTTGAAAAATGAGTAAAAAAATTTATAGCTATTTTTTTTTTGTAGCATTTTATGAATATTACTGGATACTGAATATTAAAGAATGACATGGTCTACCAATTTATATAGCCTGTGCTTAAATACTAGTCCATACGATATACTTCTTTTTACCAGCACAAAGTCCAGTTTATATAGATGTCAACAGGAGGAAGCTGTGAAACCCCATACGTCCCAACCCACTTCAACCTCCCCACTAGTGGGAAAATTTTTCCCTCTTTGCGGAAAAACGTGAGAAATAAAAAATAAAATAAATAAAATAAATAATTGCACGACACAAAGATCTACGTGGTTCTCTTAATGTGAGGTACGTCTACAGAGTTGCAAAAATTTCATTATCGTTGATCAAAGTACAAGGATTCAACAGTCATGCATAAAACGGCGAAAAAGACAAAGCTTTTCTGACATCATCAAATCCTAATCATGAGCGTTACATATAAAAAAATCTCCGCCTAGGTCGCATTACCAAAACCAGATCAAAAAAATTTCCTCCCCTCAATAGACTTAAGCATCACAAAATATATCTTCTTAAATCGTAAACGCTATTCGTCAAATCGGGTCGGATATAAGAAATCAGTCTCCACGTAGCCTAACACCCACATCGAATTAAAATAGGGGTTTTGTTGGTTCTTTCCCACTATTGCACTCTTCCTCTACGTGCAGTCTCCTCGCTTCCATTTAGAGACCCAAAAAAGGACAAAACGCCATTTGGCAGCCTGGTTTTTCTTCAAATGGGTCACTCTAACAGGAGACATGCAAATCCTCCGCAGAAGGAAAGAGACATCTTCCCCCTCTCTCTCCCCCTAATTAAGAGGATTCCCTTCATCTGGTCATGAGGTGCTTCAAGAGAAAGGATAGAGTTGAACACAAATCAAAACGCAAGATATGGAAATGGGTACATAGATTCTGCGTTGGAGGATAGTGTTAACATTGTGGTTCGTATTCTAAAATGTGTTTTGTCCAAATATACTTTGATTGACAACTCGAGTTATGGGACAGTGATGAGTCTTGTCTCTTCATGTTTGATCTGATGAAGCTCGGAATGTTCCTCCATACACATTAAATGAGACTAGGGGGTCATTCGTGGCACACCGTCGTGCATCTTTCCGACCAAACTAATATATTTTAGCCTCATAGTGAGCAGGATTATGTGGACAAAAACATGCTTATAAGAGCGCTAAAATATTCTGTCTAAGAAAATTCGATAAATTTTCGAAACCAATGGCCTTATTGGCAGAGGCGGAACTAAGGGGTAGCGACCGTGGGCCTACCCCTCACGCCACAAAATTTTTTTTTTTCATTACTTTTTTATTTTTTTTAAAAAAAAAAATTAAGTTGGTCTGAGCCCGATACCCCTGAAGCTCTGGCTCAGACCAACTATACATATGTTTTACACATAAAGCCTGAGCCCGATACCCCTGACCCAGAAAACTGCAATAACATCGTCTGATATTTTCTATCAGTCCACACAGCAGAAATGAGCTAAACTGGCACCATCAGTCCTCACACCTCTCACTCTCTCATTTTTTGTTTTTTTCCCTTATTTTTGCATATTATATTAAAAAAAAAACTTAAAAGCTCCTATTGTAACTTTTTGCAAAAAAAAAATATTGTTCAATTATTTGGATAGTACGGTTGCAGGTTGTTCCCGCGACCCACTTTTTTTCTTCCCTGGGTATACCCTCGTTGGGTGTCTGTGAAAGTCTCGATGTCTGATCATAAGAGCCAGGTGTTGTTTCCTCTATTCAGAGGTACAATATTATGTGGACTTAGATATCCACTATGTATGGACGTTAACTTAGTCAAAGAATGAAAGAAAAAAAAACGAAGAAAAAGTTGATTGCCAAAATATCACGAGGCGGATGAGTATTTTGCACTTCTAGGTAGACAAATGTGTCATTGCATGGAGCAAAGGGAAGCACTAATTTTAGAACTTCAGACTTTTTTTGCATTAAGTAGTAAAAAAAATTTTTTTTGTCATTTTTCCTTAAAAAGTTTGCCCCCCATTAATTAGGTTTCTGGCTCCGCCACTGGGTACATGTATTGTAATATTTTTAATGCTTTTAGTCTTTAATTTTTTATATTGTAATTGTAAGACAATTTTTAGCATTATAAAGGAAAAAAAAAATTTTATCATTTCGTCTTTAGAATTCGACCCCCCTGAATTTTGGTCCTGGTTCCGCCACTGCTTATTGGGGTCCCGTAACAGGCCCAAGGACGGGATTCTATGGTAAACTGGATCTTGGTCCAAAGAAACAAAAAAAGAAGCCCAGTTCTCAATGGGCTTTAAGTACAGGCCACATCAAGATTTTGGCAGATACAACAGAACAAAAGTAAGGGTTTGAAAAAATAGAATAGAAATTTTCGATTCCACCTTCTATTCCAAGTCATTTTTGACAATTTGCATTATAATTTCTGAAATTGAAATCTTCATGTATCAGCCCATTTGCCTTTAGTGGTGCGCTATAAGTAAACCTCGTTTCATGGACTTGAAGGAACTTGCGTATCTATTTCAGGGAAGTTTTTTTTTCCTACGCAAACGTGAAAATCATTTCACAGGAAAAAAAATCAGCAATGCCAGATACAGACGGACCTATGAGGTCGGTTATAACGTTGAGGGGCATGAAGCCCATAACAACAACATTCAAAGCCCTAAGGGTCTGCTTCCCAATGGCCATAAAGACTTCATACGGATAGGCTAAAAAGCCCATGAGTTTAAAATGGGTCCTAAGATCCAGATATAATATTAGATCCGCCACAAAAGGCGGTTTCAGTCACCGGAGAATGGAGCAGACAAACCACTCCCTTCCATACTCCACACAGGTGCATCCACCACACCACAACCAAAAGAGCATCATAGTGAGAGCCAAAGCAAAAGATGATGGAGAGGTCGCCGGAGGACCACAAGGAGCGGTAGAGCACCATCTAATTTGCAGATCCTTTGATAACGAAAAGAAATAGCAGGTCCACCGAAAGTTGATAACTGGTCGTCACTATCTCCTTCACAAAACAAAGCTCATGGAATAAAAAACGCACAAGCAAAAGAAAACCAACAAAAAAACAAGTCGAGAAAAAACAAAAAGGAAGGGAAAAGGGGCTGGCGCGTGTCACCCACGCGCCGCCCAACCACCTTCGGGATTGAGCCTAAAAGGACGCCTGGAGAGGAGAAGGTCATCCAAACAGTGTGTAGCGAAAGATTACCACCAAGCTAGCCTAGATCTAACCTGAAACCAAATCCAAAATGGTGTCTAGATCTACGCGGGTAGAGATGAGAAAAATCAAAAACCAGCCAAGTGAGGGAGAACAGGAAAAAAAGAAATAGAAGGAACTCCTGCCCGGCAGAGGGAGGAGGGTTATTGACTCTGTGTTTGCATTTTAATTGTGCGACACATCCCGTGTAAACCAGTAGCTTCCAGTACCGTGGAGAGTCGGATATGAGTGGTCAACAGTCTATGCCCTGACATAATTTCTTGTACAGTGGTAACCAATCCCAGAATGCCGAGTGACCAGTGAACAGAGAAAAGCAAAAGCTAATGTCTTGCAGCCTTGGGTATGTTTGTGTGGTAAAATTTTTAGTATTGGGTTTAGTGATGGTATTGGGTTTAGTGAAAAAGTGAAGAGAGATGTAATTTTTTATATTTTTTGTAGTGAAAAGTTATGTTTTGATGGGGAGAGAGATATTATATTGTAGTATTTTATTGTGAGTTTGTGAAAAATTTTGTAATTTTTTTTTTAGCAAACACAACCCAAGGTGCTTTTATTATTTGGTGGTCTAGTATCCTCTGCATTGAAGTGCAGGAAGTACAGCAACAGATGCCATATGCTATAATTTGGTAATCTCGTTGGACGAGTTATATTCTTTGACCGAACAAGAAGGATAATTTTGCTAATCGTGTGTAGAAATTCTAGATAAAACACGACATTACTGATGAATAAGCCACGATTACTATGTTAGCATAACGCTACCTGTAACGTAGACAGGCCGATGTCGATGTGATGTCTGCTTGATTATAGCTAAATTGTTGGGTGGTTTTAAACTTTATCACTCCAAAACCTAGCGGAAAGATGAAACTTTATTTCATACTCATAAACTGACTATCAATCCTTTTCACAGTCTAACACTCCCTCTCACGTACAGGCTGAATGAACATGGTTCATGCACGTGGACAACAAATGGAGAATTGATATTGGGATGAAACTTGACATGATATCATAGCCAATTATTTCTGGGCTTGGCCCACTTGTTTGTGTTCGCCATTTATTGTCCACGTGCATGGACCATGTTCATTCGGCCTGCACGTGAGGGGGAGTGTTAGAGTCCCACATTGATTAGAGATCATTTAATCTTGTGCTTCATATACCTGTTGGGTCACCTCTTCCCATAGTCAATTGGTTTTGGGATGAAACTTGACATTACACATCAGACCTTAGATTGGAGAGGAAACAATATATTTCTCCTATGGATTATTGGGTCAAGACTTGTTAGTAAACCTGAATTCTAGTACCAATTATTACCATGCACACCAATGATAAATAATAAACGGAAATTGAAGAGAGCAAAAAAATGGAAATAGAGATTATTTCAAACTATTTTATATAAAAAAATCATGGACCTAAATAAAGACCGCTTTGCCCCTGCATTCCTAAACCTATAATAGTTGGATATCCTAAAAGTTAGTAGTCATCTTTATCCGAAATAAACACTGATGATGAAAATCATATGCAAAGATAATAACACCAATTATATGGTCCGGCTAGTGTCTAGCTACTATCTCGTGTATTATTAACACATCAATGCAGAAACGTTGGCTTCTCTATCCTTATCTAACTGTCAAAAGAATACTCTAAATCATAATAGACACAGAATTCAAAAGAGAAATGGCTTTTCAATTTTTGTCGGTGGTTGCAGTGGTTAAAACAGTTGGCCAGTCATGTCTGGTGGATAAATAAAATAAATTGCATCCTAATATGGAAAACATCTGGCACAGCGAGTGACCTCCGCTCAATATCTTTAATGTCCAAATCAGTGGATTCCTCCAGCCTGATTCAAGTAGAAATATGAATAGATTCACATGGACATTACAGCAACCCAGAAACTTAAAAAATTGGAGACTTGATAAACTTCCAAACTGTAATTTTTTTAATTGTCAATTCAGATAGTTGCCTTAAGAGTAATGGAAAATATTCCACATGAATCTGTATAACCTACCAATGAAAGCCAGAACAAACCACATGAATCTTGCTAGCTGTTGAAGGGTCTAATTTCTCCGGTCAACCGACTTTCCTCGGGTACTAACCTAACTGTGTTGTGGAACAACAGCTTCTCCTTGGTCAACCGGGACGGTAGTGTCCTCGTACTTCTCTTCTTCCCTATCTCATGTTATCTTCTCCTTGGTCTTATCCTTCAGTCCCTTCTTTTCCTTTATTTACTTATTCTTTTCTTCTGTTTCACCTTCCTCTTCATCGCTAGAAGAGCTAGAGATGTTTCCGATCGGTGGAGCTTTTCCAAGAGACTAGTGTGTTTCTTCTCGTCCTCTTTGTATTCCCCCAACTTTGGCTCAGGCTCAGACACTGTAACTTTCTGATCAAACTCTGTAACGAACACCATCTTCTCATCTTTCTTTCACATGAAGTCAAATAGCCCACGGTCCTTGGTCTATACAGGACCCTGACCATCAACAACGATGGTCTCGTACTCATGGCTACTCTTGTTGTGGTCTCGTACTCATTTAACCATTTAATCAAAAAGCCATGGGTGATACGTAATTCATCACTGCACCAGTCCCAAGTAGCCCAACCAACACAAGCAATGATAGCAAACCTTTATCAGGGAAAAGGAAAAGAAAGCCCAGAAAAAACAATAAACAGCCCTGTTGAACTTCAATGTGAGGACGTATATTTATACATACGTATATAAACACAGACCGTTGCAACGCTATTGAAGACGACTACCGTCCTGTAAGATTAGACCAGAAACAACTTTTTCAAGTAGTGTAGACTTAAAGACTATGTAGCTTTTTTTGCCGGAGAGGAAAATCAGAGAGAGACGCATAATCATTGTGCTAACTAAATTATTTCTCTGTTTTTTTAGTAGTATGACGAGTTACAGGAGCTCGAATGGATTTCGAATTTCGTGGATGAATCCTTTTCCAGCGAGGATATACAGAAGCTCCAGCTGATATCAGGTATGAAAGCCCGAATGGACGAAGCTTCAGAGACAAGCCCCGAATTTCAGCCTGTGCCTAGCCAAAACAACCCAATGTTTCACCCCCGAGATGTCGATCCCGGCCAAGGCGAGGAGCAAGCAGTCTCGAGCTGCTCCATGCAACTGGACGTCCCGTCTCCTTGTACTCTCTGAAACCACAACCTCGCTGGAGCCCGACATCTTCGTTCAGGCACCCTTCAACTCCGTCAAGAAAACCATAAAGGTCATGCCGAAGAAGAAGGAGGCTCCCGAAGGCGCCGATGACAGAAGGAAGTAGCTGCATTGCGCCACGGATAAGAAGCTGTAGTGGCGAACCGAGCCCATGGGGTCGAAAACGCTCTGTAACGCTTGCGGCGTCCAGTACAATTCGGGATGGTTGGTGCCGGAGTACCGGCCAACTGCGAGCCCAACATTTGTGCTAAAGAATGAGAGCCACGTACAAAATATCAGCTTAGAGCCGAAGAAGAAGATTTAGCTGATGACGTGGCAGAGGCTGAAGTAGGTGAATGTGCATGTGTTGAGTCGGCAGGTTCAGGTTCACGTTAAGATGAAGAAGATGAAGGTTGACGTCTGAAACTAAGGAAATGAAAGGAGGGTAAAACGGAGAAAATAAACGCAAGTGATGCACATGGACGACACCTGAGCTTATTGTCGTCAGTATTAACGGAGAAATTGATTATGGGGTGGTAATCGACAGAAATAAAAAATTTGTGGGCTCAATATCACGAAATCAAAATAAGGGGTGCAAAGTGTGAGACACCTCATAATTCAGAGGGTGCAAAATGTAATTTTCGGAAAATGTTTCTGGGTGAATCGAGAGTTATCGTGCAGAAATAATGATAGCTGCCTAATAGAATACTAAGTGCCAATCATAACAAGTACGGATTGAAGTTCGCAGTTAATTTTCCAGTAGAGAATGGTGTAATTCGAAAGTCATGGACCATGGTCCTTCAAGATTTTAACGTTATTGGGAGGTATTTTTCTTAATGTCGGTAATGACAATCTTTCTGCATGGGTCTTTTTCGCTTTTATATTCGGCCAAACTGTATATAAGTTTTGTAGCGTCTTCGCACTCAAACATAAAGCTGTATATGTAATTTATTGGGCTAGTGTGTAGTCAGGAAGTAGCCAGCCTAGGCGTACACCAGTTGTGAATGCTTGCCGTACAGATGACATAATTATTTTGCACTCACCCTTTTTTTTTCTAGGTGCAGTCACCCACCAAAAACAAAAAAAAAAAAGAACAGAAAACTCCATGGAAATAAATCAATAACATGAAACTGTAGAACTGCCATCCTCCAGTGTGCATTTAACAGAGCGACGTAACTCACATAACAGCTTTTGTCTGGCACTGTAACATTGGATTCAATTTCTAAGAGATATGGAAAAGGGACAGGTGCGCACCAGATTCTCCTAGTAGCTTTTTAGATAAAGGCCGGGCATATCTATAATCTATATAAACTGTTCCTTGCTCCAACGAGGAACATGGTATTTTTATTTTTTTTGTCCTCCCTGCTCAGAGACACGCAGTGCTTAGGAGAACCGATTGGTATAGAGTGTACCTAAAAGGCCCACCTTCTCTCACACAATCAGAACAATAAAAGATAAAAAGAAAGCCGTAGGAGGCAAGGCAAAGTAGGAAAGAGGCAGTGGCGGCAGCTTAGCTAACCTTTTGACAAATATGACCTCCTTTCCGATCCGGAGGCTCCAAAGGAAGATTAATCTGAATATATTTTCCCCCTTTTTCTTTTTCTTTTTCTATTCTATATTGCGTTTTTTTGTTTCTCAGTTTTGTTATCTCTTTTACCAATTCTTTAGTTTACTTGGAATGATTGAGTCAAGTGTGCTTTAAATATTTTTCAATGACATAAGCACTTGAGGAGGAGGAGGACCACCGCAGCATTTGACAATTTCAAGCATTTAAATTAGGTAAAAAGAGAAACAAAACAACTGAAAAGATAAGGTACTAATTGAACGGTCAAGATCGCGGGATGTAATCAATACTGGACCTAGAAATCTTCCGGGGGGCCATCCCATGGTGGGTGTTCAATACACGCATTAGGGGTCATCGGCGTGCTATTTGTATTATTTTCAATGACAAATTAAGCAGCAAAGACGCAACTTTGACCTAATGCCAGCATAAGCATTTGATTAGAGGCCTGTCTGTGATCTCAAACCCTGCGCTGTCAGGCCCCCCCACCCCTCAGGTTGGTGCAGAGGGTTGCAATATTTTGCCCTGGCAAAACCTTTACAACGCAAGAGTCTGCTACGTTCACCTAAGAAATTTCTTTGAGGGTGGCGGTTGTGGTCTGGCCAACTGTTTTCGTTTGGATTCTCAACCTGCGCCCTTATGATTGGTGCTATAAACAAATTCCGTGCTATTTTCGAGTAGAATAAAGTCATTTGTATCCTGTCGTCATTAGGAGGAAAGTCATCCGTTTTGAATCTCTCCTTGAAGGAGAAGAAAAAAAGAAGGAAAATGCTTTTATTTTGGAATCCAATTTCCAATACGGTCTTGGGCCTTCTTTTCATTTGGGCTGTTTCATCAATTGTTCATAAAACCATGTTCTGTAATTGGTATAGCAAATAATCAGCCACATGGCACAGAAGAAAAAAAAAAAATATATATATATATATAAGAAAACGGTAATTAGCCACTTGCAAGACTTGGTGGGTTATCCATAATCAATGGTTTTCGGATTTTTGTAAGAGCTGGTATTTATTGCCAACTCCATTACATGGAATCTATATTAAAATAGAACTTCGAAGGGCAACTTGAACCCTAAGCACATTGTGAGGAAGCTTTATTTATTGTTTCCTTTCTGCTATCGCAATCAGGCAAAACTTGTACCTCACGAGAATGCGATACCAAACCGTAGGCTGTCATGCTTTTATCGCCAGAATGCGCCAAGCAAAGTAACAGCTGGTTGGCTAAAATTTAGTCTATCTTCGGCGAGTGAGAAAACAATATGAATGGGTACGGACCAGGAGTACAGATGTTAGGATCAAAATGGGCCTGGGTTCAGTCCAAGCTCACTAAAAGGTCAGGTGCGAAGATGGGAAGCAATGGGCCAGCCGATCTTTTATCTTAAAAGGCACCAAACCTGGCCTGATAAGGAGTCCAAAATGGCTCAAAAAGAACCACTTTGGGAAAATGTTCCTTCTATATTTCGGCCCAACCAACCGCTATAGATCTTTGAAATTTGAACAGGCATTCTTGTAACTAGGGCTGTACAACCCCGGTGTAGGTACCGGTTTTGGCTAAAACCGGCACCTACACCGGGTAGGCAGGTTTTGAAAAAATTACCACCTACACCTACACCGTTAAGGGTAAAAACCGGCCCTTAGCGGTGGCGGTTTAGCGGTGGCGGTTTCCGGTTATCCTACATTAATATTGAGCCATTTTTTTAGCATTTTACGTACTTGGCCCAATGTATTTTTTTTCTTTTGGTCCATTAATCACATATCAATAAAATCTAAACTAATGAAATCCAAAATCCAAAATCAATAAAATTAAAGATCATCTTAAAAGATAAGATGAGAATTTAAAGTCCAAAGTAATAGAGACGTCACTGTAAATAGAAACTATTATCTTTTGAAAAATCCAGTTTAGACCCTAACAACACTTAGATGGGAGAATATGTGTTTTCCCTCTAATTAACAAATCAATAACAATTTTAAAACATGTTCAAAACCTAATAGGGTTTCCCTTGGTTTCACAAGGAAAATAAAAAAATTCGGCAATTTTTAAGGCGCTCGAGCGCGGGTCAAACGCTCGTCTAGCGCTTATGTTTCTGTCTGAAATTTGCACTGAGCACTCGAGCACTTGTCTAACGTTAGTCAAACGTGATGACTCTGTCTGAATTTTTTCAAAGGGCGCTCGAGCGTTTGTCAAACGCTGGTCAAACTTGATGACTCTATATGAATTTTTGAACTAAAATGTATTAGAAATTTGAACTAAATGTAATTGAATGACTGATTTTGCAAGCATGATATAAATTTAATAATTGATTTGTCAATTTTAAAATTTAGACAATTTGTTAATATTTCATAAAAACTCTTAAACTAATACATTGATTTAAAATTTTTTGTGGTAGAATCTCGACCTCTTGATTTATATTATGCGATGTACTTACCAAAGTTTGACATTAAACTCTTTAATTATGATTTCAATGCCTTCATATATACCCTTTTAAATACAATAAATTTGTAATTTTTCTACCAAAATTCTAAATAACTAGTTCATTCACCTAGCAAGCTTCTTGGTAACTTGAATGTAAGCATTTGATTAGACAAAGCCAACAACAAATCTCAAATATTCAAGTGAAACTAAACTATTGAGTAAACCTTGTCATGCTTCTAGAATATTATGTCTTGAGGTAAAACTAAAGTTTAAATTATTGAGTAGAAATTAAAATAAAAAAAACTAAAAAAAAAAATCCCGGTTTATCCTACACCGGGAAACCCGGTGCCGGTTTAAACCGGGAACCGCCGATTTTTTTAAAAAACCAAACCTACACCGGCACCGGTTAGACCAAAAACCGGAAACCCGGTGCCGGTACCGGTGCCGGTGCCAGTACCACCGGAATTTCCCGGTGGCATTGTACAGCCCTAATTGTAACACATGCAAATACAACATTAATTCGTTTTCAATCCGATCATATTAGATAATTTACATTCATGACTGCCAGCTAATAGGCAAATTAATGCATCTGAAAGCCTACGTCAAAACAATAAAAACCATATGTCTACGGAGCTTATGCGTTGTCGGTCAGCTACCAACCCAGTGACTTGTCGATAAAAAAAAAAAAAAAAGCCAGTGACTTATCATTTGTATTGAAGTGACCACGGAATTTAAGCCTTGTAGGGACAGTGGCAGTGAGTCCAACAACTCCAAATCTAGCCCCACACGTTAACACTACTGCATAACCTCTCGAAAGCCGTGCCCCACGCAAAAGCCCAGAAACGTTAAAAACTGAGCAAGTTCTGGGCCTTCTGAGCCAGCATGTTAGATACGAGTTGGTGTTAGTTGAGAATAGCGGTGAAATGGGGTAAAACGGAGAACACCGTAGATGTTTTGTGCAGACGCACCGTATATAGCATATTGGCCGCTGCAAAATATTCTGACAACTTTACTGACAAGCAGTGTCAGTGATGTATGAGTATCCCTCAGACATGTGAAAAAGCAGTGTCAGTTACGTCATATATATGACGTATGACAACATATATGACTTGGATTGCTTGTATGGGCCCATTCTAGATCCGTACTACTAGCAGTTCATCCAAGATTTTTTTTGTTTTGTTTTGTTTTTTACTTCTCGTGGGTCGGGCCGTGACTGGTGGGCGTTGACATAAATGCCCCCTAGATATTTGCAATGTCCTCTCTGGAGTCTGTCTTCCTGTTTTTTTTTTCGTGCGTTCAATAAAGACGAAAAAACAGTACGAACTGCGATAAATGTGACAAGTAATTTATTTTCGTTTAGGTACTTCGAGGGTCAAAACTAGTTAGTTATTTTTTAAAATCAACACTATTTATTTATAAATTAAAATTTTGTGAAAATTTTAAAAATATTATAATGAACATTGAACTAGATTAGAGTTTTATTATATTTTAAAATAAAATAGTAAAAAATAAAATTTGATGGAAGTGTGTTGAACAGTCAAAATATAAATGATTTTAGTGAATTTTTTATATTTATTTTAATGAAATAGATAAATTATTTAAATGAATTTTTCTATATCTATTTAAATGAAATTAAATGATTTAATCGGATGATTTTAAGTTAATTATGTACTTGTAAATGAAAATTTTGAAATAGTACAAACCCCCCTTAAAGTTTGTTAACATATCCAAGTGGCTGAGTGCTGACGTGTAATGGCTAAAAGGTCCGTCGGGGTAGGAATTTGTAATACTATACTTTTTAAGAATAATGGACGAAACTGCATGTAGGATCTAAAAACTAATATTACAGACTTCCACACACACACATATAATATATATATATATATATATATATATATATATATATAAATTTATTCTGTATATTTTTATTATTTACAATTAAAATAATTGATCTTTTTTAGGGAGTTGCTTAGATGAAAATCTTTCTAGAAGTACTGTCGGGGCATCCAAATGATCATTGATCATATATCCACCCGCCAGGGCTTTTTACTTGAAAGCTATTTATGATCGTATCCACCCAAAGTACTGATATGCTGTAATTGTTTAATTGAAACTTGTCACCACCGTGTCCAGTGTAGAAGCACTTCATTTCGTTTTCAATTGCTTGTACCTTTCCGGTCCCGATCGCTTTGCAGTGCAATATTGAGAGAGTGGTGTGGGTTCCGTTCGGGAGCCCACATTTTCGAACAGCACTTCTACCACAATTTGGTCACTCGAATTACAGGCGATTTTGATAGTATCTTTACTCACATTTTTCTCTCTGAAAATATTCATCAATAAGGGTCAGAACAATATCATAACTTTCTCGGACGAGAAGGGTGGTGTATTTTGGATGAAAATTGATGGACCAATAAATACTCGAATTGCCCTTTTAGCATCCAATTCTAGATAGAGAGGAGACTCCTCCTTCTTTGTAGCCTTTTCAAACCTTTTTTCTAGGCAATTTAGGCCAATTTTTTTGGTTTTGTTTTTGAAATTTAAAGAGTTTAGATCTCGGTGTCTCCGGTGGTCTTTACTATGCATGGCCACTTTGGATGGATGCTACGCCCCTCGACGATCATTTCTGGCCAAGCCCAGTGGTGAATGGTCGGCACGTGACACCTCACACACACACCCTCGCGTGCGCGTGGATCTCACACGCCGATTCCTTTTCACCTCCTTTCTGGCTGGTTTGATCAATTTTTTAAGGACACTCTCCATTTGGTCGTTGTCTGCCTCTCTCGGCGATCCTTTCTAGTCCAGTCCAGTCCAGTGCCCATCCGCCCGCGCGCGAGTGCCGCTCATGTGCTGGTTGTTTTTGTTATGTTGCCGGCGTTTGCTCCGCAGACCTACCTTGCTTATTTCCTTCTCTTCCTGGATAGATTTGGTCAATTTTTTCCGATGGCTCTGGCTACTATTTTGTTGTACGGCCCGAAACTGTCTCCTTTTCTCATTTCGTCGTTGCTGGCGGTGCTTGTTTGAAGATTTTTTTGAAGGAGTTGAATCGTTGCTTTGAACGTCTTTCCTCCACGGAAATCGACGTTGCCATGTGCTACAAGTTTGTTATGTTCAACCTTTGTGGTTGTTGTCTGGGCGTGGTTCCAACCTTTAGGGTTTATTGTACGGCCTTCTGGTCTATTTAGATTTTTCGTTGGCCTCTGAGCGGTTTTTGCTTTTGTAACAACTATTTTTCTTAGATTTTAATATTCTTGTTCGTTGCCAGAACTATCCAACTAGATCCAGCTAAAAAAAAGAATAGAGACTGAGGTTCTAGTACGCTGCATAACTACTGAACTACCGATATTGAAGGTCCTAATTAATTGCACAAAGTATGCTGCATAACTACCCATATTGAAGCTCTTAATTGTACGTCCTCCAGGCTCCATGCAGGATGTTGTTGGTGAGTTAGGCGTGAGTTTGAGATTTACCAGAAGTGCATATTGATGTGTCACTGTCAAGATTGTGTCCGATGTACCATGTTTAAGAATTAATATAAGTGATGTAGGCACAGGCGGATCTAGCGAGGGGCGATGGGGGGCTCCCAAAAAATCTCTTACACTTTTTTTGTTTTGTTTTCTTTTCTGTATGGGCCGCCCCCCTTCAAAAACGAAATCGTTAGGCATACGCTGAAGACCATTTACGTTCCTCGTTGCTTTTTCAACGCTCTTGAGGAGACCGAAATACTCCCTTCACGTTCCTTGTTACTTTTTCAAGTGCTAGTCATTTCGTTTGCTTAGAAAACGGGACGTAAGAAGGGTAGAAAAGGGTTTGCAAAACTACAGTCATTAGAAAGATGTTGCTTAGTTACTTAGTTCTGCTTCGTGCCTAGGAGTTCTCCACCAACATAGAAGAAAGCTGGCAACTTGGTTTTCTTGGAAACCAAACAGCATATTTCCGTTTAAACTTCTCGTTTCTTCTGACAAAATCTCCAGCACTAGTGCCAGCCATTAGTTGAGAATCCGTTCGGTTTTTTCTTCGTTCACCCCAAATGTAACCAACTGCTCTTTCTTCCTCGACTTTTTGGATACTTTCGGCGGCTTCGGCTTGGCCTGATCCGCACCTAACGACTAAAATAACCCTACCTCCACTAATATTTACTCTGTCTCAAGGAATGATTGTCAAGATAGCAAGGACCTTTTAGTAACTATACAAGGTATGGGTCAGGAGCTTCTGTAAGCGGAGTACCTGTACGTACTCTTATTAAAAAAAAATTTCCTTGCTACGTAGTGTCGTACATTCATAACTAATATTCTTGTTGGTGACAAGGTAAAAAAGTATAAGTTGAAGGGTATAGAGTAAAATATCCAATGGCAGCACCGTAATTTAATCGAATTTAATTTTGCCGAAAAATGAGGATAGTGTCATGCTTCCAGATTTTAATGGACCTTCCTTTTCATTGTAAATAAGCACCATTTAAAGTTACTTAAGATATAGTGCTTGCAAGATCATTAGCAACAGAGAAGAAGATATCATTGATCAAGCATGGGAAGAAAGTGAAAAGTGAAAAGTAAAAAATAAGTAAGAGCTTTCTTGAGCACTCGTTCTTTTCAGCATTTAGGGAGAAGTCCTATCTATATTTATTTCCTAATTTGTTACTAAGGCGAATAACTCTATTAGTAGGCGGTAATGCTGAATTTGGAATCCTAACAAGATGGAAATAAGGTGAAATCTCAACGACAATTAACCAAAGAAAAATTAAAGTAAGCTTTGACTGAAACCTGTAGCATGTTAGCAAATTTGACCAGGTTTTGTATAGTTTGCTTCACTATGAAGGGAACAAGATTTAATCTTTTGGAACTTATAGAAGGCAAGAGGAGAATTGAGCTATCTTACTCATCAAGATTAGAAGGAGGGCATCATTTTTGCTCTTCTTATTTCCTATAAGAATTTGATGTGCGCTTTTGAATATTTAAGCTATGTTTCATTTTCCTAGTAGAACTATCTTAATAAGCTTATAATACACTTAGTTCTTTTTAATTTGCTATTAGATCTTAGTATCTTTGAATTGTCACGTAGGCCTTAAATTCAAAAGTGTTTCGTGTTTAGTTCCTTTCAATTGGTAATTTTTCCTTAGTTTTTATTCATTATTCTACTATGTAGTATAGTACGAAGTTTATGGAAATTTTGTTAATTTTAATTTTAGTTTCTTCTTGTTTGAAAAATAAATCTGTTGCAAGATCATGTTGTTTTTATTGACAAAATGGTAAATATTTCAGTCCTCGTGTTAGTCTTTCCAAGATTCATTTTTTAAAAAACTTTTAAGACATTTTTTTGCATTACGTAGTAAAAAAATTTTTGGTCATTTTTTCTTAAGAGTTTGTCCCCCTTAAATAACATTCCTGGATCCGCCACTGGATGTAGATATGAGTGTACGCAGACGACTTTTTTTTTTTCTCAAATAGACAACGAAACGGGAAAAAAAGAAAAGAAAAGAATGAAAAAACTGCGGATGAGTCTTGGGACGAAAATGTCTCTGTTTTCTTTGCCCCGAAAGGTAAATGCCACTCAAAAGTCAAAAACCCAATGATGCAATAGGAAGAGTTGGTATTAGGGTGCAGAGAAACAAAATTTTAGGCGTTTTAAAATTTTAATTTCATAAAATAATTATAATATAATTTTTTATTAAATTATTATAATAAATATTAAAAATTTATTTAAATATTTTTTTGTTTTATTATTATTTTTATCTATTTCAATATTCTAAACTTTTAAACTCCATACTGGCGGCGGCCGGGGTGATTGCACGGAGGTTTTGGTGGAGGGAGCGTACAGTACTGTCTGGGCGAATTTTAAAAAACGTTTGCTGGTGGTCGCATCCAACTCACCATTAAAACTTTGAAACAAACGAGAGGGAGTAAAGGGCATGCCCCCACCCACCGGCTGTTCCTCACCGGCTCCTCTTCTGACACCTTCTCATATGCCTGTTTTTTTCTTTTTTTCTTTTTGGCCTTTTGGTAAGCAATCTCAGATTCCTGTTCTTTTGCTCCACATGTTCTTTGATTGCTCCCCTCTTATTTACCTTCTTAGCCTTCACTCCACTGCTGTCTGCTGCTGGCTGCAGCTGATCTATTTCTCTTGAACCACAATGGTGAAATTCCGGAAATCAGTCAAAAATGTCAATGGGTTCGAGTGAATAGAGAGGATGAAAGTAATGGTGGAAATATTTCCCTCTTTCTTCTGTACAACTACAACGACTCTTTCCAAAAAGAATCTTCTCAGATGAAATATATTTTTTCTATCGAAACAAACAAACTTTTGAGGACGATAATAACAAGCATTTTTAAAAAAATTTCTGCATCATATGAAAAAGAAAAAGAGGAGATGCGTCTTTTGGAGTTTCCGTGCCTGTGATGTTTGCATTGACTGTCAACACCTAACAGGGATCATAAAAATTTGTTTCGACCAGCGAAGGCGGAGAAAACAAAAGAACATAAACACAGTGACAGTGGTAATATAAAAAATAAGTGGAGAATATCTCGGTACGTAAAAACTAATAGCTTGAATTGGCAGGCAGAGGTCCATTGCGTAAATACAAGAAGAGAGGAGGGCATCCAAGCCAAAAATGGTTCCTCATACTTGGGTTCCAATTGAGCTGTGGTGCCCACTTTCCTTCAGCCTTTTAGGGCTTGTTTGGAAAAGGGTCTTCATCTTGGTTTTAGTTTTGATTTTGATTTTAAATTTTAAAATTTAAAATTTAAGATTTAAATATTATTTTATTATAAAGGATTTTTTTGGTGGATTAACATTTATAGTTATTTATAATTATTTTTGCTCCAAGGTCTTTTTACTAACACTATGACGTTGGCTAGACCGTACCAACTTGATCTTGCAGGAAAGAATGACTCCAAAGCTTGATCCACCTCCACCTCCACCTCCACCTCCTCCTCTAATGGAAAGGCTTGGGATCCCGATAGGCACAGACGGATCTAGCGTCGCCCCAAAAATCAGTTCAAATTTTTTTTTTAATCTGTTTTTTATATGGGTCAACCAAAGGCCGCCCCCCTTAAATCTGCCCCCTTCGCCCCAAAAATCAGTTCAAAATTTTTTTTAATCTGTTTTTTATATGGGTCAACCAAAGGTCGCCCCCCTTAAATCCAGCGCCATGGATTTTAATGATCCCTTTTGTCTTCTTTTGACCCCCCAATGTCTTTCTTCTCTCTCGAGAGTCACTGTGTTAGCTAACTTTTTCAAACTGGTTATTATCGAGACCACTGCTTATTGGTTGATGATAGCTGTAAATATATTTTTTACATTATTATAACTATTAACTACTACAGATACGACAAAGATATCTTGGAGTAAAGTTATTAGTACTTCGTTAATATTTTTGTTTAAGAGAAATTACCTTCAAAATCTATATATTACATGCTCAATTTATATTGAATATTAATTATTTATTATAGTAAATATTATCCTAGTTTCTTTCACAGATTTTTAATAAAAAGGTGTGATTTGAGGGATTTTAATCCTATGTGTATTTATCAGGCATCAGATTTTCTAAGTTTATACTTTTTCAATCCTAGACTTAGATACAAGACTAAGGTAAAGTCTTTTTGTGGTGACGGTAAGCAATTATAAAGAATTCATTGCAGGTAACTAAACACAACAATGTATTTTTTTGAGATAAATGAAATTTTTAGTTATCAATTATAAATACTTAAACTATCAATTTTAATACATTATAATTTCTAACTATTAATATTAGATAGAGTACTCTTTCTCTAATTTTTCCGTGAAACTGCACAAAATTTAGTGATTTGCACTTAAAATAACAACAATGCTCCCAATGACTTGTAAGTTGACAACAATACTCTTTGTCAGGTATGAAGACTGACTTGTCTAATAAGGTAAGAGATAACTGAATGAATGATAGTATGATGGTTTACATTGAGAGAGAGGAAATTTTGAAACTATAAAGAACGAAGTCATTTTGCAACGTTTTTAGAAGATGCAAACTCGTAGGATCCAATTATCACCTCTCAGTCTCAACAAAAAGTACGATACGTGTATTTCAATATAATATATTTTAAATATTTTTAGTCCTTAATTTTCGATATTTTAACTCTAAAATACTTTTTTTCATTACATAGTAAAAAAAATTGTTATTTTTTTTAAGAGTTTGCCCCACTTCAAATTCGTTTCTGGATCCGCCACTGCGGATAGGCCAGCCCCTATTTTTTAAACAAATTTGATTTACAGCATTTTCAGCCCCTGTCGAAAAATGCTCGGGATCCCATCGGGGTCCAAGCATTTCCCTCCTCTAATAGCCCAAAAGAGATCCTCTCTCATAGTCCCATGGACTCTATTGAGAATTGTGCCATTACAACGACTATTTGTGCATATTAACTTCGGCGAGGCCTGGCTTAACTAGTGGCGTGCTCTTAAGCCACGGCTCCTCTCCTAAGTCCGCATCTTTTTCCTTTTTATTTTTATTTTTTTTATTTCGGTGCTCGATTTGTTTCCCTAAAGATCGTCATTTTTATGGACACATTTGTGCCCAGACCCAAAGTTTTCGATTGGTTAATAAAGGGGTTTTACTTGGACCGCATTTTGAGTTTGCACCCAGTGGCTCAAACATCGAGACAGGAGGGTTATCCACTCCAAGCACACGTTTTGTTTTAGTGGAGACAAATTCATGTATTTCAATTATGAGGGCATGGATAGAGTTAAAGAGAAGAGAAACTATAGTAGGTCGTTTGTAGGATTTACCAATCGGAAAATGTCACGGTCATACTAAGGTGTGGGTACCGAAGCCAATCCTGGAATCAATGTTTGTTTTTTTTTACAGGAAACGCAGAACATGAACAATTTGATTCTTTCTTTTTTCTCGTCGACTTTTATTCATTATAATGTTATATGATGCGGATAAACATATATAATTATACAGGAATATATATATATGGGTTAATGTCCTTTTTAGTCTCTAGGTTTTGGGGCGGTGTTCTTTTTAGTCCCTAGGTTTTATTTTTGTTCAACACAGTCCCTAGGTTATTTACGTTTGTCTTTTTAGTCCTTCCGTCCAATTCCGTCACTCCCGAGCCCAGTCAGCTAACGGCGGGACACGTCACACCCAATAGAATTTTGCCACGTGTATTATTATTTTTAAAAAAAAAAACAATTTCCACATGTTTTTTTTAAAAAAAAAAAAACCAAAAACCAAAAGAAGGGAGCCGTGGCCACCTCCCCGTCGCTCGGTGGTGGCCAGGGAGGCCACCCTTCGCGCGAGGGAGCCCAGATCTGGGCTCCCTCGCGCGAATGGGGGTGGCCCGACGGGGAGCCCCCGGCCACCACCGTCGACGGGGAGCCCAGATCTGGGCTCCCGCTCGTCGGTGGCCAGACGGGGAGCCCAGATCTGGGCTCCCCGTCGCTCGGTGGTGGCCAGGGAGGCCACCCCTCGCGCGAACGGGGGTGGCCAGACGGGGAGCCCCCGGCCACCACCGTCGACGGGGAGCCCAACTCTGGGCTCCCCGTTCGGTGGTGGCCACAGGGGTATCTCCCTTCTTTTGGTTTTTTTTTTTTTTTTAAACATGTGGAAATTGTTTTTTTTTTTTAAATTGTACACGTGGCAAAATTCTATTGGGTGTGACGTGTCCCGCCGTTAGCTGACTGGGCTCGGGAGTGACGGAATTGGACGGAAGGACTAAAAAGACAAACGTAAATAACCTAGGGACTGTTTTGAACAAAAATAAAACCTAGGAACTAAAAAGAACACCGCCCCAAAACCTAGGGACTAAAAAGGACATTAACCCTATATATATATATATGAGAACCATCTGGAGGTCAACCTGAAGAAGCCTGTCCTGAATCCTGGGAATCTGACACTAGGGAAGACTTCATAGAATTTGCCTTTTTTTGGGCAATATAAATATATATTCAACAATTGTTCTCTCTTGCAGATGCTATGTTCCTAGTTCCTACCGTCTTAAACACGTACGACACACTTTTTTTTTTTTTTTACCGTTTTCTTTCCAGTTTTTTGGGAAACTGAAAAAGATGGCGTACTCGTCGACCAAGAGGTGTAAGAAAACGGTAAAGCCTGGGCTCGGCTGCAATGGAACTGCATGGTCGGCTCATCTCTCCTCCATTTGAGTGCCTCTACGTTATTCTGAACCATGTCTCTTCCCCTGGTTAACATTGCGGAAATTTCGATACGAGTCTAAGGTTGCGTTTGTGTTGAAATATTTTTGGTATTTAATTTTGTGTTGATATTAGGTTTAGTAAAAAGTGAAGAGAGAGGTAATTTTTTATATTTTTTTTATGGGAGAGAGATTATATTATAATATTTTATTAGGAGAAAGATAAAAATATTAGTAATATTTTGGGTGCAAACGCACCCTAAAAAGTATATCCAATGTTTGGATGCATTCCATAAAAAAAAAATTTATACATCCTAGTAGGATAATTAATATAGGTATATTTCACTTAGATAATCTCTATTTACTATTTTAATAACTCTTCTGAAATTATTGGGTTAATGACCAAAATAGTCCCTGGGTTTTATGCCCTTTATCGATTTGGTCCTTGGATTTCCAATTTGGTCACATAAGTCCTTAGGTTATCCTCATTTATCGATTTGGTCATTCCGTCCAATTTCTACTTTGACGTCTCATCAAAATGAGCCACTACCCCCAAATCAATCTGCAAACAGAGAGTAACAAATAGAAAATTCACGACACGATTCAAATCTCAAAGATCACCAACGGCTTCAGATTGGATATCTCTTCGCTCCATGAAAAATAGACGACCAGCATGACTGATTTTTGGTAAAACATGGATCTGGGCTCCCTTCGTCAATCGAATGGGGGGTCTCCCCCGTTCGATTTTTTTTTCTTTTTTACGAATATGTCAGGTGGACGTGAGTTTTTTTTTTTAATAATAAAAAAGCATACACGTGTCGCGATGTTATTGGTGGTGATGTGACCCACCGTTAGCTGACTGTGCACGGAGGAGACGGAATTGGATGGAAGGATCAAATCGATAGATGATGATAACCTAAGGACTTATGTGACCAAATTGGAAACTCAGGGACCAAATTGATAAATGAGGATAACCTAAGGACTTATGTGACCAAATTGGAAACCCAAGGACCAAATTGATAAATGAGGATAACCTAAGGACTTATGTGACCAAATTGGAAACCTAAGGACCAAATTGATAAAGGGCATAAAACTCAGGGATTATTTTGGTCATTAACCTGAAATTAGTTGTACCTTTCCGGATCTCGATCGCCTTGCAGTACAATCTTGAGAGAGTGGTGTGAGTTTCGTTCAGGACACACCTTTTCAAACAACACTTTTCATCGCAATTTGGTCACCCAAATTACAGGCGATTCTGATCGTACCTTTACTTACGTTTTTTTTTATGAAAATATTCATCAATAAGGGTCAGAACAATATCATAACTTTCCCTGAAGAGAAGGGTGGTGTATTTTTGGATGGAAATTGATAGGCCAATAAATACTCGGCCCGGCTAGATCACTTAGGCTTGGGTCCATTAGTATGTTGGCCAGTCCCGACTGTCCAACCTCGCATAGGAATCTGACATCCAATCTCACATAGAAGTATAGCCACCCGAAAACTCCTCATGGCAATTCGAATGGTCGGTATCACTCTCCTAATACAACTCGAATGACAACCTTTGTGGTTGTTGTGTGGACGTGGTTCCGACCTTTATGGCTTATTATAGGGCCTTCTGGTCCATTTAGATTTTTCGTTGGGCTTTGAGCGGTTTTTGATTTTGTAACTACTATTTTTCTTGGATTTTAATATACTGGTTCGGTTCCTAGAAAAAAAAACTATCCAACTAGATCCAGCTAAAAAAAGAGAGTGGAGATTGAGGTTCTAGTACGCTGCATAACTACCGAACTACCGAGATTGAAGGTCCTAATTAATTGCACAAAGTATGCTGCATAACAACCCATATTGGAGCTCTTAATTGTACGTCCTCCATGCAGGATGTTGTTGGTGAGAGGCGTGAGTCTGAGATTTACCAGAAGTGCATACTGATGTGTCACTGTCAAGATTGTATCCGATGGACCATGTTTAAGAATTAATATAAGAGTGATGTAGGTATGAGTGTACGCAGACGACTTTTTTTTTTTTTTTTTCTCAAATAGACAACGAAACGGGGGAAAAAAAACGAAAAGAATGAAAAAACTGCGGATGAGTCTTGGGACGAAAATGTCTCTGTTTTCTTTGCCCCGAACGGTAAATGCTACTCAAAAGTCAAAAACCCAATGATGCAATAGGAAGAGTTGGTATTAGGGTGCAGAGAAACAAAATTTTAGGCGTTTTAAAATTTTAATTTCATAAAATAATTATAATATAATTTTTTTTATTAAATTATTATAATAAATATTAAAAAAAATTAAATATTTTTTCTTTTATTATTATTTTTATCGATTTCAATATTCTAAACTTTTAAACTCCATAATGGCGGCGGCCGGGGTGATTGCACGTAGGTTTTGGTGGAGGGAGCGTACAGTACTGTCTAGGCGAATTTGTTTAGTCACACTCACATTAAAAAACGTTTGCTGGTGGTAGGGCTGTTCACCGGTACCGGCGGTGGGCCGGTTAACCGGCACCGCCACCGGTACCGGTAACCGCCAGAACCGTTTTAATTTTTTTTTTTTTTTTTTATACAAAATGACGACGTTTCTCTTTAAAGAGAAACGTAGTCGTTTTGAGGGGCCCCGAAACCCTAAAAGTTTCGAGGCCCCTCTCCCTTCCCATTTTCGAAGAAGCAGACGGCAGCGGGCAGCCCCCTCCCCCTGCGTTTCACCCTGGCCTCCAGCCGCCTGCTCCTCCCAGACCCGCTCCAAGACGCTTCAGCCTCCCCTCAGCCACCGTGGCTCCGCCGTCCTCTCCGCAGCTCTCCTTCAGCCGCACCACCATCTGAAACAACTTCATCTCTCTCTCTGTCTCTCTCTCTCTCTATAGTTTTGTTGCGATTTGGAATGGTTGCGATTTTTTTTGGGTTTGTGGATTTGGTTGAGATTTGTGATGATTTGGTTGTGATGGTTGCGATTTGGGTTGAGATTTGTGAATTTGTTGTGATCAGATTTTTTTGTTATGATTTTTGCGATCTGGGTGTAGGTGGCGGTAACCGCTACCACCACCGTTAGGGGCCGGTTTCGTCCCTTAACGGTGGCGGGGACGGTGTTCATTTTTGGACAACCGTCCATTGCGGTGGCGGTGGCGGTGGAGGGCATAACCGCCACCGTCACCGCCGATGCACAGCCCTAGCTGGTGGTCGCATCCAACTTCACCATTAAAACTTTGAAACAAACGAGAGGGAGTAAAGGGCATGCCCCCACCCACCGGCTGTTCCTCACCGGCTCCTCTTCTGACACCTTCTCATATGCCTGTTTCTTTTTTTTTTTTTTTTCTTTTTGGCCTTTTGGTAAGCAATCTCAGATTCCTGTTCTTTTGCTCCACAAGTTCTTTGATTGCTCCCCTCTTATTTACCTTCTTAGCCTTCACTCCACTGCTGTCTGCTGCTGCAGCTGATCTATTTTTTTTTTCTTGGCTGCAGCTGATCTATTTCTCTTGCACCACAATGGTGAAATTCCGGAAATCAGTCAAAAATGTCAATGGGTTCGAGACTTCGAGTGAATAGAGAGGATGAAAATAATGGTGGAATTATTTCCCTCTTTCTTCTGTACAACTACAACGACTGTTTCCAAAAAGAATCTTCTCAAATGAAATATATTTTTTCTATCGAAACAAACAAACTTTTGAGGACGATAATAACAAGCATTTTAAGTAGAATTTTCTGCATCATATGAAAAGGAAAAAGAAAAAGAGGAGATGCGTCTTTTGGAGTTTCCGTGCCTGTGATGTTTGCATTGACTGTCAACACCTAACAGGAATCATAACAATTTGTTTCGACCCAGCGAAGGCGGAGAAAACAAAAGAATATCCAATGTTATTCTGAACCATGGAACTGCATGGTCGGCTGCAATGGAACTGCATGGTCGGCTCATCTCTCCTCCATTTGAGTGCCTCGACGTTATTCTGAACCATGTCTCTTCCCCTAGTTAACATTGCGGAAATTTCGATACGAGTTTAAAAAGTATATCCAATGTTTGGATGCATTCCATAAAAGAAAATATTTTATCCATCCTAGTAGGATAAGTAATATAGGTATATTTCACTTAGATAATCTCTATTTACTGTTTTAATAACTCTTCTGAAATTATTTTATTAAACTATTTAATAAACCTCTCATTTACTTCAATTCACGATATTTTCAAAATTCACGTGTATTGGCAAACATCCCCGCCCTCTTTCCTTCTCGTAGGCCTATATATGCGCCTTCTTTCTAGTGCTATTTCCAAAGCACACAGACAGAAGGACCTGCAGGTTCTTTCCTCTCGCTCATCCCTCTCTCTAGCTATCTACTTGTTCAAGAAAAAAAAATAGCTATCTACTTGTTTCTAGTTTTTTTATTTTTCTGTAGCTCTCTTTTTCTCTCAACTGTCTTGTCTGTCTGTCTTTTGCTCAAGTTGACCTAGGCTTCTCCACTGGTGTTAAAACAAACTTTGTTGGCTTTTCTGTCATTCTCTCTCTCCGCGAGGTATCTGCCAAAGATATAAAAGAACCCCACAGAAGTCTGCAAAAGCTTTTGCAAACTTTGACTCAACGTATCCAGAGCAGCAACCGAAGCTATATCAAAAACTGTAAGTAACCAACCAAGCCAAAAGCAACCGATTTAAACCCATCTCTGTCTCTCTCCATGGACTTCCATCTGAGCAAACGGAGAAACCAACATGAGTCAGAGCTACAACATTCTGCAAAGATACCAAAACTTCTTCTTGAACCCCATCAACAGCAGCCACAACCACCTGGCTCTGCTCTCCCTTTGTTTGTACCTGAATCCAACTGCAAACTCAGCACCCTGTCAGCATTTACCGATTCAGTATCGGCTGCTCTCCCTTTGTTTGTACCTGAACCCAACAGCAAACTCAGCACCCTGTCAGCATTTACCGATTCAGTATCGGCTGCTACCAGATTTCCCAGTAAGATTTCTTTTCCATCCTTTTCTTTCCAGGCTTGCTTCTAAACCAACTTTCTCCTTTTGGTTGAACCCTTATCTTTCCTGGGTCTTTTTTTCTCTGCCTGCTAGGCGTGGGTAGCTATTTCAGCTTGGCCCAGTGGCAGGAGCTTGAGCTGCAGGCTTTGATATTCAGGTACATGTTGGCAGGTGCTGCTGTTCCTCATGAACTTCTTCAGCCAATAAAGAAAAGTCTTCTTCACACTCCTTCGTATTTCCTTCATCATTCTCTTCAACATTACCCACACTATCGGCCTGCTTGTAAGTTCTGTAATTTTTTTCCTCTCTCCTTTTTATGGAATAACATTTTCTTGGTTCTTCCCAGACAGTTATTTCAATGCCAAAGAGGACTGAAACAGAAATGATATTTGATTATCTGTAACTAGTCACTGATGTGCTTTTTGTAGTGATATGATCTCCCTTAAATGCTCTTAGAACTAGTACACGTTTATGGACTCGGTAAATCTTGCTCATGGCAGTTCATTATGTTTCAGTCTCTTGATTTTTGAATAAGTCCTTTGACATATCGCCAGCGAAACTAGGACTCATTTCTTTTCTCCCAAACGACCTGTCTAAACCATTTAGCCTAGGCTAAATGCTAAAGAAGTTTGTCTGAGAAAGGAACGATATTCATATTCTACGTGTACTTTCTGCCTTCTGGCTACGTTTTTAAGTCATGTGATGTCATGCTGGATTTTGTTACTGAAACGGTATGCCTCAGATCCCACATTATTTTCTTGTCTTAGCGCTCAACGGCTCAAGGGCCATGTAATTTTGTGTGTATATACAGCACTGCCGTTCCGTAACGTGACATGAGTTTGAACGTGCCGTGTCAGTGTTGCAATCCGGGTACTGGAGACTTGCTGCCATGGATCCAGAGCCTGGACGTTGCCGGAGGACCGACGGCAAGAAATGGCGGTGCTCGAGGGACGTGGTGCCTGGCCAGAAGTACTGCGAGCGCCACGTGCACCGAGGCCGAAACCGTTCAAGAAAGCCTGTGGAAAATCCCACACCCATCACTACCTCTACTGTTGCAGACGGCGGTGGTGGGACTCTCAAAGCCACCCCTGTAAGAATTTGAATGAAGAGTGAAATAATAAGTCACAGACCAGTTGAGAGAATGATGACGTGAAACCAACAGTGAGTTTGATATTCAAAATATGCTGTATTTGCTTGATTACAGAGGAACCCGAGAGGGTTATTTATACATACAAAGAACAAATAAAATAAACTAGCTAAAGGAATTGGTGGCAGCAAACCAACAAGATAAAATACATCAAGGACGAATCCCTATACAAGTATTCTAACAGAAGCAAAGAGGAAATTGAGGACATAACGGTGTGGACACTGTTTTTCCACAAATGGTAGCTCCATTTCCAAGGTTCTGCAGTTAGTGCCGCAGGTTGAACACCATGTTTTATCTGCTGGCTTTTCTCAATTTCCTTGTATCTTGAGACTCCCCCTCAAGATGGACGCATAGGTTAAGTGTGTTCATCTTGGATAGTAGAAAAAGAAATGGAGCCATAGGCAGAGCTTTTGTCAGAATATCTGCAATCTGCAATTTTGAACTCACATGTACTGGTTCAATGGTTCCAGCAAGCACCTTTTCTCTAACAAAGTGACAGTCCAGCTCAATGTGTTTTGTTCTTTCATGGAACATTGGATTTTTGGTGAGATGTAGAGCTGCTTGGTTATCACAGTATAGGAGGGCAGGTCTCGGATGCTTTGTGTTAAAATCTTGCAATAGATTCATCAGCCACACAATTTCACAGCTGGTGTTGGCCAATGCCCGGTACTCAGCTTCGGCAGAGGACCTAGATATAGTGGTTTGTTTTTTCGATTTCCAGCTAATCAAAGAATCTCCCAAGAAAATGCAAAAACCAGTGGTAGATCTTCGGGTCTCTTGACAGGCAGCCCAATCTGAGTCGCTAAATGCCCTGAGGATTGGTTCAGACTTGGAAGAATATAGGAGACCTTGGCCTATGGATCCTTTGAGATATCTCAAAACTCGATGTGCAGCTTGTTGATGGATTTGTGAAGGTCGATCCATAAATTGACTCAAAATGTTAACTGAATATGTGATATCTGGTCTTGTAATGGACAAATAAATTAACCTTCCAACCAACCTCCTATAACCTGTAATGTCAATAAGAGGATCTGCTGCCAAATGAGAAAGTTTATGATTTGGTTCCATTGGTGTACTGATAGGCTTGCATCCGAGCATACCAGCATCTTCTAAAATCTCAAGAGTGTACTTCCTTTGATTCAAGTGGATTCCTTTTTTTTTATCTTGCTATTTCTAAGCCAAGGAAATACTTTAGATTGCCAAGATCTTTGATCTTAAATTGGCTGTGCAGATATGTCTTGATGGAGTCAATTGTTTTGAGATCATTGCTTCCAATGAGAATGTCATCAACATATACTAATAACGCAATAAACTGGCCATCATGGATCTTTGTAAATAGAGAGTAATCTGACCTAGATTGTTGGAAACCCTTGGCAATGAGAGATGTAGAGAATTTTGAGTGCCATTGTCGTGAGACTTGCTTAAGGCCATAGAGGGATTTGTGCAGCCTACACACTAAATGTTGTTGAGTTGTAGAGGACTCCCCCTTAGGCTGAAATCCCGGAGGTAGGTCCATGTAGATCTCCTCTTCTAGATCACCATGTAGAAATGCATTGTGAACATCCAATTGGTGCAAATGCCAATTGTGAAGAGCTGCCAAAGCAAGGAAGACACGAGCAATAGTGATCTTGGCAACTGGACTAAAAGTTTCATGGAAGTCGAATCCCTCTCTTTGAGTGTAGCCCTTGGCTACCAAACGGGCCTTGTGCCTTTCTAGAGAACCATCTGAGTGCAATTTGGTTTTGTAGACATATTTACAGCCAATGGGTTTCTTGCCTTTTGGAAGACTAGTGATGGTCCAAGTGTTATTGGCCTCCAAGGCATGTAACTCATCTGCCATGGCTCGAATCCAATGCTCAGAAAGAACAGCTTCGGCATAAGTGGTAGGATCTCGGGTAGAAGAGAGAGAGAGTGTATAGGCCTTGTGAGAAGGAGAGAAATTAGTGTAGGAGAGGTAATGTGCAAGGGGATGAGCAGTGGGAGGAGGAGGTGAGGAGGAAGATGCTGAATTGTAGTGATAGTCAAGGAGATATGTAGGTGGGTGTCTGACCCTATCTGATCTTCTTAGGGGTGGAGGGGATGGTGAAGGTGGGGACAAAGGAGAAACTGAGGGTAAGGTGGTGGCTGGCAAAGTGGTGGAATAATCAGAAGGAAAAGAAGAAGGGTCAGAGAGAGAGGGAGGATCAGGGGAAGGAGGTGAGAGTGAATCTCTGTCAGGGAAAGAATGAAATGGAGAGGAGGAAAGAGGGTTTGGGAAATCCACATCTGAAGGGAGTGAGGGTATAATGGAGTCTGGAGATGGAGTAGAGGTGGAGTGGGAATGATGATGCTGAAAAGGAAAAGAATTTTCATGAAAAATGATGTCTCTTGAAATGCTATACTTGTGACTGTCCAGGTCATAAATCTTGTATCCCTTAACCCCTAGTGGATAGCCTACGAAGATACACTTCCTAGCTCTTGGATCTAGCTTTGTTTGATTGTGTTTGAGAGTGGAGACAAAGCATAAGCAACCAAAAACTCTTAAATGCGAATATGAAGGAGGAGCTGAAAAAAAAAGTTCATAAGGTGAGCGATTGTTGAGCACAGGAGTGGGGATCCTATTTATCAGGTGGACTGCTATTAGGACAGCATCTCCCCAAAACTGGGTTGGGAGAGAGGCTTGAAACAGCAGAGCCCGAGTAGTAGAAAGGAGGTGTTGATGCTTCCTTTCAACTACTCCATTTTGCTGAGGGGTATAAATGCATGTCTTTTGATGAAGAATTCCATTGTTATTATAAAATTCTTGCATCAAAAACTCTGGTCCATTATCAGATCTGATTTTTTTGACCTTGAGATTGTATTGGGTTTGTGTCATTTGGATGAAGGATTGCAAAAGACTTCGAGTTTCAGATTTAAACTTCATCAAAAAAATCCATGTCATTCGGCTGTAATCATCCACTATAGTGAGGAAATATTGATGTCCTTGATGTGTGGCTTGTGAATATGGTCCCCAAATGTCACAATGGATTAACTCAAAAGGAGAAGAAGTGGAAGAAACACTACGAGGAAAAGGATTTCTTTTCTGTTTTGCAAAATGACAGATATTGCATTGATTGAAATCAGTACATTTTACATCTGAGGCATGAGAAGAAATCAAATTTAGCCTTTGATTTGATACATGCCCTAGTCTAAAATGCCATAAATGAAAATCTTGGCTTGCTGAAACTTGTTGAACACGAGACAAATAACTGGGATCAAAAGAGGTAGCTGCTGGACTTTGATTGACAAAAGAGCTTCCTAGTAAATGGGAATCAAGGATGTAAAGCCCCTCTCGTACTCTAGCAACTCCAATCATTGTCCATGTAGCTAGGTCCCGAATGAGACACTGGTTTTGAGAGAAAATAAGACATAGAGAAGAATTTTGAGTCAATTTGCTGACTGAGAGAAGATTAAAAGTAAAAGATGGTATACATAGTACTCCATGAAGGGTTAAGGAGTTACTGAGCTGGACAGTGCCTATGTGAGTGACTTGTGCTTTTTCTCCATTTGGCATTTGCACATAAGCTTGAGAAGTGGCAGTGATGGAGGAGAGGAGAGTGGTGGAGCAGACCATGTGATCTGTAGCTCCAGTGTCCACTATCCATGTGATGTGTTTGGGTTTTTGTGAAATGCAAGTGGTTGTGGATACAAAGTGGTAATCATGTTCAGATGAGATGATAGGAGTCTTGAATGAGGGTGAGTGGTAGGTGATCATACCTGCCATATAGGAGTGATGAGTAGAAGGGTCAGGTTGTGGGACATTCTTTTCTTTTCCCGAATCCTTTATGCTAAGCTGTGATGTCTGAGAATTGGCCAAGAGCATGAGCTGTTGTATCTGAGCTTGACTCAAAGCTACTTGAGTTGGTCCTGTCACATTGGTGACTTGATTTGCTGAGTGATTGTTCCTTGGTTTGGTCTTTGTGAACTTGAAATCAGGGGGGAATCCAATCAATCGGTAGCATTTATCCTTAGTATGTCCAATTTTTCCACAGTTGTAGCAAGTAAGATCAGACTTATCTCTCTTCTTGGTGTGATCGTGAGATGCCACCAAAGCACAAGTTTCTGAAGCAGGAAGAATTGCAACCCGAGCCTGCCTCTGTCTCTCTTCTTGTAGCACAAGTGAAAAAGCCTTGTCAAGTGAAGGCATGGGGCTCATAATGATGATTTGGCCTCGAATTCCATCATATGTCTCATTTAAGCCCATAAGGAACTTAAAAACATGGTCTGCTTGTTGCCTTTCTCCAACAAAACTGAGTGCATCACAAGTGCATAGACCACATGAGCAGTTTGGTGATGGTCGATAGTTGTAGATTTCTTCCCATATTGCATTCAGTTGAGTAAAATACTCATTTACAGATTGAGTTCCTTGTATGATAGTTCCAAGTTGATGTTGAAGTTGATAAATGCGAGCATTGTCAGGTTGTGCAAACCTGTCTTTGAGTTTGTCCCATACTTTCTTGGCATCACCTATGAAGCAAACATTCGATGATATCTCTGGAGAGATGGAGTGAAGGATCCAAGAAAGGATGATGTTATTACATCTGACCCATGGTCCATAAAGGTGGCTGGAGCCAGCAGGAGTGGTGATGCTTCCATCAAGGAATCCTAATTTATTCTTGACAGAGAGAGCAAGAGTGAAAGATCGGCTCCATGATAGGTAGTTGGGGCCAGACAGAGGTGGAGTAATGACAACGGTATTTATGCCGTCAGAATGGTGAAGGAAATATGGGCTGTTGGGGTCCTCAGATGGTGAGAGATTTCTAGCAAAAGGATTAACAATATTTTCATCTGTAGACATGATGAAACTTGGATGGATTTTGACAGTAGAAGAAGGAAAGGAGAATGAAGAAGATGAGCCAAAGGTCAAGGATGTGCCTCTGATACCATGTAAGAATTTGAATGAAGAGTGAAATAATAAGTCACAGACCAGTTGAGAGAATGATGACGTGAAACCAACAGTGAGTTTGATATTCAAAATATGCTGTATTTGCTTGATTACAGAGGAACCCGAGAGGGTTATTTATACATACAAAGAACAAATAAAATAAACTAGCTAAAGGAATTGGTGGCAGCAAACCAACAAGATAAAATACATCAAGGACGAATCCCTATACAAGTATTCTAATAGAAGCAAAGAGGAAATTGAGGACATAACGTGTGGACACTGTTTTTCCACAAATGGTAGCTCCATTTCCAAGGTTCTGCAGTTAGTGCCGCAGGTTGAACACCATGTTTTATCTGCTGGCTTTTCTCAATTTCCTTGTATCTTGAGAACCCCCCCAATTGCCGCTCTGCCTTCAGCTACGGTGGCTGGTGGCAGCCATTTCGGTCTTTCAGGGCCATCCCCTTCCATTAATCTCCTCCATCTTAACCGAAGGTTAGAAAACAGTAGTCTCTTTTGGGTTTGATTATTATACACTTTCATACCAGTTTACTTGGAGCATTATTATAAAGGCCTAAGATGTGCCATAAATGGTCATTAAAAGGTACCAGGGTGCTTGCTCTGAACATTTGGTACCTTGGTGGGGCTTTCTCTGTAAATTTGTTTGTTCTATGCTTTAAAATTGGATTTGGTAGGATCTCTATGGGTATTTTTAAGCTATGTGATATCTGTGTGGTAGGACCCTGATATTGGCCTGGCAAACATGTCTCAAATCCGGGAAAGAGATTGTGTAAACTGACCCCCAACCATTGCTTTTAAACTAGATGAATGCTGCTTTTTGCTTGATTCTCCAAGCTCTTTCTTTGTTCGGTTCATTTCCTTATTTACATGTTCTTTTGTAGGTCGTTGGGGTCCGAAACCGAGAACCAGGGCCTCTTTGAAGCCCAAAATGATGTGTCTGTGGATGGTAAACCTGACGGCCATATCCTGCGGCATTTTTTCGATGACTGGCCGAGATCACTTCAAGAGTCAGAAACTACTGGAAGCAATTCGGGCACCATAAAATCTGTCACCTGCCTCTCCATTTCAATGCCCGGAAATTCGGCATTTGATGTATCGCTGAAATTATCTACTGGCAACGGAGAGCCAGAACAACCACAGATGAATTGGACTTCTGGATGGGAAACAAATCAAGTGGCTTCATTGGGGGGACCTCTAGCAGAAGCGTTGAGATCTTCGACTTCTAATTCGTCGCCAACCAGTGTTCTTCATCAATTGCCCCGTGCTTCTGCCTCTTGAGGCTAGCTTTATCAGCACGTGAATTTAGTTGGGCTTTTTATCAAAAATTAATAATGTGATTTGTTTTTCTATTTCTTTTGCTTTTCACGTGGCTATTCTGGAGCATAAGCTAACATGTTCTGGTATTAGTCTTATATAAGTGTGTGGATCTGCTTTTTGAATGTTTATCAAGAAGTACAAGAGCCAAACAAAAAGAAAAAACGAATAGTTGGAAGAAAATTGGTGCATAACTCAAGTTTTATGGAAAATAATGTGGTTGGACCTTGGGTGTGGGACTTATATGCAACCAGAACTTACAAAATTCAATAATCGTCTGGGATGCACTTACAAAATTATGCAACCAGAGAGGAGCCTTGTGCTGAAAATTAGGCATAAAATCGTGTCAGGGAACACACAAAGTAATGCTAGAACTTACAACACCCCAATATCTCCCCTTTTATTGGATAGATCAAAATTATTAGTGTTGCGTGCGGCTATACATAGAAACGTCGATGTGACATCCACAGCGCCCACAGTAATTATCTTGCAAGAAAATATTCCAGAAACATATACAGAATGCCATAGTTAACGAATGGTCTTCCTAGTGCTCCGCATGAATAAGCAATTTTGTGCCGTATATTTCTTGCCTTTTACTCCTGTTCTTACCGTCTACCCTGTGTCAGTGGGTGGCTAAAATTTACAGGGACCTGAACTGCATCTAGTAGCCATTGAGCTTTAGGGTCAAATCCAGGATTGCAGCGCGCCAAAATCATCGCATCAAGAGAAGCTTTATCGGTTCTTTGTCAGCTAGAGCATAGACTACTGCCGTCCGACAAGGTGCATATACTAAGAAGGAATTAGGTCGGTCGTCATACCACCCGTCCTGCACAGGCACCCCGTAAATTTTAAAGAAAGAGAAGAAAGCGGTAAAGATATATATATATATATATCCCGAGAGAAGTTTCTTACAGAGGTGAAGTACTCAGCACTGTGATTTAGCCTACTGAAGCCTCCGAACAATGGATCATCTGTATCCAAAGCAATCTGGAAGAAGAAACACGACATTGTTTATTTTCAACCCCACAAATCCTCAGCCAACAAAACAATTACTCTGACGACTGATGGAAAAATACCGTATATTTTCCTGGCTTCAAGCAGCCCACTCGGTAGTCTGAATAGCTGTTATTCCAATGGAAATTAAAGACAAAAACGAGGTTCCCCCTTTCGAAGACAATCACCCTATCTGCTTCATCCTTTCTTGATACATATTGGTGCTCTGAAGTCATGAACTGCATCAAAATTATCCACCATATCATTTTTCATTCTAAAAGTAGAAGACTCAACCAAATGCCCACTAATAGCATAGATCTGCGGGTACGGTAATATCAAATACCAATGAAAACAAGTCAAATTCTAGCATTCAAAATCAATCCAGAAACAAAAGTAACTGCCATCTGAATCTATATGCTACTCCAAAATGGAGCTATTACATAAGTCACACTTTCCACATAGCATTTCCAGTGACAAACTTTTGCCCCGCTAGAAGGCTGAACCACCCGATTTGAGGGAAAGACAATTCTCTGGATATGGAAATTTGATTTAATCAAGTAAGATGATAAATCAATGAATTAATCACCTCAACTAAGATTGCAAGGCAAGGATTATATACTAAAAATCTTTACAAGTTTCGAGTGTCACAAATTCTAGGAAACGACCAGAAAAAAAGAATAGAGATACCAAAAGCCCTATTTCCTTTTGCCCTGCCCTCTCCCTTGTCATCATTCAGTGAAGCCAAGCAAAATCAATAAGACCATAGGATTTGTTATTGGTAAGTTACAGGTGACCTAGTGGGTCTCGAATAATATTCACCCTTCACCCTATTCTTGCAAGGCAGATGAGATGCTATTTGTTAGATTTTAGGACTTTTGTTTCGACCATATTCAAAATACGAGCAATAGGAAATATCATGTGAAAAAACATCTTGGGCTTCTTATTTCTCACAAGATATTAACAGTATTTCACAACCTTACCTACTGTAAGAATCCATAGAGGTGAATGAATAGAGATAAATACAGAATCCAGAGGACTCTGCAACTACAAATAGAGCTTTATATTTCAGCAAAGATTGAACTTACACCATAAGCTTCTTCTAAATGCTGCATTGCCCGATCGAATTCTTGCATTCCATGATACCTCAGATACTCTGAGTCTCCCTGGGTGTATATAATCAATAAGAGCAGAAGTTATATATCAAACCTAAAAACAGTATCTTAGAAATATTCGATGGGATATATACATTTTTCTGCACAATGTAAACGTGAGACAGTGAGAGTAGTTTGCTACCATTTTAATGAGATTTGGATGAATATTAACCTAAAAATTGGTGCTTAGAGGAAATTCGAAATCAAGTTGTGGGAACGCCCTAGAATAACTTACAAGATCAAATCTACGCCGACATTTATCATAACTGAAATTGTTCCCAGAAATTAATTTGCCACTGGGAAGACGTTGATCACCCCTTGGAAAATCAATCCATTCTGGAAAAAAGGAAAAAAGAAAACAACCAAATGATACCATCAAATCAACATCCGTTGAGAACCATGAAAACCCGCTCTTGATATGATTTAACAGTCAGAATCAAAAAATGGAGCCATCGACCAGGAAAAGTACAGGCAGAACCTATACTTACCAGGATGTCCAAATTCGTTTCCCATGAAATTCAAATATCCCTCTCCACCCAATCCCATAGTAATTAGCCTGATCATTTTGTGCAATGCAATTCCACGATCAACAAGGGGAGTAGATGGCCAGTCCAAAGCCATGAACTCATACATATCCTGAAAGATGGATCAAGAAAATCTTTAACAAAAGTCTCACCCGGTAATGCTTGTGTTTGTCATACCAATTACTTCATAGGTCCTTTTAACCACAATGACATTCTATAATATTCAAGTCTTGGTGATAAAAATCAGAAAACTAATTATGTGGCAGCATGTTTTCTACTTGCTAAATCTTCATTGGGTTATGCCGGAGCGGGTGGGGGACGTGTTGATTTGTTGGGGGAGAAAGCTTAAGGATCCTTTCGCTAAAGTTATTTGGAGGATGATTCCTCCTTGCATATGGTGAAGCCTTTGGAAGGAGAGGAATAGACGTTGTTTTGAGGGTTCTTCGTTGTCCATTGAGCGATTGCAGGGTGGTTTGTTGCTTAATTTGTTTTTTTGGGCTAATGTGTTGTTGGGGGGCCCTTTTCTTGATTTTCAGGATTTCCTTAGTTTCTTTGCTTGTATGTTGTAATCTGTCAGTACAATCTTTGTACTGATGTTTCTCTTTTTCTTTAATAATACTTCTTACTTATAAAAAAAACTAATTATGTCAAGAGAGAGCAGGATTCATAGGTTCTTTTTTGAGTTGAAAATAGCTGACATGCTATGTTGTATTGCCCTTAAAATGCATACATTCGTTATCAAGCTCATGCTATATGCATAATTCATTAGCATGTCATAGTGAGATAACATGCAAACGATAGTTTCAGATGCCACTCATTTTAGGCATATGCCTCATACATCCCATATTACTGGTATTTGATAGTATAACATTCTTCAATATTTGTCTTTAATGTTAAATTTCTGCACAGAATATTTAAGAACTTACCTTGTCCATCAACCAGAATGCAATTGTCTTGTCACCAACAAGAGCTTGGTCGTGACTTTCTGCATAAGAAATGCACTTCTCCAACCACCTTCTGTTGGTGAGCGTGTGAATAATATCACCCATTCTCCAGTCCTCGTCCCTCTTCCTTTAAAAATAAACATAACAAGGGACAATGTTTGTGAGCCTGGACAACTATTTTCAGACAGAACTATGAAATTATTGTTATTGGAGGGAGAGACTAATGAAACAATTAGATAATGCCCATAGGCCTTGCCTTATAATGTAAACGAGGGGTGGGATTGGGCATTATCTAGGAATCAAATTGCATGCGCACACATGAGAGAAAGAGACAGAGAACAATTCAATGACAGCTTTGCTTCCCTAAGCTACATATCAGGCAGCAAAAGTACGATGCTATCCCATTCTCTGAGGCTTGCATTTCTTTTCATGCAGGGTCCACCTACCCAGCCATCAGAACTTGAAGATGCATGTAAACAATCTTTAGCAGCACCAGAATCCACATCACATTCATATTGTTTCATAGACCTATTGAACGGTTACCCTCATGCTGATGTTTAGTCAGGAAGTGTGTGATTCCCAAGACCTTATACTGATCTCCTACCAACTCTGTGATGAGATTTGCTGGGTGCATCTCTCTTGACTATGTTACAATATTCTGCATTCTCCGATACTCAGAAACCTCTTCTTTTGCCTAGACTGTAGCATGTTTGTCTGCGTAGAAATGGCGCTTTCGCAAAGGTTTTAAAGCTTCTCCTGGACCCCTAAGTAGGTGTTCAACACTTCCTAGTTCTGTACATTGTTTGAAAAGTAAATTGATAACCCAGGATACTTTCACAAACTTCTATGGTATATCCTCAACACCCAGTAGCGATAAAGGTATTGGCATTTGTCATTTTCATTCTTCTATCTTGATAATGACTGAATGAATTTGTGAGGACGTAATGCATTCCAAGATTTGACAATTTTACAACTACTTGTGAACGATGAGCTAACAACAGTGTCTTTTCTTTTGGACTTTTTTTATTTCAGCATGTCAATGCCGCATCAAAATCAAGTTCTGCCTCTGTGTCTGTGCTTCATGGTGGTGGGGTGCATCTCCTGTTCTTCCACCAGTGCTTGTTATCATTCCCCTGAAATTAATACTATAGCTCCAATTTTCAATAAGATAACAAGCACTGGTGGAAGAATTCTAGTTTCCAGACACTCAAAAGGTATTTTCTCAGCTTGAACGTTAAGTATGACTTGGTAAAAAGGAGGCAAGTCTATAGAGACAAAAGGTTGTCATAATAGCAGAGCATACTTGAGAAGCTCAATCCATTTATCAGCAACAGCCATGTGAAGGCGGTAATCAAAGCCCACACCACCATATTGGACAGGAATGCAGAATGTTGGCATTCCACTGACCTGTAGAGAACATGGCATGCAGTATCAGCAACAAAACAGCCAGTGAACAGCATTAACATTTCATCTTATTGAGTTGATACATCTGACAGCTTATACTTATGTACTTCTATTGTTCTTCAGATTAAAGTCATCTTGAAAGAACTCAATATTACGGTCACCAAAGTAACATAGAATTCATAATTCATCCTATAGATAAGTCCCCCAGAGAATTTGATATCACGCATTATGCCATATTCTAGAATGGTTCCATTCTCAAAGAAGAGCAAAGTCTAGCTCAATAAAAAAGGAGACAGAGAGTAGGCCATTTTTTAATGCCAAATTTTAGGTCAACCAGTACTATTTGAACTAAGGTGCAACTGGTCATCAAGTACTGCTACAGAATGTACTTGTCATTCCAGCCTACAAGAGTTACAATGAATGGGATTTCATACGTAAAGTTGAGTTCCCCCCTGGTCTCTAAATGAGTGTCTTCAATGGCACATTGAACTTTCCCCCTCTGGAATCTTAGGATAAGCAAAAGCAAATAATGTAGGAATGTGAATCTCCCCACCAAAAACACTATCCTTTTTCATGTACAGAGAGCAGGGAGCTACAGCCAACCATCAAGTGGAACAAAGGGGGATGGGGAAATGAACATTCACAGCTATTAGTTATACCTACAGAAATGGTCTAAAGCAAAAATCCCCGGGCCAACACTAAGATGAGTATTCGCAGTGCTGTCTTAAACAAGCACTTTCTGCTAAATGGAAATGAAGGTCTGAAGGGAAAGATAGTTCATGCGGAGCAGTAATTGTAGCTCATTGTAGGCATCAGGATGAATAGGCAAGCAATGAGAATTTGTGCTTATAGGTCAGCGAAAAACCCCGTAAAGTTAATAAGCCCCCTCAGTAAGTCTTTTGAAGAGGGAACAGGAAACAACTTTTACTGGCTACAAAGGCCTCCAGGTCTCTCCAGTACGTGTCTTCTCCTTGGTCCAAGATTTGATCTGTAGCAAGTGATTATGGTATCTGACCATTTTAAGTTAAACTCTTACAGGTTACTGTTTTTGTCTAAGTACAGTTGTTGGCAAATGCTAAACTACACTAAAACAACTAAGAGGGTGGTCTCAGCTTAGAGATTAGATGGGAAGCCATCTAATCTCTATCTCATCTCCCAGTTGATAGACGTTGGTACTGGGAAAGATGTATTTTGAGCAATATTGGTGGTGGGACTTATACTCCCACTAAACTGCTTTTATTATGCACGGACTACAATAAATATTGGATTTTCTATAGTGCCAAAGGATAGGCGCTACATACCATGTTATATTTCATATTTTCTCCATAGTAAACCGGACCTATAGACAATCGTCACTGATCCTCCTCCACTCTTTTTAAATAATTGGTACTTTAACTTTTTCATATACGTGGGTCTCTTATACATGATAAAATAATTACTCTTGCTCAGCCTAAGAAGAATAAAGCAAAGCAATTGGAGAAAAACAGAAAAAGAACAGATAACTGACGAAACACAAGCAGTCAAACAAATAGTCAATTTACTCAATATCTGGATAATTGTTAATCTCTCAGTTATGCTCGTGTTTATGCATCTTCCAAGAAGGTATATTGGTTTTTGTTTCTAAACCCCTTGCAAGATTGTTTTAGTTGAGATATAACTAAACAATGAAATTTTCTTTCAACATTTTGCAGGAGGAGCAAATGACTTGGAGAATATAAAGGCGCTTAAATGTTGGATGACATACATCTTCACCAATGCTAACAGCCTCAGGATAAAGTCCATGAATGACATCATTGACCAGCATTAGGTAAACCACAGCATCTACATCAGTTGCAAATCCAAAATACTCGTTGTAATTTCCAGTAAAAGCTACCTACAGGAGCACAAAAAAAATATTGTCAGAAGAAATAATGATAGTAGAAGACCAAGCAGAGAACAAAATATGCCCTATGCGACCAGTATTTATCCATCTACCACTGAAATATATCCAACTTTTTGGAGTCAGGTAATTCAAGTCACATTTTAAAAAGTTCAAATAGCCACTATCAAAATTGATTTCAGTGGTATATGTATTATGTCCCGTTCTAGTTAGACATAACTTCCAAAGCCTGAAAAGTACCATTAAACCACTCATCAGTCCACACCAAGAAACACGGGCACATTCCTGATACGTATAGGTAGTACCTGCAGCCCGTGGTGAGTGTACATCATTGACGTCACACCATCAAATCTGAACCCATCAAACTTGTATTCTTCCAGCCACCATCTTGCGTTTGATAGAAGAAACCTTAGTACCTATATTACAAGCAAGAACTAATCCATGTTCGTTGTAGGATAAAAAAGAAAAAGCAAAGGAATATTCCTCTTCCCCCCACCCCTCTCTTTTGAAGTAAAGAAAGTACATACTTCCCAGCTTCCATAATTGAAGAGGCGAGAATCCCACATCCAATGATATCCACGTGAGCCAGAGTGGAAGTAATGACTATCAGTTCCATCAAACCTGTTCAGCCCATCCAACACATTATTTGATGCATGACTGGATTCATTCAATATGCAGTCAGAGACGAGAACATAGGAAGTAAAATCAAATATATGAAACAAATTGTAAGAAGAAACTAATTTAACTGTGATTAAGAGAATAGGACTACATGATACCTACATAAAGTGTCAGAGGAATGTAAATACATCAAACTGAAGTACAATTGCCGAAACATGATCTTCATAGAAGGACTTGACAGCCATGAAGTTGGGGTGGCCACAAGGGAGGGGAGAGGAGGAGGGAAGGAAAACATGAGATTGATCACCAGCAGATATCAAACGACCCACAGAAGACATTCTGGGGAAGAGTTTGGCGAAATTAGATATAGGACCAAGACTACCTTGAACTTGGGAAACTTGGCAGCCTTAGAAAAGGACAGTTTGTCAAAGAAGAGTCTCCTTTTGGGAGAAACAGAAGGAAAAAGTTAAATCAGCCTGCTGACAATACACACACACAGACCACACATACTGAGCTATTGGACACGCTGTTGTGATGGACAAAAAGATATTCCATACAACATACTAGATCCTCAATTTAAAAAGCATTAGAGAGGATGCAGATATAGAATTCATGATTTGCTATCATGATATCCGAAATCAATACGTAAAAATGAGGAAATCTGACATCTGCATACTCTCAATAACCAATAAGAGGAACATCTGCTCGATTTATTGGTATTACTAAACAATAACAGATGAACGCTGTTACTAAAAAAAGGACAAGTCAATTGAAAATCAAGCTAAAATGACATAGCAGCACCTAATCAGTATGTGCTTTCACCCTTAGATCAGTATTGATCTTATCTAACTTCACTCAAAGACATCAATCAAACAACCCAACTCAACAAGAGCTTCAATCCAGACTATCAAGGTTGGCAGGAGTCCAATCCTAGTACTAGGGGTAAAAAAAATGAGATTTTCATCATTCAGTTCTATGCACACACGTGATGTTCTTTTTCAAATCAGTTTGCAAGCAGTAGTATTACAAGCATAGAAATTGTTTTTAACAAGTTATTAACATACACCAATACCTATGGACGATATCCATGAGAACAAGCAGACCTAGCTCATGGGCTCTATCTATTAGGGACTTGAGATCGTCAGGACTTCCGCAACGACTGCTAGGGGCAAAAAAATTCGTGACATGGTACCTGCAACAAGAAAGAAAATTTCAATCAAAATCTTTCAACCAAACAGTTCACTAAAACCAAATTCCAGAGGAATGCTGTCTACCCATCCACAGTAGCACAGTGAAAACATATGCCTCAGACTAACAAAAACCAAAGGAACGCATAAGGTTGAAGCTCAAAGAATATTACCCAAAGCTAGCATAATATGAATGCTCTTGAATAGCCATTATCTGAACAGCATTATAACCAAGTCTTTTGATGCGTGGCAGCACCTCATCTCTGAAGTTGGCATATGTGCTTATTTTTGGCTCCTTCATTTCGCAGTTGTCAACATTGTGAGGATTTTAAAAGAAAATGCTAACAAGATAAGTTCACAAATGGAAGAAAGAGGAAGATGCATGAGGAAAATCATGATACTACTATTTATAAATTTCTTCCTTGAACCTTAATATGTGCAATAAATATGGCCGCTTACGAAAAGGAAACTCTTGGTTTTTCTTTTTCATTACACACAGGGCTCTCGCACCCACATACTTGCCCTCCCCTCCAAGGAAGTAAAATCTAAGCTAGAGCTCACCGGCAACGGTGGAGACAAGATTTTCTTTGGATAACTTTGTTAATATGAAGGAAAAGAAAAATTGCTTGGTGCATTGATATTAATTGCTCAGTACGCACAATTTCATATTGTCTCTTCAGGAGTGGCACCAATAGTACTTTGCCATCATTGAACACAAAGGTAAGAATTGCACTATTGGGATTGGAGCTTTAACACCAGAAATGTAGATGACAATCACTTCTTCACATAGCAAGCTAAATATCTTGGGAGCAGCATTAATTATTTTTGTAGGTCCTAGTACACACCCTGTATGTTGGACTAGGACCCTCCTCTGATAGGATATGAAATGTATTCATCAATATACAGCAGGGAAATTTTTCTTTAACAGCATCATGAAAGATGCACTGCCAGAAATCAACATTCACATGATTTGGATAAGCAGACTATTAGCTTCGCCATGAGAGAAGAAGTTTGATCTGGGATACTGTCTTATTGGCCTCCACGTAATTCTTTTAGATGGAAAGGAACTTTGCAAAGCACTTTGAAATCAAGATTTATTGCAAGTAACAGCAGCTTAGAGATAGCAGATTAGACCATTCCATAATGATTGATTACATGCAAGAGAAAAGGGGAAGATGCACACCGTACTACTCATTCCAACATGTGACTCATAGATCCTAAGTGATTCCGGTTTCTTGGGCTGGGAATGCTTAAATACGTACTTCTCCTGAAAGAATTGACAAGAGCATTAGACTAGAGAATAACTGGTAGAAAAATTAGCAGATCAAGTCCAGAAAGCAAATTCTCCTTAGTATGACACACGATTATAGCGCAGCAAACAAGGTAAAGTTGAATACTTGTGAATTATTGACGTTCTTCTATCAAGTATGATTGCATAAATACTTGTGAATTATTGGCGTTCTTCTATCAAGTATGATTGCATAAAATACTTGTGTCCATGGTCTAGTAGATTACTGAATAATTTTCCAAATTATTGAAGATTATTGCTGCTGTGTTCTTCTACCCAGATTTGGAGAGATTTTACCACTTTTCTTTCACCAGAGGCTAAAGTAAGCTGTTTTACTTAATCAAGATACCCTAAATGTAAATAACGTTGCAATCAGAAATTTCTAGTGTGGCTATTATTCAAGCCACATAAAGAGGAGCAGAAAACACTGGATTACAGTACCTCTTCTGGTGGATCATAGTATATGCCATCGTATGGGATTTCACCTGGAGCCTGCACAGAGAACTTGATCCAAGCAGGAATGGAATCTTTGATGCCAGATGGAGTATCCATGCGGATCTGCAGTTCATTAGTAAGTAGAGTTATGCAAGAGCACTCATGTTTGAAAAAACCAAAAAAAATATATTCAGCCAACCCTGAACAAACCATGGTTAGGAGTTACAGCGGCTAAAGTATTGCCAGCTAAGTCTGGTGAAAAGTGAAACTCCAACACAAAATACCACAGTAATATATCAAGTCATGGAATATGTGAAAAGAATAGGGTAGGCTATCTGAGATGTGGTACGATAGCAAAGTAGCTTAAGCTACTATGACCCCTAGTCATTTAACTAAAAGCAAGAAAAATAATGAAGACATATCAATAGGGCCTCTGAGTAAAGAATCAATCTCACGTTTTTATATTCCCTAGTTCTGATACTGTCCATATGATTTTGGAGAATATCATCATGCACACAACAATATATAATTATATGTCATAACAAATTGCATGTCATCACTCTAAATATGTTTGTTAATGCATGGCTTGTGAAAAAGGTAGCACTTGCAAATAGCCTCAGTTCATCAAGTAAGTTTTACGTAGCAAACAAGTGAAACAGCACCACTTAAACTACAGGAGGATTAAAAAATTCCATTACACACAATTCATAACCAGTTTTACTGCTTATTCTAGGGGTGTGGAAACCAAACTGAATCACCAAAATTATGAAGAACATGCTCATTACAAAAAAAAATGTTACCTTCACTCGAGAACCATGTGGGATTGGTGGAAAACCATCAGCATTATTTGGCAAGAAAATCTCCCAGACACCAAACTGATTCTGCTCATGCGCAATTGATAAGTTTCCAAATGTACACAAACCGCCATGACAACAGCCAAAAAAAACAACTTTCCATCCATAAAAGTATAGTAGACAGCCACTCATGACTCATGCCTAGCAAATATCAGAGTCAAATCGATATTGAACCATGGTTTTGGGGTTACTCATGTTCTAGAGCTTCCAAGCGATTTTTTCTTTCCTAATACAAAACATGCAGCAACCATCTTAGAAAGTAAGCTCTCTTTTTTTTTAACCAGTAAGTAACAAGGAGTCAGTAGAAAGAGCGATGTCTTTGGATGGTTTGAGGGGATCTATGCTGCTTTCTCTTTTTCTCTGGGTTAATTCGGTGTTAGGGAGCCCCTTTACGGGTTTCCCGGATTTTCTGAGTTTTTTAGCTTGTATGCTCTAGATGTCAGTATAGTCTCTTGTACTGTTGCCTCTTTATTTTTATTTTCAATAAAGTTTCTTACTTATCAAAAAAAATATATATTAATCTTATTTCTTCTGTTCCTTATCTTCATGACCCTGACTGACAAGAATGATGTCGATCCAATTTACAGAGCACTCTACAGATGTTGAGGTCCAACTCCCTAACAATGTATGTAATATTGATTGTGCCAACCTCCTACTATTTTGAGATATTTTTGAGGTTTTATGGTGTTGGTGTTGGTGGTGGCTCCAATCCCCCCTCCCCCCACCCCACAGCAAAAGAAAAAGTATTGAAAGGTCTGTCATGTGGATCTGTCATCAATCACTGTGTGAGAATTCGAACATTACCACCAAGATCTGAGTGGTAGTGTCATCTACCTGAGTATTGGATTAAATAGAAGTTATTTTGGTACTGTGGCTGTGTTTTGGGTGTTCATCCAACCTTAACTAAGTGTACATTGGGCTGGAGTAATTTGATACTCATCCTATGACGTCTTACGCCTTAAGACCCTCTTATGAATAATTTGATCAGAAGTTTATGAGCGCATCATTGGTACTTAACTCTTAGGTTCCACTTGGGACTGATATGATTAGGTTCTTACTAGAAGTAGCGCAAGGGAGGAAAAAGAAAAGGAGATGAGAGCTATAAATCCTCAATTAGTTGCAAACACATTTTCCACGAGTATTCAATTTCTAGTCAATAAAAACAAATAGCCAGTCATAAGAATTTCCGTTCATAAGCAAGACGTAGACATCCTACCTGAGTCATGATATCAGCATTTGGATTCCAATTGTTAAAATCCCCAATCAAGGCTGCTGACTGCAAAATGAATTTGATAATCTCATGACTGGTAAGTAAGTCAGAAAACAATAAGCTAATACTTCAAAATGATGATCAAGGACCACAACTTAAAGAATATTTCTTCCAGTCCTTTCTGCGCTTGAAAAAAAAAACCCTGGGACGTATAGGTCAAATCATTGGTTCTATACTGGATGTATGTAATAGAGTCAATCCCCTAAGGTATTGAGACGCAGTGTAGAATCAGATCCCAAAGATTTCCAAAAGCATTTCCTATTAATTTGTCCGCTGTAATGGACTTGGCTAGCATTGCTACTTTTAGTAGTAATAAGTGACTTTCATTGAATATATGCGCATTCCTGCATTCCAACCAGTTGGTGCTAGCAGAACCTCTCTAGAGTATCCAAATTGTTTGACAGTCTCATATCATAAAGCCCTCCAAGTTGAGTTGATGCACACATAACATGACCAAATTATAGTGTGAACACTGTTAGACGGCCATAACCTTATTGACTTTTTGAGGTGCTCATTCAAATTATCAACGCAAATGGTCAAAACGGGAGATGTTCAAGTGGGGCTCTCAGTGTCTACTTCTCAATGTCTAGTTCACTGGGTTTTTTCATTCTTTTTCTGTCTCTTTAGGCGTTTTCTTAGACTTCTTGATTCTTCTATTTATAACCTGCTTTTTATTCTTCTCATTATTTTTCTTGTAATTTGGGGCGGCCTTTTGCATTTTCCCTGACTACTTAGGTTATGCTTCTTTAGCACCTTTAGTAGATTTATATATTATAAATATAGAAATGAATCCCAAGTTAAACTTCTAGCAAAAAAAAAAGAATCCCATGTTAAACATTATTTCTTAAGAATAACACCAATTGCCTACATCAAGCTAAATCACAGGCCGCATATACATGGAAACTCTAAAAGTTTTGGCTGCTATCATCTTCCCAATCTTATTACTTTTTTGTTGGTATAAACAGATGGATACCTGACTTGCTACCAGGTCATCTGTACCTTTGACTCTAGTCATGAGCATGGTTAAACCCTACAACCCAAGTGACTAGCTACCCTCAATTAAACTCTTACAAGAATTCAATACATCAAGTTTTAGTACTCTGTGTGTATGTCTCTGTAGGAATGCCAGCACCTTTTGTTATAGTAATACAGGTAGTTAGACTAAGCAGAACATGATTCATTGATTCCAACTTAAGGCTGAAGTAATATGAAAACCGAAATAATAATTGCAGCCATAATCAATATTTGCAAAAGTCCTATTGTTAACAATATTTCTCCAGAAGAGCTGAGGTAAACAAACCTTAGCTCCAGGTGCCCATTCTCGGTACATTATTCCGGTAGCACTGAAAAGTAGTTAGAACATTATAATCGGCAACTGAAACAGAACTTGACTAAGACAGAGAAAGCATAGCAAGTTCTGACTAGGGGCACATAAACAAATAATTGATGCAGAAAGCAGAGGAAGTGGAATTCCATTACTTAAGAAGCATATAAACGAAATATGGAAGTTCAACATCGTGATGAGGAAAAGAGGGTATCAAAATTAACTTGATACATAAATTTCCTGCCAAAGGTCCGCTGGGTTGCAGAAATTGTTCTGCTTGCCAATCTTCCGCTGGACCCAGAAGATGCATGCTAATCTATGTAAAACCCAAGAAGGTTGTGTTTGAGTGTTAAAATTTTGGGGAGGTTAAAATTTTAGAGTATTGGATTTGGTGAAAAAGTGAAGAGAGATGATTTTTAATATTTATTATAGTGAAAAATTATGATGTGATGGGGAGAGAGAGATTATATTGTAATTTTTTATTGTGTTAAAATTTTAGGAAGTGTAAAATTTTACCATGCAAACGCACTAGACCCATGAATTAGGAGTTCTGCCCTTCCAATGTGAATCAATCCCAAGAAGGTTCATGGACAAAGCTCAGGTCCAATCTTTTGAAGTAAAAATACAGACAAAAGTCTTTCTCATTCCAAATACTTGAAACTAAATAGTCAAATTCTCTTCTAATCAAGAAGCAGCAACGGAAAAGAAGATACATTCAAAAATACCAAACAACTCCAATTCACTAGCCATCTCTAATACAAGTACTAGGCCACATCAGAGCTTTTTCCTTTATTCTCCTCTGCCTTACTATATTTTTGTTTATTCTTGTACTTAAATGGGAACAACAAGAGTAATAGTTTCTTCTTCCTCTCTTTTTCAAAGAAGCTAAAAAGTATAGTAGAAGCACGAAGAGATATCATTCAGCTAAGGTAATGCGCACAAGATGGACACTCCTGCATTCAAGACAGAGAAGATAGAAACAAACAACCAAATGAGCATATAATACTACCTGCGAGTGAAACCAAATTTTTCGTAACCACGAGAAAACGCCTCCAGACCACCTTCGCACTTGTCAATTGCGTCACGAATTCTTTTGTATTGTCCATAACTGAAATTGACAAATGTACATGCCATACAACAAGTTTAACAACTGCCTTGAACATAGTCAAGCATGCCAAGAATTTAGGGGTAAAACAAAAGAAACACAATCAAACAACAGTGTTAGTCAACTAAAAACAACAAAATAAATAAATAACAACAACCCTCCAACATTAACATGTACACACCAAGCAACATATCAGTCACACTTCCAAAATTTGGAATGGAATCATCACAGCTTTGAGTCATTTCTCAAGAGTAAAGGTAAGACTTTTTCCTGAGCTTCCAGCCATTAGATGGTCCTTGGTTACAATCTACAGTTTTATCTACCTGACCATTTAAGCTATTTATGGTAGTTCAAGAGAAACAGCAACTAGAAGTAAATGGCTAGCAATATAATCAGATGACTACAAAGAGTTGAGAACTAAACCTAGCCCACATTGTGGTGACTGAATAGAGGCAAAATATGAAGTTAAGGTGAGGCTCAGAAAATGTGAGAACAATGAGACAGTTAAAAACTGCCAGTCGTGATAGGGTTTTAGAAATAAGCACCTTTAATGCTTGATTGTCTAAGCAAAAGATGAAAAGAATCTCACCGGTAGTCAAGATGTTCACGATAACTATTCAGGAGCGGATCTATTTCGTATATTCTTTGCCCAGTGCCAGGTGGGGGAACGGTCCTTGGTGTAGCTTCAACCTCTTCAATACTTTTTGTCCCATGAATAAGAACAGATGCCGCCTCAGCCTGAGCGCCACCATCATCACCTACAAGTGTTGAAGAAGCAGAATCTTTCTCATTACCAATCTCATTGTATCCAGCAGTCGGTTCTACAAATTTCTCTTCATCCTTGAGGTTCTTGTCATCTTCAAGGGTTGGATCATCTACAATATGCAATCCCTAAAATAAATCATAAAGACAGAAGAGCACAATTAACTCAAACAGGTCAAGATTGTCAATAAGAACTGACTCGTTTGAGCATATCTTGTGAATGCACAAGATATCATCAGATACAAAGACGAATATTTATTTAGTACAGAAATGGAACAAATTTGATTGATCCATGTAAATGTGAATGCTCAAAACAAGTTTTACAACCCCACTCTCCAAATCAAAAATGAGTCATTAGAGCCCAACTTCTCAATGATATCCCAAACTTCGCCAAACATAAGATCTTTCTAACATTGTATTTTAGAATAGTCAAGTATGATACTCATAAAGTGTCCCAACTTCTCCTCATTGTCTCTCATTAAAGAAGCCATTAATCCTGCCTCACCATCTGCCTTCTGTTGATGAGGTGCCCTATTTTCAGAAGTCCAATTAGGCTAGGTTATAGAAAGGACTATGTCCTCCATATAATTCAAGGTGCTTACCCCAAGAATCCAATGTACAGTTGCTTGGTATTCCTATTTTCTTTGTTCTTATAAGTAAGCATCCGATTGCACCAAGGCTAGAAGAGTTTCACCATTTCTTTACATCAACAATCAGTTGGCCCAACCTTTACCAGTAGGGGAAAGGATAAGACAGCTCATTCCTCCATGCACAAGAATTGGACCGCACAGGTCCACAGGGAAGCTTGTTCTGATCATTGTCGTGGTACATATTAGTTAACACCTTCATTTCAGCATCGATTTCTTTCCTGCAATTACTTCATTGCTTTTTTGCGGTAGGGAGGCAGAACCAAAAGAAAATAATTACATACTTGGAGACCAATTTCTCAGTGAAACAATCTTTCGTTGAATTATTACTACACCTCGGTGGTAGACTCTGTCCTCAATTCGAGTCAAATAATTCTATATACTTCCATTTTTTTTTTTTGCAATGTCCTTGGTCATGATCATCAGCTATTTGTAAATTTTGAACTGAAACCCAACCTAGGGTGCATTACCTTTCAACAAATGTCAAAAACTAGTTGGTATTTTTTTTTCAACGGTGTATACAAGACCATAAAACCATAAGCATGATAAATTCTGCTATATAACGCTAGACGTAAGTTCATTAAATGTGTTAATGTGCGCATCTGGGCACACAGTCACATACCTGGGAATCTTCCCAAACTGTTTCAGGATTTTCCAACTGATCAGTCGAGGATACAGACCCATCTCCTTGACTGCCAGGAACAAGGATTTTATTCGATGCAGCAACAGTTACTGATGAGGCGTCAGAATCCAGAGAAGACATTCCAGCAAAGATCTTCCCTATAAAAAGTCATCAATTAGCTTTAAATATAAGATAAGAGGAAATAATTACAAATAAACAGTCATTACATTAACAAAAAAATGAGATACTTGTTACAGACAAGAGAAGTTGGTATATTCAACCATTCAGAATTTAGAAGGAACAATACCAATTAGTCAGTCTTACAGGCTGAAAGTTAAATACTACTAATTCTATTGGAAACCTCCAACGAAGATGAAGCTTCATGTAAACCAAGTCATAAAAAATGCAGTCTAAAAATACACCTTACGTATCTTAAATTACCTAATTCTTCTAACTAGGTAAAACTGGAAGCCAAGGTAATAATCAAGTCAAACTGAAAACCAATCCAGGAATCTATCTCCTACGAGAAGATGCCATATCCAGGCACACAATGCAAATCTGAGAAATCTTGTAAGCATGTTCTCCAACTTAACATGTCAACTGTTAAATCCAGAAAATCTTTAGTGAAGCAAGTTGTCAATTTTTCACATATATGTAGACCAGGAGACAACACGTTATACCATTGGCACTATTATCGAATAGACTACTACTGTTGTAACATATCCACTACCACAGTTCACCCTTGTGTAACCACCAAGGTTGAGCCTAACACTTCATTCCAATTGTTCGGTGCCCAGAATGTTGGACCATACTCCTTTGCCAGCCTCAATTTGTTGCTTGAAGAAACTTTCTGAATCTAAAATTCCACCAGAAGAGCTTGAGGGAATATTATAATCTCAGAAAAGAAGTTTCTACAAGCAGAGCAAAAGCTAACAATGCCCAATGCTACCTGGCTATGGAATGGACATACTGTCATCTAAATTGAGGGCCATTAAAATATTGATGCTACACCTCAGAGTATGGATGCAATTGCATCAGATGTACTACAACATTTCTGAGTGCTGACTATTGTTTGCTTTGATTAATGTAGAATCAATTTTGACGGGAGTTAGAATCAATATTTACTTTTTTTACTAAAAAAAGAAGAACATATTATGACTTACATCTATATGCAGTGCTGAGAGTTGCAGAAATCTTCCAAAACATGAATTCAGCCGATTGTGCGAACTGCGCACCTTAAACTACCAGTTACACCTAAGCCACCTAATCAATTGAATGTTAGTCCTTTGCAGTAATTACGATTTGCTAATAGATGTTTCAGTCATCAATTAACTACGTAGATCAGACTCAGAACTATTGATATTTAAATATTCAGTTGATCAACAGCAGAGTCTGTACATTTATCCTAGCTCTTTTTTGGAATCAAACTGTGCACTGGAAATTAGACACACAGTTATAGGTTCTCTGAATCTCCAATGATCTGAACACTCATAGTGATTGGAAGGCCAAAACAAAACATAGCTGTCGTGTACCTGAAAAAGCCTCAATCTAGACCGTAAAGTTTGTCAACTTCACATAGAAGAGGAAACCAGATTCAGAATCCAATGCATATTTACGTATATATCAAACACTGCAAAGCTACAGTTCCACTACTTACATGGCACAGACGTCATAGTATATAAGTAGCGCGTCAAATATATACAAGCAAATACAAAATGCTCAGTCCGTTCTCTAATCAGAACTAGATAAACATTTATTTGCGTAAATGAAACAGATGCCCGGTGACCAAACCAAAGAATCAAGCTGTCAGGAAGAAACAGAAGAAAGAAATCGAGGAAAGACATCCTCAACATGATTATTTTGGAGATAGTTATATTACGAGAAAACGAGTCCTTCAGCAGGAGCGAGAAATTTGTACTCCGATTGCCACTGGAGCTCGATCGCGACCATCTGCACGGTGATGGAACGGCAGGGAGTCGTATCCCTGAGATTGTGTAGACCATTTTGCTAGGGTTTTTGTTCAGTGCTTCGAGAACCGAACGACAGATCTAGACTCCCTACTGATTGAGAGAGTATCACTATTTTTGAGTTTAGAGCGCCGAGAGAAGCGTGAGAGGGCAAATCAGAGAGAGTGAGAGAGTGAGAGAGAGAAGTGTGGGAGTGGGAGTGGGTGGCACATGAGGCCAGCAGGAGCAGGTGCTACGTGTGCAGTTAGAGAATTGCATGGGGGGAAGGGTGGATGGGTCCTACCAGGACGAATTCTCGATCGTCCGTCGTTTGGTTTTACCGATTTAGATTAATCGTGGCCCGCCACGTGAGCTCAGACGTCGAATAGATCAGAAACGAAAGCCTGTGTGCGTGCAGTCTGTGTCCACTACCGGGACTCTTTAGAAGTAGCGTCCCTGGGCGTGACCCGCTCCGCTAATCCTCCGTAACGGTCAACACTCCAATTAACCAATCTGGAAAGCTATATCCTTTTTTCTTATTGGCTCCGTCATCACTGTGCACCCCACCCACGTATTTTATATGTTTATGTGTATTTCTAACAAATAGGTAACACAAAAAGCTGCTTAGAGGGGAAAAAAACCCACTAAAGTAGAAAGTAAAAAAATTATAACTTGTAAAGTCAGATTGACACGACGGCGAAATCTTTAATCCAAGTTGACGTGGCTCAGAAAATATCTTCTATTTTTTTATAGTATCTAATACAGCTGAATATACTACTAATAGCGTCCACTTGCTCAAACATGCGGTGTGGACAAGAAGGTGGCGTACCACTGTGACCAATTGGAAAAATAAATTGCTTTATCCTATGCCCGTTTCTTCCGGAACGACACGAATTATAGGCTGTGAAAATCAACGGTCCTCTTACTCTTTAGTGGCACACAGTGGCGTATCTAGGATATAAACTGAGCGGGGTCGAATTTCTAAGACAGAATTACTAAAAAAAAATTCATATAATGTAAAAAGTGTCTTAAAATTACAATATCGCAAATTAAGAACAAAAAACATTAAAAATAATAAAATACACTTACTAAACTATTTGCTAATACTGAGAGATGGTAATTGGATCCTACGGGCCTTCATCTTCTGAAAACGTTGTAAAATGACTTCGTTTTCAATAGTGTCAAAAACTTCCCTCTCAATATATACTACCATGCTATCATTCATCCATTCATCTTCATCATATTCCGCAAATCAGTCTTAATAATATTCATTGCAGAAAACACTCTCTCAACAGTTGCAGTCGCAACCAGTAAGACCAATGCTAACTGAATAAGACGATAAACAAATGGAAATACAACATTCTTGCCACTCTCAACCATCTTCATAGCAAGACCTCCAATATCTTGAATCCCAGAAAAATCATCATTGCTTCTAACATCTTGAATGTAGGTCTGAAGCTGATCTCTAAGTAGTATAAGTTCAACTGCTGAGAAATCATCTGGATAAAATTGAGCAAGACGATATAACTTAGTATGATCAAATGCCTTGAATGAGTTCCTTGGATCAAGACATGCTATGCAAAGAAGTAGTTCCGTATTTGCTTCATTGAAACGATTATCCATCTCTTGAGAAATCAAATCAATAACTTGACAAAACAATTCCACACGAAAACGATGCCAATAAGTAATTGTTTGTCCTCCACGCCTCGAACTACGAGTTGGTACAATGTCTTCCATATTGGGCACAACGATGACATTAGTCTCACAAAAAGTTTTCACTTCTTCCAAAAATTCATCCCATCCCGTCTCCCTCAAATCTTGCAACCGTGTCTTCACAACTCTTACCAAAGACATAGCGTTAACAATGTCTTGATCCTTTCGTTGTAATGCTAGTGACAATTCACTAGTAATTCCCATTATGTTCTTCAACAAATGCATAGTGAATACAAATTCAAAGGTTTCCATCTTATCCATTAAATTCATAGCCATTGATCTTTGATCTGAGAGAGTACCTTCCTCTTTTATGCCTTCAAGCACTTCTATCACTGCTGACCACATACTGAAGAGACGGAGTATTGTTATGTGGTGTGAACCCCAACGAGTATCACCTACAATATTATGAGAATTAAAAACCTATAAACAAAGAAAAAAATGAATAGTATAAAGTATTATAATGAGATATAATAATCAATGAGTATCACCTGGTCGTGCGAGACTTGTTTCTTGATTTTTGCCCCTTCCACTAGAAATCACTTCATTCTCTAACTGCTCCACTATCTTCTCATGTTGGGATTGCCGAAGAATATCTTTTCTTTTACAAGAAGCTCCAACCATAGTTACAATTTGAGAAACATTGTTAAAAAAATCATCAACTTGTAAATTATTCTTTGCAATAGCTACAACAACCAGTTGTAGTTGGTGAACAAAACAATGGATATAAAAAGCAGAACGATTCTCACTCAAAATGAGCGACTTCAATCCATTGAACTCGCCTCGCATGTTTGATGCTCCATCATACCCTTGACCTCTCAATCTGGATATTGATAACTCGTGTCTTGCAAACAATTTGTCTATAGCAGTTTTTAAAGATTTTGAGCATGTGTCAGTAACATGTTTTACACTAAGAAACCGTTCAATCACCTGTCCACTTTTGTTCACATATCTCAAAACCACTGCCATTTGTTCCTTCACTGAACTATCTCGAGACTCATCAACCATAAGAGAAAAAAATACATCCCCGATGTCTTTAATGATAGCAAGTGTGGTCAACGCTGCACAAGCATTCACCATTTCCTTCTGAATAGTTGGAGAAGTCATTTGGTTGTTTCCAGGAGCATTTAGATTAATTGTCTTAGCAACCTTTTTTTTACGTAAGCTGTACCATTTCAAAAGCTCACGAAAATTTCCCTGCCTCAATGAACTCTCAGACTCATCATGACCCTGAAAAGCTAATCCTTGCCCCAAAAGAAAATGAATGCAATCTAGCACCGCTGTTAATCGAATGCGATATTCCTTCTCTTGCTCGTGCCCATGTGCAAATAATATGTGTGACACACTTTGTCGCTGATTCATGAGTGCCTCACATTTTTGTCTAGCTTCATTATGAGCATTATCATGTCTGCCTACATGTTCATTAAATCTTTCAAGCGCCTTTTTCCAATTATCAAATCCCTTAGATATAAACACATCTCCCCCGGATTGTGCTCCTTTAGGTCGCCTAAATAGATAGCACCACAAACAATAAGCTGCATCTTCTGATACGCTATATTTTAACCAAGGATAATCTTTGTACCACACCTCCCTAAAACCCCTCAAATCCTTCCCAAATTTCTTTTTGGGAAAATCATGGCCACAAGGTTGAAAAGCACCTTTGGTCAAGTACTCTCTACGGACTTCATCCTGAATCCTAGCATCATATGAGTCAATAGATTTACGCAACCCTGGGTCGGAAATAATATCATTCGAACTCAACAAAGGGTGAGGTCTTTTCGAACTAGAATCCTCGTTAGAAGTAGTAGTCACATTAGGAGTATTAGACGACTCCATGCTTCGTGGCTTTTTCTTAAAAAACCGCTCCATTATCTAAAAAGAACAAAACAAACATAATTACCCCATCAGATGTTTTGAGCATTATGTTCTATCAACTGCGGCAATTGCATGATATATAGTTCATAATCAAGCATTAGTTCAATATTTATATTTCATACTTTCATGTTCAAGCAAAGTCAATAGGTTATTGCTGGGTTTACCAAAGCCCAGGATCCATAGAAGATAGTGTCAGTGTACACAGTGGTAAGCTGACCACCCCCCCCAAATCAGAAAAAACAGTTAATAGAGACCATCTCAGAAGGGGAGTCTTGGTGATAAATTTTTCCTTGAGAAGAACATAGAGCAGGGCAAAGTGGGTTACAGAACATGAAGAAGGTAAAAAGCCAAGCAAGGCAGATAATCTATAATATAACCAACAACCTCTTTAACCTAGAAAAAAAAACCAACAACCTCTTTGACGAATCTCACACGTAGCAAAGAAGACAACACCAAAATTTGATATACGATTAGCCCCTTCAATGCATTAAACATAAATGGTAATAGGAATTCATTTAGTATTAGATTGGTGCCAGCCCAAACTAAGTTTTCCTCTATCACGGACACTAATGAGCGCTTGTTTTTTTTTGTCAAGGCAATAAAGAACTTTTGTAGTCATAATGTGGAAGAAAATACAGCATCAGAGTGGGTTAATAGAGACCAACACAGTCAAATTATTGACAATACCAACTATTGAACAGAGTGGGTTAACTGTTAAGAGACGTCATTGTGAGGACTAGATCCTGAAGCATTCCAATACTAAATGTTTGGGTTCATACTTCATGAGATTGCAATAATATTCAATCCATAAACTGAAATTAGCAATAGTTCACTCTTTCCTTGCTTCACACACTATGAATCCACCTTTTTTAACACTTAAAATCCAAAAGAGAGTGCCAAAATATTCCAGTACTCGTACATAACCTTCCAATGGAAAAATCATAACATTGAGCACTGGTTTTGGTGAACTTCATCCTCTGCAGATGCTTTATTGATACACATGAATTTTGGAAAGATCAGAGCAAAATAACTCAAATAGGAGATTATAACTCAAAATTTTCATTAATTTAGTTTTATCTTAGCCTGTAAATGTGAACGGAAACAGGTCATACATCTAACGTAAAAGACAAAAGACATAGTGATAAAAGTTTGTCATTCCTTGGAAGAAAACAGTACACATCAATTAAGCAAACTACTTAAGATGTCAAGCAGTAAACTAAAAGACAAATGCTACGAATCAAAACTGAATATAATATAGTGAAATTGAAGTGCATCATTTGACTACTTAAGATGTCAAGCAGTAATCACACGAGCAGATATGGAAATTGCAAAGTTTTTACATCAAATAACATTCATTTTAATTTCAGATTGTTCACATCAAATAACATTCATTGTTCACATTCATTTTCTTGTTTCTTGTGAATGGAATCGGCTGGTGGGCACTGCAAATGTATTCGAGTCCTTGATATCCTTTGTCTCTGGGCCGAAGGCACATTCAAAGCCGAGCGGATGGTCTTTGGTTTCGAAGCTAATGCCCAGCAAAAGAGTGGCATGTGAGGAAGAAGAAACAGAAACAAACGAATTCACCAAGCTGGATGTCGTACTACACTCTGTTTACATGAAAAAGCAATTTGATGACGAGGACGTTGAGAATTTGCAATATCAGCTAGAAAACTTGGAGATGTGCAGGCAAGATTTTGAAGATGGACCCGAATGCTTGTTCAGACGTTTGATCAAAACAAGGGTTTCCTTACTCAATATCCTTAACCACTAGCTAAGAAAAACATGATGCAGCAGTAGCATGGCATTTTTCTGCCCTTTGGCTGGGAAAAATGGATAGGAGTTGCAGCTCATGTTTGTAAATGAGTAAGATATACATGTAATTTCCTCAAATACAGATAAATATAGACTTCCGTCCAATTTTGGATACCTAATGTGGTGGGCGGTGGCAGTGTTATCCAATCCCTAAAAGGCTAAATCCCCAAATCAAATTAACAGACCTAAATCCCCAATGTTCTACATTCAGAGAGATCGGGGGGATGTATTGCAGGAAGAAAGAGAGAGAGAGAGAATCGTAGGGAGAGAGAGAGAGGAGCGGTCGTTGGAGCCTGGAGGGGGGAAAAACAAATCGATCGTTAGATGGAATCCATGGAGGGGTTTTAGATGGGCTGACTAAATAGAGATGGGCTGACTAAATTGAGCCCAGCCACAGAGGGACTAAATTGGGCCGGAGGCGTTTTAGATCACTGGGCAGTGGGGGCAGGCCTAGCCGGCTGGGCCAGTCCGGCCCCACTGGCCCAGCCCCGCCCCCACTGGCCCAGGAATCAAGCCTGGGCGGCTGGGCCAGTGGGGGCAGGCCCGTTTAAAAAAAAAAATAATGCATTTTTTTGGAGCCAGTGGGGGCGGCCGCCCCCACCGGCACCCCCTGGCTCCGCCTCTGGTGGCACATCATGAACGGATATACTGTCTCGCGTCAAAATCAAGAGGCATCTCAAACAGTACATTCATGTCCTAATTATTAGAGCATCCTAGGTGTTTGGTGAATATTATTCTCTTTATATTCTCATAAGCCCCGCTTGAGTTCTTGTCCTAGAGTAGTAGGTTTGGTAGTCATCTTCCCTTAAAGTTTTTATAGTATATTATTGTTCTCTTTAAATATCATAAAAAGTCGTCAACATAGTTTGAAGACAAAGAAAGTACAACTGTATTTGTTATTATTTGTTAAGCTCTCATGAATAGAGAATCGTTATTGGGCCTGGTTAAGAAAGGATGGAAGGTAGGTATATTAATTTTTTGGAGTCATTATTACTTCGATTTTGTGTAGGATAGGAAGACGGTATAAATTTATGATTAATGGAAGTGCATATAAAGTGACTTGGACACTTAATTATAAGGGAAATTAAAATTTTAGTCACTGAATTTTAGTACCGATAATAAAATGATCGCTGATTTTTATTTTTATTTTTATTTTTACTTTTTGGTCACTGAGAATATGTAATGGTGACTTTTCACTCCATCCGTCAAACCTCCGTTATTTTTTTAATGAAATAGAAAGCGGTCGACCGCTGCAAGTTGCCTTTGAGAGATGGAGTGAACAGTAGCGGTCGACCGCTATCCCCGTTAAAAATTAACGAAAGTCTGACGGATGGAGTGAAAAGTTACCACTACGTTTCTCAGTGACCAAAAAGTAAAAAAAAAATAAGGTCAGTGACCATTTTGTCACCTGTACTAAAACCCAGTGACCAAATTGCAAAAATCCTTAATTATAAATAAGAAAAAAAAAAGTTAAGAGAGAGGCATAAGATCCGGTTCACCAATGCATATTTGTATAGTATCTTAAGAATGAGAGGAGTATCATTTCACAAGATTAGCACAATGATTTTAAACTATGTCCATGAATTATCTTGATGAGGAAAAATTCCGATCCAACACAATACAGGTCCTACTTTATATGAGCTTGAATGTGACATGTATTACCGGTTAACGTGTGGAGAACTCTTATTTAACTAATTACTCTACCCAAAATTATTTGCTTAAGATATTGCGGCGATAACTGTTATGGTATTCCAGATGTACCCAATATTCTTATTAGATTTTTACTGCTCGCTAACTTCGAGTAGTAAGAAAAACTGGCACGAGTAAGGAAAATTTAAAAACTTGTACCATGTTCTTCGACAATGCATTTTTTTCGGGGAACATCCACTTGAATTATAGAGACACAAGTCAGGGCATCTTTCTGCTTGGCCAATGGTGGAGGAGAAAGAGAACATGAGGACGGAGAAGTACTTTTGGAGCAGGATTATAGGCTGAAGTGCTAATGTTTCTGTCTATTGTCTTAATAAACCAAAGAGATCATAATGCTAAGATATCTGCCAAACTTTGAAGATAATAGTCAAGAATCCAGCAGCTATTCTTTAACCAACTTAAAATTTTCAACAACAAAAAAAGCGCTACTATTCTCAACAACTTAGGATCAACCCCCGAGCAACAACACTCAAATCAATCAAGGGACTTCACTAGAGAAGTCCAGTGTTCTTCAATATCCTCAAAACAATTCATTCGTCACATGATTGTAGACAATATTACAGAGAAACTTCTCATTTCCATTACCAGCGTCCCTCACCTACTAGCAATGACTTACATCCTTGATCATACGCCCTGTAAGTTTTGGAAGAAAGGATATAGAATCTTCACTATGACCATTCACCACACACCCTAAAACTATTTTGCCAAAACATCAGTATCACGGACGATCGTCATCGAGGGAAGCACGATTGCAGCCACTGGCCTTTCCTCAAATCCCCCACCTTCGTCAATAATAAGCCTAAGGCCTTCAACATGGAGTTTCGCATGGTGACCACTTACCACAATGGTTGGATTGTCAGTCAGTTCCTGTAAGATTCCAAATGCCAAGCATCTAACCTTTTCAGTTATACTCACAAGGATTACACCACTATATCACTATTAACCCACAAAAACAATTTCCTAAACAGGTATAATTTTGGATAAAGGAAACTGCATATTAGAACGAAGTAGCGGTAGAAGAAAGGCTCGATATAGAAGATAATAAGAGAGAAAGTGATCACCTTCGGGATATCCAAAACGTTTTTCCTCCCGCTAAGAGCCTCTACCTTGGGAACTCGGGTATCCCGGGCTCTCAAGAAATTCAGCTACTCTTTGACGTCTTTGTTACTCTCTAGACCAGCATGCACAGCAATCAACTTACAGTGTATGAGTCCAGTCTCAGTTTCCACACAGACATTGTCCTGGAAACAAGATCGCATCATCATGAGATTAAGATCAAATTGGAACGATAAAATTACAGCGATTCAGAGAAGATCAACCCACAATCAATTGGCTTATCAACATTGTTCTTGCACATAGAAAGAACAGGAAAGTGAGCACTTCATCATACATTAGTTGCTTCACCAGGTGTTTTGAACAATAAGAAACAAAAGCAACAGAACAAGTCTGACCTCTTCATGCACCCAAACCAAATCACCAAGAAACTTCTTGTGCTCATCAGGAACTGCCGTAACCAAATCTGTACACAATCAAGTTCAGATATTACCAAAACGAAACAGCAGTAGTTATGCTAGGCACGAAAACTATTAATCATATACGAGCACCAAAAATTACCCTTGAAGACCTAATAATGCACTAACAAACGGTAGAATCCTATTAGAGATTGAAAAACTAAGAACCACCACTCGCAGGGGATCGGTTATTATGCTAAGCGCCTAAGGTGCTAAGCAACGGTGAGAATTAAATTTTCAAGATTCAATAGCTCAAAACACGTCACCTCAATTAATGAATATGACCCGCGAATTTGACTTGTTTTATTGCTGACCCGCAAACGAGAGTCGGTCTACCGGTACATGAACAGGTCGACAGCTACGTGAAGCGGTCGACCGGCTCTAGTTCGCGGGTCAGCTGTAAAACGGATCAAATGTGCGGGTCATATTCATTAATTGAGGTGACGTGTTATGAGCCCTTGGATCTTGAAAAATTTAATCCTCACTGTTGCTCAGCACATCAACACCTTAGGCGCTAAGCATAATAACCGGTCTCCCACTCGCAATACACCATCGCAATAACCTCAACTTATGAACCATATTACACAACACACACAAATTGAGAACTAGACAACCATGGATCATAACTATCCAAAGCAACCTTCAGATTGAATCAAACAACTCAACCAACAAAATCAAACAACTCAACCAACAAAATAGCAAAACCATTAGCTCACAAAAAAATAAGAAGCAAAACCAATCAAATCATAAAATTGTTTTCCTGTGGGTACAGAAAATAGGAACCAATACCAGCAGACCCATGAGCAGAGACGAAGCTAAGGGGGGGCTAGTGGGGGCTATGCCCCCCCCCAAACTTTTTGCAAAAATTTTTCATACATATTCAAAATTTTAAATTTTTGCAAAAATTTTCAATATGCAGACAAAATTGGTAGTAATTTTTGTAATGGCCCCCTCAAATTTTTTGGAGAAAATAACACGAGAGTGAATAATTACTTTATAAGTGGGCTCTCCAATAATTTTAAAAAAAAAATTCTAAGAGTTTATCTTTTTTACTTTTCCCTCTCCCTCTATTTTTCTAAATTTCTTCTCCCTCCATTTTTTTCCTGAAATTCCTCTCCCTAACTCTTTTTTAGATTATCTTTCTCTTTTTTTTTTCTTTCTCTCAACTCCTGTCTCTTGATGGTCTCTCTATATTTTTTCAGATTTTCTCTCAATGATCTTTTTTTTCTCTCTCTCTCACTATTTTATCTCATATATAGAAAATAACAAAATTCATACTCAACTCTTTGAATACAACAAACTTTTTGTTTTGCACACAAAAAAAACATTCCCAAAGTTAGAATTCTAAATGTTATTATGTTTAATTATTATTGTTTAATTAAAATATTATTACTCGATCTATTATTTGTGTGTGTCTATGTTATTTTGGCTAAAATTTAACATTATTTTATGGCTTTGTCAATAATTTATGAGCTATTTATTCTAAAAATTTTAAACTTTTGATTGCATTCGGCCGTTTTAATACTAATATTATAATTGACGACTTTTACTCGGACGTCCTGTTCAAATAGCATAATTGATGAAAATTTGGCTTTAACAATTAAACTAAAGTTTATATTTTTTTTCTTTTTTAAGTTTTAGAATATGTTTGACAATGCTTATTTTGATCATAATGAAAATTTGAAGGCCATGAGATTAGTCAAGGTACACGTAAAATGACCTCGACACTCGAGTAGAAATTTTTTTTAAGCAATTTAAAGTTTGGCCCACCCTAAGAACAAATTATGGCTTCGTCCCTGCCCATGAGGAACACCGTATGACTCAGAAGTGGGCCCGACATCGTAGATCGAGCCCTTGTACACTGTCCCCTTAGCCGCATTGAACTTAGGCTATGTTTATTTACTAAAATTTTATACTTTCTAAAATTTTAACAAAATAAAAAAATTACCATATAATATCTCTCTACCCATCACATCATTAATTTTCACTATAATAAATATTAAAAATCATCTCTCTGCTTTTTCACCAAATTCAATACCCTAAAATTTTAACACTCAAACACACCCTTAGCCTTAATAGTCCCACCTCACCTCCTCCCTTGCAAGTGCATTCCCTCGTATCCATCGCCCTTGAACCACCATTCTCTGTCCTCGTTGTCCTGGTACTCCTTCCACGTCTCTAGTACTCGAAACTCGGACGAACGCGGCGAAAGCGAGGTCGTGGTTGCCGGAGACGAATACGTGGGTCTGTGTAACAAACCCACATAAGCTTGGAGATTCACACTTGGAAAACCGGCTTACCAAGTGGAGGTGCCTCCAAGCTTATATTAAGGCATTACTTTTATTCCCCAACCAATGTGGGACTGTTACATACAACCACCCTTTAAGACCAACGCCTACGTTGGTCGAGCACCATGGGGCTTCTATTCACCGGACTGGGGTCATGCCCGTTCCACTGGATCCATGGTCGTGCCTTCTATTCCTGGGACTAAGGTCGTGCCCGTACCACCGGATCCATGGTCGGCCACTCCGTAACAAGCTTATGTGGGTTTGTTACAAATGGTATCAAAGCCGGTTGTGGGCTTTTGTTCTACCCCGCCACCACGCCTACGGAGTGGCCGGCCATGGATCTGGTGGTACGTGCACGACCCTAGTCCGAGGAATAGAAGGCACTGCATGGATCCAGTGGAACGGGCATGACCCCAGTCCAGTGAATAGAAGCCCCATGATGCTCGACCAACGTGGGCGTTGGTCTTAAAGGGTGGTGGTATGTAACAGTCTCACATTGGTTGGGGAATAAAAGTAATGCCTTAATATAAGCTTGGAGGTACCTCTACTTAGAAAGCCGGTTTTCCAAGTGTGAATCTCCAAGCTTATGTGAGTTTATTACAGTCTAGTCGGGGTAACGATAGGGCAAGCGGTGGAGGAAGTCGATGACCTGGCGGGTGTGGGGCCCACGGTCGCAGTAGTCGCCGAGGAAGATTATAAGCGCGGTCCGGAAGTCTGGTGGGTCGAAGAGGGCTTCGAGGTTGGACTAGAGGTTTTGGAGCTTGTCGATGTAGCCGTGGATGTCGCCTATGCAACACACAACTCTAGGCTTGCTGTTGGGGTGGCGGCTTCTGATTTTGGATCTGACATATCTTTCTTTCTTTATTCTTTTTAGTAATTTTTCGTGCGTCTATTAATAGGTTAGTGATCTGTCTGGACGAAATTGATCTTTCTCAGTACGAGAGGTGGGTGGTGCCGGCCGTAGCAGTTGCAGTTGCAGTGGCCGAGGGATCTTATATCTTTCATCGCTGGTTTCTGTAGGCCTTTATATTTTCATGAGAGGAAAATACACTTTTTGCCCACGAACTGCCGACTTAGTGACATATTGTACCTCAAACTATCATATTTAAATCATTAAATTATTAAATTACCAATGTTAGATACTTTGCACTATAAATTACCCATTTTGATACATTACACCCTCCAACTACTAATATTAAACATTTTACACTCTACATTTGACAATAATATCCTTGAGAAATTAATGAATTTACAATAATATCTTCAATATATGCAAAATGGGTAAAGGGCATTATCGTCATTTTAGTCTAAAAATTTGAAAATTGGTGCAAAGTATCACAAATTGATAGTTTAAGGTGAAAAATTGTATTTTTCCCCTAATTTTTTATATGAGGTTGTTTTCTGAGCCTTTTGTTAGCCCATCTAGTGCAAACTCAATACAAAATCGTAGCAAAAATAAAATTAAGTATCGCGCTAAAAGAAAAGCACCAAACAAGATGCTTTTTTGGTATAGATTAAATCATAAGGTTTTTTTTTCTTAGCGATTAAATCATAAGATATTGCTTCACGTGTCATATCAATAAAAAAGATATTCACCATGTCGCAAAAAAAAAAAGAGGAATGTAAGCTTAAAAGCAACGTTAACCCGACAATTTCCACGTAAGAACCAACATTTTTCTTATACAAGCCGTTCAAGAATATGTGACAGTAAATTGAGTTCAAAACATATAATCTATACCAAAGCACCTTGTTTGCTTAGGACAATGTCCACCTTTTATGGAGAAGCTGGATGACAAAAAGAATAAGAACCCACAAGATGAAAAAATTGAAGGGAAAAAGAAAGAAGGTAGCTGTATTTTGCTTTCACGTCTATAACTACTGACTACATACAGAACTGCTTTCCTAATGTAGAAGTGGCTCTGAGACTAGCACTCGTGATTTGAAGCTGGTTATCTTCTTTGGAAGTTGAGGAACTTGATGCCATAGGCAAACACAAAGAAGAAGAGGAGCACCCAGCCAAGATGGGCCACGGCCACGGCTGGAAGGAAGTCGTAGTCGAAACCCAAGTTATCTTTTAGGTACCCCTTCAAGCTCGCTTTACCAACTCCAGGAATCTCAAGCTCGGCGTCTTTGTCACCGACTTGAGAGGTCACGAGACCGTATAGTGTCCAGGCCACTGGAGAAGCCCAGTAGTACCACCTCCACCAAATAGGAATTTGCTGCAAATACGTAGGTAACCGTGAGTTTCGCATGCAAAGAGATTCAAAACAAGTTTATTGAAAAGTGAATTCAGCTTGCAACAAATATAGACGTTGAAAGACGTACCGTCCTGGGAAGGAGGAAACCGGAGAACAAGTTCCAGAAGCTGAGGAAGAATGACATACAAATGGCAGCAATTTGGTGGCCCGGTGTCAGCGCGACAATCATCATTCCATACAGAGTGAAGTAGACGAAGCACATGAATATGTAGTAGTAGAACCAAAAGAACTTAACCGCTGTCCACTCAAACCCAATCATGGAATACAGAAGAAGGGTGTAGGCCATAGTTTGAATGGCGACGTAAATTGTTTCTACGGCGACCTGCATAATTAGGAAATTTTTTTCAGTCGAGTATTACGTAGCGTGGGAGTCTAAAAAGGAGTTTCATTACTTGAGCCATACAGCAAATTATATTCGTTTAGATAAGCGATGGATTGCGTTGGCCCGGGAAAACAAAAAGCGAGGGTTGAATTGGAGTTACCTGAGCAAATGCGTAAGGCAGTGGAGAATACATCCCGGCTGCTCTTTCACGGTAGAAAACTGTTCTTTCAATGGCAACAATGGACTGCACGGCAGAAGCGTTGGTGGCTCCAAGGAAAAGCACAGCAGCATACATTGCTCCCAAAAGATTCATCAAATCTTGTTGTTTGGCCCTGTTAACAAAATAACAAGATTCAACATCTGGTCCAAGTATTGATAAATATACTAACCCCAACAAAAAAATACTTGCCAAAATGGACGTAAATTTGTGCACTCTAGAATTCATACTTGATGCAATCTTTCGAATGATGAAGATCCAAACTAACACAAAAATTTCGACAACTTAAGACTTACATCTTGTCTCCTTTGTTCCAGAAGATAAGACCAAACAATAGCCCAATTACTATCGTCATGAAGAACCGGATGGCATTGTACTGAGGGTTTCTCCAATAAGACCAATGTTGTTTCCAGAAATTTGCTTTGCACTGGACAGAGAAAGGTTGGGAGAATTGGGTGGGAAAGTAGAGGTCCTTGGAGCCTGGTGCCGGAGTACTTAGCTCTTTGATGAGTTCCTGATTCCTCCTGAAAGAGTGCCGACAGAGAAATCAGGATCACGGAACCCAAAACCCCGGGCAAGAAAGAAAGTGACTGTTATCACTATGATCGGAGATTAGAACTTACTGATGAAGTGAGGAGTTGGCATAAATTTCGCCAAAATCCACGTCAAGTTGAGCCTCAACTGGAGGAGCAGTGACTTCAAGCATCCATGTAGCAGGGTTATAGCCATCCTTGATCTTAGGAACCCCTGGGACAGCCTGCCATAAGTTTTAGATATTAGTCAATGGCTAGCGAAACATTTGTTAGTCACCCTAGCTCAATGAGTTTGGGCACGTCTCATGAAATGGAGATGACTAGTACGAATCTCTCACTTTTCCTTCTCCCTCCCTTTAAAGTCATTCACACAATTGTCCAACACAAACTCACAAAGTGCTAGTTTATAGCATTGGGAAGAGAATAGCAGACATACTGATCAACGATATTATTTGATTCTAAAGGGGAGCAAACATAAAACAAAACAAAAAAAAAACATGAAGCAGAAACTCACTTCGAAATATTCTATTAGCTTGTGAGATTGGCGACCAAGAGGTCCAGCATAAATAACTTGTCCTCCTCTTTTCATGAGCAGTAGCTGCAACAAGCAAAAAGTCAAAGTTGAAAACATATTACAAGATAGATGCGTTAAGAGAGAAATAACAAACTATAAGCACAAAGTCATCAAAATGGAGAAGTACCTCGTCAAAAGCTTCAAAAATGTCTATGCTAGGTTGGTGGATTGTGCATACAACTGTTCTCCCAGTATCCACTGTATTTCTCACTGTACGCATAACAATAGCTGCAGCTCTGGCATCCAGACCAGATGTTGGTTCATCCATGAAGATGATAGAAGGGTTAGCAACCAGCTCCACTGCTATTGTTAGCCTCTTCCTTTGTTCTGTTGAAAGACCGTCTATTCCTGGAAGGCCAACCAAAGCATTTCTCAATGGTTTAAGCTCAACCAATTCCATGACTTCTTCTACAAACATCTACACGGAAAAAATATACAGTCAGAAACTTGATTCTCAAACAATAGGCATCAAAGCTTCCTGAGAATAGGAAAAACTGAATGTGCATAAAGGTCTAGAAAGAGAGAGATTCTAGCTAGAAAACCCTGCACATACCTTTCGTGTTTGCGCATTTACATCTGAAGCAAGACGGAGCCATGCTGAATATAGGAGAGATTCATAGACAGTCACATGCGGCGAATGAATGTCATTCTGTTCACAGTAACCACTAACCCGGGCAAATGTTTCTTGCTTTTTAGGATAACCGGAGATGCTAATGGTTCCTTCAATATATCCACCAGTCTTTCTTCCCGCTAAGACATCCATAAGGGTTGTCTTCCCAGCACCGCTGACACCCACAAGTGCTGTCAATATTCCTGGTCTAAAAGCACCACTAACATCTCGTAACAATTGAAGACGATCTTCTTCAACCCCTTGAGTCTTCATTTCCTGGTACGAAAGACCAAACTTCTAAATAGATGCTTGGAATAAGGATAATTTTAACAAGAACAAAAGAACTCAAATTTATTGGCCAGAGCATGAAGTGTTTAAATGTGTTACTTACAGCAGGCATATCCACGTAGTAGTTCACATGGTTAAATGCAAGTGAAAGGGGTTGGAAGGGTAAAACCATTCCTTTTCTTGGCCCATTATCTGAAGCACCAACAATTTCTGAAGAACTTCTCACAGCCATATCAATTCCTGTAATCGGTTCACAAAAGGTGAGGCATATTGAAGAAGACAAGACCACTGTGCATTGAAACAAGCATGCTTCCCGTTTTCTCCTGAAAATTTTGTAGTGCCTTGGAAGTTCCTTTTATTAAGCCCTAAACAGATTTTCTGTTGAGAAACAAAAACTTTTTGATATTTATCATCTAAACTAGAGCTATATGGGGAATTTTCTAGGCCTTTATTGTGGGGCATTTTCTTCTTTCTCTAGGATTAGGCAAATAAAACATTGAAGCAACTAGGAATGTTTACTACAATATTTCAAGAAAGAAGAAACTAGTCTCGTAAAATCCCCTGCCTAATGGCAGCTCTGTTTGAGATATACCCCAAATAACATCAGGTTTTTTCCAGTTTAACTTTATGTTAATGCATTTAACCATGCCGGTCATCTCTCTTAAAGTTGTTACGGTTATATGTCACAAACAGTATTTTGTGCAGCGATGTGGCAACTGACAAGCTGATACAAACTTCATAAAAAAAACCATGGTTCGTCACAGAGCAACTTTTAAATTGCTGTTCCCCAAAGCGGAATAGAGTTACTAATTAGTTGTATTATGACCTAATTTTGACTAAATTCCAAGAGAAGCAGAGAACAAAAAAAAACAGTGAAAACAGAAGGCAAAAGGTAAATGATTAAAAAAACCTTCTCCTGGATGTTGTCCGGAGGATTGGTTATTCTTCTTCGCATGTTCTTCATCCACGATCACGGCTTTTGAATCTCCCAAAGCTGAAATTTTTTTACCACGAAAAGGCTTGTTAACTCTAAAGTTTCTTTCTTATAAATAAAGCTCAAAGTAAAGAAGGGGATGAGATATCTTACGATTCAGGAAAGTCAATGCTGAGATAAATAACACGTTGAAGAGAAGAGAAAATCCAAAAAGTGCTCCAATACAAATCCAAAACCAATACTCATCGGTGAAGAATCCTCTGGACTGGAGCAGGACTTTTCCAATTGTAGGTGCATTGACAGTCGGGTCTGGATTGGGCTGCAATAGATAAGAGTTTCGAATCATTTTCACCATGCTTATCACGTCGAAAATGTCTTAATGCATATGCGTGTATGAAATGTAGATCAAATTCTGAAGTCAACAAATGAAGCCATTTAACAGCAAAGATATCCTACCGCACTCCATCTTTCATCAAGAAATTCATTCATAACTATTGCATTTTGCCCATACATCATAGGCGAAATATAGTAGCCCCATATCATCCACGGCTCAATGTCATCTGCAGCCACGAAAAGAGAGGGAGATTGAAAATTTGTTCTCCAATAAATCAATGCTTGAAGCAGGCTGACAGAAAGATTGAGAAAGATTACTTTTGGCAACAATGAACCCGCCGAGCACAAAAACCAGTAGCAAGGTGAAGGTACCCAGCGTATTTGCAACAACTTGTGTTCTTCCAACTGCAGCAATGAACCGAAAGAGGGACAACGCCATCTGATGTATGCCAAAGAATGCCAAGAACTGTCGAAAAAACCTTAAGTAACAAAGGAAGAACTGTGTCAGTAAAAGAAACATTGACTAAGCCCATTTGTTTGAAACTTCGAAATTTCAATATTTAGCAAGCAGCAAACCAATTTGCCAAAGAAATTAAAACATATTTACCTGCTAGCAGATGGAGCAAATCCAATTGTGTAGTATGTAAGAACGATCCATATTCCTGATTCCATCAATGACAGAGGGATCCTAAGAACCCAAATAGGTAAGCCAAAAGCCCATGCAGGATAGAACAAGAAATCCCGCTGTTTATAGAAGACAGGAAGCCTGAAAATAGTCATTGCCAGTTCTGCCATCCCATTGAACATCACATTAATCAGACTGAAAAAAAGTGCCCCAAAAAATTTTCCTCCACCTGTTACAGTTCCCACTGGCATTTCTGTCCTGAAGAAAACTGTGAAGGCAATTATGGACATGATTGTTATCTGGGTAGTCTTGAATATATAGACAAAAGAATTACGCTTCATCAGCAGCCACTCCCTTGAAAAGCAAGCATTGAATAGTTCCCAGTTTGAAATACCATATTTCTCTCTGACTAATGCAGCTGGGTGGGTTTTAGATTTGTCGTAAGGAACACTAAAATCAGCTGCAAGCTGTTGGCCAATGTGGAAAGAACTGAAGGCTTGTGCAAATTCAGGAACTGAGATGTATCTGTAAGGTTGGTTCTTCTTGAACCAATATTGTTCTTGATCCTTCTTGGACGTCACTTCTTGCAAGAAGTCAGCAACCCCTTTCCTTTCTGGGCATTTAAAGCCCATGAACTCAAAGAACTCTAGGACATTTTCTCTTGGACCTTGGTAGACAACCTGACCTTCTGAAAGTAGGATAATGTCATCAAAAAGATCAAATGTCTCTGGTGCTGGCTGCAGAAGAGAAATGACCATGGTCACTTCCATAATATGCACCATTTGCCTCATGAACCTGCATATCTGGAAAGTGGTAGAACTGTCTAACCCTGTCGATATTTCATCCATAAAAAGAGCCTTTGCTGGTCCGACCAACATTTCCCCTGCCCATTTATAATAAAATTATCAGACGTGTAACGAAAAATTATGAATGCCTTTACAAAAGCAACGGAAATGTGATCACTGATCACTCCGCAGTATTGGAAAGCCTAAGATTCAGCAATAAGAAGAGCCAGAATTTTCGTAGGTCGAACAAACTAGAGCCGTATGTTAGCAACCAGAATGTGGACTGGATATATCTATTTCGTGTCTAAGAATAAGAAGTCCAGTTCCCTGGTAAAACACTTATCATTGCCGAGGAAGTCATACCAGTTGTCACACGCTTCTTCTGTCCACCAGAGATACCCCTCCTCATCTCATCTCCAACCATTATATCAGCACAAATGTCCAGTCCGAGTATCTGATAAGATTCTTAAGAAGTCAGCAAATCTAAAATTTACTTGTTAAAAACTAAGACATAAAAAGACAGATGTAGCCACATGTAAGGAGAAACAGCGAACCTTGAGAACATAATCCGTAACCAAACTAGTTTTTTGACCTGACATAGCTGTGGCCTTCATGAATGCATCAATCTCAGGGTCCGGCTTAATTCCCGCTTCTTTCTCTCTTCTTGAGAGTTCTGCCAACATTTCATATCTCGTGCCAACCCCTAGACAGCGTCCAGAGAAGTCCAGTGTCTCTCTAACTGTCATTTCTCCATAGTGAAGATCATGTTGGCTAATATAAGCACAGGTTCTTTGGGGAACAAATTCATTCATCTCATGACCGCAGTAAGTGACTCTCCCAGACGCCTGTACAGAACTCCAATTAATAAGTAGGTTGCAAATATTACTCTTAAACACTCTCGTTAAAACTAGCAAGACAGTAGGGATAAAACCAACCCTTAGATCCTTGTCGAGTCTCCCGGCAAGTGCCAACAACAGTGTTGTTTTACCAGCGCCTGGAGGACCAAGAAGTAGAGTCATCCTGGATTCCCAATATCGGTTATTAAGGCCATGAGAAACAACAATAAGAGCAATCTACTTGCGTTCATAGAGTGAAACAATATATACAACGCTAGCTTTAAAATAAAAGTGCCTATATATACGAGAAAAATTTAATTTGGGAAAGGCTAATACTACCATATTTAGAGCAACCAAGATCGTTTTACTGTTAATTTTGCCATCTTGCTTTATATCAGCAAGATTCCTTGGCGTCTTCCCTAACATATTTGAAATAAAAAGAAAAGAAAAGAAATCAACTGCCATTTCAGAAAGGTACCTTGATGGCTTGACGAATCCACTAACATCCTTAAGTATCTCGATTTTTCTTTTCTTGGATGGAGCAAGGTGAACCAATCCGAGAATACCCTGTTGTCACCGACTCACCGTTACAAGTTGAAAATGGAAGCAGAAACAGTTATTAGATAAAAGCTTGGTTAAATTGTTAAACACACTGAATAAAGAAACTAAGTTAAGAAATCTGTCTAATTTCTTTGGTCCAGAGTCGATTCTCTCCCCCGAACAACAAGAAACAGGATGAGGCCCACTACAGTTGCTTAACAGAGGAATAGATAGCCCCTCTGTTTCTCACAATTTTTCTTCTTTTAACACAAGAATCTAACCCGTACCAAGGGAAGAAAAAATTGAGTAAATCCGTCTCAGAAGAAACAAACAAAGAAAAAAGGAAAATATACCTCGATAGTGTTAAAGGTAGCATTAAGAAGAGTAGGAAGCGCTCGGCTCCCAACATAGACGTCCCCCTCCACTGACAAATGATCATACCGAACTTCAATCTTTGGAATCTCAATCCCCACCCTGCCACCAATCCAAACCAAATCCACCGCATTCAACTTTAAATCAACCAATGGAGAAACATAACAGCAGGGGAAACAAAAAAAAGGACAAGTTCGTACCTGTCCGTCCTGTCCCTGAGTCTCCCTAGGAACTTCTCGTTGTCCTCCTCCGCAACCTTGAGTATGCTCTCCATCAACTGCTTCTTGTCCTGGATCCCAAGATTGGTGACGTCCACCTCATTCTGCACAACTCTGCCATTGTCAAGGACCTGCGTCAGCATCCCCTTCCTCAGACGATCGTAGGTTGGTAACCGCTCGATGGCGGCCCACCGCAGCTCCTCCTCTTCGTTCTCCTGTCTCCCGCTTCGATTGAACACGTCCGGCGGCGCCGTCCATACCTCCCTTAAGCTGCCCGACGCCCAGCTCCTCCGGCTGCTGGTCGACCGGGCGAGATCGTCGCCCGCCAAAGCCGACGCCATTTGCACGTGATCTACTAGCCCCAAGAGCTAACCGCTTATTGCCTCAAAGCGCTTTTCGTATTTGGATACGCTACGAAGTTGAATCACAGAGTTACGCAGCAAGCATATGACTCAGAATAGGAGTACTGAGCCTTTTGCTCCGTTTGTTTGTCGGAATTTTCGTAATGAAATGTTCGTGCGGCTATGGTTCTCTTTGTTCATAGTTTCCACCACCTCCGCCCCACACCAACAGAAAAAAAAAACGAAAATAATAATAATAAGCAAACAAACTCCTCCGATTGTGAAGTATTCTGTTTCTTCGAGCTTCAGTTTCTCCGAGAAACTGGCTCTTGTCCACGCAAACGCCCTCGTTCCGAAGTCTTTGCCAAGCTGCTTTATTTAAAGAAAATGGTGAGACAGACACAGAGGAGAGAGAGAGAGAGAGAGGAAGTGTGAAGGTGGTGGGATATTGGGTGAGAAATGAGGAAGGAGTGGAGGGTGATTAAAGGAGAAGCGAAAATCAACGACCTTTTGGGTCAGAATGTAGATCAGGTACATCCTAATGGAGTTTAAGACCCCGTAATACCCACGCCAAAATAAGCCAAGCACCAATTAAAGTGCCCTCCTATCTCGCGTTTTGTCGCCGTACATTCGTTCAGGAAAACAAGTGTGTTTTTGGCCTTTTATATACCAGTTGACATTTTTTTTATTGCTTACCACCGCAATCGGATTTATTTATGGCGGATATATATAAAAAGTAAAAATACCTTTTTTTTTCAAATGCGGGGTTTCTAGAAAGCCTACTTCTTCCAAGTTCCAGCTTGTATGGTTAGGATTGGTCACTGTTTGTTTTGGGAAACAAAAAATAATAATTAATTGGTATCTGCTTGCGAAAGATGCCAACAAAATACATGACTACTTTAAAAAATGTATTAAAAAAGAGGACTATTTACAATCGTATTTAATTTGTTTGGATAGACAGAAAATTGAAGAAGAAGAAAAAAAGATTTTCTCGTTGTGTTTCTTAGTTCTTAAAAAATAATAAGATGAAAAAAAATTGCGAGATGTGTTTTTTGGGTTTTATGAAGAACAAATTTAATTTTTATTTAATGTATAGAATATATTTGGATATAAAACCATGATATTATTGTTGACTGATGCGTCGCTGGGCACTTGTTATGGGGATCCGGATCCCCTGCAATTCGGTTTGCATATACTCGTCTCTCGTGGTGGCATAGAGAAATCTGGCTCTGACTTCTAGAAGCTCACGGGACGTTCTTGCAGAACGTTTTTCAGTTTTTTTTTTTTTTTTATAGGCCTAGGACCCCTTCTGGAAGGAACGTAGACTTGCCTATTACTATTTTGATTCGTACGCTATTTATGATGGTAGATAGAAGCGATGTGCTGGCCTAGAGTTTACATTTTATGTTCTGACATATTAAATTCCAATTATATGGACGCAAGGTCGATGTTTCTATTAATTCGAATAGCGTAGACTTAAGGTCTTGTTATTAAGCAAGTCCTAAATTTACCCTGCACAAAATTGTAGCGTCGGTTCTATACATACCACTCTAGAAGATGATGAAGATCTATCCTACCGGATAAGTTTCAGACAAACAAGATGGCTTCCCTAGTGTCTTAAACTCCCATCTCAATTCCCACTTGGGAGGAAGAGAACAATTTTATCTTTCCCGATTTGTTTTATCCTTTAGCATGTTTTTGAGACCTGGTCAAGGGGAATCCTAACATTTTTATAATACGACAGTCGACAGTCATGTCCCTCGTAAAAGGTACATATGTTAACGTGGATACGTAGGTAATTCCCTTCAATAGTTTGCCGACCAAATTTGCCCAAAAACACAAAAAGAAAAAGCAAAACAATCTCCACCGATGTCCTCCAATTTCGTGTTACTTTTGTCGTTCAATCGGGTCCACTGTAAAGTCATCCCCCGTCTCCCGCGAACATATCTTGTTTCTGATTCTTTTATATAATCTCCTATTGTATGTAGGATTGTGCCCATAAACGTGTTAGTCTGCATCAATAAAGAATTGAAGTATGATATCTTATGTGATAGCTAGGAACACGAACTATACGTTCTCGGAGCAAAAGGAAAGGGAAAAACTTTAAGCGAAGCATGTCAATGGGTGCGGTTTTTAGCATGAATGCAATGCTCAAATTTTATCTGAACAGTTCACACAAAGACAAATCGCTTTAGCAGCTTAAACTCTCGTAAATACGAAGATATAAATGCTGACAACGACCAGGTTACATGAGTGTTGACATTTATACTTACCTTAAAAAATAAAACACGTACAGCTTCTGATGAAGACCAGTAAATTTATTAGTTTCTTTGCGTGGAAATGCAAGCAATATGGGACCCATCTCGAGAGTGCATGGTCGAACCCGTGCAGAGAGACGAAGCCAGGTGTTTGCGTGGAAATGCAAGCAATAAGGGTCCCATATCGAAAGTGGTCCCGTGCAGGGAGAGGAAGGCAGGTGGAGGCTATACTAAAATAAAAATAAAATAATTAAATAATTAATCAGCCACTATTAATATGCTAAAATTTTGATAGTTTACAAATTTTAAAGTTAATTACAATTTCTCACCTCAAATTATAATTTGATTTTTAAATATTTTAATTTGTTGCAACTCACCTATACAAAATATACTTCTTGTTGCGATTTCATCTCCAACCTGCTGAAATTTTGTATAAAACGGTTTTCATCTCACATAAAAGACATGTGACATTCTCCTTACTTGATAAGAAAAATTTGACCAGCTCGATTCTAAGTAAGTCATCTTTTAAAAAATTACAATAACTAAATATATATTATTTGTTGGCTCTACGAATTGTTAGAAGCATTGTATAAGACTAGGAAAAAATCAAACGAAAGTAAAATTATTTTTTCACGTAAAGAGAAAAGGCACGTGTGATATAAACCGTTCGACATAACGGTTCTAGTCGGTTGAAGGATGAAATCACAACGAGAAATATAGTTTTATGGGGGTAAGTTGCAACGAGTTAGAATTTGTGGAACATTTGAGAATCGGATAGTAATTTGAGAAAGAAAAGTGTACTTAATTCATAAAAAATATAGAGATATTTGAGCGAATTGTTTATATTTATTGTAATAAAAATAGATAATTTGATGAGGAGACGGCTTATCTTATAATTATTTATTATACTAAACATTTTAGCATGCAAACACGGGACACAACCTATTTTTTTCATTTTATTAATTTTGGCCTCCTTATAAACTGTTTTTATGTAATTGGTCCATCCAACAGTAAATTCCTAATTTCGACCCTACCGCAACAGCGATACAGCTCATAATTCCAGAGTATCTCATGTTGATTTCATTCCCATATAGAAGCATTTTGTTTAATATTTACATCTTTAATTATATACCATTGTGTTCTTCCTTCTTCTTCTTTTTTTCCTTTTGGATTCTTATCGACTTCTTCTTTAGTTCTTAATCTTGACGAAAACAGCTCCACAATACACTAATAATATTAATATATGCACGTTTTGAAGGGTTTAATAATCGATCGAAAGGGTGTGTTTAATTAAAGACAACCTCGCCAATTTGGACCAATTTTTAAAATTATTTTTTATAATCAACGGATCAACCAGTGTATCGGAACTTCATAAATGAGATTACCATTTTAAAATAGGCTTAATTATCTTACAGGTCCCTGTGGTATCCGACTTTTACAAAATAGTCCATATGGTATGACTTTCAACAAAATGATCCTTGTGGTATAGTTTGAGATAAATTAGTCCATGTGGTATGAATTTCAACAAAATAGTCTATGTGGTATAGTTTTGAGACAAATTAATCCATGTGGTATGACTTTCAACAAAATAGTCCATGTGGTATAGTTTTGAGACAAATTAGTCCCTCTGTCTAACTGTTAGGAGAGTGTTGTATTTGTCACGTCAGCGTCATTCACGCGTTGACACGTGTTTTTTAACTTTAGTATCCAAATCACGAGTGATATACTTCTTTTAGCTCGTAGAATTAGTCTGAGCCTCAACCTCAGACTTAATTGGTTTGATCCAGGACGGCTGCTGACGTGTCAACGCGTGAGCGAAAAGTGATATATACAACACTCTCTAGTTAAGTGAGTAACGACAGTTGGACGAAGGGACTAATTTGTCTCAAAACTATACCACATGGACTATTTTATTGAAAGTCATAGCACATGAACTAATTTGTCTCAAAACTATACCACAATGATCATTTTGTGAAAAATCATACCACATAGACTATTTTGTAAAAGTCAGATAACGCATAGACCTGTAAAATAATTAAGCCTCTAAAATAAGATGAACGATGTTCTAGATGCAGCATTTTGCGTATTCCAATCAATAGGAGACAGTGGGCATCACAATTGTATATGATTGTATAATTTTAAAAAAAGCGAAACAATAATAAAAGAGGCCGCCTTTGGGACGTCCGTTTGTGTACCAAAATTTTACCCCTTCTAAAATTTTAACACAATTAAATATTACAATATAATCTCTCTCTCCCCATCAAATCATTACTATTTACTACAAAAAAATATAAAAAATTATCTCTCTCTTCACTTTTTCACTAAACCCAATACCTAAAATTTTAACAACACTAAAATTTTACAACACAAACACAACCTTTGATATCAAGGGTGGGTCCCGATACAACGGCTTCTATAAAATTTAAATAAAAGATGCTGTGCGTAGAAAAAAAAAATAAAAGAGGCTGTCCTCTCATCTCAGTGTGGAAACAGTAAAGGGGATATTCGTACTTCTTTCCAGTTTTTTTCCACTGAGACTAAGCGACCGAACCGGTGGAGCCAACCAACTGGATAGTTGATTGATTGGATCTAGATGGAGACGACAAGGCCGTGGCGGCGGCGGCTCCAAGCATGTGGTGTAGTCGGCTTATCCTAGCCGCTGAGTTTGGTGAGGAGTCGATCTCTCATTGGTTGTCAGTCATCCCCGTTCTCCTACATTGGTTGCTCCGTGGCGTGATCCCGTAGGGCTCATTTCCCTAGTAGAGGATAAACTAATGGATATGGCTGTGTTGGGCCACTGGGTACTAGAAAGTCAGTCAGTGAGAACAGACCACAGTCGTTGCTGCTTCGGTTTGTAGATTTATCTGACAACCTTACCTGCCATATTAATCTAGGGGCTGTTCCTTTAATAATTTTTTTTTAAAATTTTTACAATATAAAAAATATATATAATCAAACATCATTTTTAATATCACATAAAAATAAATTACAGTACTCATACCAATAAAATTAACATTACCTAAAAATTTTTAAAACACAAAAAATCCTCACAAAACTCCTTAACCGAACAACCTCTTAATTGTTATTTGCTTCTAGTCACTTTAAATTCTGACCTAATAATTTATTTATTTATTTAATTATCTAATTTTATCAAAATAAATATACAAAATTTCACTTAATTTTTTTTATCAATTCTAATATTAAAATTTTGAAAGCTAAACCCATTTTACGTGAACAAATTTAAACGTTTTTCTTTTCTTTGACAAATCAAATATGCATATAATGTACTTGTTTGAACTTCAAATAATGGTTAATATTAAAAAATTTATTTTTTATTATTATAATATTTATTAAAAATCTTATTTCTTCACTTTTTTAACTCTCATAAAATATTTTTATTTAATAATATTTCACAAACACAAATATTTAAAATTTTCAAACTCGAACATCCCAGTAAGTAAACAAATTGTAACCATCTCGTATTTATGTGGCGTTTAATTTTTTTCCATTTGGGCAGAATCTCGGCTGTTTAGGTTTTTTTTGGGTCTGATTCTCTGCTGTTTAGGTTGATCTTGTCTTTGCTGTCATCTCAATGGCGAGGGTCCGAGGGAACATATTCCATTGCTCTGCACGAGAAAGGAGACAAAACATAAAATAATTAAAAACAGATTATTATACTCATTAAAATAATAAAATGATTAAGAGGAACAAACAGATTTTTATACCCAAACAGTTGGGTAAACTAAAAATAACACTTCAACAGCATTGGAGCTTTCAACTTCGTAACACGTGTCTTTTTTATTACCATAGGAGGTAAACAGGTAGTTCCGAACTTACAAAAAAACCAAACAGGTAGTTCCGAGAAAATCGTTAACTCCCCCGACTAGCACCGGATCGGTCGATCAGATCTAAATTCATAGAAAAGTCAATAGTGTTGGCCCACTTCCAGAAAAAGACGAAACAGGATTAATTAATAGGAAAATTTTTATTTTTTATTACTAAATTTTAACTATTTTTACGATTTAGTTACTATATTTTTTTAAATTTTTAGTTACTGAATTTGTCACTTTGTCACGATTAGGTCATTCCTTTATTGTTTCGTTTGATCTTTTAACAGTTGTTCAGCCACATCAGCTCTTTTTTTCAGATTATCCCTATTTTTCACGTCATCATCTATTTGAGATTTTTTTCTCAAAACGACAAATAGTCTAGCGGTAAAAATTGGAGCGCACCATTTCAATTTTCTATCCAATTGGCAAAGCCAACTTTCTGTCATTTAATGAAAAGTACTCTTATTTGTCGTTTAGTGAAACACAACTAATTTAATAGATTTTGAACCACACCGTTTTGTAGCATAAACAAAAATCAAAACTGCATCTTTCTAATATTAAAGAGGATATTCGGTTAAGGTGTTTTGTGAGAATTTTTTTGTGTTTTGAAAATTTTTATGTGATGTTAACTTTATTATTATACGTATTATAATTATATTTATGTGATGTGAAAAATGATATTTGGTTATAGAAGTGTGAGGATTCAAAAAATGTTGAGAATTTTTTATAAACCAACAGCCCCGAAGGTTTCCAACTCAGCGTTAAGAATTTGATCGAATTTCTTGGGTAACTTTTGTGCGGCCAAATCGGGTTTGATCCCTGCAGCGAAGGATCGTTCTTCTTTCTCTGTTCTAACCTGCATCGCAGCCAAGTCTCGGTTTCCTAGGAAACTAATTCCTCTTTCAGAGTTCGATCTTTTGAAAGACTTGAAATTCTCAGGTGATGCCTCCATTTTCATGGGTTTCCTTCTGCAATTCTTCCAATTCTGCTCTCTCCTTTTGGTCTTTGCATTTATCGGTGTACATTTAGGTCGTTCTCTCTCTCTCTCTTATAGAGACACCTCAGAGGTTTTCTTCTTTCACCGGATGACCTTCTTAAGAAAATCCAGTTCATGCAACTACTTGGCATTAGGTTTGGAGATTTGTTCTCTATTTGTTGTTTCGTCATATTTTCGTGGGTTTTGGTCTACCCTTGAATTTTCTGCAATGAAAAGGAAAAGCCTTCTAGCTGAAATTGTTATCCTTTTCCTTAAGTTGTTTTTTTTCTTTTGAGCTTTATTTTGACGCGGCCTCTGAACTGTGAATACAATTTTTGCCCCGATGAACCTCCGGTTGGATTCCGAGTAGCAATGTTCGTCTGCTGAGAAAAGATAAGAAGTTTTAGCAGGACTAGAATATTTGTTTATGCTTCAAAACGGTGTCTGTGTTTCACTAAATGAAAAATTAGAGTAACTTTCACGTGGCTTTGCCAATTCGTTTATAAAATTGAAACGGTGCGCCCCAATTTTTATGGTTTCGCTGCTTGTCGTTTTGAGAGAAAAATTGCATATGGTTGATGACGTGGAAAGTGAGATGACCTAGAGAAAAGAATTGACATGGCTGAATTGCTCTTAAAAGATCATATGAAAAAATAACGGAATGAACTAATCGTGACTAGGTGACAAATTCAGTGACTACAAATTAAAAAAAAAATCGTAATCTCTCAATCATAAAAATGGTCAAATCCTAATCCTAATGACCAAAAATGAAATTTCTAATTAATAATCCATAGTTTGGTAGTGCCGCATGAGTCCCACATGGGTCACAGGATTCAAATTCCAAAGATTATTTTCGTTGTCTTCATCAATGCCAGATTGGGTAGGAATCCGATTTGTCTTGTCTGGGAAGCAAAGGATTACCCGTATTACATTTATTATTATTCTTCTTCTTTTAAAGCAAATACTATGTTTATTCAATTTATTTGAAAACATAGATAAGACGTGTGAAAATGGACGAAGATTTTGGACATTTCAAAAGAGCAGAGCATTTGAGTATATTTCAAAGAAAATAAAGATCATCAAGATTTTGGGGTCGAAACTCGAAATAAATGATTTCACTGCTGCAAGTACGGAGACATTGAAATACTCTTATAATTGTTCCCTAAATGCCCATTATAATTGTTTCGGAAATTTTAGACTCTTAAAATTTCAATTTTAATAAAATAATTTCATAAAATTTTATCTTTTTTTATTAAATTATTATTATTTATTTTAAATAAATATAAAAAATGTATTTAAATTATTTTTTTCACAAAAATTTAAACCTTTCAAAATTTCAATGATAAAACACCAGGGTTATGTTCGTTTTTGAGTAAAAATGTAGGATTTTAAAAAAGTTGTGAATTTTTATATTGAATAGTGTTTTATTGGTGTTTGTGTAAAGTGGAGAGAGAAATGATTTGATGTAATTGTTTAATAAAAAAATATTAGAGTTATGTGAAAAAGTATAGAGAGAGAAAATTTATGTTGAATAAAAATTTAAAAATTGTTGGAGATTGTGTAAAATATATTGGTGTTTGTGTTTGAATTCTAAATATGTTCGGTGGTAGATTTGTAAATATACTTAGAATCCTAAGAAAAGAGTGAAAACGAACGTGACCCAGGTTGAGAATCCTACGATTCATTTACTTTCAGAGATATAACAACGCCGGAGAATGAATAGAAGATTTGACTGTCGGGTTCACTGGTCAATTTGCCCCTCCTGATGCGACTTCTGCGGCCAAGCATGCTTTGTCAAGAAGCGAGCTAAGTCATCTTCACGTGACATCTTAACAGATTAAATTTTTTGGATTTAACTTCAGACCGCGACCCCTCCGATTAGCCATTCAAAATAATTGCGGTTAGAGACTTTAAAGCAACATTTGAAATTCTTATCCATCTTCACTAATATCTTATCCCCATAAGTTAAACAAAGTCATTTTGTTAACATTATTTTTAGTTATAAACAGTAGAAATCTGGTCCTTCTATCGGACTTTTAAACGCTCGGGATCAGATCACGGACTCACCTAATTAATTTCTTAAAAGTTTATACTTATCATTTGACCCTAAAGTAGTAAGTTGGTTTGATTGAATTTGACTGGATAATTTTCAACTGCTTCAAGTGCAACGCAACCGCGCGAGACAGCATGTGCGTGTGCGGGACTCTTTTGACGTTTCTGATCAATATCGACAGGCGACGTCCAAGCAGCGGCGAAGCATACAAAAGAAGCTAGCTCACATGGTTGTGGACCTGTGGTGTTGCGTGTGTGCATCTCTTTTGCATCTAACTCAATCCGAGTATTTAATTTAGACCAATGCAACAAGCAATATGCCTGCAATAAAGGAATTTTATTTATTTAATCACTTGCTACTACTGGAATGGACAAGCTCAGTACTACATACTACATTCCCAAGTCGGCATATACTTAGAATTTTGGTCTACAAGCCGCTCTAATTCCCCCGTGATCTTTTCGAAATAAATTAACAGTGTCTAGCATTGGGGTTTTCTTCTTGGCCAATTTGTTGAACCGAAAGATTGTATAATATATATGGGTTAATAAATGAAGCCAATCTTGACCAGTCCCAAAATTCAGTGGTTAATTTTGTCACCCTATTGACAAATGTATGCGAACTTGAATTTTCTGTTCAATTTCCCTTTCAGTTTCAGTCTGGTCTATATATCCACTAAAACGGGCATATTCAGAAAGTTTGACCAACTGATTCAAAATGCCACTTGTAAGTCGCTAACTGAAGTTCTGGTCAGTGAGCAGGTGGAAGAGTTAGTCCACATTGTTCCAATATTCTCCTTCCTGTACTTGTTTCTGATTGATTATAATCTTCGATGCAGATTCCGAAGGATGCAGTCAGGCTGGAAAATGTCATGACTTATTCCTAAAGTTTGATGCCAGAGTGGAGACAGGACCAGTGTAGAGAGAGAAGGCATTTTGTTCCCAGGAAAATGATAAAATATAAATCGCAATAGATAGTACAGAATCCATCCATGCTGTGATGTTGATGTATGAAGGGAAATTATGTGGTTAAACTATACTGAGGAGTGTTGAAAGTTCTGCAAAACGACGGGGGGCCGGGAACGCCAGCCAGTGTTGACTATTGTTCCAGATTGAAGTCCGTGAGCCATATAACTTATAATGTGCGCGGGTTGCCTAATACTTAAATGTGGCTCTGATCTGGAAAGCTGTCCAACTTGTTTCTAAACTAGGGAAAAAAAAGGACTCGAGTTGTTGAGGCGGCACTATCTTTGTTAATGACAATGTAGGTGCTGGGTTATACATATAGTCTTGGTTGAAAAGATTGAGAAAAATAGGTCATTCACAACCACTGATAAAGGATTAAGGTCGAAGATAAGAGGTTTTTTCAACATGTGTCAGGTGCCCCATAAGGCAGCACGCTAGTCCCTTTGATCACTTTAGTCTGCATGCTCGAAATGACGATCTGATGGACTTATAAATAGGGATTTTTTGATGGACGGAAATTTCGACTTTGAAGCCCACATGTTTGGGCTTAGTCGAGATGTACAGTTCCCTTTGCCGGTGGGTGGAAGTAGCTCTTGATGGTGGAAAATGTCGTGCATAATAGGACTGTCCACCAAACCGGTTGGACCGACCAACCCGGACCGAGACCGGTATACTCCGGTCCGGTTTCGGGTTATCCATGTAGAAAATCGGAATTGGACTGGAGTATACCTCTCCAAACCGGTAATCGGCCCAAAATGACATGACTCAAACCCAAAATCGGCCCAAAATAGCATGACCCAACCCAAAACTGGCCCAAAATGGCATGACCCAAACCGGCCCAGACCGGACCGGTGAAACCGGAGACCGGACCGAGAGAATGACCGGTCCGATACGGTATACATACTTCGTAAAATGGCGGTTTGACAGGACCGGCCAATGGACAACCCTAGTCACATAACTATATTTGAAGTACGCGGCTAAGATATATTTGGTTAATCTTAAAAAAAAAAAAAAAAACTGTCGCAGTGGCCTCAGAAAGATATGCAAATATGAATTGCAAAGGCCCAGCAGGATGCTTAAAAGTCAAAACCCATCAACTTTACACAAATTGCTGAAAATACAACAAACCCAGAATTTGGTCATTTTAAATTTTAGGATGGAAAAAATTTTAATTTATGAGAATGGGTAGAAAAATGAAGATGGTCAAAATTTTAATTTAGGGAATTGGTAGAAAAATTAAAGATGGATGATTTGAATGAATTTTTTATGTTTATTATAATAAAAAAAAGATTTGATAAAAAGAGATTATTTTGTAGTTATTTTATTAAACTAAAATTTTGAGACAAAACACCATATTTTGTGTAGGATAAAAAAAGGGAATAAATGCAAAATTGGTTCATGTGCTATACGCAAAAATCGATTTAGTTCCCGTAATATGAAAAATATAAATTTAGTCTCTGCGATTCTATTTTCGTTTGTCGTTGGTACTCTATCAGGGACTGATTTTATCACTTTCCGAAATCACAGGGACTAAATTTATGATTTTCATATCACGAGGACTAAATCGATTTTTACTTATAGCACATGAACTGATTTTGCATTTAAAATGAAAGCTTAGAGCATTTTCTCATTTTCCTCATTTTACATCAAAACAAATGCAGCTTCATATACTTGTACATTACCTCATACAATTGTCAACTACAATCAGTTGAATTTTTATTATTTATGTAAAAAATATAATATACAAAAATATATATCTGAGACGAACTTTATACAACAATCTGACCTTGCACTCTTATTAGTCTTTCCTTCACTACTGTTCTAAAGAGATTGTTGCTGTTCCAAACCAAGACTAGCGTCTCCTCGTGCACAGGCCTTCTGTGAGCTGGGAGAACAAAAGAACTTCGCTGGGACTTACATCTCGCTATCTTCACGGTACTCAAGAAATACCTATCATCATACTGAGGCAAACACAGCAGGATCAAACAAACATTTAAGTGAGGTCAAACACATAAGTTTAAGATCTTGAATGCTAAGAACAGGGAAGATTCGTATTAGATTACCCTGAAAATACAGCCTCACTAATATTTTTGTGTTCTAATGGATGTTGGTCTGGCCATGTTTTGAGCTAAGGTGGATCTTTGATAAGGCGGTACAAGGAAGGTTTAAAGTTTTTCAAAGAAAGAGAGAGAGAGCAAGCTCTCCCTTTGTTCACGAAGGTAGGAGGGCCGAGTAACAGTACGTTTGGGCCGTGAGGGAATGGGTGGGGGAGGTGGTGGAGGAGAGGCGGGGAGAGGGGAAGATGGAGGAGAGGGGAGGGGAGGGGAAGAAGGGAGAAGGAGATCAGGGACAGGTAAAGGGAGCACAGGGTCATGAGAAGGGTGAAGAGTGTGATCATGATAAGGGAAAATATTTTCATGAAAAGTGACATCGCGAGATATGTGGATCTGGTGAGTATCGAGGTCATAGACGTGATAAGCACTGTGATGTGAAGGATAGCCAAGAAAAATACAGCGGCGAGCACGCGGAGAAAATTTATCGCGGTGGGAAGCAAGAGTATGAGCATAGCATAAACAACCAAAAACACGTAAATGATGATATGATGGTGTTTTTTTGAAAAGAAGGTCATAAGGGGATTGATGGGAAAGAATAGAGGAAGGGGTCCGATTAATGAGATACGTGACAGTTAAGAGACATTCACCCCAGAAAAGTGATGGGGAGATTGGCATGAAAACATAAACAGCGAGCCACATTGAGGAGATGACGATGTTTACGTTCTGCCACTCCATTCTGTTGAGGTGTTTCGACACACGTGCGTTCATGAAAAACACCATGAGTATGAAAAAAGGTTTGCAGTTTGTGGGAAAGAAACTTTTGACCATTGTCAGTGCAATTTTTTTTTATTTTGTTATTAAATTGAGTTTGCACAAAAGTAAAAAAGTGAGTAAGACATGAATATGTATCAGATTTAAAACGCTTAAATAAATCCAAGTAGTGCGAGAATAATCATCAACAATAGTTAAAAAATAATGAGCACCAGAAAGAGAAGGAGTGGAATAGCCACCTCAAATATCACAATAGATGCGATCAAAACAAAACATGCTCTTATTCAAATTAAGGGAAAAAGGTAAACGAATATGTTTTGCTCGAGAACAAACATCACAATGAAAAGTTGAAGTAATGGAAATATTAAAAATCTTCGGAATGCATTGCAAAGAAGGGTGACCTAGGCGAGCATGCCATAAACGAGGGGACGAAGCACAAGAGGTCTGGAAGGCGGAGACAGAAACAAGTTTGTAATAATATAGTCCATCACGGACTTCACTCGTTCCAATCAGCCTCTTCGTGGCAAGGTCCTGAAAAACACAAAATGATGAGAAAAAAATTGCAACACAATTGAGAGCGGAAGTAATTTGACTAATAGACGAGATTAAATTGAAATTAAGGGACAATTAAAACATTCTCAAGAGTAAAATTAGGAGATAAATGAAGAGTACCAGATTGGGTGATAGGTACAGTCTCACCAGTAGGCAATTTAATAGGACATGGCCGAATAAGAGAGTGAACATTAGAAAGATTAGATGTGTGTGAAATCATGTGGTCAGAGGCGCCTGAATCAATTACCCATTCGGTCGTAGGAATTAAAGAGGCAGAATGATAAGAAGAAATATTACCAGCGAAGTTGACAGAGGAGTTTACTGCAGGAGTAATAGGGGAAGAGGCGTTGAGTGCAGGGGCAGATTGGGAAACAAAGAAATCCATTAATTGTTGCATTTGAGCCTCCGAGAGACCGAGGGAGTCCTGCGAAAAGGGAGCGCCAGTTTCCACAGAGAGACCGCTGGAGGCAGAGACTTGATGCGCCGCTGGAGTGGGAGTAGGGTGGTCATCGGTGTGACCAGAAGAAGGCCTGGAAGAGGAGCGATGGCTAGGAGGAAAACCATGGAGACGGTAACAAGTCTCCTACCAATGCCCATCCCGATGGCAGTAAGAGCATCGGGGACGACCACGGCCGCGACCGCGTGAATCTGGTGGCCGAGAGGAGTTCCGGTGGAAGGCCATAGCTGAGGCGTCTGGTTGGAGTGGAGGGAGATGCAAGAGGCGCTGGGTCTCTTCTTGATGGAGGATGGAATAGATTTTGGACAGAGGAGGTAAGGGTTCGATTGCTAAAATTTGGCTGCGAAGGGTGCCGTAAGAGTCGTGGAGACCCATGAGAAACTGGAAGATGCGCTCGGTATCAAGGGGAGACTGAGTGTCTTTGGCAGCCCCACAAGTGCACGATGGAATGGGTTGAAGGATGTTGAGTTCATCCCAATAGGATTTGAGAGCAGTGAAATAGGTGGAGAGGGATTTGGTGTCTTGAGTGATGGTGGATAGTTGTCGATGAAGTTGGAAAATTCTGGGATTGTTGGATTGGGAGAAGCGGTCATGGAGGTCGAGCCAAACGGCATGGGGGCTGTTGAGATATATGAGGCTGTCGACAATGGTTTTGTCTATGGAATTGAGGATCCAAGACAAAACCATGTCATTGCATCGTTCCCATAGGGGAACATCGGCTGGAGAGGTTGGCTTGGGGAGAGAACCATCAACAAAGCCAAGTTTGTGTTTGGCATTCAAAGCCATTTTCATGGCTCGGTGCCATTTGAGGTAATTGTCGCCATCGAGAAGAGAGGAGACGAGGACAGCACCGGGATAATCTGAAGAATGGAGAAAGTATGGAGATGTAACATCTAACTGCTGTTTGGATGCAGGGGAAGACACCTCTGGATTGGAGGTAGAGGAAACTACAGGAGGAGATGGAGGATCGGCACTGGCCATGGTGTGAAAAAAATTATGCCTGTGATACCATGTTAATATTTGGAGAAAAGCTTGAGAGATTTGAGAATGCTATGTCTTGTATTGATTTAGGTTTACAAATATATATTACATTGAAGGATCTGTGTGTAAAGGAAAGGAAAATATGCAAGGAAACAATCGTTTATACTAGGCAAGTAATACAATGGAAAAGAGACGTTGGAGGCTAAATTAGGTAAGCAGAGATTTGGTGATCTGTAATACCCTTCATTTGTTAATGTGTATTTTGGGAGGAATATCAAATTTGCAACTTACATTTGGAATGTCGAAGTCACCTTCACTTGCATCACACAGATCTACTGACACCTTCCTAAGCATTTGCAGCTGAAGCCATAATGAAAGGCACAAAACTGATTTTAGTCTTTAAACCTGATTTTTCTGACAAGAAATGAACAGAAAAAGAGAACGCCCTGGAAGATTAGCACAAGAACTCTAAAAAATTACAATAAACCAAAATTAATAATTCTGACCTGAGAAAGCGATACATCACCTTATTATTATATATTTAAGGACACAACAATGTAGATTTTAGCTTATAAAGAATTGAGGAACAATGGTGCCCAATTCGTAATATTAAAACAATGGTGCTTTAAGGGTGAAGTCTTACCCTCAACTAAAATTATTATCATGCGCACTTGAGAGAACTAAAACCTCAGCTCAACAAGTGTAATCTGACGAATTGGCTTGAATGTATTAGATTATGTAACTCCTCACAGTACAGAAATTTACAGAATGAGCTTTTTTCAAAACTGCATTTTCCGTTCTATACTCACTTTCTCAGCAACCAAACATTAGCGAGTAAAACTCACTGTTACCTAAAGTTTCCACAGAGCAGGCCTTGGAAGTATGAAGATTGTTCGATGAGTCTGTTGTTATGAAACACACCGAAATCAGCAATCAGTCGTTGAAACAACATTATAACGACATGCTTTAAGAAGGAAGAGAGAACAATTTGTTTAAATAATTTTATCTGTTTCCCTCTCATTTCCGAGAACCGAATACAGAAATAAAACGTAGAGGATAGGATGATAAGCGACTAACCTATTGCGACCTGCGCGAATTTTGACTGTTTGGTATCTGAGGATTGTGCGCAAATCCCAGCTTAAGATATCTGTGGTCGAAATAAGAATCTCTTCCCGCACCGTCTCTGTTTCAATCGGGTCGGGATTTGTGCATATGAGAATAACGAAGTAATCTTCTGAGCTTAATGCCATGGCCATGGGTTAGTATTTCTGTATTCGAAAACGTGAACGACGCAATCACAGATAAGAGTTCTGCTCAGTGAGGTCGGTTTTCTAGGGAAGAAAAATGGAGAAACAAAAAGGGTGCTTTTGATCCGTGCCACTTGCACATGTATTCTCTCGTCCCAATATTTGTTTTTCTCCTCCCCTCCCAATTGTTTCTCTAGCCCTACACGACAATCAAATTCCAGTCGTTTTCTAACCCCAGAGACACCTCAATAAATTCTCTTAGACGTAGGAATTGTTTTATGACATAGAGACCGACCACTGCGTAAGAGAAGAAAAGAAGTTTCAGTGTTACAAAACGACTACTTTCGACTCTCGATCTTAGCGATTACTCGACTCTCGTCTGAGTTGCGTCAGCCGTCAGGGATAACCTTTTTCAGATTGCAAGATAAGGTCAAGAGATTATTCTGAATCGGAAACGCAATCTTTGTCAATGCTGTTCAGGCCATTTCATATCGAAGTAAGCCGTGCATCAAACCCTAGCAAATCCTTTCTATACCATAAATGGCAAGCTTTTACCAAAGTAATCTCCAGTGCATTTACATTTTAAGCTACATATTAGTTACAACAGGTGAAAGAGAGCTCTGAATCAAGGACTAATCAATACACAGAGATTCTCTTCCCAAGATTAGAGCTTCTCACTAAAACAATTCAAACTCCAGGTGCTCTCCTGTAGCTTTACACTCCAAATACTTGCCCTTTGCTTCGTGGGAAGCCGTGCTTAGAAATCCAAGTTCGCAAAAATCGGGGAGCTCTGGTGGAATGGTGCATCGTATCAACGCCCAGTTCAGGCCTTCAAAGAAGGGATGCAGCTTAATCTCAGCAGCACCTTTCTCAGATCCCAACCGATTCTCAGGCTCCTTCACCAACAGCCCTCTTATGAGATCTCTTGCCTGGCAACTGACAAGGGGGCTGTCAGGGAATTTGAGACTCTGCAACACTACGTTGGCTAAGGTTTCTTCATTATTACAACCTTTAAAAGGTGTTTTACCATATAGAAGCTCGTAAAGAAATATACCAAATGTCCACCAATCAACTGCAGCTCCATGACCCTCTCCTTTGATTATCTCAGGAGCCAAGTATTCGTGGGTGCCAACAAAGGAATTGGATCGTGCATCAGTAGGCTCAGCCACGAGCTGTGGCAATGACCTGATCTGGGCTGCAAGGTCAACTTTTAGCTTCCTTGCTTTTGCAGCAGCAGGTAAAAACCTAGGGCTGAAGCAAGGGACTTGACAGGACGGTCCAATGCAGAAAGGCTCGACGCAGCTTGAACCTATACATGGACCAGATATCCTTGCAGGATCTGCTTTGGTAGAAGATGACATAAGGAGAGTTGGACTCACAGTACATCGGAGTGAGAGGTCAAAGTCCGTAAGCATAATGTGGCCATCTTCCCTAACAAGAATGTTCTCTGGTTTCAAATCCCGGTACACGATTCCAAGCATGTGCAAGTACTCCAAAGCAAGGAGGACTTCAGCAACATAAAACCTGAAAAAGAGAAGTTTAAACTGTGAGGGTGTTCGGTTGAGTTGTGTTTTGAGAATTTTTTGTGTTGAGAATTTTTAGGTGATGTTAACTTTATTGGTATGCGTGTTGTAGTTATTTTTATGTAGTGTTAAAAATGATGTTTGGTTGTAGAATTTTTTGTGTTGTGAGGATTCTAAAAAATCCTGAGAATACTGGTTAAACGAACAGACCCTGTATTTAGAAGACTAGTAGCAAATGCAGAAACTAATCTTAATGATAAAACCAGGTACAAAAAGCCTTTGGTAACTATTGGCTCAGGGGACAATGAATAAACATTCGGGAGCCCCATAGAATTAAATCAGCTATGGGTAACTCTTCAAAGTTTGCCATGCACACCAAGAAATTGACGTCAAAGATGAAGAGTAGAAGTTAGGATTCAAACACAAAAGTAATGTATGCCTAGAACTTAGATTTTCTTCTATTTTAGACAGCTGAGGGCCGTTTGAGACAATTTCAAGAAAGCAAACGTATCATTTGTAAGGATGGTCATTTGGTGAGCAGCTGATGTTGATAAGCAAAGCATCAGCATGGCAAGCTGTGGTGACAGTGATTCCAAAACTGGTATGGTAGTGGCAGGCTACTGCATTAGTGGCCATTAGGGGTTGACAAGAATGGTTAAGATGAAGAAGGTAGAATGGAGTGGTTTCATAGATGGGTCAGAAGGCGCCCAGTTAATGTGGATGCAGATGCTCTTGGAGGCAGTTAACTTAGTAGCTGAGAGCAGTGCCATGTGTTGCTGTATAAAGGTGGCAGCAGAAGCAGAAGCAAGTCAGCAAGATGCAACATGGCATTGCAACACATTGCGAGATGAAGGTGGAGGCATGACATATTTGCATTTGAACCTAATTGGCTCAGCTGGTTGCAAGTAAGCTTCGACTCCAATGACATTTTCCTCCCAAAACAATCAGGTGGCTTCAAGACTCACAAGATATCTACATAATCAGCAATCAAGAAAAAAGACAATGACAAAACTTTGCTTTGTTTCAAGTCAATCACGTTCTTCATAATGGAGAGTAATGACAAAACACACAAATGCATCCTTGTTCCGTGGGCTAAAGAAATGAGAAAATAGAGAAGCCCAAAGGAAGTAACAACTAGAAGGTCATCCATAGGTAGTATTATGCATATATTGGTCTTATTGATCAATAAAAATATATATAGTGAGTGAGTGCAGATTACTCAATGCATGAATCAAAATCGCAGTTCTCTTGAAGTATAGCATGATTACAGCTTCATCAATCCTTCCATGAAGACTTTCTAATGTTAGAGAATCCACACGCTAGCACCAAATGTACTTAACTAATACACATCTCAGAATCTCTTGTTTCTTAATTCAGTGCTTGATTAGGCATGACGACAACCGGGAAAAAAATTGCAATCAATTACATCAACTGGGTTCGTTCAAGTATTCTACCTCGCTGATGGTTCAGGAAAACTCCTGCCAAGCTGCTTCTGCCGAAGGACGTGGAGATCCCCACCTGGACAATACTCCATAACTAAGCATGATAGATTATCTGAGGTAAATTGGGCATATAGTGTTGGGAGGAAAGGATGATCCAGCATTCTCAGTATTTCTCTCTCTGTTTGAGCCCGTGGCATTTTCTTCCTTCTGGCCAAGAACTCATTGTCCATGACCTTTATGGCAAACAGGCAATTCGTACCAATAAGCTCAGCAAGATATACCGTTCCAATGTCACCACAACCAAGCTTCTTCAAAAGATTGAAGTGTCTCAAACCCAGGATACCATGCCGCATTAATACATGATGAATGGCTCCCCACCTCCCATCCTTTGACATGTGAGGTCTGTTGCCACAACTTGATCCATTCACATTGCTTTCATCACTGATACTTGTACTGCTACTATACTCACCTTGGCTACTTTTGGAACTCTGGGAAAATTCTCCTTTCTCTTCCAATTTTGTGTTCTCCGCTTTCACAACGACAGCTTTACTTCTACTACAGTTGTTTGAAATGACAACTGGCTTAATTGCTCCAGTGTACCCATTACTTGAACTTACTCCATCATTAAGACTGGTTGAGTGGGATATAGCAGTATCAGGTTTGCAGTCTTTACTTGCGCTCTCCAAAGTGCACTGGCATCTCTCACAAACCACTGGACTTTTACTAGGACTCGATCCATTATTAACACTGTTATATGCACTGGAAGTGCAGGCAACAGAACCTGAGTTCTGCTTTAGTTTCTTCTTAACAGAATTTTTGTTCCTAACAACAGGTTTCACAGCACGGGAGGTATTCCTGGATAACTTGCTCACCCTATTCCCAACGACTGAGTTTGAAGAAGTCGGAGCTTGCAACCTGCCTTTGCCCATGGGCTTTGGTGCCAATACTCTATTTGTTAATTTGGTTGAGGCTTGAACTTTTTCAACCAGCACTGGTGTGTTGCTACCGGTAATAGAAGAAGATGGATAAGTTTCAGGTGTATGCTTTTCCTGTTGTGCAAGCTCTACCGTTGTTGTATGAACCCCAACTTTACTTGATGAAGAAATAATCTTATCTGGAATTGGTACATCCCCCGGATTATTCTGTGTCGCAGTAGCAGTAAGTCGAGGAGAACTATGAGCACTTTGGCTCGATGAATTCACACTCTGCATTTGAAGATGCGGAAGTATCTTCCCAGAGGAATTCAATTTCATTTCTTCTGGCATGAACAATATTTCAACCACACTCCCTTTTCCTTCATCTAAGGACGGGCCAGATCCAGTAGCCTCAACTACAACAGAATTGTACAATGTTTTTATCCTTCCTGCTTCCGAGACTGCTGGAGAACAGGTAGACTTGGATAATCGTTTCATAGCAGCCATTTCTGATGCCTTAGAAAGGCATAACTCCCTTAATGCCTGCTTCATGTTCACAGATTCTGAATTCCCGATCCCCGATGGACGTGGAGCACCAACTGTAATTGGCCTTTTTAAGGCACTTTTCTTCAAAGGGCTTGATCCTGCTTGTGGTGAAAGACTTAAGCCCTTGGTCGAAGCTTTAAGAGTAATTGCCTCAAAAAGATGATTAATATCATCTTCCAGAGAATCCTTATATCCAAGTTTTAGCTTACGAAGCTTCTCCTCTTTGTCACTAGTTCCCCTAGAATGTTGACTCAAATTCAGTTCTTCCCTCGCTTCAACAATTTCACAAGTACCCGAAAATGAACCCATTACTGACTTATCTCAGCTAAAGCTGTTTGAATGTAGTGCCAAACTCCAAGATGGAATTTTAGTCCTGCAAGTTTATTCCTAACCGTCCCTCAATAAACCTTTCAGATATATAAAAGCACAGGGCATGTAATTAGTAATTTTAGTTGTTTGGCAATGATGACAGTTTAAAGCTGGTCTAGACTTCCCATTTCTTTCGTCAGATCAAACTGTGGCAACCCTGGAGTTACGACCAAATATTGAATAATATCAGCAAACAGAAAAGTCACTACGCTATAATAAATAAAAAGTAGAGTGACAGACGTATGTTTTGTTGATATCCAGTTATCCACATCTGAAAGTGCACTTGCTGATGGCATAAGCCACTAACCGACAATGACCTTCCTTTAATGAGCGTTTAAGTAGTTGGATATCACTTTGCAACAACAAGAGTCTAGGAACACATCACCTAACTAATTATTCGGGTTCTCTCAAATATACGGAACGGAAAATAGTGACTAAAATCTCTTGATGATATACGGAACGGAAAATAGTGACTAAAATCTCTTGATGATACATTAAAGCGACGACATCCAGTACACACACCCTTCTCTTAATACAACATTTTAGATGCTTGGATAGGACCATGTCCAAAACCGTGTCTTTTTACCAAAATGGTAGATGAACATTGAATTTTGTTATTTCCAAATAATCAATTCATTAACAACACGCATCAGAAACAAATTGAAGCAAGCCCAGTTGCAAAATTTCAATTTTTTCTACTAAAGCTTGATTAAGATAAGCAAAAACCGTGATTTACCAAACTAACTATCAAAAGCAGAAACGCTCTGGCAACTAATCACTATTTCATCCAAAGCAAGGGGGAAAAATTGTAAACCCTTTAATTCCAAATATTTTAAAAACTCGGAATAGTTTTTGCAGGAACCAAAATCGTTAGAGCGACACCTCCATCAAATTCCAACCAAAACAGAGAGGTGGACATTTATTCAAGCAACTGTTTGTCTATAAGAATGTGCGGATGTGCACATACTATGAAATGAGTCAAGAGAGGAGCAAGAAGGGTGAGATCAGAAAGAGGAACAGTACCTGAAACATGTCGAGAGGAGTTCACGCATTGAGGCAGAGCTGGTCAATCAAATCCGAAGAATGAGAAAGGAACCCAAGGTCGGATTAGGAAACCCTAAAGGTGGTGGCGAGGTTCCAAGCGGTAGGCGAAATGAGAAGAGAGAGAGAGAGAGAGAGAGACAGAGGGGGAAGAGGCTCAGTACAATGCTACTGTTTCGCTTTCCATACCGGCTCTGATTATTTTGAAGATGAGGACGCACGGAAAAAGCAAATGCCAATTCTCTATCGAGTCAAAACCCAAACCAAAGTACAACCGATGGTGACTTGATAGCAACATTGATTTTTCATTTCAACTATACCTGTACGGCTTCAGTAAAGTTAATTTTATATTTAAAGAAAATATATTTTTCATCCACGCAAATTAATACCTTAAATCATAAATTACGAGATACACTCGTAGATTATATATTCTTAAACACATTATATTTTTTAATCTATTTTTTTCAAATTAAACGGAAATTAATTTTAAAAAAATAAAATAAAATGACTATTGTATTTTTAAATATAATTTATTATCAAGTAAGTTTTGATGTTTAAGATAATCGTCATTAATTTGACGAACAAAATAGATTTTAAGCACAATGTGTTAGAGATTGATAATTTGGATAATTTGCAGTTATAATGTTTCAAACCTATCTGTTTATGATGCAAAGTATAAAACACGTAGTAATTATTGGATAAAAAATGTATCTTCTTCTTTATATTTCATATTAATTTGCCCATTTTTTTATAAGTAATTTGTCTAATTCATTAAGGAAAAAATAAATTACAAAGTTGAACTCTTAATCAAACGTATAACTAAAATTTAAAGAACTTTATCAAATTAATTACTAAAGAAACCTTGAAATTTTGAAACCATGATATCATACAAATTGTTCTAATGGAAATAAGAAGAAAACTTAAAACTTGAAAAAAACTTTACCTGGAGGGACAAGCCTTTAATAATGATCTTAATTACCCTATTAATTGACCACCTACCTTTTGCACTATCAATTAAGTCCTTTTTCTGCTGTAGACAAAAACTAAACAATAAATAAATTATAAGTTGCAGAATTCTATGCTGCAGACAATCTATTACTTCCCCTATCAAAGCAGAGAACCATGTTAACGTGACATAGAACTATTTTACTGTCTGTCCGATGGGAAATGAAGGGTATATTTGAGGGTGAAAATTTTGGGTATTGGAGTTTGAAAAATATTATAAAGTGAATAAATGTTATGAGAATTGGTAAAAAAGTAAAGAGAGAAGATTTTTAATAAATATTATAATAATAAAACATTATGTGGTAAATTTTTTAGTAGTAAACCTAAAATTTTAAGCCCAATTAATTGGGGTTTAAACATGGCCAAAATATATAAAAGTTGTGAAATATTTTTATGTGGAAATATGTACTTCTAATAAATTTAAATTAAAAAATTAAATATTGAATTATACTAATGGTTCACTTAACTTTTGGATTCTCTAAAAGCAAAATATCCCGCCACTTTGATACATAGCATCACATTATGCCAACTGCTAGGTTCATCTCTGGACACCTGCTATTACTGACATGATCGTGACACTTAAGCCATTAATCCTGGCCAACTCAAGATTTATCTTCTTCCTAGAAGACAAAATAGGTCATTTACCTTGCGAACCAGCAAAAAAAAACAATTGAAATATAACCCCATATATGTTAAGACAGTAAATTCCCTGAAAATAGTCACCTGTCGCTGTGAAAGAAGCACCAGGATACCGTGGATCTAGATTTGGGAAAACCTATTTGTTATTTCTCTAAGATACATCATGAAATTCATATCACACGCCACTATTGTTGCAATTTGGCACATTTTAGGTTCACAATAATTGACCTATTTATTATTCAATAGATCCCACATCAGTGATAATCGTACTTTGGGATGTCGTTACAGTAATCCTCAGATAATTATTGAGAACATTGTCAGCGTCTCAGAGAGGGCAGTAGCTTTGATGGGTTACTGCATCACTTGGGAAATACAATTTGTCCCGACTACTTTTGGCTCCTTTTTCCGATATTGTTCGCTTGTGGACCCTAGTAAATATATGCTTACAACCAAGTGAAATCAAATCATAGATGGATTTGGGCAAATGGGGAATCAGTATTTAATTCGTACGTTTTGTCGTTTTCATGGTACCCATCTGTCATATTTATTCCTTTTATATCATTTGAATAAATATACCTTTTTATATCACGATAATATTCTTAGGGTGGGTTTGTGTGGTAAAATTTTTGGTATTGGGTTTAGTGTTGGTATTGGGTTTAGTGAAAAAGTGAAGAGAGAGGTAATATTTTATAGTTTTTATAATTTTTTATATTTTTTGATGGAAGAGAGAGAGATTATATTGGAGTATTTTATTAGGAGAGAGATAAAATTTTGGGTAAAATTTTAGTAACAAACGCAGCCTTAGAGTGTCTGTGATGTAAAATTTTGAGAGTTAAAAATTTAAGTTATAAATTTAGTGAAAAATTGAATAGAGTGATAATTTTTTTTAATTTTAAGAGATGTAAATTTTTTTATTACGAACGCAGCCTTAGCCCACGGTTGTATATATTTATGATATTGTTATTAAATTTATTAAATTTTTAAAAGTATTATTAATAAAATAAATATGTAAATATCTAATATTAATAATTGAATGATATAATATGTCAAAATTAATAGTTTAGAGTTGCATTAAAATTAGTACTTTAAAATCTGTATTATTTTATTTACTAAAGTCACCAAATAATACTCGTAAGATTATAAACTAAACAGAATAATAGACTTACAGCTTCTTATTTTTTTTGGGTGTGCGTGAAGATCAAGGTCGTTTATCTTTGTGTACTTAGGGCATGTTCGTTTAGGAAGAATCCTCAGGATTTTTTGAATCCTCAGGATTCTACAACCAAACATAATTTTTCACACCACATAAATATAACTACAACACGCATACCAATAAAGTTAACATCACATAAAAATTCTCAAAACACAAAAAATCCTCACAATACAACACACTCTTAGATTATATAATTCTTAACTAGTGAGCTAGGACGGTAGATCTGACTTGATTATTGGAGAATCCAATGCGGATGCACATACACTGTTGACCATACTACCGGCTTCCTGGAATCTTAGGTTTGGATAATTCCAAAAAAAGAAAGTAAATTCGGATATTTTAATTGAGGATTGGGACTCGTAAAAGTATAAAAAGACACACAATGACCATCTCTTTTGATTGGAAATCCAACTTTTGTAATCGACTGTCTATCTGATCCCGCTGATTGGAAATCAACTAAATAATTATGCATATCTTTGGATAAACACGACACCCACGTAGTTCATCAATTTTATATAAAGGGAGTTTTTTAATCGGTAGGTGCAGGAACTGCAGCACATGTTCTCCTTGGTGGCATAGTTGAAACCAAGGACGTGGCCTAACAACTTACAAAACAAGTTAATGCTATCCACGTACATCCGAGGTATGAAGAAAATTTGGAAGACTTAAAAAGAAAATCAAGGAAAACAAAAAAGACACTACTTCATAATCGATTACGGGTTTTTAATTTAAACGAGTTGGGAAAAATTGTGGGAAGATGCTACATTTATAATATATATGAACACGTGGAAATAAAAAAGAAATAAAATTGTAAATGCGAGGAGATGATCTTCAAATCATGGCACTCCAACCTCTAGCAACTTTCCACCACTTCTGACAGCACACATTCTTTGCGAAACTCTATAATTATTCAAGTATACATAACATTATGACACGATTGATAATGACGAACAATCAGAAATGTTGGCGCAACGGGCTCCACATGTTGGTTAGCTTTTGAATCTTCAAAATCTCCATTGTTTCAGATTTATAACAACTATAGTTTAACGTGGCATCCTTTTAGTTGAAGCCCCCAGAGGAACCCAGTAACGTGACACGACAGAACAGACTTATATTAGGGATATTAAACATGCACATTCCGGTCTAAAAATATTTGTGAAAATAAATCAAAATATGTAGTGTATATATATATATATATATAATATATTAAATAAAGTACGAGGGGGAAAAGGTATAGTCACACAGGATAATACACATTTAATGGGATGAAGACAGCGAAACCATAGCGTCCATGGTTCACATCGCATGGTATGCACAACGTTGTCGAAAGAGATGGGCAGATTTTGTCTTTGCCATAAAGCCAGGCTATACGGTTCGGAAATAGAGGCTAAACAATTATATAGCATCTAGGTAGTCTTTCTTGGGCCGGGCTTGGACTATTCTTGAGCTGCCCACTTCGCAGCTTCGTCCATTATGATTATTTTGTGGGCGGGATTATTCTAGGCCTTTTGGAAAATTGTACTCGAATCTCTTATTAAAGTCCTCAAAATAGAGGAACTGCTTGACGGGTTTGTCGGCTTGGACTTGGTGCGTAATTTAACACAGGGATACGTGCAACGCCTACGATCAAAATCAGCAAGTGAACGCTGCATAACGTTTGAACGGAATCTCGAAAGGATCTTCACACGTGTCGGCATTTGACTCGTTCTCATTAGACCTTCAGGGGAAAAGCTTCTGTATGCTACCCTCCATGAAAACATGCAAGGCCTCGACCAAGATATAATCATCAACGACGTCAGCTTCTGTAGGTGTGAAATGAATCTTGGTCAGGATCCATATCATCATCAATGACGTCAGGATGGCCTTTGAGAATGATCGCTTTCTTGTTACACCTCAGCTATTGATTTCTTTCTCTCTTCTTGTTTTTTTGTTTCCGAAAGTAAGCCGGGGTTTAAGAAGTAATTTGGACAATTTTAATTTCAAAAAAGAGGCTTCGAATTAGAACCGACACTTCTTTTGAACAACTTCGGGTTATTGTCGGAAAAGCATGGCTGATTGATGATTTTATACGGATGCGTCTGATGCCACGTTACAATCTCTTGAGATTTATCAAAACAACGTTATGTCCATGTTAATAGTGGTCGGTTTTTAGACGATATCAGGCCTCTATTCACAGACGAATCGTACGGTCTGGCTGCAAAGTTTGGCAAGCGCCTTCTAATCAGTTCTAGAATTTTGCAGAACGGTCCAACGGCTCGCCACGTGGCTTAGGTTTTTGTTTTTTTTGGCAGTCTATTGCCTAAAATACCTCAATACAGGTCGGCCAATGAAAAGCTCAATGAACAGTCGTTTCGTGTAGGGGCGTTTGTGTCCGGAAATTTTCACTCTTCAAAATTTTCAAACAATCATAAAATAATCTCTATCTCCTCATTAAATTATAAAATAATATTATATTATTCCATTAAATATTCTCTCTCCTCACTTTTCCATAAAATGTCTATACTTTTCACAAACCCCAATACCCAAAATTTTCAAAATCCCAAAATTTTCACAAAGAAACACCCCCTTGATATCCTGACCAATACAGTTCGGCCAATGAAAAGCTCAATGAACAGTCGTTTCGTTTAGGGGGCGTTTGTGTCCGAAAATTTTCACCCCTCAAAATTTCTAAACAATCATAAAATAATCTCTATCTCCTCGTTAAATTATAAAATAATATTATACTATTCCATTAAATATTCTCTCTCCTCACTTTTCAATAAAATATCTATACTTTTCAAAAACTCCAATAACCAAAATTTTCAAAACCCCAAAATTTTCACAAAGAAAAACCGCCTTAATATCCTGACCAATAACGCAGCTCACTACTCATCACATTCGCACTCCTCTCGTTTTCTTCCTTTCTGTCTACACTCGAAGAGTCACATAGCGCAGAGTAAAAGAGCTTTCTGTTCATCATTCATGGCGGAGAAGAGCTTCAAGTACGTGATTGTCGGTGGCGGAGTCTCAGGCGTGAGTTTCGTGATCATCGCCTCTCGGACTGTTTGTGTTGTCTCAATTTTATAGTTTTAATTGAATTCAGGACACCTGATGATTCTCTGGTTTTGGTCTTATGCCGGTGGTTTTCGATTTTCAGTAATAGATCTAAACCCGTGATTAGTTCGCGTTTGATTTTTCCTTTTTACAGATCTAAATCTAATTTTTCTCCAATTTTCCTTGATGCTTGTTTAGTTTTGCAGTTCATGACATGTATTATGGTCGGATAGATACTTCTAATGATTAATGCTCAGAAAAATGTGGGATTAAATTTAAAAGGGCCCAGCCTTGAATCTCTGTTATCTTTTGATGGAATACAAAGCGGCAAATAGACTAAACTCAGAGATTTTGTATGTAATGGCTTTGCCTAGACTCATTTGCAATTTCTTCTTCTGAATTGCACGTTGTTGGCGTAACAGGGATATGCAGCTAGGGAGTTTGCCAAACAGGGGGTTAAGCCAGGCGAACTGGCCATCATTTCAAAAGAGGCGGTACGCATTTCTAGGCCTTTGTATACTCAATTTTCTGGTTGAAGTTATAACTTTATTTTGTAAACTTTAGATGACATGGAAAGCTTTGTGGTAATTATCTGCTTTACTTACGGGATGGATTAAGTGCTACTTTATGCCAATGCACTATGATTGGCGTTTAGTAGGTTTATGTAGAGTTATAAGTGGTTATCGTGTAATGCCGTTGGGCATAACAAATCTTATTCTGGGCTCAAGGCCCATTGTCGTGGAGCTTAGGCGCTAATCTCAATCCTACGTGAAACTCCAACTGAAGGAAAGCACATTTTGTTTGGAAGTTAGATGGGAAACTGAGCATAATTGCAAAGATTAAAAAATTGGAATGTCGATCAAATTCTATGGTTAAGATGATATACACATCAATTTAGAGTTAAGCACAGGACTAAATTATTCATATGCTCAAAATCTCCATTCAGGTTTAAGTACATAAACTCAATTGACTTAGAAAAGGTACGTGAACTCAGAGTGAACCACTTAAATATACCTGAGATTTTAAGGCACCAGAAAAACAACTATCTCCTTTATGCTCTACTTGCGTAATGTTAAAAAAAAATGCTACAGCAGATGGTGGGTGTCCTGCAGTTGGTGAAATACGATCTTATTACCTCTCCTCTGGCTATGAAGTTATATTGGATGCCCCCTGATTTATGCTTTCTTATACTTCCAGGTGGCTCCTTACGAACGTCCAGCACTGAGCAAGGCTTATCTTTTCCCTGAGTGTAAGTAGCATTACTTATGTATTTGATTTTGATGTCTTAGCTTAAATCTAAGCTTCAGTGTGGCGCCTTTGACATTCTGTTTAGTATCCATTCACAACTAACTCGGTCTCATTTCATATTGTATTTTGCAGCTCCTGCTAGACTCCCAGGGTTCCACGTCTGCGTTGGAAGTGGGGGGGAGAGATTGCTTCCTGAGTGGTACAAAGAGCAAGGTTATGCCTCACCCGAGATTTGGATTTAGTATTGCATGGGAGTAGCGCATACTTGTAATTCATGTACGGTCCATTGAAGTGGCCTAGATAACATCTTTCTTCTCATGGAAACTCGACTGATGGTTGCAGGAATAGAGTTGATCCTAAGCACAGAAATAACTAAAGCTGATCTTGCTGCTAAAACCCTAATAAGCGCTGCTGGAGAAACCTTCAAGTATCAGATATTGATTATCGCAACTGGTTCAAGTGTACGTATCTAGAGGTTCTCATTTTCTCTCTTCTTCTCTACCTGCAGAGTGTAATGCTTTTTGCTTCTTTTCAGGTTATCAAGTTGACAGATTTTGGTGTACAAGGAGCTGACGCCAAAAACATCTTCTACTTGAGGGAAATTGACGATGCTGATAAACTTGTTGAAGCTATTAAAGGAAAGAAGAATGGGAAGGCTGTGATTGTTGGAGGAGGATATATTGGTCTCGAGCTCAGTGCGGTTATGAAAATCAACAATTATGATGTCAGTATGGTTTACCCCGAACCATGGTGCAGTAAGTACTAATTTAAGTCGTTATTTTGTACAAATAATTTGGCTCGTTGTCAGATGGCTTGCCTGTTGGAATTCTTAGGTAGAGCCTTCTTTTTCCTGATTCACGATTTTTTTTGTAGTGCCTCGGCTTTTCACTGCTGATATAGCTGCTTTCTATGAGGGTTATTATCAAAATAAAGGAATCGAAATTATCAAGGGAACAGTTGCTGTTGGCTTTACTACTCATCCAAATGGAGGGGTGAGTACTCAATTATTTCAATTTTTATATTGTTGACCACTTATCGACGAGACTGAAAACTTTCTTGGCAATCTTTTGCCCATCATTCAGGTAAAGGAAGTGAAACTTAAGGACGGCAGGGTGCTTGAAGCTGACATTGTTGTTGTTGGCGTCGGGGGGAGGCCCCTTACAAGTTTATTCAAAGGTCAGGTTGCAGAGGAGAAAGGTGGTATTAAGGTTAGTTTGGCTTCGGAGAGCCTTGTCTTTGTTCTTCCTGAGTAGATTGCTGGTCATAAAACAATAATGATTGTTACTATGTATGTGTCGGAAGGCTGTTTTTAAATTTTGGTTTATTACACAGCTTTTTTTTTTATTGCAGACTGATGGTTTCTTTAAAACAAGTGTGCCTGATGTATATGCCGTGGGCGATGTGGCTACTTTCCCTATGAAACTGTACAATGAGTTGAGAAGAGTTGAACACGTTGACCATTCTCGCAAATCTGCGGAGCAGGCTGTGAAGGTGCGTACCTTCCAAATGTTGTGTCATTCTCATAAATTACGAGCCAATTTAAATCCCGCTTGGTGAAATCAGCATGTTCCACATTCAGTCTCTTTTTCTATGAAAAAAAGCACATCCCTTAAGGATCATCAAAACACCTAACCACTGGATCTTCTTACTCTTCTCTGTTGGCAATTCCCGATTTTGGTACGTAGTCTTATAAAACATTTTGTAATAAAAATGTCTGGGTTTTGCAGGCCATCAAGACAAGCGAGGAGGGGAAGACAATTGAGGAGTATGACTACCTTCCATACTTCTATTCACGCTCGTTTGATCTGTCATGGCAATTCTATGGTGATAATGTTGGTGACACGGTGCTATTTGGAGATAATAGTCCAGCATCACCAAAGCCCAAGTTTGGAACGTACTGGATCAAAGACGGGAAAATATTTGGAGCTTTCCTGGAGGGTGGGACTCCAGAGGAAAACAAGGCTATTGCCAAAGTTGCAAGGGTCCAACCTCCTGTTGCGAATCCCGATCTGCTCAAACAAGAGGGTCTTACCTTTGCTGCTAAGATTTGATTGCTTCCTCGGCTGGTGAAAAATATGAATAGGATGCTAATTATGGTATAGACGGATTATAAAAATCTGTTGGCTTTGATTTTCATTTTTCTCTGATAATTACCTATGGTTTGATCCCGTAAATTATGAAATTGTGGTTTGCAATACTCCTTTTTTTTGGACAAAAATAATGTAAAATGGAGTTCTAATGATAAATTTTATGCGGGTTTTAGCAAACTCTTATTATTCCACGTGGTTGTCCGAAAACATAAGCAGAGAGGGGCGAGAATCTTTAATATATGGTAATAGTTTTTAAGATAGAAAACAAGGTCCCAATACAATATATAGTCTTTAATATATGGCCAGCGGCAATGAGTTCTGTTATGTCTTTGCCTCGAACATGGGAAAGTAGAAGCTCACTCCTATCTTCGTCAGCTTCGGCTCCAACTGCAAACCAGGTAAAGTAGAAACGTAAATTCAAGTTATTTGCTTTGTATATGTTGAATGGGTAATTAGAAAAGCTTATAAAAAGAAGACAATGGATACTGACAATGGAGCTCTTAAAAGGACTTTAGACATGGAAAAAAATCATGTCGTCCCTGTACACCCTCTGTTGTTTGACTTTTTGTCTGCACAATATTTAATCATTATGTTAGAATATCTTATCATTATTGCTGTATATTTTCAAACTGTGATTGTATTTCTAATTTATGATTGATTGTATTCCCAAACTTTAAAAAGTTAGTGCAATTTTGTGGACAATGGAGATCGATGCAATAAAGAGGCTCGAGTACCCTCAAAATCATCTCGGATAGTCATAAGAAATTGAATCAAACACATATTATCTCTATAAGTAATAAACTTGTTGACATCATCCGAATTATGAGACATATGGGGTTATAGATGAACTATCTAACATGTCTGAATGAGCGGTCGCAACAGTATTGTTGAAATGGGCTCTCTAAGCATTATCAGAAAGACATTTTCTGCATTTGTTCGGCTTGTGACCCCACCTAGAGACGCAAGTCTCCTCTGAAATTAGCTCACTTTTTGCATCTCTGAGTTTTGAAAAATAAAAAGAAATATATGCGTTAAAGAGTAAGTTTTTGAAATGTATTTTGAGTGTAAAATTCTTTACTAAGATAAAGAAGGGAATATCGTAATTCGTAGAGCACCTTGAAAATTCCGTTAATAAGAGAATTGGGCTCAAAAAGTTTGGGATAATTGCTTCAGCTATTTTTTGAAAATGGGACTTTTATTTCAAATTTGATGGACAGAGATAAATTTCGTAATAGTTTTGGTCGGGGGTTTTGAAAGGCCAGGAATCAGGCCCAAAATGCATGACGGATGAGGCCCCAAATAAAGAGAGGGCACGAATCCTAAAAACTCGAATGAAGCCCAAACTGGTTCTGTAAAGGGTCGATGCCATTGCCACATCCAATGAGTTTTGTATTATTTTCGTTTCTTTTCCTAAGCTACTGTCTTTCTTTCGGTTTGAGAAGACGCTTCCAATTCATAATTCGTATGATCCCGTATTGTCTTCACGATTATTGTGTATGCCACTTTCGGGTTCCTGATTGATGGGTAGGGACTTTGTGGCAGTCTTTTGTCTGACACGATTTTGGACAATTTTTTATTTTATTTTTTTTCACGATTTTGGACAATTACTGGCACTGGTGGATCCCAGAACTTCCAAATAAAAAAACAGCATGGAAAATGGCCACGATTTTCGCCATTTTCTTTGTATAAAAACGGATATTTATGACATTAAGCTTTATATCAGGCAATAGTAATTGATTTTTTTTTCAGAGTTAATATTATAATGTTAACGTGTTACATCTGTTCCGGTACTCACTGAAACTGAGAATTTTGTTACGGTTCTATTATGAAATTAAACCGGAATTTAAGCTAATAGAATCTGAAAATTTCGATTCAATTATTGAGTTTATAAGGCCTAGATTTTGCTTTAGCCTAAAATATTTTTTTGGTCGGAAAATAAGCTGTTTTTCCCCCTGTTACTGTAATGTCTGAATTGCATTTAGTGGTTTACTAGATTGACAAGTTTATAAATTCGCATTAAGATCAAACTTACAATTAAAACTGGCGGATAGAAGTTGAAAACTCAGAAGAGCAAATGATGAAACGAAGGACGGACAATTAGGATCTGCATATCCAAAGGCACCCATTTGTCCATTCCAGCGTTAGAACACGTTAAGATGACAAAAACGAGGAGGGAAAAAACCCATCGTTAGCGCTATCATAGTACTTTGAAACAAATAAATAATCCTAAAACAAACAAATAAAAAAATGCCAAACCTTTTCGTCGAAATTTTCGGCTCCGTATCCGATTTCTAAAATTCTCAAATATAGAATTAGATTCCGATATCGGAATCGGTGCTAGAATTCAGATATCAAAGTCGGAAAAAATTCTCACTCTTGGATACGGAAGGAGTAAGCGGTATTCACCTTATTTGATTACGTCTCATGATTATTATTATTATTTGTTGTAATTATTTTTTTTTAAATAAGAAACAAATTTGAGCACCTATTTGTTAGCACTAAATTCGAACGAACCTGATTCAGCATGTACGTGAGTTATATTCATCATCGTACCAAATTTCAGAGAGAATGACATATCCACTTATTAAGCTCCAAACAAATTTTTTTTGTGCAAGTGGTGATTTGAATTTTTAATTGTGCTCTAACCCATACTCTCAGCACCTCCTAATATCACTTGAATACCTTGATGGGTTAACAAACGTTCAACGTAACTACGTAAGTAAAACCACCGGTTTGTTTCTAGTGCTGACAGCTTCTTCCTTTTTTTTTTTTTTTCCTAAGTTAGTGCTGACAGCTTAAGGTTGTGTTTGTGTTGTAAAATGTTGGGTATGAGAATATGTGTTGGTATTGAGTTTAGTGAAAAGGTGAAGTGAGAGGTAATTTTTTATAATTTTTGTAATTTTTTATATTTTTTTATGAGAGAGAGAGATTATATTGAAGTATTTTATTAGGAGAGAGATAAAATGTTGGAAATGTTGAGTTTTGCAAACACAGCCTTAGTATTAAAGTTAATTATCTTTGGCAGGTGCGTGACGCCGGACGCGTCTCTGTCACCGGGCCACTCTTTTAGGACAGCTAAATTCAATCAATGTCCACGTGCTACAGTCATGGGTCAATTTAGACGGTCATGGTCTTATTTGAGTTCAAAAATTTAGACTTAAAAATTTAAATTTAATAATAAAAAATTTATCACGTAATTTTTATATTTTTATTAAAATCTTCTTTTTCTTCATTTTTTATTAATTTTCATAATATATCTTTATTTTTTAATATTTTTTAAACTCCAATATTTTAAATTTCCACTCTCAAACATAAAATTACTCAAATATTATGGACCAAGAAAAACAAAGAAGAAAATGGTTATCTAAGGTTTTTTTTTGTTGTTGTTGTCGAAACTCATGATGATATTGGTTTGGGCCGAAAAGATAAAAGGACGGTCGGTGAGAGTAGGTACATTGTATTCTATCCTAGAGATAAAGCAGGCGTGCATGTTAATTATTGTTATTACTATTATTTTTTGGTAAGTGTGCATATTAATTATTTAATGCACTAAACGACGCTTAATAATAAATATTTGGAGGTAGATGGTGTCGGTTTGTTGATTTCTAATAAATTACAGGAAGTTGGGTAAGAATTTGCCTGTTCTGAATTGTGGAGTTTTGACTCCTATCTGACACATTAACGATGTGTTACACCAGGGGCAGGGCATAGGCGGGGGGTGGCTTTTTACATGCATTTTTTTTTATTTTTTATTTATTTTTATTAGGTTTACCCCTTAGGTCAAATAAAAATTATGCTTGCTCCCTTGCCTGTCTAGATTAATCAGCCCGCCCCCCTTAAAACCCAAGCAGCCCAATACTTCAAAATTAAATTAAAAGAATAAGCAGAGAGATATTTATTTATGTCAAAACTTGAAATCCTACATTAACTTGTCGACGTTGTCGTGAATTTTGCGACGAATATTTCATATACTTCTCCTGAGTCCTGATAATCGTTGTGTGTTGTAATCATTGAAATAGATGTTTTCACTATTCTAGTACTGTTTTTTTTTTGTTCTTTTGCCTTTTATGTTGGACTTGGTTGAGAATTTGGATATCGCAAATACTGAGAAAGGGGGTGGTGTGCTCTTGTAGGATAAGTGATAATTAAATTATTCAAGTGTGCTGCGTGTCCATCTTTACTACTAGAGAATCATTGGTAATATCATTTTATTGTCACTATCATCATCTAATTTTACATGTCTGACTTCTCCACAATTTATGAAAATCCAAAGTTGAAGTAAGACTCATTTTCATCTATCTTTTGTTTGTTTAGGTCTGATTTTTCATAGTCCTTGAGATTAACTTGTTTTTAATTGTCTTTCTCTAAAGGTGAAACTTCTTTTTCATTGTAATTTGTGACGTTTGGATCAAGTTATAAATCTATTTTTTCAAAATTTTAGCCATTAATTTAGCTAGGTAAAGGGCACTTTGAACTACGATTTTTCTGTTTTCTCATTTTGTAAGGGGAGTAGAATAGTTATTTGGATGTTAAAATTGAACTTTTTGTCCAAATTTTTTTTCTATTATCATTTACCAAGTATGTATTTCCTCCTTGCAATTTCGGGTTATTTTATTGTTGATAGAGATTCCACTCTTGAGAAGCCCGTGTTCAATAGTACTGTCACACTAAAAAAAACTATAGCAAGGGTGAGAAGTATTTTTATGTCATTGGAACCTGGATTCTTTTTGAACTTTGGATAATTTGGCTACTTTTTCCAATATGCTTCGTTTTGCTATTGTTTCTTTCAAGAATAATAGAAATACAGTAATTGTTTATTTTTCTCATTTATGTGTTATGTTTTCTTTTTACATATCCCAACAAATTCAGCAGGACTTATTGAGCATAGGGCACATCCTTTTTAGCAACAAAAATAAGTACTTCATTTATGGAAGTAAAAAATTATATTGTTGAAAATATTTTATTTCATTTATGTGTTTTGTTTTACAAAGAATATATATATATATATATATAAATACTTTTGTGTTGTGTGATTAGTTGGTCCTCTATTGGTGTCTTGAACAACAAGAATTTAATTTTTAATGTCACCTCTCAGTATCAGCAAATAGTATGGTACGTGTATTTCAATATTTTTAGTGTTCTTAGTCCTTAATTTTTTTTATTTATACTCTTAAGACTTTTTTTGCATTAAGTAGTAAATTTTTTTTTTGTCATTTTTCCTTAAAAATTTTGCCCCCCATTAATTGAGTTTCTGGCTCCGCCACTGGGGCAGGGTATGTACGTACCTAAAAAATAACATGGGCCCGGAAGTCCACCGATTTTTTCCACTTCCATTTTTGCTGCTGATTTTCCCTTCTTTTTTTTTTTTTGTTAGGGGGTCGATGTATTTTCGGGGAAAGTAAGTAAGGGAGAAAAGCGCCCACAGATCACCATTATTCGTCCAATTGGATGATATAATTATTCAAGTTGATGTTAAATTTTGTAGGGAGGATCGTCTTTTCTAAAGTCTCCGATTTATTACTAAAATATTGACTCGTGGAAATTGCATGGATCTTTAAAACAAAGAAACTCTGTCAGAAACAGACAAACTTTGTAGCACGCGATATTGACTGACCCATAACACAGACAATTCTCACTGATTTGTGCCCCTAATTAATTTAAGTACTAGATTCCATTTCTACGGTAGCAGGGATCATTTCATAGTCGTTATCAATTGTTTTCGGCTATCGGATGTCATAAACAACTACTTGTTCTTCAGACGTTCCACCGGCCGGTCCGTCGCGGCAATTTTTGAAATATATTAATTGAGATTATGTATGTACTGAATCATGTACAACTAAATTCCATGTGAGTAAATGAATGTCCAAAATTTCTCTCTTGAAAAGAAGAAAAGAAAAACCTGCTGTCCCACCGTGCAAAAAATAAAGCTATGAAAATTCCAATTATACTTTGGAACGTACGGTAGCCTACATACTACTAGACGCTGTATAGGTGGATGGCGCTCGGTCCCTGTCAGGATTCTAGTCGTTGACGTCAACAAACCCCAGATCACGTGATCCCTTTCTGCTCCATAAAAGCCTGACAAGTTGTAAAGGTAAGCATTATGGAACGCACAACCAAAAATGTGAAGGAACGACAACGACTGCCACCCAAAAGCGACCGGACGAATTCGCCACCGAAGCAAAAAGGTATGGAGAGATTGAGAACTTCAACTTGTATTGCTAGCTAGTAGCTCGATCGGACAGAATTCATGCCACACATTCCACGACATTTTCCTCTAGGGATATCATAACAAGTGGTCGACGCAACAATAATATATATATTACTATATATAAGCTATCCTTAGTTTGAAGTCTCAAGCTATCTTAAGCCTCTCCTCATGTATTTGCTAATTTAGATGGAATGTAAATTAATGATTTTAAAAAATTAAAGTGAGTAAATCGTCATTTTTATAATTAACAAATTAATCCATAATTAAAGTGCGAACGATGACACGAAAGAGAAAATTATCAGGCCAATTCCGGAAGCTTGATTCACGCAGCAAGTAAAGAATAGAGTTTTGAGCGAAAAAAGAAGTAAAGAATTTAATCAAACAGAGTTCGTCTCTCTCTGTTCCACTCGTCTCTTGCCTGGAAAGACAGGAATGATGACCGGCGTAATTTCCACAAGCTCAAAAGTGGACCACGTGCCTCGCACAGAATTTAAGGTCTCTGTGAGCAGGATGTCAGAGTTTACATTTCCTTCTCAACAGAAAAATAAATATGGGAGAAAATACAACACACGAACACGGTAAATTTTATACTTAACATTTTAAATTATTATTTTTAAATATTACATCTTCTAATTACAAATTTTGACATATAATATCTCTTATCAAAATTATAGATTAAAATAATAATAATATCTTTGACCCTATTTAATATATATTAAATATATTATTATCAATTTATTAAATTTTAAGAGTATATAAAATGTGTTAAAATTATTAATTTAAAATGTAATGTGTCACATATTTAATAATTTATGGGTGAAAATTGTATTTTTTCTGATAAATTTTTTACTCCCAATATTCGTTTGGTTTCGTCGAACTTTCTAGGCTACGGATATTGCGCCTCTAAATGCTCAAACGTTGCCGTAGGATACACTTTTGAAACGCTTCCCCATGCCCAAAGGGCCTTACAGAAGCATAATTTACCCAAAGAAATTTTAACACAATTTATAAGATGGCAATTTATTTCCTACCAAGTAATAAAACTTGTTTAAAATATATAATTTTAAAATTTTAAAATACCGAAAGACTTAGCCCAGATGAACTGAACGCCTCATAAGTTATACATATACCTGAAAATCCAACCACTTATTTCCAGCTTAGGAAATTTTTTTTTCCTTAGCAAAAAAAAAAAGTCTATTTTAATATTAATGTTCTCGTTATTTCCAAACAACCAGAACATTAATATTAAACATAAAAATGGGTTATGTTCGTGTTGAGTAAAAATGTTGGATTTTAGAAAAGTTGTGAATTTTTATGTTGAATAGTGTTTTATTGGTGTTTGTGTAAAGTGGATAGAGAAATGATTTGATGTTATTGTTTAATAAAGAAGTATCAGAGTTATGTGAAAAAGTATAGAGAGAGAAAATTTATGTTGAATAAAAAATTAAAAAATTGTTAGAGATTATATAAAATGTATTGATATTTGTGTTTAAATTCTAAACATGTTCGATGGTAGATTTCTTAATATAGTTAGAATCCTGAAAAAAGTATGAAAACGAACGTTACCATGGATTCGTTTGACTATCCTACCAAGAAAAAAAAAAGGAAAGGATTCGTTTGAGTATCCCGGTAAAGTCCATATATAGTACTACATCAAACTCTGAAACTCGTCTCTCTCTCTCTCTCTGAGCTCTGCATTAGACCGAGTGTAGAGATGGAGGTTGAGACGCAGGCGATCCCAAGCTTCGACCTCCAGCCAAAAAATCCTTTCTCTTCTTACTCTCTCGAAGAAATGGCCCCGTGCTCCCCGGACCTCACGTCCCTCGAGGGCATCCTGGGCTCCGACATGACCGAATCACCTTCAACGGCCAATCCGGAAACCGGCGGGCCGGGCTCTCATAACTCTGTTAATGGAACGCCGCCGGAAAGCGGAGCTGAAGAATGCCACGTCCATGGAAATACGAGTTTGACCTTAGAAAACAACGGCGGGTCGCTGGAGACTGACGTGGAATCGACACTGCTGGTGGGTCCTACCGGGAAGTTTTCTTCCGAGCAGGACGCGCCGGGGAGCGCGTGCCCTGAGTCTAACGCGGCGGTGAAGGTGCAGAAGGTGTATCGGAGCTATCGTACCCGGCGCAGGTTAGCGGACTCCGCGGTTGTAGCTGAAGAGCTCTGGTGGGTTTCACAATATCTTGTTCTTTTCCTCTTTATCTTTTTATTTGGTTATTTGTGGAAATAACTGAAAGAAATGAGGATGATCACGCAGGTGGCAAGCGATAGATTATGCCAGGCTGAGCGGCAGTACAGTTTCATTCTTCAATTTCTCGAAGCCCGAGAGTTGGGCTGCCAAGTGGAGTCGTGTTAGATTGAATGCTTCTAAGGTAATTTTGTTTCCTTTTGAAGTTTTTTTAACGTTTTTTTTTCGGATCAGAAAAGAAAAAAAACGGTGTTCCTGTTACAGGGGATGCTTGTCGTACGTAGTCTGCAAAAGACTATTTGGGTCTGGTTATAGACTTATAGTGTGTTGAAATCGTATAAATTTGGGAATTCTTTTGGCAGGTGGGAAAAGGTTTGTCCAAGGACGAGAAAGCACAAAAACTGGCTTTTCAGCACTGGATTGAAGCTGTAAGCACCTTCTTTCTTGAAGCTCTCGTCACCTACAATACAATTTTGATGAAGAATACGATTTATCCGATAAAAATTTGGCCTTTAAGTTGTATTGTAATGCATTATTTATTTGTTTTCAATTTCGTTAATATTCTTAAAACTGTCAGATTGATCCGCGGCATCGCTATGGGCATAGCTTGCATTTATACTATGAAGAGTGGTGCAAAGCGGATGCTGGTCAGCCATTTTTCTACTGGTAAGCATAGTTTTGCTTCGACAACGTAATACGCACTCCAAGAATTTTTGTTCTTTATAGGCATTTGTGGGAGGCAGAATACAATGTCTGGAAAAAGTGGCAAATTTCCTCAAACTGTGTCTTTAATTTGATATTGATTCTCTACTTTTAACAGAGTTCTTGGCGAAAAATAACGTGTGTGTGTGTGTGTTGGGGGGTTTGTGAATGGGGGAAGAACTTGTTTACTATGTCCTATTCTACTCATGAAGACAATTTGTGCAATTTGTTGGGCAGAGTCTTATTATTATTACTTTCTTCAGGTTGGATCTAGGAGACGGCAAAGATCTCGATCTCGAACATTGTCCAAGGTCAAAGCTGCGAAAACAATGCATCAAATATCTTGGACCTGTATGTGCTTGCAAAAATCATATTCAATGATGTTATCAACTGATATAGAGTATTGATTTCAATGGAATTTGTTGTGTAAAAGATTTTAATTTTTGAGGATCTAGGAGCTTTTGCCATAACTGACATTTTTTCTTCATTCTTCTCCTTCCCCCTTATATTTTTCCCGGAATTAGCAAGAGAGGGAGCATTATGAATACATAGTTGTTGAGGGCAAAATAATTCACAAACAAACTGGAGATCTTCTTGATACGGTCAATGAGTCAGAAAGGACCAAGTGGATATTCGTTATGAGCACCTCCAAGAAACTGTATACTGGTCAGGTAAGAAACGAACTAGGCTGAAGATCGCTCTCTTTTTCACAACTTTCTAAGTTTTCAAGCAACTAATGTACTGCTAATTTCTTGCAGAAAAAGAAAGGAGAATTCCATCATTCTAGTTTCTTGGCTGGAGGAGCTACAGTAGCCGCTGGAAGGCTCGTGGCAGAGGATGGAACACTTAAGGTATCATTCATTGGATTTACATAGAGAAATTGTAGGCAGTGGCATGGACAGTATTTTTTTCAACAAATATCTAAAGATGAGTTTATCACTGTTTAAATTGGTAATCTTATCTTTTGGATACCCATGGAAGACCTGTTCCCTGTACCCTTTTCAGAGCGTACTCATGGATTTTCTTCATCCATGACGTTGTTTATTTTGACCTATTGCTTGATCTTCAGAAATGGTTGGCCGAGTACTTTTATTTTTTGTCTATCCCTGAAAGACTAATCTATACATGAATACTGCATATTTGGTCCCATTTTTCTTCATTTTTTTCTGCACCCTTTTTTGTTTGTTTCAGTAACTTTTTCCTGTGCACAATCACACACACAAGCAACATTTTGCTAGTGCCGAATGAAAATTATGGTATAAGGTGCTTATTATGCGTCTGCTCTTGTTTTTTTTTTTTTTGCTTTAATTGTCCAGTCCATCTCTGCATATAGTGGACATTACCGGCCAACAGATGACAGGCTTGACAGCTTTTTATCCTTTCTTAAGGAAAGTGGGGTGGACCTTAATGAAGTTCAGGTAATTGTTCTGTCTGACCACCTTAATTATCTCATTCATTGTCAAATATTGCGTCATTTTCAAGGCTTGATGGTTACTTGGCAAATTGGAGTTTGGTTAGTGGCAAGTTTATAATCTTTAGACAGGTGTGTGGTTGAAACTCTGGAGATTATCCAATATTTGGAAGTTGCCATGATTTGTTTCGTATGGACAGCCAAATTCGTTCCATCACATTGCTTGCTTTTTGTTCTGGTAATTAAAAGTTAAAATGCTATCTCGGGAAATTTGCATGACAATATGTTTTGCATCATCCTTGTATTCAGATACACAAGTCAAATGAAGATTCTGATAGCTATGACGATAGCAAACTGGGAGGTGGGGCTCCAGTTGAGGGTTTTACAAACTCAGATACTAATGAACTGAAATTTCCTGAGGAAATGAATAAAACCCCATCCACAGAATCAACTGAAACCCCTCAAACTGAAAACAAAAGCAATTACAAAAGGACTTTATCTGGTGGTCTTCAGAGCCCGAGAGCTGAGGTTCCTAAAACTGCAATACTGCAACGAATCAATTCCAAGAAGGCAGCAAAATCATACCAATTGGGACACCAGGTTTCACTCAAGTGGTCAACCGGAGCTGGACCAAGAATTGGTTGTGTTGCTGACTACCCCATAGAAGTGAGAGCACAGGCCTTGGAGTTTGTTAACCTATCTCCAAGAGCTCCACCGACGCCACCATCCTACTGGCGAATGGCAGGTCTTGCATCCCCAACCGCATCACCTAGGACTCACCCTGCATCCGATTTCACCAATGGTGATGGGACCTCCTCTGTTTGAATCAACCAAAGTTTATGCTTCCTACCTAATGGATGCTTACTGAATGTACATATCCGATCTGTTCTTTTTGTCACCTCAAAACCTTTTGCAATGGGTAGATCATTATCTTATTTACATCTAATCATGTTTCCCTGATGTCAATCCTCTCTGTTCTGCCCACTATGTTAAAAAATCTAAACTGTTGAATGTCAACATTTGGGGGCAAATATTTTGACAGTACAAACTGTATATGTCCTCTACTGCCCACGAAAAAATCCTCCACATATCGAAGCCATGTATTCACTGTTTCCCCTCGACCTACGCTATCGGGCCTCCCCCATCACGTGAGACATCTTGCTCGGCCTATTTTGTTTCTCATTATCTTGACTGCTTCCTGGATGAAGTACAAAGAAAGCACAAAGAAGAAGAAGAATACTAATTTTTAAATATTGTCTCATACTTTTAAAATTGAAATGGCGCTATGTAGATTATTTCTGGGATAAATGTTTCTCTGTTATTTGGGTAAAAGACTACTACAAGGCTCAACATAACGGGAATTGATTAGGTTTCATATTAGCTGATGGAAGGTATAAATTGTTGCCCGCATTGCGACTATGCAACTTAACCGTCCATTTCACGGACATGGTTTCCTCCAAGGGGAAAGAAATGTGCAGAAAGTTCCTGAAAAACTGAAAATCGTCCACCCAAAAGCTAGGGTTGCTAAAACCGCAGCAACTCTGACCAAATCCCCAATCTTGTCTTCAACCCTTTAATGGGTTGGGTTGGGATTTTGTTAAGAAGCCGGAACCTTAAGGATTAAAACGATGTTTTGCTATGTATCTTTCACAGATAATGCATTCAACTGATTAAGAAAATAAAAAAGCATAATTGAGATACCAATTGCTGGCAAAAGAAACAGCTAGCCTCCCCTTCTTCCACGCTGCATGTCTGCATTACTCGGTGCCCTTCCTTCATTTCCTGTGGACGCAGACAACAATCATGACAATCGGTCGCTTCCACAAGGACTTGGTGTTGGTCATTCGGATGCACTTTCGTGACCAAAAGACAGACGACTTTGAAAGAGGAAATAGTCCAACTTTTCCGAGTTCGGATTTCATCCGAACTCCATTCGGTCCGACCGTTCAACTGGAACTTAACCAGCCGTCCAACGGTCGGATTGGCCGACAAACACTGTTCAGGCCAGGGACCCACACCCCTCCCTTGGTCGGCCAATCCCGTCCAGTCGGACGATCGGACCGAATGGAATCCGAACTCAACTTTTCCTAAAGCTTCCTTTCTAATCTTTGTTTTTTCTTTGAAGTGTCTTACCTCTTTGATCATTAATAGGGTCATCATATTAATCTTTCTTCTATTAAGCATTTATCAACGATCCAAACAAGTTGATTTTCTTTTTCTGAAGCTCATATTGCTCCTTGTGTCTCACATCCCACTACTGTAAAATGCCGCGTGAAGCCGCTGAATTTCCACAAATAGGGTCGAAAGTGTACCACGTGAAAATAACAATGGAATACATTATAAGTAACAAAAAAAGGAGTATAAATTCGATACTCAGATTTCCGGCTAAAGCTGCCACAAACTAAGAACTCGAACAAACTACCAAGTACTCCTTCCCAGCTCTCTCTCAAGTCTCAACAAGAAAATGGACCATTCTCAGGCTGCCGTGAAGTTGCAGAACATGTACCGGAGTTTTCGCCACTGGCGCATGTTAGCGGACACCATTGTCACAGATAATGCATTCATTCGTGAGTGTGACTAAAAGAATGAGGACAATTCTAAAGGGGGCACGCGATAGACTTTGCTTGACTGCATATCAGTACGACTTTCTTCTTCCAGTGCGTGAACGAGAGAAGTTCGAATACTCGATGGACTCGGATTGGCTTCAATGCTTCTGTGGTTTGACTATTCTTGGAACTTCTGTTACTTCTTTAAAATTATTTAATTTGATTTTGCTGTTGGGATGTTTTCGTCCTGTCTTTTAAATTACTGATGGGGTTAGATTAATTTCTTAGTTTTCTTTCATAATTTGTTTCCTTCCTTTGCGATGGCCGGGGCCTCCGGAGAGGTACATTTGGGGTACTTTGCAAACGAAACGTAATTTACTTAGTTTTTAGAAGATCCTTGAAACATTGAAGTTCTTATTGTTTTATCAATTTGTGGGTATTTGGAATTAATTAGTGATATATTGCCATGTCATGACAAGAAACTAATTTTAAGTAATTTGACGTTGTGAAAATTGAACTTTTTGAATAGGTGGGCAGAGGTTTGTCTGAAAACGACGAAGCACAAATATTACTATGTCTTCACTAATCCATTTTTGCATTACATTATCTCCAGCTTAATTCGAAATTTTTATGCTAATTCTGACTGTATATATCCCTATTTCCTCGTCATACACTAAAACTAGCAGTACTATTTTGCTGTAGATTGATCCACGGCATCGTTACGGACATTGTCTACGTTTGTATTTCAACCACTCGTGTAGATCGAATATGGCTGGTGATCAGCCATTTTTTTTATTGGTAATTAAGAATATTCCAGTTAATCAAGTTCAGTGTACTTTGAGAAGACGCTTAAAATACTAAGAAGTTTGAATATATAGTACTCTAGTACTATCTTCGGCGTAATTAATTTATGCACATTTTTGTTTACAGCTAGCCAGAGAAGTACTAGAAGATAGGCATGCGGGCTATGCTAGTTATAATTAGGATTAAGGCATGCAGTTTTTGCGTAAAGGTTGCTATCTGATCTACTGTGCTGCAGGTTGGATCTAGGAGCTGGCAAAGAGATCGATCTCCCAGAATGTTTCAAGATCAATGCTTCAAGGGCAATGCGTCAAGTATCTTGGCCCTGTATGTGCCTACGTACCGATCGATCATACTTAATACAATATTTATTTGGCGCAACGACCGAGTCTAGCTAATTCCGTAATTCGTGTTAATTAATCCGGGCTTCTGTTGATTTGGTGGATTAGTTAGAGAGGAACCGATACGAATATACCGTGTCCGGGGGGAAAGTCATTCATAAAGAGAGTGGACATGACCTCCATACAATCGAAGGATCACAAGAGGCCAAGTGGATATTCGTCGTGAGCACCTCGGGGAGACTCTACGTCGGTAAGGTACGTACGTATGTAAGAGATTAAACAAGGAAATTAACCTTTTGTTCTTTAAATTTGTGTAATTCCAATTAACGATCTACGTCTTGTAACTGCAGATTATCACTTCTGTGATAGTCAGACGAAGCGCATGCATGTCCTTAATTACAACTTGTTCATAATCTGTTAGGGTGTTTTTAAAACTAATTACTAATTTTGCAGAAAGAAAAAGGAAGGTTCCATCATTCTAGCTTCTTGGCTGGAGGAGCTACAATAGCAGCTGGAAGCCTAGTAGTAGAACACGGGCTGCTTAAGGTACAGTTCATAACGAAGAAGGTTTCAATTACAAGCTGGAACGATTGGTGCGACGGACGATATGTCGGCCATGCAAAATTCTGGGGAGCTAGGTACTACGTAGTCTATCGGAGAGGGGATTGCCTTCGGAGGCAATCCCCTCCGGATGGCTGGATGGACGGCAGCCATCCAGTGGTTGGGAGCCCGGACAAGGGCTGCCCGTGCTGCCTGGGGCAGATGTGGGTCTCGGGCGGGACCCACCTGCTCCCTGGCTCCCAACCACCGGATGTCCGGATGGACAGCATCCGGCCGTCCATCCGGACATCCGGAACGGAGGCAATCCCCTCCGGATGGCTGGATGGACGGCAGCCATCCAGTGGTTGGGAGCCCAGGCAGGGGGCTGCCCGTGCTGCCCGGGGCAGATGTGGGTCCCGGGCGGGACCCACCTGCTCCCTGGCTCCCAACTACCGGATGTCCGGATGAACAGCATCCGGCCGTCCATCCGGACATCCGGAACGGAGGCAATCCGTTCCCAGTCTATCGTGCTTTTTATGTGCGTGGCACCTAAATTCTAATCATTGGTTGCTTTCACGTTTCAGTCCATATCTGGATATAGAGGGCCTTATCGGCCAACGGGTGACAGCATTTACATGAAGTGAACCTTAATGGAGTACAGGTAACTGTTCTCTGATCTCTGATATCATTATCATATATATGATATTTGTCTCGGGATTCTGTCGAGAAACTTAAAACTGGGCCAAATCATATATAAACTATTGGTGGACTGAATCAAAATCCCGACACGATCTCCACGTTCAATAGGCATTCAAATTTTATCTTTTCTGTTCGCTTGACTTACTTGTTGCGATCTATTACCATCTGAGGATATTGTTTGTGTTGTTGTCAGATAGACAAGGTGACGCCTGTAAATTGCTTGCTAGTACAACGTACTGTTTGCATGACGTGAGGAGAGGCCATTACAAATTTACAACTAATCAAGCCTGTACACGAGGAGGAGATCCATGGAGTTTCGTGTGTCATGAGTTCATGTACGTCAAGAGTACTGTCAAGTAACATAGCATTGTCGAATGCAAACTACCGGAAGACCGAAGATTTCTTTCTTGTTTATATATAACAAGAAGAAGACTGCATAATCGAAATGCACTAAAGCTTATCCAAAATGCCTTAGTTTCCATTAGCAAAATTGCCAGTCAACAATATTTTTCGCTTGAGAAAATGGGCTTATCTATGAAAATTATCAGGTTCTAAGCCTGAGTTTTAATTTAGTATTCTTTCGTGTTGGGCAATTTTAAAAGAGTTAGCCCAAGCTCAATTATAAGCCCAAATACCTGGGAATTAGGATTCTGAAGATGGCCCAGCCCAAGGTTCAGCTCCCTTTCGAACCTGACACCGTAAATCAGGATATCACTGATTGATTGTCCATGCCATAGGCAGTCAGTTTGGACCAAGCGGGGCACAGCTGTAACCTTTTAACCCAGGGTGCACTTTTTAGAGTGTGGTCCTGTACGAGATAAGAAACATCCCCACCATTTCTAGAAGAGTAGTGAGAGAGACAGGGAAAAAAAGCCCAAAAAAATATTAAAATTCTAAAAGATCTTCTGGTCCTCGTTCTTCCACGTACTCACTCATTTCTCTAAAAGGAAAAACCCGGCATGGATTAAAATGTACCCACTCAATCGACATAACACACGTGGGCCTTAACGAAGCGACCACGTATTTTTTAAATTCTAAGCTTGCACCGACTACAAAACTTTTCGTTGTCCTCGCTCACACATGCCTTTACCGTACGTGTGAGGTTTTCGCGCGTGCAAGATCGCCTCCATGGGCGAGACCGAAACGTGGCTTTCTGGGATAACTGGGCGCGAGTTAGCAAAGATGTCTACTGTGAGTTGGCATGACACGTGGCAATCAGACACAATCTGTGGGCTAAGCTAGCCAGTCTCAGTTTTCGCAAAACTCTCTTCCTCTCCCTCCCTTCTTGCCTCTTCGGCTCTATCTATACGAATGCTACCTTGCTGTTCTCCGAACAAGTGGTAGCTTTCTTTCTTTCTCTCTGCCTCTGAGCCATGGGTTCGACGAGATGTCATGTTTGGAGCTCGTTGTCACGTTCATCTGGTTCTACGACGTCGTCTTCGATGTCGGCGGCGGATGACGCGGCGGGTCGGTTGGTGAAGATAGAGCTGGAGGCTGCGGAGGCCCTGGCTGATTTGGCGCATTTGGCAGTGCGGGAGAGTGGCGGTGGCGGCTCGAGCGGGGAATGGGGGTGTAAAGGGAAACGAGGCACGAAGCGAGTCAAGAGCGAGTCTCCACGGAGTGACTCGGTTTTGAACTTGAACCCTGTGGACTCGGGGCCTATCTGTCCGGATCTCTCGGAGGTGATTTGGTTTAAATTACTGCGAGCCCTCGCTTCTAGTCACTGGGCTTTTTCGTTTTGTTACGGTGTCCATTTTCATGTTTGTATAAGTGTCTGCTTTTTACAGTTGAAAAATGGAGCTGGTCCAAAATTGGCAAATTCAAGCAATTTTCCAGTTTAGGGAATTCTAAAAGAGTTGGTTACAAAAATTATACTTCTCAGGATTCAAGGGATGTAGCTTGATCGCAACACTATGTTCACATTTATTATTCTTATAAGGTGTCTCCTAAGTCAAGGATTCGAAAGGAAATACCCATTTTGTATGAACCTTGATACCTTTAGGTTGGTAAGAACCCTTTTTATGGTACACTTGCAATGTAACAAAAAGGCTAAAAAACGAATAGAACGAGAATGTTGTGATGTTATATTTTTATTAGAGTTTCATCATAATGCAGCCAGCCATGCATTACATCTTAAATGCACCAAATTTTGTGTAAAAAAATGGAGGATTATTGGATTAAAGCCGGTGGATATATATAAGAAATGCAATTTGAAATGTAGCGGAAAAGATGTACTTCTTAATAGTTGAAATTTCTGGGGTAAGTTTGCAGAATATTTGGCTTACATTTAGGATGTAAAATCTATATGAATGCATTTGGTTAGCAAATCAAGTTACATATGGATTGGAACATTTGTGATACTGTCACCAAGTCGCACTATTCTGTGCAGGACTTGAGAAATATTTTTCTGTATAGCAGGATCGAGCAGTGGTGTGTCAGCAGAAATGCGAAAAGATCTATACAACTGCATCAGTAGAACGGGAAAAGTTGCCTAAGCAGGAACCCAATAAGACAGAAATGAAAGTTGAGCAGGATGAGCCGGCTACACCAATTGTCAACTGCATCAGAGGCTGCACATCATTTGGTTTCCGTAGATCAAGACGTAATTTAACTGAGGTACTAGAAATTATAATACTTTCGTTCTATGCAATGCTGTTCCATTACAGTTTGTTTCAATGAACCTTCCATGTTAGGCTGAAAAGGAAGAACGGAGAATCCGCAGGGTATTGGCAAACAGAGAGTCTGCTCGGCAGACAATTTGTCGTAGGCAGGTAAGCAACTAGCCAGGGCAAAGTTACCGTACATCAGCACTGGACTCCCATGTCAACAGTCAATCTCTGCTGTCATTGTAGTAGTCTAGAGACTGATTTATGTTTAATCAATATGCTTTAATTATTTAACTTGGAAACTTCCAAATGCATGACCGTGTTGGACGTTAGATAACATGAGGTAGGGATTTTATGCTAATTGGAAGAACATTCCTTATCATGTAGAAGTTCCTTGAAAAAATCTTTCCAAACTGTTCCTCAGTAGTCAGTTGCATGGACTTTCTGGTTTAGTGAAGATCTAGAATCATCAGAAGTCTAACAAAATAACTCAAAATTTTGTTTGTTTAGCTAGGTCTCTATGTCATAAAACCTGCGGTTAGACTCATCTGATGCCTAAATATGCACCTGTACCACATAGGCTCCCTACTCCATTGCTCACCATTTTGGACTAATCTCAGTGCTATAATTACTTGTTTTATCTCCATAAGGAACGGTCTATCTGGATGTGTTCTTGAGTGCTTAAAGTAGGTGGATGAAAGACAGGTTCCGTTTGCTAGTCAAGTGAAAATATGCTATCCCTATTGTAAGAGTACAACAGGAGCCACCACCATCTAGTTTAAAAAGCAAGTAATGTGAACTATGAGAAACATTTTTCTTATTGAAAATAAGATAACATGAAGTCATTATTTTTCTTACTTTCTTAGTGCAAGTTTTGTTTTATATTTTATTTTACATCACATCAAAGTACCCATACTTTTTTCCATTTACGTATCCGTCTTGTCTCCAATACTACACATAACAGTAACTGACGCTTTCCATGGATAATTTGAACTTATTTCTATAAAAAAAATGTTATTGTCCTCACACTAGATCTTCATTGCTGAGGTTCTTTCATTTCTAAACCTCATGAATGGGTTCTGTGCGTAGTGCTCTCATGTTATATTGTTTGTGAGAACCATCGTCTTCTTACTCTGTTTTTTTTCTTTTCCTGCCTGTGGCCAGGCTCTGTGTGAGGATTTAACACAAAAAGCTGCTGATCTCACCTGGGAGAATGAAAATTTAAAGAGGGTAGGGAATATTACCCCCAGTATCTTCTTGTAAGGATTTTGTATGACTCACTCAATTTCTCATGAGCATGTGCATGTGGCATGGAAGTAGTATAAAATGTGTTTGCAGTATTTTTAGTGGTTCTCTTCCAGTTTTTCCTGGAAAATCCTCTGAACATCATCGCATTAACTTGTTCACATTTCATGACACCTCTAATGAGAAGGAAAAGGAGTCGGCTTTGAATGAATATCAGTCCTTGGAGACCACAAATAAACACTTAAAGGAACAGGTTAGTTACAGTCAGACATTTTGGAGTTACATGTAAAAACGATTTCTACATATTTTACATGCTCTCTGATTTTGCAGATGGCAAAAGTAATAAAGGCTGAGGTAGAGGAAACTCCAGGTGAGCGTAATTCAGCTGATGTCACAGCCACAACATCTTCATCTACCAATTGTCCATGGCTCTTGTATAACCATCCTCCATTGATGCCTGTTTTCTGGTCTTCTTTCATCCAATTTTCAAATTGCGTTCAATCACCGAACGGGAGACAAAGTGCCATGGTTATTCCCTCGAACTTTCCCATCCCAGCTACTTGTAAACCTGATAATTTTCAAGAAAAAAAAAACCTAGATGTCAATGGGTCAAGAACTCCATTTTATGTACTCCCATGCCCTTGGTTCTTCCCTCTTCCTTGCCATGGAAACGATCTCCAACCTCAGCTCACTGTTGGCATGAAAAATGACCAAGATGAAAGTTCTGCGCTGGTAGAGAACCACCCTTGCTCTTTGCCCATTGAAGTGAAGTTGGAAACTCCTGGCTCACCAGAAGCCAGACCTGTTAATGACTTAAATGAGACTCCAGTTGGGTTCCCTCCAGATGGAGGTGGCCAGCATACAGGAGCTCACTCTACGGAAATACCCTTTATTACCACCAAGCGTGAGAACAAGCCCCAACCAAATTATGATCCCCAGAGTGGAACACCTTCAACGGCTTGTGACGTTGCAATTGCTCTGCCAGAAAAGAAGCTAGAATCGGCCACTTACCCAAGTAAGAAGCTAATTGATGTGGTTGCTGCTGCAGAAGCTAGAAGGAAGAGGAAGGAACTGACAAAGCTAAAGAGTCTTCATGGCCGTCAGTATCGGATGCATTGTTGAGTTTAATAGGCAAGAGTTTGGTGAAGAACACAACAGTAAGCTGTTTATCCCCTAGTTTTTGCATGGGCTGATTGCTTAGTTTTAAAGAAATCCTTGCAGATTTTCGCGTGCATAGAACATTCAGACAATAGAAGGCCTTTGAAGGAACAGATGCCGGCTTATAATCTCGTGTCCATGTCTAAGAATTCCTGATGTTCAACAAATGTTCTTAGTCTTCTAGGTTTTGTTGTATGTGAAGTGTGAGGGGAGTGGAAGAGATTCTAGAAAATGTAGTTCTAGGTCTCTTCTCGGCCGACATGACAAATATTCAAGGAAGAGATAAAAGCGATTCTTCAAGAAGGTATCCAAAAAAAGAAGAAGAAGGTATTCTTTGCTGAGTGGCTCATCCTAGGAAATTTTGCGAGGAAATAAGTACAATTTAGTTGAACAGTTCCGCCATTTTCGGGCATTTTAATTAAGAGGAGGGCTGGAAAAGAAAAGCACAGGATGCTGACTTAATATAGGCGACTACTTGTACCTCTTGCAGCAGGTGGAGTTTATCGATGAGGTTGAAGTTAAGGTTGTGAACTTCTCTTTTTGGTTTATCCATACTGTTTCGAAGTTTATTGTCATATCAACTGGATTCTGTATTGTATTTCTTTACCACTAGGCACTAGCCGCTTAATGTATCCTTCGACGTTATAGAGAACTCCTTTCCGGGCTGTATTTGTGGTACCAGCAGGAATGTGAATCAAGTTTTGTTCCTTTTGAGACAAACATACGAGCCTCAATGGCTCAATCCTTCTTTGGGTCGCTTTAAGCTGGCTGAGCCGTCTATCAAGAGACTGCCGACACGGCGACACCCCTTTTCAAGTAACCCATTGTCTGTGAATGGCTGCTGTCGACTTGCGTTCCACGATGTAAATGACTATGTTGATATCACGCGGTGTTATTATTAGATGTTTATACGTAATTGCTGGATGAAAGCAAATAGAGAAGAAAATGAGAGTTTAGATGGAGTTGAAGTTCAAGCAGCATCTGTTTCCTGAATCTTGCATTGCAGAAGAAAAGATTGAACGAACTGCAAAATTGACGTTGGTTTTCGCGAGGGAAGAAAGTGGACAGCTACAAGAGTGAAAGAACTAAACAGACCTAAGCTAATGCCCTATAAATAAGGATATGGCTTCTCACGCTATGCGTGGAATCATTCCACTCGAGTAAAGCCGACAGTATCTGATCAGGCCCGTTCCGCTCGAAACCGCCCTTTACCACAACCTTGAAAGACTTCTTTTGGTGCAACCTGTCGAAATTCAAAGTGCGTGGGAAGACACTGACAGAAAGACCTCTTTGTGATTTCACCGTCGCTTTGTACACCGACTTACCAGAACCCACTTCAGTCACAATCCGGTGGAAGGTGGCAAAAAACTTGGAACTGCCACTCTTGAGCTGGGTATGCATGTTCGGGTAATTAAGCCCATCGGTGCCTGGTGCAGCCTTAAACTCGGAGCATTCATATTTCCTTTTGCCCCCAACGAGTAGGCCAATGGCTGTGCTGTTGTAGCCTTCCTTGCATAGGAAACGAATGTAGGCGGTACTCGAGATGTCATAGATGAGTCCAGGGTGCACTGCCTTTGTTGGGTTTATTTCTCCTGATCCAGAGGCCAGCTCGGCATCCACGTCTTTGATTTTCATTGGGGTAGCTACATCACGAAGATGGGAAAAAAGGAAGCTTTTAGAAACTGATTTTTGTCAATGTCTTTCAATGCATACTTTCTACTGCGAAAGCTGAGCAAAGTAGAGAGATTAGCTGTGAAGGCAACAAAAAGAACCCAACAAGTAGAGCGGATTTGTAATATCGCCTACTGGCCTACTACTGAGGCCAATTCTTCCTGCGTAGAATCCAACTGAAGATAGATGGACTATTAGCCTTCGACATTCTACAAGTTGGATGTGGTAAAACATTGACCCTGATCAATTTGAAAATTCCGGCTCTTTCCTTCTCAAAAGGATCTTTGATCAAAAGGGGAAAATCTGTATGTAATTCAATTTGCTGGTTCTATCTTGAAGTAAAACAAAAGAAGCCTTAGGACTAGAGCTATACACGGGCAGGCTGAACAAGTGCGTTAGGGACTTGGGGCATAACTTCACAGTCGGTACTCAGTAGTTTAGGAGGTCTCACCAGTAGTCATAAGAGCTGACTTGATTGCAGCAGGTGACCAATTGGGGTGGAAGGACTTGACATAGGCAGCAGCTCCTGTTGCATGAGGGCAAGCCATAGATGTTCCTGACACTATGTTGAATACAGCATGCCGCTTATCAATCGATTCCCCTGTCACAGATGCCAGTTTTGAATAACCAGCTAGTATGTCTAGTCCTGGTGCAGCAATATCAGGCTGTCCATTGACAGTTAGTACACGTGTGGGGACAGATCAGAGAGGCAAAAATAGAAAATATTTTACCTTAAGGATGTTGAGGCTGACTGTTTGAGGACCTCTGGATGAGAAAGAAGCCACGAAGGGAGCCCTTACGTTAAGTGTTCTTGTCTTCCGTATTACAGCCTGAGGGTTCCTGAAATTAATCATCCCGAAATATAACTCAGTGGTCAATTTGGCGAAGAACCTGTCTTGAAAATAATACAATTGTACGTGTATTATATTAGTCGCTCTGTTAATTATGCCATCGAGCAATTCCTAGTTATGCTAGCTGGTTCAGAACATATAACGTAGCAGATTTGATTTCATTTTTTTTTTCTTGGCAAACCTTACAGAAACCAACTAGCTACACAAAAGGAAACGAATTTGATTTCATACTTGGTCGTATTTATGTAGTGTTCAATCTTTTTGCCATCCTTGGGAATGACCAGTGTCCCGGGGACGAGAAAGGTGTAGGCTATATCTGTCATTGCATCAAGCACCATGATTGCTCCGGCACCACCCAACTCTTTGATGGTGTAATCCTGTCCGTCGTTCCCCAGGCAGTACACAATCTTTCCTTTCACCTTATTCGCGTCTAGGGTCCCGTAGTCGCAAGAACTTCCATCATTTCGAACTCGAATCAGTTAGAATTCATGAGCTCATGGCGAGCCATTTAAGTAAATATGCGACTCATGATAATATTCCAGAACGAGAAATCAAAACTAAAATCTCATATATAGTACCTGGCATTCCCATAGGAGTCTGAAGTAACATTAACTGCAAGGGCTCCACTTATTAAAGGGTACATCTTTCTCTTTGGTGAAAATGTATTAATAGCAATTCCCTGGGAACAGACCAGTAAAACCATTTATATTACTGTGGAAATGAGTGCAATGAGAGAGAGAGAGAGCGATAGAGACTCACGGAAAATTTCTTTCCATTATCCAGATTAGTCAGAGTCTTGAACTGCCTATCAATGCCACTGGCAGCGACGGTCATGATCCAGGGAGCAACGTTCTGCACCGTGGAAGTGTAAGGCCCATCGTTCCCGGCAGAGCACGAAGTCAGAATCCCCTTCTTCATGGCATGAAAAGTACCAATGGCAATGGGATCCTGAAAGAAGTCCCTGGGCTCACCACCTATAGAGACCGATATCAAGTCGACCCCGTCAGCAATAGCATGATCAAACCCTGCCAAGAGATCCATGTCGCTGCAACCGAAGGTCCAGCATACTTTATACATGGCAAGACGCGCAGATGGTACGCCACCACGTGCTGTACCTTTGGCTATGCCATAGAGGCTGGCGCCCGTGACATGTATGCCTGCTGCAGTGGAAGAAGTGTGAGTGCCATGGCCATCGTTATCAACTGGGCTAGCGTTATTTGTACCGGGATCGCTGCTGTCCAGATTGAAGTATCTTGCACCTATCACCTTTCTGAATTCCCATGTTAGAAATTGATAAATTTTTTACTCCTGTACTGCATATATTACGAATTTTGGAAAAGTTCCTCAAATTGATTTTAGGATCTCAATGATCATATGCCAAAAAGAGAAAACTGAACGATCGTATATATAATAGACTTCACGACCTTGTGTTCATGTGCACAATGCATGACTAGTCATACATTAGACTTCATTTAAAAGTAAAAAAAACGCGGCATTACTAGAACAAGAACCAAAATAACCAATAAACGGAAAGTTCACCTGTTGCAGCCAGTAAAGTTGGCACCCTTGACACATATTCCCTTCCATTTAGCTGGGATGGGTCCATAGCCTTTATCGTCAAAACTGGGAGCATTCACCCAAATTCCTACAAAAATAATAAATGAAAAGTTAAAAGTTGAGTCCTAACTTGACAATGAAATTCTAGAATATTGTAAACTTTATTTTAGTATGACCACGGTTTTTCTCTACTATAAATGAGGATTTTGAATAAAATTAGGAAGTATACTCGTTTGTCTTCAAAATAATTTTCTTTTAAGTGTGTGGGTGCTCCAACCTGTATCCAATAAGCCAATAATGATATTGCTCTCTGTTTTGAAGTTTCTTATCAGTGTTTTGGGCATTCCCAGGAAATCCCATGATCTCGTTGTGTGAAGTTGGTGCAATGTGTTTGGAAACACGGATACAACTCCTTCTCTATCTGCAAGTCCATGCAAGTATATATACGATATTAAGGAAATGATAATAACAGCAATCCTGAAAGTTGAAAATCTCGGTTTTAATTTCCACTCTGTACGTACTTGATATTCTCTCCACTTCACCGGGCAAGAGCCTGGCTGCGAACCCATTAAAGCTCTTTCCATAGCTGTATATTTTGGATTCTCTAGCTACTTCCTCACTGCAAAAAGCCAAATATCATAACACACCATCATGCATGCGAATCTATCACTACAGAGAACTAACAGTACTGAAATAGTTGGACGCAAGGTTTTTGGCTAGTACGTACTCTCCGATTGCCGTCAAAAGTATGTTGTGGTGATCGTCCACGACAGAAGTTTCTGCGCCGGGGAGGTCTCCCATGTAGACAATGTATGGCTGTTGTTAACGCAAATTAGTACGAATCCATGTTAGTTCATTAAATTATCTCTTTGAGGGACATATCGATCGTCATCAAATGAGGAGGAATCTACTGTCCAGTATGTTAAGCAATCAGTGACTCTCTGATGCATGCCATTAGAACTCAAACACTGAAGATGCATGTGCCGTGTGCGTAGGTACGTACCTTTCTTTCAGGGGCATCTGATCCATAGATCAATGCAGTAACGATGTGGAGACTCAACACAAACACAAGTAGACTTTGGATCATCTTAGTGGAGTTAATCTCTCTCTCTCTCTCTCTGGGTGCAATATTTCTTTACATGGATATGTAGAGGCTAGCTTATATATGTATAGGTGTCCTGTTAAAAAGCTACATCTTACCTCTCTCTCTGTCCGAGAAAAAAATGGCGAGGAAGCATGAGATTTTGACTGAGAACCTGAGCAACGGAATGTATGTAGTGATCTGTTTGGGATTGAGAATACGGTGGCTTAGATTTTGGATCTTCAGTCCATGAGTGGCTATACATTCATTCTATATATGCGCGAATGTGAGGAAGCAAGACTTGTTCATCAACGCCTCCTTGTCCCTGTGAGCTACTTTGCCCCTGCATCTCAAGATTCTTTAGGATTCGTAAAAATAATGTCGTTTAACAGATAGAATTCAGTATTCGATCAGACAGTTTGGATATGGACATGTCATAGTGTCTTACAATCTGTCCATTGAAGGTACTCTACATGGTGACATGTCCTAAACAATTCTAGCTAGAAGATCGCAATCACGATTGAACGTTACACTTTTATTTTTATTTATTTTTCTTCTGGGCAAGAGTACTGATCATAATGATCAATGCACGGCCGACAAGTAATTCTTATGCCTGAACCCATGGTATATATGGACAGTGAGCATATTGCATGCATGCTTGGGTACGTGAGGTTTTTAAATGGGTTCAAGCTATACAAGAGCCTTGAATATAAACAAAATCAAATAAACTATTAAAAATAATAGTATTATAATGGACATTATAATGAATTATGAAAGAATAATGAAGAGCCGTCTCTTCTTGATTTGAAATATTTATATGGCCGATGATATAATTTTTTTTAACATACCAACTCTAACGTAAATAAATTAATCAAGTTTTTTTTTGGGGGAAACATCAGCAATATTCTATATTTATGGATAAAAATAAAATTAAACCCATAATTTTTAATTTGTCTGATTATGCCTAGCTAATAAATCTTGAAAAAAATCAATCCGTTCGATTTGACCATGCATTAATTAAATAAGACCAAAAGTGTTTAACGACTAGCTATTTTTTTCCGTAAGTAAGACTCAATGAATTGCCAAAAATTAATTACCCGAAAAAATCGGACAAATATATAATGTATATGCTATGTAGCTTCTAAATCCGTATACGTATAGTTCAAAAAGAACAATCGATCTTCCTATTTTTTTTCCCTATTTGGTAAAACATAAGTAATGAAAATTGACTTCCGATCTTGACTCATGTTGGATAATTAAAATGCAAATATATTGTTGGGGGCCTGGGGTTGGAACCGTTGGGTCGTCGACGTGATCGGAAATTTTGCCCTCTCCTCAATCCCTATCGCCCAAGCCATCCGGTCCACCAACATGTCGAAATTAACCGCCAATTTTCCAGCCAACAACTAGCATTTCAAACCCCATTGAAGAGTCCGTGCGGATGGGTTGAAATAGTGAAATTGTTATTTGGACTGGGCTGGCACAATTTCTATAATTCAAAAGCCCAAAACATGACTCGACTACGGACTACCTGTCCTTTGGTGTATTGCAATTTGCAGATTGATAAAGGGACCTGTGTCCTCTCTTCATGGCTATTTTCTTGTCCATCTCAGACAAAACAATCTGCTGACAGTGATGCCGCTTTGCCAAAGTAGTGGCATCTCTTATTACCCTTGTCCACGTTCTACCTCACCCTCTACATATTTTCGGAGGGAAAGGTACGATAGTCCGAGATTCCTGTTTTCTTTTTTCTTTCTCCCGTCCTCTTAGTGGTTCTTCATCGATCTGCATACTAAGGTTTGGTCTGTCTTCTGAAATTTTCTTACCGCTGCATTCGTTAAAAGTTAATTACAAAGTGCCCCATTTTTGCCAAAAAGAGAAACATGTACGTAACTGTAAGCCTTTCAATTGCTTTCTTTAGGGTAAAAAAAAACTTTCAATTGCTTTCCACGGAACAGCTACCTCTTATTAGTTATTATGAGATATTGTAATAAAATACTTATAAATAAAGTCTTTATGTAATTTCATGTGAGTATACAAATCTGTCTAATTAGACCTTCAAATAATGAATATAGGTTTATGAACCGAACTAATTATCTTGTATCTCACTTATTTCTCCTTCCCTCCTCTGTCTAAATTATTTTTCTCTTTAACACCTTTCATGTGCTCTGCTACGGGCCGGTTGAAATTGCTGGCGTTGTGGGTACTTATTTTATTTGTTTATTTTTTTCTACGCAATTGAATAGCGCACATTCATTTTAACAATTTAATTATTCGGCAACAGGGGAGATCGAGGAGAGCGTACTCGATCGGCCGCCATTAATTTTACTGAAGCCGAGCAAGGTAGAACATTATCCGCCATGAAATTGCTTTGGCTGCAATCCATCTGGAGCTCAGGCGTTGAGTGTAGATTGAGGTTTGAACTTTACCAAACATTGGTATAAAAGTATTATCAATAGGCCTGTCCAAAAAACCGGCCGGACCGGACCGGTTTTGACCCAAACCGGTTGACCGGACCGGTAAACCGGTGTATTCCGGTCCGGTTCCGGGTTACCCTCATGAAAACCCGGGACCGGATCGGAGTATACCTCTCCAAACCGGTCCAAACCGGAAATTGGCCCAAAATGGCAAGGCCCAGCCCAAAAACCGGCCCAAAATGACATGGCCCAAACCGACCCAAACCAGCCTAGACCGGACCGGATAAACCGGAAACCGGACCGGACCGGTCCGGTCATATAACCGGTCCGGTCTATATGCTTTGAAAAAGTTCCGGTTTGGCCGGCCAAACCGAACCGAACCGGCCCGGACCGGATTTTGGACACCCCTAATTATCAACGACGAAATCAATTTCATTCTTAAGAGTACGTTTTTTTAAAATAAAAATATTATTTTATCACTAAAAATATAAAATTTAGTATTTTAGTAATAAAATACTAAATCATCGCTAAAAAGGTTATTAGTGACGAACTCAAATGCGTCGTTAATATTGTTTCGGTCGTTGAAGAGTTTAGATGCATTTGGTAGACTGTATTTACTATAATAAAGTCCCCTAAAAGTTTTTTTTTTTAAACTTTGTTTCTTGCTTCGAGGTCTCTCTCCCCTCTCCCCATCATGGAGGAATGAAGATAGATTTCCTGCTTATTATTCTTATATATAAGATCCTTTTTTACTTTCAGTTTTCTCTCTCGCCAAACAGCCTTTCGAAAGAGAGAGATCATAGAGGATTCTAACTTATCTGATTTGAGGTTTCTTTTTTGACACATAATCACATGCTTGAATCCCAAACTTCGGATCAAGTATTTTTTTAGGTATAATTACTCGGGATCCCATCTTATATCCCATCACTGTTAGGATTTCATTTCAATTTGTTTTCTTCTGAATATACTTTTGTCTCGGGACGCGAGTATTTTCAAAAAACTTGGCTTGTGGCTGTCGTATCCAAATTTTTGCGATTTCTGACTAGTGGTCTGTCTTGATCAATGATTATACATGGGTCACAAAGTTTTGTTCTTTACGAAGCACATACCTATTTTGAATTGACAGTTCCATTAAAGTCTTATCTTTGTGTATGATTTGGGACGAAATGATTGGATAAGTGTGGCGAAATATGTGGCTTATGCTGTTTTGTTTTCTTATTTCCACTGGACGCTTTTGTGTGAGGAGTTGATGTCAAGCCCGCGAACCTTATTGGTTGGAAAGGTACACAAAATCTCAGCTTTTACCGACAAATGCTCCCAGTTGCTAAAATCAACATTTCTTCTTGTAGAGTAGGAAAAGTACACAAAGCAGAAGGATCCAAAAATAAAGTAGCCACATGCTTTCGGTGTGTACGCAATTTGTGATAATATCATTTGGTAGGCCGACTGGCCACATGTTTTCGGTGTGAAATTGATTTCGTATTTTTAAACGTCATGAATATCACTGAATCGACGTCGGATATTGATAGTTGAAAATAAGGTTGTTCAACTACGGTGTAGGTGCCGATTTTAGCTTAAATTGGCACATATATCGGATAGGCTGGTTTTTAAATAATTGCCACCTACATCGTTAAGGACAAAAACCGACCCTTAGCGATGACGATTTACGATTATCTTACATTCATATTGGGCCAATTTTTTAGAATTTTACGCACTTGGCCAAATGTATTTTATTCTTTTTTCTTTTAGTCCATTAATCACATATCAATATAATCTAAACTAATGATATCCAAAATCAATAAAATTAAAGATAAGTTAAAAAGATAAGATGAGAATTTAAAGTCTAATAAAATTAAGTGAAAATCTCTGGAAAATTTAAACAAAACGATTTGTTTTTTTTTTTAAAGAAAGTTCAGAGGGCTTGAGGGAGGCCGGGGGAAAACAGGCCAGATGGAGGGCTAGGAGAGCCGAGGGAGAAAGTCCAGGCCCCAGGGGAGCCTGGCTGCCTGGGCGAAGGGGAGCCGGGGGGTTATATTTGATGATTAGTTGTGTTATTTTTTTTTTTAAAAAAAAGGGCCATAAGTCTCGGGAAAATTGGGGATGCACGGGGCCGAGGGGTTATATTTGATGATTCGTTTTGTTATTTTTTTAAAAAAAAAGGTCAAATGACTTGGGAAAATTGGGGACACGCGGGGGGCCGAGGGAAAATACTCCAGGCCCCAGGGCAGCCTGGTTGCCTGGGCCTTGGGGAGCCGAGGGAGGGATTCCTGGGGGCTCAGGGAAATGGGCGACGAGCGGGGCCCCAAGGGGAAAAAATTTCAAGGCAGCCTGGGGAGGGACTCTTGGGGAGTTAAAAAAATCACAGTGTCCCAATTCTAGTGCAGGTGCTAGTGCCACAAGAATTTTTCGGTGGCACTGAACAACCCTAGTTGAAGATCCTTCCAATAATTCGGATTATTTGGGCGAGTTTATGAGCTGTAGTGACATGATCGATCGGTGGACCAAGAGCAAGACAGACCTGTGTTTTTTGACTTCGCAAATGTGGTAGTTCGGTCACTTTTCCAAGATCTAGAACTTAATTGAACGAGTTATGGTTTTATCCGCCTCTCTGTGTTTCTGTAACAAATATAAATGGATAGATAAATGTTTACGGGGAGATGAGAGAGAGAAATATCTAGGTACAGGGAGAGCAATATATATAGCTAGAAACAGTTAAATATCTTTGGGAAATATCTGCGCTAATAGAAAAGATTATAACTCAAATATTGGTTTAATTCCTGAAAGCAAACCATGAATTAATTGAAATGGTAACTCTAGAAAGCTCCGAATGGATATATATTCTTGGAATAGGTTGCTTGGGTTAAACTCGATCAGGACAACGCCCAAGCTACATAGCATGTAGGGCCACAAACTATCGTACTTACTGATCCTTCCTTGATATAATTTCGCTTTTTTTTTTTGGTAAACAAATGGGCCAATTAGGGAGGCCCAAAATCACATAGAACATAGAAGGGGGTTGGATCTTGATATATATAATTGGCGTTATATGGTCGCCCGTCCTAACATCTAGGCCTAGACTCCTAGTGGCATTCTAAAACCGAAGGAATGGTTGCAAATAGTACTTGAACTGAGAAATACTCGGCCAAGAAAAACTTTGAAAGAAAAGATACTTTATTCCTTTTTTCATATAGGTTCAAAGTTCAAACCATGTTACAAGTTACAACGATACCAGACGTTGCTTATAAATAATTATGATTAAGACCAAGAAAAACAGAGAAGAAGGGAAAAGATACTTTATTCCTTTTTTCGTCTTGCGTGTTCTTTTTGCGAACCCCATTAAAGTTGTCGAAGAGTACTTGCTTGCAAAGCTGAATATACAACACTCCATCCTTTCTGCGTAAGATGCGCACTGTCCCAAAAAAATGCTGATTCTGGGTCGTCACAAAGCGTATATTTTTTTGCTCCGCTCTCGTCTTCACTTCCACAAGAATATTCACTGCTTATGCCAAAGCAACAAGGCTTCAGTGGGTTCACGAACTTAATACTTCCTGCAAAACATGAAGATAGTGCTCTGTTAGCTATGTAGGAGTCAATATTTATATATGATTCGCGATATAATCATATAGAACCAAATTAATTAGAAGACGCTAGACAAAGGTAGTAGTACTAGTACACATGACCAAGTGTACTGGGCGCTTCATTATATTCAAAAAGCTATAATCATCCATAGGTGCTTGCATACCTTGGCTGTTCAATATAGACATGAACGAGTCATAAAGATCGAGAATGACGAAAGGAGAATCCTTGGTTTCGTTGTTCAGCTTTGCTACGGCTTGTTGCAACAAAAGGTTGTGGAAATTACTCACAAGCGAGTTTATAGTTTCATTGCATTGGTGGAATGAGGATGTGGCTGTGAACAAAGGGAGACATCCTGAAGGCTGTAAAGTATTCACAGCTACTTTTTTAACTCCCAAACCATGAATACGTTTCAAGTTGGTAGTAATTTGATTGACCACTGAGGTAATGAAAGATTGCAAACCCTGCATGCAGATAGAAGGTTCAATATATAGTCTTAACATTAACGTAATAGGCAAGGAAATAGGAAATTAGCAAATAACGAGAAGTAACCAGGGAACTCTAGAAAAAAGTTTCCGCTATGTTTGCTAGCTCGATTGTCTTGCAAAATCGAACTGTTGCGTTGACGAGTCGACGCCAAAGTCCTGACGTACGTGTTCTCTTTCTTTCACCCTTTTTACTGGGCCAAGTGATAAAAGAGAACTGCAGTCCATGATGGAAGCCCATGATCTATTGAATGGATACTAATACCTGGTCACATTTTGGGCCAAGTGATAAAAGAGAACTATAGTTCCGTGATGGGAGCCCAGCTCTATTTAGTGTATCTTAATACCTGGTCACATTTTGGGTCAAGTGATAAAAAACTGTAGTCCCATGATGGGAGCCCAAGATCTATTGAGTGGATCCTAATACCTGGTCACAAGTACGTCAGTACGTCTTAGATGTATCGGGCTTTTGCCTTGAGGTGACATGAACCACCCAGAAAGCCCATCAGCTCAAGAACAAGACAAACAGAGTGGGATTCTCAGGACCCGGAGACCCCCTAACCCAGCCACAAGGCCCATGGTTAGAAAAAAAAAATTCACACAGAGGGGAAAAAGGTTGGGTGTGAGGGATGGAAAACAAAAGCATCCTCCATTTATAAATAATAATAAGAAGAAATCCCATTGAGCCCCCTGTGTATACATATATAATATTGTCTCCAACTACAAAGCCCAAAGGAACTAATAACTTTTATTGATATATACACATATATTATTAATCGTATTTCTTCTTAGCCCATATAAATTATCAAAAAATTGGATGATCAGTTTCATTATTATGTATAATATAAGGTTTGTGCAATTCTCACCTGAACAGAGTCATTCTTGATTAGGTAAGTGTTGTAGTCATTACCAGCAACAGTGACAAGGGAGACCGAAGACTCTAGGTCTCTAATAGTAAATACGTTGTCTTTCATAAGGTATTCGAGCAGATCGATCTGGGTGGTCATGTTTGGGCCCGTGTTAATAGTATCAAAAACACCCGTACCTCCATAAGCAAAATTCATACCATATCTTAGCAATGGGATCCCATACTTCCTCCATCTGTATGGAATTGGAGACCTAACTCCTATGAACTTAGCTGCACAGGTAGAATTACCAACAACGTTAGAGATGATGCTTCGTTAACAAAAGAACAATATCAATCCAGGGAAAGAGAGAAAGGGACATACCAACGAAATCGGTGAGGACACGCCCACTGGAGAAACGACCGGTTGGTTTACCAGGAAATGTGATCCCATAGGGATATTTCCATGAAGCTTGAGATTTATTGGTGTTGCCTGTATCGGAATAGGAATCGCCAAAGACAAAGAGCTTTGATGGACTATGGCTGCTGTTGTGATGATGATGACGAGCAGACTGTCCTTGCACCACTTCTTGCCCTGTGATAAGTAGCAAAAATACACGTATAGAGATTAGCGCGAAAACTTCATTGCTATCGTCGGAAAATGTGAAAGGAACAGGCTTATAGTGCTAAAAACCTAAGAAAAAGGAGAAGAGGAAGCAGTAGAGAATGAAGTAGAGGAGCTTTTGCGTCTGCATCATTTGTAAGAAGAGAATCAAAGCGCAACGTTTACACAGCACTGATATTTCCGCAAAAATAAGAATGCAATTGTCCGAGCAGATGTGCGGATTGACGGATATATATATATATATATATATATATATATTATATACCGGCTGTGAAGAGCAGGTTTACCAATGGTCAACAGTACGCATGTAACTTTGGCGGCCGAGACACGTCGTGCCTCCACTATGATCACGAAGGGTCCCTTCTTTGGGTGACAGGCCACACACGCAACTCTTTGACGCGGCCATAAATTCAATTCAATTGAAGTTGGTTCGATACGTTTGAACTACTCCCTTCAAAAATGAACCACGCGTCATCGAATTGGTCATCCACGATCGTCTTGGATTGGTGAACTTTAAGGGAGGGGAGGGGAGGTTCAAATTCCAATGTGGCTTAGCCAACGTCAAATCCTAGGTTATGTTCGTTTTGAGTAAAAATGTAGGATTTTAGAGAAGTTGTGAATTTTTATGTTGAATAGTGTTTTTATTGGTGTTTGTGACAAGTGGAGAGAGAAATGATTTGATGTAATTGTTTAATAAAAAAATATTAGAGTTGTGTGAAAAAGTATAGAGAGAGAAAATTTATATTGAATAAAAAATTTAAAAATTGTTGGAGATTGTGTAAAATGTATTGGTATTTGTGTTTGAATTATGAATATGTTCGGTGGTAGATTTGTGAATATAGTTAGAATTCTGAGAAAAGAGTGAAAACGAACATGACCTCGGAAGAATACCCTGGCCTCGGAAGAATTTTCAATGCCCCATTAATATGAACAGTAACTTGTGATTTGGTAGTAGGTTTAGTTCACAAGTACTAGCTAATCAATTTAATCACGGCAATCCGGTCATAATGTTAACGAAATAGATGTTTTTTTCAGTACCCTTCTAACATGAAGAAGCTACATCAACGACGACCAATAATCTGATAGCTTGATAATTAAAAACAGGAATATTAAAAACTGCATTCGGGTCCTGAAACTAGCCAAGTGAAATCAAATTAAATATTTTCCCTCCACCACATATCTATTTCAACTTGCCCAGAAGACTTTAAGTGAAAACCGGAGTCGCAAAAGGAGAGCACAAGTTGCAGTATCATGGGACCCGTTCATGAAAGGTACCCAATTATACTTTTGAGATTTTTGTTCATCGCACAAGCTCGTGGGTGCACAACTCTCTATCCGTTTTTTTTTTCCGATCAACTTGGCAATTTGACGAGACATTTTTTTCTTGGAGGTTCTTAATATTTATAAAAATTTTGGAGGCCTAGAGACCATGACCAGGGTCATGTTCGTTTTGAGAAAAAATGTAGGATTTTAGAGAAGTTGTGAATTTTTATGTCGAATAGTGTTTTATTGGTGTTTGTGTAAAGTAGAGAGAGAAATGATTTGATGTAATTGTTTTATAAAAAAGTATTAGAGTTATGTGAAAAAGTATAGAGAGAGAAAATTTATGTTGAATAAAAAATTAAAAAGTTGTTGGAGATTGTGTAAAATGTATTGGTTTTGTGTTTAAATTCTGAATATGTTCGGTGGTAGAATTGTGAATATACTTAGAATCCTGAAAAAATAGTGAAAACGAACATACCCCTGTTATTATAACTGGCCGCCTAGCTTTTTGTGCTCTTGCGGCGGTAGACGGGACAATTTGTCAAAGTCCCTTTTATGTTCACCATTATTAATCTACGTCGACTTTGTACGTACGTATTGATATTAATTTTTCTGGCGAAAAATATCGATTGGAAGCAAGAAATATAAATTTTTTAATATTATGTGATAACGTTACCAGAATTTCTCCAAGAAGTAGATTTGGAAAATACAAAACAAACGACGAACACCACAACAATTTTTTTCCCCTCTGCGAATTCTAGTGGAGTTTTGGAAGTGTCTTTCAGAGCTGAATACACAGTGAACCATCCCTCTTGGTTAGGATGAAACGAGTCCCAAAAGAATGCTGATTTTGGGTCCTCACAAACTACATATTTCTTGGCCCCACTCTCGTCTACACTCCCACAGCCATATTCACTGCTTATATAAACCAACGCAACACGTACGGCTTCAGTGGGTTCTCAAACTTGATACTTTCTGCACAAAGCGAAGATAATTATTGCTCTGTCAGTGAACCTAGTAGGCCAGAATCAGTTTAAAACATGCATGCTCGATGAAAGCGAACCAAAGTGAACAAGGTGGTCAATAAACGAACTTAGAAAGGGAATTGAATAGGTTCTAAAAAATTTGGTCAATTTTTTTAAAAATTTAAAACTCACAGCTGCACAATCTCACATATACTATCAACAAATTTTAATAGTACTTTACACCAATATATAATGCGAAAATTATAATTCAATATGGACACATTACTGTCCATGCAACAAAATAACGTTAGACTTTATTTCTTAATCAAAGAAACACGAAAAACATTTTTAAATTTTTAACAAATGCAACCAGTCGGAGTCGTGGAGGGAATATCGTAGGACGCATATGTCACTGTATAGTATATATGTACTAGCTGTGAAGCACCATATATATATGCTGCCGATGGGTCAGTCAGCACGGTCATCGGCGCATCGCCATGCTGAAATATTCTTCCCCAAAAGTACTCACGTGGTGCCTCTGTGCATGGAATTTTCAACTACGACGTGGCTTTTGGCCTTGGGTTACGTTCTCGTGGATGTGTCAGTGAGAAGTATACAGAATTGCTGGGACATTCTAACAGTCAACAATATTTGGTTGCGTAAAGGATCTTTATACTTTGTAAGGGTTTTGACCGGCTGAACTTTAATTTGATGAAGTTTCAATTTATGTCCACTTCGCCGAATAGTAGCACTACATGAAATATGGTCTTCGCCGAATAGTAGCACTACTCGGGTTCCCATCTTATATCCCATCACTGTTTGGTTTCATTTCAATTTGCTTTCTTTTGAATATACTTTTGTCTCGAGATGCGAGTATTTTCAAAAAAATTGGCTTGTGACGAGATGATTGGATAAGTCATGTGGCGAAACATGTGGCTTGTGCTGTTTTGTTTTCTTATTTCCATTGAACGCTTTTGTGTGAGGAGTTGATGTCAAGCCCGCGAACCTTATTGGTTGAAAACTACACAAAATCAAGCTTTTACCGACAAATGCTCCCAGTTGCTAAAAGCAACATTTCTTCTAGTGTAGGAAAAGTACACAAAGCACAACGATCCAAAAATAAACTAGCCACATGCTTTCGGTGTGGTACGCAATTTGTGATAATATCATTTGGTAGGCCGGCTGGCCACATATTTTCGGTGTGTAATTGATTTCGTATTTTTAAACGTCATGAATATCACTGAATCGACGTCGGATATTGATAGTTGGAAATCCTTCCCAATAATTCGGATTATTTGGGCGAGTTTATGAGCTGTAGTGACATGATCGATCGGTGGACCAATAGCAAGACAGACCTGGGTTTTTTGACTTGGCAAATGTGGTAAGTCGGATTATCTGTACCCAACATTTTTTTCTTGGAGGTACCCAATATTGAATATTTATAAAAAAATTGGAGGCCTAGAGACCATGACCTGTTATTATAACTGGCCGCCTAGTTTTTTGTGCGCGTGCGGCCGTATACGGGACAATTTGCCAAGGTCTCGTTATGTTCACCATTATTAATCTACGTCGACTTTGTACGTATATATATTAATTTTTCTGGCGAAAAACATCGATTGTAATTAATAAGAAATATAAAATTTTTAATATTATGTCATAACATTACCAGAATTGCTCCAAGAAGTAGATTTGGAAAATACAAAACATACCACGAACACCACAACAATTTTTTTTCCCCTGCGAAATCTAGTGGAGTTTTCGAAGTGTTTCTTTCAGAGCTGAATACACAGCGAACCATCCCTCTTGGGTAGGATGAAACGAGTCCTAAAAGAATGCTGATTTTGGGTCCTCGCAAACTACATATTTCTTGGCCCCACTCTGATCTACACTCCCACAGCCATATTCACTGCTTATACCAACGCAACACGGCTTCAGTGGGTTCTCAAACTTGATACTTTCTGCACAAAGCGAAGATAATTATTGCTCTGTCAGTGAACCTAGTTGGCCAGAATCAGTTTAAAACATGCATGCTTGATGAAAGCGAACCAAAGTAATTGAAGAAGCTCGCTAGGCTCTGAATTTCACACTGATGATCATGGGGATAGTGTTGAAACTTGAGAAAAGTATCCAAGTTTAACAAGTACACCTAGCCTGAATGCAAGCTTTTAATTGATATATGCAAAATTACATGACCAAAAAAAAAACTTAATCACCCGGATGCATGGTTACCTTTGTTCTTGAGTACGGACATGAAAGAGGAATAAAGATCCAGAATGAGGAAAGGAGAATGCTCGGTTTCGTTGTTCAACTTTGCGACGGCTTGTTGCAACAAGGTGCCGTGAAAAAAACCAAGCGAATTGTCACGTTCGATGCATTGCTTGAATGAGTTTGTGGCAGTGACGTTTGGCAGACAACCTGTAGGCTGTATACTTACCACGGCTATTTTTCCAACTCCCAATCTACGAATACGTTTTAAGTTGACGGTAATTTGATCGACCACCGTAGAAATGAAAGATAGCCATTCCTGAAATAGACGAATATATAAGAAGAAGGTAATTCGTTACTATAATATACGACAGAGCAATGAATCACGTACGTTTTAACATGAAAAACGAGTTGTCGTAATGATGTATGCAAGTGTCTTTTGATAAAAATGGATAAATTTTATATATACAATATACATGTGTGTGTGTGTGTGTGTGTTGGTTGTATATATGGATAGATTAATTTATATGAATAGCATTAATAAATATAAAACGTGTAAACACAATTCTCACCTGATCAGTAGATCCATTATTCCTTGCAGCGTAAGTAGTATAATCATTACCTACAACACTGACAAGGGAGATAGAGGACTCTAGATCGCTAATATTGAACACGCTTTTTCTAATTAGGGTTTCAAAGATATCAATCTGGTTAGTCAAGTTTGGACCCGAGTGATACACTGTATCAAATACACCCGTGCCTCCGTAAGCAAAGTTCATTCCATTTTTCAACGAATGAAATCCCTTACATTTCCTCCCTCTGAATGGAATTGGAGACGTAACTCCTATGAACTTGGCTGCATGCATGTAATCAAATAGAATGTTAGAGATGCTTTTATAAAATACATAATATTTCTGATGAGAATGTGAAACATTGAGCCCATCATTCTGCAACGAGAATTTTGTGATCTTGAAGAATCACTGCGAGGCAACATCTTTTACTTTTGCCATAATAACGTTCAGTTGCCAACAAAAAATATTATGCAAGTATGCAATACGTCAATCATTCAATGTTCCACTACAAGAAAGCTATTGTCAGTACAGAGATAGAAAGAAGGACAGACCAACGTAATCGGTAAGGACACGGCCATCGGAGAAGCGACCGGTTGGTTTACGAGGAAATGTGATGCCATAGGGATATCTCCAGGCTTCAGTTTTCTTGGTGTTGCCTGTGTCAACGTATGAATCCCCAAAGACGAAGAGTTTAGATGGAGAATGATGGGAAGAATGACTGTGGGGGTTAATGTGCGGGTGATCATGACGATCTAAATATCCCTGCGCCACTTGTTGCCCTATACAAAGTCACACAGAAATAAACATATTAAAAAAATGGCAAGCGAAACTTATAGAATTTTTAAGGCGAATGTGAAAGAATTAAACAGGATCATTATAGTGTTGGAACCTAAGAGAATAAACGAGAGAAAGCAGAAGATAGAACAATAGAGAAGCTTTGGGGTGTCCATCGATTCTGGGCAACAAAGAGAAGCTAGCGAGAGGAAATGCAACTGGAGAATTTTACTGGATAGGATTTATTATCTATCTATATATATAACACTAGATATAACGAACTTATCTAACCCTTGGGTTACATTCGAGGGTCAACGGGGCGAGGGACGCGCGCCTTGCTGTTCCATAACCTCGAGGGGCCATTCCCTGGGGTCACATGAGTGATCTTGAGCACGTATACGAGGGACGTCACGTCACGATCAACGGGGAACGGGAATTTTTTTCCGTTTAAAGTGATCATACAAACGCCCACTACTGAGGCAATATTAATTGCTGGCGTAAATCTTTTTTAAGGTATTTGGGAGTCATGAAAGGTCACATCGAACCCGACATTAATGGAGTAGTTTCTTGTACTGCTATCGGATTATAAAATCAAAGCTGTTATTGGGGAGGTTTTTGTTGGCTGATCTTTGGAATCACACCAAGACTAAATACTTTTGAGTACTAATTAATTTATAAAAGCCATATTTAGTAGCAATTAGTGTTTAGCATTAGGCTGCATGGATCATTAATTAATAAAATAAACCTAAAATTAAGGAGCCCCAAAAAAACTTATATTAATCTTTTAAGAAATTTACACCTGTTTATATATATATATATATATATATATATATAGTTTCTATAAGAGGAAAAGAGGACGACCAAATATTGAATGGGTTTGAACTTCTTGATAACTAGCTTACATTCTTAACACAATTGAAGTGTGCTCATATGATCATCTGAGGATCTCTAACGTACAAAGAAAGAGCTGTAATATATCTGTCTTTTTATTTTTTTAATCCTCTGATCAAATGAAGCTTATGGTTGTATTTTTTTTTCAAGTTTCTTCACGTATACTAGTATAACTTTAGTTATAATATCGTTAAGATTGTTAGGTTTGCTGCCTGGTTAATCTACCCACAATACTAGCGTTCAACGCTCTATTTTTTGAAACTTAATGCGATATCTTTTATGAATGGTTTATATTATATGGCCATAACAAACTTTTACTGGTTCTTCAGAATTTAGTCCATTACATAATTAAGGAGCTGCGGCGAACGGAGGCTCCTTCGCCAATGTGAATCGACGTTACATGACTTACCTAATGCGAATTGTCTTTTCGTGTCAAAATATTTTGACATTTCTTCTCAAAAAAATTCCTGGGAAATTTCGTAGGTTTGTGATAAGGAATATACACTTATACTAAATTTCAAAAGCACTTAGCACGTGATCTATATGATTAGTTAGTAACTTAACCGAGCAAGCCATCTAATAATATTACACGTACAACATTTTCGTGACATCAATGGTGAGCAAGGCATCTTATATATAATATATATCAGGAGACATTTTCGGTACTGTAGCTTCATTTGAGGGATGAAAAAAAATGTACATATGAAATGCAAATGAATTATATATCTATTAATTTCTGCTTTCGTAGAGGTATTGTATGTCAACACGTTTTGAGTTTGGACTTATTCTTTAATTTAATATGAACAAAGCCAGCAAATTTTGCAGCCCGTACACGAAATTGAATAATTCTTTTTTTAATTATCCTTTCTTCTTTCTTTTTTGTTTTTTGGGCTTTTCTAAACAATAATTCATGACCCTCCTTTCCTTACTAAAAAATTAATTTTGCAATTTTAATTATTTGACCTAGATTTTATATTCTTTGGATCATGCAAACGGACAAGACCGTGATTTGCCTCGTATCTCGTTGGATGGGGACTTTTTAGGAAAGTTTAGAGACAGTGCAAGGACCGTAGTGAAAGACAGAGTGAGACTTGGGCCTGGTGCAAAATATTTTTTGGGGTTCTGTCACAAACATCTGGGACTACCCAGTTTCATATATATACTGCTTTCAGGTCCATGATCCATAGAACTTTATGAGGACGAATGACTATTACCAGAGGTTTCTAGTAGCCCGGTTTTGGCCCGCCGGTCGTGGGCAACCTTTAAACTATTTATTTCTAGCGGCCCGGTTTCCCAACTCTACGAGGGAATAACACAAAGGTCTAATCCTTATGTCCGCTATTAGTACATTACATTGATTTTGAACATATTTCAGAGACCAATGCCTACCACAAGAGACGGATCTACGCCATATGAATGTCCTCTCAAGACCTCCAAGCTTGCAAAGCGACAAGAGCCGTGACTCGTGACTTAGAAGAAAGGAAATCTACCTGATCTTGAAAGGGGTAATCTTGATAACCAGGCCAGGGAAAACATCGTCTGGGTCATGGATATGGGGATTTTCTTCGACAATATATGGATCCCCACATTTTTCGCTTATAGAATGAAGCGTCTCTCCTTCACGAACCACGTAAATTTCATCGCATGGCTTGTTGATATTCTTCAGAGTAGTCGGAACCGCGAGTTCGCCTTGGTCACCCGATTCACAATAGCTCAAAACCAGCATCACTGCTACGAACAGAGCAGTGTAGCAAGAAACCCTCTCAGAGATTGCAGTTGATGAACAAACACATACGATGGCCATTTTTGTCACGCAAATTATGTCAATTTGCTTTTCTTTCTGGATTTGTAAAGATTTTCTCAAAGGGTGTACTATAAACTATAAGGCTTCTGAAGAGGATTAAGGAGCATGTTGAGGATTTATATCAGAGATGGGTGGGTTCTTCTTTTCTTTTGGTGGTTGGAGTGGGCGCACTGCTTGGCGGGAGTTCAAACGGTGCTCTCAGTGTAGTTGGTATCTGTCAGGGACACCGAAGACGTATAAAAGAGTGAGGAGAAAGAGTTAGTTTAACTGCTTTATTGAAGCGGATCGCCGGATTGGTGTTTGCCGCCATGGGTTTGACTCTCTTCTTTTTTAATTTATTTATTCCATAAGGTTCGGATAGCCGGTGCCCAATAAACATATAGTTAGTCTAAGAGACAGGCAGGTTTTCAGGATGGGCCGACTAATACCATGTGGAGCAAGAAGGTCTGAGCCGTGGGTAATGGGTCAAGCTGGGAAATTGGACCAAATCATACAACATGGCTAAATGGGAGGAGTGGGCCGATCGAGATTACTGGTGGACACTAGCAAGCTGTTCTAATAGCATTCGAAAACCAGAAACAATTTTGACGAAGGAAAAAGAAAAAAAAAGGTGACATTTTGTTTTTGGGTAAGGTAGAAAAGGACATTATTTTATTTCACATAAAAGCTAAACGCAAAGCATGTTACAACTTACAACAGAGTCCAAAATTGCTTGACAAACGAATAAAGACATAGAAACTGCTTCGGAAAAGAAAAATTAAAAGACACAGAAACTAGAAAAATCATTAAACCAAGCAACTAACGCCACAACATTTGGTTCTTTTTTGGCTCACCCTAGTGAAGTTGTTCAAGAGTCGCTTGTAAGGCCGTATACACAGCACGCCACCCCGCCTGCGTAGGATGCACTTGGTCCCAAAAGAACGCAGAGCCGGGATCCTCACAAATTGTATATTTCCTGGCTCCACTCTCATCTTCACTCCCGCAGGAATATTTAGTGCTTATTCCGAAACAACATGGCTTCAGTGGATTCTCGAACTTTATACTCCCTGCACAAAATGAACATAATATGGAATCTCAAAAATCAATATAGTAATCAGGCCCATATTTAGGAACTTCTCTTGGTATAAACATTAAGATCACGATAGCTATACAAAATAGACACCAAAGATCATGATTTAAAGATTAAAGTAGATCGATGCAGAATCACCTAGGTGTTCTCCTTTGTTCTTGAATACCGACATGAACGCGGCATAAAGATCAAGAATGACAAAATCAGAACCATTGGTTTCCTTGTTCAGCTTCGCCACAGCTTGTTGCAGCAAAAGATTGTGGGAAACCACAAGCGAGTTTTGAGTTCCATTGCATTGTTGGAATGAGGACATGGCTGTGCTCTGAGGGAGACAGCCTAAAGGCTCTAAAGTTGTCACGGCTAACTTTTTAACTCCCAAGCCATGAATGCGTTTCAAGTTGACATAAATTTGATTCACCACCGCAGTAATGAAAGATTGCCAACCCTGCGAATAGATAATTTTAAAAGAAGTTAATGCTCGGATGACATTTTATATGATTGAACATCTACAGCTCTTACCTGAGCAGACCCATTTTTGACCGTGTAAGCACCATAGTCATTACCAGCGACAGAGACGAGGGCGACAGAGGATTCTATGTCACTGACAGTAAACATATTGTCTCTAAGGAGTTGTTGGAAGAAATCGATTTGGGTCGTCATGTTCGGATCTGACACCAAGGTATCAAATACCCCGGTGCCTCCATAAGCGAAATTCATTCCGTTTTTCAAGTACTTAACCCCAAGGCGCTTCCATCGGTATTGAAATGGGGACTTAACCCCCATGAACTTGGCTGCAGGTGTACAGTTAAATGCAAGATTAGAGAAGCGTACAGCTCGAAAGTCCTTGTTCCTTTTTTTTTTCCCGCTCTCAACACTTAGAAATATGACATCATCGGATCATCCTATGGAACCTAAAGTAGAGTCATCTATTTAACCATCAGAGAATTTGAAGCTAGTGAATCTTCCATTGACTACCTATGATTTTATGTTTCCAAGGAAGCATTGAAGCAACTCATAATGGCTAATGTACTGAGCGCCTGGCAAAAGAAATAGGCAAATTTTTGCAATAGGTTGCTTGTCTAATGCTTCACTAGAAGACCCATGTAGTTTCTAAGATACACTCAAGCACGTGTATAGTCAAGCACTTCAAGCTCTGGAATTCAATGGTAGTAATTCCTACTCCAAGATTATAAACAATGTAGCTTAATTTGGAAAGAAATCGCAAGTTATTAAGCTCTTAGAAAGTGGAAGACCTGAAAAAGAGGAAAAATAATAAGTTCATAGTAATACAAACTAAAGTAATGATGAAAAAGTGACACGGAAACTTTCGAATCTGCTTTAATCAGTGGCAAATATTGATGCGCCCTCGACTGGTTTTTCATTAGTCCAAATTATATACCCCGAACTTTTCTTTAACTGTATCCCCTCACTAATCCTCCTTTTGGTCTTTCCCTACGAATTTTCAGGGGAACAAAGAGTAAAGTGAAAGTTGTGAAGAAGGGGGATTGACGTTTGTGGGTCAGCAGAGTTATCAATGACTCAATGTTATCATGATAGCAGGAAGGAAACAAAGTGAGGCAGTTCAACTCAAAAAAGGAAGAATTCAAGGAATTATGGTGGTGGGGTAAAAGGACTTATCGACAAAAAAAAAGTATCCTCTTAGGATACGTGTATAAATCTTCCTATCGCGAGAGAAAGTAAGAATGTTTGCAGCTAAAGATATGATGCTGATCTGACATGATAGAAAGGGGGAGAAGAAAAGTAGGACAACAGTACAACATTTACAGGCAAAAGGGACAACCACCCGGATACCCAGTATATATAACTAATATAAGAGGGGAGAGAAAAAAGAGGAAAATTGGCAAGCAAACAAGAGGAGAGGAACCCACCATTGATAAAGCTACACAAACAAAAGCAAGGCGCATTATTTGTACGTGCTAAAGAAAAAGAAAAAAAGCACATCACTGGAGAGAGAGAGAGAGAGAGAGAGAGAAGGACACACCAACGTAATCGGTAAGCACACGGCCATCGGAGAAACGACCAGCTGGTTTACCGGGGAAGGTGACGCCGTAGGGATATTTCCAAGAGCTGGATTCAGATTTTATGTTGCCCGTGTCAGCATATGAATCCCCGAAGACAAAGAGCTTTGAAGGACGAAAATTAAAGAAATGACGATGGGTGAGGTGGCGGCGGCCAGGTACACTTCCTTGCACCACTTGTTGCCCTGTCGTAAATCACACACATAAATGTACAGAAACTAGCGAGAAGTGATTACTTTTGAAGGTAAAGGTGAAAGAAGCAGATTTGATTCGTTTGAAAACCTGAGATAAGGGACAAGAAGAAGCAGCAGAGAACATAGTACAGCTTTTGCGTGAGCATAGTTGGTAAGAACTAAGAAGAGAAGCCAAGCGTGAAGCGCTACAACCACACACACACACACAGAAAAAAAGAAAAGAAAAGCGTGAAGCGCTATAAAAAGCCAGCGGTGGGGGAAAGGTTTGGAGGATGAGTACTTTTATATGTAGTGGCCGTGAAGCACAAGTTTACCTGCGGTCACCTGGATTGATAATTTGATGACCCGTAATTTGGCTATCGTAACCCAGGGTTACTGCTTACAACTCAACAACAACAAAAAGTAAGCCCAGGGATCCACGCCTGCCCAACAGTGGACCACGCCCCTCTCTCAAAACCTGCCCCGGATTTGCTGCGGTTCGGTACGCGGGCCCCGCTTGTGGCGTCACAGTAAAAAACAACTTACATAAACGGCAGTCATACGAGGCATTTGTGATTTTCCACCGGGCATCAGGATCCGGAGTCATACTTCTATTTTTTTTTCCGGGCAACGAGGACAGACTAGGCTACCTGATTGAATCTACCTGCCTATACAGATAAATTCTGGATAACTAGCACAGATCCCAACGGAGACAAATCTACAACCGGTAACTTCGGTTTAGGTGGGTTACATTTAAGTGGGTTATAATATTTACCAATTGAAAAATTAAATACGTGACATGTGAGTCTAACACACAAATATAAGGAAGTCCTACTTCTATTTATGTGACGGAGAATTCACTAAAACAATTTGCGAAGGTGCTCAATAGTTAGAGGAACCCGTACCACTCTTGAACAAACTGTATTTTATTTGCGAACCCGAATTTCAGTAATTTATTGACTTGAATTGATACTCAAAAACTGTGCTATTGATTCAAGTGGACTAAATCTAGCCCGATACACAAAAATATTAATTTGCAACATATTTATCTCCTTATAAAAAACAAAAAGGAAAGAAGGTGGTCTGAAAATAAGTTAATAAAACATGAAAAAAGGGCTAAGGTTATAACCATGCCTAAGGCCTACATTGAATTAGTCGTTTATATAGGATGCTGGAGATCCAATCTTTGTCCTACTGTTAACATTCAAGACTAAAAGCTCGATAAGAAACAAGAATTCTGATCTTAAATCAAGAGAATTTATAATTAAAAACTCGGGAAGAAAAAAGAAAATTAATCGTAAATCAACTCAGTTCTTAATACATGTTGCATTATTTTCGTGCTGCCGTATGTTCATCATAATTGTGAATTTGTGTGAAAACAAATCATCTGCTTAGTAAAAGTCTTGTCGTTTAAGAAGTAGGCTCTTACTTATGAATATTTGCTCAAGAAAATAAAATAAAAGAAAGAAATATCTTCTTACTGCGAGGTGCCACAATAGCATAATCGATTGCCAAATTAGAAATGGAACAACAATGACAATTGTCTTGCATCAAGGGGAAGGCACCATCACACCTTTTTTAAGACGGATGCCAGAATTATGTACGAGGAATTAATTCTCTATTCCTTGTTCACATTTTCATCAATTTCTACATCGGACACCCACAACTTGGGTTGTCATTAACAAGAAAGAAAGAAACCATGGAAGGATACCAGTAGAAATAAGAGGCACCCCAACCTTCGTTATCAGTCTTTTAACATCTTTCTAGATGGGGAGAGCACGCTCCCCCCGTCTTCATGGTTTCATCAACAATTTTCTGATATAATTAAGAATTTCCTCCACATTGACAGTCCAAGCAACAGAAGCAGGGGAATGGCCTGTCCATGGGTTGTTTGTGTTCCATCTGTATCGATGTAAAGTAACTCTATCAGAGGAAAACAATATCCGAAAAAAGATTAAATTTCTCCTAGGATTGAACATACACTTTTAGTCCTTGATCCATTAGCGTATGCCCTACACAGATGCCAACGGTCTCAACCCTGACAACCCCCTCCTTGTATGTGAAAAGATCAGGACGGACGAGTGCTACAAAACTGACAGGGTCATGAAGGAAAATTCCTGAAAGAGAACTTAAGAGGATAAATTTATGATTCAAGTATGATGACAAAATAATTCAAACGCGTGAACATGGGAATATTAATAGTGACTACCACAGACTCCATCAGATTTCACATGCCAATCTCTGTAGAACTTGCACATGTCACATACAATCTGAGCATACTTCCCCTTGGATTGCCTCAATTCAAGCATGTCAGCATCTGAAACCACAAGGCAGTGGCAACTATGAGAAGGATATAAACTCCCCCATCACACAAAGTAGCACAAGCAATTAGAATAGAAAGTGAAAACTACAATTCAAATACCTGTAAATTTGACTTGGGTTGTAATGTTTATTCCAACAACAACAATATTTGCCCCCGAGGTGAAAACAATATCTGCTGCTTCTGGGTCCCCATAGATCTGAAAGTCAGGAAATGATGCCCTCTTAGGTCAAGAAGAATCTAAAAAAGCAAGCTAACCCAATTTTTTTACATTGTTACAAATACCTAGACTTCAATGTCCAACTGCTGAAAAATTTACTCAGCGGAACTTTCTAGTTCACAGCAGTTCTATGTGGTGCAATTGCAGATCTTTTTACCAATTAGAGGATATACAAGTGCTTCGTTAGATCCTGAGCAAAAAGTTTTCTGAACCAGAAAGAATCAAAACAATTGGAATCATTTGTCAACTGCTCCTTTTTTTCTCTGTTCTTGGAGCCATAAAAGAGTTGCTTCAACTGGGAATTATTTGTCAAGTTCATGTGGAAAGATGTCCAATTGAAACAGATGTTTAAGCTAAAAACTTTATGTGCCTATAATCTCATGATAGCGAACTAATCCCAGTTATGCTTGGCATGTCTCGTATGAGAAACAGGGTGTAAGAAATGCTAGCACTTACATTTGCTTCAGCAGCAGGATTTACGTTTCCCAAAGCAAAAAAAGCACCACCAAGTATGACCACCCTCTTCACCTTCCCAGCAAAGGAAGAGTCCTGCTTGATTGCCTGATAAAGAGATCTATGTCATCATAAGCATAATAGGTAGGCCTTAAAAAATTCCAATTATGAGGTTCCTGGGTACCATGATAGGGATAAAAGACACAGACACTTACCAAAGCTAAGTTGGTCAGAGGTCCAAGCGCCAGTATAGACACTTCACCAGGATGTTCAGAGATCTTGTCAACAAAAAATTCAGCAGCACTCTTCTCGATTTTCTTCGCTTTTGGTGGAGGTCGAAATATGTTCCCCAAACCATCAGAACCGTGTATAAAGTCAGCAACACAAGGTCTTCCTCCCTTTCCACAATAAAGTTTGATTAGGATGCAATAAAAATACACACCAACAAAAGTATACGACAGATAAAGAGTATATAAAAAAACCCACAGACAGAGAACGACTTTGGAGTGTTGAGGGGGGGGGGGGGGGAGAGGGTGGAAGGAGGAAGGAAGTTAACTAAATTACAAGAAAATAAAAAAGGAAGAAAGGTGACTGTATAATACACAACCACTGACATGGAATACAAAGAGGTCATCTCCAAAAGGATTAAGCAAGCAATGACCCAAAAGTACATCTTACCTACAATCTAAACTTTGGCAAAGGCAGCATACAGTAAAAGAGAAAGAAGATATTAAAACAAATACCTTCAGAGGCTCAGGGTTTCCCTCTGCCACTGGGATGCCTGGACACCCTGCGATCTCACACTATCCTTTTGCACATTGAAAACACTAATTGATCATGGACATGTACCAAAAACATTATACCACTGAAACTGTACGAAAAGAATCCTCGCAATGACAAAGATTTATTTGTAGACAAAGAAAAAACTACATACCAGAAGCAAAGCATTGCGAGTAGCATCTTCGGTCGTAACATTACCGAATATTGTTGTCAAGCCCAAGATCTCCAACTGTGGAGATTGAAATGCCATGAAGATCGCCATGCTATCGTCTAGTGGCAACGAAATAGAAGAAATACAGCTTAATAAACCGGTGATTAAAAAAAAACACTAAAACCCTTATATACATACCTAACATACTCCTCAAGAATCATTTGGTAGAAACAAAATCCTAGCTGGAATTTCCTTACTCACATAATGTACCAGCATTGTTTTGTTTTTTTTCTTATAATTTTTTAATGATGCCCAAATCAGAACCATCTGATAACAGGAAAGCTGTATTTGATCATAAACTAGTGAAGAGAATCCCCATGCATATCAAGAAAAACTTTGCCTTAACCTTTAGAGAGATACTTTCTCCAAAATTCAACTGAAGATCGATGATAAAATCTTGAGGCTATCACAAAGAAAAGGCCAATTTGATAGATTTTATTACCTCAATCAAAACCTAAGAATAAAGCTTGGTATTGCACCGCCTCTTAGCTTCAGGTAAAGTTAAAACTACAGATCTAGCTTTCTCATTATCAAACAGAATCAAAAATTTGCCAAGCCAAAGGGAGCCTTACAATCAAAGCCAAGCCAAAGCAAATTAAATTTTGCAATTATATGTATCTGCAGCTCAACATCTAGCATAAATTACACCCAAATACAAAAGTTTGTGTTCATTACCTTCCGAATTTTTCATATACAAAAAAGACGGAAGTAGTTTCTGGCTTGGCAATGACTTGGAAAAGTCTATCTTTTGCCTTATTTAATGAGACTCAGTTAACAAGATTAAACTATCCGGACTTGACCAACTGCCTAGCTGTTTGGCTTCATTGACGAACGCTGATCGTTTCCTGGTAAATATATCAGCAAATAACATAAAACCACAATCTCATTTTCTTTTTCCTTCTAAGTTTTCCGAGCAACCAAACAGGTGATAAGCGAAACGTCCTCTTCTTTTCCCTCTCAATCACCTCGTTCTTCCAGAAAATGCATTCTCAACAAGCATGAGAAGAAAAAGTAACTGAAGCACAGATTAGAAACTACAAACATTTAGCCAGAACAGCCACTTTCACTCACTCAACAAACATAGGTACTAAAGCGACCTTAAATCGCTGTTCGGACAATAGAAAAGTGGATCGAAATATAGCACACCAGATTTAGGATGAAGAACCATGCTACGGTGACGTTAATTTTTAAGTGAAGTTCACCGGCAACCGAAACTCACCGATGCCAGGGTCAGTGTCAATAATGACCTTCTCGCGCTTCGCATAGGATCCCAAAAGAGCGTCGCTTTCGCCGTCGACGACCTGGCCGTGGGAATTCCTCATCGTACACTCCATCCAATCGCTTCCACTGGGAAAAAGGTAGAACTTCACGGACAACGAAAGAACAATCACACACTGATAAAGTGAAATTTGTATGGATTGTGCGTGCACACACAAGTACAGGCTTTGCATATATATTTAGAGAGACCCACATCGGGCTCTTACAAACTGCAGCGGGATTTGCTGCAGTTGGGTCACCCGAACTGCAGCTGACCCCGTCCCATATATTTATATATAAACAGAAGTAAATGGGGGGTTTTGTCTGATACGAAACGATAGAGGGAGGCTGACGCTGGGCTGAGCTGCCAAACAAGGCCCTCTCTCTCTTCCCCTGAAATTTTAAGTTGGTTTAAGTTGGGGTTAGGTAGACAAAAGATGACAGGATAACTTTTCTGATCCTTAGACCAATGAGAGAACGACGCGTGGTACGTTCAAAGTGCTTTGCGAGCCCCACTCGTCCGTCGAATGCCCGTGGATCGCAATAAAACAGGAGACGGCCTCTGTAAGATGAGCGGACCCTAGGCAAAGGCCTTTTATTTTTTTATTTTTATATTTTTATATTTTTCTTCTTCAAAATTTTATATTTTTTAAAATTTTAATCTAATAAAAATTATAATATAATATCTCGCACTCCATCACATCATTACCTTTTATTATAATAAATATTAAAAATTATTCTTTTACTTTACCCTTCCAAAATTTTAATAATGTGAAAACACAACCTAATTAGAAATTGTAATCTAATATAAAAAAATTAAAGAAAAATCAAACTCCTCGCGGGGCCCTCAAGTCACGTTTTGAACGTTCTTTTATTTATTTATTTATTTCGTAAGGATAATATTATCATCTTTATCATTCTTTACATTAAGAGATAACTAGGGCCCTTAAAAGATTCGATTAGATTTAAATTTAGCATATTCCAAATACGTTAGCCAAAGCCAAAGTGAGTTGCAATCAGAAGCCAACCAACATTTCATTAAAACCATCCACGTTTCGGTTGGCAGATATATTGGGCTCCGGATGTCCGGAAGGGCGTGGGTCCCGGCTGAGAATCCTGGGCAGCATCCTGCACGGGCAGCCCGAACAGGATGCTGCCCAGGATTCTCAGCCCTTGGATGTGCTGGACGGCTGGACGCCGTCCAGCCGGAGGATATTGGGTGCTGCTAGGGCTGCACAACCGGAATGCGGTCCGGACCGCATTGCGGTCCTTAAATAATATAGGACCGGACCGGACCACTTATAAGTGGTCCGGTCCGGTCCGATTTCACTAAATGCAGTCCGGACCACTTAAGTGGTCCGGAAGGACCGGTTTTAATTTTTTTTTAATTTTTTTAATTTTTTAAAATTTTTTAAAATTTTTTCAAAATTTTTTTTAGGTTAATTTCAAATGGGAAGTGTATATAAAAATGTTAAGTTTTAGTTTAGATAAAAATTAAACGTTTTATGTTTATAATTTGTATTAAAAATATAAAAAATATATATATATTTTTTATTTTTTTAATAAATGCGGTCCGGTCCGGTCCGCATTTATTATTAAAGAGGACCGGACCGGATAACTGGATTTATCCGGTCCGGTCCGGACCGGACCGAAAATACGGTCCGGTTTTCCGGTTCAGTCCAGTTCTGTTCACCCCTAGGTGCTGCTATGAAAATGTGCACAATTACGAGAAGTTTTTTTTTCCTTTCAGTTTGTTAAGTGTAGAAAATAATCATAATTTTTGCCATTATTTCCGTCGTTCTGCCACGTTGAATCCCCGTTAAGTAGTCAATGATGTTCCATAGGAAGGCATCATGGGGTGAATTAATACACTAAACAGTTGGTAGCACGTTCAGGCACATGAAATTTTCATCTAAAAAGGAAATGCACACGTGGAGTGTCGAAGCCAATCACTAGGACCATGACCCGCATTCTTCCATTCTATTGATAAGGTGCATGTGCTCCCACAGGATTTCAAACAATATTTTAAAGCTATTCGGGCTTTCCCATCATTATACAGGTCCAGATAAATACATCCAGATACCCATTCCTCAGCCCAGCCCAACTTCCATCAATAAAATACAAGAGAAAAACAATGGGCTTTTAAAGGCTGCTGACACTTAAAGATCCATCACAGATGGGCTTTTGATTTGCGGCCCAGCTTTCGCCAAGCTCAGAAACAACAATTGTTCCATTTATATTATATTATAGACCATACGCCATACGGTATCAGAACGTCAGACTAAAATAACAACTTTAAAAGAAAATTATATCAAAGGGACTTCCTTGCTTGTCCCTTCAATTTTTTCTCAGTACCCAGAATCTATAATTTACTACTATGCAACAACAACTACGCCATACAAAACATTCATTTATAAGCAGGCAATGACCTAGCGTAGGAGCTAGAGAAATGGGTACCTCGTAAGACTTTACTGGTCCCAATCAAACTAGCAGCTACTTTCAAGAAGATGGTGACCCAACAGAAGGGCAAGAATATTGAATGATGAAACAAAATTTCATCCATTGTAGTTTACGACCCTGGAGACCAACATGAAGCCAATTCTTTTACATTGATGTCCATCAAGGAGGGGTCAAATCTTGTTCCCCATCACACCGTACCATTGCCTTCTCTTTTCGCAAAATTTCACCTGCAAAGACTGAAGAGAGTTGATAGCTGCTGGATAATAATCGACGTTTTAACCGCACGAAACAAAAACCACATTTTGTGCTGCACAACTTGTATCTTGAATTCTTTATGTATGTGAAACCATGTTCAGGTCATGTATAATATTTCATATTGCTCCAATATATGATTCGACTTCAAGAAATGCCCTAGTGAGGACTAAATAGACATGAACTACTCTGCTTCAATGTGTTCAATCTTGTCACTATCTCTCCAAAACCATCCAGGACTAGGAGCAAGCCCTCTATTATGTAACTGCAATGTTTTAACAGAATTATGCCCTAGTGTTGGCTTTCAAGATAGCAGAAAAGTTTAAAAGACATATGGACTTGTATATATGAAAATACTTACTGAAAATATAACTCTAATAAGCATAGATTTCTTTGATTCAAGTGTACATCTATCTGAGCAGGTAAACACTATGTAAACGTGCCTCTGTACACAGACATAGCCATCATGCGTGTAGAAAATATACCATGCCTTCTTTAACAAGAAAGTTCTCATGTACAGCATCATCAATAAATGCCTTCACAAACTTCATGTACTTTTAGGTCTGAGGAGCCAATGCATTGGCAGGTGTCTTAGCCAGATTACCCTTGGCATTTCCAGCAGCTTGTCCAGCAAAAACCTTGGTTGCTGTCTCAGTTGCTACTATTGACTTCTTTATCTGCCAATAAAAGAGGCAAAGGGTAATCAAATACATGCTAAAAAAATTACAGAAATTTCAGAAGATGGCTGCTTCTAAAATCATTACACGAGTTGATCTAACAACTCAAGGATTAAATATAGCTTATCACAACATGAAATGTGCATACACACCATCAAAAGTATACACAAACATTAAAATTCAAATACTGATGACTATAAATGATAGGGGAAAGATACAATATACTAGAACTTACTGCTGCAAGACGCTCCTTGTGAATATCATTTGTAACCTACAAAAATATCAGAGCAAGTTATGAAATGAAAAGTTTTTGCTCAAGTATGACAAATATCATCACCAAAACCAGTAGATTATGTGCCACACTGGCATCGAGCTAAAGGTAAGCACTCAATCATAAGCCTCACCGGTTTTCTGTAGCTTTTAATCTCATCACCACCAAAACCAGGAAGCGTCATATTCCAATTTCTTTCTGCATCAAAGCGAAAGAACAAAAGAAGATTAAGCCTTAAATGCAAATAATCTAAGGATCCAAACATTACACAGATGATTTCTTCCCCTATCACTAACCAAGATGCAAAAGTATATCCTTTGCTTCCAATGTCGTTGATTTCCGATGCTTGGCCAAGGAGCAACCAAATGTAGTAATCTGTTCAAGGAAACAGATAAGTGCAAATTGCTCAAATGGGAAATTCCCAGTCACAGCTGGAGCATAAATCATAAAATGCTGTGAAGCAAAATTCAATGCTACACCACAGCCCAACAGTCTTTTGCCAGTACTTGTAGCTCATTTTATGAATTCCCTTGTGCCATTGTGCCAAGGCAAACTGTTAATGCCAAAGTATTGCCTTTGGCAAGAAAAGACCTGGAAACTAAGAGTAGGTCTTTGACTGATATCATGTCAGGAAAGACTACAACAAAACAGGAATTTCGCCGACCCAGAAAATATCTCTAGTTTTCCCCATTGACATGATCTATCATGATATCCCACTGAAAGAATTTTCAAGAAAAAATGAAAATCCAACCAGACCCATGAATCAGGCAAGACTCATCTATTCACAAAAGTGGAAAATGTATGCAAAGAGATGAATGAATGTGAAAAAGGATAAAAGGTTCAACTACTCACGGAATCAACAAAGTCCTCTGCAATATCCACAAGAATGTCTTCGACCTCAGGATCCAACTTCTCTAATGGATCAACCTGTACACGAAGCAGAAGTGTAAAAAAAATGGACCTAGACATGAATTCTAAAAAGAAGAAGACGGAGATGATATCATAGCGAAGGTATGTGATACCCTTCAGTGATCTGACTTGCATTGCCCTATCTCCCCCCCCCCCCTTTTCCTTTTAGTAAGTATCGCTAACAGCCTAACATTCTCCCCATTGAAAACAAAGTCAGTTAGGAAAGGTCTACGACGTAAGGTCCTGAACATAAGAACAAAAGTTAGCTTTTGACACCGATTCTCATGAGACATCGACTTGAACCAGGCACTTTAATGTTTATGTTCACCAAAAACTTGCAATAACAGCTTTGTCAATGTGGCGCTGCTAATGGAAGCAAACTTCGATGAGTTTCCTAATCTCACTCAACTGTTAGATTTCAGAGCAGGAAATAGACAATGAACTATTCAGGTTTTGACACACAGAATATTTCTGTGAAACAATTGCAAATAAGACTAACGAACCTGGCTAACTAACTCATGGATGCTTCTTTTGCTCAGAATCCTATTACACAATTCATCCGTGTTTGCAATAGCTGTTCTACTCTGGGCCCCAAACTGGCCTGTGTTTGGTTGTACCGTTGCAAGAGAAGAAGTCTTCTGATTTCCTGCACCCTGAACCCTAGTAATTTGTTGTTGATGAGATACACTTTGTAGGATTCTTGATGGTGCAAATTGTTGTGCATAATTCTCTGGTGACGGATTTGAAGGTGAAGGTTGTGGCTGCTGCAAAGTTGACATAGGTTGCTGCTGTGAAGTTGTTGGAACCAGATGATGCTGTTGCTGAGGAAGATGTGCTCTTTGCTGAATTGGTAAATTCACCTGATGCCTATTTGAAGGGGATGGTAAAGGTGGCTTCCCTTGGGAAGCAGATGATAACCACGGCTGATTTACAGAGTGCATACTTTGCGATGCACTTGGTGATGAAGAACCAGGGGATCCGACTGATGAGAGTCTCAGAAGGCCATGCCCTTGAAGATTCTGCAGAAAGGCAAAGAAAGTGAAAAACCTACAGAACAGGCATGAAATATACTTTTCACCTCATATTTTCCTCAACAACCCATAACTTACAAAAAGCATAAACAAGCAACAAGATCTACAGAACTCTTTTTGTAAACAGTATAATGTCACCAATAGCCATCTCGTCTTTATTCCACAACAGTCAGTTAAGTATCCAAAGTGGAATGGACCAAGTGCATAGTTACCAAATTCTTGTGGGAACTTCTTATGTTGTTCAAAAATTGAAAAATAAAATTCTGAAACAAACCAACAGTGATGCTAATTCTGCCGTAGGGAAAACAATGGAAGCAACAAAGTGAACATTCAGAAGAACTTTAAACAGTCACCAATTTTGTTTTAAGTACGCTTTCGACTTCAGCCACAACAAGCCAAATCCAGTCTGTCCTAGGTAAGAATGAAACTGCAATTTTACTGTCTCGGTAAAACAAAACCTCAATCTGAAACTTCCTTAGAAAACCAACAACGTAAATAAGGATTTTATTTGGGGAAAAGAATAATGTCATATATGAGCAGAAGTTCAGAACACAATACACAGGAGAGAGCCACATGCAAGGATAATTATCCCATGACTGGAGGAAGTTTTACGAACCGTTGAAAATCCATAAATGAAAACTTAAAAGGGGGGGGGGAGGCAACTCACTTGCGAAGTGGATGGCTGGTTAGTTGGGCTAGAGGGCGGTCTAAGAGATGACTGGACAGGTCGTTGTTGGTGGTGCGCAGGAATCCCACCCGGGCGAATTTGTGATGAACTCGAACTGAGTGATCCCAACATCCCCATTCCCTGGCCTCCTTGCATTGTCGGTCTCGCCTTTACATTACCCCGAACAACAATTATGACCGGAGAAAAATAACAATTCAACCACAGTTTTTATGTTCTATAACTATCCCACCCCCGTTAAGTAAACCTCAATACGAATTCAAACCAACCGTGGAATTTTCTCAGCCACAAAAAAGCACTCACTTGTGAAGCATTGGTATTAGAGACCGATTCGGGCGTCTGCACCCCAGTACGGCCCAGTCCACCAAAGTGCTGACCGAAAGAGGAAGAGAAAGGCGTGGGTTGTGTAGACGTGCTGGCGTGGTGCGCCAGTACACCAATGGCAACGCCTCCCCTCGGAGGCGGTGGACAGATCGAGGGGGACCCAGACGAAGATGCGGGAGATGACGAAGAAGGAAGGGAAGAGAAATGCGGAAAGTGTGGCTGCTGCTGCTGTTGTTGTTGGTGGTGTGGCAGGGTGCTGGCGAGTGTGGAAGAAGCCCTGGGTGGCGGCGGTGTTTGCGAAGGACTTGGGAGATTTTGAGGAGGGAGTGAGGAGGTGGTGCTGGTGGAGAGTTTAGAGTTAGGGTTTTGGTTTGGAATGGCACTAGGATTAGGGTTAGGGTTAGGGGTTGGAGAGGGTGGGATTGCTGATGAAGGAGCTGGGAGAGAGGATGGTGGCTGTGGTGGTTGTGACGCGGGTGTTGGTGTCGGCTGTTGCTGCGGAGGTTGGGTTGGAGGATCAATAGCTTGCGAGGAAGTCGCAATGGCCGTGGTGGCGGAGGCGGCGCCGGTGGTGGGGGGTTGTTCCATTGAGAGTTGCGACAGTGAGGGAAGGAAGCAAGGGCTTGTGTTTAGCCGCTGTGGTAGTATTTATGAAAGCGGTGGATTTTAACTTCCAGTAGGAATAGGATAGATACAAACGAAGAAAAAAAGGGCAAAGTACAAAGGTGATGGTGTCAGAGATCGAGGTCTTTAACGAAGCGTTTCTCTAAAATTTTATCGCATGCTATACTTACAAAATAATATGTTAAATTTTACTATTATGTATGCAGAAAATATTTTTAGATAATATTAAAAAAGATATTCGGTCATATAATTCTAAAATTCTAAAGAATCCCGAAAAAATAAATTAGCCGACACGTAATATATGTAAAAAGAAGATAAACGAACGTCGTGTTAATAATTTGACATGCAATGGCAACTATCGAGTTAGCACGGCGAGTTCTATTACCGGCTATTGCATCATCTCATTTTTTTTTTTGCAACGAATGAAATTCAGGCACATACGACTCGAACGGACCAGATTCAATATCTATTCGAGTTTATTTAGACAGATGAGAGGGGAATGGTACACTGACCAGACATGTCTCTGTGTTTTGCGTGACAGTAGAAGTTTAGACCATAAAATGAGAGAGTTTCGCATGAAGCGACTGTGCGAGTATTTCCAGAAAGAATTTGTTCTTGCTTCCTCAAATGAGTCTGTCCATATAAAATTTGACCTTCTCTTCCTAGAGGAAAGCTTTTCTACGTTGTTAGTAGGCATAATGGGCATGCAGATTAACAGTCTCTCGATATCTATAACGCTTGCTTGACTTGTAAATCTCAAGTTATATGCGGGTAGTTCCTAACCCAACATGATCCTCCTACTGGTACAGTGGTACTGGTATATAAAGCTCAAAGTGTCTGCACTGCAGGCTGCCCTGCCCTTCATGAAGCCAGCGACTCATTGGTAGATGCTTGATTATCCTGAGCAAGTGCATCGTATTGTGCATTGGAATTTCCACTCGATAGCTGATTCAGGAACAGGATCCTTCCCACTGTTACCGGCCAAAAAAAGGAAAACAAAAGAAAAAGGAGATAAGTAGAAGACTTGGTTATTACTTTTCTAAAATGAAGCACCACAGATATTGAGATCTAAATGTCGGCTTTGATAAAAGAATTCACAAATGACTGTTGAATGTGAAAAGGCTGTAGCTCGAAGCAGATACTCGTCAGATTAGGAAATTAAGTCTACCTTAGCAAAAGAGTTGAGCCATAGCTCATCTAATTGGTGGAAACACATTACACTAAACAATAAATCTATTAGATGTGGAGACACGGAGATGTCCTGCCTTCATTATAGTTAAATTCAGTGGAGTGTACTCTAAACTCATGGGGTATTACCACGGCTAAGCTGAAAACCCTCACTAGTATGCATCAAATTGCCTAAAGATCCATCTTTTGAAATAACCATTGATTGCTGCTCTCACTTCTCCCTCTATCTCGGCATATCTCTCGTCTCTGTTTGTCTTTTGAATCGGGGCAACATCGTGCATGAGCAGAAAGTTATTTAAGGCTTTAGAAAAAGCATTGCGAAACAAGCTTCTCTGCCAATAATTTTAGTGAGTACACATACTTTAGATAGCTCAACTGATGAATTCTTTCACTCATTTAGTCCAAGAAGAACCTAGGTGAATTTTCTTTCCACACTAATATGCCAACTCTTTTTCGTGTCCTATCTGGATAGCAATAGCAAGACTTTACACATGATGCTGAATGTAGAGTCATTAAAAGAAAGTTAGAATAACATAAAATGTTCAGAGGCAAGGTTTAGAACATACGTTGTTGAATAAACGATGAGCCCAATAACAACGATTGCGAAAGCAAGGTAGTATAACCAATCAACCTGCCATCAAAGATTATATTTGGTCAGCTTCCATACGAGTGGCATCAACTGTAAAGGAGTGAGATGTGTCTGCTTCAAATAGGTGCAGAACGGTACATTGTAACATTATATTCAAAGACCTGGATTTGGACTATCTATGTGACAGTTCATAAATTTGAAAAGCATACCTGCTGGCGGTAGAAAAAAATGCGAAAGACTACTGCCCACATGTCAGATGTTAGGATAGAGAGATTGAACATTGTGGCTCCACTTAACTGTATGAAAAATGGTCATATAAGAGACAGTGACTCTTGATATTTCGCAGAGAAGAGGTTGACCATAATAAAGATATTTTGAGCCATTTATGTTTGGCTCCATAATTAGTTCATCTACTGCAAAGAAAAAAAGATTAAGAAAACCCTCATATATAATCAGATATGGGACAGGGAATTGGATGATCACTAAGCTTACTCAGCTATATATTTCTAGTCTCATCTCCGAGTCTAACTAAGCAATTAACTTGTTTTGCCTTCTGCAATGACTCATTCAGTGGCCAGACCTAACTGAAAAGTAGATTTCCAGCTAAAGAAGGTCATTGCACCAAATCCTGTTGATGAGAAGGAAAGTTACCTGAAGAACGAATGGACCGAGGGAGTAGAGCATAAAGGTTGATAAAGCATAGCCAGCGAAGGCTAATATCTGAAAACATGAAAACAAATTCTCTTTTGATCTATAACCAAAGTACATATTTGGAAATAGGCCGCAGGAAAGGCTTGTCGTAATAAAACAACTAGATTCCTACATCTTTTTGTGCCCACTCTTTTTTGCCTTAAACTTTAAGCCTTACTGAGACTACAGAAGTTAAGGATACTACAATGATTGAGGATAATATCATGTAACTTGGTTCTCTAATATTGCTATGGGTGTCCAAAACAGTATACTTTATTCCGATGACCTAATCAATGAAACCCGTCGCCTCATTTTATTGGTTTGGCAACAGCTTCAGTTCATGCAAATTGTTTTGGAATATTCACAAGCAGAAAGTAGACAGTATCCTCAGAATCTTGCTATGTAACTTAACATCTAGAATTCATATTTATCAGTTGGAACACAGCTCATTCTTATTCTTGCGATTTTGCCCCAAAAAAAACACAACAAATGTAATTAAAAAAAAAGGTAATGCAAGAAAATGAAGATTTATTACTTACAATATCTGTTGACCACTCCACTGATTCCAGACTCTTTACCTCCAGTATAGATCTGAGGAACAGTTAGAAAGAAAACAATCCAATTCTTCCCCTTACAGAACAGCAACATAAACTACTTTTGCAAGCTATTTCCCTTAAAGCTAAAATCAAGACAAGAAGATGCTCGAAACAATTCGAAAAGAAAGTGAAATCCATGTCTCAAGTATAGTATGCTCAATGAAGGATACACCTGAACCACACTCACCAGGAATCCATAAACACCAATCATAGCAATTACTTCAACACGATCTTTTTTCTTAACACAGAATTCCTGCAATAGAGGAAGAAATTACAAAAGGAGAAACAACTTGTGATTGAAAATGATTAAAGGCAGAATATTGCTTCTATGGTCTTAATGCTTCAACAAAGACATTTCTGCAGACTAATTAAGCAATTTAAGAGTGAAAAGTAGACATTCAGGGTACCAGACTGCTGTTTCGGGTCTTTAGTTATTATCGTGAAATTGATGCCTTTAAGTTAGATTGAGATATCAGTATCACTCTCTTGGCGTAAACAGAGTGTTCGTTCTAAAAGAGAGAAGAAGATGGAGATGGAGAATTGAGAGAGAGGAATCAATTCACGAACCTCTGAAACATTGCTCATTGCATAGAAAACTGTCCCCGCAATGACAAGTATATCCCCCAGCAGTGGTCTTGAACCACCTGAAAGCTCAACATATGTTACGACATTGACAATAGGGCTGTACAATCCCGGTGTAGGTACCGGTTTTGGCCAAAACCGGCACCTACACCGGGTAGGCCGGTTTTGAAAAAATTACCACCTACACCTACACCGTTAAGGGTAAAAACCGGCCCTTATCGGTGGCGGTTTCCGGTTATCCTACATTAATATTGAGCCATTTTTTTAGCATTTTACGTACTTGGCCCAATGTATTTTTTCTTTTTTCTTTTGGTCCATTAATCACATATCAATAAAATCTAAACTAATGAAATCCAAATTCCAAAATCAATAAAATTAAAGATCATCTTAAAAGATAAGATGAGAATTTAAAGTCCAAAGTAATAGAGACGTCACTGTAAATAGAAACTATTATCTTTTGAAAAATCAAGTTTAGACCCTAACAACACTTAGATGAGAGAATATGTGTTTTCCCTCTAATTAACAAATCAATAACAATTTTAAAACATGTTCAAAACCTAATAGGGTTTCCCTTGGTTTCACAAGGAAAATAAAAAATTCGGCAATTTTTAAGGCGCTCGAGCGCGGGTCAAACGCTCGTCGAGCGCTTATGTTTCTGTCTGAAATTTGCACTGAGCACTCGAGCGCTTGTCTAACGTTAGTCAAACGTGATGACTCTGTCTGAATTTTTTCAAAGGGCGCTCGAGCGTTTGTCAAACGCTGGTCAAACTTGATGACTCTATATGAATTTTTGAACTAAAATGTATTAAAAATTTGAACTAAAATGTAATTGAATGACTGATTTTGCAAGCATGATATAAATTTAATAGTGATTTGTCAATTTTAAATTTTAGACAATTTGTTAATATTTCATAAAAACTCTTAAACTAATACATTGATTTAAAAATTTTTATGGTAGAATCTTGACCTCTTGATTTATATTATGCGATGTACTTACCAAAGTTTGACATTAAACTCTTTAATTATGATTTCAATGCCTTCATATATACCCTTTTAAATACAATAAATTTGTAATTTTTCTACCAAAATTCTAAATAACTAGTTCATTCACCTAGCAAGCTTCTTGGTAACTTGAATGTAAGCATTTGATTAGACAAAACCAACAACAAATCTCAAATATTCAAGTGAAACTAAACTATTGAGTAAACCTTGTCATGCTTCTAGAATATTATGTCTTGAGGTAAAACTAAAGTTTAAATTATTGAGTAGAAATTAAAATAAAAAAACTAAAAAAAAAATCCTGGTTTATCCTACACCGGGAAATCCGGTGCCGGTTTAAACCGGGAACCGCCGGTTTTTTCAAAAAACCAAACCTACACCGGCACCGATTAGACCAAAAACCAGAAACCCGGTGCCGGTGCCGGTGCCGGTGCCACCGGAATTTCCCGGTGACATTGTACAGCCCTAATTGACAATATGTTTATCCCAAAACTTGCTCCAGGAATCTCAGAACACAGAAAAACTATTAAAAGTTCCAAAACTTGCTCCAGAGACAGTGCTTGAGACATAATTCCGAACAACCATTAGTCCACTACCCCAGAAACGGAAACAATCACTTGTAAAATGCGGAAAAGAAATGTCACCTCCACCACCCACCCCGGCATCAGAGATGAGAACTAGAGAACTAAACCAAGGCCAAGCACACAGATGGCTGCACCAAATAATTGCCATAGGGAATATCGAGTGCCAAGGAAGATCCGTGTCAGAATTAGGACCCATGCTATTGTCCAGCAATCCAATAAGGTTACGCTTGTAATTGATGAGAACTGGAACGCTTCGTTAACTGCATCAATACATCTGGAAATTAGTTAATGATTCCCACAAATCCATAGATGAACTGAACTACCTTGTACTGGAAAATTTCCATACAATAGAGGACCAGTTTGCAGTTACTTTTTCTCCCGTTCTAGAGAGGCACGGTAAAAAAAAAAAATCCCATTTCTTTCAAAGGAAATCCATGAATAACTTACAAGTTCGCACAAATACTCTACTTTTACCTCATATTTCCTGGCCCACTATTACAGACAATATTTCCTCGAATATATAAGTTCCTTTCAATCAATGTAAGTATCAAATACAGCCAAATCTCAAATTCGTCATTATGCGGACAAAGTCGACTGCCACTACTAGCTACCGCATCAATTCTCGAAAAGGAAATAATCATTTATCTTAGCGTGTGTTTGTGTTGTAAAATTTTAGTGTTGTTAAAATTTTAGGTATTAGGTTCAGTGAAAAAAGTGAAGAGAGGTAATTTTTTATATTTTTTATAGTGAATAGTAGTGATTTGATGGAGAAGAGAGATTATATTGTAATTTTTTATTGTGTTAAAATTTTAGAGTGCTGTAAAATTTTAGGACGCAAACGCATCTTAATGCTCAGAAGAATAAGCCGAAACACATGTGCAAGAGTTCAGGAACCATTACGCACCGAGATAATTGCCTTGAACATCGACGAAACCCAAGAAGAGATACCAATACCAAGAAACCTGCAACCAACACACATGAAGTCACGTTTTCAGAACACCGAAAGTAACCTAGAATTTTGCAACCAATTACATGACTTCACAGTTCACCCCCACGGTTCCAATTTGACCACTGCAAAGCTGAGGGAATGCAATTGCACAGAAGCTAAATAATCGAGGAAGAAAACTTACCAGTAGCTTCTGACGCCTATACAGCAAAATGCTCCCATAGAACAACGCCAAACTCAAGTAAGCAAACAAGGTCTGAGTAACAGGCGCATTAACAACTTCACACAACGACATTGAGAAAAAACAAAAACAAAAACAACAAAGAAAGTGCAGCTACACAACAAATTAAGATGGGTTTCTGAAGGATACCATAATTGGCTATCAGGGACGAAGTGAAGCTAGCGAGTGCAAGTGCAAAAGAGACGGCCTGACCCAGCAATAGTAGCCAGAGAGTCCGCCTGAACTCGTGGCTTCCCCAGCAGCTGCCCAAAGCGCACCAGCTCATACCGAAACTTGCACGCAGCGACTAAGGAAAAGCCCGTGCTCGCTCGGATTGTTGTTGCTGAGCATAAACATCACAAGCTCGCTCTTACATTGCATACATAACTAGATAAAAAAATATATTAAAGGAATATGCCTAACAGGTCGTTTGCGTGAGCGTGACAAGAGTTGCCAAACTCGAGATCTCCAGCTACCGTTCTTTGTACTTGAACAATGGTCGAGGGAGATTCATATAGTATCTGAGTGAGTAGTACTATCTAACTGGACGGTTAGCTTTGTTGGTGACTGTTCCTCTCCTAGTTCCATGTGGCTTGTTAGGGCCAAAGGTGATCCATGGTTTCTACTTCTCGTTGGTCCCGAAATAGAATTAACAAGAGGAGCTTAGCCTGATAGGCCCATCAATTTTTTATTTTGAGAACAAAAAAATGCTTCTTTACAGGGTGGTGTTTGAGTACTGCTAAGATTTTTAGGTGTGGAATGATTAAAAAAAAATGAGGAGGTAGATAACTTGAATTAATCGTTTATATAAAATTTCGAAGATCACCCACCTATAACAAAATATAAAAAATTAAAAACAGAAAAGCAGCCGCTTCTCTTCAATTTTGACATAACCAAAGTCAACGCCAAATATGAATTTCACCACATGAATGCATCTCTTATGCATAATATTAGGACCACGTGTCTTGACCATCTTTCTAGTAAACTTCTAAGTCTCTGGAACAGTTCGGAAGTATCGTAAATTTTGTTATAATATTTTGAGTGGGTGGTTCATGGACCACGGTTGTTCAACTTGTTTCTAGAAGAAACGCTTTAGGGTATATTTTTTTTTAAGATTTGCTGTGTTTTGAGAATTTTTTGGTATGATTGTTGCAGTTGTTTCTAAGTAATATTAAAATACATGTTCAATTTGTGTATTCTCAAAATTCAAAAAATTCTTATGAAAAAAAAACGAACAAGCCTTAACATGCCTGTGGTAATGCAACTTCGACCTTTTAAAAGCTGAATATATACCTAAAAAAAAGCTCCACCAAATCGAGCCGTAAGATTTTTGCCTGCCCACTTATAGATTTATATTTGAATATCGATTTTTATAATAATAGATATAGAATCAAGCTGCCTAGATCATGCTCAAGGTTCATACTCTCATGAGAGCAAAAATATTTCAAAAAATCATAAAGTCACGGAACCGGACTCTTATATCTCAACCATTAAAAAAATGTACGTTTTAATTTAAGCAACAATACGGTATACCATGTATTGTTTAAGCTGAGAGATTTTTTGAAAACAGAGATACTGCCTGTATGATATGCTTCTTTATAAAATGTCTCCTAGTTTTTATATTTTACAGTTTATCGTATAACAAATATTAGAATCCCTTATAATGTTTGGAGAATATTAAAGTGAGACCCCAATATCATATATTACATGCCGGTCAATAGAAAGAATTATAATTATTTTAATTCGAAAATATTACGCATTTCATTTATTAGGACTGTTATCTAGTATATTATTTAGCATTGGATACGTTGTTTCCATTTTATTTATTTGGCATAAAAAATAAATATTAATTGCTCAGAATGCAGCTATACTTAAGACGTGGCATTGATGACAAATATGCCTTAACCGGGTACTAGATGCCTTGCTAAGCAAACAAACAAATAAGGAGAAACAAATTAGTCCGTTCGTATGATCCTACGTATCTTATATATTTCCAAGGGGAGTAGGGACCAAAATGTTTCTGCCGTTGTCCATACAAACTTGCGGACGAAGAAATTGTGTGACTGTATTATACGACAACCAATGTCCCAGCAACATTGAAATAGTAATATATTCAAAATCGGGCCAATAATGCCCGTTATCTTCGGTGGTTCCGTATCTAATCTGGCTCTGACATTGGACCAAGTGAGCACGCTACATCCAATATCCGAGAAGAGCCAAACGCCCATTCCTCCTCCTCCATTTTAATTTTTTAAAGCTCAATTATTATTACCAAAGCTAAATCGGTTTTTTTCCTGAACAAAATATGGATATATTACCTGATATAAAAATAGAATCGAGACGGTCATCAGAAAATACATAATTGAAATATTATAAAAAAATTACTTCACAGCTCCAAAATATTAAAATTTAATGGATATATATATATATATATTACTTTTCGTTATTCTGGAGGCCCAAAATGTAACCATACAGCGCAGCAAGACGTGGGCTGAAACCGTGATCAACGTCGTCTTCAATAACCCACCCCACTTAACTTCATTAAACAAAACCACCCAAATCTCGCCACGCCAAACGACGAGCTACCTGCCACGCGTTAATCAAGACGGTCTAGTCGAGGACACGTCACGTTTCTTTCACCCTTTTTTGTGCATGAATTTCGCTGCAGGCTGTCTCTCGGATATTTATATTAAAACATTTTTTTCCTTCTTAATGATTATGATGATTAATTATTGAAAACGAAAATTCTAACTTGTCCCCTTTCGCCGCTCCTTCCTCTTCCTCTCTCTCCCTTTTTCCGTCTTTAATATTCCTCTGACCGCTATTTCTTCCTCGTTAAGATTCTACTTCTTCCTCTTCATCTTCGTCCTCTTCTTATCTCATTCGGCTGTTTCAAAATTTCTCTGAATTCTTCAAACAGGTACGACGACTATCTACGTTTCTCTTTCCTTTTGTGTTGCCTGATTCGATTTCTCTGTTCGTATGTTGAAGGAATTTTGCTTCCTTTCTTAAATTGTTGTGGTTTTCAATTGTGCAGATTCTTTTGTAATTGGTCGCCCGAGGAACCGATCAGATCTCCAGCCTAAAATCCGGATCGTTTCTGTTTTGTAAGAGCCAAACAGAGCGCTAGAGAGGGAAACTCGAGAAAGAGAAATGGCGGAAGAGCACAGATGCGAAGCTCCTGAGGGCCACCGACTGTGCGCCAACAACTGCGGCTTCTTTGGCAGCCCTGCCACCATGAACCTCTGCTCTAAATGCTACCGAGACTTACATCACGCCTCCTCCCCCTCCAAATCCTCGATCGAAATCCCTGTCTCCTCGGCTTATTCTCCACCATCTCCTCCACCTCCTCCTTCGTCGAAATCTCCCTCCGCAACCGATATTCTCCCTGCTCCTCCGGCGTTGACCTTGCCGGAGGCAGCCGTAAATGTACGGACACCGGCAGCAGCAGCGGGAGCCCCGGACGCGGTGACGATTGCTGCCCATCCGAACCGGTGTTTTATGTGCAGGAAACGAGTCGGGTTGACCGGGTTTAAGTGCAGGTGCGGGACCACGTTTTGCGGTGTCCACAGGTACCCAGAGAAGCATGGGTGTGCATTTGACTTTAAGGCGGCTGGGAGGGAGGAGATTGCGAGGGCTAATCCCGTGGTCATAGCCGAGAAGCTTGAAAGGATTTAATTCAATCAGAGCCGTCAATCATCCTCATTGGGTGAATTGGATCATGAGCGTCTGTACGTGCGACGGTTTTCGATAATATTTTATCTTTAATAACTTTTATGTGGCTTTGCTTTGCTTTTCTTTTTTGCCCTCAATCTTACGGCTTACGCGGCTTGGCTTGTAAAAAGAAAAATCGAAAATGCGCTTACGTGTAGATTTTTCTTTCGCTGTATTGAACAAGTGGTTTGAGCTTAGAAAAAAAAAAACAAGTGGTTTGATCTTTTCGTCGTTGATGGGTAAACAGCTAATTATTACGACTATTTTTTTTTCTACGCAATTATTACGACTATCTATTGCGTACTTGGTTGGCATGCGGCCATTGGGTGCAAAAATGGAAGCTTTCTGGCCCTTGATTCCTTCCTCCTAGAGTAAAACGTTTAAACGTTCGCTTTTAGCGTTTTTCATTTTGACAGGTCCCTTTTCGTAAGGGCCAGCCATTGTGAATTTTGAAACGTGACAAGTGAGAAACTATTCAGAGGTCAATACATGACCGATTAGAGCGCACTGCTCTAGGTGTGATTTTGAGACTTGCCCCGTGGCTCAGCGTCGCTTTTTCAAAATTTTGATTAATAAAATAATTTTTTATTATAATAAACATAAAAAAATTTAAAGACAATTTCTTCCGTCTTTTGATTTAAGCGTTACAACGGCTGTGTTTGGTTATAAAAATTTTACTCATTTTAAAATTTTAATACAATAAAAAATTATTATATAATCTCTTCAACTATTACATCATTATTTTTTATTATACTAAATATTAAAAATCATATTTTTTTAACTTTTCACCAAATTTAATACTCTAAAATTTTAATTTCTCTAAAATTTTAACACTTAAACACAAGGATGATTTACTTTTATTATTCTATATATTTTTTTTAAGTCTAATCTTGCTAGCTCATCTGGTGTATATATTTCAGATATTTTGTAAGCTTAATTATGGTTACATTTTTTTATAGTTTTAAATTTAAACAAATCAGTTATTGTATTACAACTTTAAACGAGATTGCCTAATTTCTTGTATATATAAGTAATTTTATTTATAAAAAATTAAAAAATTAATAAAATATAGATATAAATTAGAGATTAAAATATCTATTTTCTCTTAGACAGTCTTTATTAGTGAGATAACTTTTTGATAGATAAAAAAAATATGTCTAAAAAATAGACCAAGTGACTGGTATTATTCAAAGACGTTGTATTCAGATATTAATTTATTAAAAGTCAATATAACATGTACTTGGAGTATATAAGTAATTAAACTTATTTTTACCTAGAAAAAAAACAATTAAAAATTGTGCTGTGCTTATTAGACTCGATTCGCAAGAAACATGATGGAACCGAAGCCCAAAAAACACGGCATTTTTTTAACATCGCAAACTGTGCTTTCAAACGGTAGCGCCCGTGCATTTTATGAAGCTATAGCTCATCTTTAAGACGCGTTAATAGTCCCTCATCCCAGCACGCTTCAGAGGTGCTTAAACTTTCGAGCCAGACCTGGTCCGCCACAACTGAGTTGGAGTCGTTATTACGGTGCCATGACCAATTTGCATGTGTCTCGTTCAGTACCCGGAACCGCCCATGTCCAAAGCTTGCCTCCCGGAACAATGAGAGCGGAGAAGGAGGGTTCTTGAACCTATATTCCGATTTTTCACATAAAGCAACATAGATATCAATAAATATAAAACTGCATATGAATCTTAAAGTTATTGAAAAAAAAGCATATCGTACGAGAGAAAATCACATATAGCTTTTTCTTTACCCCTGCGGCTACGAGCCTACGACCGCGAAAGAAAATATAATAAGAATAGGTTACTTTTCCATACACCCAAAATGCCCCTAGCTTGGATAAAGCTGAGATTCCATTTATATCATCTGCGATACGTAGACCGAGATCACCCGAAAAGTTCAGGCTACTCTCTCGGGCCTACTAAATTGGGCAATTGAGCAATTTGGATTGAGGTTCAGTCCAAATTTCGCATCTCAAAAGTCAAAAGGGAATCGGAAGCCCATCAAGAATAGCGATTTTGGGCCTATAAGGAAGTTTCGGGGGTACTTACGTTAATGCAAGCCCTTCTCGGTTTCCTCCATCCCCAATTGTCACATATACCGGACCACATTGGTGCTCCTCGTTGTTGTAAACCCTCGTCTGCAACCGACACAGAGAAGAAAAAATGGTGAAAATCTTCAATAATTATCAACGGAGAAAGCAACACGCACGTTTGTGCGCAGACAGATTACTGTGAGACTTACGAATCGTTCATATGCATGAACATGGCCAGAAAAAACTACGTCGACCCGTGCTCTGAAAAGCAATTTCTCCATAGCTTTCCTCATGCTTTCTCCTTCACCTTGATGAGCCGTATTTGTGTTATACCACGGAGCATGCAAGAGCACAACTATCCATGGCGTCTTGGTCCTGTCAACTTTAGCCAAATCCGCCTCCAACCACTTGTACTGAGCTGAGCTCTTAGAATACTCCGTATAAGATCCTAACATTATAATGTGAGTCCCAGCGACATCAAATGAGTAATATAGGTTTGAGTTTGATCCACTCTCTTCGTATGGCATTGGCCACCGTGCATTGTAGGAAGTGAAGCCTTGTAGGTGGATTATGGGAATGATCTCAATCTCGTGGTTCCCTTCGGTCACCATCCATGGGCGAGTGGTCGCGTATGGCTCAACCAGGCGTCCGAATGAGTCCCATAGAGGCTGTTGGGTATCGGCGTAAGACAAATCACCCGGCAACAATAACACGTCGTAATCCGTACTCGCAACATGTGCTAAAGTTGATGCAGTCCATTCAGTTTGTCCCAGGTCTCCTGCAAACAAAAATTGAATATTTTCAACACGAGGAGTTGTTGGATTATAGACTTAAATGGGGACTGCACCTTGGACTGTTTGCTAGTAATAATAGACTCAGAAGACGGTTTGGTTTGGTTTTAATTGTTGAAAACTTGCCCAAAAAACACAAGTTGTCTTAATAAGGAGTGGACTGGACCGTATCCACGGCTTTGGAGTTCAGTGTCTGGGTTTTATGTTTGAGATGCCCAGCTTGTGTCTTGCGTTCTGGGCCAAACTCGTTTCAGTCTTCAGGTAAGAGGCTGCACTTAATCAAGCCTAAACTGTATGCCTAAATCTTCAGTTTGGACTTCCGCCAGCTGTCCAGAATTAATATCCCCACTTCCGAGTCCGGCTACTGAAGCACACGTCAGGAACCATTTCCGGAGGATTCTTTCTTATTCCTGTTCTTTTTCCTAAGCGATTACTCCTAGACTTCTAGTTATAACGCGCATGAACCTTTCCACAGTTCCCTTCTAAATAATTTTGCCATCTGCTTTTCTTTTTTGCAAAAATTGCCGTATTTTACTCAACAGGGTTTTAGAAAAGAGGATTTCCCAAAGACTTACAGCTAAGCTGCAACCTCTTCGCTCAGATTGCCATGTTGAAGCAGTTTTAACAAAGGGGAGACCTAAGATTTGAAGATTCTTCGTTTTCATATTCCATTATGACAACAGCACAAGAAGAAGACAACAAGGCAAGATAGCAGAGTAATGATACTTTACCTAACGAGTACTTCTAATTCGGCATGGGGTTGCTTAGACTTAAAGCACTAGAAGCCTAAGTTGCCTAACAGACTCATCCATATATGCTTTTTCACATCTAAAGGAGAAGAGGGATAAGTAGGTTTGTCCTTTCGTGCGCATGCATGTGGAATATCTGTGGAAAGCCATGAGCTTCATATATATTTGGAGAAGTTCACGATGACTTACCCACAACAACAAATTCAATGGGGAATCCTGGAGGAGGCGTTCTGAAGGAAAACTCCGAGCCTAAACCTCCACACCTATAGAAATAGGTGGTGCTGGGCTGCAGGGGTCCAATCTTGACATGGTGGATCTCGCCTGAGCTGTAAAAGAAGTACTTATACGAGGTGTGTTCACCGGTTGCCACTGCATTATATCTTCCTGACTCTTTTCCATATTCCACTATTGATTTCGTATGCTTCGCCTCAGTGACCCATGTAACTCTCATATGATCCTTCCCCACCAACGAAATATGTACCTAAAAACGTGTGACCAATTAAATGTAATCAACATGGGTATGAAGCGAAAGACAAACACGAGCGAATAAATGACAGAAAAAGGTGTATTTGCACGAAGAAAAAAAGAGAGAGAGGACAAAGTAAAAGAGACAACGGATATTTTATATGTAGTTGAAGATTTTTTAGACGAAGAAGTTTGTAAGATAATTTATGGAAGAGATGGAGAAATAAAGCGATTGATTAGAGGCAAGGAGTAAAGGGTTCGCTGGAAAGGTCTGAGAGAGAAAGGAGGGACAGACCTGTTGGGGTTGGGAGTCCGATCCATTATGTTGAGTGAAGATTATTGGGCGAGGTGGTTGCCGAGAAATGCATCCCTGTGATCGTAAGAGTTGAGGGCAGAGAAACAAGGTGAAGACGAGAAAGAAAGCGCGTAGAGAGAAATTCTCCATTCTCTTTTGGCAGAAGTGTTCTCAGAGGTGCGAGATTCCCTGGAGAATCCGGAAATATTTATATATGGAGGAACTCCGTAAGAAGTGTTGTGCTGAGACGTGTTTGCAGCGAAGGTACGACCAAAGAGAAGGTCGTTCTTTCAGCAGCCTCCGCGCGGCTATGGCTCGGCTCGGCTGAACAAACTGGCAATTTTTACCCGGCAGGGCGGCCTCTTGGTTGGATGCATGCTAAAAAATTTGTCGTTTTATCCCCACCGAAAATATGTACCATAATTTGGCTAGGAAAAACAAAAAAGCGAATTACTACAAGCGTGCGTGATTAGTGATTCGCCGTCTGATCAAGGAATTTAGTGGGGCCAATTTAATCTTTCCGTCCAAATTAGTATTGCGAGTGCCGTATACGTATGATTATTCCCCCACCTTTTCTCTCTGTTTCCCATTAAAAAAATGAAGAAGGCGAAAAGGACATTTAGACAGCCTCAGTACGTAACTCACAGCTTGGTCCTATCATTTTACTGGACGGAAACGACACTAGATATTTATGAGGAATTTCTTGCGTGGTTAATGGGCTGTTAGAACAACTGGTTTCTGCTGCGAGAGAGGCTGAGTTTTAGCTGCCATGCTCGCTTTAATTTTGATGTCCAGCTAGATTTTTCCGGTTGGATAAGTTACCCCAACTGGAACTACATTAAGCGGTCAAGAGCAAACTTCATGTTGTTTAAGTACATCCATCAACCAATGATAGATAAAATTAAGTATAATAAATTTTAATTAGGACGTTTCTTGTTAAATTTAAAGAGAAATATTGAAAAAAGATCCCCTAGGGTTGATTTTCGTAAGATGAACTTACGGATAACGAAACTGATTGATTGAAACTCTAGTTTAACGTTTTGCACAATGTTTTATCTTTAAAATTGAAGAAATTAACATGGCTTTCTTTCCAAAGATCAAAACTGTGGGTAATCTGCTTGGACCGCGGCCTCATGCTCATGAGATAGAGGGAAGCTGGTCGATCGTGACCTCCAAACAATTAGTAATCAACAGATTTAATTAAGTTTTCAATGTCAGATTAGACGCTCAAATAAGTAATTATAATTGATCAGAATATGCCTAAGAATCTTCTTTTGAAGAAAGTAACAGCTAGTGGGAGGGTTTTGAGAACCCAAAACAAATCGATCGAGGGAGGGAGGGAGGTTTGATCGCCTTTGACAGAGCTCACCTTCCTCTACCTATTATTGTAATACTGTACGGTACAATGTCATAATCATAAAGTGGCCTCGATTGATTGGAGTTCACATGCATAATCCGTAGCCACAGATTAATCTGATTGAACAAGGAAACGCATATTTTGATTTGAGCAAATTTGCTATTCCACTTAGGTGGCTACTGGGCACGACACAACTAAAAATAACGCAGATGACGTTCCATTTAATTAGTATTTTATCAAATGTATGATGTGTGTGGAAGAAATTTAATTCAATACAAAGCTATTCCCGGTCTTATGTACTGTACTTTTCTTTTTAGTTTTATGAATAATATCTGGACCGAACCTTTTTGAGATAAGATTGTCCCATTTGTTTCATACTACTATCGACAAATTAAAGAGAAGAAAATTAATTCAATGATACAAAATTAGGGTTCATCATTCTATTACACGATCTCTCTACCTGTATTATATTGCACCCACTTACGCACGACACGTGTGGTGCTTTAATAATTTGCACTTGCATTTTTCTTTTATTTTTACGAACAATATCTGGACCAAACCTTTCAGATAAGTGATTTTTTGGCATCATCAATCATGACATTCTTCCATGTGTTTCATAGTACCAGTACCGTTGGCAAAAAGATTACGAAATTCTTATTTATTCATACTGTGTCACTTAGGGATCGGGAGTTTAGTTTCTCTAGAGCAGGATGCAGGAGCTTCGACTAGTTTATAAATTCCATTAAATATATAAATAGAGGCTTAGGTAACAACCAAAGACTATAAACTTAGCTTAGAAAAAGAAACAAGCTGTCTCAACAGCTAAAATGAGAGAAATTGACGCGACTGGTTCCGTGAACTAAAAGTCAATATGTTTGAGAGCGACCCAAAGAACTAAAAGTCTTTCTTCTTCTTTTTTCAATCCAATCATTTATACGCGAGTTTGAGATATATAGAAATGTTTTACCCTTTTTCTTTTCTATACCGACTTAACTTGTACGTGCTGTATAAGGAACACATGCAAGTGGACAAGTTCGCTATCATTGTGGGTGACAATCTGATGTGATTTGAGGCGAGCTAGTAGGGAACTTCATTCCAACTATAGAACGACAAATTGGGGCTCCATGCCAACAACCTCTTTCCTAAGAATATCTAGAAGTGCTGTTCTACCTGTCGACTGTCATAGAGACTTTCGTAATTCTCGCCTTTGATCTCTTAAACTCGTACTAATTTGTTCGATCGTGTATTTAAGCATGAAATTTCGTAGGGAAATTTCACCCTTATATTTCGCGAAGAATAAAAGAAATCGATCAAGAGTTTAATTGTAAGATAATTAAGTTCATAATATAGGTAAACATTGATCCAGATCTGTACAGTACCCAACTACCCATATCTATATATAGGCACACGAAACTAGGGGCATGTTCGTTTCCTACAAATTTTTAGAATTTGCATCATACTTTTATATTTACATGTCAAACATCATAAAACACACGTATTTCAATACAACACTTTATTAATTTTTTTACAATCGTTAATACCTTTTAACAACTTATGCACGCATGTCAATACAACTTTAACATCACACTACTAAAAAAAGGACTTCCAGCGGCGGTCGAAAAAACTGCTGCTACAAGGTGTTTTCAGCCGCGTTTTTCGGAAAGCGCCGCTGGAAATATCCTATGGCGGCGGTCCCTGTAGCGGTGGTCAATGACCGCCGCTATAGGGGGTACGTAGCGGCGGTCTTTGGCCGCCGCTAAAAAGTCTGCCACGATAGGGGGTCTTTAGCGGCGGTCACTGACCGCCGCTATATAAACCGCCACTAGGTACTATCTTGTAGCGGCGGTCAGGTGACCGCCGCTATGTATACCCTATACCCGCGGTTTCAAATAAACCGCGGCTATAGGTCCTATCTATGGCCGCGGCACCTGACCGCCGCGAATAAGACCGCCACTAGATGCTATCTTTTAGCGGCGGTCCTTGACCGCGGCCATATATTCCCTATAGCCGCGGTTCCAAATAAACCGCGGCTATAGGTCCTATATATAGCGGCGGTCATGTGACCGCCGCGAGAAATATAGTGCCTACAGCGGCGGTCGCTGCGACCGCCGCTATAGGCTGTACCTTTAGCAGCGTTTTTTATTTAAAACGCTGCTAAAGATATACCTATAGCCGCGGTTCCCCTCCCCTCCCCCCTTTATTAAAAACTCCCCGCGAATTCCCCCATTCCCCCCAAAAATTTTCCCCGCGAATACCCCCGATTCCCCCTTTCTCACTCTCTCCCTCCCGACGCCAGCAAGCCCTCCGACGCCAGCAAGCCCTCCGTCCCTCTCGGCCTCTCCTCGGCAGCTCGGCTCCTCCCCTCTCGGCTCACTTCTCACTTCTCGGCAATTAGGGTTTGTGATTTGTCATACTTGCATAGTGTTGCAGTCTTTGGGCTTTGAGTTTGGGAGACCTTGTTTAGGATAGCGTTTCAATAGAGACAACATATTTTCCATTCGCATCAAGGGATGCTGATATTTGGCTGTTCTGGTTGTGAAACCCTGTCACAGAACAGAGATGAACTTATGCCGTAGAAGTTAAGTCTGAATACGCAAATGCCAATATAGTAGAAGACATTGTTCATGAGACCCAGGAGCGAAAAATTACTGTTCAGATACCTTCTGACCTAACATCCAAGTGATTGAACTCCACAGAATAGTGCCAATAGCAATAATGTTAATAGATAAGTATAGAGCACTAAAATATAACAGATTGAAAACATTATGCAAGAATGTGATCACATTCAATCTGGCGCAAATCTCAAAGGATCCCCAAGAAAAGCATGACTACGCATGTTTGAAGTAAACAGGCTATAGCATAGAAGCAAACTGAATTTCAGAGAGCCCTGTATTTTAGCCCATAAAGCATTTTTGGAGTTATAGTTCTTAGTTTGCATTGTCATGTTGCGCATGATATAGCATAGTAAGTCCATAGTCACTTTTTACTTGAGGAATGTAATTTAGACTTTTAGCCTGCTTCACATGATATGTATATCCAGATTTTTATATCCGTGATTTGTAATGTCATCTAAGTTAAACAATGATGAGTTCTTTGGCCAGGGTTTACTTGAACCGAGCCTACAGGCCTTAAGACTTGGCGGAAATCCATTGAGAAGGTACGCCACTTGTTCCCAATTCACCTGCTTTTTTAAAATATATTCTGTGGGAAGCTTTTTAAATATTGAGGCATTAGTTAAATTATGTGGGAAGTTTCTTAAACCTTGTTGGGGTGCCATTGTAGCCCAATGAATTCTCAGACAAGAAATGTAATCGAATTAGTAAATGAACTACAAATCCTTAGAGTTTATCTAGTTTAATCAACTGCACATCTTCATCTGAATGAAACTTGAAGGGCTATCTTTTTTTGGGATACAAGAAGAGAAATTGTTTACTGCAGTTTACCTGCGATATCAATGAGAATAGAAGGTTATTACTAGGATTACTGTTTTATTAGGAGATATGATTGGTTGCACATAATGAATAAAAATATCTGCTGGACTATTCAATTTACTCATTTGCTTGGGAATTGGACACAGCTTCGGCATTGTAACCACAATTACCAAAATGATTTTTGTAGAGCTGAGATGTTGTTTACTGGAATTCAAAACCAAGCTATTTCCTAGAAAAGGACTAGCACCTGGCATACATAGACTGAAAAGAACATTTCAAATGTTTACTAATGTTTTATTAATAGTTTTCCCAGTCATATCATTTAGGTGAAATTACTAATAGATCCCTTAATTGTATCGAATTACTTGCTGCTTTTAGGTGAAATTATTAATATCATTTAGGTGAAATTACTAATAGATCCCTTAATGGTATCGAATTACTGTGTGTGCTGATTCAGAAAGAAGCAAGATACCCTGAATAAGGTATAGGGAAAGCAGTGTTAAGCCCCATACTGATTCAGGATTTACGCCTCAGTATGTGAAAAATAATGCTCCAACAGACGTTAATTTGGAGCAATTTTGCAAATTAGTCGATTTTTGGTACTCTGATGCAGGACGGGTACGACATTATTTATTTTGTATTATAGTTTTCAAGAATGTAGCTTATTATTAATTTTAATTCTCTTGATGTTAATGTAGCGTCGAAGTGAAGCTGGAAAACAAAATCGATCGCATCAAACGGCGGTCCACACTGCAGGATCAAAAAACTTCGCACGTTATGCTCACGAATTGGTATGTAGTACTTCATTAGTTTGTTTATTTACAATTTTATCATTATTATTTGTGATTTACAATTTTATCACGAATTGATGTTTGCGATGCAGGAAAAAGAGAAACAAGTTCCAATCGACCGAGCGGAGTTATATAAAGCCGTTCATAAACGTTCTGATGGATCTCCAATAAATGCGGACGTAGCAGAAAAAATAGTAAGTCACAATTTTGATTTGAATGTGCGAATATTAATTCAAAATATAATTCTATGTTGTATTCTCTCAGAGGCGAATGGAGGAGATTGGACTGAATGATTCAGGAAGTTCACAATCTTTCAGCCAATTTAGAGTGGATGGCAGCATCGGTTGGTCACCATCTGACCGATATGCACAAGTGATTGGGCCAGATAGACATGGTCGCATTCGCGGCGTTGGATTAGGACCAACTCATTCATCTCATCCTGCCAACGCGAACTGCATATACAGTCAGCCTGCATCCACTACTAACGAGAGAGAGAAACACTTGGAAAATATAGTTCACTCGTTGGAGTCAGAACTAGCAACGCTTAAATCTACACTACAGAGGATAACAGAATTTTTGGTAAAAGTTGTATTTACTTATTCTCACATGTTATTATTGATTCTATTTATATATACTTCGTAGTTAATTAATTTTGTATTAACGTTATAGGATCAACGGCAAAATCAAGATGCTGACAATAACATTCAAGTTTCACCAGCAATTCATAGATCATCTCGTGCAAGTCGGAAAACGTTTCTTGGTAAGATACTAACATAAATGAATACTGTCATTAATGTAATTTTAAGTGTGCACTAAGCTTATTGGTTCATGTCATTACCGTTTCTTAATTTTCAAATATTGTAACAACAGATAATGCAAATGAAGCAGAAAGCGCAGGAGGTGATGAAGGTGCTGAATGTGCTGAAGGTGCTGAGGATTAATTTTTATAGTTATTTGTTCTTAAATGTCATGAACTTATGACTTTCTAGATTATTGACAGACTGTCCTTCAGTAATTTTTTTTTGGTGTAAGACTTGTACAATAGGATTATAATGAAATATATTTTGGTCGAATATACTTTTTTTTGTCTGCATCAATTAATTATTACAAAATTTGTATATCAGCAAAATACTAAAAAAAACAATAAAAATAATAAAAATTTTAAAAATACCTGTAGCGGCGGTCATTGACCTCCGCTACGGGTAAATAAAATAAAAATGTCTATAGCGGCGGTCAAGACCGCCGCTATATGATCGCCGGTATAGAGAGGCGGTCTTCACCAGCGGTCAGTAAAACCGCCGCTATATACCTATGCCGACAGGTATATAGCGGCGGTCGTGACCGCGGCTAAAAAACCGCTGCTATATCCTATAGCAGCGGTTTAGGGTCCTATAGCGGCGGTTTTCGACCGCCGCTATAGGTGTTTTTTTTGTAGTGTCACCTAAATATTCACAATTTTATCAGAATCCTACAAATCTCTTCCAAACGAACCTCACCTAGGGTTGGAGTACATTAAAGGAGCCAGTTACATAAAAATATATTTTGAAGAGACCATAATTTTTGGGGGCTGGGTGGGCCTCACTGCCCCCTACCTCAGCCCCTGCATATCTACAAGACTATAACCGATTTTATAGGAAGGATTGATGAAAAACTAGAATTTAAAAATTATTATCTCATTGATAGATTAATAATGCCTCACCTAGTTGATTCTATTATATATTTTGATGATAATTCTCGTGCGATTTTTTCAATGAATGCTGTTAATAGAGAATAAATTGAAGCTCCCTATATAAAAAAATGCTGATTGTTCAGTTCCTAGCTAGTAATTCCTAAGAGAGTCGAGCATAATTAATGCCTTTTTCTTCCTTCGTTTATACATTTGAACTTTAAATTTGATTAGATGTATTTTTTTGCATTTATTTTTAGTTTATGTTTTAATAGTTTGATCATATGGATCAGCAATCAATGATTTCGTTGAGAATCAAGCGGCATAAGCCGGCGGAGAAACGATATGCTTCACTTTTCTGTAAATTCAAAAATTATTGGTATGTTTGAGTGTCAAAATTTTGGGTATTGAGGTTTGAGAAATATTATAAACTAAAGATATGTCATGAGAATGGGTAAAAAAATGAAGAGAGAAGATTTTTAATAAGTATTATAATAATAAAAAATTATGTGATGAATTTTTTATTATTAAACCTAAATTTTTGGGCCCAAATTTTTGGGTCCCAAACCTACCCATATATAATTTTAGAAATTATATGAAAAAGTATACTTTTCACCATGCACGAATTACGTGGCCGTAATTTATTTTAATTTTTTAAGAGCATAATCGATATTTTATTACAAAATATAATTTCTATCTAATTTTGACAGAAAAAAAAAATAAAATGAGTACCTGAAATGTATTAAAAGTGATGGGTATTTTATAAGTGTCATATCTTAAATGTAGTTATTTATGGTGTAAATTACAAATAGGTGAAAATTATATTTTTCTCTTCTATATAGGAATCACGAGGGCTGAAGTACAGTATACTCGAAACTGAAGAAGGAATCAGTATTATTTTTGCTATTAAGATAAAGTTCTATTTAGATACGCACTCACATGGTAATTAAGTATAGAACATATTTAAGTAATTGCAACGATGAAAATATGACACAGATCCCATAAAGTTCTTCTTCGGTGTTGGGAGCAATAGAGTGTAGCCTGCAACCTTACAAAGATCTCAATTAAGGGCGATGTGTGAGCTTAGAGTTCATCCTTTTCGAATGATGCCACCGCCTCCCAGCATATTTTTGACGTGCTCAAGCTTTCTAGCCAGACTCTGTCTGCCACAAAAGCGTCTCTGTCGTTGTTGCGGTGCCATGACCAATAGGCATGGGTTTCGTTGAATATGCTCAGGCGTCCATGGCCAAAGCTTGGCTCCCGGTACAAGGAGAGAGGAGAAGCAGGTTCCAGATAGCTACACATTTACAACAAGATAGGTCGATGTTACTTTACGCGTTCTTAGGATCATATGTGAGAAACTTGAAAGAATACTCTAGCTTGTTTCGAGGTTATAGGGCCCACAACTTTAGTAAAGGGACACACGGGCCAGGGTTTTGCAAAGAACAGAAATAGATCTTAATCTCTCAATTAGGCTTTTAATTCACGAGGTGGATTACCTAACTCAATTGGTCTGATATCAAAACATTATACGATCAACATGGAACAGTTTTAACTTTGGACCCCAAATGGTTCTGTGGCTAAATTTATGCCTTGTGAGGAATGATGCATTTAAAGGCTACTGTACTTAAAGAGTGCCATAAATATTCAATTGCGAAAATTCAAGTATACTTACTCTAATGCAAGTCCTTCGCGGTTTCCTCCATCGCCAATAGTTATATAGACTGGACCGCATGGATCAGCCTCGTTGTCATAACTCCTAGTCTGCAAGACATTGGGGGAGATTAAAGATCAGTGGAAAAACCCCATAAATAATTCACGAAAAGCGAAAACAAAAAGAGAGAACTCAGAAGCTAGCAAAGGTAAAATGAGTTTGCTTTAAGTTTCTCCTATTGATTAAAGTACATAAAGCAAAAGGTCACTTACAAATCGCTCATATGCATGAACGTGCCCAGCAAAGACCACATCGACCCGTGCGTTATACAGCAACTCCTCCATTGCTTGTCTCATGTCTTCTCCTTCACCCTGATGGGCTGTATTAGTATTGTACCATGGTGCATGCAATAGCACAAGGATCCACGGGGTCTTCTTCCTATCGACCTGAGCCAAATCAGCCTGGAGCCACCTATACTGATCAGAGTTCACATCAAAATCCGCGTAAGACCCCAACATTATAATGTGAGTCCCGGCAACATCAAACGAGTAATATAAGTTGGAGTTTGATCCACTCTCTTCGTATGGCATAGGCCACCGGGAGTTGTAGGCCGTGAAGCTCTCGGGATGGTTGGGTAAGCTCTCAATGTCGTGGTTCCCTTGGGTCACCATCCATGGGCGGCGGCTTGCGGAGGCCTCAACTAGGCGTCCAAATGAGTCCCATAGGGGTTGGTGACCATTGGCGTAAGATAGATCACCGGGCAACAAGAACACGTCGTAGTCGATACCATTAACATGCTTTAGCGTTGATGCAGTCCATTCAGTCTGTCCAAGGTCCCCTGTAAACATAATATTGGTAGGTAATTAAGGAAAACGCCTAAGAGGATTAACGCATAGAAAAGACAGTTGCTCTGTTCTCGAATTATTTCAAGTTATCAATTATTTTAGAAACTTAAATTGATGGAACCTAGTTTATTTGAGGTATTAATTTTTTGCACAATTTCAAGAATTTGATTCCCGATATTTGAAAAATATAAAGTAGCTAGCGTATTTTTATACCTGTCTATAAGGGCATCATATATATATATAATAAAACAGTTGCCATAAGTTCAGAGCTTATTGCTGAGATGGAATCAAGGGGCTTTTTAGGGATTGGTTACTAGGTCAGCCTGGCCTGAGATCGATTAGGCTTGAAAGTTTTGTTGAGGGACATTTTAAGAATTTTGCACCTATGGTTACTAAGTACCTTAAATTGTTGTCGTTGATTAGCCAACAGATGATCTATAATATCCGACTCATACCTGGCACCTCAAATATTTTACTCTTTGGTTTAGCAAATCTTTATAAGACTTTTTTCTAATGGGCAGTTAAGCCATTAAAGACAAATATAGGGTCGTTAGACTGGGGGGAAATGATATATATATATAGGTGGGGTTTAATAGTTGTTTAAGCAATTTAAGACAAATATAGGGTGGTTAGACTGGGGATCAGAAACGGATGTTATAATTCAAATCAGTAGGTTCAACTAAATTGCTCTTCGGATTGCCCATATATCGACTGGCCGGAATCGGGATTCCTGAATATCGACCGATGCGAATTGCGAACCTATTTGTCCAGGAGCCGCTTGCTTTATAAGAGCGGCTTTTGTCGTCTTACAAAGTCGCTTTTAGCTAGTAGCCTCTCGCCACAAAAATTAATTATCTCATGTGTAATTTACAGCTTCGAACTTCTGATACGAAAACACATAGTGATCTTAAACACCCTCAGAGAAAATTATAAGACAGCATGCAACCTTATATTCTAACTTCTAAGTCACTTCTTTAATTAAAAAAGGATTTCCAAACTAGAAAGTCGACGGAATAACTTACCAACCACGACAAATTCGACGGGAAAAGTGGAAGGGGGTGTCTTGAAGGAAAATTCCGGGCCTGAACCTCCACACCTGTAGTAATAGGTGGAGCTGGGTTCCAATGGTCCGATCTTAACGTGGTGGATCTTGCCTGAGCTATACTTGAAGTAAGTATACGACGTGTGTTCGCCCCTAGCCTTTGCGTCGTATCTGCCTTTCTCCGTTCCATATTCCACAGTCGACGGTGCGTGGTGGTCATCGGTAATCCATGTAACTCTCACGTGATCTTTTCCTACCAGTGATATATGCACCTAACATGTTCGAAATGCGGAGAAGAAAGTAATCTGTAACTGTCATTACGCTAATATAAATATTGATCTCCAAAGATAAAAATTACATAAAAATGAGAAGAAAAAAATAGAAGACCTGTTGAGGATCTGACTCCGATCGATCATGCCGGGTACGAATGATTTGCCCAGCAGGTTGACGGGAAAATTCTGACAGAATGAGCTGAGGGAAGACGAAGAAGGACAGAATGAGAGGGAATACGTGTGCCTGCATTTTTTTCGAGGAGGCTAAGAATGCAAGGCGTGTGGTTTGAGAGTTCGAAAATATAAATAATTAACTGGGCTTGCAAATGCGTGAAGCAAGATTATAGGATTAATGTCCGATATGCTTATAGTAGAAGAGATTCCGTAGCTTCTTGCTCTTTCTTCTGCAACTCGCTTATCTAATTTGGCACGGCTTCCCCTGAGTAGTGCTGGTTTTTTGAAGTAAAATAAATTTGACTCGCCAATAGTACTACTAGAGATCCGAGTCTTCATATCCTACTTGCTCACTTTAATTAGTTTGTTTAATTTCACCTTTGGGAGGAAGCGAGGAATGGATTATTGGGGGTCAATTACATACATATTTTTTTGTCAAAAACCCATTAAAAAATCTTAAACAATATATAGGCTGTATTCTCCCTAGCTACCTAAGTAGCCAACACGTCTCTGTTAAAATATTTTTTGGTAATTTTAATTGCTTCTTAGTACGATCGTTAAGAATATCCTATGGAATTGGTATCTTTTCTATCTAACGAGTAATGAGAGTAAACAACATCATTCGAAGCAGCTAGCCCTCCCCTCCTTTTACTAAACTTATAAGCATCAAACTATACGTACGTGTCTAGCTTCTGTTCGCTGAAAGAATATTGGCCGGCCGGTGGAGCAATAGTCTACAGTAAGCAGGCCTAGCTCCTGTACATGTGACGAACATAAGAGTGGAAATCTAGATCATATCATGTAGGATTATACTATATGAACTGGAATTCCATTGATTTATAAACAAAATATTCCAGATCAGATCTCACACAGTTGTTAGATGTGTAAACACGTTTAGCTTACAATCAATTATAGGTGACTGACTTTGAAATATTACTTAAAATTAATTAGTAATTTCAGCTATATGCCTGATCTTCCTCCGATCCCCGGCCCCTCTTCTTCTTTCAGTACTGTTAGGCATTTAATTAGCTAGATAGTACTCCCCGGACGAATACATTTGGTCGTGTTAATACGTGGGATATATGTTCTCTCTAAGGATCGCCGTTATGATATTAAAGTATACATCTTCCAGTACTATATACAAACCATTTTGAATGTTTTATAAAATAACCAAATAATATAATCTTGGGCTAAATTAATTAAGGTCCATTGAGACACTCGCAAGTTTGGATTTTTGACTGTGACAAGGATAGTTGTTCTCTTCTATCAAGTAGTAGAGTGAAGCTACCATTTCAAGTCAAAGATTAGAAAGTAGATAGAATTTAGGACAAGATGGAAATGAATTGCAAATTAGAGTTTCTTATATATGTACAAGTTTGCTTTTAAGAGTTTTGTGGATTTGCCCCCAAGTGGAGGGTTACGCGGCTTACTTACGCCCAGTCAGAGGCTCTCGCCCTCGTGATCAGTAATGTACGTGGTAGTCTTTTTAGGCCGAAAGATGCTTGCATTGAAATACACGTATACATGACTAAAACAACTATATTTAGGACAGAAGGATTCGAACCAATTAGGTGGTCCTCTCGCATGGGGATATTTTAATGTATGTGCTTCTTTTTGAGGTTGAAAGAGGCTTGCAAATGAAACATATATACACGGAAGGATGATGTTTGCTGACGAAAAATTGTAAAAAGACAAAAGGAAAAAGTATATCCCGCAGCACTATCAAGCCCATAATATTCATTTAGAGAAAAAAAAAAGCCCGTAATATTTTCAAGAGTAAATAAAATGGAGCCAAGCCGAGCCGATAACCTACGGGAGCCCAGTGGCCAGTTGTGCCGTACGGACGACTCCCAACATCGCTAACGAGAGACACATACGAGAAGTCAATTAACAAAGAGTTAAACGTCAATTTCAACTTAATGATGCACGCAAATAATTAGTACGAAATCAGAATATCTTAGGAATATACTTTTCAATGCCTGGACAAACTGCACCGTTCCCTATATGAGACCAGGCCACGTTTCCGTGATGCAGAACTTGCTGCCTTCGGATAGGACATCGGAAACACATTTCACGGAATTAAGAAACCGGTTTCTCCAGTACCTCGATTTTGTCAAAAGTTAACGATAATAAAAAGTGAAATTACTGACGATAAGAACTTTGAAAAGACGAAAACAAAACATACTGCATTTCGCTAACCATCAAGTAACACGTAACACCGTACTGAAAGTCTAAGGTTGTGTTCGGTTAAGGTGTATTTTGAGAATTTGTTGTGTTTTGAGAATTTTTATGTGATGTTAACTTTATTGGTATGCGTGTTGTAGTTATATTTATGTGGTGTGAAAAATTATGTTCGGTTGTAGAATCCTGAGGATTCAAAAAATCCTGAGGATTCTTCCTAAACGAACATGCCCTAAATATTATAATTTTTTAAGGGAGCTTTAGGGGCTTAAAGTATAATATTATACTTTTTGAGGGAGCTGATGTAATTTTTAAAAAAAATAAATATTAAATTAAAGAACTTCTCCCATTTTTGGGAGGTTACTGCCGCCCCCCAGTCACTGGCTAGGCCCCCGTGAATTGCAAGAAGTCCCATTTACACCTACCTAACAGAAAAAAAAAAAACACAGTTCTGTCCAAAAGATACAACTATGAGCTTTAGCAAAGTGACGTGTTTTTTTCTCTAACCAGGAAAACTCGTTTGTTTATTTTTGACTTTTACTCCCTTTGTTGAAAAGAGGACGTGACATTGTCACAACCTCTTTGTTTGTATATATGCATGGGGGCTAATTTTTTTGAACTATCTGATGAGATGCAACTTCCGTCCGATTCAATGGGCTAACATATTATTTGGCTATAAATGAGATAAGTCACGACGAAAAACCAACAGTTTTTATTCATTGAAGCAAATTTTTATATATTCTTTGTAGATTTATAATGGAATTGATAATATGAATATGGTCACGTGTCATTTTATATTTTATGATTTTTAAAATAAATAAAAATTATAATTTTTAAAAATAATTAAGACACGTCACTTGAGCATATATTGACACTTGATATGTCACGTCTTCAATTTCTTTAGACGAAAATGTACAAACATAATGAGTGATATTTTATGCATGGTGTAAACCCATGCATGCACCCGTTTGTCAATTTTATAAATTAACGCAGTTTTAAAATTTCCTAAATTTTATATGAATGTTGGAATCTTTGTTGTCATAAAGGAATTAAATGAAATGGAAAGAAGAAAAGGTAGTTTATATACTTTGATTTTCCAGCACCAAGCGGACTACTTATGCTGGTACAATATTTCACCTCGAAATAGTAACTTCAATGTTATAAAAGAGATGTTTCTTTAATAATAATAATTAAGTACATCACACAATATTTAAGAAAATATCTTCCTTATGGGTCGCTCTAGTGGCAAGTGAGAAACAGCAACCGATCGAGAGAGATAAAAGTCTTTTTGATTAATTGGAAGCTCACAGAAAAGGAAAACCGCGCTTCACTGGCCCAGTTGCATGAAACATCCAAACCGTGACGATATTTTGCAACCCAAGCGTACGCTTCCTATCAGTGGCGGACCCAGGAATGAAAACTAACCCGGGCGAACTTTTAAAGTAAAATGACTGAATTTTTTTTATACTTAATGTAAAAAATTGTCTTAGAGTTACAATATCAAAACATTAAAGACTAAAAACATTAAAAAATATTGACTTACACATACCGTACTATGTACTACGACTGAGAGGGGACAATTGGATCCTACGCCTTTGCATCTTCTGAAAACGTTACAAAATGGCTTCGTTCTCAATAGTTTCAAAAATTTCCCGCTCGATGTACACTACCATGCAATCATTCATCCTATTACGCAAATCAGTCTTGATAAGGTTGTCCTAGGCTCAACAACATCACAATCTAACCTAAAAACTACTACACAAATAGCATCCCTTCCTCCGGTTTCCTTCACAATCCAGCCTAAAGTTAAGCAAGAAATGAAAAAAAAAATTTAAAGAAAGGAGATTACCTACCGCAAATGTCCTTCCAGCAAATAAGCAAGTATATTGGCAAAGTTCAAATGTGCTTCCATCAATGGATTTTGATCTTCACTATACAAATCCACATAAAAAACAATAAGTTAACAAGTAAATATTTAATTTGCTGCATAATTTATTTCCCAGCAATGTAGGAACATAATTATCTATAAAGAACAATAACTGAGTGCGAGCATAATTAACAATATGAATTTACTATAAGAGAGGGATGGAAGTGACCAATTAAAACACATTCACACTATATGAATGTCATTAGAAGAAACATTGAAAACTCAAACAATCAATGTGATCTACCCAGATATTAGGGAGTTTATATGCGATTTACTGGAAAATGGGGAGGAAAAGAAAGTCATTAGAACTGCATATTAATATAAGGTAGAGTTTCAATTTACATATGAAAGATTTAAAATAGTACTATGGGTAAATTATTCTTAATTGTACTACATCACCTCCCTCCCAAAAAAAATACTGCTTCTGTAAAATGGAAGGGAAAAAACTACGGTACATTAAATTTTTTTTTTTTTAAATACATTAATTTTTATTATTTTTTTAAAATATATTAAATTTTTTTTTAGAGGCGGACCCCGGGCGGCTGCCCGGGCCGCCCGGGGTCTGGGTCCGCCCATGCTTCCTATCCCAGTAACAAATTAGATATACACAGAGCATTTGAAATGCTCGGAAGATGCTATGGGACACGTGTTTTTGCTATTGTGTGTGATTTTCTACCCTTTTTATGAAAAAAAAAAAATCAAATATATGTGATTTCTAAGTGTCAAAGAAAGCAGCCGCGCGCGCTAGATTGGTCCAAAACGTAATGATGTCATTCCCATGCTATGGGACACGTGTTTTTGCTATTGTGTGTGATTTTCTACCCTTTTTATGAAAAAAAATCAAATATATGTGATTTCTAAGTGTCAAAGAAAGCAGCCGCGCGCGCTAGATTGGTCCAAAACGTAATGATGTCATTCCCATGATTTGTATACGTAATTAATTTATCTATATATCTCACAGCTACCCATGTATACGAGGAGCTAGCTAGGCTCAGAAAACAACAAAGGAAAAACCCACATATACGAGGGGACAACACAAAATATCGGAGGAAGACAATTTGTGTTCCATTCCGGCGCTTGGGATCTTCACATGTGAGGGTCGTTTAATTTATCTTCTTCTTCCTCCTCCTCTCTGAGGTCTCGTTGCTTTTTAAACTTGTCATCAACAGTAGGATATCAGTACTGTATATATGAATGTACGCAGAAGCATGGCTTTGCGAGGAGCGCTGGGGCTGTTGCTAGCATCACTACTGGTCTTGGCCTTCGCCGGATTCTTTGGCGGCGTCTATTCGGAAGATCTTGACGATGTTTCTCCACAGCAGGTATCAATTATGTCTTCGCACCTTGTATCTTTGTTTCCCTATCTGGTATGAATCACGGTACAGCTCAAAATCATGAGAGCAATCTCTTTGCCATCACATATACTAATTATGCAAACAACTGTGAGGAGATCAATTCTGCGACGTTACGGGATCACCGACGATGATGGTGTGTTTGTGTAGAAGTGTTATGTTGAATTGATCTAGGATAGGATCCTATACACGTGCACTTTCAGTAGCTACCTAAATTTGTTGACTTTGAGAGGTCGAACTAGCGAGACCATTTCGTCTACGAGTTAGGTCGACGGGAAGGTAGATTACCAAATTAAACTCCGAATTCCTACTGATCATCAGATCAAGAGAACAAAGCAAAAGATGAGGAGGATTATCGTGGTGCATGCCATTGAATTTTCTACTTTTGTCTTAGAAAATGTTTTCTTGCTAGACTCTCCTACCAACTGCTGTGCATACACGAGGCTGGGATCAAAGGAGTAAACATGTTACACGAGTAAGAAGCTTCGGAGGATTCCGCAATTAACTTTCAAAAATACACTTAATTGGTACTCCAGATTCCCCGGTAGGCAATTTTCAAGTAATTCACCTTTGTCTCTTTACAAGTTGGCTGCCAGCCTAGCTGTAGCACCGGCCACGTTGAATTCAGCAAGTCCAGGCGAAGCCGAATTTACCCATACGCGGGCTTTAGCCCATATATATAAACCCCCTAATACTTTAACTCTTCATATTTTCAAGATTATTCTTTTCTAATAATTCTCCCTTCAATATTTTCAAAATAATTATATCATTAAACCATTATTCGTACCAAAGGGAGACAAACGAGCATTCCAGAGTATGATATAGCATTCACGCTATGGTCAAATAGAGCCACGAAGTCACAAAACGTCAGTGTCTTACTGCCTTGGCCCCATGGCCTCGTTTGTTGTACACAAGGAGGAACATGAAGATATTTTCCCCACCCGAAAAGCAGAAGGAATTATCAAGAAAACATCATAAAATCCCCCCACGATGTCTGTTTATAGTATCCACCGGCCTGGCCTGTAATGGGTTCTTGGGCAATATTAGTACGTACAGTCGCCCCCCGGCTCGCCCGACCTTCTTTGCGCACCACTTAGAAAATCTTAACTGTACTTCTCCCCAACAGGTAGCTTCGTTTTGTATGAATCTGTCGCCGGAAATCAGGAGAAGAAGTATAGGTCTGTGATTTTAAAATTTTGGACCGTCGTCCGAATCATAGTAAGTTGCGATGTTCCATGATTTTGGCAACGAAACTTTCTGAAACAAGTTTGGCGTCGAGGAAACTTGTTTTTCAGTTTTTCTTCCCATCAGCTTCTTTTCCAGCTGGTTCAGGGCCACAGTTATTAATAAAATGGGTCCGTGTGAAGCCCAATGGAGGCCCACCAAGATTATAAAATGGGCCACGAGGAGGCCGCTGTACGTATGGGGTCCAATACTGGGGATTCACAAGCCCTCTTCCAGGACAGATTGTAACGCTCCTTCAATCCCACCCCGCATAGTGATATGATAGTTTCATCTTTAGAAAAAAATTCCCTCGATCGACTGTTCTTGGTTCATGGAGTGCTTATCAATGTCCTTGGATCAGATTCCCCCGTCACACTTTTCACGTTTTTCGAATCATATTACAGGAGGAAAGGATTCGACCTTTTTATCTCCCTGGTTTTATTATTATTATTGCAATCCAGCTGTTTTCATTTCTAATTTGACGAGTTAATCCCAATTCAATGGCTAATTTAAGACCCTCTGTAACTGGCGCCTGATCAAACTTAATCCACTATTGTTCACAAATGGTCCGATTATATGTGATCGGAAACATATCTTGGGCTTGTAATGGTTCATAGCTGCCAGTGATATTGATGGTGCAGGTGCATATATCTTCTGTTGGCGAAGACAAAATGAGGGTCTCTTGGATTTCTGATAGCTCCACCCCGGCAACTGTACAATATGGCACATCTTCTGGGAAATATGATACTTCTGCAAACGGAAGTACATCTAAGTATAGTTACATGATGTACAACTCTGGTGAAATCCATGACGTTGTAATTGGTCAACTGGAGCCCAGTACACAATATTACTACCGTTGCGGCTCAGATTCCTCACCCGAGCTCAGTTTCAAAACCCCACCAGCTCAGTTCCCAATCAAATTTGCTGTTGTAGGTACGTAAATTACAGCTGATTTTATATGTTTTATAGCCAACAAAACACATTATGAATTGATACGATCTGAGATACAAGCAACAGTCCCACATAAAAGAGGAAAAATGCTCAATTTCGTTCCTACAAAACATCATTGTCTATTGAATCATTTGTGGAGGACCCAAATGTCTTCCCCATTCTTTTCTGTTGATGTTCAAGAGTGCATGGCATAAAGCAGGTGATCTTGGACAGACTGGGTGGACTAAGTCAACCCTCCAACACATTGCACAATCGAACTACGACATGCTGCTATTGCCAGGAGACTTATCCTATGCCGATCTCGACCAGCCTTTATGGGATTCATTCGGCAGGCTTGTGGAGTCACAGGCCAGCCAGAGACCTTGGATGGTTACCCAAGGCAACCACGAGATTGAGACCGTCCCACTCGTCCACTCAGAACCCTTCACAGCCTACAATGCAAGATGGCGCATGCCATTCGAAGAGAGTGGGTCGAACTCAAACCTCTACTATTCTTTCGATGTAGCCGGGGTACATGTTATCATGTTGGGCTCGTACACAGATTTCGATTCTAATTCGGCACAGTACAAGTGGTTGGAGTCAGACTTGGGCAAGATTGATAGGAAGAAATCTCCTTGGGTAATAGTTCTGATTCACGCGCCCTGGTATAACTCCAATACTGCTCATCAGGGGGAGAAAGCTTCGGTTGACATGAAAGCAGCCATGGAAGGGCTGCTTTACAAAGCTCGCGTGGATGTTGTTTTTGCTGGACATGTTCATGCTTATGAGCGCTTTGTAAGATTCCTTTTTCCCTGGTTATAAATTATATATATGATGAACGGTTGCTTGAGTGATTAACTTTACAGTTAATATGGGCTGAATGTTTAAATTCGCTTTGTTTAGGCTTAAGTTTTAGAAAGACAGTAAACTGTTTTGAGTAAGTGTGTTCGAGTTTAACCTGACTGTCTCCACATGTTCGGTTCCCTTATTTGGGAGGGAATTTAAGCTCACACGGCGGAAGAGTATTCGAAAATGGTTAAATATTAGTGACAAATTCATCTGTACAGTTTCTTTCTACTACAGTAGTTAACTTTGCAAAACGATATCTTCTATTCAATTTTGCCGGTGTGGATCGATTTATAGACCCCTTGCCATTTGTGGTTGTCCTGTTCGTTTCTCTCAGACTCGTGTATACAATGGGAAAGCTGACAATTGTGGTCCAGTGCATATCACCATTGGCGATGGTGGGAACCGTGAAGGCCTTGCCACCAAGTAAGACCTTCGATGCATATCTTCCATACCATAGCTGTGATTAGATTCATCTACATATATATATGCACATACAGCTTATACTATAACAATTAATGGTCCTTGCAATGGCGGTGAATCACGTCAAAAAGGTGACCTAATTAACATTTAAGAAAACAATCAATTATCAATATACACAACTTCCAGTACACACACGCTCGAGTTAAATCGATCGATAGCGCAGTTAATGGAAGTAAGCTATTGTTTCACATCACCAGACAGCATAATTTACGCGTTCTTGTGCTTGCAGGTATAAGAACCCAAAGCCCGATATCTCTCTTTTCAGGGAGGCGAGCTTTGGGCATGGGCAATTTGAGGTGGTGAATGCAACCCAAGCGCTCTGGACATGGCACAGAAATGAGGATGATTTGGCTGTTGCTAGTGACTCGGTGTGGTTCACTAGCTTGTCATCGGACCCAGCCTGTCGATTGCAAAACTGAATTGCGAATACAACCTTGGAAAGAATCATTGGGACATACTATACCCCCTTCTTATGTTCTTTCAAAAACAAATTAAGGCAACAAAATGTTTCTCCACATTATGATTGATGTACATGAACCTTATTCTTACTTGGGAAAGAATCATGGAATGATTTGTATAATGAATAAAAGCAAGCATGGGGTGTTAAATTTCCCACTTTTTATATATGTTTTATTTTCAGTTTTACCAAAAGAGTGCATGGTTTAGGCTGCACCAACTGGGAATGGATGACGCTTATTCGAGTCTGGGAAAGAAATTAGAATACGTTCAATAGAATTACCATTTAATTTCTTTCTTTTTTTTTACTTCACTTGTTGATTCTGAATCATGAAGAGATTTAAAGCAAATAGAAAAAGGAAGAAAGCTTATCAAAATATTTTTCAAACAAATTACCAGCATATATATTCACGGCTTAGAAGCTAATGAATTTGGAGAAAACTCTAAAAGAAGCTTAAAAAAGTACAAAATCACCAAAAAAAAGTTTCTTAAAGAACCAATTGAAAATGTCTTATTAGAAGATCATTTGAAGGCCTATATTACGGTCAAATTGCTAGTCCATGATTGAAAATGAACAGATTTTTACAATTTTGTGTACAATGCACGTACTGTTAAATAAATTAACATACGTTCATAAATCTACTGAAAATTTCTGTTTTAAAATTTTTCTAAAATATATATTCGCGCATATCTATATTGAGCACCTTAATTAATTTCCTCTTATTACAAAATCCAACCCATGCACATTCCTTCTGTACAAATCTACCAATTGATGCACTGGGATTTCTTGCCAAATAAAACCAAGTGGATGGTACGGGCCAAGTGAAAAGGCAGTCGTCGGAAAGATGAAGTATCTCTGTACGAAACTGTCGACGAAAAAAGGAAATTAAACCGATCAAGAGCGCCGCAATTGAGTGCAACCGTGACCAGATACAATAAACATTCTCTTCTCCGACACGTGTCCTATATATGTGTCCTCCACATGTCAAATATAGCCTCGAGACTCGTCCAAAACGTTAATAATGCTATGCGGCCATGATTCGAGCAATATATGTGTAAAAGCTTTATATATATATACGAGTCGGCCATGTTCCGACTCGTACACGTGAGGGTGGTTCTCCTCCTTCTCCTCCTTCTTTTTGTCCTTTTTAGGGTCTCACTTCGTTTTCATCAGTTTAATCCAAGAGAGAGTACTCAGAGCACCATGGCTGTGAGAGGGCTAGGCTTGTTTCTCACGTCCGTACTGGCCTTGGCCTTGGCCTTTGCCGGGCTCTTCGATGGCGTTTACTCATACAACCGCCCGCATATGCGCGAGTCCCTCTTTGTTCCTCCCTCGAAAGATCTTGATGCTGCTTCTGATCCGCAACAGGTATCGACTATTGCTGTTTCACCATATTCAGCGCTTTCAAAGCAATTTATTGTCTACTTTCAGATTAAGAAATTAAGCTGCATGTATTGTGTGTCTTGTAAATTCTGATCAACTGTCTATGGTACCGTCATCCCTGTGGCCTGTTCTATATATAGCAGTCTTAGGGATTTAAGGATATTCAGTTAGTCCAAAGAATTAGGAGTTGGAAATTATCTCGATTCCAAATTCTCATACGACATGAATATCACTGCCGTGGAATTATTGCGAGGACAAAAATTATGATATAAAACCTGAAATCAGTGGGAGTCTTCTGAAATTATTTCGGTCTTGGAAGAGGTTTTCATGTTTTACACGGAAGGAAAATGCTGCTTGTGAGACTAACACGTAACACGAGTGAGAAACCACTTAAGAATTTTCGCCTAAATTCCGGATTTTGATGGAAATTTTTGCGCAAGTCGATGTGTTCTTTGGACTTCACCTCGAAAATGGGAAGTCCAGACCATGCACAGCTAGCTATTAATGGGCTTGAGCCGCAAATTTTGACAACTTTGTTGTCCGTTTGTCTTGGTTCTGTAGTGGCCTTTGCCAATGATGGCTGCCGCCATTAATGGTCCTAACTCCAACACGACAAAGTTGTCGGCCCAAACTCTTGCAGCGTTCCCATGAATAATAGTGTAATATCCCAAAAAAAAAACGGTTTTGCATTAACTATTCAAAAGTTGGTCGATCACTTTTGAAATAAAATATTCAAATTTTTTTCAAACGTTCAAAACATTACAATGTTCGTCACTTTTGAAATATATTATTTAAATCTTTTTCAAACATTTGAAACATAGTCAAGTCACTTTAAAAATAAAGGGATAAATGCAAAATCAGTCTCTGTGCTATACGCAAAAATTATTTTAGTCCCTATGATATGAAAAATATCAATTTAGTCCTTGTGATTCTATTTTCGTTTTTTATTAGTCCTTGATACTGATTTTATCACTTTCTGAAATTACAGGGACTAAATCGATGTTTTTCATATTACAGGGACTAAATCGATTTTTGCGCATATTATAGGAACTAATTTTGCATTTATCCCTAAAATAAAATATTCAAATTTTGTAAAGAGTTTCAAACATTCTAAAGCTTTAAAACCTGGGTGAAGGATAGATTTAGGAAGGAGGCTGAAGGAACAGAAGGGGGGAAAAGAAAAACAATTATTTGTTCAACAATATTTTGGGGAACTTGGGGTTAAACATTGAGGTAAGTGGCTTTTTAATGTGATTTTATTTCTCTAATCTTTTGTGAAATTTGTAGTGAGTTTACTATCAAACTATTCTGATGCTCGTGACTGTTGAGGTCTTTGTGACCATTGGGGTCTGTGTGACATGGAGGTCTGTGTGACCATTGGGGTCTGTGTGACCATGGAGGTCTGTGTGACCATTGATAATTTCACTACATTGCTTGGCGTGAAATATTTTGTTATAAATTATGTTTTCAGTTAATATTACTCACTACTTTTCTTGATCTCGGTTATGCTTATAAACTGTCATTTTTCCTACTCACATTGATTGCTACTTACTGAGCTAGTTGTAGCTTACCACTTTACTTCTTACCTTTCATATTTAGCGGTCGGTGGCAGCGAGTAGTAGGAGTTCTCGGGTTATAGTTTCGGAGATTAGTTGCAAGATGCAGAATATTTGAATAAAGAGTCATCTGGAGACTTTAGTAATAATTGTTTTATTTCGGAGACTTTAGTAGTTTTATTGTTTATTTGGGAAATTATTTATCGAGACTCTTGTTAAGAGAAATATTTAAGGATTTATGTTTTTAGTAGTGCTCTGACTAAACTGTGGGGATTCATTTTGATTATTGAAGATAGAATAGAGATTTTTATGAGTTATTTTCTTTGTTGGGATGGTATTTTCAAGCGGTATTCTATCCATTTAGACTTTTGGGTCGGGTTCTTGCAAATAGTCTTTGAAAAGTTATAAGGGCTTGTCCGGAACCAAAAAGTTGAAGCCCACTGATATATGGTCCACATATTTTGAGCTCGGAAGCTTACAATAGCTTCATCATTGTGTGCAGGTGCATATATCTTCAGTTGGCGAAGACAAAATGAGGATTTCATGGATTACTGAAAGCTCAACCCCCGCAACAGTACAGTATGGTACATCTCCAGAGAAATACGAGTTTTCTGCAAATGGGAGTACATCTTCATACAGTTACACGATAGCCTACGAATCTGGTGAAATACACGACGTCGTAATTGGTCCATTGAAGCCGAATACAGTATATTACTACTGTTGTGGAGCCTCAGATTCGGCTCGCCAGTTCAGCTTCAAAACCCCTCCAGCTCAGTTCCCAATCAAATTTGCTGTTGTAGGTAAGCATATGATATAAAGCTGATTATCCAAAGTTTATAACTTGATCAATTCGGTCAGTATGCCTTCCAAATTTGACAACAGTAAAACTTCATAATGCAGGTGATCTTGGACAGACGGGATGGACCAAGTCAACCCTCCAACATGTAGCGCAATCGGACTACGATATGCTGTTACTGCCGGGAGACTTGTCATATGCGGATTTCTTCCAGCCTTTGTGGGATTCATTCGGCAGGCTTGTAGAGCCACTGGCCAGCCAGAGGCCATGGATGGTGACTCAAGGGAACCACGACGTTGAGAAGATTCCGGTTGTACACTCCGAGCCTTTCACAGCCTACAATGCTAGATGGCGCATGCCGTTCGAAGAGAGTGGATCGGACTCAAACCTCTACTACTCTTTCAATGCAGCCGGGGTACATGTAATCATGTTAGGTTCGTACACAATATCAGTGGTTAGAGGGAGATTTGGGGAAGATTGATAGGGGCAGAACACTGTGGACAGTGGCGATTATTCATGCACCATGGTACAACTCTAACACTGTCCATCAGGGGGAGAAAGAGTCGAATGACATGAAGGCATCCATGGAAGACCTACTTTACCAAGCTCGCGTGGATATTGTTTTTGCTGGACATGTACATGCCTATGAGCGCTTTGTAAGCTTTCGTTTTCTCTGCTTCATCTCGTCTTGGGATTGACAATGCTTTGCTTAGATCACTTTTATGGCAACATATTTTCCTGTTTCCATTTTTCATTCGCGATTTGTGATCCCTTCCAGACTCGCATACACAATGGGATAGCTGATGATTGTGGTCCAGTGCATATCATCATTGGCGATGGTGGGAACCGGGAAGGCCTGGCCAACAGGTTAATGATCTTAATTAATCTTGATATATCCTATCTGTTATGCCCAGCCTTATGCAACTATACGATACTATTATATACTCCTGCAAAATGATCACAACGCTTCTTCTTGAATTTAAATATTCCAACTATATGTATTCAGGCAGTCATCGAGTAGTAGCCACTTTTCCATTATTTATCCTCTGTTCAAATGCGTACCCAGTTGAATCAATTTTTGCAATTTTTTTTTAGAGTATCAACTTATTTTAATTTTTAGCGTTCTTGTTCTTGCAGCTACGTAGATCCAAAGCCCGATATATCCCTTTTCAGGGAGGCAAGCTTTGGACATGGGCAATTCGAGGTGGTGAATGCAACCCATTCGCTCTGGGCGTGGCATAGAAATGATGACGACAATGCCTTTGATAGTGACTCGATCTGGATGAGAAGCCTATCATCTGACCCAGCTTGTCAAATGCAGAACTGAAATTTTTATGTATAAGTGTTTTTTATTTAGCTTTAAAAGAGTTAGGCAAAGATGTCTTATTCAGTTTTTTTTTTCATGTTGTATGTGCGGTACTATATTCTGTCCTGGATTGTTAAATAGGTTTTCACAAACAGTTAAAATAGTCACTTTCACATATTATATCAATTTTAATATTATTGAAAGTTTTACCTTGTACTTAACTAATTATAACAATATGCAATTTTCTACTTGAATTGCACCGTGTAATTTGGAGAGTGATAAAGATAACAAGTGAACCCTATTTATAATGTTCATACTTTTTGAACTTTACATGAGCAATATTAAATAATGTAGAATTCACCTATTGTAAATATCTCTCTCCAAATTGTATGGACATATAATTCGGACAAAAAATTACAGATCAGGATCCTAATCCGTACATAACATGCCCTACTCTGGTAATATTTTTATTGCCCTTTCGATAATGTGGTATCCTTATCTACCATCACAAAAATAGGTAGTTCAACTATGGAGAAAACTCGAGTGAGGAATTTCTTTCTGAATGTACATGCATGGCACTATGGCAGGGACGTTGAAGTAAATCAAAAGTTGTACCCCAAATGGCTATACAATAACTTAATTCCTCATGCACTGATCCTTTGGATTTCTCTATAAAGAGACAAAATTCAAAGGTACACAGAGTGATCATGGTCCCAAAGAAAGAAAGAAAAGTGTGTGAGAAGACTAAAATACACACTTATAAAAAATAAAAATAAAAGACTAAAATACACCAATTGATGATTTAAGTTACACGCTTAGGAAAATAATAATAATAATAATTTTGTTGGCTTTATTCCTTCTATGTGAAGGAAAGCCCAATGAGGGTTTTTAATAAGGTCCAAAGCCCATTAGAGTTTTAACTTATAACCCTAAGGAATAATTTTTTGAAGTAGGACGGATTAAAAGAAGAGAAAGAAAAGAAAGAGACAGTTTTTCTCTTTCACGCTCAGGTCTCATCAAAGACTATATCTCGCTTCGTCTGTGGTCCGATCGAGCTGAAATTTGGAGGAGACGTTCACGACACAAGGGGCTATCATCTGAACGGTGAAGATCAGATTTGGAGCTCGGTAACAGTAGTTCGTACTCGCGAACAGTAACTACGGATTAGAGAAGAATTATTCTGTTATTTGTTTGTCGTTATATCTCTCATCAAATTTAAGGTACACAGAGTGATCCTGTAGTGGAGACTAACACAAACTATAAATTAAAAAAAATATAGTGTAATTTTTCTCTAATTATCTGCTCAGGGAAAAAAAATGAAAGAAGAAAACAAGCAGCTACAGTCTGCTCCACGGCTTGTAGCAGCAACATTGTCGTCTTAAACGACATCCAACGTACCCACAAAGTCAACACAAGTCCATCCATGAGGACCATGTATCATTTACAGCAAAACAGGCCGTTTGGTCAAGTCCTCCGCATCCCTTTCCCACTACGCACCTTTCTAAAACGACGCTGGCGCAACCGTTGCGCCTGCATGTACAGAGAAAGAACCCTGTGGGCCGTGGCCGTGTGTTTGACTGGAAGAGCAAGAAAATGTAGGCCGTTCGAGCTGGTCTCCGACCTCTCAGATCATCATCCTCGGCGCCGATAATTAGAAGAGGTAGGGCTTTCTCTCAATCAGCGGGATCGGCTTATTCTACTCCACTTTCCTGGAAAAGAAGAAAGTAATCTCTCGTGTTCTAGATTCTCTCGGATCAACCCCTTTCATCGATCCCGCCAAGGTACTCTCACTCCCTTTTATCTGGAAGGCATTTCAAATTAGTGTTGTTTATTTGAGTTAACAGCCTTAAGGTCTGTTTGCGTGTTAGGAATGTGTAGCAAATTCTGCATATGTATCCAGCAGAAAAATGTAATCTTGGATTCTTCGTTTCATCTGAGAGATAGAAGAGAGAGAGTTGGGGCTTAGGTCTTCCACCAGGGGAAGGTCTCCGTCCTAAACCTTCGGTAGCTTCAGTAACAGGTCCCAGCAGAGGCTTGATGATAACAACACATTAATGAATTTGATCCTATCCAATTTGTCGATGCATTTGTGGTTCAGTTATAAAATTGAAAAAAAAAAGTAGCTACTGAAAAATTAATGTATTGATTAGTTGGATGGAATTTAATAATATGTTGGCAGCATCAAAACCCTCTATTGGGACTGAATCCTTGGCTTCGATGTATTAGGTGTTCGCTGTCCATAATAAAAGCTTTAAAAAGTAGTATGGAGGAAATCATATTTCCATTTACTATTTAGAGACCAGAGAGGCCTAAAACTCCGGGCAATTCACTTTATGCACGGAGTTGTCCTAAAATCAAGTAACCGAGATAAACTTCAATATGACATGATCAGGACTTAAAACCTACTTAAATCATATCAGCAGGGTCAGGATGTGCTTCTCTCCCTTTTGCATATGGTTTCTGATTTACCAATAGAAACACTGATTTGTTTTACTGATGCACTTACAAAATTGTCGATGAGATTGTGGAAGCTAGTCTTGCACTTGCTTTCTTCTCACATTCTCATGAGTACTGAGTGATCCTACGAAAACACAAATGATTCAGTGGATAGATAGCTTTCTGGAGTCACTCAATCTGCACTCAGTGAATCAGTCACTTCTTTCATTTGAAGCAATGCCTAGGATATAATGTCTAAAACGTATTCCAAAATCTTACATTTTTTGTTACACGAACACACATGAAATTCCAGCATCTCACTCTATTGAAAGCAGACTCTGAAGGCTAAAATTTATGGCTATGGATAAATTGAGAATGCCCCTGTTTTTATGCAATTAAGTAAAAAGATGTTCTCAATTATCCAGCTAGCCGTCTGAAAGTCCATATGTAATATATTAGAAAAATAAACGCTGGATCGCACTAGCCACCATACATTTTTCAATTTGAAATGTGAGAGCTACCGTGCTAAAAACCTTAGCTTCATGACTACGACTTCCTACCTTATTGAAAAGCAAGATTTATTGTGCTCCAACCCCATGGGTTTTTTCATAAAATAATGATTTCCGTCATTGAATACTTGTAGTTTAGACTTAAAAAACTGCTCTTGTTAGATGAATCTCATTTGTTTAGCAGTATGTCACTCTGACAGAGTTGGCGATAGTGCATTATTTTCTTCTTCTTTAGTTTGTGTTCGCATATATCTTTGTCCAAGTTTTCTACAGTATTAGCCAAAAGAATGAGGGCATGCAATTTTTATCTACGAGTAACTGCTAATCAGGATCACAATTTGGCATCATTCATGTAGTATCATTTGTTTGTTCTGTGGTGTTGGGACTTTTCTCCTTCTCTCTTTGTCGATGGTCAGAGCATTTGTGTCTTGTCATCCAAGTACTATGAAAAATTTTCCATATCATTACCCTTGCTTCCCTGCTTATATCTGGTATCATTCATATAGTCCTTATTGTGAAAGGTATTGCTCTAAGGCAACGTATTGTACAGGTGAATGCAACAGCAAGCTTTAAGGATGAACTGCAGCTGGATATATTGGACAATAAGCAAGTTATGATAGCTGTGTAAGAAGAATTTGCAATTGATATCATCCTGGAAAATGAGGCCAACAAGATTTCAACCGCGGGCCGTCTCGTTGACGACCTTGCAGCCTGCCCATCCACAAGCCAAACAAGATTGATTCTCTTCGTTGCAAGCTGAAATCTTGTGGCAAACATCATTATCTTTTTTCCCATCAATGTCGTATTCAACAATTGTAATGATCTGCTTTGTCGAATTAAAGACATCTTTGCCACATATCTATGCTCCCAAAAATCTTAGCACTTTGCTTTCGGATTCATAATGGTGTTGTTATAAGTCAAATATGGCGATGTTTTTGTTTATGAATAATCTGTCGATGTGAACTCAAGAGTTTCCTCAAATGAGTGAATAAACCGTGGCTCTTTGTGGGACGGCTGTGGATAGGGTTCCCTGTGCTAGTCTGCTAGAGTGGGGGTCCCTAGTGGATTGGCAAAATAAAAGGATACACGATATGTTTGCATGGAGGTAAAGAGGATATATGCATCTTTTACCATCCCCCTCTCCCTAATCTCAATGATATCTCGTTGAAATTTGGAAATGGAAGCATGGGCTTATGCTGTTCTAATTTAATAGAGTTTCCAACTCATACTAAGAAGGACGCGGTTAATGTGCGCCCAAGATCGTTCATTTTTGTGCTCTAAAATTTTAATGGTGCCACCGAATCCCAGGCACTCATGACTGTTCGGACTGCCTGAAAAGATTAAAGAATACTCTTTTTCCTGTAAATATGGCGAGATTACCGAACAAAGTATATATAATGCAAGGTTAAGACTTCATCATCCATAATGCAAGGAGACTATTAGAACTCGGACGCACAATAGACATAATTTCAGTTCGACAGTTGTTCTGGTTTGTTTGTTTTTATCATAACAAGTCTGTAATTTCATTAAATAAAGATGTTCAAAGAGTTCAATGACATGCTCTAAATCGCGCGTCAGATCCTCTAAAGAGACGATAACGAGCTAAAAGGCCTATTGGCCACACGTACCCCAACAGGTAGAGAGTTGAGATGTCCCGTGTAACAGATGGCAATCTAAAAGAATCAGCGAAAAGAAAAACCGGCAGAGGAAGGGAGGCGGCAGTGGAGTCGGCCAAAGGAAAAAACCACAGTTGTGCTGGTTACTTATATTTTAGCCGTGCACATTTCAAGTACTGTCTTATCTTATATTGCTATTTAGTTTTCGGCAATGTTGCAGGAGAACCAACCTTGGGCCCCAGCTTAGATGATAGATAGGCTGAAAACGGTTGAGATATATAGTGTTCGATGTGGATCTTGAGACATGCAACAACAAAAGTTCATGCTGTGAGAACCAGCTGTTGCACCCTTCTATGCTTAAAAGTTGTTTTCTATAATTTAACCAACATAATATGCTTTTTAGACTTATCCACGGGCATGATTAGTGGACTCCTTTCTTAATCCAATTATTAAAAGAAAAAACACTACAGAAGCCGGAAGGTGATTCCATTATTGTTGTACAACCAGCCTATATAAAAATTTCCTCCCATTTCGAGCTATGGTTTACTTGGAACATCCACAGAAATGGTAATATAACTCTTACCTATAGCATTTGTTGCCCGCTGATGTCTGATGAAGACACCGTTTCAGTTTGTCCCCTAATTCCCTCAGTTTTCATCTGCCGAAGGTGCAAAGGAAAGATGGGAAAATGCAGTGGGAGACAAGAGAGGACAATACCCAAATCCCCGATTCTATTTAGTCTTCAGTTGTTGTCATAGGATTTCAATCACAAGTGGTATCGATCTCTAGTTAGCACCCAAAAATTATGAGCCTCCCAAACATGGAGTTAGAAGTTCAAGTCTTGATGGAACAATAAATTCCCTACTCAACCGTGTGAACACAATGTGTTAAAGATGGGCTTCCATGGCTGCTTTTTACAGCCTGTGGTCCCATGAAACCACCACCATTACGGTTAGTGATGAAAACCCTAAAAATCAAACCCTAAGTTCACGTGTAGGATTCAAAAAATTCAATGCACTTGCAAACCATAATAATTGAAAAAAAAATCATCACTAGCCATGCAGGGATTGGAATTATGTGGAATCATTAAAATGACCTCAGAAAAAGTAGAGAGACTTAAAGGCTAGCAAATATTGATGAGGTCATGCCCATGGGGCTGGTTAAAACATAACCCAACTCATTACATGTGGGTCACGTAAACTATAACCCCTACCAATAAGATCACAAATCCCCTGACACTTACTCCCTTTGGAGAGTGTTAGAGTCGGAGTCGAATCCCCCTCTCCCACAGACTTTACTCGTGCTTCAAAAATTTGCCTAGAAAAGAAAAAAAAAAATCGCAACTCACCCATGATGAAAAAAGATCAAAAAACTTCGAGAGTGGAAAATCACCATAAAGGATGGAAGTCCTAAACCTTCACGTGTCTTGCATCAATGCTGTCCAATCATAATTCCACGGGTCAACCATTTAGCTCCCTACGGGTGATGCAATCATCATCCCCCAAACATCTTCTTTGAGTAAATGAAGTGTCATTACCGCTCTGCATAATTGTAATTATAAGCAATGTGGATGATGATGTTGTTGTTGACGGTGATGATAAGTATTCATTAGTGCCTGTTTTCTGTGGCCATGCAAATCTTTTGAGCACTGCCATACACATTTACGAATATAAACAGCCCTCACTTCCTTTAAATCGTAACCTCCAATTTTGCTCTGTTTTTTTCTCTCTCTCTGTTCTTTATTCAATAAAAGTATGGCTCAAAATTGTTGCAAAAAGCAAAATGCTTTTCTTCAAGAAGGGGGTTGAAGGATCACTAGGGGAAAAGGAAGAATTATTATTAGGGACTGCCATCATTGGTTGTTTCAGAATTCAGAGGGTGGATTTATAACCCCCCTCTATTCATCCACCCTTTGAGCCAAATTTACTACCCTCTTGCACGTTTTGCCAGACCCCTTTTGCCCCCCCCCCCCCCCCCACGTTTGACTGTTTTTCATAGTTTGAATGGCGGATAGGCTGACCTGCCACATGTTGCTGGTTTTAAATGTGAGCTAGAACCCAATGAAATCAAGCTAGGACTAGGTGGAGACCAGGAACTTCGATGGACCAGAGAGATGGTTTAGACGTAATGCAATATCTGTTTGCATACGGACATTCAAGTTATACTTCAAATGAAGCATATCACGTTTGTCCCTCGACTTTCCTTTTTGCCTTTTCTGAACAGAGGAGGAAAATATGTCAGTTGAAAATTGTTTGAGGTGCAAAAAAAAACACTCGTCAAGGCCAATGAGGTAACTTCAGCCACTGCCAGCCCATAGATTGAGCACCCATAATTACAATGATGTAAATGAAGAGCGATGTAGAACGAGGTCCACGAGGGGTTGCAAAAACTTGTTTGACAATTCCACCCATGGAAGAAAAGAAAGACCCTTCCAAAAAAAATACCTTCTGTCAACCATGATGTTTCACGTTAAGCTACTCATAACCCATGAGGGCTTGAGGCTGGCTCTCCATTATTTCAAGCTCACCCCCTATATTTGGCAGAAAATTTTTCCTTTTTCACTCGTGGTACTGCCTTGGCATATGATTATGGTTATAATAACGTAAAACAAAAGAGCATCTATGGCGCAAAAAGAATGGAAAAATTTATAGGAGGTGAAAAACCATCCCCTGAAATCCAAAAACCTACAAGAGCTGCAGAAAAAAACTTGTACTGAGACAATATCCGTGTATTTTGAACCCTTTCAGGTACTTTTGAGTTTTTATGTGGCTTTCATACGTATTGACTATTGGGTTAAATGCATGCTATGTCCCTGTGGTATGCGGTAATAGCAAATATGCCTCTGAGGTAAACAAAAGTTCTTTTCATATCCCTGAGGTAAACATTCAGGAGCAAATATGTCATTTCATACCCCTGAGGTAAATATAACGGAAGAGCATATTTGCTCCTAAATGTTTACCTCAGAGTTATGAAAAGTACTTTGTTTAACTCAGGGACATATTTACTATTATCGCATACCACATGGGCATGACATGCATTTAACCCTTTACTGTTTCATTTCATTACAAGAACTGCATTGAAACCGTGGAGACGTGCAAATACAATAAAACGGCAACAGTCATGCTTGGAACGACATGTGTTCGCAAGAGAGATCAGATTTCAAATTTCAATTTTCATATAATTACCCCTATACATAGATGTAACCTTTGATATGACTATAGAGTTGGATATAGTCGTTGACAACAATGGCAGACACGAAATGTGTATTGAACCCTCAAACCAGGTGGCGGAGTTTGTATTCTCCACGCACAAGAACGCGTCCATTTTTCAACAGAAGGAACATTTACGGCACAAAAATGATTATTACCAACCGTTCCCAACACAAGAAATTACAAGTTGAAATGGAGATCAGAGTAGGAAATGGCAGAAGAAGAGGGCATAAATAAAAACAAAAGAGTAATTGATGATGAAGGAGGGTGTGTAGGGGGATGGTGATGATGGTTCGAAGCCAATCCGAACCATCATTGCGAATCTTGGGACGGCCTAGCCCACCATCATTTTAGAAGCCCTAGCCATAAGCTACATAATTGTCCCTCGCATACCCATAATGCTCCATTTGTTGGCCGAAATGCCCTTGTTCCTGCCAAAACACACCAAAAGCCATCATCATTCTTATGACGCTATGTCCATCATCATAGTCCATAGAACCAAAAACATTAAAATCTTTAGGCTCCTAAGCCTACGAAGCCGTCTTCCATGCTTACACATGCATGATTGTTGTGTCAGAGAGAGAGGGGCATGTCCCCCACACCCCATGAGGCTCTCTCTCGTTCTCTCCCTCTCAGATTTCTCTTACCCCCCCCCCCCCCCAGATGTTTTGCTCTATAAGTTCACTTTGTCCCTCACTTCTCTTCACAAACTCTTCCTTTTTACTGCTACTTCTTGTTAGACGCCAGATTGCTTCCTCGGCCAAGGCTCTCTAACCAACCAACTTGTAAAGGTGATCTTTTTTGAAAAGATAAAGAGAGAAACATAGCGAGAGGCCCCCACCCCTCTCCTCTCTCTTTCTATATCTTCTTGCTTTCACTAGGAAAGGTAGACATGGTTTGTAATTATGTGTTTGTTCTGTGGGAATTCTAGGCCATTTTCTACTTTAATCGCTGAGCCATTTTCTACTTTGTTCGACGTCTATAATGCCTTCTTCTCCCTGATTTTCGCCTGCCTCTGTTTTGTGTGAAGCACCGCAAGAGGGGTTCACATTGTTGGGTTTCTTTATTTATCCAACCTCGTCTTGGGGAGAGAATGTTTGTCTTTTGAATGTTCCCAACCTTGGATTCTCCCACATTTGTTTCTCGTTGCTTCTTTTAACGGTTCTCGTCTCTCTCTGCTGCTCTGGCTGTCTCTTTTTTTTTTTTTTGTATAATTCCAACTTTCGGCACGCTGCTTTATTAGTTATAGGATTCATTCTTCTTAGGTGTATGCATGTTTTTAGAACTCTAACTAGAGAGACAAATATAGACGCAAACAAGCTTGAATCTTCATTTTGGCTTATGTTGTGAGCTTTATCCTTTTCTTTCTTGTTTGGACAGCCGAAAGATATCTAATGAGTGCAGACCTGGACAACTGTGATTCCATCATTGTATCTCCTTTTTTAGATTTCAGACAACCCATTTACTCTATTTATTGGTCACGGTGGTCCAAAAAGACTAAGTTGCGGTTGGCCTCCACCTCCTCTGCTTTCCTAGCTTGTAGCAAGAATATATCACCATTGATATAGACTGTATGTTGTTTTCGGACTTCTGGTCATGATTTCTTGGACTGGCTCTGCTCCTCCCTTGTCTTTGAATTCTTTCGGTAGCCTTATCTATTAACTTGCTCTGTAAGTCCATTTACCAGATGATGGAACTATAGCCTGTAGGCCTATTAATACTTTTTGTTCTCCATTTTTAATATACCCATCTGCCCCATTTCTATGCTTTTCCAGAATAATATTAAATACATCTCTAGATATTCAAGTTGATGTCTTGGATATTTTGCTATAACAGAACGTAATATAATAATGCTGTCTCGTGTGGAATTAAAATTATGTTTCAATAAAGAATAATATTATCTGGAGATACTCTTCTGATAGTTTTGTTGTTTTGATTTTCAGGGGCATTCCAGGCAGTTTCTGAAAATTGTTGCATAACAATGGAAAGGCTGAACTCCAAGCTGTACTTGCAGAACTGTTACATAATGAAGGAGAATGAAAGGCTGAGGAAGAAAGCACAGCTTCTCAACCAGGAGAATCAGGTGCTGCTCTCTGAGCTCAAACAGAAGCTCTCCAAGGGAAATCCGAAGGCCAATGCCGCAAACAATATTCCCGACCTCAATCTCAGCTCCAGTTCGAGCCAAAATCCTTCCAGTTCCCGCAACTGATATAGCAGGATGAATGTCGTTGACTCCACTTAGACTCCCTTGCTCTTTTTGTGTAAAACCATAGTCACCGGTAGTAGTTCCAGTTTCGGTTAATATAGGACAGTAGCAGTATCTTTGTACCAAGTTCACTTTTGCTTCTTTTTTTCCTTTTTTTGGTGGGGGAGGGGGGTAACCGGGTAAGATATGGATTTCCGAATTACAAGGATGTACGAGGCTATCTTAGTGCCTATCTACTAGAAAGGAGTATATTTTAATATCATACTTTTGGCTCTCTCTGCACTCTTGTGAACTGAACGTTTATATTAAATTATAAACTCAATTTGTTCACTGTTGATCTGGCGAAGCCATCTTTCCATCCTTCCATGGTTATTTCCATGTCCATGCGAGGGAAATGACGAACAAACTTCAGGACAGTGGCAAGTTTGAACGACGATCTTCCCAGGAGCACTTCACTTCATTGAAAACACGAACAAAGATAAATGTTTGCTTGGATTAGAGGACAGCAGCATCACAACAACACATCTGAATCCTACACTTGAAAAATAGAACAATTTTTTCAAGGCTCGGACTCCTGATTATCACTCTTAACCCCCCGTGGACGGACGTCATGTCTGAGATAAGCCTAAATCACCAAGCAGTTCTTGTCCCCGGTCTCTTTCTGCTTTATAGCTCTGCAAAATCCTGAATCCCACATCTTGACACATATTTGTGGGCTTCTAAAAATCTACCCACTCTCTCTCAACACGGGAGGAATTCAGCTTCTCAAGCACCTGCTCCATTAATTCTTGATCCAAGTTGTTTTACATTGGTTACCTTCGTTTTGAGTAAAAATTGTAGGATTTTAGAAAAGTTGTAAATATTTATGTTGTATAATAGTGTTTGTGTAAAAATTGTAAGATTTTAGAAAAGTTGTGAATATTTGTGTTGAATAGTGTTTTATTAGTGTTTGTGTAAGGGGAGAGAGAAATGATTTGATGTAATTGTTTAATAAAAAAATATTGGAGTTATGTGAAAAGTATAGAAAGAAAAAATTTATGTTAAATAAAAAATTAAAAAAATATTGAAAATTATGTAAAATATATTAATGTTTGTATTTAAATTCTAAATATATTCGACGATAATTTTATAAATATAGTTAGAATCCTGAACAAGTGTGAAAACTAACCTATCCATTGTTTACTACGAAACAGCTGGTTAGAAGCTGCCTAAGCCAGACAAGGTTGCCAAGTGCCATAGTTTTGTCCGTCTAGGAGTCTGTTCGTTTACAAAGAATCCTCAGGATTCTACAACCAAACATCATTTTTCACACCACATAAATATAACTACAACACGCATACCAATAAAGTTAAAATCACATAAAAATTCTCGAAACACAAAAAATTCTCACAATACACCTTAAACGAACATCCCCTGTTACAATATTGCCCAACGCTGCCACCACAGGAAAAAAGAAAAGAAAAGTAGACATTACTGCATACGAAGCTAGTATATGTAGATTGTCTTTTTGCAGAGGCGAAAAAGTTAAACAAAACAAATAAAAATGAGAGATTGAATAGTGTAAGATAAGAAAAGGGGTTTTTCATTCAGATTCTGTCCGAGAAGAGAGTGATGGGAGGATCTAATCAGAGGTAACGTCATCAAAGATTCAGCAGACAAAGTCAACGGAGGTTTTATAAGTTTGACAAAGTGGTAACCCACAATATCAAACTCTTGGACATGACAATAGCGTCATGGGATATGCCAAGTTGACCATCAAACAAAACCCCATGGGATATACAAAGAATGTCCAATCAGAACTCGAGTGCATCTAACATGCCCGCCCCCTCAGGCCTCGACCTCTATGGCCTGGCCCTGCACTTCTATAGGCCTTTTTAAGTCACAAAATCATGTCAGCAGGCAGCTCAGCAAGTCAATCTGAGAATATGAATTCAGGACCAATCGTTGGTGTCTGAAATGCTTTAAAAGACCAGAGGAGCATCTTAAACTCGATCCAATCTTTTGAATCCTCTGTCAATCGCTTGTTTTGCAGACTCCTCTAACTTTCCTAATTAGATTCCCAGCAAATACAAATATTGCAATGCTAAAGCCTAGATAGAGGACTGATTATCTGCATTAGCGTATTTAGATTACAGAAAGCAATTAGCAATTGGAAGAAGAAATTCAAATACCAGAACAGTAGGAATTGTCGCAGTTCACAAGTGACTTGACTCTTTCTAGACAACCCAATTTCTTTTTTCTTTTTCCTTCTCTTCCCTTTTGTTAGAAATCTAAATTTAGATAAATCTTGGGTGCTTTCATGCCAAACTTGGCTAAATCGTCCTCCGTGTGGATATGATTGTCCAAATATATAAATATTTGCCAAGTTCTCCTTGTTTCACAAGGTACCCTCCAGATTCTGGGCATCATAACGATATCTAAGACCTTGAAGCGCTCAGCAGGTAAATCTATTTTTTATTTTTGTAGTCTTTTCCCTGAGCACTCTAGAAGGAAGATCGAAACCGGTAGATGTAGTTCCCAATGTTAGCACAGAATATGCACTCGATGCCTACAGTTTGACAGACAAGATAAACCCCCAAAACCGAGAAAAAAGAAAAATCCAAGAGAAGAAAGAGAGAAGCTGTTCTACGTGTTTGGCTCATGAGACCATTTTTTTTTTCTTTTATCTGTTTTAATTCTTTTTTCCCGGGGCCGGAGGCAGAGGGCCAAGACGGATTCTATTGTCCAAGGTCATGTTGAGGATTCTTCGATATCTCAGTTAGTTCATATTTGGCATGTGTATAAATTTTTGAGGATGTTGTGGGTTTGTTTTCGAATTTGTCCTCAAAATACTTAAAAGAATTACTAAACTACCATCAACTCATGCTTAGTTAAAAAAAAGGGCACGTTGGTCATTCTCCCCGAAACTTGCATGCGGCCTGCAGCAAAGCTGCAATGTCTCCCCTGTTGTCCCCAAAGCTGTCACCTGTGCCAGGCCGTCGTTGCTGACTTTTACCTTTTTTGCGTTCTTTTGGTGGATAAAGCAATTCAGCCGAATTATCTAATTTTGTCGTTTTGTGCTTTTTGCTTTATATATATATATATATATATATATAATATTCAAATTTAAATATATAATTAATAAATTCGAAAAAAAAAATTAAAACTTTAAATATCATCATTAATTTTGTTTGCACTTCAACAACTTCTACACAAACACCAATACAATTCTAACATCATCTAAAAATTCTCAAAATACTTCAAATCCTACAAAAACCTTCAAACCGAACATAATCCAAGTATATTGCCCCTATGTTCTATTTCGAGGAGAACTTTTCTAACTTTCCTTGCTTTCCTTTTGAGAATTGAAAGTTAAGGGACAAGGGACGTTGTTAAGATGTGCAATTTTTTTTTCTAGATAAGATGTGCAATTTTAATTAGCCTGAGATATGAGGAAGGAACAAGGTTCCCTTGCCTCTAAGTTCCCCAGTATATTCCAATTTCCCTACTTTTATTTTGGTACAGGATAGACCAGTTTAAGCAATTATGGAAACAGGATGGACCAGTCTAAGCACTTATGTATGTTGTCGTTTTGTAACAATCTTTCATATTTAGTTGGAAATGGGTAGATTCAATTTTCGTGTATGAATGTTTTCCTCGTCGACCTTTACTGCAGCAAGTACCCACTCAAGTAGAATCTTTTATTTTGCAGACTCAGAGACAAGACAATGCAACCAACCTTTAATTTTCACGTTTGTCATCTATTACTTTCGTGGTAGGTTCTTGAAATGCTCTCCCTAACAGCTACAAGTAAAAGCCAGAACTACAATCTTCTGAAACTTGTACTGGAAGCACCTGGTTTTCAGACTGACTTCTTCTCGTAGCAATGTAAATGGCAATTCCGCTTCTGTTTTCTACTCCGCAGAGAAACGGGCAATTAACTACCTGAAGGGGGAAAAAGCGTGATGTATAACGAATACAACGCCAAGCTTGCACCAGATTCTTTACCTCTTCTTTTTTCTTCCTCCCTTCACCATTTTTTTTATGTTTAGCCCCCTTTTCAAGTCTCCTCTTTAGAAAGCTATTCTCTGAAATACCATATAATTAGCTCCAAGAACAATACCCGTGCCAACATTTACAATTATCTACTCTGTAATTATACAACTCTGGGCGTGTCATTGTAAATAGAAGTAAGATAAACCCCACTGCTCCTGCAACAAATGCGGCACTTACTATACCTGAATCAATCATGAAAAGAGAGCAAAAAGTGAGCTTTGACAAAAGGAAGTTCCATACGATAATAAAGTGCAATATAAGGAAGTTTTAGGGATCTGAGAATGAGCACATTGAAATTCGTTAGTTTCCATCATTGCAAAGAGCAATTGTGAGTTTGACATTTAATAGAATCCCAAGCAATTTAGAATAGTCAATGACATAACAGAATGTTGAAACTCTAAAGATGATAAAGCTTTATCAACATTTCATGAGGAAAACAGACAAAGACAATTAGGAGTCAACAACTCAGCTTTACATATACATTAGAAGATTAAATTAAACCCTTCTCATTCAAGCTGAGTTTGCATGAAGGATTTCAATGTTGTGTTGTTGGGAAAAAGCGTCACGAAAATTCAAAGAAATGAACACCTGATTTACGTGGTGCGCCCCCAATCCGGCCTACGTCCACCCCAGAGCAATTTTATTAAGAAAGCTTAAGAAAATCACTCTACCCGCCCCAATACAATAGTCACACCACCCTCTTTCTCTTCCTCTCTATCTGCCCAATGCTCACACTCTCACGTGTCTTTTCTCCTATAACATAAGCCTCTTATTTATAGGGGAAAATACAAAGAGAAAACCCTAAGAGAATCCTAGATAAACTAGAAGTAAAGAGGAAGTAGACTTCCACTACAAGTATACTTCTATTCCAAGTCTATCTCTTATGGGTGTGGACCCCAACAAATCTACCCCTCCATAACCATAAGAGAAGAATTTGTTTCTGACATCTTTCGGTTGAGTGCTTCCCGGGCTTCCATCAGTAGAACCTTCCTGCAACTTGGTGTCTATTGCTCCCCTTGCTCATCACCCCTTGCATCCTTATTCTACTGGCACTCCAACCTCGTCTTTGTCACCAGACGACCACACTCTCATCCGAGTGTCCTGCACCCCCGCATAGGGTGCTTGTACATCCGGACCCATGTAGAACAGTATCTCCCCCTGCTCTTGCATCTCCTCCGGCTAGTACCAAGCTTCGCTTGCTATACGAAGTCAACAATCAACCTTCCTGCAACTTGGTGTCTATTGCTCCCCTTGCTCACCACCCTTGCATCCTTATTCTACTGGCACTCCAACCTCGTCCTTGTCACCAGAAGACCACACTCTCATCAGAGTGTCCTGCACCCCCGCATAGGGTGCTTGCATCCCCTGCTTGTACATCCGGACCCATGTAGAACAATATCTCCCCCTGCTCTTGCATCTCCTCCGGCTAGTACCAAGCTTCGCTTGCTATACGAAGTCAACAATCAACCTTCCTGCAACTTGGTGTCTATTGCTCCCTTTGCTCACCACCCCTTGCATCCTTATTCTACAGGCACTCTAACCTCGTCCTTGTCACCAGACGACCACACTCTCATCCAAGTGTCCTGCACCCCCGCATAGGGTGCTTGCATCCCCTGCTTGTACATCCGGACCCATGTAGAACAGTATCTCCCCCTGCTCTTACATCTCCTCCGGCTAGTACCAAGCTTCGCTTGCTATACGAAGTCAACAATCAACCGGCCTATAACCTTCCGGTTGTCTTCTTCACTTTGCCTCGTCAATCCCCTTCGGTTTCTTGCCCTTGTTCTCAAATGGATCGTACATATCCTTCCCATAAAGGATATCCTCTATCCGTAGCTTCCAGTTCATGTAATTTGCACCAGTCAACATAATCATACCGGTAACCATACTCTCCGCCATTTTAATTCACACTGATCAAGACCAAATTTCACAATTCTGACTGTACCAATGGATCCGAGATGGCCTAAAACCTTAGGAACCGGTCTGACCTGCTCGAAAACCGGCCTAAAGCCCCTGAACCGGCAAAAAAAATCACACTAAACAAACCAAAACCGGAATATTCCCACTGGAATATTCTCTGATGACGTGGCACGCTGACCCGGTCCCCTGTTGACGTGGCAGATGACATGGCACTGCTAACGCAAATCTCCTGGGACCCACTGCTGACGTGGATGCTGACGTCACAGACACGTGGCAGGCACCGTGCGCGGGCGCGTGTGGAGAGTGAAGCCCACTCGCCCTGGCTCTGCTTGACGCGTGGTGGCGCTTTTCCGACTTCCTGCGGCACGTGAAGGTGCGTCCCGACGATTCTGACGACGCGGTTTCGACCAACGGCTTCATCTCGATCACCTCTGCAGGCTGGTGCTCTCCAATCTCTGATCGGACCACTTCGAATTTTCGGACCTTCTCCGCTTCTCCCCGAAAAACCACTCCGGCTCCTCAAACCAGGCTCCGATACCACTTGTTGGGAAAAAGCGTCACGAAAATTCAAAGAAAGGAACACCTGATCTACGTCTATCCCAGAGCAATTTTATTAAGAAAGCTTAAGAAAATCACTCTACCCGCCCCAATACAATAGTCACATCACCCTCTTTCTCTTCCTCTCTCTCTCTTCCCAATGCTCACGCTCTCACGTGCTCACGTGTCTTTTCTCCTATAACATAAGTCTCTTATTTATAGGAAAAAATACAAAGAGAAAACCCTAAGAGAATCCTAGATAAACTAGAAGTAGGGAGAAAGTAGACTTCCACTACAAGTATACTTCTATTCCAAGTCTATCTCTTATGGGTGTGGACCCCAACAGTGTTTGCACAAGCAATCTGGCCTCTCCTTGTATAAAGTATAACCAAAGACCTCTAAATATCTAGAAACAGACAGAAAGAGTGGCAGAATCATGAAAAAGTCTCAACTGGTATTTATGGCAGGATACCAAACATTAGAAGATTAAAGTAAACCCCTTCTCATTAAAACTGAGTTTGCATGAAGGATTTCAATGTTGTGTTTGCACAAGCAATCTGGCCTCTCCTTGTATAAAGTATAACCAAAGACCTCTAAGTATCTAGAAACAGACAGAAAGAGTGGCAGAATCATGAAAAAGTCTCAACTGGTATTTATGGCAGGATACCAAACATTAGAAGATTAAAGTAAACCCCTTCTCATTAAAGCTGAGTTTGCATGAAGGATTTCAATGTTGTGTTTGCACAAGCAATCTGGCCTCTCCTTGTATAAAGTATAACCAAAGACCTCTAAATATCTAGAAGCAGACATAAAGAGTGGCAGAATCATGAAAAAGTCCCAACTGGTATTTATGGCAGGATACCAAGTTTTTTTGGGTAAGCGCAGGATATCAAGTTTTGTTAATAAGAAAGCATCACCAAATGAACAGAAAGAAAAACAATAAAGCGCCACCAAGTATTCTAACTCTTGTTTTATGATCTCAAGTCATATATGCTTCGTTCAAAGAAAAAGTAACTGGCATACCCTTCCTCCGTGAAAACAGCACAGGCAATCCCATAAAATTGCAAAATATATGAGCAACTAATGGAGCAAGAAGATGTCCTGAAACAATTAAAAGTATGCAGCAGTTAGAAAATTATCGAATGAATAAAGTGACCAATCGAGCCCTCAATACTTAAGAATGAACTGTAGTATCATCTTCAAGATACATGGTCTGTAAAAGCAATTTCTGAAGCAACAAGAACCATCTTGATTGAATTATCAGCACTAAACGTAGTGATCAAGCAAGCAAAGGAAGAAATTATCGGGGATTGAAGAGGATTTTAGAGAGAAAAATTATATTTTTGCATGAGAAATTGATTTTGAGATCAAAAAATATTTATAAAACATGTAACAATCATAGACTAGGTATCACCCATTCACTCTAATCCACAGAGAGAGAGAGAGAGAGAGAGAGAGAGTTTAAGCCATAACAAGAGTCAACTTTGTCTTCAAGTTGCCTTTTGTTACCATTCCTCATTTCACTTCCATTCAAATTTTAAGCAAGTTAATGCTTAAAATTTGAATGGAAGTGAAATGAGGAATGGTAACAAAAGGACAGCTACTAGCTACTAACTTGTATGGACAGCTACTTCTTTCTTGCCTATATCAATAGAACTTTGTGAATTTTCAATGCAATACTTGACATACTATACAATTTAGTCACACACAATCCTAATTGCAGATCGCCATAAGACTTCGATATAAATGGGATCAAGGTTAACCCTTTCTCATATGCATTAATACAACCACTTTAATTCTTACTAAGGTAATTTGACAAAGCCTAGGGTAACTATGTCATCAACCAACAGGCAGAATGACTCCAAATGATAGTAAATTATAAAATACTCCTCTCAAACTCTCTTGGAGGGTAGCATACACGGGAGAAAAATCTACCGTCGCTAGTATTAGTTACAAGATGCAAATGTGTCAAAAACACCTACCGGTTCGAATGAAGAGGAAAGATGCATATGACCCAAAGATTACAGTGTAGCCAAGCTGGAGACCTGCAAACCACACATCTTAACCACTTAGAAGAATTGACATCCGATGGATGGTATATTTAAATTTTCTCAACTGTGTATCCATGGAAAGAGTAAATCTAGTAGCCCACCCACAACCGCAGCAGTTTTGACCAGGCTATAGTTTTGCTTGCTGTAGAACTCCATTAAATGGTTTAGATGTGCTGCAACATATGTCCACAATAAGTGAGAGTGGGAATGAACAATGACGAGAATGGATGTCTCGAGTGCTCAAGTAAAAGTAAATAGAGGAATCCAGCATTTTCATATTAGTAACTAGCTTTCATCAAAATTCAATTTGAAGGTGAATTATCAGAATTTCCCAACTTAAACCTGAATATTAGTTCCAGACCAATAGCAAATCAGTGCAGAAATGGGCAGGGTTATGATCTTTACTCTGACCATCCATCTAATTTTCTCTCATTCATTAATGACTGTAATAGATACATATGTCAACATCAGGCTTTAAGCACATCACAAGAAATGCCACATAGCTATCTCAACCAAACATTTAATATGTGCAGAAAGTGGCATGTATCAACTCACCCAGACTGAAGAAAATAGGGCAGAGATATATGACAGTGTATGGTTTAAACCCTCCACAGAGAAGCAGGGGTATCATACACGCTCTAAAGACCAGCTCCTCAGTAACTGGTGCCTGTCCAGGAAAGGATTGTTAGGAGTCGAGAGCTACTTATGGGTCCCATCTTTCATGTAGCTGAATAACAAATAATCATAACAGATTTAATCACCACAGGATATTCATTAATAGACAATTCTTCCTTATAAATCTCATAGTTTAAGCAAGCAAACTTAGCAAAGTAATCATAATCAAAACATATTGTTAAGGGATAAACACACTAGACTCGCTCTCTTTCTCAATTCCTCAATGATCAAAAGTTTTAATGCACAACAAATAATTGCAACTGCTGTATTGGAAAGGCTAAATAAAAATACTCTATCACAGCCATGATAACTGACCACGACATAATTACGCCAAGCCAAAACATTTGAAGCAACGGAAATTATCGAATCAAGGAACTCTTGCACGACACTTTTGGCCCACTCAAAAGAAAAATCTTCGCCGTCATTCAAGTTTTGCCACAGCGAGTCCGCCAGTAACACAGACTTGAGCACCAGAGATCCAGCGTACATTAAGGACGTCAAGGAAACTGGAAACACAATAGCTTCCCACTGTTTCATGCATTAAAAACAGAACCCAAGGTTTAATATAGTAGGCACGCATTCTTCTTCCAAAAAAGTACCATACGAGCAGAAGAAAGAGCTCGTGACTCACAATTTCAGCAAATATTTAAGAAGAAAATGAAACGTGTTAGATTACGGTACTGACAATATGGTCCACTCTGATGCCATAAACACCGAATAGAATCGATGCCTCCCTGCTTCTTCCCTGACAAAATTAAAGATTCGTCCAAAAATAAGCTCATTCATATTTTCCTTTAAGCAATTGCAGGTTCCTTTTCACTAAATCCTCCAAGTAGATGGAAAGAGAGTGGTCGGATGGTGGAGCTTACTGGGAGGATGATGGCGCAGACGAGGAGCGAGACAATGGAGGAGATGGCGGCGCACAAGAAACGTCGGATCAGGAAGCTCTTCAAGGAGGGAGGAGGTGGAAGGCGGAGGATCAGAGTGGGAGCATAGAGAATCGCAACGTAAAGCAAGGCCATAGCCGTGCAGGCTATCACTGCCGTCGCCTTCGAAAAACCCTCTTCTTCCATTGCTTTTTGCTTTAGCTCCCCCAAGAGAGAGAAAAACAGCGATAATTTCTGGTGCACCGTTCGTCTACTTCTTGTGCTTGTTTGGTTTTCGTTAACTTGTGGGGGACTGCTTGGCCCTGTCTATTTCTTTTCTCTGTGCGACTAGCGTTATGTCTTGCCAGATGACTCTCGTCTCTGAGAATTGTTAGATAACGGGAAATTTCTCTCTAAAAAAAACCTCTTTTTTTTTAAGGAATAAATACAAAATTATACCCTCCTTTTTTAAGGAATAAATATATGTGTTATACGTAAAAATTAATTTAGTCCTCGTAATATGAAAAGTATAAATTTAGTCTCTGTAATTCTATTTTCGTTTGTTATTGGTCCTCCATCAGAGACTAATTTTATCACTTTCTGAAATCACAGGAACTAAATTTATGTTTTTCATATCACATGGACTAAATCGATTTTTGCATATAGCACAAAGACTGATTTTGCATTTATCCTTTATATATATATGAAGAAAAACAGAAATGGAATAGTGCTTTTGTATCTATTCTTTTTTCTGAGCATTTTTTGTTTATTCAGAGGTGAAAAGGTGGGTTCTTTAGTAGGGAACAAGCTGCTTGTCTAAGTTTTTGGTTCTTAGTGGTATTCATGACATATATTGTTAACATAATTAAATAAAAAGAAATTTAAAAACTATTGTCTGGTTTAGATCAGCTTGCAATATCATCACATTTCTAACAAAATTGATGACTTGACACGCCACTATGTGAACGTGTCTTAAAAATTATAAATTTTTTTAATGGTTTATTATTTTTATTTAATTAAATAACAATTAAATTAATAAAAATCATAATTAAATGAAAATTAATAAAACATAAAGGGATATCTTTTTTAATCATTTTAGAAAATTATAATTTTCCCTTCAAACTATTATTATTTTATCCAACTTATTATAACTCAACCCAATTAAGCTTATTTTTGGTATAAAATCAATGATCTGTCAATCTATGAATTTTTTAAAAAATCTTACAAAAAAATTCTTAAATAAATGACTATTGGTAACTGAAAATTATCCGTTTATTAACCTGATTATATTGTTTTCTTAGAATGGAAATCAATGAGTTGTTACTAATTATATATATATTTAAAAAAAGGATCGAAGACCCCGATCCTTTCGCGGTGGAAGGGGAATACACCTATGGCTGCCAGGGGAGTAGGATATCCCCCTCCACCTGAGCGGCCAGAGGGAGGGCTCATCCGCCCCCGAAAGTTAAAAAAAATGTTTTTTTTTTGTTTTTTTATTGAATGACATGTGTCATATTGTAATTTGATGCTATGAATTTTAACTGCGTCATTGAAATTTGATACCAAAATGACAAACTCTCTAAACGTTTTGAAATGTTTTAAAAACTAATAAATTTCTTAAAAAGGTACTAAAACTCAGTAAATTATTTATAAATTTCTCTCGGCTGAAACCATGATAAGTGTTCGTAAGGCACTGCCTAAGAAATAAAAAAGAAAGTATGGGCCAAATAATAATATAAAAAACACAGTGCCCATCTTCCGCAAAAAAAAAAGAAAAAAAAAAACCGAAAAAGACAATGCCCAAAAGATGAATATCTTGTTCTATTCTCGTTTGTTAAACTTTAGTTTATTACCTTCTTGTATAGGGGTGTTTATTTACACCGGCGATGAACGTTTTAACCGCTAAAACTGTTACTGCTACAGGTATGGTAACCGGTAAGGGTGATTATTGTGCATTAGCGGTGCGTTAACGGTATCAAATATGTGATTCCGTCAATTACGGTGACGTTGACGGTTTTCGCCAAACCGTCACCTACACTACTATTAAACACTCCTAGTTGAGACTTGAGATGATTATTGATTATGTAATATACTTTTGTTGGGCTTTTGTTGGAATATGTTGGTTGATTTATGTCACATTATTGGACATTTTTTATTAGACTTTAGTCTTTTATTTTTGAATATGATATTATGTTATACTTTTGGACAACTTTATATTTGTTATGATTGTTAATGATTATGATATTATATTTGAATATGTTATGATATTTGTCCATTTGATATGATTATTGATTATGATATTTTGTTAGAAATTTAAACAGCCCAAAACAGTGACAAAAATGAAAAAGCACAAGGAAAAAGTTTTTTTTTGGCACAACGATTATACGGTTTAAGCGGTTACCGTTAATATCGTCACCGATAAGGGCGGTTATTGTACCTTAGAGGTGCGATAACAATGTCAATTATGTGATTCCGTCAATTACAATGACGGTGACGATTTTTATCAAACCGTCACCTACAGTGCCTTGGCCCTCCCTTATTTATGCGCTGGCCTCTGCGGCAAGCTTTCTTATTTTTTATTTTTATTTTTTTTGCTTAAGCCACTGAAAAAGCAAAGCGTTGCTGCTGGAAATGCCTTTTGGCACGTGATTCACGCGACGGCGAGAGACGCGTTCTCCTCACGAGGGGGCAAGGTAACTGTTCTCACTTCCTATTAAGGGTGACAAGGTCATTTAAAAGCGCAGGAAACGTCACCCCCCTCCTTTCGCGACGTCAAAACCCACCTGGAGTCGAAAGATCCCACACCTAAATGTCTAGTATGCCCTCAATTAGACAGCTACTTCCTTAAGACAGCCGCTCGTCTATACATCTGCCCACAATTTTCAAGATATACCCCTCGCTCTTCAAATCAACCTCTGATTCTTTATTTTTTTCCTACGCCAACCTCTGATTCACTGCAATCCTTTGCTCTTCGAATCGCAATCCAATAACCCCAAAATTTTCCACTATATTTGTGTTTTTTATTCTCGCCGATTAGAATAATGAAGAACAAGGAGTTCGCTGTGCCACCGGTGGTGTTTCCTTCCGGCGGGAACCCCGGTGCCGGAATTGGCGTCCAGCAACGACGGGTGCCGACGGCGCCGTTTCAGCCTCAGCGCCCCACGGGCTCAAGTATCCCCTTCATGTCCTTTGACATCGGGTCGGCGACGGCATCCACCTCATCCGCATCTATCTACGGCGGGGCCATCGGAGGCGGAGGCGGTGCCCCCGGAGGTGCAAGTTTCGAGGACGAGGAGCCGCTGCTGGATGAGCTCGGGATCCACCCGGAGCAAATCTGGAAGAAAACCAGGGCGATCGTCAACCCCTTCCGGGTTAACCCTGCCTTCCACCAGGACTCGGACCTATCCGGCCCGATCCTCCTCTACATGTCCCTCTGCCTTTTCCAGTTACTCGCAGGGAAGATCCAGTTCGGCGTGATACTCGGCTGGATCGTCGTCTCCTCCATCTTCCTCTACGCGGTGTTCAATATGCTAGCTGGAAGGAACGGTAACCTTGACCTGCACAGGTGTACGAGCGTGGTTGGTTACTGCATGCTTCCCGTAGTCATCTTCTCGGCGGTGTCACTGTTTGTGCCGCAAGTTGGCGCGGTCAGGTTCGCGATCGCCGCAATTTTCGTGTTCTGGGCGACAAGGGCCTGCACGTGTCTCATGGTCGCTGTAGCCGATGGCGGGGACGAGCATCGCGGACTGATAGCGTATGCGTGTTTCTTGATTTACACTCTGTTCTCGCTGCTTGTTATATTCTAGTGGAATTGGTTGTCGGTTACTGCAAATTGGAATTTTTGGTTATATAGAACACAGTTTGTTTGTAGATTTAGTTTTTGGCTTCTCGCCGACACGAGTCTAATTTCTATGATTGGAGTGCATTTCATAATGTAGAAAGATGGAGGTGATACTTGTAAATGACTTTGTATTAGCATTTTAGGCAGCGGTGGAACCGGGACCAAAATTAAGGGGTCGAATTCTAAAGGTGAAACGACAAGAATTTCCTTTATAAGGCTAAAAATTGTCTTACAATTACAATATCCTGTTCTAAATCGTTCAACCCATAGAAGTCTCCTGTTCTAAATTGTTCTATGTAAGTCACCAACACGTACTATTACTAAACTTCAATTTGTAACACATTTTGTTTTATCTTTTTGAATATCTCTATATTTTCCCTATGAAACGATCTATGATCGATACGTTGGAAGCAGCGAGACCCATCGCACCCCCTTGCTTCCGCCCCTGATTTTTGGTAAGAAGTTCTCCTACATTTGGTGCCTTATTCTCGTCTTTGTGAAACGGATGGATGTTTTCAATGTTGGGCTCCAGCCTCCAAAACAAGCGAATGTAAAAGACACTCGTTGGCTGAAACATCAGCTTTTCTGAAAGCATGTCAATAATCGTGAGCAGGTGTGCCTATTCAGAGACCTCCATATTTCAGCTGCAAGTGACCTGTTAAGCTTTAAAGCTAAAAGTGATTTGGTGTGCCATTTGTTGAAATCTTGCTCCTGGCAACTTGGGAAATGAAAGCTTCGTACAGGTAGGATGTGCATAAACTTCGATGTGTGTGTGTGTGTGAGAGAGAGAGAGAGAGAAGGGGGGGGGATAAGCTTTCTAGCAAGGAAAATGCATTCTGCTTCCCATTACATATTGGCCTGTACAGGTTACCTTTGTAGAAAATGAGTCACATGTTAGGGCCTGTAAGTTCACATTGAAAGAGGATTTCAAACCCCCCGCCCACCCGCGGGGGCGAGGGGAAAGAAGAGGAGGAACCTCAAAAATATTTTTGGCAAGGGAAGCTGCCTTTGCGTCTCTCGTACTTGTTAGGACCTGTCAGTCTAACTTGGAAAAGAGGATTTCACTTTAAAAAGTGTTTGAATTTTGTTATGCCAACCCCTCCTCCTCCCTCGGCAACTTTATCAAAGTATAGGAATGCAAGAGCAGCATTTTTTACTATCATGGATTGTTGAGGAGTGCTATTGGTTCCAACGAAGCAGCCTCCAGTTTTAGTTTTTAGCCTACCACTTGAAGGAAAGTTCCCTTCTTCCCTCCACCCTGATTAAAGCAGCATGTTGTGTGCACTGTTTTGGTTGGAGATTCAAAATCACAATTTTGGATGTTATATTGAGTGGAATGATGAGGGTAAATCTTATTCAAGAGTCGAGGGATACATGCATACAACTTTTGTCTTCAATGTGTAGTAAATTTGTAAAGGGACATGAGAGTAGCTTAGGCATCGTTATTTGAATCTATATGTGGTGGTTCCTATATAGTGTATTCGTAATTCATCACCGATGATTGCTTGCGTGGAACAGCTATGGCTGAATCAATTGCACGCTTGCAATGTTGAGGTGGTAGTTTTCTCTAGTGTAGTGGGTATTCCTTGGCAATGATGGATCTTATTCTATATAGTCTATAATATTGACAAGAAAGCCCTTAGCTGAATCAATAGTCTTGCTATGTTATAGAGCCCCAATGGGCTGGAAAAGAATCCTTGCTAGTATCCTTGTATCTTTGTTGTCTTCTCTTTGAAGCATTAGTAAAAGCTCTTGCAACACCTTGAGGAGCCGTTTGGTAGTTTGTCAGTGTGTTTTAAAAAAATGTGATATTTTCCTTCTTGTTCAGTTGGAAACCCGATAAATCACTGCTGCATGAGGGGATATCGATTGCTTGGTGGGGGGGGGGGGGAACTAGAAGGTTTTTCCCTTTGGTTTGTGGACACAAATTGGTGTCTGATGAGAATCTCGTGACAAACAATGGATAATGCAGTGATCTCTACTTTCCTAGTTTTCATGATTAGTAGAAAGGTACGGATATTGCAGTCATCGGGTTTCCTAGTTTTTAGGTGTAGGAGAAAGGTTGTAAAATGGGTGCAGAGTTCTATTTTCATAAGATTTCGTTCAAAACTTGTACTCAAGGTGCCGTTTCCTAAGCATAATAGTTGCGTGCACTTATGTTTATGGACTTTTTTTTTTAATCCCCTTGAATCAGGATGATAGCGGTTAGGGATGTTGGTTGTTAGAATGCTGAGTAAAAGTTATATTTTGGTTTCTACCAATATGCTTTGGAGGAGTCGTGGGAATTGTCGGTTGCGACTCTATCCTCTGTTTCTCGATTATTTTATTGCAGAAAATGTGTGAAAATCCTTTGTTTTGTTGAGGTAGTTCGGTCTACTTCTTTAGACTTTTTGTTTGATGGTTTTGGTGGATGTGAATCAACAGCCTAGATTAGGATTAATTATGCACTCTTTCTCCACTTCAAAATGTCTTCTACTGTTCTGCTATCAACTTGTAGACGACAAGTTCTGCTTCCACTGACATAGGAGATACTGCAAATGTGTCAACTTGAACACTCCTTTCCTGCCATTCTTTTTCTCTTTTCTTTTCTCCAAGTCATCTAATGAAAACATGCTGGAATATCAACACGTGATTTGAATAACATTTGTTCCATCGGCATAGATATTCAACTTATGGTAGATTAGCAAAAAAAAAAATGTTACGGTTGTAAAAATATTTTAGAATACAATAGAATTTAACAAAATTTATAAAACGAACATTCAAAATCTTAAAAATTCATACACAAACATAATTACATTTTATACAATTTTTAACTTTTCGCACAAACTCTAATATTTTTTTTAAAAAAATTATAACAAAACCAACATCCTAAAAGGTTGTGAAGTTTGGGGGTTGAATTTGGCTCCACCAATATTAATAAAAACAAAAAACTTGAATAAGAAAGGAGAAGAAAAAGAGGGGATTTTGTATTGGTTTAAAAATTCAAGGTCACTTGGGACATTCTTTTGTAGGAGGAGTTCTACTTCCAATGGCGGAAGGGTGCACTTTGACGAGGCAAGAAGACACGGGAGGCATATGTCAGCAACACGTTAGATGGAATTTAGAGGAGCTGCTCCAGATGCCCCCACCCTCCCTTTGAAACCAACCCCCTAAATCCTCTTTGACTGTTAATAGACTATTTAGATTTGTTGGAGGGCGTTTTACTTACCATCTTCCCATTAGCCCAACCACCAAAGCACTTCCGAGATATTATATATATATACGAGACTGCGAACTTTGTGGAACCAAAACAAACCAGCCATCATGTCTTCCATAGATGGAGATCCTGCAGAACATGATAGTGTATCTGCTAATGGTCTTGCAGATATGGAAGACGAAGACCTTTTCGAGATCAATCTCGAGGCCGTCAACAGCATCCCTCCACCACATTACTGGGACGGCTATTTCACGGTTTTCACGACGAGTGGAAGCGCACTTCTTGCCAACTGCCTACTGCCCATCTCCGATGTTTCTGGTGCTGTTCCGATCGTCTCCAAAGACGTTCCCAACGCTGTTCCGATGGCATCGAAATCATCTAATGTGTTGTCGCTGGCAGGGGCAGCTAACTTGGTCGTGGCTGCGGAGCCGATGCCCCTAGGTGAACTTCTTGGGTTGCCTTTCTTGGCTGGAGCAGCTCGAAGGCCAATGAAAGCTTAATGTAAACTCTTGTAGTCAATTAATTTACAGCAGGAAGTCAGATTAGCCTGTTGCTTTTACACCGATACTGTTGTCAAGCGAAAATTATATAGTCTCCATGAACTCAAATGGAGTGTCATAGCTTGTTCTATTTCTTCGCGTTTTTGCTATCTTTCTTGTTTTTGTCTAAGATATCGCTCAATTCTGTAGTCAGCAGATAAGGTAGAGACGATCCATTTTGGGGAGGTTGAGGGCGGGTGAGTTCACAGTTTCAGTAAACATTTGATGCAGACTAAGCGATTGATCAAAGACGTTTTATGTAAAAAATTCGGCCGAAGTACGCGAGTGCAAAGTCCAGCCCAAACTGCAGCCCATAAGATAAGGTGCTAGCCCAACGAATTAGAATCGTAGCCCAAAATCCAGCCCCGGCAAAAGGGCTTGTTTTGAGGGACAAATCTAATTTGTTGGGGCTTGCACCATGTCTTATGTCCGGAATTTGGACTGGACTTCGCACTATTAGAATATTGGGTTTCGTCTGGGCAGGAATCCCTGTAACCTATTCGAATATTGGTTTCGGCTAGGTGGGTTCCGAAGATAGTAAACCAAGAAACGGATCGGATCTAGATACTGCAAAAGGAGCAATGAGGGGAGAGAGGGAAAGTGGGGGGGTGTGGATCCTAACTATTGCAAATCCCCGTCCGAACTCTATGGTACTGAGAAGTGTAGCCGTACTGTCAGAACTTGTATACCTGATAAATCTCAACCACAGAATCGGAAAATAATCTTATAAAAAAGCCCATACTGCTATCATATGAATTACATATTTTTGTCTCCCGGATGCCAGAGTACTTGAAATCCATGGCAGTATTATTGTGTGCGTTTTTTCCTCTCCCACGAGCCAAATAAGCAGCAGGGCAAGTGTTTCTTCTTCATCCCCCTCGGCCCTCACAAGGAATAGACTGGCGATGGCTCAGTTCATCATCATGAGAATTGAGAACAATAACAGGGCAAAAGAACGCTCAGGACGAAGAGAGAGAGAAGAGGGAGTGGCTGTAATCTTGCGCCTCTGTGCACCATCCTGTAGACGCTCTGTCTGAACATGCATCGTGGGTTGTATTCTGCAAGTTTGGTCGTTGAAAAAAGATTACCCCACAAAGTACAATAACCACGTGTAAATCCAGGGGGTCATGGCCCGTTTTCTCTCCCTGCTCAATAGATTCAAGTACATCCAATCTTCTTGCTAATCCTGTATAATGGAAAAAGATACGTTGAAAATTCTGCCCCCACCCCCTTTCCCCCCGGGAAAGGAAGAGCATTTTTTTTACTCAGATAAAAAGAAAAAGAATCTAATATTATCTCTGCATCGTTGTCAATTTGTTACTACTTATAAAGAAATGACCTCAAAAGTTTACCTTTATCTTTCCCATTGACATTTTGAAGGCTTTTGCTAATTATATATATATATATATATATAGCTTAAATGCATTGTAGGTCCATGTGGTATCACCTTTTTATAAATTGGTCCATGTGGTATGAGTTTGTACTGGCTAGTCCTTGAGGTAATCATCTTGTAACAAATTGATCCTTCAGTTAAATTTTCGTCGACCCATTTAACGGCCGAAGATGACGTCATCAGCGAATGGGGTGATGTCGCATGTCGAGAGGCTCGAGCAGGCCGAGTTGCTTGTGCTCAGGATGCTCGGGCTGCTCAGGATGTCAGGGCTCGGTCTGTGCTCGGGATGCTCGGTCTGTCCTCTGTTGGTGCTCTTTCATTGGTGCATATGATGCCGCATGTACCTGTATCCCGAGCAGGTCGGGCTGCTTGTGCTCGAGATACTCGAGCTGGTGCTGCTCAGACTGCCAGGATGCCCGGACTCGGTCTCTGCTCGGGATGCTAAGTCTGTCCTCTGTTGGTGCTCTTTCATTAGTGCATACGCGGAAAATAATCTACGTTAGCTTCGACCGTAAAGTGAGTCGACGTAAATCTAACGGGAGGACCAATTTGTTACAAGATGATTACCTCAGGGACTCGCCAGTACAAACTCATACCACAGGGACCAATTTGTAAAAAGGTGATACCACAGGGACCTACAGTGCATTTAAGCCTATATATATATATATATGCCCACACTACACTCTCTTTCCAATAAGCTTCTCTATTTATATCTTAAATTTTAGGGTACTCTCATAATTACTTCATGCCTGAGAGGGAAAACTTACAAGTCCTCAAAATAATTTACATTAGAATGACATTACATTAACCCTCTTCAATTAAAATTAAACTATATACCCTCATACGTTAAGTATATTATATATTCTTTATCAAAAGCAAGAGTACTTTGATTGCTAGCGAAGGTGATATTTGCCATTTTGTTGAGTTTCACTTTATAAGATGATTTAGATTTTAAGGAACCCTCTTTAACATTTTTAATATTAATGAGGTGCCGGATATTTTAATTACAAGAGTTTGGAGGAAATGTTACCAAAAAGGCGATTATGCTAGAGGTTATGTGCAATTTTTTCCCATATATATATGGAAACTAGCTATTATATGCGTATATTCCAGCCAACATTTCCATATATATTCGGCCATCGTTTCTTTATAAAACTCCTATATGTGGAAACGACATACCCCATATATAGAACAGTAAAAGTCGAGGGCAGAGTAAAAAAAAGTCCCCAATAGGCGTTTGATCAACTTTTGACATTTAAATCAGACGAAAGGAGTATAAGAAATGACAGGCTGATGGGATATCGATATCCCTTTTTCTTTACAGCGGGATATCGATCTCCTGACTCCTAAGCTTGAACTATCTAACATTGAGATTGAGCCAAAAGTCTGCTTAAAACAAATAACATGTGTTTTGATCACTTTACAAAATTAGTCATTAGTTTTTCTTATTTATCACACGTAGTCTTTGAGCTTCATGATATTGTCAAAATAGTCTTTCCGTTAGCGAATTGTTCAGTCAAGTAACGATCATACACGTTATTACCAGTTAAAAAATGACGTGTATTTTTTTTTTTAAAAATGCAATGTCAATTTTATTGTGCCACATAAGTTAAATAAAAAAATAAAATTAATTTTTTTGTAAAACTTAAAAAAAAGACCCGAACAAACCAGGGAGGTTGGAAAGGTGTGGTTGGTAGCCACCGGCCTCCCTGGAGAAGGGGTGGTTGGGAGCCACCGACCTCCCTAAAGAAAGGGTGGCTCTCGGCCACACGGCAAAGGGGGAGCCCAGCGCGAGGGGTGGCTCGTTGAGCCACCGGCCTCCCCAGGAGAAGGGGTGGCCCGGCCACCGCACAAAGTGGGGAGCCTAGATCTGGGCTCCCTCCTCACCTGAGCCACCGGCCACCCCTTCTCCAGGGGTGGCTCTGCAAATCTTTTCTTTTTAGTTTCATGTTTTTTTTTGTATTGTTTTATTTTAATGATATGACACAATAAAATTGACGTGATATTTTTTTTAAAAAAAATTACACGTCACTTTCTTATTGGTAATGATGTGTATACCCGTTAGTTGGCTGGATAAATAGCTAACAGAAGTTGACGGAAGGACTATTTTGACAACATCATAAAACCCAAGGACTACGTGTAATAAATGAGAAAAATCGAGGACAAATTTTGTAAAGTAGTCAAAAGTGATGAAAATGTTCATTAATCCAAAAAAAAAGCCAAAACCCTAAATTGGAACGAGTCAGAAAGTTGGACAGACGTCACATTTGGCTGGTACAATGTGTCGTCGACGGTATGATTGTCCTTTTGAAAATTGCAGAATGTCCAGCTGGATTTTCTCAAGGGTATGCTTTTTATTTTTGCTAAATTTTCTCAAGGGTATGCATTTAGTACTGATTTGAGCTTAGACCGCAAAGAGGGTCACAAATTTCACAAGCTTTTTCCATGGAAGGCAAACAATGACAGCTTCACAAACAGAGATCAGAATGGTTCTTTTTCCGCACGTTATTTTAATTACACAACATAAATCTAACGCACAAATAAAGCCTTAGGCCCTTAGTAGAGAACTCCGCTTTATTCTAAAAGATTTGCTGAAACACGGAGTGTTTGGGCTTCACTTTAATTAGCGTCTTCTTGCGGCTGTTTCTCTTTGTGCATTGAAGAAAACAGCAGCAACTGGGAGGCCAAGATCGTTTTCAGCTGCGAAACTTCGGGTGCTGAAGTGATCCCTCGAAGAAGGTGGCGTTACTGACTGCCTGCGTTTCTGCTTGAACAGCACAAACACAAACCTGTGGATCCCAATGTTTGGCCTTGGAATCTCATAGCTCACTACCTCCCTTCCTGTAGTATACAAACCCGCCGAAACCAAGAACACAGAGATCAGTACCCTACCTATATATGCAACTCTCTTGTTCTTTATAATTTGGAATAGAATGATCATACCAAATGTGGCATCTGTCGTGCCAGGAATGTCTGTCACTATCCTGCAAGATGTTATTGATCAGAGTGTAAGTTCTCTACGCCCCATTTTATAGCTTATATATATGTATATACATCTTACGAGCTTTTCCATCTTTTGTTTTCTCATTCATATGAGTTTCTTTTATAGGTTAAAATCGATTGTTAAACCATTGAGGTTATCATACGACATACTAGATTATTGGTGCATGCCACAAAGTTAATCTATGATTTTATAAATACAAATGATGCATATATCTCGGAACTGCCTGGTATCTTAATTGCATCCTTAAGCACCAAGCAGATGTGAAAGTGCTATTATACATAATTAAGGATTCTCAATTGGCCGATAGTTATAAATAGTTTCAAACTGCGATACAAAGGATGATCATTCCAGACCTACACCGAGGTGATCTTGAAGGCGATTCCCCCGTATCGCAGAACAAAAAGAAATATGGGGTCGGTATATGAAACAATCATCCATGCGTATTTAATCATTTTTCTTTTCTCAATTTTGTTGATTCGTTTTGTTGGACAAGGGTCATGGGTTACCAGTGGAGGTGCTCCCTTAAGTAAGGATCACTAGGGCCAGGAACATCTGGGTCAGTCATGACCTGCAATAAAAAGGAATACAATTAGGTGCAAACAAAATAAAGAGGACTGCAACAAGAGAGATATAAAGCAACGTCATATTAATGATGAAAGAGAAATGAGAAGGGGAGTACCAGCGTGAAAAAAGATCTCATATCACCTCCTTGAATTTCTACCCTAGGTTTGTTGGTTACTGCGGAAGGATAGAGCTCATGCCCGTTGCAGACGTGCTTGTTGTTGTAAGTGACAGACATTTTTATGCTTGGCATGAAGGGATCAAGAACATCTCCTACTACTCTTCCAACAATAAGAGGTTCTGACATTCTTGCCATTGAAAGAGAGAAAAAGGCCGGAGAGAAGTACTGACCTGGGAGATAGAATCAGATAATTGATCAGGAGCTAGTCTGCTATTGGGCATGGAAATAGAAGCAGTCATACCGAGTATTTATAGTGTCTTGAAGTACCCTGCAATTCACTTTATATTGAAATTGGCTTAAGGATTGAGTATAAAAGAATAAACTACGCAACATCGGAAGAAAAAGGGTTCCTAGACTCTCTCTCTATGTTCTCTCGCACTCATGTACTATGACATCTCAAGAGCTTAGTGGTTTGGTTTCTATAAAATCTATCGGTATGCGAACCCCGGCCCCTCTGGCCTCTCTGTCACATATGTTGGGTGCCTAGGAATTGGTTCTCGATTGGCTGTATATATTCCCTATTAAATGAGTTTTCAATACATATCGATCGATGTTCTTCTTTAGTGAAGCCAATAGACACACAAAAAAATGGAAATTATTCGAAAGAAAATACTGTCCTTGGTCAACTAGGGTTCCAATAGTAAGATGTACTATTTATGCACAGCCAATTTAGAAGATACGTATATGATAAAAGGGTGGAGTGTCATCTTAAGGATGAAGTCTCGCGTTATAATTTTTGCATGTGTGTCCTCGCTTTTCAAGTTTGTCATTCCTGCTCTTCTTGGACATTCATATAGGCTTGTCACCTTTTGCATTTAAGGTAGAAAGTAGAAATTGTTGAGCGGGCGGAGTCATAGAACTTTCCTAAATTGCATGCACTCAAAAGAAATTTACTATTTTTAGAGATTCTTTGAGGCCGGCTTAGGGCATAAAGGAACTCCACCAAAAATGCCGAGGGCATGCAATGAGTACTGTTAGTGCTCAGAGGTCATTTCAAAGTAAAAGAGATTCAGTTCCAAGATTGGCAAGGGGTGAGCGTGATGGACTTTCTATAACTAGCAGCCAAAGTACTTTTTATGTATATCCCTCGCTGGACCTCATGTGATAGTTCCACTGCACCACGCATCATGTCTCATCTTTCTTCTTTTCTCTAGTCTTTAAGCTTTCTTTTCTTTTCTCTGATCTCTTCCTTCTCCCCTCACCATCGCCTGTCTGCCCTTTCCAATATTATAACAATAAGCTTAAGCATTATCGACCTTCGAAGATGAACACTTGGAGATTCTATATGAATAATTCCCACGAACACCTTAGTCAGAACTGCAGGAATTACATTTCCAAAATATATAATACTCTTGCAGATTACGCAGCAAAATAGAATATGCCCAATCTAGATCAGCAGCAATATTATGATATTTTAGTATTTCAAAATGGGTTCGTTATCACGTTATATATATAATTTTTCGTTTGTTTCCAAACTCAAGAAAAAAATCTTGTTAGTTTTGAGAAATTATATTTCTTTGTTGTGAAATTTCAGATAAGATCGATGGACATCGGAAGCTGGCAGCTGCTATAGTATTCTCAATGGAAATTTCCAGACGACACCTCTCGTAGGGTCCGGTTACTATGCTGAGCACTAAGGTGCTGAGCATGCTGATGTATGGTCTGGATGGACTTGTGAAGATCTAAGGGCTGAAATTAAAACACGTCAATTAATGAAATAATCCATCGAGTTCGACCCGTTTAAGTGGTCGATCGCTTCATGTACCGGTCGACCGCTTAATATAGCGATCGATATATTCATTTCGACATGTTCATGTAGCGGCGACCGGTACATGAAGCGGTCGACCACTATATGAACATATCAAATTCGCGGATCACAACTGAATGGGTTGAACTCGGTGGGTTATTTCATTAATTGACGTGTTTTAATCTCAGTCCTTAGATCTTCACAAATCCATCTGGACCATACATCAGCATGTTCAGCACCTAAGGTGCTCATCATAATAACCCGTTCCCCTCTCGTACTCTGACCTGATCAGTATCATAATGCCCAAAAGTAAAAGTCCTTTGCATCCACGAGATAAAGGAGGGAGCTTCGATGATAGTACATCTTGAAACCAGTAATAACACTGCATTCAAGCAAATTTTCTTAGGGTTTTTCTTATATTCTTTTCATCCATCATTTTTCCCATAGATATAGTAAACTATCATTCCTCGGAGTGGCCGGCCGGGGGCAGTGCAGGCCCCACAAAGATTTGGACAAATGCCCCCTCTCCCCCTTTGTCCATATATATGCCAGTCTTTAGTGGTCTCATAGAAATTTTAAACACACATTTTTGTCAATAACCTATCAGTTTTAGTTTCATAGATCTTAAAGCGGATTTAATAAGACTAAAAAAAAATCGAGATTGAATTGGGATGAACTGGGAAAGAGTACAGTGAATACTAAGAAAGATGCTAATTCCAATCGGGGTGTTCACTGTTCAGTGAAGGCTAGCTTGTTTTGTTAAACAAATATCTTGGTTAGGGACTGGACTTTATTTTCCTATCAAAGTTAGGCAACGATTGGACTGGGCACTGGGCTTCAGGATGGAGGCGATTGGAATAGGCGGCGTTTTGTCAAAATATGGGCCTGGATTTGATATCCAATAACAGTTGAATGGTGAGATTGGGCTGCTGGAAATCTGCAGGCCCATCTTCTCACAAAGTCCCCACAACAATCTCAGCCCAATACTTTTCCATGGATAGCCTGCAAATGAAAATTCCTCTGTCGAAGTTCGGACTCAATATTATTTGTTCAATACCAAAACAAAAAAGAACAAATGACAACGCTTAATTAGTAGCGAATGGTGTTAAGCTAGACGGGCATCACAGAAAAGTCAAAATTGCCCACATAAACGTCGAAATTTACTTTGTGATATGCTATATATAGAGGCTATCATCGTCGAAGAAGAAGAATAACTTAGGCCTTTTTAGTCATGCAGAGTTATAAAAAGTAACTTTTCATATCCTAAATAAACAGACGATCGCAACAAATGACAGCCGTCGTTGAGACAGATCCTATTTGTATTTGACTCGCTACGCTCTCAGATCTCTCTCTGAAAATCTTTGAATTGTTTGAGTGAATTTGTTGTTTGGCCTGGTGATTATTCCGTTGGGAAAATGGCGGGAGGAGTGAACAGGAAGATATCGGCGGCATCAGCCAGGGCTCACACGAGAAAAGCTAAGCAAAAAAGTTCCTTTCTGCTTCCGTCCGGTGGGTTTTCTTGCCATTTATTCTGTCATTTGATCTCGTTTGCTGCCGGTTGTGGTCTGTTCTTTTCGCGTATGCATCCTAAGCATGCTATTGTGCCTTTCTGGGTAGCTGTTTAACACTTGTTATTGCAAGAATATGGTACCCCTCGGATTTTGAATTTGAGTTTTTGATATCTGTAATTTTCCATAGAATTGGTCGTTGGTCAATTCGGATCGAGGGAATTGCATTTAAATTTGGTTTTTTTGAGTTAAAGAGTGAACTGTCGTAACTGTAAAACTACAACCTTCAGATGTCAGTACTTATAATACGTAAGCTATCGTATTGTATCTATTTTCAAATGTATCAAGATGCTTTCGCGATGCAATACACGACTCTCTCAGGAAGAAAAAGACTGAAAATTCATACGCGCCCTAGGATTCACAATTAACAACTACGTTTTTGTATTTCTCTGTTTCTTATGTTGAAGGATCGTTTCCTTTAACATGGAAAAGCACTACACTGAGCTTGTGTTTTTCCCAACCTGACCCTGTAGTGCGTTTGATAGTCCACTTCTTGTGCATCTCCATATAATACACCACCTCCAGCCGGGCGAATTCTAGCTTAGGTGACAATGGGATTGAAGGTGAGGTTATGGGTTCAAAACCCCTGGGTCTGTGACATATTCCTCTCTGGGTACATTTGTCTATATGTACCCTAACTTCTGAATCTTATAGAGGTTTATCCCTAATTTCTGGTGAACCCTAACTTGTGCCGCTGGAACAGAATATTTTCCCTTGGCTCTGACATTCTTGGAATTGGGCTACAGAAACCATGTCACAAGCAGAGAAAGGATTTTAAGGCAACCATAGTGTTTAACTGTTAATCGGAGATGTTTCTTTCTGAATAATTTCTAACTTTTTTTTTTATGAATAAGCCAATCTCATTAGAAATAGTAAAAACAGTACAAAAGACTATACCGACATCACTACTCCAAACAAGCAAGAAAACTAAGGAAATCAACAAAATCTAGAAAAGGGCAACCAAGCACCAATTTCACCCAACAGAAAAGTAACGACAACAAAACACTCTTCAACCTATCCTAAGACAAAGAACAATCCTCAAAACATCTATAATTACGCTCCCGCCAAAGGCACCACCAGACACAATGGGGTATCAATCTCCAAATAGCCTTAGCGAAAGGGTTTTTAAGCCTCATCTTCCAACACCACAGCACATCTTCCACAGTCTCTGGCATAACCCATGGAAGATTCAGAATACAGAGCACATGAGACCACAGCCCACTCGCGTAGGGACAATGCAACAGGACATGATTAATAGATTCCCCAGTCTCTCATATGTTTCTTTTTAAACAAATGAGACATGGAATATGCATGCCCTCAGGAAAGTTTCTATCCTCAACCCATAGATTTTAACAATTGATTTATGTTCTATTCTCTAAAAAATTTACCATATCTGTGCTCAATTTGTTTTATTCAATTTTCATGCTGCTTTTTGCTTAAAGCGCTAAATTTTCAGGGCTGTTAAGAAAGACAGCGATTTTATTTTTTGTGGGGTTTCTGGCATGGGCGTATAAGGCAATCCAACCTCCTCCACCCAAGACATGTGGTTCTGCAGATGGTCTTCCTATTACAGCACCAAGAATCAAACTTAGTGATGGAAGGCATTTGGCATACAAAGAGCATGGTGTGCCTAAAGAAATGGCCACCTATAAAATCGTCTATATCCATGGTTTTGATTCTTGCAGGCATGATGCTGTTGTTGCCCAAACACTACCCCAGGTACTTTTTCATTGGTTTACTTCTCTTTAAAAAAAAATTAATTTGGTGCCATTAAATGTGATATTCTTAGAGTTTGTATGATTTGAATCAATGGTTTTGTTCTTCCAGGAAATTGCGGAAGATTTAAGGGTCTACATTGTATCTTTTGATAGACCTGGCTATGGGGAGAGTGATCCTAATCCCAAGAGAACGGTGAAGAGCATGGCTTTGGATATAGAAGAGCTTGCTGATCAGTTGGGACTCGGATCTAAATTCTACATAATTGGTTTCTCCATGGGTGGACAGGTGGTGTGGAGTTGCCTCAAGTACATCCCTCACAGGTATGATTTTACCCTAGCTGTATAAATCAATGTCAGACAAGAGAAAATAATATATGCCCCCATTTGTAGCACATGTACAAACATGTGTGTGAGACACAATTTTCTACCACTCTTGCCTTCTCTCTTATTTGAGGCATGCTTGTAACAATGACAGGCTAGCGGGGGCAGGACTACTAGCTCCTGTGGTTAACTACTGGTGGCCTGTTTTTCCTGCGAACTTATCTAGTGAAGCCTACTATCAACAGCTTTGGCAAGATCAATGGGCACTTCGTGTTGCTCACTACACTCCCTGGCTTACATACTGGTGGAACACTCAAAAATGGTTTCCTTCTTTTAGTGTTGCGGGTCATAGTCCTGATGTTCTTTCTCGCCAAGATAAAGCACTGTTGTCTAAGCGTCCGGATAGGACAAGCTATTTGGTTAGCACCTAATCTTTTTGGAAGTTCTGTGAATTACTTTTCTTTATCTGAATGGCAATATTTCCTTAAATTTGCTGCCAATCTAACGGTCAATTGCTGTGGACTGTAAATGTTTCAAGTCTCATCAATTGCCAACGTGTTATTGTACTGCCTTGTAGTCTGACGCCATGTCTAAACAGTAGCAGAAATTTGTGGAAAATGGAGTTTTCTTCTGGGAGTATGTTTTGCTTACATCAGTGGAGATCTTCTCTACCACATTATAGGGAGTTGTTGTGTGGAGAAATTGGTAACATATTTTTATTGGTACTTTAGCCGAGATTAAGCTTGAACTAGTGGCTTAGAGATTTAGTTTTCAGAGAATAACAATGAGAGAACGGAAAGTCTGCCCCGCCCCCATTGTTCTTTGGGCTTGGCTTTTGTCCTTCCCTGCACAGCTTTCTGTGCACCTTTATCCAAAATCTTCATCAGAAAGTACATTGAGATTGGGGCGCATGAACTCTGATTTGGAAATTTATTTATTTTTTGTTCCCGATGCCTGGACGTGTCCTCAATTTGGTCTTCCTTTTCATTGACTATAATTTTCAATACCTTTCTCTTTGTCTTGAGAGCTATGGTTCTACTGTCCTCTTTTCTAATTCTATTCGTCTAATTTAGCTGCAACACGTAAATAGACCACATAATCCTTGGGGTCATGTATTGGTAGTTGGTTCTACCATAGTTGCGGAGTGTTGTTATAGCCAGCTTTGATTTTAAAAGAAGCCATGTGTGTGTGTTTGGGGGGTGGGGGGCGCTCTTTTATAATACATAGACACCACAAATTCTGGTGAACCAACAGCCGAATGAGACTTTTGAGATAAGACTAGGAATTCTATTTCTATTTTCAGCAATTTAAGGCTTCATTAATAAACTAAACCATCATATTTACAAAGCTTAAATGAAATTTTTGTGTATTGTTAAGGGGATTCCTGTTCAGCTCTTTCCTCATGAAAATCTATTTCTGCAGGATGTATGAAGTGGAATGTTCTTCTCTCTTTCTCGTTTTTGCTGGGTGATTGATATAGATGTAGAATACGAGTCCCTCCATCGTGACCTGAACATCGGATTTGGGACCTGGGAGTTCAGTCCTTTGGATCTGGAAAACCCATTTCCAAACAATGAAGGTTCCGTCCACATGTGGCATGGTGATGAGGATGCGATGGTGCCTGTTTCGCTGCAACGATATATCGCCCAACAGCTACCGTGGATTCACTATCATGATTTACCAGGCGCTGGGCACTTGTTTCCATATGCTGATGGAATGTGCAACACTATCCTCAAGGCAATTCTGATTGGCGAGAAGTAGACTCCCACAAATATAATTGGCTACCCCATGTATGATCTTTGCATTTTGTTTCCTAACTGATGCAGAAATCAGAATTTCATTCAATCGGTTTAATTTGTATGATAAATTTATTTATCGGGGATTAACATTTTCATGGGCTTGTTTTAGAATGCAGTTGCTACTCTGGGATTAGACCGAAAGAAACTTGTCTGAAAAATAGTAGTGCCTAGTTTTGAATGTTAATAGCCTCATTGATTTTTATTGGATTGGTGCGGTGTGGAATATATGCTACGCAAAATGCGGATAGTATTCGTTTGTTGTTTGTGCTTTGTAGGTTGTCGTGATTGTAGTGTATAGATTCTTTTACAGATGAAAGTGATATCGCTTCATTTTCCTTTACATCATTTAAATGTATCAATTTGTTACTGTTATGGAGGCCTTAGGAGTAATATGTGCATTCGCACAGCTGATGGCTTAGAAGTTAGAACTGATAGATTTTCAGATGGTACATGCAGATGGAGTATTCTCATTATTACACGAAGTCGTGCAGCTGATCCATGATGTCTGCCAGTATTTGTTATGGCCCACTCAAGAAGATGGATCTGCGAGAAGATTATTTGGAATTCTGTTCTGTTCTTGAAAAAAAAACCTTTTCAAGTAATAGCTATGCTGTATGAGATCTTTTAAACTGGGTTTTTCTCCCTTCTCACTACTGGAAATATTAAGCTTTTTCAGGAACAAAGACAGCGACGCCCACTTTCAATCGATTAAAATTCAGCTCCATCGACGACAGTGCTGCAAATAAGAATAAGCAAAAAAACACCATCTGAGAGAATTCAACGTTGGCCAATTCAAAGCAAAAATGCCTGCTTCTCGACATTTGTGTTCTTTAATTCCCCAGTAACTATGATAATCCTTTGCATCTCATCTTGCTTTTTGGTTTTGCAGTGATGATTGTATGTCACTCGTGCTGTTGTTTATGATAATGGCTTATGCTGGATTGCCATAATATCGATGTTGTCGATAGTGACGTTATTATCTTGTTGCAGCGGGTTTCAAATTCTTATTTTAGTTTATTTCCTAAAATTTTCATTGTATTACAATATAGGGGTATATTGAGCAAAAAAGCGAACTTAAAAGGAGTGAAAAAAGAAGGAATCCAAATAATGACCGGACTGTAGAATTACTAAAAAGCAAAAACTCTTTCAACACTCTACCTCACCTTTTTGGGATCAAATCTTCTTCTCATCGTCCCGAGTTGCTTAGGAGACAACCCAAAAGCCTTCTCCAAAAGCACCCCATCGATCCCAGATCCGAAAATGGCAGCCGGGATTTTTTGCAACCCTGGATTTTGGCTGTTGAAACTGCCAAAGATGGTTGCTGGCTTATCACCCACGTTCATTTGGAAGTGCAGTAGACCTCTGGGGAACACCATGACCTCCCCTTCCTCGATTATCCTCGCAAAAACGCGGTTAGCGGAATCCACAAAGCCTGAATACACACTTCCATGCACCACATACGTTATTTCCGTGGCTCTTGGGTGGAAATGTGGAGGATTAATCCCACCGACTTTAAGGTCAGCGCGTATAAACGACATGCCCAGTGTGTTAATGCCAGGAAAGATGGTCGGGTTCACTGGTATAGCTGCGAGACCTGTGTCTGAGAAGTTTCCGGCCCTCTTTATGCCGGAAAAGACAAAGTCGTCGGTGGTTGCCTCGGATGAATTCTTGCATGGGAGAATCGGACGACGAAGGTGAGCAGCTCTTTTGGAACCGTATTTTGGGTTTGGTATGCAAAAATCTTGAACTGGATCGGGGTCTGAGGCCAATGTTGTAAGACAATGGAGGATCAACACAAGGGTAGCAAACAAAATGGACAACGTTAGTGCCATTTTTGTGCAGCTTCTTTCAATCAAGTTATGAGTGTGGGTTTAGAGTTTAGACGATTTATAGAGGTAGATGGGTTTGTGAAGTACTTGAATGCCCTTATACTTTAACTAATTGGTTTAAATACACTTTTTACCCCCCACATTGGTAACCAACACTTGCATTCTTTTTTGCCTCGGACTCATTTCTTCCTTAAAGTTCTGGTTTGATTTGGACTCTCCGTCTCATCTCTGTCAAATTGGACTCTGTTGGTATTTGCGTGCAAAATTTTAGTCATAAAATAATTATAAAATAATTTATTCTGATTAATTTTTTTTATATTATAATAAATATTTTGACCACCCTAAAATCCTTATATCCTTTAGCGAGGGATTAAAGGTAATTGTGATGGTAGAATTTAGTGACATTTAGTCAAATTTTTAATATTTAGAGACATTATAGGAATTAAGTCAAAATTGTCAGTAATTCATTTAACATTAGGATACTTTTGTCAATGCAGTTGAATGTAGGGGTAGAACAGTCATTTTGAGAGAGACCTCATGTGTTTGACACACGATCGAGGATACCATCCAATTTGATGGCCAGATGGGACGGAGGCTGCAAATCAACGGCAACCAAGACTTTATGAGTGAAATGTGCAACAAAAAAAATGCTTAGTCAAATGATTGCTTTTTTATAATAAAAAAGTTTAACCATTTTATTAAGGTTCTGTTTGTGTTGTAAAATGTTGGGTATGAGAATATGTGTTGGTATTGGGTTTAGTGAAAAGGTGAAGAGAGAGGTAATTTTTTATAATTTTTGTAATTTTTTATATTTTTTTATGGGAGAGAGAGAGATTATATTGGAGTATTTTATTAGGAGAGAGATAAAATGTTGGAAATGTTGAGTTTTGCAAACACAGCTTAGGATTGAAGTCACCGCATTCTGAAGGAGGCAATAGCGTTTACAACATAACAGTTGTGGAACCAGGATTAAAATTCATGTGTGTCGAACCTTAAAGGCGAAATGATAAAAAAAAAAAATTTGTAATGCAAAATATTATCTTAGAGTTTTTTTTCTACGTCATTGTTTTAGAGTTATAATGTCGAAAATTAAAGACTAAAAGCATTAAAAATATTGGAATACATGTACCGTAATATATACTGCGACTGAGAGGTGACAATTAGATCCTACGAGTTTGCATCTTCTGAAAATGTTGCAAAATTGCTTCGTTCTCAATAGTTTTAAAAACTTCTTACTCAATGTACACTAACATGCAACCATTCATTCAGTTATCTCTCATCCTATTACACAAATCACTTTTGATGATCTAATTTAAGTTAATTCTCTACTTAATTCTAAAATTTTAGAACAAATTACAGATAATTTTGATGGTTGAGGTCTTGATGCCATTAAGGGTTGTCTTTCTTACATTTTTTGTTACTACCACAACTGGAATCTGTCTTTTTTTTCCCTTTTTTTTCTTTTGACAAAAGGTTACTTGAGATGCATTTGTAATTTATTTTCTCTAGGTTCTATGGATTTGAAATTGAAAGATATTCATATTCTTCAAAGCAACTTACACACACAAAAGCAACAATTGATGACAAACCATGCTCTGAATAATAAAAATAAAATTTACAATATAAGCAAGATTTAGTAAAAAAGTTTCTTAGATAAACATATCCTAAAAGTGATCAGAACTTTGGTTTGACCTATACAAGAATCCTAAACAAACACAACATTTTTCGAGATCTCTAATAAAAATGAAGAAACAAATCAACATAGGGAGAAAAAAATGAAGTGATCTTGATTATGAAAAATTAGGAGCAAAGAGTAAATAATTTTTTACTAACATAAATTTAGCAAGATGACATGAACTTACCCCTCGGTTGAAGAATTTGTAATCAATGCAAAATAAAAAATTATAATAACTGTATATTTGCCTTAATTATTATGTAGCACTAGGAGCAAAATCAATGTATAGAAAAAAAATATTTTAGATCCGATACCCATTAAGTCTATTTGGCCTGGATTTAATGGGTATCGGACCTAGCTAATTTATAAAGAAAAAGAAAAAAACAAAAAAAACCTAAATGTAAATTTTTTTTTGGGGGGTGCGATGGGTATCGGCCGATACCCATCGCACCCCCTCCTTCCGCCACTGCAACATAACGTTGATAATCTTTTCTGTCAATAATTAAGCACCACGAGATTATTGATAATTATAACTAGGGATTTTTGCAATTTAGTCACTGGATTTTAGTACTAGTGACAAAATGATCACTAAACTTTTTTTTTTTTTACTTTTTGGTCACTGAGAATACGTAGTGGTGACTTTTCACTCCATCCGTCAAACATTCGTTAAATTTTAACGGAATATGAAGCGGTCGATCGCTTCATGTAGAAGTGGTCGATCGCTTCATGTAGAAGCGGTCGACCTTTTCATGTAGCGGTCGACCGCTTCATATTCCGTTAAAATTTAACGGATGGAGTGAAAAGTCACCACTACGTATTCTCAGTGACCTAAAAGTAAAAAAAAAAAAAGTTCAGTGATCATTTTATCACCGATACTAAAACTCAATGACTAAATTTTTAATTTCCCTACTTGAAAACCTAAATAAGTTGGTGGGAATTTCACGCTACGTTATACATGTTGTTGACAGCCATAATTACGAATTACGATATTGATTATAGAGGTTCTTAATGCCTGTCTTCCAATTGATAAAAAGGCAACGGCTGATAATTTACGGCGATTTGGTCAAGTAATTTCTTGAGCTAAGTGTATAATAGAACAGGATCACGGAGGATACTATGGTAACTTTCCCTTGCTGCTACCCTTTGCTTGGGACTTGGGAGTGAAAGCAAAAAGGCCATTGAACTTTTTTTTTAGAACCTACTCGAGGTGTGATGATCTTTTCGGATTTAATGATTTCCCCAGGTGATGCACATTCACCGTTGGATCAAAAGGGTGACTACCATCTACAAAATGGCAAGCAACTGGAAACCCATAAAAGTTATAAACGAGAATACATTATTAGTAATTACGGCTGCACACAACCGGACCGCATGTCGGAAAACTGGACCGGATTTACGGTCCAGTCCGGTCCTAAATGTTAGAATGTGGTTCAGTCCGGTTTTATTTTTTAATAAATGCGGTCCGGACTGCATTTATTAAAAAAATAAAAAATATATTTTTTTTATAATTTTTAATACAAATTATAAACTTAAAAACGTTTAATTTTAATCTAAACTAAAACTCAATATTTTTATATGCACTTTCCTCTTTGAAATTAACCTAAATTTTAATTTTTTTTAAATAAAAAATTGAAAAAAAATTAAAACCGGTCCGGTCTTTTAATATACTGAAAAACCGGACCGCATTCCGATTTTTCAGCCCTATTAGTAACATCATCACAGGTGCGTGTGATGAGACTAGGTTCGATTTGGGCCAGTTTTAAGCCCAAATTCGTGCTCGCTATAAGAGCCCCCCCATAAAACGAGGCTAGCGGTAGCCGGTAGTTATCAGCCCACAAAATCATGGTTTGGGCTTAAGAGGTAAGACCAGTGTCCTGATTGTTTGTGCAGCAGCCTTGGCTAAATTACTCCGCTGTTTTTTTTTGTATGACTAATTCCTAAATTGGTCTTTATGATAATTTTTTTCTTATAGGGACTCCTGGGGTTTTGAACGTTTTTCACATTGATCCTCCGTCAGATAATAAAACGGAATTTACCTACGTGGCTGATGGCAAATACGTCGAAACCACTTAAATAGCGACACGTGTCATTTTTTCACCTCATTTAACACAAATTGAAACTATGGATCCCGCAACCAACATGGCTTTCGATGTGGATAAAACAACCCACGTGTCCCTTAAGTTAGTTAAATCCCTAAGCCCTTCATGTCCAAAATCAAAATCCTCAAATTTCTTCTAAACTTCTCCCACCGCAAGAACCCTAACTCCTCTCAATCCCTCTCTGATTCGTATACCACACCAGTTGCTGTCTAGCTTTATTGAGCTATGGGGTACAAACATCTCTTATTGAGATCAAGCTCAGTCGCTCAAGATTGAGAAAAATCAGTTGTATTACCATACATAATGAGTGCGGATGAATTCTTCCTTACCATTTTTCATATTTATCCAATGAAAACTTAACGCAAAATGACACTAAAAAAGTAGCAGAACGCTAAAGCAAAGTTGTGGCAAACTTTGAGTTATTGCAGTACTTAGACCAACATATAGATTTCTGCTAGACTAACAACTTTCACTCATAAAGCTCGGAAGGTAAGCGCGGTTTGAGGAGAACTTCAAGTGGGGTGACTTGCATGTTTGACGATCCAAAGCTACCGGACATATCAACGTTTGCACCTGGGGAAGCTTCCACCGCACTTTCACATATCTCTTCTATTAGAAAAAGATCAGTGGTCTTTCCGTTCGCTTTTTTATTTCAAATGTTGCCCACACTTAGCTCACGCAAAGATTGTTATCAAAAGAGGTTTTGTATGGTTCGAAAACTAGGGTTGAAAAATTGAGGATTTTGGGTTCACTGAAAATGAGTTAACAATCGGGCAAGATTCGTTGGTTAAACGTGAAAGGACAAAAATAAGTTTTTTATTTGACAGGCAATCGAGTCACCATTTACACACTATATAATATTTTATTTGTCAAATTTAGTTTTTGTTGAGGTAACAAAAAAATGACACGTGTCGCTGTTTAAGTGGTTCTGATATATTTGTCGTTAGTCACGTAAGCAAATTCTGATATATTTGCATGTTTGACGATCAAAAGATACCGGACATATCAACGTTTGCACCTGGGGAAGCTTCCACCGCACTTACACATATCTCTTCTATTAGAAAAATATCAGTGGTCTTTCCGTTCGCTTTTTTGTTTCAAATGTTGCCCACACTTAGCTCACGCAAAGATAGTTATTAAAAGAGGTTTTGTCTGGTTCGAGAACTAGGGCTGAAAAATTGAGGATTTTGGGTTCGCTGAAAATGGGTTAACAATCGGGCAAGATTCGTTGGTTAAACGTGAAAGGACGAAAATAAGTTTTTTATTTGACGGGCAATCGAGTCACCATTTACACACTATATAATATTTTATTTGTCAAATTTAGTTTTTGCTGAGGTAACAAAAAATGACACGTATCGCTGTTTAAGTGGTTCTGATATATTTGTCGTCAGTCATGTAAGCAAATTCCGTTATTTTATATGACAGAAGATTAATATGGAAAACGTTACGAATTCTAAAGTCCCTGCAGACAAAAAAAATTTATCGTAAGAACGAATTTGAGAATTGGTCATACTGTAGAAACTGGCTGAGTAACTTCTCCGCGGCCTTTTACCAAAAGCAACCGGAATTTAGGCATTCCAAATAATGACAAACAGAGGAGTTCGTGTTGGAGCAAAGGCGAATTGACAGAGCTTTGTCTTTTCAACATCAATTCAAAGAATGAGAATAAAGAAGAATTACGAGGATGGAAAAGATTTATTTTCTATTTAGAAAAAGAAAAAATAAGTGGATGCAAATAATAATCTGGATTCTGGCTTAAAGCAAAAGATAAAAAGATTATTCTAACGGAACGTCCGACCACTCTTGCTTCAATGGCGTCCAAATCATTTGTACACATCAGTTGGACTTGTTCGGTTGTTCCGTGAAGGATTTTGTTTCTTTTGGATATTTTCCCACCCTTTTGCCTTTGCACCACAAATTTTAACTGGATTTCAACTCCGAAAATATATATATTCTCCAGAAACCCAAGGGTAATTCGGCCAAGGAAGAAGCGGACCTGCCCGAGATGCCCTCCGACAATCAGGTGCACCTTGCTTATGATACTCAGACCTTATGCATGACATGTCTTCTACCTGTCATGTCACAAGCGGGAAGCCGGGAACTCTTACCTAATCAAAAACCTCAACAAATTCATGATACCTAAGCAATAAACAGGTCAGGTCTCTTACAATGTTTTTTTGAGACTCATGTAAAATTAGAAATCTAAAAATTAAAATGAAATAATAAAAATTTTATTTTAAAATAATTGAATTAAAATTTGACTGTTGACAATGATAATCTTCTCACATTGTAGACCTTACTTATTTAATGCTTAAATAAATGATGATTGAGATGTATGGAATTGAAATCAGAATTTAAAGAAATTAAACATTAAATATATTTACAGAATAGGCGGGGAATGGTTCAGCGTGTCTGGATTAGAAAGTGGAACCAATAGGGTTTATCAGTGTATTACACGTAAGATTCGCTGGGGGGGGCCTCGGAAGAGAGGCGGCATATAACCGGGCGTAGAGATGACACATGGCTAATACGTGGCGAGAGGTCCGAGCATGGCACTGCGCTCGAATTTCCGTTGAGCATTGTGGCTTGACGCGATTGACTTAAAAGCTCTTGTGGGGCCCCACGCTTCGCCGGGGGAGAAAGCTCTAGCTGTTCAGAGAACTAGACATCTACCCGACTTCTATTTTTAAGACTTTAATAGTCCCTCAAAGTTGGTGCTCTACAGTGCAGATCATCAGCTGGGAAAAAAGAAGCATGCTTATTTGTGGCCGTTTTGTGAGGCTGGCTTTACTGGCTAAGCTCCTACATCTGTCCATGGAAAATAATAAGGAGGCCGAGCGAATCTGATTTTGAGGACTAGTACGGAATGTTGAGGTCTATAAGCTTCTTGAAATACTGGTATGTTTTATATATATGTCTTTTTTTCGCAATTGTGGCGTATCTTGAACACCTCTGTTTCTTCTTTTCTCTCCTTTTTTCTGGGTAGGACGCGTTAAAACGATTTAGTTTGATTCATGTCTCTTTTTCTGGTATTAATTTCGTTTCCGGAGATGAGATCGATCTGAGCCAGAAGGCAGTTGATATATATATGGTTTAGTTTCATGCAACAGCTTCACATATTGGTCATGTTTTTCACTGTGAGAGCTTTCACGAAAAGAATCTAGCTTGTACAGGGACCAGACCATATAATATCCACTATTGGTGTTTGCTAGGTTCTGTTAAACATAACAACGGGCCGCGCAGCTGCAGTTTTAAGTGTCATACTAAAAAAGGAAAGATTATTTTCTGTTTCATGCAGCTGCTTTTCGATAGCAGTACTGTCTTAATGTTAGTGTGTTCGCAAAAATTTCTAGGTATATTAGGGAGCAGCTTGTGTTAATTGATTTATTTCTGACTCTGATGAGGGTTATTTCTAAATTATTGTGATCATCTTTTTCTTAGGAATCGTGTTTAGAAATATCGGATTTAGCACTAAGTGGTATTCTAAAAGGGAAAGGTTTTTAGGTTTTCTTTTCCCACTGACAATATTACTAGCTAGCGAGTTAGGATCGAAGAGAGGTTTTATTACTAGAGGATCGCGTCGAGAGTGCGGAGACTGCTTTGTAGTTGACTTTGCAACTATATATATATATATATATATATACAAGCTGCTTTAAAAACTCTGATCAACAACTTTAGCAGAGTAAAATTATGAACCTTTTTCTTTCCCTTCTTGTATCTTTCGACTTTTTCTTACTCCCCTATAATATTTCTCATATATATATTCTCATTGGGGTAGAACTATTTTCAAAAAACTTTGCATATATATTTCAGGCTGGTGGAGAGTTTTTTTTTCATTTAATTAATCGACTGCGTACTGGATAGGAATTAATCGTCGTATTTCTTGACACGGTGCTATATATCGTATTGAAACGTTCCTGAAAAACACTATTGAATGGAATTCCCCAAGTCGTAACCCGCCAAAAACTCATTTCCCAGCTATCAAAACCACGCCATGTGTTCAGCAAACGAGCACCATATTCCATAAACCATACTCCTATTGGTGAAAACGATGGGAATAATTCAGCAAACGAGGAAAAATGTGTGGAGTTAGATAAGAGTTTTAAGAGAATATAAGACCATGCTAATTGTTACGTACGTAATATTTAGGGAAAGGCTCGGGATCCCGATGGGATCCCGATAGGGGCTGGAAATGTCTTTCCAGCCCCTATTTTTTTTTTTAATATATGATTTACAGGGGCTGGAAAGACATTTCCAGCCCCTGTCGGGAAATGCTCGGGATCCCATCGGGGTCCCAAGCATTTCCCTTTATTAATGGAGCTGTGCCTTTGTCGATTACTTTTGTTCACTCATATGCAATAACATAAACTGTCTTTTACGCTTTAATTTCTCTCTTTTCAGTGGCATTTACAATATTTAAAATTGTATTAAATTTCCTCTTACATGGTGTTAAATTAATATAGGTAAAGGTTATGATCTGGTTTGATAATTAATTCAGGTAACGGTTAAATTACGTATTTTTTTTACTCTAATTTTGATACTTAAATATTTAAGTTATTTTTGTTAGTCGCGCGACTTCCAATACAGATGTTTTAATTAATTTGTTCGGCTCATGAAATATTTTTCATTAATTGTTCTTTGTCCGGTGAGAAGACCTCGAGACCCAATTAGAATGATGCAAGATTTAGAACCGAACACATTTAAATTTTGTTTGAAATATGTGGGTTTTTTAACATTTGCTTTATATATATATATTATATATTCATTTTGAACCCCACTTTAGTGAAGCTCTTACCTCCGCTGCAATTTAAAAGCTCCAAAGTTCAATCAGCGACGTCATTTGCTCTCGTATATTCCGCAAGTTGTGTCGCTTTGTTTGTAACAGTACTGAACCAGTGCGTAGAACTCTAGATATTAACAACTTCGTTAAGCTTCATCTAATTCATATCTTGTGCAGACAAATTGCGCAGGAACTTTTGATCAGCGCCATCTTCAGCGGTAGCAATATCTTCTCTGCATGACAAAGATGGTAATGGCCACGGACTCCGAAATGATCTCCCAAGGCGAGGTCGAATCGTCATTACCAGCCGATCAACAGCCTAAGAACCACCTCTTCTCGTCGCTTGGAAGACAATCCTCGATCTACTCCCTCACTCTCGACGAGTTCCAGCACACCCTCTGCGAGAGTGGTAAGAACTTCGGGTCTATGAACATGGACGAGTTCCTCACCAGTATCTGGACCGCCGAAGAGAACATAGCCGTCAACTCCGCCGCTGCTGCCACCGCGACCAACAATATAGCGGTCAATAATGTAAGCAGCCATGCCCATTTGTCTATAAGGGGAGAGCATACTGAGAGGGGAATAGCAAAGCAGCCAAGCTTGCCACGACAAGGTTCACTCACGCTTCCCGCTCAACTGTGTCGGAAAACAGTGGACGAAGTTTGGTCTGAAATCCACAAAGGGGAGCAAGGGCAGCATCAGAACAATATCACTAGCAATGGCGATAGTGTTCAGAGTCCCGAGACTGCTCCTCGCCAGCCGACTTTCGGAGAGATGACCCTGGAGGATTTTCTGGTAAAGGCAGGGGTAGTGAGGGAACCATGCGCAAAACCAGCGTCTCAACCCCAACCACCGCAGCAATACGGGATGTACCAGAATGAGAATCCGACGGTGGGTCCCGGTTTTGTAAATAGGCAGATAATAGGAGTACTGGGTGGGGCTACTGGTAGTATTAGTGCTGGTGGTGGTGCAGGGGCTACCGTTTCTGAGTACCAAGCAATGTCACAGGGTGGTGGGCCTATTGCAGAGCCGTCAGGGTATGCCGGAAATAATGTTAAGAGGACTGGTGGGTATCCACCACCGCCTCCTGTTTGTTATGGTGAGAGGGTAGTGAATGGTGGCGGAGGATTTGGGGTTGCGTTGGCTATGGGAGTAGTGGCACCGGTGAGCCCAGTTTCTTCTGATGGGTTGTGTACCACTCAAGTCGATAACTCGGGGAATCAATTTGGCTTGGACATGGGAGGACTAAGGGGAAGGAAGAGGATTATTGATGGTCCGGTGGAGAAGGTGGTGGAGAGGAGACAAAGAAGGATGATCAAGAACAGAGAATCCGCGGCCAGGTCTAGAGCTAGGAAACAGGTAATACATTCTTTTACAAGTAGTTAAATTTCGATTAATTTATCATAAGATCCATTGGCTAGCTAGTTCCAATTTCAGTCTAGCTCGCAAAATTGGTCAACTAATTGAATGAAGAGAATTAAGCAATTCCGTAATTAGGTACAAGTCGATGTGGATAAATCAATAAATATATTTCTTTACATGCAAGATGGAAGACGCAATGGATTCGCACATAAAATCAAAGCCTTGGAACAGTTGATTGTTTCTGAGTCATGTTTCTTTTGTTTTACTCATCGTGGAAGAAAAGGTGAGGCAATATTTCAGACAATTTAAACTAAGAGATCATGAAAGCTCAATCTGAAGCTTTGAAGAAAATATGACCCTGGAGTAGCTCTGGTTTAACAGAGACGTGAATTTAACATGAAAGTGGACAGCTCAGATCGTAGTGGTCGCTACAAACAGGGATGTTCATAGTCAATGTGATTTCACGATTGAGGGACTTCAATCACTGTGGTAGCTGTGCATCACTTAAGCGATGCATCCAAGGTGGGGAATCAGACCCAGTTTTTTTTTTTTTTTTGGGGGGGGGGGGGGTACATAATCAGACCCTGGTTTGGTTCCCTATTTTGGATGATAGCACTGACTAATGATTATATAAAGGGCTTGAGAGTGCTTGTGAGCAAGGAGAGGGTAGTAGCTAGAAGAGTGGACGTGATATTAAGTGCAGAACACAGATAGAGGTACACATTTGGTATCAGAGGGATTATCTAATCACTACAAAGTTAAGTTAGTCTATTGGAATAGCAGATTTATGTAAAAACACTAATTGGATTTGTGTGAAACGTCATTGAGAAGTCCCCTCAAGTCTAAATGGGATAATCATATATGCAGTGCTACCATCCTACCCTATTTTGGACTATCTCATGACATTCTTCTGTGACGTTTATATATAACTTCCACAGGCGTACACTGTTGAACTAGAAGCAGAACTGAACCAATTAAGAGAGGAGAACACCCACCTTAAACAGGCTCTGGTAATAACATATACACATTTGAGGTTCTTATTCGTGTGGAAGTCACTCTTACTACTCTGGCTTTTTTTTTCCTCTTCCTCAAACAGGCAGAGATTGAGAGGAAAAGAAAGCAACAGGTAACTTGGGTATGACTTCTTTCCGAAACCGTTCTGCAAAACTTGTGTTATATGGATTTCCTCTTCTATGAAATGTCTTTTGTGATCTATATATGATTTTTTACATCCTCCCTCTCTCTGTCAGTACTTTGAAGAAATGAAAATGAAAGTTCAAACGAAGGCACAAAAAGCTAAAGAGAAACTGAGGCCGTTAAGAAGGAACCAAAGTTGCCCATTGTGAAGTAGAGAGTAGATCAATGGTAATTGCTGCCTTCCAGAATCTCTTTCTTCTCAACAGTATATTTATATGCTTACAGATCAATTACCTTTATATATGCAGTGTAGAAGAAGGGAACGAGCAAAGGTCAGACTAATGCCAGAAAAAAACTGAGCAGATGAGGGCAATGAGAAGAAATTCTGTTAGTCCATTGTGAAGAGCGGAGTTAGATCATAATTGCGTGATGGTATGGGGAATAACATAGGTTTAGCTTATAATTGAGGCTAGCTAGCTATTAACCTTTAGCTAAATGTATCAAAAGCTAGCTGCATTTAGGAGGATACGGGTCGGTCTAATTTCTTTTGGCTTTTTTATTTTACTTTCTTTGTGGCTGGCTGGCTGGAAATTAAGTGTACGCTCTTGTAGTTCTCGCTACCCTGTACAAATACTGTTGTTGCTTTTCTGTTGAAGTATCTCCTCGGATGGTACAGATCTATGAGCATAGAGTGCATGGCTTGGGTATTGCCACAGCCCACAAGCATCCTTTATTACGTACCCTTCAGAATAAACGACGAAAAATTGTCTCTGAAATTATTGGAAATAGAATATTGGTTTTCACAAAACTTTCAACGCCTTATAATGTATTTGTCACAAATTTTACCGGCCATCGCAAATTGTTTCCAAACATACTTTAATCTCACATATCTAAGTGAATAAATTTTAAAAAATTTCTTTTCCAACTCAAATTTATTTTAATCATTATAAAAAAAACATTTTTAAAAGCAAACCGAACATATGCATTTGACTGGATTTCAATCGCTTTCATCGATGACCAACAAGAGAAAAATAAAAGAAAATTGACATTTATACTCATTTTGTAAAATGGTTCCTCAGAATCAAAATTCAAATCTAAGGCCCTCATACTTAATGCCTTTGACATAAAGTCATACTTCCGTTCATAGCTTAACGAAAGGGAAATCCACGTTAACAAAGACTCCAGATGGTAACCTCTTATGTCAGCTCATCTCCTCCTTTAAAATTTCACATGACAAATAACTCAAAACCGCGTCCCCGGGACTTGGACGTACCTAATACAAGCAGAATGCCAGAACAGATAATTAAAAGTAGTATACAATCAGAATGACAGGAACATATAGTATATAACATCACAGATTCAGATAAAAAAAACCCGTCATTAAGAATATCATTTCTGATGAGACGTATGATGGTTCAAATTTTTTCTGCAAAAACTGAACTGCTATATTGTAGGAAATAATGTGCTAAAAGACAGAAGTTCATTCCTTCGAACAGTATTCATATGCATGCTCATTTGGTGTTAATTATTGGATTGGAACAATTTGATGGATAAAGAACAGAAAAGCACAAGGTTAGGAAGCAACATTCAAGAAACAAAACAGGGAATAAAGTAAAGTCTTAAGATAATTCGAAAACCATCAAAACTCTGACAAAGGGGGAAACCACGCTAGCTGTGTAATTCAAACAGGACAACAAAAACATAAACTGTTTTACGGGGCCATCAAAGCTACCCTTCCCATTTCTTTAAAAATTTCACTTCCGAAGGGTAGAACATCAGAGGAAACAAATTTAGTGAGAATGAAAAATGTGCTGTCATCGAACGAACATATTGTCTGCCATATTTACTTACCAACTCTTAGTCCCAGCTCATGTTGCCGTAATCTCCGAACTCTGGAAAAAATTACACGTACAAATCTTGCTGGCCGCATTTCATAAATATTCATAAAACAACACATTGTGAAAAAAAAAACTCCAATGGTTATGAGTCTGCAAGAGATTGGCCAGATCACATTAGCTCAAATTCACAACCAACCAAATCAAAGAAACCCCAACACCAACTAATTTCCAAAATCAAATCTACTCCTGGTAATTGAGTGGGAACATTTCTTTACAGGAGGAAGAAATCGTCGCGAGAGAGGGCAAATAATTGCAGAACTGAAATGCGACGACGATTTGGGAGGAAATGGTTACCTTTTCTCTGACATTTTGAAGCTGAACCACCGCTGCCACTTCATTCCACCACCGCTGTAAACAGAGGTAGTCTACGGTTCACAAAAAATTGCCAGAGATGATTTGGGAGAAATTTTGTGCGTTGTGGCGCCCTATGAGATTCGAAGAGTTAGGTATCGGCAGAAAAAAATTTTTTATTAAACCTGCACGACGCCGTTCAGTTGAGAGAAGTGAAAGGAAAAATGAATATAAGTTGGACGAAGCCGTTTGCATGTGAGATTTTAAAGGAGGAGCTGAGGTGGCGTAAGGGGTTGCCACGTGAAGTCTTTGCTGACGTGGATTGTCCTTATGTTAAGTTTATGGACCGAAGTTTAACTGAAAGAACTTTTATTTCAAAAACATTAAGTATGAGGGGCTTAGATTTGAATTTTGATTATGAAGAACCATTTTACATAAAAAATATAAACTCAAGGATTAAAATGTAAATTTCTCATAAATAAATTATGGCTGCTAACCAAGACGCGAGAAGGACCATAATCTCCCATAAAACCAAAACCAGGGCGTCTAAGTTCCAAACTCAACTGGTATACAATTAGAATTTCGAATTTGACTCGCGAAATGAAAACAGCTGATCGTGTCTCTCCCTCTTATATGTATACATATTTGGTCTGAGCCTCTACGAACTCGCGTGAGAGACATTCGCACGTGTGAAGACCCACGTCAATGCGCAAGGCAGTTAGCCACTTAGTTAGTTAGTTAGTTAACAACAGCCACTAGAAAAGTCTCCATCAAACCGAGGTCAAGGTGGACGGCTAACAGTGATTATGCATTAGGCACTCACGCCACAGTAGCAGTGACCAGTTCTTTGTTTTGCTTTCCCTGCTTCAGAGGAAAGAGAGAAAGCTAAGCATGATTAAGGAGCAACCAGAGTTGAAGCAAATGCCATATAACATTGTTCTCATAAAGCCTTGGTAATTGATTAGCTCATGTATACTACTCCAGACATCAATATCATAGAGAAATGCGGCCGGCAAAATTCGGAAGTATTGGCGTTTAACCAAGTTATCAGAAATTTCAGTACGAGAATTACATCAGCAAAGAATACAATAAGATCACGGAAGGTTCTCGTGAAGGCAGTTAGCATCGCCAGAATATTGTATGTTCTGAAGCCCTATTATGGCCGTCACAAGAGGTCACCAAACATGCATGGCAAAGCTTCTTAATTTCATTCTTCATCATTTTGGCGGGTGAAACTTTCTTGGGGAACCCACTAGTTCTAAGGTTGGAATGATCATTTCGGCGTGTGAGTCTTTACGCATCGCAGGTTCAACATGACTTTAGAGTTTGGATTGATAAATAAGAACGCGGAAAAAATTAAACGACCATCAATGCAGTTAGCTTAACTTCTATTCTTATTCATATTGACAATTTCAAACAGAGGGTTGATTTATTTTCACGACAATCAGTAGCTTCTGTCCGATATATGTTTGGATGTGAATATTTTTTTAAAAAAAAAAAAAATTTACAACTACTTTTTAATCAACGGTTATATTTTTTTACAAATTCTAACAATTTTTTACAAACTTTAATACATTTTTACACAGCCCGTTTGCTCGAATTATACGGAGATCATGTGTACGGCAATGTAACGTAGCTAGCAAGAAACCTCGCGCGAGTCAATGGTTTTCGAACCTACAAAGAGATGCCTCTGTTTTCCAGAGGTTTCAGAAATTACAAGGAAGCCTCTTCTGGATAACGCGTCGGACTCAGTTTCCTGCAAATCGTTCCTAAAGTTCAAGGCTACCGCGTAGATTTTAGACAGAAGGCAATCACTTCACACTTGCATACGGAGAAGATACGGACTTGACGGTTCTTTGGTTTCTAAATTGAGCTTCAGCTCTACGAAAAAAAGCTCCCTTGGCTCTTAAGATTCGCAAGCCATGAATGGAAGTTCCTTTACGTATTCTGGTTCCTTTACACGTCCGTGTCCATCTTCTCCCTTTCGGTGTTCATCTTCTGGCTTATCTTTCTCCCGAGAGAGGTGAAGTTCCTTGTTACCGAGGCCTCCCTCACCCAATTCAATTTGACGACCACGACCACGACCAACAACAACTACACGCTCAAATTCAAACTCTCGCTAAACATCACGACCCTCAGAAACGCCAACAAAAGGGTGGGTGTATACTACGACCGCATCGAAGCCATTGCTTACTACAGAAAGAAGTGGTTCGCGACGGTGGCTTTAACTCCATTTTACCAAGGTCACAATAATACGAGTGTTCTGAGGCCAGTTTTTGAAGGCCAGCAAGTCCTTTCGCTTGGGGCTCCCGACCTTTCCAAGTTCGAATTCGAGAAGAGTGCTGGAGTTTATAATATTGAAGTAAAGCTCGCTGTCAAGATAAGGGTCAAGTACGGCAAGATCAAGACTGCCCGATTCAAGCCACGTAAGATTGACTGTCCCTTGACGGTACCATTCAGCTCCAATGGAACGGTTGCTGAAGATTTTAGGACAACCAAGCGTGGCAATGTATACTTTTTTCTCTGACCCGGATGCTGTCGACTAACATGTAAATATATATGCCAATTGGTTGAATTATTTATCCCAAAAGACTAATGAATAAGCTGCATAGGCGTTTTTTGTTTTGCTTTCCGTTTTCGATTCAATATTCAGGTGAAAAGAAGGAAACTGTGTCAGTAACAGAGGAAGCCTGCAATCCTCCTAATCAAGCCACAAATTCAGTGAGCCTTACAGATGCTAATTTCTAGGGCACGAAGTTCCTACTCTTTGTCTTTCGAGATATATATATCCACACCAAACAATAGCTTGCCCATGCATGCAAAATTTTTTCCTCCCAGTTGATCATGCCATGGGATGACATACAAGAGAAAAAACACAGCATGAAAACTGAGCAAACTCATCTCTCATGTTTAGAGAGTGCCGAAACACTTATTGGTCTATATAACAGCTTCTATACCTATGTATCTTCTGCAATCTAAATAAACTCCTTTACAAGTTTCCCAAAGTCAAACTTCCCATTGCTACATTCTGCAGCACTTAAACCTCTTTGAAAGTAGAGACACTGCATGGAACCACCAGACCAGTGCTTTGCTCAAACCCAAACTCGCTGTAGGACTTCTCCAACAACATCTTGAACAGTGGGTGTGAGAGAAAGCTGGTTGGAACCACGAACCTTTGGTGGTTTTCTCCTACATATAGTGCAAAGAATCCTGTCGGAGTTTTGAAAGAAAGAGAATCTTCCTCAAATTCCTTGAGCAAAAAATAATGCTGTGATGGCTTCTGAGGAGCTCTAGCCAAAACCTTTACCTTCTTGGCTAGCTTCTTGAAAGATACCATTGTGCTCCCCAGCATTGTTCTCCTTGGAAACTACAAAAAAGTGTAAGCGAGCGTTGCTTGTGGCTTTTTCTTCTTCAATCTTTCAACAAGATACTTATCCACCCACAGGGAAGAGATACTAGACCTTAAATGCTGATTCACATTTTGACATGATTTTATTCGGGTGTCTCTGTGTGTTCCCAAATAAAACAACAAAAAACTTCAAATAAGATATATAAGAAAAGCTCTAGGAAGGCATCTAGGAAAGGGACAATGAAGAAATTGCCCTTCTTTTTCAATCTACTGGAAGGTAAACGTCGCTGCAGTCTGAAGTAAAAGGCTATATTCAACCACTCTCCAGTTTTTCGAGAGGTAATTACGGTTCTTAGGAAAGATTAATGCTGTAGATTACGTCCCTAAGGCTGCTTGGGGGACAATCGAACAGGAACCGAGAGTCCCCTCAAAAGGCCTGAGCTGAGAAGACCAATTAAATAGTCCGTTAATCTTTGCCTCCTAACTAAGCCAATATAGTACTTAAATCACCCATATGGCTACTCAAAGAGGCAGTACAATTTTAGGAGGACAAAAGTACAACATTGAAATATAAAGATTTTAAATAACACGAAATGAGAACAGCTGTTTTGGAGAACTCTGTCAGATCCTAGTACAATGTATGAAGCCAAATAAGTAATTAAAACTGCTTAATTGTTGCAATCCCAAGGATTGACCTCTAAAATCTTAAAATTTCACTCAAAAAATGACAGGTAAATGTTATCGCAGAATTAAAAAGGAAGAGCGAGACCTACCTTCGTAGTTGAGAGTGTAAGACAGGCCATTGCTGGCGCTGCTGTAGCAGATGGCGTATTCTAGCGGCAGCGGCGTCCATTAAGGTCAGGGCTTGGCGCCTCGCTGCCGCCGGTTGGCCTGGTCCCATCTTCTCGGCCATGGCCGCCAGAATCCGAGTATGAAGATCTATGAACACAAGACCGTGCCATTTTCTTTCTAAAAGGCTAGTTTCGTCATTGTGTTCGAGCCCCAGGAAACTTCCGAGTTCCCGACAAGCTGGTCCACCGGGAAAATGAAGCTACTATCATGGGCCCGCAAGCATTGGGCTAAGCCCATGGAAAGTCAGTTTTCTTCTCGCTAAGGATTCGTCATTTTAAGGACAGGCCATGAAGAAGTCGTGGCTCTGCCCATAGAAAGTCCTTCTTTTCTGAGCCCAAAGGGGTCCATCCCCACAAAAAGCAAATTGAGTGCTTGAAACTTTGCAGTTTGCTCCCTTGCGCGTAAGATTTTGGTTGCTCGCCTAAAGGATTTTATTATCAACGAAACCCAGGCACAGAGAGGTTTTATGAAAGCTAACTAACTAAATAGTGACTTAAAATCCTATTAATCTATATATATAAAAAAAAAGACTTAAAATCCTATTGGACCCTTTTGGCTCAGCACCCAAATGCTTCTAGGAGATTTTCTCTCTGTTTCCTTGGACTCGTCAGCTTTCTCAGGTCTCTTTCTCTAAAACCCAGGTGCCGCTTTCTTCTTCTTGCATCCATTTTCATGTATTTTCTAGTTGACTCTCCTCTGGCTCTGAATTGATGGTCTAATGGTGTCTCATTTTAGTGCTTCTGCTTCTCTATTTATTCTAGACTTAAATGCCGGGCAGAATTTGTGGATTTTTGCTGATTTTGGTATTAGGGTTGCCATGATTTTCTATGTAGCCGTTATGAAACTATGTCCTAATGTTTCTAGAGGTTTTTCTTCGTTTTATTATTTCTTGAACTACAAAGAAGTTAGCCTTTACGACTTGTCGACTATCTAAACTTTGATTTTCGTAATGTAGTATTCTAATGGTGTTCCTGGGCCCTGTTTTAATCATCCAGCTTTCCATATAACAGGTCTTGGAAGAGCGATTTGTTGTGAAATTGGGAATTTAAGGCATTTGGAGGCTTTGAAATTCCTTGGCATCTATTAGCTTTCTTATCTCTGAGATCTAAATTTTTCCATTACGCGATGGCAACTTGTATGCCTTCTAGTACTCGAAGCCCAACTGGGGTAGTAACTGTGCTTGGAGGGAGAGTGTCAATGGAGAATCACTTTGGGAAAGTTAGCTGCGTGAAAATGTCTGAGGACAAGAATGGGTTTTTGGGTGGTCGCCAGAAGTCAACTTTCCCTCAGTTTAAGTGTTCCGTTAACGCCCAGAACGTTAATCCTTATCAAAGTAAAGATCCTTTTCTGAATCTACACCCTGAAGTCTCAATGCTTAGAGGGGACGGGAATAATTCTGTGACCAATCCGAGAAAGGATAGTGGAGGTGGAAGTGTAACAGAGAGTTTAGGAGACACATCTGCTCCGAATAATTACAATGAAGCTAAGATCAAAGTTATTGGTGTTGGAGGTGGTGGATCAAATGCAGTTAACCGCATGATAGAGAGTGCAATGAAGGGAGTAGAGTTCTGGATTGTCAACACGGATGTTCAAGCTATGAAAATGTCGCCAGTATTTCCTGAGAACCGTTTGCAAATTGGTCAGGAGCTTACTAGGGGTCTCGGTGCTGGTGGGAATCCAGAGATTGGCATGAATGCTGCAAAAGAAAGCAAAGAATCAATAGAAGAGTCACTTTATGGATCAGACATGGTCTTTGTTACGGTGCGTTCAACTTCTCTTCAGCCATTATGACTTTCTGGTAGAAACTCTTCTATATTGTCGAATTATTGTATGTGTTCTTTCACTACAAGACCACAATGTCAATGTGTGCTTTTGTATGTTTGATGCTCCTTCTCCTACTAAGTAGCACTTATACCCTATCAGCTGCTGCCCATTCTTTTAGGAGGTATGCAAAATCTGCAAAAGTGTATTGGCTGTATTTCAGAAGATGAGCGTAAGTACATGGTGTATTCATTTTGATCTTTAGCTGTACCTTGCTTCCACTGGCTTTATTTTGTTTGTCATCAACCAGTACTTTTTTTTGTCCAACTAGCTAGTATTAGTGGACATCAGTATTCTATGCTGTGTCTGCATTTTTCATATCCTTTTCGTCTCTAAGGCTTAAAACTTCTACATGTCCAGGCTGGAATGGGGGGAGGAACAGGCACTGGTGGAGCTCCTGTAATTGCTGGCGTTGCAAAGTCATTGGGTATATTGACCGTTGGTATAGTCACAACCCCTTTCTCTTTTGAGGGACGAAGGAGGGCAGTTCAAGCCCAGGAAGGAATTGCAGCTTTGAGAGACAATGTTGACACGCTGATAGTCATTCCGAATGACAAGTTATTGACTGCAGTTTCCCAATCTACACCAGTAACGGAAGCATTTAACCTTGCTGATGATATTCTTCGTCAAGGTGTTCGTGGTATCTCTGATATTATTACGGTATGAGATGGCTAAAGAACTAGCAGAACATTATATGCTTTCCCTTCTTTGTCTAACATAATAGTAATGCTAATGCTAATAATAAAAAACGAATATCATATTATTAGCAAAATAACAGAAAAGACAGGGATCCTTCTCATGTCATTACCTTTCTTTGTCTTCTCATTGATCACAACAGTAGTTGCTGATTGCCTATGAGGCCATCCATAATCATATGGAAGGGTGGAAAGACTATAGGAAAGGAAAAATGTGTTCTCTTTGAAAGTGTCATAAATTAGTGATAGCATCTAAGCTTCAGTAAATACGTAGTTACTCCTGTTATTGTTGGATAAAAAGCATTTCCCCGAAATCTGTCGCCCTAATGCCCTAGATAGTTCGGCAATTACAGTTTCAGGTTACTGCTATGCTTGATGACCATGTTAGAACCTTTTAACTATAGGATGTTGAAACTCCTTGATAAGCATAAATACTATAAACGTCTGCACATGTACAGGGTTGCATGTGAGTATGATTTTCTGAGCAGTGTGTTGTACGTCATTAGTTTTTTATGCAAAACGGCATTGATGACCATCACTTTGACATTTTTACTGTTTCTGAGAGTCATCTTAATTGCAGATACCAGGACTTGTTAATGTAGATTTTGCTGATGTGCGAGCTATAATGGCAAATGCTGGTTCTTCACTGATGGGAATAGGAACTGCAACTGGTAATTTCAAGCTACTTCTTACAAGTGTCTCTATGATTCTGATCTCATGATATATAGCTGGTTAGGATGGATTGAGGCCTGTCTTAGGTCTCACTCTTGCCTAACCGCATACGAAAAATTAAAGGAAAACATCATAGTAAACACTATATTTTATAGAGCAAAATCAAAGTGTCTCCCTCAAATTTCAATTTGTCTGATTAGGCTCATCAAGTTGCAAAAAAAAAAAATCAATTGTCGCCCTCTATTAGATTTGCCTGACGTAAAGTGACCGAAATGCTCAAAGATAATATTACTAAAAATTGAGAATTTTTTTAAAAAGTAATAAATAAATAAATAAATAATTAAAACGTTAAATACTATTTCTATTTCTATTTATTCTATATCTATTTCTAATTTTTTAATCATTTTTTGTGGTTTTTTTTTCTAATTTTGTCTTCGAGGGGCATTTCAGTCGGTCCACATCATTTTCTGTCTGGTTTAATGGCTAAATCAAACAAAGGGCGACAATTGATTTTTTTGCAACTTGAGAGGTGTAATCGAACAAATTAGAACTTGAGAGGGACATTTTGATTTTACCCCATAAATATAGGGCGTACTATGATATTTTTCCAAAAATTAAGCAAACAAAATGCTTCCTGCAGTATGTGATTGGAAACATTACTGACAGCCCTATTCAGTATGTGATTGGAATTCTGCTGAGAACATGATCATGATCTAGAAGGGAGCTTAGTTTGTCTTAGATTCAGTCTCTTGTAATCACAGCAAACATGTAGCCAGGTGACTTTTGTCCCAACAACTGGTGTCCAGTGTACCTTCCTATGGGAAGAAAAGTGAAACTGGTGTGTGATGGCTGCCCTCATATTTGGGAAGATGGACTGGATATTGCGATAATTTTTGAAAAGTTAAATAGGAGTTAACCCTTTTCCAACCAGGTGCCCCTGAACCGATCCACCTATTCTTTACATGATGTAGGTGGTGGTTCAATGCATTTCTCCAGTCATCTCTCTTAAAAAATTAGATAAAGCTTGAATGAGAGTACAGCATGGATGAGTTACAAGTGCATTAGGGTCCTATGCTTATGGGTCTTCAAAAACTTGTCACGGTTGTTAAATAGCACACCTTACACTACTTGTTGTTTGATCTTCAAACACAAAAATACATATACGAACTTAAGTTTCTACAAATAACTTTTTGCTATGTTTATATTACGTGTATGAAAGTAATATGTTTAAAGAGAACCTGAAGGAAACTCATGATATTCAAGTCATGAATTGCTTTTTGTCTTGGCTGGATATGATATCGGAAGTACATTTGCTTTAGGATGCCTTCGGACCGGCTTCTTTGCCAGAATTCTTTGTCTGTCAAGCATGTCCACAAAAGACTAAATATGCTTGTGGTGCTTGTTTTGTGTAGGGAAGACTAGGGCAAGAGACGCTGCCTTAAATGCCATACAATCACCTTTACTAGATATTGGTATAGAGAGGGCTACTGGAATTGTGTGGAATATAACTGGTGGAAGTGATTTGACCTTATATGAGGTATCTCCCTCTCTCTCTCATGAGCACTTGGCCTGAATGGCGGTATCTTTAGGTTTCTTTCTGCCTTGTACTTTGTGTGGCGTTTTCTATGAGAATCCCACAGGCCTGAGAGTCAAAGTGACATTGGTAGCAGTAACACGAAAAATATTGAGCCTAATGTCTGCTCCACTACCAGCTCTTAGAAAGAAGCAAATCGAGACATGGTTGTAAAAATAATTGCTTAAATGAGTTGGTGGTGCACTTCCTTCACACACCCCCCCACTCTATTCCACTGTCCAACCTCACAATTTAAATTATGAATTAGGGAAATTGACAATTTAGTCACTAGGTTTCATTTTTTGACAATATGGTCACTGAGAATACATAATTGTGACGATCTGGTCTTTCCGTCAAATCTCCGTTAAATTTTTAGCCGGAATAGCGGTCGACCGATTTGTTTACCGTTGCGGCAAAGGTAACTTGTAGCTGTCGACCGCATTCTATTCCGTTAAAAATTAACGGAGATTTGACGGAAAGACCAGATCGTCACAACTATGTATTCTCAGTGACCATATTGTCAAAAATGAAACTTATTGACTAAATTGTCAGCGTGCTATAAACCTAGTGACTAAATTTTCAATTTCCCTATGAATTAACCAAAGGCTGTAATTATACTTGACCCATTGAAATTTAGATGTTATCTTTAAATTCTAACGTGCTGAAGAGATGTTGCAAAGTCTTTGTTTATATCTTGTCTTGAACCCAACGATACAAGATATGCAGCTGGAAGGAGGTCAAAAGTGCTTTTGATGGGCCTTTAAAGAGAATCAGTTGTGTTGTTCTTGTCTGGAGAATTTGCATTATGATCTCGCTCAATTAAAGACAATATGATATTTTATTTTCTCGCTGTTATTCTTTAATTTTTGTGTGGGTATTATCACAGGTAAATGCTGCAGCAGAGGTTATATATGACCTTGTGGACCCAACTGCCAATTTAATCTTTGGAGCAGTGATAGATCCGTCGCTCAGTGGTCAAGTAAGTTATTGCTTAGCCTGACATAAGCAGGGTAAACTTCCATTAATCTGCATGCATAATGTAATGAACATACCTGCAACAGTGTGGGATGGCCGATCCCCTGACTGCATGATTATGTTAATTTATAGATAACTTGGTATATGTTTTTTTTTTATTAGCAACTTGGTATATGGTTGAAATGCCACTAACGTCATTTTCTGTATCTACTATCTGTTCCCACGATTTTGCTGTGTCTGTTTTCCATGTACCTTCTTTTTCTCGGTCGGAGTAAAATCCAGTCAAAGTTTGTATTCAGACAAATTGCATTAACGTCATTTCTTTCATTTCTGTTGTCACTGGGAATTTCCCTGCTCTGTATTGTGAGGATGTGTATAAATTGCATGTCCGCTTGCTGAGGGCTTTTTCTACAGCTCTTGTTTTTGGCACGTTAGCTAAATCATGCCAGAGATATGAAGCATCATGAGAATCGCTGTGGTGATTCTGGCATAGGCCAGTGATACAGTTTTAAACCATGTTAGACTTCCGTGATTCGTTGAGTTGAATATGGATTCTTGTGCACATGGTGATCTGCATACTGGAATTCAGTTCTTCTTGGTTCTTCATTCAGGTCAGTATAACTCTAATTGCAACTGGATTCAAACGCCAAGAAGAAAGTCAAGGGAGGCCTCTCCAGGTATTACATCACTCTCTCTCTCTCTCTCTATATATATATATATATATGTATTGCTTAACAATTCTGACTTGGTTTTGGTCCAATTTGCAGGCTAGTCAACTAGCACAAGGAGACATCACCCTTGGAACCAATCGGCGACCTCCCTCTTTCACCGAGGGTGGCTCGGTGGAAATTCCAGACTTCTTAAAGAAGAAAGGACGTTCACGCTATCCAAGAGTTTAGGATATCCGATAAATACTTCTCCCATTCTCTTCATTTCTGTTTTTTCTTCCTCCCCCTTGCCTTCCTTCTTAGGTACTGCCTTCGTAGGTAGTAGATATCTTTGTGCTCTTTGTTAGTGGTTTCTAGTTCTGATAAACCAATCCCTATACTTGTTTGAGTAACAGTCAATGGTTAAGTTCTGGCCTTCTCACTTCTGTTCAGTCTTGTGCTTAAGTTGAAGAATTTTCTGTTAATAAAATGGCCTGTACAGTGCTATCTTCCTGAAAGAGAGAACCATTAAGTGTGAAATTAATGTTTTTTGTTATACAGTGTTCTTGTGAAACTTCTGACACCCTCCTTTTAACTGTTTTATGAGCTTTTCGCCTATCCAGGAGTTCTGAACTAACAAAGATGTTATTGAGGTCAAACCCAAATAGGAAGTACTAACCTTTGTCCGGTTGTCCCTGCCTTACTCCCTTGGAGAACATATTCAGGTGGTGGCTTGTGTGTTTTAGCTGAGGGTGTTGCTGCTTCCCCGCGTCTGTTTTCTGCGTACGTTTAAGTAACGCGCCTATGGTGACTGGAAGAGTCGCAGAGCTAGCGCCTGCTCGATGCTTTCGTAAGCAAATTTCGGAAGATTGCAAACGAGCGGACACTCGAATTCATATTGGGCCTTACAGTTAGGCTACCCCCTGACCTCTTAGGCCCATTAAATTTCTAATGACTTTGAAATGGGCCGTGTATGAATTTATCTTCTCGACACGAGCTATCTACTGGATGGGATGTCGCCCATTGAATGAGATTATACACCACAAGAGTGTGTGCACCGCTATCAATATGTAATTTGCTTCCACATATATTTTACGAAATTCTTTTCATGGTCTTGTTCTTTGATGTATTTGCTAATGAGACTTGCTATTTGTAATTTGTCACTTTCTTTTCTAATGACACATCCACAGTCCACTTATTTTTGTGTGATGTGTGATAAACAAGCCTGACAACCCTTTTGGATTCCTACCAAAAAGAAAATCAAAATCTGTATATTTGAAGATAGTCTGACCAATATATATAATAACAAGGTTGTTTAAAATAGTTTTTTAAGGAAAAAAAATCCACCATTTTCTCACTGCACATTATTACAGCATTGGTATATTGGGTCTCGATTTTGGGGGAAAAAATCGATTTTACTAATACGTCTTTATCAATTATCATGTTTTGTTGACGCTTTTGTGTGGACTCAATAATAGGGTTCGTTTTTTTTTTTTTCAAGGGGCCCATGATCCTCTAAATGTCTGTCATTTTTTATTTTGGGATAAATACAAATTTAGTCTTTGTACTTGGACCGAAAATTAAATAAGTCCTTATACTTTAAAACTCATCAAATTGGTCCTTAAAATTTAAAATCTATTATCAATTTAGTCCTTTTGAGACCATTCAAATGTGAATGATTTTAAACTTCAAGGACTAATTTTATGTGTTTTAAAGTTTAAGGACTTTTTTTATTTTCGCGTGAATTACATGGATCATAATTGTATTTATCCCTTTATTTTTTGCTCTATTTGAATAGAACCAATTTGCTTGCCAACCTTTTCGAAGTAGGCCAAGAAATTCTATTTTCTTGTTGTATTATAATTTGTTGTTTGCAATCTCATCTCATGATATCATCCTTTGATCTTTTGAATTCCTTTTGCGGAATTGTTTGTCATCGTCTCACCGTGTAATCAACCTTGGGACCAAAATATATACGACAAGAAGTAGTGTACAGTGTTCACTGTTAACGTAGGAAGAGAGAGAGATAGCAAACGAGGGCCAAAGAAAAAAAAGAGGTAATTTTTTGAATTATTGTCCCCGAGGCATTTGAAAGAAATCTCCGTTGAACCTCCCACACGTCTCCATCTCATTAAAGGAATAATTTTTTATTTGTTCTTATTTGTATTTTTATTCTGGTTAAATAATAGCCTCCCCAAATCGAATCCTGCAACCCCATTTGTTATTTTTTTTAAATGTAATAGTACCCAAAATAAAAAATATTATTAAATAAATGAGTCTAAACTAAGCTAACCAAACATGCTTTTATTATAAAATTTATTTTAATCTTTAAAAACTAAAATCAAAACCAAAACTCAAACTAAGAGCTTGCTAGGTTTGTTTGCATTCTCAAGATTTTTTGAATCTTGAGAATTCACAAACCGAACATGTTTTTTAACATTACCTAAAAATAACTACAACATGTATATCAGTAAAGTTAAAATCACTTAAAAATTCTCAAAACACAAAAAATTCTTAAAATACACACTAACAGAACATCCTCCTAAACTCGTTTCCAAACATGCCCTTGATGCCCCCAAAATCAACATCAACCTCACAATCCTCCAAAAATCCATCCAACTTCCGAGGAATCGCCCCCCAATCCCACGCTTTTCTTTTGCCATTTCCGTTTTCGCATCAGTAATTGCCAGCTTGCACTAAGCCACACATGTTCAGATCATCTCTCTAACACGACACGTTCGCTTGTCACTTGCCATACAAAAGAAACCTCTTGCGAACGACGTGTAAACCAACCCCCCACCCGTTCTTTGCTTATTTCCCACACACAAATCCCCCCATGTAATCTTCTTCCAACCAGAAAGTAAGCAGCGCAGACAGCAGCAGGACTTTTGTTCGTACATGAAAGAAAAATCCGATAACATGGATCTCCAAGATTCAGTTGTGTCCGATCTCAATACTTCTTCTCAACCATTAGAGTCGAAGAAAATACAGGAGTCCGACAACGAGACTCAACAAGAAAGCTGCCGCCTTAGAGACAAAAGGAATACACAAAGCTCATCTCCGAGAAACAATCGTTTTGATGGAGAGGAATTACCTGCATCGGCAAGCTTGCCTTCTCGTCCAGTAGACGTTGGAGATCAAGACCCAGTTGTCTCCGAGGCCGTTGGGGGGGATAGTGGACGTGAGAGGCTGAAGAGGCATAGAGTTGAAGTAGGGGGTCGGGTTTGGATTCCTGACGTATGGGGCCAGGAAGAGCTTCTGAAGGATTGGATAGATTGCTCGGCATTTGATGCTTCGTTAGTTCCCACTGGAATCATGTCGGCTCGTTCGGCTTTGGTCGAGGAGGGAAGGAGAGCAAATTCTGGTGGAGTAAGAATAGAAAACAGGTGTTGAATTTTTTTTTCACAAGATGTTTTTCATTGTTTTAGTCACCATTATGCACGCATGTTACTTGATTTGTTGATACTAAAGAGAGAGTATGTTAGTGGTGTCTGTCCTGGCAACGAGCCGGATGGATTGTATCACAGCGATGACTGTCGTTGTTCTTCATGTTCTCTGGACGTGGAATATGATCTTTTTGATTGGCACTTTGAATTCTAGAAGTATGCTTGTGATCTACTCTTACGTATATAAACCAAATTCTGTATGTGTCGTTGATGTTTGCTCTGGGATTTGCTCAGAGATGCTGCGGATTTGACTGAAGATGGTAGTCTATAAGCCAGTCGCAGAAAGGAGTAAACAATGGACGAACCCAATATTAAGATCCTCTTTGCGTTTCTAGTATTTCACCCTCGATAGCTTTTGGAATTTCATTTGTTAATTTTTAACACTTCTACCCATCACACAACTAGCTGGTGAGACACCCTCTCGGCAGTCAGCACCATTGCGTCTGACAAAAAGGCCGGAAGACCCACCGGAAAAAATGGAGGAAATCCTTGAGAAACTGCCAAGTTGAATCGGAAATATCGGTACACAACGATTTGAAGTGCTTCGCAGATTGCAAGGAGAGGAGCGTATAATGTAGTCAACAGTAACACGAATTTTATTCCATGATTCAACAATCCGCTGGACACAGGGAAAAGCACTTCAAATGAACCACCACAATTCTCTGTTATTAAAGCACAATGCTCTTCTTGTTATATCCCCAAATGAGTAAAGTTCTCGAAGCCTGCCTTCCACTTATACTGAGATCTGAGAAGGCCATTGGGCCAGAGTAACTTGGCTACGTGAGCTATCCTCTGATTGTCCACAAAACTGTTACTAATTTACAACGTCTAAGATCAGAAATAGCCAGTATGGAAGAACAATAACTAAAAGTTTGTAGCCGTTTCTACAAAGTAAAGCTAGCCCCGTATCCTCAAGGTACCACCATCGCTTCCTGAAGCTAGTGGCCGTTTTCTGGCGATTGAGACGAAAAGAAAAGTGTTACTACAGACGATAATAGACGATACTCCAAAACACACCCACAGTAATCTGACATTTCAAGCTCAAAGAGAGATGTTGGTGACCTGTAGTTAATGAATTCAATTCCCATATCTTTATCATACCATCATCACTAGCAGAAGCTAATAGCCGTTTTTCCTGATAACGAACAAGTTAATTATCAAATAGCAACAAATCATTTCAGTCCACCAAAACATAAATTAGTGACATATTCTGGGCACCCGTAACCCAGCCACCCACTGGATTTTACCACGTGGGAAGAAGTGTTGCCATAAAGGAAGTAAACAATGGACTCTTATATATCAGCAATTTATATGACGGTCCATAAGCCTTACCCCAGGGCTCCACTGCACGGAATTTACATCCATGTCATGGGCCTTTTCCTTCTTCAGAAGCAATTTATACGAAGGTCCATCAGCCTGTTATAAAAGGAAGCAATAGAATTGATCAATTGAACGGGTAATTCCCGGACCGCATTAGAGGAAAAACCAGGAACCAACAATTTCCTAGAACTCTAAGAGACCCTTCATATTTATAATACACAATCTGTTCAATGTTTGAAGGAGGAATGAATAAAACCCTTCATCGTCTTCAAAAATATCGAAGGCTATGTCACTCTTTCCTTCTAAAATCTATGGGAGCACCTCTTAACATATGTCAGTGGAATTAGATGAAAATGCCAACAAGAATGTGAAATGAAATTGTTATTAACAAGGAGTAAAATTAAAGTCTCATTTCTCCAATTGACAACATGACTTCAAACAAGGTTGATGGACAGAACTCTCCCATTTCCCATTTCTACAAAGGAATTATATAGGTTCTTCCTTGGAAATCAATGTGGAAAAGCTTATTACTTGCAGGTAGCATGCCGTGTTCTTCTCACTATAGAAGCAGTATAGATTTGCAACAAAACACATAAACTGTATATGCTATCCATCCTAAGGTGTTTTCCACAAGGATGGAGCCTCCACGGAATCATAAAGAGTTTCTCAGAATACTAACATAAGCGCTACAATTAATTGAGAGCAGGAAATAAAGACTCACATAACGTAATCTAGAGGAGATTCTTCCCCCTACAAAATATATCATAATACGTTGGAGGCTAAGATTTATCCGGCTGGTGGAGATCAATGGCCATTAACATACCTATCAGTAAAACTGATGATACGGAGGCATTGTAACAGCCTCACTAATGATGTTAATAGATAAGAGCAATTAATCAAAAGAGGTGAAGGTGATTATTGAATACTAAACCTCTTTGTCCTCCACAAAAACTCGTATGGCATCATCAGCTGCTCCACTAGCAATAATGCCCTCACTGTCATATTCACGTAAAGAATGTATTTAATTAATTATGTGACAATTTAAAGGAAAAAAAAAACTAACAGAAGAGGCAAAAAATAATAATACACGATAGAATACAATTCGCTCACATAAGGAAGAAACCATTTGTATCAAGTTCACTTGAACCCACCTCAAGGGACTCCTTGAATTATCGCTTGGATATGCTCATATATATGCATCTACTTATTCTCTTATATTCATCACATGGTTTGATCCAATGAACTAGTGAGTAATTAAACAAAACTGAGTGCTAATTTTTTATGTCAAAAATGCCAACTAAAATTAGCTCGGATGTTACATAGTATTTAATCTTCCACATAGGCTATTTAATCTCCAAATTACAAAAAGAAAATTGTATTGTGGTGTATGTAATGATGAAAGAAGCTCATAATTTACTATTACCCAATTTCATTAACATTTTGCAAAGCTACTTTAATATTTAAAAGGCTGAGTTGAGGGGGTTTCAATACGAGAAAGTCATAGAAATAGATGGCCATTTAGACCTACAAATAAGAACCCACCTCAAGGGACTCCTTGAATTATCGCTTGGATATGCTCAGATATATGCATCTACTTATTCTCTTATATTCATCACATGGTTTGATCCAATGAACTAGTGAGTAATTAAAAAAAACTGAGTGCTAATTTTTAATGAAAAATGCCAACTAAAATTAGCTCGGATGTTAGTATTTAATCTTCCACATAGGCTATTTAATCTCCAAATTACAAAAAAAAATTGTATTGTGGTGTATGTAATGATGAAAGAAGCTCATAATTTACTATTACCCATTTTCGTTAACATTTTGCAAAGCTACTTTAATATTTAAAAGGCTGAGTTGAGGGGGTTTCAATACGAGAAAGTCATGGAAATAGATGGCCATTTAGACCTACAAATAAGAAAAATACTGATTAAAGTAGTTTGACTATCACTACCTCGACCAATGAACTGAGAAAATAGTTCGATCGTGATAACCTGAGAGAGTGCAGAGATGTCTCCTGAAAACCAAAAGAGGGAACCTTGTGAAACACACACATATGAGACATCAGAAAATCAAAGACTCAGCCAAAAAGATCACCACTCTGTCAAAGCATTATATGGCCAACAAACTAACTTCCCTCCCTTTGAGATGCATACTATAGTTAATGAAGCAGGCATTATGAACACCACATTGCATAATTTTCATCCAATTACTTTCCAACTGTTGCTTTCCTCACTTTTGAAGGCATATAATTGAAGTCCAAACTTGAAAGCAGTATATCCGAAGAACAGAACTTCCTTCCGTACGAGTAATCGAAAGGAAGGGGAATGATTACCATGCACATCTCTGTGCGTGCGTCTGTGAAGTTCAGAACAACCAAGCCTCAAAGTTAAGGTTTTCCCATCAAAGCCTCATCAAGAGAACCAGAAGAGGAGAACAACGAGTCATAAAAAAGAACTCAAAGGAAACAGAAAGAGAGAAGAAATGAAATCCAGACAGATTTGGTGGCAGGCATAAGGAAAGGATGAGATGTAGATTCAAACTCATATATACCACATGAAATCGTCCAGAAAAACTGCTATAAATGCAACCTCCCTAGTCCCTACCCATTGCTTGGTGAAAACAGCTAGTCTGTCTGATATATCTTATATTTTAGCATAGAAGATTTAAAGTCCTGCATGCACACCCACAGACACAAAACCCTTTAAACCTTTCACTATGAGAATATCTCCAACAGTATACGTGAAGACCAGAGCCACATTCTGGCCCTCTGAAAAAAAAATACAAAAAAGTAAAAGGCAAATATACATAAGTGGCATATTCCTCACCAAGGGGCAAAGCCATCACCAGAGTGCATACGTACATTGTCTGTCTCCCATATCTTCAGGGTAAGATCATCACTGCAAAATCAGTCCAGTATTAATTTCTTTCTCCTTAATGATGTTTAAAGAGTTGGAGAGGGAAGCAGCACATCCCAGTTAGTGAGCATGAAAATGAGACAATATTTCACATACCTACAAGTGACCATTTTGTCTCCGCTGGCATTGAAAGAGATTGCCCAAACGGTAGAAGAGTGACCACTGACAAGAAAACCCATCCAGCTGAGTTAGATTAGACATAATGTTCACAATCGACTGGCGGTACACCTAAATACGTATTACAGAGAGGTTAAGGTTTTCCGGTACAAGTACTTGTTAGCTTCATCTAAAGTCTGAACACACCGCCACTCATCGTCACCATCTTCATCCGCCCAAACCTGCGCAAGGAACAATGCACCACATCATAACACCTACAATCCAATCTTGGTCGACTTCTAAACAAAGCAAGCAACACCTAACCAAACAGTGTCTTAGGGTGTTCATAGCGAACAAGAAAATCACATAAGCCACCGCTAAAGCACAAGGCCGTATACCTTAACCGTGTTATCATAGCTACAAGAAAACAAGACATCCGTCGACGGATGCCACTGAACCATCTTAACATCTTGAGTATGACCCTGCAACACGCAGACACACTCAAAATCGTTGCCCAGCTGCACCTCCCAAATCCAGACTGATTTATCTCGGGCACACGTTGCCAACAGGGTCCCCGCCGCGTTCCATGACACGCTTTTCACTTCACTTTCGTGACCCTATGTCGAGATTAAAAGCCGAATAAAGCTAATTTCATTTTTTGTTTTTTCAACTAACTTGACTGGGAACTCTAGTAAGTTACCTCTAAAGTGGAGACACACTCGTAATCCCCACCGATATTTTCCCAAATGGCGGCTGTGGCATCGAAACTCCCAGTGGCAAGTAACTTCCCGGACGGTGACCAAGAGCAAGATCGGACGGTCCTGGTGTGCGTGTCTTCCAGAACTGCCTGAAAAATCACATTTTTAGATCACAAATAAATTCCAAAACCTCTAAAAGGGAGAAATTTAAAGCAAAACAGAGAAAACCTTGCAGGTCCAAGAAGCAGAGAGGGAGGGAGTGTGCTCCCAGATTCGGACGGTCTTGTCGCCGCTACAGGAGGCGAAGACGAGAGGGACACCGGCAGCTCCTGTGGCTGGGTTCCACGACAGGCTCCACACCCGGTCGCTGTGGCCTTCGAGCGTTTCGAGGAGCTTCAGCTCGCACCCTCCTTCGTACAACTCCATCGCACGAACTAAAGGGGGGCCAAGGAGCGACGATCGGAATTCGGTCGGTGATGTTCAGTTGCAAAAAATCCGGTCGCTGAGGCCTGTAGTAGTTGGGACTTGGGGCCTCGCTTCTGCGTGCGCCGCTGATTAGTCGACGAATTGGTGGTAAATTTTGCAAAATAACTTCCAGAATTTACATAATTTTGTTTGGCTAATACGATTGTATCCAATCTAAAATCATTGCCTAGATAAGAGATAATTATGATATATTTTTACATATGTATGTTGAAGTCACGTAGTACCAAATTTTAATGGGGAGAAATAAACAACAACCGAAAATAGGGAAAAAAAAAATGATGATGGTTACGGGTGTATACATCGGCCTTGGGTCCATTGACCAATAACTAAGCCCAAGTAGCCCGGCCCATAAATATCGGCAACTAGAACCGGTCCAATTCGCTTCCGGTCGCTTCCCAATAGCATTCACAATTACAAAATCGACCTCCCGATCCCATCCATTCACGGCCGAGACAGCGCTTTGTGAACCCTAGCGCAACCACAAGATCAGGAGCGTGGAAGAGAGACGCCAATCGTAGTCGTCATGGATTCAGCGGCTCGAAGAAGCAACGGAGGCCTTCTCGATGTATTCTACAGGGTGATCATGCGCCGGACGTCTGTTTATGCCACATTCGTCATCGCCGGTGCTTTTGTCGCAGAACGAGTGAAGCCTCTAACACCTATTTTAACTTTGGTTTTGCATTGAATCTCTCCTATTATACCCATTGAGTGATGAGAAGTTTTAGGAAAAAAGAGGACGAAATAATAGTTATGGAATCCACTCTGATCAACGTTGAATTTAAGTCTTGCGGTGATCTCCGATCTATAATAGGTGTTGTTATTCTTTATTCTTTGTTCCTGTGAAATCTGTGGATTTCCAAGGAATTGAAAGAAAAGCACCCATTCTATATGAAGTGATTTTATTCTAAGCAGAAATGCAATATTTGATCGTAATGAAATGGTTGTAGACACATACATGTGGTTAGTTCAGATTTTTGGCTGTTATGTTCACAGATTTATGGGATTCCCCTCGTTATAAATTGCAATTCTTCATAGAGCACGTACTGTTAGCAATCAAATGGAAATCCGTGAATGACAAACTGATTTTCGTTGTTTCCGGTAATTGAGATAGCAGACGAAAAGAAATGGATTACGAGGATTTGGCTTTATATTTTTGTTGGTAATAGTGTTTCTAACTGCACTTTTAAACATCGTCTATTAATATTGGTTGAAATGGTGCAGGCTGTAGATTATGGAGTTCATAAACTCTGGGAGCGAAATAATATTGGGGTATGCCGTCTATTGACATATTTTAATTTTTTTTGTTTGTTTTCTTACCAAATTCACTTAATTTTGCTGCTGCGTTAGATGCATTATATGGCTAATTCATAGAAATGTGTGCTCTATAAAGATATGCGAGCTTAAGAAATTACACTTCTTCTGGAGCTGCTATGGTTGAGCTCTGAGGCTGTGAATGATTGACTGTTTGTTACTACTGTTCCACATGGGGCTAACGAGTTTTAATTTAGTTTCAGTTAGATAGAAAGCATTCTGTGACATACAAGTGTGAACTTGTGTGGTGGCTACATTGGTATCTTCAGCCTTTTCTATAACTTTATATGACAGATTCTTGCTGTGGCCAGAGGTTTTTTTTTGGGGGTTTATATTGTTTTTAGATTCCGTGTTCTTATAATTTGTTGAAGTTCTTATGATGCTAGAATTAGATATCTGTTGGCAAGCAAATATGAATCTGTTTTCGACTTTTTTGTTACCTTAGAAAATGTTTGTCCGTGACAAGCTCCAGTTTTGGAGTATTTCACAATCCAACATTTCAACCTCGGTCAAATACATCTCCCGATTCCTTTAATGCTTGAGTCTACTCTAGTTGCAAGTTCTTCTCTGCGGTGTTGTGTGATGCTCAATTTACTGCTCTACTTTCAGATTGCAACTCTGCCTGATGTAAGAATCTGATTAGTTGAGTTCTTTGTGCATCCTTGTAGAAGTGAAACTTAAATATTAAGGCTTCTTGTGGCATAAATAACCATAGGATCAGATTGCATTGTTGTGAGCAGGCACTTAATTCAGGGGGCCTGACTCTAAGTGGATATCCCAACCAGTAGGACCTAGGATACTGTACCGTAGTTGTGCCAGTTATTATCTCTTTTTACAACATGGGCAGCCTGTGTCCCTGTTCTGAATATCGGAATTGAATTCTATCTTCTTGTTATGCTGCAGAAACGTTTTGAAGACATTCCAGGCTTGGGGCAAAGGCAATCAGAAGAATGAGATGTTAAGTCCTCTTGTCGACTATTTTCAAGTTCCGTACTTCTGGAAGTTTTTGAGGCATTCATGGACTAGGTAGCACTGTGATGTTTGCAATAAGTGTTATATGCTTGTGTGCGTCAGACATTTTCCAGGCATGGGTTGGATGCATCCTTGCTATTTGGAATTGTTTAATTGGTATAAATTCTTATGACTCCAGTGACTTGTCTGGGAACAGTGGATCTTCGGTCCATTTTCCGAGTTCTCGTCAGGTATTTCCTTTGGTGTTCGGGTTGTTGGTTTTTAGTTGGTGGTTTATATGGGCTGGAGAAGCCACTCGTAAATTGATGAAATAAGGGCACCTCCAAATTTACAAGGGATAATGATCTTGATTTTGCTGCTAAAGTAGGGAGGATGTGCTGAACCCTGTCTATGTAAGTGAATATTGTGCTCGCTGAACTCAAATCAAAGAATCATCACAGTTGGTTTGATCACGAATAATCTGTTTAAGGTTATGAACTACTATTAACTAATAAATAAATTAATAATACTACATGGGAGTGGGGAAACAAGGGAACTTATAGCAAACGATTGCAGGCATGACTTTAAGGTGGGAAGGTAATGATTTGACTTCGGGCTTTTTTTTTTAAGGCATAAATAGCAATATATTGAAAGATCAATGAGGTTTAAAAACCTCGTAAAGCTCAAAAGGGCGTACCAAACACTTCGAAGAGTCAGCGGGCCAATGAGCAAACAGATCCAAAGGTCCTATAAAGTCCTAAAAGGGACGGAGAAACTACAGAGGCCAGTAAGCTAATATGCCTAAAATTAGGAAATATACAATATACAAACCAACACAAGCCTTAAACAGAGAGGTAAGCATTAAACACAAAATTAAAACTAAACAAGCCCTAAACATATAGGCTGGCCCAAACGGGCTAAAGCTTAACATAAACCCTCGAAAAAATCGGGAAGACTGTCCAGAATGGCGACGGCAGCGGCATGTGGGTAACGGAAGAGGTGATCCGCAGTGGGAAATGTAGGGCAGGAGCCACGCATTCCACGATGGAGGAGAAGAGCGGTGTTCGGAGGACGGAGGAGTCTACACGCGCGGCTAATGACTTCGGCGCGTCAGATCCAAGCGCAGCGCGTGGTGCGTGTGGATCAAGACGTGCCGCTGGTTGAGGGCCGGAGAAGAGGACCGACGTAGCGTGCTACGTGTGGAGTCCAACCAGCCGACGCGTGTAAGGCCAAAGGATACGAAAACTGCGGAGCACCGCCTGAAAACCACCTGCAATAAAAAAGACCAAAACATCACCCAAACAAACACCAGCCAACCGAACCAGAGAGAAGGAAAGGAGAGAGGGAAGAGGGAGAGGGGAAAAGGCAAATAAAAAATGAGGAGGGGATGAAGGAGCCGGAGCTCCCCCCTCCTCTGTAAGGACGTTGGCTGTTGGGGTTAGGCACTCGACTGAGAGAGTTTAGACAGACAGGTTGACTTCGGACTCGTTTGATTCGTGATTATCGCATCAATTTTTTGGAAAAAAAGTGCTTGAGATTGAAGTAATGAGATGGGACGATTGGTTTATTATAGTCCATTAGCAGGTCGTGAACTCCTGATCCTTAACTCAAGAAGACAATGGGTGCAGTGTTATTAACATTTGAAAAGTGGCAAAATCCAATCAAATGCCAACAAATCTCATTTGACAAAATTTACCGTTTAATTTTCAATGGAATTGGAGGAATTTTTAGGTGTTTTATTACATTATCTAATTTTTCTTTTTAGACCTGTAAAACGCGGGAAGTTAGTTTGCTTTCCTAAACAGGGAGCTATATATGCATATACAGAAAGAAGATTTTAAATAATATTCCTGAACAGTGATCAAAATTATTTAAAAAAATTACCTGGCATTTGTGATGTTAAAATTTTAAGAGTTGGTAAAAAAATAAAAAGAGTGAAAAAATTGGTAAAAAAGTAGAGAAAAAAATTGTAATGATGATAAAATTTTAGTTACAAACACAATGTTAGATTAAGTGTCATGCGCATGTTAGTATTTATCTCTATACTAATGTATAGTTATTGCATGTTGCACGATATACTCTTAAGATCGGTAAAATGCCCTCAAATTTAGGTAGTATAAAAATTTGTAATAAGTTTGAATTTATAAAAAGGTGTACTAAAGTATCTGAAAAAGTAAAAAGTGATTTTTTTTTATCATACAGTAGGAAAAAAAGAAGATAGAAGTCACTTGATCTTAATTTTGTTTGACACATGTCAACAATTTATGATTTATGTGAATTATTAATTTTAAAAAGAAAATTTTACTTGATAAAAATTATAAACTGAAAGATCGTGTAACAAATTTGAAAAATGAAATACTATCTGTTAAAATTGGTTAAAGACGAAATAGGTAACTAACGCTAATATTTTCATAAAATTTTGGTTTAGAAAAAGAATTTGAGTTTTACTGAGGCTGTATTTGTATTGAAAAATTTTATATTTCTTAAAATTTTAACACAATAAAATATTATAATATAATCTTTCTTTCTTCATCGAATCATTACTTTTCACTATAAAAAATATAAAAAAATTACCTCTTTCTTCACTATTTCACTTAACTCAATACCTAAAATTTGAACAATACTAAAATTTTACAAAAACAAAACTATAGAAAGAAAATTTTACGAGAACGAAAATAAAAATTTGAAGCGGGCACCAGTGACCTTTCTCAGCCCAATAAAAAAGAAAAAACCGGACCGAGGTTTTAACCCTATTACGTGGCTAGGGTTTTCTTTTTATAAGCTGTGGGAGTCCAGTATCTCTCTCCCTTGCCGTCGCTCATACTGCAGCTGCGCTCAGGTTCGCTCCCTGGCTTCTCTGAGGCGTAACATGCTAGGGTTTCTGATTTATGTCTATCTTGCAAACGGTTCATTTATTCTAGATCTCCATTATTGTTTTGATAATATTCCTTGATTATATGTGTTGCAGAGCCCTTGGAGAGACAGTTGAAAAGAGGAAGCTCCAGCCATGAGGTAATCTCTCATATTTCTCAGATTTTCTCCTGTTTTGATCTTATATTAGCATATTTTATTTATATTTCTCCGTGTTATTATCAACAGTAAGCTCCAGAGCGATACACTTAGGGAGGTAATCTCCCAGGTAATGAACAACGCCAAGGAGAAGAACCGTAAGTTCACGGAGACGGTGGAGCTCCAAATCGGGTTGAAGAACTATGATCCCCAGAAAGACAAGCGTTTCAGCGGTTCCGTCAAGCTCCCTCACATCCCTCGTCCTAAGATGAAGGTGTGCATGCTCGGTGATGCTCAGCATGTGGAAGAGGTAACACAACTTATCTCACCCGATATCATTCTTTCATTCATCGATTCCATTTCGAATTCACATTTAATTTTTGTATAATGTACTCCGATTTTGGTACAAGTCTTTCTTGACTCGATTGTCTCCTCATGAGTGTTTGATATGGAAGCGTTAGAAGAGAAGATGCTTTTGTTAAATCGGCAGTGGGATGCATGTAATTATTGTTTCACGTTTTCGATATATTGTCAACCCCGATTGCAGAAGTGCGGCGCGATGTCCTTCTCTAATTTCTTTAATTGATAATTAGGTGATGGTTGCTTGTGAAGTTTTGTCTTCAATTAGTTGTGGATTTAGGTGCAGTTGTAACATTTAAGGACATATATTTGACAGATTGATGTTGCTCGTTCCGGAAAGTTAAATTGTGGTGTATACCTGTTCTTTGTTACTGCAGGCTGAGAAGATAGGGTTGGAGTATATGGATGTGGAAGGGCTGAAGAAGCTTAACAAGAACAAGAAACTGGTCAAGAAGCTGGCCAAGAAGTACCATGCCTTTTTAGCATCCGAGTCTGTCATTAAGCAAATTCCTCGTCTTTTGGGCCCTGGTCTTAACAAGGCAGGCAAGTGCTTTTTTCATTTTACCTGTGTTTACGGGTATTACACATTTGGGTAAGCTCCACCTTTTGGTCGGTTTGCAAGTCATTTGGAGTTGGGCTTTTATGTGATAATTATGTACTCCAACATTTCGTTGTTGGTTGTTTTGTCTGATCTATGTGCTCTTTCCTTTACTAGAGCTCTGATTGATATTCTGAATATTTGTGGAATGCTTAGATATTTAGAGAAAATGGATTTACTGATCCGTAGGCTTTACTTTCTAGTCCCAACCAGAGAGTTGCTTTGTACGATTGGCTGTATTCTGTTTTATAACATCAAGGATGTGAATGCAGGTAAGTTTCCTACACTGGTCAGTCATCAGGAGACCCTAGAGTCTAAGGTTAATGAAACAAAAGCAACAGTGAAGTTTCAACTCAAGAAGGTTCTGTGTATGGGTGTGGCTGTGGGGAATTGCAGTATGGAGGAAAAACAGCTGTTCCAGAATATTCAAATGAGCGTTAACTTCCTTGTTTCGTTGTTGAAGAAAAATTGGCAAAATGTAAGTTGATCGGAGATAGTATTGTTTTATCTTCGTGTCATTCAATAGTAATTAATTTTGTGCATTTGATTTGCTCTTAAATAGGTGAGGTGCTTGAATCTGAAGAGTACCATGGGACCTGCTATCCGCCTCTATTAATTCTATTTTGCTGTTTGTGGGAGTTTTTTCAGTAGAAAGCTCAAGTGATGTGTTATGAATGCTCTATGTTAGCCAGACGCTTGTTGAAAATGCTGCTGAGGACGTTTTTGTTTTCTTTTGGTTTCTTTAGCGACAAACTTCAGTTAATGGTGATAATTTTGTTTTAAATTGATGTCTTTGGTGGATGGTTAAAGAAAATATTTTTGACTCCTAAGATTTGCCTTTATTTGTCTTTGGTGTGGTTTTGTGGCTTTATTTATTTATTTGGATGATATTGGCTACAGGGGGTCTATGTCGAAAAAGTTATTATCTGTTGACTGATGTCATCCCATGGTAACATATAACTTGCATGTGAGGTCAATCTGTTACTGCCCATGAGCAGTGAAGCAGCCATTATAAAGTGCGACTCATTCCCACGAGTTTTTGCGAAAAGAATATCAATGGCGAAGAAGATTTGGGAGAAAGTTGTGGCTAGACCCCAAACAACTTTTGGCGCAAAGATACTCTCTTGCACTCGCCCAATCTACGAATGAAACGACGTAAAATGAATCTGATTTGACTTGCAACTTCCATAAAGCACCATCTTTTCCAAGTTTTCTGTTCCTAGCTGAAGATCAGAGACGAACCAAGCAGCCGAGGCAAGAGTTTTTCAAAGACGTCTGTTACATATGAAACTGTAAAACCTACACTACTTGCATCCAACAATAAATGCGAATGAAAAATACGTCCGACAGTCCTATGAGACGTAAATGGGTGTTGCCGAATAAGCAAATGCACAGGTTAGCGTTGTAAGTGGAACCTACCAATAACTAAGCTCTAAGAAGCAACATGTCGTGCACAGAATGGAGGCAGCGTCCCGGCTATTGAGGAGAGCAATCATTGACATTTCATGCGGTGTTTGTGACGACTATGTCCGGTTGCCCTTTCTTTCTGACGGTATTTCCCATGTCAGGCCATCCAGTTATTTGTCGGGCTTCAGCTCTAAATATATTGGAGGTTCTGAGGTAGTAGGGAAGATAAATTTCACTATTTTAACAAGGAAATCAGTCACAATTTGTGACTCCAATATACATTGACGGCTCATATCTTATTTGATATCCATCCGATACAAGCAGCAGAAGTCTGATTAGTAACGAGGAAACACCAAATGCCCATTCGAGCTCTAGTTGCCTAACATCTGCAGAAATTGGGTATTGAAGCCAGGGACAAGTCAAGAACAAAAGAGAGCCTGAGGGGTGACCTAAAAAATTCCATTATGGAATGCAAACTATATTGCAATAATCACTGAAGTACATCCTTTTTAAGAAGCCATACAAGAGATGGTTACGGATGAGCAGTATCATGCTTTAATAATGTCATACGAAGATGGGCAATTTCTTTGGAGTCAGATGATTGTTATTGGAAAAAATTGAGATCTATAACTGATCAGGGGCCGAACATTGAATGACCACTTCCCTGTGAAGGAAAACTGTAGGGAAGCGCCTTGCAATAAAACTACTGTTTCATCATGAAAGAACTTTTACAACTGCACCCGCCCACTGCACTTGGATTTTCAGTCACCTGCAGATGACACCAGAACTTAGCCAAAGTTGCATCACTTATTACATTAAACGGCAATTTTTATGACAGGGAGCAAGTATCTGCCGAAATCACAGAGGCATCTGCCACATTTTAGCTGGTAAGAGCGCAATTATGAGTATATCTGCATAACAGAAAGAATCAAGACCGTGGACCTTGAACCTCAATCACCTCTAACAGCTCTAAAAAAAATACCTAATAATGCTATTGTTTCCTAAAGTGGCTCCATTTTGCAGAAGGCTTCAAATTGCGTACTACTCTATTGACACAGAAGGCATGAGCCTTAAAATTGTAAGTAGAATAGATTGGACCAGTTCATTTGAATGGGACAGGTACTGTATCACTTATGTTTAGCAAAGTCCATGATATAAAGTATAAAACGGGAAAATGAACTCATGCAAGCTGCTTCTTGGATTTGTGTAATGTGGCCCATAAAGAGCATCTCAACATAGACCTGAACCAGTATAATAAGCCACATCTAATTGGAGCACTTAGTTTCTTCTTCAACCTGACTAAGACAGAACTTCAACACCTAAATTCCAGGTCAGAAATGGCATCCCAACCCAAATAACCAGATCATGAACCTGAACCAGCCATCAAAGAGATGGACTTCACTCTCGCTTCTTGGTAGTGTATTGTCAGCTAGGGCTCACCTAAGGTCCAACACAAACTTTAACAGGGACCCATAAATCTGACCCCCAGATTGGGTTGAGTTGAGACATCTATCCAAGAGTTTAAATGGTTATAAGTGATGTTATAACACATTTATGCTATCAAAGATCAAGTTTGTCTTCTATAAGATTCTCAATAATGCCTCAAAGCTGACTCCACTTTTGAGGACTCACAACATTGATAATATGACAGGAATCACTTAACCAGTGATTTTTCTGCAGCAACACTACTTCTAACTCACTATGCTATTTACTCGATTGATAAAAACACTCCAACACAAGGAGTTAGCCTTGTTGAAAATACAAGTTCAAGGGGTTACCATATTGCCAATATAAGTTATACGCAATGGGTGCATCTTTGCACATCGTAAAATAATACACCACACACGCAGCTAGTCAAATTGACTTACCACGAAAGCTGAACGGATTAGCTCCTCAACATAATCAATGGTTGCCCCTTTCACAAAATCATAAGAAATATTATCGACCACCAACTTAACACCGTCCCTCTCAAAAACCCTACAGAATATGGAAAAGACAGTTAACATTATTTTAATTAGAACAGAAACAGGTAAGCAAAAGCATAAACGTATACCTGTCATCTGAGTGGGCTTTGCCATCCAGATCGAAAACATATTGAAAGCCAGAACATCCACCAGTTTCCACACACAACCTGAGCATCTTTTCATCAGCCGATGCTTCACTAGCTTGCAGCTCTCTCATTCTCTGCAACAGCGAACCATAATTTAATAACATATAAAGGCATAAACTTGGCGATTTCCAATGTGAAAAACACGAGAGCATGATTTTCCAATTCTATCAAAAGCAAATGGAAATTTCCGTTCAATTATGATATGGCAGAGTAAATCTTCTGGTACCATTTTACCTGTCAGAGAAGCTCACAATTCTCAAAGCACGAAAAGAAATCATCGTACAATTCTTCACCAAAGGCTCCAATTTCCAGTATTTTCAATTAATCTTCACTAGTGAACTTTTCAGTATCCATAAACCAGATAGGTCCCATATCGATGCCAAGGTGAAATACCCAATACAACAATACAGAAAATGGAAAAGCATCATATTGAAAGCAAAAATAAGAAGAACTACGACCGAATCGATTTTTATGAAATTAAACCAAAAATAGTCGAGAGAGAGAGAGAGAGAGAGTACTCGGACGCAATTGTCGGTCAAGTGGACGGCATCGAAAGAAGGGGATGAAGAAGAAGAAGAAGGAGAAGGTGAGGCTTCGTGAAGAGCAGAAGAGGAAGAGGCATAGCTTAGAAGCCTCTGATTCTGTCGGATTCGACCGGCCACGGACAGCGTCAGGCGCTGAATCATTGATCTCGGCATCTCTCTCTCTTTCTGACTTTCTTCTTCTCAGACCGCCATACCATATCGTTGAGCTCCAGTTTTCTGGGCCCTTCTCTGGTTGTTCCGACCTGACCAAAGCCCAATTTGAAAAGTCATATTCCCACATCCACGTGTGTTTCTAGGAATTACTTGCCCCATGGCAAATCGTTCTCCTCACTAAACTGCATGTCGTTCTTCCTTTTTACATGCTTTTTAACCTTTTTCTTTTCCATCAGTCCCAATCTTCAGTAGCCAGCACTTCCAAATCTAACTGAGGAAATAATTAGTGGCAAAGTCGGCACAATCGAAGATATTGCGCTGCCGTCGACCACAAGAGACGATCGGTGAAAATTAGAGCAGCACAGAACCAGACCGCAGAACGAACAGAATTTGACTGACTGGATTTATAGTTTTAGTGGAACAAATCATGCTAAAAGTATTTAAATACATTTTTTTAGTTCTTTCATGGTGATTAGATTGGATAAACAATTAGGAAATAGATTTCTATCATTGCATTTTAATGGAAAAAAAATGGAAAGCGACACTCTCCAGGTGTTTTGGAGTATATTCACGTACAGATAAAAAAAAGGAAACAAATAATAATTAATAATGGATCGAGCATGCAGCTGCCAGATCTGGCTCGTGGTCCAAACTAGTCATAGGGGTTCGGAGGATAGCGACTAGCGAGGAACGGTAAAATTATAAGCAGGTGTGGTATCAGAATTGAAAAGCCCAAAATGTTGGGCCGGACCTGCTGCCTTTTGGTTCTCGTTAAACAAGTTGTAAACAAACCCATCTAAGGGTTGTCCTGGTCGAGCTGGTGTTCCCTGTGCGCTGACTATCCGCCTCATGAAGTTCTGATTATACTTCGCTGCAAGTGTCGGAGTGGTATATCCACCATTTCCGGCTGAAGGCCAACCACTAGCACTCACCACCAACTTCACGTCAATTACATTCTCTTCCGCCATTGCAGAATAAAAGGCATCCAACAATGCGTCAAGCACGTTCGAATAACCGTTTCGGCCGTCCGAGATGTAAGGTTTGTCCATACTAAATGTAGCGAAATCCTGAGGTATAATACCTTGAGCATGATAATCGTAAGGAAACAAATTGACCATGAGCACAGGTTCAAGTACAAAAGTCCTTATGCGGTTGAGGAGATCCGCCATAGGCTCTTTTATCTCAGGTTTAAATACGCCAATTGAAGGTGGAAAAGTAGCTCCCAAAACAGATATGGAAACTGCAGTGGTGACCTTTATACTACGTTGTGCAAATCTCTCGAGCAATAGCCTGAGACTAGTTACCGCGACTCCAACCACGTTGCTAAAGGGACCGGGAATGGCCTCGTCGCCGACAACAATGTATTCAAACACTATACGGCCAATGTAGGGCTTCACATTGTTTTGATACCATGCTTCCGTACCGCCGCCCTTAAGATCTGCAATTGCAGATAAGTCATCATTTTTAATGACAATAGTTACTGCAATACCCTGATCCATTAGAGCGTCCAGCGCATCGCGATCGCCATTCCAAACCCTTATTTTCTTGAAACCATATTTTTTGCAGAGTTCAACTGCAGTTTTTGGGTCGGGCAAGTCATTCCCGTTCCTGTCATAGCAAACGCCTAGATGATAGAAATCTGCTACTACCCTGCCAACATGGTTATGAACGGTTGCTAAGCCAAGTAGAATGAGCACTGCCCATAATTGTGACATGTCGCCGATCGTACCTGTTTATGTTATAAACAGGTATTAATGGTTACATTATTAATCCATCAGCAAATAAAGCTGCAGGAAACAAAATTTTATTGTTGGAGTATTTCTGAATCAATATAACCAATAGTCCTGCTAATATATTTAAGAGATTTTACAAGATCTGGATTATACCAGTGAAATGTGACAGGAGCAAATAGAAGAAACTCTAATTGAAACGATCGAGAGATAAAATACAGAATGGGCCATTGCTCTTGGAACAAGCAGCTAATTCATTCATTAACCCCCACAAGTTTAAATTTCAAATACTAAAACTAGTCATGTAATTGTTATTATATTAATAGTTCTTAAATTCACATAGATTAATGGGGAAATGAGTTTTTTTGGTTAGATACCCAAAAAAGCCCTCGCTTGAAATTAATGACCATACAGTATTGCTGTTCTATTCATTGTTGTGCCATATGAACATAAGAGCATTTTTCTCAAACAATTGTAAGAAAGCATCTACTTTATATACCTTTTTCACCTGATATTTTGACAAATACCGTTGTTCTTGTTCCCAATGAGAAAGGCGAATTGGATCATCTGATAAAGATGTTCAGATTGTGTGTCTCTTGCGCCTTATATATAAAACATTCTTCACCGATCGAAAGTACTTTGCTATAATGAAGGAACTATTTTTGGATGGTTTCAATTTGTTTATTGTCTTGGACGACTGACAACTTGTCAACAAAATTAACCGTTCCTTCTCGTCTTTGCAACTTATACAGACCCTTCCTAGAACCTCGGACCACAATTAATTCATTGGCGAAGGACCACCGTTTGGTTTCCTAGTTGCCTGGTCAACTGAGATTATGTATTGGACAATTTTCTATCTTTGTGCTCTAGTCTTCCTCGGGCTAATAAATAATGAATCCATAGAGGTTAAAATGGATTGTACTGGTGGTTGAGCTGCTTTCTTACATGATTACATCTCAGAAAATATCGAACGAATTCAGAAGATCTGGGCGTGCATTCGATCTATAGAGAGGTTGCCAACGCATAAAGCATCAATGTTTTAACTTGATTAAGGCCGCCAGAAAAAAATATTCATGCACATAGGATTAGAACAATAGCAGGGAAGCAAACGCATTCATCTGCGAGGGTTTTGTCATCCACCGCTTTCCACACACAAACCAAGGCGTCATCAGCCGAATCTTCACTAGCTTGGAGCTTTTTCGTTTTCCGCGCCAACAGCGACCCATGTACAATTTTAGCAAATCAAAAAGCGTCAAAAACTTGGCGATGCAAAAGTGAAAAAAAAAACACTCGAGCACGTAATTTACGAAAAGAGAGCCTGATTTCTATACTTCTATCAGAACGGAAAGGAAGTTTCAGTACAACTTTACGACCTTATTGATCGAGCAGATCTCCGGTACCATTTATCTTTTCACTGATTGAAATCCATAATTCTCAAATCGAATGATTGTTTCTCTTGAGAAGTTTTTGCCCCCCCGTTGCACGATTGGAGACAATCGAATAATTGTTTATCTTCTTTCTTAAAACAAGTGGAAGATTTATCAAATGAACGTGAAATTGGCCTTTTTGAGGAAGAGATCTATATTAACTTCCAGGTTATGTGATCAGAGGGCATGAAGATAAAATGTTGAAGTTAAAGATCACTTTGTATGGCTTAAAACAAGCACCAATAACATGAAATAGTTGGATTGAAAAATATTTTCAGAAAAATAGATTCACCAAGTGCCCACATGAATATGCTCTCTATGCTAAGATGCTTGAAAATAGAGATATTTTACTTGTATGCATATATGTTGATAATTTAATTTTTATTGGCAATAATTCAAGCATGTTTAAAGAATTTAATAAAGCTACGAAAAGAAAGTTTGAAATGACCAACATTGGTCTCACGTCGTATTATCTTGGCATTGAGATTAAGCAAATGCATGGAGGATTAAATTTTTTTCTCTCAAAAAGGTTTTGCAAGGAAAGTTCTCAAAAATTTCAAGATGGAATATTGTCAATCCGTGAGCACTCTAATTGATGAATATGAAGTAAAATTGTCTAAGCATGAAGAATGAGAAAAGGTAGACCCCACAATATTCAAAAGTCTTGTTGGAATTTTGAAATACTTGACTTATACAAGTCTGGATATACTTTTTTGAGGTGGGCATGTTAGCCAATATATGGATTCACCAAGTATAATGCATTTCCAAGCGGCTTGAGAAGATTCTTGGTTATGTCAAAGATACTATCAATTTTGGCCTTCTTTACTCATTTTCTAATGAATTTAAGATTGTGGAGGTATAATTATATATAGTGATTAGGCTGAAGACTCAGATGATCAGAAAAGCACTATTGACTTTATATTTTATTTGGAAGATATGACATTTATTTGGAGTTCAAAGAAGTAACCAATTGTGACACTTTCCACATGTGAAGCTCAATACATTGCCGCACATCTTGTGATTGTCATGCAATTTGGTTGAGAAGGTTATTGAGGGAGCTTCATATGTCACAAAAGAAAGTGACAGAGATTTTTGTTGATAACAAGTCGGCAATTGCATTGGCAAAAAATCTGGTCTTTCACGATAGAATGAATCATATATATACAAGATTTAATTTCACGAATGAAGTGCCAGTAAAATTTGTGAAGACACATGATAAAGTTATATGCACATATTTTTAGGAAGCTTCTCAAATAGGACACTTTTAGCAGGTTGCTAATGCTGCTTGGGGTTACAAGAATAAAGTTTAAATTAGTTAAGTGCATTCATGAGCCATTAATATTCATGTATTTATGTATGACACAAAGGAAAGTCATTGATAATCAATTCAGATAGCATTCGTTTTTTTTCAGAAATAGTAGCTAAAAGTATTTAAATTTGATTTTTTTTCATGGTAATTAGATTGGATATAAACAATTCGGAAATAGCCTTATTGCTTACATTTTAACAAATAGAAAAATGGAACTCGAGACTCTCATGGTGTTGTGGGGTATAATAGTCATGAACAGATAATAAAAAAGGGGGGAAATAATTACTAATGGAGTAGTTGCCATATCTGGCTCGTGCTCCAAACTAGTCGTAGGGGTTCGGAGGTTAGTGAGGAACGGTAAAATCATAAGCAGGTGTGGTATCAGAATTGAAAAGGCCAAAATGTTGGTCCGGACCTGCTGCCTTTTGGTTCTCGTTAAACAAGTTGTAAACAAACCCATGTATGGGTTGTCCCGGTCGAGCTGGTGTTCCTTGTGATCTGTTTACTATCCGCGCCATGAAGTTCTGATTATACTTCGCTGCAAGTGTCGGAGTGGTAAATTCACCATTTCCGGCCGAAGGCCAACCACTAGCACCCACCACCAACTTCACATCAGTTACTCCCTCTTTCGCCAATGCAGAATAAAACGCATCCAACAACGCATCAAACATGTTCCAATAACTATTTTGGCCGTCCGAGATGTAAGCTTTGTCCGTACTAAATGTAGCGAAATCCTGAGGTATAATACCTTTAGCATGATAATAGTAAGGAAAGACATTGACCATTAGCGCAGGTTCGATTCCCCAAAACCTTATTCTTTTGAGGACTTTTACCATAGTTTCTTTTATCTCAGGCTTAAATACGCCATTTGAAGGTGGAAAAGAAGCTGCCAAAACAGACGTGGAAACTGCAGTGGTGACCTTTATATTTTCTTGTTGAGCCCTTCCGAGAGCTATCGCGATATTATTTACCGCGATTGAAACCAAGTCGCCAACGGGACCGGGAATGGCCTCTTCGCCGACAACAATGTATTCAAACACCACTTTGCCAATATAGGGCTTCAGATTGGTTCGATACCATGCTTCCGCACCGCTGGCCCTCAGATCTGTAAGTGCAGGTATTTCCTCATTTTTAATGCCAATAGTTACTGCAATACCCTGACCAATTAGAGCTTCGAGCGCATCGTGATCGCCATTCCAAAGCCTTATTTTCTTGAAACCATATTTTTTGCAGAGTTCAACTGCAGTTTTTGGGTTGGGTAAGTCAGTCCCGTTCTTTTCATAGCAAACGCCTAGAGGATAGAAGTCTGCTACTACTCTGCCAACATGGTTATGAACGGTTGCTAAGCCAAGCAGAATTAGCACAGCCCAGAATTGTGACATTCTCCGAGTACCTGTTCATGTTATAAACATGGATTAATAGTTACATTAATCCATCAGAAAATTAAGAAGCTGCAGGAAACAAAATTTTCTTTTTGTTGCAATATTTCTGAATCAATATAACAAATAGTCCTGCTAATTAATATATTTGAGATCAGATTTACAAAATCTCTCAAATATATATACCAGTTAAATGTAAAATTCTAAAACTAGTAATGTAATTGTTATTATAATAGTTCTTAATTCACATAGATTAATTAATGTTGTGCCATATGAACAAAATAGCATTTTTCTCAAATAATTGTAAGAAAGTATCTATACTACTTTATGTACGTACCCTGTTCACCTGAAATTTGACAAATGCCGTTGTACGATGTTCCCAAGGAGAAAGGCGAATTCGATCATCTGATAGAGATGTTCCAGATTGTGTCTCTTACGCCTTATATAGAAACATTGTTAACCGAGAGTACTTTGCTAGCTAGCTATAATGAAGGAACTATTTTTGGAAGGTTTCATTGGCGAAGGGCCACCGTTGGTTTCATAGTTGCCTGGTCAACTGAGATTATAATTGGACGCTTTTCTTATCTTGTGGTCGCTTCCTAAGGCTAATAAAAAGAATGAACCCATAGACAAAATTGCCAAAGTGCAGTGCAAGAACTAATTAATATGAGCTAGAATATGATCTTTTACGTACCTTCAGACATTTGTGATTGAACAAATTAATTGAAATACCTACAAAAGAGTAGAGTTTTTCTGTAGGGGAGAAGATCAATGGTTTTTTAGAGAAATTAACAGTTTTTATAGGAGAACCAACCGTTCTTCCAACATTCTTCCTATTTTTGTAGAGTTCTAGTAATTTCAGTATTTTCAAAACTCAAATTTTCGGAGGGGTGTTGATAGCGATGGGCTCAATTTTATTTTGCAGTTTCTTAAATTAAAAAAAAAAATCTTAATTGAAGTGGAAGTTAAGGTGGCTTTAAATTTTTATTTAAAAAAAAAACAGGTGTCAACGTGTGAATGTTGTTGATGTGGTATGTACAGGACACGTAAACACTCCCTCATTAGTTGGGTAACGTCAGTTTGACGAATGAACTTATTTGTTTCCAAAACATATCACATTGACCAGTTTGTTGAAGGTCATATCACAAGGACAAATTTGTAAAAGTCGAATAACACGTGGACTTGTAATGTAATTAAGCCTAAAAAAAAGAGAAAAATGCAAGCTAGGTACTCATTCAAGCGAAGAAAAATGTTTGCGTGAAGTCCATACCCCATAAAGTTAAGATTTGCAAGCCACAAGTTTCAACCATCACCGAAAGGTAAATTTAATGCACCGCAAATCTGGAAGAAGTTATTCCTCCATTTAACACAATGATCCTTTTCTTATAAATACTAACTTTTATAAGCAAGTTGAGTGTGCCACTAGCAGTATTGTGGGTTGAGAGAGAATTGTGAGGGTGGTGCATTGTTTGGTGTTTTGTTTATTATTTGAATTATATTATATAACACTTTTCAGCCCTCATGTGCGTCAGACTTTCTTTTAATTGAAAAACCTAACACGTGTAATATTTAATTGAAATTGGGTGAAGTGCGGAGTGACGTCTTGACCTTGACTCTAATACCATACAAATCTACCACTTATTACAAAAGTTTAAGTTGATAAGAAGAGGTAGATTTTAGGCCTAAATACTGTATAGGTCCATGTGGCATAAGACTTTTGTATTTTAGTTCTTGGGGTATCGATTTCAATTAGATGGTGACATGGTCCCTCAAGTATGTTTTTGAGATAAATCAGTCCTCCGTCCGATTTCTGTTAGACACTTTGACGGAATGGTGCGCACTTGGATTTTAAACACCAAGTCAGCACCAATCGTAGCCTACTGCATGTCATTAAAAATTTTCCAAATGCCACATGTTTTAAACTTGCCACCTGGACGCCGAATCAGTTGCTTTATCACCAAAAAAAGCCACACCATCCTAAAAAATTTACTCATTTAATCCACCCGCGTGAGTTCTCTTTCTTCATCGTAAAAACATACTACAAGACAATTCAATTGAAATCTATACTCTAGGGACTAAATTGCAAAAATCGAATATCACAGGACCTGAGAGCTAGATTTTATCATTTAAATTTATTATCTAACATCGATGAAAGAAGTTTCAAGTACCAAGATTACATGCAGATCTCACACAAAAACAAGGGTTTCATATAACTATAACTGCTTGTGAAGCTGCAATATCTGGCAAGTGTTTCGAAAAAATATTTCGCGAGATCGGGTCCTTAATTCGGAGGTCACCCCGTTACTTTTTTTTTTTTTACTTGTGTCATATATGACGAATCTTCTGGGAAGATCATTCGCAACTGGGAGCCTGTTCACCAACAAGAAGCTTCTGAGGAAATAATTTGCGGCGAAGTCGGTACCATCGAAGATATTGCACTGCGGTCGACTCCAATTAGGCACGTGGGAGGCAACTGGTGAAAATCGGTGTTCCTCACGGTCCACGGATCATGCTAAAAGTGTTTAATACATTTTTTTCGTTCTTTCATGGTAATTGGATTCGATAAACAATTAGGAAATAGATTTCTATCATTGCATTTTAATAATAAAAGAAATGGAACATGACACTCTCAAGGTAAAAAGCTGAGGAACGGAACAGAGAAGAAAAAATAATTACTATTAATGGAGCAGCCGCCATATCTGGTTCCTGCTCCAAACTAGTCGTGGGGGTTCGGAGGATAGCGAGGAACGATAAACTGATAAGCAGGTGTGGTATCAAAATTGAAAACCCCAAAATGTTGGGCCGGACCTGCTGCCTTTTGGTTCTCGTTAAACAAGTTGTAAACATACCCATCTAAGGGTTGTCCCTTTGGTCGAGCTGTTGTTCCATGTGACCTGATTATCCTCCTCATAAAGTTCTGATTATACTTCGCTGCAAGTGTCGGAGTTGTATATCTACCATTTCCGGCTGAAGGCCAACCACTAGCACCCACCACCAACTTCACATCAGTTACATCCATTTGCGCCATTGCAAAATAAAATTCATCTAACAACATGTCAAGAGCGTTCCAATGACAATTTTTGCCGTCGGAGATGAAAGATTTGTGCGTACTAAATGTAGCGAAATCCTGAGGTATTCTATCTTGAGCATGATCATAGTAAGGAAACAAATTGACCATTAGCACAGGTTCAACTGCAGAAACCCTTATGCAATTGACGAGATCCGTCATAGGCTCTTTTATCTCAGGTTTAAATAGGCCAACTGAAGGTGGAAAAGTAACTCCGACACAAATATGGAAACTGCAGTGGTGACCTTTATATTACGTTGTTCTAACCTCTTGAGCACTATCCTCTGACTTCTTATCGAGTTTGCAACCACGTTGCTAAAGGGACAGGGAATGGCCTCGTCGCCGACAACAATGTATTCAAACACTATACGGCCAATGTAGGGTTTCACATAGTTTTGATACCATAATTTCGCACCGCCGCCCTCAAGATCTGCAATTTCAGATGAGTAATCATTTTGAATGCCAATAGTTACTGCAATACCCTGATCCATTAGAGCGTCCAGCGCATCGCAATCGCTATTCCAAAGCCTTCTTTTCTTGAAAACATACTTTTTGCAGAGTTCAACTGCAGTTTTTGGGTTGGGTACGTCAGTCTCGTTCCTTTCATAGCAAACGCCTAGATGATAGAATTCTGCTACTACCCTGCCAACATATATGGTTATGAACGGTTGCTAAGCCAAGCAGAATGAGCACCGCCCCGAATGTTATTTTCACGAAACCTCTCAAATACAACACTTTTAGCAATTGTTGCAAATGGTGCTTAAAGTTACCGAGAATAAAGTTTAACGTGTTGAATAATAAATTTAATGAATTGAAGAGTTGTCTTTTGAAATATTCATGTACTTGGAAAATTAATGTTTAATGCTAGGTGTACACAAAGAAAAGCCATTTATAATTAGAAGCAATTTCAGATAGAATTTTTTTTTTTCTCAGAAATAGTGTCTTCCACTCTTCAGAACTTTTCTTTTCTCCAACAGCCTGTTCATGGACAACTTTCTGAGGAAATAGTTTGTGGCATTAAAGAATTGGCCACATCGAAGATGTATATATATTGCGCTGCGGTCGACTCCAAGACACATATAATATGGTAGGCAATTGGAATGAAAATCAGTGTTGCTCACGGATCATGCTAAAAGTATTTAAATTTTATTTTTGTTACACGGTAATTAGATCGGATAACGTACAATTAGGAAATGGCCTCATTCGGTATGTTTTTTGTTAAAAAAATGGAACATTACACTCTCAAGGTGTTGTGGGCCGGGTATATTCATGAACAGATAATAATAAAACGGGTAAAAAAATATTGAGTAATGGCGTAGCAGCTGCCATATCTGGCTCATGCTCCAAACAACTAGTCTAAGGGTTCGGAGGATACCGTGGAACAGTAAAATGATAAGCAGGTGTGGTATCGGAATTGAAAAGTCCAAAATGTTGGTTCGGACCAGCTACCTTTTGGTTGTCGTTAAACAAGTTGTAAACAAACCCATCTATTTTTTTTTCTGGTCGAGCTGGTGTTCCCTGTGACCTGACTATCCTCCGCATGAAGTTCTGATTATACTTCGCTGCAAGTGTCGGAGTGGTAAATTCACCATTTCCGGCGGAAGGCCAACCACTAGCACCCACTACCAACTTCACGTCAGTTACTCCCTCTTTCGCCAATGCAGAATAAAACCCATCCAACAACGCGTCAAGCATGTTCCAATAACTATTTTGGCCGTCCGAGATGTAAGCTTTGTTCGTACTGAATGTAGCGAAATCCTGTGGTATAATACCTTTAGCGTGATAATTGTAAGGAAAAACATTGACCATTAGCACAGGTTCGAGTGCCACTGTATTACTCCTTATGCGTGTGAGGACTTCTGCCATTTTCGCTTTTATCTCAGGCTTAAATAGGCCATTTGAAGGTGGAAAAGTAGCTCCCAGAACGGACGTGGAAACTGCAGTGGTGACCTTTATACTATCTTGTCCAGCCTTCCAGAGAGCGAACTTGAGATTAGTTATCGCGACTTTAAGCCCGTCGCTAAAGCGACTGGTAATGGCGTCCTCGCCGACAACAATGTATTCAAACACCACTTGGCCAATGTAAGGCTTCAAATTGATTCGATACCATACATCCGCACCGTCGGCCTTAGGATCTACAAGTGAAGGTATTTCCTCATTTTTAACGCCAATAGTTACTGCAATATTCTGATCAATTAGAGCTTCAAGCGCATCGCGATCGCCACTCCAAAGTCTTATTTTCTTGAAACCATATTTGTTGCAGAGTTCAACTGCAGTTTTTGGGTCGGGTAAGTCATTCCCGTTCTTTTCATAGCAAACGCCTAGATGATAGAAGTCTGCTACTACCCTGCCAACATGGTTATGAACGGTTGCTAAGCCAAGCAAAATGAGCACAACCCAGAATTGTGACATGTCGTCGAGTACCTGTTTATGTTATAAACTTGGATTAATAGTTACATGCATTAATCCATCAGTAAAGCTGCAGGAAACACAATTTCTTATTGTTGCAATATTTCGGAATCAACATATATAACCACTAGTCCTGGTAATATATTTAAGATATTTTACAAAATCTGGGTTATACCAGTGAAATGTGGCAGGAGCGAATAGAAGAACTCTAATTGAAAAACATGCAGCTAATTCATCCATTACCTGTTCACCTGAATTTTGACAAATACCGTTGTACAATGTTCCCAAGGAGAAAAGCGAATTCGATCATCTGATAACGATGTTCCAGATTGTGTGTCTCTTACTCCTTATATAGAAACCATTGTTAACCGAAAGTACTTTGCTATAATGAAGGAACTATTTTTGGAAGGTTTCATTGGCGAAGGGCCACCGTTGGTTTCGTCGTTGCCTGGTCAACTGAGATTAGTATTGAAAATTTGGACGGTTTTCTATCTTGTGCATGGTCGCTTCCTCAGGCTAATAAAAGAATGAATCCATAGACAAAATTGCCTGAGTGCAGCTCAAAATGGATTGTACCGGTGGATGAGCTTCCATCACAGAAAATATCGAACTCAGTCACAACTCTGGGCGTGCATTCAAGCTGTAGAGTATGCCAACGCAAAAAACATCAATGTTTTAATTTGATTAAAGCCAAAAAAAAATATTTATGCACATAACTGCATTAATCTACGTGGGTTCTGTCAGATCCAGATCGGAAACAAATTCGAAGCCAGAACATCCACCGCAATTTCCACCCTCAAGTACCTATGCATCTTTTGATCAGACGAATCATTACTAGCTTTCAGCTTTTTCCTTCTCCGCAACAGAAACCCACAATTTTAACAAATCTATAGGCGTAAAACTTGGCGATTTCAAAAGTGAAAAAAAAAAACCAAACAAACAGACCCAGAACATCTTTTACGGAAAGAGAGCATGATTTCAACTTCTATCAGAACTAAATGGAAGTTTCGGTACAATACTATATGACCTTATCGAGCGTTTAGCCAGTGTAGACTTTGAAAACAATATATTCGATGGCCTCGTTGCCATTTGCCAACAACAATATATTCGACGTTGGTGGCTTTGCCAACAGAGCCTGCAAGCGCAGCTAACTCGTTTCGAATGCCATTGCATGTTCCAGTTAAAGCACAGAAAATTTATAGTTTTAGCAGTTAGAGAAGTGAGAAGTCCAGACATTTATTTTACTAAAAATAGAAAGTACTTGCTAACATTATGAGTTTCTCTCTTGGGCGGAGCTAACAATTTTTGGTTTAAACAACATTAATGCTCCTAAATTGTAGTCGTCAGTTGATGTAACGGATTGCTCAAACACGTAACTGATTTAACGTATATATGATTATAACATTTTTCGTTCCCCTTAGCTAATTAAGCTGCTCCGTGTGTTGTTCTTTATTATTTTCTGCAAACGATGAATCTCGAGTTTTTGGACGTGGCGCAGTTCGACTAGATTGCAACTTCCATAGGATATATTAGTGATCGATACTTTGAACTTTTCATTGGCGTATAGTAGTCTCAGTGATGTCCGAATCGTCATTTGTCTATGGCAATCTGAGGATAATGTCCAATTGAATTGTGTCACAAGGCTTTTCTGTACAAGAAAATCTTAGGAGACTGCGGCATGCATTCCTCTCATATTGCATTATCTATTGGGTCCAGCTCGCCGCTCAGCTTGGAGGTAGCAGACTGAGATATACTCTTTTCTCAAAGGAGAACAGAGCAAGCTCAAGTATCTGAAATGACAAATGACACAAGCAACACCGGAGTGATTATGACTGAGAAAGCACCATGTTAGTATGAACATTCAAGGGACGGATTTCCATGGGAGATTTACCAAGTTAGCGTGGTGTCTACTCAATCTGATTTCTCTAACTCTCGGAATCGTTTATCCCATTCCTGGGCCTCGTACTCTTGCTCAACCAAGTCCCTGTCAGTGCTGTAGACAATCCGATCCTGTCCTATGACTGTTCTCTCAGCCATGTCCCGAGCACTGAGGAGCTGAATAAGGGGACAAAACATCAAGTTAATTACACATAAAGGGTTAATCTATGCTCGAATAACATTTTCTACACACATGATCAAATTCAATCTAAAAGATGATGCCAGCAACGAGGATCAGCAACACAGTTTAGAAAGCAAGTCTTCACTTTTTTTCAGATAAACTCTACAATAGTTACCTTCCGCCTAAGTGAAATATCCGGCAATTCAAGTGTTTGGGAATACTGTTGCCTAGCTCGATTTCTCTTTTCTATATTTGCATTCCTATTGCGGACGAGGAACCACCGGATCAAAGGAATTGCAAAGAAAGAACCAGCATAAATCTGCAGAGTTATTATTAAATAAATAGATGCAAGCAAAGATAAACCAACAGTTGATAACACTGCCCAAGTCATCAAGGCTGCAATCTTATATCTGTAGAAAAAAAATAAGCTAATTGAGACAATTGAAGATCTGTTAACAGGATAAGTTTCAACTTCAGATAGCACTTGGCTATCATTTCCAAGAGCAAACAAAAACACTTGCATCTTTTTTTCCCCCATTGATTAATGAGTTTTATTCTGTCTGAGCAAGTTCAAAAAAATCTCAGTAGTTATGAACAGCCAAAAAGAGGATGAGGAGAACTGCATATTCCTTTACTATATATGTTCAAATTGCACAAAGGACAGATACAAATTAAAAAATTTCAACCCTCTGAACCACCAGGGCAGCAATGAAGCATGCTTCCTGAACTTAATCAACTGAAAATTTTTATAACCAAGTCAAGATGAAAGTTATTGATAGAAAAGAAAAATAGTATCATGAATTAAAAAAAACTGAACCATCAAAAGCAGCTTAAGTCATTTGGAATTTTAGACACAAAACATACCTGAAGGAGAGGAAATATGTCGGAAACAAATTTAATCAATCCACTAGGTTTAACAGCAATTTCCCTTCAAATAAAAAGAGAGGTGGGGACATTAGAGCGACAACTAATAACAAGAGAACCACTCAGGAAAAAAAACAATGGCAAGAGAACCATACTTTAACATGCTTCCGAGAACAATGACACCAAATAGGTTAAGCCCACCCAGACCAATTACCATAGCTTTTTGTGAAGCACTAGTTTTACTGCAAAGAGGACAAATAACAGATACCCATATTATGATATATGAAATTTCCCACGTACAGAATGTTTTTTTGTTTTGTTTGGGGGGTGGGGGAACGGGGAACGGGGGTAGTAAATAACCTGAACTCCCATTTCCTCTCCTTGAAAAATTTCTCAACTCCTCCAACCCAATCAGTCCATCTTCTTCCAATATATTCCTTTTTTCCACTCCTTCGAGAAGAAGAAGCTGTACGTTGTAGAGATGGAAAACGATACAAAATATTGCCCTGCATCATCATTAACTGACAAGTAAATGCAAATGCACATTTTTTTTTACAGATAACCTGATGTACAGGAACTTCAAGTGTTAATTCTGTTCATAAAAACTAAGGCCGTATACTATATCTGGAAAAGAGAACACATATTACCGAATAATGATCCAATAAGTTGGTTACCATACCTCTTCATCAATTTCAGGCTGACCGTCGAACCGTAAAAGAACAGGTAAGATGTATGATTCATCATTCTGGAACCAACAAAAAAGGGGAACTAGATGAATGAAAGAAATAGCATGCCTGCAATGTAAGAAGCTGATGGATATGATGTTCGCAATAAGTCTATAGAACTTGGATTATTGATAGAAAAGGACAAAAAATAACAAACTTTCACTATATATCTTAGCATCCAAGGAGCATCAGAAAAACAACAAAATTACAATTCCAGCCGAACTAGATTGTATCGAACATGAACTTACTGCAGTACTCTCTGTAGTTTCCACATCAAGATATGGAGCAAGTTCTTCAGCTGTGACAACACCACCATGAGAAGCTATGTATTGCCCAATCTGCACATAAATTTCAAGGAAAAATGAAAAGATTATTGCATTCTCTTACTTCTTATTTTGTTTTTGTTTTTATGCACACTATTTTCCTGCGTTGACCTATAACTAGTTCTTTCCTTCATTTTTCACCCAGGAGGATTAAAATTGTATCCTCACCCTCTGTCCCTTATCTATGGCATTAAACCCGTAACTTTAACTCCTTCTCGGTTAAAAAACAGTTTTAGCAAAATCAGCTATTCTGGATGATCCAATCATAACCATAACGAGAGATCCTTTTTCATGGACGAAAAAAAAGTTACAGATACAAGTTAACCATTATAGATGAGAAATATCCCTCTTAACAACCCCTTTCTCAAATGAGACACAAAAAGGTAACGCGGCATTACATATAGTTTAAAAGATGAGAAGAGTTCACTAACAAAAAAATAGACGAGAATTGAACCAGCAAGGGGATTAAACACACTTACACACAAAAATAACAACACTGAGTTGATATAAAATGTAAAGCAACGGACCACTAAATTGAGTGCTAAATTATTACCAACTTCCACCTCTCTTCTTCGATTCCTTGATTTGGATCACCGTCCCCAAACACGAAGGAGAAGATCTATAAGACAACCATTGATAAAGTGAATTTTTTTAATTGTACCAACAGTACAAAACAGCCACTAAACCAAAAACAAGAATCGCTTTTATCACATACAGATTCAATGAAGTTCATCTCATCATCGTCTTTTTTCATTTGTCGCCTCCTATAGTACGACGGATCCCAGTACCTAGATAAGATAAAACCAGAAAGTGGTTACGCAAGGCTTCTGGCAAATTTCCATTGTTCACTCGCGTGAATCATAAAATTCCCATTTGACCTAACATTAAGATTAGATAGATATTGTAGAAAAAAGCAATGTATCCTTTGTCAGAGATAAGTACCATACATATTGTTACCCGCAATTAACATCAGCTTTTTATTCCCAGAAAGTCCGATAAGTACAATTTAATCTCCAGTCAACCTTAGGTCCCCGCACTTATGTTGTCTTTCTATAATACTTCTGAAATTCGGGCAGTATAGAGATATTACCAGAACAGGTCTGCAGGATTGATGTAGAAAGAAAATCCCGAATCATATGCCCTACCCCCACGTCTTCCACGACTATCCTCATCACTGTCACCAAATATCACATTATTCATGCCCTCGTCATAGGAAGGTTTATTTACTACAACGATATTCAAGGATTTGCTTAATGGAACGCCAAAGATTACCTTCTACTACTACTACCATAAACAAGAGCAGCAATAATTGTGGTATAAACAATAACAACCGAGGCGATCAGGGCAGTCCCAAAGGAAATCCTCACTAAATACCCAGCAGTAGCCTGTCAAGACAAATTAACCAAAGGAAAAACAAACTTTTAAAACATATACAACTATTTCCTAGGACGCATGTCAACTTGTAAAGTAACAAGGATCAACACCTTTGCCCTCTCAATCACAGGCTCAACTTTGAATCTAAATGACTTGGCCGCAAGCTTTGCGCGATAATCTTTAGGAAAAACGTAAAGAACATCACCTTCGTCTGAGACCTGTTAGAGACCATCTTGAAAATAGAAATGCATTCACCAAATCGAGAACTTCAAGGACCAAGAATACTCGAAAAAAACTATAACTAGCCAAGCAAATGTAAGTTTCCCTCCCACCATTGGATATTTTCAATATACAAAAACAAATTAGCACACTTATATTCAACTCAAAATTCACAAGCACATACATACACATAAATGACTACGTCTGTAATATGTACCTCCAGGAAGCCATTGGTGTCAGAGGCAAGAGCTTGTAATGCCTTCTGAACTTCATTCAACTTGAGGCCCGCTCTGCTGGCCACGTCACCAATGGTGACTCTGCCTCCACATGCGTCCACGGCTTCCATCGTTCGCTTCCTCGCATCAGAGGGCAAGTTATCGCTCTCCACTGAGCCTCCGGGCCTAATCTCGGAAGGAACATCGATGCTCGCCCTCACGGCCCGTACCAGAACTCGAGATTCGCGAACTTTCCGGCCAATTCCGGGAAGAAAAATCGGTGTTTGGGTGAGAATCAAGGGATTGGGAGGTTTACGAAAAACGGAGGATTTAGGGTAGAGGCAACAAGAAGTAGGTGATACGGTGAAGCACGTGGAAATGGAAGCCATCGAAAGTTGAGACTTTTCTTTTTGTTCCGATTTTTCAAGTTTTGGCCATGGAATGGAGGAGGGTCTTCCAGAGAATTGCAGTGGTTGTGGTGGAGACTAACACTATGGGTCTGTAACTGTATCCATGGCTATTAGTGGCTCAGAACGCGGGCGGGGGGGGGAATTCCCTCGTAATAGCTAATGTATCCTATCATGGATGACATTATATTAATTAATCTATTTAATATTGTATATTATATATAATTTTTTTTATTTTAATCTAAATTATTTAATTAATTAATTAATATATTATCATTCATTCAACTAATTCCTATTACGAACCCGAGTCCCAAAATTGGTGCTTTGATTTTTCCTTTTCATTTTCTTTTCTTTTTTCCATGGAGTTCTGGCAAGTGAAAGCGAGTTTTTGGATAAGAAAAATACTTTTTGTTTTATAACCTCCCAAGTTCGCAAAGCCTCTAAATTTTAACCCATTTAATAAACAATCCTTGATTTTTAAATTAATTTTTATCTAGCAATTCTTCTCTTGCAATAATTTCATTCTCACAGTTAACATTTAAATATTTTTGTTTTTAAATAAATAATTAGAAAAAAAAACTTTAAAAAATTCTTATATGAACACAAAAAAATATAAATTCAGTGACCTCTTTAATTAATTCAAAGACCTCATAATTAATTTAAAAACTGAATGAAGGTGTGTTAAAAAAATGTTCTAAATCTAAGGACGAAATGGTACTTAAACTCAAAAAAAATTGACGTTTTTGTATTTCCCTCTGTTTTTGGTTTTCTGGGATCTTATTTGGATTGGACAAAGCTGTCAGGACCAGGCCAATGAAGGCCTGATGCCCCTTGAGCTCTCGAAGCCAATCAGTCACGACAACGAAGAGAACATTATTTCTTTGGTCAGAAAGCCTTTTAAGAACTTTAAGCATCCTTGTCGTGATCCTTGAAAAGAAGCGAAGAGTTTTTGTATTTCCTTACTCTCAGGGAGTGATTTTCTCTCTAGCAACGAAATTTCCTCGCCACTCTTCCATTTGCAAATCACAAAACCATAAATCTTTACACTATGTTCTCAACACTTTCTCTCACCTTCACTCTTGCATCTACATTTCCAAATGAAAGGAGCGCCATATAAGGGCATAAAACTTGCTGTAACACAAATATTAGAGCAACTTTACTATGGAATGAAGAGAAATTACCAAAGATCCATTGCCACGAGAACCCAGAACCTTTGCATAAAAAACTGATAGAAGATTAGAAAAAATTGCAGGCACAAGCAGATCAGTAGAGGAAACTAGTATACCAACAAGTTTTCCATGCCAAATAAGGACGAAGTAAAGGATAATAGAAGCTAAAGGATCATCAGATCAATGTGCTGACCAAACATGGTATTTGGCAAATATCTCAAAAGAATTCTTCAATAAATATTTTTACTTCGCATCTCCTGTTTAAACATAAAAAAGGCAAAGAGAGATCCAAATAAATACTTTGTGACCCATTTTATCCTTACACGAATATATATTGGAAAAACATGTAAAAATTACTTGTCTCCACCCAAAAATGAACTGAGACAAATCTCAACTTGCTGCATGCATCATCCAGAAGTCACATATTGATGAACTGAATCTGAAAAATTCTTACTGTTAGTATTTTTGAGCACAACCAAGCTCATCCTTCACTTAGTTCCCCAAAGATTATAATAAGTATAACCAAGCTTGAAGGAAGTATCTGTGTCAGGTGCAATCACCAATGCTTCAGAGTGCCTCAATATCCAACATATTGGTCGTTGATACCTATTTTTTGGCATTTAACGTCATTTTTTTGCAGAAAAGGCCACAGGGAATCCCTCATATTGTTCCCCGTTCTAGGAGATCCGTAGATCAAATTCACAACTTGTTTCTATCCCACACAAGTACTTTGACGGGCATATAGAAGTTGCAATCATTAATTTCATTCCCTAGACAGTTGAAACAAGAGCTGGAGAGAGGTTTTTACCTTCCGATTTGTTGTCCATGTTTCCATGTCTTCAGGACCTTCTATATGTCTTCAGACCAAATGAAAATCCAACACCAGAAACATCAGTGGCAAAATAAACTTCCTCAAATGAAGGATCTTTACCTCATTATCAATGAAGCACTGCAATTGATTCCACAAAAGAAGCAGTCACTCAAATCAAAAACCAGTCCGGAAAATGTTGATGAATTCAATTACCAATAAAATTAGCTTGGCGTGGCAAAGAGCTTCTAGCATTACCAAGACTATCAATCAACCTATTATAGGTTGCAAGATCAGGTATGAACCCCATATCCAACATCTCATCCACCACCACTTCCCCCTCCTTCCGTTTTCCCTCTCTTGCATAACCAGACACCAAAATGTCATAGGTCATTCCATCCGGCTCGAAACCCTTGCTTGAAGCCAGCAACCTCATTCTATTTGCATCCACAGTTCTTCCCACGTCACAAAGACTTTGAAGGAGACAATTAAAGGTCACGCTATCCGGGACCATACTTTCTTTAAGCATACTCTCTGCAAGTCTAAAAGATTCATCAATTCTCCCTAACCTCCTCAAACCCTCAATCAAAGTGGTACAAACAATCAAGCTTGGAACATTTCCTTTTCTCCAGAGCTCCTCCACAACCTCCAACGCTTTACCAGCATTTCCCTTGCCACAAAGGTTCTGCATCAGAACAAAATAATCATACCCATCAGGAAAAACTCCTTTCCTCGCCAAGTCAAGCAATAGCTCACATGCCTCTAAAACCCGACCTTCTCTACAGAGCCCATCAACCAATATGTCACAAGTCACTGTCGAAAACCCACATCCCAATTCAATCATCTCGTAAGCCATTGCAACCCCTTCGTCAAACTTCCTCTCCCGAAAGAACCCTCTAATCAAAGTATTAAAACTAACGACATTTGGACAGCAGCCCTTTTCTCTCATCTCCTTAAACAACTCAAGAGCCAAGCCGAACTGTGAATTCCGACAATAACCACTAATCAATATATTAAAGGTATACACATCCGGCTTAACACGATCCTTGGTCAGTTTGTCATACACTTCCAATGCCTTATCATGCTCTCCACATTTCACAAAACCATGAATCAATATATTATAAAGCGCCACACTAGGCCTTCCATCGATCATTTTTCTCATACATTCAAATGCAACCACAGCGTCATCCAACTTCCCAACTCTGCAATAAGCATTGATCGAAAATCTAAAAATGGGTTCAGTTCGAGGGCAAGAGAAGATACCGTCGGAGCAGGGGCAGGGGTTGGAGGCCATGAACCGGAGTAGAGAGCCGAGTTCTTCGAAGCGGTCGGTCACAGCGAGCGTGCGGGACATCCATTCGAACGTGGAGTGGTCGTGGCGGAAGGAGTCGATAGTGGAGGCCCAGTTGAAGACGTGGAAGTCATAGTGGGTGAAGGAAGTGTGGTGGTGGAGCTTGGACTTGAGGAAGTGGAGTAAGTGGGTAGGAGTGAAGGGTGGGGTAAGATGGGTCTTCAGGAAGCGAAGGAGGTGGTCATGATGGTTGGTTTTGTGGGTGTGTTGGGAGAGGGTGAGAGTGGGGAAAGGGGTGAGAGGGGTCGCTGGTGGCAGTGGGAGAGAGGTGTTTGGGATTGGAGAGAGTCGCAGGGGTGTGGAAGGTTGGAGAGCTCTGGGACTGGGTTTCGGGAGCTTCTTGAAACCCATCTTCCCGAATTTCGCAGAAGAGCCCAACAGAAGAAGAGAAAGGTTACTTACCAAAAACAACAACACTTGAAGAATACGGAATACAAGGGAATCGCCGTTGATTTGCAAATTCCATAAAACGTGTTTAATAATATGTTTTCGTTACGATCAATTGGTTGGGACTGCCGTAAATGTCGTATCCCATAATTTTTATACTTACAGATCGGGCTCAATTGTCAAAATATTATTTAAAATTTTGGGGTTGATTACAAAAATTACAAAATAATTTTTATCTATTAAATTTTCTTTTTTTCTTTTCTTTTATTTTGTTATCGATTTTCATAAACTATCTTAACTTTTTCACCCACTTTCATATCCTAAAATTATAACTATCCAAAAATTTTAAGGCTTAATTACGTCAATGTGATATTTAACTTTTACAAATTAGTCCATGTAGTATGACTTTCAACAAAATAGTCTATGTATTATGTTTTAGTGACAAATAGGTTCTTCCGTCCAACTACACTTACACAACTAACAAAATGGTACTTATGTGTCCTGGACATGTCATGTCAACACCATTCACGTATTGACACCTATTTTTTAAAAAAATAAAAAATAAAACTACTTCAACTTACTCTTTATCTTCGATGTGAATTACCTTTGTAATGTAAAAAATAAACAATAAAATTTGGCTTCGCAACCTTGACAGTCTCGCTGCCTAGGGTTGTTTAGTGCCACCAGAAAATCTCGGTAGAATTGGCACTGGGTTCCTGGTACCCAATTTCACCGGTGCCGGTGCCAGTTTCGTATTTTGCAAAAAATTGGGTGGTATTCTCGATTCCCGGGTTACTCAGCACCGAGTTTTTTTTTAACAAAACGATTGTTTTGTTAAAATTCCCCTCCCCCTTTGTATTTTGTTCGACGCTTTCACATACCACCCCCCGGTCCCCCCTCTCTTCTACTTTTTGCCCATCCCACCCGTGCCTCTCTTTCTCCTTCCCCTCCCTCTCCTGCCAACCATCACGCCTGCAGGTGTCGCACCTCTCGTCGCCGACCACAGGTCCACAACATCTTCATTTTCTTCCCTCCTTCACGCGTCAAGCTCACATCTCCTCTCATCTCTGCGGTCTGCCACATCTCTCTCAAGTGCCAATAATTGAGATTCGTTTAGGTATGTTAAAAATCAATGGATTGTTAATTTTAATTTGTTATATTGAAAATATTATGACATATATTACCGTTGAACATTTTTCTTTGTTTGTTATTTTTAGGGTTTGTAATTGTGTCCCGAGTCCGTAGAATAATTAGTTAATTTAGCTTCCCATTATTTAAACAATTCCATGTTGCTAATCAACAAAGTAGCTCTTACAGTTTATAAGAGTTGAAATATATTTACTTATAATGAAGATCACTTTTTCCTTCGAGTGACCTCATTATTGATGTAATGTGTTCGTTAATTTCACATACGAGAATGAATAATTGTTTCTGGAAAGGCATTTAATACAGATGGACATACTTGTTTGACCTGATTAATCGAAATGTGGTATACTTGGTCTTGGCATTGAGTTTGAAGAGCCAGGCATTTAGTGTTTGGCCCAGAGAGGCGAGGCCCCAACATATTAGTGCAAACAAGTGGTTTTGGGGGTACTTTGAAAAAAAAAGTGATTTTGGGGTTTTATATTTGACACTATTGGCCTGATGGCTGCCATTCTTTCTTACCCAAATGTTTCAGGTACTTCAGCTGATTAATCTTTATTTGTTCACTCTTTGGCCATTGGCTACTGCAAATTGTGGTACTATTTGGTGGTATTTGTTGTTGCATGGTTAGGATAATTTTATTGATTTTAGATTTCATTATTTTAGATTTTGTTGATGTGTGATCAATGGATCAAAAGAAAAAAAATACATTAAACAAAGTGCGTAATATGCTAAAAAAATGGTTAAATACGAATGTAGGTGTACCGAAAACCGCAACCTTAAAACCGTCACCGCTAAGGGCCGCTTTTGCCCTTAACGGTGTAAGCGTATGTGACAAGTATTTGAAAATCGGCCTATGCGGTGTAAGTGCCGGTTTTAGCAGGGGTGGGGGCAGCCTTGCAGGCAGCGGTAGGGTTATTCAACCCATTTTCCTCCCCAATTTCTCCGGCTCTTTTTGTTTATCTGTTCAGTTTTTCCAAGAACAAAAAATAGCAACTTTCTGCTCGATCTGCCTTTTCGCAATTTGGGTGTATCTTCATCTTCTCGAGTCTTCTTTGTGCCTCTTTTCATCAATGAATCCAACCGCCAAACGAAATTTTGCAGAAGAATCCAGCAGAATCACTTGTTACTGATTCCATTTGCTTCGCCATTTAAAAGAGTATAAAAGGCTATTTTCATTGATGCTCTCAGCACTTGCTTCGTATTTAAACCCCTTGTACGTACATAACAACAACAACACAGCTCCAAGAAAAGACAATATATCTAATGCTGACTTAAATGATACTTCTTTGCTTAAAATGGCACCGAACAGAGATAAAGCACAAAATATTCCGGCAAACAAAAATGCAAGAATAGATAGAAGCCCCTTAAGTTGTAACACAAACCTCCATTCCAAAATTCTAGGTTAGGGTTCGGGGAATTTGGAGAAATTACGGAGAAAAGAGGGGGTCGAGGGACTGCCAACGTTGCTGACGAAGAGAAAGTTTTTATTATTTTTTCTGTTAACAGGTAATTGATACGGAATAAAAGGGTAAGTTGAGGTGGCGTTTTAATTTTAATTTTTTTTTAAAAAAAATAAGTGTCAATGCGTGAATGATGTTGACAAAAGCGTAAATGATGTTGACAAAATCTGTACAGTACACATAATCACTCTCTGATTACTTGAGTAACAGACTTATTTGTCTCCAAATCATACCACATCAATCATTTTGTTTAAAGTTTTATAAGTCTAATGCATGAGGGCTTGAAGGGTAATTAAGCCAAATTTTAAAGTTTTTAACAACCAAACACCAGTAAATCTAAAAAATAAGTGCGATGAGTGTACAACCTAAATTAGCACTTCGATGAAATCAATCAATCTCACTTGCTGAATAATCAATCTCTGTGGAGCCACTCGTAGACTGCATACAATACGATGAGGCAGTAGTTTTCTTCCACAGGCGCGGTGAAAATTTTCATTCGAAGGACACCCTTGGCCTATAGTCTTTACCCTCTACTGTCCACTTTCGAAGTACTGAAGCCTCTCTTCCCTGTAGTAGCAATAAAAGGACGTCAAGATGGTTCAGAACCTCCGTACAACCTCAACCGTCGACTTGAGCTCACTCCAACCTTTCGGGTCTTTCTTCTATGTCGCGAGCAGACGAAGAATCATCACTGCGATTCCTTCTACATTTCCCAGTAACTTTTGCTTTTACTATTTTTCGCGCAGTCTGTCAGTCTTGAAAATTTTGCCTTCATTGCTTTTATCTATCTATCTTTTTTTTTTTTTCTGTTAGGATTTTCACGGCTGTCCATCAGGTGCGCTGTTCGTTTCCGTCCCTGCATTGATATACACAAGGTACCCAAATCTAAAACCTATAAAAATTATTTGTCTTCGTCTATCAATTTGCCTTCTGAACTTAAGGTGTTTGGCGAAAGGTCACGGAGACTCTTATTAGTTCATTTAAACTTCTTTTCTGAAAAGAAAATAAAAATTGGAGTATATTTAAGGATACTTGCGATTTTGAGATGTCCCAAATATGTTATTGGATAATCTAAAGGCTTTAAAGGGAAAACAAACGGTACTATTGTTTGTGATGATACAAGATACCTTAGTTTATGAATAGATGTATTTTTTTGTCCCCAATTCAGTGGTGTGGTCAGTGGCGGAGTCAGGAATGGAATCAATGGGAGGCAAACTCCTAAGGAAAAATGATAAAAAAATTACTACGTAATGCAAAAAAATGTTTTAAAAGTTAAAATATAAAAAATTAAGGACTAAAAACACGACAAATATTGAAATACAATCTAGGAGTATTAGACAACTCTACGCTAGCTAATTTTTTTATCAAAAACTTATCCATTATCTAAACAAAATAAAATAAAATAAAAATCATCAACCAATTAGTGGTATAGCATTAAAGATTAAATTATTGTTGTTCAAGACACCAAGGAGCACCAACTAATCAAACACACACACACATATATATTCTTCGTAAAACAGAACACATAAATGAAACAAAGTATTTCACAAGCATTTTCAGCACTATAACTCTTCAATTTCATAAATGAAGTACTTACTTTTGCTGCTAGAAAGGATGTGCCCATTGCTCAATAAGTCCTGCTAAATTTGTTGGGATTTACAAAAAGAAAAACAGAACACAAAAATGAGAAAAAGAATCAATTGATGTGTTTCTTTTATTCTTAAAAGACAATAAGATAAAAACAAAATATATTGGAAAAAGAATTCAAAGGATCCAAGGGCATAGAGCTACTTCCCACTCTTGCTATTGCTGTCTTTTAGTGTGACAATTTTATTGAACACAAGCTTCTCTGAAGTTGAATCTATATCAACAACAAAATAACCTGGAATTACAAGGATAAAATAAATATTTTGTAAATGATAATGGAAAAAGAATTGGAACAAAAAGCTCAATTTTGCAGATCCCAACAAATTAAGTAGAAGCTAAGAGGAGAGGGAGGAGTTGAGAGAAAGTAACAGAGAGGTTAAAGCGTGTGAGAGGTGAGGAACAAGGGGATAAACAAAATTAAGTAGAAGTTTCACACTGTTATTTATTTATTTTTTTTAAAAAAAGGGCTGGATTGGCTGGGCTTCTTGGGTCTTAAGGGAGGCGAGCTGAGGCATCTGGGAAGATAAGGGGGGGCGAGCTGAATTTTCAGTGGGCCAAGGGGGGCAGACCTTTAAAAAAAAATCTACGTGTAAAAAACAAAATTGGGGGGAGCCAACCGGGGCGATGGCCCCTGTTCGCCCCCCTTCCCTCCGCCTGTGGGTGTGGTGATCCTTTGGAGTTCGGAATTGGGGTAGTTTTTTATTGATTATCGTGTTTTGAATATGGTTTTTCGTACCAGGGAAAAGTGAAACAAATTGTTGGCTCAACCCTTCGGGATTTGAAGGAGGAGGGGCCAACCCTTGTGACCAATTTTGAATCAGATATGTCAGCAGCCGAGTTTGCCAATTTCTACAAAGAAGATGGACTTACAGGTGGTCATGTAATCATGCTTGGAGCAGATCCTTTGAGTAAAAGTGCAGCTATTGAAGCATTGCACACTTATCCTGGTGAATTTGTCTGCTCTCTTCTGATAGCTTTTCTTTGGTGGTTGCTTTCTTTGTCTTGTTCAATTGAATAGTACCTATTTCTTCGCAACTCGTAATGATAGAAATTGAAGTCCTTGATATAAATTTAAAAATAAACAAAGACGAAGCTAATTATGTTTGGATTTCTCTCTCAATATAACTAGAATGCTTCTGGATCTGGTTAAAGTCAATGAGAAGAACATTAGGCGGGAAATCAAGCTGGATTTCAGAAGAATCACTCAACTTTTTTAATCTCTTAGCCTTTCTTCTGGCTTACTTAGGATTCTAGATTTATTTTTAAGCTACAGTATGATATTTGTGTTTCTTTCAAAAATTAGTGACTTTTTGGGTCACAATTTATATGTCATCATTAGTAATATCTTGTGGCTCTCTGAAATTGTCTTCTTTTTTTGTCCACAGCTACTGTTTTTCATCCGCTTGTATACCTGTTTACCTTATGTACTTAGAGGCTGCGTCGTTTAGCTGATCAATTTTGTTTTGGGGCCTTCCATATGCATGTTTGGGATGTGGTTTTGGATTTGCACCACTTTAATTATCTTATGTGAAGATATTCCACATGTGGATGTGAGAACCTGAGATCAGCCTGTGTTGCCTTTGACCTCTTAAAACTTACAGAGTTTTCCTTTGCTGAACTTACTGCGAGGACTCGTGAAAATAGGCGGTTTGCAAGTTGGGGGAGGAATCAATTCAGACAATTCTTTGAGTTACATAGATGAAGGAGCTAGCCATGTCATTGTCACATCAGTATGTTACAATTATTGTTCTCTGAATCTCTTAATGTGTATACAGAAAAATGTGAAATATTTTTATGATCTGGTTCAATATTTTATTTTTCTTTCTCACCAAAATGTGTGGATTTCAAGTTAACTACTCAAATTTTTATTTTGCTTCTGCATAGATTTCTGTATGTAGGATTTTTTCTCTTTTAAGCTTAAACAAGGGACGGCCTCATAGGCTGACTCATTGAGCCAGGAGTACCTCTGGTACTTCCATTTGAAGATTCCAAGCTGACTCAGATACTGCTTGTTGACTGCAACCATGAGCAGCCTCTTTTTTTTAGGCTAAACATATAAAATCTATGAAATTGCTCGTTATGATGGAACTGGATCTCAGGAAATATGTGACTAGAGCATAATGCTCTTGGAACACATGGTGAGCATACTTTAGCAGTGCAGTGACCTTAGAGAAGTATCTGGAAAGTAATTCACATATTTTAACCTTCCATTAAGAATAATTTTAATGGCAATTCAGTAGTTTTATGTTTCTTTGGTTATATTGCAGTTATTCCTTCTTCCCTAATTGATAGTTCGTTGCGTGTTCCAATGCTAAGTGGTGATAATTTTGCTGACTGGAAGCAAAGTTTGCTTTTCACTCTGGGGTGTATGGAATTAGATGAAGCGCTCCGTGTAGTGGAACCCACTATCACGGAATCAAGTACGCCACAGGAGATTTATTCTTATGAACGATGGGAGCGATCAAATCGTCTCAGTTTGATGTTCATTAAATCTCACATCATCAAGAGCATTAGGGGTTCTATCCCTGAAAGCATTAAAGCTAAGGATTTTTTAAAGTCCGTTGAAGAACAATTTGTTACTTCTGAAAAGGCATTAGCCAGCACCCTGATGAGAAAGCTGTCAAGCAAATCAATAAAGAGTTCAACTAGTGTGCGTGAGCACATAATGGAGATGAGAGACATTGCATCTCAATTAAAAACTCTGGAAGTTGAAATTTCTGACTCATTCTTGGTTCATCTAATTTTGAACTCTCTACCAAATGAGTATGGTCCCTTTAAAATATCATACAACACACATAAGGAAAAATGGTCAGTGAATGATTTACTGACTATGTGTGTTCAAGAGGAAGAGAGGCTGAAACTCGAGAAACCTGAGAAACCTGAGAGTTCTCACTTTGTTTCTCGTGCTAAGGGGAAGACCAAGAAAGGCAAGGTTGTCCACAACTTCAAGAAGGAGAACAAGGTGCCAATTAAGATTAATGGCACTAAGGATACTTGTTTCTTCTGTAAGAAGAAAGGACACATGAAGAAGGATTGCCAAAAGTACCTAAAGTGGCTCGAGAAGAAAGGTATATTCCTCTCTCTTGTTTGTCATGAATCTTTAGTTGTTGAAGCTCCTTGCAATACTTGGTGGATTGATTCTGGTTCTACAATCCACATTGTGAATACATTGCAGGGTTTTCTCACAACAAGGAAGCCGAAAAGAAGTGAACAACGAGTTTACTCTGGAAATAAATTGTTCTCAAGTGTGGAAGCGGTTGGGACTTACAGAATAATTTTGAAGACTGGATTTATTTTAGATCTTGAAGATGTATTTTTTATTCCAAACTTTTCAAGGAATTTAATTTCAATTTCAAAACTTGATGTATTGGGTTATGGTTTTTATTTTATAAATTCAGTTTTCAGTTTATTTCGAAATAATCAAGTTATTGGTGGTGGAATAAAAATTGATGGTCTTTACAAAATTGAATTAGATCCCAACTTTGAGAATAATTGTTTGTCAATACATACTATTGGCATAAAGAGAAGGCTTATAAATGAGAATTCCGGTTTGTTATGGCATAGGAGATTGGGACATATCTCCATTGAGCGAATCAAAAGGTTGGCAAATGACGGAGTCTTACAAACTCTTGATTTTACTGACCTTGGCACTTGTATAGACTGCATAAAGGGAAAGCAGACTAACAAGTCCACTAAAGGTGCCAGAAGGAGTTCAAAGATTCTAGAGATCATACACACTGATCTCTGTGGACCTTTTCCTACTCCATGTTTCAATGGTCAGAGATATTTTATCTCATTCATTGATGACCATTCACGTTTCATGTATCTCTACCTTATTAATGAAAAGTCTGAGGCGTTGAATGCCTTTAAGACTTATAAGGCAGAAGTAGAGAATCAAAAGGAAACGAAAATCAAGATCGTAAGATCTGATAGAGGTGGAGAATATTATGGAAGGTACACAGAAAAAGGACAAATGAGTGGTCCATTTGCGAAATTCCTTGAAGAGGAAGGCATTGTTGCTCAATACACAATGCCTGGTACACCACAACAAAATGGTGTAGCAGAAAGAAGGAATCGCACACTTATGGACATGGTAAGGAGTATGCTTAGTAATTCTAGTCTCCCTCAGTATCTATGGAGTGAAGCTTTAAAAACTGCTGTGTATATCTTAAATAGGGTTCCATCCAAGGCTGTCCCAAAGACACCTTTTGAGTTATGGAATGGGTGGAAACCTAGTTTAAATCACTTACACATATGGGGTTGTCCTGCTGAAGTGAGGATTTATGATCCGAATATAAAGAAATTAGATCCAAAGACAACCAGCGGATTTTTTATCGGCTATCCAGTAAACTCTAAAGGATTTAGATTTTATTGTCCTACACATAATACTAGGATTGTTGAATCAGAAAATGCTAAGTTTTTAGAGGATATTGAACCTAGTGCAAATTCCCAAAAGGTTGAATTTAAAGAAGCACAAGAGTTGTCTGTATCTTCTCCTTCTGGAGAAAGAATGTTTGTGTTTAGGAAAGATCAAATTGATTATCCTGAACCACAACCAGTTCAAGAAGAGCCAACCCATACAGAACAGGTTCAGACTGAGTCTACCCAACCTCTGCAAGATGTTGAGGAAGTAGAATTAAGACGGTCCTCTAGAATAAGGAAATCAACAATCCCTAGTGATTATGTTGTATACCTTCAAGAGTCTGACTTTGATGTTGGACCTAAAAGGGATCCAAATACGTTTTCACAGGCCATGAATGGAGATAACTCCATGTTGTGGTTCAATGCCATGAAGGAAGAGATGGAATCTATGGCAAAGAATCAAGTCTGGGATCTTGTTGACTTACCAAAGGGAGCTGTAGCCATAGGCTGCAAATGGGTTTACAAAACCAAAAGGGAAGCTTCCGGTAAAGTTGAACGATATAAAGCCAGACTTGTAGCCAAGGGTTTCACTCAAAAAGAAGGCATAGATTATCATGAAACCTTCTCTCCAGTATCAAAGAAGGATTCGTTTAGGATAATCATGGCATTAGTAGCTCATTTTGACTTAGAGCTACAACAGATGGACGTGAAAACAGCCTTTCTAAATGGGGATCTTGAGGAGGAGGTGTATATGAGACAACCTGAGGGGTTTGGTGATAACAGTCAGAAGGCATGTAAATTAAAGAAATCTATATATGGACTAAACAAGCCTCCCGTCAGTGGTATATTAAATTTCACAAAGTTATTACTTCATTCGGATTTTTGGAGAATCTTGTGGATCAATGTATATACCTTAAGGTCAGTGGGAGTAAAGTAATCTTTCTGGTCCTTTATGTAGACGATATTTTACTTGCAACAAATGATTTGGGTTTGCTATATGAAACTAAAAAGTTTTTGTCTAAACACTTTGAAATGAAGGATTTGGGTGAAGCCTCTTATGTCATTGGCATAGAGATTCATAGAGATAGAAAACAGAAAATATTACAACTGTCTCAGAAGGCCTACATTGAAAAAGTTTTAGGGAGATATGATATGAGCAAATGTGCTCCTAGTGTAGCACCCATCATTAAAGGGGATAAATTCTGTTTGGATCAATGTCCCAAAAGTGAATTGGAACAAGAACAAATGAAAGGTTTACCATATGCATCTGCAATCGGCAGTTTGATGTATGCTCAGGTCTGTACTAGACCTGATATTGCATTAGCAGTTGGTATACTGGGAAGATACCAAAGTAATCCTGGATTGGAGCATTGGAGAGCTGCAAAGAAGGTCATGCGGTACTTACAAGGAACCAAGAATTACAGTTTGACCTACAGACATGTTGACCATTTAGAAGTGTCTGGGTATACAGATTCAGATTTTGCTGGATGTATAGATAGCAAAAAGTCTACGTCAGGGTACATTTTTCTCTTTGCTGGAGGAGCTGTATCCTGGAAAAGTTGCAAACAGACTATAGTTGCTACCTCTACAATGGAAGCAGAGTTTATTGCGTGCTATGAAGCCACTACACAGGCATTGTGGTTAAGAAATTTTGTTAGTGGTCTCAAAATTATTGAGTCTGTTGAGAGACCAATTAAGATCTTATGTGACAATTCTGCGGCAGTATTCTTTTCAAAGAATCATAAAAGTGGAAGCAGGAGTAAGCACATAGATATCAAGTATCTTAGTGTGAGAGAAAACATCAAGAGACATGCTGTTTCTATAGAGCATATAAGTACTAAGTTGATGCTTGCTGATCCCATGACTAAAGGTTTACCGGTAAAACAGTTTAAAGGTCATGTGGACCATATGGGGCTTGCAAATTCATTTTGTACTTAGTTTCTCTCAAATTTTGAATTACAGACATGAAGTTATTGTAATAAAGATTTATTGCGCAAATTCTTTATTATTTATTGTTATCTATGGAGATAAATAAAATAGGACCTGAATGACTTATAGGAAGTTCATTCATAAAGTTTTGATTCCCATAAAGTACTCATATAATGAGTATTGTGCTGGTAATACATGGAAGGGACGACCGATTATGTTACGGTTTTACCGCTATGATTCGTGTGTAGCATTCATTATGTGGGTGGGAGGATTCCATAAACAGTTGGCCATACTAAAGAACTCCAGACACCATTAAGACATATGTCGTCAAGGTCAAGTGGGAGAATGTTAGAAAATTTCCTTAAGGTGACCTAATTGACATATGTAAATAATCTTTTAAAGTTTTAAAGATTATGGTGTTAGTTAAAATAAGATTATGGAATCTGTAGCAGATTCAAATTTAGAACTAATTGGATAAAGATTGCAATTTGATTTCTGATTTAAATTGGAATTCAAATTGTAACCAATTAGATAAAGTTTGCTATTTGATTTTGAATTTGAATTTGCTATTTGATTTTGAATTTGAATTACCTTGATGGAAGGAACAAATTCAAATCTACAACAGATTGAGGGTCCCTGACCTAGCCTATAAATAAGAGGCCTGTGTATACCATCTAATGCATTCTCTGTAAGGCATAGGCATAGGTTGGAAGAGCCTCACTAAAATACTTCATATTCATAAAGTTACTCTGCAGAGATTCTGTTCGAGTTCTGAGCAAGATGGCTGGAGGTAAAGATCCTGCTTTATTATTCCGCTGCATTCACAATCAAATTGATTGATTGTGATTTTACTCTTACAGTTAAAACTAAGAATTTGGTTAATCTTAACGGACAATTTTGCTGGTTAAATGTTTTAAGTGATCTCTTGTATTTTATGACTTGGCTTCATTACAGTATGTATTCAACAATGGCCAAATGGACCTTGAAAGGCTTAAAGATCTTGTTCGTGTTGTTGGAAAGCAGAGGCTTGTCTTGGACCTTAGCTGCAGAAGGAAGGTATCCCATCAGGCAAATGTGACATATTTTACAAACTGCCAAAGAGAGGAAAAAAAGAAAAGAAAACGTGTCTTACAAACTTGAGTTTGAACCAGGATTTGTTCTGGCTTTTGTATCAAGAGTTTCTTGGTCACGTGGAACATATTAGTGCTAAGTATCCCGTGCACAAGGTCAGGTGCTCTTGTGCAAGTCACTATATGAAGAGACTATACAATGTACACTCAGAGGAGCATACATTAAGAATCAGAAATAGAAAGATGGATTATGATAATGGTTCCCTTTATCTTACTTATGCATTTTCAATCATCATCTTTATGTGGTGATTTTGATTGTAGGAAGGTAAATATGCAATTGTCACCGATAGATGGCAGAAGTTCACTGATGCTTATCTAGATGAGAACATACTGGAGCTTCTAGCCAGTTATGCAGATGAGTTTCTGGTCCACGGTGTTGATGTTGAAGGGAAAAAGTAAGCCTTTGATTTGGATGTACTTAATTCTATCATCACTTTTCCCATGGCTTAAACTTCAATAACTCCTTTACCTTGGTCTTTAGAATCATCTTTCACTTTGTGATGTTATAGTATTTGTTAGAGATCATGACTCTATCTGGGGTCTGCTCTCCCCATGGCTGGTACGTGAAAGAAGGGGAAGAAAAGGAAGAAAAAACCTTTCAAGAAACTTTCTGCAAGATGGGTTGATTATGATTGCCTTTTTGTGCAGGCTCGGAATTGATGAAGAACTAGTGGCATTGCTTGGGAAGCATTCACCAGTGAGTAGCTGCATCCATTGTTTTCTCACTTGTATTTGTGTTTCTCATTATCTTGCTACTTTTCTTTTCTTTGGTGCCTTTTCCTAAATAAAAAATGCCTGGGCGCTGGAGTAGCCAAAATAACTCATCTATGTAGTCAATGCTCACCATATTGTTCCAAAATGCTGATAAGACCCTTGTTTAGATGAATGTAGATGAAACTATATCGAGACAAACAATTTAGAAACTTGTTTTGCTGAAAACATCTAAAATTCCTAGTTGCTACCTAAATGGCTAGAGAAAGCTTCTCTCATGCCTGAATTACCTTCGTTCGAACCATTCTCATAAGGATGAATGTCATGTGGTGTGAGCCTGTGTTATCTATAACATGTCTAGGCCTTTATTTTGACGAAATATTGTTATATTGCCAGATTCCTGTGACTTATGCTGGTGGTGTGACGGTAATGGCTGATTTAGATAGGATCAAAGTGGCTGGGATGGGACGGGTTGATGTTACGGTGGGCAGCGCATTGGATATATTTGGAGGCAATTTGGCATACAAAGACGTTGTTGCTTGGCATTTCCAGCAGGAGGCTTTTACTGTTTAGCGCCTATCAGTTGTTTTTTTTTTCTCTTCCGGTTTTTGTGCGTTTTTTTATTCCCATATTTAACTTGGACATCTTCGTAAGCAATGAATCCCAGTCAATCAAATATTAAAAAGTTAGATGAGATCGACCCTTCGAAGAAATCAAGAGCTGTCCCTTTTGGTTTTGCACTTCTGTTCCATGTGATTCAACTGCGTAGCTTACGAGCAGCCGCGGTTTTCCTCTGCACTGCTTATTTACTTCAGGGATAATTGCACCCAAAGAGAGAGATGATATCCATAACAACGAAACCAAGTCAAACAGTATTTATTTATTTGTTCAAGCCTAGGGCATCCCACTACTATTGCGTAATTTCAGTATTTGGGTTTTTCTCTGTATTTATTTATTTGTTCTTTTTTTTTCCTGGAATTGCCGGGAAATATTAACCACCACGCTTATTATCAGTGACCCTCCTGTTCCCACTTGTTGTTCTCTTCAACTGAAATTCAAAACGAAAAGCCAAAAAAAAAAAATGCTTCTCTCCAACCCTTCACTTTTCACTCTACCCACAACCTCAATTTCCACTACCAGAGACCGTCGAAGATCACTCTCGATCATCTCCAAATCTCCAGCCAACGAGCCACCGCAGCGAAGAACCATGTCAGCACTTGAAGCCCGTGTCTCTCTCGTCCTCGCTCTGGCTACCCAAGCCTTCTCTGTCTCCCAGCGACGTAAATGTTCAAAATCTATGACCAAATCTCAAAGCTTTGCTTTAGTGTGTTTTAAGACAACATATATATCTATTGTCTAAATAATTTACGGAGTTTTCGTGCAGTTTTAGCTGATACAACGGTGAACGGCCGAGGCTGTGAAGTACGTGTTTCCGAAAAGGTTCGAGAGTCGGACTATTGAGGAGGCTTTACTGGCTGGTAATGAATTTGGTTGGTTTTGATTGTAGTCTGTTAAATTTTGCGTTTTTTTTTTTGGTTTTTGTGTTCATTCTGTTATCGATTTTGGGTCTGATGCAGTTCCGGACCTAGAGACAGTGAATTTCAAGGTTTTGAGTAGGACTGACCCGTACGAGATAAGGGAAGTTCAGGTGCGAATTCACTTGGACATTTTCTTCTGGGATTGATTTGCTATATCCTATATGTACCTCATTGTAGCTTGGCAAAATAAGACAAAACGTTTCCGGAGGGGAGTTCCCCTCCCGAACCTCCTCCTAAGCAACTCTAACAACTTCTCTGAAACCCTAAGTACAACTTTCAGTTCCATAGGTGCATGACAGAAACACAGCAGCATTTAGGGGAAAATAGATAAAACCAAAGAAGACGATATTTGCAGTTGCCATATGTCTAAGCTACAGAGCTTTGATTTGCAAGCAGCCTTACTTTGTAGCGGAGACAACAATGCCTGGGAAGACTGGATTCAACTTCGATGGAGCATCTCGATCCTTTAATGTATTAGCGGAGTACCTCTTCGGTAAGGTAGTCTGAATGTTCCCAATGAATTTCTATAATACCTTCTTGTAATGGACTCGTCTTCATTACTTTGCTTTCTGTGGTTCTTGTGCTGTTTTCAGAATACAACCAAGGAGAAAATGGAGATGACTACACCTGTTTTTACACGAAAGGCTCAATCTGAAGGAGAGAAAATGGAGATGACAACTCCTGTGATTACAACGAGGGTACGGTTATTATTATTATTTTGGGTAATTTTAGGGTAGGGTTATTTGCATGCATGGTAGATTAATAATTGCTTGCGGTGCCTATTATGCTGTTATGGACACCGTCAGTCTAATCATGCATCTAACCTTACTTTTGGGTAATTTATGTTTTTTTTTGGTCATGATCTGATACCATTGCAAATGCATTAGCTGCAAGATCAAGAGAACTGGCAGATGTCTTTTGTCATGCCCTCAAAGTATGGTGCCAACTTGCCACTGCCTAAAGATCCATCTGAGAATCAAAGAGGTTCCGACGAAAATCGTTGCTGTTCTTGCCTTTTCAGGTCTGTTCTTCCCTTACTATTTGATGGTATTTTGGTACCAAGGCTGTACAACCGTAACAACATTGAATTGAACTCGGAGTTTGTGGTTAAGTACACATCAGTTTGTGTATGACTTCCATGCATTTTGGAGGCATGCATTAGTTGGTTGTTCATAATTGCTGTAATGTTGACTAATTCATGTCTGAAAAGGTTTTGTGACCGATGAGGAGGTCAAACAACGGGAGTCAAAATTAAGAGAGGCTCTGAAAAATGACAGGCAGTTCCAAATAAAAGAGGGTGCATTAGTGGAAATTGCACAGGTTGGATCTCTCTGAAATATTGAATGATCTCTGCAATTTGCCAAAATTGATTTCTGGGCACTTGGTAGAAAGAGAGCATTGTTCTCATGTCAATAATTTTCTGTACATATTGCAGTATAATCCTCCGTTTACACTTCCATTTCAACGTCGCAATGAGATTGCACTGGAAGTAGAAAGGAAGTAGCATATAGCATCAGAGCAATTGTAGAATCTGGATTGTTTCTGTAAGTATACAGAGTCAACTTTTGGATATTCAGCCATTCAGGCGGCATCATGTGTATCTTAACAATTTGTTTGATGCTTGTGATTTGTATATCCCTTATGAGTTTTGTGCTACTGAAGCTGTTAAATCATTCCGTATCTGAAAGCTAGAAAACCCTCAAATCAGTGACAAATATCTGCCTCTGGTGTTTCCACCACTGAAATGAGCAGCAGACCGCTCATAATAAGATCCATCCTTAATAGGAAACGTCCAGTCCTCTGTCTGCAGCCTAATAGTCTTGACAAGTTTCGGATCTTGGTACGAATTGGGATCTTGAGGCCAGAAATATATGAAAAATCAACAGATTCTAAACCCTATAGAGACTCGACAAAAGATTTTTTACTTACCACAGCAAGATGAATTAGTTCTTCAGAAAGCAGAATGAGCAATGCCATGAACAAAAAAATTTCAGAACTACTAAAATTAGTAAGTAGACTTCAAGCGGGACCATAAAATGAGCTTTCTTTGTTTACTTGTGATACCTAGTCTTCCCCGCATGATCTCAGAAAGCATATCTTCCTGGATGAGCGGATATCCTCTAATAAGAGGAAAACCCAAAAAAACAAAAAGCAACGGAGAATACAATTTCATATGTTTACAATGGAAGTAGAAAAGGACGACAAAGCCTCTGTCAGAAAGAGGACTAACTCCAACCCATTTGACAAAAGCGTCCACACCTTTGATTAGGGTGATGTTCGTTTTGAGAAAAAATGTAAGATTTTAGAGAAGTTGTGAATTTTTATGTTGAATAGTGTTTTATTGGTGTTTGTGTAAAGTGGAGAGAGAAATGATTTGATGTAATTGTTTAATAAAAAATTATTAGAGTTATGTGAAAAAGTATAGAGAGAGAAAATTTATGTTGAATAAAAAATTAAAAAGTTGTTGGAGATTGTGTAAAATGTATTGGTTTTTGTGTTTGAATTCTGAATATGTTCGGTGGTAGAATTGTGAATATACTTAAAATCCTGAAAAAATGGTGAAAACGAACATACCCTAGGACTTTTTTTTTTTTCTAGATAAAAAAGGCCCTCAGGGGTGAACCATCATGAAGCCAGCACCAAGGCCTCCCACTTAAACTCGGGATAACCACATGGCATGGGTCCCACCAAGGCACAATGGGGCTACCGTGAGTCGAACCTTCGTTAGGCAAGCCCTGGGTCCTAGGCACGGCTCCGCACACCACTGAGCCTACATCCTTAGTGGTCTTTGATTAGGACTTGACTTCTCAATAAGGATGGTTTTGAAGCTCTGCCCGTCTTTTGTGTCGGCCTCTTTGTTTGGGGAGCTGTATCTGTGAACCGTGCGTCTCTTGGTTGTCGTCTTGTCCTGCTTCTCTCTTTCTTTCTACCGACATTGGACCAGACGGACAAATAAATATCCCCCTACTATTTTTGTTTGCTGTGATTTTTTTTTCTTTTTGGTTTTTGTTTCTTGTTTGGGATCTATATTTGGTTTGGTGTCGAAAAACGTTTTTGGTGTACTGATTAGGAAAAAAAATTTGAGATATGTTTTTTAAGGTATCCGTGTGAATGGTGGGGTTCACATGAATAATATTTGGGAAGAGAAAGTTTTTGAAATTTATTCTCTTAGAGAATGTAAGAGTAAAAAAAGTAAGTTGGTATGAGAATTTTTGTGTGAGTTTTTAAGGATTTTTGTAAAAGAAATAATTTGATTTATTATTTTTCATAAAAATTGAGACCAATAATTAAATGGAAAATTTTATTGAAGATTGAAATGTTTTGTGTGTAAAAATTTCATGTTTGAATTGGAAATCATTTTTAAAAAAAAATAAAAACGTTTTTAAAATTATTAACCAAACATGGTAAAATTTGGCTACATAACTTACTAGAAATGGGCTTTTGCAGAATAGTTTTTTTTTTCATTCATTCACATTAAATTTGGAATTATTTAATTTATCTTTGCCAGGTTCAAATGTATTATTTTTTTTCACCCCTTTTCACACAAAACTTATGTCGGTATCTAACCCATTTAGTGATACGTAACTGTATTACCTGTCGCGTTCTTTATTCTTGTCCACATAAAACTCTACTACTCGCGTAAAAATCCCGAGTACCATTGCAGTTAACCTTCCTCTGAACTTCAACCATCCTCAGTCCTCGCCAAAACCTCTGTTGGTAAACCATGGCTACAGCTCTCAACCTCCCACAAACCCCAATTCTCAGGACATTTCCCTTCCGGAGAACACCCAAGAGCACTGTCTCCGTTAGAGCAACATCAAGCTCCTCAGAAACACCGATAACTTCAACTTCTGTGAGTACGAAAGAGGAACAAACGCAAGGCCTTTCATCATCTGTAACATTTGCTCCCCCACCTGATTTCAAGCCGCCTGAGCCGAAGCGATTTGGGGTGAGACCCGACAAGACATGGGAAGTCTTTGGGGCTTCTCTTGCCCTGTTTTTCCGTCTGGGGACAGGTGTTTTTGTTTCTGGGTATGGAGTTTTCTTGCTTTTTGTTTTGTTTTGGATGTCTTGGTGTTGTTCAGTTACTGAGAAAAATTGACGGAAAACAAAACGAATTGCTAGTCTATTTGTCATTGTTTTTGTTTTTCAGCTTTTGAATTTAGAGTTGAATGAGCCAAAAATATTGATATGCTCTTGATTTAGAAAAAGGAATCTGATTTCTAAAGCCTTCATTGTAACAATGTACATTTTTTGTCATTTATTGGTGGATGAACCTTAACTCGAAATGGGAATACAATCTGTTTTCATGCTAATGTTATGAATTTGCTTGAAAAGTAAATATATGTAAGACTTATTAACTAGAGATTACGAAGGGTTTAAAGGGACTAGCTCTCATGAACCCAGCAGAATGACCGGGATTTGAAGTGATTAAGATTGGACTATAACATTCTAAGGAAACGAGCAAGGGCTTAGCCAAGGCCTCTTTATGATTATTTTCAACAGACTACTATTTGAAGGAAAATTTGGTGCCAATTTATCAAACCCTAGAAATCTAGCCTCAAATCAACTCATGTCAGCAGTGGCAGAAATTTGTTGCACTATGTGCTGTTGAAAGTGTTTTATCTTGTTTGTTGTATCTTTTGGATATAGTTGCAGGTACTTAAGGTTTCTAGTTTTGTGACTTTGGAATTGTGCCATGGCAGGTATTCTGCATCCTTCATTCCCAAGAATGAGTATCCACCTGGGCAGTATGCTCTTGATTTTTCTGGTAGCTGGAATTCTATAATGGTTACTGCTTTCTCAACTTGTTATAAGTTGCATTGGTACTTGTGTCAGAGTAAACATACATTATGCTGTCTCGATGTCTATCCTGTAGAGTGTTTCATGTAGGAAATTGTGTCATATTCATGCCATACATGGTCGTGCTTAAGTAGTCTGGTGCGTTTTAGCTCTTTTTTCCCGTCTAAACCTTCAGATCACTTGTATTCTTTTACCCCTGGAATTCTAATTGATTGATTCTGCCCTTGTGTACCAATAAACTCCGTGGCTGGCGAAGTCTTGTCTTGCTGCTGATACCACAAATCTGAAAGGAGATTCTAAACTCTGTATATACATGTCTTTCTCTGTCTTTTCCTGATTTTTTCTTTCTTGGGTCAAATAACAGATTCCAAGGTAAAAGAGACTTCAAAATTAGGCCCTCGTCCAGAGAAGCCTATAGAGATATATGAATTTGAGAGGTATCATTTTCTTGTCTGCTGAATTTGTAGGCAGCAATTAAATTTGTCGCTGACTTTCCTTTGTAGGCTTTTTATCTTCTTTCTTTCTTTCTCAGAGTCTGAGATTTCGTATCGCCCTTCTGATGTAATACACACTGACAGTACCTTTTTTTCTTTATTATTTTTTTTCTTTCCATGTGTTGAATGGCATGGATCACATAAAGCTGTCCATTTTGTCGGAAGGTAACGTGTTTTTTTGGCTTTCTACACCATAATGTTGGTAAAATATGTATACGATGGAATATTACCCCAGCAGAAACTTCCTGATAGTTCATGTGCATGCCTACACTGTGACATAGTTTTGGAAAATTCCAACGGTCACATAAACCATGTATCAAACAAGAGAATGGCTCCAGGCTTTTTAAGTTTAGATATTAAAATTGAATCATGTGGTTTTATGAAATTATGATCAACTAGTAATGGCATATTTAGTCCGAAAGAGGGACCGCTTTTGAGGGTGATGCTGATGTGTAAAAAAAAAGTGTCCAGCTTGTCAAGAATGTGGTTGGATATGAACCCAGTCTGTTGTGTATGATCCACAGAAACGTGGGCCTTAGGACGTCATGTACGTTTTGGTACAGTAATTCAAGCAGTTGCTCTATCAATGCATTCTTGCCAAAAATTGCTTATCTATGAGTCTTTTACGGTTTGGACTAAACCATTCAAATTTGTACAGGTTAGGGAAATCGTTGCAGTGTTGGATCTTGATGTTCTGTTTTATCCTTGCCCGAGAAACGGTCCAAACTTCCGCCCCAAAGTTGCTCAGATGGGTGGAAAACAACAGTTCCCTTATATGGTTAATTTTTTTTTCTTTGAACATCCTGTCTTGGGTTTATCCTAGTATGATCACATGCTAAATTCAAGTGGGAGCTTAGCTTCGAACTTGCTTCTATTATTGCAGGTGGATCCAAACACAGGAGTTTCGATGTATGAATCAGATGACATAATCAAGTACCTGGTTGGAAAATATGGTGTGTGTGATTATATTGACTTGCTTCCATTGATGCATTTCAATTGGTTGGTTGTTTTTCCATCATCTGATAATTGGTATATATGTGTTGTCTATAATGCAATATTCATAGATCTAATTTTATTTTCACTTGGCATAAAAGAATATTAAACTTCTAAGAATTGTCTCTTTATTTTTAAAATGTTTTCACTTAATTTATTGTCCGGTTTGGATGAGCATTTTCCTTCCAGCCCTTCGTACGTACAATCACAATTATTCTTGTAATGGTGAAATTTTTATTTCCCTTGATTGAGAGATTGAGTATAACTACTATTGACTTTTGCTTACTTGTGCATTAAGACTTCTTTCCATATACCACAGATATTTTACAGTTAGATCTGTTTGGTTTCTTTTGGTTAGGTGATGGAAGTGTTCCTTTCATGTTGTCACTTGGTCTACTAACGGTTAGCATTTTTTGATTCGGTAATGATTCCTTTATTTGTGATCTTTGTAGTGTTGCTTATTGCTTGCTGCTTTTCCTGTTGCAGACTTTGACTGAAGGCTTTGCTTTGATTGGGCGCATGGGGAGGGTAAATAGATTCTTAAGCTTTGTTCCACACTGTTTAAGAAGAAGCTTTTTTCATATGCATATTCCATGTGATTCTTGTTAATATTTTTTCTAGAGAAAATTCGAATTCAACTCTTATCTTATCTAATCCTAGATGATTTAGTTCTGTTATTAACTTTATAAGTAATAGGTACTATAATCTTCCTTGACCATCTTCTTATTTTACTCAGGGATCTTCTTATGCTCCATCAAAATTGCCTCCTAAACCGCTTGAAATATGGGCATATGAGGTTTGTAGTTACCAAATGATGTTTAATGGTTAAATTCGGCTTCACAATCCATTTCTTGGGTACATTATTTGGAAATATTATTACTTGATAATATTGCACAGGACATTATGTAGCTACTATGTCGGCTTCTTAAAAAAGTCTCAGATGTTAATTTTTTTTATTTCAGGGATCCCCCTTCTGCAAACTTGTTCGTGAAGTACTTGTAGAGCTAGAGCTACCACATTTAGTCCGCAGGTAATGTCCATCTGCTCTGATCTGGTGGTTTAGGCTCCGCGTAAATGTGTCTTTGGATCCTTTGTTTTAAATGAACTGCATTTTTTCTAGTTATGTGCATCCATGTGCCTGCAGTCACGTATTATGTTCATTGGCAGCTGGACAACTTGCTATGATTTGTCCAATTGTTGAGGATGAAATGTACGCACCGCGTTCTTTTGATGAAAAAGAGAAAAAGTGAACAATCTTAATACTCATATCCACTCAAACAGATACAAATTTCTACACAAGTAAAACTGCATCCATCAAGATTTTTCAGTTGGGATGATGGTTGTCTCAAGCCTTCTGGAAACCGTTTGTAATAGTTTATAGATTTTTTCACTATATTGTACTGAGTCATGAACAGAGTCCTCCTTGCTAATTTTTTTTCCCTGAGAGATCACTGCTGTGAAAAGGCATCTTATATTGTTCTGCATGTATTTATATGCTATGCAGTCTATGCATGTCTCTCTTTTCTACCCATGGTTCTGCATTGTGACCAATACATTTTAAATCTACTTCTCTTTGTAGTTGTGCCCGTGGGAGCCCAAAACGTCAGATATTGTATGAGAAAGTTGGGCACTTCCAGGTATGTTTTGTAGCATTTCTACAGATAGTCTATCATTTCTTCTTTCAGAGTAGTACTTGGTGCATAACATGGCATCATATAGCAAATTCTACGACAATGTTTGGCAGGTGCCTTACCTAGAAGATCCAAATACTGGGGTGCAGATGTTTGAAAGTGCAGAAATTATTGAGTATATAAGAGCAACTTATGCTCTTCCATAAGAAATACTCCAAAGGCTTTAGGGATTTTGCTCATTTGTATCAATCTCTTTCTTCACTTCTTGTTACAATGTATTTGGGCTGAACCAACCCATTCGGTTTCTAAGTTTCCTGGGCCAAGCTCCAAACCGGGCCACTTGGAAACTGCCCGAGCCCAGTCAGCCTCGGTCGGTCTCAGCCCAAATTTGAACACCCTAATTGTGTACACTGATATACAAGGAGTGCAAGTAAAATGGATGAAATGAGGCTTTTTCTTTTCTTTTCTTTTCTTTTATGGATTAGTGTTATTGCATCTTTGGAGAATATGCGTCCAGATATTTCAAGGCATGGCCTCTGGTCCTCACATTGTGGGGACTTTAGTATATCCAAGTTGACCTTTCCACGACTCAGTGGAGAATCTCCATCTCTGGATTTTGAAGCTCAGAAGAAAAGAGTCGTCAACAGTTACCTCCACTATGCCCACTTGTTGTGGCAGTTGGTGTACTGCATTTTCGCTACTGGGTCTGGGCATCTTGTCATGCTCTCACCTTTTGTAAAGAAAGAGCTGCATCGATCTGCATTGCGATTTTGCGATGAGGTATCTGATTCCTGCTGTGTGAGTTCATTGTCGCGCTAAAACAAGCATGCACGTGCACCTCCATGTCCTTTCCTCCTTTCAGTTCCACTTTTTCTTCTGGCGAGTCTAATCGCGCGGATCGTCGTTCGACCGAAGCCATACCCCGTGACTGCTGATCTTTCTGTTCCGCCATTTTGCCGTGTACAGACCCATGCGGATTCATTCACAGCATGGTTGAGCGGATTTCACTTCCATGCCCGTTGACAGAATGCTTTATATTTTGTTTTGGACCCCAGCATAAAGTCCACACTCGTCAAAACTTTTCTCAAGTATCATTAAACAGTGTATGGTTCTTTTGTTATTATTATTTCTCTTCAAATTATCTAATACATTAATTAAAGTACAGAATTGCAATTGTTCCTGAGATCTATCCATAATGTGGTAGCGATTGTACTTACTCTACCATCTAAACATAAATCTTAAATAATTTTTTAAAAATAAAATGGCCGGTTAATATTGAATCAGTACTCCAACATTTTATTATTTACTAAAATCTACCATAATTCATAAGATCGCGGTTCAAAGAAGATATTGCGCTTCTCTCCTTTCTTTTAACTAATTAATTAATTAAATTACTCAAAACGTAATAACTTTTAGACTCGCAGATGCTTCTTTTTAACGTGATATCGATCTCATGGAGCTATTTATCGTTTAAGTTGTAAATTTATTCATAATTTTTCAATACCACATAAACTTGAGGTGCAATTATAGCTTTTATATATGTTCACCCATGTATATGCTATTGGATTATGCCGAAAGTCACCGACTTAGCTGTGGACATGCATTTTGATCCTGAAGTGGAAGGTGAATCATGAAACACCCCCTCATCTGCTGGCTCCTAGTTTCAAAAATAGACCAAAACTTCCAAAGACTAATAGTGGGAATCATAGATATCCCTATTTGGGAAGAGACTCAAACCAAAACCCAAGTTCAACCTCTTTTCCAAACATGGATAATAATTGATAAACATTGGAATAGCTTTGGGTATTGAATTTACTCTCGAGGCTTTGTAGATTGATCCACCAATGGAGTTTTCCTTCTATTTTTTGGGCCTTGAATAAGCCCTGTAAGTACAAAGTTTAAAGGACTCGCTCTTTCTGTCAAAGTCAGATAAGAGTCTGTTTGCATAAAAAATTTTACAAATTTTTTCACCAATTCACAATAAAATACTACAATATAATCGTTTTCTCCCATCAAATCATAACTTTTCACTACAAAAAATATAAAAAATTACATCTCTCTTCATTTTTTCACTAAACCCAATACCATCACTAAACTCAATATCAAAAATTTTACAACACAAACATAACCTAAGTTGCGCCTATGTTGCAATAATTTTGTTTAACTTAAAAGCTCGAAATTTCCTTCAATTTGGACCAGAGTTGGATGGAATAAACTTTTTTTAAAAAAAATTGCAATTCATTTTGTCCAATGGGCCAGAATTTTCTTTCACTTTCAGTTAACATTACCCAAAAGAATCGGGATAAATACAATATTAGTCTCTGTGATTTACTCTAAAATCAAATAAGTCTTTAAATTTTAAAACGCATAAAATTAGCCCTTAAAATTTAAAATCATTCACATTTGAAGGGTCCCAAAAGGACTAAAGTCATGATAAATTTTAAACTTAGACTAATTTTATGCGTTTTAAAATTTAAGGACTTATTTAATTTTGAAACGAAATAGAGGGAATAATTGTATTTATGCCTTTCTATATCTTTCTGAACGTCTAACTCCTTTATTGGTTAGATGTATAATTTAAATCAGATCGGTGACTAATTGGAAAAGTTGTGGAAGACAAAAAAAGAAGAAGAAGCAAAGACTAGAATAAAGAAAAGATTCCAACCTGTTTTTTTGGGTACAGAAGAAGCTGCAGCCTGCAGATGGAGGTATGAGGCGGCACCATGTGAATAAATAGATACAGACAGCCCAAGCTAAGCTAAGCTAAGGTTATCCTAGAGTTGCGAGGAAACACTTGCCAAATATAGCAGTGCATGAGATCTAGCTCTCTAAATATAGAGCTTCTCGTTCTAGTGGTGGGCGTGCAAGGGAAGAAGCACGATCGTAGAGCATAACCATCCGTCTTTTCTTTTTGTAAGGAGGGACGGGCTTAGTTACGAACGGAGATTAGCAGTTGACGATGGCCCTTAGAATTTCATTCTCAGTCCTCTCGATCGCGTTGGTGCTTGTAGGCACTTCGGCCTTCTATGGAGATCATGAGCGTAGGATCTCTGTCTCTGTCTTTATCTCTCTCTGACATGCGTATACATGCTTTTAAACGTTGAAAAGTTCGGTGTTTGCTCTCTCTTTTCTTCCGCCATTTCTTTTGGTTTCATAATGAACTTTGATTTTCAGGAAAACTTCCTGGTTTTCTTTTGATCTTTTTTCTGTTGGGAAATTTTTCCAAGGCATTCGGTCATTGGGTTCTCAACATCAATTTGTTTGATAGGTTGCTAATCTATCTCATGTTTGGAATTTTCCCACCAGAGCATACAGTTTCGTTTGGTTATAACGGTAACACTGGCCCTGGAAACTGGGGAACCTTGAGCCCACAATACGAGACATGCTCAAATGGCAAATGGCAATCTCCTGTTGACATTGTGAAGGAAAAAGTTGTCCGTAACAAGAGCTTGAAGCCCTTGATCAGAGACTACAGCCCTGCAAATGCCACACTGATAAACCATGGATTTAACATCGCGGTTTGTTCTTGTTCTAGAACTTCGAAATAGATTGTCTTCTTTGCATCTTCTTTTGATTGGCGATCAGATTATGCTTACAGTAGTTCATGTCTATTTTGGCCTGCAAAATTCTGCAAGCACCTACGGAGAATGGATTACCTCCGAAGGGGAACCCATCCGGATGACCGAATGGAAGCCATCCATTCGGTCATCCAAGGGTCAGAAACAAGGAGGAGTGTGCTGACCCTTGGATGACCGAATGGATGGCTTCCCGCCGTCCATTCGGTCATCCGGATGGATTCCCCTTCGGAGGGAATCCATCCTTGCACCTACGAGGATGTCGGAGTACCGTGCTGACCCTTGGATGACCGAATGGATGACTTCCCGCTGTCCATTCGGTCATCTGGATGGATTCCCTCCGAAGGGGAATCCATCCTCGCACCTACGAGGATGTCGGAGTACCATACCAAGAGGTTCAATTAGGATGTACAAAAAAAAACCTATATCCAAATCCGTTATTCCATTTATACTCCCTAGTCCCTGGCAAAAGAACGGACTAGGCAGGTATGCAGAAACCAAAACCAAAACAATTTAGGCCCTGATGTCCTCACCAAAGCCTACAAATTTTAAGCCAAAATCCATAGTTAAACAATGTGAGACTCGTCGACAATTTCATTTGAGGCAGTAGATTTAGCTGCTTCCGGAATATCGTGTAATGGTCAGAGCTGGAGCCTGGAGGGTTAAATAATTTGATCTCTGCAGACAATCCAAAACCTGAGGATTAGAAACATTAAAGGCAAAAATAATGGAAGAAAGACTATGCGCAAGTGATCAATAAAAGACCCTATCCGCCTATGTTTCTACAACTGGTACTCAAATCAAATGCTGGCACCCTTTGCCTATGCAGATAACTTTCGACGAACATGTTGGAGTGTTGGTTGCGGATGGGAAGAACTTCACCTTGAAGCATGTGCACTGGCATTCTCCTTCTGAGCACCGGATTGAAGGAGAACAGTATGCTCTCTCTCTCTCTCTCTCTCTATGTACAAGCACAGGCACGCACACAAAGACGCGAACTAATCTTTGTTAGTGATTAACGGGAGCTCTACTGTGTGAAATGGGCCGACCCAATCCTAAGACTGAACACAGGTTTTCTTTCATAGCCCTTATGGGTCTAGAAAGAGCCACTTTTAAGCCCAAACCCAAGCCGCTGACGGGAAAGCCCTCGTCAGAAACTCCTGTTATAAATATGTCATTCTAGTGCGAAATAAACAGCATTTTGGTTGATAACTACAGATTTCCAGTGGAGCTGCATTTGGTCCACAAGGCCGCTGACGGCAACTTGTCCGTTGTGTCAACTCTCTACCGATATGGTGATCCCGATCCTTTTCTTTACAAGGTATATTTCTTCTTTTCCGTTGAATAGTGGATGTCCCAATTGTCATCATTCTCAAAGGGAAGAAAAAAATTTCAGCAATAACTTCAAAAAATAAACGAGAAATTGGAATCTCAGATGTTTTATTAGTACTGTTCGTGGTTGCAGCTTAAGGACAAGTTGGACGAACTGGCCAAGGAATCGTGTGCAGCGGATGAAGAGGCTCATATCCCTCTTGGAATCTTGCAGACTAAGTACATGAGGCGAAACACCCGCAAGTATTACAGATACTTCGGATCTCTCACCACCCCCCCTTGCACCGAGCACATCATGTGGAACATTCTCGGCAAGGTACGTACGCATATTCATTTATATTTATATTTTTTGTACCAATTAAAAGTAGTCAGAATGATGAATTTACGTCATATATGGGTGAAAAATAACAAAAATGATATTATATTTTCTTGATATATAGAAGAATTTATTTATTTTAAATGTAAATATGCAGTTTTTCATATACTTGTGATCATTTTTTGTACTATCTTAATCCGTCCCCTTAAAAAAAAATTCTAGCTCGGCCACTGAATTATTGGCAAGTTAATTAACTTGCAGGTGAGATCAATCTCCAAGGATCAGGTAGAGGCTCTCAGGGCACCTCTGTGGTCTACTTGCAAAAACAACTCGAGGCCAATACAGCCATTGAGTGGGCGACATATCGAGCTATATGATGAGCTTGGAAACAACTGATTTGTTACTATCTTCTCCACTGAAATAGTTGCTCTACCTGTCTACGTGATGTGTGTACATTAGTGACCTTATCTATTAATATATCTCTTCTAGAACACACGAAGAACGTTAAAACACAAGTTAATGATTCTTCCTTTTGTATCTTTAAAGCATTGAAGTTTTGATGATATTTTTATTTAGAATAAAGGAGATGATGTCTCAAAGTTATTTTTAATAAAAATTCCAATGTTGATTTTTGGGGCGTGACATTAGGAGTCAAATGGCACTAATGCCCCTGACGGTGACATCTCACCTGTGACTGAACAGTGAAGACTACCACCATCACCCCAGAAATTCAGCGAACGCTCACTGTGCACTTGAAAGTCCAAAATTAACGAACGAACGAACGAACGATTAACGGAGTACCCAACACAATAAGGGCTCCAACGAATAAAACCGATATAGATGACGTCGTCAATCCCTTAAAGGATTTGGTTAAAATATCGGGCACTTTTCTCCCAAGTCCCAATTTACAGCCGATTCCAGATTGCGAAACACTCATTCGATAAAATTCCCAATATAATTACCATGACTGTTACAAGACAAAATTTATGACGGCTCATTGACATTACAGAACACTCGTACATATTTACAAAACCTTATCCTGAAACATCAGAAGAAGAAGAAGAAGAAATTACACGTATAGCTAAGGAAATTATAGTAACTGTTACCTTTCACCCACGGTGGAACCGTTATTCAAAGTGCCACGTCATAAGGACGTCCACCGAGAAGCGGGCCCCATCAGAGACTCCCAAAACGAGACCGCTACAACGACTTGAACGCTCACCGTCGCCATAACAAAGTGAGTTTAGACGACTCCGATCAAGCTAAGTCTCCGGCCCACGCGTCGGACCTCCTGCCAGATGCGAACCGCATCACGCCACCCAAACCGGGTGCTTCAACCTCTGAGACGCTCTTCCGAGGGAGCGGCTCTGCATACGAGGCGTCGGTATCGGACGCCGTACTGTGACGCGCTCCAGTCGTCGCGCTCCTTCTCGGAGGTGATTCAGTCTGTGGCGCGTCCGTATGATGCGCCGATTTGTCTTTACAACCAGACCTGAAAATAGCTCGAAAACTAGCAAACAACCCGGCTTTCCGTTTCACGGCCGATTTGTCTTTTTCCTTCACCACCGGTTCAGAGGACCGCTGCCGATTCCTAAATCTGCGACTGCGATCCCTCTTCGATCTCACCCTTCCCATACACGAGACCTTTGGAGACGACGGTTCGACCAACTGAGCCTCCGATTTGTGGGCCGATCCCGACCGCTTGGGAAACAGCCGCATGTTTCCCGTTTTGCAGTACCGACGGTTTTTCGCGTCGACGTAACAAGACTTCTGAGGCTTTGGTAAGCCGATAATCGAAGCCTTGGACTTAAAGGTCAGACTAAACCGCTGAGAACTCGAGTTGGAATTCGGATTCAAACTCGGGTTCAAGTTTGTCGAATTGGAGTTTCCTTTGGCTGAATCTTTCCTCTCGTAAAAGGCATGCTGGTCGAACCAATCTAGCTCGGCATCTTTGGAGAGCCAAAACGATTCTGGAGGGAAATCGGGAGGGACCTCGGGTTGATCTGCCTCACCCAGCGGATGATCTCCGTCGGCGAGGGTTTCGCAGGCGATTTTCCTATCGGTGCCACCGGCGCAGGCTGAAACTAGTGTTTCCAAATCAACTTGTGGCATCTTACAGAGAACAATATCGAAGAAAGAATTCGGTCTTCAGAGAGAGAGAGAGATCTGTTGAAGATTAAGTGGTTGAAATAGCAGGTTTTATAAAACTAGTTCTCCACAAGAAAGCGAGAAACAAAGAAAAAAGTGCAGAAAATCTGATGTGAGAGATATAGAGAGAGAATTATTGGAGGGAAAGTTCAACTTGTTGACTCGTACTCGGTAGTTTCGTCTATTTTGGTTGGGTGCGGGCACCCGCTTTTTGGAGAAAGAAGATGAATCCAAAAAAACAATAAATAAATACGTAAATATCACTTTTTTTAGTCAAAAGAATACGAAACGTCGTTTTGCTTCTGGATCATTAACTTTTATAAAGTTTCAACCTCTTTGGCTCGGAGAAGAATAGAGCCTTTTTCTAAACCAACGGCTCACGGCTTACTCGAAATTGGCTGGATAGATACTCTCGCTTTCAGGAGTGGGACTTATATATAAATTATTAACATAAACCAAATAATTCAAACATACTTAACCTCAAATTTAAATTTCGATTGTTGCAGACCCCCTTGCAAACTGACGTAAAAATCAAGCTGAAACAGTTTCACGTGGAAATGGAATGGGTCGGGCTTTACTTCTCTCCTTATAATTTGACTTTAAAATCTAAACATAAAGCTTATAATTAAGCAATTCAAAAATCAAGTTGGCCTGCGCGTGGAATTCCAGTTTTCCATGAGACTGATTTTGAAATTAATAAATAAATTAATCCTTTTTTTAAGTGCAAGCTAATTAGGTGGCTTTCAATTATCTTTACTAGGAGTTATATATAATAACATATAATCTAATTATTTTTTATTTTCTCTGTTATAGAAAGAAAGACAAAAAAAACTTAATATTACTTCGTTGACGACTTGATGCCAGATCATTTATACATACAGTAGATCAGATCTTGAAGTGCCATAAGAATGTGAGTGTGTGCCATATCGTGCTCATGCCAACCGGTAAGTGCAGCCCTATAATAGTACGTGCCACCGCCCACTGGCTTGAGGACTCTAAGATGCAATAATCAAGCTCTAGTTTTATCGTGCAGTTTACGAAAATTTATAGGTGATATTATTATCTCTATACTTAGGGCGGCAACATTAAGCTTGCCATCCCAATTCCCATTTCTTAAAAAAAAAAAACCTTGCTTTTCAATCCAAAACTGTTACTTTTAGATTTTAAAAAAAAAAACGAACCATAGAAGGAAACCTCCCTCGTGGCTAGCCCTTTAAGCATTAAGAGAAGTCTCCCCTTGAATGATGCTACAAGCACTAACTCCACAGCAAGTGTAATAATAGATCAAAGGTTTGTTAGCAGGTGGTAGGATTAAAACGTACGCATGTTCACCTTTAAATATGATTCGTCCTATTGAGCTAGTACAATCACAAGAGATTTTTATATTTTCGTGCCAACTCTATAGAAAAAAGGTTAGGGTCCTAATTAATCTTAAGAGGTCCTAACGGAGGACTGAGATGTTGCCAATACATTAATGAATAAAATGGAGAGCTGGGATGTTGCAAACACATTAATGAATATGTAGAGATAAAGCACTAGGACATCTTAGCCCTTCATTATATTCATTAATGTGTTGGCAACATCTCAGCTCTCACTAGGACCTCTTAAGACCTTAAGATTAGGACTCTAATTCTTCTTGAAACAAATGTGCTCAAGTAAGGTATTAATTTTCGCAAAGGAAATTGGGTTGATTTAACAGTTGTGGGGCCCAAAATAAAGGGTTAGGTTCAATGGGATTTTAACTATGATGCAAACATTCTTTGGTTGGATTTTATTCTATATATTAATAAATCATGCAATCTCCTCCGACCTCGCTATCGTTTCACGGGGGATAGTCTAATTCAGGCGCCATATGGAGTTGATATATAAAGAACTCAACCGTAGATACCAACCAGTTGCCGTTGGAATTTTTTTAAAAAAAAGAATAATTTATTTTCTTCCAAATCAAATAAGACTGAGTAGTAATCTACGGAAGAAATTGCATATAATTTATGATTCATCCCCTTTTTTTTCTTTTCATTTTGATGAGCCGGGCAGGTAGGCTAATTTGATAGTAGTTGCCAGTTGGGGTAGGAGGAACCTTTGAGGCCGATTAGGTACTACCTGCATCAAATATAATGGGAACTGGGAAGATAAGTCTTCCATTACAAAACTAAAAATTCAAAAAAAAATAAATAAATGGAGGTGCTTCAGTGCAGTAAATTTCATCTTACGGGGAAAATTATGTGAGTGACCCTGAAACTAGGGGCAGAAAATCCATAGGTGCACTGGATTGCAATAAGTTCAAATTGCCACGTCGTCATGTTCTGCCACGTTCAAAATCGTTTAATTTATTGGCGCTTTTTTTTAGGTTTGCTTTGTTTTGCGGGGGAATTTCTTTTGTGTTCTATGATTAAGTGGAGAAATTTAAGGTATCCTGCAAAGTCAGCAATAATTGCTTGCAATAACAGCATGAAAATATGAGATTATGACAAAAATGGCACAAGGATTCATGTGATCTTTGTCTCCTCTCTCTCTCATATATCATCAGCTTTTCTGTTTGCGAGAAAGTTCTGCAAACTTTTGTCTCAAGTGTTATTTTTTCTGTCATTTTTTTCTTTGGTGGGGGTTGACAAGTCTGATGAAATGGTTCCAAGATTAATAATTATAAAAAGGCTATCGTTGCCATGGTCCAACACGCATTCACTTCAAATGTTGAATCCTCTACAATGTCCACATAAAATCATGACTCATGATTGTGTTCAAGATACTTAAGAATCAGTGCGGTTGGAAACAGCAATTGAGTGAAAAATGAGGAAGGGGAAATTGGGGAATTGAAAACAATCCAAAGGGTTTGAAATTTTACAATAATTCAATGGTTGAAATTTGAATGGATTAACTTACAATTTTGAGACTAATCATATTCATTTGATGGGTGTGAATTCGAATCTTACAATTTACTAGCACAGTTTTTACTCGATTGATAGTTAGGTTCTGAGGTTAATTTGAGTGTTTGGAGTTTGTCATCAGAGGTAGATCCAGGAGGTGCGGCCCTAGGCGGGCGCCACCTATTGGACCGGCAAAAAAAATATTACATGTAATTTTTTTTAAGTTGGTCTGGGCCTATGGGAGCCTGATCCCCATAGGCCCAGGCTAACCCTGATTTTAAGCCTGCCGCAAATACTTCCCATCTGTTTTCAACGTAGTTTTCTATTTTTTTCGCCTTTGCAGCAGAGAGTTCAGATTAGGCGAGATGGGGCTTCCATAAAAGACGAGGATTAGAAGGAATATTTTTAGAAATTGATGTTTTGATCTGGGCCCTCTTGTCTAGTGGAAAGAGAGAGGAAACTCAACACACGAGAGTCTCTTTTTTGTGTGCGCGTGTGGGAGAGAGTGAGAGAGGCCTAGCGCCCATGAGTTCAAGGGCCTTACTCTGCTTGACCTCAACTGAGCCCAGCTCACTTCTTCCACCTTGCTGGAGCTGCCCACCCATTAGCCCCAATTCCCGGGCCGTACTTTTCGAGATTGAATAAAACTTAAGTACTTAACAATTGATCTAATTTATATAAAAAAAACTTAACAATTGATATAGTGTGTAGTACTTTGTGTATAATAGTTGATTATGAAAGGTAAATTGTTGTTTTGGTTAAATTTTCTCCATACTATAATATGTAATACTTCTCAGTTATTTTTGTCTATACTATTTGTGGTTGGTTTGTGAAATTATTAGAGGATGAAATTGAATTGGTTTGGATATTTGTGGTTTGTGAAATTGTTAGAGGATGAGATTGAATTGGTTTGAAATTTAGATATATGTGATTTGTGAAATTGTTTATTTGAATTGATTTGCGAAATTGTTTTCATTTTTGAATAATTTGATTGTAATATCAATTGAATGCAATGTAATTAGATTGTAATTTAGATTTGAATTAGGGATTTTTACATTTTGTGAAATTAGGGATTCACCATGAATAATATCTTTGGGCTATAGAGGTTTCTACCTATAAATTTCTAATTTTTTATTTTTTTTCGAAAATAAATAGAAACCCAATCATATTTTTGGGTCCCAAATTAATTATTTAGTTGGTTTTTGTTTGTTTAAGATTTTTCATGCCCTTGAATTTCTGTGGAGTTCCTGCTGCTCAAATTATCATTTTCTTATATATATATTTAATATACAAATTAGTAGGATCTAATTTTCACTTTCAGTCTTAGCAAATAGTATGTACATGTATTTTAAATTTTTTAATGTTTTTAATCTTTAATTTTCGATATTTTAACTCTAAGACACTTTTTACATTACGTTGGATTTTTTTTTATCATTTCACCTTATGTGTTCGACCTCCTTCAAATTGGATTCTGGATCCGCCATTGTTTATCACTGAACTTTAATTTGATTAGTGCATCTCCTAACTAGGTCAGGTCTAATAACTTATTTCAGTGCACAAATCAGGTGCAATAAATTTACCTTGGTATCAAAAAATAGTTTCTAAAGAAATTTAAGAAAATAATAAGAGAAAAATTGTATCCTTTGCAAAGATATACTTTTCTTTGTTAATAGAGATAATACAAAAAGTAGGATTTTGATTTTAGAGAAATAAAAGGGTCTTGCAAAAGAAAACAAAATTTACATTTCATCAATCCCCCGTACGTCTTTGGCATATAATCAATCAGTTAGAGTTCCAATTTTGTAAAAATAAAAAGAAAGACGATCTTTAATGCTGAACGTATCATTACGATAAGAAGGGTAAGGGAAATATCGACGTGCATAAACGAATGCTGACCTTTCTCCTCGTAGCACCAAGCAAGGTCTTCGGTCAAGTTTGGTGCTAGCTTATTGCCCCCATTGATGACTCGCTTTAGCTTCAGCCTTCAAGTTCTATGCTATTTGTCGCTCTCGGATGGTGAGGTTTCAGCTACATGTGGAAATACCCTATACAGTACAGAATCCCTTTTATATTCCTTCTCATCATATGAAAAACAAAGTAAGTTATTTTCTAGAAGATCCTGACTGGGGGGAATTGGCTAAAAAATAATAATATTTATGAGCATTTTTAATGAGTTTTTTATTTTTTATTCATTTTACTTCAATATGTTTTTTTACGTAATTAATTCTCCATTAGTCAATTTCCGATTTCGTCCTAAGTATAAGAATATAAGAATCACAAATGGCACATCAATAGGGAAATAATTCTCAACGGCATGTTCAGAGACTTCAACAAAACACAAATTCAATATGTTGACGATCTCTCTCTCTCTGTTTGATCTACATTTGGTCCAACAAAATGAATGCTAAGTTGTCTTCATTCCTAATTAGCAGGAGGAATCGAAGCCTCTCCAAGCCAGAATAAGAAGCCGAGCCACTAAATACGTAAAAGATTAGAAAGGGCCAAGGGGGGAAAAGACATGAGAAAAGGGTGGATGGAGCCTGGTGGGGTCTATTGGAGTCCAAGAAGTAAACCAAGTTAAAATTATTTAATATAAACATAGAGATACAGTCATACAAGACATGCTTTTCTGTGTCTCCCATCCCAACGCAACCAAGGCCGCCAGCCCGCCCTCCCGCAAAAAGGTAATTTACGTGAGTCATGACGAAGCCTTTTCTTTTGCATCGCTTCTGGAAGATGAAAAGCTATAAAACTAGAAGCTGATGAGAAGCTATAAATATGAAACACGTCGATTCTGAAAAGATTCAGGTACTGTTTGTTTACAGAAATTTTGGAAAATATTCTTAAAATTTTAGGAATTGTTTGAATGTTAAAATTTATGAAAAAAATTTAAAGTTTGTGTAAAAGTTGAAAATTTTGTCTCCCAAATTTTTAGACAAACAAATATATCTTTAAAAATAAACACAATTTAAAGAAGAAGTTGGTAAGTGAAAATCAATCTGTATGTATATTGAATCAGGTCTGTTCGAGTTTGATGTACGTGAATAAATGTTTATATTTCTTTAGTTACGAAAAAAAATAAAAGATTTAAAGATAATTTGAAGATTGACTATGTTTCTCATAACGCATTAGTTATGAAATGAACTAATGAAGATTGAAAATGTTTCACGAGGTCAATGACTCAATGCATATAAAGTGGAGTCGGGCCAGTTGCGAAATAGAATTCCTTTCGTGTTTTGGGCTGTTTCCGGCCTACGCTAACTCCAATATGCTGAACAGTGATTTCTTGGCCCACATTGATCCCAAGTCCAGGTTGTCCCCGGCGGGCCAGCAGGCACCAAAATTGAGTGGATCAATGTCCAAACATCGAGGCTATTGTCGTTTGCTAGGTTCTTCACCGTTCTTGTAGGCTTTTTCCAGGTTCTGCTTTTTGTTTTGTTTTGTTTTTTATTTTTATTTTTTTTGTCATGCCTTGGTTGCAGTGTTGCTTCCTTCGGTTTTCTAGTTTGGTACCACGCGCACAACATATCGATGAGTTAACTCAAAAGCGTCCAACCCTTAAACCTCGTAAGCTTTTTAAAAAGGTAAAGTGCTCCGTACGTTTGGGGTATTACTTTTTTTCAATTTAGTCATATAGTATGTTTTTTCTTATAGTATGTTTTTTTGGGGTTGGGACCTATTTTTAAAAGAGTTCTGTCATCAACTTAATGGATGAAAATGGACACGTGAAAATTAACAGTTCAATAGAAAATAATATCGCTCAATCGCAATGTGACACATGTTAGTAAAATAAAAATTAATAAAAAATATATTTTATTTTATTTTATTTTTTTAAAGAAAAAAAGGAAGGATTAGAGTCCTTCCCCGGTGGAGGCCCCCTCCACCGACCGTCGGGGTAGTTTGGAGGAGGAATCCCTTCTCCACCCCGAGAGCGGCTCTGGGGCGGCGTGAGGACCCTTTAAAAATTGGGAAAGAGTAATACCACATGAACGTACAGAACAATTTACCCTTTTAAAAATCTATTTTAATTAGAGTAATATGTTAAATGTCAGTCAAATTTATTATTTATTATTTAATGTGTTCTAGAATATCTTGAGGAGATGTTCGGTTTTTAAAAAAACTCAGGATTTGCAACGAAAGTTTTTCTTGTTCGGTAAAAACCAAAGTAAAACGAGAAACCCAATGCCTGCACCTCCCTGCCCCTATTTTCGGCTATCCCCTGCAGCTCCCACTGCATCCCAGCTTTCGATGAATTACGTGCACCTTTTTTATTTTATTTTTAATAAAAAATCTTTAAATATTCTTCTTTGACAATTCCAGCCGCAATGGTTGAACGATTTCGTGCTTTTGGTTTTTTCTTTAACCTTTAAATATTTAAATTTTTATAAAAAAAATAATAAATTCGAAAAAAAAAACAACTTTAAACCTCATTATTATTATTTTTACACGTTATCAATCTCTACACAAACACCACTACAACTTTAACATCACCTAAAAATTCACAAAACTCATCAAATTTTACAAAACTCTTCAAAACGAACATAACTTGGTTTAGATCAATACCATGTTGAGAAAATCGTTTAAGGACTCAATTATATGGAATCATCAGAGCGAGTGCTCAAATACAGAATTACAAAATTAAATGTCAATATTATAATAAGCAAAAGCGCGGGGGGCTTCCTACAAATATTCTCTTGCCATTACCGTTCGAATTTTGTGACCGTTGGGGCCCTTTGAGACAAAGGTAACGGTTAAGATTCAAACACAAGGAGAAAAGAAAAAAACGTCCATACCGTTGCGCACACTTTTCTTCAAATCCTAACCCAGACCCCCCAACAAAAAGCACAGAAAAGAAACGGAGCGAACCCCACTGATCAATGGGCTGCGTTTCCTCAAAACTGTTCAGAGAAGATCTCAAGCGAGAAGTCCTTTTCAACAATGGCGGCGAGTGCGGGAACCACGTGGTGGCTCTCACTTCAAGCACCTACGGTGTTCTCAACTTGGACAAGGAGCAACCCATCAAAGAGTGTGTCTCAAAGAGCAGGAGGTTGCAAAGATCTCCTTCTCGCGAAGAGCCAGAGGTCATAAATGCTTGGGAACTCATGGAGGATCTGGAAGAAGGAATGCCCATATCTAATCAACCCAAGAAAAGCCCGAAACAGCGGGTTTTTCTCCGCGGGTTTGCGGGTTTCGATGCGAAGAGTCCAGTGAAGTTCTCCAATCATATTAGTTCTCCTATGAAGGCGAAGAGATTTGCAGGGAAAGAGAACAGGGGACGAGTTAATTTGTTTGGACGTTCCGATTATAGCCCGAAAGGGGTGCTGAAAGGTAAGAATAGTTCGGAGAATCTGTCTAAGGCTGTATTAAATATGAGTTATCCGGTGAAGGGTTCTCCACTCGGGGCCAAAAGGGAGAGTCCGGGAAGCGTTTCGGGCCTTTCCTCGCGACGGAAGAGCTTTAGTCCCCTGTTTGATCCAGAGCTTCTCGCGTCTTACGAGAAAGAATTGTCTGAAGAAGAAGAACAAATCAAGAGGATGGTTTCGCCGACGGCAAAATTCCGTAAAGCAAGAAAATCTCTGGAGCCTATTCTTCATTCCTTTGAGAGAAAGTGCCCGCCGGGCGGCGAAAATGCGGTTGTTATTTACACGACGACACTAAGAGGAATCAGGAAGACTTTTGAGGACTGCAACAATGTCCGGTCGATCATCGAATCACATTGTATCCATGTGCTCGAGCGCGATATATCCATGGACTCGGGGTTCAAGGAGGAACTGAGGGGACTAATGGAGTCAAAGGGAGTGAAAGTACCACTTGTTTTCGTGAGGGGGAGGTTGATTGGGGGAGTTGATGAGGTGGTGAAGTTGGAAGATGAGGGCAAATTGAGCAATTTGTTTGAAGGGATTCCGAGGGCTCTCGGTGGGTGCGAAGGGTGCGCCGGGGTGAGGTTTGTGATGTGCATGGATTGCAGTGGAAGCTGCAAGGTTTTGGATGGGGAGCAAAAGAAGATGGTGAGGTGTGGTGAGTGCAACGAGAATGGCTTGATTCAGTGCCCTATTTGTTGTTAAATTGACTCACTCGTATCCTCAGATTAATTTGGGGTATTTGGTTTGTTGTTGTTTTCTTTCAATATTCAAGGGTAGCTTGAAGATTGTTCCCACGTTTTTTTTGCCTTCATTGTGGGAAATGGGGCTCTAAAGTGGGGTTTAGGCCCTCCTTTTATCTGATTTGATTTGCTTGCTATTATTACTGGACATTTAATTACCCCCAAGGGCGATAGTTAAGTGGTTAGGAGGGAGATCCTTCTTAGAGCTCGACATACCAAGTTCGAGTCTCAAGGGTGTGGAATAGATTTTCCAGTTGTTGGGCGAGTTCTTGACTTATCTCCTCCTTGAGTTGTGGGGTCGATCCAGCGAGCCGTGATTTGTACTTCAGGGTTGGGCCAAACGGATCCGACTTTGGAAGATTTCCATGTTATCAAAAAAATAAATTACTGGACATTTAATTTAGAGTTTATGAACTAGTTCAATATTGTCACACCCATTAGGGAGCTTTGCCATTTCCTTGTGTATCTTCACTTCAAGGGTCTTGTGACTACACCAGCATTTGGTTTGTCGTTGTTTCCTTGGAAGAAGACCCAAGAGCAGCTCGAAGATGTTTTTTTTTTTGTTATGTGGGATATGGGGTTCTATTATTCTATAGTTGATTTAGGCCTTCCAGGATGCGGATCTTCATAATATTTTGTTGACTTCGCAGGCCTTGTAACTGATATATATGAATTCGGGTGTTTGAATTCTAGAAAGCTGAGTTACTGCACTGATTTTGCAGCATTTGATATATCAATTTGCTATCCTCTCTAATTCTACCTCATCTCTTTTGTCTAAGCTTGCTCCATTGTGATATTTAGATAGGAAGCTCTGTCAATCACGACCCTGCTAATATCTCTCAGTTCTCAGTTCCCCAAGGTTTCTCTGTCCAAATGGTGCATCAGTTTTAGTTTGAATCCTCTTCTATTAAATAACTTCTGTTTCCTCGAGGGGTAGAAGGACTTGCAGGATTACTCGAACTAATATCTTCCATGAACTCCCGACATGAAGTCAAAACGCTCTTCCAATCAAGAAGAAACAAGAACTCTGTCTGGAAGGCAATTTCTCCTAATTCACCAACCTTATTGACAGCGAACGAAGCAGAAAACCAGACAATTACAAATATCAAACACTCACTATCCCACTTTAACTTAGATTTACTAAGAAAGCCCACAAAAACTAACACCATAGCTCAGAAGCTTACACACCATACCCTTTATTTATTTATTTATTTTTTGTTATAACCGGATATCCGGGTCAGTTTTCACGCATTTTGACTAATCCTAATGTAACGAGGTCCTCCTCTCCTTAGTGTCAACTTTTGTCTTTACAAATGTAACCCTACAGAAAGAAGATTATAATCGTAAATATTGTCATTTTTGTGCGGTAAAAGAGGAAAGGAAAGTGGAAACAAACACTCCAATCACGCCTGTGCTTTGGAATGCTGAGATATGTTCATACGGTGCCGTGCATCATATAATGTCCTCGTGCTGTAAAAGCAGCTTGTTTCCTTCATGTAAAAAATCTTCCACAAAACAAGCCGCCCAAATTTTGCCATGTCATTTAAAGTCAACTCGGGGCTGAACCTCATGTGATAAGCCATGTGATATTTTCCGCTATTTCAGCCAGCCACTGGAAGACACAGTCGTGTGGAAGCTTTCGCATGATTTCATCCAATTCACACGTGTTGCCACCATCACTTCCACATATAGGCTCTCTCTCTCTCTCTCCCTCTCTCTCCTCTCTAAATTCTCTGTATAGTCTTCCGTGTCCATGCGAAAGCAGCTATATTTGGTTCTCCCTATGGCTGGGAAAAAGAGAAGGCGGCTAAAATCGTAAGATTCTCATTTTTATTGCATTCAGTATTTACTTGCTTCTCGTTCCGTTTGAAGAAGACGTGAGGGTTTTAGGGGTTGATTTGGTTTGGGTTTATGTTGGGCTATCAACGCTCCACAACAATGATGAGTTTGAATTGCAGAATTTTGGAATCCATTCGTCTAGATATGATGGGTTTTACAGCTTAGGTCAATTTAGGGTTTATGATGGCATATCGCCGTTTTAAAAATTTTTTTGAGGGTCAATTTTGAAAGTGTAATCGAAATTAAAAATCTTGATATGATGGCCACGTTAAAGTCATAGATTTTGGGTCATAATCTGAACCAGGGCCTATTAAAGAGTTTTATAAGACAAAAAGCAAACGAAGGGCAACCTCTCACTACGCTGATAGCTTTTGAATTGTATGAAATTTAAAGACCATTAACGGTGGTTTTGTATCTTTTGATTGTATTTCAAACTGTTATTTTTTGGGGCTCCAATATTCTATTGATCACTGACATTTCAATTGGTAATTGGCTTTATTTGACTAACTTTTCAGGTTTTCTTGTATAGGTTGGCTGACACTGTCACTGAAAACAAAAGAATAACAATGAAGGAGAAGAAAGGGAAATCGGAGCAACAGGCATGGTCTGACCTTCCAACAGAACTTTTAGAATTGATCGTATCTCGTCTCACCCTTGAGGATAATATTCGTACCTCTGTTGTTTGCAAGAGATGGAATTCAGTTTCAATTTCTGTCCGGGTGGTATATCAATCACCATGGCTTATGTATTTCCCAAAATATGGTAGCTTGTATGAATTATATGACCCATCACTACGCAAGATGCATTCCATTGAGCTGCCAGAGTTGAATGGTTCTAGGGTGTGTTACACTAAAGATGGTTGGTTGTTGCTATACAGGCCAAGATCTCATCGCATGTTCTTCTTTAATCCCTTTACTCGCGAAGCGATTAAACTGCCAAGGTTTGAGTTGACTTACCAAATTGTTGCCTTTTCTTGTGCCCCAACGTCTACCAGCTGCATGCTTCTGACAGTTAAGCACGTCAGTCCCACAATTGTTGCTGTTAGCACTTGCCATCTTGGAGCTACAGAGTGGGTTACAGTTACTTATCAAAATCACTTGCCTTTTGTTAGTAGTATTTGGAATAAGCTTGTTTTCTGCAATGGACTCTTTTATTGTCTGAGTCTTACTGGTTGGCTAGGGGTCTTTGACCCACTGGAACGTACTTGGAGTGTTCTTGCTGTGCCTCCTCCCAAATGTCCTGCAAATTTTTTTGCCAAAAATTGGTGGAAGGGTAAGTTCATGACTGAGCACAAAGGAGGAATATTAGTTACATATACTTGTTCTAGTGAAAACCCCATTATGTTCAAGCTGGATCGAACGAACATGGTATGGGAAGAGATGAAGACCCTTGATGGTGTAATACTTTTTGCAAGTTTCTTGTCATCTCATTCCAGAACCGATCTTTCTGGACTGATGAGAAACAGTGTCTACTTCCCTAAAGTTCGTTTCTATGGAAAGCGTTGCATATCATACTCTTTCGACCATTGCAGATACTATCCGCGAAAGCAGTTTCATGACTGGGAAGATCAAGATCCTTTTGAAAACATCTGGATTGAACCACCCCAAGATTTCTCAAGCTTCACCTGAAGAAGTTTAGTTTCACAAGTATGTCTTATTTTTAGGCATTTAGAGAGTAGTTTTTCTTATATTATATGATTAGCTGTAACTGCATTTGATGGAATGGTAAATTGCTATGAATTTCTGTACAAGTAGTTACCAAAAAACTCAACTTTTTGATACTCCTAGAATAAATCGTGTCGGACATCTGTTTCTCTTGTCATAAGTGTCTATCAACTGTAAAATGTTGCCAGATAGTGCGTAGTAGTTTTTAATTTTAAAGGCTTAAATTTTTTTATTGAATAATTTCGGAGTCCTTGCTTAAGAACAAGGTTTTCCTGAGTAATATAATACTTGAAGCTGTTGTTTTATGTTGACTTCCAATATTTATTCGTTCATCTGGTATCTCATTGTCATCAGTGCACAGCTTATAAACTTCACTACTTGTACTGACATCAAAAACTTTGCAAGAAAATTCTATATGCCCTGGCATTGACCTTGTCAAATCGTTTATAATACAAGAACTAACTAGACTGCTCAGGGACCAGGGTATACATAAAAAGGAGCCCAGCTGAATTTTTTCTTGTACAGTTTGTGAACTAACGTTGACCCCTATGTTGGGAATTCAAAATATATTTTGGTATCAGTGGGGAAAATAGAGAAAAAAAAAATGAGCCAACCTCAATTACTCTGATGTAAAACCCCGGCCGAACCAATGACCTCATAGTACATGATTCTGGTTCAGCTCCGTTTCCGTCATGGTGTTCGAGATATTATTATTTGAAATTTGTGAGAAATTCCCCCCATTCCCCAAGACCGACATATACTGCAAAAAGAGCAATATCACAGCATTATCTTGTTTTTGGCACAAAGGAAATTACATAGGCTTCATTCCCACGCAACCCTAGCATTACATTATCTCCAGGAAGCACCATCCTTTTTAACGAACCGCGGATGGGCACTGAACAGCATACCTCTCTCAAACGCTTTTGATGAATCTTGTTTGTTCGCCTTAAAAGTTGGGATCTAGATCCAGACTAGCTAGGTTCCTTTCTTTTAGAACGCATGAGATGTGATCAAATGGGAACTATTCAAACAATTGATTTGAGTTTTGACTCAAAAAAAAATTGCTTCTAAAACAATGAGCTTTTATACAACAGGAATTTCCCACCCGGGTTCAGAATAAAAGCTGAATATTTTGATTCATTTTACAAATTGCACGAGTACTCCCGACTAAATTTGATGTCGAAATAATCTATTGGATTGGGCATAAAACTCACCCCAAGCAATTATGTTCTTATACAGGCATATAAAGTGATTAAGCTAATATGGGTGATATCGGCTGCGTCCACGGCTGCTATCATTGCTGCGCCTTCCACCACTTGAGCTACCAGTGCCTCTACTCCTGCCACCTCGGGACTGTGGTGGAGGGGGGTGTGGTTGCATCCCGGGCTGTTGCCTATAGCAAAGAATATAAGTCAATGCAAGGATTGAATATATAATGGAAAGGAAAAGAACCCCCCCCCCCCCCAATAGCACGTTCAATACTCTCGTGGAAATGCAGGTGGAGACTTTGGCAGATGTACATGAACAATAGAAAAGGGTTCTCACACAGCTGAAAATATTGCACTTACAGGACATAGCCAATCCTTCCATCCGGCAATAGCATTGGCATCATTGTCATGCCCGTAGGAGTTGGTCCCCTACCATAGATCAGTGGCTGCAAGAATTTGGTACCTATATTAGCAGTTGCAACTAAAGAAGGCTAAAAGCAGAAAATTAGCATGAATTCTCCATGTCTACAATAGAAGCCTCTCAGCAAAGAAAACAACAAAGTAGTCTTTTCTGCATAGACCTTGATAAGTCATGTTACTGAAAGTGAAGATTTATAAAAAGAATCTATTGCTTGTTCTAATGAAGCTTGATGCATATAATCATTATATACTCCTCACAGACTTGATAATTTTTAAACAAGTACTCATGGCTGATTTCTACAATTACTGGTGATAACTTTGATTCATTTTTCACCGGGTAAAGTGACACTTAACAGAAGATAATAAACAATGTAGTTGGAATATTAATGAGGCATGCATTAAGTGTAACTCAACCTTATTCATAAGTGGCTGGTGTTATGGTTATCTGAACCACCCATCTTAACAAAAAGGATTAATATAACCTAAGCCATATTTATGCAGTTATCAGACTGGATCCTGCCAATTCTAAGATGCAATTCACACCAACTGGATCCCAAGTTCTCAAAATCTTGTAATGGATAAACATTCAATCTACAACTCTTCGAACTCTCCTAGACAACACAGTAACTTTTGCTTTCCTTTGAGAATACTCGAAGAACTTTCCTTCCCCAAATATTTCCAAAAAAACACGCAGAGGTTAAATGTTTTTGGGGCAGGTAGAAGCAGTTTACTTGTGCAAAGCCTGCAGCACCATATCCAGCACCTACTGCACTGTAGGGACTGCCAACCATGCCGTAGCCAAGACGAGGTGGGTAGCTTGGGAGTAAGGTTGGCTTCTGCGAATTTGCTGCTCCAGAAGACCTCTGATCTGCTTGTGGCTTTGCAAGAGAACACTCCAAAATTTGACCTGACAATCAGAGAATGACAAACACAATTATTAGCAATGCACTACAACAAACTTGCCCATCAGCGACGAGATTCTTGGGTGCGGCTCCTCTCTCGTCGCCGAAGCCTTTGCAACAACGACCAGAAAAGCAGGTCCCGTAGGCGATAGATGCGGAAGCACTTTTGAAAAGTCGAGTGCCATATTTGTCGGCAATATTCGGTTAGGACGTCGACACAATTCGAATCCTTTAAATTATCCACCGCTCCATTCAGCCGTCGTTGAGAATACGGAATCGCCGACGGAGCTAAATCTTTACGGACGGGTCAATCTTCACCGACTGTTGCTTCGGTAATCTCTCTCTCTCTCTCTCTGTGTCTATATTGCCTAGTAGCTCTTCTGTTTGCGGCTGCTCTTCTAGTCGATCTCTTGTACCGCGGAGACCGATACGTCCAAAGCTGATCAGAAAAAACGTTGTTACACCACCCATATTGCTCTCTGTGTTTCCTTTTGATTTCCTTTCTTTGATGTAGATGTTTGCTGTTAAGAACTATCTGACAGACAACTTGATAGATGGATTTCTTTATTTTCAAATTTTTAAAGACAAATCCTTAAAATAGTACCGAGAAGTGAGAAAGTATCTAATAAAACCAAGGTTTAGTCCGTACAGGAAAAAGATTTGTAAAGATGTCCATGTGTTCTACACACTCTCTCTCACATATCTTAAGATTTCAAATATAATTTATGACTTAGCGTGATGCGTGCTGAAAATTTGAACTGGTTTTAGGAGAGAACCAATTAATCAATTACGATCCCTAGTTACAGATATTGAAGTTGGAAATGATTTATATTTTCTCTGTTTTTTCTCAAGTTAATTACTTCTCCTTTTTAGATTCCTTTGAAGTCTAAATATCACCATAGTTTGTATATATTTGTGCATTAAAGATATCAAGGAGGTAGAAGGAAGGAAAGTGTCTTCCACGTAAGCTTGAGCATCAACTATCGTCTGACTTGATTCCCATTTTCTTGCTTAGCTTTCTTAGGTAGTACAACTTTGATCAACATGGACAGATCTTGGATGAATTCGAAAAATAGGTTTAAGGACCCTGACTTTAGTGACGAGATTAAGGAATTCATTACATTGGCTCGTAAATGTGTCAATGAGGCCAACGATGGTGTACCTGCAAGTATCCACATAGACCATGAATCAAATTATTTGCCGAACAGTTTTCAAAATTTGTGGGATGATGCCCAACAACCACTGTTTCCTGCCTCTATGGAGTTTTCGAAGTTATCGTTCATTGTGAAGTTACTACACATAAAGACCGTGAACAACTGGAGCATTAAATCATTTGACATGTTGATTGATCTACTACATAAAGCATTCGACGAAGTTGGAGTACAGTTGCCGATGTCACATTATGAGGCGAAGCAGTTGAGACGGGGTCTTGGCTTTAGCTATGAAAAGATAGGTGCGTGCAAGAATGATTGTGTGCTTTACTGGAAGGATCATTCGAAACTCGACTCTTGTCCGACATGTGGTGAGCCGCGGTGGACTTCTGAAGGGGGAAAAAAGAAGTTGATTCCACAAAAGGTTTTGAGACATTTTCCACTAAAGCCTTCAAAGACTGTTTATGTGCTCGAGCAGTGCCAATGATATGAGATGGCATGTAGAAGGAAGGTGTGCAGACGCAACCAAGATGAGGCATCCTGCTGATTCTGTTGTATGGAAGGAATTTGATTACGAATACCCAACGTTTGCACAGGAGATACGCAATGTGCGACTTGGGCTTGCTAGCGATGGTTTCAATCCTTTCGGAAACATGAGTACGAGCTACATCGTTTGGCCTGTTATATTAACACCATACAACCTACCCCAATGGAAATGCATGAAAGATCCATACTTCATAATGAGTTTGCTCATTCCGGGGCCTAGAGCACCTAGCAACGACATAGACGTCTATCTCCAACCATTAATAGACGAGCTCCAATAATTGTGGGTAGAGGGTATCTTTACTTATGATGCATATAAGAATGAGACATTTAAGTTGCACGCATCATTGATTTGGACTATCAACGATTTCCCGACATATGGAAATCTTTCTGGGTGGAGCACTAAAGGTAAAATGGCTTGTCCTTCTTGCAATGAAGATACGGGTTCCTTATGGTTAAAACATAGCAGAAAATGTTGTTTTATGGATCATCGTCGTTTTTTGCCTAGCGGACATTATTGGCGGAAAAAAAAGTTTGCATTCAATGGGAAAATTGAACTTCGGGGACCACCACACTACAAGAAATATTGACTCTAACGGCGCCAACTTTCGTTGGCAAAAGCATGCAAAGCGTTGGTAAAACCCTTTCGCAACGGCTCCATGTCATCGAAGACGTCGTTGTGGTTGCCTCGTGAACAATGGGCTTTCACAACGACAAAAGTGTCTCTTCGCAAAAGATCTCTCACGTCGACTAATATTTGCTGCCAAAGGCTGCTAAAGGCAGCCCCTAAATATGGAGTTTCGTTGAGAAAAGTCCAAAACTACCCGTCGTTGCAAAAAAACAGAGTCGGCGAGTCGCCGCAAGAAAGCAGAGCCGGCGAAAATGGTCGCAGAGAATGGAGATGTTGCCGACTTTTTTATGCGCAAAAACTGGGTCGTGGAGAGAGAGTTTTAGCTGCGCACTTTCTCCAGGGGCGTGTACGTGTTTCATTTTTGCAGAATAGGGCGTGTGCTTAATTCGTTGCAATTGAGCCTTCTTTTTAATCCAATTTTCTCCCAATAATTTTTCTTTTCTTTTTATAGACCCACGTCAGGTTGAGCAAATCTGCCGTTTGTAGATAAGATAATACATAACTTCCAAGTTCAATTCGAAGTTCTACTTCATCAACAAGACAAATATGAAATTTGTATAAAAACTACAATTACCGAAAACAGAGACCAACAGTACAAAATTTCAAGTTCTAACGCTTCATTGATCCACCGAAAAGACTAACAGATGAAGAATTTGCAATACCTGTAGAAAACAAGTCCAACACTCATCAACAAGGCCTTAAAAATTCAAGATAAATCAGTAGAAACCTATGAATCAGCCTTAGATAAAAGAACGAAAACTCTGTTTTCTCCTTAAAACTCTGAAACCTATGTTCTTCTCCTTAAAACTCTGTTCGACAGAGTTTTCTCCTTTTCCTTTTCTACAGCAGGTAAAAAATCAATAGAAAGAGTGCTCTGCAGACTTGCCTGACACAGCGAAAACGAAAGAGTACTCCTCCGCAGAATGAAAATCGACTGCCAAATTTCTTTTGCCGCTGCCTTCGTTTGGAACAACTTCAAAAAAGGTAAGTGAAAGAGTGCGAGTAGGAGTCCCTGCGCCTAGGTAATACCATCTCCGGAAATGTGTGGGGGAGAGAATGTCATTAGAGAGCAGATAGCATTCCTTTGTGCGATCTGGTTTAACACCTGTAGCTTTAGTTTTAGGAGAAGTTCAAAGAGCAGAAATTGAAAAGTTGAGAAATAAGGACTTAAAACTTAAAAGTGGCTGGAGCGGCAAACTAACCGCGCAAAAGGTTGACATCGTGGGAGCTAGTTTTTTTACCGTCTCTTCTCACAATTAATTCTTTGGGTTTTTGCTTTTGCTTTTGTTTTCTTTGTGTTTATCTTTCTTTCCTTGTAGCTTTTGTTTTCCGTTGAATCCGTTCGGTGTTTTGCTATTCCTTTTTTTTCCGTTATTCAATATATAAGTTCTCGTTCCAAAAAAAAAAATTTATGACTTTTAGAAACCATCTCTTTGCCTGGTTGTAAAAGGTTATCATTTGTGACCATTAAATGTTGGTTATCATTATTTAACTTTTAACAACGAATTATGTCGTTGCTAAGGTATATATTACAACCACAAATAACTACCAACTTGAATTCGTAGCAAAAAGTATTATTAGCAACGAATCTAAAGAATTCCTTGTTAAAAGTTAACTATTAGCAACCGCATTTAACTGGTGGCCAAAAATTTGGTTGGTACAGCCCCTTTTTCTTGTAGTGCCAGTTGCATTGTCAGGAGCAGATGTATTACAACAAATGAAAAAAAATTAGGGATATTAAGTTTGGGAAGTCACCCTTGCATAAGAGAGGGAAGCAGAACCCTGAAGAACTAAATTGGTGTAAGAGGAGTATCTTTTTCAATCTTCCATATTGGTCATCTTTGAAGTTGAGGCACAACCTCGATGTCATGCACATTGAAAAAAACATTTATCTATCCATTTCTCTCTCTCGCATCTCCCTGTAAACATTTATCTATCCATTTATATTTGTTACAAAAACACAGAGAGGCGGATAAAACCATAACTCATTCAATTAAGTTGTAGATCTTGGAAAAAGTGACCGAACTATCACATTTGCCAAGTGATAAAAAAAAAAACCCAGGTCTGTCTTGCTCTCGGTCCACCGATCGATCACGTCACTACAGCTCATAAACTCGCCCAAATAATCCGAATTACTGGAAGGATTTTCAACGATCAACATCCGACGTCGATTCCGTGATAATCATGACGTTTAAAAGTAATTACACAGCCAAAACATGTGGCCAGCCCGCCTACCAAATGATATTATCACAAATCTCGTCCACACCGAAAACATGTGGCTAGTTTATGAGCTGTGCTTTGTGTACTTTTCCTATACTACGTACTATTCGGCGAAGTGGACATAAATTGAAACTTCATCAAATTAAGTTCAGCCGGTCAAAAACCCTTACGAAGTAAAAAGATCATTTACGCAACCAAATACTGTTGATTGCTAGTGTCCCTGACCTTTGACTAACAATTAAAAGTTCATTTTCTCCACTGCCCTCGTTTAAATTCCTCCACCGGTAATGAAGAATGATTTTGAGTCCCAGCAATTCTGTATATTTCTCACTGACACAACCGAGAGAACGTAACCCAATGCCAAAAGCACCACGTAGTTGAAAATTCCATGCACAGGGGGCCCCACGGTGTTGTCCCATTTGCATGATCCAAATGAATATAAAATCTAGGTCAAAGAATTAAAATTGCAAAATTAATTTTTTAGTGAGGAAAGTAGGTCATGAATTATTGTTTAGAAAAGCGCAAAAAACAAAAAAGAAAGAGGAAAGGACTAAATTCTGAAGAACCAGTAAAAGTTATAACCCGCGTACCGTTGACCATTGGTAAACCTTGTCTTCACAGCTGGTATATATATACACACACACATCTGCTCCACCAATTGCATTCTTAATCTTCCGGAAATATCAGTACTGTGTAAAGCGTTGTGCTTTGATTCTATTTTTACCAATGATGCAGACGCAAAAGCTCTTCTACTCCATTCTCTGCTGCTTCCTCTTCTCATTTTTCTTAGGTTTTTAGCCCTATAAGCCTGTTCCTTTCATATTTTGCCGACAATAGCAACGAAGACTTCTCGCTAATCTCTATATATGTATTTTTGCGACTTATCACAGGGCAAGAAGTGGTACAAGCTGGACAGTCTGCTCGTCATCATCATCACAACAGCAGCCATAGTAGTCCATCAAAGCTCTTCGTCTTTGGCGATTCCTATTCCGATACAGGCAACACCAATAAATCTCAAGCCGCGTGGAAATATCCCTATGGGATCACATTTCCTGGTAAACCAGCCGGTCGTTTCTCCAGTGGGCGTGTCCTCGCCGATTTCGTTGGTTTGTCCCTTTCTCTCTTTCCCTGGATTGACATTGTTCTTGTAACGAAGCTTCATATCTAACGTTGTGGGTAATTCTACCCGTGCAGCTAAGTTCATAGGAGTTAGGTCTCCAATTCCATACAGATGGAGGAAGTATGGGATCCCATTGCTAAAATATGGTATGAATTTTGCTTATGGAGGTACGGGTGTTTTCGATACTATCAACACGGGGCCAAACATGACAACCCAGATCGACCTCTTCGAAGGCCTGATGAAAGACGGCGTGTTTACTATTAGAGACCTAGAGTCTTCTGTTTCCCTTGTCACTGTTGCTGGTAATGACTACAACACTTACCTAATCACGAATGGCTCTGCTGAGGTGAGAATTGCACAAACCTTATATTTATACATAATAATGAAACTAATAATCCAATTATTTGATAATTTGTAAGGCTAAGAAGAAATAAGATTAATAATAAATGTGTAAATATCAATAAAGGTTATTAGTAATGAGTTCCTTTATGCATTGTGGTTGAAGACAATATGCATACACGGGGAACTCAAATGCTCAATGAGATTTTTTTTAGGCCTCGTGGCTGGGTTAGGGGGTCTCCGTGTCCTGAAAATCGACTCTGTTTGTCTTGTTCGTGAACTGATGGGCTTTAGGGGTGGTTCACGTCACCGCAAGGCAAAAGCCGATACATCTAAGACGTACTTGTGACCAGGTATTAGGATCCAGTCAAATTGTCAGTAATAGATCTCCGGCTCCCATCATGGGACTACAGTTCCTTTTTATTTTTAGGCCCAAAATGTTACCAGTTTTAGGATCCATTCAATAGATATTAGGCATCCATCATGGACTACAGTTCTCTTTTATCAGTACGTCAGGACTTCGGCGTCGACTCGTCAACACATCACTTCCATTTTGCATGACAACGGAGCTAGCAAACATAGCGGACACTTATTTCTAAAGTTCCCTGATTACTTTTTCTCGCTATTTTCTAATTTCATATTTGCTTGCCTATTACGTTAATGTGTCGATCGAACCTTCTATCTGCATGCAGGGTTTGCAATCTTTCATTACCTCAGTGGTCAATCAAATTACTACCGACTTGAAACGTATTCATGGTTTGGGAGTTAAAAAAGTAGCTGTGAATGCTTTACATCCTGTAGGATGTCTCCCTGCGTTCACAGCCACATCGTCATTCCTTAAATGCAACGAAACTATAAACTCGCTCGTGAATTTCCACAATTTTTTGTTGCAACAAGCCGTAGCAAAGCTGAACAACGAAACCAAGAATTCTCCTTTCATCATTCTTGATCTTTATGATTCGTTCTTGTCTCTATTGAACAACCAAGGTAAGCAGTATATGGATTATTATAGCTTTTCCACTATAATGAAGCGCCCAGTACACTAGGTGTGTACGTGTACTTCTGATTACTTTGGTTCTATCACGAATCATATGTAAATATTAACACCTGTATAGCTAACAGAACACTATCTTCATGTTCTGCAGGAAGTGTAAAGTTCGTGAACCCACTGACGCCTTGTTGTTTTGGCGTAAGCAGTGAATATTCCTGTGGAAGTGAAGATGTGAACGGAGAAAGAAAATATACGCTTTGTGAGGAACCTGAATCAGCATTTTTTTGGGACAGTTTTCATCTTACGCAGAAAGGATGGAGTGCTGTATATTCAGCTTTGCAAGCCAGTTCTCTTCGACAACTTTAATGGGGTTCGCAAAAAAAATCCGCGGGGACAAAAGGACAAAACAACTTTCATTAGTTGTTCATGTTGGATTTCCCTTTCTTCTCTGTCTTTCTTGGTCTTAATCATAATTATTTATAAGCAGCGTCTGGTACTATTGTAACATGGTCTGAACTTTGAACCTATATGGAAAAAGGAATTATAAAGTATCTTTTCTTTCAAAGTTTTTCTTGGCCGAGTATTTCTCAGTTCAAGTTCTATTTGCAATCATTCCTTCGGTTTTAGAATGCCAATAGGAGTCTAGGACTAGATGTTAGGACAGACGACCTTATAACGCTAATTATATCAAGATCCAACCCCTTTCTATATGTACCATGGGATTTTGGGCCTCCCTAATTGTCCCATTTGATTAAAAAAAAAATATCAAGGAAGGATCACGATAGTTTGTGGCCCTAGATGCTTGCTAGCTTGGCGTTGCCCTGATCGAGTTTAAGCAACCTAATCCACGAATATGTATGCATTCGTGGATGTGGATCCCTTGCCTACTGCCCGAGCAGTCTGGGATCCCACCGTGTAACAAACTCACATAAGCTTTGAGATTCACACTTAGAAAACCAGCTTACCAAGTGGAGGTGCCTCCAAGCTTATAGTAAGACATTACTTTTATTCCCTAACCAATATGGGATTGTTACATACCACCACCCTTTAAAACCACGGTCCACGTTGATCGAGCACCATGGGGCTTTAATTCACCGGACTGGGGTCATGCCTGTTCCATTGGATCCATGACCGTGCCTTCTATTCCTCAGACTAGAGTCGTGCCCGTACCACAGGATCCATAACCAGGCGTGGTGGCGGAGTAGAACAAGAGCTCACAACCAGCTCTAATACTATTTGTAACAAACTCACATAAGCTTGGAGATTCACACTTAGAAAACTAGATTGCCAAGTGGAGGTGCCTCTAAGCTTATATTAAGACATTACTTTTATTCCCCAACCAATGTGGGACTGTTACACACCGCAGGACCCACACATCTCTTACACTATCTCTTCAAATTGCCCCGGAGAATTCAGATCCCAATCCTGCATTCAGAGCTTTCTAGAGTTATATTTTCAATTAATTCATGGTTTGCTTCTGCCAGTGAGCTATAGTTCAGTTGACACCTCACCTCAAAAGAACTAGATCTAGGGGTCGAATTCTCCTGCTTCTAAAATTTGCCTAGAAATACAAACCTCACGCTTTGCTTTCAGGAGTTAAACCAATATTTGAGTTATAATCTTTTTCTATTAGCGCAGATATTCCAAAAGGTACATAACTGTTTCTAGCTATATATGTATTGGTCTCCCTCTACGTACCTAGCTATTTCTCTCTCTCGCATCTCCCTGTCAACATTTATCTATCCATTTATATTTGTTACAAAAACACAGAGAGGCGGATAAAACCATAATAACTCATTCAATTAAGTTGTAGATCTTGGAAAAGTGACCGAACTACCACATTTGCCAAGTGATAAAAAAACCAAGGTCTGTCTTGCTGATCTTGGTCCACCGATCGATCACGTCGCTACAGCTCATAAATTCGCCCAAATAATCCGAATTACTGGAAGGATTTTCAACGATCAACATCCGACGTCGATTCCGTGATATTCATGACTTTTAAAAATGCGAAATCAATTACACAGCGAAAACATGTGGCCAGTGGGCCTACCAAATGATATTATCACAAATCTCTCGTCCACACCGAAAACATGTGGCTAGTTTATGAGCTGTGCTTTGTGTACTTTTCCTACACTACTATTCGGCGAAGTGGACATAAATTGAAACTTCATCAACTGAGATAGGCCAACCATTAAGGTTCGCTGGCTTGGTACATCAACTCCTCACACAATAGCGTCTAATGGAAATAAGAAAACAAAACAGCTTAAGCACATATTTCGCCACACTTATCCAATCATGTACACAAAGATAAAGACTTTGATGTAACTGTAAATTCAAACAAGGTATATGCTTCGTAAAGAATAAAATTTTGTGACCCATATATAATCAAGACAGACCACTAATCAGAAATAGCAAAATTTTGGATACGATTGAAAGCCACAAAATCCAGACTCGAATAATGGAGGAGGAAGGAAAAAAAATGAATCTTCTGGTCACAAGCCAAAATTTTCGAAAATACTTGCGTCCCAAGACAAAAGTATATTTAGAAGAAAGCAAATTGAAATGAAACCCTAACAGTGATGGGATATAAGACGGGATAACCAGTAATTATACCAGGAAAAAATACCTGATCTGAAGTTTGGGATTCAAGCCTGTGATTCTGTGTCGAAAAAGAAACCCCAAATCGAATGAGTCTGATCCCTCTATGATCTATCTTGCTCTTTCAAAAGGCTGTTGGACGAGAGAGAAAACTGAAAGTAAAAGGGGATCTGAGATATTATCTACCTCCATTGCTACATGACGAGGGAGGGAGAGAGGGGACCGAAACAAGAAACAAAGTAATTTAAAGAAAGAAGTTTCAGGGGACTTTATTATAGTAAATAAAGTCTACCACATGCATCTCAACTCTAATTACCACAAAACAATATTATCGTTACAAAAGTTGTATTTTTAGCGACACAATTTGGTTCGTCTAATAATCTTTTTAGCGACGATTTAGTATTTTGTCACTAAAAATATATATCTTATATTTTTAGCGACGAAACAATATTTTCATCGTAAAAAATGTAACTTTTAGCAACAAAATTGAGTTCATCATTAATAATAATTTAAGCAACCAATGTAGAATTTGATCGCTAAAAGCATGCCTTAATTAACTATTTAGTGACAAGATAATATTTTCGTAGTAAAAGACAATTTTAGCAAAGTTTGTCGCTGTTAAAGTCGTTGCTTGCTAAAACCATCTTCTAGCAACGAAATTTTATATTTATTGCAAAAAAAAAAAGTATTTTAATGAAGAAATAATTTTTTTCTAACAAAAAGATCTGTCGCTAAAGACAATGATTCTTGTACTGAGCTACCATTCGGCGAAGTGGACATAAATTGAAACTTCATCAAATTATGTTCAGCCGGTCAAAAACCCTTACAAAGTAAAAAGATCATTTACGCAACCAAATACTGTTGATTGATAGAAATTAGAATGTCCCTGACCTTTGAGTAACTATTAAAAGTTCATTTTCTCCACTGCCTTCATTTAAATTCCTCCACTGGTAATGAAGAATGATTTTGAGTCCCAGCAATTCTGTATATTTCTCACTGACATAACCAAGAGAACGTAACCCAAGGCCAAAAGCACCACGTAGGGGGGCACCACGTGACTTTTCCGGCAGAATATTTCAGCATGGCGACGACCGTGCTGACTGACCCATCGGCAGCATAAACATATATATATATATATACGGTGCTTCACAGCTAGTATATATATACACATGCGTCCGACGATATTCCCTCCACGACTCCGACTTGTTGGAGCGCCATAATGGACACACAAAGGCTCCTCTATTCTGTTCTCTGTGTATGTTTGTGTTCCGTGCAACTTTGTATAGGGCGACAAGTGGCGCAAGGAGATTTAGATAGTGATCACCAGTATCGCCCTAACAGTTCTCCTAATCCCATCCGCGTCCATCAAAACTATTCGTCTTTATCCCTATGGCATCACATTTCCTGGTAAACCAGCCGGTCGCTTCTCAGATGGCCGTCTTCTTACCGATCGGTGCGTCTCTCTCTTTCTATCCCTACGTACTGATATCGTTCTTTTTGTGGAACATTTGACGATTGACATGTTGCATAACTTTTTTGTTTTTGTTTTTCTGTCGACAACTTGTGTTATATATATATATATATCGCCAAAGTAGAAGATTGTTCCGTAATCTTATCAGAAATATTATATATTACATGTGTATAAATCTTATACATTGATGTTTGTGTGTATATATGTATATATATAACATTCCATTTGATTATATACATGCAGCCAAGTTCATAGGAGTTATGTCTCTAACTCCATACAGCTGGTGGGAATCTAAGAAATTCCATTCGTTAGAAAATGGAATGAACTTTGCTTACGGAGGCACGGGTGTATTTGATACGGTGTATCACTCGGGTCCAAACATGACTAACCAGATTGATATATTTGAAAACCTTATTAGAAACCGCGTGTTCAATATTAGCTATCTAGAGTCCTCTATCTGCCTTGTCAGTGTTGCAGGTAATGATTATGCTTCTTACGTTTCAAGGAATGCATCAGCTCAGGTGAGAATAGTAATCTATCCATATATATATAGAAAGTAGAAACACAGAGGCGGATAGAACCAGTACTACTCATTCAAGAAATTAGTTCTACATCTTGGGCTTAGAAAAAAAAAAGTTATACGCCTTGGAAATTAATATTAGGTGACCACAATACCACATTTGCCAAGCCAAAATAATAATAATAATGGTCTACAGAAACCCAATAGATCTGCCGTCTGTCTTGTTCTTGGACCGATGATCATGTCAGTACAACTGATAAATTCGCCAACATGATCCATCGATACGGTTCAATAGTGAAAACGGAATCAATTCATATTGCTATATCTGGTTAGCTAGCCCTACCAAATCATGATAACATGATCACCATAATATTACACACCGAAAATAATGGCTCTTTCAGCTGATAATCATGTGTTTGTGTTCTTTAATTTCCAAATATTCGGGGTAAGTGGTACATAAATTCAAAGTTCATCAAAGCTCAGGCAATCAAAAACCCTCAATTACCACGTAAATGATCCTTTACGCAAGCAGACGCTGTTGATTGCTCAAACGATCCTTACGTTTGACAAACCATGATGTCCGGATTGAGAACGTAAGGCCAAGATCTACACATTCATTAGTAGAAAATGCAATTTCATGTTGACTTCCCACTGACACATCAAAGAGGACGACATGACCTAAGTAAGGCACATGGTTAGAAATTTCATGTCCCGTCAGCCGTCGCGTCCCTCATATACACATAACATATATATATATATATATATACGTCTTACAATAGTACTGATCTGACATGAGCATTCTTTTTCATATTTCCTTTTATTATTGTTATTATTATTCTTCTTTTAATGTTTCCTGTTTTTAAATGAAGCTAACTGATTTGACATGGGTTAAGGCACATGATTCGACCCCCAAGTACATCCTGTAATTGATTGATTCTACCCGACAGTTGATCATGAGCATGAATTAGAAGATAAGGCTCATTTATGAACAGTTTACGTCCGTGTCTAACGACCTTCAATTGGATGAAATTTGTGGCAGCCAGAGAATAGAAATTCCGTGTGGCTGTGACCACTCACAAATAAAATAAGCACACGTGTCCCGGAAGCGAAAGTTACAGGACCCGCCAGACCTTGACCAGTTGACCTCATTGGGTCAATCTATTCTTCACAGCCGGTATATCTACCGCAATCCATGCATACATCTGCTCCATCAACTGTATTCGATCCGAGTGAAAATATCGCTGTGTCTAAAACTTGGAGCTTGGATACTTTTCTTACCAGCAATGATGCACATGCAAAAGATCCTCTACTCCACTTTCTGCTGCCTCCTCTTCTCCTTTGTCCTAGGTCGTAGCACTATTAGTCTCTCCTTTCACATTTTCCCTCGATATTGAATGCTTCAGCTCGGTAATCTCTAATATCTATGTATTTGTGCTACTTATTACAGGGCAAGAAGCGGTGCAAGGACAGTTAGATCGTCATCCTCAGCCCAGCAGCAGCCGTAGTAATCCTTCTCATTTTCGCCCATCGAAGCTCTTTGTCTTTGGCGATTCATATGCTGACACAGGCAACACTAATAAATCACAATTCTCATGGAAATATCCCTACGGCATCACCTTTCCTGGCAAACCAAGCGGTCGTTTCTCCAGTGGTCGTGTCCTCACAGATTTCGTTGGTATGTCCCTTTCTCTCTTTTGCTACATTGACGTTAATGTTCTCGTAACGAGACATCTCTAATATTGTGAGTAATTATTCTACATGTGCAGCGAAGTTCATAGGAGTTGGGTCTCCTATTCCATATAGAAGGAGGAAGAATGGGATCCCATTGCTCAGACATGGTATGAATTTTGCCTATGGAGGTACAGGTGTATTTACCGTGTATGCGGGCCCAAACATGACCACCCAGATCGATTTTCTCGAATACCTTTTGAAAGATAACGTGTTTACTGCTAGAGACCTAGAGTCTTCTGTCTCCCTTGTTAGTGTTGCCGGTAACGACTACAACACTTACAGTCAGAACTGGCTCTGCTCAGGTGAGAATTGCACAGCGGAGACATTTATATATAATAATGAAAATGAATCATTATACTTTTTGATAATTCAAGGCTAGGAAAAGATACGATATATTTATAAATATCAATAGATTAAGGTGATTAATCCCTTTGAGCTATGTAATTATTTTCAATTACTTCGTGACGATAAATAACAAAATAGTTGTAAAAATAATTGGAGACAATATACTTGCAAGGGAGCCGGGCTGAAGGAAAATAAATGTACAGGATGATGCTAAAAATCACCACAGTGCTCGAAGCCAATCAATCCTGCAAGTAAGAAGAATAGGGGGCGGCATCGGATCCGGAGACTCCGACGCCTAAATTAGTTTTCTAGAGAGAGAAGATGAGTATTCTGAGTATAGAATCAAGCGTAGGATTGAGTATGGAATCAAGCGTAGAATAATGAGGAGAATACCTAAACTTTTATACCTGTATAGGAGCAGTAATCCTGTTAGAGACTACTTCTTAAAATTGTAGAGTAACAATCCTGCTAGAAGAGACTTATCAGGATTGTAGAGTCACAATCCTTCTGGGAGAAGACTTCTCAGGATTGTAGAGTTTTATATATTTGGATAGAGCTCCCGATTAAAGAGTCTTTAACCTGTAGAGTCCTACCTTTGGTCAGATAGTCGGGACGAGTCGTGTACTAATAGATCCGAGCCTGAGTGGTCGGGCTCGTCGAGGATCAAGTATTTCGTGTATTATCAGTACAAATGGAGGATGCAACTCCCAATCTTTTCTCCCCTTTTGTGTGAAGATTTCGCGAGTACCCTATCGTTGTGTGAATACTGCCCACGGGCCTCGTGGGTGGGTTAGGGAATCTGCATGTCCACAGGAAAATCCCACTCTGGATGTCTGTTCTTGAACTCATGGGCCTTGTGGGTAGATTATGGCACTGCAAGGCACAAACCCCACAAACGAAAGACGTACATGTCCTGGCCCAGACAAAAAATAAAAGGCAGAAAGTCAATTGTCTGATTTCATATTCCAGTGTATGTGATTAGGACTATTATTAGCTTAGAAAAAAAAAAGATTAGGACTATTATTAATGTTGAACTTTCTATGATGTTCGTCAACTGTAGGGTTGGCAATCTGTGATTACTGCAGTGGTAAATCAAATTACAATCGACTTGAAACGCATTCACGGTTTGGGAGTTAAAAGAGTAGCTGTGACTGCAATAGAGCCTTTCGGATGTCTCCCTCCTTTCCAATTAGCCACAGCCTCATTTCGCCAATGCAACGAAACTCTAAACTCGCTTATGAGATTCCATAACCTTTTGTTGCACCAAGCCGTAGCAAAGCTCAACAAAGAAACCAAGGATTCTCCTTTCGTCATTCTCGATCTTTATGCCGCATTCACGTCTGCCCTGAACAACCAAGGTAATTAAGCTCCTACTTGATTAACTATAGCTTTTCCAATATAATTTAGAGAAGTTTAAAAATCAGGATTTTTATGAGACCTTAAAAACATGCACGAGTTTTTAGAATTGACTCCTGTATACCTAACAAAACTCTTATCTTCACGTTGTACAGGAAGTATAAAGTTCGTGAACCCACTGAAACAATGTTGTATTGGCATAAGCAGAGAATATATGTGTGGAAGTGAAGATGAGAGCGGGGCCAAAAAGTATACGCTTTGTGAGGACCCAGAATCAGCATTCTTTTTGACATCGTGCATCCTACACAAAACGGGTGGTGTGCCGTATATTCAGCTCTGCAACCCGCGCTTCCACAACTTTACTAGGCTTCGCAAAAAGAAGGGCAAAAATTAGCGTTGTGGTTTTAAATTATGTGTTTATTTTGCACTTCCTTCCTTCGATCTGTAGTTGTAATATGGTTCGAAATTATGTTTAGTAATTTAACATCCAAAGTTTCAATAAAAATGCAGGAACCGCTGTCGGCCATGAGCCATCAACAATATAAAAACTAATTATCGTTTCTAATGATATTTCCCTTCGTTTTTGTAATAAATCAAGATCTGTGGTATCTAAATTTATCTTGCAAGCTTAATATTTAAATGTCGTGACGTGAGCATAGGTTTTATCCAAATAGTTTCTGGGGCATCCTACTTATTGGCGCAGTGCTGGATTGGGCCACATCCTAAGTCGGACAACCCAAATCCCAGGAGAGCCTTCGTCATTTTCCTTCTAAACTACTCTGTTTCACTTTCAGGAATCAAATTAACAAACTCCTTTGGAGTCTTCTTCTGATGGAGTTGTCTTCATTGTGCAGGAGGCATAAAGTTTGATAAATGAGAATCCACTAAAGCCCTGTTGTCTTGGTAATATGGTATAAGCAGTGAGTATTCTTGCGGGAATGGAGATGAGAACGGGGCCAAGAAATTTACAGTCTGCAAGGATCCCCAGTAATCGTTTTCTTTGGGACGCATCGCATCCTCCGCAGGAGGGATGGCTTGCAGTGTATTCGAATCGGCTTTGGAAGCCACTCTCAAACAACTTTCTCGAGTTACTGAAACAGAGCGTGCTTAGCCCATGGACCATGGTACTGCACAAACCTGACACGGACATTACTTAATTCCACATTTCTAATAGCGAGCAGTAACAACCATTAAAAGTGGCCGACATTTATGGCTGCCCAGTGCGAATACCACGCTTGTGTTGATCTCTGTTTCCGTATATTCTTTAGTATTCATTCTGTCAGTTATAACCAAGGCAAAACTTTCCACATCTCTCAATATGGGTGGAAATTCTGTCCCAACATCATGTGGCGCATGAGTTTCTTCTAGAAAATTATACAGACAATTTGGACGCGAAAAATGAGCACGATTAGATTATTGGAACCCTGGTGTTTTGTGCGCCTTCCCACTCGACGTATAGTCAAATATATGACGGAGAATTATTGGGTATATCATTTGAGAACGCAGATCTTTTCCAATTGTGTCTTCCGAACCTCATGCTTAATTTCCTATGCCTTGGACCTTCAATCTTCAGTGCAAATCTTCGTCCACGTTCGCCTCAGATTGAAAGGCCGTCCTCCGCCCAAAACCTATATACCTTTCGGAATATTTACTTTGAACTTATTACCCTACCGTTGTCTTTTATAAAAATATAGAAAAGCATGGTTTAGTAAATACAGTAGATAAAAAGAGATAAGGGCGATTTCAGCCCCATACTTCATTTTAGATTACAAATTATATTCTATTTCAAATGGATATGCGTAGAATGTCTGTCGTTTAAAACTTTTTGAGATGCAATCCCTTGACTACCCGAGTCCTTCCTTTAATTTAGAGCAGCAAGTACCGTCATGTCTAAGCATAATTTGATCCAATTTGTACCCTGTACTTAGTCCTTAGCAGAATATTCGATTTCATCCCGATTCCCCACCAAGGATCTCCACTATCAAATAAAAATCTTACGGTGGTGGCATCTTCGTTTAGAACGATCGTTTCCAAATTGACTGAAGGTTCGTTAAATCTCGCCCACATGATTTTATTATTACTTATTTTTGTATTCAGGCTTCCCACGTTTCTGATCCAATAAAGCGCAGATCATGCTTCGTTAAGGAAAGCACTGCGGGAAAAAAAGGCATGGTGGTGGCTGCCCACGGCTAAGCCATCTGACGTTTAATTTTGACCTTTTCATGACCTTGCGCAAGAGATCAAAAGAAAAGCCAAAGTTTAATATAAGTTTTTTTGGTTTCCTTAACTTTAGTTTTATTTTATTAATTAATGATCCATGCAGCCTAATCCTAAACAGTACTAATTGCTACTATATATGGCTTTCATAAATTAATAAGCACTCGAAAGTATTTAGTCTTAATTTGTGTGATTCCAAAGATCAGCCAGCAAAAACCTCCCCAATGTATTTCTTATATTGCTTACGATCGATGTTTTTTGCCAGAAAAATTAATATAAACACGTATGTAGATTGATAATGGTGAACATAAAGAGACCTTGGCAAATTGTCCCGTCTACCGCCGCACACGCACAAAAACCTGGGCGGCCAGTTATAATACTAGGTCATGGTCTCTAGGCCTCCAAATTTTTTATAATTAGGTACCTACCTCAAAGAAAAAAAAATGCAGTATCAAATCGCCACGTTGATCAAAATAAAAATAAAAAATAAAAAAGGAAAGGGTTGAGTACACACAAAGCTGGTGCGTGCGATGAACAAAAATTTCAAAAATATAATTGGTTACCTTTCATGACATATTGTTACTGCAACTTGTGCTCTCCTTATTCGACTCCGGTTTTCACTTGACGTCTTCTGGGCAAGTTGAATTATATAAGTGGTGAAGGAAAAATATTTCATTTCATTTCATTTCACATGGTGAGTTGCAGGTCCAAATGCATGCACTTTTTAAATATTTCCTGTTTTTAATTATTATCAGATTACTGCTCGTTGATGTAGCTTCTTCATGTTAAAAGGGTACCGATAAAATCATCTATTTTGTTAACATTATTATATCCCCGGTAACGTGATTAAATTCATTGATTAGCTACTTATGAAGTAAACTAACCGTTCACATTCATGGGGTGATGAAAGTTTCTTCCGACGCTAGGATTTGACATTGGCTAAAGCCACATCCGAATTTCGAACCCCTCCCGTAAAGTTTACCAATCCTAGCCGTCTTGGATGACCGATTCGATGACGCGTGGTTCATTTATGAATGGACCAGTTCACAGGGATCAAACCAATTTCAGTTGAATTGAATTTAATAATTTATGCCCGCGTCGAATAGTTGCGTGTGCGACCTGTCACCCAAATAAGGGCCGTTCGGGATCATAGAGTAGGCGCGACGCGCGTTTGCCGGCGGCCAAAGTTATAACCCGCGTACCGTTGACCATTGGTAAACCTTGTCTTCACAGCTGGTATATATATATACACACACATCTGCTCCACCATTTGCATTCTTAATCTTGCGGAAATATCAGTACTGTGTAAAGCGTTGTGCTTTGATTCTCTTTTTACCAATGATGCAGACGCAAAAGCTCTTCTACTCCATTCTCTGCTGCTTCCTCTTCTCATTTTTCTTAGGTTTTTAGCCCTATAAGCCTGTTCCTTTCATATTTTGCCGACGATAGCAACGAAGACTTCTCGCTAATCTCTATATATGTATTTTTGCGACTTATCACAGGGCAAGAAGTGGTGCAAGCTGGACAGTCTGCTCGACATCATCATCACAACAGCAGCCATAGTAGTCCATCAAAGCTCTTCGTCTTTGGCGATTCCTATTCCGATACAGGCAACACTAAAAGATCTGAAACCGCGTGGAAATATCCCTATGGGATCACATTTCCCGGTAAACCAGCCGGTCGTTTCTCCAGTGGGCGTGTCCTCGCCGATTTCGTTGGTTTGTCCCTTTCTCTCTTTCCCTGGATTGACATTGTTCTTGTAACGAAGCATCATCTCTAACGTTGTGGGTAATTCTACCCGTGCAGCTAAGTTCATAGGAGTTAGGTCTCCAATTCCATACAGTTGGAGGAAGTATGGGATCCCATTGCTAAAATATGGTATGAATTTTGCTCATGGAGGTACGGGTGTTTTCGATACTACCAGCACGGGACCAAACATGACAACCCAGATCGACCTCTTCGAAGGCCTGATGAAAGACGGCGTGTTTACTATTAGAGACCTAGAGTCTTCTGTTTCCCTTGTCACTGTTGCTGGTAATGACTACAACAATTACATAATCACGAATGGCTCTGCTGAGGTGAGAATTGCACAAACCTTATATTTATACATAATAATGAAACTAATCATCCAATTTTTTGATAATTTATAAGGCTAAGAAGAAATACGATTAATAATATATGTGTAAATATCAATAGAGGTTATTAGTAATTAGTTCCTTTATGCATTGTAGTTGAAGACAATATGTATACACGGGGAGCTCAAATGCTCAATGAGATTTTTTTTTAGACCTCGTGGCCGGGTTAGGGGGTCTCCGTGTCCTGAAAATCGACTCTGTTTGTCTTGTTCGTGAACTGATGGGCTTTATGGGTGGTTCATGTCACCGCAAGGCAAAAGCCGATACATCTAAGACGCACTTGTGACCAGGTATTAGGATCCAGTCAAATTGTCAGTTATATATCTCCGGCTCCCATTGGGACGGACTACAGTTCCTTCTATTTTTTGGCCCAAAATGTGACCAGTTATAGGATCCATTCAATAGATATTAGGCATATCCATCATGGACTACAGTTCTCTTTTATCAGTTGGCCCAGTAAAAAGAGAGACAGATAAAGAGAACACGTACGTCAGGACTTCGGCGTCGACTCGTCAACACATCACTTCCATTTTGCATGACAACGGAGCTAGCAAACATAGCGGACACTTATTTCTAAAGTTCCCTGATTACTTTTTCTCGCTATTTTCTAATTTCATATTTGCTTGCCTATTACGTTAATGTGATTAAGAGTATATATATATCGATCGAACCTTCTATCTGAATGCAGGGTTGGCAATCTTTCATTACCTCAGTGGTCAATCAAATTACTACCGACTTGAAACGTATTCATGGTTTGGGAGTTAAAAAAGTAGCTGTGAATGCTTTACAGCCTTTAGGATGTCTCCCTTCGTTCACAGCCACATCGTCATTCCTTAAATGCAACGAAACTATAAACTCGCTCGTGAATTTCCACAATCTTTTGTTGCAACAAGCCGTAGCAAAGCTGAACAACGGAACCAAGGATTCTCCTTTCATCATTCTTGATCTTTATGATTCGTTCTTGTCTCTATTGAACAACCAAGGTAAGAAGTATATGGATTATTATAGTTTTTCCACTATAATGAAGCGCCCAGTACACTAGGTGCGTACGTGTACTACCTTTGTCAAGCGTCTTCGGTTCTATCACGAATCATATATAAATATTAACACCTGTATAGCTAACAGAACACTATCTTCATGTTCTGCAGGAAGTGTAAAGTTCGTGAACCCACTGACGCCTTGTTGTTTTGGCGTAAGCAGTGCATATTCCTGTGGAAGTGAAGATGCGAACGGAGAAAGAAAATATACACTTTGTGAGGAACCTGAATCAGCATTTTTTTGGGACAGTTTTCATCCTACGCAGAAAGGATGGAGTGCTGTATATTCAGCTTTGCAAGCCAGTTCTCTTCGACAACTTTAATGGGGTTGGCAAAAAGAATCCGCGGGGACAAAAGGACAAAACAACTTTCATTAGTTGTTCATGTTGGATTTCCCTTTCTTCTCTGTCTTTCTTGGTCTTAATCATAATTATTTATAAGCAACGTCTGGTACTATTGTAACATGGTATGAACTTTGAACCTATATGAAAAAAGGAATTATGAAGTATCTTTTCTTTCAAAGTTTTTCTTGGCCGAGTATTTTTCAGTTCAAGTTCTATTTGCAACCATTCCTTCGGTTTTATTAGAATGCCAATAGGAGTCTAGGCTTAGATGTTAGGACGGGCGACCTTATAACGCTAATTATATCAAAATCCAACCCCTTTCCATGTACCATGGGATTTTGGGCCTCCCAATTGTCCCATTTGATTAAAAAAAATATATCAAGGAAGGATCACGATAGTTTGTGGCCCTAGATGCTTGCTAGCTTGGCGTTGCCCTGATCGAGTTTAAGCAACCTAATCCACGAATATGTATGCATTCGGGGATGAGGATCTCTTGCCTACTGCCCGGGCAGTGTGGGATCCCACCGCAGGACTCAAACATCTCTTACACTATTTCTCCAAATTGCCCTAGAGAATTCAGATCTCAATCCTTATTCAGAGTTTTTTAGAGTTATGTTTTCAATTAATTCATGATTTACTTTCGTCCGTGAGCTGTAGTTCAGTTGACACCTCACCTCAAAAGAACTAAATCCAGGGGTCGAATTCTCCTACCCCGAAGGCTTGGTCCTGCTTCTAAAATTTGCCTAGAAATACAAACCTCAAGCTTTGCTTTCAGGAATTAAACCAATATTTGAGTTATAATCTCTATTAGCGCAGATATTTCCAAAAGATACATAACTGTTTTTAGCACCGTTTGTAATCCCGCCAGCAAGTGCGCCCACTCCAACCACCAAAAGAAAAGAGGATCCCACCCATCTGCGATATAAATCCTCAACACGCTCCTTAATCCTCCTCAGAAGCCAGCTTATAGTATACCCTTCGAGAAAATCTCTAGAAATCCAGAAAGAAAAAGGCAAATTGACATAGTTTGCGCGACAAAAATGGCCATCGTGTCCGTTTGTTCATCAACTGCAATGTCTGAGAGGGTTTCTTGCTACACTGCTTTGTTCTTAGCAGTGATGCTGGTTTTGAGCTATTGTGAATCGGGTGACCAAGGCGAACTCCCGGTTCGGACGGCTCTGAAGAATATCAACAAGCCATGCGATGAAATTTACGTGGTTGGTGAAGGAGAGACGCTGCATTCTATAAGCGAAAAATGTGGCCCAGACGATGTTTTTCCTGGCCTGGTTATCAAGATTACCCCTTTCAAGAACAGGTAGATGAATAGATCATTTCCCTTCTTCTAAGTCATGAGTCACGACCTCTTTTTGCTTTGAAAGCTGGAGGTCTTGAGAAGACATTCATATGGCGTAGATCCGTCTCTTGTGGTAGGCATTAGTCTCTGAAATATGTACAAAATCAATGTATTGTATTAATAGCGGACATAAGGATTAGACCTTTGTACGTGCTGCTCCCTCGTCGAGGTTGGAAACCCACGACCCCCAGATATGTGAAACTGGGTAATCCCAGATGTTTGTGACAGAACCCCAAAAAATTGTTTTCTCCACCAGGCCCAAGTCTCACTGTGTCTTTCACTACGGTCCGTGCACTGTCTCTAAACTTTCCTAAAAAGTCCCCATCCAACTAGATACGAGGCAAATCACGGTGTTGTCCGTTTGCATGATCCAAAGAATATAAAACCTAGGTCAAAGAATTAAAATTGCAAAATTAATTTTTTAGTAAGGAAAGGAGGGTCATGAATAATGGTTTAGAAAAGCGCAACAAAATTCTTAGCTTGTTTGGTACCACGCGCACAACATATCGATGAGTTAACTCAAAAGCCCAACCCTTAAACCTCGTAAGCTTTTTAAATCTATTCTAATTAGAGTAATATGTTAAATGTCAGTCAAATTTATTATTTTTTATTTGATGTGTTCTAGAATATCTTGGTTTTTTTTTCTAAATTAGAATATCTTGGTTTAAATCAATACCATGTTGAGAAAATCGTTCTAGGACTCAATTATATGGAATCAGCAGAGCGAGTGCTCAAATACAGAATTACAAAATTAAGTGTCAATATTATAATAAGCAAAAGCGCAGGGGCTTCCTACAAATATTCTCTTGCCATTACCTTTCGAATTTTGTGACCGTTGGAGCCCACAAGAGGTATGTATGTGGCTCAAATATTTGGGCCAAAAAATTTAGATTTAATCATAAAAAATTCACCACATAATTTTTTATTATTATAATACTTATTAAAAATCTTCTCTCTCTTTACTTTTTTCACGAACTCTCATAACATATCTTTATTTTATAATATTTCCTAAACTCCAATACCCAAAATTTTCACCCTCAAGAGATGACATTCAGTTTCAATTTCTGTCCGGGTGGTATATCAATCACCATGGCTTATGTATTTCCCAAAATATGGTAGCTTGTATGAATTATATGACCCATCACTACGCAAGATGCATTCCATTGAGCTGCCAGAGTTGAATGGTTCTAGGGTGTGTTACACTAAAGATGGTTGGTTGTTGCTATACAGGCCAAGATCTCATCGCATGTTCTTCTTTAATCCCTTTACTCGCGAAGCGATTAAACTGCCAAGGTTTGAGTTGACTTACCAAATCGTTGCCTTTTCTTGTGCCCCAACGTCTACCAGCTGCATGCTTCTGACAGTTAAGCACGTCAGTCCCACAATTGTTGCTGTTAGCACTTGCCATCTTGGAGCTACAGAGTGGGTTACAGTTACTTATCAAAATCGCTTGCCTTTTGTTAGTAGTATTTGGAATAAGCTTGTTTTCTGCAATGGACTCTTTTATTGTCTGAGTCTTACTGGTTGGCTAGGGGTCTTTGACCCACTGGAACGTACTTGGAGTGTTCTTGCTGTGCCTCCTCCCAAATGTCCTGCAAATTTTTTTGCCAAAAATTGGTGGAAGGGTAAGTTCATGACTGAGCACAAAGGAGAAATATTAGTTACATATACTTGTTCTAGTGAAAACCCCATTATGTTCAAGCTGGATCGAACGAACATGGTATGGGAAGAGATGAAGACCCTTGATGGTGTAATACTTTTTGCAAGTTTCTTGTCATCTCATTCCAGAACCGATCTTTCTGGACTGATGAGAAACAGTGTCTACTTCCCTAAAGTTCGTTTCTATGGAAAGCGTTGCATGTCATACTCTTTCGACCATTGCAGATACTATCCGCGAAAGCAGTTTCATGACTGGGAAGATCAAGATCCTTTTGAAAACATCTGGATTGAACCACCCCAAGATTTCTCAAGCTTCACCTGAAGAAGTTTAGTTTCACAAGTATGTCTTATTTTTAGGCATTTAGAGAGTAGTTTTTCTTATATTATATGATTAGCTGTAACTGCATTTGATGGAATGGTAAATTGCTATGAATTTCTGTACAAGTAGTTACCAAAAAACTCAACTTTTTGATACTCCTAGAATAAATCGTGTCGGACATCTGTTTCTCTTGTCGTAAGTGTCTATCAACTGTAAAATGTTGCCAGATAGTGCGTAGTAGTTTTTAATTTTAAAGGCTTAAATTTTTTTATTGAATAATTTCGGAGTCCTTGCTTAAGAACAAGGTTTTCCTGAGTAATATAATACTTGAAGCTGTTGTTTTATGTAGACTTCCAATATTTGTTCGTTCATCTGGTATCTCATTGTCATCAGTGCACAGCTTATAATCTTCACTACTTGTACTGACATCAAAAACTTTGCAAGAAAATTCTATATGCCCTGGCATTGACCTTGTCAAATCGTTTATAATACAAGAACTAACTAGACTGCTCAGGGACCAGGGTATACATAAAAAGGAGCCCAGCTGAATTTTTTCTTGTACAGTTTGTGAACTAACGTTGACCCCTAAGTTGGGAATTCAAAATATATTTTGGTATCAGTGGGGAAAATAGAGAAAAAAAAATGAGCCAACCTCAATTACTCTGATGTAAAATCCCGGCCTAACCAATGACCTCATAGTACATGATTCTGGTTCAGCTCCGTTTCCGTCATGGTGTAAGCACACCATTCCCCAAGATCGACATATACCGCAAAAAGAGCAATATCACAGCATTCTCTTGTTTTTGGCCCAAAGGAAATTATATGGCTGTGTTTGCATTGTAAAATTTTACACTTCCTAAAATTTTAACACAATAAAATATTACAATATAATCTCTCTCTCCCCCATCAAATCATCACTTTTCATTACAAAAAGTATAAAAAATTACCTCTCTTCACTTTTTCACTAAACCCAATACCTAAAATTTTAACAACATTAAAATTTTACAAAACAAACCCACCCGTAAGCACCATCCTTTTAAATGAACCGCGGAGGGGCACTGAGCAGCATACGTCTCTCAAACGCTTTAGCTAGGTTCCTTTCTTTTAGAACGCATGAGATGTGATCAAATGGGAACTATTCAAACAATTGATTTTGAGTTTTGACTCAAAAAAAATTTGCTTCTAAAACAATGAGCTTTTATACAACAGGAATTTCCCACCCGGGTTCAGAATAAAAGCTGAATATTTTGATTCATTTTACAAATTGCACGAGTACTCCCGACTAAATTTGATGTCGAAATAATCTATTGGATTGGGCATAAAACTCACCCCAAGCAATTATGTTCTTATACAGGCATATAAAGCGATTAAGCTAATATGGGTGATATCGGCTGCGTCCACGGCTGCTATCATTGCTGCGCCTTCCACCGCTTGAGCTACCAGTGCCTAATAATCTATTGGATTGGGCATAAAACTCACCCCAAGCAATTCTGTTCTTATACAGGCATATAAAGCGATTAAGCTAATATGGGTGATATCGGCTGCGTCCACGGCTGCTATCATTGCTGCGCCTTCCACCGCTTGAGCTACCAGTGCCTCCACTCCTGCCACCTCGGGACTGTGGTGGAGGGGTGTGTGGTTGCATCCCGGGCTGTTGCCTATAGCAAAGAATATAAGTCAATGCAAGGATTGAACATATAATGGAAAGGAAAAGACATATATAAGTCAATGCAAGGATTGAACATATAATGGAAAGGAAAAGACAGATATAAGTCAATGCAAGGATTGAACATATAATGGAAAGGCTGTTGTCTTAAGATGTACATGAACAGTGGAAAAGGGTTCTCACACAGCTGAAAATATTGCACTTACAGGACATAGCCAATCCTTCCATCCGGCAATAGCATTGGCATCATTGTCATGCCCGTAGGAGTTGGTCCCCTACCATAGATCAGTGGCTGCAAGAATTTGGTACCTATATTAGCAGTTGCAACTAAAGAAGGCTAAAAGCAGAAAATTAGCATGAATTCTCCATGTCTACAATAGAAGCCTCTCAGCAAAGAAAACAACAAAGTAGTCTTTTCTGCATAGACCTTGATAAGTCATGTTACTGAAAGTGAACATTTATAAAAAGAATCTATTGCTTGTTCTAATGAAGCTTGATGCATATAATTATTATATACTCCTCACAGACTTGATAATTTTTAAACAAGTACTCATGGCTGATTTCTACAATTACTGTTGATAACTTTGATTCATTTTTCACCGGGTAAAGTGACACTTAACAGAAGATAATAAACAATGTAGTTGGAATATTACTTATTTAGCTCAATACAATCATTGGTGAAGAACAAAGTACAGAATATTAACGCAGGAGTTTGACAGTAACATTAGAACGCTGAAGTTGATGAAAACTAGGTAAACCACTAGACGTGCCAGATATTAAGTATCTTCAATCAACAGGAAAAATAACAACAAAATGTTATTATGCTATAAACATACTACTGAATCAATTGCCATGAGGCATGCATTAAGTGTAACTCAACCTTATTCATAAGTGGCTGGTGTTATGGTTATCTGAACCACCCATCTTAACAAAAAGGATTAATATAACCTAAGCCAGATTCATGCAGTTATCAGATTGGATCCTGCCAGTTCTAAGATGCAATTCACACCAACAGGATCCCAAGTTCTCAAAATCTTGTAATGGATAAACATTCAATCTACAACTCTTCGAACTCTCCTAGACAACACAGTAACTTTTGCTTTCCTTTGAGAATGCTCGAAGAACTTTCCTTCCCCAAATATTTCCAAAAAACACGCAGAGGTTAAATGTTTTTGGGGCAGGTAGAAGCAGCTTACTTGTGCAAAGCCTGAAGCACCATATCCAGCACCTACTGCACTGTAGGGACTGCCAACCATGCCGTAGCCAAGACGAGGTGGGTAGCTTGGGAGTAAGGTTGACTTCTGCGAATTTGCTGCTCCAGAAGACCTCTGATCTGCCTGTGGCTTTGCAAGAGAACACTCCAAAATTTGACCTGACAATCAGAGAATGACAAACACAATTGTTAGCAATGGTACCTTATTGTTGAGGGCACTAAAGGTAGAAGGAGCAAAAGATTACCATCAATTTCATATTTTTCAGTGTTCTTCAATGCCTTCATGGCACTCGACCTTTCTGCAAAGTGAACAAAACCAAATCTACTTTTCTCCTGTCCTGTTTTTGCAGGCGGGAGAACCACTTTTGTGATCTTTCCATGATGTTCATAAAGCTCCCTTAGACGTTCCTGAGTGATGTCTTTGGGTAAATTTTTAACATATACCGCCTTTACCTGTTCCAATGAAATTTCTTAAATCATTATCAGGGGCTCCTACAGGAATAAGTAGACATCATTCCCCATGACCTCACTGTCAGCCCCATTCTTATTGGGTAAGAGGTGTCACTTGATCAAGAACTTACGGGTAAGATGTTGCACCTCCAGGTATAACTCACGAGCAGATAACAGAAGGGATTACTCATATATGGTAAAAGTCTAGGAAGACTAGAAATATAACATACCGGTAAAATGTCTTTTCTTATTGAACTGCAATACACAGCCTTTACAGCCTATGGAAAGAGGAATCAAGCACCTAAAGAAGTGCCCTGATATGCCAAATACCAGGAATAGGGAGAAAGGGATTTATTTATTTATTTATTTATTTTGGGTGGGGGGGGGGAACTCATATTATGTATGAATTGCAGCAAGGAACAGACCAAAGAGAACATCTTCAGTAGATCAGCAATCATGCGATGGAACAGAATACAATCATTTGCGAATATTTAAACCGAACATAGCCCAAATAAAAGCATTATACACCAGACCTGAGAAGCAGCAGAAGATTCCACGTTCTTAGGGTCAGCCCAGCTCACAGTTGGGGCATTGTTATCAAGCTTAAACTTGGGACTAGACATCTTCAATCTTGAGTATTCGGCACAAGCATGATTGAAATATTCAATGAAAGCAAACCCCCGGTTCCGGCTAGAATTCTGTGGGTCCTGTATTGTTCAGGAAGATGAGATGAACAATTATTATATATTGAGGCACGAATGAAGAATCGAGGTGGCAGTCTCAAATTACAGATTTGGCTATGACTGCAAAGAAGAGTAACTTGAATTGAATGGGAACATGAAAGATGATGAACCTAAACAAATTCACAAAACTTCAACAGTTCTATTTATCAAAACAAAACAAAAAACAAACCTTCAATAGTTCCACAGAAATGACTCCAGGCCCAATATCCGTCACAGCCTTCTTCATATCTTCCTCACCCCAGTTTCTGGGAACATTGCCAATGAATAAACGATGCTTTGCTTGAGATGTCGAACACTTTATTTTTTTTCCCTGTCAAAGAAAGAGGGATTAACAAGGAAGTCAACTCTACAAGACGTCAGAGACTCCAAGAGTTGCCAGAAATCATACCATATTTAACTTCAAAAAATGAAAGTGAAAAAGTCTTACAAATGAAATGGAAAATCATATACACAACAGTGGCAGCACACCATTGGATTTGTAAGGCATGTCTGAGATTATTCAAAGAAAGAACATCAAAAGATGTGTACTTAAACTACCTTTAGTTCGGAATTATTCAACTCCTCAATGGCCCTAGAAGCCAACTCCTTGGTTCTGAAAGTCACAAAAGCATAACCCTTGGCCCCTCCTGTATCTTTACCCTTCATCATTCTAACCTATTGTAAGAAAATAAAAATTGAATTAGATCAACAGAAAACATGCAATCAAGGGATATTATGATAAACAATATAAAGTACCTCCGTGACTTCTCCTATGGACTCACAAAAGCCCCTCAAATCCTCTTCAGTAGTCTCATGAAAAATGCCACCAAGGTACACTTCCGATCCATGAGGTGGAAGTGCAAGAAGTTCATCATGCTTTCTTCTCTCATCTTCCTCCTCTGCTTGATCCACTTTCATCTCCTTGTCACCATGTATCTGCTTCTGTGAATCATCTCCATCAGTGGCATCCTCCCCGTCGTTTTCCTCCACCTCCTCTTCTACCCCTTCCTCTTCCTCTTCCTCTTCTTCCTCCACCTCTTCAACTTCCTCCTCTTCCTCTACTTCTTCATACTCAACCTCTTCCTCCATTGGCTCCTCAGGATCATTGTCCCCATCAAGGTCCAGCTGCTCCTCAGATTCCTGGGGCTTTTCAGCTACATCTAGCTTATGAGAGTCTGCAGCACCTGCCCTTGTCCTTGGCATCTTATGTATCTATAAAAAAAGCTTGCAAGACAACTGTGATGGAAGCACAGAAGCCAGAAGCATTGGCAGAAGAAAGAATACAAATATGGAAAGGTGGAAACAATGAGAGGCCAAAAGGAGTTGCAGAGTAAGAATCTCGATAGAATTCTAGCCATGAGGTATGGCTTCAAGGAGTTGCAACTTGAATGATTCCCAATCAAGGGATTACACATAAGAACAAAAGTTAAGAGACAGGTAAGAGAGAATTCTGAATGATAATCAAGAGGGAGGTGATTCTCAACAGGTGAAAAAACAATGAAGCAGCGAATTTCTTGAAATTTAGATACCGATAGTAGCCCCAAAACAGCGACCAGTTTTTTGTTTATCTATCTATCTGGAATAATGCATTAGAGGAAAAAGAAAAAGAAAAAGAAAAACAAAAGGAAAAAAATAAGGATGAGAAATAGAACATGTATTAAGAATAATGAAGGGTTCATTTTAAATGAAGTACTACAAAACAGACAACAGCAATAAGCAGATGAGAATCATGAGATTACATCTGCACTTGAAAAATCCAATCAAATAAATGTGAACGAGAAAAAGACAGCAGCCAGAGATGGGTCATTAGGTGATAAGGAATGATGAAGACAAAGTGTTTCCGATCCCATATAATTCTTACAGTTCCATGCCAAATGTCCCGAAGTTCAAGATATATTAAAACTACAAACTAATGAGGCACTAGAGTTTTTGTATAAAAAAAAACCCTCCACTGCTAGGCATAAACAAATCTCCTAGAACACGAATCTTCGTTTCTTGGTGTCCCAATGCCATGAGTTTTACATCTAATGTACCAAGCCTGGTGTTGCAATGTCCCTCTTTCTATTGACTTGGCTACAGGATACATTTTCAACGAATGCATCGGACCCATATTCGTGCATATCAGGCAAAAGACTCCAAAACACTATGATAATCACTAATCAGTCTACGATAATCAAGTAACAGACTACAGAGGTTACATGTCAATCCATTAGGAACCGAAGCTCAATGAGCACATTAATTCACAAAATAAAATGTCTATCAAACACCTTCTAGGATATCGAGCTCTTCATAAACTCCGAAAGGTGATTTCTTTCCACTATAATCAACCCAGAACTCGATTTACCACCTAATTGCTACCAAAATAATCAAGCTTAAGAATCAAATCCCTTCCATTACTTTTTCCGGTTTAGGTTGCTTCAGTTGTCAATACGTACAAGTACGTGAGGAAAAGAAACATGCAGTCTAGGAGAAGACGAAGCAAAAGAAATCTGGAATACGTTGAGTGAGCAATTACCTGAGCTCCGAAAACCGAAATCGATGTTAACCACCTTAGTTTTTCCCGCTCAAAACACTTTTTGCTGGTTCTTGAGCTGTACCTCAAGCTGATCAGTGTGCCCTAATGTTCTTCCGGACAAGGAAAGAGAAATGGTCATTTGCTAGTTCAAATCTAACTAGAGCGACTTGGGCCATAGGCCTTGGTCCCTGGTTCTTGGGCTTAAAGCGTCGGTATTGTATGGGCCTTTATACTAGCTATGAAGCCCGTCTCGTATAGCTTGGGTTGTACGAGAAGTTTCAAACGCTTGGATTTCAAGGCATCTTAATTCTCAATTTACAGCCTTTTTTTTTATAAGCAATTTAGAGCTCATTTACTGGGCCTTGTATACTATATTGTAACGGCAATAAATACATTGACTAGTGTAGGTGAATATTCAGGCAAAAAAAAAGGTTGTTTAAGCTTAGATGACGTCAAGAATTACATGACCATTGGATGGAAACGAGTATCTGATCCAGTTAAATTGATTAAAAATCTCATGGAAATGGTATCTGTATATTTTCCTCAGTTTTTCCAGTCAGATTATTCTAGAAATGCTGAATAACTAACTTGCAGTGCAGCTTCACGATTGTAGTTCTGGATAAGCTCCCAGTCATAGGAACATCTCTCTCTCTCTCTCTTCCTTTGTAAATATATGGTCCAGAGAACTTTGAATCATGCAGAGGTTAAAAAAGAGAACAATAAAAGTAGAGATTCAGATTAACAAGAGTCCAAACATTATAGAGTTTTATCCTTGCAAACAGCCAGCAAGAACCGATTCCTAGCTACTTATCAAAAAAAAAAAAGAACCGATTTCCTAGCTACCACTTCACTGGAAGTTTACTTCAAGATCAATACTTAAGTTCCAGAAATGGGTACTAAAGAGCTACATGGCTGATCCAATCCATTCCACTGAAATTGCCATTAGGTTTGGAGCACTTTCCAGCTGCATCAAAAAGTAAGCTTCCCAGTAACTCAGAGAAACAAGTGTTTAAATTCCCCATTCGCTAGCTGACAAAGTTGATTGTAAGTGTATGTGTCTGCCAAAAAGCAAACATTGCCTTGAGAGACCATAAAAAGATCATATAAACCAAACAGTAATGCAAAGAAGCGACTATCAGATAAAGTTTGTGTCAAAAACTATAACTTCTGCACAAATCATGGACATGCGAAGGGAAACACCCCACCATCCTTCTAAGCCCTATCACAAGTGCATATGGATGAAACGCAATGTGACTTCCGAACAATCTTTCAGATAGAAGCAACAACTTAGTAATGTGAATGCTGCCCATAGCATTGGCACAACTCACTACCAAAAGAATTTTGACAAAAGAAGCAAAAAGCCATACCAAACGAATCACCAAAGTTGGTCCATATTTCAGCACGGATAGATTTTTCACTGTCAGCAATACCGATAACCTCAACAAATTTTGAGAGAGGAGAGGGTGGAGAGCCTTTGACAGCTATCTGGTTCTCATCGGTAGAATTTCCCATAACCACTCCACCATCAGACCGCAAAATCTGAATAACTGCCCGAACCCTACGACCAACATACAAACGCAGCAGCTCCGCATTCACAAAAACAGCAGGATTTGATGTATCCATCTGCTGCAAACCACAACGGGACAAAACTTATTCAAGAGATCCGACGAATAATTTGTCCGTGATAAATGAAAACATCTTAGGTAAATTATTATATAGTAATTGAGTAAACTGCTCTCTGGTGGCAAAAATATAGCATTTCACGGATGGACGAGAGGGGAGAAAAACATCATTGGAAACAAGCTTAAAACTGCTTCAATCCAAACAACCGCTACAGCACAACCTATGGTTTGCATGCAATTTACTGGTCTGAATGAAGAAGAAAAGAACTAGAAAGTATAAACCAGCATTGTCATCTCGCTCATAGAATAATCCCAAAACTGGGACTACGAGTTTTTCACCCAAAGTGTCCTCTGACATCTAGAAGTAATTTATATAGAAGCAGCTGTATCATAAAGAACCCTACAGGAAAAGATCAGCCAGGAAAAGGATGCAACTGATGATAATTTCATAAGCCACCAAAATCACAAGCCTTTTCACAAATTCACCTCATCAAAAGTTAGCTCAAGCAACAAACACTCAACGTCAGTGCATTCCCTTCTTAATGATCAGACCCTGACTTGCAAAGGAATGTAAATTGGAGTCTCATTTCCTAATGATGAGACCCCGATTGCAAAGGAATGACACTAGGAGTCTCAGACTATTCTAAAGTATGAAGTCTTTTCCCATATGAAATCTCTTCTGACACATGACGTCCAAGGGAGGAAGTTGACAGCCTCATGAATTGAGGATGAGGACAAATGTCGTTGTGACGTAAACATAAACAAGGATAGAAGAAAAGGAAACGAATGATTGGCGCTCCTCCTGCTTTTTCTGTGCACAACATTAGCCAGTCTCACCTAAGCTTCAGTAGTCTTATGAGAACCTCATTCGTTTAATGGCCTTCAATATGCCAGTCGTATAATACCCCAGCTTCTAAAACTAAACCACTACATGAGCCATTTGATTGGAAAGAGCGTGCAGACAGACCAAATTATCTCAACTCTCAAATCTGAAAACTCTTTCTTCTAGACAAAGCAACCAAATTTTAGAATTAAATACTTCCCAGGCAAAAAATTTCCATACTTTTCCCGTATTAAAAAATTAAGCCCACAGCTAAATGGAGCATAATTGTGAAATCATCCCCCAAATGTAGTACAAAATAAAACTAAATTTTGCGGGGGTTCCCAAAAAATTAATGCAGTATACCAGCTCAAAAACTATTTGATTAACCAGATCCAAAAAGTTACTCGAAAACCTAAACTAAGCGGAAGAAGACTATAGCAGCATTTCTTTTTCTTTCTTTCTCTCTTTAAAAAAAAATATATTTAAAGTTGTTTGAATTTTCATTAAAAAACAATTAATAGTGAAATCCACAATATCCAAACCGGTAATGACCATCAGTTCCACCACAAACCCCTAACAAGTATGCTCCCTCCGAAATTAGAACAAAGGAAAAGAAAAACTGGCTCCTAAACGACGTAAGCCGGGAACTAATCATCCCCGTCCCTCTTCTTCGGCTTGCGTTAATTCTCCTCGATGTGCTGCGCTATCAGAAGCCCAGTGCTGGCGAGCTTCTTGAGATTCGGAACGCTGTAGTGTTGGGCCACGTAGACTCCGAACGCGGTACCAACTAGGAAGGAGAAGGTGCTCTTGATCAAACCCATTTGCTAAACTTAACTCCACCTCCAAAAAATATATGCTTTAAAGATCGGTCAACGGGAGTCGAAATGCGTAGGGCCTTTGGATCTGAGTGGGCAGAGGTTTATAGTGATCGGTGGTGTATGGGGAAGGAATTTGAATCGTGAGGAGACTTCTACTGTGCTCCTTACGCAATACGCATCGCGTTAGTTACCCCTTCCCCAAGCACCGTACAGATCAAAAGCCTCACCAGAAAACCCGACCCATACTAGCAGCATTTCGTTTCCGAAGAAAATTTGGTATATTCCAAAGTAAAGAAGAAAAAAGCAATACCATAATTTTTGCTACAGTTTTCTTAAAAATTGAAGCCAATTGTGCCTGAGGAGTCTAGGGTTTTGATTCCTTACCTGGTCGAGAAAACAAATCGCCGACTGAAAGAGCTTTCGAAAGGCACAGCTTCTGAGGGCGAGCGGGCGGACTTCTAAATGGCGGTAAAACGAGCGTGTGAGTACTTATGTCAAAGTTCAAAGTCGACCAGTGCGGGGAATGTTGGTCCCACTCCTCACGTATGATCAACCTCTTTCTTTCTTTTAATTCCAGCCACCGGATTACAATCGGTTGATTGAACGACCTGCATTTAGCAATTAGCAGGCTAGATTTTGATGGCTAATATTGATCTGGACTGATGGTCCATCTAATGGGTATTTTTATTTTGAGAGATATTTGAATTTTTGATCGCGAATTATTGGGCTGGACTATGATATATCCTCTGGGTATTTTTTCTGTCGAGGCCTATGCGATGTATATTTGATGCCGACGTATTGGGCTCAATACGCACACAGTTGTTCACGCTTTGCAATCGGCAAAAGAGCCCACAATTTCTGATTGGTCCGATCGTATATTTTCGACGGTTGCCTCAGAAGCCATTACTTTTAAATTGTTGGACGCTGTGAATGATAGTGCAAATGTTAATCATGGTCAAAAGGATGGGGATGTAACAGTTCTAATTTGAAAAATCAATAAGATAAGCCAAAAACGTTGGAGGATACTTCCTAGTAAACAAGAGACTACTACGAAACACTCCAGAAAATCTGGTTGATGTAACTTGAATTGACTTTGTCCCCATTACGTGTTTGCTACCTTCTATTTAGGGGTCCGAAGATGCTTCATTGATCATTCTAAAGATGAAGCAATCCATGGACCTCATCATGGATCCCCACAGCTCTACGATTCCCATGGCCCCATCTAATAGAATCTTTCTACCTTTTGCAATGCTCTCAGATCACAAGCCCAGACGATACGGCCAATTCACGGTGACTACTCAGAAGGGTCGATCGAGTTAGCTCGTCTAGCTTCCCATCGTGCAAACGGAATACTCGTTCAGCCATCAAAACTGTTTCCAACTGGTGAGCAATGACCAGTACCTATAAACATTATAGGTCAGCTAAGTACCATACTTGATCATTTGAGATATGAATGTGTTTGTGTTACATAACGAAAAAAGAAAATTGACCGCTTGTGCATGTTGGAAAACAAACGAGTACAAAAGTTCTTCTATTCATTTGTTTTCCCAGGGCAAACACAAATAAGATTTTCAAATTCAAGAGCTAGTCCACATTTATAGGTAAGCAGAGAACTTAACTACCAATGCTTAAACAACAGATTCAGAACGTTCCATATGTTATGAAAAGCTTGTAAGCACTTAACCCAAGCTAAATGCATTCATACACTTTGAGCTCATACAGGTTTGTAGTGTCTTACAGTTTGTTTTTCCATCATACGCTCCACAGCTTGTCTCCCCAATAACTCGGACCTACTATCTAGCGCAGAAGTTGCTTCATCCAATATCAATATAGAGGAATTCTGGTATAAAGCCCTTGCAAGAGCTAGTCTGCATAATGAGGTAATATGACGTTAATTAACCAATGGATTTTATCAAAGAACATTAGCTAGACACAGCAAATCATGAGTCGTGATAATCAAGCCCGCAATTAATTTCCTAGGATAGAACAGCAAAAATGGATGTTCTTGGCAGGGTGCCCTGTAATCATTTCAACCACTATCAGAAAAAGAATCATACTTAATATTGTATCATATCAGAGCCAGAGTTCAGATCTAAGGTTTCACCTTTGCTTTTGGCCTCCACTCAAAATTGAGCCCCTTGGTCCAATGTTAGTTTTGTACCCTTCTGGAAGCTTTCTGATAAATTCATCAGCATTTGCAGTTTGTGCCGCATGCTCAACTTTTCCAATGTCAATTTTTTATGTCAGATCCCTATACCCAATGTTTTCAGCAACTTATCCCGCAAAAAGCGTCTGAATCAAACAAAGATAATGAGTGATAATAGATTAACATGTGTTCCAACCTTACAGTGTTCCTGCTGCATGAGCATTTTAATTACCCAGCCAAAAGTTACCATGCAATGCAGCTTTGGACAATGCTTCTAACGCATGTATGTACAGAACAGACTGCTCACCTATACTACAAACTATTTATCAACTAGGGATCTGGCCAAGGGCATTCCAGTTGTACCCTACAGCTCATTGACATGAAGTAGCCAGACAGTGCGTAGGAATCCAACGCATGTAAATTTCAGCATCTCATAAGAAACAGCAAATCAAACAACTCCTAGTTTAGAGAGGTGAAAATGGGAAAAATAATCTACAGTACGAGCTTCTGGTACATCTTATGGACATTATGAGCTTCTGTAAGAGACCTTAATTTTAAGGACATGCAGTTAAGCTCTTGTGTGCCTCCTCTCCCCATCCTCCACCCACAGCAGGAGAGGGGGTCCGTGCTGGCACAAAAAAAAAAAAAAAAGCAAGGAGGGTGAACAAACCGTTTTAGACTCAAATAACCTAGAGGGGTGAATAGGTATTTTAATAATAAATGCAGAATTTAAAAAGATAAATGTAACACAACAACCCTTCAAATAAAACTTATAATCAAATCTGGATTTTTACTCAACTTTATAGGAACAATATTTAAGATTGAAGCAAACACTTAGAAATATCTAAAGCTGAAATGTTTATGATGACAGACAGTAAACTAGTTCAAACTCCAGCAACAAACTAGACACTGCAGAATCTTTATATTCAAGATATATTCAATTTCACAATCAAAGAACAACAGAATATTATCTAAAGACTACACTCCAGATCCAGATCTGAATATTACCTGAAGCCTTCTTGCATAGTGGTAAAGAAATTATATGAGAGTTAATCTTGAAGACACTTTCAAACAAGAATCGTTAGAAATTAACAAAGTAATCTTGATCAACAAATAATAAACGCGAAACAAACACAAGACACCGAAAATTGTTGACGAAGAGAAAACTCTCAAATAGAAATCTATTTGAGAGAAAAACTCTCCGGGACCTCGTCTAGAACGGATTTTTCACTATGGTATAAGCCTCGGTTACAATGTGATCTATAGATCTAACAACACCTGTTAACCTATATAACAAAGAACCTTACTCGAGATACCTCTCTCGAATCTGCCACAGCAGGGGACGAACAACCTTCAATCCCGGCTTAATCCAAGTCTTTTCTTGTAGCTTTCCACTTGAGCCTCTCAAGCACTACAATCCGTTCACGAGCATCCAAACGTGATGAACCGAAATCCTCAAAAATCTATTGAGGAGGAGTGATCGAGCAGCAAGGGATTAGTCACTAAATCCCTACAGAAACGCAGATCTGGGCTTGAGAAGACGAAATCTATGAACTTCGGCACTTAGGGTTTCTTGATTGGATCTTGGAAGTCTTCACGTATATTTCTCGATACTTTTTGTCAGGTCCAGATCTCCTCTTTTTATTTCACTCTTCTTTTCGTTTTTCCCCAAGTCTCCGTGTCACACGTGAAAACAAACTCTAAACAAACTCTAGCTCCTCATTCTTCTAGAGACATGTAAAAAGGCAAGAATACCCTTAAGTTCAAAAGTCACGTGATGCCAATATGTCATAACAGAGGGCAATCATCAGTAACTTACGACATCCTGAGAAACCAGACTCACATGTCTCCTCAAACTATCCAACTGAATGTCTTGGAGGTTATGGTTATCAATAAGAATACAACCTGTTAAGAAGTGAAGAACAGATGACACGTTCAGTCTAAGTTAAAAAGACGTGACTTTCTGATGCCAAAATGAATGGTAAAGTACACAATTTGTCCTAGTCCGGAAGCCGAACCAGATGAAGGATCATAAAGCCGAAGAAGCAATTTTGCAAGGGTTGTCTTTCCTCCTCCAGAAGGCCCAACAAGCGCAATTGTCTCCCCAGCTTTGATATGGAGGTTCAATCCATTCAAAATAAAAGGCGCATTGTCCCCGAATCCAAATGAGACATCACAAAATTTCACGTCTCCTGATATACTGTCTAAATCAATGGCATCTGGTTTCTCGATCACCTGTATTCAAGAGTAAATTAATGTTTCTTTTTATTACAGCAAAGCAAATGATAACTGAAAAGATAATCACAATGTTAACGAACTTAAATTCCCTCCTTTTATCCCTATTCTTATCCTCATCAAATTCCAATGAATGCCCCAAACAAAAGGGTGACTATTGGCATTGAAGGCCTGGACCCTAATCAATAGCTGCCCCCTCTCTGCTTCAACACCAACCATTACCAGAATATAAACTTCTTATGCACAGGAGGAAAAGGCCAATTTTATTATATTGATAGCAGAGCTATAAAAATCTCACTTCCAAAGCATGGACATTGCCTCATCTTTTATTAAAGCAGTTCACAAATGAGAGAGAGAAAGATCGGGCACAGATAGTTGAAGACGAACATTGTCCAAGGCAGCTTCACCTGAAATAAGGCCGAGATAAAAAAAAAAAAAAAAGGCATCGACTACACAAGAAATCTCAGAGCATAATGCAGAAATAAGGCATCTTATCCTATCAGTAGTTAAAGTGATAACCATGTAAACGAAACTGATGCCTCAGGTAAACAAGAAGTTTCATGCTTTCTCTTGCACTTCTAAGAATTATTACCTAGTAGCTCCTATTCTCCTTGTTTGAAGATTTCTTGTTGATCATCACAAAGAATTATCAGGAGATTAAAACTGAAAAGTAAAATGGAACATTTACTGTTGAAATTATTATCAGCCCAACTTCACATGTACCTTAGAGTTGAACCTTGTCGAATCAAACAGGCGCTCAATAGCTGGTTCTCTTGCTTCAACTCATTGTATGCTTTTCCCACACCCTGCGCGATGCTTTATGTTCAGATTGAAAACTTAAGACAGCTCCTCAATGGCTGAAGCATCGTAACAAAAACTTAATCAGCAAAATGGCTCTAGAAATTTTCTCTTTGTTTTTCTCCTTAGAAGAAAAGAAGAAAAATAGAGATGCTAACAAGAGACTTCTGAACTATTGTCTTTTTTTTTCTCTCTCTCCTTCTCAAGTGGAACAAAACAAGGAAGGTTACCAGTAGCGTGTAACAATTTTATGAAGGGGAGGTTAAAAAAAAGCATAAAATTTCAAGGCAGCTAAAAAAAAATCAGATGAAAAACCAATAAAAGGACAACCCAACTAAGAAATAAGCTAAAACTAAAAATATATGTTAAGTATAACAAGCGGAGAAACTTTAATCAAAGCACATAATACTACCTGAATTGGCTCAACTAAGAAACTCAATGATGTTATGAATGAAACCATGCTACAGCCGTCAAAAGAACCACTTGAAACCAGCAATGAACCAGCACAAAAAATAAATAACCCTCCGAAATATACAATCTGGGTGATCTGAGGAATGAGCGCCTTCATTTTTCTCTTTTTCAATTGTTCAGATAAGTTGGTGTGAGCAAGCCACCGAAACCTGGCACTCTCAAATTGCTCTGAGTTGTTTGCTTTCACAAATATAATAGCTGGCAAAACCTAAAGTGTATGTAAATTATATCAAATAGCGGCACCAGGTGATGTCCGATAGCAAAGAAGATTTGATAAGCAACTTCATATGAAAACATGAAGAATCAATGCACAGAGAGAGCAAGAGACTCTTACTCAGAGAATTCTGATAGGTAACCAGCAATAATCAAAAGGTGGGACTAATTGATAATAAGAACCCAGACAAACTTCATGAGCCAAAAATGAAGTAACGCATTCATGAAGTACTACGGGGGAGACTTTGACAAACAGAATTAAGTGTACCTCATTTAAATATGCTGAGAGGGCAGCAACACTCATATGTGCCTTCTTAGATATCTCTTTGAGCTTCTCACCAAGATGGGCAACGATAAGAACCAAAATTGGAATCATCTGTAATTAGATCAACTAAAATTACCCACACACTTAATCAAGTCCACGAACCATGGCCATAAGAAAGCTGAAAATTGACCAAATAGTCTAATAATGTGTTCCTCACCACAGCTGAGATCAAAGAAAGGGCAGGGCTGGTTATTAACATCTGTGCCACCATCGCTGATAATTGCAGAGTACTGGGGACAATTGTCTGTCAAAATAATTAAGACTTAATAGGTAAAAGATTTGAGAGAGAAAGTATGAGCATTACAGATACTAACTTAATAAATGAGAGGGACTCGAAGTCCAGAAGCATTCAAAAACGCTATCCCTAAAACATTTTGTCCACACAACCGACCAGTATCAAGAAATAGAAACACAGGGATCACATATTTCCCTACAAAAATAATATCTTATTTCGTATTTGTTCATCCACTAGTTCCAGTTTTAAACACAACCGGTTTAACCACTGATCACAAGCGAGTCCTAAAACTGTCCAACTTTTCCTTTTCGTTCAAACAAAATTAAGTACCAGAACAGGAATATATTGTGCATTATAGCACAAAATAGGAGTTATAATTACATGTTAGTGACACAGTCTTATGTTTATAATTACTTCCAATCTTTGGACAGTTGCTGGTATTATTATGATGTAAGTTGCCAAGATGGTATTATTAAGATGTAGTCTTCAATTGTGGTCTCTGTTACAATTTTCTTTCTTAATATCTCGGATTGTGAGCTGTATCCCATTAAAATAGCTAGTTATAATATCAAATGAATTTTAGGTTTTGAATTTGGGATGGGCAAGTAGTTGTAATTGATCAAGTATATTGCTGATATGTTGTTGATGGACAGGTGAACAGTAAAATAAATATAATATATTTTTAATCCCTAATTTTCAATATTTTAATTCGTTAAGGCTTCTTTTTTTTGCATTACCTGGTCATGAATTTTTTTTATCATTTTCGTTGACTTCCTCCATGACTGTGCAACAGTCGTTCGTCTCTCGCACAAACAAACTACTAAACCTTCTAGACACCACAGGCACAGGCACAGGCACATGCACAATCACAAGCACAGCGGGAATCACAACCAACAAGTGGAACACTCGCCTAAGAGAACTAGCGAAGCAATGACAATTCACCCAAGCTCTCACTCTCTATCGCCAAATGCTCCGCTCTGGGGACTCACCCAACGCCTTCACCTTTCCTTTCGTTCTCAAATCCTGCGGTTCCCTTTCTCTCCTAATATCCGTTCCACAGCTCCATTCCCACGTCATCAAAACGGGGTGCAAACACGAACCCTTTGTACAAACATCTTTGATATCCATATACTGTAAATGCTATTAAATTGAAGATGCTCAAACTTCTTGCTGTGCGGCTGTTGAGTGCAAAAGCACAAAGAAGCTTAGTTAATCAGAAAGTAGAGGACGAGGATCATAACCAGTTGAAGAGGAGGTTACGAACTTCCAGCAAGCGATGATAACATTAATGGTGTCACCCCATTTGGGACAAAACCGGGTCCAATGTAGAGAATAATTCCAGTGTGCAACTGAGGGGGAAATGTCGCCTCTTCAATGGTGCAAAGGGACAAAACCGAAGGGGCTATCCTGGCTTGTTCAAAGAAGGGAATACATTGTACCGCTCATCATCAATGTCTGTAGGTCATCTCTTAAATAAGTCCACTAAGCTTAATGTCTCAACATTTATGTAGCTGCTTCATAATATCTCATCAACGAAGAATGTAAAGATGATAGCTCAGATTGTATTCTTTTCGTTTTTCCCAGTAAGTTCGTTAACAGACGTTGAAACCTTAAAAGTGACTGCAACTTGAAAGAAATGACTATCACAACATTGGCACTTCCAATGCCATTATAATTCACATTGCTCAAGTCATGCCACTTATTGCTACAACGTACAGCCGCAGTTCCAGAAACACATTCGTCCTCAAGATATGGAATAGTTCTACGCACTGTCAATTTCATTGGAAGTGTCCCTTTACCTGCAAATAACAAGAGATAAAAAAATAAAAAGACAGCCACCCTTTTCCAATCAGTTTATATAAATCAAAGAAATATCAGATTCTCACCTCCAGTTGTCCCATCCTTTTCGACACAAATGGCAGCATAATGAGAACCGGCCAATTCCAAGAGTGCAAACTGCCAATTGTTTGTAAGGTTCTCGGGTTCATCAACAGAATCAACCCCTATATCAAACGCCTGACAGCATAATAAGAGACCAAAGAGAGTTCAGATATTTTTGGGGGGATCTGTGTTTCATGATCACCATTTTGTAAGAATTTACTTTAAAAACAGTATATAGCAGTCACGGTCTGGGATTGAAGGTGAATTTCAATAAGCTCCCAACATCCACCTGACAATCTCATACCCAAAAAGGAGACTATGTGCCTTGAGAGACAGAGAGAGAGAGAGATAAAGAAGAGGGATGGAAGATGTGCTAAAAACAATATATAGCAGCCACAGTCTGGGAATGAGGGCGAATTTCGATAAGCTCCCAACATCCACCTGACAATCTCATAGCCAAAAAGAAGACTAGCGCATGTCCATGCACAGAAAGTTGACTTTGGATCGGATGTGCTGTGAGCATAGTACTATCGCTAAAAGATTTGAAATTTTACAAGGATGTATTAAGTTCAGGGTGATACCTCAGACTCCCTATGCCCAGAAAGATGGTTTGCCCTTTCCATAGCAGTCCTAAACCGAATTGTAAAGGTCTCGAAAGGTGCAGCTGAAAAGCCCCTTCCCAGTGCTTTCACATATGCCTCCTGAAAGTGTGACCCACAAATTTAGTAAACAGCTGAAGGGACATAACGTCATATAACTGATGTTATCATTCTTCTCTATTTAAGTGGTAATTTACACACTCACCCCATGGATCTTGGTAATTTTCACATTGCCACCTGGTCTTATTGGAGAAAGAGGTGCCCTTTGAGAGAGAGCTCATCGGCCTCAAAGCGCAATCATTCTGTCATTGTCTATAAACTCTTTTTTATCTAGAGCTCATCAGCATCGACATGTCCTTATATGATCAAATATTCGTGCCAGAGTTGAAAGAAAGTAATTAGAAATATATAAGGACATAATGATGCCGTTCAAGAAGAATTTATGAACATGAATCTTTATGAAATCTAGGCGGAATTTGAAAAATCTATTTGTCAGTGTATCGAACACTCTGAGAGTATTTCCACCTTCGCCTTTATTAAGATTATTGGTAGTCATTCCTATATTCTTCTAAGGTGAAACTTCAGCTGAGCATCCAACATGGAACTGTCTACAATTGTATAGAATGTCTAACCAGTTAAAACTACCCTAACATTTTTCCACCAGAATCAATGCTATAAGACTTAAATGAGTATATTGTCTTTTAGCAATGCAGACTAAATTTCAGGCTATCAGACATTAGAACATCCTAATGCATTGGAAGCAACTTATGAAGAGAACTCCTTATCAATTTTTAAGGTTTTATCAACAGTGAAAATGACCTGAAAGTCCTTGATGCATTTCAATATTCAACAACCTGACTCGCCTTGAGAGTCCATTATTTTATGAACTCCTGACGCTGATATTCAGGGTCTGAAATAGCAGCTAAAAGTTCCACTTCATAAGGAGAAAAGTACACTCGTGCAAATCTTAAGACATTGTTCATTACTTCCTCTGCTTCTCTTCCACATCAATACCAACCTGCAATTAAAACAAATCAAATCAGCTTAAAATCAGTGTTTATTCAACACAAACAACATTAAGTAGCTATATAAATAGATAACGCCAACTTATCAAAAAATAAATAAATAAATAGATAACGCTAATACTAAAACACAAGAGAATATGATGATCAGAGATGCAGAAGATATACGTGGGCCATGAATATCAAGCAAACTTACTGGTGAATTCAGTCACTCCACAATCTATTAAAGAAGAAGTATGTGGTAAGTTGAAATGCAACGGTGGAAGGTGCCAGTCATCAAGGTCTTGCCACTCTACCTGTTAACGTATGCTATGAGAAATACTACAAATATATGAGAAAACAGCATGAAATTTAAAACAGAAAATAAGCAAAAGCAAGCAAGGACTTTTTAAAGGTAGATAAGTTTTACAGCATATCACAACCAGAAAACAAACGCACCTCCGGCTTCCCATAGATATTCTTCTTAAACTTCAAGGACCTTGGATGAACATGAGAATTTGTCTGATCAAGTAAAAGAAATATTGTTTAGATAGACTCCTAACCTCTTTCCAGAACATTTTCTGATACACCATTATCAAATAAGGATGTGAATAGCATTTAAATAAGTACATTATACAGACATCCATATACAGACCGGTTAATACAGAAACTTAAAGCTTAAGACCATTATGAGAAAAGAAACCTAGGTTACTATCCACTATACACTTCATTCAAACTAAAACTCAATAAAAGCCATCTGCTTACAGTAAAAAAAAGTAATATGTGGAGGACCAAAACAAATAAAACAAAACCCCAGCTAAACAGTATGCCTATAATTAAGAAGAACCACTTCACGAACTGACCACATTTTTACCTCCATGTTGCCACCTAAAAGTAAGACATTAGCCAATGGAAAAACATGAATGAGATAGTGTTAAGCAAAGGAGGACCTACATCTTGCAATGGTCGTCCGGACCAGTGTGCGGGCTAGCAGAGTTCTTTTCTGGAGTTGATCTCCATGCATTCGGAAAACTTTTTCCTTCTCACGTGGTGATAGAAGTTCAAAATATGGATTAAGAAGTGTTGAACTCTTCACCTCATCGGGTAATATATACCATAAATGTGTCTCCCTAAACCCCACAAAAAAAAAACACAATTTTACATTACTAGTGCCCAGAGTAAATGCTCGATCCGAATCTCTTCATGTATATATGAGACTACTCTACAATGGAGTTCCTAAAATGCTCATACTCTACAATGGAGTTCCTAAATGTCAGCATACACAGCACGCAACTTAGTGGTGGAATGCAAAGCTTGTTTAAATGTGGGGAAATTGAGATACTGAAATTTAAACGATTTAGTTTGAAAATAATGTTAGAGTACAATAGGATTTCCACCGTGGAACTATCGCGAGAAATGGAGAGGATCCTAATAGACGCGCAAATAATGTCATTGTTCCCGATACACTGAATGGCCCATAACAACATAAAAGTAATGCCATAACGTTTCATACATCGGAGATGGAGGTCGTACTGGGACCAGAGGGGACAAAGCAGCACACAAGTTCCTTTGAAAGCAACGTCCAATACTCATCATGAATTTCACTCTACGCCTCAACAACAACATGCACTACCTCGGACACTTGGTTAGGTTTTCTACAACATACGCCTCTCGTGATGGATAAACCCTAACCGAGGCTGTTCCGCAAACAATAGAAGCACCCTGTGAGTCCGAGGCTGTGACCGCGCATAAGATTCAACCAAATCACCCATGGAAGGCCACCCGACCGTTGGACGGCTAGAACTTTTCGTTCCAGCCGTCTCTTACCCCCTTCGCACGGATTCGGCTTCGCACCGAATCCGTTTCTAATCACCAATTACAGCTGGAATTGCATTTCCACATTCACTTAGGTCCTAATTTGTCCTCGAGGGGAACCTCCATCCCGGAGATAATTGGTTCTTTAGGTTTTCAAGTCTTAAGGTTGAGGGAGGGAGGGAGGATCTTAAAGGTGAAGTAGCTGTAACCAAAACCAGTTCGATCCGACGGCGATAACAAAGCACATGCGACTCTGATAAAGAAGTCGATTCTTGATCAAGAGCATAGAAAAAAAGGGGAACCTAGAAAAAGTAAGAAAAAAAATAACAGTAGTCTAATATTGTAGCCCCTTATTACACAGTACTTAAGTCTTATCGATCGAAAGGTTCATCATCGGCCATCGGGTCGAAGTTGTCTACACAATTCCATGTATGTCTGATAAAGAAGTCGATTCTTGGCACCAGTCCGATGATTTGTGTTGTGCTTGCAGAAGTACTTCAACTGCTTAAGGTTGCAGCACCCAAGCATTTGTCCGAGAAGCAAAAACAGCCAGTTGATCGCCTTCTTCTTCAGTGACATAATCGGCATCTCGCTATTCTCTTGTCCACATAACTGGCACTTTGGAAAAACTGGAGACATCCAAATTGTCGGAGCCCGGTCATTCATGGTGTTTATCTTATCCACAATAAAATTAGCAACTTCTAAAAACTTTTTCTGAAGATCAAATTCCATTTCATACTGCTGCTCGCACCGCTTGCACTGGACTTGACCCGTAATAGTAACTATTTGCATGGACCGCAAGTAAGCCAGACTATGGACATTGGCTCGATAGCTCGTGGCCCACGGGAACGGAGGCGGGATGGTTTTACTCTTTCCTGCGCCCAGCACGGGCGTAGAGAGACGTCGACGAAATTGGGGTGGGCGATACGGCCCACCTTCTTGCCGGTAGGCAATCGAGGTCTGCGTCGAGGAGTCGGGCACGTAGGTTGGTGATGGTACGCATAGAGGTTGCGAGGGCGAAATTGGCATGGGCAGTTGCGCTGGGGTCTGGGACAAAAGTTCTTGCACTGAAATCGACTGAGCCAGCGGTGAAAGGGCCAGGGGTGGTGGCGGTGGCACCGGCTCCTTCAGCGGTTCGTCTATCCGCAACCCTAGCCTGTGCCTTGTGGGACGGATGGAAAGAGAAAGAGTAAGCAGCAGGTCATCCTCGCCATCGTCGAGTTCTTGAAACTTTGATGCGAGTTGGTTGTTATTGTTGTCGCTATTATTTCTCTTCCCGTTATGTTCTCTGTCTTCGTTCATTATGACGGAGACTTTTGGGTCGAGGACATTGGCAAAGAAAGAATCAAGGAAAGTAAGAAAATGGGAAGCGTTGGGGAAAGACGTGGAGGCTAAAATATATAAGCGATAGAAATGGAAAACCTGACTGGATGCAATTGGAATAGGGTTAGAATTCTTACTGAAGAGGGAGGAGACCAAGAATAATAATAATAACAATAAAAAGGCTTAAATGCATCTCATGCCCACATGGAATTCGCTAATTGCAAATATACCACTAAGTTAAACAAATTCATTTTCATACCCCTGAGGTAAACATCAAGGTCATAATATGTCACTCCGTTGATATGCCGTTTGAAATACTAACGGTAAATGCTAACGTGACAAAATCAAACACGTCAGCACCAATCATATTGTGACACTTGTACGATTTAAAAAAAAACAAAAAAAAAATATAAAGCGTTCGCGTTGGCATATTTGGTAAAAAAAAATGTAACAGGGGAGACCCCCTTCGCGCGACTAAGGGAGCCCAGATCTGGGCTCCCTGTCGCAGGGGCGACTCGCGCCGCCATGGGTGGCCATGCGGCTCCCCTGCTCAAGGGTGGCCGGGAGCCACCCACCCCAGCGACACAGGGAGCTCAGATATAGGAGATCTCCCCCTGTTACAATTTTTTTTTACTAATATGCCAACGCGTAAGCCTTTAGATTTTTTTTTTGTTTTTTTGTTTTTAAAATTGTACAAGTGCCACGATATGATTGGTACTGTCTGTTCAAATAGTGGGGCCTTTTGGGTAGTTTCAACTTTGGAACGCAAAAAATCAAACCGGTTCAAAAAAATTTGTAACAGATTCTTCAAGATCTATATGTTGGATTTTTCAATATATAATTACAAGCTACTAAACTTATCTTAATTTTTTTAATTTTTTTGTATTTGTCACATCATTATTTATTTCTTTGATCAACTTATTATTTACCATCCTATATTTTAACTATTAAATTGGAAATAAATCATTGGACTTTATAAGATATATGAAAAAAAAAAAATGAAGCTTAAGTTATGTTTGTTTAAGTTCTCAAAAAAATTTCAAAAATTTCTCACTCATTTTTTCATCAATTTCAATACATTTTCACCAATCTCAATAATTTTTTCATCAATTTTAATACCTTTTCACCAATCTCAATAATTTTTTACAAATTTCAACAACTTTTAACTAATTTTTCATCAATCTCAAGAGAATCTACACTACTTCTAAAAAAACACAAAAACAAAAACTGTTATAATATAGGATGGTAAATAAAAAAGCAGATACTTGTAGCTAGAACATCATTACTGTCCTCTTAAACTAACTTTTATCCATAAAACAGTTTAAATAGGCAGTTTTAGGGAATTCTTAATTGAACATTTTTTTGAAAATTATATATATAATTTTTTTATTTGGTAAAGATAATTAACCAAAAAAAAGGCACATCTAATCTCAAGCACCAAATAACAAAGACTTGCTATCCAATTAAACCGGCCTTACTATAAACAGGGAAATTACCAGTTTATATCTCAAAAAAATTTCTTAATCATTTACTTTTATTAAAGTCGTAGGGAAACTACCAGTTTACCGTTCTAAAGTAAGAATTGGGCCTAACCTCAAACCATGCTGATCCGGAGGAGCCCAATAAACAGGACCAGCAGCGAATCAAATATTACAATTTGCACATTCTTTCAACAAGAGTATTCCGAAGCCACAGTGCGTTAGTGCTCCATCAGTGGAGTAAGGAGTTTTTTAATTGACATCAAAGGCTGTACTATGAAAATACAAAGGTGCTAGAACTGGTTAAGGACAAGTTACACATGAAACAACAAAAGTTCAGGAAACCCCACTCGGAAGCAACATTGGAAAAACCAGACAACAGATCATAGACAGACATTTCCATAGGTGGAAAGTACAACACCCCAACATGGTTTCACCTGCTGGCAAATCCCACAAGCCAACCTGACCAGGAACAGCAATTGAACGCCCTTCTCACCGCCAGGCTTCAAACAGCTCTGTCCTCGAGTTTATACGCCCAACAATTCCGGGTCCCTTGGCTTTCTCTGCAGGTCCTGCTACCAGAGACGTCAGGCCTTCATTCACTTTTTTGGATCCCTTCTTGAAACTCGAAAAACTTGATTGATCAGTTTGGCTCTTGGAAGTATTTCTCCGAACCCTTCCACTTGGCCCTGTTAAACCATCCACTTCGAGTCCAGTTACTAAGGAATTAACCTGCGATACAACCTCACAGGGACAATTATCAACCAGAGACTGATTGCCCCTAGGAGTGACCATTTCAGTGGTAGTGGGCAAATTTTCTGCTCCAGGATCAGTTATGGTGTCACCTTGAATTGGATGGCTAGCGCTATCTAAAGCCGGGCCTTCAGCGACAAAGACTCTCTCTTCATCAACCTTGTCCTCCTCGTTGGCCTCCTCAACACACAGTTGAGAAGAACTTTGATGACCATCCTCATTAGAAGGCTCTAGGCAAGAAGCATGAGTTGACTCTGCTATAGACTCCTTTCTGTCTCTAAGTGTTTTGACAATTAGAGTTTTAAGAAAGTTCATCACCTGGACTGCATACATCAATGCAGTCAACGGGTCTGCCATCTGCATTGCATAAAAGACAGAAAGGTTTTTATTGCACCTCAAATCAACAAGATTGCACAATCACGATGATATTCTAGTAATTCAGATTAATGAGATATAAAGTGCCTTGGTAAAGAGGGATAGCAAAACACGATTATTGCATCCAGGCCCAACTGGCAACTGAAGGTGACAAATGGTGAGAGTAGTAGTTATTAATGAAAATCAGGAGACTTATCTGGTTTTATTGACATGGTCCTAGGTAATTCTCATCCCAAGTGAAGAGTTAATATCAGTATCAGTACATGCATTAGGATATCTAACGGGCACATCAACACTTGCCTATTAGTCACTCATTCCCTTCCTAACACACTTATTTTCCGAACTTGAGGCACAACCATGACCACTGCTGAGGGAGATAGTATCAAGGACGCAGCCCAAATGAATAGGATGAAAAAGAGCATGATCCAATTTCAGCTCCATTTTTCACAAGTTCGGAGTAGGCTCAATATGTTTCAAATTTCAGAAAGCATATATTTTTCACTCACCTGAGTCATGTTCGGGGCAAATACCATAGCCACATTGCGCGCATTCATCTTGTTCAAGTGTTCCAGTTGTGCAACATCTGCCATTAGGTTTATCGCCCAATCCAGCAGAGCAGCTTCTGTTTGGGGAAGGAGTCTCACAAGCTGAGCACACTCCTCTTCTGACTGGGATTGCATCACCTGCTCTGGAGAGAGAGAGTCCAAAACGCCAGTTGGGAGCTCCCTGAACCAAGCCTATGAAAGCACGTGAACATTAGATTAGTTTAAAATGCGAGGTTGACCACAGCATAATCGCTAAGGAGAAAATGAGTCATTTATAGATTAATGTCATACCTTTATGAGACCAGCCAAGCAGTGGACATCAATGCCATCTGGTATCACACCCCTATTTAACTGATCCCTAACATACTCCTCTTGACTGTTCTCGGCATTAATTCTGAAGATTCCTTCCGCCTGCATGTGTGAGTTCATAATTTATTTAATTTTTGCTCGAGTTAAATGGTTTGCAGAATTCTAAAAGCTCCAGTGCTACATGATAAAATCACATTCAATAATCAATCCTGATAGAAAATAGCTCTTTGGCTACTGCCACAGGAGGCTATGATCATTGGACCTCTAATGTAATGAACTTGATCATTCTAAAAACACGAATAAATGGATGGTAAAAGACCAATATGAAGTACCTGCAAGCCCCTTTGTGCGTACAAGTGCCTTTGCATCATGAGCAATATTGTTGGCACACTATTTCCTCTTGCATCAAATGAAAGCTGCATAGATTCTGTCGAAACCCCAAAAACATTTGCACTACATATGAAAATTATCTATGTCAATACAACGGCATTAGCTCAGACAAAGTCATCAAGAGATTAGACATGAAAGACAAGTCTGAAAATTGTCAGATATGTTTTATGAAGAATGATCACAGTACTGTTGGTTCTTATCTGGTTGGCTGGAGACACTATCCGAGATACAGTAAAACAGGAGCAGACATCTCATAACTTACGAACATACACAGATCAGTTTGCATGAGTAACAAACATGTGTATAGATGTCACAGGTAGTAGGTGGAATATAATCAAGAACCTTTGTAAAAATATAAAGTATCAAACACTATAAAAGTAACGACAGAACATAACAGAAGTATATCCTATCAAGCATACCAAGAGAGACTGAGGACCTAGACGAGAATTGTCTCACATATGAGAAACTAAGGAGGGGGCTGAAGTGGATTTCTGTTGGTAATAAAGAAACCGCTTGTGCAGTGCTACATAACTGGGAAACGGGAGAAGGAGAAAAACAAAAAAAAGAGCACCTTGATATATAGAATTAAGTAGATGCCTTTCCTTCCGTCACAAAAAACCAAATTACTTATGCCTCTAATGGAATTGTCAACATATAGTGTAAGAAACAGGAACTGTGGTCAATCTTGTAGGCGGAGATCACTAAGAAAAACCATAAAATAGTCCCTAAAGGTTCCTGTTGGTTGCTTTAAAAAGCGAGTTCAAAAGGAGGTCACAGTTGAAAACGGAATATGTAAATGCACAGAATCTGGGAGTAAAATGTGCTAAAGCGAGGTCAGAGATCACAAGGAAGTAAGGCTTGATGCTGGATATGTTGAAACAGGAGTAACGATGTAGTCGAATTACAATTTAAAACCTAAACCGAAATCCAACTAACCAATCAGTTAGCAGCTTTGAAGTAGTCTACCATTTCTAATGATGGACTACAAAATTTTTGCTTCAAAAAGCAAGATGGGCGTATACAAACCCCAACTGAAAAAGTACCCTTTGAATATTATAGAGAATACTTAGTCAGGAGGTCTCCCTACCACAGACATCTTAGAAGATAAACGCAAATGATATCCATTTCATCCATTTTCTTAAAGAAAGGAAACATTGAGTTGTATCGTATCCTACAGCAAGATAATTGGTGGAACAAAATTGCCAAGCATAAAAATAAGGCTATATTTGAACAAGAAACTAAAACAAAAAAGAAAAACGGCAGAAAATCTCCAACTCGTAATACGTTGTCCAAAATGATTCTTCGTAACTTAAATCTGCCCCTAGTTCTGATTCACACAAAGCACAATACTCCTAATGACATGATACTACGGTAATCCAAAATACGTATCACTTTATTAGGGAGCATAACCCAAATAATCGAACAACTAAAAGACAAAACAATATTCTTTACACAAATCCAACACTACCATTGTATGAACCAAAGACCATAACTTCAAGAAATAACTAACACAAAAATCTAATTTTTCAAGAAAGAATCATAATTACCTACAAATCCGAAAACCAGAACCGAACTTCGAGCATGTATAGACTAAACCCAATTATGAAAAACCGGGGAGTACAAATTTTCACGACCAACAAAAACAAAATGACCCATTAACAAGAAAAGAAATTTAAGTGAGAAAGTACAAAATGAAGCCGTGCAAGATGAGAGTCTCATGCACCGTTTCGAATGAGAGAAGAAAGTGAGGAATGACATGAAACTCAGAAACATACCTGGCACTGGGGGCCCTTCTGGGGACTTCAGGTTCAAACTCAACAGGCAAACCAAGAAAGCCATGGAAGCGATCAAATGTGACATGGGCAACATGCCTGACATTGGAAGGCCGCCCAATCTCCATGGAAGACAACTGCCCTGAACTAGCTGTACTACACCCAATCAAAGACTTCCTAAAAGCAGCTACCAAAAGTGTCAAAAGAGACAGCTGATCTCCCTCCCTGTCTCTTTCCTTCCTTTTCCAGTCTCCTCCTCCAACTCCCTCCTCTCCCTCTTCTATACCCATATGGCCTTCTATTGAGGGACTGTTAATAAGGACATGTGGGTGCGACCCATCATTGGGTGTGGAAGAACTTGAAGGTGAAGGGAAGTGGGATGGGGATTGTAATACCTCTGTCATAATTTGGGAAATTATCTGTTAGCAAGAGACAGTCTTTTTCTTCCTTCTCTAAATGTATTTGTCTAATTTTCTATTAGATTTTCCTGAGGAGGTCTATGCAAGACCCAAGATTAGGGAATGAATGATGAGTAGAGTTGGATTCAAGGAAGGTCTTTGGAGGGTAAGACGTACCTATCATCACCTTTTTTCGTCTCTCTATTTTATTTCCTCTATCCTGGTTGGGCTTTCCTATACTGAGGTTTGAAGCAATAGAAAGAGAGAGACAGAGAGCTGGGAAAGAAAGAGAACGAAAAAGAGCAAGAATGGGTATGGATTTTGCGTAGAGAGAGATGGAGGTAGGGTGGGGATAGCGATGTAGAGGTAGGAGAAGAGAGACGGAGAAAGGAATTATGGGTTTTGTATTGGATTCGAGTTCTGGGGAAGAAAATGGAGGTGGGTAGTTGTTTCCGCTTCAGAAGCAAGTCATCCTATCCCCTCAGGATTGGAGGGCTCCAGCACTTGTTTGTTTCCAAGTAAAAGAGAGCAAAATTATGCCACTAATACTTATAACAATCATCAAAGAAATAGTAGCATCAATAATAGAAAATAACTTGGCCTTTCCATTTATGCAATGGAGAGTAATTTTTCTAATATATGGGATTTTTGCACCAGAAGTCTACAGAAAATAATAAATGGCTTGATTACATTAATTTTGTTCGCATGAATGCACGGATATAATAACGAACTTTATCGGTTTATCCAACGATTTTTTTGCTAAACAAATAGAGAAATTCAGATAATTAGTGTGAAAATCCATCAACTAAGTTACTACTGTGGTGCGATAGAGCATAATCTTAGCAACCGGATACGTTGTTGGCTTCTCCTTATAGGAAGAGCAACTAATTAGGTCCAAAAGATAAAAAGAGCCTTCTAAACAGTCGCCTGATTCGGACCGGCAAGAGACTAAGCTGCGTTTGCACCAAATATTTTACAAAATATTTCATCAACTTCTAATAAAATATTATAATATAATCTCTCTCTGCCATAAAAAAATATAAAAAATTATTTATCTTCACTTTTTCACTAAACTTAATATCAACACTAAACTCAATACCAAAAACTTTACAACACAAACATAACCCAAGTGAAGACCAACTGGACAATAAAAACTCTTCAAACAACGGAAAAAGGAAATTAATTAATCTAAAAGATTTTATTTTATTTTATTTTTTTCTCGGGGTGGGTATTGGGTAAGTAATGTTACTGTAAGACCACCTAGTCCCCAGATCTTTATTTACTAATGACGCAGTAATGTCGGGATGCGTGGACCACCAAAAGCTAGTTATGTCGACCATTTTTCAGGGCTCCGGCTCAAATACCAACAAGATTGTCTTCAATGTGCAATATTTATATTAGGATACTATGTGATTTTCTAATCGATTGACACCCGTGCAATTCGAGAAGAGATATATGATCATATCGTAAGATTCATGATTGTCCGAGACTTACATGAATATTATTAAAGAGTTTAGAATCCACTTATTTTATCTATTTCTACCTATTACAAAGTATATGATCAATTCACCACCAAAGTCTGATGAATACTAGAAGAGGTTTCTGAACCTAAGCATAATGAGCCTCCTAGGCTTGCAGATAAACTCAAATGATTAAACTCTGAAGTTAGGCCTTAGAGCTATCAAGTAACCAAGTAAAGTGAATGTTTTTAAGTTGCTTTAACAGGTTCTAATGCTCTGGTTGTTAGCAATAATTTCCCCTCAGTAGTTGTGGGCAGTGGCGAAAATTAGAAATGAATTTGAAAGGGGGTCAACTCTTAAGTAAAAATGATAAAAAAAATTTACTAGGGGTGCGTTTGTGTACCAAAATTTTACTCTCTCTAAAATTTTAACACAATTAAATATTACAATATAATCTCTCTCTCCCCATCAAATCATTACTATTTACTACAAAAAAAATATAAAAAATTATCTCTCTCTTCACTTTTTCACTAAACCCAATCCCTAAAATTTTACAACACAAACATAACCTAGGTAATACAAAAAATACCTTAGAGTTAAAATAATAAAAATTAAGAAGTAAAAACATTAAAAATATATTATTTCGAATCCACGTATTGTTTATACTTCCTGATCTAATTAGAATTAAGAAATTGGCACATTGTACATGTATCTGATCATCTCTCTCTAGCTCTCTCACAAAGTTGCAGCCTCCACATTATAAAAGAAGCTACTGTATTATCTCATCCAGACCCAATTGATAGACTCCAAAAGACAAATGTTACATATTTGTTATACCCATAAAATAACGACAATCGCAAATTAAGCTAGCAAGGATCTTTATTGGAAGAGAGATTTACATCCACGAAAACCAACATATCTCATTAAGTTAAAAGTGCATTCATAAGGGCCACGTTCTTGAACTAAACAGCATCAATATCTATGATATTCTCTCTTTTGGTGTAAGTGATCCAAAATATTCTTCAAGGAAATGAAAAGGGGGCCGGCACGGTCAAAATGGGAAGATTAGTTATAAAATAAAAAAAATAAAAAAAATTCAAACGTTTTGCAGGTCCCCTAGATCCGCCAATGGTTATGGGTTGGAAAGGGAGTAATACTTTTTTCTTTATTTTGGGTAAGGAGGGATGTTAAAACTGAGTTTTGGGTAATAACTAATTGTTAAAACTGAGTACGTTAAGTTCTAAACGGTACGGGTAGAGTCTATAGTGATAATTTTTTTAGATAAAATATGGGACTGGGAAGTACCACTGATCCCATAATAGGAAGAGGTTCGTTTTGACAAGTATTCTAAGATATACATGAATTTTATAATTTACAAACCGAAGATGTTCAAATACTAATATAAACTAAAACTTCTCAAAACATTTCAAAATTCTAAAAATATAAACTAAACGAACAACCTAATTCATGTGACCAACCAAAGATAGTGACAAGTAATTGTTTTCCTATCTTTCTTTCTTAAATGCATGGGACTGGGAGTGCTGATCCCTGCCACTGGACCACAACAACTAACCCACTATCTTCCCGACGTCCCCGATCCATAAGAAAAAAAGAGAACTCATGAATCATCAAAATAACAAAGAAGAAAGAACAAGTGGTGGACAAGAAAAGATTATGTAAAGTGCTGCAGAAGCAATATAAGTATAGCTGTAAAAAAACACACTGTCATCATGACCTTACTAGTCTTGTTGCCAGCAAACACATGTGCCACCTTTTCAACAGGTGGTAATGTTAGAACAGAGAGATTCTCTGTTTTGGATCTGAGTTGTCTGTTCTATCCTCCATCAAAAAAGACATTGTTACGCCAAGAAAAAAAAAAAGACATTGTTACTCTGTTTTCTATCAGATAATATACTTTCAAAGTCTGGTATGCATCTTACCATATGAGGCACGAACCATGTCTTAGTGTTTTTCCTTCGATTTTGAGTCCTTAATGCCAGTTTTGGTGCTTTTTCGAGACAGGTTTAAGTTATCACAGGGTGAAAAGAAAAGGAAAAAGGGAAATATACGCAGGCCAGGGCCGCCAGTTGTTTTGTTAGACTGGAAAAGGCAAACTTTAGAACTTAAAAGAGAAAACACCCGTTGTGACCCCAGGGTATTGGGTACTCGCTAAACACCCGTTGTGACCCCAGGGTATCAAAATTCAAACTGAACATGGAGGGTAACTATTCACCTTTTCAAGTGCCCTAATAATGTAGGGCTTGTCCTTGGCTGTTAGAAAAGAGGAGAACAACTACAGAAGAGATTCCTTTAGAATTGTACTTGATCTTGGAATAGCAGTTTCAAGCAAAAAGGAGGTGACCGAAGCGATTGCGCATTTGGTTCGTAAGCACAGTCCAGATCTGGAGCTAAAGGAAATAGTGCAGTTCTCCAATAAGGCCCACGTCAAATAACGGGGCTATGGCATATTGGTGTTGGGCCCAAATACCCTTACTTTTGGGGGCTTGGATTACAGAATCAAAATGTCTTAAATTACTATTAAAAGGGGTGTTGCGAGAATCGAACTCGCGACCTCTCGCACCCGAAGCGAGAATCATACCACTAGACCAAACACCCATGCTTTATATTGTGTTACAAAATATTAATTCATAATAAAAAATTATGCATGTCAAAACTAACCGAAGTTATCCAACCACTAATAGAAGTATAGAACAGTAGTAAGACACCTATGAGCAAAGCCTTCTAAAATAAACTATCTATTTGAATGTTGATACATTTTTTTAAATATATATATATTAAGACTTAAGAAATTAGTGGGGATAAAACGGTAAAACGATGGGTGAATTTTGCTTAGCGAGTTAGGCGGCTTCGATTTGTTTTAAGAAAAAGTAATCCTAGAAGACAACTTGCAAGTGGAACAATTTGTTTCGTGACATTATTATAACCACGTGACCCACACGCCATTAGGTGAAAATTCTTGATTTCCCTCCAATGATCAAGATTACAACCAATTCATTGACAAGAGAACACAAACGTTTATGATGTCTTGTCTTATTGGTCGAGGAAAATAATATGATGTTTGTTTTTTGGGGGGACGAAATTTGAGATAAACAAACGTTTCAAGATAGTAGGAAATATACGCAGAAAAAAATATAGTAGGAAATATATCCATAGGAAAGAGGAAAAATATCTGTATTTTCAAATATATTATATATACTTAATTGGAAGTATTTTTGTCTTTTGATTTTGAAAAAATTACTTTGCCCTCTCAAAGTAAAGTAATCTAATCTCAACTATCAATTTTTTTTACATTTACTTTCAAACTTTTAAAATTAATTAATATGCGTCTTGAAATAAAATACGACAGTTAAAATTGTGTCATATAGCTCATTTATAATACATTTGGTATGATTTCGACAGTTAATTTTTTTAGTGATTTAAATTGATAAAATTTATTAATGAAATGTATCAAATGTGATGATTATAATCCATACTTTAGATTATTTTAATAATTTGTGACGTAAAATTACATTTCTCCCTAGTCATTCGTGACAAGTGAAAGTACCCTATCTGGATAACTACGGGGAATTTTCCTAGTCTTCGTAAATAGTGAATGGAGTATGCTCTCAAGTACGAATGGGTCATGGGCCATACAGGGGACCTCACCTCGGCGTGTGACTTTGCTAGTCAACGTGTCGTATTCGTCGACTTGTGAATTGGGCCCGGCCCTCTCACGCCTAAGTTCTGTCCTCTTGTGAGTGGGGCATCTCCCCATGACTTCAACAATTCCCTTCTTCACCTTCTCCGATCCCGGTCGCTTTTTTTTTTTTTGTGTGCTGTTAGCGACTCAGTGAGGACTTTCCACCTCACACGTTATAGTCCTCTTTAACTATTTTAATAGCTCAAAATCTTTAAAAATATACCCTTATTCCTTACTAAATCATTGGCAATAATGTAGCTTCAAACTTACATCATGTTACCCACCAATCTATATCTTTCTATTAATTTTATATATATATATATTATCGATTTTTTTTTTTTTAAAAAAATTCTCTTACCATGTTTGGTTAAGTTGGCAAATCATTTGTTTACATTTTAACATAATCCCTATCAAGATCAAATAGGAAAAAAGAGAAAATTTGGTGTTTAGGAGTGTCCCTCCTATTGAATTATTGACTGAATTGAGATTCAAATTCTAGATGGGAAAAAGGAGGTTTTTAGGTAGGCAGAAAGCAGAAATGGTTGGCATTTGATTCAAGCCCAATAGCTTCTTCAGCAAATAGCCACTTCCCCATCCTTTTGCTTTCCTTACCTTGTGGGACATTAAAAATGTCAATAAAAGTTTGTGTAGGATTCTCAGGCCACCCCAAAACGCATAACCAACAAATGTAGGATTAAAAAGTCTTATAATATGCAACGTAGTGCCATCCCATCATTGGTTTTCATTGTTTTAAAAGAATAAATTAATAGAGGGTTCTTGATTCCTCCTAAACTCTTACTAGATGAAGACGGTCGCATAATTTATAGCTTTCAATACCCCTTCCTAAAGTCAAAACATGACTTTCTCAAGACATTCCTCCCACACCACTTTGGAAATAAAGTCCTCTCCACCCACCCTTTCCACCAAGCCCCAAGTCATGATAATTCTTCCTCTTAAGCTCCTTAGTTGACCTCAATCTTCATCGTCCTCCTGATTTTCTTTTTCGCTCTGTTTTCTGTATACAGAGAGAAAAAAATGCTGGAGAAGAAGATGCTATCTTTCAAGAAGCTAGCCCAGAAAGTGAAAGTCATGGGCACAGTTGGTCCGGAGCCATCATATCGTGAATGTTTGCTCAAGGAATTCGAGGAAGGTTCTCTTTCTTCCCCGACCCCAACGGGGTTTTTTGCCGCTTATGTAGGAGAGGAGCGCCGAAGATTCGCGGTTCCAATCAGCTCTCTCTCGCACCCACTCTTCAAGATGTTGTTAGAGAAGTCATGCAACGAGTTTGGGTATGAGCAGAGCTCTGGTCTGGTAGTTCCATGCAGTATCTCTGCTTTCCAAGAGATTTTAAACGCTGTAGAATGCAGCAAGGGGAAGTTTGAGTTGGGGAAACTTGTAGAGGAGTTAATATAGATAGTAGAAGCTGATAGATCATTATACACGAGCTGTTTTAGACCGATGTAAGTGCTAATGACTCAAAGGGATGTAATGATGTAAGATGTATTACAAATATACAAATACAATTATACAACTCCAATCTTTTGGATCTTGAATCGTTTTGCCGGAATTAAACATGGACAAAGACTACTTCTCGATTCTCTTCAGCAATCTACATGTCAAATCAAAAAGAAAATCTGAAGGTGCAAGTGAATCATTCACAGATGGAAGTGCTGTTCTCGAATAAATTGAATCCGTGACCCAAGCAAAGCTTTGATTGGAATTTGGTTTAAGCTGTCATGAACCGTTCGAACTGCAGCTTTTATTCATGACCGATGCAGTGATATGCATTTGATTGTGTTTTCGCCTGTTCAGCCTTTGCACTCTTGTGCATCTCTGGCGTAGGACTGCAGGTCATAGCTCCTTCCGAGGGGATTTACTTAAATCCTCAGGTTTCGACTACATGCATGATCAGCCGAACTGTTAGACCCGAGCTTATTCATCGGCAGTAAGCAAGTTTAATCCTGCACAGAAATATGTCTTGGGCTAGCTACGGCCCTGCCCAAATGACTCACTCTCGTCAAAGAAATATTTTTAAATTAGCCAATCCAGTGCCTCGTGTGTCAGAAATGCGTTTTGGACTTGCTCTGGCCCTTCCAAGCCCTGCCCAAGTGTCTCACTCTCGCCTCACGTACTTTCGGATACGGGAAATATTGGATTGGAAACGGCTGGTGCAGCTAATTGGGGTTGATGTGATGGACTTTGATATAAGATCCTCTCTAATTTTTCATCTTAATTATACGGTTCAATAAAAATAAATAAACATAAAAAATAATTCTCACACTATTTAATGTTGTCTATATAAAATTTTCATACAACATAGATCCTATAATAAAGACGGTCTTTTGTGTTTATTTCTCTCTGAATTGCCCGATGCAATCTTAGCGAGGAATGGTAGAGAATAAGGTTGAGAAACATCTTTTCAAATTCCACCATTGATAGGACGGGAATTAATGAGGTGCTGTAAGATCGACTTCAATGGTTACTACTTAATCGGCCCAAACATAAGAAAGATCGCAGTTCAATATCTCAAGCTTACAACAAAAGACTCAGCTCAAAGAGCGAAAGAAGGCTTCTAGCTCTCACTCTCCAGCTGGTCACCAGCATCCGCAAGAATTCTCCTCATATGATCAGTTAACTCTTGCATCTGTTCCCTCGAATGAAGGGGTGCAGGATACACACATGCACAATCCAGACATCGATCTCGGATTGTCTCGAATACGGCAATCGATGGACCTACCCCATGAACTGAAGCGCACCCCACAAAGTCCTCCAACCCAAGTTGTTGATGAACTTCACTAGAATCATCAATAACTGGGTCCTCGAACACTGAGATGAAGGCGGTTCTCAAGGATGATGATGGGGTCAGATTAGGATTCTCAATGGCCTTACACATGAGGAAGTTGAGGTCAGACATGTCTGAGAGGTGCTTGTTGGAGTTCTTGGCATTTGCAAAGGACATGTAGCATCTATTTGCCAGCTCCCACAGTTTCTCTTCTCCAGATATGTCATGCGTATTCAGTATGCCAGAATGGTAGAATCCTGCATTTGACAAATACCTTTATCATTTCAAAAATTTATAATTCAAGAGCTAATTCATGTTGAGACAAGGCTTAGGCATAATGACCCCTTATATATGTCGTACGACTGGTATGCTAGGAACATAGGGTTTACCCATATGGTGACTGCAAAGGGAGGGATTAAGAATTGAACGGCAGTCCGTGAGAGTTACAACAGCATACTTCTCCGTCTGGTGATCAGGAAGTTGTTTAGAAGAACAAGCTGCAATCAATCCGGATGCTGCCAAGGCTCCACAAAGTTTAATCCCCCTTGACTTGCATTCCTACAAGATATAAGTCAGCAAGGTCATGGATCAATAAAGGGATAGATGGGAGTAGCAGATGATTACCTTAACACCAGAACTCCTGGCTTTAGATAGTACTAAAACGTGCTGACTTCTAGGGTCTAGTGCCGTCGCTTTCATTAATTGAAGGATTTATATACACATATATATCTCAATTCTCAAGCATCTAGGCGGTCCGAAATTGAGCATAGCAGAGAAGGGAAGGACCACGGTACTACTATGATAATATCCAAATATAAGCCATTAAGGATCAATGCTTCACGAGCTTGTTCACAAGAAGTAGGTTCCAAGAACAACAAAAAGCACAAAAAATAGATTATGGGTACAGAAAGCTTTTGAGCGGCAGCGAGAAAACCTAGAAAATTCAGAAATTATTACCATGACAAATAATGTTTTCCCCTTTTGGAAAAACCACCACGAAAAAGGATTAAAATATGAAGCAAATTATTTTTCTTTCGTGTCACGGATGATAGTGGATCACGTTGCTCAGGACATCAATTATTTCGGATGTTTTTAGTTCCATTAACAGAGAAAGGGCACAGGTACGAGCCTCAGGTCCACACACATAGCTTCCGCGGAGGGGAAGTGTAAGCGCATCAGCATTTACCAAGGACAAAAGAGTCAGTGTCTCTTTCTCAAGGACGAAAGCCCTCGCGGCCTCACCAACTTTGGATCTTTGCGTCTAGACTGTCTAGTTATTATATTTTCAAGGACGAAAGCCCTCGCGGCCTCATCAACTTTGGATCTTTGATACCAACAAGGCATCACTAATTAAACAAACGCATGATTATGCCGAACCCATCTGCATCTAATTTGTTGCAATTTTTATAAATAAATATTACTGAACCCAAAAGTTAATAAATATATAATACGGTAAAAACTAAGGAAGCAGAGGAAGGTGGGTGGTGACATCACTTACTGCAAGAAGCTTTTGAGTTTCAAGTTCATTCATTTGCAGCCTCACCACCTGAGAAAATCTAGGCGAGTTCGCATCCCTGAACTCCAAATGTGCCAACCTCAGCCCATTCAATGAGTAACCCAGCATGTCTATTCCACGCGCCCAGAATGGCTTATTAGCTTTGCCTGCCGGGACGAGTTCCTCGATTCCCAAATTAACCTCCCCGTTGTCCCCAATTTCCCTCTCTGTCCCTTCCCCCTCTTTTCCGGCCCCAGTCACTGACGCCAGCAGCTCCCTCAGTAATGACACCGCCGCCGTGCGGTCGCATGCTGAAGTGTGCAGCCTGAGGGTCAGGCCCCACTGGGATTCGCTCAGGTTGTACACGCTCGCGAAGAGGACGTCTTCGTCGGAGTACGATAGATGCTCAGGATCATGCCACGGGTTCTGGTTCATCTCGTGTTCGAGGATTAGATGGAAGGGAGTGATGGAGGGGGGGTCGTTTGGCTTTTGGAGGATCTGGGACGTTGATGAGAGATCGAACAGTAAGATTTGGAGGCTAGAGGTGGGGGGAATAAGGTAGGAGAAGGTGTTAGTGGTGGTGTCGAAGTGGAGCTTGGAGCGCAGGATAGGGTGGGCATTTTGGAGGTTGTGGAGGGCAGATTGGATTGACGAGATATCTGGTGGTTTAGAGAGGAGGAGGCCAAGGACTGTGACGCCGGTGCCAGCGGGGACGGCTTTGCACCAGCTGTACTCTGTGCCCCCGACGGTTCGAACTTTTGGTTCGGGTGCTTTTGGGTTGGTGCTCTCATCAGACTCGGACATGTTGGCGAAAGAGAGAGAGAGGGAGGGAGTGTTCATCAATAGACAGAAGCTGGACAAGACTGGCCGCAGAAAAAAAAAAAACGCTCGATAAGAACATCACCAACTCTGTAACTCCAACTAATTTTCCACGTGTTCGTGTCATCTGAATGGAATATTCCTCTAATAAACGCTGCTAAGAAGTAAGAAGGACAGGTGTGTGTGTGTTTTTCAAGGACGAGATGTTGATGTGAACTTTGATAATGGGCTTGTTTGGATAGCGGTTCAGAGTCTTGTTTAGTTTAAGGGTTTAAACACAGGGATTGGACAGCAGTTTCGGCTATTGTGTTTGGATGGGTTTCATTTTCCAAGCAGAGTATGCCCACTCCTGAATTCCCCCTTGTAAGACTTTCCCTCGAGATTATTTCCACTCGATATAAATTGGGAAAAGAGATCCATTACGAGGTACACAGACTAAAGAAAGCAATGGAGAAAGAGAGAGAGAGAGTTGCAAAAACCTTTTGAAAAATACTTCCTTCCAATGCCTACACAGACCTTTCCATACTCAATTCAAGCAAACAATTTAAACCATTCAAACCTTCGTACCACAAGACAAAATAAAATTTGACTTATACTAAAAAAAGACTCTTAAGGAACCACTCAACTATGATTCTCCAACTAGGTAAGTGACAGCAGACCAAATCATGTTTACGAATCATGTTCCTGCATTACGACGGCCAACACGGGCAACAAAACCGGCTTTAATTGGAGCAACTGACCGTCCAGAACCACACTGCAACAAAAAAAACAAAAAACAAAATGAGATCATAAGAAATAGAAAAAAGGGAGGACATCAAAATATACAGGATTGATAAAACAGAGGCACACGGGGGAAGAGTTTTTTTTTTTTTGCTGGGGAAGTTTTTGGGGGAAGACAATCTGGCAATCTAGACAAGCTTCAAATCCTCATAATTCTCCTCAGATTGTTTGGTTTTAAAGATTATTGGTCATGGTAGCATATGCTGGAAGGGATTGGATAAACCAAACATCGAGGGAGCACAAGAGTAATGACAGTACACAGAAAAGATAGAATCTCCTGCACATACAGCTCCTTCCATATTTGTCAAGAAAAGAAGGAAGGTGGAAAGGTTCTCACTGGGAGTCGAGGCCTGAGGGGGTTGAGCTACATTAAACCAGCAACTAGGATATATGAACGATTACAAGCAGTTGTGACAATCATTCTTCAGGCTATATCAACTTTGTAAGGCACAAAGAGAAACTCCTTCCAGTTTCAACTGACAGTGCTATCAACTGTTTTAGTACGAAAGTAAATTAAAACTTACTGATATATCGGCGCAGGATTCCCTCAAAATTCTTAGGCGCAAATCTTCCTTTCACAACTAATCTTTGCTGCCCATCAAGTGATCCGCTCGTCCCCAGTTCAGCCAGCAAGAAAGCCATTACATGATCTGGCTGACGATGCATCCTTTTTGTTGTTGTTGAGGGGGGGGGGGGGGGGGAGGCAAATAATTAATATTCCAAATAGAAAACAAACAAAATTAAAACAACACCCTAAAGTAAGTGATGAGTACTATGTCTGAATAATATTGGGAATGCTGGCCTTGTGAAAATCATTACATACAATCGCGCTAGATCTTTTCTAGAACATGACCTCCAATACACCAGAAATACAAATATAACCAGACTGAAGGAGAAAGCGTAAGGCAAAAGGTTGAATGCAGTCAACAACAAGAGTATCTGTGATTCATCAAAATGCAGAAATCCTTGGCCATGAATGATAAGAAGTTCAGCAATAAGCAGTGTAGAGGACGAAAGAAAGTGAACATACGTCTTGCACAGATCCATGAAATTCACAAAAACAGTTTTCTTTGTGCCCTCGCGAAGAACTTAGGGAGGCCTCATAACAGTCCTACGCCTATCTCCTGACAGCTCTGGATTGTTCTCCCGCAGAATGTTAAAAACCCTACCAAGAAGCTGCACACAATTACAAAGAAAACAAATGACTGAAATTCAAATGAAAATATGCAGGCCAAGTGGATGGATCAGATAGTATAAAAACTGTGATGACTTATCCTCTTCCGGTGGGCTAACAAAACATGGAAGAAAAGAGATGAAAAAGTCAACACACAAAATGGAAAAATCACACCCCCTTCACCACTGCTGCTTCCTTTAATAAGAAGCTTCCTTCTCTTTTCTAACATGGCTGATTGGTCTGCCTCAGCAAATGTACAAAGTGGAGCCGCCGATTGTTTGGCTGCCAGTATTCTTCTCATTCGGGTTGGTTGATCCAAAAGTTGAGTAAGAAGGAACAAAACCACAGGGATTTGTCTGCAGTTCACACCTGGGGAAAGACGACTGACTTTGGAAGGGGAACACAATTGATAGGAGTCTCACTTCTTACCCTTTGTGTACAAATAATGGACATGCAGCCATATGGGCAGAGAAACTTAATATAAGTGCTCTCGTATTCTAATGGAAGTTCCCTAGGGGAGAGGTCCCTTGAAACCCCCAATACAAACCTCACAGACTAATAATGAATCTCAATGGTGGGAGGACATTAGCATAGCCAATATCATGGACCCGTAAGGTTATGTTGGGGGAAAAAAAGAATCATCCTTAAAAGAATCATCCACTATACCTAAAACTTAGAACACATAACTGGTGATAATACAAACACCAAAAGAATACTCCAAGCACATACAAATGAATAGTACCTCCTCATATTCATAATCACGATCACTTCCTTCCCAAGGATAACGTGGTCGTAGCTCAATTCCTTCACCTTCTTCATCCTCAGCAGCATGATCTAGATGGGAAAAACATGAATCTCAATAGTTCTATCTGACTCATAAAAGATAATACAAAAATACATGCGCAATGAATTACCATCCAAATCTTCCCCTGCATCCCCGTTCTCCTCATTCAAGGAACTGCTTTCTACCTACGCTCATGCCAAGCATCAAAAGTTATTGCTAACGATGTATAAACACAGCCAATCGCCCCTAGCTGTACAAAAAATTGTTTACTGAACACATCCGGACTACTTACTTGCTTCTTTTTCTTCTTTTTCAAACCAGAGAAAGTACTTTCAAGCCCATCAGAAACTGCAGGGAAAAGATCAAGTATCTATGTAATTCATGTAACATCGCCCTTGTGAGAACAGACGGAAAAACATCAAATGATCAACAGTCCTTCAATTTAGATACCTGACAAATTTTCAGTCTTCTCAGTCAAGTCATCCACGGAATCATCACCAGGATCCTGAATCACAACCTTCTTCTTTTTCTTCTTTTTAGAAGCATCAAATGGGGCAATCTGCAATCAATCAATTCATTCATAAATGTAAAATGAAACTATAGTTAAGGGAAAATTCCTTCTGGGTGCACATAGACAAACTATCAACTAGCTACCGCATCTATCAAGCTTCAGAAAAGATCCTACAAGTTGCACGGACCTAACAATGCATTTGGTTTAAGTAACCATTTTCTTTTGAAAGTTCGCAAAAGTTGGTATCCCTAGTGCACAGGAAGCATACAACAGAAAACACTCTAAACGACCAAACTTAACCAATATCCTAAACACTGCACCAATATCCATTGCTACACGACCAGAGGAATATAGTTAAGCTTTGAATCATGTAGAAGAAGCTGCTATTATTTGTTGTGTGTTTTTTGTAATTGTGGGAATGAGGCAAATTGAAAAAGCAACGGGACTGGACTGTTTCGCATTTTCGTGTAAAAATAGTCTCCCGGAATCGTAACAGTAAAGATAGATAAGAGCGCAGATTATTCATATTTATATCTCTACTTGAATCAAAAAAATACATTTCTTTATCTTAATTACTAACTTTTTAAAAACATCATAGAAGCTTCTCTATTTTAACCATCTACTTTTACTATTCTATTAAAATATTATTTTTTAAAAATTTCTCTATTCTTTTTTTAACATTTTATATTTTTAAATATTCGTAACGATCATATTTTTAAATATTTATCTTATCTTAAAAATTTGAATTTTTTAAATTGTCTTTTTAGTCATATTTTTAAAATTTTATCTTATTCCAACGGTCATATTTTTTAAATTAGTGAAGAATGAATTTTGTATATTTATTATGATAAAAAATTATTTATTAAGAATGAAAAAAATATTTTATAATTATTTATTAGACTAAAATTTAGAAACGGTTTGTGACATGCAAAAAGAAATGGGGCAAAATATAAATTTATGAGAGAGAGTGTGGGAGAGAGAAAATGAAAGAGAAATTATATTAGTATTTTAATATAAAGAAGTGAACAATGAGTATCTAAAAATAGATAACCACTGTTCACTTGTTAAATTTTTTTGTTAACTTTTGTTAAAATAGATAAGCTGCAAAACACAAATTTTTAACTATTTGGTTGTATTGGTTCTCTACCAAAAAGCTAGAATAGATAACATGCTAATAATGCTGTAAGACGAGTTGTAACTGATCATAATATTTTTGAAATTGAATATTTTTATAAAACTTGGGTCGAGTTGTTAGTTGGGCTTCTACGAACTTAACAAAAGACGAAGTCCAAGCCCAGCTGTCCACTAATACTGCATTATTCCAAAGAAATTGGGGTAATTCAGTCAAACAGGTAAAATCGGAATCTAGACCGTTAGATCCGCGCCTCTCAAAGTTGAGCCGTCGATATATATACCACCAGAGAGAGACAGAGAGAGGGAGAGAGAGCCGCTTTGCCAAAAAATTCAAATCTCAACCCCAGCCCGCTCTCTTCCCAATTTCAGAGTGCGACAGAGAGAGAAATAGGAGAAGATAGAAACAAAGCGAGGAGACAACGACAGCGGAGCATTTCGCATCCGTGAGAGGGAAATTAGCATTTTTCAGTAGCCGATCTACTCTATCTCTTGCTCCCGATCCAAAATGTCCGCTCGCCACGAGAAAGAGAAGGGCGTCAATGTTCAGGTCCTCCTTCGTTGCAGGTACTCAATCCTGTTCTGAACGAGTCTGTTGAATCAGGAATTTTCATATTTTCACTGGTTCGGAAGTACAACTCTGCTAAATGGAACTGTTTCGTGTTTGTTTCCCTGAGTTTTGATGTTTTGTTACGATTCATTCTTTTCACAGGCCTTTTAGCGAGGAAGAGTTGCGGAGCAATGCGCCGCAGGTTGTTACTTGCAATGATTACAGTAGAGAAGTGGCTGTGTCCCAAAACATTGCAGGGAAGCATATCGACAGGGTTTTCACTTTTGATAAGGTATTCCGTTTAATACAATTTCATAATCTGATCTATGTCGTCTAAATGAAAATAGGGCTTGTTTCATTCGTTACTGTAGATGTCCATGGTGAGTTGTGGACCTCTATATCTATGCATTCTTGTATAGGATAGTTAAGAGCAATTTTGTGAGATAACATGAATTGCACAAATGGGTCACTGGGTCCGATTTGTTCAAAGTGAGGTGCAATTAAGTTCCCTCAGGACATTTATTAGGCGAGTTCTTTGTTTTTTTGACTTGAACAGTTTACTGGCAAGCTTTTAAGCTGCTTCACTTTCCCTGTAGGTCCTTTTCTTGAGATTGATTCTTTTCGTATGTTATTTGTGTCTAGCTTTCCAAGCAAGAATAGCTGATGAACTGTATTTCCAGTTCGGTCTGTGGGATTCATTGTTATCACATTATTAATTTGTATACAATTTTAATGCAACATAATCACCAGAGTAGGTTCTTTCGTGTTTTTATACACACCAATTACATCTGGTAAATAGGGTAAGAATGCCAAAAAACAGAGTACAATGAGTTCGAGAGGCATATTTTTGGTAAACCCTGCTTTTGCAAGGGAGCTCTGTAAATCGAAAGAACAGACATTAACTCCAGAAACATTCAACAGTGTCTTTTCACAGCTAATTTTCTGTTTGGTGGTAGATGCTAAGATTTCGTTTGTGGAGATATGTAGGTTTTCGGTCCTTCAGCTCAGCAAAAAGATCTTTATGAACAAGCAGTGATTCCAATAGTGCATGAAGTGTTAGAGGGCTTCAACTGTACAATATTTGCATATGGTCAAACTGGTACAGGGAAGACTTACACGATGGAAGGTGAATGCAAGAGGTCAAAGGTAACAATATTTGGGTATTCAATTATAAGGTTCCTCATGCTGTTCATATTTCTTCACGCTTAAAATTAGAGTGTTGATGTCATGTCATATGCTGACAGAGTGGGCCAAATGGAGAATTGCCTCCGGAGGCTGGAGTGATACCTAGGGCCGTTCAGCAGATATTTGACACTCTTGAGGGCCAGAATGCAGAATATAGTGTAAAAGTTACTTTCTTGGAACTGTACAATGAGGAAATCACTGATTTACTTGCGCCTGAGGAAATTTCAAGAGTAGCGTTGGAGGAGAAGACAAAAAAGCAGTTGCCGCTAATGGAGGATGGGAAAGGTGGAGTTCTTGTAAGAGGTTTGGAGGAGGAAATTGTGACAAGTGCGAGTGAGATATTTACTCTTCTTGAAAGAGGGTCTGCAAAACGTCGCACTGCAGAAACTTTACTAAACAAACAGTCAAGGTACTCTTTTTATTTAAGAAGTTTTCTTGCCTACATTGGAAGTCCAGCTTCTAATAGTTACGATCTGTTTTTTGTTTCAGTCGGTCGCACTCTCTCTTTTCTATTACAATACACATCAGGGAAGCAACACCAGAAGGAGAAGAACTAATTAAATGTGGCAAGCTGAATCTGGTTGATCTAGCTGGCTCAGAGAATATATCTCGGTCCGGTGCTCGGGAGGTAACCACAATTAGTCTGACACTTCTATTTGCTGCTCTGTTATTTCCACTTGGGATTACTTAATTAAATTTCAAGCTGAAAGTCTTGGTCGATTATTATCTTTGACTGTAATTCACAAGGGCCGTGCAAGAGAAGCTGGAGAAATCAACAAAAGTTTACTGACTTTAGGGAGGGTCATTAATGCTCTTGTAGAGCATCTTGGGCACATCCCATACAGGTTTGTACTTATTTTAGTTTATTTTATTGCAAGTTATCCAGCACTTGCCTCCTTTATCTTTTCTGACAAATGATTAAATCCGAAACTGGAATTAAGGGATAGCAAGCTTACGCGTTTACTACGTGATTCGCTGGGAGGAAGAACCAAGACTTGCATTATAGCCACAGTTTCACCTGCTGTCCATTGTCTGGAGGAAACCTTAAGTACACTGGATTACGCACATAGGGCAAAAAACATAAAGAATAAGCCTGAGGTTAGTTATTTTCTTGTTTATTTTTTTACCGCAATAATATTTCCCAAACATGAACATAAGTCTGCTGTCCACTGTCTTGAAGTCTTTCGAGTGCTCTCTCTTATTGGTTTAGTGTTTAGTTTCATATGTGATTGAAAGAACTATTGTTTCTGCCATTATTTGAATAAATTTTTTCCTATTGGAGTCCTACGTGTGACTTTGAGATTGTAAACAACAAAACGATATACGTTCTGGAACCTATGTGGGGATTATTTGTTATGTTTTGGGTTTATTGTTTAGAACTACACTCTATTAGTCTCCTTGAAAAGGATGATTTTAATTTGAGCTAATGTTTCCTTTGCCTTATATGTTGTTCCTGGTTAAGTTTTGTTGATGGTCTTATATGTTCTTTGCTGATGGATAGTCTAATGCCAGAGTGTTTATTCTAGTAAAGCTTGAACATGGGGTAGAGATGTCCTCTGGGCAGACTGCATTGCATGCAAGTTCTTGGTTCTGGGCTCAGTAACTTAGATGACTTTGTAGGGTTTGGCGAGAATGGGCTTGCAACCGCATTTCCTTCTGTTCTTGTTCTGCTTTTAACCTTTTGTTTTCTTTTTCCTGTGTTGTCACTGTGAACTGTCTGCTGTTTTTGATTTCTAATTGAAGATGATACCTTGTATGGTCTAAGTAGTTCATACTTATCGTATTATTTCTCTAGGCAGTTCATTCTTTGATTTTGTTACGTTTAGGTTAACCAAAAGATGATGAAGTCAACTCTCATCAAGGATCTTTATGGTGAGATTGAACGTTTGAAGGCAGGTGAGATAAATGTTTGCTGTTGGCGAAATGTTACCCTCATGGGCAATTAGTTGTGTATTGCGAAATTCATGGTGGCTACTTACACTTCCTATTTTTCAACATTGTGATTTTTACAGAGGTTTATGCTGCGCGTGAGAAAAATGGTGTCTATATTCCGAAGGAGCGCTACTATCAGGAGGAAAGTGAGAAAAAGGTATTGCACTCTCCCGAAAATTTTCTTCTATTCCTTAATGCTTCTACATGTTTTCCTATACTTTGGCTTGCATTGCTCTAATGCTTATACACTTCTGATACCATTCTTCCAATATGATACCATTCAATGTAATATTGGTGTTCAGTACATTTCAACGTGTCTTATTTCTAAGAAGGGCTTTGTCTTTCTTTTCTTTTCTTTTTTTTTTTTTGGGGGGGGGGGGGGAGGGTTGCGGGCGGCAGGAGGGTGTGAATGTCCTTTTTTGACCAGAAATAATCATAGAAGGCATATTTACTGTTAAAGTTTCTTATCTTCTATGTTCTTTCTTTATTATTCTTCAATCCTGATATGGCTCCTTTATTCCTATTTATGCTTCTTTTCTTTTTCTTGCACTTAGGCTATGGCAGATCAGATTGAGCAAGTAGGGGCTATGCTGGAAAGCCATCAGAAGGTTTGTCAGTGTGACACTAATTCTTCAAATAATATACGCTTCCTCATTACATATTTCTTTTGTGATGTTTCAATTAATCCTTTACATATTTATCATGTTACAAACAGCAACTTGAGGAATTGCAAGATAAACACAATGTCCAAATTCGGCAGTGCTCTGATTTGAGCAATAAACTCGATGCGACTGAGGTCAGTTGTTATCGTTGTATATGCTTTCAGGTTTTGGAGTGGGTTGTAATCCTGATGTAGGAAATTCACACAGAAAAACTTGAATCAAACCAGCAAGTTGCTTGCTAACACTGAGGAGGAACTTAAGAAATGTCAGTATGCTCTGACGGAGAAGACTTTTATTATTTCTGAACAGAGAAAAGCAGGTATGCTCCAATATCAGTCTTTTTGATGTTTTGAAGCTGTCGTTTATTCACATTGTTGCTCACTGTGGGAAACAGAAAATGCTCTGGCTCATCAAGCTTGCGTTTTAAGATCTGACTTGGAGAAAGCTCTTCAGGATAATGCTTTGTTGTTTTCAAAAATTGGTATGCACCCCTCAAATCATTTCTAATCTTGAACTTTAAGACTTGTCACTGATACTGCGTATTATTCTGCTTTCTAATGTGATGTGCTGTAGGTAGAGAAGACGAATTGAATGCTGATAACAGATTGGTGGTGAACAATTTCCAAGTCGAGCTTGGCAAACAAATTGGTACTCTTTGTAACTTGGTGGAAACTTCGCTGTTTGAGCAGAAAGAACACCTTCAGCGTGTTGAGAAATTATGTCACTCTTTTACAGGAATACATGATAAGGTATTGCCTGATAATGTCATAGCTCTCATTATTCATTTGCTTTTCACCTGATTTATTTTCTGTTTCCAGCTAGCATGTTTACATAATTTTTTTAGGATGGTAGTGTTGGCTTATCATGCTATTGTGTCCCATTCGTATTTGATTAGTGACCTGGTCCTTGCCTTCAGGCTTTTGTGGATGTTAAGATGAAAGTTACAGCTTTGAGGGCTTTGTATATGTCTCATGTTGAGGCAGTGCAAAATGTTGTGCGCTTGCACAAGGCGAGCTCTAATGCTGGACTAGAAGAAATTTCTTCCCTGGCTGCTTCTAATGCACATTCTGTTCAAGAAGTAGGTACCACAGATGAGTTTCCCAGTGTTATGTCACTTCTGATACTTCATGGATGTTTCTTTTTATGTAGTTGTTACAATTCATTTTGTTGTTTTATAGTATGTCGATATAATTTCATGTTTTTTGTGAACCAGTTTTTAGCATCAGAGGCTAGTGAAGTGGCTTTGATATTCAATGATCTTCAAAGCACACTATCAACTCAACAAGGAGAAATGGCTGTTTTTGCAAGGGAACTACGACAAGTATGTTGTAAATTCTTCCATCTAAAAATCTGCTATTCGGGGTAAAAAAATGCCTGATGTGTGAATTGAGGGTCATTATCTGAAATTGAGAAACATTCTTTTGAAATTTCAAGACGGTGATCCAAATTTTCACAGACCAAAGTGAAAGAATAAATCCAAAAGGACAGGAGAATTATTAGTTTGTCACTAGACCCTGTCTAACTGCAGAAATTTAATAATTTCAGTTCTTTACATTTGACCCTATTAAGGAGTTCTTTTGACGTAAAATTTCAGTAAACTTTTCTTAAATGGTCTAAAAGGTTACAATTTGTGACTAATTGAAATTTTCTTAATTTTTTTTTCTTAATTATTTCTTTGTTTTTTTGTTTTTAAATTGAAAAGAGATTTAATGTTAGCATTGAGCAAACACGGGGCATTTCTGATTACACTCAAGGATTTCTTCAAAAGCTTCTGGAAGAGTCAGAAAAAATCGAAAACTATGCAATGCAAGCCGATGAAATTCAAGTGACGAGCATTGCTGAGTTTCAAAAGGCCTATGAGGTATGCAAAAAAAAAGGGATTACATGGCATGTAACCTTTTTCTCTTCTTGGTGGAATTATCTGACATCTTGTGCGTATCTGTCTCAGGAGCAGTCAAAATCTGAGGCAGAGAAGCTTATTGCTGATATGACCAATTTGGTCTCCAGCCACATTCGGCGTCAAAAAGAGCTGGTGTGTTTTGTATACATTTCTCTTTCAGATCTTTTGATTTCTGTTTCCATAACTATGTCCAGAATTATTTAAGAGATGAGCTGGCAGGTTGATACAAGGCTTGTTGATCTAAGAGAAGGTGCTACTGCAAACAAAGCATTTTTGGATGGACATGTTTCATCCATGGAGGGCATTACGACAGATGCGAAACGGAAATGGCTGGCATTTTCTACACAAGCTGAAAATGAAGCCAATGATAGTGCTGAATACTCTGCTGCGGAACATTGTCGTATGGAAGTACTCCTGCATCAATGGTAAGTTTGGTTCACTACCTTTTTTTTGACTGATGCTCTGTGTTCTTATCTGTTATTTGATCTTCTCTTTCTCCATTTGCTTAGTGTCAATACTGCTGAATCGGCTTTCAAGCACTTGAAAAGGACACACGAGTCTGTGAATGAAATGAGCAATAGCCATGTTTCGGCTATTGTGTCACTTATCAGGTCAGTGATCAATCGATCGTGACTACCACTTCTCTCCCTGCTGTATGGATCCTGGGAAAGGAAGACTTCTCACTTTCGTATTTAGGGCGCTAACACAACATAAATGGCTGCATCATCACTTGTTCTAATTTTACACTTGATTGTGTTGATACAGGAATGCTTCTGATAGCAATGAGCAGCATGATGGTGAGATCAGTTCTGCACGGGTCGCAGCTGAGCAAGATGTGTCAAAGCACAGTGAAGATATTCTTCAGCATGCTGATAGTGAGTATTGTGAATTAAGATTTGTTTGAATCAAGTCAAATTCACATAGGGTATACCACTAAATCACATGCCTAAATTTGAAAGTGTTCTTGAACAAAACTGATTGGCTTTTCCTTTCTATAGTAATTTTAGAAACCTTGATCTTAAAAGATGGGGTAACTTGAACTACCTCCTTATTGTTAAAGGATAACTAGTGACTACATCATTGTCTTTCAGAAAATCATGAATAGACCTCCATGCTATTTTAGTTACTTTCATGGTGGTTAGAGTATTGCAAATTTTGGTTGTGATTAAATGGATAAAGCTATTTTCAATGTAAAATATACAGTGAAGCTTCAATAATGTTGTATTTACATGTGTGATATCTGTGGTTTAGGTTACATTTTTAACTAGATACGATTTGGCTTTGAGCATCGCATTCAGATTTCTTGTATAAAGATAGATGATTAATGTTGACATATATGCAACTGCTATTGTTGTTATTTGGGCAAGTTAAAACTAAGAATGCAATATTTTCCTCGCACGATTGCTCCAGGTTTATCTGAGAAGGAGAGAGGATCTATATCTGGAATTTTGGAGGTTGTGAAAGCACATTCAAATAGTCTTCAAATTTTCAGGGAGGATCACTCTGGCCAAGCAGAGTCTTTACAAGAGAAGACACGGGAAACCTTCCACCAGCAATATATGGTTAGTTGACATGACACTGCTTATTGAGAATTGGATTTTACTTCTGGTCTCCGTCTATGCTGAGTGTCTCATAAATTTCACAACCGGAGGCTGAAAAAAGAAGAGAGCAAATATACTAGTATGCTTTTATAATTCACCGTCTTTGATTTGTTCTGGACCCAACAGCAAATGATTCAGCCAATTGCAGCCACATTATTCAATTCTTTTTACATGACTAGGATATTTTTGGGGCACCTCTTTTGAAAATATTAGAATTTCAACTCTGGTATTCCTATGGTCAAGTGGCATCAAGATATTTCTTCAAAATATATCTGTCGAAAGGTTTTCGAGGTGTTGCTATTGGGTCCAAATATCTTTATGCAAATCGTTTCTTGGCCTCCAGATTTGGCTACATTTAGCAATGTTTTAAAATGCTGTGCAGGATTATGAGCCTAGTGGCTCAACACCAGCAAGATGTGAGCCAGATGTTCCAACTCCGGGGATCATCGAGTCACTTCGGGCCATGCCAATGGAAGCCCTTATTGAGGAATTCCGGGAAAGCCATTCATATGAATCTTTTGACGAGAAGGAATTGAAACCTTCGCAAATACCTCGCTCACCACTTATTCAACTGAACTGATTCCTGAAAATGTTGGGTCCTGCGAAATGGAATGAAATATGTATTTGTATTATTCTTGTACACTTATCGATACCGCATGAAAATTAACCTTTATTAATCCTATCTTGGGATTTAACGACCTGTAGCTTGATAAAGGAATGTATATTGAGCCAAGGCTTGGTTCGTGATTAAGATTTATTTCAGCAATTCCCTCGTGAACGTTTCAGCATTTTGCTGTCTAAATTAATGTTGGGCCATTTTTGACCGAAAATTGTAACAACTCTACTGTGACCGACTTGTAGATTCTGCTCGGATGTTTTGACCCATAAGCAACTTAAAGTCTTAATCAGGTCCAATTTTGTGCGACATATGATACAGAGCAGTGTGCTGGAGTGTCTCCACTCTTAAGCCAAGCGCCCAGGACAACCGAATCGCTCCATGCATGGCCCAAATGGGACGAGCCGATACTGTCACCAAACTTATTAGAAGTCATATTCGGAAATAATAATTGATACTACTGTATATGAAATAACCATTAAATGGAATTCTCAGTAGTAATTAATTATTAATTGTTTCCCTTTTTTCTAAGCAATTGACTTATTGAGCATAAAAAAACAATTGATATAGGTGATGTTCGGTTTGAGAATTTTTGTAGGATTTGGAGTGTTTTGTGAATTTTTAGGTGATGTTAGAGTTGTATTGGTGTTTGTGCAGAGATTGATGATGTGTAAAAAGATAATGATGTTTAAAGTTTTTTTTTTCGAATTTATTAATTTTAAATTAATATTTAAATATTTAAATATTTTTTAAAAAAAAACAAAAAGTATAAAACGATAAAATAAGTCAACAAAAGCAGTTGGCTCTCTTATACGAAGAACACAGCTGGCGCAAAAGATCATGTTAATGCGGTTAAAACAAAAACAAAAAAGAAGAACATGCTGCAGGCGCAGGCGCTGCCGAATCGTAAAAAATTTCTACTGCTCACCGAACAAGATCATTTTGGAATTCGAATCCTACAAAAATTAAGAAAATGAACATATTCATAGAATCAATCTATCTTTCCACAACTACCTTAATAGAGCACAAGATGTCATATTGCTACACAGGTAAATGGAACCCCTTAATAGAGCACAAGATGTCATGTATACATTTTTTGTAGTCAATCTTTCATTAATATTGCTACACAGGTAAATGGAACCCCTTAGTTTTACAGTTAGTTCAAATTAAAATATTTTTTTCCCATTTAACCAATTATGACTTATCTCGTAATTTGGTTATTATTATCTCTACTATAAATTATTATTAATATATTTATTTTTACTTTTTATTCATAATTTTAGTCATTAAATCAAAGTAGTTTAATTTGATGAGAAGACTTGGGTTTTGGTGCCTTCTCGCTCTATCTTTTTTTCGGGTTGGGGACTGGGGGAAGATAGATATGCTCAGTACAAGTTCAAAATCCCAGATAAGGAGGAAATCAGGTTTTAATTTTCGAAACAAACGGTCCGGTTATTTGAAGTTATCTAATTCATATCCCTGTAGTTGATCTCAGAATCTACACCACCTTTGTATCTCTCTCTTCTCTCTCTATATAAATAGTCCAACTTCCTAGTTACCTCTCCAAGCATCTCTATCCTCATACTAATCTTCTTCTCAGTTTCAAAATAACTTTCTCTTTTCTCGTGTTCCTTTTAGCGTTTTGATAATGGTGGCCTCAAAGTTTCTCCTAGTTTTTTTATCAGTTTGCTCTCTTTGGATGATATGCAACAATGGCGTCGTCCAAGCGTCTCACAAGGTTTACCCAGAATTTCAGTCTCTTCGTGCCCTTGATGTGCAACGAGTTCATCGAACTGGCTTCCATTTTCAGCCTCCTAGGCACTGGATTAACGGTAAGCGTTCTGTCATGCCCTCCAAAGAAACTACTACAGATTTTTCCTTTTTTTATTTAGTTTTACTTTATTTTGTCGATCTCCTTTCCCGATCTGCATGCTATATTATGCCGAACATTCATTGTTTCGTTTCCTTGTGTATATCCTTTTGTCTCCCAATATTCCTGCATAATGAGTTCAAATATGCGTAAGCAATTATGGTTAACTTATAATATTTGTAAATAATTAGTCAAGAATTTGCTCATAACGTACTTATTTTCTTTTATTTGAAGTCTTTTTCAGAGAGATTTTAACTCATCATAAGCGGACATGATCATGATGAAATTTCTGCATTTCATGATCTCTAATTTCCTTGATATCTATGCATCGTATTCTCTTAAGTGACGAAAATATGAAGCATTCTATATTTCATCTACGTGGTTATAATTGTCTAGACTTCTCTTCTTCCTCGGTAGAGAATTTCTGTGTCAGACCATTAACTGTAACGAAAAGAAGAGGAATAGGTAGCTTAAAATGAAGCGTTCTCTCTCTGCTTTCTCTTGGAAAAAAAAAACAGGGGTATCTGAACGGCTTACTTATTGGTTAACGACTGTCAAAGAATGAAACCTATCGTCACTGGCATGCTGTTACTTAAAACAACCAGCGTTCGTGTAGCAACACAATTATATATATATATATATATATATATATATATATATTGTACTTCGGGGCTTCCCAGAAAATTGGTTTTATCCTCTGTTAACCTTTTGTATGTTTAGGCCACGCCTGGATATACTTTAGCCTGAAATCTAGAACCCACCAAACGGTAGGGCAAACCTAAAAGTGTAGGTACTATTGGTGGGGTTAGGTTTTTTTTTTCTTTCTTCTGAACGACTGAAATCATGGTAAAGTTAGGTTGAAACAACCTATCGCCGGTAGTGGAATATATACCAGTACTACAATGTTCCTTACATTCTAATGGCGTGCTGATTGCAGTGCCGACGTGAAGGCACAAAAAGGGAGTAGGATACAGCAAATGCTGATGCAGCATATTGTTACTTTATTTATCTTTTTTTTTTAGGTTTAGATAGTTTTTTTACCTAGTTGGGACGTATTATTTCCACATAGATGGCAGGATTTGGGAATTCTTCTCCCGTAGAGCTCCTACCAACTCACGAGCAACTCTCTTGCTTTGGGTGTCGAATAATCTCTGTGTGTGTCCTAAATAATGAATCCTGATATAGTGATTGCTTAGAAGTTTTCAAGTACACTCTGGATCGACCAATTGCGCAACTTACTTTCTTGATCCTAAGGCACCATAAACGTTGGTTTTGTCTCTTCTTTTGAGCTTGAACGGAGAGTTGGCTCCGTATACGATTAGTCGTGATTCATTAATGGAGGATTACTTTCAGATGGAAGTGCGCTTAGAGACTTCTATCTAAAAAAGCCTAAAGTTTTTGTTGCGACGTAGGCATTCTCATACAAATCTTTAGCTTCATCTGCGAAAACAAATAGTATTACTTAAATCTCTTCATAACTACGTCCTAGCTAGCTTGTTAACGTATCCACACCTTTAACAATGCTGCCTTTGGTCAGTTTATAAGTATGGCGGTGGTTGTCTGCAGTCACTGCCAGAAAATAATTATCTTCTGGTAGTCTGAGTGGTGATGATCTGTTTGGATTAAAGCTAATCACATTTCTTATAAATGGATGACAATCAATTAAATCTAAATCCATACACCCAGATTTCGCAGTCGCGAAAGAAACAAGTGATCTGGTGAAAGGAAGAGACTTGATGTTTCAAAAACTTCCTAGTCCGTACCTAAGGAATTTGGAAGAAGTGTTGGAAGAGGAGTTTACAACAAAAAGGGAGTAAGGCTTTTAAAGTAGAGCAAATTTATGTGGAAGAGATAATGAGGAGGGATATGGAAGAACACTCTTCAATTTCTCAAACTTGGCTTGTCTTGGACTTTCTTGACTTCACTTGAACTTGTACAAAATGGTGGGGCTACATCCCTTTATATAGGCTTACACATTCAATCTTAGCCACACATTTCATCTAAAATATCTAGATATTTCTATGGCACTTTCTAGATATTTTCTGGTACTTTCTAGACAAGATACTTCTACTTATTTCTAAGATATTTTCTTAGAACTTTCTAGAAAGTTATTGATATCTCATACTCTAGTGATTTATAGAACTCTCTAGAGAACTTATTTCTCTTCCTTTATCTAGAGCACTATAGAACTTTCTAGAAAGATGATTTTTCTTCCTTTTCTCTAGAGATTTATGGAACTCTCTAGAAGATCTTCATCCTCCATTGGGCCAAAACTAAGTTTGGAGCACATTTTGGGCCCTAAATCAAGTTTAACTTTCAACATCCCCCCTTAAACTTGATTTTGCTACTCCAAGGCAAGTTCTTAGATTGCAGAACACGTCATGCTTGAGTGGCTTTGTGAAGATGTCAGCAATCTGCTCCTGAGACTTGGTATATTTCAATTGCACATCTTTCCTTCCAATGCATTCTCTGATGAAATGATACCTTGTATCAATGTGCTTGCTTCTGTCGTGAAATACTGGATTCTTTGATAGAGCAAGTGCTGACTTGTTGTCAACATAGATCTCTGTTGGTTCTTCTTGTGGAACTCCAAGTGTCTTCAACAAGTTTCTTAACCATAATGCATGGCAAACACATGCTGTAGCTGCAACATACTCTGCCTCGCAAGTAGAGAGTGTCACTATTGGCTGCTTCTTTGAGCTCCAAGTGAATGCAGTGCCACTCAAGTAGAAAACAAATCCAGTGGTGCTCTTTCTATCATCTGTGTCTCCACCCCAATCACTATCACTGTATCCAACAAGTTTGAACTCATTAGAAGGTGAATAAAATAAGCCATAGTCGAGTGTACCTTTTATGTAGCGGAGGATTCTTTTAGCAGTCTTCATGTGAGTCGTGGTTGGTGACTCCATATAACGACTAATAAGTCCAACTCCAAAGAGAATATCCGGTCTTGTGCATGTCAAGTACCGTAAGCTCCCAACAAGACTCTTGAAAAGAGTTGGATCCACTTTTTCACCATCTTCATGCTTCGACAGCTTGACTCCGCATTCAACTGGAGTACACACTGACTTGCAGTTACTCATATTAAACTTCTTCAGAACTTCTTTTGCATATCCTTCTTGAGATATGAAGATGCCATCTTCTCCTTGCTTTACTTCTATCCCAAGATAGTACGCCATGAGCCCAATGTCTGTCATTTCAAATTCTCGAGCCATTGCCTTCTTAAATTCATTGATCATGCTCGAGCTATTACCTGTAAAGATCAAATCATCTACGTACAAGCAAACCAGTAATACATCTCCTTCTTTATTCACCTTCATATAAAGGGCATATTCTTGGGGGCACTTTGTGAACTTATTTTTTAAGAAATATTCATCGATTCGATGATTCCATGCCCTTGGAGCTTGTTTAAGGCCATATAAAGCCTTCTTCAATCTTAGGACTTTATCTTCATGTCCTTTCACTACGTAGCCCAATGGTTGCTGCACATAGACTTCTTCTTCAAGGTGGCCATTTAAGAAAGCAGATTTTACATCCATTTGATAAATCTGCCATTTATTTTGAGCAGCCAAAGAAATAATCAATCTTATAGTTTCTAAACGAGCAACGGGAGCAAATACCTCTTCGTAGTCAATGCCAGGGCGTTGATTGTAGCCTTTGGCGACCAATCGAGCTTTGTATCTTTCAACTTCTCCTTTGGAATTCTTCTTCGCCTTGTACACCCATTTGACTCCGATTGCTCTTTTCCCTTTAGGAAGTGTTGTAAGCTCCCATGTATCATTCTTCTCAATGGCCTTGATTTCTTCATTCATGGCATCTCTCCATATTTTACTTTGAACTGCTTCCTGGAAGCCTATTGGTTCACAACCAGCAAAAAGATAAAAAAGAGTGAGGTCATTTTGATTTTCTGTTACCTCGTAAATTTCTTGCAAGCTCCTCACTTTTGGCGTCCTTTCTCTTGAGCTTTCTCCGAGAGAGGATGATGGTGATGAGTCTCCTTGAGAGGATGATGCAGGAGATAAAGGTGGACTAATGAGCTCTTGTTGCTTTCCATGCTCTTCTGCTTCTTCTTCGAATAAAGGGAAGAAATCATAGTCTTCTGCTTGGAGGCCCCAATTCCATGCTCCTTCTTCATCGAACTCGACATCTCTACTTGAGATGATCTTCCCCTTGCTAGGATTATATAGCTTGTAACCTTTGGAGCGATGATCATACCCGATGAAGACAAGCCTTTCACTCCTGTCATCCAGCTTGGATCTCTTTGGATCTGGGACATGAGCATATGCAATGCTCCCAAACACTCGTAAATGAGAGATGTTTGGCTTTCTCCCACTCCATGCTTCTTGCGGTGTCTTATTCCACACACTTCTAGTAGGACACCGATTAGCTAAATATACTGCGCAATCAACAACTTCAGCCCAAAATTCCTTGGGCATATTTTTGCTTTTCAACATGCTGCGGGCCATATTAAGAATGGATCTGTTCTTTCTTTCAGCAACACCATTTTGTTGTGGTGAGTATGGTATCGTCAATGGACGACGAATTCCATTGTCTTCACAATATTTTTCAAATTCTTTCGAGGTAAATTCTCCACCTCTATCAGATCTCATGGCCTTTATGTCATAGCCACTTTCTTTTTCCACAAGGGCCTTAAATTTTATAAAAGCCCCAAACACTTCTGATTTTTTTTTTAGAAAATAAACCCAAGTCTTTCTACTAAAGTCATCAATGAAAAGAACAAAATAATTGTTCTTACCAAAAGAGCTTGGGTTGATTGGCCCACATACATCAGTATGGATAAGTTGCATTGGCTCTTTAGCTCTTGTGGTTGCTTCTTTTGGAAAACTTTTTCGAGAATGTTTTCCAAGTAAGCACCCTTCACATAATTGATCCGCATGGTTGATTTTGGGCAATCCTTTCACCATTTTCTTCTTGCTTAACAATTTCAAGCCACCAAAATTAAGATGCCCAAATCTCAAGTGCCAAAGCCAAGATAAATCTTTAAAACATGCCTTCAAGCATTTAGCAGCATCATTATGAATGTTTAATGCAAACATTCTATTCCTTGTCATTGGCACTTTGGCAATCAAATTGTTCTTTTGATCTCTTATCGAAAGATTATGATCTTTTAGATGAATATCATAACCTTTCTCTAAGAGTTGGCCCAAACTCAAAATGTTGGTCTTCATATTAGGCACATAATAAACATTCGAAATAAATTCATGATTTCCATTCTTAGAGCGGATCAAGATCTTACCTTTTCCTTTCACGGGAACTTTGGATTCATCTCTAAAAGTAATATTTCCTTTCACCGACTCATCTAGCTCCATAAACATATCTCGCTTCCCGCACATATGGTTGCTCGCTCCAGTATCCAAGTACCATGTGCTCCTGTCTCCACTTTCTGCTCTTTTATATGCCAACAATAAAGTTGGTTGCTCCTCATTTTCTCTACTGGCATAATTAGATCTCTCCTCCACATTGTTAATATTACTTCTGCACTCAGAAGCATAATGACCAAGCTTTTGACAATTAAAACATTTAACTTGAGATTTATCGTACATTTGTCTTCCATTTTGCTTTGAATTGCTTCCTTTTCCCCGTCCTTTTGGAGAATACGAACTTTGGCTATATTCTTCCTTCTTGAATGCACCTCTTCCGCGACCTTGGCCACGTCCTCTTCCTCTTTGGCTTCTTTCACTGCCAAAGCTTCTTTCTTTCTCATTTAAGGTGAGTTTCATCTGAAGAGCTTGATCTAGATGCTCTTCTTTTACCTTTTTCTTTAATCTTTCTTCATGGGCTTGTAGTGAACCCATGAGTTGATCAACAGTCATAGTATCTAGATCTTTAGATTCTTCAATAGCTACCACAATATAATCAAATTTCGAATCTAAAGACCGCAATATCTTCTCAACTACTCGAGTGTCATTCAAATTTTCACCATTTCGCCTTAGTTGATTCACAATAGCCAATACTCGAGAAAAGTAATCAGAAATTGATTCTGATTCTTTCATATGCAAAGATTCGAACTCACCTCGAAGAGTTTGGAGTCGAACTTTCTTCACCTTATCAACTCCTTTGTGAGAGTTTTGCAAGATCTCCCACGCTTCCTTGCTAGTTGTTGCTCCTCCCACCTTCTCGAACATACTCTCATCCAAGGCTTGATAGATGAGAGTGAGCGCCTTCTTGTCTTTCTTTCTCATATCTTTTAGACTATCCCTTTGAGCTTGGGATAGGGTGGCCTCATCTTGTGGCTCCTTGTAGCCTTTCTCCACGATCTCCCAAACGTCCTGTGAACCGAGCAATGCCTTCATTCTGATGCTCCAATTGTCATAGTTGTCTTTAATGAGTTGAGGGACTTGGAAGGGAATCATTCCACTTGCCATTTTCTCACTACAACCTAGGCTCTGATACCAGTTTGTTGGAAGAGGAGTTTACAACAAAAAGGGAGTAAGGCTTTTAAAGTAGAGCAAATTTATGTGGAAGAGATAATGAGGAGGGATATGGAAGAACACTCTTCAATTTCTCAAACTTGGCTTGTCTTGGACTTTCTTGACTTCACTTGAACTTGTACAAAATGGTGGGGCTACATCCCTTTATATAGGCTTACACATTCAATCTTAGCCACACATTTCATCTAAAATATCTAGATATTTCTATGGCACTTTCTAGATATTTTCTGGCACTTTCTAGACAAGATACTTCTACTTATTTCTAAGATATTTTCTTAGAACTTTCTAGAAAGTTATTGATATCTCATACTCTAGAGATTTATAGAACTCTCTAGAGAACTTATTTCTCTTCCTTTATCTAGAGCACTATAGAACTTTCTAGAAAGATGATTTCTCTTCCTTTTCTCTAGAGATTTATGGAACTCTCTAGAAGATCTTCATCCTCCATTGGGCCAAAACTAAGTTTGGAGCACATTTTGGGCCCTAAATCAAGTTTAACTTTCAACAAGAAGTACGTAGAGTACTCCAATTTGGACTCGACTTCTTCACTCATGAGTAGGCCAATTGCGACTCACAGCGCTAAGAAAGTCGAAGAATTTTTATTAGAATTAAAATGGACATAAAGACTTGTTTCACATTTTAAAACCTATCAATCCTCAATTCCTAGTTTTTGTTTGTGCATGCATACTTTGTTAATGGACATAATGTCAAGTTCATTTGTTGTTTCTTTAATTAACCATTGTTTTCCTCTTTTCCCTTTTCATGGTGTGCTCCAAATGGTAAAACAACGAACGGACAACAGATCCAAATGGTGAGTGTTCCCTTTATTGTGGTCTTCTGAAAATCAATTTTGTATTCTGGGTTTCTTAATTTTTCTTGCTCTAACTTGCTCCACCAATAAATTCGAACAGGACCCATGTACTACATGGGATTCTATCACCTATTCTACCAATACAACCCGGACGGTGCAGTGTGGGGCAACATTGTGTGGGCCCATTCAGTGTCAAAGGACTTGGTCAACTGGAAAGCCTTAGAGCCTGCAATCTACCCCTCCAAGCCTTTTGATATAAATGGGTGCTGGTCTGGATCTGCCACAATCCTCCCTGGTAACAGGCCCGTTATTCTCTACACTGGAATCGACCCCCAACAACGCCAGGTCCAAAACTATGCCATCCCTTCCAACTACTCTGACCCATATCTCCGTGCATGGACAAAGCCCGATGGCAACCCTATAGTGGTTCCCGCTGAGGGTATGAACGTGAGTGCTTTCCGAGACCCAACAACAGCTTGGTGGGGCAAAGATGGGCATTTCAGGATTATAATTGGCAGCAGAAGGAAACACAGAGGCATGGCATTTTTGTATAGGAGTAGGGACTTTGTCCATTGGATCAAAGCCAAGCACCCTCTACACTCGTCGGCTAATACGGGTATGTGGGAATGCCCTGATTTTTTCCCGGTATCCTTGTCTGGTAAAACTGGGTTGGACACATCAATGCTTGGGGAAAATGTAAAGCATGTATTGAAGGTGAGTCTCGACCTTACTAGGTATGAGTACTATACAGTTGGGACGTATCATCCTCAACTCGATAGGTACGTACCTGATAACACATCCGCTGATGGTTGGAGTGGGCTGAGATACGACTATGGAAACTTTTATGCCTCTAAGTCGTTCTTCGATGCTGGGAAGAACCGAAGAATTTTGTGGGGCTGGGCGAATGAGTCCGATACAGCTCACGATGATGTTCGTAAAGGATGGGCCGGAGTTCAGGTACGTAACGACGTCGGCGTTGGCAACAAAAAGAGTGACTTTTATTTCATCGTCGACATTTTATAAATTTGTTTACATGCATGGTGGTATTTGACTGGAGTTGTTTTCAGGCTATTCCAAGGAAATTGTGGCTTTCCAAGAGTGGGAAGCAATTGCAGCAATGGCCTATTGAAGAATTAGAGACCCTTAGAGGGAAGAAAGTTGAGTTGCTCAACCAAGAGCTCAAAACCGGAGATCATGTTGAGATCAAGGGAATAACTGCTGCTCAGGTTTGCGCCTATTTGTGTATCATAATGGTTTTTGCATAGTAACATATTTCAGATTACGCACTTTTTTTATTTGCAATTATTATGGCTTTTTATAATATTTCGCAGGCTGATGTTGAAGTTACCTTCTCTCTGCCGAGCTTGGACAAAGCCGAGCCTTTTGACCCAAGCTGGGTTGACGCGCAAGAGGTCTGTGGTCTGAAGGGTTCGAAAGTTAAAGGTGGGATTGGACCTTTTGGGCTGTTGACTTTGGCTTCAGAAAATCTGGAGGAATACACTCCTGTCTTCTTCAGAGTTTTCAAAGCTCCAAAGAAGCATGTAGTTCTCATGTGCTCCGATGCAGGAAGGTTTGTGTAATTGGTTTTTAGCTGCGAATGGTAATTCCGTTTTCGGTCTCACCATCCTTTTAACTTGGGGTTTGATTTGCTTTCTGGCACAGTTCCTCCTTGCAGAGTGGATTATATAAGCCATCCTTCGCTGCCTTTTTAAACGAGCACAAGTCAAATCATATGACGCTTTCTCTTAGGAGTTTGGTGAGCCTCCTCGAACGTATATATATATATTTATATCCCCTCTCTTTTCTGTCTCTGTTGCTGGAATTTCTCGCTTGTTGATCTTTTTTCATTGCAGATTGATCATTCTATTGTGGAAAGTTTTGGGGCCAAAGGAAAAACATGCATCACCTCTAGGGTTTATCCTACACTAGCAGTCTTCAACGCGGCTCACTTGCACGCTTTTAACAACGGAACGGAGACTGTTACTATAAAGAAGCTCAATGCCTGGAGCATGAAGCGTGCGCAGATAGACTAAATCCGAGGTCTTCGTGCGCTGGGCAATAAGCCTAGCGGAATAAGATTGTGTGGGTTTTTTTTAAAAAAAAAAAGCAGATGGACCATCCTCCCGATGGACCTTGCATCGTGGATTATCTCAATCATGTTCACTGTAATCATGAGTTCCGTAGATATATGATTTTCAATGAGCTTCTACGATGCCGAATCACCCAACGAAGCGTCACTTCGGCAGGCCAAAAAAGGGTGAGATCTAAGTTATATCATGTCCAAGGCAGCATAGAAATGCGTTAGAAAGAAAACAACAATCTAGACCACCACTAGTCTCGCACTCTTGTCAGCCACACACTATCGAAAGTCAATAAGGAAAGGGAAGCTGCTTGGTGATCTTCCTTAGTTTTTCAGAGAAAAATCTGACAGTCCAGAATTCATTTTAGAAGTGGACTCTACTCATCCAGAGATCCTGAATCGTCAGATTCTTCCTAAAAAGAACCTAAGAAGAACCCAGAAAGAATTTTTAGCATTTCTCCAAAGGAAACTTAGAAGAAAAAAGAATTTGGTCTTAGAAACTTGCCACATCTGCGTCATACAAATTACAAAGCCCGCAAATGATGATGGCTAGGCAACAAAGCTCGCTAGCCATTTCGTTACTGTGACACACCCAAAGTGTACTATGCTCTCGACATCTTTTCCGCCCTTTCCACAGCCAACTTTCCAGGCCACATAAAGAGTCTTAAATGGGCCAATCATTCGAATACTGAGACATCTCCACACCAACAGCATGAAGAAACTACATTAGGCATGATGGGAAAAACAGTCTTAAATTGGCCAATCATTCGAATACTGAGACATCTCCATTCCAACTGCATGAAGCAACTACATTAGGCATGATGGGATGAAAAGCAACATCTACGCATGCCACCTCATATGCCTTGAGTGTTCTGATAAGTTCTGACGATCTGTAATTGTAAAAGTAGATGGAACCATCCGAGGAGCCTGAAGCAAGCTTCTCCCCATTTAAGCTAAAGTTACACTTGATTGGGAACCCAGAGACACCGTGTTTCTCAAACCTTCTGTACTTGTCTAGCTTGAAAGGGGGACTTGAAGAGAATATTGCAATATAATTTCCATTTGACTGGGCAACGAAAGAAGGATCAAATGGGTGGCATCTAACACACGGACAGGTGTATGCTTCCACATAAACCTGATAGAGAAGGTAATGACCTTTTAGACATAATAAAAACAACAGAAGAGAATTGAACATTTATATTTGATGTTAGAGCCACCAAGTCTAAGATCCATTTAGCATTAGAATCACATGTGTTCTGGATATAACAAAAAATAGTTTATATGAAATATATAAACCAACATCCTAAGAACCCCCAGGTTATTGATAATACAATGAAGCAGCACCTCAGCTTCATCTGTGTATCAGATTTATCCCAAAACTTTGTCCAGTGCCTATGGAATGGATATTATCAATGGCCAAAAGAAATAAAAGGGGCAGCTCTCAATAAAGTGAAGTTTACTATTAGCGAACTAGTACAATCTATCCACACAACTTTTGGAACCAAAACTCTTGGGCAAAAGGGTCGTCATTAGCAACGCCTCTGTAAATTTTATTAACTAACAACATTACAACTGAATGATGCCAAAAAGATGAGACAGAAACTCCTAGTGATATAGATAAGAGGAGAATATCGTGAGAGTCTTACCTGATTAGACAGCGGAACCTGCCGTGAGAGATCCCAAACCATTATGGAGTTTTCGCTGATATTGCTTCCAGATACATCACTTGAAGAGATAAACTGCTTTCCATTGCAGTTAAATTCCACATCAAGGATTGGACCTAGACTTCGGATGTATTCATGGACAACCTTGCCAGTTCTAATATCCCATAACCTAAGACGGCCCTTTGCTCCCCCAGAAAGGAAGAGGTTGGAGTTGTCTGGATGGAACTTTACAACTCCCACCACTTGATCCTCCCTGAAAATCTGACTCTCTATTCCCTTTTCGATATCAACTAACCTTGACGAGCAATCGTATCCACAAGAAAGCACAGACAATCCTTGTTGCGACCACTTCACATCTTTTACTGCTGAATTGTGAACGCTTAACACACATGCTTTTTTCTGATCTCTGCTCCATACATTCCATATACAGATTGTGTGATCCATCCCAGCGGAAGCAAGAAGGTGGGCTGTAGACTAACTCTATTGAACAGATCAATGATGCAATATACACAATAGGGGCAACAAATTACTCAATGTTGTTATTACTGTGGTGGACACCTTCAAACGCAAATAAATTGAAATTACAGACTACTTGAAAAAATCACCCGCAACTCATACAGCTGCTCCGACACCTGGAGCATTAGGAATTATGAATCTCAGGTTCCCAAACAATGAGAATCTATGTGTCTATTTCCCAGTGAAGCAAATGTGCACAATTTGGAGAATTTTTTATAAGTTTACCAAAGACATCATTGGTGAACTAGTGGCAGTCCAAAACTATTTACATTTCCGTGATTCTTTCTCCTTGTCAATCTGTTTAATCTACCAAAGTTATCTTTCTTATTTCCTAAGCAAAGTTAATGATTCTTATAGCTGTATCTGGTCAAGAGCCATAGACCTTCATTAGGAATGTCTGAAGGAACTTTATTTTGTGATCCTGAATTTGAAAGTTTTGAGTGTCCGTAGATTATTACAAAGTTTGTTCTGTGTTAATCAGATAAAAATCCATATCCCTCAACGAAATTCTCACTTTGTGACTCGTCAACAGAATTTCAGCCTCTAGCTCCTGAGAAGATGAGTTTTTCCCAGTTAATTCTTATTCTTCCGCATTCCAATAGCTAGCAAGTTTTGCTCTGCTCTTGTCAGTAGATTCCATAGAGTCTTGAACATTTCTCTCTTGCTCTATATGCTTTAGGTGGATTCTTTTGGGGGAAAAAGATTAAATATCATTTACGAGTGTGTACTTGTTCCTCCTCTCTCTCCATGAGTTTGGTGACCCATGCATAGTATAGAAGAAGATAGGAAAAGTACTAAAGCATAGAGCTTGTCAACAAATAGAACTGACCATGAGTAGGCGACCAATGTATAGCATTGACAGCCTTTGTATGGCCAGGTAGAGCTACGGTTAACCTCTCAGATATCCGGCCTAGCTGTGCTTTCCCCCCTGCTGGGTGTCTCAACGACGTCTTTATATCATGTGGTAGATTGGAATCTGAAATACTCCCCAAAAGAACTGAAAGCAATAACAAAACACCTTAGACCCAAAGTTTACAATTTGTCTATTAATGAATGAGTAATTAAAAAAAATAAATGCAAGTGATACTCAAAGAGAACCAATCGAAACCGTTGTTAGTTTGTCCTTTTTTCACTATGCTTATTCCGTTGATTAAAAAATACTACGAGAAAGGGTACCAGGCGATGGCGTGGTGGCAGCCGGATTCGGGTTGAGGTCTGGAATCCTGGTGCCTGGACCGAAGAGAGCGCGCTCTCTCTTGGAAATATATCTGCCAGGAGCCGGAGCTTCATTTTGGAGGTCCAAGGACTGGTTAGGGCGAGGCACAGAACAGAGTCTGGTAGGGGGATACGAAGGGTGTTCTGGTCTGGCAAATGGAAATGAGTTGTCGGGTTTTGGTCGCTTCGGAGAAGGACGGCCGAGGCTTGGACGTTGGCGTACTTCATTTCCGTCTTCGACGTCGTCGTCAGAAGCGTCGCCGGTGGAGTACGCTTTGTGGAGAAGATCCATTGCGTGTGCGGATTTGGGCCTCCAATTACTCTCTCCCTGGTCTTATTTTTGTAGTTCGAACGTTTAATACAATTTGCTTTTGGGCAACCAAATAGGCTCGGCCCATTATGATGGCCCTAATCAAAACCCATCAATAAACTCCAGTACGATGGCGGATGGCCCTAATCCGAACATTCAATGCTCTCTGCATTGCAGAAAAAAAAAATGCTCAGTCTGCATTGCGACCTACTTCGTAGTAGGTTCCAGTTGTCTTTTGTCCACGTACCGATATTTCTTTTTCCCTAAGCACGTGCCCACATTTGACGTTTATGTTCTTAGTTCGCTTTTTGTATCGTCTTGTAAAAACTCTCTCTTCTAGACTTCTAGTTAATACGTCGTCGACGATTGCGACTCTCATACACTTCAATGGAAAGCCAGTGGAGTGGCGTGTTCATCCAAAATTCAGGTAGTTTGATCATATCCATCCATATAAGTTGAGCTTTCTGTTCTTGTTTTGAGGGTTTGTTTCGAGTCTCGACATTATGTAGGCCGGTCGTCTACTCCTCGGTACAAAACATAATTACTTGGTTATTCTGCCTTTTAAACTTATGGCGTTTTTTTTGTCCCTTCATTATATAATATTACATTGATTTTACATTTTTTAGCCGATCGCAAACCCTATATATATATATATAATATATAGCTGAGCATCACCGATTATTGTGTGAATTTCGTTTGTGTGAGTGGGTGAAATTAAAACAATAAAAATTTAATGATTAAAACAATGTCACATCATTTAATGAAATCGACCTACGAAATCGACTCAGTTTTATTAAATTATGTGACATTATTTCAGCTATTAGATTTCTATTATTTTAATCTCACTCGTTCACTCGTACACACTCACACAATCGAAACTCATACAATAACCGGTGTCATAGCTAAGCTAGGCACTAACACAACGAAATCAGGTACGAGGTTCAACTTGAACCCATATTTTGCAGAAGCCCAAATCTCTAAGGAAACATATATAGCAGCCATGGATGCAACCTTGGGTTACGATCGCATGAAGGAGGTGAAGGAATTCGACGAGTCCAAGATTGGCGTGAAGGGCCTCTCCGATTCCGGCATCACTTCCATCCCTCGGTTCTTCGTCCACCCTCCAGAAACCCTCTCCGACCTCAAGACTTCCTCCACGTGCACTAATATCCCCCTCATCGACCTTTCTGACTTGCATTCTAGCTCTCACCGATTCAAAATCGTCGAGCAAGTCAAAGAGGCAGCCAGAACATGGGGCTTCTTCCAGGTGATCAACCATGGAGTGCCCGTATCGGTGCTGGACGACACCATCAACTCCATCAAAGCGTTCCATGACCAACCTCAAGAGGTCAAGGCCAAGTACTATAAACGAGAAGAAGGCCACGGCGTGATGTACACGAGCAACAACGACTTGTACAGGGCCAAGGCAGCTGCCTGGCACGACTCGTTGCAAGCGTGGATGGGGCCGGCGCCGCCGAAGGTGGAAGATATACCGGAGATCTGTAGAAACAAGGTGGTAGCATGGGATAAGCACGCAACAGAAGTGGCGGAGACTGTGATGGAGTTACTGTCCGAAGGGTTGGGATTGGAGGTTGGGAAATTCAAGGAGTTGACATTTTCGGAACAAAGGGCTTTGGTGGGTCACTGTTATCCGTACTGTCCACAGCCGGATCTGACGGTGGGGATTACGCCTCACACTGATCCGGGTGTGGTGACGGTTCTGCTGCAGAACCGTGTGCCTGGTTTGCAGGTGAAGCATGGAGATGAGTGGGTGAACGTCAAGCCTGTACCGGGAGGTTTGATCATCAACGTCGGAGACTTTCTTCAGGTGACAAAACCATTTAGTTTTGGATACATAATTCGATTAGATTAATCACGGTAGCTGTTGAAATTCATGTCTTAGATTCTAATTAATGGATCAAAGTTTTCCAACCCAAAGTTTCAGGGTTGATCATCAACGTAGCAGGGCCGGTTTTATATAAATTTTTAAAATATATATATATTTAATAAAAATATTTAAAAATAAATTTTCTAACTTTTTTATATGCAAAATTAATTATCAAATTTTTATATTCAAGATTTTTTAATATTTCATTTTCAATTGATAGAATGACTAAATCATTTAGTCTTTCTTATGACATTGTCTATAGTAAATATGATTTTATTAATTTAAGTTTAGAAAAACTTTTCTCATTAAGCAACTGTCACTAAGATTCTTTCAATCTCTAGTTCTTTCATTAACTAATTGGCTATTGTTAGGTTTTGAGTTAAAAAGATTGCAATAAAAATAATAAACTTTATCAACATGTTTTGAATATACTAGCCATTTTCTATCATGTTTTTCTCCATTTGATAGTTTTTGCGTATAAAATGTAGTGGAGAAGTGTCTACTATTATCATCTTTAGGAAAATTTATTTCATCAATTCTAATTGGGCCTCTTTTTTTATATATCACTTCAAGACGTAGGCCTTCTGTATTTCACTTAGTTGATTTCTTTTCACGCCTGTGACATGTGTTGTGTCAGTAGTTTTATTTCACGTCACTTTCTTTTTTTTTTTCAACTGTCTTTTACAGGCCTTCTCATTTTTTCTTCTCCGATCGTGGTTGATTGTTAATAGTGTATTTTAAGGACTTTCTATTTCTATTTCTGTTTTTTATTTTTCTCTTACATTATGGAAGTAGGGCCTCGAGCCGGCCCTGCTATTTAGAAATTGATTAATATATATATATATATATATATATCTAATAAATTATTAGTGAAAGTAATGCATATAAGTTCTATGTAGTGCTGCCTAATCATCATGATTGTAATTATTAAGGAACAAACTCAAATTACCAAATTGCCTCATTTTTGTGGTGGTAGATAATCTCTAACGGAGAGTACAAAAGCATACAGCACCGAGTGCTGGCTAATGCCTCTAAGGAAGCACGAATCTCAATCGTCATTTTCTTCAATCTCAACAAATGGTGGGAGGAGGGCTCCTATGGACCTCTGCCGGAGTTACTATCTCCCGAAAAGCCGGCTATATATCGGAACTTCACTGTGCAGGAATTTCTTGACAACTTTTATGGTAAGGGGTTGGATAGCAAGTCTATGTTGGAGAAAATTAAGATTCACAACTAGCAAGTCTATTTTCCATGGACGGCCTAAGAGAATGAACTTGGAAGACTTTACCTACCTTAATTAATGATGATATCATATAATTGTATCGTTATGTTAAGAATAAAAGGAATTGAATTCCTTTTAAACTGTTCAGCATTTTACAATGTGTTAACTCTACGTGAATTCAATGGATGTACCCCGTGTTATACAATGTTTATGTTACTTCTTTTATCTTTTTTTTTTTAGAATTTTAATGTGTGCTTGTTATTATTGTTAGAGAATATAACTCAAATAATAAAATTTATCTATTTTTATAGCTTAAATTTTTGGGATAAGTGATAGATTCACATGATATCAGAGTCAATGTCTGAGTTCGAGACCCGACTTTGCACTTCACTTCAATTTCAATTAAATATTGCATGTGTTGAGTCACTTAATAAAAAAAGAGTCTGACCCATACGTAAGAAATGTTAGAGAATATTATTCAAATAATAAAATCTATCTCTTTATATTATTAAGAAGTTTTGAGTTTAAAGTCTTAAAATGTTTTGCAAGGATTGGTGTGGTAAGTACATTTTTGCAAGGAACTCACTCAAGAGACAAGTAGTATGCTCCAACTTGGTGCTTGAGATTTGTTGTGCCTTTTGTTTGGTTGATTACCTTCAAACTTGATAAATAAATTATCTAACTGAAAAAAAAAACAGAAAAACCGTACCAACTCCAATAATTGTTGTCTGGGCCATTCGTAGACGAAGACCACTACCACCTCCATCTTTAAGAATTATCGTGCACCTTTTCTTCAAACAGCCTCGGTTGACTAACAAAGCACAAGAAATGATTAAGAAAAAACTTACATCTACGGTGAAGATTTTACACTTTGGGGGAGTGGAAGAGTTTATTTCCTCTAAATTAATGCGTCGTTTTCCTGAAAACAATCATTAGTGGAGCGCTGTGTGGTTGAAAAGAGACCAACTAGCGGAGCACTACAATCCGATGGAAAATATTAGCCGACATTGTCCTCTTCCTCTTTTGAGCAAAGTGCTGCGTCACGACTGGTCCCCGAGCTAGCCTCTCCTTTAGAAATACTAATCAGGCCGTTGTGTAATGGAGTTGAGAGGGTAAAATGGAACAAATAGGGTGTTCCTCCAAGCCGCGAGCTAGCCACGTAGAGCTGAACTTCTGAGTCTGCTGAGCATTTCCAGTTCGAATTATTATTTTTTGGGTTATCGAAAGTTGCCCTTTTCCAGGTCTAGAAAACTACTCCCAAGGTAATAAGACTCAAAAATTTTGATTCCATTTTGCAATGCGGGGACCCCATGCCTGGGATGAACTCTTGAAATAAATGTACGCCAACTCAAAATTTTCATAGGATTCAGAGATCTACGAAACCAACGTTTAGAAAATCTCCCGAAATTTTAGTTATTTCTGAAGGCATATCATATGTTTCACAGACGAAAACATATCCATCGGCTAGATCAGAATATAAAGAAGAAAAATACATGAGAATAATAACTCAAAAAAAGAAGCATTACACTATTTCAATATCAAAATTTGAACATGTAAATCACATGCTACATATCGAAGCTCCAGGTTCTAATTTCAAATAATCATTACTAATAAGAACGTGACACAACAATTGCAAAGAGTTTACTTGATCTTCTTCTTTGGTCGCAACTGCACAAAGAAAAAAAATAGAGTTACGATTCTGCAGAGCACAGAAATTAAAGCTTTCTCAAGAATTAGCAGATACCAGTGCCCAAGAAATAAAACACACCAGATATAAAATTTGAAATATCAAGAAAAGTAAAAAAAACCTGATTGCTATGGCCGCATTTCTTCTTGCGGCAGTTTACAGCCCTTGGGTGCAGACGTGCATAACATCTGGTGTATCAACAACAGATAATAATGCTTATTAAAAAAAGTAAAGTGTTTAGACTGCATAGTATAACTAAGGATAAATTCTTCAAAAGTAGTTTATGGGAAATTACTAGTGATGCCATGCTTAATATCATCAGGGAAACACCAAAGTCAAAGCTGTGCAAGAGTACGTGCAATGGAGAAAACGGAAAACCAAACTTCCCACTAACAGAAAACTCTAAAGCAAGCTTGCCTCGAGTTTGGAACGAGCAATGACTGTTTCTTTTCCACCATTCGACAACATTATTAAGGAATTCCTCTTACAATGTCACAACTCAACAATGAGGGAGAAACATTAGGTCAATCTAAATTCCAAATTGTAAGAAAATGTAGTCTACCAGAGACTGTATGTTGTTCACAACCCGAAAAGGTTCTAGCTCCAGATACAAGTGGTTTCTACAGAGATGAAGTGAGAGACAAGGAAAATACCATTTACTCAGGGTAAAAGTTGACCACGCTGTCAAAAAATCTGAATAGGTGCTCGCATATACTTATCATAGTAAGAGAGTAAGGAATTTCTACTTTGTTCAATAGAGTACACTAAAAAGTGACAGAGTGGCTAGAACTGGTGAGGACAAACCAACTGGGACACTACACATATTCAGGCACCAGCCACTCAATCCTCTTTATTCTCTTCCCTCACTCAAACTGATTGACCTTTTATGCAGCACAAGATAACAAAAGCATAAAGAACCATCATCTCCTTGGTATATTGTCAGGTAATAAGCCAAAACACTATGTACCACCCATGAAAATCAACTGCAGATATATTAGCCCAGCTGACAAAGTAAGAGAATGGAAATGAATGTTGGGAAAAGAATAACCACCCTTGCATTGAACAGCAGAACCGGCTAAGTTATTGTCCCGTCAGTATGAAAACACAAAAAATATATTTATTCAGCAAAGACAACACAAGCATAAAGAACCATGATCTCCTTGGTATATTGTCAGGTAATAAGCCAAAACACTATGTACCACCCATGAAAATCAACTGCAGATATATTAGCCCAGCTGACAAAGTTAGAGAATGGAAATGAATGTTGGGACAAGAATAACCACCCTTGCATTGAACAGCAGAACCGGCTAAGTTATTGTCCCGTCAGTATGAAAACACAAAAAATATGTAAATAAATCAGATAGAAGACAAATAATAAAGGAAAAACCTGACTCTGCGAAACATACAAACAGCATCTAGAATGGTCGGTTAAAACAAGGACACACAAAAGAAGAAGAAGCAAATCAATGCCGCATGACCAATGTTATGGACCATTTGGAGAGTATGGGATCCGTCCCACATTGGTAGTATGGGATGCCAATGTGGGGTTTATATGCCTTAGGCTCCCTTCCCTCTTGAGCTAGCTTTTGGGGGTGAGTTCTCCTAACATGCCTTAGGAGAACTCACCCCCAAAAGCTAGCTCAAGAGGGAAGGGAGCCTAAGGCATATAAACCCCACATTGGCATCCCATACTACCAATGTGGGACGGATCCCATACTCTCCAAATGGTCCATAACATTTTCTCCTAAGGCATGTAACAAGAAGTTTCTGGAGTACAAGGGACTTGACATCATAAAAATAGAACAAAACAACCACATGGTTCACTACCCGTAATTCGCCATCAACCCACAAACAAGAGATTAAAGGCATATCAGCAAGAAAATCGACAAGATTTGAAGCATTCAAGTCAAAAAGAAAAAGATGCCGATACCGTTGACAGCAAATGCACATTATCATACCAACTTTAAACAAAGTAGGGAATTCTAAATGTACAGAAAAAGGATTTACTTGCGGCAAATCATCTTTTCTTGATTGTATTTGCGGGCCAAAGCCATCAAGGAAGGCTCTATAATCCCACCACGAAGCCTCAAAACAAGGTGGAGCGTCGACTCTGGAAAACACCGACAAACAAACAAGCAAATTCAAGATTTTTGCGGAATCCCCATATTTCAAACCAAAAGAAATGAAATTTTTAATTAGGAGAAAGATTGAGGAAGGTAGACCTTTCTGAATGTTATAGTCGGCTAGAGTTCGGCCATCTTCGAGTTGCTTTCCCGCAAATATCAATCGCTGCTGATCAGGTGGAATTCCTGCGAGGTCACATACAGATCTCCCCTCGTAAGCTCAACGACTTTTATAAAAAGGAAAAAGAATGAGAGCAAGTAAAAAGGCGTAAAAAAAATACCTTCCTTGTCTTGGATCTTCGCCTTGACATTATCGATTGTGTCGCTGCTCTCGACCTCGAGAGTTATGGTCTTCCCGGTTAGGGTTTTCACAAATATCTGCATCTCTCTACTTTGTGCACGCAAACGGACGTAGGATGTGGCAATGGCGAGGAGGAATTTATAGTCGATTTCTAGGGTTTTTTTTTAAAAAATCTCAGGAGACGACGGCTAGGGCAGCTAGGCTACGCATTCGGATTTTCTGTTTCCGACCCGACGGGAACTGACCGAGACATTTGTCTTATGGGCTCACAGGAGATAAGTTGAGCCTGGGCTCCGAGTTTGTGAGAGATATTACTCCTACGGCCCACAGTTACGGGACATTGGGTTGACGGCCGAACTCCAGAAACAGCTAGTCGTTCTTCTCGAGGGAGATGAAAAGCCCAACATCTCGGCAGAAATTCGTTGGTTCTCAGGGAAGGGAAGAGCTGGTAAATTATGTTGTTTTGCTCAAGCTGCGAGAAAGCAGTTATTAGGTATTGCGTAATCTATTTCCAGAGACATTGGGAACGAGAAAAACCATAATTCATATCCCCAGTTGTATCATCTCTCTTGCATTCTGTGTTCACCAAAATCGTAATCTTTAACATTTTACCAGTTGATGCCAACCACCTCTACATCAACGCAATGATTTTCCTGTCTTTGGTTTAAATCGAGTTTAAATAGCCTCCCTATGTCCACCCAAGATCACATCCTTTTAACATCTTTCAGCTTATAAAACATTTTGGCTTCAATTAAATTATCGGATCTCAACCAAACCATACTTGAGTATTGTTTTAACAAGGAAGATAAGAGCAAAGTTGCATCACAGACTCCTTCCCCTCCTGCCACCCTTTCTACGAGTACTATCACTGGGAATTGGAGTCACATCCTTTGAAAGGAAAATAACAAGGCACATTAGTATTGGTCTTTCAAAGTTATACTGAAAGAGCAAAGGAAATCATAACCAGAAATGTACATAACAATGACCATTAAAAAAGAGGATCGTGGAATCTCAATCAAATAGTGATTGTCAGCAAGAATACAAAATCAAAAGGTGTATCAAAGCAAACTCCAACCATAATGAATCAGGCCTCAGGAGGTATATAGGAATAGGTAGTAATTTTCAAACTATAAGAGGCAAGGATCAAGAAGGATACATAAACGAATGGCAAGAAGAGAATTAGAGGAAAACAATGTACATCCCACAAGTGTGAAGTGTATAAAGGGAAACAACAATACCTATGCGACCGAATTTCATGCCTGATCGAGCAAGGGCTCTAAGAGCTGACTGGGCACCTGGACCAGGAGTCTTAGTCTTGTTCCCACCAGTAGCCCGCAGCTTTATATGCAGAGCAGTAATGCCAAGTTCATGCAAACTACAAGCACTAAGAATCAAGAAGAACTAACAGACCAAACAATAGAATCTTGATTCATACAAAGATCAGTAGCATCTCGATGGATAGACCTGAAAAATTACAAACCAAAACCAGGAGAACCAATTTCGCACACATTTTAATTTTATTTTCACACATAATAAAGTACACTTCGAGAGGAAAATAATAGACCTTGCATCTTTGAGAGACATCCTGGGCCGCAAGCATCGCTGCATATGGCGACGATTAGTATTATAAGAGCAATTAAGCTTAAGAAAATATGAATTGGGTACTTGACTATTTATATGAAGGGGGTCAAGTCCTACGGAGAGCTTAATACTGTGGGCTTTAGGATTCCTTGAATAATCGAGCGGGAATGCATGGAGGGACAAATTCATATGTGCGTGGGCCAAGAGCCTTGAGCACGTTTATGGACTTGAGTGGGACTACAGTCGGGCTAATGCCTTTTTGATGGGTTGGGCCGGTTATATTATGGCCCATCAATTCTCATCCTTTCACATCCCAAATTCCTCAGACACTCTTACTTCTATGTTGTCACTGAGGGTTTGTGATCAGTCTCAGCTCTTCCTTCCGATGAAGACAGTGAGTTCTCATCAGCGTCACCACTAGTAGCCAGCCGAAGTTCCATGAACTGTCTTGGCATTAGTAGTCAACGAGTTCTTAAACTTAATTGTTCTTATAATATTAAACTCTTCTTCTTGAGATATAGAATTAGGCATCAGAGTCTCTACTGACGCCGTCCTTCTCCTTCTTCATTTTGTGTTTTTGTTTTTATTTTTAATACCTTTTAAATATTCAATTTTTTACACCTTAACAACTTCTACACAAACACCAATACAACTCTAACATCACCTAAAAATTCTCAAAACACTCTAAATCCTAAAAAAAAAAAAAAAAAACTTCAAACCGAAGATAACCTTGGTAAGTGGACTCGGAGTATCATACTCAAAAGTGGGCGTTTCAAATGTTTACCAAGTGCGTGGACTTAATTTATTTAAGCCTGAGCAACTTTGACCACCAGAATCCACAGCAACTAATATATCTCAAAGTTGCCGAGGAAAAAAAGAAACAATGAACATTTAGGCCTGTATGATATTTGTTTTATAAATGTTCGTCCAGAAACTGGACCAGCAAATCAAAAGGATTCAGAATCTGGAAGAAATATTCAAATACATCAGATTGATCTCAATCTGCAATCAAGAATTCTCCAGTTCTCAAGTTTTGAGGTGCTAAGAAAGTCGTCATCAGAATCATTATCACTACCTCATCCCAACATTGACAAATTTCATTTGAGAATGTTATTTATAGAAAACCGACACAATTTCAGTGCATAAAATGTTTCTGCTGTTGACATCTGATAGATCAAGAACTATCAGGTCTAACAGATGCAAGCTTCGGAGCAACAATCTCTAAAAGTCCATTTGGATTGTCCACATGAACCCAGTGGCCTGAGTTGGGAAGCACGTGAATTGAATACTTCCCCTCTGCTCCATCTCCTCTCCGATTGGCGAGGTTTTCAAGCCGATGAATCACATGTGAGTCCCACCGGTCACTGTTCTCTGCACGCACAATTGCAATCTCCATACCTTTTGGTGGATGCTCCAAAAGAGACCAATAAGACTTCTCCCTAGAAGATTATAAAATCCATTATATTCAGGTCACATGAAATAATTTACACGGAGAAATTAAGACTGATAGAAGAAAGTTTTCTCCTTAAAAAGTGAATTTAAATTGATCTCCAAGACAATCTAACGTTTACCTGTATGAATTGAACATTTGCACAGCACCTTCAAGATTAAATGCCCAGGTCTCATGCTCTCCAGATTTCTTGAGGTTGCTGCCTATCCATTCTGACAACGACTTTGAAAACCCAAGTTCAATCATATGACTCACGAGCCACCTGAAGCCAAGGACAATCTTTCTCACTTAAAATGCTTGACCTAATCCTAACCTAAGTGTAGCCACAAATAATAATACATCACAAGAGTGCAAAAAGGGCTTCTACTTTCGTGATGGGACTGATGAAGGTAAGCTCTGTAAGGTCTGCAACACCTTCTCAACTTCCCCATCACTGTTTTCACTGTTCACCTCTCCAGGGACGGAATCCAGTATCCATAGCTGTTCTGCATCAGGGAAATTAAAAATGGCACAAACATTTTCTCATGTGCAAGTAACTGCACATTGCTAAATCACCTTAGTTTCTGATTATGTTTATTCCAACATCTTAGCAGCACTAAAGTCAATTGACATATCTTGATGATCATAGAACGACAAACTGGAATTTGATATCTATCAATGCATGCAAAACATCAAAAAGTCATTTAGTTCAAACAGAAACAATAACATGATGCACCGAAACTGCACTCCATAAGTCAGACTTTTTCGTTCTCCTTTTATATTCACAAAGACCAGAGAAGAAACTTCTTCATACACACAAGTAGCCATGTTTTTATATCCAGATCATGGGGTCTTCCCATGTCCAACACTCCAAGTGGGGTCCTTAACTAACTTGTACACCTTCTATATAATACATCTATTCTATTGCTTGCTAGCTAGACAATAATGGCACCATAAAGTGCTGAAATGTTCATCTGATTCATTCGGATCCCTCAAAATTGAGTGGCTATTAAGAGGACGTTCGGTTACTTTGTACTCTGAGGATCCAAAAGAATTCTCAGAATACAAAAAATTCTACAACTAAATATCATTTTCAACACCACATAAAAATAACTACAACACGAATACCAATAAAGTTAACATCATCTAAAAATTCTCAAAACACAAAATATCCTCACAAAACACGTTAACCGAACAGCATCTAAGATTCAGACTCTGATTTCCATAAATTGCTAGTCAGACTTGTGCTTGCAACATAGCAACTTACGGAGGAAAGGACTTCCCAATATTCCTAAAGCACCAAGCACCGCACTCACATGCATGTGAATCCCACTTGTAGGTAGCACACCCGCAATCCACACGCATGTGAGCGCAAAAGACAATGCTCCAGGAGTACTGGACAGGAAGAGAGATGACACAATTGTCGAAGTTCCATAAAGTATCATAAACAATAGCATCCCTCCTCTTTTAATATAATCGATCAATTGAATTCCACTATAAAAGCGAAATCATTTCAATAGTGACAATCAATTTCAGCAGTAAATACATGTGCACGAAATAGTGGGGGAACTTGGGCAAAGAAAAACCTGTTTGGGATACACAACAGATTCACCATAGTCACCACGAGCACAACTCTCCGCAAATTGAAGCGCAACCTTACCACCCATAGAGTGGCCTATTACAGCGTCCGGCCAAGCCCAATCTCGAGCCTTTATTAAATGAGCCAAATCGTTGGCCGCGTTGACCATGTCATGAGGTGGTTCTAGGCCTTCTATATCAACTGATCTTCCATGGTTCCTTATATCCACAAGCACCATCCTCCATTCTATATACACATTCATGCCAAAGAAACAAAGAAAAATAATTTGAGCACGTGCGAAGAGCAAAACTAACAATTTAATGATCCAAATTGCTTCTTTTGCAGAACTAAAATAGTCCTTGGAGTGAAAACAGGAGATCAATCGGTCCCAAACAATGAAATATCTAACAATTGAAGTGGAAAGAGGAAAACCAATTAGAATGCCTATGTTTCTTCGCGAGACCTAAGGACAGAGAGAAAGAGAGAGTCACCAGAGGAAGGAGAGGAATTGGAAAGAGTGGAAGCGAGGTTTCGAGTGAAAGATTTCCAATTTCTGCCGGATCCCAAAAGGCCGTGAAGCACAAAGGCCGTTAAGTTGTAAGGTTTATCTGTTGAAGCTCGGACCTCTTCGTACGCCAGGGTTTCAAGCGTTCTTGTGCTACCATGAAGATGAACCGGACTCGGAGAGTTCAGGAACCGAGTCAGGAGGTGGAAACCCGGTTTGTTTCTCAGAGCTATCGCCATTCTTCCTCAAGCGTCGGAGGCGTGTCAGAGCAACTCAGCCCTTTTAATTTATTCTCTCTGAATCTGAAACAGCCCAGCCAAAATGGAACTAAAAATTAATCGGTAAAAACCAAGGAGTCACTCACACCAAAAAGAAGCTGAAAAAGCAATGGGGAGGGCAAAGGACAGCGTATTCCAATTGCGGTAAAGTGACGCTGGGCTTTTCGTTTAATAAAAATTTTGAAGATTTTTTAAATTCTCCCACTATAAAAAATTCTACAACTAAATATTATTTTTAATCTCATATAAAAATAATTACAACACGCATATCAATAAATTTAACATCACCTAAAAATCCTCACAAAACTCCTTAACCGAAGAACCTCATAATATCCGCAAAAAGCAGCTGAAAAAACAATAGGGACGGTTCAATTGCGGTAAAGTGACATATGGGCGGTTCGTTTAATAAAAATTCTCAGGATTTTTTGAATTCTCGCAATACAAAAAATTCTACAATCAAACATCATTTTTAACCTCACATAAAAATAACTACAATGCACGTATCAATAAAGTTAACGTCACCTAAAAATCCACACAAAACTACATAACCGAACAACCTCTTAATATCGGCAAAAAAAGGAAAAAAAATTAGGAAACAGAAGGAAATGACAGCTGTGGGATTTGAACCCTTAGACCACTCGGCCAAACTGTCGGTTGTATATTGTTTTCAAGAAAAAACTAATTTACTTATTCGATTTCCACGTATGGCCAAGAAATCTAAGGCGATTTCTTTAATTTTTTGGGCAACTGAAGAAAGAAATCAACTTTACTCACTCAGAAAAGCGGGGATGGGGGAGAGGAAAACTATGACAGATGAATCGCCAGTTCCTAGTCATACCAATTCAGGTCACTTCGCTCGCGATCATACATTGAATTCTCCCAAGTGCTGATGATTAACCTGGAGTCTCCACTCTAAAATTATCTTCTGAAATAAATTTGACTTTCCAAGAAAACAAGTCTCTCTTATCCACCCTCTTAATTCAGTTCGATCCCCCAAAAGTTAAACTGAATCTTTGTCCCATAAACTGATGAATCTTTAAATGCGGTTGGCAAAACTTCCTAAAATGATGATATGGGGTGGGGATGCTTCTTAGCTAGAAAAAATTGCGTCGTACAAGTAATTCCCCTCAATCCTCCATCTGGTAATTGTTGGGATTGTCCCACATCGGTTGTGAAAAGGGTTGGTACTCAGTTTACAAGCGTGAGAGAAAACCTCACCTCTTGATCTAGCTTTTGGGGTTGAGAAGGTCCAAGACCACCTAACAGTAATAATATCGTAACGTATATAATTTATACTCACACAGCAAAGAGAAGAGTGGACTAAGAAAATACGTCACCTCTTGTCTTTCGCGAAAATGTAAAGCTAATACTTATCCCTCAATTACATTACAAGAAGATTACAAATAAGGCCCCCAATTATCTTCTTTAGTCAAATGGTTCTATTCGTGGATCATGTTCGCTAGCCATCAACATCCCAGTGCACAGACACGTTGGGCACATCACCTACATATGGAAAGATAGCCACCAACGTGGTTCTATGTGAGTGCACATATAGAGAGAGAGAGATAGAGAACTCAATAGTGAGACTGCAATAGATCAAGAAAATGATTGCAACTAGACATATTGGCACTCAGACCAAAACTCGGCCGCAACACGTCTCATGGCTCAAGAAGTAACTTAATTTGAAAAGTCCAATTTATTTTAGCATGACGAAGCTACCTTTCCAGCACCGGAACAGTTTGGACATCTCTTAGCTGTGGGCACTCGCAAAGGGCTATCAGAAGCAGTGGATACAGAGAGCGGATCAATGCTCAAGCACACACCGCTTGCAGAGCATCGAGCACAGGCCAAATAACCTAACCATCACGACAGTAGAGATAAAACACTGTTTAAGAAGAAAAAAAAGCGCCAGGAACTATTTTTTTGTTTGGGAGCCCCAGTGAAAAAGAACCCCCACATATGCTCACAAAAAAAAAATAGAACCATGAACATGAGACAGCGCAGAGGAGTATGACCAAGCCTTCGTTGTGTCAAAACAGATCAGTTGATGACAAAAGGTTGGTGCATCTTTGAAGATCTTAATAGCAGATGTTGATAAATCATAAACTGTCCCACATCTGAATGCAATGCAATGCAGTCCCGTCATAAATTATTTGGACTCTTTAAGCATCTTGTATTCAGCAACAAACAACATGGTTATAAAGACACATAAATTGGAAACCCCTTGGAGGAAGGGAGATTTACATGTCAGAATACCACAATCAGCACTATCACATTGGAACAGTCATTGGTCCCATACTATTCATGCGCAACTGTTAAGCAGGAAATTTGGCCTCTACAAAAACATGGCCCAGATAGTTACATACCCGTTCCATGGCAATATTTGCATCTTTTCTTCTCTTGTTGCTCGACATTGTTAGCTTCAATTAACATCAAAGCTGAAATGACACCCACTGCCCCACCCGAAAAAGATGCCACAATGGGATCGACCTGGCTGATTTGACAAATCAAACAAGGATAATCAAGTACACATCGAGCAAATGTGTTGTTCATCAACATCTAAGTATTGGTTGCTTCGGAATTCAGATTCATAGTTAGGAGAAATGCAACTACACAGAATACCTTAACTGAAATGGCAAATGCATGCTGCGTATGAAATCTTCATATGAGGTGCCACCTAAACCTACTTTTAGCTCCAGCTGCCATAGAAACAGATTTAGATCTTTAACAAGGATCATCTGTAAGCATTTAAAGAACATAATACACTCAAATCTCATAATAACAGCCAATAATCTCCTAGACCTATACTAAAAGGAAAAAACAGAACTAATCTTCATCAACTGGATCAAAAGCACCTGATTTGACTTTGCAGGGATCTTAGAGGGCATAGAACCAAATATTTTGGCTCCTAACACACATACTTATGCACACACAATTGTGGTGGTTGGGGGGGGGGGGGGGGGGACAGCTATTTCATATTTGACACTTGCCAATAAAAGCTAATACTCTATACTAATTGTTAAAGCGAACGAGAAATGAAATTGCAATTCTTATACTTACTGTTGGTGCTATAAGGCCCCCAAATACGATTATCCCAGAGATAAACGATAGGCTAGTCAAGTATAGCTGCTTCAACGTCTTTGGCGTCTGACACAAAAGTACATCAATTTTCTAAAACTCCAGACATCACAAGAGAATAAAAGTCTAAAAGGATAAAACACAAAGAAAGTCCGGCAAAAAAGACATGCTGTTCCGGCAAAATAAGCTTATAGGATATCTCCGAGATCCATTGGATAAACCATATGGAATAAAACAATGCATCTGTGATCTGTGGTAGGAAAAGCTAATTACTGGATTCTTACCATCTTGGCCAATCACAGCATCTATATAATATACCTTTCTTTTTCCAGCTGAGTTATCTTTGCAATGACCCTACATATAAATGGTTGATTCCCTAGTTGCACATGCTTCGATGCTTTGGTAACTAACTAACTATAAAAACAAACTTTGTCAGGTGAATTTCAAAATCTCTGCAAAGATATTTTGAAACTTACCACATAAGGGAGAAAAGGAATAGAAGACGGAATGTCAGGCATCTCATTCACATCTTCCTCGCCACTCTCATTGATAAAAGTCACACTCTTGATGCGCTCTTGTACTCGTAATCTTCTCACCTGTGCAGGTTCGATTTTAAAATATTCACTCAAAATTCATTAAAAACGGCTATAATCTTAGCCTCAGAAAGCGGGATCTACGGAGCGCTTCTAAGGAATTAACCTCTTCCATGAGGAGAAAAATCTTATTGCGTCTACTACGTATGTTATTTTGAATCTCCTGCAGCTGCATCTGAACAAAATCCTGAACGGTTTCTGGTCCTTCTATGATGCAGAAGTTGCTGAAAATTGAGAAGAGGAGGGGAATTGTGTAAAATCCACAACACTTTTTGTGTATGCGAATAGGTGTTTACTGAAAAGGAGTACAAAGAACAAAATCAAAAAATTGACAAGTTCAGGAACCTCGGGAGGTTATCGCTGGAGGCGTCCTTTGAACAAGAGCAGGCAATTCGACTCCGTGAGGAGGTGCCTTTAGATAAAACGAAACTTCTTCCGTTTCCACTCGAAGCGGTACAGAAAACTAGCGTTTTAGAGGAATCCAGCGTTGGAGGAGAGGTGGGTGAAAGAAAATGATAATGGAGAGAAAAAGTAGCCATTGCTCCTATCCTAGCTCATGCGATTATCACAGGGTTTTGTGTTTTGTCAGTGGTGGAGGGGTTTAGTGGGAATCTGACGAAAAAGAGTGAGGTGGAAGATATCGTCCGATCCGAATGAGACCACGTGTCATCGGCTGTCCAGCGCAACAGTCTTCTTGACAGAAGGAATCGAAACGGTTAATCACGTAATGATATGCTGTTGGAACTTGGATCAGTCAAGTGAAAGAGATTAAGAGAACAATGAAGTGGGCCTTAGCCTCGTTTGGATCTCTTCCTTCTTGTGGGGCCTAGCCCACCTCGTTCTACCAAAAAACACAAGAAGAGCCCGAAATAGCTCGATGTTTGTAATTTCAGCGACTCTTAAATTGTTTTGATAAAAAAGGGGCCCAATTGTTGGCCTACAGAACACGCTGCATGGACAGTGTGTAAAGAAGTTGCAAAGTTTAGGGAAATGGCGGAAAGGGAAGCGGTTAAGATGGGCTTTTCGTGTTCGTCTGGATAAGAAGCCAAGAGGAAAGCATTATGAGGTGGGGAACAGCTCTGCGTGCCGTGGTAAGAAGGTTCGTTGGGTTTCAAAATAAACTTTACGCCACATCAGCAATTTCTCAATCATAACTAATTGAGACGACTAAGGTTGTGTTTGTGTTGAAAATTTTTTGGTATTGTGTTTTGTGTTGGTATTGGGTTTAGTGAAAAAGTGAAGAGAGAAGTAATTTTTTATATTTTTTTATAGGAGAGAGATTATATTGTAATATTTTATTGTAAGTTGGTGAAAAATATTGTGATATTTTTTGTGCAAGCACACCCTAAGTCATGTTTGTTTTCCCAACGGGCATGACAATTTTCATCGAAACAAACACATTTCAATATTTTAAACTTTTATACATACATATTTTACTTTTCACAAATTTCAATAAAATAAAAATTTTCAAAATTTCGAGAATATTCTCTAAAATTTTGACAAATAAACAGGCCGATGAATGCAGGTGATTTTGAATGTGCTGGGTGGAGCAGTAGCCTAGCAGCCTAGGTCAAGACTTCTAGAGGAACGCGAGAGACAGTTGACAATGTGCAAACAAGTAGATAACGTTTCACAAATGGCCAAGATGAAAGCGGATGAGAAGCTGCGCAACTTAGGCTGCGTTTGCCAACATAAACATCCCCAAAATATTATCTCACTCCTAATAAAATAATCCAATATAATCTCTCTCTCTCCTATCAAAAAATATAAAAAATTACCTCTCTCTTCACCTTTTCACTAAACCCAATACCAACACATATTCTCATACCAAAAATATTACAACACAAACACAACCTTAGTGTGAATGACATTTGCCATTTTTGTTGAGGGCGCAGTGTTGAAGTTAGTCTCATATCGGTTGTGAAAGGATCTGGTGGTTAGTTTATAAGTGTGAGGGAAAACCTTACCTCTTGAGTTAACTTTTGAAATTAAAAAGGCTAAGACCACTTAATATTAATATCAGAATTCAAGTTTATCAATAAGTCTCAGATCTAATAATATACTAGAGAAACGGGTTGTCTGTCATGAGACTCGAATCTCTTCAAAAAATTACATCTACGGAGACCAAGCTACACTGTTATCTATAAGTCAAAACTAGGGATTTCCAATTTTTACATCAAAATTTCCCGCGACCTTTTTTTTTTGTTTTCTCTCTGGTGGGAACCACTAAGGCTGAACAGATTTGGGCCGGAATCAATCGGGTCGACCCAAACCGGCCGGAACCGATTGGGCCCGGCCGGTTCTGGGACAGCCCGGTTTGGCCCAAAAATTTCAGAACCGAGGGCCTCGATTCGGCCCGCGGTTTTGGGGGTCCAAGGCGCCGAACCGAGGGCCCTCAGGTAATTTTGCTGATTTTTTTTTAAACCCTCCCCTTCTAATTTATTTCCCAATTACCCCTCCCCCTTCCTCACGACTTACGACCCTTCCCCTCCCCTCCCCATCTTTCTCTCAGATCTGCCCTCTCACGCAGATCTACTCTCTCTCTCACTCTCACGCAGATATGCTCTCTCTCTCTCTCAGATCTGCTCTCCCTCGCCCTCTCTCTTGGTCTGCTGCGATTTGGGCAGTTGTTAACTTGTGATTGGTTGCGATTTGGGTTGTTGGTGATAGTGTTTGGTTGCGATTTGGGTTGTTATTGGTGGTGATTTAAGCGATTTGAGTGCATAGGGACCGACCGAACACCGATCGCCGCCGAATGTCGTCGGTCCAGTCGGTCTAGAGACCTCTCAGTGCGGTTGTCGATCCCTATTTTTCATCAACCGAACCCGGTTCGGTTGATGGTAGGGGCTCGGTTTTCAGCCCCTAGGAACCACCACCTAAAAACACGGCGGAGAAAAAAAATATATAAATAAAGGAGGAGATTTGATAGAAGACGCATAAAAAAGGTACATTTAACAAATGGATCATACATCCAAACGCAAAAATGGCTCCCGTAAGTGTGAGAAAAACACGAAAATTCATCTAATTTTCTATGTAATTGACGTTTCAGAAGATTAAGCTGCTCTCCTAATTACCCTTGAATTTGTACACGTAATAACAATGGAGGAAAACAAAAAAGGGAGAGAAAGAACACAACTTCGTACAACACCAGAACAGCGGGGCGACTCCCAAAAGCTGAAGAGTTGGCCCAGCCATTCTTAAGAAGCGAACAAGCACTTGGGGCTGTTTTGTAATGATAACCTCCGATAATCACTATGCTCTGCTTTTGGAATTCTTCCAACTTCCATTAGGAGGATGAACCGCCTTCAAGCTTAGGAAGTAGACTTCGCCAAGCAATTGCAATACCATTTGCCAGGCGGGCCTGTCCTTTTGCAAATTCGTGGAAGGCAATCCCCATATCTAAAGTCTTTTGTTCTTGAAACCGCACAATCTCTTCGTTCATCAGTCGCACAATCATCTCAAACGTTCTAGTTGCTTCCTCACTTTCCGCCTTCAACTGCAATACCCAACTAGTTTAGACAAATAACAAAAAATCCTAGAGGTTTTACAGAGAAAATGCCCATGTAAGCTGACTTGCCTCATTGTATTCAATTTCAGCTTCCCCCACCTTATCAGAACGCATTAGTGTGAGTTTGTTACTGTAGAAAAACATGCAGCTAATCAAGTGGCCGCTTAAATAGACAGATAGAAGCAAAGAGAGATCAAAATATTGACAAGACCATACAGGTTAATCTCTTTCAACTTTATTGTTTCAGCCAGTTCACATTGTCGCCTAAAGGCGTTGGCCCTCTCTGCTATAGTTGCCTGTTCCATGATCACCGAACAACTAAGATTAGCTTGCCAATGGATAATAACAAATAGAATCAACGAAAGATGTAGAAGAAAAGGGGAAAAATCATTGAGTGGTCCCCTCGCTACACAGTAAAAATCTTGTTAGTAACAAGCCAAAGCTACCTTAATAGATTGCACAGAGCGAACATAATCTTTCAAGGGTTCTTCAAAGTTCATCAGGAGTTGGTGTGCCTGGAAATTAAAGAAGAGGCAATAAACTCCATATTACAGAATTTCCAACTCCGTAACAACACAAACACAAATTGTCCATTGCAAAAGGACAAATTTTCAAGTAAAGCCTACCTCCTTTTGCAGCTTTGCAGATAATGTCTCTGATTTTGTCCCAAGCTCAGAAAATGCCTTACCTAGAGAGTTTCCCTCACAAGCACCAAGAAGTTTCGCTGCCTTCCCAAAATCTGACAGAGATTGCCCCAACTCTGAGGAAACAAATATACACAATCAACTGTATTCAGTGAGCCCAGTCTAAAGCTGAGAGGGGGCGCGAGTGAAAAACCTGAAACAAAGAATAATACCAGCAGCTAAAGCGTATAAAAATCCTACAGAGCCTCTAAAATCCTCATTACCTCTGTGCCTCTTTACAAGACGATATGCATGCTTCTGAGCTTCAGCCAAGTGGTTCTCAAGCTCAAAGATGTAGTGCTTCAGCTTCTCATACTCGGGATTTGATTCTTCTACTGGTTTCTCCTTCCCAAGAACAACATCACTCACTTTGGATTGAACATCCTGTCAGATAGTAAGGCAAACAATTTATTGGTAGGCCAGATGATCTTTCAAACTACCACTTCTTTGCAATTTACCCCCCAATCAAAGATCTAAGCACTAAAAATTATGCCACATGGCACAATCTCAATGGTTAGATCTTTAATTGGAAGCAAATTGCAAATGGGGTGGTAGTTTAGGGTGGTAAAGTGTAATTTTCCCTTTAATGTAATAGACATTGATGATAAATTCACAAGCAATGAACTGTACATAGGAAGAAAAAGCTGCCACTTGCAATTTCAATAAAAAGCTGACTGATATACCCTATAAAAGTCTATCTGAATATTATGTACAGCAGCTAAACACCTAAAGAACAATCAAGATGGGAAGTGTAATGCCGCGTTCAACAAATAGCAAATTAGCAAGGAATTCAACCTCAGGGACCTTTACATCTTAGATCTTAAATCTCATAGTTAAAAGAAAAAACAGAATCAGACATATCTTCATCCTTAACAAAGTAACACAAATGGCAACAATTCTTGCCCAAACTCAACTACCAATGTCTTAAGATCATGCAGAATTCATCTAACCTTGAAGATTTGCATCAAATCAGCTGGCTTCTTCTTAAAAATACCAGTCTCCTGTGACCTTAACCTCTCCATTGTCTGAACAAGGGGAGAAGAGAATCAAATAGATATTCACGAACTATTCAACCATCAACAGGCTCCATTAGAAATACGGATACAACCATCACTGATTATGCAAAAAGTCCCTAAACAGGCCTTCCAGCAAACCCCATGCTATAACAATTGATGTCAACTCTCAAGTACCAAAGAGTATTAATGTTCTAGAGTTTCTTTGAAAAACGCTCGTGCAGGTCATAAAAATGTACACAAAACAATATGTCTATACAAAGTGTGTATGTCTCTGTTAATAGTGCAGGCACAATCAGTGCAACTCTCTGACTCATAGACAGGAAGATGAGACCCTCCTTCACCAGAGATGGGATAGCGAAGGACAGGACTGTGAAACTCAAAAGCATCAGACAAAGAAACATCACCTCTTCATCTGCCTGCAGGAAGGTTCTTAGATCCTCACTTTGCTGAAGCTCATGATGCGAAGCAATGCGATTAACAAATATATCCAAACCTTGACGCCTCATCTCAATGAATTCAGCACTGAAACGAAACTTCTCTGCAATTAGAAACTGATATTAGTAGCAACTAAACTTCAAAACACTTCACCAAACAATCATCCTGAAACATTATTTTATGTCACTTTCAAGAATAATTGATAAGTACAAAACCTACTTAGAAAAAAAATAAAAAACCTAAAATAGAAGCTATATTAGACAGAAAGGAACATTATCAATGCAGGTTATCAGAGTTTCAACAGGAAACAGAGACGTGTATACTAAATCCACCTTTGGACATGTCAAATGACAGTAGCATTAAACCGGAAGCAATGTGACACTAACTTCTTGACAGCTATTAAACTTGCTTGAGAATGTTGGGAGCTATTCGTGCTTCCACTCTTCAATAATGATTTCAGTGTCTATGAAAAGAAAGAAAATAAAAGAAGAATAGGCAGGGTTCCTTAGGGGTTGATAGTAATGTGTACTCTATTCGTGTTTCCACTCGTCAAGTGATAGTAATGTGCACATTTAATGCTGCCTGGGTCTCAATGCTAGATTTCATAACTGTAATCACCACTCAAGATATCTTTTTACCCAAGTATCTATACATGAAGGATGCAAACAAATTATCTTACTCGTTGAAAATTAATCTTTATCATTGCACTATAAACATGCAGTTCACTGGTTGTAGCGGTTGATAGACGTGTTCAAGAATACAAAATCAATAGCTAGCTTGTTACCTACAGCACTTTTCTCTGGAAGAGGAGGGATGAAAATGCCCTTGTACTTCTCAAAAAGCCGATCACGTAACCAAACAAAATCACTGTAACGTCGAATAACAATCTTCTCTGGGCCTTGGTATTCAGGTAAATTTGTCTGCCAAAAAAATAACTCCTCAAACATTCATATTGTAACGTGGGATAACTAGTTCACTTCACATCTTCACAATGTTTGAAGCCAGATGTTAAAATCCATAAAGATTGGTTAGACCCAATGACATTACAATCAAAAGGACCATGAAAAAACGTCTGCAGTACATAAGCTACCACTAACAACCTCAGTTGCTAATAAGGCACCAAGTACACCATTTAACATAGGCCCATGATTAAGCAAGGACACAAGGCACACTCAGAAACTCTATCAAAGACGTGTAAAGGATCCATGGATGTCATAAAGCCTAAGCTGAACAAAAGTCACGCACGAATCAAGACAGCCATTTTTAGAGCCCAGATGTGTTTGAGAGAGCTCCAAACAAAAACTTATCATTAAACCGTGTATCTTTTGCGCTGACTTAAACCGCGTATCTTTTGCATCAGCGCAACGGATTTCACATATGCTCTCAGCGCTAACTTGATTCGCCGGAAAAGGCCCCACCTAGAAATATTCATTTTTACCGCAATTTGCATATTAAAAGTCAATCCGACTTTTATACAGGGGAGAAAAGGGAGAAGGATACACGGCTCATCCTTCTTGCGTTAATCAATCCAGTATTTGGAAACGTAATCCCTGTCTTCCTAAATTTTTTTCCATTGCGTTCCAAGTACAGATTATCATCTTCCACAGAAGGAAAAAAAAACCCCGAAAAATCGAAAAGCAATAAGAGTGACCACAAATATCTCATCTAATTATCCAAGATTCGATAACATGAGCAACCAAGAAGCTCAAACTTCCCTTCAGACCAGCAAGACTCGTACACAACGAAAAAAATATCACCTAGTGACCCTAACCTGGACCAATGGTTCGTTTTAGACCACAAAGAAAAGTGCAAACAACTAAAATTTTGGGAAATTACCTTAGTAATGACTCGGTAGGAGATATAGGCTTGGACGCCATTGCCCAATTTCACAGGATCAGTCACAGAGACTGATAGGTACGGTTGCGAAGAGGGAGATCTAGGGCTCTGCGACGACCCCGATACAGTTCTCTGCTGCTCCATAAGTTTTCCGAATTTTTAAAACAATCAGAAAATCCAGCATAGATTATGATATTTGATAGAGGATGGTGAAGGTGGTGGCGGAATTGCAATTACCGTGGTAATCATGGCCTATCCCCGGCTTTGAGATCGACGAGGAAGATACGGGGTACACGGACCTCTACGAGCGAACTTTCAACCGGAAGAGTCAATGGCGAGGCCTGTTGCGAGCTTTGAGAGTTCTCCAAAAATTCTCTGCTATAATACACCGTTGTGCGCAGTGCGCCCGTCAGATAATTAAACCGCGAAGTTGACGCGAGCGACATGCATGAGTGCCGGGGCGGACAGTTGGACCCTTGGCCACTGCGATTATATTTGAGTGTAAAAATAACCCCTTTTTTTTCAACTAATCCTTTTCTCTCAAATGATGACTATCACTTTATATATTTATCTGGTGGTAAAATAAAATGTGGTCAAATTATAAATGAATTGATTTTTTGGCCGAGGCTTAAATTTGTATCATAAAGTAAACTGTTCAATATATTTTTCTTCTAATCAATAAATCTGCTTACTTGCCCTTAGTGACGTGCAATTTCCCAACATTGGCATGAGACTATGCAATTTTTTTATTTTAAATATCAAATGATATAAAATTTCGTAGTATAATATTAAATATAGATACTTGGACGAAATTGTAAACCAAAATACCTTCTTCTCCCACACTTTGCAAGCAATTTCGCCCACTTAAATTGTTTCCGTGTTTTTTCTTTCGTATTGCTTTTCCTTTTTGGTAAAGTCCATAGCATTGAAAAAGATTGCAACCCACTTCTACCAACCATTCAATTGAACTCAATCGTTTCAAAAGAAAGTATCACTGTCCATTTCTAACCAAAGATCAGAGGATTGTATTGTTCAAAAGAAGGAATAAATACAAAATCAGTCCCTATACTATAAGCAAAAATCGATTTAGTCTCTGTGATATGAAAATTATTGATTTAGTCCATGTAATTTCAGAAAGTTATAAAATAAGTCCCTGATGGAGGACCAATAAGAAACAAAAATAGAATCACAGGGACTAAATCGATGATTTTCATATCACAAGGACTAAATCGATTTTTACGTATAGCACATAGACCAATTTTACATTTATCCCTAAAAAAAATGCGAAAAAGATTATCTATCAATCCATATTATCCATATCTATACCTTTTTAACCTTCCATCTATGGAAGTGAAAAAGATTACATCAAATGCGAACTCATTAGGAAAGATTGTCATTCACGTGATCATATCAAAAACTCCGGTTTATATTTCTAATCGTATTATTGCGAAGGAATATCCAACCCGAAACCGGTGAGAACCGATCTCCCAAACCGCAATGGTCAGCGAACTGCCAAAAATTGACCGGTGAAGAGACTTGCCAAAAACCAACCCGTAGCCTTAAATAATATTAATTAATATTAACCCCACAAGCAGATAAGGATTTGACGTGACATTTACCCCTTTGTATTTGCAAGTAGGACCCATCAAAGAGAAAACGAAGTCCCAGTACATCGGCCACGTCAGAAGAGAGTGAGAACCCTGGTCCCACGCTCAGTATTTTTTTCAATCCTTAAGCCTTCCTTTTTCCTCATTCCCCTCGTATCATTCCGCGTCTCTTCGCCACGTTATATCAGTTCCCCACTTTTCCTTCCTCTGTTTTTTTCTGTTTCTGTTTCTTCTGTGTCTCTCTCAGACCCAATCAAGATGGAGTCCACCGGCTACGGTCACCGCCAGTCACCCTCCTCCGACCGATTCCTTGGCGCTTTCTACTTCTCGCCTCCATCCCCAACTGAAGGCGTCGGGGACGAGCTCAACGAAGCCGAAGTCTTCTGGACCTCTGATTTTACAGAACCCCACCTATCCGACAACCATCACGATCATCATCGTCGTTTCAATTTTCCGCACCAAAAGGGCTCCGGAGTCCTTGCCGTGCTGCCTGAAGCCGATCAACAGAGCTCCCGGACCCTCCCCTACGGTCCGCTTCTGTGCCGCAAGCCCTCAATCTCGTCGACGTCGTCTTCGTCCAAAGTGATTCCATTGATCCCGAGATGGCCAGAGAGGGAGTACTCGCAGTCCGTGCAGGGAACGAAGTTTCACCACCACCACCAGTCGGCTCCGATGAAGGTGCCAGTTCTGTCGGAGGCCAGGAGGAAGAGGAGGAACAGACTGCTTGCCCCCGCGGACGACGATGACGGAGATGACACCGCGATATTGCCTCCTCATGAGATCGTGGCCCGAGGATCCGGTGTGTCCCCGAATACAACGTTCTCTGTTCTGGAAGGGGTTGGTAGGACTCTCAAGGGAAGAGATTTACGTCAGGTTAGAAACGCAGTCTGGCGTAAAACTGGTTTTCTTGATTAATATGTTTGTCCTTTAGTATACTACCATCATAACGACTGTTTTGGTCAGAGTGTGGTTTTTCTTTTTCTGGGGAAAATAGATGGGTTTTTAATTCAGAGAACGTTGGTTCGACATCTAGCGGGTGGGGGTCTCTTTCTCTTAAAAGTTCTCTATGTTGTTTGTTTGTATATGGACTGGGAAAACCAGAACGAAAAATTTACTAGTCTAGTATTGGTTAGCTTTTGATCCTGGAATGGCTCCTAAAAAAAACAAACCGAATCATCGATTGAATGCTTGTTAGCAGAGTGCTCTCGAAGGCATGTTTTGCAGGTTTTCTGTTGTTCTTAATTTATTCAGGTCCTCACAAAAGGGCGGGCCGCATCGGCTTGTTGGCACTTCCAGTAGCACGCAAGTTGGTAGGAAACATGAAGATTAGAGAAACTGAAGTAAAGGCTAATGAAGGTGAGAATCTGTGGACTGTTGTCCTTTACTTGGAAAAGCGAGTAAATGGGGAGTAGTTTTTGGTGGTCCATATCCTTTTCTTACCAAGAACATCTTTTTTTTTTCTACGCTACCAAGAACATCTTAATTTGGAAGCTTTGTGGCGATAGGGAAAAACTCTATTCGTTCTATTAGCCTATGTTGTCGGAGTGAATCTGCATTTAACTGCTTGTTTTAGGTGAAATTTAGGCCGCACTTTAGCGAACTCAAAACTTTTAGAACATGAAGCCTACTGCCAAACCCATCCCGAATTCCGTCCTCCTCCCACTTTCGTTACAATTCAACTGCTCAAGTGTCATGGAGGGCATGTCTGGTTTGAAAACAGTGAAAAATAAACCGATATAATACGATTACTTGAGGAGACGAAATTCCAGATTGAATGAAATACCCATTAAGAAGCTCCAACCCTTTTGCAATCCAGATTTTGGTTCTCTGGCCAGTACATAACTTGAGACGAAATTTATCTAATTCTAAGAACACCCAGCATGACACAAGTTGTCGCAAAAGAAAAAGAATAAAAAAGCCCGTGAAAACGGATCGTCCAATGTTTGGTCCAGCAATATAGTAAAATCTGTGGAAATTCAAAATTCACTAGAACCCTTTAGATTAAAATAACAAAAATTGACAGAAAAATGGCTAAATGGAGTGTCAAAATCATATAAAAGATTTCCCATTTCAATGGATTGGGCAAACAACGAACGATAGGATGATACTATAAGACATGTTAACAACGGAAACGAGCCTCAGTTTTGAGTATCAGAGGCAACTAGTCAGACAATTAAACAGTGGCGGAACCAGGAATGAAAATCAACCCGGGCGAATTTTTAAAGCAAAATGACTATTTTTTTTTTTCATACGTAATGTAGCCACGTTAGGAGTAGATGACTCAACGCTATGTAACTTTTTTGGATAAAACATTTTCATTATCTAAACAAAACAAAATTCAAAGAAATTTCCCAAACTCATCAATTTATCCAAATTAATCATACAATTCTCAATCATAATAATTCAATGGCAAAGTTCAATGGCAAACAAAAAAACCAAAACAAAATTTCATGGCAAACAAGATATTTCAATAATAAAAAAGTGTTGGCACCAAATCTCAACATTTGAACAATTAAGAATAATAACAAACAATATTGGGCTCAACTAAGGTTGTCCTAGGCTCAACAGCATCACAATCCAACCTAAAAACTACTGCACAAATAACATTCATTCCTCCAGTTTCCTTCACAATCCAGACTAGAGTTAAGCAAGAAATGAAAAAAAAGTTTTAAAGAAAGGAGATTACCTACCGCAAATGTCCTTACAGCAAATAAGCAAGTATATTGACAAAGTTCAAATGTGCTTCTAGCAATGAATTTTTCTCTTCACTACACAAATCCACATAAAGAACAATAAGTTAACAATTTTCTGATATCAGTGAAAGGTAATAGCAATTAGTCAGTCACATTCTAATGAACCAAAAACTACCTGCAAATATATCCTCGCTTAAGTTGATAACTTTTGAAGTTTTGCTTATTCCACCTCTTGTTATGTGGAAGATTCTGTCAAATATATCCGGATGACCATAGTGGAACCGCACCCTGCAAAAGTAGGATAGAACATTCAACAGACTCTCAAAATAGAACAGCGCAGAAGTAAAACAGCTGACACTAAATTCTCCAGTTGCAAAATCTTGCTTCTCCAGAGAATCGAAACCCAATTCCTTGCAACTCATGAATTTTTTAAAAAAAAGGCAAAAAAAAAGTACTCATGTAAGATGGAGATATTGAAGAGTGAAAAAAAAACAGACTCAATCACTCGGCAATCGGCATAACCAAATAAATGAAACCTTATCTACACACTCTTGAATGTACAATCGGAGAGAAAAGACTACATACCTTCGCAGAAGCCATTCAAGGAATTAAAAAGTTTAGTTGGAGAGAGAGAGAGGCAGTGGATCAGACGGCTAAATCCCTTGACTGTGAAGCCGCCGTTGTTTTTATTCTCATGGGAAAAAGGAGGGACTTTTCTGAGTAAGGTTTATTTGGCTGCAGGGAAAACCTTTATCTTGGGTCGGGTCTCTTATGTTGGCCTGGGCCAACCAGGGCGGCCCAGGCCAACTTATTTTTTTTTTTTTAAATTATATATAATTTTTTTTTTCAGGTTCGCCCGGACCTGGGTCCGCCCCTTATCTCCTAGTTTATCTATCATCGTAGCCATCACTTTTTCTCCCACATGCATGCGTGGTCTCTGCAAATGTAATTCCAATTACCAAAAGCCAGCTCTGTACAAGGAAGCAAAACCATATCCTTTTTAAGATTAAAAAAAAGAGTGAAAAAGTAGTCCTTAATCCTTATCGTGGTCACAGTGAAGACAGACGTACAGATTGTTCTAGAATGTTGAACATATTATTCAACAGACAATGTGTACGTGTTATTTGGTATAGTTTCTCGGGAAAAAGAAAGAAAAATCCAAAATTTTTTTTCAGGGGCGGACCCCGGGCGGCCGCCCGGGTTCGACCGGGCTTGGGTCCGCCCCTGCAATTAAATATGCCTCAAAAAATTGAGTTCATGAAGGAATTCTCCTTTCACACATCTAGGTGATGTTCGTTTTGAAGGTTTTTGTAGGATTTGGAGAATTTTGTGAATTTTTAGGTGATGATAAAGTTGTATTGGTGTAAAAAAGTAATGATGATGTTTAAAGTTATTTTTTTAATTATTTTTTTATTAATATTTAATTTTTTGAATGTAAAAAAAAAAAAAGAAATGGTAAAAGTCGTTGGGCGACAAACATGCTGCCATGCGTACTGTGCATGGCAGCATGTTTGTCGCCTCCTTTTTTAGTATATTTCGTTAAAAAAAAATTGCTACAAACGAGGAGCAGGCGATAGACAGCTGACTGACACCCTGCAGGCGAAAATGGTGGCTGAATACGAGTTTTGCCGAACATGCTGCAAACGAGGATTCGATTCCTGGTGTTTTTTACAAAACGAACATCGCCCTAATTGATTCATCATTCTTGCCACCGCATTTCTTCAAAAAAAAAAAAAGACCAGTAAAAGTACAGAAAGCAAATCAGGAAATATGCAGCTAATAATCTTAAGTAGGCTAGCAATATATTAACAAATGTTCCCCACCTTAAGAGTGAGACTCTCAGAACTTACCAATGGAGCTGAAATCCCATTTATCTGAAACCGCCACGGACGAAATAGCACGAAGACTATCCACCGTGAGGCTCAGGTGATAAATGAGGAAGCGACAGATCCAAGGGCAAAGAAAAATGACTCATAAAATTCAGGTGGGAGAAATGGAGGACTCAAAAGGAAAACCCTAGAGAGATCCGTGTGTTTTGATTTTGCGCAGCTATGACTCGAAACGCTTCCATGGTTCTACGAAGGAAGGCGATCTTAAGGGCCGCGCTTGAAGATAGATAATTGGAAAAATCATGATACCAAAAAATAAAACAAAATCGTGCAATATTAGAAAAGGAGGAAGATAAACGATTTAGAGGAACCCAAGAGCTTGGCAGGTGAGGCGGGGGAGTCCGCGGGTGAAGGAGATTCAAGGCGTTAGGAAAAAATTATATAGCTCCGATATTTTCGAGATTACATAAATGCCCTTATGAGCTTTTATAAATTACGTTTATCGTAGGATTTTGGGCTGTTGTTTTTAGGATGGGCCAAACTGGTTGGAACTTTAGGCCAATCTGATGGGATTGGACGAGTATAGTTGAGCATGGGCTAAATTCTTCAAATTTGAGCCGAAAGTTTTAGGCCAATATATTGTGCCTCAACACGGCCTGATTGGACCTCTCACGTCATAAGTTATAGAATTGTGATTTTGGGCTTGGCCCAAACATCATCAAACATATAGATTGAAGTCTAATTGAAGATTTCAACAAAATTATGTACAGTTCAACTTCAAATGGATAAATTAATAAGCTATATTAATATTATAAATTCTCCGAATTAAATGAATTAATACTAGACATTAACAAACAAAGAGTTCGGCCTTCTCCTAGATAACATAGTTGAACCCTACTTTCCTTAAGTAGGTTAAGCACTTAGATGACAGATATTTGGACACATACTGCAATTTTAATTACTCTATTGCATCCCCTCGAACCAATTCAATTGCTCCAAATCCCAGAAATTCTCATCATCAACAGCCATTCCCGTGTTCTCACCTTCCCTAGGCTGGGAGGGATGGTCATGATCAGGATCCCCTGAGGATGAACTTTCTGGTGAGCTTCTCTGATCTCTGGGCGACCGGTTTAGAGAAGATATTGGTTCCTTCTCACTATTGTGAACTTGTTGAGTTGTGGGCTCACCGATTATTGTTACTCCAGATGGTCGTCTGTCAAATGCCCTCAAGCATTTTGATTTCCTGTAGACTCGACACAAACTGAATTCCTGCCGTAACTGCTCCTAAAAAAACAAAAAACAAAAAGTAATTGCAGAGTAACTTTTCCGAGATATTCAACACTCTAGGGGTTCTTATCAGCGTTGCATGCATGAGAGAAGACATATTCAACCATTCCGATCCCTTTTTATTCACGAGGGTTTCATCAGTACTGGAGGAAGTTGCTATGAACTCGAATCAAATTAATAATCAAGACAGATTGTATATCATGTACCACACGTGATCCGCCAAGGGATAAATTAATGAGTTACATGATTGATGGTTCTAATTATTAACTCCCTATATTGATCGTGGCAGGGTCTGAAGCATCTACAAGATTCCAACCCAAAAAATATGCACAGGCGAAATATTCAAAGCACATTCTACCCCCCTACCCAGTGCTCCTAATTGAAAACAAAGCTATAGTTTACCGTGGGAACTGCACTGCTAGATGAGCTGGGCGCTTCTCCTTCAATGGCCTTATATTCGTTCATCTTCCACTCAGTTTTTCTCCCATTTGGGGCTCTTCCATTATAAAAAACCATGGTCCTTTTCACTCCGATAATCCGATTGTTGGAAGAGTAAACATTATTAGGGGAGCCGGTAGCTTTCCAGTATCCAGTTGTTGTGAGTCGCTTTGGTCTTCCCCCGCGAGCTTCACTTTCTTGCCTCGGAATGAAGAAAAACCACTGCTCGGGGTCCCCATAACATAGCTCTCCACAAAACTCTGATTACAAGCAATGGGAAACAAAAATTAAGAAAGAATTGAAAACAAAAGTTCACAGTATTCATCCATGCATAATGAAAAAAGAAAAAACAGGTTACAGTACTTTTGCATCTGAAATATAATGAATAAAAATAGGTCGTTAGGTTCCATGGTATCCAATAGCTAGAACGAAATAATTGGAATCTTGCTACTTTTGGGGGATAGCAACGCTTCAAAAAAAGTTTTATCTTGAGAAGCTAATTCAAAAGAATCATCCAGCCACATTCAAACTCTAGAGAGTTTTTATTCCTAACTGGAAATGAGCTGTGTAACCTTATAAAGGCTTTTGCATTGAACAAAGTAGCATCAAAATGGTATGAACTCTTTTAAACTGCAGGTTCCACAGTTTCCCATTTGATGATAAAAAAAGAAAAGAAAAAAGAATCAAAGTTTAAACGGAAAACAAGAATGAGACTGAATCAAAGATAAGAGGAGTTTACGTGGGAGATCCCATGGATTGCACTCATATATATCCACAATCGGTATAACCCGGTTCATTACTCGGTTCAGATCCTCTCTCCTCCCTTCTAGCTTGTTGTGCAGATAGAATGAAACCAACTCTTCCTCTGTTGGATAGAAACGAAACCCAGGTGGCAAATCGTCCATTTCCCCCTCTTCGTCGCTAGCTCTCACACACTCTCAGTTGTCAAGGGGCACTATGTTTAAGAGATACTGATCGAACGGGAACTTACTCGGGCATTATTATGGTTTCTGTAATGTCCGTGTGTATATATAATATGGGAGTGCAAAAAGGAGATAGAGCTAACCGAGTAAAATGAGAAAGGCAAAAAGATGAGGCACTAGGGGTTGCTTGGAAACTTCCACGCGTTTGTGGGGAAATATCTCTCTCATGTCCGTACAAGATCTTTTGAATGAGTCAAACGCGGTATAGGCCCGTGTGTTTGTTTGTTTTTTTATTGGCATATTCCCTTGTGTGTTATTTTTTTTTTTTTTTTTAAATATTCCCTTGTGTGTTATTTGCCCAGGAGAATTAACTTTCTGCGCTCACCAAAAAAAACATCGATAGATTTTACCCTCGCGCATGCACTAGTGTGTCATCGCGGAGAGACATTCACATTGACATTCAAATGTGAAGCCTAATGCAAACCTTCTTGGCGGTCAAGCACCCAGAGGCCAGAACTGTGTGCAGGTTATTAACAGAGGTTTCTCTGACCAGGAAAGTTTGAATTTTCCCTGGACTAAAGCAACGTTAATTGGAAAGACTTTGATCAAGCGACGTAAACAACCTTGTTGAAATTAAAAGCCTTTTACACTCATGAAATCAGATTTTGATATTACACTATCCGGTACTGTTGCGATGTTATACAGGTGCGACCTTTAAGCAAACCAAGTAAGCAACAATAATTCCCTCGACCAAAATGCAAGGATCGGAGCTACTATTTCCCGGACGATCAGAAGCTCAGGGGAGCGAAAAGAAGGAAAACCCGGCCAACGGATTCATAACCTGCAGTTTCTAACAAAAGTCACGTGCTTGTGATCTATTTAGGCTCAGGTCATGAAAAGGAATCTTTAGGAATCTAAAGATTCTGTATTCTGTTTATCTTACCTAGACCTTTGTGTTGACATTAAAATAGTTAGGTCCACGATTCGAAATCCTCGGTTAGCTTGGAAAATTCTCAACAGCTTCACAAGTCGGCAGGTTGATAACATGACACTACTAATTGGCTTATGTTTAAACAAAGTTCTTCAGTTGTCAGGTTAAACAAGTTACAAGGTCGCTATATATTAATTAATTAAAAACAAAAACAAAACATTGTGAATGCCGCGCCTCTATATAGTAATTTGAAGAATCGTACGTACAAGGATAGTAAGTGGCTTGCTTAAATAAAGTTCATAATATACATTCAACGTACGGCTTTTAAAAGAATATAAAAACTTTATCAACATCAATCGATAGTTCCATTTCCTAGAATTTGTGTTTTTGTTTTCATATAGCATAATTATCACACAAATTTGGACATACCAAACATGTTTTTCTTTTTCTGTTTTTTTTCTTTACTAACTCTCAAATTAGTTCAAAAAATTATCTCGATGACCCCTTAAGAACATAACTTTTATTTTCGATAGTGAGATAAATCCGTTGTATTCAGCCTTTGTGCATTGGGTTCGAATGAACATGACCCAAATGGAAACAAAACTGATCTGACTGAAAATGTAACGGTAAACCTCAGACACTTGAACTGGCCGCACGATTCAAGTATCATTTAAGTCGATGACTTGCTCACAAACGGTAGGATTTGAATTGACGTCCATACACTGAATTCAATTAATTCAAAAGTAGAAGTTCGCTCTTCCAACTATTGAACTATTGCCTTTGGAGCTGTTAATCACATGATTAACTTACGGGAAAATTCTTATATATATATATATATCAGTGGAATTTCTTTGGTCAATTGGGTTTAGAGAAGCATTATAAGTTAAGTCTAGCTAGGTTGCGTACAACGCATGCATGACTTCTTTAAATCCAATAGACTTTCAACGGTCTAATATAATCCGTCTTGATCTCATGAATTTCCAGGACTTTCATGAAACATGCAGCATGCTGTAACATGAGCAATAGCTATTTGCAACTTCTTTTAGATACGAACAAGCAAATTAACCTCTCTTATGTTGGTTTTTAGTCACAATCAATGTTTTGATGATAATAATATAAATAATTGAGATGTGAAGCAAAGCGAATCCAAAATGAGGATGAAGCTATTGAAACTCAATTCGCCCCCTCTTGGGTTGCCTTAATCTTGGACTTACATCTTATCATCTCATTGTTTTTATTTATGTACTTTTCTTGTTATTAAATGCGGTGCCAAAACCTCTCTTATAATATCTCATGTCCAAATATTGATCAATAATTTTTCCAACTGTACTGATATTGATGTTGTCGACTATTCTCCTTCTTGGAAACTTTGCAATCTTATCTTTAATTACAATACTTTTTTCCAGTACTGGACGTGACGGGATCCCCGACCTGCATAACGCCAACTCCGTGATGGCTCTAACAAATTGTTAGAAAATTTCATAGTAATTTGTTTGTTTTCTTTTTCTCCAATTTGTTGTGTTATTGGCCATATAGATTTATATTCGTAACAAAAGGCCGTTGAAAGAAATGGAGTCAAAACTAAGTCCATAAACGGTTGACCACCGCCAGACTTTAATCGGAAGTCACGATGCAGGCTTCACGCGCTGTTAGACAAGAAGAAGGGGGAGCCCGGGCTTGAATCCGTATGCCTGCGGATCGACCACGCTGGATTGACTTCAGGTCTACAGCGTCAGCTTGAGCCGAGTCCTGCAATATCGGGCGTAGTACTTGACGACAGCGATGACGGATTATTTATGCAGTTTTCCACTCTCATCATATTCTCTGATTGAAATTCCAAAATTTTTCCAGCTTTTCTGCAACGAACTTTGGGTCATCGGCTCCTACCATGCACTGAACCAAATGTTATTTATCATGTCAAAACATTCTTTCGGTGAATCATAATCATGATTACATACTAATTAACTAATCCAACCTGCCAGCAGGTTCTCTTTTCCTCGAAGTTGTAAAATGTTGATTTCCGTATATGATACACTTCCATTTGAAAAACTTAGTTTCAGATATCAATGCCTGGGTTGGTCTCAAGTATTTGCATATATCTAAATACGGGAATTTGAAACTGGAATCCCCCTGTTTTCCTGGGAACCGATCGAAAACGATAAAAGAATATTGTCCTCGTCTTGTTTAGCAACGTGGGATCTTTCGCCTCTGCTAATAACAATGGTCCTAGCTCTCTATTGTCCAGGAGAACGAACGTCCTTTGGTAGGTTAGCCCGACTGGTCTTCGACTTTCGTTGTTAATTTGGAGAGGGCCAGACTGGTCTTTAAATGAATATATTACTGTATATATGTCCCTGGAAGTTCCATGGTATTACCTTGACGTTCTCCCCTCGAGAAATTATCATCAGTTTCACACTGTTAGCAGTACGCATTTTCCTTGCAGTGTTCCAGAACTTGTCGTGAAGCTGAACACCACATGTGCAATATATGTTAGAAAATTTCCTTAAGGTGACCTAATTGACATATGTAAATAATCTTTTAAAGTTTTAAAGATTATGGTGTTAGTTAAAATAAGATTATGGAATCTGTAGCAGATTCAAATTTAGAACTAATTGGATAAAGATTGCAATTTGATTTCTGATTTAAATTGGAATTCAAATTGTAACCAATTAGATAAAGTTTGCTATTTGATTTTGAATTTGAATTTGCTATTTGATTTTGAATTTGAATTACCTTGATGGAAGGAACAAATTCAAATCTACAACAGATTGAGGGTCCCTGACCTAGCCTATAAATAAGAGGCCTGTGTATACCATCTAAGGCATTCTCTGTAAGGCATAGGCATAGGTTGGAAGAGCCTCACTAAAATACTTCATATTCATAAAGTTACTCTGCAGAGATTCTGTTCGAGTTCTGAGCAAGATGGCTGGAGGTAAAGATCCTGCTTTATTATTCCGCTGCATTCACAATCAAATTGATTGATTGTGATTTTACTCTTACATGGACAAATGAGTGGTCCATTTGCGAAATTCCTTGAAGAGGAAGGCATTGTTGCTCAATACACAATGTCTGGTACACCACAACAAAATGGTGTAGCAGAAAGAATAAATCGCACACTTATGGACATGGTAAGGAGTATGCTTAGTAATTCTAGTCTCCCTCAGTATCTATGGAGTGAAGCTTTAAAAACTGCTGTGTATATCTTAAATAGGGTTCCATCCAAGGCTGTCCCAAAGACACCTTTTGAGTTATGGAATGGGTGGAAACCTAGTTTAAATCACTTACACATATGGGGTTGTCCTGCTGAAGTGAGGATTTATGATCCGAATATAAAGAAATTAGATCCAAAGACAACCAGCGGATTTTTTATCGGCTATCCAGTAAACTCTAAAGGATTTAGATTTTATTGTCCTACACATAATACTAGGATTGTTGAATCAGGAAATGCTAAGTTTTTAGAGGATATTGAACCTAGTGCAAATTCCCAAAAGGTTGAATTTAAAGAAGCACAAGAGTTGTCTGAATCTTCTCCTTCTGGAGAAAGAATGTTTGTGTTTAGGAAAGATCAAATTGATTATCCTGAACCACAACCAGTTCAAGAAGAGCCAACTCATACAGAACAGGTTCAGACTGAGTCTACCCAACCTCTGCAAGATGTTGAGGAAGTAGAATTAAGACGGTCCTCTAGAATAAGGAAATCAACAATCCCTAGTGATTATGTTGTATACCTTCAAGAGTCTGACTTTGATGTTGGACCTAAAAGGGATCCAAATACGTTTTCACAGGCCATGAATGGAGATAACTCCATGTTGTGGTTTAATGCCATGAAGGAAGAGATGGAATCTATGGCAAAGAATCAAGTCTGGGATCTTGTTGACTTACCAAAGGGAGCTGTAGCCATAGGCTGCAAATGGGTTTACAAAACCAAAAGGGAAGCTTCCGGTAAAGTTGAACGATATAAAGCCAGACTTGTAGCCAAGGGTTTCACTCAAAAAGAAGGCATAGATTATCATGAAACCTTCTCTCCAGTATCAAAGAAGGATTCGTTTAGGATAATCATGGCATTAGTAGCTCATTTTGACTTAGAGCTACAACAGATGGACGTGAAAACAGCCTTTCTAAATGGGGATCTTGAGGAGGAGGTGTATATGAGACAACGTGAGGGGTTTGGTGATAACAGTCAGAAGGCATGTAAATTAAAGAAATCTATATATGGACTAAAACAAGCCTCCCGTCAGTGGTATATTAAATTTCACAAAGTTATTACTTCATTCGGATTTTTGGAGAATCTTGTGGATCAATGTATATACCTTAAGGTCAGTGGAAGTAAAGTAATCTTTATGGTCCTTTATGTAGACGATATTTTACTTGCAACAAATGATTTGGGTTTGCTATATGAAACTAAAAAGTTTCTGTCTAAACACTTTGAAATGAAGGATTTGGGTGAAGCCTCTTATGTCATTGGCATAGAGATTCATAGAGATAGAAAACAGAAAATAAATCCAGTCTTCAAAATTATTCTGTAAGTCCCAACCGCTTCCACACTTTTATGATTCTTTGAAAAGAATACTGCCGCAGAATTGTCACATAAGATCTTAATTGGTCTCTCAACAGACTCAATAATTTTGAGACCACTAACAAAATTTCTTAACCACAATGCCTGTGTAGTGGCTTCATAGCACGCAATAAACTCTGCTTCCATTGTAGAGGTAGCAACTATAGTCTGTTTGCAACTTTTCCAGGATACAGCTCCTCCAGCAAAGAGAAAAATGTACCCTGACGTAGACTTTCTGCTATCTATACATCCAGCAAAATCTGAATCTGTATACCCAGACACTACTAAATGGTCAACATGTCTGTAGGTCAAACTGTAATTCTTGGTTCCTTGTAAGTACCGCATGACCTTCTTTGCAGCTCTCCAATGCTCCAATCCAGGATTACTTTGGTATCTTCCCAGTATACCAACTGCTAATGCAATATCAGGTCTAGTACAGACCTGAGCATACATCAAACTGCCGATTGCAGATGCATATGGTAAACCTTTCATTTGTTCTTGTTCCAATTCACTTTTGGGACATTGATCCAAACAGAATTTATCCCCTTTAATGATGGGTGCTACACTAGGAGCACATTTGCTCATATCATATCTCTCTAAAACTTTTTTTACCAAAAACTTGTTCAGTTCCCCAAATAATACATCAAAATCATATAAAATACGATTTATGCTTGCATTAATTTCTAGAATTATTATGATGTTCAATGTTTAATTGATTCCATTCTAGAAATATTAAATTTATGCTTGATTTATTATGTGAAAAATCTAATTATATAGATAGGTTGATCATGCATAAAATGTATGATGCCTAGACCAAGCATGATTAAATGAACCTACTAAGGTTAGTGGGAATATGGGGTATGATCGAAGAATACAGGTCAGGGACAGTTCTGGCTAAGGCAAGTCTTGGTATTTAAAGGTCCTCAGACCTACCTCACTTACCTGGGAGCTCCCCTGCTTGTGTTTTAGAAAATACTATTGTCTCACTTTAAAGATTGGTTCATTTTTTTATTCTTGGATTAAGATTAGGCATCTATAAAGTTGACGGATATTGATGAAGTCGTAATTATCATAATGATTTTCGGAGAGCCACAACATCCCAATTTTATATTGATGATTACATCAAGATTAATATATGAACTTCATAAAGTGAAATTAATCTCCGTGTGGTAACTAAATTATAAAATTGATTACTTTCCCCGCAGGGAATTTTTTAATTTTGTGACTTAGTTAGATTAAAATAATAAATTTTGTATTAACAATAAAATTTTCTTAGGCTCACAGGTACGGAGAATTTTATTCTTAATATTTAAAATTGTTAGATTTAATAATAAAGAGTAAATTCCATGCATATGCAACCTTTGCCCATAGGTAGGTTGAAATTTACTATTAAATTGACATTGGTTGATTTAAATATGGTTACTTCATAGCAATTCAGTAGTTTTATGTTTCTTTGGTTATATTGCAGTTATTCCTTCTTCCCTAATTGATAGTTCGTTGCGTGTTCCAATGCTAAGTGGTGATAATTTTGCTGACTGGAAGCAAAGTTTGTTTTTCACTCTGGGGTGTATGGAATTAGATGAAGCGCTCCGTGTAGTGGAACCCACTATCACGGAATCAAGTACGCCACAGGAGATTTATTCTTATGAACGATGGGAGCGATCAAATCGTCTCAGTTTGATGTTCATTAAATCTCACATCATCAAGAGCATTAGGGGTTCTATCCCTGAAAGCATTAAAGCTAAGGATTTTTTAAAGTCCGTTGAAGAACAATTTGTTACTTCTGAAAAGGCATTAGCCAGCACCCTGATGAGAAAGCTGTCAAGCAAATCAATAAAGAGTTCAACTAGTGTGCGTGAGCACATAATGGAGATGAGAGACATTGCATCTCAATTGAAAACTCTGGAAGTTGAAATTTCTGACTCATTCTTGGTTCATCTAATTTTGAACTCTCTACCAAATGAGTATGGTCCCTTTAAAATATCATACAACACACATAAGGAAAAATGGTCAGTGAATGATTTACTGACTATGTGTGTTCAAGAGGAAGAGAGGCTGAAACTCGAGAAACCTGAGAAACCTGAGAGTTCTCACTTTGTTTCTCGTGCTAAGGGGAAGACCAAGAAAGGCAAGGTTGTCCACAACTTCAAGAAGGAGAACAAGGTGCCAATTAAGATTAATGGCACTAAGGATACTTGTTTCTTCTGTAAGAAGAAAGGACACATGAAAAAGGATTGCCAAAAGTACCTAAAGTGGCTCGAGAAGAAAGGTATATTCCTCTCTCTTGTTTGTCATGAATCTTTAGTTGTTGAAGCTCCTTGCAATACTTGGTGGATTGATTCTGGTTCTACAATCCACATTGTGAATACATTGCAGGGTTTTCTCACAACAAGGAAGCCGAAAAGAAGTGAACAACGAGTTTACTCTGGAAATAAATTGTTCTCAAGTGTGGAAGCGGTTGGGACTTACAGAATAATTTTGAAGACTGGATTTATTTTAGATCTTGAAGATGTATTTTTTATTCCAAACTTTTCAAGGAATTTAATTTCAATTTCAAAACTTGATGTATTGGGTTATGGTTTTTATTTTATAAATTCAGTTTTCAGTTTATTTCGAAATAATCAAGTTATTGGTGGTGGAATAAAAATTGATGGTCTTTACAAAATTGAATTAGATCCCAACTTTGAGAATAATTGTTTGTCAATACATACTATTGGCATAAAGAGAAGGCTTATAAATGAGAATTCCGGTTTGTTATGGCATAGGAGATTGGGACATATCTCCATTGAGCGAATCAAAAGGTTGGCAAATGACGGAGTCTTACAAACTCTTGATTTTACTGACCTTGGCACTTGTATAGACTGCATAAAGGGAAAGCAGACTAACAAGTCCACTAAAGGTGCCAGAAGGAGTTCAAAGATTCTAGAGATCATACACACTGATCTCTGTGGACCTTTTCCTACTCCATGTTTCAATGGTCAGAGATATTTTATCTCATTCATTGATGACCATTCACGTTTCATGTATCTCTACCTTATTGATGAAAAGTCTGAGGCGTTGAATGCCTTTAAGACTTATAAGGCAGAAGTAGAGAATCAAAAGGAAACGAAAATCAAGATCGTAAGATCTGATAGAGGTGGAGAATATTATGGAAGGTACACAGAAAAAGGACAAATGAGTGGTCCATTTGCGAAATTCCTTGAAGAGGAAGGCATTGTTGCTCAATACACAATGCCTGGTACACCACAACAAAATGGTGTAGCAGAAAGAAGGAATCGCACACTTATGGACATGGTAAGGAGTATGCTTAGTAATTCTAGTCTCCCTCAGTATCTATGGAGTGAAGCTTTAAAAACTGCTGTGTATATCTTAAATAGGGTTCCATCCAAGGCTGTCCCAAAGACACCTTTTGAGTTATGGAATGGGTGGAAACCTAGTTTAAATCACTTACACATATGGGGTTGTCCTGCTGAAGTGAGGATTTATGATCCGAATATAAAGAAATTAGATCCAAAGACAACCAGCGGATTTTTTATCGGCTATCCAGTAAACTCTAAAGGATTTAGATTTTATTGTCCTACACATAATACTAGGATTGTTGAATCAGGAAATGCTAAGTTTTTAGAGGATATTGAACCTAGTGCAAATTCCCAAAAGGTTGAATTTAAAGAAGCACAAGAGTTGTCTGAATCTTCTCCTTTTGGAGAAAGAATGTTTGTGTTTAGGAAAGATCAAATTGATTATCCTGAACCACAACCAGTTCAAGAAGAGCCAACTCATACAGAACAGGTTCAGACTGAGTCTACCCAACCTCTGCAAGATGTTGAGGAAGTAGAATTAAGACGGTCCTCTAGAATAAGGAAATCAACAATCCCTAGTGATTATGTTGTATACCTTCAAGAGTCTGACTTTGATGTTGGACCTAAAAGGGATCCAAATACGTTTTCACAGGCCATGAATGGAGATAACTCCATGTTGTGGTTTAATGCCATGAAGGAAGAGATGGAATCTATGGCAAAGAATCAAGTCTGGGATCTTGTTGACTTACCAAAGGGAGCTGTAGCCATAGGCTACAAATGGGTTTACAAAACCAAAAGGGAAGCTTCCGGTAAAGTTGAACGATATAAAGCCAGACTTGTAGCCAAGGGTTTCACTCAAAAAGAAGGCATAGATTATCATGAAACCTTCTCTCCAGTATCAAAGAAGGATTTGTTTAGGATAATCATGGCATTAGTAGCTCATTTTGACTTAGAGCTACAACAGATGGACGTGAAAACAGCCTTTCTAAATGGGGATCTTGAGGAGGAGGTGTATATGAGACAACCTGAGGGGTTTGGTGATAACAGTCAGAAGGCATGTAAATTAAAGAAATCTATATATGGACTAAAACAAGCCTCCCGTCAGTGGTATATTAAATTTCACAAAGTTATTACTTCATTCGGATTTTTGGAGAATCTTGTGGATCAATGTATATACCTTAAGGTCAGTGGAAGTAAAGTAATCTTTATGGTCCTTTATGTAGACGATATTTTACTTGCAACAAATGATTTGGGTTTGCTATATGAAACTAAAAAGTTTCTGTCTAAACACTTTGAAATGAAGGATTTGGGTGAAGCCTCTTATGTCATTGGCATAGAGATTCATAGAGATAGAAAACAGAAAATATTACAACTGTCTCAGAAGGCCTACATTGAAAAAGTTTTAGAGAGATATGATATGAGCAAATGTGCTCCTAGTGTAGCACCCATCATTAAAGGGGATAAATTCTGTTTGGATCAATGTCCCAAAAGTGAATTGGAACAAGAACAAATGAAAGGTTTACCATATGCATCTGCAATCGGCAGTTTGATGTATGCTCAGGTCTGTACTAGACCTGATATTGCATTAGCAGTTGGTATACTGGGAAGATACCAAAGTAATCCTGGATTGGAGCATTGGAGAGCTGCAAAGAAGGTCATGCGGTACTTACAAGGAACCAAGAATTACAGTTTGACCTACAGACATGTTGACCATTTAGAAGTGTCTGGGTATACAGATTCAGATTTTGCTGGATGTATAGATAGCAAAAAGTCTACGTCAGGGTACATTTTTCTCTTTGCTGGAGGAGCTGTATCCTGGAAAAGTTGCAAACAGACTATAGTTGCTACCTCTACAATGGAAGCAGAGTTTATTGCGTGCTATGAAGCCACTACACAGGCATTGTGGTTAAGAAATTTTGTTAGTGGTCTTAAAATTATTGAGTCTGTTGAGAGACCAATTAAGATCTTATGTGACAATTCTGCGGCAGTATTCTTTTCAAAGAATCATAAAAGTGGAAGCAGGAGTAAGCACATAGATATCAAGTATCTTAGTGTGAGAGAAAACATCAAGAGACATGCTGTTTCTATAGAGCATATAAGTACTAAGTTGATGCTTGCTGATCCCATGACTAAAGGTTTACCGGTAAAACAGTTTAAAGGTCATGTGGACCATATGGGGCTTGCAAATTCATTTTGTACTTAGTTTCTCTCAAATTTTGAATTACAGACATGAAGTTATTGTAATAAAGATTTATTGCGCAAATTCTTTATTATTTATTGTTATCTATGGAGATAAATAAAATAGGACCTGAATGACTTATAGGAAGTTCATTCATAAAGTTTTGATTCCCATAAAGTACTCATATAATGAGTATTGTGCTGGTAATACATGGAAGGGACGACCGATTATGTTACGGTTTTACCGCTATGATTCGTGTGTAGCATTCATTATGTGGGTGGGAGGATTCCATAAACAGTTGGCCATACTAAAGAACTCCAGACACCATTAAGACATATGTCGTCAAGGTCAAGTGGGAGAATGTTAGAAAATTTCATTAAGGTGACCTAATTGACATATGTAAATAATCTTTTAAAGTTTTAAAGATTATGGTGTTAGTTAAAATAAGATTATGGAATCTGTAGCAGATTCAAATTTAGAACTAATTGGATAAAGATTGCAATTTGATTTCTGATTTAAATTGGAATTCAAATTGTAACCAATTAGATAAAGTTTGCTATTTGATTTTGAATTTGAATTTGCTATTTGATTTTGAATTTGAATTACCTTGATGGAAGGAACAAATTCAAATCTACAACAGATTGAGGGTCCCTGACCTAGCCTATAAATAAGAGGCATGTGTATACCATCTAAGGCATTCTCTGTAAGGCATAGGCACAGGTTGGAAGAGCCTCACTAAAATACTTCATATTCATAAAGTTACTCTGCAGAGATTCTGTTCGAGTTCTGAGCAAGATGGCTGGAAGTAAAGATCCTGCTTTATTATTCCGCTGCATTCACAATCAAATTGATTGATTGTGATTTTACTCTTACAATATATATATATAGGTGGTTAATATAGAGGGGGGACTTTCCTTTCGGGTAAGGATCAGAAGAGGACTTCTCTAGCACTGTTAAGCCAAGTACTGTTGCTTTGCTGTGACTTTCTTTTAGGTTCAACGAAGTCATTCCATTTTTTACTGAACCACCCGAAAAGTCTTGTTTCGAGAATCTACGTACCAAGATTTGCTAAATTATATGAACGTCTTTAGCACCGTACTAGCATATATAGAAAAGCAATACTCTCCTGTTGATATATTGCACGACTCGTGGGCTAGCTCCTGTCTGCAAGACTTTCAAGCGTCTAGTCTTTTTTCTCCACACGCCTAAACTCTTTTAGGTCTTTGGAATTTGGATTCTAATTGGGACTAAGAGAGCATCCCAAAGATAGTGCCAGTCAACAAACACCATAGGTCACCAACCAATTTACAATTGGGGGATTAATATATAGGTAAAATCTTACCCTCAAACGTTAAAAAACAGAAGAAGAAAAATGCCCTCAACATTACAATTTTACTATAATAAAATAATTTTTCTTTCCCATCAAATCATCTATTTTCATTATAATAAATATAAAAAAATTATTTAAATCATCCATCTTTTTATTTTTTCATAGCAGTCCTCAAATTTTGTTCTGCAAACAACACGTAAGTTAGTCGAAGAATCCAAACCTCAACTTACCAGAACATATCTAATTGCCAGGCCCAGCAGAGATGGCTTTGCGATTGGATATTGATTTTGACTTGAACTCTTCGAACCCAAGTAAGTAACCGGGCCGCTGAATTTCGCCTATAAATCTGGTATCCAGTGGACGAGCGAGACACATAAATTTTAACAACGTATCAAATAATTAATATTAATAAGTAATAATGGGGTCAACATATCAATATTCCGTTGTAGTCTAGTTGGTCAGGATACTCGGCTCTCACCCGAGAGACCCGGGTTCAAGTCCCGGCAACGGAATCCATGTTTTTCCCCTATTAAACCTTTTTATTTCGCTTGTTAAGCTCAATCTCAGATTGTTTGGGCGAACGCTATTTGCCATCAAACGTCCAAACACAAGCTTGAATCAAAATTCTACCATGTTTTATAGAGAAAGAAAGGAAACAAAAAGCTAACGCCACCTACACTGAGGACTACTTGGTTAGAGTCCTCTTAAGCTTATATACGATTATTATAAAGGATAAATATCTCTACAAGTTCTTCGGGTCTTTAGCCACCTTTGTGACCGCTACTAAGCGGCCGCCGCTAAATAATTAATGTTAAAGCTTCAGCTCTTTTTTTTGTAGTGAAGCTTTAACTTGTTATATAAAACGCAGCTAAAGACCTATAACGATGTTTTTTGAAAAACGCTACTAAATTTTTTTACAAATGCACTTCGGGTATTTAGAGACGTTTGTGACCGCTGCTAAAGTTTTTTTTTTAATAGTGAAGGGCCTAAGCAAACTGATAATTGTAGCTTGCAGTACTGTTGCTTCACTACAAAAAAAAAAGCATTCAGCAGCGGTCAAATCCCCAAGTACAATGTCTCGCAGCCAGCATGAATTGAAAATGTAAGCTATACCCACCAAAAAGTAAATCAATGATAAGAGGAAAATACATTAGAGAAAAGCTACAATTGGCTCCCAAAGAGCAAAATTACCCCCCTATGCATAGTATAGGATAGAAGCTCTTCTGTGTTATATAGCAATAGAAAAAAAAACTATTGAAAAACAAAAAGAAAGATAGACTAGAATTGAAAAAAAAACTCTAAAACAAATAGAAAGTTGATTAAGATTTTGTCTCTCTCTTCGTAAATACATATAAGCAAATAGTATGATATGTGTATTTTAATATTTTTAATACTTTTAGTACTTAATTTTTGATATTTTAACTTTAAGACACTTTTTGTATTACGTAGGAAAAATTTTTTAGATGTCATTTTACCTTAAAAATTTGCCCCCCTTCAACTTGAATCCTGGTTCCAACACTGAGTACAGACCTCTAGTTGCGTTTTTGTGATCGCCGCAAAAGATTTATGCCAACTTTTTTTTTTATGTGTCAATATTTTTAAAATATTACTAATTTTTTATAATATTTAAATTATAAATATAAAAATAAGATGCAAATCATAAAAATTTAGCGCAAACCAACGTAACTTAGGCTCTTAAACGTCAGCTTGGACAGAGTCCTGCAAAATCAGGCGTGCTTGACAACAGCGATTGATCGATTATTTAATGCAGCTTTCCACTCCAGTCATATTCTTGCGGGTGAGCTTTTCTATAACGAACGTCTTTGGCTCAGCGCCCTACCATGTACTAAACCAAATGTTAATAATAATTATCCTGTCAAATCCTTCTTTCAGCTAAAAGCAAAAAGTTCAGTACCAGAATTTTACAAATTTTTTCCCACCAACCCGTGGAAGAATATGGTTATAATCATGATTACATACTAAATTAATATTAATCCAACCAGCAGGAAGCGAAGCAGTATTTCAATCGCTGTTGTAAAAGGTTCTCTTTTATTTAGAAGAGAAAAAAAAAAGTAAAAGGTTCTCGTTTCCTTGAAGTTATCAAATGTAAATATCCATATATAAAACATCTTCAATGTAAAAAGCTTAGTTTCAGATATCAATGTCTGGGTTGGTCTCAAGTATTTGCGTAAATCTAACTGGGGAATTGAAACTGATGTCCTTCTTTGCCTGCGAATCAAAAAAGAGAGAATAAATAATCTTGTCCTATAGACCTCTAGTCTTTTTTAGCAACGTGGGATCGGTTGCCTCTGCTTCTAATGGTCTTATCTATCTAGGGTTTGGTTATTATGATGAGACTTAGGGCATGTTTGAGACCCCAAATATTTGGGGTCTCAACAAATCGAACAAACCAAATAAACTTTAAAATTTTTAACTTTTACACCTACACACTTCACCTTTCACAAACCCCAATAAATCTCAATAAAGTAAAGATTCCCAAAATTTCGAGAATATTCCCCAATTTTTTGGCAAACAAACATCCCCTTAATGTGCTGATAGTTGCTGATGAACGACTGAAATTAAATTTTTAAAATTCAATGGCTACAAACAAAGCAACGTCAATTAATGAAATCCAAACACAGATGCATCACTTGCAGAAGCTATCAACAACGTAAGCAAGAGATGAGAACTCAATCTCATTAAAGCAAAACAAAATCACGCTTGGATCCAAAAAAAATCATTGGCGAAACTGGGTTGGGAGCAACGACGATGAGCGACGCGATAGTGTTGGAGGTGTGCGACGAAAGTTTCAGATTTAGCGAAGAAGAAGTTGATATCAATCAATACATGAGTTTGAATTTTTTGTTGGGCCAGTTCGCAGGTTAGCACGTCAACATAGGTCGGTTCACTAGAATTGGGTCAAACCACGAGTCAAAATTCATTAATTGACATGACCTTGTTTGCAGCTATTGGATCTTGAAAATTTAATCTCAGTCGTCCATCAGCAGCTATCAGCGCATTGAGTCTCAGCATATTAACCGAACCCACCTGTCTTGTCCAAGAGAACAAACCTACAACGAAGTCTTTGCCTTCTTTTGTCTGGAGACGGGACCTTAGATGTACTGTACCCTGACATTCTATCGCCGATCAATTCTCATTAGTTTCACAGTCACCAGTACACATTTTTCCTTGTCAAGAAGCTGAACACCAGCTGTGCAACAGGTGGCTAATATAGAACTGGACTTCTCTAGCACTTGTTTCTAGGATATACCAAAGCAACCAAAATTTTGACTCTCTAAAATTTTATCATTATAAAAATTTCTCTCATCACTTTTTCACCAACTCCCAGTAAACTTTTTCACTTCTCATAAACTTTTTCACTCTTTCACCAACTTTTTCACCAACTTATATACCCAAAATTTTAACCACCCTAAAATTTTGTCACTCAAACAAGAACCTTTTTGCCACTGTATGCTTTTTTTTTTTCCAGGGGCATGATTAGTAAGCTTGATCTGGAAGAGTCAAGACTAGGCTATTAAGCTCAGCTACCAAAAACTAGCTTATGGACAATTCTTACTTATAATAATGCATATTTGCTACTTTCATGCGTCTAGTGGAATCTTTTTTCCCCATGCCTTACTCCTTTTAGGTCTTCGGATCCTAATTGAGAGCAAGACAACATCCCAAAGAATATAGTGGAACCAAATTCTTTTATTCTTCTTGTTCTTTTTCTCCCCTCTTTTTCGGGTGGTAAGGATAATCATACATCCTCGACCAACCAATTAAGTGATGTGGGGACTATTCTACAGGTAAACTTCAGACGCTTTAATTATCTTAACCCCCAAACATTAAAGTAAGTCGAAGAATTCCAACCTCAACTAACAATATAAAGAACATATGTAATTGCCAGCTAAGATGACCTTTGAGAACATGACCAAGTTGGTAAAACCTATAAGAGCCAATAGCACAAACAAATGCTCGAAGAATTCATTCTTCTTCTTTTTGTGGTCTTTTCGGTAACATCCATCCACCCGTAATCAACTCAATCGTCAACTTCCAAATATTATACTACACCGAGGTTGGGACAAGTAAATGGCGAAGCAAAAATTGGTTCTAAGAGGTACATCAGACGCAATAACTATCACTTTACACAAAAACCCAAAGTTGCAAGGGAATCAAGCAATCCACGAGCTAATTGAACAGCTTTATAAAATATACACTCAACAGATTTACATGGTAGGAATCTTTATATCTTTTCCCATTTGTGCTTCGTAATTTTGAAACTTGTTAAAACATTTCTCGTCCAAGCGTTCAAAGAGATGTTTGATGTTATCACCAGTCATCTTCGAGGCTAGCACGGTGGAAACACATGACAGTGCAAACAAATATGAAGAAGGATGTGAACTCGATAAGCATAGCTCCTGTCTGAATCATATGTGCATGCCTAAGGATAATAGGAATTGCCATGCTCCCCACAGCTGATGCTCCAGTCAAAAATTTAGCAGCATCTATCCAACTGTGTTATAAATTTGCCAAACAGAAAAGAAAACTTCAAGAAATTGGACTTGATCCTTAAACACATGAGAGAGAGAACAGTAAAAAGGCCAACACATACTTAACACCTTTTTATGAAGGATTCAAATAGTTCACTCGACATGTGTTTACGAAAAGGAAAAATGTTTCTATATGCTAAGAGGGATTAGATTAAGCAATACTAACCCCCCACCATCCCGGCTAGTAAGAAACTGAGTTGAACCTCCTCCGAAAAATAAGCAAGGCATAGGTACCAGCACATACATGAGAGCTGCAGGTAAAATAAATTCACATCATCAACACTTAGAGAGCAATCCAAACTAGAAAATACAACCAACCCGCAATACACTTACAAACCTGATAGCATGGGCCACCAATTATTGTAGATTGCACAAGCCTATCAACAAAGAGGGAAAGATACGGAATAAATCAGAAAATATAAGAGGACTCTCAGTTCATTGGGCATGAAGGTGTCTAGGCTTTTCTCTCACTTTAACATTGCTTCTCCAGTTTGGTTGTATAACATAATTGTTGATTGAGTGCCGAGTGGAAAAAATAAGAAAAACCCCTTGAAATATGATAGACAACTCCAATAAAACATTTGGTAGGAAGGGATTTTAAACCTATGTTTCAGTACTATGCACTCTAAAGTCCAAGTTCTTTCATTTGACAAATTCTAATTCATGAGAAATTCAAGTAATTTAAAACAAAAGAATGAGACGTACTTTCCACACCCAGTGGGTCTTGAATCAAAATATCACCCTCCACCCTATTCTAATGGTGAAAGTAAATACCCGTTAAATGCATCCTAGGCAGAAATATGTGAAAGCAAGAAAGCCCTTCTCATCCCCAAAGATCCATTTTCAAAATATATTAGCCATTACAAGCCCTTCTCCAGATTGCCTTCATAGAATAATGGAACTGACAGAGCCACTAGAAGTACCATCACAATAGAAGCAAAGTTTTTGGGAAATCAGAGGCAATGTACTGGAAATTTATGCTACGCACATCATGAATAGTTAAACAGAAAGTCAAAGCAGAAGAACCAAGACCATTCTCATCCATTAATTCTTTCTTACGGAAACCACGCCGGAAAGGACAAGGGCTCCTTTCCAACCCATATCCAGAGTCCACTTAAAATGCAAAACCTCAAAGGCACTTAGATATCCCTCCCTCAGCCGGGAACAGAACCAACAAGGTTAAAAGTGCCTTCCATATTATTCAATGAACCATATCTCCAAGAACCATGGGCTACCATTTTCACATCGCTTATATCTGTAGATCAGTCACATGATTTCATAATGCTCAATTGAGGCCACACAAAAGTCCTAGGAGAAGAGCAAGAAACCCAGCTTCCTAAGATACTTATCGTAATTTGAATAGCCACTCCTAATCAATCTTATACTGATCACCAAGTGAACACCCCTTCATTTCTAAGCAACTTTATCTTTCCAGAGCATAAGCAATTACTTGGAAGTGAGGAGTGGACACAACAGAATCCTTTTCTGTCCTATGAGATGCAAACCAACAGCAAGGCACCAAAATCCTCAGTGACTGATGCCCCCTGAACATAAAAAGACTGTCGCAAACATAGTCCACACTACATCTCTCTTCAAAATTCTAGAATATGCACCAAATTGTTGCACCCGCTAAAGAAGTAAAAGATCAAACAGCCTTGGTCCTCTCCTTTCTCATATAGCATCACAATACTTTGCGAGTAAGTGTCAAACCAAGGAACGTAATAAGGCATGTGAAACAAAGGCAAGCACGACATCTTTTACTTTAGCACCCCCAAGGGTTTGGTGTGTGGTAGTAAGGCTTCGGCTTGGGTTCTAACATGTCCCAAGTTCGAGCCCCAACACCCCCATTATCGCCCTTGACTTACCTGCTCCCTGGGTTGTGGGGTCGGTCCAGGGGGCCGGGGTTTGTATTTCAGGATTGGGCCAAAAGTGTCCGACTTTGGAGAATTTCCTCGTCATAAAAAAAAACATCTTTTACTTCAGCTTGGATGTGTGAAAATTGGACCCCAAGCACAAGCTTGACCAAAAGCTATTAAGCTAAGTCCATGTATATTTTGTCCAACACCAGACTTGTCCACGAGCCAAACTGAGATTGCATGAGCCTAATCCAACAATCTTTTCTACACTAATATAAGTTGATGATGTTGACAAACTACCTGCTAGCAATTCTTATCCTGGTACTCTCTTTGGAACGGATTTTTTTCAACTAGCTTGAAGGACTGTTTGCTAAAAGCACAAGTTAACTGTTCAAAAGCCAGATCAAGCTTGAAAAGTGTATACCTTGATGTGTTCAAATGGCTTGATCTACTACCTTCTCCATGGAGTATAACAAAGAAAATGAAGGTACAGTGCTGGCTATCAGGATGATATAAGAAGAGATCGTCTGAAGAATCTCACTAATATTTCCATGAACAATCTTTGCAGGATCCAATTTCCTAAAAAATGGAAATTCCATGAAGGAAACACTGAAGCTATTTTGATGGTGGACAAACTCAGAGAGCAGTGTGGTATATTCCAAACCATCTCAATATATCTTAGATTTAGTCCAGATTTGTTACAGCTTTATCAGAGTTTCCCACTTCACTCAAACTTTTTCATTTTAATTGAATTTCAAGAATTTCCGTTTTTCATAGAACTAATCGCATTAGAAAGTACAATCACGGGCACTAGACTTACCCAAAATTAGATATCAGCATACATCTAAGGCAGGTGTCTCCTATATTTTGAATATTGACTCTATTCCTTTGATTTATTATTTTAGTTTCATTTGATATCAAACAAGCAAACAAACAGAAGGGGTAAGAAAAACAAAGTACAGAGAAGAAATGCTTTGTCTGTCAACAAACTATACAGGATTATCAAACCATAAAGAATATGATTAACAACAATCAGAAAAAGGTATAGTCAAAACATTAAAATAGAAACAACAACCAAAACCACCATAGGCGTACAACCAGTCAGCTACGGAAGCATACCAGGATCTGTAGCAAGATGCTAGAGGAAAACATAAAAGCAAGCCCAGCCAGACTGCATGGCAAACATGAAAAATTCTAAGTTTAGTTTACTTAAGGAGCACACGGAGCTAAAGCTCACAGAATTAGTTTAGTTCCCAACTTACACTACATAGAACAGAACCATTAGGCAGTCCCAGCGTGTCCATGCACCACAAGAAGAAATTTTAGTTGTCATAACAATAAACGCACATTGAAAGTTATTAAAACAAAAAAAATCATCAGAAATGATTGGAGCAATTAGTTGACCCCAAAAACAACTTGATTAACTTGTCTCGATCTACATTAGTCTCTCACAGTGTTACGTTTCCAGATCCCAAATATTATTTTATAGAATGGTGCTCGAAACCCTAATCCAATTCTTTTTTCGCTAAGCGCGCTCTGACTCGCAATAATTCGCAGCATAGCAAGAATCTTAAAAATAGAGACAATGAAAAAAGGTCGTACAGATATCAAGGTACGGGAGAAAGGGACAGCAGAAGTCGGAATCGTACCTTCGATACTCATCGTCATTGTTGGAAGAGGAAAGCTCTCGTTCAGGAAGAGAGAGAAGTGCGAAGAGAAATGCGAGACCGAAAACGGGTTCTCGGACCTGTCCCTTCGGGTGACTCTTACTGCCAGTTAAGTCACAGCCAGTAGCCTAAAAAAAAAAAAAAAAGTCACAGCCAGTAATCTCACAAGCCACGTGGCGGATTAAACAATCTACTCGGCCTTTTCACTTTTTGTTCCTTTTATACACTATGGGTTTCTTTGGTGCCCAAATAGTTGGGCTCAAATATTTGAGTTTAATCATAAAAAATTCACCACATAATTTTTTATTATTATAATACTTATTAAAAATCTTCTCTCTTTTTACTTTTTCACCAACTCACATAACATATCTTTACTTTATAATATTTTCCAAACTCCAATACTCAAAATTCTCACCCTCAAACATCCCCTATAAATGGTCCGTTCGGTCTAAAATAACCCGGTTGGATCACTTATAAATGGTCAAAACTCATCTTTTTTTTCTAAGCTTTTTTTATTCATTTTAAGTTCATATTTTAAGATAAAAAATTAGTTAAAAGGAGGAGAGCATTTATTTATTTATTTATTATTTATATTAATAAATCTGGTCCTTTTCAATTTAGATCAAATCCCAAAAGACTTGGACCAGACCGGTATAATCAATTTTTCAAATTCGGTTCGAATCGGACCAAATTTATTCCACTAAGACTAAAAATTCAATCCGATTTTGTACAGCCCTAAAAAATATAGGTGAATTGAAATATTTTATTTATTTTCTAAAGACTTTTGAAATCAATAAAACAAGGATGATGATTTACACCACCACATCACAAATTATTCTAGTTATTGTTGACGACGAATTGAGTACATATTTTTTTTTTATGTTTAAAAACTTAAAATTTATTATTGAGGAAAAACCATAACCTACTAGTTATAAAGAATAAATGAAATAAAAGAAAATACATTTTTCAACCACTAATTATAAGGAGTTTGACACATTGCATCTTCCAACAACCATTCTTATACACTTGAGACCCCTTTAAATTTTTGCGTCAAATTAAATCGAAATGACAATAACACCCCTGAGACACTTTACATCTATTGAGTGTATTGCTATCAATTCATTAAGTTATCGGGATTATTATTGTTATTCTAAGTTTTTTTTTTAAAAAAAAAATCAATTTTTATTCAATTTAGTGAAAGTGTGCAATAGAACATTGATAGTTAAAGGGTACAATATGTCAAAATTGATAATTTGTAATCTAGTGTGCCAAATCCCTTATAATTGATGGATGAAAGATATATTTATAATACGAATTAATTACCAAGTGTTTGTGCTCATAAGCTTTCGTTCTCGCATCTTTTACTTACACAAACGACTCCAACTCCAAATTTATTGCACTTGAATTTTTCAGCGATATATCGAATAAAATTATAATTTATAAAAACTCTAGACCTTCAAGATCTGCAGCTTATTTAAGAAAGCAATCCCAATCCAATCCAACTCCATAGGCGACCAACGTACTTGATTGATCTCAGCCATTGAACCATAACACATCTCTGGCTCCACATCACCAATGACTTCTGATTGAAAACACGTGGCCACCACCTCCCATATCAAGGCCCTGGAATCATCGCCAGCAGAGACCAATTGCCGTCCGGTGCGTGGTGCCCATGATATAGCATTGACACTCCCTTTGTGCTTACAAAGCTCCATTAAAGGCGTTGTTGGAAACCTAATGTCCAAGATTACCACTCTGTTGCTGTCCATCCCAACTGTGGCTACGAATCTTGGGTCTGCCTTGTTCCACTCCAGCCTCAACAGTGGACAATCCTTGATTGGATTTTCATATATGATGGTTGATCTTTCTTTGTCCCTTAAATCGAAGACCCTGACCGAACCATCTCCAGACACTGAAGCAAAAACATTGAACCCACCCCATGAAATATCGTACACTTCTTTGTCGTGTGCTACTAACTGGGTGTCGACAATTTCCCTCTCTATGTCCCAAATTATGCAAGTTGTGTCCACGCTTGAGGTGGCCACACGACGCGTATCACATTCAATCCAGTCAAACGAAGTAATGGCAGAATTGAATTCACTGCTCTTGTTGCTGTTGAGGAGGGCCTTGAGCTCGATCCGGTCATCGTGGATTTCCCATAGCCGTAGATAGTCCCCGGACGTGGCTATGAGGTCGGGGTTTGCGGTGTCCTCGGAAGGGAAGAACATGAGGTTGGTGGGTGCGTAAGGGTGGTCAAAGACTAGGCGGCTATCTGTGGTGAAATCAGACGTATCGTTGTTGAATTGAACTAGTTCAACCTTGTTGCTATAGTCTTCAAGGTAACTTCCTATTGCGAGGCGGGAATTCTTGTCATGGCGGACCGACCAAGCTACCGAGTAAATTGGCCACTGACCAATGTAGGTGTAAACGCCTGGTTTTTTCTCCATCGGGTTATGCATGGTGAGTTGGAAACGTGACAGAATGAGACTGTCTGGGATTTCTGCATATATATATGACAAGTTGAAACATAAATTTATAAAATTAGATCGAGATGTGCATACGTATTTTTGGGTAAGTAAATTTTTGACTTAAATTACCTACGTTTCTTGACATAAATTTTAAAATAAACTTTTATCGTCCTAATTTCCTTCGGCAAAACCAAATGAGCACTATATGTATATGCATATATAATAAATTTAATGGATCAAGATCGCTCTATAGAATAATGTAACAGTCCCGCGCTCCCGACCACCGAGTAATTAATAGGGGAGACTGTGCATCACATGCATACTGCTAAAAAGTCAACAAGAGTATATATGGACGAACTAACAATTACATATATACTATTAGCGCTGTTTCATAAAAAAAAACAATTACTAATTGTGAGCAAAGTATTTCCCTTTTAGGGATGTTATGCCGGGCTATATATATATATATATATAGGCCATCAACCATTTATGTATGCAGAATCGTACTTCACCGTAGATTAAAAACGAGGTTAGGTTCGTTTTGAGTAAAAATGTAGGATTTTAGAGAAATTGTAAATATTTATGTTGAATAATATTTTATTGGTGTTTGTGTAAAGCGGAGAGAGAAATGATTTGATGTAATTGTTTATTAAAAAAGTATTGGAGTTATGTGAAAAAGTATAGAGAGAGAAAATTTATGTTGAATAAAAAATTAAAAAATTGTTGGAGATTGTGTAAAATGTATTGGTGTTTGTGTTTGAATTCTGAATATATTCAGTGGTAGTTTTGTGAATATACTTAGAATCCTGAAAAAAATGTGAAAACGAACATATCTTAGTTCAGGAACCCTTTAAGAAGATGGACGAAGAAAATTGATAAAGATGATGACTACTTAATTTTTTAGAAGACATTATTTTGATCAGCTCTCACCTTTCGAATGAGACGTTTTAAGAACATACACCATAGATCCCTACGGGCATAAATATATTATAAAGGTATTTAGATTTTTTTACCCCCTTCATTCTTGTATATATGTTCTGTTTTTGTTGTCTCCCAGATACGGAAATTAAATGAAAGAGCCTAAAAACTATACATGACTAAGAAGAGAAAATGGAGAGGAAAGAAAAACCAGGCACTGAAAGAAACAAACATATGCTCAAGAATACACTACAAGTTTACAACAACATCAGGAAGAAATCTGGAAAACTTAAGATATATCATATATAGATCATCTTCTATGGAGTCGATCGAGCGCCTGTTTTATCGACGCTGAATCAAGGGACGTTCAGAGCTCAGAGGGAGAAAGAGAGAGGGGGAGAGTTTGCTAAAATGTTTGAAGACAACGAATGGACGCAAGGGAAACTCTGTCCGAAGGGTACCGCAAGTATTGCTTATTTCGATCAGTAGCTAACGATGGCTTAAAGAGAAAGAGAGACTTACATTGGTCAAAAGCAGTTTTAGCTATCGGCTCCGGCCTGCAGCTCATACGATGATGGTGGATACTCAGGAAATAGCAAAGAAGTTGAGCCATAAATGGGGAATCAACTTTCAAACCTCAGGGAAGGGAAGGTATAGCTAACAGTCAATGTGCATGCACGAGTCCGTAGAAGGTCGGGTTTGGTTTCTTTGCTTCTCGTATAGGTCACGTTTCTAACTTTCTACTTCTGTATGTCACCTTGGGACTACATCCTCTCATGTTTCACATTGATTCCAATAAAATTTTCCTTTTATTTAATTGTCCAAACCTCTAGAATCCCAATATACATTTCCAAATAGAACAACTTGCCAAATTTGTAAAAGAGAAACTTCTGCAGAATTTGAATCCTGATCTCCTAATAATTATAAAATTTGCGCCCATGCATCTTGTGTTAATCGTCTAATTAATAAAAAGAAAGGGAGAACCCGGCCGGCTTTTTACCTGTTTTCATATCAAAGTTTCTAGTCTTTCATTTGCATTTTGGCCTCTCAAGTCTCTATTCACGTATAGGATATTGTTCGTGTATTACAATTTTGAGGAGGTTAAAATTTTAGAGTATAAGATCTCAAGAAAAAGTGAAGACATAGATAATTTGAATGAATTTTTTTATATATTTTTTAATGAAAATAGATGATTTTGTAGTTATTTTATTGGATAAAATGTAGAACAAATATCTACCGAATTAAGACAATACCTTGTTTGTTCTCCTTACCGCATGAAAGTAGCTAGCGATACGCCAGGGAATGTGCAGACATAAGCGGAGGAAGAAAGCGGAGGAAGAAATGCAGGGAAAACGTACAGGGGGTTTGTTTGTGGAAATATTGAGATTTTGAAAATTTTGGGTATTAGGGTTTGTGAAAAAATATAGTATTTTATAGAAAAGTAAGATTTAATTGAATAATATAATATTATTTTATAATTTAATGAGGAGAGAGGTATTATTTTATGATTGTTTGGAAATGTTGGGGTTGAAAAATTGGGAAACAAAATAAATAACTATTTTGGGAATTCTCATGAGTTGTCGTAGCAGCGGATGTAGGTTCCCCATCTGTTATTGGTCAGGTGCATTAACATTAATGGTCTCACCCGATCTGCAGCAAATTCCACTCCAGTGTGTGAGAGGGGCGGGACCCACACTTCCCAAACATTATTGTACTGTTCGGAGAGGTGTGGGACCCGCCGAGACCCACACCCCTTCTCACACACTGCAGCTGCAGTTCGGTGAAGGCGCGCCCATTAATAATATGGTTATGTTCGTTTTGAGTAAAAATGTAGGATTTTAGAGAAGTTGTGAATTTTTATGTTGAATAGTGTTTTATTGGTGTTTGTGTAAAGTGGATAGAGAAATGATTTGATGTAATTGTTTAATAAAAAAGTATTGGGGATATGTGAAAAAGTATAGAGAAAGAAAATTTATGTTGAATAAAAAATAAAAAAAATTGTTGGAGATTGTGTAAAATGTATTGGTGTTTGTGATTGAATTCTGAATATGTTCGGTGGTAGATTTGTAAATATACTTAGGGTGAGTTTGTTTTGTAAAATTTTAGGTATTGGGTTTAGTGAAAAAGTGAAGAGAGAGATAATTTTTTATATTTTTTGTAGTGAAAAGTTATGATTTGATGGGGGAGAGAGATTATATTGTAATAGTTAATTGTGTTAAAATTTTAGAGGGTGTAAAATTTTAGGACGCAAACACACCCTTAGAATCTTAAAAAAAGTGTGAAAACGAACATATCCTATGTTTACCATTTGAAATAGCAATAATAATTTAATAATATCTTTCTCATAGCTTTCTGTTTCGAGATATAAGTTTTATAAAATATACAAATGCTCCTTTTCGTGAGGTCGTTGCATGTGTTAATTAACATATTTTGTCTGGACGCAAAAGCATGTGAAACTTTTAGATAATCGTTTTGCTGGAGAAGAAAATTAAGTAGGTCTCTATCGACGCAGAAATGGAAAAAGACAATAAAACCCATCAAGTGGTGGCATAATTAAATAAGCATAGAAAGGCATATCAATCGCATGCACTAGGATATTACAAAACATGTTATATATATAGACTAATGACTCAGAATTTTTTTCTAATTTTAAAACTATGAGGTTCTTCGTCAGATAGAATGCCGCACATTCTCTTCCAGATCACAATAATTTAATTACGAAAATTGAAGTAGATTATAATTTTTTTAGAAAAAAAGAAGTATATTATAATTTTATTGAATTTTAAAATATAATAATATAATTCAGAATATTAAAAAAACAATTTATTCCAATCACTATTTTTTTAGGCAAAGTTCCATTGGGTCCGAGAAAATGAAACAGTCGTCATAGTTACATTGGTGATGTTTGTTTGTGAAAATTTTGAGTATTGAGGTTTGTGAAAAAATAAAAATATTTTATAAGGGGCTGTTCGGTTTGTTTGTATTCTCAGTATTTTTTGAATCTTGAAAATAAACAAACCGAATATTTTTTTTAACATCACCTAAAAATAACTGCCGCACGCATACCAATAAAGTTAACATCACTTAAAAATTTTCAAAACACAAAAAATTCTCAAAAGACTACCCAACCGAACATCCTCTTATAAGAGTGGGTGAAAAAGTGAAGAGGAAGAAAATTTAAATGAATATTATAATAATAAATAATTATTTAATAAAAAAGAAATATTATTTAATAATTTCTTAATATTAACCCCAATTTATTCAGGCAACAAACGCCCCGGTTGTCACTAGCAGAAATAGGAAAGAATTTCTCTGAATTAAATACTGATGAATCATGGCATGATTTACCTCACGCTTTAGATTAAACCACGCCAAAAAGTAAAATAATTTGGTGCTTTTTAAAGCTTTGAAGCTTATAATTTGGAAGGAAGGATGCCTCCGAAACACGGTTGAGACGGAGCACGTTAGCCAAGGTCATCATCAGTTTCGCAACTCACTACGGCTAGCGCGGGTCAATGAGAGCCCTCATGAATTTGGACGCCAGGGGTCATTTTACGGAGCCACCTCAACGACGTTGGTACAAAATCAAATATGGACAAAAAAGCAGGGTTAAAAAAATAGGCTGTTACTTTCCCATGGGCCAAACGTCGTAAATAACGGACAAAACATCAGGGCGTCTCTGAGGTTTTTGGGAGACATCGAACCATCAGGTGTCGGAGAGAGGGTGAGGCCATTTTTCTCTCTCTCAGTCTCTCACTGTACCTCTGAGCCGACGAAGACGACCTTGAACCCTGCGCCGACTGTAACCACGTGCTTTAGTACTCGAAGAAGCTCATTGACCTCGAGTGTAAGCGCCAAATCCCTAATCTTGTTCGCAATTTCTCACCCTCGCTTAGCTCTTTAATCTCCTTTCTTGTAAATCCTAATATTTTAAGTCGCCAATAGTAGTGTTCTATCGTGCTTTTACTGCAGTTTGTTTCTTGAATTGGTTCACTGCATTATTTTCTCTTACTTCCAAATTTTTGTTGTTCTGTTACCCGTGATCAGTCTGTATTAGGTAATGCAGTAACTTAGTAGGGTCGTGTCTGTGATGTGCTATAGCTTAGGGTTTCAAGTTTAGGGCTTTTGGTTAATGTGATTCAGATGTTTGGTCGAACTGAATTAACTTTTCGTTGATTTTAGCTTGTTACTGGTTTATTGTATAACAGATAACAGTTTTCAAGTGTCCTAACAGGCAACGCAGCATATTTGGTTTGAATTGGATTGGGGAGAATGAATATCTTTGTATATGATGGTTTAGGTTCAGGAAAGTGAGGTTGTAGTTGTGCTTGGATGGCGTGGCCAGAAAAGGTTGTTGATAATGGGAGAGAGGGGGACCCAATTCGAGATAATGGCTTCTTGAATGAGTCACAGCCGTCTCCCAGCAATAGCAGCTTTCCAGTTGTTGTGGCTCCGGTGCATAAGAGGTTTGAAGGGAAAGATGCCATTTCTTATGCCAACATACTTCGATCGAGGAACAAGTTTGTGGAGGCTCTTGCCCTCTATGAGAGTGTTTTGGAGAAAGATAGTGGTAATGTGGAAGCCCACATTGGCAAAGGGATATGCCTGCAGATGCAGAATATGCCAAAGCTTGCATTTAACAGTTTTGCTGAGGCGATCAGATTGGACCCTCAGAATGCATGTGCTCTCACATATTGCGGTATTGTGTACAAAGATGAGGGTTGCCTAGCAGAGGCTGCTGAGGTATGCTCACAACAGTTAAGTATTGTTTTCAATTTTTTTTTTTCTTTTTTTTTCTTTTTTTTGCTTTTTTTTTTGTGTGTTAGGAGGGGTGGGGGGGGGGGGAGTAAATGGAGATTAGCTTGCAGGATAAATATCCGTGTGCTACACAGTTTTGTTGTGTAGATTCAATAATAGAATGTGACCTGCAACATATTACTCATAGTTGATACACATGGATGTATACATATCTGTATTAACTCCTCTGCTGTATTTTACATGAAAAACCTATCTTCTGTTCATTTTTTTGTCTTTTTAAAGAACCTGGGACTATCTGTTTTCGCTTCTACTTCACCATAGGATCTGCTCCTATCTTTCGTTCATGCTCGACACGAAAAAATTCAGGGCGCTTGTAAGTCGATGATGATCTTTCCATGTTCTCTCGTTTGCAAGCCTCTGGTTGTTTCCTATATTGGTGATTTTTTTTGCCTGAGGTTGATTAAAAAAACCCATTATTTTTGCCTTGTTTCTATTTGTTGTTCTTCTGCACCACATCTTTGGGCCCAGAGTTTCTCTCGTTATCTGTTGGGGTATCATTGATCTGACAATCTACAGGCCATGGGTATGCTCTGAATTCATAATTGAGGTGGTAGCCACCTTGCACATTTTATGGCCCTACGCTGCCATTTGAGGGAAAGTTGCTCCTAACATGGAAGATACAAGCATAGATTTTGAGTTTCTGTTATATATGCGTGTAGATATGTTAGCATTTATATGCGATCTTTTATCCGCAGAAGATTGAACATCTGAGTAATTGTTTAATTATATGACATTTCATCATGTATAGGAGGCGTTTGCAAACCTTAACCATGTAAAATATTTAGGGAATTTGTGAAAATTGAGGAGATTGATGTTTTATTGGGTTTTGTGAGAAAGTAGTGAAAAAAGTAGAATTTTATGGGAGTTGGTGAAAAGTGAAGAAATAGATTATTTGAATGATTTGTTTTTAATGTTTATTGTAATGAAAAGAGATGATTTGATGGGGGGAAAGAGATTTTTTTAAGTTATTTTATGATTATTGTTTTGACCAACTTTTTTGAATTAATTGTGTTTGCAAACCAAAATTTTGGAATAGAAAATGTTTTTGGGTAATTCAGGAGTTTGCAAACACACCCCTAGTTTTGCAGTTCATTGTATATTCTCGAGTTTTTTGATTTCAGCCAGTCCAGAGTCTGCTTGATGTCTATTATGTATGAAGAGAAAAATTGGGCCGAACAGGTGGTTTTAGGTTTCTTGATTCCAGCTGAGCTCAAGTCTTCATCAGCTCAGTCCTTTTATCATCTTTGTGGGCCTTAGTACCAAATGTGTGTGAGAGTTGTGTTTAGTCAATATAAGAAGGAAAAAAAAAGTAGCAGGTAGTCACTTATTTTGAGCTAGATCAACATTGTGCTGAGCTATAGATTGACATTTTTATACTAATAGCTATTACTGAATCTCGTTTCTAGACTTGATCTGTTTGATTTTATACAGTCATACCAGAAGGCTCTACGAGCAGACCCCTCATACAAACCAGCTGCAGAATGCCTAGCCATCGTCTTAACAGATCTTGGAACCAGCTTAAAGCTTGCTGGAAGTGTGCAGGAGGGAATTCAGAAGTACTATGAAGCACTCAAAATAGATCCACACTATGCTGTAATTCAAACTATTACTTATTCACACTTTTTGCTGCTGGCTGCCTGTCTTTCTGGCGCTTAACTCCAATATAAATTCTTGTACACTTTGATGTGTGCAGCCTGCTTACTACAACCTTGGTGTTGTCTATTCTGAGATGATGCAATTTGATTTGGCTCTTAACTGCTATGAGAAGGCTGCATTAGAGAGGCCCATGTATGCTGAGGCATATTGCAACATGGGCGTCATTTACAAGAATCGTGGAGAATTGGAGTCAGCTATTGCTTGTTATGAGAGGTAATCAGCCAGGGAGCTGTGTCCTACTTGCCACTTACTGCTTTTTATGCATTATTTGCATTTTTTTATACCTCGTGTATCTGAATTGGGCCTTGCCGGTGAATTTTTGTATATCCGATTTTATGGATTCTACCTGTGCTGATGCTACGTGTGCTTGTTTGCCACCGTGTCAGGTGTCTAGCCGTTTCACCAAACTTCGAGATTGCAAAGAACAATATGGCGATAGCCCTGACAGATTTAGGAACAAAGGTGGTTTCTCATCCATGTTTCATTCATTGCTTTTAATTTCTTGTAGCTGGATTTTCACATTGGATACTTCTATTACAAACCCGCAGTTCTTAAAGCTTAGTCTTGTTGCAAAATGAATTGCCAATGTGGATTAAGGTCACAGAGACCAACACTCCTCTGGAAATGTAGGCCTGCCTGATAATACAACACCATCTGTGGGCCTTGCATGTACAAAACATAAAAAAACCAGTAGAATGGGTGTCACCAAGAATTGAACCAAGCACCTTTTAGATACAGGGTTCTGATTCAATTTCGAAAAGAATCAATCCCTAAGGTTAAGTTCTCGTTGCTCAATTGGCTATGAAACTATAGTCAACAGCTCTTTACGTTGTGGAGTTTATCATCATCAATTGGGTGGCACAACCAATTTTTTGGCTAATTGTGCCAAGGGACATACCGTTAATGGTGTTTCCCACCATTTAGAATATATTGTAATCTTGTGTAACCTAAAGAAGTAACTATTCAATTCCATAGTCACAAAATGAAGAGATTGCCTTTCACTTTAATAACAAGGGTACTCTGGAAAGTGCATAACATGTATTCCTCATGGCTAGGAATATCTATGGAGAATGGGCACTAGAAGTTGTGGCTTAATTCAATTGACTGTGATATCTTGCTGTTGGAACAGATTAACATCTTGCAAGTCTGGAACCTCTTTTGACTTTACTATTGTATTTTCCACGTTAATCACTAACATTTGCCTTTTCACTGTTGAAACGAATGTTATCCTTCCACTGAGTCCCCCCCTCCCCTCTCCCTCCTCCCCCTCCTCCTAATAGGGTACCTCTCTCTCAATTTTTCGCTATGGGTATCAGCTTTCTTTTATGAGCATCTGTTGAATTGTTTCCTTTTAGGTTAAATTGGAGGGAGACATCAACCAAGGAATAGCATATTACAAGAAGGCCATGTTCTATAATTGGCACTATGCTGATGCTATGTATAATCTAGGGGTTGCTTATGGTGAAATGCTTAAGTTTGACATGGTAAGTGACTCTTGGGGTTTATCTTTTTCTCTATATCCTAACAAAACTCATGTTTATCATTTATGTCTCTTTTTTATTATTATTTTTTCCTTTTTGTTTGTGTTAATTTTAGTAAAAACTTGAAATCCTATAATCATTTTCTAATTTGTGTAGGCTATTGTTTTCTACGAACTTGCTTTCCACTTCAATCCCCAATGTGCGGAGGCATGCAACAATCTAGGAGTCATTTACAAAGATCGAGACAACCTTGATAAAGCTGTAGAGTGCTATCAGGCAAATTTCAACTCTTGTGCAAGATGACTCTTTTTCTCCCCCCCTTCCATCTCCAACTTTCTCCGTTTTTTTTCCTATGCGTGTTTCTTTCTTTGTGTGGGAGGTCACGCATGGTCGGATTTTGACTATTGATAATCTGCGGAGAAGGGGAGTTTGTGCCATTGATTGGTGTTATTTATGCAAGAGCGATGGTGAATCTGTTAATCATATTTTACTGCATTGTTCGATGGCTAGAGGCCTTTGGGGCATGTTTTTGGCATCACAAGTCTTCTTTGGGTCATGCCAGAGACTGGTTGATGTGCTGAGAGGATGGGGAAGTAAGTTTGCGGAACCGTTGGATAAAGCAATTTGGAACATGATTCCATCTTGCATTTTTTGGTGTCTTTGGAGAGAATGAAATAATCGTTGTTTTGAGGATATTGCTTCATCGGGAGATCGTTTTCAGGGTGTTTTTATGCATTTCCTGTTCTTATGGGTTATTGCCATGTGGGGGGGGGGGGTCCTTTTCTTGATTACCAGGATTTTATTAGTTTTATTGCTTGTATGTTTTAAGTGCTTTCAGTACAATCTTTGTACTGTCTTCACCTTTTTATTTTTATTTTTAATGAGATGAGCTTACGTATAAAAAAAAAAAGCTTTCTCCGTTTGTTGACTCTGGTTCTTTACTGTTATCAGCATCCGTTATGTTGGCCTCATTATCTATGTTCATTTGCAGTTGGCTCTGTCTATCAAACCAAACTTCTCACAATCTTTGAACAATCTTGGTGTTGTTTACACTGTCCAGGTTTGGTATTGAATTTTTTGGGCTGATTGATGTGTGAAATGTGCATAGTCCAAAACATTCACTCTATCTTCTCTACTATTGACAGGGTAAAATGGATATCGCTGCAAACTTGATTGAGAAAGCCATCATTGCAAATCCCACATATGCGGAGGCCTACAATAATTTAGGTATTTTCTCCCTGACTGTCCTGTCTTTTATATCCAACTTCCTCTCACTTATATCACTCTCTCGACATGTGTATGATTTTAGTGTGTTAGTTCAGCATAAGTTAATTCATGTTGGAGATGTTGTCAGTATCAGGAAGAATCACCTTCAGCAATGAATTAGGAGAGACTATACTTGGTTGCTTACCTTAATCCATCAAGGGACCAACACTCAGTAATGGCCTTTTATTGCCAGCATAGTGTAATTTATCCTGAATTTTCTATATGACATTGATAAAGTAGAAATGTAAGGTGGTTGCTTACAGAAAGCTGGAGAATTCGAGGGCCAAGAACTGCTTCCCTGAATCTAAGGATGTAAGGCTTGATTTGGGCAGGCAGAAGCCATACATGATGAATTTAAAAAGATAGCGAAATTATTAATTCGTTAAGTGCAGACAGTATGCCGAGTTTTGCGTTGTGACTTTTGGTGCTTTAGAGGTTTTAGACTTATTCGCTATTCTGGTTTTGGTTACCTTGTTACTTACCACTTGTTCCCTGCCAGTCTTCCAGATATTGCATGTACTGTGTGCACTTTTACGACAACTTATGTTATAACTTCTCTTTGTTGAGTACTCCTATTGTAAATCTATTCTTTTGTATTGTTTGCTGTAGGGGTTCTTTACAGAGATGCTGGAAATATATCTCTAGCTATTGATGCATATGAGCAATGCCTTAAGATAGATCCTGACTCTCGAAATGCAGGCCAGGTATGGCCACTCATGCAAATGAACTCCTGGATATGATTGGTGCTTGTTGATAGTTGTCTGTAATTGTGATTGTATGAATTTAAACTTCTTCACCACATAAATAGTGTAGTTTGGAGTGGCTTGATCTCTAAATATCTTTTAGGTAATGCCTTGATATCTGGACTAGGGCTTGATGTCTGATCTTTCAAATAGATCATTATTCAATGGGGCTTGATTTGGATAATGGGATAGATGATTACTTTTGAAAGGTTTTGCACCAAGAGCATGCTGATTTGAGCCAAGGTGTTATCCTGTCACAATCTCGTTAGCTCGTTTCCAGTAGCTATAGGCCTGAGGCCAGCAGCAACTAAATCACGAATGAACAATTGGGATTTTGAGCTTAGAAGAATTTCTAACAATACCTATTGGAAAGATAATTCTTACATCAATTTTGCCTTCAAGGATGGCAATGTTAATGCATTTGTTGTGGGAAAAAGTGCATGATGTGTCTATATGTGCAACTACAATAGGCGTGAAGTGTTTGTACTAGGCGCAGCTACCTATGTCAGTGCTGCTCTTTTATTTATTGAAATTACTGTCTCATACTTATATTCTGTGCTTTAGTTGATAACTGACATCTTTATTTTGGCATTAGTAGATTCAAAGAACTTGTGTGTTTAAATGTTTCTGGTCATCTTATGGTAATTAGTTTTTCCTGATTCCCCAATGTGTCTGTTTCCCAGAAAATTCAGTGAATGTTTCTTCCATCTTACATATTTTAGTCGAAGATAATTTTGCTTGGGGGATCAGATGCCTGTGTGTTGATTCTTTGTTAGATGCGTGTTTTTTTTTTCAATTCCTGAGTAGCTGTTGGGCCCACCATGTGCAACAATGTTCTTATCTGTGTTTGGTTGACCCCTTTTTGCAGAATCGATTGCTCGCCATGAACTACATAAACGAAGGACATGATGACAAACTTTTCGAAGCTCACAGGTGTCAACTGTCTCTAATCAACTGCCATGCATCTGTTCTTCATTGTTTGAGAACTAGTATAAGGTTAATGATTTATTCCTAGGAGCATAGTAAGGCATTTAGTTCCTGCATTGCCTAAATGTTCTTGGACTAATAGATTGGTCCCTCTTCTATGTTCTGTTTGCTGAGATAAGGTTGCCCGACCATAAGTCTGTTCTTGAGCATGGAACAAATTTAAGAAGATTTTAGCTTTCATTAGTTTCATCTAAATTTAAATTCTACGTGCAGGGACTGGGGTAAGCGCTTTATGCGGTTATACCCACAATATGCATCGTGGGAGAATCCAAAGGATCTGGAACGGCCTCTTGTGATCGGATATGTATCTCCCGATTTCTTTACTCATTCTGTGTCATATTTCATAGAAGCCCCCCTTGTCCATCATGACTATGCACATTACAAGGTGGTTGTTTATTCAGCAGTTGTGAAGGTACTTTCTTCAAACGCAAAACTATAAAGCTTTGTATAACTTGCTCAAGTTGCCTAGGAAGTTCGGGCATTTACATTAGTTTTAGCTATCTTGCTGTTGTGACATTCACCTTTATATTTTCCATATTTGTTTGCAAGATTAATTGAAATTAGGCTCCCCTCTTGCTTTCATTTCCTGTTCCCACTTTGAAGGCCATAGAAGACATTGACTTATTTAGTTGCCATGTATTGCATAGAGAATGTGTTCTCATTTTTTATCAGAAGTGTTGCTTGTTTTGTGTTACAGATAATATATTAGTGATACATATTTCCTTTGTGGTAGTAGAGCTGATATCTATATTATGAGCCTAAAATCTTAATAGTATTTTACTCAAGTATTAAAATGTCAGGTTTTGTTACTTTTTGGAATTATAATTATAGATTCATTGACGTAAACACTGCATTTGTAGTTCAAGAAGGAACTCTGCTGTCATTATTGTGAACACTTTTCCAATATCATTATAGAATTTGATCGGCATTGCCTAAACCACAACCATTAGCCTGGAATTTGATTGTCTCAAAAGTTCTCCATTCTTCCAGAGGCTGCCACCTGTAAGATGGCTACCATCGCTTCTCAGTAGTTTTTCTGCACTTTGAAGCTCACCACTACTATCAATACACAACTAGCTGTACTTCTGTCACCATCGACATTATTGCCATCTCTATTGCAGTTGTTACCACCGCCATTGGTGCTGTCTCCATCATCAGAATGCTTTACAATGCCAACGCCTCTGGCATCACTTGCCACAATTCACCACCCAAAAAGAGAAGAAAGCCTCCATTTTCTTGGTTTATTGAAGAGCGGGTCAATGATTGTCAGTTAACTAATGTGTATGCTTAAATTGAGAATTTATAGTTTTGCTGTAACATAATGTTAATAGGATAAAATGTCCCAGAAAATGTTGAGAGGCCTATTAATGGGTATGCATGTGTGTACATTTATCGAAACTGTGTGATAAGATTTCCTCAGGCTGGAGTTGACTTTAAACGATGTTTCAGGCAGATGCAAAAACCATTAGGTTTAAGGAGAAAGTTGTAAAAAAGGGTGGGATATGGAGAGATATATATGGGATTGATGAGAAGAAGGTGGCAAGCATGGTTAGAGAAGATAAAGTTGACATCTTGGTAGAACTTACTGGTCATACAGCTAACAATAAGTTGGGAATGATGGCATGTCGACCTGCACCTGTCCAGGTATGTCAGGTTTTTTTTTCCAGTTATAAATTTTACCTGGGTTTTTGCTAAGAAGATTTTCTCATCGTTTACTCTGTTTTAAAAGCTTCTGGTATATTCATTATGCTGTTTATTGTATTTTAGGAGCTCAAATGATTGAACTGCTTTAAGAATCCTGGTGTGGAGGGATGCAAGTGTTATTGTCTTATGAAAAGCTGATTTTTGATTTATATGATCTTCAAGATCAAAATATCATGCAACTCTAGACATAGGGACTTGCTCTCTTAGACAAGATTAATTGTGCATAGTGTATGGCATTAGTGCTTCATACTGTCTGCCATCTGATAGTTCGTCCTAGTGCTTTTGAGAATGGCAAGCATTAATGGCCCGTGGTGTTGTGTCCTGCAAATTTAAGTTCACAGGTTTTGCATCTATGTAGCTGGATGATGTATTTTGCATATCGGCATATGTGACAATAGTATGCATTGTTGATATGTTGGTCTTTATAAAGTCTGCTGTTGCTGAATTTGTAGGTGACTTGGATTGGCTACCCAAATACAACTGGACTGCCTACAATTGATTATAGGATCACTGATTCGCTGGCAGACCCTCCTGATACAGAGCAGAAGTAGGTCTACATTTTTCTCTTTTCCCTGCATAAGTTGTGCTATAGTATCTTGGTGGCGTATTTGTTTCTCTTTTTCTAATTTGAGGGAACTATTATCCCATGGCAGGCATGTTGAGGAGTTAGTTCGATTACCAGAATGCTTTCTTTGTTATAAACCTTCCCCTGAGGCTGGGCCAGTCTCCCCAACTCCTGCTCTTTCAAATGGCTTTGTTACATTTGGTAGCTTTAATAATCTAGCAAAGGTATTGGTTAAACTGGATCAAGATAGCTGAATTATCTTATTACTATACATTTCTTATAGTCCAACTATATATATCCTGAGTACTTTTATGCTTGTCTTCCTTTCTATTTGTTGGTTATTCATCAGATTACTCCTAAGGTTCTGCAAGTTTGGGCAAGGATTCTATGTGCTGTTCCAAATTCTCGCCTTGTGGTAAAATGTAAACCTTTTTGTTGTGATAGTGTAAGAGAGAGATTTCTTTCAACACTGGAGCAACTGGGATTAGAACCTCTACGTGTTGATCTTCTGCCACTGATTCTTCTTAATCACGACCATATGCAAGCATATTCCCTTATGGACATTAGGTAAAGTTCATCTTGTATTCCTTAAGCTAGTATGACTGCAGTGAAAAAGCTGATTGTTTAGTTTTCACGTTCTGTCATTCATTGTAATGCCAACATTAAATATTCTTTTAAAGGTTTAGCTTATAATTGAGTCATTGAAGTGCCAGTCAGGATTGCCTGAGTAACTTCCAGCTCTGTTTGTGCTATTATCTTAAACATCTTGGGCTAATTTTTTCTTTCTTCGTGTACTAACCATTGTTGCCCTTTTTTATGGTAGAAATACAACTCATGTACCTATATAGGGTTCAACTCGTGACCTAGACCTCTGCCCATTGTTTTGGCCTATATTGACAAATTGTGACTACTTTCAATAACTAGTAAAATTTGACAGGAATGGCGTTCAAAGAGGCCTTTCAAATAGGAACTCTTTTGGGCAAGTTGGTGAAATAACTGCATGGGAATGAATTTGTTATAACAAACTGTGGTGTGTCCAAGAATTTTGAGCTCACTCCCCTTATGCCTAGATGCGCTCTGACACCACGATATGGCCATATCAATGGGGTTTATACGAGTTTCTGGTCTAATGTGGTTATGTTTCATCAAACTCATCCTCTTTTGTGCATTTAAAACAAAACTTGTGCCCGAACAATAAAACTTGTGCTGGAACAATAAAGGGGGTTTGTTATGGGGGGATGTTATAGATAACATAAAACACCAGGCTTATAGTTCCTGTATCAAGTCTTTGCATACAGAACTGAACTCTCAACTCAAATGGCATTTCATTTTCCCATCAGAACAGGGGCAGAGATTAAAGTGGGTTTCAGGACCTACCAAGTGCTTTATAGAGAACTAATCACGAAATGCTGTTGCAGATTAGTTTATCTTAAGGAATAATGTGGCTTTTCCTGTGCATCAACTTCAGAGATTCTTATATGTGTTCTCTTTATGTAGTTTGGATACCTTCCCCTATGCTGGAACCACCACAACGTGTGAGTCACTTTACATGGGTGTCCCATGTGTTAGTATGGCTGGTTCAGTGCATGCTCACAATGTCGGCGTGAGTCTTCTCAGCAAAGTTGGTGAGGAGCTTCCTTCCTTTTGATTAATGTCGATCTGGTATCATTTGCATGGTTGTCAAAAATTTCTGTGATATACAGAACTGCATTTCTGTTAGTCATGTTTTGATGGCCCTCCACAAACCTCCTCAGTCCTCACCAACCAAAAAGCAAATGATAAAAAGGCCATATTTTGCTACTCCATATGGCTGGGTTTACACCTCTGCTAAAGCACTAAAATGGGCAGCCTGCGTTCTTCAATTTCAGCCTTTACTTAGCCTCCCCAAGCCTAATATCCTCCCCCCTCCCCAGCCAGATTCCGTTTTATCATGCTTATCAAGGAAAAAAAGAAACACTAGCAGTAGTATACTGTATTTGTAGTTTCTTTTGGTATATTTGTTTTCTGACTCTTAATTAATGTGAGATTCTGGACCTCTGGCTGATGTGATGCAGGTCTGGCACATCTTGTTGCCAATAATGAAGATGAATATGTACAATTGGCCCTGAAGTTGGCCTCTGACATTCCAGCGCTCTCGAATTTGAGGATGTCTCTCCGTGACCGTATGTCCAAGTCCCCCGTCTGTGATGGAACAAACTTTATCCGTGGTCTTGAGTCAACATACCGAAACATGTGGCACAGGTACTGTGAAGGCGATGTGCCTTCTTTGAGGCACATGAAAATGCTAGAACAGCCGGTGGTTAGTGAAGAACCAGCAACTGAAATCTCAGAACCAACAGGGAATACAAGTTCAAGAGAGCGCCCTCCTGGATCTATCAAGATCAATGGATTTGGTCCACTGCCACCATCTATGCCGAATGTGTCCGCTTGTGAAGAAAACGGGGGACAGTTGAATCAAAATGTTAAGTCAGGCAAACAGAGCTGAACTTGAATTTCTCTGACGGGGTGCATATCCAAGGCATTTGCTGTTCGGAACTGTTATGCTCTGTAGGGGTTAAACTCTGTGGTGCATATTTATAGTTGGCCACTTCTGCTGAAACTGAGGCTGTAAGTTATTGTGGCGGCAACCCACATAGGATCACATTTTTTTGGGAAGGCACGCTGGCAGCAGCCAGTATTTTTGATTTTTTTTTTTTACCTTTTTCTGTGCAAGAAATTGATATAGAGGAGAGGATAGAGGTGATGATGCTGCTAGCTGCTACTTTTATCTAGCTATATTGCATCTTTGAACCTAAACTGGAGGAATTAGTCGGTGGCTTGTAAATTATAGGGAAAGTTTTTGTCTCTTTCGCATGGCTGGTTGTTCATTGGATTATTAATCGACATGATCGAATTCAGCTTCTAGATTTGAGAATAAGGTAGTTCAATCGTTGCATGCAAATAGAAATGTACATCAGAGGGGGAGAAAAAAAACAAAAAGCAAAAAAGCAGGATAAATGAGATGGCAAATCCAGACCGCCAAATTTGTCCCAACTTGTTGACGTGTTGTAGTGATGACTCCCGGAATTCGACCTATGAAGGATTTTCAACTTCGATACAAAATTTGTGTTCGATCACATGTTGTGCCCATTGTGCTTCTGTAGACCAATTTTGGGGCTGTCAGGTGCTTTTTCTCCTAGACCAGACCTACGACTTGGTCTAGGCAAATAACCCAAACCTTGACACGGATAGTATAAATTAAGCGCTGATGATTCTTCCTTGGGAAACCCTGGATTAGCTGTCGATGTTCAAGATGTTGAATGATGGACGGTCATGGGTTGGTTCTACTACCGCAGTAGGCTTCGTGTGCTGATTTGCTTGCTCCCCCATGTAGAACAGTATGTAGTCCTTAGGGCTCCCCCTGCTGATATTGTACCTATGGAATCCAGTTTCTTCCTGTATTTGGGTTTCTTGCTAGCTTTTATATTCCATTATCACCGAATGAGAGAAAAACCGTTACCACAAGATTCGGTACTTATAGGAAGAGAGCGTTATGCAATTGCTAGTGTCGTCCAAGTGGTTACGGAATTAATTCTGAAAATTGGAAGCCGGAGGAAGTGTCTACAGAACACTGAAGTTTCGCAGCTAATTAGTCCTCCGGGCATAGTGTTACAAGCTCATTAAATAAAGTCACCCTTTGCATAATTCCAGCTAGCCCGGGCAAAACTTTAAGCAAGGCATGTTACCGCTTGCTCATCTAAAAATTCTCAATGGTAAATCTGAAAATGAACTCCAATCCAGACAGATGATTTCCCTCCTTGTTTCCTTAAAAAAATCTGCATTTGTTTACCACAGTTGCTAGTGATACAAGATATTCAAGATATTCAAAGGCTTCTTCGCCCTCGTCTTGACCATGTTGAAATCAGTAACATTAGCTTCAGTAATAGCTCATCAATGTTAATCCTTAACTGTTGTCCGTAGTATCTTCACATCATGTATGGGCCTGTAAAAAAAGGGAAAAAAGTATGTAACTATGGAGATTCAAACAAAGTGAAGTCCGTAAAACTGTGCAGAAGAGTCGAATAGCCAGAGAAGGAGTTACAACAAGGAATATTTGGATGGCAACTATGTGCCTTTGTTGCATTATCATACAATCTAGCCATGAATGCAGAAAAGTCTAGATCTGCAAATAATTGGGAAATGGAGGAGTTTGCTGCCTTTTATTCTATTCTTTATGAGCAGAGGGTGAGTAGTGGTAGAGCTGATGTGATGTTCTGATTGGGTTCTAAGGGTTGTGTTTTTTCATTTAAGTCCTTCTTTGATTACCTTTCCAGTGGTGATAGGTCTGGCGTGGGGTGTGGAAGCTCAAGGTCCCTATGTGTGTGTCTTTCTTAGTTTGGGAAGCTACTCATTGGCGGATTTTGACTATTGATAATCTCAGAAGAAGGGGTGTTATATGTGTTAAGGCTGATGGAAAATCTGTTAATCATTTGTTATTGCATTGCCCGGTTGCTAGAGGCCTTTGGATGCATGTCCTTGGTATTCTGAGTGTTCGTTGGATTATGCCTGAAAGGGTGGTGGATGTCCTATCTTGTTGGGGACGGAACTTTGTGGATCCTTCAGCCAAAGTTATTTGGAGGATGATTTCTGCGTGTATTTGGTGGTGCCTTTGGAGGGAGCGAAATAGAAGGTGCTTCGAGGATTCCTCTAGGTCGCTTGGGAGCTTGCAGGGCGATGTGTTTCATTCCCTTTTCATTTGGGCTAATCTTGTGTTGGGGAGTCGTTTTTTAGACTTTTTTTTATTTTCTTAGTTTTTTCATTTGTATGCTTTTGAGTGATTTCGGTATAGTCTTTGTACTGATTTCGCCTCCTCTTCTTTTCTAATAAAACTTTGCTTACTTATCAAAAAATTATCTCTTCCACTCTGACATTCAAAGTTACAAGCATTGTGCTAAGAATAAATAGTTAATTAATAATCTATTATTGATAACATTAACCTTACAGTGCAACTGCCATACCATTGTCGAGCTCCCCTACATTGCATTAAGCCCGTGTCTTTAAGAACTTTTGTGATTGTATGATAGGTTTATGCAGTACAGAGGAATCTTCTTTTTTAGATTTCATAGGCATAGAGGGAAGCTGAATTATGAAGGGTCTTGCCTACAGCTCTTTCTCTAATCAGAATCAATTTTGCTCATCACTTAAGTTTATTTAACTTTGGAACCTAACAATCAAACAGGTCAGCCACATCGCTGACCTATCTTCCCTCCAACAATTACGTCTTTTCTCGTCTGTCTTTTCAAGTAAGACCTTGTTATGTGTTCTTGGGCAGCAGATTATTAGGTGAGGTGATCTTACAGAAGACCAATAGAAGAAGGGGAAGATCGGCCACATTTCTTTCAGTAACTTATTGAGTCTTAGAACATTAACATCCTGACATGATTTCAACACCCCATTTTTGTTCTCTACTAGTTAGCAACCACAAAAATATTCAAGTCCATATCGACACGAGAATGTAACAGGCTGAAGTAGCCCATGCTTTCTGAAACAAGACCCTTAACATATCCCAAGGAAAGACATACCTGTCATTATTATCAGTTTGGACACTACCAAGTCTTTTGATTATTTCCATTCCCCCACAAACTCTCCCAAATATTGTATGCTTTCCTGGACAATATCAGAAGCATCAGCCCCGCATTAGTACCACATGAAAAGAAAAACATTCTGATGGACAAAGCAAAGCAAAGCATAACCCTGTTCAACTTTCTAAATGGAACACTCTAAATTAAAATATAGTTTGAGGCAATCCAAAACACAGCACAGAAAACAGACAATAAATGTCAGAAATTAACTGCTCAAAAGATGATATGCTGTCCTAAAGTGGTCCATTTATGACTGAATAGTGGTTTGGACCTTCAACGAAGGAGAGAGACATATTAATAACAACTTCCAGGGTCAAGAAAGTTTTGCACCTTTCCCTTTTCTCACTACAAACATCTCAGCAGCTTCGAAATCACTTTAGGAAGAAAATTTGCTACAAAGTGAGCTGTTGTCAATGGGAGTTTGACATCTCCTTGAACAACTGAGCACAATGTTTGTAACTTCTAAAATTATACAACAAATTTCGGAGAAAGGGAAAAACGTTGACTCTGTCCACTCAATCTGCAATGCCGAAGAGACATGAATTCTCAAACACTCTTTAATATCACCTAAGGATGCTACACATCATCATAATGCAAGTTTAACCATAAAGGACCCACAAGTTTGAGAAAAGCCTGAAAGAGAATGGTAGAATTCAAATTGTAACATCAATTCTTGACAACTGAAAGGATCTACTCAGTAGGATCATTGCATTACCATCAAGCGATGGACATGGCGCTAGGGTGATGAAGAACTGACTTCCATTTGTATTCGGACCAGCATTTGCCATGGACAAAATACCAGCCCCAGTGTGCTTCAACTCAGGCTTAATCTCATCCTCGAACTTTGAACTGCAGTGCATCATAAAACAAGTAGGAATCCCTCACAAATCAAAGTAAAAAAAGTTCTTTTTCTCAGTGATTCAGTGCGACCAAGCAGTGTCAGAATCAAGCCAAGGTCACAACAATCAATATTCTAAAACGAGAGCTATCAGGGAACGCAAGAACGCAACTATGGTATGTAAAAGCTACGCAATTGATTCTATAAGCTACAATATAAACGTGTTATTCATTAAGAGATAAAAGTATGAAAGTAAAAATTATATGCATACCCATATATGGATTCTCCACCCCTTCCCGTCCCTGTGGGATCCCCACCTTGCACCATAAAATCCTACTCCAAAAATCAACCCGACATCCATGTAAACTATAAATTCCTCTCACACCAAAATACAAAGATAACATGAGAAACAGACAAAGACAGACCTTGATGATTCTGTGGAATTTAACGTTGTCGTAGTAGTTTCTGCGAGAGAGTTCAAGGAAGTTCCTGCAAGTTCTGGGTGCGTGCTTGTAGTATAGCTGTGATTTCCAGTTTAATAAAAAAAGAATAAAGCAGTGTGAAACGGGAAAATAACATGGGAGTATGAAACATAAAAGGTTATTCATCATGGTATGACTGTTTAGTAGACATTCAAACTTCGCCAACCTAAATAGAGCAAGAAAATATTTTCTACATGGAAAAAAAAGGAATTTTGTTAGCATTTCTTTTGTTTTCTACCGTTTTCCAAGAAACCAAAACGAACACAACAAAGTACCTCAACGGTGAAAGGACCCATTGACGTCTCGAGCGTGACCTCTGGAGGCCCTCCTTCTGCGCTGGCCCACATCTTCGCGAGAGGAAGAGAGAGCGTGAGCAAGTCAGAGAAATAAAAGACTGAATTGGAAGCGCTTGACTCCGTCGCAGGCGAGAGAATCACACAGGCAGAGATGTGAATCGCAGAGCCTCACCTCAGGCAAAGATGCGATGTCACAGTGAAAGTTGGGTTAAGTGGGCTCCGTTTTAGCAGATCAGATCTCTAGTACCTGCTAAACTGATTTGATGTGATGTCAGCTTAAAAATGGCCCATATACCCCTCTTTCCAATTACGAATTCGGCCCACCAAGCCTTTCTAATGACCCGCATTTGTTCTTCCTTTTTTTTCGGTCGACTCGGCGATTCATTCAACTCTTTACTCAAATGTATATCTCCGTAAAAAAATTTAAATTTCCGACTCTGTTTGGCAGTAGATAAAGGGTAAGAAAATGTCCTACTATTTTTGGAGTGTGAATAATTCAGTATAAACATAGTTGCCAGTGCCAGCAATATAAAGGCGCCTCTGTTGCCTTAAATAGTTATATTTCTAAAATAATTCTCAAAACGAAACCTCCTTACGACCCAAAATCGTGGACCATCTACTTAAAAAATAGTGGATCAAATTATTTTTAAGATTAATTATAATTTTTCTCCTCAAACTATCATTTAATTTTTAAATATCTTTATAAAATTTAAATTTGTTGCAACTCGTACTCACAAACTATATTTCGAATTGCGAATTTATCCCTCAACCTGTTGAAATTGTTATATCAAATGGTTTGTCTTAAAATACACTACCTTATCTTTATTTGAAAAGACAAATTTGATCAGTTCAATTCTAAGTGAGTCGTAATATTTTTTAATAAAAAAATCAGCTAATTACATATTATTTTTTAGCTCTATGAATTGTTAAAAGCACTGTAAAAGACTAGGGAGGACTCAAACGAGAGTAAAATTATCTTTACACGTAAAAAAAAGGTTGTGTCTATTATGTGGGATAAAAACTGTTTGATATAACAACTTCAGTCAGTTAAGGGATGAAATCGTAATAAGAAATATAATTTATAGGGTTAAGTTGCAACGAGTTAAAATTTGTGGGGTATTTGAGAATCGAGTAGTAGTTTGAAAGAAAAAAATTTCTGACATGTATGGCTTGGGAGGGCTGCACAGCTCGAGATTTGCCACGACATTGAGTCAAACTCGTGCGTATACTAGGTCAGATCCATCCGAGCTCGTGCACGTGAATAAATGCCTAAATTTCTCTCGTTGCCTAAAAAAAATTGTAATTAGCCCTTATTTTCTCAATCCATTTATCTTCGTTTAGTGGAGAAATGTGTGAATCAAGCTAAAACCTGAGTACCAAAAAGTTAGTGGTAACGCTTCTGGGTATAAATCTTCTGGAAAAGTTAAAAAGTAAAAAAAAAAAAAAGTAGCAACAAAAAATAATTACGAACATTCAATCTCACGAGCAAAGCTACCTACGAAGTGTTGCTGATTGCGAGCTCTAATAAATGGGTTAATTTTAGCAAACAAGAAATTGGGCAAATACGATGCTGGCCCATTGTGACCAACTAAAGCCTCGCTCTCTGCCTAAGCCCTAAAATGAAAAACAGTGGAAAATGCATGGAACTGCGTGACCCTTATAACTACGAAAACGAACTTCAGTCCGTCACTGACTGGTCGAAACGCAAACCGGAAAATGATAGACGGAGCTCGATTATGAATCGGATACTTTGAAACTCAGGCGGGGTTCTTAAGGTTGTGCAACCATCTGATGAGACCGATCAGGCTTCCCGAACCAGCCGGCGGGTTTTCGGGCGTGTCCGAGATTTTCGCGGGTGGCGTCTGCGGCGCAATCAAACGAGCGGTCGTGATTGGAAACGGTTTCGCGGGTGCAGAAAATCAGAGCATAGGTTTGGTTCGCGCTCTCGGGCTCTCTGGTCGCCAATCTTTATATGTATGCATGTGATCCTCTGTTTTTGTTGTTGGGTGGAATTTTATTCCCTTTTTTTGTAATCCCTTCAATTCAATTTAGTCTTGAGATTTTTTTTCTCAGGATTGCATGAAAATGATGTATACTTCAAAGTTCAACCTGCACAGTCCCTCTGAGTATTTGATATAGTTCACAATAATGATATATGATGCAGCGCGTTACAAGACCGAGAGGAGGAATCAATGAGTGGCTTCATTGGCTTCCAGTTTCTCTGCACAAGAAATTACACTGTGCCATGCGGAGAATCTGTGGCGAATCTAGGCTTCAACTAACTGTGAAAGGGGGAAAAGTGATGCCTCTTTCTGCTGAAACAAACGGTAGTTTACACTTAGTACAGTTACTCTCAGAATATCACGAGACAGATATATGCAAAAGATTGCAGTTGATTACGATTGATGTGTGACTTTGTTGTCAAATTGACGGTGTTGGGAATTAGAATTGAGAGACAGCACACTGAAAGCCGAAACTGATTAGTCCTTTCTGCTGAAAATGATGGTTGCACAGGCCTGTCTGATATTCCAGAAGCTGATGCCAAGCACATTGGAAAAATGGCTCGTCAAACATTTGAGAAGTATGCTCCTCTCTCTCTCTCTTCTCCATAGTCCACGGAGCCTCTCAAAATTGAACAATATTGGTGCATAAATTGATCCAGAGACATTGTGGAGTGGTAGCAATTTCTTCTGTGCTTTCTACACACTTGAAATTTTGCGTGCACTTTATTCTTGATAATTTAGTTCATTGTTAGAGAGACATACATCTGCGAAATGGTAGGTCAATTGCTCATATTAACAGTTCTCGCTTTTTATTTTTATTTTCCTTCGTCCAGTGATGGCCCATTGTTGGTGGTTGCATCTGGCCGGGATACTATTTCTGTTGCAAGCTCCATAAAACGATTAGCTCCAGAAAAAGTTTTTGTTGTTCAGGTTAAACATGATCCTTATCTTCTCATCTCATCTCTTCTTAACTATTTAGGACGACTTAGCAGTCTTTACATGTTATTGCTATCAAAAGGTGATGCAGTTGTTTTGTTCACAGAAATTTGTTGCAATGATTTAGCTTTGCATTAAGCTGGAAACTGTTGCTTGATCTTCTGGCTAGTTTTCCTTTTATTAGGATGACAAACGAGGGGGTGCATGATGTTCTCTAGCAACACGGTGTATCAGTTTGCAAAAAAAAGTTTACTTTCTCTTTTGGACCATTCATTCATAGTCTCTTTGTTCATTTTGGTGGTAATATTTGTTATTTTCAAGATTTCTCCGTTCCACTCTTCAATTAGTGATCGTGTGGTTGCAACTGTGCCTGTTATGATTGTTTTGTCTATAAAAATTATTGCAGATACAACATCCAAGGTCACATTTGAATAGGTTTGACATGGTAATCACTCCTCGTCATGATTATTATCCATTAACTCCAGATGCACAGGAGCAAATTCCTTGGGTTCTCCGTCGGTGGATAACTCCACGTGACCCTCCTGGCAAAAATGTGGTTGGTACATGATTGTGGAATATTGCCCAAATGGGGCGAACTCCAAGCTCGTTAAACATTATCTGTCAATCTGATACTTGTGGTTAGTTGCTGCAATGACTATGAAGTTCAGAGGTGTTGGAATTTGAATTTCAGGTTCTCACTGTGGGAGCTCTTCATCAGGCTGATTCTGCTGCACTAAGGAATGCCGCTTCTGCCTGGCATGATAAGTTGGCACAACTTCCAAAGCCCTTGCTTGTGGTGAATGTTGGAGGCCCTACAAGTAATCTCTTTGCACCTACAATCTTAGTTGTCCTGTAACGAGTAAGACTAATAGTCAAACTTCTCTCCATATCAGATCCCGATTTGAGTGGAGTCTGAGGAATCTAATTCCCATGGGCATGCACACGTACTGTGGTCCTTTGTACTTTAGACTTCACCGTGTTTACACCTATTATATTATAAATTTATACTTGCAAGTTTATTTATTTGTTACTGTGGTTATATGTATGATATTATACTTGCACGGTTACTTATTTATTTGAATAGAATTACATCTGGAACCTGCTTCTTCTTCCTGTTCCTCGTGTCCCTTGGATCTATAAGGATTGTAATGTTGTTTGTATATTCATGAAATTTTTTCTAGGCAACTGTTCATACGGTGCAGATCTTGCCAAGGATTTAGTAGCTATGTTGCAGAATGTTCTTTGGGGCTGTGGAAGTGTCAGGATATCTTTCTCTAGAAGAACTCCTGAGAAGGTATGCATGCTTTTTGCTGTTTCTATTGAAGATCTTGTTGATTGTGCCTCTTATTCTCGGTGCTGTTATCAACAGGTGTCCAACATTATAGTATGTACTTTCACTACTAATCCTAAGGTTGTCATCTGGGATGGTGAAGGTACCAACCTCCCACAATCATAAATAGAGTATTTGATGGTTTTTTATCTGCATTTGATAAGAAGAATGATTATTTAGCATGTGTTTATGTACTACTGCTCAGGTCCGAACCCACATATGGGGCATCTTGCTTTGGCTGATGCTTTCCTCATCACAGCTGATTCAGTAAGTATGTTGAGTGAGGCTTGCAGTACTGGGTATGTGTAAATTCTGATCATGAGGACTATTCTCTTGATAATTGTTGGGTATGCTATTCTTTTGAACTGAAGTTCATGTGTTTTTTTAGTTCTTTAATAAAATTTTCTTTTGGCTATAGGAAGCCTGTTTATGTCATCGGCGCCGAGCGGTGTACATGGAAGTTTTCTGACTTCCAGAAGTATCTTCAAGAACAAGGAGTTGTTCGACCATTCACTGGTAAAGAGGATGTAAGTTGCCAGTAGTCTCATCGTCCTCTCTTCTGCTGTGATGTTGTGTGTTGCGTCAGTATCATCACATACGTTATTTCCTCTAAAGTTAGTCATTGTGAAGAGAACTATCTCGCATCTGCTGTTTTAGAGCTTATTTTAACTTCTTGGTTCCACTCAATGTCCATCATAGGTCTGAAGTCAGTTTATAGCCCACTTCAGTGAACTTTGTTTTATTTGTTCTTTAAAGATCAGAAGCTGAATGACACATTGTTCACATGTTAAGCAAAATTAACCTTCGTATTTGATACTTTCTTTGAACTATAGATATCAAAGAGCTGGAGCTACACTCCACTTAATGACGCCTCAGAGGGTGCTAGTCGTGTGAATGCGGCACTCGCTGAGCGTGGATGGAGAATACCGTGTAGTAGTTCTTCCTAATGTTGGGTCAGTGAGCCCAATAGTTTATCAGATGTTGAAATTTTGCCTTCCGACGAGAAGCAGGGGATTTACCTGGTTTTTGCGGATCAACACCTGGAAGCAGTCTCTCCTGGATTTTATCGATGGATCCAAATAGCTGTTAACACTGACCATATTGGCATTTTTCCTATACCCTCTGTTAGTTTAATTGATTTTGGATACCTTTTTCGTTGCTGCATATCACAAGGCAATTTTGGAATTGTTTGAGAGCATTGAAATAACCTGCAGTAAGGCAACCTGTCTAGTGTATTAGGTACTGAATTAAACTACTTTTGTCGCCAGAAAAGAGGTGGATTAAATTGTCGTGCATTACGGATTCTAGCAGATTCCCTTTCAGTTGGAAATGTACAAATTTTTTAAATCCATTTGGGAAATACAAGACCGATGACAAACTAACCTCACATCGAACAAGGAGAAAGACTCTAATCCTGATTAGTGGTTACCTAATCTCTTAACATTTTACCGGCTTGGGGCGTTCTGGAAACTATTCCCTAGACTCTATGGCCGTATTCTGGAGCAATTTCCAGGGAGGTTAAGCGTAGGCGATTGTCATGTCTATTGACTCGTCTCCAATGGAAAATTGCCGAGGTCAAACCATAACACGAGCAATGTCTCGCATTCGGTCACAACCTTTAAGGATGCAAATAACGCTTTCTTCCATTTAATAATGGTGGTTACCTAATAAAATAAGGGTAAAGAATGAAGACTTTGAAGTGGGTTTGGAAAGATGGGCACATTGCTTCACGGCTGGATTAGCGAGGAGGCTACGTGACACCGGCGGGATCCAAGGACGGATCGGATAAAACCGCTATATGCTCCATGCAAAGCAGTGGGAGCGGCAGCCGGACGCGGTAGACATATCTACCGGGACCTTTACATGCCAGTAAAGAAAGCATCACAGCCCGGTACAGAGAGCCCATGCAAGGGCAGACAAGATCCACAAAGGATCAGACAAAGCTCACACAGGAGCCTAACAAAAAACACCAAAACAAAAAAACAGACCAAACCAAGATAACCAAACAAACACAAAAAATAAACGGAACCAGCACCACCACCAGCAAACCAACGGAGAGGCCGAGACACTGTCTTCGCAAGGAGAAAGCCTGGCGCGTGTGCACCACGCGCCACCAGAGAGCTCGACACGTGTGCACCACGCGCTACCATAAAACAGCACCGAGGAGCGCTGAGCTCGCCTAGAAGAGCAGGACCCAGCCATGCGGCGCGTGGCCGCCAAAAACGCCGACAACCGCCCGGAACAGGGAGCACAGGGACGGGCGCGTGGCGAGCGTGAGACCTCACGCGCTGTCCAATGGGAGCCGGACCGATGTCGTTGTGCTCGGCTAGAGGAGGAGACGACGATGAGCAAAGCTGTGGCCACCGAGGATGCACAGAAGCCCCGGGATCTACCGTCAAAGTTCCGAACAAAAAGGGGAAGAGAAGAAGAGGAAGAAGGAGGGGGGAGCGGAGGAGAAGGAGGGAAAGGGAAGGGGAAGGAGAAAGAAGAGAGGGGGAAGGAGGGAGGAACCGGCCAAAAAAGAGAGAAGAAGATGGGGAAGAGAAGAAGAAGAAAAAGATCGGGGGAGAGGAGAAGAAGGGAGGGGGAAGAGAAGGAAGAGAGGGGGAAGGAGGATGGGGCCGACGACGGGAGGAGCCGGAGCTCCTCCCTCCGCCGGGAAAGCAGAGACAACGGGGGGATGCTGGTGCTGGGGAAGGAAGGTTCGAGAGAGGTCGGGGGAAGAGAGGTTAGAACTTTTGTGGTTTAGTTGACTCATTAGGAAAATAAAAAAACTTTTGTTAGTCATACCAGGTTGGCATTTTAATTTTTAAATTAATTACATTGTAATCTGATATAAATTCTCGATTTTCTCTCTTCTCCAATATTATAGGGCACAAAAGCAGTATTTGTGTGTATGACCAATATGGATATATGATTTTATTAAATTCCATAACATGCACTGGGAGAAAATATAATTTTCATAAAAACTACTTTTATGAAGTTGGAAGCGTACGGTTGACTTGATTATTGAAGTTGGAGCAACTAATTTTACGTCCATCTGCCTGTCACGCACGCTTCTCTACTTGCTCTCTGATGAAAAAGTGGAATAAATCAAGAGAGAAAAATGGTTATATCAACTGCCCCAGTTCTCCAGCTTCCACTGAATGTCTTCAACAATTTTAAATGCTAACTTTTTCAACTAATTCCTTCGTGGTTCTCTATATAAGGTTCATTCATTCCAGCCATTCTCATCAGCAGCAGCAGCCTCTTGATCAGTCGTTCTCACTCAGCAATTCACACCACCTGCAGCTTTTAGTTCTCGGTCTCTCTCTCTTAATCTTTCAACACAAAAATGAGGAGCGGTGACCACTCAACCACCATTGAAGTTCCAGAGTCTAGCGCCGTTGCCAAAGGAAAAGCGCCTCTTATGGCTGCAGTTGTCCAGCAGGCTGGATGGAAAAGAGGAGTTTCCATATTGGACTTCATTCTCAGGCTAGGAGCTATAGTGGCTGCTCTGGCCGCCGCATCCGTCATGGGTACCAGTGATGAGACTCTTCCCTTCTTCACGCAGTTCTTCCAGTTCCAAGCCAGCTATGACGATTTACCCACTTTCCAGTACGTGGTTTTCCGTCTCTTCCTCTCTCTCTATTTCTCTACTACTACTCTTGGGTTGATTCGCTGCAAATATCAAGAACTTTGAGATGGCTAAACTGGTCTGTAGATCGTATAAAGGTTACAAATGTTCTGAGACATTCGAAACATGCAGGTTTTTCGTCATTGCAATGGCAATAGTCGCTGGCTACCTAGTCCTTTCCCTCCCGTTCTCCATTGTCTCCATCGTTCGCCCCCATGCAGCCGGACCAAGACTACTCCTGCTCATTTTGGACACAGTAACCTCTCTAATTATCCATTTAACTTATCATCTTAACCAATCTTCATTTCCCTATCCCATTTTGCAATTTGACGTGAAAATCCATGTCTCAAATTTCAGGTTGCGCTTACTCTAAACACTTCCGCAGGTGCCGCGGCCGCAGCCATCGTCTACTTGGCTCACAATGGCAATTCCAAGACAAATTGGCTCGCCATATGCCAGCAGTTCGGCGATTTCTGCCAGAAAGTCAGTGGGGCTGTGGTGGCATCCTTCATTTCAGTTGTTGCGTTCATGTTCCTAATTCTGCTGTCTGCTCTGGCCATCCGAAAGCATTAAGAACAAGATGGTCCAGCCGCTTAAATAAATTTTTAGTCTTGTTGTTTTATGGAGTGCTTTATTTCGGTGTTTCTCCAAACTATTTGTCGTGTGAAATGTGTCAAAAGTGTAATTTACTTCATCGTTCCATTGCAGAAGTTGTAATGAAAGCTATTTTAATTTGTATTTTATGCACATCGGACATTTTTTAATCCTCGTAGCTTTCCTCTACAGAATGCGAGATGATTTTTTTTTTCAGTACTAAAAGATCAACCATATATAACTATAAAAGAAGAGAGAGAAAGGAAAGGAAATTCTTGGGAACAACGGGGAACAGAAGTGGTGACATGTCTCAAACGACATGTCGCTTGACGTGAAGCCACGTAAAACGGTAAAAGCACAAGCTAGTTAGGAACTTGAGGCGGAATTCGGAAATACACCAACAGTGGCCAACTACAAACCTGTCGGCACATCCGATGGAAAAATGGGCCACTAGGCCCAAAAACTCAGACATTAGCTGGCCGAATACTAGAGAATAATATCACCCTAGTAGTCGAGTTAAAAGGACCAAAAAAGTTTTAACAACAAATAAAGAACCTTAGTCCAAAAGAAGAAAGAGGTTATATTGGTAATTTAGTAATGAGGCTACAAAGTATTGACTACTGAGATCTGTTATGCAAATCCAATAGAACTGATGCTGATCTGTCTCTCCCTTCGATCGATAACTTTTCCGGGAAAGTGAAATATAAACGAAAATCCAGGGAGAAAATATTGGATTTAGGGTTTTTTTCAGTTCAGTGAGAAAATATGTCACAGACAGGAAAATTAATGCCGAATCTCGACCAGCAGAGCACCAAGATGCTCAACCTTACCGTGCTTCAGAGAATGGATCCTTTCATCGAAGAGATTCTGATCACGGCGGCGCATGTTACGTTCTACGAGTTCAATATCGATAGCAACCAATGGGTTCGTTTCTGAGTTTTATTTTTTGCTTTCTATTCGCTGAGAAAATGTGGAAACGAGAATAAAAATTAGGAGTTTGGAATCTTAATGCCATAGAAACCTTAAGCTTACTGTGCCTGCTCAGATATTTGGCTTTGTTAATACCGTTTCTTAACTCTTAGGAAAGCATTTGAATACGATGTCTCTGTCAAGGTTATTTAATTGTTATTTCTAAGAAGAAAAGAATTTGTGCGGTTGCAGAGTCGCAAAGACGTTGAAGGATCTCTTTTTGTCGTTAAGAGGTAATGAGTTTTCTTTTTTATTCAGGTTCAATGTGATGGGTTGTGCTGTTTATATAGTTTCGATTGGCTATCTTGTGTTTCTTTCGCCGTGGAATGTCACAGTCCCTTTTGTCCTGTTAGATTCATGCAGTCATATTCACCCTTTCTGGTTGCGTCGTCCTAATGTTATTATTGTTGATGCCTTTGTTGTTAGGAATACACAACCGAGGTTTCAATTCATTGTAATGAATCGGCGTAACACAGGTGCGAACTTTAAGCTTTCTTATGTTAGGATGATGTTTTTTTTTAATGATTTTCGTTATGTGAATCTATACTGTTGCATATATGTGTCTACTGCATGTGTGCGTAGAAAAATCATGGCTCGATTTGATATCAAAGGGTAGCATGGTGGATTGTTTGATGTTCTTTGATATGGCGATTAGGGCTAACATGTATTCAAAATCCTCTAGAACATTACTCTTTAGTCCGTTACTTTCTCTATCACACTTGGTTAGAGAACTAACCAAGAAACTCAGCTGGAAAGAATCATATAATGGCATGATCATCAAGCAGTGTGTCCTCCAAGCTGATGATCGGAGAGTTCGAATAAAGTTATCACACTTTCAGTTTCCTAGTCAACTCTTTGCTAATGCCCACATAGATGTCACCTGAGACTTGACATGTTCTTTATCGTATCTTTATTTTCAATTAACCTTTCTTTTAACAGATAACCTAGTGGAGAATCTCTTGGGCGATTTTGAATATGAAGTTCAAGTTCCATATCTGCTGTACCGGAATGCGTCACAAGAAGTTAATGGGATTTGGTTTTACAATCCACGGGAGTGTGAGGATGTTGCAAATCTTTTCACTAGGTACAGTATTTTCCTTGTCTGCTCCAATACTTGAACTTTTGGTCTTTAATTCCTTGTTGAAGCATCCCAAGTTGTATTGCATATTGATGGTCTGAACAATGAAGATAAACACGTACTCATGTATAAAGAATAAGATTTTCAATTGAATGGGAAGTTCTACATATTCGATAATGAGTATATCTGTTGTCAGAGAACTTTTCTTAAGATGGGTGCACGAAGTAGAAAAGAAGGGGGGTGGGGGCTAAAAAGATGAAATTATATGGCCCTAATAAAATTCTAGGAGTCTAAAAGCTGTTTGAGCTGTCTTATAATGGTCGGATGAATAGTTAGATAATAACAAAATAAAGAGATGTGACATAATTACCCAAGTAAAGAGAGGGGACTTAATTGGGAATAAAGGCTATAGTGCCCATATGTAAAGACGAAGGATATGCTATCATTTTGACTATCGAAAATGATTTTTGACTCCTTTGATTTTGAAATTCAGAAACGATTGTGGTTTGCAGGAGTGTTTTAAGTTTATTGGTCCCATTTAGAACAAGTCAAAGGAGTGGTTACTGGCATCGGAATGGTAGGGAAAGAGGCAAATGAATTACCAGGAATAGCACACTTGATAGAAGGTTCAAATTGAGCCATGAGGTATTGGCCGTAACTATTGATAACTAGGAAGCCTATGTAGAATCATATGGTTGGATAGAGATAGTGTTTGAGTCAACAGAACTAACGTGAGGGCTAATCACGTGTTAGATTAATAATTGTAAGGTCATGCTATGACGATTAAAACAAACCAAAGGGGATTCACTTTACTGTAGGAAATAAGGAAAATTGGTGGGTCTATTAATCCAATTTCAATGGTAATGTAAAATCTTAAAGAGGATGTTGCCAACAGAGTTGAGTAGGACGGAAACTTATTGTGAAAAGTAGAAACCAAAAGGTTTAAAGTAGGACAGCATGTAGTTCGAGCAAGATAAAAAAGAAAGTGGGTAGTGCGAGCAAGAGCAAATAAATGTAAGTTCTAAAAATCGGATCCTCATGATCATTGCATGTATCATGTATCATTGTGTAGTTCTTAAAGTAACTTATGATATTTATATATGATTCAATCAAGTGCCGAGAGAGAGGGTGGTTTTGAAAAATCCTCTGGTGCCTAAATGCATATATGTGCAAAGCTGTATATACTGCGTGGACCAATTTGTTCGTTGACACTAATGCATGTTTGGGTTTTATTTTTGTATTTTTCAAAAGCAAACTTGAATCCCATGCTTGGTCATGTTGTAGAAAGTCATTGCATTATGTTTCTGCCAATGTGCTTGAGATGATAGTTACGTTTCTGTGTTTTCTTTCTGCAGGATACTAAATGCATATTCAAAAGTTCCGTCAAAGTCAAAAGTATCTTCAAATCCAAAGTAAGTATAGAAAAAGTGTAAATAGTACTATAATTATTTCTTAGGTAGCTTTCCAGATATTTATGATTTCCATTATTCCCTGTGTATTCACATTGTGTTCGGCCGGATATTGTTTAGGTCAATAGTTGCTGCTAGTTGCATCCATAATTGAATTTTGTTGGTTGCAAACTGGCCACGATCTCCTGAATAAATCTTTTACTCCCTATCTTGTTTTTGGTCCCTTCAATGTCTTGGTTTACTCAGTGAGTTTGACGAACTTGGAGCAGTCCCAACCATGTCCGTGATGGAAGGTCCTCTGGAGCCATCGCCATCTGCAACTGATGCTCCTGAAGATGCTTCTTTTCGAAGCATTTTTAGTGTATGTGGTCTAGTTTTACAGAGACTTTTTAAGATTTATTCTTCAACATGTAGCAATTATTGGAGCACAGGCTGAATTTTGTATTTGTGCTGTCCCTTCTCGGACGTTTTTGTTTTCAATTGTGTTATTGCAGGCAGCTACAAATATTGGAAACAGTGCTTTAAATCTAGCGAACTCAAGACAGTCATCGCAGCCCCCCTATCATTCTTCTTCAGCTCTGCCTTTATCTTCACATTCACCCAGTGTTGTTTCCTCTGCTGCCCCAACTCCACAGATACAATCACTCTCTCTTCTGGCTTCATCTAACCAAGCACCCCTTCATGACACTGTTGATCCAATCAGCAGCAGCAATCAGGTCACTAATCTTCTGAAGCCCTCCTCATTTTTTTCACCCCCTGCTTCATCTTCTGCACTGGTAATGCCATCTATCTCTTCCTCTGTGCCAACTGCTACTCCTCTTCATCCTCCCCGGAATTTGCAACGGCCATATGGCACTCCAATGCTTCAACCCTTTCCACCACCCACCCCTCCACCTTCTCTTACTCCTATTTCTGCTCCTCCCAACAATGTGCCGCTTATTAGCAGAGACAAAGTTCGTGATGCACTTCTGATGCTTGTTCAGGTATTTCCATTTTTCCCCCTTTTTCCCCTCTCCATCTTCCTTTTTCTCATATATGCCAAGTAAACCACTTCAAAAGGAATTGAAGTGAACCGTGGAATTTAGGATTATGTTAAGACATTTTCTGTTCTTATATGATGAGGCTAAATGATTTCTGCTATATTGTCGTCTATTTACTGTAGCTACTACTTAGTATGTACTTGGGTGCATGGTTCCTTGTTCTTGAATGTCGACTTTTAGTTCCAGTACCCAGCGTCAGATAAGATTTCCCAGTTTCCAGCTGACTCATGGAACTCTTCTTTTACCAGGATGATCAATTTATTGACCTGTTTTACAAAGCGCTGATGAAGGTGCACCATCCCTGATCGTGGAGATTTTCCTCTGGAAGGTTTTGAAGGTGCACCATCCATGAGTACCTTTCGCGAAGTAGTGAGATTTACTTCTGAATTTTGCTGAGTAAAAAATGTACTAAATCAGTTCTGTGTATAGGTCGTTTACTGGAGTTCAAGAAATAATGGCAGTATAACATTTCCGCGTATAATATCACTAAACTTTGTCAACTCTGAGAAGTTGCTTTCTCGGAGATTGGAAGGGTGGCACCCTCTCTTTGGTTCTGTTTATGCCATTATCTCCCGTAAAATAGAATATTTATAACAGTTGGAATGTAGATTTGTATTAATTTCAGTTTTTAAGTTTTTTCTTTCTTTTTTTTTTTTGGGGGGGGGGGGGGGAGTTAGTCAAGTTTATTTCTTCGACGTCAGTCCTTTAGATTATTTTGTTTTGTACTACTTGTTCCTAAAACTGTTAAGATATTAGGGACATCGAACAAGGGAGCAACGGGTTCACGTCTCTCTTCCAATTTCATTGGACAGTTTTAAGTGCGGCAATAATTGAACTCTGTTTTATTGCCTAGTGTTTGATTTAAAATTTTGGTAATTTTGTGTTTGATTAAAAAAATTGCAAAATATTCTTTCTTCCGTATTAAATTATATATTTTTTTTATAATATATATTCAAATTTTTTCTCTTTTTATTTTTTTCATCGATTATCTTTATTTTTTTTGGAAATTTTGCAATTTGGTTACTAAGTTTTAGTATCGCTGACAAAATGGTCACTGAACTTATTTTTTTATTTTTGGTCACTGAGAAGTGGTGACTTTTCATTTTATCCGTTGAACTTCCGTTAATTTTTAACGAGAATAGCGGTCGACCGCTACTGTTCACTTCATCTATCAACGACAACTTGCAGCGGTCGACCGCCGACTGTTTTATATTCCGTTAAAAAATAACGGAATTTTGACTAAATTTTTAATTTCCCTTATTTTTTTCACTAATTCTCATATTTTAAAATTTTAACAATTAAACATATGTCACCTCCCAAAAATCAACATAAATAAATAAATGAAATTTATCTTTTTTTTCGAAAACAAAATATATTATAACTAAAATGTTTTCAAAACATCAATTTAAACAAATTCTATTAATAGTATAAATTCCATAATGTTCTCATCTGTCCCGTCTTTAACATGTTTTTCCGTGATCGATAAAAACGAAGTAATAGTTATTTCCCTCACAGCAGAACGTAAAACCCCTCACCCCTGTCCTCCCCCCGGCGGCTCTCTGATTTCAATGGCGGCGTTTAGGAGACTTGTCGGTCCTAATCCTGCTTTGTCATGCACGTCCCTTCTTCCTCCAGCTCTTCTAATTTGTTGCAGGGGAATAGCTTCCAAGCTTTTCGTTGGAGGTACCTCTCCTTCTCTCTCCCGCTCTCCCCGACATACTTCTTGTCCTTTGCTTGCCGTCGATATTGGTTCCCTCTCTTATCTTTCTCACCAAAATTACGAAAATAATAGTTTTCACAATGTATGATGCATTCGATAGTTGCGTCCTGTTCGATTATTTGAAATAATACGATCACCTGTTCGACGTAATGCTTCCACGAAACTTTGATGTGTAAATTCCTGACCTTTACGGAGAAATGCCCATTTAACCAATACGGAATTGATTATTTGTATATTGTTTACTTCTATCAGGTACATTCAGCTTGGTTTGATGGATGTTACTTGGTACATTATTCCCTAGATAGAGTTCATACTTATTTGTGTTTCGTAGTTCAGCAAGTCCCTTAGCCTGCGTTGTTAAGGGTTTAAACCAACAAAAATCGTTTATACCAGAGTTCAGAGTTTGTGTATTCTTTGACGGGAACAAAAGGTTTTGTTTATAATTGCTCAAAAGTCGGCTTTTGGCGGATGGTGCTTCAATATCTCTCTGGCATGTATTTTCTAAGAATTTTTTTTCCTCTCACCTTTGTAGGATTGTCGTTTTACACCACAGAACAAGGATTAACAGAGGCATTTTCTCAATATGGTCAAGTCATTGAAGGTGACTATGCGCCATTTATAGGCAATCACATTGAGTACCCTCTTCAAGCCAGTAGCTCTATTCCGTGAAGTAGAGCTCAAAGTTTGTGCTTTTTTGTCTTTGCCAGCAAAGATTGTAATGGACAGTCTCAGACAGATCAAAAGGATTTGGATTTGTGACCTTTGCATCTGAAGATGAAACACATAAAGCCCTTACAGAGATGAATGGAAAGGTAATCCCCACTTTTCATTTCTCAATTTGGTTCGTTTGAATTACCGAATTCCAATCTAACAGGTTACTGCTGACAGGCATTGAATGGACGTGTTATTTTTGTGGACTATGCAAAGCCCACATCCAGTTTTGGAGGTGGAGCGCCCATAGCCAGAGGGCCTCCAGAACCTACTGATCAGTGATTACTTTTATGAAGATGGTATTTGCGCCGAGGACAGTAGCAGGAAAAATTGGATACCTATGAGTCGAACCCTATACAAATTTGTTTCTTTATTGGCTGATTGTGCTAATAATAGATGTTTGTGACAATTCAAGATGTATGAGCCAAATCCTTCAGAACACTCAGCACCGGCAGCAAGAGTTGATGCTATTTCATGTCATAATTGATCAATCTTTAGATAAGTCGATCAGACTCTAGGCAACTTAGATCGGTGTTGAACTTATGTTTATTTTGATAGTTAGCCTGTTAATGGAGTAATGGCTGTTGACGGCCCCAACCAATTCCGGATTTTGCTGTTATTACTTTGGCCTCTTTGGGAGAACCTATGTTTGGGTAAAGATGGTTATGTATGGTGATAACATGAAAAAGTCATTTTGATTTTTTAATTAATAGGTAAAGTGGACTTAAGGTTGAAACTCGTCAACTTTGCTTTGATACAATCTAAGTTACTGATTGTGTAAGAAGCAGGGAACTCAACATTCATGTCATATTCCCCACAAATTTTATGCGGCGGGGTGTCAGGATTGAATAGGAAATGTGGGCTTAGTAATTAATTTTGTATTCTCTAACAAGTTTATGCAGCACCACGGGATGCCAAGAACTTGAGAAGCTCGTGGCCAAAGACTTTCTCAGAGAAAGAGAGGGGTACGTTCATAAGTTCATTGTCCACCCTTGTCTAGTTTCTTCGTTCTTGGAGAGAAAATTAAGCTCGGTCTTCCCTCGTGAATCAACGACCACGCAGGGCCTTTTGCGTGTTGCATCAAAATAGGCCGGTCGTGGGCTAATGCCTCGTGATTCATAATTGTGACACCAAACTTGAAACTGACGAAATTTTAGGCCGAGTCGGACAATGTAAAGGTAATGTTTTTGCTACAAGTGATGTCTAACCTCAATTTGTCCATTATTCTTCTGTTTGTACCATAGTAGATTCAGCAATCTACAGGACTCTTAAACTCTTTGCTGTTTTCTCCGAGACAAGAGGATGTCTGAATTTTGTGCTGTTTACTGGATGTTCGAGTCCGATGTAAATCATGTAACATTTCTGAGGGCACCTTTTACTCGCCTCACCACACCTGTTACGCCCTATCCTGCGGATACCTTACTCCATTCTATTTTTCTCCTTCCGCCAGACATTTATGACCGCCACCCTAGACTTACAAAACTCCTAAACTGTGGGGTTATATTAGGATGTGAATTTATTATAGGTTGAACTAACCTAATAGTTGACAAAATAGCGTGCTCTTTGCACCATTTACTTGTTAGCTGTCCACCACATCATCCACATTGTCGAATATTTTATACTTTGATGCCTTAAGTTTCTGTAATACTCCAAAAGAAACGTTCGAAATCAGAGAAAGTTTTTAGTTTTTCTCTTTCCTGTTTCAGCTTTATGATTTTATCTAATGGACTGGGGAAAAAAAATAAATAGGAAAAGTATTTATCTGCACAAAACGAACAACCAAAAACTAGCAAATACGACGACCCCAAATGCCATACACAACATATCAAGTGTGCCTTCTGTCCTCTGCTTTCTCTCCTTCCTTTCCTTCTTTTTCTCCAAATACTCTTGGTACCTTTTCCTTCCTTGGTCTTCCGTCCTTCTGCTTCCTACCCTTCTGCCCTCCAACGCCCTCTGCAATATTACCAGACTGTCCTTCCCATTCAATTGCGTCCCATCCAGGTCCTCCACCTGCAAGCTCACCTCCCTCACAAGTAAGTCCCCTCCCTCGGACCCGCCACACGTGACCAAAATCCCGCACTGCACGAACTCCGACGAAGATCCTCTTTCACCGGCCAAGATAGAAGCGAACAGCACTTGCACCTCTCCAGTCAGCCAGTGCCGCTGCACCGAGGCAGCCTTGTGGCTCGAGACGTTCATCGCCCGCCTTCCCATTGGGTCCATCAGAATCCAGCTCACCGAGAGGTCCTCTGCGAGCTCGCGGCACGCGTTCTCGCCGTCCGGGTACCGTATCGGTGTTGGTACAACGTCTTTCGGGTCCAGAAGGTCGAACCGAAACGGCGAGCACCGGAACCACCCAGTCACAGTCTCAGTCTCGATGACTTTGCAGAAAATGAGCTTCCCCTTGTAGTAAACATCGACGGCCGAAATTAGCTCGGTCGGTCGGTCGGGATTGAGCGGGGAGTTGGCGGTGTTGGGATCCGAATTGGTGGTCAGAAGCGGGAAAGAGTCGGAGAAGAAGGAGCGTGGCCCCTTGGGGAACGTGGAAATGACGTGGCGGAGACGTGCCGTGTCGGTTGAGGGCCAGGTTGAGCGGCAGATGTTTGTCCAAAGGTTTTCGTCAGAGGAGAGGTTATAGAGATGAGAGGAAGTGCAGGCGATGGAAGCTAAGGTGGGCCCGTCCAGGCGAGTCAAGATATTAGTTTGGATAATATCCGGGTGGACGGCAGAGATTGTGGCGGTGCCGCCTTCATCGACGGTGGCGGTGGAGGGGATTGGCGATGTTAGAGAGGATGAAAGAGCCATTTATAAAATACCTTTAATTTCCTCCCACAGTTTGGTATTCTTGAGTCTGAACTTCTTATTCGGGGAGGTCTGTACACGAAGGTTTATATAGGGAAGCAGCAGATAAAGGACTGGTATCTCGTGGTTAACTAGATGCCCCTCAATTTTCCACAAATCAACGAGAATGCCCATTACTTTTGAGTTCCATTGGGCCATTGGCACTCCCAAGTTGACCGTACTTGGTCGCGTTAACACGGTTTGACTCTAAAGAGCGGTACTTCCAAATTTCAGTTCCGACACGAATATATACAATTAAGGTTAACTATTTTGATGCTTCGAAAATAATTATTTCTTTTTTGGCCACCAAACACGTGCATAAAAACTATGGGAACCAAAAAAAGTAGCTTTTACAAAGCCAGTCAGAGCTTATCAGAATGCTTTTACTTCCCAGCTGAAAACTCCATTCTATAAATAAAAATTCGGAAATACTTTCCATATTTTCAGCGTGGTAATTTATAAACTGCATGAATAGTAAGTAAATAACGAAGAGTTATAATGCTTTAATAGTAATATAATCTCTTTATAATAATATGTGAAATATATCAGTTTATATCGTTATTATTTGAATTATAATTAAACAATATTTTATTATTTAAATTATATTCTCTAATATAGATTAGCGTTATTCTGATATGTAGTTTTTAATGGACCTTTTGTGTCTATCCAGTTCTTTTGTGTCTATCCAGTTGGATTGGGCAATATATGAATAAGCGGTGAGTGGAGAACTGGCTGTAGGAAAATTCGGTACTACTTCTTAGTTCAGACTGTATCGTTTAGAGCATTCCTAGTAGCTTATTCAAATTTGACTCTCTATTTTAACTAAAAAGTACACTCATCTATTTTAACTATCAACTTTTTAAAAACATCCACAACAGTTTCTCTATTTTAACCATCTACTTTTACTATTCTATTTAAATATTATTATTCAAAAATTTCTTTATTATTTCTCTATCATTTATATTTTTTAATATTCGTTTTATTGTAACGGTTATATTTTTGAATATTTGTCTTATCCTAAAAAGGGTGGATTTTTTAATTTTTGTCTTTTCCTAACGCTCAGTATTTTTTAACTTTATCTTATCTCAACGATTAGATTTTTTAAAAAATTTCTTATCCTAACGGTCATATTTATAAATAGTCGTCTTATTTTAACGATCATATTTTTAAAAATGTATTAAGTTAGTCTTTATTTAGTTTAAAATGTATTAAGTTAGTCTTTATTTAGTCTAAAATGTATTAAGAAAAGAAAAAGAAAAAGAAAAAAAATAAGAAAAATATTAATATTTTATTATAGAGAAGTGAACAGTGGTTATCTAAATATAGAGAACCACTGTTCACATGTTAAAATTTTTAGCTAAAAACTGTTAAAATAGATAAGCTGTTAAAAAATATTTTTTGGCTTTTTTGTTAAATTGGTTCTCTATTCTAACCAAAATGTTAGAATAAAGAACCTACTAGGAATGCTCTAAATCCCCACAAGATATATCTGGAAGATGTCGTTTTCAATCTGTCTGGTCAGTTTCCGCAATTCAAATAAAATGAGGTATTTGTCTGGCTCAAATGGACATTTTTTGTTTCTACGCTGGTATTTTCTGTATTATATTAATCATCACGTCATTTTCTTTCCTACGATTAGTCAGCAGGTTAACATTCTAGTATTCTACCACTTGCTTCAGTTAGAGTCAATAGGAGCTAAGCTTCAAAAATGAAAATTCTAGTATAGCAAATCAAAAAGCTCTCCGTGTTCACAACGGTATATTTTTTTTTTATTATTTATTAAAACATTAATATACACATTTATGTTAACTATTTATACCATTTTATTTTTTTGGACAATTTAAATTATTTTTTATCAATACTATGGGGAAAATTTCAAAACGGTCCTTAAAATGGTTGCAATGATGTATTCATTAATCCACCCAAGTGGTTCAAGTGACATGGGGAGTCCATGAGAGTGGTTTAGGCGCACGTATATTTAGGAGTTCAAACTACTATTTATGCAAAAAAAAAAAACTTGCTACTTAAATGAGAGGCTATTAGTGGGCTGATCAATCTTTACAAGCTTGTCGTGACATTGAACCAAACTCACGTGGATATTGAGTCCGTTTAAACCTGATACATATGAATGAATGTCTGAATTTTTCTAGTTATAAAAAAATGATATATTCATTTATGCCGTATATTATTCTCTATGGAATAAGTGCTTGAAGATTATTTGAAAAAAGAATCACATATTATGACTAGAGGAACTTGAATATAGAAAAAGTATTAGAAAGGGCCAAAATGATTAACTAAGGCGAAAAAGCGCCGCTTACCCCCGCCTTCTAACGACATACCGAGTTTACCAAATTCAAAGGGCAATTTGAGAGCAAGAGGAGAAGGAAGAACATGACCAATGGTCCCTTCAAACACCATAAGGTCATGATTGACCCAAAAAGTCTTCTTTGGATCAAGAGCATAACGAATCCGTTCCACCCACAGGACACCAGATTCAAATGGATTACGAACACATAAACACCAAGAAAATAAGATAAAAAATGAGTTTAATATGGGATTAGGTGCAAATCTATCTTAACCATACGTTAGATGGTGGACTAAAAGATCGTGGCGGTTCGTTTGGTAGCGTCATGATAACCCATTGTAGCTAAGGGACTGCAGCGTTTTCCCTTTTTTTAAATGGGAGGACAGAGACATTTTATCTTTCCCCTTAAGCAGGGGATTAAGACATTGATGATGGTTAATACAAGGGTTAGTGTAACCTCCACTTAAACAAAACTTAAGCGATCAGCATTATATTTGCTTGATCGTCCAATCTGAAACAATCTACTACATGTTTGGAGAAAAAAGCTTCCTCCTCAATTTCCTGGCAAATTATAAAATCGCAGTAAACTCTTCCCAATATTCGCCCCCTGATTCGCCACGACCTACAGGAATCTGGAAATTATAAATACAAAACCCACGTTTTGTCCATTATAGTGGTGGCTCAGAAGCTCCGGGATATGTAAAATCCCAATACTAATAGGATAATAATATCTGGCAGCACCTAAATCGTGTTCACTCAACCAAAGCTCCTGTACATTGATTAGTCGTGTGTCCCTATGCCTAGTCTTAATTTGATGATTCCAATGGGTACAAGTAAAGTCAAAAAGCGTGCAATCAGATCGTACTGAAGTTAAAAGAATTCTTGCTTTCGTGGCCACTAAAGCGTGGAAGATGATGACTCTTAGGACATGTACATTTCGTGAAAAAAGTTTGTATTCGAATGTGTGTGTTTGAGGGTGAAAATTTTGGCTATTGGAGTTTAGGAAATATTATAAAGTAAATAAATGTTATGGGAGTTAGTGAAAAGTGAAGACGAAGAAGATTTTTAATAAATATTATAATAATAAAAAATTATGTGTTAAATTTTTTAGTAGTAAACCTAAAATTTTAAGTCCAATTAATTGGGGCTCAAACATGCTTATTACATGAGTTTATTCGGTCTATCTTCGGCAAAAATTGTATTCAGCCTAATAATTTCCTCTGCAGCATGTCAACCATCTAACATGAGTGGTCCAGATATACAACAAAGAATTTATTCCTGTCCCTTGTAAATTATTAATTTGGACATAGTTTTCGAGGTAACAAGTCATAACAGTAAGGGCAAGATTGTCTTTGCACAAAAGCGAGATGACAACTTCTGCAACGGACTGCCTCTGTAGCAGGTGTGCAGTCCGTTGCAAATTCAAGAATGACCATAAACAGAAAAAAAAAGAGTAAAAAAAAGTAAAAGAAATATACAAGTTGCAACACACGTGTCTATGCCTTGAAGTAACGGTTACAAGGCAAACTAAAAAAAAAGGCAGAAACATATGTTAGTCGGCAGTTTAATCGTAATTATAATAAATATTATAAATAAACATAATTTAAATATTATGTTATTTTTTTATCTTTTTCATTCATCCCAATAAAAATAATCTACAAACAATAACCTAAACATCATCATTACTTTTTTACACATCATCAATTTCTACACAAACATCAATATAACTTCAACATCACCTAAAAATTCTCAAAACACTCCAAATCTTACAAAAATCTTCAAAACGAACATAACCCTAGAACTGCTTGTCAAATCCAAGATGGATGCTTGGCTACAAAATGTTTGGGTTAATTATTATATGTTAATGGAAACCTCATTGTATTAGACTTTTAACTTATAATACTAAGGAAAAGTTATTTAAGTGTTACGTATAGAAAGAATAAAAAGTGACAATTATTCTCTTTTACAATAAGGTTTCATCGAAGTTAAGATTCTATTTCGTCTGTGGTTTGATCGAGCTGGAATTTAGAGGAGACGTTCACGATATAAGTGGCTATAATCTGAATGATGAAGATCATATTTTAAGCTCAGAACAGTGTTTCGTACGCTTAAACAGTAACTGCGAATTGGTTGGTAGTTTCTCTACGTATTCTTTCGTTGTATTTGTCAATATTGATATAATCTTGAAGATCTGAGTTGTAGTCTCTAGTTGTTACTAGAGAAGACTTTATGTACTCATTATTTAGCTTATAGTGAAGGTTTTGACTGGACTAGATCCAATGATTTTTCTTTCTCACGCCTGGAAAGTTTTTCATATAAAAATTGTTTGTGTTGTTTGGTGTGATTGATTATCATGAAATTATTTTTCAGTGCGTATAATTATTGAGATTGCACTCTGCTTCCATCTAGAGAGAATAATTATTCCGCTGTTTGTTTATCGTTATCTCCCTCAACACAAAATATGCCATAAAAAAGGAAATTTGTCATTTTAGTCATTGGGTTTTACTCATTTTATTTTTTGATCATTGAGTTTTTTTTTCCAAATTTTAGTCCTTGAATTTACATTTTTTTTACGAAAATGACCCTTCCGTCAGGGATCCGTTTGTTTCCCTAACGGAAGGGTCACATCATGACAACTCAACAGTTGACGTGGTAAGAAAAAATGAAATTTAGTCCTTGTGTTTTGTTCTCTTTTATTTTTTAGTCCTTGTGTTTTGTTCTCTTTTATTTTTTTAGTCCTTGTGTTTTGTTCTCTTTTATTTTTTAGTCCTTGAGTTTAATTTTTTCAAATTTTAGTCATTGGATTTACATTTTTTGATGAAATGACCCTTCTGTCAGGGATCCATTTATTCCCTAATGGAAAGACCATATTAGCTGACAACTTAGCGTATGAATTAGGCCTTGTAGGTCCTTGATTTTTTTTGTAAAATACGGTCCTACTTCCATTCCATGGGAGCAGGTGCGAGGAACAAATAAATCAAAGAGTACACATGCTTTATTCAACTCAATAGAACACATAATGTCTTAGTTTTGGTGCTTTGAATAAATAACAGTAAATAACATATATTAAAATTTGAACAGTAATCACTGACGAAAAGGCCATTTTGTCAAAAAATGTGAATTCAGGGATTACAATTTTAAAAATTAAACTCAAGAACTAAAATGTCAATTGTCCTTCTCACATCAGCTTCTGAGTTGAACTAAAAAATTAAAAAATAAAAAAGGATAAAATTCAAGACTAAAATGTCAATTAAAAAAAAAAAAGTAGAAAAGCCTGAGACTACATAGTAGAAGCCGTGTAAAATGCTAGATGCGCAAAAAACGTGACGGCATTAAGATATAGACGGACGTAAAAACGACTAAGAGGTGTTTATCATTGCTGCCTCTCTTTTCTTCCCATTTTTCTTTGATTGGGTCAGTGGCCTTATCTCATATACTAATATTCTAAGTTCGGGAGAATCAATCTTTGGAACTTCCATTATTGAGTAAATCTCGCTTCCCAGAACTCTTAAAGTGAAGATTATGCAGAGAAAGAACAGCAAAAAGGTTTTGTTAGATCGTTCATAATATACAATTTCCCAAAACCTATAGAAAGATAGATACAAGTGTCACGTCCCAAAAATCAGTATAAATAAATAAAATAAATTTATCGCATTTATTCGAAACAAAACATAATATAACGATATTGTTTCAAAACATAAACTTGAACAACTTAAAATCTATAATGATGCTCTCATCTATCACGCCTACATGCTCTTTAGGCTCAATCTCTGAGCAATCTTTTAAAATAAGAAAAATAAAACGGAGTGAATTCGACAACTTAGTAAGTAGAGAATAAAAAGATATATTCTTTTCTTTGAAAATAATACTCAATTCAGTGACCAGAAATACAGAAAATAACATAGCATTTCAGAAAATCCCCTTTGGCATCAACAATAAGCCACATTGACCCCTGTGGAAGGGTTGTGCAACGACTTAACCAACAGCAGCAGTAATCAGTAACAGAACATCGCCTCGGGGTTTGAAAACAATATAATATATAATAACATAATTCAGATTTCAAAATCAGAAATGATATTCAGCAGAATACAAAATATTTGATAAATAATTCAGAACAGTCATATAAAAAATCTCAATATGTCTTTTAAAATTCCACATTTGTTTTCAGAATAGCATAAACTTGCAATAAAATATTTTCCATAACATCGTTTATGAAAACATGTTCATAATTTTTGAAGAAAACAATATAGTAGCTCCGCTTACCCGACTTGCTTCGATAATCGAACTGGCCTAAAATCCATGTATTGCAGCGACCCAAAAGAACCAAAGAAAATCGAGAAACTCAACAATGGCCGAAAATTGACCGAGAGAGAGAGAGATCTCAAAAATGATAGAGAATTCACGTTTGAGAGATGTGAATAGTCTGTGAGAGGAATGTCCCTTTTATAGGCTGAATCAAAGTGTAACAACCCAAATTGTTGCCCTTTCGAAATCCTCCATTAACAACCATAAATCGCTTGATTTATTGAGAAAACGTCGAGATCCACACAATGGAGTTGAAATGCAACAAAAATCAGTCGAAAAAGTACTAAAACGGATGAGAAATCGAAGAGAGAGAGGAACTGAAGGGTTGAAAACGACGGCTAGGGCATAAGAATCGAGATTCTAAAGTTTGGGGAAGAAGAAGATTAAAACACATCGTTTTACTTAAAAATCCAATTCGAGCAAAACATGTTTAAATAAAATAAAGTTTCATTATAAATCATAAGAGCGGACGCGCGCCTCGGTGGTCCAGCTGCGTCCCTAGGTTCGAATCCCAGACTGGCATGTTTTTTTTTTTAACCCGATTGAGTATGGGATTGCAGGTGAAGGTGGTTGGTTTTTTTTTTTTTGGGGGTTCCCTCCTTCCAGTTCTTGAAGGTTTGACTTGGAACACCTATATTCAATCCACTGGCAGCCCCCCATTTTTTTTAACCCGGTTGAGTATGGGATTGCAGGGGAAGGTGGTTGGTTTTTTTTTTTTTGGGGGGGTTCCCTCCTTCCAGTTCTTGAAGGTTTGACTTGGAACACCTATGTTCAATCCACTGACACATATTTTTGTTGCTTTCACAGACCGTGGACGATGATGCTAGCAGACTAGCAGTGCTGCACCATAATTGCTATTTTTTTGCTCCAAATGCAGGCGTCATTTTCTAATGATTATGTCACGATTTTATAACTATCATTAACAGTACTTGAAGTTCAATTTTGGTATCAGTTAAAAGTACACTAACTTTTACTTCTATATAGATTAAACATTTTCTTCTTTCTCAATGATAAACCTATACTTCTATTGCATTACTTCACACATAGAATGACCCAACTTGTACAAAATTCAAATTTTGAGCAGGAGGAGGAGTTGCTGTTGGAAAAAAGAAATAGATGAGCACATTCACAATCACACGCTAATTGACAGCAATCAAGTTGCATGCAGCATTCTAATTGATAGCCGGATACTCCCAACGATTTTGGCATATCATCAAATACCTTGAAGTCCAACTTGCAGAGTGTGATGGTTCACCACTCCACATACAACCATTTTCTTTTTAATATATTTAACGGCGCAATTTTTCTTTCCCACTTGTTTTCTCGACAGCATATTATTGAAAGATACATATCTTGAGTACTTATATATAAAATTGTGGGATATCACTCCCATACATATCTGTTTATTACCCACATCTATGACCACATATATATATATATACACTGCGCTCTGCTTTGTATGATTTCCTGGGCTCTGCTTAACGACCGTAAAGGATGCCTTGGGGCATGTACCTCAGGTGGGGGAGTTGGGAAGCTTATCCATATCAGCGCCGGATGCATATCCAGGGAAAGAAATGCCTCACGTCATGAAAAGAACGATCTTTTCCTGTGTTCAAAGAAGGTGGAAGAACAAGGGGATAAGCTTACTGTACTTGGGCATGTTGAAAAGAACATGAAAACTCCCAAACTTTAAGATCTACTAATGTCAATCTCTAACAACTACCTTCAATTAATATTCGGAAAAAAAGAGAACATATTTCGAGCTTTGCGATGGGCGCGGCCAATGATGTTAGGTCAAGATGTGAACTAGTCCTTTCGAGTAGCATTGCAAGTTGGACTGGGTGATCGAGTTTGGGTGTGAAATAAATAGGACACCGAGATTAACGAGTCCCTGCAAATCACCCATCACCATCGGAAACCAATCAAATAGGCGGCTTTTCAGAAGCTCTAGTAGTCAAGCCTGGTTTCTCTTTTAACATTCATTTGGTGGGATGATTAACCAACAATACCGTCCAAATTAAGAACTTAGGTGGCTCGGATTAGGATGAGTGCCAACGAACGTGCTCTTTTCAAAATGTTCTACCAAGAGCCTACTTAAGAATGGTGTCCTAACCATTTAATGCTATGTCATGCTAGTCCGGTTGGGCATTTTTTGGTCAAACATTTGTCCTAACATATTTATATATTTTTGATTCTAGGAAGGAAGATATTTTCAGGTGAAGTGGGGAAGGCAATTCAGCAAAAATGCAATGAAAACAGGAAGTGGTCGATCAGATTCAGCGTAGGTTTTATTTTTTAGCTGATTTTGTAATGGTTGTCAAATGCTCTCTGGTCTTCCTCTCCATGTATACGTCTCATTGCCAAGGAGGGAACCCAATAGAAAAAATAATAATAAGAAGAAAAAACAGGTTGAAGAAGGAAGTTTTGCAAAGATCAACCCCTGAATAGGTTAGAGCCTGCCAATATAGTAGCCATGGAGCCTGGAGGGACGACAACAATAGTGGTGGCGTGGCTATGCACTTTGGAGCCTTGTATATGCATTGGGCCTTGTATTCAACGCATGTTCGAGGCCCATGCCCAACAAGGCTTTGTAGTTTCTTCTATTCTATAAAGAGCTGAAAAGGGGCCCATCCACGCTTCCAGCATTGTCTGTCCCCAGTCAATCGGGCGGACCCAATATGAACAAACATGCGCAAACATCCATGTCCAGCAACTGAGGGTGGGTTTGTGTAGTAAAATTTTTGGTATTGGGTTTAGTGTTGGTATTGGGTTTAGTGAAAAAGTGAAGAGAGAGGTAATATTTTATAGTTTTTGTAATATTTTATATTTTTTTATGGAAGAGAGAGAGATTATATTGGAGTATTTTATTAGGAGAGAGATAAAATTTTGGGTAAAATTTTAGTGACAAACGCAGCCTATCAATCCACCTAAAAATCACGTCCTCTCTTGGCTCCCACCTCCGTCCTGTATATATTTGCGAAGCTGCCATTAACTCTATCTACTTGCAGATATTTTTGGAACACGTAAATGCTCGATTCTTTTAAGTTTGAAGATAATTATCAGTGAGCTCTTTCACAAACACGTGTTAAGAGACACATTAAATTTAGAGCAGACACAGATTAGAGTACAGTTGGGCTCATCTGCAACGGGAAACGGGCTTATTTTAACTTCCTCTAACGAAACGGTATTTGGGTATAACCGTCCTCTAACACAAAGAATCACGGGTGACCTACGGTACTCTTAAGAGTTGGTCACTTGCTATAACAGGGGGGCCATCTGGCAGCACGCAAGTACTTCCGTTGGATGTCGCAAAGCAAGCAACTCCCGTAACTCCACGAACAGTACCACATAAAATCCATATCCTAAATTCGAATCTAGCACCAATTGTTTTGTGATCATTCGCTTCTCCACGTCACCCTCTCCTTTGCGTTCTGAACAGCGGACAGGGTCACCCAAAACTGAAACAAAAACATCCTCTCTCACCTTCTTTCCCCAATACTTGGCGCTCTTTTTTTTTCTCCCTTCACTCCCCATTGGAGCAAATTTTCGCTCTGGTTCTCTCTCCCTCCCATATATGGAAATTAAATTGCAACGTAATAGCTTCCTCCAGTCAAGGTGCTCAATTCTTTCTTTTCCGAAGTATCAAATACTAAAGATTATCCGCAAGAATCGCTGAAGATTTTGTTTTCCGGATAAGTAATTTGAGGCATCTCGGATTTTGTTCATATGATTTTAGACTTATTAACTGTCGCTTGATTCTTTTTGTCTAATTTTAAGTGTAAAATCTTGCTGTTTGTTTGCGGTGAAACTAAGGGAAACTATAAGAAAAAAAAGGGAAATTCGAAATTCTGTCGCACGCTTGTTTGGAAATCTCTTCAACTAGCCAGTGAGTCCACTAAAGGTGTTGCTCATTATTTTTTCCCTCATAAATTTTTATCCGCCTCCGAACGGCGGAATCGTTATTCCAAAATTTTCTTTTCCTTTCTCTTCTTTTTGACTCTTGTTTTGGCAATCAAACAGTGACAGAAGTCAGATGAAACGAGACGATGCACATTTTCAGAGTTTGATTTTACAGTATACGTTATTAATTTTGTACTACATTTTCCATTCTTTGTGGACCTAGGCAGCATATGTGCGACTTGGAGTGGCTCGATTGAATGAGCGATTGTGGTGACACTAGGTCTTAGTTGAAATGCTTCCTCCATTGGCGTTTGAATACGTTGGCGCTTGACATTGTATTTGCAACTGTGATGCTTAGACAAATACTTGATGCTTTAATTTCTCACCAGCCACCAACGGTGGCTACAATTTGTCATATTTTGAAAGCTACGAGCCTGCCAAACTTGCGTTAGCCCTTTACTGTTACGTTGGATTATAACCCTTCAAAGCATCGAGATGAAAATCATCATGTATGTTCTAGTATCTTATTCTTGAATTCTGTATTTTCAGCTCTTCAGATCCTTGGCCATCTGGAAATCCAATCAGAACCCGTTTTTCCTCCAAGCAAGTGGCTATCTTCGGTAACCTCCAAATAAAATGGGGCAAGTCAAGGAAGAAATGTCCTACCAGGCTTGTTTTGATACAGAGAAATAATCATGGTCTTAACCACCGGTCCATGGGATACATGGAAAACCATTTAACCTTCCGTAAATCAAGAAGAATGGAATACCTCCCTCCTCTTCAATCTGCTGACGATGGTGTGACAGTCAATGGGAGTCCTCAAGCAACTACCAGCAGTGATATGGAGGGAATGAGGGTCAAACCAAGTCAATCACTTGAAGGTGAAGACCATAGTGAAGGTCTTGTCCAGTCTTTGCATGAGGCTGCCAGAATTTTTGAGTTGGCAATTAAAGAACAAGTTTCATTATCAAAAATATCTTGGTTTTCAGCTGCCTGGCTTGGTGTAGACAAAAATGCATGGGTGAAAACTCTGTCTTATCAGGTATATCGTAAAACCTTCTGCAATGGTTAGTAAGACTCGCCCGTGAAGTAAATCATTGCAAACATTCTTTGGAGTTTATTCCTGGATAAATCTTCCATTTTATGGATGCATACACTTGCACTGGTCAAGAGTTTGTATCTTTCTTAGTTGACTGTCAGATATATCTATCTGAACGAGTGTTTTTTCGCAATGCAATTTTAGTTACCTGTTCCCTTGGAAGAGTTGTAAGTTGCTACATGATTTGAGTGTTTTTCTTGAAAGTTCTTAATATAGCATGACGGTGACATGGTTAAGCTTCTAGATTTTGTGTGTGATAAGTAAGAAGCTCTGAGTTCTCTGTTATATAATTTTGACTAATCAGCTCTTACTCTATCCAAACTCATATTCTATTGAAGCTATCTGAATATTCGTGAACTCTTTCAGGCTTCTGTGTATTCGTTATTGCAAGCTGTGAGCGAGATTTCGTCCCGAGGTGAAGGAAGAGACAGAGATATAAATCTTGTGGTTCAAAGGAGGTAGTAATTTGCTTTTAATTCACGTTTGGCTCTTATGATGCTCAGTGACTCCCATTTAACATCATTGTGCACAGCACTAACCTACCTACATTGTCTTTTATTGCCTTTCCATTTATCTATATGTTTCTTTTTTAATTTTTTCTGTAGGCTTTGTTAATTATGTTTAAGTTGGTGTCATGCAGTTTATTACGGCAATCTACTCCATTTGAGAGTTTAATCAGGGATAAATTATCAGCCAATCAACCTGATGCTTTTGAATGGTTTTGTTCTGAGCAAGTTCCAGTGGCGGTGACATCCTTTGTCAATAATCTTGAAGGGGACGCACGCTTTGCTGCTGCCACTGCTGTGTATGTTGTAATCTTGACATTACTGCAAGTTAAATTTTTCATGATGAGTTTGAAGTTAGGGTAGAGATGATTTTACTTTGAAATTGCTTCCAGGTGTGGGAAAAGTAGGTCGTACGGATCAGGAAATGCAAGTGCCACATCACTTCTCATGCTGGCACTTACCTGCATTGCCGCAATTACAAAACTTGGGCCAGCAAAAGTTTCTTGTCCTCAATTCTTTTCCATGATCCCAGAAACAACTGGTAGATTGATGGACATGGTGGTCGACTTTCTTCCCATATGCCAGGCTTACCATTCTATGAAGGATATTGGTCTACGCAGAGAATTTTTGGTGCATTTTGGTCCTCGAGTTGCAGCATGTAGGGTGAACAATGATTTGAACTCGGAAGAGGTCATTTTCTGGGTAAATCTTGTACAGAAGCAGCTGCAACAAGCAATAGACAGGGAGAAAATATGGTCAAGACTGACAACATCTGAAAGCATTGAGGTTAGTGCTAAATCTAAGTTTTAGAGGCAATGTGTTGCTTTGATCGGTGTAAAGGGTTAGTTAATGATTGAAGAGTTTTAGTTCTAGATGTATTTAAAGCTAATGAACGTGTTGGCTAATGGTATCTTTTGAGGTTTAACTCAAGTGTATCTCTTAATCTGACATGCCACATCTTGTGAGGCATGTTGCTCAATCCGTAAGACTTGAGACTCGGGCCATTTTCTGTTTATTTTACTTTCTGGGATATGAAATTCTTATGTCTTTTTGTCTTCAATTTTTCTGAGACCAGATTGTTGCTTACAGTGCCACGTCAACTTCATAAAGGCATGTGTTGAAAAAATCTATTACAAGAAGGATATAACTAAATATTGAAATTGCATGGTTCTCATTGCGAAAGATGAAGTAACCGATTGTAGTGAGAGATACTTCAAAGAAAAGACTTGTGAAAAAAAAATTTAAACGAAAAAAGCATACCCATGAGTGGGCAGTGAAAAGAAAATATTAACATCGACTAGGGCTATGCTGTTTTTTATTTTCTGATAGTTTTGTTTTATTTCCTGATAGATCGTAACTAACTAACTAACTACCATACGCTAAAGGCCTAAACCCTAAGATTTTCCTTGTCTAACTGCGTTGATTTTATGTTTTTTTGGGTAAGGGTAACTGCATTGTGCTCATAAAATATAAGCTCTTTTTTATAGTGCATATTTATTTACTACAGGTTTTGGAGAGGGATTTGGCTATTTTTGGATTCTTTATCGCCTTGGGCAGGAATACAAAGTCCTTTCTATCTGCTAGTGGTTTTGATGTTATAGATGATCCTCTTGAAGGCTTCATAAGGTATACTTCCTCACCTTTTAAATTTATTTTATCTTCCTGTAAGTGTGATTTTTCTCCTATGAGTTGTTTACAATTCAATTGTCTGATCTTTGTCTCAGGTACCTTATTGGTGGTAGTGTGTTATACTATCCTCAGCTTTCATCAATAAGTTCTTATCAATTGTATGTTGAGGTTAGCATGTAGGGTTACTATAATCGTAAAAATATATTTCACGGTTCACTTATGGAATTTAATCATGATTTTTTGTTAATCTGTAGGTAGTCTGCGAAGAGTTGGATTGGCTTCCTTTTTATCCAGGCAATGTTGGCACCCAAAAACTGTCACATGGCCATAAAAGTAAAAGAGAAGGTCCTCCCAATGCCGAGGCTATCCCCCAAGTAATAGATGTTTGCTCTTATTGGATTCAGAGCTTTATTAAATACAGTAAATGGCTGGACAAACCTTCAAATATTAAAGCAGCAAAGTTCCTGTCTAGAGGGTAATTTTACTCATGGTTCAGTAATAGTTGCAATACAAAGAGCTGCATGAAATTTTGGCAAATATGACATGTTATCTAACCTTTCAGCCACAACAAGTTAATGGAGTGCATGGAAGGATTGGGGATATTGAGGTAAGCAAATGGAGGCCAAGCTCGCTCAGTCTCTCTCCCTCTCTCACAGACACACAAATATGCAAGCACACTTGCACACATGGCCATGTGCAAACAAAGACATGCAAGTTTATTTATATACTCCTCTTCGTTTTAACATTCTTTTTAAAAACATTCCTTTAAATCAGCATGTGGTGTGTATGGACCATGGCATTTTGTCTGTAAAATCAACCAGTACTTGCAGATTATGGTTTCTGAAAATATGTGATGCAGGGATGACATGCTGGAAAGCAACAATAAGAGTTCCATTGAGAAGATCGCTTCGAAGACTTATTTGCCAACTGATAAGGAGTCGGATGCATTTGACAAGGTTGGCTTCTTTCCATTCAAATCAAGTGCATTTCAGTCCGCTCTATATTGAGGGGCTTCATGCTAATGTTGAAGTCGGAACTGCCCCACATAACTTGATCCATCAACGAGGAACACCTTAGTCACAAGGATCTGCAATTATTTTTTTGTGCTTTAGCTGGATTCATAAAGTCATCATTTTGTTCTTAGTCTAAAGAATACAGAGGATTGTCAAACGTCCAATTTTAGCGAAGCAATCAGACAGGTGCCACTGCATTCTTCTACCCTGCAACAGCATCCAAATTTGAGTTGAATGCTCAACGCAATCTCTAACGGCCCTATTTAGAGGACAACATGGATATTCCACAATCAACATAGTTTTTTTCTCTGTTGCTGGTTCCTCACTCTTTGATTTATCATAAATTGCAAAATATACTTGCCTTGATATGATACCTTGCTCTTTCACCTTTCTGTTGTTGTTGAGCCCAATGAATGGGTTTCTAAATGCAATTGTTTTCCTAGTCAGAAAAGTTTTATGCTATCTCCTTTTATTTTGGATTGTTTGAAGGCTTCTTCAATATGATGAACTTGACATCTGGTTCAGGCATTGGAGAGCGTGGAAGAAGCTCTTATAAGACTGGAAAAGTTGCTTCAAGAGTTACATTTGTCAAGTTCTGGTTCTGGAAAAGAGCATCTAAAAGCTGCTTGTTCTGACCTTGAGAAAATGAGGAAGCTCAAAAAAGAGGCTGAATTTTTGGAAGCATCTTTCAGAGCAAAAGCAGCTTCACTGCAGCAGGTGTTCTTGTCGTTCTCTAATATTCTGTTAAAGAGTAACTTAGACCTAAGAACATGTCGACTACCAGTGACTGCAATCAACATGACTTTCTCTCTGTCATGAGAAACTCGCAAGTGTTATGAGCATTGGATTTTTGTCTGGTTCAGAATTTATAAGTTTTAGCAAGGCATGACACAACAAGTTGCTGTATTTAGGAGGTTATTTTGTGTTGTCTAAGTCTTATGACTGACTAAAGGATCTGTTGACATGAAAATTTTAGTGATAGAAAAGTGATTTTTTTTTTTTACAAGTATCTATGGGCAGCCGCTTATATGTTGTACTTGGCGTAAAAGTAAACCCCGGATGTTTAGAATTATCTTGTACCCAAACAGAAAAAGTATGAAACTATTCCCACCTGCATCTAACTAATACATTTTCTTATAGAAAACCTAATTTTGCATTGAGACAACCCACAATTTCCACATGAGTCTTCCATGCATCTTCAGATTGAGATGCTTATTGTCTTGTCAAGCTCAAATTGTTGTTCTGCTGAAACAAAAAAGAATGCTGGATAAATCCTTTCTTTTTTGATCGCTTCATTCTCATGCTCTATCAGTTAGGATCACATCTGCACAGTTGTAATTTGACATCTCCCCTTGTTGAAATTTATGTATCTTCTGATATATCTAGCTGTGCTTCTATACTGATCATCCAGGGGGATGGTGACCGTCATTCCCAGTCAAGTACCAGTGATCAGCAACAGTACTTGAAAGGGAAAAACAGGAAGAGTGCTAAAGTTGAGCTGGACAAGAGCAACAGGTATGGAACGTCTATAGTAGGTTTAGTTCTTTCATGCTGGAAGCTTAATATGTAATCTCATCTTTGATATTTCAACAGTGACCTCCTATGTCTTACCTTCTTTTTTTCTTTTTCTTTTTTTTGCTTTAAGTGAATTTATCTGATTCTTTCCAGACTTCTTAACAAATCTTATGGATTGTGGAGCTTCTTTATCCGCCCCCCAGCTGGGCAGCCTGGTCCAGAGTCCACTATGGATGGATTTGTATACCCTTCTTTTACCATGAGTATATATTGTTGATAACTTGTGCATTTATTATGTAAGATTGTGTGGGATTACAGCCAGATGCATTATTTACATTTTAGGATTTCTGGTGCATATGAGCAATATGATTGCTATTTGGCTCGAATGGGACGTGTTTGACCAAAAGCAAACACCAACTGCGTTGATCTGATATCATTTATTCTCCTGCTTAGGGAGGTTTTGTGTCATTCGCTTGATTATAATTTGCACGGACTAATATTGCTATTATGCTTTTGGGTGCACTCATCATCTGCATTTTTTTGGGGGCCATTACAGCATATCTATAGTCATGCATATTCAATTCTTTAGGCATACGCCTTCCGTGTTTCATTTGTGCTTTCATATTAAACTAAAGGCCTACATTCTAGGTGCCACCTCCTCCCTCCTTAGTATAGGTCTCAGACACATATGCCTTTGATTACAAAACTAGCCATTAGTTAGTGACTACAAATAATTTAAAAGAAGTTTCAATTCTACCCTTCTAATGACTTGACCTTCAAAACCAAATAAGATTTATCCCGATATAACATTCCACGTGGAATGTTATAAGTTGTGAAGTAGAAAAATAATCTTCCATCACAACCTCATAAAGCATCCCTCACTGTAGAGAGCAAAATGCAATGAAATTTCCATTTGGTGAGAGTCGATCTAAGATTCTGCACATAACATTTACGAGCATAAACTCTACCTTTCCTCAAGATTTTCAATGTTAACTTGCCAACTTTATCTTTATCATATCACTCACGATCCTGTCACTCACTCTTACTTGTGTGCCAGCTCCCCTTTAATAAGTGAGCTCAACTCGTGTAATATATAAATCAAAATGGAAGTTAAAGAGTGGAGCCAAGGTTCAAACTTGAGATTACTGTTCCAGTAACATATTAAATTATCGTCTATTTAATCTTATAGTTGTTATTTTTGACATTTTTTTATAAGTAAGCCAATCTTATTAAAGGAAAAGAAAAGTGACAGTACAAGAGACTATACTGACAAAAACTAAAGCATACAAGCTAAAAAACTAAGAAAATCCAGAAAACCCACAAAAGGATAACCCAAAACCGAATTAGCCCACATAAAAAGAGCATACAACATAGAACCCCCCAAAGTAGACAAAGACCCAGCCCTGTCTTCAAAACATCTGTCATTCCGTTCCTTCCACAAACTCCACCAAATGCACGCAGGGATCATTTTTGACATATAATATCAATATTCTTCCGCCGAGGAGACTGAACTCAGTTAGTGGTATGTTGCTGCTGATCAAAGAGTTTGGATAGTCCCTGTAGAGTTATTTTTGTGGTTGGTAGTACTATTTGTTAGAATAGACCTTAATGCGAAGAAACATACTTTTGTATGTACGTGTGAGTATTTATGCTGGAAGTCTTGAGATTTCAGGGCTAAGTCTCCTCATGGTGTCATTCTTCAGCCACGTACCGAGTGCTTTTTAGGGTTACTTTAGCTTCTTTCCACACTAAACAGTCTCAGCTTAGTAATGAAGCGCATTAAAGGGAACTTAAACTTCTAGTCATATTAACCTGTCACTTCGTAACAATTTCTTCAATTGTTTTCTTCACGTATCAGTAGCTTAGGGCGTTAAAATGATGTCATGCTATTTGAAGCTGGTTTGCTTCATTGAAACCAATGTTATCTGATTTCAGTTTCCCTTCTGCATGCAGGAAAATGAAGGTGTGGAGCAGACTACTACAGATATAGATGTGGCAGAGTCGGAATCAAATGAAATACGGCGTTTTGAACTGCTAAGGAATGAGCTCATAGAACTTGAAAATCGTGTCCAAAGAAGTGCTGATCAATCTGAAAATGATGAGGTATATATCAAACTTCTAAACTGCTTTCATAAAAAAGAAAACATATTCAATTGTTCCATCAGGAAATGGATTCCAAGGTTGGGTCAGATGTTGGATGGAGCCTAGGTTAAAGGTACCTGAAGCCAATTTCTGTTGCCTTTGAATACCCTATGGCATTCAGGCTATGTTCTACAGCAGATGTCTAAAATTTCACAGCATATACGATTTGCCGAGCATTTTCTTGACATGTAGTCTTCTGAAAATCCTTGAAAGTTAGGAATTTGAAGCTGTCAAGAAGCAAGTACTACAAGTAGTTGGTAATATTTTACCTTCTCAAATGGTAGTTAGTTCTAACTCAATAAGGGTGTGAATAGACCTTTAAGATTTCAGGTTTTTCACCATAATGGGCTGTCCCTCATGTTGTACATCCGAAAAAGGTTTTGACTCCAGAGAATCTTGCCTTACCTTCACCAAATTTTTTTTTGGAATAATATGAATTTTGTTGGGACTGTGCGCGAGAATAATCTGAAAAAACAAAATGAGGGCCACTATTGGTTTTGTGTGTGCGTGTCTGTGTGGTTGGACGAGCGAGAGATGTATTGTGTAGATTTTACTTAATACTCCCGTTCATTTGTGTCAGAGTAGTATGAGATATTTCCCCTCTTTGCTAGCTGTTGGTGTTCTTTGAGGCTATGGTTTCCTGATTAGAGATTATGAATTGTTTTCAGGAGTTTAAGGTTACAGATGCTGGTGATACTTATCTGGATGATGCAAGAGGTGCTCAATTGGTCCAAGTTCAGAAGAAAGAAAGTCTCATTGAGAAATCATTTGTCAAGCTAAAAGAAGCTAGCACGGTATGGATATCTTACGGTTTTCCACCATTCAAAACCTAATCCATGGTCTAACTAGTAGACATTGTTACTACCATTTTAAGCCATCTACATTATGCATTACTCTTGAAATTTCAAATATTTTAACCATCTCGGTGTTGTTTAATACTTTGATAACCTAGACCTACACAACCTCTCCTCTTCCTGTTTGGACCTAGGACCCTGAATTTTGATGTTTGGAGTCGGTAATCTTGATTATGGATTACAATTTAAGAGATCGACGATTTCTTTTTCTTGACTGGTTATAGGAGAATATATCAGCTTTAATGCATTCATCTCATTCTATTAACTGAGCAGGATGTCTGGCAAGGAACCCAGCTGCTAGCTATTGATGTTGCTGCTTCTATGGGGTTACTTAGACGGGTACTTAGAGGAGATGAATTGACTGAAAAAGAAAAGAAAGCTTTCAGAAGAACGATGACTGACTTAGCGTCAGTTGTTCCAATTGGCGTTTTGATGCTTCTTCCTGTGAGTTTAAAATGAAATCATTCCTTAAAGATTGCATTTGCTTTCAGGGGAGGGAAAAGGAAAGAAAAAAGATCAACACTGCATGCTCCTTTTTCCCTTTCCGGTATTTCTTCCTTGTATCTTTCCTAATGTAGAGAACAACTGTCCTGTAGGTTACTGCTGTTGGGCATGCAGCCATGTTGGCTGCTATTCAAAGATATATACCAGCTCTGGTGTGTGGCTTGGCCCTCAGCTTTTTTCTTGAAACCTTTATTTAATAAAAATTTTTAAAATTTTAATAAATAATTTAAATTTATATTTGTATCTTCTTGAGATGCTCCTAGTCCATTAATATGTTTTTTGGCAGATACCATCCACATATGGACCTGAAAGATTGGACCTCTTGAGGCAACTTGAGAAAGTCAAGGAGATGGAAACCAGTGAAGAAAATCCAACTGAGAATGCAGAGGAACTTGCCTGAGTAGAAGCCAATGCAAATTTTTGTACAGCTTATACATGCAGTCACGTGATTCTTTTTTTCTTTTATGTCGCACTCAGTTGGTTCTGAAGCCTTTAGAAAAGAGATGACCATAGAGAAGTTCATTCCATGTGTCTGGCACGCCAGGTAGGCACCAATGGCTGCAGTCTTGTGGAGCTAGAGCTGGAGTCCCTGGCTCACGATTCTGTGAAGGGTGGCCATCTTTCCTAAAGCTTGTTAGATAGGTGATGTTCAAATACTGGATCTTCCTGTTTTTATGTTCCATCTGTTTGATGACATTGGAAATGAATACGTTATTCCATGGTTCAGCTTCCAGCATTGTGTAGATTCTTTCTGGTTCAGTATCCTCGTTACATGAACCCCCACTGTCCCACGTGCCATTCCTGCAGTTTTACACGAGTTAGAGCTCATAATCCAATTTGTAATAAATAACTAAATGGGATTGAGCAGATATATAAATTAGGAGATTTGCCTGTAATGCACTGGGGAGTAGCTTCGGAAGAATATATGACTCCTTTCAGGATCTAAATTTTGGAATGCCCAATACTTCCATGTTTGTAGAGACCTCCGGAACGCTTCCATGATATCCATTGTCATATTTACTTGGCCTCCTTCCTGGAAATAGCAGCCCCTGAAACGCACAGGATTGTGAACACGAAGCCTTTAGATTACTACTTGGTCTCAAAAGCTTTCATTGAAATGGAATAAGTTTTCATTTCTCTTCTCGTTGCAATAAATATGAGAAAGTAGGATAAAAAGTTTTACATCTTAATCGTTTTGTCTTCGTTCCACCAATGGCCGGCATTGAAAACTAAAACATCCGCTCCTATCCACCGTTTGGAATACCAGTGCAACTCGTCTACACGAAGGGTCGTTTGGACTTGATTCGACGAGTTCTCTGGTGGGCGGCCGATGATAACTAAAAAAGGTGCCCTGTAGTATTCGACCGTGAGGTTGTAATCATGGAACCGCATGGAAAGGAAGCCCTTGTGTTTGGTTATGGGGTTTCTATTTACTTCATATATTCTTGACTTGTTGGAGACTGCTTGTGCAAGCATGCATAGCAAAGACTCCCACTGGTTTCTTCCAATAGAATCACCGGCAAACACTATACGTCCATTCCGGCTTCTTTCCAACAGCTCGCTAGCGTTGAATCTGATATTCAATAATAAAAAAAAAAGATCCAAAGTTTTCATTATACGTAAACGACATGTGGTACCATGGTAGGAACCATACACAAATAATTGACAAACGTAGCCGGACCATTTTTTGTACTACTAGGACTAGGTGGGGGCTTGTTTTCTTTTGCAATTGTTAGGGGCAAGAAAAGGAGGTTTTCTTTGCCAATTAATGCGGATGGTTCTAAGTCTATTTGTGGGCCTGTTGGTGTCAAGTAGTTGATGGGTCATCAATTGGGCATGGAGTTTCGGAGTTTCCCATATATCGTTGTGATTAGAAGGGAGATCAGGAAAAGAAAGAGAATTTCTTTGCCGACGTACAGGGATTTCTTGAGAACCGAGGGGAAAGAGTGTGAACTAAGAAAGAGAATTGTATATATCGTGAAAGATTACAAACGATTAAAAAACAAATACACGAACTCACATCGACGTGCAAAAAAACTGTGCAAGCATCGATGCATGGCACGCATAAACACACATCCTGAAACTCCATATCCGAAGGATTACCTTGGAAGATCGCAGCCCTCCGGTTGCCATCGCCATTTACGGTAATCTTGATCTTTTCGTCCGTTTTGACTGCACCGAAAGCCGGGATCAAGAAACGGGCAGCCCTCGGTGTATGATTGAAGAGGGTAACTTTCATCCAAAACCCATCTGCCATTAGAAAAATCACAGGCCTCCAGTGATGACTTCTGCTTTCTTGGTAGCATTTGCCATAAGAAACCAGTACCGAAAACAGACCGCGGGTCAAAAGGGCTAACAAGATCGAAAATAACAAGAGAAGAGATTAGGAGAACAAGAAAAAGAAGCGCATATTTCAGTTCTGTTTTGTTTAGGATGGGGAAGAGGAGAAGCTGGTGCTTTTGTGATGCGGGTTCCCTAGAGGGTGGTCGAAGATCCATGAGATCAAGATGAGGGACAAGGGGTTGTTGAACTTTGAAGAGGTCAATAACGAAGTGAAAGAGAGCTGCAGCCAATCGTTATGAATTAATTAGACTGAACTCTGATAGACTTGTATTGTTTGGTTTCATTACGTCCAAACGTACACCTCTCAATACTACGACGTGCACTGCGTGTTGCCAATCACAGCCGACTTCCACTTTGCCGATCCATTCCTCTTCTGGCTTTTTAGCAAGTATAAGATTCCACTCAATTAGAAAAATACATTGTTCTGAGCCATACATTAATTCTTAAATTTAGACACAAAATTTGTGTGCTCGTTTTGTCATAAATTATCACTATAAATTATATAGAAGGCACTAAACCAACAGAGAATAAGACACTTTCTTAGATGTTATTTAACGTCTCTGTGTCACCTTTTATATTTGCAAAAGAAAGATTCTGCCAAATATCCGAAAACTGATTGTCTGCCATTTATGATTTCCCTTTTATAACAGCCTAACTCAAAATATGTGTTAAACGAGCTGTAGTTTGAGTTTAAAAGAAGAGATAAGGCTAATCCTATTTTTTATTTATTTTAAAAGCTAAATGATAGAAACCCAATAATATGTTTGAATTTTAAAAATGAGGAGATAGAGATCTAATTTATATTTGAATTTAAAAGTGATGAGATAAATATATAATCTTATGTTTGAATTTAAAAGTTAAAGACATCGAGCTCACCTACATTGGAAGCTGCTAAAATGATGATTATTTTATGATTTCCCGGGTCAAGAGTGTTGTATAAGAGATGTTTTAATTGGAAGGGCCGGTTTTATTATTTTTGAGGTTATAAAGGATGAATCAAACTCGGTATTGGTGTTAATGACTTATTGATTTAGGTTCCGAGTGATTGATTGTTAGGCAACTATTTGAGAAGCATTAAGCTTAAAGTTAAGGTTAATTGTTTGAGGTATGTAGCTATTCCAATGAGATTTTTCTGAAACCCTTGTGTTGTGAAAATTAAGTGCGTGAAATATTATATTCTTTTGTAAATAAAAAATGTTTGAAAATATTGTTACAACACGTTGGCATCTACGTGAAAAACAAAGAAGGGTTATTTTGTAAATTGTAGGCTTTCTAGAAGGAAAAAGAAAGGAGCTGGACGTATGGTCTTTATTAAGGGCTTTCTTGTCTTTTCCTTGGTTTCTAGAAGAATGAGAAGGAGCTGGAGTTTGTTAGAGGTTTCACGTATATACAAAACAGATCTGGAATTGGGGCAAATAGGAGAGAATGTCGGTTGCTGCCAATTTGGGCTCGGAGCTCTTCTCCCTGGAGTTTTCACCCTTCAAGATCGTCTTCTCCAAGAAGTGTGCTGATTGTTCTTACTTCATTATTCTAGTGGAGAGTTTGGGTTTACTGTGTATGTGTTAGCAAATCAGATCTGAAGGCTATGGTGTTTCGTCGATCACCTACACTTGATTTCTTCGATTGATTGGGGCTTCCAGAAGTTCTGGAAGTGTGGATGCTGGAGGTTCCAGCATTAGGCGTTGATTGCACATGGAGTTGTGTGGATAGATCAACCCGGTGAGAATCTTGGTTTCAAACGGTCATGGAGTTCCATGATAAGGAGATCCGAATTGAGGCAATTTGGGTAAGATTAACAGTGTTTAGATTAGCTAGGTTAGTGTAATCTTTTGATCACTGTGTAATCTCGTTTGAAATTAGTGGATTTAAAAACCGGCTTCGGCCCGGAGAGTTTTTCTCTTTTGAAGAAGTTCTTCAAAAGGGTTTCTCTTCGTCACCAAATTTTGTGTCAAGTGTGTGATTGATTTACCTTTGTTTAAATTGTTTCATTTAACCATTCTTGTGATAAGTGTGTTTAGAATATCAATCTTGAAGAGATTGAGTACTCTGGCCAATGAAGATTGTAAACAAAGGTATCAAGAGTGCTTGTGAGATCTGAAAATTTATTGTTTCTGTCCAGTGTAGTTACTTCGGAGTCACTTACAGTTTCTTCGGATTCCCATGTTTTACAGATTCATGTTTTATGTTTTGTATTGATTTGCATTTAATCGTTTTGCTGATCTTTAAAGTATCTTGGCATAATTGAAAAACAGTGTGGTTGAATTGTTTTTCAAAGAATAGGTTTGTGTCTTAGAAAAAGATTTACATGATAAATTTTTAAATATACCTATTCACCCCCCTCTAGGTATTTTCCGCACATTTGGGTCTAAAACGGTTTGTTCAAATATGAAGTGTGAAATTAAATTCTTCGATATTGAAAATGTGAAATTTTAAATATGCACTATCTTTTTATATTGTTTTGACGCGGTATATGAGGAATTGTACAAATTTTGGTAATATGAAATTATTGAAATTTCATGAACTCATTTGAAATATTTATCTTGATATATTGAAATGTTGAAACTATCTCGGCGAAGTCGTTATTTTACTGTTCATGCAAGTAGTTTATACAGAATTCTTTCTGTTTGGAGTTTGGGCCATGCCATTACACTTTTAATCATCAAAACTAAATCCCAACACGTGGGAAGAAAGAGCGGCCCGTTTTCACAGGCCCAAAATAGTGGCCCATTTTTTATTAGTGTTAAGTGTACATCCGACTCAAAGATGGGAAATATCCACAAAAACATTTGTTTCGGTCTTTTCCTTTTTTTTCTTTTCTTTCCTGAGCTTTTGTTGTCCAGAGTCAAGCTCCCCGTGCGTTGGGCAAGGCCTACCCCGGGACAAGCTAGCCCTCCTTCCCAACCCAAATGGCAACCAACTCTATTTCTCATTATCTAAACAAAGCTTCGAAATTGGTACGACTTATTTCCAGTAAAAAAAAACCAAATGTACATGGATGCACAACTGCATGCAGTACTGTAATATAATTTATTACCACAATGCGTACAGTTAGCTAACAATTACATAAACCTTAATTTGTAAAAGATAAATAGTACCTACTTGAAACTTGAGATAACTATTCAAACATCCAGAAACTCATTAAGAACCTTATTCATGATTGGGCGGACTCTACACATAACCTCCAGTGGCACGGCTTTGGGCATTGTCATGCCATTACCCTCTGTCATGTCAACCTCTGCCTCGTCAACCCTTTTCCATTCAAAGCATTGAATCAATGACCCTAACGCCAAGTTGATCGTACGTTGAGCAAGACCTGCCCCAGGGCAAGCCCTCCTCCCTATTCCAAATGGCATCAACTTATGTGCATCACCTTCTCCGCTTTCAAACCTCTCAGGCTTAAAACTGGTTGCATCATCCCACAACTTGGGGTCTCTATGTATAGCCCATGCATTGACCAGTATGCTTGTTTTACTTGGAACATCATATCCTCCAATGGTGCAATCTTCTGAGGCCATGTGTGGGACTAGCAATGGAGCTGCGGGATACAAACGAAGGGTCTCCGAGATTATATTTTGAAGGTAGTGCAATTTGGAGATGTCCGATTCGTCTATCAATTTCTTCTGTCCAATTTCACTATCCAATTCTGCTCTAGCCTTCTTCAATGTATCAGGATTGTTAAGCAAATTAGACATTGCCCATTCCAATGTTACTGCTGAGGTATCAGTACCAGCGAATACCAAAACCTGCACAGTTACGTTCAGAAGATTATGGATATTAGTAATTAGAACTATATAATTAAATGGAAGCAGCAAAAATAAAAATGGTTTAAGAATGAATTAGGCGCTATTATAAAATCCAAGTAAGCGTGAGGCCATGCTTCCTAGTTCCTGCTGGCAATTCCCATGATGTGCATCATCTATTTTGTCATCTTTCATTTTGGATATATCCTACTTCACTTTTCACTGAGGACCAGGAAAAAAAAAAGCATATCTTGCAAGAGATGCGCTGGAACTTTTTTTTATGAGGGCAATCAAGAAGATATCCACTGGACTTACCTGAATAAGCCCTTTGATAATCTGATCGGTATAGTATTCCGGTTGTGATGTTTGTAAAGAAAGCAGATGGTCAATCATAGTGTTCCCGGCCTCCTCCTGCGAATTCCTCTTCTCATCAATGAGACCTTGCAAGAGTGCATCCATCTTCTTGCCGAGCCCCATCATCTTCTTTTCTAAACTCCCGTGGTCAATCCACCGCAACAGGAGCACGTATTCTCCTGGATTTGACACCCCTATATTAGCGAAGACCTCGTTTATTATCCCCATAAACTGTCTCGCTTCTTCCACATCCTTCACGTCCTCCCCATTGCCATAGTAACGCTTTCCTGCCACCATTCTCATTATGATATTAAAGGTGAGCTTTGAGAACACTGATTTTAGCTCCACTTTGGCGAAATCCTGGCACGAGTTACGTGACAGATTTCGTAGCAAGTGCTTGACTTCGTCTCTTCGAATGCCCAAGAACATGTTGAGGCGATTAGTTGAGAAGATCTCAAGGGCACTGATACGACGAAGGTTGCGCCAATGGTCACCGTAAGGGGAAGCTGCAAGAGTGGTGTGGTTGTAGGCGAGGTGCTTGCCGCCTAGTGTGGGAGGGCGATTGGCTAGAACAATGTCATATTTGGTAAAGCATTCCTCGACTACAGATGGGGACGACACAATCACCATGAGACGAGAACCAAATCGAAGAGAGAAAACCTGACCATATTTCTGTGAGAGACGATGGAAAGTTCGGTGAAATGGCTTTTTAACAAGATGGAGATTGCCTAAAATTGGAAGAGAAGGTGGGCTGGGAGGGAGGTTCTTGGGTGGTCTTCTTGATTGAATGGAGAGCTTGTAAGCAACGAGGAGGACAAGAAGAGAGAGAGAAGAGTACAGCAAGATGTCTTCCATTGTTGTTTGTCTTTGATATGTGCAGACGACGTACGATGATATATTTAAAGGATTTCGATTATTGGTGGCAGCTTCCTTTAAGATCTGGTACAATTTATAGGGTCTGGACGTGAGAGCATGCGCAGGAGATTAACTGCGAAATCGGGGAACTCGTTGTCTATTCGCTTACCACCGACGTTCAATTATTTAAAATGACGCACGTCAGTGAGTGTGTTTTCGTGTCTTATTGTCACCTTTTGCTGTTAAGTCATCGCATCAGTCTTTGCAACGTGATAATTGTGATATATATGGACAAAGGCCGAGAAGAAAGGAAAAAGACCGCTTTTCTCCTCTGATGGACACCCGGCCCTGCTTGGTTTCACTGAACAAAAGAATACACTGTTCATCGGACCCAAAGACGAGAAGCATCCCTACAGGCTACATAGTTCCAGACTTTCTCTGTTTTTTTTCCCCGAGCTTTAGTTTTCCACGTGTACATCCAACTCCAGTACTCAACGATGAGAAACATCCACGAAAACTTCGCTCTTTTCCTTTGTCCTTTTCTTTCCTGAGCTTGATGGGAGGTGCTTGGATTTTGTTCTTGATTGAAGGCAGAGCTTGAGAGCGAGAAGAACGACAAGAACGGAGAGGGACGAGTATAGCAAGATGTCTTCCATAATTGCTCGTCTTTGATACGTGGTGATGGTATTTTTGACGGTTTTAATTAATTTCTGGTATATATAGACGTCTGCATATACGAGCCTGTAGTGCAGGACATGAGAGCAAGTACGCATTTCCTTTTCGCTCGCTGTTTTAATGAATTGAAATCATATCTTCGTGTGTTATTTTACCAAGCAATGAATGAGTATATATACCGCTTTAAACTTAATCAAAGAATAACTGACTAAACACTTGACAGTTTAACAGCTAACAGCTTCATCTAATTTGCTGTGGTGAACAGTTTTCTGGGCTCTCGACATCTTCCTTCTTGACGGATGAGGATTCTATGTAATTGGCTATCCGAGCAATTGACACGTAGTAAATGACAGAAAATCATCATCTCTTCCAGACCTCCACGAGGAGCCCACTCTTTCCCTCTTATTAATGCCTGACGTCAGTGAGTGCGTACTGAGCGTTGTTTTTCTCTCTGCTGTTAGCTATCGCGAGACCTACAAGATAACTCTCTTTGAGTGGATGTACGGCATGTCGGTCCTAAGTCCACGTGTATGGTTATTGAAGTTTTATTAGATTTTGTGATAATGTATGAAAAAAATATAATTTTTTTTTCGTAGAAGTTAGCGAAAGTGATGATCTGAGTAAATTTTTTATCTTTATTATTACTTGAAAAGATAATTTGACGAAAAAAAAAGAAAATTTTGAAATGTTTTAGTAAAGTTTCTAGACTGGATAAAAACAGAAGGAAGCAGTAGTAGTAGAAGAAGAGAGTGCATTAAGCGAGAGAAGAACAAAGTCTTGCACATAGGCAACCAAGATTGATTTTAATGCTACCCCATCAAAAATATTCTTATAGAATTACCAATGTGACTACAGCAACAAAGAATAAACAGATATAGATGCAAAACAGCATAACTACTTGCCTACTGCACAAATCAGTAAGAGAATCCCCTAAAAAATACATATCAAACCTAGTTAACCTCCATACTAGAATTTGCTTCATCTAAGATCTTCAGTAACTCTCTCACTCTGTCTTGTCAATGCAATGCAATCCTGCAATAACAGCGACCCTTCATCAACATTTGACTCGTAACTTTCAATTTCTATAGGCCACTGTTTTAATGTTCACTGGCAAGACCAAATTGCATGATATCCAATGAGTGCCAGACAACTTTATACTATTCGTAAGAATGAATTACTACAACCAACACAAAGCTTCCATGATAGGAAGGGAATTGATGTCAAAACCAGCTTTTACCAACCTTAGTCTGAAATATATTGTGACCATGTCACCCACAGAATCAAATATACATGTTGCTCCAGATATCAAAGTTGAACACAGTATATTGTGGGACAACAGCTTGGAACGCACTAAACCCTCGAAGGATATTTCTTATGGTTCCTTAATGAGCGTGTTTTCAGGGAGAAAAACCAACCTGTACTGCTGAAGTAGAGGCAAGAACTGCTCCACCAGGCTTGTAAAGAGAAATGAGATGACTTGATGAATCCAAAACCACAGTAACAACAGTTTCCATGATCGACTCTTCCTCTGCAGTCGCATCTGCAAATATGTAATTCTTGTGTAGTATACATGTCAGTGAGAAAGGAATGCTTCTCAATGTGAGCTTCCTCTTTTTCTTGTTGACGGGCTCCTTCTCCAGCTTTCCTCCATCTTCCTCAGATACAACAACTACTTTACCATCATCATTTAGGGAAACAGCAGGGATTTGTACTGCAAGACATTGGAAAGATTTTATAACAATAAGATACTGCACACATTAGTAAAATCTTGAGTTATATATGCCCTCAAACATATGCAAATGGAAATAGAAGTCCAAGTAGGTGCATAAAAATCGAAGGTTATGCAAGTATAATTGCAGATTTTTCACGTTATTATAAAAGCTTGAAACTGAGTCCGAGCGTTAGGCACCCGATTCTAGAAAGGAAATTACAATAAAAAGCTCTTCGAAGATAATGTGACAAATCTGCACATCAAATTGTCTACAGTAGTCCACGAATGTCAAATTCCAGGTGAACACCAACACATGTTTGGCCTTTCCCAATAAAACACCCATTAAACTTCAATATCTCGTGCTATGGGGATGAGATCATAAAGCAAGAAGCTTTGTTGGGTGACTATATAAGAAAGAAGGAACAATAAACTGGCAACCTGATTCTGCAGATTAAAATGCATTTCCCAGCTTCTATCAAATAGTTCTCTCACATGTAAAAAGTAAAAACTCAACCAACAGAAAACATTCAGACATGCATGTATTCATTAATGAGGGAAAAATGCATAATGTCCTATCCCGACCACATGCAATAGTACAATTAATGCTCCGTACATAGGGTCAAAAACATAGAGAAAGTCTTGTGGCTCTTTGGCATCAAAGCACCAAAGCAGGGAAACGGTATATGTTCCGAATGTAGTAACTAAATTTTCAGGGTGCACTGCATTGTGGCCAAGTATCATAAGATTTTTAGGCTCTAGCTGAGAGGCATTTTGCTAGCATAGTGGATCACACATAATACCAACTAGTATAAGGCACACAACTCTTACCATGAGAGAAGGCTGCAACAGCTGAAGGCAAAGCAGCATCAAAGAGAGCACCATCAGCGCCCAAGCAGTATATATCCTGCAAGATACAACATAGAGCATTCCTTTATACTACAATAGAAAAAAAAATCATTGTAACTCATAAATTCCAAAAGAACATGCTCGAAGCACCAAAAGGAAGACCTCCTGCGGTAAATTAAGATGATAATGCAGAAAATACAAAATCATTACCAAGTATGCCATCCAAGCAGCTTTGCCACTGACCAATGATAGCTCTTTCAAAATAATCATGCCAGAACTACAACAACACATACAAGTAGTTATTACAGAAAAGTTGCACCAAACCAGGGATAGAAATGGAATAGCATAGCAAAACAAGATTAGATGAGATCTGTGACCAATCATAGAAGACCTACAGCCCTACAAAATTATGTAAACTGAATGATGTTTTATTAGTCCTGATGAGCTTACACTTCTGATCTAATAAGAAAAATTGCATTCAAATCCTCTTCCAGGCGATAATTTCATTTGACACCTTGAAAGTGTCCTAAATGACAACCTTAACCATGTTAGGGAGTAAGTTGTTGACTCTATTGGAAAAGAACAAGAGGCGGGGGAGGTGAATCTCCTTGGTACCTCAGACAGCCCAAATTAAATATCAATCAACATAAACTCAATATCCCAACTTAAACGACTTTGGATAAAGAATAAGCATCAACCAACAATAGCTAGAGGATATGATTGCATACCTTGAAATAGTGTCAGATAATTTTTTTGAAACAACTGGTGCTGCCTCAGCTGGCCTGCCAGGCCTAAAATCGGAGAACAAATTGGAGGCATGTGGAAATCAACAGCTGAAAAGTCCAAAGATATACATCTTCAAATCTCGTACATAAAAGCGGAAAGAGGCAAGAGAAAGAAGTAAAAGAAATATTTTAGGTATAAGAACAATGCAGTTCGACAACCTATGCAGCCCTCATCAGGTAACTCTATGGTAGGAGTCATGACTTCCATTTTAATAGCAGCCAACATTGTCTGTCCAAGTAACAAAAAAAAATCTTTCAGCCAGACAACAAATAAAATAAAAAACTCGTATGCCCAGCTATGCTTTAACATATCACAAAACACACATGTAGGGAGAGAGCAAGAGAAAGACACACACAGTTGAACCAATCTTCGCCAATGCTGAGCCATCAGCAGATGCAACAGCACCTTGGCAAAAGAAAGAAAAAGATTGATCAGCACAAATACAGTACAATGTATATGTGAAGTTACATAATGAGATTGCGAATAAATGAAAAAGGTTTTAACCGACCAGGAGCTATAGAGGTCTCTCTAGCCCTTCCAAGTGGCCTGCCATCAGGCCGTATAGATTCAGTGAGATGACGCTCATAAAAACGAAGAGGAAAGAGGCGTCTGAACGCATCCACTTCCATCTCTAACGACAAATCGCCAGATGCATCTGGCAACCCCATTTTCTCTGCTTTGTCTATTACCTATATTTCCCTTAATTTCACAAGGGTGACAATAAATAACAGCCTTTAAGTACACAAACACAGCTAAATTTTTTCCAAAATGCATCACGGTTTATGCATAGCTACATATTCAATATATTGTTCCATCCCAAAGCAAAATCATTTTTCTTATTTTCTTTGGAAACAGAAACTCAGAAAGAGAACCCAAAGTATATTAAGCTAACCCTACAAGTCATTTATTTTTCTTTCTTCCTCTCTCAGCAATCAAACAAGACATTAAGCGTGAAACTTACACACCCCTCAATTAATACCAAACCTCATAAAAGTAGGAGTCTATGACAAACAACTCACATTGCCTTTAATTCTCACTTCAATCCCCTACCGTCGGACACTTATAGTAAATCAGCAATAAAATTCAATCCTTCGACATATTATATAGACGCATCTAAAAGAAAACCCAATAGGCTCTTGTGAATATCTTTACCTCATACATTTTATTGAAAAATCAAGCATATCAATGACATCGAAAGAAATATGCAATCCCTCCTAGTGGGCATGAAGCATACATAGACATTCAATAAAACCCACGAAATAAGGATATTGAATCGTTAAAAGAAAAAACACAAAACAAATAAAGGAGAGGTTTTAGTCGGGACTCGGGAGGGCGTGATAATTTTTTGAAATTAGATTTTTTTGTTTTTTTTAGAGAAGAAAGAGCAGCCCGTTATCATTTTGTAAGATACCGTGATATGGAAAAATACGGTACTGATTAGCCAGTCCGTTTTCAAAGGCCCATAATAGCGGCCCATTTTTTAATTAGTGACTCTGAATACGTTATAAACGACATATGCACTATATAGTGTAGCATATTTCCCTAAGATCATAGACGACAGAGAGAATACTCAGAGAGGAAACGACGTGTTGTTATTAGAAAAATATAACAAACAAACAACAAAAGAAAAACGAGCCGGTATTTGACCTTTTCTTGCAAATGCTTTGAAGAAATGCGGCCTTCATATATGTTAATGTGCCTATGGATTATTTTCATACATATAAGAATTCAAATTATTTTATTTTTTGACTTCTTGTTTTTATTCATCTCATTTGTATTCTAAACTATTGGTTGCTACTTTTGCCGATGGAAGTTTGGAAGGGAACTCGTAATAATTGATTGGGGGGAATAAGGGATGTTGATTCTCTATATTCTCTCTCTGTCTCTCCTCCCACAAAAACAAAAGAACAGCACAAATCATTCATCACGGTTCTCTCTGTTAAATTGATTGCAATTATGATCCGGAAGAACATAACTCATGCTTGTACTTATATCCTTGAATGTTGTTTTGGTTGGATTGAGAGATATCTTGCTTCTGTAAGGGTGACATCTTAATATCCGTTTTCTTGTTGATGCTACTTCATGTGCAGATTATTTTCAGCCTTTCAAAGGGTCCTTCAAAATAAGTGGGCTGTGTTCTCGGTGAACTCTGTTTAAGATCGAAGAAGATACTGCGGGACACCATTTTTTACTTTAAAAAGAAACAGATCTGGCACTGAAATTGGGCCACAAGATGTGAAGGGGATTAATTTCGAGTACACTGCATCGTGCTGGCAGAGAGGATCATACTGAAATGACTTCGCGTGGTATGGAATGATTGAAATGGAGATCAAGGCCCCACAATTGGACTTTCCTCCCGCTTGTGCTAATGAGCTCGCTTGTTCTGTACTGCATATGTGGTAGCACTTCTTAACCCAATATTATTTGTCCTGACAGATCTTTTTGAGGTAGATATATATCAGTTATGGCTCTTTCCGTGTCAGGGAAGAGTTGTGTCGGCACTGACTGTTCTGTGGGCTTCTCTGGTGAGTGATGTGGTTGGCAGGGTTACAACATCTTACCTCCTTTCTGCTTGATGACTGGGGTTTGCTTCAAGTCTTTCCAAACACATGGCTCTTCCTTTTAAGTCCTCTCACGAGGATGGTATGGGAATGCACAATCCATGACGAGTGGCGTGCACCTTTTTCAAAACAGTAATGGAGCAATATGATAAGATTCATCTTCTCTAAGAGCATTTTCCTTATGTCTGACGCGTTCCTTTCCCCAAAGGGGGGCAGATACCTGAGTGGCTCTTCTGTAATTAAACCTAAGTTACGCCTTTCTAAAGGTTTAGGATTGTTAGTCTTGAATTTAGTCGCCTCTAACGAAATTAAGATTCTCTTTCGCGGTTTTATGCTTTATTGGGATTTTTTATGGTCTCTATATATGCTGCTATCAACATCATTGCTTGCTTTCATCCCTGAGGAGATCTAAAGTCACAAAAGGATGCTCCTTTATTTCCTTTTGTAGGTAAGAAGGAGGTGGAGGTGGAGGTGGGGTTTGACCCCAAGTGTCCAAAAGCAATAAAGTATGAGAAGAGGAAAAGCTAAGTGGAATGAAGATATAGGCACATGGCATTTCAATACCTGCACTGTACCGAGTCATGGAAGATTGAATTGGTCGGGTAGGACAAAGGTCAATGTACAGGAAGAGTCCTTTCATTCCTTCGATTGGCCACCACTTCTCTGTGCCAATGATAACAACACGTACCTGGGGACCCTCCCACTTGCAGAGCCGTAGAGTCACTAAGCATTGGACACCTTCCCCGGCCGCGTTCAATTGATGTCTCTCCTTTTTCTGAATCTTATTGGCGCTGAGAATCTCATTAAACAGTTGTTATTCAAACAGGTATGCCACCCTCTGTTGCTTAATTCATAACACGTGCACAAACTAAAAAGCTTGTTCCGCACTTGGTAGCTTGTAGTCCAAGCCGTTCATTGGTTTCTTGTTATAAATTGGTGAAAACCATTATTCATATAAATATCAGCAGGCTTACCATTATTCATATAAATATGTCGCGTTCTTGATTGGCCGCAAACCGAAATTGTGATTTTGGACAAGATTCAACTGTGTGAGCGATAATAAAGACGTCTGTTGAATTTTTTTTACATCTTGAGTCTTTCACATTCTCTTTGCATCAGTTTCTAACTATAGTAGCCAGAGTATTTAAACGGCATCTGCCTAAATAGTCTCCGAACCAGAGAAGTTCCCAAAGACAAGGTAGCCATGAACTGTCGAATATTGAAAAGGTGTCGTGGGATCTGGGAAGAATAATATCCAACGAAATTTTCGAGGATAGATGCACTCCATTAGGAGTAGACTACTGGCAATTTACACACTCAGCAGATTAAAGAAAAGCAGTTAAGCCCTGTACTTTTTTCCAGAGCAGTTGGTGTAATCTAATAGCATCGGTTGCTTGGTTGTTTCACGTATCCATTTTCACATAGATTTCTCATTTGTCTGCAAACTGTGCTGACATCAGTTTTCCCATATTTTTCCTCGGTTCTGCTTCTGATTTGGGTTCACTAAGTTTTGCCCTCTTTGTACGGGCCGCCCAATGATACACTATGCTCAAGATGTCTGTTTTCTAGTTGAGTTTAGAGCAATGTAACTTGGGTTATTGAAAAAGAAGGCAACTTGGCTGCTGGAAGTTTATGAGTTCGGCTAATATGCTGAGGGGTAATGTGCGGAGCCACGGTGGAGATCAAATCTTCACAATCCGTCCGTCCAAAATACGCTAGGTCAATTAAAAGGAAATGACACGCGCCTGACCCGACTACTCATATCTCCCGACCTGGTTCAATTGAGACTCGCGAACTCTTTTCTCATCGTCGCTCAAAATTTGAAATCACAGCTCCCATATCTCCCGACGGTGGAGATGACTATTTTCGCAGCGTGTAGAATTTGTGTTTGTGTTGTTCAATATTGGTTGTTATTGATAGATCAATTCAAAGTCAGATTATTGGTCCTCCTTATCCCGTTTCATTATCGCCAACCACACTAAGCAGAGTAAATTAACAAGAACTCAAACCTAGCTACAAACTTCTTGCTGCAGAGAATACAAGAGCTAGCAAAGAAGATTGAAACTTATACAAACGTACGGCTTCTACTTGTACAAGAAAGATCAGCTAGTGCTTTAGCCCAATGAAGCCTTGCTTTTCTTTCGCGTTGTAGTATTCTTCAACAAGTATCCCAGCATATCTTATGGCTGCCTCTTTGCTACAAATGGAGGCAGGAACTGGACTCTGTTAGAATATTTCCTTAAGGTGACCTAATTGACATATGTAAATAATCTTTTAAATAAGATTATGAAATCTGTAGTAGATTCAAATTTAGAACTAATTGGATAAAAATTGCAATTTGATTTCTGATTTAAATTGTAACCAATTAGATTAAGATTGCTATTTGATTTTGAATTTGAATTTCCTTGATGGAATGAACAAATCAAAATCTACAACAGATTGAGGTCCTTGACCTAGCCTATAAATAGAGGTCTGTGTATAACATCTATGACATACTCTGTAAGACATAAACATAGGTTGGAAGAGTCTCACTAAAATACTTTAGATTTACAAAGTTACTCTGCAGAGATTCCGTCCGAGTGCTGAGCAAGATGACTGGAGGTAAAGATCCTGCTATATTATTCCACTGCGTTCACAATCATATTTGGTTGATTGTGAATTTACTCTAACAGACTCCCCTCAGGAACTTGTTGCTTACCGTCGGGTCTTGTTCAAGAAACAGTGCAACAGATACACAAATCAATTTGCTTCTTCCTTTCAAGCTGGTATAATCTATAGGCCAAACCCACCTAGCTTATATAGAACCCACATCACGCCCCTCTTCCCACTTATGAGCTCAATAGTGAACTTAGAACTAGATTGGGGCAAGAGTGAAGGCTGGGAGAGAGAGAAAAGATCAGAAGCTAAAAGGGTTGCGAAAACAAGCATCTCCACTTACTCAGGACACAAATCAGCAAACCAGAGATGGAAGAGTTGAAACCAAGGCCCGCAAACTCCTCTCCTCTCACTCCCTTAGGCTTCCTGGAGAGAGCAACTACTGTTTAGAGTGATTGTCCTTCAATCTTCAGGGGAGCGAGTTGCGATTTTAGGGAAAGATTGAAGGGAGCTGCGATTTCAAATTCAGAGCGACGATGAGAAAAGAAATCGCGGGTCAAAATTGAAACGGGTCGGGAGATATGGGTAGTCGGGTCAGCCGCAGGTCATTTCCTTTTAATTAACGTGGCGTATTCTGAACCTTCGGATTGTGAAGATTTGAACTCCACCGTGTCACAAGACTGCTCAGTACATTACCCTCAGCATATTAACAGAACTCGAAGTTTATAGCCACGATTGGTGGCACACCCTTTTTGTCTTTGTCAACATGAAGACAGGATTCTCAGGGCCTGTAGTTAATTGCTTTGTTCCATCTCTCTCTCTCTCTCTCTGGTCTTTGCAAACCCTTCATCGTCCATTTGTTGCTTTTCCATATTCATTTGTCTCTTTTGGTCAATATTTTAGCAGTGAAACTATCAGCAAAAAGCTGTGCAAATTTTCATGGGGGACCACGGCCAATTGGCATGTGCCTGAATCGAATTTTATGCACTCGGCGTGCAATGCATAACTTTGTCTCTTATCATTTCGATCTCACAATCCCATTTCATCCACATATTTGAATGCTGCAGACAAATGAAGAGTACCAAACTCCCCATGAACTCATGCTGTTTGGAAACTTTTAGCCTTCTGACCGTCTAGTTGCTACAATAATTTTCTAATGGCGAAAAGGATGCTCTCCTTCTCAGCTTCTCACTACAATGCAAATTCCAGTAGAGCACCCAAGGCAGCTTTTAGCTACAGGTGGAGATAAACATAGAGAAAGACATTGAGAGGAGAGTGGGCTATAGCTAGTACGAAGACTGGGCTGTCACCAATATATTCAAATCCACCCACCCACGAACACCAACCATTACCAGCACCATACCCTTCCATTATTATGATGAGCCCCTTGGAAAAATCTTCAGGCAGAATCTCAACAGTGGCAAATAGATTCCTCATTTCCTGATATTCAACGACTCAAGTTTCCCAGTGGCAAATGGGTGACGTCAGCCTCCCAGTCTTTTCCTGTGGGTCCCAACTCCCCCATTCCTCCTTCCCCATATGCAATCTCTTTTCCCAGGTCTCCACAAGCCTTCGGCTTGAATAGTTGGCCTGAAAATCTGGGATTTTCCTCATTTTTTATACATAGTTTCTTATTTCCATTTCTTGGGGACCCTTCAAATAAATCTGTCCAACCCCAGGAGCGTCACATCCACAGATCTTTATCCTCGGCGATTTCTCATCTGGTAATTGACATCTCGGGAGAAGGTGATATCCTGTTGCAATCACATACATCGAATAACTATCTTGTCGACAAAGAAAATGCATAAGATTTTTCATCACTATGCATAAGGATTGGAGACTATATATGCGTCCAAGGAATTAATAGGAAAGAAAATTCAGGTGCATTTTTAGAAGAAAAGGATTAGCAGCACGACAAGCAGTAGTACCTTGATTCGTCTACTGACCATCAATTATTTTGGTGACTTGGCTTAACTAATGGTACCATTCTTAATGGGGCAGTTAGAAGGGAACTATCTATTTGGAGGATTGTTCCCCAGAGAGAGAGAGAGAGAGAGTGTGTGTGTAATCTAGCAGTAAATTAATTGGTTTGTTTCAAGTCCCTTAACCTATGGTTCCCCCGGTCCTATGTGGCTATGTTGGATGATTAAATTAGAAGCGTGGATATTTATCACTTTCAACTTTCCAAATCGGACCCAGCCGAAAGCAAAAGTTACCAAATTAATCAAACCGACTTCAATGCGGTATAATTTTCTGCATGCTTGTGACTCAACTCCATGTTGGAAAGAATATCCTCCCTTTATCATATTGGAGAAAACTATATCCCGAAGGTGTTTGTAATTATACATTTCGCCTGGTTCAAAATAATTCAAACCCACTACGGGCAATATGACTGATCCCAGCTAGCTCGTAATTCAACAAAAGGCACTGTGAGCAATCATATAAAGGGGCATTTTACATGGCCCTTAATTCATAAATCCACTCTCAGCTAGCACCAATATATATAGCCTTAAAACTATAACCAAAAATCAAGATTGTTGGGAAGGATTGAGACCAGTTAAGTTTTTATATAGGCTACCTGGCTACCTGATAATGCTTCTCAAAAAACAGCCTAACTTTAGAGTTCCAACAAAATCAATTTCATGCAGACGGGTGATTTCAAACTCACATGTGCTAAACAACAGGTGTCAAACACTAGACAGGTTTTGGACCAAAGTAAAAATCCATCTGGTCAATTTTATAAGTAAGATAATAACGACACCTGGCCTAGATATTTAACGAGAATAATTAACAACAATATTATATTTAACACAGTTTTTAAGTAATAAAATATTGGCGTACCATGTGAACCTGAGGATCTGACGAAGAATAAGCTGCAGGTTGATGGTAATTATGCAGGTGCTGGCCGTAGGCTGGACCCTGGCTCGACAAAGATGACCCCTCAGGTGTGGATGGCTCCGACTCTTCAGGCTGCTGGCACTCCAAATTCACCCCGAACAGCCTTACAATCCTCGAGCTCCCCGCCGGCGTCGTTTGGTTCTGATTAGGTACCTCTGCAACCATTAGAAACACGTACGTGCATGTTATAATGCCTGAGTTTCTACCTCAACAACCCATCAAATTTTCGTCTCAATAGATTTGCATTACAGATACCAATCTAATCTATATGCCTTTTATCGTTAAATTTTGTACACGCAATCAATGGGTGCGTCGAAAATCAGCAAAATGTATCTGAAAATAATTGTAGACCAGATTGCTAATTGATGAAGGAACACGTTCTCCAATGTAACATGAAAACAAACCTTACAAGTTAGACGACCACATTCCTCCCAAATCATTGGAGGGTGCCCTTCACGCAATTTCATGTGCTCCTATGGCACTGTTTTTTTAATGTTAGTTTTTGTTTTTAAAAAAATTAAGGAGGTTTTAGTTTGATGCGTTATTTCTGTGTCGTCTGCGGGAGGTAGAAAGAGATAGGGTTAGAAGAGTATGTGAAAGACACCACCTGCATGAGGACAGTCAGGTTGGTATGGGAGAGGATGATGATGATGCGTAGGATAAGGGTGAGCAGAATAGAACACTCTGGTCCACCCCGGCCCACTTCCACTATTACTATGCTGTGCCCCAACCCCAAGGCTACCACTGCTATCCTGAGCCGCGGCCCCACGCCGCCTCCACCCTATGAACAGGCGCTCATAGTCGTCCCTGTGACGCTCGAACAAAACGACATCACCGGCGTCGAGGCGCTTTTCCTTCACGTAGCGGCTCCACCCTTTGGTCAGCACGTAGCTCTGGCTGCTGTTCCAATACGAGTACCGGAAGCGCCAGCACTTGCCGGACTCGTCCTCGAAGCTAAGCAGCAAGCCCGAGTCGCCGCTGAGCGGGAAGTACTTCTCGGCGTGTTGTTTCGGGATGACGAGGCGGTTGAGCTTGCCGACGTCGCTGGGGGTCAATGGCTTTTCGAACAAGGGTTCTTTTTCGGTCTCATCAGCTGATTGTTGTTCTTTTCCCAGCTCTTGGATTTCTTCTTGGTGGGTGGGGTTTTCGTCGTCGAGTTCTTCGTCGTTGTTGAGGTTGAAGGTCATGGGGGTATTTGGGTGGGGGACCATGGAGGTTGGTTCTTGGAAATTGTGGGACTTAAGCCAGGCTTGGCGCTGATGGCCGAGTTGGGGTATCCAAGAGGGGTTGGGTTTTGAAGAAGATGATGGATGAATTGGGATCGGCTCCATGAGGGGGTGCTGTTGCCTTTGTAGCTGAGTCCACCAGACTGTTTCTGGAAGGTCCGAAGACAATTGGTTTATGGACATTTGAGAGTGAGGAGAGAGACGAGGGGTCTTGGGAGAGGCGTGATGATTAGGGGTTTGATGTGGAAAACTTTGGGAAGTATTTGATGCAGCAGCAAAGATATGACAATGAGAGAGAGAGAGGAGACACACAGAGAGACAGGCAGACAGACAGAGGAGAGAGAGAGCAGGGGGGAGATGTAAGTACGAGAGTACTTTAAGGTTTTGCGTGATGAAAAGTATTCGTTCATAATTTTCAGTGTAAATTGGTATGCTCTCGTTCTCTAATAATAGCTGTCTTTTTTGGCCCTCAGGAATTTGGATTGACAAATATAATAATTACTTTGCAGTGAAAATTTATTTGAGAGTTACCCAAAATTTATGCAACTTACCCAAAAAAAAAATTGATGTGAAGATGTGAGCACTTGCCAAAAAAGAAAGAAAGATGATGTGAGGATGTAGTAAATGAATTAAATTGCTGAATTGGGCAGAACATGTACCTTAAGAGTACTGAGGAAAGTAGAAAGTCGAAAATCGAACCTCTAGATGGATGTTTTTGTGTAACTAGAAACACCCCATGTGACTACATTGGCAAACAAATCAAATTGTGGGGCCGCCCTGACGTAAGAGTCATCTGCTTCCATCCAACGGGCCTTCAAGCCCCTGGTTTTGCAGAGAGCCTTATCCGTGGGACTCATGGTTAGTCTCCCCAAGTTGAATTAAGGATGCTCCTGGTTTCGTCTCTGTTTCAACCTTCCTCTTCCAACACTATATAAAGATCGTATACATTTGTAAGTATATATATATATATCATCTTTCATTTCATAAACTTGAGACGTTGTTCAATATCCAGAACTAGACTACAGTTGTGAAGAGAAACTTGGGCATTAGGGGCATCGTTCAGAAGTGGTCCTTGCAAGATATATGAGTGATTTTTGGTCTCCCATGTAAGAGATAACAGTATATTGTCACGTGCATGACAGCATCATTATCATTTGGCCATTCCTATAGTTTTCAAAAGGTGCAAGGAAGCGACTGGGGGCCTGAAATAAATCTGCAGATCCCTTACCTTCCCAATAATTAGCGGAGAGATGAGATAAGATCATCTGTCCAATTGGAGCAGACCCACCTTTTGGATCGGTCGTGTTTCAATCCTTTCCTCACACTCTCATCTACCTCACCCCTTCATCTGTCATATATTATTCGTCAACAATCACTTGCGTCTGACTCTTTGTGCGCCTCTGCCTCGTGCTAATATTTGTACTCTATCACTACTTTTTAGTTAGATTATGTCTTTTTCTATGCGTTCCAGACAAAACCCACCTCAATTTCCAGGTAGATTCAGACACCCATTTCATAGCTACAAAAGCTTGGACTGGCTGTTGTAATTCACACGCATATTATTGAGGTTGTTGAGGTTGTGTTACTATCACTCCGTAACAAAAACATGTTTTTGTTATCTCGATTATGCTATTATAATGCATTTCCTTTCAGTAATGACAAGTCACGGTCTTCAATGGGTTGGTCCAAAATTCCAAATAGCTACCAAACATTATCGTCAACAGACACCTTGTAGTGAATAAAGAAGTTTTACCAATGACTCGTACAAAAAGAAAAGCCGCAAATGATGAGAGAATTTTTTTTATACACAAGTGCCGAAACCTGGAACTTTTGTGTAACTTTCTCAAAGATGTCGTTTGGTCAAGTGCATTAACTCTTGAAACATTTAGAAATCCTCAACTTGGGTGAGGAATCTGTCATGCAATTCGTGGAGGGTTTCTGTAATTTGGAAATCTTGTTGTTTATTCAGAGAGTGGGGAAAAAGACAGGAACACGAGATATCTAAGGAAAGCTATGACTCATGAAGGGCCGAAATCGTCGTAGAAACGGCATTTAATATTTCCATTTATGGAATTCCTCCATTCCCCAGTAAAACTCTGCCTACCTGGCTCTTAAGACGAATCGGTGAAACTTCCTCACTAAAGTCCACGAGCCTCTTTTTGCAGTTAATTTATAAATATCTACTGCTTTGTTTCGTGAACAGGAAAAAAAACGAAATTAGGGTGAAGTAAATACACTAAACTATTCGTGCAGTAAACTTTTGTGACCAAAACACTCCTACGCTGCTGATTACTAACCTGAAAAACTCTGATTCAGACTGCATCAGTGCATTGCATCAGTAGCCTAATGTCTAGAAAGCCAGGTACCGCCAGTCCAAGAACAATGTATCGTAATCTAAAGGTCGATACTCACCTCGGATGTACTTACAAACATATTGCAGGAACACGAATAAAGAAACCTTAAAAAAGCATCGTTTTGAAGCATAATAATACATTATTTATAAGGTTGCTATTAGTAAGTAATAAGGTTGTCATGTTATCCATATACATCACCCTGTTCCATTAACTGTGTATGTACAAGGCAATTTTAAGGCACTCTGGAAATTAAAAGCAAAAAAAACAGGGGGCTATTCACAGTGGATGCAACATTCAGAAATCAGCCTCTTTTGTTTTGATTCATGCACTTTATGTATGTAACTATGTGGGTACCTAAACATTTCCTTTCATTTTAGGACACCCTTCAATATAACTTATTAACACAAACATCACAACCCAATTAATTTCCTCGAATTCAAATTAGATCACCAGACCAAAAATAAGTACCCAATTTCCAATTCAAGGCATGATGTGGATTACAGGGCTTGGACTGGACCATACACAAACACTGTCATTCAGTTTATGCTTCCAGCCTCTCCATCTCTGTTTTTTTCTGTTTTGGTCGCCCCGGGAGGTGGGGGGCGTTCTAAGCGCGCATGGAAATTTTTGTAGCCGCTATCTTAGACTCATTTCTTGGTGGGGCTGAATTTCCAGCAGCTTTTCATTTTCTTTGGAGTCCAGTGACTACCTCCAAGTCCTACCTACATGATAAGCATAATATCAGGGGATCTTGCTAAATTAGACAAGGATACATGGATAAGGGATAAGGTGGGCATGAATTTTTTGCTGCAATTGGGTGGAGACTTCTAGAGGAATATATATTTGGCGATAATACCAAAATACTTGTTCTTCTAGTGTTTTTGTGTGTGTGTGTGTGTGTGTGTGTGTGTGGTTAAAATGCATGTTTCTAGTTGCTATGCAGTATCAGGAGATGGTGAACTTCCAGAGTAAAACAGGTATGAGTACTCTAAATCAGGAAATCATACGCTTCCTTGTGAATATTTTTTTAGGTATCTTCGTTCTGACATGACCTAACCATAACAAAAAGGCATTAATTCGAGTAATTTGAGGAAGGGAGCCCAGTACAATGTGGTGCTGGATAGCTTATACATTGGATGCTTACGTTGAATGAAGCCCTAGTCAATTTTCCTTCTTTCAAGGACTTGATTCAGGAAAAGGCCATACATCTGTGAATTGGCATAAATTTCTGTCAACTTGTACATAAAAAATCAGAGTTATTCAACTACCAAAATTGTTGCTCTGTCCCTTTGGCCCTTTCACTTGGTGACACTTTTTTTGTACCCTTTTCCGTAACGATTGTTTTGAATCTGGTCATGGGAATAACGTTTTGTCTTTGAAATTTAGCATATTCCAGAACCCACCAAAATATCTGGCATATCGGACAAAGAATGAATTTGCCCAATAAAATTATTTAATGGGGTCTGCGACTGCAAGTAAGTCACATAAATTTAGGACTCAAGGAACCCTAATGCAAAGGGGCTGTTTGGTATACAAATATTCTCAGGATTTTTTTGAATTCTCAGAATACAAAATATTGTACAATCAAACATCATTCTTAACATTATATAAAAATAACTAAAACACGCATACCAATAAAGTTAACATCACCTAGAAATTCTCAAAACACAGAAAATTCTCAAAAAAACATTCAAACCGAAAAAGATTCCAAGTTTCCCTGTTCATCTCTCTCTCTCCCTTTGGCCCACTATATATTTGGCTTTTTTTCTAACCCTATATTTGGCATTCTTTTTTATTCGCCTATAGTTGGAATTCGAACAGGCAAATATCTGGCGCTGGATACACCCTAAATGCAGCTATAGACTAACTGGCTAACTGACAACTCCACAAATATATATATATATATATATATATATATATTAATTCAAAAAACAAACAATGTACCAATTTCCCAGGGCAAAGTTTGATGGATTTCGGACCACTAATTTATAGAAAAAAAAATTGTTGGAGGCAAAAACATATAGAAGAGGCCACGTTTCTGACTCTCTGGCCTGGCCCTAAATGGCTCGCAAAATCAATTCCAAATCCATCAGAAGCCATGCGAAGGCTCTACCACCTGGGGCCCACAATATCAATAACCCAAGCCGAACCCATCTTTTTTTGTCCATCTAGACGGTTGCTAGTGCGTCCTTTTTTCTTACAGTACGAGTCTACTAGAGAGCAAAACGCAACGAAATGGGACAAAAGAGTATAAGATGGTGATGTAATTGGGCTATTGACACGTGGCATGCGATGGTGGGGATAATGGTTTTAGGGAGGGAGGATATGGTGGTGGCCTTAGCTCCTTAGGGATTGGACCAACGTAGGGCTGTACAAAGGGGTCTAGTAGTATGGTCCCTTTCCAGACCATTTGCGAGGGGGTGGACAAAGATGGCCCGTAAGTTTGTAAAAAGGAGCTCCATTGACTTGCCTTCCAAAGGGACGGTGGTGCAGCATGCGCTAAAGGACATTTCCTTTTGGGAGGCCTATAAGCATGCGCTCTACAACATGAACCAAAAAGTCTATGCCAAGAGTTCTTCTCTCCCTCTCTACACCACCCCCTCACCGACCCTAGCGTGTAGCGTGCCGTGAGCAGATAAACCATCAGCCCTATGCGCTACAAGAAGGGTCAGTACAATTGAAAAGCTTGAATGAGATTTTTAATTTCTTCAAGATAGCCTGCATTTTTTTTTCAGAGTTGCACTTTCGAAGTGACATAAACTGTCAGCACGTTGCCGAATTTTGAATAAACGTACCGACTTTGTCTTAGTATTGACCTAACCCTGCAGGGAAAACAAACTGAAGTCGACAGGGTCTCATTCCAATTATGAATCAGACATACCTCCTGCTGTCTAGTATTCCACTATACGATTTTCTCTTGGGGAGTTTTTTTTTTTATTTTTAATTGGGGGATTATGATGATTGCCATAGTCCGCCTTGGTGAGGTGATGAAGATTTTTGAAATTGCAGGAGGACTAACCAATAGAGAGCCAGCCCTTTTAATTTCGAATTGACAAAGTAAAGTCAGATGGGTCCCCTAATTAACATGAAATTTCAAAGTCGGTCTAACTGCATGTTAGGTTCGGTAGCTTTCTTCGGCAGCTATATCTCAGGCTGCGCCCTATGCGCAAGAGATACCCCACATCCAATCAGTCGGGATAGAGAAGAAATAAAAGAAAAAGACGGAGAGAATAATGTCGAAATCCACGAGTTGTAATGTTGTGGAGCTAAAGTCTTTTCATTTATTTGTCTTGTCCTTTGGTAAGGATGCTCTTCCTTAAGTTTTAATGGAGTTGATCCATCCGGTGCGTTTACTCACCTAACCGGCTAACCCAGTTTGAAAAGTCCGCCATTCGCTTTAAAAGACGTCTTAATAATCTGTAAAACATGGCAAATCACTTGGGTCTTCTTTTTCTTGTTTTTCTTACTTTTTGGGCATGGAGATAACTCAAGAAAACAGATACCCATGACTAGTTGTCCGAAAATGGGCCTTGATAATGTCCATTTCATTCCAAGCGCATCCAAAGGGTACTTGGACGGGCCTAGTTACTGTCAAATCAGTTTTAAGGGCAGACAGATGCTACTTAAGTATACGTCATAAAATGGGCCTTGATAAAGTCCATTTCATTCTCACAGCCCGCTCGGATGTTAGTTGTGGAGATGTCGTGACATGGGCCCAGATAAATCCCTGCCATGAAAAACTTCCAGGGGCCCAAAATGGAGGGAGAGATTGGGAAACGGAGCAAACGTAAAAGTACCCAAGGCCCACTGAACTTGGGCATCCCATAAAGTTCTTATAGAATATCGGAAACAGGTTCCGGAAAAATAGAGGCGAGTCTACATTAATGAAATAATAGAGTCGCGTCTAAAAGAAAGAAAAGGAAGTTTCATACTATCCCAAAACTTGTTCTTCCTCTTTCTAATCCTGGGCAAAATGTCTTAACCTTTTATTTTTCTTCTTGTTTTTTTTTAAATGGGTATTTGACCTCGATCATCCTTCGTGCTATATGCCATTTTTCAATCTCTTCAAATAGGTGCGAGCACATCCTATCTGACATAGACTTTTGATCCCTTATTTCTTCACTTAGTAGAACAGGTAATAAGGGCTAAAGATGAAATTCAAACTCAGCAGATCCTTCCACATTCAACTTATCTTACCATCATCAACATATACGGCCGAAGAATAAATTCTAATCTAATACAAAAGGGAGTTTTAAACTTTTCCCCAACTCATCACAGAAAAGGATTTTATTAAATTACTCAACTTCAATACACAGCATCTTTTACAACTTGCCACGCAAGGTACACATGTAAGGATGTGTCTTCCAAAACTTCAAACTTATTTGTCTTCCACAACTTCGAACCAAATGGGGCATGCATGGCTTGTTGAACCAAATTCATATATAAAAGCTAGCAACGTGTAGCACCATTATGATTTTTTCCTTCTCCAAGATCTTTAGTGGAATGCAAGAATAGTTGTAGCAAGCTGGTTTTTTATGCTCATAGACAATCCAACAATTTGAATACTTACACTCATATTATTCGGAATGTTAACTAAAATCTTCTCCTTTCTAATCATAGACATTGTCATCTAGTAATTTTCATATGTACTTGCTGTAGATAGAGCTATCTTACCTTAAATATATTGTATTTCTAAATCCCCTTTGAACATTATCTGCACCAAATCCTTTACTATATGTGAACGTACAACAAGGACCATAATATGAAGATTCTTCACAGCAGGACAACTCTATCTTCATAGGTTTTACAGAAAACAATGTATTGACATTTCTTCAAATAAGGCATGCTAGGCCGCTCTTCATGTGTCAATCTTATTGAATATAGAGATTTACTAGAGTCTAATTCGATTACTATTATTGTTGAACATGTACATATAGTAGAGGAGTTCGTGAAGATAATGTTGGAAGAGGACTTAGAAATACAAGATAATAAAGGTAACTTTAACTCTATCAAATTGAGATATGTATAAAAATTACTGGATGGCAGCATGATTAGAAATAATAAGAGCTTGGTCAATGCTCCAAGTCATATGAGTGCAATTATTCCCATTTTTTGAACGGTTGGCTATAAACATAAAAAAACTGCTTGTTATACCTATTCTCGCAATCCACTGGAAGATCTAGGGACAGAAAAAAGCCAAATGGAGCTACGCTTCTTTCCTTCTCAAGCTATAGATAATAGGCAATTGTCTAACCATTCATTGGCGGTTATTTCCTATTCTAGTTCCTTGATATAATTGCCAAGCAAGTAGAAGTTTGAGAGCACACCATACGGTTGTAACAGAAATATATCAAAGATATAGCCCGTACTTACTTTGAGCCTCAATGATTGTGGCCATCCAAGGTTACTTCAAATGAACGCAGGTTTCAATTCCAAAGGGTGTTCCTGCCAGTTTGGTCTGCTTGGTATCAATGGTCAATTTGTAGTATTTCAGCCTCCTGTTGATATACTCTGCTAGGTTCACCAACGGCTCATCTAGACTTCGTGAATTAGTGTCAAAAGTCCGGAAAAGCTCTGGAAGATGGGCATTGGTCAGCTTTGTTCTCTTTGTAATCTCGTGTTTCTTCTTCTTTGGCTTTGGCTTTGGCTTTGGCTTGGGCTTGGATGAAATGCCATGAACCTCTGACCTGGCTCTCCTTTGAGCAGTGTAGGTGGCAAGCTTCATCTCATTCTTCGGGAGATCTCTCTCAATGTCAATCACATCAAGAGACAAATCAGTCCCACGAAAAAACTGCTTGAGATCAACATCCACCTTAATGGGCACCCTAGGGTCATTTGGGTGCCCATTTGGGTAAGCAATGTCTTCCTGGGAATCGAAGTGCGATAGCAGCCATATCCGACCCGCAGCTTTCAAGCCTAAAGTGAATACAAATAATGTTATTGCAACAGGAATAACAAATAGTACAACGCGTGCAACAGAAATAGCTATCGCGACTAAAAAACATTCACCCGCTCTCTGGCACAAGCATATGAATACTAGAAACATAAGCACTCCAAAATTCCCATTTCGCCTGAGATAACGTCCATGGAAAGAACTGAAAATGATTTAAGTACTGATTCACAGAATATAATGGTAAAACCTTGAGCATATACCCATCGTTGATCCTTACATGTCCCTTGAAAAACCACAAGCAACACCCATTCCAACAGCATTCCCTAGTATTAAATCTCTAGTCTGTCAAGGGCTTAATGTAGAACATGTCCAATTATTGAATTTATTTCGCAGCTGAGTCAGCAAACTCAATATTTCAACGATGAAAAACATAATTCTCACAGAACGTTCGCGAACCAATTTGTTTTCCCAGAAAAAAAAATGAGCAGAAAAGTCTAGATGAGTATACACTGCTCGCAGTTGATTTTGCCAGACCCCTACACTAAACCTCGTTTAACGCGACGAAACCTGAGCTTCATCGCTAACGCAAAGTTTTCTGGTGCATCGATTAAATGAAACCCAGATCTCTCACTCACCAATTTATGCATGTAGATCACCCATTTTTAGCGTTTTCGTTTTTGGTAGTCAAATAGATAATAAAGGGCTAATGATACATAGAACAACCGCGCAAACTGCTCAAACTTATCCTCAATTCTTGTTTGTTTTTTTTCTTAGCATCTTTCACTTTATTTCCTTCTCCTGACGTTCTAGAGTTAATATGATGGCCGGGCATAGTATCCACTGAGCCATAACCTTCCTCACATCACATCCAGGGAAAATGAGAAATTAAAAAGCCTGTAGACTTGAGCGATTAAGTCGATTGGCGTGCGTTTTCTTGGAGGACGAACATGCGTACACCTCTAGGAAGAGAAATGGACCAAGTCGAAGTAATACTGAGAGATCCAGTTAGCAATGATATTCACTTCTTGTTTCCTCACGTCCTTAAGCCATTGTGGATCTTCTTTAGTCGAGAACCTCAGGTCCACGTGATGAGCCCCTATTAACATATCAACGCAACCAAAAGTTAGCAACGAGAAACATCGTGAACGCATAAATCTGAGTGCTTAAGTCACGTATGGATAATTGCTACTTACCTTCTTTTGCAACGATAGCAACTATGCTTTTGGATATGTTCTTCAGCACCCTACAAAAACGTTTAAATAAATATGCATAATTAAGGTAATACTATTATGTCTGTAGAATTTAGGCAACGATCATGACCAAATCAAAATGATGGGAGGAGGGAGATTGCGAGAGATCATACCCTCCGCCACTCCATGGGTCCCTTAAGCCATTGAAGAAGATGATGTTGCTCCCGAACCTTTTCAAAACCCTATGGATGTCCTGCACAAAAATAGACACAACTTTGCAAGCATGGAACCTAGATCAATGATGGTGCAACGGGCTAAATGATAAATACCCACATGGCCACCAAACTCAGTAGCGATCCAATTGGGCCTGGGCTCCACTCCCCAGTTGTTCTTGCAGTAAGTGGCTCGGTCCACGTAGTGCCACTCTGAAGCTGGGAATATGCTTTCCTCAGTGTTTCCACCCGTTGGCAGTATCATCTCTGTACACGCCTGCAAAAAACACAAAACCAACAAGACTCGTGGGCCAAGAAAAATAACAAAGAAAACCAAGGCTCGTGGCTGTCTTCCTCCCTTTTCCCTTTATAAGTGTTATTAAGCTTTTCACCATATGGCTTTATCCATGGGCTATCCTAAGCGTAAAAAATAAAGCCCCAGAAACAAATTTGCGAGTACTGGAGAAGAACGCCTACGTATGTTGCAGAAGAGCCTCGAAATACGACAATTCCAAGATTCTTTAACAGCCTAATCAAAACTTTCAGAATAAAGAGATCATAAAATGCGATTGATGAAATCTCATAAATAACCGAGATAATAAACCTTTATAAATAAATGGATTGCAAATATCTTAATTATATTTCTCTAAATAAAGATGATCAAAATCTGTCGTCTTAGAGGGCATCTGAATTTCGAATCGAGTCCAGATTTCACGAGACAACAAGCAAAAAGTGTGGAAAGAACTTTTGTCCAATGAAAGGCGCTGGGTTTTCGTAAAACTGTTGTTTTGACATTCCAAGAAAAAGGGGAAACAACTTTCCTTCTTCCAAAACACATGGACAAAAGCTGTGCTGCAGATACCAACGCATTTCCTCTGGGTCAGGCTAGAGCCTTATCATTGAAACTTGTGGGAAAAAGGAATTTTTCAAGCTAGCAATAGGCTCCAAACAGGTAATGGTGATTCAAAATTATAAACAATTGTGAGGCTCAAACTTTTGCATGTGAGGCAAATGATTTTCTTGGATACTCTCACATGTTCTCTTGATTAGTGAAGATTTGTTGATTCAAACTTACGAAAGTGATTTCCCTTTTACTCTAGCTAGTGGGTTGTGGATCACAGAGCTTCCTTGTCGCTGGGTGAGGCAAACTTAAGACAGTAAGGAGGAATATTCCATATATACCTGCCACCTCCATCCTCCGAGACCATGAGGATCGGAATTATCGCTCAGATTGAAGCACTCGGCACTTCCACTGTAGTTATAGTAAATGTTAGCTGCACCGTACAACTTTGCGAATGTGTCATTTCCAGTAGCTGGATCATCAATCGCGTTGCACATCTGCAGTACCGCCCCACACAACAAATTAGTGAAAAACATTCGTATATGGGAAAAAACAACCCACTTTTCTCTTTTGAGACGGCCGTCATATTATTGAATGCTTCGGCTCAAATTCCACTTTCTCTTTAGAAAATTTGACGGATTTTTTTTAAAAAAATAGACGAGTAAATAATTAGTACCTCTTTGACTGGATAAGCTGGTAAGGGACTTAGGAAATTTGACGGAGTTGGATAATCGGTCATGGCCGAGTAAACGTACGCGGTGTAAAGCCAAGTTTCCAGAGAATCTTGATCGACATAGTTCCTGCCAAGAAGAAAAGGTGGAAAACAAGGCCTGTTTTAGTAGTTCTATATACTGCACGCTAGCTAATTAAGATTACACAGGCAATGAATCAAATACTATTACCCGCATGTTCTAAAGGCTTTACTAAGTAAATCGGGACCCCCACGTTGATCTGCTGTATCTTCAATTAATTGCCACGAACCTTTGATAACTTTGTAACAGTTCTCGCTTGCGCTCTGGAATTTTCACATGCAAATAGTGAGAGAGTTTCTTCTTCGGACTATATATTTTTACGCAGTACTATTCTTATTATCAATGGTCAGTGACCTGCACGTTTTTTTAAAATAATTAGGTGCATATGGGTGTTGCGTGTAGTTCCAAAAACATACAGATTGTTAATTATTGTCGTCTTTGAATATCTTCAGCGTGGCTGTTGGAATTTAGTGATTACTTTGGTCTACGCTAGGACGTTGTCTAAATGGCTGAATCGCATCTACAATGTCTTAGTTTCTAGAAAGCTGAGAGAGAGAGAGAGAGAGAGACCCTAAAGTCTTGAGTGATGATGTTGTTAAAGCTATATGGGGATGTCATGTTCACAAAATTGAGGATCGGTGAAGAGGAAGCCAAGGCTCCGATCGTAATGTGCGGGTACTTCAACCTAAACCATGCAGCAAGCACTGCAAAAACCAGAAAGCAAATTAAAGCTTTCCCACTATCTCCAGACAATATATTTAATCTTGCAAAGACAAAACCCAAAACCAGCAACGCAATTATATGTATGGGGACAAAAGTTTTATTACGGGAACAGAAAAGCAAAAGGACATATGAGGAGATTGGCTTACTTCCTCCATAGGAACCTCCAAAAACGATCACAGGAGAATCGGTTGCTGTCAAATTTTGCTTTAGATTGGTGATCAAAGTGGCATAATCTGCTAGTGCCTGCGTCGAGCTTAGATACCCAAGCGTACTTCCATTTCTATATGCAACATCTTTGACGCCCCCAAATGGCATCGATTTTCCATAGAACCGATGCTGCAATTTGAAATAGGAAGGCATTCTTTTATGTATGCATCTCAAGTGGTGATTTTTTGCAAACTCTTGGTTGCTTACACATAATATAGATGAATGCGAACAGAGAGAATTTGGAACCTATCACTACAACGTTTAGTCTCCATGACTTTCGTTTTAAGACCACATATTCTCAAGGCGATCAAGTGTCGAGGAACCACAAGAAGCATCAGTATATGGAGAGGGGATTGCCGAATATATCGCATATCTGGAGTTTAGATCAAAATACCTCGATGAAAACAAGAAGGGCTTTGAAACGGGGTGCTGTTTCGAACATGAAGCCCGTGTTTTGAGCGAACCATTCTATATCTCCTTCATTTCCCATGTAGACGAAAATCGGGGCCTTCTTGTCAGCACCGCCCCAGTAAGTGTCATTCACTAGGTATCTTTGTTGAAAGGTTTGGTAGCTCTGGGGATTGAAATTGAAGTGATCAAGTATCTGGGTGAAGTACTTTGTTTTGTAAAGCTGGTTTGTGTTAGAACGCGAGAGCTGCTCTGGCCAAACGACTGAAGAAGGAAATCTGGGGGTAGTTTTGGCAATTGAGACTGTCGAAGATAATAAAGTGAAGAAAGAGAACCACAGAAATTGAAACCCAGTTGCCATTATCCTCGTCTTTGTGGCTTCCATTCTCTGCCGATCGGAAAGTGGAGAGAGAGTGATAACAGTCCTGAGAGAGAGAGAGAGAGAGAGAGAGAGAGATCAGTGTCTCAAAAGTCGACAACGACTATGGAAGAAAGGATGGAAGAGGAAAGAGGTTGGGCTGGCCGCTGAAATGTAGATAACTTCCTCGCTGGATCATTGACTAAGCTAGATGGAACCTGGAAATGGGACTAGCAAAACGACAATAGATAGATGACGTTGTCTCTCTTTGGAAGGTATCTCAAGGCCTTCAGGCACCGTAATCTGGAGGGTCTGACCGTAAGGGTCCAGACTGATCCAGATCCACTGTCTGGATTAAATTCAGACCCAATGGACGGCAGGGAGAGCTACCACGTCATTTAATGAGCTCTCCCTTCCGTCGACTCGGCTTGGCTCGTCTCACATGCGGCTTTTTGGCTCCAGATCTGTAGTGGTCGGACCACTATATTTTAGATCCGACCACAACTGCAACCACTATGTCCCCTTCAGACCAAAAAATCTCCTTCATTTTCTCCTTCGACGTTCCAGAGAGCTTTTCACCTATCTTCTTCCCAAATCCTTCAAATCTCTTAACTTCTTCACCTACAAAATCTCCCTTATTTTGAAATCCATCAAATCTCTTAACTTCTTCACCCACAAAATCTCTCTCATTCTGAAATCCCTCAAATCTCTCCATTTCAAAATCCCTCAAATCCTCCCTCTCATTTCGAAAGCTCTCAGTCACTCTCCACGGCGGCTCTCTCCCATTGGTGTTGTGAATCCCCATATGTAATTTTCGTTTTTCCATATTCATTTTTTCATTTAGTAACGTACGTGCAAACATTAGCGAATTTATTGATTTTTCAAGAAAAATTGGAAATATATTCAGTGTAAAGCTATCGGTGGTGGTCCTATGGTTTTAGGATTCTATTTTTTTTTCTGATTAAGGAAAACAAAAGATGAAGAAATTTGGATGTATGTAATTTTAAGGCAAAATGGAGAACTAAAAGGAGGAGGAAAAGTTGAAATGAGATTTGGGACGGGAGATTTGGGAATAAAAGGATTAAAACGCGTGTTCGGGGCGTAGTGGTTGGATCTAAAATATAGTGGTCCGACCACTATAGATCTGGAGCCAAAAACACGCGTGTTAGAATAGAAGAGCCATAGTGGTCGCAGTTGTAGTCGGATCTAAAATATAGTGGTCCGATCACTACAGATTTGGAGCCAAAAAGCCGCGTGTGAGACGAGCCAAGCCGAGCCGACGGAAAGGAGGGCTCATTAAATGATGTGGCAACCCTCCCTGCCGTCCATTGGGTCTAGATTTAATCTAGATCGTGGGTCTGGATCAGTCTGGACCCGTACGGTCTGGACTGAATCCAGACCCGATTCTGTATGCGTCTCTTCGATCACTTAAAACTGAAATTGATTGATTTCTCTTCTGCGCCCTCAAGAATTTTATTGAATTTTTTTAGAAAAACAGTGAAAGTAGAATCAGAAAAAAAAAATAGAAAGAAAAATGATTTAATGAATTGTTTATATTTATTGTAATAGGAAGATCATTTAATAAAAAAAATATAAATGTTTTTTATTTTTTTATCTGTTTACTTGAACTTTGGAGTTAATTATGATTGCATTCAAAAATTTAAATAAATATATATTTTTTAATATTTTGGGTTTGCAAACATTATTTTAACTTGCATGTTGTTATTTTAAGACCGACCAATTATGATTTTTATTGCGTATCATATGAATGATTTGTTGGAATTCCTCTCGTATCTTACCATCTTGACAAAAACAACCGGCGAGAGTCATTTTTTTATCATATGAATGTTTTGTTTAAATAAATATATATGTTTAATATTTTAGGTTTTTCATATGAATGAGAGTCATCTTTCTTCTTACAACAGTCACAAAATATTGAAACTATAAGGTTATACTAAGATTCTGTCCCAATTATGTACATATTATACATAACTACAAAATCCAACTTGTAATATTGTACATTTGCTAAAGCAATGTGGGCAATTGAAACTAATGACATATAAATAAGTCATATGTAACCTTTTGAATCATAAGTGAGACAACAAATCAGCTCATTAGGCCTTCCAACGGTGGATGTAGGTCCTATGGACCGAACCACTTAAATCTTGTCTCACTTATCTAAAGTTTAAATTTTTATTTCTTACATGGTATCGGAGCAAGGTTTTCGACATTAGTTCGGTTACCTTCTGATATCTCCCGGCAATCGTTCGGTAGAGCCCGGGAACTATCTGACAGAGCCCGGCAACCATCCGGCATAGTCCGACGACCATCCGGCGAACCTACGACGACTTTTCAACAATTTTATTTTCCCTATTTTTTTGTAAGTCCAAACTCAAAGTGCATGAAATGTTGAAAATGTAGTCTCACATTGCTAAAGCAATGGGGACAATTGAAACTAATGACTTATAAATAAGCCCCTATGTAACCTTTTAAATCATAAGTGATAAAACAAATTAGCTCATTAGGCCTTCCAACAGTGGATGTAGGTCTTATGGACGAAACCACTTAAATCTTGTCTCACTTATCTAAAATTTAAATTTTTATTTCTTACATGTAAGGATTAGGAAAAAACCTACTAGGCAGTTGACTTGATAATTAAAGGCTTGAGACTTAAGGATTTGTTCCTTCCAAAGTCTTAGAGGGTGTTCAGTTAGGAGTGTTGTGAGGATTTTTTGTGTTTTTAGAATTTTTAGGTGATGTTAACTTTATTGGTATGCGTGTTGTAGTTATTTTTATGTGAGGTTAAAAATGATGTTTGGTTGTAAGATTTTTGTATTATGAGAATACAAAAAATCCTGAGAATTCTTTACTAAACGAACATCCCTTAAATTCAAAAATTCTTAGGCGTTACCAACTAGGGAAAGAGCTACATGGGTCGGCGGGTTCATGGTACCTAGCTCTCAAAAATCCTTAAATATTTTTGATTTTTTAACGAACTTTTAGTATTTTATTTGAAGTTCTCCCCCAAATTGTGAACAATAGTGTTAGGATACCAATATTTAGCTTAATTAAATAACTATAAAATAGTCTATTTCCTCCATTAAATCATTTATTTTATCATAATAAATATAAAAAAATTTTAAACTCACAAAATTTTAGTATGCAAACACCATCTCTAACCCTTTGAGACTATCCTTTGAATCATTGATATGGTAATAACACGATTTGTGTGGAAACAGAATATTATATAGATTTTAAGATGAGTCGAAATGTTATAAAGCCATTATAGACAACCCGCAATATTCTAGCATAGAAGCTTGTTTTTTCTTTATTCATGCGACAGGGGCTGAATAATTTTACGTACTGTTTTAAAATTTTGAAATTATTAAATTTCTTAGGAGAGTTAATGAAAAAGTGAATATAATTTAAAAGATTGGATGATAAAATGGAGAAAAATAAAATTTAAATGAATATTATAGTAAAAAAATGAGTTCATCTAAAAAGATTATTTTATAATTTTTTAAGGGAAATTTGTTTTTTAATCCTTGAGTTTTACCTCCTTTTCATTTTTAGTCATGAATTTTAGTGGGTCAAAATTTTAGTCCTTGAACTTTCATCTTTGTAAAATTTAGTCATTCCATCAGTCTGCCGTCATATATTGTCAAAATTTGTATCGATCGACCGCTCACTTTTAACACATATATCCGGTCGACCGTTTCAATTTTGCAGACGTGTCAAAAAGGTCCGTTAATAGGAGTGACGGCAGGGTAACGGAAGGACTAAATTTTACAAAGATGAAAGTTCAAAGACTAAAATTTTGACCCACTAAAATTCACGATTAAAAATGAGGTAAAATTCATGACTAAAAATGACATTCAAATACACCCTCAACTTCCCCAATTCTCATTCAAACTAGTATAACATCCCCAGTTTGAATTTAGGGCCCATTCCAAGTCTGACAACCACCAAAGGCGAATCTTCCTATTACATCGATAGACAATTTTCAAAACACGCTTGTCTCCCCAGTCTCCCTATCCAAGTTAATTAATCCGACCGGTCTAATTCCCAGCAACGGCTTACTGACTAAACTAACCCACTTGATTTGGCCTCAGCAGCACCCAATCAAAACGTAAGAAGAAAGATTTCCTTTTTCTTAACCACTCCTGCATCGACGCGTTTCACTACACCATTAATACCGTCCGCCTCAGATTGCTCCTCCCGTTCCTTTCCCTTCGGCCCCTTTACAACGCCTCAATACCGGCAACAGTCTGTAATGCAGCTAATGCTCAGTAGACTAGTAGTGTGGGGAATCGGGATTTCCTTCCTTCCTCTCAGACAATCTCGCTCGACGCTCATTCCCACGATTCTCTCTCTCTTCGACATTTCCTGGTCCAGCTCATCTCGCTGAAAACCAGAAGCTTCTTTTTCATTTCAAACGTTCAAAAGTTCCAGCACTATGAATTAAACGGTCTCGTTTTGAACTGTTTTCGTTCTTGCTTTCGATCCTCTAGCAAAAAGGCGGAGCATGAAGTTCTGGATCTAGATTTTAGGACATTCAAGTGATAATGCCAAGGCAGAACCGAGGCATGGATTTGATGATCCCCGGAAAGATCAGGAAGCGAGGGTGCACGTCATCGGCCTCGTCCTCGTCTTCGGTACTCCAGAACTACAGGTTCAAGAGGGCCATACTGGTGGGCAGCAAGAGGGGCGGATCGAGCACGCCCGTGCCTACATGGAGGCTGTTGAGCTCGTCGCGATCTCCGGCGTCGTCCACAGTGCGAAGGGCCATGGACTCGCCCAAGCTCTCGGGCCTTGGCGGCAGAACAAAGTTTACGCAGCCGCATCCACCGCCACAGCCGGTGTCTGCGAGGAAGCTGGCAGCGACGTTGTGGGAGATGAATGAAATACCGTCGCCGAGCGTGAGGGAAGGCTCAGACGAGAGGCGGCTCAGGAAGGAGGCGGCCATGAGAGCCAGAGACAGGGCGGCTAGGTCGGTTCACTCGGGCTCTTTGCCTCCGCATTTGTCCGATCCGTCTCACAGTCCCGTTTCAGAGGTCCGATTTTTCCATTTTTTGCTGAATTTCCTGATATTTTTCACTTGTCGTCTAGTAGTGGGTTTTCAATTATCAATCAATGAGAAAAATGGCTTCTGAACGGATTCGCTTTTTAGAGGATGGATCGGTCTGGAACAGGTAGTCGACGGAGAACACCCTCTATTTCTCAGATGTTTAGGCTTACGGACCACTACCGCCAGGCGGAAGCTGTAGATGCTCTTAGCAATGCCAGTTTAATGGAGGTAGAGAGTGTGACATTGAGTCCTTTTTTTTTTTCTTTGGAGTTTTTGTCGAGCTGATAAGCATAGAACTTCGAGTGTGAAAATGTACTTTGTTTTGTGTAGATTGAGAGTGGTAGATCCCGTGCGCAGACTCCTAGTGGATCCACGGTTGGAGCGAAGACGCGTTTGAAGGATGTTAGTAATGCTCTGACCACATCCAAAGAGCTACTGAAGATAATCAACCGTGTATGGGGTCATGAAGATCGGCCTTCTTCGAGCATGTCGCTTATCTCGGCCTTACATGCTGAACTAGAGAGGGCTCGTTTGCAGGTCAATCAGCTTATCCAAGGGCAGCGCTCGGACCAGAGTGAGATCAACTATTTGATCAAGTGTTTTGCGGAAGAGAAGGCGGCGTGGAAAAGCAAAGAGCAAGAGGCTGTCGAGGCTGCCATCGAGTCTGTTGCGGGGGAGCTCGAGGTGGAGAGAAAGCTGAGAAGGCGGTTGGAGAGCTTGAACAAGAAGCTCGGTAGAGAACTGGCGGGGACGAAGGCCTCCCTTGTTAAGTCGGTGAAGGAACTAGAGAGCGAGAAGAGGGCAAGAGAGATAGTGGAACAGGTATGCGATGAATTAGCTAGGGATGTAGGTGAAGATACAGCCCAAATGGAGGAAATGAAGAGAGAAACTGCGAAAATTCGTAAAGAGGCTGAGGAGGAAAGGGGGATGATGCAATTTGCCGATGCCTTGCACGAGGAGAGAGCTCAGCTAAAACTCTCGGAGGCAAAGCATCAGCTTGAGGATAAAAATGCAGCTGCTGATAAATTGAGGAATCAACTCGAAGCCTTTATGGGGACTAGAAAAGCGAAAGAAAGAGGGCGCAGTTCTGTGAGTCAAATGAATGAAAGAGACATTGCTGCCTTGTTAAGTAGAGCTCGCTTCAGTTGTGAAGAACAAGAGGATGACGACGGAGAAGTAGAAGATGGAGAAGAATGTGAAGAAGAAGTCTCAGCTGAAAGTGATCTTCATTCCATAGAATTGAACATGGATAACCATAATAAGAGCTATAAGTGGACTAAGGCGTCTGGGTTTGGTCGTGATCCAAGAATGGTCCAAATTGAAGAAGAGGAGATTAAAGGACGGAAGTCTACCTCCGGGAAAGCACCTAGGAGAAGCAATTCTCTGCAGAGGAGTATCTCCGATGGAGTTGAACTCTATAATGCGGACAGGTACGACTGGGAAAGATTCTTGGAACTTGAAAAGCCAGGTCAAGGAAAATGTTATGGGGATGAATTGCAGGGTTATAGTAAATCAGTTAAGGGTCTAAGGGACCAGATGTTGTCTATTTCTGAGGTGGGGTCCCCAACGCAGCAAATGCGTCCGCCTTGGGCTTCCCGTGATCTTGCCAAGGCAACTCAGGAGAGGCCTGCTATGGTGTTGGGGGGTGGTTTTAAGTCGAGGCTAGCAGATGCCAGAGGCGAAGGGCATAATGCAAGAAAATCTAGGAGGTGAGTGGCTGGGTCGCATTCTCCGCGGCCACTTGTGATGTTGGATGCTGAATCCAATTGACGGGAGCTTGGAGGAAACGTAGTTGAAGGGGAGTCAGAAAGAACCAAAGAAGACAAAAACATTTCCTTTTGCTGAGCATTTCTTGGTATCCCTCGTAGCGATCGCTGCTCAGTTTGCATTAGAATATTCTGTTGGTAGGAATACTTGTGTCTATACTTTTGTAGAAAGTTGTACTACTGAACCGAAGTTTCTCCTATACAAAAACTTCTTGTATGACTCAGACAAATATGCTGGGAATATGTATTTCCCTCTATCATTAATCTGTCCTTGTCCTATTTGAGGGGCATCAACATTCGACCCTACTGAATCAAGCCTAGTCACATTACCTTCGGACGAAAATCATAAAATATTCTTGAAATAAACAAGAAAAGACGAAAATCTGGATGGTGGAAAACGGGAAGAACAGAGTCTCATTACAAGGAAGGTAGAATGACGATGCTATCGCAAAATTCCAGGCATTATCTCCACCAACCTGGTTAAGCTAATCAATCCCTGGGCACCAAAGTTGCCCAAGAAGCAGCTACACGACATGTAGGCTCAAATCATGACACGAGAAATATACAACGCCTAGATTAGCTGCTTGGCATCAGGTATATACTAGAGTTTGATCAAACACTTCCAAAACTCAAATGTTCTTACAGGAGACATCATTACAGCTGGTCGGGGAATTCTATTTTCAGAGCAGTAGGTAACAAAATATAATCGGGTTTCGGTCCCACACCATCCTCAATCCTACTAAAATCTAGCCTCACTCTGGGCAATCTCCGTAAGATCTGGTGCATCAAAGAGTGAGTAGGAATTTTCCAGAGGAGAATAAAGGAAGAACAATAATTTTCCAGATTTAGAGTCAAACCTTGTTAATATCTCCACCATGAAAAACATCTTAACTTCCGATTTTGGAGAGTTCAAAATTGTAGACGCTCATGCAAGCACAAAACCTTACCTAGATCAGCTGAGAGAAGGGATTCCCTTGATAATTAGGTCCTGCAGGAATGGCCCCTGATGGCGATATGATAACACTACCTCCTGGGCATATGATCGTATCATAGGATATATCACCATTGGAACCTCCAGAGACACATTCTGCTGATGGAAGATAGTCCTTCCTTTGCAGAACTGGTTTGCAGATAAAACAAAGCAGCTACCTTCTAGAGCAACATGGGCCATTGATGCCTGCCATATCTCCCTTGCTTCGGCTGTAGGTGTGCAGTATATGTCAATGCCTACATAGAGGGCAGAATGATAAAACAAAAGACTGAAGAACTACAGTAAGGGAATCTTCAGATGGTGGAGCCAGGATTTTTTTACCTCAGTGGGTACAAGCTCCATTTTGAGATAACTACATGTGTTGATAGTGTTTCCCAATTGTTTTCAGCGAAAAGTTAAGTGTTATAAGGTTGACAAGGTAGTAAAAAGTCTTTTATTTGAGATATACTTTCTATGTATCCTGGTCATTTGGAAGGTAATCTAAATCTTTTATTTACAGCCCAGCCATAAGGTGAGTTAATTTCAAAAAGGCTTTGCCTTGTATAGTATTGTTCCACAAGAAAGTACAATCTTCCTGGGTCAAGAAAAAAAAAGTACAAGTTTCCCGGGCAAGTGGTGCTCATTTTAATGGTGATTTTATTGAGAAACTATCATAACTGATTCAAAAATAAAATTCAATCGACCTAACTCTTTTGTACAAGATAAATCAAAGACTATATATGCTTCGAACGGCAACCTAGCCTGACCCTTGTATCAATTAATCAAGAGTTTGACTAACGTTATAAACATTGAAGCCAAAATTTTATCCAAATAAGATTGAAGACTAAGTAAGCTCTATGTGCCACTCAGGCAATGAATTTGGAAATATTGCAATTGCTGACCTAGCAATGTGATATCTAATGGATTAAAAGGATTCCATTAGCCCCAACAATATTGAAATGAAACCATTTCTTTGAGAGTTTCAATTGAAAAGAAATGGATGAAACGGAAACTCAAGTGAAAGGTCGATGAACGACGGTATACTTTATCCAAAATCATTCTATACACAACAGCAGGAGTCCCACATATACAAAAGCCATTTCTTTGTCTTGCTCAATGTTATTGTTTTGAACCGCATGACAGCAGAGAATAGATTAGAAAATACTAGGAGTTCTTTTTGTAAGAAACTAGTAGAAAACAGTCGGTAGCAATGACAAATTCTGTACCTTTAGCATATAATTGGGTTCTTAGAGAATGCATTCTGTTGTCCCAACAGATGAGGCCACCTATTTTCCCAATTGGAGTCTCATATACGGGCAATACTGATTTCTCTCCCGACACCAAACTGCACATTCTGATGATATTGGCATTAGCTTTCGATGTTTTCTAAGATACCGGCTCAGGGAATCGAAAAGGGAATAGCAATAAAGAGTGAGCATCTCAACTACTCCCATCACCAAATGGAGTTTATATTTGCCGGAGATTCTAGAGAGTGTCAACTTCAGGGCCTGTAGAAACAAATATCCGAGATAAATTTCACCACAAGAATGATAGAACTGCAGTTGATATTGGGTTCTAAGGTAACAAAATGAAATAATGCAGTGACTAATGGTGTAAAATTTGAGGCTTGAAATATTGATTCAGGAGATAGCTTCCAGAGCACATGAATAAGCATAGTTGAACATAAACAAAATGGCGTTAAATTTTACCAAGAGCGTGCTTTTATTTACGCTAGTCGTCGAGGATCTTCCTGAGGCGGTCCTTGATGAAATCTCCACGGGCTTTGGTACGGGCTTGTTGAGGGCCAATGTTGGCGTATGAGAGGTAGACCCCGACCGCGAAGAAAGATGCGCCGGTGAAGAAGAAGCAGACGGTCACGGCTAGCTGTCTGGGCGTCGGTGGGTACGACCAGAACACCATCTGTGTTTCTGTGACTCCGCACTGGGTGTATTCCGGAGGTCTCCGACTGAAGGAAGATGCTCGGAGTGGGTACGGGATCATTTGGGAGTGCGCGTGGGGAACAATGGGCAAAGCCCATGTTTTGGTTCCGTATATCTTTTTGTTCCAGGCCTAAGATCAGCCCAATTTGTATCCTATTCTAGTCCAATGATGTTTTTACTGTTTGTTGGGCCTTGTTAGAGTGAGCCTACTTTTAAGCCTAAAATAAGACATGGTTTGGGTCAGAGACTTTAACAAAAGAATATTATATTTAACTACGATGCCATCGCGTCTTTCTCACACCCATTCCGCTTCCCCGCCGTTACTCTACCTTCCTCTCTTCCAATAGCCTCCCCAAACTCATACTCGCCCGTGCCAGCACCGGCAGCACTACTGCCTCTCTCCCTTCAGTCCCCACCCTCCTTAGAGCCTGCAAGACCTCCCCACACTTCCACCAACTCCACGCCCACATCCGTAAAGGCCTCGAGCAAGACCACTTTGTCACCACTCTCTTTCTCTCCCTCTCCAACTCACTCTCCACGCTCTCATACTCCACCAGCGTCTTTGACCGCGTTCTCAGACCATGTACCTTTCTCTGGAACTCTCTCATCATAGCTTACTGCGAAAAGTCTCATTTCGAATGAAAAGGGAAGAGGGTTTGCCCGATAGATACACGTATCCGTCACTCGTTAAAGCGTGTTCGATTGCATGCGAGGTTAGGCTAGGGAGGGCCATTCATGGGTCGGCGTTGAGGTGTGGGGCTGAAGGGGATCCCTACGTCAGGACAAGTTTAATTGACTTGTACGGGAAACGTGGAGAGATAATATGTGCTCGTAAGGTTTTCGATGATATGTCTGACAAAAATGTTGTGTCATGGACGCCTATGGTTGTTGGCTATATCTCTGTTGGGGATACAGCGGAGGCGAAGAGGCTGTTCGATGAGATGCCTCAGAGAAATGTGGCGTCATGGGATGCAATTATTGGCGGGCTTGTGAAACTGGGCGACTTAAAGGGTGCTAGGAGGATGTTTGATGAAATGCCTAAGAGGAATGTGGTGTCTTATTCGACGATGATAGATGGGTATGCAAAAGCGGGTGACATGGTGTCCGCAAAGTTTTTGTTTGAGAAGATCCCTGATAGGGATATTGTTGCGTGGTCAGCATTGATATCGGTATGCACAGCATGGTCAGCCTAATGAGGCGGTGAAAGTTTTTCTTGAAATGGATTTGAGGGATGTAAAGCCTGATGAGTTTATCATGGTGAGCTTGATGTCGGCTTGTTCCCAAGTGGGTTGTTTGGAATTGGCTAAATGGGTTGATTCTTATGTGAGCCATAGCACAATTGATCTTCGGCAATCTCATGTTGCTGCAGCCCGTGTTGACATGAATGCTAAGTGTGGGAACATGGAGTGGGCTACAAAGTTGTTTGAGGAGATGCCCAAAAAGGACCTGATCTCATATTGCTCCATGATACAAGGACTGTCGTATCATGGGCATGGGAACCAGGCTGTTGGTCTCTTCAGTAGGATGCTAAATGAAGGGCTAGTTCCAGATGAGGTGGCCTTTACGGTCATCCTGACTGCATGTAGTCACGCGGGAGAGGGTTGGAACTACTTTGTATCCATGAAATATGAGTTCTCGATAGTTCCCTCTCCGGATCATTATGCTTGTATGGTTGATCTTCTTAGCAGGTCAGGAAGGTTGGAAGCAGCTTATGAACTTTTAAAATCAATGCCTATGGAGCCACATGCTGGTGCCTGGGGTGCGCTTCTTGGGGCCTGCAAGCTACACTGTTGCATTGAATTAGGGGAGTTGATTGCTGCTCGCCTTCTTGAGCTTGAGCCGCATAATGGTGGTAACTATGTGCTATTGTCCAACATATATGCAGCAGCAAACCGGTGGTTGGACGTTTCTCTTGTGAGGGAGAAAATGAAAGAAAGAGGAGTTAGAAAAATACCTGGTCGCAGTTGGATTTAGTTCAGAGCGGGCACTTGTATATGGTATTTTTTCCAATGAAAAATGATTTCTGAATCTTGACTACCAAGCCAGGGTGCTTGCCACTACAAAATGGGTCATTCTTGGCAGGACAGCTCGGGCTGAAGCTTAGTATTTGACTTTGCTTTTCTCTTGAGACCAGGAACTGCTGGATCTATTACTACCAATCTTGACTATCGTACGAGGTATGGGCCACTCATATCTCCGTGTTGCTGCTCCTGTAGCTGGAAGATAACATTAAACATGATATCTTCTGTCAGACATGGGGTACAATTATGACAGTATATAAAGTTCTGATGTAGATGCCACCAAGTTTCATGAGGGTAGGGGCTTTCACATACATGAATCTATTCTTTTTCATTGGTTCTAATAGGCGCTTGATGGAATCAAGAGTAAGTTTATAGATTCCTTGACTGCTACGTTTGAGTTGGGCAAGAGGAGTGAGTGTACCTGATCTCCTGTTCGGAAATCAGGATGGAGGCCTTAGAAAATAGGAATGGAGGGCCAGCTCACCTGACTGGTTCTGGGGAGGATGTCATGACTGACAGTCCACACAAGCATATAATAGATTTTTTCTGTAAGTCCTCTACAAGGCTTCATCTACGCTGTGGGATCACTAACCTTGGAGGCAAGGATCCAAGGCCTGCCGACGCAGCGAGGGAGAGAGAATACGTGGAAAGGGGGGGGAGGTGGCTACTGGGAGAAAATCTTGTTAACAATTGAGTTCATTTTGTAGTGTTTGTCAAGATTATCTTTTTCTTAGTAGGTCATTCTCCATGTGGCTCTGCCTTGTCTGGAAAAAAACACTGCTAGGCTAAATGTTTCTCAGCAGTTTGTAATATGATGATGACAACAAATTTACCACAGTTATTGATGTTTGATTATTATTATTAGAGTTGTTTACATTCAGGATTGATGTCTGTTAGAGCGCTTCTTTTGAGAGGCTGGAACAAACACCTTTTTCTTGTCGGTCTCAACAGCATGATTATCTAAGAATGAGACTGCCACAGCTGCATGAAGTGTCGCCCCTATTGGAAGAGCCTCTTCATCAATAAAAAAGTAAGGAGAGTGCAAGGGCTGATCTGATTTCAGCGTTTCGTTCTTTATCCCAACCACAACAATCGCAGCAGCTGTTTTTTGTGAGAAAAAGCTGAAATCCTCCGCCCCCATGGTCACTGGGAGAAGCTGCACATTGGGTTTCCCAAGTAGAAGAATTTCACCAACCTTCATTGCATGTTCATACAGTGCTTCATTGTTAACCATTACAGGATGAAGCATTGATTTGTTCTCCATGAAGTCCACCTTGGCCGTGCATTGATGCACGGCTGCTTGCGTCTCTATGACCTGTAAGTGTAACATACTTAGTTTTCTACAATTTGAGTGGTAACACTGGAAAATTACATAGGCGAAACAATGAGAGCATGTTTGACCTGTTTGATCCTTTCCTGGATGTAGGAGAGACCTTCAGCGGTCAAGCTCCTAAAAGTTCCCCCAAACTTCATGGAGTCTGGGATTACATTGTGTGCTTGACCCCCATTTATGAACCCGACTGTAACCACCTATATGGATCGAAATGAGTGGATTAGATCTCTTCAAGACTTCAAGTCATGAACAATAAAAATTCTGTTCTACAAATTGTGTGCAACTATGGACGCATTTGACTTTAACGGAGATTTTAGAAATTATCTGATCTGATCACGCTGGAATAAATTTTTCTGTATATGGATCACATTGGGATCTACATCGAATCTGAATTTCACGTGTAACACTGCCAAACACCGGATTCTGCACCAAATCAAATCCATAGAGTGGCCTCATTCCCACTTTTATGAAGTGTCAGAATCAGGCTGTTGAACTCTTAACCCCATAAGTTGTTGTTCTTTGAACATATATGTGCGCTGACCAAATTTCTTACATTAAAGACAAGGAGAAAAAGCATACCCTCGCCTCAAGAGGATCGGTTTCTCTAGATACAATCTGTTGGAGAGCAAGGATTGAGAAGGCTGCTGCGAGAATTGGGTCCCTAGTCTCGTGTGGGCATGCTGCGTGTCCACCTTTCCCCTGAATCGTAGCTGAGAAGATCCCAACACCAGCAAGAACTGGACCGGGCCTTGAAGCAATTACAACAGTAGGAAATGATGGGAAAACATGTATACTCAAGATGGCATTAATGTCATCTAGAACGCCATCTTGCAACATGTGGTAAGCACCAGCATAACCCTCTTCTCCAGGCTGGAAAACTAGTTTCACAGTTCCCTGTCAGATACATGATTGAGCAATTAGCACCTCAGAAGTGGAAGAAAGTTTGATAGTGATTGTGTCAAAAGCTGAGGATTGAGAGAGTTATCCACCTTTAATTCTTTTTTTTTCTACGTCACCTTTAATTCATCTCTTCTGCTTTGGAGTAACTTGGCTGCTCCAAGTAGCATTGCTACGTGGGAATCATGACCACATGCGTGCATTTTACCATCGATCTTGCTTTTGTGGTCCCAATCTACTAATTCCTTCCAAATGACAATGTCAATATCAAGGATCAGGCACATAATTGATCAGAAGATTAAATTAGTAGCTGCAAATAAGGGGAATCGTTAATCACTGATCTTTGCAGGCTTAAGTACTAAGATACCTCATCAAATTGAGAACGAAATGACACCGAATACGGTGTGTCAGAGAGAGAGGAAGGGGGGAGACTGGAGAGGGGGGAGTACCTGCAAGGGGAGGGCATCCATGTCTGCTCTGAGAGCAAAAACTGGTTTAGCCCCAGACCCGATAGAAGCCACCACCCCAGTCTCGGCTACCGGCCACTTGTACCCGACTCCCAGAGAGTCAAGCTCGGCCCTTATGAGTTCACTCGTCCTGTGCTCCTCAAAATCCAGCTCCGGGTGCTCGTGGATTCTCCTCCTCAACCCTCTCATCCATTCAAAGAACTCGGGCTTTCTCGCCGATTTCAACAGCTCCCGACTCAGTAACTCCAGATTTTAGTGTTCCGTTTTTTGTCCGATGCTTAAAAATGCAGCCGGCATCTTCTGCGAGTAGAAGTTGAAGTCCTCCCCTCCCATACTCATTGGAAGAAGCAGGACTTTTGGTTCTCCAAGCAAAGTTTCTCCAACGCTTTTTGCATGTGTGTACATTGCGTCATCGTTGACGGTCACTGGATAGGGCTTCAGGAAGTCTATTGTGCCGATGCATCGATGAACTGCAGCTTGCATCTCAATGACTTGTTAACAACGATTGTTTCGACACTCTTTCAAATCAATTAGTACGTTTAATTATACTAGAAGGTTGCTCCCTAATCCTGGAAGCCTGGACTTCGCCCAAAAAAAGTAAGAACTCCAAAAAGAACTAGCTGGCAGTAATTACGCGAAGGATTTGGATTTTTTATTGGTAGGAAGGAACAGGGGAATGACCTAATCTGCATTTTCAATTCTTCAACCAAAATGTTGGCTTTAACTCTATATAATATACAACTGCATTCAAGCACCGTGTGTGGTTTTTTTATATTTAGATTATTAAGATCTTGAACTATAGCGAGAAGCTTAGATACCTCTTTAATTCTTTCCATAAGGTAGGATAGACCTTCTGAACTCATGCTCCGGCGAGTGCCACCAAATTTCAGTCTCCGGGATTACATTTCCCACTTTGCCAGCCTCAATGAACCCAATAGAGATTACCTGCGAGAATTTAAGAATGATAAAGGAATCTGCTCCTAGATTTCTATTTCTCACGCTACATTTATTAACCACAGCTGCAATTTCTAAGCAAAAATTTGAAACAAGCCATTTTGCAATATTCCTCACAACAGAGGCGGCAAGAAAAAAGTCTTTCAATATCATTATACTGTTCATGAATGTAAGGAAGGTTAATCTGGTCTCTAGGGGATCCGTTTCTCGGGAAACAATTTGTTGGAGTGAAAATTGAAATGATAGCTATTAACTCACGAAGCTACAAGTACTGGATCTCTTGCTGCATGGGGATTTGAGGCAGGCCCACCCTTCCCCTGGATTGTGGCTATGAACCTGCCAGAGACAGCAAGCATTGGACCGGGTCTCGAACCTATTGTTCCGGTGGGTAATTGTGGTACAACATGTAATCCAAAAATGGCTTGAATCTTATCAAGCGCCCCCTCTTCCAACGTATGAAAAGCCCCGGCGTGGCCCTCTTCTGCAGGTTGGAAAACAAGCTTAAAGTGCCCTACAAACAAAACATAAGGTGTGTTACGTTGGAGAACGCGCTGGCCCCAGAGAGAGAGGCTAGCGCCCTTTCCTTTTCCCCTTCCTTATGCTCCTCCCCTGCTCTGTCCCTCTTTCCCTTTTTCTTTCCCCCCTTTCTTCTTCTTTGGCCTTTCTCCTCTTTCCCCTCTCGGTCTAGGGCGCTCTTTTGTGTTTGGTCTCCGGCTGGATCTCAGCTGTTTTGGCAGTCGTCTGTGGCCACGCCCAAATTGTTCCTTTGGTGGTATTTCTGCTTTCAATAACTGCGGTGGTTTCTTGCTTTGCGATTTGCTTTGGTAGAGCCTTCTTGGCAGCAGTAGGCCAGCTTCCGGCGAGCTTGCAACCCGTGGTTGGTTTCGACAGCTCCGGTGCTTCATTGTGGCTCATGTCTGGCAGGTCTCCTCTGTGGGTGTTTTTGTTCCAGGTGCTGCTCTTGCTCCTCCTCCGGCGATAGTTTCTGTCGTTCTCGGCATGGTGGCGTGATGTCCCGGGTTGGAATTATGGGTCTTCTTACCCGGTTTGTAGAGGTCATTCTGGTCTGTAGTCTCTTGGCCTTTTCGGCCTTCCTGTGTAATGGCCTTCGAGCCTTTGAATTTGATGTATTGGACCTTTGTGCCCCTATGACTGTCTCCGATCTTGGATGGGTGTGGATTTGGTGCTTGTATTTGTTTTCTGTTAGCAATAAAATCTACCTTTGCTTAGAAAAAAAAATAAAAACAAAACATATTTCAAAAAATGCAGTCAGTCAACATTAACAAAAGGGGGAAAATAACTGTAAATTCCTTCCACTTATGTGATAGTTAGCTCATTTACCTTTAATCCAGTGCTTCTGCGCTGAAGCAACTTAGCGGCCTTGGAAAACAAGCTTAACAGTGCCCTTCAAACAAAACATATTTCGAAAAATGCAGTCATCAACATTAACAAAAGGTGGAACATAACTGTAAATTCCTTCCACTTATGTGATAGTTAGTACGAGGTTCAGTGTGCTAGCGATCCAGTCCAATCAATAGTGTCAAGTACGGGTTATACAAAATATCGACCTTGATAATCCATTGGGCTAATCAACGGGCCTTAGTCCACTCGAGGTCCTCGCAACTCGTAAGTGAATGAACACTAACAGTTTTCAAAGCTCTGAATTGCCAATAATATAAGGAGCTCACCGTCAGTGGGCCCTTACGTCTTGGCACCATGACCCTTGCAGCATGCTTAGCTCCTAAGAAAGGGCCAACCAAGTCGACTCCAAGAAGTCGGCTATAAATTTTGATTTCGTGCTCTCCATAGTTCCCCGAAAGGAACGTTCTATGATGCTTGCATTACAGTACATTATATCAAGCTGTCCATGTTTGGCTACTGTGGCACCAATGAGATGGCGCGCATCATCTTCGTTTGACACATCGCAGTGGATGGTAGCCAACATTTTCCTACAAATTTGTCAATTGTATCTAGTCTAGTGTACATCTGTTATTCCTACCTTATGCACGGCCCAAATGTCAACTGAAGGCAACTAATAAATAATGGTTTTTGATTAAGTCATTTTTAACCTACCTATCACACAATTCACTGGCCAAAAATCAGAGGGAGTTGTACATGAAGTCTAGCGCTTGGGATCAGTTGAAAGGCGCAAGCTCTGCCCCTCGTTTATTAAAGGGATAAATGCAAAATCAGTCCTTGTGCTATACGCAAAAATCGATTTAGTCCCTATGATATGAAAATCATCGATTTAGTCCCTGTGATTCTATTTTCGTTTGTTATCGGTCGTCCATTAGGGACTGATTTTATCACTTTCTGAAATCACAAGGACTATATGGATGTTTTTCATATCACAAGAACTAAGTCAATTTTTGCGTATATCACATACACCAATTTTGCATTTATCCCTTTATTAAATGAGACCCACTTTTCACTTCTTTCCCCCATCAGTAGGATGGTTCCTGTTTGCTCATTCAATGGCCATATATTATTCTCTCTAGCATTGTTTTTGTCAAGGAATCAAATGATTAACTCTCACTTTGGCCTCACTTTTTCATGTTTGACGTGATTTCTATTTAAGAGGATTGTCGGTCTTTTCCTAATGACTAATTTTCAGTCGACAAGAATTTGTTTGTATTAAGATGGGCCTCAGCCTTTTCTATTCTATCCCGGACTTGTTTCCTTTTTCGTTTGGCCTCAATAGTAGTAATTTTTTCTTAGGCCGAAAAATCTATCCCCATCAGTTTTCATTGGGAACTGCCACAAGCCTACAATAATAACTCTTTCGTAGTGGTGGTGATATGAGCGCCATAATATGCCTATTATAGCAGTTTATTTTTACTGGCACTTCCATTTTTTCCACAAGCACAAACAATTACTGGCAATCCAATTCTGGCGGAATTAGTGGCACACGAAAAACTGACACCCCATTTTCTTGTGGTACATCCTAGCTTAGCTAGGCACGTATATATGCACAGTAATTTCAACAAATATGTAATTTTAAAATGTATTCACATATATATATATATATATATATGAATACATTTTAAAATTACATATTATATATATGAATACATTTTAAAATTACATATTTGTTGAAATTACTGTGCATATATGAATACATTTTAAAATTACATATTTGTTGAAATTACTGTGCATATATGAATACATTTTAAAATTACATATTTGTTGAAATTACTGTGCATACAGCTATCAATATTAGGATCTACACGTGATCATCCACCTGGTCTATATATTAATAGGTCGTGTCTCTCAGCAAGGAGCAAAAGAAAATCAGTGCAATGTTCATAAATTAATGTATAAAAATATAAAATATTTCGCTAGCTGTCCGCGGTCTTATGAGACGTTCGTTTAAAAAAAATTCTCAACATTGAGTAGAATCCGAATTATGTAAACCGAACATGCAAAAAGAGTGGGTGCTTTCCCTTTTTGACTGCATAGCTAAACCCATGAGCTTTTTACTTTTTGACTGGAGGGTGTGATTGCATCATTCCCGTCACGTCATTTTTTGTCCTGAAATTTTGGGAGTCGGGTTTGATGGAGGGTGAGGTTGAGGCTCACTTGTTAGCTCAATGGGCTGCGAGAACTCACTCCACCGGTTCCTTTGTTTCTTGTAATATTCCTTTGCATATTCTGCTGTGTGATTCGAACACTCTCTCTTAGTTGGTTTTTTCTTTTCACGAGTTATTCAGAAAAAAAAAAAAGATCAATATTTTGGCAACCTCACGTACGGTTTGTGTGTATATATATATATATATATATATATATGTATTTGTATTTTACCCGAAAGTTTATTTACTTAAAAAGCTTTCGATGGGCACTAATTAAGGAGGCATGCTTGGGGGCTAGTTATTGGAAATTAAATTAACTTGATGGGCACGATGGGACGAAGAATTGTCAACTTAATTAATGAGAAATAATCACACGCGCATTGAACTTATAACAAAAAGCTGATTTCTGGTTAGTTGAGTGTAGTCCACAATTTCATCAGACTAGGATTCACGATACTATACCCGCCGTCCACCAAAAGATTCAGCCCACTCACATAATTTGCTTCGTCACTGGCCAAATACAGAGCGGCCTTTGCCACAGTTTCCGCCTTGAGAATTTGCCCCTTAAGATTACCAACTTCGCTTAGTGCCAATTCTGCTTTAGCTGCCTCAATTCCACTGACCCCTGCCATAGTACCACTGACGACTGCATAAGGTGATACACAATTCACTCGTATACCATATTGGCCAAGCTCAGCTGCCAAATTCCTAGCTAAACATAAAACTCCACCTTTGGATGCTGCATAAGCATGAGATGAAAGACCAGCAATCGCTGTAGCAACACTAGCGGTGAATAATATGCAACCCTTGCGTCGCGGCACCATGACCCTTGCAGCATGTTTAGCTCCTAAGAAAGGGCCAACCAAGTTGACTCCAAGAACTCGCTCTAAATTTGATTTCGTGCTCTCTATAATTCCCCCAAAGGAACCGTCTATGATGCCTGCATTATTGTACATTATATCAAGCTGTCCATGTTTGGCTACTGTGGTATCAATGAGCTTGCAGACTTCATCTTCGTTTGACACATCGCAGTGGATGTAGGCAACATTTTCTCCAAGCTTATCCGCAATGGCTTGGCCTAGGTTGTCTTGTATGTCCCCAATGACAACCTTGGCACCATGCTCATGGAATAGTTGCACCGTACTTGCTCCAATCCCGCTTGCACCGCCAGTTATAATTGCCACTTTTCCCTCTAGCCTGAATATTATTGATGCCACAATTAATACCGTCTAACAACTTACTGAATTGTCCAAAAAGAAGCAAAAAGGAAGCATGGCATAGTATATGTGCGCTCGTAACAGGATTACCCGCAATTGAAAACTAAAAACCAACAACAAGCAACAACTATGAATCCAGATATACCTGTCTTTCAACTACAGAAAAGAAAAAAAGGAAGTATTTCGTTCAAAATCAAGAGTGGGGCTAATATATATTCTCGCTGCTGACACAGACATGCATAGCTTGGGCTTCCTTTCGGCTAATAAATGCGAGGATTTATAATAAACTACTTGGTTTACCTTTTGTAGGTAGCTGCGGAAGAAGAAGGATTCATATCTTCTGAGTTCTGATAAAACCAACTACAACTCAACTGGCCGGGTAGTTGAAGGCCGAAAAAGAAAAACTGTGAAGGGGGAAGAAAGGCATTGGCTTGTTATATATAGCTAGGCCACCTAGGCAGTCGGCTACCAGCCCGTCGCTGCCTAGGGACATATCTCTAGGAATAACCCCATGCACGTGTCGTATACAATTAGACTCGGTAAGTATTTTAGTTACTGCTGCTTACGATCAATAGGATTGACATGTGATCCATCGATCAATATATTAAATGAAAGGTCAAGTCCCTTGAAACCCCATAGCTTTTTCCACTACTCCCCCCTGACGTGTTCATTCGTTTTGATCAAGTTTGTAAAGGAGCACAAGAAACCGGGGCAATGGTCGTGAATTAATGTGTAAAAATAAAAATATTTCGTTGCCGGTCTTGGTTGTTTTTGTAAATTGTAAGCAACTGTACGAAAGTCTCCGTTAACTCAGACCAGTTCATTAGATTATTGCCACGCACAGGGTTATTTGGTCATCATTTTCTTCGTCTGTCACAGGTGCCATTATATAATTATTCTTTCAACCTGGGGATAAAACGTTCTGACAGAGAACATATAAATATACGAAGATAATTTCTACTCTTGACGGTTTTCTCGGTGGAGCAAGAAGAACATGAGATGCCAACTCATTGTATCTATGACGCAGGGAGAGGGACTATGGTGCTGCATTTTGATGAACACAGAAGAGAAACGCCAAATGCCGGGTCGGTTAATCTGACTTTGAAGGACTTTCGAAATAATAATAATCTGACTTTAAAGGACTTGATTAGTTTGAACAAAGAGATGGAAACTTGAAACGTTCTATAGCGTCTGGATGTGAACTAAATCTTCCCTATATCTTCTTTACTAAACCTTGAAACAGCAAGTATGTAGAAATTAAGGGTGCCGTGCACGTATAATTATGTTTTAAGATCATGACAGCTCTGGTTCTTTTTGGCGTGCGTATCGTATGACCAGATCTGCTCTGGAATAGATAAACAAGATTTGTTTAATTGGACGGCGCCGAACCTTTGCGGCCAAACTACTCTTTTAACTCTCAAGTCTCAACCACTCTTTTCCATGTAGAAATTCTACAAACTGGCAATTGGAAAGGATGTCCATGTGTTGTTGGGTTGGTGCTGGGCATCCCTCATTGTCGGCCGAAACTAAGATCTTCCAAACGTGTAAGGTCGGTGGTTATGTGAGTATTCTAGATGAATTTAAAGTGAGAATTTATTTAGAACTTGCAAGATTCGATTCTCGGAAGTCGGAATAGGCAATGGGAGTCGATGGGCTGGGCTATGACGGGTATTCATGCAGAAACCCAGCTCGAAGCCTTGGCAGGCCTAAAATTCAACCTCCTAAATGCCCCGGCAAATATCTTTGGTCCAATCCCAAAGAGGCCTGGGCCGAGCTAGCCATTCCTAATTTCTTAGTTTACCGAAACATGACTATGATTGAAGAAATTGAGTAAACAAAAAACAGAAATTAATAGAGATTATTGTGAAAACCAACTATAATCAAATTAATCCATAAGTCTTCTTTGCCGCAAAATTGGAAAATTAACTTAGAAACGTACTTTAAATGGGGCAAAGAATATTGCAATGTACATCTTTATCAGCATTTACTTAATCAATTGACTTTATGTGTCAACACCACCAATTTTTAATCTTCCATTTGGCACATCTAAACTTAGCGACAATGTTAGCCAGTACTCATGCATGATCTTCAAGATAGGAAAAAGCAGACTGCGTGTTATTAGGCCAAAGCGGGCCAGCGGCGGTTCGGCCTATGAAATATTGCATGTCTAGTGGATACCCAGAAGAGTGTACTAGCTAAGGCCATAGATTTTTATCCATGCTCGAATTTTTCAATAAAAAAAATCACATTTAATATTCCATTAATACATATGTCACCGTGGAACAGTGATTTATTGATAAGAATATTCTAATTAAAGTGGTGTTGCAGGTAATTATTTGGCTCAATAAAGTAAGCCAGGAAGAACTTAAATCGCTTCATTTTTTAACTTGTTCTGGAAATTTCATCAGGCTTGGATTCACCACACTATACCCCCCATCCACCAAAAGGTTAAGTCCACTCACATAATTTGCTTCGTCACTGGCCAAATAGAGAGCAGCCTTTGCCCTTTGCCACATCTTCCGACTTGAGAATTTGTCCCTTCAGATTACCAATCTCACTTACTAGCACTTCGGCTCTAGCTGCATCAGGTCCACTAAGTCCTGACATTCCAGTTAATACAGCATAAGGCGATACACAATTCGCTCTTATACCATACTGGCCAAGTTCTTAACTAGCCCCACAAGTCCACATTTGGAAGCTGCATATATATGCATGGGATGACATTCCTGCGATTGCTGCAGAAGCACTAGCAGTAAATAGTGTGCAACCCTTGCGCTGTGGTACCATGACCCTTGCAGCATGTTTGGCTCCAAGAAAACCACCAACCAAGTTTACGGCGAGGTTTCGCTCTAGATCTGATTTTTTGCTTTCTAGAATTCTCCCATGCTCACTATCCAAAATGCCTGCATTGTTATACATTATATCAAGCTGTCCATGTTTGGCTATGGTGGTGTCAATGAGATTACAGATGTCATCCTCATTTGAAACATCGCAATGGATATAGCTGACGGGAAAAGATTCTATCCAAAGAAGGAGAATTCTAAGATATTCAAAGAACCGGCCCAGATTTAAAGCTTCTAATCTAACGTCCAATTTTTCGCCACATCATTTAATGATAGGAGTTGAAAATGGCTTGGCCTTTCCCTCGGCTTTGGCTAATTTTTTTTCCGACTCAATCGTTGAGCTGTCTTCCCCAGTAAGCCTCCTACCTTTTCTTCTTCCCCCTGTTTCTTCTTTCCCAGTCTCTGTTCGTTCTATCGGAAGTCTTTTTTGAATCCTCTATTCTTTCAATACCTTTTGAATCATTTGTGTTCGGTTGTTTGTTCTGAATAGCAGATATTGAAACATATAATGCAGATATGGACAATATCGTCATGGCACCCAAGCCTGTCTTGCTCTCTGTTTCTCTGTGTGTTCTTGTGCTCTTAAATGGCTGTCTGGCTCAAAGTCATCCGCGACAAAATTAGTCACCTAAAGAACAATACCCAAAATTAATAAAACTCAGCCGTAACTCAATACACCAACGACAGATGCAATACAATGGAATTAATGCGCTTGTAGCCAAAGAATCCATGACCACCGTTCAACCAGAAAAGAGGGCGCACAGAGCATGGAAGTCGGAGAAGACAGGGAAAGAAGACAAAAAAGGGAGAAAAAAGTGAAAGCCGAGCCAAAAGTCGAGCCATTTCCACATCATTTTCATTAAATGATGTGGCAGAATTTGAGACGTTAGATTTCTTTGGGAAAATCTAAACCGGTTCTTTGAATTTCTTAGAATTCTCCTTCTTTGGATGGAATCTTTTCCCGTAGCTGACATTTTCTCCAAGCTTATCCACGACGGTTAGGCCTAGGTTGTCTTGTACATCGGCAATGACGACCTTGGCACCATGTTCGTGGAAGAGATTCGTCGTGCTTGCTCCAATCCCGCTTGCGCCACCAGTGATGATTGCTACTTTGCCCTCTAGCCTGAGTACGGAATGACGACAGAAATTAATAGCCATTAACAACGGGTTTGGTTATTGTGCTAGACACTAATGTGTTGAGCACGGTTAGGATCATCGTCGCATCACATTAATTAAAAAACACAATTAAAATGTTTTGACCAGCGCCCGACCCGAACGTTCGTCCCGACCCGTTTTTATAACCCACCTGCGAATTGAACTCAAAACGAAATGTTTCCCCAATCTTCTTCTTCCTCGCCAGATCGCCAGCCCCAGTAGCCAGCCGCCCACCTCCGTCTTCCTCTCCCTCTTTTCCCTTCTCTCTCGTCTCCATCCTCTCACCTGAGGTTGTAATTTTGTCTTCCTCTGAAGCATCACATACATGTCTTGTTTTCTTCATTTTGTTTTGAAAATGACGAATCAGCCAAAACGTTGGCATATATCTGGCGAGGAAGAAGAATCAGCGAAAAATAAGATATATACTAACTGAAGCAGGAGGTGGGCGGAAAAGAAGATCAATCGTTCTAATGAAAAATAAGAAATGAACAGTTATATGCCACTATATTGACTAAGTAGATCTCTCTCCACACTGATTTTAAGAAGATGAACAGACATTACGAAGAGTTATACAACAAGATTAGAGGAGATTTGGCAATCTAGTTCAACAATACCTCACGACTAATGGGATAATTAAGCCTTTCTTTTTTCATAATAGAGTCTGAGATTAGAGGAGATTTTTGTTTAAACGGTTTGCTACGAATTTGTACAGCCGATTACTTTGTTCACAGAGAAAAATTGAATAAGGGAAGAAACAGAGTTCTTGCAATCCGTGCATATATTCCTTTTCTTTTGTCTTTTTCCCCTTTGCTTAAATCCATGCTTGCTTTCAATAGTTTATCCATTCCCACTTCTGTCGTAATTTCATTTGCATTGTTTCAAGTAACAGAAGTAGGAAGGGCTTTCAATTATATCGCATTGAGATGCTGGGCGACGAATTGAACTGCTGGTCAGCCTTTAAAAAGGTCGGATTCGATTTAAAACGGATCGGAGTGGGTCTGAATATTTTAAATGATGTGTTTAACTACATTCGTCGGATCTATAACTTTTAATCTCAGCCGTTGTTCAGCACATTAGTACTTAGTACAATAATCGGACCCAAAACTAACCGCCTAAAAAATAGAAAACTGATATAATTAACTAGAGAAAAATGCATGGCGTGGAATAAATTTCGAATTCAAAATTTCCATTTTCAAGTACGGGAATACATTACATAAATAATTATACTGATAAAAAGAATATTAAAAACAGAAAATCACTTCTTCGGAAGATCCAAGACTCAGCCTAAGGTTCCAACTACTGATGGAAGCCATGTCTAGCTAGCGGCCTGGGCTTGCAAGAACAGCGATCGATCTTTTACCTTCGTTAACTAATAGAGGCAAAGAATATGATACTTGCAGTTACCTTTTGAAGGGAGATGCTGAAGAAGCAGAAGTCATCTCTTTCATAAAACAGCTTTAGCTGAACTGAGATGGGGAAGGAAGGCACTGACTTGTTAATTGAGGCTTCCCCCAAACTGCTGCTCAGGCGTAAATATAGGAAATAAAAAACTAGAGTTTTTTTTTTCTTGATCAAGTTCCATAAGAGGAACCGAAAAACAAGATCAGACGAACATACACCGGCGGGATCACTAAGGATCGGAGAAAACCACTATATACTTCATGCGAAACAGTGGAAGCGGTGGCTGGACTCGATAGATGCAGCTACCAGGACCAATACTTGCCAATAAAGAAAGTATCACAGCCCGGTACAACAAGCCCTAAACAAGGACAGTAAAGATTCACAAAGGATAGTTGCTTACAACAAGCCCTAAACAAGAACAGTAAAGATTCACAAAGGATAGTTGCTGTGATAGACTACAATATATGTGAATAATTTTCTTGTATCTTTATGAAGTAGTGGGGCGGCTCTAAGCTATATAACCCGGGCCTTTGACGAAAATTCAAAATGGCATGGGCCTTTTTAATAATTTATAAAATATTAATAAATTTAAGTTAAAACTTAATTTTTTAAATTTTTTACATGTAAAATTACTTATCAAAATTATATATCTAAGAGTTGTTAATAAATTAATTTTAATTGAAAATACTTTTCATTTGTCAAGTAGTACTCACTTTTGAGATATGATATATCTAAGGTATGATAAAATAATTATAAAATAATCTCTCTATTTTTTTATTAAATCATTTATTTATATTATGATAAATATGAAAAATTTATTCAAATCATCTTTCTCTTTACTTTTTACTGACTTTTATAATTCAAAATTTTAGTTGTCCCTAAAATTTCGATGAAGATAAGTTCAAAGAACTGGCAAGTGGATTGAGCAGCCTCTTTGGTTGGAAAAACTCCCAGCAGCGCAAGGGTATGTTTGAGACGTAAAATTTTGGGGAGTTAAAATTTTAGAGTATTGAATTTGGTGAAAAAGTGAAGAGAGAGATAATTTTTTTATATTTATTACAGTGAAAAGTAATGATTTGATGGGAGAGAGAGATTATATTATAATTTTTTATTGTGTTAAAATTTTAAGAGATGTAAAATTTTGTGTTGCAAACGCAACCTAAGACGACCTGGCCACTACCATAATAGATTAAAAAGGAAAAGGAAGATGAAAATACACATTAAGAAGGAAATCGGCAATGAAAAAAGGATTCGACTTTCATACTTCAATTTTGGTCGTACAATGACTGATTTATTTATGACGATAGCAACAAAATAGACAAAAAAAAAAGGTAAAAACTCCAACATGACCCTGAACTCAACGAAGAGGTCAGGTAAGAGCCTACTTTTATGGGACAAGCTTAAGAGCCTTCAGCATTGTAGGATTGACTACACTGAACCCACCGTCCACCACGAGGTTAAGCCCGCTCACATAATTGGACTCGTCACTAGCCAAGTAGAGCGCGGCCCGTGCAATACCCTCTGGCTTCAGAATTTCACCATGAAGATTGCCCAGCCCGCTCACTCTTGCTTCTGCTTGTGCAACAGCATCTTCAGGCATCCCCTTTGCGTTAATGCCGGTCAGCACGGCATAGGGTGAAACACAGTTCACTCTTATACCATACTGCCCAAGCTCAGATGCCAAATTCCTGGCTAGGCCCCATATAGCATATTTGGACGCGGCATAGGAGTGGGTTGAAAGTCCTGCAATGGATGTACAAGCGCTAGCAGTGAATAGTATGACTCCCTTGCGCTGGGCTACCATGGCTCTTGCAGCATGTTTGGCTCCTAGGAAAGCGCCAACCAAGTTGACCCCGAAGCATCGTTCCAGGTCCGCCTTTGTGGTATCTAGAATACTCCCAAAGGGGCGGTCCAGGACGCCTGCATTGTTGTACATGATGTCGAGCTTTCCGTGTTTGGCAATGGTTGTGTCTACGAGATTGCTTACATCGTCTTCGCTTGATACGTCACAGTGGACATAGCAAACATCTTCGCCTAGCTCATTGGCAATGGCTTGGCCAAGGTCATCTTGGATGTCGGCTATCACAACTTTGGCACCCTGTTCCTGGAATATGCGCACGGCACTTGCTCCAATCCCACTTGCTCCTCCAGTAATAATCGCGACCTTACCCTCTAGCCTGAAAATCAAGGTCCATCGCAGTAAACTCCCAACATAAAAGGGCTAAACTAAAACCAACAGTAGAGCATCTTTGAGAAACAGATACAAAACGATGCATTAGAATAACATCCCAATATATATAACATGGGTGCCGGATAGACAAAAGCATCTCTGACAAAAACAGTTGCGAATGGAAAGAACATGAGCTTTTTCAAGTGCTATTAGAAGCAGAGTGCGACTTCATAGAATTAGGCCATATGTAATAAATTCCATTGCCCAGAATAAGAGATTAATTGTGCATGCCTCTGTCAGAGTGAGGCTTTTACCAACAATATATTCTTTCCTTCATAGATCTAGTGCTGCCTAAATTTTTATCTGAGCTACCAAAAGAGGGAATCAATATTATTTACTACAAAAATATATGAGGGATATATACAAAAATTTTCCACTGACACGACAAGGATGTGCCCGACCATTTTCCCTTTATTATAGAACCCATCGGTGAGTGAAAAATGAAAATGCTGAAGCCTTACGTGTGCTTGAAGAAGGGCAAAAACATCTATTTACCTTTTGGAAGGCGCAAGCGAAGAAGTGGCACTCATATTCTCCTCAAAAAACAGAGTAACCAGAAGGGAACACAAGGAAACCTTCAGAAGTGGTTCTGATGTTCCGTTTCATTGCTAAGGCATTTATAGGATGGAGAGCATGACAAATTCCAATTAAAAAATCACCTGACATGTTAATCACCTAACATTTTTTGTGAGGTTTTGATATGGTCAAGCACCATTTTAAATACTAACTGGAATTTGTAGATAGGACTTGTTCAAAAACTTTACGTTGATTTTTCTGGAGGCAACTTTGAATAACCTTGCACATTCTGGAAAGAGGGAAAAAGAATGCATACTGCTTACTCAAAGTTAGGGAAAACCAAGAGATGTTCTGCTGATCAGGAACAGAGCAGCCCCCCCCCCCCCCCCCCCAAAAAAAAAAACGGCTGGTAACAATAGCCAAGTCCGAAGTAAAGCTATCAAAAGTACTCAATATTGGACAAGCTTCTGGTAGTTCTTTCTTGTTTGTCAAATGCTCCATCTGTTAGTGCCCCTGGATGAAGTTGCTGTCATGGGATTAATCTCGCTCCAATTATGCAGTGGAATATTAATGTTTTATGTACTATTATTTAGAAAACGTTTTTCTTATTGGAATAAAATTGGTCTCAGATGATTCGAAGAGCGTTTTCAAAGATATTTGCAAACGTCTTTGTGATTGAGATAACAACCAGGAAGTCCAAGATCTACTTTAGCAAGGTAGACAAGCCAATTAATAAACAACTGATTGAGAAATCATGAAAGTCTAACACGATCTCCATATTCAATGCTCAACTTGTGTTATTGTGTACCTTACCTGCACATGAAAGCAACATGTTTTCCTTTTTCTATTAAACTAGTGAGCCAAATTCTCAATTATTTGTTTTTAATTTAGTCCTTCCGGAAACGACTTTTCTCAGGTTCATACATGCATGTTTTCTTGCAGATCAAAAACCTAAATCCATGGGAGTCTTCACCGCCAGTGGAGGAGCAGCGGAGGCCGCCGCATTAGCTTCTCACTTTTTATGGTCAGATTTTTATCCAATATTATGCTTATAATTACCCAGATATTATATGAAGCGGTGCCACCCCTCTAAATTGAAAAAAAGTCATTACTTTTTTAGATGTTAAAAAGAGAATATGAAGACTTTCCGTAGGGCATATTACTTTTGGTGAGATTTTTAGAATTCGGAATGTTTTGAGAAATTAACGTGCCAAATTACAAAATCAGCCTCAGCGTGTATAAAGACAAGTTGTTTGTAGGTGAGACTCGAACATGGTCGGTTTGTAATTAGAAAATGTCGGATTCAAATTCTTACTCAAGAAAACAAACACTTTTATTTCAATCCCTTGTTTTCTTCTCTAGCTTGTCAACTTTTCAATTGCTTGAGATAGGGAACAACCGAGATGACCTTTTGGCTTGAGAAATCCCGGAAAATTCGCCGGCAAAATTCCACGAGCTTGCATGATACTGAAACTTCTTTTGGTACCAACGCGACATGCAAATAGTCAAGAACAAAACGCATGACCGTCGGTCCATAGACGTAGTAAATGAGAGGCCCTTTGGCTTCTGGGTACAGCTTAAATGGGAATCGGAAGACTTGAGGTTGATGAATGGATGCCTCAGGAGCAGTTCCTAGCAAACAACAGAGCAGCAAGTGCGCAGAGAGTTGTGGCCTGGGGGAGAAAAAAAAAACCTAGAAAGTATGCTGATGGAATACCCCAGGCCAGTTTTTACGAAGCCCAGCCCGTAGTAAAAGATATTTTGGGCTGGTATTGTTCTTTTTGAAAGGGCAGGACCGATGGCTTTAATTAGGATATGGGTTTGGCGAAAATCTCATTATCGCCCACCCCTCCCGCCCATCAACCCCTCGGCCTTGGGAAGAACTAGTCGCCTCGTAAAGGAAAAGACAAGAAAGAACATCCCTATTCTCCCGTCCGCGGAGGAGTATAAGAGTGTGTTATGTGAAGATGTTTTGTGAAGATTTTTTGTATTTTGAGAATTTTTATGTGATGTTAGCTTTATTGGTATACGTGTTGTAGTTATATTTATATGGTGAGAAAAATGATGTTTGGTTGTAGAATCCTGAAAATTCAAAAAATCCTGAGGATTCATGATAAACGAACAGCCTCTGAAAAAGACGATCATTATCATCTTCACAGGTAGGATATCTAGGAAAATAATACGTTTACCACTTTTTTTGTATTTGTATCTATTTTTTTTTTAATTCAAACTTCACAAAATACATTATTTCAATATAACACTTTATTATTTTTTTACGAACATCAATCTCTTTTTATAATTTTTACACGCATATCAATACAACTTTAGCCTCAATTAAATATTCATAATTTTATAATCCTATAAATTTCTTACCAGCTAATGTCAATATTTGAACTTTCCTGGTAGAGGAAAATAAGTAGAGATCACACTCAACCGCTGATTCTTGTTCCTCACCCTCACCACGAGATAGAGGGAAATAGTCAAAAGAAAGGGCCAAGAGGGGACCAAAAACTGGGGTAGTCCAATCACCTACCTAAGTACCACCATCGAAAGAAGAGGCTCAGGCTAGAACAGACTCCTCTGACCGAATTGCAGAGAACAATAGGTGAGAGAGAGGTGTGGATCCGCGGACTCTCTCTCACCTATTGCACCCTCTGCAATACGGATCCGCTCAGGCCATCTGGATACAAGGGCGAGGCTCGCTGAGGTAACTACAGTTTTTTTTTATACTTTTCACAGATGATAACACAAAGAAAAAGAAAAAGAAAAAACTGACTTGGCTGACCCCAAGGGAAAGCTCCCTCTTGATATTTTGTTCTTTCTGTAGGAGCAAAATTTCTCTGCTGAGCCCAAGTTCCCAACTCAGTCTTGTTCTTGACCCAGCCATCCTAGGTCATCCGATAAACGAATCTCGTGGTGGACCGGATTTTTTCGGCATCATCATGTGCCAAGAGTGATTGTGAGCGAAATAGAATATGTGTTGTGTCTAGTCCATGATGTGTTTTATCTTGGCAAAATATATTGTTACCGTGATAATAAGGAAGGGTCTAGATAGAGGGGGCCTCTCTCTCTCTCTCTGGACTTCAGAAAAGTTTCATTTGCTTGAGCATATTGTTAATAGACCGTGATGTATTCCTTGTGGCCTTGGCAAATGGTTGAGAGTGATTCTCGCTGTAAAAAAATATGTTGTTCTCCTCTGCACACAATTAGTTTTAGTAGCTCACTGTTCTCAGAAAATTCAGGGAGAACCCAAGTTTGACGAGTCTCTCTCCCGAAGCCATCTAGGATTTTCCATGAAGACTTTGTATATTTTTATATATATCTTATTCTACAGCTAGCTTTCAGACATTTGCAATTTGATATATAATAATATAAGTATATATAATTGACAGTAACAGGTAAAAGAATCCTAGGTGATGTTCGTTTTGAGAAAAAATGTAGGATTTTAGAGAAGTTGTGAATTTTTATGTTGAATAGTATTTTATTGGTGTTTGTGTAAAGTGGAGAGAGAAATGATTTGATGTAATTGTTTAATAAAAAAGTATTGGAGTTATGTGAAAAAGTATAGAGAGAGAAAATTTATGTTGAATAAAAAATTAAAAAGTTGTTGGAGATTGTGTAAAATGTATTGATTTTTGTGTTTGAATTATGATTATGTTCGGTGGTAGAATTGTCAATATACTTAGAATCCTGAAAAAATGGTGAAAACGAACATACCCCTAGTGGTGCGAACGAATTTAAAGAGGCTTCTCATTTTATTTCATCCAGTCGCAGTCACCCTTAAGAAAACAGACATCCAAACAACTACAGGTGAATTGTTTTTATTATCTGAACTGATCTGATGTTGGGTGCTCAAGTAAATAGCTTCTCTTTGATCTGCTTAATAGCTATATTGGCCGTGCTATAACCCCCGTCCACGACTAGGTTGAGCCCACTCACATACTTGGACTCGTCGCTAGCCAAGAACAATGCTGCATCTGCTATATCTTCTGCTCCCAAAATCGCCCCTTTCAAATTTGCCCCGGCGGCTACAATCTCTTCCACCTGTTTCTTCTCCGCTCCACTCACATTCGTTAGCATAGGGGTGGCAACGCCGAATGGGGATATGCAATTTACTCTAATTCCATACTGCCCCAACTCCACGCACAAGTTCTTGGTTATTCCTACGATAGCATGCTTAGAGGCCGCGTAGATGTGTGGGGTTTCTCCATGTGTCTCTGCTGCAGTGCTTGCGGTGAACAGAATGCTGCCCTTTTTGGCTGGAATCATCACTTCAGCAGCATATTTGGCCCCCAGGAATGACCCCAAGACGTTCACGTTAAAAACCTTGTTGAACATCTTCGGGTCGAAGTTGAGTATTTTTTCCTCGGTGTCTGTAATGCCTGCGTTGTTGAACATTATGTCTAGTTTGCCATGCTTTGAGACCGCTGTGTGGACAGCGTTTTGGACATCAGTGTCTCTGGTGACATCGCAATGGACATAGGAAATAGGATAATCGAAGCCGATCTCTTGGCAAAGGGAGTGACCAAGTTCATCTTGGACATCGGCGATGATAACCTTTGCACCATGTTGAGCGAAAAGCTTTGCAGTACTCGCGCCAATTCCACTGGAGCCTCCGGTTATCAAGGCTACCTTACCTTGTAATCTGCATAAATGATAAAAAAAAAATTAAATAGATGGAAAATAAAATTATAAAAAGCTAAGATAGAGAAGGAAAAAAAATAAAAAACACTAAAGTAATTCGAAGCTACAAAAAGCCCAGGGAGTCATATTCACTGTTTTATGCCCCCCCCCCCCCCCAAAAAAAAAGCTCAAAAAGCCACAGAATTTTGAAATGAGATCCTGGGAACTATGGCTTCGATCCCTCTCTCCCCACATACAATGGAATAGGGGTCTGTAAGATCTATCAAATAACTATCAGCTTTGCTTACCTCTTAGCAATGGGAGCAAGCGAGGAAGCGCCCGTCATCTTCAGCTTATTGCGCGTGAACTTAGAAGACAGTATTGTACCTCAATGCTGAAGTCTTACGTTGGTCGCTTTATAAGGAGATAGTGGATGGGACCTATTTGTCGTTTGAATCAAAGGTAGGTGTCGTTGGCTCCACCCTCAAAGGGGAGTTGAATGTTGAATGGAATTCTATGACGAGACAATTGGGAAAAACAAAGTTATTTACAGCAACCTTTTTGCTAATAAAGTTTGCTCAAAAAGGGTATTTGCAATAACTTTTTCCGATTAACAGTACTTCCAAGGATTTAGGTGCAGAAAACTTGGTTGATTTACTTCACGGTTTGGGATCTGTAAATTAAATTAAGGAAAGTGTCGAATTTTCCTAAAAGCAATATACTGAAAACAAATGAGCAATTGGTCTCTTTATATAGTGATGACACGTGAAATTGATTTGTAGTCATGTGAGCCAACACCTTTAAAAAATTGTCATGATAAAGAGATCGCGTGGGCTTAATAATGGCTTTTGGAAGCCATCTTTTTTGAATTCTCTTCAATCACCAACCCCCACCCCTGACCCCACCCACCAACCCATGCCTTACGGCTTTACGCCTCCACTGCTAAAAGCCTAAAATGAAGGTATTACAATAATAGGCAATGGGCAGATGCTTTTTTCTTTATTTTTCTGTATGATGGGGCCTTTTCTGACTTTTTGGTTACAACTTTTTAGTGCTACCGCGCTTAAAGTTTGCTGTTACTTTCTTTAAATTGTACCAGCAAATAATTATCAAAAGAAGTTCTTTATTTTTTTTCACTGCGTTAGCTCTAAATTCGAAAGAAGAGGTAAAAGCTCCAACCGGCATTCCCAAATCAAGTTTTAGAAGTGTTTTAACGCCCGATCTAAAAGTCTAAAACGGATAGAATATCGATTAAAAATATTATTTTAACTAAGAAAAGAACTCATAAAAATCTCTATTTCACCTTCAATAATCATAATGAATCTCAAAACATAAATTCTTAAATACTTCTTTGAATCTCAATAAACAATAAAACTATAAAAGTCTTCGAAATAAAACAATTATTACTAGAGTCTCCAGATGACTCTTTAATCAAATATTCTGCATCTTGCAACTAATCTCATAAACTATAACTCGTGATCTTCTATTACTCGCTGCCACCAACCTCTAAATCTGAAAGATAAGAAATAAGTGGTGTCACAAAGAGCTCCAAATATTAGGCCACACAGACCTTCAGGGCGCAAAGACTTCCAAATACCATGAGGAGTATCAAATTGGTCACACAGACCGCAGAGATATATCGCCAGCGCAAAGAAAATTTTTAAAGCATACTCACAAAATAAATATATTCCAACAACCCAACATTTCAAGTTTGATATTTCAAACAAATTCATGAAATCTAAATCATTTCATCTTTATAAAAAATTTGTACATTTTCCCCATATAATGAATCAAAACTATATAAAAATAGTGCACGTTTTTAAAATCTATTTCACCAATGACAAGAGATTTAATCTCGCACAAAGAAATATTTTTAAATCAATTTCATCTCACAGAATAATTAAACATTCCGTCCACTTAAATTCCACAAAAGTTTAGAGGAATAAAATCTCATTGATAAGCCACTTACCTCGACGCTTAACCGAAGCTAAAGATTTTCACAAAAAATTGTTGAAAAGTCAATCAGCATCTAGAATCCATTTGAAAATCAGTCAATTCGTCATCTTAATCCTCACACATCTCCAATGTAGATTTAATAATAAAATTCTAGCAAAAATCACACCTGAATTCCAATAGCTCTATAAGAATACGTTATTCCCACGATCGTGAAATTCCTCAAAACCACCTTTAATTACCCTACAGCAACCCAAAAACTAATATGAAAAATCTAGAAATCTCAGATATAAAACTCCATTGAATATAGAAACTTGGAGAAAAACCCACCCAAATGCGCCGACGAAATCAAAGAAAAATCGCCTAATACGTGAAGAATGACTCTCCAACGTCATCTATAAAATGACATAACTCAAATCAATCCAAAGAAATACATCTCTAAACCAAGATTAAATCAAACATACCTCCAAAAATACCCAATCCCTGCAAATCGCGTCTCTAAAGGTAAGAGAAAGGAAGTTTCGTGGGAGAGAGAGAGAGGAGAGAGAGAGCTACAAATGAAAGAAACTTTAATATTTGGCGGATATTTTCGTAAATAACATAGATCCATACTTAAATATCTCTAAATAAGTTAAAAAAGACAAAAATCCGTTCAAAATTTGAGAAGTCAAATTTTGAATAAGAGAGGAGTTCGGCGTATAAAGATTTTAAACTTCTTGAAACCTACCGAAGGGATAACTTATCGTTTGACTTTTATAAATTTTAAAATTTTTTTTGAAGCATTACAAGTGTCCTTTTGTTTGTCATTTTTATATTTGTCTATTCCACCTAATCGTGTTTGTATCCCGAGAAATAGGAACAAAAGCTGAGCATTTAAATTCTTGGATTCCCTTAGTGCCTAATTTTTTAACCGGACCAAGAACGAGAGGGATAGACATGAGCTTTGATTGGAAGGAAAGGAAACGATGAGGATGAGCACGCCATAGTCAGGAATCCTTTATATCATCTCCTTGTTTTAGGCCGCCAGTGAGGAGTAATCAATATTTTCGAGAATCGAGAGAGTGCTAATGCAACTTCTGACCCTTAAAAAGGGTCAAAACTACACACCCAAAATACCCATGTCGTACGCCTTTTTTTGACGCCCTAAACGATCTCTCCAGTAAGCTTGGGCTCAGGAAACCCAAGAAGACTTAACATTTTGTGGCAGTTTGAATCTCCCAATTACAACGCCAACAATAATCGGGACTTCCATTCGCTTGAGACAAAATTATGTATAGGCCCAATACAGTTGGGCCGAATGTGCGTGTTTCTGTTAAATTACATGGCCAATGCTTAACAACCAGCCCCTATGAGAACAACACAAAACCGGAAACCTAACCTCCCTCTCTCGTCCCCGACTCACTCTCCCCGGCCGTACACTCTCGCACACGCACACGCACACGCACAGACGGTGTTTAGAACAACGCTGCAACAGCCATGGGCCGTGTCCGCACAAAGACCGTGAAGAAGTCTTCGCGGCAAGTGATAGAGCGGTACTACTTGCGCATGACCCTGGACTTCCACACTAACAAGAAGCTCCTGGTGGAGGTGGCCATCATTCCCTCCAAGCGGCTCCGCAATAAGATCGCCGGTTTCTCCACCCATCTCATGAAGCGGATCCAGAAGGGCCCGGTTCGCGGTATCTCCTTCAAGCTCCAGGAGGAGGAGCGCGAGCGCCGCATGGACTTCGTTCCGGACGTCTCCGCCATCTCCACCGACCACGTCGAGGTCGACAAGGAGACCCTCGACATGCTCGGCGCTCTTGGGATGGGTGTGTTGGGAAAAACGTCACGAAAATTCAAAGAAAGAAACACCAGATTTACGTGGTTCGACCCCAATCCGGCCTACGTCCACCCCAGAGCAATTTTATTAAAAAAGCCTAAGAAAATTACTCTAGCCGCCCCAATACAATAGTCACACCACCCTCTTTCTATTCCTCTCTCTCTGCCCAATGCACACGCTCTCACGTGCTCACGTGTCTCTTCTCCTATAACATAAGCCTCTTATTTATAGGGAAAAATACAAAGAGAAAACCCTAATAGAATCCTAGATAAACTAGAAGTAGGGAGCAAGTAGACTTTCACTATAAGTCTACTTCTATTCCAAGTCTATCTCTTATGGGTGTGGACCCCAACAGGGTGATATTTCTGGTATTGTTCAGGTCGACCCTGTTCCAGTCCAGGCCCCGGCGGGCGGGTTCGTAAGGGGTGGTGCCTTCGGTGGACCTGGGAAGAGGTACTGATGGGACGTTGGGAGGGTGGGAATTTAAGGAGATTTCATAGTAGGGTTTATTGTTAGCTTTCATAATTACGATAAAGGTTATGTTTTTCGTTTTTTTCTAATAGATTGTCATTTGATGTAACCCTTATGGCATATTTTTTTTGGTTAACGATCCAAGCCATTTGGATGTTTTCTGTCTTTAGTTTTGGTTTTAGAATGGTGTACCTTCTGTCTCTTGCGTATTTTCGTTAATGGTTACGAGCTGTTCATCACTTTCGAGATTTGGAGTTTGAGGGGAGTGGTCGGAAGATCATTGTTGCTTAGAATAAAAAAAGGTCATGGGATCATAGTTCGGCTGATGTGCTCTTTTATGCAGAAATTTCCGATGGAAAAAAAGATACGGAATTTATTATAGTTATGTCAGCATCGTGGGGTAGTGACAGATAGCAATTTCTTATATAGTTAATCTGAATCAGTTTAGTGAGTTTCACTGTCATTCCATGCGCTGCGTCACCGCAATCTAATTCATGCTCAAGAGCAAACGTACAGGAGGCAAGGAAGCGTTTTTGCAGTCAGGTAATTACAGAGTTCAACGAGAGTACACCTACATCAAGAACCATGAATGATTCATGCTCTTCGGAAGGTGATAATCAATTATAGCCCTGGCCAAGTATTTACATATCTACCATATATGTTTCAGACTTCGTAGAGCAACAACATTACAAGTATGGATTGCAAGGTGACTTTTATGGATGTAGAATGCCAGCAAAAATGTGCATCACTGGATTACTCGCTAGAGTTTGCAAGCCCTACCATGTTGAGCATATGGCGATCCTCCTTGAATCTTTCTAATACACTACCTTTGACAGCATCATGCTTTGTTTGTGCTCCTTTTTGGAACAACCCGCCAGCATTCTATCACTTCTGGACATATTCGACTGCTCTTGGAAAGGCAAGGACTACCGAATGTGGTACAGTTGAACGTGTGCCCCTGATCAAAACTTGCAGAGAGAGAGACCAAAGTGATTCGCTCGTCCTCCAAAACCAATGCCATTTGGATGTCCTCGGAACTGAAATTCACAGCGCACTGCATATACATGGATAAAAATTTAGCAAGACCATTACATTATTGGCTGAATAACCAAATGCTATGTAAATCATTGAACTACATTTGGCTTTTGTGTCGCATTTAATGCAATTCATGGCATCCTCTAATCAACAAATGCATTTAAGCAATCCAACAACGATAATCATTCTAAAGGCAAGAAAAGCCTTGTATAATGAAATCATTTGTTTGGACTCTAGGCAAAAGAAGTGGGTTCAGCATCCCCTGTGCTCTAACCTTTCACATACACTAGAGATTGTGAGAACCAAGTTACAAGTTTCAGGACCTTATTGAAACCAACTTAGTAGTTCGATAAACTTTCTAGATCAAACGTAAACGTATGTCAGAACTTAACAATTCAGCCTTGCTAATTGCTCAAATGAAGTCAGAAGTTAACACCTTGAGTCAAGGCTTAGTGCTTCAGACTTTCAGTAGTTATGTCCTTTCTAGAAGATGAAACTGGACCTAGATGCATTCTGCATAAAGAGAAAGAGAGAGACCTGGAGGCAGAAACGAAGCGGGGATCTGCGGGGGGTGACTGAGAGTTGCCCATAGGCCATAGCTTGCCTTGAACTGCTCTCTCCTGTTGTGATATTTATAGATTTTTGTATAGTTTCTTGTAGAGGCTTTTGTTATTTCAATGCATTTTGCATTGCAGCTAATTATTTTTCTCTATATGCATAATGAAAATCTCCGGATTGTCTCTCATCACCACGGTCCACATCCACACTACGGTTATTTTATTTTCTTCTTTCACTTGGGCTGGCCCAAGGACAGACCTGCTATCGGGCTAAGACTACATTTGATCAAGGCTAGTTGGGTTGCGGCCCAAGTTGACCTAGAAGAAGACAAAAATTGGCCAGCCCATGGGCCTTAAAGCTTCGCTAGAAGAACCCGCAATTGGCCAGCCCATTGGCAATGGGTAATGATTCTACTGAACTGGAAAAGCGTACCGTTTGTACGAATTTAGGGATTGATTTTCAGATACTGAGTTGCGGGCCGCGGCTGACTGAGCTGAGCACGGTGAGTATTTTATCTCCCGTCGTATCGCAGGTATGCTTCTTCTTCTCGTTCGAGTTTTTCCGGCTGTCCATCTCTTTGTGTAACCTTCCACTAAAGATCGCATTTTCTTCCCCCAATCACTATTCGAAGTGCCCGTAAGTTGGAAACCGGAAATGAAGCTGAAGGTAGTGTCCAAGAAACTGTACGATTATGTTCGCTATGATCTCAAAGAAATCGCTTTTCCTTCGTCGTTGCCCGATCCCCCTCATATGAAAAAGCGCCGAAAGCTCACTTGGCATGAGCGATTCTTGGTAGCTCTCTTCCCCATTCTTCTATTGTTTCTGTCGGCAGAGACTCTTGTCAGAATTTGACTTTTTCGTTGCAGATACTCACTGGAAAACGTTTGCGTATATTTGTGTGCCTATTCTGTTGTCCAGGTGTTGAAGGAAGCTTGTAGGCTTTATGCGGCGAGCTGGGTACGAGATATCGGTCCGGAACTTCGGCCAAATGAGTATAAGAAGCACGGAGACAATGGGGATGGGCCTGATGGAGCAAAGAGTAACACTAAAGAGAAAGAACCATCGACGTTGGAAGATTTAGGTAAGAATTGCTAATTGTTCTCTTATTTTTTGGTTTAGGATGATTGTTCTGATTTTTTTTTTTGGCAATTTGGGATCTTTGCGGGTGTCCAGTTGTAGTTATCAGGCGTCTTCTTGTATCCTTTTTTCTGGCTTTGGTATCAAAGAGGTTGGAAGATAGGGGGTATTATGCGGCCCTTGTGATTTTACAGTGTCGTTGATGGTTTCTCTCATATGTATACATCTCTTAACACCTTGTTCACAGCCAAAAAAAAAAACACCCTGTAACCAAAAGCTTGATGGGTTCTGCTATCATCATGCCTGGCCTAATGCAGGACCCCCTTTATTTTCTTGGTCGATACTCGATACTCCTTTTACTATTTCAATAAGTTTGCAAAAACTTCTCTTGTAATTGCTTTTTATTGGGTGGAATTCTGACTGTGCCTGTATTTCACTTGGAAAAAATTAATAGCCGTGGCTGCCAGAGGGGGGATGGAGACACTAAGGCCTGCCTTGCAGCGGGTGTACATGACAAGAGCTTCTGCCTATAGAGATGCCCTCAAAAGTTTTATAGAAGGGTATCAAGAAGGCATCCAGCAGGTCGTGGACACGCAGAAGCAGGACCCTAAATCTGAACAAAAAGACAATGCACCCAAAAGTTCATCTTGACCTTTTTGTCGGAGGCAAAATATGTTCTCTCTTCTCCTGTTTAAACAAATCGTGAAGCTTTCGAAAGCTCAGTCTGGAAACTACTAACATGATGCACTCCATTCATCGGCGGAGGGAGAGGGGGGGGGGGGGGGGGGAACCGGGGCCATTGCCCCGGTTGGCTCCCCCAAAAATTTGTTTTACATGTATTTTTATTTTATTTTATTTTTTATTAGGTTTGCCCCCTTAGCCAAATAAAAATTATGCTTGCCCCCTTGCCTGCCTAGATGAATCAGCCCGCCCCCCTTAAAACCCAAGCAGTCCAATACCTCAAAATCAAATTAAAAGAATAAGCAGAGAGATATTTATTTGTGTCAAAATTTGAAATCTTATACTAACTTGTCGACGTTGTCGTGAATTTTGCGACGAATATTTCATATACTTCTCCTGATTCCTGATAATCGTTGTGTGTTGTAATAATTGAAATAAATGTTTTCACTATTCTAGTACTGTTTTTTTTTTCTTTTGTCTTTTATGTTGGACTTGGTTGAGAATTTGGATATCGCAAATACTGAGAAAGGGGATGGTGTGCTCTTATTGAATAAGTGATAATTCAATTATTCAAGTGTGTTGCGTGTCCATCTTTACTTACTAGAAAATCATTGGTTATATCATTTTATTGTCACTATCATCATCTAATTTTATATGTCTGACTTCTCCACAATTTATGAAAATCCAAAGTTGAAGTAAGACTCATTTTCATCTATCTTTTGTTTGTTTAGGTCTGCTTTTACATAGCCCATGAGATTAACTTGTTTTTCATTGTCTTTCTCTAAAGGTGAAACTTCTTTTCCATTGTAATTTGTGACGTTTGGATCAAGTTATAAATCTATTTCTTCAAAATTTTAGTCATTAATTTAGCCAGGTAATGGGCACTTTGAACTACGATTTTTCTATTTTCTCATTTTGTAAGGGGAGTAGAATAGTTATTTGGATGTTAAGATTGAACTTTTTGTCCAAATTTTTTTTTTCTATTATCATTTACCAAGTATGTATTTTCTCCTTGCAATTTCGGGTTATTTTTATTGTTGATAGAGATTCCACTCTTGAGAAGCCTGTGTTCAATAGTACTGTCACACTAAAAAAACTATAGCAAGGGTGAGAAGTATTTTTATGTCATTGGAACTGGGATTCTTTTTGAACTTTGGACAATTTGGCTTCTTTTTCCAATATACTTCGATTTGCTATTGTTTCTTTCAAGAATAATAGAAATACAGTAATTGTTTATTTTTCTCATTTATGTGTTATGTTTTCTTTTTACAGATCCCAACAAATTCACCAGGACTTATTGAGCATAGGGCACATCCTTTCTGGCAACAAAAATAAGTACTTCATTCATAGAAGTAAAAAGTTATATTGCTGAAAATACTTTATTTCATTTATGTGTTTTGTTTTACAAAGAATATATATATATATACTTTTGTTTGTGTGATTAGTTGATGCTCTATTGGTGTCTTGAACAACAAGAATTTAATCTTTAATTTCACCTCTCAGTATCAGCAAATAGTACGGTACGTGTATTTCAATATTTTTAGTGTTTTTAGTCCTTAATTTTATTTATTTATACTCTTAAGACATTTTTTTGCATTAAGTAGTAAATTTTTTTTTGTCATTTTTCTTTAAAAATTTGCCCCCCATTTGTTGGGTTTCTGGCTCCGCCACTGACTCCATTCAAAGATTTTACCTTAATGGGATACGAGACTTGAGAGCTATAAATATTCTGTATGATCTCTGTATAGCTTATTCCTTCTGGAATACATACAGCTGGTAGTTCTGGTCTTTTTTTTTTTTTTCTTTGGGTAATTACTTCTGAAATTGACTTTTCAACTTTAGAGGTAAGTTTTCACCATACTACGGTTGGGGCCTGATCGGGCCGTACAAAAAAATGGGCCGGGTTGATGGATCTGCGGCAAGCCTCTTGTTAGTTGTTTGTTTAGTCAAATTTTTGGGATCCCAATAATTCGGGCAAGCCAAAAATAATTTCAAAATTTTTAATTTTTACACTTACACACTCTACTTTTTACAAACTCCAATAAATTTCAATAAAGTAAAAATTCTCAAAATTTCAAAAATATTCTCCAAAGTTTTAGCAAACAAACACCACTAAATATCTTACCGGACCTTTTTTTTAACAAAATATCTTAGCGGATTAATCAGCGACCTATGGACTGTGCTAATAATCAGTTGGTGAGAATTTTGAGGAAAGCTATAAAGCACGATGCAAAAAGGCATGGACTTTTAAAGATCATCAAACATAATTGAGTGTCGAATGAACGTAAATTTATGGACTATGGAGTTTCGAATGAGCATGAGCAGTTTGTAGTTTGTCGATTGAATTTTTCATAAACATAAACCTGATCAGTGAACATTACTTTCATGCTTTTTGTCGGGCGTGCAACTGGGACTTTACCGTTTTTAGCTACATTTTTCATGATGTTCCGAAACTTTTAAGGAAAAAGAAAAAGAAAAACAATGGTGGAGGACGACGCGTAAATATGAGATCTCAGAAGACGCCCGAGTTGCTCGAAGTGACGAAGTCTGCCGATAAAGCGACCTCGTTTTAAGACGGCTCGAATGACGGACAGCTCCATGGACTCTGATACATGCCGATTGTGCTGATTCCCGAATCTGTGAGTTCTGCTGCCCACGTCCTCTTCACTTTCTGGCATCATTATTACGAGATTCCGTTTTGATGGTGAGAAAATTTCGGAAAATAACCATGTTTCGAAAGTCTTCGATCTTAGGTTTCTCCTTATTCCACAGGATATAAAGGAGAAGCCGAGAAGGCTTACAGAAACAAGAGCAATAAAAGTAGTAGTCTTTTGTCTTTTACTTCTTTCTCCCCGCCTCTTTTGCACTGGATTTGCTGCAACCAAAATGGGCGAAAAGGTGCAGGTTGCTTGAGAAGACCCGAGACTTTGCTTTTAGTTCTTTATATTTACGTTAGTCGCACAAAAATGGATAGCCTTTTTCTCTCTTTCTCGGTGATCCATCATAAAACTTGAGGAACAACTTTTGTGCTTCAAATTTCATAAAATTGCGGAACGAGAGATATCAAGAAATGTATAACATAAAGCTAAGTATATGACAGGTTATGTGAGAGCTGGTTGTAACGATGCCAAGGCCCTGGGTACTGGTTTGTCTGCTCCTGTTAATTATATTCATCTCACAATTCGAGTGGAAGCAACAATATGGGAATGAACTTGAAGAAAGTCCAAATACTTCCCAGAAACAGCCGTATATATCTGAAAGAGAGGAGTCCGTTAAAGAAAAGGTGAGTTTGTAATCATACGAATATGGGACTGAATCTCTGTCCAAATCGGTTATATTGCTTGTACTACATCAGCCAATTGCTTGATTAGATCGTCCAATTCAAGAAGTCGTTTGTGCATATTCAGGTGAAAATTCCAATACATGCCTTTGGATGGTTCTTTTTTCCCTTCTGTTTTTCTTGGACGTGTATTTTGGAACTTTGATTGGTGGAGTTGTACCGTTGACAGTGCCTTTTGGGTTACTGATAACAAGTTGGATGTGGAGAAGAATTCTTCTACTTCTAATTTTTCACTGTCTAGGTCGTAGAAGACAAAAACCTCCACTGAATTTGCGTTTTAGTTGTGACAACCAGGTTTTAATTTTGGGATGAGACAAGCACGGGTTAAGGTCTTTGTCCTTCAGGCGAAATTTGGACGTGCCTAAGCAACACTTGGCCCAGTCTCTTGATGGCCTACGAAACAGGTCTTTGCTAGTTGATGTGGGCTTCTGCATCTTCTAAAAGTTTGATTTATGTTCTCTTTTACCATTTTCTGGAATGAATTGCAGCTTCATAGAGATATAGTCAGGATTCACCTGTCCACAGCTCCCTTGCTAGCCGACGGGACCTAAAGTTAGTCAAGGTTTGCATGACTCAAAGACAACTAGTCAAACTTGGTTGTAGCCTCATCTAGGCAAGACTTGGTCTTGGTAGTATTAGAATGGTTAGATAGGACCAGTTAAGACTCCATTTTCTTGGTGAAGGCAATCTCTGGGCTCTCACATGATTGTGACTGTCATCTTTCCAGCTAGGGAACTATCAAATAGGTCCTATACAAACATTGACCCACCACTGCCCAATCAAAAGAAGTTAGGAGAGTCATGATCACCTCTTTACGCCTGTGTTTCACCTATGTTTCCTAAGGAGTTATGACATCAGTTGATAGCTTCACCTTCATTCGTCAATTTTATAACTAAAATCTGCATTTGAGAACCTCTTGAAACTATGAAAAATCTGCATTTCATACCAAATTAACATAGTTCACCCTAAACATGTAGTTGCAACCCTCTTTCCTATTGGTGCTACTCTTCTCGCCTCTGGCCAAACAATTTTTGTTATCAACAGGCATCCTTAAGTCTTCATTCTAAAGATAGCCTGTGAGCTGGTTAAATGCCCGGTTCCTGGCGATTGAAGTTGATGGGCTGATGGTGACTAACATGGTGTCAAAGGTTTTGGTCTGACTAATGGGTCTTGTGTTTTAATCCCCTTTTGTTTCAGTATTTGTATTTGTTCTGATCCTGCACATGCAAAAGTGTCCATTTGGTTCGATTCTAGTGGTCGGGCTACTTATAAGGGGCATGTTAAAGTTAGTCTTGTGATCTTGATGGTAACTAAGGCCTCATCTAGCCCATTCCCTGCACTCTGGCTTCTCCTTTTAACTAAGGGGATTCCCTTTCCCCTTGTCCTATAAGTTTTTATAATAAGTTTCCATGACTTCCCTCAAGTTCCAAACCCTTTAAATGTGCCCTAAATACCAATTCATCCCTTATGTTTTTTGAAAATTGACTTTGGAGTGTTCTTCCTTGTCACGACTATTGGTTCTGCTCAAACAACCTCAATTACCTTTAACCTTGATGCCACCCAAATCCAGCATCATATAGTGTTGCATTCCATTGAATTTTCCTTTTTAATGCAAGCTTTGTAGGAACAGCATTCATTCAGTATTTAACCAAGTCTGATATTGGTGCATCTGCTGTATAAGGAAGAAATGTGCGTTTAACTAAGAGAATAAGCAACAATGGCATGGTGTATGAGGACAAGCCGGCCTTTGTTAATTGTTATGCCATTGAAATTGGCATTCTGTTGTTGCTTGTCAATCAGCAAAGTTGTACTGAACTTTCTATGCTATTTGTAAGTTGAGTTTAGATATTGTTTCTTGTCAGCCACCCACTGTGTACGAAGCAGAATATTATCTAAACTCATTTATGAAAATGATTCCAACTCATAGCTTGTGCACACATTGTTGAATGGTATCCTTGGACTTCTAATTTGGGTGCTTCTCAGCCAGCCCCATTTCTAAGGATTAGGATCATATTGGATGTTTCCTCTTGAAAAATACACCTGCACTCAAGTGTGCAATTCCATAAAGCATGGCACAAGTCCATATGACATGGTTCCTTAATCCACACTTTGTTGTGAATTCGTTGTTTCGTATTGTGTTTGCTTTCTTGCCTTTAACAATAGCCCAGGGTTGGTGCCAATTCAGTATCCTGATGCTAGGGGTGACAGAAGTTTGATCAATATGAAATCTTGAACAGTGATATCTTAACCTGGCAGATGAAAAGTAGAAAGCTAAGTGTTTATATTCTTTGAATTTACTGGGGATTTGGGTGGGTGACAAATGCAGGGAATGACTCAGTATCTCTGTTGGACAGAAATTTGATGTAATTTTGAAATGGGATATAATTTTCCTGTCTGTTTATAGGATATGGGAATGGGATTCTCAATCTGTCCTCCTCCTTGTTAAATACTTATTTGTCATAAACAAGAAATTTTTTACTGTTGGCCAAATGTACATGAACTCTATTCCGTGTAATTGTCTCTTGGCAAGTCCTATCCCAAGCTTTTCCAATTATATAACCTTTACAATTAAAGGGTCCTTGCTTGTTTTTTTTTTGGTCCACATATATTAAACCGGGTTGTATCCAGTATTTAGTTTTCGACTAAATTGATGGATATGGAAGCATTTTTCAAGTCGCGATTGCAAAATTTCATATTGGGATACTTGTTCATATTTTGATGTTGTTTGTGGCAATCTATTTTATTGCAGATTATACTTTCTCAAGAGAAGAATATTCAGAAACTTAATGAGCTTGTGCGGAGTCTTCAAGAGCAGTTGCTACAATGCAGGGGCGAAAGTGAGATTGTCAATGGTACAGTAACCCCTTTGACTGAACTTCTAACTGAGCTTGAACGTCATCCAATCTTGGAGGACTAATTATTGTTGACATGTTGAATCCATATCCTAATATTTGTAAGTAGGAAAACCTTGTTTCCTTTCTAAGCCACCTTGCTTCTTATACGGCTGTCAACATTGTTCCAATTGACTTCAAACTCACAATGTTAAATCCACATTTTCTCTTGCCAATACGTGGTGCATCTTTCTTTAAAGCCTCCGAGTTCTATGCTTCTATCCTCTTTTTTCTTCCCTTTTTTTGTTGGTATTTGTTTGTTGCAATGCACAATTTGAGGTGTTATAATGATTAAACCTCAGTGGACTTGATGAGAAGACACGATTGTCGTTCAGGGAAGAAACAAAAGTTACGGTACATTGAATTGTAAATGAACTAATAAGATAGTGATCAAAAGATTATTTTCTTGAACTCCTATGTAGTTTTTTTTTTCTTTTTTGGATACTAAATCCTATGAAGATTCTCATAAGGTATTAGTGTTTCTAGCAAATAAGTTTTCTGAATGCCTTAATCAAATTGTAGAGTGAAGAGGAAAAAAAACATCTTTACCACCACCAAAAAAAGGTATTCTACTTATGGCTTCATAACAAGTTTCAGCATTGAATATATGGTTTACAAGGGATGTCATTGGCTCTTATGAGCCGCGCTGAATATATAGTTTCCAAGGGATGTATGTTATTGACTCTTATGAGCCCTGAATTGCAATTACTCTTCTACTTTCTCTTCAGCACCTTGCATGGATTATCATGAGCACTCCTTTATATGCTGCATGTTAGTCGCTCATGGAGTTTTTTCCTTTCAATATAATCCATCCTGAGAGACTAATAAGAGTTGGTAAAATTCAGCACTGGTTGAAAATTTTGGGTTGATTGGAGTGATTATGTGACAAGGAAAAGCCAAGACATTTCAATTTCAGCTCTTATTTTAACGCAAATATCATTTGAATCCTTACAAGTCTTGATTGGAGGGGAAGAAACCTTATCCAGAGCCAGTTGAATCTGTGATCTTTAAGACGAACAGAATGGATACTGCATTTATGGATTTCAAGAATGAAGTCCTGTAAGTTTGTTCTCGTAGGATTCAATATATTCATGTCATTTAAATTTCTATTTCATGTATGCCGTCTCTCGGTAATCGAACAGGTGATAAATAAGTGTAACCTCACCTACTAGCGTACTATCTTGTAGCTGTCAATCTAATACACACTACAGAAGAATTTAGTTGCAGTAGTTATCTTGGTTACCTTTTCTGGAAATCTCATGAATCTCGGCGCTCTCCCCTTTCACCCGTAGCTCTTCGTTTTCCTTTCCTTTTCTTCAAAAAGAGAAAAAAGAATTAATATCGGTTGTCGTATACCATGTGATCCTGGGCGGTTGGCTGCTCCGCCGCTGTTTTGATATACTCTATTCAAATTGCTAATGCTTTGGGGACAGATGCACTCGTACGATATCCTGGACTGGACTTATGAAACACATCCAACTAGTTTAGCTTTGGTGCATCAATTTAATATCGCCTTCAATTTTTCAAGCAGCTCTGGAAGTTAATTAGTAGGACCAAAATCCCTGGGAGCGGGGCCTTCAAACGGGTGTATGGTTTCTATTTAAAACTGGATGACATGAGTTAGAAACAAATTGTACAGTTGATAGGGAGTTCAGGCCATTTGGGAACAATTCAACTTGATCCCTGCTCCTGCTCCGGCCATTTACTTCCTCTATTTATGAGCCATCCATCTCTAGTGTGTATATGGAATTATTCTCACCATATCTAGTACTTTCATCGGCCATTTAAGTTGAGCTCTTGCAAAGTGCTCTTTTTCATCTGTTCTCCAAGTGTTCCACGGGGGAACCTTTCTTCCAATGTCTAGTAGGCCACATTAACTATCAATTACCATGATTCGCCAGAAAAGTTGGCCGCCCTCGGTGCCCAACTTTCCTTAATGCTTCAAGAAGGATTAATATGGCCTCTAATCTGTTGCCATTGATCTTTTTTATCTCTCTAATTGGGGTTCATTCAAAGTGGTTCTGACCTTTTATTCTCCTGTACTTGTAGAAGATTCAATAGAGCTTGTCTAATGAGTAAGGGCAGTTCACTTCAAGCCTAAGCAACTGACTACTTGCTACCGCGGCAGATTCTATATTATGAGACGATCCAAAATGTAAAATTAAAACACAGTTTATTGATCTTGTCGAACTCCCTTGCTGGTGGGTCCGAAATCTTTTATCATCATTTTTCGGTCCATTTTCTGTTTCTGTGGACATATGTCTCGGCAAACAAGTAGAATCTACAGATACCTCAGATGAAAAATAAAAAGGTACAACATAATAGGTTAGTTCTTTCACTGACAGTTTCAAGATATTCCTGTCTTATGCAATTTGTTTTACTAAATCAAAACTCTATTACAACAGAGGAGGAAAATAGAAGAAAACAAATGTATTATAAGGATCCAGAGACATAGGCCATGGTTTTATAACTTGTGGATCAAATATGGGCCATGGTTCAAGGGCAAAGAACTCGTATATGCTGATGAATAACAAAAGAATGGATAATATATATATACCGTATACATATACATACAGATATTTTGCATATGGCGTAAAAAAAAAGCCTAAAAATTTGTTCTTGTTCTGACCAGTGACGACTCAGAGAAACTGGATATTGTTTTTGGCATTTTAATACAAAGGATACAACATACTCCCCCAAATGCATCGAAAAACGGGTATGTTTGAGCTCCAATAATTTGGGCCCAAAAATTTAGGTTTAATAATAAAAAATTCATCACATAATTTTTTATTATTATAATATTTATTAAAAATCTTATATCTCTTCACTTTTTCACTAACTCTCATAACATATCTTCACTTTATAATATTTTTCAAACCCCAATACCCAAAATTTTCACCCTCAAACACAGTGTCACGTGACACTGTAGCTATGGGGGCCATGGGGTAACTGAACATAAATATTTGGTGCTTATAACTTTAATGGCATTGAAGGATCTTTCATAGAAAAATGCAACTGAGTTTTAAAGATAGGTTGGCTTGAAAAACACTCCTCCTTTAAGTGCCTCTCTGGTTTCATAAAAGAAGGGAACAAAAGCAGAACTACAACCCATAAAGAAAAATAGAGGAAAACAGAGGAAACTTGAATGTTCTTTATAGCTAGCAATTAAGCATTTGAATTCCCTGAGAGGTTCTTGTTGGGGTTTGGTTGCACACGAAATGAACCCCGTTAATAAAGTTTGAATGCTTTTCTCTGCTCTGTAAAAGCAGTCTAATTTAAGGAACAGAACTTCCTCATTCTCTGCCCCCGTACTTAGCAGCTAATCCGTAGGCATACAAACTTAATGCTTCTCCTGCGTTTCGCTGTGGGGGATGTTGAGGATTCAATTCAAGTTTTATAAATATAGCACAACTATTTAGCGCACACACTGTTGGTTTAGAGTGCATATATGTATAGCTTTTCCTCATAACTGCTGCAATTATAATCATTTAAGCTTGATTCCTTTTGACTTCTCTTTCTCATGCTGAAATAAATTCCTTACATAATTCACCTTAACAACCTGTACTCAGCTAGATCTCAATATTTATGCTTAGTAGTACCATTACTCCGAGGCCGTGTTTGGTTTGTTATTGATGGCTGTTAGTGTCATGCATCAATTAGTTTCTTGAGGCGCGCGCGCGGGACATTCTTTTTCTGTCTGTAAGGTTTGGCTAGTGCATGCCTCAACTTAGAGAATTATAATCTCTCTTTTGAGTGCTCAACTTAGAGAATTATAAGATGGCTGAGATTCTGTAGATTCCACAAGAGTTATTTAATGTAGAAAATCTTTGTAGTCTTATCTCGTAGCTATAAATATAATGTTTGCCCGCCAACTTCAGAGAGACAGCAGTTACATCTTAAAATTAAGATTTTCAAACCAGAACTCTTAGGCTGTTCAAATGTGAGTTGTCTTGTGTGCTTTAGAAGGAGTACTATAATGACACAATTACTTCAAAGTGTACTGGAGGGCAAACTCTAGTTTCAGTTTGAAAGGACGGATCATCAGCATATATTTTCATGAGAAAACTCCAAAGGCAGTACTGTTCAATACGCAATCAGTTAATCAAGCTATAATCATCTACTACCCAAATACATTTTAAGAATTTGAAAAGATCACCCCTTCTCTAAAATCCCTGTGGCCGTCGTAGTACGTGCCGCACTTTCAGCAATGGCGGATCCAGGATCAAAATCCATGGGGTCGAATTTTAAAGGCGAAATAACAAGATTTTTTTTTTCTTTCGTAATGCAAAAAATTGTCTTAGAGTTACAATATCGCAAATTAAAGACTAAAACGAAACAAAATAAAACAAAGTGAATACAATCAATCAATTGGATCACAACCGAAACATAAATAAAAGAAAGATCTTCCCAAGAGTTTCTGGTCCAGAAAGAAAGAGCCACTATGATGACACTTATTGCGTGATGGACACCTCTCTAAGGGAAACGAATACTCTCAATTCCTCCTTCAATGCTCAGGGGTAAGTAGTGTCTACAAAAATTTAAGTTGTCAACAAACACACGTTACACACCAGCTTTTCATCCCCGACACTAACACTTACGAAACACACAAAATGAAGAAACTTAAAAAATGATCACTACCCAATTTTTCCTGTAACTTATTAAAACTTTTAGGTGACAAAACCTTTAGGAAAGCTGCAATCATAGGCTACTTTCAATCCAGAACACTACAGCACCCAAATCAACAACTTTCAATCTCCAAATCAGATACCATTGTCCATTAGTCAGCAACCAAATCAGCAACTTCCAATCTCCAAGGCCGAGATTCATGCCCAAATTGTTCAATAAATTGACTCTGCTATAGCTACACTAGTTGACTTCTAGTTAAGGGCCTTCTCGACTCTGCTAATAATGAAAAAGGGAAAACCAAAAGGAGCAAACTAGACTCTACACAATGAAGCAACCCAAAGACCAAAAGTGACACAGTGACACTAAAACCAGGCACAGAAAAGGTCTAACATACCAAAACTTTGAGCACAACCTAACTAGCTTAACCAGGTCCTATACCCCTCCCCTGCACCACCCCCAAAGACTCAACATGTTGAAACTTAGGAGTTACTTATTGTAGACCAACAAAGACAAAGAATGGAGAACCTGTAATAGACTCAACCTCAATATTGAACAGGCTACAAAAAGAAGAAACTTCTGGAATCTGGGTCCCATAACAGAGAAACATAGGTTGGGCTAAAACCAGCTTGACTTGGCCATTTGTCAACAATATATGGGCATCAGCAAACTAGAGCTACATTTGGCCAAATGGGGACTGCATTGTTTTCATTCTATAGTAAGAATATGCAGTCGCCAGTCAGGACTCCTGGCAATCTTCAACAAGCAGAACACAAGAGGTTTGGTTCAAAACATTGTAGGGCCCTATTTCAAAAGCATATATAATCCTACAAATTTTCCCTTTCTTTTATCTACAGCAAAATTTCTACTGAAGCTCTATATTCCAAATGTTATCTCATTTGTCTTTGTCTAACCTACCCCCATTGCTTGATGAAGAATTTTTTGTCACCAGGACTAAAATTAGAGAAGGCACCTCCAGTGCTCCAATCAAACACATTCAAATAGCTAAATCTACATCTAACACCCAAGTGTCCAAAGACACTTAACAACAAACTAATTTACTAAGGTATATTCCTATGGGTTGTATGCTGCTAAATCCAAGTGTCCAAAGTCTATATTCCTATTGGTTGTACGCTGCTATGCACAGATCACATATTCACCAACCTCAAACTATTAACTAGAAGTCAATAGTATGAAGAATTTGCTGTTAACTATAAATTACCCAAATTGTTCAATAAATTGCCTTAAATCTAATTGTTCAATAAATTAACTATGATGTATGCATTATAATTCCTAACCAACTATTAACTAAAGAAATTCAACGGTTTATAGACTATAGTTAACACTTAACAACAAACTAATTTACTAAGGAATTATAAATTTATCATTCTGTTTATAGAGAGAGAGAGAGAGTCAGAGAGATTGAGAGAGGTGATCACCGTCTGGAGACTCGACGGCGGACACTGGGGCTCACGGCTGGCCAGCTGCAGCAGCTGGTGCCAGGTCAAGGTGCCGAGGTGCGGCTGGACGGCAGGACGCTGGTGCTACGGACTGCGGTGCAGGGAAGCTGCAGCCTGCAGTGGCAGTGGGTGGTGGACAACGGCGCGGTGGGCACAGTGGTGCGGCGGTGGGCGAGAGAGAGGGGGAGGATAAACGTGCGGCGGTGGGGTGGATGAGAGAGAGAGATCGAGAGAGGTCGAGAGGAAATAAACGAGTTTTTTTTAAAGGTAGAGGGTGAAACGGTGTCGTTTCACTCTCTGCCTATTAAAAAATAAAGGGTCTGGGGGAAACACTGAAGGGAAATGTTGGTTGGCTTGGGCCAATGTGGGTCGGGCTTCCAAAAGCCACGGCCCTGCAGGCTTTACACCAAGGTTGGCTTGGGCCTATGGGGATCGGGCTCCCATAGGCCCAGACCAACCTTATTTAAAAAAACAATTACAACTAAATTTTTTTTTTTGCAAGTCTGGCCGCCCCCGGATCCGCCTTTGACTTTCAGAACGCGCGATAACCATTTCGCAGTTTCTATTTATTGAAGCTGGCCAGAACGGGCTGGAGCCACGCAGATATATCTTCAATGCCAGCATTGATGGTACCGTCAAGAGATGTTGATGGTGAGAACATGCAGTAATTCTGAGACGGCGATTAGATTTTATTAGCCGTAGGATGATACAGATCATCCTGCGGCGGCAGTGCGGCTAGAGTTTGTCATTCAGTTTGATCTGCTCCCTTAGTTAAGAGTTCCCTGCCGCATGTTAGCCCAGGAATTCGACCAACTTTTGAATTTCCTAGATAGCCAACCATTCACGGAGCTGGTTGTTAAAGAGGGCATAACTTTCTACCACCTACCTACGTATCCTAATTTCCGGCAATGAAAACGTCGTGAACATGTTTCACAAGCGTGTAACTGCATGTGTGAGGGCACTGACCCACAAATTCACAGCACGCTTTTGCATGGCCTTGTTTCAGCGCAAGAAAAAAGGGTCATGCTTAGGGGAATAAAAATAAAAAATAAATAAACGAATAAAACGAGGAAAACTCGAGGCATGGAGCATGGCCCCCACCTAGTGAAGCAGACTAGGAGGGATTTTTTTTTTTCTTATGCGTGCAGTTCACTGTTTTGACGTGAAACGTGCCCCACAAATGTAACAAAATTTCTGACCTAGAAATGTATCCTTTTAACCATACCGCCACACCTATGATATAATATTATAATGTGGAAACTTCCACAGATGTGACAGCTATTCTTGGCCTTTCCTTCCTCTTGACTCGAGAGTGAGGCCGGAAGAGAAAGAGAGAGAACTGCAACTTTTGTAGTACTGTCCCACGGTACAAGACACACAAGTACTAAACGTAAATCAATGGAAGAAGACGAAGATAGAGTTACTTACAAGTTATCGTCCGGGAAAGAAAAGTCTATCGAAATAGGTTGTGGGCCGGTATTGGAAGGAGAGTCTCCAATTATCGTCTTAAAATAACAGTAAACTATATCCAGCCAAGAAAAGAGAAGTGTGCCTGGTTAAACAATCATTCATGATGATCAGTACGTTGATTCATTTATGGGAGTGCCCATTTTCCTTCATATCCTCTGTCTTAAATCGTGCCATCTTCCAATCTTGGCCATGTTTCACCCATCATGCAATATATACAAATTTATATATAAATAAAATACTCTCACTCACATTTTTTCCATTCTAATTAGTTCGTTAAATGAGAACCTTAATCACCTCCGCAATAGAAGCTATCGGATTCGGCTCTCACTTTGCGCAATTTTTTAATTTTGCATGTCCAAAAGAATTAAACCTTATATTTTCCATTAGCAAAGTAGCATTCAATATGTGCTAAGAAAAAGACAAGGTAGCAATTAATACGCATCCCCGATCCCACGTACACGACTTGGATTATGACTATCAAAATCCCGTTTTTACCTCCTTAAGGCAGGGGGCAGGAAACCCTCATAAACTACATACAAAGATTTTAAATCTAGCTAGTTCATTTATTGATTAGCCCATAGTAGAAGGTGGAAATGTAAATGCCGCCGGGAATCCATTCAAGGATCTTGGACCCGAATAATTTTCTTCCAACATACCGAGCTGTACGTAGAGGGTGCACATATATTAATATGCAGGTTGGGTCAGATCTTCACTGATGCACTTTCCATTTTACAGATAATTTTTCCCTCTTTTGGTTCTGTAAGCGAAGGCCTTCCAAATTACATTTATAAGGGGACTCCATTTTTTACGTACATATATTGGTCAAGAACTTGTAAGGAACTAGCTCCCTACTCTAACAGGTAAAAATTTATATATATAAGCATTTAGCATTAACCTCTTAGGGCCAATCAAGATGTTCTCTAATTGCTCCGGCTATGTACGTAAGTATAGAAGGTTTAGTGGACAATTTGGACGCGTTAAATGGAAGGTTGGGTAGCCTTCCATTCCATGATCCATCTATTCGCGAGTAAGGTAGGCATTATCCAACTTTATAACTGAGTTCCTACCGACAGCAATATCCCGATTTTTAACTTTCATGATGCTCTGCGCTTGTTCCTTTAATTTAAAGACTCGAAAAAGAGTAATTTATTTTGCCTTTCATAAACCAGCAAACTCCTCTGGCATCTGATCTATATTGCCTCTGTACGCCAAGATGTGCTATAAATGTTGAATGAATAGGATCCCATTAAACTAAAAGTTGCTTTGAATGGCAACGGAGGATGAGAAATTTATATTCTCCTAGTCCAACATTGACTTTCTACAAATTATTTCTGGCCTAAACAAAACAATACCATTACTTGCCCCCCCCCCCCTCTCTCTCTCTCTCTCTCTTGCAGTTTCCTCTGACTTAGTGACTTTCCAGACTTGTAAGGACCATTTTAAATGGCATCATATAACTTACAATATTAGTTCTACCCCTGCTTTTTCTGCCACAATATTGAGTTTGATGTTAAGTTACAGATTAACAAATTCCTTCTGTCATGGCCAAAAGGATGTCATCTTTTTCGAGCATCTCAGACAACCGATGATTTTTCCTGATGATAAATCAGTAGATGATCCTGAGCTTGACTCCTATTGTTATTCCAACTATACTCTTGTTTAAGATCAAAATTTAAACTAATATTATTATCGGGTGTTGTGGTTCAGGTGGAGCTCCAAAATTAGCCTGGTTGTAGCTAGGCTGGGACAAGTTTCTTGAAGCTGTAGATGTGGAGGCCGGCAATATTGAAGTTGTGTTGGGTTTCTACTGCTAGTCCTCCATGTCCCCACTCTCAGATAGATTGCATGTGTGAGTAAAGCAGTTTCCCATACTCTAAGGTACCGACCAACACAGGAGCTTTATAAAGTCAAGACCTGAACTTCACTAGGACATAAGGAGATCCCCAGCTATGACAATGACTTGTAACCCATGGCATGTGCACAAGATTGGTCACTTATTGCTTCCCTATATTTGACATGCATAATCAATTCGCAAATTGGTCCCTTAGCTTTTCATTTTCTCCACCTTTTCCCCGCCCCCCTGAGCATCGGCCCCCCTACCTCTAAATTTGCGGTTGAGGGTAATAGTATATATATCCACCCATTTGACCATTTCACTGTAGAAGAAAGTTTCAGAAATATCGCCCCGTTGGCAGATCCTGAAAAGCAGGGTCAACACTTTATCCAATTGAAGGGTCAAATTAGATACCAAAGAGAGGAGAGAGAGAGAGAAGAGGCATGTGGTATTATCTTCCCAGCGTTTTCTTTGTCAAACCCGGTTAGAAAACCTCAGAGATCAGGCATTGAAAATTAACAGTCTTGATCAACTATCAATGCATGCTCATGTCTCCCTAATTAGAAAGGCTACTTAATGCATGCTCAACTATCTGAAAAGCAGGGTCAACACTTTATCCAATTCTTGACTACTTATATGTTAACGAATTAGTATCACTTAAGAGTTACATTATGCAAGAAGAGAGAGGGAGGGAGAGAGGGAGGGAGAGAGAGAGAGATTCGGGCCGAATTGCATTAGAAAGCTATATACGATCTGTCTCCAAAGTACGGCCGAATTAGTTGCACCCTTTCAATCCACATTTAATATCATATATTAATATGGTTTGAAATGAATGCAAATTACTTCCTCTCATAAGCCTCTTACCGGCAGGCTTTATTGTGCGCGCGCGCACCGGTGCCTGATCTGCACAACTTTCTACCTTCAATGTTCAAACATTGTGCCGTAGAAGTGAATTTTGATCCTGTTATTCTCCCACTTTATGTTTCCTCTTTCGGTTGTAATGGAAGCAACCAAGCATTAAAGGGTCAAGAACTTCAAACAGGGAGCCACCAGATGCACGACAACTATATTGTATAACGAAGTCGAATAAATAGTCAAAATCAGCTTCTTGGTAATAATTATACCAAATCACACAGCAGGCAGTCGTTTTAATGAGACTCTTTTTTTATATCGCTTCGTTTTGGTACAATACTTAAATAAACGCCCCCTATATCCTTAGGATATAGATGGCTGATATAAATACGCGCGTGCTCATCCGAGGCTGAATTAAAAACAATAACAAGCTGTATAATAAGCCAAAAAAACCAGTTGTTCATTCAATTCAAATCTATCCAATTATTTAAGACAATGCCACTGGTTCGTTAGTGGGAAATTGATCGCCTTAGGAGGGACTTTTTTTCTCCTCTTTTATTTTATTTTCTCGTTTCCACAATATATTAATCCAGAAAAGTAGGGGTCGCTCACAATTGCTTCTTTTATTAACAGGGAGCTGTAATTAGGATGATATATGCCCACTGAAAGAGTTCTATAAGATCGTAGACTTGGTTTCCGGAAATGAGTTATACCATTTCTGCAACCAAGTGATCAAAGGGTATGCTAAAGTTGGAGTCTGTCGTATAGACGAACTTGAAAAGGACAGGTGAATCTGTATTCTGTACTAGTTTCTTCAAGCAAACAAAGGAAAAGGAAAAGAAACCCGGGGTCGGTATATAACGGGTTAAATAATTTTTAAATATTTTATATTAAAATATATATATATATATATAACCTAATAATTTAGACTACCTTAGCCCCTATTTGGTTTCAGCCGGCCCTGAGGTGGACTAAACGATCAGGTCATGAACTGATCAATACCTGCATGCAGTTTTCTAACCTGATAAGATGTTTCATTTGGTCGAAGAAGCTGAACTGCCTGCATCGATCTAGAAGGCTGTAACTCATGTCACTAAATCATTGGTCCATGACAAGTTAGATCAATCTCTGCAGGCTCCTTAAGGCTTAAATTGAAAATGTACCTGCTTATGTGGCTGTGTTTAATTTCTCACGGCACCATATTTATGGTAGTACAATGTCCTCTAATATCAAACAAGTATATCCCCGGTGGCTTGTGCGCTGTGTACCGCGGTTAGTTGTGCTCGTTAGGTCGCCGCTTCACCATTGTTGAGAGTCTGGCTTATCCGTTAGAGTAATCTCCGTTGTATTTGGATCGATGAAATACAATCTTCACTTATTTGCAAAAGAAAAAAAAGTATATACACAAATTTTACATCGGATGCGTTATTATTATATCTTAGGATAAGTTATAATTTATACCCTCGAACTATTAGTTAATATTTAAATATTTTCACAAATTTAACTCGTTATAATTCATGTCTAAATTATGATTCTCATTGCTATTCATTTTCTCAATTCGTTAGAATTATTATGTCGAATTTTTTTTTAACGAAACTTAACTTTTCTTTAGGTGAAAAGATAAATTTTCTCACTTTAACCCTTCTCAACTTTGTGAGGTACGTCTTGCTATCTGCCAACCCAAATTATATATATTATTTGTTTTTAATCTAATTTTGCTTGGATTTACGTACCAGAAAATGACACCGGAAACGAGATGGCCGCTAGCTATGTAGCCTTTAAAGTTGACAGCTTCTTATAATCAATACAATGAAGTCGATGCTTTCCTTTTTTTCCATGCCCAAGAAGTCGATATTTGACAGCGTGGTTTTAAATGACAATCAATTTGATTGGGATGCACCCTTTAAATTATTTTCCTTCTCTTTTAATTTGATATATTTTCTCATAAATTAATGCCCCCGTTTACTTACCTCTCTGTCCAATATACTAAAAGCCATACGGAGATTACAAGTTAATTAACTTCATTTGAAGCCCCTACTAATTCACAACTCAACAGAGAAAAATCCCTCCTTTTAGGCAAGCAAGAATCAGTGATTCCTAATTTTATCAGCAAGATATAGGCCGGGAGAGCAATAACAACATTCAATCGGGATATTTATCTCTCAAAAAAATGGGGATATTATTATTTATAGTCTAGAAGATTTGAAAAGTATATTAATTAGCTTAATTTGATGATTTAAGTTTTAAGATAAGGTCACAAAATATTCAAAAAATATATATATAATTCAGAGTCCAGGAATAATTTCCCGTGGAAATTAATTTTTCTAAATTCCAACCATTTTTTTTCTAGCTATAAACCTTTACTTGTCCATCCGGAATGTATATACATGTTTGTTTAGCCAACAATTTGGGGTCTCAACAATTCGGACAAGTCAAACACACTTCAAAATTTTTAACTTTTATATATATACATTATACTTTTCACAAACTCTAATAAATCTCAATAAAATAAAGATTCACAAAATTTTGATAATATAACCATATTGGAAAACAAACGACGCCGTATATAAATTCCCGTTTAAGATTCCACGGCTGTGTTTCTTCTACTTCTAAAGTACAAGGGAGAGTCACGTGTGAATGTGATCGATGTGATGCACTCTTGCTTTGGTCATAATCACGTCGAAGGCTGGATACCGCGGAATGGGTAACCATCTGGAAAAAAATGAATAAAATTTAAATCTAAAACTTGTGAAAGCAAATGAAAATGTTGGCCCAGAAATAAATAAATGGTTTTCAAGGGCTTCATGAAAATTTTAGTTCATTTCTTTTTCTTCCATTAAGTATGTAGGTGTGGCTGGGTTTTAAAGAAAGGGTTAAGCTTTTAAAGCCGCTGGTTTTTAACCTCTGCTGCATTTGTTGTCTCTCACGCCTCTTTAAACACCGACTGCCCTAAGCAATGAATGAATTTAAAGCCTCGCTGCACTTTGTAATTGCAATATTTACTGCTATTTCCTTCTACCTTCATACTTCTTGGGATTTTTTTCCAACAATTAATACATTTCCTGGCCTCAATTTACACTCTTCTTCTACCCATTACTTCAATTCACTCCCTTTCTCTCTCTCTACCTGTACCCTCCACCTCTCCCCTGCAATTAAATTAAGCTTTAAAGATAACCCAGCGCTCTCCCCCCTTCATTCCCCTTATATATATAACGGACCTTCGAGGTCCATATCCATCTGCACAAAGCCAAAGTTGATGGTGCCGGAGCTAGTAGTGATTCATATCTAGCTGGTCTCCGTCAAGCTCTTCTCCTCCCTCTTATTTCCCTCCACACCAATCTCTTGTCGCCCCTTCACTGAAATTTACTTGAGCACTTAGCTTGGCATTAAAGTTCCTTCAGGTATTCCAACTGATCACCTGGAGTAAAATCCCGTTCTTCTTTGAAATTCAATCACATGCTTTGTAGAATCAAACACTTTTATGCAGCAGTCTAATTCATCTTTTTCAAGACGTTTTCTTGCTGCTGAATTAGATTGTTTCTTCTTGGTGCTTTGTACGCAGGGTGAGATATATTGTCACGGAAGTACGAACGGAAAAGATGAGTCGCCGAAGTGGAAGCATGCCAAAGCTGGAATTGAAGCTGAATCTTTCACCCCCGAGGCCTCACCCACGAGTGGAGTCGCCAAGCCGCTCGGCCACAGTGTCGCCGACATCCCCTCCGAGCTCTTGCGTGTCATCGGAGCTCAACCAGAATGAGTCCCTCCGATACTCCACCAGCCCCGAGGCCACGTCCATGGTGCTAGTGGGGTGTCCACGCTGTCTCATGTACGTGATGCTCTCAGAGAACGACCCGAAATGCCCCAAATGCAAGAGCACCGTTTTGCTCGACTTTCTTCACGACACCAACTGCCCCACCCCCACCTCCAAGACAAGGAAGAGTTAGAGTAGGCCCTTTCCAATTTCCCCTGTGGTACTAGGACTTAAATTTTAGCCTTTCTATTTTTGTGTTCCTAAGTCTTTGTTCTTTTGCTCTCTTTTTCTTTGGGAGGCAGCGCTATTTGCACTCCATTTTCAGCTCCACGGACCACCACCAGCGAGTTTTGAGGAAGTTTATTCCTCGTTATACAAGATGGGATTCAGAGCACCAGAGAAAAAGTGGAGCGAAAATAGCACTGCCTTTTTGGGTTTTCTTACTTCTAGAATCATAGAAAATAGGAGATGGGCAATCTGGGGACATATTGGGGGGGCCAGTGTAGGGGCATGCTATGCTAGGTGTGTCCCAGTTTCTCTCTGGATTCAGCTTCTTCCCTCTTTAGCAGAAGACGATGTAAACGGGTTTAACTGTAACTGCCCAAAATTTTCTTTTATCAAAATATTAGGTTCTATTTGCTTTTACCTCCAATTTCCCCCTATTTTTCACTTTTTTATATTAGTTTGTTGTGCTATTTATTCCGACACCAACTTAAACTATGAGACATAAAAAGTTGCCATTCGGTGAAATTGAATGATCCACAGATTGGCTGCAGACAAGAAATGGGTAAACTCTGTGACATGCAGTAGATTTGCTGGTACTTCAAAAGGTCAAAGCAGGTAGACAAAGTAGAATGGGTGTGACTTTGGGCCCACTGAGGCATGAATGGCCCCAATCCAGATAAGCTTGTATTGCTGCCTGCAAATATTTAGGCAAGCCCCATAGGAGGCCCTACAGGGGGCCCGAATCAAACGATCCGTGTCTGTCTGAGAGAAGATTAGACGGCTGCGAAGCCAACATCAAACCAAACATGACGAATTGAACCAACAGCACATGTGATTATCGTACACAGAAGCAGGCATTAGGTGCAGTAGGCAGTAGTAGTAATGGGAGATGGTTCGTTATCGACGTCTTCTTATCTGCTCCAGAAAGCCCAACACTTAAAACTCAGAACCGCCCACTTTTTTTCTCTGGGGGCATTTGAGTTGGTGGTTAGCAACAAAGATGCCAGAAGGGAAAATTATTGCCCAAATTTTGCGTCAGGTGAAAATAAATCCAGAAGTATTATTGGTAACTAATCATAAATTATGAGGGTTAAAAAAACAGAGCTTTATAGATGGGTGAAAGGAAAGGAAGTTATCAATTGGGGAAAGAGAAGAGAAGGGCGATTGGGATAAATGAAGACGGAGGGGAGTTGGGTTGGGGTGGTTCGGGCATTGAAAAAGTGGGGGCTATTTTAGATTGAAAGACCATTAAAAACCAAATAAATGCAAGAGTAATTGAAACAGTTGAGAAAAATGAGGATATTACGTCGGATGATAAATACAAATTTAATTCCACCCCCTCTTTGATCATCTTTTCCTTTGTTGCCGTCCTTCTCACTAAATGCTATCTTTCTGTTGGCCATCCACTATTTTGGTAACCTCATTGTCTCTTCCATGTTCTCCCTATTCAATTCTGTTTTGCTCTTTAGTACCCTTTTTTTTTCTTTTTCCTTCTTTATTTCCTCCAACGCCCTTCCTTAACTCACCGCATGCACCTCTCTCTCTCTCTCGTATATATTTAGTGTAATAAGGTCACATAAAAAAGCATAGGGAATCTAAAAGCTGATGACTTTGGCCAACTTTCTACGTAAATAACAACGCAGAAAAAAATAAGATAGTAGTACTAACAGAGGGAGTTCAGATTTTTATCTTAGATTGTCCATAAATGCTCTCGTGGGATGCTGGAATATGCACAACGAAGATCCAAGGAAAAGAGATATGTCCATTTCCACAGACGCGCACACATACAGAGAGAGAGAGAAATGTCCCACTTGCGTTAAGCAGAGTGACCAAAAAGCGAAGAATGGCTGAAGACAACTATTGGGGGAGCTCAGTGATGGGGTTGAAAGAAGGATCATCAATGACAGAATTCACCCATATCATCTGAACCAACAAACTTAGGAGCGACTTTCAGAGCTCTTGGCGTCTCGAAGTCAGCTGGCAAAAGGAAGTTCTTAGTTACAAGAATAAGGGACTCTCCCAATGCCACAAAAGGCAGTAAGGTGGCACTTTATCGATTAGTTACAGAGCATGATATTAGGAAATAAGTGCCACCTATCAAGCATTGCGAACAAATCTTTTATCATCGGCCTAGAAAGTACAGAAGAAGAAACGAAAAAAGAGAACCAACATTTCGTTCTTAGAATGCAACGAGCAGAAATCACACCTCAAATCAACCCTCGAACAAATTTGAATGCTTATCTGACCAACAGAAGCATGGAATCCCAAACAATTTCAAAATACAACGCAACTCTGAAGTAAAAAGGACCAGTAACTAAATACCAAGCAACTTTTGCGGTTGGTTGCATTTTGATTAGACAAAAGTAATAAAGTAATAATAAAAAGGCATCACTCACGTCTACCGACAACTGAGAAGAAATCTCACCGTATACTCAATTGGAATAAATGATTAGGGAACTAGGAAACAAAATCAAGCATCACTCGTTGCTTGAGGATAACATCATATACAAGACATATCAACAAATGTGAGAATAAATTCAGTGCCTAAATTTCAAAGACTTGCATAATTCGTGAGCCTCTTCATTAATTGGATAGGTTAAATGACATAAATCCCGCATGTGATGACATTCAGTAAATGAACAGGAAATTGTATATAGACAAACAAAAGGGGGAGAGGGAGGGAGGGAGAGAGAGAGAGAGAGAGAGAGAGAGAGAGAAGGAAGATTCGGTAAACAAATTATTGCCTAGAAGAGTATGGCACCAGTTTGCATCCCAAGTTTCTGTGTATATGATTGTAAATACTATAAGTCTGTCCGGAACATTTCTAGATCTTCTAGGCCTCTGATATTATTGAAGTATCACAACCAGTGAAGAGTAAAATCTCAGTTTCTCCATATAACTAGACAACAATAACACTCTACAGTATCACACGCTAGAGGCGGAGAACATCTACATTACTTAAACCAATATGCTGTAACAAAACAAGAGCTGCTTGACTCAACCCATCCTCCTTCACGCTCAAACAAAATTGAGGCACACAAACCTTGTGAAGGTGGAAATTTTCTTAACACTATGCTTACTATGAGTCTGCACCGGTCGGTTGATTTGACGTTCAAACCATTAGACTAAGGGTTCTTATTTCCCTTCTGTTTCTGCTCAGTTATTTCTTTCAGGTTTCTAGAAGATAAAAACCGAGATCCACCAATAATGTTGGACAAATCTAAGTGAAGGTCAGTTGATTATGCAGTGAGTATAGTATTTACAATTTCAGGCCAGACTAGTAATTTTTTCTATCAAGAATTTTGCATCCGAGTTATTACATTTGTCAAGCTACCACATGAACAGCTCTTTCCTTTGAAGACGATGAAAAGAATCCCAAGAAGAGCCAAATGCAAACCTGGATACTCAAGTCCAATTTGCACTAAACTAACAGAAGCCTAAGACGCACATTGAAACCAACAAACAGAACAGAGGAATTACATAAATCTAAGAGAAAGTAACAGAGGATGGTATTTGGATACAATGAAATTTATCCAAACATTGCATAAATCTAGCGAAGAGTATCTAAGTGAAACATTGCTCACTACAGTTGCTAGGAAATGTAAAAACTCTAAACAATGTAACCTAAGGCATGCTAATGTTAACTGTCCCCATTGACAGAAAGATGAAACAGAAGAAATCAATAATGAGGTTGTTATGCACCGATCAATTATTAAGAGTTCATCCTCTTTGTCCCTCACTCACTTCTCTCTTTCTCTAATTAGAAAATCACCGACTTCGAAACATATATGACAAGGAACCAACTTTGGACGTATACATTCCCCTCCTCTAATAAGCTTTGTGCATCAAGAAATTGTGCCAATCTCTGTCTCTGACAAGTGTACAAACACAAACTCATGAAATGGCACACAAGCTGGCTTCCAGACCTAACACAAATGACAAGGAAGCATCATCGGATATGTAAATTCCCTTCCTTTCTTGAATCATGTGGATCAGAAACGTATGCCATCTCCCTCTCCAGTATGTGTATGAATGCAAACATATCAAATGGCAATACTGACGTTATTTATATCATGCTTGTTGGCAACGCTCAAGGGGAATTCCAACCGCCATAGCATCTAACAGTAACAGAAACACAGATCAGGCTTCTTGCTATGCAGGAACCCAGCATTTCCAGCAAATTTGTGCATGACAGCACACAATAAAGTAAATAACTTCAAAATTAATGCCACACAAATGGACCATGAAATCAAGAATCACATCAGGACATCCCATATCAGAAGTACCAGAATTACAAGATCTTCTCCATGATATTGTCTCACCAATTGTTCCCTAAAACACAACTAGCTTAACCATTCGAATCTGTGAAATATGTCTAGAAATCTTAAGGTCCATGCTCTAGTTGTAACTAATTTGCAACAACATTAGTTACAGCAAGAATATAATATGCAACAAGATCATAAACCTTGTTTTTCTAAGCAAAATATCAAAGCAGAGTGCGTAATACATTCTCAAGACAGAACAATGAATACTGTACATACGACACAGCAGAAGAAAAAGGGTGCAAACAACATTTGCGCCAATAGTTACAAGATTTTACAAAGCCTCAGAAGATCAGGATCAAAGAATTTCCAAATTTCTCTCACAGCAAAATTTTGTACTACTACTGAAAATGTAACATAAAACTGGCAATTATATGCATCATATAATATATATAAAAAAAAGAGGACTACGTAGTAGTCCAATGAGTTCCGAACAAGGGCATTAGCACTATAACCCTGTAGGATAAATTTTGCAAATTTACCTGTTTAAAACTTCTACCTGAAGGATCCGCTAGAAATATGGCATGTGAAACCAAAAATGGTAGAACTAAAATGAGAATAGATCTCAGGCTCTAGAAGGACAAAAATCAAGTCAGCACATCAACCTATACAACCTTTCAAGAGTTTTCTTGATCCATTTCTCCCCATCCACTACTGCTTCTGATGTACTTGTCAACAATACCAAATTCTTCATTCTGAGCAACCCGCCTGGCATGGTTCTCGATGGAAATAGGTCCCTTCTTCAGCCTCCTGTAGTAGATGATCTCCCAAGGCCATAAGCGAGCAGAACCAAAGTATGCCTCTATGGATAGATGCCTCTCATTTTCTCTTGGGAGTTCAAAGCCATAATGCTTCAGAGCCATGTACATCTCCTCTGAGAAAATGCTGGCTGAACTGCCAGTCTGGGAATTGGCACAAATTTCTGAATCTGGTTTCTTGATTGGTGCCAGCACATGCGCCATCTCTAATGCACCAGGATTTTCAAGTTCTGTCATGTCTCCCAAAATCCCAGGAAATGAACTCCCAGCAGTAAAAGCACCTCTCTCTGAAAGCGGGCTGCTTGGATTTGTTACTTCATACAATGATCCAGAAGTAATGTGGTTTCCATTGCCATCCATCTCCATATGATGGTCCTTTTCCAAGTCATCTCCCACTTTAGAGGATGATGGTATATTTTCATCATTCTCCTCCATCCTTGCCTTTTCAAGCTCAGCATTCTCCAAACTGGTACTACCATCTACTGGCAGTCCCTGATGAACAAGAACGTCCTTAGATTCAGGAGTAGTAGCCTTATACAAAAAGCCTTTTGGATTCAACCGCGCCTTGTTTTGAGAGGATGATAAAGACCGACCACTTGAAGACTGAGACAAGGATGTTGGCCCTCTTGACCTTGACCTAGACTTAGAACTTCTGTATCCAGAATAGTGCGATTTCAAACTGGACCTTGAATTAGAAAATGGGGAATTTTTTCTGGAGGATATGGATCTCGATATACTTGACTTTCGTGCAGACTTAGACGATTTGGAAGTTGAGCGTGATCTGGATGCAGTATAGTACGAATGGTCTGATGACGAAATTGACCTCCTCACTTTCTTCACAGTACTTTGTGTAGGGTTTCCGATATCCCTCCTCCTCTTCTTTCCTCCATAGTCCTTTATTCCCTCCTTATCAGCTTCGTTTGTTACAGGGGACCTTCCACTTTTTATCAGCCTCCAATGGTTTCTTGAGCCAGATGCTCTCCTATTATCCCTCTTTCGCCTTTCTGGTGTAGCATCCCTACGTGATCTGAGTCTTCCCCATGATTTGGATCCAAATCTATCCAGCTTTCCTTTGCCTCTACCACCTCTATTGATTTCATCGCCCTGCCTAAGATCAAATTGAGTGGACTTCCTCCGCGAAGCTTGTTCTTTGGGACAATTCCGCATTTTGTGACCAGAAGCCCCACAGCTGTAGCAGGTTTGCCGAGCCTTAGAATAATTACTATATTGCAGAGCTGCAGCACCAATCTTATCTTTTCCTAAATTCTCTTGAGAACTTCTTGGTGCAGGCGAACCACCTATATATCCCATCCTTTGGTTTTCACTTTCACCTGTTCCATCATTACCCTGGTGAGGTTCATATCGATCAAATCTCACCCCATCTTCAGCCTCGTTATCATTTGAAGGGTCAAAAACTTGCCCGCCCCATCTATCATTGTCCACCAGATTGACTACGACACTACCACCTTCATCATGCAAACTTTGACATTCTTCCTTGATATAATCTTTTACCTCGTGCTGATGGTAGCATGTTTCATCATCAAGCATGTCAGAAGAATTGAGCCTTCCACCATCATTATCTGGTTGTTTACTACCAATTTTGTAATGTCTCTGACCATTTGAATGCATCTTTCTATTAGCAAAGTCTCCTACTCTCAGAGAATTCCTTCCAAGTTGCGACTCATATGATCTCACACCTCTTGCAACTTTTTGAAAAGCTTGAGGCTGTTTATTAGACCATGTAAGAGTCAATGGCTCACCACAAATGTTCCTGCCCTGTAGTGCTCTCAAAGCTTTCTCTGCATTGGGAGGGAATTCAAACACAACGAACCCATATCCATCTTTCTTAATCTGTACATTGCAGCGTCCAAACCTTCGGAAAACAAGTTCAAGTTCATCTCTCCGAGTTCGAGCTGATAGATTACCAATATACAAAGACATCTGGCAAAACAAAAGTAATACCAAAATTACTTTTCCATGGGAAAGAGAACCCAATCAGGCACACCCATTGATCTATTTCACGGCAGGGGAGGAGGGGGAAGTGTGTTCAGCACAAGCCAGAATATGTTCATGGGAAAGGAAATGTGATAGTTAGCAACTAATATCTCCGAGAGAGGAAGGTGGCCTTCTTTCCTCGCCACAAGTTTTAAGTAAATAACACGTCAGCTACTCACCTATACATAATATTGTCAAACTATCTTCTGTTTGGGGGAGGGGAGGGGTAAGTGTGGCTGTGGCAAACAATATGTACAACAAGCAAACATTCACGACAATAAGCCCTCAACCAAAGACGGGTATAGGTTACTGATTGATTTCATTTTCTGCCCAGAAATATGAACCCACAACCTCAGGTACAACTTTGTTAGTCACAAACTCCACTAGCACGTTAATTTGTTGCCTATTTCTATGAAGCGAACCTCATTCCGAAACACAATAAAGATAGAGGTATTTAACACAACAATAACAAAAGCACTGACCTATGCATAATGGCCTATACTTCCAACACATCCTATTTCTATCTGTTACTAAGTGATAAGCACGGAACAAAAGAATTACAACCCATTCTTCTCTTCTTGATTTTTTTTTCTCAGATTTCTAAGAGACCAAATGGAATGAAAATGCACTGTTCAAAGAGAAATTCCATCGAACATCTTGCATGCAAAAGATAACAACCGCGAGAATCATCGTAGGGACACGAACTGCGTACCGGTTGACGGCGGTTCGACTTCGTTGCTCTGATCAAAAACCGAAATGGAGAATAGACCTGTGGAACATGTATTAGGGTTCTTGAGAACTGCAGCAATACCGGGTTAGAGAGCCCTGTGAAGGGCTGTTCTCAGGCCTTTCAGTTCTCAATCCGGTGCGTTCCTTTTCTCCCTACTTGCAGACCCGCAAGACTCGCTTGTTGACTTGAACCGCGTCATCGAATCTTGAGAGTCCCAGCGCGTCGTTCATGAGAGAGCAATGGAGGATTCAGTGTTCTCTAGACCAAGGGAAAATAAATGTCTGATCTAATAGGAAAGCAGTACAGGGTGGAAGAATTTCTAAGCAAAAACCAAGGTGATGTTCGTTTTGAAAAAAAATGTAGGATTTTAGAGAAGTTGTGAATTTTTACGTTGAATAGTGTTTTATTGGTGTTTGTGTAAAGTGGAGAGAGAAATGATTTGATGTAATTGTTTAATAAAAAAATATTGGAGTTATGTGAAAAAGTATAGAGAGAGAAAATTTATGTTGAATAAAAAATTAAAAAGTTGTTGGAGATTGTGTAAAATGTATTGGTTTTTGTGTTTGAATTCTGAATATATTCGGTAGTAGAATTGTGAATATAATTAGAATCCTGAAAAAATTGGTGAAAACGAACATACCCTTTCAAGTCTTCTGAATTTCACCTGGGTTTCAACAGATTTTTTCGTGCGAGGATCCTTGGAGACGAAGTTAATGCGGAACGTGGCACGTGCTGAGTGGTTTGAGCCGTGGCTGTATAGAACGCGAACCTACAGGTGATGCTTTGAACCTTTACCCAATTGGTCGCTATCATCAGTGGGGCTTTAAACTTACTCTTTAATTGCACAATAAGTCCTTGTGTTATGAATTTTAGACAAACTAATCTATGTGTTAACACTTTCGATAAATTAGTCCATGAAATCATACTTTAGGCAAAAATAGGTCCCTCCTCCATTATCAGAATGTTAACTCACTAACAGCATGTACCGCTGTCACATGTCAAACAAATAATAGACATAAAATCTATATTTATATAAAACCTCTAAGTTCATCCTGTTCTGGTGAATGTTTTAAAAGCTAAAACACAGCGATCCTATTGGGAAGGCCATATTCAGATTTTTGGAAGGCCAAAACTGAAAACGTCAACTAAAATTGGGAAGGCCAGAGAACCTCGATCTTATTGAAAACGTTTGAAGCCCCATTATTGCTTTTCCCGTAGCTGCCGAATCTCTAGTCACCTGCGTTTACATCCTCACTGAACGAGAACAAGTGGGCCTTCAAAGTTTTGGCTTTTTGATGACCAAAACGTTCTGACATTTTTCTGTATATAACGTAACAAACAAATTTGTTTACGAGGAAAGGGATTAAATTCTAACAGAAATATTACAAATTTAAAAAGCCTTACAAAAGTTGTAATACACGGTAAGGAAAAAAAATTTTGGTGCTGATGTGGCCATTTTTTTACTCGTCAACCTATCGTTAGTGAGTTAACGTCACGAGAACACGGATGGACCTATTTTTGCTCAAAGGGTTAGCTTCAAGGAGTGCAACTATACTTTTTTTTTAACAAAAATAAAAATAAAAATAAAAATAATCAATTTTCCTTTACGTTTTCCCGAAAAACAAAATGAAAACCCAAAACTAACTTCTTTTGATCATAGACAAGACTCACTGATAACCATTTCGATCGGGACAAAGAACATTAGATAACGGCCCGGACCTTCAAATACCCCAACATTTTATTTATTTTTTGCTGAAACTTCAAATAACACCAACATACGTTTGAGTGCTTAGGCATGGGTTGAGTTATACCGTCCTTTAGAAGAGGACCTAACTTAAATGCATATAAAATAGGAACTAAAGGCGTGTACTCTATTCTCATTAACCGAGTTCTTTAACTTAAGGACCTAAGGTGGTGTTTGTTTGTGGAAGTGTTGGGGTGGTGAAAATTTTAGGATATTGGATTTGGTAAAAAAATAAATATATTTTATGGGAGTTGAAGAAAAAGTGAAGAGATAGAAGATTTAAATAAATATTATAATGATAAAGAAATTTTTAATGAAAAAATAATATTTTTTAATAATGCCCGAAATGTTTGATGCCCAAATTTTCTGGAACAAAAGCCACCTAAATGGATAAGAAGACCGAGCTAAAGGCCTGTACAACATTATCGTACCAAATTTTAGATATAACAATAAACTAACTCCCGCAATGATCTATGTTTTTTTTTAAAAATAATTGCTATAAAAGAATCCAATCCAATATTAATTTTGACGACAAAACTAAATTTCTTTTTTTTAGAGAAATTAAAATTTTGGTCACTATTTTTTTTTTACTTTTTTATCACTGAGAATATGTAGTGGTGACTTTTCACTCCATTCGTCAAACTTCCGTTAATTTTTAACGAAAATAGCGGTCGACCGATTTTGTTTACCGTTGCGTCAACGACAACTCGACCGCTTCTATTCCGTTAAAAATTAACAGAGGTTTGACGGATGGAGTGAAAATTCACCATTACATGTTCTCATTGACCAAAAAGTAAAAAAAATAAGTTCAGTGATCATTTTGTCAGCAATACTAAAATTTAGTGGCCAAATTTTTAATTTTTTTTAAATTGCTGGTTTATGTAAAGTTAATATGGGCCAACTAAACAATAATGGGCCATGTACCGACCCAATTTAGAAAGTGGGTTCTTCATATAGAGCATAGAAAACAAATGGGAAATTTATTTTTTAGTCTTTAGGTTTTGGGCCCTTTTTAATTTTAGTCCTTAACTTTCAACCTTCAAAATTTTAGTCCTTGAACTTTCATCTTTGTAAAATTTAGTCCTTCCGTCAGTCGGCCGTCAATTTTTGTACCGGTCGACTGCCAATTTTGAAGCGGTCGACCGGATATATGTTTTGAAAGTGAGCGGTCGACCGGTACATGTAGCGGTCGTCCGCTTCATATACCGACCGACCGGTACAAATTTGACGGCAAACTGACGGAATGACTAAAATTTTGACCCTCTAAAATTCATGACTAAAAATGAAAAGGGGTTAAAACCTAAGGACTAAAAAGCAAATTTTCCAAAACAAATCACTCTCTACTTATATATATATATAAAATCACTGTCTACTTTATTCCAAAAATCCTACCCATCACTCAGCTCTCTCCAGGACCATGATATAATTTTGATGAGAGAGGGACACAGAGGAGTGGGTCCCGCACAGAACTCATATTTGCTCGGACAAATAAATCATGTTCGGACAGTGTGGGTCCCGAACGGTACTCATTTTCCTCTGTCCCTCTCCTTCTCTCTAACCTATCCATCCCCAATGGACCCCATTTTTGCCTCTTTATTCCCACCTTTGCCTTAGTCAGACTTTTCTTCTCGAGATTCTCTCTCTTTCTGCCTCTACCTGTCTCCCCCATCCGATTCCTTTTCCTCTCCCACCCCTATAAACCTCCCACTACGATCAGATCTCAACACACCAACCGGAGATTAGCAACCAGCAAGTCATCCATGACGCTTGGCTCAGGAGGATCCAGTGTCGTGGGTGAGCACCTGACCCCTCGCTGTTTTCTTCATTAATTTTCCCTGATCCTGTTCACTTTTTTTGATGTATTCAGAAATCTGTCCTTGTGTGTGGTGGATTGTGGTTGTTTATGCGTCTTCTGAGAGAGAATTTTGGATGGGTTTGGATATTTGAGTCACTTGGTTTCGTTAGGTGCTTTGTTGTGTAATTATTCTTTGTCATTTGCGTCCCTTGCATGATGGATTTTTATGAGGGATTGCTACTTTTCGGCTTTTTCTTTTTTCTTGTCCTTTGGACGAAGATTCTTGAATAAATCTGGTTTTGGGTTGGTTAATTTATTTTGTCCATGTTTCTTTTCCGTGTTTCGGTAGCTGTTAGTAATTCGAGTCAGGTCTGAATTATTGTACAAGTATTAACTATATCTTCTTGGTTTATGATGTTCTGTTATGGATATGATCGCGGTTATTTTTTTGGCTACTTCGTATAGCAGATATTTTGCACTGAAATGGTGCTTGTTCTGTAAATTTTAACGTAGAGCTCTTGGATTTGTAGGTTGATGTTTCGTGTTTGCTCTTTTTGTGTTGTCCGATACGGACTAAAGAATAACATTGGTTTGTGTATTACCAACTGTGTGAGGCTCTCCTGGGAAAAGTTCCCTGAGTGTTTTTCCTTTCTATGTTTGACAAGGAGTTCAAAGATTTCATAAGAGCACGTCGACAGTCAACAAAACTCATGGCATTTTCACTTTTGGGCCTTCTGTGTTACATTTATTGCATCCACGACTCCCCCAACTCGAACAGGAAGTTTTTATATGCTCCATGTCATAAAACTTATGGAGTTATGGGTTCATTCCTATATACTAGTGCTGCTTTTTTTTTCACTGAGTTTGATTGGAAAGAAAATGATCTAAAATCGAGATGAAGATATATGATAACTTTCATGTCAATGTGATGAGGCTATATTTAGATTTCTTCATTGCTGTGAAAATGCAAAAGGCTTAAATCCTAAACACTCCTTGGACTGTGTTTTCAGAGTCTGAGCCCCCCCCCCCCCCACACTATAAAGGAAAGCGTGCTTAACTGAAACAGCCACTTGCTTAATTTTATCTTTCAGAGGATATGAATGTGTAATTGTTCCTCGAGTCTAATCACACAAAATGGTTGTTGAAGTCAATCCCTCTTTCCTGTTTGCTCTCTCTTCTTTTTTGGCTCTTGGATACTGTTGCAGGATGCGCTCTCTTAATGCTCACAGCTGATTACCAAAGCTGCATTTAACATAAAATTTGGCCCTGATGAACCAGATACATTGTGGAATCTGCAGCTAAGAAGTCCTCGGTGGCTTATTGTTTTATAATGAAAGCTATGAAATATTGGGCTTCATTTTGATTTGAGTATTCTTAATTAGCACCAGTATTTCTGGTCGTGAATTACCCTTTTGGTATAGCAGTTGGAATCCTAGGTTTCTGCTGTCCGATAAATGATTGGTATGTTACTATATACAAAAGACATGCTGGGGATGTTGGTACGGATGATTGACATGGACCAATTTGCAATTGTATGAGAACAATGAAAAAAAGGAGGATGCGAAGGTTCCCGATGTGTACTCTCAAATTTATGTTTTTGGAAATGGACATGGTTGATGTTCAGACTGTATCATCCAATGCAAACTATCAAGAGATTGACTAAACTTAATTGGCTTGAGATTGTGGTCAGATTTTCTGAGACACGGTCAGTAGTTATAAGGAAACCCCTTGAAAAGTCCAATACTTTGAAATCTATACTTGAAATGCAAAGTTCTCCAATGTTGAGTTCGTAGGCCTTTGGATATCTAAGTTCTATTCCGCTCTCTGTAACCCTAATGTTAACTTTGCAAACTTTTGGTTTTTAATGTTTGAGTTTCCATGCAGTGCCACGGAACTTCAGATTGTTGGAGGAACTTGAACGCGGCGAAAAAGGTATTGGTGATGGCACCGTCAGCTACGGAATGGATGACGGAGATGACATCTACATGCGCTCGTGGACTGGAACTATTATTGGTCCTCACAATGTAATTGGCTTTTGTTTTTCACCCCCTGATGTCACATTCGTTTTTTCTTTGTCTGTTTTTAAAACTATTCAGCAGATGAAACGTTACATTTGTGCACGCTTGCGCAAACAAGAACATTATTTGAATTGATCAACTTACACTTTTGATGCAGATAGATATCAGTCAAACCCATCTGACCATAAGGAAAATGCTGGTTGTTAAGTTGCTCAATAACTTGCAGGCCTGAGTCATACAGTGCTGTGTTAGGAAGGATAGGAGACCTCAACTAATCAAATCTTACCTGTTTCATCGCAGCTCAAAATGCTTTCAGATTTGACTTAATGGTTTCCTGCTGTGTTGTCTTTGTGGTGTCTAGAGATTTGAGTTTTCAGATTCAGTTTGCTGCTTAGGTGGGTTCCAGAGCCTAGCCATAGGGTTAGGTTACAAGGTATACACAATAAAACACCTCCTCACACCATGCTGCATAATGTTTAGAGTGACTTGGATATCATAAAGAACACTGCTTATGCTGAACAGAAGCTGCTCAGATGAGATCTGTTGGTTGTAACTTGGAAGAAGTTGTCTTTGTTAATCTGATGCCTGAGTAATCTACTAGATTTACACGTTCAATGCAAAGTGTATCTCATCAGTTTCGATTGTTGGGACCTCTATTTTTTTTTCCTGGCAGACCTCCTGTAGTTTAATTGATGATGTTTTGTGTGATTGTAGCATTTTGTGTCCTTGTTAGAATTTCTTATTTTCCATGAGATATGGATTTCTTGCTAGTGCAATAACATCTCTGTATTGGCCAGACTGTGCATGAAGGTCGAATTTACCAGTTGAAGCTGTTTTGTGATAAGGATTACCCAGAGAAGCCCCCAAGTGTTCGCTTTCATTCACGGATTAATATGACTTGTGTGAACCATGAAACTGGAGTGGTAAGTTACTAAGTTATGAATCATCGTAGGCTTTAACTGATCTTTCAATGCTGCTGCGGGTTTTATACAGACTTCTATTTGCTCTTGCAAACACGACTCACGAACCCATATGGGTTTGGATCCATGACTTAACCTCCTTGTTTATGGCAACAGAAATTGCCATTTGATCTAGAGGATATTGTCATCACTACAATTCTACAATTTGTGATTTCATCCTTTGGAATAAATAGTAGGAAACAGCTTATACGTACATACTGAATTGGTCCTTGACTATTTGGTCGTATGACCCACCCGTCATGCTTCTGCAAAGAAAACTAGTCCATTTGCAGTTTTACAGTAATGAAGTTGGACTGGGACAGGTGGAACCAAAGAAGTTTGGACTCCTTGCGAATTGGCAGCGAGAGTACACCATGGAGGATATACTGACTCAGCTCAAAAAGGAGATGGCTGCTCCACACAACAGGAAGCTGGTCCAGCCCCCAGAAGGCACCTACTTCTAGCTTTGAAGACCGTATAGATATCGCCGGTCATATTGCGATATGCAATATATAGTTTGTAATGCCGTGTTGATCCTGTTCAAGTGAAGAACATGCCTGGGGAAAGGCCCTAGAAAGCTTCTCCTACAGTCTGCGGGGCGTCATTGTCATTTTTTCGTCTTATTTCCTTTAACTCTCTGTTGAAAGACGATGTTTGATTAAAATGGGATTTGTGTGTCAAATATTAAAGTTACATCCTAGCTGCTTTGCTTTTCTGTTTGACGCAATTCTAGCGGAACTTCCTTCTAATTCAAGAATGTCAACAAGGTTGTTTGCTTTATAATCGAAGAAACTTGTTGCAAATGAAAATGCATATTCCAGTCTGTTGTCATTCCGTGGATCTAAACTTTCAGTGTTGGAGCTTTGTCTCTCATGTACAACAGGCTTGCTAAAGCTGGAAGTTCAAAAAATGACGAGTTGGTGGAATCAACTTCACTTCAACCATCCAACATGACCGCTGGACCAAAAAGCATGCTAGCTTAAGCCAAGAGAGACGCTTCCATTTACTGCCTAATTTTCAGTACCTCAAAATCTCGAGAGAAGCGACATGTTTAAAACAATGAACGGATACAGCCACATGAATAGCTAATGGTTAAGGTTTTACACGCTCTCAATTATAAAATGCATGTGAGGGAATTGTTGGCTTCCAATTGCTAAACTTGTGGTCAGGGTGCATGCATTTTTAAAAGGCTAAATTACCCGTCAGTCTCTGGGATATAATCATTTCTCAGATTGGTCCCTGTGGAAAAATTTCTCCTACGGGGACCCTGGGGTTTGCACATGAGATGATGGAATCTGACTACATGGTTGACGGCGAACACGTCACCGCCTCTTAAAACCCGACACGGGTCTGATTTTTTCCATGTCATTAAAAATAAGGTGGAAACTTGAGCTGCTTACCATGTAGATTAATGAAAACCACGCGTCTATTAATTATCTCGCCTCGTCGTTAAATGGACTTCATTAATTCCCCATTTCTTCTTTAATTTTTGGCTGTTAATTACAATATTACTGGGAAGATGTGTTTGTTTATCCTTTCTTCTCTGAAATTTTCGCAGAAACGAAGAGAAGGTTAATGGCCAGCAAGGTGTCAAATTTCTCGGATCTGATCCAACAGGTCGCGGCGTCTTGCTTGCTGCATCCACTCGCTGTCGGCCATCACGTTTCCTGCGAAAATGGAGTCGGAGAGGATGAAGAAGAGTACTACTTCGAGGAGCGCGAAGGCGAAGAAGAAGAAGAAGAAGAAGAAGAAAAGGGAAAGGTATAAGGCTTGGCAGAGAACGGGGGAAGAGGTGAGAGTAGAGAGATTGGTGGAGATGGAGAGGCTAATGATCAGGCGCAGGTGTTGGTCGTCTTAGGAGGAGACGAAGAGCAAGTGGAGGTGCGATGGTTAGGGAGGTGGTGGCGCCGTACGAGGCGGAGGTGGAGACTGGAGGAGCTTAAGAAGGAGGTGAAGGCAAGGGAAGTGGAGGTCGAGAATCTGAAGGAGAAGTTGACGAACGTTGCCGTTTCGAGCCTAACCCTTGCTGGAACCAATGGGAAGAAGGGAAGCTGCAGGTCTCACCAGTCAAAGCGAAAAGTCAGTGTTGTGATGTTTGTTCGTTGGTGTTAATGCCTGCAACTATTCTGTAAGTGTTGTGATGGTCTTGCTTAGCTGGCCAAATCAGACGCGTGTCGGGTTTTAAGAGGCAGTCCGTAATCCATGTAGTCAGATTCTATCATCTCAGGTGATGGAGGACTGATTTGAGAGACGTATCAAACCTCAGGGGTCCGTAGGAAAAATTGGACCAATCTAAGAATTGACTATACTCCAAGAGTAATTTAGCCTTTTTAAAACTGTGACAGGCTTAAGACAAAGTGGGTAACCAAACTTTTCCTCTTTGGGGCATTTTCCTCCTCTGATTCGTTGCTTGAAACTAGTACGTTCCCTCCTTGTTCTCTTGCCAACAGCTCAGACAGCCAATTGCCATTGGACTGTCTCCATCATTCAATGTAGACGTGCAGTCTTCGCGTCAGCGCAAGCTGAGCACCCACGGCCGATGATTCAGTAGCTATCTAATCTTTTAACACATTTTTCGATTAATCATTCTATTACCGACGGGTCAAAGTCCAGCTCCGTGATTCTCAATTATCGGCCGTCCTTAGCTGTTCGAACCAATTGGAGTCCTTTTGTTTTTTTCTTTCTTTCTTTCCCCTTATCGCGTCCAAGCACTTTTAACTCATAGTTTGACAGACTCACATTAATGTCCTGGATGAGAGAACCAGTAATACAAAAACAAATTATTAAAAAACAATGTAATTACGTAAGCCGTAAGGAAGACACCAAACGCCTCCGCTTTTGCTTTCTTTATAAAGAATAAAATTGATCCTTGTCTTTCTCCATCGTGCCCTAGCCGCAGCCTCAGTAGAATCTACAATTTAAACGAGAGTTTCTCCTCCTCCTCCTCCTTCCTTCTTCTTTTTTACGTCTGAGACCACGATGGGAGTCAAAACCATGGGCACATCGAACTCATCGCCTCCGCCTCGTCGACGCGTCCTAATACGATCAGTATGGAAAGAGAACCTTGAATCGGAGTTCGGTTTGATCAGATCAGTGATAGATTCGCACCCGTTTATTTCGATGGACACGGAATTTCCAGGAGTCGTGGTTCGACTGGACGCCGATGACCGGAACTTTCAGCGCCGGCAGTCCGCCTGGCATTATATGGTCCTTAAAGCCAACGTGGATCGCTTGAATCTGATCCAGATTGGGCTCACGCTCTCCGATGACGAGGGCAATCTACCGGATCTGGGAACGGAGAACCTATACATATGGGAATTCAACTTCAGCGACTTCGACGTGGCGCGTCACGCACACGCGCACGACTCGGTAGAGTTGCTGAGGCGCCAGGGGATCGACTTCGAGAGGAACCGGGAGTGCGGCATCGACTCCATCCGGTTCGCCGAGCTGATGATGTCGTCGGGACTCGTCTGCAATGACAAGGCGACCTGGGTCACGTTTCACAGCGCGTACGATTTCGGGTACTTGGTAAAGATATTGACTCAGCGGGTTTTGCCGGACGAGTTGAGCGAGTTTCTTGTCCTTGTTGGGGTGTTCTTTAGGTCTAGGGTTTTCGACGTGAAGCACTTGATGCGGTTCTGTGCGAGCCTGTATGGCGGATTGGACCGGGTCTCCCAGGCCCTAAATGTGTCTCGGGTAATCGGAAAGAGCCACCAGGCCGGGTCAGATAGCTTGCTGACTCTACGTACTTTCCAGAAGATTAGTGAAGATTACTTCGGGAAAGATAATCCAATTGAAAAGTACGCTGGGGTTTTGTATGGATTAGATGTTCATGATCTTTCGTGACATCTGTTCTTTTAGATTTCTATTTGATCGAAGTAAAAAGTAAAATCTGTGCCTTTATCGTTTTTAGTTTTGACAATAATTATAAAAAGAAGTGGCCCTGTGCAGTAACATTAAAACAACACGTAAAACTATTGACAACTGAATTTTAGTTTCTCTATAATGTCTGCCTATAATCTTGACTATTCCTTGGATGATGAGAAACAAGCCCCTAATTTCATATGTAGAGAGGTTGAGGCAGAGTACAGGGGTGAGAGAATTGGACCATTAACGAGGTGAGGGTGAAGTTCACAAGTCCAAAAACTTCGGAAGTAGTATCTGCTTGGAGTAGGATTTTGGAAGATGATAAGGGCCCAAGGCCACATGGTGGGCTCTTCTTGAGGGTCTCAGCTAATACCCTGCACACTCTACAACAGAGATTCAACATAGACAAATAGCTCTTATTTTGGTAATAAACGATGCATACATCAATTAATGAGCATTATAACTACACCATGGAAGGCCCAGCATAGTAGGCATCAGCAGAAGACTCCACCTTATCTCCTTAACATCTAATACTTTTTACAGTTGAAGCACGAGCTCCACAAGAAAAATGCTCATAGTAGGCATCAGCAGAAAGACTCCACCTTACCTCCTTAACATCTAAATACTTTTTACAGTTGAAGCACAAGCTCTACAAGAAAATGCTCCCCGTCAAACCGTAGACCAGATGTTTCAGCGGGCTGAACTAAGCCGTCTACCATTCCACCAAACACGTACAAATATCGTCCAGAATGATCTGCACAGGCACGATGAAATGACCGACACTTTGGTTTAAACCCGACTGACCTCAACCTTCTCCACATTTTTGTCAAGTTTAGGGTGGTTGGCTGCATATTAACAGACGGGATGGCACTAATATCTAACACCCAGAAATCATCTTTCCTGTGTCTATACGAGTCTTCCCCCCCATATATGAGCAATCGACCTCCCAAAATTGGTGTCGCTGAGTGACCAACTCTTGGGAGGGAAACTCCTTCGGGTATATTTTGTAATTCGTATAGTATTTGAACCCATTTCCAATAACTATCAGAGATATCTAAGATCCAAACATCATTGAGCACCTCATAACCTAGCCCTCTTCCTCCAAATAAAACTATTTTGGTACCCCCAATGCAAGTCAATGAGTGTCCTGAACGAGCCGAAGGTGATGGATCGGTCAAAATCTCACGCCATGCTCCGTAGCAAAGATTTTCTGATAGTTCTAGAACCCATGTGTCGCTCAATCTGACGCCATTAAGCCCTATCCCTCCATGGATAAGCATCAACCTATCATCAATGGAACATGCCGCATGTGCTCCACGTGGGGGTGGTGCGATGGGAGCCACATCGAGCAACCCCCATGATAATGTAACACCCAATGTTTCATGGCATGCCACTTGTCCCACCCACGTATCATTTTGACGGTTCCCATGGTCATTAATTCCTCCAAACAGAACAAGGGAATCATGCATTGCAACAGAAGTATGCCCGAATCTGCCACTCGGGATGCCTGATTTAACCTTCTGCCATTTTGGTATCCTCTGAAAATCTGTCCCGATAAAAGCCACCCATGTATCATCAAGATGTCGTCCTAGAAGGAGCATTAGTAAATAATCAGCTCTTACTGAATCCATTCTTTATCATTAAAAAATAAAATAGAAAACTTCAATGCACAACAGTCAATGTCTCATAATCATGTAGGCAAACTCTCTAAACGGATTTATCAACCAATGGTTGCAAGCAATAATAAGGGTTGTCATGGAAGCTCAATGTATAAGGAAGACTACGATTTTTAAGAAAATCCTAGATACATCCTAAATAATATTTACAAGATCTTAAAAATACGAGTATAAGACCCATTTAGGATGTATCTAAGAAACTAATGGTCCCCAAGATCGCACAATATTAGTATAAGACAGCACATAATTTCACAGCTTTAAAAATGAGATAGGCCACATTTTATCATATAATATCTTTTGAGCATGAACAGATTCAGGTCAATTGTGGTTTTATATTCAACACCTCCCCCACCTTGGCCTTGTGCCAAAGCTGAGTTGCTCCACACATCTCCTATCCATGATCAACACCATATCTTCACCTTCTAAAAGGAGGCAAACAACCATTTGGCTGAAAAGGATGTAATTTCTAGGTTTTCAATAGCTTTTGTGTCAAGGGATTCTTCTCCAGTCATTCACGACATTGTGATTTTCAAATAATGATCTTTAGGGACAAGTACCTTTGAAATTAAAGTGCCGATTTCAACGCTTAAAGAATGCTTTGTTGAAAGATTCATAGTAATTAAAAATCAATACCCTAAGAATAATGTCCTTAGTTGACAAATTTCAGATCCCAAAAAGAAAAAAAAAAGAAGAAAGAAAAGAGTAGTCAAGATGCTACAATAACAAAATGCTAAATATAAACCAAGAAATACATAAAGAAAACACAAAATAAAAGCCCCAAAAAGGAAATATAAGAAGCGAAAACAAAGACCCCATATGCACAAACAAGGATGAGATGCAGTCCCAAGTAAAAGCTGGCATATAAAATCTCCAATGTTGTTTTATGAACAAAGATTACTGTAACTAGATCAACTGGAACATGTAACAACAAGAAGAAATTAAAAATTAACCAAGAAAACTTATTAAAGATAGTTAGAAGCACATAACAGGCAGAAATACAGTAAAAACCAGAGATGGGTATCAAGGAAAAAACTGACCTCCTTCGCAGCCACCACCAAACAAGACCAAGCAGTCAGCCACAAAGTTGAGAGAGTGAGATGCTCTGGGGCGTGGGAGCATTAATTTAGCATCTGGACAAATCAGATCACAGCAAGAAACAGACTCGAGCTGAGACACTCGCTTGTAGAGCCTCATCCATGGTAGCTGCTGCTGCTGAAACCGAAGATTGGATGACTTAAGAGCATCAACAGACTTGAGACCCCAGTCCCTCTTGAATATTGATTCCCAAAGAGTGTCAGAGGATATAAGAGCCCTGAATCTCTTGCATGTCATGGCAAAGGAAAGAATTGAATCTACGGGCAGGAGCAGCAGAGTTGTGAAGAGGTGGTCCTGGGCTATGTTGGTAATTGGCGAATCATTGCTGTTGTTGTTGCTGCTGCTGCTTGTGCTGGTTTCTGCATGGAATTCCCCACATTCATTCTTTAGTGTTTATTTGAGATATATTGACTCTAGTTCACGGGGCAACTGAACAAATTCCATTTCTATTTGACAGGAGGAGGTAGAGACTAGAGAGCTCCAAAAATAGGTTTGTTTTCTCTCGTGGAGAAGAAAAAGCGCAAACACCAAAACATGGATATATGGGTTTTCTTTTCGGTTTGATCATTGCTTTCAAGAAAATGGTAAATTCTCCTCCTGGACAATGATAGGGACGCCCATTTCTTTTGTGTTGCACATGAAATTATTAGAGTTTCAAAGTTTTTATTCAGTAATTTTCCCTGTTACTGCCATGTCACTATAAAATCATGGGAAATGAACTTTGCCTTGCCCCAGTAATATTGTAATTAATATGAAGATATCTGATGCCTATGCCAACTTTTTTTCTTTCCTCAACAATTTTCAACACAAACACACTCCAGGCATCAGCAGGAAATTTGTTCATAATATTGAAGACTTCTCCTAAAGAGCAAGAAGCTGAAGAGTAGGACTCGGATGTTTCAGTAGGTGACGGATGTGAGAGTATAAACTTAAGTCTTGGCTTGGTGTTCATAATATTAAAGACTTCTCCTGAACATTTGTGGTTTCTTTAGGAGAAGAATGGATAATTTTAAAGTAACTTCGATAGAGTTTTCGAGATGGTTGGCTGCGTTGTCGATGTTGAGGTTGAAGGTGGTTTCCTCTTGGAGTAAAGGGGAAATCTAAGGAATTTAGTTGTTTTTTCAGCTGTGAAATTACTTATATAAGTTATACAGGAGGATGATTGAAAGGATGGAATAAGCTTGCAAGGGTGTATGAGTTCTTTTGACTGGCTTTTTCTTTACCTTAGTACAGTTGAGATTTTAAGGGTGGAGGCCAAAAATGAAAGTAAGTTTCTCCCACAGATTGTTTGGCATTTGTTATACACTAATCAATCTTAAAGGGCTATATTTGTAGCCGAGGTGAGCAAAGAACAGATGTAATTCAATCTGTTTCCATCGCTTATGGCTTTGGAGGGATTTGCTGGTAACAACTACATGGAAGTGGGCAGATTTCTCTAAGAGATGGGCCTTATGGCTGCTTCAATATGGGGTTCCAACGTTGCCCTCTGTTGGATCTTAATTAGGCAGTTGCTTCTTTCTTCTGCGCCTAAATGGGGCAGATAAAGTTTATACCTTTGGGCTGATACCTGAAACTGTTCATCGTGACCTATGTAGCAACTACAGACAGCAGTATGATTGAACTTCAAAGCTATTCATTAGGCTATTCCTTTATAAGTTCTCCCAGAAAATCAGGTAATGGCATTAGGAAAAGTTTGTCTCACTCAGGTTGTGGGTAGGATTACAAATAAGTAATTATTTCGACTAGCATTCTTCTGTTAACTAGCAAATATGTTTTCCTGAGTACGATGGTGTTAGTATGAGAAACTTAAAACCTTTCTATTCGTTGCTTTAATCTGAAAAAAAAAGTAATTACTTCTTACTTGCATCTTGTACACATTGCTAAAGAAAGGAAATCATGACATTCTGAACTTTTATTCCTATGACTAATTTACACGGAGATGTTCGTATGATTGCATTTCTTCAGTGCGATTTCTTACTCCCAGTAACAGTACTTACACATGGCTAATGGAGAAGCTAGGTCCATTAGTTCGTTTTTCTTCCGTGTCAATATTTATTACAGGAGGAAACTCGGCTATGAATATCACTTGAAGTGCTTCGTCCCATTTTGGATTCATATAGTCAACTTGAGAGAGTAGCAAGGAAATTTGAGTTTGATTGCGTTGTTATCAATATGGTCAAGAATCGCTCTGCATAGACGGTTAACTACCTATTGTTAAAGTACAGCACCTAAACAGCCTAACAGCACATCGAAACAATCCTAAACAAAACTCAACAGTGGATTGGAGCAACGTTTTCACTGTTTTCGTTCAATTCGGAGAGGAGAGGGAACAGATATCCACTGTGCATATTTGTCGAATGGTCAGTGGACATAAAAATGCATTAGCCTCTCCCCTTGGCACTTCGAAATTTCCGCCGACAATAAATGGATCCTAATCACATACCTGTTTCTCCAACCGTGGGAGAAGACGAATAAACTGGCCACATCCCTGAATTGAAGAGAGACGTCCGCACTGAAGAAGTATTGTTGAAGAGGTTCTCCGAAATTCCTCCAAGACCAAAGTCAGATCGCGCCGGAGAAGTCACAGCTTCGGGAGGTGTACTTCCGCCAGATAAGGGGACAAGCGCCAATCGGGAAGAGAAGGAAAGGATATTTGCAACCACGATGAAACGGTGCGTTTCATTGTCCTGAGAAGCCAGTCAAGCACAACGGACAGACATCATTCGCGTCTGCAATCCAACGAACACGTTTAACTCAAGTGGACCTAAAGAAGCCCAAAATTATTTTGGGCGCAAAATTCCCCCCCCGCCCCAGATCCCGTGTTAGCCCAAAGTTTCGGCCTGTAAAGTTCTCGTAGTCCCACAGAACTCGTTTTTGGATCAGAAAGCTCATACCGAGTCCGATATGTTTGATTCAGGAGCCGGGAGGAAACCTCTGAATTGAAGTGTGTACAACTTTTATAATTTTTATTTGGAGATTACATTTATTTTTAATCTTTGGATCCTTTCCCATAAATTCCAAAAAGCAATAGAAGATAACTTACACAACTTTTTTTTAAAGCAAAACAGAAAATAGAAAAAGAGATTGAAAGGAATAATCAGAAGTTGTAACTCTCTGCCTAAATATTAAAATAATAATATCATACCCCCTAGAAAATATTGAAGAGAATTACTAATTATATAATAGTGCAAGACATACATATATATATATAGAGGGATATTGAAAGGTGTTTTGTCAAGAAGAATTAAACTACAGTTCAACTCCTAAATATTCTATACTACATAGCAATATTTGAAATAAAAAAAAATTAACTAGAATGAAATATATAAAAAAAAACACTGAGAATGAATGTGTCTCTTGACCACGTACCAGTACCCATTAGCCATAGATTAGGCCCGTACATCGACTAGTGCTGTATATCATAGTGGGTTTCAACCTATTATATATATATATACTTTGTCAATTTGTTGCATTGCCCTCTGGTTGCATTAACGGAGCTGAATCTTATTCCTTAACTTTTTTACCTTTTTTTTTAGTGGATTTTCTTATACACAAGGATAAGGGACCACTTATAAACGGGGAAAATATGGTCCCCCAAAATGTAATGATACATGGTATCGTGTATGACTGGAACAAAAACAATATCTACCCAGCATGGTGAACATTATCATCTACGTACAACCGTAGGATTACCTGAGCTTTTGAATTGGATCTTAGTATTCAGGTTAAGACACGTTTGAACTGATGGATGTGACATATATTTGGAGGTTTTGGAACAAAGGAATAAGCATTCAAAAAAAACCCCAACCTCGATCGAATACTTCAGTTCTCTTTTCCTGTTGCTGGCCGAGACCATATGATCGTATTCGTGGCAGCAGCAACCCATGGACTGGAGAAGGGGAAAAATGAATCTTACAAGGGTGTCTCAATCTTTCACTCTGGCATGCATGAGGAGGCACGTGAAGGAGAGTCACGTCTTAGATACTTCCACTTGATTTTCATCCCCACATACCCCCCCAATAGATTTGTCATTTTTCGAAATTTTCATCTCTTTGCCTCCAACTATATTCTCTTAAAGTGAACATGCACTGTCTTCTTCGTGTGGCCTACGAGTCCTTCCGCGATAACTAAATCTTATTTAAAGAGGGTCGATCTCTCTATCGGAATAAGCACCCGTCAGCCATATATATCGTCTATATTTACGACGCCCCGGGAAACCCAGATATTGATATCAGTCTGTAGCTTTTATCTGATTAGCCATTAAAGATTGTAGTTGCAGAGCAGTAAATTTTAAAGGTACTATCGCCAACCCATTTAATATGGTTTCTGCATAAGTTACGTTACTTACGTACGTAGGCCAGGTGTTCAAAGAAACCAAAAGTACATCCGTTGCTAACAATATTACTTGGAAAGGCAAAAGATTGGAAACAAAAGAAGAAATATATCTTATCGACTTTATTGTTTGTTCATAAGTCCTATCGATCCTGGCCTCAAAGAGTCGAAGAGAAACTGTGCTATGAACTGGACAGAGTAAGTTCTTTGTCAGCTGATGACGAACGTTCAAACTCACAGCTATAAAATCAGGCTTAATGGCCCAACAATTAAAACCGGCTGAATCTTCATTATTGCCTAGAGTACTGTACTACCGAGCAAAAAGCAAATAGTGCCAGTGCAACGCAATAAATTAGTGGTTCCCAACAGAGTGGTTAAAGAATAATTACAGTACTCAAGCCCCACAGGCCTAGCTAGTGGCGGGTATAGTGTATATATTTGTCTGCAGTAATTTTCTCCAAATCGAGAAACGCTACGGCCGACAGGCAAGTTGGCCTTGTCTATTCATCTCGACTAAAGATGTTCTTCTTAACTTTGTTCGGGTGTATTAAGAAAATATGACCTGTTGGCAATGACTTATGATTAGTAACAATAATGTACGTAACATATATGGTCTGCTATCTAAACAAACGCACGTAGAGGCGCTAGCTAGCTTCTCTGCAAATTGCCCCCTAAATTAGTTTGAGAGACTCTCCTAAGAAGAAGTGTACATTTATGAATAAAACAATAATTAAGGTTAAAATGTGAATATTATTCCTGTACTTCTGGTTAATTAAATTAGTATTAAGATTTTGTACTTTCAAATTTTTAGATTTAATAAAAGGCCGCCTACGATAATTTTTAATTAAAAAATGTATATTTAAACTCCGTAATTTTAAGCCTGATATCAACTCTAATGATGTTTATAATTTTTTTTTATTGTTGCAGTGCTCATATAACGTCACACGTACGGAATGACAGTCACGCGTTGATAATATTGCAGGCCTCATATATACAGCTCACTAATTAACCAATTTCCGAAGATCGGAAGCTGTTGAAACATATGGAGGATTGTTAGAAACTTAACAAGAAGGTTAATTAAGCAAATGTCAAAATTAACACCAGCTAATTGTTTGGATTTTCGCTTTTTCAAGTTACATTCAAAGCATACAAGAGTGCGAAAATGCACTATCAAATATTTTTCTCAAGAACTATCTTCTGTGGGCTAGCTGAAGATTATACAGTATTTAATTTACTGGAGTATGAAAAAATAGATGGATAAAGAAAAATGTTTGAAATATGGTATAAGCAAATTAAGTTTTGTTTGGTTATCTGAAACGCTTTTCAAAAAATACTTTAAAAAATAATCATATAAAATCTAAACTCTGAAACTCTTGTAAGGGCAGGAATCGTTAACGTGAGCTACATGAACACATTAAAGAAAGGATAACAGAAAAAATAAATAAAAGAGGCTGCTTAAAAAGCACTCTATTATTCAATGGCCCCCAGCTGAAGGCCATTTACAGCTTCTAAGGTTAATAATTTATTACACATAAAAAAGACTCCACCAGCCTCCTATTCCTATTTCCTACTTCGAACTTCCCCCCACTTACATTGCCACTCCCTTAAAATCTCTCTCACAACCCGTTCTGACTATCCATTAATGCCATGAAAAGAACTTACTTCTCTTAGCTCGAAAGTCTAAAAAGCTCATTTGAACCACATTTCTCACCAATCCCCTGAGAAAGACCATAGATGGGCAAGAAAATGAAGCTTCCCTTCCCTTTCAACAGCACGAAGTCAGGGTCTACATGGCCTTGGCCTTCTTGTAACCAAACCAGAACCCTCTCTTTCCGAGCCAGCAATGACATCTACAAGACCATGAACACGATCTACTTGGATACCGCCCTTGATATGGTTGAGACAACCGAGTCATCTTTCAGCAAGTTATCGGAGGCCGAGAGCTCCTCAACGATCTCGGAAGACTGCGGAGGGGATCCACTAGAGAGAATGATTCGAGGGATGCGGTCGGAGAGGCTGTTTTTCAAGCCGGGCGAGACGAGTTCGATATTGGAAGAGGCAAAGGAAGACTGCTTTCCATTCAAGGACAGCATGGTATTGTCGATGGAGTCCCAAGATCCCCACGTGGATTTTCGAAAGTCCATGGAAGAGATGGTGGAGGCGCACGGGGTGAAAGACTGGGAAGGTTTTGAAGAGCTTTTGTGTTGGTATTTGAGGGTAAATGGAAAGAGCAACCATGGGTACATCATTGGAGCGTTTGTGGATTTGTTGGTTGGTCTTGCATTTGCTTCGTCTTCTTGTTCTTGTTCTTGTTCTCATTCTCCTTCTTCTCCCTTATCTTTTAATGCTTCTTCTTCATCTTCTTCTTCTACTCATGGCATTTCTTCAATAGAAGTTGAGGAAGACAGTGATACTGCTTGTTTATCGCTATCATTACAAGGTCAGGAGGGGACCAAAAAAAAGATGATCCTTAGATGCTAGTGAAATGTGTATACCAGTAGCTCTTGTTCATCTAGGAAGACTGCTTGTTCATCTTTAGATGTTTAATCCAATGGAAAATGATGTATACCAGTAGCTCTTACAAATGCTAGTGAAATTTTTTGACAGAGCAAACTCTCTTTCGCCCCCCTCGGCCCTTCCTCTCTATATCCCCGGGGTGCTCATACTATACACGTGTGGTCCGGTGTGGAGAGAATGCAGGTGTGTGGGGGTAACAGTCGTCCTTGTATTGCGCATAAGAGAAAGCTAATGGGACATGGAGGAAATTCCTACTTTTCGGGCTCGCTTTACTATTTTAGGAAATATTTTTGCCTGGGCCAGGGGAATGAAATTGAAAGTAAAACATCATATTTCTTTGCAAAAGACAAATTAAAGCGTTTCTTTTGGAGATATATGCAGTTGATATATGCTAAAGAATACATTTGAAAATGAGGTCATGACGAGGAGAGCTATCTTAAACGGCATTCTTTCTGATGTAAATGACATATACTGGGATCCATGTCGACAATTAATGAGTTGATTAGGTAAGTGAATAAGCAAAAATGATTCCAAATGAGTGACAAGCATGCGCAGATTTGGTGCTTCAGTCATGTCCACCATTGGTTATGTACCACACGGCAGTTGCCGGCCTGTGCTTGGATTCCGAAACCATGAAAATAATCAGGGCCGTTCATTTTGAACTAGATAGTCGTTATCAATAATATGACAGGTACAACTCGTGGGAAGTATTTTGGCTTGGTCCGAGACTGATATCCTCGTCTGCAACATTATCATCGTTGTGCCGTAAATTACAGAAAATATATATATATATCTTTCGTTCAGGAGATCAGTTGTCTCTATTTGACTGCTGGAATATGCAATACGAATCCATGAAAGTTTTGACAGTCAAATAACTACAAGTTACTAGCTGGAACACAAGCCTCTCTGCTATTCACCTTTCTCTTAATGGCTGTGCGAGGTTTTCGCAAGAAAACATGCAATTTAAAAGTTCTACTTTTCCTTTTCTAGGGACTGGGTGGGGACCTTATCGCCTCGCTGCACAAAAGATCTATATCAAACAAACTAAATGTTCGGGGAAAAACAAGAGGAGAACATATTCTTAGCAGGAGAATGTCTCGAACCAGAAAATATAGTGGATGGTGTGCAGAGCCTAGTTGAAGAACAATATCGGTTATTTGATCCTTAGCCAGATCGCTGCCAAAAGATAGAATATCTTACCCAAATGGGGAACTTAATTATCTTTCTTAAAATTACACATTTCATTACTTTCTCACAAAATTAAGTAAAATTATAATCTAAAGAAAAATACAAGTATCTATTTAATTGCACTGAACTCAGATAGAACTGACACAGTATCTACGAGTTGAGTTTAATGTTATAATAAATCTTGAACAAATTGATTGGTCCATTGACCAACCTTTATTTAAGTTATGAATTTTTTTACTTAAGTGATAGTTTAAAACCCTGATTGTGCATCTAACTCACGTACGTCTCAAGGGTTCCTCACTGCCACTTGAACTGAGTTAACGTTGTTGATTAATCTAACCAAATTTTCACAACATTATCAGTTTATAATTTCGATAGGTGGCATCACCGTTAATTCTATCGGCGAGCAGCAATTTGATTTGTCTAATAGATTGAAAAATTATCTGGTATCCGAGTTCTGTGGCTGTGAGGTCCTTGTCCCGTTGGGCTGAACTGGATTTCCACCCGTGTTTTCCCTTGGCCGGTATCATATATAATTTTGCAAAGACCAATTTTCAGAAGTCAACCCAGGTTAATAGGGTCAAAAAAATCTAGGTGAATAGACTCCAAGATTTGAAGTTGAACTACCTCTAACTCCCAACGGCTGCATTAATTGCCACAACCTAAACCGAGCTAATTAATTGTCAAAGCTCCACCACGTTCGAGACTCGTTATTGGCTCCCTACAGATGCCTCATCTTCAATCTCCGAGCCCAGATTCATGCCCTCCAGTCGAAGCTTCTAAACCTTGTGCCGCAGATTTTTATTTAACTCGATCTCACGGTAAGCAAAGTAGTATTTGATGAATTATTTATACGAGTAGGCCAGATGCGAGATTTCTAGATTAGGAGCAACATTTTTATTAATATTTATGGGATCGCTACTTTCTGAGGTGCCAGTACTCGTCATCAATTTCCTTCTTCCTTTTGATCTTCTTCGAAGTATCACTATTGTCAAACGTTGTTTTCGCCAAATCTTGTATGTGATATAAGTAAAAGCCACTTGAGTTAAAAGTTCAGAGAATCCCACGAAACAGTTCTTGGAATTTGAAAGTCTAAAGGAGAAAAAAAAAAGGTTGACCCGACCAAGCGCTCGTAGTGTTCTTGGAGTTCAAAAACTCAGTTTGCAAGGAAATGAGCGACGTTTTATCCAATTTTTTCCTTCCGGACAAACAAACAAACACTCTGCAGGCTTCTACTTGTCAAGATTGATAAGCGTGTAGGAAAATCAATACGGGGGTACATGTTTGGTTGATGACATTCAGGCACGTTCGTTTCGAACATTTTTCTATTATTTTTACATCTACTTTTAACATTAAAATTTTAAAATTACAAAAATATACATTCTAATAAAACTTAAACCACACTTAAAAATTATTAAAACACTTAAAATCGTAAAAATTTCACCTAACAACATGCTCTTAAACTTTGGTATTAGTGAGATAAGGACCCAACAATGAGGCCCAGTTTTTTCTAAGAAAATTAATACTTTCCGGGAAACTAGTGACCCAACGGTCTAGAAGTTGGTGTCTGTCCCATTCCAAACTTCTAGGTTTTCGTGGCTTTGCATTAAATGGTCCTGCATAGGCCAATACGCCCATCCCACGATTCGCTCTACTTTTCCGAGTATTAATGGGCACTGCTTTACTAAAATTGTCACCACTGCCTTACGTCTAGATCTATCTTTCTGAAGATCCGTGCTCTAGTATAATATTTGTTTTTTGTTTTTCAAGCAACGCCAAAGTTTCCCACAGCTCCGCTTATTTTTTCGAATTCTCGGGGCCTATACTTGTGTACTGGTATTTACCGTTCTACCTCTTTCAATTATTTCAATACAAACCGAAGAAGAGACAGGTCGAGTATTTAATTTTTTTTGGATTTTCCACCTTCTGGGATTTTTAACACTGAAGGCGTTTTTAAGGACTTTGACGTGTCAGAGGAAGTCAAATGTCAAATCCCCGAAGCAAAGAGTACAATCAAAACAGATCAAGATCGGCATCAGAGTTGAGCCGAAAAAGATACATCCCATCGTGCTTCCTATTTCGGAATTAGACAAGATAGTGACCTACCAATTGGTAATAATCTCGAGAGTCAATACACGAGGTCTAAGAGTTTACTGGCTTTGGAGGTCTAAGAGTTTACTATTTTTGAGGGTTAATGGGCAAATAATTTCTTTGCTTAAATGCATCCGATGTATGTGGTATGTGTAAACTGTAAATATGTCTTTGAGATAAATAAAGTCATTTTAATATCTCTGAGGTAAATTTCAAGGTCATAATATGTCCCTCCGTTGATGTGTCGTTTGAAATACTAACGATAAATGCTGAGTGACAAAAATAGACACGTTAACACCAATCAGATGATGTCAAATAGTCAAATAAAGCGGTCAACCGCTACATGTAGCGGACATACGCTTAATTTAGAGGTTGACCGCGTTCTATTCCGTTAGTCTTTTAAACGGCACATCAACAGAGAGACATATTGTGACCTTGAAGTTTATCTCAGAGATATTAAAATAACTTTGGACATATTTGTAATTCACGAATATCACATGAACATAAGATGCATTTAAGCCTAATTTTTTTTGTAATCACATAAAATCAGACTGGCTTAATTTGTGTGACTTCGGGATTGTACTGAACGAGAGTTTACCGGCCCATTCCGTTAGACCTTTAAATTGTTCCTCGTTGCTTGAAAAACAAAAAAATAGACACTCCCTTTCCCAAGCTCGTGATCCAAAAGTCTTGCAAATTTCCAGCCCGTAAATATTTTATGCAAAATGTATTGCACGCGGTAAAATTCTTTAGAATCCTAACAGTTCATTTGATAAACGAATAAGATTTGGCCACCTCATCTATTGATGCTGGAATCTAGATTTTTGCTTTTAAAAATGAATAAACACAAATATGTATGATTAATGTCGTTGGATTCTGCCTCAATCCTTGTTCGTCGTCGTATCACTTTCTCTGTTTTCGTTTCTCTGGTAGTGGCAGAACTACTTCCTCCTTCAACGCCTCGTTCTTTTTCTTCGCGAGCAAAATACCTTATCCTTCGTGATTCCCAAAGAAATATGTTGATCCTCCTCGAGAAAGCCGAAACACCTCCTTAGTTCCCACCCAAGGCAACCGGCCCTTCCATCCGTCTCTCTCCAGTCTCCACGACCCACTCAAGAAGGAAGAGTACCGAGAAATCTCACATGGGCCTCGATGCCGAATCAGGACGCACTATATAGCCTATAAAAGAATGCTTCCAACTTTACATCCAAATTCTAGTGAACAAGAAAACTGAGGCCCAATGGCTTATTAGCTTCTACGGCGTTAGTTGCCCCCCTCCCCTCTAAATTTAACGTATTTCTCAAAAGCTTTTGAAAATGAGTATTTCGAGATTGTTTGGAAAAAATATTATTATTTTCAGGAGAAACAGAAAAATGTTTTCGAGTTACCCTTTACAATTGCCAATTTAGAAAATAAAACCTATTTTACTTCCGGAATTAAATTCGTGTTATAAATACTTTTTTGAATTTGCCCGTGGCTTTAGAAAACACAGCCCCTCCACGGTTCCACCCCTTCCTTCCTTTTTTTTTTTTTCCTCCTTGGATAAGTTTGGCCCAAGAGGATGTAGATTAGACTTGGAGAACTCAGCCAACAGCTGAACTTTGTATCCATGTGACTGAACCTCAAGGACCCACATGTCTGAGCTTAAACTGAAAGCTTTTCTGGGTCCCTAGGTTGCAAAGATTACCGAGTTGGAACCAGCTTTCCTTAAAGTAGCTTAACACGTCTTGATGTCACAAAGAACAAACATCTTTAAGGGGGGTTGTTCCGGAAGAAGCGTTCCATGGAGGGACAAGATTGAAGCAATGGGGTCTCTTGTCCTCATTGTGGAGAGATGACTTGTCTGATGTAGTTTGTATTTTATTTCCCTCCTCATGTGTTCGCCATTATCTTTTTCTTCAAGTCTCGCATTTGATACTTCAAATCAAAATGTCATGCTTTAATCTGCAAAAAAAGAACCCAAAACCTCATATGTTCTGCAGTCTATCGTTGTCTTATCTTTTTCAAACAAGATAACCTTCTCTTCAAGTATATGAACCTTACCTCTTCCTTTATCCGATGTTTTCTCAAGATTATTCACGCTTGGCCCCCCAAAGGAAGGGACGAAACCATTATAATCCGTGGCCTCTACTTCGTGAGGGGTGGTCCCTATTAGACTATGCCAACCTCCAAGTTACTTGGCGCTAGCTTTGTTCAAATCCTTTTCATGATTCCTTACTAGAGCTCCCATCCATGCACCTCTCCTTCTCTCTTCTGATAAGTCTGATAACCAACTTTGCTTTCAGTTAAGGCAACAAGATCATGTTTGCTCTTTCTTTCTTTTTTCCGCTGGCCTGCAAAACAGGAAAGGTAGCCCCTAATATTAGAGAGAGCAAGTGAGCAACCAGTCATTAACATAAATATGTCACTGTGTTTGCTTGTGAAACTGAGCTTTCGATTCGATGAGTTGAGAAGGGTGCTATTGACAGCAGGTATCCCCAAGTTTAAAAGTCAAAAATCATCAAGGAGACATCTGCAGTCTGCACCTGCAACGTTAGAACTTAGAACCATTAATTTGTTGGTAAAAGAAATGGCAGAAACATTTTTCCGAGAGCATTAAAAAGCATTCTGCATTCCAAAGCAAGGATTTAAGGAGACCGAGTTGGAGGTATTTGCTGCCTCGGTTGCATTTGACCAAAATCTTTTTTTTTTCTGAGGCCAAAATATTTTATCACGAGAGAGTTGTGGTCGCTTCTTGTCTTAAATGAAGGCCCCCTCTGTTTTCCGCTATCATGAAGATTCCCTGCACTAGATATGACTGTCCACAATTTTTAAGTTAATCAGACAACCATATTTATGTACTGGTTTTTTTTTTCTAGGCACATTTATGTACTGGTTTATGTGGGCGAGAAAGAGAGATTTACCACGAGAATTTTATTTACTCACGAGAGAGGAACTTTTATATAATTGGTTTTTACAAATGCCCTATAATGGTCGGCCAAAAGTTTTTTTTTCCCGGTTGGATCGATTTAATGGGCTCCATGTTATTTGCCATGTAAAATTAAATGAGGTCAACTTTATCTCCATGTTATTTTAAGTGTATGATAGTTTCTGGTCGAAGCCCCAAGGATAAGGATCTTTGCAATGAAAATAAAACTTTTATTTCAAATATTATATGGCTGATTTGATTTGATTTCTAAAGTCCTTCTCTTCCTTAATCTAAATGCACCAGAAATAGGAGAATCACAGTGAAAACAACAAACATTAATGTGTTTTAAAAATACACGCGTCAAGCCCAAAAAATCAACATTTGGAATTTTCATTAAAACAACTTTGAGACATCATTTCCTTTATTCTAAATAAAAACATCATCAAAACTTCAATGCTTTAAAACATAAACTTGTACAATTTTTAAAACAATACTACTCCCGCCCGCATGCCATCTAAGTATCATCTTTGTCACGTTCTTCAAAAATCTCTGAAAGTTGGAAAAATAATAACGGAGTGAGTTCGACAACTCAGTAAGCAGAGAATAAAAATATATATTCTTTTCTTTGAAAATATACTCAATTCAGTGACCAGGAATACATAAAATAAAATAGTTTTTCAGAAAATCCTCTTTTTGCATCAACAGTAAGCCACATTGACCCCTGTGACAGGGTTGTGCAACGACTTAACCGGCGGCCAAACCGAATTAAGCCAACAGTAAGTGGAGTTTGCCCTACTAAGGCTTAGCCACGTACGCTAAGTGTGCACTAGGGAAAAACCCACACATAAACCAATCTGAAGAATGGGCGCATCAATAATCAGTAATGAGTTGGTACCAACAGTAGCAGTGATCAGTAACAGAACATCGCTTTGGGGTTTGAAAACAGTATAATAAATAATATCAGAACTCAGATTCAAAATCAGAAATGATGTTCAGCAGAATACATAATCTTTGAGAAATAATTTAGAACAGTCATATAAACAATATCAGTAGGTCTTTTAATAAATGTGACCGTTCTGAGATTTAAACAATATCAGTAGGTCTTTTAAAAAATTAATCAATATAATTTTACAAGTCACAACTTGTCCTAATCACAATTTCACAATCTAGTCATAATCACAATTTCACAATTTAATATAATGCACATTGATAAAACATTTTGCATTAAAAAAGTGAGCAGATTAATTATAATTAAAAAAAATTCAAACATTTTGCATTGAACAACCAAGACTAGGACCGTTGGCCCCCTTAAATCCGCCACTGACACGAGTGCTAGCTCATTTGGTTCAAGGATCCAAAAATAGGGACATCTAAAAATAAGTGTAACCGTGTAAGGGCAAGAGTTTTACAATCTAACCTCCCACTTTTACAATTAAGTGTATTCTTGTGAAAATATGGTTATAATCACTTATAAAAAAAAATATGGTTAGAATCTCTTTCTTAAGTGAATAATTATAACTCAACTAAAACATTCAGATATAATTTCTTATAATTAAGCATATGAATTAGGCTAAGAGCATGTTCGTTTACAAAGAATTCTCATGATTTTTTGAATCTTCAAGATTCTACAACCAAACATCATTTTTTACATCACATAAATATAACTACAACACGCATGCTAATAAAGTTAACATCACATAAAAATTCTCAAAACACAAAAAATCTTCACAAAACAACTTAACCAAACATCACCTAAGTTAGTCCTCTTCTTCTACTCTTTTCTTGTAAAAAAAAAAAAAAAAGTTGGCCTTAAAAGTGCTTTATCCATATCATTGTTTAAAAGTCTACTTCTAAACAATGATTTAACTTAAATCGCATTTATTACAAGAAAACTTCTTTAAAATTGAAATAACTCGTACAACATATACAGCTCAGCTTTGCAAGTTGCAAGTGTAATTCGTACACACAGAATGACAGAAAGCAGAGAGACGTCCAACTCAAATCCATTTTACTAGATTCAGCGGCTACTTTGCAATTATAATAAGGAACGTCTGAACACCCAAGATTTAATGACAGTCTTGGAAAATGCACAAGTCAGACGGAAAATTTATTCTATTATCTATTTCTTTTTGGCTTCGAGCTTCTATTCTCTCATTTAAAAAGCATCAAAACAGCTGTCCCACACCACTTACAACCCCTCTAATTATTATAAAATTCAAAGCCCAATGGCCAATACTGCCCAAATCTCTCTAATTATTAGACCTTTAAAATCCCAATGTCTATCTTTCCCCACCAACGATTCACCTCTTGAAACTGGTGAAGGTTTTGACTAACGCTCGTTGGGATCATGCTCTCCAATGTCCATGGCTTCGAATGCCTCAGTAAGAACACCAAATGAAAGGAACACTAACAAACAAAACAAATTCCGCTAGGAAGATCATCTTTAGTAGCACGGCAGCAAAAGAGCAGATGGTAAAACAAAGAAAGAAAAAAGTAACAACAAATAGTTCCCACAACTTCTGCCATTTATTTTGTTACATTCAGTACATGCATACATGAAACATAGACATAACAGGCTTGTACCATTCCCGGGAGTAGACTTTAGAGCCACGAGCATGAACTACAATGCACGTGTATCACCTAGAACTCTCGTGACTTGCACCCAAATGGAGCTTAGGTGAGCTAGACCTCACAGAAAACACCCCGTTCCATATCTCGGTGAAAGCCTTAACAATGAGTCCATGGTGGTAGGGTGAATTCAGCTGCAGAAAACAATTCAGAAGCTCCCGGAGATCGTCCTTGGAGTATATCTCATTCTCCAATATCATCTGGAGCATTGACTGCCGAAAATCCAAATACGGGTCGTCGGAATCTTTCTCCACCGCAACACTCTCACCGTCTATCCTGCCAAAGCCTGTGACAGTCCTCGAGCCCTTCATGTCTTTCTCGACGTCTGAATACTGCGCATAGTCAACGTATTGGTAGAATGTGTTGGCGGTGGTGGTGGTGGTGGTGTCCTCTTTGTCCCATGAGCTTGAAGAAGAGGGATAGTACTGTTTGTGGCTTTGATATTTGGGAGTTCTGGCTTTTGGTTTTGGATGGAATATGTGGAACAGTTTTGGTCTTCTGCAGCCGCAGCCTATGTCGACTGAAACTTTGTTGACGAGGAGCTTTCTTCTGGTGGTGGGCATTGCAGTGAGAGAGTTCGAAACAGAGAGAGACAGAGAAACAGAGGGACGTTCTGCGAAGGTTTCTTAAGAAGTGAGTGAGTGCCGTGGGGATAGGGATGGGGGCATTTGACTGATTACGGGGTGGGGGAAGGGGAAGATCCTCTATAAATTCTGCATGTGACCTCAGGAGGGTGACCAAATGATACAATGACGGGTCTGTTAATTTTGGCTAAAGACAACGCGATCAAACCGCATGTGTTCTGCTGATATAAAAAATTGTCATCGATTTGCTGTCATATATATGTAGGAGATCGAGAGCAAGTTAATTTAGGTATCTTGTTATATATAATAATCACGAATGCGTCGTTTGTGATTAATCAGACGTGGGCAAATTACATAGATTTATGGAATTAGGAAACATCCAAGACAGTAAGAATGATTTGGGGATCAGAAAAAATTATGCACGTAGGTATCTGACAATCCTTGGCTTAGCTTAAGCACCCGTCGGAAGTGTGGATATTTCCTCTGGTTTAAGCATACTGTTTTCGATCCCTTTTCCTTTTCTTTTTTTTTTTTTCAAATCTCCTGGCTGATTTCGATCCCGTTGGCTGGATTTATTTATATTGTTATATTGTGTTACGAACACATCAAACTTTGGTTCAAATAATACAAATCAATCTAATCGCACTAATATCATATCACCGTCGCGCAAACAGCTATTATGAGTACGTCCTTATGAGTACGTCCTCGTTGCATTCCATTTAGCATTATGCAGTCCGTGATGTTGTCCTTGTGGCCGGATACTTGCGCCTGTTATATTTAAGGTTGCCGGTCCAGATATCAAAGAGTCACGGCAAGATACAAACAAATTAGGAAACCAACTTCTGGACGTATAGGGCGTAGACGTAGCTACATTTATGACGATCGTCCTTGTGGAGTATTTAGATACGGTACCAGCACTTGAAGGGACATATTGGTGTTCAGTAGAAGACAGATGCATTAACAAGTTTGTCAGTTAACGGAACAGAAGGGTAAATATTACGCATTGCTAACTAATAAAAGCATTCAGGTTATAATCCTTACAAAGGCAAGATTGAAATCATACTGATTGCGTTTTATGAATATGGGGATGATGTATAACCCATTGTCCAAAATCCTCCTAAATACGGAACATAACTATGATTATCCAGAAAGCTAGCAACAGAGACACCTTACTGCCCTGAATGCAACAATTGATTCTTGATCAAGCTTGCTACATGCTTTGCAACACCCGATGATCCCTCATCAGTGCAAGAGAAATTATGATCATAGGCCCTTTCAATTGATAGAGAAATGCCTGGGACCTGCTTGGAAATCTGTGAGTGCCAAAAATAGGTGTAAGATGAGCGCATACAGTCATGTTGAAGAATACCATAGATATGGGGAAAATTTCCAGAAACTTTTCTCTCTCTAGACAAGACACGATTAGGCCGAATCACAATGATGGTACTTGCCACTTTATAGCGGTTATAACCATCACCAGGTCCATAAGTATTGCGGTGGAATGTTTCATTAGCATCATTTCACTCTTTGCCTGCTTTCAGTGTAATCCACCAGTGATAAGGATGCACCATCCTATCTTATTACGGTTTCTCACTATGTTGTGTGCCTACTGTAGACAATGTCAATGAAGTCACATGCCTTCAGGTACTCATCTATCAAACAGATATTACCCTTGCTATTCAGATGAAAGAGAGCGTAAATTACAGCTTCTCACCACCAAGCTCATAACTATACGGCATGGAGGCAACTATGAGCCCCAAACAAAAAGTGCAAATGCTTTATCTCATCGCTTCAACAGTAATTGGTATGGCTCACACGTCGGATTGTATTATATATACTAAACCCTCTCTTTCTAACATTACATCAGGGTGTAAAGTGAAGTGAATATGTAAACCATAGGACGTCTGACCAACTTGTGAAAATTTAGGGGTTAGGTATTATCTCAAAATAGATATAAAGCATGCATTCAAGAGGGAAGAGCGAGTGAGGATTTTCCATATAGTCTTGAGGAGTAGGCAGAATAAAAGAAGGGGGGAAGTGTAGAGGCACCATTTAGAGGCTGTGGTTGAGAGCACATATTCCAAGGCACACACTCAAACAAGTTTTGTCCCAGACAAAATATCACTTTGAAAGCTTTTTGAGAAATCAAGAAATTCTACATGGCTCATAAAAAGAAACACAGATCTATTGATAAGAAACAAAATCTCTCACTCACCTCTTCAAACATCCGAAGTGGGGCCCAGTGATCATCAACACCAAACAAAAAAGCAAGTTTCTCCTGCTTCTCTCTCATAAACCCCCAATCTGGTGTCTCCGCAAGCTACCATAAAATGCATTTAATCAGCACAGATCTGTGAATAGATTATGACCTAAGGAATATAGTCCAAACCATCAGGGAAACATAAACAGAGTGTAGATGTGACCAATTAAGTAACACGCAAGGAAACTCATACTTTCCCTATTTTGAGTCTCAAAGGATAGGTCTTCTGACATTTGGTAAGTTTTTACCCCCCAGCCCCCCAAAACAAATAGAAAAAAAAGTAGAAAAAACACATATTAGTCCTAGGATCACATGCAGTAAGTCAAAGCGAAAAGCATCAGCATACATTACATCACAATTTTCGATATTTGATGGTCCAGAAGAATGCATGGCCAGTAAAATGTAGATGTAGAGTGAACCGAGTATAGAAGACTTTGTTAACTACTTCAAGGGGAAAAATATTTCTTAAAGCATATATGCTGGTTTGTCAGGGTTAACCAAATACTCCATAAACCCAACGTATAAGTTAAAATTCCTTTTTACACAATTACTAACAAAGTGTGTAGACATTGGCAGGTTTTGTGAAAGGGGTGCTAAAATTACGGGAACAGTTTTTTTTTTTAAAGGAGGAAGCTTGGATAACTTTATTAATAGACTAAAAACAGCGACTACAATCAGAGAAACACTTCATCGCAAAGCAAAGTGCTCAGTCAGAATTGGGCTGAATAGCATGGCAAGTACAAGTATCGGCGGAAATGCATTCCTCTTATTAAAATGAATTATTGATGTGATTGTGACCTCTCAGGAGAATTGATGACAAAATTCATATTGTATATTCTCATGGAAAGCAAACCTTTTACCTTTCTGAACTCCGTCATAGCCAGAAAGAACATATTCCGCAGAATGTGATACTGTAAATAAGAGAGGACAAAAGGTAATTGAGAGAACTAAAAAACACATACACACCCACAGGCACGAAAATGAACAGAAATCACCTAAACTTAAATCTCATCTAATTGAGTCACCCACTTCAGTGCACATACGAAAAGATATCCATGTGTAATTATGATCGGATTCACAGATATCAGTAGAATGTCCACCTAACAATATACAATTGCTATGGAAATGGATTAACCATAAGAAAAATTAAAGACCCAAATTGCTTGTTACTGCTTTATGAAAAGTCCGTCTTGAAATTATGAAGCCAACTTAATGTATCCGTCATGGACAAAACTTCACCTGCACCAAGTGTGTGCAACCAGCCTCAAGCGCAGCAGCTGACCATGACTTCCCAATAGAGTTTGTGAAAATCAACCTAATAGCGCTCCTCGGTAAACATCCCAATGCTGCCACAATGAGACACAGAGCAACACTTAAAATTCGTGACCTGAAACAAGAAACAACTATAATTAATCCTACAAGTGCTTAGTCTTAGGTCGTCATGGTTTAAGATAACCAGTTTATATACATTTAGGACCAAGTGAGAAGGTCAAAATTCAACTAAAAAAAAAGATGAGGCCAAAACTCAAACCCGTTAGATGACTAAAAGTATGTTACCCCACACCTCCCATACCCATTGGCCCTAGTCTAATTACTGTAGGCTGCATTGGGCCGGCCTAGCAGGCCAGCCAGTGCATTCACACCCCTAGCATCTTCACCATCTTCACAGACAGAACAACATGTAAGAGGACAGGAATAATGTTACTTGTCACAAAGAAAGAAATTGTACGTTGTTATCTTGCCAATAATAGACTGCTTCATGGAGCGCTGGTCTAATGCCAAAAATGGGAATAGTCCAATGCAATATGTCACCTATAAACCCAGGAAAAATGTCAGCAAAAATCCTCTGTAAACTGAGAAGAGAGTGAGAAAGCATGAAGATACTGTAAACACAAATTTTAAGTTGATGAAACCTTCTGCGAGGACCTTCTAAACATATCAATAGCCATGTATGAACCAATGGAGTGTCCAACCTACACAGGGAATTACATGTCAGCTACTAAGAATTTCAGGGAACAAACCAGAAATCAACTTCCACTATACCAAGTGCTTTGCCCAGATCGCAGAAACTACGTCAATGACTTGATGACTTTTCTAGAATCCAAGGGAGTTAATGGACTGATTACAGCAATAAAACAGAATACTGCGTGAAGAAGGCCTCCAACACAAAGCAGCCAAAGTATGCAAGTAGTTCTAGTTCAAAGCTGGAATGTATCCCATCACCCAATTATCCAATGAAGGGAGGGGATGTGTTGTTATTTGGAAAGCATTTATTCTTTCCTATGTCCAGAAACTATCTTTTGAAAGAGACAATGTAAGAAGAACACACTAAATGAAAATCACAGAAACAAAAAGCATTCGATCACAATGATAAGTACAAATTTGGAAACACAGTAATATGTTCAAAAATAAAGAAAAAATCATTCATACCCAACGAAATTTGGTATAGAATATCTGGGGGGAGGGTGGGAGGCAGTATATCCTTGAAATGCCCTCTCACTTAGTGATTTTTAATAAACAAAGTATAATTCTCCTAAGTGCACATGCTCGCAAATATGAAGAAAACATTATTAATGGAGGACTAACTGGACACTAGTCCATCTTGAATGGCAGATTGGCATGCAGATAGAAAAGTGACTAGACACTAGAGTCCAATTTCAACAAGTGGCAAACTTCCAGGGTTTTGAAACATCTTCAGACATAAGCATCCAAGTGTGGATACCCAATCTCCTTTCTTTTGTTTTCTCTTTGTTCTTGTACCCTACATCTCGATCACTTACTGAAAAGCCACATGAATGGAGACTAAAGTAAGAATTCAATCTAGTCACTGGGGACAAAGATGTGCTATTGATTGATATTTGCTTTCATGCCCTTACACACAAAAAGGCAAGCATCGAATTACAAGTACAGTATACATATGGAATTACCAGGCATAAAGGAACTTCAACATTTCCAAGCTCCTCCTCAATGAAATCCATCTGCAAAAGCACAAGACTGTCAAGAATATAGTTAACTTGGATTTTCAGACATAAGCATCCGAGCAGTTGGATTTGTAGAAGCAAAGGAGTCTTGATAGTACAGCAGATGTATTTGACTGGATTCCATTTCCAGCAAAAAAATCATTTAAGTTGGAATGAGTCTGAATCTGGTACCAAAGAAGTGCATTTTCAAAACCATGCAGATCTATTAAGAAGTTTCCTAGGATTTGGTAAAAGCGATTACTTCAATGTTACTCATCATGTGATACAGAGTTTATTTTGTTTATGAATCCACAGATCTTAACAGAACACTGGTCACTCTTCAGACCAACAATTTGCTCAAACAAACAGAGCCGAAAGTTACCTTGTGATCAATTTGTTCTTCTAATGAGAACAACCTTCCACGCTCCCAGTTCTAGCAACAAGACAAGGTACATAAACAAGTCATGTTGCAAAGATCCTCCTACAAAGTCATACAAAGCTATATACAACATCAAAGTGAAAAAAAAAATTGCACTGATTTGAAGTCACATTATGGCTGGATGGAACAACCAAAGAAAGGGGAAAAAAAGCTAAGAGATACTCGCACAGAACGGATGGACACTTATAGAAGACACGGGAAAATAGTTCCATGATGAACTGGTTCCTTTGATCCATTCAACCTTACGAGTGAACAATGATTACCTTCAGAGTTTCTCAACAAATTTTAAAAAAAACCATTGCCAGTTGACTTAAAGGATGCCTTCAACAAAATAATAGGCATCAGTCAAGTTTCACTTCCAGAACTTGCCTTCATTCTAGACCAGAATTGAGCACAGCTCGAATGTTGAGGGTTAGCTTATTTGTCACCTGTGTCTACTTCGAAATGGGAACTTCTAGGCCAGGACCTAGTAATTAAAATGTGCAATCCTAAATACCGCAAAATGAAGTATTGCAAAACAGTAACACCGGCAGAGAACAGAAACTGACAACTGCTTAATCTTACATTAGCAGTGTGTAAGTACCTCTTTAGTGCATGATGTGTGCCCGATAGCTGGTGATTACACAAGAGCGTGCAATGAATTAGCCCAGAGGTTACAACTCAGAGATGGAGAATTTATCATGAAGAAAAGGCAAGCAACCATTTCTTGCCTGTAACGGATGCATTTCCTCCGAGAAACTGGTACAGTGATTCCACAAAATCCTTATAAAATGCAACAATACCTACACAAAGTAGTGACTGAAATATATATATATATTAAACAAAAAACCAGAAACCCTACTTGTCAACGGATCACCGAAAACCAGAAAACACACCCGATAGTGAAAACAAACTCACCTGGATTTCCAGGGATAAATAAGATATGCATTTTAGGATCATCGGCGCGTATCTCCAGCAATTCGATAGTGTAACTAACCAACAAATTACATTAAGAACAGAAGAAGAAGAATAATAACCAAGTAAAACATGATTTAAACACTAATTTCAAAATTCGTAAGCAACGACGTAAGGAAACCAATATACCTTGAGACATTGCATAATCGTATGTTAGCACGCCTATTAGTTTCTTCGGAAACTAATTCGTCTCGACCCATATCTTTGCCTGCGCACTTTGATCTGTAGCTGCTCCTGAAGCATTGCACAAATGCAACGCAAATGCTATATAATGTTTGACCCAAACAAAATCAAAAGAAAGAGTAGACGTGTCGGCCACCTGGTTAGATGAAGATTTAAATCTCAAGTGATACAATAGATACAATACCTGGAGAAGGAGGAGGTCGAAGAAAGATAGAGGGGTCGAGCAGTGGGCCGAAGTATCATTTCTCGCTCCTTCCCCCTTCTTTTTTTCTCGTGCCTTTCTTTTCCGTTGACTCTCTTACAGTCTCTCATTTTCTAAAAAAAATAAAAGAACATTCGGATTAAGAAATTAAAATATTTACATTTGTTTGCTCAGAAGGGGAAAAAAACCTGTTTGGATTTGTTTTTTTTTTTTTTGTGTGTGTTAGATGACCAAATTCGTGATGCACCGTGGGCCTGGACGGGCCTATTGATCAAACTGCTCTAGTGCGACATGTGGCCCACAACTATGCACGACATGTGGCCCATTTATTTATGTTCTGGCCCACAACATGGGGGCGCATGCTTAGCTGGAAAGCAACACTGTTTATGGCGGAGGAAATTAGGAAGCAAAGGAAATGGGTGGGGGAAGTGCAGAGATAAATATTGGCCGGACGTGCTTCCATGTGATCCACGTCTGACCATACTTTTTATTTGCATATATCTATTAAGTCACTCACACTTGTCCATGATGCCAAATGAATGAATGATGTCTGTAAAATGAGCACAATACGTGAATTAAGCTTATATTTCAAAACGGAAAAGAAAGATAGCTAGGTTGACCAGCTCCAATATATTTTTAAAAAATTACACTTTATTTTCATCCGTTTTAAGGAGAAAAAAAATATTATATATCAAATGTCTTGAGACTGTGTTTGAGAAGTAAATTTTTAGGTATTGATGTTGATAAAAAAAATAAAGAGAGAATGAAAAATTGGTAAAAAAGTAAAAAAAATGGTAAAAAAGTAAAAAAGTGTATGAAATTGATGAAAAAGTGAAAAGATAAAGTGTTTTGTAATGATGATAAAATTTTAGGGTGTTAAAATTTTGTTATGCAAACAGAGCCCGAGACAATGTTTCCCCAGACATTTAAAATAAATATTATTAGGTTCCTTAACTTCTGATTTTTCAGTTTTTATCAAGCCAACTTTTTATACCCACACAAAAGGAAAGTGTAGGTGATAATCTTCAACCACATTGACTATGTCATTAGCCATCGGTTGGTCAAAGGTTGACCAAACATGCCTAGCTTTTTTGAAGTCAACATGCATCGTTTGCTCTGTCAAGCATATGCAACTTGTCATGGTAAATTGATCATTCAGCAGGATCCAATTTTGGACCAAGTTTTAGAAAGAGACCATTTTTAACCTGATCTAGCGTTGATTCAATAATAAATTGATAATTAATACAAAGTTAATTTCTAGAACCTTTGAATAGGTAGGAGGTGGAAATAAATGCGGACCTTTGAATGGCCTTTCGTTGGAAGTTTCAATGAAATTGCTCGTGTATGAGTACTCGTTAAAGGGGACCAACTACGTACACAGGAATTAATTAAAGTATCGTCCTCAGACTTCAATATTGATATGGACTAAAGTCTAGCTACCCGAAAAGATAGCAATATGCATGCTCATCACTCGGTAAGAGGTTGACCTACGTACGCCAACTCCACTGGCCAATTTTTGTAGTCGAGATCGCCAAACGAGATAGGTCTAATTTGATCTATACATTTTGGTGCAGATGTCCATCTAGGCATTAACACGATACAAATTAAGCACGTATTAATGGAGAGTGATTGCTCTAAGCCTTTTGATCTTCGCCTCATTAACAGTGGGTTCATCTTCTAGACAAAGTACTGTTCGATCTACTCCTTCAACAAAGAGAAGCTGGCCAAGTTAGAGGACTGAAAACCTGAAATAAACATACTTTTAGAAAAGGAGCGGAAACACTTTGTTTCTTTCTAGTCACGTTAGGACTTAATCGGAAAACTAAATGAAACTCATATATAAATCCTACGGGATGAAATTGCTTCTTATAAGGATTTTTATGACAATAGGATCGAGGTATCTTCTTTTCTTTTGACTCCTGTCTTCCTTGGGAGTAATCGAAGGATAAACCAAGGTTAAAGGATCACATCTTATCTTGTCTTATCTTCACCTAACCAAATAAGAGCGGTCCTACTCAGGGCCCAACTCTTGACTAATACTCATTTTTCTAAAGAAAGAAGAGAAATGTCATTATTTGTCTCATAAATATGCGTTAATTATATTATTTGTCTTATAATTTTTAAAATTTTGATTTACATTCGCTAAGTATGAAATATTCGCAATATTTTTTATTTTTAATTAATTTTGTAGTAATTTTGGCTTTGAGGACATTTCGGTCATTTTAATGTTGGATTCCGTCAAATTTAACGAAAATTTGACTGTGGTCAAACATTACAATTGTTTCATACTTAGAGGACGTAAATCATAATTTTAAAAATTAGAAAGACACAAATATAATTGACGCATATTTATGAGACGAACAATGACATTTCCGCAATATATATATTACACTTAATTTCTTTTACAAAGGGAATTGTAGCCGCATTTATGGTGCATGTTACGTAACTCTTTGCGCCAAACGTCATCACATGCGATATATCACACAGCCTATAACTTGTCCACAGAGTCTGTAGGCATATTTCTCTAGTAGTGTGGTTTCTGGTGAATGATCTTCCGTCATCCTTCTCTTCAAATTCCAAATCCACCTTTTAGACTGCGTCCTCCTCTATCTTACGTACATTTTCTTTAAAAATGTTCCTTCTATTTTTTTTATTGAATTTACAAGCATCTTACCCTTTTTTCCACACAAATATTTGCGTACTCAACGCAGTACTGTTTGGAAAATTGCAGTCCAGATTGAGATGTTTGATTCTTAATTAGTAGTACTATTGTCCTTTCCTTTTCATATTTGCATTTTTCCAATGAAATCCTGTGGAATTAAATATTCCAGTCGGTGTTCTCTTTTCTACGTGCCAAAGGGATTGGTATGTACGTTAGGTGAACCTTTAACTAACCAATAACCAAATGGGTATTAATTAAACAAAAAAAAATTATATTATCTGTAATTATTTGGGCTAAAAGGCACAATAATGGCAATGGCACGTCAAGACGAGCACTAAACGATACAATTTGATGATACAACAGTTGTATATATATATATTACGTAGTACTTCTCAATTTGTTTTGTGCAAAATATTATTGGGTAGTTGGGGTTAGTTTAACTCGATGGCTAACTGGGCCTTATCCACCTAATTTCACGTGCGTGACACATTATGACATGCGCGCGAGTCGTGTTTGGCTGGGATTTGGGTCAACGGAATATTATTGGGTAGTTGGGGCGTTTGATGAATAGCAGCAGAATCATTGCCGGTAATATATATATATATATATATATATATATTAAAACTTCAATGGCAAGGATGGATATACCTGAAGCGCTTGGACGACGATTGCCAGAAAGCTTTCGACTCCATCAAAGGCTACTTGAGAAATGTAAACCTCCTCTGGGCTAAGCGCAAGGAGTCTTAGAGTCTCGATACTGGCTAACGGAAAAAGAACGGCAAAGAAGTAGTGAAAGTAGGGATTTTTCATTCGAAAAGCCTGTCACGGATCAATCCAATCTGTTTTCTTTTTCTTTCACTAGTTATGAGATTTCGAAATCTCGAATCGTTAGACTAGAAAAAGCTAGAAAGTGGCTCTCAGACTCATCAGCAGACGCAGCAGACCGAGATCTCTCAGTTCAGTAGGAATTTGACTGAAATCTATCAAGCTTTTTCGAATCAACGGATGCTGATGTGAGATTCCAATCCATAGGCGCAATCTGTCTATTCTCGTACTTTTGCTTGTAGTCCCCTCTCTTTCGGTACATTGTTAGTTTAACTCGATGGCTTATTATCTTCTAGAACTAGCATGTGCGCCCACAGCGTAAAGAAAAAGGAAACAAGTAAGATAAGCTCGCCCGAGTCAAATTCTCACCCCGCTGGCCCCCTTCAATATCTATTAGTCTCCGGGTCCTCGTGCCTGATGGCTGATGCCACCCAGTTAAGCAAACGCCAACGCAATGACGATTACAATGGGTTGGTACTAGCCAGGAAGTTTCGGGCCTTTCGGCAAGGTTGCCACGAATCAAATTACAAAATCGGGAGGTTCAACTCTCCCGTACGCAACACATATTGTAATCAGTCTTGTTTTTTTCCTATTTTCTTTTATTCCGCAGCATATACATTCGACCAAACCGGTTAATCATCAAAGTAGCAGGTTCCATGAAATCTTTCCTAATCCCTAGAGCTACTATATTCTCTGTATACGTAAATCACAAGCAAGGTTTTGCTAGGGACGGAGCAATCCGGGGGTTTAAGCCTTAAGGGTCCAAATATCTTAACAATAATAATAAATAAATAAATAAAATGTTGAAGAATTCGGATCAAAATGGCAACTGAGTAGGGAGTTTTTCTACTGATATTTTTCCTCGTACTTTAAATATTAATAAATAAAACATGATTTATTTATCTCCGAGAGATAATGAGAAAAAAGTTGTGTCGGATCAAACTGAAACAACGACCAAACTTCGAGTTCCGCTACAGATTCAGAATCAAACCGCAGTTCTCGTACTAAGAATCGTAGGGTGCATAATCTACCACGTAGACCTTTGAAAGGGTATGGCATACGTGGAAGGAATCGAGGCAAAGCTGACACTGCCGACAGAGGACTCCCCACACTAACCCTTTTGGACTGGAAATGACTGAAAAACCCTCCACGTATTAACTGCCAGAGGACATGTAAAAGTCCGTTTTAAGAATCCGATAAATCCCTCCCAACACAATTGCGTGTAAAATAACAAAGAAGCGTCCGAGCAAGAAACCTTCCCCCTCAGCAATGCTTTAATCAAATCTACATTTTGAACTTACCCGAAAAAAAAAAACAGAAAAAGCTAAATTATCTCGTAAGTACATGAAGCTTGACCTATTTTCATATTGATCTGATAATTTTCTCTTACTGGTATTCTTAATATTAGTAGTTTTTTTAAAAATTAATCATGTCGTTATATAGGCTAACAAAATTTACTTACGTGGCTGACAACAATCACGACGTATCTAACACCTACTTGACACGTGTTAAAACATATCATCTCATTAAAAAAAATAAAATTATAGGTCTCACATCCAACATGACATTCTAAAGTTGGATTAAAAAAGTAACTTCATTTGTTACTTGGTTATCCCTCAACTCCATCCCAACCAAAACAGCTCTAAAAAGAAATCTTCAAATCTGTACTGCCCTAAGAAAGAAATTCCATAATCTATGCTACATTGGATGAGGGATCTACAATTTTTTTTAATAATAATATGTCATATTTTAACACGTGTCAGATAGTTATTAGATAGGACGTGATTGACGTCAGCCACTAAATAAATTTCGTTAACTTATATGATAAAAGACTAATATTTGAGAAAAGTTATTGACCCCAGAAATAGCTGGAGTAAAATTTACTTAAAGATAAATCTGAGATTAGGTCAAATTTTAGGGACTGACAAGATAATTTAGCAAAAAAAAAATTTACATTTTGCTGGCTTTAGTAATTAGCGTAGCTATACTTTTTTTTTCCTAATCGCGTAGCTATATAACTGCCAGCTTTTCTTTTTCCTCCAAATCAAGCTTCCTTGCCGGTTTGTCTCCTCCTCTTTCAGCCCACAAGACACATTTTCTTTCAAAAAAGAACCAGAGATACTTCTTCCAAAGGTATAAACTTCCATTTCTGAGAATCTCCAAATCCTCAAGGTGTTCTGTTTCAATTTTTGTGATTGTCTCTCATGAGTTTCTCTTTTGGACTCCACCTCTGAACCCAGTAAAATGGATATCAGACATAGATAACAGGTCCAGTTGGCGGGGGTTTCTTTGGTCTACGCAACAACATTTAACTCTGAACAAACCCTGCTTTTCTATGAAATTGATGCTTCTCTGTCCTCTCGCTTTGTTCTTTCAGGATTTTCCTATTAATAAAATAGCTTTCTTTGCCTGTTTTGCAGGAATTTTTGGCGGCTATTTGACCTGTAGGAATAAAAATGTTGGGGGACTTTATAACCAGATCTCTTCTGTATGTTGCACCCTCCCTGTATTCTCATAGATGTTTATTTTAGATCTTTCGATTCATCTTTGGCCGTTGCCAACTTGCTTTGATTGAATCTTTTATGATTTTCCGAGCTGCTACGGGTTTTTGTTTTTCATATTGGTTTTTGATCTCTGGGTGTCAGGCTGCTTCTTGGGTATGCATATCCTGCTTTTGAGTGTTACAAAACCGTGGAGAAGAACAGGGTCCAGATCGAAGAACTCCGCTTTTGGTGTCAGTACTGGTAAGTAAAAAGCATTTTGTTTTTAGCCATTTTAGCCATGGTGTGCCCACTGGTTCAATTCTTGTTGCCTTATCTCGTGTTCTCACTTTAGAGGACGTTAATGAGGCCCTTCAGGTGCTCTGTTTCGGAACCTCGAGGCTGAGGAAATTAATAGGGGTAATCTGTAGTTGAGTAGTTCAGATTGAAGGGTATTGGAGAACTTAACCGGTTTTGTTTCATCTCTTAGTTTATAAGGCTACCATCTTAAGCCGGGAAATTGCAGTAGCGTTAGTCAATATTGCAGAGATGTCTTGCCCATATTAGGAGAACGAACCCATGGTAGGAGATGCCTTTGAATTGACGCTTCAGTTGTAAATAGACTGAAAAACTAGACAGGGAAAGACTCTGAGAAATAAGTCTTTCAGCTAGACTTCAGGATCATCTGATGGAACTTTTGCCGTCATGACTATCTTCTGACTTTATAGATGTCATAGCTCATTAATACTCATCTAGCATAGTGAATTAGATGTTTCTGTTGCACGTGAATTTATGTCAATTTGTCATTTATTTTGCAGGATCATTGTGGCATTGCTTACAGCTCTTGAGAGGGTTGGGGACGCACTTATGTCATGGTATGTATAGGTCCGCTGTACATACGACTTGCTCTTTGTATAACTGGATATGACTTTTCCCAAATTTTTGTGTAGGTTTCCCTTGTACAGTGAGATGAAGCTGGCGCTTATTATCTATCTTTGGTACCCAAAGACCAAGGTAAATTGAACTAGGAAATGGGATCTATCGGGGTTGAGGGAATTTGCGTATATTCAAAGGAAGTAGCAATTCAATATCCATGTTCATTTATGACTGAGAATGTGATAACTTCTGCATTATGTAGGGAACCGGCTATGTGTATGACACCCTGTTGCGGCCGTATATATTGAACCATGAAACAGATATCGACAGGAAGTTGCTGGAGTGGAGAGCCAGGGTGTGGGATTTGGCCATTTTCTATTTACAAAACTGCTCCCAATTAGGTCAATCAGCATTCTTCCAAGTTCTGGAGTACTTGGCTTCTACATCTAGAATGTTTAACCGCTCCGGCAGTGAGGTAAGGCGCTCTTAATTTATCTTATACCATCTTTCCCGGCGGGTATTTGAACAAGGCCAGTTCCATGATTCCCATATACACAGCTTATTAGCCCTTCACCCACATAACCAAATCATGGCACGTAGATTGGTATGAAGTACATTCCTCATGGATTATGTCAATTTGCGGCAGGGTTAAGAAAATGATTGATTAGACTTGCCAGATGCTAAAACTCAAAATATGAACAATGACAATTTCAGGAGGTTTGAGGCTTTAAGATTGGGAGTGAGAATTGGTGCTATGAGATCAATAACTCTATTAGGATTGGCATTTAGTTCGTGTAAAAATGTCAACTTGGCCACTAAAATGTGGTCCTCTGATAAACACAAACATTACCTTAGGAAGGTGTTAGTACTTTGATTTTGAAGCGCTTTGACAACTTTTGCAGAGGGTCAATCGTAATGATTCGAGAACGTCCCATCCTCCCCCAAATGCTGCGCCCAACAGGCGAGACGGGCCGAGTGCCCCGCCACTGCCCGGTAGTACATTCAACCGCGTAGTTGCCGAACCACCGAAACCCGACTTATTACAAGCTCTCCTTTTCAACCAAGGAGAATACAAGGCAGCTGACGATGCATACAACCCGGAGGTCGGCCCAGCAGCTCCCCCGGAAAACTATTACAACCAAACGCCACACCAAGGCCCCCTATTTAGGCGTTCAAAACCACACAATTGAGAATTGTACAAATACTTCATTCTTTTCAGAAGACGTCAAATTCATTTCATTCCTTTCTCCTTGTAATATATACCTTCATCTTCTATGCTTCAAACATTCTATCTGGGATTCTAATTGGAAGATGATGTAAAAGAAAAATCACACAAAAAGAAAGAAGCTATTCTGTCATCGCATTCACAGTAATACCACTCAAGGACATCAGAGGGTCACAGTGGAGACAGTGGCTGGACCAGGATTTTAGTTAAGGGGGATAAATTCTTAAGGCGAAATAATATCTCAAAATCTTTTTCTACGTAATGTAAAAGTGTCTTAGAGTTAAAATAAAAAAAAATTAAGGACTAAAAGTATTTAAAAATATTGAAATATAAGTACCGTATTATTTGCTAAGACTGAGATGTGACAATTGGATCCTACGAGACTGCATATTCTGAAAACGTTGCAAAATTGCTTCATTCTCTATAGTTTCAAAAATTTCTCTCGATGTATACGATCATGCTATCATTCATCTAGTCATCTCTCATCTTATTACGCAAGTCAGTCTTGATAATCTTCATTGCAGAGAACACTCTCTCAACAGTTGCAGTCGCAACTGGTAAGACCAATGTCAACTCAATAAGGAGATAAACAAATGGATATAAAATATATTTTCTTGTCTCAACCATCTTCACAGCATGACCTCCAAAATCTTCAAGCCTAGAAAAAATATCAGTATTTCTCACATCATCAATGTAAGCGTGAAGTTGATTTCTAAGAATCATACAATCAGCTGCTGAGAAATCTTTTGGATAAAGCTCAGCAAGAAGAAGTAACTTAGCACGATTAAACGCTGAGAATGAGCTTCTTGTATCAAGACATGTTATGCAAAGAAGTAACTATGTACTTACTTTTGTGAAACGACAATCCATCTTCTGAGCGATCAAATCAATAATTTGGCAAAACACTTCGACACGAAAATGATGCAAATAAATAATTGTTTGCCCTCCACGACTCGGACAAGAAGGAGACGCACGCGGGACTCAGGAGGAATAAATGAAGAAGAAGAATTTTTTCTTTTTTAAAAAAAAAAAAAAAACAGTGTGAAATGTTAGGGGGAAGGTTTGTTAATTGGGGTCTGGGCTATTTAGGGAGTGTTGGGCTTAAAGGGGCGGGCTTGTCCACCTGGGCAAATAAATTTTTTAAAAAAATTTCAATTTTACAAAACAAAGGGGCGGCTGCCCAGGGCGCTCCTCATGTGGTTCTGCCCCTGCGTGAAGACGCACGATTGCAGTTAATTTGATCGGCACTATCTGTTCATCTGGAGCTGAAAGGCGCAGAGAATCCAATAGATAAGTCGCCTCATTGCGGGAAGAAGATTGCTTTTAAAGGAGAGGCAAGCGGTGAAGCTGCTGAATAATCTGAGGCGGAGACGGGGGAGGAAGTTTTGGTAAGAAATATGCCCTAAAAATCATCATTCTAAATAATTGTTATTTAGATGACACATGTTTATATTTATTATATTGAGTAATATGTTGTAACATAATATGTTACACAGTTATTATTAAGTGACATTGTAGAAAAGTCATGTCAATGACTATATGAATCAAAGGTGGGGAATATGATTTTTCGATTTCTTGTACACTTGATGTTTTGTTCTAGACCAAGGTACACTCGTTGTGCTTCTATTAAATATGATGATGTACTTAGTCATCGAGGTGGTGACCTTAAGAAAACGAATGAGTGTAATATAAGAGCACATGCACTGAACGAGATTAAATATGGATATCTTCTGAAAGTGATCATTGATGTTGAGAAGATATTTAGCACAATTGTTTATTGTATCCTTAGACCTGATAGATTTGTATGGATCTGTTTGTTGTGTACTTGTGCTTTGACCTAGTCATTTAGTGATGATCGTTCTAGGCCAAATATTCTAGATAATGTTGAGTCTTGTACATACTAAATGAGTTTGTATAAATGCTCAATAAGAAATCTATTAGTCTCTTTGTGAGATAGTATATTCAAGTATATCTGGATAGGGTTGGACTCGAGAAAAAGAAATCTCTGGCGAGAGGAATTTTGTGAAAATGTTTTTCTAAATATTTGTGAAATTATTTTGGAAACAATTCGAGAATCCAACAAGTTACAGATTATAAAATTAAGAATTATACGAGCTAGAGACTTTATCAATGATAATATTCCGGTTCTATTAGCTTATATGGAATATAGTGTAGTGGAAGGATAAATAAACGAATAATTGTTAGCAAAATAGATTTCACAAATCTATCTCAAATTCTCGGGGTTAAATATGTTTATGGACATGATTACAATTAGTAGAAGCCTAAATTTCAATATTAAATAATATAAAGAAGTTAATGGAAAAGAGTTTTACATGTAATTCTACGGTCTAGATCTGAGATTCCTAACGATCTCACGCATATCACAACTAGGGTTTTCATATATAATGATAGCCATGAGATAGTCTAACCTAACCGAATAAATTGACTAATTGTTAGTCTAAGAGTTGACCAGAAAATCCTACACAATTGTTAGCTTGGAGAGGAATGAGGCAGAACATTTGAATTGCTAATGTAAAATTCTCAAGATTGTGAGATCGACAAGGACCTGAAGATTATTGAAGAATTCTCGGGATCGACAAAGAGAGAATTTGTAAGTAAATTTTCCGCAGTCGAAACTATCAGTTTTGGCTGGAGGAGCTCGGGGAGGAGGACATAGGCCGGAGGTAGGCCCAAGCGGCCTGCTTCACGAGGCGATTGCGGATTGAGATCTCGTACCCGGAGTGGTGGCGGTTGGGGACCCCATGGCGACGTCGCTGGAGGAGGGGAGTCGGTCTTTCAAGGAGTTGTGGTCTAAAGAGGACTTGAGGGAGGAGATCAGCTCGGTGTCCAACGACGACGCGGTACCATTCTGGTGGGGTAAGCTGTGGAAGCTGTGAAGGGGCTTGGTGGCTGTCCGGGTGGGAAGAGATAGCTTTCTAGGGACGACTACTGACATTGCGATCGAGTTTCTGCACCGATTAGTCGAGGATGAAGGCGGCGGCGGATCTGGTTTTAGCGCAGCGGAGTCCTCCATGTTTTAGAAGACGTTCGGTTACAAAATATTCTCAGGATTTTTTTGAATCATCACAATACAAAATATTTTACAACCAAACATCATTATTAGCACTACATAAAAATAATTACAATACGCATACCAATAAAGTTAACATCATCTGAAAATTTTCAAAATACAAAAAATACTCACAAAACACATTAACCGAACAACCTCTTAATAAAGGGAACGATTCCCCACGTAGCGAGGGAGAGATAGAGAGAGAGAATTCTGAGCAGAAAAACGCCGTGTGTCAGTGGCTGCGTGCATTGTCTCTATCTGTGCGTGAGCCTCTGTTTTTTTTTTTCAAATTACTCATGTGCATATATGATTTTCGATATTTGTATTTTATCCTCAAGTCTTTTTTTCATAGTTACTGTTTGGCTTGTTTTCTCTGATCGCAATTTTAAATTTTAAATTTTGAACTCTAAATTCTAGGATTCCTTTTTCCACGATAATCTCTCGCTTTTTTTTCATCGTTTAAGAAAATTTTGGCTAGTACTCGTGAAATCTGTGAAATGAGCGGAGTTGTTTTGAGTCTTGCAGTCGGCAAGGACTTGCGAAGCAAATTTTATTTTGGCTGTATCCACTTTCTGGTGCTGCTTGGCGCTTGCTTTTGTTTATTGCTTATTGACTTGGTGCCAACTTTCGGAAAACATCGGTGACCCGCATTATATTTATTAGTCTGTGACATTCTCATGTATAGCACAACGACTTTCTAACTCGATAGACACCTCTTTCTGTTTGGGACGGCTTGATCCCGGATTTAAATTTCGATATATGCAGTTAGGCTGCTTTCCTTCACCCTATTATTTAACAAAAAAAACATTCTTATTTAAATAATGTCTTTCTTGTCTTTTGTTTTTTTGGGAATTTCCCCATATTTATAATGTAATGTCTTTATTTGTCAACAATGTTAGTTTGAGTGTTACTACTACTCTTGACGGAAATCGAAAGCAGCCAGTATAAAAGGTTTGAATCGGTTGCATGAGTCTAATTAATTATTCTATTTAATTATTCTGTTGAATGATATTATCAAAGTTTTTATCAGTATTATTCATTGCATTGACTTTATAAGGAGAAGCAAAATACTGTTTAGATTGATTATCAATACTAATAGTAGTTCTGGGAGGATAAAATTCATAAACTTGTTTACTATCTGTAGTTAACCAAGGAGGATTTTTTGTAAGAACATTTAAAGTAGAATTTAAACTGAAAATATTCTCATCAAACCAAGAAAAGAAAGGAATATTTTGTTGAACTTTGTTCAAATTATCATAATAAGTAGAACGAATAAAAGCTTGTTCAATCTCGTCATAATTTTCCAAAAACCAAAGTTTTTTCTTAATATTAAAAATAGAATCAAAATCTTTACGAAGTGCGTCTTTGTTAATAGAAAATTCAGACTGTAACATATTTATAGAACGAGAACGTTGTAATGACATAATTTCAGACTGTGTAGGAGAAGTTTTAAAAACTTGTTCATTTTCATAAACTGGATTTTGTACAGAATTATCAGATGATTTTATACCAACAGGAATATGAGGAATATTTTGATGTACATACGTAGGTATGTATGGAGGTATTGAAGAAGTACTAGTTCTGAAAGAATTTAAAGTAGATTTAAAATTTAAATTTCTTGAACTTGAAGATGGAGTAAGACTAGAGCTAGTAGAAAATCTATTAGATCTATTTTGAAAAGATAAAGTAACAGACCCATCATCATGTTGGGTAAAATATTCAATTTCTTTATTTTCTTTTTTAGGAGGAGGAATAATTAAAGGTAATTTCCAATTATCGGGTAGAGCAACATTATCTCATTTAATCATTTTAGGTATAGTAATATTCGAATGTTCATTACTAGTGGTTAAAAGCAATGTTTCGCCAGAATGAGGACTAACCTTAGATCTAGGATCCAAAGTTGTCTTCATTAACTTATAATGAAGTCGGTAGACGATAGCAAGATATTGAGCACCTTGCATCATATCCTGACTCATGGCTTTAATATTTAATATTAAAGAATGTAAAATAGTAGGATCAGACAAAGATAAGGGAAAACAGGGATAACAATTAAAATATATAGGACCTTGATGTAAAGAAAACTCAACAATTCCAAGCAAAGAATTAGAAAATTGATTATGTCTACCATCTCTTAAACATAATAATACAAAAGTATTTAAACCTTGACGAATTAAAGGAGTAGCAGCAACTTGAACCAAACCCATGTGCATGTATTTAAAACCTTGATTAATATGTTTACGTATCATGTCTGTTTTTATTAAATGGATTGTTTCATATTCTTTACCGATTGGTATTAATTGTTCTATTGTTTTAATAGCATAATCTGTATTTAAAGTAAAGGTTGATTTTTTATATAATTGAGAGTCTTTTACTTTAGGTATTACCCAATTATTTAATGATTTATTGATGCCTAATGAAATGTGATATTCATCAGTATTGATATTGGATGCAGATGATAAGGTATTGTCAATTGCAATACTATGTTCCATACTATTACTATTAGAACTTCCACTTGCAACACTACTTCTACTGTTCGATCGTCTAAACATCCTGTTTAAACCACAGTACGTTTTCACAATAAGCTATTTCAAACGGGTCGCACCAACCGGGTCCGGCCTTTTTTACGGCTAATCCAACGGCTATTCAGGTGAATTCCAACGTTTGCAATAGATTATAGCGAAAAACTGCATCTGTAACCTAAATAGAACGAATAGAGGAATCACGGTAGAAAAGTATTTTAAGAGGGAATTAAAATAGTAAAAGTAAGGGTGAAACAATTAACGAATGATGAATGAAGTGCTGTGAAGAGTATGAACGAATAATGTAATGTCTTTATTTGTCAACAATGTTAGTTTGAGTGTTACTACTACTCTTGACGGAAATCGAAAGCAGCCAGTATAAAAGGTTTGAATCGGTTGCATGAGTCTAATGAACATAAACTTGAGAATCGTAGATAATGATAACAAAAAGCTAGCGTATCTGCCATGATAGGGTCCACAATTTGCAGCTAACAGTCCTATAATGCTTACTGCTAATCCTTCCACTATATATATATATATAATGTAATGTCTTTATTTGTCAACAATGTTAGTTTGAGTGTTACTACTACTCTTGACGGAAATCGAAAGCAGCCAGTATAAAAGGTTTGAATCGGTTGCATGAGTCTAATGAACATAAACTTGAGAATCGTAGATAATGATAACAAAAAGCTAGCGTATCTGCCATGATAGGGTCCACAATTTGCAGCTAACAGTCCTATAATGCTTACTGCTAATCCTTCCACTATTTGGCACGCATTCCACGTGCGGCACATTCCAAGTTAGAAATGGGTTTCAGACAAATTATTCCCTCGGGGGTTCTGCAGATGAAAATTTTAGCTATGTTTTAATACATATCTTAATCAAATAGTTAAAAGCCTCTCTTATACTAGTGGATGTGGTATGTGCACCTATGTGTCAGGTGACTTGCCCGCTCTGGGTGAAAAGGGTCATGACCTGCGGTCTAGTCCTTCCCAAACTTCTGTAGCTTATTAGTTCTCAACTGCTGGCCAATCTCCAATTTGAGAGGTTCCACCAATCCTGTTTATAGCATTTTTACTGGTCATGTCATGTGCTAAGGTCTTCGCTTATATTTGGTGAGCTGCTATTCCACCATTCTGTCCCCTAATATAGGAGTCAAATTACCAAGCGCCATGAAAGCCCCCTTAAGAGGCTTATGCTATTCTTTAGGCAGATGTATTTAAATTCCAGCCAACAATGCAGAATAATATATCCCACTTATCCCTGAAAAGGATACTAACCAGGAATCTTATCAAAGGAAAAATTAAAACAAGGAAAAAAAAATTAGAAGCACAACTCATTGGTGGTCCTGACATTAGTATTTCACTCTGAAATTTGTGATAGAAAGACTCGTTCTTTTGAAGGCAACATGACAGTCACTTGGATAACCTGTCATCAACCCCAAGGGCCAAAAGGTCCACTAACAAAACACCTACTTCTATACCACCTTGAGTGGATTTGTCCCGCAGCTATAGTGCAGGTTCCATATTTCATGAACATGACTTCTGACTAGCAAATTAACATAGGCAAACCCCCCGTCAACCAAAGGCCAAGAGGTGTTGCAGACTTCCGGTCACCAGTCACCATTCAACTAGAAAAGTAGTTTTGTTTTTGTGGCCCTTTTAGTTTGGGGTCTGATTCGGCTTGTGGTCTGGACCACGCGTGGTCCTCCATTGGCCCACACTAGGATTAAGACGACGTCATTCGCCATTTAGGGGAGCAAACCTCTAATTCTCTGTTTGGCATTGCCATAAGGTAGGGCTTCCGGCTTTTAGAAATCATCTACAGGGATTTCCTATGGACAAAGGCTACATAAAGTTGGCAAGTAAAATGGATAATTTTAACTGAAAACTTCTCTTTCAGTATTCTATATTACCCAATAACACATGTCAGAAAGTAGAGAACAAAATAGGTTAGCAGGCGCATGTGGGTGTAGACGTATGGCCCTCCGAGACGAAACCTCGCAATTGCGGCGTCCACCTATTATTTGCAGATATTGCTTTTCGTAACTTGGTTAGTCTCAAATGAAGCCCACTGTAATTCAAAACAAGCCCAACGGGAAAAAAAAATGTAGGCAAAGCCATGCAGATGAGGATGCTCACTAGCCCGAAGCTTCAATCCCTACCAGATGAGCCCATCCTAACGGTGCTCACAATGGGTAAAGAACACCGATTGTCCACGGTCACCTACTCACTAGCCCGAAGCTTCAATCCCTACCAGATGAGCCCATCCTAACGGTGCTCACAATGGGTAAAGAACACCGATTGTCCACGGTCACCTAAAGTTTTAAGTTTCGAGGACCTCTTTGATTAAAACCACAAAATAATTCAATAATTATTTTTCATTAGGTTTAGCTTATACGGAAATGTATCATTTTAAAAAGTTGGGGAATAAGAAGAGTTCCGCCATACGCTGCAAATAGATCTTACAGAAATATAAATTCAGTTAATAAAAACGATTTCCGAACAAGATTATTTTTCCAGACACCAAGGTGCTTCAAACAAAGAATGGATACGCCTATAACGGAATTATGCATGAAAACTCTACCTCTGTTTCCTTCTAGTGTGGGCCCTAACTTTATCCAACGCAGACCTACTAAATTAGCTGCTATACCTTCCATGCTAAACATGCACCATCTCAATTGAAAGTGTAGATTTTATTCATACCAAGTGGCCCCTCGACTGTACAGTAAGAATTAATGCAACTGCCATCCATTAGCTTCATCCAAAAGCTTCCCTAACATTTGTTCGCCTGGAGACACGTTGGCATCTCTAAACAAGGTAAAGACAAAAAGGTAGCCACAAGGATACAGACCTATTTTTTGATTTAGCAAGTCAAGATTTATTGACGGCCGAGGATGGCACTTCACTGACCCCCGATAATGGAGTTTGTGGAATTGGAGTACTGTCATCACCTATTACAAAGTCAGCGTCGAGCATGTCCATCCCAGTCCATTCAACACCTGCCATAATTGGAGTCGAGGAATTGAGCATTCAGAATTAGGTTCAATTAAATGTTAAAAAAAAACTACGGAGCAACCTGGCGTACCATCTGTTCTCCACATATCTGTTATGCTAACTTCAGCCTCTGACAGAAGCCAGTAATCTGCGTCATTCTGCAATAGCAATTAAATAAAATCACAGTCAAACCATACATATGCTTTATCATAGACGACTCTTGGTCTTCATAAGTATATGATATTTTCGTAACAATTAGCCATAGGAAAAAATTTCTCAGAAATACTAGACATACATCAACATCTGAGGGAACAATTTTCATCATGCCCCCAGCAAACTCCTGAGAAGCATTAAGATCAGAACACATTGGATGACTGGATTGTGACGGAGGTGCAATTTCCTTCCTCGTGTTCTTGACATTGATCACTTCTGAGTGTGCGTTCTCACTAGACCCTGAGCTGGAAGCCACTGGAAGGCTCACAGGTGGCTCAACCCCATTCATCTCTTCAAACTTCTCCTCAAATTGACTTCAAAACAATTACAGAGAGTACCAGAGGGAAAAAAATGAGAAAGACGGGGAGGAAAAACACAAGGAATTTTAGAAAAACCAACATCAAACATGTAAGGATCTCATAGTGTTATCATAACGGGAACATGAGTCATACGCGTGTAAGGTATTTCAGCTTCAGAAAGAAGACAATAATACCTGACGAGGTATACGTCAATGGGACCCATTGTGCTTCTAAGAATAACTCTATATCTCCTCTGCGGATAGTCAACAGCCTGATGAATATAGAAGCAGTGTCATGCATCAACCACTGTTAAATATCACATATACCTTTCTTTAATTGGTATGACCTGAACTTACTTCATCTGGATCCGGGACCTCGAGCGTGGTTCCATGTGGAGCTTTAATTGCTAATAGGGTTTCATTCTGCCAGAGAAACCCTAACAAGTTTAAGTGAAAAGCTAAAACGACATTGAACCTATGTAGAAGTTGAGATGCAATTTAATTGTACTAAATCGTTATGACACCTAAGGAACTAACCTGGAAGCATGGTATGCCCTTAATATCTTCTTTGGTTACAAAAAGCCACCTAACATGATGAATATAAAAGTTAGCAAGGAGCAAAGCTTATAAACCAGTTGTTTTTTCTGGTATATCAAAAATAATACAGAAAAAGAACTGTACTTTTGGTTGTTTTCATCCTCACTTAAATCCCTCAATCTTTCCTGCATTACCCTGTGACAGCTTGAAAGCATCAGTATACGTTAACAAGGTCGAGATGGTGACATTTTTTTTGTTGTTTGGTAAGTAGATCTATTATATAACCTTATCTGCTCATCCAAACCTTGCTCTTGCATGGAAAGGTTTTCAACTTCTGCCTGCAGGAAAAAAACCAAAAGAACTGTCATCTTTGCTGGAAAACTATTAACCTAGGTCCTTAATTTTCTTGTCGTCCTTTCTTGGTTTAATATCATGCTTATCTGTTCTTATATATAATGGATGCCATTGAAGGGACACCAGCTGTGAATACAGCAATTTCTGAATAACATGTGGACTTTACAGATCATAACAAAGACTATGGAATTTTCTAACACTTGAAAACTGAAAACACTTAGTCGCCCATGTTTGCATCACAACAATCAACATCCACACCTGCATACCTGTAATGCAGAGGCATCATCTTCCACCTCCCCTGGCCTTAAAGTATCAAGTCCCCTAATAATTCATTCAACCAATCCTTACATAAGTTATCATCTTCTTCAAATGCCAAGTGGAGGCTCAAATCGAAACCAAACAAAAGCAAAGCAACAGCAAACATTTTAACAAAGCATCAAGCATTACTTCCAATGTATTCTGTTCTTGAGCTTCTTTTCAATGAGACCAATGCCTTCCAAGACATTAGTTATGTCATATATCCGCCTCTTTTGCACCTGTTCATTATAAACTCTATTGAGTATTTCTATTTGATAAAAAAAGGCATATAATCAGATGGCTAAATCATGACCTCCAAAGTTCCCGCTGCTTTGTTTAGGTCAAGAATACCATCCTCGGCTTGCTTGAGCAAATTGATGAACTTTTTTGTCAACAATCCTGTAAAGTTCCGGCACTTAATGTCACTCTTAGTACAAAAGCTATATATCACAACCATCATTGCATATGAAAAACTCATTTTGATGCCAATACTTTCAGCATTACCTAGGGAACTGTCGTAACGACAGCTGCCAGGAGTAAGAGGAGAGGGGGAACCTGCATAAAAGAAACTGTCTTGTTAGAACCTTTTTCTTATTCAAAGCAATGCTGGCAGAGTACACACTGTGACCAAATCCTTTGGGATGGGAAGAAGTAAATGATCCAACTTAGCTTGTTTCCAAGAGCAAGTACTCAACAGAGTTGATATCAAACAGTATATCAACTGGGGGATAGTGGAAAAAGAGTCTCACCAGCATTTGACACGGGTGTCTGAGGCCCAGACCTGCTGCCCTTTGAACCCTTTGAACTGTTGTATATTCTTCCTCCTTTTGAAGAGACAGGTGTGTTGAGGGGACTGTTAACCACGCTAATGTATCCAGGACTGGTGGTCCACTCAATCGACTGAACTTCATTTTCATCCGTTCCGCTCTTCCGTTTTAATTGCTGAGAATCACCCAATAGATTTAGGAAATTGACCCAATGATGATTGGAAGACTAGTCAGATCATTATTGCCATGTATATTTCAGGAAATAATACTGCTTAATATGCATAGTTATGTTGGATTAATGTATTGATGGAAATAACTAGTGAGATACATAGTGTGCTTGAATATGACATGGAGGCTGAACAAGGCAGCCACAGCACATAAACTGAAAGTCCATGCAATCTGACTACTCAAGCACTGACATAGAATCCTATGCTGGCCACTGACAAAGATAGAAATGAAGTCCAGTGCCCAATTTTCCAATATTCTGATAGGTAAATACAAAATTACATTCCCACACGGTATTGAATAAGTGATCTCACCCTCCAGCCCTTCTCTGCAGACCATTTTCTAAATGACCACAAAAAATTTCAGTAGAAGCAACTAAAGGTAAACCCACAATATCACCGCCAAAGTGTGCACATCCAAGTGGTGATCTTGATCTGATGTCGTCGTCGCCAATGAGTCAAGATGGACAAAATTAACCAAAAAACGATGACAATAAGTCTCCTACAATGCCCAGACTCCTTTTCATGTTCATGCCTGAGAACTTTTCAGGTTGTTGAAGTTGCTGCAGCAATAATACAGATAGGATTCCTATAAGAACTATGTATTATACATCTGTAGTCACCAACATCGTCTTTCTGAGCTCCAGCAAGCAAATGCGAAGAAACAGAAATTAAATTCGACTTACAAGTACACCACAGACCCACAGCTTGTGAAATAACGTCTTTGAGTCACCAAAACAATAGTACAACAAAGAAACCAATGGAGAACAAGTAATGCTGAGTGATGACCGCTGAAATACATTTTTTGACTACCATCCTGAAGGTGCCTAAAGAAATTCACACGCGCCAGTCCACTCCAGAGTCAGTATCTTCCAGGTAAAACACAACAAAGTCAAAAGCTCATAACAAATTTAGCACGGAGTGGCAGGTACGGTTACAGATCCTCAATATGACATACAATCGGAGTCTTCTTCTATAATTTGACTGAAACTAACAAACAACCATGAATTCGTTGGAGTGACGAAGTGGCTAGGGATCAAATGAACAATTAAAAGAAAAAAAAATCAAACCGTTCAACTAGAAATCTGGCTAAGATTATCCACGAATCACTAATTAATTACGCTACAGGCCAGGTAAACCGCATGCCCAAACCAAACATTAATAAAAAAGACATAGTAAACTTACGGGCGATCTAACAACAATAACTTCGGCTTCGTGATCGGCGGCCATGGCTGCTCTGCGAGAATCGGCGGCCGAGGAGAACCGGTGGTAGTCATGGGGAGGAACGAACGGTGGCTTTGTGGAAGCGAGCGCCGCGAGGTTCCGTTTCGGCGGCGGCGGAGGGATCTGGACCACGCCGTTGTGCGGCTGCGCGGAGCGGTTCGGAGCTCGAGCGCCGGCGGACATGGATGATCGAGCGATCGAGGCCTGGCTTTCGCTTACGAGAACGATCTGTGAGAGGTCTTGGAAATTAGAAGAACAATCTGAGGGCTTCGGGGGAAACAGAGAGGATGTGAGTGGAAGTAAGTGGTGTAGGGTTTTCGGAGAAAGGAATGGGATCTGTGACTGTGAGAGAGAGGGAGAAGGGGAGTTGGGGGAAAGCGAACTGGGGTGTTAGGGAGGAGAGAGCAGAAAACGAGGGAAGGAGGGAATTTTTAGTTTCGGATAGATGTGGAGGGAAGCACAGCGGAAAATATAAATCCATATTTTTATAATTTGGCCCGTTACATTTAACGGTTTTGTATGTTGACCACTATAAGTCTTCCCCTTTCTTCATTTTATGTCCTCCTGGTTGTTTCCTAAAAAATCAATCTTTCAATTTTCCATCTTTCTCAAGCTGGAAGTACTCTCTCCAAGTCCCAAGAGGATAATCACAATCCCCAACAAAAACAAAACTTCAGGGGAAAAAACCCAAAATTCTAAGTGAGTTTTATTTTTTTCCGGGTGACGAGGGAAATCCGAGCACCCAACCACGTGCACCGAGCTCGGACGAACCTGGCCCAGTATACGCACGAGGTGGGTTTAACACCACGGCAAACCCTGGACCGTGCAACCCTCTCAAACCGCACATGTCAGTTAAGTCCAGCTTCGCTGAGGGAGTGGCCTCAAAGAGTTGTTTGCACCTAAGATGATTTGAACTTAGGATCTCAGGAGGAGCAAACCTTAGGCCCCAAGCCTTCACCACTCAGGCCAAACACTCGAGTTTTTAAGTTTAATAATAAAAAATTCATCACATAAATTTTTTTTATTATAATATTTATTAAAAATCTTCTCCGTCTTCACTTTTTCACCAACTCCCATAACATATATTTACTTTATAATATTTTTCAAACTCCAACACCCAAAATTTCCACCCTCAAACATCCCTATAAAATCTATGCCCTTAAATATTAATTCTTTTATGGCAAATTATCTTACAAGGGCAGGAATTTGTGTTTGGTGAACCAATCATTATCTGATCCATTGTCGACAAAAGAAAAGATAATAAATAATAGCTGTATTAACAATTCATAGTAAGGGCGCGGATGGACAAAAAAGGGACGACACACACTGCGAGTTGGAGTTAGCAAAAGTTCTGGGGCGTTAGTTAAAAAACGATGACAACTGAGAAAAAACAGTGGGCCAGAAAATATAACAGATCAAAAAAAAAAAGTAGTCGGTGAGATACGTGCCTTTAGATAGTCTTATGAACGGCTCCCCACTCTCCGTTACCATTTAGGTACTCACTCATTTTTCAGCTCCCTTTTTCCTCCGCGTTAGGCGTTACTCTAAAACATAGACCAGCGTAGAAAACATCAGCGTCGCTTTCGTGGCTGACAACTTTTGTCCCGAAAATGATCGCACGGGCATATCTGACTATTTTGCTCTCGTGAAAGAGTGACGGAGACGGGGGGATAACAGATGGGATGTTGAAGGATGGAATGACATGATGTACAGGTTCAATTGGACTGCACCTCCGGACAGTTTTCTAAAAATCATTACTGACGCTGCTGCTAGAGATTCTTTTCCAACTGGGTACTACAATCTGGGCCGGAGATTTTTTCTCGGATGTCACCTTTCAAGGCGGAGTTGCTGGCTATTCTGATGGCAGCCGGTGAAGCCCTTTCGAGGGGTCTGCAGAAGGTGCAGTTTGAGAGGACTGTCTAACTGCTGTTGCTGGTGTTTGTGACCCGTCCCCGGTGTTTGATGAGGATGTTAGCTGCTGGTTTGAAGCCATTCGTGAGATGGCGTATTGTTGCCCATCGTGGAGCTTTGTTCCTTGGCTAAATGAGCTGCGGATAGGAAGTTTGTTGGGGGTATCCTTTTTATCTTTTTTGCCTTCTCTCCTGCTTAAACATTCTCTTGTATTTGATCTCCCTTGAGGTGTGGTGTTTTATCCCTCCTTTAGGTGGTTGTTTTAGAAGCCTTTAACGAGCACGATATTAAAAACAATATACTTTTCAGAAATATATTGCTTACGTAGATTCATACACCTTATTAAACAATTAAGTAATCCCCTTGAGATTCCCTTTGATTATCACCCTAAAAGGATTGAGGATAGAAAGCACTTCTAATGGAGGTAGGAGTTAGCATCTATGCCCGAATAGACAGCGTTGATTTCTGTTAACTTGGAAAACCGATAACAGTAGAATCAGATGGGGTTGGGCAGGTTGGCAACCTCGATTCGCCTCGGTTGGTTGGACCAAATTATTTTGGTTTTCGCCTTTCCTCTGTTGTAAATCAATGAAAATTGGCCACCATCTTCTACGGTAAAGGAGGAGGATCCAGTTTTCAATAATTCAATACTTCCCCAAACTCAAAAACACTTGTGAAATACCTTAAAATGATCTGAAGCAAAATACACATTAAGCGTATTCATCACGTTGGGTTTCAGATGGTCCATCACTCGGATAACGTATTCAGATTAGCATTATCACTCACTATACCGTATAATTCCAATTCAGGTTAAACTACCATTTTCCTGAACTGGTTTCTGCTTCCTTGAAAACTTCATTTGTTTAAGAGTAACACAAAAATGTCATGTAAAAATGAATTCATGTAAAACAAACCAAAACCCCCATTTAACTCATAAGATAAACCACCTTCCTCAAGGTGGTTTATCTTATTAATTGTGTCGGCAAGAAAAGAAACACCATACTCTTCCATGGGAAAGCAAGGCCTCTAAGCTTAGAAACAGTAAACAGTAACATTGGCGGGCGGCAGTCTAGTACTCTAAACAGTAACAGGTTGCAGAGAGCACGACACTAATAAGCTCTCTGCTACATAGTATCAACGATTGTTCTTCGATGGTTGAATGTGGAATTTCACGGAAAAACTACCAAGGACAGAGAAGAACCTGCATAGATAGAACAAGAAGTGAAATGGTGAAAGGAAGTAAACTTGTTATGAAACAAGCTCGTAAGGGTGTACTCCCTTGCTTTACTATAAACCATAGAAATTGACCAGCAGATAGCCAAACATTCAAACTCAAGAAATTCCTTCACACTATTCGGAATGTTACCCACAACATTCAGACTCCGCTATCATCATAGTAAGTACTGCATCAGTCCATATAATCGTTCATATCATTCTAACTCCCTATGATATCCCTAAAGAAGCAGCTTTAGCACCTGTTTAGTATCACTAACGTCAAACTTATTCACACAAAGGGATCAGCTATGGATCCTATAATCACAACACAGAGTGGTGCAAGTGCTGTTCAAAAACATGACAACAAAGTATACCCAAAATGGCATAGTACAAGTATCCAATCAGCCAAACAACCTCTCAGATCGACTCACTATTCCTAAATGGCAAAATACAAGGATAGATGAACATCGTCTACGTAGATAAAATGTTGTTGATAATTTTATATTGCAAAGATACCTGATTAAAAACATAACCAATAGCACTATACTAGAATATTTTGACGTAAAACATAAAATTTTCAGCAAAGTAAAAGCAATGGACAAACACCAACAAACTCACTCCATGGAAGGATAATAGGACCTGCAGTGACTTTGCACTTCAATCTTGGACATAAGCCATAATGTCTATTTTAGTAATTCAATTAGCTTTAGAGAGTTCAGCAAAATTTCCAAATAAGTTTACAAAGCTTGCCAAGCAGACAGACAGCACATGCACCCAATTCCCAAAGTAGTTTAAGCAGTCTGAGGGTCCCTAAGCTCAATTTTATTTCCATCAACATTGTTATCCCAATTTGATTCAAGGAAAATCGTAGATATAACAATTTAGATTGTGAACGAAGAGCGTATATGTACAATAAAGGAATATACATTGTGCAAAGGGAAGTTAAATCAAATGTACGCTATACGTTTGAATCGATATAACAATTTGTACACCACAAAGAAGAAGTTCTCAACGGTATGGAAGAATTAATGCATACCTCCAATCTATCACAGAATTGCGTCTCACTCGTCTTTAACAATACAGGAAGAGGAAAGCACACGCCCTTCTCTACACAACACTGGTGCCTAGGCTTAATTCTATTCCCTAAGCTAAACGAAAAGTACTGCGGAAACTCGTTCAGCTCCTTCAAATCCCTCCCCATCTCCACTACAAAGTAATCGAATTTCGGCTCGAAATTATCTTTCACACTGTAATTAAACAGCGGCGGGAATCTCCGAAACATGGATATCGTGTCTCTGTGCGAGAATCCGATTTTCTCGAAGTATTCAATTCTGGGTATCAGCTTCTCTTCGACACTAGTGGAAAGCAAGTAGGTGTGCTTGTTTACCTCGGAGATGCCGATGCTTTGGAGGAAGTAGAGGGTAGGCCGGAGGCGCTGCTTGACGCTGCAGGAGAGCAACCTGGGCCGTCGGTTGATGGCGTGCCTGAGGTCAGAACCATTGACGCGGGCCTCTCGGAGGAGGAAGGTGAAGACGGGGACAATGTCGGAGACTCGAGAGGCGAGTATTTCGGGGCACATGCCAACGATTCGGCGGAACTCGATGGCGGTGAAGCCCAGGGATATCATGTAATCGACGGTGGATTTGATGTCGGAGAGGGGGGCGGAGATGATCGGAGGGTGGTGGGCGATGAGGAAAAGGAAGTCAAGGCCGATGGAGTCGAGGTAGAGCATTTTCTCTTGGAACTGAGCACGACGAGGGTCGGGCTGCTGGAGGACTGGGCGAGACGGGGGTGATATAGAGGGAATCTCTGAAGTCTTTGGTGGATTAAGTGGAAGAGAAATGGTTGCTTTGAGGGAGAAGATTGTGGGGAAGTTGCGGTTCTTTGGGCGAAGAAGTGAAGGGAAATCATAATGGAAAGAAGGGAAAGGAGGTTTCGGATGGAACGGAGAGGAAGCGAAGGAGGACTTGGTGGTGGAGGTGGAGAGGAAATGGATTGTCTCTTGGTGCATTGTTTGAGCGCCTACATGGCTGACGTTGAGAAGGCAGTTCTTCGGTGGGGGAAGTAACAGAGGACGTCCGCGTAGAGAGGATAAGGCTCCAAACTGGACGATACGAAGATCGCGTGCTATCTGAAAGCGATCCGAAGACGGTTCAAAGAAGTCCTTACGGATAAAAAGTCCGTCCAATCCTCTTAAGCCTAAGGCCCCGTTTGAGATTGCGTCAGGGAGGTCAAAAAGAGCTTTTAATACATGTAAAACACTTTTTCACATGAAAATAGTTGTTTGGTTAAAAATAAAAAAAGTACTTATTTAATACCTAAAAAGTTGGAAATCCACGTTAAGGAGAAGCTTCAAATTGAAGCTTTTTCTTTAACGAAAAATAGCTTATGCGCGACGCACTTGAAGTTTAATGAAACTTTCTAAATGGCAAAAATGACCCCAACTATCCAACTTCTCATTCCACTTTCTTCTCCTTTCTTGATTCACTTCCCGTATATTTTTCCTACAATTTCTCACTTCCCCCAAACCATCCAACTTCCTTTCCACTTTCTTCTCTTTTCTTAATTCACTTCTCGTACATTTTTCCTATAATTTTTCTCTTTTCCTGATAAAGCTGGTGGGAGAACAAAATTCAAATTGAAAAATCGGTAAGTTTTATCAGCTTTTAATCAATTTTTATTTTTATGCCTTCGTTTATTTGATTTTATATTTGATAAGACAATTTTTTTATCACAAAAAGAAGTCTTATAGCCACGAAATTATGTCCGTTACAAATGAGTTTGTAAAAAGCATAGTTCTTGTACTGTTTTTTATTTTATCTTTTCGGCGTGTAATTCATTTGTTTTTTTTATTTTATGCATTGTCTAATGTTGTAACTCTTTACTTACTGATTAATATGTTTTTTTCTGTTTTCTTTTTTTGCTTTGCCCTTTTTTTAATATTCATTTGTATTATATTTTTGAAGTTGATTTCAGTTTTGAATTATATTGTTTTCTGTTTATTTTTCGCGTACAGTTAACGTATTTGTTTGAGTTGAGTTTCTTTTTCTTTTAGACATGTTAACGTATTTGTAATTATTTATCTTTTTAACAACTGTGTTTGCTTATTCATTATTGCAACATGATGGTAGGAAATATGGTCAAGAAAAATCAAAGCAATGTTATTGGTATGGCTGCACAGAGTCAAGAAACTCAGGCCACGAGGATAGTTTGGACAGAAAAAATGTTAGAATAATATATTGACATATGTATTAGTGAGATCTACTCTGGTAATCGCCCAGGAACACATTTTAATAGGATAGGGTGGCAAAATGTGGTACAGAAATTCAGCGAGAAGATGGGTAAATCATATAACTACAAGCAGTTTAAAAACAAGTGGAATAGTATGAAAAAAGATTGGAACACTTGGATGAAATTGGTAGAAAAGGAAACTGGCCTTGGATGGGATCCAGTGAAAAAGACAATTGATGCTACCGATGACTGGTGGAAAAAAAAAGTTACAGGTATTACCATTTAACCTCTATTTTTTTAAAAAAATAAACAAAGTAATATTAATCCCAAATGTTTATATGTACTTGAATGTAGGAAATACCAGAAGCAACTAAGTTTTGAATTGTTGGTTTATCTCATGTTACAAAGATGGAGATCTTGTTTAGAGATATAGTTGCCACTGGGGAAGGAGCCTGGGCGCCATCCACTGGGGTGGTTCCTGATAATATTGGTTCTACAGCTGATATTGGTGAAAGATTTGATAAGGATAATGATGCCATGTTATACAGTTTAGGTGGCTCATCTAATGAACCTTATCCAAATCCACATGATGTTCAAGATATTCCTGATGATTTAGACATTCATGAGAAAGGAAAGAAGAAGGTTTCTCCTAAAGTCAAAGATAGGAAAAGGAAGAAATGAGCTGAAATCTTCGGTCAACATCTGAATCGTATTTGTGATGTACTAGAAAGTAGAACTACAACAACAAAGAACAATTCTGATAAACCTAGATGTAGTATTGAAGAGGTTATGAGAATTGCTCGAGAGCTTGCTGATAAAGAAAATGATATTGAGATTTTTATGATTGCAACTGAGGTGCTTCTTACAAGATCACATAGAGAGATGTTTGTAATTATTAATGATCCAGAACTTCAGATTGAATGACTCAAACGAATGGGAAGTAAACACTCCAAATGAAGGGAAGAAGAGTGGTGTCATAAAGCTTTATTAAGGGTTATTGTTTATGTTCTTTTTTATAATTTTTATTTCGAATGTTGTAAGGATTTATTTTCATTGACCTTTTATGTTTTGGGTTTGTCAACTTTTTTTGGATTACGTTATAGAAGTTCACATTTGATTATCATTTCAATTTATTTTTTAAATATATTTATTTGTTTTGTTTTGTTTTGTTTTCACAGATATGAATAATAGAGATAGTACATCTGAAGATAGTAAAAGTGATAATGATTACAGTGGCGGAGAAGAAAACGAGAATGATATAGATTGTTTGGTGGCTACAGGAGTAATAATGGAGACTATTGAATATTATGATAGATATATTGCAAAAGAACCTTGTAGGACCTCTCCCCAAACAGGTTATAAATTTGTCAGGGAGATTCTACAAGGTCATCCTATTAGATGTCAAGAACAATTCAGGATGGAAAAACATGTGCTCCTCAATCTCTGTAAAGAGTTAAGTGAAAGATACAATTTAAAGGGAACTAGAAATACAATTGTTGAAGAGATGGTGAGTATGTTTTTAAATACTTTAGGCCATGGGTGTGGGAATCGAATGGTACAAGAAAGATTTCAACATTCAGGAGAAACTGTTAGTAGACATTTTAATAGTATATTAACTGTCGTTTCACGAATGACAGTTGACGTTATTAATCCCATTGACAGAGAATTTAATGATATTCCAAACAAAATCCGTGAGGATGAACGATATTGGCCTTACTTTAAAAATTGTATTGGAGCTATTGATGGAACCCATGTGCGAGTTACAGTTTCTCCATCGAGGCAAGTACCATTTATTGGTCGTAAAGGAATTCCTACTCAAAATATTATGGCTGTTTGTGATTTTTTTATGCGTTTTACCTTTGTTTGGGCTGGATGGGAAGGTACTGCACATGATACACATATTTTTTTGGAAGCTATTCGAAAGGAAGAAATACGATTTCCACACCCACCTAGAGGTTAGTATTTAATATAATGACACTTACAAGATATACATGATGATACATTTACCATTTATTTATTTTTCATATATTTTATGCAGGTAAATATTATTTGGTAGATGCTGGATATCCTCATATGCAGGGATATATGGGTCCATACAAGGGAGAACGATATCACCTACCAGACTTTCGACGTGGTAGCCCACCAAGGGGTATGCACGAAATATTTAATCATGCACATTCTTCACTCAGATGTACTATTGAAAGAACATTTGGAGTGTGGAAAAGTAAATGAAAGTTATTGGATCACATGCCAAATTTTCCTTACGATAAACAAGTGAAAATTGTGGTAGCATCTATGGCAATTCACAATTTCATTAGGAATAATGCATTGAAAGATCTTGAGTTTCAACTATATGATGATGATGAAAATTTGCTACCTGATTATATGGAGGATGAGGAAGTACAAGAAGATTCAAGCTTACAACAATTTAGAACAACCAGTGAAAATGCAATGAATGATGTTCGTGATCATATTGCTACTTTACTTATGAGTCATCAATAGGATTAGTTTCAATTTTCTGATTATATTTTTTATGTATTAAAAATTTGTAAGAACATCGATGGTTGTCAATTTTTTTTTCCGCTAAACACATTGGTTTATTGTTATTGGATGTTTTTTTTGCTAAACCGACCTTACAAGTCTCACACCAAAGGATCTCGTAATCTAATTATTCTATTCGGATTTGCAAAGAAACGACTAGTTGATGATTAATGGGAGAAAATCGTGGAATTTGGTTATAAAGTGCATGAAGAAATATTCTCTTAGGATTTCGAATCATTCACAAATCTCATATACATCGTGAATTTATTTGAAAATTAAATATTGATTTGCTAACAAAGTGAATTTATTTAGAAATTAAATACTGATTTGCTAGCTTGATGAGATACACAAAAGTAGCGGAGGAAGAGTACTTTCTCAATTACTTTTGAGAAAAACATATTATAATTGAATAAAATGAGATATAGGTACTTTTTGGTCATTTTTAACACCTAAAAGTACTTTTTATATTTTGTTACCAAACATATATAATAGATTCAAAGCACTTTAAAACATATAGTTGCCAAACAGTACAACAACTTTTTAATAAACCTCTACAGGTAAAAGCTCTACAAGCAAAAGCTTTATGGATAAAAGCTCTTTTTTTCACAGCAATCCCAAACAGGGCCTAAGAGCGAGAGCCGAGAAGTAATGAGATAGAAAGAGCAACAAGGAAAGGACAAGGCCCCAAATAATCACGGGCTAGGCTCTATTTTAGGGCGGGCTTGGTAAAGCAGATGGGAAGTCCAGTGGGCTGAAGCTTAAAATTACTTCGACGAGTATAAAACTACTAAAATTACTTCTTCTTGCGAGCTCAAACTTACTTAGCCTTTCCGGTTTCCCCAAATGTCTGGAGCCGGTTACCGGTAGAAAACTCACTCCTCCCACCAACCTCACACCTGTCTACTTTATCTTCTCACCCACCATTTCTCCGCCTTAGACTCCCCAAGGCCAAGCTAGCCGCTTAAGAGAGACGGGCACAGTAAGTGAGCGAGTGAACTTCTGTAGTCTCTCCTCTCAACTCCCGAGAATGGCCTGCGCAGCTGCCTCCACTACTCTCCTCTCCTCAAACCCCAGGGCTTTCTCTATCAGAGCCGCCACTCCGATGGCCTCAGTCTCCAGCCCCTTGTCCCAAACCCTATCCATCCCCAAGTCCTTCAACGGCCTCCGTAAACCCATCCTATCCCGTGTTCCTCGCTCCATTTCGGTCACTCGCGGGTCCCATTCTCGACGGAGCTTCGTCGTCAGGGCTTCTGTAAGTGAAGCATTTTGTTGATTCTTTTTTTGTTTTTGCTTTTTTCTGTTTTGATTTTTGACATTTGTTTTGCGCTATTGCTCTTTGCACAGACTGACCTTCCATTGGTAGGAAATATAGCACCAGATTTCGAGGCAGAGGCTGTTTTTGATCAGGAATTCATCAAGGTAGCTTATAAAGAATAATGTTGAGAATCTCAGTAGCACAAATGGTTGTTTCTTGCTATCACCACATTATATTGGGTACTTGAGTTATGAAGTTGGCTACTTTTCGCGTATATACGTTTCCAAATTATTTGTTATGTATGAGGGACTGAAGTAACTAGATTAATGAATTTAGTGACAGATCCAAGGACCCAAATCCAATTATCATGCTCCTACTAATTTGGTAATTCATTCACGTTTTCATGTTAGTAAATCATCTTCATTTCAGGTCAAACTTTCTGAATACATTGGGAAGAAATATGTGATTCTCTTTTTCTACCCATTGGACTTCACATTTGTTTGTCCCACAGGTTGGTTTGACCCTGAACTAATCCAAATTGAATGTTTATTTATTAGTTGATGCTAAGGTTTTCCGATGTTCTCTTTTCTCGTCTTGCTCATTTGCAGAGATCACTGCTTTCAGTGACCGGCATGCGGAATTTGAACAGCTAAACACTGAAATATTGGGCGTATCAATTGACAGTGTGGTAAGTTGTTCCTTCTATTTAAGTTAGAGGCTCCAAAACCACTGGCTGGAAACCCTTTCATTTCTTTGGTTTTCTCATTGATAAGTGAGTTTCAATTATGTATTGTTTATTTTCCTGTTGAATAGAAAACATTATGAGGAGTCATCTGCTAGATAATGCCTTAAACTGGAAATTGCATGTTGATCTTGACCTGTTATCCCTGGTGTAGTTCTCGCATCTTGCTTGGGTCCAAACAGACAGAAAGTCAGGTGGGCTTGGTGATCTGAAGTATCCTCTCATTTCTGATGTGACCAAATCAATCTCAAAGTCATATGGTGTGCTAATCCCAGATCAGGTATAGATGACTTTTTGTGGCTCGCATCCTAAGAGTGTATGTTTGGGAAGTTTTTTTTTTCAGAAAGGATAACATCAAACCATAACTTGTGAGCTGATAAGAGCATAGGTTCTGTAGTGGACATGCGAAACCAGTAAGGACTATCTATTCAATATTTTTGTGAAGTGTGTTGAGTAACAATACGGTTATAATTTTCTTCTTCATGTTGCCTATATGAAGAAAATTGGTTATTTTGTTTCAAACACTATCCTGTAACATTGTGAAGTTGTATGATTTATTTAAATTATAGGGGTTATGCAAAAATAACGATGTTTGTACCGATAGGTCCTAGAGATTTCTTAAGGATCTTGTATAGATCAATTGCAGTTATCTAGCTCTGCTAAAGGTAGATGGCATCAGGACTCTAATCAGAAAATGTGTCACATGAATCAAAGATTTTGAGATTAGTCTTTGAAATGGCTGCAAATATGTTGCTGGATATTACAACGCTTTTGTCCTTTTTTTTCTCCTACTTTGTGTTCTACTCATTTAGGTCTACATGCACATCTCAGAATAAAGTTAGTGTATATATTGTCAAAATATTTGGTTTTGTATGATTTACTGAAAAATTTGATCTCTAAGATGATATGGAGTCACTTGTCAAAGAAAAAAAAAAAGATGATATGAAGTCGGGTCTAAACTGCAGGTCCATAATGCTAGTAAATGTTCGGATAGAAGCTTTCTTATTTTGATGACAGTTTTTGTCCATTAGGTACAGCTTTGTTTGTATCATAATTTTTACATATTCTTCGTCTTACAAGTTTTGATTCAATCATTAGGGGATTGCATTGAGGGGACTGTTCATTATTGACAAGGAAGGAGTTATACAACACTCCACCATTAACAATCTAGCTATTGGCCGAAGTGTTGATGAGACAAAGAGAACTCTTCAGGTAACTATATATTTATGGACAAGACAAGCCATTTGCAATTCTGATTTTCAAAAGTTTTCATTTTTAGGGTCTTTTTTTTAATTTTCTTTTGTTACCTTCAAAATTGGTCATGGTTGCATTTTGTCCTGCAGGCTTTGCAGTATGTGCAGGAGAACCCCGACGAAGTTTGCCCTGCTGGATGGAAGCCTGGAGAGAAGTCCATGAAGCCGGACCCAAAGCTCAGCAAAGAATACTTTGCAGCAATATAGAGTTCCACTACCATTAATGACCCGATTGCATGTTTATTTTAAGTAGGGAGGTGTAAGCGAGTTTTGTATCCAAGTAATGGTTTTTTTTTTATTTCTCATGAGTTTTGAGCAGCAGATAGTGCGAATAAATGCAGGACTTACCCTGTTTTTTGGAATGAATTGATGTAGCTATGTCGATGAATGAATTACAGTGTTTCTAACTTTCTTATGATGTGTTTGAGATCCAATGGCGATCTTAGTGCTCCAAGAAAACGAAACTTGGGTGCCAATATAGGGCGCACAGCCGTGGTTTGCAGGTGAGGGCAACAAAATTGATTCGGCCGTAAATTAAACTGCCTGGTACGGACATTCTTAGAATTTCATCGGTTCATTTAGTTGGGCTTTTAAGAGAAAATGATGTAAACCTCAAATATGAGCCATAGCTTGGTTGTGGGCCGCGCTTCATTCGAGCCCTGGAAGCAAAGCTGCTAAAGAACGTACCTGTATGGAGAATAATCAGCCGGGCCTTAAACATACGTCTAGTCTTACGGTCTCTAGTTATGGCAAGCGATAATTTTTTTTCTTTTTCTTTTTTGACATGAAATTTAATGCCCTGATCTTTTCTCCATGAGATCAGGTGGAATTAAGCTCTACAACTTGCTGGATATCTTTTTATGGTTTATGTAAACTTGCTTGTGTAACATACTCATGGCTTAGACTCCATCTAGATTGCTTAAAGCTACCATGCCGATGCCTAATTTTCTCACCCAACACCGCACCGGTTAGTTCCTATTTATCATTTTACCTTAATTATTTCGGATTACTGATAATGATATTATCGGATCTATAACATCCATTAGAGGGGCCCACTAATCTATCCATTTCCCCTTTTCTGGTAGATACATCGCTTGGTTACAGTAGACGAGAAAGCTTGGGAAAAACAAAAAGGGATGTCGCCGGAGGCGTGTCTCCACCGTTACTATCAGCATGGCGTACTATCCGTGAGACTGCCATCGGTCCTTTCCACTAATGCTTTTTCTACGTCAAGTATCCGACTCCACCTAGAACGGCGAAGGCCAATGCTTGGTAAGAGAATGCTCATGTTAGCACGGCCTCTGACATCAACGACAAGCCGTATCAGATTACCGGCTTCAGCAGCTGCTCTTTCCTCCCCACCGCCGTTGGATCTGACGGAAGACAACGTCAGACAGGTATTAGTTGAAGCTCGTGCGGAGCTGGCGCAGATCTTCGACACTTCCGTCGGCATGACAGGTGACTCCTCCTGCGGCTAAACGTGCGAGCCTTTATAGTTTCAACATTGGTATTGGAAAAGAGAAAGAAAATGTTTTTTTTTCCTTTTCAGGAGAAGCTCAACTTGCCGAATTAGATGGACCTTTCGTGAAGATTAGTCTCAAAGGTCGGTTTTGGCACAAACGTAGTACCGTTGTAGCCAGAGTCGGTAATTATCTGAAACAGAGGATCCCTGTGAGTTGACCCCGTTTCCTTATTTTGTAACAGAGAATTGAATAGTCGGTGAATGAGATGTCCTGCCCCTTTTAGCTACATTAGTGTGTGGTTTTGCTCTCTCTCAGGAAATCTTGGAGGTGGATATAGAAGATGAGAAACAGCTGGACGACAGCCCTCAGAACTTCTGATGTTCACGTGCGGGTACACTTCTATTTCTCTCTTCTTCATCTTTTTTTCCTTTTGTCCCTTTCTAATTTGTTTGGTGGGTGAGGGTTAAGCTAAAACTGAAGATAATTTGAATTTGATTTCTTAATTCATTTGGTAATTAAGGTCTCGCACATCAGTAAGTCAACCACCACCGACACCACTTCTAAGATTCTGCATCAAAACACCCTAGTTCTCGATTCTTCTGTAAAGATGGTATTTTGTTTAACAGGCGAGGAGCATACCACAAACCCATGATTAGTTTTAATAATCTAGTAAGTATCCCTAAACCAGTCAGTCGTTGGAATGTTTCCGGGTTATGTATTTTTTTAAGCAGTAGAAACAGAGAGCCTAAGATTTGTTCACGTTTTGGGTGGCTGCTGCGTATTTTTTCTATGGATTGCATCCGATCTATGTATTCAAACCCAACTACCCAAGTGGACATTAACAACCTATCATGTGCCTCACATGTCTTCCCCATGATATGCCATTGAGTGTTGACTCTCTCCCGAAAGATTGGATTCCAAAACTCTCAGTCGTTGGAATGTTTCCGGGTTATGTATTTTTTTAAGCAGTAAAAACAGAGAGCCTAAGATTTGTTCACGTTTTGGGTGGCTGCTGCGTATTTTTTCTATGGATTGCATCCGATCTATGTATTCAAACCCAACTACCCAAGTGGACATTAACAACCTATCATGTGCCTCACATGTCTTCCCCATGATATGCCGTTGAGTGTTGACTCTCTCCCGAAAGATTGGATTCCAAAACTCATTTTTGTCGCAATTGTGATGAGATAACGGAAGAACCTGCATATTCTTCTAAGATCCAATCCTAAGTGTGTTGTGTAGTTGCATGTATTATATTCCTATTTCATCTACTTGGAGAAGTTTATAAAGAGTTGGGCAATCATTTTGCAATCACGTTGATACCTTAAAATCCCACAGAGATTTTTTCTCTTATCTTTATGTTGTGGAATTGGGTATGATAAAAACATTATTTAGTGTTCTTAACTCTTCCACCTTTATTGGTGACAAAGAAGCCCTGTAATGTAGAGTTTATGCTACTAATATACTGGCTAGTGGCTACGTACGGTTCGGTTGCTTACAAATACAGACAAAAAAAAAATTAAGCAAGAACTTTCTCTCCCTCCAGGAAGCTTCTCTGTCAATTTGTTTCTAAGAAAGAATGATAGCCTGTCATTCTGAGGAACTTGAGCTGTAACACTCCGAGTCCCAACTGATGTGGGAGAAGATAAGTAATGAGAAAGAAAGAGTATAAGGCTAACTCTCACATTGATTTCTTAATGAGTAGAACTGAGACTTATATATCAGCTGTAACTAGCGTCCCTTTGGGTTGAGACATGAGCTATTCAATCTACTTGCATTATCCAGATATCTAATTTATGTTCTAAGATCTCATAATAAATTTGTTTAAACTTCCTGATTGTTATTATATGATTGTGGAAATTAAATTAAGAAGACTGACTAAGGTCCCTCAAATTTATGAATTAGAGCGATTCGTGATGAGAAGTCATAATCCTTAAAAATAAAAATAAAAACAAAAAACAAAACAAAGAAAATGGTCTAAACGTATCCAAAGAAAATGGCCTCAAAGCATGGGGAACTGGGAAGCCAGCCATATGCCTACATATATTGCTCCCTATACGTGAATCGGGAAAAGGGTTTCATGTTCGTTAATTTTTAACCACATTAACCTTAAAATGTTTGTATTTTTATATAGCTGATTTGGTGTTAGGGGAACAACTAAAACTTGGGTCCCCAAGTTTTATTTCCTTTATTTCTTTTCCCCCCCGAATATCTAGGACCAACTCATAAGAGTTTAAAGCCTCAAATCTACGCCGGATAACATGCTCTCACCAATATCTATCAACGTTGATCAACTTACTAAGGTCGTGTAACAAAACAATATATATATAACTAACACATCCCTAACCGGACAACCATCATGGAGACCCTATCAATTGTCGGCAGATCAACCCACCATGTAGTAGGTAGACACCCTATATGGAGGCCCAACAATACATGGGTCCTGCAAAGACCGGGTTTTTGCTCACGCACACGTGATACACATAAGTCCCGCTAGTCTTTTTTTTGTTTAGGGAGTCCCGCTAGTCGACACATCATAGTTCATACCAACCAGAACAAAAGTGTTAAGTGGTTGGAATTGGAATTGGAAAATCGTAACATGCTGTTGAGTTTTGAGTTAAACGGGAGTCAAAGAAATCAAAGCCGATCGAGATCGCGGTCGCACCGAACTGCATACATCACGGATAGTCGGCATCACAAGTCGACGTGGGGAAGGAAGTTGTCTTGTTTGTGTCGCATACATACAAGAAAAGGGTTACCCAAAAACGAAAATCACATTTTCTAAATGAACAATATTTTGGAGAGAACCTACCCAGTTTGACTTAGTTGTTAGAGCAACATAGTGGTTAAGAGGAAATTTGGAATTGTTACACAGATTTATGTTCGATTATTGACTAGATTGATCATTAACGAAGATAAAATTGATGACTTAAATGAATTGTCTCAACTGTCTGTGCAAGTCACCTAAACCATCCACCAATATGTCGGAACTGACTCTTCCTCCGGGCATTGGTTGAGTCGCTTTGAGAGCTTGAGAAGCTTCCTCACGCCAGAATAATAATATTTCCTGCCTCTCGGAATTTTCGCTAATAATTTTCCGTTGCTTTCGGATCAAGTTTCTATTCCAAGACTTTTCCTACTGCTAAATGGATTCCTAAGGCCTATCCTTACTGTTGACTATTTGCTGGAAGAGGACTACATATATATTTGCCTCAAGATTTGTCTTTCGCTTCTATCTGGGATGGCCTTATTTTTTGCCCACCAAATCATTATCCATCTGATCTAATACAACTTGTTGATTCCCAATTGACAATTAGGATTTCGTTTTAACTTCAGAATCTTCTTTTAATATATCAAAGGAATGGAATATTTGGATCGTTTCCATCTGATGCTCCGGAGTAACATATAAGATAATAAACAGTAGAGCACGAGGGAAAACAATTTAGAAAGTGCAGGCTACGAGACGAGACAGGAAGCAAATAAGATCAATTTCATTCTTCCAGAGTTTCACATAAGAGTAACGACTACTTTTCCTTTCACTTAAGGCTGTATACATTGATCAGAAACTAAATTCTGTGCTGCCTCACTCCCAAAAAGAAGAAACGAAAAAAAAACCCAAAAGTTGTGTGCCTAAGATTACGGTTGAAGACCGAATTATATACCTTGATCGCGAACTCAAAAACCTCACTGTGATTCGTTCACGTAGCAACCTCTGATTCAGGAACATAATTCAGTCTATCCACCTCGTCCCAAACCAGCTTTGATGTTATCTCATCGTACTCTGGTACATATTCCTGGTACAAAAGCAAAAAGATTTAATCTTTTGATAAATTTGGCGCAACAAGATAAATTACACAGGAGAATAAACCAAATCTTTACCTCAAGTTGTCGGACCAGTTGCTTGGCAGTTGGCGCGGACAGGATTATGCGACGGGCTAATGGCGAGATAAAGCCTTCATCAACGGCCTTATCTATGAAAGACAATAAGGAATTATAGTACCCATCAACGTTCAAGAGCCCCACCTGCAAAATCGGAACTTAATTATTAGTGATTAAATTATAATATCAGAGTCGAAACCTCTAACATTAAGAATCTTAATTATTCCGTGATAGAAAACATATATATATAGGCGACCAACTTCTTTTGACCAAATTAAACCTCCAAATTATGTATCCCTCACTATGATTATATCGGCAAAATCTTATGCTATCTTTCCATGTGAATCCAAATAAAGTACCACATGCATTGATTCTATTTGTACATCTATCCCACTGGATTGGATCAATGGGCAAATTCCCAGTCAACTTGGCCTACTAAACATACAAACCTCCAGAAAAACAGCCGTGTACTCACGAAAGACGACAAATCAGACCGCATACTAGGACCTAAAAAAGTGGGGACGTAATAAAACTCCTCTATGTGGAATCAGAATCATTAATTAGAGTTCTTCCACATAAAGCACGTTATCATGTGAAGGAAGGAGCAGAAATCGTCAGAATCATTTAAAGCATACAATGGCGACTATTTTAACTTATGTTCCTACATTACCCCGACTATATTCCAGCTCCAGAGGGATTTAACTTGCTCAAACACAATTGGTTTATTAATATGCGGCATCACTCTCATGGAGGAAGATTTCTTACGGGTTTGCGGTGAATTCCCAGTTGAGCCCACGTAATAACTTCCAGCAGTTCCTCGAGAGTGCCATAGCCGCCTGATATTTGGCAGTAATCATAAATCATGGTCTTCTAACATAAAGAAGATCATGTAATCTGAGGACTGATTCATACCAGGGAGGGCAACGAAGGCATCGGCTTGACGAGCCATTTCTGCTTTCCTCTGGTGCATATCAGATACAGCTCTTACTTCTCCAACGGTTTCACCAGTTATCTGCAACAATACGTCATGATTCGTATTATTAGTAACTTAAAATATTGATCACCAATTAATGCCTTGGAATAATACCACTCTGGAAAAATCCCACTGAAGAACTGTCTGGCAAATTGGCAATGAATAAATAATTAATGCCATAATTGACAAACCGTTCTAAAACATCCCATTTGCTTTGCAAAGCAAATGACAGGCGGAAATGATGTAGTTCTTGATATTGATGAGAGCATAGAAAAATGAAGCTAATTCGACGGTTTACTGATATGCTGTCACATCTCTATATTTCTCAATCCAGTTTTGTTGCCATGAACGACAAAGCTTTTTGGGTGGCAAGACAGAAAAAATTGCACCGTGACAAAGAGAGGGATTTGCTATGGAGTTTCTGGAAGTACCTCTCTTGGCATTAGACTCCTTGGAATAATTCTGCAAAACAAATCAAATAACATGTATCAGCACCGTTCCAAAGTACCAATAGTCAGTACCAATAGTCCCATTACAAATAGTATTATATGTTTGGAGAAGCACTCAAAGACGGAAACTATTGCATTGAGCACCCCTTACAAAAAAAAAAAGAACGTAAGACTAATTAGACCGTTCTTCGAATGATCCCGAAATGAGCAGTACGGTCCTTGAGGAAGCAAGATGCCGTTTCTTCCATAATTAGAGAGAGAGAGAGAGGCAATTGTATCAATGTCTAAAAGGTTTCATACTTTCCACACTGCTTTTTTATCTCTGCCTTTCTTATGCAAGTCCCAGTGTGTCTAAAAAAAAAAAGTCCCAGTAGAACTTTATCCAACTTTATCCAACTACGTAGAAAAAAAAAAAAGAACTTTATCCAACTGAGAGCTCAAAAAGGCACTCTTTTTTTCTCATAAACATCAGTAGAACACGCACTTCTATATTCCACTGCAGACCATAAAATCTAACGGTTAGTGCATGAGAGGCATGGTTTTCAATTGGTCACAAACCAGCTGCGCGATCCACCAAACTATGACCTCTTTATTCGGACAATGCACAGGCCTTTATCTTCCCCAGCATTTGATCCCATGATGTCTGGCTTTGAGAGTTTCAGAACCCAAGTCATAGAAAATCGGGAAAACTTGCACGGTTTAAGAGTGAAGAAAAGAAAGCGAGACATTTAGAGGAAAACCAAGAAAGGTAATTATGGGGAGGTAAATGATGTTTGTCTTTCGAACCCCTCCCTAATCCTTTTCCATGATATCCGAACATCAAGACCAAAGCCAGAGAGAGAGAGAGACAAACCCTAGAACATGGCGCCCACCATCATGAACTGCCTGAGAAACAAGACCCATCAGTCCCACGCTCCCACCTCCATAGACCAAATCAATCCTTCTCTCCACCTGCAAAACACATCGAAAACCAGACCCATTAACACGTGGCATATAAGCATCATTTAAACAAACATTGAACCACAAGATTATAACAATAACGATAAGAATAATAAGCCTCGGTGGGAATGAAAACCTATAAGCAGTGTAGGGAGCGAAATAAAAATATTTCATGAACCCCATGGATATAAATCATGGAGTTTCGGTCACGGAAGTTTGTGGAGGCTCCCAATGTTGGGACATTGTAAGAGTCATGATACCTAGAGAGCACGTTTGGTTCCCCCGAAAAAAGCAGGAGATTATTATTTTTCCAGGGTTTAAAAACCATAGCGAGAGAGATCACGCAAGAAGGCTGCTCAACTGACAGGCAGGTTACAGCTAGCAGCCTCCCCCTCTCTCTCTCATGCCAAACATAGACCCTAAACCTTCCCCTAATTCCTCCTCAACAATCATAAGCCCACGCTGGGAGATAGTTTGTTGCAACACACACACCGCCCACTTGAGAAGAAACTAAGAATGCAGAAAATCCTGTGTCGTTAGAGAAGGGAATACAAATAAGGAGAAACTTTAATGTATCGCGCGAGAATTCTCACAAGATAGGCCTCCTGTTGAGGAAGAAGAAAGGTGCCAAAATTGCACCGACTTAATGAGCATTTTTTTTCTTCTCCGAAGAGAAATGCACTTTAAAGAGAGACATCTCGGTGAAAGCAATTTGAGAAGACAGATAGAACTCGGAACGGCGTTCCGAATCGATGTTTGGTGGGCTTCTGAGACACAAAAAGACAAAACAACGAATAGAACTTCCGAATGTGCAGGAGACACACAAGAGTTATAAACTTTAGAGGAACATTCTTCGTGGTTAACTTCTAACATCCCATTGGATAAAAAAAAAAAAAAAAGGTAATAGCAAGAAAGAACAAGGCAGGAAAAGGAAAACCCAGCCGCCGGGGGGGTGACTTTGGCGTTACCAGTTCCTTCCCAAGTTCAACAGCAGCTTCCTGATAACTGGCTTTCTTCCCTGAACTGCTCCCACAGAATACACAAATTCTCTTGAATCTCGACTTTGTCTCTTCCATCCTCTCTCTCTCTCTCTATCTTTTCTCTCTCTCTTGGAATAATGACCTGTCAAGAGGAAGAGGAAGAGGGTTGAGAATGAGAAGCAAGCGAGGATTTGCCTTAAATATATATAACCCCCCTACAACCCCGCATTCAAAATTTATATATCAAACTCCCTCGCCAAGTAAGTTAAGTAATATAATACCCTTGGCGTGTATTTATTTATGTACACTATGGCTGTAGAATTAGTACACGATGCTCTATAGTCTATATGTTTAGAGGAATACGATGGAACTACGTTTCTACAAAATTAAATAAACTTCGCGTTCCCACTACCCTAATATTCATTTAATAATTTAGAGGCGCAGAGATACTCATACCCTGCTTCGCATGATAAGCTGGATGTTCGAGTGGGTTCTTGGTTTATATGGGATTCAAGAGAAAAATCTACAGCAAATTTATTCCAACAAATTATCATCGGATGGACATAATCCAGCTGCCCCCGAAAAGTTGCATTATTCTAAAAATCTTATCTCCATTTTGTTACACGTGGATTGCAATTTAAAAAGATATCAATTTATTCCAAAAAAAGATACTACTACAGCTTGTACGGGCTGTCAAAGAGTTTTACAATTACAGATTAGATTTCAAAATAAAATTGCGTAGATTTTGATTTCCGCAACCGCACGAACCTGTTTTGAGAGAAGATTTCAATTTTCAGATACGCTATGGGCGTTTTTTCAGTTTCCCAACCAGTGAATCGTGATCTGCTATACATCTCAAGTTTTGTTGATCGTTGTGAGGAGAGATTAGGGCGTCCCAGTTGTAACATTTACTTCTATGATTGTCACCGCTTAATATTTTTATGTGATCTTTTAAAAACGACGTCGTCTTATTTATTCGGCATGCAGAATCACCATCCACCGGAAACCAACTTGTGTTTTGTTTTAGGAAATTTAGCAGTTTAGTCTTTGAGTTTTAACTTCTTTTATTTTTTAGTCATTATGTTTAATTTTTTCAAATATTAGTCATTGAGTTTACATTTTTTTTACAAATGATCATTTCGTCAATCTGTCGTCCATATGCTTAACGGAACTCTCTGACACGTGAGCAATTTGTACTGGTCGACCGATATATGTATCGGTTGACTGCTCACGTTCAAAACATATACCCAGTCGACCGCTTCAAATTTGCTGACGTGTTAAAAAAGGTCCGTTAAGCATGTGGACGACAGACTGACGGAATGACAATTTTTTAAAACAATGTAAATCCAATGACTAATATTTGAAAAAATTAAACCCAATGACTAGAAAATAAAAGGGAGTAAAACTAAAGTACTAAACTGCTAAATTCCCGTTGTTTTATCTAAATTAAACTTTTCTGTTCCCATGAACTCGCGCGATAATCCCTTTTCTTCTTCCGTTTCGATTACTGTACAATTAGCACCTAAATAATATTTATTTTAATTTTTTTTAAAAAAAAGATGAACGTATTACGTATCATCAATCTGGAATATTTTGAAATTATGGATAATACTTGTTGTCACGCCCCAAAAATCAGCATAAATAAATAAAAAGAAATTTATCGCATTTATTCGAAATAAAACATAATATAACGATACTGTTTCAAAACATAAACTTGAACAAATTAAAATTCATAATGATGCTCTCATCTATCCCGCCCACATGCTCTCTAGGTTCATCTCTGAGTAATCTCTGAAAACAAGAAAATAAAACGAAGTGGGTTCGACAACTCAGTAAGTAGAGAATAAAAATATATATTCTTTTCTTTGAGCCGAAATAAAGAAAATATAATAGTTTTATCAGAAAATCTCTTTTGGCATCAACAGTAAGCCACATTGACCCCTGTGGCAGGGTTGTGCGACGACTTAACCGGCGGTCAAACCGAATTAAGCCAACAGTAAGTGGAGTTTGCCCTACTAAGACTTAGTCACGTACGCTAAGTGTGCACTAGGGAGAAACTCACACATAAACCAATCTGAATAATGAGTGCACTCAGTAAGTTGGTACCAACAGTAGCAGTAATCAGAAATAGAACATCGCCTCAGGGTTTGAAAATAGTATAATATATAATATCAGAACTCAGATTCAAAATGAGAAATGATGTTAAGCAGAATACAAAATCTTTGAGAAATAATTCAGAACAGTTATATAAACAATCTCAGTAGGTCTTTTAAAATTTCACATTGGTTTTCAAAATAACATAAATTGTAATAAAATATTTTCCGCAAAATCGTTTTATGAAAACGTGTTCATAATTTTTGGACAAAAATATTATAGTAGGTTCGCTTACCCAATTTGCTTCGATAATCGAATCGCCCTAGAAAACACGTACTGCAACGATCCTCGAGAACCGAAGAAAAATGTAAATACCCAACAACGGTCGAATAGAGAGAGAGAGACAGAGAGAGAGAGAAAGAGAGATCTCAAAATTGATGAAAAATCACGTTTGAGAGGTGTGAAGAATCTCTGAGTAAGATGTCCCCAATTATAGGCGAGAGAGACTTGAATTCTTAGTGCAAACCGTCCACAATGGAAGGCCATTAGACGTCTCTTCAAAACCATTCATATTTTCCATTAGTCGCCAAAACTCATGAAAACTTCGAGGAATGAGTGTTGGGAATTAAATGCCTCGAAAATCAGACGAAATGGTACCAAAACGGATGAGAAATCGATGAGAGAAAGAGAATTGATGAGAGAGAATTGCAACGTAAAAAACGGAAGCTAGGGCATAAAAATGCAAATTCTAAAGTTTGGGCAATAAGACAATCTAAACGCACTGTTTCATTAAAAATTAAATATGACGAAGAGAAAGTTAAATAAAATAAAACTTATTGAGAACGCACGAATCCCCATGTCAAATATTTATCTTAACTGTGTATAAATTAACAATTACGCATCTGGCCTGCTGGAGTTCTACTCCGCGTAGTTGAATTTTTTTTTAACCAGGTTATCACACTTGTACGGAGTGGAGTGTCTTTCTATTTTTATTTCCGAAAATGTGAGGGCTCGTCTTTTTTTTCTTATCTGGAGCTTTTACCCCATTCGACGTATAGGTTGTTCGGTTGTGGTGTTTTTTGAAAAAATTGTGTTTTAAAAATTTTTAAGTGATTTTAATTTTATTGGTATGAGTGTTGTAGTTATTTATATTTGATTATAAATTTTTTTTTTTATTGTGATGAATACTTTTTAACCGAACAACACTTTCGAGAACGTAAGCTGGTTGAAAAGCCAATATGGTTAATTTTTTGTATTGCTTTTCCTTTACGTCTACTAAATATGGTCAATAAAGGAAATATAAATAAAAAAGTGACGCTCCTTAAAAAGGAAACTTTAGAACTGTTCTCTGTATGATCGTAATTATTACGTGCATATATAATTGTTCTATTGCTGGATAAAATCTAATTTTATCAACCATTTTTAACATAAAGAAAAAAAATTAATTTGTGTGCTTAATTTATTATCTCTATTTTGCGGTGCAGCTCTTAATTTTTACGTTAGGTTTGTTTCCTTTTTTTAAGTATTTACATTCAACTTTTTAACATTAAAGTCTCAATATTATTTTTACATAAATATAAATACAACTCAATTTAATACAAATCAACGTATTCTACGCGAATATCATTACAACTTAAATATCATCTAAAAATTTTAAAAATATTTAAAATTATAAAATTTTCACCAAAATAAACATGGCCGGAAGCTTTTTTTTTTTTGATAAGTACCTGATCTTATTCTTTAACAACTATTTTAACTGAATTTATGGATCCAGATATGGCCAAAAACTAGACCTCATGGAATTTTGGGTTAAAGTTTGTAGTTAGCTGGGTTTAAATAGTTGAGAAAAGCGTCCTCGCTTATGTTTAAAAAAAATAAAACTAGTATATATTTCCCTTATGTGGGTAAAATGATGCATTGCATTAAACTTTTTGGTTAAATAGGAAGTATTCCACGTGTTGCCTTCAGAGTTGAAAAGATGGCGACAAGGTACATCAACGGTGACATAAAGACTACGAACTTTTGTGACCTGGGAAATGTGTATAGCCTTTGGGGGGTTGATCGGGTAGCAGTCGCACTGACGGGTAATCATTACGCTTTTGCTTTGATTTATACGCCTTGACCGTCGGCGACCTATAAAAAAAGTTTAATTTTTAATTGTTTTTGTCATTTGTGTTTCTGAGATGTGATTGCATCACCCAGCGCAAGCAAAAAAGCAGAAACTCAGCTGGGTTTCGAACCACCTATTCGCTAATCATCTGAAACGTGTCACTGCGAGTTTAGGTTTTCGTTGGCAAGGCTTTCTCAGTTATAACCAAATCCCAGCTGCGTATACGGCGAGAAAAGCGAAAATTCAAAGGACATTGTCCTATACACGTGCGCTTGTCATTTGTCATCCTACTAGGACATGTGGGAAACATCGAATGGTTCTGAAATGTTGTCATGTCATGTATGAATTTAGCCACTAGTTTGTTATTCTATATTATTATTCTAATGTTCATTTGTACTGTATGTGAAGGGAATATTAGGGCATGTTCGAATAATTCTCAGAATTTTTTGAATCCTCAGGATTTTACAACTAAACATAATTTTTCACACCACATAAATATAACTACAACACGCATACTAATAAAGTTAACATCACATAAAAATTTTCAAAACTCAAAAAATCCTCAGAATACACCTTAACCGAACACACTCTTAGAGTCTATAGTCTCACATTGATTAGAGACTGTTTCATGTACGGGTCACTTTTTTCATTGTCGATTAATTTTGGAATAAAACTTGACAATTATTTTTTATTTTTTATCTGATCACGTTTTATAAAGTGTTAAAAAAAATGTTAACAGATCAACACTAGTGAGATAGGCGACGATTGGTCGTGTTTAAACTCAACAAGATGTAATGTAAATGCGGCAACAGCCGTTGAAGTTTTATTCTATTGTTTTCATGCAATCTGCATATAGAAGGTTTTCTTAGCTAACCGATCAAGAATAAAACAATTACTTAGAATCTGTATCTTGTTACAATCTTCTTTTCCCATTCTTTAATTGGGTGGGCCTTATGGGAACGAACAACTTGATAGTTGATAGAGCTAGCCCAGTTCATACAGTTAATTAGCGTTTAATCAGCCCAGGAAAAACAAATATCAACGTTAAACAGATATTGGCATAAAAGTCGAATTGCCTAAATTTATTGTACTTTGGTGTTTCGGGCTTCTACGGCTTTGTATTGCCGACAAAGTTCCTCAAATCTCCACAACGTGGACCCCAGGGCGCCGGCAAAGACCGACTGTGACCACTACAGGGACAGATAGTTATGTTTGATGTTCATCTTTGGCACGGGTGTGGACGGGTTCCGATACGAAAAGACAACAAAAATTTAGACGTCTGTGTCAAATTATTATACGTGTGTCAGTGTCAAAGTGCTTAGCCTGTGATGGATAAAACATGGCCTCGAGATGTGCAAATGTCTCCCGACTCTGACGGTTAATTCCGGCGTTTAAATCGAAGGCTTAATGGATGGATGGACGTTGCAGCCCCACAGCCACAGGTGGGGCTGTTCAACCCGGTTTATTAAAACCGGCACTTACACGGTCAGTTAATTTTTAAATAATTGTCACTTATTTTGTATTGTTAAGAATAAAAATCCGTCTTTAATTACGATACTTTTTAACTGTAGCAATTTTCGGTTATTCTATATTTATATTAAATATATTTTTTAATATTTTATATATTTAATTTAATATTTTTTCTTTTAATTTATTAAATACATATAAATTAAATTTAAATTAATGAAATAAAAATTAATAAAATTAAAGATCATATTAGATGATAAGATAAGAAATTTTAAAGTCCAAACTAATAAAATTCAAACCAATAAAAGCTAAAATAATAAACCTAGAGACGTAACTGCAAGAACATCTTAAAGATAGTTTTTTTTTTATAGACAACATTTTAAAGATAGTTAACTCCTTCAAATCTTTACTCCTCGGTCTCCGTTTTAAAGATGAGTAACTTTACACAATATATTTAGATACACCAAGTTATAATTTATAAAAATAAAAATATTATTCAAACTAATAAACTAACAAAAACATAAATAAAATTATCCGAATCAATTGTATAAAGTTTGTAGATCTTCTGTTATATTACAAGTCATGTCCTCCTCCTCTACAATAGGGTCGCATAAATAAAATTACCCAACATCTACAAGCATGGTGGTCGTCAGTAGAGGGAGGGGAGGGAGAGAGAGGGGCACAAGTGGGATGGCGCAAATGGGGACGGGCGGGTGTCCGAGGGAAATGGGGGACGCGTAGGGGCATGGGGGGTGGGGCCGGGTGGATGAAAGGCCAAATGGAGGAGGGGGCCGGAAGAAAAAGGCCGAATGTGGGAGGGGGTTAAACGATTTGTTTTGTTATTTAAAAAAAAAAATCTGGTATCCTAGGAATCGAGAATAACACTGGATTTTTTATAAAACCTTAAACAGACACAAGTAAATCAGGATTCCGACAATCCAGTGCTAGTTCCACTGTAATTTTCCGGTGGCACTGAACCGCCCAACCCACCGGCCACATCTCTCCTTTTTCCTCCTCCGCTGTTTTGTCGCCGCGCTTTTTTACGATTCTAGTTTACGATGGAAAAGCTGTGGATTAGTTACCCAAAAAAGAAAAAAGAGTGAGTTCTTGGGCTTTGCTAGAGTTGGGTTACTGGATTCTCCATTAGGGTTTGCCACTTAATTTCGCTCGGTTTACAATATGTTGAGCCCAACATTGAGTTCCCGCTTGAAGAAGTGGAACTTTTCGCCTGCGGTGGATAACATCCAGCCCATTTACTCATCCATGGCATGCATCGCCGGCGTAAGACAAAAACAAATATAACTTAGAACTTTTAAGGCAAGTATATCGATATTGAAGGCGTCTTATCGCTGTCTTCGAAGTTGTAGTTGAGGGTTATGAGAGAAAAAGATGAAGCAAAACTCTCAGGATTGCTCCTCATTAACATCTTGTTCAACGGTGAAATATGATCTGTTCATCAACCTGTCTTTTGCTTTTGGGGAAGATAGTTTAGGACTTTTTCAACCCGCTTCTGATTAGTATCTGATGATACCAATATTGAATTGTACCCGACCCAAATCAATTTGGGCCGGCAAAGGTGATTCCATCTTTCCGAAGTCCACAGGCTACACTCAAGCCCATCATGCATGTAGATCCAAAGCGAAGGTCGTCAAACGTGCCCTAAACCGTTGTTCCAACAGCCCCTACAACTGCCAACTCCATGATTCCTCGATCTCGAAGGTGGGAAATAATGACCCCTGCTCAGACGTGTAATAACCGTTAAACAGCACACGATCACACGAGGGGAAACGAGAAAACGTGGAAGAAATGCTATAAAAGCAAGAGAAAACGATAAAAAAGGTACGCAGACAGTTACACCTGAAAAACTCTTCAGACGCCTCCGCTTAAGAGACTGACTTAGGCATCAGAGGCTAGTAACCTTGGTCTCCGAGACTATTATTGTGATTATGCAGGAAGAATACGTGAAGATCGAAGCACCTCTACTCGGACGTATTGACCATAAACCAACTGATTCATCAGTATCTAAATGAGATCATTCACCATCACTAATATGTATCCCCTTTCTGGAACATTAAGGGGTCATAAGCAATTGTGTTTGCCAAATTCTCCTATTGTTCACTGCCTCACTTCTACGACGACTCAAAGGAGAGTACGGACCTTATTCTGGACTTTTACAACGAGTTAGAAGCCCAAGGCCTTAGCTACACGCCATTGGTCCCCCGGGCCCTACTATCTCTTCCGGTTTATCATTTTTATGGGTACCGATAAGTGAATCTTCAGGAAATCATCGTTGGAGAGACGCACGTCGAGATTCCCGCAGGACATGCTTCGTGTCATTGGACCTGGCGGAAATGGCGGAACAACAGTGGACTCAAGCTCGCCCTATACCTACATGGAAAGGTCCATTTATCAATCAGTAACACAGTGTTTTGAGAAACAAATGGCGAGCCCCCGACATGGGAGTTCTAGGGCCCTGTTTCCACCTCATTCCCGCTGAGAATTTTGTGTACTACCCAGCATTAGGTTTGCTAATTGAAGGTGGTGCCAAGATGGAATTGATGTCGGTTAATTATCTGTTGTTGGAGGATAAGTCGAATACTGTGTGTCTTTCATTCGTGACAGATGTTACGTCGGCATTATTGGATTGAATGTCAAACTAAGTGATGGCCCTTCAATAATGTTGGGAAATTATCTGCAGCAATCTATGTATCTGGAATTTGATTTGGACAAAGGAAGATTCGGATTTAGGAAAGGAGCTTGTTAATTGAAATGGTACCTTGGTCATTGCGTGCAAGATGTATGTGTGCGTTTCAGCTGTCTCTTTTTATGGAGATAATATATACTCTGCAAGAATATCACTCTTCGTCCTGTGTGATCGTGAGAAGTGGTGGCCGCGGCTATATCTATTCATTTTATTAAAATGAGAAAAACCATTTTTAGGCCCTGAATTTTACACCGTTTTTATAATTGATTCTTAGATTTTAACACTAACAATTTGAATCTTTGAGAAAACGCGCTTTCGGTCTAGAGGAAGAAGTTTCTGATGGATTTGGGGCGCTTGGGAGGGCCATGGCCCCCCTGCCCCCGTAGCTCCGTCCCTGGGCGTTGACATAACGGTGTATGGCTTCAGATTTGTTTTCGGGCCGTAGTCTCGATTTTGTTTGTTTGTTTGTAGGCCTTGAGCCATATAGCCTTCTCGGCCCCCTGTTCTTCGATTGGGGTGGTGCCTATTTTGCGCATTTGGATGTTTTTCCTCTGCTATGATTTTCGTTGTTTAATGAAATGCATTTGTTCAGAAAAAAAAACAAGGACTTGGTAGAATACGTCAAACAGACGTATTCACATAACCTGTACAAACGATCTTATTCAAAACCCCTTACTCGTTAAGCGACGGTCATTAAGCTTCTGTCTAAGGAGTGTAGTCAACGGTGACAAACTCAAATCCGACATGTGCGAGGAATATTACCAGAGTTTCTAATATATATATATATTCTCGATCTAGAACCCTATTAATCATGGATATTGCACCCCTCCCTCTGTCCTTTTTCCCAAATCTAGGGAAAAATTCGCTTTTCATCATGTTAATGTAGTCTTCTAAAAACATTTAGGTGGTTCTTGAAAAAGTGAATCCTTTTATCCTTTTCGTTTTTGCTATGTTGTAAGGCTTGTTTTCCAGTGCCTCTAGGCACTACTCTCTCTTGCGTATTATAAAAAAAAAAGAAAAAGACTCCGAGCTTGTTGCTGAATCTCGCGAAAAGTACTGTAAGAAGAACATTATTTAGTTTGAGAATTAAAGGAGCTCGAATTGAAATCTTGAAAATTAACGGTTTTACCGCCGTGACAATTTTACTCTACCTTGTAAATTAATGGATCCAGAGTTTGACAAGTTTTGTGCAATATGATGTACTTTGTTTTGGGCAATGGCACTCTCCTCCAACATATTGTGCCGTATCTCCTGTAGGGAGAATTATTGATGGAAAAGTAACATTTAAGCCCGTGATTTGTGATATCTTTCAGTGTAGACTACTAGACATGGGCTAGGCTAAAGTTGGCCCACTGAATTCATTGGCTCAAAGAATTGAGCCAATTTAGCAAATGGATTTTTAGGAGGCCTGTGCATCCATCGTATGCCAAAAAAACAAATATAATTTAAACTTTTAGTGCAATTACACCAACATTGCAGCGCCCTTTTGCTGTATTCTAAATTATACTTGATGGGGTGTAAGCGAAAAAGATGCAGCAAAACTCTCCGGATTGCTCCAAATATCTTGTTCAGTATGTGTAAGGTCATTATTCATCATCACCAAGTGTACCCCTTTTCTGGAATATTAAGGCTAATAAGCACTTCTGTTTAATCCAAAAGGTATCGCAAGAGCACGACAGACGACCTAAGCAGATTACTGGTTGTGCCACTCTAGTCCAATAGAACTGATCCAGACTTCTTGTTTCTCTTGGTATATTTTTTAAGCCAATTTTTGGTTTAATTGCTTTTTTTACACGCTACAAGAAGAAAAAGAGACTAATAAAGAAATATTCTAACTACACCCAAGTATATATATGTTCACATAAAATATGTATTTTCAGCTTTAGGTTCCCCATATTGGGCCATTGGCTTTTCTGCTCCCTCGAGAGGCAGTATTCAAGTACCCTTCTGAGTGTCCACCTCTTCAAGACCGCCGAAGGTTTCTTTTGTGCCTCACTAGACCTTATCGCCCTCTTGATCATCTTTTGTATATCTGTGGATTTCGATCACTTTTGGGTCTTTGTGCTTCGCTTCCCCTATAAATCAGCACCTGAACCGAATCAGATAAAGAAGAACCGTAAGCAGCAAAAACGGAATATTCATGGCAGCTCCTTGGCTTTTCTTCCTCTTTTCTTTCTTCACCTTAAGTTGTTCAGCCGCAGCGACCAAACCTAACTACATCAATATCACCATGACACCAACTCAGTCTCAGCATTCGAGGATGATAGTCCATGGCGAGGGAAGCCCAATCCACCAAATACTGCATCTAGAACCAGAATGCGCCACCTTAACTCCCTCGGCCCCTCCCTACTTAAAACCGATCCCAAATTCCTCTTGAAAATTGCCGGGAAAAACAATCCCCCTACAGTCTCTTTAGCCAAACCCCCGAAGTTCGTGAAGCGAGAGCACAAGAACGAACCAAACCAACAACACGGAGAACCTTCTATCATCAAAATTCCTCTCTTTCCGCGTAGCGTTGGCGCTTATTCCATGTCTCTACGCTTTGGGACTCCGCCCCAAACCATTCCCGTCATAATGGACACGAGTAGTAGCTTTGTCTGGTTACCCTGCACCAACAGCTATCGCTGCTCCAACTGTTCCTTAAAAAACATGGATCCCACAAAAATCCAAACTTTTAAACCTGATCGTACAGCTTCATCGAAGAAAATGCTTTGCAAAAGTGAAAAATGTGCTTGGATTCATGGCCGAAATGTTGCATCTAGTTGCGGACCTGCCCAGCCTTGCCCGGACTATGAAAGTATTTCTGGTAGGTGGTCCTTGGATTCGGTAGGTTCAACAAGCGGGCACCTAATGCTAGAGACCCTGGAGGAAACTAGGGTTGATTTTCTTGTTGATTGCTCATTCTCCTCCGCCAATGAGCCTCTGGGAGTTGCCGGGTTTGGAGATTCCCCTGAATCACTGCCTTCCCAATTAAGACGACTCCTACGACGACTCAATGAAGAGTACGGACCTTGTTTTGGACTTTCACAACGAGTTAGAAGCCCAAGGCCTTACCTACACGCCATTAGTCCGGGCCCCAACTGTCCATTCCAGTTGTCTGTTCTCTAGGTTCCGATACCTAAATCTTCAGGAAATCATCGTTGGACAGACGCATGTAAAGATTCCGGACAAGCTTCGTGTCATTGGACCTGATGGAAATGGCGGGACAATAGTGGATTCAAGCTCGCCCTATACCTACATGGAAAGGTCCATTTATCAATCAGTAACACGAGAGTTTGAGAAACAGATGGCTCGTTACGAAAGAGCTCCCGACGCAGGAATTCTAGGGCCCTGTTTCAAACTTCGTCGCAGGGAGAAACTTGTGTCCTACCCAGCATTAGCTTTGCTATTTGAAGGTGGAGCCAAAATGGAATTGATCGGTCTTGTTTGAATACAATAATTTGACCTCCAAAAATTTAGGTTTAATAATAAAAAATTTATCACATAATTTATTATTAGGGTTAAATGCATGTCATGCCCCTGTGGTATGCGGTAATAGCAAATATGCCCCTGAGGTAAACAAAGTCCTTTTCATACCCCTGAGGTAAACATTCAGGAGCAAATATGCCCTTCCGTTATGTTTACCTCAGAGGTATGAAAGGACATATTTGCTCATGAATGTTTACCTCAGGGGTATGAAAAAGACTTTGTTTACCGCAAGGGCGTATTTGCTATTACCGCATACCACAGGGGTATGACATGCATTTAACCCTTATTATTATTATAATATTTATTAAAAATCTTCTCTCTTCACTTTTTCATCAACTTCACTTTTTCATCCACTCATATAACATATCTTTACTTTATAATATTTACTAAACTTCAGTAATCAAAATTTTTACCTTCAAACATGCGGATGGTGGTTAATTATCTGTTATTTGATGATAAGTCGCATAATGTGTCTGTCATTTGTGACAGATGTTGTCGGCAGTATTGGCTTGAATGTCAAGCTAGTTGTGGCCCTTCAATAATCTTGGGTAATCATCTGCAGCAGTCTACGTATATGGAATTTGATTTGCAAAAACGAAGGCTGGGATTTCTGAAACGAGCTTGTTAGTTGAAATGGTACCTTGGTCATTGCGTGCAAAATGTGTACGTTTCATCTGTCGACTATATTATATGTTTGGGAGTAAAATTCTGTTCCGGTCTCTATTGTAATTTTATTGTCTCTTTTTACGGAGATATCAGATATATACGGTTAATGCATATGAAGATTACTTTGTTCGTGCTGCGCCATCGTGGAATTCAATTTTTCAAAAACAGAGTACTATAAATCTTTAACCCTTATTTAGAGCTAAAGGTTATTTTTAGATTCTTTGCTTTGGAGATGGTGGGTTTCGATATGGGTCAGACCAACAGATCCGCCCACTACTATGTCTAAAATGACTTGACTTCCAGCCCATTGATCTAGAGAAATTGGGCTTAGCCTTAAGTCTTTAGTTTATTCCTGCAGGGCTAGGCAAAGCCTGGACGGAATTAACACGGCTCTGAAGCTTAGTCGGAGAAGCCCAGACGAACAGATAATTAACTGATGACAGGCAAACTTCTCATCAGCCAGCTTGTACTATATAATAAGGTGGGCTTCTTAATCTTGAGACCACCACTAGTCAGCCCAATTCAAGCGAATGGAAGTGCTCCCGATGCCCCGGGCCCCCGACCCTGAGCTCATATAGAGTCCAACTTTGTGTTAACCTGCATCAGACACACAATTGGTTCTTGTTCCAGATGCTTTTGACCAAAAAAAAAAGTTCATGCGCTTTGAAATTCCATATCGGATATGCTGCACCTGCACCTGCACCTTTCGCGAAGAGGATAAAGCATGGTAGGCTGAGGGGAAAAAATAGCTTTGGAGAAGATGAAGGGCATGGTCCAGTTGGAGTACCGACTGTAATTATTATTGGACTGTTCGTTTGTTGAGAGTTGCGGGTCGTAGCCTTGTGACGTCCACGGCACACGTGAGTGGTGAGGGCGAGACAATGACACGGACAGCACCTCAATTCACGTGTCCGGTTCTCACCATGTGACGCTCCGTCCGGATCAGAAGACCTAGCGCACTGCCTGTCCCACCACAGCCAATTCACACGGCGTGGTCGAAGAGGGAAACAAAAAATTTCTGATAATTTTGGGTTAACATTATTTGAAACTTAGATCTCAACCGTTTCATTCAAGATCGACCGCCGTTTTGTATATTTTACGAACAAAAGCTTAGATTATAATTTAGCAAAAAAAAGAGAGAGGATGTTGAGTTGGGTAGTTTTTTGAGAATTTTTTGTGTTTTTAAAATTTTTAGGTGATGTTAACTTTATTAGTATGCGTGCGGTAGTTATTTTTAATTGATATTAAAAAATATGTTCGATTTGTATATTCTTACCATTTAAAAAATTCTGAAATTACAGACAAACCGAATAGGTTATAAAACAACAACAATGTTTGGTGGCGGCTCAAAGCACCGTAATTTTTTTTGTTCTCGCTGTACGCCGCATTTATTTTCCAGCTGGAGATGACTGCTGAGGAGGTCTACTCAGATCTCTCTATTTCCAACCACCGCAGCCAAACTATTCACAAGATAAGAAAGACGTTTTTTTTTTCAAAATAAAACACTACTTTTAGGAACATGTTTGGATTGTACAATATGTCGGTGGTGACAGAGAACAATCGCATGAAAGAGGACCGAGTGTGTATTTTCACTCATCAGTAACTCTATTTTCTTAATGAAAAAGGAACACATCAAAAGCACTTACAAGTTATTTTTAAGATTTTAATAAAACAGTAAATATTTATGTAAAAATTAATAAATTTTTAAAGATATTTATTTTTCATTAAATTTGTGGTATAAAGAGATGCCTTAATGTAATTTTTTAATAAAAAATATTGAAGATTGATGAAAAAATGAAAAATAATATTTGTTAAAGTTTTTTATTAAAAAAATATTAAAAAAATATGAAAAATTGTTAAATTTGTATAAAAATTATTAATATTTATGTAGGATTTTCTGAGTTAGATATTATGATGTAAATTTTGGCAACCGAATTGGATAAAGTAGAGTGTGAGTGTATGGAATTCCTTTTCTTTTTCTTGTAGGCGGCGGGGGTAAATTCACTTGCACGCACAATGGCATGTTGGTTAATTCCCTCCACTTCAATGGCAGTTCTATAGCCCAATCGAACTTGATTCTTCCGCCGACCGTTGCCTCTATTAAAAAAAAAACTCAGAAAGGCCATCCCACATCCTACCCAGTACCCACGCAGAAGCAGTCACCGACCCACGGGCATCACTCTCCCTAGTCCGGGAGGAAAGAAAAGTACCATCCATCGATGGCGGCTTCGTCCCTTCTCTCTCTTCTCTCTATCTTCTCTCTTTGCCTCTTAGCTTCACCTTCATCATCCGTAGCACCCGAACTCAAACCCATCACCATCTCCATCCCTCTCTCACCCTTCTTCACCAAGCACCCTTCGTCAGATCCAATCAAGACTCTCCATACCTTCGCCTCTGCTTCTCTGACCAGAGCTCACCATCTCAAGCACCCGAAATCCAAATCTCCCTTTGGCAAAACTCAAGTCTTCCCTCACAGCTATGGAGGCTACTCCATCTCCTTGGGCTTTGGCACGCCCCCGCAAACCCTGCCTTTCCTTTTGGACACTGGCAGTAGCCTTGTCTGGTTCCCCTGCACTTCCCGCTATATTTGCACCAACTGCGCCTTCCCTAACGTCGACCCCGCAAATCTCCCAACCTTCGTTCCAAAACTATCATCTTCTTCGAAGATCGTGGGTTGTAAAAACCCCAAATGTGCCTGGATATTCGGGACAATTGCCCAGTCTCGGTGCCACGACTGTAACCCAGCTTCAAAAAACTGCTCGCAAAGTTGTCCTCTGTACATGATTGAATACGGTGCAGGGTCAACCGCCGGATTACTGCTTTCAGAGACCCTGGATTTCCCGGATAAAACCTTCCCCGATTTTCTCGTTGGGTGCTCCATTTTTTCGACGCGCCAACCCGCCGGTATTGCCGGGTTCGGTCGTGGTCGAGAATCGCTGCCATCGCAATTGGATCTCAGTAAATTCTCTTACTGCTTAGTGTCTCGCCGCTTCGACGATACTGCGGAGAGCAGTGACCTTCTTTTATTCCGAGGGTCTGGTTCCAACAAGACCCTGGGCATGAGCTACACGCCTTTCCGTAAAAATCCGGTTACCAATAACACCTCATTCGGTGAATTCTACTACGTAACCCTGCGTAAAGTCATCGTGGGCACTCAGACGGTCAAGATTCCCTACAAATATCTGGTTCCAGGAGCTGACGGTCACGGAGGAACTGTGGTGGACTCTGGAACAACCTTCACCTTCATGGAAAAGCTGGTCTTTGAAGCCGTGGCAAAGGCGTTCGAGACTCAGATGGCTAACTACTCCAGAGCTGTTGACATTGAAGCCCGGTCCGGCTTGAGTCCTTGTTTTAATATTGCGGGTGACAAACAGTTGGTAATACCGGAGTTAACCTTTCAATTTAAAGGTGGTGCGCGGTTGGTATTGCCCTTTGAGAATTATTTCGCTCTCGCTGGTCATAGGAACGCCGTTTGCCTGACCATTTTCACGGACAATACGTTTGGTCCGGGGCTGTCCGGCGGGCCGGCCATAATATTTGGGAACTTTCAGCAGCAGAATTTCTATGTGGAATACGATTTGGAAAATGAGAGGTTTGGCTTCCGGAAACAAACTTGCAACAAGTAAACTAATCGCTGCAAGGGCGTGGAGCTAGATAATAGCATTGCAAAAGGCTATAGAGAAGGGGAACGTCCAGTGTATGCACAATGAGGAGGGCTCTGAGGCAGCAGAGAAGGTGAATGGATGGTGGGGTGGAGCGTTGGAGCTCGCGATGGAGTTGTGCGGCGGCGTTGAAATCGAGATTTATCGATCGATCTGTTTTTTGTTGCAATAATTTGTCCAATAGTAAAGGAAGTAAAATAATGTTTGTTTTTGGGGGGCAAGTGAAGTAAAATAACGTTAGAAGTTTGTCTTTATGTTAAAATACACATCATAATTTATCCAAAAAAAAATGAAAGCATTGGACAATCGGTGGGGGAATTCGGAGTATGATACTCTGATAAGTTATAGATATTACTAGCCGTTATGCTCCAACTCTTAACACCCGTTTATGGTGGTTGCTTTCTACTGTTACATGTTATGCGTTTCCATGGATGTCCTGTTTGCTTTCTATTTTCAAAGCACAACTTTGTGGCTACAGCCAATGCGTCACTTTCTCCTTATCTTCGAAGGTAAGCTTCTTAAATCCTTTTGTTTCTTTGGTCCAACTTCAGTTCCTCTTCTCTCTCACGCATCTCCACTCGCAACAGCCAAAATATACCCTGACGACGATGGAGTTTACGCTGAATTATTGGCTCACACTCAAAATTTGGTACAAACACGATAGAAATAATGGCTTCCCTCACTGTAGTGTACTTTTTAGGTAAGGACCTTTAATAATTTTATCTGGGGGTGACCGACAATAGCCTATAGGTGCCCATACATTTAATTTAAGCAACAACTCATATATGACGTCCAATGGACATCCTTAATGCATTAGTAGAAGTAACATGTACAGCAACATTGATGGGCAATGCTACCTGTTCTTTGTATCTCCAGTTTGAGAGGCGCTTTATTGCCATTTGGGACTGACTGAAGCATACATAACTCAAGGGCTCAATCTCGAGTGAGAAATGGAAAGAGAAAAGTTGTGAAAAATTAGAGAAGATAACCTATTTGAGAATATTGTATTTACAAGGGTTGACACAAGTATGAATTTTGATTGCCTATAATATATGTCATGATGATCATAGATGGAATTTATCGAATATTCAACATTGGGATGTCAAGGCTGGCTTTCTTGTCCACACAACAAAGCCTAAAGAAATGTCATATGCACATTAAATCTTATCCTATTGGCTATACATTCAACAAGCCTAGTGGAAAACGCACCAGTAATATCAAGACATGACTTCAACTTGAAGCAGCAGCAGAAGAAGCCTGTAGGACCGCTTCTTTGATAGGCGAGAGAGGGTTAGAGCCATCTATTCGTCACCCACCAAATGTCTCTCCATTTTAACAAAGAAGGAAAGAAAAAAAAACGTTAACTAGGGACAAAGCATATATATTTGAGTGAGAACACGAGATGAGTAACAAAAATAACGTGGAATTATGGAACTTTCCAACATTATTTGCTTCCAAACAACATGCGAAAAAGGCAACATTGGATATAGAAGAAGCAACTTGGAAAGAGGGGTTTCACTGATTTATGTGGAGAAAACGTGGATGTGTGATAATGAAGATTGAAAGTCACGGTTGAAAATAAGAAAGAGGTATAGCAGAAGTGGCCAGTGGGTGAAAGAAATGACTCATACAGCACAGGGGTTGAGCAATTGAAAACAAAAACGGGTGCTTTCTTTTTATGTTTGCATCTCTACCCACCGTCCACTATTAAACTCGGACAGTCGTTGGTGCTATAATTGGTGGAACCTTTCATTTTCAATATGTTAACACGGGTGGTGATCAAGAGGAGGAATTTGGTGGCCTTGTCTCTCATATATCTTCTTGGTAGTTTGTTGATAGCATAGAGTTAGTGAAGAGAGTTTAAACAAGTTATGATCATCCCAATCAAATCAAGATGATCACAGGTAATACAATAATATTTCTCTCTTTTATTAAATTATTTATTTTTATTATAATAAATATTAAAAATTTACTCCAATTATCTGTTTCTTCACATTTTTTAACGACTTGCTGATTAACTAGACTAAAATTTTGGGACTTCTGTTTTGCAAACACCACTCAGATCACGTGGATGTGTTTTAATAGGAATTGAACTGTATATTGGAGATACGTTTGACGGTTTGGAGAGTTTTTTTCTTCTTCTTCACAAGGTAGCCCTCTACTCTCTCAATTCCTTCCCGTCTCTCACTCTCACTGTCGCTCAAATATTGAGGGGTTTAAAATTTTAGGGTATTAAATTTGGTAAAAAAATAAAGAGAGATGATTCTAAAATTTTACTTAACCAACTCCAAAAAGCTCCACGAACTATGGGATGTTTTCAGATTCGGTTCCATTTCTTTTCAAATTTTTACCTTTTTCTTGCATGCAAAAAGCTTGTTCGGCAGTAAGTCTGTGACCGTTGAGAAATTGAGCCCACGATGTTTGTTTGTTTGTTTCAACTCTACTTTTCCTTCTCGCCAAGTTTTAATATGATTCTTCTGCAATTTTTGAAGGATGAGGTTTGCAGGCGGATTGATGCTAAAACATGTTTTCAACTAAAGATGATTTTTTTTATAATTTTCTGCTCAACTTGTATAACGTAATTTAAGAGAGATAGACACAATAAGTGGATACAAATATGATAAAATTATTCAGACTACTTGGCAGGTCCAACCCAAGTGAGGCTCAATACACTTTAATGAGCCCAGTGATAAAAATTCTAAAAGCAGACCCCTCGGCAGATTCCAAGAAATCTCCTCGTCTGCAGTCTTACACCCCATTGACCAAAAATCACATCAGCTTGCAAAGATATCTGCTCCACTGACAACCAATCAGCTCATTTAGTGCGGAAAAGGGGAAACACTATTTTTCTATGAAAGAAGGGCTCCTTGGCTAGCTATAGGGATCGACGGTAAGAAACCAAAAACTCGTCTCTTTTTTCTTATTTTCTCTCATGATTTTACAGAGGACTGATTTGAGCTTCGGAGGCTGACCCACAGGGCAGTCCAACTCATTATTTTATGAGTTTTGCAGGTTCTCCACCGTTCTTCATGCTGGGTCTCTAGTACAGTTCCCTTGGGCTCCTTGCCTTAGGGCTGCTCAACCCCACCGGTAAAATTCGGTGGCACTGGCACCGGGTTGCCGATACCCGGCCTAACTGGTGTTGGTGGCTTGTTTTTAGGAAAATCCGGTGGTTTTCCCGGTTTCCGGTTTACCCGGCACCGTGTTCCCGGGTACTGGAAACCATATTTTTTTTAAAAAAATTTAATATTAAAATGACGTCGTTTCGTCATTTCAAACTTAACCTAAAACCCTTCCCCCCCTCAACGTCAACCTTCAATTCATCCCCCTGGTCGACAATCTCTCTCTCCCTCCCACCCTTTCCAATCTCCCCCCTCCCCCACCCTTCATCGGCCACAATAGGGTCTCCTTTCTCTCCCTGGCTCACTCTGTGTATGTTCTTGCGTGCGAGAGTGGATCTAAGAGGCGATGACGTTGTCAGGCATGAGAGGGCTTTTGGTCTTCATCAGCGACATCTACATTGCCATTGATGTTGTTGATGTTATGGCTGGTGACATTGCCCGTGTTGGCCTGTCCACCAAAGAGCAGTGAGTTGTTAGGCATGAGAGGAATGGCATGGTGAGGTGTTTTTTCGGAATATTTAATTTCTTCTTCTAGTTGTGTGCATATCAACTAGTGTGCATTTACCATTTATATTGAGGTAGAGAGGACTCGTAGAATTGTCAGTGTAGTCTGTTTTGTTTCATTCCAAGTATATTGTCTGTTTTTTCATTCATTGCCCAAATTTTGTTTTCTCATGCTTGCTGTCTCGCACTCAAACTTGCTGCTCTTTGTGTCTTGGCATCTGGCTGTTCCTGATGTATTTTGTTGTGTACAATGTTGTTGATTCTTTTCCTTTTGTATTGAGGTATATATTCTGTACTTGAATGACCTCTGTCACAGGTTGAACTTGTAATGCATGCCAGGTGCTCGGTCGAATGCCCAAAAATTAGCTTATAGTTTGTTATCCCTGCACAATTGTATATAAAAGCAAGAGTCTGTACACAACATATGTAATAAGTGAAATATCCTCTTTATTGCGAAGAACCATGTAATTTGCACTTCTGTTGAGTTACTGTCATGAATTGTAGAGTCAACAACTGTGCTTATATTGCCTGTTGTGGACACTATCGATCGAGCAACCTTTTATTTATTATCTCATTGCAATTTTGTTCTAGAGTATTTAATCAAGAGCATTTTGTTTCTTGTTTATTAACAATTTTCCCTTCTATGTTTGCCAATCGACTTTTAACCCATGCTGCCATGCATACAGGTTAAAGAAGCAAGAGCTTATGTCATTTGCACAATCAGCTGAAGATGTATTGCGAGCTGTGTAGGAGTCCGCAAAAAGGGAACTTGGTAACTCAATTAAGTCCTTTCTGGAAGCTGTTCAGGACAAGAATGGTAACTCAATGCTAAGTTGTTTCTTTATGGTATGAGATTTTAGTTTTCCATTGATCTCAGGGAATGAAACTTTTCCAAATAACTCATATAGAGTTTGATTGACTAATGCGGGTGTATAAGAAGTTCCACATATATGGTATGGATGTATAGTATTGACTAATGTGGCTGTGATGCACAATTGGAAATTATGTTTTCTAATACATTAGGCGAAGTGCATAAAATGCTAAAAAAATGGTCTAATACGAATGTAGGATAACCGGAACCGCCACCGTTAAAGGCCGGTTTTTGCCCTTAACGGTGTAGGTGTAGGTGGCCCTTATTTGAAAATCGGCCTACACTGGGGTTGTGCAGCCCTACCTTGCCCAGCAGATTATCGTGATAGACCGGTTAAAAATGGTTTCATCAGATCCCATCATAGAATATATATTGCTCGAAACTTTATTTGAGCACTATTAAATAGTATAGAGTCCACCTATTATGTTTATATCTTCTTATTGCAACATACAATTCAGACATAAAATTATACAGTCGGTTTTGAACATATGTCAAGCTATAGAGTAGTCAGTAGTGTCATTATCCAGAAAGTGTATTTTTAGATAATTGTATTGTTTGTTTACTGAGGACAAATAGTAAGCAAACAGAATGGATGAAGTGAAGAATTAGCTTATTATGCAGACGACATACCTTACTAACAACAATTGGTAACACGTAAATGACAAAATCAGAAGTGTTTAGTTTAGAATATTAATTAAAAGTTAAAACACAAGAAAATGTCCTGCAAGATTTGGACGACCTTAATTAATCTTAAGGAAGCTGAACAATCACCTCTATTACCAGGCATTTGGTTTAGCGTCACGCTTTTAAAAGCCAAATTCAATATTCAACCAACCTATAAACTCATTTATTTAATCCTAACTAATATTACTTCCTACCTTTTCGGAAATATAGGGAAACCCTGCTTCTCCTCAGCTAAATTTTATAATTGTAAATTTTTTTCTTCCTCTACGGAGCCATTCGATAACTCCCAACTATTTCATGCATAATTTAAAATTTCTCCCTCCTCCTAGGCCTTTTTATACCTGTTTATTAAGTTCCCTTGATCAGCTTTAACAGCAGGTTGAAAAGGACAGGAAACGACGTAACAAATCTCGGGTCACTCAAAAAGAAGCGGCTATTGAATGGAAATCAAAGTCCAAACAATCACTCACCCAACATAGAAGTCCAGACAGTTTACAAGAGATTTGGACTGAGCCCAATAGCAAACTCAATCCGATTTAGGTTCAGGTTTCAAGCTCATCCAAGCCCAACTCAGCTCAAACTAGCACAAAACCTCTGCCCAATAATTCGGGCCTGAATGGGCTTGTTTAGCACAGTACCCATCCTAATTCATAAAGTCAAATCTACCCATACATGGGATGTAACGCCGTCAAGTTTGTGGGTCGCCTTGTTACACGTCAGCTCTGCCCAACCATTACCATTTACCAATGGCTTAAATGCTCCGTACGTCCCTGGGGTATGACCCTTTCCCAGTTTAGTCCTTAGCGTATGAATTTCCCTTAAAAAATCACTGGGGTTGGGCCCTATTCCCAGAAGGGTCCTGCCGTCAACTTATTGGACGAAATTGCTGACGTGGCTAACAGAAGACACGTGTTTGTTGACGTGGCACGTTTAAAAATTAGAAAAAAAAATAATACGAAGGCACGTGTATAATTCGAAGCTGAAATCCCTAAAATGCCCCAAAATCCCCAAAGGCACGTATATATACATTGGCTTTGCTTCCTCTGTTTTTCAAGCTTTCTATTCCTGCGAATCTCAGCTAACCTGCATGTCTCTGGAACACCATTGGCAAAATATATCATAGATTAATTTAGTAAATTTTATTTACGTCCCAGTTTTTTCCTCTTCTTTGATAACAGGAAAACATTGTTCCACTTTATTGGTTCCCCGTTTTCCCGACTCTGTTTTCTTTTGCATTTTTTTTCTTCTTCTCTATTCCTCTCAATACTCGATTTTCGTCGAGAGTTTCATCCTTGAGTGCCCATTTGAACTATCCACTACATGCATTCATTGCGAAGAAGCCGCAGGAATTATCTATACAGCCGCCTCCGAGATCCTTCTCACCTTTAGCTGCTCCCTTACCATGTGACTTACATATTGTGAGTTTTAAGGTCCCTCGACCTTTAAAATATTCTCAGCAACCACCTGAAGATTCTAGGTTTGTTCTAAACTTACAGAGACTCCACTGGGATTCTTCATACTGTCGGAAGGGCAGATCACAGTGCACCAGTGTTGCTGATGAGCCTGTGAATCTGTTCTACATGTTCAAGGGGCTTCGTGCATTGCATGTAAGAGCAACTTCTTTGAATCTCTTGCACGAAGACTCCGAGGTTCTTGGGTACACTGAGCAGTTTGGAGATGTTGCGCAAGAGGGACATGTACTCATCTCTCCCATGGAAATACAGGCTTACAGTTTTTTCCCCGTTTTCCCGACTCTGTTTTCTTTTGCATTTTTTTTCTTCTTCTCTATTCCTCTCAATACTCGATTTTCGTCGAGAGTTTCATCCTTGAGTATGAACTTGAATGTCCACATATCATTCTGTGTCATTTTGGTACAGTTTGGAACAGAGGATATGACTTTTTGGTAGAGCTACTTGCAGTTCTTCATCCTCTTCTTTATGTGCATGAGACTACTACTTTGGCAACGCATTTAGAGATCGGAACCAATTTTCAGTTCTTCATCCTCTTCTTTATGAAACTTCCATACCGAAGCCAAAATACCATTAGACGTAGAAGGCTTAGATTTGTCACGTCCCTGCACCTGCACCCACAATATGCCTGTCATTAGACCCATAAAGAATACTGTTAAGAAGAAGTGGAACTCAAGCTTCCCAGTTCGCTCCAAATATGCTATAAAACTAACTAGCTTGGTCGGAAAGGTAGACCCCACGATGCTCCGGGACAAGTTGGCCCAGAGGGCCAAGAAGAAGGTCGATCTCCTCTCCCCCCAGCTGAAGAAGGACAACAAAACAGACGACAAATCCGACGAAAAGTCGGAGAAGAAAGGTGGCGACAAAAAACCCAAAGAGATATTTTCTAACACGTGGTTTCTTAAGTTTTTATTTTTTTTTTATTTTTTTATCTTTTTAAAATATTTTTTATTTTTTTTTATTTTCTAACACGTGTCTTAATGTAATTAGACCAAATTTTTTTAAAAAACGTACCTGTCATTGCCACGTCAGCAAACACGTGTCTTTTGTTAGCCACGTAAGCAATTCCGTCCAATAAGTTGACGGCAGGACCCTTCTGGGAATAGGGCCCAACCCCAGGGACTTCTTAAGGGAAATTCATACCCTAAAGACTAAACTGGGAAATGATCATACCCCAGGGACGTACGGAGCATTTAAGCCTTTACCAATATAACATAAGCAGAATCCTGAAACGTTGAAAGTTGGTTGCCAGAATCGACCCGCCGAACCACCACCAAACGGCCAAACCAGAAGTCCTTGCGCGCGGGCCATTCTACAGAGCAAAACTCGCACACACTCAAATTGTGTTCTCGCCCTCACCTTGTCCCCCTCGTCTTCGACTTCATTTAACATAGGGTTTGTCCCCCCGGTAGATCGAGCTATCGGACCCTGGATCGGTCACCATGTGGCGGTCTTTCTGGCGGTCAATCGACCGCTTTTCGCTCCAGCACTTCAAGTAAGTTCCCTATCGCCAGTCACCACCATCTGGTTTAGGAGTTTCAACCAACACTTGTGCTGTGATCTATATGTTCCCTGAGCTTGTTTTGAAAAATTCTTGAGGAATTGGAAATGCTCGAAAATATCGTCTTCTTCGTCCTTTTGGTTTCTATTACTAAAGCTTATGTAATCTTTTTGCGGATATAGATATGTAATCAACGAACTTCGAGCGATCAAAGTTGTGGATAGTCGTAACAGGGTAACTCTTTTGACCTTGGGATACATTTGGTTGAAGCGTTTCTCTTTTTTATGAACTCATCATCTCTTCGATCTGCTCTCTCCAGGAGTTGGTCATAGATCTACTGCAGTCTATAGTAGAGATAGTTACCTATGGCGATAGACAAGATCCTATGATATTTGAGTACGAATTGCCTCCTCATGATAGAGTTTTTTCTTTGAGATTTCGGTTCTCGCTATCTCGGTTGACATTGTAGTAGCTACGGCTAAACGAAATTGCAGATGTTTCATGGAATACCAAGTTCTAGCGGAATTTGTTCGTGTGCTGAAGATCAGCAGAAATTCAAGGATCGAGGCACCGCTACTGCAGTATCTAAGCATAATGATTCAGAATATGGATAGCGAACAAGCAGTTTGTAAGATTGATTCGAATGCCATTCTTATGTATGCTGACGTTGTCTAGTTTTTTGGTTTTTTCCTTCTCTCCTGGTTTGCCTTTCTGCAAACATGCGTTTTGATTTTGGAGAGGAGGTTTTCAAAGCTATGATCATGTCAAACCTTTCATTCCTTTTTTCTGCTCTTATCGAATGTCTCCGTTGGCTAGTCCTTTGACCATGTCTTATTTTTTGATGCATTTGATGGTTGCATCTTGCAGATTACTGCTTAAGCAATGATTATGTTAACAGCATCATTGCTAACCAGTACGATTTCAATGTAGGAGATCTGGCTCCATATTATGTATCCTTTTTAAGGTTTTGACCTCTCTCTCTACCTCGCTCGTGCTCTATTTAACTTGGTTGTGGCAAAATATTTGAACTAGTTAGCATTTTTATGTGTCTTCCTTTGGGTATTTACTTTTATTATAGGAGGAGGTAAACTTTTCTGATGATTTCCAGGCTATCTATTGTTCTTTTTTAATATCAGGGCAGTGAGCAGCAAAATTAACAGAGACACACTTTGTCTTCTTGTAAAGGTTCAGGGGGTAAGTTAAGCTCATACATTATAGGATGTGATGTCATTATGATGATGGATCAGTTACGTACTAGACTGTGGAGTACGCTTTATATTGTGAAAGGTTGTCTTAAATCATATATTGCATATGGCGTGTGGTGGACAAGAAAATGAAATTACAGAATCAAGGCATCTGATAATTGTACTTTTATGTCCAGAAGAAGGGAAGTCTTTGGTCTGAAGCCGTATCAGATAGTGTGTGTTAAGCTAAAACCAAGCCTTTTGGTGTTCCATTCATCGCCCACCTTTATTTTCTTTTCTCTGAGTACTTTTGTAGTCATCCTATTGTTTGGTATTGTTTATTAAGCTATTTCTTGTACAGAGATGCACAACCATTTCCTTTTCTGGATGCATGTGGTGTCATTCGTAGGTTACATGTCCATCATCCCTCATTCTTATCATGCATGCCGAGTTAACCTTTTCTCATTTAGGGGAAGATGCCAATCATCAATATTCCATGACTGACGAGTATATTCTGGATGTACTTGAGCCCTTTATTGAATTAACTTAACAGACATGAATTGTATAATGGTTTCAATTATGTGTTCAGGAGTCTCATTAAGTCTGCATGTATTGGCCATTGTTCTTGCATGGGTGCCTCTAGTATGTTTTGTTTAATTATACTTATTTGGTTGAGTTTCAGTGATGGTCTCTCAATCTTTTATTATTATTTTCTTCATTTTGCCGTATCATATCTCCCTTCAATTGCAGGATGCTGTAGTCTCATTCCCACTGTATACTGAGGCCCTTAAATTCGCCCATTACGAGGAAAAGATGATTCAGACAGCTGTACGTGCATTAACTCTCAACACATACAATGGTATTCTGCTGTTATATTTTTTTTATATCTTCTCAAACTAGAAGATATATATCCAAGATAGGATGTAAAATACATTTTTGGCACATTGCAACTCTATCCTTTTGGTTATGCAGTGAGCGATGATATGGTCTTTCAATTCATAGCTACTCCTCCAGCCTCAAAGTACTTCTTGGACTTGGTGTGTAGATTAAGACAGCAATGCTTGCATCTAGACACGCTTCTCCATGCTAAAGAGTAGGTTTCTTAGTTTTAAGAGGGATTTAATTTGATGAATTATTCTTTGGAGTGTATATAAGATGTATTTAAGGAAAAAAAATTCCTTGACATTTATGCAGGCAAACAGGGACTCATGGGAGAAGAAATGAACTAATTCTAGAAACAGATAAAATTGTAGATGATCTTTACTACTTGAATGACATACTTGGTGTTGGCGAGTGTCATTTGAGTAGATTAATCACCCAATATCTTTTCAGCTTACTTGTCTTCCCCATATTGCTTCCATTACTGCAGTTAAGGCAGCTTGATGTAAGAGATTCTCTGCCTAAGCTCTTTCTATGTTAACTGTTTTTCTGTATTAATTTCTCAGTAAACACTATTTGCATATTTTCTCCAGGGGTCCAATGTATCAGCAGTCACTTCTGTGTATATCATTTCTCGTCTTCTTCAAGTTGTAGGTGGAAAAAACATGATCAACACAGTGGCTGGTCTTATTTTATATCCTTATATGATCTCAAGCGTGGGGGAAGCTACTGAAGGGGACACAGTTGATATGAATGTTAGTTATTTTTTTGACCTTTTGAAAGGTGTGGTAGAAGGGGTATGTTCTGGTTTAGAGTCTGAAGGATCAGAAAACGTTGAAAGCATTGATTTGTTTAGGCATTTGGAAGAGAGCATTTCAGCTAATTCTCAATTTAGCAGCAGCTCTCGGCTTGATGTCTGTACAGAAAGGTGGGTCTCTGACAAAAATCAATCCTTCAAACTCAAGTTATTAGTTTAATATTGCAGTGCATTCTTAAAATTGAACTGCCTTTTTGACTGTTTTGTTTTTCTTTTTGCTTTCTATATTGATTTTTCGTCCAAATATACCACTTGAGAAATGATGGTAGAGGACACCCTGGCAACAAGGAACAGATAGCAGGCTCATACTTATCTCTGATTGCACTTTGTTGAGTGCAAGGCAATACCACCTATTAAGCACGAAGAGTTAATTGCTTATGATCATTTTCTTCTTGGGAGATATCCCAAATTTTTATTGACTCAATTCCCATTTTTCTGGCCCATAAGTTTCATCGTACGTGTTTGGTGTTATTTTCGGGTAGGGAGCTTAGGCTGCTCATATATTTCAGTGTTATACCTGGGCAAATGGCATTTATCGGTTATGTTTGGCAACAAAATAAACCACCATGCATACTAAGTTCCTTTCCTCTATTGTTGCAATGTGAGAACTGCCATCTGTATTTACATTGGTTATGAAATTTTTTACTATTCAGGGGTGGAATACTTGCATATATTTCTGCCGATGATCACTGTTTGCTGCTGGCATCTCTATTTTTATTGCTTATCATAGCAGAAAGTAAAGGTATCACTTTATAACTTCAGACTATATCTATGTTTTTGGGGCTTTTTTTTAATCTCTCTCTCTCTCTGTTGCTAATTTGTTTGTTTGCATTTGTGGGTGCATGTGCAGATCTTGATTTTCACCTAGCTTCAATGATTGGGTTAAGCAAAAGTCAAGATATGAAAGTAAGCATTGACACGATGGCAGTGTGCATCTGTATGGATCAATTTTATTTACATATTGAATATACCTGCAATCAAGGTTTCTTTATCATAGGTAGTGGTGGAATTAACCTCCTGTTTTCATTGTTGGCACACAATTGGCCAAAGGGAGGGAAGTACTCTTTAAGTTTTTTTTATTGAAAATAAAATGCTTATATGATGATTTCGACCCAATATGCTTTTTTTTCCTTTGAGATTTGAAGACCAATTTGCTTGTAATGATGGTGCCATTATTCTCAAACATCATGAAGATTGTTTACCACATTGTCCACCTTTATGTTAAGTGTAATATATGACTTCTATTTGTATTGCATTTGAAAAAATACGTTGATGTTGTCTTATCTTTCTTTCTTTCTTTTAAGCGAAAATATGATTGCTTTTTGGGAATTCTGATCTGCCATCATTGGTACATTCAGTTGCAGACACATGACATGTCAGCTTCACGGGTGGTGGATGAAAGTATCTTTGTGAAATTTATGCCCCAGGTATGTATCAAACGTAATAGTTGGTCTGGGCTATTGCTTATATATTCCATTTTCCTACTTTAAAGGTTGTCAAATAGAAACTGTTGACCAATCTGTTAAAACTGGTACCTTGAGCGTCCTGGTTCAGTCTAACTTTCAACGCCCTGATAAGTGTATGGTTTTATTTATTTTTCTCTCTTTTTATCATACAGATTTTAAATGCATTGTTGAAGATTTTAGCAAGCCAACCACCATTGTCTATACTAATACAATGGCATACAGGGTGGTTTTTCCGGAAGCTACTGATCTCTCAAGGGAAGATCCTCAATGAGCTTAACTTCAAACTATTCAATGTAAGAATTCACCAGAGCTTCAATCATTCTTTTTTTTCCTCCTGATTCTGACATAGGAAGTACTTCTGCGAAGAAACTTCAATATAGATTGCAATGGGTGGTTGTTTTTGCTTTGCATATTTGAGTCATCTTCTGAGTCTCGCTCTATCTTCATATTTTCGTGATTCCTACCCACTATTATTCCCCTATACCTTTAATATTCGCATTGGGCACACTTAAAAAACAATCTGCATTGCAAAACCTTCAGATTTAAGAATGTCAGATAGGTCTCAGCTAGCCTTTTTGCCATCAATAATGGGAGTTAGCCGCGCTGAAAGAAATAGAGAGCATTGCTGCATGCGTTACTATCATTTGAACTCGTCATTTTTTCGTCTCAAGCTTTCTAAAGTTCTATAGTTTCTAGTTGCCATTGACAGACATCATATGAGCAGTCCCGAGAACGCCTTTGGAAAGAACTTGATGGATGCTGGTTTGATTATATCCCAGACACTCTCATAAATGAATGGCCAAGCTGTAAAACAGGTATTTAAGGCTTCCTTTCTGTTTCACGGTAGGAGCTGAATCTCTCCTTGTGAGGTTGAAGGGCTTCACCTTAAGAGGTTGAACAAATATGGCCAGTTTTGGAAATTGTGGTAGCTACCCCTTCTGCTTTGTATAGCCAAAATTAGAGCACAGTGAAAGAGAAGATAAAATATTTCAATTGGGTTAACAATTTAGACGGGATTGATTTCATCTGTATTGATATTGCATGTAGCTCTAGAGGAATCATCCCAATCCAAAGATCCCTTATTTGCATTGGAGCTTGCTCTCTGCCAACAAAAGACTGATGGTATGTATTTCTTAAACCAACGGAAACTCCGAGTTTCCTAATTGAATTGAATTATTTACTTTTCCACCGTGTTGCTCTTTTTTGGAGAGAACAAATAAATCTTTGCATATTGCAGGTGATACCGCTACCCTTTCTGCTTGGCAGAGGATGGTAGAAGCCGTGAAGGTACTTAGAGTTCGTTCTTATTTCATTTTCATTAGTTGTATCTTATATTCAGTCTTCTCCATAAACATCAATAGTTTTTGCTTGTTGGTCTGGATATTCAACCTGACTTGCATTGGACGTTTGAGTTCAATTTTCTCTTTTAATGACTCGCCCTTTATTGGAGTATTTAGGAGAGAGATAGTCATTGTAAGACTGTTTTGGATATCTAGGGCTAGGATTCGAGTGCAAGAGACAACCTCTCGGTTAGTGATCTCTGGCCTCTAATTTTGAACATTTTTTGCATCTTCGCTATGGATGTTGTCTTGAGACTGCATCACATATTATTGTGTGTTATGTTGCTCAATCAAGTGAAAATCTAGGTTCTTGCACCATTATTCTGTTAGAGGATGCCTTCTCAGTCTTCTAAACCTTTTTACTATTTATTGTTGATGCTTAGATGAGTCAAGCTTCCAACACATTGTCAACCTCCACTTGAAGCTTCTAAACCTTTTTACTATTTATTGTTGATGCTTAGATGAGTCAAGCTTCCAACACATTGTCAACCTCCACTTGAAGCAAAATGAAATTCTAAGTGGCAGGTGTTAGTGCGCTGATGGTTCCTGGCTAGAAATGTTGAATTTTGAGTGTCATGTATAGATGTAAGAGAGAGGTACTTCAATCACTGATGACCTATATTTGATGAGATCTAGAACATAGAAGTGACAATCGTATATTTCATTTGCTTCGACCTAATACTTGCCCAGGTACATTGTGTATGCCTTTTCTATTTATGTTGTCCATAGCTTCGTGATCCACGTAGACACTGAGTTAGTTCATATGTACCACGCAATCTTTTGGCAACACCCCCCCCCCCTCCACCACCACCACCACACGAAACTAGAACAAACCACCGTGGAGCACTGCCCTGAATTTTGCTTATAATTTGAACAAACAGGAAGTGGTTTTTTATGCTTGGATTTTTGCTCATGTTTCTGCTCTGCTCATTTCATTTGCTTGGTTAATTCTCCATTACAAACGTTCATTGCTGTCTTTGTGGGTTTCATTCTAGTGAAGCCTGTTTACTCAGGTTTAATTCATTTTCTGTGGTTATATTTCTATGAAAATTGTTCAGTCCATATTTCAGTTGACAGGGTGTAGGGGATCTCATCATAGTTCTATTTTGTAGATATTCATTCTCCATCTTCAGCTTAAGGCAGTTATTTTTAAAGGAGATTTGATTGAGATACCCCTGCTGAACTGGACCACCGATCCAACTGCTGATTCCGGAAGAAGTCATGCTTCAAATATTTCATTTGCAAGCTTTGGGTCCGATGTTTCTCTAGGTGGGTTATCCATCCAGCAAAACAACTTCAGCTGTCCAAAGTATTATATAACATCATGTTTATTAATCTTCTAACTAAACTTTTGCAGGCTCTGGAATCCCTTGCAGTATAGCATTTTCCAATGCAGAAATCAGGGATGTCTACCTGATTCCTGTGGTAAGGGGAATTACTGGAAAAGCGCTTCTGACAGAGAAGCATCCCTTCCGCAGTCAGAGAGGAATTGTTATTGCCATTGCTCCATTGGCTGGCTTGAAGGTAAGTACAAATACTGGTAGCAGTAGGTCAACCTTTGGAGATTGTCGATGATGGTCTGGTCACATGATTAAATTTAAGATGTCGTCCATGTGCAACTTTGGCCTTGATTGGTCAGCTTTTTGAGATGTCTAGTTTTGTTCTTTAATGCTAAACTTTATCAAGTAGGGCTGTGGCTGGAGTGCTTGATTTTCTTGCCGCTATGCCAGGCCAGTGTTCAATTTCTACCCAGTGACTTCAACCATGTGAAAAGATTTACACATAGTTGGCAGCACAAGTGGCAAATTTTCTTACAGCCTAGAACTTTTGAGTTATTAGTCATCACACATTTGCCTGTGTAGTTTATCATGAAGACATCGACGGTTGTCGGAAATGTGGGAATGATTATGCTATGGTACACAGTAACTGTGCCCACTTCTGAACTCGTAATTCAGGGCTACTGGGTAGTGAAAATGTAGAGATGGCAGAGATCTCAACAATCTACATTTTTTTTTGCTTCATATTTTCTTCTAATTTTATCAATTGCTGAGGAAATGACAGTTATTCAGCCAAAAAAAACTCTTTTGCTACTCTTATATATCCTCTATATCCGAGATTCCTATGATGTTTGAGAAAGCGTGCAAAACTGTAACATTTATGTCACTAACTACAGCCGAAGATTGACAAGGACCATCCCTCATGGTTGCATCTCCGGATAAGAGAGTTTGACCCAAGATTTGATACAAGCAAAGCTAGAGGGAACCACTTGCAGGTGTCCAATCATGTTGCAGATGGGAGATGGACACTCGGTTTTCCAAACGCGAGAGCTTGTGAGGTAGCTCGGTTGTTGATACTTGAGGAAACTTGTAAGCAGCGATCCTTTGTCGAAAGCATGCTTGCTCCACTACTCCAAGATGATTATCTTGGAAATTTACCAGATAACCCGGATGAGTGAAGCACCGATGTGAGGTGTTGGAGGGTAGACACTCTGGTTTTGTTTGGTTTTACAATTTACACTATATATATATATATATATATATATTTTTTTTTGTAGCGTAACTAGGATGGATTTCCACAATAATGGTGTCTATAATATGTCATAAATTGCACTTGCAGCATAGGAACACTTTTTCAATATTTTGTTATACATTTTTAAGCCTGTAATAATTGATGTCAAAGTTGCATATAGACTTGATGAGCAGCTTGTCCAAGTGTCTCTTGCCCCCAAAAAAAAAATTGCCAACATTTTTTTGGCTAGAATTAGTATGTCTTTTGACGTTGTTGACAATGTTTCATGGATTACATGCTCTCCATTTCGCTAAAAAGGGATCTTCTCTTGTTGGGGTATTGGCCCGGATGAAAGCCGATACGAAGGACATGCTTGGCAAGTATACGTAACTTGCGTCTGCCATCGCCCATGGCAACTGAACATTCTTTGGATTAGTTTCTTCGCACTATACTGGTATAGGGAGTGAATCTGACTTACGGTATGAATAACGCCCCCAGCTCAAACTCTTAGCGGACGGAATTCCATCTGAAAATTCGATTCTACCCTTACAAAATTAACTCCAAGTCACAATATTTTAAAACTATGCTTTAATATCCCATTTTTTAAAACTGGGCCGGGCCGGGCCGGGTGATACAAAAGCTATCGATTCAAAATTGTAAATCAAAATTCTGACTTCGTGTCTATCTTAAATCAAATATTATCCAAGGTCCTGAATTAAGGGCTTTCTCTAACTGCGCAGATCTAAGACTTGAGAAAAATAGAATATATGTCCCAAGGTACAGAGGGGCATTCTATGACAGGGCATAATTGAGGTTTAAGAAAAATTAGCAATAGCATTCAAAATAATTGATTTTAACACTCCGAGTCTCCGATCCCTTGGGTTATACATGACATACACGCAGCTGAACACTTCGCGGGCACTGTCCTATTTGAACCGTACGTGCCTGGCATACATTTTGGACGTAGGAAAGTAAAAATTCTTGTAACTGTCAACGTAAAAGAGCTGAATCCAATTAAGGTAACTTGGTCCAGATGGGTAAAGTTCCAAATTAAAAAATAAGTTATTTTTACCAATATATAAACCCAAAACCATGTAATTAAGTAATTTAAACACGTTGGAGATAGTAGCGAGCCAATTTATTTTGTTTGGACAATGTGTTAAATCTCAGCTATGAACGAGATTTAACAATTTAGTAATCTACGATTTCAGGTTATTTTTGACTGACAAGCGGGTAACTTATATAGCATTGCTAATAAGCATCAACGAAAAGGTGGTTATGAAACTCGTAAACACAGCTCTATTTGCACATCCGATTGAAAGTGGGATCACCTCCATCTTCTAGCTAACAATTTATTAGTGCTGCAATTACGTGCTGGAGAAGTTCCTGCTTTCGACGCCGTTCGTTGGACAAAGTTATCCTTTGCTTTCGAGTGTTAAGACTAAGCCGACCCCGCGCGCGGGTACGTAATAGCTATAGAAAGCACGGGTACGTAATAGGTAATATATAGTTGTTCAGAATATGAGCTAACAAATGGCATTATATTCTCATGATGCCAGCCTTTAAGTTTAAAGCCAAACCCAAGTTTGTTTAGTGCATTGAAGATACTAAGCATAAAATAATGAAAACTTTTCGGAAAAGGAGTGTGGTACTGGTACGTAATTCCATCGCCTTTTACATTAACAAGGCTGTCATGTCAAAATTAGAGCTACTTTTTCCTCCATTGTAACCTTTAAACTTTAAAGTCTGGCCGGCCAGCACAATACTACTACCTGCTCTCTCTCTCTCTCTCTCTCTCTCTTCAGGAGTTATGTTCCCTCTCTACAATATTGCCTTCACCCACATGGCCACGAATCAGCCAAAGATGCTTATTTGAAGCTTAAAGGCATAAAATGAGCGGCCCTTTTGAGTAGATAATGCCATATTTTACTTTTAATGGCGCTTTATGAGAGAGTGCTTTACTTTAAGCAAAAGGGACGGAGATAGAACTAGTATAACGCCATTATTACAAAGCTCTTGTACTCACGTTTTATTTATACCGTTGAGATCACATCTAGTTAACATACATCTTTGAATGAAAGCTATATCAGTAGAAGATGTACGTGGGTAAAGATGATCAATGCGCACAGATAACGTTTCCAATACTACGTACAGCTCTGGTTGTCTACTTACCTTCCTTTGCAGTTGTAATATCATATCTTTTAACGCCAATTCAAAATCGGTTATACGAGAATTACAATATTTTCTTATCAGTATTGGAACTCTAAAATAGTGTTTTCACATGAAGAAAGAAAACGAAAGGGACTGCATAGTCAAATGGGGGAAAGCATAACCCTAACTTTCACTTTGAGACTAATCTCGTCTTGTACATGAAAGCACCGATTTAGCAACAGTTAGAGATGGCTTTTGCTATAGCTATCGATCCATTATTTAGACAAAGTTAACAGTTGTTGGTGAAGAGAGAGAGAAAAGGGATGGGTTAAGGGTGTGTCCTAAGGAAGTGTATCGTATATTTTCATTCCTTTCCATTCAGAGAATCCTTTTTCTAGCATTGGCGAGTGCTTTGTGTTCAAACTATATGGTGTCCTTTAATGTATGTCTTTTTAGGCCAACAAAGATAGAACAAACTTTTTGACTGGGGAATCAGCTAGAATGCTTACCGAGAAAGAATAAACAGTTGGGAGTTTTGGATTATTCGTGTTTGTTTAGGGACTGTTTGGGACCTATACTCTTGCGTAAGCTGTATCGTCTGCCTCGTGCTAGCTAGTCATGATCACGCGCAATGCTGAAAGTATGTGCACTCTGCGCGAATGCACCAACAACCACGTACGTGAATTGGTATTAGAGGGTTAGGCTCGTTAAGAAGACCAAATCACTGCAATCAGAACTGGGTAAGCTCGGTTGCTTGCTGGGAGTTAGAAATAATGGCTCCCTAAAGCTTCTAAAGGCAGACGCTAAAAATAGCTTGCAAGTGTGGACGCAAACTATACGTAAAGGAAATGGACATTGAGACATTCTCAAAGCATCTTGTCGTAGTGTCTAATTCTGAAATGCAGATGCATGCCGTCTTGGGCGCCGCTTATGAAGTGCATGCCTTTAGACTGTTCACTGTTGTTCACCATGGATGCCCATGAACTAGTTTCCGATCATCGCTAGCTTTCCTGTATGATTGCTAGATCATTCTCTTTTATCTCTTTCTTTATTTGTCAATCCTTTTCTTTTTGGTTATCATCTACTTAATTAACTTTCAAGGAGACATTGAGGCTGAAGGGTACAACCACTAAACGTGGATTTGTTCGGGATTCATGATGGGTCATTGGATAAACAAGTTAAAGTCGAAGATGATTTGAGGAATGAAAGAAGATCTCTCGTTTGCCGTGTTTGGAAAATATGTTCCGTTTTATTTATATATGTACTGTAGTTCATTTTGTTTTAACAGCTCAGTACTGGTGGTCTCTAGCTAGCTCGCCTCTCTAGGCAAAGGCACGCTGAGGAATATGACCTTTAACCTAAAATGGGCCACAAAATTAAAAGGGTTAAATGCATCCCATACCCCTGTGGTATTCGCGAATTGCAAATATATCTTTGAGGTAAACAAAGTCATTTTCATACCCCTGAGGTAAACATCAAGGTCACAATATACCCCCCGTTAATGTGCCGTTTGAAACACTAACGGTAAATGCTGACGTGGCAAAAATAGATACGTCAGCACCAATCAGATGATGACACGTCATCGAGAATGAGGCTAAGTTTTTTTTTTTTAAGATTTAATTTTTTTTGCAAAAATAAAAATGATGACATGTCATCATCTAATTGGTGCTGACGTGTCTATTTTAAAAAAATTAATTTTAAATATTTTTTTTAAAAAAGACTTAAATGCATCTCATGCCCCTGTGGTATTCGCGAATTGCAAATATGCCCCTGAGGTATTCGCGATGACGTGTCATCATTTGATTGGTGCTGACGTGTCTATTTTTGCCACGTTAGCATTTATCGTTAGTGTTTCAAACGATACATTAACGGATGAGCATATTGTGACCTTAATGTTTACCTCAAGGGTATGAAAATGACTTTGTTTACCTCAGGAATATATTTACAATTTGCGTATACCACAAGGGTATGAGATGCATTTAACCCAAATTAAAACACCATAATATTCATCACCCGAGGCCCGGGCGAAGAGCCAAGTTAGAAGCCAAAGAATTAAGAAGTAAAAGGAGCTAGCATAAGTTTTGGTATAATATGAAGATATAATAAGAAAGTAATTAAACAAGCTTAAATTTGAAATTCATAAGGGCATTGCGCCAATCACATCATCCCAAGAAGCAACGTCATGATCTTCATGCAGAACTTTTTAGCATTATTTGGTGATACAATTAGTCGGTGTGAAATTATTTGCGAAGTGGACATTCAGTCCACACAACTGCTACGACGGTAAAATGAAATTTCCGCCTCTAATCACGTATGGCTCGTACGTGCTTAACATCATGGACTGAGGCTAATGGTTGTGATTCCTTATATATAAATATAATTAGCGAGGTATCTTATATTCTCGCTAATCAATCGGCAAGACGGAACTAAGAAGAGTGCGACAAAAGTTTTTAGGTAAATTATAAAACAATCGGTAACTCCACAATTCTCCAATCCTAACTAGTCAAATCTTGGACTTCACTTTTGGAAAAAAAACATCATCCACGATATCCACCATTAAGGGTGGTTAACGGTAGTGTAGGTGACGGTTTGACAAAAACTGTAATCGTCACCGCAATTGATGGAATCACATAATTGACACCGTGACCGCACCTCTAAGGCACAATAACCGGCATTACCGGTGGCGGTATTAACGGTAACGATTATACGATAACCGCTTAAACCGTATAACCGTTGTGCAAAAAAAATAAACTTTTTCCTTGAGCTTTTCATTTTTTTACTGTTTTAGGCTGTTCAAATTTCCAACACAATATCATAATTAATAATCATATCAAATGGACAAATATCATAACATATTCAAGTATAATATCATAATCATTAACAATCATAACGAATATAAAGTTGTCCAAAAGTATAACATAATATCATATTCAATCATAAAGACTAAAATCTAATAAAAGTGTCCAAAACATATTCCAACAAAAGCCCAACAAAAGTATGTCACATAATCAATAATCATCTCAAGTCTCAACTATGGGTGATTAACGGTAGTGTAGGTGACAGTTTGACGAAAACTGTCACCGTGACCGCACCGTTAAGACACAATAACCGTCCTTACCGGTAACGATTGACACCGTGACCGCACCGCTAAGACACAATAACCGTGACCGCACCGCTAAGGCACAATAACCGCTATTACCGGTGACAGTATTAACGGTAACGATTATACGATAACCGCTTAAATCGTATAACCGTTGTGCAAAAAAAAATAAACTTTTTCCTTGAGCTTTTCATTTTTTTCACTGTTTTAGGCTGTTTAAATTTCCAACACAATATCATAATTAATAATCATATCAAATTGACAAATATCATAACATATTCAAATATAATATCATAATCATTAACAATCATAACGAATATAAAGTTGTCCAAAAGTATAACATAATATCATATTCAAACATAAAGACTAAAATCTAATAAAAGTGTCCAAGACATATTCCAACAAAAGCCCAACAAAAGTATGTAACATAATCAATAATCATTTCAAGTCTCAACTATGGGTGATTAACGGTAGTGTAGGTGACGGTTTGGCGAAAACTGTCACCGTCACCGTACCGTTAAGACACAATAACCGTCCTTACCGGTAACGGTAGCGATAGTGGTTAAAACGGTAACCGCCAGTGCAAATGAACACCCTCATCCACCACAAAGGCTATTTGTCATGTACTACCTATTCGACGGATTAATAATGGAAACTAATCTACTCAAATATTGATTACTTGGCCTAAATATATTATACGACTAATTAATCTATATATCGTTCGTGTAATTATTATCGTAATTATTGCCAAATGATTTCTGAGAGGAATCATGATGAAACGGGAAATTTCTCAAGATGCCATGCCAAGTCTGGGGGTATATAATTAATGATACTAGAGAATGGAGATCATACTTTGCTTGAGAGGACACCTAAGAAAAGATGGGCCCATCTCAAAGTGTCCCTGGGAATTTGTTATCCATTAGATTTTTTATTTATTTATCATCTTGTGATTTGCTGGCTCAATTGTTTCTCATGAATTAACGAGGGGCACCGCAAAAGCTCCTAACTTTATGAAATAATGGGAGAGAGACATACATAGGATATGAGCGGGGGAATATTTCAATGTTGGTCTTTTTAGAAATAATTTTTTTTTATTTTAGATAAATGATACACCCAATTATAGAAAATTTTAATTGAATTTATTACTTCTTATTTATGAAATTAAAAGATTATAAGGGTGGCTTATTTATAAGCTAAAATCTTCCAACACCCCACATTGCTAAGCAACGTGGGACTACACCACATTTCAACAAAGTAAGATTATTGGCTTATAAATAAGCCTCATTGTAACCTTTTTAAATATAAGTGAGAAAATTAATAAATCCAATTGAGTATTCCCATAATTGGATACATTGTTAAGGCAATGTGGGCAAGTAAGATTATTGACTTATAAATAAGCCCCCTTGTAACATTTTTAAATATAAGTGAGAAAATTAATAAATCCAATTGAGTATTCTCATAATTGGATGTCTCATTTATCAAAGTTATAAATTTTTATTTCTTGTATGATATTAGAGCAAGGTTTTTGGCTTTAGTCCGGTTACCTTCTGGTGACTATCCGGCATTAGTACCGGCAACCTCCCGGCTTAGTACCGGAAACTTCTCGGCTCAGTACCGGCGACCATCCGGCTCAATACCTGCGACCTCCCGGCTCGGTACCGGCAATCTTTGTTATTATTTTCCTATAATTAATTTTTTTTGTAACTCCAAACTCAAGGTTTGTCCATCTTAAGTTTGCGGGGGAGTGTTGAAACTTTGTAGTCCCACATTGCTAAGGCAATGTGGGCAAGTAAGATTATTGACTTATAAATAAGCCCCCTTGTAACCTTTTTAAATATAAGTGAGAAAATTAATAAATCCAACTGAGTATTCTCATAATTGGATGTCTCACTTATCAAAGTTTAAATATTTATTTCTTTTATGGTATCAGAGTAAGGTTTTCGGCTTTAGTCTCCGGTTACCTTCTGGCGACTATCCGGCATTAGTACCGGCAACCTCCCAGCTTAGTACCGGCAACCTCTCGGCTCAGTACCGGCGACCATCCGGCTCAGTACCGACGACCTCCCTGTTCAGTACCGACAATCTTTGTTATTATTTTCCTATAATTATTTTTTTGGTAACTCCAAACTCAAAGTTTATCCACCTTAAGTTTGTGGGGGAGTGTTGAAACTTTGTAGTCCCACATTGCTAAGCCAATGTGGGCAAGTAAGTTTATTGACTTATAAATAAACCCCCTTGTAACTTTTTTAAATATAAATGAGAAAATTAATAAATATAATTAAGTATTCCCATAATTAGATACATTACTAAGACAATATGAATAAGTAAAATTATTGACTTATAAATAAGACCCATTATAACTTTTTTTTTTTTTAATCACCCTGCAGTGTACATTCAAAGCCAAGCCAAAGCCAAATCCAAAGCGAGCGTCAAGCTATAAGTTTCGCGACTTTGTTATCCATAAAGGGTGAATGAATGCGGACGCTTTATTCCTTTGTCTTCGAGTCCGGAAGAAAATCGTACACAGTTCCCGATTCCTTCAGACATATAGTCCCCATTCTCTTTTCAGGTCCTCGGTTTTGGCGCAGGCTGAAAAAGATTTCATCCCCCTCCCACTGATCACCCTCATCAGCTCTTTATTATATATATTTTTGGAGTTAATACCGATCCATTTTTGGCGGACGAAAAGTCTATATTGCCCTCCATCGAAATGGATCAGCAAGACACAGTAAAAAGGGGTAGAATTGTCTTTTTACTTATCCGCATCACCCAAGTAGATCACTAGCTAGTATTGCTCGTCTGTGGATGCCTCAATGGACTTGATTAATTAGTTCTAATTGACTCTACCAGGACTGGCTGAATTAGGGTCTTCCGATTAGGGTAGTTCTAATTTTCATTTAAAAGAAATTTACATGGTGTGCAGATCAAACTCATGTTCTGCCTTTTTATACTTTTTTATTATTAATATTTTACTCTTCTGTTTGGAAAGGAAAATATCAAGACTATATCTTCTCGATATAAGATAAAGAACATCATTATTGTACCAAGATTTGTTGCATACTTAAAAAGGATTGGCGACGTATTGTTTGTCAGGGTAGTATTAATGTATTTGATACTTTGCATAAAAGAGAGAGACCCACTTATAAATACAATATATTTTTATGAAATTTGATGTAGAGAGAGAGAGAGCAAAGCTGAGTTGCCTTTGATACTGATGCATTCGCCCTGCTTGTCAGCGCATGCATTCCACTTTCCACTACAAAATCGACTTTGGACCCCCAATTTACCTCACCTACAAGAAAAGAACAGCCCACCTCCCATAAATTTCAAACTCCTCTCTCTATCTCACTCCAGCCAAATGATAATCGAAACCTAGACAAGCTACATAACAAACAAGCTTCATGGAGCTACCCCGCATAACATAGACAAGCTATAGGTGGATTAGAACCTACCAATAATCGATCGCTACACACCCTCCACTCTCTCTCACCCTAAAGCTTCCGAAGCCCGTCTCTTTTCCCTTGTTTTCCCGATCATAAAGACGCTCCGTATCTTCCTTCGAATCCAGATAAACCCATGAAAACTATGATCTGGAGATCAAGTTCTTCCTTGATACCTTTTTAAGCTTCTTGTCTCTGCTATCGTTGTTTCACGTGATTGAGAGTATTGAAGATGAGAACGGGAGGTTACACTTTGCCACAAGCTCTAACTGCAGACGCCGGGAGAGTGGTAAACCAAGCCATAACTCTTGCTAGGCGTCGCGGCCACGCCCAAGTGACTCCCCTCCATGTGGCAAACACCATGCTTGCAGCTTCCACGGGCCTATTGCGAACGGCTTGCCTTCAATCCCACTCTCACCCTCTCCAGTGCAAAGCCCTAGAGCTCTGCTTCAACGTTGCTCTTAACCGCCTCCCAGCCTCCAATTCTAGCCCCATGTTGGGCACGCACTCTCAACATCCTTCAATCTCCAACGCCTTGGTTGCTGCTTTCAAACGCGCTCAGGCTCATCAACGACGTGGGTCCATTGAGAACCAGCAGCAACCCCTCTTAGCTGTGAAAATAGAATTAGAGCAACTCATAATATCCATTTTAGATGATCCTAGTGTTAGTAGAGTCATGAGAGAGGCCGGTTTCTCTAGTACCCAAGTGAAAAGCAATGTAGAGCAAGCTGTCTCCTTAGAGTTATGTTCTCAAACTCCCCCAAGTAGCAAGTCTAAGGAAAGTAATCAATTAGTCCTCTGCCAGTCTCAACCTATCGGTCAAACCGGAGCCAAAGTAGGTAAACCGATGGTATCAGATCCAGTTAGGAACGAGGACGTTAGAAGTGTCATAGATAATTTGATGAACAAAAGAAGGAGAAGTACGGTGATTGTAGGAGAGTGTCTTGCTAATCTTGAGGACACTGTTAGAGGAGTGATGGGCAAGGTTGACAAGGGAGATGTTCCGGAAGCCTTGAGAGAGGTAAAATTTTTTACCCTTGCTCTCTCCTCTTTTGGACATCTCTCTAGACTGCATGTCGAGCAGAGACTTCGCGAGCTAAAGAGTCTGGCGAAGAGCTGTATGAACAAAGGGTTTGTTCTGTATCTCGGAGATCTTGAATGGGCTACAGATTATCGGGCTAGTTTGACTGAGCAGGGGAGGGGATATTACTGTCCCGTGGAGCACATGATCATGGAGCTGGGAAAATTAGTTTGTGGGATTGGAGAGACTGGCAGGCTTTGGCTCTTGGGAATCGCCACTTTCCAAACTTACATGCGATGTAAATCATCAAGTCAAAGTCATCCATCGCTGGAGTCTGTTTGGGGTCTTCATCCTCTTACTATCCCTGCAGGCAGCTTGCGCTTGAGTCTCATCACTGACAGGTAAAACAGTTGGTGAAGCTCGAAATAATTGTACCACTTTATTTCATATTCTATATTCGCTTTCTGAAATTAATAATTTGGTTTTTTTTTTCCAAAACCCTTGACGATGAATTGTTTACTTCCTTTAAGAAAAACAAGGACATATCGAAGAAATGCTAGGAAATAGTAAAAAAGGAAAAAAAGTCGGGGAGTTCCTTTTTAATCTCCTCCGTTTTTTGGGTCAGTACCTCTATCGGTAAGCAGCAATATTATGTGCAAAAAACTTTTTCATGTATTATCTCAAGCTTCTCTTTTAGATGCGTCTTTAGTTGAAATTATAGCTGATACACATTCGTGGACTTGTAAGTAGTCATGAAATGTGTTATCACCAGGTCCTTGAATGTTATTGCTTATCAAGTTAATTTTACTTTATCTTCAGCGATCTACAAAGTCAGTCCACTAGCAAAAGAGTTGAAAATGGAACTAGCTGGCTACTACTTGAAGGTGGGGGAGAAGAGCAACAGCTTGCCTGCTGCACTGAGTGCTCTGCAAAGTTTGACATGGAAGCTCGAAGCTTGCAAAGCAGCAGTTGTAACAGTGTCTCCACTAGTACTTCAAGCCTTCCTGCATGGCTCCAACAGTATAAAAACGAGAACAAAGGACTTATCTCTAATGATCAGGTTTTAATCACATCTCAATCTCTTAAACTTCTTAAATACATGTAGTTCAACATTAATACATTTAGAAAAGTTGAAAACTAACTTTTGCTTTTGCCATTATCATGTTCTCTTTCTACCAGAACTGTGTCCCAGTCAGCGACCTTTGCAAAAAGTGGAACTCCATTTGCAGTTCAATCCACAAGCAAGCCTATTCTTCTGAAAAGACCCTCACATTCTCCTCTGTATCACCTCCTTCATCCACTTCAGGTTTTTCACAAGACCAGACGCACCCGAATTTGTACCAGATCCACCATGAGTGGCTGGTGGCTGAACCCAAACAGTCGTTGAGGCACCAGCATTTCTGGATTTCTGAAAATTCAAACATGACCGTTGAACCGAGTTTGAGAACGTACATCCCAGAGCATAAGGATCCCAAACAATCGTTTTCATCAATTCCTAATTCAACCCCTAATTCGGCTTCCTCCAGTGACGTCATGGAGATGGAGTACACGCACAGGTTCAAGGAGCTTAATGAAGAAAACCTGAAAACCCTATGCACTGCATTGGAGAAAAAGGTCCCCTGGCAGAGAGACATAATTCCTGAAATTGCAAATACGATCTTACAATGCAGGTCCGGCGTGGTAAGAAGAAAAGGGAAGGCGAGAAACAATGAGGTCAAGGAGGAAACCTGGTTGTTCTTTCAAGGAGTTGATGTGGAAGCCAAAGAAAAGATTGCGAAGGAATTGGCTAAGCTTGTTTTTGGCTCTCAGAGCAGCCTTATGTCGATTGCCCTGAGCACTTTTTCATCCACGAGAGCAGATTCAACGGAGGACAGCAAAATTAATAAAAGATCCAGAGACGAACAAAGTTGCAGTTATATTGAGAGGTTTGCGGAGGCAGTGTCCACTAATCCACATAGGGTCTTCTTGGTCGAAGACGTGGAGCAAGCAGATTATTGCTCGCAAATGGGTTTTAAAAGAGCTATAGAAAGAGGAAGACTTACCAATTCTGACGGTGAAGAAGTTGTTTTAAGCGATGCTATCATCATTTTGTGCTGTGAAAGCTTCAGCTCAAGATCCAGAGCCTGCTCTCCTCCTATCAAGCAAAACTCAGAAGGGTCTGAAGAGAAGGGTGCTGCGATGGAGGAGACAAGCCCTTGTGTGTCTCTGGATTTGAACATTTCCATTGAAGAAGACAGCGCTGATGATCAGTCAATTGATGACATTGGGCTTCTTGAATCTGTCGATAAACGGATTATTTTCAAAATTGAGGAACTATGAAAAAAAAAGGAAAAGGAAAACCTCGGAAAGAATGTGTTACCAGGCATGGTCTTGCTTCTTCTTCCATTTTTTATTCGTTTATTTTACTTTTTCGTAGTATAATGTGTTTAATTAAACCTCAGTCAATATTTACTAGTCTTGGCAATCATGTAAAACTGCATGTACATTAATCGACGCATGAAATGTCTCTGACAGTTGGTGTATAATTTTCATCCCTCTTGACCCTTTTGAGCATATTTCGAGGTTTTATGACTTGGCAGATTTGGTAGCATTTCAACTTCTTATCTATCAGGTGTTTTCCTTTCCGACATAAATTTCCTTTTTCCATGAGAGCATTGAGAGAATCTCTAGCTAGTTTCGAGATCAATTACCCCACCCGGCTCTATTTATTTATATCAAATTCTTTATTATTTTTAATTGATCCTTTTATATATACATATTAGGTCGTGATACGTCTTCTTCTATTAGTTCATGCATCGAAATAAGTCCAACAGAGCATCAACCGATCTAGCTACTTGAGTGGATATATATCATGGGAGAATAGTCCAGTTCATGCATGGAATCATGCCGTATCTATTAATTGAAAACATTGCACGTAAGCGTTTTTATGATGAATCAGTGCCCAAGTTATATATATGCACTAAAATTTTTACAGTGCTACGGCATTTTTTTATTATTATATTTGTTTTACTTGTTTTCGATCTGAAATTTGAGTCTGCTAAACCCAAGTAAAGGTCGGGTTCATGATCAAATTATTTAATGCAGTCTTTTTTTTTTATATTAATTTTCATATACTCTAGCCAGATAATCTGGAATCGCAACTTTTATTATACTACTGCTTGGTCTTCTTTGGCTTTTGTGTGTGGGTCCTATATAATTATGCCCATGTTGTTTCTACCAGTCTATGGACTAGTAACCGGCCGGCCCTTGAATGGGATTAATTTACAAAGATTAAGAAAGGTGGAGCACAAATTGGATAGCTCCAAGTTGAAAATTGGAGGACTTGGACAACAGCAAATTAAACGTAGCTTTCTTTCCCGCAAAACACAAATGAGATTCTGACAGTAACACGTACACGTCCAGAATATATGAACGGAAGAATCCGCCACACGCGGCACGCCCCGGCCGCCAACCAAAAATACCCATCATACCCAAGTTCATGCATTACACGCAACAAAGTCGAATACGTTGTATGTTACTGATATACATGCATCATGCATGTATATGCATATCTCTCCGTATACTTGTTTTCCCATCAGTGAGTGTTACATATCGTGCATCGGCCTTAACATCGCACTCATATGATGTCCATTGTCCGATCTGTACGTAAGAATGTTAAGAATCCTGTTTCAACCCAACATGCCTTCACCGTACCGCAGACCGAGCGCAGTCATCACTCATTTCCCGTCTACATACTTAACTCATAATCATATTAATGATCTCTGTAGAAAACCAAAACACAGATCAGTAATACTGAAAGAGATTTTGGAATTGCTCTAGATCGTATATTGATAGTTAAGAAGAAGTTCCATAGTTACAGAGAGTGATATGCTTATCTCCAGTCTTATGCGAGCTACCACCATAGCCTCTAATTAGATATATTTGCCTCTGATCTTTTCGAGGCAGTTTGGTTCAAGTTGGTTCAAGGAACTTCATGGCTTTTAATTTAAAACGACCCAGGGGTGAACATTACTATGTTACGTTGGTGTGATCGAAGGAAAGGACATCAACTAGCTGTCTTGGGGCACGCACTTTATTTGAGAACTAAACTAATCATCTGTTTCTTTGAAAGAACATAAAACAAAATGCACTGGTTTTGTCCACCAGTGGTTAATTTTCGTTACTTGAAAGTATCATTCATGATTGTAATTGAACGTACAGTAAGGATCTGGTATGGTTTACCTATAATTCATCCGTTATCCGTGCGACGATTCCATGAACTCAACATCTAATTCACGATGGAAAGCATCATGTGTAGATCGCAACTACCAGCTCTCTGTCTGAAATGGAGTAACATATATATGCCTGAATTATATATAAAGTGTTGGTATAAGTCGAACATGCTTTCAACTTTATTCCACTTTTTCTTTTGTCGCAGCAAAGCAAAACGTAAACTCAGTACTCCATGTATGGAGGTATCAATTTGCGAGCTGTTGGCATCCCTTAAATTTTCCATGTCTAGCTAGGATAGTAATAAAGGATCGATCGATGAATATCCCTTGAAGCAGCCGGGATTGATTAGCAAGTTCAAGTATCGAAGGTACGTGTCTAACTAATTAAATTGCACTCCAATAATTTAGATTGATCATATTTAATGAGCTTTTCTTACATTCAGTATATTAATTTTTGTTCTTGAATATTTATGGTTTCTTTAAGAATTCTATACATGTAATTGAAAAGCAATATTAAATTGCTAGAGATTAGCCAAGGTGATCTTGGATCATAATAATTAATGTTGCCGGATTAGTACTGTTGGATCAAGGTTATAAGGGTCATATGTTAACTACTAAAAGTACTGCTTCATTAATCAGATATATATATACACACACATATAGATCATGTTCAGAGATGAATTATGAGACAAGAAGGAACTTAAAAATTACTTCAAATTCAGAATCAAAAGATTGTACATATGTACTTCTCGATCTCTTGTTCGTATACATATACTTACAAACTTTTTGTACATACATACCTTTCTCCATAGATATGTACACGTACACACTTATGTACTAGTCGTGTCTGCTGGTAAATTACACCACAACTATAATTTGCGAGAGATAAAATATTGCAATGTAAAAAAATAATTAAAAAAACCAGATGCATATATAATGCTCCTTCCAGTATATGAAAAGGGGATGTTGGGAATGCAAAATAACATTACAGTATGATCCATAACGTAAGGGTTGTGCAAAGGAGAAGCAACTTTTCTGCTTTAGAAGGAAAAAGCAAATCTTCCCTAAGAGATATCAAAAGAGCACTACTTTTCATGCTTTGTGAAGCGTTTCCTAAAAGAATAACTTTTCTTTCTTTGATTTTAGGAACCCAACATTCTCATCTTTGGAAAGCATTGAAAAGTTAATGTTGCATATGTGTCCAAAATAAATAACTTAAAGCTAAAAAAAAGGGATTAAGAAAATCATGATAGATGAGCATCTCTTTCTTTAAACCTTAAAGATGTTGCTACTTTGGAATCACAAAAAGATCATTATCTTCTCTACTTTAAATTAAGACAGCATAAGAAGGGTATTTGTCGCTTCTGGCTTTTCAAAAGACGAGGAGTTTGTGGAACTAACGCGTTATGTGGAGGACAAAGGTTGGGTTTTGATCTCTCTCTCTCTCATACAAACCAATATTAAGCTAAATAGTATTATATTCTCTTATGCTTTTTACGTATCTCTTTTCTCCGAATGACTGGACGATCAAGCTTCTCTAATCTCTATCTTAGACCGCTTTTTCTTTCTTTTTCAAGAATTTTCTATCTTCTCTTTGTTTTTTTTCTTCTAAACGTTCTTCTCGATGTTTGCCTGCTCAGGAGCTGGCACCATACTGTTTTTTGAACTTTTTCATGATTCGGCTATTTTGCACCAAATGGAAGCAAGTTAGACATGTGATTGGGAAGTCTAGTCACGCATCACATGCAATGTGTTTCTGAATTATCTACAATTTCGGCATCTGGAGTTATGTTGCGCGCTGTCGTCCTTACATTATACGTACTTTCAATGAAAGTATTTTGTTCTCTATTTGGGAATTGGCCTGTGTTCTCCTAATGGTTCACCGAGAGCAAGGACATCTAGAGAAATATATGCTACGGAATTAGAAATGTTGTGAGTCTGATACACCGTGATGGCTACCATCAGATATGAAGCCAGGAATGAACCTTATATAGGAGAGGTCAATTATACAAAAATATATTTTAAGAGGACCAAAAATACATTTCATCCCATGATAAACCCTAGCTACTTGGTATCGTTGCTTGCACAAGAAATAAAATTGTTATCAAAGGCTTCTTCTTTCCGTATGATCAATTATCTTTCATCGGTGTAAGAACAAAGTGGGTCCAAAACCAAAAGACAAAGTTTTGTTTACCCAATTTGAATTTGAATTTGCAGGCAGCTGTCACCTCCTAGCTATTTAACCCTCATATTTTTTTCCCTTTTCCCTTCTAGTAGTCTCTGATGCGAGAAAAAAGTGATTTTAAAGAGAAGCCGGGCGCAAAGGAACCAAAGAAAATAGGAAGTAAGGGGTAATAAAGAGGCAGAACAAAGCTTAATTTTTGATAGCGCTTTTCTTTTGAGCTAAATCTTTGTGTCGATCGAGCAACAGTAAACCCCGTTTCTAGATCCATCTCTTCGTTGTCACTGATACTTCCTTTTCCTTTTGATGGAGTTCTAAACAAGAATTCAGCACTTCAATGTGAGGTGCATTTTTCGAAAGGTCTTTGGTGTGGTTATTGTTATATATATGTAAAGCAATGTGTTGAATCCAGCAGGAGGACCATCCATCAACAAAAATATCCGAACCAGGCTCTCATATACACCTAGATTTTTGTTCGATCGTTTGGTCTATAGGCAGATATAAGCCTCACATGCAGCCTAGACTGATTTGCTTATTTGCTTGGAACAAATCACTTGCAAATATTCCCTAGGTGTGTGGAGAAAATCCTTTTCTATTAACTTTGTTTGGGAGAATGTGAAAAACCAAAAAAAGAAGAAGATGATCTGCATAATATCCCTGTCAGGAAACACTAATTATTTTAATGAGTTGTAAGAGTAGTATGGAATCTAATTATCCCTGAAAAGCAGTAAAGAAGAGTAAAGTAGTCCCTTCATCACCAAAAAAGTATAACAAAAGCATCAAGCTTAATTAATTCTAGAAAGTGGATGGCTCTTTTAAAAGAAAAGCTAGTCACTTTTTCACTCCCTGTGGCTGTAATTTAACCCCTTCTTACGGGGGTTAACTCTGATGCATGCATCTTTTTGTACATTCGGGCGGCTCACCTTTTTCGCACTTGGAAGCTCTAAGAGCAAGCAAAGTTAGAAAAAAGGTGTCCTTGAAACAAAATGAACACCAATATATGGGTGGAAAGTTCTATAGGGGTTTCAAAACAGACCAATTTCATCAATGGGAAATGCTGGGCATCCCGCCCAGCTCCCGCCAGCGTCCCGTTGGCTGACGTGGAGCTGGGTCCCAGCGTAGGGCCCAACATTTCTCACATGGAGAAATTGCTGGGCTCCACCTCCACGTCAGTCAGCGGGACGCTGGCGGGACGTGGGGGCGGGATGCCCAGCATTCCCCTTCATCAATATATCATGTCATCAAGCGACACATGGAAAGCATAGGGAGCTTATTTTTTAGGCCTAATTTCAGCAATGGTCTCTGTAGTACTTTCACCACATTGTGACAATTTGGTCTTTATGCTTTTATGTTCTTGACCGAAAACTCTGATGTGCATGGACTATAGTCTTACCTTAGCCAGGAAGTATATAAATACACCTTTTTTCGAACTATAAATCAAACACAGAGAATGGTTTGTAGATGATTCGACGTATTTATAAACGTCTATGCAGTTCAAGCAAATGCTAGATATCTCCTGCCCGCCGTTTAAAGTTAAAACTGCCGACACCCTTTTTTTTTATATTATAATAGCTAAAATCACTGTTGGCCCAATCCTTCTAATTGGAATTGGACTTCGGTCCTTTCCCTTCTGGTCTTGCAATTCTTTCAATTTTAAACAAAATAAAACCAAGTCTCTTGTAACTCCTCCCCATCTTGTAATTATTATCATTATTGGTTCTCTTGTTCTTTCTTTCCAGAGTCTGGGTACGCAGGCGAGATCGAGAATAGCCCAAACTTAATTTGACGATTTGTTGGGTTGGGTTAAGGTAATCGGGCCTGAGCCCAAACTCATTCTCCCAGTTTCTAAGCATATGTTGGTTTCCCCTTTCAAGTTTTCAGAAGAGACTGTCAAAACTGAAGGATTTTGTCGTCTGGTCTATGCAGTTTTGAGAAGAAAGGGTCGGTGCCGTCTTAAATAAATAGACAAGCGGGGTGCCAACTTACAATGGATAAATAACAATTGAATTCCAAGTAAGGGAATTTGTTGTTCATTTCCTGACAAAGAGTAAGAAAATTAAGGTTCGATTGTGGCCCATAAAAACGACTGTAAAGTGCTTAGTGGCAAAATTCAGTCTTAAGCCTTATGGAACAGGAGACATAATCATTAAGGCATTCCTTACTTTATTAGAGCCAGTGAGCTTCTTCTCACCAGTTACATTATTTCTCCTTGCTCATCTTTAAGAGCCAGTGTTTTTCGTTCACTTTGGAACCTTTCCAAACCACCATAAATTCATTACCTAATTCTCTTTTTGGAATTCTAATCATGCATCTTTCTCAAGATATGGGTTTCATCCGCTTTTTGTGGTTCAAACAATTGTTGGCCTCTCTTTATCAGATATCTTGCCCTTCCCTTTCTTCACCAAGTTGTTAAAATAATGTGTTTAACACTTGATGCGTATCGCTTTGAAATTGACAAGTTGCCGGTTTGATTCAAGAAAATATTTCGAGAAAGAAAAAGATACGTAGTAGTACTAGGTCAGGGCGGAACTATTTAAGGTCAGTGGACGAGGTTAAACCCATTCTCAATTCTATTTAAAGGCATTGAGCCAAATCAAATAAGCTCTTTTTCTGTCGGCCAAATAACAGAAGAACGCCTATCCCTGCTAGTTGCACCCTTCTTATGTAATGTGATCCGAAACAAAATAAAGCAAATTATATATGGCTGATGCCAAGGTTTTTAATTGCCTACGATTATACAAATATACTCAAAGAACCATATCCAAACTCACTCTCCAAACTTTTTCGAACAAACGGAATTTCACCCCTTTCGTTGCACCAAATTCCAAGTTTTGATTTTGAACAGTCAAAAGACAAGCTGCGAGGCCCATCCACAGAAGCTCTTATTTTTTAGACCCACCATAAAGGGAGGAATGTTAGCATCTAGAGAAGACAACAATTAAGACAAAGTTTCCACACACCTTAAGCCTTTTGCAGACTTTACGAAAAGGGGAGCTAACAAATGGCTCTTTTGCACAATGTCACTGTCTATTCCTTCCTCTTTTCTTTCTCTTATGAGTGAGTCTTTTTTTTCCCCTTCTTCCCTCTGCCTTGCATAAAAGTAAGGGAAATCTCAGATCCAAAAGTCCCTTACAATCTATAGATAGATATTCCCCAGTTTTACTATCGTCTATTTCTATCTCTCTCTCCCATGGCTTTTACGGATTTATCATTTGAAAGTGATGAGATTGAGGGATCCAAGGAGAAGGTACTTTCATGTGCTGCTGTTTCAGTTATGGGGAAGGGAGAGGGAGGGAGGTACCATTGCCATGATGCTCGTTTTGGTTTCTGCGTATGGGTGTGTGGGGGAGTGGTGGTCTTTGGTACAAAGGACCTGGTCAAAAGGTGAGGGAATGCTCACGCGAATATAAGCCAGAGAATGTGGTATGACGATTGGATTTGGGAGATGATGCTGCTTTTGACGATTGTTTGGTCGTTTTCCTAAAGCATATATTTAGAGGAGGGGGGGGGGGGGGGGGGGGGGGAGTCAGAAAGACCCAACTCTGGAATATGGCATCTTCGAAACCAATATTACATGACTACGTGTATGTATCTCACAATATTTTATGCACATATTCATATCACAGCGCCATTCACCTGAGTTTACACTTTAAAGTAATGGATCCGATCGACGACCTAAAGGATAGACTTGTGAATGGGGTGGGATAGACATCATGTCCGAAGTAAGCAGTGGCGGAGTCAGTAATCAATTTGAACGAAGTTGGGAAAAATGATAGGAAATTTTTTTTCTAGATAATTTAAAAAAATGTCTTAGAGTTAAAATATTAAAAATTAAGGACTAAAAACATTACAAATATATTATATTAAAATACACGTACTTTACTATTTGCTGAGACTATTAAATGCACCACATGACTCTCAAATACCTCCACTCCCTTTTTCCAATTGTTAAATCCTGTAGATGTAAACACATCTTCCCCGAATCTTGATCATCTATTTTGTCTAAATAGGTAACACCACAAACAATACGCCGCATCCTCTGATACACGCCCAAGCAGTTGACAAAGATCTTTTATCAAATACTCCTTATGAACTTAATCCCTAATCTCAACATCATAGTCTTTAATGAGTTTATGTAACTCTGGGTCAACAACAATATCGTCCGGACTAAATAAAACACGAGGTTTTTTCGAACTAGTAGTTGTCTCAGAAGTAGCAGCCTCATTAAGAGTATTAGAGGACACCGCTGATTTTTTTATCAAAAATTTATCCATTATCTAAATAAAACAAAGCAAAATTCATCAATATAATTTCACTAGTCACAATCTAAGGTTTTAATCACAATTTCACAACCTAGTCCTAATATTCACAATTTCAATATAATTTCAAAAAAGTATATTAATAACATATCAAATATTATCTTGATCAATTACAAGTTACGTTTTGGCAGGAGACATATTAGTTAAAAAAAATTCAACGTCTTGCATTGGTCCAACCGGGGCCAGGGCCCTAGTTGGACCCCTCCCTCCGCCTCTGGACGGAAGAGTGTTTGATTAGGAGAAAGAAAAAGGCTCTAAGTAAGTGTGATGCTTAGAGAAATAAAAATATATCTAGTATATGAAGCTTTATTATGTGAAATATTTTTTTTTCTATTAAGGCCTCAAAATTATTTATGCTCAAAATTCATGGGTAGCTCCATTTTGTGATGAACTTGTTTATTTTTATTACATATAAGAGTATTTTTATGTAAATATCTGTTTACAAATTTTATTTTTTTTATTGTGTAAAAAAATAAAAGGCCTCATTTGAGTTTTTTTTTACCTTAGGCCTCAATTTTTATTGAGTCGACCCTGTTTGGCCCGACAGTGATAATCTGGAATGAAGTTATGGACAACGATGAATAACGTTGTCCGTCATAGCCCAAGTTAGGAAGAGAATTAGACTTTTAGGAGCGTTACTTCCATTCGGGTGCAAGTGTGCAACATGAAAAACTCGGGCAAGATCGGACTCCCATTTTGCAAACCTCTGAGCTGAAGACTGGGCCTCACCTGTAACGTATATAAAGCGGACCAAATAGAAGCAACTTCCTCCGTGGGCTGGGCTTGAAGCATTGCAGGCCTCGCTAGTATAAATTGGTATCCGGACCATTCACATCCCCAGTTGTGTTTGTTTCTGATGACCGGATTATGATGATATATTAGGGGAAAGGCTTGGGATCCCGATGCCATCCCGGATGGCATCGGGATCCCAAGCCTTTCCCCTAATGGGAAATGCTCGGGATCCCATCGGGGTCTCAAGCATTTCCCATATATTAGTTCTAGTCACCTACTAATACTTCTCGCTCAAAGCCTTTTGACTTGCGCAGGAACACAAGGAGAAAAGTTTACCTCAAACCAATTAATTCTTCTGGCATTTCGGAAATAAGGACATCAAAGATCTGTAGATTATGAAGAAATCTGAAAATTAGGATTATTTATTTATTTAATATCGCTATACGTACAAAAGTAATTTGACCAGGACAGATCTCTAGTAACTCACGTGGTTATAACGACAGTTAACCTAAATGTTGGCGACGGAGAGATGCTTTTTCGTGAGGCTATAGCCTTATCTTTTAGACTCATTGGTTCCACGTCATTCAAAATTTAATGGCAGTCCATCTGAAGTACTTCAAACTATGTCCACGTCATCATTAGTTTCCCGTATGATGTATAGCTAACATCTGGCTAATATCCACAGTAGCCGCGAAAATTCTTCCTTTCTTGACATGCAGTGGTTATATGTTCAAAAGATAAAAGAAAGCTAACATAATGATATATTCATTCATTATATATATAATCAGGACGTGATAAGATTCATAAGAATATGGGCGTGACTGGAGCATTCGCTGTAGAATGTCGGCTCCTCTCGAAGAAGTCTGTAAAAAGAGTTTTGATCCCAGCAGGAAGAATGCAAAAGCATATATAGGCAGTTTTACTTAAAACCACCATGTGCGGCTTTGCTGTAATTCGTTAACTTCCGCCTGACTAATTCCCAAGCACTAAAGTGTTGGTTCTATAAAGTATATCAGTTCTTCTTGTATCTGTCAAAGAGCAGGAAATTTTATGACTAACACGGAAGGACACTGGATCCACGATGGGTAGCAGCGGAAGCACACAGAACAACAACGATTCGACTAACAACTCGATGCTGGCTATTGCAGTACCTGTAGTTTTAGGTCTGGCAGCTGTTTGTGGGGCAATTGCTCTCCTGAAGGGCTCAGGAAATACAATGAAAGCCCCCGGAAGGAATACTCGCATAAACAGGAACTACTTCGAAGGAGACGCGAAAGGCTACTTCCGTGGCCTGCGCGGAAAGTAAAAACTTACTGTTTAGACCTGCCTGATTCTGTTGTTCTACCCGGAATAAAATGTTTACTGCCGGTTTGTATCCCTATTTTATCTGGCTTGTTGAGGTTGCCCTTGAGCTCTAATTGCCCGATATATGTCTTGGATGTATAAAAAAGTATTAGGTGGAACTTATGATCTGAGTGCAGTATTAAGCTTGATGGCTTTTGCTTTGCTATGTTCGGAGTCTTTTTTTCACCATTTATGTTTAATTGTACGTTTATCTTTCAGTGTTCTTTCCCTCGTTAAATTCGTATGATTGGGCTCAGCATCCGAATATTCCTCCTATGGATCCTCAATTGTAATATTACAACATATTTTCACTAATTCCGTTAATCAGGAATATACTTCCAAGTAAGTTTCGAACCCAATATCTCACTTCTCATCCCATTTTTTAGGGAAAGAAAAATTTAAATCTTTTGATCTCCTCGTATATTTGTGCTTAAACTTGGCGCAATGCTTCTTATCACCCAATTTTCCCACGAACTTAGCTCAAATGAAAATTTCGATAGTACTTTTGAGGTTAGCTTTTAGAATCCATAAAGAGCCACCCCGAAAACAAATTCCTCTCATCCATCTTTCTACATCTGCTTCAAGTAGTGTCGAGTTAAAGTTCGAGTGATCATACAGAGGCGGCAGTCTTACATATATTAGTGTGCAACATGGTGCAAATTAACGTTAAAAATTAGAATTTAAATGAATAAAATTGCCCCAGAAATAAAGAATAGGAACCACGGCAAACACATCACTCGAAGGGGGGACCCTACTGATCAATGTAATCATATTATACGATGATGTCCGCTCTGTCTGACACTAAAATAGCATCTCATTGCTTCGTTTGTTCGCCATAGGGCCATTTAAATGAACAAAATTGCCCACTTGACAGCGAAAATCAAGCTAAATTTTCAACCTTTCGTAGCAAGTTGCAACCACTAAGGAAGACTCAAGCGAACACGACTTATGCAGTCATATCAAGCAACTTTAGTGAGAAGATAAAGACGAGAACGATAATTATAATAATATAAGCGTCGGTACTCGATAAGCCTTCCCGAAGCAGAGCACTAATCTGTAATGTTACTGCAGCAATATTCAAGTATATATTTGGTTAGATCAGAATGTGGGGCTTGGAAAATGCCTATTATGACCCATGGCTATAGGTTGAAAAGCTTGTCGACGAATGGTGCAGGGAGATTATGTGCTTGTGTCACCCTCGCGCAGCACCAAACGCGCAGTGCGCTCATAAGACAATTGATTCATTAGTTTTCGTTTCCAACCTTTTTCTTTGAGTCACAGAAGATGGCCACATTAGATTAGCCTATACCCATACAATAGTATTAGGTCCTTGATAAGCTACTTTTCAGAATAGTAGTACAAGTCTACGAAGCATTATTGAATGATTTTAATAGATGCGTCAGATTAGCAAATAAACTTCTTAATTTAATTGCTTCCACAACCAGTTACCAGTGTCCCTGCCTTAGGTAGTTGGGCCAAGCCTGTTTGTAGTAAGCCATGGTCCGGAATTGAGACACAAGACAGCCTAAGGCATGAGTAATCTCATGCAGCCTAATACAAGGACAAGCCCAGGCAGAGTTCGCAAACGTTGGCTCTATTTGCTTTTTTTTCTTCTTTTTTTTAGTTACAGTAAACATATACTCCAAATTTTGGACAAAATAAATATATTTTAAAATTTTCAACTTTTATACATATACTTCAAATTTTTTACTAACCCTAATACATTTCAACATTCATACTACAAATATACCCCTTTAGATCTTTCTTTTGATTTTTTTTTTTTTGTATTTTGAGTATGTTCTCGATATTTTTTTGGGGAATTGCAAGGTGAATTATTATGTTTCACTGTTGCTCGTACAAAGCACCGTTGAAAAGCAAAAAGGGATGAGAAATGCACAGTTCACATAAATGCGAAATAATAGGCCTCGCCGGCCACCGCCCATTTGCCGATAGGAATTGCCCATAAATGCCAGTTCCCGTCAGTGGGAAATTCCGGGCCGAAGGGAGTTTGACGTTTACAGTATAAGATTTTGGGAAGCTTTCTCATCATCTGGGCTTCATAAACGGTCTAAACGACACAGTTGGTACTGAATGTTAAAGATGAAGCATTATAAACGGTAGCTATAAACATATAACATGTAAATAATTGGAATTATCTAAAGCATATTATAAATTGGTTGTGTGCATGGGCCAAAAATAATAAAAACGGAGAGAATTCGTCTTGCTGAAATTCCTGCTCCTCACGTCAGCAGTCTGGTCCACTATGCGGGACCAAACCCATGAGCGGCGCCATCGGAGCGGACTCGACTGGACCTGACATCGTATCTGGCTATCTGCGGTGCGCTTTTCTAACATGGGTGAAATATTTAATGCTACATGGTAAAAGTTTGCCTGTAGAGCAGAAGTGTGAGTGAATTTTTCAAGCCGTTTCCATATAGTTGAGAGTATCAAGCACTTATAAGAAGGAAAAAAGTGAAAGTAAGATGGAAAGAAGTAAGCTATATGAGAGAAATAAGGTGGATATATATCAGCAATGATAGGGCGTTATCTCCTATTTCGCTGGTTGCAAGATTAATGAAGATTTCCCAGACGATCCAGTAGCTAACAGCTGCAGCTACAAAGTCCTGGCGAATGAGTAGCTTCAACCTGATCTTGGGAAAATCTTGGCGGGGGTAATTGTCCCACCTCTACGGTTCAAGAATGTGAACCGAGTCCAAAGGTCTTAACGGGCCACAGCCTTTGAGGAGGAATAGATTAATATAACCCAGCCCACTCAGTTCAAAACGGGCTATTGGGCTCATTGAAGATGAAATTGGCAAACCTTTTGAGGATCAGGAACACGGGAGCCGGCTCGAGTTTAGTGGGATGCTAGACTGCTACAACTAGGGATGGTTAAATGTAGTGTAGGTGTCGATTTGGCAAAATCGTCACCACAATTGACGGAATCACATAATTGACACCGTCACCACACCGCTAAGGCACAATAACCGCCTTTACCGGTGACGGTATTAGCGGTAACGGTTATACGATAACCGCTTAAACCGTGTAACCGTTGTGCAAAAAAAAAAAGCTTTTTCCTTGAGTTTTTTCATTTTTTCACTGTTTTAGGCTGTTTAAATTTCCAACATAATATAATAATCATATCAAATGGACAAATATCATAACATATTCAAATATAATATCATAATAATTAACAATCATAACAAATATAAAGTTGTCCAAAAGTATAACATAATATCATATTCAAACAAAAAGACTAAAGTCTAATAAAAGTGTCCAACAATGTGACATAAACAGACTAACATATTCCAACAAAAGTATATCACATAACCAATAATCATCTCAAGTCTCAACTGTGAATCTACCACTCATCCCAAAAGCTTAAGCTGATAGGAAGATGAAGATTTTATTATTTGAATTATATTCTCTAACACTCCCCCTCACGTGTGGGCCGGACTCTCCTCTAATTGGGAGGCCCAACACGTGTAATATTTAATTGAAATTAGGATAGAGTGCGGAGTCAGACCTCGAACTTGGGACCTTGGCTCTGATACCATGTGAATCTACCACTCATCCCAAAAGCTTAAGCTGATAGGAAGAGAAAGATTTTATTATTTGAATTTTATTCTCTAACATCAACTAGGGGTGGTTAATGGTAGTGTAGGTGACGGTTTGGCGAAAACTGTCACCGTCACCGCACCGCTAAGTCACAATAACCGCCCTCACCGGTAACGGTAGTGGTAGCGGTAGAGGTTTTAGCGGTTAAAACGGTAACCCCTGGTGCAAATGAACACCCCTGGATGCAACTGTATATCGACCGTTTGAATTTTCATTTTCTAATCGTGCAGGTGATAATTATTAATCCTATTTTGTTCCCAAATGCTGCTGCGGCCTTCTCGTTGGTTTGTACTATTTTATTTGACATATAACATACTTCAAGATATGCATTTGAATTTCTACGTGTTTATCGATATGTGCATTCGATGCTATTTAATGTCCATTAAAAAAGTCAGGTTGACTTTTTACTAATTTTGTTCTTCTTTTTATTCTTTTATATTTTTGTAATATTGGGGGTAGCCATTGCAAGTCTTAACTGTCGACACCTTCTAATTCGGTGCGCAGCAGCGCAGGTATATTTATTACCAATCAGAAACTATCTAAAAGTCATATGGAACAAACATGAATTTCACTCTTTATTTATGAAGAAAATCGAGACAAAAACGCATGACAAGATAAAGATCAGCTACAGCAGAACTTAAAATGAAATCTCAAGTTATCTATACCTCATGATGCAAAAACTAAATATAGTGACTGCAAAGGCAAGAAAGAAAATAATCAAAAGAATCCAATAAGACTAATCTGGTGATCAGAAACCGATGTTGCACTTGGTAGTCTCAAAACCAACCGCTGCTTTTCCGTTAGAGCTCAAAGGAACCTTCAAGTCACAGTTGATCTTGGGCTTAACCCCCCAAGTCTTGATCTTACCCAACTTAAACTTCACCCGGAGGTAGAGCTTAACATCAATGTCAAAAACCCCAGCATTCTTCTCCGAATTCAGCACGGAAAGCTCATCGGCTCCGAGCAAAAGCAGTTGTTGTCCTTCAAACACCGGGTTCAAGACGGTCGTATTCTTGTGGCCTTGGTAAAAAGAGTTAAGCGTCGCCGTGCTAAACCTCCGGTTCTCGTAGTAAGCTCTGGCTTCGAGGCGATCATAGTATATGCCGATCTTTTTGTTTGGGTTTCTGATGGTGAGGTTGAGTGCAAGATTGTAGTAGAGCGTGGTGTTGTTGGTGGTGTAGTTGAACTGGGTAAGCGAGGCGTCAGTGACATGGAACATGACCCAGTGGGGGCGAATGATTAGCCAGAAGACGAAGACCGCAATGCCTATAACGATAGCAACGGAGAAGATGAGTTTCAAAAGGAAACTGAAAAGGCAGCCGCACGGCCCGCACCCGCTGCCACGGCCCTGGCTACTATAGGATCGGCTGCGCGGTGGGATTGAAGGGCCGTAATAGGCTTCGTTCAAGGGGGGTTGTTTCTCCCCCATAGCTACAGACTACTGAGAAAGAGAGGGGCAACAAATTTTTTCAAGGACTGATAAAAGAAAGAGTGTGTGACGCACAGGAGGGGTGGGTTAGGTAGGTATACTGCTATTTGTATTTCGTTTATATAGGGGTTGAAGAATCGAGATGCAAAATAGTTATGTCAGGAGTTGGAGAGCCGCGGTGCGCGTTCTGTTATGGAAAGAAATACGGCAGAGCCACGTGAGAGCATGTGTGAAACCCGGTCTCGATTAGTTATGTGAAACGGAGCTGGTTCCTGGTAGCTTCCTCCGCTTGGATTCGACAAAGATGTTAGGATTATTTTCGCGAAAGAAAGACAAAGATGTTAGGAGTAGATTTATTCGTTTATCTTGCAATAAACAGTTTAGGTATAAAGCTTCAATCTTAACAGCTTCAAAATGGCACCAAGAAGACGTGTACTATCATCTTCACAAACGGCTCAATCTAGAGAGACGTTATCTGTAGTCGTCTTGCGACATTGATTGGAACACTTGTTCGAATGCATGCTCCATTTGGTATGCCGACCTGTGCAAAAGTTCCAAATTCTGTGAAAGAGTATATCAGAGAGCGCGTAATGGTATGTATTTAATTGTTTAATTACATCAATCTCATATATATTACTAATTTCTTTTTATGTTTTTCTTTTTACAGGATGACTTCGACCTCAATTATGATCGACAGGAAGATAGAGAAACTGTGAACTCTATAATGAATGCGGCTTTCAAAAATCACAAGGCGAAACTACATAAACATTTTAAGAAGTTTAGGAGTAAGGATGAAGCTTTGCAACATCCTTATGTCGATACGTCTCAAGAAAACTGGATTGCATGTTGTGAGCTCTTCTCCCAACCTACTTATCAGGTAATTGTTTCATGAAAAACAACAATATTTTTTTTAATGATAAGCAAATTATGGAGGTTATTTCATTTGCAGGCGCGTAGTCGAATTAATACCAATAATAGATCGAAATTGAAGGTGCACCACACTGGAGGTTGTAGACCATTTGTTTGGCATAGAAAGAAATTGGTAAGTATATTAAATAATTATTACCACATTTTATTTTCATTGATTTAATAAATTTTTTTTTAACTTATGAATTGTACAGCAAGACTCTGAGGGTGGAACACCAACAGCTGTAGATTTATACAGTAAGACGCATCATAAAAAAAATGGCGAAGGATGGGTCTCTGATGCTGCTAGAGAAAATTATGTAAGTAAATTTTGTCATATTATTTTCTAAAGTTAGTCTATTTAGATTAATACAATCCATAATTTAGTTTTATGATTGTAGGAGAAGATGGTTGAGATCCAATCCCAATCAACCATAGAGTCAGAAGCACCAAAAGATGTTGACGTTTTCACTCAAGTGCTTGGAAAAAAACCTGGCTATGTGAGAGGTTTAGGTCGCTCCGTTAAACCTATTATTGCCTCATCATCTACTATGTCCATACAAAGGGATCCCGAGCTTCTTCGTGAGTTAGAGGCAGCTAAAGCTACCATAGAAGAGTTGAAGTCAAGGCAGAGCGAGTATGATGACTTAAAAAACCAACAAGTAGAAATGCAGGAGGCGCAAAGGCAAATTCAAGAGCAACTTGAACTACTTAAGACACTATTTGCACAACGAGGATCATAGGTAGGACTTCATTGGCAAATGATGAATTTTTGAGACATTTTGTGTTATTTTGAAACAGTTTATTACATCTTAATTTATGTTAACTAGATACACTTATTTTACTTCATCTTGGATTTGTGTATTGAAGTATTTGTAATTTGAGAATGATAAACATGTTGAAGAATGTATTACAAGTTTGTGTTGGTTGAGAGGTTGCTTAAATATTGGATTTGGTGTTTGTAAATTGAGAACATCAGGTTTATTGGGAGTTGCTGTAAAAAGATAACACGTTCGAACTGCATATCGAACGGGTAATTCGTTCGAACACACACAACTCGTTCGAACATCATAGACTTTTAGCGACGGGAAAATTTCGTAAAGAAAGAATAACGAACTATTGTTCGAACAGTCATGTATCGTTCGAACCATAATATTGTTCGAACGTGAAGTGGGTTCGAACGAACTTTGTGATAAATTACGAATTCGTCGTTGAACATGTCCGTAACTGCAACGATAATTGTCGTCGCAAAAACGTTTGTTCGAACGAAATATCTCGTTATAACATGCATCAGCGACGACATGTTCATCACAAAAGGTTAATTGTGGTCACCTATCAGCGACGAAAATTTGCTTTAGCGACGAAAGTTTCTACTTATCCGCGACGAAAATGTTGGTCGTTGAAAGTCCAACCTTCAGCGACGAAAATAATTTCGTCGCTGAAGGTTGTGTTTTTGCGTCGGGTCCACAATTCAGTCGCGGATAACTTTCTGCGACGGCGTTTCAGCGACGAATTTGCGACGAAAAAGGTACTTTCAGCGACGAAAAATTTCGCCACTGAAAGTAAAAAATGTTGTAGTGTGATGATTATGCACGATAGTTCATAAACTAATTAAAATTTGATAGAAAGAGATTGCCCTTTATTTATTTCTCTTGTCCGTAGAAAGAGATTTCCTGATTTTAAAACCTTTTTATTTGATTTAAAGATGGATATATATAGAGGGTTTAGTTGAAAAAGAGACATAACGTGCGCAAAAAGACCCGTTCAATGGATATTTATGCGAAATTATTATCCTACAAGATAAATACACACTGATAGGTTATAATTGGTTATTAAACAATAAGCTTAATCAGTTCTCTAATCTCGTGAAAGTTCTATTATCTTAAGAAGAGTTCGGTTATTATGCTGAGAAATATTGTGTTGATGGGTGTTGATGGACTGTCAGGATTTAAACGTCACTATCCAATGACTGTTAAGTCGCCACCTCAATTAAAATTACTTGACCCTTCGCCTGACCCGAATTCAGTTAGACTCGAATACTCAAACAAATGACCCGCAAAACGAAACTATCTTCTTCTTCGCAGAGCCATTGCCGCAGTCGTCCCAGTCGCCCAGCCCTCTGTCCCACGAACTGTCTTCTTCTTCTTCGTTAGTTGCATCATTGTATGGCGACCAATTCTCAGAGCTGATTGGTTGCTCTAAATTTGGGCAGGCAAGTTGTCAACCAGTTCTGGACCTCCAAAGCGCACGATACCACTCTCCCCTCTGCTCTCACTGTCAGGTTTGCTTTTCTTTGCTTCTTCCTTTCTTCTTTGTTTTGCTTGTACAACTCTGCGTTTGTATTTGGGGTTGGTTGAAGTATTTTTGTATGGGATCACCAGAACGGGTTTATGGGATGTGGAAGAAAGCGGTGGACATTGTGGAAGAGCTTAGGGAGATGGGGATGTCTTTAGATAAGCAGATATGTAACAACATCATAGATACGTTTGGGAAATATGGAGAGCTAGATGAAGCCTTGGAAATGTTTGAGAAAATGCAACAACAGGGTATAAGACCTGACATGACAACATTGAACTGTTTAATTCGGTGGCATTGTAAGGCTGGGGATCTATCGAAGGCGCTTGAGCTATTCACCTACCCTAGTCACTGCTACTTTGGATGGTCATGGTAATCCTCGTATTCCGATGGTGAGGGGGAGCTCTTAGGACGGAGCTGGGACGGAGTTGGGCGACCGAGTGGGAGATGGGTGACGGCTATGCGAAGAAGAAGACAGTTCAGTTTTGAATAAAATCACGGGTCATTTGTTGGAGTGGGTCGGGTCTAACTGAATTTGGGTCAAGCTGCGAAGGGTCAAATATTTTTAATTGAGGTGGCAACTTAACAACCATTGGATTGTAAAGTTTAAATCCTAATAGTCAATCAGCACCTATCAGCACAATATGACTCAGTACAATAACCGAACTCTCTTAAGAAGGAAGATACCTCTCGTGACGGAAATTAGACACAAACGTAAGTGGTTTGTCGGGGATTTACCTAACCCAATCAACTGTATATGTGACGGTAATTTTGAGACCCGGCCTAATTTCCACAAGGAAAAATGACTTCCTGATAGCAATTGTACCCTCGACAAGACAAATTGAAGAATCGTACTGTGAAAGCTTTGGCAATACTTGATTCATGGTTTTTTATTTTTGTGGGCACTTAGAAAAAAAAGAAGATTTTTGTGGGCTTTGGCTCAGCATATATATGCACCTGCCAAAATTATCCAACTTCATGGAAAAGAACACGGGTCTGACATGGGCCGCATGTATTTTCGACTTCCTAAAGCATATTAAAGTCCTACAATTATATACCTCCCTTTCAAATTAAGCAGGCTCGTAAAATGACTTCGTTATTCGTTATTATTTTCTGTTGGTACGTGAGCAAATATGATCGGAGAAAATCGCTGATCAAGTCGTCTAAAATATCTGCCGTGTTGTCTACCTGGCGACACCCGAAGAAGACAGTCTGAGGGATATATACTGAGTATTCTTTTTTTTTTTTTGCTCATAATATATACTGAGTATTCAATTGTAATTTGCTCATTCTTGCTAGCGTATACTAGTAGGAGTCCGGTTTCTAGTTAAGTTTATCAGGAGTTAGAAGTTGGGCTTTCAGATCATATTGCGGCTCTCTCAGCTAGACACAAAAACCAGCAAGTCGTAGAAGACGAGGAATATTTATCCTCATGGAAACCGCTGTCTTCAGAATTTCAGTATTGTTGGCAACCTCATGATTTGCTGAAGAACGTACGTAAGAATATAAAACATAATCAAAAGCTTGAGGACATCTATGCATAGGCGTCGTTGAAAACTCAAGAATATACTTGCCCAGGAAAAAAAAGCTCAAGAATATACAGTGAGTATATATGCTCAATAGCTCATCTTTTATTTAATTACATATACATAGCAATTAAAGATAAATAATATCGATCGTAACATCAAACGAGAGAAATATAAAACATAATCATCTACCCTCTCATCAACGAATATCATAAACTCCAACAACAAACACTACGAAACGTTATTATCTACCCTCTCATAAACAAATAAGTGAGTACGTACATGCAAAAGATAAGAAGAACGACAACATCGTATTATTAAAAAATAAATAAACAAATCATATCATATAATGAGTATCAAATGCGGAGAAGACGGGTCGATCAGAAATCGATGTCGCACTTGGTAGTCTGAAAAGCCCCTGCTGATGTCCCACTAGAACTCAAAGGAACTTTCAAGTCGCACTCAACCTTGGGCTTGAACCGCCAAGTCTTGATCTTTCCTACCTTGAACTTAACCCGGAGATAAAGCTTCACATCAATGCTGTAGACCCCAGCAGTCTTCTCCGTATCAAACGCGGAAAGCTCGTTAGTTCCAAGCACCACCAATTGCTGCCCTTCAAAGACTGGGTTCAAGACGCTCGTGGTCTTGTGTCCTTGGTAAAACGGTGTCAAGGTCTCCGCATCGAACCGCTGGTCCTCGTAGTACGCCCTGGCCTCGATGGTTTCGTAATAGATTCCGATCTTTTTGTTGGGATTTCTGACTGTGATGTTGAGCGCAAGGTTGTGCTGGAGAGTATCGTTGGAAGTGAAACTGAACTGGGTGAGCGAGGCATCCGTGACGTGAAACTTGACTGCATTAATGGGGCGGAAGATGAGCCAAAAGATGAGGACAGCAAGGCCAAGGATCACAACGACGGAGATTATGAAACTGAAAATAAACCTAAAAAGGCATCCACAACAGCCACAGCCTCTGCCACGGCCCGGGCGGTGGTAGGTTTGGCGTGGTGGTGGGACTGAGGGGCCGTAGTATGCCCCGTTCAACTGGGGTTGCTTCTCTGACATGGTTACCCAAAGCGCAAGATGAAATAAAAAATTAAGAGCGAGTTATCTTGCTAAGGAACTCTGTTGGATGATGAGAAAAAGTAAATAGATCGATGTCTAGTCGGAGAAGCATAATGCTTGTATATATAGCGGGGGAGAATGAGGTTGGGAAGTCTGCTGGTATTTGGTAAGCCGCAAACACACGATATTTCTTCGACGAATGTTCCGCACCGCTGCATCAGAGCCTGACGTCGGCTTAAATAAACGCGCTAGCTTTCTGGCGGTAACTCATTCGTGAGGTTTCCGGTTCTCTTCCTCTTTGTTTTCTATGTGTGAACCTAGTATGTGCTTGAGAACTCGGATTGATGCGCTGTACACGTAGTCTGATATCGGACCGAGTCAATTACATGGACATTGCGTACACGTTTCTTGATCAAGCGTTTTCATTTTCACCCCAAAAAAAGGATATTCATATATATCTTTCTCTTCTTTTTTCTGGTATTGTTTTAATTGCTAGATTATATATGTCAACCCATGAGACTTTTAACTAAGCAAAATTATGTCATCCTTTTTATTCTTAAGGGAGTACAAAAGTGTTGTTTGGGCTAAAAGTCATCAGCACCACGTCAAGATCCAACTTCTTAACTTCACTGTTTTATCTTCCAATATTGTTTGATTTAATTCAAAGTATATGTGTTTGTAGCTTTGATAGAATTAAACAAGTTAATGCATATCACAACGCGACTTTAATAGTTTATTAATGGGCTAGAATTTTGCAAATACCTTTTCCAAACGGCAATCGATGGGAACCCAAAGTGTGCACGAAAAAAAAAGTCAAACGCTTATTGACAAAGTACTATTGACCACTCATTGTTCGTGACCATCTGTTTGTTTATTTTATTTTTATTAGATATTTGTAAGCGCGTAAGTGGTAGGCTGGTAGCGAATTCAATCCACATGATTGGAGCAGGCGAACATTGATGCTTGGATTTTTCCGCACTTGTCATGGGCTTTTAACACGTGGGATGATATATATAGGTTGTTAGGATTATTTAAAATATTTTGTTCAGGCTTGATATTTTTGCTTTTTTAATTATGGAATCGATTTAGGAATTAGCATATTAATATTGTTACTCTCTTCCATTAAGGTTTAAACTCTATTAGATATAATTTATTTTATCTTAAACCTCTTTTATAAGCTTAAAAAGCACCATAAGTGAATATCAAAGCTAGTCAACTGAATATTTTTACAAACGTAGACCAGAGCCACATCCAATCCTCGGCTAGCTGTCCTTGTTCCACAACAAGGAAGCCAAAAAAAAAAAACTAAGGAAGATAAACTTTCTTGGCTCGGCATCCAAGTATATCTCAAAGACTAGTCCATTTTCATAAAACAACCTTTAAAAGGGGGCGAAAACTAGGGCTGGGCGAAAAACTTGCGACCCGACCACCCGACCCGTTTCCGACCCTTTCGGAGCGGATTTATACGAGTTCGGGTTTTATAAGGATGAAAACTTGTTTTTTGAGTTCGGGTCTGGGTTTTATATTATACCCGATAGGCAACCCGAATAAATATATATATAAAATAAGTCGTTTTTCCATTTCTACCCTAAGTGAAAACGGTGCGTTTCGCTAAGGGGTTAATAACCTAACGTCCTAAGTTCCTAAATATAATTCATTCTGATGATGAAATATGTCTTGTGTTTGTGAAGTACATGCATCAGTTAAATGTTTAGATTATCAATTGAGATATAATTTTGTCATATGAAAGTTTTTCGATTGAGATATAATTTTGTCATATGGTTTTTGTTGGAGATTGGAGGTCAAGGCTCTTAATTGGTTTATATTGTTGGTTCTGTGGAGTGTTGTTGTTGTTGGAGATTGGATGAATTGGAGGGATTGAAGTGTTGGTTATGTGGATTGTTGTGTTTGTGCCTTGTGGTTTGATGTTGGATTGGATTGTTTACTAATTATTTATTGAAATTATATTGTGGATTATTGTACTTTCATTGTAATAGTTGGTAGATATAATTTTTGTTTGACTGCCTTTTTTTCTAATTTATTGCCTAGTAGTTAGTATATATAATTTTTGTTTGACTTGTATTTGGCAATTGGTAGAAAGAAGTTAGAATCAGAAATTATATTGCTTAGTAGTTACTAGTTAGTATAAACATAAATTATATTGCTTAGTTTTTGGTATAAACAGAAATTATATTGCTTTTAGTATTTGGTATAAACAGAAATGATTTTGTCTAAATTGGCATGTACACTTAACATTCCCAGGGCATGCATGAAAACAAACTCTAGAGCCTTGGATTGCCCAGTGCATCCTGGGCATTAAAAACATGCCTATGAGTATTGGGTTGCCCAATGCGTCCTGGGCATGAAACAAATTAACCCAGGATATATGGGCTTCAAATAATATAGGGCGGGGCATCCTGAGCTGAAAAAATATGACTCAGGGCGTCCTGAGCCCAAAAAATGGTAGCCCATAACGTTTTTGGGCCTGCAAACCCAAACGGTCATGGGCCACATCCTTTAGGCCCATAAACCTGGACCCGAACCCGACCCGGACTACTGGTCCAGTAGTCCGGGTCAAAATTCCACCACTTTCAGCTCGGGTTCGGGTAAAAAAAATCGACCCCAAACCCGATTTGCCCAACCCTAGCGAAAACGTGTGCGTGTACATATTCATTCGCCTTTGTTACAATACTTATTTATCTTAGATATAATAATATCTAAATCAATAGACGTAGAGAGCTTTTAAAGCGAATCTAGCTTTTTAAACGATCTACTTAAATCTTTGCCTAGTTACTCTTTCTCATATGTTCACATTATATTTAAATTATCGGAGCCAAATCAGCCAATGTCCTGCAGCAATAAGTTGTAATTATTTTTATCTTTTCTTTCATGTATCGGAGTCAATGATCCTGCAGTCATAAGTTGGATATAACGAGTCTTTCAATGAGAATTTCAGCTATATCTTAAAGTGTTTTTCTTAATCCCAAAAGGAAATTCAGAAATAGTAAAATGTCTCGGGTTTGAAACATTAAATTCAAATCCATTGTATTTCATATGATTTCATCGAGATTTACTTGATGTTTGATTGCAAAATTTTTGGTGTGGTTAAAATTTTAGATTATGTAAGTTGGTGAAAAAGTGAATAGATAATATTTGAATGAATATTATTATAAAAATAATAATTTAATAAAAGAGTAAAAAATTATTTTGTAAATTTTTTAATCACGTCCAAAATTTGTAGTGCCATTCTATTGTCACTCGCATTCATTGGCATTTGTGATTAGTCAGCATAGTTTCTGGCAAACCTCTTTCCCTTTGTCCATTGGGCATTTTTCGAGATGCCTCGTTGACCAATATTTCTTACACTAATATTAATATGAGAAATACTTGGTTTACTTCATGGGTTTTTTATATTTTTTTTAGAAGAATGTGACGATTCATGATCTCTGGGTGTGTAGTATCTACTTATAAATGAATTATGAGTCATCAAATTCTTCTAAAAAACATGAAAATGTTGTGGAATTAGTTACACATGAACATCATCAAAATTCAAAAACCAACAATCCCGATGTTTTATTACTAAAGAATGTGAGACAAATAGATCAAAATCACAGAAAAAGAAAAGATGTCCAAACATGATCATCAATAAATTAAAAAAAATCCATGAGGGAGGGGCCATCAACATATGCCCCAAAGCAAAGAAGTACGGAAGTATGATAGGAAAATGGAATCGAAGCCACAATCAAACATGTAGCTCGGCCCTGCTGTGATCATCAAAGATCCAAACCGCACTTGGTAGTCTCAAAGCTACCTGTTGATGTTCCACTAGAACTCAAAGGAACCTTCAAGTCGCAGTTGATCTTGGGCTTGAAGTGCCCAATCTTGATCAGACCCATCTTGGTCCTTATTCTAAGATTGAGCTTCACATCAATACTATAGATCCCATTACTCTTTTCCGAGTTAAACGTGGAAAGCTCGCTAGTCCCCAGCAACACCAACTGCTGTCCGTCAAACGCCGGGGTCAAGACGCTCGTATTCTTGTGCCCTTGGTAAAATGGGGTCAAAGTGACTGTATCAAATCTCTGGTCCTCATAGTAAGCATTGGCTTGGATGGTGTCGTAATATATGCCAATCCTCTTGTTTGGGTTTCTAACGGTGATATTGAGCGCAAGGTTGTATTGCAGCGTGTTATTGGAGTCGAGATTGAACTGCGTCAGAGAAGCGTCGGTGACATGGAACTTGAGGTTGTTGGGCCGGAGGACGATCCAGACGACGAGGGCAGCGAGTCCAATGATGATTAGGACCGTGAAAACGAGTTTGAAAATGAGGCCAAAAATGCAATCGCAGAGGCAGCCGAAAAGGCAGCCACAGCAGCCGCAGCCACCACTCCCGCGGCTGGGGCGGTTATACGCTCGGCGTGGTGGTGGGATTGAGGGGCCGTAGAAGGCACCGTTCAGGTGGGATTGTTTTTCTGCCATAGCTGAGCCTGAGCCTGAGCCGAGTGAAAGAAACAGAGGTAGAGGGTGACTCTGGGTGAGAAGCAGGGGTTATGTATCGAACACGAATTGTTCGATCAAGAAAGAGGAGGTATATGTATAGATAAAATATTGCACCAGGACCCTTGAGTTATAAAAATGTTACAAATAAGCCATTGAGTTAACGTTTTAAACAAATAGATCCTTGAGGTAGAGTTTAAGTCAAATTGAGACCCCTCCGTTCATTTCCATTTACGGTCATTGCTGATAGAACTTTAAAATTCATGTCATAACGAATTAGAAGGTGTCACCTGTTCAATTAAAATATTCATAAACTCTAATTTAAGGGACTATTTGTTGAAAACGTTACCATTCGAGCTCATATATGCAACTTTAGTATATTTGAAGGGTCATGGATGCAATTGAGCCATAAAATATAGCTGTGTGAACAGTGGCGCTGGAATTGAATTTTCGCAAGGAACTAGTAATCAATAGGCAATAGCCGACCATTAGGGTATGCCGCGGTGTGAGCCTGAGGTAGGTTTTATCTTAACGCGGTTGCTTTTCAGGAAAGTCCACATCTATGCGCCGTGTGCGTGTTCTGTCTTTGACTTGCTCATGGCTGATTGTTTCATATCTTCAAAGCCATAGTCAAAGAAAAAGAAAAGTTTCGAAGTTGACTTGCTCATGGGCCTGGCTGATTGTTTCCTACTCCAAATCGTCGAAGCATCCATTATGTCTAGTACCCCTCTTTTTTTCTCCTTACGTTGTTACGTTATTAACAATTATATTATAGAAAAAAATCACTCTGCGACTCAAATTATGAAAGTAATTACAAATAGGATCTCAAATATCACTTTTGTCATATTAAATTATCAAACAGAACTATATTTTTTCATCAATTTGCACACAAAAGTCGATCAAATTATCAAAATCATGCTACATGCAGTGGCGGAGGGCCGGAGGCCCCCTAAAATTGCCCCCTCCCTTTTTACCCATATGCTAATTTTTTGAAAACAAATATTCTTGGCCCCCTGAAATTTTCAAAAATGTTCACTCAAACCATTTTTAACCTCGTAGTAATTTGAAATACAAATTTTGGCCTTAAATATTTAAAAATAACCTATCACTTTTAGTTTGTACAAAACTTTAAAACACATTTGATGGGGCTAAAAAAGTTTGAGATTCAACTAAAATCTTCAAAAATCTATAATTTATCTTAAAATTCTAACTTTTGAATAGTAAAAGGTTCTATAATTTTTAAAATATACTTATTTCAAAATGAAAACAGTCAAATTTATATTCAGAGTGCAAATTGATTGGTTTTAAAAGTTTGAAGATTTAATATGTCAAAAATGATAGTTGAGATCCCAATTTAAGATTAATTTAGCAGTTTATGTGCACAAAATGACTTTTTCTAGTTATACTAACAGAGTCTGTGCTAATTTCTTTTACCAGGCAATCTAAATAGACTAATGAGCTTCAGGGTGTATAACTCTTGTGTTGCGCCCCAGATAAGAATAGTCACTAGTAGCTCGTACTACTTTTTCCATATCTCCCAAAGGCGGTTCATGTTCCGGCTCAAATGGCCCAAACCGCTTTAGAAAGAGCTATCTTGATTCTTGAAAGGCCAACTAACGCGGCCAGTTTATGATTGATGTCAATTCCGTCTATTCCGCAGACCAATTCAAGATTTCTATTTCCTGGTTGCGTAGAATCCATGTTCCTTTAACTTGCATTACTAAAAGAAGCTCATCTAGAATAATAATAATAATTAATTATGATTTTCTAAAATGTTGATGTTAGGATAAGTAAAATTCTTTAATTTGTGGGAAGGAAAAAGATGATGAAAAAGATGCTAGAGAAAGGGAGGAAACAGATATGAACTCCTGAAATATTCATCGCACTCTTTATTATGAAGGAAAAGGCTTTATATAGAATACAAGCCTAGTGGTCCAGCTCAGCAAAACTTCTAACAGAAAATTAGCTTGACTAAATTGCTATACAACTGAAACAACAGAAAGAAACTAATTCTCGTTATTCTTCTGTGCTAGATAACTCAACACCCCCCCTCAAGATGGAGTGTGAGGATCTAACACTCCCATCTTGGACAACAAGTAATAGAATTGTGAAATACCGAGTTGCTTGGTGAAGATATCACTGAGCTGATGAGTAGTAGAGATTTTTAGAGGATGAACCAGCTTGCTTTGAATCTTCTCACGCACAAAATGACAATCTAAATCAATATGCTTGGTGTGTTCATGAAAAATGGGATTAGCAGCAATGTGAAGGGCTGCCCGGTTGTCACAAAAAAGTAAAGTTGGTCGATCATGAGGCAAGTGTAACTCAGCAAGTAAATAAACCAACCATTGAAGCTCACAACATGTAGCAGTCATGGCTCTGTATTCAGATTCAGCTGAGGAACGAGAAATAGTGGTTTGCTTTTTACACTTCCATGAAATAAGAGAAGAGCCAAGGAAGATGCAAAAACCAGTGAGGGACTTGTGGGTATCAGGACAACCAGCCCAATCAGAATCACAAAAGGCTTTGAGGTGCAGCTGGGAAGTGGAAGAGTAATAGAGACCTTGTCCAAGATTGGATTTTAAGTACCTAAGAACTCTGTGACCAGCAACAAGGTGAGGAGCTCTAGGTTTGTCCATATATTGAGTGAGAATATGGACTGAATGAGAAAGATCATGTCTGGTTAATGTAAGGTAGAGTAACCTGTCAATTAACCGACGATAAATGGAAGGATCTGGTAAGAGGTCTCCATCATAAACCGAAAGCTTGGTATGTTGGTCAAGAGGAGTTTTGGCAGCTTTGCAACCCAAATAACCCGAGTCTTCAAGTAAATCCAAAGTATATTTTCGTTGACAAAGGAAAATACCTTTGGAAGACCGAGCAATCTCAATACCAAGAAAGAACTTGGGAATCCCAAGATCTTTGATCTTAAACAGATGGCATATCAGTGCTACCTATGAGAATATCGTCTACATAGACCAATAAAGCCATAAATTGAGAACCATGGAGTTTAGTAAAGAGAGAGTAATCTGATTTGCATTGAACAAAACCATGGGAGAGAAGAAAGGTAGAAAGCCGAGAAAACCACTGCCTTGATGCTTGTTTAAGCCCGTAAAGTGATTTTTGAAGCTTGCACACTTTGCTGGAATCTGCTGAATGATAACCTTGAGGAAGGTGCATGTAGACTTCTTCATTTAAATCTCCATGAAGGAAAGCATTGTTAATGTCAAGCTGATACAAAAACCAATTGTTGGCAGCAGCTAAAGCAAGTAGCAACCGAACTGAGGTGAACTTTGCAACAGGGGAAAAAGTGTCAATGTAGTCCAATCCTTCAACTTGAGTATACCCCTTTGCGATAAGTCTGGCCTTGAACCTCTCAATGGAGCCATCAGCCTTGTATTTTATCCTATAAACCCACTTGCAACCTATGGCATCCTTACCAGGAGGAAGACTAACCAAAGTCCAAGTTTTAGTTTCTTCAAGAGCATGTAATTCAGCTGTCATTGCCTCACACCATTGAGGATCTTTGGAAGCTTGAAAATAGTTCTTAGGTTCGGATGTGGTAGAAATGGATAAGATGAAATGACGATGTGTAGGGGAAAAATTTGTGTAAGACAAATGATTAGAAATAGGGTAAGGCTGGCCAGCCTTTACAAGACCTTGTTCTTTAGAAAGACTTTGGACATAATAAGAAGATAAAAGATTACAATGGTAATCTTGTAAGTAAGATGGAGCTTTGCGAATCCTAGTGGACTGTCTAGAAGCAGAATCACTAGGAGTAGGCAGAGGTGGAAAATCATGAGGAGTAAAAAATGAATCATTATGATCAGGAAGAGAAGGAATAGGAGTGGAAAAATCTGGAGGTAAAGAAAGTGCAACAGGAAGAGTAGGATCATTTGAAGGAGAAACTTGTGTAGGAAAAGAAAGAGATTTGAAAGGAAATATGTTTTCATAGAAAACAACATCACGGGAAAAGAAAATAGAATGAGAAGTAAGGTCATATAGACGATATCCTTTGACATTAGAAGGATATCCAAGAAAAATGCATTGTCTAGCTCTAGGATCAAATTTATGTCGATTATGTTTTAGAGTAGAAGCATAAGACAAGCAACCAAAAACTCTAAATTTAGAGTAATCTGGTGCAATATGAAAAAGACATTCAAAAGGAGACTTATTTTGCAGAAGAGGTGTAGGTGTTCGATTGATAAGAAAAACGGCTGTAAGAACACATTCTCCCCAAAATTGTAAAGGAAGATGTGCATGGAATCTTAAGGCACGAGCTACATTAAGAATATGTCTATGTTTACGTTCCACAACACCATTTTGTTGTGGAGTTTCAACACAACTAGTTTGATGACAAATGCCTTTAGAAGAGTAGAAATCAGATATGGAAAATTCAGGCCCATTATCAGTACGTATGGTCTTGATATTGGACTTGAATTGAAGCTCAATAGTTTGAACAAAGGAGATGAGAATAGATCTTGTATCAGACTTGTGTTTTATTAGAAAAATCCAAGTGCATTTGGAAAAATCATCAACAATGGTTAGGAAGTATTGAGAACCATTTAATGATTTTGTAGAAAGAGGACCCCAAATATCACAATGAATAAGATCAAAAACACAAGAGGAAGTGGTAGTACTAAGAGGAAAGGGTAACTGAGACTGTTTTGCATAATGACAGGAACTACAATGAGTTTTATTTGAACTAATGAAAGGAAATGCTTTATGTAACAACTGAATTCGATCAAATGGAACATGACCTAAACGACAATGCCAAAGATCATTTACAGTGTCTTCAATAAAGCTAGATTTATTGGAAGCTAAAACAAAAACATTAGAAGTGGAAATTGGAGCTGGAGAGGAATGTTGTACAAGATGGTACAAACCTTTACTCTCCTTACAAAGTCCAATCGTCTTCCAAGAAGACAGGTCCTGAATTAGACAATGGCCAGAGATCATGAGTAAGCAATAGGAAGATGATTTTGTCAATTGACTAACAGAGATAAGGTTAAAATGGAAAGATGGTACACACAACAACATTGGTTAACAACAAAGTGGGAGTAAGTTGTACAGAACCAATATGAGTAACCATCACAAAGCTACCATTTGGCAATTGAACTTTGGAATTAATAGTTGAAGAAATAGTAGTAAAGAGGCTTGGTGAACAAATGATGTGGTTAGTGGCACCAGAATCTAAGATCCATGGAATAGGAATAGTATTGATGCTGAAAACAGAAGAATTTTGTGGAGAGAAAACAGAGCAAGTGTTAGTAATTATACTTGCTGTGTTGGTGAGACAATCTGTGGAATGAGAGGTTGAAGGAACAGATGCGTGAACCACATTTGCATGATGAGAGGTGGACTGATGTTCATGGATTTGAAGCAATTGAAGAAGTTGTTCACACTGCTCTTGGGAGATAGGAAATTGAGGCTGTCGAGAATTTTCATCACCATTCACAGAAGAATTCTCAGGAAAACCAGTAGCTTGATTAACACTTGATTTGGGATTTTGTGAGAAACGACTAGGCTTATACCCTGGTGGATATCCATGCAATTTATAACATTTATACACAACATGCCCTGTCATTCCACAATGACTGTAGATGGGCCGATCTTTCGTAGGGAAGCCAGATTTTCCTCGAAACTGTGGTGTTGTATTGAACCTACTTATTAGTGCAGTGGCATCTGAATTAGTCTCTGCTGAAATTGTAATGCCTCTTTGCCTCTCTTGAGTAAGGATCATAGCATAAACTTTGTTGATTGGAGGTAGATGATCAATTAAGAGAATCTGCTCTCTTGTAGCAGAATAGGATTCATTCAATCCATTTAGAAATTGCATTATCTGCTCTTGATGATAATAATTCATCAGCAATTTGATCACTCCACAAGTGCATAAAGGTTCGCATTTACAAACTGGTTGGGGCTTAAAATTAATCATTCCATCCCAAAACCCTTTCATTTTTGTGAAGTAAGAACTTACTGTCATTTGTCCTTGATGTAAGGATGAAATCGAACGTTGCAACTGGAAAATCTGTGGTCCATTACTCTCGGCAAAGCGTTCCTTCAATTCATCCCACATCTCTTTGGCTGAATCGATGTACAAAACGTTACTCGCAATTTCTTTTGACAAAGAATTAACGAGCCATGACAGAACCATCAAGTTGCATCGGTTCCAATGTGCTAACATAGCATTGTTGGATTGTGGCTTGTGCATTAAGCCATTGACGAATCCTAATTTATTCTTCACACTGAGAGCAATGGTCATGGAACGCTTCCAAGCGTTGTAGTTGTCTCCTCCATTCAGCGGTTGTGAGACGAGGACACTGGACGAACTATCTCCGTTGTGTAAGAAATAAGGATTCGTAGGATCATCAAGCACTGATGAAGATCTAGTATTGGCCATTTTTATTGGGACTTAGGTTGAAATCGAGCAGTGAAAGCTATTGCTCTGATACCATGATGAAAAAGATGCTAGAGAAAGGGAGGAAACAGATATGAACTCCTGAAATATTCATCGCACTCTTTATTATGAAGGAAAAAGCTTTATATAGAATACAAGCCTAGTGGTCCAGCTCAGCAAAACTTCTAACAGAAAATTAGCTAGACTAAATTGCTATACAACTGAAACAACAGAAAGAAACTAATTCTCGTTATTCTTCTGTGCTAGATAACTCAACAAAAGACATCCACACATCTTAGGTCGGAGGGACCAAATCATTAAGAATAATCTAATTGTAGGGACGGGGTCTGCTGCAGTCGTGATTATTTCCGATTATTTTCTCGACTTCGACTTGATATTTAATTTTACTTTTTGCGTCCAGCAACACTCACGCGCGGGATGCATGTGCAAATAACGCGATCGGTGGGGACCATGTGCAGTGCGCAACGGTCTTATTGTCCCCCACTTCTATGCCATCTCTGTGGATAGCCAGTAGTCGATAAAGATGATTAGACTACCCTCTTCAGCGTAATTTTAGTGGATTACACGTGTATCAATCTCACTCGCTGTCCAAATTTTGTCTCGTCCGTAATTCAAAATTTTAAAAGAAAACAAAATATTGGAATAATAAAGATAAAAGGCGTTGAGTGACGGCAATCCACAAAATAGCAAAGTCTTCGGCATCATCATCAAGAGCCGGATAAAAAAAAAATTGAAACAACAACCAATCCAAACCGTTCATTTCTGTACGAAACAAAAAATATGAAAAAAGGAGAATAATATCCTGATAAAACGTCTTGATAATGCCAAAAGAGGAAAAAAAATTAAAGAATAACAACGCAGTTGGGGAAAATAACATAAACGCCTCGATCAGCTGCAGTAACGATCATAGGTCAAAGCTGCACCTGGTAGTCTCGAACGGACTCGCCGACGATGTCCCATTGGAAGTTAGAGGAACGTCCAAGGCGCATTTGATCTTGGATTTGAAATGCCCAATCTTGATCCAACCAAGCTTGGCCCTGATCCGGAGATTTAGCCTCAAAGAAATACCGAAAATCCCATCGCTCTTCTCCGAATCAAACTTGGATACCTCGCTGGAGCCCAGCGTAAGCAGTTGCTGTCCGTGGATGACGGGGCTGAGAACGGTCGTGTTCTTGTGTCCCTGGTAGAAGGGAGTGAGAGTCTCGGTATCGAAACGCTGATCTTGGTAGTAGGCGTTGGCCTCGATGCGGTCGTAGTAAATGCCGATCCTCTTATTGGGGTTCCGAATGGAGACGTTAAGCGCCAGGTTGTAGTGGAGGGTGTTGTCGTTGGAGGTGTAGTTGAATTGGGTGAGCGAGGCGTCTGTCACGTAGAACTTGACCTCGTTGGGGCGGAAGACGAGCCAGAAGATGAAGGCCGCAAAGGCCAAGATGACGAGCACAGTGAACAAGATCTGGAAAATAAGGCTCAGGAGGCAACTGAAGAGGCAGCCGCAAAGGCAGCTACAACAACCGCACCCACCTTTGCTTCCCATGGCTAATCAATCAGAGAAAAAAGCGAAAAAATAGAGAGAAGGAAAGTCGTTTGCGAGAAAAGCGTTCGAAAGTAATGGTTCACCGGGCTAAATTTGTACAAAGGAGGATACGGGAGTTATGAAATATATGGAGGCCAGAAAAGCCGCGTTGAGTTGTAAATTTCAAAGAAGGGAAAGATTGCGAGACGACCGCGTTAGACTGAAAGAGCGTGGTGGTACTCTTTATTTTGACGTCCGTTTGCGAACCGAGACAGTTACCTGTGGGTCATGACCTTTTCCAGTTTTTATAATAAGTCATCGAAATGACTTGCTCCCTTAATTTTTTTTCCTTTTCCTTTTTAATCAACTTATGTCGAAAAGAAAAATAAGAGAAATTGATAATTATCTCATATATACTAAACCGGTGGTCCATGCCCGGCCCAAAAAAAGATATAAATCGGTGGTCCATGCCACCAGCATGAATAAATTCTGTACAGTTTACGAATCCAACGGTCGATGATTTGCTGTTAGATGGCGACTACTCGACGGAGAAATTTACCTTTAAAATTAGACCAATAACAAGAAGAGGAAAAAGTAGTTCTGTTAATGGACCGGGCTCCCTCTGTCTTCTTCTGTGATCGTTATATGAAAGGCAATTGAACAAGATAACTGAGGCTTAGGGAAAAGAAAAAAAGATAACTGAGATTATTTTTTCCCGAAACACGGCCCAAAAACTCGTAGAAGATTACGTTATATTATCAAACAGCCGTAAGGAAGCCCACTTGCGTGACGCGAAGCCATTTTCTGTATGCTGGATATCTACGTAATGTAAAGCAACACAAGAACAAGTCAGAATAACCTTTTTGCCGCAAACGTTGTTCACCTAATACAAATAAGACAACTGATGGGTCATTGTCAACATTAAAATATTAGACGACGTCGTTATCGGTATCAGTTTGGCCTAACGCCCAATAACATTACTGGGTTTAGTTTCCGATTGTTCAGCATTTTTCTCCTAATATATCTGCCAAATGGGCAGGTTGTAAAGGGAATCGGGAGTAGCCGGGAGATGTTGTTCGTGGCCCCCGTCTTCGGAATTATCATTGTCACGGGAGGAAGCACTTAGCACTGGACCATTGGGCTTTCGTCTTCCGATTTCCTTCTTGCACATCACTTGTCAGTAATATTTAGCCAATTTTACTGGAAGCGCTAACGCAACCGGTGTCCCTTTCTCACAACCCTTCCAGTTCCACGCGTGGTTTCTTATAATTTTCCCAGAGTTTGTTTTAGCCGAAGGCAATTTTCAAAAGAACTTTTGGAACGATGGCAAACCAATTGGATCTGTTTTCAATTTTTCTTATTTTTTCTGTGACAGCTTCTTCGAGTATAAAGGCTTTGATTGGGATTTCCTTTCCCCCATTAAGAAATTAATGTCAAAGATGTTTACGTGAGTCGATTGTTCTTCTTTACGCATAAAGAGGCGGAATGCGTACTGCCCGTTAACCCAATCAGATACCTGTCGGAGGTGAAATCTAGGTGCAACCCCCAGACTTGCTTTTGTAGTGTTCCCGGCCCAAGCCCATCCCATAGGCGAGGAAAATCCTGGGCAAGTAAGGCACGCCAACAGAAAGTGGGTGCTAGTTGACCGACCCCTACCTCTCGGCCCTCGGCCTAACTTTATAGTCATTGCTTGACCAGTAATCCATCCCGATCAATCAATATACAGTATTGAAAAAAGCAAGCAGGATGCCTAGAGACGGAAAAGAAAAAAGAAAAGCATGCAAGCAAGCATTATCAAATGTAAAACAAAAACAGAGCTTACCAAGCTCCAATTTCGTGCTTGTCCTATGTGCGAGGGCCATTTTGGCAAGGACTCACGCATTGGCTCTAACTAGTGGGCACTATTGCTCGCCCTATCCTTGCCCAATGAACACTTGGACTAGGCATGCGTTGGGTGGACCGTACATATTTATAGAAATTAAACTATAGAGAGATAAGGACCACTGATTACTAACATATAGTTTTGGTCGCTTTCCATCAAGCTATTATTATTAGGTAGAACAGTTGATGGGGAAGGAAGGAGGGTTGAAAAGGACCACCACCCAAGCCCATGTGGGGAGATAAAACTCTCCCCAAACACGCCAAGAGTACTCCCGATGATGCACCGACTCCGACCACTATTACGACTTTAAAAGAAAGAAGTTGCTTCCTACGTAAAAAATTGGCTTTTTACCCCTTGAAGGGCCACGCACCACAACCTCTCATAATTGGGCCACCCGATAGAGGAACTGCGAATTCGTTCTCTTTACTCGCACATGGCAGACTTCACCACAACAAAGCAAAGCTTTCTTCAAGGTGAATTGATGGATTTGAAAAGGAAATTATTTTTTTGATTTTTGAAGAGGCCCATAACTTATGGACGGCGCTATTTGCATCCCTGTGAATTACAAAGTCATAAAAGGCAACTTGAGTGAACAACGAGTCGGCAACAATAGGAAAATTAATTAAGAAAAGGAAACCACAACCTCCAAAGGCGCGCACCCAGTTATTTCCGATTCATATAAAATTGTACAACTTTTGTCGCCAATTGTAATTTTGCTATTTCTCTCATATATATATTTTATTTCCATTCTCACAGATTATTCTTTAGCAAAATGTACAATTCAAACACTTAAATCCGACCTATACCTAAAGAAGACACAGATGAAATTAAACACAGGTTTAAAAGATAAAAAACTAAAAACGGGAAAATAAGTAATAGCCTATTAGCCTTAGAGAGAGACGGACAGTACTCAAAACTCAATGGCCGGCGGCATCATGTTCAAACGCTAACGCTGCAACGCGTCACCAACTGGTACTTTATGCCGTTGTTTTCGACGACAACACCACTGGCCCTGGCGCCGAAGTTTATATAGGCTTGACACCTCACGTGGAGATGGTAGCGGCCTGAAATGAAGGTCCCAACTTTCCATCTCACCCGTCCATCTACCTTGATGATGAGCAGCACGGCGCCATTGGCCTGGTCCTGTTGGAGCAAGACGGTGTTGTACGGAGCAACTGGTATGCCAACGCCGTAGACGTAAGGGGACCAGACGTTGATGTCCTTGTGGCCCTGGTAGGTAGGCTGGATGGCAGTTGGAAGGGTGATCTGCTGGTTGCGGTAGGTGGCATAGACGTCTAGCTTGTCGTAGTAGATGCCGACCTTGTCGTTCGAGTTGCGGGAGTAGAGGGTGACCTGGAAGGTCGAGGTCAGTAAGTTCGGGGTGGAGACGTTGAAGGCGTAGACGGTGGCGTCCTGGAGGATGAAGGTTGGCTTTCTGGGCTGGAGGATGGCCCAGACGATGAGCACCGTCACCAGGAGGATGAAGTTGAAGATGAGGATGCCCGCGCAGATTCGACGGCAGATCTTGCGCCGCCTGTGTCCGTGGTTCCCGCAGTCCTTGCCCGACATGGCGCTCGTCTGGTTGGAGCAGTGACAGTACTTGTGGTAGCAGTGATGAGAGATTAGAGAGAGAGAGGGGGTAGGTTTAATTGGTAAATTCTCCAATTCCAATGTGAAAAGGGAGAGGAGCTAGAGCTAGAAGGAGAGTAAGAGGAACTGAGGGAGGGACCTCTGCTTTTGAGAGGAGAGAGTGCCGTGCGATGAACGCTTCTGTGCGTGTGGGTATATTTATATAAAACCTTGGTTTGGGCTAGATAATTGGCGAGTAGCTATACATATAATACATGTATTGTTAGGAGAATTCAACGGGTCCAGGAACAACATTTATACTTTCTGTGGGTTTAAATCCTCTAAATCAATGAAAAAACAAGTGAAAATAGAATACTGTTTCCGGCGGGATGATATATGAAGGGGGTTTCATTTGACGAAGACAGTGACCTTATTAATTTCGATTGATCTGATGGATAATATAGAGATCACTTACTCACTTGCTTATGTGTTGACTTATCTTTGGTTTTTAGGTTGTGTTTGATAAAAAAATTTCACAAAATTTTTCACCAACTCACAATAAAATATTACAATATAATCTTTCTCTCTCCCATCAAATCATAACTTTTCACTACAAAAATATAAAAAAATTACTTCTTTCTTCACTTTTTCACTAAACCCAATACCAAAAATTTTACAACACAAACATACCCTTAAGTACCTACGTTGGAGTCACTTAAACTCATGGTTTTTCTTACCTCTTAAGACCCAAAAGAGTCAAGTTTTTCTCCTTAATTTTCTATCAGATATGTGAGCAAAACTTAATGCCTCCTTCAACCTCAAATCCGGGTAATTTTGTTTTTGTTTTTTTTTCCCTAAGCAACTCATCCGGGTTGTTGTGATTTTTGACATAACAATGGAACCAAATTTCGTGTAGCTTATAGAAAGAAGGCTATAAAACTGTTATAACCCTTTCGTGAATCAAGCTTTAAGAAAGATGAAAATGTAAAAAGAAATAAAACACTTTTTTTAAAAAAAGTAACATTATTAGAAACTTGAAATCACGAAAGAGGGTTTGATGACTTTCGTGCGTGCGCTTTAGAATAAGAGTGATTAGTTACGTAAGGGCCTTAATCATCGTCGGATGCTGCCATGCTGGCACGCGTCACGCTGAGAGGATAGGGATCTTCGTCACGACACGTTTCGCCGCCATTCTTGGGCCCACTTATCGTGACGGTGGAGCTCCCCAGCTCAGCCGACCCTACTTTTGTCCTCTGGGTTCGAGAATATACGCCTAACCTGCTAAAAGCTTAGGATTAATTAATATACGGAAAAGAATCTAAACGTATCATTAGACAAAAGATTGTTTTTTTCGTATTTAATCGAATTGGGATATAACACAAACGAATACACACAAAAAGGAGAAAAGTTCAATTAGAGCTTGAAAGTTCACTCCTCGATCTCCTTTTTCTTCCATCAGTTATTAATGCTTTAAAAGCCCGTAACCTTTCCTAGAAAGCAATTCAACCACTTCTTTTTTTTTTTTTAAGTCTTCAACCCTTTTTCCCACTAGGAAAAATAAGAATATTTTTTTTTTGGGAATTTGGGAAGAGGTTATGAAAAAGGGCTGGACTGAATGATGGCAATCGAAGCAAAGGCATTAGGCATGCATCTGCAGTCACAGTGCTTGTATGAGACTTGGAGCTTCATTAAAGAAAGTCTTCTGCCCAAAAAAACCAAATCACCGGCCGACAGTGTAGATTGTTAATTTGACATTCAATCTACCATTTTGTACATGCACCTTTCTCTCTATTTAGTTCAACTTAATCGCAATTCTCAATCAATGAACGAGTTGAAAGCCGACAAGCAAACGGTAGATAGAAAACAGACCCACCGTCCAATTAATTGAGCTCAACTAGCAAGACTTTCATTTCATGTACGGGTCAACAAGTCTAGCTAGCTTGCTTGGAATTTTGGACGTGCAGGCTCTTGTGAAACCATGTTGTTGTCCACTTCATTTAGGGGAAGAATGTGATCGTCCATTCAAACAAGGGGCCCCCAATCCAATAACTTTTCCCATTGAAGTTATCCTCGGGATGGTAGATCTATACATGAAGACTGAAGTACTATTAGCTTGAGGAGTTTAACCAAAGAGAGAAGAGACTCGTATAATGTTCACCGATCTCATTCACAAATTATGATCGGTCTGGCTGTGGGACGTACGTGGATGCGAACATTAAGCCACTTTAATTTTGGGTTCCCCTTTCAAATTGAAACGAATGATATGGTTTACCCTGTTCGTATTCAATGAGTAAAAAAATAATCAAAGAAGGATTGATAATTATTTGATCCTGTCACTTTGGCAGTCCAAAATTTTGGGCTTTATTAAGAAAACTACAAAATAGTCTCTTTTTTCCTATCAAATAATTATTTTTCATTCTAATATTCATTCAAATCTTCTTTCTCTTCATTTTTTCACCAATTTTTATAAATTATTTTCACTTTTTCACCGACCCTACTCTAAAATTTCCACCATCTCAACATTTCCACGATCAAACACCACCAAATAATTCACTCGGATTTCTTTATTTGTCCATGATTGTCCGTTTGAAGTTATAAGGCGTTGATTACACGTAAACACTATGTGAAGCACCTTCGAACTGTGGCCCATCTAGCACTAATAACACACAAAGACTTTTCCCAAGTATGAGTAGAGGGAAAAAGAACCACAGGGATCACACATCTATTTGGTTTTATTGTAGTACTATATTAGACTGAGAAACATTGCCTGAAATTGTTGACCATCTTGTTGTTCTTATCATAAGTGCCTAAATTTTTCTAAAAGAAATCTCCAAGCCCCATTTAGGAGAATCTCGTATATGTATTATGGTATATATATATATATATATACATATATATATTTGAGTCTTTGATCAAATAGTTAAATGCATTAGAGGCATGATATTCAAGTGTCACAATAAAGAGATCTAAGCCACATTTGGACAAAATGGAAAGATAAATATTTGGCTCATCTATAACCATAATACTACCAAGAATATTGAAAATAAAGGAACGGGAAGAAATAGTGTAAAAATGGTAGATAAAGGAGGGGCATTGTGCAAAAGCTCGCATCCCAAAACAGAAAGAAAACAAGGTTGGCTGGATCAGCATATCAGGGGAACCCCGATATCGCATGCGTTTGATAGTCTTCTTGTGGGCTATATGCCCTCTGTGTAGATCCTAAAATGCTTTCGCACTGAAATTCAAGCAGATTCTTCTTTATCCCCCACTTTGTCGACCTGCATGCAAGAATAGTCTGCAACGAGATCTTATTCGAACCTCCCAATCTACTTCCACCTCACATTCTCTCTCTTTCTCTGGTTAATAAAATTTAATACCTATTGCTCTCTTCACCTAATCGCTTGGGAGCGTGTTGTACACTTCCAATCACATCCAGGATGAATTATGATAGCCAATTAATGTATACTTTTCAGAGAAAAAAAAACAAATATACTTATTTGGGCGCGTTTACTACACCCTCTTATTTGTTGGTAGGGTTTTACTTCAAAACTTGACACTACTGTTCTTCAAAACAAATGCACTAATGGTCAGGGAAAGAAAGAGAGAAACACGAAAAAGCAGGTTGGGAATAAAGCGAGACTGGAGAGAACGCTCGAGCCTCGAGTGGTTGGGAATTCTTCATGGGAAAGAAAAGTCCAAACTCACGAAGGGGGGGGGGGGATTTCTGGATATCAAAGATAATGACGCTTTTATCCAGAGCCAATGGAAAGCTTCGAGAGCTTCTTGACTCATGTGGTTTACAATCTTATATTTCATAAAATTTTAAATTCTCTTACAATAAAATACTATAATATAATATTTTTCTCTATCATTAAATCATAATTTTTTATTATAAAAAATTATCTCTCTTTTCACTTTTTACTAAAATAAATACTTAAAATTTTAACATCACAAACACACCCCGATAAATAATAAAGGTAAAACACTCTTAGTGATGCAACGAGGATGCCGAGAATAGTTCAGACGTTTCCATCACTTTGATTAGAAAAAGTAATATAAAGTAGGTGAGGGAGGGTGAGGGGGGGAAAATGGGCTTCACCTCGAACTTTTGTTTCCTATAAGAATCAATGTGAATGGGCAACGTACGAGAAGAAAATGGGGAATTGCTTGCCATGCTACGTACTGCAATGACCTTCCAAGAAAGAGAAGTAAGCGCTAGAGGGACATGCATTCAAAGTTTCCATATAAACTCCCAACCCAAAGGTAACTTTGAGTATAAATTTCCAGAAGTTCACGTGTATGGAAGCGTTAGTCAATTCGTTTCTGTAAAGCAAGCCGGATAGATGGGCCCCATAACGATGACTTCCGCTTTCACATCAACCTCAGATTAGAAAAGCAGGTTCGAGAAAAAAATCGAAGGTTGCTTCTGTAATTTTTCCTATATTTCTCTTTTTTTTTTTTAACAAGAAACGGGGATATGTTTGATTTATATCTCAAAATTGTTTTTATTTTTTGCGTTTTTTAAAAATAGTGTAAATTTTCTGGAGATGCTTTTCCCCAAATTTCAAATAAAACAGCCATAGCTGATAGTTCAATGATTCCGCAACTACACGAGTTTAGTTATCGGATGGCTGGTGCCTGTATGGTTGTATAAACCAGACGATAGGATGTAGTGGACAAAAGAAAGAGAGATATAGGCAATGAGTTCCAAAATTTAAAAACAATTTCTCCATGACAAAAAGATGGAAAAGGTAGTAGGGTCAAGTAGCTGGAATGTCTTGCGATTCATACGTTTCCTGGATGAGATTAATGCAGTAGCCTCGTCGTTTCCGCGGCATTATTGCCGTAACCTTTGTCAGATCTCAGAAACAGTCCCAAACATAGTCGCGTAACTAGGAATTCAATTGAAAGAGTCGAATTCCTAAGAAAAAATGTTAAAAAAATATATCTTAAGAGTTAAATATCAAAAATTAAGAATTAAAAACACTAAAAATATTAAAATACACGTGACTTACTATTTGCTGATACTGAGAGGTGACAATTGGATCCTACGAGACTGCATATTCTGAAAACATTATAAAATAACTTTGTGATTAACCAAACAATGAAGACTTCAAGTAATGAGATATTCATCAGTAATTAACCAAATATACATGTCAAAGCAATGAATATAAATGCCATCAATTAATTACAAAACCATATTAACTATTGCAATTTTTTTTCCGGTTTTCATCCCCCAAGCCCATTCTTTTGATGTTAAATGATATGCAGAGCAATGATTTTACTGCTTCCAAATTTTTCAGCTATTCTAACATGTGAATTGATGATCAAAAAATTATGTGCTGGTCTAGTTTCAAATGTAACATATCATACTTTAACCCTACTATATAAATACTATCAAATAAAATACAAAGACCTGACAAATTTATATGTATTAAAATTGTTAGTTGCATTGACCTAGCAATGCTGAAATGATATCATCAAAGTCCCACTATTTATCGCTAGTTTATAAGAGGCAATAAGTCTCAAGGAAAAATGTGCAATCTCTTATGAGCAAAAAATGTTTCTACTGTGTCATCTGCCCAGCTACTTGGGCTAACCGGTAGGTTCTCACTTAAAACCCATAACAATTGGTTGTGAATCTTAGTGCTACTCTAGGCATATCTGACTAGATTCTTGAGGCTTATGTAAATTCTCATATGAAGCAAATCTACAAGATCATGTTTTCTATATTTATGGTCAGTTATTTAATGCATGACGCAAATAATTGAACGTAAAAGTCAATTATCACTAACTGACACGCATAGAGGAATAGAAAAACTAGCAAAATAAGGATAAAAGTGTTGCCCGATAAATAGATTGAAAAAAAACGAAGTGCATAACCTACTCGATTAGCAGAACAATACGGTAGAAGAACAAAAAAAATGCAAAAAATAATAGTATATCTTTATTATCAGCGAGAATTCACCCAAAGAAGTAATCCGAAAATCTTTAATCTTGTAAGCTCTTCAACCCAGAAATCAACTACACAAATTGAAGGGGATCGGGCCATGTCGTTCAGGACCTAATGGGGATCATATGAAGTTGGCCTGGGCTTATAGGTATCGAGTCCAAGTCATCTTCTATTAAAAAATATATATACATATAAAAAAAATTGGAGGAGCTATGGGTCTCAGCCGACACCCTTCGCTCCCCCCAAATTCCACCCCTGCCCAAACCTAAAATTATACATGTCTCTCTCCTTCACCAGTACCTGTCTTAATCAATAATCATGTTCGATATGGACAAACACCGCATGGTCCATCTTCTCAGTGATCGGGAATCTTATCATCTTTGTATTGTAACACGAACAAAATGGCCATTGTGATTTCCATTGCCTATTCTGTAGGATTCTATGAAGTTAATTGATCGAGGCATCTATATAGGCTTTGTCGGTATGAGAAAACAAATCCGCCACTACTACTAGCTGACCAAGGCCAAGTGGGATATTTGCTTAATACTTAAAACACATTTAAATAGGGGTTTAGACTTTTGCATCTGGGCTTAACCAGTACAGTGAGTTCTAAATAGGCTTTGATAAGGGAGTCATCTCAAATTCTCAATCCTAGGAACCGGGGCCACCTGGGCATCAGGCCATCGTTGGCTTGTGGTCGACCTTTCAGCTCCCTTAACTTTGCTTTTGGGCATAATGTTTCACGTGCTGAGAACTATGAGAGCAATTCTAATTATTACCTTAACACTCTTCCCGTGGAGAAAATAAATAACCAGATCCTTCAGGGACAGTGATGCTTATTCCCACATTTAAATCATACGAACAGATAGTCCAGGTTAGTTTTATAGTCACCAACAGATGGATACAGACAAAGGTTTGATCCTTCCTACATTCTGTTCTCTCCATTGAAATGAAAGTCAGGTCTGACGTTGAGAACTGAAAGCTAAAGGAGATTGAGGTCCTTTATATTGAATGGTTTTTTTTTACAGAAATTAAAGCCATTAAAAAAAGTTGGAATAGCTATGGAAGACATAACAGAGAAGTTAATAAAGCTAGAAAGCAACAAAAGGACGCAAGGAAAAGAAGCTATTTTTAATTCCAGAGATGATAAGAAGTAAATCAGCAGTTGAAGCACGACCACTCCTAAAAGAGATCAAAGGAACTATCCCACTACTAGAACACTACATTGAACTCTAACCCCTCAAATAGGAAACAGTAAAAATAAAATATCATCACAATGCTTTCCCCTTTTGGCCACCAAAATCATCATAATCCAAGTTAGCTTCAAATAACGCTAAAGCACATGAAAACCAGTAGTATGATTATAACTTCTAAACTATCCACTAAACCAATCGCAGAACTGTATGACAAAAAGCTAGCGATGACTCAATGATGAAAGACAGTTATCAAACCTTCCAACATATAGCACTGTAACTAGCAAGTTTTTCATAACAACAACTTGAAGGGTTTGGGGAGATCGTCAGTAGATGGAATTGAGAATATAAATTAGAGTTATCAGCTGTTTTGATATCTCCATGAGGAGATGTACCAAAAACACAAACACTGAAAAAGTGCAGCAGCTCAACAGAGAAGAAAAAAGAAGGGCAGCAAAAAACAGAGCAATAACAGAGAACATCCTAGGTACTCAGGCATATTTGATAGTCTGCCAGAATGAAAAAAGAGAGCACAGCTTCTTTCTAGTATTAAAACCTAGAAAATAAGATAGAAACCAAGTCGATTCAACTAACAGATAAAATTTCTCAAAATAGGATTGGTAAGAGCCCCAAATAAAACCAACAGCACAAGCTTCTAAGTCGGATTGAGCCTCAGTCCACCTCATCTTGGAGCCTCAAGTACATGTCTTTCACAGGCTCATCACCACATATTGACAGCTGCAACCACGCAAAAGAATAATCGGAGGTTCTTCACTTTATCCAAAATTGGATAATGCATTCTCAATACCAGAGACCAAACGCACAAAAATGAATTCAGCACAGAATCAGCTTGAACTTTCAGGTTCAGATCACAAAAATATAGAACCGCAAAACCTTAATATATGTATTTCTTCCGCTGTGGTGATAGGTGTTTACACGGAATATGACCTGGTCATTTGATGTGGTTACAACCCAATAGATTGCTCCATATAAGAGACACGCTCTAGTTGAGTTCAGTACTGGTGGTGCTATATATTTGTGATAACACGAGTCTTGCAATCCACTGCAGCAATGGAACTTGGCCGCAGTAGCCCACCGTACTTCTGGACCAGAAAATTACAAAAAAGAAAAACCACAAACTGTTTTTTCCTCTAACAGATGGATCTCCATGAAACACAGAAAATCATGTGTATGTACTTATGGCATGCATGACCTCATCAAATTAAAGTTTTCGTCAACTTCAGCATACTTGTGTGGGAAATAGAACCTTAGGCTGCCAATAGCTTGCTTCTATTCACTTTTGTTTTCAGATGGTATGCAGGAGACCATAGCCTCTAAGAGTAAGGCCTCAAAGATGGTTATAGCATATCTGCTAGCTTCTCCCTCTCTCTTTTTTCCCTCTGGAGTAGCTAAAATTCCAATCAACAGTGTGGATTATTAGTGACATCTCATTTGCCAAGAAGGGCACCTGTGCAGCAAAGGGAGAAATAAATAACTCAATTGGTCACAAAATGTTTTCACTTAGTTGATTTCAGCATTAGAACTTTTTAAAAGTATAGTCATTGAGAACAGGGATTACAAGAACCAGGATTTTTGTTTTCGGCAAGTGAAAAAATATAATTTGTATGTTACGAAATCTATTTAGAAAAAAAAATGTTACGAAATCTACTTATTATAGACATATGAATAGTATTAACAGCCACTAAAACAACAACATGATTTGTTTAAGATTTCAAATATTTCGTGTCCACACAAGTTCAATGCAGTTTAAAAAGAAAAATTATGCGAATGCCAAACTGTCCCAGAATATGAGGCGCATGCTTCAAGCATAATCCAGACCTAATGCATAAGATTACTTTCAGTTCAGACGCAAATACTAAAGTACGATTTTAGTTAAACCTTGACTCAAGACCTTCTATGCGAAAATAAGTTTCCTCATCCGGTACAATTTCTAAAGAGTAAGGTAAGAACATCAAAGAGTCTTACTCAACATATCGAAAATGAAAATACATGCACCTACTGGATTTCATATCACCAGGACACAATAGCATCCAACACAATCAAGAAAGCACTTGCACAGAACTGCAAGAGTTCCTCAACCCAATCCAGCTCACCGATCAGATTTCTGCTCTTGCTTTCTTTAAAAAAGCCGATCAAAGAGCACTGAGAGAACCTGAGTTTGGATATACACAGTACTTATCATATACATTGTAGCAAGCACCATTGCCATTGAGAAAAATCAATCAATCAATCAACGACCTGTGAGGTACAAAAGCGCATGAAATGTAATTTCATTATCTTATGGGTTCAAAATAATAACGTCAATTATCGTAGAAGACCCATTTGAATTTGTTTTTTGAACAGCTACAACTCACAGCTCAACCTCGCAAGCCCTGGGTTGACCAGACATAGACCCTGACCCGGTATTTGGGGTGAACCCAAATTTCACCCGATCACAGTAAACCCGCAACAAAGAATACCTCGACCTCCACCAAGAGCCAGTCGTGAACTTCACCCAAGCAAACACTGTGACCCCAAATCCTACCGACCCACCAGCCCTCTCGCCCGCAATCTTAGTCACCACGCCTTCGCCCGCGTATTCATCCACCACGCCGACTGTGAACTGGACCCACGTCTCGTTCTTCTTCGCCTGAAAGAAGGGAGGCAACGGAATCTCACCGAGTTGGGACCCGTCCCCGTAGATGATCGAGGCTTGAACGCGGTCATAGTAAATGCTGAGCTTGGTGTTGCGATTCCGAACGAAGAGGGTTAGGTTCCACGTGGCAGTCAACTCGGAGCGGGTCATATTTAGTTGGGAAACTGAGGCCGACTCGACCCGGAACTCAGGGAGGCGGGGCCTGAAGACGATCCAGGCGATGAAGAAGAGCAGGCCGATGATCGCGAACAGGGCGGCCCCGGCGACGATCATACGGCGCAGGAAGGAGGGGCTGATGCTGCCAGTAGGGGGGACCACAGGACGGTAGGCTTGCGAGTAGGAGGGGGGAGGTGGGGCCGCATAGGGGTAGGCGGTCCCGGCAACTTGGCTGGACTGAGCCGGGTACCCGATGACCGTCTTGTGTGGGGCTCCACTTGTCGTTGAAGCCATCGGATCCGTGGAATTAGGTAAAGGGAGGAGAATTGGAGAGGTTCTTAAGAGATTAAAAAAAAAAAAAAAAGACGAAGGGGGGTTTGGAGGGATATTGTCGTTTTGATTGGAGAGGGAGTAGGATACCGGACTGGGGAATGAAGCAGTTGATGCCGGCAGTTCCGATTTAATGATTTGGTTCGATACGGACTATGTGGAGAGAGAGTTTGTTGGCTAGCTACAACGGTACTCGTGTACACGTGGCGGGTAAAATATCCTGTTTGGGCCTAGCCGAATAAAGTCGTCGCTCAACCAGTGACTGCGGTTGGACGAGCGTGACTTGAAGCCTGAAGGTCCTGATCTCATTATATTATTCAATATTCATAGTGAACGTAGTAAGCCCACGATGACTTCCATGTGAAAAAAAATTAAATGCTACTTTTCTTTTTATTTTTTTTCCCAGCCGACGCAAAATGCTACGTTTCCCTAACTGGTAAAAAATATTCTCCCCTAAATCTCAAGAGTTCGCATGGTTATGAGTTTGCTCTACCAAAGTCTTACATTTGAATCCCTCATATGTAAATAATTTTTTACCAGTAACCTGTAACAGTCTGATATGATCGGTTTGATTTGAACGTAGCCGAAACCAACATAATGAAATTAAAGCTCACCGACACCAACATATTGAACGCACGTAGCCGAAGACTGACCGCGTGTGTTCTTTCTTGCGCTAATATTCGGACGGAGAATCCATTAGGGTTCGCTAGTTTCTCTTTTTCTACGCTCTCCCAAGAGAATGGACGACAGATCAGACTTAAAATGTGGAAGATTGGAAGACCAAATCGATTTAGAATGTAATTAAAATAGGACAAAAGCAGTGGCGGATCCAGGATCAAAATCTATGGGGGTCGAATTTTAAAGGTGAAATGACAAAAAAAAAAAATTTTATTCGTAATGCAAAAAATTGTCTTAAGAGTTACAATATCGAAAATTAAAGACTAAAACTATTAAAAATATTAGAATACACGTACCGTACTATGTACTATGACTGACTGAGAGATGACAATTGAGGTATAGCACCAAACCGAAACATAAATAAAACTATAGCACCAAACCGAAACATAAAACATGAGGAAATGTTATATACCTCGCTTATGCAAGATACTTTGGCGCATTGGACATGCTTTCCATGCCACCAGCCACAACAACATCATTGATGCCCAACTGGATACTTTGTGCTGCAAGCATTGTTGCTGCAATGACCAAAATGGTTAGGTTAATTGATACCACATCAAATTATCAGTCATTGAATAAAAAGACTTCAAGCTTATTAAACAGAAAACAAATAAATTGACATTTCATGAGATTAGACTGTCCACCTTTCATCCCTGATGCACAAACTTTGTTAACCGTTGTAGAAATCACTGAATTAGGTAGTCCTGCACCCAATGCAGTTTGTTTGGCCGGAGCCTGCCCCAAATTGGTACAGAGGACATTGCCAAAGAAAACTTCTTGCACAAGTGATGGATCAACACTTGCTCTCTTGAGGGCAGCTACAAAGGACATGAAAAATTACTCAAAAAAAGATAATGCAAAAGATAACTACTCAAAGCACAGAGGACATGACATTCCATTGGAGTAATTATCAAGAGAATGTGAGCCACTATCTTTTTTAGGGGAAAAAAAAGATAGGAGAAGTATCTATAAATACAGAAGGACTATTAATGAGTTCAACACAAATAATTACATAATGCCAACGAAAAGAAAACTTGTAGACGAATTATGCCTTTGAAAACCACAGAGAACAGCTTGAACATAACCGATTATGTTACAGCTGTACTGTAAAATAGAAGAGATCAACCCAATCACACTTCAATCTCCCATCAGTGGGCTTACACAATCAGAGTTGGAAGCAACAAAGAACAGTGGAAACTTAAAAAAGTAAACCAAAGAAACATTTTCAGTGCATGAATACTTTCCGTCGAAAACATAATGTACGAACAAATTACCTTGGGTGGCTTAAAGGGATAGTCTGGAGGAAAATGGATCGTCACTAGGAAAACACCCCCAGCATAAGGACTGTCTGAAGGACCCATAATTGTTGCTTGCCAATGAAACATGTCTTCGGCAACAGGGCCTGCATCATCCTTATAATGAGAGCAGAAACAAAATTTAAAAAGCAAAATAGGAAACGTGATAAAGGACAATCGATGTCAGATATTTTAAGCAGAATCTGTACATGTTGCATGAGAAGATATTTTAGCCTCAATAATAATGCAGAATTGTAGACAGGATATTGCCAATAGAGATCCAAAATTTGAATAAAGCTGCTTGGGTAATGAAAGATTGACGGTTAGCTTGTGTACGAAGTATTGAGTCAAAAAGGGGATTTTTCCCAGCAAATCCCTACTATGCAGAGGACCACCCAACTCAGGCCATGAAAAATACTTCAATCAAAATTAGAGAAAAAAAACAAAAAGGAGGTCCTATTGGAAAGTACCGGCGCTGCAAGATGTAGGAGGATCCTTCTGCAAATCCTTGAGCTCCTTCAAGATCCGCTTAGACGCCATCGCGAAAACCCTAGATTTACAGAAGATCCAAAACTCACCCTCCTCAGATCACAAAACCAAACAACCCCAAACCAAACAGGCACCAGACGCAGACCATACACAAAGACGCCTATGCATAAGCCTAGAGACATATATGTATATAGCTAGAGACAGAATACGGGAGGCTTTCAAAAACATTTTTTTTAGGCAGAGGGTGAAACCGCGTCATTTCACCCTCTGCCTATTAAAAAATAAAGAGTCTGGGCCTAACGGGCCCAGGTCCTGAAGGGAAAATTTGGATGGTCTGGGCCAATGGGGGTCGGGCTCCCAAAGGCTCAGCGCTGCAGGCTTAACATCAGGGTTGGTCTGGGCCTATGGGGATCGGGCTCCCATAGTCCTAGACCAACTTATTTAAAAAAAAAAAAATTACATCTAAAAAATTTTTTTGGCCAATCCAATGGGGGGCGGCCGCCCAGGGCCGCACCCCCTGGATCCGCCTCTGGACAAAAGCAGTTTTCTTTTCAAAAATACAGAAACATTCTTTGGCAATGAACATTATAGACCTAATATTGACTAGAGTCAGTTGGCAACGCTCCGATAGAAAAAGGACACTGCTTGAGATAAGGAAAAAAAAAGGACAAGTCGTGCGTTGATTTAAGTACCATTTTAATCTTGTTATAACCTGCCAACTAACTTTGGAACTTTGAAAGCTTGAAGTTTTGAAACGTCAAGGTCTTTTCTTAGAGGTTTCGCTTGTGTATTGAGTTCAGACTACCTGTCAAAGCAGTACGTATTATAAAATTTTGACTGTTACAGAATGACAGGGTCTTAGTTTTTACCCTCTCCGATCCTCATATTTTCTACCATTGTTTGTCAAGATCCTTCCCTCTTTCAGCGGTATTTTCCCGACACACTCAACCAAATGAAGAAGACACGATTAATTTCTTATGATGGTTCTGTTTTAAAATAAACATTGCACCATTGAAAGAAAAACTAGTTGTTCCAAAAGCAAGGGAAGCAAAAAGAAATTAAATTAAACAGAAGATCATGAGTCAGAATTCTAGCAAAGGAGCTGAACAATTCCGCTGGCCACCAATCATCTTTCCCTGATCTCCTGTCGCAGGTACAAACTCAACTTTCATGTCCGGACAGCTAGAATTTATGATCAAGTCGTAAGACCAAATCAAAACCCCATAGGTTGCCTTCATCTGAATTCTCAGACTGCAATGCAAGGTCCCATTTGCTCGATCTTCCGTGATTTGCTTGAGAATGCGATCCTCTATGAAGGGCTGCTCACCCCCACAGCCGGTTCTATCAAACCTAACGTGCAGAGTCTTTTGTCTATTGGGCGCCAAGTGTATTGCCTCTAATATCGAAGCACATGAGAGAGGATCTTCTTTATAGTAAACGGAGCCGTTAAAAGGTTCAAAGACGATCTTCAAGTCACCATCGCCGTTCCCTAGTGTCAATTCGGCATCCCATTTGGCCAAAACCGGTGAATTGGTGAGATTATAGTTTGTTACTGTAAAGGTGTCCAAACGAAGCACGAGAGCATCTCGGTGCCGTCCGAACTTCAACCTCATGTATACGGGTCCTCCATAAAGAATTGCTGAGAGGAGTACTAAGCCCAACACCATGACCAAGACATTAGCGAGTTCCTTGTACCACAAACAAGACATGATTATACCTGCAACAGTGGGATATGAAGTTCCTGCTCAGATTGACAACGTTCAGTACTATTTTGCCCTAATGTGTTCATCGGAAGACGAACCATGCACACTGGATGATGTTAACAAGAAGGAACTAGAATTGAACATTGCGATTAAACTATATATATATATATGTAACCCAGAAGTAGCACACAAACTAGAATTGCATGAGCCCCAAAGTGTTCTAGTTATAAGAACCATCAAAACTTCTTGAAATGGTGTTCATGGTTGGTCAATTGGTTGAATTCGACAAATAGTAATGACAAGAACTTCGACGGTAATATCTCAATTCTGGATTCAAGCCCCCATAAACAAAGGCTTCAAAGTGTATTTAGTATCTATATAACCGTCGTTAACCCAAGATCTCTTTAAGTGATGAGAAAAATACGAAGGACTTGCAAAGAAATCCACAAAGGAATTACAAAAATAATACCTTGGCGTATCCTTAAGCGATTTGTGAAATAAATATTGGATATATGAATGTTTTCGAAAAAGTTCAGTGGCGATTAGAGAGCGTACTCAATGCTTCCGAAAGTTCATACGAGTTTGGTAGGAACTAGGAGGAAGGCAGCGGTTGAAGCAGTCAATTAGTAGGCCGCGTATCTGAAGTGTCATCCATTCAAGGATTGCTGACCTTTTTAACTAAACGACAGTCGTCTTGAAACTGCTACGAAAACTTTAGAATAAGCTGCACGCACTTTGCGGGTGTCGTGGACTCGCCGACGATTGGATATTTAAACGGAAGACGTGCCAATGCGTGGCCCAGTCACGGTCGTTACAATTTCTCTTTGGAATTAGTTCCATCGTATAAAATAAAATAAAAATTATTGTGAAAATTATCCATTTTTAGAGGAAATTTCACGTGTATATGTGTCCAAGAGTTTATATTCTTTTCAAGACTGTTCCTCTAATTACTATAATATTCTTTTGATTTGGGTTTCCAATTTATTTAAAGATATGAATTATAAGTTCCAAAATTTTCAGTCATTTGGATATTGGAAGAAATATATTGTTTACATTATATCATATACAAATTGAGATACTATCTAATTTCCTGTCCGATCTAATTAAAAAAGAAAAGACACATGTAGATCTTTCAAAGGCAACAGAGTTCATGTAGATCTTACAAAGGCAATTGGAACCAGTAGCACATAACTCAAGGGGTGAAAATGTAAGCCTTTAGATGGACATATGGCCTTTTATTTGGTCTCGTCATTGTACAAAGAATACTCAATACCTTTAGCTATTACTCATCATGAATGAAATGAAAAAGACATGTCTACTATTTACCGCTTCTGTTCATTCCAGTTCTTACCCTCAAAAAATTCACCCAGTATGTGTTCAAGATCTTCGGAAGTGTATCTGAGGTACTTCTGAGGATTCTTCCCGTGGTCAAACATAACGCTGTGACACAAAAGTAGTCAAACAAATGAGAGAAGAAAAAAACTAGTCATCTGAAAAGTAGGGAGTAACAACAAAGTGGAAACATGCCTGAAACGTTTAAGAAAAGCTGCATAAGCAGGCAAGAGGACTTCAGCAACAGCCAGCCTCAGAGACTCTCGCAACTCACTATCAGGAACTGACCTTCGAACTGATCTCACTATGTAATGAATGTTGTTCATAAGAAACAATTGTGTCAGTGCTGGATCTTTGTACTGCTTGGATTTCCCATCCAGGTTATTCTGGAGAGCCTGCATAATCCTTGTAGTTACTGATGTTAACTGAGCTTCAGGGTCGGCATCATTGAACTCCTGAAAAAGTTGCTTCGATGTTGATTGGTAGCTGTGGACATGAAAAGTCCAACAGTCATGCATTTGCTTGATCGCGTTCTGACAACATTGACAAAAGACTACTGCAGTGGATCCACATTCAGAACTGGAAAAGATCTTGATGTCTGCTTCTATTTCTTCTTGATTTTATTTTTTGGGGGGGAGGCAAGGGGAAGGAACAAGTAAACTTGACTCAGTAACACAAAACAAAAGCGTGAAATATTATGGAAGTGAAGTTGTGTAGCAACAATAAAAGAAAAAGTAGGCGGGACAATAGAAAGGAAGAAGTGATATGAGGAGCCTCCTGATACCAGAGCAAGAAGCAAAGAGTAGATCAATTTCAACTTACTCGAATAGAAACTTAATGTAATTTATCACATAGCTAGTCAAAGGGTGGACAGTGCCGTCAAGTACTGCAGTTTTGGTGGCATCTTTATCAACCGCATCTTCAAAATCACCAAAGGTTTCCTGGGCTGTCTGAGCTAACCGCTTTGTCAAACTCAATGCAGATTCCCTCAGTTCTTTGCAATATTGACTCCCAAAAAGTGATTCAATCTGTTTCAATTCCCATCGCCCCCCCCCCCCCCAAGAAAAAAAAGAAGAAGAAGAAAATATAGGGAAAAAGTAAAGTACGTCAGTTTTCTGAGTTCAACAGAAAGCTGCTTATTATCTTCAGCTCTCGAACACAATTTTTTTTTTCTGATAAGAAAGCAAGCTCCCGTTAAAAAGTTCTAAGGGGGTGCAAAAGGTGTTCAAAAAGTATCCCATGTGAGCATAGATCAGTTGGCTGGCATTTCTAAAATATCAGGAGCAATTATACAAGAAGCAAAAAAATTATCATACCTCTGGCTGGAGTTCTCTCATTATCTCGTACATGTCTAAAAGAACAAACAATTTTTCAGGTGATCTCTTGCTTTTTGCAATAGCCTCTCCAAAACTGAGGAACATATAGACACACTGTTTGCAGTGACGTCAGCAAAACACCTGATCCGTAAGAGAATCGACACCATTAAATATTTGATCACAGACTTTCCTCTCCCCATCGAATAGCAGTTTGACCTGTTTCATACATTCTTAAATTGTATGAAAGTGGAAAGCTTTTATCTCTTTATTCACACAAAGACAATAATATGAAAATGTGTTTTGTGTTAATGATATGAGAAATATAGAATATGAAGGTTTGAAATATTTCTCAAGTGATCTAAATGGTATGTGATTGTTGTATATTAATTTCAGATGTTATGGATGTATATTTATAGGCCACATATGAAAACTAGTCGTTTATAGCCGTTGGGAGTCGTCTGTCAAAAAGAGTCGGTCAACCGCTTCAAATTACCATTATCAAACGGTCATATTGTAAGAAGCTTAACGACTCTATTCTCAAAACCAACCGGTCAATAGCTATACCAAGCGGTCGAAGACCGGTCGACGGCTTCATCAACCGGTTGACCTCTTAAACTTAAGCACGAGATCCGGTTATTTTAAAAGCATTTTTTTACCACTTTAAACACCTAATTTTAAAGACTTACTTCCTATGAATATATGAAAGGTTTACGAGTTTGTTTGGGGTGTTTTGAAACCTTTAAAAATATTTTAATCTTTCAAGTCATATATCTGACTAGCTACTGTATTAGAGATGATAAGGAAACACACAAAAATAGTGACCCAAATTACACGGGGGAGGAAAATGGGCTTTGTGAAGCTTGAATAACCCCTGAGCCCAGTAGTTCATGGACTATTTTCTCTATCTTATCCTTCTGAAAATATACGTAACGGTAAGGCCTCACACTAACTTGTTGCACCCCATCCTTCAGCACTATCGAATGATCATGGGACCTTTTAGGAGGCAACCCCTTAGGTTCCTCAAACACCCCTGAAAAACGTTGTAACAGATCTGTCATATTAGATTCACACTGCTAATTCAAGTTGGCAAACTCTCCTTCCACCACCAACTGCATAATTAGCCATCTTCTCTTTAGGTAGCTTCCACTTGACAGATTCTTGCAGGAAGTGAGGAGCCACTAAGCCTCGTAATAAGATCACTTGCTGCCCTTGTTGGAATTGCATGCTCAAATCACTAAAATTTCATGAAATAGTGCCAATGGTTTTTAACCAATGAACCCCTAAAACCATGTCACAACCCCCTAATACCAAAACATAGGCATCAACAGTAAAAGTATGCCATTGGAGTCGTAATTTCAGATTACACAACTTACGCTCACTCTTCACCTTCTCCCCATTAGCCACTGTTACAACCAACATATGGCTAGAATCAACTGGTATTTGGGCTCTCTTAACCACCGCGGGGTCCACAAAATTGTGGGTACTCCCACTATCAATGAGTATCACCAACTCCTGGTTGTGTAATTTGTCTCTAACTCTCATTGTTCTAGAAGTGCCAGAACCTGTGATAGCATGTACTGAAATGTTGGGATTGCCTTCATTATCTTCAACTTCTACCACTTCCTCCACTCCTACTTTTGGAGCATCATCCTCCACCACCTCTTCTATCCCTTTCACCATGAACAACTTCAAATTTGGACATTTATGCCCAGGATTCCACTTGGAATCACAGTGATAGCAAAACCCTTTATCCCTTCTCTCTCTCATCTGCTGGGGTGAGATGCGTTGAACTCTCACACTTGGTTTAGTACTAGATCCAACAGCATTACTTCTTGTGGAAAGTGCAGGATAATTACTACTCATTGTTCGGACAGATTTCCTTCCAGCCACTACGCACTCTTCTTGCATTTTGGCTAAAACAAAGGCTCTCTGAATGTTGTTTGAATTGAGCATTTTGATAGACAACCCGATCTCATCCGTAAGCCCACTCAAATAACAACTCAGTTTGTAGGCCTTCTCCAGCCCCCAAACGATTAGCCAATAACTAAAATGTGAAATTCTAGGCCTTTCAATAATTCTTTTTCGCTTTGCACTGAATTTATATTTTTCCATTTTTTCCTTGGAGCCAAAAAGGGAGGAGGAAAAGTTACCTGAGTGGGACGCATGGTGGTTTCGAGGGCGGATAGGCGGTGGTCGAAGGAACCGAGAATGGATACCATGTTGTCCGTGATGGTCTGGCTCTTCTGCAGCGACTCTCTTATGGAGGCTGCTCTTTCGCTCAGAGCCTCCATTGCCTGCGGAACTGACATTTTCCTTTTTTTTCTCCACGGATTTCTCCTCACTCGCTTTCTATATGTTGATTGAAGAGAGAGCGAAAAACGAAAAGAATTGCACAATTGCGTGATGCAAACGTCAAACGTGCATTAGAATTTAGATTCCGTTGCTGTCGGTACTCTCGTCGAAATACAGCGAAGGAAAGTCGTTACAAAGGATCCTCTCGAGGTACAAGTGTAGTGTCTCAGTGGCCGAGTCCGGTTCTAATATGGATCCTCCATCGCAGGTGGGACCTCTAAGATTCACATTTGGATTTTCAATATTTACTTTAAGCCACGTCACCAGAATTTTTGATCCCGATTCCTCTCGTATTGAATTAGTTTCTTAAACGACGGCTCTTCTTTCTCTTTCCTTTTAATACGCTAACTAACCCGTTGTGCCAAAATCTTTAATTTGGAGTCTATTCATTCCGTGGGTCTGTCGTTTTGAGTTTTCTTCCTTATTCGAAAAAAAAATCTTTAATTTATTGCAGACATAAAACCAGAAATTTATTATTGAAGGAACAATTACATGAAAAAATATTTTTAGGGAGGCAAAAATAAATAAAACATTAAAAAAATCAAAATTTCATTTAAAATGAATAAAAAATATGTTAAATATGGTGTGAATATTTATGTGATGTTTGAGCTTTACTGACATGCGTGTAGAAGATGTTGACTTAATGAGTTGTATTGATATTCATGTAGGAATATGTTATTATTGAAATCATGTAGAGTCGTATTCAAATCTTAAAAAAAATCCAGGAAACAAACACTCCTAACTTTCAGCTTTATGCAATATTTCTCAGGCCAGCGGAAACCCCCCAAAGCAAATATGTAGACCACAAGGCCCATCTCCTCATAGGCTCTGTAACTGCTTCCTCTTCTTTTTCGTCCATTACCTCTTCTGGTTTGTTTTACTATCTTGTTGTTTGTGTCCAAACAGCAATTCAACAATTAACTACAAACACAAGATTATTAGCTCGGCCCTCTCTTCTCCGGCAACCAAAGCCGCTTTTAATGGTGTTGGTAGTTGGTAGGATGGGTCTGTGGACCCGAATGGGTTGTATGGGCTTTTTGACCCGGTTGATTATGGCCTTTAAGGCCTGTTGGTTTGTGGCCCTTTGGGCGTTGGTTGGTTTCGGATGTAATAGGTTGTATGTCTCTTAAAATTGTAATGGGTTAGTCTGTAGACGGCCTTTGTGGTCTGTCTATAAACACGTATATACTCACCCTCTGTGAAATGAATTTCACAATTGCAAAGAGAAATAAAGACTAGAAACACAAGAGGCCCATGTGAACAACCAATCTGCATAGAGAAGAAGCTTAAGAATATTTGACAATTTAAACTAGGATTGAAATGGGCACCATTGCAAAACACCGTGACATCAGCAAGGCCTCCCCTGTTCCTCACTCTATGTTCCTCTTCCCTTCATCCGTAAAGAGAGGTGGGATGCTTTGTTCAAACGCAAAGAAGTTGTCTGGATCAACCTCACCCTTCACGATCGCCAACCTCCGGAAATTATTTTTGAAGTATTTGAGTCCCCATCTTGCAGCTTGTGCGTAGCTTGTTACATTATCATCATTCCTTCCCAAATCAAGGTCCCTGTAATTTATATATGCAGCCCTGGGGTTGTGAGATGCGTAAGGGGCCATGTTCTCATACATCCTTCTTAACCAATCTATGTGTGTCACTGCTCCAACAATCCCTTCGTCATCCCAGGAGACTGCGTACTGAATGTTATACAGATTCCCTGCTCTATGGGGAAATGGAATTTCGGATTCGGAAATCTCGTCCATCCGACCACCATACGGGTCCAGGATCAACATTGAGTTCTCTTCTTCCAGACACCATTCCCATATCTGTTCCAATCCCACTTCCGGTATGGGTTCCGTCACGTAGTCTGATGTAGCTTTGAAGGAGATTTTGTCCTGTGGTATCCTATCTCTCAGTGCTTCAATTGTTGTTCCTTCTTCGTACTCCGAAAAATAAAGGGCGGATCCGATCCAGCTCATCTCCTTGCAGTCACTAGGCTTCAAACCCAATTCAGGAAAGCTCTCCCCCATTAACTCGAGGAGCTGATCAGCTGTCCCAAGAAACAATGACTCGAATGTGACTTGGAGTATGTTATTCCCCACTGTTCCAGCAGTACTCGCTGCTTTTATGACAAGCCTAATGAAAAGATTTTCACCAAGTTTGTGCCCAATATATTGCCACTTGTTCACAAGTTTAGTGCCATTTCGGTCTAAGGTTCTGGCAATGGTGAATACTGTAACTGTGGCCGGTACATCAACAAGCTTGATTTTCCATGACAGAACGACTCCAAAACTTGCTGCTCCGCCACCTCTAATCGCCCAGAATAGATCCTCTCCCATGGATTCTCTGTCGAGAATTCTTCCATTTACATCCACTATACGAGCGTCGATAATATTATCAGCAGCCAGACCATATATTCTTAACATGGTGCCAAAGCCACCTCCACCGAGGTGCCCACCCACCCCAACAAGCGGGCAAAGCCCAGCCGGAAATCCATGGACTGGACTTTTCTCTGCAATGTGATAATACACTTCACCCAAGGTTGCTCCGGCCTCAACCCAAGCGCTTTTATCCTCCACATCAACGCTGACAGAGTGACGATATTGGAGATCGAGAAGGATAAACGGGAGACCAGCTGTGTAAGAGAGGCCTTCATAGTCATGACCACCGCTTCTAATTCTGATCTGCAGCCCATTTTGTACGCAGCAAATGACTGCAGCCTGTACGTGGGAATCAATAAGGGGCGTGACTATGATCAACGGTTTCGGAGTTGTTGGAGAAGAGAATCTGAGGTTCCTAATAGTAGATTCGAGGATTGATAAATAAGAGGAATTACTAGATATATATACAATGTCAGAGATTGGAGTTTCAGGGGAATTCAAGGAAAGGCATTGGATGAACTTTTGGTAGAATGATTCCGAACATGATGATGCTCGTGAAACTAAGAGGATGATGGAAAGAAAACAAAGGATTCTGGCCATGTGTGGCATCTCCATTAATTCCTATTTGGTTCGCGGTTTTATCATATTAACATTGCCAACACCAGCCAATATTCAAATACTAGTAGATCTTTTAAAAGATGATTGGAAAGTTTGTTGAGTTTTCTAGGTGAGTTGTATACAGATATACGATCTCCAAGAGGGAAAAAAAACATAGACAGATACTATATATCCTCGTCTCCCTCGCATCACCAGAAGTTCTATGCATGATACACGTGAAATATAAAACTTCGTGCTGGTTGCTGACTCCAGCCAGATCGACCGAGCGATGGGAGGAACAACCAGAATCTCCAGCCAAATTGACCGACTGCTTTGGAACTAAGAATGTATGGGAAGATGCAAAAGTAGTGACCAGTGGCGGAGCCAGAAACCCAATCAATGGGGGGCAAACTCTTAAGGAAAAATGACAAAAAAAATTCTACTTGAGTCAAAAAAATGTCTTACAACACTATAAATATAAAAAATTAAGGACTAAAAATACTAAAAAAAATTGAAATACATGTACCGTACTATTTGCTGATACTGAAAGGTGACATTAAAGATTAAATTCTTGTTGTTCAAGATACCAATAGAGCACCAACTAATCACACAAACAAAGTATATATATATATATATTCTTTGTAAAATAAAACACATAAATGAAACAAATTATTTTCAACAATATAACTCTTTACTTCCATAAATGAAGTACTTACTTTTGTTGCCAGAAAGGATGTGCCCTATACTCAAAAAGTCCTGTTGAATTTGTTGGGATATGTAAAAAGAAAACATATCACATAAATGAGAAAAATAAACGATTACTGTGTTTCTATTATTCTTGAAAGAAACAATAGCAAAACGAAGCATATTGGAAAAAGAAGCCAAAGTATCTAAAGTTCAAAAAGAATCCATGTTCCAAGGGCATAAAGATACTTCTCACCCTTGCTATAGCTGTTTTTTAGTGTGACAGTACTATTGAACACGAGCTTCTCAGGAGTGGAATATCTATCAACAATAAAATAACTCAAAATTGCAAGGTGGAATACATACTTGGTAAATGATAATAGACAAAAATTTGGACAAAAAATTCAATTTTAACATCCAAATAACTATTCTACTCCCCTTACAAAATGAGAAAACAAAAAAATCGTAGTTCAAAATACCCATTACCTTGCTAAATTAATGGCTAAAATTTTGAAGAAATATATCTATAACTTGATCCAAACGTCACAAATTACAATGGAAAAGAAGTTCCACCTTTAGAGAAAGACAATTAAAAACAAGTTAATCTCATGAGCTATGAAAAATCAGACCTAAACAAATAAAAGAGAGATGAAAATGAGTCTTCCCCCTCCCTCCGCCTGTGGTAGTGATTGATTTAATTACATCACAATAGGGGGAGGGGGAGAAGTAAAAATATGGCAATGTCACCGGTGGCGGAACCAGGATCCAGTTTGAAGGGGGGCGAACTCTTAAGGCGAAATGATAATTTTTTTTCTTACATAATGCAAAAAGGTGTTTTGAAGTTAAAATATCAAAAATTGAGGATTAAAAGCATTAAAAATATTAAAATGCACCTACCATACAAAACAAAATTCATAAAAAAAAAATGATATATGCCAATGATGCAATTGATAATATATACCAAGTAACAAAGCAGAAAACAAAAAGAGAATGGGACAAAGGCTGCTTGGGCGTTAGACGTTGGGGCCACATGATGTTGGTGATGATTTTGCTTTTGCCGAACATCAGGTGTGGGAAGATTCGAATCCTACGAAAACTTTAAAACCGAACATGACCCTAATACTGTTACGAAGTTAAATACGAAAATAAAATTAGAAAAAGTCAAAAATCATTGTCTTGGGTTCAATCACGCTTGCAATATCACTATCTCGTGACGTGTCAATACATAATTATGTAACGTGTCTTAACAATAAATAAAAATTATAAAATAAGAAATAAAACTAACAAAGTCATAAATTAAATAAAAAATATTATAATTTTCATTTAGTTTTGAAACATGTGATATGTCACGTATTCATATAATGACACTCAGTGGTTTTATTAGGAGGTCCCGCGGCCGCGGCCCGCGGGTATGATTTCCTTCCTTGACCAAGGACAGGGAATAGTAATTTTTCTTTTGCAAAATCATATTAGGTAAATTGAATAATTTATTTTAGAGAAAATACACTTCTATCTACTAATTATCCTAACTTTACATTTATATTTTAAATTATCACATTTAATTAAGATATTATACACATAAATTATTAATTTATAATACAATGTGGCACTGTCTATTTTTTCCGTCAAATTATATAGAAATTATTATTTTTGAATGAAATAACGATTATACCTTTCAATGTAAGATGATATTTGACTTTTTTAAAATGAAGATAGAAAAAATTTGAATGAATTTTATAATGAAAAATAATAATTTAATTAGGATAAAGAGATTATTTTATAGATTTTTTAATTAGGCCAAAAATTTTGGCACTCCAACACCACCTTCAAAATTTTGCCAAAATTTAATGTATACTTTTTTCTCTTTTTTGTTGAGCAAAATAAATTTGAACCCTCTATTAATTAATGGAATTTTAAATAGGGGTTTAAATTCATGCACAATCATCAAATTTTCACAATTAATTAAAAGAGGAAAAGACATGAAAGATGGTGGTGTGACTAGTAGTGCACTATTGAAATAAGTGGAAAGTTTACGTCAAAAATAAAAATTCTTGGTCAAAATGGTGTGTTGTTACCTTGCACATCAATAATGAATAATATACGAAAACTGAAGAGAGCGAAGGGGGGAGAGATAATTGAGACATAGATTTAACGTGGTTCGACAATATATCTACGTCCATAGGAGAGAGCGGTTTACTATCTTGTATAATTATTAGGTTACATCACAGACTATTTATAAAAAAAAACTCAGACCCTATATCCCTAAACCTATTAGAACTCAAATACTTTGATATTTTGTTAGAACTCAACTACTTGAATATCCTAAAAATATGAGTTATCTTTGCCACGAATTTGATTGTTAAAATTTGAGCTCAATATGATTTGATGGTTGACTTTTGAGCTCAATACGTTCGAAGGGTGTACCTTGTATGCATATTCATATTTGAAATAATATTGATAATTTGAGGGCTCGTAATAACTTTTTCTTCTTTATTTTTTTTCCTATCTCATAAATTTTAAAAGAATTGTCACGGTTTCACAAGTTAAAATATGTTCGATTTGTATATTTTCAAAATTTAAAAATACTAAAAATTCAAATAAACCGAACAAGTCCTAAAAATTAGAAGGTATAGATATAATTATAATGCGATATAATAATTTGTTTCGTTTTTATTTTTTACCAACCCCCAGCCGATCGGGACTCGGGAGAGAGTGACAAATGCCGCTTACGGGCATGTCTTGGGACGTGAGAATATATTTTCACGATTTCGATCATACAGCCAAGTCTTCAAATTTTTACTTCATTAAGGTGTTGGTTTTAGGATGACTTTGAAAGAGGACCTTCATGACCTTGAAAACAAAACTGCCACTACGACGTAGCTTAGCTTCTAACAGAATAGGATCCGTAGGTGCTTATTTATATTTTATATCCCCTCGGACATAAGAATTACAGTGCGACTGCGGGATAAGGTTTGCTACAAATATAGAAATAGGTGACTAGGTCTCTTATACCATCACATTACAATTAATTTCCGAGTATTTTCAGGAAAGGGCTTTGGGTTGCATTTATAATTCGGCCATTAAATTAATTGGGATGGACCATTGTAACTCAATGTACAATAACGCTACCATTGGTTCCTGTGCTAGACGCAAAAATCGATTTAGTCTCTGTGATATGAAAAACATCAATTTAGTCTCTGTGATTTCAGAAAGTGATAAAATCAGTCCCTGATAGAGGACCAATAACAAACGAAAATAGAATCACAAGGACTAAATCAATATTTTTCATATCACAGGGACTAAAACGATTTTTGCGTATGGCACAGAGACTGATTTTGCATTTATCTCTTAAAAAAATTGCATAAGGACACAAAGAAAAAGGGGCTTAGTCCTTGATGCTGATGAAAATAGGACATGGATCATAGTTGGCCGGTTTAAATGGGAGTTAATACATTAAATAGAAGATATACATTTTACTGTGCAATCTATAATTAGTAAAATTAGGAGAGGGATCTTTACAATTTATTTTTTACCCGAATTACATAATAAAATTCGGATAGACATAATAAATAGGTGTGGACATAAAACGATTTTAAATAAGAAAATTCAACTTTCGGGTTCGAGTTTGGGTATGATGTAGAACCCAAAATATAACTCGAACCCGACCTGATATAACTTAAATAAAAAATGTGAATTCCTATTATATCTGCATCGTTTCGCTAAGGGGTTAACCTAACCCAGTAACCCTTGTGATCCCCCCAACGTCGATTTTTTCTCCTCTCCCCGTTCTCTCCCTCAGCAACGCCATGTTCCCCCTCTCTCTTTGGCCTCTCACTTCACGCCCCACTCCTCTGGTCGTCGTATCTCAGTCTCTCTTTGTTTCTCTTACTCTCTCTCCATCTCTTTGCTTTGCTCTAACTCACAGCCTCGCCTCACAGCTCATAGCCTCAATTTCTGGGCTCTCCTCTCTCTCCGAATTCAATCAACCTTCAGATATGGTGGCTGAGCGTATGAAATTGCTTTGTCGATTAATCCAAAAAAAATTTTCTAAAGAATTGTTTCACACTTGTTCATTAACTTTCAAACATTTTTGCAATCTGGTTCGTGCAACAAGGCGAACTCTCAGTTAGAACGATAGCTTCTTTTATTGGATATATTTTCACATTGAGATTTGCAGTGAGTTCTTTGGTCGTTCGGCCAATTGCATATATTTCAAAGTCTGCTTAATTTATATTTTTAAAATTATTTTGGTTGCTCTGGTGGGATTGCAATATTGCTTATTACGTTGCTTAATATGCAATAATAATAAAGTTCATATACAAATTATTATTCTAGCATTTTCCAGTATCCTCCCTGCATGTTTTATAGTCTTAAGTTAAGTTTATATTTTGCTCACTATTAGTGCACATTTCTTGAAGAGCTATTCATTCCTAAGTAGGTAGGAAAAAAAATTTGTTTAAGTGAATTTTTGATATGTTGCTAAATTAATTCAACATCATTAATTCTTTAATTCAACAACACAATTATTATGGTGGTTGCTTCATCCTTCAATTATTATTTTACAACAACATTAATTCTTTTCTTTTTTCTAAGGCATTAATTCTTTACTTGTATTGTTTTATAATTTATATTTTAGTGAGTGGTAACATTGGTTGCATTTTTTTAGGAAATTTGGTTAGTCCTAAGTGTTGCTAAGTTGCTTGATTGCTCCCATTGAAGGTAATCAGGTATGAGTTTGATCTATTGACTTGGTGGAAGGTCAATTCTAGCAAATATCCTTTTTTGGCCCGAGTAGCACGAGACGTATTGGTCATCCCCATCACTACAATCACTTCTGAGTCCGCATTTAGTACTGGTAGTCGGGTGCTGGATTCTTATCGAAGTTCATTAGCTCCATCAATGGTGAATGCTCTTATATGTGCCCAAAATTGGTTGAAGTCCAAACTTATCTTTCATCAAGTGGAAGAGTTGGATGATGTTGAGAGTTACAAGCTTGATACATGTAACTTTCTCATTCATTGTTATTATTAAATTCAATTGTTTTTGTTTCAATAATTAAATGAATGAATTCAATTGTTTTGGTTGTTATTGTTTTAAAAATAGACGATGATCCATTGGTATTTTTCTTGAATAATGATTATAAATGTAGACATGGTTGCAACAAAGAAGTGAAAGGACAAGGTAACTTGTTTAACTTTAATTACTTATTTTATGTTGTTATTGTGAATTATTATATGATTTTTATTTTCTATTGAATTGTGTTGTGATTTGTAAATTGTTGTGCAGCGTAGAAGATGATTAATTTGCTCCAAACCTCCAACCGTTCAAGAATATGTTATGTATTTCCATTGTAATTTGATCTCAACAATTTTTTGTAATAATGGAATTATTGTACTTTCATTGTAATAGACTAATAGCTGAAGGAATTATGCTTATTGCTTAGTTGTTTTTTTAATCTATAGCTTAGTAGTTAGATCTGTTTGAATTATATTAGCTTAGTAGTTATAGCTGAATGAATTATATTGCTTAGTAATTATTATTTTTGTTTTATTATAAATTATATATTGATAAGCACTAATTGACATGGAAAATGTCAAATTGGAAGGTAAAATAACATGTTCAGGGCGTCCTGGGCATGTAAAAATTACAAAAACTACTGATATGAGCATGTAAAATTAACCAAGATTTTACATGCCCACTACCCAGGACGTCCTGGTCATGTAAAAAATAGCTCAGTACATCCTGGGCATGTAAAAGATAACCCAGGACGTCCTGGGCTAAAACTAGCATGCCCACAGCGCCCAGGGCTTGAAATCAAATAGCCCAGGGTGTAATGGCCTTGAAAAAAATGACCCATCATTTTGAGTAAAGACAATATTTTGTTTAGCCTAGATTATAAGAAAATTGGCTGCAAATTAAAACAAGAGGTATACATATGACCAGAAAACGAAGAAAAAAACAACTGGAGGGTTTGACAAATGATCAAAGTAATGTTTTTAGAAGTGCAAATTCCTACCAACTATCCGCCAACATCGAGCTTATGTTTTATGTCTAATGCAGTGACTGACCCGACCCACAAAGCTAACATCTACAAAAAAACAATTAATTGCAAAAAGCGACATCCTAATCATTCTAGTACACGTGCCTAGACGTAAATGACAATTCCATTTGCTGGACTTACATTGAAGGTTCGGTTTTTGGCTATCTGGAATAATATTATATCTACAAGAAACAGAGGACCTGAACTTCCCTTTTGCAATCCTCGAAAAACTCAAAATCTCCGGAGTTGTGTTTGCCACATAACAATTTTAATACTCTCTAAAATTTTAACATAATAAAATATTATAATATAATTTCTCTTCCCATCATAACTTTTCACTACAAAAAATATAAATAATTACCTCTTCACTTTTTCACTAAACCCAATACCTAAAATTTTAATAACACTAAAATTTTACAAAACAAACACACCCATAAAATACTTCCGGCGTATAAAACGCGTCTATGGTATGGTCAGAGGCAGAGTTGTTACGTTGTAAACAATCGCACCCAAAAGGCTAAAGAGATTAAAAAAACCCCAAAATATATACCACGAAATGGCGAGGATACAATACCGGGCCCAGCGTGGGAGCATTCACAAACATAATGCCAAATGGCAACAGCAAAACCTAAAATCTAGTCGATGGGAGCAATATGATACTACTCCCTCATCTGTATATCAATTTGCACAAACTCTCTTTTGCCTTCAATTTGAAGACCCAAAATGGTATGGCGTGGGAAACAGCCATATACCCATACAAAAACAATCCCGTTTTCCTCTATTGAAATTATACAAACACTGCCCAATTGGCTAGACAGTTCCAACACTCTTTGCTTTCTTCTTCTAGCCAATCCCCTTCTCCAGAGGGCCATAAATTATATACCATCTATCAACACCACCGCTTCCATCCTTTTCATTTATAGTATGCCATCCTTACCGTCTACCACCACGAAGCAAATCATCTATTTTCCTCTTCTTAGCCTTCTCTCCTTCTATGCACAAATGCTTTGAAGGGTCTAATCCGGATTGGAACCTTTGACGGGCCGGGCAATCGGACCCGCCGGAGACCTGAACCCGAAAGTCACAGCGTCGTACACACACCAGTGAAACTCTACTTCGGTCCCAATTGCCCTGGCTCTCATACATTCCTCGCACTCAACGACCCCGTTTCTTGTGACCACGTTCTCGCCCACACCACCGTTGTCTTCCTTGCCCAAACACAACCCTCTCAGACCCATATTCGTCAAATACCTCTCTCTCTCCATCTGCAATTCCCTTACCCTCTTCTCGTACCCGGCCCGATCCACAATCGGCGAAACAAATCCCGGAAAGCCCTGGCTTCCAATCGCGTCGTTCCTCCTCAGAAGCATCACGTTCTCAGGGATCTTCTTGTTCAGTCTTTGCACGACGTTCATCGAGGAAGCGTAGTATTTGTCCTCCTGAGACGCCCTCTGATTCCTTCGCTTTCTTTCGCGCCTCGATCGCTTCAGGACCACGAGGAAGAAGCAGTCCTTCTCGCCAAAAATAGTCCCGAAATTAAACTTCCCGGTGATGGGGATCTTCCGGAGGGTCTCTGAGCGGTGCTTCACTGCGAGGTAGACCGAGAACTGGTGGGGAGAAATTCCGATCTTGCGGCTCATGATCGATTGGAAACTCTTGAATTCCAACGACGGGCTGACAAGGACGTTCCCGATGTTGCTCTCGCGCTCGCCGTCGAAGAAGACGACGGGGAAGGAGACGCCGCTGGCAATCTCCACCATTCTCTATACAATCTCCGCTACGATTACTCAAGATTCCCACGGTATTGAACCGACGATTGAAGGGCTTGCTACAGAGTGGACAGCGAAAAGGCGCAGGCAGGGTTTATATAAAAGGCGTAGGGGGTGGTGTGGGGTTTTAGGTGCAACACGATGAATAGTTTAAGGCGGTGGGGCTATTAATGGAATAAAATTAGATTTCCATACCGCGGTGAATAAAATCGGTGGGAAAAGGCTGAAGTTGAGGTCAATGCAACGACTTGTGGTTCAAGCAATGTAAAACGCCGCGTATTGGCTTCACTAGTGTTTGCCTACCACAATTTTGATAAAATAATTATAAAATAATCTCATTCCCTCACTCAAATAATTTATTTTTATTATAATAAATATAAAAATTATTTAATTTATTTTTTACCAACTAAAACTAAAATTTCTACCTGTAAAATTTGTATATGGTCCCTGTCAGATACTTGTTTGACAAATAACTTCCTATACTTTGAAAATCATCAAATAAGTCTTTCAAGTTCTTAACTTTTTATATTCTTTCTGTCAACTTGCCGATAAACTCTGGTGGCCTATTTTAACATGTAAAATCCCTTTATAATCCTCATGGTTTAAGAGTGACAAATAACTCCATGTTCTTTAATAATTATAATAAAAAAAAAGTCTCCATTGTGGGTTTGATGACGTGGTGTGACACTTAAGACTTAAGTACATAATTCAGTGGATCCACAAGCTCATTGTCAAGGACCATATATAAAAAGATAGGAACCTCGTGAGAACTTGTTTGATGACTTTTGAAGCATAAGGATTTATTTATGAAAAGCGTATATGAGATAAAGGATTTTTTTTACCTTTTTTATTATTGGAAGATGTAGGCATAAATCACTTTCCCCCTAGCATGACCCTCACCTCCCTAGTGAAACTGACACTCTTCACCAGAGGAAAACTTTCTACAAGTTTGGGTGCGATGGGAATTATCTCACATGTATATAAACTCTACAGAGTGCTCTATAACTTTCATGATGCTATTTGCTAGAAGTAAAAAAAAAATCTAATTCGTCAGGAGATGACTTTTGAAGAGTCGGGACTGTAAAATAGAATATACATCTTAAAAATGCACAAGGACTTCAACCTGCAGTCTACAGAGTGACGTCCACGAATAATATATTGGGCTATTATAGCAACAGCCAACAGATAAAAGTTATAAAAGAAGTTGAATGATTCATCCAAATGTAGAAACAACTCTACTTTCTATAGCTTCCCCTGATTTCTAGTATACAGCATGTACCTCTAGCCAAAAGCATAATGTTGACATTCAACTTAGGTGTAAAGGAAATATTAACTGATAAAATAGCCAAAGAGATAGATCTAAGTCTAGACACTTGTATTACCTCTTAAGAGTCCGGATTGTTGGTTTTGTACACCAAGAAAGAACCAGTCCCAATATAACTGCATGCGAATGCCTTTCCAGATGAGGTTGGCTGAGAGAATGCCAACTGAGAGTGTTCAAGGACACAACCCATGCAGAAACTTTTCCTGCAGGACCCAAAAAAAATAAGAGAACAGCTAAGGGCAGAACTTACTGGAACCAATTGAAAATAAGCAATCTGGCCAGTCATCCAATTCAAGTGGTGCAAACGAGAAGATTAAAGCTTCACCTTCGCGTTTTGGAAAGAAACTCAGAGTAGACATTTCTCACCAAAAATAAAGAAATGGCGTCTAGCTCGTACAGAAACCTACATACATTATTATGTTGAAAAAACAAACGAAAAGGAAGACAGATTTTCAATCATCCAAGATTCCAACTACTTCATATAACTGCCATATACTGGAATAACTGTGAAAATCATATTCACAGCTGCGAGTAAGATATCTAGACCTTAGAAATTAATCATAATCTAGCTACTTACATCTGGCCGACATGATTTGGATACAAACGAAAGAAACTTGCAATCGTACCTAAGATGGTAAATAAATGAGCTTACCGTGCAGCATCCAGTAAGTGGCTGGCTATGTGCTTTCTTCTGTTAGAGCAAGTGACCCAAATGGCTCTAATTCCACAAACAGCAGGTACAGGCTCCTTTTCACAAATGATTGCTCCATTCAGATTCCCATCCAACACCTCAGGACAATGAAGAAAAGGGGCTCTTTTATTTACTTCCCTTTTAAGTCTAATATCCCCAAACTTGAGGGTATTCGAGTACTGTTTTGGTGCTTCCTTTGTAGTCCTACCTCTGGATCCCTCATCCACAGAGCGTGAAAGAAGTTTGAACGCTTCTTTTATCGGTTCTGCAAGTAGACACCCTACGACCCTTTGGGAGGAAATAAATAGATATACCTGTCATGACATGGGCAGCAATAGCAAAGAAGCGTAGTCAACATCTAAAATTGTCTATCATACGATAGACACGTGATCTAGACTCCAAGTATTCCTCCAACCTTAGACATAAAGTCAAACAAAGAACTAAAGGATGACAAACCAACGCATATGGAAAACCAATCAAACATTATCTGTTCTAAACTACACGGAGCCATTTGACTATCTTGACTGAGGTGTATAGGTTATCCAAGACATCCACCTAATTCATGCGTTTGTATCAATGGCTCAAAATCTGAATAGGATCAAGAACAATTAAAAGAAGAGATCGACGCTCTACAACAATATTCAAGAAATCTCCTACAGAAGAACCAGGAAACAAAAATCTCCTGAGATAATCAAGCAAATGCAATGCTGATTACCTTACAGCTCTTATGGAAAATCCATCCACTTCCAAGCTCAATCTCCATCATCTTTACCACCTCCTCAACCTGCCAAACACTATTGTCCATATTAACTCTCCAAGAACATTAACTGAACAAGACTCCATATGCAGTCCAACCAATATAAGCTAGCAAATTGGAAACGATCGTACTCGTGGATCTCTAAAAATCCCAAATTAAACACGAACCTTGTTCCTGTGTGCAGGAGGGTCACAATCTAACACCAAAATAATTCGACTCCCTTCAGCATAAGGCACGTGAATAACCCTTTCATTGCACCAGCCCTGTTAGATGAGTTACCGACATAATAAATCATCTCCAAGTGAAACAAATGAACACAGAATATTTTAGTTCTATTATACCTTGAATGGAATCCCGTGCGTGTAGTCTTTATGAAATCCCTTGTGAGCCTTCTCATCCTCTTCCTCTCCAGGAGAGTATTTGAACCCACAGGTGGAACATGTGTGGAGGTTAAAATCAGACTGACCAAAATCCAAATGGAATTGCGCATAGCTTCTCTTCTTCTTCTGGGTAATTGGTCTTCCAAATATAGCTGATTTGGGTTCTAAACAAGAATTCTTGGAAATGGATTTCTGGAACGTTTCGCTCACGAATTCACTTCTTTTGACATCCAGAAGAACCCCAGAAATGTCAGAAATAATGAGAGTTCACTTCTTATTTTCACTAGAAACTTAACATAACTCACACATTAGATCGCCACCCAACTGCATGACTTAATTGCGAACTATTATCATTTAAATTATGAGAAACCAAGAGGCCTAAATTAAACGCGCACAACGCATCAAACACCAATTCCTTAGACAAACACCGCGAATGTTGGCCTAGAAAAAAAGAGAGTACCTATCTGGGTTTTGAGCTCTGCGCGTGTAAGTATTGAAAAACCGATGTTCTTTCTTCTCCCAAGTCGTTAATTCGTCGTTATCGCCGTTCCCGTCAAAAGTCGAGGATTTGGGTGCAATGGAGGTAGAGGGTTTGAAGAAGGAACTGATCTTGGATTGCATGAATGAACGAAGGGATGAATCAATGGCTTTTGCTCCTATGGATTGGTGTCTCTTTCGGCTTTTCCCCTTTTGGTTTTCGCAAGTTATGGTTTGTGGGCGCCAAAAACGATTTGGTAGATTAGCTTTTGTTGCTTATTTCCCACCCTCTTTGGTAGCTCTAAACAATTTCGAATGGTTTGGGTCGGTTCGGGCCACGATGGAACCGGTTTCTTTTTCCTTCTTTTAGCCAGGAGCTGGATGGGTTTTTAATTGGTTAAATTTTGGACTTTATCCACTATTCATAATTGCTAGATCCTGATTTTTCTTTGTTTTTTTTCTGTTATCTGAATTATATTGGAGAAGTAACACGGATTTTTTTTTTCTTTGGCCGTAACACAGATTTAAAAATCTTGAAAGATACTGCAAATACCGATTCAGAACCCGGGCACTCCCGGATTCTGGGTTGGGGCAGGGGGCGCAGAGGCAAATCACTTGAAAACGAGCTGGGCGGCTACACTCCTCAACCCGACCCATAGGCCGGCCTTTCAAACGCTGCCTACACCTAAAGCGGCAACCAAGAGTCCAAAGCCCGAAAGCTGGAGCAGCTAGCTTCAAATCTGCAACAGGGAAAGATCCCCAACGTCCGAAACGCTTTTGACGTGGCAAGCAATGCGGCCGCAACAGCAACGTCTGGCCGAGGTGGCGATGACGGCGGCGACGAATTCGAATGCGGCGCAATCGGGGGAGGCGCCTCCGAAGCAGGTGGCTCTGGCCATGGACAGGCTGGGCCACGCCGCACGACTCATTGCCGACATCAGGATCGGCGCCGACCGCCTTCTCGAAGCCCTCTTCGTCTCAGCTCAGCCTCACCAGAGCACCAAGCCTCTCCACTTGTTCCAAAAAGAAGACGCCTCCATGCGCCAACACCTCCAAGACCTCCGCTCCGTTGGTACGTGTCATAGCATACTACACTCCTCGATTGACAATTACTTGCTCACTAGGGTTAGGGTTTAGTGAAAATATGGAGACTGTTTGTGCTGCTTTTGGTAGGAAGGCAGCTCGAGGAGTCCGGTGTTCTAAATGAATCACTTCGGTCGCGAAGTAATTCGTGGGGGCTACACATGCCATTAGTCTGTCCAGACGGTGCAGTGGTTGCCTATGCTTGGAAACGACAACTTGCCGGTCAGGCCGGTGCATCGGCAGTCGACAGGGCGAGGTTCGTTTTTATTTCTGTTCTACCAGGTGACATTTATGAGTTACTTTGCATTTAAACATTGAGATTATGGTTTGATCTATTGGAAGGATTCTGATTAACCATGGATATATTGTTTAGCAATTGTGCTCTCTGTTGTAAGCACTTAAAAATTGAAATACGGAACTAATATAGAGTTATTGCAGTAGTCTTGAGGGAGAGGCGAAGACGGGCTTAATACTGATCTTGTCGCCATGTGAAAAGAGGCTTTCTTCTTAATGAAGAAGCTTAAGTAACAGTTTTCGTATGTGGAGACATATTGTAAAGAAATAGAGAAACATGTGAGGTGCTTTTGCTTCTACATTTTAACAACTGAAGTTTTGCTGCTTGTTTCCGTCAGGTTATGTACACAAACATTTTTCTGGCAAAATCATCATATTTTCATTACTTAATTTAAAAAAATGAACTTAGAATCTGTAGATTGGAATTAGTACGTTGCAAATATGGCGCTTTAATTAAAAGTTGCTGTAGAAATTAAAAGATTACTCGGAACCTAGGCTTTAATCTCCCACGCTGCAATGAACTTGGTCTCGAGGAGCTTTCGAGGAACCTGTACTCATCAATACTTGCGATTGACATTGACATACTAATAGAACAGTTGGGTATTAAAGCTGTTTATCTCGATTTAGCTTATTCTCAAGACGTGGGGTGCTGTATAAGGACGTTATCTATGGGGCATGAGATAGAAAGGCCTGCATCCAGCTGTTCCGGTTGAGACTTAACTCATTGTGAACCTCAGAACATTAGTCTTACATGACCCTTTGGTACACACTAATCTTTGTTCTAAAAGAATGTTAACACCCCCCCCCCCAAACACCGGGGGGGGCGTGGCTGGAGGTGGACAAGGTGAATTAAGTTAACGCCGATTCTCAGTAGAGGCAGTATCTGAAGATGATACAAATACCCTGGGAAATGTTTGAGAACTTAAAAGATGATTTTTAAAAGTTACGTGTGTGATTTGGTTGAACATGGACTGATACTAGCTGTTCTGTAGTGAAGCTGATCACTATATGTTGCTTATTACATAGGAGGGTCCTTTTAGTCTTCCACAATGAAATGCAATGAGTAGTCCCTCTTCCTTGCTATTGGCAGCTCATGCCATGGCTTTAAGTGCTTCAATGACTCAATCACCAACTTTAGGCTCGAAAGTTATTGCTCTTTTCAATCTCTGCAGGTTAGCTCTCAAGGCATTCACTGATCAAAAAAGACGATTTTCCCTCACCTTGATGATGGATTAGATGATCAGAGTTCTGAGTCAGGTCCGAAGAAACATTCTGGCCCCCAAGTACAGATGGAAAATCATCAAGAAGAGCTTATTGAGTATAAGACACTATCAGATGTTCTAATAAATCTGGAAAAAGAAATGCCGTGCTTGAAAATTTTCACTTATGAACGGTTGGACTGGTTGAAAAGAGCATCTTCTCTACCCTCTTCGGCAAATGATCCCTTCATGGAAACATCTAAAGAACACAATTTTCTCAGTTCAAGTAAAATGAGACCGGGAGAGGCAACCGCTGTTCCTGCAGAGAAGGTTGCTGTAATTGAGTTGCTTTTTCCCTCCATCTTCAGAGCTATTGTATCACTTCATCCAGCTGGTTCTATGGACCCTGACTCCGTTGCTTTTTTTTCGCCTGATGAGGTAATTTGGTTTGTGAGGCTATGTCAAGCCCCTCAAATGTAATCTGCTGTTCTGTTTTAATTTCAGCCAATTTGTAGAGGTAATCTTTCATGGTCATTAATTAAGTTCGTTCTTCTAATGAATTAGTGCTGAGATCTGCTTAAGTTGTGTACGGGCTGTATTGGATTTGGTGGTAAAATAATGAAATGACTTGCTGTCTTCATAGCAAGTCTGAGTATGGTTGCTTTCTTTCCTCTGTTTTATTCATCTGTATGTTGTAGGTTTCATGATTATGATCTCTTGTATGTCCCGTGTGCTATGTGTTTATGGTTGCTTAATAATTTTGCAAGAAGCCTGGATAGCTTGGAAGTTTGTTGGGAATTGTTGAGCCGTGTCGCAGATATGTTGTTTAACAGTTCATCCACATTGGCACAGATTCTCACTACATAGAGCCACTGCTTCTTGAGTCTTGAGTCTTGAGTGGAACATTTCCTGATGGCAATGGTATTTCGTGCTTATGTATGTAATCTGAATATTAGTTTGTCCCGTGACTGCTTTTCTTGCTTTCTGTTTGATTTCTTGTTATGACCTCTGCCAGGTTTGAAACTTAGCGTTGATGATAATGATTTGCAGAATTTGGATGGTACCTCCACAGTAATGGGAAAGTAAACATAAAATGAGTTTTGGACATTGGAGCATTGTTTTGCATTTTAGTCATTTTTCTATGTATACTGGTTGCTGGACTTTCTCAATTAAGTGCACTGAGCTTTTCTCTTCATTAAGATACTTCCCTATGTTGTTCGGCTTTTAGTTCTTCCCTTTGTTTTCATATCATAGATACTTGTGTTTCTGATTTTTTTTTTTTCTACTTTTAGTTATGACTGTTATTTTTGTCCTTTAATGTAAGGATCTTCGCTATACCTTGCTGCCATGCATTTACTTTCTAACGTTCTTTAACAGGGAGGCAGCTATATACATGCTAGAGGGTTTTCTGTTTATCATGTGTTTAGACACATCACGGTAACAGCCTTTGTTGCTCATTTTGTCTTTCTTCCACTTTAAGTAGTTAAAACTTCGTACTATTTTTAGCAATGTCCTGTTGCAGGAGCATGCTGCTATGGCTCTGCAGTATTTCCTCGGAATTCAAGCTGAAACAGCTCTACATTCTCTTTTGGTACCATATCTTTTGTACTTGATGGATTCTTGGGAGTCTAGTGCATATTTAAGATTTTTAACTATCTGCTTTTCTTTTTGTAGCACTGGATCTGTAGCTATCAAACTTTATTTATAAAAGCTTGCAGGTGTGACTGGCTGTTTTCCATTTTCCTATTGGTTTGATGGTGTTGATTTTCTAAACTTTATGCTGTCGTTCATGCAGTAAGTGTGAACGCCTGCTGTCGATGGACAAAAAATCGGCTTTGCTGCTACCTCCAGTTTATCGTCCTTATCGGCAATTTTCATCTGTCCAACACCTTTCCTCAGTGAAGAACACGAGTTCTGAACTTTCCCAGGCTTATCATGTTGGTTGCTTTTCAGAGGAAGCATGATCACGTATATTGAGGTACATAAGGAAATAGATTAATCAAAAGGGAAATCATCCTGCCCTCCAATGACATGTTGAATTTGCTCTGTTAAGCAGTATATATAAAATTGTCAACCAACACAGAGTGCAATGGAAGCTTCTCTTGGCAGGAACAGGTGTTTGATGAAAAATTATTGTTGGTGCTTCTGCCGCTGTCTTGGTTGTCTTTGTTTAATTGTACTTTTCTCAATGTTCATAGAGCTCATGTAGACCACAAAGTTTTTGTTAAAATTTGTGGGGAGTACATTTTGTCTTCAAAATTTAATCTTTCAGAAACAGCAATAAGCTTCTTGAGATAGTGTCTAGACTGGTACACAAGTAACACAACAGTATGTTGATAGCAGGTGAACTGATGTCACTGGTCTTAGCAAACTTTTGCAGTCATGTGAATGCAAATCAATTCTACCAGCGTATGTATGGACCATATTGGGCAATGTGGATTGGTACAGGCTTTGAGGTGTCCCGTGAATGTTAGATTTCAGGATGCTAACCATCTGAGTTTTACCAGCACCCCTTCTTCGCCTTCTCTGTCTCAACTCTTTTTACTATGGTCCCTAAATTTGTATGTCCTGCAAAATACACCCCTCTGATTTTTCTTTTCATCTTTTCAGTGGTGACCACTAGGGCTGTTCACCGGTACCGGCGGTGGGCCGGTTAACCGGCACCGGCAACCGCCCCCCGCCTAGTGGCGGGGGCGGTGCCGGTGGCCATTTTCACCAAAAGCCGGTGAAAATGGCGGTGGCGGTGAAACCTCCCACCGCTGGGCGATTCACCTCCCCACCGTATTTTTTTTTTTTATATATACGACGTCGTTTTTTTTAAGTAAGAACCCCCCCTTCTTTTTCTTCCCCCCCCCTCTCCCCCTCGAGCATTTCACAATTCACAGAATCACATCTTCACTTAGGGCAGGGTTTCCCCCTCCCCCCGCCGCCCCGCGTTTCACCCTGGCCTCCGGCTCTCCTGCCGCCTGCTCCTCCCCCCGCCGCCGATGAGCCTTCTCTCACTCGGTGGTCCTTCATGGTACTAGTTCAATCTCTCTCACTTGCTCTTTGTTTCACTCTGTCTCTTTGGTGGTACTTCACGGTACTAATTCAATCTCTCTCTCTCTGTTTGTTGCTGAGGAAATTTGTGAGGAAATCATCATGGCTCATAGATCTGCTCCCGGATAAAAGCCACAAAGGACGGCCGACGACCCACTGAACGGAATTCATAAGTCTTCCTGCCAGAGAAGAGATCTTACAAAACACCACGACAAAACCCACAAAACTATGGACAGATCAACCGGAAAGGACCTGCCAATGGAAGAAAGGGGAGATTTGTGAATTTGGTTGTGATCTGATTTTTTTTTGGGTGATTTTTGCGATTTGGGTGTAGGTGGCGGTAACCGCTACCGCCACCGTCGAAACCGCCACCGTTAAGGGCCGGTTTCGTCCCTTAACGGTGGCGGGGGCGGTGTCCATTTTTGGACAACCGTCCATAGCGGTGGCGGTGGCGGTGGAGGGCATAACCGCCAAGACAGTTTCGTGCTCTTGCTCGAGTGATTTGGGATTTTGGGTCATCATTGCCATACGGAGAATGATTTTAAAACTATCAACGTCTTGGCATCCAAACCCTACTTAGGGTGCGTTTGCACTCAAAATATTACAAATATTTTTCTCTCGTAATAAAATACTACAATATAAACTTTCTCTCCCATCAAAAAATATAAAAAAATATAAAAAATTACCTCTCTTCACTTTTTCACTAAACCCAATACCTAATACCAACATCCAAACCTTACTTAATTTGTCACCTATCACAAAAGATGAGCGGTTTTCTTTTTTTGCTAAGCTGTCGTTTCTATTCACATTTAATGGAGCCCTCTCCCCTCTCCTGTCGGTGGTGCGTGGAATGTCTACAATTAAGCGTAAGAGCATAACGCGAACATTAATGGTGGAAAAAATTGCCTCATTAGTTCAACGGATTCATAAGAAGAATCGCTCCTACCCTTTACTCTTTTGCTATATATGCGTACGAATTATTCTCCCCAAATGTTTAGTTTTACTTAGAAATTATTCCACACTAAGCATATCAATTGCAGGCTCATAGTAATGAGAAAATTATCTACCACTTGCTTGGTTTGCACAGAACCTTTACGTTAGAGGAATCTCTTTTCTTAATGATTCTAAGTTATTCGAGAAAAATTGCAAATAAAAAGCAATAATAGTGGAGAAGTAAAAATAAAAAGCTAGGTCCAACATCAATCAATCGCACATGGGTCTTTAAAATAACAGCATTCTTATACAGGATTTTTTTTTGCTAGTCTTTCTTACAAACAATAATTACTCTATCATTGATGTCGTGTCAAATAAATGGGGGGCCCCGCTTCCAATTTTTTCATAAGAAAATAAATATATGGACTCCGTTAATTGGAATTGGGGGGATAGAATTCCTGTTGTGTTAGTGGAAGTAAAAAAAAAGCTTAAATGCTAAAAAGGTCCATATGCATTATGTTTTCCTAAAAAAGTATATATGTAATTCAATTTGAATGATTTTGATTCATGTATTTCATAGTCTTTAAAAAAGTTTTTTAGTCAGTGTGACCCCACCAATTTAACGTTTTATGCCAACGTGTCTAACAGAGATATACACTCAATCATCAACTGACACGTGGACACACAATATCTCTCTCTTAATAAACGTCATGTCAGCTGCCACGTGTACATGGAGCCACACTGACTAATAAACTTTTTTGAGAAGACATATGAAGTACAGGGACCAAAATCATACAAATTAAAATACATAAAACTTTTTTTTTTTAGAAAACCTTAAACCACGTGAACCTTTTTAGCATTTAAGCCTTAAAAAGAACTCAGAATGGGCGTCCGTCGTGGGGTGCATTCTAAATTCCGTAGCTAATAATCCACTAAACTGTAGCTCAATTGGCCCGTCAAGTAGGTAGAAATATATACAAGTTCTTTAAAAATAAAAAGAAAGGAAGAATGGAGATGTGACTCATGAGTCCGCATGATGCAACCAGATAATGGCCGGAGGAGAAGCAATTTCCGAATATGACGGTACTCCCGAAGCTCCCAAAAAAGGGGCTTCAAGATTGATCGGTGACTACGTGGGAAGCACCAAAATCAAACAAATAGACACCATGCCGACTCAACTGATAAGGCTAAAGTCTTAAGATCAGAAAACGACTTGCACGTTACTAAGGGAGGGTCGGATCTGGGGGTCGAATCCCCCCAAGTTACCTTAAAAAAAAGAAAAAAAAAACGACTTGCACGGTCCTAAGTACCCACGTACCCAACATCAAACATTCCTTTCTATGCCAGCGATTGATTGGTGCGGATCGGGATGTTTCAATCCAAGTAGATGTGTTTTTTTTTCATCAGAGCTCAAATTATAGAAAAATGCAGGTGATGCCAAATTGCCAAAGAGATAATTCTGACTCGTGAACTTAAAACTTGTGGGTCAGATTTTATTGCTTTTCAGCAGCATCAAATAGCCCCCCCGTGAATGGTTTCCCAACGGAGAAACAAGACCGCGCTGAACCCAAAATAAGTCCGGCTGCTGGTAGGTACTGAATTTCTCTCTGTTCCTCTCTAACCTGGCTCCATTTGTTTAACAAAAGTCATTTGACTTGTTTGGTCTACTAACTTGAAAGTACTAATTTCCAGCAAGTTCATATTGGTAATGGAAGGATAGTTCTACAGACACTATACGGGCCAAAGCCAGGCTGGAACATTAGGGAGGTCAGCATAAAAAAAAAATTCTATTTTTTTGGTTGGGGTGGGGTGGGGGTGCATGCCCCCCCTAGCTCCGTCCCTGAGCATACCTAATGAGGATGAGGAATCGATGTCCACGCATCCAAGGACAATGCAATTTGGAGTATGCTCATACATGGGCATCATGAATTCAAAAGAGAATTCGACTTGCCTTCTTGCCATGGGCAGTATGTAGGAATACCCACAAATGGAGAGTTTCATCTTTGCCCAAATGAACACTAGCATTTTCATGCAACTTGCAGACCAAGTTATAATTTCAAACATTTCTCAATCATCATTCATCTCTATCTACAATAACGTTGGCATGTAAAATTTCACAGTTGAAAATTCAAAGCATACACACATGAGATCTCAAGAATCTGAAATCTCCAACTTTATCGAGCATAAGTACAACAACAGCACGGGAACAATAGACCACCAAATTCCCAAACAGAAAAGAACACAACATCTAATCTACACCTATAAAAAGAAATGTTCAAAAAATAAAGTACCTCTTTTAGCGACCATCAGCGGAAGTGAAAGAATCTGCGAATCCTGTAGGTCTTGTTGGTATGCTATCCTTGCTGTCTTCTAGAGCCATATAACTCAAGTCCTTTCCTTCTTGCCAGCCCTTCACCATCTGATTAAGGGGAAGGCTATAATCAATGCCCGAATATTCTTCGGCATCATCATCAAATGGTTTCCACTTCTCTACCAGTGGGGATAATACATTCACAGCGTGGCCCATATCTGGCCTTTGGGTCGGCTCTCTTGCAGTGCAGTGCCCAGCCAGTTCAGCAATAATGGAAATGCTCTCAAAGATTTCTTCTTTTGCATCGAGGGCTGGGTCAATGGCAGCCCTCAGTTTTTCAGCATCTGATTTTATGCGCCAGAACCATGCAGCCAAGTACTGGCTCTCCTCAGACCTCTGGTCATCAAGTGCCATCAACCCCGTCAATAGCTCCATTAGCACAACCCCAAAACTGAAGACATCAACTTTGGTTGTGATTTTCCCGGTCACTGGATGAATCAAGTCATCAAAGCTGGAGTTAGTAGGATATTTGAATGCACTGACTGAGAGATAATAAACATTGAACTTTATGGTCGTTCTCTAATATAGAAAACGAAGTAAATATGCATCTTTACATTTTAAATCATCTAAACAGGGTCGGCTAGTAGGTTAGGTGACATCATTCCAAGATATGTTTTTTACGTTTTGAATGAAGTGAAAATGAAAACCTAAATATTAATGGTCCTTGAAAAGCCAAACAAAAATTGCCAAACGAATAATCAATGTTGACATAAACAGACACAGTGGTTTACAAGAAATGTTCTATTCTACATGTTTAAGGCATGCATAAGCCAAAGACAAATAATCTTCTGAATGCAATTGCAAGCATTTTGATTATTAGTGCCATAAACTCTATTCAATAAAGCCTTGTCATCCTGCCAGCCAGGCCGCCCTGGGGGGTGGCTCAACGGGAAAATACTTCATGGTATTGAGTTCGAATCAGGAATTTGTTATATTCTTTAAAGTGGCACGACAGATCCTGTCAACCACATAAAGAAAGATGGTAGTGCCTTCGGCTTCATATCAATTCTCAGATTGAAAACGAATTAGTTAGAAGGCTACCTGCATATTCTGGTGCCAAGTATCCAAAAGTCCCAGCAAGCCTGGTCACTACGGATTTCTCCCCATCTGGAGCAAGCTTCACCAATCCAAAATCCGAAACTTTTGCCCTGTAATCATCCCCAAGTAAGATGTTTGAAGACTTAAGATCTCTGTGTATGAAGCTCTGATGAGCCAGAGTATGGAGATACTCCATCGCCCTAGCAACATCCAACGCAATGTTTAGTCTCCTCTTCCAAGAGAGTGGCTCCAATTTTAAGTCCTTCCAATGGAATAGATGCCTGCTGAGAGCCCCTTGAGGCATATACTCATAAACAAGAATTCTCTCGTTGCCCCCAGTGGAATAACCCAAAAGAGATACCAAATGACGGTGCCGGACCTTCGAAAGTACCTTAATTTCAGAATGGAATTCATCCAAGGCTTTGCTTGTAATGATGCCAGCCTCCATTCTTTTCACTGCTATTGTGGTACCATCATCCAATTCTCCCTTATAAACTACGCCAAAGCCACCACGGCCAAGTTCATTCTCAGGGGCAAAATTTTTTGTCACATTTCGAAGAACTTGAACTGATATGATCAGATTTCCAGCTTCAATGACATGAGACTCGCCCATTCCACTACCATTTCTGCTTCCAGAACCACTCCCCGTCAGTGTAGAATCGCTCCCATTGGTGTTATTGGCAACAACAATCTTGACCGTCTTATCTGAATCGGACAGATCTCTTGGATGAATCACAATTGAGTTAGGAGCTGGGGAGGCGCCTTTTCTTTTCCTACAACAGTAGACGGAAAGAGGTATGGCCAGAAAAGCAACAACCACAACACTTGCAACAGGTGCCACAACCGACACCAAGATGGACCTGTTAGAACTTTTTGGCTCAACAGAAGTATCATTCCCGTTAGAACTTGAGCCCGATGTTGGGGAAGAGGGGTTTTTTGTAGGAGTTTGCGAACCACCAGATGATGGACTTTTTGCAGGTGGACTGCCCGCGGGGGGGACTTCCAGCGACTGATTCCCACTCAATTGAGGGTTCCCATCAATGACAAGGTTCACAGTGCTACTGAATTTCGGCAATGGAGGAGAAATATTGTTCCCACTGACGTCCAACGTTCTCAAATTTTTCAAGCTGGTCCAGTTTTGGGGAATCGGGCCAGTCATATCATTATTCTGAAGTCTAATTTGAGTAAGAGCATCTAGCTTTGCAACGGCCGGACTCAAGGAACCATTGAGAGAAAACTTGGGCATGTTAATGATAGAAACCTCATTACTGGGGTTGCAACTCAGTCCCAACCATGGGCCTCCACAAGGGTCATTACCAGTCCAAGACGACACGAGCTTTGAAGGGTAATTCACCCACCCAAGGAACTCTATAAGTTCCATAACCGCCGGGGCACAAAGGACCCCGGGAGTCAATTGACAAAATGCATTAGAATTCCAAGCAGACTTGTTAGCTTTGAAATTCGGTATCGGCCCCATTAGCCTGTTATTGCTCAAATCCAAATTATCCAATTCCATATTAGCTAAGCTATCAGGAATTAAGCCGACAAGCTGGTTACCATTCAGATTGAGATCCTTGAGGAGAGTCAAATTCCCAATGCTTTTCGGAATTTCCCCTGTGAACTGGTTCCCATGAAGCCAGAGACTGTTCAGCGAGGTCATCGTCGTCACAACGTCAATTGGGCCCGTCAATCCCTTGCCGCTCGGATTATTCAACCAAAGCATCTGCAAATTCATACCTGTATAACTCGCCGGAATTTCACCGATCAAATTGTTCCCAGAAAGTTTCAAGTTTGCTAGAGAAGAAAGATTTCCCAGAAAACTCGGCAGCAGACCCGCCAAATTGCAACTCATACAAGAAAGATTTCTCAACAGGGGCGAATTCTGCAACTGAGAAGGGAACATCCACCCAGTACTAGCATTCAGATTGATGTAATCCAACGCCAAGACCTCCAAACTTTCGAGGCCATCAAAGAAATCGCTCGGAATCGTGTCGAACCCGTTGTTGTCCAAGTAGACATTTTTCAGACTGGACAAGCCGCTGAAAGACGGTAAGGGCCCGGTGAAGTTGTTCTTCTGGAGGCCGAGGTCTGTGAGCATGGAGAGTTGGCCAAGGCTCTGGGGAAGAGTACCACTCAGGCCCAGGCTTTGGACCTGAATCTGAGCGACCCTCTTGCCGTTACAGAACACATGATTCCATTTCGACCCACATGGGTCAGCATCGTTCGCGGGCCATTTCAGGAGCTCTGGGTTCTGCAACCCTTTCTTGAACTGGTTGAGAATTGCAACGTCATTGGGGTCAGTGTCACCGAAAACCACCGCGAGGAGAGACAGGATGAGCGGAAAGAAAATCTTTTTACGATGGGATACCATGGCAGATCTGTGACGGCGCACCACACTTCTTCATCACAGACGTGGAGAGCAAAAGAGCTGATAACGCATGTAAACAGCGACGGAGAGACAAACAGAACTAAAAAATACTGGGAGAATACAAAACAGTGTGAGACAGAAGTGAAACTCACTGGCAGTTGTCCAAAGCAAAGCGCATGAAAATTTAGTGAAAATAAAAATCGAAAATTCAAGCTTGACGAATACGCGAAAGAGCAATATAGGCGAAACCCTCGTTAAATTAATGTCTGGACTTATTTTATTTTATTTTTTGTGTTTGTAAGGAAACCCGAACTCTGTCGTTCAATAGCTCATAAGGGTCTTTTTGTCTTTTTAGATTTGTAGGGCACTGGTGGTATACAAAAGGTCGCCAGTCACAGAATTCTTTTTTATTTTTCTTGGGTAAGTGGTGTTTTTTTTTGTTAGGGGGTTTTGGTGTTTCTTCTTTTCGTATTTTGATTTTAATTGCTTTTATAACACGACATATAAATTGTATTTATTTAGTCAAAATTACTATCGATAACATGGTAAGGGTGATTTTGGTACAATAAAACACAAAGGAATAACAGGAAATTGCCACGCTCAAATGAAAAAGGTAACGTGGCAGGATGGGAAAGGGACGCGAGTAGCACATGAAAGGACAACCTCAGTTCATCTCCACAAATATGTAAAATCTCGTTCCCCAATAAATAATAATATTGCACGTCTATATCACCAAAGGTAAAAGAACACGTACGTGGTGGTCCACAAATATCATTTTTTAAATTTAAAATAAAATAAAAAAAGGAAACCCCAAATTTACCACGTCCCAGACCCAGAGCAGGAATATCGCCAGCAGTATCGCATGCAACAAAAAGGCAAAAGCCTTGCAAGAAGGATCTTTAGAGATCGAAATCAGCTCTTACAACCTTAAGGTTGTACTAGAATATATGCATAGCCCAGCATCTTAACTTTTTAAAGAAGTTCTTAGATATTAGGGAAAGGACAATAATAATTACGATAAAAAAGAAAATGACCGATTACTCTCAAAGACAGTGCCGTAAATAGAGGCTAGAAAAGAGGACGTGCCCACGAATTAGGCGAGAATTACGGGTGGAAACCGTGGGATGATTGAAATTACAGAACGCGACTCGCGCACTACTACAGTATCTCCCCCATCTTTTACGTGCCCTCCATTCGTGAAAATTACAAATTTGACGTCGGCCCTCTGTATGCCGCGAATCAATGCTGAGACGGTGCTGTGCTTTTAAGCACGCGTGTCGATTCACGAATCATGATTATCGGTGGAGCTGCCCACGCAGCCACGCTTTGTAACTTTGCAAACATGTGAGAACGATGACGATGATCACATTTGCATGGCTCGTCAGAGAACAGGATCCCAAGGCTATGTTTGTTTAAGATGAAAATTTTTTAAAATTTTTCACTCATTTTTTCATTAATTTCAATACATTTTCATCAATCCCAATAATTTTTTTCATCAATTTCAATACATTTTCACCAATCTCAATAATTTTTTACAAATTTCAACAACTTTTAACTAATTTTTCACCAATCTCAAGAGAATTTACACTACTTCCAAAAAAATATAAAAACAAAAATTATTTCTATAACTAAACCAAACATAGCCTTGATTGCCGAGACAAATAAAATCCAGATGATAATTTGGGTCCAAAAATTTAGGTTAAATAATAAAAAATTAATCGCATAATTTTTTATTATTATAATATTTATTAAAAATCTTCTCTCTCTTCACTTTTTCACCGACTCTCATAACATATATTTACTTTATAATATTTTTCAAAACCCAATACTCAAAATTTACACCCTCAAACATCATTGCATTCCTATTAGGAAGACTTTTAGATAAACATCTCTTAGAACTGCTAGTGTATTACAAGGCCGGGTTTTTTTCCTTCATAAACACATTTAATTGATATTTACTAATTCACTGGTATATATTAATATTATATGTGTATTTATCATATTTTAATGTATGATTAGGATTAGCTTTTTTAGCTCTAATAGCACGTTGTTGGGTCATTTTCAATGGTCAACCCCACAAGGTTTCTTGAATAAGGATTTTGCAAGCTGTCTTGTGGAATGAATTAACCAACAAAAAAAAAACAACATAACCCTTGACCCAATTTGAATTCAATTGATGCTACAAATACACCCAAAAACCGTTTATTCGTTCACATGTCCAAGTTCAACCCAATTAAATATCCAAATTTTAGTCATAGTGTATTGGGATAGAATCTTTTGCGATTTTATTTCTAAATTATATTAGACTCCAATGTATGACTCGTTGAACAATATTAAATAGTGTAAAATCCATCTGTTGTATTTATTTCTCTTTAAATTGTACAATTCAAACAGAAAATTAGTGAAGAAATCTAGTTGTATTAGTTTAATAACTATTTAATATCTGGACAATCAGCCCAAAAGAATATTGTTATATAATTATAACAAAAGAAAGTTGGTGCACAACATGTTCTTTTATTGACTATGGATGTATATTATAAACTCGTCGGACCTATCTTCTTAAGTAGTAGTTCGGCGAAAGTTTTCAATGAGGATAATACTAGGCTAACTGCAATATCGGTGTTTGGCACGAATTAAAATGTGTCTGAGGGGGTTGGTTCGTCGTGTTACAATCAACACGTCAAAGTGAACTACCCTAAAGTAGAGTCAGGTTGAATCGTTGATATATTAAAGATGTATGTCCCTGACGCCTGGCGGCTGGAACTGAATCAGATTAGGTAGGTGCGTTCGTGCGCTGCTGAATACGTTTTGGGCTAAAATTCCACACAGGATAGTGATGAAATTTCTCCACGGAAGTACAACTGGGGAAAATAAAGAAAGTGGTCCGAGAAGGGGTCCAAGTCATTACTCATTAGGTTGGGTGGGGGATTCGCGAGGATTTTTCTATCAGCTTAAGTTTGCGTAGTCCTTTTGTTCCCCCCGAGTAAAGATCATAATAGCTGCTGCTTGCCTCCCTTTCTTCTGGCTAAAATAAAAGGAAAACAGAGAGATGTTTTCTTTTAATCTCAAAACAGTTTTTGTATTAATATTCTTTTTAGAAGTAGCGTAGATTTTATTAGAATTGATGAAAATTATATTAAAAATTATTGAAATTGGTGAAAATATGTTGGAATTTGTAAAAAGTTATTGGGATCGGTGAAACTGTATTGTAATTGATGAAAAATTATTAAGATCGATGAAAATGTATTAAAATTATTAAAAAAATGTGAAAAATTTTTAAAAATATTTTGAGATATAAAACAAACATAGCGGATCGGTCACTTGTGCAGTAGTTCCCGCAATAGTGAGACCAATGACGCCAAACTCGGCAACAATCCAAAGGCACGAATTTAGGCTCAGAAAAGGGTTGCTTGCCTTACTAAGAAAATAAGATCAGATGTGAAGAGTGCTTGCCAGAGCAGCTTAAATTTATTGAAATAAAGGAAAGTTGAATAAAAGGTATCTATTGGTTTCTCTTGATTGGCCATATGCTTAAAAGTTTCAGTCGGTGGGAAGTTTGCTTGAATCCATTGTCATAATATGGCGTGTTCGGTTACCACTTATTTTTAGGATTTGCATCTTACTCTTATATTTATAATCTAAATATCACAAAACACAAATATTCCAATGTAACATTGTGAGAACTCAGTTTAAGGAGGTTTTGGCAAAGGCTGGAGTCGAACTCTAGACCTGAGCTTTTAAAAGGGGAAGACCACTAGGTCAGGCTCATGTTTATTGGTTATTGTGCAGTGTAGTTTATTTATATGTATAACAATTTATGTCGAAAAAAGATGGAATGCTGGGATTCAAATCCAGGCTCTAGGAGATGGCAAAACGCAGCTGGACCACTGAGGCGCGCGTGCGCGCTTATGTTTTATAATGAAACTCTATTTTATTTAAACATGTTTTGCTCGAATTAGATTTTTAAGTAAAACGGTGTGTTTTGATTTTCTTCTTCCCCGAACTTTAAAATTTCGATTCTTCTACCCTAACCGCCGTTTTCAACCCTTCAGTTTCTCTCACATCAAAATCTCTCTCTCTCTCTCTTCGATTTCTCATCCGTTTTAGCACCTTTTCGACTGATTTTCGTGGCCTTTCAACTCTATTGTGTAAATCTCAAAGCTTCTCATTAAATTATGGAAGTTATAGTGGTTAATGGAGGATTTCGAAAGGGCATCGATTTTGGGATGTTATTCATTGATTTTCGGCCAAAACTTGCCTACAAAAGGGAACCTTCTGCTCAAAGATTATTCACACCTCTCAATTTTGACATCAGTCATTTTTTAGATCTATCTCTCTCTAGGTCAATTTCGGTCATTGTTGAGTTTCTCGATTTTCTTCGGTTCTTTTGGGTCGCTACAATACATGGATTTTAGAACGGTTCGATTATCGAAGCAAGTCGGGTAAGCGGAGCTACTATAATATTTTTCTCCAAAAATTATGAACACGTTTTCATAAACGATTTTGTGGAAAATATTTTATTGCAAGTTTATGTTATTTTGAAAACAAATGTGGAATTTTAAAAGACCTACTGAGATTGTTTATATGATTGTTCTGAATTATTTCTCAAAAATTATGTATTCTGCTGAACATTATTTCTGATTTTGAATCTGAGTTCTGATATTATATATTATAATGTTTTCAAATCCCAAGACGATGTTCTGTATCTGATTTTGAATCTGATTACTGATGTTGTTGATACCAACTCATTAATGATTACTGGTGCACTCATTCTTCGGATTGGTTTATGTGTGGGTTTCTCCCTAGTGCACACTTAGCGTATGTGACTAAGTCTTAGTAGGGCAAACTCCACTTACTGTTGGCTTAATTCAGTTTGACCGCAGGTTAAGTCGTTGCACAACCTTCCCACAGGAGTCAATGCGGCTTACTGTTGATGTCATAGGGGATTTTCTGAAAAACTATTTTATTTCTGTATTTCTAGTCACTGAATTGAGTGTTATTTTCAAAGAAAAGAATATATGTTTTTATTCTCTGCTTACTGAATTGTCGAACTCACTTTGTTTTATTTTTCTTATTTTCAGAGATTGAGCCTAGAGAGCATGTGGGCGGGATAGATGATAGCATCATTATGGATTTTAAGTTGTTCAAGTTTATGTTTTAAAACAATATCGATATATTATGTTTTGTTTCCAATAAATATGATAAATTTCTTTCATTTATTTATACTGATTTTTGGGGCGTGACAAACACTTTATTATTTTTTTTACAAATATCAATCATTTTTAACAACGTCTTCACACATACCAATACAATTTTAACAATATCTAAATATTCACAATTTTTTCAAAATTCTATAAATTTCTTCATAACCAACATCTTGGCTTTTCAATTTCCATCATTCATTGCTAGGAAAAGAAAATTTTAATTACTTTATTTATAGGACACAAATCCGAGTTTTGTTGCTGTCAAGTCCGTAATTTTAGGCTCCGTTCTGTTCTGCGCTTCACTTTTGGAAAATAATAGATTAATAGAAGGCGTAATTTTAGGTCGGCACAGTAAGAGTTTGCGAAAGTTGACAGATATCTTTCGAGAATCACAATTTTGCACTGACGTTGTTTTTTTTTGTCTGCACAGATTTTTAGAATGCCTTGTTAAGCTCAATCTTGCCTTTAATTAGCGTAGGAAAATGCGCTTATTCTTTTGTTCAAACATACACCCAATGGATAATTCCGTTTTTTGTTTTCTTAAATCGTTTCCTTAACAAAAATTTATTCTCCTGGATTTTTTTAATAAAGTTGGTGAGGTTGAGGCGGTGCAAAGTTTGGCGTTTTGATTGAGCCATAAAGCACAAACAAAATGGGGTCCCATATCTTAGGTGAAGCTTTTTGTCTGTTGTTTGGGAGGGAGCTTGAGTCCAAAGAGTCAAAAAGTTGGACGCCCCTCCTCCTTTCTTTTCATTATGTCCTGTCTGAAAATTTATGTTGGTAATGGGTCGAGTACGGACAAGATGGTGACTGTTCTTAACCAATAACCACCACCACTAAAAAAGCAAACAAAAAAGACAATGAAAGAACTAAGAAAGCTGTGACCGTGAGCTGTGGGCCTTGGGCTTTATGCGGGCATTTAAGCTGGCTACCGGTCAAGGGATGTGCATTTTGCAGCAGTAATTCTAGCCACGGGCTGTGTATAAACGAACAGCGTGCTACTGTGGATTTCATGTGGCTTCAACGCATAGCTGGCGGAATATTGCTCAGAGCTCAATTTTTATTTAATGCGACCAGATAAATCGCCACACCCACACAAAACTAGCTAATAGTTACAGATTTACAATCAATTGGAGAACGCTCCTGGTGCATATTGCTTGTTTTATTTGTTCGGGAGTTTTATATTGTGGACCAATGACCCATTGATCAAGAATGCAGGCTAAGAGAATTTGCAAAAAACTGAAAATAAGATAGCTTTAAGGAAGTATATCCGATGGATAAACTGTTGAAATATTGGGAAAGGAGAAAAAGGGGAAGGAATGGGCCGAATGACAACGTAATTTGGTCCCGAGTAGAGAGAATCATTCCCACATGAACATCAATGGACCGCTCCTCCCCATACTAGTTGAAAACGAGAGCAAGAATCTTCTGAGACGGCGACCTAGTTCCAGGCTCCAGGCTTTTGTCAATTATTGAAGAGTGGCGATTGTAAGTCTCATCCTTATCCAGATAGCATTGTTATGAAGAAGATACCCGCACTACCCACTCTGCCAAAAATGTATGGCTGTCAACGGGAATGCGAAAATAGAACGAAGGAGGGTGTACGGTACGAAGAGACGTAAATGCTTACAGCAAGCAAAGCTCGTAAGTCGTACCAATAATTTCAGTCATTTCGGTTCGGTTTTGCTAAAAGGAAATGCCATGTGATTTACCAGTGTTTTCTTCCGGTCAACCTCAACATCAAACAGACAGGAGAGGTCCCCATAGGAGAGGTCCCCATTTCCTTCTTTAATATTAAGACCTCCTCGGAACAAAAATTCTCTTCGGACTGTGCTTCAAGTTTGAACCGACGACATATTTACCAGACCACTAAAACGACTGAGATACCAGCTGATCTGACCTATCGGTTGGCTGTGATGCTGCAGACGTAAGTTTTGTTTGGGCTACAAAAAGGTTGGAGCTTTTTTGATCTGTTTTCAGCAAGAGCAGGACAAATGGGCGATTGGTGGATCAGAAGGCCGGTACGAAATTTGTTCGAGCCCACAACTGACGGGCTGCTTGAGAAGTCTTAAATGGGCTTTATAGTAAAGAGATGAGAACGAAAAGGCAATTTTGTTTTTCGGTAACTTCGAAAAGGTAATTTGCCATTGGAAACCGATTTTTAAATGCCCTACCAGACGCCCCTACTAAGCAGCGTTCCTTCAAACAAGTCTCTTCTCCGCCGCATAAACCCATTTTGGGGCACATAAGAGTTACAAATCGAAACTCGCACCACCGATTAAGGTTTTATTTGCATCTCCTCTGCAAACAGAGCCTCTGAAGTCCTCGTCACCATGGTTCGCTCCTCTGCCTCTCTGTTCCTACAGTTTCGGCTACTTTGGCTCTGATAACCTTTTTCTGGTCTTACTGAGTGTTATTGTTTTCTGATTAGCCGCAAGGAGATTACATAGAGCTTCACAGGAAGAGACATGGGTACCGCCTTGACCACTTCGAGCGCAAGCGCAAGAAGGAGGCTCGCGAAGTCCACAAGCGCTCTGAATATGCCCAGAAGGTCCTTTTGTTTTTCTTTTTTGGATAGTATTATTATCTGAATCTTCCAGTGTTAATCTTTTTTATTTTTTGCTAAACTTAAAGAGTAAATTTCTCATTTTATTTTTTGTCTTGCTTGTTGAATTTGAACGGAATAGGCTCTGGGTATCAAGGGCAAGATGTTCGCTAAGAAACGCTATGCTGAAAAAGCTCAGATGAAGAAGACGTGAGTCTTAATTTTTGAACTGTTTCTTTTAATCTTCTTATTCGTTCTGTTTTTGCTAGTCTTCTGTATTTCATTGTATTTTTACAGAATTTATCTCTTTCAATTTCGACTTTACCATGAAAGTGGAACCTTTTATATAGAGCTGGAACAAAGGGTATTAGAAAGGATGTCTTCCTTTATGTAATGTGTTGGATTCTATTAAATTAACCGAGTCAAGACTAGGCGTTTTAAGCTTGAATGACTGATACTGATCCTCTATGTTCAGGGTTCGTAAGTACATGACTATTATTGGGGCTTATAGTGGGTTTTGCTTTTATTTCGTTTGTTCATGTATTTTGGAGTATTATAACTTCTGGGAATTGAGATTTTGGTCCTATTAAAGATGTGTATGGGCCCGTTTGAGAGTTACAATTTTATCTCTGTCATGATCATTGACCACAATATCCCAGTGGTATCTGTTTTTACTGAACTTGGCTTGTTCTGGATTTAGCTGATAAAACATTGTGCATGTAAATAGATTGGCTATGCATGAGGAATCGTCCACCAGGCGCAAGGTGGATGATGATGTTCATGAAGGCGCTGTTCCTGCCTATCTGTTGGATCGTGAAAACACAACACGAGCAAAAGTATGTTACTCTTACAATCTAAAACTTTTTTTTTTCTGAAGACACTCCGTTGTTTGTATAAATCTGATATTGTACTGTTAATAGGTTCTCAGCAATACAATTAAGCAAAAGAGGAAAGAGAAAGCTGGTAAATGGGAAGTTCCTCTGCCCAAGGTGAGGCCACATTCAACTTTCTCGCATTATCGTATCTATTCTGAACTTTTGCTAGTTTTCTGCCGTTCTCTCTCTCTATCTCTATCTCACCTATTTGTGTGTATGTGCATGTATGCTCTGCTGTGTGCTGGTCTATGTTTGGGTAGATGAATCATGGTGGTTTTGGTGCAAGATCCTTTAGTCAGTAATCATGTTACCTGTACTCGGATCAATTTATAACTGGAATTTATGTCCATTATTCAGGTTAGGCCTGTGGCTGAAGATGAAATGTTCAAAGTGATCAGAACTGGTAAAAGAAAAAGTAAGTATTTCAGGACTTAGGTTATCCGATATTTTATGTATTTATGTTGAATTGGCAATTCATGTGTGGTAAAAATGTGTTCCTCCTTAATCTCATTTGTATGTTTTGGCTTATGGTAACAAGATGTGTCTTGAAATTCAAGCCTCTGCGAAGCTATTCTTCCTCCTTTTGTTTCGTTTTTGTCACTTTGTGGATCATGTGGACAACTTAAGAGCTGATGTTTGTCTGGAGTGCGTGATAGTTAGTTGATGCGTTTCTGTTAATTGAATTTTTGTCATCTTTCTCAACTTTTCAACTCTAGACTTTGTGGCCTGCTCTAGAACAAGTCTTTTCTCTCTCCTTGAATGGAGCTTTGGGGATTCCGATGCTAGTAAAGAACTGTCTTTGCTCTGGTTGATTGTTTCATAAAGAAAGCTGTAAAGTTTCTAAAAAAATGTATAGTTTGTTGTCCTTGCAATAAATATGCACTTCTCGTAGTTTTGTCTATGCTGTACTTATAGCCCGAAGCAAATTGAGATGCTAGCAATGCCCATGATACTTGAGTTCTGGATCTCTTTTGCAGCCAAGCAATGGAAGAGGATGATCACAAAAGCCACATTTGTGGGACCTGGTTTTACAAGAAAACCTCCCAAGTATGAGCGTTTCATCCGTCCTTCAGGTTTGCGGTTCTCCAAAGCTCACGTGACGCACCCTGAACTGAAATGCACTTTCAACCTTGAGATAATTGGAGTGAAGAAAAATCCTAATGGTCCAATGTATACCTCTCTTGGCGTGATGACAAAGGGAACTGTCATTGAGGTACTATTTCTTCAACATCGATATTTTGTTATCCATTAACGTAAAAAACAATAACATAGTGGGGTTACTTAGTTTGTTTCTTTACTGTGTATTTCAGGTGAATGTCAGTGAGTTGGGTCTGGTTACACCAGCTGGGAAAGTTGTATGGGGTAAGATTGCCCTTTTAGTTTTATAACTAACCATAGGCAGGATACCTCATTTTCAACTGCACAAGTGCACGTTTTGTTTGGTTGGTGAATTATCGACCAAAGAAAAAGTCTTATTTGTTTTGTGGTGGATGCAGGGAAATATGCTCAGGTGACAAATGACCCTGAAAATGATGGGTGTATAAATGCTGTGCTGCTTGTCTAAGAGGGACACCAACAACAGGGGACTTTGGTGGGAATACGAAGATGTCTAATGCAGGGTTCTAAACCTCAAAGACAGGAGTCTTTGGTTCTTGTAGTGTGTAACCCAATGTCCTCAGAAAGCCCCTTCATTTGGTCTCTCTTCGTGCGCAGCAGCATGTTAAAAATAACAGCAACAATTTTGTCATACTTTCGTTTCAAATTTGTTATTATTATACCTTCCGAGGTTTGTTTCTCTGATTTTAGATTACTGGCTTTGCCCCTGCTACTAAGCCAAAGGAGAGCATAGCCATCATAGACTACCTGGGGCAACAATAGCCTGATTCACAGCTTCAGTAATTAAAATTGGGAAGAAAGATGAAGGAATTTTTCGTGATAAAGTGCACTAATTTTCCCGTGGACTAGTGCCTTGTCTGGTGTAACTTACAAGAAAAAAGGAAAAGAATAGAAAGAGAATCCAATTAATTGTAGCCTAAGCCAAATTTACAAAATGTAATATACTGGTTCTTTCTCATTGCTCAAAGATGATAAGATTAATGGTTTTCATTGCTCACAAAATGTAACGCTCCTCAACCAGTAAAGTGCAACCAGACGATATAACTTGGTAGATTTTGCCCTGCTATTTGTGCTTTAAAACGCCTTAAACCTCTCAAAGTCCCTTTCTGCAACCCAATTACAGTGCAAGATTGCAAAACAAAATAAAGAAAAGCTTAAAAATAAGCAAAACCTTGTCCCATTTCGGATGTCCCTCCTCTTTTTTCTTTTTTCTTTTTTTCTGTTACACGACAACATTTGGTTCCAAAACCAATGTACATTTATAAATAAAGTAGAATAGAGCAGATGACACATGAGAAGATACGAAATGAATGTTACAATACTTTCACATACAAGAGACAAAGGGCACAACATCAGTGTACTGGGAAACGTATTCCCATCAAATTATTGGACCAGATCACAAACAGAGACTAAGTTCCATAAATTATTGGGTGAGAAGATGGGGAGATCCACGGCCAGCAGTTACAGAAATTTGGGGTTCAACCACCTGCAGTGAGCCTGTTGCCAACCTCCTTGTCAGATCCTCAACAGGGACCTTCATTACATCCCTCCTCAAGCCGATGTCAGTAGCATATCTACTAGCACAATAAACTGCAACAGCTGTCGCAGCCATTCCATAAACATTGGTGGTAACAAGGCGCAATGGCGTAGATAAAACAGCAGCAAGAGGCCCCCCTATAATAGAAGCTGCTTGGCCACTTTGACCTATTCTTCCTTGATCAACAACAAGAAGCCCAGTTTTGCAGTAGATAGTGAAGTCCTCACAGTTGTTCTTAAACCCATTATAGCAACCAAACCCATTGTCAAGCAGGTACTTTGCTCGATGAACCACGACATCATCCACGTCTGAGACTGCAAGAGTGCATGTTCCTCCACGTGCTTTAGCAAGAAAGAGAGCAGGGGTGACAGCATACTCAAAACGGTACAAAACGCCACCAGCAAGGAAGCAGTTCAAGCATGAGGAGACAACCCCATGCCCCTCTTCTGGTGGAGTGCAAGTTGGGCAGTGCAATTGAGATCGGACTGGTCCTGAGCTAATCAAGAGGATATCCAACACAGTCCCAGTTCCTACTTCTTGGCCACGTCTAGTAAAATGAATGACTTTGTCATCCCCAACATAGATACCTGTTTTGTATTCAAATACAGAAAAATAAATCATTCAAACATACAGAAAAGTACACACAAATAGTGGATTAATGTTATTTTGTTGCAGTAATATCAAACTCTAGTAGCCTAGCCAACTATAAAAAGAAAAATCCAAGAGTACAAGGGGAAAACAGAAAGCAGACGGAAAATACAAGGACACGGATAGCACAATATCAAAGATAGAAAAGAGACAAGTAATAAACAATTCCATTACCCAGATTTCCAATAAATGAAAGAGGTCGAACCTACACTCAACACAATTTCTATGTGAACCATTAAAAAACTTATCAATATTGAAAAATAATTTCCTTTTCTCTAGTTTCATTGACGCCAAAGATATAGGTTCTACTATTAACTGCAAGAGCTATTTTCCCTCAGATCTCATCCTACATTTTAATAGTATCATGTATCAGGGAACAGTGTAAGCAATTTCCGACACCTCCTCCACCACTATGACGACTGACGAGGACGAAGGGTGAGATCCTGTGTTCAAGACCTAATGGCTATGTGTGGAGCTCGTGATTTGAAAAAGAAAGAAAGTAATGTTCCTTTTTGCAAACAGCCCATTAAAAGCCACACTTCCTCTGGATGCAATATAGTGGACAGCTTAGATTTAATCAAGTGGCATAAAACAAATGCACAAGTCCCTAATGAATCAAGCATTGAAACTGGTAAACCAACTCATAATTCATTCTCCTCCTTTTTAACTTGGATGGGAAGTGTGAACTATATCCATGACACATAGCGGGTGACAGATCATTTGTAATGCTTAAACTGCCCGGGAACGTAGAAACTATAACACAATTAGCTCCTTGTAGCTTTAAGTGCATTTAGAGAATAACACCATATCTTTTACATCAACGTATACGCACATATGCATGCATGTAAACATAAAAATACGCTCTGGGCAATTAGCATTAGTGGATATTAAGTTGAAGTACAGAAATGGGGAATCCAAGTCCTATTAAGCGCGCCAATTTATCATACTAAGCAGAATACGAAATAAGGAGGAAAACCGTGATGGGCATAAATATAAGCAGCTCTCCACGAGTATATGTGATCCCCTGGTTTCAAACTCTGCCTGTTGACTCTGCAAATTCCAAGGCAAACAAATAAATAGCCTGTTACCGCAAGGTCGCGTTTGGTTGACAAGAAAACGCATGAAAACGAAGACGCAAGGTGAATCGGAACAGTTATAGATATTAACGAATCAAGAACAAACTTGTTTCCTTGTCCCTCGATTTCTTCTTAGGACCCAAACGGGTTCTCATATCGGTTTGATCGATATTAACAAAAAGAATAAAAAAAATCAAAGTTACCTGTTGGAGAGCAGCCCCATGTCTCCTTTCCTTTCCTTAACCAAAAGAAGATTTTCCTTCCCTGGGAATTGGATTCCTATAATAAAATAGAGTTGCAAAACCAATGGCGGTGTGACTTCAGGATTCCCCCAAAGAGAGGTTGCTTTCCGAAACGACGGTTGTGCTCTTTAACGTAGCCTTCGTGGCCAAGTATAATACGATATAACAGCGAAAGGAGACGACAGGATTTGCACGTGGCAGCAAAGTGGGCTTTGTATCTGGACCACATTCTGCGGCCCAATTTGGCCCAAACTTTTGTCACCTCAGGGCTCTGTTAACGTAAACTCACGGCCCATATATTTTTTGGGCCTCTGAGCTTTCAATGGTTGTGTTCGAGTGACGCTCCCTGGGTTTAGGGGTTTAGCCACCCGTGAATGCATCACTAAACTCTACACGTAATACGTATTCTGCGGGTTAGCTTGTGCTTCGGGCCCTCTCAGCAACCCAACCCATCCTGTCACGTTATATGGACCATACCGACCTTAGTTTCTAGGTGACGTGGACTTCGAACGCAAATGGACCGTGACATGCGTGGTCAAGAACGCGGGACAAAATATGGTGGGGTTCGGTTCACATTTGCAAAACAGCAAACCACTCGTCCGTGTCCATTCAGACCAAAGAAGAAAGGGGAGAAGAATTCCTTGTTAATTCGTCTGAAAATTAACTCTACACGAAATGTCTTGAACGTACGGCTGTAATGCTATTCCCGTAACATTAGGAGGTCAATGAACATGCCATTCTAGAGGGACAAAACAAGTCCTAATTGGGACAAAATAGAGGTTCTTTGCTTTGCTTTGCTTTCCTTGTCTTGTTGTTCTTCGTCGTTGCTGTTACTGTCGTGCAAAACAAGGCTTTCCGATAACTTCTTAGGATTACATGTTCATTTCCTGCAAGCAACCTCATAAAGGATGAATATAATCACTTGAAATATGTTTCCGGTTTTATTTTCTACCAATTTCCACAATAATTTTCGTGCATATAATATGCAATCTCAGAAGATCTGAACTTAGAGAAATCCCATGGGGATTCCGTGGGCAAATCATTCAGCTTCCATTTTGCCCTGGTTTACTATAATTTATAAAAGTAGCTAATTCCTCGAGTATTACTTGTTCTACTTCTTAATTAATCATTCGCTGAACGACCAATTGAACCGGCACAATAATTTTAGCTAGGGAAATACCTCGTAGCCAATGAAAAATCCTATGTGTCGGAACATGCTTGAGAGCTTCTGTTTTTCCCAGTACAAAGAGGTTATCTAATCAATCTTGCACCAAATCTAATTAATTTAGAATGCTGTCCGTTTCCAACAATTATTATGATCCTCGGGATTTTAAATACTTCACGCATATAATATGTTTTTTATACACTAAATTGTTACAAAAAAAAAAAAAGATTCTGCACAGACTGCACTAATGCACACATGCACCGATTAATAAGACACCTCCGGTCCTCCAGCATATTCTCCCAGAGAACCGCAAGAATCCAATGATCCGGCGCCACGACATCCTTCCACGTGACTCTCCCTCCACGTCACCACCTGCGAATCTCGTCAACACGCACCCGTCCCACGTGGACGTACACGTGTACAACCCACTTCCAAGAAAAATTGAGAGCCCAATTCCCAACCGTTAAATCCTAAGCCCCCGCAGCCACACTCGTGTTTGTGTCTCTTTCCCTTGGCTTCTGTTCGCATTTCGCGTTCCGCGAACGTTCGATAATCCGACGCTCTGGAACCCTAATTCAGTAGAGCAAAAACTTCCTTTGAAACGTCGTGAAACGTACGTAGCTTAGTTACCGCCATGGTCAACGAAAATCAAGCTTCGACCTCTTCTACCGCTTTATCCTTCATCTCCAAAGGATGGCGAGAGGTGCGGGACTCGGCCGACGCCGATCTCCAATTGATGCGGGACCGAGCCAACTCGTTCAAGAACATTGCGACGTCCTTCGACCGCGAGCTCGAAAACTTCTTCAACTCGGCCTCGACGTCGTTCTCTGTCCCAGCGATTAGGTCGCCTCCGCCGCCGGCGGAGATCGAGTTCGTGAAGAAGCTTCAGCCGAAGCTCTCGGAATTCCGCCGGGCGTACTCGTCCCCCGATTTCAGTAAAAAGGTCCTCGAAAAGTGGAGCCCGAGGGCGAGAATTCGGATCGATTTGTCGGCGATAAAGAATGCGATTGTGTCAGAGGTGGAGGACACGGATGGGATTATCGATTTTGAGAGGGCTAGGAGGAGGAATATTGTGAAGTTTAGAGAGTTTTGGGGGGAGTGGAAAGGGGAGGGAGAAGGTGAGGAAGCGAAGTCTAGGGATTGGGAGCCAATTCGGGAGTTGAAGGCGAGGCTGAGAGAATTCGAGAAGCCGACCGAGATTTTCGGTGGGTTCAAGAAAAGTGAATTTGTGGAGAAAGTTAAGTCGAGTTGGGTATGTTCCTTCTTGCTTACTGGCTTTCGTTCTTATATTACAAGCTCGGTAATTCATTTAACGGTAAAGTCAGATGACAACGAAAACGGGAGAAAACGTGAAAAAACGTTATAAAATTATCAACAAATTGGTTTTTTCTCAGGTTCCTCTGAAGATGAAGTTCGAGGTTGCTTGCTTTCAAATTGTCGAAGGATGGCAGAAAAAAATAAAAATAACATAAAATTGTCGAAGGATGAATAATGGAAGGTTTAAACGTAAAATGACAATTTTCTGCGAAGTATTTGAAGTAGAGTTGCCTATGTTCATCGCGAACTAAAAAAACTAGCTGTGACCTTAAAGCTAATCAAGGTCATAAGAAGGTGAATAATGAGGCTTTTAGTATCCCCATAGATGTCCCAACGAAGGTTGCAGGAAGATAGTTGCGAGGAGCTTCCATTCAAATCTTAAAGCTTTCTAGAAGGTTAAGAAGCTTTTGCCTTTTCTGATTGTGATCTCTGCATAAGGTTGTAAGACTTGTTATGAGAGTTGGACATCATCTATAGGCACAAAAATGTGCATTGAATAGCATTTTAGACAATCGAAGCTTTATAAAGTAGTATGTTCTGAGTGCATTGTGTTGCAAAGTGCAAATGCCTCAACCTAGCGTGTAGCCATGGAACTAATGCTTCCATGAGCATATGAAGTTTGATGTGATTCTGTGGTGAATGTTGTAGATTCTGTCTGGAATGCGACGAGAGGTTCTTTATATCATTCAGTTGCAAATTGTATGAAGCTCACGGAGCTATGAAAACATCATTTTCCTACTTCTGGTGCTTAGAATTTGCATTTTTTTCTTGTCAAATTAGAGGTAAGATGTGGCTTCAACTTTTAGAAGGTCGTATTTCGTTTTTTAATTACTTATTTTTCAAGTGGTTTTGTCTATATATGGGTGGTGGTTGTAAACTTTCAATGTTTATAGTTGTCAGTGTATCCATATGTCAAGAGCACCGACATCCATGCTTGTATATTTGATGATCTTACAGTTTCTAATACAGTACATCACTAATTGCTGTTGTTATAATTATGCAGAAAGCAATGTGCAAGGAGCCTCAAGAGTCAAAGGTTGGTTCCGATCTAGATAATTTCTTTTGGTTTTGTAAATAAAGAACTTGCCTTTCTGTTTGAGTCTGTATGAATCAAGTCTTTTATCTTCTTCTTGAGTCATTATTTATTTTCTGTATGAGGTTGCATGCAGTTTGAGCCTTCGAGGTCTGTAAATGGATGAGATTGGTCTCTTTCTGTAGAAAATTATGTACCGCAGCCTTAATTCTATCTATACCCACTTCCAGAGTTCCGATCCCCTGCTGTCAAATGTAGTGATCATTCCTGTGTTGGATGCATCAGTGTGCTTGGTATAATATTTTGCAACATATCTGGCCAAATTGATGGGACATACCTGAACTATGCTTTTTTGACAATGGAGAGTTGAGAATTTTGTTCGAGGCTGATTAGTAGAGCAAAGTAACGATATTTAATTATGAGGATTAGTCGCGTAGCTGACCCTGTTAGTCCGTTGTTCCAAGAGTCGGGGCATAATCTTTATGCCTTTTCATTTTAATTTAAAATAGTATTTCCCATGCTTAATGGATAACCGTTTGCTACCAATGGTAAATTCTTTCTCATCTTAAATTGAAAATTGAGACGATGAGATTTACACCAATAAAAACCATAAGAGGCCATTTTAGCGTATGTAGTTGCCATGAAATGATTTGTCTATTTTGTATTTTCTTTATATAGCCTTGCTGTGGAGGGATTTTTCAAGTGTTTGGATATTTACACCTTTTTTCTAGTTAAAATTATGGCAACCAAGTTTTTTTTGGAGTTGGTTGTTTCATTTATTTGACCTGTAGTCATTAGGGTGGTCAGGCTTAGCTTCAAGCCTCTGGGAAGTCTATCCCTAGAAGGAGTCTCGTATTTGCTCTTTTCTCTCTTGCTTAATATAGAGTACAAATTTGCATGAAATATGGAACCGAAATTCTGGTGAATGCAACATCTTATGACGCTGTGTCGTCCCTTTTATTTTTGATATAGGAAGTACCACCACTGGACGTGCAGGAACTTCTGGCATATTTGGTTAGGCAATCTGGTCCCTTTTTGGATCACCTTGGTGTTAGAAGAGGTAAGTAAATGAAAACTGCATGGATGCTAAGGCATTTTTTATTTCCGAAATTCCTGTCAAAAAATTCACGGTATGACTGCAGGTGTATAATTGAAAAGTTTTTTGTGCTTTTAGCTATTATTTTCATGGATATCATTCAGGTAAAATAAAAATCTAAGTAGCTGTGAACTGAATGATGTTTAATTAATCCTGACCAGTGTTTAGTTCTCTTGGATGTGAATGGAAAAAAGTAGAAGCAGAAAAAGAAGAGGAGGAAGAGGAATGGGAAATTATATTGGGAGCCTTCAAAACAGAGGAAAATGACTTGAAAAAAAGATGGACAAGTTTAGATTAAAATGAGGGGAAAAACAAGCTTCAAAGAAAGTTTTCAAATTTGAAGAACAAAAATTGTCGGGGAATTGTCTTAAATTTCGTAAGAAAATAGAACTAAAACGAAGAAAAACAGACTATATGCCGCTGCTTTAAGAGCAGAGGAAGTTGCTTAAATTCAACAAAAAGGAAAATGGTTCTGGTTGATTAATAGGCATCTCTGTTTAGCTGTGCGGTTCAAATCTTGAGCACTCAAGCTGATCCAATCTTACTCATTTGTGAGAAAAGGTTGTCTAGGAGGATGGAAGATTTTGCAGGCCCATCAGAGATTATCTATTTTTGCAGGCCCATCAGAGATTTTTGGGTGTCTTTACTAACATATACAAAATTGAAGAAGATGAGAAATGTTAAAACTCTTAACTACTAAGCAAACAGTTTGCACTTTTCTTGAGCTTCTCTCTCTGGCTATCATTCTCCTCTTTCAAACCTGACCTCCAAAGGTGCTATCATAGTCACACGTGACACTTAATGAGTTTATTTCAACAACTGCCCTTTTTTTTCCAAATTTTAAAATTATTTGGGGAGCTGGTAATTGATTTTGGTGCGCATCAAATGATGTAATTATATTCCGCATGTTTCCATTTTTTCCTCTCGTCTTGACTAATGCCCCTCTCTCTTTTGTCATCCCCATGAAACTCAGTATATGTTATATGCATATGATAGAGTGCTTACACTAGATAATCTATTAATCAACATAACTTATTCTAGGTATAAATAATGTGTCCTGAATCTGACTGCAGAGATATGTGATAAGATAGTGGAAAGCTTGTGTAGCAAACGCAGGAACCAACTTTTATTGCACTCTCTATCTGCTGGGGAATCCTCTGTGTTAGGGGATGATAGCATTCACGGTGACTTGGATTTGAGGATAGCCAGTGTCCTTCAAAGTACAGGTCATTCTTATGAGGGTGGATTTTGGACAGACCATGCAAAGCATGACCCATCTGCTGGGAAAAGGAATGTTGCCATCGTCACAACTGCTAGTCTTCCTTGGATGACAGGAACAGCTGTAAATCCACTGTTTCGAGCTGCATATCTGGCGAAATCGGCAAAACAAAATGTCACACTATTGGTTCCATGGCTTTGTAAATCAGATCAGGAACTGGTTTATCCAAACAATCTCACTTTTAGTTCACCAGAAGAGCAGGAAAGTTTTATACGTAGCTGGCTTGAGGAAAGGATTGGCTTCAAAGCTGATTTTAAGATTTCTTTTTATCCTGGAAAGGTAACTCCTGGATGAATAAGACAACAGACTCATTGACTTCGCAAATCCAAGGGTAAATTAGTGTCTGACATCTTAATTCTCTTTGTTTTTTCAGTTCTCCAAAGAAAGGAGAAGCATAATACCTGCTGGAGATACTTCCCAGTTCATTCCTTCTAAGGATGCTGACATTGCTATCCTGGAAGAGCCTGAGCACCTGAATTGGTACCATCATGGTAAGCGGTGGACTGATAAATTTAACCATGTTGTTGGAATTGTCCACACAAATTACCTAGAATATATCAAAAGGGAGAAGAATGGGGCTCTCCAAGCTTTCCTTGTAAAACACATAAACAACTGGGTCACCAGAGCTTACTGCCACAAGGTATTACTTTATTTAATTGGATGACCTCATTATTTATTACCTTTGCCTTCTATTATAAAAATGGTTACGAAATCTCTTGTGAACTATCTATTTCTCTATCCTATTTATTGCGCTGCAATTGCTAAATTGACTGTGATCTTTATCTAGGTTCTTCGTCTTTCTGCTGCTACCCAGAATTTACCAAAATCTGTGATCTGCAATGTTCACGGTGTGAATCCTAAATTTTTGAAAATTGGAGAAAAAGTTGCTGCAGAAAGAGAACTTGGGCAGGAAGCCTTCTCAAAAGGAGCATATTTCCTAGGGAAGATGGTCTGGGCGAAGGGATACAGGGAGTTAATAGATTTATTAGCAAAGAACAAGAATAACTTTGATGGTTTCAGGATGGACGTTTTTGGGAATGGAGAGGATGCCCATGATGTTCAGAGTGCAGCTAAAAGGTTGGATCTGAATCTCAATTTTCTGAGAGGAAGAGACCATGCAGATGACTCTCTTCATGGGTAAGGAGTTTTTCAGAAACCCACTTTACTCGGAATTTGAAAAGAAAAAAAAAATTGGAAGCTGTTGGTGGGGTGGGGACAATGATTCAGGAAAGACATTCTATTTTCTGTTTATTTACACCCACCACCCGTGCTAACTACTGCCCTCTGTTCTATTTCTGTTTGAAGGTACAAAGTCTTCATAAATCCTAGTGTTAGTGATGTGCTTTGCACAGCTACCGCTGAGGCACTTGCCATGGGAAAATTTGTAATATGCGCAGACCACCCCTCAAATGAGTTCTTCAGGACATTTCCCAACTGTTTGACTTACAAGACATCGGATGACTTTGTTGCCAAAGTAAAAGAAGCGCTAGCAAGTGAGCCTCAACCTCTCACTCCTGAGCAAATGTATAACCTTTCGTGGGAGGCTGCCACCCAGAGATTTATGGAGTATTCTGAGCTTGACAAATTCTTGAATAACAATGAAGAGGGTGCAAAATCAAGCAGAAATAATGGAAAGATCATTAAACAATCAGCGTCATTACCTAGTCTGACTCAGATGGTTGATGGAGGTTTGGCATTTGCCCATTACTGTCTTACTGGAAATGAATTTCTGAGACGCTGTACTGGAGCGATTCCTGGGACACGTGACTATGACACGCAGCATTGTAAAGACCTTAATCTTTTGCCCCCACACGTAGAAAATCCCATCTATGGTTGGTAAGTAGGCTGACCAATCTGTACAACTAGTCCCTGTGTATAATACTTACATACCGTATTAGGAGCCTGCTTTTGTTAATTAGTCGGAGGATTTCTTGTTTTCCTTTATGATGTATTCATTCTGAAGCACGTACAGGTAAACAGCTGGATTCAAGTTTTGCCGTTTTCCATGCCAATATAGAAGCTTAATGCAATAGAGTATTTGTCCGTTATGCCAATGAACTGCTTTTGGTGATAATAACGAAGGGCCAGAAAATGTTTGTTCATGCCTAGTTGGTCTTTCATGCATGCCTTTGGTCTCACAATGTTGGGAGTATCAAAAATATGTGAAAGCTGTTTGCAATTCAGGCTCTTTGCGTAACAAAATTTTAGTCACCTAAAATTTTATCATCATTACAAAACACTCTCTCCTCACTTTTTCATCAACTCTAATAACTAAAATTTTAATTCTCAAATACAGCTGCGTGGTGGCTTTGCTCGTGTGTTTGCTTGCCGGATTTTTCTTTTTGGCTACACTACTGTCGTCTTTTCTACAAAAGACGGGTATTCCCCCACGTAAGCCTCCTTGCCCCTCGGGGTGACCACGGAAAGGTTTAGGGTGTGTTTGTGTTGTAAAATTTTAGTGTTGTTAAAATTTTAGGTATTGGGTTTAGTGAAAAAGTGAAGAGAGGTAATTTTTTATATTTTTTGTAGTGAATAATAGTGATTTGATGAGGGAGAGAGATTATATTGTAATTTTTTATTGTATTAAAATTTTAAAGTGTGTAAAATTTTAGGACGCAAACACAGCCTTAAACTACTAAGGAGCTACCCTGCAAGTCTAGACAGACTTACACCTTGGGTGGTGTGCATATGGAACCGACAGCTTCGAAGTCAAATTCACACCCAAACAGCCGAACGTGGAATGTCGGTGTACTAGAAGTCTTGTCCCTAAACCGCTGATCAGCTAGTTCCTCAACTGGGTCTAGGAGATGAGCTTTAATCCACTAGCTTTAACATCAGACGACTCAAAGAGTTGTTGTTCTGTTTTTCCTAGGGGCTCCTGAACGAACCAAATATACAATGACCTTGTGATGGAACATTTAAAAAGGGCAGCGAGGTTTAACTCGTAATGTAGAGATTAATGTAGTCAAACAGGGTAGTCCAAAGTTCGCTCTGAACTCCTACTATTTGGTGCGAGGGAGAATGAAATAGAAACGCAGGAAAAATGAACGAAAGAATATGCAAGAATATCTTGTCTGACGACAAATGGCAGTCCACTACCACGGTCACCACCTTTGTGCGTGCAGTTCACGTGCGCACTGGCACCTGGGTTCATATCGATCACAGGCCACTTGCTGATTTAGCATCATCTGAATCCCATTGAAAGGACTCGAGGCACTTCCACTGAGACTAGTGATGTACAGGGATAGAAAAACGACAACCCGAATGTACCGTGGAATATTATTCCAGGGGTTATTCACGAATCTGACTTGTTTTCTTCGTTACATTAATTAGCTATGCGCTTTTTATTGCTGACTTGCTAATTATTTAATAAGAGAAGCGGGCATGCTCGGAATTCTAACTTCTAAGTGACTTTAGCTTTGGGATCGCAGCTAGTACTGCATCACGTTGTAAAAGTCTGTCAGGAGACTCAGAGTTGAAGAGCAAAGTAGTTTGCATGGTGCCTGGGGTGTTGATCCCCATGTTCTCCACGTTTTGCCCACAAGCTTACACACAGAATTTGACTTATTAACCCTTTAAAGCTGATTTCCAAGTTGTGTCACTGACTTGAACCGAGCTTTCATCAGGGGAGTTATTACCTGGGGACTACGAACGTAAAAAAAGTTGTATTTGAAGTGACCTTAACGCGTATAGAACCCACAGGAAGTAGGGTAGCCGATTTTCACTTTCGGAGCTTCTTAGGAAGGTGCAGTTCTTAACTTTCAGCAGTCAGCACTGTCCTTCCCGGAGGTCACGAAAGAATAAAAGTAGAAGAAAAGAGGAATGTTGTGATATTTATCTAATAATCCTTGTCACAATTAGGTGGGGCACTGGGGCAGAGTCCATGTCGCGCGATCATCGGAGAGGATTTCATTCTAATTAGTCACATCCACTGATCATGATAGTTCTAATGCGCATATTCTCTTTTATTCAACTTCGTCCGTACTTCAGCCTTCAAATGGTCTTTTTCCTGTTGTGGAATGAAGCATATGATGATTGGTGTTGTATACCTAGGCCGAAAAAGAACAAAACATGGATTTGAGTGGTGGACCTGTTTTGACAACTAAAACCCCCAGCTGTCTGGTGATCACATAAAATATATATAGGCAAGCTGCACGTTAGCTTTCTAACGAAGGAAATGGGAGCTGAGGATAACAAATTTGGTGAGAAGCAGGGTGGGTTATCTTGTGCTAATCATTATTATAAAATTGAGTTTTTATGCCGTAGATCCTCAAATCATAATGTGAGAATAACGCACTCAGATCAAAGAATTAGGTTCATGTCTGCTGCAGTACTACTCGCGTGTTGATGTGGATCCGGCGTTCGTTAAGGGTTCTGGGGATTTTAAGATTTCCTTTGCGGATTTTTTTTTTCTTTTCATGAAAGGTGAAAACACAGTACACACAGATATACATATATATAGTACATGTCGCTTTAGAATTAGTATATATATGTCCTCCATTATATTAATGTATATAAATAACTTTAAGTCGTGCTAGAGTACTGCAGTTGATAATACATGAAGGGAAAGAAGATTGATTTTGCAATTATACTAATTAAACGTTGAGAAAAATGCTGAATGACGAGTGGATCGTACAATATATGCATGGTTGAAGTTAGGTTATAGAAAGATCAGTTTGTGGTGCTTTTGTTGGTCCTTAGGAAGTTAGGAGCTATATACACTAGTACCCTCGGAAAAAAAATCATAAATTAATGTGCGAAAGTCGAAGGGTTTTTGTTTTTTTAAGGAATGCGATCAGTCTGATCCATACTACTCGTGTATTGCTTTTCCACTAATTTAATTTCGTGACACGTTTGTATTTATTTATATTCCCCTGGACTAGAATATTCAAGCATAAGAGAAGAGGATCCTTGCTGATTTAACTAAAAAACAAATCCGTCAACAGATCCGAGTCAGAGGTCAAAAAAGTTGAAGATTTCTCTTCAAGTGCGTTGCTATATGGAAATATTTCCTGTATTTTTTACATCAAAAGGGTGTTTTCCACTACGTGGGCTACTATGATCAGTTCCATGCTCGGTATAGCACTAAGCAGTGTTTTGCAGGTTTTTCTATGGGGTTCCTATTTTTTTACATTAATTTTGTGATCTAAGTTGCCCCATCCAAGTGAATATTGCCAGCCTCAAGAAAACGTCCAATCGGGCACAGCTTCTAAATTACTCCCTCTACTCTTGGAAGGAGACAACTGATCTCCCATGCATGTGAGGTCATGAAGTGGGATATTAATTATTCCTATTGCTATTGGTACCATGGGTATATACAGTAGAAAGAGCTAGAGCTCTAGTTGCCTTTTTTCAAGAAATTGCTTACAGCCTTACACCACTAATCGTGCAGACCAAAAGTTTTGTCCCTACAAAATGTAGTATATTGCAACTAATTAAAGAAACTGTAGCAAGCTGTAACTCTACTTTTGGAGAACATGGCGAGATAGGGCAAGTTATAATAACCTGTGTATGGAATCGTCTAAAAGGAGTTCACGATCGATATGATACCCTGCATATATACATCTCTAGAAAACTGCCATAGCCGCATAAGCACGCCTGTTGTCTTTTGGTTGTTCTGAATTAAAGTGCAGCTAGCTGATTAATTACGATGTCATCAAACGGTGAATCCATAGCCTTCTAGGTCTTTTACTTTTAATGGAACTAATTATGGTCCATCTCGAGTTGTTTACCAATTACCCATAAAAGTTAAAAAAAAAAAGATGTGTGCTCAAGAAGCGAGTACATCTTGAGATTGATATAGCAATTAGAACACCGTCCAAATTAAGCATGATTCGATGTTTATTGATCCTTAGTTTAGGAAAAGTACCGGGAGAAAAAGGGATAAAGAGCACCCTATATATGCTAAGTGTAAGACACGATTTAGACCCTAAACTTACCTAGAGGAGGGTGAATAGTAAGTTAAAAATTTCAGCACAACCTATTACACCCTAATGCGGAAAATTTTATACAAATCTTAGCACAAAGAATTTTATTGAATCTGTCCAGATCTGAAAAATATCACACAACTCTATTAATGACAGAAATTCAATATATTTAGTCAATTTAAATAATTCTAAGATCACCTAGACAATATCACAAACATTAGGAGTGTATAAAATCTTTGATGTAATCTTGTGAACCAAGATACACAACTAACATACCAAGATTCGAAATTATATTATGTTAATCAATTAACAAGCAAATATAAAAGGAATCGAACGCAAACAATCACACAAACACAAGAGATTGTTTACGAAGTGGAAAACCCTTTGAAAGAACTCCTTCAAAAAGGAAAAACCATTCCGGGCTCACCGCCGGTTAACCAATCCACTAAATGAGAGAAACACTTACAGTCGGTGAATTTGTTTACCACAAAATTTATGATACTTAACAAACCTTGAAAGAAGCAATTCGAACGAGACGCTCAAACCCGCACCAAGCGATAGAATCAAAACCTTTGACTTTTTCTCTCTCACTTCAATGAATCTTGATCAAAGCAACATTGCTTTAGGACGATTAGAACTCTAATTGACAAACACCAGAACTCCAATGTTTACCCACTGCCGCAATGAGATTTTGTTGGTGGTGATTGATTTCTTTATCAGCACACGGTGGAGGACAATGAAAATCTTGATTTTTCAAGTCTTCAAGAACAACCTCTTCTCCAATCTCCACAAATCTCTCTCTAGAAGGCTTTATTCAGTTTCAGATCTGTTTCTCACCTATTTTCGTCGAAGTCTCTCTGTTCAGTGAACAAAAAATGCCTTTTAAATGTCTGGGTAATCAAAACGCGATACATCGCTTATTAATTCTCCGCATTTAGGCTTGGGCTTCAAGTTAGCTCCAAATTACAACGTGACTTCTTCAAGCTCGCCTCAAGCTAGTCCAACCAGCACTGCACTTAACCATTTTTAACAACTTTATAACTTCCAAATTTCTTCACTTCTAAACCCTTTCAACTAAAAACATTTTCTTCATCAATCACATCCAAGACACCATTTTTATACAACATACATGTCACATAATATATAAAGCTAACAATCTAATCTTAGGAACTAACACTAAGAGTGTGATACCCCAAATCTCATATGGAGTGGGAGAGGAGAATGAATGAGATATGAGTTCTATTATGGTCAAGTCTCACATTGGGACCTTACTAGGTTGAACTGAGCTTTATAATGATTCAAGGAGCTTCAAAAACAATCTTGACTAGTCATTTGAAGTCAAAGCACATATGTGGCTAGTGTCCTTGGGTCGTTACAAATGGTATCAGAGCGGTCCTAGTAACCACCAATGTGAGCTTGGTGGACCTTGACGAGGACGTCAATGATTTAAGGGGAGGGGGATTGTGATACCCCGAATCCCACATAGAGTGAGAGAGGAGAATGGATGAGAGATGAGTTCTATAAGGATCAAGTCCCACATTGAGACCTTACTAGGTTGAACTGATCTTTATAATGATCCAATGGGCTTTAAGAGCAACCTTGACTAGTCATTTTGAAGTCAAAGTACAGACGTGGCTAGTGCTTGTCCTTGAGTCATTACAAAGAACATGCAACTTTTTGTTATTTCTGATTTTTAATTTGCTACTTGAAAATCAGCGGGACTTGTTAGACAATTAGATTGAATACATAAAAGAATCATGAACACGAAGCTGGTAACATTGAGTGGAGGCCGAAACTGTTACACAGGACTTGCAATGTCTTTTCGAAAGCTGGAAGTGATTTTTGGTAGACAAATATCCTTAAAAAAGAAAGAACCAACATACCCATTTTTTTTTAGTGTTCAGACCTCGGGGCAGGTACCCTGGCACCCCCAGCTCAGTCCCCCCATAAGGGATGATGTGCTCGTCTTTGTTCTTTACTTCGGTATTTCTCCAAATTGATCAGAACAATTGCTTAGAGTTCATTTCTCCTCGACACTGACGTACAAATTGAATAATGCAACATTATCGATCGCATGAAATTACAGAAATTTATATGTCAAGTCGTTGGCCGGCTTTTGGTGTCTCAGGAATCTTATTTTCTAGTGAATGCGTGGTTGTTTCGTGCACTGTGATTATGACATGTTCACCACCACTATCCAAAACAGGTTTTATGCTTCCACGATGAAGTAGGCCGTGTGGTTTCTCCGGCGATACAGTGGGTTCAACACTCTGAAAATGTGCTAGACTGGATAGCTCGTGGACAGATTCAGAGATCTTTTCCACGCACCTAGTGATTTCTATTATTGTTGAAGCAACTGAGGCCATGAATAGAATTGCTTGGAGGTCTGCAGGAGTCTCCACTGCAGTAGCTTTAAGCGCAATTTTGAGATCATTAATGGCGGTTTTTGAATTTTCCACATGGAATTTAGCAGTCGAAGGGTCTGTCATGGTTTTAATTGCTGATGCTAATGCTTTGAGTGCCTTGCTTGATTCTGAGCTCATTTTTAGTGTTGATCCTTGAAGTTTATTTCGGAATTCCCATGGTGCCTGCAAGAGTAGTAGACATTGATTAATATATTTCGTAAAAGGAATCGGAGAGTAAAAGACCGACCCATAATTTATTTCTTTTTCATTTACGTAATTTAGTGTAAAATTTTGGTCCTGATCCCTCTTCTGTAAATGACTTGGCTCAATCTTTAAAAAACAGAGGTGGGAAAGAATAAGTCGTCAGCATATAGGTCCTATATATATTTGGCGCAAAAGACTATAATGGTTTTTCCACTCTCGAAGCTTACGTCGTTTCTTCGATAGTTGGCATGCATGGAGTAGTACCTGGATATCGGAGTTGATGTAGCCATTAAGAGCTTCAATACGGTAAGCACATTGCCTAGCAAGGGCTCCAATCTTCAAGTACTGTTTCCATGGATGACGGAAGCGAAACCGACCATGTCCTGGTTCCCATCTGGCGAAGTTTGCCTGCAAGTTGTGTGACGACGTATATAGGATCAAAAAATCATTGCTATGATCATATAAATGGTGCCAAAGTGAGATGCAATAAAGTTGGGCAAAAGTTGAGATGTTATAGTGGCGATCATGTGAACGTAAAGGTTAGTGGTGGGAGATCAGAGTACTGTTTAATAGGGGTTGGAAGCTTTACTCACCAAGGATTCTTCGGTGTTTTTTGAGTTGAGGACACTTTTATATCCTTGAAGAAGAGCGGCCTTATCACCCTCAGAAGCCTCAACACCCTCTTTTTCCTGAGCGTCCTGACAATATTCACCTCCAAAACCTGTAAGCGTCTTAAATTTTCAGCAACACTTCAGATCAAACGCTTAAGAGGAGAAAACATTTCAAATTTTCAAGATCAAACGTGTAAAATTTCCAAAAGTAAACTAAAATTTAGTAAATTTGACTACCAACGTACCTTCTAGATAGTTTGCAAGCTTTTCTAAATTGGATGCAATTAACTTGTGAAGATCTTCTCCAGCCCATACCGGACAAGCAGACACGGATATAATTATACATGTTGCTCCACCTACGACAATTGTTGAGAGTCTTTGATGGGCCAAGAGTAAGATTTTGTCGATTCGATACCCCGAGACGGATACCAAGCTAAATGTCAATATAAAAATCAATACCCCATAGTCATATCTTGCTTTGATCCGAGGAATGAACCGTGTGAATGATGATGCAGCAGCTGCGCACACCAAAACAACTTTTGTAAGTAAACTAACCACAGAAATTTGCTTTTGTGCTTTTCTTGGTTGCTGGAGTATTTTAATTAAATAGCACAAAAAGAAAGAAAGTGGGAAGAAATGGGTTAGTGGAGTCCAAAGTTAATTTCCTTGTACTGCTTCAGGTTCAAGGAATTTATGTACACAATTAATAGGATAGACGCTGATGGCAGCTTCTAAGAATACCTAACAAGAAAACTAGCATTCCAAGGACAATGGGTTCTCCTTTCTCGCCAAAGAGACATGCCAAGTGTTGAGCTCCAACCCCGAGAGCACCAGCAAAAAAAGTTGCGAAACCTCTGTTCAAACTTTTGCTGAGAGTTGCACCTGAAAAGGAATCGGAAAAAGATATACACGTCATTAGTTGAACATGCGACGAATTTTAACAATATAGTAAAATATACTCGCGGTATTTGGTCATCACTTTTTAACTGTGAATATTGTTTGGTTCGTTTGAATTAAAAGTTGGTAAATAAGCTTCGTCAAAAACTTACCAACAGTGAATTCGAAGACTACTACCACCGTCAGCACAGCCCACATTCCTGAAACCCCAAAACCATCGTAGAGAGGTCTCCAGTAGTACAATAAGGACACCAGTGAGAGAGCCAGTCCGACTTTTAGTGAGTGGATGACTCGTCTTGGGTCGTCTTGCCCGATCTTCTTTGTGCTCTTTGCAACCTCAACGGCCTTGTTTGTAGACTTCCCAGGCAAGGCCTTAAGCCAGCCCCAACCACGGATGAAATGCTGGACGCCCTTCCCTTGGGTTGCAGCTTGCTGATCAATCTCCATTGCTAAACAGTGGTAGAGCTACTACACCTCAGCTGATGTAATGGTACCGAGTTAAACGAGGCGAAAAGCCAACCTGGCCTATTGAGTTGGTTTTCCTTTTCTTATAGGTAACTATAAGCGACGGTGAACAGAGAGATGCTTGGCGGAGGATGCCCTTTGATGGGTGTCTTTCGCTGTGACTATATATTTATAAGGAGAAAACTTGGGTACACGTACATAAGAATATTATTTTGTTGGATACATGTATTGGTGTCTATTGTGGGATGAGAGGACAAAGATTCTCGTCGAAGGAGCTTCAAAGAACTGGTCGATTAGGCTTTTACTTTGATCTCCTGTAATATTTTTATACAAATACAACCAGCAGCCCACAATTCATGACAAAAGTTTAACAGTCCTGTCCAGAATTTGGAACAAAAGGTACTTTAAAAAGTGAGAGTCCAGCCCACTGCGCCCACAGGGGCAGAAGGGGGAGAGTCCGAGAGAGAAGAGTTCAGAGGGTTTATAAACAAAAGCTTTTAAAGAATAGTGCACTAATTTCCTCGTGAACGAGTATCCTTTTTCTCTTTTTTCTTTGGTACAGCGTGAACCAGAGAGTATATCCACTCGTTTGCTTTGCTTAATTAATTTTTTCTTAAATTCTTTGTAAAACAAGGATGAAGCTATGCCTATAGCTAAAAGACTATTAGTCTATTCTACTGATCTCGATTTCATGACCAGAGAATCTGTTAACCCAATGCATTAGACTACTAAACAATATAAACAAATTAAAGGTACTGAGCCATGGAAGAAAAAGAAAAATAAACAAAATTAAAATAAAAGGGACTGTGAGGATACCTCTTGAAATAATTTGTTTTTGGTAAAAGAACTCGTGCATCAATCTTGTGTCGTGCCTAAAACAAAATCTTGAAACAGGTAGCTAGAGAGCGCGCACGTATTGTAATTAGCTGGAAGAACATGCATGGTAAAACCTCCTCTCACACACTCGCTTGTAAAATATGTGCCCCATTTAAATGAGGACACCTAATTGAAATTTGAATTCAGGACATGCATCTGAATTTATGTTCCGCCCAGGGATTGCCCCTATCACGTACTAAGCTAGACCATTGCAGACATCCTTTAGAATATTCAATCTAATGCATGGTAATTGAGTTTAGCGATTAGACTCCAAGTAGCGCGTTGATACTTTCCAATTGAACAAAGGCGCCGTTATAGCTGTTTCAACTGCTATTACCATATAAGAGTCCTTTTGCTTAGAATTAGCTGATCTGAGACACTTCTGATAAATGGAGATGAACCATGCATTAGTCATCCTGAAGCACTAAAGTTTGGGAATCGAGTATTTTAAATTACTTTGGACAGAGGTTCTTAAGATTCTGTCGTTAATTACTAGGTTTACTAGGTTGAACCTATGAATGAGTGCTTCGCCACTTGAAAACTCGGGTGGGGCAGACAAGTTAACCCAGACAAATAATTTAAAAAAATAAACGAGTGACAACAAAGTTTAGTGTATGCTGCCTGCATTTCATAAAGAAAAGGAAGCAAGCTGATCTAAATGGCCACTACTTATCGTTCTGAATTTAAGTATGGTAGGGCATCATCAGCTTGGGTCATCGTGACAACAGGATGACAAAGAAAGGATGGATCAAATGCCTAGTTGGCAGAAGTACAAAAAACATAGACTACGATAATCATGTTTACTTAGAAACAGAACTCATCATATACAAAATGCTGAATGGAAGCATTTATTATCTTCATTAATCTGCACTGTTATTCGCTTCCTTTCTGGGCTCGATTATCTAGTACTACGTACACATACCTATATCCGGCTCCAGTTACTGTGTGAGTGGGTGAGGGTGTGAGTGCTGCGATTCAACGGCTCGGATGACATTTTCCGCATCTGACGGCTAGGACAGCGCCAGCGCATTAATGATGAACGACCCGCTTGACCCGATTGCTGCTCCCGCAACCCGCAGAAGCTCCGGAAACCAGTTGCCCATCTTCTCGAGCCCCCTCCGAGCCATTTTCAGAGATTCTCGAGCCCCCTCCCCCCATTTTCTTATCTTCTCGAGCCCTAGCACTAAAACCCCTCCCCCCATTTTCTGATTAAGTCGAGCCCTAGCACAGTCTCTTTCCCCCCATTTTCGAGTCTTCTGGCGCTGTCCTAGCACAGTCCCCCTCCCCCCATTTTCGAGTCTTCTCGAGCCCTAGGACAGCGCCAGAAGACTCGAAAATGGGGGAAAGGGACTGTGCTAGGGCTCGACTTAATCAGAAAATGGGGGGAGGGGTTTTAGTGCTAGGGCTCGAGAAGATAAGAAAATGGGGGGAGGGGGCTCGAGAATCTCTGAAAATGGCTCGGAGGGGGCTCGAGAAGATGGGCAATTGGTTTCCGGAGCTTCTGCGGGTTGCGGGAGCAGCAATCGGGTCAAGCGGGTCGTTCATCATTGATGCGCTGGCGCTGTCCTAGCCGTCAGATGCGGAAAATGTCATCCGAGCCGTCGAATCGCAGCACTCACACCCTCACCCACTCACACAGTAACTGGAGCCACCTATATCCAACGTATTTATTTCAGATAGCATCGAATCAGTAACGTCAGCAATCACTACATGGCAAGTAGAATCTGACTCGATCATATGGTTCCCTCATCTTTGTAAACGTCACTCTTAGCAGAAAACCGTGAAAGAAATTGGAGATATTGAACTTAATTTCCATCTGCATGGAAAGAGATAATTGCGTAGCGCTGATGCTTTTTAATGAACTATATATAGCTTTTCTTTGGTAAGTTATCTTATTCTTTGTGCAATGCGAATGAAAAGGCGTCGCGCTAATTCACTTATATATATCGGAACGGAAACATTCTTTTCGGTCTTTATTGCCAAATTCTCAGAGCGATATTGCCAAGATCTAAGTGGATGAATCAACATGGACCATAATTATAAGAGGGAAATAGCAAAGCAAGCCAACGCGCGCTGAACTTCCCATATATGTGTCTTTTACATTCTCATTCCAACCTTATCCGTTTATAGTTTCTTTTTTCGCCCTATAGACGTACATAATTAATAACGAAAATCATCGTATAATGGCCGCAAAGGAATTCCACATTGGAATGGGGTCGGCTTTTGCTCTTTTGAGACTTCGCCTCTTCAGCGCTTTACACTCTGACAGACGCAAAGGAATACAGTAAGCATTTTGCTGGAATTATTCTCTTATATACCAATCAACATTTGTGCTATATTGCTTTGTAATATGCGCGGAACCTGAATGTTCCATCGAGTTGCATCATTACCCTTGTCTCCGCTGCAGATTTTTGGAAGCTAAAAGATATCTCCACCTTATTTTGCTTTTTAATTTGTTTAAAATTGTGAGAAGTTCTAGTGCCTAGATAACATTAAAAATGAATACATTTACCAGTTACCCAAAAACAAAACATTAAAAATGAACTTATAGGAAGCAACAATGGCTTACGTACCCAACTATTTAGCTAGCTAGGTAGGTAGTAAGCGCTCGCGCGCCCCGGTTAACATTAAGATAATATGCCACATGATTCGTATATATATAGAGAGAAATAATTAATGCCTGGTTGGCGACGTGCATTGGCGAAAAAAAATGTATGTGCAGAACAGGAAGGACTTGATGCCAAAGCCATTATTAATTAATAATTCGCTGTCGTTCTTTGAAGTTTGCAAGAATGGTTATAAATCCTAAGCTTAGGCAGTCACTTACACATGCACATGTATATGTTTAAGTCCCACTGGTGTCGTTCTCAACACCAGATGTTAAGTTGCGAAAGTGACACTCATGAAATTTAACGACCACACTACAGCTAGCTCAAAAGGATATATATGAGATATTTCGAAGCCAACACGTTATATATTGTGAGAACAGTACTGGAATTGCTGACAAGCTGCCAAATACGTCGCGTACCAGTTTAAGATGATGATCTCTTAAGTACTTCAGAGGAAATTATATAGAGCACTATTTTCAATATATAGAGAGGACAGAGATTTTTAGCATTTAATTATAGGGTAATCCTATCTGATCAAAGGCGTATGTTTATAAGTAAAGCATCGTAGTCGGTTAATAGTCTTTAATTAGCAGTTAAGCAACTGTTTTTAGCTGAAAGAACTAGTGATGTCAAGTGTCAATTACATCCTTAGACGTAAATCGATCGGTTTGCTGAGTGGGAAATTAAGGCCATTCGGTTTAAATTCATTTATCTATAGTTTCTCGCTCAACCACTCATTCCACTAACCATTTCATGATTAGGACATGGTTTTGCAGTTGCAGTACTACCCTATAGCTCAAAAGGAATTCGAAAGGTCGTTCTCATTCTGCGTCTGCAATATATTCCCCGTAACGTCTTTGATTACGCATGGTGCCTTTCGTAAATACGATGATTAATTAGTGAATGTTTATTTTCTGGGCTACGTTGGTTAAGTGAATGAAACAGCTGTAAAGAGGTTTTACGATTGATTATATATCGTACTGAGAATTAAGAAGAAGTTAACGCACGTACGTAGGTGATAGCAACATCTAGGATTTGGTGGTTGAAGCATTTATGTAGTGTAGTTTTTTACTTGGACTGTGAGTAGGAGAGAGAGGAATTGGGTCTTAAAATATCGAATTAAGTTTGCCGCGAAGCAAACTATATATTTGATTTGCATGCATTAATCGTTGTACAAATCATCTCCTGATCTCAAAGGTCATGGATTAATGGTTTTGTGATTTTTGTTGAACTGGACATGAGATTATAACCACGGAGACTCCAAGCAAACTGTATATTGATCAAATTAAACCAAACTATCAAACAATAAGAGTAAATTAAGATCCTTCACGAAATTACTTGTCATAAATATGTACTAAAAGATTAATATATACTCTGATTATAAATGTGTACACTGACCATATGACGACCTAATTACATGCTTAATTAGATCCGGTGTACCTAGAAATATATAGTATTTTCCAGAAAACCATTAACTCCTTGTTTCTGCTTCCAAAACCATTAGTTCTTTGATTAATATGCTTTTATATCTATGCATATTGAAAGCGATCTAAACGACCCTTCAGACCACGAAAAACTACAGTGGCTAGCTCGGAAAGCATCGAGTTGGCAATTAAAGAATAAAGACAGCCGACTCCAATGAGCGAGTAGTACTACTATTTGACTACGTCCAATGTCTCCGTCGATTTCTGGTCCTAACCTAGGTGGAAATTAAATGTCAAATTCACGATTCGAACCTTAAATTTTCTATACTAAACTTACAAAGTTTTAAGTGGTTTTGTGTCTTTTGTTGCAAGAAGAAATATTAAAGGTGCTTAGAAACATGATAGCAAGAGCAAGTTATTCTCGTGGGAACTTCCTTTCACATGATCCACTCATGCTACTAAAAATTTGGTCAAATATACCGAACTTCGAAGCAACTTGCCTGTATATATATATATATATATATATATTGGTGTGATCCACTCAGCTGTGACTAATTGTTTCTTTTTTCTGCAGTGCCACCCATTTTAGTTGTAAAAACTATTTAATGGTTTAGACCCCACCACGAAACAGGCCAAACTTTTATTCTTTTGGGTATTTGGTGTTAAGGATTATACTGATCTGCGTGACAGTTGGAATATGTGCATATTTCTAACAAAAAATTATCTCTTAAGCCAGTGCAGCACTTCATGACGCTATGTTCCTTTTGCTCCTTTTGTTGGTTTCGATTTTTGCCACATTCTTGAACTTGAATCATATTCCACTACTTTGCCTTATCAATCTTGTACGTAAAATGCATATATATACATTAGCAGAAAGTTTGATCCGAAGAAATATTCCTCTTCTGGGAGAAACAATACCTCTGCTTAATTGCTTCATACTCAAGGGTAGAGCTCTTTGGATGACATCTTTAATATTGCTTAAAAAGCGTCAAGATTCTATAAGCTGTGGGCAACTCCTCCATTAATATAAGGAATTCCTTTTTAAAACAATAGATTAGAAAAAAGGAGTCTTTCGATGCCAATCATATGCATATGCTTTTGTCATTAGTCTTCCTGAATCACAAAATTATCAATTCCATCTTTAATCTGATCAGCGCATATATATCTATTCGTCAACCCCATGCATACACAAGATATGCCGTCGGGATCATGTCCTCGAGTGGCGGCAGGGGCCACAGATTTCGAAAAGAAAATGCTTTTCTTCAAAAAAAAAAAAATATACAAATATCCATATATAAAATATCGGCAGCTAGAATTATATTGTTAAAACATGCACCACAATTGTTTTTTCCACTTGCCCAAGAAAAACATAATGCAAAACATCCGGTCCACCTCTTGATTTGGCACACAAGTTAAATTGTTTCAACCACTTTTTAAATTAGGTCCATATAGTACCAGTCTGAAAAACAGGAGCACAGTGCACATTGTTATTTCAACTATTTTTTTAAGGTATGGCTTATTTGAAAGGACATTTGTTAAATCCTGATCGGAATCAAATATAATGTCACTCCGGTTATTCATGATCCCAAAATCGACACATAAATAAACAAGTACATGCACCTCGTAACCTATCCGCACGGCCAAATTATACGCGGAATACGTGAAGGAGAAATGTTCCAACTTCCAACCCTGTAGGCTGTAAGCATATTCCTTAGTGGGCTTCTAAGTGGGAAGGGCGCCCATTAATTTTGCGCACAGATCCTTAATTTGTCAGGTTTTTCCCACTTCCATTAATCCTTTCAACTTTCAACCACTGATGTACAGTGTGACTACAACACTTTGTTTGGTTGCTTAAATTAAAGCATATATCTCATAAGTACATGGTTTTGTTACTTGATCGCACAAAGGTGAAGCACAGCTTGAAAGATTACTCTTATTAGAGTTTCACGTTACTAAATGTGAGTTATTGTAATCAAAGACTTATAAATAAAGTCTCTCTGTAATCCCATCTTAACACTGGTGAGTACATAAATCTATCCGGTTGGGTCTTCCCATAGTGGATGTAGGTCTATGGACCGAACCACTTAAATATTGTGTCTCACTTCTCACTTCTCTCTTTTCTCTATCTCTCTTAGTTTAAATTATTTTTTTTCTCTCTTTTACTTAATTCTTAACAACTCTCATATATATAATTTCACTTTTCAAGTCCTCTCACTGTTATTTGAAAAAGCTCTCGGTGGAATAATATTTTTTCAAATAGTTAAGGGAATAAACATCAAAATCAAATTAGAATATCTGTAATTTTCTATCCAAATTGTGTGGTATAATACAGAGAGAGATAAACACAACTCTACAATGAAGTTCACCTGTTATGTATATCTCTTTATACGAATTGCACGATATAATCCGAGTAAGGAATTACAGAGGATCACCGTCCGAGAATCATCTAGGTTATATCTGATCAGCTTGACGTATGCAAACTCTACTGTGTAATTGTCACTTTCTAAATACGAAATATCGTCTCAATTTTTTGTTTGTTTTCCACTGAAGCATCAGATCCGAAATGTTTATTTGTCATCACTTTCATATCGTGCTTCCACTATTAGGCACAACATAGAATGGAGACTCGGCCCACGTTCCTCAGAAGAACCACCATATCACGGTCCAAGAAATCGGTCCTGTTTTTCTCCGCTAAACTTTAGGTAAGTCATTTTAAGTTAGAACAAGGCAGGTGGGAAGGCATGGGCCTTTAGGAACTTGCAGGGCCAACTTGGGCTTCTCATTAAGCCCTTAAACTAAATAATTGGTCCAAAGGCCTCTTGCGATTTCAATCGAATATGTTATAATCATTATTGCTTCCGGAAACGCTTGTTTTCTGACGCCGAGAACAAGCACATCTTTCGCTTTTCCAGATTAATGACATCAAGTTTAGCATACCTTTCGTTACTTTCTTTTGAGGCCTTTGGGCGTATGTACTGGATTGCCTGTAAAGTCCAGTTTATGGTGACGCATCTCCAAGTGAACTTTCCCTTTGATGACTTCTCCCAAGACGCGAGGGAAGAGAAAGGAAAACGAAACAAAAAAAGAAGCAGGAAAATTTATAAATACCCACCGGATTTTAACGTCTTTTTAAAATATTCACTGAATTTTAAAAAATTTAAAAACACTTACTAAATTTATCGTTTTGGTATCAAAACTCACTAAATCCAACGTTATTAGACACGTTTAACGGAAAATTCATCTCGTCCAACCACAACGTGACACGTGTCATTAGATAAAAATAAAATAAAAAATAATTAATTTTTTAAAAAATGAACACGGTGGAGGGGGGACTCCTCTGGCCGTCGGGGAGGAGAACTCCCCTTTCACCTCTAACCGCCTAGAACTGGGCTGCCGGAGGGAGGGGGGATCCACTCTGGGCGGTGGTCCCTCAACCGCCCCAAAGCCGGGGTGGAGGAGGGATTCCTCCTCCCTCTGCTGGCCGCCTAGTTCTGGGCGGCCATGGGTGGACCTCCTCCACCCGTCGGTTGGGTTGCGAGATGGGGTAGGTCCCCCTCCACCGTGTTCTTTAAAAAAAAAATTATATAATGACACGTGTCACATTATGATTGGATGGTATGAATTTTCTGTTAAACGGGTCTAACGATGTTGGGTTCAGTGAGTTTTGATACTAAAACGATAAATCTCTTGAGCGTTTTTTAAATTTTTAAAACTCAGTGAGTTTTTTAAAATGAGTTAAAACCCAGTGTGGTTCTTGTAAATTTTTCAAAAAAAAAAAAACAACCCAAACGACACTAAAGACTACTGTTTTATGCATGGTTCGTATATCAGGGGATAGAGAACACTGTACTGATACATGAAAGCTTTGGTTCAAAGCTGCCTTAGCACTGATGGGAAATGGGAACGTCCCGAAATTCGAATGATGTAATGGGCTCGGAAACAGCAACACACGAGAACATGTAGGCTACCACTCGGCCAATTCTGAAAATGGGAATCTCATGATTGAACACAACGCAAGAAATCCTTATATATATATATATGCTTAGGCCCCATATCTCTCTATCATTGAGTTGACTCATGGGCCAACCATGCATGCTGGGAATTGGCTCATCTTGGCTTTGAGCAGATATTAAATCGGAAACTTTCACTGCTACTAGATTGAACCATGAGGAAAGTCTCCCGAGATTGGGTGCAACGTACAGACAGCTACCAAGTTTAGTTTTGGTTTCTTTTTTTTTTCAAGTGAAAAATAATGCTTATCTTTCCCATCAAAATACTGATCGTACGAAATTTAAGCAAACTGTGATTTTGTTTTCGAGCCCTGGATTCATTAAACTATGACGAAATGATGCAGCTTGATTTAAATATTGTATATGACAAAGCGTTACAAAGAAGCATAACAAAAGACTGACTGAAATATACAAAGAATGATTTTGATAGTGAATCATACTTCATGGAACTTCGGATTCTTTGCTTTCCAAGGCACTAAGCTAGCTGCCTCCAAAGACCTACAAGAAAGAACCATCCAATATGAATTGATATGATCTCAAAGAATATTAATTAGAAAAATTAGAACAAAAGCCAAAAAAAGAGACCGAATTTAAAATATTGGGTTCTAATTTGTTGATATAGCATTGGCTCAACAATGGTTGGTGCAGGATCCAACTTTATTGACATTCAGGCCTCAAGATCATCAGCTTAAAGAAACCCAATGGGATCTAGAAAGCTCCCCAGATAATTGCTGTGGGGATGCTTCTTTTCATTAATGACCCCCTCACTTCATGAAAAATGCAGTTCTAGTACTGCTGCCTATCTTTGCATTAGAGAATAATATTATTTGTTCCTAAGTTCTATCTTAGGATCATATTACATCTCCTATGTCACAATCACATGCCTTTAGGACATGACAATCTTTAACATTTTCATATTAAAATTAACAACGGGTACCATATAGTAATATTAATTAGTATATGTATCCTATATATAAAGTAGTTAGTAAGTCTTCTATATTTATTGAGTTTACGGGCTCCCTCTTCTTGATGGTTCTGGGGATTTCATTAAGTAGACTATGCTTGTCTAGAACTCGTCATTATCTCTAATGGAAAAATAAGGGTCAAAGAGAGATTACGGGTGACGCTTTGTTATCGACAATGCCTGCCTAACAAACCAGCTAGCTGCTGGTGGGTCTGTGGATGAAGAAGGGCCACGTTTCGTGATATTTAAATAGTTTATTAGATATTATCTGCTACTGCAGTTGGGAAGTAGAATATCATAAAGCAAGTGTCCATTTGGAAGCAAGGAAGACCAAGAGAAGGTCGATGAAAGAAAAGTGGAATCTTTCAACCGATGTTCAGTGCTAAATAATTGTCCAATAGCGAAGTGACATATTTATATATAGACGTAGAATTTTCAACAACAAACTAATTGATCAAGCTTTCAACCCAATAATTATCTAATTTTAAGAACAATAAATTTAAAACATACTGCTGTGGATATATTTTCAGCTCGATCGTCTTGACAGTGTATTATCCTTTCGGCAGGGAAAGTGATAGGATCAGCTATATGCAGGTTCTAAGCAGTTCAGTAGTTTCTTTTTCCTTTTTAGCTGCGCGCATCTTTCTTCTGCATGATTGCAAATTTGATCGCTTGTTTATGCGCTTTCCTTCTTAAAGAATATGAAGAGATTGGATACACCTCTTGGATTGAAATGCATGCTCAGTTGCCAAAAGAATATTAATTAAACTTATGTCGACCAAGCTTGATGTAGTTCTCTGTGGTGCTTTGGGACGACTATAATAAGCCTGGAAAAGGTTAAATTCCATTTAAGTACTAACCTCGTGCTTCACGGGCCTCCTCCGGCCTCGATCTCTCTTAATTAAGGTTGTCTGTTCCTTATATCACCCACTCATTATTCCCACACCCCGGCCGTCACCGAACCCTAATTCATGACGCGACTTGTATCAAATACACCAAACCCATATGGTCCACGACCACTAAAATAAAATAAACCTCCACTTCCAAAATACAACGCAATTTTGGTTTACCGACCAAAGAGCGAAAGAGAAATGTAGCCCTCTCGGCGATAGGCATGCGTACCGACAATATCAGCAGGGGTACATCCCTTGTGTATGGTGTGATTAATAGGTGTTGTTTAATTGGTTGTTGAAAACGGCTTCCTTTCACATTGATCATATATAGCTTAGAAGGATGGTCACCAACGGCATTATATAGCTTAGAAGGATGTCGAGGGCGATATTGGCCATGGGAATAGCCTTGAGACCAATGCCCAAGAACAATGGTATGAGTAGGGTAACTAGAGGTCATCCCAATTAGCTAGGAAGGATGAACCGGATTAAACTCGTCATTTTAGTTGGTTCATGTCATGTATATATGGTAACTTAAAGGCTGTATCAGTGTACCACGTTAAATTTAATGCATATTTCTATGAGACTAGGACAAGCTTCGAAACCAATAAAAGAAAGCTAAAAAATAATCAAGGACCGGGCTATATATGCATTATGTGGATCATGTAGATCACCATGTTTATTAATTTGTTATTTAATTTAATGCAAAAACCTTGAAACCCAACGTCCCTTCTCGTAAAAGAGGATTTTGAGATAACGACTAAGATATGATACCACAAAATGAAAGTGGCCCTGTCGAAGCCCGACATATATATATATATATCTTAATTTGCAGAACAACATGACCACATGACTCACACAACTCACAATCAGCATGATCCGAACCGGCCAGATAGGGTATAAAACCAACTAAATAACCCACCCTCCCCAATTTAGAAACCTAGAAATCACGTTGAAGCCTCGGAGAGGTTACGTTTCAAATCATGCATATATATAGAGTCGTGATTTTGCCACTGCAGGTTTATAAGTAGGTCCGTCACCTGCTCCTGAGACACAAATATAATTGCAAATACTGCATATATATATATATATTAACATGCATGCGGACACAAAAGATTGTTTATTATCCTGACGGCAGCAAATGGTTTGAAACTTGCACTATTTCTTAATTCGTATCCCTGTCTCCTCGAGAACTGAAGAGAAAAAAAAAAGATTCAAGAGCAAAGAACAAAAATAAGTGTTCCTTAGTAGGTACCCAGCACCATTATTGATCAATTGACGTCTGACGACAATCTACCAAGAGAATCGAAATCAAATTCAGGGTGTGTTTGTGTTGTAAAATTTTAGTGTTGTTAAAATTTTAGGTATTGAGTTTAGTGAAAAAGTGAAGAGAGAGATAATTTTTTATATTTTTTGTAGTGAATAGTAGTGATTTGATGGAGGAGAGAGAGATTATATTGTAATTTTTTATTGTGTTAAAATTTTAGAGTGTGTAAAATTTTAGGACGCAAATGCAGTCTCAGATGAACGAAATCCTACAAACCATGACATGAATCATCCTTTTAAAATTGTTTTAAAATTTCTTTAAACCTTTTGTAATTAGATTTGGGGAGCATATATCTTCCATGCAAAATACTGTTCTCAGATCAATTACACGGCTTGTGTGGAAATCTCTGAAAGCAGGGCCGGATTCGGGATTTCCATTTCATGCCATTGTCCCGACACGTGCCGAAAATCCGCGTGGGGGCTGCCTCTTATACTGTTCTCTGGCACTGTTACGAGCATTTAAATTCCAGATGATATCAGTGTAATTTTGTCGTTGCTGAAGATGCGATCGCTGCGTCTGGCTTACGTCACCATCCAATCTCCTTCTTACACGCAAACCTCGATCGCAATCTTCTACGAAAAATGGTACATCTAAACTCTGTGACTCGATAGGTCACAACCGTATGATTCTCCTCTGATCCACGCTCAGAACAAAACAATCAGCAACGGTATTGACGATGACCCTTCAAAGCTGATGCAGGTACACACGATCAACTGATTAAAGGGGATCGCCAAGAAAAAAGAAATGATTAAAGAGGATCGGATCCTCTCTCGGCAATTTAGGGAAGAGAGAGAGGTGAGTCCGCCGGAGCCTACATCTGTCCGGACAAGCCCTGTTTAGACATGTGTGTATTTCGGACGAGACTCACCTCCCTATCTAACCCGAATTGCATAGGATCCATCCGATTAAAGATTATATATTAACGTGTAGTTAGGTCATTTCAATCGAACAAATGGATATATAGTGATAATATTAAGTACCGAATATCTTCATTTATCTAGTGCTTAAAAAATAAAATATTATTAATACAATACATTATACGGTAGATATATTACATGTAGAAGGTATTATGTTGTGTTTGCACTCAAAAATTTCACAAAATTTTTCACCTTCAATATAATCTCTTTCTTTCCCATCAAATCATAAATTTTCATTACAAAAAATATAAAAAATTACATCTCTCTTTACTTTTTTATTAAACTCAATACCAAAAATTTTAATAACCTAAAAATTTTCCAACACAAACCCACCCGTTGTTATTACAAAAAAAAAAAAAAAAAAAAAAAACATCGCCGATCAACGACAGTCATAGAAACAACTCTTAGAGTCGTGCATGAAAATTTACACTGAAGTAGCAAAAAAGAAAAAGGGAAGGAAGCACATTTGGGCTACGATAAATGGGGGCCAAACCGTCATTCAGAAAAAGAGACGAACCGGTCTTTAGTGGTAGCGCAAGGTCGCAGGACGGCAGGAGGGGGTAGAGCGGGGCAAGTTAGTCACGTGGTATCAGCGCGCGACACGTGTTTAATCATGGAACCGACAACGACTTCGGGGATATATCCGCATTAAAGAAAAGGCAGTTGCCTATAGACCCAACTCTCCTCCCCATTGGTTACTTTCTTGACCTTTGCGAGTACGTGGGTCCCCTCTATTCGTGGAATTACACGCCTAAAAAATAAAGGGAGGCTTTGATTGGATGGTGGGACCCGGTGGAGAAGGAGGGGGCGAATCTTCCTTTAAGAGATTAGGGGTAGGGGACCTGTACTGTTGACGCGTGTACAGTGAGGTGGGCAGTGGGGACCGCTCCATTTTAGCAAAAGTCCAAAGCCCAACTGTAATTGAGAAAAGGGTCCCAAAATTGCATTACGGTAGAGAGCCGGCACGTGGGATCGACGAGGTGGGACCCGCTTGCTTGCCTAACTCTAGCCCTAGAGTTCTTTGTGTGACGTGGCTGTCTCTCGACCCTTCAGCCCAACGGGTTGGTTTCAAGTAAACGTCTTATTTGCCCCCAAAAAAGTTTTTTTTTTTCCGCCCAATGAAAATTCTTAAACTATTTGTACTGAAGAGTTGCTTTTATTCGAAAAGGCAGTTTTTTTATTAAAGGATAATCGTAAACAAAAAGTTAACACGTTTACAAGTACTATATTTTAAGAGTGAAGGGACTCGTAAGAACTTTCCATTGAAACGTATTCGTCCTGCAAGTTATATGTGGTCATAAAAACGCTGTGCACTTACCAATAAAACCGTATGTTTTGGAATATATTAGTTTGTTCGTTTGTTAGCTTAATAATCATCCTTGTCCTTGGATGAAGGTAATTTCCCACATGAAGGAGACAACGGGCTCCACAGGGGTTTCCAACTAAAACTAAAATGTCGTATTGCAAATGCTATTACTTCTTAGTTCATTCTATTTTTTTTTTTGGGAAATCCAATTGCAATGGATCCTTCGTTAGCTTAGCTAGCTCTTTAATTCCTTTTGGTTCCCTTCCTTTCTTTCTTTTTTCCTTCTCTTCGGTCTTCAGATTGGAATGGTTTTTTCCCGTCCAAAAAATGTATGTTTTTGTAAAACTCTTCTTAAAAATGAGGGAAAAATACGCTTTTCACCTACAAACTACCAGGGTATTAACACATTGCACCACAAACTATAATTTTTAAGACATTGCACCCTCAAACTAACATTTTACACCCTAAACTACTCACTTTGACACATTACAACCTTCAACTACTAATATTAAACACTTTGCACCCTCCATTTGACAAATAATACCCTTAATAAATTAATGAATGGATAATAATATCTTTAATATATGCAAAATGGGTCAAGGGTATTATCGTCATTTTAGTCTACAAATTTGACATAGGGTGCAAAGTGTCAAAAAATGGTAGTTAGAGGATGCAATGTATCAAAATTAGTAATTTAGTGTGTAAAGTGTAAAACTTATAGTAGTTTATGGGTAAAAAATGTATTTTCCCCCTTAGAAATGATGAGTTCAAAAGTTTCAAAAATTGTAAACTTCAGTATTGGCCCTTTCAATCAGAATACAACGTCAATTTCGTGCATGTGAGATTTATGGGCATGCAGTAGGCTAACATATTGCTGCCTCTCCGAGCATGTGACTCCTATTTTATTGAAAAAACTAGGGCTGCACAATGCCACTAGAAAATTTCGGTGGCACCGACACCGGGTTCTCGATACCCAGCCTAACCGGTGCCGGTGTAGGTTTAATTTTTTAAAAAACCGGTGGTTCCCAGTTTACCCGGTGCCGGGTAAACCAGGATTTTTTTAGTTTTTTTAGTTTAGTTTCTAGTTTCTACTCAATAGTTTAGTTTCACCTGAATATTTGAGATTTGTTATTGATTTTGTCTAATCAAATACTTATATTCAAGTTACCAAGAAGCTTGCTAGGTGAATGAACTAGTTATTTAGAATTTTGGTAGAAAAAATTATAAATTTATTGTATTTAGAAGGGTATATATGAAGGCATTGGAATCCTAATTAAAGAGTTAATGTCAAACTTTGGTAAGTACATCGTATAATATAAGTCAAGAGGTCGAGATTCTACCACGAAAATTTTAAATCAATGTATGAGTTTTTATGAAATTTTTATAAATTGTCTAAATTTCTAAAATTGACAAATCACTATTAAATTTATTCCATGCTTGCAAAATCAGCCACTCAATTACATTTTAGTTTAAATTTCTAATACATTTTAGTTCAAAAATTCAAACAGAGTCATCACGTTTAACTAGCGTTTGACAAACGCTCAGTTAAAATTTTAGACATAAATGTAAGCGTTCGAAGAGCGTTTGACGAGTGCGCTAGCGCCTTCCGCCGAATTTCAAAAATTGCTGAATTTTTGGATTTTCCTTCTAAAACCAAGGGAAACCTACTAGGTTTTGAACGTGTTTTAAAATTGTTATTGTTTTGTTAATTAGAGGGAAACACACATATTCTCTCCTCTAAGTGTTGTTAGGGTCTAAACTGGATTTTTCAAAAGGTAATAGTTTCTACTTACAGTGACGTCTCTATTACTTTGGATTTTGAATTCTCATGTTATCTTTTAAGATGATCTTCAATTTTATTAATTTTGGAATTTGGATTTCATTAGTTTAGATTTTATTGATATGTGATTAATGGACCAAAAGAAAAAAGAAAAAAATACATTGGGTTAAGTGCGTAAAATGCTAAAAAAATAGCTCAATATGAATGTTGGATAACCGAAAACTGCCACCGCTAAGGGCCGATTTTTTTCTTTAACGATGTAGGTGAAAACTATTTCAAAACTGGCCTACCCGGTGTAGGTGTCGGTTTTGGCCAAAACCGACACCTACACTGAAATTGTGCAGCCCTAGAATAAACCACTTCCCACTTAATTATACAAATAGTTGATTTTAAGATAAAGAGAAAACACAATGATGGGAATGCTAAAAACGTTAGGATGATTCAATGAATTTGACACATAAAATCTATAACTCATTAATCACAAAACTGTTAAGGCATTGTATGGTTCGGTTAGTTTTTAATGGTTGGGGATTACCTGCAATTCGGTGACCAAATTCCAAGTGCAATTAGGAGAGAGAGCGAGAGAGAATGTGAGTCCCATGCTGCCTGAACCAGTGTGGGTCCCATTGTAGGACCCACACCTCTCTCACACTCTCTCTCCTAATTGTTTCTTGTGCAATACCCTAGTTATTGCAGAGGAGCATAATCCTAATCTAGTTTGAAATCGGTTGTGCCGGTACCCGAAATAAGCTTAAGAGTAATTATGAACATAATGGTTAGCTCTGACAAGATTTATGTTTTCCTTGTGAGTGTTTGTAAACCAAGATTTTTTAAATTTTTTAGAATGTTGTAAAAATTTAGGTATATTAGAGTTTTTATTGAATTTTGAAACAATGTAGTGAAAAATAAAATTTTAAATATGAGAGTGAGTGAAAAAAATGAAAAGATAGATTATTTGAGTGAACTCTTTATGTTTTTTATAATAGAAAAAAGATGATTGGATGAGAAGAGATAAATAATTTTAAAAGTTATAAATTATTGTTATTATTAACTAAAAATTTGAATTAATTATTTTTGCATTCAAAAAATTTGAATGAGTAAAGTTATTTTCAAACATTTTTTTTAGTAATAAAGAGAAACTCAATTCGATTGACTTACTCGAAAAGCCCCTAAATCATACGGACCAGATCAGTGTACCTCAAAACTTAAAACATCTAAAGAAGCAAACCCTTAAACTCGAGGACTTGACTAGTCAGGCTAATTTTTGTGTGTATCTACAAGTGTGTGCATATACACGCGTGTAAACGTGCGAGTGAATGTGTGTATATGAGGCGCGTGATGATGATAGTGACCGCGGGGGGGTCAAAGTAGGCAATCGGGGACCCAATACTTTTGTGCCATGTAAGTGATCTTTTTTTCTTTCGGTAAATGATATTAGCGATCTCTACAGCTCGAAGAAAAACCAAAGAATGGTTGCGTCCCGGAACGGGTATTGAAGCAAAGAAAAGACTTGCAGAGCGGATGAAAGAAGCAGCCGGAAAGAATGGTTGCGTCCCGGAACGGGTATTGAAGCAAAGAAAAGACTTACAGAGCGGAGGGAAGAAGCAGCCGCTTTTGTAGCTTAAGTAAGTCATGGGTCCACGGTGTGAAAGCAACGCCACTCGGGTCTGGATTTAGTCCAGACCTATCCAGACCAGTGGCGTATCTAAGATATATAATGAGTAGGGTCGAATTTTTAAGGGAAAATGACCAAAAATATTTTTTTCCACATAATGTAAAAAGTGTCTTAAAACTACAATATCTAAAATTAAGAACTAAAAATATTAAAAATAATGAAATACACTTATCCATACCAATTACCAAGAAACAATTTATAATACGTGTCTTGCAAACAATTTATCTATAGCAGTTTTTAAAGACTGGTAGCATGTGTCAGTAACATGTTCCACACCAAGAAATCGTTCAATCACCTATCCACTTTTGTTCACATATCTCAAACCACTGTCATTTGCTCCTTCACTGAACTATCTCGAGACTCGTCCACCATAAGACAAAAAAATTCATCCCTAATGTCTTTAATGATAAAAAAAATTCATCCCTAATGTCTTTAATTATAGCAAGTGTGGTCTGTGCTGCACAAGTCAATAGATTTACGCAACCCTAGGTCAGAAATAATATCATCCGAACTCAACAAAGGGCGATATCTTTTTTAACTAGAATCCTCATTAGAAGTAGTAGCCACATTAGGAGTATTAGATGACTCCATGCTTCGTGGTTTTTTTTTATCAAAAATATATTCATTATCTAAAAAGAACAAAACAAAACAAAATGTCCATCAGCATATGAGGAAGACAATTCTTAACACCCATCAATAATTATGGAGTTTGATGCCTATATGAAGATAATAAATCTTCTTCTATAAAAAAGTATTGGTGCACTCAGCTAGTTCTCGTTAAAAAATAACCTCAGTAATAAATTAGATTAATAAAAAATAGTATTTCTGTGATTTCATTTCTAATTGACAAATGATAAATTAGTAAGGACCTACATAATTTATGTATTAGTGCAGTTAAAGTGATAATGGACCAGTGAGAGGGACTGCTGAGGCGTGAGGGCTGGGGGAGACACGGAGAGATCGCAGAATGAGAGAGAGAGAGACGTGAGTAATTTTTTAAAAAAAAACAGAGGGTGAAACGGCGTAATTTCACCCTCTGATTTTTTAAAAAATTAAGCAATTAGGCTACACGGACTGTGCCAGTGGGTGTGCCCCCGCTGGACCAGTTCTGCCCCCACTGACCTTGGAAGCAGGCCGGGGCGGTTGGGCCAGTGGGTGCGGGCCTGCTTCTTAATAACAAAAAAAAATTGCAAATGATTTTTTGAGTCAGTGGGGGCGACCGCCCCCACCCGCACCCCCTTGGATCCGCCCATGATCCAGACCCGATTAGACGACTCCCGTATGTGTGTTTAGCTGTAGTGGTCGGAAAATAGCGATCAGACTTAAACTGTAGTGGTCCAACCACTACAACTAAACGCGAGTACGAGAACCGTCTGATCGGGTCTGGATTCAATCCAGATAGTGGGTTTGGACATGTCTGGACTCGTACGGTCTGGACTGAATCCTGACCCATTCCACTCTCCCTTGGTCAACAAAGCATCTAGGACCAATATTATTCCCAGCTAAACATTTCGAAAATTACCAGAAATATTCGGTGTTGCAGATGAGAAGAGAAGTTTGCCAACCCCTGTCGTTTGACCAGTGCTTACAGAGAAAACTGTGGCTGTACGTACCCTCAAAAGAAAGTAATAGTGTAATTTATGTACAGACGAAAGGGCGTTGGGTTTACTATGTAAGTAAAACATAAGCAAGTTTACGTAATTGTACCTAACTGTAGTTTGCAGGGGCGGTTTTATGAATAAACTCCAAAACCTGTTCCGTTCTGGGTAATGTTGATTTTCTGAAAGTCTATGGCATGTCTAGGACACAGTTCACCAAACCAATGATGAAGATTGAAAACTTAGGTCCCCTATATTTACTTTTGCATTAGGCATAGCCCCACATCAACACCCACACGTTGAGAAATTTCGAGTGAAATATCTATATATAAATATATATGCTTCCACATACAATCATGGTGTCCTTAAATATTCTAAAGGGAAGGGAAGGTGGATGGGGTCCGATTGATGTTGATGATCGTGATGATGCAATTAGTTTTTAGGTTTTTGGTGACTGATATACAAGTGGCTTGCGTGCTTGATTCCATATACCGATCGACTTTCGTCTTTGCAATATTTTTCCCAGCTTGCCTCTTTTTGACACATAGATTGAATTTTTTAAGCATGAAATCCCAAGCTTTTTAGATGTTCTCTTCCCTAGTCCTTTTCTTGTGAAAAGAATTTGGAAAGAAGTGACAAGCCGCCACAAGTAAGGGGTATGGATTCTCTCCAAAGGAGAGATTTTCAAAGGCTACCAAAGACATGATTCAGATTAAAAAAGAAACAAATCAACTGCTAATATATGTCCAAATCATTTAATGAAAAAAAGACTAAAAAAAACATGTTCTATTTATTAAATGAGGTGTACTTATCATAACCGTTGATTTGTTTCTTTTTTAATCTGAACCATGTATATGGTAACCTTTGGAACCCGTTCCCACAAGTAAGTCCTATAGAGACATTAATGTGGCCGAAATAGTTGAATATAGATCAGAGCGCAGGATGGACCATACCCAATTTAGGAACTTATAATATGTATAATCTCAGTTATGCATATCAGAAGATCAGAGAAAGACAGAGGGGGTGAGAGCGAATGAGAGCACAACAATGCATGTGCCGTGGAAACCTATGGTTGATTAAAAAAAAAACCTAGGGTTGATGATGTGATGTGTGTGCCGCTCACATGTTCGCAATCAACTGATAATACCATTAGGGGAACATCTTAGTACGGGCATGTACAAGGAGTACACGTCCGCTATGTGATGTATTCTTAATAGACCTTGGGTTAATTCTTCAACCACGTAATTATGACTAAACTACTAGATTAGTGAATTTGCTTATTGTATAAATCACATGAAGTTTTCTCGACTGGCCGTTTTGATTAATATGCTCAAATTATCTGGTGTCACAATCAATTAGATGGTGATATCTGCTCCCAATAAGTCTAATGTTTTGCTCCCAATGTTTCTTAATCCTCGGAACCTATCCATATCAGAATATTATAAAGTAATTTGTGATATTTATATATATCCTTGGCCCTAAGGGAAATTTTTCATGGGTCATTTTGACTCATAAGACTGTAAATGCATAAACTTGCTTGGACGGAAAATAAATTAGTTAATTCCTCAGGAATTGAACCATAAACACTACTCCTCTTGAGGTAAAAAGAATAGAACAAAAGATGGATATACACAATGTCATTGAAGTGTGCTATAATCAGGAAGTCAAGTACTTTCAAAACAACAATGGGTAAACTTCTGAAAAAGAAAAAAATCTTCTTTAGGATGGTATATTAATGGGAATTTAAGTAGACTCTGAACCAAATCGTGTGTTTCAGTAAATGAACGAGACGATTAAGCACGCATGTTGTGACAGGAGCTTTAAACTGGCTAGCATCGTAGCAGTATTGAAACTGGAGTTAATGTCTCTGCCTGAGAAATTGACAAAAGAAAATATTCTAGCTCAGCAGCAGATATGGTCCATATGGACAGCGCCAACAGTCTCGGATTTGAGATCCTATGAAGTATGGAAAATTAATAGATACTGATTTTGAGAGGATGACAGTCGATTACAATGGCCCATGCACAGAAAGCTATATAAATTAATAACCCCTACCAACCGCCACACAGTTAACCTGATGATGATGATGATGAATGTGTTTGAAAATACTACTCCTATTAACATCAGGAACTTTAAAATTTGCCACTGCTCATTCTCATGCCATCATTGTTACTGATGATGATGGGAAACTTAATGCAACCCGGGGTAATGAAATAGAAAATAGGGGTTGTATGTGACAATTAGTTGTCCTTTCAGATGTCACGCTGTTGCAGACATCGGGATTGCCTTTTGCATTAGATTAAAGGGTTCTGACAGATTAAATTATCCCTTTTTTATTTATCTATTTGTTTATTCTTTTTCCAATCAATTTCTGTTCTTTTCTTTTTCGTCTGTATCAAGAGAAGACCCTTTCTTGCTCTCTAAGCAGCTGATTCTCGTGTACGTATGTTAATTTCACTGAAAATTTTAGAATTTAAATTTAATTTTTTAAATTTATATTATTAATATTACTCTTACACGCAATAAAGCATATCAATATAACTCAATATTATATTTTTTACACACATTAATTCAACTCAATATTATATTTTTTACAAACATTAATACAACTCAACAATTTTATACATATGTCAATAAAACTAAAACATTACCTAAATATTCGCACTATTCTTTATGTTCATAGCATTTACGATCCTTAAAGCTCACAATAGCCGTTGTAGTATGAACAATTTAAAAGTATTAATTAATGGAAAAAGTAAGTAGTTGAAAGAAAAAAAAAGAAACACAAAAGGCCAAACCACTAAACTTGTAGGAATTCAACTTATTGGTTGGTTTTCTTTTATTTTGAACGGTATAATTAATGTATCAACCCCTAACAGAAGAGTTAGTGGCAAATTGAACTAGCTAGCTAGGTTAAGAACGACTAATAAAACATAGGTCGAGATATAGTTCGAAACTTTCATGTTTTTAATATTATGCTTATGAAAAAAATAATATTCTATTGAGGATCATATTAAAATGATCCAAAAGCTCAATAATTATTCATTATTTGAAGAAGAAGAAATTATATTTGATGTATTGGACATCCAGATGCTTTGGTAGCATCTGATCGAAATCCATTCAGATGGATTTGTCACTCTTTGCATGCAGATATTTACGTTTTCCAGTACTTTTACGTACCCATAAATACGTATTCCACCACAATATCCGTATATGAGTTTCTACTAGAGGCGCTAGGTGCTATACTTATCATAAATATACCTTAACTTTTTAAGCATTAAAGTGGGTGTTATGGTGGTTGGTTCTCTGTTCCTTAGGAATTTAATTGCTTTATCTTCAAACTCTGGCATCCAACCGCAAAAAATATAGAAAAGACGATTGAAAGAAACAAAATTATGAAAAGGACAAGGAGATATTTAATATTGAATTGGACAATAGGACCCCCTCCACATCCTCTTGTTCATCATCACCTTCCTTCCATTTTTTTAATTAAGCTTTGGCGGAAGGAGACGTTTCCTCGTTTTTCAGCTGTTTGTATCTTCTGACACACTTTGAGCTTTGCATTTCCATTATATTATATTTTTCATTTTTTCGTAAACGCAGACACATCTCTCTGTATCTCTCTAAAAAGTTCTTTTGTTGCTCATCAAAGGGTGCCTGGCTGCATCAAATGATTTGAAAAGGGAGGGGAGGTCAAATCAAGACGAAGTTCCTCTTTGTTTTGATCTGTTCGCAGGTATTTCACTCAAAAAGGCCATCAGAGAGAGATACAGCAACATGTGATACGATCTTCAAAATAAAAAACAAATTTGAGTTTCCTTAAAGAGTTTTTTTACATAAATGTATGGATAATGAGGTGAATAAAGATGGGCATCTTTCCTCAGCCTTTTAACCCAATCTCTCTCTCTCCACTGCCTTCTTTTTCGCCTTTTCCAGTAGGTGAGTTGCAGAGACTTGAGTCTGACAGAGGGGCTATCCCCTTATATAGATTGATGGCTCATATAGGTAGATAGATCGCACAAAAAATATAGACAGGTGGGCTTGGCTTGTGTTCTGATGCATCCTTCTATCTGTGTATTTTAGCTGTAACTGTTTGGTCTGAACTCCGTCCCACTCTCAGCTCCCTCAAATTTTGAGGGTTTCTGGATCATTGTAAGCCAATTCTTCTTTCCTTTCGGTGCAGAGATGATCATGAAGCACGTGCACACTCTGATTTTCGTCACACCAGGTACCAGTATTATTAACTAATACTCTAATCGATTCCTTCTCTCTCCCTCTCTCTCCATCAATATCTTTAACTCTTTATCTCTCTACCCTATCTTTTCCTATATAAAAGGCCAACACAGTTTCAAATTTTGGTTCCCCTCCTCCGAGGACTTCAAACGATGATATTTTCAGGTTCTTAAGAAGAACGCGAAGAATTGGTTCTTTGAAACATTTTATATCATAATTTTAGGAGTTCTAAGATTTAGAACGATGGGTTTGTGCACGGACTTCTTTGTTCACGAGATACGCAACAGATTTATGGTTTTTTTGCCTCTTCATTTCAACAGGATTTGTCTGAAAAGAAGACATCCGCAGACGATCCCCAATAACTGAACCCTGAAACTCCTTCATACCAGTTTCCCAAGAGTTGTTTCTTGGGGTCTCACTCTCCCACACATTCATAAGGTACATATCTGTACCCCGGATCCTCGGGGTGTCTGTATTTGCACGTAATAAGCTATACATGCTACTCAGTGTGTTATTTGTGTTCCAGTGTTTCTTTGTGTCTCTGGATTGGAAACCTGGATGTGAAGGCTAACTAACGTGGTCTCTTTTCAATGAAGTACCCTCAGAAAACATCACAGTTATTTCCTAAGAAAGCCGATGGCGACATACTTCCATGGCAATTCAGAAATCCAAGCAGCCGATGGCTTACAAACCCTCCTGCTCATGAACCCAGCGGGCTACGTCCAATACTCCGACACTCCACCACCGCAACAGTCCGCCTCCAACAACTTCGTCTTTCTGAACTCCATGGCCGCTGCTGCCAACTCTTTAAATGTTCCTCACGCGCCGCATCCCCACACCCAGCAGTTCGTCGGCATACCGCTTCCGACCACAGCTTCAGCCGCGTCCCAGGACCCCGATTCTCAACCCATGCACGCCCACCACGAGATCTCCGCCTTGCATGGCTTCGTCCCTCGCGTTCAGTACAATCTATGGAACTCGATCGACCCCAACTCCGGGGCGCGTGATACGCCACGCGCGCAGCAGGGACTGTCCTTAAGCCTCTCGTCGCAGCAACCTGGGTACGGGCCTTTCCGGGCTGACCGCGAAGTTCCATCACAGGGTCAAGCGCCGGCCATTTCCTTGGAAGATATGCGAGTTTCGGGCGGGTCGTCTTCTTCTGCTTCCGGTGTGACTAATGGTGTTTCAGGTATGCGGAGTGTGCTGCTGAGCTCTAAGTACTTGAAGGCTGCTCAAGAACTTCTGGACGAAGTTGTGAATGTCGGCAACGGAATTAAGAGCGAAACAATAAAGAAGGTTCATGGACGGACTAAGGTGGTCGGAGAATCATCGGTGGCAGCAAGCGGGGAAGGTTCGGTTGGGGGTGAAACTAGTGGGACGCGTGCTGCCGACCTATCGACGGCCGAAAGGCAGGAAGTTCAGATGAAGAAGGCGAAGCTTATTAACATGCTTGATGAGGTATGGTTTTCTCTATTAAGATGGCATTAAACAGACCATATGTTGGCGAGCTTCTTATATATTTATGGAGTTTTATTTTCCGGATGAAGGTGTTGAGAAGATAGATTTGAATTTGCTTTCTTTTGCAACAAATTGAGTTTTCTATGGCAACTTTAGTTGGGTCCTCATCAATCAAGCAGAGAAAGATTTGGAAAAATTGAAGCTCTTGATGAAATGGAGCCGGTCAAAATAATTTTGTCGGGTGTTCCTTCCATTGAGCCATAATTAGTTTTTGTTGTAAGATTTAGGAAAGACACTTGATTTTGATAGGATTTCTAAATATATGAGCTTTGACGCCAATGTTCCCTGATTTTCTTTTCCCCTGAATTTCCTGTTCATGTTTGCTTATATGAAGGTGGATCAAAGGTACAGACAGTACCACAACCAGATGCATATTGTGATTTCTTCGTTCGAGCAAGCGGCTGGAATAGGCTCAGCAAGAACGTACACGGCCCTTGCATTGCAAACAATCTCAAAGCAGTTCCGGTGTTTGAAAGACGCAATAACTGGCCAAATTCGAGCTGCAAACAGAAGCTTAGGCGAAGAAGATTGCCTAGGGGGCAAGATTGAAGGGTCGAGACTCAAATACGTCGACCATCAACTTCGACAACAACGAGCTCTGCAACAGTTGGGTATGATCCAGCACAATGCTTGGAGACCCCAGAGAGGATTGCCCGAAAGATCAGTATCTGTCCTCCGTGCGTGGCTCTTCGACCACTTTCTCCACCCGTAAGCATCTCAGAATTCTCATAATTCCCATTTGAATTTGTTTTTTTTTTTCGATATCGCGTGGACGGAAAATATTTTATACTAAAATGATTCAATTTGAATATCAGATATCCTAAGGATACTGACAAACACATGCTTGCAAAGCAGACAGGCCTTACTAGGAGCCAGGTAATCAAAGTCCCTGCAGTTCTTCATTGTTGTTTTCCGTAGTGGAGGAATTTTCATGATGAAAAACTTTTCGATAACACAGGTGTCTAATTGGTTCATCAATGCTCGTGTTCGGCTTTGGAAGCCAATGGTGGAGGAGATGTATCTGGAGGAACTCAAGGAGCAAGAGCAGAACGGATCAGAGGACAAAACAAGCAAGAGCAATGAAGATTCAGCATCGAAATGCAGTGCTCTGCAAGAGAAAAGTTATGCTACTGATAATCACACCAAAAGTTTCAATTCCAAACAAGAGAATTCTACAAGCCAGAATGCTGTTCAGGCAATTTCAATGTCCAAAGCTTCACAATCTCCTGTTGGAGGAAATGTCAGGAACCATTCTGGATTCACTCTCATTGGGTCGTCTGAATTGGATGGGATCACACAAGGAAGTTCAAAGAAACCGAGAAGCAATGAGATGCTGCATTCTCCAAGCAGTGTCCCGTCAATAAACATGGATGTCAAGCCTAATGAGGCAAACAATGAGCAGGTTTCTATGAAATTCGGTGATGAGAGGCAGAGCAGAGACGGCTACTCATTCATGGGAAGCCAAACGAACTTCATTGGAGGCTTTGGGCAGTACCCAATTGGTGAAATAGGAAGGTTTGATGCTGATCAGTTTGCACCAAGGTTTTCGGGCAATGGTGTTTCTCTCACGCTCGGACTCCCCCACTGTGAAAACCTCTCCTTGTCCGGCAACCACCATACATTTCTCCCTAACCAGAACATTCAATTGGGAAGAAGAGTAGACATGGGTGAACCAAATGAGTTTGTTGCCATAAACACTTCCAACCCTCACTCTTCAGCGGCATACGAGAACATCAACATTCAGAACCCAAAGAGGTTCGCAGCACAATTGTTGCCAGACTTTGTGGCCTGAAAAACAGCATAAATGAAGAAATGAGAATATTGGCTGTGCCATGGTTCAGGTTATCATTCACAATTCCTTCCTACTCCTTCTGATACCAGGGAACAAGGAAACATGCATGGTAGTGTAAAGAAAGAAGAAAATTTACTTCAGTATAGGTTTATACTTGCAATAGTACCATTTGAGTTCTTAGACAGCTTAGGATTTGAGAGCATATGGTTGAGGATTGTATATTATTTTTGTAAGTTTTGAAGATGGATAGATGGATTGATGTCATAAAATTAGTTATCTGGGGTATACCAATAATATTAATGATTTTAAGTACATGCTGGTGGGATGAATGTATGTTGCATCAAATCAAATGAAGGAAACGTGGAAGCAAATATACTTTCACCGTTCCACGGATCTGAGAAGCAAAAAAATGGAGACAGAAACGAGACGACTATACCGATTAAGCTAAATATCGGCAATATTCCTTTCATCTTTTCAAGCTTGAACATGCATGAACTGTAGTTGTCCTTCCTGGTTTTCCTTAAAAACTTCTTCAGAGCTATGTACGTACGGTAACACACTCTGTGATAAGGTACCTGCAGTAGCCCAATCAGAGACTTGGTTCAACCTTCTTATTGGACAATTGATCTGCTAAAATCTTCAAAACCTTGGGAGGAAGCCTACAGCATCTACCCTGTAAACGGTGGTAGTGTCTCCAGGCAGGAATTTCCATTCCAATTGAAATGATTAGCCTTTGAATTAAGTATTCATAAAATGATATCCATAAGACAGCCGCCTGTAATTAGGACCGTGTTTTCTTATGGTATTTGAAAAAACCACAAACTAGATAAGATAGATGATGCAAGTTAAAAAAAAAAAAACAGAGAGACACCAATAAGAGTGGCCAATCCACTTGCCACGAGGCAGGGCTTTTATGGAGGAAGAATCGGGAAGAAAGTATTCTGCTAACGAAAATATATAAAAAAGACAAATTTCTACGATTGCTTCACGGGTAAGGATACTGGTATCTTCCTAAGACTTTGACATCTTTATATAACTAATATGAAGACATTTTCCACTTTAACACCAATATTTTATAATCTTTTGCTTCGATTATTCATTGCCTAGGAGCCTTGGGCTACTAAAACTTGTTACTTTTTTTTTCTTTTTTTAACCTAAATCTGATAGGTTTAGTAGCTAGAGCACTATAAACTAATCATAATGGAACTCAACGATTTTTAATCATTTCAGAGAATCCAGAAAGAACCTTAAGGAAACAATTTTCAATTTTCTGCTGATAAGCCAGCCTTAGCAAGTGTTTGCTCTCTCTCTCTCTCACTCTCTCTAGGACACAATTTGTTTTGTTCACAAGAACAAATTACACGCTACTTCATGCTCATTCACAACAGGCGAATAGCATATCCAGTAATTGGACTAAGGATGCTATATACGATTTTCATTTTTACGACCAAAAATGGTAAAAAGCAAATTTGACGTCATGATCTCAGTTATTCCACGAAATGGAACAACTTAACAATTACAATTTCTACAGTTAATCAAGATCTACATAGCATGATTTAGAAGATCTCAAAGCAGGGGCTGCTTATTTTGATATCTCCAACTTCAGCAACGATTTTCCCTTCTAAACCGCCTCTGCTTAGAGTAAGGATAGATGTTCTCTCTAGATCACTTGATTGCTAAGGTATGCCCAAATTGGTGGCTCAATCTGGAGATGTCGACAGTTAAAGAGTTAGTTCAGTGTATGTTTCTCATACCATGTTGCCCCCTACCAATGATAGCCTTCTCCTGGCAACCTTGGACCTGTAACACCACACCTCAAATGCCTCAATCAGGTCAGGGTACCGAATATGCTCATCTCCTAGCCATTCAGTTAAAATCTTGGCCTGGTCCTCAGATGGCAATGCAAGAATTATTGCAACAAATGTGGATTCCAAGATTGCCATAGCTCACCATCTATTTTAATTGCCATGTCCTCCTCACTGTTAGTTGTGACATAATCAATTAAAGGTTTTGTAACCCTCACGAATGGAAGCCACACCTTCACCATATAAAGCCGTTTTGCGGTTGGCATTATAGCAGTGTCATACGCTATTACAAACACCATAACATACAGAACATGTTAAACCTTATATTAATTGATACTAACACAAACTGAAGGCTATTAATTGCAAAATAACCTAGGTCTCAGGAGTGACCCAAAACAACGTCAGATACAGATCCCCCACATGGTCTAAAGGTTCTCTTGAATTGTAAACGTCTTACTGCATTATCTGTGTTTCCAGTTGGTAGATATCTATAGGACGTGTTATACCTTGAGACACACTAAATGAGTTTTCAATATGAAGCAAATTCGCAACATGTGTCTAACTTTAACAATGACCGAGGCAAGTGAACTCAGGCATATTTTGTTGAAGCATCCAAGGTGGAGAGCCTGTACATTTACTCATAACATCCAACCAATGCAGAATTTCCTAAACTGAAAGGCAATAAGCATAAGATTGAGAGCTTGCAAAACATTGGTTTCTAAAATCTTAAACCTGGAAATAGTGTGGGACTTTGTGACGTAATCAGCAAGTCAAAGCGAGGACTAAGGATCATATCCTGAACTTCTGTTCTTTCATGAGATGAAATTCTGGCTAAGCAATTCGCAGCTTGATATTTCTCTCCATAGACATCAGAAACCAGCTTTCAAGTTTGCTTCTTGAGTAATATTCTTACAATCTAAAAGTAGGAATTCTCCATGGAATGCTGTGTTTTCCTCAGTCGCAATTACCAACAACATTCATATCTTCCATGTGCTTCTAGAAAAGAACTGACAAGTTTTACCAAAATACAAGTAATGTACCAGGACTCTGTAATAACAGTCTACAAACATATGGATATGCCAAGAACTGCAAACTTACCCCACAATTGATAGGATTAAGAAAGTGGGCGAAGGGCAAATCAAGTAGTTTCATCTGTATTTGCCTTTAACTCGTTGAAGAAAGTAATTCGAGAAAGTGTGGAACAGAAACAAAACACAAGAATCATTCATCCTGTACTGGAAAACAAGTACTTGAGCAAAACTGGAAGCTAAAATCAAGAGGAGGCGAAAAAATCTAAAATTTAGCTGCTTTTCCAAAAACTGAATTTTTAGAAGGCAAAAACTATAAGTCAATTACAACAATAACACAGTAGAAAGAAAGGCCCGATACCTTACATTTATTTTACTTTTGTTTCTTGGAGAGAAGCTAGTTTCTGTTTCACATCAGTAAGCTACCGATGAAACTCTCTTCCCCTCTCTCTCCCCCCGCTCTCTTTTTCTCTCTTTACTGTGCACTTCTTGGTGCTTAACGGAGCGTACTTTGGGTGCGCTGGAATTCTAGTAGATCCCAAAAGGAAAGGCCCAATTTCTAGGGAAAAAAGTAAAAGCCCAATCATTTTGGACTTTATGTTGGACTTATCCAGCCCAAACTTAGCTTCCATTGCAAGTCCTCGATGTAGTCTTGCTCCTCAAGGCCCTTTGGGCTTCAGCAGCTACAGGCCTAAGGGGAGCACGTACGGAAGGACAAAACAAAAAAACATAGAAAAAAAGGAAAATAAAGCAGACCAGAAAGATTTAAAGCCCATACTTGTTCCCTTAAATTTACAAAGCCCATTTTACCCTCCGGACTCCCTATTGATCTACTTTAGAACGAAAAAGAAAAAGAGAGACCAGAAAAACCCGTGATATGGAGGACAATTCCGCACAGAGTTTTTTCGTAGACTGCCTCTGGAATAATCTAGAGAACTTGTGCTGGTCCAATATTTCCAGAGCAGAAGTCCGTCAACGGCCACGTGGCCGGATTCACCCTGAAAATTTGGCCATGTTTAATTTAACCAATGGGCCCAGTCTTCCCGTTTCTTAAATTCGTGGTTGATGATTGAGTCACGGCGGCACGCCCCCAAAAACGTACCTCGGCCTTTGACACGCGATTCTCGTGGCTTGAGAGCGCGGCCATGAGTTTCAGAACTCAACTTGAAAATTGGCCATGTTAAGTAGAACGTACGTACGCAACTTGCATACGAGTGCAAGTTTTAAACTTGCCAGACATCAATTGTCACTTGTTCCAAGTCTTGTTGATATTCCGTACACACAATCACCGTTTTGCACGGACAATTCCTGTGGTTGATCTGAATTTCCAGGCATATTTTATATATTGGGCCGGGATTGTTTTCTATGTAAAATATGTTAATCAATAATCCAAGATCTACAACTTAATTTCATGATTTTCACAAATTTATAATGCGGAAATAACATTCGTGATCATTTGCGTACCTACTCCATGACCACAGATCTAAAAGAGATTGAGCACAAACACTAGAAACTCATGTTTCTCTCGCTTGACCCTCTTAATTTCCTTGTACACAAATCAACTATATATAGACAAATTGATGGATGAGATTGTGTACTTAAATAGGGTAGAAGAGGACCGGTCCTTAAAACTTTTAATTGGCATCCAATCAGAGTCTGAGTCTCAATAGGAAACAGTTTCTCTTAGTTCATTAAAACTCTAATATCATAATTGATAAGAATTAGATAATCTCACAATTGGATCCCAATTAAAACTCAATATGAGCATGTTACGTGGGCCATATATATTCTAACATTCTTATGCACAAATCTTAAAAGTCACGTACGTGCACATACCATTGAGTTAATTAGAATCCGAAGTAGATAATTTTTAATTGTTCCTAGACCAAGTAGACCGGAAATTTGTGGACAGCTCAAATCATGCATATGTTTTGTGCACAGAAATATGTCAAACAGGATAATCTTCTCGTGTTAGAATCGTAGAGTAATCTATGCTTCATACTTTTCGCTTTTTGCTTTTCCCCCTTGAATTCATCATGGGAAGTTGGAACGTACCGTGAGAGTCATACTTCTTCTCTTCAAATTATTAAGGCTTAGTTGATTCGATACTTCTCTTGGAGTTTACACTGAGCTTTTTTCCCCTTTTTTGAGTATTTTAAAGAGTTTTCCCGTCAAATTAGTAAAGTATCAAATTTTGTTTAAATTGACCACCCATAAGCAAAGCAAAAGTCGTTAGAAATGTTTTAGACGGAGATCGATGTTTACTCTGCAAGATTTTTCTCCTTTGTCTTTCTTTCAGAGGTTCAAAAAACCTTACGGATTTAAGAATCTTTTCTCTGGTTGGAACGGGATATGCTTCTGGGGTAATGAGTCCTTCACAGTTGTTTTTTTCTTACATGTCCGACCTTAATCAACAGATCACTGATGTCCAAAAGAAATTTCCCGAGTGTTCAAAGGGAAATTGGAGAGGAGAATGCATGCACTTGCAGCAAATAAATGGTGGGCGTACACGAATCAACAGAAGCTTAAGCGCATCCAGAATAAGACAGAGACGGTGGACTTAGAAACATTGAAATGATTCAAAGGAAACGACCAGCCGACATTTTGGGCCGGGAAAAAAAGCGCCAGAGACAAATAAACCAAGCGGGCAAGCACGTTATTTGAAGTATTGGATAAGGCATGGGACAGCGACGAAAATTCTGAGATGAAAATAGTAGGTAAGCCTGAAATAGTGTTTGCCTGTGTGTTTGGTTCTATCCACTGAGCAAACCACCAAAGCAGGATGCTAAGGGGAAATATCGTAAATGCTTGGGCATCCCGTCCACGTCCCGCCAGCGGGATGCCCAGCATTCCCCGGGAAAAATATTACGGTAAGAGGATTACTTTGCAAATCACCGAGTTATCTCTGTGTAAGAGGGATCTCCCTATATATCTACCTAATCCAGTGAGAGGTACTAATTAAATGAGCACAAGGCCGGCCCTAAAGCAGCCAGCAACCCTATATGCATGTGCATTGACTCGAGTGACTGAGCTTTGTGCGAAATAATTTGACTTGGAGTTCATGGTAGTGGAGCAAAAAGCAAGCAAGTCATTGTCTATATATTCAAAAGTTGTACTTTGACCAAGATCGAGACGTGTGAATCTTCACCCTATGTATATATGCCTTTGCGTGACAAGTTCACAATTGTAGTATTTTATCATCACTGTGCACCAAAATTACTGCAGAGGTTTCAAACACAACGGTGAACGGTATACGCTAGGTTCCCATGCAGCAGTAATATGCGTCATTCTTCATGCCCTGTAAATGTCACATATCCAATTCTACCTTGTTTGGTTGGTGAGAATTTGTCAAAGAAAATAAATGGGAAACCTGGCGTTCTAGCTAGTGGTAGTTGATTGTAATACCACGCTGGCATCGGCCATGAAGATTCCAATATATATAAGTCGCTCAAAGCTAATAAAGCAAGCGTACGTGTACTCCATATTTACCAATAGTTGCATTAGGGAAGCTCCCCGATTCCTTCTACACACACATAAATATAATGGACTCCCAAAATGATGCATGTTAAGTGGGATAGACACTTTATATAGTCGGAATGTGAGTCTCTCTAAGTCTGTTTGTTGGTGTCCTCTTAGTGTGTGTGGTTATTTTCCCCTTCCCTACTTGCTTAGAAAAAAAGAAGTGGACACTACAAGAAAATTGAGCTTTAGGGACGGATTTTCTTTGGGACGACCAAAAAACCGTCCCTAAAGGGCCTCTTTTGGGACGCAACAAAGGTGTAGTCCCAAAAGGGGTATCAAAGAACATCTTTAGGGACGGGTACCTCTTTCCGTCCCAAATAAACTGGCGGGAAAAACTTTGGGACGACAACATTCCATCCCAAAAATACTTCTAGTTCGAAATAATATATGTAAGTTCAAACTAGTTAAATCAAGTTCGAACTACACTTTTGGGACGACAAACAAACGTCCTAATAATGTACCCGTTAGGACTACATATAATCCAGTTGCAACTAAACATACTAATGCGAACTGTAATGTTTTAGGTTCGAACTTTAGTTAGTATTGTTAAATTTCCCTTGTTGGACATCTGTCTAAAATTTAATTTATTTAAACTTGTACGATCTAGGTATATCATAGTTCAAACGTCTCAGACAGAACAGATCGATGCAATGTGATGTGACCCTTCATTAATGCGTCAGTTCAGTTCGAACTTGCAAAATTTCAGTTGAAACTTGTATAACTGGGATATGTATTTTAACTAATGTTGTAGTTGTGCGCACTTCCTAATATGAAGTGCGAACGACGTTTACGGATACACACATGTGGATGGATATTTGATTCGACTTTGATATGTTTATTTTGTACTTATTTTGGATATGATGGACACTTCTTTATGTACATTTTTGTCTCAGCTCCAATTGTTATATTTATGTTTATGTTACAGTTTTAACCTATGAACACATAAAAATTCCAAAATTTGTTGATATTGTGGGAGTTTCAGAGAAACTGGTGTGAACTCTGTTTCAACTGAAAAAGTTAAATCCCCACTTACTTAAACGCAGTGTGCACTCTAGGATTTACGTCCCAACTATCCTTTCGCCAGTTTGAACAATAACAGAGTTAGAGTTCAAACTACAGCATAGTTCAGACGTTGATAATTTAGTTTGAACAGAACGACCCGTTTGGACTACTAATCTTACTAGTTCGCACGGGTTTCCTCTAGTTCGCATGTGTACATGTGATAATGCGAACTTGTATTTTATTTGAATTTCATGTGACCGCGCAAATTTTGTTTCCCGGCATTTTCAGTCCGAACTGGTATATTGCAGTGCGCACATGATTAGGGTAGTGCGAACAAAGAGATTAATAGTGCCAACGAATATATGTTAGTTTGAACTGCATATTCACATTGGCTTGTGGGCCTGACCGAGGGGCTGATCGGTATTCCGGTTGCATCGTGAACGGGATAAGATTCCACACCCGCCAGCACGAGCAATGTCGTAAAACCCAAAATAAGGGACTGATTGTCTGATGTTGCAAAGGACAATCATGTGAGTACACTTACATTGACTCATTTGGTGTGGTTTTTGTTTCAAACTGTTAATAGTTATTGTCATCCTTGGTGATGGTACTTGGTAATAGATCTGTTGGTTGGTGGTTGTGTTGATACTTTATTGTGCTGGTTAGTGGTTCTCTGAAGTTATTGGAATATGTTGCTTATATTAGTAGATATATGACAAATTTGTACTCAGGAATAGTCCCTACTATAGTCGTTATGCTGTCGAATTTACTACAACTATCACTTGTAGAGTCTTTTTTGTTTGTTACATATTATAATTGAACATAAATATTTCAAATGAATGTAACATTAATATTAATGATTTAGACTATATAATGTTTTTTGCAGGAAAAGATGAGGGAATTGCAAGAGCAAGCTATCTCAGATGGGAGGTCCTACACCGACATTGATATTCTCCATCAGGTCCTAGGCCCCAAGCCTGGCTATGTGAGGGGGTTGGGTCGAGTAGTGAAGCCTCCAAGAAGCTCGGGTTCATCATCCACCAGTGTAGTGCGACAATTAAGAGAGACACAGTTGGAGATAGATAGAATGAAAGCGAAACGGGAAGCTGAGGTAGAGCATATGAGAATAGAGCAGGAAGCAGAGATGGAACACATGCGAGTTGAGTGACAACAAGAGATGAAGGAGTTGGAGGACAGATTGATGAGGGAAATGAGGGAGCACATGAATGATTTCATGGCAAATTCCTCCCACGGTTTGCAGACCCTATTCCCATATCCATTATTGGACAATGTGACTTATATTATTTTGGACTTATATTTGTTTGGATTGATTCTTATGTTGGGCTTATGTTGGACCTAGTACCATTACACTATAAACAATGTTTAACATTCAGAGAATGATGTTATTTATGTTACTTTGACTTATGAAGAGCTATATTGATTTCTTGTTTGGATGATAGAACTTTGTAATCTATTGTAGCATATTTATGTATGAGTTTATTGAGATATTTTGGTTTTAATTTTTAGGGATTCTGCATAAATTATAGGTCTCAGTTTGAACCTACATTTTTCAGGTTCGAACATGTGTAGAATTATAGGTCCGCATTGAGACTTATATAATATAAGTTCGAACTGATTTCTATCGGGTCCGACAACCAGTGGTTCGGACTACTACTATAAAGTTCGAACTGAAACTCCACAAGTTCAAACTCTCTAAAATCTGCTCCAATCGAAAAACAGTTCCAACATAATTTTATTCGTTACAACCAATATATACGAAGTTCGCACATACAACCACTAGTCCGAACTTTCCGTCAGTCCGAACTGTATTTTGAAATGTTCAAACTTTATTTTTAGTTTGCACTAAACTTGAGCAGTTGAAACTTCATAATAGTTTGAACTACGTTTTATTGGTTTGAACTACATATATGTTGAGACTAATGTTGTTTATGTGTGGACTTACATCAAGTTCGGACTACAGTTTACAAGTTCGAACCTCAATTTAGTTCGGACTAACATTTACCGATTTGAACTGAAAATCGGTTCGCACTAGTGTTTGGGATGTTCAAACTGTGTCCCAGTTCGGACTACAACCGTGCATGTCGTAACTGTGACCTAGTTCGGACTATGAATTGCATGTCCAAACTGTTCACCCGTTTGATAGTAGTCCGAACTAAGTTGGTTAGTAGTTCGGACGCGTATCGCAGGAAGTCATGAGTCTTTTAGAACGGTTCGGACCTTCAGTTCAAACTAAGCTGTTCGTAGTTCGGACTATATGAATTTGGGACGGATTACAAGTTTGGCGTCCCAGAAGCCTTTTGAGACTTACCTATTGGGACAGACTTTTGGGACGCTATATTCCGTCCCAAAAAAGCTTCTGGGACTGTTTTTTGGGCTTTTGGGACGCCTACCCTCTGTCCCAAAAGCCCAAAATTCTTGTAGTGGGAATAGTTTATGATTCGATGAAGGTGCGGTATCATCCGAATGCCTTATTTTGGTTTATGAGAGCAGTTAACTTCAAAATCTATTATTCTAATTAATTCTTGGGTGTAGGGGTGGATTAATCAAAATTTTAAAGTAGATGGTAAATGTTAGTGAAGGCCGAATCTTACCTGGAGTGAGAGATCGAGAAAAAAAAAGAATGAGATTTAAGGTTTATAAAAAAAATAAAGTCACATATTGAGACCAACTAGACATTATAATGATTTCAAGAAGTTTTAAAAGTAATCTTGACTAAGTCAAAGAACGGCTAATTTTTTTTCTTGAACTGTTAGTGTATGCCGAACCACATTGTATAGAAAAATAAAATAAATTATTTATTGAGTTAATAATTTTTATTTGGTGAAACCGTGTTGATTATTTCCTTTGACTCGGGGAATGGACCCCCAAATTAACTAAATTATTATTATTATTTTGTTAACTATTAACTAAAATTATTTATTGTGCTAATAATTTTCATTTGGGGAAACCTTGATGGTTATTTCCTTTGACTCGGATAATGGACCCCTGAAAGCCAATTTTCAACGAAAAATGCATTTGTTTTATTGCCAACCTATATATAGTATTAAAGAAAGAGAACCACTATATTAATGCGATATTTTGTCAAGTATAAATAAAGAGAACCGGCACTAACTCAATGCATGGGATCTGCTGCATCTCTGCAATTCCGTGTACCTTTTCAGATGACCGTAGCCTCATAACTTCCTCCTTTGACCACCGAAAGCTCGCTTAGAATATTTGCTTCAATAGTTCCCTTAGACCATGTGACTAGTAGGGAACGACCAGTCTCACCGCTCGTCCTTCCCCTTGTTAAATATGTCTATAACTTAGCCGCATTCTCTTACCACTGCAACTGATCGATAAAATCTTTTCCTTCCACACTTATAGTTTCTTCAAGATATACAGTACTGAGAACCCTGTGTTGTTTATTATTTCATGGATGATATTGAAGTTCCTCAGTACTTCATCTGCCCTATAAGCCTCCAAATCATGAGAGATCCCGTGACAGCCGTAACCGGCATCACGTATGACCGAGAAAGCATTGAACACTGGCTCTTCACAAGCAAGAACACCAACTGTCCAGTCAGCAAACAGCTCCTGCCAAAAGCCTCCGACTTAACCCCCAATCACACGCTACGCCGCCTAATCCAGGCTTGGTGCACCCAAAATGCTTCTCATGGTATCGAACGAATTCCCACGCCGAAACCGCCTCTTGACAAGTTTCAAGTCCTCAAACTTATCAAACACCTCTGGCAACCTCGGCACCAACTCAAAACTATTAGACAATTGGAGTTGCTCGCAGCTGAAAACGAAAGGAATAGGATTCATATGGTGGAAGCCGGTGTGCCAAGAGCCATGTTGTTATTTATTGCGAAATGTTTCGAGAGAGGCCAAATGGATCATGGTCTTGAAGAAGCACTTAGTGTACTTCAACTGATCCCGATCCCTTCATCCGAAACGAAGCAGCTGCTTATAGAAAATGATCATCTTATCAATTCATTGAAGTGGGTTCTATGTTGTGAAATGGAAAACCATGTCACCGTGAAATCCCATGCCATGGTAGTGTTGAAAGCAATCACCAATGCCGCGGGCTCTCGTGTTCTAGAAAGATTGGAACCCGGATTCTTCAAGGCGATTGTCAGAGTCTTAAGGAGTGGGATTACTCAACATGGACTTAATGCCGCTTTGCTAGTGTTATTAGACACTTGTCCTTGGGGTAGAAATCGAATAATGATGGTTGAAGCGGGCGCAGTTTTTGAACTCATTGAATTTGAATTGGGATTGCCTGAAAAGAGAACAACGGAACTCATTTTCGGGATACTTTTTCATCTCTGTTCCCTCGCCGATGGGAGAGCTCAGTTTCTTAATCATAGAGGAAGCATTGCCGTGGTCGCAAAGAGGATATTGAAGGTTTCACAGGCAGTCAATGATCGAGCGGTTTTAATCCTCTCAATGATATGCAAGTTCTCTGGGACATATATGGTGCTCCAGGAGATGTTGAAGGTTGGGGCTGTTTCAAAGCTTTGCCAACTGCTCCAAGTTGACTGTGACCCGCTTATGAAAGACAAAGCAAGGGAAATCCTTAGGTCACATTCTCAAGAGTGGAAGGATTCTCCTTGCATTCGTGTTTCTCAGGATCAATATCTTAGGTGAACTAATGCAATCACCTTCTTCACATTTTTGTCTTTGCTATTTTCGTGTTCTTTTTAAACTTTTCTCCGTTATTAGATTCTATCCAAAGATGAACATTTCGAACACATGGAAGCAAAAAGAGTTATAACACTTTGGCTCCCCATCAATTTGCATGAGGTTGATTTTATACATATCATGTTGTGGAAGCAGGGGCTAAATGATAGCTTCTTAAGTTTGTGTATTGCAACCGATCATATCTCATATATATAAGAATATGTGGTACACAGGAGATCAGAAGGAGGTCAGAAGTTCATTAATCATGCGTCAGTCGTTTATCTGTTAATGGAATGGGTAGATTTCTGGAGATTAAAACTCCAATACCAACTTCAAGAGCCGATGATACCGATCAGCTAGTCTTTCAGTTTTCTGTCTTAGATGACCATATACAGCTTGTTCTTATATCATGGGATTCCGATAACTTATAGTATCATCTTGCCAAAAAATTGACCTGAACAGAATTTAGTATAAATCTGAAGATTGAGGCAATATTAGCATATCTACAGTCTAGACACATCTGGACCTACAGTCGAGATTGAATCTTCCAAATTCAACGCCTTACAGGCTGTCACCTCATTTAATAAGGCCTGACCCACACCATCTTGTCTCGGCTGCGTGAGGTGTAACCCAAACCTCTCTTTTTGCGCATTGGTCTCTATAATTGTACCGGTCGGACCACTAAACACTTCTCCGACCGCTACAACATGCATTTTTTTTTTCTCTCCCGGTTTTCTTCCCAAATCTCCCATTTCAAACATCACTCCCCAAATCTTAGTGAGGTTTGAAATGAGAGATTTGTGAATAAATGAAATGAGTGGGATTTGAGAGATTTCAAAATGGGTTTGAAAGATGCTTGTCAGGGTTGGATTTTGGGAATTTCAAAATAGGTTCGAAATGGGTGGGATTTGAGAGATTTCAAAACACGTTGAAATGAGTTTGAAAGGTGTTCGCACATGATCGAATTTGGGGGATTTTGAAATGGATACTAAAAAAACAGTATGTGCGCGTCGTAGCGATCGGAGTAGTCACAAATAAATTTTAGTAGTCCGATCGGTATAGTTATGGAGACAAAAAAGGGAAGTCTTGCTCGCGCTGGCCGACTCCACTAGGAGTCGAGCCGAGCTGGCATGAGTTAAGCCTCATTAGATGAGGCGGCGGCCTGTAGAACGTCGGATTTGGGATATTCAATTCCAAACCGTAGGTTTGAATATGTCTGAACTTGTATGGTTTGGTTTGAATAGAAACCTTATAACGATCTTGGATTTTTTTGGTCTGCGATTTACCTCTTTGCTAGGTAAGCTTTTTTAGGGGGGAAACAGTTGGGAATGGCCACCGAATATTGTCTGTCGGGTAAAGGTGGTACTATGGAGGAGTGGGAATTAGTACGAGAAACCCCTGCAAAGCCACGAAGGAGAAAAACTTAAATTAATGACTTCAAAAAGCCTAATTTATATGTGGGGATCAGATTAGTAACTTGATTGCCGAGTTGAAAGTTTCAAATGGAAAGCATCTGTATCCCCAACCCTTCATTGTACGACGATGGTGGTTGGCCTGCGTTGCTTCCACCAAGGTCAGAAGTTTGAAGGGTATAGTAGAGGGAGAAGAAGGAGAGAGCATTTGGATCATTGAGCCTATCATCCAGTTAATTGGGTGAGGCCGACACATGACTAACCCAGCTTTTCTCTGGACACCATAGCCCGAACCCATATCATTGCCTATCTCGGACTTCCGGGCCTTCTTATTTCAACGAATGCAATTGTAACCCAAAAGAGCCATCGATCGCTATCAATTGCATAGCCACAGTTTTTTTTAATAACTAGAAATAAATAATCCAGTTCGTCTATTTCAAAAGTTACAATTTTTTGTCTAATTTAACTTTAATTTATTTTGTGAGAGGTTAATTCAATTATTAATTTGAATTTCTCTTCACTTTTCTGCAGCATCCTACACTATATTTAACTAGACTTGTATATATATGTAAATTATATATATATATATATATATATATGCAGTCGCTGTAGTTCCCCTTGTTTCTTTTGAATGCTCTTGAATATTCCAAGTTGTCCTCTCTTTCACTGCCTTTAAACGCTTCTGAATATGCCATATACGTCTATGCCTTGCAAGGTATATACCCCAAAAAATGTCTCGTTTTGGACCACGTTGAAAGTTCTGATTAATATTTGACATTTTTGCCAAAAAAGGGACCGGGCTCTATTTGCCAGAAGCGTTAGGCTCGTAATTGCCATGACTCGATCGCAAGCATTACTTTACCAACCCTATATAAAGTAGTTGTGGACCAACAATATATATATATATAGTAAATAATGATTAATGTGGTAGTTTTAATTCCTCTAATATGTATTAGTACCACGTGACGATATTGATGGACATGGAACTCATCCGAGTCATCACCTCATGACCCACCATAAGTTACTAAGAAAGGAAGAATACCTCAACAGGCCGTTAAACGCATGATAAAGGGGAAAAATTACTGTAAAAGGTAAGTAAAGTACTGGCTGATCATGACAGCTTCCACTTGAGAGAGGCGACATTTTAGTTTGACGAAAACTAGAGATGACAAGTCGATCTATGGATATGCACTGTCGGTTGTGATTATATTTGGAAATTCAAAGGTCAGCTGCTAGTGCTTGCACGTCATCCTCTTTAGTTCAGAGACCCATTAATTTACGGCGTTCAAATTATATATATATATATATATTATCCTTTTCGTTTTTCTTGGGCGGTGACATGTGGTAGTTGCGGATTGGATGGCTGACTTTCTTGCTTTTTTAAAAAATAAAAAATAAAATAAAAGAATGTTGACTTTTTATTTATTCAAAATGAACCTTTTAATATTTTAATGGTTTCAAAGCCAGCACTTCAAGTGAAATAAAATTTCGTAACAACAAAAAAAAATCAATAAAAAATGTGGACGACGTGCCACAAGTTTTAGAGAGAGAGAGAGATCGGAGGAATAAGAAAGAAAGACAAAAAGACAAAAAAAAAACTGTAAATTGTCTAATTGTACATGTGGCAGTCGATTAAATGGCTGACTTTATAGCTTCATACAATTCCCCAAATAAAAAAATTGGTTGACTTCCAACAAAAAAAAAGGAAAGAAATTATCTTAGCTAGCTAGCTGTCTGAATTAAATGAAAACATATTAATTAGGACGCCTTCTTAAATTAATATTATATATATATATATATATCGTCCCCGTAAATTAATATTTTAAACTCAACACTCTCAATGCGTCATAACATACATGATTGAATTCATGGAATAATCGATCGGAAACCAGTGGCCGACTTTTATAATTGTTGACTTTTCCTAAAAACTCTGGATGAGCCCTAAGTTTTACAGAAAGAGATAAGGACAAAAGAAAAAGGAGAATATTCTGAAAGCTGTCTTCTACGTACGGCTACGACCCCTTAATTGCAATGAAGAATTCGTGGAAGCCTGCCCTGCTGCGAGTAGAAGATGTAAACAGCTGGTCAGCGCGCGTTTCAAAATGCTTGGCTGAGGGCGGGCGGCTTTGACATTTTGCGTGTGGATATGGTTGCCACAGCTATTCCTTACTGTCCGACTGACTCTAATTTGGGTCTAATTTCCACGTGAGCCTATCTTTGATCATGGCCGACACTCTAACCAGACATCTTCCACCATACACTGTTGTCTAATGGGCCGTTTCAACTTCTTTTCCTTTTAATTTGTCCCGTCCTTCTGCGTAATCATCTGTGGACGTTTCCAATTCTTTTATTAGCGGAACGTTATTTTTTGTTTGTTTTTACTCTCAGATGCGTGACCTAGAATTTCAAAGCTGCAGCCAAATACTATATTTTCCTTGGAAACTATTGAGAATATATAAAATGCTCTCTCAATGAAGTCAAAAAGTTAATTTGTCCATGAAACACGTACTTCGTTTTCATTTTTTCCCCTTATAATGGAGGAGAGATCTGATGGGAATTATCGTGATTTAGACCCATTGAAGACGTACGAGAGTTAGATGGTAGTAAAATTGGGTGAAAATAGTAGGGTTTTTGCATAAGGGTATATAGAAATAAGGCAAAAGTGATGTCATATACAAATTCAATACTTGTCATGAATAAAGGTTGTAGATGATGCTATTTTAAATAATTAATTTCAATATTTACTAATGAAATTCTGAATTCCGCGCGGCCAGGTCCCGATAAATGTATTTACACGGCCTCAAACCAGGTCGAGAATGCAGCATTGAATCCCTCTCTCCCGTCAAAATCTCATAGAATGACGAAGTATATATATATCTGCATCTAAAACCCTTGTTTCCACGTTAAATAAGTTGAATTTAACATGCCAACTTTTTTTTTTATTCTTAAAATGTTCTGATCATAATACGTACCAAACCGAAATAAAAGCTTTGGTTACTAAAAAAAAGGGGATCTTTTGTACCCATTTAATTAAAAGGAATGATTAAGAAATCCTGATTGCTCTTCGTCCGTAACAACTAATTAATTAAGCCTAGCTAGCTAGGCTGCATCATCATCATCCATGACAACTAAGGCCGAGTACTAGAACATACAGTGATGTCGTAATTGCTTCCACCAGTCTTTGTCGGCAAGTGGACGCTGCCATTCGGAAACACGAGTTTTTGAAATATCGGAAGGGCGAGAGACGAAAGACGACACCCATATGCCTCTCGAGAGAACAGTCAAAGGGGTGGGCATGGATAATGCAAAGGGAATATGCATGTGCTGGTAGCTACTAGCTGTGACACTACAATTCCTGACCTGGTAAAGTTGGTCGTTCTTGAGCCTTTCAATTGCTAGCCTATCGAGCTTTGGAAAAGTCATCTGACTCATCTCCCACACCGAATCTCTCTCTCTCTCTCTCAACGCTTCTATGTCCGTGTTTTGACTTTCTCATTTTGAAAAGCCTGTCATACCTCCACACGCATATAAAACACCAACCTCCCAACGTCTTCAAACCAATTCACAACTCCTCAACAGCTTCACAACCTACTTTTGTCAAACACTCGATTTCTTCTCTCATTTTAACTGTTCTATATCAACCAATTCATCTGGTCTCTCTCTAGTATTCTGATTAGTTTCCGTCTGGGTTTTCCTTGAGCTCACAATCCTTATTGCTTCAGAGTTTGAGTTTTCGATCTTCCTTGTTTAGGGTTCAAATGGAAGAGGTCGATGTTCCTCACTTATTTCTCTGCCCGATTTCTCTAGAAATCATGAAAGACCCGGTTACAGTCCCTACCGGGATAACCTACGACCGCGAAAGCATCGAAAAATGGTTGTTTTCCGTGAAAAACAATACCTGTCCAGTCACAAAACAAGCACTTCCGGCTGACTGTGATCTGACGCCGAACCACACTCTCCGGAGATTGATTCAATCGTGGTGCATCATGAACGCTTCGCATGGCATCGAAAGGATTCCAACACCGAAGCCTCCAGTCAACAAAAACCAGATTGCCAAGCTCCTCGGGGATGCCAAATCCCCACAGTTGAAGATGAAATGTCTAGAAAAGCTCCGGTCAATCGCTTCCGAGAACGAAACCAACAAACGTTGCTTGGAAGCTGCAGGTGCCGTTGAGTTCTTGGCGTCAATTGTGAGTAACGCCAATTTGGTGGCATTAGAAGCAGCTTCACATGTTGAGATTGACTTTACAAGTGCAAGCAGCGAAGCCTTGAGCATCCTCTACTGTCTCCAAGTTTCTGAAGCCGGCCTAAAGAGTCTTATTGCGAAAAATGGTGAATTTATCAAATCCTTAACACGGGTCATGCAAGGCGGCGACTACGAGTCTCGCGCTTATGCCGTTTTGCTCCTGAGATCCATGCTTCGGGTGGCTGACCCGATGCATGTGTTGAGTTTGGGAACCGAATTCTTCGCCGAATTAGTCAAGGCCTTGCAAGATCAGATTTCCCAGCAGACCTCAAAAGCCGTAATGAAATTACTCATCGAGCTTTGTCCATGGGGAAGAAACAGAATTAAAGCAGTCGAAGCAGGCGCAGTTTCCATTTTGATAGACCTTCTTCTTGATTCTTCGGAACGAAGGGTTTGTGAAATGCTGTTAATGGCGTTGGACATGCTATGTGGATGCGCCGAGGGACGGGCCAAGCTGTTGGAGCATGGAGCAGGGCTGGCCATTGTCTCAAAGAAAATTCTCAGGGTTTCCCAGTTTGCGAGTGACAGGGCTGTGAGAATTCTTTTGTCCATTTCAAGGCACTCGGCAACTCCGGCTGTTCTTCAGGAAATGTTGCAACTGGGTGTTGTGGCAAAGCTGTGTTTGATGCTTCAAGTAGACTGCGGGAACAAGGCTAGAGAAAAAGCTAGAGAGATACTTAAATTGCATGCAAGGGCATGGAAGAGTTCTCCGTGTATATCAAACAGTTTGCTTTCTACATATCCATCGTGAGAGAGAAAAAAAGAAAAAAAGATAGGGAGGTTATACAAATGTAATTTCCTCTTTTTAGGATCTTTTTCAATACTGTAATTAATTGGTTCTTGGATGACGGAAATACTCATGAAATTAATATACGTAGGATCATTGCAAATCAAAAGCTGTGTCAATATTTTTCGGTAGTCGCTTGGATTTGTGTTTCCTTTTTCCTCCTAAGTTTCTTCGAGGGGCTTAGCTAGCTAGCTTGCTTGTTGTACAAAATTTTGAGATCTGGAAATGTTGCTCATGACAAAAACATATATACTTCAACAACGTTCCACAATCCACAAGACGGTAGGTCAAGCTGAAGCACAAATATAATTTTGGAGGGAGACACAAAAGAGTGTGAGCCTTAATAAGTGTTTCGGATGCGGTCGAAATTGTATGGCTTTCAAATGGTCAGGACGAACGGTAGGTATCCAGTTCTCTTAGTTTGTTTCTTCTCCATTTCCATTCTTTCCTTCTAAATTGCAAGTTATATTGTAAGACGGTATTCGTCGAACCAGTATATTACACATCTGGAGCTAGCTTGGACGGACGTTTTTCTTTTTAGTTTAAAAGGGATCGTGAGCCAGACTCAGGCAAATGGTGCATTAGAAAATCCTTTAGCATTTAGGTCAACGCTCTTGGATCAGTACCGTCGTCGTCTAGCTAGCTGTATTGAAGTAGGCTCAACGACCACTTTATAACTTAAAACCTATTGCGCATGCATTTTGGTGGTTCTGGATCCATTCTTGTACATGTAAATGCAAGTGAGGACTGCTCTCTATATATTACTTGAAGCCTCTAATTAAGGGTGCTGGCTGATCATGATCTCCGGCCGTTTCGCACGCGAAGGGCTAGATTAATTCTTTGTTTTCTGTGCAAGGGCTAGATTAATCTACGTCATCGATGGAATTTTAATTTTTAAATACCTATACAATCTCCATTAAGCACCCCCCCCCCAAAAAAAAGCATGCTGTAAATTATGTGCTGAAATTATTTTAGAAGGCTTGGAGTTCCTCGGATATATCTTTTTTTATTGTATTAATAAATTACAGAATGACAGCCGTAAATCACTTTCTATTGGTTTGCGTAACTACAAACAAGCGTAATTACGTATATACCTGGCGAGTCAGTCACATATGAAAAGTAAATACATGAGCCGTCCGTCCAAAAATTAATTACGTTTTATATATTTATAGCTGATATTATTATTATACCTTTGCGAATCAAATTCTACTGTACTATGTAAATTGTAATCACCAGATAATTAATTGTATTATTATATCTTTGAATTGCATTATATGGTTTAAGAGCAAGTATATGTAGTTGATGTATACGGTTGTGTCAAAAATTTCAAACCTCTTTCATAGCTGAACGCAGTACGCAGATCTTCAAACATGATGGCCTAATTGTTCTGTTTAATTTTCTGCTTCTTTTAGTCACTATCCAAGATTAAAGACTCGCTGTCCTGACTAATTGTAAGCTTCGAAAATTGGTAATTGGTGCAAATATTAGAACTGATCACAAAGTGAAACTGAGCTCGAGATTGAGCTAATTGGGCTTGTGCGTGCCTGTGTTTACGAGTAGCAGCTCATGTTTATTTCATCATGTGAAAAGAGTTTCTTGATATATCAATGCTATAATTATATAGCATTTGACCGCATTGGCAGAAATATTACTTTCTCAGCTTTGCATAATTAATACGCCGGAATCGTTTAAGGGAAGCAAATTCTTGAAGAACACTGATTTTCTTCAGACATCCCTCAAGATATCATTGATTAGTGTTTTGAAATTTAACATACTTCTCACAACACCATGGTAACATGCATCCATTCTGGAAGCCATATATCCTGATTAAACCGTGCCCAAGGATATTAATTATAACTGCCCCAGGTAATTCGGCGTACAGCTCGATCGATCGCGCGCACACGGTAATGCCAAACCCTGTTTCACCCGATCGAGTTAGTCGTGGACGTCATATATATATGGTGGTGGGCCTGGTGGATGTGTGTCTCTTCCCAAACGTTGTGATCTATACAAGACATAGTTGCACGGCGGGCATGCAAGCAAGCAAAGGAGGCTACAGATGTGAAGGTGGGTAATTGAACTCTCACGTCGTCCACAAGTACAATTCCAAATTTCCAAGCAGCGTACTAGATGCGCCGTCTATTTAATAAGCTACTCATCTTATGCATTTAATATGCAGCTTTTTTAGTATTTTATTCCATTTGACCGGGTGGCTTCCGTGTTTTAACATTGATTGTAGTTCTGATTCATGCTCCTTCAACGATTGGATTTGATCAAACGTTTTAGACGGCCGTCAATTCTGAAACGAAACGATCTTGGCTATTTCTTTATTGGATCATGATATGTGATTTTCTGGGATCATGCATTGCACTTATAAGTTCCATGTTGGTTCATTCCAAGTTTCTAAGCCAACGACTTTCCCAACTTAATTAATATTTCGTCCCCGCCTCGGCCGTAGCTTAATTAATTAATGTCTTATTTATCTTTGAATATTCCAACCGAAGAAGTCCAAAAAGGAAGAAGAAATTCAACTTTCCTAACGTATTGCACCACAAAGTTTCTCAAGGGTGAATGAAGAATATGCAGGTCTTTGAGGGCCCCGTAGAACATGTGGAATTCACGACTATATATGTAAAGTACTTTACTACTCTCAACTTTAATTTTAAAGGTTTTTGAATAGGAGTCTAAGGTCTTGAACTCTCCAAAATAAAGGGCTGTCGTCTGTCTTCGAAGTGTAATTAGGTTCGTAGGTCGCCCATGGGAATTAGAATCATATATATTAGTAACGTAAAGGGTGGGATCGTCATGGTAAGTCTTCCAAGTTTTTCAGGGCTGGCCACTAGCTATATATATATTGACCAGCGCCAAAGACAGGAACTTCCTTTCGACCACAAATTGTTTGCTTCTTGCACTTTCCACTAGCAGTACCCTTTGGTATATATGCACTACTATATATGTATATAATTCAAGTCTCTAGACAGGAGTGCTGGAGTACTGATATTTTGTATATCTCCTCTAGCTGGAATTACTTGTTAAGGTGACAATTTAATTGGATTTAACAAATAATTAATCTTTTGGTCACATCTGTTGAATTCCGTACGGCGTCGTTATCCAAGGAGGAGGGTTTAGGCTCTTTTGGAGATGATTCATGTTGCCTGATCAGTACGTCGTCAGTATATAATTTTCTCTCCAATTGAAAACACTGTTGTTCATCTAATTATATGATATTTTTGAAATTATGTATGCATTAGCTTTTAGATCTTCACAAGGCCAAACTCTAGAAGTCGCGTTCACTCTTTTCTAGAAAGGAATGATTGCATAACGATTTCAATTTTAAAAAGGTGCCCAAATTGTAAACTTAATTTCATTCAATATAATGTGCAAATCCCAAACAAGCTAGTAATTGAGAAAATATACTAACCCAAGTTCTTAGATTTATTCCCTGTCCATAGTGTTTGGTAAACTAGCTAGCTAGAGATTAATTAAGATATGAGGATTAGGGTTTATATTCAAAAGGTTAGATATCGATCAATTCGTTTCATATACACATACTGTGCATGGTATATACGTACTAAAGGGATCAGTACTCAGAGATTAAGGCTTAACATCTTATTGAAGATATGAGGTTTAGGGTTTATATTTATTGGTTTAGAGACAATATTGAGAAGGATAACAGCGAGGAATGAAGTATTTTCTTTTCCCTCCTTTCCTAGCCAGCCATGAATAGTACTTACTTCATTAATTCCGACGACATTAATGTACTTTTGAGTATGAAAAGGCTTCTGTACTGTCTGCACAAAGAACGATTTTCTTCTTTTCGGATATTGCCGGCCGGTGACCTGCTTTATATAAGCATTTATACAAATGGACCATTACTCTATGGATAGAGTAACTTGGCTATTAAGATTAATCTTTATAATTTATTACATTTAGAGGTTATTTCATGATAATCTTCCCATCCTATTCTATACATGCATGCTTATATATTCCCCATGTCTCTAGTAGGTACTGTCATCATTGATCACTTGACAAATCGACCGGGCTCCAATCAGAAATCAATAAATTAACTTGGATCTTGTGCGTCCTGACCCATCCCTGTCAGCTGTGTTCCTTGAAATGTATGATTCAACATCATTTGAGAATTCAACCACAATGCTTCTCGAGAGACTATGTCTTCGCCTGGCAATTGTGGCAACCCGAAATTGCTTGTGTCATATCTTAGGGATTGTTCACTGATATCTCGATGTTTCTGACTAGAGTCTGATCCACAAAGGTACATCTGGTTATTGTCACTTGCACAAATTTCAACGGACAGTACTTCAGAGAAAGTGTGGAAGCGAAACAACCCGTTGTCTTCCACTGATTTAGTATCTGAGCTCAAGTTTGCATTTGAAATTTTCAGAGGCTCCAAAGCTGAGTCAAGATCACTAGGAAATTCTGGCAGCTCAAACCCCGTCTCAGAATCCGGCTTTAGATTCAAAAAGTTTGCATAAACAAGGGCGAGGTCAATATGTGAACCATCAGGCATCATTGAAGAGCCAGTGGAGTCGACCAAGGAATTCCCTTTGGCACCGTAGGTTTCCCCCATTGGGTAATTTGGGAGCCTACCATAAGCCAAACTTCTAGACTGGCCAGCATCATTGGATAGCCTTAAGGACTTACCCCTTCTGCTTTTCCGGCAGCCGCCACCAATGGGTACGTTCCGGAGGGATCCTCCTTTAGTCCAATATCTTCTACAGCCCTTGCAAAAGTACCTTGGTTGCGTTAAACTGTAGTTGTTGTAGTAGCAAAATTTTGTGTTGCAAGAACAACACCTCGGACAATTTGGTGATATCTCAACGTTTGGCTTCCGTCCTCTCTCCATGACCAATTTCCTGACTCAGACTGCTGCACATATGCTTCATCAAAAGACTTTACTTTCACTGTTCCCACTTCTCTCTCTCTCTCACCCTCTTGTGGACCTGGGAGAGAGAGAGGGCATAGTTGGAGAGAATGCAATAGTGCCAACAGATTATATGGGGAATTGAGAACGCTTCTGCAAACCCATGGACATGAGTGTAGGGGTTGAAGTCGTTCAAGTAGGGGACATGCTTGGAAATGCTCACGCATGCACTCCATGCTGCCATGCACATATAAGTGCGCATTACAAGTCGGGATTTTTGGGTGCCGTACGTTGGGGACGACAGGTAGTTTGCCACAGCCCCGTAGGCTGATACAAGGTGTCGGTGTTTGCCACACGTGGCACGACCGTAATGGTAGGAATGAGGGTGATATTGGAAGCAATGGCCTCGAGAGGCTCGTTTTTAAGTTTCTTCCAATAGCAGACATTATACATTAATTAAGCACATCCCTTCATATGGTCCCCCAAAGTTCTCGATTCCCATCATCCAATACCAGAGCTTTTATATGTCCTTTCTGCGTAGAACACCACCTTATAGTGAGTTGGGTTTCGGATTTGGGATGCCGACTAGACACTTACATTGTCTTCCAACATATATACATACACAATACATATATATAAACTACTGGTTTTATTGCAAAATTTGTTTTTTTTTCCCAATTTAGTAAAGCAAAAACAAAAAAAAACTTAGGAGCTGTTTGGGTGTGGGGTTTATTCTTTTTCTTTGGGTGTATTCAATGTTCAAGGTTTATGTTTGATTGAAGCTGTTTCCGTTCTATTTGGGTGACTTTTATTGTGTTGGAAAGGCACGAGCACAAATTCCTTAGTAAGGAACGGTCGGTTGCTATATATGCAAGTAACAGAGGATCTCTAGGATCATGGGCTTCTTTCTTGGATCAAGGAACTTGCAATTTTTCGTGTTGGAAATACAACCATTCTATGAGATACAATACAGATTTGTTAAATAGCACCGAGAGATACTCATACAGTATATAATTATGAGAAGTATAATAAAAAACCCAACTTCAATTAATAACAAACCTCACCAAATCACGGTCACACTTGCAGAGAGAGAGAGAGAGAGAGATTGTGTCCACATCCCTGCTCAGTATGCAAATGGGAAGCCAGATTGGATGGTATTGTGACCGGGGGAGGACACACCTGATTTTAGGTGATCTGCAGCTATCACATTGAAAACAAGTGGACAGTCTATGCACCATAACCCAAGTGACGAAATTTTCTATGTACATTTAAAAATAGCAATGGTGCTCTCTATAGTCTCCATATAATACACTACTCCGTAATGTGTTCTTTCGAGTAGTCAAAATTTTCAACAAATAGCTCTCCATCTTCAGCTCCATAAACCCTAAGAACTGGAGATGACAAGCATTTCCAGTAGCTTAGGTTCCAAATAAGATGATTGGGAGACAATTCAATCATTGGGAGACAATTCAATCAACAATTAAACTGAAAAAAATACAGGTATATGGTACATTACTGATACAAAATTTAGCGGACTTGGTGTGATCAGAATGCCAGTGCCCGAAAACATTTAAGTAATTCTCGCAATGCCAATGCCCAAAAACAATAGGTAATTCTCGCAACGAAGAACAAGGACTCTGTTGGGACGATGATTTCATGCATACTTGCACCAGCAGTTTCCAGGTTTGCAGTATAGCGGAATGGGGTAAAAGGACATCCTTTAATTTCTCTATAGCTGACCCAACCTTTCCTGTTAAACCACATAAGAGCACCAATTTAACCCATTAGAGTACTAATAGTATACCGGATATTATAGTATACTGCCAGATAAACCAAAACTTATAATGATAACATGGATACAATGGGAAAGTATCATAGAGCATACTACATACTCCTCAAAAAGTGCTCCACAGAAAATGCAGCAGACGCAAAATGACAGTCGAAATTGATCCCCATCATTATATTAGAAAACTACGACAAGATGGGACGTGATAAAGGAGATTGTGGAGACAAAAAACTTCTAAACTTGGTTAGTCATGTAAATGTCTACCAAAGAATATGATTCACAAGGGAAAAAAAAGGTTTCACCAAAACTTTCAACAATATGCACAAATAGGAAAAATAGGATCAAAATACAACATAAATAAAGATGTTTTTTTGACAGGCGTACTAGATTATTCTCTTCTCTTCTTGAATGCTACTGCAGTGGAAAATAGCTAAAAACTATAGGAAGTATTGATATTTGAAATAATAATATATGACCTGAAGCATCTGCATTAATTTTGGATGCTGCTCCAGAAGCTGGCAAAGTTTATCCCGATCACTTAATAAAGACTGCCATGAAAGGAGTTCAACAACAATAATTAGAATAAACAGGAGCAATACTAAAAAATGCATATCCTTCAAGATGAATCATACGTAAAAAGTACCTGAATAGCTTCTGGGGATTTGAAAAACTCATGTAATGACATTCCTGCATCTTGTTGCTGCTGGAGTGAGAGATCCTCTTGCCGGTGTAAAACTTGCTGCTGAGCATGTTCAGCATGTTGCTGCTGTTGCCCATGCGAAAACTCTCGCTGTTGAGGTTGATAATAGGCGTTAATGGGAGGAATCAGCGACTGCTGCAGCATCTGCAATGGATGCACTTGCATTTGAATTTGATTTTGCAAAGACATCCCATGTTCTAACTGTTGTGAAGATGGAATAGATGGCCTAGGATGCTGAGGTGGCTGGGGAGGACGTGGAAGCTGGGGAGGCTGTAGTGGCTGCAACTGACTAATGGAATGTATTGATGGCATTGAAGTCTGGATGGTAAGACTCTGCAAGATACTTGACGGGTTCTCACCCAGATGCTGATTTGCGGTGCTTCCATAAAGGTTAATGGGAATTGAACCCGGCCTATTGAAACCTGAGGATGGCACCAAGGGAGGTGGTGGATAAGAAGATGTGCCCACAGTTGTTGCATTGTACGCTGAGGATGGGGAAGTAGAAGTTTTAATAGATGCTAAATTGTAGGGGCTAGATGAAAATGGAGGTGGTGTAGGAGGAAGAGGTGGAGGAGGCCTAGCAGATCTGGGAGAGGGGATAGAAGTCCTTGGATACTTGGAATCTGGCATGGGAACAGAGGATGTAAATTGTGTTGAATTGTTATTGAACATAGATAGGTAATCCGACTGAACCTGCAACAGAAGAAAAGAAATCTAACCATGTAAATGCAGATGGACAAAAAAAACAGTACACGGCAATGCTGCCGCATAAAATGTGAAGAAGCGGTCTGAATTCTCTTACTTGGAATGCTAGGGGAAGTGAATGCTGTACATCTGTCACAGGGTTAATAAATAGGGAGGCCTGATTTGGAACAAGATCAGAAGCATGAGATATAACTGGTGACATTGTTGGTGGAGGTGGCATTGGAGGCAAAGGTGGTTGATTTGGAGGATATCTCTGGTCATAAAGTCCCTGAGATCCTGTAGCTAGAGGACTGTTGGTTGGATAACTATTTTGTCGAGTTATCCTAGACTCAAATGGTAGTTGAATAGTTGGTGCTGATGCACTATTGTAAATAGAGGCAGGAAAACCAGAACTACTTGTTGCTGCAGAATCAAACCCGCTGCAGGTCTTAACTGGAGTCTCATCAGAATGCTCAAAATACTTCTTATCTGAAGAAACACTTTGTTCTCGAGTCAATCGCATTTCAAGACGCGAAACTGACATCCTTGAAGAGAACTCACTCTTGGCATTTTCATCAACATTGGATGCTACTGGTGTACCCATGCGAGAAAATTGGCTATTTTCATTGACATCACTCTCAGTCTCTTCAACGATAGAGCGGGGAGAACTTTGCTCAATTATGACCGGGGCAGGCTGCTGTAGATTATCATCCGGCTGAGGAAAAGGCAATTTGTCATCAGATTCAGACTCCTCTCCGTCAAAAACTATATCAATTCCCTGGAGTTCATCATCTAGCTCTGTTTTTAATTGCTTAGATTTGAACTTCTCCACATCTGTGCCATTCTCACGACCTGCATTCTTCACCTGTGCTGCTGCCTCCCCAACAACTGCTGCCACTGGATTCTGGCGTTCCCTTTCTAAGGCCATAAACTTATCAACATGTATTGAGGGCGGCCTTCCACCAGTGGATCCTACTCGTTGGACAGCTATTACATTGGGATTACTAGTATTATCGATGCTTCTTTCTCTTGCAACATAGTCATCCACATGCATAGAGGGCGGCCTGCTGGTATTTGGTTTCCGCCCCCTGAAGTTGTCCCTGCGAGTAGAACCAGAAGGACCATTAGATGTTCCCATACCCCGCAGAAATGCACCTTGGGCCACAATCTCAGCCGGTGAATTCTCTCCTCTAGCACGTTTACTCAGACTATCCACTGAAGACACTTTCCTCTTTCCAGAAAGAGTTTGAGATGATCTATCATCAGGACATTCCCACAGGAACTTTTCTCCTAGTCCTCCCAGGTAAAGAAAATCATCATCCTTTTCAGCAACTCCATCTGCCATTCGCTGAATCTTCAATGAACCAGGAACATCATTCGGTGACAAAACAACACCTTTACTAGAAAAAATGTCCTCTGCTTTAATAGAACCAGAAGGCTTCTGCAACAATAACAACAATGACTTTGCACACTCTGTGACCTATACAACAATGGTAAGGAATGGGGAAGTCAGGTAGTAAATCAGCAGTCGACGGGAAAATAAAGAATGCTAGCAAAGCTAAATCTCAAATGAACCATACCCGATACAAAGAGGTTTCCATGTCAGAGGTGGCTGTGTGGTTGTCAATGGGGATCTTGGAACTCAATAGAGTAATCAATTCCTGTACGTAATTACCGTTTTCTTCAGGAAAGCCACCAGTCCCAAGCGTATCATCAGAAAGCCCAAAAAGGTATTTCAATGCAACGACACTGTCCAAGTTCAAACTGACCAACAAGCAAACTGTAAGTCTGGCTAGTCAAAGCACTAACTGAGAATTATTATTATTATTATTTTCTGAAAAAGCACTAACTGAGAATCAATTACAACAAGATGACGATAATAAGAAAGATTACTCTTATGACCTGGATATCCAGAATTCATAGCAGTAACTAGAGTTAACCTGTGATAAAGCCTATGCCCATACAGAAAGCCAGGGAACATAAGTCCTAAAACCAAGTTATGCTACAATTGAGTTCTTAGGGGTCCAATTGCTGCCCGGGTTTCATGTAAAAAAAAACTACTCAAGCAAAAGAAAAATAAGTAATGTTCCCGATATGATAAACTGAAGGAGGAGCATATAACGAATGTTTGATGAACATTTCTTCAGTTCTGTAGTGCAAGATACATCTCTGAAACGGTTGTTTGATGACTAGTGAACAACTTGACAACAAAGACTGCTAGCGCTCCTAATACATATGTTTTGGATGTTTCCAGTAAAAATACAAAGACAGGCAGGTCATTAAACCCTATTGTCTACATGAATCCAACTCTACACAAATATTGCATACACATATCCACATATGCCTGTCAAGAACTCACCTTTTCCCATCTATGCAAAAACGCAAAGCGCTCAAAGTCAATGCATCAACTGCCTCAATTGCGTACATTGACAAACCATCTTCTGTATCAATTGATCTAAACAACTTCTTCCAGCAACATAGCAAAGGTGGGCTCCTTCCCAACTCAAATTCACTACAAAGATTATCTTTGCTATCCCAATCGTGACCTCTCCCTAAATCAAGATCCTGACTCGCAGATTGGATATGCAAGGAAATAGTTGCCAGAGCATTTCGGCCTTCACTGAAAGAACTGAATTCACTAAAGGCTATGAGACATGCAAGTAACTCTTTTCCAACCGGTAGAACCTGAAAAACAACGAATTGTCTGTAAACATCAAAAAAGTAGGTAGCTCCCTTTTGTGGCTACTCATGACTGTTTTCCTGATTTATGAAAAAGAATGTGAAATTGATTTAATTCCTACATGATAATTTCAAAGTGACCTAATAACGTAATGGAAATCAAGCATCCAATGACTGATAGTGATCTTTGATACTCAATTTGTCATAAGGTCATGCATATTTTTTTCTCAGAAGACATACAGTTTATAAAAGATACAGAAACTTCTACTAAGAATTAATGGATACAAATAGCAGGACGATATGATGGACAAAGGAACTTCATTTATATGAAAGGAACAAGTAATTACCAGACAAAACTTAAGGAGATAGCGTAAAATCTCCAAAAAGTCTTCAGTACTCAAATTCTCAAAATTGCACCTGGTAAACCATCGAGTTTTAAAATTTATAGTAATAGATTCTCCACATATAGGAAAGGATTAATACAATTGAATATATAATCACATGTTATACACTCACAAATCGGGTCTGCCAGGGTATTGTCGTGGTTTTTGTGCATTACAAAGTAGCGAGATGGACTTGAATACAGGGATGCACCAACTAACTAAAGTAAACCCGCAATTAGCTGGATATTTAGTTTCTGGAATCTGTTTCACATCCAAATCAACGGAATCCAAAACCTTCTCAAGAACTTGAGTGAGCATCTGAACAGCACCTTGCTTTATTAACAGCGCCTGCAAAAGAATCTGACTGTAAGTAAAAACTCAGGTGAAAAAAAAATGCACATTTAGAATAAAACTGAAATTACTGAAAGTAAGAAAACCTTGCCACACGGATGCTCCATTAAGCCAGCAAGGAAATCAAGAAATCTGTAAACCTGAAAATGGAGAAAAGAGAATTACATCTAGAAGTACCACACTCGAAAAACTTTAGCCTGATGGTGACAGAAAATGTGCACCTTGTAAGCATCTATCTCTGATGGAGAAGATGAATCAGAAACACAATCACGGGTCCATGATAATATGGGACGTACAAGTACAGAAGCATTCTCAGCATTTTGGCAAGCAATACGAATTATTAAAACTCGTAGCATGTCTTGAATGACCACCAATGCCTATTTAGGGGAAAAAAATCAGACTCGGGATTATGAAGTTGAACCCAATCCCAATCTCATTCGCACTCCACCCTTCGTTATTGATGTCATAGAAGAGCAATAACTAAACCAGGGGGAGGAGACATACAGATATTGCATAATGTTGGATAATCTGAGCAAGTTTGTCAAGCTGTGGCGTCAATTGGCTACGCAGCTTTTCAAGGTGACCGGGCTCCAGATACCAGTTGACCTGTCTCTCCTTCCGAGGCCCCAGTAAAGTCCCAATAGCCAATGTTCTAAAGCCACTCAACAAGGGCATCCCATTTTTCCAAAGCCAGATACCCTCTTCAGGGAATAAATCATTCTTGCAATACGAGAGAGATTTTAGAAAGAAAAAACTAGTCAAAGATTGCAGTTCATGGATGTCAGTCAACATTATCGATGCAGGAAACAGCATATGAAACATATCAGGTAATAAGCAGAACCAGAACAGAGAAACCCAAACATTCAAATTCATCTAGTCAACAAGAAGATGTAGTAAACAAACATTGATTTAAAAAACAAATCACACTCCTCTGGAGGAATTTCTTGCATTCCAAGTTTTGAAGTGCCGATAACCATAACAACGAGATTCCTTGAGAATTAAATATTTGCATACCAAAAGACACAGCAAACTGCAGGTTTCTTTTGGGCCCAAGGCCAGCAAAGAAGCAGCTTGGACACTAGCAAGCAGTGAATGGAAAAGGCCAGGAGTCCAACCATATACCGGCCAACAAGCAAGGGCTGACACAATAAGATGGCACACAGCTCCAAAACCAAGGGCAGAATCTGGATAATGAGAGGATAAGTCTGCAGCACACGCAGCTAGTTTTGGACTGCCCAAAAAAAATCACTGAATTAGAAGCAGACAACACCGCTACAGCTCTCAAATGCAAAGGAAAGAAAATTCAGAATTACCTTACTTCTCGATGCAATCTTAAAAGTGCATTCATTAGTTTCGAATTTCTATGCTGCTCCTTAGCTTCCTATAGGCAAAGCAACGAAACAAATTCTATTCAAGCAGAACTATGATGTAGGTACACGTTGTATAGGTTGTAATATTACCATAAAAGATATACATCAGCCAAGCTAGTTCTCATTAGCTGTTACCCAGTCTTGAAGTATTAGACATATAAAGAAACTGTGGGATACCTTACTCTCAGTGAAATCAGAACAAAGAATGATGCCAGACCATATAAGGGGGATATAGAGTAGAAGAGACCGAGGATAAAGGTGATACTAAAAGAACAGAGGCACAAATCTCAGGCACTAACAAGCATATCATTAAACACCAATGCTAGCACACTTTACCGTAACAGAAAACTTAATCTACAAGGACCACTCCAAATCCCAGGCACCCATCATACTACCAGAAAAACACTTGCCTACCACACAACAAAATAGGACTAATGAGAATTAGCATGCACGTTCTGAACTACTTAACAGCAACTGACCAAGCAAACACCTTCATTTCTCAGTTTTATCATCACCCATAACTCAACGAGCCAGCATCAAAACAGGTCTACAGCTCCATCAATCAACCATTTCTAGCAAACAACACTCCCCAATAGACACCTTTTTCTAGCAGACATAATATAAAACCTACCTACTTCTCCAGAGCAATCCCAATCCCTGAATCAGACAAGTTCTCAGATGAGAAAGAGCTTAATCTATGTACTTATCAAAAAAAGAAAGAGCTTAATCGATGTATGTTAGGTGGATTCAATTTCGCTCAAGTACTTGTGTGTCCAGGGGTCAGATTCATTCATCCTAAATCTCAAGACAGCCGTAGCTTCATTATCAAACTGTTCAATAAAGAAAGTATATACTTGCCCAAAAACCAAAAGAACTGTTAGATACAATTTCACTCCAGATTAGAGCCAGATTTTTTTTCTGCTTAACAAATTACCTGTCATTGAGCAAAAGGGTATTCAAAGACACACCTGTAATTTCTGCAAAAGGTTGATCAACAATACCAAAGAAGGGATCAAGAGATCAACTAAGCTCTGCTCCCGGTTACGTTCTAAAAGTAAATCTGATGTAGAGTTGCATTCTGTACCCTCATCAACAAGGTAATCTGATTGGAGAGAGAAAAAGGAGGGGAGGATGATGATCAAAACAGCAGACAAATTGCTGATGAGATTAATGTATTGGATACTACAATGTCAACAGCCAGTTTTAATGGAAACAATATAATCAGAATAGCAATAAAATGTCACAGTCCGGATGGGGATAGCACCAATACATCAATGCACTACTGTGCCAATATTTTATAATCATCCATATAAACAGTATCACCCAAGGTTCCCAACAAATATATCAAAAACCAGACAACAGGTTATGGTACCTGGTTAATATGCATGTATAAAATCACTTCCACATGTTGCTTTTTTTTTAATAAGTACTTCCACAAGTTGCTATGCATACACAATCTGTATGAGAAACCAATGGAATGCAATATATATCAGCTTACCATAATTGTTTGAGGACCTCTCAAGCATGAACCTGCAGCTAACCAGAACTGCATAGATAACTGGCACAGCACCTTCATCATACAGTGCGGTAGCTACAGTCTACATCAGAAAATTACACTCAGCCAAGTCACATCCTATGATCTAAGCAATTCGATGAATTACTCCTAAATATCCACATCGGAACAGCGCTAGTTCATAAGAGTCACTTTGGAAACATACGAAAATATATCACAATTAATAAACAACCGATTGCATACCGAGTTCTCCGAAATAAATGCCAAAATTCGAAACGCTGTCGTCAACTGTGCCACTGAAGAGTCACTAAGTGTAACACCATCAAAAGACTTCTCAGAAATGAATTTTCCCAGACTCTCCATAACATTAATATCAGAACCACTGGAAGAGTCTCCAACCACATTCTCACCATCGGCCAAATCTGACACAAGAATGTTGGTTGAAGTCAAGTGAGCATCTGCTCCAGAAGCTAACACAGCAGCATACCGTAGAAGACCAGTAGCCCCATTTTTATGATAAACTACACCAGCATCTATCCATTCCAACAGCCGTGTAGGAGCATCTTTTGTATTTGACCCCGGGGAAGAGGAAAGTAGAGCCCTATGGATTTCTAAAGCATGTTCGATCCAGGAAGCCAGAGAAAATGCTGTTGAATCAGTAACAAGGACTTGAAGAATCTCAGCAGCAGAGTGAGATATTGCGAGATTTAAAGGTAAAACACCTGAACATTCAAAATTTCATTCAAGTGAGTACTTACTTCTTAGTAGACATTTAAGAGAACGCAATTTTTTTTTCCTTGAGCCAGCTCAAGCAAAATAAATATGCAACTACTTAAAAGGGAAAAGTACCGAGAAGGCCTACATTTCTGTACATAAGTTTCTTTTGAAAAGGTTCAACCATCGCAAGGCAAAGGGTTTTATACCAGATTTGACTGTAATAGCTTATTTTGAGTTGAATCCATTTAAAAGATATAAAGCTTTGAGAGAACAATTACACAAATGAATAACCGGAAAAAACCTGAAGTTAACTATTGAAATCCACCATAACACTAATCAACCAAAGGAAATTAGGTGAATTATGCATGTCAAACTCGATTTGTTTTCTAGCATATATCTTTAATATATTAATTTATAGTGGTTTAAAGATACTTGAATAAATCACAACATTCCTATCTAAATAAGAATTACATGGTTTCAAAAACCTTAGGTTTGGAGTAGAACGCCTAAATCATAGTGGTTGAACTTGCTTCGAAAGAAATTTTTGGTAGCACCAAGCTGTCCCAAAAAAAAATTTCTGGGCCTTATTGGTCCTCTCAAGAGAGGAGCGCATGCATTATTAGTACTTTTTTCAAGAGTAAACAGAGTAAGTGGACTACCACTAATTTTGGAATCTGGTTCCACTTCCTTGACAGAATGTAATGCTTCAATTAGAACTGAAACAGCCTACAAAACAGAGAATTATGAAGCGTTACAGAAAAAAACTGAAGTGTTTAGCCATCCACTTGCATGCTACATATTAAAAGAATTTACAAATAGCAATAGTAAAGAACAGTTACATAAAATTGAACAGAATGCTATGATATTTAGTTTCGCTTCGTTATACACTATTTACCTTGATAATTGCACCAATTATAAAGGTTAGCACTAAAACCTTCTCCAAGTAAATTCCCCCATCACCTAAGAAAAGCTCTAAATAAAATTCCACCTAGATTCTGTGCTAAGAGCCTCAAAGACGGATAGTAGAGTCCTGGGCTTGACCCCCATTGTAAAGCCAATAAAGACAACTCACTAACATCTTTTACCGGCACCCAAAAATTAAATAAAATTAAACTAGCAAAGTTTTTATCGTCTAATATGATGCATTAAATAGCTGACTTATTTAAAAATTTTAATTAATATATTTCGGAGAAGGTAAGTGGCAAATCAATCATAACATAATCACAACCCTGACAATATGAAATGTTGCTAGCTTGACTCTTGTAATGTAGTGACTGCATCGATCAAACTGAAGTGAAACTTGTATATGCTCATCAAATATTGCTTAAGATAGAATGTTCATCTCTACCTCTGGAAAATATCCCAGAGCCAACAGAGCCTGGCGACCACAGTCAGACCTGCAAATCATTAGACAAATCTGCGTCAAAATGATTAAAGTTGCATGAAAATTGAAAATTTTCATAAAATGAAACAATCAATTCTACCTAGACAGAGCACAAAGTTCCCACAACAACCATAAAAACTCTTCTGATTGTGGAGTTGAGGAAAGCAGACGATCTACAGCATTAACCTGCACCAACGACTATACTTGGCAACAAATCTCTAATGGAATTGAAAAAGGCAAGTAACAGGACTGTGTAATTGCAGTTTCGACTGAGACATGTAACTAACCACCCTCAAATGCACCCTGACAATCATGCCAACTTCCTGAGGACTGCAAAAGAAACCCCTGGATATTAAAACCGATGCATACCGAAGGGGAAGAAATTCTTCCTTATTCACTTCATCACCACCCCTTAGGGCATGAATAATTGTAGCTGAAAGCTCGGGATGATTTAATAGGAAGATTAAGCCTGAAAAAGAATACACGCAATGAGAATTCCAACAATCCAAAAGTCTGATCAATGAAAATAACACAGGTTACACTAACAAAACCTGAGCGACAAAAAAGAAGTGAAAAAATAATGGCCTCAATTGATGATGCAATATCCACAAATACATCCATGGCATGTCCAGTTTCTGACCGCAACACTGGTGATGACAACAAAGCAGCTGACAAAGGTAGAAAACCCCTCTCCTGCTTCAACAGAAACATACTGAATATTAATATGGCTAGAATTATTCAAGATCTGTGGAGATGCCTTGTGATTTATGGGATAGCAAATTTGCAAGCAGATTGGCCCATGCATTGTGACCAAAGTTAAAAACATTATTAAACTTAATTCTAGCAACCAATGTTGTTTTTCTTCTCTGGACCTCCACAATATAAAGGGCTGGAGCAGTGCTTTTCCCCGAGCACCTTACAACCCTCTAGAGTCTCCCATCCTCATCTCTTTACATGTTTCCTTCATTTCATGTATTTCTTTTTCTGGGGTTTGGTGCCACTTATTCTTCTACCATCATATTTACAAAAAAAGATGTTTCCTCTAATTTGGTTACATGAGGTAACCCCCGTGAGTTTACCAGGTTCACTAGATTACTTCGCAAAGGGACACTTAAAAACTCTAACCTTCGAAAACTTCTGAATCAAATCTAAAATCATTGTTGTTAAAATAGAAAGTGCTTTTGAAACCAACTCCACCCAAGCTCCCCTTCTATTTCCTACCAAAACTAATGAAGTAAAGCAACGTTTAAACTGTTGAGAACATGAGAACAGGTAGATACAGGCATTCACTCTTACCGAATTGCACCAAGGACTCTACCCTCTATCTCTTTTTTTTAATATGAAAGAGAAGATCTTATGTCCACAGATCATTTGTCCACAACAATCATATATATGTAAGTTTCATAAGCAATATACATTAACAAAAAACAAATTGATCTTATTATTTAATTAAGACTATCAAGACCCTCCACCTAAAAACAAATAGAAGTCTCCTTATCCTTGTGGGCAGTACTTATGTCAGTACCTATAGAACTCTGGGTTCAGTCCTGAGCTTTCCAAGTCTACAAAGAGTTGAGATTAGGGCTGCACAACCGGAAATCCGGTCCGGTTTTTGTACCAGAATCCGATCGGACCGGATTTCCGGTTGTGCCTAAAATGAAGGACCGGACCCCTTATAAGCGGTCTGGTAGGTTTCATTTCTTTTTTAAGTTTTTTATTTTTTTTCCTAACTTTTTTTATTTTTTATGTAAATCAAGGGAAAAGGACTTAATTTCGAAGGGGGAAGGCCGGAAGTGACTCAAGGGACTAGGGAGGGCGTCAAAACACATAGTTTTGACGTCGGGATTTTATTTTTTAAGTTTAAAGTTTGTATTAAAAAATTTAAAAAATATATATTATTTAAATTAATAAATCTGGTCCGGATTTGGACCACTGAGACCACAAATCCGGTCTGGTCCGTTCCGATTTTGCGGTCCGGTCTGGTCTGCGGTCCGATTCTGTGCAGCCCTAGTTGAGATGACAGAAGACCTAGGAATTCCTATGGCAGAGGATTTGACACAGCTATATTCGACAAATATAAATCATCCAGTGGTTATCAATGTAGAGGTACCACTGCCCATACTGGTACCTCAGACGCACAACACCCATCAAGAACACACTAGTAGACTTCCCATGATAAAAACATATCTTCATATCTATCAATATCATCACAAGCAAGAAGCCTCAGAACAATGTTGTCTTCACAAGAACTAAATTACACCAGCAAGCCAATATGAACCTTTAAAAGGTTAATGTTTATCTCAGCCTTCAATGTGCGATGGTTAAAGATCCATGCCAATACGTTCACATTTGTGACAAAATGGCCTTGTTCAAATATCACTTCCCCAGTAACTCCTTATAGCATTATGACTTTACCTCCAAATTTCACTTCTGGAAAAAAATATCTTTCTTTGACAATTTATCTTCTTCTTTATGTAATAGGAAAGAAAATGTGTTGTGCTTAATTTATATCAGAATGGAAACATTCTTTTCGGTTCTTTTCAACAGCGCTCTTTGCCAAATTCTCAGAGTGACTTGCCAAGATAAGTAGATGAATCAATATGGACCTAATAAGAGGGAAGCAGCGAAGCAAGCCAACGTTTTGACATGCCAATCATCAATGAGAAGTCATTGAAGGAATGGATATAACCGTATGATACTACATCTCCGTTTCGTAGTTCTCCCTTTAGCCAAATCTGCGCATGTACGGATGTATACTATATGTGTACTATGTTCTTACATACATGTGTGTAAATAAAAGATTCCATTGAAAATAATAAAGCGCTAGTACACTCGTATACCTTGAGAAGTTCCAGCAAAAGCGAGTCAATATCCCATTTTGAAAAGTGACAATTTGATGATGCAATCAAGATACTGGTTGCTTTATAGGACAATAATCCTTCTGTTTCGCCAAAAATCAATGCTCTGCTAGCACATGCCACTGGAGAAGGATCTTCAACTGGGCCATATGAATTTATCAACTTCTGCAGTAATACGTGGCAATTATCGTCGATAGGAATTCAGATTGTGAAACTACTCTTTTTTTGAATAAGCAAAAGTAGTAACTACTAAATGTCTCGCATAATAGCAGAAACCAATACAATTAATTATTCCAACAGACCAGGAGCCTCTTGAGCTGAGATCTAGCATTGATGAGCATGTTCAAGGTAGCATTAGTAACCCTACCACCACCAGCAAGACCTCCCAAAACAGATAGCACGGCACACTGAAAAAGAATGAAATTACCACAAGATACCAATATAGTAGTTCTGGACCCCCATAGACAAAGTGCATAAGCAAACAAAACTCCATGCATACCTCATATCTTGAAGCGACTTCATAAAATCGCAAGCGGTGGAGGACGTAAGATGCAAGAGAAGCAACATCATGACGTGGTTTTTGCAATAACAATTTCAACAGTTGACTATAACCTTCACTAATACCAGATGGGACATTTTCGTCTTCACGAGGCCACCATCCAAAAAACCCCTCACACCCAATTGAAAACCGAGTAGCCTGCTCGACAACCCCTAGTAGCAGCAATGTGATGGCAGTGGAATTGAGTTTCTCATGAAGAAAAATGTGTGTAACCTGCTCCAATCCCCCACCATTCACAAAGTGAAAGCAGCTCTCTCGGCCAGAGCACAAGAAGAGAGCCACACTCAACCCCAGAACAACATTTTCTTTCTGAAATTCAACATATCAGATTAGAACGGACAGGATTAAACATCAGGAGGGAGGAGAAGGGGGGTGGGGGGAAGGAGAGACTTGTTCATTTTTAAAATTTTTGGTTCTACTGCTACCTTACTTAGATGCAAGGATCTAGTAAAACACAAGTGAAGAAAATTATACTTAAATCACCTGAGAAAGCAAGTTATGTCCATCATTTGAAGAGATCTTGTTTAAATCGAAATAATTCCTGCACAAATCCACCAACTCTTTGGAATTAAGCAAGTCAGCCTTAAAATCGAGAAAAGTGCATCCTGCCAATGAGCCAACAGATCCATTCCCTGATTCCTGTTGAAACACTTTATAGAGCTCGAAGAGGTCTTCTCTAGCCTCAGCAATAACACCATGCAACTCCTCACGACTTCTTGACTTGCCCAGTGCAAGATTTTCATCACTATTTGCAGCATAAGGTAAGTCGCGCACAAGATACATAGAGGCTGCTGAAAGCACTGTACTCACAGCTTTATGCACTGCATCCCCAAGTGTGGATAACTCCACAATCTTAAACAACAACTGTAGAAATTGCTTGACCTCAATGGAGATATCCAATGCAGTAACTGGGATGGATAACGTATTCAAAGAGGATATGGGTCCCTCAATTGTCAGGTTAGTTGAGTGCAACGCCAGTGGGAGGTCTTCTAGCTTTCCTTCGGCAGAACTAACTAAATTTCTCAAAGAGTTATCATCAAATTCTATATTGAACTGCCCCAGATCTTCTGCTGTATTCCCATATATGACCAAACTAAGACTGCGGTAGCTGCCCCTTACAATCAGATGATTGGTTACAACAGCCTGCATAAAGTGAGAATTCTTCAATAGATAATTGAAACCAGAAAAATACAGAAGATACAGAGTCTAACAGGCTAAACAACAATCGGAAGGATTTGAAACTTTGTCTAGTAACCAGGATCCAAGGCCATCACACAGTGCTATATAGGAATCAGGTGCGCTTGATCCCTATTGTTGACCAAAACCATGATCAAACCTTCAAATAACCATGATCACCCAAGAGGCCTAGAGGCTGCACCACATGAGGCTTTTCATCTGCTTGGGATGCAAGCAAAGCAGGCCCAAGAACACTCACTAGCCAATACTGGTACAAGAATTCTCAGGCTAAGTTCGACCTTCTCTTAACTCCCAAAAAAATCAGATCCACTCCATTTTGCCCATCGTCAAACCAATCTTCACACCCTTAACTTCAGCAAATAAAATTTCTTTAGGATTCATCAGCTTAAATCTGACATTTCATTGAGCGAACAGTGACCCGCTTAGAGTTTGTTCAAGTTAAAGACTCTCTGCACTAGATGCCCCTACATACTCTATCAGTAGGACATCACCGAGAGTATATTAGTCCCATACAAGCATCAAACAGATCTTCCACATCACGCAGGAAAAACAACTTTCAGATCTCTGCTTCTGAGATTGATAAAGACCTTCATACATACAATTACTTTCTTAAGAACCTTAAAAAAAAGAGGGGGAAGGGAGATTGAAGTTGGTACAATAAAGTTCATGTCATATTCTTCTACCAGCAGAATCAATAAAGTTCCTAAATTTTCCACAAAATGAACCTTACTATCACTGTACTCTTGAACCCCAGAAAACAAATGCCTGCACTCTTATGCAACCTCCACACACGTGCATCAAAGTCTTTTCCTAAAAAAATCCACATCATGCAAAGGTGACCCATTGAAAGACATTTCATACGTGTATACTTAAAAAGACCAAAAGCACGAATCACAAAGGATAATAACCAGAGGAATAAAATAAAATTTGACACTAAATCACTAAAATTTGCAGACACCGGGGCAAGGTTTTAAATAAATGGACAAATGAAACAGCAAATTTGCAAGATCAGATGGATTACCTCTACTTCTAGCACATTTGATGAAGAATGAGAATACAGGAAAGGCTGGCAGAGGCGCCTAAACCTTGTGTCCCCCTCACACTTAACAAATACTTCCAAAGCAAATGAAGGAGGCGATGTGGCACTGCAGAAGATAGCACCAATTCAGATAGTCGGGTTACTAAATATGTATCAAGCTCATCCAATAATGCGGCAGAGCAAGTTGCAATCCAATTCCCAAGCCTTCAAATAAATTAAAACTAAGCTTTTTACAAATTGATTCAACCTAAGTTCCCTACTTTTTAAACCCAATTTCATATTCTCAACCATCTAAAATTTCTTAATCTTCCCAATCACCAACTCACACATTGTTTTAATACTTTAACGGAACTAAAAAAACAAAAAAACAATAGTAGGCACATTTCAACTTCTCATTCTAACAAATCATAACAACACTATTTTTTTTTTGATAAGTCGTAACAACACTATTTGTTAACATTGCAACATTATGATTTGTAGTTCACCATAATAAAAGGTAATGTTAAACAAAAATAAAAATCACAACCGTCACATACCCCAGAAGCGATACTGCTTGAGCGGCTGAGGAAGCATTTTGCTCAAGGAACTCACACGCAGTTATTACAATGGGTTCAGAGAACAACACCTGAATAAGAAAGAACAATGAATTCGTTGAAAGAAGTATTCAACTAATGAGCGCATTAAGTAACGTCCTACGCCTAATAGTTCACAGAAAAGCTATCCAAGCATAGGCCGCAGTTTGAATTTTTACAGAAATCAAGAAAAATATTCAAAATAATTCCACGGGGAATTTAATTTAAATTCCAGCTTACGGAAGATTATAAAAAATTGGAAGTGGGACTAATTTACCTCGTCGACGTACTCGTCGAGATGGGGATGGTTGAAGGTCTGGGCAAACAAGACATAGGGTTCGGGTCGACCCATTAGTGTCTGGCAGATCTTTGAAGTTGGGTATTCCGATAAAACAAGAGCCTGGCGCTCTTGAATGCGAATTCTAGGGTTTTACGTGTTTCACCGTGAAAATCATAGTTTAAGGGTTTTACAGGTTTGTCACCGAACCTTGCAGCAAGAAGCAAGAAAGGGAGTGAGCAGAGAGGGAAGGAAATTGGAACTCATATTTTTATAATTATAGACCGTTATTTATTTATTTTTTCGTTCGGGTAATTTTTGTGGACCGTTTTTTTGTAATATTGAACAAAACGGACACCAGATCGGACCGGACTCACTAAATTGGACCGGATATGTGGTCCTTCGTGGTCCGGTCCGATCTTGATTATGAATAGATCGGGACTGAATTTATTAATATAAATAATAAATATATATGTTATAAATTTTTTAATACAAATTAAAATTTAAAAAAATTTAATTTTAATCTAAACTAAAATCATGTATTTTGTCATGTCCTTCTTTTGAAATTAAAAAAAAATGAAACCGGTCTGAACTACTAAAGTGGACCAAACCAGACCGCTTTGGACCGGACTAGACCGCTTATAAGGGGTCCGATCCGGTCCTTTATATAAGTACAATCAAAAATCCAGTCCAAAAAATCGGATCAAATTTCTGGTTCTTCAGCCCTATTTTTTACTGCCTACGAAATGACACTGTAATCTCCCTTAAAATTTAAATTTCCCGGGGGTTTAAAAGAATTAGGACGTATTTGTTAACTTTCATGCTGCTTAATAGCACGTAGGTTCTTGCTCTCTTCTTTTGTTTTTTCTCCCTAACAATTTAATTTTACCTCATGAATTTAGGTTCTTATCTAATTGGTTCTCGAAATTTTATTTTGGCGTTAGAGCATCTTGACAAATCAGTTCTCGAAATTCTATGTGTTTTACAGAAAAATCGCTATCTACAATAAAAGCAAAAAACTTGGAGAGAAAACTATAATGTGAGGATAGAAATAGAATTGTTCAACCTCGGTGTAAGTGTCAGTTTTGGCCAAAATCGGCATATACTTGATAAGCCGATTTTCAAATATTGGTCACCTACACTTACATCGTTTAAGGCAAAAATCGGTTATTAGTGGTGGCAGTTCCCAGTTAACATGCATTTATATTTGTCCATTTTTTTAGCATTTTACCCATTTTGCCCAATGTATTTCTTTTCTTTTGGTTCATTGATCACATATCAATAAAATCTAAACTAATAAAATTAAAGAACATCTTTAAAAATAAATATGAGAATCTAAAGTCCAAACTGAAATTTTGCTAACAAGGATTGACTAACAATGAATGCTAGGATATTTTTGAACTCGTATTGGAATATGAACACACTTTTGGAAGCTTGTACATTGAAGTTTCCATTGGTAAATTATGTGAATAAATAACCTTGCTTTGAGGTGAATTCAATGTAGACAATATTCTACTGATTGTTATTTCTCAAAATGATGCACACGGATTTCCAATCACAGTAGGTTCTTTCCTTTAAATTATACCTTTGGGATGTTCGGTTGAGTTGTGTTTTGAGAATTTTTTGTGTTTTGAGAATTTTTAGGTGATGTTAATTTTATTGATATGTGTGTTGTAGTTATTTTTATGTTATGTTAAAAATGATGTTTGGTTGTATAATTTTTTGTATTGTGAGGATTCAAAAAAATCTTGAGAATTCTGATTAAACGAACAGGCTCCTTATTTCCCAAAACAAGTAAGGAGGATGTTCTAGTGGTCATAAAATCTGTGACTTTTTTAAATTCCTTTGGGGGAGCCAAAAAAAAAACTCATTCGTTTAAGATAAAAAGCAAATAAAAATAATAGTTAAAACCCGGTTTATCAGTACCCGAGAACCGGTAAACCCATCGGGATTTTCAAAATTTAAGCCACCGATACTAGTGGCTTTGAACACCCCTAGATAGAAGGGATGTGTGTATATCTTTTTGTATCTCACTTGTGGGAAAAAATATATGATTGGTATGACATGAAAATTAACTACTTTACTTCACAAAATATCATCGTCCAAAAATATATGAAGAAAAAATCATCATTTCACATACAACAATATTAATTTACGTACACATTAACGCCAAATGATACAAAGTGTACAAGATTAATAGTTAAGAAGTAAGACATTGATAGTTCTAACTTGTAAAATATGAAGATCTTAATAATTGATGGTCGAAAAATTTATTTAACCTAATTAAAAACTTGGGATCAATATTACCGAGAGCCTAAACTCAGAGACTAGGAATCAACCCCTCCACCCTTTCCCTCTGTTTCAATTATTATTCAAATCCAGAGGAAAATAATCCTGCTATGTGCTGGAGGATTGCTATAGTCCTTTTCCTGCCCATATTGTATTTTGATCGAGGGACAAGTACTATAATGGTAGCTCCATCAGATTTGTATTGGCTTCTCAAAGCAAGCCCCACCTGCAGAAGTTGCAGATGATTTCTAGAGAAGAGCATCCTTCCACTTATTGTCGTGTACTATTTTGTGAGAAGTCGAGCCACGCTACAACCAAATAATTTGCATGCAACCGAGTAGAAAACAAATCATACGGATGTCACCATAAAGTTGTCCATAGGTGCTTCAACTTGCAGGTAAATCACAGTCGTTTAGTTTATAAACGACATGGATTCAGTAATTATCATTCACAAAGAAAACGGATAAGCTTTTTTTTATTTTCACAGCTGCTAATGGCAAGAGAGATGGCAAAATAGTTGCATTAGATCTGTATCCACAAACACCCGAGTATTGAGAATTTCTGCGACCTTAAATACATATGATAACTTACATGGACTGAGATCACTACAACATTCTCCATGTACTTTTTTTTTTTACATGGCAGTACCGTAAAACTCGTACCACCTGAAGTACAAATATCTTATGCACATAAATGTTGGCAGAATTTTAGAGTTCTTATTAGGCTAAAAAGGAGAAATGCAGGAATCCTATTCAAGGGGGTTAGTTTTGGGAATAGTACAAAATCTAGTAACGTATGTTTTGACTGTGCAGTAACTCAACCACAGCAGCAACCGCTCCCTTTCCCTCCACAGAAATGGACAAACCCGGTTCCTCAATCTTCCTATTTAGAAGCCTATCAAGTTCCTCTCGCAATTTCTGCAAAATCCCATTACATTAAGCTTCATCAAAGTTGTGTACAAAGAAAGAAAACAAAAACAAAAAAATCTTGAGAGACATTACCCTTATTAGCTCTAATGATGCAGAGAAATGAAGGTAACCACCAAGCATTTCAATGCCCTCCCCCGTTTTGCTGGGGATGAGATTGCCACCAAATAGCAGTAGAGCATACTCTGATATATTTGTAGAGTCTCGGATGTAGATGCTTGTTATTTTCACCTTTTCACTGTAAACCATGTAAGGCAGAGGGAAGAGATGAACCCCTGCATTGACAGATGCAGGATGGATATCAACTTTCCCAACTTCTTTAGTGCAGAATGCTGATCGCTTTCCTCTTCTTTTGCACAGCACAACGTTGGGGTAGAGCCCTGCACAAAGGATTGCACAGACCATCTCCAAATCATGGCTGTACTGGTTGTAAGCCTGCACAAAATATCGCATCTATTAAAATCCTGTGAATCCTTCTTCTTTGGCTAGACATATAGTACAATCATCACAAGGTTATTCAGAAGGAAAAACCGTGGAAAAAGTTCACCAGCCACAAATCAGTCCATGAGAAATCTCTTGAACTGGAGTTTTTTTTTTTTTTTTTAAGTATCTCTTGAACTGGAGCTGACAGTACTGAAAAAAGGAAAAAAGTGGGGAGGGGGAAAGAATTCTTCTCTTAAACGAGATTAGTTGAAAATCACTAGAGCTTACAGTAGGACCCCTTGACTTGTCAACAAAACCAATGTCTGATAATAGATCTAGAAACTGCATTCTCATATCATCCATCATCTGCAAGGTCACAGGGGATAGAAAGTTATCCCAACAGAATGCCCTTTCCTTTCCATTACGTTTTGCATCCTTCCATCCTTTGAAAGATTTAAGAAGCGCTATGTGGTCACTGGATCAAACACGTGTGGACTCACAAGTATGGATTGGCAATAAATTAAAGTCAACCTAAAAAAAAAATTGGCAAAGGAGCAGAATTGCTAACAGAGAGGCAACATTTGGCTCAATCTGAACATAATTCTGATCTCTAACAGTTCTAAATGGAAATAACACAGAGAGGACTCTCAAAACATTTGAATCATGAAGATACATAAATGGGCTGTGCAACTCTTTAAAAGTTGCAACCAAAAGCAACTATGACAATTTGTTGGATGGGAAAAAACAAAAACCATGTTTACCACACCTGATGAAAGTTTTTGCATTCTAATTTGTCACTAAGTCAGACAATGGCGAATACATTCGGCCATATTGCCTGTGTTTAGCATTAAGTTGTCTATCACATATTACTTGAACTACGTACCAGACCCAAATCGAGTTGTGAAGCAGACCAAGCTTCAAGAGACTTTCTTGTAGGTACACTGTAATTTCTGTTGTTAAAATTAATATCCACATCCTGCACAATAAACAGTAATATAAACGAAACTATAATAAGAAGTGATAGAAGAAATTCCTGAATGACACATTTGGGAACAGTATCGAGAGTAACTCTCCACAAAATTGCCAGAAATTGTTCATTGGGCAATGTTCAGGTGCTCATAAAACAGCGTCAACAGTATGTATGTAGCAATCGTTGTTAATACTTTCAATGTGCCTCTATCTGTTGCAGACTTACCGTTCAAGGACCATGAAGCAATCGGATGCTAAACTCAAAGATGTAAAATGAATACTTCCACTAGGGCAATATATCAGAATTAGGGCAGATTATGCAATTGTAACATGAAACATCAAAGTTCTTGTTGAACTGACCAACTTCACTTGCCCTTGCACATATCCATGGGATTTCAATGCAAAATTTCCCCCTTCTCCATAGCTTAGTCCCAAATATCCTACTTTAGTTGTGATAATCTATATAGACACTTTGACAAGGTTCCTTGAATGGAACTGAAAATAAATAGTTAACACCAGGCATGATGACTGAGGACAGCAATCAAATCTGTTCCTAGAACAATGGCTACATCACAGAGAACCAAATTATGAAATAAACGAACGTAATTGTACAACCTGCAGAGTATGCAACAGTATTCTTTTCTTGATCAATTAAACAAGCATCCAGTGGATCTTAAACCCATGACTCCAGCCTCTACTTTGGTATTATACGTGGAGGTAGTGCCATATGAGCCAGAGCTCATTGGCAAAGACCATGGTAAATTTGAATAAATAAAAAGAAAATTGGAGTGGCAGAGAATGGAACCATACCTCAAATAATTCTGTCAGAGGATCCTTCTTTGGATCTTGATGTCTCCTTCTTCTCCTTGAACTTCCCTCAATGTTGTCAAACTCTGACTTGATATTGTAACGAGTTTCCTCCAGTACATCCTCGAGAAAAAACTCAGCCACTGGGAAAGTCAATCCCTACCATTTTGACAAGGAAAAATGATGAGTAAGCACAACATATTCATAAAGCATCCCAATGATCGATGTTTAAATAATTGTAACATAAAATTAAAAAAAAAACTACCGGTATATGCATGTTTGGGGCATCTCCAAAATATTTTGAGAACAAATCAGCATTGATGGTGGCACTCATCAGAATAAGACGTAAATCTGGCTGGTGAGGAAGGTCTCACAAGATAATTAGCAAAAAGTCTTCATTCATGCCTCTTTCATGGATTTCATCCACTATCAGATGGCTCACCCCAGTTAACTCTGGGTCCTGAACCTGCAAGCAGACATCAAATTACAGAAAAGAATATGACAATGTCCTAGAAGACGTGAATCAATGGCTTCGCGAAAGGCTACCGAAAAGAGGAGACATCCCTGCATTTCACATTCTTGGTAGGATAAAACTTTTTTTCATGCCACTAACACAACTAGCTCCATTTGCTTTCATACGATTTACAGGCAATGTTCTCATCAGTGAACATTCAGAAAACAATGCAGTTTGTTATCCTCAAGGTTTATCTAGGATGGAAATAGTTAATGGGTTGAGTTAATTTCTAAGCAATTTCATAGTCCAGAACAACAAAAAGCACAAGATAGAGGATGAAAAAATAGGCAGGACAAGCAAACTGCAAGGTTCAGACAGCATTTAAAAGAGTCGGAAAAGTCAATACCAACTGTCGAAGTAATACTCCAGCGGTACAAAACAGCAACCGTGTTTGAGCTGAGCGCTTTGATTCCAGGCGGATCTGATAACCCACAGTTTCCCCAAGAGTTGCCCCCTTTCAGAAGCAATACGAGCTGCAACAGAAATAGCTGATATACGGCGGGGCTGTGTGCACAGTATGCTGCAATCAGCACCACGCAGACGGGATATCTCTTCTTCTAGAATAAATTGAGGGAGCTGAGTTGTTTTACCACAACCTGTCTCCCCTGAAACCACCAATACCTACATTGCAAAAAAAAAATCAGTGAAACCATCTAAATAGTGGCAGTATCACCCAAGAACTGAACTACGGAAAGATATGAGGATTGATCATTGCTAAACAATGCAAAGGAATTTAATGAATTTCTCACCGTATTTCCTTAAGCTAGCAATAGAAGACAGCAGTAAAGACTTGAGAGGTCCATTTAATGCCACAAATGATCAAATAAAAAAAGCACACAAACTATGAAATCCATTTGTCCGCAGTTTCATATGAATGAAACATTTAGGTAATCTTCTTTATCACTTCACTCACAAAATATTTTGTTCTTGTAATACTCCTTTGTTCTCAGGATATGCGAGGCATATCATTAATCTGTAGCATAAACTCACTATGCATCAAATTGATGCTTAGTATTCCACCTAGAGTGTCGGGCAGATGAAGAGATTCCCTCCCTTCCTCTTCCCGCGCCCCCCTCCTTTTTGTCTCTCACCCGCACACAGAAGATATGAAGGTAATTTTGGAACTAGCTCCTAAGGAGCTAAAAAATCTTCTGAATGTTTAAATCTTCTAAATTTTGGAACTTTCTCTGAATGACTGTATTTCCCGTAAAGAATCACTTGCCTGCATGTAGGCAATACACAAAACGAACCATACTTGACTCTGACATAAGCTAACAAATTTAAGAAAATACCTAGAGCAATTTGGATATTACTGCACAAAAAAGTACTCAAATAAGATGTCAAAACTGGGGCAAACTGGAATAAGCACCTTTATTTTATCCTGCTTTTGCTTAAGTTCAAGACTAAGTTTTTCCTTGGCAGAATCAATCTCCAACAAGGAATCAGGTTTGCTTGAATTACCACCAGCTGATGATTTTTTGCCTCCCTGACTAGGTGTCACAGAAGAATCATTTAAAGGCACTACCCACTGTGACTGAGCTATTCAAAAGACTACCAACTCTCCTCTCAATATCTGAGGACATTCGAATCTGCAGCAATGTTTAAAAATCATAAGATGTTTCGAACCAATGCACAGATAATTTAGATATACATATCATGCAGTTACTTGCACCTCTTTCTGTGTGGATCCATGGCGTTCATCAAGATCTGCCCGGTAATCTGGCAATGGAACCTTGCTGACAACAAGAGCCTTCCCTTTACTGTATACATGGCTTTCTTTCCACAAGTACAAATTCATGAGGGAGAAAATATAAGAGGATGCCTCAAAGGTAGAATTAGTAATGCCAGATAGAACATAATCCAGGTGAAACTCGTAACAATTTATAACATATGACACTTCAAATATAAGTATGAAGGCCAAAAGATTAATCATATTACGAGAGAATAGAAAAAATGATAGGATCTTTAGGTCAATTTTGCTAAGTTGTGCTCAAATAATTCATCACAAATAGCATGATAGACCCATAAGCCTCAATAGATATGAAGAAAAAACCTCATTTTCACGAGGTTTTCATGTTTGATCAATATTCTCATAATTACCACAAAATTGTATGTCATTTCGAACCATCGTGAAGGGTTTGCTGATGCTACCGCTAGTCATTAACCTTAAATCGTTTTTACGCCAAGAATTTATGTGCACTTACAAGTAAAACCCCATCTCATTAGAAAATTAAAAAATAATATTTTTTTTCCATCAAATAATTCTTCATCATTACAATATTCACTTAATTTTTCTCTCTCTTCACTTTTTAACCAGCTCCCATAAAATATCTTTACTTTTTCATCGAACTCAATACCCTAAAATTTTCACAACCCCAAAATTTCCACAAATAAACGCCACCTAAATAACAACCTTTGATAATAATTGATTTAGGGAAAAAGTGATTCTTTTTGTTTGGTTACTGTATTTGGGTTTTTGATCAGTATGCAGAAGGTTGCGGGTTTGGAAAGGGGCCCCATCGCACGGGCTTTCCAATGACATCCCATTAGGCCCGTAAATAGTCCGATTCTTCAAAAAACGGATAGGGAACGGGTCCGGGTCCCCATCCACTATTACGCAAACTTCAGAAGGTGAAAAAAAAGAAAAAAGAAAATTAAAATAGAGGGGGTTTTGCGTTTACAAACGAGCTGTGCCCCTCAGGCCCTCACGTCTTAGTCCTCCGTGTAGCCAGAGATCTGAGAAGACAGAATCTTGGGCAAGGCCAACGAGCAAACTCGTAAACTGGTAGAGTAACTCTCTGCGGCCATTGAAGCCTCGCAGAACCTCACCTTCGGCAATTAGAGCAACGGGGGGAAGAAGATAATGGATCCGGCCAACACGCCACTTGGCAAAATGCTATTGGACGAGATCACTCCGGTTGTCATGGTGCTCTCCACCCCTCTCGTCGAAGAAGCTTGCCTCAAGAACGGCCTCTCATTCGTCGAGATGCTCAGACCCTTCTGCGTCTTCAACAACATTGACGGTGACCCCCTACCTCTCTCTCTCTTATTGTATATATGCACGTAGCTATATACACACACGCGCACGTGTATGGAAGTGTCTTCTGAGGGTGGAATTTTAGTGGAATCCAATGGTTGCGTCTGGATGGTTTCCATTTGTTGCAGTACCTGTACGGACAGTTAGTGATCAGCCCTACAGGCTTCAGAAGTTCAAGTTACGGTTATTTTCTGCGTCAGACATTCGTGAGCCGAATATGGAGGTAACTGTTTAACGCGCCATTCGGTCTTCGAGAAATGTGGAAAATGCAAGAAAGTTGTAAATCCGAAAAACCTCGAACCTTCACTGAACTGAGCTTAATAGAGCTTTTGTGTAATATACACATATACAATCTAAAGTAGATTTCATTGGCAACCAAACAGTTGAGAAGGGAAAATGCAGTAATTAATAGCTTGCCAAACATTGAATTTCAATGTAGGAGCACTCTCACCATTAAAAGAAGAAGAAGAAGTTATGCTTATGAAATAGGCTGCGTAGGGAGGGGAGACATGAAGAAATTGGAGTTCCCCTTGAAAAATTTCCAGATTGATGATACTTGTTGAATACTTTTTCTCTGTTAAAGCGTTTGGATTTTTCATGCTTAGCCATAAACTGAACTCAGGGAGATAATGGAATCATCGTGTTTTAGTTCAGGTGGACATTGGTTTGCCAAGAGTTAGCTGCATTTGACATCTTTTGGATTTTACAAACCTGATACATTCTCTTCATCAGTAGCTCAAATGGTCCCTGTCTGAAGTTTTGTATTTGTACTACTAGGTAGCAAAAGAGCGATTGAAACAAGTTATTACACAGGCTGGGGAGAAAGATGACTTGTGTTCGGACCCTCCTCAAACTAGTAAGCTACTGACCAGTATGTAATTTACACTTTAAAGAATCTCAGAAGCACTTTCCAATTAGAAGAATTATGTGCATGGACATTGTTATCTAGTATATGTATGTACTGTAGTAGTCTGTTGGATTGTAGTCCTCGGGGACTTCTTTCGGTGTGTTGCATTCATAAGTGGTAACTTCCATGTGCAGCTTCTGGATCTGAAATTCAGCCCTCGTGGTTTGAGTTTTTCAATAAAGAGCTCATACGGACTGTGTCTTTTTCAGACCATGAAGCTTTTGACCATCCTGTGGCATGCAAGTTTTCTAGCCTTGTCAAACTTTCGTTCAGTTCCTCCTATCCATTACCTTAGCTCAATGGTTTTTTTTTTTTCTATTAGTGGACTGATGGGTTTTTTTTCAAACTATCTGTAGAACTTATAGTGCCGATTTTGGATACAATTTTTTTGTTCCTATTTATTTTGCAGGCCTGTTGGTTGTTTCTTCAAAGGATGAGCAGCCTCTTAACAGATTTGTTGACCTCTTTAACACAAACAAATTGCCTTCTCTTCTTAATGATGGTGCAATGGACCCAAAGATTTTGAAGCATTATTTGTTGGTGCACGACAATCAAGATAGCACTCAGGAGAAGTATACTGGTTCTCTCCTTTTTTTTTGATATATTAGAAACTATGAAATGACTATATGTGCTTTTTATGGAGAACATAGTTATTCAGGTACCAGATATCCAGAAATCACTAATTTAGAATCTTATTTTCTGAATGATGCAATTCAGAATGAGGTGAACTTCCAAATGAGAAGCCTGAATTGAGTTAAGCTAGTAATCTATGTTTTGGACACACGTGTTAGAATGTTGGAATAGAGCTGATTTAGGATACTGAGTAATTCAGTCTGACTGAAATAGATTTTGGAAGGATTCTTTAGGTGTACTTATAGTCTGGGTATCACTTGTATGAGGATGGGCAAGTCTTGACATGAGACAGATAGTCTTTGATCTTAGGTGCATTTTGGTAGCAGTGATATTTGTCTCTTTCTGACTCTGACTCAATTCATTGTTGTTGTTAGAATTTAGGTGGATATTTTGCTGTAGATTTTGATGTTTTTGCAAGCTGTTATTTACGCTTTCAAGCCGCTAATCATGCTATTGTGTCTACTTTAAAACTGTGCTACTGATCCATGAGACGCCTCTTATTTGAGCTTTAGTTCTTGTTTCAGAGCAGCTAAGATTTTAACAGAAATGAGGAGTACATTTGGGTTAAGTGACTGTCAATTGCTTTGCATTAATTCTTCTCACACTGAGCTGGTCGAACGTCAGGATAATCCTTGGGCTCCTTTTGTAAGTTACTTTACTGACCTGGTTTGTTTTATCTTTACATCTTCTCTAGGAGATGATATTCTGCTTTTCTGCATTGCTCTATAAAGTGAGTAATGTCCATAGTCTTGTCTACTTCTATGACAGAAATCTGACGATTCACCTAGTCAGCATCTCGGTTGCTTCCTTAATACTGATGACGTGAATGAGGTAAATGACTCCATTACTAGACATAAGTGTTAGCGAAGGTGATTATTTATATTCTTGCTTACATCAGAAAGATTGACTGGTGGTATCTATTGAACAAACTCGGGACAGATGAAAGATCTTATGCAAGATTTATCTTCAAAACACATCATTCCTTGCATGGAGCAAAAAATACGTGTGCTGAATCAACAGGTATTGTAATATTCAAAGTTTTAAGTTCATATATGATATGAGTGTTGTACTTTCTAAGATATGATTCTTATAAAAAAAACTTTCTAAGATATGATTGCCCGAATATATCTTCCTCTTTTTCTTATTCTTGTTTGTGTCATATTCTATCGTGATTAGGTTTCTGCTACAAGGAAAGGCTTTAGAAACCAAATAAAAAACTTATGGTGGAGAAAAGGGAAAGAAGATCCAGCAGATTCCCCCAATGGCCCTATGTATGCTGTATACATATTCTAACCACCTACCTCTGCTTGCTTTCATCTCTCTCATTGTTTTCTCTAATTTAGCGTTTACATTCCCTGTTGAAGGTATACCTTTAGCTCCATTGAATCTCAAATTAGAGTTTTGGGTGACTATGCCTTCATGTTACGGGATTATGAGATTGCGTTGTCGAATTATCGCCTAATTTCCACTGATTACAAGCTTGATAAAGCCTGGAAACGCTATGCTGGTGTACAGGTAGTTTCAAATCCTTTATTTAGCATTGTTCTACCTTTTGGTCATTATGTATTGTACCTTTGCTTTGGGTGTTCTCTACTTTGGGGTATCTTGGGGCGCGCTGGGAGTGTTCCTTCTGAGCTCTGATATAATAAAAAGAAAATGATTTTGTTTCGTGTATTGTGAAGGTATTCATACCACAGCTATTTTTGTGGGTGATGATGTGGTAGTCAATATCATGTCCAGAAATGAGACTACACAGGATAAAATTGAGTTGTGGAAAGAAGGCTCACGTAGTTATGATCTCCTTGTGTATCAAGGTGCAGGACCCTTTGCACTACTGAAGAATGGACCTAGTAGAATGAATTGGCTTGAGCTTAATTCCAAGAATTTGAGAGCTAAATGGATACTATAAAGGGCATCTACATCACAGCTGCCAAAATATTTCTGTATAATTAAATAATAGATAAAAAAATAATCTATCCTATGAGAGGTTCCAACAAAAATACAAAAGAAAAAGAAAAATGCCTGACATTCGATCACATGATCCATTGACGGATATAAGTTGGCTTTTCGTTATAGTTTTTAAAGGTGTTTGCTGTTTTTGATTATATGCCTCTCACCCTTTGTCAGACCTTCCCCTTGTCCTGATTCTAAGGTGAGCTTGGTTTTCAACCCTTTGATGTGCGGGCAAGCTGCAGTGCCACGCTAGTAGAAAGAGTTACACTAATAAGCTAAGCTGCTGTTGTGGAACTCTGTAGAAGTGATTTGCCTCTTGCACTTCTCTTGGCTTTGCTCCACATGGGGGGCTCTAAACCCTTGCCAATCATGTCCTTGACTTGTCAACTTAGGCCTGGATCTTATAGGTAGTGTACACTTAAACAAGGCTGGAGAAGCATTACACCTGCTTGGTGGAGGATGTCCATCAACTTGGGCAAAGGAAGAGGAAAATATATTCGAGGCAAATGTATTCCTAAAAAGAATATTAAGAGGGAAATAATATCATCTGGCGTTCCCTAGTGAGCGCACTTTTTTTTATTGTTTTAAAGCTGGAGTTAATACGCATAAAGGGTATATCGTACCCTTGAACACATGTTGTATTGCTATTTTTCTTTTTTAATTTTTATCAAATCTCCAGGTATTATGGGCTAGAGCGAGCATTATGTTTCCATTTGTTATTCTCTGCCTTCTAATTTGATTAAGTGAATCTAACCATAACAACTGTCTTCTTAGCTGCACCAATGAGTATGCAAATACGTTTACAACTCGTGTAAATTAGTTTGGTATTGGTTGTATATAGGCATTGACAACTTTAGAGGATATACTCTCCATGTTGCTTTCAAGTTATTTATATTCCACAATTACTTGTATGTTTTTCTTCTTCTTCTTCTTCCTCCTCCTCCTGAACTAAGATATCAAAAATATATCAGCAAAGTTGTACCGTGGGACCTCTTTCTTCATTGTAGCCTTAAAAGTTTGATTTTGATATCCTTGTCAAATGCTGTTGTGGCCTGTGTAATTATTTCACTTGTTTTCTAATTTTTCGTTTCTGCCAGAAGTTCTGTTTGTTCGCAGTTTTGATTGTGCCACTGACTTTATTATCTTGTTTAAAAGATTTCCCAAAGTGCCGCTGTTGATATCTCCCTTGTTCTTGCAGGAAATGATGGGTCTTACATTCTTCATGTCCGATCAATCAAGAAAGGAAGCAGAGTATTGCATGGAGAATGCTTTTAATACTTATTTAGTATGTTCAGTCTGTCCTTGCTTTATCCTACTTGGAACTAAAGAACAAGAAAATTAGTGTTTGGTTTTTTGGAAGTATACATTTGAAACTGTTCAATAAGAGAGGTTATTGAGCTCATTATTTATTTGCTCCTTGATTTTGTTGTTTATTCCAGTAACTCTTTTTGTCAATTATAAATTTCCCTTCCACCACCAATATTCTTTTCATTCCCAACTATCCCTTCATTAGTCTTCTGTTTGTTTCCTTTTAGGGGGGGATCATACATGTTGTATTGCTTAACATGCTTCTTAAATCCTTTGTCTCCTTCCAAGTTAGATGAGGCACATTGTTGTCAATGTGATAATGTTGTGTTCTATTAGACTCTCCTGAAAGTAGGCAAACAGTCACTTGTTATATTTGGTAATGATTGGTCTGTAACTTAAATTGTTTCTTTGTTCAGCCATACTTTCTAGCGCTCTCTATGGTTGTACTGCGAACTTGGCATGACCGCTGGAGACAGTTATCTTTTGAACTGCTTTGTAAATACATGCCCTTGTGTTTGCATAATTTTTTGTCCTGAAAAATTCAGTGGTGCCTCAGAGTGATTTGCTTTTGCAATTTTTTCCTCTTTTTGTTTGACCTTGATGAATGTTCAATGGCATTAAATTGAGATTCATTGCAGAAAATGGGGTCATCTGGTCAGCAAAATGCAACACGATGTGGTCTTTGGTGGGTAGAGATGTTAAAGACAGGAGATCAGTACAAAGAAGCTGCTACTGTTTACTTTCGTATTTGTGATGAGGTAATGTGGAATCTTCTTTGAAATAGAACTGAACAAGGAAATTTATTTTCTGCTTGTAACAACTTTATTTTTTAGGAACCTCTACACTCAGCTGTGATGCTTGAGCAAGCATCTTATTGCTATTTGTTGTCCAAACCTCCTATGTTACGCAAGTTGGGATTTCATCTTGTGATTTCTGGTGATCAGTACAAAAAATGTGGTCAGGTAGGTATCTTACAGAAAACAGAAGCCTGCTAAAATGTTGGATCTCTCGGAAAATAATTCTATCTTGTGTTTCCAGATTAAGCATGCAATTCGCACATATAGAAGTGTTGTTTCTGTTTTTGAAGGAACTACGTGGGGCCATATCAAAGATCATGTTCATTTCCATATTGGAAAGTATGTTATACAGACTTTGTCCCTCGTAATTTTCCAGAGTTGTGTTATGGGCAATTTGCAATATTTGTTTATGAAACTCATTTGGTCTAGGTGGTATGCTATTCTTGGGATGTATGACCGGGCTGTTAAACATATGCTGGAGGTCCTTGCCTGTAGTCATCAGCCCAAGACGACACAAGAATTATTCCTGAGGGACTTTCTTCAAATTGTTGAGGTGATTTATATTTTAGTTATCGACCTTTTTGTTTTTTTCTCCCTGATAAGTTACACATGGAATTAGTGCATCTTGGACCTATAACCTCAGTCTCCATCCTTTATCACGAAGAAAGAAGTGCTATTGCATGTACAGCTCATAGTCATATATAGAGAATACAAAGTTCTTAGAGCTGATAAATTTACTTGTAACTTGCCAACCTGCCAGGTTTAACTGGCTTCATCTCGACTCTCGACTCCTTGAGAAGAGTGAGAAATAGGAAAGGGGAAATATATTGACTTAAGTGTGCTTCTATGTAGGAATAAGAAATAGGGAAAAACTATCAAAAAATTCTTCACTATCATCTTGATCCGAAATAGGAAAGAACCTTCTAGGCTAAAGTATCTAGTATTTTCTACTTGTTGGGAAAACAATAGAAGCAATTGTTTTTGCACCAAATGGCCTCCCACTTCCCATTCAACCAAGAAGTTAAGGTTAGGGGTCCAATCCCACATGAATGTCAGCTGTATTTGCTTATAAAAAGTGTTGTCTAATGAAAAATAATTTGTTTGATCTATTTAACAAAAAAAGAAAGTTTAGTACTTTTATGAGTTTCCTTGAATTGACCTTCAGCCATTTAGACATTTATGATTAAATTTCAAATATTGCATGAGCTTCCTGAATTGGTTCATATCTTTTTGTGTGCCTAATATAGAAAACAGGGGAAACATTTGAGTTAGTGAAACTTCAATTGCCGAAGCTCAACCTCTCTTCACTTAAGGTTGTTTTCGAAGATCATCGGACCTATGCATCACCTGCAGATGTAAGTTGAATTATGCTTGTTATATTGTATTTCTTGTCTATAGTTTACACAATGCCACCCTCCTCCCCAGCCCTGAGGGTCATGGTGGTTGTGTGATGGTGGGTCACACCTGTGCTTCTTTTGCCCTTCTTTCAGTAGGAGATATAGATGTTAAGCAATTCATGAGACGATGAGGATGGTTCTATTATAATCTGTGCGTACGTTGTTTAGCCAATAAGTTCTTCCTCAATGGCACTTTCTCCCCTCCATAAGATTAGTGTGTTGGTCATGAATTGAAGACCCATTGCATGCATAACTTTCCAATAAAAAATTGTGGTTGAGTAGAAGTCTTACTGATGGTTACAAATGATGATCTGATACTCTTTACATATGAAATATTGCTTTTATTCTTTGAAAATTTCAAATTACAAATTGGTTAAAAACTGCTCAAGCCAAGTGGTTTTTCTGTGTTCTACAAGTTATGAAAGTTGTAACATTGCGAGAGTTGGGGAATGAACTAATGGACATTACTGATGGAATGCTTCGTAGGTCAAGCATGTGTTACACTAATCAATACTTGTAGAAAGATCTTCATTTGGAAATTTTCTAGCTGGTGCTTCTGAGAATTAAGATGTTTAATCTATTCTTTTGAGGACATAATAGAAGTTTCAGTTCTTGGTCCACTGATTTTCTTTGTATGAGTGTTTTGAGGTGGGGTTTTCTTTAGTTGATGGATAGCTAGTAGTAATTCATTTTTAAACGTTCCAGGCTACTGTTAGAGAAAGTTTGTGGCGCTCGTTAGAGGAGGACATGACTCCATCCTTGTCTACTGGAAGGACTAACTGGTTGGAGTTGCAATCAACGCTTATCTCAAAGAATTACAGAGAATCAACTGTTTGCATCGCTGGAGGTATGAAGGTTACAGAATTTAAATGGAGTTGCATTACTAAATTATGTCTGATCATTTAGCTAATAAAATCATAGTACTTTATAGTAACTCCTCTGCAACATTTAAGAACAAATAATTGATTTCTGCCCCTGGGCTACAGAGATCGGGTGGTAGAGGAGGGCTAAAAAACACGGAATATGTGTACTCTCTCTGTCCAATATTGTTCATCCATCTTTGTAAATCTCCTTTTTTGGAGGTTGGTTTTACTTCAGACTAAAAGTCTGTACTTTCCCTGCCTAAGATTTTTTCATTGAGTTTTCGTTCTATTCTGCTTTAAATTAGGGTAATATAAAAAGGGTGTATGCTGCATTTGGAAAGTGGACACTGGACATCAGTAATGGGACACCCCAAGCAGGGAAACAAGACAAACAATATGTATTTGTTCTGTGCATGAATAACTTTCTAGGAGTACATGTTTAGTTGGATTGACCTATTAAGCAAAACTGCAATACTGTGGAGACGGTTGAAATTTTCATGTGCTACCGATCTACACAAAAGCTACTTTTTTTAGAACAAAGAGAAGGTGCAGCAGGTTACTTGATACTGTGTAATTGACATGTGGTTTTGATATTTTCATCCATTTGCAGAAGAGGTAAAAGTGGCTATTGAATTTAAAAATCCGCTGCAAATCCCTATTGTCATCTCCAGTGTTTCCCTGATGTGTGAGCTGTCTGCAGTATCTGATGAAAATAAATCTGGTTAGTTACCATCATTTTGTTTACATCTATTTGTTATGGGATTTTCATTGTCCAAAGTATATGTCAGAAAGGGTAACAGTTTTTTATTCTTGGTGCAGATGCAAGTAGCTCAACTGTGGAGCTCCAGAATGATGATGGCTTAAACAATTTGACCATCAATAGGTATGTTTCAGAATTTTGGCAGGTTCTCTGCAATATTCTACATATAGAATACGGTCTTAGTAAAATTAGGTTACCATAGTTTCTGTGGTGGTTTCCCCATATCTCATTTGTGTTTGCAAATATTAAGATGGATCTTTGCTCGATCATTGCAGGGATATGAGCTCTGAAAATTCTTCTTTTACTTTGTCTGAGGTTGACTTGTCATTAGAAGGGGGTGGAACATCTCTGGTGAGTGGTACACTGGAACATACGGATGAATGCATGTCTTTCTTTGTTTATGTATATTGAATATTGTAATTTTAACTTATGTAGAAAGTTGTTGCCTGATCTTTGGTCTTCTAGATTACGTTACCTTGAAAAACGCATGACATCTTGTTTTAACTACAGGAGTAATATATGATATTGTCAATTCAGTTTTTACTCTTCTAGCAATAACAAAAAATTTGGAGTGGAATTTTGTGATACACGGGAAGTGAAAAAGTTAGATCTGAAGATAGCGGTGTATTACTCATGGAGTGATACTCTTGTCGCAGATTGTCAAATTGTCTTGAACAAATTATCAAGTCTCTTTCTTTTCAGGTGCAATTAACAGTTACTCCCAAAGTCGAAGGCATCCTACAAATTATAGGTGTCAGGTGGAAATTGTCAGGTTCAGTAGTTGGTCTTTACAACTTCGACTCTAATCAGATGAAGAAAAAAATTCCAAAGGGAAGACGGAAGGCGAAGCATTCTCCCTCTGACAGTCTGAAGTTTATAGTAATCAAGGTGCATGCTCTTCAGTCCACCCTTTTTTTATCCTTTCTCTCAGTATCTCTCCTGGTATCTGCAACATAGACTAAGCAGGAACAATTTTTCTAACAACCCCCCCAAACCAAAAAAAAATGTCCAGAGTGTACCCAAGCTCGAGGGCTCGATTCATTCTCTACCTGAAAAGGCATATGCAGGAGATGTACGGCATATTGTTTTAGAGTTGAGGAACCAATCAGAATCTCCTGTACAGGTACGATAATTGCAATTCAATGGCCTTAATATACAATAATTTGCTTCCTCAGTGTATGTCATTGCCTCGATATCTTGTATCTTGTGCCTGGGCCTGGCATTGAGAATTCAGGGAAACATATCTGGTTGTCCTTGTAACCATTTATATGTGCATTCTATTGGTTGTATTATTTTGCGTAAGCTTAATTTGGCTGCCGGGCATGCATTACTTTGAACAATAGGTATAGCTAAACTTGTGCATATTTCAGGCTAAAGCTACTGATCCAGGTGCATGCTTTGATGGGTATGTTATGCTTATTCATTTTATCTTTTGACAGAATCTGAAAATGAAGATTAGCCATCCTAGATTCCTGAAGATTGGGAATCATGAGAATTTGAGAGCAGAGTTTCCATCTTGCTTAGAGAAAAAGACAGCTTCTGAGCAAAGTGGTGTACATGCTAGTTCTAATAACTTGTCTCAGACTGTATTTCTGTTTCCCAAGGTCTGTGATCAATGTTGTGTTTTGCAGTTACATTCAATTGGTGATGGGCTACATATTTGGAATCAACTTTGGTCTTATGGATCTCGTTTGTCTGATTTTCAGGACACTTTAGTTCAAGGAGAAACACCCTTATTGTGGCCTCTATGGTTTCGAGCCGCTGTCCCTGGATACTTTTCCTTGTATATAACAGTGTATTATGAGATGGGAGATATATCGAGTGTCCTGAAATACCGTACTCTACGCATGCATTATGATTTGCAGGTGTGTGCTTAAATCTGAAAGGTGGAATAGGTTGATTCGATTTGCTTTTCTTGCTTTGGAGTGTACATCGCAGCAAGGGTAGCTTAAATCAGTGATAAATTTTGGGGCTGAACTGAGTTTAGATAACTATCAGAAAGTGTTTTCTCATTTTTCAAGAGAATGGTTCAGGCTCATGCTTACATTACTCTGGCTTTGTTTCTCCTTTTAAAGATCTTGGCGTTTTGATGGATTTGCCCTACCTATAGTCCTTTGTCAATAAAATAACTATTGGGTTAGCACTATCAACATATTTAGTAGGTATATGGATTTTGTTTTGGTGGATTGGTGATGTCCATGCAAACTGGTGGCAAATCAGCTGATCATTTATTGCTTCATTGTTCCTTTACAAGAGAGTTGTGGTAATTGGATCTTGAAAAGGAAAGTTTGGGCTCCATAGTAGCGAAGTTATTGGGATGCTGTACTTCTGTCTAAAGTGGTCCATTTGGAGGGAGACATGAAACTGGAGTAGGGCTGTTCTATGGTATTGAGCATTCTTTGGTGCTGAAGCCTGTTATGCGGTGAATGTTATATGACTGTAGACCTTTGGAGTGTCTTATTTCACCTTTTGCGGGTTTAGTTATTGATGAAATCACCGTCGTAACTTTGTAGGCGAACCTTTTGAAAACAACTCGTACTATCTTCTCCTTTACATGTATTACCACCCCCGTGAAGCTAATAATCCGTCCTTTACAGGTCTTACCATCGCTGGAAGTGTCATTCCAAATCAGTCCTTGTCCATCAAGATTGCAAGAGTTCCTTGTGCGCATGGATGTTGTCAACAGCACTAGCTCACATGGTTTCCAGGTTCACCAGTTATCAACTGTTGGTCACCAGTGGGAAATCTCTTTGCTTCAGCCAGTCAATACTGCATTCCCTTCACAATCATTAATGGCTGGTCAAACATTGACTTGTTTCTTCATGCTTAAGGTTGGTGCAAATGATGAACCTTTGGCTTCATTATCTTGGAGAAGGATTTTTAGTAACCTTCCTCTTTGTGTTTTTTTTTCTGGGTGGAATGGGGGTGGGGAAACGTTTTGCTCTATTCATTATATTATCTCATACATCGTGGTTTTAGGGATAAACTAACCTTAATGTAGTTAACAGCTCTGGAGGGCATAATTGTTGTGCTGTTCTGTGAGACATGTAGAATTTCAGACCATATATTATGTGATGCCTACTTCTCTTTCATTGTGCAGCATTTTTGGTTCATTCATTGCAAATATGCTCACAATGTAAATTGGTTTGACCATATCGATTATCGACTTCTCGTTCTTTTAACTTAAATGTACTGTTTTTCAGTAATCATGATTGCTAATGAACTCTCTTTTGGCACTAGAGATGTAGGAAGTCGTTAACTTCCAAAGACGAGATATCTACTATTTACCCACTGCTTGAAAGTGATGTAAGATTGGGTCCTGAGGGTAGTAATGGACCACTTTTTGATATTCGTAGCTCACCTCTGGCTGATTTCCACCATTATGAAAGATTGCAGCAGGGAATGTCGCAGCAGGTTGATAACTTTATTGCTATATATTGTCTTATTTAATGTTTAATTGCAACATCCTTAATGCCACTGGCACTGTTGTTCACTTGCGACAGTTTATCTGAATCATTTCGATTGGTACTCAAGGTTTTTCTAATCTGTTATTTGCGTGCAAAGATTTTCAACAAAAAAGAAAAAAGAAAAAGAAGACAGTAATAAAAGGTTTCAACCGTGAAATAATAAGACAAAACGTGCATGCTTGGAGGAGAGTTAGATTTGTCTCAACCTGTGGTTTTGTCGGTCCTCTTTTTTCAAATTGGTTGACATCCATTTTATCTTTGTATACATGTCTCTCTATGGGTGTGTTCGAGTTATTAATGTAAAACTTCAAGGTGTAGATTGATAGCAGACTTCAAGGTTCTCTCCATAACTGTTAAAATGCTGGTTTGTTGCTTTACTACTTCAATCAACCTTTTTATTTTTGCATGGATCAGGGAGACCCAAACACAGTTGATTTCATATTGATATCTCGACCACTTGAGAGTAACATCACTCCTGGAGCTTCCGACCCATCTCGTCTTTTTTCTCATTATGCATGTCACTGCAGGCAAGTTTTATACCCAAACCAAAGAGCCTAATTATAAATGTTTAATCAAGAGTAATTCTTGTTCTCTTCTCCTATGATTTCCTTGTCTTTTCTTTTTCCTTTCAGACTTGTCATGAAAACTGTTTTCTTTTCTCTAACATGTAGTACATCAAGCACAAGCCCAATATCGTGGCTAGTGGATGGGCCTCGTACACTATATCATGACTTCTCTGCATCCATGTGTGAAATAAATTTGAGGATGACTATTTACAACTCATCAGATGGGGTCGCATCTGTACGCATTGGCACCTTTGATTCTGTCAATAGTGCCGGCCATTTAAATGATGGAACTGCTGTTTCATCTGCATATCCTTCTGGAGACCAAGCAGGCTGGCATGACGCTTCAATTGTGGATGAAATTAAAGTTACATCTGATGTCCATGGAGCCCGAGTTGGAAAGTCACTGTCACCGGAGAGTGTCCCCCCATTCATTTGGTCAGGGACTAGCTCCACCAGAATCAAACTTGGGCCTATGTCCGCATCAGAAATTCCTCTTCAGATTTGTGTATTCTCTCCTGGGATTTACAATCTGTCAAACTATGATTTGCATTGGCGTCTTCTAACTTCTGACGATTCAGGAGATCAGGAGGGAAGGAGTCAGTCTTCAGGAACATGCCAGGGGTATACCTATTATCTTAGTGTCCTCCAATCAACTTGAAATTTTTGCTTGTGTATTCTGGTGTTGTAACTCTTCGGTGTATAGTGTTTAAATGTATTTTCAACAGCACTAGGACTAGTGAAAAGGCTAGTGAAAGGTAGGAAAGGAAATCCAATTCTTTTTTGGTTCTTGAAATAATAAGAGCAGTTAAAAAGGAAAAAAAAAAACAAAGTTTCAATTCATTGCCAAATGCTGTACACGGATTGACATTTTTTGGCGGATAAATTCGAGTTATTTTGGTTATAGTAATAATTTTTAATTCAATTTCATCTTTTGCTTGCACATTTATTACCTGGCAAATACAGCTAACATATACTACGAGGCCATGACGTTTTTGCGTCATCAAAATGAGTCAAATTTGCTCATGGGTCTCACTGGAATAGCGATTCCTGAAGAACATATGCACCCCTGATGTCAATGATCTCCCTCTCCGCTTCCCAGTCAGGTTGAGTATTGACATGATTACACACTGGTTGCATAACACTAAAGAGTTGCTTTCCAGGCTGAGATTCACGTAGCCAGAAAAGGTATCAATCTACACTGCCAAAGACATGGCCAGAGCCTTGCCCCCTTGAGCGGATTCCTACCCTTTTTCTTTCAGCCCACGCTTCAACTACAGTACCGATACTATTTCTGCAAACATCAGCAAAAAATAGGTGTTCATATTTCACTGCCACATTTTTTGGGCCCCTGCTCATCTCCCATGCCTGTTGGTGATCAAGGAATCTCCGGTTGGTCTCCCCAACCAACTCCGGAAATTTCCCCTGATGAACAGCAATATTTCTAGCGTACCATAGCAATTGCTGCAAATAAGAGCAGACTATTTCCATGTGGGCCGGCAGCAACAGGGAGGTCATCGTATTCCAAAATGAAGTCAAATAGTCTGTCCATACGCCAATAGGTTTATACGCAAACACAAAGATGTTAAATTACAGTGCTTCAGCCAAAGAACCCTTCGCACGTGGTTTACGCGCATTAATTGTCATCGCGTCTAGGCTTTGCTTTAACCAACGACTCACGCAGGTGGAAGAGCAAGTGTATGTAATTGACTTTGTCCTTTAAGCTCTTTGCGGGTTCGGGATACGTAGTTATAATTCAAGTTCAAACCAACCTCCCCCGAGCGTACTGAATGGTGTAGAATTGTTCAATAGACGTGGGAAAAATCACTACTGCTATCAATGGGATACCATCACTGACCCCACTGAGGTTTGAAAATCCTTGTTGATTTAGAACTTGGACGTGAAATAGTTTAAATCCGCGAATCTGGAGCCGATGAGAAAATTGTTCTACTAAACGAGTAGATACACTTGCCCAGAAAATGAAATGAAAAACAAATAGTAGAGACGCTTTAAACGGTACCAGTAATCTGTTATGTGGGCTTTACTACTTGCTGTGAAAAAGGTCTAATTCAACATTTCTACATTCTATATCCACTCAGTTTTGGGTTCACATGCTATAGGCGTTTTTGTTTTTTCTTAATAAAAGGGATACATTATCGTGAAACCAAGTCTACGTCTACCTTTGTGAATTTCATATAGTGCGTAAAACTATCAGAGCATAATAAGACTACCGCAAACAGTCATTGAAAATAAGCCTTAGATCCTAAATACAATCCGCACACCACTAAGCCATCGCCGTATGTGGTTATTCCTCGGATTGAGACTTTTCCCTTTCACTTGTTTAATTCTGCTTTTCGAGATATAGGAAGAAATTAATCTAATCGCTTTCAGTGGGAGGATCAAGATGGACTAGATGAACCCAAACCAATACGACCCAGTCTCATCTTTAATTTATACTTTTTATTTTTGACAAAATTTTCTTTCCCAAAAGAGATCCAATCGTTTAAAGAAAAGAAAAAGGAGAGTACTCATCCCGGGCCAACGCGGTTTCCAGCTGCATTTTTGCTCTTGTACGGGTCTACACTCAACTCTGGACCGAGAATGGTGAAAAACGAACCTTCCAAACTTCAACATTCAACCTCACTCGGTAGAGACTCTTTCCCACAAGTGTCTTTCTCTGACATTTCCTCTTCTCCTTCCCTGTAGATAAAACCCGACATACAAAAAATCCATAAAAACCCCCGGTGTCCATGTCACCCACCCACGTCCTCCCCAGCTTCATTTGACTTCTCTCTCGTCTCTCTCTTCAAACTGCTTTACCCAGAGTATTAGTTGAACCGGCAGACCCCATTTGACCAGTCCGGCAGTCCCCCGCTTTCCCTCTTAAATTTATAACTCCTCGTTTCCGAGATTTGCTCATTTATCATATCTGTAAAATCCGAAAGTTGTTTTTTTTCTTTGTTTTCTAATCGGAGAAGATGAACGACCTGTTTTCCAGCTCCTTCTCTCGGTTCCAAGGAGATGAATCCTCCCCGGGCCACCACGTGATCGAGATGTCCTCGTCCGGTCCCACCGGAGCCGGCGTTAACCTGGACAAGTTCTTCGAGGACGTAGAGTCCGTGAAGGACGAGCTCAAGGAGCTCGACCGCCTCAACCAGAACCTCCGCAGCGCCCACGAGCAGAGCCAGACCCTCCACAACGCCAAGGCTATCAAGGATCTCCGATCTCGCATGGACGGCGACGTGTCTCTCGCCCTCAAGAAGGCCAAGCTGATCAAAGTCAAGCTCGAGGCCCTCGACCGCTCCAACGCCGCCAACCGCAGCCTCCCCGGCTGCGGACCCGGTTCCTCCTCGGACCGGACCAGGACCTCTGTCGTGAACGGTCTAAGGAAGAAGCTCAAGGACTCCATGGACAGCTTCAATAGCTTGAGGCAGCATATCTCCTCCGAGTACAAGGAGACCGTGCAACGGAGGTACTACACCGTCACTGGTGAAAATCCCGATGAGAAGACCGTTGACCTTCTAATCTCTACAGGTGAGTAAGCTTGACCTTACCTCACCTACTCGTCCAGTTTAATCTTTCGATCTCTCAATTTTTCGTTTATGTTTTATTTATTTTTTCGTTTTTTCGCGTGTTTGGAAACAAACTATGAATTGAATTTCTGTCTCAGAGAAGTAGAAAATATCAATCCACCCCTCCCGAGTCGCCTAGAAAGTTCATGATATCGATTACGCAAGTCACCCAGAAAATGTGAGAAATATCAATTCACACCCTCCACAGGAAAATAATGAACATCAATTCTGCCTTTTTACCCAGAAATATGAAAAATATCGATGCCCCCCAGAAAAATTAACAAATGTCAACTATGTATTCACCCCCTAGCCAGAAAAGAGAAAAATATCACTTCACCACCTTCCCGAGAAAATCATAAATATCAGTTCTGTCCCTCCCCAAAAGAACAAATTGTGCTTGGTTGCAGGAAAATGCGAATGTCAATTAAGCCCTCCACCCCACAGAAAATACCAATTATCAATTCTGGCCCTTTCCCGAAATATCACGATATCAATTAAGCGCGCCTTCTCAAAGATTAGGCAATATCAATTGAGCCTTAATTACGCCCCCTCTTAGAGAAATTAGAACATCGACAGTATTACCTTTTTTTCTGAATAACATCCGATAGTAGTACGCTGTTAAGAAATTAAAACATTATTAATTAGGGATAAATGCAAAATTGGTCCCTGTGCTATACGCAAAAATCGATTTAGTCCCTGTGATTCTATTTTCGTTTGTTATTGGTCCTCCATCAGGGACTGATTTTATCACTTTCTGAAATCACAGAGACTAAATTGATGATTTTCATATCACAGGGACTAAATCGATTTTTGCGTATAGCACAGGGACCAATTTTGCATTTATCCCTATTAATTAACGTCTTCTAAGAAGATTCGCAAAGAAAACCCAGCAGGTCCTAGGAATAGAAATATCGCTATATTGCAATATTCCCTAGCGGAAAATTCATGAATGAAATAGTTTGGACACATGTTTAATATCGAATTATGCGCAGGTGAGAGCGAGACATTCTTGCAGAAGGCCATACAAGAGCAAGGCAGGGGAAGAGTATTGGACACTATCCACGAGATTCAAGAGAGGCATGATGCTGTAAAGGAGATGGAGAAGAATCTCAAGGAGCTGCACCAGGTGTTCTTGGACATGGCCGTGTTGGTCCAGGTCCAAGGCGAGCAACTGGACGACATCGAGGCCCACTTGAACAGAGCTAATTCATACATTAGGGGCGGAACCCAGCAGTTGCAGACTGCTAGGACCCACCAGAAGAACAGCCGCAAATGGACTTGCTTTGCTATTACACTTTTGCTGATCATCATCTTGGTCGTGGTACTCGCCACGGTCAAGCCATGGAAAAAATAACAACGACAAGAAGAACACTTTGGTGCAGGATATTGCTCTGTCCTGAGCTGCTATGCGTTCTGGTTCATCCCTTGCTAGTTGCTATATAGTGTGAGAGTCTCGAGTGCTTGCTTTGTTTCTGGTATCAATTTTTGATATATCCTTTTTCTTAGTGGGATGGAGGGAAGATGGACTTGGTTGATCTATGCCGCATTATTATACATCGCCATTTTTGTTTTAGGGTGCGCAGGAACAATCTGTTCATGCGGACAATAAAATGAGACGAGGCTCGATCTGTCACTTTTGAGGTAGACTTTGTTGCAGACGCGTACGCACCCCTTTGGTGTTCGATTCATTTTGTTGTAATTAGGCTCTTTTGGGATCGAGTGGTTGTATCTTGTTGCTTGGTTGCTATGTGTATTCTATTCTTTATGGGATCCTTTCCCTATATAAATGCTTCTATTTCATTTTCAAACACAACAAGTATCTCGGCCTTCGCTGCTACTTTCGATTTTTCTCTGGTCTTCATTCTTCATAGAATAGCCCAAAAAGGCCGCCATTTCTTTTTCATCCTTCTGTGAATTTTTCTCGTGTGGTGGGTTTTCTTTTCAACTAGTATGTGTTGTGGACTGGGGGGTTGTTAGTGGGTAGCTGTTAGCAGCCTTTGCTTGAATATGCTTTTCGAAGCAGTGTCTTTTAGCTTCTACGACTGACGAGTGACGACGACACCGAAGACAAGACAGTTTAGGAAGGTTGAAGCCCTGCATATTGAATCTGAGCTGGATAAGATTCTGATTAGATGTTATGCAATTTTTCGGTCTAAATTGTACCATACAATTAGAAGAGATAGACATAGATAGACTACGTTATAAGGTGTATGGTACTCAAAATTTTATATGAACAATATTAAATAGCGTAAGTATTTACCTATTGTGTCTCTCACTTTTAATTATATAATGTAATTAAAAAATTGAAGAGAATCTTAATCCGAATGATTCAAAGAGTTGTATTAACAAATCACAAATAGATAGAGAGAAAATAAGACCGTTTAGGAAGAAAAAAAAATACCATAACAAGAATAGAATAGAGAGAAGGAATACCGGTCCCCGGAACAAGAATAGAGTATTAAATTTACAACTCGCGAGAGATAAAAGTTGGGTGGATCAAATCTGTAAAATCAAGGCCTACGCTGACTCGTGTTCTTAGGCACACGCTAATGAAAGAGCTTGACAGCACAAAATCTCGTTGAACTCGAACTAATGAGGCAGACAAAATGGCGGGAAACCAGGAGTAGCAACCAAGGGCTTGGGCTCTTTAAAGTGAGCTAACTTTAAGCCCAGTTCAAATATTGACGAGGCCTCCCTTGAACTCTTCAATGAATTTTGGGCATTAGGCCCAGAAAGTTTAAGACTGGCTCACTACAGGGGCCGACCAAACGGCAATATGAAAGCTAAATCTCTCTCTCTCTCTCTCCGTCCATTCACTCTGAGCTCAGTATGCCGGCAGTTCGCATGATAGGCAAGCAGCTCTTTCAACCCATCTCCTCCTTTTGTTAATGACATATTGTTTTGTAAATTTAGTACAATAAATCATTCTCCGACGCCCCAACTCACCATTACTCTTTCTCTTTGCGTTGCGATTTTACTTTCCGTTTCGCTCTTACGAAAAACAGATGTAGCCGTTAACTTCACAGGTCAGTCGGGCATTTTTCTCGTACATATCTCGTACCCATTTTTCAAATTTCTCCTTTCTTTAGAAATTGCCATTTTTTTCTTAATCTCCAACTCAAATTTGAATGCCATATTTCGCAAAGTAGATGGCATGTTCAAAGGGATCTACAATGGCAAGCAATGTCATTTGCCGGATATAGCCGCGGTTTTGAGTAGGGCTTGGAGTGCCGGTGTGGACCGAATCATTGTAAGCCTTATGCGATTCCATTTTGATATAGTTTTCATACGGTTTTGTTTCGATTTTTCAATAATACGTTTCTTAAGAATTTTGTAAGGACCGAAAGGATTGAATTTTGACTTCTTAGATTTTTGTGGTCCTGTTGGCTTAGTGTAGTTGAGGAAACCATTGGAATATGAACCTTGGTTCTCTTTTCTAATTCAAGTATTTTTTTGTTCTTTCCAGTTAGTGGATGGGGAAAATTTGATAGTGGATTAGCAAATTTAGAAAGATAGCTATGAATCCCAGTAGATTATAAAGCCATTAGATTCATAATAGTGTTCATTTTGGATAATTTGGTTGCACTTTAGCTCCGTGGTTCTTATTAGGTTTTTGGCACAGGTGACTGGTGGGTCACTTGAAGAATCAAAAGAAGCTCTTGCAATCGCCGAAATGGATGGTTTGTTAATCTTCTATGGCTTACATTCTCTTATTTCGTCCTTACAGACATTCTGGTATATGTTGCTCGACAAAGGGTTTGCACCAATGTGATTCTCCGTTGTTTGTTACAGGAAGGCTTTTCTGTACTGTCGGTGTGCACCCAACAAGATGCAAGGTCACTTAGTGTTCCCTCCCTAGAGTTAGGTTTTTAATTGGATTTTTTCTTATGTATTTTCGTTTTTAAGTTTGATGGTGTAGTTTGGTGGGAAATGTTTGAGAATGGAGATTTTGTTCTTTGTTCAGGAGTTTGAAGACAGTAGGGATCCAGAAAAACATTTTCAGGCTCTTTTGGCATTGGCTAAAGAGGGAATTGAGAAGGGAAAGGTATGTTGTGTTGTCTTGGTCAGGATAGACCAATATAGTTCATCTGCAGAGGATATATATGCTTGAATCTGAAGTGATTATCTACTGTCTATTTATTGTCTTTATGAAGCTCTCTGTGGAACATTTTTTTCCAGAGGAAGATATAATAGAGAAAATTTTATTTTAATTGCAGCATGTTTAGATGTGAAGTAGTCGTCAGAATCTGATATGTGGAGAAGTTGAAAGTTTAGATGCTAGTTGTTTGGGTCGCATGGGTTATGCAGGTTGCATAGATGCAGAATTTTGCAATCTGATGTGTGGAAGATTGGATTTAGATGAGAACTGTTTTGTCATTTTTGTAACTCAGATATTGTCCTTAATATTTAACAACTCCAACATGTTAAAGCAAAAGATATTGTTAGTCTGATACCATTAGGTAGATGAACAACATTCTGGTCGCATATTTTTTATTCAAAAATATTTTTCTGTATGTTGTACTCTGATATTGTACACAAGGTGGTTGCAATTGGTGAATGTGGGCTGGACTACGACAGGCTTCACTTTTGCCCAGCAGAGATTCAAAAGAAGTAAGTGGTAGCGCTGAGGGAAATAATTATTTGCCACATATCTATTTTGTGTACCCCACCTCCCCCAGGGACCTTTATTTTCAATCAAATGATTTTGTATTTTGCATCATTTGTGTGCTTTGTGAAAGATAGGTATTTTGAGAAGCAGTTCGAATTAGCATATACAACAAAGCTTCCCATGTTTCTTCATATGCGTGCAGCTGCTGAAGATTTCTGTCAAATTGTGGAGAGAAATAAAGACAGGTGTGATCTCTGAACACCATAATTTTTGAGGAGTCGAAATATGCTGGTTTGAGGTTGTCACTAGTTTTAGCTTGTTATACTATTCTTCTTATGCCATATAAGTATATAAATGTCTGAGGTTTTCTTCTGGTTCATTTTTGTGATGGTGTTTTGCCATGCTGCAATGGATGCTTGATTGTATCTCTTCTGCTTGTTTCACAGGTTCAGTGCTGGAGTTGCCCATTCATTTACTGGTAGTGCAGAAGAACGTGATAAGCTTCTTTCATTCAGTAATATGTATCTAGGTGAGAGTTTATTCCCTTCCAACTTTATGATATATGCTTTCTTTTTAAACATTTCACTGAACACAATTACACAGTATCTAATATTATGATTTGAGTTTAGAACTTCCTACCCCAAGCCAGATCCTAGAAAAATAACGATCTGGCCCTCTTGATGCTCCCAAATTAAGTGCACGTTTGATACAGGATGAAAGCCAACCTCTAAAACCTCATTGCCTCGATTTTCTGGTTATGGTGTTGAAAACTCGTTGAATCCCCATCTTCCCAGCTTGCTCAATGTCGTGACTATTACACTTTTTAATTCTTTACCAAGCAGGAGTAAATGGCTGCTCTTTGAAGACAACAGATAATCTTGATGTCATGAGGGGCATTCCTTTGGAGAGAATGATGATTGAGACAGATTCTCCATATTGTGAAATCAAGAACACTCATGCTGGGATTAATTTTGTGAAATCCATCTGGCCCTCTAAGAAAAAAGAGAAGTATGATCAGGAGTGCATTGTTAAAGGCCGCCGCAACGAACCTTGTTTAGTTCGGTCAGTTTTTTTCTTCCCAGTGCCGTTTATAACCCTTTTCAGATGGATGTAGATATTGCTGATTCAAGATTTTGATGATAGATGTCATGTAGTGTTACTAGATGACCTTATCAAAAGGGAGAAAAGGGAATTACTGATGACCATCGATGCTTTATTCCGTGGCTTTAACTAATACAAAGACATCCAGATGAGTTCACTGGGAAAAAAAACCCCTCGTGGACCACAATAACTGACTACCCTCTATTACAAGGGAGGATGAAGTAAGATAAGGTGTGCAAGCCATTTATGTAGTTTCAATGAAGGAAATTACGTCTGTTAGTGAGTGTTTTAGAGTGGAATAGTTTTTGGGATTTAGAATTTGTTGGTGGAAGCTACAAACGTGGTCTACGTAGCAGATCGCATGAAGGATAGCTCTGTGGTATATGTCCTTTTGTGGCAATATACGAATTGTTAGTGAGAGATGCCATCCTTGAGACACAATGTCACTATGTTGTTGTATGGTGCATATGTGGAGACAACCTTCCTCTTGGGAAATTCTCATGATCGGGCTACTCTTTTGTTCGTTTAAACTCAGACTAGGAGTTTTATTTTGCAATCATTAATAAAGCAAGTATTTAACTGCTATAAATATGATGTGCAACCTTTTACATCTTTAACTGGTTCTATTTTTCTTTTAATTTTATGCTTGTTTCTTGAGACAAGATGATCATGCTTTGTAGGCAAGTTCTAGAGGTTGTGGCTTGTTGTAAAGGTGTCTCTGATATAGATCAGCTGAGCAGGACCTTGTACCACAACACATGCAGGTAATTTTGTTGTTATAAATTTGTGTATAAAATGATTGAACTGCTAACTGTTTAAAATTGGATGTCCTCGTTGGCTGGGATATCAGACTGTATTGTTGGCCAATAGTTGTGTTCGGAAAGTCATTTTTTTTTCTTTTTTATCCCTAGTGAACTAAGACCTGTAAGAGTAAGCTGAGCCTGATATTTTCTGTTTGCCACCAGAATTGCTTTGTCGATATTGCAGTTTAGTTTATGTTTGCTTTATAAGACTATCTTGTTGTGCAGGGTTTTCTTTCCTCATGACTTGGATTCTGCAGCTGATGCTCTCCTTGCTAGCGGTAACGACTCCAAGTGAACCAACTTCTTATGAGACTTTGCCGCCGAAGCCATATTGCTTCATGGGAAAGACTGTTTAGTTCCTCAATTCCTCCACTTCATTGAGAAAACGTGTCTCTAGTTACTCTTCTGAAAGTGGCATTCGGCATCAACAAGGATTTCTTGGATAGGGAGTCCTCAGGACAGAAACATCTACGTATGTATGTCTTTTACGGAATTGGATTGGCGAAGGGTTTTTTTTTTCTAAGCGATTGGCGAAGGTTTCAATCTTGTGCCTGTTAAATTGTTTCAAAGATTGGACATTAGATTCTGCAATCGTATCGATCACAATGCGAAGTGATGATGGTGATTGTTCCTGTGGACAAGACATCTGTGCTCGAACCTAATCTTCCTATTGTTCTCCACCAGTATACTGTCATAGTGCAATGTGACTCGGTGGTTGTTCCCGTGGACAAAGAATCTGAGTTTGAACCTGAGTTCTCTAACTGATTTTGTGCGATCCAGGAAATAAACACAATTCGAACACATTATTTGAAGATATATGATTTTGTTCATTCCGTAAAGTAGTTCCTGAGGAGCATTTAGACATTTGCTACCCAATGCTCACAGTTTATCGCTACAAAACATGCTTGTTTGAGAGACAAAAAAGGAATGCCTTTACTGAGGAAAGTCCTTCCCTATTGGACAGCCTCTCTCTCATACGAGTCTCTTGTTAATTAACACAGCGCTTCAAAAACAAAGAGTAACAGTGCTTGTAGTTCTTTAGCATGTTGCATTGCGAGCTCGTGAACAACTCAGGCACAAGAATAATCTGGAACCTAAACAAATGAGGCAATAATGGCATTTTTCTGAGAACGCGTTTGTAATATAGCCTTCATGTTAAAAACGCTTAGAAGCTTTTCCTTCGCCGATCTTGATTCCCATGTACGAATTTGTACAACTGGTAGACTAGGAGGAAAGTAAAAACAGCAAGGAGTAGAGAGGGAGGTAGAACAGAGCAGCTCCTGGCCTCCGTTACAAAACCGGATCAAAGCACCCACTCTTAATATGTTTCCCTCAGCTGCTGATGCTAGAGAGCAATTCGCTGCTGTCAAGAATGCCATCTGGGGTTCTTTTCTCCGCCAGGGCAGCAGAAGAAGCTCTTTCGCCAGCCAAATTTAATCGTAAAGGCCGCCGCCCTTCAACCTCCTAATTGCATATCCACATAAAAACAGGTTATGGACCACGATATCCGAAAAAAAGAATGCAGTTTGTGAAATTCAATGGCCAATTTCTATTACCATTCCGTTCATGGCATTCAAAGCAGATTCTGCATCCTCCGCAGTTTCAAAAGTGACAAACCCAAAACCACGAGATCTTCCAGAGTCTCTCTCGTAGATGACTTTGGCACTCAATAGGCCTTGCTGATCTGCAAATGCATCTCTAAGGCCCTGGGAAGTGAGGCCCCATCCAAGGTTTCCTGCATATATCTTATGAGGACTTTCTACAAAGCCCCTGGAGCTGCTCCTTACCTTTGGCCCCATCACTTCCCTTTCGCCTCCTCTTGGCACTTCTGGGAAGTTAACCCTGACAGTACGGCCTCCAATTAGCTGTAAACCGTCACAAAGCTTTTTTTTAGTACCAGAACCATAAGCTAACCAACCACATGGAGAAACTTAAACATACAATTTAGACCAAATATTTAGACCAAATATGGCCAATTTTTATTATTCTTGCCATCTTTCCCATTTTGAAGTAAAGATAGTCTTATTAGATGAAAAAAAATCTTCCAAGTCAGGTTTCTTTAAGCGAATAGTGAAACATAGCTTACACTACTCCCTGTAGGCTGTAACATGCAGATTGGGGACATAATTCAATGACTAAGCAAGAACTAACTGCAACCCCGCTTGCTTCTGTTGGCAATGCAGAGCAATGAGCACGTAGTCACTCATCCCCCATAACCCAATGCAAGTGCAAAAGGCAACACACAAGCCTCTACACCAGAATAGAGTTTTAAGCCAACTCATGGGTATTCATATTATATTCAGCATCTCAATGGCATTACGAATAAAACCAATTAATGCGAGCAAGCAGGTAATAACAATTGCGCAATCTAGGATTCAACATAAAACCATCAGATTGATAACTAAGGAAAAACAAATGCACAGAAAAGACGAGAAAAAAGTATCAATTTAGCAACTTTAGGAACAGGTGTCAGAGAAACCCCACTTACAGAGCCATCAAACATCAGAATTGCTTCTTTTGTTTCCTCAACGCTCCCCATGGAAGCAAACGCAAATCCTCTGCTTCTATCCGTAACTCTATCGTAAACAACCTAAACGAAACCCAATGCAACCACCAAAAATTGTGACAATCACATTGGAGAAAATGATGACTGCCTACCCCTAATACCTATACGGAAAGGAAAATTACACACCTCAACAGAAACCACCCGGCCAGCCTCCACAAAAACTTCAGCCAATTGGGCAGACGTCATAGAATACGGCAAATTACCTATATAGAGCCTTCCTTCTTCACTTGACCCCAATAAGTTTGGCTCCTCCCCTTCCTCTTTCTCCTCTTTTTCTTCACTTGCACTCGATTCTGCTTCTGGGTCTTCTTGTTCTAGGCTCTGGCCATCTTCCTCGGCTTCAAAGCTATCAAATTGGACCGAAGCACGGTAAAAGCGTGGGAGAGAGATAAGAGGGAAACGAGGGAAGTTGTGGACGTGGGCCCTGAGATTGAGGGGCTCTGCGGGTTTGGGTTTTGATGAGAAGTGGGTGGGGATGAGGGTGAGAGAGTTGGCGAAGGAGAGACTGGAAAGCTTCTTGCAGCAGACTGAGGAGGAAGCTGTGATTGTGGCAGCCATGGAGACGTGATGAGGCTGACACTGTCACTCAGAGGGAAATTGGTAAATAATGTCTTGTCGAAGGAGAAGACACTCTGCTTGGAGTTTGACAGTCACAGTGGATAAGATTAGTTTGCTTTAAGATGTTCTTCTTAACTTCATTTTCTCGTGTTAGTATCTGGGGCCTGGGAGTCGTGAACTGTGGACAAGGTGCAGCCGAGCTAACCCTTGTTGAACTTGACTTATCAAGGGCCAGCAGCCTACTAATAACTAGTTTCGGCAAAAACATTATGCAACTCATTGCAGCACAGCTTCAAGTTCTTGTTTTTGTCACGTTGAGTCTGTTATTTCCTTCATCATATCAATCATCCATCCTTATCTTGACTGATTAGGACATGTTATGCATTTGTCATTCAAGCAATTTGTTCATAATTTCATATCTTAGATACACTAAAACAGGGTGTAAACCAACTCGTTCTATTGGTTCTTAGCATTTTGATTTATAAAATTACAATAATTGTGAGCCTTGTAGTACAAATAGCTTAAAGCATGATGAATCATGTGGTGGTTTTGGACACCTAACTTGTTTTCATTGCGTTTGGTGTTATACCCCTGTCAACTGCCATCAGGACCCAATTGTCAACCCATGGATCCTGATGGCAGAAAAAGATTATTCTATCCCCCTTTTTTAGATTTTTTCTCTAGCTCATCGGAAGCGATTTAGGGCTAAGAAATATTGACCTAATATATTTGGACTATCAATAACTCATCGATAAAAAGTCAGCTATCAGAAGAGTCATGACTCAAGCCTTGGTGATGGGAGTCCAACCATGTGGGGGAAGGAAGCATTAAGCGTGCTGGTGCAACAAGCGGTTCAAGGTCAAAATATTTAACCATTTTTCTGAAGATTTCTTGCTTCAAGCATTTTACAGATACACCGAATCATGACTTGAATCGAGATTGTCCTTCACCATATATAAAAAATATAATGTAAATAGGCCTTTGACATTGAACCGACCCGGAATCCTTCGACAGCGACTCAGCAACAGCTACTCACTGATTCAGGTTCTGCTGAAACTTATTACTTGAATGCGCCTTGCCTAGCTGAAGATTTTCCTTTTTGATTGTAAATTGTAATTTGTCCCTCACAGCCAAAAACGAAAAGTGTTTCTTTATGTTGGTCAATTTTTTGGGAAAAACACGAAAAAGAAAAAAGAAATAAGAGTCCCTTCCTAATACTTCACTGCCTCTCGGCTAGCCCAAAGTGCCACAAGCTTGTATAACTTGGCAGTTGGAGTAACCGAGTATCTGAGGCTATACCATTGCATTTGCCTAATCTTGAAATGGTACCAATTTCTGAAGTCATCCTTTCCTTTGAAATCATCCAGTCAGCTGCATTCTGTCAGGAACCCGCACTGGTACGAGTAAGCAACAAAATGGTGCCAATTTGCATCATCCCACTGCACATCGTAGTAAAACAATGTGGTGCACCAGAAATTCACAGAGAAGTTCCACTCATATTCGGAACCATCTACCCGATCCCAGCTTGTTCGCTATTCCGGACATGAACTTTTCCTAAGATAGTGGATTTTGAAAGGCCAAGGAGCAACAAGAGGCGGATGACAAAGCTTCCATTTCGGATATTCTGCCTTGTTCCTTTACTCTTTGTTTCCTCTTAACATTTGTCACTCCATTGTTCTTAGATGAATCAGCTAGTTCTTTATAGACGTACTCTATCACCCAAGCAAAGTGCATGACTAGCTACTTCCCTTTAGCATGGACTGATGCAGGAGTCAAATTATCCAAAAAGAAAGGGCTTGTCTAACAGCCTGACGGTGATCGTTCCCTCAAGTTGCGAAGGATAGAACATAAAGTGGTACACAATAAAACAAGAAAGCTAAAAAAATCGGAAAGAAAATAGACAAGCCTAAACAAGGCTAATGGCAAATGAGGCACCCGAATGTAGTTCAAGCGATTAACAGAAGGTCCTTTACCCATAATGTCAAACTAACCATGTGTCAGTGAAAAATCCCGACATTATGCTCTACATTTAAATATGAAGCAGCCCTTCAACCACTCAATTGTAAATGGACTACTTACTATCAATAAATCACTTTCGCCTATGGAAATGAAGGTGGCAGCCTCCTAGGCTACATCAAGCCATTGTACAGTTTATCTAGCTTACAGAGAAAGGTGGCAATGATCCATTGTGTAGCGTGAACATGGCCATTGGCGGTCTGGCGATTCAAAGAGCTCTCACTATGACTCATTTTGTTCTAATAATTGAGACGGCAAAAGGTGTCCTAATTATGGATTCTGTCTGTCTTTAGATCGTGTTTCTGAAACTGAAAATAAAAAATAGAATAATAATCTGCTTCAAATACAGCTGACAACAAACACATCAAGTTCTTGATTTTAAGATCACAACACAAACATAAAGTTCTACAATACATCACTCCAAAAGTCAGACATAGAAACACTAGACATTAAACTTCAACAACATCACACTTCCATATCCTTATAAGTCACAAACTCAAGCCAGAGTTTGACGCTCTTATTTAATTAGTTAAAGCAACATATTCAGCGCCTACTCCATTAATTTACAGTACACTCTAAGGATCTCTACCACCTCGAGCCAGAAGGACAGCAAGAGATGGCGGAGGAAAACCTCAGATGAGCCAAGAATGATTTGCCTTTAGCAACCACACGATGGGAGAAAGAGACTCTCAACAGAAACCTGTTGCAAGAATTGTGAGAACCAGTCGTTGCAACAAAGCTTCTCCATCTGGTTGCAGAAAGGGACGGGGTTGCAACCAACCCCATCCCTTTCTATCAGACTTTGAGATTGCAGCAGTTGTCTGCTGCTGCAACCCATTTACTGGGCATCACAATGCCCCGCCCACTATCTAACATATCTGATAGAGAGTGGACAGAAGGCAAGAGATGATTGATTGGAAAGCGATCAAGATCTCCCCTTGAGAACATACTCGTCACCTCTGACCCAGAAATATTAGAACCGCTGCCATTTGCATCCTTTGATGAGTGTAAGGTACCACTATCAGATTGCAGGACTTCAGAACTCTGAGAACCTGTGGCCTGAGAAAATTGTCCATCACCAGCTTTATTCACTTCAATTTCGCTTTTCCCTTTGTTCATACTCTTTGTGTTCAAGAAACGGCCACCACATCCCCTTGGTCGGCGCATAGCATGGAGATGGCGGGATTCATGCATATATGGCTGTAAAACAAGTACTACAACTCAAATGCCATGCTTTGTCTGCCTTTTATTTTTATATAAGAAAAATATAGTGTTTCATCATGGAAGGATGAATATATTGGTCACCATAAGTATTGAATCCCAAAAGTGGAGAAACTACCAATATACTGCAATTCAACTGTCTTGAGACCGGAATGGAAGCTTAGATTTTACAACCATAATTTGCAGTTAACACTTAATACAGTCATATCCATACCTATTGGCCAACCAATTGAATGAATTGAAGCCAAACCAAGATACTCTGATAGGTGGTCATCATAAGTCTGATTTTGCACGTCTAGATTGCTAAAATACATTGCTTTTCAGTTGAGGTCACAAAAATTTCTCAAAGGGAAACTTTCATGGTGGACAAAATCACAATGACCAATCAACATGCAAAGTAGGCGTGAGGGAAAGGACTGAAAAAAATAGGTATTTCCAACGAAACCTCCCACAACTTTTAACCTCCACATTAATCACACTAGATGTATAATTCCTAAAAATATAAGTGTGATATTAGGAAAGCTATTCAAGGTCCCATACCTTACGAGCTCTTGTCAATTTATTCTCCATTACCGCCTTTGCACGGGACTGCCTGCGCCTGATAATCCCATGGTACTGCTTAGCATTAACATATATAGGTCCATCATCACCTGTCATGTTCAATGGCAGCAATACACGGCCCTAACAATTTGAGCGGATAGGAATTGAGAATCAGTAAATACTGTAGTGCTTGAAGTTGTAGCAAATCATCAATAATAAATAGCACGGTGTTAGCAACTTTCAATGATCTATTACTTGCCAAGAGCAATGAATTTCTGGCCTCAGCCAGACAATTCCAAAGTACTTTTGAAAGAAGAGGCTCAGTCAGAGGAACTCTGTTGCAAAAGCACGTACGATTTCCTATTTGTCTAACAGTGGCCAGGTATATCAGGAGCAACTAATGAGGCTTGCTTGTTTCCTTATTATTTCATTTGGATTTTCTTCCTCTTTTAGTCTCCAAGTCACGTACCAAACCCTCAATTCAACCGTCTGGCCAAGCTAACATTTGATTTAGTTATATTTTAGGCATGGGATCTAACATATGAAAATATAGGTGGATGTTCTTGTGCCACTGCCAGATTGTGCGCATGCATAAAAAAGACAGCAATTCAAAACCAAACCAGCGAGATTTCTCACAAACTATTTGCAGGATGAGCACCAACGAGAACTCTTCATATTTTCAACAATAAGAGCAAGACCAAACTTGAATCCATATAAATAATTAAAGTGCAAAAATGGTTAAACTAAATAATTGGTGAGTAAGGAGAAATGAAAAGACAAACCGAAATTTGAGGTCCGCAAGTTGGGAAGACTCCATAACGTTGGTCCCCATAAGGATACGTTGCATAGATCTACCGTTTGGTCCAGAAAAATTAGCAAACAGTTACCACCAGCAACATATACTAAATCAGAATATATGTCAAGAAAGTGAAGTTGAAAGAAAGAGTTTACCATAGGCTGACTAAATCCTAGCTCAAAGCAACCTCGATATTCTGGCAGAGATGATTGGAGAGAAATGGCTGCCTGAGGTTTCTGCCCATCCCCTGAACTTCTGCAATTATCTGTATGAGAAAGCAACTGGGCTGGTTAAGAAATTGTCAAATTGCAGTGCCTCATACACAAAACGAATTGCACATGAAGTGACATTTCAGCTAACATTCATTATGATCAATAATCAAAATAAGTCAGCAACCAAAAATCTCTTGAACCATGGAGACTTGGAATCACACTAGTGGAATGGTACCTTGACATCAATTATCAATCACCTCTAGCTTTAGAAAATAAGGCAATTCATAAGATGATAGGAACTTTGACTACATGGGGACCTAAGATGTCAGATGTCTCCATTGCATCCTGTTCCTACAGGAGAGTCATCTTCTGGCTTCTGGATACTACTTTCGCTATATAAGAGAAGGGTAATGCACAGCACTCCCAAAACTTCCCTCTCATAATCATTGAGACAATTGAAATTCTCTTCTAAGTTCCGAATGAACAATTTGCCATGCAAAGAGGAGTTTTTGAGACCAAAGCATTGACAACTAGGATGATAAGTTGATGAACGCAATTACATCTGAATTCTGTTGAAAAAAAATTTGGAACCAACCCAATGAGGTTCGAAATCCATGCCCACGTAAGCTCCAACGAATAGTTTATGAGAGCTATAATCCATTCCGTACTGCCCATCTCATAGTACTTTTTGGATTCCACTATAACAGCAAGTTCAAAAAATTTATTAATTACAGTGGAAAATTCCATATGCAGTTCTATATACATGCAAGAAAGAACCTCAATTCACTTCTTTTATATTTTTGCTTCTCAAATTCGATTTACTCATGAAGGAGAAACATTTCACCTGGGACACAAATTTTCTTCGCTATTAGCTTCCCTAGCTCTAATCATCACACAACGGTCTAAAATTTTTCATTTGGCCCTTGAAGTTCATTGAGGATACACAAACAGAAAGCGTCCAATGGAGAAGCAATATTAATAAGCAGCCTAAAAGGTGCGGTGCTAATATTCTTACTAATTCCTTGAAGGCTAGCAGCTACCAATCGAGGTAGTGACATTTGGTTCCAGAAGCATATCAGTTCCCAACTAGAATGTCTATCAAGGTAAAGGGAAACAGTGGCTATCTTTCATGGCCAGACAGTACCTATTATTCAATTGGGTGACAACAGTGATGTAGATGACAAAGAAAACAACAAAATCGTCTAGAGTATTGTCGGAAACTACTGTGGTAATATGAATAACGAATTTAACAAATCCCAGCAAGGTGGTAGTACTAAAATAGCAGAACTTAAAGCATGAGATTACCAGCAAAGATGGTGAACTGAGTTGTATTCCCTCTAGCCGCCACGTGATCGGTCCTCCTCCCTGCGTGTTTGTTGGCAATCAGTTGGTCTCCATCGCTGGGGTGTTCCATGGAGAAAGGCTTCAATTGGCCACAGGATTCCCCATAAACCGACTCAGAAGCGAAGGCGCTCCACCAAGGTGTTGACAGCTGCCCCACGGGATTGAGCACAACCCCTTCATGTTCTTTGAAATACACTGTTTGAGTGGCCATAGTTAACCTCGAAAGACGTGTTCCGAAAAAGGTTTTGGAGATGAAATGTCTCTAGAGTGTTCACTCTAGTTCCTGCAATTTCCAGTTAGTATTGTTAATACCAATTCAAATACTACGAAATCTATGAAAAAAAGAAGTTATCCTATATGCGCACTAAAAATCTTCAAGTAATCAGGTGCTCCATAATGCAATCCCACCCATTTCATTATCTTGTACACAATCCGAATGGACAGCAGAAAAGAGGGAATGGAAGCGCCAGAAAAAGGAACTGACAAGGAATTGAAAGAAACATCCTTCAATCAATTAAAACATGCGAGAAATGAAGATGATCATAGAAAAGAATAGAAAAATACAAACTTTCCACGAATACCGACCAAATTTCAGGTGAAAAAAACGGTAAGAGAAATAATCCACAGAACCTAGTTGATAAACAGCGAAAACCAGGTAGAGGAAGAAGAAAGAAAATAGAACCCAGATTAACACCCGGAAATAAGAAAGGAAATCAAACCCAGATTACAACACACTAAGGTTACGGCAACACAAGCCAAACGTCATAGTGAAACATAGAAAGTGATAGAGAAAGTGGAGGTACAAAGTCATAAGCCGGATATTCTTGCAAGACCCATCAACGGTACGGTTCAGAGAAAACTGATAAGAGTAGGAAACAAAGAAAGAGAGTGTTCCCTCTACCTCTCTCAGTAGAAAGCAGCAGCTTTTAATCGCCCGCTCAAGCACAGAAACCCCATTTGGTAGGAGCCATGTCTGTACAATTTCAAGCGACGCTAAAAGAGAGAGAGGGGGCCGATAAATGCGTACAAGTGTAATGGAAGTGGAACTACACGCCCTTGTCCAATAAGCTTTAGATTTCATGCAAGTTCCTTTGTATCATGTGCCATATATATAAAATACACACACTCCCCCTCTCTTTCCGTCTCACATACATACGCACAGGCACACTGGGTTTTCTTTAATCTTTAAAAATTTTACTTCCTCTTACAATCTCTCTCCAGTGGGGTCCCTTTTGGGGGCTCATTAATTTCCATATTTTTTGGAATAGTGGCCTAACAGTGCGAATTCTATAACCGCCTGCAGTTTATATATGTGGAAAGGATCGTCGGGGCTTCTGCTTTTTAACCATGAAGTGGATTACAGATATAGAAATAATGTCTTGAGAACTTTTGGAGATGTCCAGTAGTCCTTCCGAGGTTTATTTGTGGTCCTATAGATTGTTTCTTGGGTTGCTAACTCACACTAGTTGAACAGCATCTGGGTTGGCCCTTAACTCATTCATTTGGGTGGGGATGGCATTATTTTTCACCTTCTTTATTACTTTCTTTCACTTCATTTTTCGGTGCCTAAGATTTTTATTAGGTTACGGCTTTTGATACATGCTTATAAAAACTTATTTAATCTTCCATCTAGGTTGACTTCAACTTTCTAACTCATCTGATCACTGAGGATTAGCTTTACTTACTTCTGCTGAAGTGAAAATGGTGCTATCTGTCACCTCCTAACCTTTTTCACGTAGCCTAGGGTAAAAAAGGAAAAATAAGAGCCTGGTCAGAATAGAAGAGCCTAGAGGAAAGGACGAAGGCCAATTCAGCAGAATTTGGGATATATATATATATATATATATATTTCGTTTTTGCTCGACCAACCCAGCAGACACTATTCTAAGAATAATTAATTCTGTAACCTACTGATTGCATGCCTTTGATAGGTTTTCCTCTAATGATTATGAAGTTCTAAGCAGCACAAATGAATAGTTGACCCTAACCCAAAGAGAAACTTTATTAAAATTTATGATAATAGCAGGTTAAGTCAACCATTACCCCCTTGGAATTTATAAACTAGTTACAGTGAATGCCTCCCCGCTTTAAGTTTGAGTCCCGTTTGAAGCTTAGCCGGCCAATATATTTGCTGTGGGTACGACAGAAAATAAAACGATCATTTATTGGAAAATTAACTTAGTACGTTATACGTTTCAAGTTTGGGCTCCAAGAGAAGCTGGCCTGGCCGTTTACTATGAATGTTAAAGAGTAGTACTGGAATATGAGGCCAGTTATATATATTTTTAACTTAGCTGGCCGACTGTACACTGTTAGGGCATGCCCTCTGTTTTATATTTAAACTAATTGATGATCTCCATGGAAAGTCCCTTTTAGAAATTTCCAAAAAGGATTAACATATATATAGATCATGGGAATCGCGGTTCCCACAGTAAAAAAAAGAAGTTGAAGATACGCACTCACAAGAAGCATTATTCATCTCACAGCTAAAATGACGGATTCATGTTCATCTCAAATATTGTCATGACCTTATGTTGAGCATCTCTATAAATAAAGTATATCTTTTATGCAATATGGACGTATAAGGACCACAAGGGGTACTTAAGCGTTAATTAGGCTTAAATATCACTACTCTTTTAAAGCTGCACAGTATTCTGTCTCTCTTGGTTGGCTCTAGAATCTAGAGCTCGCCCAAGAGATCTTGTGGAGCCAATTTTATAAAAACTCAATCGTAATGAGTCAAGTTTAGAATCATTGTCATTGGTCACATGCTAGTGTGAACTTAATACGGCCAGTCAACTTCCAGAACGAGATTTTGCCAAAAGAACATTTATGCCGGCCAGTTGTACGTATAATGGTTACCCCCTCTTTGTACTTTCCACACTGATCATAGATTCTGCTTAAAAAAGCCAACAAAGTATAGTTGGTTTACCTCCTTCATGCGGCGCACAGTCTTGCACTTGCGATCCGGCGAAATTAAAATTACAAAATGCTTAATGACTACATTAATTATCTGCAGACATGTACATTTTTTTCTAATCAAGATTGGGCTTTCAAATTGCTAATTTTGCATTGAAAATAACAGGTCAACTTTCCGCGGTGGTTTTTTCTTCTTTTTTTTGGGGGGGGGGGGGGTTGATGTGTCCGAAACCAGTTGTGAAAAGCAAGAATCCGAGACAATATCTTAACCATTAAACATAGAACATAATAGAAAATATACTTATAAGAACCTTTGAGTTCCACTTCCACTTTTGGTTCCGGTTAGCATGCTGCAGATAGGCAGGCCGCCTAGTGCGCTAGACTCTTCCATCAGTGCCAAAGCCATAAATATTATAACTAGTTTGGCCGACGCAGTAATTTTCTTTTTTCTCTTCCCATTTATCTTAATTTCCAGCTCTGTCCGGCCCATTTAGGTAGGTAAAGCTTTTGATTTTTTTTAATAACGTAAAAAATTCGGCATTATTCACGTCTACCGGGTTCAAATGGATTTGATCTAATATCTGCACGAGTGAAGTTTAACTTCACGACAAATTTTTGAAGAGACTGATTAGTCCTCTATTTACGTCGCAAGTTGTTTATGTAAGTGGTGGTTTGAACTCATCACTCTCACAGGCCTCCAATACCACTTAAACTAGCCGGGTGGGTCAAAACTTTGGATTTAATCCATGCACAAAGGATCTATATTATAGGATGTGGGAAGCCAATAAAAACAAAAAATCTAGCTACCGGCCTCTCTTACAAATATTCACAACTGTTTTTATTTAATACATCGTATGTTTTATAAGTTCAAAAAGCAATGTGTCAAAGTCCATTGGAAAGATATTGGTAGGAGGGTAACGTACGGCCAGCTCTCAATAAGCTTCTTCCTCTCTTTTTTAGGTCTCAAATCATATCTCGTTTGTATTAATGAGGGAAAACACGGTTCCGTACGTACAAACGTTCCTACCAAAGGAGAAGTTTGCTGCAGAGACAAAACTCCGCCTTGGATATATCTTTCACTAGCCTCTAGGGTTACGACATCCGCTTGGCGCGCGTATTGCCCCCATCTGTCGTTGCCTTTTAGTTTCCATGCCATGAGACATCAGTACGTACGTACGGCACAGAGTTTGCTTGTTGAGACTAGGAAAAAGTCCTCGTCCCATTTCTGGTATCCCTGTTTTTTTGGAGTTTGAGGCATTATTGCTTTAAAAGGTATGTACTGATGGTTAATAGTCTGTTTTAAAAGTATATAAGTACTACTCATGATGTACTAGGCCTTTTTCATCCTTTTCGGTTAAATCTGTTAGTGTGGGCAATATCTTCTTGGAATCTATATATAGCATCACGGCCTGGTTCTCCTCACCTGAGTCACGTACCCCCAACATATAAAGCAGATCGAGTAAAACATGCATGGCCAAAAATAAACATGGCATATTGGCATGGCATTTTAGGAAACACTCTCAACTTGGTTCGACCAGAAAAAAGAAAAAAAGAGGCGGCCATTAAGAGAAGGCTTAAATGCACCCCATGCCTCTGGGGTATGCGAAAAGAGCAAATATGCCACTGAGGTAAACAAAGTCATTTTCATACCCCTGAGGTATACTTCCAGGAGCAAATATACCCTTCCGATATATGTCGTTTGAAACCTTAACGGTAAATGCTGACGTGTCAAAATTAGACACGTCAGCACCAATCACAACTCGACACTTGGCATTTTCGAAATTTAAAAAAAAAAGAACAGAAATGGGGGGAGAACCCCCGAGCGGCGAAGGGAGTTGGGCTCCCTTTGCCGCCGCGAGGGGTGGCCGGCAGGGGCCACCCCGGCGACGGGGGAGCCCAGATCTGGGCTCCCCGCGTCGCGCGCGGCGGCCGCGCGCCGCCAGGGGTGGCCTCGAGCCACCCTCGCGGCTCCCCTGCTCAGGGGTGGCGCGCGGCCGCCTCGCGCGACGCGGGGAGCCCAGATCTGGGCTCCCCTGTCGCCGGGGTGGCCCCTGCTGGCCACCCCCGCAAGGCGCGAGCCGCTCGGGGGTTCTCCGCCCATTTCTGTTCTGATTTTTTTTTTTTGAAAATGTCAGGTGTCGAGTTGTGATTGATGCTGACGTGCCTTAAGAGAAATTGGACATCAACACACTTAGTCCAATGCTCTATATATGAACAAGCGCGAAGCGTCCTTCATGCTTAAAGTCGTTTGCAACTTTTGTAAATGGTACAAACGAGTAATCAGCATGTGGGGGGAAAACATTTTTGGAATTGATGAAAACTTTTGTAAGTCGTTTGGAATTGATGAAAACATTTTAGACTACTTTTCGAAGAACACGAGATTGAAGATGATGGCCATAAAATACTCAGTCATTCTCAGACCAGACCACTTGAGCTTGAGCTCATTAGTCAGTTGGTCAGTCTCAACTATCCGAACTCACATAGGAGTTTGACATCTGATCTCACGTAGAAGTCTAGCCACCTGAGAACTTCTCATGGAAACTTGAATGGTCGACGGCACCCTCATAATACAACTCTACAACCTGACTCCTCTAGAAGTCAGTCTCAAGATAGGTATTTAAAAATAAAATAAATCGAAAATTAATAAAAAAACATATTTATTTAAAAAAAAGGATCGAGGTACACCCGATCCTCACGGTGGAGGGGGGAGGATCCACCCTCGGTGGTGGTCTGGGGGACCTCCCCCATCCCGCAACCAGAGCCGAGGGAGGTCCCCCGACCGCCACAGAGCCGGGGGGAGGACCCCCTCCACCCATCGGCGTCTGGGTGGGGGATGGGTGAGGTCCCCCGACCGCCTGAGCCAGGGGGAAGACCCCCTCCACCCAGACTGCCGCCCGGGGTGGAGGAGCCTTCTCTCTGGCCACCCGGAACAGGGTGGCTAGAGGTGGAGGGGGAATCCCCCCTCCACCGTGAAAGGATCGGGGTCCCGATCCTTTTTTTTAATTACGTTTTTTAAAATTAATTTTTGATTTATTTTTATTTTTTCTTTATTTAATGACACGTGTCACATTGTGATTGGTCGAGATTGATTTTCCGTTAAACATGTGTAACAACATTGGGTCCAGTGAGTTTTTATACGAAAATGACAAACATAGTGAGCTGTTTGAAATTTTTTAAAACCCAGTGAGTTTTTAAAAAATGCGCTAAAACTCAGTGTGTTATTTGTATAATTCTCTAGTATAAAAGCTAAGGTATGTTCTTCAATACAGAGACGATTAATTTTATTAACTCTTATTGATATTTAACTTAGGCATAGGAATCTCCAAACTCGATGTCGTCACCTATTATTCTTCTTTTTAGGCCCGATCAACTCCAGCTCTTGATGATTTTGACATCATCACTGACCACTCTATTACCCGATAATTTTTGACATCATCAGAAGACAGTGGTCTTGATCATGAGTAGAATATAAAGCTAGCTAGTTAGTCACTCTTGAGGGCTTATTAATTAATATTCTTTTCGCTTCGTTTCCCGGCCATTTCCTCTTCTTCTATTTTTTTCCTCTGCTTTGTGCTCTCTTTTCGTAGTAACTGGTTTCTTGGAGAGGAGAAAGCAGTTCCCTCCACTCTCATGGTCTGTGACGAATGCCACGTGTCGCTTTGGGACCCGGCCCCCACCCAGAGTGGTTCCTGTTGGCAAGCACAAGAACTATACAAGTGGAAATCTTCCATAAGGGCACGTAAGTAGAGGAAGTGATCTGTTTTTATGCTTCTGTTAGATTTGCAATCCACATCAGATGGAGCCAGCTAGCTTTCCCACTTCTTTAACGCTAACAAACACCACCATTGGGTTCATTTGGATATGCAGAAAGCTCTTTTTCTTTTCTCATTCTTTTTTGATCCCTAGCCTTCGTGCGAGAGGGAGACGTGCCTTCCTTTCTAAAGCTAGCTTGCACCATCCATGGATTCATTTAAGTGGACCTTTTGAAACTCTTCTTTTATATAAATGCTAGCTGGTGTGTTTGTACATGCGTGAATTGAATATACTATAGTACGTTCTACAATAAAATTCTCTTGTAATACATTCGTTACTTTTAGGTCAGAAATATTTCTGTCTGAAACTTAGGTCTAATTAGTACGTATCATTAATTCGAGATATGATCTGGGAAAAGTGATGGGCATTTGAGCTAGCTGTAGAAGAGAAGGGGGAAACAGAAGGACAAATTAGGGAAGAAGTTGATTAGAGGGAAGGGAATAATTGGTTTCAAATAAATTTAAAATTTTGGAGAATTTTTTTATAAACTGCCCTATGACTTCTTGAAGGAAAAGAAAACAAAGTATATGGGAGCATGTGGCATATAGATCATCAAGGGGCCAGGGGAAGACTACTGCAAATTAAGTATATCGATAAAAGAAGAAAAAAGGAACACTTTTTTCTTGTCCTATTATATCACTTACCCCAAGAACAAAGAGATGGGAGAGAGAGTATAAAATGAGTTCCAAAAGTTCTGTAGCTAATTCGTGTGTGAGATTTCTTAAAAGCATTAAGGATCTGCGGATGGGAATGGTGTGTGATGACCTAATTGGGGCATTCTTTTCCTCCGTGGGTATGAGGAAGCTCTGAATATACCACTTCTTTGTCTCTTAGCTGTCTAGATGGTTTGAGCCCCAGCTTGAGCAAATACTGCATGTAAAGGAACTCGAGAACGGATTCCCTCCGAAGGGAATCCGTCCGGATGCCCGAATGGAGGCAATCCAGCCCTCCATTCGGGCATCCAAGGGCCACCAACCAGGTGGAGTGTGGGTCCCGCCCGGGACCCACACCCTGCCCGAACAGGGCTGCCCTGGTTGGTGGCCCTTGGATGCCCGAATGGAGGGCTGGATTGCCTCCATTCGGGCATCCGGAGGGATTCCCCTTCGGAGGGAATCCCTCCTCAAGGAACTCTTGACCCTTTAGAATAAGCATTAATAGTCGATATCTGTTCTGAAGTTGGACGTACAATATATATAGATAGGTTAATACAAACTTACTGAAAATAATATACCCAATGTACCCATGCACCTATAATTTATATCCAAAGGGGGTTTGACTTTAAGTCTTGCTATGATCATCTGGACTGGTGTGCTTCTGCAGGAAATGATGGGGGATCTCAGGAAATTAGATCTATGGCCGGTGGCGGTGTTAGTGATCGAAGGTAGTACAACAAGTAGGTTGTACTTGTACATGACCAAAGGATTAAAAATCTTACTGCACATGATCGAACCTAGCTATAGCGACAAGTAGCTTGCTTGTTGGCTATATATATAGAAATAGAGAGACACTAATTAAGCCTCCAAATTTATGGAAAAAAGCTTAATTTTTTGGTTTATATATATATATATATATACTGCTACGCAAGCTCTAGTTGACATAGGCTTCATAACACGTACGTCGCTCGATCGGAGATCGTTTGTGACACAAACAAACAAAGCTAATTGAGCTACCCTACTGCTCAACTCGAGTTCCTTTATAGCTTTAATTATTTGGAAGTACTTCTTTTCTTGTAAAAATAATTTGACAATGGGAGAGGCTCGAAGACAAACAAAAACTCTTCCACTAAGAAAACGCATTTACCAATGGTCCCAGCTTGACCAAAATGCTTGGATTAAGCAGTTAAAAACTTACTAAAAAGTAGAGTTCAAAAGTTCTAATTTCTAAACCAGGGAGAAAGGAAAGTTTGCCAATGACTGAAATGTAGGGCAACAATCTCATGGATCTCGAGCAGAAACTATAAGGTACCCCAAAAAAACCATAAAAAGAGATTGAAATCTTAAAATTTGCTATATATGGATCTCTAGTTGTTTCCGCTTGTGAACTTAGGTTAAAGGATCGATGAATCATGTAATATGATTTTGCTTATTGTCTGATTTTTCCTTTATTTTTTTATCAACTAATGCTTTTTTTTATAATAAGCTAATCTCGTAGAATTCACATGAGAAAAACACATAAATATGTTTCGCATTTTGATAGAGAAGGTATAATAATTATTTGTTAGTGACCTTTAATTGTTTCTGTCACTAGTGGGCGTAGGCTAAAGGATTAACCATATATATATATTTACTGTAATTAAGATTGATCTTTTTATCATTGAATTGAATAGCTCTGCTATTCTTTAGGCTTACCGGCTCCTAAGTCCTAACGAAAACAATGGTTCCTTTCCTCACTTTTAAGAGAAATGATTACCCAAAAAGTAGCATACGCGTGGATGGAATGTTGTTGCCACTAAGCAAGTAGATTAATGTTTACTCATATTTGTCTTTTCCATGTAGTGGCGATTAGATCTTGTACACGATGGTTGATTTTATTTTAAAATATCTCCAATAGATTCTTATCCAACTTTAACATGTAAAGAAATCTCTTGAATTCCGCTCCAACAATTTGAGATTCTTTCTTTGTGTGATAGAGGGAGGGGACCAACAAACCATTGGGGGCGAGTTCCTCATTGTTTTATTAACTATAATAATGGATAATTATTGAGAGTTTTAAGGCACATCATTAAGTAGGTTAGACAAGTCATTGACAACTCTTATTGGTGAATAACGTTGGCACTAGCAATAATTAAAAATAATAATAATAATTGATAAGTTATCTGGGCTCTTCCTGTCTGTTCTACTACTAGTCCTCGGCCTCCTTGAGCTACATTAGGTGATAGTGCCGAGCAGCCAAAAGAAAAATGGGGAGGAAAAAGGTAAAACCAACGCTGCTTAATTTGCATGACCCTAGAATGCATGAACTTAGAGGCCGTGAGCGTGCCTATACAACCTTGAGAGGCTAGTTTATTGAGTAGACTGACGTACTGCGCATTTTAAGCTGCATCTCCTCAAATCTCTACCCTGCTAGTGGAGGGGTATCATCACATATATCGTCGTTATATGCCGATTTTGCTACGAAAACTTTTGCTTATGGCCTTTTGTTTTTGGCTAGCTTCTGTCTTTATTGCCTTGTCTTTGAATCGATAATAAAGGGAAGGATGCAGCTGCTTGATGTGAGCTAGAGAAGGGACGCTGGCCCTTTTCTTTTCCTCACACTTTTTGGTGATTCAATTCAGAGCATCTTTTGATTTCAGGCATAACGTAGCCACTTTATCACGCCCACCTCTGAGGGAACGGGCTTTCTTTCGAATATTGCAGTGAGAAGGCTCGGCGATAATGATGGGAGAGTAACATCTTCGCACACGCCAAACCTGCCCATTTTATGCGTACAGGGAAAGCAAAACATGGGGCTGTCGTTTCACTTCCAAGCACTCCGGGGACAGTCTCAGCCTGGGTTCCCAACCAGTAACAGCTAGCTTGTGATCAGTAAAATTTGTGGCCTGTTCGAACTGATTCCAAGGGCCAACGTTGTGGGTCTCCCAAAGCATCAACCTCTTCAATCATTCTGCAGCACTTTACGTACAATTGTCTGCTTTTAGTGAAGTATATATACATGTCTGCGTGTGCTCCATTAAATCTCACCTCAGAGTAATCATTTGAACGAATGATTTCTATAATATAACAGAACGTACAAAACTCAAATAAATAGTGAATTATTGACGTAATTTGACTGAATGAGCGTGAAACTAAGGACTGATATATCAAAATCTTCCCCTGAAAAGCTTATTCGGTCCAACCCCATCAGCTTTTCTGCCAACAATTATTTTCGGGTGGGGAAAAGAAAACACAAAGGTCTGTGTAATATTTTAATGGGCCCATTTGGTTGGTGGTGTTGTTATTATCTTCGGGGGTACGACACACTACAAACAACAGAATGTGGTGGCCCACTGTGACTTTTGGACTCTTAACCCTTGTTGTCAAAAAGCCCTTGTAGCTTTTAGCAACTTGCTTCGAGGGAGGGGAGGGTTTTTCTTTTTCTTTTCTTTGTCCTTTCCCTTTTAAAATTTTTGCTTTCCTTTGTTGTTTTTTTTTTCTTTTATTTATTTGTGCTTAAACACTTTGGCAACAACCCATTTTATGTTCACATTGTGAGAATATACATAAAAAGACAGATGCCGGTCCAGGACCACACACGTGAAACCCAAACTGTAGAATCTAGTTTGTTCCTTTGGGTCAAACTGGGCCTTTCCGTGCCCATCTCCACCTCCACCACAAATGGACTCCCGCAGCGAAGCCTCTCGCATTTCCCAAGCGAAACAGAAAAAATTGGGCCGCAACCCATAGACCATATATGTAAATTTCGTACCTTAGACGTCGCAATTCGAAACTGTATATTTGTTGCTTTGAAATAAATAAAATAAACGAAATATTCAAGAAAAAAGCAGCAGAGAAATGTATATCTCGGTAAGAACTTCCTTGTTCTTTATTTGTAAGATCGTAATGTCATGGAATCAGCCATCTCTAGGGAAGACACTCTTCTTCCTGAGGACTGAGGAGATTGTTAACTATGAAACTCTGCCTCAGCCATCGGCCTTTTTCTCTCAAAAGTAAAGCACCAAAATAGCAGAAGAAGCTTAAGCTTCAATGTTGCATATTCGATGGAGATAGTTAAGTCTGATACTTTCTTCCTCCCTTTTTGTTCCTTTTGGACGAAGAAGAAGAGCGAGTTATTTTTCGTGGCCAAAAAGGGAAAAAGAAGAGTGTGCTTGTTTCTTTCTCTATTGATGATTAAGTGCTCTCTTTGTCGGAATTGCCTTCCTGCTTCCATCTTTCCATAGCTGCCTTTCTTCGTCAGTTTTTGTTTTATCGCTCTAAAATATAAGTCACGCGATCAAAGGATCAATGAAAATGGTTTCACAGATGAGATCAAAGAACAAGAAGACACGAAAACTAGTCACTGCAAAATAAGAGAGAGAGAGAGAGAGAGAGAGGGAACATTTCATACTTCATAGTGTCATTGGGGGACTAATCTTTAAGACAAGTAGAGCACTTATACACTCTGCTTGACTCCATTAATTTCCTGCTTCAACTTGGTTACCTCATAGAAAAAGCAAAATATGTGTATGCATATAGAGTAGGAAGGTGATGAAGAAGGAGACCAAACAAAATAAATGAGAATGGGAAAGGAGCACTTTATGGAGAAGTCGTCATTGGTAAGGAAAATCTGCAGATAATAGCAAATCAGTTGATTAAGGTGGTTCACATTAATGAATAGTACATGCCAAAAAGGTAATTTGTGTCACACCAACTACATCAAACCTTAGACAAATTGCTATTGAACTCTTCATCCCTATGCCCTCAAAAAAGTATGTACCATTAATGCAAGCAACCTTTAGAGACACAAATGTCTACATATATGCATTGAAACTAGTTGATTTGCATTACAATGGCAAGTCACAAGAGTATCTAAGATATTGCCTGTTGAAAAACAGTCAAAACTCTTATAATTAACAAAAATCCAAATGCATTGATTAACCTTCAAGAAGAAAATAAATTCGGTTGAGCATGTATAATTCTATGGATTTAGCTTATAAATATGGTCTTATCTCTCAAGAAAACGAAGCGCGTGGCTGCGACGCACCATGGAATCTAGGCTCCAGCCCTCATGAAATCAATCGATCGATATACTTTCCAATCATGACCCCTGATGGAGATGGACAGTTAAGATTAGTTTTCTAACTTGGTCTTGAATCACTTCAGTCCATCAGATGCTACTTCCTTTACTGGCAACGTTGATGATTGCATTGGATTTGTTTTCTATCTCACTAACCTGATAATATCTTATCTGTATCAATTAAGGTTATGGGACTTCACTATAATTCAAACCATTAAAAAGAACCAAAGGCCTCAAAGTTGTCCAGATATACTTTCAAAACCCAGCATTAAATAAAAATAACGTCTCCCTTTCAGCCAGCAATGCAATTAAATTTCCTTAGTAATACACCACAATCTCATAATCTTCAGCCATCGATTTTCTATCCTACGCGCACAAAATTTTGAAAGTTCAAAATGGCCTTGAACCCTCCCATTTTCTTAGGTTGCCAATTCTGCCCACAAATATCAAGGTTCCAGTCTTATCCATGCTCCCTATATATAGTACTTTGTTTGTGGAGTTGAGTCATAGAGGAAAACGTTAGAGCCATCAAAGCACTAACCATGACAAGGAAGAAGGTCAAACTTACGTGGATTGTGAATGATAGTTCTAGGAAAGCCAGTTTCAAAAAAAGGAGCGGAGGATTATTAAAAAAAGTGAGTGAGCTGACCATCCTATGCGATGTGAGAGCTTTTATCATCGTCTATGGTCCAGACAGTGACGAGGCAGTTGTGTGGCCGTCCCCCCAGGTGGTGCAACAACTATTGGCGGAGTTCCAGAGTAAGCCAGAAATGGAGAGGTGCAAGAAAATGATGAACCAAGAGACATATCTCCGAGAGAGGGCAACCAAAGTGCAAGACCAACTAAGGAAGCAACAGAGGAAGAACAAAGAGATGGAAATGGGCCATCTCATGCACCAAATCCAGCAGGGGAAGAAAATAGGTGAACTTGAAACCAGTGAAATGTCTGGCTTGGGATGGTTGTTGGAGGAGAAGATGAGAGATTGTCAGAAAAGGCAGGAATGCTCTCAGCAGGGTCCTCTCGCCCCAAATTATTTTCCTCCCCCACAGGATGCAGCACTTGCGGATGAGATGGGTGATAGTAGTACTGCTGCTGGGGAAAGAATTCACCCTGAGCCTTGCACGTGGGATCAGTGGTTCATGGACATGATAAACCAAAATGAGAACGTTGCTGCTGGTAGCAGCAGTGTCAGAAATAACATGGGGCTACAACCGCATACATATTTTGATGGTCTTAGTGGTGCTAGTGATATGAGGCTGCCTAATGGGAACCCTGGAGGAAGAAAAGGTGTGATTGAGATGGGGATGCCTCTTGGGGATTACGGAGGCAACCGTGGAGGGAGTGAGATGGGAGGCCTGCCCTATGAGAATTTTGAGATCAACAGTGGTATGAGCAACATAGGGCTGCCTCCTGAAAGTTTTGGAGGCACTGCTGGTGGTGGAGGTTATATGAGGATAGGTTTGCCTTATAATTGGAATATGAGAGGCAGTATTGCTGGTGCAACTACTATGGAGATAGGCATGCCTCATGGCAATGTTGACAACGGCGGCGCTGGAAGTGACATGGGGTTATTTGGAGGGAGCAGTGTTGGAACTGATGTAGGGCTGCCTTATGATATCTTCAAGCCATGGTCTAACTTTTTCTCTCCTTAGATTGCAATCCATTTTCTTTAATGTTGTTCCCATTTTATACAAGAATCATGGTTTTATGTTCCTTCTATGACACATGTATGGCCAGAGGCTTCTACTAACAAATCTTATTGTTTCTCTATGTTGGTTTTTCAGTAATAGTAATGTCTCCTTTACCTATTAAGTGTGACAAAAGACTATAGATTACTGAACAATCTAAGAAATGAAGTCTCTTTTTAATTTCTTAATGTGTGGGAACAAACACCAAAAAGGAATGAAGTGTGACAAAAGACTATAGATTACTGAACAATCTAAGAAATGAAGTCTCTTTTTAATTTCTTAATGTGTGGGAACAAACACCAAAAAGGTCAAACTTCAATCTGAATTCTACACCCAAAAACGAGTGCATGCATTCAGGATGCTTCATCCCTTACATGTCATTGTTGCACTGCAATAATAGATGGAAGCGAACTATTGCCACTCTAATGGCTGCCAAATGTCTATGTCATTTTAAAAATTGGAAGAAAAACTTCACGAGATTTGAACGTACAACAAAGATTCGAAGAATACATTCAGGCTTAAGTGGATCACATTCTAAAGCAAATGAATGTAAGAAGTCATTAAATGGTAGTAATTATACAAATAAACGTCTAAGCATCTTATTAATTTTTTCTTCTGCCATATAAATAAACCAGTACAAATACATTGGATACCAGCCTAGTCAACTAATGTCATTGTCAATTCTAATAGATTTAGGGGTGAGCATTTTCGCCCGCAGTGTCGGTTTAAAAGCCATTGATTATCGATGTCCATCTTTAGAAAATACAGGTGCTCTTAGCTGTGCCGGTTTAAAAGCCATTGATTATCGATGTCCATCTTTAGAAAATATAGCTAATTGGCATCGCATTTAAAAAAAAAACGACATCATTTTGATTTATTTTTTTAAAACAAAATGGCGTTTTTTTTCTTGTCCTTTTTCCTTTAAGTGGATAACAACGTCGTTTGCCCGCAAGAGCAATTGGGAAAATATTTCTCAACTTGTGCCCCTAGCCACCTCCCTCCCTACCCTTGCTTCGCGCCCCTGTCTGGCCATCTCTCTTCCAACCGGCAGCTATCATCAACTCGCCAAACAAGTACACGATTATCGTGTAACCATTACCGGCAAAGCTGGCATTGGCAAGACCAGTTACTGGTGCCTGCCGATGTTGGTGCCCTTAGCTGTAGGCACCGTTACTACCATTAAGCACCCCTAAGTAGAATGGGTCCCCAGGGAAGGCTCGAAGAAGAGAACTAGTTTTGAGACTTGATGTATCAAAAAACGGGTGCTAACAGTTTTGGAGACTTGAAAGGCACCTAGTCCAATGGTTTGGTGCAGCAGAATACGATAAAATTTGGGATCTTATGCCGGAAAATACTTGGCAACAGAACTCATACTCTTACTGTATTTTCCAACACACGTACTTGACTTAGTGTCACTTCCTAATACAATTCTGGTCCTACATCTCCACTTAGACGATCTGCCTTTGCAAGTGGATGGTCGTCAGTTCACGATATTAACTTAGCGAGGGGGAGGAGGGTAAATGAAGTGATTATACTGCCAAATCTGTAAAATCCTACACAAGTTTTAATACTTCATGTCACACAGCAAATAAATATTAGACTCCAGCAGCATGAAAAAAGGAAGAGTTAATGTTATTCTTTGTTCCCTAATCAAAAAAAAAAATCAACTATGTAAATTTTCACACCATTAACTCCGAAAATCTTTATCCAAGAAGTGGGGAATCCGCACAATAAAAGAAGGTTGAACATACATTTATACATACAACAGAAAATTGAATTACAACAAACCGGCAGGAGAAATATTAAACCAGCTGACATCTGGTTAGAAGATCTTGTTATACTGGCTAGTGAGAGAATCCTTGAGATTTGAATAGACGCCGTAAAGTGAGTACTGACGAAGTTTCGAAACTTCATACCAGGAGTTCAGAGCTGAAAGGTGCTTATCTGTACCAGAGAATGCCAACTGTATTCCGAGACTGCAATCTACAGAGCCTCCATGGTTCTTGCAGCTAGATGTTTTGATTGCACAATCCTGATTGTTGAGGCAGACAAAGTTCGAGCTTCCAGAACACTGAGAGCAACCATCCCTATTCCAGTAAAGGTTTTGCAGCCTCCCCTTCTTAAAATCGAGCACCTGCATCACAAGATTTAATTGGTCTCTGTTTTGAGAAAAAAAAAAAAACACAGAACCCAACTAGCGAATGAAAGATGGATCTCCTTACAAGAGTAAAGCTGGTGATGGTGTATGAACTATTTGCAACAAAAGCAGGGGGGTTGGACCTTGCAGCATATTTCCGACCAGCAAATGCAACCATATACCCATAGGAGTCCTGGTAAAGGCAAGAAGAACATTGAACATGACTGACATCCAGATATTGCAGATATTCATGTGAACTCACTCAGAAACAGGACACGATTGATTAATCAAATCACAGTAACATACGTGAATCAGTCATTCAAGGAGAAGAGTCAGAAAATTATTTGCTCCATTGGGAAAACTAAGCTCGAGAACATGCAAAACGTTTGTTGGTATACTAATCAATTCAACAAATTCACAAGAACTACAGGTAGGTAAGCGAATGCAAGTGATATATCCTCCCCATCCCGAACCCAAAAATGCTTCTGAAAGTAGCACATTTTGGGAGTGGCATTTAAACCAAAAGTAACAACATCTCTCAAACACCAACACAGACGCAAATAAGCATCATCTAAAGTAGCAAACAAAAAACTTCGACACATATCATGAAAATAAACTTAAATAGCAACTCTAAGCACGGAAAGCCGAGTGGACATACAAACGGGGAGCCGAGCCACCAAACACTAAAGACCCAATAAAGGGTAGGCACAATAATAGCAGGGCTGGCACCAACAGTCACTAGTAAATAAATTGCCCATAAAGAGAAAGGATGGGTTGAAATTTAGCAATGAAATATCATAACCGTGACAACATACACAGCCATTAACTTTCAGATAAAACATATTTCACTTGCACTTGATGATGCTGAAAAAGCAGAAAAATAAACAGAATCAACAAAAATTACAGCCTTTAGAGAGTGACATGATCTAGCCCAACGCTAGAACCACTCACATATCAAAACCCTAATAAGACTACGTTAGTTGCAGGAAATTTAAGCCTTGGAAATGAAAGATTTGAGACCTCAAGTCCAAGCACACAATCTCAAATGTGTCAACTTGTTTCGAATTGAATCTCCAATTGCTCAAACGCAACAGAAACTTCAAACAAAAGAAGCAAAATGAAGGAACCGTTGAGAGAGAGAGAGAGAGAGAGAGAGAGAAGCTAACCGGAGTAAAGGAGGAAGAGTTGACAGTGAGGAGGGAGATCTCGTCCACCTTGGGCCTGAAAAGCGCAATCTGCGCGTTTGAGGAGAGGTGAAGCCTACTATCGCAGGGAGACAGCTGGACGGTGTCGTTGTAGAAGAACGAGGCCCTAGACGCGAACGCGATCGCGAAGGTAAAGCCGTCGTTCCGTGCCACCGTCGTATCCGAGCACGGGGTGTACACGCCGTTGTTGTCGCCCGCGCTCACGGAGACCGCCACCATTGCCACCGCCATCATCATCATGGTAATCGCCGTGAACGACGTCGTTGTCATGGCCGACCTTCGGATGTTTCGGCCGTTTTGACTCTTTGGGGTTGATGAAAGTAGGAGGGCAACGTTTATTTTTGGGAAAAGTACTGAAAGTCCACGTCGTTTCAAGTTTTGACGAAATAGTGAATGTGATTTCAAGTTGATGGCGTTAGTCGATGTGGTCAGCAAATTGTTGCAATACAGTCCTTCCGTCAATTCACTTAAAGGTCAAAGTTTTTGGAAGGACCTTTTTGTTATATGATGCATACCTCAGGGACCAATTTATCATTTTTTGACAAGTAGGTCCATGTGGTATCACCTTTTGACAAATTGATCCCTGAGGTATGCATCATGTAACAAAAAGGTCATCCCGACAACTTTGACCGTTAAGTGAGTTGACAGAAATCTAACGGGAGGACCTTTTTGTTACATGATGCTTACCCTAGAGATTAATGTGTTTAAGTTGATGGACCAATTTATCAAAACGTGAAACCACGTGGATGTACCTTTATTTTTCTTGATCGAACCGAACACGGTATTTGGGTTACGATCTGGTGCTGCGCAAGTGAAAGCGGGTACCAATTACTTGGAATTGTGGACATATGATGCATGCGAATGAGATCAGATCCTCTCCAATTTTACATTACCGATCATTTCCCACGGCTCTGTTTGGAATTGTTGGAGCATATATTTTGGGAAGACAAAAAGGATGGTCTATTCCTCGTCCATTCCTCGTCCGTCCGTGATTAAGGACCAATGGTTGAAACGTGTGAATCCGAAAACTACGTCGCTTTGATTAAGGACCAACCACTCCTCAAAGCCAACTGCAATATACAAATGACAGGACCACATATACTATTTATACTTATAATAAGGTGTCAGCCAGAGCCAGGCAATCACCTCAACAAAGAGAGAGAGAGAGAGACTTGTTTGAAATAAAGACGCTACTCCTATCGAATAACAAGTTTAATGTAAACAGGATATAGGAACCGTTGACTTGAAGGGCTAGCAGACAAATACAAATACTCTTAACGTAGAGAAAAGCATAACACAATGCAGTCACATCACATGTAATGCCTCATTGGACTACTCTCTTTGCTTTAAACAAAAATAACCTTTAATTAGATTAACACCCAACTAATATCTTCTCTCTCTCTCTCTCTCCTAATGATCCGTTGACTTTTAAACAACCCAAATAGCCATTTTTCTGGCAGAAGCCATGGATGAACAAATTACTCCTACCCCCCAAGTCCTTGCTCCTCTGTTACTCCTCTAGGAGATGAATAGCACAGCAGGATCTGGCGGGCTTCTTGATAACATCGGAGGCTTTGGTTTTGGCATCGGGGTTTCAATTGGAATCCTGATGCTTATCACAACCATCACACTGGCTTCGTATTTCTGCACCCGGACAGACCTGCCAAGAGCCCCAGCAAGTCAAAGGACTGTTCCTCAGCAACCTGATTTACAGAGCTTTGTCGTCGATGTGGGGCTCGATGAGACCACCATCCTGAGTTATCCAAAACTGCTTTACTCTGAGGCTAAGATCAAGAAGTCAGACTCCACGGCCACATGTTGCTCCATCTGTTTAGCAGATTACAAGAGTACAGATATGCTCCGCCTACTGCCTGATTGCGGCCACCTCTTCCATCTCAAGTGTGTTGACCCATGGTTGCGGCTGCACCCCACGTGTCCTGTATGTAGAACGTCACCAATGCCCACACCACTTTCAACACCTCTGGCTGAGGTGGTCCCATTGGCAAGCAGGAGAGATTGATGGCTCCGCAGGAAGGAGAACGCAAGAATTGGTCTTTTTTAATCATCTGTACACTGCCAGACTTCCACCCCAGATTTTTTTTTGCTTAATAGACTTCCACCCCAGATTGAAAGTTCCCACACATGACTATACTTCCCTATCATGAAAATTCAAAGATTCTCTCTTTCTTCTTTTTTTTTTGTAGCTTTGGATCTACACCTATATCATAGAATGATGTTTGTTTCACTTGCTTGATAGTATGAAAATACATTCATTTCTTTGCATTGGCCCAGTTATAATTGAAACATGCAAAATTAGCCCAGGAACTTCTTACATCTCGTCTAAAGAAAGGCTGCAGCAAGAGCATGAAGGGTATAGCACCGCTATGCTCACCAGGTATGAGTGTAAATCAGTTAGCATTCACCAGAAGTGTGGGCAAAAACAAGAAATGTTAAATCAAAGGAAAATTGCATCCAGGGTTTCTACATCTAGTTATCATTCAGATGCAACACCATTCAACAGATGCTATGTTAAAGAAGGTTGACAACACTGGAGAAAACCAATAATCCACAAATAACCTTATGAGGAATGTAAAATGAATTCAGAGCTCCAAATCCTCAAAGTTAACAGATATTCCGAGGCTACGAAACCCCACCATATCCTCCAAAGAATATCTTCTGGACAAAATTTTGAAATAATTGCAACACATCCAAACTGCAGTGTTATTAAATAGGTTCATTTCAGTGCTCCAAAAAAATGTTCATTTGTGGCCAGCTCTTGATACAACCTCTCCATCTATCTACCTCTTGTGGCCATAAAAGCACTGCTTCAATTTCTGCCTTCCCCCTACACTAATGTATACACACTTTTGCAATTCAGCGCATAAACATTCTTTCCATGATGACAAGAACTGGAGTATCTTCCCCCCACCCTTTTACCTATTTACAATCTTAAACGTCAGAGACAATGCTTTGCTTTACTACAAGATGACCAGCCACCTCTTCTTGCTTATTATCCGAACCTCAGACTTATAACAGGGCTATCTGCCTCTTCAACTTTCAGAAGACCTCCCAAGTCTTCGTAACTCTGTTCAGTGCACCTTAATTTTTCTCGTGCATTACTGATGCCGAGTTGCATTACCACTGTGAAGCTTCTCTAATATCATAACTTGTCAGAACCCAAATCCAGTACCTTAAAAAAACAAACAAACCCCTGCTCATGAAGCCACTTGGTTTACAAATGAAAACAGGTGCCCCCCCCCCCCCCCACTTCAACTTTCAGAAGACCTCCCAAGTCTTCGTAACTCTGTTCAGTGCACCTTAATTTTTCTCGTGCATTACTGATGCCGAGTAACCCTGAGTTGCATTACCACTGTGAAGCTTCTCTAATATCATAACTTGTCAGAACCCAAATCCAGTACCTTAAAAAAACAAACAAACCCCTGCTCATGAAGCCACTTGGTTTACAAATGAAAACAGGTGCCCCCCCCCCCCCCCCCACTCTCCTGTAATGCATCCACTCCTTAGCACAACCGGGACAAGATCAGCACAATTTCATAGAAGAGTAACAGGAGAAACACGTGGAAAGGGTTTCCCCCCAATGTGGAGTGTAAATACTCTAAACGATGATTTTCAAAGGATGTCCTCCTCGTTGGCTTATCTGCATATGTCCATTCAAGATCAAAATTCGCACTTGATAGTTGATTTTCCCCTTCCCCTTCTTATCTCTACGACTCAAATATGTATCATCAGGCTCCCCGCATAACTCCCTGGATATTTACAATATAGGTGAATTTACAGCAGGCAAGTGTCCTAAAAGCAAGACTCCACCCTCCTGCAGGTGAGGAGAAAAAAATCTGTCTACTTTGTTGACAAGCTGGCATGATTTTTTAGTGAACTGCTAACAACAATAAATGGGCTTCAATCCGTTTGAAATATCAAACGTATGAATTCATACTTCAATCTCAGATAATCAAATTGAAACTCGGAGGTTCTCTTGTCTGCTATCCCCCTCTCACGTTCTCTGTTGACTGTAATAACCTCCAAAAACACCATCGCCTCTGTTGGGAACAGAAACACATAAGGAATCTCCAAGTGAGTCCTTGATATAACCTACGAACACCACTTGAAAGTTCAACAACACATTCACCAGACCATTGGCATAAAATGAACTCAAGGGGTTCTGCAATATGTCCAGCTTCTCTAAAATCAAACTGCTTGGCATTAATTTCAGAAGAAAATAAACACCAACAAGACCATTGGCACATGCATCATACCAGTTTTCACAATGATAACATGGTTTGTCTTTCAAGGCTCACATATTGGCATCAAATAGACATGCCTGCTGGGTTTGTGTGTCATGTGACGAACAGAGCTTTCTTTCTAACCTTGTTCGTACTTCGCTAACTTTCCCCTTCAATGTGGCCTGAAAAACACCATAATATATAAAGAAAACAAATGTTGATTAATATGAATTTATAATGAAAAACAGCTATGCAGCGGCAACGAGTGAATTGAAAGCGAAACCAGGTATTAAAAAGTCTTGCACTCTATTCGAGTACAGTGCACTCGATCCCAAGTACCGTTACTTGTAATTTACTGCGAAGCTCCACAATACAAAAGATAACCATTTCTGGAAACCCAAGAAATTGTTAGTTTGCAGAGGTACATCCCAAGAAAGTACCTCAGCACGATTTATTCCAAGGATTATGGCCCGCTTTGTGTTTCAAGCGAAATTTAAGCAGCAAGACTATATGGTCCCAATTTGATTCGCTTGTTGACTATGCAGATAGCGCAAAGTCTGTAGCTTTATTTGGGCAACCCAGTTGGTTTCTCTTGTGTTGCTTCCTTTCTAAATGCGTCGTTTTAGAGTAGTCCTCTGAACAAAATCAGCAGCCATTCAAAAAGATGGCCAAATTTCAAATTCAATACAACAAAAGAAATAGAAAGAACAATCGAAGCAGAAAGATTGTTAAAAAAAAATGGAGAGCAAAAGCGTCAAAACCAGTAAAAGCTCAACGGACTGTGACAACCAAAGCTCGAAACGAGAGCAAGAAGACCAAAGTAAAAATGTTGCGGCGACTCCGGGCTTTACCTGAACGAGTTCACGAGGCCATGCAAAAGTACGAATGGAGTAACCCATAGCTGCTACTCGCGGTGAGATGCCAGCACTAGTGTTGTGGTGGGGGTGGTGATTGTGACCCATCACCTGCGCTTGTGCTTCCGAGGCTAAGGTTACGTATACGTTTCTTGTCAGTGTTTGAATTTTGGAAAGAAGACCATGGGAGGGAGGGAGAGTATGTAGCCTTCTATGCACGACCAGCAGTATCCCACTAACCGCAGCGATTGTACCAGTACAAATTAATACGACTCATTTTCTTTCAATCCAAAAAGAACAAAAAAACAATATTTGTAGTGGCGATTATCTGGTTGTTATCTCGAATTTCTAGGATCAATGAACTTGTCGTAAAGGCTGCACAGACAAAGATCTCTTCCAAGTCCAATCTTTTTTTTTTTATCTAAGCCAATATTTTTTTATTAAAAAACTCTTTGAGACGAAAACAGTCGGCATAGATTTTCTTAAGATTTGATCGCTTTGATTTTATCCTCGGAAAACTAATAATAAAAAAATAACTATATCTTAAAATTTATATAATTCCAAAACTTTACCTTTATTATTTTCTTTTTCTTTTTTCGGGAATCTTTTATATTTATGTGGGAGAAAAATTATGGACCAAATTGTCTACTCCCTCTTGTTGATGATGCTTTCTTAATTGTTTATACAACCGATGACGTCTCTATAGAAAAAGTGACAGCGCGACAATACAAAGAACCCAAGAAAGACAAATACAGCTTCAGAATTCCCAGTAAGCCCACTGCCCACCTAACGTTCCGAACCCAACAACCAAACAAAGGTCTTCTTCTTCCCTCTCCCCCACCTGCCATAATAATCTCCCGGCCTCTCTCTTTCTCTCACATTCCCCAATTCCTTGCGAATCATCGTTCGTGAATACGATCATTTGCGTAGATATATTATCTTGTTTGACAGATTGCAGAAACCAATCTATGGAGGCCGTTCAGTTCAAGCTCCTTGCGTCCTTCTTCCTTTCTCTTTGTTTGGTTGTACCTTTGACCCTAGCGACCGACGTCAAGTACTGCGGTCTGTCTGCTGCGCTCTCTTGCTTCCCCAAAGTTTCTATCTTTCTTTTTTGGCTGGACGATCTGTTTTGTTTTGATCACTTTATTATTGGAAAACCGGTGCTTTGGTTTAGGTTAGTGTTCCGATTACTTCTTGGATAGGTTGTTTTTATTGAGGCTGAAGCTCTTATCACTAAATGGGGTTGTCTTAATTTTGATAAAAAAAATTTACGATATTGATAATTGTATTGTCTTTCATGGGTCTGTTTAATGTGGTGGAAAATTTGATATTATAATCATATTATCAAACATTTATTCTCCTTGTTAAATAATTTTCTTACTCCCAAGGAGAAGGGGAAGGATTCTGTTACCTGTAGATAGGGATCGAGTATATCATGGCTAATCATTTTAATTTGTCCATTAACGAACGTTATATGTCTTTCTTGTGATGCGGGATTAAGTATCAAAATTTATGCTTTGTTTGCAGATAAGAAGGCTGACTATGATGTCAAGGTCTCAGGGGTTGAGATAGTCCCGTACCCTATAGCGAGAGGCAACCCTGCTTCCTTCTGCATCTCTGCCTCTACAGGTACTATCTGAATGTCACTTACTTTCTTGGATGTTGTACTCTAGTTCTGCTCCTTGTTTTTTTTTTATTACTTATAAGTCGGTTCCCTAACCTACTTACAATTTAGTTGCAATCATATACTTGTGGCGTCTGTTCCACCGAAACTGGAAACTGTTGTTTTTGCGAAATCAGAAGTCATATGTGCATGATAGCCATTAGCCAGTTGCCTTTGGGTGTGTTATATGGTACTTCTGCCCCCTTGAGTTTGGGGTGGCCGGCAAGGCGGTGAGGTCTGCATTGAATTCTCGTGGAGTGAGTACGTATGAACAAAATACATTAATAGCGGCAAATGGTATTAGCCTTAGAATCAGGTCAGGGCTAGCTTCTTTTTTCTCTTGTTTAATTTATCAGGGAGATGGTGGTGTTATCATATGCCTTTCTGTTAATGATGAAGAGCATGTAAAAGGGATTGACCAAGAATCAAAGTTTAGGTAGGCATTTGTGTTTCGAGGTGGCTTATGGATGTGGGACATGCATCTAACAAGCTTTTGATAGTTGCAATGGTTGCATGGTCAGTACCCTTATATACAATTACTTAAAATCTGGACTTCTTTCTAAATTTCAAATAGGTAGTTGGACAGCTATGTGGCTTAAGAAAATATGGGAGAGAAATCATTAGTAAAATTTAAATTTAATTCCATCTCTTGAGGTTTAATGTCAATTTCCTTTTGATGGATATGCAAATGGAAATCCTCGGGAACTTCTTCGGTGAACCCCACCCACCCCCCTACAAGATTGAATGTTGTGCTTACATGTGTTTGTTTTTTAAAATGTCTGTTCATTGGAGAAAACAGGAGTGCATTTCTTTCTACTCCCCCCTTTATTATCCATTATTGGCACTCTTATCTTGAGAACTCTGTCCATGGGAATGATGAAATTGTTACAAAAAAAGAACACAATCCGCACAACCCCATGTCCCTTGAAAGTGCTCGTCAGATTTTGGTTTTGACACAAACTCCTATGTTCAATACAGGGAAAGAAATTTCTGGAGGAAAAATGGTGATCGATGTCTCATATTTTGGATGGCACATACACAGTGAGACCCATGACCTTTGCGGAGAGACATCTTGCCCAGTCTCAACTGGCGATTTTTTGGTTTCTCACTCACAGGAGTTACCTGGTTTCACTCCACCAGTAAGTCATTAATGTGTTCGGTTATATAGCATTCACATTTTGTTCCATTTGTAGTACTGCTGACTTGCAGGCTGGAAAAAGCCTTTGGAGTTTAATTGGTTTCCTTAGGTCTCAGCCTCATTTGTACATAAATTGTGGCATTTTCTAGTACTTGACTTACTTAGATTATTACCTCAAACGGTATTTACCCTAGTGAAGTCATCTAACAAAACACAGCCGGTCGTACTGTTACTTGATTCTTTAATTTTTCGAATACCAGTGCAGAAATGGCTGATTAACAATGTTCTACTTCTTACCTATATAATTTGGTCTGATTGCATTCACTTACTTTCCACATACTTATGTTTAGAGATGTTCAATCTTAAAATCATTTGAGATCTTTGTCGTCTCTGATGATATTTTACATGTGCAGGGTTCATACTCTCTTAAAATGACAATGTATGACGCTGAAAACAATGAGTTGACATGCATTGGCTTTGATTTCGACATCGGCTTTGCCTCATCTGCCTCATCTTTGGCCGATAGCTAAGTGCCTCCGAGAATGATGATTCCTCACTCAAATCTCCAGTGTCACCATCTTAATAGCTTGTAAAAAGGGTTTTAACAGTTGGTTCCTTTCTTATACTCTCAACCTTTGCTAGTACTATCTGATGTATACTTATGACTATTGCTGCTACTTATCCGACTATGGGAATTTAATCATACAGCTACATTAAGAGGAAGGATGATTTATTCGTACTCGTTTTATGAATCGAGTGTTGTTTCGTGAATATAGGAACTGTTTTTGTTTTTAGAGAGAGAGAGACGGCAATCATCGAGTAATCAGGACCCATTTGGATTACTCATTGCAATACAATTTAACGCTAGAAGAAATGAATCTAAATTATTGCGAGTCCAATGTGATACAGAGATCTCGTGCTCAAATGAAACGAATGTGCATGCGTCCCCGCGCCTTCTTCTAAGGTTTTGGCCGTTTGGGCACCGTTGATTAGAAATGTATGCGTCCATCCATGTTTCTGCGTACCTCAATGCCGATGCGGCGATGCCATGAAACGTCCCACACACTCTGTGGCAGCAAATTCATGCTAACGTTGAATAGTGTTTTGAGCTAAATGCGTGGAAACCGTGGATCGAATAGCTCCTAATTAATGCTTGCCGTGATGATCGGATGTGATTGCGGGTTGAAGGGTGAAAGTTAGAGACTCATCCGGCACGAAAGATTTGAGTCCATGACACAATATATTATAGTGCTCGTATCCCGAGGGTGCTAATGGATAAAAGGATGGAAGGGAAAGATGCCGTTGCACTCTTGTAACTTGAATTATTGCCATTGGCACTCCTCTCCAGGGTATAGCTGTGGTCCTGTGGAGCCTTCTGTATTAGTGTTGTGAGGCCAATTGAATTGTGCAATGTTAAGATCCAGAGGACATTGGACCCCGAGTGTTGTAATCATGCATGGGCATTTTGGCCATACGCTTGCTTCAGTTGTATGATTAATTTATCCAAAAAAAGTGTTGGTAATGGGTCAGTGGGAAGCTAATGGAGATTGGAGAAGGGTACAGTGCATGGACGGGCCAGCCCCAAGCAGTTATCATTCAAAACTTTAAAAAGCAGCCCCAACACAGCTTTTCATTTTCCACTTTCCAGACATTACAAACCAAAAGAGAAGTGACATTCTCCTCACTAGTCGTTCTCACCCAAACCTCACCCTTTCCTTGCTTCGAACTGGGTACATCACATGCTTTGTATACTCGGAAAACTCTAGATAAGAATATAAGATATGAAAGGAATGAAGGGAAAACTCCTTAGGAAATTGAGATTCATCCCATCATTTAGCACCTTGAAACAAGATGTGGTCCTTCAGAAAGACCCCTTGGAAAAGCCTTCCATGCGAAACCGTCAAACTCTACCATTTTACAACGAACAAGATGGCAAGAGCAACCTCTCTGAGCTACTAGTTGGCAGCACTGAGGTGGCTGATCAACAGAATGAACATTCTAAGGATGAAGAAATGGAATTGGACTTCATTGTTGGCGACAAAGATGGCTTTACATCCTCCGTAGAGTTCGAAGACATGTTGCTAATGCCTGCCAAGGAAAATCCAGAGGTCACAATTTTGTCTCACAGCATCATGGAACGTGGCAGTACACAATTAGAAGCAAAGGACAGCGAAGAATACACATCTTTGTTACATTTTGATGAGAAGTGTCCGCCAGGAGGAAGCCAGTCGGTTGTTCTCTACACAACAAGCGTGAGAGGAATCAGAAAAACATTTGAAGACTGCCACACCATCCGGTTCTTGTTGGAAAGCTTTAAAGTATTGCTCGACGAGAGGGATGTTTCAATGCATTTGGAATATAGGGAAGAACTGTGGAGCACCTTGGATGGTAGAGTTATCCCTCCGAGGCTTTTCATAAAGGGCAGGTACATTGGAGGAGCGAATGAAGTGGTTGGATTGCATGAACAAGGCAAACTTAGGAATCTCTTGGAAGGTATACCACTCGACTCCTCCAGTTCCTCATGCAGCGGGTGCGCCAACGTGAGGTTCGTAGTGTGCCTTAATTGCAATGGAAGTCGGAAGATTGTTGCAGATGGGGAGAACGATGATTTGTACATTAGATGCCCTGAATGTAATGAAAATGGTATGATTAAATGCCCAACTTGCTGCCGAGAATTCAACTAATATTGCCTTGTACTACGTTCTAAGTCTTTGTGATGATCTGGTAATGACATTAATAATCTCCTTTTCTTAGAATTCTTAATCTTTAATACTTCAGTCTTCTTCAAATTTTGGACAATACTTTAATCTGATAGTTGTTGCATAAGTATTTTCTAGGTGCAAAAAGTATATATGTCATGATGTTGAGGTATTTTCAAGAGAGTATCTTTCTTCTTGGGATGTTGCTACTTGCTGGAAGTAGGAAGTTGAGGATAGCATTCTATTTGAGTGGCAATATGATATCCATTGAAAAAAAATGGAATCGATTAAAGACACCATCTCCAAAGTATTACATCTAGGTGGATTTGTTATGCCTCAGGAAGCAGGAACTATGATTACATAAAGGAAAATAATTCAACTCATCTCTGGTTGATCTGATGTCTGAGGAGTTTGAATTTCATTTTTTGCATACAAAAATGGAATGATGAGCAGGGAACAACATGAAGATGGAATGATGAGTGGGGAAGAAGACGCACATGGCTGTTGATAATTTAGGAAAAAATCGAGGATACACACAACATCAAAGGGTTATTATATAGGAGGACTTTGAGCTTATGATGATCCATTCACGCCCGCAACTTTATGCTGAAGCGTGGACATTGGCTTTCTTATTACTTTACCCATTTCTTTGATGGTCTATTCAAGCCAGGAAAAATAAAGCTGTGTTGCAGCCTTCACCAAACCTCTCTAGTCAAGCTTAATCAATTGGAGCAACATTTAGAGGTGGGACTAGAAAATGGGACAAGACTGTCAGCAAAGGTGAAGAAGATACCCTGCATCAGTTGGGAGTATTGTTGGGCGCCGGTAATAATAGCCTGAACTCTAATACCAGGCGTTAAAGATCCAAGAGGAGAAAACGAGAACCAAGACAGGTTCTTGGAATCGGGATCTTCTAGGCTTTATATAACAACCGTCCTCTGCTTTAGGCTGCAGCTAGCCCAACCTTCCACCTAGGCTGAGAAAAGCATGAAACGGCCCTTATAAAGACCAGCAAAGCAAACTTCTAAGGCAGAAACTAAGCGGAGCCGAGTAAGTTTCTTCGGATGAAGCCTACGCCTACGGCGAGCCCATCCCAAAATATAAAGAGCTACGAGTGAAAGCTTCAGTCAGACAGCCGTTTTTATTTATTTATTTTTAGAGGAATGTTTGGCGTCTTTTCTGGGTTCTTCCTACGTTAATCATGATCTGTTTGATTCTTCCAAAAAAAAAATTAAGAAGAACACAGGAAAGACACCAAACATTTCTCTTATTTTTATGTTGTATATCATTGTCTCTTTCTCAGCAAGTCCGAGGGGGAAAAACATTTAGACTATCCCAACAACATCAACAGAGGTTACTCCAACAAGACTAAACCTTGTCCAACTAATCTTTATTATGATAAGCCAGGTTTAAATATTTAGCTGCAAATTACAATTTCCTTTCCTCTCCTTTTTTTTTTCTTTTTTCTTCTTGTTGCAAACTCAACCGCTCATGTCAACATTTAACTGAAATGGTCAAAAATCTCAGCCTACCTTTATCTCATCATCACTGCGATCGCTATCATTATCGCTATGATTATTGTTACTTGAAAAACAGTTTACACATTTGACTGAAAACCATATAATAACTTACCCAAAAAAAAAACATATAATATCCTTCTAAGAAACGGGATATCGTGTGCCGGAAAGGAATTGGCGTTGAATTCGAATGAAGATGTCATCCTCCTCAGGAATTAGGCCTAAAAGGGACTTCTGTGGCATTCATTTGTGCAACCCTTTCGCCTTTAGTATTAATTCCTTTGATATTTCAGCCAAACTTTTTGGTAGTTTTGTGTGCTATAAGGACGGGGACCAATAACTTTAGGTACTTGGGCGAGGCTGGCCAGACAATATGATATTCCTACGGCCAGCTCATGGAAATTATTCACGTGGACAGTTATTATTGCAATCGAATGTAGAAGGGATGGATGGATCAGAATAAAAGGTACGAGGGGAAGGAATATTCTAAACGTGCAGTATTGGGGGCCACGCTCTCTATAGGAACTCTTCAACCCTATGCATGGGATAACATTTTAAGTTGGTCACGAGGTAATTAATGGGAACAAGAAAGAAACTGTGTTGAGGGAATCAAATGGAAACTTCATCCTCGACATTTATCTCAGAAAAGAAACAAGCAAAGTTGGAAGAGAACATTTGTGTTTGATAAAAATGATTGCAGGAAATTCGGAATCTTTAGAACGAAACCCTTTTTCGATTCAAACTTCCAAACCACGGGTCAGGGAACGGCAAACCGTGCATCAACTCATGGGAAGTGGACTGAGAAATCTGCTGAAAGGACAGTTAGATTATGCCTATAACAGTCTGCAAAAGCTGCAAATCTTTCGAAAAGAGAATTTTTTGAAATTTGCAGAAAAAATTATAGATTCGTATAAAAGTTAGGGCTGCGTCGGTTCAAAAGGAAATTAGAATGGGGTTCACAATACTCATTTCCAAGAAAGATAAGGTAAAAAAAAAAATTGAAAACAAGTTCCATACACTGAACGCACAGACTCGAAGTTTCCAGTCCAACTTGAACGGGAAAACCCCATCTCTCATATATCGCTCCGAAAGATCACACGGGTTCCTCTTTGTTAAACTAAATTCACATAAAAAAAAAAGACACCCCATAATCGAAAAAGAAAAACAAGTTAGCGTAATCACACTTTTCCTACAATTTACAGTAAGTCCTACGAGGGAACTTCTGCTTATGCAACATCGACAGTTCATATAGTAGCCAGAGTCATTTCAGCTGCAGTGTCGGGTACTGATTGTAAGCATTGGGTGTAGTGGAACTCAATCTGTAACCGGTGATGAAGAGGTGTTGAAGTCATTAGACCTTTCTTTATATCCACCTCCAATTCCCTTAGTGGAATAGCAGCCAAGAAGCTCTTTATGTACTCTTTGCAAGACTCCTTACCTTGGCATACAACCTCCTGTTCCTCCTCACTCTTGCTGGGTTCCTCAGGCTTGGTTACAACTGTCCCTGCTGCTACAGAACCGTCTTCCTTTGTGTTGGCCAGCTGGGCCTGCCGATTCTTGGGATCTGCTGCTGTTACAATCTGCTGGTCACCGGCTGTTTTTTCTTCCGAGGATTTCGCAGCATCAGGGATCTTGTAAATTACCGTGTCACGATCAAATTTCAAGACATAGGCCTGATTGCATCCCTCATATAGCCTCTCCCCTAATGTATCAATGATGTAATAAGCTTCAGGCTCAACCTTAAGGATGAAAAAATGGTCATTCCAACTGACAATATAAACCTGTGGTTCACCATTGCCTGGACAATCCAAACCACTGCGGCTAATCTCATCCCAAATGTTATCAAAGGACATGGCACCCTGCAGAAAGTCAAATCTTCCCTCTTCCATCCCCTCCGGATGGAAAAACCCAATAAAGGACTTCCCAGGAACTACAGAAAGAGGCCGTATCTTGGCTTGAAGGACTGTTTCAAGATCAAAGTGCTTGTCAGGGAACCGCTCCTTATAGGTTTCGTTCTCACAAAGGTTCCTCCACTCTAACGAGCCTTCTCTGATTAGGCTATCAAATTGAGATTTTATGGGCATGAGGTCATGGTTATTCTGAAACCAATCCGCTATTACAGCAACAAGGGCTGTACATGCACTCTCGCCAGCCGCTCGCTCACTCCGCTGATCAATGGAAGCGAAGAAAACCTGGGTTTCAAGTTTCAGGTGTCCATCACGACTAGTTACTTCTTTGTTCTCCCAACTGCCTACAGCAAAATTGTCATCTCCAAACTCAGAAACTGAGGATCGATTTGCATATGAATCCTCCTCCGCCTTAAGCCACTGTCAAGATGGTTGGAATAAATTGCATTTAGAATTTTGTCAACTATTTTTGGTACTGGTTTTCAAAGAGAACAAACTAGTAAACATCATCCTCACAAGAACATAATATAATCATTTTGTCAACTATTAAGAATCATCGCTACAGCTTATGGTTTGTATTTGAGATATATAATCATTTCCTGCCTGATTAAGTTCTTCTATGACCAAAACTTTTACAACATACGCAACTAAATGATGCCAAGAAAGCAGGAGCTTCTTTCCTAAACCAGTAATCTATATGCAATTAGGAACAAATTCTTACCCCAAGAGAAACAGATTCATCAGAGCTAAGCTGTCTACGATCAAAATCAATATCGTCCCCACCCTCTTCTCCATAGGCCTTCTTCAATAATGGCTCTCCTTTGGCTTTAGGAGACCTGAAGCTCAGCTTCCTCTTCCTCCAAGGCAGTATGCTGCGCTTTGAACTTTGCAATAGAGATGGTTCAGACACTGTTGTAGTTGAATCCTTAGGGTTGGAGCACCCAACATCAGACTTTCGATTGCTATAGTAAACCCAACCCTCATCGTCATTGTTAATCCTCATACTGGAATAAAATGATCCTCCAGCATAATTAGCATATGCCAGTGAGCCATAACTAAACGACTTCCTGACACTGGAATTCTCCTTGGCCTCCTCTGAGTCTCCATCCTCTAAGTCATCAAGAGAATCTGTGTCAAAAGGGTAACTATACTCACCATCGTCACTCCTGGTAGAGCATCTGCCCTCACTTCCCTCTTCCTCACGGCACGCCTTTTTGGCTCTCCTGGTAGACACATAATCAGTGAAAATTTTTACTTTTCTAAGACCAGCTTTGATTGCAGAAAGCTCATCCTTTTCTGCTGAGATAATTTCTCCTGCTTCAGTTGGCAATGGAACAGGCGCTGTCAATCTCTGCACTGCCTCCGTAGTTTCTTGGGCAGTTCTCAGTTCCAACAAGTTCAGTGATATCTGTATGTGAACAATAAAGAGTTGATCAGAAGATATAAAAACTTTAAAAGGTGAGATTTTAAAAGAAGGGAAAAGAAAAGATAAAAGGTGTAAGCGTGTTCCCTAGACAGGTAAAATCACAAACTATGCTGGAATTTCCAAAACCCACTTATTGTACAACAGAAAAGATAGAAATAAGCAATGGAAAGTGGTTGAAGGCACATACACAGAGTGCAGGTGAAGGCTCAGCAGCATTGCCAGAGAGTGTGAGAGGGATGTTCAATTCAAACTCTTTTTGATCAGCTGCAGAAGCATATTCAGCAAGGTTCAGTGAAGCTGTTCCGACAACAGGAACTTTGTTCTTTGGCCCTTGGCCTCGATTTGATCCCTGGATTAGACAAAAAAACATCCAAGTTCTCAAAAGCTCATCGAAAATCTCCAAAGTAACAGGCAAAAAATCAAAAAGGACTAGAGTAAGACAATAAAAAACCTATAGAATTTCCAATCAGAATTAAAATTCACTCCAACATGAAACAAATTCTAGGTAAATAACACTAACATCTCCACCGACATCCACCAAAAAGTCTACTAATCCTGCAACCAACAAACTTAACATAGCTTGTTTCTTAATACGTAACAAATATAACTCATGAGAGAATTTTAGTTATTTCAGGTCTGACAGGAAGCAATTACTCAGACAATAACAATTAGCTCCAAACCAAATAATGGGCAATACAATGAACAAGTTTCCAGAAGTTGCATATTCTTTGATACCTCAATACGTCAGGATGAACCAGATAGTCGAGAACACAACCACCTATTGTTTGGTCAACTCAACAAACCCCCCCCCAAAAAAATTTTTTTTTGAGTTCCACAAACCTTTACCAAGTCAATCGCAAAATTCCAGACTTGATTGTCATACAAAATCCAACGATCCGATCCACAGAAACTACGTAAGAACGGAGAAACTTCATTAAGTCAACTAGGGCCGCTAATTTGACGGGATTAAGCTATGGCAGTAATATACAATAATTCGCACGTCCAATACTCGTCAATCAAGAATCATATATCAGGCTTCATTTAATTTGAAAATGGACGCACGTCCAATACTCGTCAATCCAGAATCATATATCAGGCTTCATATAATTTGAAAATGGATACGAACATCAAATACAATAAATTCAGATTTCTTATCAATTCAAAGAACCACTTCCAACAAATTCAAGCACGTCCCGAAAGAAAATAATAATGCCGCAAATATTGATCTCCAAAATGCTAAAAGATTTACAAGATTCACTCCCAAAAAGGCCACACAATCAAGAAGAAAACCCAGATATTCCTCCATGAGATTAATCACAAAAATCATTCCTCCCTATCAAAACCCATGTCATTCCCATAATCTTATGGATGCAAACGCACTGATTTAAGTTTATACTAAAAAAAATTCATCACGAAAAGACCCACAAAAGAAAACTCCATAAAAAGAAGAGCTTTAGAGAGACAGAGAGAGCTCACGTTGTAGACAGTAAAAGCGAGATCCCACGGGTGAAACACATTGTCCCTGTACGAGGAGAGAGTACAGAGGTTCTGAAACTCCTCGTCCCACTCGACGACGCCGTTCTGTTGGGACCCAGCACCAGCCTCAACAACTACCTCCCTCGTGAAGTTCCTCTTCACGGCCGTTCTCCTCAGGGAACTCAACGCCAATTTTGGACCCTTCCACTTAATCTCTACCGTCAGTCTCGCACCAGCCCCTCCCTTATCTGCACCCTCCCGCAACAGATCGCACCCCTCCAGCCTCCGTACCACCAGCCTCACCTCGTACTTTTTCGACAGCAGAGGCGGCCACGGCCGCCACCTCATCATCTTCACCACCATTCTCCAACTAGACAAACAAGAACCTCGAAAATTTCGACAAAACCTTGAAGGAAGAGAAGTCAAATCTTAACGGAACCAAAATTATCAGAAATTTCCCGAAAGCGGCTCCTGGAATTCCGAGATAAATCCCAAGAGAGATAAGAGATAAATAAACAAATTTGCAAAGAAGGATAATTCTTCTTTCCGAGAAAGACTCCGGGAGAGAGAGTGAGAGAAATATGGGGGAAAATATGGCTTTATATAGTGGAAATGAGTTAGAGAGAGACGGAAGGGGAAGGGAAGGAGAGGGAGTTTTATCTACGGTGGGGAGATACTGTGCCTAAGCTGTTGGGTTTGGGTTTGGGTTTTGGTTTGGTTGGGGACAGGGGAGGGTAATAAAACTATCAAAGTCTTCTTAACCATGGTTAAAAACGAGGGACCAACTCGGGTTAATGGGATGCTATATGTACACTATCCCCCACTGGGAGTAACGGCGTATTAACGAGGTAGTTGACTTCCGTTGTTCTGTTTTTGCTTTTTGGTCCTTTTTTTTTTTTGTATTATTCTGTTATTTCTGTTATCTGAATTCTTTCCTCTTTCTATTTTTTTTGTGACGATAAAATATGGACACTCAATCAAGTGCACCGAGTTCGGACGAATATGACTCAGTATACGCACGAGGTGAATTTAACGCCACAGCAAATCTCGGACCGTACAGCCCTCCCAAACCACACATATCAGTTAAGTTCAGCTTCGTTGAGGGAGTGGCCCCAAGGAATTGTTTGCACCTGAGAGGATTCGAACTTAGGACCTCAAGAGGAACAAACTCCTAAACTCAAGCCTTCACCACTCAGACCAACCCTTGGGTTACCTCTCTATATTTTTTACCGCAACGCAATCTGGATAAATTTTTCACGGCGTCTTATACAGTTTTTACCAATTTTCTTCCATACATTTTTAAAAGGAAATAAATTTGGAATCCCCTGGATATGCTTTCGAGGATCTTGGACTACACTGTTCCTGCCTTTTTCTTACTTCCTTTTCATATCATATTGGTAACAATTATATCTTAGGATATAAAATCATATTATATATTATTTTCATGATACCATGAGGATCTTGGACTACACTGTTCCTTCCTTTTTCTTACTTTTTTTTTTTTTTTTGTGTTCTCGAAGTCTCTTGGACCACCTGAATCCCCTCTGCCCCCAAGCAGGGACAAAATAAATAGCCATTTGCCAGCTATTTTCAACTGTGCGAATCTTACAATTATGGCCATCAAAACGGTTTTATTTGGTTGCTCGTATTCTAAGCGAGAACTCATACTGCTCTCTTTCTTGTGAACCAGTCGTACGTGGAGACCTAAAACAAGCTACCTTTTTGTAGAGTATAAATCTTTAGTTGTACATTAATTAAATACGTGTTAATTAGAATGATTAGCTCTAAGTCTTCCCGTTAAACCTTAAAATGTCAGTTTGTATAGAATTTATTAATATGTCAGAAAACGGACAGTGAATTTCCCAATAGAAATTTTCAAAAAATTAGACATGGTGGCGATCTTGCTTTTTCTTTTAAAAAGGTTAAGATATTTATAATAATAATAATAATAAAAGGAAAAAAAAAGAAAAGAAAAAAGAAAGAGACCTATAGGAGAAACGGTGGTGTGAATGATTCGTGTGTTGTCCCACAAACAGACTGCATATTAGAAAAGGCAGTACGACACTTCTATTCACTCATAAAATTTTTTTCTGGACCGATATTAATGTACGCTTCATTAATTGGTTACCCATCGATCCCCACTGGCGAAGTATACAAGTGGGCCGGATAGATAAAATATGGGGAATTATATTAACGACGGGTGAATAATGAAGTAAAATTATTGAGTGATCCCCTTCGATTCTTTACCTTATTTCTAGAATTTTTCAATCCTTGGCCGCTTGAATCTTCTCTTCCCTCCTTCTCCGGTGGCGGGAGGAGTTGTCAGCTCCTCTCGTCCCTTCTCTTTCGCTACTCTTGTCATATGTGACCGAATCCCACAATAAACCCTAATTTTCGTTTACTTTTAGGGAATTTTTTTCGGCGATTTTGGTGGCTAAATCTGCGCTTTTCTGAAGATTTTTGAAGACCACGACCGGCGGGAACGGTATCTACACCGACTGCGTAAGATTTCTGCACTGGCCAACTATCGATGGGACGACGTGTGTGCTCTCACGCGTTGCCACGCCCGCGTGTGGATCTCATGCGCCCGTTCCATTTTCTTTCTTTTTCAGCGACAGATGGGCCTCTCCAGTATACATGCGCCAGGTGGCTGGCCTCTGGACGTCCAGACGCTCTTCGTGGTCATCTCTAATGACCTGTCGGGCGGTGCACGTGGATCTCATGCGCCTCCACTTTGTCTGATCTTAGCGGTTTGTCACCTCCAGATGCTGCTCATGCCACCATATTGCGTCGTTGCCTTTTCTTTTATGCTAATCATATTAGCTTGATGTTTGTTGTGGTTTTTCTGTCCCTTGTGGGTCTCTGTACAACCTTTTTGTCACTCTGCTCATTGGTCCGCCAACTCTTCGGAGTGTCTGGTTTGCTCTTTAAAGCGTGTTACTGAGGTTTTTCAACCTCCTCGATTTTATTAATGAAAGGTGATGTTATTATGATGAAAAAAGTAAAATAAAATTATTTGCAGCCTCTTTTGTTATTTCATTTATTTACATTAATATTTATAATTATTAGTTAGTGGCATTTAACAAGGGTTAATATTAATCTGTGATAGTTATTTTGATTTTGGTTTTGGTTTTGGATTGGGTGGTGTTATTAGTCAACGACATTTGCAAGTCAACAACTTTAAGGTGATCCAACTAAATTTTCCTTGATTGTATCTTATGGAGTAAGTGATGACTTTTGGGCACAGAGCCAGTTTTGGCTTCATGTGCGCCACATGTGTGCTGGATTTTTTTTTTTTGCTTAAGAGGGTGGGTAGGGATGGAAGACTTTGAGGGGTGTCATTTTCTGTGAACTATAAACAAGAAAGGCACCCTATGCACAACTTAAAACATTTACCTCCAATATTAATGGGACAGCTTGGCATAATATTGAACTGCATGGAGGGAAATGATTCGATCGTTGGCTGCAAGTTGGAAGGAATCCTCAGTACCTCCCGTTCTAGATCAATGATTGTTATGATTACCAAGATCATGCCTAGCTATTGCCTAATATTGTTATGATTCGACTCCTTTTTTTCCTTCACGCTAAAATATTTGACTTCACAGCCTAAACAAAATGTCTTAATTCCTAACTCTTTAGTCGTTAGTGTTTTCGCATGTTTGATAATTAATGTGAAATACCAACCCAAAAAAAAAAACGGATATTCCCGGCCATTTGTTACAGGAGAATTCCTTAATTTATGGGTGGAATAGATGGGAATTTGCTGGCCCCTACTTGCCAGCCTAGCTGGCTATAAGCAATTGGCATTGAAAAAAGGAGTTCGAGCCGAGGTGATATGAATTCGTTCTCATCGGTTCTCTTGGCTCCACATGTTCCTTCCTCTATATATGTGTGTATATATATATATATATATATACACGTTAAAAAATAATTGAAAATGCAGATCAGTGAATGCCACCGGGTTCACATGATTGTGGCCTGTGAAACGTGGTCTTGTTCCTTTCAGTTGTGTCATCAGGCAGTGTTAAATCAACCTTCATGCATGGACCATGCATACACACAATACACTGGGGTCTGGGGGTGGTGGGAACTTGACGCGCACTCACGAGTCCATAGTATCGTTAGCCATGCCTCATGCTCGTGCCCGAAAAGACAAGCTCACCTTTTTTTGAAGGGAAGACACAGATATGTACACTGTCTAATTTGCCATAGAAATTGATCGATTAAGTAGAAGAATATATATATATTGGAAAAAAGGCTATGGGAACAGCAAGATTTCCGTGGTATAGTTGGGCTAAAATAAAATAAGATATCGCACGGTAACCATCAAGGAAATTAACTCTATAATTAATTATTTTAGAGGGCCGGTGATGATCATTTTGTATGTGTCATCTTGGCTGAAAATACACTAACTGAAACTCTCTTTATGTTTGCAGTACAATGCTTTAAACGTAACCATCCTTTTCAATCCCCGGAGGCCGGAAGCCAACACTACTACAAATAAAATCAAGAAAATTTGGGGAAAAAATAATATACTAGACATTTTTATCGACGTGCCACCTCATGATAACAATTGGCCGTGAAGCATGGCTGTATATTCCCATCAACGTTTACGAAACACAACGTCTCAGAAGAAGACAAGATGATACGTCGTAGTTTAATACTTTTAGAAATTTTGGGGTTGTGTCTTTTGACGTTGCATATAATATAATATGGGCGATCAATTTCATCTTTAGTTGTTAAGTGATAGGTAAGGAAAGAGATACAATTATCTTTTATTGAAACAATGTCCCGCCCCAATAAAATTACTACAAGGAAAAAATATATAATTATTTGTTCTTAAAATGACATAAATATGGACCCCGATGGTTAATTATTTAGTCCATTTTATATTACTTTTTAATTATAACTTAATTTGACCAAAATTAGAGAAACGATCGTTATGTTCACATGCCATTCAGAGGAGGGGGGATGAAGATGGATTTCACTCGTAGAAAGGGTCAAGACATCCGACGTCGATGTCCGAGGATTTTATCAATTAATTTTGGCATGTTGGCCTTTGGTCGAGAACGATGTTTCGGCCTACGTTGGCACGATAAATTTGATCCAACGGATATGACCAAAATGCCTACAAGAGGCCAAAACTAAACACTTAGTTTTATATATAATTAATAAAATCACGTGAATGCCCCCGTGTGATGAAGGGGCATAGTTCCACCGTTAAATTTTTCACATGCATTATAGGCTTATCTCCTAAAACTTCAACTTTCGTTTTAAGCAACAAATGAAATTTGGGTACCCGTTATGTATATTAGACTCAAATAGATTTGGTCTAGCATCTTTACGAGTTATGTTTAATGTCATGAAAAATTTAGAGAGATTGATCGGCACACTGACTAACTCTTATTTAAATAATGAGTATTTTTTTACATAAGTGGTTATTTGAACTCCTAAATATATGTCTAATCCGTACTATGAGGCAAGGACAAAGCTATTGGGGGCCATGTCCCCCCAAACTTTTTGCAAAATTCTAAATTTTTGCAAATTTTGTTTAATCTTTGTAATGACCCCTAAAAGTTTGGAGAAATAAACATGAGAGGATGAAAAAAGCTTGAGAGAGGTAATAACTACTTTTATATGTGGGCCTTCCAATTTTTTAAATAAAAAAATAGGGATAAAGTCATAGTTAGCCACTTAAGTATGAGCAAAAATCAAATTGGTACTCAAATTTTGCAAATGTTTAACGGGTAATTTGATTGGAGGCGAACTTTACAAATATTTCATACTTAAAGGACGTAAATCACAGTTTTAAAAGTTAAGGGGGCGCAAATGCAATTAACGCATGCTTATGAGGCGAACAATGACATTTTCCCAAAAAAATGATATTTTTTAAAAAAGTAATATTTTTTACATAAAACTATTGAAACTATATTTCAATAACCTATTTATTTTTAATTTATTTCTTAAATTTTTATTATTTATATTTATTTTTAAAAAAATAGTCTTAGAGGGCATTTCAATCATTTTGCATTATTTTCCGTCAAATTTAAAGTCTAATTTGGACAGAGCGTGAATTGATGAATTTCAAAAATTAATTGTCTTAAATCGCCGTTTTCAAAATAACTCGTACCAATTTGATTTTTTGCTCATAATACTGGGCTAACTATGACTTTACCCAAAAAAAAAATACTAAAGAGTATATTTTTTTAAATTTTCTCTCTCCCTCTTTTTTTTTGTTTTCTAAAATTCCTCCCTCTCTCCATCTTTTCTAGAACGTGCCTTTCTCCCTCACTCTTTTATAAAATTCATTTTTTCTTTCTCTCACTTCATACCTCTCAATAGTCTCTCCATATTTTTCAAATTTTCTCTTAATGGTCTCTTCCCCCCCCCCCTCTCCCACTATTTTACCTCATATACAGAAAATAACAAATCCATACTCAACTGTTGGAATACAACAAACTTTTTGCTTTGCACAAAAAAAAATCTTAGAATTCTAAATGTTATTACATTTACTTATTATTGTGTTTTTTTTTTAAAAAAAAAACATACTCCTTTCATTATTATTGTTTAATTAAAATATTATTGCTATATTATTTGTGTTTGCATATCTTTTTGTTATTATATTTTAACATTGTTTTGTACCTTTTGTCAATAATTTATTAACCATTTATTCTGAAGATTTTAAACTTTTGATTGCATTCGGTCGCACAAGGTTTTGGTACTAATATAAATTATAATAATTGATGACTTTTATTAAGTCTTGTTTAAGTAGCATAATTGATGAAAATTTGGTTTTAACAATTAAGTTAAAAGTCTATAATTTTTTTAAAAATATTTAGATTATGTTAATACATTTAGATTATGCGTATTTTGATTATAATAAAAATTTGAAGACCTTGAGATTAGTTAAGATACACTAAGATGACCTCAACATCCAATTAGAAAAAAAAATTCTAAGTAAAAATTATATTTTAGCCCGTAAGGGCAAATCATTACTTCGTCACTCTGATGGACTGAGATACCACTTTACCTACTCGGATGGATGGATTAAAAAAACTTCAACTTAGTGGCTAAGGAAGTCTTCGTTTTCTATATGTTACGGCCATTTGTAGACTTCCTAACACAACCACAGAGGGTGTTATTGATAGATACAATACATCAATGGACTTCCATCTGAAATTGGATTGGGAAGAGACATAGAGTAAAAGTAGCCACAAATCAAAGAAAGTGGAAAAATGGACCCACGTAGAATAGACTAATGACGACCGGACATGAAAACGAAGCGGCTTCTCCACAGCCATCCAATGCTGAGACGCCATCTTTCGGGACAAACAGATCCTATTGGACGAGATAGTGGCCGCCCTGCAACTACACTGTAGAGGAAAACGGCTTTTGTTCGCCACGACTTGACATTTCACCTCAATATTTTGGTAATTATCATTTTACATGTTCATAACGGCAACGTTAAAAAATATGTAATTTTCGTTCACTTTATTAGGCCTATGTTCGTTTTGTGATTTTTTCGTATGATTCGAATCCTAATTTTATTATGTTAGGTGAGTTTCAGCTGGATTTAAGAATTCGGTATAAAATTTTCCAATTATGCCATACAGAAATATATGTTCAATGACTAAAAACTCCTCCATCATAACTAAAGACAAGAAAATGCAAAGGGTAAAATGAGATATTTTTGCCCACCCATGCATCAGCCTGCAGCAAAGTTGCTATGTCCCTATCGTGTCCCTGCGCCAGTCGCTTATCGACGTCGAATTCGTGGGATAGTCTCTGACAAATTCTATCTGACTTTATTCAAATTTTGTCGTTTTGTGTTTTTTTAATATCTTTAAAATATTCAAATTTTAATAAAAAAAATTAATAAATTCAAAAAAAATAAAAATAACTTTAAACATCATCATTAATTTTTTTACACCTCAACAACTTCTACACAATCACCGATACAACTCTAATATGCTAATTTTGTTAGGATATAACTAAAAAAAGCTGTAATTAGTTATAGAAGTAACGTTAGATTCCAATGGCAACAGGTTAAATCAACCTAAATAGGCAATTGAATAGCGAAGATATTTTATAAATACGAAAGAACAGGCCGGCCACGAGTGAGAAGTCTCATCGAACTACCCATTCAAAGCAGATTTGAAACCCTTTGTTGACCGGTTATTTATATGGTTCAGACGCGAATTTCTTAGTTGGCTTAAGTGATTTTCTAATCATATTACTCCCTTTGTCTTTATGCGTCGGATACAATTACAGGAGGAGCTACCGCTTTGTGGAATTTGTTTCCCAACTTTTTGCGTCAACAAGTGGCCAGACATTCATAAAGTTCCAATAATATAATATATATTTATTTATATATTCAGGAATCCATTGATGTCTGAAAGAGTATATGCTTAAAGCATATTTTTGTTAATTAGAGGTGCCACTTTGCACCACCTGGCATGCCTGCTGGTCCAGGTCACGACAGATTAGCATACTTTTTGGATTAATTAAACCCAAGATATGGATCTGAGGCCCGAATTGTTATGATTTTTGTGACAGGGGCGGTGGGCCTAATTAAAGTACTGTTACATGGGTATTAACTCTATGTTTGATTTAGTTTGAACTATATACACATGACAGATTTGCAAGTACGTATTGTTGTCAAATTCATAATTATTTGCATGTATTATTGATAAATAATTATGAACGGAAATTCATAATTATTGATAAATAATTACTAAATACTAATACAATTCCTAAAAACAAGTCTCAAAATTTGTATTTCCGGATAACATAATAAAACCCATCTGACGTTTAATATATAGTTACTGTACATATATGTTTCCACAGCATTAGCTAGCCTTATCGATATTGGCTACACTTGTTTGGCTGCTTCTAACGGCTAGGTCTATCGGTCGGTTCTCTATTTTGTACAAATCTAAATCGCTACAATTCAAGGACCACTTGGGAACCTTATCCGAGGTAAACAGCTTGTTGAGGTGCTTGCACAACCTTTTTATTTTTTTATGTTTTTGGAAACCTGTAAAGAGCAGAGATTAATTGATCTCATGAAGGATTGCAGAATATACTTCGTATATTATAAAGATTGATTCCGAATATGTCTTTTTCCGGAATATTTTATTTTTCTTGCTGGTGTGTTATATACAGAACACATGGAAACTGCCACCAACAAAGATACAACAGGTACGCAAGTAAGAAAACCCCACAGGATGGAACACCGAAAGGGACAAAATTGAAGGGCAGCCACAAAACAAAACTTAGCCATGCATGAATATTAATGAAAGATAATTGTGGATGTTCTATTTCCGATAGACCAGTTGTACTGAAATAAATATCACCTAGTCTCGGGCCTCCCTTTATTTTTTTCACCTGGCCAATTTGAACTAGCTCACTTGAAGGATATTTTTTTTGCATCAGAAACTCTATAAGTAGGTAATTAGTGATACACGGGGTCCCGTAACACGTACTGATATGTTTTTTTATTCCTGAAGGAGAGGAAATTAAAAAAAACAAACATTAAACCATATCTGATCTCGGTGATCGGATATAGTCGGCCGGCCCACCGAAAGGTATTTGCTTCAGCCTTCATGCATGTTCTTAATTAGCACCCAATAAGCTCTCTTCGGCGACATTAATTTAGTTAATCCATTGTGCTGCTTTACAAGTCGTGTGGAGTTTCATTTGTGTACAGATTTGGTGGGTAGGTACACTAGTGGCCTTGGTCCAAGACCGACAGGATCGTCGATCCCACATAAGCTAATCAACCGGCCTATTGCCAGGTGATTTGCGAAGGACAAATACCAGCCAATTTTGTCACCTTTGAGGCAGGTTTTTACAATTATTTTGTCTGAAAAAAGTACGACTTAGTAAGAAAGTGGTTAACCATTAATTAACTCATTTTGTTTCCTTAATTTTCCTTTTCATGGGTAAGTTTATGTGGTTTGTTTGAGTAATCAATTAACCCATTAGGAGGTTGCCAATTGAAGAGCCACCAGACTAACCATTTGAAATCGAAATAGTATTCCTTTAGCATATATACATATACATGACTAATATCTAAGTGAACGTGATATTTATATGACTAAGATTTACGTGATTTTTTGATGGTTTTTTGTTTCTTGCTTGAGAGTTTGGAAATTATTTGAAGGGTAACATTACATAGTTGTCGTCGTGGGGTGGGTCAGTGGGTGACTACCCAAAATCTGTTGACAAAACGGGTCAGATCGATAAATTCTTTGGAATCCAATTATCCAAGAGATCCTCTAATCTAACTAAAGTTGAAACTTCTCTTTCATGTGATGGAAACAGCACGTTCTTAATGTCATTTCCAAAGAAAGAAGCGCCGGTTTGTGAACAAAAAGAATCGCGGAAAGAAATGGTCCCAACTCATGGCGCCTGTTTCCAACGTCTCCATCTCTTCGACGACTCTGGATGCAGAGATTGAGTGCAACTTGCATCCATGCATCATGCATGCACCAATATTGTTCAGCTCGAAATGAGTAAACAGAGCATTCACAGGAATATGTTGTTGTGGTCTAAGAAAGCAAAGTTTGTATCCGACAACTCATGAAGCCCGGAATTCGGCCAAACAGAAGTTGCCAAATAAGTAAAGGAGCGAGCAATTCAAAGACCACGTAAGGTTCCATAACATATCAACAGGCAAAAGAAATGAGAACTTTTGCGTGGCTGTGGTTAACCATCCAATCGACACACAATGCCTTTTTATCGCTTTTCATTTAAAGCTAAAAATCTCACTGTCTGGATGATATACAACGTGCATGATGCATCAACTGCTAGCTAGTAGCGAGGAAAATAGAAACCCTAATTCTTTTGGTGGAGAAAGATGAATGATGGGTCCGAATTTTCAATGGAGGGCATGATTATAGGGGCATTAGTGGAGGGTGGCGAGGCTATGAGGGCCACGTCTTCCGCTTTGATTTTGCTCCTCAGGTGGATGATGAAGAAGGAATCCCAGGAATGGTGCTGCTTTCATATTGGACGACAGGTTTCTTTTTTGTTATGGTATAAATCAACCCTGGGGGCACCATTTGCCTCGCCAAAGCTCCCACCGAGACTGGTTAAAAATTAGTGATTGCTTGGGAGAATTATGATCTTTTCCTGTTTCGGTTTTGTGGACTACTACAGACCACATGTTTGGATGCCCAAAAGACGAGACAATAATTATGGCAATTGCCAAACAGGAAAAGCAAATGCTCTTTAATATATTTATGCGCGATGGCTTAAGACATTGTGCTGTAAGAAGTTGTTTGGCATAAAAATGGAAGTTCCACTTGACTGTTCCTGAAAAAAAAAGATACATCTTCATGACTAGGGTGTTTTGATGTTGGGTTCTTACTCCCAGTGCACTGAAAAGGAGGCTAATTGAGTACTTCCTCAAACCTGAATATATAAGTTTGTCGGGAACCATTCTGTCTCCCACTCTTCTTCTCTCCATGCCTGATTTGGAATATAAACTCGATTTTCTTTTTTTTTTCGTGATCTTTGAAAATTTAATTTCATTTGGGAGAAAGAACTACTTCATACTAAAATGGATCTATTACCATTTTAAATTAATAATAAAAATATTAAACTTAATTAATGTTTCGATCGAACTCGTGTCCAAGACTTCCAAGATTGGGCACGAACGGAAGCCGGACATAACTTAGGTGATGTTCGGTTAAGTTGTTTTGTGAAGATTTTTTGTGTTTTGAGAATTTTTATGTGATGTTAACTTTATTGGTATGCGTGTTGTACTTATATTTATGTGGTGTGAAAAATGATGTTTGATTGTAGAATCTTGAGGATTCAAAAAATCTTAAGGATTCTTTGTAAACGAACATGCCCTTATTTTTGGAGACACCCAAAAAGTAAAACCAGAATGCATGGTCCCAAGAATTTGCGGGTTAAGATCGAGGTCAAACTATCTGGCCCAGGACTCGACAACATGCGTACAAGTTTGTTCATGGGTCAGCGCTAGAAACTCGACACTATCGAACTTTTAAAACCATCAACTGGCCAATTCAATGTGTAATGCCGGGCCACAACAATTTGGACCGGAGATCGCCCTCTTATCTCATTAGGCCCGTTTTCTCTCTAGGACCTAGGTTGGACCTTCTTGGGCTTCTTGAGCCCATATAATATAGGAATATTCTGACGTAATAATTATTCGGGAAAATAAAAAGCAGAAAAATAATGGGGAAAAAAAAGGATAGGGTTTATAAGGAGAGGATATGATTTTTTGCTTAACGTGGATCACACGACGCACTATAGCAGTAATCGCTGGAATTTTCATTTTAAAAAAATTCCTTTCGGAAAGTTTGCGAATAAACTATGAGGGAAATTCGTTTTTTTAGTCCTTAGATTTTAACTCCTTTTCATTTTTAGTTATGAATTTTATAGGGTCAAAATTTTAGTCCTTAAACTTTTATCTTCGTAAAATTTAGTCCTTCCGTCAGTCTGCCGTCAGTTTGCCGTCAAATTTGTACCGGACGACCACTACATGTACCGGTCGATCGCTCACTTTCAAAACATGTATCCAGTCGACCGTTTCAAAATTGACGGTCGACCGGTATAAAAATTGACGGCAAACTGACAGAAGGACTAAATTTTACAAAGATGAAAGTTCAAGGACTAAAATTTTGAAGGTTGAAAGTTAAGGACTAAAATTAAAAAGGGCCCAAAACCTAAGGACTAAAAAGCAAATTTTACAATATAAAGAAAAGAGAAGAAAAGAAAGTGGTGTATCCAATCTCGCAGGCCAACCAAAACAGTGAGAGTAGGGTGAGAGAGAAAAAGGAACACAAGGGCGGAGAAGGGAGCTTTGTGGCAATTACTCACTGCCACGCTCGGTGCCGTACATCCTAAGTAACGCACACAAGCAATGGGCGAGTCATAAGGCTAATGAGCCGTCTCTCCGAAAAGCTCCGTCTCTCGCACCTCCTCGCCAGACCCACCAAGTACCTCTCGCTGAAGCTCTCCCAGCTCTCCCTCTCCACGCTCCATCTTTGCAAGTCCCTGGCACGCGCCCTCGCTTCCAAAGCCCTTGCCCTCTTCACCATGGACGACAGCTACTTCACCTCCTCCGTCGACGACGACCTCTGGGACCTCGATAACCGCTACCGCCCGCAACGTCGCCTCCTCGACGAAGAAGACGACGCGGACAACGCCATAGACAAGGTCTACTTGGTTCCTTACGGGTATTTTGGATTCCATTACCTCCTTTCTCTACTTTTTGTGTATTTGCTTGTTTGGTTGCCGTGAAAGCAAAGGAAAAGAAAAGAAAAGGATCCCCATGCTTTTTCCTTGAAGCAAGGGAAAGTGAAGTTCCAAAATGATATAGTAGACCTGTCAGTCTTCTCTTATTGTTCCATATTTCAATTTTGGGGGAGATGTGTCTGGTTGACAAAAGGAGGCTGATTTCTATAGGTCTGTCAGTGGAGGCAGAGGCCAATTATGTCGTGCTTAATGCTGTAGAAACAAATACTGTTGAACTCGGACAACGGCATTCAAGGAGGGAATACTTCTTATCTGTGGTCTCATTTGTTGGCATTGGATTCAGGTGGTGGAAAGAGTCGCAGCGTGATGATGTTGAAGAAACAGGAGGCATTTTATACTCTGTGTCATTGAACGATGATACCGAGTCAGAAATTGTGCTGAATTTGAGGAAGAAAGATGACTCGGGGGAGAGAAACAAAGCAAAAGCACGGTCTTCTGGCCGTGAGTATGCCTTACTTCCTGAAGTAATGTGGTTACGGGCGCTCAAACGGTAAGTAAACGCACATTATTTCCTATACTGTCATTGCTTGAGATGAGGGTGTCATCTCAGGTGAGGCTGAGTTTTTATTTAACTATGTATACGGAGACATAATCGATGCCTCTACTTATTTAAGTCCTAGCTTCAGCCTCTTGCTTAATCTTTCATTGCATACGTTTTTGTTTTTTTTTGGGGGGGGGGGGGTTCAAATGTGCTTGGAAATTTTACTGACAGTATAATCTCAATGGATCAATGAAATTCGTGATACACTTGGCATTGATTTCTTCTGGTCTTTCTGTAGGCATAATGATCTTGATACAACAGTGAAGGATATTGGCAGTGTCTTTGGTGCAGGAGATTCTTTGCAGGACGTGTTTCCCATACAAATTAGGCTTTTTGTTTTGGGGGAAACAAATTCATTAGTAGTAAAAATCTGCCAAAAGGTCAGTTGTGGGATATACTCTCCTAGTGTTGTTTCCACTGCTCGCCACCCGTTACACCCTTGTACTCTTATAGATGCCCTTAGGATTTGGTTCAGTGAATGGTTGAACCTTTTCTTAAAGTTGGATAAAGCTTTCTTTTCAGAGCTTAATATATCAGCGCACTTGACTAATATGATTTTAATTGAATAGACAGGAGTTCTTCAGAAATGAAGAACTATGAAAAAATAAAATCTTGTGCTCATTGGTGTTGATAGTAGTTACAAGATTGCTTTTGAAATGCTTTTACAGATTATGATTCAATTGCTTGAAGATTCCAGTTGTATGTATGCTATATAGCAGTATAGCCTAATATGGGAAGGCCTAGTAAAAGAGTGTCTTGAGTTTGGTAGTTAAACCGACTCTCATACATGCTCCAGGGGTCATTTGTCTGATCATATACTAGAGCAATCTTGGGATCTTTTTTTATGGCTTCAAGTGGATTGTAGAGTTATAGTTTGAAGGCAGCGGAGCAGATACTTTCTGAAAGTAAGAAATTGAATAAAAGAAGAAAATAAACAACTGGCTGATCATAATTTGTGGGAAAGAAGGCAATCACGCACTGTAGCAAATGCGGCATTATTCTATATGAATCTGCAAAATATAAGTCATACAGTTTAGGCTGATATTACTTGTTTATTCAGTTATATCAATTGTCTAATTTCTGAGACAGCATATATTAACCATCTGGATAATTTGGATGGAGTTCTTTACCGCCTGTATTTACATTAGAATGCACTTTTCAGGACAATGTTCTTGCTTCTTACAAGAGAGCCTTCACTATTTTCAGTTCCGAGTCTGATCCTGTGAGTTTCATTTTTTTTTCTTTTTTTTTTCCTGTGGAATGTTGCATTTCTCACGTCAAGATTATCTGATGGAGGGGCTCCTCCATTATTTGTTCATTGTCATTTACTCTCTAATATCTGATTGCACAGTTAAATATTTGGGACTTCTCAGGGCAGACAAACCAATTTTTCTTGAATGACAGAATTAATGTGAGCAACGATTCTCCTGGACAACCGGGAAAAGAGGTGAGTACATAAATCGTCTCGTTGCTATTTTCTTGTGTAAAGTTGTACTCTGTTCAAGCCGTATAGGAAGTTGCTTCCAGGTGAGATATATTGCTGTTCACCAATTCTAATTAGGGTATAAATTTCCATTCAACTTGTAATTCATGCAAATCCTCTACATTCGACTGTTCAGTTGATTTATTTGATGAGGCTAAGAAGAAGATAACATTAAGGAAAAGAGCTTCACTTTTGTATGTTGGCCATGCAGATTCTCCTTGAATTGCAAGTCTATGGATTTTCTGATTTTCTAAAGGGTAGAGATGGGAGGAATGATGACCTGGCTTCAGTGCAATCCAAGATGGAAAGTCCCTTTTGCAGTGGCTCTCTCAAGATGAATGGGAGCACTGACAGGATGGACTGCTTAGGTTTACCAAACTCTTCACTAAGTGGTGGTAGCTATAGAGGAGCTGGTTCCTTGAGTTTGACGGGATTAGAAAATCTTGGAAACACTTGTTTCATGAATAGTGCCATCCAATGCTTGGTGCATACTCCAAAGCTTGTTGATTATTTTCTGGGAGACTACCAAAAGGAGATAAATTATGATAACCCACTGGGGATGAAAGTATGATTTTTGTCTATTTTATGTTACCTTTTTATTCCTTGGTCTTGACTCAATTATCATCTTTGCATGTTTCTATGCCTGTCATCTGTATTTTTAAGTATATTCATCTTACTCAGGGGGAGCTTGCTTTAGCATTTGGAGATTTATTAAGGAAGCTATGGACTCCAGGAGCAAGGCCCGTGGCTCCAAGGATGTTCAAGTCAAAACTTGCTAATTTTGCTCCGCAATTCAGTGGCTATAATCAGCATGATTCCCAAGTCAGTGAAGTGGTTTTTGTTTATAGATACCACCTTGCTAATCTTGTGAGGAGAAATGAATGGCTTCGTAATCTGCTTAAATGTCTATGATCTAGGAATTTCTTGCTTTTTTGTTGGATGGACTTCATGAAGATTTAAATCGTGTTAAATGCAAGCCGTATATTGAAGCTAAGGATGTAGTGGGGCACCCAGATGAAGAAGTGGCGGAAGAATATTGGAAGAATCACCTTGCTCACAATGATTCCATAATTGTTGATGCATGCCAGGTGATTTTTTTTTTCGTACTGGGTGAGTTGCTGTTGTAGGGGGTTTCCATTTTGCATGTGCAGGAAAATATTGGCCTCTAATTAGGCATTAGGGGTGAACACAACCGGACCGCGGACCGGACCGGAAAACCGGACTGGATTTGCGGTCCGGTCCGGTCCTAGATCTTAAAATGCGGTCCGGACCGGACTGGACCGCATTTATTAAAAAAATAAAAAAATATATATATTTTTTATAATTTTTAATACAAATTATAAACTTAAAACGTTTAATTTTAATCTATACTAAAACTTAACATTTTTATATGCAATCCCCCCTTTGAAATTAACCTAAAAATTTTTTTGAATTTTTTTTAAAAAAATAAAAAAATTGAAAAAAAATTAAAACCGGTCCGGACCACTTAAGTGGTCCGGACCGGACCGTATTTAGTAAAACCGGACCGGACCGGACCACTTATAAGTGGTCCGGTCCTTTAATATACTAGGACCGGAATGCGGTCCGGACCGCATTCCGGTTTTTCAGCCGTATTAGGCATGGATTTTTCATCTTTACAAGTGATGCAATATTCGATAGAAGTAGGACTCTTAAAAGGAAGTCCACATTCTTCGTTCTTGGAAGCCTTTGATGATTCCATTGAGATAACTACTTCTAATAGTAACTCTGGAAAATGGTTTGAGTTGTTAATTTGTTTGTAGGTTGAGACTAGAGTTGCATCTATGTTTAATTTTTTGGACTTTTTTTCCTTGAAAAGCTTATTGGAGAATCCATCTTTATTTGAAATGAAATGGCTCAACTTTTTCTTACCTTCTAGGGTCAGTATCGTTCAACACTGGTTTGCCCTCTTTGCAAGAAGGTTTCTGTCACATTTGACCCATTTATGTATCTGTCGCTGCCATTACCTTCAACAACCATGCGGACTATGTCTTTGACAGTCTTGAGCACTGGTGGGATTATGCTGCCATCTACGTATACCATAACTGTGCCAAATTGCGGGAGGCTCACAGATCTTATTGAGGCTTTAAGTGCTGCATGTTCTTTAAGAGATGATGAAACCCTGTTGGTAGCCGAGGTAGATTGTTCGTATATGTTTTTTTAGTATTGTTGTGTTTATATCATTACTGGTTTTTGAATGCATATATACGTACACATGGGACCCTATTGTAAAGAAGCCGTCCTAGTGCATGAGCTTGCTAGTACTTTTAATCATGATGGAAGTCTGTGGTAGGCCTTTCATCATTATATTACCCTATTTGAGGACTCATTGTGCATGGCAAGCACATTTTGGTCACCACTCCGCCAATGGCCTTCTGTTCAAAGGGACATAAGCATGGCGTGGTGGGTGATGTCACAAGTTAAAGTCTCGAGCGTGTGGGCTAGTATGACAGGAATTTTGGTCACCACTGTCTGTTCTGTGGTTTTTTCATATCCCCATATCAGTGTATGATCTATAATAGGTTACATAGGTAACTTGGTACAAGGACATTTCGCCAGCTTTAGTAAAGTAATTCAAGTTGTTCAGAGTAACACTGTAAAACAAGTCAATCCATAATATTATCAGATATGTAAATGATGTTTGGGCCAAGATATCAAAGGGCCTGTGTTCTTTTTGGCTCCTTTTGTCTGTTTGTGTATTCTGTGTTAAGCACTGACCTTGTAGATTGGTTTGTAGATAGTCATGAATTGCATATTGAATTGGCTCGAGCCCTCTGATTCGATAGCCTTGATCAGAGATGATGACAAACTTGTGGCTTATCGGTTGCCAAAAGACAATGAGAAATCCCCCTTACTGGTCTTCAAGCATCAACAGGTGGAAAAGTAAGTTTGATTAGATTTGTATTATGGTGTAACTTTTATTCGGTGATTTCACTTCTAGTTTGCTGCAATATTCTTTATTGAAGGAATTTTTTTTTCTCCTTCCCTTTCATGTTTAAGAAATTATGGTAAAGGATGTGACGTCATGAACAACATCAGAGAATTTGTCTGTGACCACTGAAACATCTGGAATGCATAAAAAGGATTTAAGTTTGATTAGCTTCTCCTGTGCATCTCCAGGATCTCTCACGCTTTAAATATGTCTTTTACTTTTCCTCTGTCTGACAAAGTAAAAAAGTTTTTTTTTGGATAAGAATTAAAGTCTGTCAAAAGGGAAGGGCACAACAACATACTCAGGACTTCACCTTTCATGTGTGAAAGTGAACATGTCACTGAATCTTCATTGGGCCTGGATCTTACAGTTCAATTAGATACACACTGCTCCAACATTGTGGGTTGTCGACTATAACACAAAATGATCCATTAGGTTTATTGCAATTTTGATTATTTAGCCCTTTTTATTGGGAGTGATTGTTAGATTGTGGTTTGGGTGATGTAGGGCAGAGAAAACGTTCCTAGCATTGATTTTGTGGTGGGATTTAGCATTTGAGATTGGAAAACTTATGTCATCCCTGTCAATTGAATTGGTAGGCCCTGGGTTTCTGCGTGATGTTGTCAATCCACTTGCAGCCAATGGCTTGTTTTCTGCTGGCAGTGATGGAAATGACATAGGTGTTAGCATTTGCGGTTTAATAATTGCGAGAGATGGGATTTTAAAGCTAAGAAACCAGCTTTCGAAAAACTACGTAGATTCAGAATTCTTAGGTAGCACCTGATAATTGGGCTTTGAGGCTTCTTTCATTACTTGTTGCTAATGGTCAGAGGAGAGGAAGTATGCAGGCTTTTAGGTTTTTAACAGGGTAAGCTAGAGGGTTTGTCTTGGAGTAGGAAAGAGGCAAGATGAAAGGTTAAAAAGGATGATTTCTAGGGCTGTGAGTTTCAGGAGAAACAAAAGAGGGGCACTTGGTGCTTGCGCCTTCTGTAAACTTACAACTAAGATTAGGACTCCCATCAAGAAGGAATCGACTAACTTTAGGAAATTAAAGGCCGCACATAACACACTAATGAAATAAGCCTAGTGGTAACAAGCAATCATGGAACTTGCAGGAAGTACATTTACTCTTGAGAGAGCAGAATAACATAAGCTAAAGCGCTACTGATCTAGTTAGCTTCCATGAAGTTGGACCATAAAAGGTGTTCTTTTTGGTCTACAGGTAATCACTTAGTTTTCGGCTTCCAAGAGTATACCTCAACTTTACTCGACTTATTGGAGGTTTTAAACTTGGCTGTCAAATTGAGCATCTTTTCTTCTACTTTTTGGTGTTTCTCTTGGAAACTTTTTCACCATTTCTTGAGTTTTGAGGGAGGTTGGAATTTTTCATTATATTAATTGCTAGTTTCTGGGATTGCAGTTATGGCATTACCCCAAAATGGAAGATGTTTGGTATTCCGCTTGTAGCAAGATTGTCTGATCTTTCGTATGGATCGGATATTCTTGAGGAGTTTTTGAAATTGCTCAATCCATTTTTACTGCCAAATGAAGATCTACTAAATGATTTTGATGATGTGGGAAATTCTAGTATCGAGGATTCTGAAATGGAGGATGCTTCTATCCCCACAGTTTTGGATAGCAATGCTGGCTCAGTCAGCAGAACACAGGACGAGACACATTTGGATACTGACTTCCGGTTCTACAGACGGCCAGGGTTTTCTGAGATCAAGATGAATGAGCCGATACTGGTTTCAGGGTTGATCAAGGAGTTGGAGGTGCATGTTTTATGGTCAGATAAGATGATCGGGAAATATGATACATGTCTTCTTAGCTCATTGTCAGAGGTCTTCAAGGCCCAGAGGTTCATGAAGAAGCCTCCAGAGTGTGTTTCACTATACAAATGCCTTCAAGCCTTCTTAAAGGAAGAGCCTTTAGGACCAGAAGACATGTGGTTAGTATATCTTCTAATCTTTCGTTCTAGCACTGATTAGTTTTGATCTAGTTGACCATAATTCTTGGCTTGATCTGGTTGGTGAAAAGTAAAAATGTCATTTAGATTGTCAAGAAGCTCATATTGGTTTTAGTCAGTATATGTCACAAAGCCTCTTTGACTAAAACTATATATGCAACTTAAGTTATTATTGCTTTCTTTCTCTGATGCAATTACCCGTTACTACAGGTATTGCCCTAGCTGTAAGAAGCCTCAGCAAGCCATCAAAAAGTTGGATCTCTGGAGATTGCCAGAGATTCTTGTTATTCATTTGAAGAGGTTTTCACATGACCGATATTTTAAGAACAAGCTAGAAACATTTGTTGACTTTCCAGTTGATGATCTCGATTTCTCATCCTACATTGCCCACAAGGAGAGCCATTTGTCCAATCACTACATGCTGTATGGAATTAGTAATCACTATGGAGGTTTGGGTGGTGGTCATTATACAGCATCTGTTCATGTAAGTGTTCTTCTACTGTAGGAATTTTTCACATGACATGATACATTTTTTATAAATACATGACTGAGATATTTTCTGCTGGTTCTTATGATCTTTGTTTCCTATGCAGCTAGGAAATGGAACGTGGTTTGAGTTTGATGATGAGAAGGTTTTCCCTGTCCATAAAGATAGGACAAAGACATCAGCTGCGTACGTTCTTTTCTACAGGAGAGTTCCACATGTATAATCCATCATAGTTGTATAGTTCATACAAACGACGTGGAAGTAGGATCAGGCCAGTGAAATGGACGTGGTTCTCCCACAAACCACTTTATAGGTTTTCTCTAGGAGCTTCATACTTTTGGTTACAGCTTGGAATTGAAGAGGATACAGGTAGAGCCAAGGCAGAAAGGATCTTATACTGTAAAAAAGCTTTCACTGGGCGCCAGTAAAGAGGATAGGTTATTGCAACCTCTTCTGTGATTCTTGTACATATAGTTCACGCTAATGGATTCTCGAGTTCCCCATCCAGTTTCAGATGGGGAGCATATTCCTCCTAAATATATTATTTACTAAATTCTTTTGATGCATTTTTGTTTCATCTGTTCGTTTGAATTACCAGAGGACATTTCTATCGTGACTAAGTCTTGGCACAATGCAAATTCTTGTAAACTGAGCCGGCTCAGATGTTTTTTGGTTGATTAGCCTCCACAATGATCAGACCCAAAAACTGGGGGTGAAGTGGGAAAATTAGGAACAAAATGTTCAAGAAACAGGTTCCTGGTAGCCACGTTGATTTTTGATGAAGTGTCAGTCTATTGAACAAGGCTATGCGAGAATCTTTGTTTATATGTGCTTATTGCCTTGGTGATAGAATGACAAATTCGTCCAATTAACAACTAATGACAGCTTAATTTGGCAATAATTATGCTCTAGTCATCATGTTTAGTTTGTAGTTCATGGAAGAAGGTACAATTAATAAACTGTTTACTTAAGGGAAAAAATTAAACTCTTAAACAAGAATATTAATTTGGTGCTAAGTTTAAAGTCTTTCAAATGTTTTAAGTTTAAAGTTTGGCTTGATTTTTCATTTTTCTATAGTTTAGCCACTGTGCCTGAAATTTACCATCCTCCTGTAGATGGGCCAGCCCATTGGAGATGCAGTGGGCTGCAAAAGGACTTGATGGGCCTCCTCTAGTCCAAAAAAGAATGTTCGTTTTCTTCTTTCATTCAGTCTTTGTAGTGTAAAAAAACAGTTGCACCCTCCCTATAAGGCGTGCCTAGAAAAGCAAGCGAGCCTGCAGAAAATGATGCACACTGGCCCCATTTGTTTGGGCTGGGATACCTGCCCCAGAGTTTGGAAACCATATTAACGGGCCCTTTGGGTATCCGGCCCAATATCCTTTTCAAACCCTATTAACTGCCTATCTTCTAATTTCTGTGGTTCACACTTCCTAGTTTTTCGTATATTTGAGGCGCGGGCGGGTTCAGCAATTTCACTGAGAGCATACAATCATGGAAACACACAGCAGTGGTACAATCTTGGTTCTTTCTTTTGAATTTGTTGATTCGCAGCTGTCAATCCATATCGTATCTTAGTTAGCGGCTGCAATTTCTTAGGGCTATATTAAAGCAAGAGAAATTTAGAAATTAAGCTGTTCGATTCTTATCTTACCTACTCTGTGGTTGTGTGAGCTTCTTTGGTTTAGGAATCAAAACTTAAGGTGATTTTATAGATGGCTAAGAGATGTTTTAGGGATGAAGTTCGTTTTCGGTTTGATGTGCTTACTGTTGGCAAAATGGTGTGGGTCAGAACAAGAGTTTGAACCGCCAATACTCGGCTCGATTACCGCCCTACACTGAGTAGTTAAGAGACTGGAGAACAATTTCATACTGTGACTTGGAACACTTCGATTCTGGAAGAAAAAGAAAGTTTTGCCACTACCTTTTAATCTCTTGGGCTTGAGTAACTACATCAGAAAGCTATCATATGCAAACTCTTTTCAAAAGTTAACCAGTATTGTTGTTTTGGTCGTTAAACGAAAAGATACATTGGCGATCGATTCCCTTACATCTTTAGTTGAATGCCTAATGTTATAATCCTGCCCTTTGGAGCATATGGCTCATGATTAATGTCTCTCATTAGGAGAAACAGTGGATGATGTTGCAATATTGAGGGGAGACAAACTTATATTGAGGGGGTTGAAGTTCCACGGATATCATGGGGTAAACCCAGAAGAAAGGAAGCTGGGTCAGAAGTTCTTCGTGGACGTTGATGCCTGGATGGACCTTCGGCTGGCTGGTAAATCTGATTGTTTGTCAGATACCGTTAGCTACACTGATATATACCGGTACGCTATAGTTTGGTACCTTTACTCTATATTACCTTGAAGCATGACACTTGTCGTATATAAGAGGCATTGTTTCTGCAGTTTTAATGCTTGAGCTGGTTAGCAAGAGTTCATCTAATTTATGTAGCTCCTTAATGATCTTTTTATTGAGTTACACTTATGTAAAATGTTTGTGTAAACTGCAACATAATGTAAAATATTTATGGAAACTGCAATGAGATCATAGATGATTGACAGAAATATAGCTTAACAAACCTGCATAATGTATGCATTTTCCTTGGCCCAAAACAATTAATAATGGTTATTAATGATGAATCTCATTCTGTGATGCATCTATATGTTTATGCGTACTCGATTTGATATGAGAGCACATTTGATGGCAGAATCGTTAAAGAAGTCATGGAAGGGCCTGCTCATAATCTTCTAGAGTCAGTGGCTCAACTTATTGCGTCTACCACTCTCACGAAACATCACCAGATATCTGCTGTTTGTGTGAAAGTTGGGAAACCTCATGTTGCTGTTCCTGGTTCTGTTGACTACTTGGGTGTTGAGATTCTCAGATACAGAAGTGTAGATGTACCGAATTGAGCTTCTTATTGATCCTTATGTTGTTGTCCCTTATTTTTTTTTTACTTTTTGCTCATGAATGTCTGGAAATGCTCCCCCCCCCCCCCCCCCCACCCACCTTTTGGAAGGGGGAGAAAGGAAGGATACGATAATTTTTTTTGGGTTTGGCTACCTCTCTCGTTCTGCTTTTAACTGGCGCTTGTATTGAGTTTGCAGTTCTTTTCTTTTGGAAAATAGAAAAAGTTACTGTCGTAACTGTCTTCAGAATTGACAAATACGAATTTATTGGTGACACGCCAAGGATCAATATATAATTCTGACATGTCCGAAAGGGATTTTTTAAAATTTTTTATTCCATTTCTATCTAAACTAACAGTTAAATAATTGGAAACTGTCTCTTCCTCTTTATTTATTTATTTATTTTGCTTCGGCTGGAAAAGTATGGAGGGTGTCATGGCAACTCATTCTTCGATTCTTGCAAGCTTCGTATCCAGGCTTTTTGTATATAAAGAGACATTTCAATATTTGGAAAATTGGGACTTATGAAGCCTAGTTTGTAGCATAAGACATTAGTGTTGGTGACAGTTTTTGTGGACATACATATTGTATTTTAAAGTTTCCATAGGTATTTAAACTTTCAAAACCGGAAGTCAGAAAAATTATAGACTCATCTTCTCAGCATTTAGTTAAAGAGTTTTGCCATTTGTTGTAGTCTAGAAGGTTAAGCCTCGAGCATTTGTTTCTATTATTTGAAAAAAAAAGTGTTTATCAGTCTGTCAGTGTTGGATTCCTGTAGACTCGACTTCCTTTCGAGGTAATCTCACTGTTCTGGATGAGCTTGTCATGTTCCCTTCAAGATTTTATTCTCTAGACAAGACACAAATACTGAAAGTGTTACAATAAATGCCATACGAAATTGAAACAAGGTTGCTCCAAAACCTGTACAAGATTAATTTCTACTCAAATTCAGAGATGTGAAGAGATCTCTCAATGAAATATGGGACTGAAGGTGGCTCATGCATCCAAACTACTTTGTTCATAGCTGTTGGAGTTGCCCTTGCGATTCCAAATTGGAGTCGTCTCAATAAGCTTATGAGGTACAAGTCGCCTTTCTCGCTTAGTGAGCTTGCGGAAATTTTTGACTCTGAGTCTGGCTATCTCAGCCTCCTCTTCAGCAGTCATCTCCCTTACTACCACTGTCAGTCGGCACTCTGGTCTCACTTTGATTCCACATTTTCCTCTAGCATGGTAAGAAACTCTCTTTTTATAGAATCCTTTTCCATGAAATGCCTCAGCTGTAAGAAAGAGAGAATGCATGATAAGTAAGATTAAAAAGAGAAGGAAAAATGCAACTTTATTTGTATCACTTACCAACAAGGAGACGATCTGGATCCAATCCATGGTTATGTGTCGCATTGGCTCGGGCTGAGTGAATAACCTGCAGAGATCAGATTCTTATTACATGGTGCAAATTTGCAGTTAAAGGCAAAAAGCGCCCCCCCCTCCCATTTTATTCTGAACACAGCTCCCCATAAGTGTGAGAAATTATTTCGTGGCCTTCATGAACAAGAGCCAACATTATCCCACAAGTGAACTACACCACAAAGTGATTCCAAAATCCAGAAGCAAAATCATTTATTTGGCGACAGAACTATTTGCATGATGCCCTAAAGAATTTGAAGGAAAATTAGCTCTGGATCCTGTCTCCAGAAAGTGCAAGGTAGAACAGCTTTGACTATATTTAACGCAATTAAATAAAACTAGTTCAGCCCAGAAGGCTCATTTGGAACCCAGATCCCCTAAGGTACACACATTCCTTAATCTCCAAAATTACAATACAAACTCACACATACTCGCCCCCAACCATCCCTTCACCCCCCCCCCCCCCTCCCTCTCCAACCCCCCTCTCCCAAACCAAAAAAAAGGGCACAGAAAGGTAAAAAAGCACGCAAGTTTATGAGTTAAGCTACGAAAATTCTTCCTAATAGGTACCATTGACAAGTTTAGGATGATTGCATTACCTGATACACGGTCTTTGAAGCTCGCTTTACCGTCACTTGCAACTGCAACAATGCATCTTCAACACGCATGCCACGAACTAATGCAGTCTTTGGACTCTGACATTGGCATTTAACAAAAGGGCAAGCAGAATAGGTTTGGCAGTTAGTACTATGAAGTGTACAACTTAGGGTTATGACAAATGCCATTAAGCTGCAACAAAATAAGAATTTTTAATTGCCAGAGAGAATCCGCACAACTTATGTCTAAATGCCCAATTAATATCCTTATGAAATATTACAATGCTCATTCAGCCCTTTACGTCAACTGGCGCCTCTATCTAGATGACAAAGTTCTACGTGGCTAATAAGGACACGTCATAGCCAACACTAGACTTCCACGTGTCATTCCCAATAGTATGAAATTAACGAGTGTCACCTGTGTGGCGTATTTGATCCAACTAGGACCTCTAGGCTGACATGAGAGTGGCGTTCATTAATTTTTTATCATTGAGAATGGACATTGGAGGTACGGTATTTGTTATGATGTGTCCCCGTTAACCACATACAATTTCCCCGTTCAGATAAAGGCGCCAATTGGCGAAAAGGGCTATATGGGTATAAAGAATTACGGACACCTACAGATGGTTTACAATATAAGTCCGTGTGTGTTGGAGGTGTGCTATGGTAAAAAGTGCAGCACAGTCTTTTAAAGTTCTGTGCTACATAGGTAAAAATCAAGCACCTCACTAGAGGACACTTGGGAAACAAAAAACTGAATTTTTTCTGGGTAAGTTAAATACAGAAAATTCTCAAGAAACAGAAGAAGTTCCAATTTGGAAACAGAGATGGCAAGGGTAAGTTAGCAATACCAACTGTTGAAAATATTGATAAAAAGGCCTTGAGATGTTAGCAGAAGGTGGTCTACATAGTCTGCCCAAAACAGTTAACTCGCCTGCAAAAGCAAAAGTGTTATGCAAATCTCAAATTTGAGTTACTAGTGGCCATAAAAACACTGACAGTAGTTGATAAAAATGCCATCTTAAACACGAGAGGTGCATAATAAAAAGAAAGGTGATATTTAAACATACTTTAATTCTAAAACTGGCAAATTTATTTACACTTAGCATTTGGCCTTATTATTTCCACCAAGAAACTTGGAGACGAACCTGTTAATAGAGAGGATTCCAAGCGAGACGAAGAAAAGTTGGCAGCTACATTGTAAGTATGTTCCACTTTTTTCCCCACACGACCAAGTAAGAATTGTATGTGTCTCTGCCAGCCTACCATAACTTATAAAGCTAACTCAGCTGACAGATCTTCGATAGGAAACTATCACAACATCACAACGAAAAAGCAATCACGATTAGACAGCAAATCAAGAAAAAGATAAATCACAAAATACTAGCTCAATCCATAAAACGACTGACAAACTTGATAAGCCAGGATTTTTTTGGTCTAGTTTCATTACTTGAATATTATCTCCAACAGAATACATATAAACTAGGGAAAGGAAAATAAAAAAGGGAAAATCAAAGTTCATTTCGCTTCCCCAGAAGATTCACAGAACAATAAATCCCAAATTTCAGACAAATGCCTCCACGATAAGCTGCTTCTCTTATATCATCCCAGCATCGACTTCTTCAAGTCGCCGTACGGATCCCTCCAAAGCATTAAAGCCCCTATGGTTTACCAACATTGCATAATATTGCGCAACTCAAGACCGACGGATTTGGGCAATTCTCAAAGCATGATCCCTCCAAATCTTTAAACCCCTTAGGGTTTACCAACATTGCATAATATTGCGCAACTCGCCCATATGTTTTCATTTAATTTCCATTCACATTTTTCAGGGGTTTCTAATGATCAAACAGCACAGAGAGTGAGTTTCGCTAACTATTTTTACCTGATGGGAGTCCTCGGTGCTAAATGGCAGCCAGTCGGCGAGGGAGGTGGTTTCCCAAGCTTGACAAAAATGAGAAAATATCCTAATCGAAATGGTAGATTTTTAGTTTTTTCGTCTACAGAGAGAGGGTCCTCCTTCTCTCTAGACTCCCCAACTTTTTCTTCTGAAACTTTCCTTCCGGCTTTTCCTTTTCTGGGCGACGGGAGGATCTCCTCCCGTCTGCCCATCTCTTGGCTGGCCTCCCGCCAGCCAGGCGCTGTTCTCCTTGTTTTTCCTTCTAATAACGGTGGGTTGTTCATTTTTAGCTTTGGATCTTTCTTCTGGGGAAGAGAGAGCAGCAACTACTTCGGCAGGGCATTCTCCGACGAGCAGCGGCTCCAGATCTACATTGTCGTCCCTGTCCTCACAACATTGTCTCCCGATCTGTGTATTTTGGGTTGCCGCCATCTCTGTCTCCCTTTTTGGCTGGGGTCGTCCTCTGGGTACCCCTTTGATGCTGGTGTTGATGCAGGCGCTTCTCCGGGGAAGCAGGAGCACGGCTCATGCCCTCCTCCGGCGACGATATCTTCGTGTGTGTTGTGTTTCGGGTCTGGAGATCCGGGTTAGGTTAGTGGGTCTTTTGACCCAATTTGATGAGGCCCATGTGGCCGATTGTGTTGGGACCTTTACGGTCTATTGGATTGTGGCCTTTAAGGCCTTAAGATGTATGGCCCTTTGGGCCCTTGAAAATGATATAGTGGGCTTTTGTGCTCCATTTAAGCGTTTCCGGCCCTGGTTGGTCCTGTATTCTGCTCTTGTAGTTCGATCTGTTATGAAATGAAGTCCACCTTTGCTTAGAAAAAAAAAAAAAAAAAAAAATGGTAGATTTTAACCGACCCGGAAATCCAGATCACCAATGGGCTGATTGACGATAGATTGGCCCAATGTAATAACAAAAACAACACAAATGGACCGAGCTAGTAAGTGAGCCAATCAAGACAAAAGTATAACTTAAAAGCCACATATAGAGCTGTAACCACCAATTACTGACAGTTCGAACTCGAACTCATAATCGGGAATACACTTGCTCGAACTCATAATCGAGCTTTAGAGATAATGTTCGAGCTCGGCTCGACTGAAATCTACCGAGATCGAACTCGGCACCGGCTGGCCACAGTAACCGGCACACCCTTGCTGTAAGGTTTAACCGACAAAGAAAAAGGGATCCCACTTCTTTCCATTAGAATCCCTTCTTCAGCCTCTGGATTGCCTACCAAATGGAGATCGAGGAAGTCAAGACCAGGCAGCCCCTTTAAAAGAGCCAGTGAGATTTCCTTTCCCAAGCACAAACAGCCACCAATTAAAAATAATGTTTATCTCTCTGGCTAACTTCAGAGCACAAAAATCACTCGATCAAGTCATCAAACAATCTCCAGTTTTAGAGCTGCATTCATAGAAAATTAGAATGAAGAATAATACCTTTTTAAAATGGGTGAGGGTCTGCTGCAGTGTGTGAGTGGGCGGGACCCGCCCGAACAGTGCAGCACTGTTCGGGCAGGTGTGGGTCCCGGACGGGATCCACCCTGCCCTCTCGCATACTGCAGCGGAGACTCGCCCGCTCAGGCCTACTTTGTGGAGATAATTTACTGCAGCTGCTGAAGTATATGCTCGAGCATGCCGTAGAATTGGAGGAGATGGACATTATTTATTGGCCTTCCTGACAATCACAAAACGATGGTAAGCCAATGTCGTGTCGCTTTCAGCTGTTAAAATTTGCTTCTTTCCAAAGTATTAAAGACAACATTAGTATTGAGAATCTTTGATCTTGAGGAATAAGGAGTATATAATTGTTTCGTTATCAGAATGTTTAGAGATGGGATTTATATACCATCGAAGTCCATAAATATAGCCTTAATTGATGCTAGTATTTTTTTTATTTCGGAAGGAAGAACATATATACTAGAAGAGCCTAACCATTTTCGAGATTGAGAGAAAATTGAGAAGTTCGGTGATGACCAGTCTGCCAGGTGCTTTAGATATTTAGTTTAAGCATGAAGGTAGTGAGGATTGCAAGATTGATGACGTTTCATGCCCCTAATTACACGCATGTGTTACTAGCCAAGTGTTGATAGCTAAGCCGCTAGTTTAGTCCTTGAATTTTGTCTCGTTTTATTTTTTAATATATAAGTATTCTCTACGGACGAGAATGTACCATAAAATTAGATAACTTTTTATTTTCTTCTCCCCTCATAGTCAATGTACATTCCAATTTAAATTAGAATAACAACAAATTATCCTAAAAACTAGACACCATTATCTCCTAAAAGTTTGCAATAATTTAAATAAACAACTAGACCACAACTTCCTAAAATAAAGAAAACAAATGTTAAACAGTCAACAACCCACTATGATCAAGTCTTCAACCACCTATCACATCTTTCCTCTTACTCCACATAAAGAAGTTGAGATCGTGGTCTATCAAATCTCCTCCTCGACAAGAATTGGGTCCACTACGTTGTTCCTATTGCTGATACAAATATTTGCGGTTCAAATGCATAAAACTTACTGATACATTATGCTTCCTCTTGCTCGCTCCCTCTCTAGCGCCTGCAACAAGAAAGTAAAACTCTCCCTTCGACTCTTCCTTTTCTCGATTGAGTATTTTTGCTCTAGTTTCCATTATCTTATACTCTCCGAACGGTGAACAAGAAAGCCCATTTCGCGAAAATTGAATATGTTGTTACTTTCATAAGAGGGGAGGAGAAGAAGCCCGAGGAAAAAGAGACGCGGAAGGCTGTAGAGGAAAAAGAAGAGCCTCAAGTTATAATCGTGGTGCTGAAGGTTCACATGCATTGTGAAGCCCGTGCACAAGAGATTAAGAAACGCATCCAGAGAATGAAAGGAGTGGAATCAGCTGAACCAGATCTAAAGAGCTCACAGGTGACAGTGAAGGGCGTGTTTGACCCTGAGAAGCTGGTGGAGTACGTGTAGAAGCGGACCGAAAAGCACGCGGCTATAGTGAAGCAAGAGCCGGAAAAGAAGGAAAAAGACAATGAGGATATATGCCAAAGATGGCAAGAAGGAAGAGAAAAAAAAGGTGAGGAAGATGCTGGCGACAAAGGGAACGCCAAAGGTGGTGAGAAAGATAACAAAGAAAAAAAAAGGCCACCCTTGTTGGTACATGGTAAAAAAAACCATTTTCAAAACTATGCAGAAACTCTCAGTTTCTTCCGTTTGCGGCGAGCCTTTTGGGTTCTGAAGAGCGTATCTTGATCTAATGATCTTATTGCAGTACTATATTTTACCACTATGATTCAGTTCAAGTTCAACTCTATTTATCTACCCAACAATGTTTTACCAATGCCACTACGCTTCGTAACAAAGCCAAAAAGAACCTCTGCATCCTCATCTTCCCTCTTCTCCCTTATCAATCCCACATTTATCCTGTTCTCCAATCACTCTTTTCCCTCGCCAACCCCCTCAACGAAACACAAACCCCAAACCCGACCAAACTCTTTAGTCTTTATTCTAAGCTCCGAGCACTGCCCGCCCAGCAATCACCACCCTCTTATTATGTCTCTCTGCTCCAATCTTGCATTGCCCGAAAGCAATCAATCCCGGAAAACAACTTCATGCCCACCTATGGCACATGGATCTCGGGTTGGATATAGTCATAGCTACCATATTTGTTAATCTGCACCTTATATATAAAATGTTCCGTCCATAAGAATTAAGAGAGGGAACTAAAAAAACCCTCGAGTCCAACTGTCCAAGCATGATTTTGTAGTCAAAACTATTTCGTCACTTAATTTCATGTACCCATAGGACGACTGCCTTTCGAAATCTCAACTTATTTCAGATAATCGAATGACAGCCGAATAATGATTAAAATTTATCCGTTGAAGAATGATTTTAATTTAATAGAATATTTAAACCTTTGACATTAATTTTTGCGGTCATTGTAAAAAAGATATATATTTATCCAAAAATTACCACTAATTTACAAATCACGCACTAAAGCGTTTTTTTCTTCCATTCCTACCATAATTATGTTTTTTTTTTCCTTTTTTTTGTACATAGCGTGAGATCTCCAAACCTAACCTATGGTCCTTTACCACGAGGAAGAAATACTTCCACTTATAGTCTAAGGGCCAGCTTGATATCCTTGTGAAAGATTAGGAACATTTGAGAAGAAGGGAACAAAATCCTATCGGGGTGAAGCGAAACCAATAGCCAAAAAGTTGTACCGTAAGGTCCGTATCCCTTATGGCTCCGAAATCTGGCAAATGTAATCATTTAAGTTCGACAGCGTCCCACACGGAAAACATAGGAGCAAAACAGGATGTGGTAATAGCAAGGCTCTTCGCTCTTCTGTCACGACCTTACTTGAACAGGATCTGTTCTATAGGCTCGTACCTCTGTGTCCTTGATCACTAAGGAGACAGGAACTCAAGTCTGGTGGATGAATCATGGCCGTTTGATCAGAGCGTGATTAACAGCCTGTAGGTCCTCGGATCTCCAAGGCAGTAGAGGATCGTTCTTAGCCATCTACTGGTTGGGATGATCATACGGTTGTCTGACAGACTCTTATAAGATATATTTTCACATCCCCCACCCCACCTTTTTTTATTTATTTTGCTTTTCTCAAAATGCAAAATAAAATTTCTACTTGACCTTTCATTGTCGAGCTCACTGCTTATGAAAGTAGGGGCTCTTACCTCCGACATAAAAGTCAATAAGATAGGGAAGAGAAAAAAAAATGCAATAATAGATAAATAAATCAATATTATAAATTATAATCAAAAAAATTAAAAAATATAAATAATGATTTTGAGATTTTTTTAAGATCCAATAATTGGAGAGTATGTCTTTTAAGGGCGGTTATGAAAGTGGGTAATTCTCATTGGCCATTTTTGGCTTAAAAAAAAAAAGAAAACTTTTTATGATCTATGTTACAAAAAAAATTAAAACCAAAAAGAAAAGAAATGATTATTTAGAATACCAACTCTCATTTGCATGCCCTGATTCACCAATTGACGCCGGACAGAATATAGATTATTCTGTAGGCTAAACAAAAGGCAATTTGCGAGAAGAGAAAAGTGAGAATTTCGATCCAAAGAATTCAGAAACACTCTGGATTCAATCAAATTCGTAATATTCAGCAATGAATCAAAATAACCCACAAGCCGGGTTAAAATAGCTGAAATTCGACCATTAATGGAAATTTGCCAAAAATAGCAAAACCCTAAAAATCTTAACAAAACGAAATAAGGAAGGAAATCAAACGATTGCCAAAAATCTGGCCCAAATGGGGTTCAGAATTATTTCCTAATCGAGAAAAAGGAAATTACCATAAATAGCAAAAATTAACTAAAAATAGGGTTTTGAAAAAGAAATCAGCGGATTTGGAGCTCGAAACAAGGTGCACCGAGCATAGCTCAGTGGCTATGACGTGCGCGCCGAAAAGAGCTTTCTGAATTGGGGTCACGGGCACGAATCGGACACCTGTAGCCAAAGTTATGGCCAAAATACCGACACGTGCACGGAAACTACCCCAATTAGGCTAACTCACGATTTCTTGCCAATTTTGAGCTGATTCTCCCGCTCCAGGTAATTCAGCGCCATCAATGAGCAATCTGACAGCTCTGCATCATCTGGGTCGGATCCTTCTGCATCACCAATCCATAACTTTCTTTCAAAATTCTTCAAGCAAATAACGGAATGGCCAACAAATGCTCCAGTGACTGTGAGCCAGTGACCTATTTATTACGTTGTGTTGTTGGGTTAGAGAGAGTAGAGAACAATAAAGAAAATTAGAAAAAAGTAAGGATAAAATTGAAAAATAAAGATTTATGTTCAGAAGTTTGCTTCATTGCTTGTATGCAATCTCTATGCAGGATGCAATGTTGCAGCCTTTTACAACTTTTTATTTTATAAATCTTATCTTTATCAATTTTTAAAATTTTCTTTTACAAATTCAACTGAAAGTATGAAACTGACAGCTGGATTTTTTTAAATTTTTTTTATACTCTCTTAATGTTTTACAAACTCTAACACTAATAAGGACACGATTGAGGGGGACACAAATTTAATATTAGGGGTAGGATACCTATAAATATTTTTTTTTAGAACTGAGGGGGCAGCTGCCTCCGCCCCTGCTGATGTGGCCCTTCCTATAGGGAGATCCATGACTAAATTTAAAAAAGTAAATAAAACTCAAGAATTAAAAAATAAAATGGGGTAAAATCTCGGGATTAAACTGTTAAATTCCCAAATTATAAAATGTCTGGATTCTAAAGATGTCAATTCTCAAATTCTTAAATGTTCTAAAGATGTCGGATTCAAATTTCAAGGCGACTTTTCGGTACGAGCCGTAGAAGCAAATCCAAACTCATATCGTGTGGTCCATTTCCACTAAACAGAGATATAGAGGCAAAATAGCCGTGCATTAATTGTCTTGCACTCAACTTGTGGTGTGGATGCTGCCCTCAATTCATTACCGGTAGCTTTGCCACCGGCATTTAATTGTGGAGAAATTGGATAGGCCCGGAAGTACAACGAAGCTCTTAAAAATAGTTATAGGTATGGATGCATTGGATGGTAATAATTTTCTTTAGAGGTGTAAAAAATATACTATTTTCTCTATGACTTGTGATGGTAAAATGTAGTCACTATTGCGCTTTTAAAGTTTTATTAATAATCAGTAATAAATTAAATTTAAATTCTATATGAGTACAGATAATAGGTCGAAAATGTGGTTCTGGGATTTGATTTCAAAATCTTGCTTAAAAAACCTCATTAACTAAAACAAGTCCTTGAATCGGGACACCTTTCTCCACTCCCACCGATTTGGATAATTTATATTGCCCGGGACCCCCATTGGCTAGAGTTCTTTATCAAAATAAAGACGGGAAGAAAAAGGATCATAAACCTCGACGACTACGACGCTATTAACTTTGTGCATGTTTTAAAGTTTTGGGATAATCTGAGTTTTATATTAACCATTAGAATTGACTTGCAACTTGAAGTTGCGCTAAGCACAGAGGGACAGATGCGAGGATCAATACAGGCTAAGAAGCTTCTCATACCCCCCTCCCTGTTTAATTCTTTACCGGAGGTATTTGATGAACAGAAGTTACTTGATTCGGACATGACAACGTGAGTCTCATAACTTTTTCTTTGTCTGGCAAATAGATTCGGTCAAATATAAATCAAACTTTTTGTTTGTGGTTTCGAGTCAAATCCTTCAGCGAAGATTTTTTTTTAATGGGGAAGGAAAAAAAGAATCGAGAAGAAACCTGTTTGAGAAAAAAAAAAAAGGAAAAGAAAATTGTAACATTCTTTTGGTTAACAATTTAAGGGTTATTCGTTTAATAAAAAAAATTAGAATTTTATGAATTCTCACAATATAAAAATTTTATAATTTAATATAATTTTAATCTTACATAAAAATAATTACTATACGCATATCAATAAAATTAACATCATCTGAATATTTTTAAAATATAAAAAATCTTCGCAATAGTCTAACCGAATACCCTCTCAAGAGAGGAAGGAAGAAGCCACGCGTCCGCGGCCGCGATTATGCGCTTAGGACTTTATTTTTCCCTATGCGCTTAGGACTTAAGAGCAACCCGATGTCACCGATCACATCACGTGACAAACGACGATGCCAAGCCGAAGCACAGGTGGTGCGAATACACTGTCCCCAAGGCCAGAACCAAACCAATGTACTTGCCAAACTCCATTTACTTTTATTGCCTTTTTAATGTAAATAGGATTCTCTAAAAATGTAAATTATTTTGTGTTCGAGAGATTAAATTTTAGGCTGATTAAAATTTCATGTATGAAAGTTGATGAAAGAAAGAGAAGAGATATTGAAAAAATTGGATGAAAAAGTGAAAAAAATAATTATAGTAAAAAATGAAAAAAAAATGTATGATAATTAATAAAAAAAAATAAAAAGATAATATTTTTTAATAATAATAAAATTTTAGATTATCAAACTTTTAGTAGTCAAAACAGCTCCGTGGAAAAATGTTGATGTGCTGGCGATTCTTCGCTGTCTGCATATCGTTGTGCGCGAGAGGAATAGCCCATGTTGCATATCCGTCTGGGTGAAAAATGATTGTTCTTTCACGGAGATCTGCATTTGGGCAGTGAGAATTTCAGTCTTCTGATTCTGGGTTTTGCTTGGAACTCATAACGGTCAGCTGGGTGTTCCTCAGGGAGCTTCGTGTGGGTTTGAATTTAATGAGGTCTAAAAAGACTGCATCTGGGTACTTCGTTATTTGTAAGTTCCGGCTTTGTTTTTTTATTGGGACACTGCTAATTATCAAGTTATCTCTATAAATGTCATGTTATCTGCGTATTGGGTCTTGTATATCTTGGTGTGTGCTTTTGTTTTGGAATATTGGTCAGAGGTGAAACAGTTTACAGTTTATTTAATCTGTGTGTGGATGGTTTTAGTTTATTTCTATGGGTGTTTTGTGCGTATTAAGCTTTCTGATGGCGAGCTATTCTCCCTGCAAATATTCCGTTCCAGGGTGCTGATGAATATTGGGGTTTTATTGGTATAGTATGCTAAGAAGGTGTAAGGTAGATAGTTGATAACTTCAAACGGAAATCTCTGGTAGATTTCAACGAACAAGCTCACCTGCTCTCTAGTGCTCCGTGAGACGGATTTATAAGGAAAGCACTTTGAGCGCCTTACGTTGCGTATGTCACTAGAAACCTTTGGCTTGTCATCTTTAGAAAGCTTTAATAGATGCATAGATACTTGTCTTCCATTACACGCATTTAATTTGACCTATTGATGGAAATGGTGTGTATAGAAATATTTAAGTACACACGTTGCAAACTTAGAAAAAAAAAATTACACATGTTGCAAGGATAGCATTTATTTAAAATCCCCACTCATTAATGAAAAAACACTTCAAATTTCTTTTATTTATGTCTTAGATGTAGCAGATGATAGTGGACTCCTTAATTCTGCATGGCTTAGATTATCCACTTGACAATTTGAGAGAGGGCGCTTTATGATTTTCTTGGAGACGCAAAGATGGAGAAGAAACAAAACATCACTCAGTACAGGGAGAGGTTGAACAAGACGCTTGCTTCACCTGATCTGACAGATGAGGAGACACTTAAAACTCTAGTCAAGAGTCAACTCCTACGATCTTCAGAAGATGAAGCTAAAGGTCAATCATCCCTGGATTTTGCTTTTGATGTCCTGTGGACAGCTATGGTGTATGGTCCTTATATTGACAGGAGATGGTAAAAAAAAACTTGATGCATTTGCCAACCATTGCCAATTAAGCAATTTATATTTTGCAGGATGCAATCAAAAAGTAATTGAAAAAAGGACTGCAGAAGTATCATGTTTGCTTGACATGTTGAGGAGCACTTCGTTAAATGATAATAAGGAATCAAAAAGCAGTAAGAGATCACAGGCTGAATGGAAGGTACACTATCTAATGTCATGACAGTTCCTTTCTTAGCAAAATTGCAGAGGGAAGTACATTGAGTCATTTTATTCACTGATTGGTTTAACATCTTTTGTCAAAAGTTATAATGTTTTCTTTGTCAGTGAGAATTTAATGTAAGCAACTCGAGTTGCATATGATTTCTACATTTGTATGTGCTGGCAGAGGACATTTTATTGGAAGGTGTTGGGATACCTTTTAACGATCCTACTTCTTGTGGCAGTTAAAACAAGATAATGAGGATTTCCGTGTTATGTATCGTGAGGGACCAGAAGGCACTCCTTTTCATACGTTACTTGTTGAAGGCTATGTCGATGGCCCTATAGATCTTTGTAAGTTACACAAGAATATCTAGACATCTTGAGCTAATCTTAGCGATTTTCAGTGAAATTATGAAGGTCTTGAATAACATTGAGTATGCTATAATCGACTTTAAGATAAATTCAATCCTTCGTTTCAGGTTTATGCCTCTCATGGGAGACATCCCTCTACAGCAAATGGTGAGAAGTTTTCCATCATTCTACGTACTTTTGATTTTCCATGAAACCCTTTTTGCAAGTGTTTGATCATGTGCGATGGTTACCTGTGATTGCATAAAAAGAAGTGATGAAGCTGTGAAAATAACAATGCACACTGGCACTTCTGCCTGTTCAAGTATCTCTATGTACACCATCTTTGTGCATGCTTGAGTTGGGGAGAATCAACAGAAGGTGTTAAGAGAGAGAGATGGCCTTAAGAGTGTATTTACAACAAATGGCAGCATGGCTCTTTCTCTTGGCCTAAGAGATACACTAAATAGTTTACTTTTCTTTTCTCCATTGTGTAATTTGTCAGGTGGCCTCAGTTTAGTGTTCCAACTTTCAAAATTCTATCTTGCAAATGTTTGCAAAAGGTGCGGATTGGTGAGCAAATATCCTTAGTGAGGTTTGTCTTGCATAAAACCACATCATTCCCTTAAAAAAAAGTGCTTATTTGATTATTCAATTTCTTAAAATATATTCCGCTTTTGAATCCTGATGTTTCTCTGAATTTCTGGAAGAAAGAATGAAGGTTTCCTGGCCGCTGTCAACAAGGGAGGCTGTTGTGCACTACTTTTTGTTCGAGTACTTTCAAGATGATCTCATTGTTGTTCTTCTTAACACGGTAGCACTTGGAATCTTTAGCGGCATTTTCTCTCTCTGTTATACTGTGTTTTTCTTGCCTCTATGCCTGAAGTCCAGCCTTTTCTAGATTGCAACCTGAGGTAAAAGTATTTTGGTATACTTGTGCTTGCAGATCTCTGACTCGGAAAGCATTGATATAGCCACTCATGGTTTCGCCAATGAGGCAATCCCTGAAGCAAAGGATGTTGTTAGGATTGATGTTGTAGGAGGCTTTGCTTTGCAAAAGGTGACCTCAGAAAGAAGTTACTTCCGGTGAGTAGTTGTTGATTGCCAATCATATGTAAGTGGTCCGTTTAAGAAATCTAATTTGTTGGAGATGCAGATTAAGTGGGCATGCAGTATGGAGATTTAGATTTGTAATCAACCCAACCCTATGTGCATCCTATTTGTTTTGATCTTATATTTGGTTGTAAATGGCCAGAACCTCGATGATGTAGGGCTTTATTTATGGATGCTTTCTGTTTGCTACTTTGCTTGATTTTAAATGGGTCTAATGACTTCTGCATTGGTAGCTTGTATTGCTAGTGGAATTAATGTATTCAGTAACTTGCGGGTTAAGCACGAATTTAAGTGATTGGTCTTTCTACTAATTTAAGTAATGGTACATCATTACTTGCCTTGTTAAGCTCTCCAATTTTAAAAGTTTAAGACCTCTTAATTTTTGTAGGACAATTGCAAATATGGACGTCAAGCTGGACTTTGTCCCTCCATCCCTTATAAACTTTATCTCAAGGCAGCTCATTGGCAATGGTTTCAGACTCTATCAAAAGGTCGGATGTTTTTTCTTTTATACTGAACACATTTTGGTTCAAAATATAGTTATCTTGTCCATCATGTCTGCAATAAGACCAAGTCATGCGGGAATAATACTATTTAAGTTAGTTATGAATGAAATTGCGGATACATTTGAATCTAATTAAATCATCCAATTCATAACTTCTAGATTAATTGCATATAGCTTACTTATACACTTTATCTGATCTTAATGAACATATGGACTTAGCATAAAATGAAAACTCAAAATGTACTTGGTTGGACCCATGCAATGGATGGCCCCGTATTTTGGCTCCTGCATGTTCATATATGTGGTTCCCATTCTCTCATTGTTTCACACAATTTTCAATCCTTGCTGCCACAGGCAGTGGCTTCTGTGTTTAAGTGTGACAAAGATTTTATTAAGGCATTGGGGGACCAGTTGTATGCTAAAATACATGAAGCTCTTTATTCCACTAATGTACCAAAGGGGGCCGTGGAAGAAAAAGAGTTAAAAACTGATGATTGTGTTCTCCCTGAAGAACATCTTATTGAAAGGAAGCAGGATGACTTGATGCATACGAATCAGGAGGTTCGTAGCAATTACCATGTAAGCGAATATGAGCTAAAGAATGGAAGAGTAACAGATGGTAAAGCTTTTGGAGAGATTGAAGAAGAAGAGAGAGGAGCTGTGGAAGGAAAAGAGCTAAAGACTGATGAATGTGTTCTCCCTGAAGAACATCTTATTGAAGGAAAGCAGGACGACTTGATGCATACTAATCAGGAGGTTCATAGCAATTACCATGGAAGCGAATATGAGCTAAAGAATGGAAGAGTAACAGACAGGAAAGCTTTTGGAGAGATTGAAGAAGAAGAGAGTGAGGAAAACACAGACTTTGAGGAGGATATCCAGGACGCAGATCACATTTTATCTGAGGAATTTGGACAGAGGTGTAATGTAAGTAGCAAAAGAAATATTTCAATCAGTCCTGAGGTGGAACAAGCTCTTGGAACATTAGAGAAGATCATCTCAGTGGCTCGGGAATATGGATTTAATGCGAAAACTGGGTTCTCTTCTGGCTTCACCAGCAAAGGACCTCCAAATATGGAAAGTCATCTGGCTTTGGACTCAAATCCTTCAACAGATGAGCGCATCTGTTTAAGTGGTGAGGTTAGTCTTGAAGTATGGAGAAAGGACAACGTTGACAGGGCTTCACAAGAACCACCTAGAAATAGCTCTAGCAATCTCAGCTTCAGGTAACCGCTTTAATAAATCCCGTCAAAACAATATTTAATCACTGTATACCTGTTTATGTTTTTCGAATCTAATTCAGAAGCTCAGTATTCCGTATCATTCATCCTTTTTGGTATATTTGTTTGGTGAAACCTTTTCTTTGCTTTTATTTTGTCCAAGTCCTATTCTTTTTCTTTCAGTTTTTGTCTTTTAGACGGTGTCACTTATTCCATCTTAAATTGGAAGGACAAGTACTTGTTTTGTTAGTTTTTTGCTTACTTTTTTGTTACTTCTTGTTTGTATGATACAAGTCAGAGACACCTGCTGATATATGGAGCTCTCTTTAGTACTTTATAGCTTTCCCGGCTCTCAGTTTTGATCATACTGAATAAAATCCACTCACCTAAGCAGAAGTCATGTTCCACTTACGAATAGGTCAGTCAATAAACGTTACTTCTCCAATCCTGTTTTGCAGGAATGCAGGATCGAATTCTTTCTCAAGAGAAGTAAATCTTAAGAAAATAGCACCAGCATCACCGGGACAGTATCTTTCGGTTGCTAATTCCCAGGTTGCTTTATATTCCTCCGCGAATGGCACATCAGAAGTACCGACTTTGGAGCAGAGTACATATGAGACTAAGCAAGCCAGCATGAACGGAAATGGCACCCATGGCATCCACGGAAGGAGTCAAGATGGAGAAGGGAAGTCAAGCAAGCAGAAAAACCACCTGTTCTGTTTCAGCATCAGAAGATGGCTTTGTTGAACAGGCAACAAGTGGAAAGTTTTGAAGAGCTCACAGGTTTCATAGAGTCGCACCAAAACTCAATACTCCCAGATGACCCAAATGAGGTCTTGTAATATTCTGAACTGAAATAATGTACAATAGTTTTATCTTCCAATAAGTTCAGTTTCATATTAACATTTGTACCAATAAGTAGTAGAATTGATCAGCTTGGTTGCCAAATTGCCACAGAAAATGGAAGGGACATTCCGCGCATGCAAAGTATACTACTTTACTGTTGTTTCGGTGCCAATTTTTTTTTACACAGAAATGTACTTATCTTCATTAATCTAAACAAAAATAATCAATGCCTTCATAGGCAATTTTTTTGGCTATGGGAATTTGAAGTTTATTAATGGTTCTGATTTATAATAAAATGATATATTTATTGACTCTTCAGGGACAAATAACAAAAAAAGAAAAAAAAGGGAGACAAAAGAGCTCTTTCTCGAATACCAATATTAACCCTTAACTTCCAACTAAATGCCTCCGATGTCCCCAATGAGCATTTCTGTTAAACCTCGCATTAAATTGTCACACTCGAAATCTTGGTTTCTTCTGGAAAATGGCGAGGATGAAGCTTTGGACACCTCTCTCTGTTATTCTACGCCGAACGCTCCCTTCCACCCCGTGTCTCGTTGGCCACTCTGCTTCGCAGTTGTGGTCTTTCACAGATTATTTCTCATCCTCACCTCCTTGTTCAACAAATTCCCGAATTCCCTCGAGCTGTGAGTTTGACTTGCTCCGGATTCCGTACTATCCACGAAAGTTTTTCTGCTCGGGATCGGCGGAGGAAGCCAGCGTCAGATGCTGGAGTTGCAGCGCCGAGTCCAAAGCGGTGCCATTTCTGGTATGTGAGTCGTGTCGCAGTGTTCAGCCCCTCGATCAGTCGGTGGACTACTTCCAGATATTTGGGAGGTAAGCATTTTGAACTGGAGCCGGTTTCAGGATATGTTAGAATTAAACTCTCTGATTGTTTGGGGAGAGAGCTTAGGAAAAAAGAGGAAAGCAACGAATTTTTTCGCTTTTCAAGTTCCAGTAATCTCCGGTCAAGGCTTATTTATGTATTTCTTCATTTCTTCGCTTGTTTTTTAACTTTGACAGAGAGAGGAAATATGATATTGAGGTTGAGAATCTGGAGAGAAAGTACAAAGACTGGCAGAAAAAATTGCACCCTGATTTAGTGCACTCAAAATCTGAGGTTCGTCTAGAAAATTCTGCTTACGTCTTTTGTATATTTTTCGAAAGGAAAGTGTTGGGCTAACTGGTGCTTTTTCAGAAAGAAAGAGGTTATGCTGCTGAGCAGTCTGCTCGGGTAATTGATGCATACCGCACCCTTAGCAAGCCCTTGTCGAGGGCAATATACATAGTAAGCATACTTGAACTCATGGGTTTTAGGGAGGGTATTATGCTTAGAAATGTATCTTGGATTAGAAAATTTTAGATATTTTTGTTATTCAACACTTGACTACTTCATATCATCATTTGAATAGTTATGCTTACTGAAGGTGGGTTGACATGTAGTATATGGGCCGTTTTTTTCCGAAGTTTGTTTGATGCAAGGGTTTTGATGCCTGCTTATGCAATTTATTGAGAATAATGTATCTTTTCACATTTCTTTCCAAGTGGCCTATACGTTAATATATGTTTAAGAATTAAATATTTATAGGATGGATGTGAATACTGGCACAAAAGGGCTTATTTTTTTGAATGCTGTAGCAGTAGATCTAAACCATTGTTAAAGATACTGATCGGGTGGCCTACAAATTTGTCTGAGTTTTTTTTTTATTCAGCTTGTAGTTGTCAAAATGCATTTGGTAAACAAGCCTGGATTTTAGAAGATTAATAGGATACCACTGAGGAAAGGACACTATCTTTACTAGATTTTTAGATTATTATACCTATCATTGCTTGCTTTCATTGTCAATCTCCCATCTCAAATTTTCTTTCTAAGTTCGAGACATTAATACTTGCTGTTCTGTTTATAGTTGAAGCTTGAAGGTGTGGATATTGATGAAGAAGAAACACTTAACGATACAGAGTTGCTTTCGGAGGTAACTGTGTCAAATTGACTACATCCAGATATTTCTTGTTTCAGTTTGTGTATACATGAGAATTCTATCTGCATTTTAATGTGGTTTTTCCCCTTTATATCATATGTGTGTTCTTGCATATTTAGGAAGCTTATCAAATGGGCGATGAACAGGGTAGGGAACATGTTTTGTGTCTACCTACTTTCAGGAAACAGTTTTCTGCTAATAATAGTGTGGAGATTTGATAGAAAAATCTAAAATAGTCAGTTTGTTTTAGGAAGTTTTTGGTGCAGTTGGTTATTGGAGGCAGTTTATTCTTTGTGGAAAAAGCTTCTTTTTGTATTTCAAAAAGTTTACACTTTTTCATGCTTAGAAACGGAATTGATGTGCAAAAGTTGGTCGTGAGAGTTGTTTCCATATTATTGAAGGAATTACTGCTAGGAAAACTCTTGCTGTGTGAACCTTTTATGTTCGTGATAATAATATTTCATTTCATTGCTCAAGAAGTAAGACGTTAATATCTTTTGGTTTCTGAATCTGAATTGCAGATTTTGGAAATCAGGGAAGCTGTTGAAGAGGCAGTTGACTCTCAAGCGTTAAATCGGATTCAGTCACAGGTATGACTTAATTCTCTTATCACTTGATATATTTTGTGAGAATGGAGCAGTCAGTGCCGAGGGCAGGGTTGCCTACACCGTACTTTGAATCTAATCTTTTAAGACCATCATAATTTTTTGACTCTGCTAGAAAATTTTGAAGCTGATGGCCGATTGGAGGGGTTGAATGTGGTAATTTAAGTCATCCAGCCACATTACTGAAGGCCAGTGTAGGTCTCGTGCACAAAATTGCTGGGAATATTAAGCCATAAACAACTTTCCAACTTCTGGGGATTCTCTACTTGCTGGGAGGAAGAGGTTTCACGATTGCTGTCCTGATTCAAATATTAATCAGAAATATGTATTTTTGTTTGTTGTCCAGATGCAAGAGAAGCTGACGCATTGGTCTAACTCTTTTGCAAATGCATTTCGATGCCGGAAGTTTGAAGAAGCTGTAAATTCTATACGGAGGATGAAATATTATGAGCGTGTAAATGAAGAGATTGTGAAGAAGCTTTAATATACGTAGCGAACGCGGGTATTTTTCGGCCAACTCGTTTCATATAGGAATTGTGGAACTTATAATCATCTGATGGGTAAACTGAACTATGTGTTTCTGAATTGTTTTGGAAAACTAACTGTTCTGACCACGCCACTGTCCAACGCTTTCAGGAGGTTGGTGCTCTAGTGCTCATTTCAACACTTATAGACTCCCAAGTTTCGCAAGCCATGATGCAGTTGCAATCAGCAATTCTTTAATATGGAGAATACGGGTGATAGTTGATTTCGATAGTATAACTACAGAGGTTGGTCTGAGGCCGACGCCCAAAGATATTTGCCTTCAGATTTTTTTTTCTCGGGCAACATAATTTGCTGTGAGACTATTGTGTTATTCTTTTTGCAATACATTGGTTTTAAAAATACATTGCCATTGTTTGGTTCACTCAGCATTGCTAATGCATTTTTTTTATGTTAGGTTTTGGAATTATAAATTACTTCTCAAGCATTGGTAGTACCAATTTGGTACCCCAAAATTCGAAGTCGTACTCTACCCCACAAGATTTTATAGACATTTTGCTGAAACAATTAAAGGGAATACTCAGCAAAAACAATGAAATAGGTTATGTGAAGAACTTGCGTTTGGAGTTTAAAGCTGATTTCTTTTGCAACACAGTACGGGCTAAATCTCGCTTTCCTTCTCTGTTTAGCCCGTGAAAAACTTCTCGAAAGTTAACAGTACTCGGGACAATCCCATTGTCGATCATGTCTGATATGAGCTGCAAGGCCTCTTCAGATCTACCTACACTACATAGGGAAGTAATGAAGATGGAATAAGTTCTAAAATCAGGTAAAGGCCCTTTAAATTTCATACGATTGAAGACATCCCAAGCATCGGCAACCTTCCCCATGTTCATGTAACCTCGCAACAGTTCGGTATACGTAACTATCGTAGGTTGACAACCTTCATGTTGCATTTCCTTGAAAACTTCGAGAGCTCTTTCTATCTGCTGTTTCTTCATGAAATGAGTTAGTAAAGATGTATAAACATGGACGGTCGGATTAATCCCTGCCCGCTTCATAGAATCTACCTTAGACAATGCCTCTTCCATGCGTCCCTTTTGGAGTAGTCCATGAACAATGCTTCCATAAGTATAGAGATCCAAAGTAGATCCTTCTGCGCCAACATCATCCACCACTGCTTGAGCCTCTTCCAACCTCCCGGCACGACAAAGAGCCCTAATGTATAATGAATGACTCAGTGGAATCGTAAAACCAACTTTCCTAAGAGAATCTGTGCACCTTCTGGCCTCCGACAGTTTTCCAACTTCACATAAACAACCTAGGTAAGTTTCAACTAGTTCTTTGTCAGGGATATATCCGGCAAGCATCATCTCCTCAAATATCTTCACTGCCTCATCAACCTTCCTCCCTTTCCTTCTACAAAGACTTGTAATCAAATACTTGTACGTACTGCCACTTGGATTACAACCATTATCCTTCATCTCTACAAAAATCTTCAGAGCAATGTCAGTCAGACCTGTACGACCGTATAGCAGAATCATGATTGTCCATGTATCAGATGTTGTAGAGCAACCTCTTCTTCTCATTTCGTAGTAAAGGTTTCTCATGTGCTTGAAATCTTTTCCACGTCCAGAAATTTTAATAGCCATGTTGTAAGTTTCTGTAGTGTGGCTATAACCAGTTTGTTTTCCTACCCACGAGAAGAAGTGCAACACGGCAGAACCGTGCATGTCGCAACTCCGTAAAACCTCCACAACAAGCTCTGGTGTGAACTGAATTTTGCATTTGTCCAGAGCTTCTTCCATAAAGAACCAATCTGTGTACGATATCAAAATCCTACAAATTTGTTCCATATCCTGCTCAAGATACTTTTTTGGTAGTGGCTCCCTTAAGGGACTGTCCATACTTACCTCCTCCGATTGGTCAGAGTTTTGCTCCAGATTGAGCTTCTGTCCTCTGGATGTATCATTCCTGTGTAACTCACCTTCTTGAGGGTAAAGCTTACAGATTCTCTGCATCTGCTTTATTTTTTCTATACCTTCAAGATCTCCCTTTTTCTCCAAATAAGATAAAATCCTATCAAATATTTCATCTCCAATGTCTATCTTAGATGTTTGCATCTTGTTCAAAACATTGAAAATCTCTTCTGTCCTTGAAACCTTACAGAGCTCCTTAATGAATACCGAATAAGATTTCCAAGTGGGCTTGATGCCTCTGTCATCCATACTCTTAAAAACCCCCCATGCTTCAGATATACGGTTTTGGCTGACATGACCTGCAACCATAGCTGTGATGGCCACTGAATCTGGTTGAACTCCTCTTTCCACCATCTCATCATAAAGCATGCAGCCTTTTTCATACTCACCCAACCTGAAAAGGTGTTGCATCAGCTCTGTGTAGGTCGAAGTCACAGGCAGATGCCCAGACTCTTTCATGCTTTGAAACAAATCAAGTGCCTTGGAGACATCCTTTCTCCTTAAATACCCACTGATGATAGTACCATAAACCTTCCCGTCAATAAGATGTTTCCTCTTCATAATCTCGACAATTTCTAGAGCATCTGCAATCCTATCAGCCCTACACAGTCCTTTCAACAAGGTCCCAAAGTATTTGGGGTCAATTAGTACATCTTCACTTTTGAGGTCACAAATCCATTCTAAAGCTTCTGTAATTTTACCTGAGACGCACAAACTTTTTAGCACACATCCATTAATATCCTGGTCAGATGTCTGAAAAACCCTCCTCATGTCATCTGCGACTGAGTGAAGAGCAGCCATATCTCCTGATTTTGCTATGCAATCCATTAGCATCTTATACAAACTCATGTCAGGTGCCATGTCCTTCTGGACCATCTCCTTGTAGAATTCCATGGCAATGTCAGCTTTTCTGGCAAAACAAAGAGCAAGTATCATCTTCTTATAAACCTGACCATCTGGTTCACAACCATACTTCCTCATATTCTCAAAGGCCATCAAGGCTTTGCTAATTAAATTTGCGTTCCCGTATATGGAGATAAGAATGGTCCATGTCTTAATGTCCTTCTGACAAGAATTATTCTCCATTTTTTCCATTAATTTCTCCATCAAAGGGAACTCTCTCGCCTCTCCAGCTATGGACAACATGGTATTGTAAGTTCTAGTCGTATGATGAAACCTATCTCTGAGATTCACCCATTCAAAGAACCTTAAAGCCAAATGTGGCACTTTAAAGCACCTTTTCAACACTTTCTCGACAACCTTGGAATCAAACTGAACACTACACCTTTCTAACTGCTCCTCCATTGAAACCAAGCCATTATCTGCCCGAACAATCTGGGTAATCTTATGAACTAAAGGGCTAACATCGTCACCATCCAAATTTCCAACCTGGCTATCCTCCAAGGCCAATAAATAATCTTTTTGTTGCAACAAACCATCCTCAACATTTCTACAAACACCTTCAGTCCAATGTGCATGGTCTTCCTTTACCTCAATGTCCAAAGCATGGATATCTTTGGATAGTGAAGTCCCTGATTGTATTCTATCTGCGGTGAGGTTATCGGCGCCTAAAATCTCTTTGATCTCATTGAATAGTAAGCCAAACGTAGCAGTTTCTATTTGGTTCTTCAAATGGGTGTCGGGGGCTTTCTTGGACTGGGAAAGCTTCGAGGATGACTTGGAGAGGCTTGAAACAAGACAAATCGGAAGTTTTGAGAGCTGCAACTGAAAGAGATTGTTGCTTGAATTTACAGACAAACACCAGAACTTGACTAAGTTCCTCATGGCATGCTTTTCAGAACGTTGACACTTGACAATCGACCTACAGCCTTTGTGATTGGAGGGAAAGTAGAGACTAGAGAGCAGAGACCCACAACCAATGCCTTGTCCAGAAAAACAGTAAGATCAATTAGTACTTTATTTATATGCAATAACCCTTCCCAAAAATTTAAAAAATATCAGGCCCTTCCAAGAAAAAAGCAAGAATATCAGTTACGCCACTCCCCAGCGAAAAAAAAAAAACCCAATGGAAATACCAAGTACGCCCCTATCCAGCAAAATAACAAAAATAGCGGAAATACCAACTACGCCCCTACCCAGAAAAATGAAAAAATCAATTCACCCATCAAAATCGACAAATATCAATAAGCCATTCAGAAAAATGAAAACTATCAATAAAGCCCCTTCTTTAAAGAAAATTAAGAAATTCCAATTGAGCTGACAAGTTGTCTATCAGTATTTTGCTAAAAGAATCCAAAACAGTTGATACCTGCATTTTGACTTTTGACCACAGAAAAACCATTTAAAACCTTAACCAGAAAATATTGACCATGGCTTGACTCAGAAAATGAAAAATGCCAGTTAATACCTTCATGAGAGACCTTGTTCGGTGTGAAGCAGAACTGCCTAGTCACCCTCGAAACGCCTCCATGGCTTCTTCAGCAAGGCGAAATAGCTGATTTCTCCGTCCCTGTCCGGTTCTCGGATCGATGTCATCATTTGCTCCGTGCAGCGCTTTCGGCCAACCCGCCGCCGATGGGATCAGACGGGTTTTGGTTGGATGAGAAGTGAGAACATGGAAAACAAGGGAGTGTGTGTTCTGCTACAACTTTCTGTGCTGTACGCGAGTAGAAGATCTCCAGTCACGTCGTTCAGTTTTAAAGTTAATGGGCTCTCGTTGACGCCTCAGTGAAACAAAGTGGTGTAGTTGGAATTACTGGGGAACAGTATCCTCATTCTGGAACAAGCTGGCCCAGCTATCCCCAACCGACCCATTCTAACATTTAAGTGGACGCGCCCATAGAGGCCTTATATCATTGGGCTATACTTCTGGACCTTCGTCCATAGACTATTGTCACCTTGAGCCCAAAGATTCTCCCCGCGATGGATAAAGAAAACCGACACGCGCAGAGCACAGAAAGTTAGAATTTCGGAATTCTGTGGATTGTGCTCGAAGCCAGACGAAGCGGTCACGATGGGGTGGATTTGGAGCAACGACGAATCGGACGAGTTCGATTCATCCGCGGGTGAAGTTAGCTCCGGCGAACAATGCGCCATCAGAAAGGTCGTGAAGTCAAGGTGTAGGGTTGAGGAGGTTGAGCCTGGAAAGTTCATCAGGAAGTGCGAGAAAGTCGAACAGGTTATCAGGGATTGCGTTGGAAAGTACGTTTCTATCTTTATTCCTTTGCTTTAATTGCCTAGAAAATGTTGTAAATAGAAGAGGAAGTAGATATCTTTGTTCGAGCAAGGTTTTCGATTGTATGGGATTAAGCTAAACAAATATTAGTTTACCTCTTTATCTGTTTTTCTGTCTATCTAGTCTATGTTTATTAATATAATTTTGGTCCTTGCGGTCTTTGATTGAGTGCTTGTGATGTTGTTCCTTCCTGAATTTCTTTGTTCAACTGAATATAACCATTGAAATTTTTGTGTTCTTTTCCCTGCTTTTGAATAGTTTTTTCCTCATTCACTAGTGTAAAGGTGAAGTTGAATTTAAGTGTTTCTAAATGAACTTAAGATGCGTTAATGTCTGCATGGCTTGTATGTTTATGCATCATGAACCCTTTTCGAAGTCTAGTCATTTAGTGTTTTCATTTTGCGAAGTTTTGATTCATGTAGCATAGCTTGTGGTTTCAAAAATTAAGTAGCAGTTGAAATTTTTGTGGACTCCTTTATTTATCTTTTAAAGCTGCAGTATGTGTCTATTTTTTTATAATCTGAAGTTACAAAAGTTGTAGATTTTTCTTCTTTGTCATTGATAAAAAGATTGTCGATATATTTTAAATCGGGCTGTGCTGTATGTTATATTCTAGAAGGCTAAGCGCTTAAGCTAAGCTTGAGCATTTGTCTCCATTTCAGTTGATAAAAATTTGTCTGGAAAATACAGATTTCCCTTTTCAAGTTTAGGTTGATCTCTCAGGATTCTGTTTTGGATGATTGCATTATTTTTATTTTGTTATGGAGATACTAATCAATCTTCAACCAGCCAGATATAGGATATTTTGATCGATTTCTTGGTTGACCCTCTATAATTTTGTGTGTGTGTGTGTGTCTTGGGGGTTGAGGATGTGTTCATTCAAGGTCCACTGGATCTAAGGGTTATACCTACAGGTGGCAATTCTCTTCCATCCTCTTAAACCTGCCATATCCTTGGTGGAGGAGGGATTCAATTCCAAGTATTTGTAGTTTGCATCTTATATGGACCCCGTACTGTTTTCTTGAGCCTTCTATCTTTGATGAATTATGGGGATTTTACATATGCAAGCTTTTAGTCTCTGAATCCATTGTGGATGTCTTTGCTAGTGTGTATCGACTCGACTTTTGTTCGTTTTTAGTTGCAGATGATCTCTATCCCTCTGCTTCTACTTAGGATATATTCAACTTAGGTGAATGCTTTTTTGATGACGAGGGAATCCCCCAAAGCCGGACCATTTTGGCCCAACCTTGAAGTACAAACCCCGGCCCCCTGGACCGACCCCACAACCCAGGGAGCGGGTAAGTCAAGGGCGATAATGGGGGTGTTGGGGCTCGAACTTGGGACATGTTAGAACTCAAGCCGAAGCCTTACCACCACACAAAACCCTTGGGGGTAACTTAGGTGAATGTTAACAGTATATCTGATACTTTTGCCTTTTCTTTTTTCCCCTAAGCTATATTGGTGGAACCAAATAACTTGAATTACAATCCTTATTCATTGCTCATATTTCTTTTCCAGTGAATTCTATGCTTCTTGTATGTATTTGTTTTATTTCTGTCTAGCTTTGTTACTCATTTGGGCTTACATATTGAGCAGAATAGTTGATCAGATGTATCATCCAATAATGGATATATAGTAATAGGCTTGGTTGCATTGGATGTGTAGGCATGTTTGGCCTTTTTTGTATCTTAAAGAGACGAAGTGTACTAGATGTCGGAGCTGTCCTTATTCTTGGAAACTTATTAACAGCTCCCAAGAATATAGGAATTCCAATTGAATGGCCTTGGGCGGCAATTGCGAAAGGTCAACCTGAGGTGATCTAATCTTACACTTGCCTTATTTTTTTATCAGGCCTGTCGAAGTGGTGGTGTCCAATAAAGAATACACTGAAGATGATGTCACAGATGAGCTGCTTAAAAGACCTCTCTCTTTTGAGACATCAGAGAATGGGGCACTTGACTTCCCTGGGTTACACAACGATATTGAAGCCATCTCCCGTAGCTTCTTTAACGGCCTCAACCGTTTCTTTGAAGAAGCTGAAGAGATGAAGAATGGTTTCTTCAATGCTTTTGGTGTTCCAGGCGTGTTTGACGGAGAGTCTTCATCCTCACGCTCTACGAGGCGAGGCGCACCTATTGAGGGACATCGCCAGGACAATTCCTCTCCTAAACCAACTGAGCGTGACCCTGGATATGTTGATCTCGCTGGGTTGGCAAAAGATGTTTGAAGCAATGCCAGACGGATGATGATCTACACGTTGCCACCTTAAGATTTGTTGAGAAATAACAATGGTGGCATTTCTGTTTGTACCCGTTTTGGTTTATTTTAGCATATGAAGAGTAGGGAAACTAATGTGATCTTTTGTACACAAAGTGGTAGTTTTTGGAGCCCATTATAAGGCGTCATAGTACAGTTACCATATCATTGTTCGTTTCGTGGTGTTAGTATTGGTTTGAAATCATCGTGTTGCCCTAATTTGTCAATATGCGTGGGGTTTATGAATGGACTGCAACTCCTCTCTCTACATGCGCCCAGATTAGTTGGAAACGCTGAGGCTAAATCCTTAGCACGACTTTGACCTTCTACAATGCCCTCTGGGGCTCCCAGGAATCACGCGGTTCGGTAGGATGGAACGTGAGGGTTGACTTCATTCTACTTGCCCCCGCGTCGGCCCACTATGTGTTAAATTTGTTTTTTTTTTAGAAAAAGTAAGCTTTCAGACTTACACAGGTGTTTTAGTGGGCGGCCTCAAACTACTTAGTGGTAGGCGTTGAAGTCTTCTTAGATATCAATACTGGCAAATTTTACACGTTTCAGAATTTGAATTGGCAACTTTGTACACATTGTGGCACACCACTAATCCCTCCTTGACCAAACGAAGGTTGTGAGAAGAAGCCGATCCAGCTCAGGCACTTAAAAGTTTCCCCCACCGGATAAAGACTGCTCCCAAAAAAAACAATTTGCACTTGGAAAGGTACCGCCCAACTTACAAGACCAGTTCTCTCGAAGTGTGATGCACGCTTAACATGGACTTGGAATTACCTACCAAATAAAACAACTAAACAAGTAAACCCAAGAGGAACCCAAACCAAAGTTATCTCCTCCCCTAAAACACCTTAAATTATCCTTTTATTAAAAAAAAAAGAGAGAGAGAAAGAAAAATCACAGGCTTGGCCCGGCCGCCGGCGGCGTAGGACCACGGAGCCCGCACGCCACTCGCCTACTCCGACGTAAATGGTGCTAAGAAAAGCAACTAAAGGGGCCAATCACAAAGATCTCAGCCGTCCGCTTCTTATGGGCCCACCAAAACTCGTGAATGGATAAAATTAGAAAGGATCAGTAATGAGTACTCGGTCCCTCCTAAATTGTACTGTCTGTAGTCATTTATTACCCAATCAAAACCCACAGCGTTACCCGTCCCTTGAAATTTGAAACATTCCAACAGAATAACCTGATCTCCCCACCTCCTCCCCCCTCTGTCCTTCCGCTGTTTCCCTTTTTTTCGTTGTTTCCTTTTACGCGACGAATGTGAAGCGGGAGAGAAAGAAAGAGAGGAAAGAAGAAGAAGAAAATATCAACACCCTAGACGCAAAGTCTTGAAATCTCCCCCACGACTCTTTCTTCTTCGACCTCTGCTTCTCGCCACGACCGGCATTTTTTTAATCTCAATCTTTCTTGTTGGGATTCCCTACGTGGATTTCGTCAACTTTGTTTTTCTTTTTGGGTCCATCATGGCAATACTCTTGTTTGTTGCAGCTTTCGTTTAATCGTTTTCAAGGATTATCTGCCTCTTTGTTTCATTGGATTTCGTATGGGTTTGTTTCTTACACACGCCCAATAGCCAACCCGCTTTGTGAGTTCATAATTGGCGAACGAAGCTTAATTGTGTCGCTTTTGGCTTTAGAATCAGACACCCATTTGGGGAAAAAGAAATGGGATTTTAGCATTTCAATTTTATGAATAGTAGTTAGCAGTAGTGGTAGACTCAGATGGGAAATAACTGCGTGGGATCGAGAGCTTCTTCCAAGTACGGACTCCTCCAATCGATTTCGAATTCGATTTGGTGGTCTAGATCCTCAGATTGCGGGGTTTCTAACAACCAATTAACCAGTGGATCAACTTCTGTGCATAAAGAACCAGAATTCTCTCTACCCGTTGTACAGAACAAGCCGCCGGAGACGGTGAAGATAGTCAATGAAGAGAAACTTCCACTGCCCCCTAGACGTGAGGAGGAGAGTAACTTAGCAAAACCAGAACTCCAGGAGGAAAAGATTAGTAAACCAGAAGAACCAATGAGACACGAGGAAGAGAGGACTGCTAAACCTACCCAGCAGGCAAGGCCAAAGGAGGATGAGAAGGAGCTTATTGATATGCCAGCAAAGCCGAGGAACAAGCCTTACAATGTGAAGAGGTTAGCGAGTGCAGGGCTTCAGGCGGACTCCGTGCTGCAAACCAAGACAGGTCATTTGAAGGAGTACTATAACTTGGGGGTGAAGCTTGGGCACGGACAGTTCGGGACGACCTTTCTTTGCGTGGAGAAAGGAACTGGGAAAGAGTATGCGTGCAAATCCATTGCCAAGAGGAAGTTGTTGACTAAAGAAGATGTGGACGACGTGAGGAGGGAGATTCAGATTATGCATCACTTGGCGGGGCAGCCTAATATAGTCTCAATCAGAGGGGCTTTTGAGGATGCTGTTTCAGTTCATGTAGTGATGGAGTTGTGCGCGGGGGGCGAGCTCTTCGATAGGATCATTAAACGGGGCCATTACACAGAAAGAAAGGCAGCTCACCTCACGAGGACCATAGTTGGTGTTATAGAAGCCTGCCACTCCTTGGGGGTCATGCATCGTGATCTTAAGCCTGAGAATTTCCTTTTCGTGAATGAGCAGGAGGATTCGCCTCTTAAGGCTATAGATTTTGGATTATCGGTGTTCTTCAAGCCAGGTTTATTCTTTTTCCCCCTGCTGGGATCCCTTTTCTTTGATTGTTCTTAAGCTTTACCATTTCCTTCTGCCATTAGTTTGCTGGATTCGGTAATATAGCTCAAGTATAATGCAAATAGTGCACTTGGTTATGAGACGTTTATTTTTTGCTGAAGTTTTTGGGGTTGTCGTTCTTGTTTCTGATATGTTGCATCAACCCAAATTTTATCGTTAATTTTAGGCTTGCTAGATCATATTTACAGAATCTCTCTGATGAGTGGCTAAAATCTATGAGACAACCATGTTGCTAATTACTTATTAATTGTCTCGATTTATGCGCATCTTTTCCGAACTTTTCAGTGCTATAGGAAAAAAAAACTTTTGCTGTCTATTTTATTACTGACAGGCCTCCACAACAGGGGAGGTTTTCAGTGACGTGGTTGGAAGCCCATATTACGTCGCCCCTGAAGTTTTGTGCAAGCATTATGGTCCAGAATCGGATGTTTGGAGTGCTGGTGTTATCCTTTTCATTCTTTTAAGTGGAGTGCCTCCATTTTGGGCTGGTAAGAGACCTAAGATGCTCTGCTGTTGGAATTTATTCAATTGTTCTAATTTTCCTTCCGTATGCTTCCATCTCTCTAACAAGTCAAATTTACAGTTCTTGTTTTCTTTTTGTTTCCTTTATATTCAAATAGAAACTGAGCAAGAGATATTTGAGGAGGTTTTGCACGGTGAACTTGATTTCTCATCAGATCCCTGGCCTCATATATCTGAGAGTGCAAAAGATCTAGTTAGGAAGATGCTCGTCAGAGACCCAAGAAGGCGGATAACTGCTCATGAAGTTTTGTGTGCGTCCTTTTCTTTTTATCCTTGTTCTCTCCATAGCCAAAAAGAAAAAAGAAGAAATGAATACACGAGAGATATCATGATGGATCGAGGACTGAATAAACTTTTCAGTAGTTAAGCCGACAGAATGAGGAATGAATAAACTGATTGACACCTCACAAATTACTCAACTGGTTTATTACTTTACCATGGTTTTCAGATGCACAAATTTGCTGAGTAGTTTTCCTTTCTGACTAATCATAGAAGGCTCTTTTCTGTTTAATTTCCTGCTTTCAGCCAGTTAACCTTTGAACAAGACAACCATGAGTTTGTGGAAAGTTCTCTCCGACTTAGAAGAGTACTCTGTTCTTTTTCAAAGGCATGTAGGATGACATGCATCAACACACGATTGTTGCTTGAAGCGAGTATAAGAGAACAACTTTTAAAATAGAATATATAAAAATACAATAGACCAGTAGAATTTTACAAGTATTTGGATAAGTTAGATGGCTTAGAGTGTTATTCTTCACATCTGAGTGATTGCCATATTTGACGGCGTGCAAAGTGCAAATTCATTTTTATTTTAAAATATGCGAGATGTCTTGTTCACTGATGATTTTTGGTGTGGTTCCTTGCAGGCCATCCTTGGATTCAGATTGATGGGGTGGCTGCAGACAAGCCTCTTGATTCAGCAGTCTTGAGTCGCTTAAAGCAATTTTCTGCAATGAACAAGATTAAGAAAATGGCTCTTAGAGTAAGTTCTTGCTATTTATCACCGTAAATGAATCCACAAGAACAAGTAGTTGAAGAAGTTTCTGTTTTAATTTTGCGCAGGTTATTGCCCAGCACCTCTCTGAAGAAGAAATCGCAGGGTTAAAAGAAATGTTTAAGGTGATAGATGCTGACAACAGTGGTCAAATTACTTTTGAAGAGCTCAGAGATGGACTAAAAAAATTTGGTGCCAATCTCAATGAGTCCGAAATATATGATCTTATGCAGGCTGTAAGTATTGTAGTTGAATCATCTTGTTATGCATATGGTACACTGAAGCCTGTGACTATCTACTTTATTCTGTGAATCTTCTAGGAAACCCTAGAAATTGTTTCTTATTCTTTGTGCGCCAATAAGATACAGACAATTTCTGATATTTGGATTGCTGAATTGTATTTTGGCTTTGAAAGTGTCTTAGGCTACTTGGCTCTAAATGACAGCCGTCCTGTCCAGTGTGTTTTATTGAAGGCTTGAGAGTGCATGTCTTCATGTGCCGGAAGACTTAAACTGTCTAATGTCTGCATCAGCCAACAGGCCTTGGACTATGCAAATTTGATTCTGTCCGTTCCATCTGTTGTTACCTGATCATTCTTGTTGCATAGTGCATCTCTTCCGATGGATCTGATGATGTCACTGCAAACATCGTAACTATTGTGCTTTGTATTCTTGTTGCTTCTGTGAGGGAGTCAGGGATTCAACTTACTAGGACAAGTATAGAACAGAGGGATCAGTCTATTCAAGTGATGTTTTGAGTTCATGTTAATTTGAAGCTAATCCCTTCTTTTTACCTTGAGAAACATTGTGTTCTTACTGCGATGGGCTGTGGATGTAGTTTCATTTATTCAGACTGATAGAATCATTGTTACACACTAATAGCTGTCTGTATCTTTAACTTTGTTTGTCATCAATACTGTGTACAAGTCTCATCTATACATATATGTTTAAACAACAGTCCTAACGCTTGTTCTAAAATTACAGGCAGATGTTGATAACAGTGGCACAATTGATTATGGAGAGTTCATTGCTGCAACACTGCATTTAAACAAAATAGAGAGGGAAGATCATCTATTCGCGGCTTTTTCATATTTTGACAAAGATGGCAGCGGCTACATCACTCAAGATGAGCTTCAACAAGCCTGCGAGGAGTTTGGCATTGAGGACAACCACTTGGAAGAAATGATCCGAGAAGTAGATCAGGATAATGTAAGCATTTTCCTTCATAATCACATAAATTTATTTCCTATTGGATTAAATGATTCATCCTCCCATCAATAGCAAATATGGCATATAGAACAAGCAAGTAGTTGTTAATTCTCCAATGGGTATCTCTGAGATGGGGAGGACTGGAAAAGCCAAAATAGGGTAGGGTCAACAAAAACCTTCTTTCAATTATTTTCAGAAGCAATGCCTGACAAACATCCATCGCATGCAAACACAAGCATAGAGACACAACTTTGACGCACATACTAGACAAAGAGCACAACATGATACGGATTAGTTTCTAGTGTCTGGTGATTCTGAGATTTGCTTTACATATTTCTTTCAGGATGGACGAATAGATTACAATGAGTTTGTGGCCATGATGCAGAAAGGCAACGGTGGTTTGGATAAGAAGGGTCTACAGAGTAGTTTTAGCATTGGATTCAGGGAGGCACTTTCTGTTTGTTGAGATAGCGAGGCCTTCTTTATTGTAACTTTGTAACTTCTTCTTCCTCACTGTTTTGTGCAAGTATATGACTTTTTAAAGTTCCGTGGATCATCAGGAGTTGGTAAATAGTAGATGCCTGATTCCTTTAGTGCCAATACGTTGTTACTCCACAGTTGCAGAATTTTGATTTTGTCTTATTTCACAGAATCACAGGTAATCTGTAAAGGACAAATTTCCTGCACAAATGCTACACTATCTCAGATGATGATTTGAAGTGAAAATTAGGTGCTACATCTCCCCCCCCCCCCCCCTCTCTCCCACGACCCACAGACACTCGAGGCATACACGAATATTACATGGCATGCACATATGCCTATCTTTTTACAGGATCATGATCTTCTGTAATTTTCTACTTGAATTACATGTACAATTCGAAGAGAAGATTACGGAGGATCATCCCTTCTTTATATCTTATTCCATACTTTTAATTTTCGCAGCATTTTTATTTTCGTTTTTGTCTTTTTTCTACTTCGATGAACGAAGGGCGTGCACGAGGACAACCCAAAATAGGATCTTCACAGGTCCCTTTTTTAAGCACAGTTGTTACAACTGTAAGTTGATAAAAGTAGTAAATTCATAAAACTTTTAACCTTCGTACAAAAAACAATATCCTATTTTAAATAACGTGTTAGTTTTAGTAGCTATTTAATAAAAATAGCGAATCACCGTCACTAAAGGATAGTTACTTTTTTTTAACTCGGGATGCTAAAAAATATTCGAGTGAAATATTCGTACGCATTTTATGCGTAAATTATATTGAACGTTACACCGCTTCCAATCGAGAGATTTCTATATTTTCAATTGGGCCTGTACTTTGGGCTTTCTAGTCAACTTCTTGTTTGTATTGGGCTTTAATCCCAAGTCCATAGCTGCCCGTATTAAGGCTGCCGTAGGATCTCTGGGGGCCCAATATTGTGCAAAATGTATATGAATTGAATTTCTTGTACTGAATGCTTTTGTCGCCCCCAAAATAAAAACACTATTCAGCAATTCTAATAAAAAAAAACAGTGGAAAAGTCAGGCTTATCCGAAAGTGCCGAATATTGGGTAATATTTTTTGTAACGAGCAAATTGCTATAAAATATTGTTTATTTATCATAAGTTAACGCTCTTAGTGGACATTATTGCGACCATTTGTGGCCCATGGGCTTTGTCATTGCCATGTCTGCATGTGACTTATACGCGCTGATCCGGCAGATCATTTTCCGGACCTGGAGGTTAGAAGAAGCCAGCTTGTCATTGAGTGCAACGCGGTACCACCCGCAAAATCCCGAGCAAAAACAAAGACAACTTCTCAGCCTCTCAGAGAAAACGTGGAGCGCCGCAAGATTGGACCCCACCTGGAAGAACGTAAGGTCTAGATTGTCCGATTGGAAGGCTAAAACGGCCTTAGGATTTGTGTCTCTCTCCTAATATTAATCACCCCCGCACGTTGTGACAGCTCACTCGCGGTAGGTGGTGGGGCACATGTCGAGGTTGGCCTAACGTGGGCAGCCAATCATGTTCCTCGGCCGTGCCACGTCATGAGAGGAGAAACAAGACCTGTGGGGAAGACGCACCTGCGAACGGGACTCCTTCCTCCCACGTTCTCCAACAGTTCCTTGTGTTTCTCGTTCAATCATTGGTTCATAGCCTAATGGACTATCATACCCTCGATATTTACCGCTAATGATGATAATGATGCCATTTTTGGTGTAACGCTCTCTTTCTCGGTTTCTCTCTGTTTGCTTTTTTTTTGTTCTCTCCATTGAAAAAGAACAGTTCTCCTAACTGCCATTTATGAACTTTTACAGGAGTAAACCTTGAAACAATACCCATTTTGCCAAGATGCTCAACTTTTGCAAAGATGTTCAACTTGTCCAAGTTGGAAAGATTCAGCTCGTATAAAAATGGTGGCCTCGTTTCATCTTCTACCTTCTACATTACAACAACCCTAATCACAATATATAGAAGGTTGAAGAACTTGATAGCGATGAGTAGAGAAAACAACAAAACTCATCATCACTGCTGTGGGGTTTTGTTGAAACATTGGTCAGTACCGAATTCTTTTACTTCCAAGAAAAGGACTTTTGTTTTCTATCTGAAAACTTCAAGAAGTTTACAGAGTAATATTTTTCCTTTGAAAAACTTGGCAATGAAAGTTCGATTTACTTCGACTAAAAGATGTTTTGTTTCCTAGTAGGTTTTCTCCCTTTCCAAGCAAGAGAAACAGAAAGCTAATAAATACCCAATTCGAATTGCTTTACTTTCTTTTCCAATTTCCATCAGTTACATTCCTTTCCCTCCTGGCTCCCTCAACGTTCAGATTTCAAACTGCCAGTACATACAGCCATAATTTAATCCGGTGGCAGTTCAGTCATTTTGGCAACTCGTATCAATCTACGCAGTCCCTTGAAAAACTCATCCTACTTCAAGTTCTTTTCCGCATCTCTCTGTCTGTCTCTCTCGTACTTCTTGAACCAAACCAGAGGGGTGTTTGTCACCAACTCTCGCTGTAGCTTTCGAGCTCAACTATCACAAGCACTTACCTTCATTAGTGCTTCTAATCTAAACCACTATCAAGCTTTCTTCGAACTTCACTCTGTTTGAATCTTTTATTCCATCTGTACCATAATTCAGGTCTGGAAAAATAGTGGATCTTTTTCTTGTTCCCAGTGTTTCTCACAGTCGTCGAGGCTCTTATTTATTATTCAATTGTGAAGACTCACAATCCAGGTTTCAAAGGTACGTGCTAAAACCCTTTTGAGCATTACATCTCTTTAACTCTTACTTTAAGGGACCTTGAATTCTTGAAAGCATGGCTGCTTTGTGATATATCTTTGCATAGTTTTGACGTCGTGTTTTCTGTGTTTTCTCCGCATCACTTTCTTTTAATCGGTCTTCTCTGTATCATTCAATTATACGTATCCTCTGTATCATTAATTCTATGCTTCACAGTTTCACTGGTTGATTGCTGAACAAATGAGGTGATGGGAATGAAGATTTGGATTAATCTTTAGAAACTGAAAAAAAATATGATCAATTCTCTCTCATGAGCACAATAATGCGGCTTGATTGGGGAAGAAGTACAAGAGAAATACTTGAAAGATACGTGTCACTGTCAGGAGAAAGTATTCCTTCACGATCTAGGGTTTTGATGCATTTTCAAGATTGTGATGCGCAGAAAAAGTTACCTTGAGAAGTTGTACTTGGCAAAAAGTTCGCAGTCTACGAAGGATGTAAGCAAAATGCTTTCCAGTGTAGTAGTTTTAGTGAGGTGTTGTTGAACAGTGGGTGTTTGGCGAATGTGGGAAAAACTGTAGAAATCAGAGACTTTTTGTGAATTTGGAGTTCCCCTTCTTCTGGATTAAATTTTGCGAAATTTCAGAATTATAGTTCTCGTGGAACATATTCTTCAGTCATTTTTGTTATTGACTTCTGCCTGCTGTGATTTTGTGGATCTCCTGCTGTTTTGTTTAGTACTTCCCACACAAAACTCTGCAACCAAATGAAATATAATTCTTGGCCTGAAATCATTTGCGTAAAAGTATTTTTTACAATTGGAAATCCAAAATGAGATATAAGTAAATATTAAAAGATAAAAAATCTATCAGTCAGTAGGAAAGGAGAATGATAGGAAATATAGGAGTAACTGGGTTTAATATTCTGTCATTAATCTCATCATTTCCGTCATTCCTCCATGTGATTGGACTGGATTTAGCAGTGTTTTCCAGTCCAGTGGGGTATTTGACAATTAGTTTTGACTGGTTATGCAGAAATTCTTCTTTCCTTTCTGTAGGCCTCTGTCTCGCGATGGAGCGTGAAAATGGGGTTCCTTTGGTGGATGGGAGTTCTGTTATTGAAGAAAAAAATCAGGAAGAATCAACTGGGGATTCGAACAAAGAAGGTGGGAGTGTTGGTAACGGTGAAGTTCCCACTGTAAATGCAATATCTGAACCAGCCAAGAAAGCTGAAAGCTTTAATTCTTCCGGAGTGGTGGTCAAAGCCTCTGCAACAGTTGCTACAAGTAAAAATTCAAAATCAACAAAGGTTCTCCCCCAAAGAATTTTCTTCCTTGAGCTGATTCTTTATGATAGAACTTGTATTAGAATTTTAGGGTCTGATTTTTTTTTTTGTGGTCAGGAACCTCGAACTCTGCTTGGCGGTTCTCCTAAGAACAATAAATTGGCCAAGGATAAAGCCAATCTGAAAGCCACAACTTTACTTTCTCGTAACCAGAGAATACTTACACAGAGCCTTTCCTTCCCGGCCAAAGGAGTCAGTGCTGATGTTATGAGCAAGAGCATAGATATTTACCCAGTGAAAAGAGAAGTCAAACATTCTCAAAAAGATGGAACAAAACCCCAGGCCTCCGGTGGATCAATCCCTTCAACTTCCCGTTTTAATCATCCAAACAGGCCAACATCCAATGGATTCCACTCAAAGGAAGCAAATACAATTGGTGGAGCTTCTGGTCTGCGGACTTCTTTAGGATCTACATCTGGCACTAGATGCTCTGTGGTAATTCCTTTTTTTGTTTTTTCACTTGTGTTATTATGTTTCTTCCATTTGTTACCCTACCTCACCTTAGAGTCTTCTCCTGCTAGTTTCAGCCTGGGAAGTCTGGTTCTTTTAATGCAACTAGTAACTGTCCTCCAGCTGAGGCATCCCTGTGAGTTACAACCTTTGTCAAAAGAATTTGGATATAGAGTTTGGAGAGGTGTCATATGTTTCTGATGAATAATTCTCAGGGTATGATTTGATGTAATTGCAGACCAGTTAATAAGAATCTAAAGCCCTTGAGAACCGCACTGCGATTGAAAGAGGAGGATGATGCTCAGTCTGCTACTTCGTATGATACTTGATAAACATGTTTCTTTCATTTGGTACAAATATACTCGTTCATGGATATATTCATAATTCTCTTTATTTTATTGTCAAGAAGTGGGACTCCTCGTGGGACTCCTCGTGAGCTGAGGAGCAGTGCTTCAGGATTTTCCTTCAGGTTGGATGAACGAGCCGAGAAACGAAAGGAGGTTTGTTAATGCACTTCTATGACCATGTCAGAACAGATTTAGCTTAAATGAGGAAAAACTAATCAGTTTTGCTTTTTGATAACCAGTTCTTTTCAAAGCTAGAAGAGAAGATTCAGGCAAAAGAAGTAGAAAGAACTAGCTTGCAAGCAAAATCAAAGGTATTGGGAGAACGATTTATGCATTCTGGAAGATGTTTGCTTTTCGTTAATTGGTTCTTTCTTCTTCTTTAGCTTCCTGATTCATATCTGTTCCATTTCAGCTATTTACTCCATATTTATTCTGGGTATCTTGCAGGAAAACCAGGACGAAGAGGTCAAGAAACTGAGAAAAAGCATGACATTTAAAGCTACGCCCATGCCAAGTTTCTATAAAGAACCACCTCCAAAAACTGAACTAAAGAAGGTAACTCATCTATTTTTTTATGCTTTCAGGATTTCTTCTCTTTCTTTCATTCTCACACCTGTAACTTTGTGACTACCGACATTGAATCCATCCTTCTGATTCCTATGCTGGACCATTATTTCATTAAATTGAGTTGTTCTCATTGCTGTGCAAAACACAGTGGGTAGATTTGACTTTCATGGAGTTAGGGGTTCCTTGGCACTTGTTAGTTGATCCAGTCCCTTTATGCTAATCTTCAAGTGAAAATTACTTGAAACAGAGCAATAAATATTCCCAGCTAATATCAGTTCTAGTGCAATTTTACTTAAGCTTACCTTGTGATCCTAGAATAGATGAAGATCAAGCAGGATGGGGACAGCCGGGACAGGACAACTCGTCAGCTCTTTTAACACACAACACCATCCATATCCTAGTAGTGAACTCTAATAGTTCGAGAGAGTTTGATATTCGACATGGGCTGCAGAAACCCAAAGTTTCTCTTTGCCCCTCTGGTTCATGCATCTTAGATTTTGTGCATTGACATCGTGTCCACTCATTTGTTCAGATACCAACCACACGCGCAATATCTCCGAAGCTTGGCAGACATAAGAGTTCTGTGACTGTAAAAAACAACTGTTCAGAAGGCGACGGGCCTTGTCTTAGCACACGTCTAAACATTTCTCCAAAGCTCAGGAAGAGCAAGAGTTCAGTTACTGCGAACAACTCTTCAGAAGGCTGCGGGTCTGGTCGTAGCCCACGTCTACACCCAGAACAGAGCAACTCAACCAAAGGGTTACGCGCAGAATCTGATAAACATATCGTTGCTTCAAAGAAGCCGATCGAAAAGTCACAATCCAGGCTTCGGTCTCAGGAAATTGCAGTTACCAAAACTGAAAGACAGTCTGCCAAGTCTATACCAGAGGCCAACGGAGAAAAGAGCCAAAACCAGAAAGCATGCAGAGTAGAAAATGAAGAAGGCAAGAAGAAGAACCAGTCCATGCGTCTTTCAGAATGTACAGATAAGATAGACCTGGAGTCCGCAATGGATACTGCCCAGAAAAACTCTACGGTTCTGAATTCATCTACCCTTGAGACTACGCCTCATGAAGTGACCGTTGAAGGTTGAAGACGTTATTCTTGGGCCTCGTATTTATGGGTTTAAAATTTTAAGTTTGTTAAACTTTATATAAAGAGAGAGGGAGACAGAGAGAAAGATGTCCATGTTGCTGTGATTCTTGTGCATACGGTGGTTGAGTTAAACATGCAAGTGGAATATTTTTATTTACAGGTTTATGTAATTATGCTCGTCCTTCAAACTGTAGTTTTGCTATACGGAACCATTTACGTGAGAGGGAAGGATTGCACAGACCCCAAAATTATTTTAGGTGCGTTTAAGCTAGTCCGGACACCCAATAACACAAATAAATAAATATGTTCCAATGTCCCAGGCAATTGATTAATGTGATCAGACCAGTGTACCAAAGGAACCGAGCCAGTTATGAGAATGAGGCGTCTCTTCGCCTCCTTTGGATCGAAGCACGGAAGGACCTTAAACTTCCCCTTTCTTTCACCTGAAACTTGTTCAGGAATTGTCTAAATGAGCATTTATTGGCCGAAGCAGTGTTTCGATTTTATTGAATTTCTAAATTTTGGACTCCAACTGGAAAGCTTTCTTAAACAGTTTGTACCGCCTTCGATTCTATATGAAGCAGCAGCCATACACCAATAGCAAGTAGGAAAAGCACTCCTTTTATACAAGTACCAACAAAATGTGAGAATCCATGTATTAATTTATAATAAAAAAAAAGTTTCAGCTAAATTAGATATTATCCAAATAAACCATCAGACTGTCCTTCGTAAAGACTAGTGTAGACTGTGTAGTCAATGTAGCATCTCCTCTGCATTTGGGATTACCATCAAAGTTACATAAGTTAGAACTCTTTCATCCTGCACATTACATACGGTGGCAATGCTTTTTGATTTCTCATTCTAGGGACCAAGGGCGTCAAATTTGTTGGTTGAATTCATGGCCAACAATCAAGAGGTCGGGGAGACCATTTTCCTCCATCAAGCTCCACTCTGAGATGATAAATGAGGTGCTCTGCCAAGTGGAATCATAAGATCCTTCATAATCTCATATTCTTCAACACTTATTTGGGCCCCATCCAACACCTATTTCGCCAACAATAAAACCAGAATTCTGGTTAAGAACTTCCCTACTTGAAACACACAGTGAGTATCTGTAGTTGTAAAAATCACATTTCGCATCAACAAAATCAAAGGGATCTTAATCCCCTGAGTTATATCTTAGCGATATTAGGTGCAGAAATCCTACAAGATACTAGACAAAATAACCTAGGGTCTCACCTTTGTCAACAACATCCTTCGATTAGTCAGGTGTGGGGTAAGTGCAGGGATCCGAAAAACAGACAGCTTCAATGAACAGAAGAACCATAACTTGCCACTGTTTCAATCTGAAAGCTGGAAGCGCATCCATGAAAGTCATCGTACTCAACAAGCGTCCCTGTATAGAAAACTCTCAGGGATGGTACACCAAACATAAATCATTCATCTAATATTTGGACACAACTTTTTGAGGATATTTTGTAAAGAAAAGAAACTGAAAATTATATGTAAAAGATATATCTTCATTGTTCCTCCAATACCCCTTGTCTAATGGTGTAAAAGTCATCAACCTTATATAGTATGTGTAAGTCTAGTGAAATATTTGACCGCTGTATAGGGTTGCTGAGATAATAAGACGAGTATTGACACTGCTTACCAATCGCAAAAAGAGATACACAAGTTTGATCAAGAAGATCAGGCAATGACAAGAAACCTACAGCAGCAGATATACAAATTAATAGTCTACGAATTACAAACTTTTGTGATATGAAGAATCTAGCACAAAATTTTAGGCACAGTAAGTCATGGAATGTGGTAATCCAGAATGGAAGAAATAAAAAACTTTTCAGCCCTAATTGATGTTTATTACAATTTACACATCACTGCTGAAAGAAGACAAGTAGCTTAAAAAATCAATACCATTCCTTGCTCCAAAGTAGATATTGGTGTTGGCAGTCTTAGATCAGGCAAAGTCCGAGTAAGACAACTAGCAAGAGTTTGCTTGATTTCACTGGAACGACCATCTGCCAAGGAAATCTTACGGGGGTACTCCCTCCCATTAACTGAGATATATTCCTCATGATAACTGTCATCCTTCCCGTATATATAAGCCAACGAAGATGATGTTATCCATGCAAAGAGAGCCATCCACATTGTAGCAAAAGGTGATAACTGAATGACAGTTCAGTTGTATTTAGTCAAGCTTAAATTAAAAATAGCAATAAAACCATAATCATACATCAGCTAGAACAGAAAGAACTTACAGAAAGACTGAAACCCTCTGGTGGAGCATCATACCACGAATCTCCAGGGTCAAACAAATCAGAATGTGGAATCCCAGGCTTTCTTGGCCACTTTATAGGAACCAGTTCTTGTGCAAACATATCAACGTCCTCCATCGATTCCCTTTCATCCACATCACCTGGATGTGGCAATATAATAATTCCAGCTTCAGACACTGGATATTGAATGTGACAGAACAAGAGAAAAGACAAAATCAGTAAGTTAATGACACTATCTAAACCATAAATTAGTTCAACAAGTCAAACTTCAAAGATAAAGTGATATACCGGCATCCACGGTATCAGACTCCCCGGAAGCAACAGCTTCTGCCGCCTGGCTCAATGATACTGCACAAGCTTCCGCCAATTCAAAACGTAACATTTCATCACTATCTCCAACATCGGTACCGGCTAATCCTTCAGGAACAAATTTTCTATTTTCCAAGTTTCTAATCTCGCAAAGATCTCCACACCCGGTGCCATCAATTTTCTCATCAGCCCAGGTAACAGACCGACCAAACTTCTTTGTACCCAAAGGTTTTAGAGAGGACTTGAGGACAGTTTCGTTTGACTTAGCTTCTTTCTCAACATGGGCTTCCTCTTCTGCTTCTACACCACTTACATTGGAACCAGTTAGGCAGAGGTTTAAAGATGAAGTCACCTCCAGGATGCTATGATCGTCTTTGGTTCCAACTTCACCCTTTTCCCTTTTTGATCCTTTTGACTTCCTTTTAGAACCATTTTCAAATATGGCTACTTGATTCTCTGACTCTTAAAATTCACTTTTCCTTGTTTTTCCTTTAATTTAGTATCAGAGTGTCTTTGTTGAACCTGATGGCATTTTCGAGACACTATTCATCTTCAGTGATTATCGTACTCAAGAAATCCATCTCATTAATAAGGAAATCTTTTTAACTATCCCGTTTGGTATGTCTAACTTTGGATCCTGCAGCATACAATCCAACCTCATTTTGATGCTAAAAATTCTTTCCCACTTTCTCAGCAACCTAAGATGAGAGTTAGATTCTCTAAGATACAACTTAACAGTCGCATATCCGTGATGGATCTGATACAAAGAGAGACTTAAACAGAGATGCACACTCCAAGTTGAAAATTTAAAGATCATACCTTCTTTGAGGTTTTTTGAAGATGAAGGCTTTGAACTACAATCCCCCCGTGGAACATAGCCTTCAATAGCATTTGATGGACCAATCCACTCCTCCAAAGATGCTTCACCAACCTTGGTTTCTGGTTTCTGGTTTCTCCTGAATCTTCAAGCCAGATAATCCTAAATCTCCATTCTTCCCCAAACCATTCTCAGAATCCAAACTCAATTTCCCAAACAACCTAAGAACCTCATTAAGTCTATCTAAATCCAAAATTGAGCATCTCTCATCTTGCAAGCTCTTAGCAAAAAGCTTGGCTGCCAACAACACAACTCGAAGAGCAATACATGTATGTCTCCTGTAGATCATAAACCAAGTGTTCCTTCAAGGAGATGCGATAGCGGCCCTTCCGTGTGCGATCAGCCGGCAGAGTATTCCAGCAAAGAGGGTAACCACAGAGATTAACAATCCTGCGCTCGGTCACCACATCTCCGTAGTCGCTCTGTGACATCAGAGACCCAGCAGCAAAGAGCTGGTTTTCATCACGGATGCCTTCAAGGAGGGAAAGTTGCAGTTTGTAAACAGCATCTTTCACAGAGACAGATTGATTATTTGCCATTGGAGAAGGTCTTCTGAAGCAATGATATAGTTAAGAGGAATTTCAAGGTTAAATCTTTGAAAACAAATTTTCAAATCGCTCAACTACACAAGCAAGCAGATGAACTCAGGTATGTTGCAATTAATGTCCAAAATGGATTCCATTCCGTTCTATTGTCGTACTTAACGGAATCGGATGCGGACTAAGAGGAAGTGGATGTCGGAATTCCGATAATATTTTGGGCCACATTTTTTGGCCGTGTAGCCTTATTTAAGGAAAATAAGAATACTATTTGGCCCACTATTATCGGATTTACTTTTTATATTTGGCCCATTTCATGAGATTTGCTCATTGTTCACCTAATTTCTAGATGGTTCATTGTTCACAAATACGAATATGAAATATACCTAATATATCTTATCATTACAATTTACATAATAAAGTGATGTGAAAATTAAAAGATACATTACAAAGCTCTTGTCCTAAACTAAATTCTATCCGAGTTCACACAGGATGCTCTGATAAGCAAGGCACACAGAACATCAGGGCACCTTCATTTCCTCTACTCAAACAAATTACACTAATTCCATAACACCGTAACATAATGTAGGATTTCCAAACCCCGCGTTATTATTTGTTTGAGAGGAAAGCTCTTCTCACACAAAAGAATAATATAATACAGAACATGATCTATACTCTTTGATATAAAGCACATAGACAAGTGTTTTGAGGGAGAAATTTAGACATTTTAGCCCAGTATCTACAAAGCCATCCCAGATTTAGGAATGAGTGGAACCCATAACAGCTCTAGCATTTTAGAACATTACCCTAAAAAAGAAGACGAAACTTTCGAATCGTTAAAATGGAGGACAAGACTTTTCCATCAGGATCTGAATTCTTATCACCCACCACCGGGGGCCAAAAAAACAATAGAGGAAGCAAAAAAGCAAGCATAAAATAGATGATTGATTACAATAGAATCAAGAGCAACAAAGATGAGTCATGAGCCATAAGGGGATAACGAACCTATAAATTAAAGAGGGAAGCCGAAAAGTTGAAAGAAAACCTTCACGGGAGAGAATGGAATCCAGTCTCCCAGTCTCCCCCACTACCACTGCAACCTCCTGAACCAACTTCCTTCCTCCACAATAACATTCCCTTCTTCATCTCATGAGCAACAAACAGTCTGAAATACCCAAACGGAGGGAGAGAACGACGACGAGAGAGATGAGCGAGGGAGAGGGAGGGATTGAGACCCGAGGAAGGGGAGCTGAGGGTTAACGAAACCCTGGGGATTAAGGGTGAGAAAAAATTCCGGTAAGAATCGGAATTTCGAGTACACTTCCGAGTCATCGAACGGAAGTCATTTCGAAAATTTCCAAGTTTTTATAATTTTGAGATTCGTAACCGGAACTTTTTGTTCTATTTTTAAAAAAATAATAAAATAAAGGCATATATACACGCATGGCTCTCTGGTTTAATTTTTTCTCAGAAATATTTGATAAATTTTTGTTGTCCCGCTACCCTGTGGTATTCCCATTTTTCCCATTATACCCTTCATTCCTGCAAATATTTCGTCTATTTTTGGACGGAAATTGATGACGTGGACCAATTGACCACGTCACATCCAATTAAACTGTAACACGTGTCCTTAACTGCTGACTGGACAAAATTCTTTTTCCACCTATATATCCACGTCACTCTCCTCCTGGTCCGACGATTCCTATCTCACTCGAGCCCTTCTTCCGCTCACGTCTCCGTCCACCTAACCCCCGATAGCAAAGTCGACGCCCTCGTCCCGACAAACCCTGAAGATTCATTGTCGTCTTCTCTCTGCTTCGCCTCCGCACACATCCTGTGCATGCCCTTCCCGGAGGCTCTCAAACTCATAGTCAATCTCTGGATTGGCAACCACCTCTAGGAGACCTCATTCCACAAGGACCACTACGAGAATCTCTACATTGTCGTTTCGGGTGAGAAGCATTTTTTGCTCCTTCCTCCCACCGATGTTCACCGAATGTACATCCGTAACTACAAATTGGCAAATATGAGCATCTGAATTTATTTTTATTCTTCCACTCGTGCTTCCTTCTGAAGCATTACCGACTGTGTAATTGTTTCATCTCCTTTAAAGGTACAGGGGATGATCCAGCTGCAGAAAGTGAATATTTAGGTGGTTTCTGCAACGAAAGAAAGATTGACTTGAAAAATTACATCAAATGGTGGGGGCCAAACAAAACTCGTCAGACAGAGGCTGGGACAAAATCGATGGAAGAAAAAAGTATGCTAGAGATATTTGTGTGGAACTGATAACAGTGGAATGGGGAGCTCAGCCTACTGAACCATACCACATGCCCCATCTGGACGTGTCCAATGAGGGAAGAAAGCATAAAGGTTTTGTTGTCTCTGCCTTGAGCATCTTGTCTCGGTCAGCTGCCTACAAAAGATTGCAAGAGAAAGCATCAAAAAGGCAAGACAACAGCGGTGATAAATGAGGAGAATGAAGACAAAAATGCTATCAACAAGATGGACTATGGCAAGGCAGTTGAGAAATCCACAAGTTATGATGTTGCAATCGGGAGACTTGAAAAGGTCGTCCAGAATGAAGGTGCGTTGGAGTGGAGAAGATCCATGGCAACCTCAATGGATTAGTGATCAGTGATGTTGACGAAGCCGGGGGAGCCAGGGGCAGAGCCTATGGCCTGGAAGAGAGTAGCGGAGAGGGCAGTGTCGTTCTTGATTTCGTGGAGCTTCTTCGCGTTGAAGAAGTCGATCGAGGAGGATGTGGAGCGAGAGGATGTTCTTGATGGTGTAGATGGACAGGTGCTTGGCGAGGATCTCGGACATGGTTGCGTTGTCAACGGCGCATACGGTGATGGTGGTGCGGTGGTTGATCTCGTCGGCCAGGTGGGTGAGTGAGAGGTAGTGGTTAAAGATGGATAACTTTGGGTGCTTGGCCAGCAGGCGCGTGATGTTGTGCGCATGGGATGTAGGGGAGAAAACGACGAGGAAGACAGAGAGGACTGGTAGAGCCCCGGCGGTCATGGCTGGACACGTGTTGCATTTCGGTAGGGTCAGCTTGATTTTAAGGGCATTTCGGTAAACTGCCATGGGGAGAGTGACATGGATATATAAGTGGAAAATGAATTTTGTCCAGTCAGCAGTTAAGGACACGTGTTGCAGTTTAATTGGATGTGACGTGGTCAATTGGTCCACGTCATCAATTTCCGTCAAAAAAATAGACGGAATATTGCATGAAGGGTATAACGGGGAAAAGAGGAATACCACAGGGGTAGCGGGACAACAAAAATTACCCTAGGGTTATTTCTGAGAAAACATTAAACCGCAGGGGTACGCGTGTATATTAAGCCTAAAATAAAAAATAGTGTTCAAAATAAATAATATATCTAATTTGGAATGTTTAATTTAAAATCTAAATTTTACATTAAAAAAATTATATTTATTATTCATTTATGATTAATGATTAAAAATATTGAATTTTTATTTTTATTTTTTTTAAAAATAAAGTATAATATATGATGAGTACCGAAATTTTTAAAATGTTTATTTTAAAATCTACATAAAATTTTTACATTTTTATTGTTAATTTATGATAAATAATAGAAAAAATTTCTAAAAATTCGATCCAAAAAATATTTGTATCTTGTTAGGGCCCCAAAAAAATGTTCAAAAAATTCACATGCCGAACCGGAATTTTCGGTTCTAATTCTGAAAATTTCGATTATGTTCCAGTTCCATTCTAGTAAAATATCAAAACAAAACCTGAAAAAAAGTACATTCAGGTGAATACCATCATTCAGTAATCACCCTTACTGGGGATTTTATCTTTTCATTAATATTTTATCTCTCAGTAATATAAGGCCTTAAACCAAGGCTATGTTCGTTTTGTGAATTATTGTAGGATTTGAATCCTAATTTGTTCATGTTCGGCAAGGAGTAGCTTTAATTAAGGATTCGGCTGGAAACTTTTCAATTATGTCCTGCAAAAATTGATGTGCAATCACTAAAAGCTCCTCCAGCAAAACTTAAAGAGCAGAAAAAGCTAAGGGTAAAATGAGATTATGAAGGGCGATTTGGTCATTTTCCCCCCCTCCCACTGCATCCGACCTGCAACAAAGCTGCCTTGTCACTTGCCATGTCCCTGTCTTGTCCCCTGCGCAGCTGCCTTTCGTTGCAAAATTTTGTCGTTTTTTGATAATACCTTTTTGAATATTCAAATTTTAATAAAAAAAATTAATAAATTCGAAATATAAAAAATAACTTTAAACATCATCATTAATTTTTTTTACACTTCTACACAAACATCAATACAACTCTAATATTACCTAAAAATTTTCAAAATACTCCAAATTATCGGAACATAACCCAAGTTGTCATATTTAAGAGGGAAACATTATCGGAACCGATTTTTCCCTTTAACCGGCGGATATATCCGCTACTGATTCCACTTACTGGATGTGTCCAAATTGAGTTTCAGTTCCGATATCTGGTATCTATAGACCTTACTTTGCCAACTCCGAACCGGGAACCAGACCGGATGAACAGGCATATACACAATCAAATCCAGAGATACCCGAAACAGATAATCCAAACTTCAACCCCTTCTCTCGCCGATGAAATTTGGTGCCTAGGTCTTTAAGGTCGGTCATATGTACTCGTGAATAAATCGACACACCCTAATGCCCACACGGGCCTTTTTAGATAAACCCCAGGCTATGGACATACAGGCCCAAATAGCATGTTAACAAGCTCCTGAATGACAATAATTGGATCTAGCTTCGATAAGATATTCGGGGTTTTAGAGTGGCCCATTCGAGTGTCCATTAGGAGAAAGAAAGCCCATACAATTTACCGCAGCTCTGCCTTTAAATCATGCAAATACCTTTTCTCGTTTTATATAATCCATTTTGAGGAGTTAATAGAGATTAAATTATATCAAAGAGTAAAGACGATGGGGTCTTTTGTTGAGCAAAAGCAAAGAGAGGGCGAGCGAGGGTGTATATTGTTGGGTGTTTCTGGAGGGACTGGGAAAGAACCTCTCATTACTTTGCAGCTCCGCCATAAAAACCTCGTTTCAATGGCAGAGAATTACACCAAAACTTAGAAGGTTTCAAGCCCAACCCATCTACATACTTGGGCCGAGGCTTTTTTAGGAAGATCGGTACCATGTACTAAAGCTGGTCCTCCCATCGCTTTCGCTTCCGCCGAAAAAGTACCTAACCAAATACCTTAATTGAGTTTAAAGAATAGCACCAGCCAGGCCGCCACCCAGCCTTCGGTCAGAAAAGCAGGCTGTCAAGTTGGAGGGAAACTTAAATGTTAAGGCGAACAAAGGAAAGCAGCGTGGGAACTTCCTTAGACAGTGCATATTGTCTTGCAAAGACAAACACGACAAATACTCAAAGGTTGTCATCAAACAATCATAGAGGAATACCAGCCACGAAGGAACATCAGCTCTGCTGTCTAAATCAGCAAATAAATAAAATAAATACATAATATAACCACCGCCATTACTGTCATCTTAATTTTGGTTTCAACAGAGAATATACCCTCCAAACTGAACCAAACATTGACGGTACACTTTCGCAAACCCAGTAACATTATGATAATAAAGAAGATTTTGCGTTTGAGAATGATCAACGAGTAATAGATGCACAAACTCGCCATTTTTTATTTTTTTAAAAAACACCAGTGATCAAAATGGTAAATCTTCCACGGTTTGTTTATGCATAGCGTGACAGTGAACCAAACACAAAATAGTTATAAAAAGAATAGGATGTAATAACAGTATTTATAACCAAAAAAACATTGAACTTTCTCTTCTGTGGGGTTTTCTCCAAGGAAGTTGAGCAATGTAAACGCCCCCCTCCAATCTTCTATGCATCCATTTCATCAGATGGAGTTATCCTACAACTGCATGTAAACAAAAATTAATTAGCCAAAGAACATCTCGACCAAAACAGGGAGAAAGTAAAAGAAAAACTGTGTTTTTTTTACCATTTATGCCTTGTTTACATGATCATTGTTTTCCTCTGAGGTATTGTGGAGAGAGCGTATTTTCATTGACAAGTAGAGAAACGAGAATGCTGTCCAAAAGCTCCAAGCATCCTACATGCTACTTCCAGCAACTTCCCTGCCATAAGCGCATGCCAGTAGGTAAAGGTTAACTTTAAGTCAACTCAAGATGAACCATCTACATCGCATGGACATATTAAAATACAGGGAAAGCGACAATAAATGTTGGTTGAATTATAAAACTTCAACAATTCTACCAGAATCACATAATATAATATCTCAAGGTCGGAGACAAAACAAATATGCCAGCTGAATATGAAAGTGTATGAAATAATATAAGAAATACTATAGGGTGTGGAAAACTCATTACAGACAGACAGGCTTTTTGTTGGCATGGAAGACGTGGTGGGGAAGGAGAATGTGGCTCACAGCTTGGCAGCCGGTATTTTATGCCCATTTTTCCTTCTTATGTATGCCTTGGTGGCAAGGCCATGGACTCTCTTGAATGATTGAAGTAATTAGTGGAGGAACCTTCATAAGCTTCCATCACCATTTTTTTTCCTCCCTATTATTCATAAGATACTTAAGCAACTCATCAGCAAGGACTAAGTCCTGTCAGATCCTTTTAATCTTGACTTCCTACCGACAAATTTTGCACCATGTCCAAGCTCCACTTCTCTTCCTCTCTCTTGGTTTGTACCCCCCGTGTGTGTTTGTGGATCAGATTACAGAAGCTGAGTGCTTCAAGCAAGAAAGGTTACACCGATCTTTTAAAGTGATGGCCAAAATAAAATCACCATATCAGAAAGATGATACGACGAGAACAACTTCCACCAATCAGTAGTCAATGACCGCATCACGAAATAATTTGTCCATTACTATCCAATAAGGTGTGGGGCATTAAAAGTGGCACTTTCCCCCTCCTCTAGTGCTATCAACAAAGTCATCAAAAAGCCAAAACACCCGCTGTGATGAACGTGTATTCAAGGATTCCACCTATCCCACCACCACTATCCATCACCAACACAACAGCATACCAAAATCGGACCACCGCCAAATTGGGTCGGAATGCCCATCTATATATATGTGCCTGCTGTTCTAAACCAGTACAAGATGAACTTAACCAACCTAATTAATAACACATCACAACAGCAATTATGGCCAAGAGCAAAACTTTGTACGAAAGAACTAGCTAAACAAGAAGATACCTCTCCTGGGCTTGGCGGCAACCTTAACAACCGGGGCTGCTTTTGTCTCTGCCTTCGGCTCCTCCTTTGGGAACAAAACCCCATCTATCCCTTGCACCGAAATTCTGCCATCCGTGTAGATATCCGGGTCAAACAGATACGCCGACTCATCTCCCTGCCCAAATTTCACAGACCCGTCGGCCTCCTGAGCTACCACTTTGTGCGGCAACCCCAGTGTATCGTACCGGACCTTCCCGAACCTCCTCACCGCATTATACATACTCTCCTCGGTCTGATACTCTGGTATAATATGGTAGTATATTATCTGCTCCGGCGCACCGGGCTCGCTCAACTGGTCCGTGGTCAGCTTAGCCATGGCCTCGTCGTTCGGGGCCAAGACGGTCAGAACGTATCCTTCGGAGACCAAACGTCCCATTTCGGTGGCTAGGGAAGTCAGATTGACCAAAATATCGGCCATCTCGTTGTACCCGCCGTAAAGTAAGAGGGTTTGGATGAAGTCCTTGACTTGGCGCATACCATTGAAGTGACCATGGGGTCCTCCGGGTCCTGGCGCCGGCGCAGGAGCCAGGGATGGGCCCGGTGCCAGGGCGTCATAAACCGGAAGAGCCGGTGGAGAACCGGCCGGTACTGGTGCTGCCGATTTCTTCAACCTGTGGGTCCTTGGGTCCACCTCAGGTGCACCCTCCGGTAATACTGCGGAAATGGACCGCAGATTCCTTCTCCGGTTGAAATCCTCCTGTACGGATCGAGGAATCAGCAGCCTTTCGATACCGTGGATAACGCCGTCGGGGCGAACTACGTCATCCGGGCGAACAATCTCGGAGGAGTCGATGATTCTCTTTCCCGAACCCTGTCTCAAATGCACGTGGTCGTGCCAGAGGGTTCGGTGCCTAACCGGCCCTGAGGCCTCATGGGGCCACTCGTCGGAGCCAATTCGTCTGGGGACAATGTGGAACATCAAGAGGGTCTGGAGGGACTTCAGGTTCCCAGGTGCGAGCAAGAAGCGCTTGAATTCTGGGTCGAGTCCTCGCTCCAGCGCTTCATTTCTTGGCGCGAAAATTGTGATGTTATGTTTCCCCACAGCCTCCTCGAGAGTCTGCAAAAGAAGGGCTTTCTCGACGAGCTCAGCGAGCTCAGTGTAATGCGAGTCGAGGAGGGCCACGAGGACTGAGTTGGAGTTTATTTGGCCCGGACTCGCTGTAGAAGAAGGAGATTTAGGAACCGAGTTTTGAGGCAATGCATTATGAGTTGCCGACGCCGAAAGAAAGAAGAAGGTGAAGAATAAGAAAAGCTTGGAGACACCATAGACGTGAGAATCCATAGCGCTCAAAGAGAACAAGGGACTCCACTTTCTCTCTCTATCTATGCAGCTGGGTCTGGCACTTCTGTTGGGAATAGTAAAAGTAGGACCCGGGGAGCTTGCTTGGGGAGGAGAAGAGAGACTAGTGGAGTTAGACTTCACAATAAAAGTAGGCGATGAGAGACTTACGATGGGTTGTGTTTATTGAGTTCGGACAGGCTGGATGTAGGGACCACACGGCATCCGGCATCCCGAGCTGAGCGGCTTCAAACTCCAAGACCAAGCAGCCCAAGCCAGCCATTATTCTTTGGGCCTCCAATTTTTTAAAGCCAACTAGTCTAGTTAGGGTTGTAATTCCGGTCCCGCGTCTGACATTGCTCCGATTCCCTTTTTGTAATCTGTTCTGGGAATAGGAGATTCGGCTGTTACAGGAATCATAGCCGGAGTTTATTTTGGCGTCTAGTGGAAGCGGAACCGGAATCGGAGTTTTCCACCGAATCGACGGAAAAATCTGATTCCGCCTCTTTTTTTTTTTTTTTTTAACCAATTATCTAAACTACGTCATTTAGGATTTTAAAAATAATAATAACATAACCATGGATCAAAACGTGTTTTATGAAACCCTAACTCCCTTCCCCTTCCCCTTCGGCCCTTCCCGACTCTCCCTTCCCCTTCCCAAACCCCACCCCCTGCCTTCCTTCAGGCTGCCGCTCCCCGCCGCCTTCGTGAGCCTCTCTCTCTCTCTCTCTCAGTCGGTAACTCCCCTTCCCCTTCCCCTTCCCGACTCTCCCTTCCTGCAAACAAATCCCAAACCCCACCCCCCTTGGCCTTCCTGCAAGCTGTTGTCGTCGTGGACTCGTGAGCCTCACTCTCTCTCTCTCTCTCTCTTGAACGTTTGTGATAGGAAGTTAAGAACGACAATACATTATGTATTGATATTTCTATATATTGTAATAATATAGAAAAAATAATATTTGTGCATTGATTTAGAACTCCACCTAAATATATATTGCTTTAAATCCTTTGGGAACTAGTTGAGTTGTATTTCAATAAATTAGCTAAGAACGGGTTAAGCAATGTTTGCTCGTATGATGTTAAATTCTTTCTCTTCATCACCAATCTGTGTGGCAAGTGGTGTGATTGTGCTTATTACCTTTGTTTGATTATCTTGTTATGTTCTAATCTTTCTTGGTTTGTGCATTGGTCTTGAAAATCTTGAAGATTAGAAGAAATTTATGTATTTATGTATATGTGCTGAGAACGTACAATAGAAAGCAATGTGAACTACCAGAATGTATTTGTGCTTTAGGAAAATACAATGTCATTTGTTACAGAGTTTTGCTGATTTATTGAATTATGACCGAATGATTCCAGTCTTTAGGTGGTTACTCAATAATAGGTGAGTTGAATTTCCATACACAAGCCCCCTATTTGTTCTTTTGCTGATTTACAATGTCTTCTCCTGCCATACACAAGCCCCCTATTTGTTCTTTTGCTAATTTACGATGTCTTCTCCTTCCTTATGCAATCGATGGAGTGCTGCTTTTAATGCTTTCTCAAGCCAAAGCTGGATCATACCTTTTTGGGGAAAATCACAAGGATTCTAAAGATCCAACCCTTGTTGTAGCTTGAACCTCTACTGCAGCAACTATTATTGGGGGGCTGTTGGCTTCTGTTGTATTTGTTGTTACCAGTTTCCTCTTTGCAACATCTATACATGTAGTATGGCCTAAGTTCTCTAATTTTTACACCTTTGGTGGTGGCAGCACTGGATTTTCAATACATTCAGCAAATAAAGCAAATGTATTATCTTTAGTGATTGGACCTGGCGCTGGATACAACCTGTTCAGTTATCTAGTTAGTTCTGAATTTTTTAAGAGTACTTAATACTATGTTCTGTCATGAAGAAATCATTTTATAAGGTAGTTGTTTGTTTCTCATCTTTGTTTCAATAGTTTCTCTTTTATAGCAGGTCACGTAGGATGTTTTTTTGGTTGTTCTTGTCTTTGGTATTTGACTGTTCTTGTCTTAGCGGAATTCCGCTTCCGACTCTTAGCGGACTTAGTGGAAGCGAAAGCGGATAGCGGGAAGCGGAAGCATACTCTATTTTGGTCATCCGCTAGTTAGCGGACCGGATGTCGGAATGTCAAATTCCGCTTTCGACTAGTCCTCTATGCACCCCTAAGTCTAGTATTATTTTGGGAGCGGCTAGCCTAATTTCAGTTGAGTTTTTTTTTTAAGATTTGTATCTTATTTTTATATTTATATATTAAATATTACAAAATATATGTATTTTAATATAATATTTTATTATTTTTATATAAAAATTAATCATTTTTTACAATTTTACACGCGTACCGATACAACTTTAAGTCTTTAACCTCACTTAAATATTCACAATTTTATCATAATCTTACAAATTTCTTCTAATCGAATATCACCTTAATGTTATAAAATTGATATCACACGCGTGTCTAGTTTCTTATCTAATGCCTAATGGCTATGAAATTGTTTGTCTCATACACTCCCCGATGTAACGCTAATCTATTCCGGAATGCCTTGATTCGTCAAATTTATTAGGTTTTAAGAATGATATGCAATGTAATTTAATGGAATAATAATTGATATACTAAAATATGTGCTTAGTTAATTTAATGATTAATTGATTGTGCCGAATCATACTAGATCTAACCCAAAAAAATCGAATTATATCATATCATGAAAATTTTAAAATAAATACAAAGAGTTATATAATTAAAACCATCATGCTATTGTTATCCTTTCAAACAGAAACCTATAGTTTTATGGAATGTATAAGTAAAAGATTCGAAGACATTTATTAATTTAAGATAGTTTAATCTTTTTAATTGTGATTGATGTCTACCGTCCTCTTTTAAAAGGATCGATACTACTATCCCCGGAAGTTGAGATTTAAAAATGTTAGTAATTGATTTGAGAATGCAAATTATTAGGTTTTAAGAATGAAGCAAATATAATTTAATGATAATGATAATTTGAGTTTTAAGGTTCTCTAATATGAACACTAGGGATTATATTGTAACGATCTAGTTACATTTGTGCTTTTAATTTTAAAATAACTAGTTAAGATTATTTTTTAAATTACTTAAATTATTATAAAAATTTAATTCAATCTAATAAAATTTTAAAGTGAGATTTAATTAAAACTTAAGTGAGATTCGAGATATCACATCTTCTAAACTCTGTAATCTAATTTGATGCTCATGCATAATCGTCCTAAAATTGACACCAAGGTGATGTTCGTTTTGTTAAAAAAATCAGGAATCAAATCCTAAAGAAATCATGTTCGGCTAAGTTGAGAAAAGATCAATGATTCGGAATTTTGTTTTCATTTTTTGCCCTTAAAAAGTTGATATTGAATGACTAAAACACCCTCCACCACAACCTAACAACTAAAAACAACAAAGGGCAAACTTGGAATTTTTAAAATTTCTGTTTGCAGCTGGCCTGCCGCCTGACATGTCTCCTGACATGTCCCCCTCACTTTTTGCCTGCAGCCGACGTTTATGCTTTATTTTGCTTTTTTGATTTTTTTAATTAAAAATATTATTTTTTTAATATAAATAATAATAAATTCGAAAAAAAAACAAAAAAACTATAAACATCATCATTCATTTTTTTTACACCTCACCAACTTCTACACAAACACCAACACAACTTTAATATCACCTAAAAATTCACAAAATTCTTCAAATCCTACAAAAATCTTCAAAAACGAACATCACCCAAAAGTTAAGCAGGCGACTACACGTACTTGAAGCAATTATATATGCCGTTTTCATTTTAAAAAAAGAAAAAGGAAAAAAGATATATGCCATTTTCTTTTGAGCAAATACTAAAGACGCGTAGATTACACCTCAGAGTCCAAATAGTACGGAGAAAATAATATTGCAAAAACATAAGCTGACTTTTACCCGTGATTTTTCCCGTTGAGATTAAAAACAAACAAAAGAAGGATGGACAAAACTATCGAGTGCAAGTGAGTGAGTTCCAAAGTCGACGCAGAAGCCGAGTCTGATAGCTCAGCGGCACGAAGGCAAGCTGTCGGTGTCCGAAATGTGAGAAATCGAACAAATGCCCTCAATTCTACGCTAAGCTACGAAATCCAGACGTCGCTTTAAAGCGCGAGTGGGATGCGTGACCTTCGTCGCCTTTATGAGGGACTTAAATATCAGAAAACGGCGACGTTCTGTCTGCCGGCAGATGGTTTGTCGCTCTCTACTGACGGACGATTTTCTTTTATGATACTCTGCGTTGATCATGCCATTGCCAACCACAACCGGGAACCCTCCCGAGCTTTTTCTGGCTTCTAATCGAAACCACATTTTTCTAGAGCATCGGTTTTTTTTTTATAAGTAGAGCAGGAAAGAGTATCAGGTTGTGTTTGTGTTGTAAAATTTTAGTGTCGTTAAAATTTTAGGTATTGGGTTTAATGAAAAAGTGAAGAGAGAGATAATTTTTTATATTTTTTATAGTAAATAGTAATGATTTGATGGGGAGAGAGAGATTATATTATAATATTTAATTGTGTTAAAATTTTAGAGTGGGTAAAATTTTGGTACACAAGCGCACCCTCATTCAGGGTAGAAGGCAGGTATTAGTCTTGGAAACAGTAAAAGTCAAGTAACTCTTTTTTATTATTATTTATTAGCAGGTTAAAAAGATCTAACAGAGGCCAAGGAACCCTTTTCATTATTTGCCTTCAAAGTTCAGACTCGGTCGACTCCTGATATTTTTTTTACGTTAAGTCGCCTCATAGAATAAATTATTCGATCACAATGATAGAATATATCAAAAATACCCCCACAAAAGGATAATAATTTTGAATATTTGTAAGTGAATAAATTAGTTTTAATTTTAATAAAAATAAGGTATATAGCAAAAGGTTGATGGCACGAAGAAGCCACGAATGAAGTGAAGTGAAGTTTCGTACAAATTTATCATGAAAAAAATTGAAAAATTCTAGAGCTCCACAAACCATCTGAGTCCCCCATCTTATCACATGAGATTCCCGCAATCTTCGTATTCGATTTTGAAACAGACCATGTGTTGTGGCACTTTAATGTTCACATGAAACCTTGCCGAAAACAATGAACTGCACATTATGTGTCTTCTTCGTTGAGCTTGGAAGTATGAAATCTGCGCCATTTTAGTTTTTCTATCAAGTCTAGCAACTTCAAGAGTTGCAGGTCACAACCATTGATGCAAGGGCCGACGAGGATGTTTTCTTTTGATTATATATATATATATCTATATAGTTAGAGATGGACAACCCAAATATTTTCTTGGCCTGATCCCCACATAAAAAACCAAAGCATTCCCATAAGCAATCAGATGAGGAGTCTCATGGACCTACAATGGCAAGAGTAATCAATGGCAGTGGACCTTGTCAATTTAACATGTAGGGTCGACATCTCAGACTATTTCACGGCATCTCAGAGGACAGAGTATTCCTGCCAATAATTGCAGGCATCCCAGCGTACATCCAAGCAGGCTTTCCTTTCCGTGAATTCTATGACTTTGTGTGTGCTGCATTAGAGTCACTAAAAGGTCACTCTTCTCTGCAAGAACCTACATCGCCTTAGAAACACTCAAAAGACATATCACATAATAGAGTAATGCTAAGAACGACACGTCAGATATCTATATAATTATATAAATATTAGTGCCGAAATCTGGCAACCCATCCAGACAGTTGAAGTACATAGGTAGCGACTGGGACATACACTTACAAACAAATTCACATAGAAATACCCATTCATAAAGTCTCCGTCCAGATGTAAGCTCTTTCTCATACTCTTCCTCTCTTTTATTTGGACTCAAATCACAACCCCAATTTACCCTCTCGTCTATGTTGCAAAAGCATCTCGTCCTCAGCATGTCATGTCTGGAGAACAGTGAGCCTGCAAATCCAAACTTCTTTCGGATCAGAAATTCAATTGATGGAGATGGCGCTAAAATAAGATGAAACCAATCCAAAACACAAAATAGTTTTGTTGGGAGCAGGTACAAGACAATTCCTGTAAAAACTGTGTCAAAGCACTCTTAACTACCATTGGCTGTTATGACATCCTCAAGAATTACACCTTCATGTATTACATAAATTCTTTTTCATTTTATCTTATAATTTACTAATGGAATTATGCTACCTTACCTTCCTATTAAGCTACTAATGTTGGGTTTGACATAGAGAGAGACGCCGGCAGACATTAGCCTCAAGAACAGTATGCCCCACTAGGAAATGACAATGGCAGAAACATATTGCAATATGCCAGCCTTGGTAGTGTGAACCAGGTGCCTTTGGTGGACTCATTATCTTAAGAAAATTTAACACAGAAAAATAGGCACTTACTTATCTCCAAATATGAAATGCTGAGGATAGATGCATTTGCTGAAACAATGTTCCACAACCTAACTTGAAGCTGAACTAGCAGCACAAGGAGCTGGCTGATTGCCGTCATGCAAAGGGTTCTCTCCACTCTCAGCAATGTTCTGGCTGCTTTGCTCCATAACAGAAATATCACTGAAATGATTTGCTACAGAAGCTTGGCTGGCTCTACTACTTTCTCTGGTCTCAAGGTGCTCCATCATACGAGACACACTGGCAATTCCTGCATTCACTTCTCTCTGAACTTCAGGGCCAATATCTGTCATGGAAGTGCTACGAGAGAAAAGCCTCTCCTTCCACCCTCTTGTACTCTTCGAAAATGATTCTTTGTATCTATGATACAAGTACGATGTATGTAAATGATAGATGGGCAGAGGAAAGAAGTTAAAAGTTGCCAAAACTTATATGGGATACCAAAAACGAGTATTCCTTTCAGAAATTATACCTCATCGACATTGTATTAAATCTAGATTTCACAGACTCCGAAAATGACTGAAAATCTGATGGTCCTGCTCTATCTCCAGTAGGTGGTGAGGAATAACTAGCAGGGCTCCTGCCAAAAAACAAGAAAGTAATAATCAAGCTTCTGAAGAAATACAAGCACTCTGCCACGTACGTGCAAAAAAGAAATCGAAACATGCAATACACACACCATACACACAGGCACAATATGAAGAGAAGTTATTACGCCTATGGAAGGGATGTAATTACCGATTGCTCAGTGCAATCCCTTGACGATTTGTCCGGAGGAAGGCAGATCCAGATGCTGGGGAACAAACTTGATCAGTATGAACAGAAGGAATATGTGAGACATGCAGTAATGGATCATCTCCACCAGATGCTAGTGGGGTAGATGGACTAGCCCCACTGATTGCAGCTGGTTCATCGTCACCTCCAGAGGCTGAAACATTACTAGGAGGTCCACCAGGATGAGTGGAGAATACCAAAATGTGTCGATGACCATTCGGAGATGACCGACCCCTCTGACCTTCTCTCCTACCCATATGATTGGCCCTCCCCATTGCAGCAGCAGCAGCCAAGTGCTGGATTATACGCTCTTCAAGTTCGGCATCGTTAGCACCTAAGGGCAACTGCATTATAGTTTACAAATCACATAAGAATAACCAGATTGACACACTGTGATGTGTTTGATTACAAACAAAAGAAACAAGATCCCAAGTGTTGCTAGAAACCGGACATGCTGCAACTCAAAATCACCAAGGGTGGGATGAAGAAATATAGTGGCATTTCTCGGTGGAGTAACCCTAAAGCTCCTCTCCCGTACTACTGCCTCGAGCGATTCTTGACTGCCACAATTGGCACACATAAGATGAGAACATTTAAAAATAAAAATAAAAAAAGCCCTCCAACTATAAATGCCAAAAAAATGAAACAATGAAAATGCACCTAGTGGGATCTTTCAGGCTGATAAGTTGCCAACACATGGGACACTGAGAGCTTCTTTGGCACCTAAAATTAAAATCTGAAGTTAGAATCCAACATTTCATCCCTTCATCAGAAATAATATGCACCACAAACTTCGCATCTACCAACCACCAATACGTAGACAATTAAAATTGCATTCATTACTTCTCCAAATGAGCAATATTTTGGAACATCCCAAAATAGAATAAAGGAACCAAATCATAGGACTGTAATGGAGGTAGCAACACATTCAATTTCTTCATAGGCTGCTGATGAGAAAACTGGAATGTTAGCTTTTGGTATTTCAACAAGGGAAAAGGTGATCATTCTAAGTGTATGAGAGAAAAATATAGAGGGGGGGGGGGATGCAGAAGCGGCTTGGTTGCTCTTCCCTGCTGCACTTTAAGTTTTAGCCATAAAAGGTTCCTTACATTGGGAAGCAAGGCTGGGCTGAGTTGATAATTAACTATAACTCATGGATTTCCAAGGAACGAAAAATACTCTAAGCCTTAACAAAGATACAAAATATTATTCACGCATCGTATTGAAATCAACTGTGTCATCTGATCCATTTCTATTTAAGGGAGTTGATTCAGGTAGCATAATGAACCTAGCAAAGCAGCTTCAGGACACTTCTGCGAACCTCAACCCGCCCCCTCCAGCCCAAAACGAAAAATAAAAAATAAAAGGGGGGAGGGGAATCCCCATTGATAATGTCATTGGCAAAAGGAAAAGACTATGGTGCTCTGTACTAACCGGTCTGATATCAACAGACTTAAAAGTGAACTTGGCTTTCTTTCCTTCTTTTATATGCATGGAACTTGGGCTATTAGACCATCTAAAAACTAATTTTGGCAGTTGAATCACTAAACACCATCTATACATCAAAGAAAAAACGCAAAAAAAGGAGGTCGGACAACATTTATTCCTCTATTTGTTGAAACAATAGAGAGAATTATCAAATTATGGAAATTAGTGTATGCATTAACAACAAAGGTGAGAGAGAATGTTTAGTGTCAAAAAGGAAACAATTCAATAGCTGGAGATAAATTGATTTTACCATTCAAGGATGCACTGAAGGTGAAAGTCATGCTTGCAAGTAGTTAGCTGCAACAAAAAGAAATAGAATAAATACAAAGGCACATGCTTTTAGCAAGAGAACAAGAAAGAGAAAGAGAGGGTGGGAGGGAGGGGGCAAGAGGAGGATGCTGTTATATATTGATCATAAAATGGATCACCGTTGATGGATCACTTTCAGAAAAATCCTCAAGGCATATGCTGCAAGCATCATCGCAGGCTTTCTGTATGCCCCCTTCCACAAAGGCTGCAGCAGATATCATATGAGTTTCTGGCTTTGCCTCTTCCATCCCAGGGACCTTGAAAACATACAAACTTCCAAGTTTCAGGACAAATACAAAAAACTAGAATTTCATACTCCTTAAATTAAATGAGTAATTTCCTGTAAATGTCAACCAAGACAAGCAGCATGTTTATAAACCCATAGAGAAAAGGCAATAACTTTTCAAGGAAGAAAACATATGGGTTCCTGAAATCGATGAAAAACACCCCATTACTGATAAATCTTCTCGAACTACTAACGAATCTACAAAGCTAACTGGAAGTTGTTAAATTTGCCTCGAGAGCTAAATAGCATCGGAAGTGACTAATCTAATGCTTAAGTCATTTAATTCATGGAGAGGGGATAACAAACTTTTTTCCAAGGCGACGGGACAACATTACAAAAACCGCATAAAACCACCTAAGTAGCCTTAAATTTGTGTGAGGCTTTCTTTATCAACTATCAAACATAACTAGCTATCTTCAACATTCGCTGTTAACATAAGAAACTTTCCCCCGCTGAATTTTAGAACGTTGATTCCTCCCTCTCGGACTTGTACACACAGAAGAATTTTAGTACTATTATTCTCCGTGCCAACCAACAGCAAACAGCTAGGTAGTTATTTTGTGTTTTATAAAAAAAAACAAGGAGAATCCCTGTTTTTGCGCGGAAAGAAAGAGCTTATTACACAAAACCCCTATATTAGAGACAAAACTACACGTGGGCACAAACTTAGCCCAACTACACAAATACGTACACATAAACATATCAAAAAAATAAGCCACGGGGGCAATGGATCTTTCCAGGAACGGATATAAAACCAGGAACCATTCTGAGATTTCTTTTAAGAGAGAGACAAAATTTTGATCGAATTTCTGTGAAAAAGATATGAGGTTTACCTCCATAATGGAATAGGAAATCCTCCAGAAAAATGGGTCAAGGATGTAAGGGAACGCCCATCAAACAAGGATCAAGCTGTGAACTCCTCAACCCAATCCAGAGCTAATCCTAGCGATCCATACAAGCAAATCAAAACCCAAAAATTCAGTGACGATCACGACAAACGAGAGAGGCAGAGAAGGAGAGGAGGCGAGAGAAAGAGGAAGAAGAAGCCTGTGTTTGTCTTCCCCCTTTACCTTCTATTATGGGTTTGTTCGTCTCTTTAATTGTTCTCCTTCTTCTTTTTTTTCGTTTTAGGTTTGGGTTCGTGTGTTGGAAAACAAACCCACCGTCCCCCAACAGAATCTCTCAGAAATAGCCCCCTCTTCATTTCCCACCCACTTTAAATAATTGACAATCTTATGTTATCTTTTGATGAAGTCTATTCTGATTTTCAGGCCTAAACCCCCTTTTTTTTCTAATTTTTAATTAGTTGTCAGTTTCTTAAGGATTTTTTTATAGACTATTTAGCGCATTGGTAATCACTAATCATAGGATTAAAAAATCGCTAATCATAGACAACATATTTTTAATATTTCCGCTCAAATTGTAGATATTAATATCTATTTTTGGAAAAAAAAAATGTGATAAGATAACCATAATAATCGATTAATATTTTATATATTATTTTGACTCTTTTTTGGTCTGATATTCTACAACTAGTAATCCCTTGATCCAAAGGTTTAGGATCTTTTAAACACATATTAAACTATTAGCAAGTCCTCTGTAAAATTTAATTTTACCATTAATTTAAGATAATTTAAGTCTAATTTAGCAAATTTATGACGTTAGGACTCATTGAAAGTTATTTAAAATTATGGCGTGGAGAGGAACATTGATGGTTGCTTAGACGGTTGTAATTCCATCACCTCTATAATAAAATATATTGGGGAGAGACCGAGAGAGTAATTAATTAGTTGGCCAACTAGAACCGGACCCTTATGGGCACATTGGGCAGCTTTCAATATAAAAGTGGCCAAATGGGGTATCTTTAATCATACAAGAAGAGAACTGACAAGTCCTCGACCCAGTCTTAGCAGGCCGCACCCGCAGAAGACTTGGAAACTGAGCTCTTGTGAAAAAAAATCCGGATTCGAATACTAAAATCGGTCATGTTCGGCAAAAGTTGAATTCAGCCTAACAATTTCGAATTGGTATACCCTGCAATTCCTAGGGTATTGCAGGGGGAGCAATTAAGAGAGAGAGGGACAATTGCAGAGGAGCCGGATCCAACAATTTCTTATGCAGCATGTCGACCATCTGACATGAGTGGTCCCAGATATACGGCAGAGAATTTATTCCTATCCCTTGAAAATTATTAATTTGGACATAGTTTTTGACTTAACAAGTCATGGCAGTATGGGCAAGATTGTCTTTGCACCAAAACAAGAAGACAACTTCTGCAACAGACTGCCCCTGCAGCAGATGTGCAGTCAGTTACAAATTCATGAATGACCATAGACAGAAAAAAGTAAAAAAAAAATATACAAGTTGCAACACGTGTCAATGCCTTGAAGTAACGGTTACAAGGCAAAGTTAAAAAAAAAAAAAAAAAAAAAGGTAGAAACATATGTTGGTCGGCAGTTTAATCGTAATTATAATAAATATTATAAATAAACCTAAATTTAAATATTATTTTATTTTTTATTTTTTTCACTCAACCCAATAAAAATAATCTACAAACAATACCTTTAAACATTATCATTACTTTTTTACACCTCAACAACTTTTACACAAACACCAATACAACTTTATCATCACCTAAAAATTCACAAAATTCTCTAAATCTTACAAAAACCTTCAAAACGAACATCACCTGAATTTAATGTCGTTTCAGTTGGACCATGGTACTAATAGATTAAGAGGGAATATTCTACGCAATCCCGAAAGTCACTGGGTTATTTTAATACATCATCATTGTGTTAATCCGTGTTGTGTGTTTTATACACTATCTCCGGATTCTTGTTAAAGGAGAACGTCTTCATCTACAAAAGTATTATGAAATACAGGTATTCAACAAAATTTATAAAATTAACATTTAAAATTTTAAAAATTAAAACACAAACATCAATACCTTTTACATAATCTCTAACAAATTTTTACACTAACTTTCTTTTTAAAAAAAAATTATAACAAATATTCTCTCTTCATATTTTTTCACCTAACTCCAACATTTTTTATTAAACAATTACATCAAATCATCTTTCTCAACATCTTTTTACAAAACGAACATCTTCCAAATCTCCACCGAATTTTCAATAGGTGGTTAGGCAATAACTGTCATGTCAAATATGTACATATATCAAAATTTTGCTGAGTTTGATTTCGTACGAGGGTTTGTGAGAATTTGGTAAAAAATTTGAAGTTTGTTTGACAAAAATATGGTTAGACACATTGCACCCTGAATTGACAACTTGTCAAACATTTATATTAAAATGACGACAATGCCGTTGACCCCCTTTGCATATATTAAAGATAATGTTATTAATTTATTAAGTTATTTGGGGTATTATTGTCAACCGGAGGGTGTAAAGTGTCTAACATCGTTAATTGGATGGTGCAATGTGTCAAGATAGGTCATTTATGATGGAAAATATTTAACATTGATAATTAGATGGTGTAATGTGTCAAGGACTCAGTAGTTTTATGGATAAAAAGTGTATTTATACCAAAGTTTTAAAAGTTAAAAAAAATTCTTTAAAAAACATTATAATTTTGGTTGGTGTTGTAAAACATGAGCAGTGGGTTAGTTTGCAGCAGATAACCTATCTTCCCTGTGGGGTAGTGATGAGAATACGAGCAAGGCTTCAAATGAGCTAGTTGAAGTCCCCGTAAAGCCGGTTACGAGAGAATGAGCCAAGAAGTTCAAGGACGTACTCGACGAAATCATTCATGAGATATGGGCTCAAGCAATTTCGTGGAGGCCCATTGAGCATCATACATGTCAGCAACAAAGAATCATCATCATGATTCGAGTTCTAGAATAACCCATCAAATCAGATCAAGGCTAAGCTTCAAGGACAAGCTTCAAATGGGCAACATTGACATGTATATTTGCATGCCAATAAATTACTGGAAAAGCCCTAGCTTTGAGATTAAAAGGGCAATTATTTTTAATTCCTTTTCTTTTGAAGGGAATTTCTGGGTGTATGGTCACTTAAGGTTTTCTTTCCTTTTTCATTTAAGTCGTCTAGCTTACATTTTAGTCGAAGATGGTGTTTGATTTTAATTAGTCATGTTTTTGTCCTTTCCTTTTCTTTCTTAGGCGTGTAGAGTCAGCCACCTAACGGCAGTTTGTCCTTTTGTTTTATTGTTTCCGTCCATCTCTTCGTCCAGGTTAGGAAAGTCAAATAAGGAATTTCCAATTTGTTTAATTTAGTTGTTGTTTCCGGCCAGCTTTTGTTATAAGGAAATATTTTTATTTCCTTAGTTTAGTTTAGTTTAGTGTTTTACGTCAGGTGCTAGTCAAATAAATAAGGAATTTTGGGTATGTTTAAGGGTGAAAATTTTGGGTATTGGGGTTTGGGAAATATTGTAAAGTAAAGAAATTTTATGAGAGTTGGCGAAAAAGTGAAGATTTTTAATAAATATTATAATAATAACAAATTATGTGGTGAATTTTTTAGTAGTAAACCCAAAATTTTTCAATTGGGGCTCAAACATGTTTATTTCCTTAGTCTTCTTGTTTTGTTTTAGACGTCCAACCTTAGTGTTTTATCTTCCTTATTTGTTTTAGGCGTCTAAGAGGTTATTTCCTTACTAGTTTAATTAGGTTTTGTTTTCTTGTTATTTTCAACCCTTTAAATAGGAGCTTTGCATTGTAATTCAAGGAGACATTGATCAATATATTTGTGAGAGTATTTCTATTTGGTTCTTTGAAGAACTTCTCGAACTTATCGGGATTTCCCGTGGCGTTCATCCTGACTTATCAAACGGATTTCAATCACCGTTTGTGGCGTCCTCATCATACCGATGTTCTTGTTTTCTTAAACAACGGGTCGAGGTTCCAATCGAATCAGTCCTAGAAACGATCTTGGGTTCCCTATAGTTGTTGGGTCTCGTTACGGGTTAACGGGATTCAGATCAGGTATGACCCTATAGGTAAATAAATTTTCTGCACCATAAATACAAGGGGGGAAATGTTGACTTTGGGAGATGCTGGACAGTAGTTATAGCTTAATCCATAAAGACCCATAAACATGATGCAAACTCTTTGGTAGCTGTCTGGGATTTGCTAGAATTTGGAGTGTTTGGTTAAGTCTCAGGAAGTCATATACCTACCGCTTTCATTCTGTTCAACCTAAACCTTGTCATGGGTATCAACAACATATTGAAGATAGTTTTGGTTAGGTAGTGTTTGTTAGTTCAAGTAATATACTCTATTCTCGATATGGTCGCATCTTACCTACATTAACAACAAGGAATGTAAATCATTTATTTTTATTTGTTGCTATAAAGTCTATAGGCTCAGTTCGGTAAATTTATTGTGGCCATAAGAAGCCCAACCAAAAGGTGGACGGGCTTGAGGTAGGCCGAAATATCAGCCCACTTGCAATCTCTGAGCAAAAACGGGGCCTACTAAATCTGGGTTCTTCCCACTTGGACCGTTGGACGGTCTAAAAGAGAGAATACGAGTTTTCTAAGCATGAAGCAAGGTCTGCATCAATTTTCCCCGACCGCTCCTCTCATATTTTTGATTTTGATGATAACAAACTTTTCCAACTAGTTTGAGACCTTTAGATTCTACATTTGCAAATCTTTTTTAAGAAAATGATATCAAGAGTTCTCTAAGCTTAAATTGGCCTTAGATATAATTGAACACCTCTACACAAGCTTATTGGTCAATCTTTACATTGTAGGTGTTTTTGGAATGCTTGATGGTGTCAAGGGAAACCATTTTTCAGTCTAAGTGTTGATGGTGTCGACACATAGGACCATGGTGTCGACACATTGGTCATACTCCAGAATGCACAAAAGTATGAGTCGACACATAGAAGACATAGTGTCGACACATTGAACAATGGCAAGATCCCGTTTTTTTTGTCGTCCGATCGAGCTGAAATTTGGAGAGGACGTTCACGACACAAGGTGCTATAATCTGAACGGTGAAGATCAAATTTTGAGCTCGGGAACAGTGTTTCTCATGCATGAACAATAACCGCGAAATTGGTGTTTTCGGAATGCTTGTTACTGTCAAAAAAACACATTTTTCAGACTAAGTGTTGTATGTGTCGACACATAGGACCATAGTGTCGACACATTGGTCATACACCCGAAAAGTGAGTTTCCAGGCAAAGCTCCTAGGTGTCGACACATACATGGAAGGTGTCGACACATTCTTCGATTTCTCAGATCTGGAGCGACGTCATTCATTCTAAAAGTGTCTCCAACGGCTCTAAATGCCCTCCAACGGCTCCAAAACATGACAAGAAAGCCCTTGGTGCCCTAGAGACTATAAATAGAACAAGATTGAAAGAGAAAGGTAAGAGCTTCACACGAAAATCATCCTTGCCCTAATTTCTTGAGAGAGAAAGCTCAAAGAAGAAGGAGAGAAGTTCTTCCAACCTTGAAATCTCGTGATTCATCTTGTAAATCCGGAAGCCTTCCTTGAAGAACTCATTCTTCCAGTAAATCTCAGGTTCTTACATTTGTAGATTTGGCTTAGAGAGCCCTATCATTTCTTGAGCTACCCATTTGTAGATTTGGCTTAGAGAGCCGTTCCATATCTTGAGCTATTCATTTGTTGATTTGGCTTAGAGAGCCATCCTCCATTGTACCCATCTATTGTAAAACATCTGAGTGTTGGGTAAACACTTGGTCCTACTTGTGAGAGTAGAAGAAGTCCTCTAGGTTGTGAGGATTTGTAAGAGAGTTAAAGTGTGAGCTCGGAAAACACTTGGTCCTACTTGTGAGAGTAAAAAAAATCCTCTAGGTTGTGAGGATTTGTGAGAGTTGAAGCGTGAGTTCGCAAAACGCTTTGTAAAGGTTCTTTAGCACCCGGAAAGCTAAGGTGTATTCGCTATTTGGAGAATAGTGGAGGAAGCCCAAGGAAGTCAATTGCCTTGAGGGTGGACGTAGGCACGTGTTTGACCGAACCACCTAAAAATACTGGTGTCATCTTCCTAACTCTCATCTTTCATTTCTGCTGATATTGTTTGATTGAACTTGCTTATCCTTTATTGTTAATATCATTGTCTGCTTATATCCAGTCTCTAGTTTTCCTAGAAATAGATCTGAACGTTTTGAGTTTGTTTGCAAAAGAATTCAAAAGTTTTTGAAAAACCCAATTCACCCCCCCTCTTGGGTTGTTATTTAGACTCACAAATAATTAAGAGAAGGGGGCGGGGGGTTTGAATAAACAAACATATAAGAGCCGAAAGACACAAAAGTTGATCCCGTCTTTTCCAATTGGGGGCGAAGAGTCCAAGCAAGTAGATGAGAAAGTGATAAGTAGGGAAGATAGGTATTCTTAATAAGAAGGGAACTTTGGCATCAAATGGACCGCCCATCCATACTATAAGAAAAAAAAAGAAAAAGTGGGACTAAGACTTTTTCGCCCTGCTTGTAGTACCATATAAGTTTGTGCGGTCCATCGGCTGAACAAGATGATTTTAGAATCTAATCTAAAGCAGGCTGCAGGCATCTTTCTTTCACCCTCCTGAGGCATTTTCCCGAATTTTTTAAAGCATCAAGGGAGTGATTCTTTGTTAGTGAATCCATTTTGTTTTGTGGGCTTTTCTAAGCCTGTTTGATTTAAAAAGAAATACCCAAATATTAATGAATTAACATATAATGCATTATTAATCTATATCTACTAATAAAGTTGGGCTTTTGGGTAGGTCGGTCATCAAATCACTGTCCTCGCCCTTGTCCTTGCCCAGACATGAAACTTTTGTAGTTTACGATGTAGAACAAATGGCCTCCGGAAAGCGAGAAAGATACAACCGCCCCTATCTCCAAGGACAAGGGTAGGGGTCCTAACCCCACGGGGGCAGCAGCATAAAGCGACAGTTGTTACATGCCCAGCCAGAAACACGATTTGCAGTTCAGTTCAAACCCACATGGGGCTAGCATCAAGAAGAATGGAGAATGCGTAGAAAAAAAAAAGAATGGAGAAGGACTGGACTAGCCCTAGATGAAAGTACATATATTTCTGCCACAACGTAAGATCGCCATTGTTGAGGGAAAATCAAATTAAAGGTCACAAGAAAAGGTAGATTTTTTTTAGACATGTGATCCCACTTCAATAAAAGGTGTTAAAATCACAAATAACAATATCACCTTTTGGTCTCCAAGTGAATCTCCTCCACCGAAGGCCTAATTTAACAAATCACTCTTTATAGGCATAGTCAAAGTTTAAAACTAAAAGTGATCATTTTAATAGTGCAGAAAGAAGTATCCGAGAAATTCAATCTTGAAGAATATAATTCGAAACAAACGGATAGAAGGATAGAAACCCATGAATATGCTCCCAAATATGCCAAAATCGGATTCGTTAAAGGAGCGATCAATATGCGTTTCAAACGTAAAGAGTCCCCATATTGCCTCAACTCTCTTGTAAAAGTCCTCGCTCCAGAACCTCTGGGAGACTGGGAGGGAAGATACTAATTTTCGTTCACGAGAGAAGGAAACTATAGATCACTTTGTAACATCTCTTTGACCTTCCCCAATAAACAAAGCAAAAAAAGAAAACCAATCTACGCCGAGCAAACCAAGTCTATAGCTAAGAACCACTCCTTTAGCTGAGATAGTTGGAATCGACAAATTAAAAACTACAACAATCCCAATTCCCACCTATTTTAACTCAAGTTGATTTTCGGGTGATCTTCAATTGATCTTAAGAGTGAGCTCTGCTAATAAGGTTCTGGTTCCCTACCGTTTTAAAACTAGAGATTTTAAAGCCAATTGAGGTGCTATAATTCAAAAAACTGTTGGGACTTTTGAAAGTCCAAATGAAAAGTGTGCATCAATGGAGTCTGTGCAGCCACACAGTCTTCAATGACATCTCTCAAGCCCCTCCCTCCTCCTTGTTTAACAAAAAAAAAAACCACTCCCTCCTTCACTTCCATCTATTTTTCTTGCTCTTCTAGCAATTCCACCCTGTTCAATCCTTCAACAAGACTTAACCAGAAACGCTGCAAGTTGGAAACCAATAAATTTTCAGCATTAATCAAAGCGTTGGGGCTTTGGCATGGTCACTTGGGCATTTTATCAAACTAAAGTGGTGTGTAAATGTAATTTTGATAAATAAAAAAACTTGAAAGAAAAATACTAGTCATTGGTTTGCCAAGGGTAACTTGGAACTTCGTGGATGTGTAGGCAATTGACTTAAAAACGTGTTAAAGTTCATTGATGTCATCTGGTCTACCATATAAATTTAATCACCAGCCATTTTCAAGCCCTTTTGAGCACCAGGGCAGCCAACAAGCCCACAAAGTCAATTATGCGATATACACCACAAATCGGCCACTCAGAGCACAGGTTGAATCCATCACGCCCTTTTTCTTTGAAATCCAAAACAGCCATAATTTGTGTTTGTAATATATACAGAACATAACATATCCAACACAAACAGAAGACATCCACGCAATAAAAACCGGGTACATTTATACATCCAAAATCAGCAAACTACACCTCCCTTATGTACTCTGTACATATACTCTAGAAAAGCCTTAAAGGAGCAATTTTGCCCTTTTCTAAAACTCCAACAAATGAGAAAAAGAAACTCTAGAACCTACTAACAAAAAAGCAACCAACCCAAAGAATTCACTCTCAAAAAAAGTCGACTTGATTATAATAATAAGGGATAAATGCAAAATCAGTACATGTATTATAAACAAAAATCGATTTAGTCCATGTGATATGAAAAATATCGATTTAGTCCTTATGATTTCAGAAAGTGATAAAATCAGTTCCTGATGGAGGACTAATAACAAATAAAAATAGAATTACAGGGACTAAATGGATACTTTTCATATTACAGGGACTATATTAATTTTTGCGTATAGCACATAGACTTATTTTGTATTTATCCCTAATAATAACAGGTAGAGGTGAATTTTTTTTTCCCCTGCGGGGGGATGTTTTGGATTTTTCTTTTTTACAGTACATTTACCGGACAGGGGACTCCCTCTGGGAATTACTTCTCCAGAACCCACTACCGTAAAACCTCTCCCACATCTCCTTCTCTAGCTCCATTGCCTCCTTCTCCGATTCCTCTTTCTGCATCGACTTCGTCTCCAACGACAAGCCGTCGAAAGTCACCACTGGGTGCATATGTATCTCGTTCCCGTCGCACCCACACGAGCACCGGCGGGGCCGCGGCTGCAGCAGGCCCTTCTTGACCAATTTCTGCCGCTGCGTCTTCCTCATCGCGGCACGGCACATCCCCAACGGGAGCTTGTAGATGGCCAGGTACAGTAGGTGTGCGAGCCCGCAGGGGCAGCAGCAGCACACGGCGGCGCACTCCGCGGTGGTGCCGCCTGCCACCTCAGCTAGCCTAGAGCTCCTCGATGATGCCTGGGACTTTAGGAGCGGTTGACGGCGGTTCGACGATGGCACTCGAGGGACGACTTTACTGGACATGATTGGTTCGATTCGCTAATAGAGAGAAACATAAAAAATGGGTTCAAGAATTGGAAAAGAAAGAATTTGGTTGGATTTTGGTGTTTGGTCTAAGCAGAATTGGTAGGTTTCCAAGAGGGGGGGGGGGAATGAGTTTGAATCCTTGATGGAATCTCCTGATTCTGCTGTGATCTTGCTCTGATTTTTTTCTTATCATTAGAACAAGAAAAAGAACAATCCCTCGACTTTCAAAACCTCAACGATTCTCGAAAATCCCGGTTTCCGATACATAACAGAGGATGGGAACTCCAGAGTCTGCGTAATTGGAAACGCGAGAAACAGAAAATGGAGACAAAAAAGGTCCTTTATGTGGGGATCCTGATCGAGGGAGACAATGAAGCTGGACGAAAGCACGATCAGTACCTTGCCAGAGATACTGGCGACAGAAGACGAAACCCCCCCGCCGAGAAAATATAAGAAGAGAAGAAGAAGACTCTGATAGAGTAACACAGCAAAACGGGCTCTGTGGAGATCCTCGGGCGAGGATTACACTGGTGGAGTTTGATCTTGTTGGGTATTTCTTTTTTGTTGGATCGCTGGAATTTCGCTTTATTCGGGTCTTCCCTAGGGAAGCGAATGAAGAGAGCGCGTGAGAGAGAAGGGGGGGATTAAGAAAAGTAATATATATATCTATTTTGCGAGACGCTTGATGACAAGGATACGTGAGCGCAGCTATCTGAAAAAGGTAGCAGCGAGCTGCAGAGAGCGAGTTACGATCAAAATAGGCTAAAGACAAAGCGAAAATAGGCATATTCGGGTGAAGACTAGCCAACTAAATTTAATCTTTTAAAATTATCAACTTAAAATTATTTCTGCATAAATATTAATATTATTTAATATTATTTTTTATAAATTTTTTAAAATTTTACCAAAACAAGCGTACCTTAATAGCGTTTTACTATTTTGCTCCAATTTTCCCCCGATTTTAGGAAACACAATAGATACTCTTTTTTTATAAGTATCACACGAATATTTTTTTAATCATTATTTACAAATTTGTCCTATTTTCAGGTGATTTATAGAATGGTAAATTGATAAACTCGTCTCCATCAATATATTGGGGCGTTTGTCTTCCGAAATTTTCACCCTTCAAAATTTTCAAACAATCATAAAATAATCTCTCTCTCCTCATTAAATTATAAAATAACATTATACTATTCAATTAAATCTTCTCTCTCCTCACTTTTACATAAAATATTTATACTTTTCACAAACTCCAATACCTAAAATTTCCAAAACCTCAAAATTTCCACAAACAAACACATAGTACGATCCAGAAAGTAATTATTATTATTTTTTTGTAAACTTTCAATGTATTCCTTTACTTATTTCCTTGTACAATTACTCTCCAATCTCGGTCGAACTTTCTGGATCGTACAGGGAGTACAGCTCTCGGTAAATTCAGAAAGCAGTCTATCTGAGGACACTTTTGTCGCTTTTTTTTTTGTTAAAATGACGTTAAAGAGTGTTCCCATAGAAAAATCATTAATAGAAAATTAATATATATATTACATAAAAAATGAAAGTGCATGAAATTGTTTTTTGGTAACTATAAAAATCTGAGCATCTATATCAAAGCTGGGACATATTTGGTCTAGTATATAAACAAATTAGATTCAAAGTCATAACAAATCTTAGATAGTATAACTTTTCAAGATATATACGTATGTTACGTAAGTTCAATTTTACTGTAAGAGTAGTTTTAATAAATTATTTGAACCTAAAACCTTATAAAAATACACCTCTAAACTTCAAGTCCAAACCACTCAAACCAACCCCTTAAAATTATGGTTTTGTGTAAATTGCTAAACCGTTAACCTCTTGATTTGCTCTCACTCGTATTTTGTTTTCTTTGGTTTTCTTTTCGGTCTTAGCTCTCGAGAAAAAAAAAAGAATCCGTACGAAAATGTTCCTTTGCACACTCTTTTCAACTTCTCGTGGCATGATTTCTGAAGGATGACCTGGACTATGGGGTTGTTCGGTTGTATAGTATTGTTAGGATTTTTTTGTGGTTTGAGAATTTTTATGTTATGTTAACTTTATTGGTATGCGTATTATAGTTATGTAGGATTAAAAATGATATTTGGTTGTGAATATTTTATATTCAAATAAATCTTAAGAATTTTTTTGTGCCGAACAAACCTCTATGTAAAATGGAAGTGCAACGACAGGTGAGAGGCACTGTGCATGGCGTCATTTTATTTTTTCAGTTACCTAACCATTTAGGAAAAACCCAAATTATCCGTATTTCTGAATAAATGAAAGCCCATACGCGCACTTCACGCAGAGGCAGAAACGCGTACTTTGACCAAGAGACACGTGGGCCATATCCGACGTGTCAATCTTACCCCTTTGGAAGTGGAGGGCCTGAGAGACAATCACCACGCTCTGAATCAGCGAGCATAGACGATGGGCGCTCCGACAAAATATCCAAATTTGATGGGACTCCTATCAGCGTCCGGCTCTACTATATGCATCTAATGGGATTTAGAAAAAAAAATATGCATCTAATGGGATTTTTTTTTCACGGTTTTGACCGAAACAAACTGGAAGCTTGCAGAGGACTGGGGTCAGGCAGGCAAACGGAACCGCGAACCGCGCATGTGAATGTGTGTTGGGGCCAGGTGGTATGCGTCGCGGTCCCTGCCATAGTTTCAAGTTTCAACCTCTGACCAGGAGATTCTGACTGTGCAATGAGCTTAACATATCGGGGCCCACTTCTTTGGATGAGATTTTCTTTTTTTCTTGTCTAATTGTGCATAATTATTGAAGATTCTTTTTTAGGCATGCAATGTGGTTGGACATAAAATAAATAAATAATTGCTATTATCCATATATAATATATAAATTTTAAAATCAGAATATTAATTTTATGCACGAGAATCAAGTCAACTAATAAGCTCTGGTTTTTTTTCCCGAAGAACTAATAAATATGAGATATATTTATGCGTTTCTATTGTTGGTGACCCAAGCTCGCCACTAAAATTAAAGAGATTTGAGTTTGAAAATTTGATAACCCAATCATATTCGAAAATAATTAAATTCCTCCTCTTTACCTCTTTTTTTATAATTTTTCAGTTACATTAAACATTATTTTGTGGGGAAGGGGATAAAAATGGGTGATGCAGTTGCAGTGTCACAATTCATGATGGCATTTATGAAAATTATTTATGAATCATGCCTCAAACATCATAATGGGAAACGTTCGTGTGTGCGGGGTAGATGATATAGCAAACATTAAGGCCTTGTTTTGGATAACTCAGGTTTTAAGATTTAAGTCCAGCTTTAAGTCTCCACGTTTGAATGTGTAAGGATTGAAAGCTAGTTTTTGCAAACATCACATACCTGTCAACGTCTCTCATGTTTTGCATGTCTCGAAGTCAAATATTGAATTAAAAAACAAAAAAAATATCATTGTTTCTTGTTTTTTCAATTGACACTATGCTTCACCGTCTGATTAACACAGTATTTGAGACCCTGCATTTTTAAATAATGTCCAATTAAAGTTTTTTTATAGCATGAGTCATATAATGAAATCCACCTAGAGTTACTTTTTTTTATATATAAAATGAGGTCCGCCGTCTGATTGACACACTTATGTAAAATGCTGCAAAATAAAAGAAAGTAATTATTAAAGTCTTAAATCTCTTAAATCTAAGAATCACAAACCCAGTATAAAACCCTAATACACCCCTCTCAAACTCAAACTCAAACTCATCGATCTCAAAGAAGGCCTAAAGAGTTGGAGACAAACAGTTTCAGTATCATATCCTATTTGGCTTACCCCTTTGATACCTCTCTTGACCCCTTGTCGTTTTGGCAACTACTAGATGAAGACTTCTAATGGACCGTTGGATAGTGGGTATGTTTGGGGATCAAATATTTGAGCCCAAAAAATTCACCACATAATTTATTATTATTATAATACTTATTAAAAATCTTCTCTCTCTTTACTTTTTCACCAACTCCCATAACATATCTTTACTTTATAATATTTCTCAAACCCCAATATCAAAAATTTTTACCCTAAAACATACCCACTATATAGTAAGAAAGCAACCAGTTGATTTCACAAATGAATTAGTGGAATTGAATGCAGTGGATATAAACTTATGAAGAGTTGTGGTGGTATTTGTTTGTGGAAATTTTGGGATCGTGGAGTTGGTGAAAAAGGTAAATATATTTTATGAGAATTGATGAAATAGTAAGGAGAAAAAAGATTTAAATGAATATTATAATAATAATAAAATTATTTGATAAAAAAATATTATTTAATATTAAACCCAATTATTCGGATGTCAATTATTCGAACAACAAACGCCCCTCAATAAGTCACTTTCATCACATTACTTTACAAAAAATATTAAATTAAATGCCGTCGCGTGTTTTAGAGGTTGTTCGGTATTTTAGTATTCTCAGAATTTTTTGAATCATGAGAATACACAAACCGAACATGTTTTTTAACTTCACCTAAAAATAACTACTGCACGCATACTAATAAAGTTAACATCACTTAAAAATTCTCAAAATACTAACCAACCGAACATCCTCTTAATCCCGGATCTTTGTTTATAACACGCGGTTACACCTAACATCGTATTATTTCCAAGAAACCAAATCCTGTTCTTTAATTTTCATAAGTGACAAAAGGAACGTGCCCACTGCTAGGCCGAATGAAAAGACTGCATACCGATCCTCGTGAAAAAAAAAAAGATTATGACTTAATCATTGCTTCAGTTGGAATTAGTTCATGTTCGGCACGTCTCCAGATCAGAAGGGTTAGGGTTAGGGTTAGTGTCCCTGCAATTGAGAATCCTCGTCGACCCATACATGCCGTGTATCTTCAAGGGCAAAGGCATAGGTGACGTGTGGAGCCAACACATGAATAGCTTGTCCTGAACCGCATGAAGTTATCCAGTTGCGTCACGCCAGATAGACATGTCTTTTTTAGTTATTTAAAAGCATATATATATATATATATATATATATATATTAATTCCACAAATTAAAAGATTAATCCAGAACGTTACCTACCAACTTCCACAAATTTTTAAAAGAGAATTCGAGAGTTTTTTCAATTTGAGATTGGAGATCAATAAAAGGGGAGTAATTAATCCATGCCCTTCACAAAATGACAAGTCCTTTTCAGATCACCAGATTTAATAGGGATTATCTGTCTGCTTAGTGACTTCTCTCCTCTAAGTAAATAGATTTTTTTTTTTTGTGAATGATTTAATTAAATGCAAAGGTTGATTAATTAAATATAATCAAATTCCAAGCCATGGAAATTTGGATTAGTAAATTTAGACCGATAAGTTATACCATAAATTATATCTAGTGGAATGGGAAATATTGTACCTTTTGACCTGAGGAAAACACTCTTTTAATTTCCAATCTTCTTTTTTCTATGGTTGAGCTTCTCAGGCTGTGTTTGAGAAGTAAAATTTTAGGGTTGTTAAAATTTTAGGTATTGGGGTTAATGAAAAAGTGAAGAGAGATGTAATTTTTTATATTTTTTGTAGTGAAAAGTAGTGATTTGATGGGGAGAGAAGAATTATATTATAATTTTTTATTGTGTTAAAATTTTAGGATGTGTAAAATTTTAGTGTGCAAACGGAGCCTCAGTACTCCTTTAGCTAAAGATACTTACCAATAATATGTGTTAATTTAATTAAAAGCTATTCGGCTTCATTTATTACTAGCACTGCATGGGAAACACAAAAGAGGAGTTTTTCTTATGATAATAATACAGACTTACAATATAATTATTGTATGACTAGTGAAATTATGAAGCATTAGTGACGTAATATATATAATAATAATTAATACATACTAAAGTGTCAACTGTCAAGCAACATCAATTTAGGGCCCTAAGAATCAAATACTGCATGTTGCAGTGTCTTTTTCAGGAACTGCGTGGTTATTTTCGTAAGAGTTTAAAAATGACTTGAAATTTCATCATTAAATTTAAGGTGTTATCTCTTAAGTCAAGCAAGTTGAGAGGGGGTAATAAGATTAGAACTTGGACGATGGAATTCTTCTCTCAGGCCATAAATCAGAAAGAGATATGAATAAAACCTCCCTAACACGCTCAAATTAATGGCTTTTTTCAATTATGCATGCCACACCTGGAAATTATTTCTCTTAAATCACCAAAGATTTTAAAAAGCTTGGACACCACTATTCTGACCTGTTAGATCACCAAAAAAACATTAAAAAATAGTTTAATTATCTATTTATTTTAGTGATAAAGTAGCTGTAATGAATACACTGAAGGAAAAAAAACCCATTCCATGAAATAGCAACTCAAAATACAGTTGGGAAATCAAATTTAGGGATAAATGTAAAATTGGTCCCTGTACTATAAGTAAAAATTAATTTAGTCCCTGTGATATAAAAAACATCAATTTAGTCCCTGTGATTTCAGAAAGTGATAAAATCAATCCCTGATGGAGGACCAATAACAAAAAAAATAGAATCATAAGGACTAAATCGATGTTTTTCATATCACAAGGACTAAAACGATTTTACCTATAGCATAGGGACTGATTTTGTATTTATCCCTCAAATTTAAGTGCAAAACACTATTATTTTCCCATCAGCTCTGTTAACAATTGGGCCACGATAAGAATATATGCTAGGGATATTGTCTGTTGTATCCTTGGCCCATTGGGCCATTACGGCCTTTTAATCGCCAAGCTCTGATCGCTTACTGGACCCATCTAATCAATTTGTCGGTCTTTGATGATGGACCAGCTTCAAAGTGATTTGGAATTGCGATGTCATGTTAGGGGGATTTGTTTGTTCTTCCCTAGGCCCAAGGTCTATGAGGAGTGAGGACATAGTAGTGGATCGTTTGGGGAGAAATGTGGAGGCTGTACTGGCCCGTTATGGCCTTTTAAGGGCCCAGTTCGCTTACTGGACCCGTCTAATGAATTATTATTGACTCTGTGACGATGGACCGGCTTCAACCTGATTTGGAAAAATAGTGAAACGAAATGGCCAATCCTGTGATTGCGTTCCCTATCCCTCGTCTTAGCTTACAGATTGAAATATATTTCACAGAATAGTTCTGAAAAGCAGGGCATTTGTTAAGGATTTCACCAAACGGATGAAGCTTCAGAAACTGTCAGAGTTTAATTTGTTCGTTGTGATGCTTTGCAAACATATATGGTTCCCACTCCACCTTTACGTAATTGAAAAACTGAGTTTGTGGGACTTTTGAAACTTGCAAAGGCCAGCTATAGGCCTATTTATTTGCCAAACAATAAACAAAAGCCAAGAGGTGCTCGGGAAAAAATTACCACCCCACCAGCAACAACTATAAGATAAAGAAAGTGCAGAAAACTACACAAGTTTTGGTACAGTTTGTCCCTTCAGGGTGTTATATTTAGAAGTCCCGTTGTGTAAAGCTTGCCTGTTGGCTGGCACGGTATGATCCAATTCGCGTCCACGAACGCGGCGTGCTATATACTTATTCATTGGCAAAAGTTGCTTGTTGTGCTTTACCGACTGCCTCTTACGGTTCTCTGCTATCCGATGATGGTTCTTTAACATCGGCTGCAAACCGGACCTTCTTCTTGCCTTGATATTTCCCGCGTCCTATAACAAAACGAAACCAAAAATTAAATCAAATTTCGCCGAATTGTAATCAATTGACAGCAAACATGCATATTACATTATATTAAGCAGAGAAACGCTGCGAGAAAAAAAAGAAGCACATAGCATTCAATTTCTTTGAAGTACCCAGTTCAGATTCAACTTTTTTCATGAAATCGGAGAGGAGGCGCTTATGGACTTGATGTACAAGGAGTGTTAGAAATAAAAAAAATTTTACTTTAGATAAATGAGACACCCAATTGGATTTGTATACATCTAATTTATGAAAATAAAAGGTTACAAAGAGCTTAAATTTATAAGCCAATATTTTCCTACTCCCCACATTGCTAAGCAATGTGGGACTCTCACTTTCAACACTCCCCCGCAAACTCAAGGTGGACAAACCGACAAACCTTGAGTTTGGAGTTACAAAAATAATTACAATAAAGAAATTATAGAAAAAAAAATTACAATGATTGCCGGTACTAAGCCGGGAAGTCGCCGGTACTGCGCCGGGAGGATGCCGGTACTGAGCCGGGAGAAAGCCGGTACTGAACCGAGAAATTGCGGGTACTGCGCCGGATGGTCGCCGGTACTGAGCCGGGAGAAAGCCGGTACTGAGCCGGGAAAGTTGTCGGTACTGAACCGGAAGAAAGCCGGTACTGAGCCGGATGGTCGCCAAGAGGTAACCGGACTAAGCCGAAAACCTTGCTCTGATACCATGTTAGAAATAAAAAAAAATACTTTAGATAAATGAGACACCCAATTGGATTTGTTTACATCTCATTTATGAAAATAAAAGGTTACAAAGAGCTTAAATTTATAAGCCAATATTTTCCTACTCAGCAATGTGGGACTCTCACTTTCAACAAGGAGAACTACGCTTCCGGAGACCGCAAAGACTGCCATGAATCCAACTCCCATCGAGCTCCCCATAATTTCTCTCTTGGCCAGCGCGTCACTCTATCTCTTAAAATATCCAACTCTGATCTAGATATATCAGATGCTACGAGCATTTGTCTCATACACGGGCAATAGCAGGGAAAGATACGGGAGCAACACAGTTACACAGGGAAGCGAAAGAAGAGAGAAATGCATTCTGGGCCAAGAAGAAGGGAAATAAAGAAGACGAAGTTGTTGCGGTTGGTGTAATATAGAGAAAGAAAAACGGGAAATAATATTGGGCGTGAAATGGACGGGCCTAAACAAGGACTGGTTTTTTTGTTTCTCTCTTAAAAAACCATCAACCCCAAATGGCACTGACCACGTTGATCAGAAGAGTCAAAAACAACTTTCCCGTGAAAATTGAAAGGAACTTGAAATTCAAGCCTCTTTCCTTTTGTTTGAAAATGGAAAGAAAGTCAAGACGGCTCAACTCGTATTTATTTTTCTTGTTATCCACACAGGATCGCGGGTGTCAAACAGGGGTCATGCATTGCGCGGCCCTGAGAAGCGTGGGGGAAAACTTAAGTGACAATGTGGGTGCAATTAATCTGGCTAAAATTAAGTGACGGATAGAGAATTAGAGATTAGAGATTAGTCTTTCTCTCTCCTATCAATTCTTACCCAATGGTTTGTGTCTCAGTTATTTTTAGCTCCTGCCTCTCTTTCTATCCATAACTATCTTTATCAAGGGACGCCCTTCATTGAACACTCTCGTATAGCAAATTAATTACCCACCCTTACCATTGACAGCTTAAAACAAACTCCTCCTAGGTCCAGAGACGTACGTACGTCATTTGACGGTATTAACCTCCTTTTCACCAAAAGTCCTAACGGCCTCCGAAGAGGTAGCTCTTGGATTTGCTAAGCGGCGGTTCATGACACTTACAATTTCTCGAGTACCAAAAATCCCTTAATTTGCGATGCTCCATTTTTGAAACTCCGTCCATTGACGGCTTTAAGATGACCGAAATTATATGTTTAATGTTAAGATCTCACGTTAAGTTCTCTCAATTACCCGAAGGGCTCTCAAGTCTGAGGTAAATAAATTTGCACTTAAAACTTCTATATGGAATTCAAGGACAAGGAGAACATCCTGAGGGCTATTTTATAATTACTCCAACTTTCCGGGAACAAAAGGCAAAAACTAACTATCCGTTAAACAAAATACTTCGCCGTACAAATCCCCGATCCAACGGTCTGAACTACGAAGTAAATAGTACAATCATGTGAAATACAAATTCTTGAGCCAACATTGTTGGCAGCAAAGTAAATCAAATCTCATAATATTTCTGTCACACCGAAGCAACAAACATATTGCTTCAACAAAAAAGACCGACACACCAAGACCACGCCAGTAAAAACTAGTGAAACAGAAGCACACCCATTACATATATAATATACATGTTTTGTAAAAACTGCAAAAAAAAGAAAAAGGACTGACCAGGATCGGGTTTTCGCCGGAAAGTTCCAGCTTCCGACATGTTGTTTGGAGAGGTCTTTTTCAGGAGGTGAAGTAGAAGACTGGGTGGAGCATGAGGTGGAGGAACTTGATGCAGGCGCAGGAGAAGGACAGGAACACCACCCCGTACACGATCTGGAGAGCCATTGGAGTAGCCTCTGGCGTGCGAGAGAGGGAAATAGATCCAAAATGAGAGGGACAGGCAGAAAGGAGTGCGGCGTAAGGGATTGGATTAAAATGCGAATTGGATAAGGTCTTTTAATTGGTTTAAAATTGTTTTTTCAGAAGTTTGGGCGGAATGGAACACGTGTCGGCTGAAGTGTCCACAACTGCCAGGTGGGAAAGTTGATTGAGGACGGCACGTGTGGGAGCTTGTTTTGGTGCACCTGTATGGATCATATGCAAGCTTTTTAAATAAAACCAATGCATGCAATTGGACCATTTAAGGGTTGCACGGGATTTTTGTTCCACCTGTTTATTTAGTTTTTTGTTTGGTCGTTTTCCTTCTGGTCTTCAATGAATTTCAGATTATAGATCAAAGGCCAAGCCGCCAATGTATTATGTACTTTAAAACTTTGTTAATGGTTATCGGATGTTTAGCTTTAAGATTTCTGGTTGTTGTTGTTAATAATAATAATATATTGAATCATAAAATACTCAGTATGCAGTCAACCACCACGAGATGTAACTTACGATCAATTTCAACCGAATTAATCATATAACACACGTGGATGATCATATAAGAATTATAGGAATGCAAAAAACAAAGCTTAACAGTAATTTAAATAAACTTATTGGACGGAGAAGCCTCCATGGCATTCTGACTCGGAAGTCGGACGGTAGCTGCAATCTAGAAGAGCCAGGTTGAAGGATCTTCGGATTTGGAATCTTCTAACCATGTCTCATGCGCATGGATCCAAGTGTGTCCACCGGACAAAGAGGTGCCATTCTGAGAAAGCCAAAAGGTTGAGGGGGGGAATCAGAAACCAAGAAGCATGGTTTAATGGGACTTATGCATCAATCTCATAACTCACCATTGAACTTATTATAACGGTGACCATGCAGCATTGCCGGGCCTCACCTACAAGTATCAGCCACTCACGTATAAGCAGCAAAAATCACGAGGAACTAAAACCCAATCCTTAATGTGGCGTCAAAACAATATGTTAATAAATATTGTTCGAGAACAATTTTGATTTCTTGAAACCAATGAGGATAACAGAAAAAATGCAACAGAACAGACAATAAAGCAATAGAACAAGATTAAAGTAAAGAAGGACAAGAAAAAGTACACACCACATAACTCCCATTTGTTGAACTTCACAAGCCATGTGTCTGAACTGATCTGTATTGGCAACACCCGATCAACCCAAACCCGGAATTGTTTTCCCTGCTTGTCTCCATAATAAGATCTCATTGAATTTACGACTTCAAGTAGAGATTGCTCAATGCCAGACGGATGGACAAGAACCCCAGATGAATCCTGACAGAAGTTTTTGAAAAAATACTATAAACCCGTAATTAACCAGAATAGATGACTGGTTGGATTAGGAGGAAGAGGGGGGGGGGGTAAACTACAAAAAAACTAGTATTGGACCTCTGGTCTGATGTTACAGTGTACACGGCATATAAAGAGAAAATGTAGCACTAAACAGAAGCATAAAAAAACTTACACCAGGGAAATAACCAGAATACAAGATTTCCTAATTGGACCTCTACCAATATGATCACATATCTGTCATGCTCTCGGGTAGAAAATTCTTCAGATTCACTCAAACATGTGGCAAAATAAAATGCAAGGTGTACAACCTCAACTCCACCAACCACAGCAAGGCTCTGTTTTCCTAACAAAAAAATTGAGTGCGATAATACACGCTCAGTGAGGGGGAGTCAATCTCATTATTCGTTGTATAAGTGGATAAATGATCTCAACAAACTAATCTAGTAATACACCAACATAATCGTCTTTCGAGCAAACACAAAGAGAATATCTGAATTATTATTTTTATATAGTAGACAAAAGAAGGATGAGATTACTTCTCTTTCATTTACAGCCAACAGGTTTCTCCAAACCAATATAGGTCACAAAAGAGCAGTAGATGTTCATTATCACGTTGGTTATGATGTGAGAGAGAGATGGAAACACAATCAAGTGATATTGAAATTTGGCATGAACATGCACGAAAGGTAGTGTTCCATAGGAAAACCTGTGTCACTGAAATTTACCAGATAAGATGCTGTATTCATTTTTCCTGATAGACAAAAAGGTACTCTGAACCTTTTTTTTGTGTTTTATTTTTGGGGGGGGGGGGGGGTTAATGTAAAGGGAAAAGAAAAAGGATAGCAGACATACACAAGCTGCTTTCAGACTTGCCAGATAAGGCTCAGAATTCTCAACTTCTGCACGCCTCCATCTCTCATAGAACAAGTACAATTTCACTACTTCATGTCCAGGATTCACATTCTCCAGTTTGCATTCCAAAAAGTCCATGACATCTCTAGGAGGTGTGTTTGGGCCCAGGCTAAAATGACCAATGGCTTGTATGATCCCAGCTGCACATCTCTCTGTTGCATGAATAATCTTAGGGTTATTCTTGGCATGCTGAGCATGCCACTGCAGCAATTCTTCTTGAGCATTGCTAACCTGAAAACACAAAAACATTAGAATGTAAACACCTACGAAGATAATCTCAACTGCTTATTGAGAAACGAGAACGAGAGCTGATCTATTAGGCAAACTACCAACCATGACACCATATACTTCTGGTATATTGAACAGTTCAGCATCATTCCCAGAGTCACCGCAAACAAGAGTATGCTTGGGTAGTTTTCCCTCGGTCTTAAACTTTTGTAGCAGATATGCAAGAGCTTGTCCTTTGCCGGCCCCTTGTGGTAATATATCTAAATCCATTCCACCACTATAAATTATTTTTACATCCAGCTGATCAAGAAAATAAAGAGCAAGACCTCAGACCTCAGACATTAAGAATACTATATGTCAAATTCATGGCAGGGAAATACAACTAAGTATTAAAATCGTACTCCACGCTTTTCAAGACACTCCAAAAGAGCCTTCGTCACTGCCTGAGCCTTGTCTTTCTGAACATAAAAGCTAATCTTGTGTGGTCGTAGCTCTGTCTCAGACTGCAAAACACCATCCGGTTCAGCAATTTAGAAATTCTAAACACGTGAAACATTATTATTAATTGATAAATCAAGTCAATTTCCTCAAAAATATTACTATCAGATCAGATGCTACCACCATATACCAGGGGAAACAATCTAATTATCTGATGAAATTACATATAATGCTACCTGAAGAGTGAGTTCAGGAAACTTGCTTGATTCCTCAATGACTATGTTCCTATCCCATTTCTGATTTAAGACTTCAACCCAACCGTCATCAGGAACCATTGAGTTGCCGTATGTTATCTCAGTGCCAACGGACATTATGGTTATATCTGGAGTTAACATGGGTTTCTCTTTCCTCAACTGTTTGTATAGTGTAGGTGATCTTCCAGTTGAGAAAACTAGAAGAGAATCATGACGATAATTGGATTCCCATAAGGAATTGAATCTGAGCAGAGAAAGGTTCTCAGAGTCATGATGATCAACCTGGAATGAAAAGATAAATACATACACTGCAGCAAGAGACTGAAGTGACACGAGCATAAAAAAAAGAATTAGAGACTTACCATTGTATGATCAAGATCTGAAACGATCATGAGACGTGCAGAAATCTTTAGCCGATCCATTATTCTTCCCCTGCCCTGTTTCTGTCATTAAATTAATAATAACCAAAATAAGCATCTACAAAAATCTAGAATGGAGAAAACAGAGTTAAATATCAGTATGTTGATGCCAATACTTGTGTGGGATCCAAAGTAACGAAAAAAAATCAGAAGTACAAAAACTTGCATGGTTTATCCTTAAGTGCATATACATGGTATGCAAAGAATACAGATAGATTTCTTTATATTTTATGGATGATTTCTAATATTGTATTCTTGACTCGTATCTGTATTTTGGCCTTTGAAAAAATTTATCGGGTAATGACAAAATGAAACTTTCCATTTCCTCTTACAGTAAAGAAAAAAGACCATGGTTACCATTATAAAAGTTTCCAACAGAGAATAATAGTGCTACCACAGATCGATTGCTTTTGCTATAAATTCTTATCCTTATAACCTTGCCACCAACATCGCATTAATTTTGTGGTATATCAATCACATCAAAAAAAAATTGCACCCCTCTTCATACCCCCTTCCCCTTTTTTTCCTCCAACTACAGAACGACAGCACCAAATAAGTAATGCAAATGACGTATGGGTGCATGATACAAATGCAAATCAAAAGGGGAAAGAAAAAGGAAATAAGGCTCTCAAAGTAATCAGTAACTAACTAAACAAGGAGAGCAAGGAATCGTGTCCTTCCTTCTTCCTAAACAGAATCAGGGATGAATATTAGAGGGTAAAATGGCATTCAGTACATCGGCTTTCGTATGCATTCTAGTTCCACCGAGTTTAGCAAATGTAGACTGTCAAACCAGAAACCGAAGAAAGCAAGAGCAAACATATTACGCGGTTTTCCAAACTTGACTTCGTTACAGTAACCTTACCAGTGCGGAAAAATGAAAAAAAAAATGTCAGATACAAGATCTCTAATGGAGGAGAAAAATTAAGAGAAGCTCACTAGTTCATGCTCTAAACAGTGAAAGATAGTATTGCAAAAGAAAAAATGAACTTGAATCATCGAAAGATACAGGACATCGGAGTTAAGTATTCTTAAATTACAGCACATACATTAAAATACGCAGGAAATTACGTGCAGAAGAACATGATTGAATACGACAAATCCAATGAACCATAACCTTCCGTTTGATCAGTGTGAAACGCAAGGCAAAGAATTGCCATGATTCTCCACCACTAAGCTAAACTAGTACTCAAGACTTAAATCTAAATGGAGCTTTACGCCTATCGACGCTCTGAATAATGATAAATTCCACAATCCAAAACTTCCAAATCCTAATCTCTTGAGGCGAATTCCCGGAGACCAGACATAACACATAGCAGCAAAAGCGAAAGCAAAAATAAAAAGAAAATCCGAGAGAGATAAGAAATTTGGTAGAGTATTACAGCATGCAAATCACTACGCTTGGAATTCCAAATCAACACTGAAATATCCCGAGAAAATGATCTTGGACTAGCTATCCAAATAATAAAATAAACAAAGAAATAACAAATATTGGTATAGATATCAGAAATTTGATCTTGAATCTGGGAATTGGGAGGAGGGAGGGATTCAGATCAAGTCCTTGAATAAAGAAAAATGAAATCGGAAGTACCTAACTGAGGGAGAGAGGGAGAGAGTACGTGGCCGTATGAATGAGTGGCGCGAGGAGTTGATAATGGGAAAAAAAAGAATCGGATCCAAATTCGTTAGCGCTTCTTTTGTGAGGAGGAAGAAAGCCCCGTGTGAATACAAAGGTGCGTTTGCGATCTAATATTTCACAAAATTTTACGCATTCTCGTAATAAAATACTACAATATAACCTCTTTCTTCCATCAAATCATAATTTTTCAATACAAAAAATATAAAAAATTACATCTCTCTTCACTTTTTCACTAAATTCAATACTTAAAATTTTAACAACACAAAAATTTTACAACACAAACCCACAAGGAGGTTCGGTCTGAGGATTTTTTTTAATTCTCATAATACAAATTTTTTACAATCAAACATTATTTTTAACACCACATAAAAATAACTACAACACGCATATCAATAAAGTTAACATTACATAAAAATTCTCAAAACACAAAAAAATCCTCACAAAACAAATTAACCAAACAACCTCTATTTTCATTTCAAAACGGAAAAAAATACACTTGTCAGCTAGTGATGTGGATGCGGGTCCACTAGCTTAGGAGTAGCATTATTAATTTATTATTATCAGTATCTAGGAAAAAAAATATATACTGAATCCGATTTCATAAATAAGTGGAAAAATCTGAAAAATTATAATATATATATATATATATATATATATATATATTTAAATTATTATAACCACTCTAAAATTTTATTAATCTAATAAGTGTCAAATATCTCAGTTAAATGTTCTAAAAGAGCCTAGTCTCCTTGGGGAGACTACATGCTAATGAGTCAAGAGGCCTAACAATCGTATATATACACAAACGGGAGTATAGTTGAGATGATCATAGTAATCGATAATATGAAAAAAAAAACGAACAAAGAAGGGAGGCAACAAAATCAGCATGCAAGAGAGGGTTAGCCAAAGGAAACAATGGTTGGAGCAATCGAGATGCACGCGTGCGTGGTCCCACGTGCCGGTCAACCGACCCTCAACTCGGAGTATTTTATTGAGAACTCCGATCACCAAAATATATAGGGAAAAGAGGCTGGAGGGATTAGAGCTTCTCTAGCCGTGAGAGGGTGGTGAAAAGAGGTGGCTGTCGAAAAAGAATAAGAGATTCATGAGAAAAGACAAAGAAGGATGCTAGAGGAATGATACCTTTCTGGCATATTCCTTCGAATGTTATATATATCTATCAAGATGGCTCCGTTTTTCAACCTTTTTTTTCCCGATGGTAATCGGTTATATTTGATTGCGAGATGGCTCTTTCGGCTGTCTCTGTGGTGATATACTTTTTTTTTTCTTTTCTATTTGGGGAGGAGGATAAGATATTATAGGACCATATAATTCATTATATATACTAATTATATAAATACTAAAGAAACATTTTCTTCTTCCAAGTTCTTTGAGCAGTATAATTTGATTTCACTCTTTGATCATTGGAATTTTTTACATATATGTATGTGTGAGTGTTACCTCAGTACGTTAGGATATTATTTTAGTAAATAAAAAAATGTGCATTTTTCACAACGCTATCAAATTTGTTTAATTCTTTAGATTTTTGCATAAAACATGAAGATGAACATAAAACCATTCGGTGAGGGTCTGCTGCAGTGTGTGAGTGAGGGGCGGGCCGCCCGAACATTGCACACTGTTCGGGCAGGTGTGGGTCCCGGGCCTACCCTCTCACATATATATGCAGCATCGATAGAATTGATAGTAAGGGGAATGAGGCATGAGGCGTTGTAAGCATGACCCCTAAATCTAAAATGTTAAAAGTAATAATTAAAGATATAGTTATTATCGCAAAACTCAAATATTAATAAGTAGTAACAACTTAAAAATTATTGAAAGATTATGAATATTATAGTCCTCGTACCAAGTTATGATTAAGAAGAATACAACTAATGAAAGAAAAAACTCTTATCCAATTTAGGTTAGTTACGGTAAACCTTACATTTTGCCTTTAAATTACAAATGGTTTACACTTTACACTACAATATATTTAATATCGTGTGGGGGTTAAACTCATCATTTTTACTGAATCAAAACTTCAATTTATGTTCAAATTAACGACAGAGGGTGCAAAATATACAAATGCCGTAGTTGATAGACAAAATATCATGAAATTAATAGTTCAGAGTGCAATGTATAAGTACTTCAATAATGGTTGCGTGAAAAATATATTTGTTCTATTTTTGTAGTTAAGTCAATCAAGAATTTCGATTTTCACATATTGTCAAATATTTTTTTAATCTAATTTGTTGTACTGGAAATTTAGGGACGCTTTTAATTTTATGGGTTGGAGCTAAACACAACATGCTATAATGTGTTCGAAAGGGGGAATGCAAGGGGAAAACATAGAAACTATAAATAAAACCAACAAAACAAATCAAGCACATAGGCCTTCCATTTTTGTTTTTCAATTTTTATCATTTCGTAGGTTTTTTTTGGTTTTTCTTGTAGAATCATTAAAATACCTTCCGATACAATTGAGCAGACAAGATACTAAGTATTGAGCGGAAAATTATAAACCCTAGGAAAGAGAAAAAGGGGAATTATGAAGAACAACAATTTGATAATTGGAATCCCAAGGGGTTGACTTAAATGATTAAGACTTGAGGCATAGTGGTGTACTCCCTTTGAGGTCCATGTTCGAATATGTGCAAATAATTCATTTGAGCTACTCTCACAACAAAGCTTAATTTATTGGCATGTGTGGCTTGGAAGGGTTGCACGGCCCGGAGTTTGTCGTGACGTCGAACCCAACTCGTGCATATACTTAACTAGATTCACCCGAGCTCGATGCATGCAAATGAGTATCCAGATTTCCATCAACACCTAAAAATACAATTTGATAATTGGTTAAAACTGAGAAAATTTGAATTAATGAAAGTAAACATTGAAAAGCTAGTCAGCGAGCTTTGACTTGGTTGGTATCTCATTCTTTGTGAAGGGTCCTGATCCGGGGATCAAATCCTCTGCCCCACCCCCAATTTGTCTAGAAAAAAAATATTGAAAAGCTAAACTGACGTCTTAGAGAAAAAGAAAAAAAAGTAGAAAAAACCACAAATGACAAAGCCCACCCAATTATCCAGAAAAACGGTCGCCAACAAAAGCCGAATCGTTTGGCTCATCTCCTTGGGGAATCATGCAGTGGAATCAGTGAATCACAACGCACTGACTAGACAATGCTGTCAATGAGTTTACAGAACACAGCAGCTCCAAAACCAGCAATAGCCAAAACCTCTCCTCTCTCTCGGGTCTCTCCCTCGCAAAAGAAAAAGGCGAAAAGCCCCGAAAAATGTCCCTCTCCTCTTCACATGCCAACCCCAATTCCCACGTTTTCAATCACCGGAGCCCCACAAATTTCGTCGGCTCAAGACCCATAAATCCAAAACACAAATTTAAGTTATGTGTTTCTCAAAAACCCATTGGTTGTTGTGGTTCCGAGCTCTGTAAATTTAACTTGGGGTTTATCGATTTTCAGTTTTCCAGTGCGTCTTATGGTACACAATCGAATAGGATCAGACCCATAAACTTAATCATGCTAAAACAGGAGCTCTTAAAGATTATGAGCTCAGTAGCATGGACTTAGGGTTTAACAGTTTCACGAAGCTGGAGACTTCCAGGCCAAGAAATTCGCGAAGCAAATTTCTCTCTGACGGTGCCCTGAGATTTCGGAATTCCAAAATTTTCGGCCATAGTAGTGGGAATTCAGGGTTCTGCGAGTTGAATTGGCGCAACCAGAAATCTAAATTGGGGTCCAAATCCGTGTTGAGTGTAGATAAAGCGGTAGCGAGAGAGGGAAACGGAGGAGGACTGGGTGGGAATAATTTTTTTGATGCAATTGTTATTGGGTCTGGGATTGGAGGCTTGGTTACTTACTAACACGGATACCTTCTGTTCTTTCGTAAATCGCACTTCACTTTCTAGATAATACCAATGGGTATCTATAAGAGTTTACGGTGATAGTATTAGAAAACATTGGTCCATATGAGAACTTGTGATTTGATAGATTATAATGGTATGGAGTGGTTTCAGGGAAGGGGGATACCATTGTAAGCTTGCTCGATGCCATGGTGTTTTGATAGGAACTAATACAGTAAAATATAGAAGTCTTGATTTATTGAAAACATAAGTACCTTAAATGGGACTATCGACCATCGAGAACTAAGGTCCCGTGTCCTATTGATGTGAATGCTTACCATTTCTGTAGTCATTCTATTATTGAACTCAATGCTTGGCGTTTGACATTGCTTTTCCCTTGACTTTATGAAGACCTGCTACGGTTTTCTAGTTTCGTATGTTCAACTGTTGAACTTCATGAAGTTCATCATTTTCAAATCCATGTGTTGGAGGTTTAACATTAGTTGCCAGGAGTGACATGAACTTATGGAGAATAGCCAGGTTTTAGAATCATTGAGGACGACTTATTGTTATTTCTGCAGATGAGATTGTTGCAGCTTGCAACTCTCAAGCATTGTTCTCGAGTCCCTATGCCCTAGAGTTGTCAATCGGTTGAAAAACCAAAAGTGAATCAGAAGTAACAATTGGAGATTAGTTTTAAGCACCTTGTTGTTTATTGACATGAACTTTCCATATCTTTAAAGTACATGTCTTGTGCATCTAGACTGATCCTAGCATCTTACCCCATTTTATTGATAATGTGGTATTTTCCAAAATGGGAGAGACATTTTCTGCTATTGTCAAAAAACATCCGACATTGGTGCTTTTGCAAGTAATGTATCTTCCTTTGGTTTGATTTTTTGGTCACATTTGGTTAATGACAAAATACACATTATCTGCAGAAATTTTCCTCGCATGTTAAGAAAACTTTTTGGCCTTTTGTTGTAACGTACCTTACGTTTTATCAACGACACATGGTTTTCCAGTTGGTGGATTGCCTAGTACCCTTACTCTCGATGGGTTCCTCAAATCCGTGCAGGGAAATCTTAACTTGATAACCCAAGCATTGGCAGCAGTTGGATATGAGATGCAAGTGATACCTGATCCAACTACTGTTCATTTCCGTTTACCCAATAACATTTCCATACGAGTGCACAGAGAATACAGTAAATTCACTGCAGAACTTACTAATAAGTTTCCCCATGAAAAAGAAGGGATCCTCAAGTTCTACAATGAATGTTGGAAGGTCTGTCATAATTTTTTATTTATCTTTTTCAATTGAGATGACTACAACTTCCACCGGCTGTTTTGGTTAATATTCCTTACTCACACTAGCAACTTGTGTACATTTTGGATAGATTTTCAATGCTTTGAACTCATTGGAATTGAAGTCACTTGAGGAGCCAATCTACCTTTTTGGGCAGTTTTTCCAGAAGCCTGTTGAATGCTTGACACTTGGTAATAACTACTGTCTAGATTGGATTGCAATCAATGTCATTGCAGTAGAACAACTTGGATTTTCTTGTTGTTTTTAAATTTATTTCTCTAAGACCGGTTGGATATCTTTTGATAGTTTTGATCAAGTGCTAAATTTCGGGTGGCCCAGGTGGGTATCACGATTGTGGCCAGAAAAGTAGTTGGAACAAGGAAAAGATGTGTCAACAGTCTACTTTGAACTGGCACTTATCTGCTTAATTTATGGATATTTGAAACACATTTTTAGTTCAGTTTCAAAAGTGTATCTCCTCTAAAGCGCATTTCACAAAAGATCAGGTTGACTTTCTTAGTAAGTCTTCAACTCGAGAATTCTTGATGGTCGAGATCATTCTTTGGGTCCCTACCAGTTTTGTATGATGCTTGTTTGCGATATCCTGTTGGCAACTATCTTTCTGGACTATGTCGCCCGTGTCTGGTATTTGTTAATTTTCAAAAATTATTGAAAATTACTGTGTCCAAGTTTCTATTTCCATTTAAGTGACCATTTACAATTTCAGATCTCTTGGCTATGGACATGAATAATGTTGTCATCTGCAGCCTATTATTTGCCTCAAAATGCTGGAGACATAGCTCGAAAGTACATTAAAGATCCCCAGTTGTTGTCTTTCATAGATGCAGAGGTGGGTTGAAGTAGCTTGCCTGATCCTGGTACAAGATTTATTGAATAGCCTTGAGGATAGACATATGGCTTCTTCTGTTGATTTCAGCTCAATTTTGTTTACATGTTTTGTTTCTGCAGTGTTTTATAGCGAGCACAGTTAATGCTTTGCAGACACCAATGATCAACGCGAGCATGGTAGGCTGTCAATTTAGCTGTTAAGGCTCTCTTAGCAGTTTACTTTTTTCTTGTTTCCTCATATCCTTCTGTCCCAGGTTCTCTGTGACAGGCATTTTGGTGGGATTAACTACCCTGTCGGTGGTGTTGGTGGAATTGCAAAGTCCTTGGCGAAAGGCCCGGTTGATCAGGGCAGTGAGATACTCTACAAGGCAAATGTGACGAGCATTATAGTTGAGCAGGGCCAGGCTGTGAGTTAGATATTAGTCTTGATAAAAGTGATGCAATAGTATCCACACTTATCTCTGTGTCAAGAGGATGTTTTTGCTCCTTATTTTGTATCTTCTGCATGTAGGTAGGAGTTAGGCTGTCAGATGGAAGAGAGTTCTTCGCAAAAACCGTGATCTCAAATGCTACTAGATGGGATACTTTTGGTTAGTCTTGGCAAGAATTTTTGGAATCTTCTTTTGGATGTTGGTCCTTTCTTGCTAATCATTTTAATTAGGCTCTGTTTTGGTGTAGGAAATCTCTTAAAAGGGGAATAGCTTCCAAAAGAAGAAGAGAAATTTCAGAAAGTTTATGTTAAGGCTCCATCTTTTCTTTCCATTCACATGGGGGTTAAAGCCGAGGTCCTGCCACCAGATACAGATTGTCACCATTTTGTGCTTGAGGTACAATAGCTTCATGTGCTAGGCAATTTTTGGGCCTCTAGTAAGTATAATTTAGCTAATTTCTCACCTTTTTGTAACTCTTTTTGTCAATTCTTATTAAGAATGATTGGGCAAGATTAGAGGAGCCATATGGAAGTATATTTTTAAGCATTCCGACTGTCCTTGATTCCTCATTGGTTCCAGAAGGACGTAGCATTCTTCATATCTTCACCACTTCTTCCATGGATGATTGGGAGGTAAGTATCATAATGGTAAAAATTAAACAGAAAGGTTAGTTCTTATGCGGATTTTTGATTCCCCCCCTCTAAAGGAAAAAAAGCTGCTCTTGTATTTTAGTTGGGGTTCGAAAAGTATATGTGAAATTTCAACCAATAACAGAGCTGGTCTACTTTCTAGGGTTTTCCTCGGAAAGACTATGAGGCAAAGGAGCTTATAGCAGATGAAATCATTGGCAGATTAGAGAAGAAACTATTTCCAGGGCTACGATCGTCAATTGTTTTTATGGAGGTACAGGGCTTGCTGTCATACTACTGAACATGATGGCAAATAATGATATGCAAAATACACTATAAAAGTGAACTTTAGTTGCTGGATGGTATATGTTTGTGAAGGTTAAAGCTGAACTCCAGTTGTGAGCATGTCACAAATGTTTTTCCGCCTTAAGAAATGCAAAAAAAGAAGTGAAGGAAAACCTATAGAAGGTTATATATTTCTCTCCCCCCTTCCTCCCCACATTAGCTTTGGTGAGGCTAGAGACTGTGCTGTAATGAGAACAAATTTAAAGTGATCTCCTCCAACATCCCACCCCCTAGTCTAATGCGGTTTGTGTTATCTGATTTCTGCCACTGGAGCTCTTAAGAAATTGATGTCCATTTATAGTTTCTGTGATCGTGGCAGGTAGGGACACCAAAGACACACAAGCGGTTCCTAGCTCGTGATAAAGGTACCTATGGACCAATGCCATGCGGCACTCCTAAGGGGTTACTTGGAATGCCATTCAATACTACCGTAAGTTAATTGTAAGCTATGGTGGGTCAGTCAGTAACTGGTTTTATAAGCATAATGAATTTTCTTGGCTCATATGTCAATGGAAACTGCAGGCTATAGATGGTCTTTACTGTGTTGGTGATAGCTGCTTTCCAGGACAAGGTGTTATAGCTGTAGCCTTTTCCGGAGTAATGTGCGCACACCGCGTAGCTGCTGATATTGGTGAGCTGGAGGCATCATTTTAAAGTGCAATTAACTTGTTATAGTCTGAAAGGATTCGGCTGATCCTCTTTCAAGCTTAGCTAATTATATTTTAGCTCATAGTTTTTACTCGTTGTGAGCTCACACCAGAAAAGGAAGTCCACAACTTTGTCCGATTTCTAATCGTGTTCAGAAAAATTGCTGTATACCAGTAGTTCTCATAAGCTTCGATGTTTCTTTTGCAGGGCTTGAGAAGAAGTCCCCAATATTAGATGTGGCCCTCCTTCGACTACTTAGGTGGTTAAGAACCTTGGCATGATGTACCATATGGGCAAAAGATGAGATTCAGCATGACCACTTGACTGCAAAGTCATAGCTTGCTTGCTGTGGAAATGATTTGCAGCAGGTTGAGGCATTAACAGATTTTCCGTATTTTTTTCCTTTTCGTTTGAAGAGGCCACCAATTACCGAAGCCGGCCAAGGTATTTTGCAAGCTGACACTATACTTAACTATTAACTATTTGCTAAGCTGACACTATGCAGACGAAAATTGTTTAGAGTTGTCTACATGACATTGATGGATCATCTTTTGCTGATTTATATGGAAGCTGATTGCCGATTCTTTCTTGTATAGCTGGAAATGGTTACTCTTGTAATTATTGATCCAATAGTTATCAAAATTTCTCCTTGCTGCATTTTCCCCCAGGGGTTTCCCTAAAAGTAAACCTACTGTTCACACATAACTTGTAGTCAATTACAATTAACACCAAAGTACTATCTTAATATTAAGGCCACTTGTTAACATGGGTCTGAGATATTCAAAAGACATCTCTGACTTGCATGCCCGTGGGAAAATGTAGCATTTTCTTTGATGCTATCTCTGGAAGAGGAGTTTTGCACCTTGAGACTCGTTCTTTTCCGAGATAGCTCCGTAAGAAACTGTCTTGATGTCTGCTGCAACTTATTAAGCTCCAGATTGAAGTTTCATCCTCCTTAAAGAAAGATAAGCCAGAATACGGTAACCAAAGACCATGGCTACCAACGCACTGACCTCCGTGATACCATTGTCTATTCTCATGCCATTTATGGGGGGTGTGATGTGTTCATACTGCACCTTGAGAAGAAGCTTGTATGTGTGGTAGTTAAAAGACAAATACCGGATCCAGGAAATGAATACTGGAACTTTCTGCAACATTGCATACATTGAATTTGTTATTGCCGCCCTTTGGTTTATAATTTGACAATGAAGTTTTGCTTATAATTTTGACCCGTAATATTTTTGGTGAGAGCTCGCTCTTTGTTTTGATATGACACGGTATACCTTAAATTTACATCTTCAATTGAAGGAACATTTACTTGTTCTGGCGTATAATCCAATGACTGTACCTTTAATTCGCTATAAAAGAAGGTGAATTCTGATTTGACTTCCAAATTTCCGTGCTCGCCTTCAGACCTATTGGATAAAGACGGAAAAGAAGAAGAAGAAGAAGAAGAGAAGAGTGTGCATGCTTACCTTCACAAAGAATCCACCAGCCAGCATGAAGGTCATCACAGTTACTGAAGCCAGAGTTGTTGCCCTCTTTAAGTCCATCAATGTAGCCCCTATAGCCAGTCCAAGTCCCTGTTTTGCAGCTAGTGGTATTTAATTCTGAACAGAATTTTGTTTATGATGTCGGTACAACAGAAGGCATACCTGAGCCGCCACAATGCAGAGGAAGACTGTAAGCAAACTTAGGAAAAAGGGACCAGCACTCTGTCTCAAGCCGGCCATGAAATAGACGACGAGAAGGAATAGTACTGGAAGTACAAGGTCAAGTGGAAGGTCGCTTGTAGTCCTGGCCACAAAATATGCACTTAGTCTATACATGTCGGCTGCTCGTTCTTTACTCAGCAGGGCTCTTTCTTGAGGAAATGTAAAGATTGCTGTGAAGACAGGAAAGAAGCCCCAGAAGACACCAATGAAGAAAAGCAGTCCTGCCTGCAATGAAGGTAGGTTAAGTTTTATGTTTGATTGTAGATGTTCTGGATACTTACAAGAACAGACTATACAACTAAGGCTTGAATGGGGGGATGGTATGGTGACACAATTAGACAAGGCAGTTATAAACTAGTCAATCTTAAGAACAAACAGCTCAGTTCCGAAAAGGAGTGGGTCCACTGATGGCATTGGAGAGGAGTACTTCCATGGAGATTGAATACCTGATAAGACATTGCAAAAGGCAAAATGGTGGAGATTGAGTTGGTGGGAACATGTATTGGGTATATACTGATGCCATAGCTTCAGTAGTATGATATACATATTGTGATGACTTGTTCGTTAGTAGTATTGCTCTTCCTGTACATGTAAAAGCTGTTTATCTGATTCAGTATAATGACTGATTATAGTGTTTTTTTATGAAACTTTGGGGAGAGTTTTAGTACCATTGAGGTCACTCAACTTACAAACTCTACAAGAAAGTAGTTTACCTGTTCTTGCAGATCTCTGGGGCTGTTACGATCAGACTGCCACCACAGTAATCCCAAGATAATTGCAGTAGAGAGAACTTGAGTAATTCTCAACCAGCTAAAATAGTCATGCCGCCTTTCTTTGATTCCTCTCCAGAACAATATCGAATATTGTTCCCACCAGCTTGCCCCCCATTGTCGCTTTGGAGAAGACACCTTCATTTTAACTTCTTCGTCAAGGGGTATAGGAACCAGAAGTTTCTTCTTTTCCCTTTCTGCAACTCGTGTCTCGTAGGCCTCCACAAGATACTGCTTTCAAATAAAAGATCCATTAGGCAGAACCATAGCTTTTGATGTTCCAAGAAAATCACAGGTGACCTGCTCTTGGGAGAGACAGCGCCACGACGTGGGATTCAGATGAGAAACACGAGAAACACTAAATACCAGTTTTTTTGCTGCCTTCAACGTTTATGTATGAGCAACTATATGATCTGAAAATGTGGATATGCAATACATGGCAAAATGCTTATATTGTAAAAGTCTAGATTGCCGTCTGGATAGTTTATCCTTTTTGTTTGGTGCATCAGTCTTCGTTTATTCTCCAATTATGATGAGTGCTTGCTAAATTCACAATTCGATGTAGGTGATTTTGTGACCACTGAAGAATTGATTTTACCTCGTGCACTAGAGCAGGTGATGGTTTCCCATTCTTCGTTTCACCGTCTGAATTCCCCATTTGCACTTTGTCCTCTAATTCTGACGGCACTGATACATCAAGCAGGTTTCCATTTGCCAGGTCCAGCAAGAACTCTGCTGGATTCATTGCAATCAGAGGAGAACATCCTATCGATGAGAAATACACCATTGCTTCTGATGCTTTTCCGAAGTAGAGCAAGCTCCCTTTCCCAAGAAGAATTAACTTGTCAAATTTGTGGAAGAGCCTGCTTGACGGCTGGTGAATCGTCGTTATCACTGTTTTCCCCGCCTGCCAAAAATTTGCGACAACTTCATTAGTTTAATAAATGCCACAGATCTTGGCGTTTCTGGGATCATATTGCTCCATAAATTTCTCGTGATTTGGTCTCTTTGTTTAATATAATTCCGGATAAAAAAAAGTGAAAGTACCTCTGCAATGTCTTGTAACATCTGGACAGTCCTTAAAGCAGTAGTTGAATCCAGGCCAGATGTTGGTTCATCAAGAAACAGAATGGACGGGTTGATTATAATCTCATTGCCTATACTAACTCGTTTCCTCTCTCCGCCTGATACTCCACGAACAAAGGAGCCACCAATCATGGTGTCCTGGCACCTGTGGGCACATAATATTCCCCTTACAACATTAGACTCTGCTGAACAAGATCAATTAATGATGCTTGCTGCAGTTCTTAAACAAATTAACAATCTCTACTTCGACTATTATGGTGAGCTCGATTCTTTAAAAAGATTCCAACTTTTGAGTTAGGGAGGGTAAAAGTTAACCTTACCTCTCCAAGCCTAGCTCATAGATGACATCGATTGCTCGTTTTTCCTTTTCCTCGCGTGTCAATGTCTTTGGGAGTCGCAGGAGGGCAGCATATGTCAATGTTTCCTTCACTGTAAGGTGAGGAAATAGAACGTCGTCTTGAGTCACAAATCCTACCCTGTTACACGGTTCACGTTATTATGCTGTGAATTTTGAACGCAATTCCTCTAATCTATAGTAAATAGTAGAATTTGGATGAGGATCTTTTATAATTCTTTGCCTGAATTCAGAGAGAATGCTCAGTTAGAACTGGAATTTGGCAGGTGAAGTTAGATTCTGACCTGCTCTTTAGGAACTTGGAATAAGGCTGGTCATTATAAGTAACTGACCCACCAACAGTGGGTTGAATCAACCTGCCACCGAGTAGATTTAGGAGTGTCGTCTTTCCACTTCCTGAAGGTCCCATCAATGCCAAAACCTCGCCAGGATTCACTGAACCGGTAATCCCGTTTAGGATATCCTTCTCCACACTAGTTCTCATTCCTTTGAAAGTGACCTTGTATGTCACATCTGTGAACTGCGAATTCCAAAATAAAGAGATCACATTCGCTGAGTAAGTTGGTCACAAAATCTTGTGAAATTACTTCTGACATGATTCTACTTCGGGCACTAGCAGTGTTCACAAAGTTCATTAGATTGTCCATACCCTTCTTTCCTTCACAAAGCTCTGCTTTGCATTTTGTTCTCTTTTTAAAAGTTTATGTCTGACTCAAGACTCAATGCACGATTCTGAACCAGTTAGGAATATGAACTAGCTAGCTAGTTCCTCTGGTTATAGGACACGATAGCCGCTATTGTTGGAAAGAAGGGGAAGTCTTGTACATAAATGTCATATACGATGAAACTCTGTACAAGACTGAACCTGACCATGCTATTGCTAGCCATGTTCTATAAGTCGCGTTGATGCTAAATCAATCTCCATCCTTGCCTGTCCAAATAGATAGCATACATCAATCCATGCAACATTAACAAACCACAGGTTTGAACACCGGGACGTGCAGTAGCCAGAGAGCGGAGAAGGGTGTAAACTAGAGTCTGCACGGTCAGGACTGTTACCTTGAGATAAATTGGCAGAGTTGGTTCTGTTTGAAACTTGGGCTTAGGTGTGCCAGCTTCAAGATCCTCAGCTGCGACAACAAATAATTTATTCGAAGTGTAATCCCAGTGTCATAAGCTTAATCATGGACTTGAAGAAAAGTACTTGGTTAAGCAAACAAACAAAAAGTAAAGAAATTTAACCCAGCTCTCTGTTTCAGCCTAGAGGAAAAATTAAACGCAGCTAAGAGACAATATTCATCCTATTGCAGTTTATGATCTGGTCCCCTATCCCTGCATTTTGGGAGTGAGTTATCAATCCTGCCCAATTTCAAACTTCTTGGTCACCTGTTCATTTGAGTGGGGAAGACCTCGTCACAAATTATCACTTTCAATTGGTATCGAGGGAAGAAAAAAAGGTCTTGAGTATTAAGTCATAGATTCGCTCATACTTGGACCCCACTTAAGACATAGTTTGGATCAGTACCAGAGATGTCAAAATTTGTGCGATGTCTACAACCGACCATTGTACAACAAATACAGAAAAGCCTAAAATAAGACAAAATAGGACAAGAGGACTCTCAAAAAGGCCATAACCCTTCGAGAATGGTTAATGGTTTCCAAGGAAAAAAACTGTGATTTTCCCTGAAACAGAGCCCCGAAAGCCTCCAATGAGAAGGGGGAAAAAAAGACTCGGAAGAAAACTCTCAGAGAATTGAACGAAGCCGATAGTGGATTCATGTCATCAGTTAATGCGATTATCGTGGTGTTTGTTTTCCTAAAATCTTGGGGTCCCGAAATTTCCAACAAAATAAACACACTTTAAAATTTTTAACTTTTACACATACACACTTTACTTTTTACAAACATATTCATAAGATTTCGAAAATATTTCTCAAAATTTCCACAACCAAAAACAACCTATACTTCGTCTCAAGCATGACCTTTTCGTATTTTATCCGAAACTCGCTAAATAACGAGTGAAAGGCTCCAAAAAGGTCTACTTTTGGAGAAGTGAGGCCCACTTTTCACAGGCATCACGCTTCACAACTGGTTATTAAAGCATTGCCACAACTTTTCTAAAGACAAAAACTGGCATTTTCTGTTCATCGAGTGGAGTGGATCAAAAGCAGGCGACTCCCATTGCCTCACTTTTTCCCGACCTCACATCAATCCTTTGCTGCATCCTTCGTCATCTTTCACCACTCTTTCCCTTTTACGTTATGGATTTGTTTGAACCTAACTAATTGACGCAATTATTTGAGGTTAATCAAACAAATTATATGTCTCTCAGAGAAAAGGAACTAGTCCATACCCTCATCCGTATCTTCCCAAATTATTTCTAAAATTTCCACTTAATTTTATTTTTTATTCAATCATATTGAATAAAATATAAACTGAAATTACTATGGAAATATTACGTTAGAATTTTTAGATCTTATATAAAATTATATAAAAAACATACCTTGATTTTACGAAAAAAAAAAGTTTTGGATTATTCCCGCACCATATGCAACAATAAAACACAACGAAACCATGTATTGTGCAATCCAAGTGTATGCCCAATAGCTGAATTGTGTGCTATCCAAGTGGCCCTGCAAGCAACCAATCCAGGTGCTCTAGCCAACCTCACGAGCAACCTATCTGATTTAGGTGTAATAAAGAAATGCACGGTAGGGACTTACGGATATCGTCGTCACTGAACGGCTTGGAGTCGGCCATTTCATCGGGAGGCATGGTGAAGCCGGTCAAGGAGAATGAGAAGCCCAAGCTGGCACTGGAGGCTCGACTGAGAGCGGCGCCGCTGCTCACTTCATCCAATTCTAGCTTCATTTGGGCACTCCTCGACTTCCTAATGTGCGTGTTTTTGCTGCTGCTGCCACCACTACGCCCTGGCGATGCCACCATCATGCCCTTACTAGACTTCCTTGAGAGCGTCCCACCGCTCTCCGCCGCGACTCCTGCCGCCTCGCTTGACGCCGGGGATTTTAACGCCGTCGCCAGAGTCTCCACCACCGATTGATCGGATTTTGTTCTTGCCAACCCGGATGAATTGGTTTTCTCCATGTCGACAGCTATATTTTTGCCAATATATTAAAAACAGCGCCAACAAATCAACATTATAATTAACCGAGACATATGATATCTCGTTTCACCAATGAGTCTAAGAATAAAACTTTTCAAGATTCAAAATGCTGCCACACAAATTGCGAAAACAAAAACAATGCAACATTTGTGGGGGGACAAACTTTCTTCCATCTGCACTAGCTGATTATAGGAAAAAGTCGCATAATTTACACGTAACCAGTTATACTGCCCTATAGCTAGCCGGATAAACTTCTATGATAATGGGACCTGACCTTCATGCTAAAATGACATGGAGTTGTTAAGAAACAACACAACCTGGGGCTTCATGTATAAACAAATACACGCTAGAGTCTGGAACAAAAGATTGAGAACTCCAAAGAGATGGCCTTGGACATAGACTTAATTCTCTTTCAGAATCGCCCACTAGATGCATTCGTTGTGTTGTGTTGGGGGGTTAGAGAACGATCCTTTACAATGAACTCATTGTATTATAGAAGAGATATAGTTGGCCATCTTGGTTTAGGAGTGCTAAACGCTTGAAGAGAATGACTTCAAAAATATAATATCAAGATATATTTCACAGGATATATAAGAAGGTATGCGCAGTTGAGGATTATCCATACCTTCTGTGACCGGAAAAAAGAAGAAGGCACAGATCAGTGGGAGAAGAATTATAGAGGAAAGCTGTTTTTGAAGGTCTGACAGGATTCAACTACAGCACGCTCGCGGTGCTTACAGTTATAAAGAGCTATTAAGAGAGGATGCTAAATTACCGAAACGCCCTCCCGTCTCCAATAATCTACCAACGTACGCTTGTATTCCATCATTATGATACGATGAATCTTGCGTCTCACATTCATGAGTCCGGCCACCTTTGCCGTACACGTGTCTGGACGTTTTTTCTTCCTGTTTTTAGTTTGCATGGAATTTTTGGTACGTGTTCATGGCGTACTCAACCAAGTCATAGCTAGGTTCGGTTATTGTCATGAGCTGAAATATCCTGAGCAATTATGAGCAACGGTCAGGATTATGAGCAACGGTCAGGATTGCTTCTTCACCATCTGACGGTTCGTGTTGTGCAACGTCATTTAAAATAAAACGACCCGTGCCCGACTCAGTTTTTAAGGATACCGACCCGTTTCGCATGGCTGACCCGCTAATGTTCAATCTCTTTATTTGGGGATTGAATCTGAAGCAACTCTTCTTCATCGCCCAGCCCAGTCCTTCGTCGCTCAGCTGGTTCATACGCGAAAGAGTTTTAGTCAACAATAATTCCAGGGCAATTCAAGCACAGGTTTCAAATTTGATTCGAGCATAACCTCTAAAGATCTAACAATTTAAGCTCCCTACAATTCTACAATTACCAACCCGCACATGCACAGATCAATAACACACACATGGATGGTGTAGAATTTACTCGCTCGTTTCAAATATAAAAAAAGCTTTCTTCAAGTAGAATAAAACGCTTCTCAATGCATCAAAGCCCAGATTAATCTTTAAATGTGTCAGATCCAAGGGCTTCGAAGTATAAAACAGCACAAGCGAGCTTACTGTAAAATGAGAAATAAAACCCCATAGTTTCCACCAGAACACGCTTCTAGAGAACTACCCATGCCCTCAAACGAAAGCAACTTCGTTCAGTAAAGGAAAAAAATAGAAACAAACACCTCCGATATATAACAGACAGCAAATGCATTTCAGATTTTCAAGTAGGCGATAGTCGGTTGAGTAAAGGCATCTACTTTTCTGAGACCCAAACAACAGAAAACTCAAGTATCCAACTTTCGATTTTTTCCCCTCTTTCACTTCCCACACTTTCTTAGCACTCAGCAGCGAAGCAGAGCATATCACCGATACAAAACATTCGAGGTGGATTACTGGTAATGATCGGCGACGGGTTGTGCGGCGAACAATTGAGCGGCGACGGGAGCTGCTTCAGAATCCATCACGATCCCAAATGAATAGATTAAAACATTCGCGGGTCAGCCATACGAAATGGATCGGTATCCTTAAAAACCGGGTCAGTCGCGGGTTATTTTTTAAATGACGTGGCACAACAAGAACCGTCGAATGGTGGAGAAGTAATCCTGACCGTTGCTCATAATTGCTCAGGATATTTCAGCTCATGACAATAACCGAAGCCAGTCATAGCTTCCAGTCAATTTAGCAGGCTTTTGACATTAATGATCTTTAACCTCATTTGGGTGGCTTGATGTGCCTATTAATCAACAAGTCCAATGCGACAGAAGCTGTGGAATTTGTCTGCCCTATCGGAGGGCCTGCCTGTCTGTAACATGAGGCTGTGGTTCGATCTTAGATTACCTATGAAGCAGGGAATTAGCAGATTTTTGGAGTTTCCTGGAAACTCATCTGCATTGTTTCCTTTTGAAGTGGAACATATTTACGAGCTCAAGCTTTTCTCCATGATGATGGAGGAAAATGATGCAATCGTTACATATTCTCAACGTCATCACCATATTTGTCATCGTGAACGTAATTATGTAAGCTATTTATTCTCTGTCCACTCTGATAAGCTTCTTAACTTGCACAGTTGCACTTCAAATGAATTTGATAAAATGGATCTGTCAATCTTTTAACGATTCTTGTGGCCAGCGAAAAACAGAGTTAAAATTTGACGTAAGATCTTTGACTTCCTTTCCTTCTGCCACCTTCCCATTCTTCAGGCTATAAGATACAACTGAAAGAAATGGGAGTTCGAAGGAATGGAGGATAAGAAATAACACAAAGGATCGGAGGATGAAACTTACCCAATTCGATCGTTACTTTGATATACGATGATGTGAATAGCTTCGAGCTCGGTTGATCACTCGATTGTCCACTGAATGCTTTGCTCAATGCGTTGCCACAACCGCACCTTTTCACCCACCTACTTAGCTTGCTTGATTTCTTTTGCTAGTGCGCAAGCCTTTGGTATTTTATTTTATAGTATATATAGCTAGAAGAATGCTTTAAGCACGATGTGTTCCTTTTAAATCAAGCCATGCACAGGTAAACAATGGAGATCATTAAAAAAATGTTACCAAGAAAAAAAGAATCCATCCATAGAGGTGTAATATAAAATTGATGTCTTTTGAGCACCGTGCTAGCTAGCTCTTCTAATAAGATAATAGTGTACATCTTCCTAATTGGGATTTTTTTCTTTATAATTGGTGAAGGAAGCAAAAAATAATGTCCATTAATCTCTCTTTTAGAAGATGCTTGGCAACTGATCTTGTTTGCCAACTTCAATAATTGGGGCCGGACTTAAAGAAGGCGTGCACTAAAGAAACTTCCAATTTCTTATATAGTAATTTCTTCACATAGGAAAGGGTATAGCAGTAATTTAGGCTTGAGGATGGCAGTGGAGGAATGAGCATGGGCGAGGTGGCCTCCAAAAACGACATTTTTTTGGTGGTACCTAGTGATAAGGAGCTGTCTATCTCACGGCCTGTTGCTGGTGGATGGTTGGTCACCGTCGGTCCACGACGACTCAGCGCGTGGCATCCTCTTTAATTTCATCCCTTGATTACTTCCCTTAATGGCGTAATTATTAGCTCCGCGAACTAATCCTCCCTGATGACAGAAGTAGCCCTACGCCCCTACCAAAGTAACAACAATCCTCCAAGACTAGCTACCAAATTATTTAGAAAATTAAATCGAAGAAAATGAGAGGATATATAATTACCCATCTTGTATACATAATAGGGTACAACTTTTAATTCACAATCGATAAATCTATTGGTTTTTTAAAAAAAAATCCAGAATATTGAATTTTTTTTATTAATAGAGTTTTTGCCGATAACTCTACTTAAAAAAAATCTTAAGAAAGACAAATATGTTCAATTTAATAATTTTTTAATATCTCGTTTTCATTAAAAATCTAATAAATGCAATACAAGCCCGCATATATAAAAGAAACCCTCTCTCTCTCACACAGTCACACAAACGCACTCAAAATCAAACGGGGCGGTGACGCCCGGGGAGGAAAGCCACGTGTGACAAGGACGTGCCGGTGAGGGCTGGACTGACAGGCCTCGGGCTGTTCGGTTGTATTGTATTTTGAGGGTTTTTTTGTGTTTTGAGAATTTTTACGTGATTTTAACTTTATTGATATACATGTTGTAGTTATTTTTATATAGGGTTAAAAATAATGTTTAGTTGTACATCATTTATTTTTTCGCCGAACAATTAGGTCCAGTCCTTTAAGAGACCACCTTAGCCGCCATTCGTTGCCACGTGTAGGGGCAGAGGCACTGCTGTTGACAACTCACCAGGAATCGACGAATTCGATTTACCACCGCAGAAGAATCGACACGTGGGAGGCTCAATCCTCGCACTTCCTTCTTTTTTCCACCACGTGGATCATGGTTTTGAACACGTATCCCATGGAACAACAACCCTATCTTTTTCTCTGGGCCTTTCGGCATGATAAAATAGACCGGATAATTATAGAATCTGAAGTTTCAGAATTAATTTTAGCGTGATATTCATCGGGATATTTTGAGAGTCATATTAATTCTCAGAAAAATATAGGAAGAACTTAATAAAAAATTCATTATATCTCGAATAATTATCATGCTAAAAATTAAAATATCATAAAAAATAATAATAAACTCGTAATATTTGAACGGAAACAAACATTTTGGTATAGTAGTTATAATATTTATTGCAAGCTAACTGGATCTCTGTTTTTACGTCAAGATCCAAAACGCGATCACGTACACAAAAAAACGACGTGAAGGAAGAGTTATTGCTAGCAAAGAAAACATATTATATTTTGTCACCTTTTTAGGGTTTTGTCCATCTATTTTTAATTGATCCAGTGACGAAAACGTACGTACGTACGTGCGTTACCTAAGAGAGAGAAGATCAATAAACTCCAACGACTTACAATTGACTTGTCGTAATAGAAAGCCAAAATAGAGATCAGGTACATGCAATACATCTGCTCTGCAAGGTGTCCGCAAGCTGTGGTGAGTGAGATATGAAGGGGGAGGGAAGCAATCAACTGAAAAAAGTTGCGGAGCACGCACATCCACCAGTCTGTCTATCCGTTTGCAATTCAATGTGGAGAGTGAGAACACAATAGGGTCCAGATAATGCAAGATGTGAAATTGACAATGGAAAGCTCCTATGGGTTCGACAGTACATACCTTTTCTTTTCTTTCTGTAACGGACCCATGTATCCCAGAAAAGAGGGATGAAAACGAGGGGGCGAATTCAAACGTTAGTGTGGTGGGGTTTTCGGAAAGTTCCGAAAAGTTGATATAGACTATAGGCAAAGAAAAAGATGGTGTGTGGTAGGTGGAGTGTCATGTGCTGCAGGAGCTGGATTAGAAAAGGTATCCCAGGTTAATCATTGCATGAAAAAAAGGAGGAAAAAAAATTAGATTTGTTCGACCTTAAAGCAACCTTAAATATTTTTGTTTTATAAAATTCCAGCTAGAATTTTGCTGCTTCATTAAGAATACAGCGCCCCTTTAGTCTCTGTCTTGTTAGTTTGAAGTATCATGTGGTAGTGCTGATGATCAAGGACTAAAGAAAATACAGAGCGCCCGCGCGGTTTTGATATTAATGCAAGGAGTACAAGGGAAGAAAAGTTTACCTTCAGATATTTCAGTAGTACGTACCGTTTAATTAATTAGTGGTTCACGTCGTATTCAAGTCTAGAAGTTTTTAGAAACCTTGCGTAGGTAGACAACACAATCTTGCATGATCATAATAATCCCAACATCTAAAGTATCCACGCTGCTAACGAACGATGTTATGAAAGCTTGGCTTGATATTTTAACACTAGTTTAAAACACATATTCTAGATCTAAAGAAGAACACATATTCTTCGTTAATGTTAACAGATTATTTTGTTTTCATTCTTTGGCAAGTGTATATAACTCTATTTTGTAATTAGCTGGATTCAATACATTGAAGACAATTCTTCTCCCTCAACTATGCACCTGCTATATTCTCTTTTCCTGGTTCTTGTCTGCCATGGTTGCTCAACCTAGCTTTGATACCATGAAAGTTTCATCCCAAAACCAATTCGCAATGAGAATAGGTGATCCAACAAGTATATGAAACACAAGATTAAATGATCCCTAATCAATATGAGACTCTAACGGATTCTAACAAAGACATCTAATCACCAGAAACACATCACTGAACTAAAACATTGGTACATGGCTTCCAAATTCAAAATGATCTTAGTTTATTTGTTGAAAAGTTCCTGAGCTTTTCTATTTCCCTTGATGTCATGACTACCGTACAAATTCGATCCGACTAGCACGAACTTTTAATTTATGTGCTGCCATTGTGCTGCCTAAGGCATTCTGAAAGTGGCCTTTGCCCTCCACGGCACAATGGTACGTTGGGGGGACACCTGAGGCAGTTTCTGGCAAGGCTACCTGTAATCCTTTGTGCGTGAATAATGAACTCTGGCGGAAGATTTCCTGAGAGAAAGTTGTCATCCAAGAACAGGACTGTCCATGATTGCTCTAGTCTGTTTCCATATCTTCTTGGTATTGGCCCAGAGAACTGATTATGTGCTAGATTAATCGCCGTTAAATTCCGAATTGTGATCAAATGGGCAGGCAAATGACCGTGAAAATTGTTATTTTCTGCGTCAAGCACTTGAAGCTGCGTCTCTTCCCCGGAAATGTTGACCGAATCTATGGAAGTGAAGCGGTTATTTGAAACATTAAGGTGAACCAGTGTTGGTAACGAAAGAACGTCCTTGCTAATGACACCTGAAAGCCTGTTTTCACTTACGTCTAGATGCCTAAGGTATCTGAGCATCTTAACAGGAGAGATGTGGCCCGTAAGTATATTGCGGTTTACAGACAGTACTGTCAATCTCATAGGAAAATATGGCATGTTTCCATAGAGCTGGTTGGAACCAAGATCTAGAGTGCTCAGCTGCCACAGCCCTGTGAGGTCTGGGATTGTGCCTGTGAGTGCATTGCTTGAAAAGCTCAAGTAGGTCAAGCTTCGTATTCCAGAAATATTTGTTGGTATTGAGCCAGAGAGCCTGTTTCCTGAAATGTCAAGATATTGAAGATTCTTGAGAAAAGTGATTGCGGTAGGAATAGTGCCTGTGAGGCAGTTGTCCGCAAGTGAAAGTCTGGTAAGCTTTCTGAGATTGGAGATGGAGTCCGGTATTGTTCTTCGGAACTTGTTCTTGTTTATACTGAAGACGGTAAGCTCTGTTAGGTTCCCGATGGACGGTGTCAGAAACCCATCATATCCAACGCCATCAAGATCAATGGCTATTACCCTGCTAGAAGAATTGTCTAGAGGAATGCTACATAAAATTCCGAGAAACTGCTGGCCGATACTTTCACATGGATCCGCCATGAAGTCCCAGCTATTAAGGTAAGATGTCGAGGAGATGGAGCCGGGATCAATGGAATGCTTCAGAGTGCGAAGCACCTGAACGTCAGATTCTAGAGTTGCTGGATGAATAAGCTGTGGAAAAGAACTTAACACTGTTGTGGCCACAATGATATAGCGGAGTCGAAGGGAAACGATGGAATGCAGTAATCTGGCCATTATGATCCTTAGGGGATAGGTAGCGAGATTCTTGGCATCGTAATTTGTTTCTCAAATGCCTCTTATATTGGCCTTGAAACCCGGCGAGATGCATGGAGTAGCTGCAGATAAGCTGTCTTCGATGGGGGGGAGGGGGATAATAGTTGTTAAGTGAATTCCATGGCCATGCGAAGAACGTGGGGTACTTGCACAGGGAATATTTCTGATAAGTTTAGTTGAAAGACGGATGGTGCTTAGCTCTTGATTTAACCTACCTTTCCTTTATCGATTTGAGTAGGGAACATACAAGACACATGAATCATCAAGATCAAAATAACAAGGCTAAATTAATATTCTATAGTTTTAGCCGTACGTACGTACGTGTGTTTGTTATTTAATTCAAATAAAAAAAACTTCATGTTTACAGTACTCTTATCAAATGCAAATCATAGAAAACTTCTTATTTTCTTGTAGTTTATCAAATTTTCAAAGAATTTAATCGGTCATTTTCACTAAAAAAAAAGAAAGATAATAATCTTATAACGCATTCTTCAGTGTCTCCTTAATTTCACGTTATATTGTGATGATTCAATTTCAAACCTCATTTGTCTTCTGTTGGTAATGGATTAGTTAAAGATGTCCATCGCGTCGTATTTTACAGAATGGGCTTTCGAGTTTGGGCTTCGATCCGGATAAGTTTTACAAAAAATATGAGAACTAGAAGAAAATATGAGGAGTTTAGGATGAGTTGAGGTTGAGCTTCTTTGGAAATTAAACCGTCTCAGCAAAATATTAGCCGCCTATTCAAATATAAGTAAAGATCCCAAATCATTTCGCTCTAATGATTTCTGATGAAATATTAAATAATTTTAATTAAGCTTAATGTGTGCGGAATGATTTATTTTTTAAACTTATTTTCCAGAAGTTCAATTTCTTCTAGTTTTTAAATCTCCTTATAAAGTTACAATTTCTATAACTATACACGGCCAGGACGTGTTGATCATGAACATAAGGTTTGCATGAGTTCAATTCTCCACAACTTCTTCTTCCACTTAAATGGTATGTGTGGAGAGGGATCCTTATACCTTCCTGGATGATCCACTAAGACAGTGTCATTTACCACGATATACGAACAAGAGCAAAACACTAAAAATGAACAAAAGACTATGTCACCGTGTACAAGAGTGCAGAAGATTTTCCTTAGTAGACCCGATAGTCAATACCCATCCGTATGTACATTTTCGAGCAACCACATGCATGCAAAAGATGGATCTAGCAATGTGCAATCTGAGGCGCCGATAAGACTTCAGAAATCATGTACATAGTCGGTCTAGATTGTGGACACAGATTTAAGCAGTCAGCTGCAAGCTTAAAAACTGTTAAAAGTTCATCCTCCAGTACTTTACGTGCTGGAGATAGAAGGCGCTGGTCCAACACATCCTTCAGCTCTATGTTGCTAGTAGCCGACGAAGATGATGATAGCAAAGAGATCAAATCACTTGGATGCTTCCCCTGTATGACTTCTAATGCCAACACCCCAAAGCTATATATATCGCATTTTTCAGTTATTTTCATTGTGTAAGCAAGCTCTGCCAATCAAGGAAAAAAAAAATTTAAAAGACAGATTAGGTAAAAAAAATTAACATGTCTGTATGTCTTCTATATATATACGTAGGTCCAAATTAAGAGAAGAACGGAATTAATTACCCGGTGCCACATATCCCAATGTGCCTACGAGATCGGAGGTCCAATTGGATGAGTCTAGGTTCAGAAGTTTAGCAGTGCCGAAGTCTGAAACATGAGCCTCGTATTGTGAATCCAGCAAGATGTTGCTACTTTTTATGTCTCGATGAATAATTGGTGGTGAGCAGTCATGGTGCATGTAAGACAAAGCAGAAGCCACGCCTTTAATAATGTTCAGCCTCTTACTCCAGTCTAGTTCTTTAGCAGCTTCTTTATTCTCCAAGAATGTGGCCAAGCTACCCATTTCGAGGTACTCGTAAACCAAAAATGAATGTCGTGCATGAGAACAGAAACCATGAAGCTTGACGATGTTTCGATGACGTATTCTTGTTAGAGCCCTTATCTCATTTAAGAACTCTTTGGGGAATCCATTCTCGACATGATCGCGTGGTGGGTGGAGTTTCTTCACAGCCACTGTCTCACCTGATGGTAGGTCTGCTTTATAAACTCTTCCACATCCTCCTTTCCCAATGCAAAAGATGTCATCGAAAGCTCCGGTTGCTTCTATGATTTCTTCATACACCTTTCTTCCATCGAAAGTTGATATTGAAAAAAGCCCTCCTTCAATTCGCTTGTCGCTTGGTTCCAATTCTACCTTTTTCTTTCCTCTTTGCAATTCTACCTTCTTCTTTCTTCTTTGGATGATGAGAAAAATTTGAAAGAAAGCAAATAGAACCAAAAGTGATCCTAAAAGAGGGAAAACGACGACAAACACAACTTTGTGGGCCTTTTCTGAGATCTGCTTATAACATGGTCGCAACCCCTTAACGTTACCGCACAATCCGTTGTTCCCTTGCAAAGCTTCTAAGGGAGCATTTAGAAATACTTTGTTGTTGGGAATGGGACCCTTCAACTCATTGTAGGATATGTCAACGTACAACAAGCCACGCATGTCTTCAAAGCTCTTCGGAATGATGCCCGAAAGATAATTGTGGGAGAGATTCAACTTCAGTAAGCTCTGCATTTGGCTGAACTCTGATGGTATCTCTCCACTTAAAGAGTTACAGCTTAAATCTAACTCGGCCATCTGAAGTAAGCTCCCTAGGTGGATTGGAAGCTTTTCGCTAAAATTGTTATGGCTTAAATTCAAGTGGTGCAATTTCAAAAGATCCCCAAAGTAACTTGGAATTGAGTTGCTCAATTTGTTTGACGACACGTCAAGAAATTCAAGGTTAGTGAACGATCCAAATTCTGAAGGTAGAGCTCCAGAGAGTTGATTTCCGTTCAGCATCAATTGCTCTAGAGATATCAATTTTCCAAGTTCTTTTGGAATTACGCCAACTATAATATTTAAGCCAAGATCCAGAACATGTAGTTGAGTACAGTTTCCGATCTCGGGTGGTATGCTACCACTAATATTGTTCCCCCTGATTCGTATGCTTCCTAATTCCCCACAGTACTGACCCCAACTACTTGAAATTCTTCCATAAAAGCTATTGTAGTGTAAATGTAAGATTTTCAAGTGTGGATAGACACCAAAGTCTTCCGATATATCTCCAATAAGTCGATTTCCATCAATGGAAACTTCGACCAAGCTCGTGCAATTTTTCAAGCTTTTGGGAACACGACCTATGAAATGGTTGTTGGATGCATAAAAATATTTGAGTGATCCACCACGACAAATGCTTTTGGGCAAATAACCAATAAATTGGTTATTTTCAATGCTGAAGTCTTCCAAGTTCATGGCATATTCTCCAATTCCTTGAGGGATGAGACCGCAGAGTTGATTTTCATAAAACCATAAAAGTTTTAAACTCGTCAAATTAGCAAATGAAGCTGGAACAGAACCACAGAGCAGGTTTTCGCTCAGGTCAAGATATATAATATTTTTCAAATTCCCTATCTCTGGAGGAATTGAGCCAGAAAGTTTATTCGTATGGAGATTAAGAACGGTAAGAAACTTTAGATTACCTATTTCTTCAGGAATGGAACCAGAAAGTTTATTTTCTTGGAGAAAAAGACGAGTAAGATTTCTCAAATCCCCCAAAGAAGTGGGAATGAGCCCATCTAAAAGGTTTGTGGAAAGAGCAAGCTCAGTTAGAGACTTTAGATGACCTATTTCTTCTGGGATCGAGCCGTTTAACTGATTTTCATAGAGGTAAAGGACCTCAAGATTAGCTAAAAGGCCAATTTCTGGAGGGATTATTCCTGACAATTGATTTCTTGACAAATCAAGATAGATGAGTTTGGACAGGTAGCTAATTTCGGATGGAATAGTCCCAAAAAAAGCGTTCACACTGAGATTAAGATCTGCAAGATTCGGAAAAGACGAAAAAGGAAATCCGTGAAGCGTACCTTGTAAGCTAGAGTTCGTAAGGTACATTCTAACGACATTTCCAGCCGGATTGCAAGAGATACCAAACCAAGTGCATGGGTTTGTACTCAGGTTTAGATTGGGATAAGGATTGAAACGACTACTGGGAAGGGAAGGCCATGAAGTGAGGTGAGATTGGGTTTCATTTTGAAGAGTATTTTTCCATTTGAGAAGAGCAATGACTTCCATGGTAGAAGCAGAAGCAGAAAAAGCATTTGACGGTGAAACCAACTCTTGAGCAAACACCACAAAAGTGAAAAGGGTGCATACTCTTTTACAGATTGAAGATGCCATCCTTATGATTTCTGTGAACGAATGATAGTTGATGGCTTTATTTATAGCTACAGCCTATTTTGCCTTCACTCTTTTACTGTCTTTCCCTTAGGTCTGAATTAATCATTAAACAGAAAATGGGGACTTAAAATTCTACTATTTTGTCTTAATCAATAAAGAGTTGTCACAATTAGTGTCACGTCAACCTCTAGTAAAAAGAAATTTGCGTGCAAGTCTGGATCTCCGGCTCTTCTCTCCTTTATCCCTAAATTCCTAATTCCAAATTACTTCACTCCACCATGACAAAGGTTAATTAGTTCAAGGAATCAAGGAAAAAATTTACCGGTAAAAGGCAAACTTTGATACAAGAGAGTGAAAAGCAAATAGGAGACAAAAGAGACCCCATTAAAAAGAAATGTCGAAAAATCATTAGGTCTATCATGAGATACTGGATCGGATATTCGGAATATAGTTGAATTGATTGAATAGGAAGATCGCACTATGTCTATAATGCTTGAATACGAGGACCCTCATTAATAATTCATTCAATCCAAGTGCGCGACTCCTTCCACAAGTCAAAAAGAAGGAATTATTTGAGACAATAAATAAAGAGACATGACGATCTCTTTCCCACTAAGACAGTGCCCTTTAGTACTTCTGACCCGATAAAGAAATATTCCTTTTCACTTTGTTATCTGGATTTATTTTAGACGAGAAATAAAGAGACATGGCGATCTCTTTCCCACTAAGACAGTGCATGACCTTTAGTACTTCTGACACGATATAGAAATCCTTTAATTTTCACTTTGTTATATGGATTAGATGATCTAATTTAAAGAGAGGTAAATAGAGTTCTTTTGATTAATAAAAGCATCGTTGTTTAGAGAAAAGAAACTTCATATAAGTCTTGTAACATTTAAAACAACATTGTAGAAAAGATCTATTTTCGAATTGGACCACCCACTATAGATAACAAATTAAAGAGAATTCTGATATGCTGCATGATAGTGTTGAAAGTAAGCTACAAGAATTTCTCACCTCTGGCCCATTTGGAAGGTGTACAGTGTATTGGGAGAGAGAAGATAAAAATTTTAGGCTCAGTTTGTTTTGTTGTAATCTCATTTATAAAAAAAATATTTTCACTACTTTCATATGTTTGGAGACTCCTATAAATTAAATATCGTCAACCGAATTGAGATTATCCCCACCAATCCAATTCAATTTGTGTGGAAGTGGGTCACTAGTAAATTCGACTGCAACGTATATATACCATGAAGTCTACTTGATAATATGCCATTTTTTTGACATTATCCACAAAAGAAGTTAATCTGTTGTGACAAGAATAAATATTGATCGAGGACCGTCAAAAAATAAAGAAATGAGAATAAAATTAGCAATCATACAAAACATCCAGATTTAATTAGTTTGACTTTTAAGTCTATGTCTATTGGCGAAAACTCAAAAAGAAATTGACTTAAAAAAAAATAGAATACAAAGAATGATAACACAACATTCAAGCCTAAAATCTCAATACACTCAATTTCTATGCAAAAAATAAAAATAAAATAACAACGTAACCCTTTCAATATTCTGTTACTCTTTTTCTCTACTCTCGTTATTGGATTTTTTCACTTTTTCTCACTTCGAAACAACTCCTCTCATATTGATAGTTGCAATCGGCAAATATTGCGTGTATTTTCATAAATGCTAAGTCACGCTGTGCGGCTATAGGACGACTGTATATATGAAAGTAAGAATGAAATCCAATCGCCTGACATGCTTTTATGTTGTCGTTGAATAGAAATTCATCCATGTGAAAAGTTTCATCTTTTGTCTTCTTAAGATAAAAGAAATGTGAGTCTTGACTTTTCACGCGTAACATAACGCATAATACTCGTCCATATATTAAAATGTCACGTGAAAAGTGTCACCTTTTGTCATAAGAAGAAGAAAATGTGAGTCTTGACTTTTCAAAAGCGAAGCCACACGCGTAACATAACCCATAATACTCGTATATATATTCAAATGTGTTTCCAAGATATATATATATATATATATATATCATAACATTGTCTTTAGAAAACAAAATCTGAAAATAACTTGAGAGGTCTCTCAAATCTATTTATATATATATATTCTCAAAACAATAAATGTTTTTACAACAGAGAGGTCTCTAATTTGTTTTCTAAAATATACCATTTTATTAATCACATGCTATTTATATATTTTTTTCGTATATTTTCACAAACCAAAGTTATTGTTCTATACAGATACATCTTCATCAAGAGATGCCTTTTCATTTTCTCCTCTCTTTTTAAATAATTTCTTATCATTATAAAAATAATTATTTCGAAACTTACACAAGCATCTATGAAACTAAACTTTAGACCTAATAATATACATAGAGGGGTGAATAGGTATTTAAAAATTAATCAACTCTTTTTCTATTCACAGAAAAATAGCTTTACAAATTTTCAGTCAATCAACAAATAAAGATTTGTAAAATAATCACACTTAGCAGATTTTACAGCACCTATATTTCAATGCAATATGAACTAGACAACAAGTATAAAATCACAGTTATATGGATTTTACAGCAGCTCTAATACACGAACATGATATAGATTTTCCAGCAACGATAAAACCAACGCTATAGCTATTTTACAGCAACGCTAAATCCAAGGTAATAAGACTTTTCCAACAATGATAAAATCAGGACAATGTGAATTTTACCGTAGCTATAACTTCCCAAAAATCCAGCAATCTAAATGCTAATAAAGAATTCAATATCAAGCAATTTTGATCTAATTATGAGATCAAATATCAACAACCTATATGTTAATTATAAAATCAAATTTTCAGCAACTTAGATCTGCAAGATATCAAACAAGATAATGGTTAGCACATGCAAAGATCACAAGAATAACGAAAATAAAGATGACATCACGATTCTGGTTACGAAGTGAAAATATCTTGAGAATGACTTCCTCCAAGAGACAAAAACCTTCAATCTTGGTGATACGATCTTAATAAAAACCAAGTAGGAATTGATAGCTCTTCAATCAGCAATCTTGCACTTTCACAACCTTCCACCAGAGGGAAGAAATCAGTCTCTCATAATCATATATGAGCAGATCAGATTTCGCACAATGAGAGAAAAACAGAGGATATTCATCTAGAGATGATTTAGGAAGCAATAATATCTGATTGTCGTCTTCCTGAGGCAAAGACTTAGGGAAATGATTGTATACTGTTTTAGTAAAGGTAAAAAAGTAAAACAGAGTCATTTGGAGGTTTGGGCGAATTTCTATAATTTTAATTTGAAGTCTGATAAAATCCAGTTAGGCTGACCCTTGGTTAACCATACAAATAGAAAAACCTCCAAACTGTTATGCAACCCAACCCATACTTTCCAGATGCAACCAACAACTTTTCAGAAGCTTCTTCCAAATTCTTTTGGCCTCAATAATCTTCATAAACCAACCAAGTTGCTATTTACAATTATAGGCTTTTCATAAAATGGAAATTACATTTATTCCTCCAAGAGACAAAAACACTTCGGGTGTGCGATGACCACACCAATCGATCTATTAAGAACTTTTGAAATTTACAAGATGGTGATCCTAAGCAAACACCCTTCACTTTTTAGATCCCCCAATCTTCAATAAAGCCATTCAAGAAATCTTCTTGGGCCGGTGCCCAGCACGTAATTCAATGAACAGCAACTCCGGTCAGTTCTTATAGATGCCGACGAACTTTTCAACCCTTCCACTTCTAAAAACCTTCAGCAACGATCAATCTTGAGAAACCCTCAAGAACCTTCAATCTTGGAGATACGATCTTAATAAAAACCAAGTAGGAATTGATAGCTCTTCAATCAGCAATCTTGCACTTTCACAACCTTCCACCAGAGGGAAGAAATTAGTCTCTCATAATCATATATGAGCAGATCAGATTTCGCACAATGAGAGAAAAACAGAGGATATTCATCTAGAGATGATTTTAGGAAGCAATAATATCCGATTATCGTCTTCCTGAGGCAAAGACTTAGGGAAATGATTGTATACTGTTTTAGTAAAGGTAAAAAGGTAAAACGGAGTCATTTGGAGGTTTGGGCGAATTTCTAGAATTTTAATTTGAAGTCTGATAAAATCTCGTTAGGCTGACCCTTGGTTAACCATACAAATAGAAAAACCTCCAAACTGTTATGCAACCCAACCCATACTTTCCAGATGCAACCAACAACTTTCCAGAAGCTTCTTCCAAATTCTTTTGGCCTCAATAATCTTCATAGACCAACCAAGTTGCTATTTATAATTATAGATTTTTCATAAAATGTAAATTGCATTTATAAAAATATTGTTTTGTCCATAAAAATAATGCCAACTTACATAAACATTCTCCATCTATATATATAAAAGTTTGAAAGTTGTTTCAACATAAGTTTTGGTGGCTGTTATAACTTATAAAAACATGATTTCAGAATTAGATAAAATCTGGGGTAATTTGGGCTTTTCTGTTTTTGTCGCTTGATAGGAGCCTAGGACGGGTGAACGAGTTTTGTCTTCTTTAAAGGCAAATTAAGATTCAATTTCAAAGCCCAGATGTTCATTAATTACGTTATATTGTATAGACTGGGATTTGGTGCTTGGGCTTAAATCCGGATAAATTCACAATAATATATATGAGACGTGCAAGGAAAATTGTACTATCAAATTAATTAGCCCAACCCAATTCGGGTAGCCTTACCCTAACTCACGGTCTTGCAAGAATTTAAGACTAGAGCCAGTGAGCTTTAGCTCAACTGGCACCTTCTCCCTTTGGGGAGGGTTAGTTTCGGGATCGAATCTCTCCATACCCGCAGGCTAAGTCCTGCTTCACCAGTTGTCTAAAAAAAAAATTAAGACCAGAGGGTGGCGAGGGTTTAGATTTCATCTCGTTGAATAAAAGAAAATCAAATTTGCCTTCGTCAAGAATTAGGGGATCTCATAACATTTGATTCAGTAGTATATATGTTCTTTTGCTGCCAATTTAAACAAGGAAAATAGCGGATGTTCATCCTCGACTTGCGATGTTGGAAATGGAAGACGGTGGTCCAACACATCCTTCAGCTGAATGATATTCTTAGCTTTTGGAGATGATAGTGAGGAGAGGAAATCTCCCGGGTGCTTTCCCTTTATGACTTCTAATGCCAATACACCAAAGCTATAGTCATGCCTTCTACGTTAATCTTAGATTAAGTGAAGAATGAAATATATATTAAATTATCCGGTGCCATATATCCGTATGTGCCTGCAAGAGAAGTCCAGTTAGAGGAGTCTAGGTTAAGGAGCTTAGCAGTGCCGAAGTCAGAAACATAAGCTACATATTAAGAATCCAATATGATGTCGCTAATTTTTATGTCTCGATGAATAATTGGTGGTGAGCAATCATATTGGTGCATGTAAGCCAGAGCAGAAGCCACACCTTTAAAAAGAGGGATGTCAGGTTCGCTTTAGAGCATTTCTAGCAGCCTCATTAAATTTGGCTCTCTTCTTTAACCAAAAAGCACACTTCTCTATTTTAACTATCAACTTTTAAAAAACATTCTCAGCAACTTCTCTATTTTAACCATTTATTTTTACTATTCTATTTAAATATTATTTTTCAAAGATTTCTTTATTATTTCTCTAATATTTATATTTTTGAATATTCATTTTATCGTAACAGTCATATTTTTGAATATTTGTTTTATCTTAAAAAGATCGATTTTTAAAATTTTTTATTTTATTAACGGTTGGATTTTTTAAAATTTTAAGATGGTGAAGTGAACAATAATTTTTTAAAAGTAAAAAATAAAAAAAAAAGAAGAAAAAAGAAGAAAAAAAAGATACATATTAATATTTTAAGATAGTGAGGTGAATAGTGGCTCTCTAAAAATAGAGAGCTACTGTTCAATTCTTCAAATTTTTTGTTAAAAGTTGTTAAAGTAGAGAGGTTGATGAGGAGTGTTTTTTGACTTTTTGGTTAAATTGGCTCTCTATTCTAAACAAAATATTAGAATAGAGAGCCCGCTAAGAATGCTCTCATAGACAACTCCATGTCCTACTCTTCCAATGCAATACGCGTCATCACGTTATATTCTTCTGATGATTCTTTTTTTTTTCTTCTAAATATTATATTCTGATGATTCAATTTCAAACGTCATTTATCTTCTGTTGGTAATGGATTAGTTATAGATGTCCATCGCGTCGTATTTTAGAGAATGGGCTTTTGAGTTTGGGCTTCGATCCGGATAAGTTACAAAAATATGAGAAGTAAAAGAAATGGTGTCAGAGAAAATTAGCCCGGCCCAATTAAGGCCCTGCCCTCGCTTGCGGCGATTCAAGGCATACGGATTTTAAGGATGAGCTGAGCTTCTTTGGAAATTGAACACGTAAAATATTAGGCGCTATTCAAATATAAGTAAAGATCTTAAATGATCATTTCGCTCTCATGATTTTTGTTAAAACATTAAATTATTTTGGCATAAATGTACTCACAGACTGTCATATAAGAAATTTCTAAAATTACAATTTTACCCTCATAAAATGGACATTATTCGTGGAGGGTGCAAAAATGGTTTGAAATCAATAATTAATAAGTGTAAATGATAAAAATAATAATTAGTAGTGCAAAGTGTCAATATTCTCGTAATTAGAAGGTACTAAAGTGTATTTACCTCTATTTTTTAAACTTATTTCCCACAAGTTCAATTTCTTTTTTGTTTTAAAGCTTTTGAATCTAAACGGTTGATGATGCCATTCTTGTAACTCTTTGATTTGGTTTTGTGTTTTGTCTGATAATTGATGGCTTTATTTATAACCACTTATCCTACCTAGCTACCATATATTTAATTTCCCCTCCAACATTAGCAAACAAGAACTGAATTGAGTTCATGGTTTTATCTCGGTAATGTTTTATATAAAAAATTGAATTTTATATTTGAAACCCCATTACAAAGAAAATTTCGAAAAATCAAATCAGAGACACACTCGAATTAATCCCACGTTTAAAAACTGCTACGAGATATATAAAAAAATAGTGGAAGTGATTGAATATATAGGAGGATCATTAGGTCTATAATGATTGGCAATTAAGCTAGTAATTAATTAAGACTAGCATTCATTCAATCAATGATGAGACTTCCTTCCACCAGTCAAATAAGGAGGAATAATATTTAGATAGGAAATGAGGTAATGTTTGGTTTGGTTTTGAAAAATATTTTTTCTTTAATGATTATGAAATTTTTTTGAGATATGATTTTTTGGGGATTTTATGAGAATGATCGGGCTCACAGAAATGATAGTTGGAAAGAGAAAGTGTTTGAAATTTATTATCTCAGAAAACGTGAGAGTAAAAAAATATGTTTGGATATAAGGTTTTTGTGAGAAGAGTTTTTATGGGTTTTTGTGTTATTTTTTTTATAGAAATTGAGACCAATGATTAGATAGAAAATTTTATAAAAAATTGAAATGTTTTTTTTTTCGAAAAAATCATGTTGGACCGATCCTCTGTGAGGTCCTCAATTACAGTTGTATTAATAGAGAGAAGTAAGGCTACACTAGAAGGGGTATGAACTTGGGTTCTATTAATTATCCGACAAAATAAGTAACAAAATTTGAAGTATTTAAATATGATCATACATAATCAACAGAAAACTTAGAGGTGAATACAAGATCGTAAAACACCAAAAATGAACAAAAGACTTTTTGTCGCAGTGTAAAAGACTACAGATGATTTTCCTGGAGCAACCACGTACATGCGAGCAAAAGATGGCTCTAGGAATGAGCAATCTGGGGTGCCGATAAGACTTGAGAAATCATGTGCATAGTTGGTCTAGATTGTGGACACAGATTTAAGCAGTCAGCTGCGAGCTTAAGAACTGTTACAAGTTTTTCTTCAACTTGACGTGTTGGAGATGGAAGGCGCTGGTCCAACACATCCTTCAGCTCTATAATGCTATTTGCCGAGGTGGGTGATGATAGTGAAGTGATGAAATCATTTGGATGCTTCCCCTGGATGACTTCTAATGCCAACACCCCAAAGCTATATACATCACATTTCTCAGTAACCTTCATTGTGTAAGCAAGCTCTGCGAAGAAAAGAAAAACTGAGCACATATGCCTATACTTTTTGTTTTAATTAAAAGGAGAATGAAAAAACGTACCTGGAGCTACAAATCCAAAAGTGCCTGCAAGGGAAGTCCAATTAGATGAGTCTAGCTTTAGGAACTGGGCAGTTCCAAAGTCAGAGACATAAGCCTCATATTGAGAATCCAACAGGATATTGCTACTTTTTATGTCTCGATGAACAATTGGTGGTGAACAATCATGGTGCAGGTAAGACAAGGCATGAGCGACGCCTTTGATAATATTCAACCTCTTACTCCAGCTCAGCACTTTAGCAGCATCTTCATTCTCCAGGAACCTGGCCAAGCTACCCCTCTCAAGGTACGCATAAACCAAGAACGATTGCCGTGCATGTGAACAAAAACCATGAAGTTTAACAATGTTCCTATGTCGTATCTCTGTTAACGTCTTAATCTCATTTAAGAACTGATCTTGTTGGAACCTTTCCTCATGATCATCACGTAGCTGGTGGGGTTTCTTTACCGCTACTATCTCACCCGTGGGTAGGTCCGCTTTATAAACTGTTCCATGTCCCCCCTTACCAATGCAATACATGTCATCAAAACCATCGGTTGCTCGTATGATTTCTTCATACAATTTTCTTCCATCGAAAGTTGATACTGAAAGCAGCCCTCCTTCATGCTGGCCGCTTGGTGCTAATCCTGGATCATTCTTTTTTCTTCGTATGATGCAAAAAATTCGAGAGAAAACAAAGAGGAATAACAGTAATCCCAAAAGAGAGAAAATGATGACAAACCCCCTTTTATGGCCATTTTTTGTGATATTTTTGCACGGTTGCAGCCCTCTACCATTGCCACACAATCCATTGTTGCCTTGGAAGGCTTCTAAAGGAGCATTTCGAAATGCTTTGCCGTTGGGAATGGGACCCTCCAAATGGTTGTAGGATATGTCAACGTATAACAGGCCATGCATTTCTTCAAAGGTTGTTGGAACGAAGCCAGAAAGATGATTGTGAGAGAGGTTCAGTATTTCCAAGCTCTGCATTTTGCTGATTTGTTCTGGTATATTTCCGCTTAAGGAGTTACAGCTTAAATCCAGTTCAGAGATATGAAATATACTCATGAGGTCGGCTGGAAGCCCTTTGCTAAAATTGTTACGGCTGAGATTCAGGTGGTATAACTTCAAGAAGCCCCCGAGGTTACTTGGAATTGATTCGCTCAATTTGTTCGAGGATACGTCAAAAAATTGGAGATTCCTCAGCGATCCAAGTTCCAAAGGTATACCACCAACGAGTTTATTGCCATTCAGCAACAACTTCTCTAGAGAAGTCAACTTTCCGAGCTCTTTTGGAATCGTCCCAACTATATGATTTAAAGAAAAATCAAGTACATGTAGCTGAGTCGAGTTCTCAATCTCGGGCGGTATGCTACCTGTAATATTGTTCCCACTAATCCGTAGGGTTCCTAATTTTGGACACCGTCCCCAATTAGTTGAGATTTTGCCGTGAAAGTTATTGTCGCTGAGATTTATTATTCGCAAATTCGGATAGACTGCGAAGTCTTTAGACACATCTCCAACAAGTTGGTTTCCATCCAAGAAGAGTCTGCCCAAACTTGTGCAATTTTGTAAACTTTGGGGAACTCGGCCTGTGAAATAGTTGTGGTTTGCAGAGAAATTTTGAAGTGATCCCCCACGGCAAATGTTTTGGGGCAAAAAACCGCTAAACAGGTTGGAGCCCAATTCCAATGACTTCAAGTTCATGGAATCTCCAATTCCTTGAGGAATGAGACCAGAAAGTCGGTTTTCGCGAAGAGATAAAGATATCAAGTTGCTCAGATTAGCAAATGAAGCCGGAACAGAACCAAAGAGTTGGTTTTCGCTCAAGTCGATATCCTTGATATTTTTCAAATTTCCAATCTCTCGAGGAATTGAGCCAGAAAGTTGATTTTCTAAGAGAGCAAGATACACAAGATTTGTCATATTTCCTAATGATGCTGGAATTGAATCGTGGAGTTGATTTTCGCTCAAGTCTAGTGCCTTCAGATACTTCAATTTTCCTATCTCTTGGGGAATAGAGCCAGAAAGATGAGTCTTGTAGAGATAGAGGATGGTAAGATTTTCCAAACCGCCAAAAGAAGTAGGAATTGAACCCTCTAATTGGTTTTCGTGAAGGTAAAGCACAATCAGAGACTTCATCTGACCTATTTCTTCAGGAATAGAACCAGAAAGTTTATTGTGGAAGAGAGAAAGATAAATAAGATTTCTCAAATCGGCTAAAGAAGTTGGAATGGACCCATCTAAAAAGTTCATGCAAACATCAAGTACAGTTAGAGATTTTAGGTGACTTATTTCTTTCGGGATCGACCCATTTAACTGATTTCCACATAGGTAAATGATCTGAAGATTAGTTAAAAGGCCGATTTCTGGAGGGATTTTTCCTGACAACTGATTACCTGACAAATTAAGATAGGTGAGTTTGGACAGGTAGCTAATTTCGGGTGGAATAGTCCCGAAGAGATCGTTCAAACTGAGTTCAAGATGTGCAAGATTCGGAAAAGACGAAAAAATAAATCCGTGGAGCGTACCTTTCACGCTAGAGTTCGTAAGGTCCATTCTAATAACACTTCCAGCAGGATTGCAAGAGATACCAAACCAAGTGCATGGGTTTGTACTCAGGTTTTGATCTGTATAAGAGTTGGAGCGACTATTGGGAAGGGAAGTCCATGAAGAAAGGTGAGACGTCTGGGTTTCATTTTGAAGAGTACTTTTCCATTTGAGAAGAGCAATGGCTTCCATGGTTGAAGCAGAAGAAGAAACAGCATTTGAGAGCGAAACCAACTGAGCAAACAACACGAAGGTGAAAAGGCCGGTGGATACTCTTTTAGAGATTGATGATGCCATCCTTATGATTTCTGTGAACGTCTTATAGTTGATGGGTTAATTTATAGCAGCGGCTTATCTATTTGTCATTTTGCCTTCCCTCTTCTACTGGCGTTGCAACGACGGGTAAACTTGCTGGATTAGTCTCATCAACGGGAAAAGCAAATCAGCGGAAAGTCTCATAAGAGAAAATCAAAGAAGGAAAAAGAAGAAACAATTCCACTTCTGAAAAATGAGTGCCGGCGTTTCCACACTTCAGTTGATCTCTTTTTGCGCTTTTTTTCCGTCGAAACGTGTCTAACGAAGGGATAAAAAGTCAAGTCGGCGAAGACGCACTTTGGACAGTGCAGCAAGGGGCAAGGGAAAATGAACCAACAAAGAAATAGACGTTGGAAGATGAGCGAGTTTCTGCATATTTTTGCGAGCCAGGAGTCGCCCATTTTCTCGTGGAAGAGGGCAGGCATTAATTCCTGTTACGCTGAGGCCCGCTTCATGCAGTGGACTCATCTAGGCAGCGATTGAGCTAGAAGCTGAACTAATAACAGGATTATAACAGCGTTTATTAATAAAAAGCTGCTAAATCATTAGTTTTTGCACAGTTTTTTGAAAAACGTCGCTACACGCAACAGTTTGAAAGAAACGCTGCTAAAAGTACCTATAAAAAGCACTTTTCCAGGGTTTTTAACAAAACACTGCTAAACTAACAAGATTATACCAGCTTTTTCAATAAACGTCCCTAAAACAAACGTTTGGCATCTTTTTAGTGACTGCCGTTGAAGCTTTGTTTTTGTTTTTGTAGTGACAACAAGAAAACACTAAAAATGGACCAAAGACATGCACTAATTCAAGTGGTGCAATTTCGAAGAAATTCCCAAAAACAACTTGGAATTGACTTACCCAATTTGTTTGATGACACGTCAAAAAATTCAATGTAATTAGTGAACGATCCATTAAATTCTGAAGGTAGATCGCACCAGCGAGTTGATTGCCGTTCAACGTCAATTGCTCCTGAGATGTCAACTTTCCAAGTTCTATTGGAATTGCGCCAACTATACGATTTAATTAAGTTCTCGGGTGTTATGCTACCATGCACTAATATTGCTCCCCCTGATTCACGTGCTTCCTAATTCCGGACACTCGGACAGCACTGACCCCAATTACTTGAAATTCTACCATAAAAGCTATTGTACGTGGTTTAGATCTAAGATTTTCACGTGTGGATAGACACCAAACTCTTCCGATATATATCCAACAAGTCGATTTCCATCCATGAAGACTTTGACCAAGATCGTACAATTTTTCAAGCTTCTGGGAACTCGACCTATGAAATGGTTGTTGGCTGCAGAAAAATAATTAAGTGATCCACCCATGACAAATGCTTTGGGCCAAATACCCAATAAATCGGTTTTCATATTGGGTATTTGGCCAAGTTCATGGAATCTCCAATTTCTTAGAGGGATGCGACCGGAGAGTCGATTTCCACGAAGCCATAAAAATTCTCAAGCTGGTGCTGGTCAAATTGGCAAGTAAAGCTAGAACAGAACCACAGAGCAGAGGTTTTCGCTGCTCAAGTCAAGATAAAGAAGGGGTAAGATTTCCAAGATTACTTAGTGATATCGGAATTGAACCTTGGAGTTTGTTTTCGCTCAAGTATAGTGCCTTGATCAGATACTTCAAGTTTCCTACTTCTTGAGGAATTGAGCCAGAAAGTTGATTATCATAGAGGTAAAGATGGATAACCTTTCCCAAATTGCTTAAAGAAATAGGAATGGAACCGTTCAAATGGTTCGCAAAGAGACAAAGCCTAGTGAGAGACGTGATCATCAGATGACCTATTTCTTTAGGAACTGGAACGGAAAGTTTCTGTAAAAATATTGAATAATTTTAAGCTTAATGTTTGGAGAATGAGTTTTTTTTAAAACTTATTTTCCGCCAGTTCAATTTATTTTTTTGTTTTAAATTAAGCTCCTAATTAAAGATTAAATTTCAATTAGATAACCAACATCTCAAGGTTGCTGGTGTGAGCAATTATTTTTGGATTTTTTCCGCGCGACCTTATTTTAGATATTGCTGGTCTTGTATGACTCTTTTGCCTTTAATTCATTTTGGGTATTTTTTTAATTATTTGATTTTTTTTGAATTTGATGTAATCACTTCCTCCGCCACAAGTGAGGTTTCTTTTAATAAAGATATGACGGTTCCATTAAAAAAAAAACAACGTTTGAAGGTTTTATTTTGGGGAAACATCACAGGTGTCCCATATATATGGGCAAAAATTAATCAGCCTCCCTCGAGTTTCAATTTGTTTTATTAAGCCCCTCATATTTCAAAAAACAATCAATCCTTATCACTTTATGTTAGATTTGGCAATTAAATCGAAAAATAATGTGGATTGACTAAAATACCCCTCCAAAATTAAATTATAAAATAATAAAATGCATAAAAAATTAGAAAAATGAAGTATAATTTTTCTATTTTTATTTAGAAAATATTATTTTTTTCATATTTTTAATATTTTTAATAATTTTATCTTAGAGTAGCATTTTCACCATTTTTAGTGTGGTTTAACAATCAAATTTAATGGGAGGGAAGGATTGATTATTTTTAAAACATCAAAAGTTTAATAAAACAAACTAAAACTTGAGAGGGACTGATTGATTTTTGCAATGGATCTTCTTGATAAGGGAATGTATCATTTATGTAGAGCCGAAGTTTTTGGCTCTTCAGCGCCTTCTTGGTGGTCCTCTGATTTTGGCTCGTTTTTGTTTGTCCTTTGTTGTATTTTTGTTTGTTTTGGCCTTAGTTTTGTTTCTTGCGTAGTTGTTCTTGGCTCTTCGGTGGACTTTTCTGATCCTTTGTGGATCTTTTTCAGCCCTCCGTTGGAGCTTTGCGGTGCCCAGGTTGTCTGTGTTTTCATTACTAGCCCCTCTAGATTTTTGTGGTTAAGTCTACTGTTATCGACCACCCGCACCCTCTGCCTAGCACATTGCATATAATGGTTTTCTTTATCTCTTTTGGGATCCTGCTAGTTTTCTTTTACATCCTGATGATTGTTAGGCCTTATATATGATTTTCTTTGTATGATTTAACTCTTGAAATGTAAGTCTAACTACATTATTAAAAAAAAAAAGGTGCTCTTAAGTTCTACTTCAGAGAAGTATGCAAATTATCGAGAGAAAAAAACGCAACAACAAAAAAGGAGTTTGGACTTTTCCTTTTTGAAATCTTTCGATAGACGTATAGTGAATTGTTAACAGGTTTAAGATTGTGTTTGTGTTGTAAAATTTTAGTATTGTTAAAATTTTAGGTATTGGGTTTAGTGAAAAAGTGAAGAGAGAAGTAATTTTTTATATTTTTTTGTAGTAAATAGTAATGATTTGATGGAGAGGGAGAGATTATATTGTAATATTTAATTGTGTTAAAATTTTAGAGGGGGTAAAATTTTGGTACAAAAACGCACCCTTATTTGCCAGCCGGCCACGAAGATCGGTTTGGCCCACAAGGATTTATTTGTCACAAAGTCCGAGCATTATTAAGGCCGTGAAGACTGGTTTGCGTGCGTCTTTATTCGTAAAGATGGTTAGAAAGGAAGACGCGTGAACGAGTTTTTTTTCTTTATTTTTTTTAATCTTTTTATAGCAAAGAGATTCAATTTAAAAGCCCATATGAGTTAGTTATGGATGTTCAATATGTCATTTATATAGACTGGGCTTTGGTGTGCTAGGGCTTAAATAATTCGGATAAGTTAAAAATTTAATACGAGAAGTGAAAGAAAAGGTGTAAGAGCAAATTAGCCCAACCCAATTCGGGCCCTACCCTAACTCACGTCTCACGGTCTTGCCAGAGCTCGAGATGTTCGGAAATAGTCGGAAAGAAAAAAATTTGAATGGGAGGATCATTAGGTCTATAATGCTTGGTAAAGTTTATTAAAGACCACCATGAATTCATTCAATCAATGCGACTTCCAGCGTCCACCAGTCAAAAAAGAAGGAATATTTAGACAGGATGACTTTTCCAAATTGTATAAAGAGAAGGATAAACCCAGCTCATTGGTGTACTTTCCTTGACACTGAGGACACTGGGACCCAATAGAAGTACTCAAGACCTTGTGGAAAATGAGAGCGTTTTCCACGGTTTGTCAAAAGTCTTCCTCTTTTCTACTGGAAAGAGGCAGTCGAGCTGCATGTTGGATATCCTCTGTGAGGTCCTCAAGTACAGTTGTAATAGAGAAGGAAGGCTACAGTAGAAGGGTATGAACAAGGGTCTACTAATTATCCGACAAAATAAGTCACAAACTCTAAACTATTTGAATATGATACATAATCAACAGGAGACGAGAAAAACACCAACAATGACCAAAAGACTTAGCCACTGTGCACAAGAGTACTACAGAAGATTTTCCTTATGAGACGATTGTCAATACCCTTCTTTCACATGGACCTTCCCGGAGCAACCACATGCATGCAAAAGATGGCTCTAGGAATGACGTGCAATCTGGGGTGCCGATGATAAGACTTGAGAAATCATGTGCATTGTTGGTCTAGATTGTGGACACAGATTTAAGCAGTCAGCTGCAAGCTTAAGAACTATTACAAGTTCGTCCTTCACTTGACGTGTTGGAGATGGAAGGCGCTGGTCCATTACATCCTTCAGCTCTATGTTGCTATTTGCCGAGGTGGGTGATGATATTGAAGTGATGAAATCATTTGGATGCTTTCCCTGGATGACTTCTAATGCCAACACCCCAAAGCTATATACATCACATTTCTCAGTAACTTTCATTGTATAAGCAAGCTCTGTAAAGAATAGAAAACCAAAAAAAAAGGCAACAGAGAAAAATGAGCACATGATGCCTACCCTTTGTGTTTTTCTTAATTTAAGAGGAAAATAAAAAAACTTACCTGGAGCTACATATCCATATGTGCCTGCAAGGGATGACCAATTAGATGAGTCTAGCTTTAAGAACTTAGCAGTGCCAAAGTCAGAGATATGAGCCTCGTATTGAGAATCCAACAAGATATTGCTGCTTTTTAAGTCTCGATGAACAATTGGTGGAGAGCAATCATGGTGCATGTAAGACAAGGCATGAGCCACGCCTTTGACAATATTCAACCTCGTACTCCAACTCAGTACTTTAGCAGCATCTTCATTCTCCAAGATGTTGGCCAAGCTACCCTTTTCAAGGTACTCATAAACCAAGAACGAATGTCGTGCATGCGAACAAAAACCATGAAGTTTAACTATGTTCCTATGCCGTATCTCTGTTAACGCCTTTACCTCATGTAAGAACTCTTCTGGCAACCTTTCCTCGTCATCACGTAGCAGCTGGTGGAGCTTCTTTACCGCTACTATCTCCCCCGAGGCTAGGTTTGCCTTGAAAACGGTCCCATGTCCTCCCTTACCAATGCAATACATGTCATCAAAACCATCGGTTGCTCGTATGATTTCTTCATACAATTTTCTTCCATCGAAAGTTAATACTGAAAGCAGCACTCCTTCATGCTGGCTGCAGCTTGGTGCTGATCCTGGATCATTCTTTCTTCTTCGCATGATGCGTAAAAATTGAGAGAAGGCAAAGAGGAATAACAATAATCCCAAAAGAGAGCAAACGATGACAAGCACCCTTTTATGGCCATTTTTTGTGACATTTTTGCACGGTCGCAGCCCTCTAACATCGCCACACAGTCCCTTGTTGCCTTGGAAGGATTCTAAAGGAGCATTTTGAAATGCTCTGCAATTAGGAATGGGACCCTCCAACTGGTTGTAGGATATGTCAACGTATAACAGACCACGCATATCTTCAAAGGTTGTTGGAACGAAGCCAGAAAGATGATTGTGGGAGAGATTCAGTATTTCCAAGCTCAGCATTTTGCTGATCTGTGATGGTATCGTTCCACTTAAAGAGTTACAGCTTAAATCAAGTTTAGAGATATGAAATATACTCATAACCTCGGCTGGAAGCCCTTCGCTAAAATTGTTACGGCTGAGATTCAGGTGGTATAACTTCAATAAGCCCCCAAGATTACTTGGAATTGATTCGCTCAATTTGTTCGAGGATAAGTCAAAAAATTCGAGATTCCTCAGCGATCCAAGTTCCAAAGGTATGCCACCAACGAGTTTATTGCCATTCAGCAACAACTTCTCTAGAGAAGTCAACTTTCCGAGCTCTTTTGGAATCGTCCCAACTATATGATTTAAAGAAAAATCAAGTACATGTAGCTGAGTCGAGTTCTCAATCTCGGGCGGTACGCTACCTGTAATATTGTTCCCACTAATCCGCAGGGTTCCTAATTTTGGACACCGTCCCCAATTACTTGAGATTTTGTCGTGAAAGTTATTGTCGCTGAGATTTATTATTCGCAAATTCGGATAGACTCCGAAGTCTTTAGACACATCTCCAACGAGTTGGTTTCCATCCAAGAAGAGTCTGCCCAAACTTGTGCAATTTTTCAAACTTTGGGGAACTCGGCCTGTGAAATAGTTGTTCTCTGCAGAGAAATTTTGAAGTGATCCCCCGCGGCAAATGTTTTGGGGCAAAAAACCGCTAAACAGGTTGGAACCCAATTCCAGTGACTTCAAGTTCATGGAATCTCTAATTCCTTGAGGAATGAGACCAGAAAGTCGGTTTTCTCGAAGAGATAAAGATATCAAGTTGCTCAGATTAGCAAATGAAGCTGGAACAGAACCAAAGAGTTGGTTTTCGCTCAAGTTGATATCCTTGATATTTTTCAAATTTCCAATCTCTGGAGGAATTGAGCCAGAGAATTGATTCTCGAAGATAGCAAGATACACAAGATTTGTCATATTTCCTAATGATGCTGGAATTGAACCGTGGAGTTGATTTGCGCTCAAGTCTAGTGCCTTCAGATACTTCAAGTTTCCTAACTCTTGAGGAATCGAGCCAGAAAGTTTATTATCCCAGAGGAAAAGATTGATAACGTTTCCCAAACTGCCTAATGAAGTAGGAATGGAACCGTTCAAATGGTTTTCAGAAAGAAAAAGCAAAGTAAGAGACTTTAGATTACCTATTTCTTCAGGAATGGAACCAGAAAGTTCGTTATGGCGGAGAGGAAGATAAGTAAGATTTCCCAAATGGGCTAAAGAAGTTGGAATGGACCCATCTAAAAGGTTTATGCCAACATCAAGGACAGTTAGAGAATTTAGGTGACCTATTTCTTCCGGGATCGAGCCATTTAACTGATTTACAGGGAGGATAAGGGCATCAAGATTAACTAAAAGGCCGATTTCTAGAGGGATTTTTCCTGACAACTGATTAAATGACAAATCAAGATAGATGAGTTTGGACAGGTAGCTAATTTCGGGTGGAATAGTTCCGAATAGAGCATTCACACTGAGATCAAGATATGCAAGATTCAGAAAAGACGAAAAAGGAAATCCGTGAAGCGTACCTTCTAAGCTAGAGTCCGTTAGGTTCATTCTAATGACACTTCCAGCCGTATTGCAAAAGATACCAAACCACGTGCATGGGTTTCTACTCATCTTTAGATTGGGATTAGGATTGGAACGACTAGGAAGGGAAGGCCATGAAGAGAGATGAGACTGGGTTTCATTTTGAAGAGTATTTTTCCATTTGAGAAGAGCAATGGCTTCCATGGTAGAAGCAGAAGCAGAAGCAGAAACAGTATTTGACGGTGAAACCAACTGAGCAAACACCACAGAGGTGAAAAGGATGCATAGTACTCTTTTACAGATTGATGATGCCATCCTTATGATTTCTGTTGGCCTAGATCTGATAGTTGATGGCTTTATTTATAGCCACGGCCTATCAATCATTTGTCATTTTTCCTTCCCTCTTCTACTGGCCTTGTGCAACGGGTAAACTTGTTGGATTCTCATCATCTCACTGGTGGTTATGTTCAACGGGAAAAGTAAATCACAACGGAAAACACTCAGAAAAAAAACATCAAAGAAAGAAAACAATTGCACTTTGGAAAATGAGTGTCGTTTCCACACTTCATTTGATCTTTTTTTCGCTTCTTTTTGTTTTTGTTATCGAAAAGAGGCACCCGGAGCACACGTTAAAGTCGAACGAAGTGACAAAAAGTCAAGTCCGATACGACCCTTTTGGACCGTGCAGCAAGGGGCTAAGGGAAAAATCAAAAAACAAAGAAGCAGGTTTGCTCACACAATAATATTATAGTATCTCAAAGCGCGTCATAAAGTTGCTTTACTTGCGACTATATATATATTTGCCCCCCACCAATCCAATTCAATTTGTGTGGAAGTGGGTCACTAGTAAATTGGACTGGAAGATACCATGAAGTCTACCTGATCATAATATGCTATTTCTTGACATTATGCACAAAGTAAGTTAAACCATAATACTCGTCTATGTATTCAAATGTGTTTCCAAGATATATATATATCATAACATTGTCTTTAGTAAACAAAATCTAAAAATAAGTTGAGAGGTCTCTCAAATTAATCTATATATATATATTCTCAAAACAATAGCTGTCTTTACAACAGAGAGGTCTCTAATTTGTTTTCTAAATATACCATTTTATTAATCATATGCTATTTATAGATTTTTTTCGTATATTTTCACGAACCAAAGTGATTGTTGTATACAGCTAATCTTTAACAAGTGCCTCTTCATTAAAGATACGTGTTCATCAATAGATGCCTTTTCATTTTCTCCTCTCTTTTTAAAGAATTTCTTATCATTATAAAAATAATTATTTCGAAACTTACACAAACATCTATATATAATAATAATAATAATAATAACAAAGTTTGAAAGTTAATGTTTCAACAGAATTTCTGGTGGCTGTTATAACTTATAAAAACATGATATCAGAAGGTAATTAAAATCTGGGGTGATCTGAGCTTTTCTGGTTTTTTGTCGCTAGATAGGAGCCTAGCTAGGACGCATGAACCAGTTTTGTCTGCTTTACAGGCAAAGATTCAATTTCAAAGCCCAGATGTTCATTAATTGCGTTATATTGTACAAACTGGGATTTGGTGTTTGGGCTTAAATCCGGATAAATTCACAATAATATGAGACGTGCAAGGAAAATTGTACGAGCAAATTTAGCCCAACCCAATTCGGGTCGCCTTACCCTAACTCACGGTCTTGCCAGAACTTAAGACCAGAGGGCGGCGAGGGTTTAGCTAGATTTCATCCCGTTGAATAAAAGAAAATCAAATCTGCCTTTTTTTTTTGTCTAAGCAAATCAAATCTGCCTTCGTACGTCAAGAATTGGGGGATCTCATAACATTTTGATTCAGTAGTATATATGTTCTTTTGCTGCCAATTTAAATCCTTCAGCTGAGTGATATTCTTAGCTTTTGGAGATGATAGTGAGGAGAGGAAATCTCCCGGGTGCTTCCCCTTTATGACTTCTAATGCCAACACACCAAAGCTATAGACATCACATTTCTCAGTTGGGATTATTGTATAAGCCAGCTCTGTCAAGAACATAAAATAGCTAGAAAAATTCAACACAAATGCATGCATGCCTTCTACATTAATCTTAGATTAAGTGAAGAATTAAATATATATTAAATTACCCGGTGCCATATATCCGTATGTGCCTGCAAGGGAAGTCCAGTTGGAGTCCAGGTTGAGGAGCTTAGCAGTGCCGAAGTCAGAAACATGAGCTTCAATTGAGAATCCAATAAGATGTTGCTACTTTTTATGTCTCGATGAATAATCGATGGTGAGCAATCATGGTGCATGTAAGACAGAGCAGAAGCCACACCTTTAATAATGTTCAGCCTCTACTCCAGTCTAGTTCTTTAGCAGCTTCTTCATTCTCCAAGATTGTGGCCAAGCTACCCCTTTCGAGGTACTCGTAAACTAGAAACGAAATTCGCGTATTTGAGCAGAAAACGTAAAGTTTAATGATGTTTCAATGCCGTATCTCTACCAGTGCTCTTATCTCATTTAAGAATTCTTTTTGAGAACTTTCCCGATCACCAATATCTCAAGGTGAGTCATGAGTGGAGTTTCTTCACCGCTACCATTTCACTGGATGTCAGGTTTGCTTTATAGACAACTCCATGTCCTCCTCTTCCAATGCAATACGTGTCATCAAAGATTCGGTTACTCTGATCACTTCTCCATACAACTTTCTTCCATCGAAAGTTGATACTGAAAAAAGTCTTTGATCTCCACACTCGTCGCTTTGTTCTAATCCTGAACCTCTTTCTCTTCTTTGAACAAGGAGAAAAATTTGAAAGAAAGCAAATAGAACCGCAAGTAGCGACCCCAAGATAGAGAAAGTAATGACAAACACACCGTTGTGGCCCTTTTTGGAGACAGTTCTGCATGGTTGCAGCCCACTAACGTTACCACATAAGCCTGCATGTGTTTCCTAATTGCAAGGTTTCTAAGGGAGCATCTAGAAATGCTTCACTATTGGGAATAGGACCCTGCAACTTGTTGTAGGATATGTTCACGTACACTAAGCCATGCATTTCTTCAAAAGTTATCGGAATGAAGCCAGAGAGAGAGTTGTGGGAGAGATTTAGCTTCTCCAAGCTTTGCAATTTGCTGATTTCGGATGGTATCTCTCCACTTAAAGAGTTTTAGCTCAAATCTAGTTCGGAGATATGAAATAAGCTCACAAGTTCGACTGGCAGCCCTTCACTAAAATTGTTATGGCATAAATTCAAGTGGTTCAATTGCAAGAAGTCCCTGAGATTACTTGGAATTGACTTGCTCAATTTGTTTGAGGATAGGTCAAGATATTCGAGATTGACCAATGATCCAAATTCCAAAGGTATAACACCAGAGAGTTGATTGCCTTTCAGAATCAATTTCTCTAGAGAAGATAACTTCCGAGTTCTTTTGGAATCTCCCCAACCATCTGATTTGAGGAAAGATCAAGTACATATATAGTTGGCTTTGTGTTGTAAAATTTTAGTGTTGTTAAAATTTTAAGTATTGAGTTTAGTGAAAAAGTGAAGAGAGAGGTAATTTTTATATTTTTTTGTAGTAAATAGTAATGATTTGATGGGGAGAGAGAGATTATATTGTAATATTTAATTGTGTTAAAATTTTAGAGGGAGTAAAATTTTGGTACACAAACGCACCCTAAATTGCAAATAACATACATGTGCTTTTAGGTGATTTTGAGTCGAGACTTGTGCTTCTAATTTTTTAATTTTAAGACGTGCAACACTGACCGTTAAATTTGAGATCCCACTCCACTTTCTGTCTAGTAATTGACTGAAATGTGTGACAAAATCTGACCTGGCTTTTAAATATTCAAATATAATCTACGTCACTTAATGTTTAGAGATTTAAAAAAAAACAATACTTAGTTGTATTTTTCACTGGTCGTCCATCCATAGCAGCAAGAAGGAACAACAAAGAAGTGTCCCAAACTCAATTGTGTTCGGACATCTGCCTACTAGTATGCCAGGTGACCACTATAATCTGGCGGTCTATACAGACCGCTGCTACAGGTACACTCTTTAGCCCCGTGTTTTCGCAAACCGCGGCCAAATGATGGTCTATAGCGGCGGCTACCAACCGCCGCTATAGACCCCTACAGCCGCGTTTTTTGCAAAACGCCGCGACAAACACCCTTTGGCGGCGTTTTTAGCGACCGCCGCTAAAAAGACCGCCGCTATAAACGTGTTTTTTTGTAGTGCTTTTTATGTCTCGATGAATAATTGGTGGTGAGCAATCATGGTGCATGTAAGACAAAGCAGAAGCCACACCTTTAATAGTGTTCAGCCTCTTACTCCAGTCTAATTCTTTAGCAGCTTCTTTATTCTCCAAGAATGTGGCCAAGCTACCCATTTCGAGGTACTCGTAAACCAAAAATGAATGTCGTGCATGAGAACAGAAACCATGAAGCTTGACGATGTTTCGATGATGTATTCTTGTTAGAGCCCTTATCTCATTTAAGAACTCTTTGGGGAATCCATTCTCGACATGATCTCGTGGTGGGTGGAGTTTCTTCACAGCCACTGTCTCACCTGATGGTAGGTCTGCTTTATAAACGCTTCCACATCCTCCGTTCCCAATGCAAAAGATGTCATCGAGAGCTCCGGTTGCTTCTATGATTTCTTCATACACCTTTCTTCCATCGAAAGTTGATAATGAAAAAAGCTCTCCTTCAATTCTCTCGTCGCTTGGTTCCAATTCTACCTTTTTCTTTCCTCTTTGCAATTCTAGCTTCTTCTTTCTTCTTTGGATGATGAGAAGAATTTGAAAGAAAGCAAATAGAACCAAAAGTGATCCTAAAAGAGGGAAAACGACGACAAACACAACTTTGTGGGCCTTTTCTGAGATCTGCTTATAACATGGTCGCAACCCCTTAACGTTACCGCACAATCCGTTGTTCCCTTGCAGAGCTTCTAAGGGAGCATTTAGAAATACTTTGTTGTTGGGAATGGGACCCTTCAACTCATTGTAGGATATGTCAACGTACAACAAGCCACGCATGTCTTCAAAGCTCTTCGGAATGATGCCCGAAATATAATTGTGGGAGAGATTCAACTTCAGTAAGCTCTGCATTTGGCTGAACTCTGATGGTATCTCTCCACTCAAAGAGTTACAGCTTAAATCTAACTCGGCCATCTGAAGTTAGCTCCCTATGTGGATTGGAAGCTTTTCGTTAAAATTGTTTTGGCTTAAATTCAAGTGGTGCAATTTCAAAAGATTCCCAAAGTAACTTGGAACTGACTTGCTCAATTTGTTTGACGACACGTCAAGAAATTCAAGGTTAGTAAACGATCCAAATTCTGAAGGTAGAGCTCCAGAGAGTTGATTTCCGTTCAACATCAATTGCTCTAGCGATATCAATTTTCCAAGTTCTTTTGGAATTACGTCGACTATAATATTTAAGCCAAGATCCAGAACATGTAGTTGAGTACAGTTTCCGATCTCGGGTGGTATGCTACCACTAATATTGTTCCCCCTGATTCGCATGCTTCCTAATTCCCCACAGTACTGACCCCAATTACTTGAAATTCTTCCATAAAAACTATTGTAGTTTAAATCTAAGATTTTCAAGTGTGGATAGACACCAAAGTCTTCGGATATATCTCCAATAAGTCGATTTCCATCAATGGAAACTTCGACCAAGCTCGTGCAATTTTTCAAGATTTTGGGAACACGACCTATGAAATGGTTGTTGGATGCATAAAAATATTTGAGTGATCCACCACGACAAATGCTTTTGGGCAAATAACCAATAAATTGGTTATTTTCAATGCAGAAGTCTTCCAAGTTCATGGAATATTCTCCAATTCCTTGAGGGATGAGACCGGAGAGTTGATTTTCATAAAACCATAAAAGTTTTAAACTCGTCAAATTAGCAAATGAAGCTGGAACAGAACCACAGAGCAGGTTTTCGCTTAAGTCGAGATATACAATATTTTTAAAATTCCCTATCTCTCGAGGAATTGAGCCAGAAAGATTATTCCGAAAGAGATAAAGAAGGGTAAGATTTTCGAGATTACTTAGTGATGTCGGAATTGAACCTTGGAGTTGGTTTTGGCTGAATTCTAGTTCCTTCATATTCTCCAAGCTTCCTATCTCTTGAGGAATCGATCCAGCTGAAAGTTGATTATCCCAAAGGTAAAGATGGGTAACGTTTCCCAAACTGGATATATACAGAAGTAGGAATGGAACCGTTCAAATAGTTTCTATAAAGACGAAGCTGAGTAAGAGACTTTAGATGACCTATTTCTTCAGGAATTGAACCAGAAAGTTTATTTTGTTGGAGAGAAAGTACAGTAAGATTTCTCAAATTCCCCAAAGAAGTGGGAATAGGCCCATCTAAAAAGTTTGTGGAAAGACCAAGCTCAGTTAGAGATTTTAGGTGACCTATTTCTTCCGGGATGGAGCCGTTTAATTGATTTGCAAAGAGGTGAAGGACCTCAAGATTAGCTAAAAGGCCAATTTCTGGAGGGATTATTCCTGACAATTGATTTCTTGACAAATCAAGATAGATGAGTTTGGACAGGTAGCTAATTTCGGATGGAATAGTCCCAAAAAAAGTGTTCACACTGAGATTAAGATCTGCAAGATTCGGAAAAGACGAAAAAGGAAATCCGTGAAGCGTACCTTGTAAGCTAGAGTTCGTAAGGTACATTCTAACGACACTTCCAGCCGGATTGCAAGAGATACCAAACCAAGTGCATGGGTTTGTACTCAGGTTTAGATTGGGATAAGGATTGAAACGACTACTGGGAAGGGAAGGCCATGAAGTGAGGTGAGATTGGGTTTCATTTTGAAGAGTATTTTTCCATTTGAGAAGAGCAATGACTTCCATGGTAGAAGCAGAAGCAGAAAAAGCATTTGACGGTGAAACCAACTCTTGAGCAAACACCACAAAAGTGAAAAGGGTGCATACTCTTTTACAGATTGAAGATGCCATCCTTATGATTTCTGTGATAGTTGATGGCTTTATTTATAGCTACAGCCTATGTATTTGTCATTTTGCCTTCTCTCTTATACTGCCTTGCAACTATGTTTGGATAATGAAAATTTTGGCTTAATTGCACGCAACTGTGGTTTGAAGTTGTGATAATATAGTTTTTGGGTTCAAACTTAAACGATTTAGTCCTTTAGGTAACATATATCTGACATGTTAGTCTTTCCCTTAGGCCTGAATTAATCATTTAATAGAAAATGGTGACTTTAAATTCTACTATTTTGTCTTAATCAATAAACAGTTGTCACAATTAGTGTCACGTCAACCTCTAGTAAAAAGAAATTTGTGTGCAAGTCTGGATCTCCGGCTCTTCTTATCCTTTATCTCTGAATTCCTAATCCCCAATTACTTCACTCCACCATGACAGAGGTTAGTTCAAGGAATCAAGGAAAAAATTTACCAGTAAAATTAGGCAAACTTTGATACAAGAGAGTGAAAAGCAAATGGGAGACAAAAGAGACCCCATTAAAAAGAAATGTTCGAAAAATCATTAGGTCTATCATAAGATATTGGATCGGATATTCGGAATATAGTTGAATTGATTGAATAGGAGGATTGCACTATTTCTATAATGCTTGAATAGGAGGACCATCAATAATAATTCATTCAATCTGAGTGCGCGACTCTTAGCTTCCACTGTCATTAATAAAATGAATAAATACACTTTTCACCATCAACTATCAGGTCTATGACACATTGCATCCTCCAACTACCAATGTTAAACACTTTGCACCTTAAACTACCTACTTTGACACATTGCACCCTTCAATTACTATTGTTAAACACTTTGCACCATTTATCTGACAATAATACCCTCGAAACATTAATGAATTTATAACAATATTTTCAAAGTGGGTCAATGACATTATCGTCATTTTAGTCTAAAAATTAGACAAATGATGCAAAATGTCTAAAATTAGTAGTTAGAGGGTACAATGTGTCAAAACTAGTTGTTTAGGGTGCAAAATGTAAAACATATGATAGTTTATGTATGAAAAATGTATTTTCCCCTAAAAAAAGAATTATTTTAGACAAGAAATGAAGAGACATGAAGATGATCTCTTTCCCACTAAGACACGTCGTCTCTTTCCCACTAAGACAGTACCCTTTAGTACTTCCGTCGACACGATATACAAATCTTTTTTTTAAAAAATTTGTAGTTTGAATTAGATGGTCCAATTTAAAAAGAGATAAATATTATATATGAGTCTTGTAACATTTAATATAACATCACAAAAAAGATTTATTTTTAAATTGGACCATCTAATTATATAGGCACCAAATTGAAGAGACTTCTGATTAGCAGCATGATAGTGCTGACAGTAAGCTACAAGAATTTATCACCTTTGCCCGTTTGGAAGGTGTACAGGAGAGATAGAAGGAAAAAAAAATTTAGGCTCAGTTTGTTTTGTTGTAATCTCATTTATATAAAATATTTTCACCACTTTCAGATGTTTGGAGACTCCTATAAAATATCGTCAACTGAATTGAGATTCGATCACAATGCTATCTTTCCCTCAAGCAGCTTCCCCTAAAAAAACTGTATTTAAAAAAATCCTCCAACTCTCTTTGACTTAAATGTCTCTAAGGGTGTGTAAAAATTCCGGCCAAAATCAGAATTTTAGATTTTGATTCTGGTCTCGTAATTCCGACACGTGCCAGAATACATTTTCTTTTTTTTTTTATATTTTTTGAAATTAAAACCGAAATGTATTTTACTAAAAAAAAGTATAATAATCTTATAACGCATTCTTCAGTTTCTCCTTAATTTCACGTTATATTCTGATGATTCAATTTGTCTCCTGTTGCGGAGTGTTGGCAATGGATTAGTTAATTATAGCTGTCCATTGCGTTGTATTGTACGTACAGAATGGGCTTTGTAGTTTTGGGCTTCGATCCGGATACGGATACAATATATGAGAGGTAAAAGAAACGGTGTAGAAAATGAGCCCAGCCCAATTCAGGCCGTACGACCCTCACTTGCTGCGAATCAATTAAGACTAGCATTCATTCAATCAATTATATATGCGATATTGTTAGGAGGACTCCTTTGCTTTTCATTTTGTTAAAAGAGATGATAACGTGGAAGCGCACAATCTAGCTCGTTGGGCTGCTTCCGTGATTATGCAAGAAGGCCACCTCGATATCTTTGAACATTTTCCGGACCTTTTTTTGGAACTATGCTGGGTCTGATCTCTTAACTAGTTTTTCCTTTCTGTTTGCATAAAGGTAATCCTAGTTTTGCTAAGGAGGAATAATATTTAGACAGGCGGGAGAAAAATTGTGAACTCAAAAAACGAAAGCGCACTTTTGGAAGCTGAGCATTGTGATTCGCACCGTCGTCAAAGTGTCAGCCACTTTTCTCCTGGAAACTTTCCGGCTATATATGCTGAGACCTACCTCGTAAATAAATAGCAATGGCACTAGCGTAAGGTTGGGGTTAAGACCAACACGTAAAAGAAAAAAAAAACAGAAAAAATGGTGGGGTTTCAGTTAAGATTCCAACTTACAGTACTCTGAAATTGCTGTGAACACCTTGCCATAAGTAGGTGCGTGTACGTAATAATGGTTTCAGAAGGGACGGGTCCAAAAGGTAATTTATGAGGAGGATGAGTGAGTCAATAAAATGGGATAGTTTATTATGCTTTGTTGTAGGGTGCCGAGGGTGCTGAGCAACGACTCAGATCTTCTCTTCAAACTCCAATGATTGAGATTTGGACACGTCAATTAAAGCTATTTGATCCAAGCTCGACCCGTTTAGCGTGACCGACTCGTATAGAAAGACAAATCATTTTCTCTTCGTCTTCCTCGTCGTTCGCATATCAGCAGAGGGAACAAATTTTGTGAACCAGAATAAATTACTTTGTTTTCTCTCTGCCATGATCCCACCTCTCCAGGAGCTGCCAAGCCCACATGGGCATATTTCTCCCATACTAGTTTCCCGCGGATGTACCTAACAGAGGAAGATTAAAACCATCGTCCGACATGTGTGGGAAAATCATGCAAGTAGGAAGTAGCCGAGACACATACCGGTCACGGACTACCATTTGGCCCACAACTGTTCCACGTTGATCAACAGTAGGGAAATCTTTTGATTGAGCGAAATTGTATGGCCAGCTATCGACTTCATGCAACATCTAAAAGAAAACAACTACCGAATTAATTAACAAACAATTTAGGGAAAGTTTGAAGGAAAAGAGTAATTTATACCTGTTTTTTAGCGTCCGACCAAAGGTTTTTTTGGGTTTCGATTTTACTCTTTCCCGTGTTAAGATAGACAAAAATAGGACCATAAACTTTTTTCCATGGCTCTCCCTCTTGAAATTCGATGTTTAGATCCTCCCAGCGTAGTGAGTACTCATAAACATCTGAACATGGCCAACCAAATTAGAAAGATCACAATTTTATCATACCCATTGGGAATTGCATCTTACCATTCACGTGGAATGATGCAGATGGGAGAGATTAACTCACAGCCAGAGCAGTAGGGCCCTCGTGGGATGTGAGCTCCTGCTTGAAGGGCCCGGTTGCACGAAACTCTTCACTGGGTGTTATGATCCGGAATCCAACAGGTGGGTCGGCCGATATCCACGCATGAACCTTGTTATCTCTGCCTGCCAACGAGTAACAGTACTTGTCATCCACCTGCGCCGATCTGCAAACGACGAGGAAGACGAAGAGAAAATGGTTTGTCTTTCTATACGGGCCAGTCACGCTAAACGGGTCGGGCTTGGATCAAATAGCTTTAATTGACGTGTCCAAATCTCAACCATTGGAGTTTGAAGAGAAGATCTGAGTCGTTGCTCAGCACCCTCAGCACTCTACAACAAAGCATAATAACTGATCCCAAATAAAATGATCAAAGGAAATGTCTAAAGGCCAATATGATCTAGAGGAACTTATTAATATATACACAGATTGTATTAATAGAGAGAAACGTAAGGCTATGATATAAGGGGTACGAACAGGATCAGTGGCGGAAGGGAGTAACGGGCGGGTCGCTACCCCTCACGCCACAAAAAAAAATTGCATTACTTTTTTTTTAAAAATAAGTTGGCCTGGGCCCGTTACCCTTGAGGCTCAGGCCCAGGCCAACTATATATATGTTTTATACATGAAGCCTGGGCCGATACCCTTGGCCCAGACCCTTTTATTTTTTTTAAGGAAAAAAAACGCGTTAGGCGTGGCCTCCCGTCCCCCTCTCCCTTACCCTTTGCAAAAATTAAAAAATATATAAAAATAAATAAATAAATAAATATATATATATATATAATATTTTTTTTAAAAAGAGGACAGAAATGCGTGGTCCGTGTCACCCCCCACCTTTTTTCCTTCTCCTCTCTCCCACCCCCTCCTTTCTCTTTTCTTCAGCGGAAACCTCCTGACCGAGCCTTTCTCTTTTATGTTTCTCACACCTCTCACTCTCTCACTAAGCCACTGCCGCAGGTCTGACTGTCTGGGCACTCAACCATGATTTAATTATATTTACAAATTTAATTATTGTTGTGATTTTTTGATGAATTTTGTGAATTAGGGATTTGATGAATTTTTTTAATTAGAGATTTGTGAATTAGAGATTTGATGAATTTTTTGAATTAGGGATATGTGAATTAGGGATTTTATGAATTTTGTGAATTAGAAATGTGTGAATTTTGTGGGTTGTTATGTTGTGAACTTGTGGGTTGTTGGAAGTGTTGGGATATGTTGTTGAATTTTGTGGGTTGTTGCCTGTTGGAAGTGCTGGGATATGTTGTTGAATTTTTCATGAAAGGTTCCTTTGGCCGAATGAGAAACTAACTTGAGAGTTGAATTGTTCTTGATCATCTCTTGTTTATATAATAATTATTAATTATTGTAATAATAATTTACTTTTGACAAGTTTAAAGCAGATGTAAGTTTGCTTAGAAAAAACCGAAGATTGAAGAATCTAGTGGTGATTAAAATTGGAGCCCTATGGAATAACTTCTTTTCCGATTAACTCCTAAAACTATGCTCTCCCTGAAGCAAAGGGAAGCACTAATTTAAGCACAGAAGCATTATCTTATCATTGAAACGATTTTTTGTACTGTCATCTCTCAGTCGCAGTACATAGCACGGTACATGTATTGTAATATTTTTAATGTTTTTAGTCTTTAATTTTTGATATTGTAATTGTAAGACAATTTTTAGTATTATAAAGGATTTTTTTTTTGTCATTTCGTCTTTAGAATTCGACGCCCTGAATTTTGGTCTTGGTTCCGCCACTGAACATGATTCTATTAATTATCCGACAAAATAAGTCACAAACTTTGAAGTATTTGAATATGACCATACATAATCAACAGAAAAGTTAGAGGTGAATACAAGATCGTAAAACACGTACAAATGAACAAAAGACTTTGTGTCACTGTGTAAAAGAGTACAGATGATTTTCCTGGAGCAATCACATGCATGCGTTCAAAAGATGGCTCTAGGAATGAGCAATCTGGGGTGCCGATAAGACTTGAGAAATCGTGTGCATAGTTGGTCTAGATCGTGGACACAGATTTAAGCATTCAGCTGCAAGCTTAAGAACTGCTACAAGTTCCTCTTCAACTTGACGTGTTGGAGATGGAAGGCGTTGGTCCAACACATCCTTCAGCTCTATAATGCTATTTGCCGAGGTGGGTGACGATAGTGAAGTGATGAAATCATTTGGATGCTTCCCCTGGATGACTTCTAATGCCAACACTCCAAAGCTATATACATCACATTTCTCAGTAACCTTCATTGTGTAAGCAAGCTCTGCGAAGAAAAGAAAAACTGAGCACATATGCCTATACTTTTTGTTTTAATTAAAAGGAGAATGAAAAAACGTACCTAGAGCTACAAATCCATAAGTGCCTGCAAGGGAAGTCCAATTAGATGAGTCTAGCTTTAGGAACTGGGCAGTTCCAAAGTCAGAGACATAAGCCTCATATTGAGAATCCAATAGGATATTGCTACTTTTTATGTCTCGATGAACAATTGGTGGTGAACAATCATGGTGCAGGTAAGACAAGGCATGAGCGACGCCTTTGATAATATTCAACCTCTTACTCCAGCTCAGCACTTTAGCAGCATCTTCATTCTCCAGGAAGCTGGCCAAGCTACCCCTCTCAAGGTACGCATAAACCAAGAACGATTGCCGTGCATGTGAACAAAAACCATGAAGTTTAACAATGTTCCTATGTCGTATCTCTGTTAACGTCTTAATCTCATTTAAGAACTGATCTTGTTGGAACCTTTCCTCATCATGATCATCACGTAGCTGGTGGGGTTTCTTTACCGCTACTATCTCACCCGTGGGTAGGTCCGCTTTATAAACTGTTCCATGTCCCCTCTTACCAATGCAATACATGTCATCAAAACCATCGGTTGCTCGTATGATTTCTTCATACAATTTTCTTCCATCGAAAGTTGATACTGAAAGCAGCCCTCCTTCATGCTGGCCGCTTGGTGCTAATCCTGGATCATTCTTTTTTCTTCGTATGATGCAAAAAATTCGAGAGAAAACAAAGAGGAATAACAGTAATCCCAAAAGAGAGAAAATGATGACAAACCCCCTTTTATGGCCATTTTTTGTGATATTTTTGCACGGTTGCAGCCCTCTACCATTGCCACACAATCCGTTGTTGCCTTGGAAGGCTTCTAAAGGAGCATTTCGAAATGCTTTGCCGTTGGGAATGGGACCCTCCAAATGGTTGTAGGATATGTCAACGTATAACAGGCCATGCATTTCTTCAAAGGTTGTTGGAACGAAGCCAGAAAGATGATTGTGAGAGAGGTTCAATATTTCCAAGCTCTGCATTTTGCTGATTTGTTCTGGTATATTTCTGCTTAAGGAGTTACAGCTTAAATCCAGTTCAGAGATATGAAATATACTCATGAGGTCGGCTGGAAGCCCTTTGCTAAAATTGTTACGGCTGAGATTCAGGTGGTATAACTTCAAGAAGCCCCCGAGGTTACTTGGAATTGATTCGCTCAATTTGTTCGAGGATACGTCAAAAAATTGGAGATTCCTCAGCGATCCAAGTTCCAAAGGTATACCACCAACGAGTTTATTGCCATTCAGCAACAACTTCTCTAGAGAAGTCAACTTTCCGAGCTCTTTTGGAATCGTCCCAACTATATGATTTAAAGAAAAATCAAGTACATGTAGCTGAGTCGAGTTCTCAATGTCGGGCGGTATGCTACCTGTAATATTGTTCCCACTAATCCGTAGGGTTCCTAATTTTGGACACCGTCCCCAATTAGTTGAGATTTTGCCGTGAAAGTTATTGTCGCTGAGATTTATTATTCGCAAATTCAGATAGACTGCGAAGTCTTTAGACACATCTCCAACGAGTTGGTTTCCATCCAAGAAGAGTCTGCCCAAACTTGTGCAATTTTTCAAACTTTGGGGAACTCGGCTTGTGAAATAGTTGTTCTCTGCAGAGAAATTTTGAAGTGATCCCCCGCAGCAAATGTTTAGGGGCAAAAAACCGCTAAACAGGTTGGAGCCCAATTCCAGTGACTTCAAGTTCATGGAATCTCCAATTCCTTGAGGAATGAGACCAGAAAGTCGGTTTTCTCGAAGAGATAAAGATATCAAGTTGCTCAGATTAGCAAATGAAGCCGGAACAGAACCAAAGAGTTGGTTTTCGCTCAAGTCGATATCCTTGATATTTTTCAAAATTCCAATCTCTCGAGGAATTGAGCCAGAAAGTTGATTTTCGAAGAGAGCAAGATACACAAGATTTGTCATATTTCCTAATGATGCTGGAATTGAACCGTGGAGTTGATTTTCGCTCAAGTCTAGTGCCTTCAGATACTTCAATTTTCCTATCTCTTGGGGAATAGAGCCAGAAAGATGAGTCTTGTAGAGATAGAGGATGGTAAGATTTTCCAAACTGCCAAAAGAAGTAGGAATTGAACCCTCTAATTGGTTTTCGTGAAGGTAAAGCACAATCAGAGACTTCATCTGACCTATTTCTTCAGGAATAGAACCAGAAAGTTTATTGTGGAAGAGAGAAAGATAAATAAGATTTCTCAAATCGGCTAAAGAAGTTGGAATGGACCCATCTAAAAAGTTCATGCAAACATCAAGTACAGTTAGAGATTTTAGGTGACCTATTTCTTTCGGGATCGACCCATTTAACTGATTTCCACATAGGTAAATGATCTGAAGATTAGTTAAAAGGCCTATTTCTGGAGGGATTTTTCCTGACAACTGATTACCTGACAAATTAAGATAGGTGAGTTTGGACAGGTAGCTAATTTCGGGTGGAATAGTCCCGAAGAGATCGTTCAAACTGAGTTCAAGATGTGCAAGATTCGGAAAAGACGAAAAAATAAATCCGTGGAGCGTACCTTTCAAGCTGGAGTTCGTAAGGTCCATTCTAATAACACTTCCAGCAGGATTGCAAGAGATACCAAACCAAGTGCATGGGTTTGTACTCAGGTTTAGATCTGTATAGGAATTGGAGCGACTATTGGGAAGGGAAGTCCATGAAGAAAGGTGAGACGTCTGGGCTTCATTTTGAAGAGTACTTTTCCATTTGAGAAGAGCAATGGCTTCCATGGTTGAAGTAGAAGAAGAAACACCATTTGAGAGCGAAACCTATCAAGAATGAATAACAGAGAGAAAAACGTAGGATGAAAAACAGAGGAATGAAGAAATGCTTCTGTATATTTCAATCTACTTACCTTTCTATTACAACATGTACATATATATAGAATTTACATTGCTCGACTGAGTTAACAACTATGACTAACAAACTGATCTAACAAATTAACTGTCTAACTAACTAACTGAATTTCAGCGTAGCCACTCTATTATAACAGAGAAGTTAATCCAACTCAGCAACCAGCTCATTGACCAGCTCAGCAACCAGCTCAGCAACCAGCTTAACAATTATAGCTTCTGTAATACTCCCCCTCAAGATGAATGATAAATGTTAAGAACATTCATCTTGGATAACAAAGAATGAAACAAATCAGAAGCTAAAGCTTTGGTAAATAGATCAGCAAGCTGATGGTTGGATCTAACATGTAGAGTACGCAACAAACCTTTTTGGATCTTCTCACGAACAATATGACAATCTAATTCAATGTGTTTAGTACGCTCATGGAAAACAGGGTTGGCAGCAATATGAAGAGCAGCCAAGTTATCACAAAACAAAAGAGCAGGTTGAGGATGTAAAATGTGTAAATCAGCCAAGAGATATTTGAGCCAAGTAAGCTCACAACATGTAGAGGCCATGGCCCGATACTCAGCCTCTGCAGAAGATCGAGATACAGTGGTTTGCTTCTTGGATTTCCAAGAGATCAAAGCATCTCCTAAGAAAACACAAAAGCCTGTTACTGATTTGCGTGTATCCACACAGCCAGCCCAATCGGAATCAGTGAAGGCTTTAAGATGCAAAGAACTATGAGCAGGAAAGAATAACCCTTGACCAGGAGAGCCCTTAATGTATCTGAGAACACGATGAGCTGCAGCCAAGTGAGAATCTCGAGGCTGATCCATATACTGAGAAAGCAACTGTAAAGCATATGAGATATCTGGCCGAGTGATAGTTAAGTAGAGAAGCCTGCCAACCAACCTACGATATTCAGCAGGGTCTGAGAGTAGATCACCCGAATCTTTGGCTAATTTGAGATTTTGTTCAACTGGAGTCAAGACAGGTTTAGCACCAAGAAAACCAGAATCTGTGAGTATATCAAGGGCAAATTTTCTCTGACATAGAGAAATTCCAGTCGAGGAATGTGCTACCTCTAATCCGAGAAAGTATTTGAGCTTACCAAGGTCCTTGATCTTGAACTTGTTATCAATGATAAGTTTAAAAGCATTGATGGAATCAATATCATTACCAGTAAGAATGATATCATCTACATACACAAGTAAGGCAAGAAAAGAGCCTGCAGAAACCTTGGTAAAGAGAGTATAATCGGATTTAGATTGAACAAAGCCATTAGCTAGTAAGAAATCAGAGAATTTGAGAAACCATTGCCTTGAGGCTTGCTTCAAGCCGTATAAGGATTTATTTAACCGGCAAACTTTGGACTCCCCCTGTGGAGAAAAACCAGGAGGCAATCGCATATAAATCTCTTCATGAAGATCCTCATGTAAGAAGGCATTGTTGACATCCATTTGTTGAATGTGCCAACACTTAGATGCAGCAACTGCTAAGAGGACTCTCACTGTTGTCAACTTAGCCACAGGTGAAAAAGTCTCAAAATAATCGAACCCCTCCTTCTGAGTGAAGCCTTTGGCAACTAACCGTGCCTTATGTCTTTCTATGGACCCATCTGCTCGAAATTTCAGCTTGTACACCCATTTACAATCAATTGGAATATGACCAGGAGGTAGATCACAGATTGTCCAGGTGTTATTCAATTCTAAAGCTTCAATTTCCTTTGCCATGGCTGCTCTCCAATCAGCCGAAACAATAGCAGACTTAAAAGTGGAAGGTTCAGTAAGAGAACTTACAGAGACAGCAAAGGTTTTGTGAGAGGTAGAAAGCTTATCATAATCAAGGTAAGCATGAATTGAATAGGGTAATCCAGATGAAGAAGAACCAGGCACATTGGACAACTTTGATGAAACCAAAGAGTTAACAGCTAATTGACAATGATAATCATCCAAGTATTTAGGTTTTACTGAAATTCGAGAAGATTTTCGAATAGGATTAGGAGAAACAGAAGGAAGAGATGCAGAATTATCATCAAAAGGAACTGATATGAGAGGGGGAATAGACTGTGAATCATTGGAGTCTAAAATAGATGACTCAAGTGAAGTTTTGGGAGATGAGATAGAAACTGAAATGTCAGATGAAGAAGATGAAGACTGGGAAACATTAGCAGGAAGCATAATGTCAGTGAGATCATGAGGATCAGGAATAACATTTGGTAAAACACTGATATCAGTATGAAGAGAAATGTGTTTAAAAGGAAAATAATTCTCATGAAAAACAACATTTCGAGAGATAGAAATTTTATGAGTTTGAAGGTTATAGACTTTATTACCTTTAGTACCAAGTGGATAGCCAATGAAGACACAAGAATCAGCTCTAGAATCAAATTTATGACGCTGCCTAGTCAAAGTAGAAACATAACACAGACAGCCAAAGACACGCAAATGTGTATAGTCAGGAACAGAGTTATAGAGCATTTCAAAAGGAGTTTTGTTATGAAGTAATGGAGATGGTAAACGATTGATCAAGTGAACAGCAGAGAGAATACAATCAGACCAGAAAATGAGAGGTAAATTTGACTGAAAACGAAGGGCACGAGCAACATTAAGCAAATGTTGGTGCTTCCTTTCAACATGACCATTCTGTTGTGGGGTTTCCACACAAGACCTTTGATGAATTATGCCTTGTGATGCTAATAGATCAGAAAGATGAAATTCAGATCCAAAATCAGTACGAATGGTCTGAACTTTGAGATTGAATTGAGTATTAACAAAGACAAAAAAAGATTTAAGATAACTTGAAGTTTGAGACTTGGTTTGAAGCAAATGCACCCAAGTACACCGTGTATAGTCATCTACAATGGTAAGAAAAAACCTAATACCATTGTGATCAGGGATTGCAAATGGTCCCCACAAATCACAATGAATTAGTTCAAAAGGAAGTTTGGTTCGAGTAGTAGATATAGGAAAAGATAACCTGCGTTGTTTAGCCATAGGACAGACATTACAGTGATGTAAAGAAGAGTTTATTACATCAGTAAGTGAATGACTCAACAAAGACATTCGAGCATTTGAAGGATGCCCTAATCTACAATGCCACAAGGCAGTAGAATTATTAAAAGAAGCATGACAAGATGACTGAAAATCAGTAAAACTAGGAATCAAAAAATACAATCCACTATTTTCTTTAGCCAAACCAATCGTTGTCCATGTGCACGGGTCCTGTATAAAAAGATATTGGCCAAGTAATATGAGACAACATGACATCTGTTTGAGGAGAGAACTAACAGAAATCAGATTGTAAGAAAAAGATGGAACCACAAGAACATTGTGGAGCACAATGAATCGAGAGAGTTGTACCGTGCCAATATGTGTTACTGGTGCAAGGTGACTGTTTGGCATTTTTACAGTAGAAGAAACAGTGGATGTGATGGTAGTAAGCATGGATACTGAGCTGACCATATGGTCAGTGGCACCTGTGTCCACGATCCATGGTGTTTGAGAATAACAAGAGAAGGAAGTAGGCTGTGGTGAAGAAGTACCTGCCAAATTGACCATTGATTGAGTATTGGGATCATTAGTCAATTGAGGAGAAGAAATAGCTTCTGCTGCTGGAAGTAATGAAAGTAATTGCTGATATTGAGCTCGAGTGAAAGTCAGAGATGCAGCTTCATCAGGAGCGACCAGCTCAGAAGATACTTGATGCACTGATCCAGTAGATGCAGGTGGCTTCACTCGTGCCTTATATCCAGGAGGATAACCATGAAGTTTGTAGCATTTTTCCATGGTATGTCCACTGTAGCCACAGTGGCTACAAAGAAGCCGTTCTTTCCTTTGCACATATGGTTTAGGTGTGAATTTATTGGAGAAATTCTGAGTGTATGATGGAACTTGAGGATGTCCCCGAGTAAAGAAAGCAGTGGTTTCATTGGAATGAGATGGTAAAGAAGTAATATTTCGTTGCCTCTCTTCTTGTACAATTAAAGAAAACACCTTGTTTATGGATGGAAGAGGATCTATGAGTAAAATCTGGCCTCTGACTTGTGCAAAGGACTCATTCAATCCCATGAGGAATTGCATGACACACTCTTGATTATGTTCACTAGTAAGGTTGGTCACTGCTCCACAATCACATGCATGCCGAACCTTATAGTTAGATAATTCTTCCCATAATCCCTTCAATCGAGTGTAATAGGCACTGACAGTAGTCTGTCCTTGAGATAAGGAAGCTATGGCCTTTTGGATTTGAAAGATCCGTGGACCATTTCCTTGAGAAAAACGTTCATTAAGATCTTTCCAAATTCCTTCTGCTGTGTCAATGTACATTACACTATCTGCAAGGTCTTTTGATATTGAATTCAAAAGCCAAGAACCTACCATATCGTTGCAACTAATCCAAGCTTCATACGTAGGAGAAGTTGGATCTGGCCGTGGTAATGATCCATTGACAAAGTTAAGCTTCTTCTTTGCACTAAGACATTTCCATTGATCTTTTCCAGCTCGTATAGTTCTCAGTATTGAGAACTTGTGAGACCAAAGAAACATTAGGATTGTCACTATTGTTGAGAGAATAGAGACTTGTTTGAGCTTCATTTGTAAGAGACGATCTAGGTGGTAATGGTAAAGGAACATTAGGTTGTGGTGTTTCGGTAGCCATTTAGGAAACCTCTGATACCATATCAAGAATGAATAACAGAGAGAAAAACGTAGGATGAAAAACAGAGGAATGAAGAAATGCTTCTGTATATTTCAATCTACTTACCTTTCTATTACAACATGTACATATATATAGAATTTACATTGCTCGACTGAGTTAACAACTATGACTAACAAACTGATCTAACAAATTAACTGTCTAACTAACTAACTGAATTTCAGCGTAGCCACTCTATTATAACAGAGAAGTTAATCCAACTAAGCAACCAGCTCATTGACCAGCTCAGCAACCAGCTCAGCAACCAGCTCAGCAACCAGCTTAACAATTATAGCTTCTGTAATAAAACCAACTGAGCAAACAACACGAAGGTGAAAAGGGTGGATACTCTTTTAGAGATTGATGATGCCATATTCCTTATGATTTCTGTGTACATCTTATAGGTGATGGCTTTATTTATAGCAGCGGCTTCTCTATTTGTCATTTTGCCTTCCCTCTTCTACTGCCGTTGCAACTAATGCAACGGGTAAACTTGCTGGATTCTCATCAACGGGAAAAGCAAATCAACGGAAAGTCTCGTAAGAGAAAATCAAAGAAAGAAAGGAAGAAACAATTCCACTTCTGGAAAATGAGTGCCTGCCACACTTCAGTTGATCTATTTTTGCTCTTTTATTTCCGTCGAAACGTGTCGAACGAAGGGATAAAAAGTCAAGTCAGCGAAGACGGATTTGGACAGTGCAGCAAGGGAAAAATGAACCAACAAAGAAATAGACGTTGGAAGATGAGCGAGTTTCTGCATATTTTTGCGAGCCAGTAGTCGTCCATTTTCTAGTGGAAGAGGGCATTAATTCGGGGTACGCTGAGGCCCGCTTCATGCAGTACAGTTTAGTATATGGTATGATCATCTGGACTCCTCTAGGCAGCGATTAGTTGTTCTATTTTTTTCATCTCGGTAACTCCAATGCTGTGAACATTGAGCTAGAAGCTGAACTAATAACAGGATTATAACGGCGTTTATTAATAAAACGCTGCTAAATCATAAGTTTTTGCAGAGCTTTTTGAAAAACGTTGCTACACGCAACAGTTTCAAAGAAACGGTGTTAAAAGTACCTATAAAAAGCACTTTTCCAGGGTTTTTAACAAAAACACTGCTAATTTCCAGGGTTTTTAACAGAACACTGCTAAATTGTTTACTGTTTACTAACAAAACACTGCTAAACTAACAAGATTATACAGTTTTTTTTTAAACGCGGCTAAAAGAAAAATGATGTTGCAGCACTTTTTGTAAAACGCCTTAAAAACGTACCTTTTCCCGCCCTTTTTCAATAAACGTTTGGCATCCTTTTTAATGACTGTCGCTGAGGATTTGTTTTTTGTAGTGACAACAAGTAAACACCAAAAAATGGACCATAGACATGCAGCTTGATCGCTGATCTCTTCCGACTCTGAACCGAGGCTTTCGCTGATCTTTACAATAATATGTGTTGCTTAGAATTTCTTCGTGCAAAAAGTGGGTAAAAAATAATAATATTAGCCTAGCCCAATTCGAGCCCTACCCTCACTTGGCAGCGATTCAAGGGTTACGGGATTTTACGATGATAGTTGAGCTTCTTTGGAAATTAGACCGTTACAGCTTAAATCTAACTCGGCCATGGCCATCTGAAGTAATTAAGCTTCCTAGGTCGATTGCCGATTGGAAGCCTTTCGCTAAAATTATTATGGCTTAAATTCAAGTGGTGCAATTTCGAAGAAATTCCCAAAAACAACTAATTGGAATTGACTTGCCCAATTTGTTTGATGACGCGTCAAAAAATTCAAGGTAATAATTAGTGAAAGATCCATTAAATTCTGAAGGTAGATCGCACCAGAGAGTTGATTGCCGTTCAACATCAATTGTTCCAGAGATGTCAACTTTCCAAGTTCTATTGGAATTACGCCAACCATATATACCACTAATATTGCTCCCCCTGATTCACGTGCTTCCTAATTCCGGACAGCACTCATGACCCCGATTACTTGAAATTCTTCCATAAAAGCTATTGTGGTTTAGATCTAAGATTTTCACGTGTGGATAGACACCAAACCCTTCCGATATATATCCAATAAGTCGATTTCCATCCATGCAGACTGACTTTGACCAAGCTCGTACAATTTTTCAAGCTTCAGGGAACTCGACCTATGAAATGGTTGTTGGCTGCAAAAAAATAATTGAGTGATCCACGCCCATGACAAATGCTTTGGGCCAAATAACCCATAAATTGGTTTTCATCTATGTTTGACGTTTTTCATGAAGTTCATGGAATCTCCAATTCCTTGAGGGATGAGACCGGAGAGTCGATTTCCACGAAGCCATAAAAATTCTCAAGCTTGTCAAATTGGCAAGTGAAGCTGGAACAGAACCACAGAGCAGGTTTTCGCTGCTCAAGTCAAGATATTGGATATTTTTCCAATTGCCTGTCTCTTGAGGGATTGAGCCAGAAAGTAATTGATTCGTAAAGAGATAAACAAGGATAAGATTTTCAAGATTACTTTTCCTACCTCTTCAGGAATTGAGCCAGAAAGTTGATTATCATCATAGAGGTAAAGATGGGTATATAACCTTTCCCAAATTGCTTAAAGAAATAGTAATGGAACCGTTAAAATGGTTTGCAAAGAGACAAAGCCTAGTAAGAGAAATTAGATGACCAATTTCTTTAGGAACGGGAACCGGAAAGTTTCTGTTAAAATATTGAATAATTTTAAGCTTAATGTTTGGAGAATGATTTTTTTTTAAAAAATTTATTTTTCATGGCCAGTTCAATTTCTTTTTTGTTTTTGTTTTAAAATAAGCTCCTAAAGATAAAATTTAAATTAGATAACCAACATGCATCTGAAGGTTGCTGGCGTACGTGCGCAATTATTTTTGGTGTTTTCCGTTACTTTGGATGTTACTGGTCTTATTTGTAAAGATACGACTCTTTTGCCTTTAATTCGTTTTAGGTAGTTTTTCATTTGGTTTTTCTGGATTTGATGTAATCACTTCCTCCGTAACAAGTGAGGTTTCTTATACAGTGAATTGTTAACAGAGGTTTATTTGCCCGCCGGCTACGAATATCGGTTTGGCCCACAAGGGTTTAAGGCCGTGAAGACTGGTTTGCGTGCGTCTTTGTGATTCGTAAAGATGGCTAGAAAGGAAGACGCGTGAACGAGTTTTTTTTTCTTTATTTTTATCTTTTATAGCAAAGAGATTCAATTTAAAAGTCCATGAGTTGTGGGGGCAATGAGTTAATGGATGGGCTTTGGCGTGCTAGGGCTTAAATAATTCCACAATTTAATATGCGAAGTGCAAGAAAGGGTGTAAGAGCAAATTAGCCCAACCCAATTCGGGCCCTACCCTAACTCACGTCTCACGGTCTTGCCAGAGCTCGAGATGTTCGGAAATAGTTGAAAAAAGAAGATTGAATAGGAGGGATCATTAGGTCTATAATGCTTGGTAAAGTTTATTAAAGACCATCATGAATTCATTCGATCAATGCGACTTCCAGCTTCCACCAGTCAAAAAAGGAAGGAATATTTAGGCAGGATGACATGTACAAATTGTATAAGGGAAATGCTAGGCATCCCGCCCGCGTACCACTGGCTGACGTGGAGCGGGGCCCAGCATTTCTCTCATATGAGCACCGGCCGGTTCAAGTGTTATAGTTTTAGACCGGGTCAAAACTATAACACAGCTTTAACCCACGAACAGCAGCTTTAATCCGGTCCAACCCACGAACAACAGCCCTTTTGTGCACTTCTCTGTCTCTGCTTTCCACGTTCTTTCCCTGTGCTGTAATTGCTGCGGACTACACAAACTTGGTCTTCAAGGGGTGTGCAGAACAGAAATTCCAAGACCCAACCGGGATTTACTCACAAAACCTCAAGACTATTTTGTCTTCTTTGGTTTCACAATCTTCACAGGAAACTTTCTCCACCGCCACCTCTGGTGAAGATCAAAATAACATTACCGGTCTTAAAGCGTCCTCAACTCTCTCAATTATCTGCCCGGAATGACATTGGGGCCGTGCAAACCGTGAACAGAGACATAAAGGGTAAGATCCAGGAATGATTCCAAAACTTTGCAGACAAAACTCAGCCTCCATGCTTACTGCTTCGTTTCTTCATCACTGATCTAACAAATAGCAAGCAAACTAGATGGAGAAAAAAAAAGAATAAAGGTCTCAGGATATGTCTCTCTCCCACCTGTCGAGGTGATTTCTGGCTTTGTCTGCGCATAGATGATAGAAACATGGATATCTTAGGCTGAAAGATTTTGTATCTCTTTACTTTACCTGTTGATGCAGATATGCTGGGGACACCGTTTGGATAATAGCTATATCTAATATAGCACTTTTGGAGATACACTTTCCCAGAGATAGAGTCACCACAGTCGGCTTTGGCAGTTTCCACAGCACTCTGCACACAATTCCCACAATCTTCACTGCCCAAATCACCTTCGCACTACCCCAGGACATACACTGACTTGTAGCTCCCTGTGTAAAACAAACCCCCACTGGCCCACCACCAGTACCATCGGTCTTAACCCCATTCTCCACCATATCAAAAGCTGTGTCCCTCTTTTGCTCAAACCCAGTTTCAGTCGCTTTAGTTGATCCACACACCTTGTATAACAACTCAGTATCAGACACTTGTTTGAACCCAACAACCTCATAACGCAAATAACACCCATTGAGCTGTATCCTGGCTGCTATGGCTTTGCTACAGAGCTTGTTAGCCGTCTCTGATATCTTGCTTATACTGTTACACAGGTATAGCACTTCGGGAGAGTGAGGTTGCCTCTGCATTGGTACAGACCGGTAATGTTATTTTGATCTTCACCAGAGGTGGCGGTGGAGAAAGTTTCCTGTGAAGATTGTGAAACCAAAGAAGACAAAAGAGTCTTGAGGTTTTGTGAGTAAATCCCGGTTGGGTCTTGGAATTTCTGTTCTGCACACCCCTTGAAGACCAAATTTGTGTAGTCCGCAGCAATTACAACACAGGGAAAGAACGTGGAGAGCAGAGAAAGAGAAGTGCACAAAAGGGCTGTTGTTCGTGGGTTGGACCGGATTAAAGCTGCTGTTCGTGGGTTAAAGCTGTGTTATAGTTTTGACCCGGTCTAAAACTATAACACTTGAACCGGCCGGTGCTAATGTGATATGAGAAATGCTGGGCCCCGCTCCATGTCAGCCAGCGGGACGCAGGCGGGACGAGAGCGGGATGCCTAGCATTTCCCAAGAGAAGGATAAGCCCAGCTGATTGGTGTGCTCTTCTTGACACTGGGGACATTGGGACCCACTAGAAGTCGAGCCCTTGTGGAAAAGACAATTTATGAAGAGGATGGATGAGCCAATAAAAGGAAGGGTTAAATGCATGTCATGCCCCTGTGGTATGCGCTAAAAGCAAATATGCCCCTGAGGTAAACAAAGTCTTTTTCATACCCCTGAGGTAAACATTCCGGAGCAAATATGTCCTTCCGTTATGTGTCGTTTGAAACACTAACGGTAAATGCTGACGTGTCAAAAATAGACACGTCAGCACCAATCATAAAGCGATACGTGGCATTTTTGAAAAAAAAAATCGGGGAGAACCCCTTCGAGTGACGAAGGGAGCCTAGATCTGGGCTCCCTTCGCCGCTGCGGCTCCCCTGCTTAGGGGTGGCCGGCAGGCTGCCACCCCGACGACGGGGGCTCTGGGCTCCCCGTCGCAGGGTGGCAGCCTGCCGGCCACCCCTGAGCAAAGGAGTTGCGGCGGCGAAGGGATCTGGGTTCCCTTCGTCGCTCGAAGGGGTTCTCCCCGGTTTTTTTTTCGAAAATGCCACGTGTCGCTTTATGATTGGTGCTGACGTGTCTACTTTTGACACTTCAGCATTTACCGTTAATATTTCAAACGACACATAACGGAAGGACATATTTGCTCCTGAATGTTTACCTCAAGAGTATGAAAAAGACTTTGTTTACCTCAGGGACATATTTGCTTTTAGCGCATACTACAGGGGCATGACATGCATTTAACCCTAAAAGGAAAGGAAATGTTTGTGATCTAGATCAGGAACTTATTAATATTCACCTTTCCGTGTTGGATCCTCTTTGAGATACTCGCTTCCAGTACTTTTAATAGAGAAGTAAGGCTACAATATAAGGGTATGAACAGGGTTCTCCAAATTCAACAAAATAAGACGCATTAATCTTTGAACTATTTGAATATGATCATAAATAATCAACAGAAAACTTAGAGGCCATGGTGAATACAAGAGCAAAACACAAAAAATATGAACAGAAGACTTTATTTCACTTCGTACAAAAAGTCCTGAAGATTTTCCTTAGTAGACCTGATCAATACCCTTCTTTCACATGGACCTAATTCCTGGAGGCTGGAGCAACCACATGCATGCAAAAGATGGCTCTAGCTTCTAGGAATGAGCAATTTGGGGCGCTGATAAGACTTGAGAAATTATGTACATAGTCGGTCTAGATTGTGGACACAGATTTAAGCAATCAGCTGCAAGCTTAAGAACTGTTACAAGTTCCTCCTTCACTCGACGTGTTGGAGATGGAAGGCGCTGGTCCAACACATCCTTCAACTCTATGTTGCTCGTAGCCGACGGGGATGATGATAGTAAAGAGATGAAATCACTTAGATGCTTCCCCTGTATGACTTCTAATGCCAACACTCCAAAGCTAAATATATCGCATTTTTCAGTTATTTTCATTGTGTAAGCAAGCTCTGCCAAGGAAAAAAATTTAAAAATAGAGAGGTAAGAAAAATTAACATGTCCGTATGTCTTCTATATATGCATGTAGGTCCAAATTAAGAGAAGAATGGATTATGGAATTAATTACCCGGTGCCACATATCCCAATGTGCCTACGAGACCGGAGGTCCAATTGGACGAGTCTAGGTTCAGAAGTTTAGCTGTGCCAAAGTCTGAAACATGAGCCTCGTATTGTGAATCCAGCAAGATGTTGCTACTTTTCATGTCCCGATGAATAATTGGTGGCGAGCAATCATGGTGCATGTAAGACAGAGCAGAAGCCACACCTTTAATAATGTTCAGCCTCTTACTCCAGTCTAGTACTTTAGCAGCTTCTTCATTCTCCAAGATTGTGGCCAAGCTACCCCTTTCGAGGTACTCGTAAACCAAAAATGAATGTCGTGCATGAGAACAGAAACCATGAAGCTTGACGATGTTTCGATGACGTATTCTTGTTAGCGCCCTTATCTCATTTAAGAACTCTTTGGGGAATCCATTCTCGACATGATCGCGTGGTGGGTGGAGTTTCTTCACAGCCAGTGTCTCACCTGATGGTAGGTTTGCTTTATAAACGCTTCCACATCCTCCTTTCCCAATGCAAAATATGTCATCGAAAGCTCCGGTTGCTTCCATGATTTCTTCATACACCTTTCTTCCATCGAAAGTTGATATTGAAAAAAGTCGTCCTAATTCAATACGCTTGTCGCTTGGTTCCAATCCTACCTTTTTCTTTCTTCTTTGGATGATGAGAAAAATTTGAAAGAACGCAAATAGAACCAAAAGGGATCCTAAAAGAGGGAAAACGACGACAAACACAACTTTGTGGGCCTTTTCTGAGATCTGCTTACATGGTCGCAACCCATTGACGTTACCGCACAATCCGTTGTTCCCTTGCAAAGCTTCTAACGGTGCATTTAGAAATACTTTGTTGTTGGGAATGGGACCCTTCAACTCATTGTAGGATATGTCAACGTACAACAAGCCATGCATGTCTTCAAAGCTCTTCGGAATGATGCCTGAGAGATGATTGTGGGAGAGATTCAACTTCAGTAAGCTCTGCATTTGGCTGAACTCTGATGGTATCTCTCCACTTAAAGAGTTACAGCTTAAATCTAACTCGGCCATCTGAAGTAAGCTCCCTAGGTGGATTGGAAGCTTTTCGCTAAAATTGTTATGGCTTAAATTCAAGTGGTGCAATTTCAAAAGATTCCCAAAGTAACTTGGAACTGACTTCCTCAATTTGTTTGACGACATGTCAAGAAATTCAAGGTCAGTGAACGATCCAAATTCTGAAGGTAGAGCTCCAGAGAGTTGATTTCCGTTCAACATCAATTGCTCCAGAGATGTCAATTTTCCAAGTTCTTTTGGAATTACGCCAACTATAATATTTAAGCCAAGATCCAGAACATGTAGTTGAGTACAGTTTCCGATCTCGGGTGGTATGCTACCACTAATATTGTTCCCCCTGATTCTCATGCTTCCTAATTCCCCACAGTACTGAACCCAATTACTTGAAATTCTTCCATAAAAGCTATTGTAGTTTAAATCTAAGATTTTCAAGTGAGGATAGACACCAAAGTCTTCCGATATATCTCCAATAAGTCGATTTCCATCAATGACGACTGCGACCAAGCTCGTGCAGTTTTTCAAGCTTTTGGGAACACGACCTATGAAATCGTTGTTGGATGCATAAAAATATTCGAGTGATCCACCACGACAAATGCTTTTGGGCAAATAACCAATAAATTGGTTATTTTCTATGCTGATGTTTTCCAAGTTCATGGAATCTCCAATTCCTTGAGGGATGACACCGGAGAGTTGATTTTCACGAAGCCATAGAAATTTCAAACTGGTGAAATTAGCAAATGAAGCTGGAACAGAACCACAGAGTAGGTTTTCGCTCAGGTCAAGATATATAATACTTTTCAAATTTCCCATCTCTTGAGGAATTGACCCGGAAAGATTATTCAGAAAGAGATAAAGAAGGGTAAGATTGTCAAGATTACTTAGTGATGTCGGAATTGAACCTTGGAGTTGGTTTATGCTCAAGTCTAGACTCTTCATATTCGTCAAGTTTCCTAACTCTTGAGGAATCGAGCCAGAAAGTTGATTATCCCAGAGGAAAATATCGATAACGTTCCCCAAACTGCCTAAAGAATTAGGAATGGAACCGTTCAAATGGTTTGTATGAAGAGAAAGCATAGTAAGAGACTTTAGATGACCTGTTTCTTCAGGAATGGAACCAGAAAGTTCATTTTGGTAGAGAAAAAGACCAGTAAGATTTCTCAAATCCCCCAAAGAAGTGGGAATGAGCCCATCTAAAAGGTTTGTGGAAAGACCAAGCTCAGTTAGAGACTTTAGGTGACCTATTTCTTCTGGGATCGAGCCGTTTAACTGATTTTCAAAGAGGCGAAGGACCTCAAGATTAGCTAAAAGGCCGATTTCTGGAGGGATTATTCCTGACAACTGATTACCTGACAAATCAAGATATATGAGTTTGGACAGGTAGTTAATTGCGGGTGGAATAGTCCCGAAGAGAGCGCACAAACTGAGTTCAAGATATACAAGATTCGGAAAAAACGAAAAATGAAATCCGTGAAGCGTACCTTGTAAGCTAGAGCCCGTAATGTATATTTTAATGACACTTCCAGCTAGATTGCAATAGATACCGGACCAAGTGCATGGACCTCTACTCAGGTTTAGATTGGAATAAGGATTGAAACCACTACTGGGAAGGGAAGGCCATAAAGAGAGGTGAGACTGGGTTTCATTTTGAAGAGTATTTTTCCATTTGAGAAGAGCAATGGCTTCCATGGTAGAAACAGAAGCAGAAACAGTATTTGGCGGTGAATTAACCAACTGAGAAAACAACAGAAAGGTGACTAGGGTGCATACTCTTTTACAGATTGATGCCATCCTTACGATTTCTGTTGGCCTAGCTCTAATAGTTGATGCCTTTATTTATAGCCACGGCCTATCTATTTGTCATTTTCCCTTCCCACTTCTACTGGCGTTGCAGCTTTTTTTTTTTCTCGAAAAACAACTAATGTATTAAAAACTGGTACACACAACGAAAATAAAGACAGGACCGGACACAACAAAACAACAAGAAAGTCAACAGGACAAACACAACCAACAAGACGCTCGAACGGATCAGAGGAACCACTATAAACTTCATGCAGGACAGAGGGAGTGGTGGCCAGACACAGTAGACAAAGCTACTAATACCTGAACAAGCCGGGAAAGTGCCACAATCGGCACGTAGCAAGACCCAACAAAGAGTCGGAAGAGAGTCACAAGGACTCGGATAACCCCACTGAAGAGGCGAACAAACAACCACATAACACAACAAACGACAAGCCCTAAACAGAGGGGCAGACCCAAACGGGTGAAAACACAACAAAATACAAGCTCTAAACAGAGAGGCAGACCCAGACGGGCGTTGCAACTTACGCAACGGGTAAACTTGTTGGATTCTCATCATTTCACTGGTGGTTATGTTCAACGGGAAAAGTAAATCACAATGGAAAACCCTCATTAAAAAAACACCAAAGAAAGAAAACAATTGCACTTTGGAAAATGAGCGTCGTTTCCACACTTCAGTTGATCTTCTTTTCGCTTCTTTTTGTTTTTTTGTTTTCGAAAAGAGGCACCCGGAGCACACGTTAGTGTCGAACGAAGTGACAAAAAGTCAAGTCCGCTCAGACCCATTTGGACCGTGCAGCAAGGGGCAAGGGAAAAATGAAAAAACAAAGAGGGGTTTGCTCTTTTTTTTTTTTTTGAAAAACAACCGATGGATTAAAAACTAAAAAACACAACGAAAAAAATAACAAGACGAAACAACAAAACGACTACAAAAGATAACAAGATAACAAAACCAGCAAGATCCTCAGACGGATCAGAGGAACCACTATGAACTCCATGTCAGATCCATGTGTCGCGCGTGGGGCGCGTGGAAGGAACCTGCAAAGCAAAACCACAAAACAACCAACCAACCCAACAAGCCAACCGACCAAGCATACCAGAGAAGAGGAGAGGGTAGAAAGAGGAGAGAGGAAGGGAAAATGAAAAAGGAGGAGGGGGTGAGGAAGCCGGAGCTTCCCCCCTCCTCCGTAAGGGGGCGGGTCTGCGGGGGGGAAAACAGATAGGGTGGCTTTTGAGAGAGAGAGCGTTTTTTACAAAAGTCACAGTTGATTTAAGTAAAGAGGGGTTTACTCACAATAATATTATAGTGCCTCAAAGCGCGTCATAAAGTTACTTTACTTACGACTATATATATATATTTGCCCCCACCAATATATCCAATTCAATTTGTGTGGAAGTGGGTCACTAGTAAATTCGACTGCAAGATATCTATACCATGAAGTCTACCTGATAATATGCCATTTCTTGACATTATGCACAAAGGAAGTTAACCATAATGCTCGTCTATTTATTCAAATGTGTTTCCAAGATATATATCATAACATTGTCTTTAGAAAACATAATCTAACAATAACTTGAGAGGTCTCTCAATATATATATATATTCTCAAAACAATAAATGTCTTTACAACAGAGATGTCTCTAATTTGTTTTCTAAATATATCATTTTATTAATCATATGCTATTTATAGATTTTTTTCGTATATTTTCACGAACCAAAGTGATTGTTCTATTCCATGCATGCCTTCTACGTTAATCTTAGATTAAGTGAAGAATGAAATATATATTAAATTACCCGGTGCCATATATCCGTATGTGCCTGCAATGGAAGTCCAGTTGGAGGAGTCCAGGTTGAGGAGCTTAGCAGTGCCGGAGTCAGAAACATGAGCTTCATATTGAGAATCCAATAAGATGTTGCTACTTTTTATGTCTCGATAAATAATCGGTGGTGAGCAATCATGGTGCATGTAAGACAGAGCAGAAGCCACACCTTTAATAATGTTCAGCCTCTTACTCCAGTCTAGTTCTTTAGCAGCTTCTTCATTCTCCAAGATTGTGGCCAAGCGACCCCTTTCGAGGTACTCGTAAACTAGAAACGAAATTCGCGTATGTGAGCAGAAACCGTAAAGTTTAATGATGTTTCGATGCCGTATCTCCACCAGTGCTCTTATCTCATTTAAGAATTATTTTTGAGAACTTTCCTGATCACCAATATCACAAGGTGAGTGGAGTTTCTTCACCGCTACAATTTCACCGGATGTCAGGTTTGCTTTATAGACAACTCCATGCATGTCCTCCTCTTCCAATGCAATACGTGTCATCAAAAGCTTCGGTTTCTCTGATCACTTCTCCATACAGCTTTCTTCCAACAAAAGTTGATACTGAAAAAAGTCTTTGAGCTCCATACTCGTCGCTTTGTTCTAATCCTGAACCTTTTTCTCTTCTTTGAACAAGGAGAAAAATTTGAAAGAAAGCAAATAGAACCGCAATTAGCGACCCCAAGATAGAGAAAGTAATGACAAACACACCGTTGTGGCCCTTTTTGGAGACAGTTCTGCATGGTTCATGCAGCCCACTAACGTTACCACATAAGCCTGTGTTTCCTAATTGCAAGGTTTCTAAGGGAGCATCTAGAAATGCTTCACTATTGGGAATAGGACCCTGCAACTTGTTGTAGGATATGTCCACGTACACTAAGCCATGCATTTCTTCAAAAGTTATCGGAATGAAGCCAGAGAGAGTTGTGGGAGAGATTTAGCTTCTCCAAGCTTTGCAATTTGCTGATTTCGGATGGTATCTCTCCACTTAAAGAGTTGTAGCTCAAATCTAGTTCGGAGATATGAAATAAGCTCACAAGTTCGACTGGAAGCCCTTCACTAAAATTGTTATGGCTTAAATTCAAGTGGTTCAATTTCAAGAAGTCCCTGAGATTACTTGGAATTGACTTGCTCAATTTGTTTGAGGATAGGTCAAGATATTCGAGATTGATCAATGATCCAAAGTCCAAAGGTATAGCACCAGAGAGGTGATTGCCGTTCAGAGTCAATTTCTCTGGAGAAGTTTACTTCCCGAGTTCGTTTGGAATTGTTCCCACTGATTCGTAGAATTCCTAATCTTCGGCACTGTCCCCAATTAGTTGAGATTCCACCATAAAAGTTATTGTGGCTCGATCATATCCATAATTTGCAAGTTTGGATAGACCCAAAGTCTTCAGCTATATCTCCAGTGAGTCGGTTTCCATTCATAAAGACTGACCAAGCTCGTGCAATTTTTCAAGCTTTGAGGAACTCGGCCTATGAAATGGTTGTCGCTTGCAGTGAAGTTTTGAAGTGCACCACCACGGCAAATGCTTCCGGGAAAATAACCACTATATTGGTTTTTGTTCAGTTGCAGAATCTTCAAGTTCATGGAACCTCCAATTCCTTGAGGGAGGGAGCCAGATAATCGGTTTTCACGAAGATATAGAACTTCCAAATTGCTCAAATTAGCTAAGGAAGCCGGAACCGAACCTTGGAGTTGGTTTGCGTCTAACTCAAGATCTTTCATACGCTTCAAGTTTCCTATCTCTTCAGGAATGGAGCCAGAAAGTTGGTTCTCGTAGAGAAGAAGATGGGTAAGATTGCCTAGATCACCTAATGATGCCGGAATTGGACCAAAAAAATGGTTTGTGCGAAGGCTCAACTGGACAAGGGACGTCAAATTTAGTACTGCTGAAGGGATGGGACCAGAAAATTGGTTGTTACTAAGGAGCAGAAGTTCCAAATCGCTCAAATTAGTAAATGAAGATGGAACAGAACCATGGAGTTGGTTTGTGCCCAAGTCCAGATTCTTGATGTGCTTCAAGTTTCCTATCCCATCAGGAATGGGGCCAGAAAGCTGGTTAGTGCTAAGAACAAGCTCGGTTATAGACGTCAGGTGACCTATTTCTTCAGGAATCGAGCCATTTAACTGATTTACAGAAAGGAAGAGGACCTCAAGACTACTGAGGAGGCCAATTTCTGGTGGGATATTGCCTGACAACTGGTTAGTGGACAAGTCAAGATGGATGAGGTTGGAAAGATAGCTAATTTGAGGTGGAAGCCTCCCAAATAAAGCGTTCGTAGAGAGTTCAACATATGCTAGATTCGGAAACGATGCAAAGGAAAATCCGTAAAGCGTACCTTGTAAGCCAGAGTTGGTGAGGTTCACATTGATGACACTTCCATCCGAGTTGCAAGAAATACCAAACCAAGTGCATGGATTGGAACTGGGAAGATCAGAAGTCCATGAAGATAAGCGAGACGGGATTTCATTTTGAAGAGTGTATTTCCATTTGAGAAGAGCAGCAGCTTCTTCGGCAGAAGAAGAAGCAAAAGCTGCATTTGATGGATGAACCAACTGAACAAACACGAAGATGGAGAGTGGGATCAGTAGGGTTCTGCAGACATTCTCAAAGGTTGATGATGCCATTGTTGTGTATTGTCTCTGTAGCCTCGAGTAGAACTTCATTTAAAACCACCCACATATCTATCAGTCTTATACTACTACTTCACTATGTGACAAATCAGGCTTCGAAAGTCTTCTGCATGTTTTTTGTTTTGTTTTGTTTTTCTGCATGTTTTTTGTTTGATCTGTTCTAATGTCCCTTTTGGTCCCGTTCTTGTCTTCGATCACGAAGACACAAAAATGGACATGATGAACATTTGCACCACATTCGTCGCTAGTTATCGATTGTTCAATGAATTTTGGTGACCATTGTCGTTCAAAGCTGACAAAATTTAGAGAGAAAATATTAAGGGTAATTATGTACGAGATTAGTCTTATTGACTTTAATTCCAGGGAAAATATGCAATTTAATTGGTCATTAGATTTATAGCACGCTGACTATTTAATCACTACGTTTCATTTTTTTACTATATGGTCACTGAAAATATATAGTTGTTATGATCTGGTCTTTTCGTCAAACTTCCGTTAAATTTTTAACCGGAATAGCGGTCGACCGGTTTGTTTACAGTTGCGGCAACGGTAAATTGTAGCGGTCGATTGCTACATGAAACGGTCGAGTGGTCGACCGCATTCTATTCCGTTAAAAATTAACGGATGTTTGATTGAAAGACCAGATCGTCACAACTTTATATTCTCAGTGACCATATAGTAAAATAAATAAAACTAATTAGTGACTAAATCGTCTCATCAGCGTGCTATAAACCTAATGACCAAATTGCATATTTCTCTGATTCCAGATTATGTGTATTTTGTGTTGATGAATGTCAATGCAACGTCCCATCCACTTAAGCTTAACGTTTTCATTGACCGTGCCTGGCGAGTAAATTTTCGATAACACCCTTCATATATGGTAAACGAAGCAAAACAGTATATATTATCTTCTTCCCGTGAAATTTAACGATGCTTTTGCTATAAATTGTGGTAGTAAAACCCTTCAAATTGGTTTCAGGCAACAGGTACAACGGTGTCAAAGAGGAGATGAAGAGGAAAGGTGAGTGAATATAGAGGAGGGAAATGTCTAGCCCCCGAAAGCTAGAGCAATTCAACATTTTCTACATTCACTTCTTGCATAATCTGTGAGGTCCCTCAGGTCCATTAGTAATACAAAAAAAAAATGGCACAATAGCCAATAAGATATATAAGTAATGAAAAGCTTCTAAAATTGAACAAACAACATTGAAGTTTCCCCTATTTCCATATGATGTAGTCCACAGACACCTGGAGGGGAATACAAGAAGAAAACACTAAAACAGAACAAAAGGCTCACTCTCTCTGGCTTTGAAGTGCAGTTGATCGTCACGACAGAATGCAGGTCAGATTCTGTTAGAGCTATGAAAGAGCAAATACAAGGCAGAAAAGAAATATCCACCACTGTTCCGTTGTTGGCTTATCATTCTGAGATTAGGCATTGATACTTACAGATGCTTATGGTCCTTTGTAAACCCTTCTTTCCAAAACAGTGTCTTGCATCATAGCCACAAACTCACCATAATCAATGCGACCATCCTGTAAAGAATGAAAAAAGGAAATCACTCCAAATATCTTAAACTATCTTTGTGACCAATAGAATTTCAAAGGGGAAGTGGAGCAGGGAGAAGGGGAGAACAAAGGTAGAACAGAACAGGCAATTGGTAGATGAACTAATTTACATTATCCTGGTCAACTTCACGCATTATATCTTCAAGGCGAACATCCTCTAAGCCAAATTGTTCACAAGCCTGTTGGAGTTCATCTGGAGTGATGTATCCACTGCCATCTTTGTCGAAGTATGAGAAGGCTGCAAACAAATGATCCTCCCTCTGGACCTGGTTTAGATGGAGCATTGCTGCTATGAACTCACCGTAGTCTATGGTACCACTGTTGTCAATATCTGCCTGACATTATCTAAGAACAGGTCAGTTTGGTCGATCAAAATAGAACATATGATACTAGTATCACTGACAACTTCAATGACCTAAGGAAACAACAAAGAAGTGTCGCATGTAGTTATACGTACAAATGAATAGGCTTGGTCTTAATATGGATCAGATGCAGAATACACATATATATCTCTCTGTGCATATCAAACTAGAACTTACCGCTTGCATCAATCCACTGATTTCAGAATCTTTTAGAATACATCCTGCTCTTTCCAATCCATTTTTCAGTTCCTCAAGCGTGATACATCCACTATTATCAGTGTCTATCATCTTGAACATTTCTTTCAGACCTCCAATTTCCTCTTCAGACAGGCTCTCGGCAATGACCTACAGAAAAAACAGATATCACAAGTCATACCGTACAAAGAGATAACTGATAACATTGAAAATATCACCATAACAAATCTTCAGATGTAATGATATTCAAAAACAGCCACCAACATCTTTGCAAAGTTGTTTCCTTCTTATTTATGATCTACTGATGCAAACCAAGATGTTTTGCTCATAGGGGAGAAAAGAGACATTTAGCACAGACATATTTTGGGACTTTTGCACCATGGATAATTACACGACAACTAAATGACTCCATCATGGAGAAATATATTATTGTCTTTTGTCCTGCAAGATATTCAGGTGAACAGCACCTATGTGGGCAGTTTAAATGGAATAATATTCCAAAATTGACATGTCTGATATGCACCATCTCTTAATTTTAGAGTTGAAATAACTACTGACTCTGATGGCCATTTTCTTGAACTTGTTCATGGCAGAGAATTGCTTCAACCGACTAAGAACAGCAGAATCAAGAGGCTTATCAGGAGCAACACCATCAACCTGAACCCAAGGGTGGCCTGCAGAGGAACAAAGCACCACTTAAAAGGATGTGATTTCAGAGGACATGGATTCTGTACAGTATATGGGATTACTAAATTATCAACCTTTAAGTTCTTGCATAAACTTGATCAGACAAGACCAAAACATTTTTTTTAACACCAGGCAGTTCGTTGCTTCAGCCTTATTTTTGAATATATTGGGAAGTATGCATAGAAAGACTAAAGGTTATCATTCCAATGGTGACAATTCCATTCCTCATGTCTCACTATCTCACACAAACAAAACAGTTATCCCATGTTCCACCATGTATTCATTGAGACATGCATACTCACAAAGAACTTCGTGAGCTGTCAGCCTCTTTTTGGGATCTCTTACAAGCATTCTTCGAACTAGATCCTTTGCACTTTCTGATATACTAGGCCATGGTTCTGACATAAAGTCAAGTTCCCCCTTTAGAACTTGCTCAAAAATTCCTTGCTCCGTTTCTGATATACAACATAAAACAGCATACCAAGAAATTAGATGTGCTTGTTTTACACCTATTGGACTCATGTAAAACACAGAAAAGCTATGAGCCACGAGATTCTTACCATCCCAGAATGGAGGGACACCACTTAGTAATATGTAAATGATCACCCCAGCGCTCCAAACATCACATTCTGGACCATAATGCTTCCGCAACACTTCTGGGGCCACATAATAGGGGCTCCCAACCACATCAGTGAAAGTTTCACCTGAGAGGAGTTATATTATCTACATTAGACACAGAAAAGGACCCAATCTAAAGGAGTGAGGAGGAAAGCAATGAATGTCACCAAAGTCTACATGCTACTCCAGGCAAATTTCTAATTTCAAAATGGAACTGGCGATATAAGTCATTCTGACATGCAATGGCTAACAATATGTTCATTGAATTGAATCAGTAACTTCGAAGCTTGAAAAATCATTTGGAATTGCCAACTAATTACAAAACTTAGTTAGGTTTTAAACATAGATCAATATCCAAATGCTCTACTCACTGACCAGGATGGCAACATAAATGGAAACCTTAAGAAACATGTCTACACATGTAGAATTTTTCTCATTAGTTCCGTACATTAACTAGATTTATGTGATTTGCATCATGTACTTACTTTTTTTGTCTCGTACTGTATTCACAGAATAATTCTACGAAGTCAATAACAGATTTTGGTTTTAGTTAATTACTTGAATGATGAAGACAAAGCAATATCGGCATCAAAGTCAATTGCCTTGATAGATACAAAATTATAATAGAAGTTCACAAATAAAAAGGAAACTTAAACATAGCCCTCACGGATCTACCAGCTTTATAATATATGAGGAGACAGATCTTAGTTGGCTATATGTACAAGAGAAGGCTAAAAAAATCAATAGTAGCGGAAAGCTCAGAGTTCTGAATTTTATACCATAAACAACTAACATAAACGACATATAACCCATGAAGAATATACCTGGCCGAAAGAACACTGAAAGCCCAAAGTCTATTGTCTTAAGCGGCGAGTCCTCTTCCTGGTTGACAAAGAGAAAATTTTCTGGCTTCAAGTCCCGATGCATAACACCCAAGGAATGACACGCTTCCACAACACCAACTATTATCCTTGCAAGCTCAGCTGCTTTTCTCTCCGTATAATGCCCCCTCTGTATAATCCTATCAAAAAGCTCCCCGCCAGCACAAAGTTCCATAACAACATGAACTGCAACAGCATCCTCATAAGCACCCACAATTTGTATAACATTGGGGTGACCAGCCAAGTGGTGCATTATTTGAATCTCCCTTCTAACATCCTCCACATCCTCCTCTGTCGTGAGTTTCCTCTTTGCAATAGATTTGCAAGCAAGCTCTTTATAAGTTTCTTTCTCTAAGCACAAAAACGTTGTTCCAAACTGCCCTTGTCCGAGCTTCCGCCCCAGAGTGTATTTCTCCTTTAAATTCACAGTTTTCCTCCCCAACACTGATTCCATTTGAAGTCCCACGCTAGACACCCTCTTCATATGAGTGGGTTTCTTTGGTTTCACAGCATCTGCAGCCTTATCTCCCTCTTCCTTCACCTCTTCCTTAACCGGCTTTCCAGGTACCGCTTGCTTAACTGGTTTTTCTTGTACCTCTTGCTTAACGGGTTTTTCAGGTAACTCTTGTTTAACGGGGGTTTCCAGTAACTCTTGCTCAACGAGGTTTTCGGGTACCTCTTGCTTAACGGGTTTCTCCGGCAACTCTTGCTCAACTTTGCTTTCAGCCGCTTTCTGTTCAGCTTGCTCATTGGCAATTTTCACCATCACGGGCGGTGTGTTCTGAACCAGCATTGGAGCATCGGAACAGTTAGGAGGATCAGAAGATGTAGGAGCATTGGGACCGTTAGAGGAATCCACACTGCCCATTGCCACACTTTTGCTGCTCGTTTCAGCACTAGGTAGGGGAAGCCGGTCCTCCGGGGGCCGGGTTCGCCAGACCGCATCAGTAATAGATTGCAAGAATCCATGAGCACCAAGATTTGGACCAACACATGTGTTCCCCATAAAAATATACCTGCCTCTCAAGTCCTTCTTAGATCCCTCTCTTGAATTCCCAACATCCTAACCGATCTTCCCTAATCCTCTAACGCTTAGAGCATTTAAGCTCCAGCTGTGTGATCAGATCAGAGACCTCGAACAAATTCACAAACCCCACTAACTAGACTTCCTTTTTTGCTCCTAAGAACAGGCATTTCGAAACCCTAAACGATCCCAAAACTATCCTCCTGAGAAATCAAACTCGTAGATCACCGAATCCAAAATTCGACCAGGTGTTCCAGTATAATTACAAGAAACACTTTCGATAATGCAGTTCACCGTCAAAACAAGAGTGACTTAGATCTATGAACATAATCAACAAAATGGTCGGGCATGAAAATGTACAGAAGGAAATTTAATTACTATTACTCATAGACAAGTTCGGGATTGAAGGAAAAAGGCTAACAATAAACAAATGGCGAAAATGCGGTGATAGGAGAACGTGATCAAGGAGAGAAAGGTAACGATGGAAAAAGAGAGAAAGTGGAGGAAATGGACCTATTGGGATTAAGAGCCAGAGTCGTTCTGAAGAAGAAGGCGCTGACCAAACAATCAGAAGCTCCGGAATTTTCCTTATTCAAAAATGGAGGGGACACCATGTCCTGGACGTTTAGTGTGGAGACGGAGAGAAATTGACGCCTAAAATGAAGAAAGAACAAAAAAAAAAGAATCTAATTCATTATAGCGAATGAAAATGATTGCGTATTATGGTTGTGATAATGCGTCCCATGTTCTTTTAAGAATACAGCTAATAATAATACTTATAATTATTAAGTAATTGTCACACAATTTGCTTAGAAAACGAAAAGTAATTGTCACACGATCATCCATTAATGACTAAATTAGACCTATATCGCTTGATGGTACTTTTTTCAGCCAAAAAATTTGATTTTTATTCCTACTTAAGAAATTAATTAAATTTTTTAAATGAAAGCATATATTCGTACACTTTTTTAAGTTTTAGCCTATTTAGCATTCTTAGAATAAAACAAACAGTCGAATCCTTTTTAATTTTTCATACTCATAAGTCATAGGGTTTACACATTAATGTGGTGTTTGTTTGTGAAAATTTTGAGGTGGTAAAAATGTTGAGGTATTGGGGTTGGTGAAAAAGGGAAGTTGTGGGAATTGGTGAAAAAGTGAGGAGAGAGAAGATTTGAGTGAATATTATAATAATAAAAAATTATTTGATGTAAAAAATTATTATAATATAATTTTTAATAATATGCATGAAATGTTGATGCCCAACATTTCGGGCAACAAACGCCCCAGGGGCTAATTGTGGATTCAAGAAAAATAAACTAGAGAGAAAAAAAAAAAGCCAATCATTTTATGGTTGGGTACTAATTCGTTGAATTTTGATTAATTTCTGTTAGAGATAATATTATGGGATTGTTTGTTTACCAAAATTTTGAGAATCTTTTGAATGTTGAAGTTTATTGGGGTTTGTGAAAAGTTTGAAATGTATGTGTAAAAGTTAAAAATTTTGAAGTATGTTTTTTTTTGTTGGAATTTTTGAGGCCCCAAAATTTTGGGCAAACAAACATGTCCTAATCAATATATATGATTTAATATAATAATATCTTTATCACTATATCAAAGACTCGGTTTAAATGTGATATCGTTATTAAAATCTATCATATTCAAGTTTAAATGTAGAAATATCATTCCTATCTTTCTTTGTATTTTTTATATAAATATAGATTTTTAAATTGTAATTTGAATAGATTATTAATACAAAATACAGTCATAAATGACTTTTACAGTAGACTAGATCTTCTAAACCAACCACTTAAATCTCTTTCCGTTTATGTTTTCCTAATTATTTAATATATTTATAAAATGTACAGATTAATAGTTATTTGTCACTAAACATCCACCATTCTTTGTTCTTAATTTCATAAAATGTCTCTTTTTTTGTCTTTTTTTTTTGTCTTTTGCAAATTCATTATATGCAGGCGATGCCTTTCACTGAAGTCTAATAAAAGAGGACATTGTTGTAAATTGTTGAATGTGACGGAAGGACCGAAGGATAAAAGGACATTGTTGAATGTGCTTTTGGAGATCTCACAATCTTGCTTGAAAAAATGTTACTAGAAATTATAAATATCATTCACTAAATGGGTCATAAATTTGCATTTAGCTGTCCATTTGAGACGAGGTTATTTTGTTTTTTCAGTTATTTATTTACTTATTCAATCCGGAAATTAAAAATTAGACGAAAATAATAAAATTAAACAAAACTATGACCTTTTCTGTCATTTAATATTCTCCAATAATCCAGAAGGCATTTATTTCTGAACGAAGTCGAAATACCGTGTAAGTTGGGTTATTCATTGTTGTCCACTTCAGGCTTTGTTGAAATTGACAATCTTGTCGACTCATGGCTTGAAAAAATTGTATAATTTTTTTAATTTTTTTATTACCGGATAATGAATAATCTTAAAAACATTATAAGTACAATTTTTTTTTGCTAATAAAACCAACATAACATTAACCAAAACAAGTCAGAAGCGCATATCACAAACCCGGATATGCTCGGGAATATCAGAAAGCGAAATACAACCAACCAAACCAAACCGGGAAGTCCACTTAGCAAGCAAGTGAGCCTGCTCATTGCATCGTCGAGAGACCCAAGCCACCCTCCAGTCACTGCGTGCCTCTAGTTCTCGTCAAATGTGCTCCACGAAGCCCGATGCCGCCCACAAGGTGGATGGATCGGAAGAAAGTATTTCGTTGCAAAGCACCAGAGAGTCACACTAAAAAAACACCTTATTCCACCCCAAATTTGAAGCCAAAGTTACCGCCTCCGCCAAAGCGAAGGCCTCCCCAACCACTGGGTTCATAGCAACTAAACGTTCCGTGTAGACCATACAGAGGGAACTGGAAGAATCTCGGACAGAGACTGCTATGTAAGACCCATTCTGACGGATCGCGACATCCGTATTACATTTCAACCAACCAAAAGGAGGAGGTTTCCATTTCATACCTGCAGACCGCTCCACCTCCATCCAAGCTCTAGAATGCTCCGCGTAACGACGCCGAACTCCCGAAATCAGATCTGCAATCACCACCGGGGTTTGATGATGAACCACCCAATTACGGGCTTGCCAGAGACAATCCATAACCAGCGCCGCATTGAGGATAAAAGCTCGTACATTCTGGGGATCCAAATGCAACTGTTGTTCCACGTTCAGGATATGAGAGATCAAATCTGTAGCAGAAGCGAAAGGAACACAGTCCATCCTCAGAGCCTAAGGAGACTCTCGCCAGACCTTCGTTGCCACATGACACCTGGCCATCAGATGCAACATGTCCTCCGGAGCGCATCTACACAAAGGACATTGAAACGGCTCCTCATCTTCGCGGTGCAATATTCTGCCCAAAGCGCCCCGAGATTTGAGAGCTCCCACGGCCACCTTCCAAAGTAACAACTTCAGACGATCCTGTATTTTAGTCTTCCAGAGAATGTGACAAGATGTTTTATCAAGAGGCAAGATCGCAGGAGCATGACCGCTTTGTTCCTCCAGCAAGAAAGATTTCACAGAGAATCTCCCGTGTGAATCACGCGTCCACACCCACTGATCTTCCATCAAAGGATTAGGAATAGGGAGTTTGAGCACTGCCGCTGCCGAATCTGCCTCAAAAAGCTCATGAAGGAGCTCAACATTCCACTGTCCTCCCGTGGGCACCACTAAGTCAGCAACCGACCTGATCTCTTCACACTCCAGACTCTCATCCCGCCAAACCGGACTGAACGCCGGCATCGATGGCAACCATGGATCAGATCGGATATCAACATTCTCCCCCCGCCTGGGCAGCACACAAACCCCCCTCAGGACCTGTGGCAATATCTGGGAAATGACCCTCCACACCCAAGAGCAACTCCCACGCACAGGCCTTGGGTGTAGAGGGTCCATCAATCTGTATTTCAGCTTCACAAGCTGAACCCACAAGCTCTCAGGAGCCGAAATCAAGTTCCACCCAAGCTTTGCAATCATGACCTTATTCACCTCCAGCATCTTCCTCACCCCCAAGCCCCCAAGCTCTTTGGGTAAACAAATGTCGTCCCACGCCCGAGGCGTATAATTCCGCGACTTCTGAGAGGGAAACCCCCACCAAAAATCCTTTAGGATTCTATCAATCTCCGCACACCACCCCTTGGGTAATAGGAAAGTCGACATGCAGTAGATGGGCATGGCAGTTGCCACAGACTTAATAAGAGTGATCCTACCCGCTTGGGAGAGAGCCCGAACTTTCCAGCCCACCACCTTTGCCAACACCTTTGCTTTCACCTCCTCAAAAGTTTTTTTCCTCGATCGACCAATGAATAAGGGCAGCCCAAGATATTTACTATGTATGGACATAACTTTAACCCGGAGAAAACCACACAAAGCCGCGGCCAAATCCGGGTGAGTATTATCACTGCAAAAAAGAGCTAATTTTGCAAAGTTGACCAGCTGTCCCGACCACCTTGAATATTTAGAGAGAATACCATTAACAACCGCCACTTCCACGCTGTTAGATAATATTCTTTTCCAGCTCCGACATTCACATATTACAAGTACACGGATATGCATATATGTTGCTAACAAAAGTGAAACCCACTTTGGTCTTTTCGGAGCAGGAAAAGAATATTATCTAACATCGTGGCTACGTGCAAATATGCATCACAGAATGAACTGCAAATGCTCTAAAAATTGGAGGTATTGTCTTGCCTACATGAGCTTCAGATCGCAGAGTCTGCAAAACAGTCTACCCTTGTAGACGCTGAGAAACGGATTTTCTGCCATATTATTAAAGACGGAGGCCCACTGCCCGACCAAAAGATATACCCTGTAATTTGAGCTACCATTTGACTCGAAAATAGAATCCATACCTGAACCAGGTAGCAGGTAGAGAACCCTTGAAAACTAGTTGCCGGTATGCAATAGGTGCAATATTTCCGTGGTCTCTTTGGCTTTATTTGGGTGTCACATTTTTGTCATCTCTAATACCTTTTTTATCACCAACTTTTTTCACGAAAATCTACACTATTTCTAATATAAAAAAAAAAAAAATCAACGCCCATCCAAACACAGCCGGTCTACTTTTAAAACTTTTTGAACATTTGAGTTCCTCGAACAGCAACAAAGCATGCTACGAGAATAGTAATAGTTCCAAGTAGATAGGCATCATAAACTAGCACTTGGGTTTGTATTTTTGTTGTTTTTATTTCGAAATCGAGACAAAAGTATAAAACAAAAACAAGCTAACAACAAATATAACGTTGGCTCTTAGCTGCTTTCTCTTCTTCTTCCTATGGGTAAAATAATATGAAGTTAGTTCTTTTTTTCTCCAAAATTTTTGGAAGAAAATGGAACTAATAGAGAAGAAAAATAGGTCCTATGGATTCATGGAATGACTTTGACTTTGACTGACTTTTTCGTACCTATCTGCTTTTGATTTTTTTTTTCTAGGTCAAGTTCCAAAACGGAACCGAAATAGACTGACCAGGCATAAATAGCCGGCGGGATCCTAAAAAGGATCGGTATAAGCCACTATATGCTCCATGCGAGGTAGTGGGAGCGGTGGCCGGACATAGTAGACGACGCTACTAGGACCTAAGCTTACCAGCAGAAAAAACACCACAACCCGGTACAGAAAGCCCAAAACAAGGGCGGACAAAAGATCCACAAAAGGATCGAAAAAGCTCACGCAGGAGCCGGAACAAACACAACAACACAAAACAAACAACAAACCTACAACCAACAACAGAAACCCTAACAGCACAAAAACAAGACGGAACCATCACCACCGCCAGCAACCGAGCAGAAAGGCCACGCCACCACCATCGCAAGGGAAAGCACCCGGCGCGTGTAAGCCACGCGCCACCAAAGTTCCCGGCGCGTGAACACCACGCGCCACCAGAAATCAGCATCGAGGAGGCGCTGGGCTCGCCAAAGAGTGCAGGACCAAGCCGGACGGCGCGTGGCCACCAAAACCAACGAAAACCGGCCGGAACAGTGAGGGCAACGTCTGGCGCGTGAGATCCACGCGCGACGCGTGTCGCGCATGAGACGTCACGCGCCGTCCGATGGGAGCCATGCCGGAAGCGTTGTGCGTGGCAGGAGGAGAGGACGACGTTGGGAAAGGTTGTGGCCACCGATGGTGCACAAAACCACCGGGATCTACCGTCGAAGTTCCGGACAAAAAAAGGGGGGGAAAGAGGAAGAGAAGAAGAGGAAGGAGGGGGGCGGAGGAAGAGAAGAAGAGGAAGGAGGGGGGGCGGAGGAAGAGAGAAGAGAAACAGGGGGAGAGGGGGAAGAAAAGAGGGGACGGAGGGGAGAAGCAGGGGGGGAAAAAAGAGAAAAGAGAGGGGGGAAGAAAAGACAGGGACAGAGGGGAAAAGGAGCTAGAGAGGAGGGGGAAGGAAGAGAGGGAGAAAAAGGAGGAAGATGGAGACGGTGGGAGGAGCTCCTCCCACCGCTGACAACAGACGGGGAAAGGGTGACTACAAGGGGGGGAGAGAAAAGGTCGGGAGAGAAGGGTAAACCTCGAAGACTACCTATCCGCTTTTGATTAATTGTTTATTGTTCTTTGTTTTTTTTATCAAGTGTTCAACTGCTTCAAGTTACAGAAAAATCTTATAGAGAAACAGCCGGCAAACTCTACCAGACCAGCAATCATTAAATAATGTAAAAGAAGACTGATTCAAAGAAAGACCAGATGAATTGGTGCTTTTTTCTCCTTCGGCAGCCACCACAAGCCACTCAAATTTACTTCCCCTTGCCGCGCGACTCCAATATATATAAATACATTTCATGGCTTCTCTGTTCACTAGCAAGCACGCTGCATAAAGATAGAGATCGTCGTGTTTAGTGTTTGCCAATCATTGCCCAGGAATCTAATGGGTGAGAACCATGAGATGAGCTCCCAAACAAGAAAGCATGAGTTGCAGGGTCCAAGGCCTACACCTCTTACACTGAGCAAAAGTTCCGTAAAGGTCAAGAAGGCATTTCCAAGTCGAAAAAGCCGTTCTCCGGTTATTGTATATGTGGAATCTCCTCAGGTTATTCACGTAAGACCGCAGGGAATTTATGGGTGTAGTGCAACGCCTTACTGGGAGCCAAGCACCGAGTGTTGCTGCTGCTTCTCATTTTTACTCCTCTACCTCTTCTTTAATGGCGGATGACGAAACAAGGGCCATGGGAATCTCAAGCAAGGGACAAAAGAAGTACGATTGTACTGGAAGAGCATATGCTGCTGATGATCTGCTCTTGGATCTACCTCCTAGCTAGACCTTCCAACTTTTCTTCTGCATGTAATATCCCATTGCTTCTTTGTAAATACACATCTCCAAGCGATGTTACTATGAGAGAAGCTTAGATGGCGTAGGTAGCTAGTGATGAAAAGTATTCTCTGCTTATTTCCTTTTTTGATTATTTGGGGAGGTTTGGACATATTGTTATGTAAGTTGGAGATGCTATTTCCTGTCATTTTTCTAAGCATACTCCAACTGCAAAGATACCTTTGTTTCTTTGATCCAAATCTAGACAGTTTGAACGATCAATTGCTGCTAATGTTTAGAGCATGAGTTGCTTTAATATTTTCTGTCCCTTAAGGGCCGAAGAAAAAAGAAAGCAAAAACTAGCTAGATTATGATCTCGCAAAATGGAGTGGGTAAATTCTCCATATATTCAGATGATCATAATTTGCAACCATCGTCTAGTTCTATACCATATAGTGCGCGCAAAAGAAAAAGAAATTAAAAACCTAACTAAGAAATTTGAAGTTACGTACATTAGGAGGACACTATAAGTATATACAGTAATTAATTAGATGAACTATTATAATATGGAACTTGAAGAAGATAGAAAATTAGCAGTAAGCAGAAGAAAATTACATTAATTAACATTAAAAAGTACAAATTAATGTTTTATTTCCATTATTCTTATATATGCCAATGAAAGAAGAAGCAAAGAGATCAAGGCTGTATGAATTACGAGTGTTTTTAATTAGTTGTGCTTTACACACAAGAATTAACGTACATCCTGACAAATTAAAGCCCATCATTCTTTATTCATCATCTTGACCATTTGTTGTTGTTATATGGCTGGTTCTTGTTTTCTCCGTCCTCACTCCTCGCCATATTAGTTGGAATTGCTTGAAGTGTTCCTGTACATGTTTATTTACTAATTCTGGAATCTTTTTATATAATTAAGCAATCTCTAGCGAAGCAGTTTGACTTCCGAATACAATCGATGGTCAGATATCCACCAGCAAGACCATCTCCTCTCTGTCAATTTGACTAATTACCCTATATAGACCCCGGTCCTAATTAATTGGTCAATTGCCAAGTACGACTCATTAAAATTGAAGTCCATGGGGCCCCAACAAATTTTATTTATAGGGCCGGAGTCCGCCGAGATATTATGTATAATGTATATATCTAAAAACTAGACTAATTAATTAATGACACTGATCGAGTTGAAAAATAAGTCCATCAATTATAATTATACACTAAGTTGAACATTACGCGCCTGTTATTTTAATCAATCATTGACGTACGTGCTGAATTGAATTGTCTGAAGTTTGTCAAAAGTTTAAGTAGGGCAATTTTTCTTCGAATTGGGTTCCTTTCTCCTTTAGGATTCTCAGTTCTTTCAAATTCTTAACCTACGTCATCGCAAAAATGAGAAAAAAACAGAGAGGAAATGGAAGAGTACTACGTACTCCTATTACACCTATAGAGTTTTGTCTTTTGTGTTTTGCTTGACACATGAAATATATGCCGACACAAAGTCCATCATCCTTTTTTATTCACCTTTAACTATATGCTGTCATCTAGGAAAAAAAAAGACTATACTGCTGTCAAACCTTCGCATCTTTGTTTGAAAATGGTTGAGAAGTTTCTGGAGTATTAAATTCTACGATCATCAGCTTATTCAATCACTAGAGAATCAGCCTGATTTTTTATTAGATTTCTCATAAATACATATATATATGTCCACCCAGGATTGAAGCCAGAAAATTTAAAAATTTACCTCCTGTTTTTTTTTTTTTTTACATTGGGTTGTTTCATTCGTCTCGCAATTATATATGTTCAGGAAGCTTCAAAAGCATACTTACTAAGGCTCTAGAATGTCAAAGGAATTATTAGCTAGGCAGAAACCTATTCAAATTACCATGCATAATATATTATTCTCTTTATTCCCTGAAAATCAGCTGAACTCAACATCTACTTTTGAAAGATCAACGGGTTTCAATCCATACTTGATGGGTGCAAGTAAGGAGGCAAGAGCAATTCATGAAGTGGGTCAAAACTTCTCAAGATTTCCCAATTCCCCGGTGATTTTTTAAGAGAACCCGTCAACGTCGAGTCTGGATATAGAGAGTGAAGCAAACTCGGTGGAGGTCAGAAATGAGGTTGAAGCAGACTCAGTCAAAGGAAGCTTGTTTAGTTCAAAACTAGTCAGATATTGTGGCATCATTCCAGCGAGATATCCCCATTTCCTGGCTCCGACGATGACAATTAATTCAGTTTCTAGGGGCGCCGTGGAATATGTGCAAATTTTAACACACATATATAACAGGAGAACTGGAATATTTATACATGCGGGATCCTAGGAAGCTCGGAGCGCATTTGCAAACCAGTGCTACTTTTGTGCCAAGCGTTATCTAAAATCAAAATTATTTTCTTCTCATAATTAATGCGGGTCAGCAACTCAGCATTAATATGTTTTGCGACTTGCGGGTTTTAAAATATTTGTATTAAAGTTGAATTATTCAAATAAAGTTGTGAAAAAACCTATGGTACGAACATCAGATAGAGGAGCATTAATTAATCACGTACGTGCAAGATCATGAATATTTCTTGGCAATATTCCAGGCTGAGTTTTTATCATCGTTAGTTAGTACTGAGGACGTCTTTGAGTTACTACCCGAATTAGGCTCGGACTGTTTCTGCCTTGCTATATTATAGATATCTACTTTTGAACAATTGTTCAACGGTAAGAAAGGTCTTTCCGGATAAACAGCCGGCAAATGCTACTAAACAGCAGTCTCTAGACTTTTAAACCTTTTAAAATTTAAAGAAGAAAGTAAGACTAATTCAAGGCAGAACGAATAGATAGACTTTAATTTGCTTCTTCCAATTACCAAGTGAGGTCGGTTATTGTGTGAGTGGAGAGTGTGTGTGAATGTGCGAGTACACGGCTGAGATTAGATTGTGTGAAATCTAATGGCTGAAATAATGTCACGTCAATTAATGAAACCGAGTCGGTTTTGCGGGTCGGATTCATTAATTGACGTGTCATTGTTTCGGCCATTAGATTTCACACAATCTAATCACAGCCGTGTACTCACACACTCACACACATTCTCCAATCACACAATAACTTTTGTCATTACGAAGTCCCCACTCTACTTGTTCCCTCTCCCGGCCCCTATATAAACTTACCTGTGGTTTCTAGGCTAAGATGCGAAACTGAATTTCCGTACTAACTCCAATTCAAGATCGATCATACTGCAGAAAAAGAGGAAAGGAAGCTGTGCATAGTCTTTTGCTGATTGCTGCGCATGAGTGCATGCATTTAGTGAGAATCATAATATGAGATCCCAAACAAGAAAGCAGTTGCTGGGTCCAAGGCCTGCGCCTCTTACAGCGACCAAAAGTTCCACAAAGATCAAGAAGCCACTTGCAACTCGAAAAAACTGTTCTCCGATTATAATAAATATGGAATCTCCGAAGGTTATTCATGTACGACCCGAGGAATTTATGGGTATAGTGCAACAGCTTACCGGGAAGCAAGCGCCCATGTAGTGCTGCTGCTGGCTGCTGCCAGCTCTCATCCTCACGACTCTTCCTCTTCTTCAGTTATGTTGGCCGCGGAGCAAACCCTAGGCATGAAAAGCCAGCGGAAGTTTGATCGTTGGGTAGGAATTATATCATGGCATGCTGATCCAGGTTTTGGAGTACATCCAATTAGGCCTCGCAACTTCCCTGCAAATCCTATAGCTTCTGAGTTCTGTGTGAACGTATATAAATCTGTGCTGGATAGGAACTGATGTGTGACTTCTAGAAGAGATTAGCTGAAATAGTAGAGCAAAGATATCACCTAACAAAATTTATATATGTTGTCCATTGCCTCTTAACAGAACATATATTCTGTCTATAAAGAGAACATTTTGTTTCTCTTTTTTAATTTGGTGGGAGAGAGGCTTGACGTATTTATGATCCAAATGCATTGAATTCAGTAACTGAGTGCAGCTATTAAGGCCGGCAATGCATGGCATGCTCGAAACTATATATTTTTTACATTTTAATTGGGGGAAAAATCACTACTTTTACACAAGTTAGGTGGGAGCTAGGTGGTATAAATTCGATGTTAGTGTCCCAAACTTGAAGCAGTACTGTCATGAAATTTGTGTGCCGCATGTATCATCTTGGATACTCTTTGAGCCGGCATTAAGAAACTAGCTCGAATCAAACTGAATTCACTACAAACAATCACTGCTACATAAACAAATCAAACTGAATTCACTACAACGTCGAGTTTGGATAATAGCCAATTTTGCGCCCACTAAAAAAATTGCTGCCGAAGGTATGAGTTTCTACAAGTTTTACAAGTAAAAAAGGACTGTAAAACCGGTTTTTATTTGGTTTTATATTAAATAGTTTCTCTTAATGAGAAACTACTCGTTTGTCCCCCTTCCCACCGTTTTCCTCTCTCTCTACCCAGTCCCCTCCCTCTCCAAACTCCTTCTGCACATGCCTGCATGCACAACCATCCTTCGCCGACCACCACACTGGCAGCACCTCTTTGGCCAACCGCCACAAGTACTCTCATCTCCTCCTCTCCTTCAAGTTAACTTTTTCCTATTTGTTTATAATTTTTAGCGAAAACATTGATTAAAGTTTAATAAGGGGGGCTTTTTTTCCTTTTTTTGCTTTTGAGGAAATAGGGGGCTATAAGCTATTGACGTGCTCGTAGAGTAGAGAATTCAAAGCGATACATTGAATAGTTCAATAAAAGCAACTGGAACAAAAAATTTTACCAAATTTTTGGGTTGCTTGTTCCCGTGCTTTTCCCCGTTGCAACAGTGTTTGAACATGGTAAAAAGAAATTAGAAAACTAAAACCACTTGTTTTTGTTAGGTGAGGATCATAAATTTCACCACTTTTCTATATTCCATCAGCGACGTGTTCTTGCAGCAAAACAATAATCGACAATAGTTCGATAACGACCCCATACCATCCATCCAGTCGCTACTCATTTGGAAAACGCCGTAACATTGTCCTCCAGAACGAAGTTTCCTCACTCTTCCACAGTTTCGGACAGTTCAGGAGAAGGACAGCTCACAAAATCAGAAAAGAAAAAGCCCTTGATCTGGAGTGCATACCAAAATAATAGACACTGCGTATTTGAGATGAGAAATCATACAGAAAGATGCAATTTACAGGAGAGGACTGTTAAAAAAAGACAGTCTTGCGCTTAATTCCAACTATACCAGCAAGCACGCCTACAGCATATCCATGTTTCACCAATCAACCAGCATAATACATTCAATCTCAAGAAGATGAAATAAAAGAACACCTTACAATTCAAACAATTTTGCAGCAAACCAAGAATCCAGAAAAATAATGCAAAATCTAACCGTAGTGGGACCAAAATCCATTTCCTGTTGACAAACATGAGGATTGACCCTCAGTGGATACGTTAGTTTGAGAATGAGTTTAAACTTGCGAGCTTGTAAGACATCTCCACGGCCTCATGCGGGGGCCTTTCTCTAGAAGCATTAGCAAGCCCACGTTGCTGGTTGAAAGACCACACATGTACCTGCAATTACATCAGAATGCGACAGCTGAGGAATGAAGCACTTCTTCTGAATCCATAATTCAAATATAGCTACCTAGAAGACAAAGTTCTCTAGGTTAATAATAGGCGTGTGGTTCCTAGGATAATCATCAGATTCGTAACTATTTTAAATAGCACTACAAAGACTTTTTTCTCCCTTCTCGAATTCCATTTCTCAGCCCCTGAAACTTGGACTTGTCCTAATTTCTCGGAATATAAATTATAACATGTACGCTTGCATATAGAATGGGTTTGTCTAAGTTTGCATAAGAGCGAACACAATCCAATATTTTGATCCAGAAACTACAAGAACACCATTATATACTTACTTGGTTCGAGGGGCTTTCTTTTTCCAGAAAATGCATGAAGCAATCCACTGAATATGAAACATGAAAGTTACGCAGAACATAAGTGCTAAAGGCAAAAAAGTCTAATGGAAACTCAAACTGAATGGCTATCATGCTTCCAACTATAGAGCAGAATCGCAATAATGTTCAGATACAAACAAACATGAAAAGATTTTCAACCTCCAAGTGAAAAGATGGGCCAACATAAAAACTCAGAAAATGCTAGTAATTCAGCTTTTAACATTCCCAGACTGTATCCACATCCAACCTGAGAGAAGGGGTTGAAGGGCAGAAAGGAACTAGAAGAACTGATGAAACAGAAGCCACATTGTCTCAGTTGCAAGCATAGCTCAACAAGAGCTCAAAAGTGGCTAGGACGTTTACTGAATCACTGGGGGACAAAAGGGACAGGTGAGAAGTTTTATTGTAAGCACACTAACGATGGTATGTGAGAAACAACAATGGGTGGAGATGGATAAAGTAAAGGAATGAGAGTAAAAATGTAGTCAACCAACAAGCATATGAAAAGCAAGGTTATAAAAAGGGATAAACTAGGAGAAGTTGACGGCTCTGTTTTTTGGTCCCAAGATGTTGATAGATCAAGTGAAGCAAATATCCAAGAATAACGACCTTCCAAGAGAAGATAAAATATAATGCGTACATCATTTAGGAGAGCAGAAAAATATCCTTAGAGATGATCTTAAGTTGTAAGCTATTAATCTCTCCAGCCTTTGGAAAGTAACAAACCAATGGTATTTTTTTTCCTTCGAAGAGTAGGCAATGAGTCATAGAACTTTATACTGAAAAAAATAACATTAGAAATGCAAGGGTTAACTAAAGAGAGAATAGACAAAGACGCTACAGATACCATGAGAAAATAGAATATATACACTCAATCGGTTAACACCAAAAAGTATCCAGAATCACCTTAAAAACTGACACGAACGAAACGCTCCCTAGAAGAGATGGCTTCTTCACAGTCACTCGTCTTTCTGGTGACATTTCCTTACACAGCTGTTGAGCTATTTCTTTCAGTAGGACCATTTGAGCTTTATCTGTACGCATAGAAATAATTGCCTGCCTCATTGATTCCCGGTCTGCCTCAAGTGCCTGAAGCCTCATGTAGAGCTTCTTAATATCTGGATCCTCATAATCAGCATGATTCATTGACATTTGAGTGGTTCCATAATCTTCACAAATCTCAACTCCAGCTTTGACACCAGTAAAACCATTATTTGGTACTCCATTGTGAACAGAGTCAATGGTATACACCCTATCATCCGTGTCATCTGCAATTTCAGATGCATTATCCGACTTTCTCAAATTGGAGTAGTCCTCTGGCTGAGAGACATCATCCTGCTTCTTGAAACTGCTAATGGGCCTCGGAGATTCTGCAGAAAAATCTGAACCTGTTTCTTTGACCATCCCCATGAATGAACTTGAATCATTGGAAAACCGCCTGGAATGTCTTGACCGACGAGGAGAGTGACCAACAACAACCTTTTCTAGAATGTTCTTTGAACCCGAGAAATCCCCATCCAGCCGACTGTTCCTGGGACTTCCCTCCATCTGGTAGATCCTAGTTTCCAAATTCTTTAAGTGGTCTTTAGCACGAGGGGTCTCACCAAATGCATATTTCTCAACATCTTCAACATCAGTAACCTCCTCCAGAGAAGCTTGAGCCTCAATGAGATTGCATTTCAAAGGTGGGTAGTCAAACATGGGGAGTTCAATTTGGGCATCAAACTCCACCATGCTCGGGTTATGGCCAAGCCCATCCCTCTCACCCTCCACCTCATACTCCGTGAGCCCATAACTCATCATCCTATGCTTATAAGCCTGTACTTCACAACTAAACGACTGAATGACCTGCTCTCTCTTATACAACAGATCTTCCAATGCCAAAAGCTCCTGCTGATCATGTGACATCTTCTCCGCAAAACGCTTGAATTGGCGCGCCTCCATCTGGGTCTCTGCCTTCTCCCTCTGCAACCTCAATATCATCGACATGGCCTCATTTGCTGCGGATGATGAGGCATTTCTCTCCTCATCCAATTCAGTTTGCAACTCCTGAATTGTTTCCTGTTGGCTACTAACCATCTCACGGAGCAGAGCACATTCGTTCTCAATTTCGACCCTCGCATTTGAAAAGAAACCAAACCCTGGTGTAGATAATCGGTTTCGATCCTCAAACTCATCATACTTTCGTTTAACTGAGCAAAGCCAAGTCTCCGAAGAACTACTGATCAAAGAACAGCTACACCCACAATTACAGCATTTTACCAAATCTCTTGATGAAGAAAATGCTTCCGACTCCATAAACCAACTTGCATTCAACCTCACAAAAATTCGAAATCAAATCACAAACAATCTTATTTCTGAGCTCTCAAATCCTCCCTTTGGATTCAAAACCTTCAAGAACTATTCATCCCTCTCCTCCAATCCAACAACCAGCCAATTGCTCTTCCCAAGCACCAAAATCACAGGCGATATTCCTAAACAAGCCAACAAAACAAACAATATGAAACCCTAAGATCGGCTCTGCTTGCTTTGGCAGAGAATATTAAGCAGGAAATGAAAGCGAAGGAAATTTTCAAGGAAAATTCACGATAATTTTCTCCCGAGCTGCAGGGAAAATAAAAAATATGAAAACCGGAACTTTCTGTAGGAAACCACTTTTCGACAAAATTTTCCACAGGCGACTTTCCAATTGACACAAAGAGAGCGAAACAGAAAGATTCATAGAGAAATGATTACCTTGAAATAGCTCGGAGAACCAACGAGTAGAGATGTCGTCGTCGTCGGCTAAAAATGGATGTGTTTTCTGTTTTCCGAGAGGAATGTCTTCCTCAGAAGTTGATGCTGGAGAAGACTTACCCGCAATACTACCAAACAAAAGCCGGGAAAGATTTTCCCCCCGCTTTAACGGAGAATGAAAAAACGAGGGAAAAAAATAGAGCAGGAACGACGTTTGGAGGGAACGAAATTCGAAGAGGAATAGAGAGAGACTTTCAAACCCTAATAAGATTTTTTTTTCTCCACTATTATTTCCTCGTTGCCTAATGCCTCATTGGATTTTTTTGGCCTCTGTTAAGGTTTTCTCGATTTTCGTGATCTCCCCAGTATGAGAGAGAGATAGAGAGATAGAGAGATCCGACAATTGGTAACAGAAAAATGTTAGAGAGAGAGATGAATGGCAGTCGACGGTTTTGATGTAGTTAATAGCGATCTGGCGGATGAAATTCGTAGGAGCCTCCAACTAACTACAGCGTGATTTGCTTTTCCACCTGGCTTTATTTTCTTTCTCCCTTTCCCCTTCCTTGTGTTTTTTGCGCTGAATAGATAAAGTGTATCCAACTGAATGGTCCCACGTAACTTGGACTGACGAACTTTTTGCTTTTTCTACCATTCCTATTCTCTGCAGTTATTTACAGTATGCTCCGCGGATTTTGCTGAGCTGCGCAGTGCAGCTGCGTGCTCCTTTGCTGCAAGATTTAGCCCAAATCTTCGTGGGTCTGTTGCAAAAGGTTGGGGCCTGCTAGAATTCTTAAAATATTCTCTTTTATATAAAATTATTGTCTATGTTGTCCTTTTTTCTTTTATTTGTAAAATATTTCCTTGGGTTTAAACCGATTAAAGAGTGGTATATTTGTCGCATGTGGGCCACTTTGGTGGCGTGTAAAATATTTCCTTGGGTTTAAACCGATGTTATTTTTACAAATCAATTTGGATTTAGGGAAAGTAGTTTGAACCCATCAAGCATCTCAACAGCAATGCAGATTTTGCAGATTTAAATTTGACGTTTACTAGGTCAAATTAATCCAATTTTCTATTTGATCTTGTTACGTATTAAACTCAAATTTTTTTATTCATTAATTAGTACTATTTTAGAGGTGAATCGATTAAAGAAGAGATTGGTGTCGTTAACATTCATTCAGTGCGGTAGCCACATAATCTGTGGAATGGGTAATTGCATATTGATACGTGAGAACATGATATATTCCCAACTGGAATTTTACATATTATTTATTTATCCGGAAAAAAATAAGGAATTTTTCCGATGCAACAATCGAAAACAATAAGTGTCTTCTTGGATGAATCATCTGTAAACTAGTCACCTCTTTTAAAGCCTTGTTAAACAGAGGCATGCACGAACACCAAAAACAGAGAGAAAAAGAAAACCACATTGCCTCCGAGCAGTGGTTGGCTGTAGGGCTGTGTACCGGTACCGGTAATGTGCCGGTTTATCAGTACCGGTGCTGTAAATCGCTCCCCGCCCCACGGCGGCACCGGTAACAATGCCAGATTTTGACGTGGGGCGGGGATTTAAGTGGTAGAGGTGGAAACCGCTTTCCACCACTAAAATCGATTTTTTTTTTCATTTATTTTATGCAAAACGACGACGTTTCTCTAATAGAAACATCGTCTTTTGAGGGGCCACAAAACCCTAAAGGTTTCGAGGCCCCTCAGCCTCCCTCATTCCCCCTCCCACTTCTCCCGTTCTTCGTTCTCCCGTCCCACTTCACGATTCCCTCCTCCTTCGGCCTCCCCGACCCAGACTCTCCTCTAATTCCTCCCCTCTTCGAGACGCTTCAGCCTCCCGTCAGCTGCTGCCCCTCCTTTCTTCGCCGCAGGCCCGCAGCTCTTCTTCAGCCCCACCACCCTCTGCAACAAACGGCTACAACACTTCATCTCTCTCATTCTATCTAGTTTTGTTGCGATTTGCTTTTGGGTTTGTGGATCACTGGATTTAGTTGAGATTTGTGACGATTTGAGTTTGTAGTTTGTGGATTTGTTACGATTTAGTTTGTGGATTATGGATTTGGATTGAGGATTTGTGCGATTTGAATTTTTTCACTGGATTTAGTTGAGATTTGTGACGATTTGGGTTTGTAGTTTATGGATTTGTTACGATTTAGTTTGTGGATTATGGATTTGTTGTGATCTGTTGCGATTTGGATTGTGGATTTGTGCGATTTGAATTTTTTTTGTGATTTATGGATCTCTGGTGTAGGTGGAGGTAACTGCTACCGCCGCCGTCGAAACCGCCACCGTTAGGGCTGATTTCTTTTCTTGACGGTGGCAGGGGTGGTGTCCAGTCTATTTTTGGACAACCGCCATAGCGGTGGAGGTGGCGGTGGAGGGCATAACCGCCACCGGTTATGCACAACTCTAATCGGCTGAATTATTTCTCTCTCTCTCTCTCGTACGAAGCTATATTTTTTTAGCAAAATTAACCCCCCCATTTTAATTTTAACAGTCTCAACTTTTCATGTTATTTCGTTCTGTATTTAAGGTAGCTCATATTACAAATAAAATTGCAATAACTCCCCCCAATTTTTAGATAATTGCTTCTGCTATTCTCATGAATAAATATAAATATGAGAGAGAGTCGTGCAGAATTGATCGTCTGTATCTATATTTTCACGGGTTGTTTGTAATTCCCAATGGTCACTTAGGGACATTTTGCTTCTAAATTACAATATGGGTTAATGATCTTTTTTTATTCCTTGCGTTTTACATCCTCAAAAAATGATCCCGAGTTTTCATTTTGATCAATTTCAACCCTAATTTATTTTTGTTTATCAATTTGGTCCTTCTATATAATATCGTTAGTAAAATGTTCAGTCACCTAAGGGTCGCACATGTCACACCCAATCAGATAATGACACTAGTAACAAAATTTATTTTTATTGCACATCGGTAAAATAAAGAACATTATAAAATAATTTAATCAACTAATTTTAAATAAACATAAAAATAATGTTAAAACAAAACAAAACAAAACCCAAATAGGGGAGTTGGGAGCCACCCTCGCTCACTATGGGAGGGCTCCAGGCCACCCCTTTTCTGGGGAGCCCAGATCTAGGCTCCTATTCGCAGAGGGTGGCTCCCCTACTCCTGTGAAGGGGTGGCCACCACCATGATCTGGGCTCCCCAATGGTGAGGTAGCTCGCGCAGCGAGGGGTGGCTGCGGGCCACCTCCATGGCTCCTCGAAGAAGAGGTGGCCAGGATCCCTCCCTTAGCGAGCGGGGTAGCTCCCGACTCCTATGTACATTATTATTATTATTATTATTAATATATATATATATATAATTACTTTTTTGTAATATTTTAATTTGATTGATGTGGCGCAATAAAATTGATCTGACTTGAATAAATTTTAATACACATGTTATTATCTTATCGAGTGTGATATGATTATTAGGTAATTAGATATTTTACCAAGGCAAGTAAACAGAATGACTAATCTAACTAAAACAGAAATTCAGACTCAACCCTTACAATATTTAAGAAAGCGTGTGTGATAATGTTTTGACACGTGGAAACTCAAGGTAAGGCCGCGGATAGATCTCAATGCACGAGGCATAAGGTTTTAGGAGAGGCATCTGATCACGACACCAGTTCTATTTTATATTAAACTTGATTGGTTTTTTCCAAGTTACCGTACCCTAATATTGGACCGCACCAGTTTCAGATTTTTAGTTGCATGCAATTCACTAGTTTTCGTCACATAATTCACAAAGGGGCCTCGCACGAGGCATCATTAATTGAGGATCGCCTTGTGCCCAACAACCTTAAGAAATATGACACAACATGATCACTGGGTTCATCCACACCACACGCGCAGACTCAAAATATATGTAAGCCCGGATCCGCTGATGGGGGAGATGGAGAAAACCAGTTGAATGCAGGCCGCGCGTAGAGTTTGCGAGAGAAAAAAGCATAAACAAGAGAAAACCACGTAACAACTTTAACATGTTTATCATGCATAAAACTCTATGCATTTGCATCTTTATTGAATGCCTACGTATGAATCGCTTCAATGAATTCATTGCATTGTGATTTTGAATCATGAGGTATTGGAAAGGGATTCCGTACGAAAATAACAAAAAATAAAATAAAAACTTTTTAATTTGCGTAACCAATCACAGGATGCAAAGGGAAATACTCTCTCGTCGCCGTCCTCCGCTTCTCCATCTCGTCAACCCGCGTGGCCACCCTGTCCATCAACTCCTTCAACAACGCGTTGTACCACTCAAGTTCATCCAACCCCATGTTCTCTATCGGCATGTCCAACCAAGACGCGTCTAAACCTAACGCTCCCTCTGGCTCTGCCTCCACGTCTTCCGCATGCCTCCCCTTGTTCACTGGCCCATCGCTTGCCGTAGCGGAGTCTGATCGGCTAAGGAACCGGCCGATTACAGAGTCCTCGGAGGGGTGGCCTAAGAGTAGTGCCTGCCGTGCGGTGAGAAAACGATGACAGCGACATGGGCACCGGCCGACATGGAGCAAAGCTGTGCCACCTTGCCGAAAAGGCCGTTCCGGCGCTTTGAGAAGGTGACGAGGCGGCTCTGCTTCTTCTCTATCTTCTTGATTTCAACTTTCTTGCGACCCGAACCCACTCGCCTCTCCATGCTTAATCACGCACTCGCAGAGCAGATGAGATCGTTCGTCGTCTCTCTGTAACCGTCTCGCTTTACTTACGAGCCACAGCGTTCGACTTTCCGTTGCTTCTTTTAGTTCTTATCGTATAAAAAAGGTGGGAAATTGCTTTCGGCCCCGGGGTGATAACAGTCAGTGGTCTGATGTCCAAAACGTTGGGCCAAAGAGTACTGGCCTAATGGCCTCTATGGCCGCAAATGTTCGAAGAAAACTGGCCTTTACTTTCATCGAATTGGTAGGCAACTCCAGATTTTAGTTCTCATTAAAATAATTTATTATCATATTAAATAATTTATTATTATAATATTAATTTTATATTTTATATTTTTTTAATAACTTTTATAAATTACGTTCACTTTTACGCCCATTCCTATCACCTAAAATGTTAACCCTTCCAGAATTTTAAGACTGATATCAAGACCTAATTCCTCGAAAATCCCCTTGAAAGTACCAAATATGGTATGTGACAGTCATGTCAACGGGCCATTTCCGTTAAACGAATTTCAACGGCTATTTAGAAATGTAGCCGTTGAACCCATCCAAATCCATCGTCTTCGAAATTCTTTACCGGAAAGAAGAAATAGGAAACCCTGGTTCTCTCACGAATATAAAAACGCGCTGATAAACGCAGCAATACTCAATCGGATTTCTCTCATTCTCTGCAATCCAACAATAGCACATTTCGACGCTCTTTCTTACGTCGGCAACAAAGCTTCATCAACATCCACGCAGACTCTCTTTCTCTGAACTTTCTCTCTGTTCCTTATTGTTATTTTCTTTTTCTGATTTTGTTATCTATAATCTTACATTGCGTTTTGCAGGCTAGGTTTATTGTTTTTCTTTGTTTTCCTCTCTCTCTCACTCACGTATGGAACCGTAATGGGTTCCGTTATTATACTTTGAGTTATTGTTCTGAGTAATGGCTCAGATTGCGTTTTAAAATTCAAATGGTCTAGATCGTGCCACATGAATTTGACCCGCGCCCGACCCGAATATGAGTGTTACTGATCCGGAATCCTAACGGACACATCTTCAGATCTCTGAATTTGTTTCCCGCAGATCTCATTTTCGTCTTCCTCGCCATTTCTGATGATGATCTTCTTGGTTGCTCGTAGTTCCTCCTCCGCTTAATGATAAAAACCCAGTCATTGTTCCTCCACTAAGCCTAACCCGCACCTCAACTGTGACAGACAATCCATATCAGATGCTCCACTCTCACAAAAGATCAGAACCTAAATTTCAAATGGGTATAATTCTTGAATTTCGTCTACTGTGGATGATGGTGACAGTAAAAGAAGTTCTGAAGCTCGTGATAATTACACATCTAATTCAAGCCCCAAATTGACATCAAATCGTGAATATTATCATTGTCCTGATCCAAATTTCAGTTACTTAACGATGATCTTCTTTTCTGACCGCCTAGTATATATCTTATTTTTCGCTAATTCTTCTTCCTTGCCATATATATGCCAACGTTTTCATGTATGAGATGCTTCAGAGGAAGACAAAATTAGAACCTCAAATGAGAGGACAGAGACGAGAGAGAAGGGAACATAGAGAGAGGAAGACGGAGGTGGGCGACTGGCTGCTGTGCGGGCGAGGGATTGGCAATCTGGCAAGGAAGAAGAAGACTGCGAGAAACTTTGAGTTTAATTTGCGGGTGAGTTATAAAAATGGGTGGTATTTGTGTTATTAAGGTCGAGCACAGGTCAAATTCATTTAATTAACATGATACGATTTGAACCCTTAAAATTTGAAAACCGTTGTTCAACATACTCAGCATGAGATTACAAAGCATAATAATTGAACCAGAATATGGATGTAGGATCAATTGGTTCCACGTACAAGAGCTCGTCTCGGTGCCCTCTTCAAGAACAATTCCTTAAAAGAAAGAACAATCGTGAAAATGTATGAAACTTTATACTTCTATTTCTCTAGATAATGCAATATCTTGCGGTTTCGGATTTGCTTTTCTCCTGAAAATCTTGTTGTCTTTTATTGTACATTATGGTAAGTATCATGTCCGTCAAATCTTGATGCCATCTTTGGTTTGGTAGCCAAGAAACCGAGGTAGAGAAAACAAAAGAAATCCTAAATCCTGACCATTTATATTCCTAGTTTCTGACTCGAGTTTTTGTTAGGTTTCTGACCCAAATTGTGTTTTACTGATCAGTTGGACAGATTCATTCCCAATCGGGCGGCTATGGACTTCGATTATGCCCACTACATGCTTACCGAGGGAAGGAAAGACAGAGAACCCAGCAGTGAACTCCCCCTCTAGAGAGGCCTACCGGAAGAAGCTTGCGGTGACCTTTAACATGAACCGGACTCGGATCTTGGCGTTCAAGAACAAGCCCCCCACCCTAATTGACCCAATCCCGCAGGAGTTGCTTTCAGCATATGTTCCAAGCCTCGGCGACAAATTCGTCAGGTATACTTCTTAGAACTAGGCAAAGTTGGATTTGAATTGATCTGGTAGCAAAAGCCGTAAATAGTGTTTTTGTGGTTTCTAATTAACTTTGTTGACTAATTTCTTGTCAATCAAATTCGACGGAGTTGTGAGAGGACATTAGATGCTCCTGATATTCTGGACGATTTCTACTTTAATTTACTAGACTGGAGTTGCAGCAATGTCCTTGCGATTGCTCTAGAAAACACAGTATACCTCTGGGATGCTTCAAGTGGCTCTACCTCTGAACTTGTCACTATTGATGAGGAAGATGGCCCCTTTACAAGCGTTAGTTGGGCTCCTGATGGTCGGCACATCGCCATTGGGTTAAACAACTCTCACGTCCAGCTATGGGATTCTACCTCTAATAGACAGGTCCTCGACTATACCTACCTTCAAAATATTCCGGATTGCTCTTTGTTTTTCTTAGAGGAATCTGTAGATGCTGATGGCTTCTTGTGATTTTGATAATGCAGTTACGAAAATTAAGAGGTGGTCACAGACAGAGTTGGTTCACTGGCTTGGAACAATCACATCCTCACAACAGGAGGAATGGATGGTAAAATTATCAACAATGACGTGAGGATGAGATCCCACATTGTTGAGACCTACAGGGGACACCAACAGGAGGTCTGTGGACTAAAATGGTCTGCCTCAGGCTCAGGCCAACAGTTGGCTAGTGGAGGGAATGATAATCTTTTCCATATATGGGATGGGATAGGTCTAGGTCTATGGCCTCTTCCAATGCACCAACACAGTGACTTCACAGGCATGAAAAGCACTCAGCTGCAGTCAAGGCCCTTGCTTGGTGTCCATTCCAAAGTAATTTGCTAGCCTCTGACGGAGGTGGGGGTGATCACTCGATTAAGTTCTGGAACACCCACACAGGCGCGTGCTTGAACTCGGTTAACACCGGCTCGCAGGTGTGTGCTCTGCAATGGAACAAGAATGAGCGAGAATTGCTTAGCTTTGGAAATATCCTTCAATGGTGAAGATGTCGGAGCTCACTGGTCATACGTCCAGAGTCCTTTTCATGGCACAGTTATGAAATTGGAATTGGGAATTTCACATTTTTCACCTTGTAATTAGCTCTATGTTCGTCGCTGTGTTTATGTTTTTGAACTGTTTCTAACTTTGTTATTATATTTTCAGAGCCCCGACGGGTTGACCGTGGCATCTGCAGCCGGGGACGAAACTTTGCGATTTTGGAATGTGTTCGGGACCCCAGAAGTGGCTAAACCTGCACCCAAGGCAAATCCAGAGCCATTTGCTCATGTGAATCGTATCCGTTGAACATCTGTAGAGAGGAGTTAAGGATTTTTGGTTGAATCGGCTGAGTCATTTTATGTATAGAGGCTATTGGAAAAATTTTGTTCATTGGGGATTCGTTGTCTAAATCATAAGTCGATTTGCTATCTATCTCAGATATCTTCAAACAAATTCCATACTTTCTCTTACGCAAAGTTCAATGAGTGATTCTTTTAAATGTAAATTCTGTCTAGAATGATTATTTGTCGTTCCCACCACTTAAACTCGGGATTCCACAAGAATGAGTTTGTCAAGGTTCGAACTTTCGTCAAGTATGACTCTGGAGTGGTAGGATGCTGTTGGTTTCAATATGACAGTGAAATACGTTTACAGTAAATGGGCTCGCATCCAAATCTGCCGTAAAGAGTGATTAGGTTTTTCTTGTTGCCAGGGTCGCATGGTTGAGCATCATGCTTTCCACGAGTTTACAACCATATGTGTATCGCCTTCTTGTCATGATTCCGTCTATAATATATGTTTTCGTTTGTTTCTCTTCTATTGGAATTTCTTGGCCTTTTTAATACGGGAACGGATTCAGTCCAGACCCGTGCGGGTCCAGACCGTCCAGACTCACGGTCTGGATTGAATCCCGACCAAATCTAACGGCTCACGATCGGACCAATACATTTAGTGGTCGGACCACTATGTTCCGACCACTAAAACCAAATTCGCTCCGTGAGCCGTTAGATTTGGTCGGAATTCAATCCAGACCATGGGTCTGGACCCGCACGGGTCTGGACTGAATCCCGTCCCAATACGGCTTGGACTGCTGAACTCTAGATTAGGGAGAGACACACTTTGGACCTCATTAATTTCGGTTTAAGGAAGCTCAAATCCAATAAAACTCTAATCTAACCCAATTTCCACATCATTTTTAAAATTTCAAGAAAATTTTAATTGGTTTACAAATATAGCCTTTCTGTCACCTGCAATCCTAGCTTTCTCAGATTACGAACTAGAATAGTGGATAAGCTTTACAAATCATGATCTAGGAGAATATTATCTTAAAATTTCTTAAAATCCCAATAAATGGTTTGGATTGTCTTATCTCATGGTATTACTAATCTGATCAACAACTAATTATTTCCCGAACGGGAAAGAAATGATAAAGTAAGATCAAGAACATCTTAACAATGGCAATGTCTTCATTATATATGTAGAATTCTCTGTCAACGTCCAACTTTTCCACTACAGTACTCAGCGCACCAATATCGCGCTCCATACGCCAAAGAAAGAAACATCACAATTTACAGCCATCTGGTCCCAAGCAATCAACAGCTCTCCCACTAGAAAGAAGATAATTAAGAGAAAGGAATTGAACAAACCCCGGCCGTGATCTCTTCGTGTACGTTGAGAAGACATCATTCAAGAAATATGTACAGTGGAGAAATGATAATAACGAAGAAAACGAATTTGATTTTTCCTCCCGGCTGGCTGAGTGGGTAGTGCGTGCGTATGCGCTTTTGGTTTCATAATTGTTTAAATGGGACAAGGGACAGAGGCCAAGAGGAAAGATATAGGGGATAAGTACAAGCTAATCCTGTCATAAACTGCCATCTCTAGAATTGGTTTAAATTAATTTTAAAGCACACAATGTGAGTAAAATCTTGGAAGTCATGGGGAGCCACGAGCCGATTTTGGACCCACAAAATCTTCTTGAAAAGTTTCCTCATAATAAGACAACCACGATTTATCGATCTTTCAGCCAAAATGTTTTTCCTCTTTATTATATATTATCACCCATTTTCTTTTGTGGAAGAGAAAAAAGTCACTGCACCATTCATAAAGTGTGCCACAGGAAGGTTGGAGTCTTGTTAATTTTATGGTAAACATCAGAGTGATGGGTTTTGGATGAGCACAGTAGATCACTGATGTGGTGGTGACTGCGCTATATGATGGAACATTGGGGCCGCGTACTCCATGGCATTTCATTATCTGCAGAAGCATGGCTCAGAATTCACCCTCCAAGAAATGATCATGAGCCAATGACTAGCTGCACATGCACCTGATGTGCAATTCTAATCACAAACAGACTCTCATAAGTGGATGTCCAAAAGATCTTTGGTCACTCTTGCCTGATAAGTCATGAGCCCCCTATCTGCTTGATTGGAGAAGATGAAATCTGACTACGACTAGTGATAGACTTGCGTGCATATTTGCAGGCCAGTTGAAAGAAACATCATGCGCGGTGGTATAACCAAGAGACCATAAAACGGAAAAAACTAGACAACACAATAGAGATCCTAGGAATATTCTGGGATACGACTAGGATTTCTTAGTAAAGCTCGTCCTCAGCATGAGCATATTCTTATTTCTAACAGTGCACTTTCATGTGGTTATGAGCTCTCGTTGCCCTGGAAAAAAGAAACAAAACACAATTATGAGCTTCTCGCGCACGCCTGTACTGCCTCTCCCTCTCCTTCTGCCGCTCAAAACAAAGTGCAGAAGCTGGGGTAGAGCAGAAACGGGACAAGGGAAAGCTTGAGAGAGAAAAGCAGATAGCTTCTCTCTCTAGTAGAGTGGCAAGAAAAGCCCCTCTCCTCTTAAGTCTGAACATGATAATTTGACTGCGGTACGTACATTCTTGAAATAATAATATAGATATCTATATCTCGATACTAATAGACTGGTTGGTACGTAGTGTCATTGCATCGGTCCACTTATACCCAAACATACTTATATATATATATATATATGATGCGAGGCTTAATTTCCAAATAATAGTAGAGCTTGCATAATTCCAACTTAGAACCTTAGAACTATATTATCACGTATGGTTGTCACTCTTGTGTTGGAATCTTTCCAATTAGAAAGAAAATGTGGTGTACACGGCTCTATTGCTAAATATAAAATGATGGCATCTAAGAAATTAGACGTTATCATATATAAAAGTTCAAGTCTAGCTATGCGATACTATTCAGTATTTGGGGATTTTTTTAACCCTAGCTCTCCACGTCATAGTGATGAGATCTAGAACTTATCCCTGAATCCATCAAAGTCAACTCCTCCCGAGACAAATATATTAGAATGTTTCTCCCTTGAGAACTAGATTACTAGTCTCCGGCCGCTACAGGGCCGGCCAGAACAAGCAAAAACACAATCACTCTAATGAAAAAAACAAAAGCCAGTACTATATATATACATAATTACTACTGCAACATGACTCGAACAATTATTTACAATTTCACCAGAGCGCACTTCTATGTAAGAGATAACTCAAGCCTGGCTATATACCAGTTTGGTCTCAATATTACAATCACTAGATCTCAACGAAGAAATTATGAATAAGGATACCAAGTACTAGGGCTTCATCTCCTATATATGACCAGTTTCCTTTTGCATGTCACAATTTCACCAAATGTCTGCAGCAACACGAGTGGTTCCAAGTACTGTCGCAGCTAGTTGTTAAGAGCTTTCAAGCATGAACTGTTCGATAACTTGAATGACTTCGTTTCCAACTTCCGAGAACGGATCATTCGTGAAGAAACCATGTTGTTTCCCCTCAAACTCGACGTACTCAATATCTTTTCCTAGCTTTTTCAACCTCCGGGCGTAGTCCTTAGCTCTATCTTTCAGCAACTCGTTTCCAGCTGCGATCACTAGAATTGGGTCAAGGGCCACCTTTTCAAGACTCGGGCTGGCAGGTCCAAATGGGTTTGCTAATGGGTGGTCTCTATTTTCTCCGACTGGCATCGACAGCCTCCAGAACCTGCTGACAACAGGGTAAAACAAGACCCATTGTCATTGAGTTTAGCAGTAATTAACTTACGAGTAATTCTAGTTAATTAGTATACAGTGAAATCACTGTGTTCTTAAATATGTAAATATACATCTATAAAGGTAAAGAATATGAGGAGATATATATTACTGTAGAACAAAAAGAAGGGGTGCCCGTATACGTCATACCTAGCTCTCGTTAGCCAATCTAGTATACCCACCATATCAGTTAAAGGTAGATTTCTTCTGATAAGGCCTTATCCCACTTGGTTTCGTTTTGTACTGTATACATGTATTTTTCTAAGTTTCCTCACAACGTGCCAAAAGCTTTTTCTGTCAAAAGTTTCTGGTAATAACACCTCTCCTCACATATGGTATTTACATGGTAACTGATCTGCAGGTAGATATTTGCAATTAGCGCCGACCAGATTATAGAAAAATCTACCAAGGAGAACCAACGTGTTCTAATATATATATACTCAGACGTTCTCGCGTGTTCTAATTAATTTTCGTCTCTAGCTAGGACCATAATCATGGTGATCTTGAGTCCACTCGCTTTCTAAAGTGCCAAAATTTCTCTGAATCTCAAATTGCATGCAGCACGCGAAAGAACAGATCAGCATAACCATTTTCGAAAAAAAAAAACTAAATGAGTGATCCCCAACTTGCCTTGCTATATTTGTCTTTGCCGATGATCAGTATTATCCGAGGAAAATTGCGTTAGACCTCTACCACATATTTAGGCTCTTATCCTGTTCCGGTCGACATTATTTTGTTCTTCTAAGAGTTCCGCAATTTAGTTGCTCATATTTCAGCTATTTGAACCCCTTTTTTCAAGTTTTTATATATTCACTGACACAGAAAACAATTGACCTAATATTTAAGATCTACATATTGATCATCTGAGTACGTTAACAATGGAGCCATTAACTCTATATATCCCTTTGTTTAGGCCTTGATTAAGGGATCCCAAGACCACCACGCATGCATGTGAGGGGTTTCCGTCTTCAGGTACTTCTATTCACTAGCATTATATGAATGGAGAACCAAATAAGACCCATATGAGATGAAAAGCTAGAAACCTAAAAATAAGCACAACTTCAAAAGAAAAGGACAAACAACATTCAGCCAACACTTAGAAGAAAGGTGGTAAGAAATCGCAGGTCAATTCGATGGAATAACATGTACCATAGATGAAAACAAAAATCACTCAAAAGGTCGTGGCCCGTGGATGGTCATGATTAGTGACAGTCAATTCAAAGGTATTTTCCACGACCGTGGGGGGCACTGTTCCAATTAAAGTTGCATCACCTTTATATATTGTACGGACCACTCGATCTCAATCATTTATGTGAAATTGATGCGCTTCAATTATCGTCAAAAGAAGAAGTGACCCATCAAAAGAAGCCGAAAGCTGGCAGCTTTAGAAATTTCCAAAATATTTCAATTTTCTTCTTTTTCTCTAATTGCTTTTTACCTTAAAATCTTGAGTTTTTTCCTTTCTATATACAGTAGCTTCTTTTGTTTCCATACTCGTACTAGTTACTCCTTAAACATGTATGTAGTGCTCCTTTCAACATAACATAGGTTCCAAAACAGATATTGACATCACAATGGAAACATCATGAGAAAATGCAAAACAAAATAAATAAACCATTGTCGTACGTGTGCATACAAATGTTGTCTATAAACTGAGCATATGAACATTAATTATACATCTCAAACAAAAAAGAATTAGAACCTAGCTCAAAAATTACGTACTATATAAAATTTTCCTATTTTTCAAGTTAGTTGTATTGAATATTTTGAAGAGATTTTTAGATACTATAATTAAATTAAGAATTGGAGATAAAAATGTTAGAATTACCTGTCAAGTATCTCCAAATTCAACAATTCTTCACACGGCCCCTCCTCTGACTTTGTCCTCTCCTCGCCACCAAAAAAGGGGCCCAGCAGCACATAACCTCGTACGCGAACCGGTTCCGTCTCAAGCGAAGCAACACCGAATCGAACCGCCAAATGGTGCGCAATATTCCCTCCAGAAGAGTCCCCAACGATAAAAACCCTGTCGTAGTCAACCGTACCACTCAACCATGTATCGCCACCGGCCTCACCCAAAGCCTGCTTCTGTAGCCACCTCACTGCACTCACTGCGTCGTCCATGGCTGCCGGTAACCGATGCTCGGGCGCCAGCCGATAGTCCGGCGAGAGGACTACCGCGCCGAGCCCAGACGCGAGGCGGACGCAGCAGTTGTGAGAGTTGGGCCATGTGCTAGAGCCAACGCAGAAGCCACCGCCATGGATGTACAAGATGACGGGGAGGCGGTCAGAAGGCATAGTGCTGAAATTTGTCGACTTGGGTTTGTACATGCGCAAATGGAGGTTTAGTTTCTCGTCGAACAGGCAGTCTTTGAAGAGGACGGAGTTGTCGTAGACGACAGGAAAGTTGAAGTTCATGTCTTTGAGGCGGAAAATGGTGCCGTCGCTGTAGAGTTGGAGGACACCCATGCAGTCCTCTACGATGTGGGGGAGAGAACCCATGTCTGTCTCTGTGTTAAGGGCTGGTTGGTTTGGGGCTGTGGAGGGTAATTAGTGGGAGGATATAAGTAGGGGAAAAGGGAGGTGGTTATGGCAGGCCAGGGATAGTGTGAAAAGTTAGGGGGTGCTTGTGTAAATTCGGGGAGGCATTATTGGACGCGGTCGCATATGCGTGCATGCCCATTGGTTTATCTTATTTGTATTGAATATGGACCATAGATGGGAGTGGTGGCTATGGTAATGTTTGTTTGGAGGGTCGAAAATGGCTAAGTTGACTGGTGAGGGTTCTCAAGGATTACAAGTAGAATATGATCGACACTCCGTGCAATTCCTATCTGTAATAATTCATATAACTACATTATAGTAGTCACCTAAAGATAGGAGAAATTTTGTGGATAGAAAGATATTTAGTTACGAATTAGTTAAACAAATAGATAATAATATCATATATAAAATTAAGATCTTTCAACAATTTTCAATTGAACAAAAAGTTAGAGAAGATTTTAATTTTTAGATATAATATCATAATCAATCTATAGGATTTGATATCATATTATCAAGAGATTCAAGATAATATCATAATCAACCTATAAGATTCGATATGATATTATCATTATATCATATATTTAAATTTTAATAAGAGATATCCTAAAGATCTCAAAATTTAATGTAAGAATATTTTTCCTATCATATTTTGTATTGTCTCTATAAATAGAGATCATCAATATAATATATATGTATTTATAATACAAAACACAATAAAAGCTTTCATAGTGAATGTATGTAATTTTTTAGACCGAACCACTTAAATCTCTAGTTTATTATTAGGGGAAAATACATTTTTCACCCACAAACTACCGTAGGTTTTATACTTTACACCCTAAACTACCAATTTTGATACATTGCACCCTCTAACTACCATTTTTTGACACTTTGCACCCTATGTCAAAATTGTAGATTAAAATTACTATAATACCCTTGACCCATTTTGCATATATTAAAGATATTGTTGTCAATTCATTAATTTATTAAGGATATTATTGTCAAATGGAAGGTGCAAAGTGTTTAATATAAGTAGTTGGAGGGTGAAATGTGTCAAAGTGGGTAGTTTATGGTGCAAAGTGTCAAAATTTGGTAGTTAGAGGGTGCAATGTATCAAAATTGATAGTTTATGGTGCAAAGTATAAAACCTATGGTAGTTTATGGGTGAAAAATATATTTTTCCCTTATTATTATTTCCCTCCTCCTTTGTTATAACCTTTTTTCTTCTCCGATCTCCTATAACTAAGGTGCCGACTGAGAATGAGACGGGACTCCTGCTTGTCCAATTCGCGTTGCGGGTATCTAAAACCACTTTGTGAGAACAGTAGCAATATCGTGCATGCGTTTAAGTTTGTCCTTTAGCTAAAATGCAATATCTAGTGCGACTCCTCTCTTCTTCTTCTTCTTCTTCTTTTCTTGGCGTGCGACTCCTCTCTTCAGTAATAGATTAGGATAAACAATACTCGATGAGGAAGTTCTTAATGCATTAATTAAGGGGAGGGGTGGGGAAACCGCTTTTCAAGCAGGCAAACACCAAAATTTCTTTGTTTCCCTTTTTTTTCTGAATACGACAGTAGTTTAAACTTAATTTTAACTCTTTGCTAAAAGACAAATCGACGGGATGCCGTATTGGGTAGAGTTAAATATATAGATGTATTTAGGATCCGGTTTACAGGGGAGACACAATACCAGTACTGCTCCACTTATGACCCTTCAGGCTTCATCCCCCCGCATGCCCGCAAGTCGTAATTGGAATCTATTTCATCTTTTTGCCCTGGGTCCCCGTGATTGGAACTTGTATCAGTAAAAGAAGATGGAGGCCACAGGCCCACAGATGACAGAACTTGCATGTCTCGACGCACAGTTAGGAGAAGGGCTAAAAATGGGATCGAATAATTTACTACTTTACTGTCTCCAATACATGGTCGTGGCAAGTGTTGGAATTATTACAAGTATGAAAAATAAATAATTAGATTTCGATATACCTAGCCTTTACGAAATTGAATGCTAGCTTAGAGTTGTTTCACATGCTCTAATCGTCAATGCTCCAGAAATTCTTCCTTTGAGTGTTTTACGAGAGACTTACCTAAAAATCTCACGACTTTGCTCAATACAAGAAAGACTAATATTCTAGAAGGGGAGATAAAGAAACTCACAATTCTCTTTGGTATGCTCAGAAATGGAGGAGATATCCTTTTATAGTCTATTCCCATCAACCTCCTTATGACACATGGCCTACCATGTGTCACATGCATGGATATGGATGTGTCACCAATACGTGTGCCCATATGGGTGCCCCTTGTTGTAACAGCAAGCAACTGATGCAGTGTCATGTGTCACATGCATGGCCGTGTGTCACCAATAGGGGAGCACACATGGGAGTACTGTTAATGGTGAAATGATACTTGATGCAATGGTTTAGAAGCCAAAAATTATAAGTTTCTGAATTTTCAAGTTCATGAAACCTACCAGACATGCATCTTGCTAAAACTTGTCCAAATATCAATCAAGCAAAGCATGTTGGCTATTGCCCAATCCTAGGTGGTACCGATGCTCTGATGGGAATATATACTGATGTTTGTTCAATGGACTGGCCTTGGTTTAACCGTAACTGCACCTCCCAGGCCCCAGAGGTTGGAAAAGTCTTTGAGAACGATTCATGTGGCCAAGTGGGTAGGTGGGATATTTTTTTTTTTTTATCATGTGTCTAATGCCCATTTTTGATAGCTCCACCCCGTTTTGTTAAGAATCTTACATAAATAATTCACTTCATTTTCCCTCGTGTTCAACTTTCGGGACATTCGGTGATATACCAATCTTAGTATATATTCCCGAGTTCCAATCGGAAAATTATCGTTTCGTATATTTAGAATATTCTTAATTTTTGGGATATGTTTCAAGAAACGGATGCAATATTAGATTCCATTAGTTGTGGGAAATCCAACCTAGGAATCAAATTTTGATTCTCATGAGGTTAAGGAATATTCATGGAGATCTTACCGATCCTAAAGACGACAAAACACTTTTTAAAGTTTATTCGAATCTCTTGGGGTTCTATTTTATTCTATTTCTGTTTTGTCTTCTTCCACCGTCGACGTCTATTTTTGGTCCTCAACCAATGCATGAGACATGGACTACCCATTTCATGCTATCGCTGAAGATCCGCCGAATCCATGCGACGTCCAGGCTATTGGGGGCTAGTCTTGGACTAGAAATTACTGGTATTACGCAGCTAAACCTACCACTTGCGTCTAAACTTTTGGCTTTTGTTCGGTAAAGTGGGAGCTAAATATTTTGGGTAACTTGGTTGCAAGAGACAAGAATCCAAGTGGGAGTTATATAGACGAACCGAATCAGAGATCCGATTTTCCTGTCGATTTTCGACTTTCCAAATTTCAGAGAGAACAATGATATAATAGCCTGCATGCGCGTGAAATTGGAGCAAGACACCATGCAGGACACATTTACACGCAAAGCTGAACTTTTCTGAAGTAGCTTAACCAATCCATGAATTTCTCTTTCATAAGTGGTGAAGGTCAGACGACAAAACCAAGAAAAAACGTTTTAATACAAAATGGCACAAAAAACGTTTTAATTCTCATTCTCATGTCTCTCTTTCTTTCCAATCTTTTATATGCTCGAGAAAACAGAGAAGGGTGCAAAATAACAGTTACAACAAGGAGCGAAGTGAAAATTTTTAAGTTCCTTTGTCAATGCCCAAAACATGTTGCAGGCGGAGGATAAGGAAGTATGCTCTGAAAGGCCTGATGCAGTCAGTAGCCCATTGACCAAGCTTATGACGCATCATAGCTTATAACATACATATCAGATTCTACGTCTCTGATACGCACAACATACAACAGCTCCTACAGAGGATGTGCATGAATGTGTGATCAGAGGCTTGGACATATATGCATGTGCGTGAGAGGAAAACGGGGCAGCTTTTAGAAACAAATATGGGGAGGAATGAGCTTTCCTGGATTCATAATGTTGTTGGGATCCAAAGCAGCTTTTATTCTTTTCATTGTCCTCAAAGCCTCCACTCCAAGTTCTTTTTCAAGATACTGGAAAAGAGGAAACACGAAAGAGGATCCAATCAAAATAATAACTACACTGTTCAGAAAAAAAAATTGATTTAAGGCAAACACGAACTAAAGTGAGAAGCATCATAACAAGTTCGGTCTCAGCATAGTCCACATATCATATAATTTTACCTGCTAAATGGTGGAACCGTGGAAGGCCAATCTATGCCCATCAATAATGGAGTTCATCCTAATATCAAGATGTAAAGGTATCCTTTCCTATATACTTCTCTGAATCAATTTTACCATTCATACCAATTATTATGTAACTAAACAAAAGTTCTTTTAGTCCCCTGCCATTGGCCAGCCAGGGAAGTGCCAAAGCATGAAATTGAGGGCATGCTGATCTTGCTATATTCAAAGATACACGCATGATATGGACACTTATCGCCCAATGCATTTGGGAAGTCGCCTGGCTATCCTATTAAATGCCCAAAATGTATAAGAGTTGAATGAGATACCTTCACTTTCCCTGTGCCAACACCATGTTCGCCAGTACAGGTTCCTGCTTAGAAGTCATAGAAACCAATTGTTAGCACCATAACTCGCTTTCACGCTGCAGTGTTACAATACTTTAATTGAAGTTCTCATTTGTGATTAACTGCTCAAGATAACATGAACTTCTGATTACCGCTTGCATGCAGCAGTGCTAGATGAATTTATGAACAAATAACAACTGCGGTATTACGAACAACCACTGACTGAAGCATGCATACTTAATTTCATAGCAGAATTAAACACGTCATTCACTGTCCAGATAAAAACAGATTTTAAGATTGTTCCGTAATGAGTACACACCTTCCATTGACAAGGCCGTGTAGACCATAAATTGGTTAAGTCTTTCTGCTTCCTTCAGTTGCTCTTCTATGTTAGGGTCAAACAGAATCACAGTATGGAAATTTCCATCACCAGCATGAGCAATAACAGTGCTGTTAATAGGAAAAATAATAAGAGATATATACAATGTGAGCATCAGTTCATTTGACCATCAACGCATATGAAGAATCACATAATACTTCAACACGACACTTTCTGTCCAGGGAAAAAAAAATCATTCTGATCCCCCATACCAGACCAGTACTGATGCATCCAGCTCTTGTTTGGACCGTGATATCAATTCTGCAAGAGACGAGAGAGGAACACATACATCATGTAGAAAAAGTTAGTCTTAAATCTAACAATTCAACAAAGAGATCCTTAAGAGTATAAGGAAGCAAAGACAATCGTAACAAAGATCCGATGAAAGCAACTCACAGAAATCATTGCCTCAGAATTGGGTTCCATTGCAAAGCAAGCCCAGAGTGCCTCCTTCCTTATCTTCACGTAATTAGAACTTTACTTAGAAAACACAGAGAACAGCAATAAAACTATTTGGATGAAGCCTCCGAACAGAGACCTCATTACAGAAAATAACTAAATAGATCTATACTGAAGAATGGATTCAATAAGAAACCAATACCTATTTATCCTACATGACCACAAAGGCCACTTGGGGTTTTGATTTTATGTGGTTATGGAAATCAACTTCACATACTCTTTGTGGCTAAGTACACATGCGATGCGAGCATGTATGCATGCACTGAGAGGTACGTTTGAGTGTAAGATCGGTTTATTAAAAGAATAGCACCTCCATTCACGTATGTCTCTTTGAAACAAACCAGACAACACTCTTACCATTCAAAGAGAGGAAGATCAATATTTCTCAATTCTGACCTATATGGCAGCCAACAGCTCGACTTATATTTAAGTAATTTGCCTTTACTTGGAAATAAATTCTAGTTCTCCATAGCTTCCTAAGTGAGTCTTCTGTTAGCACATGTACAACTTACGTATGTCAGACAAATATAAATTTATTAGTCAGGTAAGAGTATCATCATTAATACAGTGAAAACAGTTGATACCGAGCACCAGTGACTGCTTCAGTCTAATATCCACTTCAAAACATACCAAAGCAATAACATCATACACAAAGGATTACATAGTTTGGACACCAAATTAAAGGGACAGAGCAGTGTAGCGATCAACACAAGGTCAAGTGCAGCATTGAAATAAACCAGCCACAACATCTCGTCGAGGGAAAATACAAAGAGCCAAACTTGTATTGTTGCCTCAAAGTCGCAAAATCTGTTGTGTTAGTCGCAAAATCAGCTAGGGAGTAAGTTTTTTCAAGTAGAAAAGCAGTTAGGTTCTAAGGCTATAGGAATTAGGAAGAAAGAGAAATAAGAAAATGCCAATCACTCAACATCTATTCTGCAACCTCTACCTTCCACAGGTCCTTCTTAGCATCAGGATCTTCAGCGAAAACAAAATCTGAGCCATTGTGCTCTGCGACGATCGTCTGAACAATTTGTGTTTGCTCACGAGAATATGCCTCTAAAAAGAGAGAAATTGAGGAATAAATGAGGAACCACACAAATTTAAGAAGACAGCTTCGCAGTTTATAGGACACCGTGATGCATTTATTCAGAAATATGAAAAAGCAATGATCATCTTGCTTGGAAGGAGGGGAGGTGGATGATTTAAAGCCAGAGGCATGATGACCATATTGTTACTGGTCTTGAATGTGATTGCTAACATAAACCAATTACATCCTCTAAAACTACATAAAATCATCAAATCATGAGGTTTTGGTACATTGATCTTAAAGGAAGCCTCCCAGGGGAGCTATAGGTCAGTGCCGTAAGCTTATTGATAAAGTTTTCTCCAAATCGAAAGTGCTTTTGGGGAAAAAAATAAACTGAGAGAGAGACCTGTTCCTATGAATTCGAACATCAAGGTGGGACTTTCTGGCAAATTTTTTCCATTAGCAACATTGATAGCCCTCACTTGAACCTCATCCAGTAGTTCTACCCTTGAAACCTAACAAGTAGGAAAAAGAATATCAGTGAAGGAATTGAAAAGGAGGACAAAACTAGCAGCTAAAAGCCCCACCTGTATGCCAGACAGCATCGTGGCTATAGCAACATCTGCTGCAACCTTAATTGAAGGGAAATTACACATTGCAACCTGCAATAGTGGTGAATTTAATCAACAAAATGCATAAAGTATAGGAGAGGAATATAACAAAACTTGTGCAAGAAAAAGATTTATATCAATAAAATGTCCATAGAGAAGTGTGGGTCAAAGGAAGATGCCAAGTGTCAACTACAAAAAACATGTCTAAATTTGCATACAAGAAATACTTTAATTTAAACTAGAACTGAGTAAACCAGCAACTAATACTAAAAGCAGACGATGCAAGTGCCACTCCTAGGTTACTCATTATATCCATAGAAATACTTTAATTTAAACTAGAAATGAGTAAACCAGCACCTAATACTAAAAGCAGACATGCAAGTGCCACTCCTAGGTTACTCATTATATCCATTTAGAATGAACATATAATAACACGAGCAAGTACACTGATCCTCACACTAAATTTGCTGAAGCATCATAGGCAAGAACCAGGATGGTGTAGGTGAGAAATGCAAGTCATAAACCTGTCTAGATGACATTAAAGTTAAAAGAGAACCAAAATCTCTTCTCTAGCATGATCAAATTCAACATCCACTTCTCAAAAGATAGCAACATACGTTGGCCAACTAGAAACTAATTTTGAAAAGAATCGCCTTTAAACAAAGAAAGTGTCAAGGTACCACTGAATACTGTGGAACTTTCTGTAGACGAAGAGTGACTTCTGTTATTACACCCAGAGTTCCTTCACTTCCAATCATCAGGTGGGTCAGATCATACCTAAGATATTCAAATGTTGGAAGATTAACAGCATGCCTGGTTAAGGGTATATTTTCATCCCACCAGCTTTCTCATTTACTTTCAAATCTAACTTCTCAAAAAGATGGTCAGAGAACATCTTCGATAATAACTGACGAAGACTAGAGAACAAACCCTGCAGCACTCTTTCGAGCACGAGATGCTGTCTTGACGATATCTCCATTGGCAAGAACTACCTGGAAGACAAACATCATAAGAAATACAGCATTTGGAAGCTGAATTAGACATTAGAAGGGTTGTTTGCTAGCACCAAAACAAACCTTGAGACTGATGACATTGTCACGCATTGTTCCATACCTACATGCTAGAAATAGCAAAATCAATCCGATATCAAATCAGACCATTGAAATAATTTCTAGAACAGATTTTTTTGTTTATTTGACGGTATACTACATAATGGGGAGTTAGAAGCATCCAGGAGAACGACTCTAATTTTAAGACTAAAATTCAAGTGCACAATGACAAGAGCAAAGACAGGTAAAGAAAGAAAAACTACTAGCGAAAAGATTATGGACCTGGTTGCTATATTTGATTGACACTGTAGCTGCTAATACAGAATGAGTTAATGGAAGTAGATAAAGTTTAGAAAAAAGACACCCGTGATGCCCATTTCTGACCAACAAAAAGACAGAGAAAGTAATGCAACAAGCGTTTGCAATTAGACATCTATCACTTCTAAAACATGTAGGCCCATTTAGAGGAAAGGATCCTCTGATATGTCAGACTGTGAAGGTGTCAAACCCCAGATTGGCTTTATACCCTATAGAATGGGGTTCTACTAGTGATTCTACAAAGTCCCATTTGTAACCTTGTCTAGTTTTCTTAAGATATAGTGCAAATATGACTAGCACTTCTATAAGTTATGAGAAGTACAACACCCAACAAGGTGCAACAACTCAAGACTTGAATCAAACAATCTCCAGAATAGTTGAAAGCAAATTATATGGCAACAATCCCACACAAATTAAGATAATCCATTAAACAAGAAAAATCTGCAATTTCTTCAACCATACTACAATAGCCCATGTACAGATTAATCATCTGCAGCTCTTGCCACATAGCCTTATACTCCTACAACTGAAAATTTTCAATACATCCTCAAAGAAGAAGAAAGGCTCAAGCCTTTATTTTTCTTCATCAAAAGAATAATTGCTAGAGCAGCTGGGACTGTACCGAGTCGCTTCCATATTTAATCCCAAACTCACGGTTTTATCAATTAAAAAAAATCATTAAGTTTCAGATAACACTTGAAAACAGCCTACATAGACCTCAAATGTATTGCTAAAAGCCTAACAATGACAATATTAAGAATTATTCATTAACCGATAGAGTTCCTACATTGACCTCAAATTGCATGTCAATGACAAGACAAGCACAAAATGTAAATCAAAGATTATAAAGCAACGCCACTACCTGACAGCTAAAGAACCAGAGCAACGTGTAGCACACATGCCACCAATTGTTGCGCCAGGCCCTGCATTTTAACAAGTTTTAAGTACATGAAAATCTAAATTATAACACAAGCATAGAAAAAATATCACATGCCTACTACCCTAATTTGTACAAAGTAGAATCTGTGATGAAAATGAGCATTTAGAAGCATACAATTGATGGTGCCCCACTATTCAAAGAAGATTCTATTGGCAGCGGCAACTGTCGTGTTAGTTTACTAAGCTATTAGTAAACCTTTTTAGTTTAATCTGCCTAGTGGTATAATCTTATAAAGTACCAAGATTCTACCACTAGCTTCTTTGGTTAAGCCTCAAGTTTATATTTATAACAATACAACTGGTGTCATGCTTCATATATCTTTGTCCTAATTCTGGAAAGACTCAAAGATTCTACCTAACACAGCCAGGGTCAACAAAATTGAGATATCACCTTGTACCTCTTAAGAGAAGTACATAAGATGCAGTTCATTCAAATTAGAGAGAGACATGATTTCCAATAAGAATCTTGTTTACGTATTTAACAAGCATACTTTGGTTAAATCTCAACTTAAATGTTTAACTTCTCGAAAATAGACATTTTTTATTTCCGAGGTAACATTTGAACTGGGATGGAAGGAGCATGCAATTAGAAACCGATGTAAGCATCTCCTTGCCATATCAAAAACACATTTTTCTATGTATGCCATAGATAATTTCAGGCAAAAATCAACAGATAGATGATTTCCCATAGGACGGCAAGCGGTACACCATCAAAGCTGTATGTGAATTAATACAAGCCAACAAAACAGCGTCTCCTAGGATGATGCTCAATGATACTAGCAATGCATTACAGCTTCTGACAGCATTTCAACAACAAGAGACACTAAAAGTTAATATAGCCCAGATATTTCTGAGTGGGAATATTCAGGAGCCACTGACCTGGATCAAGGGGAAAGAACAGACCGTAAGGCTCCAGGTATTCATTAAGCTCCATCCATCCAATCCCAGGCTCAACAACCACATCCATGTCCTCAAGGTGAAATGCTTTAACACTCTTACCATTTGAACAAATGATGCAATATAAGCACAACAACCAGTAATCATGACACCAAATGAAGGACTCATTTGGCACTAGAGAAGAGATACAATACAAGAGAATAATGGATTGAGAATCAAGAGATTGATCAAAGAGAAAAGACACTCCAGACTCCAGAGTCTGAAATTCTTGTACCAGTGGACCCAACATCCACTCCTTAAGTCTGTCTTCTACCAGTAATATGTATAAATGTAACATATATGCACGGGGAAGGCAAGCACTTGCATGCTCTCATCAAAGTAGGCATCAGGGCAAGAGGATCTGATTTAATGTAAGGCCTATGTCTTGCAGAATCCTCAAGCAAAGTACTTAAGAAATGACACCGTAAGATTATAAGCTTCAGCTCTATAGGAACTGAAGTTTTGAATTGTATGGACAAAAGGTGACTCCTATACAATACAAGGGGTCAATACATACCTTCATCAATGACATGTCAATGCAAACACCTCCATTTGGAGACAAGGTGTGACCCTCAATCGATGTAGCTCCACCATATGGTACAATTGGGACCTGCTTGTGGATTAAAAGCAAACATATTTTAGTAAGGTCTTCAAAAGGTTGGTGTCATTATCCATGCACTAGCAATAACAAGCAAACAAACTAGATCATGACCAGTGATATCCTTGGTAAGTATTTTACAATTCTTGCAGTTCTTTCAACGTGCCTGAAAATTTCATGACCATTTAGACCAATCCAATTGTTTGGAGAATACAAGTATCTTAAAGTAAAGTCATGTACTAATGAGGCGGGACATTATGACCAATTCACAGAAGAGGAGAAACTCGGTGTCTCAGACTTTATGCTTGTCACATGATTTGACTATCTTGGAAACTTCTTCCTCAGACCTGCAAATCATGAATTAAGGCATATTCTCTTGAGAAAACTATGAAACAGGATATGTAATTCATAAAATCCCAAGAAGTCACTGCATCAAACAGACTGCATAAGCATAGTTTTTAAAACTTCTAAGGTTTATATAGGACATCATTAAGTTTAATTCGATCAAACTTCTCATCTCTAATCCTAATTACCATCCTCATAACATGGGCTTCACCTTCCAACCAGTATCTAATTGCCACCATGCAACAGCATCACCCTTGCACCACATCACATCTACGAGTGCTACCTCATCAACCTCTAGTCTCCCCTGCCCCTTCCCAACAAAAGAAGGAAATGATTCCCACCACTGCGTTTATTTTTTAGAATTATAAAACATACCACTAAATACTCTAATTCTCATGTAAACGGACTAATTTATTGCAGTTTTTTAAAAGTTTAATAAGATCATATTTTTTTGGGTAAAAGATCAGTTAAAATCATAGTTGTATACAAAGAAAACCAACTGTATAAAAATACACAATATAAGAAGCAGTGAAGCCACCGAAAAGCTTATCTGCAAAGATTGACATTGGAAAAGAACATCAACCTCAAGGTCCATGTAGGTCTCACCTCGGAAAAACGACTACATCAGGGATATTGAGTGCTTTGTGAAAGCTGTTTTGTGGTTTTCCATGGATATACCTCTCATCATAATCCATAGTCATGTTATCCTGCCCCACTTATAGATCATTAGAGACTGACGAACAATGAACTAAGTAATAACAACAACAATAACACAAATAATAATGATATTAACGAAAATGATAACAGTGACATCCATGACAATCACATAACTATATAATATATTGCTCCAATTGGTTTCTCCATCGAACAATGTTAATATTTCCATGCTTAAAATTTCTCAGCAATCACAGATAATGAAACAGGGATAAAGTACTTGACAGATGTCCTTCAATTCATCAATAAGCTCTTGTGGAAGTTCCTTGTGCGCGCCCTTTACCACAAACTCGGTGCTACCTTTACCACCAAAGCTGACACCTCTATTTGTCAAAAAGATTACCCATCTATCAACTTCCTTAAGAACAACCATCTTTCTATCATAAACACTGAAATAAAAAAAGAATAAAAGAAAACCCCACCTAACATCGAGATCAGAAGTGTCAACGTCACAGAATGAAGGGTTTGATTGTGGTTGAAGCGCAAGTGATCCAGCTGAGGTTGCAAGAGCAGCGGGAAGCAGAGAAAGAAATGGATTTCTTGAGTTATGGGAGTGGGAGATTGCCCTGGGGGGTGCTCTCGGAGTGTTAAGATTGTGTAAATGTGAAATTCGCAGGTTAGAGTAGAAGAAGCACTTCGCCGAGGAACGAAGACGAGAAAACCAGGACGAGAAGGCCATTGTTATCTGTCACAATAACCAAAAGAACAGACACAGAGAGAGGCAGAGAGACTCTCACTCTCACTGAAGTGGTTGGTAGGTAGGCTAGCTGGTCCACATGCAGTTCATCGGGGGGGGGGGGGGGGGGGGGGGAAGGGGGGAACAAAAAGCACCGAAGAAATAAGAAAAAGAAGCTGCTTGGATAATTGGATTGCTTGGGGGCCTGGGGCAATGACTTCAATTAATAAACCATTTGAAGAATTAAGCCCGAGGATTTTGCCTTTTCAATCTCATCACCGGGTAATCGCGCTTCTAATAACGGTGTCCCTGACCCTGACACCAAAAAATGAGTGAATATTTCCGGCGTGGCGTTTGAACGTTCTGTGTTGTGGATGTTTTCCATGTCTTCATCTAAAAATTACTGAAAATAACCCCCTCATGCATTTCTCCGTCTTTTGATTCTTCTTCGTCATGCGTAGAAAAAAAAAGATTCTTCTTCGTCATACCTACGCCGCATTACCCAAATATTCGCAGACTTTTCCACGCCTTATCCCAAAATCTGTAAAGGCTCTGTGGATAATCCCGTGTTCAAACAGCACCTCAATCGATCAGCTCCTAAAACCACAAAGGGAAACTTTAGGAGAAAGTCGTCCCTCGGTTAATAAGCATATAAAAACGATTCAATAAGAAAAAACGAGTAGTTCGTCTCGTAAAGCTACATTGGAAAATATAAGAACCCCTCACCAACTATTCTAATCTTGATTGTTGAAATCACCCATCAAATGGGGGCGGCATTCGATACGTGTTGCATATATACAATTCCTTGGAATTATAGGGAAGCTCAAACATCTCGATAAAGTTGAAAAGAAACATACGAACAAGGATACAGCGGGAATTATGTTCATAAGAATCCTCATAACATGTAATTACGAATGATACACACAAAATACATTTCCCAGGAACCATTGGAGTGTATACGTACAGGGAACAAATAGATGTCTTCCTTACAGGTACGAGCAAGGATGTAGCATTCAAAGTAACTCTGACTAAAGACAATTCAAGCCACAGCCAAATCCACCCAAGTTGTCTAAACTTAGTACAACATTTCCAAGTCTTGTCGGGAGAGGACCACATAATTAATCAATACCCAATTGCAAGCCTAGCCTTGGATTGCTTCAACATCTTCAAAGAAAAAAAATGATTGCTTCAACATCTCAGCGCGTTCTGCAGCTAACCTCTCTTTTCAATGGTCTTTACACCTGTAAGAACTTGCATAAGGATCAGTAATGGTGAAGTTTTCCCATGTGAAGATAGGAGGTTTTATGACTCTCCCACCTTCTTTTCAATAAGATATGCAGTTCTAACATGCATCAGGAAAGATAAGAAGTGTAACTGGTAGAATAGCCTACAATTTCTCTCCAAGAGGTTACCCCCATAATTTCAGGTTTACAAAAATCTCTAGCTTATTTGAGAGGGTTGTTAGAAAATTTCCTTAAGGTGACCTAATTGACATATGTAAATAATCTTTTAAAGTTTTAAAGATTATGATGTCAGTTAAAATAAGATTATGGAATCTGTAGCAGATTCAAATTTAGAACTAATTGGATAAAGATTGCAATTTGATTTCTGATTTAAATTGGAATTCAAATTATAACCAATTAGATAAAGTTTGCTATTTGATTTTGAATTTGAATTTGCTATTTGATTTTGAATTTGAATTACCTTGATGGAAGGAACAAATTCAAATCTACAACAGATTGAGGGTCCCTGACCTAGCCTATAAATAAGAGGCCTGTGTATACCATCTAATGCATTCTCTGTAAGGCATAGGCATAGGTTGGAAGAGCCTCACTAAAATACTTCATATTCATAAAGTTACTCTGCAGAGATTCTGATCAAGTGCTGAGCAAGATGGCTGGAGGTAAAGATCCTGCTTTATTATTCCGCTGCATTCACAATCAAATTGATTGATTGTAATTTTACTCTAACATGTGGTATCGGAGCCATCCTTCAAGCTTCTTGTTCAGTGAAGCGATCTACTGATTAAATTCAGATTGTCGCTTCAATCAAGAATTAAAGGTTCTCTGTATCAATGTTTTAAAAGAAATATATTTCTTTCTTTAACCGAATCTATATTATGTTCGGTATAAGTTTTTGTATCTTTGGTGACAATGCAATTTTGCTACTGTATGAAACTGTACACTTGCTTTTCGTTACTGTTATCTGCCATCACTTTTGTTTATGAAAAAGAAAAGGCAATGCGGTTTTTTGGTGCAAATAAAAACATATTTTGAAAAACCGTATGGATTTGGGTTTTGATTATGAAAAATGTTCATGAAACATCATCATGAAAAACCAAGTTTTTTGATTCATTGGAATTGTAAAATACTATGTGTTTTGGTTCTTGAACAAAGAAGATGAAAAGTCACCGGAGGAGGTGACCCTCCATGAGGCAGCAGGTGGCCGGAGAGGAGGAAAACCTCCTTTCCCAGCCACGGGTTAAAAAACCCGTGGCCTTCAAGGGCTGCCGGCGACGAGAGGCTCACGGCCTTCTCGTCGCCGGTGCATGCGGCGGCGTCCCAAGGGACGCCAGGCCGAGCTCAGGAGCTGCGGCGGCAATTGCTGCCGCAGCGCCTGAGACATAAACACAGACCTTCGGGTCTGTGTTTAATGATAACCGGGTCAAGGACCCGGTAATCCGGGTAGGGTTTCCTACCCGGACAAGTCAATTGGGCTGGGATTGGCCCAGCCCAATTCACATATTAAGGGGCTGACCATTGGGTCAGCCCAAGGCTCTTGAAGCCCAAAGCCCTGACCCGAATGGATCGGGTCAGGCGACCCGCGTGGCCGGGCTGCGGCATGGACCGCCGGTCCGGTCGGACCGGACCGGCAGATTATATTATTATTATTTTTTAATTTTTAATTTTTTTTAAAAAAAAAATTTTTTTATGCTTTTATGCTTGCATTAATTTCTAGAATTATTTGTATGTTCAATGTTTCATTGATTAAATTCTAGAAATATTAGTTTATGCTTGCATTAATTTCTAGAATTATTATGATGTTCAATATTTAATTGATTAAATTCTAGAAATATCAATTTACTTTTATGCTTGCATTAATTTCTAGAATTATTATGATGTTCAATGTTTAATTGATTCCATTCTAGAAATATTAAATTTATGCTTGATTTATTATGTGAAAAATCTAATTATATAGATAGGTTGATCATGCATAAAATGTTTGATGCCTAGACCAAGCATGATTAAATGAACCTACTAAGGTTAGTGGGAATATGGGGTATGATCGAAGAATACAGGTCAGGGACAGTTCTGGCTAAGGCAAGTCTTGGTATTTAAAGGTCCTCAGACCTACCTCACTTACCTGGGAGCTCCTCTGCTTGTGTTTTAGAAAATACTATTGTCTCACTTTAAAGATTGGTTCATTTTTTATTCTTGGATTAAGATTAGGCATCTATAAAGTTGACGGATATTGATGTAGTAGTAATTATCATAATGATTTTTGGAGAGCCACAGCATCCCAATTTTATATTGATGATTACATCAAGATTAATATATGAACTTCATAAGGAGAAATTAATATCCGTGTGGTAACTAAATTATGAAATTGATTACTTTCTCCGCAGAGAAATTTTTTAATTTTGTGATTTAGTTAGATTAAAATAATAAATTTTGTATTAACAATAAAATTTTCTTAGGCTCACAGGTACGGAGAATTTTATTCTTAATATTTAAAATTGTTAGATTTAATAATAAAGAGTAAATTCCATGCATATGCAACCTTTGCCCATAGGTAGGTTGAAATTTACTATTAAATTGACATTGGTTGATTTAAATATGGTTAATTCATAGCAACTCAGTAGTTTTATGTTTCTTTGGTTATATTGCAGTTATTCCTTCTTCCCTAATTGATAGTTCGTTGCGTGTTCCAATGCTAAGTGGTGATAATTTTGCTGACTGGAAGCAAAGTTTGCTTTTCACTCTGGGGTGTATGGAATTAGATGAAGCGCTCCTTGTAGTGGAACCCACTATCACGGAATCAAGTACGCCACAGGAGATTTATTCTTATGAACGATGGGAGCGATCAAATCGTCTCAGTTTGATGTTCATTAAATCTCACATCATCAAGAGCATTAGGGGTTCTATCCCTGAAAGCATTAAAGCTAAGACTTTTTTAAAGTCTGTTGAAGAACAATTTGTTACTTCTGAAAAGGCATTAGCCAACACCCTGATGAGAAAGCTGTCAAGCAAATCAATAAAGAGTTCAACTAGTGTGCGTGAGCACATAATGGAGATGAGAGACATTGCATCTCAATTAAAAACTCTAGAAGTTGAAATTTCTGACTCATTCTTGGTTCATCTAATTTTGAACTCTCTACCAAATGAGTATGGTCCCTTTAAAATATCATACAACACACATAAGGAAAAATGGTCAGTGAATGATTTACTGACTATGTGTGTTCAAGAGGAAGAGAGGCTGAAACTCGAGAAACCTGAGAAACCTGAGAGTTCTCACTTTGTTTCTCGTGCTAAGGGGAAGACCAAGAAAGGCAAGGTTGTCCACAACTTCAAGAAGGAGAACAAGGTGCCAATTAAGATTAATGACACTAAGGATACTTGTTTCTTCTGTAAGAAGAAAGGACACATGAAGAAGGATTGCCAAAAGTACCTAAAGTGGCTCGAGAAGAAAGGTATATTCCTCTCTCTTGTTTGTCATGAATCTTTAGTTGTTGAAGCTCCTTGCAATACTTGGTGGATTGATTCTGGTTCTACAATCCACATTGTGAATACATTGCAGGGTTTTCTCACAACAAGGAAGCCGAAAAGAAGTGAACAACGAGTTTACTCTGGAAATAAATTATTCTCAAGTGTGGAAGCGGTTGGGACTTACAGAATAATTTTGACGACTGGATTTATTTTAGATCTTGAAGATGTATTTTTTATTCCAAACTTTTCAAGGAATTTAATTTCAATTTCAAAACTTGATGTATTGGGTTATGGTTTTTATTTTATAAATTCAGCTTTCAGTTTATTTCGAAATAATCAAGTTGTTGGTGGTGGAATAAAAATTGATGGTCTTTACAAAATTGAATTAGATCTCAACTTTGAGAATAATTGTTTGTCAATACATACTATTGGCATAAAGAGAAGGCTTATAAATGAGAATTCCGGTTTGTTATGGCATAGGAGATTGGGACATATCTCCATTAAGCGAATCAAAAGGTTGGCAAATGACGGAGTCTTACAAACTCTTGATTTTTCTGACGTTGGCACTTGTATAGATTGCATAAAGGGAAAGCAGACTAACAAGTCCACTAAAGGTGCCAGAAGGAGTTCAAAGATTCTAGAGATCATACACACTGATCTCTGTGGACCTTTTCCTATTCCATGCTTCAATGGTCAGAGATATTTTATCTCATTCATTGATGACCATTCACGTTTCATGTATCTCTACCTTATTGATGAAAAGTCTGAGGCGTTGAATGCCTTTAAGACTTATAAGGCAGAAGTAGAGAATCAAAAGGAAACGAAAAATCAAGATCGTAAGATCTGATAGAGGTGGAGAATATTATGGAAGGTACACAGAAAAAGGACAAATGAGTGGTCCATTTGCGAAATTCCTTGAAGAGGAAGGCATTGTTGCTCAATACACAATGCCTGGTACACCACAACAAAATGGTGTAGCAGAAAGAAGGAATCGCACACTTATGGACATGGTAAGAAGTATGCTTAGTAATTCTAGTCTCCCTCAGTATCTATGGAGTGAAGCTTTAAAAACTGCTGTGTATATCTTAAATAGGGTTCCATCCAAGGCTGTCCCAAAGACACCTTTTGAGTTATGGAATGGGTGGAAACCTAGTTTAAATCACTTACACATATGGGGTTGTCCTGCTGAAGTGAGGATTTACGATCCGAATATAAAGAAATTAGATCCAAAGACAACCAGCGGATTTTTTATCGGCTATCCAGTAAACTCCAAAGGATTTAGATTTTATTGTCCTACGCATAATACTAGGATTGTTGAATCAGGAAATGCTAAGTTTTTAGAGGATATTGAACCTAGTGCAAATTCCCAAAAGGTTGAATTTAAAGAAGCACAAGAGTTGTCTGAATCTTCTCCTTCTGGAGAAAGAATGTTTGTGTTTAGGAAAGATCAAATTGATTATCCTGAACCACAACCAGTTCAAGAAGAGCCAACTCATACAGAACAGGTTCAGACTGAGTCTACCCAACCTCTGCAAGATGTTGAGGAAGTAGAATTAAGACGGTCCTCTAGAATAAGGAAATCAACAATCCCTAATGATTATGTTGTATACCTTCAAGAGTCTGACTTTGATGTTGGACCTAAAAGGGATCCAAATACGTTTTCACAGGCCATGAATGGAGATAACTCCGTGTTGTGGTTTAATGCCATGAAGGAAGAGATGGAATCTATGGCAAAGAATCAAGTCTGGGATCTTGTTAACTTACCAAAGGGAGCTGTAGCCATAGGCTGCAAATGGGTTTACAAAACCAAAAGGGAAGCTTCCGGTAAAGTTGAACGATATAAAGCCAGACTTGTAGCCAAGGGTTTCACTCAAAAAGAAGGCATAGATTATCATGAAACCTTCTCTCCAGTATCAAAGAAGGATTCGTTTAGGATAATCATGGCATTAGTAGCTCATTTTGACTTAGAGCTACAACAGATGGACGTGAAAACAGCCTTTCTAAATGGGGATCTTGAGGAGGAGGTGTATATGAGACAACCTGAGGGGTTTGGTGATAACAGTCAGAAGGCATGTAAATTAAAGAAATCTATATATGGACTAAAACAAGCCTCCCGTCAGTGGTATATTAAATTTCACAAAGTTATTACTTCATTCGGATTTTTGGAGAATCTTGTGGATCAATGTATATACCTTAAGGTCAGTGGGAGTAAAGTAATCTTTCTGGTCCTTTATGTAGACGATATTTTACTTGCAACAAATTATTTGGGTTTGCTATATGAAACTAAAAAATTTCTGTCTAAACACTTTGAAATGAAGGATTTGGGTGAAGCCTCTTATGTCATTGGCATAGAGATTCATAGAGACAGAAAACAGAAAATATTACAACTGTCTCAGAAGGCCTACATTGAAAAAGTTTTAGAGAGATATGATATGAGCAAATGTGCTCCTAGTGTAGCACCCATCATTAAAGGGGATAAATTCTGTTTGGATCAATGTCCCAAAAGTGAATTGGAACAAGAACAAATGAAAGGTTTACCATATGCATCTGCAATCGGCAGTTTGATGTATGCTCAGGTCTGTACTAGACCTGATATTGCATTAGCAGTTGGTATACTGGGAAGATACCAAAGTAATCCTGGATTGGAGCATTGGAGAGCTGCAAAGAAGGTCATGCGGTACTTACAAGGAACCAAGAATTACAGTTTGACCTACAGACATGTTGACCATTTAGAAGTGTCTGGGTATACAGATTCAGATTTTGCTGGATGTATAGATAGCAGAAAGTCTACGTCAGGGTACATTTTTCTCTTTGTTGGAGGAGCCGTATCCTGGAAAAGTTGCAAACAAACTATAGTTGCTACCTCTACAATGGAAGCATAGTTTATTGCGTGCTATGAAGCAACTACACAGGCATTGTGGTTAAGAAATTTTGTTAGTGGTCTCAAAATTATTGAGTCTGTTGAGAGACCAATTAAGATCTTATGTGACAATTCTGCGGCAGTATTCTTTTCAAAGAATCATAAAAGTGGAAGCAGGAGTAAGCACATAGATATCAAGTATCTTAGTGTGAGAGAAAACATCAAGAGACATGCTGTTTCTATAGAGCATATAAGTACTAAGTTGATGCTTGCTGATCCCATGACTAAAGGTTTACCGGTAAAACAGTTTAAAGGTCATGTGGACCATATGGGGCTTGCAAATTCATTTTGTACTTAGTTTCTCTCAAATTTTGAATTACAGACATGAAGTTATTGTAATAAAGATTTATTGCGCAAATTCTTTATTATTTATTGTTATCTATGGAGATAAATAAAATAGGACCTGAATGACTTATAGGAAGTTCATTCATAAAGTTTTGATTCCCATAAAGTACTCATATAATGAGTATTGTGCTGGTAATACATGGAAGGGACGACCGATTATGTTACGGTTTTACCGCTATGATTCGTGTGTAGCATTCATTATGTGGGTGGGAGGATTCCATAAACAGTTGGCCATACTAAAGAACTCCAGACACCATTAAGACATATGTCGTCAAGGTCAAGTGGGAGAATGTTAGAAAATTTCCTTAAGGTGACCTAATTGACATATGTAAATAATCTTTTAAAGTTTTAAAGATTATGATGTCAGTTAAAATAAGATTATGGAATCTGTAGCAGATTCAAATTTAGAACTAATTGGATAAAGATTGCAATTTGATTTCTGATTTAAATTGGAATTCAAATTATAACCAATTAGATAAAGTTTGCTATTTGATTTTGAATTTGAATTTGCTATTTGATTTTGAATTTGAATTACCTTGATGGAAGGAACAAATTCAAATCTACAACAGATTGAGGGTCCCTGACCTAGCCTATAAATAAGAGGCCTGTGTATACCATCTAATGCATTCTCTGTAAGGCATAGGCATAGGTTGGAAGAGCCTCACTAAAATACTTCATATTCATAAAGTTACTCTGCAGAGATTCTGATCAAGTGCTGAGCAAGATGGCTGGAGGTAAAGATCCTGCTTTATTATTCCGCTGCATTCACAATCAAATTGATTGATTGTAATTTTACTCTAACAAGGGTGACATGTATTAAAGCTCCTGCCAAATTGTATGATAGATCCACACTTTGCAGAAATGTCAAATTCTTCGCAAATGCCTCACCCATAAAAAAACAAACCTCTCTACAAATTGGGCACTTTTGACTCCAGACTTGCAGTTTTAAGGCCATAGAATATCAACACAGAAGCATATGAGCAAGCACATGACTTGCAAAAAAAGATGATCGCACTTCAAAGCATATGGATTGAAAACGGCATCCTGGGAGAGTACGATTAAACAAACATAAGTGATAAGAGAGCACAAACAAAATGCAATACTACATTCCTTATGATTTGGGCTCCGGTCATCTTTTTTCGCAAGTCCAAAGCATAGGGAATGTAGTATTGCATTTTGTTTTGCAAAAAAAAAAAATGACCGCAGCCGAAAGCATATGGATTGAAAACAACATTCTGGGAGAGTATGATTAAACAAACATAAATGAAAAATTTTGTTTAGACCCTATTAACACCTATAGGGGTAGAATAGATGTTCAATAACAATTTTAGAACAAGTCCTAAAATTGTTGAATCTAGATATGAATAATCAATCAACAAAATATATATGCAACAGAATAATAAAATAAATATCAATCACACAAGAGACAAGGATTTTGTGTGAAATTAACAAACGTTCATCTTCCGTCAGCTTCCCGATGTAATTTACAAAGAAATTAACAAGCCAGGTAAACATGCACGTTTATTAGAAACTGTACCCAAAATCTGAACGATAAGGAGACAAAACAACCTGAATACCGTGACTAAATTACAACTTTTCAAATACTTTGTTGCTCCATAAATGAAGCGAAACCATGATCATTTAATGACACTTTAGATTTACGTGAGAAAGATTAATGCAAGCTTTACGACGATCTTTAAAAGTTCCATTGAAGAAATGAAGCTACGGATCAACTTCGCTGTGATCATAAGTGGTTATTGGATACCGTTACTGCATCAACAACATTTCAAATACTTGGATGCTCCATAAATGAAGCTAAACAATGATGCATTTTTTTTGTTCTAAATAATCAAGATTCAAGAATGACAAGGTAAAAATACGAGAAAACAAAAAACTCACGTGAGCAAGATTCATCAAATATTTTAAGGCCATGTTTGGTTAATGATTTTAATTTAAAAAAAAAATTTAAAATTTTGTTTCAATCCAAACATGGTTTTTTTCACACACAAAACACTTCAATCTTCAATAAAATTTTTTATTTAATAATCATTGGCCTCAATTTTTTTTAAAACAACGCAAAAAAAAACTTTTACAAAAATCAATAAAAATTTATCTCACAAAATCTTCATCCAAACATATTTTTTTTACACATTTTCTGAGAGAATAAATTTCAAAAATTATTTTTCCAAACATTATTTATATGGACCCCACCATTCACACAAATACCTAAAAATTATATCTCAAGTTTTCAAAACCAAACCAGGAGGCCTAAGACCCAACAAATATTTAGAAGCTTCTTGAGGCCCTTGTAGTCCACTTGAGAACACTTCACCAAGAACCACTCATGGTCCCTGCGCACGCACTCAGTAAAAGTTTTTCCAAACTTCATTTTTTGCGATGACCGAAGAACGTCTTCCTTCGTGCAGCTTTGCAAGACCAAAGGTGCGTTTTGTTAACAAAATTTCACAAAATTTTTCACCAACTCACAATAAAATATTACAATATAATATCTTTCTCGTTTTCATCAAATCATAACTTTTTATTACAAAAAATATAAAAAATTACCTCTCTCTTTACTTTTTCACTAAACTCAATACCAAAAATTTTACAACACAAACATAACCCATGTCTTGTAAACCTTGGTAAGAAAAAAAAAAGAATTGAAAGGTAAATCTAAACTAGGACTAAGGGTATGATCGTTTTCTAAAAAATATGAGTATTTTGATAGAATTGTGAATATTTATATATATTAGAGTTTTATAAGTTGTGTAAATGTTAGTGAAAGTTTTAAAAATATTTAATTTTTGTAGGAATTTATAAAAAATGTGTAAATAGAGATTATTTGATGTAATTATTTAATAAAAATATATTAGAGTTAGGTGAAAAATATAGAAAGAGAAGATTTGTTATCATTTTTTTTTTAAATGTATTGGAGTTTGTGTGAAAAGTTGTTGGAGATAGTGTAAAATATATTGATTTCTGTGTATAAATTTTTAGGATTTTAGATGTTGGTTTGGTGAATATATTTGTATTTTTAAAAAAATTGTGAAAACCAATATGCCGGCTATATAAAAAAAGTATTGCGGTTAAGTGATTTCCCCCTCATGAGCCCAGGCCCGCCCCCATGGCCCGTCCAGTCCTAAGTCCTGCCCAGGCCCGTCCAGTCCGATTTTTTTTAAAAAAATTATCAGAGGGGTTAAAAAAAAAATTAAGCCCAGGATTCGGTCGCGTCTCCCTCTCCCTCCCCCTCCGGCTGACCGGCTCTCAACCTCTCTCTCATTCCCTCTCAGCTACTCCACCGGCGACCGGCAGCCCACAGTCGACCGAAACCCAGTGGCTTCCACCGGAGACCGGCCTCTCTCTTTCAGCCGCCCACCTTCCATTGCTCATTGCCGCCGGCCCGCCGTGCTCCGGTGCTCTTGCAGGACAGCAGGTATCCCTCTCTCACTTCAGCCTCTCTCTCTCTCTCTCTCTCTCTCTCTCTCAGTTAATTGTTGATTGTGATTTCACTGATTTGTGAATGTGATTAGGGTTTGATGATTGAATTGTGAAAGTCATTAGGGCTTGAAATTGAATTGTGAAAATTAGCTGATGCTGTGTGATTAGGGGCCAGACCCAAGTAGTTCAAGCGTTTGTTCAGATCCCTTGTGGAATGTAGAATTACTTCCAATCAACATACTGCTTTCACCATCTATTCTTACACTTTGAAATTGCTGAATCCACATTATTTCATTGGCTCTACGAGCAGGGAACTGACTCTAAGATTTGAACCATCAATTGGGCTTAAGCTTTTGATCCTCTTTATTACCTTTTTTTTTTCCTACGCTTGATTTAGGGCTTGAAATTGAATTTTGAAAATTAGGTATAAACTGATACCATGTGATATTTTATTATAAATTGAATTGTGCCTATGGATAAATTGATAAACAGATGCTTTTGATCCTCTTTATTACCTAACTGAATTGTGCATTATAAATTGAATTGTGCCAATGGATAAGATGACAGTTATATACTGATATGGTTGATATTTTAAATGAAACATAGAGTCGATATTTTAAATGAATTGTGCATTATACAGAATAGATTTGGTTGAATAGATTGCATTATACTTCCTTTTATAGGTGGTATTTTATACTGAATATATTTGGTTCAATAGATTGCATTATACTTACTTTTATAGGTGGTGTTATATACTGAAATATTTCCACCCTATGAAACACAACTTGTTCAGATTATTGGATTGAGAGAAATGAGGGGTTAAGTCATTTTGCAACGTTTTCAGAAGATGCAAACACATAGGATCCAATTGCAACCTCTCAGTTTCAGCAAATAGTACGATACGTGTATTTCAATATTTTTAATGCTTTTATTCCTTAATTTTCGATATTTTAACTCTAAGACACTTTGCATTACGTAGGATTTTTTTTTTGGTCAATTTCGCCTTAGGAGTTCCCCCCTTCAAATTGGGTCTTGGTTCCGCCACTGGTTACAGTTTCTGGTCGTAGCGATTTGGACACATGTTTTGTGATATCTTTTTCTGTGTCAAACCTGCAGCATACATGCGATAGGATTTGACTAAAATTCATGATGAAGAGTTAGCCATAGGTGCCCTCATAGGCTCATCTGTAGTTATGTTTTACATGCTCCTGTGCGTTTTTATGACTAGGGAATGGATTTACTTGGGTTGATGATTAATTATGTAGATATACTTCTTAGAGCAGATAGTTGTAGAGTATCCTATATTGGGCATACAAATGTAGACTGGATCTGCAAATGCTTATTTGGTTGTTCTGCCTATTCTCCAATTCTAACCTACAGTCGCAAATGACAGAGAACATCATATCATGATCATACATATTTCTCTTCTTGTCTTGTTTAAAATTGAAACAAATGGGGTGAGAAGAGTATTTATTTGGAAAAAAAACTGAGCTTGGTGTTTCTCCTGAAAATGGGAACAGGGATTTTTTTCTAACATTCCATTACATGCCTGTCATTCTGAAGTTCTCAATTTCCACAGTTATCCTATGGGTGTACTTACTCTTTGTGATAAAGAGGGAGAATGGAAGAGATTCTAAATGAGGACCGAACAACTTCAAATGGATTAAACAAGGAGTGGTACGAGGTTGATAAGTTTAGAATGACAACCTCGCACAATTTTGTAGTCATATTTTTTTTTTGCGGCCTTGTTTCCTTAAAAACAAACGGTGCAGTGAGAGACCTTAAGTTGAAATCCTTACTTCCTAAACAAATAGAGCACATGCATCAGTTTCTGAGAGCAAAACCTCATGCATAAAAAAGATTTGATGGCAGTCTGTAGGTTGCCTAGTACTCACTTGTATTTGAGTTTTCTCGTGTTGATTCAAACTCAACTTTATCTGTGCCTTGTGATTAATTGATTAATTAATTGAAGTGAAGTGGAATGATCGATCTTGTTCCAGATTGACACAAGTGATCTCAGAAAAGATCTTTCCTCCGCACTTCACAGTATATTTTGCATGTCTGAGCTGTATGTGTTATACTTTCAGATAACGTCTTCATTTAATGGTAACTTGCTTCTGTTTAGATGAAGATATTGTATATACTGAGTGAATCGCCTAATGTATAACAAGCAGATTCTCTACTGATGGTGAAAACAAAGCAAAAACAGCTTGGAGCTATCCCTAGAAATAAGAATGTCACTCCAAGTGGCTATATCGACTCGTCAAACTCCAATAAGGATCTGGACCTGCTGGGGGAAGATGGTTGGGTTATTGTGAAAAAGCAGAGGGTCACCATTTTGGTGCCTCCTCTACCTGCTGTCAAAAAGTTTATTCAAAACCTGGAACCAAGTCAGCTGCAAGTCATGCCTAGAGAAGCCGCGAGTGACCAAATAAGCCCTCAAATCGATCTATGCTCCAGAAGGCCATCAGGTGACGAACGAGAAAAGTCCATATCCTTGGCTCCTAAAAAGGGTATTTCATTTGCGAGAAAAGCTCCTGCTCAAGATATGCCAACATTAGCCGAGCCTCCAAGGGTAGATTTAAGAATGGGAGCAGGAGATGCAGTGCAAGTTGCTACCTCAAAGATTCAAAAACGATTTGGGGTATCTGACACCTCAAGAGCTATCAAGCGACCTAGAGTATTATTACATTGCCCCAGTGGCTTCATCGATCGAGGAATGTTGCTAAATCAAAGGTTGAGGGCGTCAAATCTTGAGAGGAATCTTCAAAAAGCTGGTGGATTGAGCAAGTGGTTAGCAATGCTGGGACTGGATCAGTTTGTGAGTATTTTCCAAAGGAAGAGTGTTAATAAATTTCAGTTAGTGAATTTAACAATGAAAAAGCTGAAAGATATGGGTGCATATGCTGTGGGGCCTAGGAGGAAACTGATACATGCTATTGACTGTGTTTGCCAGCCGTATTGTTTCGAGTCCATATGAATGTTCCTGTGATATTGAAACCCTTAAAAAGGAAGACGATGTATATATGCAGCCTCCTAAATGTATTAGACATGCCTGCACGGCTAGATATGCTGCGACAACTAGTTCGGAGAGAAACTCGAAAGCTCATTCTGCTGCTAGGAAAGAGGTGGTAACATTTTGGATGTGCCAATTCTTTTGCCTGGTGTTGTCTACACAATTGTGCAAGTCATGAGAGTTTGTCATGCAGCGGTTGTTTCTTTTGTTCTAGTCTTTTCTTTACCCAGTTCATTAAAAGTCAATTTAGCAAACCTCTCTCTCTCTCTGTCCTCCAAACTTTGCTGAAGCTTATTCTATGAGTGATACGATTCCAAGAAACCTTGTGCCACGAAACGACCATTCTTCCATATGAGTTCTGAGCCTATGCTTTAATGGTTTTCAATTCTCCTTATCTATCTTATGATCTATATCCTCATCCCCACTTCAAAATCTCCATTAAATTCTGTTAGTTAAAACATTCATTTTGACAGCGTGAATATCTCACCTAAAATCTGATGGTGGGAGAAAACATTGAACCTACCACCAAAAACAAACATTTATTAATTAATGTTTGTGATTCAGTTATTGCTTAGCAAGATGTTATTAAGGTATCATGAAAGTCAGATATTCTATAAATGATAATCGGAGACAAACCGCTCGGAAACAATATTAGCCTGACACCTACCAAAAATTGGGACCTTAGTTTGCTACCACCTAGGCACCTAGTGCTTATTTCAAGTCTTCAGACGGCAGAATATGACAACGTTGGCTTACATAGCTTGGCTGGATATGTATTGGAAATGGAGACACCCACGACAAAATCGAAAAAAATATAGAGGATCAAGAAAATCTCCCAGGGTTATAATTTTATTCTTTCAATGGTAATGCCAGCTATAAATAAAAAGGCCTCCGCCTATCTTGGCTTAGTCTGAGTGCGAGAGTGCAAGTTTAGTGAGTACAACTCACGAGTTGGGCGTCAACCATGGAGCAACACATGAAAGGCGCGTCAGTCCCTTTGCTTGAATCTTCTTCTTCGACAGGAAGAGCTTCAACAGCTCAAACAGTCGGAAACATAGTGGTCTCCGTTGTGGGGACGGGTGTGTTGGGGCTGCCTTTCGCTTTCAGAAATTCCGGCTGGGTTGCTGGCTTGCTTGTCGTTATCGCTGCTGGGGTCTCTAGCTGCTACTGCATGCTCCTACTTGTCAGTTCGTCTATCATCTTTTTTCTTCTCTTCCTCTCTCTCTGTTTGGGTAGTCCATGGATGCATATTTAGTGTATAGGACTGAGTAATGGTCCTTTTCTGTTTCCCACGATATTCCAAGCCTTAAATTGAATTCTATCATATGCGACATCTGCTATGAGATCGGAGAAAGTACATCTGCTTACGCCTGAAACTCTCTCTCTGCATTATTTTGCTTTTTGTTGTTACTTGCCCTAAAAAAAACAGATTTCCACAATGGAGCCTTTTCAATGCAAAATAATAGCAGCCTCAATCAATTTTCTTTTTTTGCGAAAGACTGTGCTTAGTATTAGATAGGGACCATCATGTTGCATCTGAGCCAATTGAAGTAAGAAGGGTTCTCTGAATTTGGTTTGGGAATAGTACCATCGATGAATCCAATCTTGTTTTTGATTGTGAGTGCCATGAGCATGGAGCGACTCCATGTTGAGTAATTTTGTGCACCGATCAAAAGCTGTGACACAAGGATTGCTCCAGGATTCTCGGCCTGATGCAAAAATAGAGTGTTGGATGGATTATCTTCGATGAGTGAGAAGGGATTGGATGAGAAGTGATGCTGAACTGATGGTGGTGGAGGATTGGAAACTGGTGGGGGTGAAGGAATGGAAACTGGTGGGGAAGAAAGCAAAGGAGACTCTGATTCTATAGCCATGAAGAATTCTCGTAGCTTTCAAGAAAATCAGAGGAACGAGATAGGGTGCAGCTTAGTTCCAAAAAGTCTAGAAAATCCGGGGGAAAGATGCTAAGGGAGTTGCAGGGATTGAATTCTTCGATTAACTATGAAGGTTCTTCTTCGTTTGCTAGGAAAACTAAGAACAAAGGGTGGGCATTGTCTTTAATTCAATGATGCCCAGAATCTTGAGTTGGACTGTTAGGAGGGATTCATAGGAGGTGGGGTTTGGGAGAACAATGGTCGAGGTTGCTCATGGGAGATTTTTGACTATCATCATCTTAAGGAGGCGGGGCCTTTTCTTGCTGGATTGGTGCTTCTTGTGCAATTGCGAGGGGGAGTCTTCATTTCTTCCTGCTTTGCCAAGTGGCTAGAGGGTTGTGGCGTATTTGTTTTGTTTGGTGGTTTTTGGGAAGGAGATGAACATCTGTTGCTTGTCTTGTTGTCGTTTTTTTTGGGGGTCTTTGTGTTGTTGGGTTGTTAGGGGTTTTCAGTATAATCTCTTGTACTGTTGACTCCGTTGTTGTGTGTTCTTTGTTTTTCTTCTCTTTAACAAGATTGGCTTACTTATAAAAAAAAAAAAAATCAGAGGAAGGCGGAAGCTTTGAAAAATCAGAGAAAATCCTCTGATACCATGTTATGATTTGTACTGAATAATTTGTTGTATTAAAATGAATAGCCTTACATCCGTTTATATACATGAAGAGTTTACGTAAAAACTAACTCAACTAATATAACTGCATAACTGCACTATTCTAACAACTGAACTTCTGGAACTAATAACTCTTTACATCCAGAAGTTTCTACTATCTAATACTTAGCCTCATAAGGTTGATTGTCTATATACCTCGAGAAAAATTGAAGTTACAAAGTCGTACGACTTCACTTCACCCGTGACCAACAGAGTTAAGCTTATATTCGTGAACGTCTAACTTCTTATACTCTGCACTTCTCGAATTTTGCCTCATCACAACTTATACTTCTGTGGCTGAACAGGTCCAGTGCAGGCGAAAGTTGGCATCAGGAGAAGAATCAATTGAAATGAAAACCTACGGTGACTTAGGTTATAAATGCATGGGAAAGATAGGTGGTTATCTAACAGAATTTCTTATTTTGATGTCCCAAGCTGGAGGTTCAGTAGCATATCTTGTATTCATTGGACAAAACCTTTCATCAATATTCCATGGCTACGGCCTCACCTTGGCATCTGCCATATTTTTGCTAGTGCCCATTGAAATTGTCTTGTCATGGGTAGGCAGTCTGTCAGCTCTAGCACCTTTCAGTATCTTTGCTGATACTTGTAATGCATTAGCTATGGCAGTGGTGGTAAAGGAGAACATACAAAAAGTGTTAGGAGGTGAATTTTCGTTTAGAGATAGGATGATAATCACATCCAACCTAGAAGGCTTATCATTTGCTGGAGGGATGGCCGTGTTCTCCTTCGGGGGATTTGGGATGACGCTGGCATTGGAAGCCTCGATGAAAGAAAGATCCACATTCCTGAATTTGCTGGCTAAGACTTTCACAGGCATAACCCTTGTGTACGTTTTGTTTGGATTCTCAGGCTACATGGCCTATGGAGATAATACTAAAGAGATTGTGACTCTTAATCTGCCCCATAATTGGTGGGCTGTAGCAGTTCAGGTAATGCTTTCCCATCTCGTGTGCCTGGTAGATTGGTGCTTCTTGTGCCCCATTATGTACTGTTTTTATCTTTCACTTGCGCTTGCTCATATGCAGTACCCTGCCTTTCTCTATTTTCAGTTTTTTATGCATATACGTGTACGTCTAGATTGATACAAACAAATCTGTGTCTGTCTATGCATGTGCAAGCAAACGTTGTTTATGGAAACCATATATTGTGAGATTTAAGCATTGATAGAGACAAAACGTGCGCTGCACTAATTATAGGACAATCAAAGAAAACATGAAATGGTGATCCATGGCACTCTTATTCCAGTTGAAAATATCATGTTCCTTTATATTGCAAGTTCTGCAGTCTTTAAGATAATAGAATTTTGGAGCTTACATAATTTTGTGCTTTCTGCGAACAGGTTGGCCTATGCTTGGGGCTAATCTTCACGTTCCCAATAATTGTACACCCCATTAACGAGATTGTGGAAGGAAATCTATGTAAGAGCACCTGGTTTCAGAAGTTCCAGCACAATAGTGATAGTTCAACAAGAAGAATAAAAAAGTGCGCAGTGTTTATGAGTCGTGCAACTTTGGTGGTCTGCTTGGCAGTCTTGGCCTCATGTGTTCCAGGCTTTGGTATATTTGCCTCTCTCGTGGGAAGTACTCTATGTGCATTGATCTCATTTGTTTTGCCAGCCACATTCCACCTGATACTATTTGGTTCTTCTCTACATTTCTGGCAAGGAGCCTTGGATTTCTTCATTTTGTCATGCGGATTGATTTTTGCAGCTTATGGTACTTCTAAAACTGTACTTGGAGTCTGAAGGGTATTTCGACCCAAATCATGCTTGTCGGCAGCCCTGACTATCCACCAGAAAAGCAGAAATCTTCTGGAAAGACATACGTGGATAGCCAGGAGACTGTTTTCGAAAGAAGTTTTTCTTTTTCCCCCAAGTGAGGGACAGGAAATGGAATTGCTGGAAATTTGTAATTCTCCTTTTCAGATGTAAACCAGTTTATTGAAGTTATCATAATTCACTCTCCCTTTCTAAGGTTTTAGCTGGCTGCTTTTTTTTACTGGCGAGGAGAAACTTTGTGTTTGTACGGCAGACCATTTGAATGAGCTAGGTACAGATAAATTCTGGAGAGCTAACACAGACTCATCCACACCACTGCTTATCATATTCACATAGTGGAAAGTTGAATTTGTGACCTATACGCTTACACGGACAGAAGTTCGCCTTTATCATGTAACATGCCGACATTGGGTTCTACTATGCATTTTGGATACATCCAAAACCTCAAGCCAGACAAGCCTGCCCCTTGCTTTTATAAGTTTTATCGTCTTCACATACATTGGCCATTGGGCCTGTTATGCTTGCCCATTGTCACTAAGTCTCGTTTTTTGTTTTTTCCTTGCTCCCCCTGATAGTGATAGATGTTCTGTGAATTGGGAAAGGTGTACAGCCAGGTGCTAAATCTGGGATAAGACTTCGCCCCACTACTTGCAGAGCATGGGCAGAGTTGGTACCAGCCAAGTTAATTGAGGTTTAAGTCGACCCATTTACTAGATTCGACATATCAGGTTTAGTTAAGCTAATCGCTCGACAAGCTAAGATACCGTGTAGAGTAGTGGGATTGGACTTTCAAAATCTATTTCGACCCAGCCGTCTTCCTAACAGTTTCCTTGAAAAAGCTTCTCAAATGATTGCATTATTTTGCTGGTGCTTTTTCAAGTGAGACATACATATTAGATGCCTGAAAGCTAATGCTCTCCCCACTAACCTTGGCACGAAATATCCACTAGATTTTAGGCCTTGGTGTAGATTACGAAGTGCAAGTGAAAGTGAGAGGGGAAAGCAGACATATTATTGATTCTCGTTCTTTTTACTCGAAAACACAGATGAGTGAAGATCCAGAAAAATGCAAAACTCTTTCAGTCTTTTCTTGTACAAAAACCTGCCCTCGATTTATGGGCACATGATGTGATATTCGTAGTATCTACTAAAGAAATAATGTGGGGAAGGGTAGCACTTGCTACTGCTGGGTAAAGATATGAATCTACTAAGTTTATTATTATTATTATTATTATTATTATTAGGGTTGTCCAAGTTTCGGTCCTAGCCGGTTCGGTCTGGTTTGGCCGGCTAAACCGGCCATTTTGTAGAGTATATAGACCGGACCCGTCATATGACCGGTCCGGTCCGGTACCCGGTTTCGCCGATCCGGTCTGGGCCGGTTTGGGTCGGTTTGGGTCATGTCATTTTGGGCCGGTTTTGGGTTGGGTCATGCCATTTTGAGCCGGTTTTGGGTTGGGTCATGCCATTTTGGGGTTGGGCCATGCTATTTTGGACCAATTTCCGGTTTGGGCCAGTTTGAAGAGGTATACTCCGGTCCGGTCCCGGGTTTTCATGAGGATAACCCGGAACCGGACCAGAATACACCGATTTACCGGTCCGATCAACCCAGTTTCAAAAAAGTCAACCGGTCCGGCCGGTATTTTGGACAGCCCTAATTATTATTATGAGTTTAATCTGCATCAGTTTTTTTTCATAATTAACTTTGAACCTTCTAACTATTAAAATAGTCTCAAATATAAGTCTTAAATACTATTTTTACACATTAAGCTCAATAACTATCAGATTTTATCAATTTTCTATCCTAAATCCAACTATTAAATTGTATTCCGAATGAGTCATGTGGTATGATTTTGACTTATCAAATTTTATTTTAAAGCGCAATTTTAATTAAATTTGATAGTTAATATACTTGATGGGTTAAAATTGATAATTTATAATATTATTTAAAATTACATTAACAGTAAAAAAGGTTAAAAAATTGACTTTTTCCTTATAAGTAACTATTAGTATCTTCATATTTTTTTCTATAGAAAATGTTTAATTGCTGCATCGGATCCGCAGCCAGCATTACTTCCTTATTCAAATGTTTATAAACTCCGGCAATGGCATTCTTTATACCCAAATCTGACTTTTTTTTTAATTAAAAAAAAACTTGCAGATGAAGAATTGGGAGGCTTTCCATCATTGGAGTCCTCATATTTATGGGGGCTATCACTCGAATCACATCAATAAAATATGTAGCGAACCGCCAGCACATTTAGAGAATTCATCTCTTTATCATATGACCCACCACTCCATTCGGGCTTTAAAATGGGTATATTTTTACCAAAATCCCTATTGTCTTAGATTCTCCTTTACTACATATACTGGTCTGGAACGTGAGCAGATGATATAACTGGAAAGCCAATATTTTCAAACATTAGGTGCAGATGCTTGATTATTTAATCACTGATTTCTTTTCTCCACAAAAGCTTTTTGGGATATATATAGACACTCTGGGTATCTATTGATTTATTCCTCTGCAAGATCCAGATCCAACATTTGGATAAGACCCGAGGACAACTGGACGGTTTATTTTAAATCCAAAATGGCACTGTCAATCACATGCAAGCAAGTTAATGGACAATTATAAAACAAGTTACAGGCAAGTGATTACTGGGTCATAGCAATAGAATCCATATTGCTAGAATGTTATTGCCGGATGTATATAGTAAGGGAGATACGTTTGGATAAAATTGACAGCAAGAGGAAATGGAAAACAAATTTACATAGCCATACCAGAGTGGAAGTTCAAAAGAAGTTAGAATTTTATACCAATAGTCAATAGACGTAGCCTATACACCACATTCAATGTAATGGATACTGGATAGGATTCACTTCCATAAGGAATTAGATTTTAATGGGATGAATAATTCAGGGAATAAATAATAATCTAATCGAGATCCTTACCTAAAAAGAGAGGTTTTTATGCATTTTATGGGAGCCTTTAAGCCATAGACGTGGTATAGAAGATTTGTTATATTTAAAGCATATATGGTCCTCTTGGGTCGAGTAGATGACATTGAGCAAGCAACTATCTACTTAATTGGGAACTTCAGAAGTCAGAACTGCCTCAAAGAAACAAAGAACAAAACTATTAGACTTATTATAAAACATGACAAGAGGAATATCAAGACTTTAAAAAAAAATTATAGAAAAGTTCAGTTGATGACTTATAATGGAAAGGACCCCAAAGAGTCCGCAACAAATTAAGAGGATCGAAGCCTATAAATGAGGACTCAAGATCCTCAGTTAATACGAGCAAGCTTGTGTACCCACCAATAGCGAGAAACCTGTAAAAAATGAGTCCGAAAATCTATTGAAAGTATCAACTACCGCACAAGGCAGTCGTCACCAAAGGTACCCCAAATTTTTGCAATCTTTTTTTTAATATATAAGGCAAAATTTCAATTTTTTGCAATTTTTTCTAATATAAAGATAAAATTGGTAGTAATTTTTGAAATGATTCCCCAAATTTTTTGAATAAATAAACATTAGAGGAAGAAAAAATATGAGAGGGAATAACTACTTTATAAATAGATCCTCCAATTTTTAAAAGAAAAAATACTACAATTGTTTCTTTTTCTTTCTAAATTTTCTCTCTCCTTCCGTTATGTTTAGTTTTTTTTACTTTTATTTCTCTCCTTCCTTTTTAAAATTCCTCTATTTCTTACTCTCTCACTTTTTGTCTCTTACTGTTTACCCTTTTATTGTTTATATTTTCTCTCAATGATTTCTCTATTTTTTCTCTCTCCTATTATTTTACCTCATATATAAAAAATAGCAGTATGTAGCACAATGTTTTAGTACTGACATAATAACTAATGTCTTTTATTTGTTGAATGAACGTCCAATTCAATTAGCATAATTATTAAAAATTTAGTTTTTATACTTAAGTTAAAGTTTATATTTTTTTTTTTTTTAAGTTTTAGAATACGTTGTTACATTTTGACTTTGCTTATTTTGATTATAATGAAAATTTGAAAGCATTTGGATTAATCGAGAAACACTTACTATAGTCTGACACCAGGTTAGAAAAAAAAAATTTCAAACAAGAATAAGATTTCGCCTTCTTAAAGATAAATCCTGGTTCCTGGTCGCCAACGAAGGAGAGACTTACATATAGTCGTTGAGGAATATCAAGACCTGCATTACAGTTTCTCCCTCTGTCCGGCTCATTCCATTTGGATGGAAAAGCGAGTGACAGTGTCTCCACAACTTTTGCTTTTATTTTGCAGGAATTAACACCACTTCCAACTGGTCCTGTTCTCACCGATGCAAAGTGGCACAGATAGAATAACAGAAGATATTCACAGGAGGTCGGCCCTCCCTTCCACTGCAGAAGGTATAATGATATAATCCAGTATATTTGATTAGCAAAGTGCGTGGCCCATCCACTTGAAGAGGGTCGTTTTCGCATGATTCCCCGTCTCGCGTCGAAAACAAAACGCATGGGCATGCTTCATATCACAACCAACCAAACATCTGAAAACCATAAAAAAATATTATTAGAAAACGAAAAAAAGTAAACTCTGCAGACTAGCCACCTTCTTAACTCAGCCTCCAAGCCTTTTTCAGGCACGATATTGCACATCCCAGCTCATGCCACACATCACACCCAATCACTGGTGCACGCCAAAGACACTAAAAGAGGAAAACACTAATCAAATGAACGAGTATTCCCACAAAAACAGATTGTTTAAAGGAGCCCCCACTGAGAAACTCTCAGTAATCCCATTGAAACCAGCTTCGACTCTTTCCTACGCGTTATAACTCCCACTCCAGCATCAAGCCGTAAGCTCTGTCTCTCTTTTTCTGTCGCTGAACTCCGTTTCTCTCTCTAGAAATGGCCGAAGCGGCTTTCTCCAAGACCAGCGCCATCTTCATGTCGAAACCATCACCCCCGTGCACCTTCCTCCTCGTCCTCATACTCTGCATTCTGGGCTTCTATACCCTGCATTACCCTCACCCTACACCCTCGGCCTCAAGTTCCCTGGATTCCCTCCGCTTCCGCCAGATTTTCCTATCCTCTGCCACCAACTACACTCTCTCCTCCTACCTCCGCGCCCTGACCCTCCACCCTCACCTCGCCGGCACAAAAGCCTCCAATAACACAGCCCACTACGTCCGCTCCCAATTCAAGGACCTCGGCTTCGAAACCCGCACAACCCAATACAGGGCCCTCCTCTCTTATCCTGTGCATTCCTCCCTCTCCGCGCATTTTGGCAACGGTAACTTCCTTGACCTGCCCTTGAAGGATTTTACCCAGGAGACGCGGGACGTTGTACCTCCCTACCATGCGTACTCGCCCTCAGGGTCGGCGCAAGCAAAGGCGGTGTTCGTTAATCACGGGACGGATCAGGACTACCGTGAGCTTGGGTTGTTAGGGGTGAACGTCAGCGGATGTGTGGTGATAGCGAGGAGGGGGGATTTGCCCAGAGGTATTGTGGTCCAAAAGGCCGAGGCACATGGGGCAGTGGCGGTGCTACTGTACGCCGAGGGGAAGGGTTTTAAGAAGGGATTCGAGAGAGGGACCGTAATGAGGGGCGTTGGGGACCCACTAAGTCCCGGGTGGGCTGGGGTTGATGGCGGTGAAAGCTTAGACTTGGAAGACGATGAGGTTTTGAAACGCTTCCCCAAAATTCCATCTATGCCCTTGTCAGCCGAGGCCGCCGACGTCATATTGGGCTCGCTCGGGGGAATGGCAGCTCCGCCGGAGTGGCGTACTGGGGTCAGGCTCATCGGGCCCGGTCCTACAGAGTTGAACTTCACTTACCAGGTTGGTGCTATATATGCTTGCGTAGCGTATGCCACTTTGGAGCCATTGTAAGGCAGTAAATTGTTTGCGAAATCAGCCCTGTGACGGCGTATATACAAAATGCAAATTGAAGTCGGTAATAGTTGTAAAGTGTTGTGTGCTGGAACAAAATCAGTGTTTGACTTTGGTTTCTTTCTGTTTGTGTTATTTTTCTGACTGGTAGTTTGAGTAAAGTTTGGTCAACTATTGGACGTGGGCGTGGTGGTAATTTGTTCTTGGATTGGGTAATTTTGACAGCGAATAGAAAGTTTAATGAATACTTGGGAAAGATTCTTTATAGTGTTTAACTGTTTATCTATCGAGCTAAGATCTATGTTAAAAATGGAGGGTCGGTGGCTGTGTTGGTTTCAGTTGTTCAACATTTTTGGAATTGTCTTCATTTGACTTATTGTCAATTTGGTACTCAGCCTAGTTTGTTGCCTTTACGAAACATAAGGAAAAGACTTGAGTCTTTTGAGTCCGGAGGTAGGTTTGTCTTGGCTCAGTACATGAGTAGATAGCCTGCATGGTTTTTGTGTAGTGTAGCTGGTTGTTTTGTTTTTTGTGTGTGTGTGTGTGTGTGTGTGCGCGTACGTGAGTGGATGGGTGGGGTATCTGATTCCTGTGCACTCGTGTTTCCTCAATCAGTGGCCAAACATCTTCTCGTGTGGTATGAGGCATAGACAGCATTTTTGATAAAGTGATTCGTTTTCAAAGTAGAATGTCCTACATATCTTGGTGGATTATCGAATTGTCTTTTTTTTCCTTAAGAGTGGAGTTAAGAATCCTGTATGATTTGGTTTATATCAATTTTGTATTCTCTAGTGTTTTTTTTTGGAAAGCAACAGTGCCATCAATCTTTCACGGTGCCATAAAAAAGAGAAGAATGGATAGAGTAAACGGGGAAAAGAATTTAGTCCAAAGCCCTTAAAAGTAGTTATAACCATTGGAACTCTCAAATACCATTTTTTAATGCAGGGAAATAATATCTGGTCCTGTTATAGAAAGAGGGTCCTCGGCTTTGTGCTTATAACTTCGCTCTCTGTGTTGTATACTTAAAATTGATTCTTGTCCCTGTTTATTCTTTCTCTGAACTAGAAATTACCTAATGTACTAGATCTTTATTGCTAATTTCTTTTTTTTTTTGGCTGAAAGCCATCCCCAACTTATATTCAAAACTAGAACAAAACTCCAACTACGGGGGTTGGAAACCCGCCTACAACCAAGTTAAATCGTCTAACTGCTCTAAAACAAAAGGGTAATTGCCAACAGATATTTTCGCGGCAGCCCAACGAGCAAGGTGGTGTGCAACACCATTCACACCTCTACGGATAAATATCTCTATTGCTAATTTCTTTACCAATTGCTTCCTTTCCCCCTTCCCAACTTGCATAATTTTTCTCTAATGTGGACCTTTTTGTCTTGCATTTTTTAGGGCGAGAAAAGGGTTGTGACTATTCATAATGTTTTTGCTGTTGTAAGGGGGTCGGAAGAGCCTGACCGCTATGTGCTTCTTGGGAATCATAGAGATGCATGGACATATGGTGCTGTTGACCCAAACAGTGGAACTGCAGCGCTGCTTGACATTGCTCGTCGATATGCCCTTTTGAGGCGTTTTGGTTGGCAGCCTCGAAGGACAATTATTCTCTGCAGCTGGGACGCCGAAGAGTTTGGGATGGTAGGTAATGTTCCATTTGCATTAGTCATGGATCTGTATACAAGGGGTCAGGTTGAGGAAGGGGGGATGAAGGGCATTAATCTCGGAGTTTTTACTTGTGACACCACTGTATATGATTTAACTGAAAACATGATTGCCCGTTGACTTTTTTGGTGGAATGTATTTCTTAATTTAGGTTACTTATGTCTATTTTTTCAGATAGGATCCACAGAGTGGGTCGAACAAAACCTCATGAATCTGGGCTCTAAAGCTGTAGCCTACCTTAATGTAGATTGTGCTGTTCAAGGTCCTGGATTCTTTGTTGGTGCAACTCCTCAGCTGGACAATCTCATTATTGAGGTCACAAAGAAGGTGAAGTGTCAAAAAAGCGAAACGAAAAAAGCTATTCCATTATTATCTCGAGATATTGACTCTTAACACTCGCCATTTCAGTAATGTGACTCTACTCTTGACTAATATTCAAACTGATTTCAGGTAAAGGATCCTGATTCAGAGCGTGCAACAGTGTATCAGGGATGGGCTTCCACAAATATGGGAATAAATGTGAGTTTACCTAGTTTTTGGCTTTTCTCTGTTGCAGTTGGAACATTTGTAGGATCTCAAAAGGCAATCCTAGCTCACTTTGGTGGTCCTCTCTCTCTCTCGTTGGGGGATGGGGGGAAGTCTTGAGGAGTTTAAATATTTGCACTCAAGTGATAAGCATTAGTGACTTCCCCATATGAGATGTCCGTTGATTTACATGTGCAGATGGATCCTGAAATATCATTGGCAATAGACACACCTACATAGTTTGAATTATTCTCAAACCTTACTGGCTCCGAATTATACATAAACTCGTCTTCAGTTGGTTTGTTTTGGTGGATTTTATGGGCATATCTCTAATACTGGTTTATTCTGGTGGAATTTCTAGAATATCACTTAGCTGTAGATACAGCCGACTCATTGAGTCATGGCCAATGCTGCTCATGTTTAGTTTTTATCTGTTTCCAGGCTTCCAGCTTAGGAACTTCAACTTGGGTTTGGGCTCTTTAGAATTCTGAGTGAGCTCAAATGAGCTTGGTAAGGTGCCCAGCTCAAGTGGTTCTCAAGTTTCTTGTTAGATTATTACTCCTGCAACAACGTAGACAAGCTTGCATAATTTGAAACAAGGTTTATCTGAGACTCCCTAGGCATGGTAAATGCTCACCTGGATTACGTCTCAGCTATTTATCAAGAAGCCTCTAGGGATAGGGTAATCTATTGTGTGCTCAGACTCTTGGGCCAAATAACTATACTGGACAGTTCTACTGGCGTTTGTATAAGAAACTTTTGAAATTTGAAGCATTTGTTTGATTTGACTTGTGATGCAATGATCTTAATTGGAGAGTATTCTTTGCATTTATAAGCTTATATCCCCTGCCCCCACTTTGAGTGCTATCCTCTTAGGGTCATGAGAGTAAAAGTGACCAAGGTGCCATTGATTGGTTTCTTTAAACTAGTTTCTTGTTTTGGATGCAGAAAATGGAAATATATTTCTTTTATGGCTTCTTGCTTTCATTTTTCGTGATGCAAAATTTATGCCACTCCTTAAACTGTAATTTTCATGGCTGGACTGTAGGTCCAAAGACTTGGTGGAGTAGATTCTGATTTTGCTCCATTCGTGCAACATGCGGGGGTTCCTTCTGTTGATATATACTACGGCAGAGGTAAATCTAATATAGATGTACATCACAATTTTTTAGGTGGAAAGAATGGACATCAATCTAGTAATTTTAGTGGTAAGGGAAGGCACACTCTGATATGTTTGTGAAGAAGACTTCGGTATTTTTTTTCCTTTCCTTTTTTTTGGTATGTTCTTTTTCCTCTTTGACCCTTAAAAAAGTTCAATTCATTACTTTCAAAATTTGACGTTGCACTTTTGCTTTCTTATCATTGTAGGATCACCCTAAAGAGTTTACATGTCAGATCAATTTCTTGCTCTGTTTGTATTGGTTCCATAATAGATGTTATGCCCGTGTTCTCTGAGGGAATTAGAACCTGTATTTATTAACTGATGTAGGTTGTTTACACAACAACTCCACTTGCTGGAGAAAATGAATTCTTTAATTTTATTGAATCTGGTTATTCATATTAAGTGGAAGTATAATATTAAATATTCGTTATAATAACCTGAATCGTGTTGATATGGTATTGGAAATTGATTTTCAAAGCTTAACTGTTTGGCGGAATGAATCTTCGTTGGTGATCCAGATTTTCCTGTCTATCACACTGCTTTTGACTCCTACAGCTGGATGACAAATTATGGAGATCCATTATTTCAGCGGCATGTGGCTGGTTAGCTTTCTTTTTCCCTAGCATGTGTCCATTAAATGGATTCGCACATAACAATTCGTCGAGAAGATATTAAGCCTCTTCCAGCTAACGCTGTTTCTGTCTTGCATTGTCTCAGTTTCAGGAATTTGGGGACTTCTAGCTCTTCACCTGGCTGATGATTCAATTCTACCATTCAATTACACCTCTTATGCTGTTCAGTTGCAGGTGCTCATATATTATTGTTTTGGTAATGTTGAGAATTGTATGTCTGGTATGTGTTTTGGGAATAGTAATAAATCCATGCTAAAATATCTTGGAGACCTTTGAAGAAGGGTGGACTAGACTAGCAGATCTTGATGCTGCATCCCCATTTCTAACCAAGATCTTTGAGTAAACAAAAAATCGTCAGTACTAACTGAAAACTTTTTCTTGTGCAGAAAATCTGTGTATTTCATTTTTGTTCACTGTGAATATCAGAACTGTAACTTGTCTGAATATCAAAGTTGTAACATTCATCCTATGGGCAGGGGTATGAGGATGTCTTGAGCAATTTATTGGATGGGAGTGTCTACCTACATCCTCTGACAGCATCAATTCAAGAACTTGCCTCTGCAGCTAAAGAAGCTGAAGACGAAGCAAATGTAAATTGATTGATTTTTTTTTGCTGTTATTCATTTATTAGTGATCTTACATAAATTTCCTATGCAAATATCCTATTGCTATGTTTTTTTCCTTTCTCTTTATTTTTACTGTTTCCTTTGTATTTTTATAAACTAATTGTTGGGCGTTTCTTGCTTTGACAAGCAGATACTGAGACAACAAGAAGGTACAGGTGATTCTGTTATGTTGAAAAAGCGAGCATTGAATGACCGGCTGATGCTTGCTGAGAGAGGGTTTCTGGATCCAGAGGGGCTTCAAGGCAGGCACTGGTTTAAGCATCTTGTAAGTTCTTTCCTTCTCCTTGATACATTTGAGCTGATTGTAACTGATAACAAGTGGACCAGGATCCAGCTAGTTAGGTTCTGTTTCATAACAACACTGAAGAAAACTTTCCAATGAGACCTTTACTTTTGATTAATTTACCTTCATCTTTGTTCTTTTTTCTTAAAACTTTTATTGAACAGCTTAAGCAACTATGCACCACTCCCTTTCTGACCAGAAAAAAAAAGACTTTTTTGAAAATTATGCAAAGCAGATTGCCTCCCCCAAAAAATGAGGGAAGGAAAAGATCATTGTATATTGCTTAAGAAACAGCTTAAGCAATTAATGATTTTCCTCTTCCCCATGTTCTTTTGTCAATTCAAGATTCCTAAAGAAGGGTTCATATTTGTACTTTTTAAAGATACAACTTGATTTGAAGTTTGTCGTGAATTTCTAAATGAAATATTTTGACATTTAATAAAATGTTTGCGTGGGTGTTTTGCACGGCACAATTATACACATGGAAGTGGGACATGCAGTTCTATCTTGCCATGGTTGTGGAACTCTGGTCTTTACATGATGATGTCCATTAACTGAGAAGACAGCACAGGCGTATGCTAATAAGATGGGCTATTAGTCAAGCATCATCCTCTATGAATCCTGTGATAAAAAAAACCAAGTACTGCCCAGACAATTAATTATGATTTTTTTTTCTTACTCTTTTCTTGGTTGTCGGTAGATTTATGGTCCTCCCAGTGACTATGAAAGCAAGCTGGTTTTCTTTCCCGGAGTAGCAGATGCCATCTCTGGATCTGCGGGAATGAGTGGAAGAGAAAGGCAAGAGGCAATTCAGCATGAGATCTGGAGGGCTGTTAGAGCAATTCAAAGAGCTACCAGAGCCCTTAGAGGGGAACTCACCTGAAAGAGTTTTAGGAAAACTCACACATAGCGGAGAGAGGGAAAGCGATATGCCTGGACTTGTATATATGAGTTAGAATCTCTCCTTCACTGTTTGTGTATGTGAAGTTTTTGTCAGCTGCAGTGGTCTGTGAAACGGATAGTTGTTTTTTGCCCCTTGTATACACGACTTGTCGTTAAAGAAGAAACACATATTTAGTTCGTCTGCATCTTTATTTATTTATTTTCTCTCTCTGTCAATTTTTATTTATCTTTTGCCTTCATTGGATTTGGGAAACCGTTTGACTTGATAATTAGGAAAATAGGCAAAAGATTCTTGATAGCGTTAATACAGTGCAAGAAGGGCAAAGATGGCACTTTCCAGTGTCCGACTTTGGGCAGGTAATTATCCTACGTGGCGGTCCGTATTCATGGCCCAAATCTAAAGTGGCCTGGCCCAAGCAGTTCTGGAAAAATAAGATGAAAAAGGTGCCACGTCAGGTAGGGGTCGAACCTACACTTTCTAGTTTCTGCATAGGAAACAGACGCTCTATCCACTGAGCTACACGCGCTTACGTTGTTAACTTCTGTAAACACATTTTCTAATCTTTTAGTTATTTCATTTCTATCTGAAAAGGCCCGCGTATATAGACGACCTTTTCTCTCCCACCAACTCCAAAGTTTGAACTGCAATTTCCAGAGAGAGAAAGTGACAGATAGGCAATGGAGGAGGAGATCCGGAGCTTGAGCAAATCGTTGGGGTCATTCTGCAACCACTTGGAGTTGAGTTGCGACGCTCTCAAGCAATCCATCGATCGCCGTCCCATTCCTCTTGGTAGCCTCCTTTCTCTCTACCTTCCTCTTCCATTCTCTTACTAATTTGTTTCTTCAATTTTATTCTTCTTTTTTAACTCAACTTTATAGCTAACGAATGTTTCAATACTAAAACAATATTATATTTTCTAGCTAGCTTTGATTTAGGCAGCCAAACAGATGGAAATGATTAATCGAAGAATCAAACGACGTGTTAGATATAAACTAATAGATTCCCTGATTGCTAAGTTTTTGTGCCTGTGCTCGATAGATTCGGTGACATCCAGCTTCATCAAATGCTTGAACCGCCGTGTGTCAAGCGCAAGCAGCGATCTCAACGTGCTCGATTCCATGTCTTTCGGAACAGTGTCTTTCGAAGAGCTCTTAGGCCACTGCAACGAGGTTTACAAGAAGAACCAGAGCGATCTTTCTGAGCTCCAAAACCGCCTCAAGAGCTTCGGGTACTGCGTTCCTGGTACAATTCACGCTACACTCCTGTTTTGCTGTTATTTGTTTGCTGAGAAGAAAGAAAAACCTAATAAAAGAAAGAGAAACGAGTATTTGAAGTTACCTAAATAGGGAGACATAAACATGTAGGCGCACGGAACTAATTAGTGTTTAGAATTTAGTTTAATAGCGCGTGCTGATATAGTTATTTCGATGTTTTCTCAACTCGTTGGGCTTAGGTGTTGAGATTGGCGATGAGGACGAGGTTCACGATTTATCGACACCGCTTGGTTCGACGAATGGATTGGATCCGGCTTCTTCTTATTGCAGAGCAGTCTCTTCCACCAGCTCCATTATGAAGAGTTTGGAAGAAGATGCTCTGTAAATCCACCCACCAACAATCTTCTTTATTATGCTTCAGTTGTCCGTTACAGAGTTAGAAATCATAATAGCTGGAATAGGGATTTCTTTTGAATTTCGAGATACTTTGAATCGATGAATCAGTCCTTTGTTGTTTTTAATGTTCTTCAGATTAGACAAGTCTCTCAGTTTGAAAAGGCTTGGGCTTTCAGACGCTTGCCTTGCAACTTTAGCATCTGAAGGTTTGTGAACAACCATTGTTAATGGACATGCTTCAAGAATGGTTAATTCTAATTGCATAGACTGTGGTTTTGTTCAGACATTTTTATCTCTATGCTCTGGAATTCACAGTCGAACTATTAGAACTAGCTGTCTCTTTTCCAGATATTCTTTCCACTAATACCTCTTCTCTCATGCAGCTAATGATCAGACTGATGACATATTCGAACACGGAAAATTCTCAGTTTTTGGTACTTGAAGCTCTCTTTGTCAGCAATTAAAAGGTACACCACTCTAGCAACAACAGAATCTGATTCCTTCATTTGAAATGTAGGAGAAATAGGGGAGAAAAAGTCAAGTGAAGCTGGGAAGTCTTTGATAAGGATATCAAATGATGATTATGAGAGTCTTCCGTCTTACATGAAAGGTCTAGCACCGTGGGAGGTATATAGTTGTCCTTTTATGGTTCTTATGCATGTAAGTGATGCATATTAAGTTCAGATCAGTGAGGGTTGATTGAAAGATAATATGAATATCATTTAGATAGAGAGGTTCCCTTATACTGATGGGCGATGCATGCTTAATACTCAAATGAAGAAATCTGTAAGCGTTGTTTGGTTGAAAGTAATGACCAATTAGTTCTTGGAACAATACCCACATGTTTCGAATTCCCTTAATGTTTTGATTTTGTTGTTTGTTTGTTTCCATGTTTTCCAATCAATGATTGTTTTTGCCAACTTGGGAGGTTCTTGAGCATCAGCCAATACAGACAAGGAAAAATGCAATAAATGAAAAAATCAATTTCACTTTATTGATCTTCCATTGAAATTTAGTTCCAAATTCTCAAAATTTTCAACTACATAAGAAGATCATGTGAATACAATAAGGTAAAACAAATCGATAAAACAGCCATAAGTTGTCTAGTGGGTTGCACTCACGCCCGTTTAAACTACAACGCCAGCATAGTGGCCGTTAAGTCCAATTTTGTTGTTCAGGCAAGTAGCAATGGTGGTACTCTTGTATCTCTTGCTGACTCGATCAACCGGACTTTGATCCTACAGACATAGCAGAATAAATTGGTAGACCGATTTTGGTGCATATGGGGTCCTCTGAAGATAGCAAACCAGGACATTATCTGGTTCATGTTACATGGTTAGGCCATGGCCAGTGGATCTAGAGGAGAGTTTCAATTCAGAGGATACTGTTTACAGCGCGGAGTGTAAAGCTGTTTGGTCTTCCATTATCGACTCAGCATGACTGGTCATTTTCTACAGTTGACTAGCTCTGCCCTCTTGTTTTCAACTTCACTAAAACAACTGAATGAAGATTGTGGTGAAATTGGTCTTTGGTGGCATATTAAATTTGAATCCGGGGTTCTTGGATATGTTGACGTGTTTCTCTCTTCTATTTGCTTCCATCTGATATGAGGTGTAATCACTTTTCAGTGATAAGCCTCGCAATAAATCCTCTATTAAGCACGAGACAATCAATTCAACTTTATTTTCAAGGCTCGTCATACTTACAATTTATCTGCTGTTGATTTTGGCAGCCATCCCTTTCGAACTTTTATGATAATGTTTGGCCATTAATGTTTGCTGTACTTAACCTTCCAGGATCTGCTTGACGCTGTTGAGAAGATCAATTCTAGCCTTAGCAAGAAAGAGAAAACAAAGGGAAGTAATTACTTCCACCAAGATGAAATTTCATCATTGGGGTTGGGTATGTCCATTCTTTCGCTTTATTTTTGTCATATAGATTACTCTGCTTGAATAAGAAAATTTGCACTGCCAATGCGTGCTGGGTTTGATAGAAAACAAAACAAAAGTTGCTAATGGTGGAGGCCTGCACTGCACATCTTCTAAGTAGATATATATGAAGGAATGGCTCCCTAATGAACAGTGATTCCAATCAGGCATCACGCCATGTGATCACCACTGTGATCATCGACACCTTAATATGTCAACGAACGGCTTCTTGGTTAATCCTACGTAAAACTGAGAACTTTTACGAAAAATTGACGACGTGTCACTTCTGCACTTTTTCAGGTCCTAAAACAAGATCTTATTTGCTACTACTTGTGCGCATGAAGCGGTTAGTTGTTGAGACCATTGACGGATTGATTTCCTATCGAGTTCTGTAGACAAAATTACGATCCAATACAGAAATGTACTCGCCCCATCTTAGATTACTAGACCATTAGGTGCAATGGTGCATTACCTGAAATATTGGAGCATACATATTCATATCTTCTTGGCCCGTTCTTTTAATTTTCACTCAGTGTACACTCAGGTTAATGAACTTTGAATATATCCGGTTTACCATTGATTTTCAAATATAGGGCCACCATCTGATTTCGAGGATAACCCGAAATGTGGTGCATGTTGAAGACAGATCTCCTCTCTTCTTGAATATCCTTGTCCTTCAGTTACATTCGCCGTTGAGTAACGCAGCAACACCAACTTTGGTCCGACCGAACCCAACTGATCATGTATCATTTTTCTTTGGACCCCATCCCCGCTGGCCCTTAATATTTCTTTGGGCATAAAAAGAAGACTTGGAGAATAAAAGAGGATGAAAACTGCATAAAAAGCTCGAACGGAAAAAAGGCTTGAAGGCAGTCTGGTCCTCTTACACATTCCAACCGCCAGACTACTAGATTTTAACCAGTCATTTTAGTAACCACCCAAAATAAAAAAATGGTTAGAAGAACACAAGCATGGGAGGAAGAAAGGATGGGACATTAAAAAAAAAATGCGTCAAAAGTGATTCAACACATTATAGATCAACCAAAAAGAGGGTTGAAGGCAGTATCATTCTCTTACAGTCCTACGACCAGACTTACTGATTTCGACTCTAACAAAGATTTTACAAACTTATCCCCAAAGACAAATGCTATAGGAAAAAGAATGGCTGTCAAACAAAACAAACTATACCCGATATACATCCCCTCGGCAAAATCTTATGTACTGCTAAATTACACTGAAGCTTGCATATGGAAAGCCACCGACCTCTAAAGAGGTGAATTCATCACAAAGAAGAAAGAGGGCAGAGCACAAGCAGGGTTCATCAATGATATAACTATGGTACATGGAGGAGAAAACCTCTCCCCTTCCCCACCCCATCAGAAAAGGAATAATACAGCCTATGAGCTAACCTGATGGAAATTAACCAATCTGAGCATAACTATTAGACTTCAATTGTAATGCGTGTTCTCATCCACTCCATTTCCATAAAGCCCCTGCAGCATTGAGGGATGCTCGTACAGCAAACGTTCTGGTGGAGGATCATCAACACTAACCTAGTTGTATATTTTAACTGGCTTCTCATATGTGTGACGGTTCTGCACAATTTTTAGACAAATTATGATCAGATACATAGAGCTCCAGGTTAATCCAACCCGACTCTGGCATTTACAAAAGGCTCTCAACTCTAGTGAAAAATCAATATGGGCAATGCTAACAACCGTAATGAATGAAACCAACAAAATTGCTTGCAACAAAAAAGCAGACTGTATCACCAGCAATTATGGGCCAAATAGTTCCGGTTCTATTATTGTTTCTGGTAAACAATCCTACAAATATGACAGAAATGGGCTCTATGTGTGGAGCTTTACCTGATTTACTGCATAGGCCCTCTTTGGGGTATTATCAGTGTGTTCCAATCCAAGGTACTGCTCCCAAGCACCATAAACATCTCTTCTCTGAGGCAAAGAAGTCAAAACATTCAATTATAAAATAAAAGTTAAGATTTGATTCAGAAGCAAAGCCCGAACCAACACTAATAAAACCAATCCCACTGGTCCTCATACGCTCCTTTTCCAAGTAAATATACACACCTGAAAACGGCTGGACACAACATCAGAGTCCTGCAGGTATTCTGGGCGACCCATTGACAAAAAGGCAAACTTCCACTGAACAACCGAAAGGATAAAAAATAAATCGTAGTGAACAAGTGACTCAGTTCTATGGATATATAATCAAGCTACATGAATAAAGCAATAGCAAATTTTGATGACACCATCCAGACAATTTGCAAGCTTCCTAGAACTATAAAGTCTGTACCTTTAGGAACTCCTCATCTGGAATTTGCAATTTCTTCTGGATTCGTACTTTAACATCCGCTAGAGTCTCTCCTTCGTGTATGACCAAGAAAAAGGGTTCCCCAAAATTGTGTACTTGCTGTTGAAAGAAAAGGAAAAACAACTGAAAATCTCAAAATTTTCCATGAAAATAATACCCATCTTTGAATTAGATAACCAAAGAGCTTGAAATGATATAGAAGACGTTCTGTGAAACAGTTATTTAAACAGCAATACCATTTGGTTCTGTGCAGTCTCTTTGGTGAAGTGGTAAATATGAATCAAGCGATCATGGGGGCCAAGGTTTTTCTCCTCTTCTGGGATCTGAAATCAAAAATCAAGCAAGGTAAGCTTCAAGGCCAGAACAAGGTAGCTGCATATGCATGGTATTAGGAACCAAAAGCCCAAGTGTTCAGTAAGAAAGCTCCAAACCTATAGACTGTTCACCCAACTAAGGGGGAAGAGGCAAAAATTTACAAATACATAAATAAATATAACTTAAGCGAGTAACAAGAAACAAGTAGATAAGACTTGCCTCCTCTGCTCGCAATGTCCAGTATTGATCATTTATGTTCTCAATTTTTTCACTCAGTGGAAAGATCTGCAAAGAGTAGGTAGGCAAATAAGGAAACATATGCCGCAGAACAGACAAGTAATTCCAACAGCATCCTTTGAAGCCCAAATCCATACTTTAGAGAGGGAAGAAAAATTACAGGCAAATGAAGGTCTGATATGACAAACATGGAAATACCATCACAATAAATAATCAACTTTAAGAAACATTATCACTAGTAAAATTTCATGAAGACACATAAATGACATTCACGCAGCTATCTAATCACACCATTGAATTCATAGACATTACCTTATAGATCTTGTGATAGAAAACTTCAAGTAGTCTAAGTTCTGCATTTGGATGAGACAGTTCTACCTGTTTCAAGCCACAACAGCAAAGAAAAATAATCATTTTGAACCCATAAAAGATCTCAAAAGGAACAAGACGAAACTCCTTGCAATAATAATTTCCTCCTGACAATGTAATTCTTTTTTCAATTTTTAGGAAAGAACCATTAAATAAGGAGCAAAGAGCAGGAGTTCAACAGAAATGGAAAAGGCTTGCCTTTGTTTTCAATACATTAATCACATCTCCGACACTGCTCGGTTTAGGCAATCTAATATTGTGAATTACCACCTGAAACAATTTAAACAAGATCATATTGGGGTTAAAGAACATGAATTGTACATGAACACGAAAACATGGAATAGGTGATAGTTACAGAATTTCTGACTCACTTCATCCTTTGTAGAATGATGAAAAGCAACTTTCAGATTTTTAAGACCTTGCAACTCCGGCAGAGGGATGTCCAAAACTTCATAGTACAATATGTCAGAGGTCTGCTAAAAGAAAAAAACAAGAATTAATTACACCTACTTACGTATGTTGCAAAAGAGAATTGAAGAACAGTGCAACTGCTCAATCCATGTGCCAGATACCTGATTGTAATGAACTAACATATCTGACAACTGATCTACTCCTCGATATTTAATAGGTTGGGGCTTGGGTTGCTGAGAATAGCAGTTGTGAGATGTAAGTCTAATTTTGGATGGATCATCCAAACCAATTCGTTGAGCCACTCTCTCCACAACCTCATCATAACCGTGTACCTTCAACCTAGAAATAAAAATAAATGAGCAATGAATATCAAATAATACCAACAATAATGTGGGGAAGAAATTAAATGAAGAATGGTGTGATGGAAATACTTACAACTCTAGACAAAAGTCATCATCCTTTGGTCTCTCCAAAGATCGGAAATGAACAACCTGTAAAAAATTCATATACTTAAGAAGTAAATTTGATGTCATGGCAGTAGACAACAGTGTTATTCTTCAAATATGTATATGTGAGGGGAAAACTGTAACAGATCTAACTGAATAAAAGCGGAAAACCATCCTTTAATGGAATAACAATCCATTAAACAACCATAGCTCAAAGAATATTCAGAGGGCTCAAGTTCAGATTGCAGATTAAGGGTTTTGAGACGCTGCTTGCTGGGAGGGCAGGTGGATTGAAGCGCTATCTCATTTTATCTTACAAGAACAATTTGGTATTGAAATAATTATCAGACATTACAATTGTTTTGAAACACTTCTATGTTCAGTCTGTCCAAACAACCACATGCTATATGTATCAGTTAACTTCATGTGCGGATGACTGTGGAAGGGAGCTCCAACAGTAATACCTCATGCAAGAAGATATGCACCCCTTTATAGAACCGATGCAATTCCTTCATGACTAGTAAATTTCAAAGATTCAAAACTGTGGTTAAATCAGTGATATATTTTTGGGCAGTATCTTCAGACTCATCATTTGTATTCGCCATAAAATTTGACAGATACGACACATACAGCAGTTCAACTAACTTAGATGAGCAACAAACTTCTATGAATCAACAAGAAAAGTCCACTTTGACATGTGTAGGTTTTAGGTAATTGTTTGATATGCACTGTGATAAAGACGTATTATCCTACTTTTTGTTCATCTCAACATTTGGTTTATTTTGTCCTCCCACACAGGGGCCATACAGATTAATGAAACACCAATTCATGATTCACCTTTCCCATTGAGCTCATATTTTTCCAAATATCTCTATTTGGAGTCATGGTGCCAATAAATAGAGAATTTTAATGATTAGGGCAAGAGTGGATCATTTGTTCTTATACCAATTTGACATAGGACAGTTTTGAAATGCTTATATTGTGGGCTTTAGGCTTTGAGATATGGTTTTAGTGCTTACCATTCTAGAGGAAGGGATATAGGGTCCAAAATGCATATATCATGGGCTTTAGGTTTTTTACTTTTGATTGCCTAGAAGGCAATGAGAGAGAGAAGAACAACAAAGGGCACACAGCAATATCCCAAATACTCGAAATCAATTAATCAAAATGTGAAGATTACAAAGTACGTATACCCATTGACTCTTCCTGTTCCACCAGGACTAGGACCCAAGTACACACTCCTAGACTACCCTATAAATCAGACACCCTAGACATAAATAAAATATAGAATCAGGACCTCTGTGCGTGATTTGATGGAATCCTGTACTACCCCTGCTGCTCATTAAAACAACCATAACTCTGAAAATAATGACTCAAATTAACAAAATATACATGTTGTAACCCTACGACACTTGTAATATGCCCCCTTCAAAACAATGTATGTCTTCCTTCTGGTGGACGCTGCATGTAAGCTCCACAAGGGAAAAGCTTTAAATTGCCAAAACTGAAGCAACTTGACCCTTCTTCCATAGCTGCATCACATTATCCTAGAATCTACAAAAAACTAACAGGCTTTACAAATATCGGTGATCAAGTTTTAAAATTTCTGGCAGAATGACCTGGCGATTGTGTACATATTCCAAAAATGACGGAACATCTGGATATCGGCATTCTTCTTCACTTTCAAGTGGAGACTTCTGGAAGCAAATAATGTCTCCGTCTTCAATCTAGAAACAAAGCAATAGTAAATTATTACCCTCAACACCATTTTACACTATACTGAGTGTACAATATACCTGACTTAATCGGAATGAAGTCCTCTTATCAAGGTGCTCGCACATGACACAAGGTTCAAACTTTATTTCCTAAACCATAACAACAGATAAAATGCATTAAGGATTTTATTTCGAACAACATGATTAACAATAGAGCACAGAACAAGGAGAATACAAGCAGACAACAAAAATATTTGTTGAGACACAAACCTCATAAAGTTCTATCTCCTCATCAGGGGTGAATCCAGCCATTTTGTTAAGTTTTTCTAGTATTTCAATGGGCTTACCGGAACTCTTTACAACAAGCCTACCAACATATCTGGAAACATGAAAGCATTTACGAATCAGCAAGCAGAAAAAGAATAACACTAGCAAATAAGGACAAAGGCAAGGAAGATATCACTATGTACCGTAGTTCTCCTTTCTCAGGGTCATAAAGCTTGAAGAAAAGAAGAATATCTTCTTTAGCTTTGTCAAGAGGAGCAATAGGACGTAGGTCCTGCAGAATGATATTTGAGTTAGTAAAAGGGTAGGAAGGCAATTCTTAAATGACATTACAATGTGTAAGGTAGCATTGTAAATTTAAAGGCTCTTCAAATACATGGGAAACAATGCCAGAATACACTGCCAGTGTCAGAAAGATAGAAGTACCAGTCCAAGCTCTACTTCCAAAAACAACTTTAGTTCTGCATTTTGACTCTTATTTGATACGTCCCTCAACTGTCCAACCTATTAACCAGCAAATGGTAACCATTAGTTTGCATAATACGAATTTACCTTATCCAGGCACTAATGGTTATCATTATGCACATCATATGGCAGACAACAAGATTGTAGCATAATTCTTGACCAGAATACCGAGGGGCAAAATGGTTAAGTCAGATGTATAAGACGGGAAAAGATCCAGAAACGAAGAAACTGGATCAAATCCAAATCCCCAAACTAAACTGACTGCAAAATTAATCCATGATTTATACCAGAGAAACTGTACATCCAGTTAAATAACCAAGGCAGGAAAAAGAAAGGGTCCAGCTTGTTAGTCCCAGAGGTAAAACCTGTATAAAACTACTAGTACTATATTTAAATTGCATTCGTCTGCAATATATTAATTGCAATGTAAAAATCAAAGACTCACAGATAAAAAAACAAAACAGCAATTCAAAAGCTCAGATATATTTCCAGATACAGACAGACAAAGGGTAAACTCAACCAAATAACTTCCCTGGAAAGGGCAGGGGACAAGAAAAAAACAACACATTGGGATAGCCCCAAAACCCCATAAGAACAAATCCTAGCAAAAGCAAGCTAAAATGCAAAGGACACCATTTACAACTCTCCAACATGATTCCCTAAACCCTATCTCAACTTTCATGAGGAAAATTCGATAACTATATTAGCAAGCCTTTTCAAGTACCTATGCTCTAATATCTGCAACAAAAGGCAATAGCATGAGAACAAAAGTGAGATGTAATTACAGATTGTGCTTCCTCCTGAGGGGTCAATGGTCGATTTGGACGATAAGTATGGTTTTGCCGCTTTGCCCAAATCCAAAACCGCTGAAATTGCACTGGTATGCCAAACTCTTTGGCAACTTCCTCCTGTAAACCATCCAAAATCGTAGAATGAGTAGATGAAGAATAAATTTCATGCTAAAACAAAATGCAAGATCCAATAAACCTAAAATCACGAAGCAAAAATAAAAACAGTAGCAAGTAAATAGGCTCAAACAACATTCCTGACAATACAACCATTTTTTAAACTAAATAGCTTGCTTCCCTTCTCGGAACATCGCAGAATAATAGTCGACTTTCCTCTAGTTGAATCACTTATTTTGTCCTCCTAGCCCAACCTCTAATTAAAAGAGGGAGAAAGGGGGGAAATAAGCCTTCAAGAGTTTCGCATAAAAGTTGTGCCCACCACTGACATAGAGAAAGATACCTAAACTTTCTATGTTAAATAAATGAGCCTTTTCGAAGCAAGACACATGACTTGGGACAGAATGAGTATTAAAGAACAAAAAGAATGCACAAAAGACATGCTAAAAGATCAACAGCACAATGGTCAAGCAAAATACATGTCAAGCCTTTTCAAATCAGATTTGAAACATCAAGACTACCTTGAAAAGATTAAATGGCGTCTGTTTCTGAACCCGAAAACAATGAACTTTGTCATGATCCACAAGGTCAAAATATATATCTTTTCCAATCTGTTCTGCAAGGTCCTCATCTCTTGCAACCTAATCCATCAATAAATACCATCAATCAGGAGTTTCATAGATGAGACAACTATTCCAGTCATTGCTAATAGTCACACATGAAAAATAAGGACAGACAAGAAAGAATCATAACCTTTATAATAGTAAAGAGATGAGCCTGTGCTTTATATCTTCTCTTGTCTTCCTTTTCTTCTTGTTCTTTCTTCAACCTTATCTGGAATGAGATGTAGTAAGTCAGTTTACATCAACCACATGCACACAATTGAAAGCTGGAAGAAACACCATGTGAATCATCTACAAGTGCAACCAAGCATTTACCCTTAGGTGTTCAGCTATATCCTTCTCATCAACATTACAAATTATTTTGTCCTTGTCACATTCGCGTATATACACAAGCATGTAAGCATTTGAGTATTTTGTAAATTTGAATGGAGTGTTATTGAAGCCCGGATTGGTTGGTGGCAACTGTTTGACATAGAAGGAAACAACATCAGTGCACAATGAAGATGGGAATTAGAAAAAGAAAAAAGAACACTCGGGGGAATAAAGATAGAGCATTTTGTGATTTGTTTCCTTTCAAATTACCTCTTCCTCACCACCGTATTGCTCTTCTAATGCCCTCTTTACATCCTCTTTTGTCACCCGCTCATCGTCAAATTTGAACCTAAAACGCCAAAATTGGGTCACTAAAAATCTAAAAATCGTGGCCTACATGAAATTAAATTTGCTAGTGCACTTTACATGCAAATTTTTGAATACATTTGCATGCATGGTAATCAATTGTGAATTGCATAGCACAAAGAGATTCAACAAAGTATGCATACCACTGATCTGAGAGTGTTGGCCTGATGAAAGCATAGTAATGTCCGCCATGCACTCCCCCACTATGGACCAAAACGCTGCAAGAGAAATTAAACACCTGAAGATGCAAATCTGAAAAGAAATAATAGTATCACCGGACAACATAAAAATATCCATAGAGGTTTAACTGCCAGACACAAAAGCAGACATTAGAAATAGCTTCAGCAAAAGTCAAAGACGGGAAAGTAGAGAATAATGATTATGAATTGACCATCAAGTAGGTTTCACTGAACAAGTAAAAAGAATCACACTATCAAATAAGCAACGCTTGAAGAAATTGTTAACATCATGCAACCAAACAGCAACTGTAATAAATTTGTCACGCTCCGTGATGCTTTAGACATAGAGGTGATAGGAAAAAAAACAAAGAGACCAAAACCACCCAAAAAAACTATCTAACTACAAGAAGTCAACAGTGAGCAGGCAGGTCCAAAGACATTAATCAGTCTACACTGTTCAAATACTAAAAAGACAACATCTCCATCAAGCAAGATGGTTAGAGAGGTCATTTAAGTACATCATACAAACTTCTAGAAAATGACAACAAATCCATAAGCCAAAAGTAAGAAACGACTGAAACCTATGAAGTGTGTAAAGGTTGCGAACACTCCTATCCGCTTCAGGGGATAGATATTTTCCATTCTCCCTATCAAGGTCAAGTTGAAGAGGAAATTCATAGCGGTCATTTATCTGCAAAACCAAGAGCATTTCCTTAATAAACAGGAAGCATTTACAAGCACAAAAAGCTTAACCTACGGGCTAAAGAAAGCAGATAGTAACTGTTCATTATTCAAATAAAAAACAATTGACAATAATGACCCTTTTTTAATACAAACCCACCCAAAGCAGTTATATCATATGACATACAAAGTCAATTGCTACAACATACAATGAGATGGACAACAGTGCAAGCATAAACCACAGAGATGCATAAATTCAGTATCCAAAACTAACCTTCACCATAGTGTCCCTCATGAAATCATATTCAAAACGCTTAAGCTGAAGTTGAAGAACTGGGGGAAAGTCAATAAACAAAACACCCTTCTTAGCATCCTGAAATAAACATCCAATCAGAATTTGCGCTGAGAACAGTAGTAGAAAATGCCATGACTGCCAGAACAATTTATCCAAATTGATGGCTTGAGCAACAATTCTACAGGAATGATGCTGACTAAGCACCCCAAAAAGGATGAGGCATAAAGATATTGAGCAAGCACACCAACACTCCATAATTTGTCAATAAACCCCACAAAAAAATCCATGATTATATTTACTTTAGGAGATAATTGGTCATGCCTGTTTCTGAGCCACTGAAAATATCCCTTCTCAGAATCAGAAACTAGTTCACTTCTGGGGAAAAAATTAGCCAAGCTATTTTTGCGTGAAAAGAAAAGGAGCATCAGTCCAGGTGGATACAGCCTGAGCACACTTATAAACTGCTCCAGCAAAACCGAGAACAGCTGGCTTAACAAGTATCTGTTGGAATCCCGCTTTAATAAAGATGAAAGAAATATCAATTTGTTTGGTAACAAGCAGAATGTAGGTAGTTTTCGCTTTGATATACAAGACTATCAAATCCACCACCTTAACCTAGTCGTGGTTTTTGCTTCAAATTGCAAGCACAAAACACGAACAAGTTTTGCTGGCATTACACAATCTGCCCAAAAGAGCTTCTAGACGTGCTTTGTCAAACAAGAGCAAGGGTAAACTGAACATATTAGTATGTAAATGACCAACAGTAACCAACCTGCAAACCATGTTCTTCAGCATGGTATTTGTTATCACCCTCAAGACGTTCGACTTCCACATACTTATCAAAAGAATCATAAACGTCCCTGCAGCCTTTGACATCAAGTTGGAGGTCTGCACCATAACATATATATTTTGGTATAGTGCAATGAATAATGATTTCTCAACCCCAGCTATTCAAACTTGCATCAAAAGTTAATACCATAAAATGATTCCTTTCGTGTTGATTTGTAGTCCACATTGATGCATTCAATGTAATTCATATGGTGTCCTTCAAATAGTTGTTGTATTGTTCCCTCGACGACGGTCCCCTGGACAAAGAGGACAAGATTGAAACCACCAATGAACATAAATGTTAAAGGTCAAATGCATTAAACCTCCAATACCTTCATTTTGTCTTCAAGCTTTTCGCAAAGGACTCTATTGAGTTCTTGGACATCATGTTGCAAGAAAGAATCATAAGTATCCCATCCGAAAGACTTGGTCAGTTCCTTAGTTGCAACACTGCTGTCATTATATTGAAGCTTATAGAACAAACTCTGTAATGCCAAAGGAATGCTCCCTGAGGGTATGTCATTTTCAGTGGTTGGCATATGGTACACAGCCTGATATCAAAATACCATGATAAGGTTGTCCATCCATACACATTCATCAACAAAAATTAGGGTGACCTTAGGGAAACATGAAAAAGATATAGACCTTCCTAAAGTAAGGAATATGGTAGAGAGTCTGAAGAAGAGAGTTCATGTAACATGTTGCTCCTTGGTTCTTAAGTCCGACATAACCTGTCTCCTTCTTTGAGTCATATGACCAGTAATCTAGAACCTTACGGACAGCAACCTCGGCTTCAACAACACATGTATCATTGACAAGGTAACCCCTAGTTGGCTCATAAAGATCACTGAGAGGCATGAATGATGTAAAACCCCAGTCACTCTCTCGCGCATTGAACTGGTGTTGTGTGTCTGCAGAAACCAAATAGGAAGGGTTAAAATTAGGTCCAAGCCAAATTATATGCACGCATATATATAATTTCTTCTCTTGGAAAGGAGAGGAGGGGCAGGATATGTGCGTCTATCACTTATGAAAGACAAATTTGACCGAAGTGCATTTATTGATTACACTAACTCACTCGGGCTTAGAAATGCAAGACTGCACGGAAAAAACTTTAACAAAAGGTTCTCAAATCAGAAATCCAAATATCCTAACATGAAGGAAAATCTCCATATTTCCTTCACTTCCCACCTATGTCGCAAGTATAAATGGAGTCATTCCACTCAAATCCAAGACAAATTATCTGATGCAGGACAAATACATAACTAGCAGAAGGCTTAAGCGGGGAGAGAATGATGAGATTTATATGGTATTTTCCTATTATCCCCCTCATGTGTGCTCCTTTAGCATGGTCATCTGACATCAGTACAGGTATATGGCTGCTCATTGCACCAACTGTCTGCATAGATATCTATTACGGTCTCTGTATTTTAGATAAGGCCGGAGGATTGCACCCACTATGGTATAATTGATGCCCTATTAATATTTTGTACTAGTTACTCTAAAAGCTTAATCTGAAGAAAAAAAAGTGTATGAGTACCACATTTATTAAGATCATGAAGCTTACAATTATTACGTGCACAATATGAAACTGCAGCAAAGCAAAAGCATCCACTAGATAATGCAATAATTAAATGTCCCATCAGAAAAAAAAATACTAAATTAAATGACAAAACGACAAACATGCAAAGCTGACCACGGACATAAGAACTGTGAAGGTACCCTTTCTTATTGAATACTTGCTGTGAACCTGATTGACCATAGCCAAGCTGAATTGCGCATATCTACTCCAGCCATATGGCAATTCCGTAGAATCCGCAACATCTAAATAAATTGACAAGTGGTCCACATTGTTCCCTTTCGGAAAAATGAGTATCCTCCTGATCAAACCAATCAAAGAAGTTTCAACACGATCACAACACATAAATTGAAGCACGTTGCGACAATACACGTAGGGAACAAGGGGAACATTGGAATACCATTTATAACCGAGAACGACAAAAACCTCGGAGTAGTGCTTCTTGGTATTCAACCTAGAGAAATTCTCAATTGTCCAGGTGAATTTCATAGATGGCGGATCCTCAGCTTGCTGATTGTCAACCGTACTTGCAGGCTCCAGTTGCGCTGCTACTAACAGAACAAATACAAATTTCCAAAGATCAAACCAGAGAAAAATAAAAAGCCCTAACGTCCGAATCGATCAAGCTAAAAACTCTACCAAACTGTTACAGTGAAGCTCGAATAGGAAAAAATAACTCTAGATCAATGTTGACGCTAAAACATGCAATTTAGGGAGTGAATTGTAGTGATTGTGAAAAGCAAACCTTCCATAGGTTGAGGACCCTCGACTAAATCCGAATGCCGCACAAGCATCTCCTCACCCTCTTGCTGTAAACACAAATACGCAAATCAGAGTTCTGATCAAGTAAAACCTAACCCTACTCTGCCGAATCAAAACCCTAGAAACCAAACTTTAACGGAGTGAATTTCCAAAATTTGGGCCTTTGCAAAGCCTCTGAACGAAAACCACAACACAACGCTATCAAATTATGCTGAAGAGTGCGACACCGAAACACAACTAGAAATACGTGTATATATGTGTGGGAAGAGAGAGCCGGTGTATACGTCTAACGCTGTGGGAGTCACCATGGTCATTGGTGGAGATATAGAGCCGTCCGATCGAAGAATCTGAGAGCTATAGAGAGAGAGAAATTTTCCGGAAGAGAGATGGAAAGCCAAGCGGGCTTGGCAAGGAGGGACAGTGCCGAGAGAAGTGGCTGAGGAGAAAGACTCAGGAGTTTTGCTTTGGTAGGGGTATCTGAGGGTTTTTGGAAAACATGGAGGGTATTTTGGGAAAGAAAGCGATACGTGTGGAGAGTTTGTGTTCGAAACGATGATACATCGATGGTCAAGGACCAGTCAGAGGACGGCACCTAGTTGGTTTGTGTTATTGACTTACGGTCACCTGACGCGGCGGCCTCAAGAGGAATGTCACCGGCGATGACTACTATATTCCTACCATCACAATGCCAAAGTATTTTTTTGTCAGGGGAAAATACATTTTTCACCCACAAACTATCATAGATTTGACACTTTGCACCTAAAACTACCATTTTTAAGAAATTGCACCCTCAAACTACCAATGTTAGAGACACTTTGCACCATAAACTATCAATTTTGACACTTTGCATCCTTCAACTACTAATATTAAACACTTTGAATCCTCCATTTAACAATAATACCCTTGAGAAATTAATAAATTTACAATAATATCTTACTATATACAAAATGAGTCAAGGACATTATCGTCATTGTAGTCTCAAATTTTAAAAAAAAAGGTGTAAAGTGTCAAAAATTGGTAGTTAGAGGGTGTAATGTATCAAAATTGGTAGTTTAGAGTGCAAAGTGTCAAACATATGGTAGTTTGTGGGTATAAAATATATTTTCCCCTTTTTGTTATGAGGTGAAAATAAAAAATATAAATAGTAAGTTCTAACCCACATGGTGATGCAAGCGGTTTGTTGGTTACTGAGATGCTATTAAGTTAGAATATTTGTTCAAGTTAAAGTCTATGTTTAATTTGAATTATAAAGTCAACAATTATCCTTTAATTAAGTTGGTCTTTTATTTTGGTTGATAACTGAGATGCTATTAAGTTAAAATCTTTATTCAACTTAAAGTCTACATTTAATTTGAATTAGAAGTTAATAATTATCATTAAATTTTATATTTAAATTTTAAATTAGAAGTCAATAGTTATCATTACTGCGATACAAGTAGTTGCACACATTTACAAATCTAATATCTAATGTCTCTATAATTTGTAAGTACAAATTAATTCTTTCATTTCTAACCCTAACTTATAATTCTCCCAAAATTCCACGTTCCCTTTCGCCAGATTGGAGAGAGTAATGCTATGGTACTAGAAATAGATGACATTCGTCTCAAATAAAAAATACAAACTTTAAGAGAATACAACGAGATAAACTTTAAGTTTAAATAAAAGAAATGTGGCTACCGGCTTTTGATCAGAGAGATCAAATGTTATGTTTGTTTTAGATCTCAAAACAGTTTTTATGTTTGTGATTTTTTGAAAGTAATGTAGATTCTCTTAGGATTGGTGAAAAGTGTGTTAAGTTGTTAAAATTTATAAAAAATTATTGAGCTCCGTGAAAATGTATTGAAATTGATGAAAAATTAAGTGTAGAAAGCGTTTGGAAAACAATTCAAACATAACAGGGTTTGGGACTTGGGTTAAATCCGGAGGGATCTGAATTTGGAAAGATCTAGAATATATCTAATTACCCAATGAGTCCGCTCTTTTTGGAAAGGTCTAGAGTCAAGGCGATAGGAAAATCTGCCATATAGAAGTTAGGTTCAAAATACTTCGAAGTTAGGGTTCAAAACGAGGAGATTTGAGTAATGCGGAGCACTGATATCAAATTAATTAAAATAGTCTGATCCATGAGATGAGGAGGAGAAAAAAGGGGTCTGACTTATGCTAAGCCAACTCTGCAGAGAGACAAGTCTTTATTAGTTGAAGTGGTACCCCTCAAGAGTGATATAAAATAGAAGGGATCCAGACCTTGAGTCTGAACAAATCGAAAGATCTCCTGTATGGATAATACAATATCAGTTGGTCGCGAACCTAATTCTAATTGATTTATTCCGAAGCAATGGACTCTCTCTCTTTCGCTCGGTGAATAGTTTTTTTCCGGTACAGGAACCAAATCGTTTTTCGGATAATCACGGGTTGCTCGCCCGTTCTGTGTGACACGTATAGCGGTACTTATCGCCAACTAATGGTGGCGATTTGTCTTGTTTGGCCTCTTTCTTCTTTGGAAACGAACATGAACAAGTTGATACTGATAGAGGCCGTTTATTTTCTCTATTTTTTTCAGAACATCGGTTATGTCGTCTCCCAATAAGCGGCTCTGCTGGTTTACATGATGCTTTTGGAAACTTCTACGTGCATGGACGCCACGTACGTGCCAGCATTTAATTCAGTACTCTAGAACAGCTAAGTTATCTAGGTCGACTAAAGGTTGTAACAGGTTCATTCATCTGGGGGTAGTGTGAGAACTGAGAACGCAGTTATGGAGAGTACGCCAAGTGCAGCAAGTGGAGGTCCAGCGGAGATAAAGCAGCCGTCGATGAAGAAGATTGAGCACAAGAAGATGAAAGTGATGGTGGCGATTGACGAGAGCGAAGGGAGCTTCCACGCTCTCAAGTGGGTGCTTGACAATCTCTTTGTGTGCATCGGTGCAGCGCCGGAAACGAGCCTGGATGAAGTGGGGATGATCGTACTGGTTCATGTTCAGCAGCCCTTCCAACAGTACGTCTTCCCGGCAGGGCCCGGTGGAGCCGGTTCGTAATTTTCCGCACCAATTAATGTTTCTTTATCATCTTACTACCTTTCCTTTTTTGTTCCTCTTTGGTTTTGCGTTTTTCAATGGACATATTTTCTAATGGTTTAGTTCATAATAAGAAGCAAGTAATTCTGACTTAAATTAGTTTGACAAACTCTAATCTAGACTAAACAAATGGTAAGTGCATGCAATTCACTAACGGTTAGAAATAAAAAATTTTATACTTGATAAGTGAGACATCCATTAAGGGAACACCCAATTGGAATATTAATTGTGTTAACTCACTTATGATTTAAAACATTACAAGGAGGCTTCTATATATAAGCCTAAAAACTCACACACCCCACATTGCTAAGCAATGTGGGACTCTTACTTTCAACACTCTCCCGCAAACTCAAGATGGACAAACCGACAAACCTTGAGTTTGAAGTTACAAAAATAATTATAGAAAAAATAATTACAAAGATTGTCGGTACTAAGCCTGGAAGTCGCCGGTACTGCGCCAGGAGGATGCCGGTACTGAGCCAGGAGAAAGCCGGTACTAAGCCGAATGGTCGCCGGTACTAAGCCGGGAGAAAGCCGGTACTGAGCCGGAAAAGTTGCCGGTACTAAGCCGAAAAAGTTGTCGGTACTAAGCCGAGAGAAAGCATGTACTAAGCCGAGAGAAAGCCTGTACTAAGCCAGATGGTCGCCAGGAGGTAACCGGACTAAAGCCGAAAACCTTCCTCTGATACCATGTTAGAAATAAAATTTTTTATACTTGATAAATGAGACATCCATTAGGGGAACACCCAATTGGATTAATTGTATTAACTCACTTATGATTTAAAACATTATAAGGGAGCTTCTATATATAAGCTTAAAAACTCACACACCCCACATTGCTTAGGCTCCTACTTACTGAAGATCGTTTTCGGGTAACTACGAACAGAAGATTTCACTGGTAAAAATGATTTGCTCTTTTTTGGCAAATTTGTGAATAAATTGTTCGTACTTACCGAAGAAATCGATTAAATTTTCCAAAAGAGATTCAAAGAAAATGAAAATCTAGCACAGAAATCGCTAGAGGAAGGGGTTGAACCTTCGACCTTGTGGTTAACAGCCACACAATCCATGATAAATTTGACACATGGTTATGTGGATTTCGAATGTAATTGGGTCAAATTGTTTGTGTTCGGGTTGGTGACCTCAATATTGCATGGTTTTGGTACCTAAAAAGATATCATTTTTCATCTCATCTACAGCATTTTATGCAACATCTTCCGTAGTGAAATCAGTGAGGAAAGCTCAGGAAGAAAATTCTGCAGCCATACTCTCTCGTGCATTACTGATGTGCAAAAACAAGATGGTAAATAAGCTCTCTCTCAATTATGAAGCGGCACCCTTGATTATCCAACTATGGTTTTTTCCCGTCGGAATAGTATTTAGGCTGCAACCGGTTGCCCAGATCGAAAAGATGAATATGGTAAGCATTATTAGGCTTTTGGATGCCAAACTTGTGCAGGTCAAAACAGAGACCCTAATTCTTGAAGGAGACACGAAGGAGATTATCTGTCAGGCTGCAGAGCAAATACATGTTGATCTCCTTGTAGTGGGTAGCCGTGGCCTTAGCAAGATCAAAAGGTGAATTTTATGCTTTCATTATTACACGTATTGTCTAACCGAATATTGCTAGCTAGGCAATAGACTGCTATTAGAATAAACGAGCAGATTGCAGTATGGATCGTCTACTGAAAACTAAAGCACTTGAAAGCATAAGAATTTGGAAGATATGTTGGTGATGACCGGCGTAAATGTAAGACGTATTTTATTGATGTTATTTCATTGCTTGGTTGCAGGGCATTCTTGGGAAGTGTCAGTGACTACTGTGCACATCACGCAAAATGTCCCATCCTAATCGTGAAGCCACCCAAGGAGTCCACCAAGTAGTTGAGAAAAAGCGCAGAAAAATAAAGGTCGAAAATAAGGGTCATGGCTCGAGTGCATGTCCATCTCTAGCTATGCACGATGATAGGGCCTAAGCTTTGCCCGTACAAGGAGTGTTCGTAAATTGGGTTTCCATCCAATCTCTTGCCTTTCTACCTTCCAATGTTGTACAAAAGCCTCGCAAATGATTAAAAAAAATTGTAGAAATTGTTGCTGTTATTGCAGGTTTTGGCTTATCTACCAAGACGACCTTTCTATCCGTATAATCCTTTAAAATTGTTGCAATAATTAATGCTGGTATGAATCGGTCTTAAGGAGAGGTTGAGTGACAAACGATCCAGTCCAAACCCTTCTTTGTTTCTTAGAATTGGAAGTTTTTCGATTTCTTTTTATACTGAGACCAATTGGTAAATGCTGTTACATGCATGAGTAATACAGAGTGGGAGTGGAGATTATATTAATGTTGAAATCTAATACAAGAGGCTTGGAAATTGCTCGGATTCTGGACTTTCGTAAGATAGGACAGAAATGAATCAGCGAGAGATATAAACTCTTTAAAATGTCTCTTTGAAAGTCCCTGTCAGTGAAAACATGTTTGCAAACTGTTGTCTTTCTTCTTCCCCTTGTCGAGGAAAGTTAGTAGATCCCTCCCTGTTTTTGGGCCTGACTCATAGGCCTCATCTATTAGGTAGCTACTGCAGGGTGTACGGAAACGAGGTCAAAATGATTGTAGAAGCAGGCAACGAGGCCAACAGGACTGAGCTCACGGTATGTGTCGGTGAGAAATGAAAGCTTGTTCTGCAATTTAACCCTGCAGACAGAACACGGGTGTCTCCAAAAACTTAAAACTGGCAAGAACAATCACTAAGGGACCGGAAAGGTCAAGTCTCATTGACAAACGCACAGACCTGTTGACTCATGAGAATTTCCACTGCCACATTAAGATCCCCATCAGCCGCTGCTAATGCAACTTCTACCTGTGTCTGAAACAACCCCAAGACATTTGTATTCAGCATGCCAACCATCCAAATGTCACTTATTTCCAGTACAGGAAGAATCGGTTGTTAGGTTGTTAATTCACACGATTTTAGCAGTGTTTGTGTTATGAGCTAACGAAATTGTGGCAACCAACTTCATGTGAACCATGAAAGGACATGCATATAGTGCAACGGATAATTAACTGTGTAAGGACAGTGATGCAGCTTTACCTTTTCAAAACCCATTGATACAAGTTTCCCAATTTCTTCATCTGAAGCCACTGAACCCTGCATAAGATCGCTGAGTTCAGAAGCAGGTGAACCAGAAAAAGGGTAAAAGGAAAATCCAACTCATAACTTTACCAAAGAGACCTGATGGCGCACAGGGATTTCCGCTGCTGCATTATCTGCTGCTTCCCGCCTAAAATTGTCACAGACAGAGGAAAGAGGGATATCATTTGGCCACAGAAATTCAAAGAATGTATCATACTACCTGCTTAGTATTGGTCCTTTGGATGTAATTTACTAAACGCACAACCAGAGGCTTCAAGCAACAGAAGAAGTCAACACCTATTTGACAAAACATGCTTACTGGCAGAAATCTTAACATAATTGAAAGGACACCATCATTAGGCTATTGTATTCCGAGCATTACCCAACGTATCCTTCAATAACAAATGGCCACAGTTGCCTACAGCACAAACTGTTATAACAGAGTAGATGACTTCAGCCTATAAAGCGTTTGATTGTCCAACCTACTTTCTCATTTCTCTTTCCTTTTTTAATTCTTTTAGGTTTCAAAATCGGGTAAAGAAAACCTAATCAAAACATCATTTCATAAAATGAAGTACTCAATTATTTCAGACCAGTAATCAGGAAAATTCATGTAGAGCCAATAACATCGTACCCTCCATTAAAAAACTGTTGTCCAGTACCAGTTGCTGCCGTTTCTGAGGGATTCTGGTTGCTAGTATCCAAGAGTCTAGCCTGTAGGTTTGAATCTGGATTACCACCAGAAGCCCTTTGAGCTTGCACAGATCCAAGTGTCCTTCCCATCCCTGGAAATCTTTGACTGTCTTCTGTTGACTGCATTGATCAAAAAGAGCATAGTAGATCTGTGAACTTACATTACTTTGATCAGTATTTTCCGCAAGTATTTATTTATTTCTCTTCAATATTGCCCAAATTCATTCAGGCTTAGCCATCAGTCTATCTTAATTTCCACTAAAGTTTGGCCATTTGGCATAATGAAGCGAGCTTAGAAAATTGTCCATTTTTTCCTGTTCTGTTTGCTACCACAAGTTGAAATGGAAGATAACCTTAAAATTCTCTCCACAGATGTTTCACACTCAAAAATCAGTAACCGATGAATCATTGAGCATTCAAAGTAGGAGATTGTTATATCCTAACAATGAAATATTTTCCTGAAAGCCACACTGGGGAAAAGATCAGAGCAAGAGTTATATCCCTTGAAAGATTAGGTCTGTAATTAACTTGTTAAATCTGAGACTCAGAAAATATAAGAACTAGTGCAGTTAAGAAAAGTGAACAACTGCTCGCATACTGGAAAAAAAACATTGTAAGAAGTGTCTTGACCATTTTCAGAGGTGCAAAAATAGTGATTCATTAATACCTGAGCAGATAATTCCCTTTGTGGCATCCATGAGGACAGATTTCTCCAAATATTTCCAGAAAATAGTCCACTGCTTAACAAAAGAAATATAATGTCATGTTTCTAGCAAGATTGTCCTTAACAAAAGACAGTGAACCCATAAGATACCTAGAAGTCGTATTTTGGCTCGAATATGTAGGGATGTAGCCTGCTGAATTCCCGCCAGTGCACAAAATAAATTTAGGCCGCCTCACAAAAGATGACTATGAAAAAGATCATATTGGTTAATGTTTGTCTATCTTAAAAGCACATTATTAGATCCAAAGGTTTGTCCAATATATGTACATACAACCATCTATAGCATGCCTTCTTTCTGCAATTACCAACTTATGTTGCATAAGATTCTGTTGCCAAAAAATTAGAAATTAGCATTTCTAAAAGAGGAGAACATTCAGCAGTCGACATTGAGAACTTCCCTAGTTATTTGAATTTTCAGTGAATGGAACTGAAAGAATACCAAAAGGTTGAAAATTGAGATTCCCAGATAAGTACAAAGCAGGTCAATACTTAGTGGGAAGCCTGAATAACATTATGTAGGGTTATCACCCCTCTCAGTTCCATGATCCTAATAGCCGTCCAAGCTCACTTGTACTCTTTCTCAAGGAAGAAAAGCCTATGACAATAGTTATCCCATAGCCTTGCTGTGATAAAAGTAGTTCCAAAAAGATTACTTACAAGCCACGGGGAGGCCTCAATAGCAGAATAAAATGATGTCCCAGGCATCAAGAAGTTGAATAAGCCATAAGTATCTGAAAGTATGGAGAGAATTATAGAATTTCCACCAAGATTTTTAACAGAGTAGGGAAAAATTTTGTTTTGGGGTTTGGGGGTGGGGGAACAAGCGAGGAACAGAGATATATCAAAATGGAGAGGAAACTCACATGCAAATCCAGACAAAATGCCACATAGGTGTCCAAGTAATGAGACATTTGTCATAAGGAGCTGGAACACAATCAACAAGATCCATGCATACCTGGAACAGATAATACAGCCAATTATGTCTTATCTTGAAAAGACCACTTAGGGATAGCATAAAGAATATAATAGACATCAGATCAGCATTTACCATTTAGCAGGCACATTAAAGAGCCCAAAGAAACTGTAAAACAACATCAAACAGTTCTAAAATCAGAAGACCCAATACATGGATGATCAATTAAAAGAAACTATGCAATGTTTGGTGGATGATAATAAATTGACCGACAGGATTCACTCATGCAAATGCAGTAACATGACTGTAAAAAGTCGGCATAATGCACTTGAAAATTTACTTCTGCCAGATTTATCATATAGGAATGTCGAGCATGATATAATACAAATAATTGTCACATATTGTTAAATTAAGTATCAGAATGACCAACCTCCTAGATTGGACCCCACTCAAGCTTGTTTCAATCACGATCATAGAAAATAGGATCCCAGAGAAGCCTATAGAACACTGATTCGTAATAAACAGATAAGGGTGAAAAGGATTATGCGCCACCACCACTGCAATGAGAAGATGAAAAAAAGCATTGCTCGTAGCCAATAGAACTATCATATACAACAAGCGGACAGACCCCATGATTCTCTCCAATTCAGAACCCAAAGGAACCAATGCCATCATGTTGAACAGAACATGAAGCAGTGAACCGTGAAACAAGACAGAGGTATAAATCCTGTAAACTGTAAAACACAAAAAGAGCAAGGTTAATGACCATTAGAATGACACAACTTGCTTCTGAAACAAGGAATAACTACAAAAGATATATGAAAGAAATAAAAATGAACAATTTCTTTTCCCTTTACAAGAAACAGTTATTTCCTACAAAAATCAAATAGTCAATTACGATTAGCAAATTAAGAGGGAACTACAGTTCTAATATAAAAGAACTCCTAAGGATCAAAAGGACCAGAAATGAGCAATGACATTTAAGTATTGTAAAATAAGGGTCATATTCAATTCTCCATGGATCTACCTTGGAACTTTAATAGAACCGCAGAAGGCAAGAAGCATATTTCAAAAAAGGAGTCATATCCAACCAAGAGACAGACCAAGTATATAATCCCACAAACAACCACCACAGCAGAAGTAACAAATGGAATGCCATCCCACCATTGCCCCAACCTAGTAGGCAATCCTGCCTGCAAACCGCAACAAAAAACAAATGTGAATTTCGCAATGCAAGAGTTAAAGAAAAATCGTATTCCAACAAGTAAACCACCCATCAATTCAAAGCTGATATGACAATGGAGTTTTCAAAATTGAGGGGAAAAGGATGGCCCTTCAATAGAAGGGGAAGGTGAGGACAGGAAGGAAGATAAGCACCTTCTTTACTCCATTAGAATTAGTCAAAACAATCAGGAAGCTAGTTGGCAGGCTAGCACCAGTTAAAGGAAAGAAAGAGATAATCATGCTTCTGAAGTTCTAATGATTGGAAATCAATATTCATGTATAATAGCCACTTCTAAATTTCAAACACGCGCCCCATCTAAGTCTTAGCGAACCAAAACTCATTATTGAATCATGGATGTATTCTTTCCTGTAACAAGCAATTCATCGAAAAACCAAGATGGTGCTACAAGATGCCAGAAGGAAGCAGTAAGTACCTTAACTTCACTTATAGTGCATTAATGGAAGTTTACCTGAAGTCAATATCAAGCTACTTGAGCACACCTCACATTATACTTGAGCACAAAAAAGGTCATTACTTGGAACAAGCAAAGTCAAACATCACCAAAAGCCATTTCCTTGCACTTCCGTGTCCAAGCCACTCAAAACCAAATGCAAGTTTCATCAATGACATCAGAAATGTCCCCTCTGAGAAAAGCTAATTTTTTTCCCTGTGCTTAAAAAACTGTGGAAGAAACTTCTTCTCCCGAAGCAACTACCTACGGCAAACACTCCCAACTATAATGTAAAAGACCAAGTAACGACTAAAAAAAAAACAACTTAGGGTTTCCAAATTTGATCCAAATTCCTTCTCAATTCAGAAATCCTCCCTTATCCAACAAAAATAACAAAGAGACAGTTCAAACCAAAAGAGAAAAACACTAATCCAATAGTAAGAAAGTAACCGACAACTCTATCGTGTACATAACTCCTCCGCTTTGTTGCCAAAAAAGTGAAAGTCAACCCAACTAAGCCCAATGTGGTGATTTACTCAGTTTCAAGAAACAGCTCTCTTGCTTGAAATTTTCCTTTATACCAAATATATCCAGAAGCAAAATTCACAATTTTAGTTATCATTTCCCGAATTTCCCCAGCAACCAAACGGAGCTAAAATTGAAGTTTAAGGTTCCCCACGCATCAATAACAATGCATCACCAAATTACGAACCAAAACAAGAACTGCAAAGGCAGTAGTGAATCTGAGCTTACCTCGCTAACAATGTTGGGTCTCATTTTCTGCGATTTGTTCTCTTTTTCCTCGAACGTTATTGGTTTGAAAAATATTGCTAGGAGTGCCCCACCGGCAACCAGCCAGAATATGCCGTCCACTTCTCGAAAGTTCAAACCCGAAACCCGATGGGTCACTGCTCAGGCGGGTACATCTCGAACGGGCTGCAAGATAATAAAAAATACAGGTGTCATACTGCTTCTGGAGAATTCGGGTTTGGGTGGTAATGGTTCGATTTGAGCCGGATCAGTATCACACTGGGCTGGTACCAGGGGAGGGTCGTTTTAAACTCTTTAATCTTAAAATGAAGGCCCAAAATAGAGTAGTAGTTGGTTTTTCAGTCAAACAAATTGCTTGTCACAAAGAAAACAAAAAAAAAAAAACTTGGACTGCTATGTTTACTGCTAGGCATCCCGATTAGCCTTTTGGAATTCAGGAAAATCCACGTTTTTTTTGTTTGCGTTAAAGAGAAAAAATACTGATTTCAGGTTAATGCTTCCGAGCGATATGTTCGGTTCTGAGTAAAAATATAAGATTTTAGATAAATTATGAATATTTATGTTGAATAGTATTTTATTAGTATTTTTATAAAGATGAGCGCGAAATGATTTGATGTAATTATTTAATAAAAAAATATTGGAGTTATGTGAAAAAGTATAGAGAGAAAATCTATTTTGAATAAAAAAGTAAAAAGTTGTTGGAGATTGTGTAAAATGTATTGATGTTTGTGTTTGAATTCTGAATATGTTCAGTAGTAGTTTGTGAATGTATTTGAATCCTGAAAAAATGTAGGAAACGAACATAACCGTAAAGATTTTCTGCTCGGAAAAGTTTTGCAAATGGGAGAGAAAATTCACATCATATCCTTTCAACATGGCTTTTGAAAACAAAATTTTGTAAAAAAATTAGGGAGGTTAAAATTTTTAGTATAAAAGTTGGTGAAAATTTGAAAAAGTTTGAGAGTTATTGTTTCGGTGTAAAATGAGGAAAATGTGAAAATATTTGCAGGGAAAACAAAACAAGTTTCAGTGTTTGGCTAATTCCTTGAAAATAAACACATAGTGTTTGTTTGTCACCTGAAAATTTAAATAACATTTTGTGAGCTTGTTTAGTTTTTATGTATCTTCTAGATTCAGAATAACAATCATATTAGAGGGATCCAGACAGATACTTCCTCTAATGATCCATTTGAATTATCAAAGGCTCCAATCGGGAAAGTTGTGTATTTCTTACAAATTTGTCAATCAGCAAATGAAGAGCTATTTATAAAGCCTCATCAGAGCCTTCTTACAACTTTATCTCAGCAAACTAATTGCAGAAATGTGGAATCAAAGTTCAAATGATAGCGAGATATTAAAAATAATGAAAGCAGATCCCATAAAATACGAATTACAACATGAAACGTTAAAATAATTTTTTATTATTGATAAAGATATTAAAATACTGCATAACAATCAATTGAGTCTAGAAAAAAAAAATAGAAAGAGAAATTACAAAAAAATCATATATTAAGCAAATCGTGTACATGTTAAAACTCTTTGTCCTTGAGAGAAAGAGAGACGTTGACGAACTAGTTAGAGAGAAGAACTGAGCAGATTGCAAAATGGGAGAGCTGGAGATTTTTTGAATTTAAACTTAAAGATAGGCTTTAATTTGTTATGATATTAGAGAAAAAAAATAGTAGATAGCTTATGTTACGATAGAATAGAGAAAAAATAGTCACCTGAAAAATAACTTAAGTTTTTTTGTTAAGATATTAGAAAAAAAATAGTAGATATCATATGTTTACTATAGAATAGAGAAAAAATAGTAGATAATATATGTTGCGATAGAATAGAGAAAAAATGTTAACTGGAAAATAATTTAAGTTTTTTTGTTAGAGAAAAAATAGTAGATAGCATATTTTGCGATAGAATAGATAAAAAAATAGTCACCTGAAAAATAACTTAATTTTCTTTGTTACGATAGTAGAGAGAATATAGATGAGAAAAAAATAGTAGATAGCTTTTGTTAGATAAAATAGAGAAAAAATAGTCACCTGAAAAAGTAACTTAATTTTCTTTGTTAAGATAGTAGAGAGAATATAGATGAGAAAAAAAATAGTAGATAGCTTTTGTTAAATAAAATAGAGAAAAAATAGTCACCTGAAAAATAACTTAATTTTCTTTGTTACGATAGTAGAGAGAATATAGATGATAAAAAAATTATTAAATAGCTTTTGTTAGATAAAATAGAGAAAATATAGTCATCTGGAAGCGTAAGTTATTTTCAGCCTGATACATGTTATTTTCCTTTGACCACTTATCTCATTTTTCCTTTGACTCTTTTTTCAGCCCCTACCAAACACATATGTTTTTGAAAATATTCTACATGAAAATATATTCAGTCGAAACAAACGCAGCCTTAGTAAAAAATTGAGGAGAAATTTTTTTGTAACGATGATAAAATTTGAAAGCCAACATCATTTCCCCAAGGGAGTTTTCTCTTTCCCTTATTCACTGAGAGATTGGTGTCTTTTACGCACTTGACTTATCATACAAGTTCACTTTGAATTAAGATCTCATGTAATTCTTTGTCTGAATTGTACAATGTAATTAAAAAAAGATAAACATAATAGGTAGACCCTACACTATTTAATATTACTCATGTAAAATTTTGAACATTATAAACCTTATAATGAAATCCACATGTTATGTCTATCTCTCTTTACAAGAAGAAAATCTATAGCTTTGACCAAAAAGGGAAACAAATAAATGCAATTGATCTTCCCCCAAAGGCTTGCAAATGACAGAAGAACGTTCTGAATAGAAACAAAACGGAAAATGGTATATGAAGAAAAAGTCAAGTCAATAATAAAATGAGAAGAGAACCCAAATAGGAGTAGTTTCATTCATTGCAATAAGTTACAAGTCCAGCTTTGAAATCGGAAAGGTTCTGGTCGTGGGAAAAAGCAGCAAAGAGATATTGGAAAATCTGCTGAATGAACCTGGGTCATTCTGAACAGAGAACATATACTAACATCTAGTAGCCTGACACTCAATTTCCTTGCAAAATAGGTCCTCATCAACCTTCTAGCAGTAGGAATCTGGTTGGCAGGCAAGATTTCTTCATTCAAACCATCACTAAATCTGCACTCCAACAAGTTCATCTGTCTCAAATCAACCAAGCACGGAGACATTGTCAATCAAGTGATTGTTAGAATTTGGTGTTTATGACTGTGTACAACAAAAAAGTAAAAGTGAAAAGGGAAAACTATCGCTTAGGAAAAAGAGCAAAAGCCAGATCACAAAATCCCGAGGAAATTGATTTCGGAAGCCAATAGCCATTCATAACTAGGAAATAAACAATAAAACTGGCGGAGGCGAGGAGAAGAGAAATAATTATAAGGAAATCTTATGCATCTATGTCTCTTCTATTTTATTGGTTAAAATGTAAACCCAAGACCCGACCCGACCCGACCCGACACACCTCTTTACAACATGGGACAAGGTCAATAGAAAAATTCTGTAGTGCTCAATGAATAGGCAACCCTAGCAGATCATTTGCCCAAGGGTAGCATCTAGTTATGACTACGTCATGAAACATTATTTTACTACCATAGCTCTTTCCCTCGAGTATAATAGAGTAGAAAAATGATCGTAACTTGCAAGTTCTGGCCATGAGGAAAGAAAATGCACCTAATCCTCTTGATCCCAGCCTCTCAACCTATTTCCTGGGTCATAGTTTGTGAACAGCCGAAACTCATTTCCAAGTTTGCTCGAGTGCTGAGGCCGAAAACCACATGGACGCAAACCCATAAGCACGGCAGCTCTTTCTTTCTGCACCTCTCCTGCAAGTCATCCATTCAATAAACTATCAAATTTATGATATAAACTATAAAGAGAAACAGACAACAGATGCCCTGAGGTGATGATAGGTAGGGTTCGACATTTATTTTGTAATTCAGTAGGTTTAATTCCTCAAACAGTTAGAACATTTACCTGTAAGTAGAAGCAAGTAAGATTCTCCAGGTGGTGAAAGAAAGGAAATTGTCTGACTGACTTTCTCCAAACACTCCTTACTCTGCCATTATATGTAATATATAAGCTGATCGCTTTGTTTTTCATCAAAGTAAAAGAAACAAAAAATAAACAGCTGAAAAATATGAAAAGTCATATTGTTGTACACGACGACAAAAAATAGGTACACCATTACATACATTTCAACCAAGGAGTTACGACCAAAAAATTGAACCCATGGGAGAACTTTAATTCCCTCGCACCATATTGACCCAGCAAGCAGGCAATATCTTATACAAGCTATTTTTAGCCCTTGAATTCCTTTGTACAGAAAACAAAACAGATGTCCATCAACTAAGTGAACTTTCAGATGCCTCCAACTTATAAACCATATTGAAATGATTAACCACCAACGTGATTTGAGAGTTGATGTTTCATAATTGCTGAAAGAAAACTACGCAAAACCAATTCTCTTGGTTTTTCAGTAGGATTTCATTGACAGAGGGTATGTAATAGTCTATAAATAGTCCAGTATTTTTACACTTAGTAATTTTCAATCAATAATAATTTGATAACCATTTGTGCACACTCTCAGTCAGATGCCTTCTTCAAATCTAACATCCTTATGTTGAATATTAGGAATTAACATTGGAGCAGACATTTTCAGAAAGACCTACATTTTTTTCTTTTTGACAACTGAAAAAAGACATACTTGGACAGAAGCTCTAGGCATTCCCTTCTTTGTTGAGGAAAAATGTTAGAAGTAAAAAAGGAAATACTAAAACGGTAGAGTGAAAGAAGGGCTAGCATTGAATTACTTTCCACAGAAAGATGAAAACTTCAATCAGAAGGGCTAGTTATCAACTATCCCTGCTGTACACAAATAAGCTTACCAGGTATGGAGGATCTGCAACTACAATGCGGAAAGCATGCTTTAGTTCCAACGGCAACTCTTCTGGTTGGTTGTAATCATAAAAAGTGAAATCACTTCCGTATTGCCCAAAGCGTTTGTCGTGCTCAAGAAGTTGTACTGAGATCTCACTATTAAATTTCTGAAATCAGATAAAGGGAAAATAGTAAGATAACACATAGAAGTGCAAAGGGGAGACTTCATGATAGTATCATTCCTATAGTACTATCGAAACCTGCGTGAGCATAGTACTATCGAAACCTGCGTGAGCACCTTGTTCCATTACAGGATCCTGTTCCATGTTTCTATTCAAAAGATCACCCCTCAAATGCGGTAACTAATCAAACTCTATATCCCACAGTCCCAAAGCTGCAATGATTCAAATTGAACTTCTAAGCTCCTTTATGAAATTAGCCCCTAATCCGAACCCCCAGCAGAGGTATGCTTGTAGGTAAAGGGAATCGAGTCTCTGTTACTGGTTAACGAGGATAGGTATAGAAAAATATTCACTCCCCCATCAGATTTTCTCGACATATGGGATCCTCACCGCATGCTTTCGGTTAACCTCACTTACGGCAAAGGTCGGATTACTTTTCATCCTTGCTCTAGTGTCCTCATGATCTTGGTCTAGTAAAAATCGTATCATCTCATCAATCTACTTGTCATTTATATTCTCGTACGATTCCTTTCACTTAGGTCAGAACACAACAATCCCATGAGAACAACAACCTGTGTGTGAGTCACTGCGTGCATTGAAATGGAAAGAAAAAGAAAAAAAGAATTGTGCATTGAAATAGAAAGACGAACACAAAGCATGAATACCAGTCCAACTCAGGAATTACAATAGAGCTAAAATCTACGAGATAGCCAACAGATGCTATAAATTGACACCACAAAATCGTACATTTTTTTTATAGCCCCTCAAGATAATAGTTCTCCCACAATCAACATAAAAAATACGTATGCAAAAAAATATAAAAAGAGGAAGAAAGTCCAATTTTTTCAGCAAATTACAAATACAAAACGAGAACTTCAAAGGAAAAAAAAAAAGAGAGACAAAGAATACCGAAAACCTTGAGATAAGCGTAGAGGGTGGGGCAAGCGATGCAAGCGACGCGACAATCGGAGGCCTCGCAAAGAGCGAGGACCTCTTGGGCCACTGTCTCAGCGGTCTCGCGGTCGTACCAGAACTGGCTCAGCCTCCAGTCCTCCGAAAGCAAAGTTACCTCCTCCGACTTTCCTTCAGTCTCTACATCACGGTCAACAATGAGAGACCGGTTTTGGTCCGCCAGAAACTCTTTGAGGGCGGAGAGGGTTTCAGAGCTCAGCGTTGGCGAGAGGTCCTCGTCGTTGTCTTCGAAAACGACGTCGTTTTCCGGGCTGGGATGGTCTCGTAGCTCCTCCATTTTCTTGAGCTCGTGTCGGTGCAGGAGAAACGGGAAAACTGACACAGGCAACGACTAAACACGACCATTGTGTTCTTCGGCAGGTGCGTTGTGGGCTTTGTATAAAGTATAAACACAACGAAACGGTTGTCGTTTAACTTTCCCAAAAAAAAAAAATTAGGTAAAATTCTATAAGCCACAGTTTACATTTTTACCGCAATACCTCCTGTGCATACGTCCAAATTGCAATAGTTTTGTGCCCGGATTGACCATTTGGTGGGAGATGGGGGGTTTATTGGAATTTTTCTATTTTTCTCATTTTATGTTGTCCAAGGTAAGAATGTTTCCATTTTATCTCTGGTTTCTGTTTGCCCATGGCTTGAACATGGGAAAGTACAACCCACCACGAAAACAAACTACAAAAATCCTACAATTATTCTGACTCAAAATCCAGAACTTCATGTGGGAAAGATTTATAACGTTTCTTCCATCAGTTGCCAGTAAAGAAGATTGCAGATCATTTCCGGTAAAGCAGGTCATTTAGCCCAATGACATTAGACAATGAGAATCTGACCTTCTATCTTTCTGAAAAAGATTCCACAAATAGCTTGCAACTGCTTACAAAAGCTTCATAAATTTTATGACTTTTTATCGAATATGTTGTTGCTGCTTGGTTTATAATTGCCGCTTTCGTCTTCAAGATCCAGAAGTCCAATTGTTTCTCCATCTAGAACTGAAGCATCTCATTCCATCTCATTTAAAGCAGGCAAGCTTGATTCACTATCTTGAATATAATTCAACAGTCTATCACAGAGATCCACTGGGACAATATCCTTATCCTTGAGTAATCTAATAAGTTCCTTTGCCCTTTCCACATCTCCTTTGCCTTTCAAGTACTCCAGACAGGAAGCCAAACTTTCTTTGCTTGGCTTCCACCAAGGCCCACAGACCAAAATTGCCTCCTTCATTGCTTCGATTCCCCTTTCAGTTTGATTTATCTGAAGATAACCCGTCGCCAAGAAATAGTATGTCTTGACATCAGGCTTCATTCCTTTTGCCATTACTCGGTTGAAAAGGGATTCAGCCTTCTCCATAAGACCTTTTCTGCAAAAAGCACAAATCAGGGCGTTTGGAATCCGGATATCAAGGCTTAACTCTCTGGATTCCCACTCATCAAATATCTTCTCGGCACTATCAATGTCGTCAAACTTCAACAGTGAGGATATGACACTCCTATAGCCCTTATTATATACCTTATCCTTCGCCTTGTAACACTTCCAGAGTCTTACAACTTCATCTTTCTTGCCTATTGCTGCATATTGTGTGAGCAGGTAATCAAATGCTCTACTCCTCCCTTTGAAAGTTACCATTGCCAATCCCTCTGATTTCTTGAGCATTGCCAGAGCCCTTTCCACAAACCCTGCTTTTGTGTACCCATTTGCCGCAACAGCATAAACAGCCCAATCAAAGACAATTTGAGGATTGGATTCTGCCCTTCTCAGAATATTGTCAATGCCCTTGACGTCACTAGCAGCTGCATATGCACTGAGCCTGATACCAAATGTATATTTGTCGAAATTGATGCCCCTTTCTTCCATTTCATGCATCAAAGTGTCGAGCTTGTCATGTTTTCCAGTCTGATAATAGAGATTAAGCAGAACATTGTAAGTCACTATACTCTTATCTAAACCCAAATCTTTCATCTTCTGCATAACGGCCTCAGCTTTCTCCACATGTTTTAGGTAGGCATAGCAGTTGAGAAGAGCACTGTAAACCTCAAGACCTCTTAATTTCATTGGAATATTATTAAAATAATTCTCAGCTTGTTCTATCCCCTGAACTTTTGCAATCAAGTCTAGGCGGATTGCAATATCACGGAAAGTAAGGTAAAAGTACCTCTTGTCAGTCATCCACATGGATACCTAGGAAAAAAAGATCACGAGTGAGATCTTTTAGATATAACTCTATTTCACACGAAATATATATCCACGGACTTATTTATTTAATTTTTTTTGGGGGGGGGGGGGTGGGTGGGTTGAGGGGGGAATAAAATCCACAGATATTATCACCCCGATGATACAGTTTAGCAGAAGTTTACATTTCTTTCTTTCTAGAGCATTGGTATTTGGTTGATAGTGTCTTATCAAGAAATGATCTCTACACTAGTATATGACACCATCAACAAGGCTTTATTATGGAACAGTGACACAGCAAGTGTGTCATCCATCCATTGGAATGATGTCATCTAATGAGCCCTATCAGCCAAGAATAAAGAGACAAGCAGATGTTCTATTTCTGCAAACAAGGATCACGATAATTACATACCTACTTTGAAATGCAGGCATTCCATAACCACACTGTAATGTGCCTATAATGACTGCTTCAAGGAAGCAAGGCCACCTCAAAATTCTTAGACAAAATTGGGAATGTTACTGGATTAATTACAAATACATATTTTTTTTTATAAGTTAGATTAATTACAAATACATACAACAGAATCTATACTACCGGGACTCTGTTGATAACCACTACTTGTTTCCAACATGTTCTTTACCCACAACTGCCTACAAGTAAAACACCTGAAGGAAAGACACTAAAATCTGACGTCTCAACCATAACACTAACTGCTTCTCCTCGACCTGGTCACCCTATTGGAGTTCCCCACTAATCCACACATACCATCATCAAATTACACCCATATGCCAAAGAGGGTCAAGCATGTTACACCCAACGTAGTTGATAAAAGTAATTATTATCAAATGCGAGATACACAAAATCTAAAGGAACCTATACAAACATAGAGCATCCTGAATATGTCATCTTTATTCACAGAAATTGACTGGAGAGGAAATGATTCAAAAATTTATCGTGCTAACACTTCTGCTGGCTCCTATCAAGAACAAAAGATCTGAATTGCCACTCTGCAAACACGAATTTGCCGTGCACATTGATTGACGCACTCAGCCAGCATCCACAATTCAAACCGTCTCTCCCCTCAGAGGATCAATCGAACCACCACTGCGGCGTTTAAATATGAAACTGATTTTAGCATTTCTATCCTCTTAACAATATGTCAACCAAAAACCATTTTGGAGTTTCAAAATGAAACCGATATTAGCATTTCCCCAAGAATCTCTCTATTCGATTGAGGATGTCTCACATCTACCAAATTGATCTATTGTACTACCCAAACTGCTTCATTGAAAGATGAAGACCAAACATTTGACAATGATGGCGACGAGGGGATACCTCAAGGGCGTGGGTATATCGTTTGTAGCGTCTGAGCTCCTTGATGATAGCGACGAGGGGTTCTAAGCTGACGGTTCGGCCTTCCTCAATCCATTGGTCGAGTAGCGGTACGATCGAGACCCTGGAATCTCCGACGGGCGAAATCCGACGGTAGAGAGCGGTCAGCGACGGATTCCAGGGTTTCCTCCATAGAGTTGACGCGGTTGAGGTTGAATAGAGCGAAACGCCCCGTTCGTTTCGGAGACCGAAATTAATGCACAAGTTCAGTATCGTAATGCCTCGAGGTAGCTTCATGTAGGGGAACGACGAGGGAGAGATGGAGAAGGGATTAAGCTAGGGGAACGAGGAAACTAAGCTACAGTAACTACGTTTTGATGTGGGCTAACAACATATACGATCGCAAAGGCAGGTCCGCTTCTAAAGAAACGGCGTCGTTGAGAGTAGTCCACCAGTATATAATAATTTCTTAATCTGCTTTTCGAGAGATTTAATTCATTCACATGCAAACGAGATTCAAATTCAGTATTTTTTTCTAGGCTTAAATGTAACCCATATCTCTGTGTATTTTTATTTTGTAAAAATGTATCTAATGTAAGAAAAGTTTATTTTATATCCATGAGGTAACCCTTCGGTAGGGGTGGTTAACGATAATGTAGGTGACGGTTTGGTAAAAACTGCCACCGTCACCGCAATTGACGGAATCACATAATTGACATTGTCACCGCACCGATAAGGCACAATAACCGTTCTTGCCGGTGACGGTATTAACGGTATAACCGTTGTGCAAAAAAAAATGATTTTTTCCTTGGGCTTCTTCATTTTTTTTTTTACTATTTTGAGCTGTTTGAATTTATAACATAATATCATAATCAATAATCATATCAAATGGACAAATATCATAATCTATTCAAACATAATTTCATAATCAATATAATCATAACAAATATAATAAGTTGTCCAAAAGTCCAACATAATATCATATTCAAACATAAAGACTAAAGTTTAATAAAAGTGTTCAACAATGTGATATAAACCAACTAACATATTCTAACAAAAGCTCAACAAAAGTATGTACATAATCAATAATCATTTTAACTCTCAACTATGGGTAGTTAACGGTAGTGTAGGTGACGATTTGACGAAAATTGTCACCGTCACCGCAAATTAACGGAATCACATATTTGACACCGTCACCGCACTGCTAAGGTACAATAACCGCCCTTACCGGTAGCGGTGACGGTTTTAGCGATTAAAACGCTCACGGTCGGTGCAAATGAACACCCATACCCTTCGGTTTAAATATACCCATCTCTGTTTAAAAACTTAACGGTACTAGGTGACGTGACACGTCTATACCATTTAAATTTTGTCACGTGTCAATGGGCCCCACAATATCTAGGTCATATGCCAACTAGACGCCATGCAAGCATCTATTTTCCATGTAACTTAAAAAACAGTAATAAAAAAATAAGAGGAATGGCGTCGTTCCTCGTGGTGCAAAAAAAGCACTCGTGTGGCCTTCTCCCCAATAACAAGAAGATCATATTTATTACTTATAATCGATCGCAAGAAGCAAAGAAATATTAGAGTCCACACATAATCCAATTACCGAATATAAATCAAGATTCTCAAGTATTTCCAACATAAAATAGAAAGCGCCTATGGCATATCCCACGATTATATGTGAGACTGATACATGTCAAACCATGCATTTTCTGCTAAAAGTTGAATATCGATTCGATTTTACAGCATTCCTTGGCACTTTTTAAGACGAATGTGAAATTAGCGCACAAATGGACTTCATATTTATATCAACATCTCATATTCCATGTAGATTGTTTATAGCACTTCAATTCACCCATTTATTTGTAATCAAAGATCGTCTTTCTCTGTTAAATAAATTCCACTTGAGAAACTATCAATATTGTTTAATTAGTTATTAATAGCTTAATATAATCAAAACGGTACCCAAATGAATTATAACGAACTTACAGTATTGTTGTTGTACATGAGACAACTATAAAATTGATGTCCCGGGTTACTATCTGTCAGGGAAGTACACAAGCGTGCGGGAAAATCACAACCACAGATCACACTGTTGGGTTGTTGACCACTGCTGCACTTGGGGACAAATCCACGTTGGGAGACTCCAGATGGGCGGGAGGAGGATTGAGAATCTGAGTACATAGCGTTTGGGGAGGAAAATGTGGGTTGATCGAGCAAAAGACGCAGAGGGGAGGGAAATGTTGGTGCTATAACAAATTCAGGTGGTGGGGAGGCAAAATTTGGGGGAAATTTTTTTTAGGGTTCGATAACAAAACGAGAGCAACCAGGGGAAATGGGGGAGAAGACCACACAGGTGTTTTTCTGCACCAAAAGGAACAACGTAGTTCCTCTTTTTTTTATTAATGTTTTTTTTAAGTTACATGGAAAATAGATGTTTGCATGACGTCTAGTTGGCATCTGGATATTGTGGGGCTTACTGACACGTGGCAAAATTTAAATGATGCAGACGTGTGGGAAACGTGCTACTTTACTTCGTACCGTAAAGTTTTTAAACGGACTCAAACGGAGGAGCATATTTAAAATCAAAGGGTTACCTCATAGATAAAAAAACAAACTTTTCGTACGGTCGATTGATCATTTAAGCTTTTTTCTATTAAAGTAGATATCTCTTGCATAACTGTGATAATTGATCATCTTCTTTCACAACGTATGATCAAACAGGTAGGTTAAAGCCTTACGTGACAAGCATTCTCGACCTTACAAAATATACGAAGATAAAAAGTTTTATCCGATCGCTAATTGCTCAGTGTCCAATTAGTGGTCGGCGACATCTAGCACCGGTAGAGACACCAACACACTCCGCTGGAACCACCGGAGTGCGGTTTAGCACAATGTCCGTCGTACGCATAAGGCTCCACTTTATTGTCGAAGCATCTCCTTCTACAAGCCGTTGTATCAGGACATGTTTGAGGCTTACACTCCAACAGACGCCAACAGAAAGTCTCCACGTCTACTAACATATAAAGAGGAAGCAGAAATTAGAATATGAAATTAAACTTTGCTTCAAACGTACGGTGTCGCTTAATCTCCTTACCAGCATTCGCAAGTAGTACTGCAGTCATAAAGAACATGGCTGCGAAAACACATTTCTTCGTCATTCTCTCTGATCTGTCTGTATTCCTTGCTTGTAAATTGTAGTTAGATGCTAACTAACTGCGGGTATTTATATTGTACGTTGCCTTTTCTTTTTCCTTTTTTTTTGTTTTTTTGACAATGCAGTGAATACGGTGGAGATGGGATATTTTAGTACCACCCAATAAGCGAAAAATAGGAGGCCAGCCGATCGCCGTCCTTGAGCTAGCATTAGCAAGCTATCCAAAGGACATCCGCACAGAATTCTGAAAATTAGTTTGTTAATTACGTTTGTCAGCACAAGTGGGTGCTGCAGTAGTAGTGTTCATCGGTTGATTCGTTAAACCTCTTGAACAGCGCTCTTCATTAATTTTAGGAGAAACATGAGACATGTATACGAGGAGCTTAAACGAAGAGAATTGACTCAGTTTTTCATAAATAATAGCTTGTTCAATAGCTATAACATACAAGCAGACCTAAATTATCCCTGAAAGGTTATGATCAATGCCTTTGAGAGATGGCAACCGTTTTCTAAATGTTACTAGCCCCTTGAATGGCTTTTGATTATGAGTAAAAGATCATACAGGCATAGCTTTCAGATACAGGACTAAACTAAATTAGTGGATATTAAATTGATGGAGAACAAGCAGGAGCCTTTAGGAGGAGCCACAACCCAACTGATATAGACCTTAGAAAAGCCATGAAAGCGGCCACCAGAAAAGCCCGAGAAAGGGGGTTGCGCAAGACCAATCTAGAGTTAGCACGCGCTTGGCAGCCAAGCCTCTTCAATTCTCGCACGCAGCAGCATTACCACACCAGCGCGCCACACATAATCCAACCTGGACCAATAACCAAAGGCACCCAATGACAACATGATCAAGTCGCCCATCCGCCCAGCACAACCGACTGACCTACCTCAAGAGACCACCAGCTCAGAGATAGATTACCACGTGACAACAAAAGAATGGAGCGGTTACGAGGGAATCTTGGGGTGACACATGGCGGCATGAGAGAGAACTGCATGGAAGATGTATCCTTTGTCCTTGGTACCTTTGCTACTTAGCGAAAGGACAAAGACAAGAAAAATTAGGTGGTTATATCCTTGAAGACATGGAGGAATCGCCACCTAATGTCCTTGGTTCCTTGATTCAAGGATAAACCGCCACCTAGCTCAAGGACAAAGTAATATGTTGTAGAATATCCTTCAAGATCATGACATGCGAGTATGAATTTTATTAATAGTTGGCCATGTATTATAAATAGATGGAGCTTTTGTATCTTTCTTTTCATGCAAATTTTCATCGAAGAAACTCAGAGCTTTGGCTCAAAATAGGTGTTCAAGTGCATTGGTGAGTTTGTCTTGAGCAATCCATTCCACCAACGACGTTTAAAAGCAATTACGGTTGCCTGAACAAATCTTACACCTCAATCCAGCCTTAATCAAGGTATTTGCGTAAGGTATCCAAGATTCTCTAGTTGTTTTAATTAGGAAACTACCGACACAGATCTCTATTCCCGAAACTCTCTTCAAGAAAACTCTCCTATGCCTTCGAATGGTTGAATCATCTACATACGTGTCCAATTCATGCCACATCACGAATAGAAGAGGTCAGGTGGGGGCATGATGTGTGAAAACGAACGTTGTCAAAGAGAAGATGGGCCTTCATTTTGAAAATTTCTGGTGAAAAATACATTTTTCAGCCACAAATTACCATAGGTTTTACACTTTGCATCATAAACTACTAATTTTGATACATTTGACCCTCTACCTATCAATTTTTGTCATTTTGCACCATATGTCAAATTTATAGACTAAAATAACAATAATACCCTTAACCTATTTTTCATATATTAAAGATATTTTTGTCAATTCATTAATTTATTAAGGATATTATTGTCAAATAGAAAGTGCAAAGTGTTTAATATTAGTAGTTTGAGGGTGTAATGTGTCAAAATGAATAGTTTAGTGGTTAAAGTGTCTAAGATTAATAATTTGAAGGTGCAATGTCTTAAAGATAGTAATTTGAAGTGCAATGTGTCACTACTCTGATAGTTGAAAAGTGTATTTTCCCCAATTTTCTTTTATCTGTTGTTTTTTCTTCATTTTTTAAAATTGATACTCACGATCTCTCACAAAATAATATATCATCTAACACCAGTGGAATTAAAGGTAGAAATCTTCATAGAAAAAGAATTAAGTTTTTCTCAAGCCTGATTTTCAGCGCGGAGAGTTATGAACCAGCCAAGTATGGGCTTTCGCAGCCATGATTTTACAATCACTCGTCAAATCAGGCTACAGACGCGAGGGAAAAAAAATCAGGAAACAGGAACAGACCAGACACCAAATAACTATATCCTGCTTTGGCGAACTCTAAAAAATAAACCATGTTACCATACAACCATTATCTAAACAAACGAGCGGACATTATCATCTACTTTCAGCTTGATATAAAACTGAAATCAAGAGACAACAGAAACTCAACATTGATTTGTCCCCGAGACACGCAATCACAGGGAGTCATTAAACTGAAGTAAGCTTGGAAGCAAAATGCAGCTCAAAATTGAAAAAATCCACAAAGAAGTAATAAAGAGAAATAGCTCACAAACTGCACTTAAGCCAAAATTTCAGTACTAAGAACGTCAACAAAATGCATCATCAAAGTTACTGGGATTTCAGTCCCACTCCCTCAACGATTAGCCTTAGCAACTCTCTCGATCTCATCCTTTTTCTTTATTGCGTAGCTGGACAAGCAAAAGAAAATTTCAATAAGTTATCAACACCAAATTAGGAAAACGAAATACCAGGTAGTTAAGAAAACCCAAGTAGGCAAAAAAAGAGAGGAATAAATAGGTCCTTGTTTACCTGTTGGATGAACCCTTTGCAGCATTGATTAGTTCATCAGCCAAGCATTCAGCTATTGTCTTAATATTTCTAAACGCAGATTCACGCGCACCGGTGGTTAGGAGATAAATGGCCTGGTTTACACGACGGAGTGGAGAAATATCAACTGCCTGACGCCTAACAACTCCAGCAGATCCAATTCGGGTAGCATCTTCACGAGGTCCACTACATTAGATTGGTGTTCAAAAGAATATGTTAACAAACTACCTTTAGAACTTGTGAAATACTAAAAAACAGTCAACGGTGTGCCTACACCATGTCCCTAAAGCCGAAATACATCATCAATTCAAGCAGCCACGATTAGACATTTTACACTTCCAACGTACCTGTTGACCACAGCGTCAACAATAACTTGGATGGGATTCAGATCTGTCAGCAAATGAATAATTTCCATAGCATGTTTAATAATCCTGACAGCCATGAGTTTCTTTCCATTGTTCCTACCGTGCATCATCAGAGAGTTTGTAAGCCTCTCCACTATTGGACACTGAGCCTTACGAAACCGCTTGACGGAGTATCTTCCTGCTGTGTGAGGAACATAAGTAGCGTGCTTGGCTGATACCACTCCAACGTAATCAGCTAGTGAAATGTCACTAACCTATACCAGAAAAAAAAAACATATATGAGAAAAGTACCATCAAAGCAAAATCACAAAGGTAAAATGTAATGAATGAGAGAAAAAAGCAAGGACTACATAAAAATAAAAATATCACAGGGATTAGCAAATAAAAAGGCTAAAAATAAAAGCACACAAGCTACGAAGTTGATAATATTGAGTTGCGTGAGACCATCACAAACATAGTAACAAAAGGAAGGTACGCATTATACAACACAACACACTTAGATTGTGTTTGAATGTTAAAATTTTAGGGTATTGAATTGGTGAAAAAGCGAAGAGAGATGATTTTTAATATTTAAGTAAAAAGTAATGATGTGATGGGGGAGAGAGAGATTATATTGTAATTTTTTATCGTGTTAAAATTTTAGGAAGTGTAAAATTTTACAATGCAAAAGCACCCTAATGGACATAAGAACACATGACTTTTAAGCACACAACAAAAAGCAATGGGGGGACCTCAGCCAACACATATCAGAACAAGCTAAGAGAATATTGCTCAACATGAATTTATGCTGAACCTCATACAGAAAAAACACAATTATCGTCCAACTGCAGCCATTGAATGAATGGCACAAGTTAACATTTAAAGGCATAACCAAGACGAAAACCATAGCTGATCCAAACTGGAAAACGCACAGGATCTTTCACTATTAACAAAAATGCTGTAATGAACCTATAGCATATAGTGCAAATTGAAAAGATATTGAAATCAACAATCTTAGCAAAACGGAGAGAGTCGATAACTCCGAAAGAATCATCAATACAGGCTAACAGAGGACGATAAACCCTAAGATCACTCGGAAATAATAAGATGCAGGTAACTTCCTAGCAGCAATCGTAACTCGAACATTTATTCTCAGTACCAAAACTTCAGCAAATAATGAATTACACGTAACCCAGATACAGTCAAACTAAACGCACTAAATTTATTCGAGCAACAAATCAAACAGCTATGCAAGATAAGCAAACGCTAGCGTAAGATAATCAAACGGATCTGAACCAAATGCCAAATATCAGATATCAAGATAGGGAAAAGATTATAAGACCGGAGATCAAGGGAATATCATATAGTAGAAGTGTGGAAAGCACCGCATTGGATGATAGATGGAAACCTGCACGTCTTCGAAGCTCCAGCGGTTGAAGAGCTTCACATCGTGGTGAGGCTGCGTGGGTTCCTGAGCAATCGCAACTTCCACCTCAGCCATTGGTATGCACTGTTGTGCTCTTAGAGAGAGTGGAAACCCTAGCTATGGAGGCGCTATTTCTCGCGGGCGAAGATGAGAATGAGCAAAACCCTAGTTTTTGTATTTATAGTTCGTCCCGATAATTTCCCGTTTGCGATTGTTCTGGTGCGGGAAAGACCGTGTAGTTAGGATGGGCGCACTACTTATCTTCCGCCGCGTCAGTATAAATTTAAAAACAAGTACACCTTTTTACCTAGAGCAATGATTGGGTTCTTCTTGTGTTCTTCCTATGTTTTTCAGACATTAATCTGACCCCTCATGATTTATTTAAACATTTTAAAAAACAAAAATACAAATTTTGGGAATTTAGTAAAATAACAAGTGGAAAAATAATTAAAAAAAGCTGAAAAATACAAAAAAACTTACAGATTAAGAAAAAAAAATTTAAAAATTTAAAACCAGAATTTGGCCACAATAAAAAATTCATCAAATACATAAAATTAATAAATAAGCACATTGTTAAAATCAATAAATAAGATTAAATTTAAATTTTGGGACATACAAAAAACATTGATTTAAAAAATACATAAATAAATATATAAACTAAAAATATAAAAAATTCAGAAAAAACATTAAAATATAGAGATGAAATCATGTTAAGAATATAGGTGGGAAAAATTAAATTGTTAGAAGAAAAAAATTAAGATTATGTTACTTTCTGATTTATTTCTATATTTTTTGTATTTTTTAATATTTTTGCAAATTAAATTTGTTTCCTTATTAAAAATTTGCATAATTTATTTATTTTAAAAAAATTCTTGAAGAAAATTAATAATTACTGTATTTTCTAGATGTTATGAAATTATATTTTTGAGATTTTTAATTTATTTTATTATTTATAGCTTTTTATTAGTTTTTTAAATTTCATTTTTTTTTATTTTGTATGATTTCATCTATTTTTTATTTTGATATTTACCTAAATTTTTTTATATTTGCGTAATTATTTTTAAGTTATCACATTCATTTTTATATTTTTCTGATTTTTGGTAAATTAATTTTAATTTTTGTTTTTTAAAACATTATAATAACTAAAAGATATTATTATTAAAAAAAATATATATATAAATAATTCTAAAACGTTATCCGGCCTTGTTTCAAAACTTTATTTAAATCTTAAATCTTAAATTTTAAATTTTAAATTTTAAAACTCAAATTCAAATCAAAATCAAAGCCTAACACTCTTTCCAAACAACCCCAAAAGTTAGAGGGTGTAACATGTATTTAATATAGAGATAGATGATTTAAATGGAATAATCTTCATTTACTTTTTTAAATTTTAAATTTGATTTAATATAGCGGAAAATAATATATTATAATTTAAATTTTCTTCCTTATTTCAGTAGATTTAAAAAAAATAAAAATTTTTAAATTAACTTTAATAATTACTGTATTTTCTTGATGTTATGAAATTATATTTTTATAGAATTTTAATTTATATATTTTTTGTATTTTTGTAATTATTTTTAAGCTATCACCTTCATTTTTATATTTTTGTTTTTCTGATTTTTGTAAATTAATTTTAATTTTATTTTCGATATTTTTAATTTAAAGCTTTTGTATTTTCGTAATTATTTTTAAGCTATCACCTTCATTTATATATTTTTCTGTTTTTTTAAAATTTATTTGATATTTTTTTAATTATCATAATAACTAAAAGAATTATTATTAAACAAAAATAATGTAAATAATTATAAAACTTTATAATCAAAACAAGGCCTTGTTTCAAAACTATATTTAATTCATAAATTTTCAATTTTTAAACACAAATCCAAACCAAACTAAAGCCTAACACTAGGGTGGAAAACCGGAAATGCGGTCCGAAATGTGGTCCGGGCCGCATTTTCGGTATATTAAAGGACTGGACCGGACCACTTATAAGTGGTCCGGTCCGGTCTTATGAAATGCGGTCCGGTCTGGACCACTTAAAAAAGTGGTCGAGGCCAGATTTAATTTTTTTTTTTAATTATTCGAACTTCGCATTGCGCAGTGCAGAGCTCCGCACTGCGCAGATAATTGTGTTTTTTAATAATTACAAAATTTTATTAAATGTGGTCCGGTCCGGACCGCATATAAGAAATTTTTCATCCGAGCCGGACCGCTTTTTAAAGATTAGGACCGGACCGGACCGGAACGCAAATCCGGTCCGGTCTGCGGTCCGATTTTGTTCAGCCCTACCTAACACTCTTTCCAAACAAGGTCTGTTCTCTTGATAGTTTACACTCTCGTCTATTATTTATCACATTGCAACCACAAAGTATTAATTTTCGATTATTTGCATATTTCGTTAAAATTGTACTCTTATGAATAGTTACTGCCTAAACAAAATTATTAGGACAAAAATGTCAATTCGTAAAATCAACAAATCATTTTCATTCCAAATTAATTGTAAATTTTAATTGGGGGTGCAAAGTATCTGAAATTAATAGTTGTTATGTATAATATGACAAAAATAATAGATTATGGTCCAAAATATCCAACCTCCCATCGAATGAAAAGTGTATTTAATATATTTTTTGTGACACTAGCTTTCTCAACTTTTGATTTTCTTTGAATTGCACCATTTGTCCAAATTGCCCGTCAAAACAGACTTAAAACGAACACGTACCTCTCACACGCATATGTCCACAATCCATTTGCACCCTTTGTCTAATTTTCTGTTTGTTTTGACAGCCAATTTAGATTGAGTGCAAAATTGATAGAAATCAAAATGAACAAATCCTCAAGATTGAGAAAATAAAAGATGAGAGTGCAAAATGTATTATTCCCATCAAAATAAAACAATACCCACTAATTATCAAAAACCAAGGCACAATTTAGTATATATATACATTATGCATTCGTTTTGGGGACAATTTTTTATTTTGAGGTGGCTGATGTAACACCCAGGATTTTATTTTATTTTGTTTTTATATTAATGATAGCAAAATATTTTTTTTATGAATCTCGAATTTAGATTTTATTTAAAAATATGATCCGAGTGTTTATATTTTTAAGAATAAATGGTTTTTATTTGCATTTAAAAATTATAGAGCATGTCCTTAGAGTATGTTTATAGTGTGTTTGGTTTCAAAATTTTGTTTTGGTGTTAAAAAAGAGATGGTATTAGAATTGACGAATGAGTAATAAAAGTAAAATTAAAATTTTAAAGTGTGTTTAATAAAAATAAAATTTTATTAAAAAGTTATTGAAGTGCTTGAAGCTGACACGCGAGCACTCGACTGGAGTACCATGCTTTGATGATTTTTACAAGTACATTAGATAATATTATATAAGAGTATTATATGAGTTTAACGTTAGGTGGATGGTTAAGCATATGATAAACGCATGGTCTTCATTATTCAAGAACAATTTTCGTTATTTGCTTTAACGAGCAGTATCCTTTACCTGAAAAAAGTATAAATTAGCAGTTCTTAGTTATAAGAGTTTCGTTACAATTCAATTTTATAATTTTATTAGGGAAATTTGCTTTTTAATCCTTAGATTTTGGACCTTTTTAATTTTAGTCTTTAATTTTCAACCGCGAAATTTTTAATTATTGAGTTTTCTTTTGTTGAATAAATGATATTTCCGTCAGTCTGCAGTAAAATTTATACCGATCGACCGTTTACTTTAAACAAATATACCCGATCAACCGCTTCAATTTTACTGACGTCTCAAAAATGTCCGTTAAGTATATTAACAGCAGACTAAAGGAAAGACTAAATTATACAAAGATGAAAGTTCAAAGATTAAAATTTTGACTCACTAAAATTTATGACTAAAAATGAATAGGAAATAAAACTTAACAACTAAAAATCAAATTTCTCATTTTATTATTAAATCAAGCGAGAGGTACGGGTTCGATACCCCGCATCTCCATCGCTTTTTTTTCCCCAACTGTATCGGTGTTGGTGAAAACCGGGTGAAACCAATTTGAAGCCCTGGTGAAGAGCGACCCCACTGCTGGACTACTGCTTACTTCTCATCCCCAATTCCTTTCTCTCTCTATGCTTATTAGCTCCGCATGGAGCTCTCATTCTCTCCTTCTTCTTCACTTCGAATCCAGGCCACAATCCCTCACTGCCACACACAATGTCATCACAAAAAGTTACCCACTAAGTCTACAAGCAAGTATCATCATTCTCTCTTAGAACGCCTCCCAAGATTACCTTCAGTTGGGTTGCACGCTCACAGAAGTTGGTCAAAACCAGCATCAAACAGGCAGCACAGGCTTCATTCAATCCAGGTATACTTCAGTTCTCAACCAGACTACGTTTCACTTGTAGTTTTCTTTTGTTCCCTTATCTGTTTTGTGTGTTTCGTAAGACCAATTATGAAATGAGTGAAAACTGGTGGAACTGAGGGTCTGTTGTCAAGAATTGGTGTGTTAGAAATAAAAATATTTATACTTGATAAGAGAGACATTCATTAGGAGAATACACAGTTGGATTAATTGTGTTAACTCACTTATATTTAAAATGTTACATAAGGGGGTTATTTATAACCCAAAAGTCTCACATGCCCACATTGCCTAAGCAATGTGGGACTACACAATTTTCAACACTCCCCCGCAAACTCAAGGTGGACAAACCGACAAACCTTGAGTTTGGAGTTACAAAAAAATAATTACAGGAAAAAATAATAACAAAGATTGTCGGTACTGAGCCGGGAAGTTGCCGGTACTAAGCCGGATGATTGCCGATACTGAGTCGGGAAGATTGCCGATACTGAGCCAGGAGATAGCCGGTACTAAGCCGGATGGTTGCCGATACTGAGCTGGATGGTCACCGGTACTGAGCCGGTATTGAGCTGGATGGTCGTCGGTACTGAGCCGGGAAAGTTGCCGGTACTAAGCCCGGAGAAAGCCGGTACTAAGCCGGGTGGTCGCCAGAAGGTAACCGGACTAAAGCCGAAAACTTTGCTCCGATACCATGTTAGAAATAAAAAAAATTATACTTGATAAGTGAGACATCCAATTATGGGAATACCCAATTGGATTAATTGTGTTAACTCACTTATATTTAAAATGTTACATAAGGGGGTTATATATAACCCAAAAGTCTCACATGCCTAAGCAATGTGAGACTACACAATTCTCAACATGGTGCCTCGTTTTTTTTGCTTTTGTTGTTTAGTTTTCTCTTTTCAGGTGGGTATGTTTTAATTTATTGTGACTAGTTGAATTCGTATGCAATATCCAATGTCTTGATTGTTCAGCCGTATTGTATACCACACCAACAAGATGTGATAAGTATTGCATTTTTACCAAATTATTTTTATTCACAAATGGAAAACAAAAATACATAAAACCTATATCATCTCAGGCAGCTAGCTCACGATGGTACTGAACCATCCAATTGGGATGCGATTTATGCCAACCAAGTGATTAAACAGGTGGAGCTGATTTTTTCCTTCGTTTTTATGCTAGTGTGATGTTACTCACTTTTAAGAGAATATATAGCTTTGAAGTCCTATTGGCACAAGACTGACTCTGGGCATAGGATTCGATTCTATTATAGAACTTGCTTTGGTTCATTATTCGTCTCTCTGTCACAGTTGGGTTGTTATGGTCAATGACACTAAAGACTTTATATATGGCACTAATGTAAAGTGGATGCTGCCAGGCCTGCACTCAAGTTGGAGCGGCAGGGTCTGATCCTATAATGAATACAATTTCGGATTTTAAAGATGCATGCTGGAGATTTCTTAGGCCCCACACAATACGTGGAACAACTCTAGGATCCGTGTAAGTAACTAAGGCAAGAACACATTGGTTAAGATTGGGTTTCTGATCTTTCTCCCAATATTTGGCAAGTGGACTGGACGAAACTTCATCTTAACATGTTTTGCAGTGCTTTGGTGGCAAGAGCGTTGATTGAGAACACACATTTGATAAAGTTGTCTCTGCTGTTGAAGGCTTTCTCTGGTCTTTTTGCTTTATTATGTGGCAATGGCTATATAGTCGGCATCAATCAGATCTACGATGTTGGAATTGACAAGTAAGCTGTGACTATAGACACAAATTTATCTGTTAATTATATATTTAGCATAAACACCAATTTATGTAACTGGCCTGTGCTCAAAACATGGCTTTCCAATCTCCACGAGAGGACATATGACACATTTTCTCTGGTTTGAGACATAGAACAAGTTAGGACATTATACACTGCTGTTGAGTCTGAAAATCATCAAGATGGAATAAATGTCTGATTTAGAGGCTCTTTGGAGAATGATTTTGGCATAGCTAGATAGTATTGATATAATAGTCTGACTTTCACCCCTTTTTTCTCAACAACGGATATTCTAGGCGGTTTATTTTCCTTTAGTCTTGATATGTTATTCAAAAACCATGCATGTAAAGTGCAGAAAATATGGGCTTTTGGGTCTCTGAGTCCTTCGATCCAGATCCATCCTCTAATGTGTGCATCTTTTCGTTGAAACGTGTGCGTGAAGTTCTTTGGACTCAGCGTCTTTATGTTTAATTGCAGGGTTAACAAACCTTATTTACCAATAGCTGCAGGGGATCTTTCAGTTCAATCTGCATGGTTTTTGGTGATATTTTTTGCAGTGACTGGCCTGTTGATTGTTGGATTGAACTTTGGCCCATTCATTACTTCTCTTTACTGTCTTGGTCTTTTTCTTGGCACCATCTATTCGGTTCCTCCTTTTAGAATGAAGAGATTCCCTGTTGCAGCATTTCTTATAATTGCCACGGTATGTCTTTTTTCCACCCTACTCATAATTTTGGCTTTTGATGATTAAAGGGCTTGATATTGGTTAAGCACAAACTGCAAAACATCATTGATGCGTAAAGCTTAGTCATCCCTAATTTCACCTAATTGTTAATGAATCAGAAAAAAATGGTTCTCTTTAAATTTCAAAAATCGGATTCAACCCAACCCAATAAGCTGTAATTTGTGAAACTTCTCTCTGATTTCTTATTGGGAGTGCTAAGTCTACTCCAGTTGTAGATGACCGAGAGTAGGAGTCAAATTTAGTGCAAGACTTTCAGACACTGCCACCCGACAAAACTATTCATCCACTGTAATGTGAAAAAGTTGTTGTTTGAGAATGAGTACATTTGCCCCCAACTTAAGATTACAGTCTCATCAAGCTGTCACTTATATATCTTCTAGTCCTGAGATGCCACAAGGAAGCCAATTTAGAGATGACATTCTTTATAGGATAAGCGTCTGTCCTTGTTAGTGGCGTTTGTTAGGTGTTGCTTGTGTTCTGTTGTTTTGGGAGTTTTTAATGGCTTACTTTCGTAGTCTCATGATTGAGGCAAAAACCTTTCAGTTCTATGTGAGTTCTTTTGGTATTGTTACTCTATCGAAGTTGAGTAGAAAGTCGCAGAGCTCGATTTCCTTGGGTAGATATGGGGTGGTCTGGCTGGCCAATCTCTTTGGCCATCTGGTGGAGGGGAAGGAGGCCCGGGTTTTTTTGAAAAAGTTCAACAATTCGTCTCGTGCGTTTCTTGCTCAGGGATGCTCAAATATGAATGGGTGTTATGTTGTCATAGCAGAGTTTGGAGAGAGACGTCAGCGTGGGGCTGTAATGATCCCGGAGGGGAAATCTGGTGCGGGGTGGCAGGTGTTTCTTTAGATGTGTTAAGAGTTGATTTCTGTTATTGGGGTGCTGAGGCATAAGAAGCAGGGGTATGCTCTTTCTAAGATCACGCATGGCGTTTCCTTTGCTGCAATGGTGCATGTTGGTTCGTCGGAGACGAAGGTGGTGGAAGAGATAGAGTCTCGCCTGTGTAATGTTGATGTGGGTAGCGTGCAAAAGAAGTTGGTTGGAGTCCCGAAGGTGGCGCATGCAGAGTTGGGTGTGGGTAACGTTACTTCCCAATGTCATCATGTTGGTGAGGAGCCTGTTGTGCCGGCTGGGTCAGAGGGTAGACTGTGGGAGCATTAATGAAGCTCAAGGCTGAGCTAGAATGCCTTATTGGGTTGGCTACGTCTACCGGGTTGGACCTGGAACCCATTAAGGCTTTCTGTTGTCTTGTCTGTGGTTTCAGCTTGGTGGCCCAGAAGCCAGCGAGAAGTGATCTAGTGGCGTCGAAGCCCTCTATCGTGCCTGGGAGGATCGTTCTTTCTGAGTGTGGAGGGGCTTAGAGGAAGGATGGGCCGGGTCCTGGGTCTCAATCTGGTGGCCCGGGCCCAACTTCTCTTTTTGTTGCTGGGTGTGTTTCAGAGTCCATCTCGCAGGGGATGGGGACTGTCGGGGAGGCTGTGGGTCTTGCGGCTGAGGCCCAGTAACTCGAAGGTTCCTGTGAAGGCAAAGACATCCTCAGAGGCTGTACAAGCAACTCAGAATCCCCAGTCTCAATAGCAACCAGCTCCCTCCCCAAACTGCCAGAAGAAACCTCCTTAAGTGGGTACAGAGCCTCAACACAAGAAGCTGCACCCTTCAGGTCCTGATGCACTACCTCCGGTGCCTGGATAGACACTGACGCCAGCAAAGACGAAGGCGTACCTTTAGAAGACATCCCCCGCCGCTGCACATCAGGAGAAGAGACGCAACCAACTCTCCCCGGCGAGTTCTGCACCAGCCCAGGTGGAACGGAATCCACCAGTCCACTCGCCGGCGTCGTCTGGCCCTCACCCGAAGGACCCAGGTCACCGAGGACCTTCCCCGACACCCCAGAAGGAACAAGGGCCACCAGAGAACTCGCCGGCGTCGTCTGGTCCTCACCTGCAGGACCCAGGTCACAGACGAGTTTCCCCGGCGAAGTCCGCGACACCCCAGAATGAACAGAGGCCACCAGCGAACGCGTCGGCGTCTTCTGGCCCTCACCCGCACAACCCAAGTCACCGCCTGCCCTCCGCGGCGTGGACGGCGACATCCCAGGTTGGTCGGAATCCACCAGCCAATTCGCCGGTGGAAAGAGATAGATTGTGGAGGAGGGTAATTGCTGAAAAATATGGATGCATGATTGGAGATTGGCATACATCTGTTGGACGTGGCCCTTATGGGGTTAGCTTGTGGAGGTTCATTAGCAAAGGTTGGGGTGCCTTTAGTAAGCACATTCGGTTCAAGGTGGGGAGTGGTGCCAAAATTAGATTTTGGCATGATGTTTGGTGTGGTGAGCAGCCCCTGAGTCTCACTTTCCCTATGGTTTTCTCTGTATCTCGTTGTAAGAAGGCTATGGTGGCGGATTGTCTGATTGAGGATGGTGGTGATGTGACTTGGAATGTTCCGTTCTCTAGAGCTGCTAATGACTGGGAGTTGGAGGATTTTGATGCTTTCTTTGCCTTAGTGTACGGGGTTACCATCAGTCGCAGGGAGGAGGATGTGCTCAAGTGGATGGGCTCTAAGGATGGAAAGTTTTCTGTTAAATCGATGTATGGTGCGCTCAGAGGAGGGGCTGCTCCCTCTTTCCCGTGGAAGGATGTTTGGCGATCTTTGTGCCCTATGAGGGTTTCTTTCTTTGTGTGGGAGGCAACTCTTGGTAGGAGCTTAACTACTGATAACCTTCGTCGTAGAGGTTTCATCATTGCTAATTGGTGTTTCTTATGCCAATGTAGTGGGGAATCAGTTAATCATGTTTTGTTGCATTGCCCCTATGCTTGTGGGCTTTGGTCCCATGTGCTTAATATTCTGAATTTTCAGTGGGTTATGCCAGAGAAGGTGGATGAGATGTTGAGGTGTTGGAAGAGAAGCCTAAGAAACCCCATTGCGCAGACTATTTGGATAATGATTCCTCATTGTATCTGGTGGTGTCTTTGGTGTGAACGTAACAGAAGATGTTTTGAGGATTGTTCTTTGTCCTTGGATAGGCTGCAGGGTGTCTTTCTTTCTTTGTTGTTCTCTTTGGGAAACTCGGTGCTTGGTTGCCCCTTTCTTGATTTTGATGATTTTGCTTCTTTTCTGGCTTGTTTAGAATAGTGTTTGCGGTATAGTCTTTGTATTGTATTCATTTTTCTAATGAGATTGTCTTATTTATCAAAAAAAAAAATTCAAAAAAAAAAGCCAAAACTTCAACTTATTGCTGAGAAAGAAAGGATACCTTTAAGTAACTTCCGTTACAAAGGGTGTGTTTGAGATGTAAAATTTTGGAGAGTTAAAATTTTAGGGTATTGGATTTAGTGAAAAAGTGAAGAGAGAGATAATTTTTTATATTTATTATGGTGCAAAGTAATGATTTGATGGGGAGAGAGATTATATTTGAATTTTTTATTGTGTTAAAATTTTAAAAGAAGTAAAAAATTTTGTTGCAAACACAACCGAAGTGGCATATTTTTAGCCATGGCCAGGAGAAGGTGAAAGTTGGTGGAGCTGCAAGAGTGGCCCGAGGGGGGGGGGGAGTCTTACACACTAACACACGCACTCTTTTCCAACGTGCAGTATAACCCTAAGGGGCAGAGGGTTTTTTTTCCTACGAATTACATAATATACATATGCACATATATATATATATATGTATGTATGTATGTACATATTTGTTCATTTACATGGATGCATATGTACAAATGAAGTAGTTGATTTTAGAGGCCATGAAGAACCAAATCTAGGGGGTTCAAGATCCGAGGAACAACGTATTGTTCTCAGGTTTCCAGGGAACCCCATAGTGGTAGAGATGTTGTATACATTTGGGTGATGCTTTTTGACTGCATAATTACATTACAATAATAGAGTTGCATTTCGCTTGCTTGATGAATCTCTTCACCAAACTAGAATTAACCGGAGAATAACTTTTGCAGGTACGGGGTTTTCTTCTTAATTTTGGTGTATATTATGCCACTAGAGCTGCCCTCGGGCTTACATTTGAGTGGAGGTGGGTTACATCAAAACAGTTTCATCTTCCCTTTTCGTACTGTCTTTTGAGTAAGATGAAACTGTAGGTCACACGTGCAAAGAGCCGGGGTACTGTCTTCCAGAATTACCATCCTGGGTTTTTTTAAGTTGGCACTTGAGTTTAACTTATGACAATAAAAGGGCTAAGTAATACTATCTATAGTGCTTTTGGAAGACACCCCGTCTATCTGATCTCGGTCCAGTGGTCTGAAGATCTGGAGCCACTTTAGAAAATGTACTTATCATCTTAATCCCATTGTTGAAATGCTCATAGTATAGGCTAGATAAGAAGCAGTTCAAGACACCACGCAGACGTAGACATCTGACAGTGGGCAAAGGAAGGAAAAAAAGAAACTAAGAAGAATGAATTGCTTTGTAGTGTACTTCTAATACATGTTTAGAGGTTAGAGTTCTGTTTCTCTAAAATTTTGCCTCCATTATCCAACCCAGATTCTAATAAATTGGTGAGTTGCCTTGTGTTCTTCTATTTTCATTCCTGTATATCACAATCAATTCCGAACTTGCGGCATCAGTGAGAATGTGAATCTTTATCCATTGGAACCTTTCCTGGACCTGCTTCATGAACTCCATCAAATTGGCTTTTGGTGTAGAGGATAAGCTATCATGGTTAATGGAATATCTACTTCTGTAATTTGAATTTCTTAATCTCTATATGATATTTCAGCTACATGTGCAAATCTTCAAAGTTTTGAGACATCAATTTCCACCTGCAGCTCACCTGTAGCTTTCATCACTACTTTTGTAACGTTGTTTGCACTGGTCATTGCCATAACAAAAGATCTTCCAGATGTAGAGGGTGATCGCAAGTAAGTTCCAAGGTCTATGTTTTACTTAATTCTCGATCTCCTGATATTTCATAGACCTGTTTGGCCATGTGAATTACAGGTCTAGGATTTTCCCCTAACGTGCCTTAACTTTCACAATTCGCTCACTTATTTCTTGAAACTTTACTCACATTTTGCTTCCAAATCTAACACAGTGCTGTTTCTTGCCGAGAAGTCCAGCATCTCTTGTTTGAAAAGTCAACATTGATCTAACTTCAGTCAGATGTAATCATTATTACAGGTTTCAGATATCAACCTTAGCAACAAAGCTCGGGGTGAGGAATATTGCGTTCCTTGGTTCTGGGCTTTTGATGGTAAACTATGTTGCTTCTATACTGGCGGCCATTTACATGCCTCAGGTCAACATGTTCCCCTCAAGTTAAATCTTATTTGTTTTGCATGTTTCCTGCACAGCCTGTGCATGTGTATTTCTTTCTTCATCTTCTTCAGCACAGATTGCTCCGAAGTGATGTCCTTCAATTGCATTTTTACAGGCTTTCAACCGTAGCTTAATGATACCTGCTCATACAATCTTGGCATTGATCTTGATCTTCCAGGTTTTTTCATTGAGATTTATAACTCTTTTATTACCACAGTAACCAGGGTGTCATCTCGTGTGAATAATTTGTCCTGCATGTGATCCCACTCCAATAAAACTCTTATTTTGTTTCTGATTTCTTTAACTTACTAGTCAGGGACCATGATTTGTGCCTTTCTTTCTTCACGTGGAGTTTCTATTAAGTAGAATATAGGAACTTCAATAAATGTCTCTAGAGGAATTGAGATTGGCACAAATTATTCTTTTCAAAAAATCAACTCAATTACTGATTGTTGGCTGTATAATATATTAGTATCTCAGCTGCCTTCCTGTTTGGAGGTCTGCTGGTGTTAACGGAAGAGTCTGTTTCAGCCAATTTACGCTAATGTCATGATCAGGTCCATGCATGTACTGCATCTTACCCTGCACTGTTAGGACTAAGATTTTGATTGACCCCAACACCTACCCATGATTTTGAATACTTTTTTTTTATAAGTAAGCCAATCTTATAAATGAAAAGAAAGATGATAGTACAAGAGACTATGAGGATGTTTGACACCCAACAATTCCACCCTCCAACATTTTCACCCCAATAAAATAACTCTCCAAAATTCTCTCCCCTCATCAAATCATCACTTTTCACTCCAAATAAATATAAAAAATTCATTTAAATCATATCTCTCTTCACGTTTTCACCAACTTCAACACCCAAATATTTTTACAATCAAACATTACCTATACTGACAAAAGCTAAAACATACACGCTAAAATACTAATAAAAGCCGGAAAATCCACAAACTGACAACCTTAAACCGAATTAGCCCACAGATAAAGAGAATGCAACACAAAACCCCCCAATCTAGCCAAAGACACAGCCCTGTCTTCGAAACACCTCCCATTCCTCTCCCTCCATAAACACCACCAAATGCAAGCTGGAATCATCTTCCAAATGGCCAAAGCAATTGGATCCTCGAACTTTCTCCTCCAACACCGCAAAACATCCACCACCTTCCTAGACATAACCCAATCATAGTTAAGGATGCCCAGCACATGCCCTCACAATCCTCTAGCCATCGAACAATGAATAAGGATATAGTCAACCGTTTCGCCATCGCTCTTGCATAAGTAGGTGAACAACCCGATGTGGCCCCTTACCTGCCACCTGTAACAGTCCAAACAACCCCCAAACTCTGGCCTATCAGCAAACCACCCAATGCCAGGTCCAGCCATGCAACCTGGTGGAGTCTTAGTGGGTTTGAGCAGTTCCAATGGGTGAAGTCCATCCCTTTCCTCTCTATCTCAAGAATGGGAAAGGTGGTTCAAGGTCAAGGTCTTTTCTAGAACCAGAGTAGAAACGCGTAGTTTCTGTTAGAGAATGGGGATCAAGCTTGTTTTGACTCGTATGCATGCAGAGTGACTCCTGAGCTATGTTCATGGTCGTTATATGCATGACCTGGTCCCATGATTCTTTCATGCGCTCACCCTTCTGGCTGTCTTATTTTCAATGGACCTCTATGTCATGTGGAAGACACTTTGCTGATTATTAATTCTTTCTCACACAGACACGCCTGCTTTCACACGAATATCTAAAGTTTGAAATTTCTGACTTACATTTTATTTTTATGTTTAAATCAGGCATGGGTGTTAGAACAAGCCAATTACACCAAGGTAATCATTGATTCAGGATGGATGAAATGATGATAAACATTTTTGTTTTACCTGTATCATACTCGCGCTGGAGGTTTGCTTGAACGCATATTTTCATCTCTGCTTATCCGAAAAAGAGAAAAGAAAAAGGAAATAGAAAAACAATGGGTAAATACAACTGCAGATGAAATACAAGCAGATGGACTCTTCTTAGTCATAGTTAGCAAAACGTCGATTCAATGTGAAAGAAGTTGGGAGTGTTTTATTTGTTTAGGATCAATCAAGTTGTCAAGGGGACTGCTTGAATACAAGCGCGATTTTCAATGTTATTGTATATTTGAACATTACTTTTTTTTTTTCTACGCATATTTGGACATTGCTTGTTTTCTCTTTCCTGTTCGCTACTTTTGGATGACTCCACTAGTGTTCATCTCTATATGCTAGATTTGTGCCTCTTTTATGAGAAAGGGAAAAGTGGAATGATCATATCTCAGTAGACACCCTAATTATTAGGCATTGCAATGGGAAAGTCACACTGTTAAGGGGCAAGAGCAATTTAACCTTTTGCATGGCCAAAATATCAATGTGTGAAATAATGGCTCCAATCCTTCTACATGATGAAATGGGGTTGCGGGTCATAATATTTTCCTTACTTCCTCTCTTCATGATCCAAGTAATACTACTTTGAATTATGTAATGCAGCAGAAGGATTAAGATGTATAATCTTCTCAATGGAAAAAGGAAAAACTGAGAAACGATAATTCTGTTGTGGTGGCTGATCTCAAGTTTGATTGCCTTGTGCAGGAAGCAATCTCAGGGTTCTATCGGTTCATATGGAATCTCTTCTATGCTGAGTACCTTATATTTCCTTTCATCTAGCAAATTAGTCTTGTTTCTCCTGATCTCTTACGAGGGAGGGAGAGAGAGAGAGAGAGAGTTTTTTTCACTTCATTAACAAGTTGTAAATACCAGCATATGCTTTTAGATTTTGCTATGTTATATGTATTGGCTATGTCAGGGAGAAAAAGAAAACATGTTATCTTGCGTGGTTTACACAACTCTGAAGATAAATTGGACGCTTTTAAGTTTTGGTACAAATGTCATTGAGTGGATTATTTACTCTTAAGTTTTCACGAGGTTTGGGTTGATTTCTTTGTTCCTTTTTTTTCCATCTCTCTTCCTGGTGAATCCAAGTTCTGAGACATTACATAGTCTGCGAATGTGATACCCAGATAATAAATACTTTCTAATTCTGTTGTAAAAACTACAGAGGGCACTGTAGGGACATGTAATATGTTTCAAAGTAGGGGTGTACAAAGTAGAATTGAGTTGTACAAGTGTTTCTTAGGTGGCCACAGATAAGACTACCTTTCATATTTTTAGGTGGATGGCCTTCAAATTCTCTGCTAATAAAAGCTAAGTTCCCCGAATATTCATAAAAGAGGCAGACAGGAGCTGGTGGTTTGACTAAATTCAGATGCATAAATGTAAGATGTAAGCGTAGGTGAATTAGCCAGTGTTTCCTCCTGAGCAAGTTGCAATCAACTTTGCAAATTCCTTCAGAGGTAATTAGCGAAAATGTTACTCTATAGGCACTTACCAAGCTTACGAAAGGCAAAACATCATTTTCTAATATCTCTAAGAGCTATAGATGAAATGATCCCGGAGAGTAATTGAAATACAGAAAAATGGATAAATATATAATTGTCCCCTTAAACTTTAAAACTCATCAAATTAATCCCTAAATTTTAAAATATTTCAAGATTTTAGTCCAGCGTGACCTTTCAAATGTGAAGCATTTAAACTTTAAGGATTAATTTGAAGAGTTTTAAAGTTTAGAGACATTTGATTTTCGCACAAAAAACAGGAGCTAACTTTGTATTTATTCCAAAGAAAAAAGCAAAGTTGTTTTCCATCTACGTGAAAGACTTTCATCCATCATCAAGAAGATCCTCCTTAAACGAAAAGCAAAATTCCCAGGTCTGGCTTTAACTTCCACATTGCCGAGCCATTTGCTACATTTGAAGTCTTTCTGTCTTTATTCTCGAGGTGGGATTCATCAAATGCAGTTTCCTATATTGGAGATCTCCACATTCTCCTCACAGGCATTTGCAACGTTTTAAGTCTCCATTCTCCCCTGACTGTCTTTATCCTTGAGGTGGGCTTCGTCAAAGGCAGTTTTCTCTGTCGGAGATCTCCACATTCTCCTCACTGTCCTTATCCTTGCTATGAACTTCCAATGGTCCCAACTTCGCTTCTAGATGCTTGACTTTGTAGATTAAAGACCTTGCATCACGAGCTTCTGCTAGCTGACTGGACGATGCTACCTGGCACACGACAAGAAAGTTTTTGATCGGATATATATGTGAGGGAGCAGTTGGCACATTGTGATGTGTAAAGATTACAGCAGCTAAAGAGTGTAGGGAAGCTGAAGACAGTACGTAATAATAGGTGGCAAAATGTGTTCGGCCACCATCATTTTCAAACTTGAGCCCATAAAATACCCAGCACAAACATAACATGTTCTTTTCAAACTTCGGCCCACCATTTACACAACAATCTTATTGTTTCCTACTGAAGCCAAAAAAATGACAAAACATGTACAAGAAAGAAGATTTGTGTATAAAGGGGGAAAATCAAGTGCATTAGGAACAGTGCATCAGAGAATTTTGGTTTTACTTGACTGTTTGCTCTCTTTTCAGACTCTTCAAAGTGCAGTGGCATCAAAAGATGTATTATCCCAAAAATTGTGTATGAAGCTGTAAAATACATTCTTGAGCCATCCCTTGAAACTTGTCAGAAAATGAATTTGCTGGTGGTGGTACTAAATATTGAGAAGCCAAAAGTAACGTTCATTGCATAGTACCAAACTCGGTTCAAACTATCACAATTTTCACAAAGCGCACCAAGTATATTGTGCCACAATAGGGGCACCAACAGAAGCCACTAGCAAACGATGGATACAGTACCAAAAACTTCTGGCACAAACATGAAGGTTTGGGAGCTTTGGTACATGCCTATTGCTATAGATTTGATATTCTAAAAATATCCTACAATCATAATGTCAAAAAATTCTTGCAATTTACAGGCTTCGGAGCAAAATCATCATTCTGGTTAAATCTATCCTATAGAAATGCCAACTCCCGTAGAACAATCAATCTCTAGTCCCATTTGCAATCAGGAAAGTAAGGATGTGTAGAACAGATAAACTGGTGACTAAGCACATGCCCTGGGTTTCATCCAGATTTTGCACAAATCTAGATATCCTTAACCATCTGAGAACTTTTCAAGTGTGTTACTTTCCTCTGTCTCACAGTTCCCCAAGTTTCACTGACTTCAGCTCAAAAAGTACAAACTCAATTTCATGGCAAAAATTACACAACACCAAGCAGATAAAGGCTTCGCAGAAAAGCAAGTTTCTGTTTTACTCGGAGATTGTGCAGGTTTTTAAATAAAAAAATCAGTTTGAAGAATTGCAAGTTTTCTCCAGCTGAGAAAAACACTATGCTTAGATCGTGGGACATTAGTTAGCCACCAGGGACTAAGCTTGTATTGTGTTTCCTCTGTTTACTGTATGAGGGCTCTGCCTCTGTGTTTGTGGAACTGATTTGAGTTCATGAGGGTTCTCCTCTCTCATTTTATGCATCATCTGTAATCCACCAACTCTGAATAGATGATTTTGTTTGTAATATACTTACCAATTACCCAAGAAAAGAGCTGTTCAGTGAAAAGCTTTTGTGGGTCTTGGCATTGCCAGGGGAAGCCATCATAAAGAAAAATTTCTCCCTAATTTTAAGAACAGATGACATTTGAAATAGATGTTTCTTAGCATGCCAGACCAACAGAAAACTGTCTTGATCACATACAATCAGCAAGTAATCTCAGGTTAGAAAACCATAGCACATTATCGTATCCAACTACACCCTGAGGCTTACCTTTTCTAGTTGCTCCACCCGTTGTCTCAGATGATCCTCAGATGCTTCTTTGTGAATACTTTGAAGAATACATACCAAGTGTGAATGGAGATTGTCTGAACAATGTTGTTCAATAACGCAGTAAGGGATAGCGGACTCACAACCCACTGCATAGAAAGGGCAGTTCACAAGCTTCATTGGACAGACCGTTATGCAATGCCTGTCCATCTCGCGTCTCATGATGCAGTCTGAGCATTTCTGCTCACAAGGAATTATTTTGAAAGGACATATGGAATCATGCTTCTTCAAGTGACTGGCACAAAATCTAGAATTGCAGCCCTCATTGGCGCAGGTCATAGATTTGAAGCTGCAGTTGTGACCATGCCCAGCAAGCTCTTCTGCAGAGTTGAATTTCATGTTGCAGTGAAATGCATTCTTGAAATCAACATTCTTGAGCAAAGTCTGCGCGATCGCTTCCCTCCTATCTAACAGCCAAAACCCATTCATTTCCATTTCTTGAACAAAATCATCTATATTGTCTTCCCTCTTTTCACTCAGTAGCCACCCCGAAACCCTACCAAACAAATTCCTCTTTGAACTTGCAAAGTCATCCACAAAATCACCAATGATATCATAGGGATGGTCAGATGCTTCTGCCTCTCGACCATGTTCGGAGATAACAGATTCAGCCAAGAAAGTTTCACTTCTCTGCATAAGATAGTCCACCATTTCTTTTCTGATATCAACGGCTACAGAAGCAGGGCTCCTGAACATATCACCCGTCGTGTTGTCAACACAAGCTGTCGCTAATCCTGGGATGAACACTTGAGCTATCTTGTGAACTATTTCTGTATCAGAAAGATCACATTCGAATGAGGGACCACCTTCTTTCGCAGATTCAATCCTCCGTGGTACAAGATCCGCATCATATGCAGGAGGATCCATGTCAACGATACCTATAATAAAAGGATGGCCAGATAGGAGAAGTTAGCATGCGTTTTTAGGCAACTAGGGAGGATCACTTAAAGAAACCAAAACTCTAAACATCCATCAACAACTAGAGAACATTCCATTCGGAATTTTACCAAATGCATACAAATATAAAACATGCTCAATTCAAGTCGAAGGATTAACGCTTATGTACTGTCTAATTTTTCCAAATACCACATCTGGATCAATGTTGGAGATTCTCTATCACCTTCTTATGGGTATCTGGTTTTGCTATCTTCTGTACGTATTCATCAAACAATTACCAAAGCAGAATTACGTGTTCCAAAAGCCTCCTAAAGGCCAAGGGATGCAAAAATATGCAGTATTATTCAAAACAAGAAAATGAATGCCTGCTATTCGTAATTTCGAATTATCGTACCTTTAGCCTCTTCAAGGTACAAGCTTTGCAGCTGTCGCTAATTTTGTAACGGCGAGGCGCTCGGCGTTTAACCAACTCTTTCAACGGTTTTGTTCGTTGACTGAAGTTCCCAGTAACAGTAAATTACCCCTGCAGTGAGTGTTCCTTTGAATTGTGGCTCTTCTGAAGGGATTCAATTGAAAGGTGGAGGGGGCACGTCGGAGTCGAAGTTTGTGAGCTCGTCTTTCCTCAAGTTCGGTCCCAGATGGAACGCAGCGTACCAAACACCGGGTGGGTCCAAATGCTGATGTGGAGGGTGAGGATTCTAGTAGACGCGTCAGTATTTTACCTCGTCCAGGTCTGCACGGCACGCTGGCCTTCTCGTTCTCATCGTCTTGACTCTTGAGGTTTGTTTTCTCTCTCTCTCTCTGAACTTTTTTTTTTAGATTTTATTAAATTTCCTACGTTGCGACGGGGTTGGTTGCCAGGAAATAGGAGGGGAATAACTGAAAAGAAAATGTCAAGTTGGATAGAAGTGTGCCGTCGTGAAGGCTTGTTTGTTGAATGCTCAACTCTAGAAAGCCCAACTAGTTCAACTTCAGCTCCACTTAGTTGAGATTTTGTTTTATTAGGTCCTAAAAATGAACAAATTTGATTGTTTTTTTTCCTCTGCTTTCTCAGCAACCAAACGAGGTCGATTTATTTTAAAGAATTTATCAAAAAAGATTTGATATTTTCCCCACTCCTCCCTAGGCCTTGTCTTTCAGCGAGGAGATGACGGATTAGGGTATGATTAGAAATGGAATTATGAATTTAGGCGTACTTTTACTTGAAGGAGCTACATTTTCACTTCAGAGAGAAATTCAATTAAGAAGAATAGAATTTTGCTGAGTCAAAATAGTTTCTGGCGTTCATTTTTTCTTGGGAACCAAACGGAGCCGTTAGGGCTTTTTATTTTTGTGTCTGCTCAAGATTTTCATGTGTGAGAATTTCATAACCATTTTCTAAATCTGTTTTAGGTTTCGATTAGGAAGTCGTTTCAATGGCCACAGCTACTTACCCGCCACCACCGCCTTACTACAGACTCTACAAAGATTACTTACAGAATCCAAAATCAGCTCCCGAGCCTCCCCCTCCTATCGAAGGGACCTACATTTGCTTCGGTGGCAGCTACACGGTAAGAATTCCCCATTTTTTTATTTTCTCTTGCAAAATTCATGAATTTTTCACAGTTTTGGCTTCTCAGTTCTGCCTTTGTATCGGAATGTATCCTAAAGTTATAGGGTAGAAACTAATTTGTATTGAATATGTTGAAGAATTTGTCCCCTGTTTGATATTGAAGCAAGAAATGAAAGATAAGGAGATATGCTGAAAATGCTTCTCTTGAGTTTGTAGGTCTTTGATGCATGAATGGATCTTACTTAGGATAAACATTAACATTATATTCTAGAGTTTGTATGACTGAATGGTTGGGTCTCCCTTGTTATTAAATAGTTTCATAATTGATTTTTGTAGCTATTAATTTATGAACTGTACTTGTTATATAGACTGATGATGTGGTTCCAAGCTTGGAAGAGCAGGGAGTACGCCAGCTATATCCAAAAGGACCAAATATTGGTATGAAATTGCACCGTTTTACTTATGTATCTTTTGCAAGTGGTAATTTTGAAGAAGTATGATTGGAGTCAAATAAGTAGTATTTTTCTTCTTTTTCTTTTTTTTGAATGATAATCAGTGATATCTGTTACTCTAAAAATGTTGTCTTCCTCCTAGAATAGAAGCTGTTTATGAGGCTGGTCAGCTTACAAGTATAATATATCCTTTCCTCCTGTCCCTGGTTTCCTGAATATGGTATAGTTTCTCCCTAGAAGCATGTAGATAAAACTGTAAATGCAGTATTTGTAGGCAGACGCTTTTTCCTATCTTATGGTTACCCTTAATGGTTAATATCTTAAGCACATCATCCATCCGTGGGGCCTTTGAAAAATTGTTCAAAGAAAAACTATTCAACTACATTGACTAATTTTGTATTGCGAGTGTTTTTTGGCTACCGGATTCTTCAAGCTGCTGTCTGAGTAAGATGATTATGTTTTTGTAGATTTTAAGAAGGAATTGAGGACGCTTAACAGGGAATTGCAGCTGCACATTTTGGAGCTGGCGGATGTTCTTGTTGAGAGACCATCACAATATGCAAGGAGAGTGGAGGACGTATCCCTTATATTCAAGAACTTACACCACCTTCTCAATTCGTTGCGTCCCCATCAGGTAAATTCAAATTTCTAATATTCGAGAATCAAATATTTTGGTTTGTTTTGGGGACTCCAGTTTATCGTTTCATGTCTTTTTTCATGTAGGCTCGAGCTACATTAATTCACATTCTAGAACTCCAAATACAACGCCGTAAACAAGCTGTGGAGGATATAAAGAGGTATGATGACCAGAAGTTTGATATATTCTGCTTTGATTCCCACACATTTGAGATATGATTTATCTGTCATTTGAGTGTCCTAAGTGAGAATTTGGCTGTAATGTTTATCTCTTGTAAGATCATTGAAGGGGTGACTTTATTTTACATATCAAATTCATTGCTTTTTCGTCGTGGTGTTGCGTTCCATTTGTGTGTGATTTTGAGCCCTCCTATCAACTCTCTGTCGGACCTGTATTTTAACATAAACATCCCTAAATTATTCTAGGAAAACATGCCCAGCTCTAAGGAGGATGCTGAAATTGTTATGTTTCCATCACATGGGGGCTGCTTCAGAAACATATGAGCCTGTCAAAGGAGGCGGATGTGAGATTTTGTTAGACAAACATATGAGCTGATGTTTTTCTCTTCTTGAAAATAAAAAGTTTCCACTTTTGCTGTGAAATATCAGTAACCTTGCACGTGGAAGCATAAGAAAATTGATGGTTCAAATGAGCTTCTCTTTGTCCTCAGCCTGTCACTGCTAGTAGTTTCTTTGTTGAAGTTAGAAGGCAGTTTATGATATAAAGCCCAATGTCGAGGTGTGAATCACACATCCTTTGTCACAAGGGGGAAACGTCCACCTTCAATTATCTTCTCAAGTAGCTGGAACTATAAACTTTGAAGAGGACGTTGATCTTATTCTGGCAAAAGTGTTAGAATGATTACTCTAGACAGGATGTTGTCTTGTATATGCACTACCTAATTTTCATAGCACTATAGTGTTTTGATTGAAGCTCATCGTAAGCATTGATATACTCTCTTTTCCTGCTTTAACTGTCAATTAAACGGAGCTGTCTGTCTTATTTGTTTCTTCTGGACATGTTTTATAGAAGTATGAAGTGATCAATGGTTGTGTGGTCACTGTGATAGCAGAGTTCTTATTAATTCTGTTCTGCCCTCTTTTCATTTAACGTTGTCCAGGAGAAAAGAAGAAGCACAGAAACTTCTCAAGGAATCGCTTGCAACCCTGGATGGACAATAGTGTAGGAACAAGGTGCTTTCTTTGAACCAGAACTGCCTGTGTTGTAGTTCGCTCAGCGAATCTTCTGTTGCCAGAGAATCCAGGGAATCTAATTCACTAATGTTCTTGTCACATTGGATTACTTTTTGACTTATGCCACTAGAGAACTTGACTACTCCAGGATCCCACCCAAAGAAGCCCATTGGCGACTATTATAGGAGGAGTTCAACGAGAAACTAAAATCTGTCATTGCATAGGATTGTTGGACGCCGAGAAGCTCAAGTATTTTCTTTCTATTACTTGAGAAAAAGAAGATGAAACGATTCCCATAATCCCTTTGCAGCTTACTCCAGGAGAAAAGATAAGACGGATATTTAGCAATTTGAACTTTATTTTTTTAATAAAATAATTTCTTTCTTCAAATAAAATTATCTATTTTCTCTGAGGATTAAAAATTCATTCAAATCATCTATTTATTTATATTAATTTTTATATACTAAAATTTTAATATGCAAACACCAAGTATGAAATGGTTGGCAGTGAATCGATGGCTACTCAAATAACAAAAGAATGATGCTCCTTAAAAAACAAAAAAAGTAGCTTATCCTAAGGTTGGATGTTAATGGCGTGGTAGGTCCATTTCTTGTTTTTTTCCTTCCCCTGACCACATTGCTTGTTTAGGTTCACTAGAAGATTAACTTATTAGGTGGTGTTTGTACGTGGAAATATTGGGATTTTAGAAATTTTGGGTATTGAGGTTTGTGAAAAAGTATAGGTATGTTTGAGGGTGAAAATTTTGGGTATTGGGGTTTGAGAAATATTATAAAGTAAAGAAATAGTATGAGAGTTGGTGAAAAAGCGAAGAGAGAAGATTTTTAATAAATATTATAATAATAAAAAATTATGTGGTGAATTTTTTAGTAGTAAATTTAAAATTTTGAACCCAATTAATTAGGGGTCAAACATGCCCTAGTATTTTACGAAAAAGTGAAGAGAGAAGATTTAATTGAATATTATAATATTATTTTATAATTTAATGAGGAGAGAATGATTATTTTATGATTGTTTGAAAATATTGAGGGGTGAAAATTTTGGAACGGGCGTACTCGTTTGCTGATATTAAATAAAGACCAAACCACTGCTGAGAAATGAAAAAAACGAAAAAATAAGAAATAATTAGACCACATCGATTAACGGATGAAAAAAAAACACTTAATCAAAGGAGAAAAGGGTCAACGTCAGCAAGGATTTCCGTCAGTCAGATCTTGAGGTCTTTGTTTTCCCAAAATTTTGAGATTCTAAATTTCCAACAAAACAAACACACTCCAAAATTTTTAACTTTTACAGATATATACTCTACTTTTCACAAACCCCAATAAATCTCAATAAAGTAAAGATTCCCAAAATTTCGAGAATATTTCTCTAAATTTCCACAAACAAACACCCCCCCGACGTGTCGAAGACTCGAGAACTGCCGGCTGTCGTCTAAAAGGGTACCAAATTACATAATTATTTTTACCGTTTCCTCTTGCTTTTTCTGTTGGACCCTCTCTGTACCAGTGATCTTGGTATGGCACCGCCTGGGAAGCTGACGGAGTTCTAAAAAGATAAACTTCAATCTTTTCCCGAGAAACAAACGGAAAACCCTAGCCCTGCCAAGTTTTTAGTTCAAACTAATCCTCAATGGCGGTTTCAGAGGATGAGTGTTCCTCCGCCAAGTCCCGATCGTCTTCTTCCGCGTCTAGCAGCAGCACTCACTACCTTGCAAAGTGTGTCCTCAGAGGAAGCGTCGTCCTCCAGGTCCTCTACGGTCACATTCGCTCCCCAACCTCCCTCGACGTCGTTTTCGGCAAGGTTCATTTTATTAAAGTTTTCCTTTTTCATTTTCTTTTGGAAACTGCATATTGTTATTGCACTGACGTTTGTTAAACGAATTGTTTGCAATTAGCAATTGACTATAGCTAAGTTGTTTTTGCATTTTAATTGATTCTTAAGCACACTACATATGTGTTGGTATTGTCGTGAGGAAACATACTTTTCTACACTATCCCATTTTGATAAAATTAGTAGGTATCTACCTTCTGCTATCATGCGAGACATATCAATGGAATCCCCACTTCAAGAATCTTACATCTTCAAAGCTAACCCAAGGGGTTGGCTTGGGTGGTCAAGACTGGGGCCTAGGGGTGTGCTCCCCTGAGGTCTCAGGTTCGAATTTCCTCAGGTGCAAACAATTATTTGGGGTCACTCCCACAACAAAGTTGTACACCTGACATATGTGTCTTGGAAGGGCTGCCCAGCCCGGGGTTTACTGTGGTGTTGAACCCAACTCGTGCGTATACTGAGTTAGGTTCGTCCGAGCTCGGTGCACGTGAATGAGTGCTCCGATTTCCCTCGTTATAAAAAAAATCTTCAAAGCTGTATTTTTTTTCTCTGTTTCTTATGAGAAGGTAGCTGGTGGTGAACCCTTTATTTACGGTTGCTATCTTAATCCATGTCTGATTTGTTGATGGCGATTGTTCAGGAGACATCAATCGAGTTGGTAATAATTGGGGAAGATGGAATTGTTCAATCTGTATGCGAGCAGCCTGTATTTGGCACAATTAAGGATATTGCCATCCTACCTTGGAATGAGAAGTTCCATGTATGAAACCCACAGGTCTGTTTGTTTATTCCTTTGGATCAAAATACATCTGATGTAGGAGATTTATTCATTCCCCTTTTATCGAGATAGAAGTAAATATATTTATTGATTGTAGAGTTACGTGGTTAATAATATTAATTCAGGGTCGGAATACCAATTTTTGCCCTTTTCTTTGCAGATGCTTGGTAAAGACATTTTGGTTGTTATTTCTGATTCGGGGAAGCTCTCATTTCTGACATTTTGCTATGAAATGCACAGGTTTTTACATTTTCTGCTGAGTTCATTCTATTCTAGTGGGAGAAAGGAAGGGCTTTGTAACTTCAATGTTTGTTTTTTCAGGCTAGGTAACTTGTCACTAAGCAATGTTACTTTATTTTGGTTGTTGACATAGGTTTTTTCCACTGGCACATGTTCAACTTTCCGACCCTGGAAACTCAAGATGGCAGCTTGGAAGAATGCTGGCTGTTGATTCGAGGTAAGCCACTTTTGTGGTTAGGAATGTTGGAATTGAATCGCCATGTTATTCAAACCTATGTGATCAGAGATAATTTTTTTCTTTAAATCTGAATTCTCATTTTATTTCTTCTTTCCCCATCTGTTGGACTAGATTAGAGTCCTAACAAGGAACTTGGAATTGTTGGAGCCCTTGCTGTAGAGTAGTGCAGTAACAATCCGCAACTGCAATGGATAGTAGCTCTGTGGTGTTGGCATTTTTATTTTGTGGAAATCTCTATAAAGCTAGGCACACGCCTTTGCATGCATGCTTTGGGATGATAAATAATTCATGGATAACTGCCTATGTCAGATACGTAAAGGCACAAGTAGATTTCCTATTTAGTGTTGTGATGAAATTATGTGAGGAAGATTCAATGAGTTAGTGTCAATGCTGATCAGGCTATATGTTTAGCAGCCTAAAGTGTAATGTTTTTGCTTTATGCTTATCAAAAAAGTGAAAAAAATAGAAAAGAAAGAGATGCATGTTATTTTATGGAACGGGCTCAAACTTCCTTGTTAATATGTATTTGTCTTCTCTTTTTTCATCCCTTGGAAGTTCTGAAGAAAAAGAAAAGCATCTGAATACACAAGGCTTTGCCCAAATTCTAACTTTCATGCTTTTCTCTTCCAGTGGCTGTTTTATTGCTGCTAGTGCATATGTAGATCGCTTGGCCCTGCTTTCTGTTTCAGTGTCTGATGGCAGTGATATCATTGATGAGGTGTTTTCCGTTTCAATGTCTGATGACAGTGACAAGGTTAGAAATATACTTGCTCTTGTATTATAAAGTATACTATAAAGTGAGTTGTTTTCTGTATCTCTAAAGGAGAAAACAGTATGTGGAACTGCTCTGTTTTCCATTTTCAAAAGAGATATTTTCTGGACCTACTATTAAGTGCTTTCCCACCGACTTATGATTATGAATTTTCTTATGATTGCATTACTTTTTCATGGAAAAGCCAAAAGGGTATATAATTCTCAATGAAGTGTACCTGTGGAAGTGGTAAGAGACATTCTTTGAGCTTTTGAATGAGGGACTATAGTTTTGGGACTTCCAGCAAGGAAATGTCAACCATATTTTGGGTTGGGGGGAGCATTTTATTTAATTTTATTATGCCTTCTGGTGACATTAGAATATCACAAGGAGTTACTGAAATTCTATTGTCTCATATATACAGAGAATAATTTACCCTTCTGAACATGAAGGGGATGCAAGTATTGCCAGAAACATAGGGAAAAATGGTATTCGCGGTACTATATGGAGCATGTGCTTTATTTCACAAGATGCTAGTCAACCAAGTAAAGAGCATCATCCTGTTCTGGCCATCCTTCTTAATAGGTATGCCAATTATGTGTATAGGGGGGGGGCATAGTCTTGTTTCTCATTGCTTAGGTGGCTGTAGGATGAAAGTTATCCTTTATTTCTATTCTGTTGGTGTTTTGCTAAGGTAAATTCAACTACAAACCAAAATTTGGACTGCAGGCCAGGAGAAGTATTGAATGAACTGCTGTTGTTGAGATGGAACGTTAGAGAATGTGTTTTATATGTTCTCTCTCAGTATCTTGAAGCTGGACCCCTAGCGCATAATATTGTCGAAGTTCCACACTGCCATGGATTTGCCTTTCTGTTCAGGGTTGGTGATGCTCTCTTGATGGATCTTAGAGATGCTAACAAGCCATGTTGTGTCTATCGAACGGGCTTAAATTTTTTACCTAATGCAGTGGATGAGCATAATTTTGTTGAAGATTCAATCAGAGTACAGGATGTTGATGATGAAGGTTTATGTAACGTTGCTGCTTGTGCCCTGCTGGAGCTGAGGGATTATGATCCTATGTGTATAGATGGTGATAATGGCAATGTGAATTCAGCCTATAAACATGTATGCTCCTGGAGTTGGGAACCAGAAAAACATCAAAATCCGAGGTTAATTTTTTGCGTAGATTCTGGAGAAATTTTCATGATTGAAATTTGCTTTGATTCTGATGGGCTTAAAGTTAATCTATCTGAGTGTCTCTATAAAGGTCTACCATGTAAGGCGCTTTTGTGGGTTCATGGTGGATACCTGGCTGCACTGGTTGAGATGGGGGATGGGATGGTCCTTGCATTGGAAAGTGGAGGATTGCATTATACAAGTCCTATTCAAAACATTGCACCAATATTAGATATGTCAGTCGTGGATTATCATGATGAGAAACATGATCAAATGTTCGCCTGCTGTGGAGTGGCACCAGAAGGTTCTTTAAGGATTATTCGTAGTGGTATAAGCGTAGAAAAACTGTTGCGGACTGCTCCTATTTATCAAGGCATGACTGGTACTTGGACAGTTCGAATGAAAGTAACTGATTCTTATCATTCTTTTCTAGTACTATCATTTGTTGAAGAGACCCGGGTACTATCAGTTGGCTTAAGTTTTACCGATGTGACTGATTCAGTTGGTTTCAAGCCTGATGTCTGTACCTTGGCATGTGGCCTTGTAAGTGATGGTTTGCTTGTTCAGATTGACCAAAATGCTGTGAGGCTTTGTTTGCCTACCAAGGTTGCTCATTCTGAGGGCACTCCTCTGTCCTCTCCAGTTTGCACGTCATGGTTCCCAGAAAATTTAAGCATTAGTTTGGGGGCAGTTGGGCATAACATGATAGTTGTTTCAACCTCTAATCCATGCTTTTTATGTATACTTGGGATCAGATTGCTTTCAGCTTGTCATTATGAAATATATGAAATGCAACATCTGAGATTGCAAAATGAATTATCCTGCATTTCCATACTTCAAAGACATTTTGACGAAAAACAACCCATGTCTTCCATCACTCGGGTTAGCCGTGTGTATGCCTTTCCAGTTGGAGCTGACATTGGTAGAACCTTTGCTATTGGGACACATAAGCCTTCAGTGGAAATTTTGTCCTTTATACCAGATAAAGGCCTAAGAGTTCTTGCTTCAGGGATGATTTCATTATCAAATACCATGGGAGCTGCTATAAGTGGCTGCATTCCTCAAGATGTTAGGCTTGTATTAGTTGATAGGCTTTATGTACTATCTGGTTTGAGGAATGGAATGCTGCTTCGGTTTGAGTGGCCTGATACCTCCAAAATGTCTTCATCAGAATTACCTGGATATCACACTTTTAGTTCCGCTTTAGCAAATACAGATACTTCGTTTTCAGGTACAAGAATGCCAACTTCTTTTAGCCCACAGCTGTGTGAGGCTGATCTATTCGAGAAGACAGAGGACTTTCCTGTCAATCTTCAGTTAATTGCCATTCGTCGCATTGGCATCACTCCCGTATTCCTGGTTCCCCTGAGCGATTCACTTGATGCAGATTTAATTGCTCTCAGTGACAGACCATGGCTGTTGCATACTGCTAGGCACAGCCTCTCTTATACATCTATCTCATTTCAGACTTCAACGCATGTGACCCCTGTATGTTCTGTTGAATGCCCAAAAGGAATGTTATTTGTTGCGGAGAATAGTCTACATTTGGTGAGAACTTTTTCCTATGGATGTCATATGTTTTGGCAATTTGACTTCCTTTTTTTCAAGGCTATTCTTTTTCGGCTTGTCGAAAACTATGTTTTGAGTTTTACCGCATATCAAGCAAACATTACTAAGTGGCCTTTGGACTGTATCATGAGAATTTTGTAACAATGGACTCAAATTGTTCATTATTTTCAGTGTTAAACATGTCAGTGAAGTGCACTTATCTAGGTTTTTTGTTTTTGACTGGATATATGATTAATGTCTGTTCATAGAATGAGTGTTTAAAGTATCACTGAAATTGATGATGGTTGAATTTTGAGACTTGCTACATCCTTGGGAATACTGGTAATTTGGTTTTATTTGTGCATTCCAAAAGGATCTATTTTATTGTTGACTGAGGATATTGGTCTCTCTAGCCTTGGTGAAATGGTTCTCTCTGGTGTAAAGTTTTCCAAACAAAAAACTGTTCAACTTTGGTGATGTGCATTGTCTTATATGCTGAAACCTCAACCATTCCAAAAGTTGATAATCAGATTACAGTGCCATTGATTTTGGTAGAACAGGAAAAGTCACAGTTGTGGTTTTAGCATATATGAAGACAATTTACTTTACTGCTGATCTGATGGGTATCGTGCTACTTATACGTTTGTTCTTTTATTTTAACTCTCTTCTCTCCTCCCGCACCCTTATCAATAATCTGAATTAAGTGTTAATGAACAGTCATATCCCAAAGTGGATATGTTGGTCCTATCTGCATGGCATATGCTTACATTTATGATCTTGATGTCACTCTAGGTGGAGATGGTACACAGTAAGAGGCTTAATGTGCAGAAATTTCATCTTGGAGGCACTCCACGGAAGGTCCTCTATCATAGTGATAGCAGGCTATTGCTTGTAATGAGAACTGATTTGAGCAATGATGCATGTTCATCCGACATATGTTGTGTGGATCCCCTTAGTGGGTCTGTCTTATCATCTTTCAAACTTGAACTTGGAGAAACAGCAAAATCCATGGAATTAGTGAGGGTAGGAAGTGAACAGGTTCTGGTGGTTGGGACTAGTCTGTCTTCTGGTCCAGCCATATTGCCCAGTGGTGAAGCTGAGAGGTGTTCATCTGCCTCGTGTCTTTGTTGTTCTGCCTTTTCATAAAATATTTTACCTGATTGAGGTTTCTGTTTCTTTTACTGTTGAAGTGATGAAGTTTTCTCCTTTGCAAGAACAAGTAATTGCTTAACATTTGAAGGTTTGATCTGTAGATGATTGATATGCAGGAGTCAAAAATCGATGTTGTTTTCCTGGTGGCTTTTGCCAATATGTGGAAATGATGTTTTGATGTCATATAAGTTCCATACTGCATTTTTTTAACTGACATTTTCTGTGACAGTACCAAGGGCCGTGTCATTGTCCTCTGCCTTGAACATGTGCAAAATTCAGATAGTGGGTCAATCACATTCTGTTCAAAAGCAGGGGCAGCTTGTCAACGAACTTCGCCATTTCGCGAAATTGTTGGATATGCTGCAGAACAGTTATCCAGCAGTAGTATCTGCAGCAGCCCAGATGATACTAGCTGTGATGGATTCAAACTTGAAGAGACTGAAGCATGGCAATTGCGATTAGCTTATTCAACTACGTGGCCTGGAATGGTCCTTTCAATATGCTCTTATCTTGATCGATACTTCTTGGCATCGGCCGGTAGTAGCGTAAGTTACCAAAGTCTTTGGTTTCTATCTTTCTTGCAATGGTCACTGCTTTTACGATTCTTCGGCATATCTGGTCTCTGTATATTCCCTCTGCTGATAAAGATGTTGGTCTTGTTGTCTCAGTTTTATGTATGTGGTTTTCCTAGTGACAATCCTCAGAGGATGAAAAGGCTTGCGGGGGGAAGGACACGCTTTATGATAACATCTATGACTTCATATTTTACTAGAATTGCTGTTGGTGATTGCCGTGATGGTATCCTTTTCTATTCTTTCCATGAGGTAAGTGGTGAAGGCAGTTTTCTCTCTGTAATGTTTGTTTGATACTTTTTTAGCTTTTGTCAAAACAAGGATGAAATACTGTGTTAACTTGTTTCTGTGTAATATTCTTCCCTTTCCATCCTACGTAGAGTAATGATATGTTCAACTTTAAGATATATATTCTTGAAACTACAGGATATGACATATAGTTTGAGTTATTGGTACTGAACTTGCCTACTTTGCTTTCTTGTGTGTCAGGATTCCAAAAAACTGGAGCAACTGTACTCTGACCCATCACAGAGGTTAGTTGCTGATTGTGTTCTCCTGGATGTTGACACAGCTGTTGTTTCGGATCGTAAAGGAAGCATTGCTGTCCTGTCATGTTCGGATCATTTAGAAAGTAAGTTCTGGTTTGAACCATGCATGTAACCACAAAGATTTGGATTGTGGATCCTCATGTATTCAAGGTAGTTACTGTTTAATGTGTTGTAATTAGTACATGTGGAACCAAACCCCTCTGGTTGGTTGCTGGTAGATCTGGGCGACCAAGATGATGGGTAAGCCAACAGAATTGACGTCTGAACTAACCAACCACGTTAGACCTCCCAAACCACTTTGAATTCACACTCAAAACCCAAACCAAAACACCAGAACCTCAACCAAATTCGACTGAAATTTTTAATTAACCACAAGCCCAGGTCACTGCAATAAATCAAACTGGCACTATAACGTCTAAATCAATATGAAACAGAAGTATTTACCTCCTGTGGGTGTCGTAGGTTGAGCGAATGTCTTTATCAAGGTAACAGTCTTCCCAAATGTATTTTTTGACCTCATTATTGTTATGCTATTGGCGTAATTGTCATGTTATTTTTTTAATGGCTGGAAATTAAGTCTGCGAATTTCTTACTTTGTCATTGCTTTATGTCCTAGATAATGCAAGTCCAGAATGCAACTTGACACTGAGCTCTGCTTATTATCTGGGTGAGATAGCGATGAGCATCAGGAAGGTACTCTCTTGTGCCCATTTTAAGTCAATAATTTAACAAGAAAATCCATTAATTTATGTTATTCATGTCAACTCATATTGGAAGTTCTTTTCATTTTTGTTATCTAGTGATGTTAGGCTTATAAATCTGATTTTGTTTTCATGGTTGGATGGTATTATCCTGTGACGCACTCCTGAAGACCTGATTCAAAATCGCCTAATATTAAATTTTGGGGGAAGTTTTGATGTGATGTGATTCTAAAGGCTTTACCAGGACTTGGGACTTAGGTCAGCAGGAAGTTAGTAGAAAGAAGCATCAGATAACCAGTAAATTATTACTTGGTTGCATGAATTTTAATGCACAGATTTACACAAATCTCAGGTGAACCTGGCCCAGAGATTCTTTAGCATCGATTACAGAGGTTAACATGGGATTAAGAGGCAGGAGTAAGTTAATTTCAAACCCAGTATTAGTCAGTAGCTGGTTCTAGATAGTAGGGATAAGTCTAGATGGTTTATATTGCTACTCAACATAGCCTGCTATAGAGCAGAATGGTGAGGAAATTAACTACCACGACAGAAGAACTAGTGTCCTCTTAGTCAATCTGCTATGTCATACATATCCTTTGTTTGTTATTTACTGGTCATAATCATCTCCATCGTGTGAGATAGCTAGAGGATTTTCTTTTCTCTGTAAATTGTAAAGTCAGTTTTCCTTTTCCTTTCTTTTTTTGGGCCTGTATTTGTCAATCCAGAAAGCTGTTTCAAGCCAAAAGGATCATAAATTCTGATGGTATCTTTAGACAGTTTTATAGCAGTTATTGTTTATGCATTTTAAATTTGGTAATTCCCTTATGATGTGCTAGTATTTTGGCGTAGGGATCATATTCATATAGACTTCCAGCTGAAGATGTGCTGAATGGTATTGACTTAGTGCGCAACACTATCATTGCCAGCACACTATTAGGCAGCATCATAACCTTTATTCCTATATCAAGGTATGCATTTTTTCAGGGAGATCCTGTGTCCATTTTTGTTTTAGTAGTAATGAAAATGAGATTAACGCTACGTATAAAAAAAAAAGAGATTAACGCTGATGATTACCATGCATCATACCAATACTGGATTTGGATCAAATAGTAAAGCTAGACATGTGGACACTCATTACAAGTTCTTTTGATAAAAAACACCATTAGCAATATAAAATTATACCTTTTTCTGGTCATTTCTTTGGAGCTTATCCTTAAAAGTTTTGATATATTATCTCACAACAAAGACCACGAAGTGACTGTCGCCTTGAATTATTACGTGGCTAACAAATTCCTTGGGACTGCAGTCTTGCACATGATCCTAATTCGTACCTCCTTGTGATTTTTACATAGTTATGTTAAGGATCATGGCTACAGTTTGATATTCAAGTGATTGCCTTTTGTGCTTGGTGATAAAGTCACTCATTGCACATGGCCCTAATCGTTTCACATATTATGTATAGGAGCATGGCTAACAGTTTGATACTGCGCATGATTGCCTTTTGTGCTTGGTGGTAAGGCCTTGACTCGATATCATATTCCCAATGTCATTTTTGTGTAGGGAAGAACATGAGCTCTTAGAAGCTGTCCAAGCTAGACTTGTTGTTCATCCATTGACTGCTCCTGTTCTAGGAAATGATCATAATGAATTCCGTTGCCGTGAAAACCCGGTAAGAAAAGTTGAAACTTAATTTTTAGATTACTTCTAGGAAGTACACATTGCTTTTATCTTGTTGGAATTCAATCCTGAACAGAATGGTCCCATGATCACATTGTACAGATTTTTCTAATGGGATATCTATCTATCTATATACTATATAGAGACCTGTTGTACTGTTCAGAACCATCTGGCTGTACCATATCAGTTTAGGCACTCGTTTTTTCTACTTCTTTCAGTAACTGACTGTCTGGTATTTGGACACAACACATTCTTCCCCTGCGTCCTTGTTTTCTACTTCCTCCTCCTTTTCTCTACGACTTTCCCCTTTCCTGTGGGGAGGAGAGATGTTCTGGTCAATCGTGAATTGTCAATTTTGTCCGAGTCTCAATTATGGTCCTGCCCATGCTGCAGCCAGTGTCTGAGGCTCAGCTTCTTGTTGGCTTCTAATGTGTGGTAAATTGGTAATCTCACCTTGAAGAGATTTAAAATATGAGCCTGGAGTATCAGACCGCATTAGGAACCTGCTGACTTGATGGTATTGTTCTGCTGTTAATGCTGTTGTTTTACGTTGTTCCTTTTCTTGTTGACTGGCAGGTTGGGGTGCCGAAAATACTTGATGGTGACATGCTAACTCAGTTCTTGGAGCTTACAAGTATGCAGCAAGAGGCCATATTGTCATTGCCTCTGGGTTCATCGGAGACAATAAAAGCAAGCTTGAAAGCACATTCACCTTCATCCATTTCTGTGAATCTGGTGGTGCAGCTCCTTGAACGTGTTCATTATGCCTTGAATTGAGGGTATCCACTCTTCTCCTCGATTGTTAATCATGAGATGGGTTTTCCAAACATAGACCATTTGCATAGCGAATGTTTGCGGTGGGATCTTCACTTGTCCTCATTTTGCCTGGGCAACGAATTCCAACGCTAGGTCCCGAAAACTGTCAGATATGAAATACCCATCTGGTTGGGAAACTGCAGCTGTCAATACCAGGAGTCATCATGGACTCGCATTAACATTTTTTTTTGTCCATCTAAATAGTTGGGCAAGATCTGTACAGAAAATAAATGTGTGAACTATAGGTTAGGCGTCCTTGCTGCTTTTTCTGTAACTAATACCTTGTTTTATATAATCCTTTATCGTTTTAGTCCAGACTGTTTGGAGAGATGGGGGAGCCTTGAAAAATCTGTTGTATATTGGCTGTATAGGCCTTTTTTCAATTTTGTGGCCACAAAAAACTTTGAGCGTCTTGAATTTGCCCTTTCTTTACTGATGGTGAACAATCATCTAGCATTTGTGTTTATTGTCCTGTCGGTTACTCGGATGCTTCATTATTGCTTAGCCATGGCTACTTACTTACTCGAGAAGGATAGTGAAGTTGAACATTAATCAGGTTCCTTCTTGGAGTTCAATAACCTTTTGGATGTCGAGGAGAAATTTAGTCCGGCAAGTTTACAAGAGTGGAACTTACTTAATGGGTTGGAAAACTCTCGGTTTTATTGTAGGTGTTTTCAAGAAATTATTTCTTAGATACTAAGTCTTGACCGCTCAAGCTAATCGAGTTTAAGAAAATCGATCATCAATTGGTTGGGATTTACATCTAGGATCCCAACCCTTGGCTACTTGTTTATTAATCAATCTTTAGGTCAAACACCTTGGCTACTTTTTTTTCTGAACAACAGTAGAACATTTTATTGCAACAAGGTTAACCACAGTCACATACAATGATATGACACCTTGGCTACTTGGCTAAACAAGCAGCCAAGGTGTTTACACACCATAAACAATTGTTGAGTGCATTTACTCTCCTCTTGTTTATGCCCACAAGAAACCCCATCGCATTGATGTGAGCCTGAGCCCCTTTGCATTTCCATTCACTCTGTTTTATCTGTAGCCTAACATTTTGTATACGAATAATGGGTATGGTTGACTTCCCTTTCTCTGTTTTAGCTACTAATATTAAAGGATAGAAGTAGTATGTCATTCTTTTCATTGAGAAGTAGAAATTTTTTGGAAGTCAAAGGTGTTTTTTTTCTTGGCAAAAGTGAAAATTCATTTCACACAGGGTATTACATGATGGTTGCATACAAACAAGCCTCGAGACCGGTTACAACGCACAGGGGCTTTCCACCCATTACAACAACATTAAGGGCCCAAAGGGCCATACTACAAACGGCCTCAATCCAAATGGTCATATAGGCCTCATACAACCGGGGCACAGGGCCCATAAATTCTACTTGGGTCCAAATAGCCAGATCTAAGATAACCCACGCCGAGAACGGCGGTTCAAGTCGCTGGAGGAAGAGGTGGACAAGCACCTTGCTTCCGCTTCCCCGAAGGAGCGTTTGAATCAGCATAAGGGGACCAGTAGAAGGTGGTTCCCGACAAAAATGGCTGAGGAACGATCTGAAGTCCTGAAGGATCTGTGAGCGTAAGATCTGGACGCCCGCAACATTGAAGATCTGGGACACCTGAACTTGACCTTGAAGGCCGCATCCACTAGAGATCGCCAGAAAGGAGAGGCCATCATTCGGTCCTTCCCAAAACATACCCCTGCCAAAAGATAATAAAACCCAAATAATCAAACGACAACGAAACAAGGGAAAAGAAAACGAAAACAATGGAAAGGAAAGGAACCAAAGTAGCAAAAGCAACAAAGGAAGGAGCCAAAGAAAAAGGGTGGGAGGACGGGAGGAGACAAGGCTCCTCCCGTCGGCCAGGTGCGAGATCTGAGAAGAAGGATGGGTAGGGAAAGGGGGGAGAGGTACAAGACAGCTATGCAAGCCCCTCGGATCTGATCCACCTTAATTGTGGAAGTCAAAGGTGTTTGTGTGCCAACATTTTGAGGTGGTTAATTTTTAGGATACTGGAGTGTGTAAAAAAGTGAATAAATATATGATTTGAATGAATTTTTTATATTTATTATATAAAGTGAAAAATAATGATTTGATGGGGGGAATGATTATATTATAATTATATTATTATGTCAAAATTTTGGCACCCAATTACTAAGCTATGGACGACAATTACTGAATCGTTTTAACCATTTATCCCACAAACTGGCAGCACCCATCACTTGCCTTGTGCATATATTGATCCACAAATGGGTATATCCTTGAAACTATACTTGTATAATTAAGCTTTTCAGCTCAGCTCACAGCTCTGTTTTAGTAGGCTGATGTCTTTAATACAATACTACAATAGTATCCCTCATTAGTAGATGAACCCTGGCTATTTCTTGGTTTAAAATCAAATCTCTACACGAGTTACTCTTTAATCGTCCCCTCCAGATGGCACAATCTTCTCGAGTCTTTGGATGGGCTTGTGTTCTCTTCCTTTGCATATCCGATAAAGTAGCAATCATGATCGGAGGTTATTAGAATGCTACTGTAAGCTGCATTACTCTTGAAATTAATTTTCTTGGCTAATCTAATACCGCAACAAAGCAACAAGTTTCGCGGTCTCCATCAAGGCAGGTGGATCCAATTTTGGGCATATCTTTTTCGTTCTGAAAAAAAAAATACACTAATCGTCATCGATCCATTATTGTCCACAGTAGGGCAACTGTTAAGTTCATGCAGCATGCTCTCTCTCTCTCTCTCTCTCTCTCTCTCTTCATGCATACAGAATCGTATTATTTGCGTGGCCCTGGGTAGGCGTTGGAAAACGATACTCCAAAAGTACGAAGAGAAAACGTAGGGTAAGACGGACTGAGTCATGGTTCGACGAGTTTTAACGACACGTGATTTAGTTGATCTACGGAGGAAAACCTATTTACACAACCTAGGCGTGGAAAGCAGGCCTATATATATATATCTCAGCCAGGCTACTTACTATGCATAACATGATGGAGGCACTCTCTGATTGTACAGGAGGTATTGTTGAAGCACTTATAAACGTCAATGTTTATGGAAATGACACGCAAGAGTTGGTTCTTGCTAATGGGTATGGCACAGATGAGACTGGCAATATCTGATCCCTCACTTTGCTTGCTACTTCAAGGTGGTGGTTTTCGACTTGGTTTTCTCTCCGAACGTTAAGCCTTCACTTTACTATCTGAAGAGGTACTCAAATTTCAACGGTTACGTGCAAGACTTGCTGTGCCTCCTTGATCAGCTCAATGTGAATAAGACTATCTACTTGGGTCACTCCATGTCAGCCATGATTGGATGCATGGCCGCTACAAAGGGACCAGAACTCTTTGAATACCTTATCTTACTAAGCGGCTTTCCGAGGTGGTCGTTTGCTCTCTCTCTCTCTCTCTCTCTCTCTCTCTCTCTCTCTCTCTTCATGGCTTTAGATTTCTCTGATTTGTTAATGCGTAATCCGCGTTTATCAGTCAGCTATCTTATCATCTTCATGCATCTTGTCCTAAATTAAATCATCTATCGTCGTAACCTTCGCCATTTTCGTATTTCCTTCTCTCGTCTTACTTTGGTTTCGCATATTGTTTAGAAGGACCTTCATTTGAAACTCTTCTAGCGTACACAACTCTATGTGGGAATTTTTTTTCAGGTTCATGTGAGTTCTTGTTCCTCTTAAATATGAAGATTGAAGAGTTTGTTCCTAAATTCTGACAATTTTCTGTTGGTACCTCAATGATAAAGGATATAATGGGGGCTTTAGAAGAACAGAACTCAACACATTATTTAGAGAAATGGATAAGAACTTTCCAAGTTGGGTTCATAGCTTTGCTCCAGTACTAGCTGTAGGTGTGAACTGTACAACTGCAATAGCCCGATTCCGATGCAGTTTGGGCAGAATGAAACCCAAGATTGCACTTAGTGTTGCAAGAACTGTGTTTCTGAGTGATCTAAGATGGGTTCCACCCCAAGTTCCAGTGCCTTGCACTATAATCCAATCCAGAAAAGATGTTATTGTTCCTCGGTCTGTCGCATTGTACATGCAAAGAAAGCTTCGTGGCCATGTAAGGTTAGAGATACTAAAAACAGAAGGCCATTTTCCTCAACTTCCAGCTTTCCCTCTGTTTCTGAATGTTGTGGAGAGGGTTCTTTCTATTAGTGGATAGCCGCTTGCACAAATTTTAAGAGTTTGGATTATAAACTGGACTTAAGAGAGAAGCGGGTTCGGATCCTCTGCTCTTCAACTGCCATCTACTTGGAGCTTTTCCTGCGGGAGGGGAAAAAAGAGAGGCTGCTAGATATTTCTTTGTTACTGTAAATGATGTCCTCTGTTTTCAACGTGTTTGCGGAAGAATATTATAGTGTTCAATTGCAGCAGTTGTGCCTGCCTCCTAGTAGACTTTGTTGCGTCCGGACTGTCCGCGCTTTCCTTAGAAGTCATCTTCCTATACTAGCAATCGTGACACCGTTCTTTCTGTCCTGGTATGAAGCATTTGTATTCTTTCAACCCTTTTGGAATCCTGTAGTCTTATTGGGCAGCCTAGTTACAAAGGTAGAATTTCTTTATATTTCCTTTTTGTGTATCGAACCATGTCAAAAGAAAAAACTCGTACATTTGTCACCAGAGTCCAACTCTCATTCATTGCATTATCCTAACCATATTGTATTTGAATCGAATTCAAACGTATGCGACTCGTCGAGTCTCTTAACATTCAACCACCAGGGAATTGCTCGTCAAGCTTATAAACAACGAGCTATTAATATCTTTATCGGGACTGCTGAGCTTCCTCGAACGAATTAATGCAGAAAATGACGCTGCATAATGCATGAGAACTGGGAATATATAGCAAACCACAATCCACCAAAACATAAATATGTCCACCTTAAACAAACATAATTACTCCACCCTTACTTAACACAAATAAAATAAAAAGAAACAAATGGACGAACAGTATGGGATTAATCCGTTGTGGGTGAAGATTTGAAGGGCGCCACTTGGCGTCTGGCGAACTCATCAAAGAAAGAAAGTGACTTAGACGCAAGTTGTAAGATTGCATGCATGAACTTGGCAGCGTGAAACCAAGGTAGCGGCATAGAAAAACAAATCCATTAATGTCTTTAAACTGTACATTGCAAAAAACTGGCCCTTTTCGACCTTCTTGTCCTGGGTTCAGTGGGTCGGCTAAGCCGAACTACGAACGAAGTAGACGAGGCCCAAAACCCCCCAAAATAATGGTATCTCAAGATCTGGCATAAGCCATTAAGCCCTTCGGGACTCTCAAAACAGTGTGGCCTAAAGGGAGATTATCCATTAGAGTGACCAGGAAATCAGCACAATGATTTGCCCTCTCTATGGCTATGACGAATAAGGGAACCCCATTGTCTTCTGACCACATCCCTGGGTACTAACGATCCCCCTTTCTGGATCAAATATTGGCGTATTCAACGTACTTGCGAAGATTAGAAATTGGAAACTAGGCAGAAAAATGAGAGCGCCTCACAGAAATCAAGCAAGTGTACTCTCGACGTATTCCATGGCCTTCGTTTTTACAGACTCGATTCTTTCTTCATCACCAATAGTCTTCTCATACTCGAGATACTTTTTGAATAAGAACTGCAAATTCAAATGATGAAACGTTCATGTAAGAAGCACATAAGTGTCAAAGTCAAACGCTTAGTTCAGCTCAGATGGTACTATATAAATTGTACATACTTTCATCTTTTTAGGTGGGAGGCTCAAACTGATTGCCCTCTCAAAGAGTGCACGCATCACATCCACGTCTCCAAGTCGAATCTCCTGCAAGTTCGACTCTAGTGTAAGCTAAAGAACAGTCAAACTATACTAGACAACAAAGGACGTATAACGAAAAATATTTTACTTGATCAAGATAAACGCTCCACAAGTCTGTTCTCTTTGGGTACTCCCTCAGAATTCCTTCAAACATGGATCGTCCTCTATCAGGAACTCCGCATTTGAACTCAAGGATAGCTGTTTGTGAGATAAATTTGATATGCTTATGCCGGGGAAGGCTTAATAAAGCTCGATTCACAATAGGCTGAACCACGTCCTGTTGTTGCTTCAAGATCCTTTGCACCCTTCTTAACCAAACCTGATATGCAACAGAACATAAAACTAAAATACTTTGATGAAGGAGAGGAAAAGCTTGCAGGAAATTTTTTTTAAAAAAAAGTACCTTGCAGGAATGCTTGAACTTCTTGACCATTTTGTCAAGAAGCTCATCAGCCAATTGATGCTGTTCTGTCCTCTCATACATTCCCAAGAGTGAAAGATGGACCTTTTGGGGGTCGTTATACTGCAATGCTCTTTGGAATACTTTCATAACAGCCTCCTGAATAGCATACATATATTAACAAGATCCCAATTCAATGCACAGAGGCAATGAAAGAGTGAAAAGAGTAACAGTGCTGTATTTTTTATTCTAGTACCTCCGGAGGATTTCCATATTCATTTTCCAAATTCAAAAAAGCCACCCAAACATTAAGCTTCTCGTTCTCTTCTCGGATGTTTATTGTTTTCAAAGCCCTTCACAAAGAAAAAAGCAACATCATGGTTAACATATATGCCAAACACATCTACAAGAACCCAATGTACAACTATAGAAAAAGCAGCTGTTTTCCATTACATGGACATTGTTTGTTCAACCTCTCACAACTCCTTTCCCATCGAGCGGATAGGTAAGGTGGAGGTAAGGCTAAAGTAGAAGGAAAAAAAATGGATATCAAAAGGAAGAGCAATTGTATAGAAGGGAGATTCAGGTTAAACCACCGGAAGAGTAGGGTCTAGAGTGGAGGAGTGTTTCAATAAAGTAATTGTATACAAGGGAAGAGGCCAGAGCAAAGAGAAACAAGCAAATAGCTCAAAGAATACCTTTCAGCAATAGAACGAGCCCCATCCACGTCAGCCACTGAGAGCATGAAATCCATGTATTTTATCCAAATAAAACTGCTATTCGGAGAGCTTCTAACCAATTTCTCAAATTCATCCGCAGTTCTTGGTATGTCATTCTCAAGTAGCCTTTCCTCAGCAGCGCTAATTTCCTTCTCCCTGCTTAGGGTAGCATCCAAGTTAAAATGAATAAAACCGTGAAATATTTAGAACCAGACAAGTAAGATAATGAAAATTACCTCTCTTCCTTTGCTTTTTTCTTTGCCTGTCTCTTGTTCCTTTCATGTATGGTGTCTGTCTCGTCAACATGCTCTTGACTTCGACCAACTAAATTATCCATATCAGGTTCATCAATCTCATCAAGACTCACCTCAAGTGGAGGAATGGAAGCCCTTGATTCTACTTGAGCAATAATTGGGCACCCTCCATTTTCCACTTCAATATCAATATTTTGGTCCCCAAGCACACTGCTAGGAAATGTTAACAACCTCGTGTCATCAGAAAAAACATTTTCTTTAATGACTTCGTCAGGCCCTTTTTGTGAGTGGTGTTGAATATCAACATTATCCCTAATATACGAATCTTTCATTCCAAGAGATATACGGTGTCTTTGTTCATCCACCTGATAAGGACGTCAAAATACAGAAGAAAATCAATTCAAGAAATCACTGCCTGAGCAATAAAACCACCACATGATCTTGCTGACAGTAGAAAATCCTTTAGCTGACTGAAGTTATAGATTATGACAGTACCAAATATGTGAACCGTCCAGCTCGCAAGTTATAAAAAAAAAAAAGTCGAACACCCATCGACTGCCAATCAAAATTAATAGTGCTGCCACAACATTATTCAAAGATACTAAAAAGTATCAAGAATTCTCTGAGACAATATGTTCACCTTTAATATCTTTGCTGTTACTCTCTCTCCTGCTTTGTATTTAGTTTCGATGTTGTCAACATGGCCATCTGAAAGCTCCGACACATGGCATAATCCAACCTAGGCGAAGAAAAGAGCACAAATAGACATAAACACCAGGACACAATGCACACATGAAAATACTATACAATCATTGAAACTTCCTAATTAAAAGCAGATTGTCCAATAAACACAAATATCCAACAGCACATACAAGCACTTGTGTATAATTCTGAAATTAAAGAGATTCCTAGACCACCCAACTAAAACAATCGTGGTAACAAAAGAATGGTAATTTGGGAATTAGATTCTATGCCTGGAACATTTCCTGGCTGAAGCCCAGAAACGGACTCAAGTGCCATGAATAGAATGTTCAGAAATAGCTTCAAAGAAAATGGCATTCCCATTGCATATCGCCAAGCTCGGCTAATAGAAGAAACAAGTCTGATTTTTTTTCTAATGACTTAACTACGAGTGAATAACCTATTCCTTACCAAGTTCGTGCTGTCAATTGTGATAAACAAACCAAATGATTCCACCCGCTTAATTCTGCCAGAAATAATAACCCCAATGTGCAAAGCTCTCAAATCCTCAATGTCAGATTTTTGTGCACTACTTCCATTCAATGTCTTCAAGGTAATTTCAACTCGCTTTGAGAAAGGCTCCACAGACAACACCCTGCACTCAAGCTTCTTAGTATATTGCTGCATCCATTCCCAATCTACATGTCACTTCTACCAACAACTGAAAAAGAGAAACAAAAGACTAACCTGCCAATTATGAGTTTTCCAACAGGGAAAACTTTTTCTGGGTTCTGAACATATCCATCAGACAAATTTGAGAGAAGGATCTTTGCATCAATCTTCCGAGAAAGCAAAATGAAACATCCTTTTGATGTCACACTCTTAACATAACCCTATCAAATATGACCAATAAACAATTATCCCAGATACATTTGGTTGGGCAAAACAGAAGAAAAGAAAGAAATAAAAGCCAGTTGGGGGGGGGGGGTGTATCCAACAACCAAAAAAAGAAAAAAAATACAGAAAACTAGATGAAGCATTTTTTTTTTTTTATAAGTAAGCCAATTTTATTAAAGAAAAAGAGAATTGACAATACAAGCTAAAAAACTAAGAAAATCCGGTAAACCCACAAAAGAATAACCCAAAACTGAATTAGCCCACATAAAAAGAGCATGGAACATAGAACCCCCCAAACTAACAAAGACACAATCTTGTCTTCAAAACATCTCCCATTCCTTTCCCTCCACAAACTCCACCAAATGCAAGCAGGGATCATCTCCCAAATGGTCAACGCTATTGGATCCCCAAACTTCCTCTTCCAACAAAGCATAACATTCACTACATTTCTAGGCATAACCCAATCATAGTTAAGAATGCTTAGCACATGCCCCCACAAACCTCTAGCCATCGAGCAAGAAGAAGATGGAACAAAGAGTTCAAAATGAACTGATCTCTAATGATTGAAAAAGAAAATATACAGAAAACTAGATGAAGCATTTTAATGATTATAGAAAAGAATTAACAATCGAACAGAATCTGAAGAAGAGCGTGTGGAATAAATATTGTGAAGGTTCAACAATCTAATAAGTGGGACTAGGACAATGCAGACAGACGAGGGACATTTTTTTGGTAACAAGATGGAAGGTGCCCCAGCAGAATGACCAAGTGCAAAGGTGTGGCTGCTGTTTTGCCCATGGTAGTCTGCCTTAAACGTGACACCAATTTTAGTCTTATAATTTCTCCTGGCTTGTAATGCAGAGAATTTTCCATAAAACGAGACTATAAGGCACTGCATCTCCCGATTGAAATGCTAAGTAGTGAGAAAAGACCACAAGGGAAGAGGAAATATAAGCAATAACATTCAGGAAAGCTTAGAAGGATATAACATCCAGTACCTGCACAACCATATTAGGACAAAGTTCCTCAATATTTTCAACACGTTTGGAAGGAGGCCTGCAAATCATAAAAAGTTCAAATGAACAAAACAAACTCTAATAATTCCCAAATGCAAAGAAGAGAGAGATAAAAACTACTGGAATCAATCATTCAATGCCGCTTATTGTTGGATGTACGATATAACCTTTGTTTAGATGACAAATATGTTCTCAGTTAGAACAAGGTTATCACCAATCTTCCCAGCGCTATGGACCATAATTAACACAACCCATATCAACAAACACCAGATCAAGCATGGGGCAATTAGATGAGCTTGAATTCTATGAATATCCATTAACAGTTAGAAGCAGATAGGTTCTCTGGAAATTTAAGCTTTAAATTTTCCAAGAACATTAATCTCCTTAAAAGGTTGAGAGACTGTTTTGAGTCAACCAAGTAAAGTTCTATCAAATGAGAAACCCACCTGAACATATTCGATTTTCCCAATAATTCTATCCCTCCTTGTAGATCTTGCAAATGTATACAAATAAAGACAACAGCAATAATCATGCCAGATACTTACCCAAGAAAAAAAATCATGCCAGATACACGTAATAAAAGTCATGGTTTGGATCAAAACGCAGCAAAGGTTAAAGCATTTGATATTAGCTTAACAATAAGAGGGAAACAAAGTTCTTAACAACTAAAAATCTATCGGGCACTGTCCACAAGAATGTGCATGCATGTCCATGAGGCTCACTTTTCTCTATTACCAGAAGCAAGCTGTAAATTGCACAAAGCATTACTTATCTGACCATTCATAAACTGTCTGCCCCGACAAAATGATTCCCACATAAATTTGTAATTCTGATGAGATTCAAAGTAGCAATGCCCACAACTTACTGTGTATTGCAGATTTCTACAGAAGATGGAGTAAGCATGCCATCCAAAGCAGAACGTAATGACAAATCAACATGAATGGTGCCCTTGACATAGTGGTTGACTTCCAGCACCTTGCATTTGACAAATTGCCCTTCATGATATCCTGATAATGGATCAGGCACCCATGAATCTGTAAGTTCCATGAAATGAACCCTACCATGCAACTGAGGACCAATTTGCACCAGCAATCCACCAACACCTGGAAGTACTTTGGATATTCTCCCACCCAAAATATCTCCTTCATGAATATGGGATGCAACCTTCTCAATGAAATGATCCTCCCCTTTTAAAGCTTCCCCCTTGACATTTCCATTGCGATCAGCAAATGAAGGATTTAGAACCAACCGTAACATCTTTCTCTCTTTGTTAATGCTTAAGATAAAACCAGAAACACCTTTGCCAACATGAAAGCAGCTCTGGAAATCCTCCAATTCCCTTGGCTCAATTCCACTATCAAGAATAAAGAGCTGAGCTCTTACATCTCGAGATATTGTTAACCACACCCATTCACTCTCAACTTTGTACACATAACCAGTAACATGTTGACCAACCAAAAAATCAAAATTGTTGGTCATAAGCTTGTCCTCTATTTCACAGGAACCTGTATTTGAATTGCAACTCAGAATCTCATAGGTGACAAATTTTAATGATTGTGGATGCAAAGATCGGATATTTTCCAAGTATTTCATATATATAAAAAATTTCTCAAAGCACAATGATGGACAAACAAGCAAGAAAAGAGGAACAGTCCACAAAAATTAATTTGGATGCATGTTGGCATAGGTATGGTTATATGAGGTCTAGAACCTTGAGAATCTTTTTTGTGAAGCTAATAAAGGTGTCATAAGAGTCCTGGTTTAAGACGCCAGGAACATTTGTCGAGTGTTTTAGGGTTTCAAAGTTAAGCCTCGTAACAGACTTCAATACTATAACTACAGCAAAATACTATACCCCGATGCCTTATAAAGATCTCAAATCAAAGCAATGGAGGGTTTTAAAACAGACCACTGTATGCAAGGTTGCATATATATTCTTTACCTGTAAGCATTTTAGGTTTCAAGGACAGCTCCCATTGGTAGCTTTTTTTATCTGATTGCTTAGCCTTTGCAACAACCCTTGCAGTGACTGTTTGCCCAATCCTTAAGTTACTACATGGATCTTCCAAACCATTAACGTCATTAACCTGCCCACAGGATGAATTAGAATCATACATGACAAACCAATCACAAACAAACGAATAACAATGACATAAAGGGTGACCACAAAGATGCCTTAAATTTTTAAATAACTGTACCTCTGTTATATGAACTCTTCCGCGACAACCGATCCCAAATTTCAGTTTTAGTTCAAGAGGCTTAATTTCAGTAATCTGAAAAACAATAAAAAGAAATAAAGTAACATTCTGCAGTATGCTTATAACAAACGAACCACTAGAAAGAAAGGAAAGTCAAAACACATCATTGTTCTAAGCAGTTGAGAACATCACAAAGTACTCCAATTATCTACCTCCGCCTGAACCAGAGATCCCACATTATAGCTAGACTTCTTTTTCGCTCTTTTTGAACTGGATGTCTCACTGGCTTCACTCATAGAATTAAGAAGTAAAAGCAACCTCCCTGATGTTGAAGGGCTTGGGAGAGACACAACAGTAGCAACGACACTGCACCAAGGAAACAATTTGAAATTACATAGTCCAATTGCACAATGTCCATAATCAGCAATTAGACAAGTAGTTTTATTTTACTCCTTTGATGAGTAATAATCAGAAACTAGGCAAATAGTTATACACAAAGGAACAACTCACTTTTAAACTTATAAAAGAAAAAAAATACAAGTTACACTGAGAAGACATTTTTTTCTTAGCAGAAAATGAAGGAAAAATAACTTCTAATTTATGGAAATGATGTGCACTGTGAAGGCAAACTGCCCTTTCAAGTCCTATGATGTGACAAAATCAGAGGAAAGGAATTAAAGGTGATACCATTAACACTGGAAAGTCTTGAGAGAGACTCGACCAATTCGCATGTCTCTCTATGGGATGAAAAACCAAAAGTTTATAGCTTTTAATGATAACCATCAAGATTAATGTTTACCTTTGCCCGTGCAAAAATTGCTTGTGATGGAACTTTTGAGTGTTATAGTCAGATACTGATGCATATCCTACAGCATTGTTATATTCTGGCACTGCAAGGACCTACGGGGTACGATGAAATTCAGAAACATATGAGCAGAATGTATATGAATTATTACACCAAGCTACTAACACAAACAATAATGTCAAACACTTGCCAAGTAATTCTCCTTCACAATTTCTACAATTGCATTTACTGTTTGATGCACTTCCAAGTCCTTGGATGATTCTCTTTTGCGTTTCTGAGACCGCAATGGTAAAAGTTAGACCAAAATAGGCAACAACCGAGAATTAACCTTGTGAAACCTTCATACATACGAACAAAATGACATCAATACCACTCCAGAGACCCCAAAGTGATCAACTGGGCCTAGAAAAAGAGCATGGAATTTAAACCTTCCTGTGTGATTGGCCTTTTGAACTTCCTCCTCCAGATTCATCAAAAAACTCAGGCTTTAAGGATAGATCAACTAGACGCTCTCCCATGGCAATGTCAAGAACTACAGCTCGAACAAGGGAGCCTGTTTCCAGAGTGGTTCCACCTACTGCAAAGGTTATATTACAATGAGAACAAAGAGGTACAGCATAAGAAAAACTCAACAAAAACCAAAAATGGAGACAAACTTACATTGATAGTGTGTGATGAAACCGAAAACATCATGATACTTCTCAAAGCTAACAACAACTCCAATATCTTTTACTTCCTGAATTTTTCCCTCGATGACACAGCCGATGCAAAATCCTTCCACCCACTTTACCTCAGATCCTTCGGAATCTATTGCTTGCAACCTAGCAATCTGGATAGGAGAAGATAGCCCAGGATTATAAATATTTGAATATCAAGTAAATCTTACTTTCTTTCTTTTTTTGATAAGTAAGCCAATCTTATTAAAAAGGGAAACAAAGATACAAAGCAACGGAGTCAACAGTACAAAAGACTATACTGAACACCCCTAACATAAACAAGCAAGAAAGCTAAGAAAATCCGGAAAACCCGAGAAAGGAGAACCCAACATCACATTTGCCCAATATACTTCTTTATGTATATTATTTTGTGTTATTTTTGTGAATCTTACTAAGAGAGTAGCCAGTAAGATGGCAAGGTTTAAGAGATGATCACAAAAATAACACAAAATAATATACATAAAGAAGCACAAAGATCTACAGCTGATCACAGAAAACAGCATTATATGGTGCCAATCATGTTTACCTTCTCCTCCAGAAGAAAATATTCTTGAATGAAGGATGCATCAGTCGAATTGCATGACGACTGCTTCAAGGAAACTGTTACTCTTCCTGTTTCATTACTCACCTAAAAGAGGAAGGAGGGAGAGGGAATGTTGTGTTAAACACCAAAACTTCTTCGAAACCATAATTGCAGAATATTAGCCGTAAGTAGTTCACCAACATCGAGAATATTACTGCGAACAGATTGTCCAATGTAAAAGAACTCTGAAAGTTCAATTCTTTGATCATCTGTTGCCTACAGAGCGGAAAACAAAATTTGGGTGAATTAAACAAAACTCGAATGAGATATTGTTGAATTCAAAGATAACAGAACTACAAACTACAAAGAGGTTTGAAAACAAAACCTTGCTTCTGGGAGAGAAACCGGTCAAACGGCCGAGAAAGCGGACAAAGCAACCCGTTTCAATTACGTTACAGATGTAGCCCTGGTTCACAATTTAATTTTAAATCACTGCAGTTTGAAAGCATGATAAATATAAATTGAAAATGTGTTTCCACCAACAATAATTGGAGCAACAAATTATATAAAGAAGAGAATCAATACTTACATGAATTACTAAATTAGGACGAATCTGACTGAGATCCAGAGGAAGCCTCTGAGCAGAGTTGATCAGAGAATATTTCGCAGAAAGTATCAGATTGTTTCCAACAATATCTATAATAAAGCCAGAATAAGATTCAACATAATATCCACTTGATAAAATTTTAGCACAACCTATCCACAACAGCCCGGATGGTATTTCAAATCCTAAATAAAATGACAACTTTTAAATATTAAAGATAAAAACAACTCAGACTAGGGGAAAAAATCAGAAAGCTTCAATGGCAAGCTAGGCCTGAACACATCAGCGGCTTTGGAAAAGCAAAACACAATTATAATGCCACAGAACTTCAAGAAGCATAAAATACAGTGGATTCTCCCCTAGTATGTACTAAGACTTGTCCAAAGGAGATAGCTTCAAGCTTTGATACTTCTACGTTATTTGGGATCTTTGGAGTCGAAAGAAACACAAACACTATGCCAAGACGAAGTCACCCTAAAGTGGGGTGTTTGATAAGGTTTTCAGTTCGGGCAAATTGTATAGATTTTAGGAGGAAAGACGTGAGCATCTGGAAGACTTATGCAAGGGCCCATAAAAGAACCAAGTCCCTTCATGTTACGCCTAAGATTATACCTTAAGGATACCAACTGCACAACTAATTTTCTGTAGCTCCTGGTCCACTGCGTGTAAAAGTGAGGTGGGTATATTGGGTAACACAACCGGTCAGCAGATGGGAAGTACTTCGGCTGCTGCACTACAAGCTTTTGAAGGGAATTTTATCTTCCATGGACTTCTCATAGATGGCACTTCTCTCAACAGTACATCACATTCAGACAAACCAACACACAATGGAGCACACGCAAACATACAATGATGTTTATTGAATATTCGAAAGAAAATAAAACAGATGTTAGCAGTTATTAAGGACAAGAAAGTTGTCACCAACAATTTAATTATCTTCTCAGGTTGAAAACTCATTTTGCGCATTCTCAAAATTGAACCAAATTGTATTCTCTCTTTTTCCCTTCTAATGCGGTTCCATTTCTTTATCAGAAATCATACAAAGAGCATAGTAAACGTGTGTTTTTTTTCAAAGTTTGGACAGAAATGAAACATAATTGTAAAAGCAAAAGACAGAGGGAGAGAATAATCATATCCAAAGAGTGGAGGATACCTAGTACCAGAAGTTGATCAAACTCATATCCAGGCTTCAAGACTGACTTAAACAAAGTGGCATGCCCTGCATAACAAGTCACTCAAATCAGGCAATCCCAAAGACATAGGAGTAAAACAAGGAAAAGTGGACAAAAATATTTATTAAGTCCAATAAATTTCTATACCATGGTGATCTGCCAAATGTTCAGTAGAAATTGTCCCCTTCATGTAACCTTTTCCATTTACAGAGACTACAATCCCATGGGTGGTTACTCCGTCAACAACTCCAGAGACAAGGCTACCTAACTTGACCATATCCTCTTCAGAGATCCTGTCATTTGAATTTCAACTAATATTTGATACTGTACGATAGAAGTCAAATTCGATTCTATTCGAATACAAAACTACGATAACCATTATTTTGTATAAGAACGTTGTTAAAATAACTTGATAACACAACATTGCATACAACTTCAAATTGGTCAAGCTATTTGGTCTACAGCTCATTGAATATGCTATTTATGGTGAGCTTTAAGGGTTTTGCCGGTATGGAAGAGCATTTTTTAAGTCTTACTTTCACATTGAAGTTCACAGGCAGGAAGGACAAATGCCAAAATCAAAGTGAGAGAGTATATGAAAGGAAACCTTGTAGGCTTTATTATGAAACTAAGGTTGATCCTTCGCGAAGCAGGAATTGAACTCATTACTCTACATTTGACAACTTGCCCAACATGATACATCTTACTTGAGTCACATCCTGCTTCTAATCCGAGTTCCGATCTGTCTCAGAATGTGAAACAATCAATCAATGACAGCAATATGGAAAGGAGATGGAATATATTAACAGGAACATCATTAATTGAGATCAAACCAGCAGAACCATATACTTGGAAAAAGGACACTAGGATAGAGAGAAAAGACAACGTCTCGAGCAATCATACCATCCACACTCAACATTACTGTTACATGCACAACACCACTCAACAAAAACACTTAATTAAGAAGTTTTGCACCATAAGCACCTAAACCTATGAGGCTCTCCAGGCTAAGAAAGTGAGTTTGGGGGTAAAAGAATTCAAGCTTGAACCATCAACTCTTCGAAGAACTACAAATTACCCATATATATCTTCTGGCTTATTGGCAGTGAAGGTCACCTGTATGTATCTTCTAGCTAATTCATTAAAATGATTGCTCATGGATACCAGAAATTGTTACCTTAGGCACATTCTGGCTCCCGGTCACATTTCGATCACTTTTAGATATCAATATTACCCAATATCCACATTCTTTTTGTTTTGGTCTCACTTGAAACATAATGTTCTTACATTCTCCCTTCATACTCTTTTTTATATTTCTGCCCTTAAAAATAGTTACACCAAAACCTGCAGATTTTCACGTATATTGTCATATTTCGAATGGGAAATTGAACCTCATTCTTCTCTTATATATTAAAAATACTTTACCAAAGAACAACATGCACCAACACAGCTCTTAAAGGAGGAAATCAACAGCCAAGGAGAGAGAGAGAGCCGGATATAGATTCCCATGAAGTAACACCAAAAGGAAAAACTGGTGTTGAAAACATACTAACTTGACGTATCAAAACATAAAAAGGATTATGTTAAGTCACTTGGGAATTTCTCAAATATGTGATCTAGATGTTCAAAGACTAACCTGGGAGCAAATCCTTGGACTCCATTGTAGAAACGAACAAAACATCCATGTTTTTCAATCTTTGTTATCCATCCATGTGCTATTAATCCCTCAGTAGCATCAGCATATGAACTAAGAATCCCAAGTTTTGATTTCACCTGTAACAGAATCAACCAAGCAATTTCTGAATCAGAAAACAAAACAAATAGATTCCTCAAACATCCCAACAACGAAATTCCATATTGCTTACAACCCAAAGGTGTGACGTCTCTTACAAAAGCTTGTAAAGTGGGGGGCTATGACTACAACTGCACATGACAACGCTTAAAGAAATTAACAACTAAAAGCTATTCTTGAAGAAAGTGATGTCTTTTTTTGATAAGTGATACTCAGGATATAGAGCATATAATGGTTTTTGCCAAACTGAATGGACCTAGATAAGGATTATGTATTAGGGGGCAAATATGAAGATTGGACCATAGAGAATCAGATTCCAGCTATCACTATTCCTATCACATACAATAAGTAGTAAGTAACATGTGAAGGGGCTCCCAGAGAGTTCCAATGAGTTGTCATAGCGTTTTTCTATTGAAAGAGTCACTTCATTGGGCAACGTAAATAGAGCTGGCAATTGTGAACTGACTGTCATAAAGGGGCCATAGAAATCCAAAAGACAAGGAAATTTTTTTTCAAAAATCTCCAAGCATGAGTGTTGGTGTTGGCTAGTTAAGCATAGAATGTTCCCCACGTATTGGAAACCATTCTGCAGAAGAAAGAAAAACTTTAATGATTTTCGTCCTGTTTTATGTTGAGCCAGCCCCCCCCCCCCCCCCCCTCCCCCCCCAAGCATGAGTGTTGTTGCTGTTGGCTGGTTAAGCATAGAATGTTCTGCGAGTATTGGAAACCACTACTGCAGAAGAAAAACTTTCATGATTTTCCTCCTGTTTTATGTTGAGCCCTTTCCCTTGAAAAACAAAAGCCTAGAAGCCCATTTTTCCATTGATAAAGATCGTATACAAACTTGAGACAGAAAGAAAAGCCTAACCAGGGGATGTTTTTTTTAGGGTTAAATGCACCCCATGCCCCTGGGGTATGCCGAATGAGCAAATATGCCTCTGAGGTAAACAAAGTCATTTTCATACCCCTGAGGTATACTTTCAGGAGCAAATATGTCCCTCCGTTATGTGCTGCTTGAAACCCTAACGGTAAATGCTGACGTGTCAAAATTTGACACGTCATCACCAATCAAAATGAGACACCTGTCATATTTTCGAAATTTTTTTTAAAAAAAAGGCAAAATAGAAGGGGGAGAACCCCCCGAGCGGCTAAGGGAGCTGGGCTCCCTTCGCCGCAGCGAGGGGTGGCCGCCAGCCACCCCCGCGGCTCGGGGAGCCCAGATCTGGGCTCCCCCGTCGCGCGAGCGGCGCCCGCGCGAACGGCGCGGGCGAGCCCAGATCTGGGCTCCCCCTTCGCTGGGGTGGCCACTGCCGGCCACCCCCGCACGGCGCGAGCCGTGGGGGTGGCTGGCGGCCACCCCTCGCGGCGGCGAAGGGAGCCGAGCTCCCTTCGCCGCTCGGGGGGTTCTCCCCCTTCTGTTTTGCCTTTTTTTTTTAATTTCGAAAATATGACAGGTGTCTCATTTTGATTGGTGATGACGTGTCAAATTTTGACACGTCAGCATTTACCGTTAGGGTTTCAAACGGCACATAACGGAGGGGCATATTTGCTCCTGAAAGTATACCTCAGGGGTATGAAAATGATTTTGTTTACCTCAGGGGCATATTTGCTCATTCGGCATACCCCAGGGGCATGGGGTGCATTTAAGCCTTTTTTTTATTAGGCAATTTTATTGAAAGAAAAAATAATAGAAGGAACAGTACAAAGGACTATAGCGAAACCTCTAGACCAAACAAGCTAGAAAACTAATGAAATCGAAAAACTCCGAAAAGGAGAACCCAACACAGCATTCACCCACAAGAACAAGGACTGCAAAAAAATTGCCCCTCAGACCCTCCATGGACACAGCCACTCCCTCAAAACATCTCTCATTTCTCTCTCTCCATAAATTTCACCAAATACAAGTAGGGATCATTCTCAAAATAGCTAAGGCCCGAGTGTCTTTAAAATCCTTTTCCAGCACAACAAAACTCATCAACCCTCCTCCGACATCACCCAATCATAGTCCATAATAGAGAGCACAAAGGACCACAATTCCCTAGCAACCAAACCGTGCAGCAAAATGTGCTCAACAGACTCCCCATCACATTTGCAAAGATAGCACCAATCAGCACATACACACCCCTCCTCTCAAGTTGTCAGTGGTATGGATTCTTCCGTGGGTGGCTTCCCAAACAAAAAAGACGCCCTAGGCGGGGCTAAAGACCGCCAAATCTGTCTCCAAGGGAAGCTCACATCGAATCCCCCAACGAGAAACGAATACCAAGATCTCACCGAGAAAACATCATTCTTGGATCTCAACCATCTCATCTTGTCTTCCGCATGACTACTCAAAACTTTAGAGTAAAGTAAAGAGAAGAGCGTCGAAAACTCCTCCAACTCTCAATCATTAGCCCTCCTAACAAACTGAATATTCCATGAAACTCTTCCAGATCCCACTCTAAGCAGTCCGCAACCATAGCATTCTTATTGCATGCTAGAGAAAACAAAAAAGGAAACATATCCTTTAAGGATCTCTCTCCGCATCAACGATCCTTCCAGAAACGGACTCTGATGCCACTTCCCACCTCAAAATGGATGTTTTCTGCAAAGGAATTCCATCATTTGCTAATATTCTTCCAAGACCAACACCATAAGAGTCATTGCATACCAGAGTGTTCCACCTACCCAAAGCACAACCGTATTTCTCCATGATAATAATTCTCCACAAGCTGTCACACTCAACCAAACCGCCAAAGCCATTTCCCAAGAAGGGCCCTATTAATCAATGTGATTCTACTACCCTTGGAAAGATAGCACCTTTTCCACCTCATCAACCTCCTCTCCATCCTCTCGATAATATCACTCCAAATTCGAGGACATTTGAAAGTAGCCCCAAGGGCCGCCCAGATAAGTGATAGGCAAAGAAGCAACCCGACAACCTAGGGGATGTGGAAGTGTGAAAAGAAAAAACTGGGTAGATTATGTTAAAACGTCTGACGAACCCAAAAACAAAACAAAACAAGATAATAAGCAACTATTTGCTGTCAGCCTATCAAACAACGATCTCAAAAAGAGAATCTTCAACTTAATTCAATATCTTAAAATGTCCCCGTATTCCACCTGCACCAACTAAACCATATAAGACATTAAGGGGCCGCACTCCACATCACTCTACCATGGTGCTTATTAAAGCTAGCTTTCCAACTAACCAACAACTCTATAACCAACTTCGTTCAACCAGAGTCCAGACATCCCCAACAAAGTTAAAACAAGTCACCAAAACACTTGCACGTCGGAAAACTGAAGCAGAAGATGATCCAGACTCCCCATTTATTTTACCCATACAGCACCAATGGCTGCACAGCATTATCTTAAGCTAAGCCTTTTCAAGCATTAAGGCCACCACATACATTTTTGGCAGAGAAATGACAACAGAAATCTTTCTATGTTGCAAAAAGACAACATCAAAATTCTGAACAATTAATTTAGCCACTTAATATATTTTGTCAACCTCCCAAGGAATAGATATCAACACTAGACTTGCGTGCACAAACACGTGCACGCATGTGCTCAACAAACCAAATATAAAAGCACTAGTCATGAGTCATTCAGAAATAAACAAACGTACAAGTGTTTTCTTGTATGTAACAGTTATTCTCTTGGATTTGCAACCAAGCACACGGAATACCAGCTCAGCCCCAACCTGCAAAGTAACATCCAAAAGGGGTACATAGCTTTAAAATCAACTCCCATTAATAGAAGAGATAATAAGACATCTCATCTTTACCACCATATTCCAGCTGAATATGCAGTAAACTTAAAACAAAACAGACACCATTTCAAAGAATACTTATACTGCTTGGACATGACCTTAAATTTTTTGTTAGGCTTTGCGATTTCAAATTCAGACATATGCTGGACAGGGCAAAGTGCCTTCACACCGCCAGGAAATTGCACAATAGCACCAAAGGTATCAACAGCAATAACTTTTGCCTTTACGACCATCCCAGGCTTGACATCCGAGTGGGTGAATACAGGGTCTTCAAAAGCCGTAGCCTGTTTGAAAAAAAAACACCATCACAATAGAATAAGACCTAGTAACAAATATTTTCAGATCACTTGGCATCTCTCATTGTATAGAATAATAAACTAACAAGTAATAAAACTATAAAATGTAAAGAAATGTGAACAGGCAACAATAGAGATGGAGCTCCTAGGAAGACATGAACACGGGCATATTTGTATATTCAATAGGCAGTAGAATACCATCCACTTTTCCTTAAACATCAACCAATTTCCTTAATAAAGACCTAGGATATACATCTTTTTCATCAGTTAGAGAACTTCAACGTTCACATCAAATTTACCTTAAATGAGGATTCTCAAGATACACCAAAACCGAATCCCCTTCTGAATCCCTATCACGGTCATGCGCCCTAACACTTACCCTTAAACGTGTAAATATCATCATACATTAGAATCTTCATGATTGTATCCTACACTTCCCATAAACATTATGATCTTATAAGATTCAACTCTTCTCTTTCAACATTGGCTTAAAAAAGAAGTAAGAAAATTATAAAGTTCCTAGATCACCAAATATTGCTGTTGTAGGAAAAACATCTCTCATACATTTGATCACGTACCCAAAGATACAGTTCATTAGAGTGTTAGGTGTATATGGTTAATCTAGGTCACCTTCTGATTCAATGGCTAGGTAGAGGCATGGTAGAGAATCCAACAAATACAGGCCTATTGGCATAGTATGTAGGCACTAGAACATTTATTTGTCTCATCAAAGATAAATATCTGCTCTTCGACAAAAAATCAACCACTTCACTAATGATGCGTACAAAATGGCAAATAACATGTAAAAGTAGCTTTTGCTAGCCGTGATCCTAAAACGTCGGATCTCTAATGAGAGAACCTACCAAAAGATAGGAGCAAGACCACACAAGTACAACACTTTTTCTAGGAAACAACTTTGAATATCAAACAACAAAATATTAGGAAGATAAATCATCACAACGTTATTTTAGAAAGAACTAAATGGAGCGATAGAAGTCCATATCCAGTTAACAAAAAGGAAGCACTGACCACCATCGCTAAATATTTCTCAAAAGATAGTTTATAAGAAAGTATTTCAAATTTTCAAGGCCAAATTAGCAATTGATAAGCGGCTTCGTGGAGGGAAAAATGACTGTAAGATATGGATTTCAAAAGTTAAAACTTGAATGGTCGGAATAGTGGAAGCAAAAAGTTTTCCCTTTGTAGGAACCAAGCCAAATATCCCGTTGTTTGGGCTCAGTTAGGTAAATATGGTACAGACTGAATCTTGCTAAAGCTCAACTCTAGTAAGGGACATAAGCACCCAGGCTCAGTTCGCAAGAAGTCAGAAGTGAATGAAAAATGAATATTTGAGTCCAGTTTTAACTTTCCACTGGTCCCCTTATGTGTTTCTGATTTAAGTTGGAAACATCAATATTCAAGGAAAAAAATGAATCTACTGACAAGATGATGTCAGCATATCTCCTTTCGAGAAGATGCACAATTAGTTGTCCTATTAGATATCCTCCTCTCGGCTTTGGGAAAGGCCTCTTTGTTAAAAGAGCCTGCACACCACATTAGAGTCTGGCTTGAATGAAAAACAGGCCGGCCAAGCCAGGACATTAACTAAGTCGGGACTCACCAGCAGCTCAGCTTATCTGCAGCCTAACCAGCACCTCAATGTCGCGATGATACAAAATAAGGTATAACTAAGATATAAACCATTGTTGTGTACTTAAAAAATTTGATAAAACAGAAGGGCAACCTTCAAAACCCCAGTAGCAAGCCCTTCCAAGTGCCTAAACCCCAGAATTCGAACACGAACGTGACTTCCTTCCTTAAACTTTTTTTCAAGTTTCTGGACTTCCTTTTCAGCAACATCAGATATCTGCAGTCAAAATAACTATCAATAAAGCAGCATTGAACAATAAGATTTTGAAATGTTACTCACATAAGATGCCAATAAACTGAAACTTGACATACACTAACATATGCTGGAGTTGACAACGGAGTAGATGGTATTTCAAGCAGAAGTCCAGATCCTTTATCAACCCTGACTACTTTTGAATTGTCACATATATCTCCAATTTTAACATGCTGCGTATAAATCCAACAAATGTTAGTCTAGCACACATGTCCCTTCATCTCCAGAAAGTTTACCACAATACAACATTCAAGTTATTTCGCAGGAGAAGGAAGGAAGAGAGTGGGATAAAAGAAGAGGGTTAGACAAGAACTCGCAAGCAAAGCCAAGTTCCAAACAGTCAGTTGCAGCCAGATAAGCTAAATGAGTGATGTATCAATAGAGAAAACCACTAAACAAAATATGCAGAGAATTGAGGATATATAATCATATAAGAAACAAAATTAACAATGGATGACCAGAGGTATAGCTTCCAAACCCACACGCTGGATCTAGCAGAACAAACCAATGACCAGAATATGTGGTGAAACAGAGCCTTAACATCTTGCTTGCCATAAGTCAATATAACACCCCCACAATGTGCACAGTGCCTGAACCCCATTAGCCTGAGGTTAAGCAAATATTCTAACTACTCTAAACAACCGAATTGCAGTTCCAGAAAGCTTAAGGAGTACAGGATCATAGATATACATTGGCAAACTTAGGAAACAGAAGCGGGTAATAACGTACTGAAGGAGGAGCCTTGTTATGAACAAGATGTGCGTTCAGGGTCAATCCAATAGCTCTAGTTGAGGGATCAATAAATAATATCCGAGCATTAACCTAAACCAAAAAATAAGATATGAAAGTTAGTAAATCAAAAAAAGTAAGCATTCAAAGATGCAGGGAAGAAAAATAGAGAAAGCAAAGAAACAGTTGGTCATAAATTTATTTGCAACAAATTCTAAAATATAAAAACAAACTAGATAGCAAATAAAACTGTGTTGCCCCTGAAAACAGCAGTCTGAGCAATGAACATAAAGCTGTTAAAGGGGATGTTTGAGGGTGAAAATTTTGAGTATTGGGGTTTGGGAAATATTATAAAGTAAAGATATGTTATGGGAGTTGGTGAAAAAGTAAAGAGAGAGAAGATTTTTAATAAGTATTATAATAATAAAAAATTATGTGGTGAATTTTTTATGATTAAACCCAAATATTTGGGCACCAAACATACCCAAAATCAGAGCAAGGGAATGACCAAGAACAATAAAAGAGTGAGTTCAAACAATTACCTTCTTATTTTGACTGTACTCATCCTTCCAATTTCCAGCAGGGTAACAATTTTGCAAATGGAATATATCAACCTGCGACAAATTGAAGAGAAAAAAAATGACCGACTTAAAATATTGATTTTACCAATGTCCCAAATAAAATAAAATAAAAATGACAAGAGCATAGCAAGCTTACAGTTCCAGTAAAGTATGTGAGAAATGATAACATGACCCCATTCTCAAGAGTTGACTTTACACGAGCATTAACCATCAGGCCTGGAACGAGAAGATCGATTGAAATTCCTTTTAGATCCTTGGTCTGTATAGCAGCACAACACAAAAATGTTCAAGTAGAAAGCAAACTATGAAAGAGAGGGGAATCAAATGACAAATCTATCTAAGGTAGGGGCGTACCACACTTTTAGACACTGTAAGTGGGTCACAATTTAGATAGACAACTTGACGAACTTTGTCGACTCTTCCAACAACCCCTTGTAGAAGTTGCCCAAGTTTCACTTCAATCTCCCCGCTCACTGGAAGGCCGAAAAATGAAGCAGCGCAAAATGGAAGAAACATAAAAGGCTTTACTAGCTAGATACCAGAAGCAGAAACTACGCCAATAGAAGAATTTGAAACTTAGGTCCAGTGGAAATTGGTTGCAAGTTGCAACATGATTGAGCCAGGTGAAAAAGAAGCTCCATACATCACTGAATGTGTATCTGAATATTGCCAACCACAGAACGACCTAGGACTACCAATTCAAGGGCCAATGGTCCAACGAAGGGAACTGCCAACAACCGCCAAGTTATGCTCACACTATTATCATCAATCCATTGGTTTCCTAATCATGTAAAAAGGCATTCACATGCTGAGTCGGCTTAATTTGGCAATACTCAGAAACAAATCAAGATGAATGAATAGCTCAAGCATTCCCTTCCAAGACAATTAACTGAGAACGAGGAATACAGGTAAACACGGACAAAGCTTAAAATGCCAATAAATGAGCTCCTCTGAACAGCCAGCTGGAATCCAAAACAATAAAATGTGGACTCAAGTACAGTCAATTTTCTTCGGCCATTGGGAAAGCATAGAATTCTAGACTGAGCCAAAAATCTAAAGATCTAGCAAGTTGAGAGTTATGCTAGGCATGGGTTACCAAGAGAGAACTGATGTCAAATATTTTCTGAACTTGTAATTTTCCACTCTGAAATATGCTAATCACAGCAAGGCCAGCAAAGAAACAAAAACAGTTGACTGAGGGTTCAATAACAGAAGAATATAGTAAATATTATGATGCAAAGAGTGAAACTAACACGAACTCTAGCGCTTACTTACCAGCTTGGTCACTCTTCAACAAGAATCCCGTGAAATACACCAATCCAAAATTAAGAATGTAACCATGGTCTTGAATACTTCTCACATATGCAGTAAGGACCTGCAATGATACAATCAAAAGACAACCCAGTTCAGAAGTTTGTATCCAAAATTACCAACAAAAGTGACACTTAAATCTCTTAAAATGGGGGAGCTAAAAAACGGCCATTGCAATTTGCAGAAAATTGTGATGATCACGTGAAGCACATATATCAAGGGTTAACAAATTCGATGAAATATATGCACCTTCACAATCTTCCCATACCCATAATTTACATACGTTGAGATTCTCCACTACTATGCCTTACATTAACGAAAGTACTGCAAAATTCAGTTACCTTAATTTTTAAAGAAATTTGGCCCAATAGAGGACTTCATAACAAAAAAAAAATATACAAATTAATTATAAGATTGTGTGGCATATTAAATCTTTATGACATTATTTCTATGACCACATAGAGCATTTGAAAAAAAATTGACAAGATAAGAGGCTTGAAGAGTATATAGAGCATTTGAGAATTTAGCCTCAAACAATGATATGCATTTATTGTAAGCAGGGTAAGGACAGATGCATCAATACTATGAGGTCCAAACAGAAACTTAAAAAATATTTTTCAATCTCTTCTCACTTGTACAAAGCATGAAATCATCTCAGGTCATGTATCAATACACCAAGAATAGAACATTTTACAGTAGTTCTACACAAAAACAGAGATGCCAGTTGGTTAACAGCATAAAATGCTAAACTACAACATATAGTGCGCACCATTGAGAAGTTGAACAACAAAAACTACAAGAAAAATGGAGCCATATCTATGAAAAAAATATATCACCTATAAGCACAGCATATTCACAAAAATATAAGTTAAAATTTTAGGAGCTTTAAGATTGCTACATTCAATAAAACGTAGATTTAGATCTGGCGGACAATTGATGAAATAGCACATCTCCAGTTACTGCTTTCTAATGACAGAAAATGTATAGAAGATTATTTTACGACTGCTCAAAGTACTGGGAGAGAATAGGCTTTCATCACTCTACAATACATGTAAAATTTACTAGTGCCCAGTGCTAGAAAAGAAAAACCAATATGAACATCTGCCCTGGACTATTTATATACAACTGAGCAGGCGTACCATTCCTTCTTGAATAGCATCCAAGGTGAAACCGTTGTGTAATAAAGAAAGACGCAAAGAAAGCCAGATCTTGTGTTTCCCTGTCTCTTTTTTATCATGATCCAGCTGCAACACAATGCAAGAAACCAGCTGCCCAACATGAAATCGGCTAGGAAGAATATTACTTTCCATTTCCTGGAAAAGGCAAAATGAATATGCTCAGATTGATCAAAGCCGCATGCAGAAGTTTCTGACAGTTCACAATGTAGGAAGGGGAAAAATTACAATAAGAACAATACAAAAAATATGGAAACAATAGCTACTGTGCATCGGTAATTGCAGGAAGAGACAATATTATTACTACCACAATTGCACTTCTCATGTCAGGATCCAAAGCATCAGATATTCGAACTAATCCACGTAGGCCCCCAGGCAGACCAATTACAAGATCCTTCTCATTTACTTCAGCAACAACTCCCCAGAGCTTCATTCCAGGAGATATATTCTGAAAATTAAATAGAGAACAAAAAGTTCAAATATTAGGTCATAGTAGCAGGCAAAGAGACAAAGGAAACATATACAAATCACAAAAGTAGAACCAAGAACACACACACAAACATTCTCATTAACTAGAGACGCTAAATTTCAAATTTTCAATGGAAGCTATGAATGCAGATCCAAGCACAATTGAAAATTCGGCAGCAGCAAGAGCAGAAAAGAAGCATAAGAAACTCAACGTAATAACACTAGCTACTGAAGCTTCTGACCTAAAGGTAAATATATCGTAAAACGAAATCAAAGTCAGGAGCTCTAATTGATTGCTACATTGTGTCGTGCCAAAAATGCATACAGCCTCAAAGTATGGACAGTAGATACAGCCGTGATAAACAAGTAGTTGTAGAATTCACTGTTACAGGATCTGATAGCCAACTGCACAGCTGGGATTGCAAGAGCTTAAACAATGGATATCATGCCAATGATGGCCACTGAAACAGGTGTCACTGAGATTAAAGAAGCGCAGTTACATCCGAGGAGTTCGTGTAAGAAAATTTATATAAATCACTAAGTAGAAAACATAGTTTTTATGGGGCACTTAAGGGAAGCAATAATGTATACCCTTCAGAGAAACCTGGTGATCATCCCATTACAATTACATATCGTGTGGGGCTATGGAACTAGTGCTCTTGAAAAAAGTTGGTGATGAAAGTGTAGCTTGTCGTCTCGATATCAGGTGGTGTTGAAATAATCATCATTTTACTGAACCAAGCTATCTGAAACTTCTGCTAAGCTTTACTTCTGATATATATTCCCGAGTTAGTTTGTGACCGAATATGAATATCTCAGGGCACCATCTATGTGGTTGATATGAAGAGCACTCATCAAAGAGAAAAGCCTATCATCTATTGCTCTACAGATCGCATTTTCCACTTTTTCTAACTTGGCCATATGAAGAGCACTCATCGTTTTTCAGAATCCTTCCACCAAGCTCCTATTACAGCAATGTGAGCAAAGAATAATTATTCAGCTCTACCTTGCATCATCCAGTGCCACAAATATCAACAAAAATGTGGCCAAGAACCAGAATGGAAGGTGCAAAAACTTTAAAGAAAAAAAGTCATAACAGTCTTAGAATTTTCAAGCAAAAGCTAGAGAGCAGAAGACAATTTGGATAAAGGGAAAAAATTGGGTTGAAAAAATATATTCTAGTGCTGAAATCTTTGTGTGACATACACATTCCCAGATGAATAGGTTAAATGCAGGTGGGAGGTCTTTCTAAGCAAATAACTTTACGGGTTATCCATTTTCTGTCTAACTGGAAAGATCATATTTTGCTACTATATAATTTCACAGTGCAAAATCAAAATTAGCTGCTCCCAATACTGATAAGAAGCATGCAGCACTAGAGAACACACACAAAAAAAACGCCAAACTATTTATCTTATATACTGTAAAATCTTTCCTATCGATTCTCTCATCAAACCAACAGGCAACTGGATTTTATGCAGAGTTCAGTACCTTCCAGGTAATCTTATTCGCATATCTAGGTAGTTTGCCAGTGATGCTATCACCGAAAAGGGAACCAAAATCGTCCTCTGTTGCCGGAGTCTTCTTCTGCATCATTCTTCTCCTCTGCTTCTTCTGATCCTGCTGCTCAGACTCGAACTCTGCATCAACTTCTGCACGGATTTCATCGCGTTCTTTTCGGCTCAGAGAACTTCCTCCGCCTGAAAACAGAGATAACTCACTGAAACAGATAGAACAAACATAATTCAAAGCTAAATTACAATGACAAAGCGACAGATGGCCTAAAAGAAAAGACATAGGTTCCACTGGATTCAGACAGGAAAAGCCAATAACACCAACAAAGTGGGTGCAACCTGATTACCCTGATTTGCTAATCACAAGCATCACTTTTATTAGTTTTTTAAAAGCAGTATCAAGACACACGTGTAAAAGCTACGTTTAATACCCATTTCACAGTTCTTCTCGTACGATTTCCAAGCACGGAAAGTTAGAAAGAGTTGTGAAATTCGCACCTCTCGGGAAGTCAGGGACTTCCTCTTCGAGTTGCAAGCTCGCGCCTTCGGATTTAACAGCGGCGTTGTTAGAACCTTTGCTTGCTTTGAATGATTGCTTGGAAGCTTTGTTGAACTTGGGGGCATCCTTAATGGACTTGTTCTTCTTATTCTTCAGGTCGCCTCCAAAACTCTTCTTTGCTGCCATTTTTACCAAAATCTCTGAGAACGCTTTGTTTATTGTCTGAGGCTCATAAAAATGTCCTGCGCCGTGTCTGGCTGTGTTTTCTGGGGGTTCAGCTCAAGAACATCCGGAAGTCGGCCGAACTTACCATTAGGGTTTGAGGGTTTTAGGATTCGTCTTCTTTTATGGGTAGGGGTTAAGAATTAAACTTCGTATACACTGTTTCCTTTGCCTCCCCCTTTTAGTTCGTGGGAGGTGGAAAGTGTCTTGTAAATCCCAGAATAACATCCTTGTCCGAAATTTATATCATATAGTGTCTAATATAAAACCTTGATTTAAAAATATAAGAAAGAGAGAACAAACTTTGTACCTATTGAGAGTTAATTAGTTTAGTTCCGGCTGTAATAATTCATCTTAAATTGTATTAGGATAATTCCTAAATCCCTTAAGAATTATCAGAATCGAAGGCTTTATAAATGTGAAACAATAAAAAAAAAATCCTCAGTTATTTCCACTCGGGACAGGTTTGCAAATTCAGAATTTTTAAAATGGATAAATACAAAATTGGTTATTGAGTTTTGACCGAAAATCAAATAAGGCATTCAATTTTAAAACTCATCAAACCAGTCACTAAAGTTTAAAATTTATTAATAATTTAGTCCTTTTAAGATCATTAAAATGCAAATGATTTAAACCTCTGGACTAATTTTATGCATTGTAAAGTTTAAGTATTAATTTAATTTTCGCGCAAACTACAGGGACCGAAATTGTATTTATCCCTTTTTAAAATAATTTCAAATTTTAAGAATTTTTCGATGCAAACTTAAATTTGTTGTCTATAAATTTTTAACTTTTTTATTTATTTTTCACACGACCCACAACAAGTTTCTTTCACTCTTCTTATTGTAATTATATATTTTTTAATAAAATAAAACTTCAAAAATATTTCTTAAATATAAACATAACAAATTCAATCAAATTATTTATCTTTACTTTTTCACTAATTCTTATAAAAAATTTAAAAAATTATATCTCTCAAATATAGTTTAAAATTTTCACTATTTTTTCACAAAATTCAATAAAACTTTAATTTACTTCAATTTTATCGACACAACCAAATTCTTTTGAAATTTCCTATATACACACGTCCTCAGAATAAGTGATCAAACAAAAGCCGTGTCAGAAAAGGGATTTACTTTTCACAGCAAATATTATTTGCAATTGACGATTAGACAAAATTGTTTTTTACTTCCTAAACAAATCGTCTTAAATTTGATTTAAGATGCTTTGATTTATAATCTTATGTTATAAGTCACTTGCAATCCGCCAAGAATTTGAGTCTCCTACATCAAACTTAAATATTAAGAAAGACATGATTAATTATTGTGTAAAATCTAGAGCTAAATAAAAACGGACCGCGGACCGGATTTGCGGTCCGGTCCGGTTTATAAAATTATGATATGCGGTCCGGACCAAACCGAACCGCATTTAATATTTTTTTAATATATTAGAAAAACAAAAAAGCAGTGCTTTAAAAAAACAAAATTTATTTAAAAAAATTAAATCTGGTTTGGACCACTTAAGTGGTCCAGACCGAACCGCATTTCCGGTTTTCAGCTCTGGTAAAATCTATCGTAACTAGAGGAAGTCCTGACACCATTATTATCATTTTGCATTCCATCTTCATTATTCTCATAATCGAAGAATCACAAATCTAGAAAGTTATATTGTTATTTTTATTGGAATGAGTATTGTTTATTTATTATTATAAAATAATTTTGTGTAATAAATTATATGTATCTTTTTATTTTTAACTGGACAATTCGTGCATCGGGCTTGGACTGACTTAATCTGGGGGATGTTCGTTTTTGTAAAAAATTGTAAGATTTTTAAGAATTCATAGAATTGTGAATATTTACGTAGATTGGAGTTTTATATGTTTTTGTATAAAAGTTGGTGAATAGTTTTAAAGGTATTTAAATTTTGTTGGCGTTTGTAAAAAGTTGAAGAGAGAGATTATTTGATATAATTGTTTAATAAAAAAATATTGAATTTAGGTGAAAAATTATGGAGAGATAATATTTATTATATTTTTATTTAAAATATATTAGAGGTTGTGTGAAAAGTTGTTGGAGATTGTGTAAAAGGTAATGGTGTTTGTGTAGAAATTTTTGAGATTTTAGATGTTCATTTTGTAAATTTTATTAAAACCTATTGTATTATAGAATACTTTGCAAACGAACATGTCCCAAATTTACAAATACAAATAAATTAACATTTTAGTTGAATAAAAGTAACTTCAAAATAATATCTCTCTCTCATCAAATCATCTTTTTTCATTACAATAAAATCTATAAAATTCATTCAAATCATTTATCTCTTAACTCTTTCATTAATTTTAGTAAAATTTTTAAAATTTATCTTTATATTTTTTTTGTTTCAAAACATTAACTACCTCAATTCTTGAACATTCCTAACTTTTTTAAAATTTTGGTTTACAAACATGGTTGTTTATAGTAAAGGCCGTACCGTTAAGTCTATAGGTGCTTATGTACACACGACGTGTCGTATAACTCGTTTTTTGTTTTGGGGTAAGCAACTCGTGTTTTTTGTTTTTTTTCTGGGTAGAGCCTATAACTGTTGTTATTTGACTTTGCCGTTACAAATAAAATGGGCTTAACGAGAAATAACTCGTGTTGTTTTTTTTTTTCTTCGCAAATAACTCGTGTTGTTATTTGACTTTTCCGTTACAAATGTAATGGGGCTTGAAATTTTGTAACGGGCTTAAATATTCTCAAAGAATTTCGGGTACTATATTATCGTCCAAACAGACGAAAGTGGACGGTTTGATGGGTTGGATTTTACAAGGAGCCACAACCTTACAGAAAACAAACGCAAGAAGCTTCTCGAACGGGAATATTTATGCATTTTCTACTCTGACGAGTGACGAAGAAACAAAAAAAGCTCAGGTAATCTCAGAGCCTCAAATTTCCTTCAGCTGCGTGTGAAAGAGGACCGCTCATACTGATCGGAGACCGCTCGTTCCTCGGTTCTCAGGTTCCTCTCTTCCTTTCTGCCCTGTCTCTCTTCTTTTCTCTGAGACGATTTGGAATTGAACAATCGCATGGTACATGGTTGCTCACATGGTTGTTTTCTAATTTTCTAAGGATTACTAGCGTTGCGGTGTCTATTCTAGCCTGAAGTTCTGTTTCTGCTATTATAATTGTGAACTAAATAGAACAAAAATTAACGGATATTTTGTTTCTTAATAATTGTGTTTTTCCCTTTCCCCGAACTATGGTCGTTACTGTCTTTTGTTACTGTAGCTCTTAGGGTTATTTGTTATTATGATTATGGCGTGTTTATTTGCTTTGGTTGGCTTCTTTGGTACGCGGTCGATAAAGAGAATACGAGAAGGATTGCAAATAACTTATTTCCATACAATGAAGTCTCATTTTCTTTTTTCCTGTGTAGCATTATAAATAACTTATTTCCTCTCCTACTGCACATGTTCATTTTCTTATATGCAAACGGGCAAAAATAATTGTCTGGTGAAATTGAGAGAACTGAATACAGCTCTCTCGTTTACTGTTGAGGTTGATCGATGAGAAATAGTAGGAGACTTTACGTGTTGGTTGAGAGAAACAATATATATGTCTGCTTTGGAGATTAATTTACATCTATGGGAGCAAAAAAAAATTTTTTTGCAGTGTGTTTATATCCACCACAGTTTTATGGCTACTGGAGTGATGAGACGCTGATGTGGCTGTTCTATAACCTAGATGCGCAGTTGTAGGATTTATCTTCATTTTATTTTCAAGTGCAATGACATGACATATTGCATTGCGATAGTTGTTACTTATTCTCGGTTTCTGGCTGCAGGATAGTGAAATGAGGGGCAGAAGTTACAGCTACAGTCCTTCACCACCAAGGGGTTATAGCCGAAGACGTCGTAGCCCCAGCCCAAGGGGCCACTACGGAGGTCATGGTAGAGATCTTCCTACAAGTCTGTTGGTTCGCAACCTTCATCGTGACTGCAGGTTCTCTGTCTTGAAATTTTCATCTATTTGCCTCTAATTATATGGAATACGTGGTAAATGTATTGTTTGGGAATAGTTACATCATTACATATTTAATAGGCCGTGTTTGGTTGTCTGGAAGCGGCATTAATTTGCGATTCCTATTCCATGAAAGTGAGCTGCATGGATTTACAAATGCACGGAATTGTCAATTTAGTAGTTTCGATTGGCCTTAATTAATTTGGAGTTCTAATTGGAAATTGTGAATCATTAACTGATTCTGCAATATATCCCCGTATTCTTTCAATTTCTATATTGCAATGGCATGTTTAAATAAGCTTTTGTGCTGCAATTGTGCTCCAAATTTTTGTCATGGATGCAAATATTTTCATTAATCAACCCAACTCAACTAAGCCTTATTCCCAATTATAGTGGAATCACCCAGGATTCTCATTACTAGGCATTCTTTTCTGTCATTTAAATGTTCTTTATTTCCTCCAGAGACAGCAATGAGTTGTTCTTGAAAGCTCGCATCATATTAAAAGCAATGACTAGTTCTTGCCCGGTGTGTTAATTAGTCTTCATTGCAGATGACCAAACTATGTTCAACAACTTGTAGGTCTGAAGCCCAGAACAGCAGTGTGATATTAAGGGTTAGAAATTTTCTTTACAAAGGGATTTTCAAGTAGAATGTCTCAAGATGATAGAGCGCATATTGCATTTATTTCTAAATAGAGGACAGCGCACCCATTCTCCCTATCATCTCTTAGGGAGGCCGACCGACTGATTGAGTTGTGCTGGGTGTCCATGTCACAGAACCTTTATTTCTAGCCAAGAATCCCATCATCGATCCAATTCTGAGTTCAAAGCGAGGGTTTACACTTGGGAGTCCAAAACAGGAGGTTTAGTGAGTAGTTTGCAAAATTTAGTGGAACTTCCGCGCAAGAACGTTGTCTTCTAAGCTTATGGGGATGGTCAATGATAGGAGAGATCATTTAGATTTACTTGTGAGAGCCTGTTATGAGTTTTCATTTTACTGCATGGATTTTCAATTGCTTAATAGTTTTGTTCATCTGTTGCTTGCTCAAAAATGGATGGTGTTTCTAGATAAAAGAGTAGTAAAAAGAAAGGGTTTCTGCATCAAGGGAGTTAGGCTTTGAAGAGGTGTATGCATTAGAACAAAGAATGTGAGTTTGGGATGGATCCTGCATCAATCTTCTTATATTTAGGGTGTTGGATGCGATTTTATGGAATTTGGGGACCTATAGGCACAAGCTTGTACTTGATGTGTAGTAATTGTCAGGTGGTGTGTGTAGTAATTGTCAGGTGGTGTGCTGTTGTGATGCTCTGGATGAGGTGTGGTTCTGGGACTCCAAATTTTTTACTTTTGGTGGGTGTGGTTGGGTTTAAATTGTGATTCCAGAGTCCATTTGAACTCTGAATCCTGGGTCCCAGTCATTGTGTTAGTTGTTTCTCTTTTCCAGGAGAAAATCAATAATGTGCTGTGGGGGAAAGAATCATTGGGAGTGAAACTGTACGAGAACAGAAGTGCAGACACGACTTACTTTTCCTTGTCAATTTGGTTACTTTTGGGCTTTTAGGGTTATGAAATAACTGTCTGATAGGGTTCAGTGTATTCTAGTGGGATGGGTCAAGAGGATTCTTTGTCTGTTTATGTTGTGCGCTCTTGATATTGCTAGGTTATTATGACCAATTATGGACAAAACTGTAGGGTGTTGGTTGGTTTCTTCGTTGGGTGCTCTTGCAGACACCAGAGAAAATTGTGCAATGCTTTATTGTTTACTGTTGCAGGAACTACATTCTCTTTTGAATAGGTTAACGAGAACTTCTCATTGTAAAGATTGTTATTGTTTAAGGGGGAGAAGGAAAGAAGGAAAGAGACTCTGATTTTGTCAAAGAATTACTATCCTGGTAGCAAGCATCGAAAAAAGGCTCATCAAAGTTATGGATGTGTTACTCATTGATAGTGAAAAGCTAATATCTTTCATGTTATGGTAGCTGGGTTGGTCACTTCTGGATTGAACGCTGGTTTTATGTAGACATTGATAAGTTCAACCTTTTTCTGGTCCTATTATTCTTAAACTTTTTGCAACCAAAGTTCCTCATCTGTATATGTTTTGCAGGACTGAAGATCTACGTGGGCCATTTGGGCAGTTTGGTCCCCTAAAGGACGTTTACTTGCCTCGAGATTATTATACGGGGTAAGCTTGCCAAGTATTTGCCTCATATGGTTTTCAAATCTGGAAAGCCTTTTTGTATTGCCACTCTTTACTTTTCTATTGGGGAGCTAGTTTCTGCGTTTGGAATTTGTCCAATTATTTGTCTTCACATTCTCTTGAATGCGATTATGGAAAATTTCCCCCTGCTTTCTTTGATTAATTATATGCTATTGGTTTATGGGTGTTTGGTTGTTTTCATTGAAAGTGTTGAAGACACCAATGAAGTACTATGAGTACTGTGTTGAAGACAACAATGAAGTAATAAGAGTGTTGTGTTGAAGAGACCAATCAGGTAAAAAAGAGTACTGTTCATGATGATCTTAATGTAGATGAAGATTCGAAGGAAGTTGGTTTTGAATACACTGAGAGGAAGTTCAAGTGTTGAAGAATTTCATCTCAATTTTAACTTTGGCTCCAACAAGGTTAGCAGGCAATTGGTGTTTTCAATTGAATTGAATGACGTATCAGCTGATATTTTTGCTTCGCATCATATTTTCATATTTATGGGATCGAGGTTATCTTCATAGTTCTTGCAATCAACATGCATCTTCTGTTTACATTTGTATATATCTATCTTTTGTTTTTAATTCTGAACAGTAGATTGATCATGGCGTAGGGAGCCACGTGGCTTTGGGTTTGTCCAGTATGTAGACCCAGCTGATGCTGCAGATGCCAAATATCACATGGATGGTCAGATTCTTCTTGGCCGTGAATTGACCGTTGTATTTGCAGAGGAGAATCGAAAGAAGCCATCAGAAATGAGGGCCAGGGAACGTGTTAGGTAAGGATTCTTAAGTTTCAATGGTACTGACTTGCACACTAGTCCATTTGTATCAGAGATCGCTTGCATTTTAGTTGTTGGTATTTTGATTGAGAGCTTTCCTTAGCGCATAACGTGACAGACATTTCTAAAAAAGTTACCTCTTAGTCAATTTTCTGGATGACTCCCTGTTTGCCATGAGAGGAATGTTCAGAGCAACGTGCTTCTTTTAGTGATTTAATGTGTGCGTTTTCCATTTTCTGTTAAAATATGATACTCGAGCACCAGAGAAGTTAATTCGGTTGTCATGTTATGTGCAAATAGTACTCCGCAGAAGCATCTGGAAATCTTTTTATTCTGTTTTGCCGTGTACATTACAACCCGAAAGTTATAATTTTCGGTCTGGCGATTATGATGTGTGAATGATGTTTTTTCTATTTAGGGGTCGATCATATGACCGTAGGCCGTCTTCACTTCGCTATTCTCGTAGTCCGGATTACTATTCCCCTTCCCCAAGACGGAGGCATTACTCAAGGTATGTGGTAAAATTAGTCCTTTTTTTAATACAATTTTCTCCATGACATGGTTTAAAAGGAAGAGTCTCCATTATAAAAAGAGGCATCTGGCTGTGTTTGCAAACCCAATTATCCCCAACATTTTATCTCTCTCCTAATAAAATACTTCAATATAATCTCTCTCTCCCATAAAAAAATATAAAAAATTACAAAAATTATAAAAAATTATCTCTCTTCACCTTTTCACTAAACCCAATACCAACACATATTCCCGTACTCAACATTTTACAACACAAACACAACAAAGATGCCTCTTTTTATAATGCAGGTCGATTTCACCCAGAGACAGAAGGAATCGGGAGCGATCGTACGGAAGGTCACCTTATGCATCAAGGAGTTATAGCCGCAGCTTTAGTAGGAGCCGTAGTCGAAGCCAGGATTACTCAAGGTGACCAGATAATAGGGATCTTCGAGAGAGACATTAGTGAGAATCATATGTCAAGGAGTGACTTCAAGTTACTTGCTTTGATGTGCCAATAAGTTGATTTCTGTAGCTTTTGAAGAAAGCTTGACTTGCTAGGTGCTGTAGACTATAGTCGTAGCACTGTTTCTAACTTTCTTATTATCGTTTGATGGTACTAAATAGACTTTATTTGCCGAGCTTCTACTTGCCCACTTTGATTTCTCAGCCCCTCGTGATGCTAACGGTTCTCAGGATCTTTGACCTGTGGCCACTATCAGTATTTTTTTTGTTGGAAGTGAAAGGATCCAATAGGGAACGCGTATGATGGTCATAGACTCAAAAGCTAGATCCCTGTACGTCGATGGCTAAGGTTAGGGGGCGTGATGTCAGATGAAGGTACGATTTTTTGGAAGTATATTCTGCTCTGATGACACTTGTGTCATGGGGATGTTTTCAGATTTCAGGGAGTGGGCTTTTTATTTTGCCCAGGTGATGATACTTATTAGTAGTTATACCACGTGGATGTTCAGTTTTACTGGGCGAAGTTCGATGGTCTATTATTTACAGATCTTTTTTTTTTTTAGAAGTACTTCCTTAATATAGCCTGTGCGCTAAGATATGGACTCACACGCGTCATATTTATGATCAGCTTCGTACATTGAAAACTTAGTACTCAAATTATACAAATATGTATACACAGAAAAGTGCAAAATCTAGCCCTCACGCAACTATACGTCCGACGAAATATTAGATCTCAACACAGCAACCTGATTGCACGAATCCAAAGAACTCGTCAGGGACTTCTATCCTCTTCAGTTTACCATTTTGACCTTCCAATATAAAGAACCCTTGTATCCCACCTTGGTAAGCCGACCCGGACAAAAAGGTCCTCGGACCCAATTCGATCCCACACGCCCCGACTCTGACTTCGGGGTCAGACTCGGCCAAGCAGAACAGCTTCCCATCTTTTCCTACTCCGACGCACGACTTCGGGCACTGTGTCGCCCTCCAGGCTTCCTCGACGTGCCTCCACTGACCCGTCTCGAGCTCGTACAACTCAGCGCTTGCCTCGAAGTCCCCTTGGTTCTCCGTCCTGTACCCACTCACCACCCAGAACTCGGACCCGATTACGATGCCCTCGCACTCGTCTCGCTCCTGACTCATCGGAGCCAACTGGGTCCATTCGTCCATCCTCACGTCGTAAACCCAGGCTGAGCTCAGCGCGTTCTTGCTCTCGTCGTGTCCACCCGCGATGAGAACTCGCCCACCCAACTCACCAGCAGCGAAGAATGACCGTTTCTCCGGCATGTCCTTTCCCTTCCTCCACCTTCGACTCGTGAACTCGAAAACGAAGACGTCTTTCACCGGGTCATAACTCACCGGATCCCACCCTCCCATGACCACGAGCTTACCCTCCGAGCTCGTCACCTGACAGAACAACGGAAGGCCGCTTGGATACTTGGGTACCGGGTCAATCCGGTCCCAGTTGCCAATCTCCGGGTCAAATACAGACACCCCATAAGCTGTAGGTCCAACCGGTTTCGCCTCGTCGGAACCCGATGGAACCGGCAGCGACTGGACCAAACAAGCCGCTTTACGGGTATGCCCGGTCTGCTTTCTGTGGCAGTAGAAATCTCTGCTGAGAAGAAGCTCCCGCCACCTGCGGCAAACTCGAGATGCGACTCGATGAGCCGAATAGTGCAGACGGGTCAAGCACTCTAGCGCGAGTTCTTCGGGTAAGCCAGTAATCAACTCAGTGAACTCAGTCATGAATATTCACTCATTAGATAAGCTCTGCAAAGACTAGTAGGTTATGCCATCCGGAACTCTGAGATTTATATTTATAGTAAGAGAGGGTTAAGCTCCCTGAGAGAGAGAGAGAGAGAGAGAGAGAGAGAGGGGGGTTTGACAGGTTGTTTAAAATTGCTTCAATCGGATATGGGATAAGGAGGGACGGATCATGTGGGTTCCACTGTCCACAACCTGCAAATTGGTAACGGCGATGACTGATGAGTGAATTATCTAAAAAGATAGAGAAGCCAGCTTGGCACGCCAATAGATAAACTTCAGCTCCTAACTGATGAAAAATCCTATAACCGCCAAGAAAAAAGAAAAATCCTATACCAAAAAAAAGTATTTTTTTCTCCAACAAATAGAAAATAAAGTCTTTAATTTATGACAAGATATATGCAAGGAGATATCCCTTATTTGGAAGTCATGGTTAGGGGTGGGCAAAAAACCCTAGACCCGAACCGGCCCGAACCGTTTTCGACCCGATCGAGGCGGATTTAGACGGGTTCGAGTTCGGGTTTGTATGTTAAGGAAAATCGGTTTTCAGGTTCGGGTATAGTAACAAACCCGACTTCGAACTCGAACCCGACCCGAACTCGAAAATATAATGCCCACAACTGAGACTGGGGAGTCAAAAACCCGTGACCCGACGTTCCAAACCGGACCGACCCGTTTCCGAACCGATATTTTCGGGTTTATGCTGGTTCGGGTTTATACATGAGGAAACCGAATTTTCGGGTTCGAGTTCGGGTTAAAATTTTCGAATCCAAACCCGGTTTGTCCACCCCTAGTCATGGCCCATGGAATTCAAAGGGTTGATTTAAGTGGTCAAGATGTGGGGGTTTAAGAGTGCTTATATGAAGTTTAAGTTCGAATCTTTTCAGGTGTAAATAATTTTTTAGGGTCACTAGCACAACAAAGTTGGATTTATCTAACATGTGTGACTTAAAAGGACTGCATAGTCCAAAATTTACTGTAGTATTTAATGTATCAAATCTGTCTGAACTTGATACAAGAGAACGAAGGTACGAATTTTCCTCATTATATAAAAAAAAAGTCATGGCCCATGGGACTGTTGTGTCAAATCTTTTAAGAAAGTGTTAGATTACCGAAACGGGAAAAAAAATCGTTTAGGAAAAAGCTGCCTAGCTAGGTGGTCCCCCTAGATAGCGCGGTCCCTCAGCTCACTTGTTTTGTCCGCAGTCTTTGAAGCCATAGCTTATCTCGTTAACGATTGGGATAATCATCATTAAATCATGAAACGTGTCTACAAGCGGATTACGAGTAACGAGGGACCCACGGGATAATTCAGCCAATGAAGAAAGAGTAAACGACAACAACGGATATTGAATCCCAATCTCAAGCAAAGGGGCCTTCCGAGTTGAATCAGTGTAACGTTCCTACAAAACAGGCGACCAAGATTCAAAACCAGCACCGTGTTACTTCCAAACGACTTTCACAAGTGATCGACTTTTTTATATCATACTCTCCCTGAAAAATAACAAAAGAAAAGGCCCAGAAGGATCAATTGTCTAAATAAAACATGTCGTTTTGGAGTAAATTGCTGAGTATATCTCTGCGCTCTGGCTTCATCTTAGAGGGGGATAGAACCTCCCTTTAACATAATAACAGTATATCCGTACAATGCGTGGCAGAACTATGTGGTTTTGATCTCTGTACATTTCATTAAAATTGGTTTGTAGCCTGTAGGAAGATTTTTGTCCGAATATTTGCAGCATCTGTAAATGTAATGAACAGAACGACGTCAGATCGTATAAACTAAATCTTTCCTAACATGCGTGGACGATGAACGTAGTTACGTAGGGTGTATCGAACAGACGCACCGGCCAAAGAGCATGGCGTTTTTCGGTGACTTTGTAAATTATGTATATCTGTTAGGACTAGAACGTGAATACTTAACTTTGTGGCTCGGCCACCTATTTAATAAAATAGTAGAGTAGCCGACACTTAAAAAGGGAGACAGTTCATTCATGCGTTTATATTACATGTTGTTTAATTTCTTAAAAGAATAATAAAATAATTTAATGCCAACCGACTTTGTTTCTTAACCACTCTAAACCAACTGCTTGTCTCCAGCACAAATGTGTCTCCCACATGCCAAATCCTATTGCTTCGTTCTGAAGCCTCATAGCTATTTATGTTTAAGTAAAGGGATAGATTTTTTTTTGAGAAAAAAAAAATATGAAGCAATGGATTCTCTACTATTTCCTATAATATGAAGCTTCAATGTCAGAATTGTATCATTTAATTCGAATATAAAATTATGATCTATAAATAAGTCAATAGACTTTAGTGTCATTGAAGGAAGGAGAAGGTGATCCATCCATTGTCCATCGATTCAACAATGTTTCACACGAGCAAAGCAACGTAACTCGAGAAAGAAGTACTTCGCGTCGGCCCCGACTTACTTTGAGAGCCCATAACCAAACTGGTCTAGAAAAGGTGGCCAGGTCCTCTTCCAATTAAGAGGCCCAAGTACAATTGTTTTTAACCAAATGTAGACAGCGAAGTGAGCAGAATTTAAGAAGGAACAGTATGTCGAGCTCCTTACTCACACAAAGCGTCCATTTTGTACGAGCCCTTAACCAAACGTGCCCAGTTCATCAGCCAAGAGGCCCAAGGAAGACTCGAGACCATGGCATTGGCTCCCCTTCCCTTGGGTGCCACGTGCATATCGAATGAATAAGATGATGTTCGGTTAAGGTGTTTTGTGAAGATTTTTTGTGTTGTGAGAATTTTTATGTAATGTTAACTTTATTGGTATGCGTGTTGTAGTTATATTTATGTGGTGTGAAAAATGATGTTTGGTTATAGAATCTTGAGAATTCTTTATAAACGAACAGACTCTAAAGCTCGAACTTATCTGCAAGTTTTTTTTTTTAAATATCAGCAACCGAGTTGAACAATGAAAAAGGCCGTAACATGACTGATGGGCCCTAAATAGCACAAGCACACTACCACCTATAGAATAGACTTTTTTTATCCCTCCTGCTTTTCAAAGAATACCAGAGATAGTATGTTTGGTGCCCAAATATTTGAGCTCAAATATCTGGGTTTAATCATAAAAAAATTCACCACATAATTTTTTATTATTATAATACTTATTAAAAATCATCTCTCTATTTACTTTTTCACCATCTCTCATAACATATCTTTACTTTATAATATTTCTCAAACCCCAATACTCAAAATTTTTACCCTCAAACATCCCCCGTCAAAATTTTCACCCTCAAACACACACCCTATGGATAGTCAAATAACAGAATATACCACTTTTCTCTAGCAAATTTGGTGAATGCTTTTAATAAATTTTTTTATAATTATCTGTCTAATTTTTTTGCTTGTCCAAATTAGATAGAATTAATTACTGAATTATACTAGACCTACCACATGTAAATGAGAATGGGAGGATCTAAAAATTAAATAATATTTTTAATATAAATTTAGGAATCTTTTGATGTGCTCAACTAAACTGAGTTGTTGTTAGTGATAATGTACATGTTCGCTTATTTTACCTTCTAAGAATTTTTTAAATTTTAATAATATAATTATTGAACATATTCTTTACAATTATCTAAAAATAAATATAACTGGCGTATCAATAAATTTAACGTCAATTAAAATTTTAAAAACACTAATATTTCTAAGAAAAAAAAACAAACTAACCAACACATCTTCATTAATTGTTCAGGAAACACGAGCGTCTAATCCCAAAGTCCAATCTACTGACTTTATGGTACTGTACGGCTACAGACATTTGACGACCGCTCTCCAGATGATGCTGGACTAAGTTAAAGCAACGGGGAACAGCAAATTGGGCCACGTGTGTACGAGTCTGATCGGATTATTGATTATGTCAGTCACTCAACCAGAGCTGTAACCACTCATCGCATCTGTGTCTGTGTGGAAAAAAAAGATTCAAAATTAACATCTTTACTTTTACATTCTCTCTCCTTATTTTTTCTCTTACTTTTTCACTTTTTTACTTACTTTTTCATTCTCTCTCCTAACTTTTTCTCTAACTTTTTCACTTTTTCATTATCTCTCTTCAACCTTTTTACCAACTCCTACAATTTTACTAAAATTTTAACATCACAAACACCACAAAACGATAAGGGTATGTTTGTTCCATTATTCAAATTCGTTTTTGTCAATTTCAATTCTTTTTTATTAATTTTAATAAATTTTTTTATAAATTATAACAATTTTTAACATATTTTTTTTTATCAATATAAGAGAATCTACACTATTTTAAAAAGATAAAAACATATCTCAAAACTTAAATCAAACGTAGCCGTAGCATTCATATCTCCGCCAGAAATTTCCTATCCAAACTAAAAGAAGTAAGAGCATTTTTAGTAGACTTTCTATTCTAATATTTTAGTTAGAATAGAAAACTAATTTAACTAAAAAGCTTAAAAACATAATTTGCCAACTTCTCTATTTTAATAAATTTTAACAAAAAAAATTGAAGAAGTGAAGAGTGACTCTCTATGCCACTATTCACTTTACCATCTTAAAATATTAATATATATATATATATATATATATATATATATTTTTCATTTAAAAAAAAAATTATTATTCACTTCACCATCTTAAAATTTTAAAAAATTTAACTGTTAGTAAAATAAAAAATTTAAAAATCGATATTTTTAAGATAAAATAAATATTTTAAAATATGACTGTTACGATAAAATGAATATTTAAAAATATAAATGTTAGAGAAATAATAATATTTAAATAGAATAGTAAGAGTAGAAGTTTAAAATAGAAAAGCTGGTTAGAATTTTTTTAAAAAATTGATAGTTAAAATAGAGAGATTAAATTAGGAAGTCGAAAGAGACTGCCTCTAAACCAACTTATTCAGCTCAGGAAAAAGAAAACCAACGGATCCATGTTCCAAAATTTTGTACCACCGAACTACCAGAAAAGCCATAATTGCAGAGCAGGATAGCATGTGAACAGGTTACCTTCTCTTTTGCGTCACATTCTTTTGCCTCCCTTACAAGCTCCCCCTTCTCGTAACCGACGAATAAGGCCCCACGCGCCTTGGCCGTGTTTAATGTCTGTGCAATAGTATAGTACCTTTACACTGTCAATTCAACTTCAAAACTGATGGACGTATTACTAGTCATATCTTAAAGATCTGGACAGAAATCCCATGCGCGTGGTTTTTGATTGGCGTAGAGCTCAACCTTGGGGAGTGGGTAACTAGTCTAGGGTGCACGTGGCTGGCCATTCCCTAAAGTTAGTTTATTGCAAAGTACTTCACTAGGTCGCCGGGTGACTGGCAAAAAGCTGTTAAACGCGTAAGTTGCCACCATTATTATAGTCCCCTCCGCTGCCTAATATAACATGTACAAATTACCCTGATCTGCGAAAGGCGTAATAAAGTTGTAAGTTTTTTATTCTATAAAAAGTAGAAATGACAGAGAACCAAATGTCTAGAAAAAAAGAAAAGACAGAGAACCAAATGATCCCCACCTTTTCTTTTTAAGTCAATGCAGGTCATAGCATGTGAAGGAAGGAGAGGGGAGTATTCGAACCCCAGATCAAGACTCTCCTATACGGAGGAGGGGCCACTTGAGCCAAATGACCCCCACTTCCAACTCCCAACTTTCCGACCGAATAAAGAACTCTGGGCTACCACGGCGTAATTTTTTTTTCTTTTAATTTCTTCATAATTGGGTTGGTTTGATCCAACTACTTTCTTTTTCGTTACGAGTGGAATTTTGACACATTCCTACACATAAAATAGATTCATTCAGTGTACAAGAAAAATTCTGAAGAAGCAAATGCGGATATATTTACCCGTACAATCTTCTATTTAAGTTGGTTTTAATTTAATTTCTATAAAGAATTGAATCCAAAATTTATGAGTAATGACTTAAAATTAGTTAAAATTTTGATTTAAAAAAATTATTCATCTTTTTATCAAATCATTTATTTTCATTACAATAAACATAAAAAAAAAATTTAACTCAAATTATTTCTCTATTTTTTTTTAAAAAAAAATCTCATAATTTTTTTTTATTAATTTATCACAAAAATTTTGTTTACAAATTGTTTTTTAAACTTTAATTTTTCTTTGGCCATTGGGGCAGCTGTTGTAGTCGATGAGATAAAACTGGAAAATATGAAATTTAAAATAGAATCATAAAGTCATGCGAGCTGCACGTGCAAGAAGTGCGTTACAACAGAGAGTCTCCATATGTCAGCCTTCCACTCGCTTACAAAAAAAGTCAGTCTTCCACTCATTTTTCCTTGGTCTTCTTTCGTAAAACTCTTTCGCTCTCCCAGTCTCAACTTCTCTCTCTCTCTCTCTTCTGTACATCTCTATTTCCCCAAAAGCAAAAGCTGAGATGGGTCGGCTTGCACCACTATCAGAGGAACCCATCGACGGAGAAGACGACAGAACGAACAGCTCCAAGAAAGGACGAGGTCTGGCATGGAGGAACTGGATCAAGACCCACCTGTTTCTTGTCTTCAACAAGAAATCAGACCTCAGGAACCTCCTCAGCGTCATGGGCTGTCCTCTTTTCCCCGTTCCACTCCACCCTAAACAATCCATGATCAATGAGGTAGAACGACCTTCTCTCACAACCATCTCTCAATGTTTATTCTTTCTTCCTCCTTTAAACACCGAGGTTCTTTCTGAATTCGTTACTAAAGCATATCAAAACTGCATCTGCTACTTCGGTTCGCATTTCACATTCTGTCACTGATTTTTTTTTTTAAGAAGTTTTTCTCTTGTTAGAAAAAAAAAACTATTTAAATGGATAAGTGAGAAATCATATAGAAATGTCGAATTAAGTTTATTGCTCTTCTCATTTATATTTGATCATGTTATATAAATACTTTATTTATAAGCTATTGTATACGCTGGTCCACGTTGTCAGTGTTAATACTGACCTGTGAACAAGGCTTTTGTTTTCGTTTACGCTCGATCTTCTCCATTTCTCACTGCTATGCCACTAGTACGTTAGCACTCCCACTGGATTGGAATCCTTAAAGGGACGTGGCACATCTGTCTGAGAGTCTATTTACTTTATCAAATTTCAGTAGAATGTAGCATGCAGTATCCAAGTTGCACACTTTGTGTATTGGAAAAGCGAAAAGCAAGGACAGCCACTCCACTTTATCTATTATGCAAACGCATTGATAACATGCTTTTTGTACTTTTACAGGTTTCCTCCTCAGCCCAATATATCATACAGCACTTCACGGCGGCAACGGGCTGCCGGAAAATAGAGGGAAGGGTGAACAACATTTTCGCGACCGGAAAAGTAACCATGGCCATGGTGGATGAACTGGGCTCTGGCATCTCGGCTGCCGGAGCAGCCGGAGTTTCGGAAAAAGGGTGCTTTGTGATGTGGCAGATGGTCCCCAATAAGTGGCTAGTTGAGCTAGTTGTGGGTGGCCACAAGGTTGTTGCCGGTAGTGATGGCAATGTGGCTTGGCGGCACACGCCGTGGCTCGGTGCACATGCTGCCAGAGGCGGTGTTCGTCCTCTCCGGCGAGCTCTTCAGGTAAGTATGAGAGCTTTTTTTCTTTCTCCAAGACAGAAGTATTTACTTGTCTCGAAGAAACCTGAAGAGGGAATATTTCGTTCCAAAGTAACCTATGCCCGAATTAGTATTGCTTTGTATGTTACTTATGCATGTCCTTCATCGTACGCTTCCCATATAGTCTTCATGAAGTTCACTTGTTAACGTCGATTGCACGTTTAATAAATCACTATCCAAGCTTTCGCCACATCAAACTGTATAGTGCAGTTGGTAAATATGCGTGTTATAATATATCGTACGATATAATTTTAAATGCTTTACAAAGTATGCTTTTCTATATCAAATATGGAATCCGTGAAATGTGCTTAGAGGAAACTTTCACCGTTTCACGAACACATTTGCAGGGACTAGATCCTTTGGCTATCGCAGCTGTATTTTCCGCAGCCCAGTATTTGGGAGAGAAGCGAATCTCAGGCGTGGATTGTTTTGCATTGAAACTGTCCGCCGATCAGACGGACCTGGCCGAACGTGGGGACAACACGGCAGAGATGATAAAACATGTTATGTACGGCTACTTCAGCCAGAGAAGTGGGCTCCTTGTCTATTTGGAGGATTCTTACTTGACCAGGATCCAATCCCCTGGGACCCACCCTATGTATTGGGAGACCACCATGTCCACAAGAATCGAGGACTATCGGACGGTCGAGGGCGTGATGATCGCCCACGATGGCCAATCGAGCGTGACGATCACACGGTTCGGGGACAACTTGAAGTCGGGCCCCGCGATCACTCGGATGGAGGAGACGTGGGCCATCGATGATCTTGCGTTCAACGTCCCTGGCCTCTCCATCGATTGTTTCATTCCTCCTGAAGAAGTACAGAGGGAGTATCCGGAAGAGGAACTTGTTTGGAGATCACCGTTGGATGGATGATCAATAATTTTGTATCCGGCGGTTCTAATTACTAGCTGAAGAAATATGGTTTATATCCTGAGTTTGACCATAGTAGTTGACCCTTTAATGTTTTTTTGTGTACATACGGTAATACGGATGCATTTTGGTAACTAATGTTTGTACTGTACACTATGTATAATTGTACGTATGAAATGTACTGAAGGTCATGGCACTAGGGAAAATATTAAAACTAAAGTGTTCAATCTAAAATTGTTCTAACGAGTATTTTAGATTTGTATTTTCAAATTTCGGGGACATAAGCTTTAGTTTGGAGTTCTGTTCATCTACTTATATTTTTGGGATAAATATATTTTTCACCTATAAATTATTGAGAGTTTAACACATTGCACCCTAAATTTTTTTATAACGTGGAAATCCCTCAACGTCGGACCCATTTGGCCCAACCTTGAAGTACAAATCATGGTCTACTGAACCGATCTCACAATCCAGGGAGCAGATAAGTCAAAAACTCCTCCAACAGCAGGAAAATACATCCCACACCCTTGAGACTCGAACTTGGTACATCGAGCCCCAAGGAAGATGTCTCTCCTAACCACTGAGCTATCGCCCTTAGGTACATTGAACCCTAAACTACCACAATAATACCTTGACACACTTTAAATATATTAAAGATATTGTTGTAAATTTATTAATTTTTTAGGGGTGTTATTATCAATAAATAGTCAAAGTGTAGTAGTTTGAAGATATAATATGTTAAAACTAATATTTTAAAATACAATGTGCTAAAGACTCACTAATTAATAGGTGAAAAATATATTTATCTTTTATTTTTTTAAATCAAAGGGACGGTAAATATTCAGCTAGCTCTAATTAAATGAAATAAAGAGCTCTAATTTTGGCTCCGATTGCGTATGCCCCTTGAGGTCGTTTGGGTAGTAGGCCTTACAGCCCGTAGGTTTGAGGCCCTTAAGGCCTTTGTGATCCTTTGGGCCTCGATCAGCATTGTTGTGGGCTGTGTGCCCCTGTTAAGCTCTCACTTGATCATTTTTGTATGCAGAAGGCAGCCTGACCCAAAAGCCGAAAGGCTAACTAACTACTTCGAAAACTTATGGTAAAAATAAAATTTAATTAAAATTAAAATTAAAACTGAAGATCCTTAAAATCATTTATAATTGTGGTACGGTTTTTATCTAGTACCCAATTAATGTAGAAAACATATATGTTTTTAATGCATGAACTTGACAACCTGGTATCATCCAAAGGGTGTTGGCAGGATGACAGGATCAATTAGACGTTTGGACCCGACCCCTATTAAGGCACCTTCAAAGTTTTACCTGCTAACCAACACAATCCGGCAGCCGGCTAAAGCCACGTCCGGCCATTAGCTAATCCACTTTTTTTTTTTCACACCCTTTCTCTCCCATCATTTGTGGCCATAATTAGTGCACAGAGAAAAAATGCAGTTTTACCAAAGAAGTGGAAGAAAGTGGCTTCCCGCCATCTCAGCCGTTGATGGGAAGTGTGAAGAGGAGGCAAAAAGAGAGCCGTTATAGAAAAATCTCTTCCAAAGGAGAGAGTACCCAAGTTTACCTAACTCTCATCTCCTCCTCCCTTAAATCCACCCCACCTTTCTTTCTCTTTAAAACCGAACTAAACCTATCTCTTATCTTACAGAGCTTAGTTAGTTTACTTGCTTTTCTTTTTTTTATTCAGAAAGTGTTTAGCCAAGGTTTCAAGCCCAACCAGTTTTAACTGCAGAACTTCCAGTTTCGTATCTTCTTCTTTTTTTTTCTCATCTGAGAATATTCTGTATTTTCTTGGCAAATGATGGGGGCTTTGTTCCTGAATCCTTCCTCAGTTGCACCGATTAAACTCATAAGAGTGTCCGACAAGAGTGACAGGTGCTTTCTGAGTAGGAAGAAAAATGTGGTGTATTGCCAGGGAGGTGGGAATGTGGTGAAGTCTAGCGGGTTTTCTTCGGTTTTGACAGAAAGAGAAGCATTGGCTAGCACTGATCATAGTGCAGCTTTAAGAGATGCTGGAAACTTGGTTTTGTCTCCAAATGGGAAGAGCCAGGCAGAGATTGCAGGGAAGGATTTGGTGACATACGTAGAACCATCAACCCCTTTGGGAGAGGTGCATGATGGCATTGGGATTCTCAAATTTCTAAGGGGGAAAGGGTTTCTCATCACTGGTGCAACTGGGTTTCTAGCAAAAGGTATAATGTCCATTAAAGCATCTCAGTTGACGTTGGTTTATGCAGTATAAGGTTTCCTCAATAACAGATTTTCAAAGTGGTCGTTTATTGTCGAATTTCCCATTGGCAGTAATGTGGATTTATTTTCTTTTCTTAAAAAAAACAGTTCTTATTGAGAAGATTTTACGGACCGAGCCCGACGTGGGTAAAATGTTTCTTCTGATCAAGGCAAAAAACAACGAAGCGGCAATGGAAAGATTAACAAGCGAAGTACGTATCTTCATGATGCCCTCTGCCCTCTGTCGGAAGATTTTCTAGCTTGGTAACTTCCATATCCTGATCTTATTTATTAAGACATTATTTGTGGTTGTGTTTTAGATCATAAATACAGAGCTTTTCAAGCGTCTCCGACATATTCATGGAAAATCCTACCAATCCTTCATGTTGAGCAAGATAGTTCCTGTGGTCGGGAATATCTGTGAAACTAATCTTGGCATAGATGATGGTTCAGCGGATATTATTGCAAAAGAAGTCGACGTAATTGTAAACTCTGCAGCGAATACCACATTTGACGAAAGGTTAAACCCTTCTTCCATTAGAAGTTAATGTCTATCACTAAATTTCTTGGTTTTCAAGTAAATTGTCATAGGATTTTGAAACTTTGAACTGCAGATATGATGTTGCTCTTGATATAAACACAAAAGGACCTTGCCATCTTATGAGTTTTGCGAAGAAGTGCAATAAACTCAAGCTCTTCTTGCAAGTATCAACAGGTAGGTTGAAAAGCATATCAAATGATAGAAAACAAAGGTGCAAGAAACCCATTTTTTCTTTCAAAATTACATAATTCTGTGAACTGGTGCAATGTCCAATGGTCTATTTGAAGCCTTTATCGAATTCTGTGCTTGCCTATTCCATTGTGGGTTGTAAGTATATTTCGTTTTGTAATGTAAGCTTATGCTATTCTTCATTCCTTCATCTAAGCTTATGTTAACGGGCAAAGACAAGGGCAAGTAATGGAAAGGCCATTCAGCATTGGGGACAGTATAGTAGGGGAAAATTACGGAATTTCCTTGAGATCCGTCCCCACATTGGACATCGAAGGTGAAATACAGTTGGCTTCAGATATCAGGAAAGCTTCTGAAGTCACTTCAGTGGCTCAAAAGATGAAAGAGTTGGGTCTGGAAAGGTGATGAACTTCTTCGATCTCCTTTTGCTCTCTAATGCTTCACTTGTTGAAATGGGATTAATGGGGAGATATGGACTGCAATTAGTAATTTAATGCGACAGTCGTTTGCTATTTTATCAGGGCCAAAACATATGGATGGCAAGATACTTATGTTTTCACAAAGGCTATGGGGGAAATGATGATCGACAAATTGAGAGAAGAAATACCTGTTGTCATTGTTCGACCTAGTGTTATAGAGAGCACTTACAAAGAGCCATTCCCTGGATGGATGGAAGGGAATAGGTATTTCTTATTTAATACCTGTATTAACCTCTATAATGCAATTGCTTTGATACAACATGAACTGACCCTCCTTCCACTCTCTCACAGAATGATGGATCCTATAATACTTTACTACGGTAAAGGACAGCTCACTGGTTTCTTAGTTGATCCAAATGGAGTACTCGATGTAGTAAGTAAACACTTTGATTTCTAGTACACCTAGGGAGAGTTGCTACACTGGTTGCCCCCTCCCCTGTCTAGACTATCATAAATGTATTTTTTGTTGTTTTTAGCTAGGCTGCTGGGTTCTTTTTGTTAGGGTAAAGAGACCTAAGACGTGTCTATGGAGATAAAGGTTACAAGTTCAATTGAAGTCGTCAAATTAAAACTTTAGCACGCAGGATCAAGTTACTCTCTTGACATAACTGGTTGCAGGTCCCAGCAGACATGGTTGTTAATGCAACCTTGGCAGCCATGGCAAAACATGCAGTGTCCCAAAAACCGGACCTCAGAGTCTACCAGGTTGCTTCATCTGTTGTAAATCCACTAGTTTTCCAAGACCTGGCGAGGCTACTCTATGAACACTACAGTTCCTCTCCGTACATGGATTCCAAGGGTAGTCCAATCCAGGTTCCATCTATGAAGCTATTCAAATCCATGGAAGAATTCTCCACTCATCTATGGGGAGATGCTGTTCAGCGAAGTGGGTTGACAGCTGTGGCCTCTTCGAACCAGAGATTGTCCCAGAAACTCGAAATTATTTGCAGAAAATCAGTAGAACAGGCAAAGCACTTAGCAGACATATATGAGCCATACACCTTTTATGGCGGAAGGTAAGTACATATATATAAGGTGAAGTAAATAATGTTTTATTTTCTGGGCAAAAAGTTTGCATTTTTGAGGTCAAGTAAACCCCATTTAACAAGAAAATAAAGGCCGCCATATATTTTTCCCAGTGAAAAATTTCTATTATTCTCAGATATATCCTCTGTAAACAACTGCGATGCAGATTTGATAACAGCAATACCCAAAGATTGATGGAGAGCATGTCTGAAGAAGAGAAGAATATATTTGGGTTTGATGTTGGCAGCATAGATTGGGGCGATTATATAACAAATGTCCACATTCCTGGTCTAAGGAAGCACGTCTTAAAAGGAAGAGGGACGTGCAGCTAAAGTACCAGTTCAGCTTGTTACATGTAATCACCAGCCAAGTCCTGAAAGCTGCAACCAATTGTCATAAGCAATATTACTTTTTTTTTCTCTTTTTCTTTAAAATTTATAAAGCACCGCAAAGGAGGGTAGCCTAAACATCTATCTTGTAATTTAACTATGTAAGCCTTCAATAGAAACATATCCTGAATAAGACCGAGATATGTATGTCTTTTATGCTTTCCCCCTTCTTCTCTCTACCAAGAGTTGTAACTCTGGCCTGTCGGGGAATTCATTCCCCCACATAGCACCCAGGTAGAAGGTACAGAGGACGTAGGTTTCTTTTATGCCTTCATTTGTACAATCAATTGTTTACTTCCTCAAATCGGACGTCAACTTTGGGCTAGATGTCACCTACTCCAAAAGTAAGTGGCTGGAAAAAAAAATTGCAGAGATATTTAGCGTAAGGGTTACTGTAGTCGTCCAAATTGAGACTGGAATGGGTTGGCCGATCTATCAAGGGATTGGGTCGACATTTTCCAACAAAAAAGGTTCGAAGATGGTCTGGAGTCTGGCGTCTGGACTGGGGACTGAAACGGGCCGGGATGGAGTTGAGTTGTGAAGTGGGAGAGCAATACAAACAAATCTTTCACCACATCACAAAAACCGTGCTTTTCTTGACGCTAGCCAAAATGGCTACAGGGGAGCCGCCTTTATTTTAAGATCCCGTTGAATCTCGAGTCTCACCGGACTCTCGGTTGTATGCTGGCCAGTTATCAATTTCCTGTCCAGATCATGGGACCAAGGCACCACGAAGTTTGATTGGAACCCACTTTGATTTATAGTTTCGCAGAGACACTTAATTATTGAGGCAAATTGTCCAATTTGAACCACTTGTTAAAAGGAGTCAGCTGTGAATAAGATTGGTCAAATTTGTACACCGTTAAGAAAAATCTTCTGGTATTGTTCTAAAAACGCACAAGGCTGATGACCAATCACCAATGTGGCCGTAATAGAGGCATTTTTTTTTTGTGTTATAATATTTTATGTTTTTTTAACAGATACCGTCATTTCATTCCAATACTCTTTTTTTTTTCTAGGCTCATTCCAAATACACTTAAAAGATCCGACACCTGGTGCAAGGTGAAATCCCTTTTTTTTTTTGTCTTGTTAACTAAGACAGGAGCTAATATTTAGAGAAACAGTCCCTGATTTAATAATGTGTGATACTACAGGATACAAGTTTTTTGTTTGACAAATATCTAATGATACGGTCAACATATATAATTTGCAGCGTGCTTTCGTTTTACTTTCCTGTTTTGTCTGTTTTTTCATTTGATTCCCTGTTTTATATGTGGTTTTGTAGACTGTTCTTCACCGTTTAGCTGGCTTTTCCTGCGCCAGCCAAACCCAATGAATCCAATCCAAATTCCGACCCAAACCTATGAAAATAACACCCTTAAGAATTGCATTTTAAATATCATTTACAATATAGAGTAATAACTCCTACGAAAAACACTATAGACGATATAAGACAATAATAAAAAAATCAAAATAAAACCTCTTTCCTCCGTTTGAATCCTTTAGTCCCAGTTTTGCCATTATTTTTTTTTCTTTCTAGGCCGATTTTTTTCTGTTTACTTTGTTTTCTACGTCTCTCCTTGTTTCTCTGCTACAATCCCTCTTCTTCAAGAGGGTAATCTGAGAGACAAAGAGAAATAGATATGGAGAGCATATCAGGGATGCAAGGAGCGACGCTGGGTGGAATTGTCGCATGGATTGTGATAGCTTCTCACCTCAATGTAACCCGCAAGCTTAGATCGTTCCTGCAACCGTGGGTCAGTCAACATGTTGTCACCGGCACACCTCCCATCCTCCGGATCCAGGTTCCAGTCAACTTTTGCAACGCAAAATGAATTAAACTCTCTGTCTCTATGTGTTCTGTTTATTTTTTGATACATTGTTTTTTTCCTTTTTTTTGGTATTTTTCTGGTGGGGTTTTGCAGAAGTACCAGCATAGGTTTCTGGATGCTCTCTTCTCGGGGTTGTCCTGTGTTGTGTCTGTGCCCTTCTACACTGGCTTTCTTCCTCTGCTCTTCTGGGTATGTTCCGTCTCTCTATGATGTCGTTAATTTTGAAATTGAGTTGGTTTTTTGTTGTGCTATGGACTCTGGAGCAATTGAAAGGCTTTTCGGTAATCTTGCAGAGCGGGCATGGCAGATTGGCTAGGCAAATGACTCTTTTGATGGCCTTTTGTGATTATGTGGGAAACTGTATAAAGGTAACTACTTTTTTAACTAAGCTCATTTGTTTGTTAGTGATTTAGCTATTAGAATGACGATATATATGTGTGGGTGTTTGTGTTGGATAGGATGTGGTATCAGCTCCGAGACCCAGTTCACCACCCGTCAGGAGAATTACTGCCACGAAGGACGAGGAAGATAATGCATTAGAATATGGATTGCCCTCTTCTCACACTCTTAACACAGTTTGCTTGTCTGGGTACCAGTTTTTTGCTCCTCATCTGCCATATTTTAATCTGTTATATTCGGGTGATGACTGCGTAGGAAAATTTAGCAGGCATTGATGGGGTTTTGTTTGTGAAGGGGATACGGGGCATAAATGTTCCAAAATATACTCAAGTTTCTTGCTTTCTCATGAGGCACGGGACTAACCAAATGTATGTTTGGAGGCTTAAAAGACGTGCCTAATGAGTTGAGACTAATGGCGTCTCCGTCTCGTGATCTTCTAGGCTAATCAACATGTTACTAATGAATTCATGTCCACCAAGTATGCTATTGCTTAGATCGTACATGCATTTGTTTACGACAGCCTGATTTATGCTTTGAATTTTGTGCACGTCAAGAGGTTCTTTGAGCCATTACATTTTAGCATATTGCCTCTTCTAGTCTAACCATGGGATCCTCTTGCACTGGGGGTTTCCAGATACCTTTTGCACTATGTGTTGTCCTATCCTCAGTATGAAGATGCTTTCATGAAATTTCTTGGGCTTGCCATTGTTTGCTGCCTTGTGGGACTCATCGGCATTGGTAAGTTTATCTAATCTAACTAGTTGTTGGAAGCCGTGTAGTTTCTTGCTACGTGAACTGAAATTTGGTTTACTTGATAGGAAGAATTTACCTCGGCATGCACAGTGTGATTGATGTCATATGTGGTCTTGCTATGGGCCTCGTGATCCTTGCATTTTGGCTTACAGTTCACGAATATGTCGACATGTTTGTCGTGTCCGGACAAAATGGTACGTGTACTTCTGTTGGTGCATTTGTGATTACAAATATTGTTGAGGTGGAAAGTAGAAGTACCTAGGCTGTGAAGAGCTTAATTAAGGTAAGAAGTGGCAGAGCGGCCTCCATAGAGGCTTCAAGCAATCTAGATTCCAAAAATGGCCGAACTTATCTTGCAAAAATGCATACTTAGGTAAGTTTATTAAAAACTATTATTATATATAAAGTTATAATATAAAATAATAACATATCTCATTTAGCTTCTTCATGCCTACTATAACTAGTTATTTCGGTTTTATACTGGCAGCTTAAACAGTTTTGCTTTTTCTGAGCATGTTTGCCACCAGATTCCCTGTCATTTATCAGGGAAAAGGGACTACAAAGCCTACAGTAGTAAAATATTGATTTATCTGCAGAGCTAAGACCAAGCATGGAATTTAGCCTGCTCGGGGACCATTCTTCAAGTGTGGCACCTCAGATATTATGTTAACAAAGTGGAAAGAGGTTCCACATATGGGAATTATCTCATGAAACAATAATGGACAATGCATTACATTTTGGAGGGGAGGCTCCCCTTTTGAGGAACTGGGTAGGCATAGGGACTTCGAGGATATAAGCTAGAATTAGAATGCTTAAACACAAATGTTCCAACAGTTCAGTTGAAATAGTAGATAGTTTGTTTTAAGAGAATATAGAATTTGGTGGCATAGTGGCTTCATTGTTATTTTGGAATTGAGATAAGATGATGCCTTGAGATTTAAGATTTGGCAACTTGGTTGTGTAGTCCCATTTAGCACTTCTGTGTCTTCTGCAGTGACATCTTTTTGGACCGCTCTAAGCTTCCTGTTGCTCTTTGCTTATCCAACTCCTGAACTACCAACACCAAGCTTTGAGTACCACACAGCCTTTGATGGAGTTGCATTCGGAATCGTAAGCGATTTTTTTCACCCATTTAAGATCAAATCAATGCTATGTTTAATTTTCAACTTCCTTCTGTTATTACCAAAATATAGCATGAAATCGCAATAGCAATTATATGCTCTTTTCAATATCTCATTACATAATTTGGATATGACTAGACTAGACCGAAATTTGCTGGTTGTTAGTTAGAACAAGTCTGACAGAAACAAGTACTGGTCAGGGAAACGGTAAGTGTCTTGTCACTTGGTAGTTAAAATTCCTGCTTACAAAAACGATGTAACCAATTGGTGGAAAACGATTTCTACCTGGCATTACACTTACGTATGAACTTCACATTCACATTCACATTCGATTACAGAAAACATAAAGGATAAAGGTGACATGGGGAAAATGTTGTTGAATTCATGTCATGTTTGTGTTCTCTTAAATTTTGTGCTCGTCTTGCAACGTTGACACCTAAAGATATCAACTTCGTTCAGGTGGCTGGGATCCAGCAAACATACCATCAGTTCCACCATGAAAGTGTTCCACGAATATTTACCCCACAGCTCACTGTCCCTACTTTTGTGGGAAGAGTGCTGATTGGGATACCAACAATACTTGTTGTCAAGTTCTGTAGTAAGGCTCTCGCAAAATGGATTCTCCCGGTTGTTTCAAACACGTTGGGGATCTCAATTAAGTCCACCAGTTATGTTCCGAACCTAAACAGCAAGGCGAAAAAATCAGACGATGTCAGACAAACTGGTTATATTCAAAAGCTCTTCTTTCTCTCCCAGCAGGGTTCATTTGATGTTGATACAGGTATAAGGTTCATTCAATATGCTGGCCTTGCATGGTCGGTGGTTGATCTTGTTCCATCACTCTTTACTCTCGCCAACTTGTGATGCGTGGTTGCCCTTGTAAAATATTTTCGGTATGTTTTTAGCTGGTTTCGACAGGAATGTGCCACGTGCTCCTTTGTAAATGGTATGTTTTGGTTGATAAGAGAACCGTCCGTTTTTCTGAGCAAGCTTTTTACACTGTAATACAATAATTAGGGACGTATTCAGCATTACCCATGAGCTTTTACTGTACGAAATGGGCTTTTTTGCAAGAAGGCTGTGTAAATACTTGATCTCTAGGAAATAGTAGGAATGGCCAACCACGTCCCTTTACGCTTCATATTTTCCATAAAGGAGTTGTTATCATATCTGAATCCGATGGGCAGTCTTTTATTCCATACAATCGTAGCATGGCCAGTCATTTGGGGAGTTCGTCGAGTTTCAGGATCAAAGCCGCGTGGTGTACCCTTCCAGTAGAGCCAGAAGGGTAGAGAGAGGAGACCAAGTAATTCGCCAGCTTCGCCCAGAAATAAAAAATTTGGCAGATAACAAATGGAGCTTGTTTTACCTGCCTACACTCGCAAAAATAAGTAGCTGGTATCGACAGCTGTAAGGTTACTATAATGGATTTGACTCCAAACCTCCTACATTCCCCTCCCCCGTCCCTTCTTTTCCCCTTGCTCCACCCCAGATGAGAATTCGCATCCAGTTGTGAACTGAAAACTAGTATACCATGAAGGCTGAAACGCCTAACCACCACTATGCCCCTCACTCTTGTTAAAGAACAATGAAATAAGGAGGCAAACCCTCCAGACAAAATCTCACTCATCCATTTAAGCCAAAAAGACGGATGGGAGAACGGAAATAAGCGGGAAAAAGAACAGGGAAAAAAATATCAACATATCAGCTTGAAGCAATACATTTTGGCTGTCTGCTACACAAGATCTCTGGCAGGAAGTCCAGCGCGGTTCAAAATGTATGACAAATCAGAGCATTTTTTTTAATGATCAAATCAGAGAGCATTTTACCTGCCTATTACACATCTTCCTGGGTTCCCGCAACTGCCAAAAACATGGCAAGGCAGAATTCATATAAATTTCTAGATTTCCAACACAAAGGTGCACATCTATCTGACTCCAAAAGCAGGAAAACGGAGTAAGGAGAACACATGTTCTGCTACTGCTAGAAGTAAGTGGTTATCGTCATGACACAGCGGCAGCTGCTTTATAGGAAATAATCAGGCGTTCTACGAGTAACATCTGGTTCTCCTCTCCTAGGAGCTGGCTCAAACTGCAGCACAAGACACCTCGTCTAGTAAATGCACGAACAAGATGTACAGAGGCACCAAACTACAAATCAACAGTTATATGTTGCATATATCATGTACGACTGGAAATATGTGACAGCGGGACAGAGAAAGACCTGAATGAACGTGTGGCCCTGGTAATCATCAACTTCCAAGATCGAAGCCATGTTCCCACAGCGATAGCAGTAATTGGGTGCGCTAAATATCGTAACCACCTTTTGTTCCTGTCCCACCAAACGACATTATATCAAAATAATTTACTGCATAATACTAATGAAAGTAAAATCAAATATTTGGTGAGAAATAATAATGACATGGGCCCAGTTAAATCCATCCATAACCAATTGATGAGCTCTAGCAATCAACTTTAAGTTGTTTGTATGGTTGAATTGTTCAGATATATCCTGTGAAAAAGAATGTGAAATCAGAGAACATACAGGAGAAATCAGGTGAACCATTAAAACTTAGAATGTTCAATTTTAAGTGAGTATATCTCTCTACCACATCAAGGCAATAGGATATAAGAAATTAAGTTACCTGGCCAAAGGTATATCCAGCACCACGAGGTGAAATACCCCAACCACATCGGTCATCTGGGTCTGACCATAACAAGTCACACATGGGTCCTTCATGGGGTACCTCTTGAACACGATCAAAACTCCTGACGTTATCAAGATTTTCAATTGAAGGTGATAGCCCACCGTGCAGACAAAATATTTCTGACTCAACCTAGAAATATAGAAATAGGGTGTGAACATCACTGCTAAATCAACAAGTAGAATCCTATTGCCTTATTTCCCCTTTACTCTTTTGGCAAGCCATTGGGCAAGTTATTCACCATTTACACCATTATAAAAGAGAGCATAACAACAATTATAGTGATAGTAAAGAGCTAGGAGTCAGTGCAAAAGACGAAACCCTGTCTTCCCTTTCCTCATCCTTCTCCACTACTTCCTATAACAATACAAGGAAAAAGAATGAATATCTTCCCACCTTTACTCTTCTGTATGCACATTTGTATTACTTACAAGTTTTAATTGGCAAACAGAAAACGGAAAAAGTTTACTGACCAAGGCAGTCAATGGGAAATAGTCAAAAAGGTCTGTAAAAATCTTCCAGACACTAGCATTTCCATACCTGCACAGTATCATGAAGAAGAAAAAAAGAAATACAGAGTTACCACCGATTTACAAGAGGAAAACCAAATATATACTTGCATAAGTGCACATTAGTAAGTCAATGCCTTGACAAGTTGGAAGTCCACATATCCATCAACAAGAAAATCCTTCAAAATCCCAGCTGAGCAGTCTAATGAGAATGCTTGGACTAGTATTCTATTCAGTAAAGGTAAGTAGGTGAAATGCATTGTGTACTCATCAAGACCTAACTATATACTATGATTATCCAAAATACAGTCCTCAGATAGCGAAAAGAAATTTTCCACATATCACAACTTTCAAAAGTGATAAGGAGTTTTCAACTCCATATTAACATCAATAATGTCAATTTTCAATGTCATCCCAATACTTTATAGGCATTAAAACGTAGTTACTTGTTTGTTGAAAGCTAAAATAACCTAAACTATTTTGACCTCCTATACCAAGGTAATGTACAGAAAGCTCACTTCCGCAGACATTCATCATAAAATCCATAGACCTGAGTAATCTGCCAAAGGGAAACACAAAAAATGAAGATGACGTAATGAGCTCAATATCTGCTGTAACATTCACCAGTACAGACTAAAAATTACAATTGCAGCTTACATAGCAATACACGGAATAACACCAAAAAACCACATAATAGAACCTATACGAAAAGGGAAAAAAAGCAACCCCAAATTTCATCTAAGATGCCTCCTATTCCTACACGAAATATCAGGTAGCTACTCTGACTTAACACTAACTAAACATGTAATCCTTGTAACGAAATCAACAAATTCATGCTGCTGTCAACATCAAAGCCCCAACATAGCAGTTGAAAACAAAAGGACTCATGTCATCAAAAGAAAAAAATTAAAGAAGGAAGATTGCAAAAGTATACCTGGCGACTTTCATGGTTCCCTCTGAGAATAGTAATCCGATGAGGATAGCGTACTTTCAGGGCCACCAAGAGCTGGATGAAGAGACTAATCAGTTCACCAATATATGGCCAAATGTCAGCCCCAGTAAAATATGCGAAATACAAGACAAGCACATAAACTCCCAGAGTACTTCTCCGTGGATCCCCACCCCTGGGCAGGGGACAAAAAAAACCAACAAATCGCACCAGAAAAATATAAAGATAAAATCTTGAGACTAACCCTATGAAGAATAGTGTATGTCCCAAGTAATGGTGCCACATTACCTTCCAATTTGAAGTATTTCCATAAGTAACCCAACAACTCAAGAAAGATAAACTGAGAGCAGCTATACCGTACATCAAAATCCCAAATTACAGAAACAATGTCCTACTATCAGTAGCTCTCCTTGACCTATGACTTCGAGAGGGCAACTTCCATCACTCGAATTTGCCAACCTACAATGAACGCAGGAACTTCCAAATGCCAAAAGGTGCCTCAGCCATTTTTTATGCAAAGTGACTAGCTCAATGAAACGCTGCCTTGATTCCAACCGCACGAAAAGTTGGCCAGCGTTAACAGTTGGAGTTGATGAGGAATGTTCCTATCCTTGAATCAGATGAAAGCCAACCAAAATAAAATCTAAAATCCTCTCCATAAGAAGACACATTTCGTCAATTTGATTCTAAAGCTACCATTCTTCCCGTCTCTTTTTTTTTTTTAAATTCTAGCAGGTCCTTATGACACAGTAAAGCAGCAATTTACAATATTTCAAAATCGGTTACGAGTTAATCAGTAAATCCAAGTTCAGCCCTAGTGCTTACATTATCATACTCAAAATGAAACTCCAGTCTTCAACAAGGCTAAACCAGTTTGAAGGATAAAAACTCAAAAGAAAAATTAGCATACAGAAAACCAAGAACGACAACATAGGATGCACCAAGCCTCTTACAACACAAAGAAGTATATCATGGCTGACTAGTTCTTCGTACGTCTCATGGGATATAACAATATAGCAACTGGAACCAAAATGTACAACAAACAAGATGATACCCATACTTGATGCCATTTCAGGTCCAAAGTATAATTAAGTTTCTTGATTAAAATTTTACATACCGTGGCAGTTTCAACAGAATAATACCCACGGTCCACATAATCTCCCATAAAGTGGTAATTTGTATCAGGACACTGTCAACGAAATAAAAGAAGTACATCATTTAGACCCAAACTTAAAAGGAATAAACAGTCAGATGAAAGTAAACAACAAACATATTTTCTAAAAATAGATCACCAAAAAAGGATTTGGAATGCCCTGAACATGCCATGCCCGCAAGTCTTGTTGAGCTTGTTCCATGTTGGAATGTTAAGATTATATCAAACAAGTTATGAAAAAACAAAATCTAACTTGTGGTTTTACTTCAACTTTTTGGAAAGCAGTCCATCTAGTACAAAATGGTATACGAAGATGAGGATGCCTATAAATGACAGAATCATTATAAGCAAGAATTAAAGGAAATATTGGCCTTTGTAATGAATTTCAGGAGTATGGGATGACAAACAGCACTGAGTTAAAGTTGCACTGACTTGGCTCAGATAATGAGGGCACTTTCCAATGAAGTCAAGTTATTAGACCTATTGACGATAAACAAAAAAGAATCAGATTGAAGAGAAACCCTTCCCGCAAAAGTGGATGAGACATACATTAATACTAATTATGATGCTTCTGTTTCCAAATGGAAAGAGGGGGAGCCAATCGAATGAAGAGAGCATTCAAAGTGAGCTCAATTAAAAACCGATAATAAAGTGAATTAAATGAGCAGTTGCCTCACTAGTGGCAGAATTTATTTACAATACCTCTGAAGCACTTCAATATTTAAAAGCATTTCTGTCCTCAATTAGTTAATTTCGACATTCCCAAGCTGAAACATTACGGTTGAATTCAAACGATATGTCAAGATCCGAACTGATACCTTCCCTCCAATTCGAAAAAGTTCAGCAAGATCATGAAATTGCCCATGAATATCGCCACAAATTGTTACGGGGCTTTTCACAGGCTGTGAGACATCAAGAATATAAAGACGAACATCAGATATCTAAACTTCCAAATTATAATGAAGAAAATTCCAAGATATAAGAAATAGTAGCAAAGAACCATATTGCGCTTAGAACGAATTGCTATTAGTCACTGAGAGGTTTCTTTAAGGAAAAAAGCTCGGTTATCAATATCAGTCAATAACTGCCGCCCGCGAGTTACTGGTTCTTTTTTCCTTCAAGCTTAGCTAACAGTACATATATATGGACATCAATTTAAGCTTTCCGCCTAGCAACAAGAGAAACAGCCAAGCAGCTAAACCTAAGCTAGTCGGCAACAAATAAGATAATGAAAGAGAAGCTGATAATTTGAAGAGCAAGGATAAGCCGTTGCACCTGAACATTGTTCTCTTCCATTAGTATCTCCCTAGCCTTTTCGCATAACGCTCTGACCTACGGCAAAAACAAATTTTGCTAAGGTTCGAAAATTTCTAATTCCTTATCGTTCGCCTATTATTTTCTCAGCATCCAAACAGATCATAGATTTTTTTTTTCAACTACACATATAAATGAACCTGCTGCTCCGATAGTGGCTTGCATTCCATGAGGTGTGCGATCTGCTCGTCCAGGTCGCTGCTCGATTCCGATGGCAACGAATTCATGCCCATCTTGCTCCGGTAAGTATCCAGGTTGGGGAACACCATAACCCTGAACTCGACGTTTTCCGGTGTCCTCGGCAGCTCGGCTCCTGATCGTGGAGCAGAGTAGAAACGGTATAGCGCGCGAAGAGGGACTGAAAGAGCGCGTAGGGGCTGGATTTATACCAGACAACATGATCGTTTTCTTTTTTTTCTTTTTCTTTTTTGTGAGATGACAAAATCATTAATTCAATCTCCAATAAAACGAAGCCACGTGTAATGATTCAGATACGGGCTTTCTTCTCCTGAACAGCTTCCCCATATGGTTTCCTTCTGACCCAACAAATAAATCTTTGCTTTGATATTCCCAAAAATTAATCAATACCCGGTCATTTACAACTCTTTCAATGCTCTAAACTATACCTTTGCCACAATGCCACATAAATACTTTTGTGCAGGCATATAAAAATTGTCCGAAAACAGACATTCATGTCTATTGATGCTGGTAGACGGGTTTTTCTACTCGCAACATGTCTCGAATTCAAAGTTGGTAACAGATCAAACTCCACGTGTAAGATGTACCTATGAAACAGTATGTATCATCCCTTGGCCCTATGTGTGTTTCCACTTCTTGAGTAGTTCGCATGCAATGACAAGAGTTAGGGGCTAGAGAGGGTCATGCCTCAATCCCAAAATCTAATACATTTTTATAAAATTTAAATATTTTTTTCAAATCCCAATATAATTTACATTGAGTTAGGAAATTTAATAGTTTAGTCCTTAGATTTTACTTCCTTTTATTTTTTAGTCCTTGTGTTTCATTTTTTCAAATTTTAGTCCTTGAGTTTATATTTTTTGACGAAATAGTCTTTCCATCAAGAATCCGTTTGTTTTCATAACGGAATGATCAGTTGACAACTCAACAGCTGATGTGGTAAGGGAAATTGACATTTTATTCCTTGAGTTTTACTCCCTTTTATTTTTTAGTCATTGGGTTTAATTTTTTCAATTTTTAGTCCCTGGATTTATATTTTTTTAACGAAATGATCCTCCCGTCAAGGATCCGTATGTTTTCACAACAGAAGGGTCATCATATCAGCTGACAACTCAGCGTATGAATTAAGTCTTGTAGGTCATTGATTTTCTTTATAAAATAGGGTCCTACTTCCATGCCACGAAAACAGGTGCGATAATCAAACTAATTAAAGAATCCACATGCTTTCTTCAACTCAATAGAACACATCATGTCTCAATTTTGGTGCTTTGAATAAATAACAGTAAATAACAGGTACTAAAATTTGAATAGTAATCCCTAACGGAATGACTATTTTGTAAAAAAAAAAAATCCAATGACTACAATTTGAAAAAATTAAACTCAAAGACTAAAAATTAAAAGAGATTAAAATCCAATGACTAAAATGTCAATTTTCCTTACCACATCAGCTGCTAAGTTGGCAGCTGATGTGGCCCTTTCGTGAAGGAAACAAATGGATATCTGACGGAAGGACTATTTTGTAAAAAAAATATAAAACTAAGGACTAAAATTTGAAAAAATAAAATTTAATGACTAAAAAATAAAGAGGTAAAACCTAAAGAATAAGATGTTAAATTTAAAAAAAAAACAACCATTTTTTACTCATCCTATGTGTGTTTTAACATGCAGGGACGGAGTTAGAGGGCTAGAGGGGCTCATGTTTCCCTCCCAAAATCCTTATAAATTTTTTCCCCTTGAGTAAGTAAATAATTTACTAATTTCTTATATTTTTTTATATGTTGACCTCTTAATTTGTTCCGGGTCTAATTGATCTTCTTTAGAGTTGAATCTTGACTGCAATCGCATGTTGTCTACGCATTTTGTAAAGATTTTTAATGATTTTGATAAAATTGTGAATATTTTATATAGATTGAAGTTTTAAGAAATTACACACATTATCTTTAAACTACTATGTATTTTTCACTTTCCACCCCAAAGTACCACTTTTGTCACATTTCACCCTCAAACTATCATGCCCCCATAGTTTGCACCCTTCGTCCATCATTTCTGTCAATTTATATGGAAAACTAATCACGTGCGTATCACGTGACTTTTTCCCACATGATATTCTCATTTTGCTCATTCGTTTGAGGGTGCAAAGTGAAAATAATATGGTAGTTTGAGGGTAAAAAATGAAAAAACATAGTAGTTAAGGGTGATAAGTGTAATTATCACTTGTGGAAAAAATGAAGATCATGTGGAAAAAGTCACGTGGTGATAAGTGTAATAATATAGTAGTTTGAGGGTGAAATGTGAAAAAGTGGTACTTTGGAGTTCAAAGTGAAAAAATATTATAGTTTGAGGGTGATAAGTGTAATTTCATCTTGAAGTTTTATAGGTTTTTGTGTAAAAGTTGGTGAAAAGTTTTAAAGATATTTAATTGTTGTTAGAGTTTGTAAAAAGTTGTAAAGAGAGATGAATTGCTGTAATTGTTTAATAAAAAAAATACTGGAGTTATAAGAAAAAATATGGAGAGAATATTTGTTATAATTTTTTTTAAAGGTATTGAAGTTTGTATGAAAAGTTACTGAAGATTGCGTAAAAATTGTTGGTATTTGTTTATGAATTTTTTAGATTTTAGATGTTAGTTTTATACATTTGTAGAATCTTATTATATTCTAAAATATTTTTACAAACGAACATGCTATTAAAGAGTCGGGAATACACAAATACAATGTTTAGATACTTTTTTTTTAGATACAATGTTAGATACTTTCAAAAGATCAATTTTAAGGGAACATCGCAGTGAATTAAAAAATGAAAAAAATATGGACTTTGTAATAATGGAGGGCTGAATCTAAGCTCAAGCAAGAAATGCACGTATGAAACGCAAATAGGCTACTACCATAGTTTATAATTTATAAATAACAAATAATATAGTAACAAGCGAATGACCTCAGTTTATATCTCTCGTTAATGGAGCAAAAAATTGTTATATTATAATAGTGATTTGAGTATAAAGGGACTAAACAACGTTTTATTGTAAAGTCCAGATTATAAGCTTAATTTTCGTATTTTAAAAAATATGTTATATATGTTATATATAGCATGAAAAATGCTCTCCAAGTAATTAGGTGTCAATAATATTTAGTAATGTAAGTACAAACACAACCCGTGAAGGTGCGTTTGAGTGACAAAATTTTAGGGTGATTAAAATTTTGAGTATAGAAGTTGATGAAAAATAGAAGAGAGTGAAAAAGTTGATAAAAAAATGAAAATTTTTATGGGAGGTATAAAAAATGATAAAATTTTATAATTCACTACTTCGGATGCCAGTGTCGACCTGTTATTGGTGGCCAAAAAGAAAAAAGAAAGAGGGAATTACACTTTTCACCCTCAAATTACCATGTTTTTTTTTTCACTTTGCACCCCAAAGTAATATATTTGTCCGATTGCACACTCAAACTACCATGATCCAACAGTTTGCGTCATTCGTCCATAATTTCTGTCAATTTAAACAGAAAACATGCTGTAGTTTGAACCGGCCGATCGCTATATGAACCGGTCGACCGCTGAATGTTACCTTTGTAGCTAGTGGCAAATACTCACGTGAGACGCACATAACAAGTTTACCGTATAAATTGACAGAAATTATGGATAGATGGTGCAAACTATTAGATCATGGTAGTTTTAAAGGTGCAATCTAACAAAAATGGTATTTTGAGGTATAAAGTGAAAAGGACGTAGTAATTTGAGGATGAAAAATGTAATTCACTTAAAGAAAATTGCCAACACCGAGAAAAACAAAATAAGTAAAACGAACTCCCCAAATTAAAATCTCATATAGAAAATTGACTTGTTGTCCGTTAATAAACAACTGGCACCCGAAGCAGTGAATGCACCACATTACAAATTACAGATCATGGGATAAAAATAAGCGGGGAGTTTCTATAATCGGAATCCGACAAAAAAATATCCAAATAAAAATTTAGAAACCCCACGTTCCATCCTTAAACACCGCTCACCCGAATTTTTCTCTTCCGCCCCTTCTTTTATGACGACAGCCTCCATTTTGTACGGGCCCCCATATGCTTCCAGATATTTTTTTCTTCTCTTTCTATTGGAATGGCTTGGTACACGAGGAAAGAGTGTTGATCCGCGTTGAAAAGCCAAAGAAAAACCTGAAAAGTCTCCCTGCTCTTTCAGGAAGAGAATCAGACCGATATTTTTGCTGAGTGTCCGATCCAGCCCGTCTTCCCGAACGAGCTAGGGTTTCGAAGTGTTATTCTCAGATCCAAATTTCGCCAATCACAGCTTATTCTTCATCTCATTTTCAAATTTCCGCCCCACTTGCTTCTTTCTCATTACACTATATCTCCGTGTCTCGGAGCTAGGTACAGAGCCTCTTCTTGCTGTCGTTATCGATTTTTTCTTTTGTTTGCTGCGAGCTTGTTGATGTCTTTGTATTTCTTGTTTCGATTTTGGGCTACGTGCTCATTATTATGGAGAAATCTGATATTGTCACTGTTCGGGTAATCCGTGTGTTTGATCGCAATTTCTATTTATCTTGTCTGCATTTCTGCTAGTCTACAATTTGACGAGTCTCCTGTCTAAAGCTATTTGATTCATTACGTTTTTTTGCAAGTCGTAATCTGGTTCTGCATCTTCGGCACTATATATAGACATGCGTGTGTCTGTGTATTTGTATGCTTCGCTTATGTATGATCTACGCTTTTATGTGTGCACACGCACACCGATATGATTTGCATTCTTTTTGCTAATTGTTGCTTGGGTTAGTTTGTTTAACTCAATTGTACTTGATCAATCAAGTTATTGATCTCCTGCGTTACGTATAGGGCAAAGGCGTAAGAAGAAAATTTGATTACGAGGAACTAGTCCCCCCTCTCGCATTTTGTTAGAGTAGGATTTTAGCTGTGGTCGCCAATTTCTAAATAGTAGGGGAAAGGACCAAAAAAATTCTGCGACTATGAGAACTTCATGGGCGGATTCTGTGGCTAACTCTGCATCTGAGAATGCAGCCACTGGTTCTTCCAACGGCACTAGCTCAAGACGCCCCACCCAATCAACCTATGTTCCGCCTCATCTCCGTAATAGGCAGTCTTCTTCATCAGACCCCCCTGCTTCATTACACAGTGCCCCATCACCGGCCAATGATCAGGTTGGCTATGGTGGACCAGCAACTGGATCACGCTTGGGTGGAGGTTCTAGGCCTGATTCTGGGCGTGCAGGATATAATGGTCACACTGGTGGTCGAGGTGGTAGTGGTTGGAACGGCAAAAGTGGAGGGTGGGACCGTGGGAGGGTACGCGAGGTGAACCCTTTTGGCGATGAGGACATTTCAGAGCAAGAGTTTAGTGAGCAAGAAAATACAGGTATTAACTTTGAGGCTTATGACAATATCCCGGTGGAAACGAGTGGGAACAACGTGCCACCAGCTGTGAATACGTTCGCAGAGATAGACTTGGGGGATGCATTGAATCAAAATATTCGGAGGTGCAAGTATGTGAAACCAACTCCGGTTCAGCGTTATGCTATACCAATTTCTCTTGCAGGGCGGGATTTGATGGCTTGTGCTCAGACTGGGTCAGGGAAGACAGCTGCTTTTTGCTTTCCAATTATCGCTGGAATCATGCAGGGGCAGTATGTTCAGAGACCACGTGGAGCTCGGACTGTGTTCCCTCTTGCTCTAATTCTTTCTCCTACAAGGGAGTTATCATGCCAGGTGGGATACCATTAATTATCCAACTGATGTGCAATCTGAGAGCTTTGCAAATTTTGTCAATATAGGTATCTTGGTTTTCTGATTCTTGTCTCTGTTTTGATTGACTTGTAGATACATGATGAAGCAAAAAAGTTCTCCTATCAAACCGGTGTCAAAGTGGTTGTTGCTTATGGAGGAGCACCAATCAGCCATCAGGTTTTCATTATATTGACCATTGTCGTGGCATGCTAATTCCTTGGCTTTTTTGTGTTTGCTGTTGTTATGCTATATTTTTTTAATCTTCTAAGTTACCTACCTGAAATCTACCCATAGGTGAGCTGCAGATAATATTGTGTTGACTTGCTTATTCGTCATTTTATTTTTTGGAATTAATTTATACTCAGTGATTTTGGTTTTTCTGTCCTAGCAAGTGTTCAGGTGTATAGATCCAGTTTGTTATCATGATTGAACTAGGTAGACCAATCTCAGAGAATGATGCTTTTCATTTTTGGATTAACTCTATAGCAATGGGCTTGCTGCCTTTCCTATATCCGGAAATTGCTTTATTTTGGATTTGACTGGTCAGTGGTAGTTGTTTCATGTGTCAAGTTAGTTGAATCTTTTTGAGTTTGCTGCTTCGTGCCTTTGACACCATAGTTCTACCATCCTGGAGTGTAAAAGACCAGTAGCTGTTCCTGTGCATAAGATATGTCTTATAATATTTGGAGGTGTAGGGATATTTAATGTGGGGGGAGTGGATATTGCAGGATGTTTTATGTTATTTGTGACAATGGATGAGTTGTCATAGAGTTCATTGGTTATTTTGGATTTCTTTGCCCCCCCGGGGGGTGGTTGTTGTAGTACTTTTTAATCAGCTGGTTGATCATTTTGTTTGAATATCTAACACCTAATCTTGCTGTATAATAATGCTATGTTCTCTGCTCAGTTGCGAGAGCTTGAGAGAGGAGTTGATATTCTCGTGGCAACTCCAGGACGATTGGTCGATATGCTTGAGAGAGCTAGAGTCTCATTGCAGATGATCAGATATTTGGCCCTTGATGAGGCAGATCGGATGTTGGATATGGGTTTTGAGCCTCAAATCCGGAAGATAGTGGAACAAATAGACATGCCTCCACCAGGTGTGAGACAGACCATGCTGTTCAGTGCCACCTTTCCTAAAGAGATACAGGTTGGTCTTAGTTGTTTTATTTAAGGAGTCACCTTTTGTAATGCATGTTTTTTATGGGTGTGGGTAGGAATCCTGAATATGTAATGCAGGGTATCTGAGTGGTCAATCTGTGGTACTAGTTTTTCATTTCAATGCCCAGATGGGACATAGTTCAAGCAGTCAGTATGTAGTTCTGGGTTTTCATTTCCATATGCAACAAGGTTAACATAAAAGCTTGGCTGAAAAGAGGCGCCTCGAATTGCATCTATCTGATAGCATTTTTTCCCTTTTGATTTGGTTTGCAGAGATTGGCATCCGACTTTCTTTCAAATTACATATTTTTGGCCGTTGGAAGAGTTGGTTCAAGTACTGATTTGATTGTTCAAAGAGTTGAATTTGTTCATGAGTCTGACAAGAGAAGTCATCTTATGGACCTTATCCATGCTCAGAAGGAAAATGGAGTTCATGGCAAGGTAACATGACACATGCTTACATTCTTCAATCCGAACTTGCCTATGGAGTTCCTTTCTCTTTTATTCAATATGTTTATTTATATTTAGCATGATAACTGTAATTGCTTATCTTTGAATTTGCAGCCAGCTTTGACGTTAGTTTTTGTGGAGACAAAGAAGGGAGCCGACTCATTGGAGCATTGGTTGTGTCTTAATGGGTTTCCTGCTACTACCATTCACGGAGATAGAACACAGCAGGTGAATTGGTTGGAATAGACCCGTTCAATTAATTTTGGGTTCTTAGCTATATACTGCATCCGGTCTATGTTTCTTGACCTGATATTATGCATGCTACATTTGGATGGTTTCACTTTCATTTCAACTAGGACATCACCTATTAGGTAAGAAAGAGAAGTGCTCTGCTGGGTTGATTGGGTGAAGAAATAAGCATTTACTGGTTATACCGGGAAGCAATTCTTTGTTTAAGAGTGGCTTCGGTGATTTGTCCAGCAGTTTGCATGGATCATTCTATGAATAGCTGTAGTTTTTACATGATTATTAGAATGTCATGGCCTTATTGTACATGCTTCTCTATGCAGGAAAGAGAGCAGGCTTTGAGATTGTTCAAAAGTGGAAAGACACCAATATTAGTGGCAACGGATGTGGCAGCACGTGGTCTTGATATTCCACATGTAGCTCATGTGGTCAACTTTGACCTTCCCAATGACATTGATGATTACGTTCACCGAATAGGACGGACAGGGCGAGCTGGCAAAACAGGATTGGCAACAGCCTTTTTTAATGAAAACAATTCGTCATTGGCAAGGCCACTGGCTGAGCTAATGCAAGAAGCAAATCAGGAAGTACCTGCTTGGCTTACACGTTATGCATCAAGGGCTTCTTATGGTGGTGGCAGGAATCGGCGGTCTGGGGGAGGTCGTTTTGGTGGTCGTGATTTTAGGAGGGACAGTTCATTTAATAGGCCCACAGATTACTATGGTGGAGCAAATAGTAGCAGTGAATATGGTGGGGGGTATCAAGGTGGTTATGGTGGGGGGTATGGTCCAGGTGTAACTAGTGCTTGGGATTAGTGTCCTGCTGTATACTGAATTTGTTAGCTGAGTAGCCTCTTTAGTATATATATTTTCCCTTTTTTCTTCCAGAGTTTCAAGGATTATTGTTCTCTCTTTTACTTCCTCGAGTATCTGAAACTTCATGGGGGTTCCAAGTAGGAAGTATTCCTGGGGAGGGATTGGGTGTGGTAGAAGCAACACAGTTCTTAATGGTAGAGGTGTAACGATTGCTAGACTGGTAGAGAATTACAACAAAAAAGAGGGCTTGCGTGAAAATGTCTATTCAGGCACGATAAAAGTTGGTAAGACTATTTGAGTTAGCTTAATTGTGCATAGACATTTACCAGGTGCAGTTCAGTTGGTGTGACAGACACAATACAAGATGAGCAGTTCTGAAATAGCTTTTGTGGGGCCATTAAAATAGTAGAAGCCTAGATATTGCTTCTTGTATAGGTTTCGTGTCTTAATTGATGACCTTTGGTGGAGGTTACTGAGTGCACGGGTGTGTTCCCCGTGCATAGGCACTTCTGCAATTGTGGTTCCCAGGCACTGCGGGACAATAATGATGATAGTGCCCTCAAAGAAGCAATTTTTGATATATGTTACCTTCCTGATTTGATCATTTTCAAATCAACTCATGCCAGCCAAATGAAAAACGGATATACAAGAGTTCAGGCAAAAAAGCACGCGGCTAGAGATTCAAGCATTTACGAGGATGTGCAAATTTGTGGATCAAGAACCTATCCCTGTCTAGAGAGTCGAGCAGATTTTGCCTTGGATTTCTCTGAGAGGATAAAAAAGACAGCAGCGCTGAATGGATGGTATTGCACCTCTATCGACGCGTCAGCTCAGGATACTGCGAGGTCGTTTCCCAAGACGCCATGGAAGTGGCTTGGGACACAATGGTTTAACCATTTGGCTGCGAATACTGGCTGGGGGCACATTATTTTGGCAGATGACTGCGGCTCTGATGATTATGATCGGAGGGGAAAAGAAGCCAAGGGGGTTGGACTTTTTCGGCATGGGAATCAGGCAAATGGTCAAATATCTACAACCTATGTTGGAAAGTGGCATCCAAAGATCTCTATTATCCTGAAATTGGAAGCCGTCAGTTCAAATAACTCATTTCGGTATCTATAGTTTTCCACAAGGGTTCCAAGAGACAACAGGTCCAATGAACAGAAGAAACAGAATTGTCATCGAAAACTCAAGTATGATCAGCACTCCGTTCCAAAGAAGAGACAAACCAAAACAATAGTGGTGTTACTCTGCACATTTGCCTTAAAACATGGAATGATAGTTGAGCTTTCAACGCTGTCATTGAGGAAAACAAACTTAAGAAGCAGAAATGTTATTTGGAGATCAAAGTCTGTTTCTTTCTCCTATAACTTCTCAACAGCCTTCGATGTATTAATTAAATTGACATCAATGAATTGCCTGATAAATTGGTTACCGAATCATATTTTTCTTGAATGTTTGTGACATTCTTTTCTGCCCCTTGAAATATCATGTCCGCACTAATTAACTTGGCATGCTGTTGATATGTTGGTGCTTCCCAATTTTGCTTTAGCTATGATAGAACTCTTAATCACAGCTTCCATATCAGCAGAAATGATGATGTGTTGTTGCATCGTAAATCACCACCCTGCCCAAAACTCTCATAAAACAGCAACCACGCTAGGAGAGTGATTGACCTCTTAGCTTACATGCCCCTGTAACTGTGATAATAGAGGAGAGTCGGTTAGTGTAAGATTGTTGAGTCTCCCAAACAGAAAATAAAATTCACATTCCAGCTTTCTGAAAATCTCCCTTTCCCGCCTAACAGTGATTCGAGACCTGATCTCAAGCAGCAGATGAGTTTGCTCGATTGAGATTAATCTGGTAATCAAAATTTTAACTCTTCGCCCATAAACTCACACTCTTCCAAATCTAAGTCTTGGCAGCCTCTTTTAATATGAAAGCTAACAAGCATTGGTTGCGCAAATCTTGTATTTTCTCCCTTCTCTATAGATGAACCTAACATAAACTTCTCAAGCCAAAACAGGGTGTCCCAAAAATATGTTTTCAGATAAAGCTATAATTTGGTTTATGGTTTTGTGCAATTAATGAGAAATAGAACCATAAATCTCATTCTCTTCTTAGTATTTGCAAAGGAAGATTTAAATAAGAAACATAGAAAGAATTTCCCAAGAGTAAGCAGACAACTGTTGCCTAGATTGTAGAAATCAATGTTCCTAGGAGCCTCGATGCTCAACTAAGAGAATGACCAGAACTCTCAACTGTCGAGTGGGATTCCTTACCTTGAGCCAATGATCATGGTTTGCCGTTTGCTTTTGAGTAGATCTCTATGATGTCATACAAACACTACTCTTCATCAGACCCTTCGTCATCTGAAATTTCCTCTACAGAGCACTCATCATCAGTTTCAATCTCTTCCGTCTCAGAACCTTCTTCTCCTGTCTCATTTTCCACATTATCAAGTAAAAGATCTTCCCGGGGTATCAAATTCACACCTTTACCACGATAAAGAAGACCTGTTCTCATAACGTGATAAAACTTCTCCCTAAGACGTGCAAGGGGATGTGGTTCCACGAGTTTTCCCCGGCGGTACCCTTCCCTAAGAGCCACAGTCGTTGTCTTACACTTTAATGACAGGTAGAAAATCCCCGGATACCTTGTAAATATTCGAGTAAACTTATGTGGAAGATTTAGTTCCTCCCTCAAGCTTCTTAGGTAGTTCCTTTTAGTCTTTTTGTGAATACTCAGATCCAACATCTCATGCAAAACCCCAACAACCCGTTTCTCCATAAGATCACTGTTAGGATCGATTTTCCTAGAATCCTCATACGGAGAAATGTACGGTAACTTCTGAAACTCTTCCATCCATGCCTTCACCTTACTCTGTGCTCCGTATCCCCTTGGAAAACTCATGGGGAATGCCATCGCCGTTTGCCCCCTCTTGAATTGCCTATACTCATCACCCGATTTTTTCCTCTCATTACTTCTTTCCAATGCCGACACCGCGAGTTCCTCACGCCATTGAGCAAGTCGCAGGCACGTGACCCCATTGGAGGCTTTAACAAATCGAAAGTGATCCGGATACTTTGGAACCAATATCTTTTCAAAAGTATCAGGCAAACCCAAATCCCATTTCAATGGATATAACGATTGTAACGGTAAAGCCCTAGTATTCATCATCATAAGCACTCTACAGAGCCTCTCCACGGCGTCACTCTCGAAGTTTTGGTGTATACTTTGCTCTTGTGAGTCTAACAATAACGCAGTATCTGTTAACTTGAAGCAAGGCAAACTGGCGTAACGGGTATGAGGGAATTCGTGGAAGAGTGTGGGGTACCTGCGCAAGAAGCGGAGAACCGGGACGGTGAGGCCGAGAAGCTTTTGCCAATCGGCGACGGACTTGGCAGTGAGGAAACCAGTTGGAGAGCGCTTGATAGCGTCCTTGAGGAGGCAAGCGGCCTTAAGATCGGTCTCAGTGTCGATAATGTGGTCCAGGCTTCGGTTCTTAACCCATTTGAGACGGACCTTGGTTATGCCTCGGCACTGGTGGAGCTGGTGAGGAAGAAAAAGACCGGGGTTCTCGGAGGGGCAGGTCTTATAGGTTTTTAGTATTGAGAAGAGGCAGTGTTTGATTTTGGTCATGTTTGTGGGAAGTAGCTGTTTGAGAAAATGTTTCAGAGGATATTCATTTGCTACCATAAATGCGTATAAGAATCGAAAAGGTCGCGAAGCTGCGGGTCGAGGAGGAAATCAAATGCGGATGCGGAGGAAAACAGTGGGACGCCTCTGCTTAAATCCCGTTGCTTCCATATGATTCCGTCTTCTTTTCCGTCAAGGGCTTCTACTGTCGACGTGTAACAAGGGGAGTCGAATATCGCCGCAAATATAGCAAAAGACAAGGATATAACTGCAAATATCTAGCCTGCATAAAACAACCGAAACCGTCGAAGCACGAACCACTCCCTGATCAAAATGGAAGAAGCAGAAGCAGAGCTCACATGGAACAGGGAAACGGTGCCAAAGGTCCTAAAAATCGTGAGCACGAGACTACCCCAGAGAGACGTCACCTCTTTTCTCCTCGTCAGCCCATGGATTCTCCGCACCCTAGTCTCCTATCCCTCTCTTTGGCTGGTAATTTTTTCTTAGTCTCGTGTTTTGGTGGTTTTCATGGGGTATGAATATTTATCTGTGTTGGCCTGACCTGGGGTTTTACATGTTAGGTCCTTGATTTGCGTGAGATGGGAAATGCTGGAAATAGGCTGATAGCTGCTCTTTCGCTGGTTGGTATAGATTTTGATTGCAGATTTTTTTCCCCCCTATGTGGATGATGGTCGTTTCGTCTTTGCATGGGCAACCATAAGTGATGGGGTGTGCTTTTTAAGGTGAAATTTGAATACATTCAATATCTGGTGAAATGGCACACTTACCGTTTAAGATAAGTGAAAGATTGGTGGTTAATTTATCTTGGATTCTATGTAAAGGGCAGTCGATGTCTTCACGAAGAACTTTTTTCGCCTTGCTGAGGTTATTGCTACTTTGTTAATGTGATGATTTGGTGCTGGTCATTACTGTTGTATTTTTGTAGCCGAGATATCGTTATGTGAAGCAGATAAAGCTTGAATTTGCGCAAGATATTGAGGACAAACATCTTGAACTCCTTAAAAGCAAGGTAACTTGTATGAAAGGTTTTGTTAGTTGGTGTGTTCGCATTGCGGTTTGGGGCACCAGTGACCATAAAATTGTCTTCATTACATAGATCCTGGTCATTTAATCAGAGGTCTTTTCTAACAATAGTATTATAGGCTGCGCATTGAAAGGGTTTGCTGGGTATCAGTCCCATGTTATATTTGTAAGGATCAAGACATTTGAGATGCAAACATATGGCCTCTACATTTTGAAAACAAACATACGGACTTCTGATTATTAGATTGGAGACAACATCTCTTTTTGTTTCTTCTTCTTCTTTTTTTGCTTTTTTGTTTGTAATTTTTTTTTTGGGGGGGGGGGGTTTATGGACTTGATAGGGGGAAGAGAGAGAGAGAGAGAAGGAAGCTTTTTGATAATGCAGGACCTAGAAAACTTGTATCCTTGCATGCTTAAGTCTTCATAGTTTCAAGATGCTGACGAGAAGGAGCGGGCAGCACCGGAGATGTCGGGATGCAGCTTTTCGGCGCCAAACCAGGCCGATCTTCAGGATGGGACGCTCCTGAGTGGGGTCCCGATGGAGGAGGCCCACGTTCAGGAGACTTGTGTTGCCGAGAGGGAGCGGGCAGTTCTGGATTCCGTGGGGGAATGTTCTCGGGGGACCCTGGCTTGTGTTGTCTCGGGGGACTCTGACTTGTGTCGTGGGGAATCATCTCTTGAGGCACTTTCTCTAGAGATGGAGGTTGGAGAGCTTCATTGAGATCCCGTGGGGGAACTGGTGCAGGTTGACCCATTGGCGGTCAGTTTCCCTAGAGATGATTTGGAGGGGAAATCTCCGGAATGGGTATTAGATATGGTTTCCTCGGTTGGACAATTGGTTGGAGTGATGAGTGACGGTCACGAGGAGGAGCTGAGGAAACTCTTCGCTGCATTGGAACGCAATAGGGTACCGCTTAGTTAAAAAAAATCCAAAAAATCAGGGGGGAGGATGCTTCGGGAGTTAAAGGGATTGAACTCTTCGATTAATTATGATGGGTCCTCTTCGACCGCTAGGCAGACTCCGAACAAAGGGTAGGCCTTGGCTTTGATTATGTAATAGGGTGGGGTTTCTTTTGTGTTTGGGGAGGGATTGTCCTTGGCTTTGATCGTTTTGGGTTTGATCGTGTAATAGGGTGGGTCTTCTTTTGAGTTTGTTATAAGGAGGGGTTGTCTTTGGCTTTGATCGTCTTGGGTTTGCTGGATGAGTTTGGCAGCGCTCGGCGCCTCGGGGGTGGGTGTGCGTTTGGGTTTGGAGTTTCAGTATAGTCTCTTGTACTGTTGGGTTTGTTTTTTTCTCTTTAATAAGATTGACTTACTTGTCAAAAAAAAATAGTTTCAAGACCCCAAGATTCCTTCTAATATATGTATCCTAGATGGAGTCATCACCTTTAAGTGAATTATGCCTATATGGGAAATTGTGATAAATATGCCTTCTAAAGGATATGATATGCCTTTGTTGTAACTTTGACATTTCATCTAAGATTCTTTGCTTTTCTCTTCTTCTTTTTTTGGATAAGTAAGAAGTATTATTAACGAAAAAGAGAAACAACAGTACAAAGATTGTACTGGAAATTACAACAAACAAACAAAGAAACTAAGGAAATCCTGAAAATCAAGAAAAGGGCCCCCCAACAGCGCATTAGCCCAAAGAAACAAAGTAAGCAACAAACCACTCTGTAAACGCTCAATAGACAACGAAGAACCCTAAAAACACCGCCTATTCCTCTCCTTCCAAAGGCTCCACCATATGCAAGGAGGAATCATCCTCCAAATAACCTTAGCGAAAGGATCCTTAAGCTTTCTCCCCCAACAGATATCAAAACGTCCCCCACCCGCTCCGGCATGACCCCAATGAAGATTAAGCAGGTAGAAAACATGCTGCCACAGACCTCTCGCCGTCGGGCAATGGAGTAAGACATGGTTAATTGACTCGTCATCCCTCTTACATAAGTAACACCAATCAAGCACATAAAGCCCACAACGCCTCAAATTATCAGAAGTCAAAATCCTACCATGCGTAGCCTCCCAAACAAAGAAGGAGACTCTTGGGGGAACTTTAGAATTTCAGATCCGACGCCAAGGGAAGGACACAACTCTACCACCATCAAGCAAAGCATAGAAGGACTTTACCGAAAAACTGCCATCCTTGCTACCCACCCAACACAATTTGTCCTCAACATCTCGATGCAATACTAACGCATAAAGAGTGGAAAAAAAAGACGAAAATTCTTCCAACTCCCAATCGTTTGCATGTCGTAAGAACTGAACATTCCAAACAACCGTGCTAACATCAGAATCCATACAATCCTCCACCAGACCATCCGGCTCCAAGGTTTCATTGATGAATTGTATTTAATAGTGTTTGGATTCTCTTCAAAACTTGGAGTCGTTGAATCTGAATGGCTGCCAAAAGATCTCTGATAATGGAATTGAAGCTATAATCACTGCTTGCCCTACGCTGAAGGTCTTCTCAATCTATTGGAATGTGAGGTATTCAATATCCACTAGATTTGTATATTACATAACATTATCATATCCTCTCTTTTGTATCCAAACTTTTCTCGTTTCTGATGAACTTTGAAATATAAATTCAACTCCAGGGTAACAGATTGGGGAATAAAGCACCTGGTGAATTGCTGCAAGAATGTGACCAATTTGAACTTAAGTGGTTGTAAGGTATTTGATCAAAACGTTCCATCCTGCTAACTGCATGTAGTAGGTTGATACATTTGTATACGTAGACAAAGCGGTAGTTATTTATTTATTTACTTGTTTGTTGTTATCGGCATCATCATCATCATGTTAAAGGTGAATTTTTAAGCGGCAAAACAATATGTGAAACATGAAATGTCCATCTTTTGAATTTTTTTGGTTATATCTTGCATCCACTATGCGACTTTTGAGTTCTATAATGTCTGTGTATTCTAGTGTAGTTTACTTCCCCCTTACATTGTCTTAATGTAGTACTTTGATGTTGCATTCGCAGAATATCACAGACAAAAGCTTGCAATTAGTTGCTGAGAATTATCCAAAACTGGAGTTTTTGAACCTGACTAGGTATGTTATAGCTTACATGAGTATTGGAAACTGGATAGTTCTTGAAAACAAATTGACTTATGCGTTGTAATATCATGGCAGAATTTACAACAATCATTCTCAATGGCGTGGCTGTTAGGCTATGATCCAATAGAGATATGATAACTTGACAGCACATTTTGCTTGTTGGTACAGGGGCTTGTCAAGATGGATTATTATTGTTTGCTAAATCTGTCGTGTGTTTAAATCTTCCTCTTTAACATTTGCATTCTAGATGGTCAAGTGACTTGGCGAAATTAATTGCCATATGTATCAAGCTGTACCTTCAGTATTGTTCTTACATTTCATAACATGGTATGCTTAGGTGCATCAAGTTAACAGATCGTGGATTGCAGCAGATACTGCTTGAATGCTCCTCTCTCCAGAGTCTCAATGTCTATGCTGTATCGGGGTATGAATTTGAATATTTCTGTATTAGACACAAAACTAGTTCTTACTGTGATTTGACTGGTTGCATTACCTCTCTTCTCGCTTTTCTCCCCTTCCCCCAAAGCTTCACAGATGAAGCTTACAAGAGAATATCACTCCTACCGCATCTTAAGTGCTTAGACCTATGTGGTGCCCAGGTAAAACCTCAGGTTTGCTAAAAAACCTTTTGCAGTGTGTAAACAAACCTGGGATTGATAGTAATAATGAATACGCTATTTTCAGAATATATCAGATGCTGGACTTGCCTGTATAGCTAACTGTTCAAACATTGTATCTCTCAACTTGACATGGTAACTAAAGCTTCCAATTTCCCGAGGATATCTTTAAGAAAAGGCAGACAGATTGTTAGAGAGTAAACCAGTGTTATTCTTTTCCCTGATAGGTGTATCCGAGTCACTGATGTTGGGGTCATAGACGTTGCACAGGGTTGCACCTCTCGAATTTCTTAGGTAATCCCGATGAGAGAATTTTTAAATAACTTAATGATCTCATATTGCTCAGTGCTACTTGACTTGAGCTGCTGTAACCTCTTGTTATTTACTCACTCATTTTTACATAAGAAGCTTGACTATGTTGTTGTCCCAAGATGATGATAGATGATGTTTGAATGTATCCATTACTAGCTATTGTGCTATTTACAAGCCCTCAAAATCACTTGTGGTAGTTAGGAAAACGGATACATTCCAGAAAGCAAACTTATCTCTGGTAATATGCAATCCTCAATTGTTGGGCATTCATTATAAAGGATAAAAGCTCATGGGCCATCTGATGCACTTTTGGTGACATCCTCGAGACATGTTGTGGTCTTGCTTATTAATTATTTCTCTAGTGGTAGTAGCTATAACTGATGTCATCAAAGAACATAATGCAGCTTGTTTGGTATAGTTGGGGTGACTGATAAGTGTCTAGAGGCCCTCTCAAGGTCCTGCTCAAACACGCTTGCCACCCTTGATGTGAACGCATTAAGGTAAAAGCTCTTACTAATGGTGTAAATTTTCTTTGCATAGCAAAATATAGTTCTTAACTGGATGTTTGTTTGAGACTGGTTTTCTTCCCTTGTAGAGACGGAGTTGTGATGAATTGCTTCATTTGTTCCCCAATCTGACTTGCTTCAAAGTGCACAGCTAATGATGGTGAATGAAAATGTGTTAAATAACAGGACCTCCTTGCAAACAAGGTATTGTACCTGCGTAGTTACCATATTGCTTGAACTAAATTAGCAAACGCAACTATCATAAAGGATGATATGAATAATCTATCCAGAACTCGCTGTGTCTATGTGCTGTACTTGAACTTACATGCAGGGGAATGAGGACTCATTTATGGACCCATCCTCATATGGTTACGTGGGATGGTAACCTTGGATTATGCATTATAGGTGACATTCACCTAAGGCATGAATTTTTCTTGTATGTTTGACCATGTCTTGGTTTAGACTAGGAAAAGTGGGACTGCTTGTATGCCTGTCCTTTTCTCTATTCTTCAGTAACGCAGTGTCATTTCTCTCAAGTGTCTTATGTTTAGTAATTGACATTAGACATATTCCTGGGAAAAAGATGGAGATTGTGGATGCTGACTACTTCTGGACCATGTTGTGCAGGTTACCGTAAACATGGATTTCTCTACCTTATCAATGCTTGAACATCCGTATGCAATCTTCTATGCTGGACAAATTATAGAGATTTGCTTTCTTCCTCCATGGGTGAAGGCAACACTTTAGGTTCAATGTACGTTAAGTTTTGAAGTTACATTTTGATCTTAGGATTATGACAGCTGATTTGGAATAGTAGCAGAGAAAATTGTTATGGCTACATATAGTAGTATCCGAATGCAAGAATTTTCCAACTGGAAGGCCCTGTGGAAGAAACAAGCTTGATAAGTCTTAAGCAGTCAGGATTTTCGCGGTTCTTATTTTGAATTTTATTGCTTCTACTCTTGAACCGTTTTCTCCTTGGCTTCTCGCAGACTAATTTTCAGTTCTATCTGGCGTCTAAATATCAGTCCTTACCTCCTAATGTCTTTAGATTTTCCAACTCATTACTCGTCTCCATTTTTATTAGTCATTAATCTGCCAAAACGCAGTACAGATGATGGGATCAATCTCAGGCGTGCGTAATCCGTTTTCCCCCCATATTCACCAAAATTTCATGTTCCGAGAGTAAATTTTCTAGACTTTCATGTCTGTCAGAGAACACGGCCACTAGTTGGATTTCTTTCCATCTGACCTTATCGCTTTTCATAGTCTCTTGCGTCGATTTACGTTCAACTCGAAGCTCGAGTCAGAACAAAATTGGGAATAGCATACATGATTTTTTTCTTCTTCTAGAGATAAATAGCATACATGATTCACAGCAATGAAAACCCTGCAAAATTACACTCTTGAACATTGACCGCCCATCAGTACATGATACGACCTTGTTAACCAAATCATCCCCCTGATTCACAGCGTTGAAAACTTTAAGAATTCTCTAGGACAGGATAAATCAGACCTGCTCATCAGGAAGAAATGCCTACAGTATCGAACATACTCTGTTTTAATTAGAAAGGGAGTTCTACCAACAACAGTCCAGCATGACAGTCACTATTTATCGTCTCTTTAATTTGTTTCACTTAAATTAAAACTTTATGATGTACAAAAGCTGCTGCTGATCTGAATCCCTCCCATCTCAGCTATTTGCATGATGCAGTTTGGTTCATATGTGTAATAGTCGGAAACTACCTTCTCCAATAATAGGGACCGTGGTTCCTCTTCCTCAGCAGGCAAAACTTAAGGAACGAACTGCAATTACATCCAAGGAAATATGGGGTACCCAAGACACGAGGGCATCATCTAATTGCAGGCGCCACTAAATGACAGGACGATAAGTTAACTCGTAGTGGAAAATTCTATTTGAATTTCTATTGATAAGGAAAAAGCAAAGGTTATTGAGTACGGGATAACCACAATTTTTCTATGAGACAACGGTGGCATAATACAAAGCAGATCATAGCAAGGATCCCACAAGGAGATACCTGAGTAAGACACGGCCATGATCTACAATTCTTACAATAACTAATCTTTATCCAACAGCTTCAGTTGTTCTTTTTCTTGGCGTCTCCATTCCTGACATACAACCATTGAGGTTGACATCAACATAAATACCACATGAAACGGAGTACCAAGTGCAAGTTAGTGGGAAAACAGGCCAAATTGCCAGATGACGCTCTGAAAAGGTTTTGGCAATATCTGATAATGCATCCTAGTAGTCAATTTTTATCACCAAGTTCAGGAAAGATCCTTCAAGGAGAAACAATGGAGTATGTGTTTGGTGGGGTAGATCAGTTAAAATGTATTCTCTATTTAACATCTTGGACATAAAATACTCAGTTGTAATTCGAAGCATTTTCTTTTGGTGCTGCAACTGAATTGTCCAAACACCGACAATTTTTACTTGGTTTAGCTCTGACTGATCCAACTTGAGAGGCTCAACAAAGTGACAAACAAAACATATGGTAAGGATCGCTCGTAGAAAAAAAGAACATATAGGATACACCAGCATGCTTGTGCTTTTCAACTTGAATAATACTTTTTATTTCAAATAAGAGAAAACAAAGGATGTGTACATGAAAATCCATTTATCAATCACAATCCTAACAAAGGTATTAAGAGCATAGCTACTGTGGGGGGAAAAACCTAATCTTGCAAGCACACAAGCAAAAAAATGAATCAGAAGAAAATTATACCACTTACACTGAAGTGTCAACGTCTAGCTCTAGGCATGCAGCGAAATTCAGCTAAGAGTGCTATATGATCGGAGGACCACTCTGGAGAAGGAAGTGCGGTGTCTTTCCTCAAGCTCTCCTCATCCAACAGCTCCAATAAGGCCTCTACCGTCAGAGAGTCCGCTGGAACCATGACACATGTAACCTACTAGTAAGAGCTTAAAAATATCATAGATTAAGAAATAAAACCATATGTTGCACCAATGTTCACCTGTGTAAAATATGTAATCTAGTGTGCCAATAAAATCTCGAGTGCAATTTGTAAATAAGGGTTCATTTGTTGTCGGGTCCAACCTCCTCCTCTGCTGTTCCAAACCAAGACCAACCCCCATTCTTGCAAAGGACGAGTAAGCACTAACCTGAAAACGACCATAAGTCATACGCAGCATCTTAGATCAAAAAACTACATCAACTTCCTCCCCCAAACTATATTTCTGACTTTTTCCCATTTTACCAAAAGTCTAGAGAAAAGAAAAAGGTGATTCTGCATGATCATCAGAACCCAGGAGTAAGAGATGGTATATTACCAGTGGCAACTGATGCACCAGCTTGCTGTTTGGACGCAAGATACCAAGAGGATCTGCTGCCAAATCTGGATGTAACGGATCCACCTTCCCCATAGCAAGAAGCGAATGAGGAGCACTGCAACAAAGTTCAACTCAACCTTAATGCATAAACTATTACATAAAATGTAACTTAAAACTCTTATTTCACAAGTTATCTGCTTAGAGAAATTAACAAAATAGAGAGAATGAAAATACACTAAAATAGTAGCATATCAAAGGACAGACCTTCCAGGAACTGAATTAAAATCCCCGCAAACCAGCATTGGAATGTCTGCACTGGCAGCTATTTTCTCCAATCCTTTAAGGAGAGTATGAACCTAAGTTGACAAGCAACCATCAAAGTCGATAGGATTTTTTATGATTGAAAAGTGAACAAGGATACATATAAAGAATAAACAAAAAATTTTACCTGCCAGAGCTTTACGTCCTTTAAATCATGGTGAACATTTACATGAGTATTTGCCTATAGCCAAAAGGCAATAAAAATGTGGTAAGTATATGCCAAGACATGGCTGTGCAAGCCAATAAGGAGTAGAGAAGGAGAAATTCACTGAAGGCATTAAGTATCATACCCTTTGCTCAAGGGGGAAAAAGGGACTACCTACCGTTTATTTTCTGAAATATCAAATACCTAGTTTATTTCGGCTTTTTTATCTCAGATCTTACAATTCAATTGATTTAGAAGTTTCCAATGGAATTAAAGAACAGAAAAATAATAAGAAAGTACATCTCCCCCACCTACATCAAGTTATATCCTTAAGGCAACCATCAACAAAATGAGAAAGAAGCCACCACAACACATCAAAAGAACGACTTGGTACATTAATGATAACTGAGAAAGACGCAAATGCTCGGCCAGGCCTAAGTTGGCCCATGGCCACTCCTTAACGCCTGTCACTGCTCACAGAAAGTAGCTTGATTATGCAATCGCCATAAATGAGGAGGCCATTTGCGCACATAATCTTAAAAAGGGTTCCATGTCCAACACAACAGGTACGGAAGAAGTGGGGGAAGAAAGGCAAAAAAAGGTGGTGGGGCTTGTTGTGGGGTGGGGGGGACTTTGTGAGCTCAAAACAAGTAAAATACAAAAGGGATTAAAAGCATAACCAAATAAAGAGAGAAAGAGGGAAGAAGTAACAAAATAGGAATTCCTACCACACATAGAAGCTGGCGTTTTCCAGGATTATCAACTCCCTGGTTACTGAATTTTGCTTCCAGAACCACTATCAGTGCAACATTATCCTATTAACAAGAGGAAACTCACATAAGTATCAGGCCAACATACACTGCACAACATGTGGGACAAGACCCAGCAAAATGCGCCAATGCACCTTAAATAATCGGTTTAAAGCAGTTTTCTTCTGAGCACTTGGTAATTGACTATCAGTCCAAGACTGTGCAGCCTTATTAAATTCCACCTGCATGCAAGCAAAGCCTCCATTAAAACTTGAAAGAATTTGAGGCAATATAACTAAATGAAGACAATTCCGACCTCATATTTTTTAACATGTGAGAATCTGTCTCTCCGGAAAAATGTTGCACATCCATCAATTGTATTGGTATTTGCACTGTAAACCTGCATTCAACTACATAGATCAATAACCTAAATAGTGTCAACAGCTATTATCAATCAGAATGACAAGCACTTATCAAAAGAAAAAAAAAATCAATCAGAATGACAAGCTTTCAAACAACCTCATTTGTTTTTCTCTTATATAAACCAACATAGCCATGTTTATCAAGCTCTGGGGCAAAAAACTCCTCGTAGTGATCACTTTGAACCTGGAAAGAAGAAGTGATGCATTAGTTCATATACTAAGGCAGGATCGTCAATCAGTTCACAAATAAAGCCCTACTAGTCAAATGTCTTTTTTTTTATCAAGTTACAAATTTACAGCTGAGGAAACCAATGGAAGAGGAAATTTGCAAGTTCTACTGCCTCATGATGTTCTAGCTAGTGGTTGCATAGGAAGATCATGCCCTGATATGTTATGTGGCATTGATATAGTCTAAAGAATACAGTAAGAGCTGCAAATTGAACCCTTCGGAATATGCCTATGTCACTTCAAAAATATCAAGAAATTTTACATTTAAAGATTAAGCCTAATTAAACAAAACAAACCGATATTTCAGGTTCGGCATTAACATAAGGTTTGCAAGAAACTCACCAAAGGTCCTGAAATAAATCGACCTATTCAAATACCTAAAGGTCATTTGTGTCCTCAAATATGCTCACTGACAGAAAAACCTATCCACTGATCTAATACCGCTTTCTTTTCAATTTGTTAAATTTCGAGGACCAGTAGGTACTAAAAGTGCAACATAGAAATCTAAAATGAGATCACACAACACCTAATATTGCTGATTTTGCCTTCCTTAAACCTTCATTGAGTAAACAACTTCCATACAAACAAAAGTATTTTAACTGAGATTTCCCAACTACGTTGTTCTTACTCCAGTAGTAAGACCCTAACATTTATCATCAAAACAATTGCTCAAGTCTGCTCACATACCTCCTGAAGACAAACAATATCTGCACGGTAGCCAACTATTTCTCTTAACAGATTTTGTCTGCGATAAGGCCAGGAAAGAGCCCAAGAGGGGCAGTAACTGTATAATTCACTTGAAGCATATGCATCAGACAAAATGTTGTAAGAGAGCACAGTAAAAGTCCCCGAGGACGAAACTCGGCCATCTGAATCCAGATGGCCAATCACATCAGCTCCATTTACTGGGATTAAGCAACGTGGACTAGGTGATGGAGCTGGAATGACGCGAGAAGTCAATATAGTGTTCACATGCCCAACAGGAAGTTTCGTTTCAACTTCTACTACAACACATTCGAACTTCAGAACATGGCCAATATCATCAGCTGTTGGTGTATATGTTTTATAGCGTCCAACCTCAAACCAAGTTTCCCCCCCACTCCTTTGTGTCACAGCAGCCGGATACAAAGGTGTTGACCCATTTGTCAAGCTGGTAGTTGATGCAGAACCTGATAAGCTAGCTGCAGATCCAGAACTATTGAAACGCCCAAACAGCTCTTCCTCATCGTTTCCATTTTCATTTACAGCACTTGCAGCACGATCATGTAAAACGCGGTGATGTTGCCATGCATCTGAGAAGCACTTAGGAGAGCAATGGTAACTTTTGGCAACAGGTATTTTGGCCTTAACACAACCTAGGCACTGCAATGTGGCTTGCTCAGATGGATGTATACTACAGACAGCAACTTTTTTATCACTCTGTATACGATACCTGCAATCAAACCCAAACATGGGGCAAGATGTACCTTGTCAATAGCCACTGGCTCAACTCCATGTTTCAAATCTTTCAGTAACAAAGATAACATATACTGAGCCACTAAACTAGACAATGGAATAGAGCGTGCATCAAAGGAAAATGTTCAAATCAACAATATCTTAGAAGGCAACATCACTCCTCTGATACTATATATGAAATAAGCCACCAGGCAGCCACATACTTTTTGATGACGAAAAGGGCAAAACTTGTACAATTACAGGCATATTCCAATGAGTATGTTACAAAAATAAACCTACGCTAATAATTTACATGAAAGATGATTTTTACTTTCTCTCATGCCTAAGTCATCTCCGGACATTAGAGAGATCAGGTAGCTTGCTGATCGAAACAAGTTTATGATTTCTCATCAGCCTACCAATCTCTATCAACTGCCGTTAAAGATGCTTCTCTTAAATGTCAAAGTGATGCGCCTACAATAATTCATCTGAAGACTTGAAAATTCATCAAATTGCTCAACACTGGCGTAGTTTTTCTCTTTTTGTTTAAGCTCCCTTCATTGTTATTCACTTGAATTGTTTCTTACGTTCCAACCCCCTTTTCAAATTGCTAGCCACGTAGTTTAGGATTTGCTTTTTCTATTTATTTAAAGTGGATGTAAATGGAAGGTAATAAATACCCTCCCCCACTCACGGAACACAGAACTCAATCCGTCCAGCTACCCGCTTAACACGAGGGCTGCCTGCCAGCTCTGCCCATATTTTCCCCTTCATTTAGGTCTACAAAACTGCTCCTAGAATCCACCAGCTCCACATATCTTCTGTCTTTTTGGGTAACCACTAGATCTATTTTCTAAGTTTGACACCCTATTCAACTTGCTAGCCTCATGCATTTCCTTTTTTCCGTGTTAAGGAAAAGAGGCCCCAGAAGTTTATGATAAATGGGACATTCTTTTTCAGTGAATATAAGATCCAATGTTTTTTCCATCTGTAAAATCAATCTTTATACATGTAATAATAGAGTTCACTGTCCAATGCAATCATAGAAGTCACAAGCAGTCAAGGAAAATCTACAAGTTCAATTTGTGACAATGAGAACCACTTCATTCAAAAGTTGAAGGTTAGGACAATAGCTAAATCTCCCTTCCATAAACCTTCTTTGGAGGGTCCAACATGTTTTTTTTTCTTACAAAGGATAGAAAAAAAGTTATTATGAGAACAATGTTGCAAGTGCCCATGGAAAAGGCATAAAGCTCTTATCTGTCCACACTTTTTTATCTTAATTAAATGAAGATTGTAATCAGTGTCTGTACAGTTTCGTATGTTAAGCACACACGTGATGTGTCTTGCAATTGATTCATCCTATGTTATCCCCTTACTAATCATAATTCAACGGCCATATACAGCTTGACAAGTTAGATAAGCAAGTTTCAAAGTTCAATTTTTCCAGGGTCCATTTATGATTGTAGACATTCATGGAGCAGCATGTAGATTGCAGCCACCATATTGTAGACATTCATGGAGCAGCATGAGATTGGCTTATTTATAAAAAAAAAAATAATTCCCATAATTCCTTTACAAGCTTAGATATAGATTTTCCCTCTTCAGCACAGAAAAATCATACCAACTCCAGAGTTTACTACTATTTCACACGAAGATTAATCAAAAGAAATGATTATCTTTACAACAAGAACTGTAATTTAGGAAGAATGTCTCCTACATCTACTATGCCGATGTTGCATGCACCAGCATTGTTGGGGTAAATCTTGATACATTAAGAATGCACTTTAGAAATGTAATTTATGCTCATCAACTGAAAAAATCAATTAGCATGAAAACTTAAAAACTGCCTATCTATTTTATTGAATTGCACCATCCAAGATAAAAGCAACAGCAGTGAACATTCAAAAAGAGACTAACAAGCAGAAGAGCACAGGAAAAAAAGTTCCCAAAATTCTAATTCTAATAAAATCACAACTCTATGTATGTGTGACAAAAAACCACTATTGAAAGAATAACATTAAAGTCATTCAGATACAATTGAAGTCCACAAATATTGCAGACTGGTCTGTTAGTGCACATGAATAAAAAGAACTAAAAATTCTAAGCACCAGAAAGCATTAGCTAAATCAGGCACAACAAAGTTGAAGTCTTTACTGAAAAAAGGCAGAGTCAAATGCAACCAAAAGCAGAAACAGATCCAAAATTCGACAACAGCTAAAATGGTGGGGTTTTGTAGCACTTACCACTTGTACCTCAGGAAATGGCCTTCAAGTGGGGCCGACTCAGGCACATCGTCCGTGGTTATGGTCTTGTCGGGGCGCCGAAGGAGCAAGTAGGGCGTTAGCTCGCAGCCTACAATGGGGATATCAGAAGGAAGGTGCACCCGCAGCACACTCAGCATGCTTTTCTTTTCCTTCTTCTTTTTCTGTTTGTTTTTCCTCAGCAATCGTAACTGTTTTGTAGCCCTATCAACGGCAATCGAACAGGAAGGGACACACAACAACAGAGACAGAGAAAACAAGTCCGGAAGCTTCCTCGGGAAGACCACACGTGCGGCAGAGGGCGGAACCCTGGCGGATCCGCCATTTACTTGACCCGAATACCCGCCAGCCTTGACGGACCACAAATCGAACCCTAGAAAATGACAAAATTCTAGGAAAACCGCAGCGGATCTTGCGCGAAGAGTAAGGGATTTCAAGTCAGATAGAGAGAGACAAATGGCTAGCTATCGAAAAGTAATTGAAGTGGATCAATTGGGTGGAGAGGATTCTAGATTTTATAGAGAAGAGAGAGAATAAGTTCGGGTTTTAGCCTTACAGAAGGAGAGAGATAGCAATCGATGATTAGGGTTTTACAGGGGAAGTGAGAAAAGTAATCGGCCCGGGCTCCATTTGAGAGAGAGAGATTACGGGCTTTATATCAAATACGATGATACATACGTCTTCGGTTCTTATCTTTCTATTTTTCTGTAGGTAAAAAAAAAAAAGGTTAGCCATTTTTGCTGTTTGGTTCTTGACGGCCTCCCCTTTCTATCTTTATTATATTAAAAAGTTGTGATAAAATACAACTTGATTTCCTAAAACTCAAAAATTAAATATGTCGTTAAATTTTAAAACTTATCAAATTAACCGTTACATTTTAAGCAAGCGAGCTGATAGCTCGATTGACACCCTCCTTTTAGGAAGAGATCGATCTCGAGATCGACCTCCGTAGATATAAGCTTGACCTCCTCCCTCGCCCCTATTATCTAAAAAAAACATTACATTTTAAGATTCCGATTTTAGTCCTTCCCTCACCCATTTAATAGGAAAGAAATAAACATACTCATTTAATAAATTTTAAATTTTATTTAATTTTATTTATAAATTATCTAAGGGTGGGCAAAATTCCGATAAAAATTGAAATTTTCAATTCCACCTCCAATTCAGAAAAGTCATTTTTTTTGCAATTTTCATAAATTTCGACGAAATTACAGGAATTTTCAATACAAATTTTTCTAAAATAAAAATAAAAATAGTGTTCAAAATAAAGTATAACATATAAAATTTAATTGAATGGGGACAAATATTTTGTATTTATTGTTCATTTATAATGAATAACTAAAAAATACTAAATTTGTTCATTTAGTTTTATTCTGTACTAAAACTAACACAAACTAGTCCATATTTCAACAAATAAAACTTGTTCACTCAGACATTTTCACTACTGTGGAAAACTCAACGTAACAATCCATTTTTTGGGGTGTGAATTTCTGTCTTTAAAAGCAATTTGCAGCCTTCCTCAGATTGTAAATTTTAATTTTCATAGGAAACTACTATTTTTTTATTTCAAATATATTCACTTTTTTATCAATAAATTGGTGGTACTATACATAATTCAAGGTAATTTTACTCCTTTCCTCCTTACCAAAACATCCAAAGTTCAATAGAAATTAATATAACAACATGTCATTCGGGCAATATGGCTCTACAGAGTTAACTGTTGTGTCTATCTCTAAATTATATAGACAAAAATATTTTTTTTAAAATTTAATATAAATTCATATGGGATAACCTCGATACTGGATTATTATGCACCCCACTTGATAGTTTGATTTTCATCCTATTATGATAGTTCAGATGTCAGCATTAGCAATACAGGACTTGGTATAACAAAGCAGCTTTTTTCATGTGAATAAAAAGAAGACCATCAAGAGACTACGCGTGAACTGATCACTTAACTTTCATCGCCATGTTTGCCATTTATACTGTCATGCATTAATCTCACTCGATGCTCTGTATTTTCATCTCCAGTCACGTTATTGATTCTCTCGGCTCGTACTGCCATTTATATGAGGCACTATATAGTTCTTCGAACGGGAAACCCACTGTTGTCCAAGGTTAAAAAAACAAACAAAAGAGATGGGGTAGAATTGATGTAAACTATCAACGTGTTTCATGGAAACAGAGTCGTTATTAGGACATTAAATGGAGAAAAAGATGATGGCCTGAGAGATAATACCTTACTTTAACACCTGCAATTTGTTTATAATTTGGTCGGGATTAGTTGTAGTACTTTTTTCGTCCATCCATTGCTGATTTCCAGCTTACCTAGTAGATGCAGTCGAGTTGCCCGAGGCTGACTCTAGTGTCAAACTGTTGCTTTGTTTCTTCCGTGTAGCTTCTCTTTTCTAAACTGTTGCTCTGTTTCTTCAGTGTAGCTTCTCTTTTCTAAACTGTTGCTCTGTTTCTTCAGTGTAGCTTATTTTTCTAGGTCTGCACCTATTTTGCCTAAGAAGTATATAAGTGGTGAAATTCGTTTTGCTTTTGTCAATCCAAATGTACTAACCATTTTAAAGGTTTGCATATTGTTTGAGTATTAAATTTAGGCATAATTAGCAGAGCAAAATACAGGATGTTCCAAAAAAGGCGACAAGATAGTCTAAACTATTTGGGTTTTGTTATGAATTTCGTAAGACAGAGCACACCCTACAAACAAGCTTAATTCAATTGAATTAATCTGGAAGCCGGAAGACTAATTTCCAGTTAACCTAATGATTAATACAGAGAAGCGTATCGTGAAAGAGGTTTCGTTTATTACATCCTGGATATGTCAAACTTCAGTTTGCTACGAGTAGGTTCTGTTTATATTGTTGTTTGTGGTGCCGTTTTTGGTACAAAAAGAAAAGAGGCAAATAAATCCTCGGACCCAACAAAATTTGCCATAAAATTTCAAGCCTAATTGAGTTATTTCCAAGTGCTCTACAATTGCAATCAAACCATGAGGCCCATGCGAGAGAGATTTACAATATTACAATTGAAACTCAATTACAAAATAAATAGCAAGCATAGCCGGTGATATCTTCTAGTGGCAAGCTCTTATACCCGTCGTATCCGTGTCCAGCACTGCTGCGTTCGGAGCACTTTTTTTTCGCACTCCTTAGGCCGACACCCGTTTCATATATCTTCTCACGGCAATCTATATAATTTCCCTTCCAACAGCGCTTGAGGCACTTTTCCAATAAAAAAAACTGCAAAATTTTCAGAAATTTCAGCGAAGAAGAACATATATCAATTCACGATCCCTGACCATTTAAAAGCGTGGAAATAAAACACAGGAAAACGAATACTGCCAAGGATGAAGGAGCATACCTGAGGAAAGAAAAACGAGGAAGAGAGAAAGCTTCAACATCTGTACTGGATAAACGAGTTTCCTTTGTGGTTCTTTTATATCAGTGAGAAAGTGAAGGTAAGAGTAGCGTAATGAATGTGCCTACAAAAAAAAATAAAAAGAAAAGAGAGTAGAGTAATGAATGTACTCTTCTGTTTTTGTGTAAGCATCTAAGAAACGTTCACATTAATGCAGAACCAACAATTCACACAAAAACCGAATAATTGATGCAAACATGTTTGTCTTTTTCTACTAAGCACTTAATGCAAACATGTGGTGTGGGCGCTTTTATTATTTATTTTATGACAAGGAATCCATCTAAAACAGATCCTTCCGATCCACCTCTATTTGATAAATAATGGGCGAGTAGAATGCCCACAAATTCGCTGCGTCGTGTTTAATATGAGTTTGATCCCAACTGGTTTCGAACTGGGATCACAGTCATCTCCCAGGCGTTACCAAATGGGCTATCGTGGGAGTGCTTTTAGTATTTTTGTCATACGACTGGAATAAGGGGGTTAGGGTTGATGGCTACAGGCATACGATTTAGGGCTGGTTGGGGTGGAAGGCTCGGGAAGTCTCTAAGTTCGCAAGTAACACTTTAAGTGAGAAGATACTTTAAGTTCGAAGGTTGTTAAAGATTGGTGGACTGGGCTACGAAGGAGGTGGGCTGAGTTAGTGGATGGGTTACGAAGGGATGGGCTACGGAAGGGTTGAATACAACTGCACATGGACTTGGTTGAATGGGCTTGATGATGGGTCAGTGCGTTGATGGGTCTACGGAGGAATTGAAGATTATCTGATTGTTGTTATTTCTGCTATTTCTTTTATTTTTCTATTTTCTTAAGTCATAGTTAGTTAGACGATTTCTTTTCCAGCTGCTTAGTATAGCAGGAGGGGTCCTTCTGGAAATGTTATGTCAACACACGCAGTGCGTACTCTCTATCTCTCTCTCTCTTTTCTGTAAGGAGGCAGGCTAGACCTCGAATCTAAGCCATTATCTGTTCTTGTTCACAGTGAATTTCAATTGAAGTTTCATTCCATTGTGATTACATTCTCAATTCATACGATTTTCCTAAGAGAAGTGTTACAAGTGGTATCAGAGCCCAACGATCCAACCATGGTTGACACCCGATACAAGGAGGTTATGGAGCAAATGAACCTGTTGCAGAAAGAGCAAGAAGATCAGAAGCAAGCTTTATATGGGATCAATCAACAACTAGCTAACCTTACCATGAACATGCAGATCTTACTTAAGGGTAAGATGGAAGAAGGAGAAGGTTCGGGTGTGACCCGTATCCCTTTGACTCCTGGGGCAACTGGTGGAAATGGGGAGGAGGCTGGAAATGGAGAAATGGGATCTGGAGGATCTCCAGATACTGGTGGATTGAATATAAGGTCAGTTAAGCTTGACTTTCCTAAATTTGATGGAACTGATCCTACTGCTTGGCTCTACAAGGCCACTAAGTTTTTCGGATTCTATAAAATTGCTATGAATCAGAGAATTCAATTAGCATCCTATTACATGGAGGGGCAGGCCTTGATTTGGTTCCAGGATTTGGAAAATACAAGCTGCCTACAGACTTGGGAGGGGTTTGTGCAAGCTCTGTTAATTAGATTTGGACCTAGTTCTTATGATGATCCCATGAAGATGCTTACAAGGTTGAGGCAAACTGGTAGTGTGGAGGCTTACAAAAGTCAGTTTGAAGCATTATCCAACAGACTGAGGGGATTAACTGAGAACTACAAACTAAGTTGTTTCTTGAGTGGCCTCAAAGATGAAATTCGGCTGCCTGTCAGGATGTTCAATCCTTCCAACTTGATTACTGCCTATGGTTTAGCCAAAATACAAGAGGAGCATGTCTTACTTAACAGAAGAACTACAAAGGGGCTACTGCCCAATCCTTCACCATATCATCCATCCCCACAACCAAACACTCAAATTCATAGCCCAAACACTTCAGCCAACCCTACATATAACCAGCAACCATTCAAAAAGAATTATCCAATCCATAAACTTACCCCCAATCAAATGAAAGAGAGAAGAGAACAAGGATTATGCTACAATTGTGATGAGAAATGGAGCTTCAAACATGTGTGTAAGAATCCGAAGTTGTTCCTAATGGAAGAATGGGAACCCGAAAATACAGAGGAGTTAAAGGAAGAGGGAGGATGTCAGGTGGAATTGCAAGGAGAGGAAACTATAGATCCTGAAATTTCTTTACATGCACTGACGGGCTCCAGCAACCCTAAGACTATGAGGGTTATAGGAAAATTGGGAGGACAGCAAGTTATCATTCTAATTGACTCAGGCAGCACCCATAATTTCTTAGATCCAGCCATTGTGAAGAGAGCTAAACTGAAGGCAGAAAAGGGAGAAGAGATAAGGGTCAGAGTTGCAAGTGGGGAGTTGCTTAACAGTGAGGGAAAGTGTGATGGTATAAGGATGCAGATCCAGGGCTATACATTCAGCACTGATACTTATGTGCTAACTCTGGCAGGGTGTGACATGGTTTTGGGGGTTTACTGGTTGAGATCCCTAGGACAAATTCTATGGAATTTCTCTGATCTGAGTATGGAGTTTGAATGGCAACATAAAAGGGTTAAGTTACAAGGTTTAAACCCTATACAATTGATGGAGGAGAAGGAGTTAACTGACTTACATAAGGCTGGAAGTAAGGGTGTGATACTACAGCTCATGGAGCCCTTGGACATGAAAACCAAGGGGGTGTTACCAGAGATAGAGGTGATGTTACAGCATTATTCAGGGGTGTTTGAGGAGCCTACTGGGCTGCCTCCAATTAGGTCTCATGACCACTCTATCATCCTAAAGGAGGGCACTTCTCCAATTTCAGTAAGGCCATATCGTTACCCATTTTTTCAAAAGGAAGAGATAGAGAAAATTGTTAAAGACTTATTGAAAACAGGTGTGATCAGATTAAGTCAGAGCCCTTTTTCCTCACCTGTGTTACTAGTAAGAAATGCCGATGGCACATGGCGCATGTGTGTGGATTATAGGGCCCTAAACCAAGAAACTGTCAAGGATAAGTTCCCTATTCCAGTGGTTGATGAGCTGTTAGATGAGCTGCATGGGGCTAAGTTTTTTTCCAAGTTGGATTTAAGATCCGGCTACCATCAGATTAGGGTCAAACCAGAAGATGTTCCTAAAACTGCTTTTAGGACACATGAAGGCCACTATGAGTTCCTTGTCATGCCATTTGGTTTGACTAATGCCCCTTCTACTTTTCAGAGTCTTATGAACGAAGTTTTCAGGCCTTTCCTAAGGAAGTTTCTTCTAGTTTTCTTTGATGACATATTGGTCTATAGCAAGACCTGGGCTGAGCACTTGCAGCACCTACAGACGACTCTAGAAGTTCTCCAACAACATCAGTTATATGCTAAGAAGTCCAAGTGTAGGTTTGGGTGCAAAGAAGTAGATTACTTGGGTCATATTATTTCAGAGGAAGGTGTGAAGGCAGACCCGGCTAAAATTCAGTCTATGTTGGATTGGCCTATTCCCACTACACTCAAGTCTCTTAGAGGGTTTTTGGGATTAACAAGGTATTATCGAAAATTCATAAAGGGGTATGGATCTATTGCAGCCCCCCTCACTGCTTTGTTAAAGAAAAATTCCTTTGGGTGGTCTTCAACAGCTAATGAAGCCTTTAACAACCTTAAGGCTGCAGTCACTCAACCACCCGTGTTAGCCTTACCAGATTTTAAGAATCCATTTGTGCTTGAGTGTGATGCTAGTGGAGTGGGGTTAGGGGCTGTACTTATGCAAGGGGGCAGACCTATTGCTTACTATAGCCAGGCCCTCAAGGGAAAGACATTAGCTATGTCTACCTATGAGAAAGAGCTATTGGCAGTGGTCTCAGCAGTTCAAAAATGGAGACCTTATCTCATGGGACAAACATTCATTGTAAGGACAGATCAGCAGAGTTTGAAGCACATACTTGAGCAGAAAATTGGAACTCCATTCCAACAAAAATGGCTAGTCAAATTATTGGGGTATGATTTTCGAGTTGAATACAAAAGAGGTCATGAGAATAGGGCTGCTGATGCACTCTCAAGGAAGGAAGAGACAGAACCTACTCTAGCTGTCATCTCATACCCTACTGCTACGTGGCTCGAGGACTTGAAGCTCAGCTATACAGATGATGTCTCTAAGGAGTTGCTGTCTAAGTGGGAGAAGGGTATTCTTGACCTTATTAAGTATAACTATCGAAATGACATTTTATCTTATAAAGGAAGGCTGTATGTGGGCTCTGGCACTACACTAAGGGAGCTGTTAATTCAGCAAGCACATGACTCCCCTGTGGGAGGTCACTCGGGGTATGATAAGACTATTCATCGAGCTAGGAGAGATTTCTACTGGCCAGGTATGAAGCAACAGATACGACAGTACATCAGAGAATGTCATACCTGTCAGCAAGTAAAACATGACAATCTGGCCCCAGGTGGGTTGTTACAACCCCTGCCTATTCCAGATCGCACTTGGAGTCACATTTCTATGGATTTCATCGAAGGGTTGCCTATCTCTCAGGGGTATTCAGTTATCTATGTGGTGGTGGATCGTTTGTCTAAATATGCCCATTTTATCCCACTCTCTCACCCTTACACTGCTTCTAAGGTTGCTATGGCTTTCATGCACTCAGTGTTCAAACTTCATGGCCTTCCTGAGTCTATTGTATCTGACAGAGATCCTACTTTCACTAGTTCTTTCTGGAGGGAGCTTTTCAAAGCTCAGGGCATTGCTCTAAACTACAGTACAGCATATCATCCACAATCTGATGGACAGACTGAAATTGTTAACAAGTGCCTAGAGAACTACCTTAGGTGCTTTGTGGGAGATCGTCCTAAGGACTGGTCTCAGTGGGTGTCACTTGCAGAATGGTGGTATAACACTAATTTTCATGCATCTACTAAAATCAGCCCTTATGAAGTATTATATGGTCAATTACCTCCGAAGTTGCTCCCTTATGAAGCTGGAACTACCCAAGTGGCTGCTGTGGACACAGTTCTTCGGACCCGAGAGCAAACTCTTCAATTGCTCAGGGATAACCTCGCAAAAGCACAACAACGTATGAAATTTTATGCTGATTTAAAGAGAACCGAACGTGTGTTTGAAGTGGGTGATTGGGTTTACCTTAGGTTACAGCCGTACCGGCAGACGACTGTGTCCCTTCGCCGAAAACTCAAGCTATCTCCCAGATTCTATGGCCCATTTCAGGTCTTGCATCGGGTTGGAACAGTTGCTTACAAGCTTGATCTACCAGGGCAGACTCGGATCCACCCTGTTTTTCATGTATCGCAACTTAAGAGGAAATTGGGCAGTCGTAGTGTGGCCCTGCCCTCGTTGCCTCCGGTGGATTCTCTGGGTGTTTTGCTACCGGAACCCCATACTATTTTAGATCGAAGGGTTTGTCGCTCAGACAATCTTCCTGTGACCGAAGCCTTGGTTCAGTGGACTGGTCAAGACCCTGAAGACGCGACATGGGTTCGACTTGTCGATTTGCAGGCTCAATTTCCGCACCTTGTGGACAAGGTGCTTTGAAGGGGGGAGCAATGTCATACGACTGGAATAAGGGGGTTAGGGTTGATGGCTACAGGCATACGATTTAGGGCTGGTTGGGGTGGAAGGCTCGGGAAGTCTCTAAGTTCGCAGGTAACACTTTAAGTGAGAAGATACTTTAAGTTCGAAGGTTGTTAAAGATTGGTGGACTGGGCTACGAAGGAGGTGGGCTGAGTTAGTGGATGGGCTACGGAAGGGTTGAATACAACTGCACATGGACTTGGTTGAATGGGCTTGATGATGGGTCAGTGCGTTGATGGGTCTACGGAGGAATTGAAGATTATCTGATTGTTGTTATTTCTGCTATTTCTTTTATTTTCCTATTTTCTTAAGTCATAGTTAGTTAGACGGTTTCTTTTCCAGCTGCTTAGTATAGCAGGAGGGGTCCTTCTGGAAATGTTATGTCAACACACGCAGTGCGTACTCTCTATCTCTCTCTCTCTTTTCTGTAAGGAGGCAGGCTAGACCTCGAATCTAAGTCATTATCTGTTCTTGTTCACAGTGAATTTCAATTGAAGTTTCATTCCATTGTGATTACATTCTCAATTCATACGATTTTCCTAAGAGAAGTGTTACAATTTTACTAAGGCATTAATCGTAGAATTGCTACGGAAGAAAAAAATAAAAATAAATGCACCCCTCTATGAGCCAAAAATTGTCAGTTACCTTATCCTGATATTGATCAAATATGCCAACAGGGCGCACTAATTATGACCCAAACCTTATGATTAAAAGTCACAAATGCTGCGTTACTTTACATAACACCACCCTCCTGATGGGTACCTCGACATAAATAAATGCAACTATTACTTGAGATGCCCTCTTGGGGCTGAGTATTCATTTTTCTTGAAATCTCACAATCAATGTTGACGGTGCCTCGAACTGATGCCCAACTGTCGTGTCAAAAGCAGTTGGACTTGGGCCATGAATTTAAAGTCACTTCGATTGTGGGAAGGCTCGCTATTTGGAACATAAGGGCAGAGGAGATAGGGCCTAAATGACTGCCCCATTTTTGGGCCATTTTAAATGCTTTTGCAACTACCACTACCAGTGTTATTTTCCTATTCTGCCTGTTGGACAAGGAACGGGTTATTATGCCTAAGGTGCTGATCATGTTGATGTATGGCCCGAATAGATTTGTGGAGATTTAAGGATTGAGATTAAAACACGTCAATTAATGAAATGACTCACCGGGTCGACCTGTTAAGCTGTGACCTGTTCATATAGCGGTCGACCTGTTCATTTCGACTTGTTCATGAAGCAGTCGACCGCTGCATGAACAGGTCGACCGCTACATGAAGCAGTCGACCGCTATATGAACGGGTCGAACCCGGTAAGTTATTTCATTAATTGATGTGTTTTAATCTCAGCCCTTAGATCTTCACAAGTCCATCCGGATCATACATCAACATGCTCAGCACCTTAGAGCTGTAATAGCTAAGCATAACAATGCACCAATCGATATAGTACAAAATGTATTGCTCGGATCATGAAATTGTTAAAATTCTTCATCCTAAGTTCCAGTGTTAATTTTACATCTCGAGCTCTATGGACGCATTCGCGTACGATTCCATTGTAACAAAATTGGACCTGAAACGGATGGAGTAGTTGGGTCCAAAACGTGGATTGGAGGTCGCGACGAAATTCACGGATGAATTCGTTCTCCTTTGTACTCCCCCGGCATCCAAGACCACGTTGGGTAGACGGAAATGTTCCTCATAATCATTGGGCGACCTTGGGGTATGTTCGTATTGACCATTTTTTCATGATTCTAAGTATATTCACAATTCTACCACCGAACATATTTAGAATTCAAACACAAAAACCAAGACATTTTACACAATCTCCAACAATTTTTTAATTTTTTATTCAACATAAATTTTCTCTCTCTATACTTTTTCACATAACTCCAATACTTTTTTATTAAACAATTACATCAAATCATTTCTCTCTCCACTTTACACAAACACCAATAAAACACTATTCAACATAAAAATTCACAACTTCTCTAAAATCCTACATTTTTTCTCAAAACGAACATCACCTTGGTTTCGAACACGAATGCGCTCAGGAAGGTCAGAGCTATTGGAGCCCATGAAGAGGAAGAAAAAAACTAAAAGGGTGAAGGAGAAGTCAATCAAGTCCTCACTGTGCAAGTTCGAGTCAGAGAGAGGTGCGAGCGATCCACCGCGCAAGGTTTCTTTACTCAACCGCATCTTCTTTCTCGCACTTTTCTTAGAACACCCTAACCTCATTACATACAATAAGGGGAACTTTCGCTCTCATTATAAAGCAATCTCTACTAAAAAACATCTCGACACCTCACAGGCGAGTTGTCAACGTGAATTTCAAGTAGACATAAATTTGTTTAGAAAAATATAATTGTACCTTAAATTATTATTTTAATTATATTGCACTCACCAATTATTAAATTTTAAAATTACTTTTTCAAAAATATCAACACCAAAAAATCATTTTCCATAAATTTAAGCGAAGAATGCAACATGTTTAAAATCAATAATTAATAAATACAATAAAATAAATAATAATTTGTAGCACAAATATCAAAACCTCATGGGAGGTTATAAGTTATTGACGGAGGAGAAATAATCGGCCTCTTCCCAGAGCCCATAGCGATAAGCCCAAAGAGAGCCAAATAAGGCCCCACCCAAGAATTATGATAAATACTTTTTTAACTCTCCAGCCCAGGAAAGAGGTGACCTAGGTGCCGAAATACCCATGCGAATCTTGCTAAAGAAGCTTCGAAAGGAAGATTGTACACGTAAGCTCTAATCATTTCACCCAATGCTCGACGGCGTAAAGAGTAGACAAGATGAGGTGACAAGGAAAAAAAGGTTGCTCCGTTCAATAGAAAGGCCTGACAGGCCTCTCGAAGGACGGGGAGGAAGAGGACAAAAGGGGCCAAGCAAGAAGGGAGGGTAAGTAAGGCAGGAGGAAGGGAAACCTTTCAAGGAGAGGCTTCGTGCTTTCACTCTTCTTGGCTTCCAGGACTGGAGGTGGTAGCTACCCTTCAGCCCAATTCTTGTCGGGTTTTCAGCCCGTTCCCTCGGGCCCCCTGCCTAGTGAATCTTGTGATAAGCAAGTTATTTTTAGGTATATTTATCCCAAAAATTTTCAATGTGAACGGGCTGAGCTCACATTTTCTTTTCAATATAGGTTCATTTACTATAGCTTCTCTTAATGGCTCTAGTGGCTGGCATATGCTAACAACCTACTCGCACCCTCTTCTCGTCAGAGCATTCATTAGCTATCTAGCAGATACTTAAACGCAAGCAATCCCTCATTCAAAGCCAAATCATTTCTAGAAAGCATCACTAATGTTTCTTTGATGTAGTAATTATAAAATGTTCCCAACTTAAAACACATTTGAGCCCTATATCAAACAAGTTGGTTTGGTTACTTTGATGTATTTCCTCCAAAAGTTTCATGCCATTGCCCACAACAACATATTTGTCCATTAGGAACTTAAATCCTACAACATATTTGGCCATATAGAATTCTACATATGCATATATGTAAAATATATACATATTCGTTGTAAACATTTGTGTGCATAACGTAATATATATGGATATACGACATATTACATATGTACGTATAGCTGATTGTATATAATATATGTCATCTGTAGATTTGACCTATAACATCTAATTTAAATAGAACATGTACGCACCTAGGGCAAGGCATTCATGAATGGGCCGAAAAAGCAGCTTTTCTATGAGGGGTCAATCGATCCTATTAACTCCTAAATGGCTCCTTAATTCCTCACCTCAAGCATCTCGTAGGCGACAAAGAAAATAAAGTTATGTAATTCAAGACTTAGGGGTTGGCTTGGATATATTTGCTCTAAGCAAGTGGAGTGGAGGGAGAAACAATCCTATTCCTACGAGTACGCAAGTAGTTGCAAGCGAGGAATTAGTCCCTGCTCCGCTAGTATTGGTTGGTGTTACTTTATCATACAAAGATTGTCAAGCCTACTTTCCTCGATGAAAGCCCACATAAGGCCGAAGCACAATAAGCCTACCCATAATCCAAGCAAGCCCAAGCCCAAGCCCAAGCCCATCCAATACAAGAAGGATCTCGTCATGAAAGAACATATCAAACCCTATAATACGCCATCCATTCCATTCATTACAACATTACAAAATATAGAATATAGCTTAGGATTAATGCACATATGATATAACATTTAGCACATACAAAGCATTCATATAAAAATTGTTCATATATATATATATATAAGACCATATTAAATATACGATATAATAAAAGAATACATGTAATAAATAAACATGTATATATATAAAAATAAATATATATGTTTGGAGCTTTAAATAAGTTCAAATGAGTCGAGTAAAGTCTATACTAGCTTTGCTTGAGAGCTTAAACTTTTAGCTTGTTTAATATTCGAACTCAAATTGGTGTTCAAACTCGGCTCATTTATTAAACTAATAGAGCTTGAGCTGTCCATAAATAACTCAGATTATTTACAACCCTATTTGTACACCTCTAATCAAAGTCAGACAGTTTCACTGCCACCTACCTTTAATCGTTTTCACCATTTTTTCAGGATTCTAAGTATATTCACAATTCTACCACCGAACATATTCAGAATTCAAACACAAAAACCAATACATTTTACACAATCTCCAACAACTTTTTAATTTTTTATTCAACATAAATTTTCTCTCTCTATATTTTTTCACATAACTTCAATACTTTTTTATTAAACAATTACATCAAATCATTTCTCTCTTCACTTTACACAAACACCAATAAAACACTATTCAACATAAAAATTCACAACTTCTCTAAAATCCTACATTTTTTCTCAAAACGAACATCACCCAAGTCAGGCAGTTTCGCCGCCCCACGACGAATTTGAAAACCGCCTACATTACCACTGTGGGCAATTACCACTTACTGGTATAGATGACAGTCGAACCAAGAGGCAGTTCCTTTGCACACCTAAATATTCTTTGTTCTCTGTTTCCACAGTTTTTTCACCACAACATATTTTGGACTGATCTTCATATACCTCATCAAATTCATGTACCGATCTGTTTTCAAACACCTCATGTCCCTATTATGACTCGATGCCTTGCATTTCCGTTTTGCTTATTCATAAACACCTCATGACCCTACTCTGCCCTATCCATCTATAAATCACCCTAGTACTACTTGATAATAATAACCATTTTCTATTTGCTTATCCAAAGAGACTTTGAAAATAATCATTTCAAGATCATTGATACTAATACCCTTTTATCAAACAAGCGCGGGTACTTTTAACATATATAATGATCGAGTTCCCACAACCCATTGCATACATTATTACTTTGTCCAAAGTAATAATGTTAACATCCAATCTCCTCATATTTCACCTCCATCTATCCAGGTTCTGATCTTGATCACACTAAAATCACCTACCAATCACATTATGCCAATTCAAAATGGAGCTTCAGATTCCAATAACTTATTTTGAGTCTTACACTATGATCACTTATCAATCACTATTTCTTTCATGAAGGATCACCGTCCATCGTAGTTCTTCCGTCATGGTTCACCTTATCCCCTCTGACCCAAAATCAGTCATTCCAAATAATTGCCTACAACCTCAGACCATGTCGACTCATTCTATCCTTATATCCCATACATTATCCATCGGTGAATTTCCCCATTCATATGTCCATTCCACTACAAATGGAACTTGTGATTAACGCAAAATCATTGGTGCATGAAAAGTCTCGTAGAAGTATACCTAACCTCTAACAGACAAAAATGTTTCTTTTTTAACCTTCTGTTCATTCATACCTAGTTTGAGTCATTTCCAGGGTCATGGATTTCTTCCATTTTTCCTCTTTCAGCATAGCTTAGGAAATTTCTTTAGGAGACCTCAAGAAAATAGCTCCAATTAAATCATTATCAGATTGCACATATCACACCTCTTGAGGAGGTTCCAATCGCAAATCAAATAATCTCACTATTCATTTGCAACAAACCACTTTAAAAAATTACTTCTAAAACCCACATTCACATTCAACTAAACATCTAGCATAGTCGTGATTGATCAAAGGATGGATCCTTCAAGTTCTTGTCCAAAGCAAAACTGTTGGATGATTTTCACTTAGCCACCTAAGATTTATCAATTTGCTACTCAATCAACTTCAACCCAAGCCAAAAAAAGAATAATTTTACCAAAGCTTTCCATTTCCATGATTTATTTACTCAATCTCTCTTTCTTGTTCACTGTTTCTTTCAATTCTTCTAACCACCTATGAAAGTGGGAACTTTCCGATCTCCTTAAATAGTGGCTTCTACATAGAAAATGTCTAACACCTTGTTGTGAGGTCTAGACTTTCATTGGTTGCAGAATCAAAACCTAGACACCTCAATTGTTGGTTGTCATCTTCGTTAGCTTACAAATCTCAACTCATTTGAATCTTTCTATGGGAATATGACACCTGAGCTTTCATCCTCAAGCCCTTTCAAGTCGTCCTTTGGATCTCCTGTCATGTCTTCTTCAACAATTCCTCACATTCTCAATTATCTCGATTTCCTCCTTAATACTTCCCCAGGACTCTTATGTTCATTTCTTCCACAAATATGTCATCACAGTATATTTTGGACTTAAATTTATACCTCATCAGACTAACTTTTGATCCGTTGTTAAACATCTCATGACCTTGCTTTGACTAATCGTTAAATCATCACCTCTATTTGATACACTAGGTCTGCAACATCAGGAAAAATCTCTAAAAGCTAGGACAATTTTCAGGTTGCAATGATCGAGCTTGCATTTTCATTTGCATCATTGATATTTCTCTCATCTCATCAAATTTGCAATTATCAATTACCTAGACACTGGAACATATCAAAGCCTTTTTTCACGGAAGTGTAGATACTTGGGACATATTTTATCATATCTCCTTAAGAGTTCAAATCTTGATTACTCCAAAATCGTCTCGCCCCATCCCCTAGGCATCATATTTCACTAATATGGTGTTTGGCAAACCAAAATTTTAACCCATAAAATTTTATCATCATTACAACAATTTCTATCTCTCCACTTTTTCCACAAACTTTTTTCACTTTGTCACTCACTTTTTCATTTTTTCACCAACTTTTTCATTCTCTCTCTTCACCTTTTTACCAACACTTAAAATTTTACCCTAGATTTTTACTAAAATTTTGTTCCGAAACGCCATGTAATTTAAACTGGAACTTCTGATGCCAAAAACTCAATTGGGTCTTAAACTATGATCACTTGCTTGCCACTTTTTCATTTCTAAAGGATCATCATAGATCATAGCCTAAGAGATTTTTTGTGGGTGTCCAACTTACATTCCAAAGGAGGGTGTTGCTAGAACCAATTAGAAGTCCTTAATCTCAACTCATGAATTTAAACTAATTGTAACCACATAACTGCGACGTACTCTAATAAAATAAAATTATACGTTATCACAACTCTATCAGTCGTATTACTAATAAAAACAAGTTCTAAGGTCATGGTTCACCTTATCATGCATGTCTCACACTACATGAGTTTTGTCCAATCATTGCCTAAAACTTTAGCCAATGTGGAATGTTTCTATCCTTTGATCACACGCAAGGTCCATCCTAGTCGGCTTCCACATTGATATGCCTATTCCTTGAGCACCAAATTGTAAACAATCAATTTCTCATACCTCAGAATAGATCGAACCATATTTATCAAAGAAGTGGCAGGTACTTCTGATATATTTCCTCGTCCAGTTAGTAGATGTCTTTGAGTACAACATACTTTCTTCAGCATACCTCAAGCAATATCTAACCTCCTAAAACTCTATCTCATACATCAATCCAAGTTCTAATCTTCATCACGTTAAAATAATCTAGCTGCATCCCCAAGGCACACATTACTCGAATTCAAATTAGAGCTTTAAATGCCAATGGACTTGAGTCTTAAAGAATGACCAATATTACTTTGAAAATTGTCATTTCTAACGTATCACTGCAGATCATAGCCTAGGAGATTTTTTAGGGTCTCCAACTTATCATCCAAATAATGCGAATAATCAGAAGTCTATAACCTCAATTTGTGAACTTGATTTGTCTCATCAAGTATAATTAATGCTAACCACGGAAAAAAAAGATAGTATAAAACTAAAATAAACGTTAAAATGAAGTAAACAAGCAACTTATAAATAAAAAATAAACAGAAAAAGGAAAAAAAAAACATCAACCGGGAAATAAACGAATACAAGTTTGGAAAAATTGTATAAAGTCAAAAAAACAAATGAATAACTGAGAAGAATACCAATTGGGGAAAAAATGTGTAGAAGTAAAAAAGTAATGAATTACACACAAAAATTAAGGAACACAAAATAAACTAAAATAAACAAGGAAGACAAAAAAAACAGAACATCAAGAAACCAACATAAAAAAAACAGTAAACAGAAATAAGCAAAAAAGAATACCAATTTGGAAAAATATATAAAATTCAGAATGAAATCAATTACACAACAAAAATCAAACGAAAATGTCACATAAAGTATAACTAAAACTAACCTCGGAAAAAATACAATATAAAACTAAAATAAAAATGAAATAAACAAGAAACAAGAAACATATAAATAAAAACAAAAACAAAAGTTAACAGAACGGAAAGAAAATATCAATCACCAAATATAAGAATACAAGTTTTGGAAAAATGAATAAAGTCAAAAATTAAATGAATGACTTCGAAGATTGGGAAAAGAAGAATCTCACTCAGCAAAGAGAAGATAACCAATTGAAAAAAAAAAAGAATTACACACAAAAATAAACTAAAATAAACAAGGAAGACCTCCCCCCCCCCAAAAAAAGTAAAAATAAATGGGCAAAAACGAATATCTTGAATTCTTTAATTTGTCGGTTGATGTTTTCTTTCCTTTTCTGTTTACTTTTTGTCTTAGTTTTTATTTATATGTTTCTTTTTTATTTCATTTTAACTTGTATTTTAGTTTTATATTGTAATTTTCCCGAGGTTAGCTTTAATTATACTTTAATTTCATTCTTGATTTTATATATTTTTCAAATTGGTATTCTATTATTTGCTGATTAATATAATTTTTTCCCTCTTCTTTTTTGTTTATATTTTTATGTTCAGTTTTGTTTTGGAAAAATGAATAAAATCCAAATTAAATGAATGACTGAGAGGATTGTGAAAAGAAGAAATATCACTCAACAAAGAAAAAAACACCAATTGGGATTTTTTTTTATAAAAAATAAATAAATGAACTACACATCAAGGAACACAAAATAAACTAAAATAAACAAATAAAACAAAAAAGAAGAAGAAAGAAAGAACATAACATAACAAATAGTAAATAGAAAAGGCCAAAAAGAATATTAATCAGCAAAAAAACATAAAAGTATAAACAAAAAGGGAAAAGGAAAATATATATTAATCAACAAATAAAATAATTCCAATTTGAAAAAATATATAAAATTCAGACTTAAATCAATTACACAACAAAAATTAAAACGAAAATGTCACATAAATTATAATTTACTAACCTCGGAAAAAATACAATATAAGACTAAAATAAACGTTAAAATGAAATAAACAAGAAACTAATAAATAAAAAGTAAACAAAAATCAGAAAATAAAAGAATACAAGTTTGAAAAAAAAGTATAAAATCCAAAAATAAATGAATGACTGAGAAGCTTCTTAAAACAGAGTAACAAACTAGTATGAACCATTATATTATGATGGCGCAACAACACACGAGGTCACAGCAATCGAATTACAAAAATAGCAATGGAAATCATAGCTAACCTGCCAGCCCAGCCTCACGATGTGCATCCACCGGCGTCTTCATTACAAAATCTCTATTCAGGATCGCCAATGCAATTCATACCGACAAAATGGCACAAGTACTACATATACTCAACCACGCACAATGCAGTCCCCATGATAATAACGAGAACACAGAAGCCTCCTAACCTTCTCTTCTACCAGAGTCACATCCTTAAAAACTGCACAAACTAGTGAAACCACAACGCTTCTTCAAAATTCTTCTACCCTTAGCTCCACAAAGAGAAAATTCTCTGAAACCTTTTTCGCCGCTGGACGCCTATCCTTCTCATTCCCCACTAATCAACTGAAAATGGCGTCATATTCGGCCGTATCCCCTCATATTCATCTTGAATAGCTGCTATATACAAATCCGAATCAGACCCCGCAGCAGGTTCACGCTCTAAACTCGTATTCATACCTAATAGAATTTCGCACCTCTGCTGTTTCTTCAGAGGAAGCCGTCGATTATTGTTCGACCTCATCGATCTTCATGTTTGGGTTTCCTCTCTAACTAAAAACTCCTTCCTCCACTTCCTCCCATTTTGTACCAGTTGTTATGCTAATAGCAACGCCGGGCGGGCAGCTAAGTTGGTATCGAAGAACTGCTGCGCCGCGGGAAATCCTTCTCGAAACCCTCAGATCCATTCCTCTGCTCTTCCAAATAAATGATGTTCCAACGAGGCAACGAAGACTCGAATCCTTCGAATTGAATTACGTATCCGTATCCGAATCTAAATAAATTCCGGCAACGCTGAGGCCATCGGCACGTGAGCCTTGCGCATCATATTCAATTTCAAATCCAAACCCTAGCCTCGGTAGCACCTCCGCGTAATCCGAACCGAACTCACCGCCATTTGCGAATTCAAACTCGGAAAAATGAATCCAAATCTGATCCATGAAATCAGAGAACCGTTTTGAGACGCGTACATGGGGATTGGAGGAGATTGTGGCGAAGGGGTTGTCGTCGGTGACGGAGAGGAAAATGACACTCCAACGGGTGATAGGATCAAGAATTCTATTATAGTTACGGCCACACGTGTGGTGTAGGTTTTGATCGTTCCGGGAGGCTGATACTCGGTGGAACTGAACAACCTTCAGGAACCTTGAACTTCAAGTAACCAGACTCTTCTGTAATATATGGAAAGGTCCAATTTAAAAGGGATTGTTTGGAAATGCCTGAGGTTGGTTTGGAGCCCTTGGGGGAATGGGCTTTCCGTTACGTCCAATGTTGTCGCTTATATATATATATATATCCCCGGTGGAACTGAAAACCTTCAGGAACTTGAACTTCAAGTAACCAGAACCTTGAACTTCAAGTAATAGACTCTTCTGGAATATATGGAAAGGTCCGGAGTTTGGAGTCTCAAATATTTATTTTAATAAAATAATTTTTTTTCCATCAAATAATTTTTTTAATAAAAAATATAAAATACTCATTTAAATTATATATTTTCCTAATTTTCACCAATTTTTATATATCAAAATTTTTGAACTCCTAAAATTTTGGAAGCTAAACACCATAGAGCTAAAATTTTAAGGTGTATTGGTGGTGTTTTAATGTTAAAATTTTGAATTTTAATTTAATAAAATAATTATAAAATATATTTTTTCTCATTAAATCATAATTTTCTATAATAATAAATAACTAAATAAATTCTTTCAAATATTATCTCTCTTCACTTTTTCACAATTATCTCATTTTATTTTTTTACCAATTATCATACAAAATTTTAAAGCATATGATAACTCAACTGCGAGATCTCATTTATGACTTTTAATCATAAGATTTTTAATACGAAATTAATGAGTTGAGAGATCCTAGGAGTGTGTAAAGTACACACAGAAAGCCCAAGTCTTCCACGGTCCACAGCCCTGATCTTAGCCGAAAAAGAGGCTTGTACTTTTATTAACCAAAAACTCACTACATAATTTTAAGATGCACGAGACCCTCTTGATTTAGACGATTACTACAAATATGAGTTGAGTCTAACATATTCATGACAAAGTAAACAAGAGTAAAAGCAAGTAAATAAAGTGAAGAGAGATTGAAAGAAGACAAAAAGATAATGGAGACACTATTCAATCGTCGAGAACAAAAATACAAAAAAAAAATATAACGAAGAGAGTAGTAGGGTGTGTTTGCAACATAAAATTTTACACTCTCTAAAATTTTAACATAATAAATTATTACAATATAATTTCTCTCGTATCAAATCATAACTTTTTACTACAAAAAATATAAAAAAAAATCGCTTTTTATTTTTTCACTAAACTCAATACTTAAAATTTGAAGTATAATAAAATTTTACAAAACAAACCCATATTACAGGTAAGCAAACGCCTGCGAAATTATTCTTGGAATTTGAAATCTCACAGTTGATGTTCACGGTGCCTGGAGCTGATGCCCAGCAGTCATGTCAAAAGCAGCTGGACTTGGGTCTTGGGCCATGAAGAAGGCTTGCTATTTGGAACATACGGGCAAAGGAGAGAGGGCCCAAAGGACTGACCCATTTTAAATGATTTTTCAACTACCAGTGTTGAATTTTTCTCTTCTGCCTGTTTGGCAACTGCTGATTACTAAGCATCAATCGATATAGTCCAAAATTACTTGCTCGGATCACGAAATCATTACATTCTTAATCTTTAAGCTCCAGTGTTAATTTTACATCTTGATCTCCCTCGACGCATTCAAGTAAGATGCAATTGTAGCATAATTGGGCCCGAAAAGTGGATATCGAGGCCGTGACGAAATTCAAGGATGAATTCGTTCTCTTTTGTTATCCTCCTCCAAGACCACGTTGGGTTGACGGAAATGTTCCTTGTAATCATTGCGCTACCAGGGTATCGAACACGAATGCGCTCAAGAAGCTCGGAGCTCATCAAGAGGAAGAATAAAGCTAAAAGGGTGAGAGTGAGTGATCCACGGTTGATAAAAGAGAGACTGCATTCAGGAAAAAAGAAATAGTAAAGACTGGTGTCAGCATCATGTAATTGTAAGATTTTTATGATTTTAATATAATTGTGAATATTTTTGTAGATTGGAAGTTTTATAAGTTTTTGTGTAAATGTTGTTAAATTTTTTTAAAAAATATTTAATTTTTGTTGAAGTTGATAAAAAAATGTAGAGAGATGATTTGATGTAAATGTTTAATAAAAAATATTAAAATTAAGTAAAAAAGTAAAAAGATAAGATTTGTTATATTTTTTTTTGTTAATATATTAAAATTTGTGTAAAAAATTATTAAAAATTATTAAAAATGATTAAAAATATATTTGTGTACATATAATTTTTTGAGATTTTAAATATTTGTTTTTGTATTATATAATATTTTGAAAATAAATATGCCTTTAGTCTGCGGCCTATACATAGCTAGTGACAGCTTAATATCAAATGATGCTAGGGGCAGCCTAGGGCTGTGCAAGCTGAGAACAGCTGATTATTGACGTTCCCGTGTCGATATTGGTGGTAGGATATTGCTGCTACTGGGGCCCTCAGCCGTCGCTCATAAATATATAGCTGAAAATGTTGAGGTCGGAAAAGTATCTCATTTGCACGACTTATATTGTCATGACTCATCGTCTCTCATTTGTAGTAGTACTACTCAGTACTCACCTTGTAGATCTGTGTGTTTGAGTTCTTGTTGGGATTGCGAGAGAAACCAAAAGACCGAGTTGCCCTTTTTGAACTTTCCGAAGTTAGGGGAAGGGAGTTCCATGTTTTTGGGAGCGGATTCCCTCTCTAGTTTAATGAATAGAAGTATACATTACAATCTCTCTAATTTTTTTCATTAAATAATGTGTATTTGTATTAACAGTTGATTTATTTATTTTTTAATCTTTACCTTCTTAGTAGCCGTCGGAAATCTCTCTTCACGAGGGAATCCGTTCCTTGTTTAGAAGAAGTTACCGCCCAGTCGCTCGCACGCTTGTTATCCAACGTGTAAGTCCACGAAAAATTGGTTTTTGTTTGGGCTACCAAAATGTTTAACATGACATATATGATCTCGTTCATCAATCCCGTACGTTTCTGTTCTGGGCTGTGGATTTTGTTCATTTATGCTTTCCTATTTGAAACTTTGATTTGTTATGAAAATATGAGATTCTAGATGAGCCGGGTGTACGTACGTACATATATTAATAGAGCTACTTGGTACGTAAGATACGAGGTTTAACTTTGTAATATTCGAATTACATACCAACAAGAGAGTGATAATAACGCTGAAAGGGAAAAAGCATAAAGCTAGTCAGCAAATCTGGTCGAAAGACTTGGACTGTAGACAATACGTAGCAGTGGGGACCTTGATCAACCCTATTCTCAACCTTTACAGTCACATACTTCTAAATTTCCAATTGACAGGATCGAATTGACCGCTATTGAAACCATTAGGGCCGCCTGTCCACACCTTCCCTTAACTTTCTGCTTCCTCGTGACCCCTTCTGTCCATCTTTATTCGCAATTTCTCCTTCTTCTTTTTTCTGTCTAAGCTTTTTCTCTCTGACCCACTATAATTTTATCTAAGTGGGTACGTACGTTAATCTCTCACTTGGGAGTCATATATGATATAATCTTGACATCCAATAATATAATATAAGATTTATCCTTCTTCTTTGATCGAGAGTTTGAAAGACTTATAAAATCTGCTTTCCATCAGATTTCCAGATTTCAAACATGAATTTATATTTATTATATATACCCGCTATGGACGCTAAAAAGAAAACAAATACCCTCTGTGGACTCCACGCCCACAGAGTCGATAATTCTTGGACTTAATTGTATTACAGGTCCATATGGTATAACATTTTTACAAATTTGTCCCTATAGTATCACTTTGTACAAAACGGTTCCTGTGACAGGGGCGGAAAGAAAGGGGGAGTAAAGGGTGTCGGCCGACACCTATGGCTCCCCCAATTTTTTTATATGTATATATATACTTTTTAATAGAAAGATGGCATGGGCACGATACCCTTAGACCCAAGCCAACTTCATATGATCCCCATTAGGTTCTGAACGGCCTGAGCCCGATCCTCTTCAATTTGTGTAGTTGATTTATGGGTTGAAGAGCTTACAAGATTGGAGGTTTTAGGATTGCTTCTTAGGGCAAATTCTCGCTGATAATAAGGATATACTATTATATTTTGTATTCTTTTGGTTTTTCTACCTTATTGTTCTGCTAATCGAGTAGGTTATGAACTTCGTATTTTTTTTTCAATCTATTTATCGGGTAACACTTTTATCCTTAATTTGCTAGTTTTTCTATTCCTCTATGCGTGTCAGTTAGTGATAATTGGCTTTACGTTCAATTATTTGAGTCATGCATTAAATAACTGACCATAAATATAGAAAACAAGTTCTTGTAGATCTGCCTCAGAGGAAAATTTACATAAGCCTCAAGAATCTAGTCAAATATGCCTGGAGTAGAACTAAGATTCACAACCAATTGTTATGAGTTTTAAGTGAGAACCTACCGTTTAGCCCAAGTAGCTGGGTAGATGACACAGTAGAAACATTTTTTGTGCATAGGAGATTGCACATCTTTCTTTGAGACTTATTGCCTCTTATATATGAACAAGCGATAAATAGTGAGACTTTGATGACATCATTTCAGCATTGCTAGGTCAATACAACTAACAATTTTAATACATATAAATTTGGTAGGTCTTTTGTATTTTATTTGGTAGTATTTATATAGTAGGGTTAAAGTATGATTTGTTACCTTTGAAACTAGAGCTACACAGAATTTTGTGATCATCAATTCACATGTTAAAATAGCTAAAAATTTTGGAAGCAGTAAAATCATTGCCCTGCATATCAATGAACATCAAAAGAATGGGCTTGGGGGATGAAAAACCGAAAAAAAATTGCAACAGTTAATATGGTTTTGTAATTAATTGTTGGCATTTATATTCACTGCTTTGACATGTATGTTTGGTTAATTACTGATGAATATCTGATTTCTTGGAGCTCTTCCTTGTTTGGTTAATAACGAAGTTATTTTACAATATTTTCAGAATATGCAATCCCGTATGATCCAATTGTCATCTCTCAGTATCAGCAAATAGTACAGTACATGTATTTTAATATTTTTAGTGTTTTTCATTCTTAATTTTTGATATTTTAACTCTTAAGATATTTTTTTTGCATTACGTAATGTTTTTTTTTATCATTTTTCCTTAGGAGTTCGACCCCTTCGATTGGATTCCTGGTTCCGGCACTACCTGTGATATCACTTCTACGTAAAAATTAGTCTCTCCGTCCATCAGGCGCTCACACACTAACGGAATGAGTCGGTCGACCGCTACATTAACCGGTCGACCTCTACATGAACCGGTCGACCGCTACACTAACCGGTCGACCACTGCAAGTTGCCTCTTTGTAGCGGTCGACCGACTCTCACTCCGTTAGTGTAATACCCCGTCCCGAAAAATGTGTAAGTGATTAATTTGAATTTTAAATGAAGAGATAGTACTCAATCTTGTGTTTGATTTTTGAATAGAGATTGAATTGTATTTTTGAATTTAAAGGTTTGAATATAGATTTGATCTTGGGTTTGAATTTAAAGGAGATGTGATCAATATTTGAATTTAAAGGTTTGAATAAAGATTTGATCTTGAGTTTGAATTTAAAGGTTTGAATAAAGATTTAATCTTGAGTTTGAATTTAAAGGTTTGAATAAAGATTTGATCTTTAATCTGAATTTAAAAGTGTTGGATAGAGGTATGTTTGAGTTTTAAAGTTGCAGAGATTAAACTTAATAAATAGTTGCAGAGATCAAGGTTAATAAATAGTTGCAGATATGTATATTGGAGACCAAAATTGGGATTGATGTTGTGCTACTAATTTTCGAGAGATTATTCGGCAATTATTGGAGAAGCTTTAAGGATTGATTAAACGTTCGAGGTAAGTGGTTTTTCAATGAGATTTTGAACGTGCATCGTATTTTATATGGTTTTGATGTATTATTTGGGGAATTGAACAAGTTTTTGGTAAAATGAGATTGTTGAGATTTTCGTAAAACTCAATTGAAATATTTATAACTTGTTTGGTGAGCATGCTGTGAAAATTATCCTTGCGCTGGTGATATATCTCTATGGTATTTGTGGCCAATTTATCCTTGTGATCTGTGTGGCCAATTTGATACCCCTCGTGGTATTTGGAGGTCTTTGTGGCCTGGAGGTCTGTGTGGTCTAATATTTTGAGGTCTTTGTGGCCTGAAAGTCTGTGTAGCCTGATATTTGGAGGTCTTTGTGGCCTGGAGGTCTGTGTGACCATTGGTGATTTCCCTATATTGCGCGGCTTTGGATATTTTTGTTACAAACTGATATTTTTGGATTCGGTATGGCTCACAATGTTTTATTCTAGATTTCTGCTATTGTGATAAAATTGTCTTTTCCCAACCCTCATTGACTTACTACTTACTGAGCTAGTCGTAGCTCACCCCTTATTTTCATATTTTCCAGAGTTGGCGGAATTAGAGAAGTTCGAGGAGCTTCAGAGATATTTGTGTTTCGAAGGCGTGTTTTCAAGAGTACATTTGAAGATTAATGTTGGGGGAATTCGATATTGTATTATTTTGGGAGATCATCGATATTGGAAATATCGGATATGCTAGTGTAAATTTTAGGGCTCGGATTGATATTTTTGGGCTTTTTACGGTTTATGAATATTCTGTTGAGGTTGTACAAAATTAATTTTTAAATATTGGGGCCTAGATAAATGATTATACATGGTGAAAAAGTCTAATTTTATACGAAAATCTATTAGTATAGAGTTTGGGCCCGGGGCGTTACAGTTAGTATGTTAACGTCTAATAGACGGAGTGACTAACTTTTACTAAGAAGTGATATTACAGAAACTGTTTTGTACAAAGTGATACCACGTGGACTAATTTATAAAAATATTATAGCACATGTACCTGTAATATAATTAAACCTAATTCTTGGAATCTTTTACTTTTGATTAAGGCACGTAAATTGTCTGTGCGTGAATAGCACTGCTGGAACAGGACTTCCGTGCTTTGACCGTAAAGGGTCTTCATCCCTTCCAAAATAACCAGTGACCACATATTCCAAAAGAAAATTCAAAGACTTGGAAATAACTAGAAACAAGCTCAAAGTACTCCTATGAGAAAAAAGTAACGCCTTTGGCACCTCATACGAAGATAGCTAGAAACAAGCTCAAAGGTAGCTAGGAAAACATTAGAGTCCATTCGGAACAGATCTCCTGAGCTCTAGCATTCTCAATTCTCCTCCATGGCAAAAATCCTCAGAAATCTCATTCCCTTCTTCCTCGTACTTTCCACCATTTGCTCCCCTCTCTACACTTTCCTCGGCCAAAAAGAACCACGGCTTCTCAAGGACCATATCTCCTGCTAAACTTGGACTCAAGCAAGAGAAACTAAGCCACCTTCACTTCTACTTCCAAGACATCGTCAGCGGGCGGAACCCTACGGCTGTCAGAGTTGCCGAGGCTCTCATGATGAACACGTCGTTGACGGGTTTTGGTGCCGTGGTGATGATCGATGACCCCTTGACCGTACGGCCCGAGCTGAGCTCCAAACTCGTGGGGAGAGCGCAGGGAATTTATGCGTCTGCTTCGCAAACTGAGGTGGGCTTGTTAATGGTGTTGAACTTTGCTTTCATGGAAGGTAAGTATAGTGGCAGTAGCCTCAGTGTGTTGGGGCGTAACTCTGTTTTTGAGGCCGCAAGGGAGTTACCGATCGTTGGTGGCAGTGGTCTATTCCGGTTCGCACGTGGATATGCTCATGCCAGGACTCACACGTTTGATCTCCAAAGTGCCGTTGTGGAGTATAATGTCTCTGTCTATCATTATTGATGTGTTCCTTTGACCTTCTTCTATCATTCTATGGCTAAGACCTGATCCATTATCTGCCATTAAAAAATACGCTTTCTTTTTAGTGCTCAGAAAGTTAGAAGCAATGTTTATTTATTTCCGTATTATATAATGTTGATTCCGTACGAGGTTTTTGTATTATTATTATTATTTTGCTAGAAAGGGCCTTTTTATGTGGTTCTTCACGGAGCCTGATTATTGTGCTAAGCATTATTGTGTTGAGCATGTTAAGTGAGAACTGAAATTAAAAGCTTCAAAATTCAAGGGTATATATCACACCACATCAATTAAAATGTTTTGAATGTTTTAAATGATATGTTTAATCACAACCGTCCGATCTCCAACTTTTAATTTCAGTCGTTGCTCAGTATGCTTACCACAATAGTGCTTAGCACAATAACCGAACTCTTTTCACGGGTCATTCATCGTTAAGTTGAACTCCCAGAGGGAAGTAGAGGACTCTGGATCATCATTCAGCAAAATCCAATTTCCCGGAGTATGGTGCGGATGCACTGCCTGTCATGTCTTCTTTTCAAGCAAGCTGAAGCTACGATTGAATGCTCTATTTGAGATACGAAACATTGGAAACCGAGTATGCAGATCTGCAGGGCTCTCTCTTTGCTGCGTGACTCCACCCGCAACCTAGTCCCCTTACGGAGGAGGGGGGAGCTCCGGCTCCTTCATCCTCCTCCTCCTTTTTCCTTCTCTCCTTCCCCTCTCCCTCTTCCCTCTCCCTTCTCCGGCTCTCTGGTCAGCTCGGGTGAGTTTGGTTTGGTCGGTTTTTTGGTTTTTTTTTGCGGGTGGCTATCTCGTGTTTTTCGGTGGTCTCCGTCGTCTTTAGAAGTGCACGCGCCGGCTGGGTGGACTCAGCACGAAGAGAGCTTCGTCGTCCTTCTTCAGCGTTCCTCAACCGGTGGCGCGTTGCGATCCACGCGCGCCACGCGCTGCGCGTGGATCTAACGCGTCGACCGCCTTAGCCGCGCGTGGCAGCCCCTCCGCCCCCGGTTCCAGCTCTTCTCCTCCGGCGTGGATAGTGTGGCCCATGAACTCCATTTTCCACTTCGGCTCCCCTCTGTCGTCGCCCACGCGCCGCCTCCGCCGGTTTCAGTCCGACCAGTAATAAACCCGTTTGTTGTCTGCCCCTTTGTTTAGGGCTCGTGTTTGGTCGTGTTTTTGCCCGTTTGGGTATGCCCCTCTGTTTAGGGCTTGTTGTCTGTCTTGTTCCGTGGTTGTCTGTCCGCCCCTGTCGTGGGCTTATCCGAGTCCTTGTGGCTATTTTCCGACCCTTTATTGGGTCTCGCTACGCGTCGTTTCCCGGCTTGTCCAGCCCCTATTAGCTTTACCTACTATGTCTGGTCATCACTCCCTTTGCCCTGCATGGAGTTCATAGTGGTTCCTCTGATCCGTTGGAAGGTCTTGCTGGTTGTGTCTGTGTCTGTCTGTCCTGTGGTTGTGTCTGTGTTAGTCGTTTTGTTGTGTTCGTTTTTTAGTTTTTAATCTATTGGTTGTTTTTCGAGAAAAAAAAGAGATACGAAACATTGTTTGTTTGCTAGAGGGAAAGTATAATGGTAGCACTCTCAGCGTGTTGGGGAGGAACAAGCTGGTCCTCTCAGCCGTGAGGGAGATGCTAATCGTCGGAGGGAGTGGGGTTTTCCGTTTTGCACGTGGGTATGCTCAGGCGAGGACTCACGCGTACAACAACAAAACGGGGTATGCTTTAGTGGAGTATAACGTCTATGTCCTACATAATCATTAATGAGCCATTCGCGCAGTACTTAATTGGCTGTTCAATATGGCTTCCGAACATGTTCTTCTTTAAATATTGCTGAATCTTTTTACTTATCGTTCAGTGGAAAATAAACTGGGGTTGACTCAATTTACTGTACTGCCGATGAATTCAGGGCATTTTATTTTGTGAAGGATGAGCATCGCGTGTGTTTAGTTATCTTTCTTGACAATCTAATCAGAGCAGTACCGCAGTCCGCAGAAAAACAGGGCATGCAAATTGAGTATATTTCGTGGCAGGGAGAGGGCATGAATTAATGAAACGAAATAAGGTAACTCTGTGCAAACTATATAATTGGGTTTCGTTTGCTTTGGGATAGATGTTTCTCACCGAAAAGAAGAAATAGAATAAAAGAACCCTCATCACAACCAAGATTATGAACGATAAAATTCTATAGCTCTCAAGGCCCGGCCTAAGAAATTCATTCGGAGACAAAACGGGTACTTAAAGCTTGCTTGATCTGACCAGGACAACGGCATCTCAGCATATCTGAATGGGCCGAAACTAAGTGGAAAAATAGTGTTTGATATAGCGATTGCACGTCAACAAATCAAGGGAGGGGCTGGTTTTATCGAGAAAAAGATGGTGGAGATTGCGCTTCTCTTCGGACTTAATTCTTGTTGGGCGTTAGCTTGTCCAATGGTATGAAGACCCAGTTCGCTCAAGGGTTATAGTGGATCCAATTACGCTTTGGGCTTTATATGTTTTGCGAATAGTCGGATGCTCAAAGTATCACCAACCCATGTGAAATTGGGCCTCAAAAAAGTATCCCTCTTCAGCCGCGTTTGCCTTTCTGTCCACACCCCCACCCTGTGCTTAGGCCTCACTCTGCTGGAAGAGACGGGCGCAGCTGAGAACGTGCCTGCGCGTTACGTGGACGGCTTGGGAAAACAGATGGGGACGAGAGAGGTGTACGAAGAGAAGCTAAGGACCGGAAATCTCTGCCACGATCCAACCATCAACCCCGGCCTCGGCTGCCCTCGCTGCCCTCGCTGTCTCTCTCTCTTAAACCCTAATCCCGTACGCCCGCACAAACTCTGCCTCTCCCTACTCTCTCCTTCGTCTTCTAAATACGATAAAGTTACCGCTGATAATTTTACTCTTTCGTAATTTTCTGTTTCTTTCCTACTGATGATTCAGGAAAGGGGTGAATGGACCATCACTTCCGTCCTACACGACGCCACTGCTGTGGTCCGTTTCTTCTCTTCTCCGCATGTTTGATTTCCGCATCAGTTTTTGTGGTTACGTTTAATTTTCGAGTTGACTTGTGGCTGATTTCTTGTTGGATTGGCGTTTTTCAACAAGAACTAGGAGTTACTGCCAGTAATTGGAAGTTCCAGTGTGATGAAACTTTTGCCCGTTCAAGTGGCGTCGTTTGATTCTCAATCTTTTCAAAATTCGTTCTTCGTACAGTTGCTAATGGAATTTTCTACAGCATTATTGTGGTGAAGTTAATGTCTTGCGAATTAAGCGATGCGAGCACAACTTAGTGAAAAGCTGGGCATAATCACTCTTTTTTTTTCTTCTTCTCAGTGCTGGGCTTAATCCCTGAATCAATGATTAATATTCTTGTTGTCAAACAACGATTATGACTGACATCTGATTTAACCAGCATTGCAGCTAGCTAACAAGTGTCTGGCCCAAAATCGTTATTGATTATACTATACAAGTACACATGATTGTGCAAACGTTTGTCGTTGTGTTTACTCAGTTTAATGTTTGCCTCTTTTAACTGTTTACTTTGACCAGGCTGGGACTGGTTTTGGTGCAATGCTTAGTGCAGTTCATGGTTTCAATACAGGTATATTGGTGTGCCTTCGCATTTAAAAACTCTTTTCTGATGTATACAAAGTGCTTAGTGATCCTTGGTTTCAGGGATCCCGTATCTTCAAAATCGCGTGAAGGGACCAAAGTGGCTTCCTTTTGTAGTTGGGGTAGATCTCATTTACTTCTTGTTTGCTTGCCTAATTCTTTCAATTTCAAAAATGACCTTCCACATCTAGTCTGGAAGATCTGCCTCTCGACTAGCTTGTAAATCAGCTTACCTCAATTTATTTCATTGTCTTTGTCCACAGCTTCCTCCACTTCTACTCTTTTCAGGTGCGAGTGCTGCATTTGGAGGTAAGGATATGTCTTTTCTTACACTTGGTGTACAGTTGAGATGGTATAAATACAATTTCAGTTCCATTCTTTAGAAGGGCTCTCAAATTGCCTTGAGTTTTAGTTGTAATACAATCTGTTTCATTTGCTGAATTGGGCCTTTTTCTACTAATGCTTGATGAGATGAGTAGGGTAGTAATTGCTGTAAATTATGCTAAGGTAACAGAAGGATGTAAGTGTATAGGTGAAGAAGTAGTTCTCAATTGGTTAATGTATACTCTTGGTAACTATGAACCAACAACAATCTATTGAACATATTGATCAGGAAAATTGTGACCGTGGTAGTTTATTGAACTTTCAAATAGCTCAAATGGGGGATCTCTAGCCTTTATTTTTACTTGTTAAACGAACTAGATTGAACATTGGAATCTTTGCTATTCATTGCTGTTTATGCTACAATTGCTCTTATTTGTTTCCGTGGTTTTGTTCGTTTTGGATTCTTTTGACGGTTCAAAATTCAGGACTGAAATTTATTGGATCTAAAGGGTAATAAGTCAGTTGTTAGTAGATTCTCTAAAGAATCTAATCTGCAGAAATATCTTTATCATTTCTCATTGAGGTTAGTGTCTATTGATTTAATGTCCACAACATGTAGCCTGTTAAGCTTTTTGATAGTGTCAGGTCTCTTTCCTTTCTTCTCTTCTTTTCCTCTTACGGTCTGCTTGTCGCTTTGATGTAGCTTTGCGTATTGTAATTGCAATAAACCACCGTGCACTACCCATCGCAGGGTTCTGGGGCTCATGTAGTAGTTTGATATCAGTTATTTTGTTATATGAGAATTATGTATAATCACTAAGAAACTAGGAGAGACAGAAAAAATAGTGAAAAGTAAGAAGGCTAAAGAGAAATTCCGGCCATGTGCCTCTGACCAGGCTCCAGAGCTGCCAGTTTTTGTACTGACAATGAGAGGCTACAACTCATGCTCGTCATTAAATCATATACATGTTAGTGATAAATTAGTAAGTCACTTATGCAAAAATAAAGGAAGTTTTGATTGGTCAAATTGGGCACCAAGTATTTTGGTACACCTTCATTTGGGGCAAACCTCTGGTTCATGGGATTCTAAAGATTTGTATTTCCATTAAGTTTTACAGTTTTGAATGAATATAATTCGAATTGTCCGTTCACCTGTTGTAGGTTATGCGCTTCCGAGGTTTGCTCAACTCACAGTGACATCCTACTATGCTGCCTCTAGTACTTCACATTACGGGGTTTCGCTTCTCACTCGACATATTGAAGAGGCCCGCAATGCCCGGCCTCAGCAAGAAAGGCTTGGGTGATTTCTCGCGGGTGCACATACTGAGAAGTATACTGGGCCTTTCCCAATTTTGTAAGCAAACAACAATTTTGAGGTTATAGATGCATGAACTTCTATATGGTTAGCCCTGTTCTTCACTTATTTCCCTCATTACTAATATCTTGTATTATAAAATATCGCTGCGCTTTGGTGGAAATTCATCTTGTAATAAAACCAATGACAAATATACAGATTTTCTGTCGGCTGATGTAGGTTGATGACAAATTCAAGCTGTTATTTCCTAAGATTACAAGGCAGGCTAGCTAAGAATATCTTAAAAATCTATTTATATAAAAAAAAGAATATCTTAAAAATCTAGGCTACCGTTGGAGGGACCCAACTCATCGTTAAATTGTAGGTAAATATTGGTAAAAGCAAAAAAACTAAATAAAATAAACGAGGATATTGGGTGTGTAACAAAATTACAGCTTGGCATTTCAAAGGATTAATGTTTTTTATGGGAAATATGCAATTTGGTCACTAAGTTTACAACACGCTTACAATTTAGTCATTAAGTTTTATTTTTTTACTAAATGGTAACTGAGAATATATAGTTGTGATGATCTGGTTTTTCCGTCAAACTTTTGTTAAATTTTTAACTGGAACAGCGGTCCGACCGATTTGTTTACTGTTGCAGCAACGGTAAATTGTAACGGTCGACCGCTACATGAAGAGGTCGACCGCATCATGTAGCGGTCGACCGCATTCTATTTCGTTAAAAATTAATAGATTTTTGACGGAAAGATCAAATCGTCACAACTATATATTGTCAGTGATCATTTAGTAAAAAAATGAAACCTAGTGACTAAATTGTAAGCGTGTTGTAAACCTAGTGACCAAATTGCATATTTCTCTTTTTTTTTTTTTTATTCAATGAAACTTCCCATTGTATGCGCATATGTTTATATTATTTTATATAGGAATTTCAGGTATTGATATTTTCCACCTCATTTTTCAATTTCGTAATATTAAGTTAGGTTTCAATTTTTGGGGATTTGCATCCATCTTAAGACTGTTTCATTATTTGAGGGCAAAAATGTCCTTTTATTTTCGGTTAGAATGCAAATCTTCAAAAATTGAAATCTAAGGGTCTCAATTTAAATTAAAGGATGGGGTGCAAAGTGTAGTATTTGGTACTTGAGTTTAAAAATGTATTTTATCCTATTCTTATATTATACCGAAACGTGCTTAGTAGTTGGTTTTTTCTATTTAAATCCTGTTTCCTTATTTTACCCCCCATTGCCTAAGTGGTATCCGGTGCAAATCAGGAATTCTCCGACCTTGGCAGCAAAAGGCATTGCTGTGAAGTCTGCAGGGGAACTCCTTTATAAATTATACCCAGAAAAAAAAAAAGAATGTCTTTATGGCACTTTCTACCCAAAAAATAATAAAATAAAAAGGGGGGAAAATGTTTGTAGCGGTCCGATGAACTGTGAAGTTTACAAGCGTACAGGGATGGCAAAGTGTTTGTCGTAAACTGTTGTCTCGTGGGTCTACAGAGTTTCAACCTCGAGCTGTGCAGCACCAGCATCGAACAGTCATAGAGAGTTACTTATGAAGTTGGGGGGAGAAATCAAGTCCAGAAGGGAAAAAAAGGAGGATAAAAGAACAGAAAATAGCTAATTTGGAGTACAGCAGGTGTGGCAGTGACTAGTGAGTCAGTCAGGTGGGGTGGGGGGTTAAAGTGACTCCTTAGTCTTCCCTCCTTTATCAGTTCCGCGGGTAAATCTGGATTTACTGGTACGGCTAATTTAGGGCAGGCCTTTTTCTGCTGCACGCCGCACTTGGGCTGCTGTCATTATTTTCCACGAGGTCGTAAGTTGGATCTTGTGCAAGAGATTCGTCAAGGTCCATGTCCTACCCATGCATTTGGGACCTTTTTAGAAGGCGATTTTTTATTTTTATTTTTCATTTTCTCTCCCCTCTGGCCCAATCGATTAGGAGGAAGATTGGGCAAGTGCTCTATTAACGTTGTTGAGGTCATCGGAGTATGACTGAAAGGACAATAGCACAACGGTATCATCAAACATTCACAAAAAAGAAAAAAGCTGACCACGGAAAGCCTATAAGTTCGTTCGGAATTTATTGCAAATGCTAACCTAGGTGATGTTCGTTTTGAGAAAAAATATAGGATTTTAGAGAAGTTGTGAATTTTTATGTTGAATAGTGTTTTATTGGTGTTTGCGTAAAGTGGAGAGAGAAATGATTTGATGTAATTGTTTAATAAAAAAATATTGGAGTTATGTGAAAAAGTATAGAGAGAGAAAATTTATGTTGAATAAAAAATTAAAAAGTTGTTGGAGATTGTGTAAAATGTATTGGTTTTTGTATTTGAATTCTGAATATGTTCGGTGGTAGAATTGTGAATATACTTAGAATCCTGAAAAAATGGTGAAAACGAACATACCCCTAAACTCTCTAGTCCTTGCTACAAGGGCACAGGCAAATGGTATTATGATCGGGCTCAGCCGAAACGACGTCGACACTGCGAAAGTGGATTGGGTTAAGACGCACCTCCAGGCTCCAGCGTAGGTTAACACGAGGGGGGCCACTGCATAAACTGTCAACCTCGTTTTCTGACTTTATAGAGGCGTGGGCCGATGTTTCTTAAATTCCACTGCTCTCTCTGTCTTTCTCAATATGAGTAGGAGAAGAAGGGGAAAGTGGTCCAAATGATAATGTGTACTCTTCGCTCTGTCTTTACTATGCCTTTTATCATGATCCTTGTCCGTCACATGCCTCCCATCCTTTGATGTTTGCATTTAGTTGTGGACCCCTTTGATAGTTGGGCTGATGTTAACTCTGTGGCAGTATTTCCTTTCTCTTTTCCCCCTCCCCTTTGATGCCCAAACAACCCCTTACCGATTCAACGTCGTCGGCTGCCCCAGTATATTTTGTCTAGACAATGAAAAAAAAGGGAACAAACCCGTACAAGAAAAAGGGTAGAAACGACTTTCAAGAAGTGGGAAACCTAAACTACTGAGGACCAATAAAAATTGCTGCCATGACCTGCAGGGTATCTAACGCTACATTGCGTGGTTGTAAAAGTCGTTTATACCCATGTAGTTATTGCGTATAACCCAGCATTCGTAGGGGTCCCTCAGAAAAGCAAGCATTCAATCAATGTTCTTCCTAAAAAGACCTCCACTAATGCTTTATTCTTATTATTTCCCTTTCGATACTTTCAGGCACACAAAGAACTGATCAATCCCTTCACTCTAGGGTTACAAAAGGAAGGGATTGTTTTATATATCTTGTACTGAATACACGATCAACCACATTAATACTGATCACGATTCACAACCCACGATTACTGATTAGGTTACTAATATATACGTACTTCTTTGTGGGGCTCCATGCAGATAGGTCCGATACGGCGATATCCAGTAATTGGCCGTCTCGGGATCCTGCTAATTAGGCCAGTTCTAACATGGAATGGTACGTCTGTCATAGTACTCCCTCTCGTATAGGCATTCCGATCTTTGACCTCCCCCTTCTCTTTTAGCCTGTAAAAAGACAAAAAGAAAATTTGTGACAATACTCAGTACTACTGCTTTCCTTTTTTTTTTTTTTATCTTTTCTTTCATCTTTCTTTAACGAATTATTAGTGGGGATGGAGTAAAAACTGAGATGTAGGGTCTGCTGGGGTTGTCTAATAAAGGCTGTGGACAGATGTTTCTAAATTTGGTTTGCAAACAAAATTTCTCCACCTAACTAGCTATTTTCGAGGTCGCCAATTAGCACCATGGATCATTGCTCAATTATAGTAGCTGAGGTGACCCACGAACTATAAGAATTACTACAAATGGTTATGTGGGGGTTTTGCTAGATAGTGTCTGCCTCTCGCAGATCGCCTTTTTTTATTGTTTTGTTTGTTTGTATTTCTTAATGGGTGATCTATCTCTTCATGGTTGCTAAAAGTGGAAACTATCCGCAATGGAAGACGTGCTCGAAGAGCGAATCATACAACTAGTGGTTGTGCAGATGGTGCAGGAAAACACGTAGCTATTCCCTCTGTTTTTTTCTTTTTTTCTTTTTAAGTTTGCATGATAAGTAAGAGGTTTTCTAATATTGGACGTAATTGATAAAAAATGCCTCGGGTTATGTTAGGTACGACAAATTATGACAATGAAAGGATCTATTCATGAATGGGTTGTCGACAAGAATAGAGATTCCCTGTGAGTTGTGAAGTTGAAATTATTAAGACTACTTGAACTGGGAGTTTAATTATTATTCATGGGTTTTCTTTACAAACCTAATTTGCTTTGCCATCTAGCTTTGTTTATATATATAGTAATTACTCAGAGTAATAAATCTCATCAATAAAATATACAGACTACTCGACTATTAGCATGATAACACGAGCTTTGTTTCGCTGCTCAATAGCTTGGAATGGTTGATAAAATAACGGGAGTGTTTGAAGTTACTAGAATAAGAGGAATTTTTTTTCCTTCTTTGGAAAGGATTTAGTCGTTGATTGGAAAGATCGAGATCGTACATTAAAGTTGTTTATATTGCAGTAGCATGAGCCTAAACTATAATATGTAATTATAATTTAACTAGAAGAATATCTTCAACTTACTTAAGTCTAATCTTTCCGATATCTAATTATTTTGGATGAGGACCTTTTGATGAATATATAACAGTCACTCGACTAATAAAACCATCCATCATGCTGATATCCTTCATGCGTGGACCCAAAAGACTTTTCACGACGGATCCAGAACTAGGGCTACTTGCTAGCTCTATGGCATCCTCTCTCAATATGAGCAATATTATTCTCGAGGGCGACTTTCTGCTCACATTCCAGGCTTTCCAATCTCCCTAGCTAATTGGAGATCAAGCTCCGACGTCATATCCACTCTTATCTCCCATCCCTTTATGGTCTCTCTCTAGAGTACCACGTAGCGCCAACTTTCGTGCGCATGATTTAGCTCAGTGGGCCACCTCTCTTCAGTCTTCCCCCATCAGGGAGACTCCATTTCATTCTCCACTTCAGCATGTAGTGGATCACCTCCCCCACTCCACAGTGGGAAGGGTCCTCCTCCTCTTTTGTAGTTTTGTTTTGGGCGCTGTTTACTCTTCCTTGGCTATGTATGGTTTGATGGTTTGTTTGCAGAGAAAAAAAACCATGTCTTACAGCTATTTGAGCTCCAAATATAATAAATCTGCACTGCAATATCATAGGTTCAGTTTGCTTCAAATGGCTAGATTCGTAACGGTACTTTAAACCCGACTAAGATTATAATTCCTATAGCTACAAAACATTTTTAACATTTTGACTCATGCAATTTCCACCACCTCTTCGAGTTTAGCGGGAAATCATTCTTCCTTTTTTCTTACGATGTTGAGTTCATGAAGGGAATACATGAAATTCCTTTCATTTTATTCGCTAAGAAAGGTACAGAGCCAAGTTTCGGGTTTCTTCAACAAGGCAAATTAAGAAGATTAAAAAAAGAAGAAGAACAGATCAGATCTCTGAATGCAAAACATTTCATTTAATTTGAAATTAGAGGGTTGAGACAAAACACATATCCCAAAATCAAAGTCAAGAAGAAAGATTTGGACTACATTCTAATCGAGTCCCCTGGCCTCCGCATTTTGTAATGGATTTAATGAGTCGCTTCAATTATTATCTAAGACTTTGACGGAGTTCTGCTGCCACAATAATAGAGAGGTTAAAGAAGTAGACAGATCCATCAGTACAAACTATCACTGAATTATTGCCAAGAGAAAGTGCACTCTTCTTTCCTAGAGAAGAATCTCCCGAACCCACAGCTCCAGTCACCTGAAACTAACCACCTAATTTCTCTCCCTCTCTCACAGACATAAAAGCAGAGGTAAAAGAGATGGCAGTCTAATTAACTACCATGAATGTTCATATGTTCCAGTTTTTTCTAGAGGGCAGGCGAGGACACATCCCTTTCTGAGGGGTTGGTTTTTCCATTTTAAAGCGATGAAAGCTTTGGTACTGCTGCCTCTGAGCGTTGAACATTTGCGTTTGGAAACAGCCACAGAGATGTGGCCCATGCCTTCCAAGTTGTAGACCTCATCAACTTAGTTTTCATGCCCTCATGTCATTTTATTTCTGAATGATCTCATTTCGTTCAACTGTTCCAATATATTGTCTTACTCTTACATCCCCAAAGCGCGCGCAATGCACTTAATTGGTAGAAAAGGAAGTGATCGAGCGATGACAACCAGGAGGCAGGAGGTGGGCTTGGAAGCAGCCATCCCGAACTCTCGACCATGAAATTTGAAACATTGTTTTGACCATGAGCCCCAAAACACTACACGCCATACGATTGAAATCGGATGGTGCAGATTTTTGGTGACTCTGTTGCTCCCACGATATACATTTCTTTTATTTGAAAGAAAAAGGAAAATAAGTGGCCTTGAATTTGCTGCCAACCTTAATTTCCTCAGACCTTGTTCTCATGGCACGTCAAGTCTTAAGGAGATGCAAGATAAATCTTACGTTTGAATGACACGACGAACATAGAGATACATCTCTCTCGTTCTCTCACCCGCAGACGCACAGACAGGCACATAATTTTACTCGGAACTAGTGACTTAGAAAATTAAAGCAGAATATGCATTAAAGATAAGCGAGCTATCCTACCCGGGCGCAGAGGCCACGGAACTATCATTACCTTTCTGCATCATAAGCAGAACAGACATCAAAGCTTATCACCTGATCCCTCTTACCTCTCTACTGCACTGAAACAAATCCCGCCTCCCTCTTCACACCACCTGTCTGTAGGCAACATATATAGATACACGCACACGTGTGCATAGACAGACTTCATGCCCATCCGACAGATCTAGATATCATATATTCATCACACGAATGCAACAGTACTCTGAAGGAGGAGATAGATTGCACCGGACAAAGTATTTTGCCGATATTTCTTTCAAACTAAAATGGAATTCCACAACCATTAGCCAAATTGTCCCGGTAAGAATTTTGAAACACTCATCGTCTTTGAAAGCTAGAGTCAAAATACAGATGTGGTTTCTGTTTTCAGAAACGAGAAAAATGCTATTAAAATTATAATATAAAGATGCCTAATTACTAATCCACAATTAAGGGTCAAAGAGTTTTAATTTGAGCAATATGCTGTCTCACATTCAAAGGCATAAAATAATTGATTTCATTCCATTTACATATGGATTCATACTAAAATCACGAGGTTAATAAATAGAAACAGTTATCGGGTCCGTAGAATTGCCTCACTTGCATATGGAAAGATTGCAAGCTCGATCTAGCCTCACAACTCACATTGTTCTTTAACATGTTATCGAATCACCACTACAGATGAAGATCCAAACTCACATGTTCCTGTACGCTTGCCTTCGTTTCGTAAACATACCTGCTTTGGGAACTAGAGCCACCAACCTGTGGGGCCTTTAACTCCTCTCCGGCGAACAATGGCAACGGGTTCGACGAACGGTCCCGACTAAAAGTAGGGGTACTTTGAACGGCTGCAGGGATTCGCCACAAGGCTAAAGGACTCCCATTGATAGGTGCAGGCTGAGAATAAGAGCTGTGGCCTCCGTAATACCTCCCATTACCAGCAACGGTATTAGAATTACTACTGTTCCACGATGGATAGGTCATAGTCGGTATCGGAGCCGAGGCGAGGCGGTAATTCATAAGCCCATAGACGTGCGCATCGGAGAGGCTACCATGCACCATGGCCGACTGAAGATGCGCGCGTTTTGCGTGCTGGCGTTCCCTTTTATGCGCGTTTTGGTGGCCCCCTAAAGCTTGAGATGTAGGGAAGTTTCGACAACAGTAATGGCACTCAAATCTGCGGTTACTCTCCCCGCTCTCGTTGTTGTCCTTTGCGTCCTCACATGCGTTGGTCTCAGCTGACTCGGACTCCGCAGTGGCACCTGCAGGGTTGTCACCGCCGAACTCTTTGCCGAAAAGCCTAATACCCTTTTCTTTAACGGGTGCGGGGCGGATGAAGGGGAGCTGAGAGAAAGATTCAACGTTCATGAAGTCATGAGTCTCTCTCTCAGTCTTGTCCATCGAAGAATCGAAGAAACGGGAGTTTAGGGGGGTAAGATACGCAGAAAGAGGAAGAGAAAGAGGGGAAGGTGGGTGAAGTGCACCACCTCGGAGGAGAATGGGAGAGAACTTAGAAGAGGGGCGTGGGATGTTTGTGGGCTGTGACGAGAGGATGTGGTGGGGCCTATAAAGGAGGACGGAGGGGTCTGATCATTTTTAAGACAATTGGGGCTGACCCATCTAAGAGTGAAGCCTGACAAGCCCTCAAGTTTGAGAGTGGCCAGCTTAACTTCTCAAAGTACTAGCTTTGCCCTCTTTGATCACTTACTTTGGTATGATAATTAAGGAAAGTTCTGTACGCAGTTACGCCCCCTGAATGTCGATATTGTTGTATCAATCGTTTGTCACCAAAAGGGGAGAGGCCGACGCATAATAGCAATAATAGTAATGGAGAAAAGATGAGAATTCTCTTTTTCAAGTACCTGAACATATGATCACGTGAAGCTAACTGCAATGTAAAATACGTAGCTACCCAATTACGCAGTACGTACGTAGTTTCACGCAGGACTAATTCTTTTTTTTAGCTATATACGTTTGAACTTTGAAGGACGAACAACATACCCTAGAGTAGAAAAAAAGTAAGTTACATGGGCCGGACAATTGAGTGGTGCCTTTTGGTTAATTAATAAGGCTATCACTCAATTAGATCATGGTTTCGATTCCCAGCTCCCCTGATTCTAGGCATTGATAACAGATTCAATCCCATTATTTTAGCCATATATTTTCATCCACTGATAGAAGAATCAATCCCAATATTTCAGGCCTACAAGGTTATGTAAACTTTCCTTGTATAATTATGCCTACACCTTAGGAAAGCATCAATTGTACATCTAAACGTATATTCTATATATAAGCATGAACTCTGTAGTGATCATTCGCTAAAAGAGAAAATCCAATTATTTAGTGCATCATTGTTTTAATTAATTAACCGTACTTGTTTCCGAAAATGATTCCAATCTTCCAACTGGTAATTAAATATTATAATATAAGACGAAGAGCCGTTCACATTGTATGTCATCACATTGACTCGATCGATGAAGAAAGTTTTACGCAACTACGCTATGATCTCCGTAGTGTATGGTATTCCTCAAGTACACTGATAAAGCCAGAAGCTATATATAGTGATACTGATATTGCAGCGGCCCGGTAAATCAAAAACCAATTTTCTCTGCTAGCATTTTCAATTGTTTCATGTAGATTCAGCTTCTTCTTTCCTGTTGTGCATATACCGCATGCTTTCCTTTGGTATATATTCCGTATGGGCAAACACTAGGTGGACACAAACATTGAAGTACGTACTTCATTGAGCTAGGAATGAAATCACTCTACTTAAAATTACGTACAGCTAAAGGTGCCTGCCTAATGATATATCAAGAATGGATTGAGTAAACAACAAGCTGAAAGGAAAAAGTGATTGGAGCTTCTTGTTTTTTTCTGCAAATATTCTTTAGGCTTAAATGCATTGAATGCCCCTGTGGTATCACTTTGTTGCATATATGCCCCTGTGGTAAGAAAAGTTTTATTTATACCCCTGGGGTGCAAGTTCAATCAAATATATACCCTTCCATCCTGTCTCCGTCTTATCCTTTAACGGCATGTGCTGACGTGGCTCACAAGTAGACACGTGGACCAATATTTTTTGGACACGTGTCATTTTCCATTTGTACTGCCACGTCACATAAAAAATAAAAAAAATTAAACACGTCGGGTCAAGGAAATAAAGACATAAAAATAAAACATGAGGCAAAACACGTCAGTTTAATGAAATAGAAAACAAAAAAAATCAAATAGTAGCCCAACTTGAAACGAGAACGTTCAGAACTCTACTGTCATTTTCTCCTAATCTCACATTTTTTCCTCGTACTCCCTATTCGAAAGTTTTCCCCCAATCTCTCCCATTCAATACTAAGAACCCTAAATTTTCCGATGAACAAAATCGACGTCAACGCCAAGTGCAGCCCAATGCACTTAGCTTCTCAGTCTTCCTCCCACCGATCTGGTGTTTCCGAACGTGGGGTGGTGTTTCTCGACGATGTGAGTTGCGAATGTGGTCTTCGAGCATGCCTGAGGACATCATTGACTGATGGTAACCCATGACGCCAATTTTATGGATGTCCCATGTTCAGTGGCAAAAATGTAAGTTTGATCCGTAGTTGTAGTTGTAATTTCTTGCAAGGAAATAATTGCTTCCCTTGAAATCACTTTACTTTTTTGTGTTGCTAGATAGTGCTAATCCGAATTTGATTCTTTGAATGTTGGTTGTCTACAGAATGGTTTGTGTTGCTGGATATATAATTCTTTAAATGTTGGTTATCTACAAAATCTTTTGTGTTGCTAGATAGTGCTGATCCGAACAGAATCTTACCCTGCCATTCTTTGAATGTTGGTTGCTACAGAATGGTTTATGTTACTTCTCGTTACATAGCACCTCTTTGTAAGCTTGCCCCTTCCATCCGTGCAATTTCATGTTTGCATGCAAGTGCTTAATACAATATCGATGCTCTGTTGATGACAGTAAAATGTCAAATGCATCAAGCAACCCCTACAAAAATTGTGAACAAATCACTTGTGTTAGTTATGGACTAAATAAGACTCGAAGCTATTTATGACTCGGTCTAGACATACCTTTTGACGGTCGGATATAAACACCCATCGACGAGTATCAAATGTACCAACATCACCAATCAATGCATCAAGAAACCACACCCATGAAACACAACACTCGTTCTCACATATCGCGTACGCGATAGGGAACATATCCTCGTTCGCGTCCTTTGCCACCACACAGAAAAGTTGAACATCATATGGTCCCTTTAAATGACAAGCATCAACCGATATAACGGGTCTACACCCTGTCAAAAACCCCGTTTTACATGCATTTAAACACACATACATATGTTTGAATAAAGCATGATCTCTATGAACAATTACCACACTCCCAGAATTCCATTGTCCGATTGAAGCTGCATAATCATAGCACCGCGTATACTGCTCTTCATGTTTCCCATTAATCATCTCCAAGGCTATCTTTAACGCCCGATATGCCTTGAACTTCGAGACACCCACCATCCAATCTCTCTTAATCTCTTCAATAAGTGCGGTGATGATCAAATTGGGAGTGTCTCTGATCTTTTCCAAATATTGTGTGGCAATCCATTTTGCAGTCACAGCGGCATTGATGTAATGGGTACCACACCGGTGTCTCGATGTCATAGTCTTGATTTCGATTCTGAATCGAGCAATGAATTCTCCAATTGCAGCTTGGTGCCTTGCACTTGGCTGTCGCACGTGACCGATCAGATTTGACATAACTGAACGCGAAACCATTTTGAATGCAAAATAGTTGAAGGACTCTCTTGAAAAGGTTTAAGTTTCCAAACTTCATCCCTGTGCATAACCTCAGCCTCCTTCCAGGTGTAAGGTCTGTCTCATGAAACTCTGAACACTTCGTCCTACCTTGAAGTCCTTCGTTACCTTCATTAGCACCCTCACTCATGCTATCTTCAGCCTCAGTAGACTCCTGGAGTGCCTCATCGGTCTCTCTAGCAACTGAATGAGTTGCTCCAAACCATGCCATAACATTGTCTCGATCCCTCTTCGCTGTATCCATATCGTTATTGTCAGGACAAAGCTCTGGTTGTTCCTCCCCAACACTGCCCTCAAAGTCACTCAATTCAGGTTATTCCACCTCAAACTCAACCCCGACCTCATCGTCACCCTCTTCATCCCCAACCTCATCGTCACCCTCTTCATTCTCACTGTCCATATCATACCCAACACCATAATAGTCATCATCCAAATCGTCTATAACCTCTGGAATATCTATCGAATGCACGACATACAAGTGCAATTCTTTCTGCCTTTGCTGCACCAGAATATCCAGCAAGCCCCGGACATCAACGTCGCTCGTAAGATATATGAATGGCCTCGCCTCATCATGGCAAAACTTATAGAAGAATTTCTCAAAATTACAGTATCTCATCTTTTTGCTGACGAACTTCTTAAGGACCACCACTGAGAGGTAGTCCGAATCAAGGTTGCCTATATCTTCAACCTCGCCTCCAGCATAGACGTTCAGCGATTGACTTAGTGATCCATCGTGGTGTACATAGATATGCACCATTGCTGGATAACAATGAAAAATAAAACTTTGTCATCAATACAAATTAAAGTTCAGTTAAACATTATATTAAAGTAACTAATGTCTTAACAGATCACAATACCTCCACAAAGAGCAATCAAATAAAATATTGATAAAAGACACGAATGTCAAACTTGGAAATAAGACCATTTGTTGAAAATTGCCAACTTAATATTTAGTGACCAATGTCCTCCACATCTCTCTTTTTCTCTGTATCGTACTATCAGGATTTTAGGTCCCCACGTATTGAACTAAACTAATGATGTTCATTCTAGAGTAAAAGTTACCAAGCTGAATTAAATACAGAACATTAGGTAGACAACCAAAACAAGCACACAAATGGGTCCCTCCACTAATGAATAAAGAGCAAAATTTTTCACAACAAACAAGCACGTGCAGATTAAGAATATCACACCAACCCAAACGTAACTGCTTAACTTAAAAAAACACACAAATGGTCCCTACACTACTGAACAAATAATAAAAGCAAGACAAAAAAGTGTAAACACATCAGAACTAAAAGTGTAAACATAGTTAAAAGGATGACAATAAAACAACATTAACAAACAAAATGAACCTTTACCTCGACTTCAGTTACAATAGAAAGGAGGACCCTTCGAATCAAGATCGTGGCTGTCGCAGGAATGAGAAGCTTCCTCGAATCAATTGGGGAAAATTTTCAAAGAGGGAGAATGGGTAAGAACGGGAAAATGGAAGCTTTCGAGAATGTTACCGTTTCTAACTTTACGTTTTTGTTTTCTATTTCATTAAACTGACGTGTTTTGAATGTTTTATTTTTATGTTTCTTTATTTTTTTGTCTTTATTTCCTTAACTCGACGTGTTTAATTTTTTTATTATTTATATGTGACGTGGCAGTACAGGTGGCAAATGACACGTGTCCAAAAAATATTGGTCCACATGTCTACCTGTGAGCCACGTCAGCACATGCCGTTAAAGGATAAGACGGAGAGAGGACGAAAGGGTGTATATTTGATTGAACTTGCACCTCAGGGGTATAAATAAAACTTTTCTTACCACATGGGCATATATGCAACAAAGTGATACCACAGGGGCATCCAGTGCATTTAAGCCTATTCTTTATATGCCTAACGAGAAATTAAAAAAGAGAGTATAACTTACACATCCATTATCCGTTTAGATAATTTATTTTGGATTAAGGTGAATGCAATATAAACAATATATAGAACAGAGGAGGAGAGATATCATCCGGAGGCGTGCAAATGACATTATCAATACAAAAAGTTTCGGAATTCGAAAATTATAATTGGCTTGAAAGTGCACGGATAGCTAAGTTTCATGACATCTTTTTTTTTTTTTTTTCTGCACACACATTTGTCTCCTCTCCTCATTCCCTAATTGCATGTACGTGTATCCATCAGGCACCGCGTACGGTTGGTTTAGTTGTGAAAGACTGAGCAAGAAAGAAATGACATGGCCCAGTTCCGTGGGTTGCAAGTGTTCCCTCTCTCTCTCTCTCCAGGACCAGGGGTACTAATAGTTGGCGTTAGTTCTTTATAGCTATATGTTGGCTGTTTTATATCAGTTGCAGGGATTCTGCGAAGTGGTCCTAAAACTATGTTAACAGGATAACACTTTTTTATCTTTTTTTTATTATTATTATTTATCATGTTAACAGGATAACACAAATGCGAAAGACCAAATAATCATTCCTCCCCCCCCCCCCTTTTTCCCTCCTCCGAGTAGCAAAGACTAGTGCCCCTCTTTTTCTTCCTAATTTCAATATCCCCTCTGCCTTTAATTGCTCGAGTAGAAGGCATCGGGTGGCGCATATCAACCTATTTGTTTGCTCTAGAAGTTCCTTCTAACCATTTCAGGTGCTTCAGATGGAGAACGCGAGAGAGAGAGAGAGAGAGAGAGAGAGAGAAGGAGATCTTTCTTGTTGTTCTAAGGGGTGTTTAAATAGCGATCGAATTAATGGTATAGTTTTGTAGTCTCTGCAAAAACAGTCCGCTTTATTCGTGTATGCTTCGCTCGTTTTGCAATTATTCCCAGTCCCAACTGCCTCTCACTTCTTTCATAATTCTTCCTTTCTTTGCCACCCCAGACAAGTCGCTGTCTGACCTCCTCTCACACACAATTTATTGAGCTTTGTCATATAGATTATGAGCTCTTCTGAGACCACTTCGGCTGAGCGCCCCATTTGCACATTTTTGGTTTTGGCATCCTGATTTATACAGGACGGAAGCAGCAGCCCTTCAAGGTATTCATCCCCATCTCAACTTTGGCCCCACCCAAACCCAAGATGCCCTTAAAACCCACATTTCCTTAACCGCAACAACAACCACCACCACCACCACATTCATTCATGGAAACTGCACACACACTCGCTTTGCCAAATGACATTGAAGTCATAGTCGCAGAGAGGTTGTGACTTACAACTTTGTGAGGGGACCATATGCATTGGGTTCAGGTCAATGCAACTGCAGCACTTATATGGCCCTCGTAAAGTAGAAAATTATATGATGTGAACCCAAGCACTTGCTGTTTCCTTTGCCCTCATGATGTGGCAACATCACACGCGACGTTTCATGACTTGAAAGAGAGCGAGGTCGGTTATTGTGTGAGTGGAGAGTACGTGTGAGTGTGTGAGTACACGGCTGAGATTAGATTGTGTGAAATCTAATGACTGAAACAATGTCACGTCAATTAATGAAACCGGGTTAGTTTCGTGGGTCGGGTTCATTCATTGACGTGACATTGTTTCAGTCATTAGATTTCACACAATCTAATCTCAGCCATGTACTCACATACACTCTTCACTCACACAATAACTTTTGCCGAAAGAGAGCACCCGGCTGTGGATTTGGATTCCCTCCGAAGGAGGGATTTCCTAAGGCTACCAAAGGGAAGGTGGAGATTAAAAAAAAAATCAACGGTTAATACAAGTACACATCATTTAATGAATAGAAAGGCTGAGCCACAACCCTTCTTTAATTTTTTTTTTTCATTAAATGATTTGGACATGTATTGACCGTTGATTTGTTTTTTTTTTAATCTTTAACTTCCCTTTGGTAGCCTTCAGAAATCCCTCTTTCGGAGGGAATCCGTTCCCCTGTCGGACCGTTGTTTTTGAATGTTACAATTGCTGGGTATTGTAAGAACCTTACTACATCTCTATGACAGATCCCCAAAAAACCGGAAATTTGAGTTTATCACATGCACAATTAGCATTTACTACGTATATATTATTCTCTACAAGGCAATCATATATATATATATATATACTTTATCTTATAATTTCCAAAGAATGGAACTCGAGTCAGTGGAAGTACATGGCACATGTTTGAGAAAATCAGCAGGGCCTACTCCTTGTTTATTTCACATGCATGCAATACAATAATGCTAGAGATTCATATAATCCACTTTTTGAGGTTTTGAAGATATCTTAAATCTACCCTGATTTCATCCTTCATTTAATCTTTTAGCACGGACCTCCGCCTTTGTTCATTAATAGTTGGCTTTGAAGCTTCTTTCTTGTGTAATTTCTTCTGGATAAACATTGTTACATAAGCCTCAAAGCGTATCAGACATGAACGTACGTTGCAGCTGCCTTAGTAAATTGAAGAGTATCTTAATATACACTTCAAAATTGAACATTTAACTCAAGTGCTTGTGGTCTATAATTGTATAGGCGGTCTAAATTTAGGAATACAATCAATCATAATAAATTAAAAATACAATTACAATTGAAAAATACAGTAATAATGGTAGAATATTTTAACATAATGATAAAATATTCTAACAATAGTCATTAGAGATTTCGATATAAGATAAAGGGGTATGAACTTAATTAAGATCCTTTGCTCTCAACTTGAGCTTAGCCTTGGAACTACTTAACATAACATAAGCTACGCTGGAAAAGTACGTAATTGTCAAGATCAATCTCGGTAGTAGCATTAGGAGTATATTAGCTAGCTAGGTTGATTGTTCTTTTGGAGTATCTAGAAGATAAGATGGAAATCCATCCCCGGCCGTCTATTTTTGAACCAAATCTTTTGTTTCATTTCTTTTGGAGCAATCACATGCAAACATTTTTTTATGGATCTACTTAAAACAAAATGGGGGAAAAAACGTAATTGATGTGTACTATTACTATGAGTTTTGAGTTTTGATTGTGTGTGTGTATATATATATATATATATATGAGACATTAATCTACATATGCCCCAGTCCAAGAGTGAGAAATGCCTCTTAGATCGTGCCCTACAAACATGATTTTGTTAGGACTGTAACACAGGAACGAGTTGCCTCTGGCCACATATATGCAAAAGTCGAAGAGTCCGGTTCTCGCCCACCTACAAAAATGTCAATATCTTGAGAAACTCTAAAGTCTCTTCCCAGATTGACACATGAGGTTGAATGTCTTTTTTGCATGGGTCATCATACTCTGACCTCTCTCTCTCTCTCTCTCTCTCTCTCAGAGCCGCGTTAGTTAATTGTCTTTTATGGCTGAAGCGAAGGGTCGCTATCTTGTTGTTCCTCACCTCTCTTTCCCACTAGGTGGCTTGAATGCGACGTTGCCTCTGCGAACTCCTCTTTGGGGCCTCTCTCACATACATATGGCTCTTTCATACAAGCCACCATCCTTCCTCCTGCAACGCGTGTTCTGATGCGCGCGTGGACCAAATGGATAGAAATACAGAGCCAGCGGTCATGTCCCTCTACTAAAGCTTGTTCGTATGCGACATTCTTGTTTTTGTCTCTATTACTATTGAATTATGACGCTTCTATTTAACAAGCTTTTATCCTGTCAGATGTATTTATCAGGATTTTGAATTTTAACTTTTTTTAGGTCGAATTCATCAATTTATAATCAGGTCCCCCTCTTGAAATAGTGTTCATTTCACGCAAAGGTATTTTTACAAATAAGTAATTCACCATTGGAAAAATAACACTTGATTGTTTAAAGCCCACAAATTAAGCACAAAAGCAAACACAAAAAGGAGTTCTATGTAAATTAAAACCCAGTTTTGCTGGTTTTAGTTTTTTTTTTTTTTTTTTTTTGGTGACTGAAGCTTTTCATTTGATTCGCCGGGGATCAGAATACCCTTGTAAGTTGTAACTTCCTTGAAGCGAAAAACCAAGTATCAACTCTCAAGTTTCTGAAGTCAATCATTGGTACTGTTAGAAGGGGAGGTCAATGGGCATATGGGAGATGTATGTTAACTTGGACTGGAGTAGTACTTCAAACGTCTTCATTTCTTTCAGCTGGTTTTGATTTGATTTGGTGTCTTTCCTAATTATAAACTCGGGTCGATGGCTATTATGATGGGGGGTATTGCCCATGTCTAGATTCTTTTCTGCAAATATATTCCTACGAAGCTTCAAGGTTACAGTTAATAATGTTACTTTTTCACATTGTGCCTGCTGAGACCACCACATTTTAGCATACGTTCATAATTAAGGAGCAGATAATAATTTGAATAGCAGGCTTGTTTGACAAGTCGGAGATCAGTAATTTTCACAATATCCTGCTTGTTTCCAAACATCTGTCCCATGCATGCATATATAACAGTATGCGAATTTAACCAGAGATTTCGATAAAAGGAAAAGGAGGGTTTGAAAACATTCTTTTATGGCTCCTTCATCACTTATTGACTTCACTTTCTAAGCTATATATATATATATATATATATATATATATATATATATATATATATATATATATATATATATATATATATATATATCAAAGCCAGATTTAATATTCGGTGCAGATATTTTATCAGAACCGAACAGAAAGAAAAAACGTGGATGCAAGAAAACCAAAGAAAGTGGCAAAGAAAGTATGAGAGCCCACCATTTCTTTGGAGGATAAAAAGCAGCCTAGCTGGCACTATCAATCCCACGTATAACAATGTGCATGGGGCTAACTCAATGACCACGATGGATGGTGGGCTTTTTTCCTACATGCAAGACCTGGACATGTCCATGATATAGGCATATATAATAGCTAGCTCTTTGAACTCCTTAAATTAAAAAGCTTGATGGGTACGTACGATATGATTGTTGTCTGAAAGAGGAGGGTTAGGACCACAAGCGAGCATCTTTTTCAGATGTTGCGTTAACAATGTGGGGTGTCTTTTGATTATGTTATGTCCTTGGTCCCTTTCCCCTTTTGTGTTATTAATGAATAGATTGATATAAGTAATATTCCTCGATGACTTAATGGGCTCGAGCATCGATCCTAAGGATTGAGCTTTCTGAATCAAAACCAGACACGTTTTTGTTGATGCAAGCACATAATTTCCACATTTTTGCGGTCTATATATATAAAATGTAGTGGACTGCCAATTAAATGTTTAAAGAAGTGATAATTTTGTCATCAAATTAAAGAAGATGACCGACAAATGCCCATTCTGCTTCCTGATCATTTCAGCAGTCCATGTTAGATATTCTCACTGTCCAACCTCATTAGTTTTAAGAATAAAGTAATTCAAAAAGATATAGTACTGCCAATACTTATGAGGAATTGTGAGTTTCACACCGGCCCCGTAGCTCTCAAAATTGCTGCGTGGCTAAGTTATTAGAAACATTCTAAATTAATTAATAACAGTGAAAAACTAGAACCTCGCTTTGTTCCTCCAATTTTCCACGATAAAGCGGGTTATCCTATCGCTTTCCATAGATTTTGGTTAGATTTGCAATGATGTAATGGTGACCGGTTGTTTTTTCTTGGGATAAATATATATTCTTTTCATCTTGAACTTCGGAGGGTTTGACACATTGCACTCCACATTTACATTTTATCCCTAACGTTGGAAGATCTGTCACATTGCGCATTATACTGTCAACTTAATTTTTAAACCTGTGATTTTACATTTATACTCTCAATAGGAGTCTTTTTATTTACATTTATACTCTCAATAGGTTTCAATATAAAAAGACGATTTTGGGGTATAAATATAAAATTGTATACTAAAAAACTAATGTGCTATATATAACTTCCAAAGTATAAGCAAAGTATAAGGGTGAAATGATTAAAAAATTCAAAGTTTGGAATGAATTGTGTCACATGCTAGTTGAAAAATATATTTAGTCTTTTTTTTTTCTTGTACCTGCTTGTTAGGTGAATGCGGATCAGTGGATCACATGCGAAGGTTGTCTATACGGCAGACATATGAAAGATAATATGAACGTTAATGAAGTACAGCTTGCATCAATATTCCCAGAGATGGTATGAACGTTAATGAAGTACAGCTTGCATCAATACGGCAGACCCGCACTATACACCCACTATTGCTATCATTGTGGATCTGCTCGATTCGATGATTCTGATCGCTGCCATGGAGTAGAATAGTAGATGGTTTCTGACGTCGGACAATATCATGAAAAGAGCATGGTCGGAGGAAGCCACTGAGATGACTAAACCAAAGCTTTTGTTCCAAACAGTTTTTTAGATCTTCTGAGCTGCCTTCAGATCACAACATAAAAGTTCTACAGTTTCTGTAAACTAGTGTTCATACTATAACAAGCGCGTGATAATATACGAGAGAGAGAGAGACAGATCTATTTACATTTTCTATGTTCCTTGAGAATGACATTGAAGTGCCACAGCCACACGAATATATAGCATCTGAATTTGGTAGTTGCAAGTTAACAACGTTCACACGAATAATGTTCCCCACATTTACTTCAATCACTGGTTGTTGGTCCACATCTTTAAAACAAGATGTTGACACGAGACAATTTCGAAATGATCTCCTGCTGTTTACCATCAATTCATTTGGGTACCACAAAAATCAACTGTAGCTCAAGAAACTTAAAGGAGTTAGAGCCCGGGAAAAAGTGAGAGAAAAGCTTAAAGAAACTGCATAGTTCTGCAAATTCTCGTCGGAGCATAGAAATTAAAATCTCTTGTAATTTTTTTGGAGATCGATCTTTTGATAGCGGACGTTTAAATTCTCTATTCTCTATTGTTTTTTGTTTTTATTTTTGAAGAAAAAGAATTATGGCCTAGGTTAATTTCTTTCTATATGAAAGAAAAAGAGGCTTGGTAATTTAATGGTATAGGCAAAAAAAGAAAAGCATAACATAACATCGACAAGAGAATCTTTTCTTTGTTGGCAAACAGATCACCCTTGCCACATCATTTCCCTTTCTTGAAAAAACATTTATGTTGTCTTCTCTTCTGACTTCTGAGCCATTTTACTCATGTCTAGGAAAAGAAGCATTTGTTTGAGTAAGAAATCCCTAGTTTTTCCTTTGACAGGTGACGTACCAAAGAGTAACATTGGCAACTTTGTCATTTCCTACATGCCTGCTGTCTGCAGCTGCTATATAGGGTACTTGTTTGAGCAACGGCACATGTAGATGGGAAGTGGGGGGGATCAGAGCTTAGATTTATACACTTGGGTAGTAATCGGTAGGCCATAGTACTTGGCTTAATTGATAACTGGCCCATGCTCTCTGGCATCCCTTCCCAGTGTGGTCCTAAACAAAAGTACCCTTGATAATAGGTTGCGTTTTTTTTATCGTCTTTTTGTATACTGCTTCATCCACGCATACACTTTCTTGACTCTTCTTCCAATGTTCAGCAGAGTACGGGCATTGGTGGGCACTGGCTGCTGGGAAAAGCTTTGCCAACACCAATAAGTAACGGACACCACACATAACATAAAATCATGTACCTAATCAAGTACAGGATCTTAACTAGTTATAGAAACCCACCACAATAATTTTGTTTCTCGGTAGTAGCCGTTTCAATGTTGTGAGAACAAATTTTCCTAGATATCCTGTTGTCTTAATAAAGGTGGGTACGTACAGCTGCGGGCGGGCGAGTGTCAAGTTGCATAAAACCTCAACTACCATCCTGTCATGCTCATGCCCTCTGACCGTTACCTAAAGAAAGAACCACTTCAATCACCAGATCGAGGAGGCTAATGGGGTCCCCTGATTCTGATTGAATTTAGTTGGGCAATTCCATCATTATTAGCGAATAATTATAACATATATCTATCCCTTTTGATTGGAAATTATAACCAATATCTGCGCCATTGGTTGATCTTCACCACAAGAAGTACTATCCAGAATTTATCCACAGAAAATTTACTGTGACTCAACTTCCTGTACCTTGAACCAGTAAAGGAAACAAATGGTGCGTGAGTATGTTAGTACAGTCTTCGCCATAGTTACCAGTGTTCTTGTCCCTGGCAAACAGATGAAAGAAAGTTTATTGGGGCTTAGGGACGAGACCATCTCCGAGATCATGGGGAGGGATCTACAATGGAGGGGGAGGTCCAGGGTAGAGGCGCCGTATGATGAATCGCATTGACTTTCTTTTTGCTGGGCGGGCAGTATGGGAGAGCGAACTGGCTTCAAACAAAAGCATGTCGGACTCGGACGTCCAGGTTCAGTGGTTTAGTTGTGTCGTACCACGGCAAACTAGCGCTACTGCCAAAAGATACTTCCTCCCCCCCCCCCCCCCACTTCTTTCTTCCAGTTGCAACGCCAACGTATACTAGTACTAAAGAGCCCAATTCTAGGCGTAGAAATGGGCTTGTTACTGGCCCTCAAAGTTAGGCCTGAACCTCTAGAAGATAGCCCAAACGAAACGATATTTGCGTTTGTTGTTTCGTGCACAAGTTCAGCAACTGTAGCGGACAATGGCTGAGTATCAATACAAAGATGGAAAAAAAAAACTGTTGAAAGATAATTGAATCAAGATCGCAGTGTCATAGCTATTCAAATCCACTGAACAGTAGTAGCAACTACTAAGGATACTCTAATCTCTTTGCATTCAAAGATTAACATCTTTATTTAGAAAACTCGAGCTATATCATTGTCTTTTGTCTTCTAAAGTTATATGGTATTATCAAGTTAACTACTACACTTTATCTTAACTAAAACTAAAATGTCTTTATTTTGTATAAAACTCAAAATGTATTCCTGAATAACTCTCAAGGAAAAGTTACTATGCGCTCCCCAAACTATTAAAACAATCTCAAACATGGATATTAACTACCACATTTGACACATTGAGCTCTAGAACTACTAAATGTCATCAATTTACACCCTTAATAAAGGTTCAACCGTCAAAATCGTGTCACTGTAAGATTTTATTTGAGCTCTTAGACGGTAAGATTTTATTTCAAAACTCAAACCGATTGATTTTGAAAATTTATGAGCTCAATATGTCAAAAATGATAATTGATACTCTTACATGAGATTTTTTTAATAGTTTAGAAGCCCAAAGTGACGCTTCTCCCTACAGATATTTATACTAGTTATACCAATCTCATTCCCTAAATGAACTACCAAAAGTAGATTAGCAAAAAAAATATAAAAAAATAACTACCTTACGAAGACTTTTATCATAAAGTAGGTCTTGAATAGATTTCCTGTGAAAACGTGACAATCTTCTTCTTCAAGTTCCATCCATGATGTGTTCCCACGAACAATTACTAACGTTAATGAGAGGTAGCAGTACAGCTGAAGCTTTACCGCCTTCAATAGGAAAAGGCAAAAATATAATCCATTAAAGCTGCGAGAAAGCTTCTTTATCCTGATAAAAAGAATCAACCATACTTGCCAATTGTAACTTCTCTCATTTTCTTCTTTTACAGCCATAAAGTTAACATAAACAACATGCTCCCCAAGGGAGTTCTAAAAAGTTTACAACCAAAATAAACTGCCACTCAGAAACTTCAAGCAGTAATGGACAAGTTCATCTCATTGAGAATGCGATAATATGTGTGGTGATCAGAAGTGTTTTGGAAACCGGGAATAAAATCCGAAAAGAACCTCAGAACCGCAGCTAGATGTTGTGAATCGTTGGAAGCGAATGCGGCTTCAAGAAACAATGAAGGCCGGACAATATTAACCTGAATTTTACTCATTCTGTTAGTTCACAACTTTATAAATCCCCTCCAACTAAACACACACATTTCGCCCGGTGAATACAAAAGAACAAAAACAAATACAAGAGCGACAAAACAAATTTAGATATCATATAAATTGGTAAAGTGCAATAGTCTCCCTTTCTATTCACAGAAAATACAATCAAGAAAGAAAAGGATTTGGAAGAAAAATTTATAAATCCTCCTTTGGACAAGGCATCCCATTGGCCTTAAAACTCAGAGAGAAAACCAAACCAGATTTTTGCTATAGGCTGAAAACACACTGGGGAAGGGATTGCGCAATGAAGGCAAACATTTTCACTCTTTTTGCATTGATACGATAAAAGAGATTTATGCACTAAACAGCTCTCTGTATTACCAATCACAGACCTTAATGAATTTCAAGAACCTGATAAAAATAACAGAAGACAAAAGCCAGCTATTGAGACAAGCTTATGACATTTTAGACAAACTGAAACATAAAAAGTACTCTTTTCCCTTCTTACTTTAATGAAATTGACAAAGTAGGAATTACCTTATACTTCCGTGCATAACGCAAAGCTTCAATATAATACCCATCTTGCACTAAAAACAATACATAGTCATGATGAAAAGAAAGCTGTCTTAGCATATCCAGACCCAGCTTCCTTGTCTGGAAATTCTGACGACCGGACTCCAGGAGTTGCAATGCAACTTCTTTAGAAGGTTCAACAATCTGTGACAAAACAGCTCTACGTTAACACCAAATTGCACATAAACATAGCATAAAAACCGTGTCAATGCTTTCCAACTACACAAGTATAGAGGGCAACAATTAGAAAACCTTGTTTATAACAAACAGTCCAAGTTCTGAATACCGCTCGTTGCGCGCTAGCAATTGTATGGTCAAAACATATAGATTTGGGTGAACTTTAACCTTTTCAGAGTTCGCGCTGCAAAATTAAATACACATAAGAATTCACAGGACAAGAAAAGAGAAAGGCCAGCTATTTTACCAAATCATATCCACCAAGCATGGAAGTTTAAGGATGACTGTATATCAGTAGCTACCTATAGGAACCCTGATTCTTTATAAAATGTTTGCAAATATCTCGAGAATCTCACTTTTAGTCACCACTCTGCTGAAGCAGGCTACTAGTTTAGAAGTCATTCTAAATCCAGGTCTTGGAAAAGATTTTCAAACCCATCAGGTTGAAGCAAGGCTGTATATAATAGCCTGATAAAATTTCAGCCTGCTCCAGAAAGGAATCATTTATTTCATTGAAGTTTAAAAAATAAAGTTATTGGCCAGGCAATTCTTTTCTCATTATACATATACCCTTTAGCAATGACCAACTAACTCCAGGTAAAAGCTGAGTTCCTCAAACTTATATTAACCATATTAATGGGAAGGGAGAAATATAGAAATTTGTAGTTTCAGTTGATCATGAAGAGCTCAAGACTGCAAAGCTAGACCCATCTGAATTTTGCAATTCAGTGTCCTGAATCACTTTCCAACTTCTAGAAGATTTTGCTTTCAGCATCCTCAATCTTTTTCCAAGTTCTAAACACAGCATACCTGCGAATGAACTCAACAATGATGGAAACCAAGTATGAAGGGTCTCCCACCATCTCCTCCTCAACGGGAGAGAACACAAAGCTGTACATCTCATCAGGTGAAATTGCTGGCGAAGAAAGTTGAGCCTCCTGCTGCTCTGAAACATTAGCAGGTCCCAGAAAATGTTGTTGTAAAGGTGATGACTGAATTTCAGTAATAGAAGTTTCAAAACCCAAAAAAATTTCTGTGTCGGGTTTACCATCAACAAATTGAATATCACTTGTATTGGTCTTTGGTGGTTCAGAGCTGGCATACTCCTCAGGGTCTGAAGAAAACAAAGTTGAGGATCTATTTAAGTGCTCACTGCCAGCTCCAGCAGCAGATTCATCTGTAACAGATTTCCCAAGTACACCTACTCTACTGGCAGTTACATCAGCTGCAGATCCCGGAATACTAACATGCAGCACAGTAGAAGGTGATGTCTTCTCATATTTTATTCCCTTGAGATAGCTGCCTGTTTTGATAGAGTGGGAGTAAGAGGTAACCAAAACACCCATTACCCTGGCAACCATGGGCACAGGTCTGCGTTCTAGAATAACAGTGCGTGCAATTGCTATGCACAATTGTTTAGCCTGAAAGAGCCAAAGTGGAAGAGAGTTACACTTGCAAATTCATCAGGAAGTTTGATGTAGAAAAGGACAAGGAAACACCATAAGGAAATGAAACTTTTCTCAGAGACAAATGCCTTAGGATATTTCTATAATTCCAGAGTACGACGAAGTTCATATTGTAGGTTTTTCTAGTCAATCTCTATATTTTAGATGGGCAATTGGCTTATTTGTAATGATTGATTTATGTTCATCATCATGGAAGAAGGAACAATTTATTGCAATATGGTCCACATAGGCCCCCATAAACAATTGGGTAAATGGGTGAGCCTATCTAGACTACATTAGGAGTACTACCTTATTGGCTTCCAACTTTCGGCGCTGCAAAAATTCAAGTACTGATGGCATTTCTGAGCTACTGGCAGAAATCGCCTGCAAGAGAATATCAGATGGTTTCTGCAACATGAGTATCTCAATCCTAATAACAACAAATACAAAAAATAATGAAAAAAAAAAGTATAGAACTTGCCTCCAAATCTAAATGAATCTTCCACAGTAACTTGTTGGCACCATCGCATATGAGGTCAGGAACGAGAAAAGTCCAGTCATCTCCATAGATGACAGCTTCTCTTTCATTTGCAATATTAGCCTCTGAACTCTCAGTATCTTCCCTACCAGACCGAGAAGTAGAAGAATTTAATCTGCGGATACCCCTCAGCAATAGTGGAAGTGGGGCTGATATGGGCGCCCGAGAATCAGCAAATATGTCATACAGTATAACGACCTTTGCATCGACTTGGTGGACAAGCAGTACATTATCAACCACACTAACAGCAATTCTGCTTGAATAAATAGGCAAAGAACCCTGCAGATGATCAACATCAATTTGTTACAAGGAGCACTAACAATTTTATTCACCTTTCAAATACTGAGACCCCCATGGGAAGAGGAGAGGGTGGAGAGGCAAAATAAAAAACTATTAAAAGCAATTAAATCACACCATTGGCAGACTATATGTTTATATGTTTTTGTGATCAACTCTGAATATTCAGATGTGAAGATGTGGCAAGTGACAGATATACAGGTTGAGCATTCTTTTGAGGTGACTGGAAGCATTTAAAGGCTACGATTCACTACAAATTAAAAGATTAAAAGGTCATGATTCATGATTGGAGGGGTTCGCTCGGTGATAGATGCATAACTCTCAAATGGTTAGTTGGATGGAGATCGTGAGTTCAACTTTCCATGAGCACGATGATCAGGAGATGAGACGCATGCTCATCTCCCATGCCACCAGCCTCTTGCCACTATACCTCTGGTGGGACTGGGGTCATGTTATGGCTTGACCCCTCTTGAGGGATTTGTTTGTGTATCCTCCATATTGACCTCACCTAGCAGGCTCTAATAAAGTGTGACATATACAACAGCGTTATTTAAACTAATCCTGCCAGTCTGCCACCAATGGACTGCAAATTCGACTCAATTAAACCAAGAAATGGCAAAGAAAGAATTTTGTGCAAGAACTTACCTGCTGCACAACAGCGTCACGGTAGAAACTATAAGAGTTGAGGAGCATTGCCACTCTATCAACTTGCAAGCAGTATATTCTACCATAGCTGTGGACAGTGAAAAATACTAAATCTTTGATTTTGGGGAACAATTCAAAGTAATTAGGTGGAGAAACTCAACAGTAGACACCTACACAGTGACAATATATATATCTTCAGCAGCTAGAACGGGCTTACTGTTAGCCTCAGATTTAGCCATTGCCACCTCAAACCTTGGTAAGCGAATAATCCCTGCAGATGAAAGCTAAGCAACAAAATAGTCACTGAGTCAGACAATAGTTGATGTTCAAGCTTAGACAAGCACCTCCTGTCAGTATCCATGTTAAATGACATACTCATATCATGGAACACCACAAACACTTGTCCGATAAATGCCTCTCAAGAGGAGTAATGGATTTTTCAGTTCTAGACCCGTAGTTCCAACCGACCAATAGACTGCTTTTCAGGGAAAAGATACAGATAGATGGAGGTATTCATTTACAGAAGACCTTTTTTTCTAATCCATTTACACAAGACTTGCATGCACATAATTGCACCAACTGAAAATAGAAAAATCCAAATGATCCTTGTCATTAAGCTGGTGAAAACAAATGAGACCGAAAATTAAACTGAGAAATCATGATAGCATATGATACTGATAACTTAGGTGTTGCAAATTGAGAGGGAAAAAAATACATGAAAGGGTCATAGGTGTTAAACCAAACAAGAACTAGATAGTTCAAGGTTTCTCCAACAAGTCTCAGGTTCAGGGCAGAATAAGAATGAATCAACTTAAATGGACAAGTTAACTTTCTATGCAAATGAAAAAACACAGAGCTCCATGTTTCTTTTGCTTCTGCTTCCAAACAAGTAACAAGAACTTGGCTATGCAACCATTTCTACTCAGCCTACATTAGAAAGGCAGTATTTCTTGGAACCGATTTCCAAATCCATTTTCCCTGATATACCAGTCCAGCCTAACACACAACATAAATCGGCAAGGGCTAAAAGAGAAAAGCATGACGGTAACCCATACCTGAAAGCCAGTGAAAGCCTTGCACTGCATTCCAGAAGCAAGAAGAACCAAGCGACTCTCATGTGTGTAAACATACCAACTAACATTCAATTTCCTAGTCTCCACCAAACTAAGCAATTTTGACTCAGAATTGTATGCAAACAAGTCCAGCCCACTGTAATACCACTCCGCTTAGTCAGATGAAAGAGAAAAAAAAACTCAAAACAAACCAAAATCTATTGAAACGAAATCCCTCCCTTTCCAAAATGAGCAGAAAATAAAAAGAGGTAAGAACAGAAAGAAAAAATGAAGGATATCAATATAAGACAGGCAGGCAGGCCTGAGGGGAGGGGGGTGTTAAACCGTGCAGGGATGTCAATAAATATCATATTCATACTGATTGTAGCATAAAGAAATGCAATTCATTCTTCGCCATTCACATAAAGCATATAGTAACTTCCCTTACCTGGTTTTTACAAATACAATATCACACAAAGGACAATCCGTCCAGAAAAACCCCAGAATATTCCCTGTCTCTGACCTGCACCTCTGGCTAAAAGTTTCCCCAGTTTCTCTATGCCAAAACTGTACCTCATGACTAGACCGTTGGATTGCTATAAACTTCGCATCTAAAGAATACCGGATAGATAAGATTGGTCCCTCACTTATCGAGTCAGATGTAGGGGCAACAAGAGGGGAAAATGGAACAGTTTTCCAGGAGAAGACCTAAACAAAAAGACCATGCACAGAAAAATGAACACGCAACCATTTAGTCCAAATAGAAGCAGAAACTCAAACCAAATGTGTGCGAGAACATTTGAATGCTCATTGAAATTTTTTCATATTACCTGATCAGATGTAGGGCAGAGTAGTAACTTATTTCCATCATCATAGAATAAACCCCTTGATCCAGAAATATTGCTGCGAAGGGGTGGAGACTGGATAAAAACATGTGACATGGCACCGGATCCACTCAAACTAACACTAGGCTGTGAACTTGATGCTTCCCCAGACATCTCTGCCTGTCAACTTCCGCTGAGAAGAAGGCAAAGAATAATACACATTGCTGTGAACAATCTGCAAATATCGAGCACATACTCACTGAGTACATTGTTAAAAACACAAAAGATCTCCTCACTGGAAATAAAATATATGAGATCTGAAGGAGAATATCACCATAAAGGAAACAATAAAACATTATATTTTGCAGTTGAACGAAACACCTTTTTTTCTGCGTGCTTCTGACGACTGCCTCCAACTTCACCCACGGTTCTTGCAGTATTAATGTATGCCTCAAAATAGTAAATGGTGCAGACTACAGAGTTACACCTTCCCTCGCAGCTATTCATGGGGGAGAAAGATTTAAAGTCAATTTTTCTAGAATTCAAATGCAGGGAGTCGTTTTTACTCCCGTCACCCAGAGCACTTCTTTTATCAATTTTAGATTATAATACCATTTGCTGCATGCAACTTTTTAGTGCGAGAAATTCTTTCAAACACATATCACGCTCTAGTTCTGGAACCTTGGCCGCAACACAGCCCCCATATTCTTTGGCCTATCAATACAAAATATCTTTCAGTAATACATCAAGCAGATTTCAAACACTTACAAAAAGCAGCTCTCGTTAAATTGTGTTCCAAAAATTCCTAAAAGAAATACAGATGCAAAGTATTAGTTAGATGGATTACAAACAGTCCACAGTTTATATGTCGGTTTTATAAAAATTCTAGTGATAACTCTTTTCAATGTTCTCAGCATTTTCCTACACCATCAGTATGAAGTCCAAATGGAGAGGTATATTTCTAAACCAAAGAGTTAAAGATCATCAACGAACCTGGGCTCCGCAATTCACTAAAATGCGCCTGAGGATGTTGGGAGTGTTCCTTTCTTTCATCTCCAGAATACTGTCAAAGCAATGTCCGAAAAATACACTCAGTTATTGATAGCACATCCTAGCATAGAATTTATGCCATAACTAATAGTCAAAAGGAAAGGCGCGTAACAATTCCAAATGCAAAGCGCCTTTGATAGTTATAGAAAGGTGTTCACTCAAAGTTAATAACTAACTAGTTGCAAAAGAGCTTCGTGCACCAGAACAGCGTAGATCAGCCTTCCCATGCAACAACAATTACTTGCTAATCGGCATCATTCGGAAGATTTCGAATTGAAATTTAACTGGCTAACGCCAATCTTAAACCGAAAGACTTTTCTTTAAAGTTCCGCAAAACAGTTAATAAAACCCTAACTAAACCCTAATGCCCTATCAGCCTCAACTTCCAAAGCAGAGTCTACAGAAAACTTACTCCTACTCCTATTCCTAGCTCTGTTGTCAGAGTGATCGTCCATGATCAATTACTCAAGAGTGCGATATTGTCAAAGTCAGAGAAGTACCTCTTGGATTGACCATTGGAAGTTCCCTGCTCACAATCTTACCCTTTCCCGGTTTTTGTTATGATTTTTTATTTTTGGGAGACGACGAAGAAGAAGTACCTAACAGTCTCGTTGGTCACCACTGAGCATCCCCCGAGATCTCGACGAACCGCCACGTGTGCGAAGGCTCCGGCGTCTTCTCGCTCGTTACATGGGCCCCCATGGGCTTTATGTGACAAAATTTGGGCTTCATATCTCAAAGGAGAAGTGAGAGACTCCAATTGAGGTCCGTAAGTGGGTCCATGCAAGATAAGTAATTCGCCTAGAATAAAAAAAATGAAATCTTTCGTAATTCTTCTCATTTTTATATTCTCTTGCTTTCGATTTCCATCCGGCACATCTAGAAAAAAAAAAAAAAAAAGATTTCCATCCGGCACTGTTGAGATTGGACAGGACTAAGAGCAATCGGACGGTCAAAATTAGCCAAACTCCAGCATAGATTTCTAATGGAGGAGAAAAATGGGCCCAATCTGGGGCCCAACACTGAAAGTTTCGTAAAAGTTCGGTAAGGCCTAATATCTCCAAGAGAGGAGAAAGCCCGCCCATCAGATTTTGTCCCAAGAGATGAGTCATCAGAGACAAAAAGTCCAAGGTCTCTCTTATACTGTGTTAAGAGGCCCCAGAGTATAGATTATCCCTCGAGACCATGGCCACCTCAATACCTATCCAGCGGCGCTGGTTTCCAGACTGGCCTGCTAGAGGGATTGGATGGGTTAGCCTGATAGGAAGAAAATGGGATGTCCCCTCATGTTAAGAAGCCCAATACGCCATTTGCGGGTAGATATGATCGGAGGAGAAGGACAAAAAAAGGAAGGGTATGAGTAAGACTCCATGGGGGAAGACAGGAGAGTAAGATCATTTTCCTATCTCTCTCATGATCGTCTTCTTTGGTAGGAACAGAATCTTATTCCTGAGTGAGCCAAATTCAGCCTGATTCTCAGTCCAGTATTTTTTGGATATCCGTCTAGCGGATCTTGTGATGGGTCGATTTTTTTTTTTCACTTCATCAATTTCCATAGGGCATAAAATCCTTGAAGAGACTGCGCTGCCCTGGCCTTCGTAAAGAAAAAAATTGTTATTATTTCAGATTCTATAAGCATTTTGTTGGTCATGACCGACAACAGAGTTGTCGGTCATTTCGTTGTAATGTCACAACTCGTCCAACTCAAAAAGATTATAACGAACCCCACCACACCCAACCCCTCTCTCTTTCTCTCCCATAATTAGAAATGATGCTGCCTGCATGCTCCACCCACTCCCTTAACTTTCGTAATACTAATTTTTAAGCAACACATTATCTGTCAACAGATATCTATTAGTAGCTCCGAGTCAGCGGTTCCTTTTTTTTAATTTTTAATTTTTCATATTACAACAAAAACTCTTAAAATTTGAAGAGAAAGAAGTCTCTTCATTATCAATAGCTAAACACCCATCCACATCAGCGACCAAATATGGAAAACATATTATAGGTGGCAATCATTGTCTGCTTATCACAAATCTCAGTCGCTCGAGTTGTATATGTCAGTTGGGGACGCTTACAGCCGCAAACCTTGGACTACGTATAATAGCACGCAAAACAAAATCAAATTGAATGTATAGTGTACTCAGCCATACGAGTCAATACGAGGACATGTGTAGAACTCGCTCATCACATTCTAGATAAGTCAGAGATAGTAATGACGGTATTGAGATTTGAATTTGAGATATGTAAGAACTCAAACAATTGACTTACCACCGGACCAAATTCCTGGGTCAAATTGAAAGTTTTGTCATGTAATAAACAATATGTATTTTCTTTCCATAATATTCTACAATAAGTAAAAAGTTTAAACTTTTACTTATCGGCATACTCTTATATGTTGACGCGACTCAAGTTATTTCTGTCCCTTTTTATTTCACCATTTAAGTTATTCTATACATACATAAAAAAAAAGTTAAATAACAAAATTTATATTAAAAAAATAGTCTTCTCAATTTTTTTTATAAGTTACTATTACTACTATATTCGTCCAACATTATTACAACATCACGTGGGAAGACACCTTGTTGTCGGACATCGGTTGTGGTGACCCACAAAATGAACAAAAAGGTTATACGCCTAACCCCCTCACCCTCAGCCCCTCTCACCCCAGACAAATAAGAAATTGAGAGGGGACTGAGATGCCTGCTGCTGAGTTCCACTTTTTCGAGCCGAATCACACGGTTTCACTAGATTCGGACTGATCGGAAAGAAAACAAAAGTGGCAAAGTATCCGAGACAAGAAGAATCCTTTAGTTACAATGAGTGGTTGGTGGACAGCCTTTTCCCCTGGCCTAGAGATAATCTATACTCTATAGGACCATATACATTGAACGAATTTTTTACTTATCATAAATAACTTAATATATATATATATATGCGCTCTAGCCAAAGGAAAGAACATCAAGAAGACAATAACCATCTCCCCGATACTCATATTACTCAACCAAAGTGCCAACACATATGTCTATATATATGCGCGCTAGCCAAAGGAAAGAACATCAAGAAGACAAGAACCATCTCCCCGATACTCATATTACTCAAACAAAGCGCCAACACATGTCGCTGATGTGGTAGGACAACACAGACTGCCAGCCCCATTAACCAGGTGCCGCACAAGTTAAAAGCGATATTTCAAATTGTGTAATTAAAATCTATTTTGAATATGGTAGGAGAATATTAATTTAAATAATGTTTTTTTAAAAAAATTAATACAAAGTTTTAAATTTAGAAAATAAAAATCCTGCAAAAAGTTATGTGCTTTGAGTCTTTTGACGCCCTTTTTTCCCCTTCGAAATTTAGTCTTCATTCCCCTTCGAAATCATCACGAATGGTCGAACCCTCCCACTTCCCTGCGCAGCCACGCCCAGTGCACTGCCCATGCGGCCACGCCCACAGCGCCCAGCCCGAAGCCCCACTCCACAGCACCTGGCCACAGGCCCACAACACCCGACTCCCCGAGTGCTCAGCGCCATTCTTCCCCCACCGGCACCGTATTAAGCTTTCTTCTCTTTTTGGTGAGCATTTGTTTGATGGCTCATGCAATAAGCGTTTAATTTCTTGGTTCGCTTCTTGGTCAAGCAGACAAGCACAAATCAACTATAGATAGATCCATGGTCTTTGCTTCGGTTGAGTGCAATGGACGAGGGTTTTGTAACTTGTTTGGCTGCTAGTTAGAGTTTATCTTATAGATATTGCAAGGAAGCTCATTATTCAAGATTCGTTTCAGGTTTGCTTAGATTGTCTGTAATCAATACGAGTATTGTCGTGTGGCTGCTTGTAACTAGCAAAGTTCATGGAATTGGTTGCCAGGAAGTGTAAAATGCGAGTTTATAAGTCAAATCAGGGTAGCTCTGGACAAACGAAAACTTTTCTGTAATGAAGAATTTGTCTCTAACTATATTAGTGGTACTTCAGCAAGAATGCATAATAATTTGGCATTAGAAGTACGGTAAAGAATCTGTCTATATATCTCTTTACTGACAGCTTCTTTTACCTGTTAGTCTTCTTGAATTGGTATTGTCTAAATTTACAGAGATAAAGCAAGATAAAACATATTCACGCTTTTATATTAATGTATTTGTTTGTGTGTGTGTGTTTGAGACATTTGTAGTCTGACTTATGGTGCTTAACTTTTTGAGACATTTGCAATTAATTTGTTATCTTAAGTCTCATATACAATCAAAATCATGACTCCCTTTTATGTTAACTTTACAATTCAATAATCATATTGGAAGTAATGTTAACGAAGAAAACTGGACATATTTAAGCGTAATTTAGATGAAAATCCCTAATATTAATGAACTTTTGAGGTGAGAAAAGGGACAGTTAGTTCAACAAAAAGCAAACACAATATGAAGATCATGATATAAAATGACACAAATTTCATAGTTTTTTAAGTGATAAATGTTAACTATAATATGGGTTATAGCCATTAAATGTCAACTCATTTGCCAAGTACTTAGATTAAGTAAGTCAACAATGTTAGAGATTTTTATAAGTGATAAATGTTAACTATATTATGTTTTTTTAATCAACTATTACTACCTTTATTAATGAAAACTTAAAACAAGAAAACTATGGAGGGTCAGTTCCAGCATAAACCCAGTACAGTTCAGCCATTAAAATATTAGGGGTTATAGCCATTAAATGTTAACTCATTTGCAAAGTACTTAGGGTCCGTTTGTGCTCTAAAATTTTAACACAATTAAATATTACAATATAATCTCTTTCTCCTCCATCAAATCATTACTTTTCACTACAAAAAATATAAAAAAATTTACCACTCTCTTCACTTTTTCACTAAACCTAATACCTAACATTTTACTCCACAAACCCACCCAAATTAAGTAAGTAACACAATGTTAGGGTTTTTTATAAGTGATAAATGTTAACTATATTAGGGGTTGCGCCGCCCGTGTTAAACAATTCATGCAATATACATAAGATCTAACACGTAACCTAGTTAACTCATAATTATTAATATTTTCTAATGACTACCCCCGGAAGTCTTAATTCTATACTATATTTTCTTTCCATAAACACTAGATTTCGTGCTTGGCTCTAGCAAGGGCGGCTTAATTAGGTAATTGCCTGCCTAAGTACCCCATGATAAGATCTAATTTAATACAAGCCATAAAATATTAGATAATAAATATTTGATTTATCTGGACTATTAATATCACATTTAATTTAATTGTTCATAAATACATGTTTTAAATGGTACATGACCCTAATAAACTAAAATCAATTAGAATAATCAATTTCATTGTATACCTTTTTCTCATTGTTCGAAAACATGTAAAAATCAAGTCAATTTTTAGAGCTATGAACTAGCCCCTTAATTTTATATGAATGTAAACATAATGGCAGTCCAAAGCATTAAATATGGACCTTAAGTCATGAAAATTTTAGGAGATCAATGAAAGTCATAACTAATGCAATCATGCATGATGCATGAATGATAAGTAAGATATATAATATTATCCTAAACACCTATTTTATATATCAATATATTTCAAATTGGGATGGTGATTCAGGAGTTAAAATCGAATACTCTTATACTAATTACTATAGTCTCTCTGCAATTGGATAAAATACAAGAATAACAACTATTTTGATTATATATTCATTTGATAAGTAAATATATATTTATTAAAATTAGAAGAATAGTTTTTTAACAACATTTATTAATACTAACATTACTGATCTGATCATAAAATATATATTAATACTAACATTACTCTTTAAGTGTAATCTTATTTGTGCCTTTTTGTTGTCACGAAAAATAAGGTTAATGATTCGAAATGATTTTTTTTTAAAAAAAAAAACAGAAATAGTCCGGACCATTTAAGTGGTTCAGACTGAACTGCTTTAAACCTGAACGGATTTTCGATTGTGCGGCCCTAATTTCAAGCTATACATAGGTAATATTTGAATATTGAAATAATTTTTATTTTTTATGAAATTTGTTCCCCCAACCATATTTCATATCCCTAAAAATATAGTCTGTCAAGTCAGAAGTCTGCCCACTGGATAGGTTCATGTTGGAAGACACCTAGGTCGAGGTAAAATATTTAGATATATATTCAAACATCTTTGAGTGGCCATTAGTGTGTGTCGCTTCCTAAGAATCATTTGAAAGCTACACTTGATTTAGCAGTGTTTAATAATAAAAAAGGAGATGAAAGGGATAAGAAAAAACCTTAAGACAACACGAGATTAAAAGAATATTTTGCAGGTTTTATAATAAAAGTATATTCAGTTGGTATCGCGATTAAAGTTTTTTAATTAGTTAATTAAATGATGAGAATTAGATAGACACCACGTAGCTATAAATTACATTTAAAAGCATTAAGTTCTTAAGTTAGGTAGATTCAGGGCAAAAGGTTAGTAGGCTAGGGGGCTAGGGACCGTGACCCTCCAACTCCTAAAAATTAAGAAATTTTTTAAATGTTGACTCTATTTTGTTTATATTGACCCTCTCAAAATTACCATTAGCTTGGGACCTAATAGATCAGAAAAAAAATTAAAAGAGAAAGTCAAATAAAACAATTTTTGTAGAAAAAAAACAATAAACAGAAGCTTAAAGTTAGATCAAGCATAATTTTGATGCACTTCTTTATTTTCTTGATGGTTTATTTGAAAATTAGATATATAGGTATTTTATGAATTGTGATTTTTTGTTATGTTATGAATTAATTATATAATATAATTTTAAGAGATAGATACAATATATAAATTATATATTATTTAATGTTATTTATATAAAATTTCAAATATTATTAGTCTTATAACGAAATTTATATATTATTTTTATCTATTTATAAAATCTACAGTGCAATTTAAAGAAATTACAGCTAGATAACACATTTAGAGGATGTTCGATTAGTGTGTATTTTGAGATTTTTTTTTTGTGTTTTGAGAATTTGTAGGTGATGTTAACTTTATTGATATGCGTGTTATAGTTATTCTTAGGTGATGTTAAAAAACGTGTTCGGTTTGTATATTCTCAAGACTCAAAAAAATCCTGAGAATACAAAATAACCGAACAAGCTCTTACAGTTTAGATACATCTATAATTTTGTGGAAAGGTAAAAGTCAATTTTCAATGCGAGGGTTGAAATACGTCTACGGGAGAAAAAAGCCATCAATGACATGACTGTTGACCTTACTCAGACAAAGACAAATATGGGGATGTTTGAGATTGTAAATTTTGGGTATTGAAGTTTGAGAAATATTATAAAGTAAAGATATGTTACGAGAGTTGGTGAAAAAGTGAAGAGAGAGAAGATTTTTAATAAATATTATAATAATAATAAATTATGTGATGAATTTTGTATTATTAAACCTAAATTTTTAGGTCCAAATTATTAAGACTCAAACAAGACCTATAATTTACATTAGACAAACACGAGTGTCACTACACATTCAAACTATTATAAAAACGTTTTTTTATTAGTCTTTTATCTCTCCATTTCTTTTGATTAATTATAAAAGGTTCCTCAAATCAAACAATCTCATTTATCTTTAAATTTTTCATAATCACTCGTATCAATCCACTCCATAAACTTATGGAAACATTTCATTTTCATTCTTAACTTATTTTTAATAATATCGTACTAAGAGTGTGTTTGTGTTGTAAAATTTTTGGTATTGAGTTTAGTGTTGATATTGGGTTTAGTGAAAAAGTAAAGAGAGAGGTAATATTTTATATTTTTTGTAATTTTTTATATTTTTTTATGAGAGAGAGAAATATTATATTAGAGTATTTTATTAGAAGAGAGATAAAATTTTGGTTGCAAACGCAGCCTAAGTTTTTCCGTTATACATGAACTCTCGTATTGAAAAGACTAGAATGACCTCATTTATTCATTGAACTAACCTAGACATAATGAATAGAAACCCAATATTTTATATCTGATTTACCATGACCTTCAGAAAATATTTATACAAAAAAAAACCCCAGGATATCAACACAAAGCAACGTATATATTCGGGCATAAATTAAAATACGAACAAATATATAAAGCCCCAAGAAAAAGAAAAAAAAAACGTTATTCTCCATATGAAAATCATAACCCATATAACAAACAAAAGAGGAACGTTGATCGCAAATCTAAGCAACAATCATGAAACAAAATCCAAACCCTAACAGAGTTTTAAAAGCAGAAAGCAGAAACCATCTGCTTATCAGAAGTTGTATAGATGAAAACGAAAAAAGTTGTGAAATATTAAAACCTCTTCACCTATTATAAATCGGACAAATACATAAATACGAGGGACTACGAGATGATGATTCGAATAGAAAGAACTCACCGGGTGGTTTGCGAAAATCGATGGATCCCAGCGACTGAAGTCGCGAGATCCGTGATGGGATGAATCCCTCCATTTGGATACTAAGCCTAGCGACTTCGAAGACCTGTCGTGCTTCCTCTCCTTGAAGAAATGAGATTGTATGGTCATTTTGGTCTTTTCAATATGAGTGAGTTCACGTAACAATACGTGGGACGAAAAAATGTAGAACGACATCGTTAAAAATAAGTAAAAAATGAAAATAAAGTGTTTATTCAAATTCAAAGGATCGTGCTGATATGAGTTCAAAATTATAGGAAATTTTGAAATAAGTGAAATAGTTTGAGTGAGCTTAATTTTTTTTTTCATTTGTTTTTCTCTTGCTCTCGTCTATATATATATCGTTAGAATAAATTTGTACTCCCTTCCTGCATCCCAAAAATGAGCAGAGCGTGACAGCAATCAAACCAGAGCGCGAGTGTTTGTGCGCCGTTGGCGTTTTCTCACCAGGGCACTCGAGAGATTTTCCAAATGAACAACTTGCATCCTTTGATTGTGTTCGATTAATGTGTATTGTGAGGATTTTTTTGTGTTTTGAGAATTTTTATGTGATGTTAACTTTATTAATATGCGTGTTGTAGTTATATTTATGTGATATGAAAATTTATGTTTGGTTGTAGAATCTTAAGGATTCAAAAAATCCTGAAGATTCTTCATAAACGAATATGCCCTTTAATTCTCTGGTCGGCTCGGTTGGAGATATATTCCTTATCCGACGACGAATTCCGCTAAAAAGGCCATGGAATTAATTTCACCTGGGTAAGTAATAAAATTATCCAGTTAAAGAAAAAAGATCATCCGTGGCAAACTCCCATTTGCCCCACTCCCCATGTCTCCTACCTCACCGCAGGCTACTCCCGTGACATTTTGTCTCAGTTCAGTAGCCCCCGCGACGTAACACTACTCGGTCACAGAAAACTGGGAATATAGAGATTAGAGAAGAAGAAGAAGAAAGAAAACCGAGAGAATTGTGGAAAACTTACACGGCCCCACCATTGACCATATTAGGCGTCTCTCCACTACTTTGTACGGCAATCTCTCGGTATGCCATCCGTTCTCTCTCTTCCCTTCTTGTATATTATACACGTTTGAGTATATTTTTCTCTTTCTAATAAAGGTGGGACTGAAAAATGCGGTTAGACTTTGGCCTTTGATGGAGGGCATCGCTTTCAAGGCAAGCGAGAAAAGCTAACTGGATTAGAAAATTGCCTCTTAATCTCCTGTTCTCTTTCTCTGACTGATTAGCTCACTCGCTTGCTCCCTCGCTCTTAGATCTGACTCTCTGAGCTCGAAGAAGATCTCCCTATAAAATTTACTTTCTCTGCACGTCACTCGATTCGGTTTTCCATGCTCGTCTGCTTTATTTAAGGTAACGGTCAATTCTTTCTCTGAGCTGGACGGACTCTCTGTTTGCTTCCGTACAAAATAGAAGGAAAGATAATTCCGAGTTTCGATATTTCATATTTGTTGCAGTTCTGATTTGTCAAACGTTGAGAAGTGTTGTCTGGGGAATAACTTGTATCGAGCTTTGTTAACTGCATATATTATCCCTACATTGCGGCAATGACGTACTTTTAACTTTTTTGTTGTCATGTGTTTCTTTCTTTCTTGCTTTTTTCTTTTTACAATTTTACGCACCTTTTGTTATCTCATCCTTCTCGTTTTCGTGCTGGATTCAAGAATTAGTTCCCTTAATTTCTGTTTGGTTGCTGAGAAAATGGAGGAAAGCAGAACTCAGTTCTATATTTAGAAGGCGTTATAAGGCAATTCGAAATTGGTAAAGGGTCGATTCAACTAATCCGATATGTTAATATATACTGTCGTGTATTTTTCAGTTCTGGATAACGATACTAGAAGTAAAGGAGTATGGATTTGTTTTTTTACTATTTCTGCAGTACATTTTCTCGGTAAACAAACAGGGCCGTTGACAATGCTATATGCTCGACGAGCTAAAGTTTTGAAAATGTTTTTTTTTACTTATTCTGAGATAATTTTTGGTAGTCCATGTGCTGCAGCTTTGAATTGACGATGAGTAATCTCTTACATGGATTTCAGACTTAAAATAAAAAAACTTTCTGTCGTGGATTGATTGGAGGCTTAGAGGAGGGTACCGTGTTGAGGAACACCTAGTTTGAATTTTTTTTTTCTGTTTGGATTCAGAGTTGATTTTTATCTCATTATGTTGAAAGATTGACTTGAGGTCGTAATGGCATCAAAACAAAAAGCAAAACCGAAGAAATTGGGTTCGATCAGCTCTAAAGCTGCTAATTCTGCTTCATCTTCCACTACATCATCGTCCAAACAATATTTGGACACTTCTATCGATGGTCAGAGCTCTCCTGCATCTTCATCAGCACGAAGTAAGCCTCAGTATTTTCACTCAGAGACTTTACCTTTGGAGACAGATAGATCCAAAGAAAATGTCACAGTGACAGTTCGGCTTCGTCCACTGAGGTGTATTTCACGTTTCCAAACTGTATTTTGTTGGATATTCTATTGGCGAGTATCTGAAGTTCGTTTTTTTCTGTGTTGGGAGTAGTCCGAGGGAAATCCGACAAGGAGAGGAGATTGCATGGTATGCAGATGGTGAAACTATCTTGCGGAATGAGCATAATCCTTCAATAGCTTATGCATATGGTAAACTATATATTACCCTCGTAGATTTTGTAGTATTCATATTGTTGTCATCATCTATAAATTTTTCAGTGTAAGAATTAATAATGAAAGTTCCTTGTTTCGTAGATAGTGGAAGAATAGTTGGTTGTGGATAACTTACATTTTTGTTCCATACTTGATTCAAGAGACATCACACTTCGTAAAGAAGTTCTATAGAAAAAGAAAGTACCTAAGAAAATTTTGCTGTTTTGCAAGTGGAAAAGAAACTACAGGTTTAAAGCTACTCATTACATACTGAAATTGTCAAAGTTATTTCCAAAGGACAAGTATTAGTCAAATTGATTAACATATTACTCATTCAAGTCAATCCTTGATACAGCATTCTGTGTCTCAGTTCATTGGTTTTCTATTCCTTGCCTCTAGATCGAGTATTTGGCCCTACAACTACAACTCGACATGTTTATGATGTTGCGGCGCAGCATGTTGTTAGTGGTGCTATGGAGGGCATCAATGGTAAATGGTTTCTCTCCCATGTAATGATTTTCTTTTTTCCTTTCAACCAAGTTTTTAACTCGTGGTGCTGCTTCTATTTACTCAGGTAGTGTCATGGTATCCGCTTGGCCTTTTCCCAATTTATGGGATGGCCTTTGCAAATACTTTTTGAAACCAATCCTTCATCTCATCAGGGTTATTTCCACTTATCACAGGAACAATTTTTGCTTATGGGGTGACAAGCAGTGGCAAGACCCACACTATGCATGTGAGATTATATATTTATGCCCTTCCTTTCCTTACATTTTGTATCTGCAAGACATTTGATAATGCATAATTCTTAAACATTTACCATAAACATGTGCTATTCCATCATACACTTCGGGTTACAAAATGATGACTCTGTGCTCTGTCATTCTTGTTAGTAGAACTGATTCATGACCCTCTCTGTTTACATAACAAATTTGACTACTTAATAGCATGTGTCATGATTTGTTGAAATGCTCTGCAGTTGTTTAACGTTGATAAAGAGTGGTTTATGTGTAGGATACCCAGAATATTGTGTCGCAGTGTTTGTATTTTTAAGTAATTTCAAGATCCAGTGTGTAAATTGCACTTTAAATTTTTCTATGCTATGTGCGCTCGTTTTGTATGGCATGTACTAGATGTTTGTTTATGAGAAATACTTGCTTCAAAATATTTGATGGTGTTCTTTCCTAAATTTGGTTTTGATATTCCTCATTGTCTAAATTCCTGTCACCATGTCAATAATTGTTTTTGTATGTTTACTGGGAGCAAATGGGTTCCAGGATTCTTTTAAGTAAATTTTAATGTGGAGGAAATCAATGTCAGCAAACTTATGTTTCCTCTATCTATGTGTTTGAAGTATGTTAAGCAGGAGATTATCATGTGACCACTATAAATTGGTAATACCATTTGTTAAAACGTATTGCTTTCATTCTAGATTGTTAATGTGTAGGTCATCTTGCATAATCCTACAGTCCTCTTCATTAAAGAAAAAAGAGAAGTCCATATACAGTCCAAACTCCATGGCTACACATGTCCACGTAGGATATGCTTTTAGAAACTCAATTTCAATAAGGTTCTTAATTTTGTCTTACAACTTGCATTTTGTGTATGCTGCACTGACAGATATTGTGGTATCGTGTGGCATAATATATCAACAAAAATGATAAAGTTTACTTATAAAAAAAACAAAAATGATAAAGTTTGAATTTATAAATCTGAGCTACATGGTAATATAGTGCATATGGCAATTGCAGGGTGATCAGAGATCCCCTGGAATTATACCACTGGCAGTGAAGGATACCTTTGGCATCATCCAAGAGGTAAGGGATAATGGAGTCTCTGTAACATCCATCTATAAATTTTCTCATTATGAAAACTACAGAGTCTGACATGTATATATGCCCTAGACGCCAAACCGAGAGTTTCTGCTGCGTGTGTCGTACTTGGAGATCTATAATGAGGTGAGCTTCTTGTTATTCTCTATTTGCATTTTTCTCACCCTTATGCTTTCGCAAAATATACTGTATTTTTCATGAATCTTAGAAGCCTATGTTGCTATGAACTATCTTCAATGCTGCTTTTTTATCTTTCCAATGAATACAATATCCTTTTAAGTGTTTTTTTTTTCATTTCAGGTTATTAATGACCTGTTGAATCCAGCAGGACAGAATTTAAAAATTAGAGAGGATGCTCAGGTACTTGTTGGTTACATTCTAATCCTTTTTCTTGATACCGTCTTCCTTCTCAATAATACTCAAGTCGCAAAGCTGGACATTCATATTATACTGATTGCTTCTATCACTCAATTAATTTTGTGATTCAATGCTTATTGCTAAACTTCCTCAATTATAGTGAAATTAATATAGCAAGCACAAGGTATTTTACTCGATTAATTTTGGCTGCCTAGGTGTGATGGCCCTACAAACATAGGCAGTTGAGAAGTAAATAAGTTGGCACTGACATCGGACTGGAGGATTTGAGGATTAGACAGGACTGGGTGTTTGGAAATTGGAAAAGGTCGTGGCCTGGGGTGCATCGAATGAACTAAGCCGTGTGACCGATATGGTTGAAGTCAATGAGATCTCTTGGGAGTGCAAGTTTGCTTTCTAAGTTGAAATGATAAGACTAAATGTGTAATAATTACATTATCAGTTTAATAAGCTTAGTTGACGTACCCCCTAGCCGTGAGATGGATTTCTTATCGTATCTTGGTTTGTGGCACCATTTGTGTAGCCTCAATGAAAGTCAAAATCTAGTGGTTGCATGATGTCTATTGTGATGGTGTGATACAATCTGAGGGTAGATAACTGCAGATGAGTCGATTGCAATTACCAACTCAGGTTTTCAGCTTGAAAAGTATTGAAAAATTTAGGGTGTGTTTGAGTGACAAAATTTTATGGTGGTTAAAATTTTGGGTATAGAAGTTGATGAAAACGTGAAAAGAGAGTGAAAAAGTGAAAGTTTATGGGAAGTGGTGAAAAAGTGAAAAAATTTATGGAAGTTGGTGAAAAAGTGAGGAGAGAGAAATTTTTGTAATGATGATAAAATTTTAGAGAGCCAAAATTTTGGTTGCTGAATGCTTAGTATAATTCAAGGTTATTCTGTTAGTTAATATGAACTCGCTTAGGCTGTAACTGGCTGTTAGGTTAAATTGGGGTGCCACATGGTCAGTTGCTACATGAAATTAGGTAATGAGTATTTAGCCCATCTATTTAACACATTTTCCCACATTGCTATTGCTTCAGTTGTGCAATATGTTAGTGATCGGATATTTGTGACTGTCATTACAAGTAAATGGAATTCACGCCTACTCTACCTCACATTGAAATATAAGATCGTTTCTTTTTATCTGGTCTGATAGTTGGGTCCACGTACCGCCTATTCTCACACTTGAGGGGGAGTGTTGGAATGTATATATAATGGTTCAGTTGGTTAAGTCCATCACTTCTTATTAGATTAATTTTTGCATCAAGTATCTATAATTGAACTTAGGCGTGCGTTTATTTAACATGAAAGTTACAGATTTCTTGGGCTCTCAGATAATTATGCCACCATTTTTTTGAGGCACTCAACATTGCTCAATTGTTTACGTATACCTAGAACACAGTTTTGAACTTTTGCTAGCTGCACATGAAGCAATGTTTCTCTCATTCTCTTCCTCTTTGGAATGACCTTGCTGCCGAGCATTGCTACTGTTTTACCTTCAGAGGGACCTGTGGATTTATTTTGGTGAATGCTTTTGTTACACGTGAACATACACACATGCTCTTCTTTCTGACTCTTGTATTCTTGAGCCTTTTAATTTCAGAATCATCTGTTCAGTTTGTTTATAGGGCTCATTAGTCTACTAAAACTCTGTTGTCTAGAGGTTTGGAATGGGTCAATTACTATTTGATTCATGCTTGTAGGGCATTTTTGTTGAAGGAATAAAGGAAGAAGTTGTATTATCCCCTGCTCATGCCCTTTCCCTTATAGCGGCTGGAGAAGGTAAAAATCTGTTGTTATCTTTTGTTATACAATGAAAGCCAAACAAAAAAGGGTCGATTCCAAATTGAGCTGGATGATCTATTAATGATTTGTCACATATGAATAGCTTACTGTCACATGTGGACTCATACTCTATAATTCTTGCATTGTGAAAACATATTTGTGACAGGTTATCAATAAACATACCAAAGACAGAAACAGGTTTATGTCTTTGGGTTATGTTAGAGTTGTTTGAGAAACACAATTATCTAGATTGCTTGTCTTGTCAATTGAGGGTTTTATCCTATTTTATCCGCTTTTCTATGGCCATTCAGATAATTTATATTCTGACTGTTGACGACAGAGCACAGACACGTGGGATCCACAAATTTCAATTTACTCAGCAGCAGGAGCCATACAATATTTACGCTGGTATATTTTTCCAATCTTAGTGGACGCATATAATGGAGCGTTAATTAATTGTGGCATTTCAGTTGGTGTTTCTTATATGTCATTCCTACCTTTTCATGCCTTTCCTGACAAGATTGCTTTTTCACACTTTCTTGATGCAGACACAGAGACACTTAAATGCAAACACCTTCACACTCACCCTGTAAACTTGTCCACCCACATCCTTTTTGCATGCAGAAAAACATACAGGGGAACAAAAAATTCTCTGTCATGAACATATCTGGCCCTTAGATGATGGAGTTATCTATCACTTGATCTCATTTAACTCTTATGGTGGACTTATTCCAGTGAACATTTAATTGTCTAAATTTCCATTTTGGGTGATTATCCTCTCTAGCTTAAATTTCTTCTTCTACCTTGTTTACAGACAATAGAGAGCAGCCCATATGGTCAAAATAGTGAAGGGGAAGCTGTAAGCCTGTCCCAACTGGTAATTTGTATACATTACTGGAACTACTACTTTCCTTTTCGTGTTTCATTCAGAATTTGTTTAACTTCCTTTAGCTCCAGATTTCATCTCCATGAAATGATTCTGTCATGTATTTTACATGTATATAACTTTTGTATATCTTACTTATACTTGCAGAACCTCATCGATCTGGCAGGTTCCGAGAGCTCAAAAGCAGAAACTACTGGTGTTAGGCGGAAAGAAGGATCCTATATTAATAAGAGCCTCCTAACACTTGGAACTGTGAGGCCTCCAACATTGTGTTGGTTATTCATTTTTGGAAGTCAGATTTATTTTCTTTTGCTAATCATCGTTATCAATGATGGTATTAATCTTTTTGGCAGTGATTTCCTTCAATGTGATTAAGCTATCAGTTGCAATTTTTGTTTTGTCTCTACCACATTATGTTGTGTGAGTAGAGAGCCAGTCTATTATGTTTCTGAACTTAATGGCCAGTACACTGATCACGTGCTATCTATATGGATTGCTTGAGCATGAACTGATCACTTCTCCCTCTCTCTCTCTCTCTCTCTCACACACACACGCCCGCGCGCATGGAATGTTTCTTTTGGTTTTATTCTTGGCATATTCCTGTATCCCTTACCAATTATTTAAGTTTTTATCCAATTATGTCTGAAACACCTTTTCATGTTTAACATATATTTCACTTTTGTTTTTGTTTTTCGTTATATCGTTCCTTTTTTTGCTGAAAAGAAAAAAACATTTTCTGTTGCCATTTGGATCTTGTCTTATTGCATGATTATGACATCATACATAATTTACATATCTGCTAAAATGATTGGTATTGTCATAGGTTATATCCAAGTTAACAGATGGGAGGGCTACTCATATACCATACAGAGACTCTAAATTGACCAGACTTCTTCAATCCTCACTGAGTGGTCATGGACGTGTATCTGTAAGGCTTCCTTCTCATATACATGTCATGACATATTTCTGAGAGAGTGATAATTTAATCTACATATATGTGGCTGCTAGTTTATTTATTTGTCTATCTTTGTTGTCTGAAATTACAGCTTATATGCACTATCACTCCTTCATCAAGCAGTACAGAAGAGACACATAACACACTTAAATTTGCACACCGTGCCAAACACATTGAAATCCAAGCAGCACAAAACAAGGTACATCTATTTAGTGTCTTTTGAGCTGTATGTATTTTCAATTATCTTCTTTGATTCTTATGAATTTTCTGATTTTTGAATGTGCAGATTGTTGATGAGAAGTCACTTATCAAAAAGTACCAAAATGAGATTCGTACCCTAAAGGAAGAGTTAGAGCAGTTGAAGAGGGGGATTGTTATAGTTCCTCAACTGAAAGATAATGGAGAAGATGACCTTGTGCTCTTAAAACAAAAGGTACAGTTGTACTTCTGTAGTTGATTTTTTTTTTGGGTGGGGTGTTTCATTTTCTTTAATGCTCTATATTGAATTTTTTTCTTTGATGCTTGATCAAATTGCGAGTTTCGCCTATGCCTGCATTTTTGCTACTCTAAGAGTTTTCCTTGCATAATTCTTTGTCGTTGAGGTTTAATGTCAACTCAAGTTACTCTATATTGTGTACGTGTATTATATGTCATAGTAGTTAGGTGTACACTATGATTGAAGAAAGCTACTACCTTTCATCTAATTGAGCTACAGTAACTAGAAGTATGATAGTGGAGTCTCCTCTACACTGTTAGTGGTTAACAGATGATATTAAATGGCTTGATCCCTCTTTTTGGATGTGGTGTATAAAGCTAGAAGATGGTCAAGTCAAGTTGCAATCAAGATTGGAGCAAGAAGAAGAAGCTAAAGCTGCTTTATTAGGCAGAATTCAACGGTTGACAAAATTAATTTTGGTCTCCACAAAAGCGTCGCAACCATCAAGATTTCCTCATCGACCTGGTCCTAGAAGAAGACATTCCTTTGGTGAAGAGGAGGTATAACCATGCTGTTTATCCTGCTTCTTCCTCTTCCTCAAACCTCAATTCTGTCTGATCTGCTAGATTTTTAAAAAAGGAAAGTCTATGTGTTGACACTCGTTGCTTATATAAAATGCAGCTTGCATACCTTCCACACAAAAGGCGGGACTTGATTTTAGACGATGAAAACGTCGAATTGTATGTTTCTCTTGAGGGGAATGCAGAAACCACTGACGATGCACTTAAGGAGGAGAAAAAAACACGGAAGCATGGCCTTCTAAACTGGTTAAAGCTGCGGGTATATTTTGTTCTTGTTTTTCCTTAAAAGATTGATTCTTTAGTTTAGTGATTTTTATCTGTTTTCCCTCTCTCTCCATCACCCCCCCCCCCCAAAAAAAAAAGTGAGTTTAGGCATATAAACTTTGGGGTTTGTTCTGGATTTCACCCTTTTCATGTAACTACAAGCATCTTGTGAGTGAGAATTTCTTTCCTATTTCTCAATATGTTTATTGTTTTGTCTCCAGTATATCATCGGGCTGAAAGCATCTAATTTTGGGAAATTGTTCATCAAGTGTTCATTGGTGCAATAAAGGTTTTTTATAAAAATGATCAGAATCTCCATTCCATCTGTTTCTATATAATTTCTTCAGAGAGGTATTTCAGGTAGTAAAGAGCTCGAGAAAGATGCTCTCTTCTTTTAGACAGTTGCTTTAGTGAGGAAATTAACAAGTGATAAATTGATTAGAGGCATACTATCTTATTGGATCGGTACTGGAGTCTGATGATCACTTCTGACTTTGTTGTTCTGTTGGTAGTGAGCTTTGGTCTCTTTTTCCTTCTTTTTTGCAAAAGTTTTTGGCTTCAATAGGTGATGTCATTGAAGGTGGTTGAGACGTGTCTTTGTTGGGAAGGATGATTTGGGAGACATAGGAGTGGTGTAATTTGGAATGCAGCCCTACTTTGTCTCGTGTGGAGATTGTGGTGTGGACTTTATATGGGGGTGGTCTTCTGTGATTGTCAGTCTCTTTTCTTTCTTTTTGTACCATCGCCGATTTAGTTTCTTAAGGGCACTCTTGTCTAGACTTCTCGCATACTTAGTCAAGTCTTCCCTTAGATTTTTAATTTATGAATAAAGTGGCATTAAACTCTCGTCTTTTAAAGGAAAATTTTATGTGATGTTTTGGTCTCAAATTCTTTTTGAAGTTTCCATGTCCATTGTTGCAGCTCGTTTGAATCTACTATTGAACTCCTAGACAGCAGGAAACCTAAAATGTCAGGAAAAATCCACTTTCACATGGAACTCTTCGAAATTTCTGGAAGTAACTAATTACTTATTTATTTTTTATCAGAAAAGAGATAGCAGCTTGGGGACTTTGGCTAGCACTGGTGATAAATCAAGTGGAATAATATCTCTGAGTACACCTTCAACACCTCTAGGAGAAAGTAGTAATCTCCATACAGAAGCCAGACTTTCCCATTCTCTTCTTACAGAAAGCTCTCCATCTGTGGATCTTTTGTCTGAGGCTAGAGAGGATAGAGAAGTCCATGAGGATAATTTCTTGGGACAAGAGACGCCTCTGGTATGTGATCAATTGCTTTTCATCATGTAAATTATTTTGTACGTGAGCTCCATGTTAACTATCTCTGTGCTTCGTGCTCAATTTATCACAATTTTAAAATAGTTTTCTGCAACATATAGGTTTGAAAAACCTGAACAGCACTATCATCATTGTTGGGTGTTAGATATGGGTGAATCTCACAAGTAGATCAAGCCTTCTCCCAGCGCACATGCAAATCCCAGGGAAGGGGAGGGGAGGGCTTTGTTACTAATCGTTCATGGTCATATGAACAGAATACTCGACCCTAATTTCTTTCTCTATACTCTGTTTGATGATTAGTAAAACTTCCTTGCTCTTGCTTTCTTTTATGTGCCCTACCAAGAGGTCCATTTTTACTAGCTCTAGATCTCTTGCCCAATAGTTCTGTGTTACCAATTTACTGCCTTTAACTTAAATTTTTTAGTTTCTTTTCGTTGCCCTTTGAAGTGCATTTCAATGTCAATTTTTTCCTCCCAGATCATGATTTGGGATTTGGGACATTTAAGTTTTGAATGTAGAGGCTCTGGGACACTGCAAATCTTTTCGAGGATTCTATCATATGAACACACTTTTAGTCATCAGATTATTTACTTATTTGTTTTTTTTAACTCTTCCAGACTAGCATAAAATCAATTGATCAGATTGAACTTTTAAGGGAGCAGCAAAAGATTTTATCTGGAGAGGTGGCACTCCATTCAAGTGCTTTGATGCGGTTGTCTGAGGAGGCTTCAAGAAACCCCCAGAAGGATCACATTCATGTAATATCTTGTTCCCTTGCCATCTGCTGGTATTGTACATAGGAACTCAAATCTTATAGTTCTTTTCAATGTAGGTGGAGATGAAAAAGTTGAAAGATGAAATCATGGCAAAGAATGAACAAATAGCATTGCTGGAAAGGCAAATTGCTGATTCCCTTATTTCCTCACACAACAAGATGGATAAAGTTGAATTATCACAAGCAAGTCTAGCTCCTTCTCATTGCGATTGCAGCTTTCCATTTTCAAGAATCCAAACTTATGCTCTCTGTGGTTTTAATGTTGCAGTCTATTTCTGAATTGATGGCACAACTGAGTGAGAAGTCCTTTGAACTTGAGGTGATAAATTTTTCTACAACTTCATTCAAGAGGGGTTTTTTCTCTCTCTAAGATAAAGCTCTACTTATAAGAGCATGTTTGGTGACCATTTGAAAAGTGATCGTGTAGTTCCGATATAAAAGAGTAAAAGTTCCATATTTTGGTGTCACCGTCATTAATGAAACCAAGTGGAGTAATTGCAAATAAATGATGAAATGATGTCATTTTCTGAAGTTGTGATATTATATCATTGTTATTATTATCAGGTTAAAGTTGCAGATAATCGTATAATTCAAGAGCAGCTCAACCAAAAGGTACAAGAACCACTTGAACCAAATTATTTGGCATTCTTTGTTATTTTTTGTTTCGTTGGTCATGGTGGTTGAGTTCCAGTTGTGACTTGACGTTACCTTCTTTCAGATCTCTGAATGTGAAGGATTGCAGAACACAGTTGCCTCCTTGAAGCAGCAGCTCTATTCTGAAACAGAGAGCTTACCTGCAGTACATCGCTCAGATAAAGGGAATGCTTCATTGAATGATACAAGCGCAGGGTTTCTCTTAGGCTCACAGGTTTATGCCTCCCCTATTATCTAAGTACAGTTATCAGAGCTCAGAACTTTTTGCATTTGCCACTGCCAAAAAAAGGGGACCAAAATAAAGTCCGAATGAATTCATCTATTTAGCAACGAATGCTGTCAAAAACAAAAAGGCATCTCAAATTCAACATGACTGCTGTAAAAGCCAAAAAAAACGATATGAAACAAAACAAGGGAAATCAAGATCAGTCTTGCATTATTTGACTGGTTTGGTACTTTGATTTGTCAAGGAGGTCAATACTTTGGCTAACCCGTTGGTTATTTTGTCAAATAGGAAACTGAGATTGAAGAAATGAAACAGAAAGTGGCAGAACTAGCAGAATCAAAAGAACAGCTAGAACTTCGGAACCAGAAACTGGCAGAGGAGAGTTCATATGCCAAAGGGTTAGCATCCGCAGCCGCTGTTGAGCTCAAGGCTTTGTCTGAAGAAGTTGCCAAGCTAATGAACCATAATGAGAGACTGGCTGCTGATCTGGCCGCATCTAAGAGTTCACCCACTCAGCGTAGAACTAATCCTGCAGCCAAAAATGGCCGGAGAGATAGTCACGTCAAGCGCAATGATCAAGGTGGGTCAGTCTCCGATTTCAAGAAAGAACTGGCCATGAGTCGGGAGAGAGAGCTTTCGAATGAAGCTGCTCTATTAGAAAAGGATCAACAAGAGGCCGAGCTTCAAAGAAAGGTCGAGGAATCCAAGCAACGAGAAGCTTATCTAGAAAATGAACTTGCCAATATGTGGGTTCTTGTGGCAAAGTTGAAAAAATCCCATGGTGCCGAAATTGCTGCCTCTGAGTTAACAAGAGAGACTCAGCGAGTTGATGGTTTTGGTCTTTGATTTTAACCGATAGTAATTTGAATGGTGTTTGATATCAACTCAGCGCGCGAGTTGCTGGCAACACTAATGATAACGGTTTGACGACGTAAAAAAATGATATCTTAGTGAACCTGGGTCTTCAGTGGGAATGGTTTTGAGCGAAGGGTTTGTGTAGAGACTGGTGTGCATGGTAGGGGATTTCTGGTTGTGTATATAGCAAATTAGAGCTTCTTCCTTATTTTTATCTAATGTGGTCTTTTTCTTCGTGTACGTTTCACTTTACCTGCGTGCGCTATAGACTAGAGCATGTTCGGTTTACGAAAAAAGTGAGGATTTGAATCTTGACTTCACTATGTTCATCAAAAACTCAAAAAGAAGAGAGGATTCGAATCCCCCTCCCCTGCAGACCCTGCGCCCATGTCCCGCTGCATGTCTCCTATGCCTTTCACTCTTATTTTGTCTTTTAGTAATTTTGTAATTTTATTTTTATTAGAATATCTTTTAAATATTCTATTTTAATAAAAATAAATAAATTTTAAATATAAAACAAACAACTTTAAACATCATCATTACTTTTTTTACACCTCAACAATTTTTACACAAACACCAATACAACTTTAACATCACCTAAAAATTCACAAAATTCTCTAAATCCTACAAAAACCTTCAAAACCAACATAACCTAGTTTGATTCTTCAGGTTGCACTATATAGGTCTACTTCCTGTCCAAGGCCTCTTTCCTACGAAGCCTCGGCGAGTAGCTGTGATCTCCTACTTGAAGAGTTTGTACTAAAGCATACTACAGAGACTGTCCGTATGCCATGCATACATTCAGTTTTCAGCCGCCGTGCAACAGCAGTCATGTTGAATTTGATATCAAGTGTTCCTTATGCCACGGGTATCAACTCCCAAAGGTTGAGCTTGCCATCTTTACGTCAACTAATATTTGAAACTATTGCCATGCAAGTCGAAGAAACTCAACCACGTGTTTTATGATTGAAGGTGTACCAGATTGTGGTATTTGGATGTAAATTTATCGTATGCTTGGAAAGGCATACATAGATGCAATGTGTATTGGGTGATTCATAATTTATTTATTTCGTATCTCTAAATTTGTTGTGACTTTAATAATAAGCATGCAACTTACGATTTTTTCTTAAACCTAGTACATTATAAAGAATATCACGAAAGAGCATATATATCTGTGGTAAACCTTATCATGAAACATTACGCTTTCAAATTATATGTCAAAATTAATCTTACCCCTTAAGTTTCAAAATGGTGATTTGCGTTCCATATGTTTTAAACATGATCAATTCTCGTGCTTCGTTTGAAATGATTATTAAACCACATGCAAAATGATTAAAATGTCCCTCCATGACTAAATTACTAAAAAAAATTCATTAAAAATGATATATTGAAACTCTATTTTAGTATCTATTTATTTTTAATTTATTTCTTTAATTGTCTTGGAGTGACATTTCTATCATTTTGCATGTTTTTCCGTTGAAGTTAACACTCAATTAGTCAAGCGAAAGGTAAGAATTGATTATGTTCAAAACATAAAGGGACACAAATTGTTGTTTTGAAACTTAGGGGGGCAAGATTGATTTTAACATATAATTAGGGGAAAATTATGATATTACCCCTTATCTATATTTAATTATATATATAAAAAACATGTGCTCCTAATTATGCCACGATGGTGTTGGGGGAAGTTTCAGTCATAACAAGGGTTGTACTTAATGTTGTCAGCAGATTAATGAATTTGTAATGGTTATTAATGAGATTGTTTAATGAAATGTAAGTCATTGATTAAATTTATTAAAGTGCTGGCAACATCACAACTTTTATTAAGACATGTTAAGACTGAAGCTTTAGAACTGAAACCTTGACTTTCAAAGGTTGAGGTTATATCATCTTTGCATCAATTAATATTTGAAACCATTGGCATGAAAATCGAAGAAACCCAACCATGATTGAGTCAACTCAAATCCCCTATAAGGTACGAAATCCCTACCTCTCTTTGGCCATTAATTACGAGGGACTAAATATCCTTGGAAGACGACTCTATTAATCTCTCACTTTTACTTCAGTAATTTTTGAAATCTCAGGTTCGTAAGACAATAATTTGTTCAATTGTTTGCTGCATTACTACAATCACTTGATCATATACAACGGTAAACAAGGAATGTTGAGTGCACCATGTCTTATGAAACTTTCTAAAACATGAACAAGATTTTTTTCCTTTACGAAGGGGTTCAACTTTTTCTAATCATTCAGGTCCATATTCATTCATAAAATGACGAGGCAGTGAGAAAAATATGACAACCTTGTTTCACCTGTAGTATTTTTTGTTGCTCGGCTAGCTATAGTACTACTGTCGACACATAATCAAGCTCCTTCATTGTTTACGAAGTTTGATGAAATTTTCTCTTGTAGTGTGCACTTTTCTTTATGCTGTTGTTTTGCAGTCTGATGTGGTGTAGATTGCTTGGTTGATTGGATGTCGATTTTCTGTGGAGTGCATGTACCCTGGAGGGTGTGTTCTTTGGGTTGTCCTTGTTACCCTTGTATCTTTTCTTTGGCTTTTGCCGTTTTGGGAATATACTGACAGTTACCCAAAAAAAAAGTTTGATGAAATTTGAACAATCAAATATATACGTAGGTTCAATTTGTTCTTGCCAGCAGGTTGAGTTTCATGAAACCAAAAACAACAAAGGAAGTCCGAACTACAGGAAAGGAAAAGCAATTCAAAAGCTGGTTTCAACTTCAAATGGCCAACTTGTTTTCTTTTCTGCTCAGAACAAAGAGCGCCTTTTTTCTTTCAGTTATTATTGACTAGAAACTAATGACCATTACAGGATATCTCTCTCCTTATGCTTCTGGTAAGACACGTATAACTTTGAAGTCGATGCCATAATACTAGTACCAAACATTAACCCCAACGAAAACTGAAATCGACTCAAACCTAGAACCACTCAAAACCCTAGCTTCAAGTTCAAGTCCAAATCGGCCTCATTTTTCTTCGAATTACCTTCTTCGCGATCCTGACCTCCCTTTGAAATGCGCAGATTAATAGGGTCAAATATAGTTCTTTCGGAGGACCTGATCTCTGAGTCTTCTCCAGCTCTCTTGACATGATATGTTGGCCTGATCCATTCGGCAAAATAGCCCCTTGTGTGGCTCTGGGGAGGGTCCTCAGGGGCTGGCCTCAAATTGGAATGATACTCACGGAGAGCTGCACTTCCAGCCGCTAACTGGAGCTGGGGAACCCAGCTATCTCCTAAGTCAGCCATGGACCCAGGTCCTCGTTGGACAAGTCCAGGTCCATCAGGGCGTGGCTGGACGTTCTCTGGGTGAGGTGGCTGCAGAGTGGGATTGTTTCTCTTTGGCCTCTTGAACTTGGTTATCCTTCTGACCACTCTATTTGTTCTGTGAGCAGTTTGGTGCCCACCCAAAGCCTGGCCAGAACCAAATACCTTGAAACAGTGCGGGCATGTATAGGAAAAGATCATAGGGCCTGAGGCAGCCGTACTGCTTTCCTCGGAGCTGATATAATTTTCCATGATGTTGGATATATATATATCACAGAAAATGAATGTTGAGAAAATTAACTAGGAGGGATGAAAAACTAGCAGACAGACAACTAGAGTAGTAAGATGGAGAGGGAGAGGGAGAGAGGGAGTGAATGGGTTGGTGGAAGTAAGAGTAAGGAAGGTATTTAAAGAGCGTTTAGACTTGAGAATGGGTTTAATTCTAGTGAAAAGACGTAGATTTGGAAAGTGAGCGAAACATATTCAGTGTAAGAGGCTAAGAGCCCCTCGTATATACGACTCAATTTAATTTTCACAAAGTTTTTCAGGACACAGTTCATGTGTTGTACGTGGTTTCAGAACATGGAGAAGCTCCTTTGCAGTCCTCCAGTGGCCGAACTGAAGTACCATAGAGCAAGTTTGGACTAACAGAAAAATTAAATAACAGGTATATATTAGTTAAGCGTTAATTTATGCCTTGGTCTTCTATGTACTAATTCTCTAATCGCGCGCGGTGTCTTAAGGGTTGCTATTGGAGTACGTAGGTGGGGAACCGTGGTGTGTAAAGACCAAAAATCAAGAACAATTCGCTGGTAGTCAAGCCTAATCCCTGATCACATGCCAAAAAATCTAAGTGAAAAGAGACTGAAGTCCTATAATTACTCCGTGGGATTATATTAATTCCACCACCATAAAAAGTGAGATAATGACTTAATGTCAGACTTATCCTATATATTAATGGCTCTAGACTACACCATTTTTGGCCTTTAGGGACGAAGCGTTTTGCAGCACAAAGTTGGTAACCTGGACTGATTCTCTTTTAAGTGCAAGGTGTCTTGGGTGTGAAGATATATCTGGGTTTCACCTTCAATCATGAATAATAAGTTATTGTGTTTAGCTTATCTCTTAATTCAAAATCCTATATTAAGTACTGTCCGGATTTCTCTCGTTAAAAAAAAACTATATATGCCTAGCTAGCTACAGTCCGGCGAAGTGCATGTTCTGACCTAAAATACAAGTGGGATTTGACGTAAGTACTAGACCTGAATTTTCTAAGTTCGAAACTACTACTGAGTATAGATTCAAACAATTATTATGTAATTTTTAAAACAAACTAGCCAGGTCAAACTGATCAACAATAGAGAATGTAAGCTGAAAAATCCGATTTATACCTTAATAACACCTAGAGGGGGTGAATATATAGTTTGTTCCCTCTAATTACAAATTAATTCAATAATAATTTTAAAACGTGTTCTAAATGGTCAGACTAGATATGCATAATGATCAACTCAATCAACAAAATAGGCAACGAAAAATTAAATCAAACTTCAATCACACAAAGATATAAGGATAATTTGTGACGAAGTGAAAAACCTTTGAAATACTATCAAAAAGAAAATTCACTCCGGGCTACCAGCCACATGAAATTCATTAAGAATAAAACCTTACAAATAGTGATTCAGACACGGGCAACCCCAATTGCTGACTCTGACAACCCTGATGTAATAATCCAAGCGTCCATATTTAGACCCGCTCCTTTCAACATTTACCTTATATCTCTAGGGTTCTTCTTATGGATTCTTCACGAACAACCTTGTTCTTTAACAATCCTTCAATACTCTCACGGCTTCACAAAAGAAGTTGAATCAATGATGATTTTGTGTGAGAAAAACTAATCAATTAAGAAGGAAATCTTACAAAAAGTGATTCAGACATGGACAACCCCAATTGTTGACTCTGACAACCCTGATGTAATAATTCAAACGTCTTTGCTTAGACCTACTCAGTGCGGCATTTACCTAAGACCTCTGAGATTCTTCTTATGTATTCTTTACAAAAAACCTTGTTCTTCAACAATCCTTCAACATTTTGAAGGCTTCACAAAAGAAAAGTCGAATCAATGGTGATTTTGTGTGAGAAAAACTAATCAATTGAGGTCATAAAATCTTTGGTAGTTTTTTTCTCTATCAAATGGAGACTCTAGGCACTCAAGAACAACATTTATGGGGTTTTGGGACGACCTCCAACAACTCAATGAGACTCGAGAGAGAATCCTTAAGTTTTTCCATATATAGCTCTAAAAGGTAGAGTTTTATTAAGGTCGTCGGATGTCGCTTGAGAAACTTCTTTAATCTCTTGAACACTTCAACTAAACAAGCATTACTAATTACAACTTAACTAAGACATATTTTTACATGAAATTTTACTAACAACAAAAAGACACTAACATCAAAAAACCCAGTATTTTAATTTTTAACGATCTAACCTGCATATATAGTAATTTACATAAATGTTTCTTTACACTTAAGGTTTTGCCACACTTAATTAGCAGATGCATATATATCGCTTATATATATATATATATATAAACAAGAGATCCTCTAGTCTTACGCCCCTAATATCACCAACTCGGATTTCTTTTCACACTCTTCTCTTCTATCGAGCTACCACTTTCACCGTCATGATATAGATGATTTGACTCACCCCCAATTTTTTCAGCATAGATTACCTTGCTACTTCACTCTAATTCATAGTGCCTATGTTCTTCGAACTGGCCTCACAGCAGTCTATCGGTCTGCTTCTTAACTAGAAAGCAAAATTCTTCGAACTGACCTAACAATAACTGAACAGATGATCTTGACTCGTTTTGGCAATCGGCCTTAATTACATGGTCCATAGATCACTTTAGGAACAAAATTCTTCTTTCAACCCCCTATAGGGCGCCGATGTGCAGCTGTGGATAAGAGGGGACTATTGCCTGCCCTAGATATGTCATGCGACCTAAGTATAATCTTGTGGTCATTTTAATAAGTTCCGAAGTGGTCATCATTCTCACCGCAGCCTTCTTAAGCTAGCTGAAAGAAAGCCCAGCAAGAATCTCAGATCACTAGCGCCTAATCAAAAACCAAAAAATTTGAGCTTCCCATGCATTTCGTTTCCACCCATTCTCACCCTATACTTCACCCTCAACCTTCAACCCACTCCTATAGTACTGGGTCTTCCACCATTTTGAAGTCTTGGTTAGGAATGAATTGGTCTTTGTTGGAAATGAAGGTAGAGCGCCCATGCCTGATTCACTCCATCCATGGACTGTCATCATGTCGTTCACATGACAACAGTGACAATGGTGACAGTGATCAAGGCAATGATGGTCTAAGGGTTGGCCTTAATCGAGAAGGTGATGCACTACTTTTCTTTTCTTTTCTGTTGCCTTGATCACTCTCACCATTGTAACTACCACCATCGTTCGTGTAACTACTAATTAGTGCCTTGAGAATCAAATATCGGATACAGTTGCATCAACTTGATCAGTGGATAATGATCTTTCCAAACATTCTTTAAACTTTTCCTATAAACAGGTCGAATGGCCTGAAATACCCAAAAATTACAAGGAAATAAGAGACTATATGATCGAAGAACGAAGCCAAAGGAAAAGCTGAAAAAAGAAAAGAAAATAACAGTACATAACGCAAGAATAATAATTTGACAAAACATATATAAAGCTTAGCAAAGAAACATAACACATCCAAACAGTAGACTACATAGCGCATGTCATGTCTTACAGTCGCAGATTTCAGAATGAAAATACCTCATCACATCACAGGAGAACCATATATAGCACGGGAACAACAGAGAAGAATTAGGGATCGTTTTTTTTTGTTTGAGTTTCTGTTTTAAATGTTCGCACTTTCTATCAATGCTCATATATATTTATATATAATATATTTTGGTAGGAGAAAATTGAGGTCCTTGAGGACTATTACTTTTAGAGCCTCAGAGTTAAGTCCAGCTCTCCCTCCGGATTCGTGACTTGGGCGCCATGGCCTCGATAATTGGCATATTCATCTGCGTCACTTGCCACAGCGGACACTTCCGATCCAACCCCCGTCCCCAAATTCAACTCAGTAAAGTAGAAGAATTTAGGCTCGACATGTTTAGGACGATACTCCTCTTTCTCATGATGAGCCTTCTCCTGATTCCCGTGTCCATCCACGGGTACTCCAGACCCGGAAAGACCATCTCCAAGCCCTGCATGCTTGAACCCTTGTGCATTCCTAGGTCCACACCCCTGCTTTGGGTCTAAATCACTTACAGGATCCTGGTTTGACCCATGTTCAGCCATAGGCAGGACCAAAGGTTCGACGTTCGGATCATTTTTGGGTAGTAGCATCCTCAAAGGCGTGGGTGCCTGAATGGCCTTTTTCTTCTTCGCTCGGGTTTGCTCTATATAACGCTTCCGTATCTCATAGCGTTCTTTCCGGTGCGCGTTCTGGTGGCCTCCTAGGGCCTGTGAGGTCCGGAACGTTCTGGAGCAGAGTGGGCATATGAAAGGAGGGTACAAACTCAGCCGTATACGTGCTATCCTTGACCTGGGAATTGGTGGACTGGTTGAGCTTCTGGCAGAGTCGGTATTTCCTGCCATTTTGACGTGATAACAAGAAAATCGAAGGTAAAATCAGGAGGAGAGAGGATTAAGAGGCCAGAAAGATGATCCGAGATAGACTAATTAAAATAGAGGAGGGGGGAGGTAGAGGCTTGGATATTGAAGCCTGCAGAGAAGAGCGTATATATAGGAAAACACCATAGGTTAATCTAGAGTTGTTACTGAGTTAATTTGCTTTAATTTGGGGTTAAAGAGAGAAATTTTTAGCATTGACGCCATGAGAGAAAAGCATCAATTTGAAGATCATGAGGTTAGGTTTAGAGTGCATGTAGTGATGAAAAGAGAAGCGGACGCGTGGGAGCTATGACGGGACAGTTTGTCTTTGCACAAAATTCCTTTCTCGTAAATGATTGATTAACCATGGTTAGACAACTCTTCTTTAGAGGTGCATTTCTGTTCTGTCCTCCTCGACCACTGCTCTCAAATAATAACGCTAGGTTATATTGGAAGTTAGCTGATAATTAACCAACCGACGTAACGTTCAGAACCCAAACACATCAAAAAACAAAAAAAAGGAAAGAAGCTAAGCATATCCACTTTGTAATTAAGTTTTGTGGCCTCAAGGTACTATCTTCACTCTTTAGTCATAGAGAACATGTAAAACTAGACCATCAGATGCATGTGAAAGTCGGAGTCTCTGGGAGCATGATATTGGAAAGGTACTTGAAGTCCTCGGGTAATGACTAAGATCCTAATTAACTTGGTTACCATGAACAGCTGCATTTGTTGAGTTCTGTACATGAATTGACACCTGTGTTATCCAAAAGCTGCATTAAGGAATAAATTCTTCGCATGGGAGTTTTAACCTCTGGTCGCCCGGCCAGTTTTGCCCTTTTTGCTAGAACAAAAAAGTTATAATATATACTACTGCATTTATTTTCAGTAAATGCATGCCTTGCAAAGGGATATGACCCTGTCTAACATATTGCTTTTTTTCTGAACTATGTTCCCTACTAAAGCCTCCGCTGCAATAACAGCAGGCAGCTCTAGTAGTTCTGGAACCAGCTGGTTGCTAATTAATGCCAAAATTCAAGTTGTTACTATAAGTGCATGTTTAAGAATCTGTGTTAAGAAGACAAACAAGGTAATTGATTGATACTACAGCTTGGTGAACTGGTATATATAGTTTTAAAGTGATACTTTTATGGGTCCACTGCCCACATCAGATTAACCTCAGAAAACCAGAACATAACGCTCGCTCCTCTTTTCTCTCTTTCTCTGTCTCTATCTCATGCAGGACTGGCCACTTACATGCACCACACAAACAAGTGTGTCACAGTGTAAAGGGTTAGTCACCTCCACTCAAACTGTCCGGTTCTGTGCTTAGGAAAAAAAACTGTCTGGTTCCGTTCTGTGATAGCAGAACAGGAATGGCAACCCTCTTGGCCACCGCGACTGGACTCGAGAAAAAGTAAGCTTCACATTAAGTAAGTTATTGGAATCTGCTTGGATTTTCTCCTCGTCACGTTGCCAATTCCATTATGAGACTCCAACGCCACGCATCAACGCTAAACGACAGGTAGCGCTACTTAGTAAGATCTGAGAAACGTCTACTGATCGCCTTTTTCTTCTTAATTTGGTCTCAAGCTCCAGTCCAGAAAGGAGAGAACTATCTTAACGGCGTCATGACTCATGCATGACAGTGGCTTTGTACGCAATGACTATGTCTATAAAGTTACCCTGGTGTGGGCCTTAGGGCTCCACTTTGCCACGTGTATTACCGTCAGATTACGTGGGTCACAGTCTTAACAGACTTTATTTTGATTTGTGCACGTGCCGAAGCTGCTTCGTTTTGATCGCCATCGCCACCCAACGAACGGGCCCATTCCCGTACAAGTTTTGTGTTCCATGACACGACTTGGGCTGAGCTCGTGAAAAGCGCAATACTGAATTACGGGTGAACTATGCCGGCCCAACTAAGCCGAAGTTTGCATTCCATTAACGATCTGGGCCCAGCTCCAGTAGAGTAGCGGTGAATGTGAATCTTGGGCGTGCTACACCGGCCCAAATAAGCCCACCTCAGAAGGTCGCTTTTTGGGTTGCTAAGCCTGGATAATCAAGAATCCATAACCTACCCCTCATCTTTACCTATTTATTTCCCTTCCCCATCTTTTTCTGTGTTCTTTCGGTCAACATATATATATATATATATATATATATATATGCAAAGATGCTCGTATTTCAAGAATTTTATTTTTATTCTGTTTTCTATATTTACCGTCGAACGGAGTTAATTTTTATGGTTTGAACCCATTCCACCCTGCTGTCTAGCGTAAACAAGACCCCCATTAAGAATTGGCCAGGCCCTAAAGGCACCATCTAGAGCCCACAAACCATTTTCAAACGACAATGACGGTTGGCCTGCCCGATCGTTTCTATCTCCATAATGCAAACGACAACCTGAATTATACTTTCAGCTCACCGAAATCTCGCGACTGCAATATTTCTGAAGAATAGAAAGAGTCAGACGGTGCGGGACGGATGACCTCAAAGAGAAAAGTCGAAAGACTAGTGGCCATGTTGGCCCTAAGCCACATCTTCAAGATTGAGTTAATGACTGTTGTAGTTTGGTACCTAAAATTAACGTGGATACAAAGAATATGGCGCTTCTCTTTGCACCAAAAGGGAGAAGTCGATGCTTTACCACGATCTAGATCAGGTCTTCTATGCCATGCTCACAATGGGTAGGGCTGGCAGGTTTGAAGGTGGGGGAGGAAGACATGATGCCTACCATTTATGATTTATCTAGAGTCGAGCCTGTAATCAGAAGAGCCAGAGCATAGTTCTACATCGATTATAAAAGTAGACCCAAGCCGACCAATTTCTGCACTGAATTTTTTACCCCGGTGGTAATTTACAACTCCAAACCAAGAAGCCCCAGTTTGTCGCATAATAGGCAACAAGTAAATCCAACCAACAGCATCATTGGACAAGAGAAATTGGCAGCAAAGGTGCAAATACCAATCAAGAAGTTACGAAAAGCTTGTGTGCAAAGGCATATTGAGAACCCCTGTAATCAACAGCAGATGGGAAAAAGAAAGAACACTTGGTAGATACCAAAAATAAATCCCTCTTGGTCGTATTTATAAAAAAAAATCCCTCTTGGTCGCTAAAAGGAAAAAAGTTTAGAAAGCAAAAGAACAAACAGGCTTCTCGACTCTAGGATGCCACAAACCAATATAACTATCAGAGGATTGATCTCACTCCAAATTCAACCTATGATAAAGCAAAAAGGAAATAAGAGGGATTAAATCCCAACCACCACATACACAATACAAAAGTATGGACCCAAAAGGCAAAGTGACTCGTGTGACCTTACAAATCTGACCTAACAATTGGAAACAAGAAAGAAAGTGGCCCCTAATTCAAGGACAAGCACACCTTCTACTTAATCCGAAGTGCACCACATATAAAATTGTCTTCCTTTATTCTAAGCATCAGGATAGGTTACCAAGTTGTGACTGCATGCTAGGAACCTACATTTCTGCTCACATCCTTCTGTATAAAGCCACAACTTATAGACAAGCATGAATGCTAACATACCCCGGCAATAATCAAAGCAGAGTTTGTCAATCTCCTTTCTAAGATGTTCTCTCTTCCAAATGAGATAGTATACTTTCTTCATATTGAGTCAACCATTGGTTTATTCGCATACTCGACTTTAAATTTGAACCAGTCAAGATGAGATTAGACCCCAAACCATGACTCACAAATGCCTCAATCGCCCCCCAACTTAGGCAGAGTTGAAGACACATTCTATGCAACAAAAACAGGGATTAAGCTTCCATTGCTGATGCTTTTTGAGTTCTCTAAAACTCAAAAAGATGTGAGTCTTCTAACGGATCTGAAATTTATCCTCATTTATACGTCTAGAATGTCTGATATATATTTTATGTCTCTATGCAAAAATGTTTACCTTTCCTCCAAACGCTGCGTTGACCTTATAGTAAACATCAAATAGGGCACCTCTATTGGACTTCTTGAAGCAAGTCTATATCCTAGGAGGCAATTCCAATTGGTCTACACCAATAGATTTCCATGCTATTTCCTTTTTTTCTTTTTTAGTCTCGCTAATCTACAAGGCTATTTCCAAATGCTAGTCCCACTTAAAAGGGGTCCTGGGAGGCCACTCTCAAGACTTGAAAATGCATTGCACTTGCAGCCAGAGGCTTTCACCAATGCACCAGACAATGGCCCCTTCTATCCTTTCACGACAAGATAAATCCACTGTTAGGAAAATTCAGCAAGAGAATGTGAAGTAGAGAGTTTCACGAGTGCAATTAGTAATTGTATACTATAATGAGATAACAAAAGCTAAAAGTTCAAGGAAACCAAAAACTTATTTGAACACATTGGAACTGGCATAGAGATATTGTGACAAATAAAACGCAAACAAATCCAGGTGACACTGTCACAGTTGAATTATATTTGAGAAACAGCAATAATCCACCATAAACACAACTGGAAAACTAATTGCACATCGTTGCCGAGAACTAGATTAACTGCATTAGGAAATGGCATAACTGAACAGCATTTATTTCACACAAAAGCTGAAGCAAAGTCAAATTCACCTCAATTACCATTCATATTGATCCTGCTTCTCATTAGCGAATCAGACAATTCAGAAAAAACTCAAATTTAACAAAAGTCAGCTCCATATGATCCTCATAGTAAAATTCTAGTTTGAAAATCGAGACAAAAGAAGAAGAGAGAAAAAAAAAGAGAGAAAGAGGAAGAATAGCGGTGAACCAGATCAATTTGTTTTGGGATCCGGCATGGGGAAGAAGCCGGCGCCGGTGCCACGAGGCGGTGCAAACCCTAAGAACTTTTGCAGATTGGTGCGAATGCTAATCGAGCAGAGGAAGTACAAGAAGGCCATGGAACAATCGGTGGGATCGTCACCTTGCAGACCTCTGTGACTCATCTTCATGACGATCCCGAAAGGTCTGAAGGGTAGTTTAGCGACGACCTTACCTTCGAAAAGAGAGTTGAGGAAGCCAAAGACAACAAAGAGGACAAAGGCAACGACGGCGCCGGACTTGAACTTGAAGAGGGAGAGGTCGCGGCTCGACTCCTTGAGACTGGTCTCCACGCGGTCTATCTTCTTGGTCTTGGATTTCTTGGCGATTTTGGCAGAGGATTCCGTCTTCATCGTCTCCAGCTTCTTGGCGGCTTTGTCGATTGTGGAACGGAGGGACTTGTAGGAGTTGGTACGGTAGATGAGTAGCCAAGAAATGGCCTCGCACACTATGGCGGTGCAGAAAGAGATGGCCACGACGGTGAGACTGTCGGCGTACTTGAAGGACGCGAAGAGCTGGGGCGTGGCCATGGGAGTGGGTGGGCGTTTGGGACGTGGGAAACGTCGGGAAAGTGTTTTTCTAGGGAAAGTTCCGTTGGGTTTGGTCTGATTTTAGCACAGTCAAATTTCGAGTTCTCAGAATCTCAGTGGTTAGGTACTCTGTGTGAGTATATATTGTACGGGATTAGGATACACGATAGATTTCCTCTCCAATTGAAAAGAAGCAGACACATCTCCAATCCTATTCGGGATTATGGACTATGGAGTTTGATTTGGGCCTTTTGTATCCCAATTTTTGGGCCTCTCTGGAGTAGAATACCCATCCTCCCAACTGTTTTCGTGGAAGTGTGGCCCATAATAACTTAAAGGGCCAAAAAGACCATGACTTATGGGATAAGGCCCTGAATTAGGGATCCGTTTCAGTGACGACGTAGCCAGTCTCTACACTGGATCCGGCTCCAATAGCTTTTGCTGCACTCCAGGTTTAGAATTCTGTCATTCTCCATTTATCTGCATATATATTATGGGTCATTTCCTGCATAAATGGTCTCTCTTATGGGCTTGTTTGGAAAGTGTGTTGAGTTTTGGTTGGGTTTTAATTCGAGATAAATGTAAAAATGATCCCGGTAGTATTCGAGAATATCGATTTAGTCCCTATATTACGAAAATGATAAAATCAATTCTCATACTTGCTAACTCGTTTGCCGATGGTCCTCTCTTTGTATTACGTTCACCATATCACCGGAGCACATGCCACCTAAGCCTTAAATGTCACGTGTATGCCACATAAGCATTGACCAGTCACGAAAAAAACAAAAAATCTCACCTCCCCAAATCTTCTGTAGCAGTCCGTGACCCACATTAACCCTTAATTTTTTTTACTTCCCGCGTGACCGACTCTGACCCCACCTTGGACTTGCCCAAAAAAAGTCTCGAAGAAAAATCCCCAACAGCTTACTCAGATGACTGGAGTGAAGTTTAGCAATTTTATATTTGAAAAACTTGACACATGTTGTGTATAACTTTAGTTTTTTTTTAACTTTAGTTTGATTACCTAGGATTGGATGACAAAAATTTTAGTGCTACTTAAGAAACCATAATTGGATGATCTCCCATCAATGGCACCCCTAACGAAACGAAAAATGAGTAAGAACCATTCGGTGCCATTTTTTCAGCAACAACATAGAACCTATAACTAACACCATCCGTTATGTTGAAAAATTCAAAACAGTTTAAAGGAGACTTTGATTTTGCATGCAACTTATACAAATACACATAGAAAACACAAAAGCTCGTCCAGTAGTGAGTAAGTAAAGTGCGCCAAATCTTCAACTTTGACAACTAAATAGGCTCTCTGAATCCTCAAGTTCAAAAAACTGTCAACATCCAACCTATAACTACCACCATCCAACTATCAACAAAAAACAGCCAATGTCCAACCCAATCACTTCCAATTGGCATCCAAAAAACAGAATTAAAATATTCTAAATATTTTCAGCATGACGTATAGGCGTCATCTTCTTCCTCGATCTGTTTGTTGTGAGCTGGGTATGCCCCACAGGTGGTTGAGCAGCTACTGATTCCACAGGGGGTTCAGGTGGAGTAGGATATGGTGGGTCCACTGCAGGCTGAGAAGGCCCTGCAGGCTGAGAATGTTGTGAAGCCTCAACATCCTACATTAACATATTCTCATATTAACGTAGGCATACTCAGATAATTAATAAATCATTAAAGTTGGCATAGCTTACCCCAGAATTCTGTTGTGCTTTTTTCTTTGGGCATGTCCTCGTATTGTGACCAACTATCTTGCAGATTTTGCATGCATGATTATACCCTTGTCTTGTGACCTTGTAGGTCTCATCAGGTTCATCAGGTCCATTTCGCCTTGCAACTCTGGGTTTGCCAGGTTGCCTTCTATATTAAGGTGGTAGTATAATCTCATCGTTCTCCTTTGGCCATTCATTGTGTCCAATCATTGACTCGATCGGAAAGCGATATGTCTCTCTAAATGTATCCATATGATAACACCTATGACATTCAAAGACATTGAAGCTATGTATGAAGTTATTTATGGAACTTTTATTTATAGAAAGATGGACGAATACTCTTAGTTTAGTTGAAATTTGAGCTGGATCTGGGACCACTATCAGACAACTTTGGTTGAAGACATAAATAACAGTAATAAAGTGTGTGTTTTTCAAAGACCAATTATTTTGGAAGAGACTGAGTTGGGGACCTTTTATCTTTTCGAGAGGCATATTTGGGGACCACTTCAAACACAACGCAACTATGTATAAAATTCACAACCAAATCAGACAAAACCAACTAGCTGCCACCAGGACTACACGACATCAGACAAAACAAAGAATATGAATACATTCTCATAGACATTCACGAATTTAGGTGCCATCAATAGCAAGTCCAAAAGGAAATATCTCAACTGTTGCTACCCACTTGCAGATAAGTTGAAGAAAACACCACCATGAATCAAGGAAATGAGAAAAGATGCTTCCAAAATCACCTTCAGTGTATTGTATTACAAAAAAAGTTAAAAAGTTAAAAAAGTATAAGTTATTTGTCAACACTAGAATGGGTACTCATTGTTGAAAATCACCTCCGTTGTGAACACTTGCAGATAAGTTAAAAATCACTATGGACTTTGCTCACCTCACGTAATAGCTGCAGGATGCAGAAGATTTGGGGAGGTGAGATTTTTTGTTTTTTCCGTGACTGGTCAATGCTTATGTGGTAGACACGTGGCATTTAAGGCTTAGGTGACATGTGCTCCGGTGATATGGTGAACGGAATAGGGAGAGAGGACCATCCGCAAACGAGTTAGCAAGTATGGGGACTGATTTTATCATTTTCGTAATACAGGGACTAAATCGATATTCTCGAATACAACAGGGACCATTTTAGCATTTATCCCTTTTAATTTTAGGTTTCAATTTGAATTTTGAAGGAATAGATTTCGAGTGTGCTCAAATTGCTTCTCTTCTAGCAGGAGTATCCCCCGAAGGAAATCCATAGATCTTCTATCATGAATTGCATCTTTTCACCGAGTTCTGTCCATCTTCCATCACCTAGGTGGCATTGCACACCATGTCTTCAAGTACAAGCACACAATTTCTGTCAGGACTTTCATCGTCGTCGTGGTCTTCAGCTTTCTCTCTCATTTCCAGTCATTTCACAAATTTCTTTGCGGCCTCAAAAGTTTTCCATAGGTGCTACAGTTCCTCCAAATGAGGGAGCAGTATCTGTAATTAACTTCGAAGACTTTGTTGAAAAGGATTGGTCATTTCTCGACTCCGATGATTTGATGTCCAGGGATGACTGTAATAAAACTATCGATCGCATTATTTCTGCGGGAAGGATTGAAGAAACTTCTAAGGTTTTGGTGTCAATTGGCTCTGAAGGATTTGTGGATCGGTTGGTTGATTCATCACCGTGCAACCTTCTGCTTATCGTCCACGATTCACTTCTTCTGTTAGCTTGCATCAAAGAGAAATATGACAAGGTGAAGTGTTGGCAAGGAGAACTGCCACATGTACCAGAGAAGTTTGTACCAATAGATGTGGTTTTCCTCTACTTTCTGCCTGCTTTGCCCTTTAAGCTTGACCAGATTTTCGGAGCACTTGCAAAACGTTGTTCGCCAGGTAATTTTTCAGCAGCAATTTTGTGGGCTGGTATTTATCTTAGACTGAATAGGTTCTTTTTAGAGCAGCATCCTCCCTTGATTGTCACACTTCTCAAATGGTGGAATTCTTCGCAAGAGATTTATTTGTTTACAAGGAAAGGGAAAAATAAAAAATGCGAACAGAAATTAGATTTTCACTAGTCATCTGGTCCTATACTCAACTCAATTACTCAACCCATTGAAGGTGTTGAAAGTTTGGTATGTTGGAGACCATGGACCTTGACATGTTCAACTTTCGACCACAAATCTGTAGTCACTTGCAATACTTCTGTTCTTTTAGGAAGATGATGAAGTAAAAATGATGACAGGATCTTCCTTTTCTTTTGTATGACTGCTTCCTGCGTTGAGTTCTCTCTGTTGCTTGTACAGGTGCGAGAGTGGTTATCAGCCATCCCCAAGGAAGAGAGATCTTAAAGCAGCAGCGAGAACAGTATCCAGACGTCATAGTTTCTGATTTGCCCGATAAGACGACCTTGCAGAAAGCTACATCTGATCATTCTTTTGACATGGTTGAATTTGTAGATGAGCCTGGTCTTTATCTTTCTGTTTTGACATCTCTCGGGCAATAAATTGAAAAAAGATTTGTACCTCAACTATAGTATTGATTTCGTGTGTCATGGAAAGGTTTCTTCGTGGCAATTGGTGTCAGGGTGACGGTCATCAAAAGAGAACATAAATGTGTCTTTTTTATTGGTTGGGATTATCAAATATTACTTTGGAAAAAATTACTATGTAAGCAAATTATATTTTCACCTTAAGAGTATCACCCTTTGGTATAATTTCTCAATTTTAAAGTACTTATATTGCCTCCCAAGCGACAGAAATCATTGCAGTGCAGTGTATGTAAACCTTTATCGCAATGCACCAATTAAGCGGACACTGTTTCACCTTTTACATGATGAAAGGGTAGGAGATGTGCACGTGGTAATGGCAAAGTAAAAGAAGTAGCATGATGGTGCACCATCTCAACTGGAAGCATGTTATTTTCGAAGGGGATTCCTTGATTTGTTGCCGCTCTATCTTGGAAGTTGATCTTCTCACGGATGGTCCTCTCCTGGGGTACATTGAGAGAATCAGAGACTTGTTGTCTCTTCAATTACCGTTTTGGCTTTATTGCCCCAGTTGCTCTTCCTGCTTTTATTTCTCTTGCTGACTGTTGTTCTGCCTTGAGGCGTTATTTTCGTGCTTTCAATAAAGATTTTGTTTAGAGAAAAAAAAAAGTAGCATGATCCAAGGTCTAAGTTAGGTGCTACTAACTTTTTTGGGCTACCCTTAAAATTTTTTGCCTGATAATTACTCAATTTGTATGGAACGAGAGAACTACAAACTCCAGGATTAATCAAGATGCCCGTAAATTAACCCGGACACTCGGATTAGAAAAAAAAAATCAAATGTCTGGTATAAATAAATAGTAGACTTTCATAGCAGCAAAAGTTGTTGATCCTGAAGAATTAGAAGAATTTGATCAAGGAGTCAGGATAATAGACCTCACAAACGGAAGATTCACCAAACATTCATGAGCCAAGCAAACTTCCTTGGTAATGTACTAACAGTGTAATAAGCATTCCAGATGAACTGCTTCAGTTCCATCAAGCCAAGAAACCAATTTCATACCAACAAATGATTAATTCATTAAAAAAAGAAACTGACCTCATACAGAAAACTCTTCAAACATTATGAACTCTCGAAATTGTCTTTTTTTCTCTCTCTACATTAGGAAAAACAATGAGAGAAGTAGGATAAAAATCAACTAAAGTACTGTAAGCTAAAATTGGAATTTCTGAAGATTATTGTGTACCGAATTCCAGAGTGCTGAAACCTCCACTGGCAAATATACGCACTAAAATACTTGAAAACCAACTCACAGCTTCTCATTACTATATTAGAAGAGAAACCTTATGCCATTACTCGCAGCAAACAAGTTGTACTCCTCCACAGTACTCTCTTTCTTCTTTGAATGATCACTCTCAAAATGATTTGTTGGATATTCTTGAGGCAAATCCCCAATAACCCCTTCTTTCTGAGGCATGAGATTAGATTTACGTCCAGTTGAAAGAGCAACGGGCCCACCAAAATGGAACAAGGAGAACCCAGTGTTCCCCCCGGTATGCAATTTGGTAGAATTCTCATTTTGCCCAACTTCATTCCGTGGTGCTTCTTTTGGATGCGATCTCTCTGCCTGAGCTTCATGAAAAGCTTCTTTTCCTGCACTTGGCTTAGATATCTGAGTTTGCTCATCAGAACTAATGCCATTAGCTTTGGCAACAGGATGATAAACTGGGACTGGGTTTGGATTAAATACAGGGGTACCTAGATGCTGCAGAGGAGCATACTGCATGCAGAAGCGTGAGTTTCCGTTTATACCATATCCGACAGGGCCAGCATATAAATACTGGTTGGGATGGGGGAAGGGTATTAATCCATTAGCAGGAGCTGCAGACCATGAAACTGGGTTTTGATGGTAAAAACCCATTGTTGAAGGAGCCTGGAACATCGGGTAGTGTATGTTCTGGTTATGCATTGGAGGAAGCATGCCTTGAGGTTGAGAACCATTGCTTACAGAGGACAATCCATTATCAAAATTTTGTGAAATTCTTGTTGGTGGTTTTCCCTGAGTACTATTTCCTGCTCCATCCAGCGAAGGACCAATTGATGCGCTGCTTTCCAGAACCTCCCCACCATTTGAACTCCGTTTTTTCTCCATCCCATCTTCATGATATTCTGAGAAGCCATTTTGAGTACATACTTCTCTTCCTTCTGATTGCTGGCTGGCATCTTCTGAATCAGATGTGGAAGAGGATTCCAGATTTCCATTGTTCGAAGAGGCTGTATTGCTGTCACCCTCACTTGGGCACGATGAGAAGTTATCGGAACTGAATGTGCTACTCACGGTGGTATCCGAGGTTTCATTAGATGGAGATTTATCAGAATTCAGTGCAGAACTGATACATAATCCAATTTCCTCAGGAGCAGCTTCAGTTGAGTTGCATCGGTTGTTCCCCCCCACAATAAATCCGTTCTCACATGGCCCATCAGTTTCTGTGCTAGAGTGTCCTGATTCTTTTGAATTGCTATCCTTGTGGTCAATATCAGCCGAATCTTCACTGTGTTCACGAAAACACATGTCAGGAGATAACTTGATAAGGTTAGTATCAGGTTCTGACCCTTCAACCTTGAAAGTAGTTGATGTCAATGTCATGTCAGAGTCTGAGTTACTTCGTGGATACTTTTTTTGTGATTCCATGGGCTCCCAAACTTTTTTGGAATGAAGAACGTCCTTGCCAGGAGGGTTGTTCCCTGAAATGACTTTATTTTTGGGTCTTCCACAACCATCACGTAAGTACTCTGTTTGATTATACTTGTTACCACGATAAAATTGCTTGGACATATCCAATGCAGATTCCGACTTACTAGAAGATTTGATCTCCCGACTTAGTCTGACAGTAGAAATATGTGGATCAACCCTTGCTCGATATTCATTGCTCTGGTTGCAGCTACAAGAATGGAGGTCATATCTGTCACTTGATCGGTTGCTGGAAAAAATTTCGTTAAACTTAGTGCCACAATGTCGAACATTGGACTTTGGAGCATTCATTCTTAACGACCTATTAGATCCGTTGATGCCCCTGGAAGAAGTCTCAAAATTATCACCATAGTATCTGGGTTCAGATCTATTGACCACAGGCCCGCATTCTACAGCTGTGTATCGGCGTCTGTAAGACCACTTCAAAGATTGATCCAGTTGAACTTCTTTACGAAATTTTAGTCTTCGACGAGAATAATTCAATTGCTCAACTGAAAAAGTACTCCAGTCTTTTCCACTGATAACTTCCCCATCCGGACTATCATAAGAGTGGTCTTGCATTCTCGAAGTACTATGCCCATTTGAAAGTTCCTCTTGAAGATCAGGATATCCAGGCCTTGTTAGAATGGTAACACCTTCGTTAACTGAGCAGCTGACAGGATTAGTTGGATCCTCAATTGATGATTCTTCCTTTGAGACATCAGGATGGAAAGGAGTTTCATTTGACTCAGAGCATTTTTGTTCTTTATCCTTTTCTTTCTCTTTTAACCTTTCCTTTCTTCGGAGCTTTCTCTCTCTTTCTTTTGCTCTTCTTCTCTCTTTGCGTTCTTCTTCTTCACGCTTCTCCTTTTCTTCTTCTTCAAGAAGTTTCATCTGTAGGGAAAAAAACACGTATGTGAGAATAATTTCTCCAGGTAAATGGCTTATCTAACCTGTTTTCACCGAAACCTATCACTGAAAATGACAAATATCAAGACCTGCTTTTCTAATGTGATGATTTCTTTGCATGCAACATGAACACGTTCTTCCAGCAGTTTTAGCGCAAGGCACACAAAGATGCTGTGTGCATTTTGACGTGCTGTTCCTTCTCTGAAAGCCTTTTCAACCTGAAAGGGTAGCATTGAAAGAATCAGGTGGAGAACACATTACCTTCAGCCGGACATACACAAAAGCTGCACTTCCACAAGCATAAAGAGAGAAGATTTTAAACATGGTGCCAGCCATCTTGTCTGGTCTTTCCTCTTAAAAATTATTAAAACATGTCTGGAACTAAAGAATTGCCACACAATGGGAGGGGAAAAAACTGAAACGGACATATAACCAAGTATTTTGTTTGCTTTACCATGACTTCAAGCATTCAATAATATAACTGCTTGCTTAGCTCAAGGTGCCTGCTTAGACTTTATTGCAAATTAATTTCCGCAAGTATAATGTATAATTACAAGCTCAAATCATTGGGACAGAATTCCTTGGCACATCAATTCAGAGTTGATTTTGAAGCAAGTTAATTGGACATTTAAATGGACTAATTATTTCTTTGCACATGAGGTAGCATAACCATCAAGATCATAGAAACTGAACCCACTCAACGAAGTCCTAGATCTAAAGGTTGGAAAGACAATCCTTCATTCAACATCATCTCAAGATTTCACTTCAGTCAAACTCATTTCATGTGTGCGTCTGTTGTACTTGATTAGCTAACATGTGTAATAAATTGCACATCAATTCGATATTTATCTATCTGGAATTCTGTCACTTATCTAGAATTTATTGATCATACAACAAGCCAGTTACATTCTTTCCAACTGTTTAGAATTTCATTTGTTAATTTTGTATAGGAGGGCAGGAGGTAATTGATGAAGCAAATTTTGTGGATAACAAAGATGCTATGTGACAGATTTTTGTGTTTGTTTCTTTTTGAAGTTCTCGGCAGCAGTTCTCAATCAATGTCCAGTAAGTTCCCAGTTGTAGTCAGATTAGGGCTGTAAACGAGCCGAGCCGAGCTATGTAGTGACATATGTAAGAGCTCGAGCTCGAGCTCTTACATATGTCACTACATAGCTCGGCGAGCTCGGCTCGTTTAACACATATAAGAGCTCGAGCTCGGCTCGAGCGTGAATAAAGCTCGAAAACCCCAATTCGAACTCGACTCGTTAAATTTTAAACAAGTTCGAGCTCTCGACACAAAACAAACAAACAAGCTCAGCTCGACTCTAGCTCGTTTTGTATTTTCAAAATTAGGGAGAACCTTTTCAAAATTTGAAATTACTATACTTTTGGCACTCAAAATTTTGGCCCTAATTAAAAAAATTTACAAAATAATCTCTCATCATCAAATTATTCATTTTTATTATAATATTCATTCAAATCTTCTATCTCTTCACTTTTTTACCAACTCCCATAAACTATTTTTACTTTTTCACTAACTCTCTTACCTCAAAATTTTAACCACCCCAAATTTTTTAATACTCAAAACACTTATTTGTGATTATATATCACATCATTAATAACTAAATGATCTAATCTATTGCTTAGTAAAATAAACAATAATATGTACTAACCAATAGAAGTGTACTAGGAAATAATAGGGTGTTTTTCACACTATATATTCAGGCTTTCACAAAAAAATATAGCCTGCAAAACATTAATATCATAATTACATGGTAATGAGGAAAACCTTACCACCAATCAAGCATTCAAAAATACAACAAGCCAATAATTTTTCTGTCAAATCATGAGCATACCTCAAACACATAATCAATGAAAACACTTTGTAACATAAGTAAATTTGTGTGCTTATATATACTTAAATGACTCATATAAATATATATTTTATAAGGTAACTTAACATGATAATATCATAAAAATTTAATATAAACCATAACACATGCATATACATAAGATATGTAACATAAGTGAATAGGCTCTATAGATATAAAAATGTTACTAATTACTAAATATAAAGTAATAGTGTATACCTAAACATATACACGACAATAATAGAGATATACAATATATACAAGTGTACTATATATAGGTACAAATATTATAAGTTATATATATAATTGAAGTCTACAAATGTATTTATGGATATATATTTTTATTTACATATATTTTTTTAATACGAGCTATTAAATGAGCTCAAATGAGCCGAGTCGAGTTTATACGAGCTTTGTTCACGAGCCTAAACCGAGTAGAGCCGAGTTTAATCGAGTTTGACTCATTTAATAATCGAGCTAAAAATGGTGTTCGAACTCGGCTCGTTTATTAAACGAACCGAGCTTATACGAGCCGAGCTCGAGCTGTTCAAGAACAACTCAGTTCATTTATAGCCCTAAGTCAAATAGATACTTTTGGCACCAATCAAACATCAAAAATGTTTTTGCATCTATTTCAGGTCTCAAACAACAAAAAGGAAAAATCAGCGATTTCCTCAACCAAAGAACTGCAGCACAAGTTATGATAATACCTTGAAGTAAACAGTGCAAGCAAAAAGGAAAAGAAGGGGGGGGAGCATATGAACAGACTAAAATGGCCGAAATATTAGCAGACTGAACGTACCTGTTCCTTAAAAATAACAGTTGCAGCATCTAGAAGAAACTCTCGAGCAAGTTCAGGACTCTTCGCATGTTTTTGGGGACGGGAGCATTCTCCATCCAGCTCATTTCCATCCTTGTCCATGGAATCATCATCCTGAAAGTATTACATAACATAAAGGAATAATCTAAATCATGCAAAGCACCTTGGTAAATATTTGAGAAGAGAACAAATTCTAAATGCATGTAAAAGAATTAATTATCCGTATTGAGAGAGAGCTACCTCCTCTTCCTCGGCCTCTTCAGCATGCTCAAAAAACCTTCTGATGCTTTCCCCTCTTGTGATTGTCACAAAACCATCCCCAACAACGAGCCTGCAATGCACACATTGTTGACCCTTTAATGCATGAGCCTTTACAGAAAGCTCAGTGCAGCGGCCATCTAACTTCCAAGCCTTCAGTGTGATAAAGCATGCACTTAAACCACCAAGATCTAGGCCATTGACTTGAACACTTCCATCCATTCCAACATTTTCAAATTCCAGAATATCAGATTTTCCTTCTCCTGTTCCAACTGCCCACTCAAAGTGATGGTATGTTCCCACAGTGTCCGCAAAAGTTTGGCACCAATCAGCTCGAATTGCGTCATCGGATACCTGATAAAATGGAAAAGAAAATTTTATCATAATATGCACAACATCTATACTGTGTCCTCAGAAAATCCCCCAAAACGTTTGACCAAGATATCAGAACCATTATCAGAACCATTATCACAAACATTTTCTCTGACCTACCAAGTTAACAGAGTTAATAACAACAGGTTCAGAGAAAAGAAAAGAACTTTAAGGAATCAAGGCCACACCTCATATTGAAATGCTGTATCTGCAACACAAAACCAGCTAGTGCAGCGAGGTTCTCTCCGTAAGCGCTTCAGCTCCTTTAGCTCCTTGAACTCACGAATTACATTCCTTCTGCAGTCTCTGCAAAATCTCTTGCTGTCAAACCTGTGCCATGAATCTCAACTTGGTAAGAAAAACTGAAGAATCCGACATGAAATCTTTACGAAAGGATAAGCAGCATAAGTATAAAGGCTAGGTCGGTAAGGACATTTGAGACATTGCCAGAAATATAAATGCTGTCAACAACTAAGCAAAACAAGACAATAACTTCATGCAGTATACAAGAAAAACAATTAGTTCCTTGGATGTTAGAAGGCATTTGTCTTTCTGCAAGAAAACCACATCAACTAGTGCAAAAAGTTGTTCTGTAGGAAAAAAAAATAACCCCCATAAAACAGCAACTAATATCAGGGACATGTCTCTAATTAGAATGTGACAAGAATTCTTAATTCCTCTGACTGCTCTTTTGCTAGCTTTGACCCTGTAGAGCATTTAAACCATGCACTCATTACCAAGCTTGTCACTCTCAAATCTTCCACCAGTGATATCACCACATCTTTGTTGTAAGCATCAATTACAAAACTGGAGGTAACTATGTATTTCTTAATTGCTTCCATGTCTAACCATAATCATCTGCAGGGCCAAGGGTGTTCACTCCAGAAAGGGCAAAAATGTATAGCATACCAATCACCTTCAAAAATACAAAAGGAAGATATGCCTCTCAAACCCTTCCGTTATATCCTACTGTATACCTTTGATGGGAAGCATTACATATTGCTAATGTTTTGACAGGTGGCAGTACCATAAGGAAACCTGCCCCAAGGATCTTGAAGCTTTTCCAACCAATAATGCCTTTTGCAGTCTCAAAATGTTGCATCTAACAGTGCCAACTCATTCTGGGTTTTAACAGTTGGTATCACAAGCAACTTAACAGAGTTTAACCCTCCGTAGGAGATGGAGAGGAAAGAAAATGATAAGGAAAAGGGTTTGGACAAGAGATTCTGCCCGTTCTTTTTTAAAGAAATAAAGTAAGGGAAGGAAATGGTAAGAAAATATTCCTGAAGGACCCACCATTAGATTCCTCAGCACGACCAGAAGAACTGCTGAGAAAATGGCTTGTGTGATGCATTTTTCAAGTTTCCCTTGTTCTATACATCGACTTAAAAGCTCCATACTGGTGGAGTATCCAGTAGAGTTACTTTACATGTATTCTTTCCTTTTCACCAGATAACCACTCATAAAAGCATAGATTCCCTTCCCAAATATTTATCAAACAAGATTTGCTCAATTGCCTCACCTTTTCTCACTTTTCCTTACCATATCCTTCTCCCCCTTCTCAATTTGAAGCCAAACAGAGCATGAGTCCCAAATACTTTGGATAATGAGTTTATCCCATTGAACCCTAACACTTTCCCAGTAGCAGTCAAGAATCAAGACTTCTGCCAGTTACAGGGCTCCTCTGGTATCAACACGATCATCCTGGATGGCCCATGTAACACCCATTATCAGGAGCACACCAAGAAGACTAACTTTTTATTTTCTGGTTCAGTAGACATTTGGAACATTGCTTGTGATCACAAACAAACATTCATGCTCCTCGAATGCAGCTTGTTCGTAATTTCTTATCTTGACAACAGTCATGGTTCTTCAAAAATTTTGCTCATCTGACATCCTTTTTTCCAAGGGAATATCAAGACTACAATAGACTTTGTCACTTACAGCACATGACTTCCAACCACTATTGAAGCCTGCACTTATCAACATCCTAACTGCATGCCTATCAGATATTCATTTGTACTGTTGTCCGTGAGACAAATAGGTAATTCATTTGAATTGACCAGCAGATTTGTGCTAGAAATATTAAATGTTCAGTACTCAATGGACTTCCAAGGCAAGTGCTTCAGAGGACAAGCCTTGAAAAAACAGTACGGTATTTGGACTTCTAAGCCACACCAAGTGTAGAAATTAAATGTCTTAAATGCTGCTAAATTAAGCTTTTCATTTCTTCCCACCAGCCATAACAGGAATAACCAACTCCCAGGTGGGCATTCACCTTACGGTTCCCCTAATAGTAACTCACTTAATTACCATCAATCATCATGCATTTTTCCGCCAAGACACAGTGAATGTCACACACAAGGAATAAGCATATAGGTAAAACACCTGTACATAAGCCTCTCAATAAAATCCTCTTCCTTCATCCTCATAAGAGACTGTCGGGTTTCTTCTCCAAGAGCTGACCAAAAATCCACCAGAGTGTCACAAGAAAGCCTGGCAGTGTGCAGTGCACATGTTTCCCTGGTTCCATGTCCTCTGCCATAACTTGCAATTCCTTGGCTTATCCAACCCCGGCCACTCCCACCACAGGCATCTGGATAAAGCAGCTCTCGTTCCCGTTCTCTTGCACGTGCACTGTCAAAGACCTGATTCAAGCAAAATGCAAGCTGCTAAATCATTTGACACTAGAATAAGAGTCAGATTGAGCATTGAAATTTTATCAGAAATTACATTTTGGAGTCCTTTGAGAGACTTTGCATACAAATAGCAATCCATGAGTGTCAGTGACCCATCACGAGTTGTGGTCAGACCTCCCCAAGGATGGACAGATGGATCTTGAATTTCATCGTGGCAACCATTGATAATACTGGAAATGTCATCGTTTTGAGTTTTTGAGGGCCCCCGTCTGATGCAGGGAAGATGCCCACCCGCTCCCTCTTGCTGCACAGTCTTCCCATACATGACAATCTGCAAAAAACCTTCAAGCAATAACCCATTGCATCTAGAGCAGTACATATTTTTACGTGCGTGCTCAAAGAGGGTTTGCTTGTCAATCCTCAGAAGTTCCTGTCGAGCTTGTGGTGACAACTCACTCCAGAACTAAGTCAAAAGTAAAAGGAACTTGATTAATCACTAATCACACAATCTCATACGTTGCACACGCAATTATCAACCACAACTTAGCTATATGACATAAAGTGAATCAAATTCATAGGTTTTACCAGAAACTAGCTATCTTAAGGACAATCATGGGCAAAATCATGAAACCAATAACCTCTTTTGATCAATGGTAAGGAAATGGCATGTAATCCGTGATAAAACAGCAAACTCTTCTATCTTCAGCTTGTAAGTGCATGTAAATAGATTTTTTCTTCTTCTTCTTCTTTTTTCTCTTCAATACAGATCCAACTAAAATGCCAACACAAATTGTATCCTCCTATTCGAATTTCCAAGTGTTCCAGACAATGAGAAAACCCAATAATGAGAATTCTTAAAATCTTATTTTCTGTCCACAGGTTTCTTTGCAACAGATAAGAACTAATGCGCCATTATCAATGTTCCAACTCTAATTTCCAGTTAGAGCTAATGGTGCGTATTGGATATCGGCACAACATAAGAACATATGTAACCAATGAGCTAAACTACGTAAAATGGACCTCATAAATCCAAAACACATAATACAATTAAAACAAAGCCACTAACCAACAACCGCATACGTAAACCCAACAAGAACTCCTCGTCTAAATAATTCGTACTCCAAGATCCAATAGAAACCCAAGCCACCCATCTATATCCATGTAAAGCCAATACAGCACAATGATCTAGAATTCAGCTTTATATAAAATAGAAAATACTTTCTGGAGCTGGCCGTAGCTAACATCGGCGCCATGCTTGGACCAAAACCCGTTCAACGTGGGCGAGTACGACGCCGTTGAACCATTACTAAATTGGTCATTCCTGTGCGCTAGTCCTGGCATCTTCAGACTGTTATAAATTCGTTCGCCAATGCTCCCATCCCTGTCCCTCGATTACCGCCGCGTTCCCTGACAGATACGGATCGAATCCGATCGATAAACCGAAAAATTGAATCGAATCGAATTGCGGAAATGCTCAAATTGATTAGAAAAAAACCGACTTAATCGCAAATATAGATCGACGAGTACCCCGATCGAAACGGTACGGTTTGGACGTGAATCAACGGATTGGATTACAGAGAGAGGCAGAGACGGAGGTGGAGATGACGCAGGGGTTTTTCGTCCAAAAGACGATGAGATTTGGTGCTTTGTATATATTGGTAGGGAGAGAGATGGGACACGGTTAAAAGGAAGGTTCAGATTACTGTTACATTACTTATAAAGTGTTGAAGGGACCTGTAAATGACATTTCGGGTTAATTTTTATACAAGGCCCGATATTTCCATTATTATAAAAAAAATAAAAAAAGGTTTTGACCGGCTATTTTACCTTTGTTTATGTATTTATTTTCTTTCTAATCCTTTTATTATGTAGTTTATGAGAAAAACACTAAAAAAGTATTCCAAGTATATGAAATTATATGCTTAGGTTACGTTTGTGTTGTAAAATTTTTGGTATTGGGTTTAGTAATGGTATTGGGTTTAGTAAAAAAGTGAAGAGAGAGGTAATTTTTTATATTTTTTGTAGTGAAAAGTTATGATTTGATGGGAGAGAGAGATTATATTGTAGTATTTTATTGTGCGTTGATGAAAAATTTTATAAAAATTTTTATGCAAACAGACTCTTAGACTCTTAGTAGAAAACAAATTACTTCATAAATTTCACCTAATATTCGAAAATCATATGATATATTCGAAATCTAAATGAATAATGATCTTTTTATATTATAGTTCACGAAAAAAGGTACAAAATCCTTATTTCTATAAAAATTAATAAAAATATGTTTTTTCTGATCAACTTTATTAATAATATATGGTATTTATTGGTCTAATGATGTCCATTACTAATCAAATGTTCAAATTTCTCACCTTAAATCTACACGATTCTGGGTAAAAGAGTAATTAATTAGGTTAGACAGGGGTGGGCAAATTTTCCTGCTGTGTGACGGCGTTTTTTTATTCCTTATTCTTTATTTTTGGGGCTACATGCTGCTATAATGCTATTGCTAATTTGTATTATGTAAAAACCACGTATTTGCTCTCCGCTTCTGTTTTTGGAAAGCCCCAGGTGTGTCTCGCCGTGACATTTTTGGTAATTTTCCAACAGTGACGACAACGTGGGTTCATTTCCAAAAGACGAAAATAACCTCGACTGCGACTTCGACTGCTCAGGTATGTACTGCGCCCTTCGCTCACCGGAACAGCTGGTACAATTCTGACCGGCGTACTTGCGCGCGCGGTTTTAGTTCTTTGCCAAAGTAGAAAGTTACCGCGGACAGCGTCACTGTGAAGCCATCCTGAATGCCCAACTCCTTAGTTCCACGTATTCTCTAGATGGACGGTTGCCAGTTGATTTGATGAACTTCTTGGGCAGTAATTTGCGGCCTCCTATGGATATATATCCCTTATCTTTTTTGTTTTTTGTATTTTTTTTTGGGTTGATAAGACACCATATGCTTAAGGTAGGCTCCTTTCCTAACCCCAATTTCGGTAATTTAGTGATTTAATCCTGAAATTAATGTTGTCCATTCCGGTGATAATGTTGTCATTGTATTTGTCTTTTGGTTAGTAGAGCGTGTGGTGTGGTCATACTGTTGAAAGATGAGGTAATCGATAGCGGACGAATCACTCCCACGTGTCATTCAAAAATTACTAACTTGCCACCAGTTTTACATTTTTGTTCTAGATGGATAACCATTAGGATAGTACGTTTTTTTTTTAGTAATTTCGATTCGGTTGATGGGAGAAGATAGCAAGTATATAAAGAATATAATTTTATTTCCTTTTTTTATCAATTGGATTGGAATAATCCATTACCCTTTGAAAAGTTATAGAAAAATTTTACTCCCTCTAAAATTTTAACACAATTAAATATTACAATATAATCTCTCTCTCCCCATCAAATCATTACTATTTACTGCAAAAAATATAAAAAATTACCTCTCTTCATTTTTTCACTAAACCCAATACCTAAAATTTTAACAACACTAAAATTTTACAACACAAACACAACCTAAACTTTAAATATTGGAAAAAAAATCAATCATGCCCTTTCAAGTTCAAAAAAATATATATTATTACGCTTTGATAGTGATGTAAATTAATCGAAATGCTCGTTAAATATAAAAATTAAAAATAAATTATATTAATGAAACTGAATTTTAATATTTGTTTTTTAAAAGTGTTATCTTTTATTTATATATCATTTTTATTTTTAATAATTTTGTTTTAGAGTGATATTTCGATTATTTTACACGTAGTTTAACTACCAAATCAACAAAGGTGAAAATTAATTATTTTTTAAACATATGAATTTTAATAAAATATTTTAAAACTTGAAAAATACTTTTTAATTTTTATATCTATGGTGTATTGTGATATTCCTCAAAAGTGATTGTTGGAATGATATGCCTATGACTTTGTCCAAGTAAAGCCAATAAAGCTTTACTCTAACCCACGGCTCCTGGGATGCCCCTAACACCAGAGAAAAGCAACTCATCTTTTATCTGGCTAGAGGAGGTAGTCAACTATCATCTTGATCGAACCATCATTCCTTGCCAAACGTGGATTTCAATTCAGATACTGACCTTTTATGAAAAGAGGACCGATTGCCTAACCAGATAACTAGATTGTCCTTGGACTTTGAAACTCGAGATCTTTTTCTCTCTTCCTCTTGCTTCCTTTACATCTATCTGAGAAAGAATTCCTTCGATTGAATTCGAAACCATGGAAAGAAAAACGTAGAGCTATAGTTATCGTCCGCGCAATAAGTACACTGCGCTTTCGAATTCACATGAAACCAATATGACTGTTGCTGTGCTAGAGTCAGTCGGTTGCAGAAGAAGGAAAAGACGATTACACGTGAACAACGGAACAACTACAAATTTACCGGAGACAGGTTTGTCTGATTCTGAGGTAGATAGACTACGCATGAGGATCTGGGCCTGCAGGTTTCGAGTTAAGAAGCGGCTGGATAGCCTTGACAACGATTGTCATGTTAGGCCGGAAGTCTGCCTCATACTGAACGCAGAGAGCTGCGACGGCTGCCAACTGAGTAAGGAACATGAAAAAAAAACACCGTAAGTACTGGATTGCTTTTCAGGAGAGAATCAAATCGCATCAAGCTTCTGAATTAAAATATGCCTCAAGCACATCGACAGGGTTGTGTTTGAACTTTGAATGCAACGTGAAAGCAAGGAACTTATCGTCCAACTCTAACAGAAGATTGACTCTGTATCAGTTGTTGGAGTTTGCAAGCTTCGTATCATATACTAATTATGGGAATGAAGGTTACTGGATCCAAATCATACATCAAGTGGGGTCCTCATATATTATACAAAACCCTCAGGTTTATACATGTACAAGAAATTTAGTACGGTTAAATAAGTTCTCTAGATCCAACTAGACTTGTTAGGACTGAAGTTTTATGATCGAAATCTTCTCTGTCAAGTAAAGATTGCAATACCTAAAAGTCAAAGGAAGTATTCAGATGTTCCTGCTATCCTATCAACTTTTGACATGGTATATTCGAGCTTATTAGACCGAGATTGAAGCTCTTTCTTTTTCGGTCATCAGAAACCAATATTCCCTATTAGTACAAGATTTAATATCACTGCATTGAAATCTTGTACGTTGGGAATAATAATCTTAAGTGAAAGGATGAAGAAGAAAACCTTAGCAATCGCCTTTGGTGGGTAGTCATTGTTTAGCTTGGGATCTACACATTGCTTCACTTTGTCCTCGCTCAATCTTGGAGTTGCCTGTGGTAGTTGGAATGCCAATCAGAGGTCATGTATATCTACTGGTGGCAGAGCAGCTTAAAGTAAAGAAGCAGAAAGCAAAGCAACCATAACAAAACGAGCAGAAATCAATACCCAAGTAACAAGACTCTGTTGCCCTTTGGGCATTGTGTGGTCTACTGGCTTTCTTCCAGTCAAGAGCTCCAAAAGAACAACTCCGAAACTATAGACATCACTTTTCTGAGTTATCTGCCCTGTCATGGCATACCTGTACAGTAAGCAATAATGTTAAGGGGCCAAGGATAAAAGGAATCAAAATTACAGAAAACAATAATCTTGAAGCAGGAGTACTAAAATTAAAGACCCAACAGGAAGGTAAAGAGATTGCAGAAATTTATGGATAGCGAAGGATATGATCTCAGGTCATCTTGTGGGTGCTCATAATACTCCTGCTTGTTTCAGACTACATAAAGGTAACAGCTTGCCATGTCTTTACGTGGATCAGTTTATGGTTTACTACCCCACATGTGACTTCTAAGGGATTTAATAGCTACTAAGGATACAAAATTAGTATGCAAAAGCCAAAACTAAGGAAAAGCGAAGGCATACTCTGGGGCATGGTAGCCGAATGTTCCCAAGACTCTCGTCGAATGCAGCCGAGCTGCCGTATCAGAAGACTGATTTGACAAGTTAAAATCGGAGATTTTCGCCACAAAGTCATCAAAAAGTAGGACATTGCTGGATCTGACATCACGGTGAACTATAGGTGGCTGCACCTTTTCATGCAGAAACTCAAGTCCTTTGGCTGCCCCATAGGCAATCTTAACTCTTTGGTTCCAGTTTAGAGCTGGACCCGGTGCAGCCCCTTCTACACCTTTTCTCCCTGCAATAGAAAGCAAATATGAATTGAATTCTATGTTGGATCGGGGAAAAAAAGAAAACATTGATTATTAGAACTGGGGCCTACCATGTAAAATGTCATGTAAAGAACCCTTTGTCGCAAACTGATATACCAAGATTCGGTTATTTGCTTCCAAACAATATCCGAGCAACTCAACAAAATGCTCGCTCTTGAATCTTGAGACAGTTGATAGCTGCATGAACCGTGACAAACAACAGTAAAATCAAGTGCCAAAAAAGCATTGCTTCAGCAGAAAACTGTTGTCCTGAAATGAGAAATCTCACCTGAGCTGCAAAATCAGAGTCCGGCTCTTGACTGGCATCCAGCTTCTTTATAGCTGCAGCCAGGCCATTACTGAGTCTTGCGTAGAATACACGGCCGTACGAACCTTCTCCAATCAAAGCCTTTGTACCAAAGTTACCCGTCAACCTATTTAACTCATCCAATGACATAGCTGGTATTTCAATGGGTAATACTTTTGGTGGAGCTCCACTTCTGACCATGTTGGAACTCCTTGGCTCTCCTCTATTGCTGCCTATTATTCACACAAGATAATATTTCATCTCCGTTCAGATATCTGCAGAACTAAGGTGATGTACCAAAACACGCCTGGGCGAGTGCAGGCACAGACACTACAAAACAATGTGTGATGTGACTATTGTGCATGATTGAGATCCCATTTAAAGCCATATCATCCCATTTAAAATCCTGGCGTGTGATTGAAGATCAAAATATCATGATTTCGCTTGATATATGTACAATAAGAAGCAAAAAAATTGATCTTCTTGGATTGGCAGCTGACAATAAAGATTTTAGACATTTTTCTGTTGCTTTACTCCATTTTACCCTTAAGGAAAGAGAGCAATGGAAGCCTATCAAAGTAACAGCAAACAGAGCAATGGAAGGAGTTAAAAGTATGTTACCGCCACCATAAGTATTGCTCCCTCTGGGTGGTGCAGTATATTGGCTGGCTGGTGGACCGTGGTTTTCCTCCTCTTTACCCCCACAGCAGAACATAGTTCAAGTCGTAGGTGCAGCAATCTCAAAAACCCATGCAAAGTAAATGAACCCGGGTTTATTCAGAACCAAACGCTACCTGTAGTAATCTCAATCCGAGGACATCTATCAAATGGTGATCCCAACATACTAGAGAAACAAGAAAGAAAGAACCTCAAAAACGAAAATGACCTCTATATCCCATCCCCAACCCCATGTTAAGGAAACAGAGCAAGATCAGAAGCCCTGTTCACTTTCAGCTCAGTCTTCCCATATTCATATCAAGGAAAACCAACTCAAAGCTCACAAAAGGAAAACATGATTTATGAGATTAAATATGAGATACGGAAAAGGGATACAGCAAACATAGATTCTTCCAATTGTATCTGTATATATACTGTGTATTCTGACCATGATACAGTAGCAATTCAATATACAAGCACATTCTTTTCACTCCGCCCCTTTTTCTTCGTACCTCCAGAATCAGAGAAAAGTGAAACAAAAAAAAACCAAAAAAATTTCAAAATTCACAAACAGAGATAAATAAATGTCTCTTAGTTGCCAGGAATCGAATAAAGAAAGCTTTCAAGTATGCAAAGCATTTGTCGTTAAGTAATCGAATCAATTATATAGTTTTGCTCTGAATTTTCAAAGATTCCCCTGCTTTGTATCAATCCTAAAGGAGCAATCCAATCAAATTTAAACTCCGAAAATCAGTTAGCATGCCTAATATAACAAGGAATAGACAAATTTAAACCTGACATGTTAGGTTCTAAAGACAGATAGTCAATCTGGTAGCAACTGCCAATGTATGTATCGCATAAGAATTCAAAGATATTCATGTTAAACGTTTTCATAAACACTTTCAGATAGAGAAAAGAAATAATGCATTTACCTGTGATCCAATCGACCCGTCAAGAGCCAATACACTAAAACTAAAAAGACAGACAGGCGGAAAGAATTTTGAGAAATGGTGAAGAGAAAAGAGATCTAGGAACAGAGGAAGCAAAAAGTCTATCTTCTCTAACTTCCTCTGATAGCTCTGTTTTGGGGCAGAGGCAGATGTTTCTCTGTTCCGCGGGAAACTCGGTTGAAGAACTCAAATCTCTAAAATTAACCAGCTACCCCCATCCTATCTCCAAAGTGCCCCCCACGTTGCACGTCCATTAACACTCACTTTATCTTTTTATTCTCCTCAATATTGTTATGCTAAATCCGACGATCAATGTTCATTAAATCAAGACTGTCAAAGATAATGTTTTCAGGCTCATCGAAGATCTAAAATTAGTCATGAATCGTCCATGTTTTATGGCTCTCAAGCGAAAGGCATGTGAATTTTTATTTAACATTTCTTCTCATTTCTATAAAGTGGATGAGAAGCTACCTTAAAGGTTCAAGAAGTATTTTATAAACGAATAATTTCAAAATACCACAATTTTGTATTTGGTATTCTATTTGCATACTTTAACTTAAGTTAATTAATTTAATAACTCAACGGTCTTACATATTAAGATACCACATGAAGTCGTAAACATCCAGGGTTGGTGCAAACCTGGCTGGTTGGGGCTTACCAAACAGATATTCCCTGCTTTTCTCCTAGCAATGTCCATTATGGAATCATGCACGTCTTGTGCAGTTTCTAAGTTAATAATCCTGCAGTTTCAGGCCTCGTCACGTCCCATGGGCACACTTCAGATATTCCATATTAGATTCTCCTGGAATCTCCTTCATTGAAGAAGCATTGCGAAGCCGAATACAAGTAGTTTTTTTCTTCCCCCTGTTTTTTAGTTTTAAGTTAAGAGGCAGTAATAATGGAAGTAGTTGCTCTTTCAGAAAATACCAAATGTTCATACGTTTTCTTTCTTCTTCAACATATTATAAAAAAAAGGTACTAATTCGCCATTAAAGTACCAGAAAAGTAGGGTCTCATTTGGTTCAGTTTTTGACATAGATATTCTCCTCCTCAGATACGAACCTGTTTGCCATATTTTAGAGGGGAAAAGAAAAGGAGTAGTTGATTGACGGCTAGCAATCCTTGGTGATACTGTGAATATAGGCACGAGACTTGAGAAATTACAGGATATTATCTTTTGTTGGTTGTGACCTGCATTGTCAAGAAGCAAGAATAGCCGACGATTATAGCTTCAAGAGGATGGAAAATAAATAGGTAAATGACTATGCAGAAGAAGCTAATGACATTCCACAACCAAATCAATCTTTTGGCACTACAATTCAACCGATATTTGATTCGATCTTTTACATTAACATTTTCAACGAGAGATTATCGGATGCAGGGGCAGCAAAGAGTGGTTTGCAGAATGCCCCTCCATCCCAGTTACAGAAACCTTGTGTAACGACAAAGCGAAACCTACTTGGAATAATTAAAAGCTTCACAACTTGCAACACGAAGCAACCCCAGTGACTTACTGTACACTCGCCTAAATATCCATCATCTTTCTACATGGTTATTCTTCTTTCCATATACGGCCAGTAACCCTCAACTTCAGCTCTTGCCTATCCCCACCAGAAAAGTAGAGAGCCATATTCCTCTGAATAATGAGCCCATCTTGACTGTCACGAACTTTCTTATGACTGTCACGGATGCTCCTCGGAATACCTTGCCATATGAGTTTACGACCGTTGGCACCAACTTCCAAACTGTAGCTGAATTTCTTTGCCTCATTATCATTGCCCATGAATCGTAAGAAGGCCATGAAGACTGGAGCCATTCCAAGCTGGAAAGCCTCGAAATGCAAACAAAATTGCCTTCCAAAACAGTTGAACACCTGCACATAAATGTAAGTTCTATATTGGAAAAACATTCCATTTGGTTGCAAAAATGGGCATAATATGTAGTAGGGGTAGAGAAGTGAGAATCTGGGGAATGATCACAAAAGCAATTCCTTTGGAGAATGGAATATGTTTTCACAGCAGTATGTAATAAAGCCAGAGGATCCTGCTTAAGAAAATTATTACCAGTTCCCAACCATCATAGGAAGCAATTAGGATCCGTTTTCCATAGTTTAAATTTAGATGAAGTTGATTATGCACCAGCACCATTGCTATGTGCTAAAAAAAGACTAGATCTTACATAAACTAGGGTCAAGAAGAAGAACGAATAATCTTGCTACCACAGAAGAATTTATCACAATTAGTGCAAACATTTACAAAACCCCAGCAAGATATATGGGATAAGATAGAATCATGTCATGCATATGATCCTTCCAACTCAGGGCCCAGGCCATCTCCCTCATCTGCCGATAAGACAGGGAAGATGGAAATGGGACCATAGAAATTACATAAATGAGCCAACAAGCCAGAAAATGGGATCACAGAATATAACACTTACAGTTAACATCCATGTGGCATTTTCAACTTCATGTGGATTTGATTTAACGTATCGATGGTTGAAGGTACACCCATCATGCATGTCCACCTTGTGGTCATCCTTGAGATGTGCAACAAGACTTGGAATGTCACCTGTGACAGAGCACTCTGATCCGGCATAAGGGCAATTGTATGGACGGAATCGACAATGTTGCTCATGCTTAAGCTTGCTGTAGTATGGGAAAATATCATTACAACCCAAAGTCTGGTATGTGCATGGGAGTTCCAATGATTCGGCAACTTTCTCCAAAGCCAAACATCTTATATTTCCAAGATCATAGCGGCAGGTTGGGCAACAGTTGTGCACTCTAATCTTACAGTTCGAGCACAGAGTGTGGCCATTTGGACACTACAAGATGAGAAAGCAGACACATAAGGAGTGTTCAGAAAACCTAGAATATGTGTACATGTGCACGTGCATGCATATCAAAGTAATAATTTCACAATCAGCATGTTAAGACAAAGAAGCTCTTTTCCAGTTTCAGCATTTCAAAACATCCAAACCCAGTTGACAAAGGAAGCACTTGCAACATATTGTGTAGTTAATCAAGAGGCATTTGACTGATATTGAATCAAAGCTTCCTGAAGTACCTAAAGAGCTACATTTCTTATGCCAAAAAGCAAAAAAGCTTCTGATACAACTCTCTTATGCAAAAGCCATACAGCTACGTACAAAATCTCCCAGCCACCCCTCAATAATAGATTTATAACCCAAAAGCGTCTTATATATCCTTCCTTCTGCAAGATGCATGCCTCATCCCCAATGTTGAATCATCAAAACACTTATATCAGTTAAATGAAAACCCCTCTATAAACGGCCAGAACTTCTATTATATTTTGAAGACAAGGATTGACAGGGGAAACATTGATCTAATACAAACTTGAAGAGTGCTAATGTGCTAATATACAAAATAGATTTACCCCCATTGACAAATTCTTCCACCTGACCGATTCAGAAAAGTGATATATGTCCTAGAAAATGAAAGATTCCTGCAACTGTCATCTGCCTATAACCTTCTTTTACAATTAATGACTATATGAACATTTAGTTATGTGTGTATTCAATTTGGGTCTACAAAAATTAGCTGTTTTTCCTTTTTCTGGGCAAATTATTTGTTGATTTAGTCAAGAAAAATGTATAGCTGCCCATGTACTTGCAAACTTGGGTTCCATGTGTAAAATGGTAAGACCCCAGGCCCCACTTTTGGTAAATTACAACCATCTACGTTATTTTTTTTTTGGATAAGTACAACCATCTACGTTATTATACCGCCATGATAACAAAATTGCAATTAACAATTGTGTTTCGTAGTGTGAGCCCATGAATCTTCTCAACAATACTACCGTTATGCTTCAACCCAGGAGTGTCTTTACTGACAATTCTATTTTCTTTCTCTATTTCTAGCTGAAATAACCCTACGTTAAGCAGAAGAGTTTAAAGTTTGAGAAGTTTGCAATGGGATTTGGTTCGCAAGAGCATTTGAAGCTTCAGGACAAGTTTAAAGTGGCATGGAAAACAACGTGAAAGAATGTATATATGTTGCGGTCATAACCAAGCTTGCTAAACAATAGTAGTTTAAGATCTTCCATGCATAAACAAACAATTTAAAGCAGTCATTCCAAATTAACATCATGTAGCTCCCTTACTTATAAAAAAAAAACATCATGTAGCTCCCCTAAAAATAGAAGTCATCCAAAACAAATCGTAGACAAGTTCAGGAATGAAAATATGGGAATTAAAAGCATACCTGGTGAATTGGGGGGTACATCAAGCATGTGCAGACAGGGCACTCAAGCAGTTCGTGCACACCATTAGTTGAGTAAACCCCTTGTTTTCCACCAGAACCATTGGTAGCTCTTGTAGGTTTACTATTACTCTCCAGCTCTGGTGTTGCTACTTCGTACTCTGAAACTGCAGAATAAGACTCAAGAACTTCTTTGCAAGCACCGCCTCCAGGAGCCATTACTGACACAAATCTAATGATATTTCTAGCTCAATGACTATGACTCAAAATTTTGATTGAGTTCCCAATAGTTCCTCCTCCAATCACCTATGGTAACACTGTACTGTCAGTAACGTAAAGGACATGGATGTGAAGGTGCATCATACATATATTTAGGGTCCTTGAAGCAATCTATTCTTGCTTTCCGGTATATACAGGACTTGGACCAGATAACTGAAAGAGATATATTTCCAACCCAAAGGGATTCCATAGATAAATACTTTAAAAAAGAAGTTTTAATTGGCATTTTGAGAGTACCCCCCAGGCTTTTGAAAGGAGAAAAATAACACATACCAAATTAACAGAAGCATCTAATGAATTTAGGCCTTATTTTACAGTTAGTACACCTCTATGCTATGAGGACCTTACCTTACTGCAACACCCCGCTCTTAAAACTAGAAGCCCATTAAAACAACTAAAGATTGAAACTTGACATTCAGAATTGCAAAGCTATTGTATTTAGCTCTGTACAGTCAGTATACCTCTATACTACCAGGGCCTTACTGTAAGACAATTTCCAGATCATAAAACTGGTAGCTCGTTCGAATAACTACCTGTTTATTTTGGATAGTCTTCCGGACAACTAAAGAGGAAAGAGTCTAAGAGGATGCAGTATCAGAACTGGACATTCAAACTTTATTATTTCAAAACAGTAGTTTGTACAACAACCAGTAGGCCACATCCCTTCCCACATGTTCCTCAATAGAGGAACGTTGATAAGAGTCTGCCAGTGAAAAAAAAAAATTAAAGCAGTAAGGAAATGAGAAGCTGCTGAGCAGATAGAGGTAAATTTCAGAAGTCACAGTTCCATTGTTATATGATTAACAGGAAATTGCATTGAACTTTTGCACATAGTTAACAATATCAAGAAGAGGAGACAAACATGTATGAAAAATGTTTTTCAAACAAATAGAAACAACAAAGCTAAACACAAATGTATAATCCGAAACCAAAACGCTTCACAAAACATCAAACCTTATTTAGTCAAATCTCGTAACTTGAATCAGATTCACAAAACGGGACAAACTCAAAATGGGTTTTGGCAAAACAGCCATTTCCATTTACATAACCGTGAAGCAGTCAGAATCTAAAGCAAAAAGCAATAGAATCACTTGCAACAAATTTGACAGTATCAACCAATTGTCAAACTGAATTCTGCCAGAAACAGTCCCTCTCTACTTAGATCAGCAATCAAATCAGCCAAGATTAGAAACCAGAGCATAAAATCATTCAGTATTCAATAAAAAAAACAATATACCATCCAGCAAATAAACCTTGGTCTGCAAAAGACTCTCTTTCCCGCTTAAATCATCTAGCAAATAAACCAGAATAGGGTATAACAACAGTATACAACATGCAAAAACTCATTTCAAATTTCCACCCACCGAACCAATTCCAATCAAACGCAAAACTGGGTCTTGCCACAAACTACCTTGCCCAGCTAAACGAATCAGCAATGCAACATCGTCTGGACAACAAAAACCACCAAACCAAAACAGATAGAAACTATCGAAAGATCCTCAATCGTAAATAAACTACAAACCCACAACACACAACAAACCACAAACCAACAAGAAAAAGAAAAAATACCCAGTTGAGATTTCCAAGCCAAATGTCTCTGCACACGATCAAATTAGATCTACAAACTATGGGTTTCATTCGTAATCATAAACAGCAACAACATAGACAAACGTATTTTAGGCCGAAAACAGAACAAAAACAAAACAAACTCCGGGACTTACGCGTATTGCCCGGATATGGAAATTGTAGAACAAAAAGGTATCTTGTTTTTATTGGTGTCTGATCATGGACGGTCTCCGTTGTCTCTGTGCTTCCGCAAATCACATAATTGCGAAATGTGTTTTATTCGGTTTTCTCTGTTTTTGCTTTTTGTGTTTTAGGAAAAAAAGGGTAATTTTGCGGGGGTTTTTTTCCAGTTGGTTTGTCTTGTGTGGCATACAGACTCGGTTCCCGACCGTGGACCAGTGACTGCCCGCACGCAACGTTTGAAATTACGATTCTTTTCTCGTCTTTTTTTTTTCTTTTACTTTCTTAAAACCGTTGAAGTTTAAATTTCTAGAATAAGGATGGAGCTCTGTACTCTCGTGTGTACAATGAGAACGACAACTCGCTGGGATCCTCTGCCACGTTCCACCTACGTAGGTAATACTGTAACATGTTTTTACATGAAGATGGTAAAAAAAAAAACTGACGCAATCATACAGATAGAGAGGTTACGAGCTGTTAGTTTTTCTTTTTTTCTTTTTTTAAGGATAAATAGAGTTCAGGATCTTGAGATTTTGCATCTTTATGAAAAAAAAATTTTAATTTAATTGGAAAATATTTTTTCACAATACAAATGATAATTTTACTATGCCGTAATCATTCTATAATGATAAAATCGTAATTTTAGACACTAAAAAATTAATTTTCGTTAAATTTGATTAAAAAAATTAACTAAGTATGCAAAATTTTTGAAATTAATATTTTGTAAATATAATATGAAAAATAATAATTGAAAATGTAAAATGTCAAGACTGACGTAATTACAAAATACAAATTATATTTATCCCTTTTAGGTTAATTTCTTTGTCAGATATAATAATTAAATTAGAGACAGCCTCGTAACAATCTGACCTCTTGTTCCAATTTCTAACTTTTGTTATATAAATGCACGTTATTCCTATATTTTGGATGTCCAGAGTTTTGTTGGTGTCTTCTGTCTTTCTTTCTTGTCTATGAAGAGTTTACACCTCTTTTTTTTTTCCTTTTTGTTTGGTACCAAATATTCTTCTTCTTTTTTAATTAAAACTACTATTGCCTTTATTCAAAAGGAAAAAAAATATGGAGATCAGTCACATCATAGATTCAAAATAAGTCTGAAAAATGCTTAAAAAAATTAGGGTGGCCTCTTGAAATGATCACAGAGCCAAATCAACGAGTAAGATAGTGCGCTTCCACATTAGCACATCTTGTAACAAAACTAGAGACAGGAATCAAAACTAGAGACTCCTAACAATGCCTCCAATTCTGCTATATATACGCCAATCAACCATAACCGGAAAAACTAGGAATAGATTCAATGGTCCGAAGAGAATCTCTTTCCACTATGATGCTCTTAAAGTCTTGGTTGATAGCCTCTTCAATCCCAATTTGTGCAGCATAGGCTTCCCCTTCCAAAGGCCCACCCACATGATATTGCTTCACACAAGCTCCTACTGTCTTGCTTTGGGAATCACGAATAACAACAGCACCTAATTTTCTTCTTACCTAAAGGGTTTTACGGCTCAATCCAAATTTGATAATTTAGTCAGGTAATGGAAGAATCCATGCCATTAATATATTAGAAAGTTTATAATTACTTTCCAATCATCCCTATGTATTTCAAATTCTTAATATAACTCTTAGCTAATTATGTGCAATTGTTGTAGGTAACCAATAACTAGGCTGCTTGGTTCCTTAACAACTGCTTTTATGTTAATACCGTAAGAGTGATAGTCCAATTGATTTTGAAATTTCAAAAGAGGTTAACGGGTGTAGAGACTATAGATACGTGGATTGAAACTTCTGCCTTCAATACAAATTGTATTATTGTGGGTTTGTGACTCTCTTCTTCGTAGGGGTAGTTATGACTCAATTTAGACATTTTGAAATGGGTGGAAGTTGTAATGGTCACCTACAAGGGAGCAAGGGATGGGAGCCGGCTATATTAATATCCCTCCCCACTTTTTTGCTTGCAAAAAATAAATAAATAAATAAATGCTTTCATGTTAATGGAACCTATTATTTGTAAACTTATTTTCTCTAGTGAAATTTGATAGTTGCTTATACTGTGTACTCGAAATTATATGGTTTTTTAATATAACTTTGTAAACTTTTGCTGTCAAAATCAACCCAAAAAATGAGACGATATATGTTCGGTTTGAGTAAAAATGTATGATTTTAAAGATGTTGTGAATATATTGGTGTTTGTGTAAAGTGGAGAGATAAATGATTTTGATGTAATTGTTTAATAAAAAAGTATTGGAGTTATGTGAAAAAATTATAAAGAGATAAAATTTATGTCGAATAAAAAAGTAAAAAGTTGTTGGAGATTATGTAAAATATATTGATATTTGTGTTTGAATTCTGAATATGTTCGGTGGTAATTTTATGAACGTATTTGAATCCATAGTAGAAAGACAAACGTAAGCTCGGTAAGAGAAAGAAAAAAGCAATTTTCCCTGCATAACGTGTTCATCATCGATCAAAGTCAGCAAATGGCTTATGGCTTGCACGAGTACGCGCCTATTGGCATTTGGCACACTGCGAGTAGCGGAGTACTGACGTTCCCCCAAAACTCGTACATACTAAACTATTTCCCCGCGTTAGCATACTATTTTCAAATCTCTTTTTGTCCCTTACTTGGGATCAGGGAAATGTGACGCCCTTTTATATTTACTTGTTTTATTTTATTCTTTTCCGTTATCTGTTTTACTTTATTTTTAGTAGGCCTTTTTTATTGGGATATAATATAATTTAGATAAAAATTATACTTATCATCTTCAAACTATCATACATTTTTACTTTGCACTTAAGGTACCACTTTTGTCACATTTCACCCTCAAATTATTATGTCCCGACAGTTTGCACCCTTCGTCTATAATTTCTGTCAATTTAGACGGAAACCAATCACGTGCGTTTTACGTGACTTTTTCTCACCCGATCTTCTCATTTTGGTCTACGTCTAAAGGGTGCAAAGTAAAAAAGTCATGATATTTTGAAGGTGATAAATCTAATTACCTATAAAAAAAATTCGAGAAAAAAAATATTAAATTTTTTAAATTAACTTTTTCTCATTCACTAGCTATTATTATTATTATTATTAAGGAAAGGGTTCGGTTAATAATAAAAAATTAAGATATCTAAAACTAAATCAAAATTGATATTATTATTTATTTAGTATTTTTAAAATATGAAAAAATATATTTCAAGCCAAGAAGTTAAAATTGGTCAAATGATAAGACCAAGTTACTACTAAAAAATAAATACTCACTTTTTCAGTAAGATTTTATGAAAATAGAAAAAAAAAACAATCATTATTACTTATTACAATTTACATAATATAATATTTGAATCTCTAGAGAGAGTGAGGACAACTAATTACACCAAAAATAAATATATTATTCTGATAAAATTCATAAAAGATGGACATAGTTCATTACTCATACTTTTTTACTCTCACATTCTCTAAGATAATAAATTTAAAATACTTTCTCTTTTTAACTATCATTTATGTGGGTCTCACCATTCTCACATAAACCTAATAATAATCATTTTTTTTGGCAACACAAGTCCTTTTCAAATCGTTTAAATAGGATACTTTAATATGCCAACAAGTTTGAGTACTTTTAAAATCTTATTCCGCAAATTTCTAATTTTTAATATAAAAGATATTAATTATTTTATTGAGTTTTTTTGGGGATAATTACACTTATCACCCTCAAACTACCATGCCTTTTTTCACTTTGCACCTTTTGGGTGGAGGGCAAAATGGAAAAATCGGGTGGAAAAAAATCACGTGAGATGCATGTGATTAGTTTTCCGTCTAAATTGACATAAATTATGGACGGATGGTGCAAATTGTTGGGGCATGATAGTTTAAAGGTGAAATATGACAAGAGTGATATTTTGGGATGCAAAGTGAAAAATGCATAATAGTTTGAGGGTGATAAGTGTAATTACCCCTATAATTTATATATTCCTTAATATTTTTCTGTATTATCTATTCCAAAAACTCTGGTAAAAATATCCTCTTTTTTAACACCTTTTGGCGTAATATTCAACAGCAGTGTGGTAAATATCTCTACGAGGAGGACGCAAACTTTTGGAAATTTGCTTCCCCGCGAGGCGTGAAAGAGAGAGAGGCTTTGGCAGGGTGCAATTGACCACCCATTTTGAACTATAGAGTTGTCTTTCTCCCTGTTCTTGTCACAGCACCGATGGGTCCGATGCCAAATGTGCAGCTAAATTGAAGAACAGTAAATGCCAGATGCCCAGAGTGGTCCAATGCATCAAGCATTTAAGGCGGACAGTGGATCGCCATATACAGTACGGCAGACCACTGGGCATTTGGGACCATCGAAATTGTTCCTCAAGATCCTCTATAAACCTACATAAATATCTTTCTTTTATTTGTTTCTTTTTTCATTTGGTACCCATAAACATCTTGCTCCAAACTTTGTTATTAGGATATAAACTATATAAAAATCAAAACCAATATTAATTATATAAATGACCCGGACACTACACTAATTAACTCACCCACTTATTCCATCAGAGCCTGATAGCATATAATAAAGTGCTAAAATTAATATATATGATTGGCAAGTTTAATTAGAGAATACTAATGAAAGTTACTCGTAACCTTATACGTATATAATAAATTTATATGGGGCATGTAGTTTTCGTTCTTATCAACCAAACCTTATCGCAAGTGCAACCACCCACAGATTCTTGTCCCATGCATGGAAATCCTCTGTGCCACTCTATCTACCATCTTCTTCCCCCACAGAGTCCTATCAAATTAATGGTGACGAGACTTTGCTAGCCTAGCGTCTTTTTTTTTTTTGGATTTTTTCTTTGAGAAATTAGAGCAACTTATTAAGGACAAAAACTCGAGGAAATTTCTCAGATGTGAAGGGTTTGTTTGGAAATGGGTTGAGGTTTTGATTTTGGTTTTAGTTTTGGGTTTAACTTTTAAATTTTAAAGATTTAAATATTGTTTTGTTGTAAGGATTTGTTTGGTTGATTAAGATTTTGAATGATTTATATTCTAGTTTAATTAAATAATATTAATTTATAGTTATTATGATATTTAAAAAATAAAAATTATTTTTAAAAATAAGAAAATATATAATTTAAAAAATAAGTAGAATACAGTTTCATAAATATAAAAATTATAAAATATATAAAATATGAAACTAATAAAAAATATTCATAAAAATTAAAAAACCAAGATAAAAATAGTGCAAAATTTATAAAACAAATAAAATTTTACAATATATATAATGATTAAAATGTTCAAAATAAAAACCTAACAATAATTAGCAGGATTTCTATCCAGCAGGAGGAAGCTCTTTATTTCGATCAAAGACCCATCACATGCTTGGTAAGTCTACCCGAAAGGAAAAGTTATCCTTAGTTATTTTACATTGATTGGCTTAACCAGATTCTATTTAATAATCATTATCAAAATTATTTCAAGAAAAATAAAAATTTGTTGAAATCTACTAAGGATCAAGATTAATTTACAACAACAAATAACAATAAAATATTTATGACTGATCAAAATGCGGGTGTTCCTCCAACTAATATTCTAGAATCTTATATAGTTTGTGGTGTTTGATTGTAAAAATGTTGGGGTGGTACGAATTTTGGGATGTTGGAGTTGGTGAAAAAGTGAAGAGAGATGATTTAAATGAATTATTTATATTTATTTGGAGTGAAAAAAATGAATAGATAGATGATTTGTGTGTAGGTATTACGCAAACATATTGCTCAGTCATCAAGCTTGTTATATCGAGAATGGGTATTAACAAATTTATGCTCAGCAAACAAAATGTTTCACGATTTTTATCTTGTATTTTTATTTTTAAGAATACTGTTAATAAGTTTGATATTTTATCTATTTTTATAATTTTTATATTTATGAAACTATTTTATACGTATTTTTTGAATTATATATTTTATTAATTTTTGAATATAAGAATAACTATCAAATAATATTTTTTAATTTAATAAAATAGAAATAATTCAAAATCTTAATCAACCAAACAAACCCTTACAACAAAACAATATTTAAAAATTTAAATTTCAAAACCAAAACCAAAATGGACCCATTGTCAAACAAGCCCCAAATGTCTCATCTATAACAGGTGTTGGCCAAATGCCCTAGAACAAAGAGGATGTTGGTTTTGTAAAAAACTAGTAAGATTATTAGGATTATGATAGAATTGTAAATATTTATGTAGATTGAAGTTTTATATGTTTTTGTGTAAAAGTTGATGAAAAGTTTTAAAGATATTTAATTTTTGTTGGAGTTTATAAAAAGTAGATGATTTGATGTAATTGTTTAATAAAAAAATATTTGAGTTAAGTAGAAAAGTACGAAGAGAAAATATTTGTTATAATTTTTTGTTGAAAATGTATTGAAGTTTGTTTGAAAAGTTGTTGGAGATTGTGTAAAATGTATTGATGTTTGTATATAAATTTTTAAGATTTTAAATATTACTTTTATAATTTTTATTAAATTATATTATATTCTATGATAATTTTACAAATCAACATGCCTTTTTGGCCACCATTGACAAGGGAGGCACTTAGCCTTTGCCTTTTCTGTCATCTAGCCGATCCATTAGTAGTGAACCACCACCCTCTGTTCAGATCTACCAATCTAGACACGAGCGGCTGATGTGGACATCCGGCTTAAACAACCACAAATAAAACCTCATTTGGTTTGCGAATTTATAAAACTAATATAATATTAATTAGATTCTTTAAGTCCAACTTTTCGTAATCAAAGAGATAATATACTGTCTCAATCATATTCATAAAATGTCTCTCACGACATAGATGGATTAAAATAGAATTCAAATATTTAAATCTGACTTTTCTTTATCAAAAGATAATATAATCAGAAAGAATATATTGTCATAATCTCTTGAAATATTAATTGATAAAAAAAATATAAAATAAATACACCAGTGGGCACACGAAGAAAATATAAGAAATACCCACAAAACAATAAATAAAATATATTTTCGTTGTGTTTGTGTTGTAAAATTTTAGTGTTGTTAAAATTTTAGGTATTGGGTTTAGTGAAAAAGTGAAGAGGGAGATAATTTTTTATATTTTTTTGTAGTAAATAGTAATGATTTGATGGGGAGAGAGATTATATTGTAATATTTAATTGTGTTAAAATTTTAGAGGGGTAAAATTTTGGTACACAAACGCACTATTGCAACCAACAGGCAAAATAGGCTAAACTCTAAAGAAGGGAAATAATGAACAAACAAGTCGAGTCGTTAATACAGAATCTAATACCTAGGCGATGTTCGTTTACTACTTTTTTTTTAAGATTTGTATTTTTTTTAACAACCCAAATATCGCAAAACATACGTATTTCAATACAACACTTTATTACATGTTTTTTTATAAATATCAATTATTTTTAACAATTTCTGTACGCATATCAACACAACTTTAACATCACCTAAATATTCAAATTTTTTAAAGAATACTACAAATTTCTTTTACGTTTTCTAATTTTCTAATTTATATATGTTTTCCGGTGAGATATTTTTTGTCGTGTATCCGCCGGGCGTTGCTTGCTTCGTGATTTTTGGTAGACCAAAGCCCAAAAGGTTCAAAACGTATACCAATCTAAGGCCCACCAAGCCCATTGAGTGAAAAATCGTTGTATTTTGGTAAAAAAATAAAATAAAACAAAGGCCGAGACATTTACAGATTAGATTGTAATTACGAAGGGGAAAACGAAAGTTGGATTTACAATAAAACCAGTTATGAAGGTGAGTTTAATTGTCCAAAGACACAATCCAAACAACAAAAAATAACAGTTTCAATAAAATTTTATTTTATTTTCCCCTTCCAGACAGTGGCGGACGGAGGGGGGGTCCAACCGGGGTCAGGGTCCCGGTTGGACCAATGCAAGACATTGATTTTTTTTTATTATGTATCCTACAAAAAGTAACTTGGTTGCACCAATACAAGACATTGATTTTTTTTATTATGTATCCTACGAAACGTAACTTGGTTAGACCAATGCAAGACATTTATTTTATTATTGTTATTATTATGTATTCTACGAAACGTAATTTGTAATTGATCAAGACAATGTTTGATATTCTATTAATATACAGGTTTGAAATTGTGAATATTAGGACTAGGTTGTAAAATTGTGATTAGGACCTTAGGTTGTGACTTGTGAAATTATATTGATGAATTTTGTTTTGTTCTGTTTAGATAATGAATAAGTTTTTAATAAAAAAAAAATCAGTGAGATTGTCTAATACTCCTAATGTGACTGTTATTTATGAGACAACTACTTGTTCAAAAAGACCTCGTATTTTATTTAGTTCGCATGATATTGTTGTTGACCCATGGTTACGTAAACTCATTGAAGAATATGTTATTGGTATTATAGATTAAGTTCGTAGGGAGCATTTGAGAAAATGTCATTGTCAACCGCTTGAGAATAATTTTCCCAAGAAGTCATATGGAAAACGAATGAGGTTTTTTTGGAGTCATGGTTCAAAGAATATAAGTGGTTGGATGCGGAGGTATTGTTTGTGGTGTTATCTATTTAGGCAAAGTAGATTATCAAAATCTGGGGGAGATGTGTTTACATCTACATGATTTAGCAATTAGAAAATGGGAGTGGAAGTATTTGGGAGTCATGTTGGTGCATTTAATATTCTCATCAAATAGTATGGTATTTGTATTTTAATATAATATATATTTAATATTTTTAGTCATTAATTTTCAATATTTTAACTCTAAGACGTTTTTTTGCATTACGCAGTAAAAAAAAAAAATTCTATCATTTTCCCTTTGGAGTTGGCCCCCCTTCTAATTGGTTCCTAGTTCCGCCACTGCTTCCAGATCAAGTTCGATTGTCATCTACCAAATATTTATTCTATTTTTGAAAATTTGTATTAGGAATATTAGTATATATATGAATTTTAGAAACTGCGTTTAATCAAAATTAATATGCGAATGACGTAAGATTTGGGGTCAACGAGCGTTAGCTCAGATGACACCTCCACCCTTTGGGAAGGGATAGATTAGGAGGTCGAATCCTCCACTACCGCAGGGAGATGTTCGTTTAAAAGAAAATCGTAAGATTATGATAAAATTGTGAATATTTAGGTTATCTTAAAATTGTATTGGTATGCGTGTAAAAGTTGTTAAAAATAATTGATATTTGTAAAAAATGTAATAAACTATTTGTATTGAAATACGTATTTTTTTATGATGTTTGAATTGTAAATATAAAAATAAAATGCAAATCTTAAAAATTTTGTGTAAACAAATATAACCCTAGTCCTGCTTCAATTTTGCAAAAAAAGAAAAAAAGAAAGATTTAAAGATTCGAGAATCAAATAAAAACTTGTCTGATGTAAACTGTCCGGCCAACTTAAATAAAAAGAAAAAAATTCTGAAATTTGGTTGTTTTCTCGTATTTTTTTGGGGGGCTAAATCGCCGAAAATGCTCACGGCTTGCCAATTGCAGAAACCTGCTGGGTCCTTCAAGTTTCAACGCCACCTGATGTGTGCCTAGACGCAGTGCTCTTACCAGACCCCATTTCAAAAAGTACCTTCTCATTTCCGCGCCCATATAGAATTAACGAGAAAACCCTCCTCCTCATTTCCCTTACTCTGTGCGTGTGTGGGAGTGAGTGAAGTGCAATGGAAGAAGAAGATCAGCAAAAGGTCTCAGATCTGATCAAAGAGTTGGTCCTACGATTACTCTCCCAAAACCCCACCTCCAATCCGCACCCTATAGACCGTAACTCCCCCGAGTTTTGCAACTCTCTCCGCTACGCCGTTCGCATACTCTCGAGCCGAATGACACCCTCCATTGCCCCTGACGCCTCTGCCATCGCCGAGACAATCAAGCGCCGCCTCGCCACCCAAGGTAAATCCTCCCAAGCCCTCACTTTCGCCGAACTTTACACCAAATTCACATCCAAAACTGGCCCCGGTGGCGTTAATAACAAATGGGCGGTCCTTTATTTGCTCAAAATCTTAGCCGAGGACCGCAAAGCAGCGAAAACCCAATTTGATTCTTCGGTTTTGTTGCCCAACTTGGCGTTAAACGATGCTCAGACGGGTATCAATTCAATGGTTTCGCGTAGCTCAGGAAGCAAAGAAAAGGGCTGGAAGAATGGGGTTTTGTTGGTCTCAAAAGACCCAGAAAATCGACGTGAAATTGCATTCAAGGAGTTTGTGAACTTGGTTAAGGAAGAGAATGAGGTGTGCGAAGAAGTTTTGGTGAGAGATGTGTTATATGCTTGTCAAGGAATAGACGGGAAGTATGTCAAATTCGATAAAAATGCTGATGGGTATATCTTATCGGATTTAGTTAAGATTCCGAGAGCAACTCGGATTATGGTCCGGAAGCTTAGTGAATTGGGGTGGTTGTTTAGGAAGGTTGAAGGTTATATCTCGGAGAGTATGGATCGGTTTCCAGCTGAGGATGTGGGAACGGTTGGGCAGGCCTTTTGTGCCGCTTTGCAAGATGAGCTTTCGGAGTACTATAAATTGTTGGCAGTGCTTGAAGCACAATCAATGAATCCTATTCCATTGGTTTCTGAGAAGGTGAGCTCGGACAATTATCTGTCATTGAGGAGATTATCCGTATGGTTTGCAGAGCCGATGGTGAAAATGAGGTTAATGGCGGTTTTGGTTGATAAGTGTAGGGTTTTGAGGGGTGGAGCAATGGCTGGGGCTATTCATTTGCATGCCCAGCATGGTGATCCGCTGGTGCATGAGTTCATGAGGCGTTTGCTCCGGCGGGTTTGTTCTCCGCTTTTTGAGATGGTGAGGAGTTGGGTTTTGGAAGGCGAGTTGGAAGATATTTTTGCTGACTTTTTTGTTGTGAGTCAGCCGGTGAAAGCTGAATCCCTTTGGAGGGATGGTTACCGGCTTCATGCTGGGATGCTTCCTTCTTTCATCTCTCAATCTCTTGCTCAGCGCATATTAAGAACTGGCAAGTCAATAAATTTTCTTCGTGTTTGTTGTGATGATCGTGGTTGGGCTGATGCTGCAACAGAAGCTGCTGCAGCTGCTGGGACCACAACAAGAAGGGGAGAACTGGGGTATGGTGAAACCAATGCCCTCGAGTCCTTGGTTGATGAAGCAGCAAAGAGGATTGATAAGCATTTACTGGGTGTAATGTACAAGCAGTATAAATTCAAAGAACATTGTCTTGCAATTAAGCGGTATTTACTGCTTGGACAAGGTGATTTTGTTCAGTATCTAATGGATATTGTGGGGCCAGAGCTTTCGGAGCCAGCTAATACCATCAGTACTTTCAAACTAGCTGGCTTGCTGGAAACTGCAATTCGGTCCTCTAATGCTCAATATGATGACCATGACATACTGGATAGGTTGAGAGTTAAGATGATGCCACATGGAACTGGAGATAGAGGCTGGGATGTTTTCTCTTTGGAATATGATGCAAGAGTTCCACTAGATACAGTGTTTACAGAGTCTGTTATGGCTAGGTATTTAAGAATTTTTAATTTCCTGTGGAAGCTTAGGCGGGTGGAGCATGCACTTATTGGTGCCTGGAAGACAATGAAACCAAATTGTATTACTTCTCATTCCTTCACTAAGCTGCAACGTGCAGTTAAGTTGCAGTTGCTTTCAACTCTCAGGCGATGCCAGGTTCTTTGGGATGACATGAATCATTTTGTTACAAACTTGCAGTATTATATTATGTTTGAAGTCCTGGAGGTGTCATGGTCTAATTTTTCAAGTGAAATGGATGTAGCAAAGGATCTTGATGATCTTCTTGCTGCACACGAGAAGTATCTCCATTCAATTGTAGAGAAATCACTTCTTGGTGAACGTTCCCAAACCCTTTGCAAGTCACTCTTTGTCTTGTTTGATCTTATATTGCGGTTTCGAAGTCACACTGATCGGTTATATGAAGGGATGCATGAGCTGCAAACAAGGTATTCATTTTGTGGTATCCTTCTTGTTATATTTGCAGCCAAGATTTTTAGTTATCTTAATATTTGCTTTTGGTTAAGCTTCAACTAACATGTGTTGGATCATGTTTCTGCAGAACTATGGAATCCTCTTTGTCCTCTCGAGACAAGAGCAAATTACTGAGACTATCAAGTGATAAAGCTTCAGAGCCTGGATCGTGGATAACTGATGGCAGGAAGGCCCTCACACAGCGTGCTGGTGATTTTTTTCGAAGCATGGGACAAGAATTGGATGCGGTAGCAAAAGAATATTCATCACTACTTGAGGGCTTCCTTTCTCAGTTGCCTGTGCAGCAACATGTGGATCTAAAGTTCCTGCTGTTCCGACTTGACTTCACTGAATTTTATAGTCGGTCTGGTCCTGGTTTATAGAGAATAAGTGATGCATTTGGGTTCAAGGAAACTTTCTACGATCAAGCATGGAGAAAGTTCTTCAATTTGCTAACTGCCCCAGCTCATTTGACTGCGCAATCATGCAGGGCTGGCTGACCTCAAGACATATTAGTTCATATTTAATTGCTTGAATTTCGGTACGCAAACTCTTACCTGCTTTTATTTTTTATTTTTTTGCAATACGTTATGGTTTAAATAATGAAATGTGTTTTGGTATTTCTGACGCAGAATTTTCAGATTGTGGTTCCTTTCTTCTGATGGCTGGTGTGGAAGTTTGAATTGACTTGAAGGTATATAGATTAGGGTGTGAAGTGTGGTAGTGTACATGCTTTGTGTCTGATGTCCGAATTCTTTTTCGTGATTTCTTGCGCCTTGTGCAAGCTGTCCATCCAGAGCTTGGATACTTGTATCATAATTTTTATATTGACAGAGCGATGAGAAAGGTGTACTATCTATTGGTTTGCACCTTCCTTCACTTCTTCCATTCAATTACTTCTTCTTGTTCCTTTTCACTGAAACAAACATGGCTTTTTTTATAACCTTTGTGCTTAGCATACTAAACTGTATGTTCTCTCACTGGAGGTGGATGTATTGAATTCTCACTCTATGAAGAAATTGATCTTAATTTGTCACGTGATTACTGGAGTAAATGGGCAGGACAGCAATTTGGTGAACGGTATTGCAGAGTGTAGCAGATGTGGTATTCCTCTGTATGCTTATCTTGTAACTTCAAGCCTAGTAGTGTTTGCTTGTAACTTTATTCTTGATGGAGCAATAACTTTGGGCATTGAGACCACGAGAACTTGTTGATGAAAATTAGGACCTTTGTTTTTGTGGAATCATTTAGGCTTGAAGAAGCAAACACTTGGATTGAATCTAATAAGAGTTCTTAGACCTGATAATCTATTTTTTGTTTCATTTATGATGTTGATGAAATGAGCCAATTGCCGGACCATAAATATTCTAGCTGAACCTTTAGAACATTTTCTAGAAAGTCATCTTTTTTAGAGTAGCAGATGCCATCTCTCTCTGCAGGCTCAAGTTTAAAGCAATTCGAAGGGTGCTTTCTTCAAAAACCAAACATTCGTCTGCGAATTGGACCTTTTCAACTCACCTTACCTCAAGTCCCCCAAATGGACCTAACTCCAACAGTCTCCAGATGGCCTGCCTCCTTATGAAGTCATATAAGTTAGGGGCCTCTTATGAAAGGGTGCATAAAGCAAGATATATCAACAAGGGCTTTATTAGCATACAATTCAGAACAAAAAAAGGGCAAAAAAATAGACCACTGTTATGCTTCCCCTGTTCTTCATCTTTCTTTTCTTTATACATCCTATTTTTTTCTTCACATTATCCTGGCATAAGTCTATTTTTCACTCAATAAATCGATGTTGGAGTTTGTTACGTAATGGATAAAAGATCAGGCGGCCTTAAGAGTGTTTTTAGGAGCACTAATCCAAGGGGTACCCGCAATGGCAAATCTCCACAACGCATTGACATGCTCAGGTAAAGCATAATCAATGCCGACCCGTGGACCTACCAGTATCTTTTCAGGCTCTGGACCATCCAAGAGTTCTAAGCCACCTGCGCCACACCCCTTATTCATTTCAGAGCTAGGTGAAACCCGTTAATCAAGTTTGAAGATCAAAAGGTGTAATCAGTGGGCTTACCAGGAGCATAGAGGCAATGGTTAGACCATTGCGTTGAAAGACCCAGTGCTTGACCAACCTAAACGTGGGGAAATATAAACATTAAGACTTAGAAAACCCAGCAACCGTATATGTCATCTATCCACAGTCAATTTTCTAGAGTATACTTGGGCTAGCCAAAGAAATAATGGAGCTGTGTTGCTTCGCAATTTTCAGATAAACCAGCACTGCCTCCTGTCACGTTTATGAAGAGCTAAGGCATTACTGGCAGCTATTACACTGCTTAAGCTCATTCAGCCAATAAAAATGAGAAACTTCCAAGTACTCGCCGTAAAAAGTACATAGATTTCAGACACACTGATCATCATACGGTATCAATTATGTTAAATTCAGTTTACACTTCAGGAAACGTAAGAATGCAGTGAATTGCTCTAATTAACTAGGCCCTTCATGACATTGGGACTTAATTTACAGAATTCTATATGCATCTAATGCCAAACATGTATTCAGTGGATTTCACTTCTATTGATTTCATTCATGTAGGCCACTGACTCATCCAGAAGCTAAAGAAGAGTACAAACTTGTTACCTAATACCTGTTAAATAAGATGTGAAAACAAGACAGAGCCTGGAAAAGCGAGGATGAAATATATAACAAATTTTAAAAAGCAACTAACCTTTCCAGGTCCAGTCAGAAGAACAGGCTTGTCAGTCATCTGACCCCGGCGCTGCTGTATGGTGCCCAATCCTGTGATAGGGGGTATGATGAGAAAGACACCCTTTTTAGAGGCAGTATGCCAGATCTTTTCACAGAGAAAGAGAGACGACATAAGGACCTAGCAAGGCTCCTCATACAAGCCTATGCAACGTATAGAGGAAGGAACAAACAGGAGAATAGACATTAATGACAAAAAATGCTGAACAGCTGAAATCCACGTGACAATAGATATCCAAGTATTATTTTGTTCTTTCCTTCAATGAAAAACTTTCTAATCCTCCAGATTGTTGCAAAGAGTTGCTGCATGAGTCTTACCCCAGAGGCTCAAGCTTTTTATTGACATTCAGGTAGTAACAATTTCCTGCCCCCACTTGCACAAAAAAAAAAACAATTTCCTGCTCCCCATGAAAACTTAAATCAGGAAAGCGGCATTAGGAACTAGTTGGTTACTTTCTACAATAAGCAAACCTGATCATTTAACTACATTGACTGCGCTTTCAAAAGCCTCCAAAGTCCAAAACCAACTCTGCTAGTATATTTTTTATGTACAGAGTTCATCGATTTAGCAGAGCAACCATCTCCGCCTAATTAGGATGAATATTTGCTAACTCGCTCACTTTCCAAATTGGATTGGTGGTAGTGATAGGTGTGGTTTTGTTATTTCAGAGCCGGCAGTAGGAGGCAAATGATTATAGTATATTCAAAACACGATAGAACATCGCAAATGATACTAAAGCTACTACAAACATAGCTTCGAAAGTATGGAAAAAAAAGAAAAATCACCACTAATGGGAGCACAAGAACGTATTAAGACAGCAGCTCCAACTCCTTCCTTGTCAGCCACAACGTTCAGCATTGTATGGAGACCATAGCATAGATAAACATATGCATGTCCCCCGAGTCCAAACTACCAACCCAAAAGGAAAGATATAATTAACTATTTACAAACTTCTAATGCATAAAAAATGAGACTAAAATCCTAAATAGAAGGAAGTTCTGGGAAGGGACGAAGGGTCTTAGACTCTTACGACTGGGGCCGTTCTCGCTGTAATGCCAAATCGACCATGACAAGCTGAATCGTTCGGCCTGTAAGCTTCTACCTGTCATATATAGCGTTTCTCTAAGGTTATTAGCATCCAACTTATCTTTTGTGTCAACGCATTGACTCGATATGAAAGAAACGCTCTTTTTGTTCTTCAATAGTTTTCTTGGGAAACAAACGGAGGTCAACTAACCGAAATTACCTCAGTAATCTGAAGAACAACGTCGTCCCTTCTAAGAAGCTTGCCAAGCAATCGGGGCGCGAGATCTAGAGCGTCAATCTCATAGAATTGAGGGGAGAGGATCGTCATCCTTTCCGAAGATATATCTGAGATTGGACTTGCATTCGACTTGGTTTCGGATTTGGGTTTGGGCTTGACCCTGATGGTCAGTGTCTTGGAGCGGCGACTAGGCCGAGCTTCGTGGACGTCGTCGTCTGGTTCGCTAGTGGACTTTGCCACTCGTTTGAATCGCTGCGTTTTGTTCATTTCGTGGCTGTGGAAGGAAAGCTGAGCGGTGTCAAACGGGAAAGAGTAGCAGAATAACGCGAGGCATTTGAAGTGGGCTCGTTGACCTGTTGGGATTTTGGCGGGTACAAGTTTATAGATTGTATCAGGATGTTGATGAACATGTTCGATGTTACATAGTAAGTGTTTTGCTTAGAAAGGATGTTGATGAACATGTTAGATGTATATATATATATATATTTCTTTTGTTTTTGTAGTGACAAGGAGAAATTTTCACGGTGTTTGTCACACCAAAATTTTATCATCATTACAATTTTTTTTTCTTCTCAATTTTTCAAAAAAAATTTCTAATTTTTCATTTATTTTTTCTAATTTTTTATTTACTTTTTCACTTTTCACAAATTTTTTCATTCTCTCTCTACCTTTTTACAAACTCCTAAAATTTTATTAGGAAATTTGATTTTTGATCACTAAGTTTTGACCACTTTTACGTTTTGGTCACTAGGTTTCATTTTTTACGTTTTGATCACTTTTACGATTTTGTCTTTCTGTCAAACATCGATTAAATTTTTAACCGAAATAGCGGTCGACCGGTTGCGGCAACGGTAAATTGTAACGATCGACGGTCGACCGTTTCATATTTCGTTAAAAATTAATGGAAGTTTGACAGAAAAACTAAATCGTAAAAGTGATCAAAACCTAGTAACCAAATATCATATTTCCCTAAACTTTTGTTAAAATTTTAACATCACAAATGCTTTATTATGTTTAGATGGTTTTCAAAATGTTTTAAAAAATTTATCACACTCACTTTTTCATCAATTCCAATATCTGTTCATCAATCATGATAACTTTTTACAAAGTCTAATAATTTGTAACACGTTTTTCACCGATCCTAAGAGAATCTACACTACTTAAAAAAATACAAACACAAAAAATTACTTCGAAATTTAAACCAAACATAACCTTATTTATCAAGCACTACCTAATGGAGTCAGTAAATTCCAAGCCGAGCAATTCCCACAGATTTATTTCTCCTAGCAATAAAATCCTTTTATTAAAGTAGTTACATGCCAAAAAAAAAGTTCATACTTGGGCCGAAAGGGTGTACTATTGACCCAAGACCTGAGTTGGGCTATTAAGCGCTAGAGTCCAACCTGCTCAAAGCTGGAATTTTCCAAGCTCTATATGGCAGATTCCAATGAATTCCACAGGAAGTCCATCGGCAACCAGGTAACGAGTCTCTCTTTGCTTTCTCTATTTATCCTCCCCAATCTCATTCCTACCAGTCTGTTCTGCCAACCTAAACCTACTCCCAAGCCCAAACTCAAAAACATAAATGGCAGATTTTCCTATCGCCTATTCGCCTTTACTCTAGACCTTCCCAAAAAAAGCGGACTCATTGGGTAATTAGATATATTCTAGATCTTTCCAAACTCAGAACCCTCCAGACTTAACCCAAGTCCCAACCCCTTCTTATTTTCTCTCCCACTTTCCCTCAATCCCTGCATCTCTCGCTTTTTCTCTTCGTTCTTTCTTGAAACGCGCACGCGTGCACTCACACACGAAAAAGACCCTCTCAGGATCTCAGAGCTTGGTTGTTGTGTTTCTTTGGGTTCTTTACCGTTGTGCAATGGCAAAGTACGGCGAGGGCGACAAGCGGTGGATTGTGGAGGACAGGCCAGACGGAGCGAACGTTCACAACTGGCACTGGGCCGAGACTGACTGCCTCGAGTGGTCCCGAAACCTCTTGTCCAAGCTTCTCTCTGATCTCACCGTCCTCGACGGAGAGGGCAACCTCTTCATCAGGACCAAGAAAGTCGACAAGGTCGAAGGCGAGGCCTACGTGAACGTCCGCAAGGGAAAAATCATACCTGGTTACGAGATCAGGCTCACGCTCCCTTGGGAAGGCGAGGCCAAGGACTCGGACGGCAAATCTTTGCTCAAGGCCGATGGGGTTGTCGAGATCCCCTACATTTCTGACGAGAACGCCGACGAGGACCCGGAGTTGAAGGTCATGGTCAAGGAAGAGGGACCCATGGGGAAGAGACTCAAGGATGCCATGCTGGCCAAAGGAAAGCCCTTGATCTTGGAGAAGGTCAGGGTCTACGTGCAAAGCATGGCCAACGGTGGACCTGCTAAGGACGAATTGGAGGTCAAAAAGGTTGCTCCAAAGGCTCAGCCGGCATCTTCTTCGGCGGCAGCGGTGGCGAAGCCAAAGGAGCCGGTGGTGGAGAAGAAGGAAGCTAAGAAGGAGTCGAAGAAGGGGTTCAAGACGATAACTTTGACGGAGAAGTTTAGCTGTAGAGCGGGCAATATGTATGAGATACTGATGGATGAAAATAGGTGGAAGGGTTTTACGCAGAGCAATGCGAGGATTAGCAAAGAGGTGGGTGGGGAGTTTAGTATCTTTGATGGGTCGGTGAGTGGGACCAATGTTGAGTTGCAGGAGGCAAAATTAATAGTGCAGAAGTGGAGGTTTGGGAACTGGTCCGACGGCATTCATTCGACGGTTAGTTCGGTTGATTTTGCTTTACAAGGTTGTGATTGGTGCGAATTGCTTTCGTGACTGTATTTGGGATAACTATGTGCAGGTGAGACTTGCTTTTGAAGAGCCGGAACCTGGGGTTACAGTTATCAAGCTGACACATACTGATATTCCTGAGGAAGACAGGTGGGTTTCGTCGATGGGTTTTGTTTGAATTTTGTCTTCCGTTTCTTTATTATGCAGAATTCTATTCTTTCTTGTCTGGTGAGCTTATTGTTTTATGGTGGGATTGCTCTGTGGTTGCAGATATGGGAATGCGACTGTGGTGGAGAATACGGAGAGAGGATGGCGGGACCTTATCTTCAACAAGATAAGAGCAGTTTTTGGTTTTGGACTATGAGATTTTGAGATAGCGCCTTTCTCAAGTATAGAGTTTTTGAGTTCTATCTCTCTTTTCTTGTCAGCAATGAAATGTTATCAGAATGTTTGGATTATAATGGCATTGTCCAATGTTGTGGCATGTCTTGATAGGATGGTTTGTGTCTGGAACAGTCTTTCAAACTGAGCCATCACCACTTTTGGGTGGTCCGTGTCGGAAAAATTCTTCAATGAACTTAGCAATTTGGTTTCAATGACAGGGATGTCTCTTCTTAATATTATGCTTCTCCCACTATGGATGTGCTTTCATGTTGCTTTTATCCTATACTGCATTGGAGTCATTCGAACACGTTAGTACCTTTTTGGCCTTTCTGCCATGTTTCGCTGGAGAAAACGATTGTTGAAATTTTATCTGTCTGATCAGTGTCTAATATGTTTTCTGTTACATTTGGATTTATTTTGGGATAATTAAACTTTACCACCTTAAACTACCGTGTTATATGCATTTTTCCCAAAGCTACCACTCTTGGCAATTGACCTTCAAACTACACTACTTTGCAATTTGTCCCTGTATTATAGATAACCATTGAGATTGCACCATGTGGCATAGTTTTCTACGGTTGAATCTTCAATTGGGGGTAAATTGCAAAGAAGTGGTAGTTTGAGGGGGTCAATTGTTGATAGTAGTTCCGGGGGGGGGGGGGGGGGGGGGCAATTTCAAATGAGAGGGTTTTAAGATGGTAAAGTGTAGTTTTCCTATAACTTTTTGGTGTTAGTTGTCGTTACAGAGAACCATTTGTTCAGGCTATGAGTTGCTAGAATAAAATCAGATTCTGTGCAAGGAAGTGCTGAACATCTCTTGAAGGATACAGAGAACCTTTTGTTCAGGCTTTCCTTTGGCAGTAAGTTGTGAAATTAATTTTTGAGATGAGCTTTTTGATAACAGTTTGGCTAAGAATGGCTTGATGTAGTAGGAGACATCTGGATTAGGTTGTTCTAATGGTTAATTTGATTTTCGAGCTGTAGATTGTCAAATTTATGCGAGGACTTGATATGGTGGCTGGGTATAAGGCTCTTGGCATGCCTTGTGTAGCTTAAAGTTGGGGCTTTTGCATGGTGCTGAGGCTAGGGATGCAGATATGTTGTTGGGGTAACATTTTTGTTTGACTGCAAGGCTTCTTCATGGTTGGTTTTGTTTGTTCTGGGTTTCCTTCATTGAAGAGAGGGTGGAAGGGAAGGAAGGGAGGGAGATAGAGAGAGTGAAAGATAGTGATTGAAGTGGAGTGATTAAGATCTTTCGTGTGGTATGTCGGTGTTTCCATCATTCATGTAGTACTGGATGTACGAGGTTGGAATGTTGAGCTTTGAGGAGTCGTGTAATTCTCAAGAAGAAAGAGTGGCAAAGTTTTGCGGAGTATTAGAGCTGGAAAACATTTGCAACATATAGTTTGATTCCAAGTGAGGGCGGTGCAAGTGAGAATTGGTTATTATGATAGTTATTGAACTGTGCAGATGATGAGTTTGGATTGTCTTTAGCAGAAGTCTTTGTCAAGAAGCTTCTTTCTGAGGTAGATCAAAGAGATGTCTCCAATTTGGGTCACGTATATAAGCTTTAGCTAGGTTGGAAATGTCAGGAAAGATGGATGTATATGGAGTCAAGGAGTAGATGGGTATAAGCAGTATGGCATGTTGAATGAATTTTGAAAATTTGAAAGAAGGCTTTGGGTGGAGAAAACAGGATTATTTTGTGTGTGACAGGATGGCTGTGTGGAAATGCACTCTGGTAACTGGTTGTGGTTTTGATCCTGTCAGTCTGTGATCAGTAAAACTAGGGTTGAAGTCCTTGAGTGGAATTCATTACACAATCCAGGTGAGAAGGGTAGACTTATAGGTGGAATTTATGAAAGTTTTTTATAGTTTGAAATCTCAAAAAGTTGTGTGAAATTGCAGCCCTAGAAACTTACAATAAAATGCCTTGGTTTTTGTCAACTAAAATTATTACTTTCCATCACAGAAAAAAATGTAGAAGATACAGATTACAAGAGACGAAAAGTTATTGGGAGAATTGGCAGGATCCAAGACTTAGAAAGAGAGTTGAAGGATTGTTTACTGAGAAAATTTGGTCCTTTTATGTAAGCAACAAACAAAAAATTGCTTTGAAAAACTACTACCAATGATGGGTTTCAGTTATTGATTAGGGAAATATACAAATACCACACTGAGTTTTAACGCCTTTTGTGAAAACTCACCAGGTTTTAAAAAGTTTCAAATTGCTACCAGGTTTATCATTTTTGTATAAAAACTCAATGAACTCAATGACGTTAGCTCCGTTTAACGAAAAATCTATTACGTCCAATTACAATATGACACGTGTCACTAAATAATTTAACGGACCTCTCCCATCACGCAACTCATGCCGACGGGTGGCGGAGGTCCACCCATGGCCTCCCAGAATTGGGCGGCCAAAGGTGGAGGGGGGGAGACCCTCCTCCCCCGGAGGCGCCAGGTGTGGAGGGGGATTCCCCCTACACAGTGAAAGGATCGGGGATCCTTTTGTTTTTTTTTAATTAATAATTTTTTTTTGTTAATTTTAGATTTATTTTAAATTTTTATTTATTTAGTAACACGTGTCATATTATGATTGGACGTGATGAAATTTCCGTTAAACGGGGCTAACGACATTGAGTTCAGTGAGTTTTTGTACAAAAATGATAAACTTAGTAAGTAATTTGAAACTCTTTAAAACCCGGTGAGTCTTCACAAAAGGCGTTAAAACCTAGTGCGGTATAATGATATTTGTATATTTCCCTATTGATTAACTAGGACAGTTGATTGCAGGCATACACAAGGCAGTTATGGTATCTTGAGATTGCAGCAAAGAATATATGTATGGAAGTAAGTACCTCTTGTTGATTGTATGTTCCATTGTGGAATTTTGGTTTTTCAGCCTTAACATCTTCAATGTACTGCACAAAGAGAGAGCATAAGATTAATGGAGAAGGTATTTAATTATACTGAGAAATTTGTAGTTCAAAATGGTACATCTGACGATTCTGGACCTGGTGAGAAGTGAGAACTGCAGCTTCTTGAGCTTTTCTAAGAAGATAATAAGTCTGGTCCAAACAAGGCGACGAGTTACACAAACTTCTTTAGCAAATAGATATTAAATCTGTGTGATCTAAACAAGAACATATTTCTACCGCGCTTGGCAAATGAGAGGAAACACTGATGGGCCTCGGATATTACCACAAAGTTATGGTATATCATCATGCAACGAGCATATCAAGGTTTCGGCTTAAAGTGGAAAATTTCTTAGTTTCTAGACATCGTGATAAGAAAATTGATAACTGGGGGCTTACTGTTTATATCAAGAACGGATGGATAGGATGGAGCAACAGGACATTGAGAGGATTTTATTTTTTCCTTTCCTTCACTTTCTTATAAAGGAAAAGTAGTTGTTCCTTGGAGATGTATTTAGCATAGTACCGGCATTGTTCATGTAACTCAGCCTGGAGGTCTCAGCGGAGCGCGCAACAGGACAGCTTCCAACTGAGTTTGTTTGTCTGGTATTTTTTCCCTCGGCAATTTCCAATGAGTTGACACTTTTAAGAATAGGAGCTCTTACTAATGGTAGTCTTTTTTTCCTTAGCAATCAAGCCGCCTAGTTAGCAGAATCCCACGTGACTATGTCCGGAGGAACAGCGGATACATCAATATACCCCACAATCCCTTCTCTCTTCCTAATGGTAGTTGGTTCTAAGTGGAGGTCATGCAAAAAGAAAAAAAAACCCAAAATGGGTAATCGTCGCCTGAGAGATTCGAACTCTCGCGGGGAAACCCCATGTACTTAGCAGGCACACGCCTTAACCACTCGGCCAAAGCGACGCTATGGGAGGGCTTCCTTTCTTTAATATTACAAACAACAAAAAGATAGTGCCTCGTAAATCTGGTATTCAGGGGTTTGCAGTAATGAACCCTTAAATAAATACCTGACAAAAATAATGTCAAAATTATCATGAATTATTTTCTTTGCACGTTTGAAAATCCTGACATGACGGTTGGTGGAAACTGGGATATTTAACTGGAAAATTACACGTTATGGTGAGCTAAAGAATTAGATATCATCCCCAACCCCTCATAGACCAGATGGAAGGAAATGTTACAGCACAGTATCATGTGTGCTAGGCTTGATCATAAGAGCAGAAAAAAAGATTATGCACAATCTTCTTTTTTTTTGGGTTGGGGGGAAGAAGGACAGAGAGAGAGAGAGAGATTCCAAGACTACATTAGATGAACTTTTGGATCATTTCTCTGACTTCATCAACCACAAGCCAGGCCTTATGCCCCCCAATTACTTCCGCTTTCATTTCTCCATCTTTCCATATCTGCAATAAATTTATTCAGCCAGATCTCAAGTGTTCTTTAGGATCTTCTCCACTACCAATAATGCTAATAAACAAACCGGAAACTCAGATGCACATACCTGAAGTGTGGGCATCTTCTGTTGAAATATAACACAAGAAATCATCACTACAGGTGCTTAAAAAAAACGTACAAATCAAGACCAAGTAGGAGAATTCCGCTTTATTCATACTTACAGAGATGTTTCCACGCTTCACAAGAGCTTGGGGTACTTTATTGACATCCACGTAATAAAATTTGACCCTAATGCAAACCAGAGAACAAAGAGAGAAGGAACAAATATATCGAGTGTCATTGCAAACACCAACATAAACTCGATACGTCGAAATAGAGAAAAGAGGGAGCAGAGAGCCAGATTTTCATGACGTGAAAAACCAGCCTCAACATGCTACACCCCCCCGGGCCCCCCCCCCCCCCCCCCCCCCTTCTTACCAGTCTTCAATGTCCAGATTTTGTAGAAGAGAGTAATGCCAGAGCCAAACGAAGCCCGGAGAGCCAGGACAAATGTTTTTCAGCTACCCAAATATACTATTCCGGTAGACCACTTAAGTTTTTGAGTGAAAAATAATTAATATGAACCTGTCCTAGGATTCAGATGTGGGTCACTCTTTCTGCCCTTCCTAAAGTACGGTACAAGTGGGATCAGGATGTCATTTGATGACGAACAACAATGTCTCCAGTTAAAGGCTTACTTTGTTTCATACTCGGCAGCCAATTTCTCCAATTTAGGCTTCAAGTAGATGCATTTCCGGCACCAAGCAGCCATCCTGCAGGCAAGTGGCAACAATAGAAAACCGCACGTAGACTGCTACATAATACATATGAAAGCCCAATAAAATATGCTAAGGAAAAAGAAAAAGACCATGGAAATATGAGAGAGAAAAACAGAGAAGACTAGTTCGTATGATATTAAAGAAGAGGCTTTTGCCATTTTCTCCTCTACTCTTCAAATTGAAGACAATACACTGCACTTATTAGTTCGGATTAGCCTTGGCTCGGGATACGTGTTAAAACCCAACCCGGTCGGGGATTAACAACCGTTGAAACTAGAGGTCGTTGGATCTGCACTCACACAGACGGCAGTAAGAACTTCCCTCTATGAGAGAGAGGAGATATACCAGTCGATGAGAAAGGGTTGAGAGAGCTGTTTTGCTTGGAGTAGAATCTGATCGAGATGATCACAATCATTGAGAGGTTCCATCTCGACCGCAGTGGGTCTTGACGAATCTGAACAAAACGCGTCCATTCTGATGTCTCTTCTCAAAACTTTCTTGCAGTCTCTGTTTCTCCGCTCAACCCAATGCCCAGAACTTCTTTGCGAAAGTAAAAAGCTTCCACTGCTTAACAAGGGGTGCTGTGGTTGGTCTCGTTGGTAAACTTCCCTGTACAGAATATGAGAATTCGCTGCTAGTACAGACATTCTCTCTCTCTCTCTCCCCCAACCTTTTAAAAGGAGAAAAAAAAATTAAGAAGAAGAGAATTGGAAAGGGAACTAAGGTGCTATCTAGGCTGATAGGCGAGACGAAAGCATAACAAGGACCATTCTTTGGCGATGGATGTACTAATTCGAAGGTTGGGATTAGGATCGGGTTACAGACTTGGGATAGATATGGAATCTAATTTGCTGCTTCTTAAAAATTCTTTTTCTAATGCTTATCTTGTCTAGGAAAATGGAAAAAATGGTTCGATAGAAAGCTTATCCGCAAGGTGTGATCAGTTGGGGAATGGGAAGGCCACCACTTGAGGCTTGAGAGCCAAAAATCTTTTTGGTTCTCGATTTCCTTATTCCTCTCTCCGTCGGCGTAAACGGCATTGCGTTACTTGCCGTTTCAACACGTAAGTAAACGACCTTTCCTTCTGGACCATTTCTATCCAGGTCAAGTAAGGATGTGTAAACGTAAGCGATCTGCCGTTTTAGTGGAGCTATACGACTTTCTGCTCCTTCCAGAATTCACCACGACACAGTGACCATGATGCGGCCCTAATTATCCGAGCATTGCACTTGAATCGGTCTGGCTAATTGATCGAAAACGGTAAGTGTATGATTAATGAAGAATAATTCAATGATTATTCATCGATCCAACCTTTCTTTCATTCCGAAAATAAGAAAGACAGATAAAATTGAAAGGAAAGTGCAGCCTATCCCCTACACCTGAAGAAAAGAAAGAGGCTACCATTTTGAAATCTGAACAACATAGCCAGTAGCAGAGCAAGGTTCTTCTTTTCCACTCTTTTAGCTAAAGTCTAACAAAAGCTAGGATTTAATACTCCCCAGAACACCTTCTAATGCCAAGCATTTATGGATCATGTTGAACTAAAGAGTCGCCGGCCCCCAGTATTAATGGAACGGTCCGGGCAAGCAAACTGCTTATTGACCGAGCCTTCCCAAAGCCAACGTCCCTCCTTGTGTTCATACCAACTTCAAATACCCCACTATAATCATTGTCATCCCTGTCATATTCCTCATCCTCCTCAATGTACGAACTAGTCACGGCCCACTTGAGTTCAGTTCTGCGACTTGCAGCTTGCCTTGGGTTTCGTCTTTGATTATATCTACACCGCCTGTTTCTCACCCTTGCCTGGTCCAAGTGATATTTACAGTGGGTATAGCCCTCAAAAGACGGTTGCCAACACCTCCACTTCCTCCCATTTGACCGCCTGCACCTTACGCCCTGTATGACTATACCCCCAGTACAACTCATGTCGCCCTCATCATTTGCATTTAATTCATCGCTCTTCTTAGACCTTTCTTCCTTCCTTCTTTTTCTTGTAGCTTCAGTGATATTGTTTGACATTCTTGTGAAACTTGATCTTCTTTTCTTTACCGGAAATGCTCTGTCTTCCTCGCACCAGCACCCTATCACTGCATGCCGTTGATTTCATCCGAAATCGGATAATATAAGATAACAGCATTGCTTTATCTAATATATATAGACACATACATATAAATAAGCCGAGTATATATCATGTTCGATTATTCTGCAGTCTGCACCTACCAGAATGAGACAAAGACGAAGAAACGGAACTTGCAGCTGATGTCTCTGCGCTGGGACTGTACCATCCGACACTGCGCCCTGACAAGGACCCCCGCGGCGCATTACTGAAAACATAGTCACGTTATTGGTCCTACGTACGCACTATGCATTTTGGCGGTTACAGAACTTCCGTGAACTTGGTATTACTATAATGGATGAGAGCAAAAAAATGTGAAATGAACAAGTAAAAGGCATGGCAACAGAAAAACGATTAGTAAAAGGCTCAGTACTACTGATGAACTTGTAAGAATGGATCATGGAGATGGTTCTTTGGTGCTGACAATAATACTGCACTTTTTTTTTTCTTATTTTCTAAGATTAATATTGCTTTGGATTGGTTGCAGTAAACCTTTTGTCTTCGGAAACGTTTTCTTCTTCTCCAGCGGGTGTTGGTGGTTCCTACAAGAATATTACCAATTTATAAGGCATGCTCGAAAAGTCACCGTGCAATGGTTAAACGTTGATGAGCGAAGAACAAGCGCCATGTGGAGAAGAAAAACACATTGTACACTAGTACCTGGTGCCTCTGGCTGGAATGAAGATCCTTGGTACCGGTCTTTTCAGCAGCCTTTGAGTCGCCATAGCAGGGGCATTTCCATCCGTCGATCCTGCTGACCTTGACGAGCTGCAAATCAGCTAGCCGGAGATCGTCGCCTGCATTGCTTGACTGAGGAGTTAAAGATAGGACATCTGGCGGTACTGCTGCTAGCTGTGAAAGCAACAGAGGAGAAGGCCATCGCTTTCTGATCCTCATGGATGGACGACAGGCTGGGATTGCAAGATACAGTTTTGAACAAGAAGGTGGGAATTTGAACTGGTTTAGCTAGGCAAAAATGAAGAAGAAGAGCAGCAACAGTAGAAGAAGGCTGCGCTAAAGCGTTAAAACCCAGAAGAGAGGTATTGGGCATTTGGCATGGAGGCTGGGTTTTCGTCCTTTCGAACGTTGTGCTGGCACCGTGCAAAGCGCACGAACGAAGACGCAGATGAAATGAAGAGGTAGTGCGCGTGGCCGCAAGGATTTGATTCCTGGACATATCCGTCTAGGCCCCATCATGTGGAGCCGAGCGTATGACTGCACAATCAGAGTACGGAGAACTTGTGCTACTTTTAGGAGCCAAAGCATCTGAGCTTGTAAAAGAAAAGGAAATGAGAAAAGAATTAACCCCAACAACAACAAAAAAACGCCATAGTTTTTTTTGTTATGCCCTACTCTTTGTTTGTTAGCTCTTAAGACTCACTTACGATTGGGATACGTTTGTTGTAAATCCCTTTACGTTTAAAAATAAATAATCTATAGTTTTATTAAATTAATTGATGAAAACTAGTTAACTACCTATATGACTAACTATATGAATTATGATGTTTCATTTGAATAAAATACAATTTTCATAGCTTATTACCTACCCTCTTTTCACTCAAGTGAAAAAATTGTTCAAAACTGTGTTCAATTGGGGATTGAGGTTGTAAAGAGAGAGGTGAGGGATAGTGGGCTTCCTCTTCCCTGTTGTCTAGACCCAAAAGCCCAATGGCGTCAAGTTATAATGGGACAACACCAGTATATATGGGAACAAGAGATCGTGCAAGGGAAGGAACAAAGGTGCGTGTAAATTATCAAACACCAGCCCACACAATTAAAGGTCACGAAGCTACAAAGGTGCATGTAAATGGGCTAACATAAAAAAGGCATCTTTAGCAAATGCTGGGCAGAAGATACAGGGACCCTTCAACCTCTTTTGTCTGCAGACCTGGGGATGGGCCTTATTAGCTAGGGATGATTTTACTGGCTAGTTTCGTGTTAAAGTTTGCTTGCGGTGGTTCGGAACGGAGCAGGTTAGAAATCGGGAACTGAAGGTTTGCTTCTTTTGACGGGGATCAGAAATTGTATACTGATTATGAACTGGAACAACTAGGAAAGCTTTTAAGTGAGGAAGCTCTATTCAGTCTAGATCATCTTCCAGGGGAAGGGAAAAGGAGATTCCGGGAAATATGCTTGTTGGGTTTTGCTACCTGCTGGTCAGTTAAGGATTGAAGTAGGATAGAAACTTGAGAACGAATGAATGCGCACTCATGCACCATCTTCAAAGCTCATTTTGGCTTCTAAGATCATCTGTTAAAGTTACTTGTTTCCTTGATTGCATAATAATCGCACGACTACAAGGAACTATTGGAAAAAAAAGCAACTCCATTAGTTATGGGACGAGGCCTGCGGCAATTCATTGCAATTTGACTAATCCCCGGAAACATGTTCGGATCACTTTTACGGACTGGAGTGGAGTGATTTGCTTTTTCTTTTACGTGGGGATCTTCTCAACTGATAAAAAGAAAAAAAAACTTTGTTCTTCCAATGAAAATGGTGGGTTAAAGTAATGACATGACTACATCAAGGGTACTCAGGCGGTCCTCTTTCTTCTTTGCGACTCTTCGAATATATTATTATGGAATCGTGGATTCTACTGCAATTAACGCTGCTTCGTAAAACCGAGTGGTCTGCACAAATTGGGAGTCTTGTCTCACACTAATGTGCCTCACCAATCTTAATTGATGATTCTGCGGGTAACCAAAGAGTTTAAAACAATCAAGAGGCAGTCTCGGATTGATGACTGGTTAGGCCTAGGAGCAGAAGGAGTGGTGTGAGTTTTGGTTGACATTGTAATTTCCTGAAGCAAAAAGAGTGCCGAGAGTGGTTTCAGATCTTCATGATGCTATGAAGAAACTTGCAGCACAGGCTGGTTTAAAAGCAAAGGCACGCAGGATGATAGCTTTTCTCCCATGTTTCTGTCACTGAGGCATGATCACATGACTCTTCTTTATCTAATACAAAGGTTACCTGGCTTAATGATTACTTTAGACCTTGAACAACACTTTTCTTGCTTAAATCTCACATGGATCATTGGTGGAGATGCCTTTATTGTCCAATAATTTGACGTGTTGGCTTGCCCGGCTTGAAGTTCCAACTTGGAATTCCTTCTCCCTTGCATTTGGATCTCAAAGGGATCAAAAGGGGAAGACGGGCTACAACTAATGGTAGTAATTAATTTTATTTGAGATTGTTTTGATAATTTGTGGGGGTAAAGTTATGAAGCAAGTGAATTAGTGAATGATATCACCTGAGTTATAGTCCTGTTGACGATTAAAATAGAGATTTAAAATGAGTATAATTAACTTATAATAATAATAAATGAATATAAGTTTTATTCGGTAACTTCTTGTTCGTCGAAAAAGAGGAAGTAGACTCCATTTAGATGCGATATGTTCGCACTAATCTTGGCTGGACTTACGGTATATATATATTTGTATATAGAAAACAGCTTTAGACTTTCAGGAAAGGGCCGGCAGGGTTAGGAGGACAATGGGCCCCGCGAATTTACAACTAAAATCGACAGCTAAAAAGAAAAAAGTTTCGCCGCTTGGTTTGATAAGGATATGAGGTAAAATCCAAATATCGTGGATCAAACAACTGCGAGGCATAGCAACAAAAACTGGGAGGTCGGCACACACGGCAAGGCAGTGTGGGAAAGATTAAGCGAATCGTATAGAACCAAGGGGGCACCATACATGACATGTGTTCGAGAAAGTGCCCCAACCACTTATCCCCTCATAAAGAAGTAGTGCCCCGACGGACCCAAAAAAATGAAATAATGGAGGAAGAGAGATGCCCAAATGGTGTAGCTTGTCCTTTTCCGTAATGGAGATTATAAAGTTGAACTCAGTTGTAAAGGTGTCGGAGTCGGTGGAGGAAAGTGGTGGGATGATGAGTCCTTGGCGACTTCAATAAATTGGACCCCTTTCTTCATTCCCATTACTCTCCGGTCTCCCTCATAAATGACCGTTTATTTAACCCTAATTGATATGTATATGAAAAACGGAAACTTTTCGTACAATATGTGGACCGGATCCTGATAGATTTACAACCTACACACCACTAAACTACCAAAATCGTCAAATCTATTTGAATGTGCTTCTATGATCTGCATTCTGCAACTCATAGTCGGTGCTTTTTCCATATTTTTGAAGTTTTTATCGGTATATATATATAATTTTGTTTGGTGCTGTACGGCTGTTGTGCAATTGTACCTTACGTGCCAGATCTCAACTAGATGTTCAATATCTTATAACCTTTTTTCTAAATAATGCCGTTAGGCTTGCATTGCAATAGTATAACCATACAAGAAATATCCTAAATAAGGTCAAACTACAACCAGGATGTAAAAGAAGATCAGCAAGAATCCAAAAAAGGATAAGGAAAATCACTATATGCGTCGTGCTAAGCAGAGAGTGCGTGTGACCGATAACAGCAGACAAGCCACGGAAATCTAGTTGAGCTAGTAGTGAAAGCGCAGACAACCTGGCACTACAAAGCCCCAACAGATGACTGAAAAAGATTCACAAAGAATCAGCAAAGCCCACCGAGGAGCTGGAAACAACCATACTAAAATAAATACAAAGGCCAACACATAGGCCAAAAACATAAAACAACACAACTAAGGACAAAAACACTACTCCGGAACCAAAACACCACCAAGAAGGCGCTGAAGAGCCAAAAACCCCGGCAGAGTGGCGCATGACTTTCAGAGACAACCAAAAGAGGCCTAAAATGAAGAACGAAATTGGGCGCGTGAGATCCACGCGCGTGGGGCGCGTAGACCTAAATGTGCTGGCCAAATTGAGCAAGAACGGAACGGCTGAGCTCGCCTGCTGATGGGGAAGACAAATAGCTGGGCGGTGTCTACCAAAAAAGAACCAAAACTCCTAGATCTAAAAAAAAAAAAAAAAAACGAACAAAAACAAAGAAAAACAAAACTAAGAACAACAAACGCAGCCAAGAGAAATAAAGGAGAAAGGATCTGCGCGGATGGATGGGGGGTGGGAGGAGCTTCTATCGGAAAAAGGAAAAAAAAAAAACGAAGCTGGGTTTTTGAAAAATCTCTAGAGAGAAGGCTGAGCACTACTCTCTAGAGATCGTAAGTTTGCTGCTGTTTTTCAATATCTTAGAACCGTTGGAAGTGTTTAACGTTTAGGCTTCGGCAAAAAGGATGAAGAAGATGTTGAAAGTGATCAGTTTGGATTGCTTCTACTTACTAAACTTACCAAAAAAAAAACCATGGACAAGCAGAGGATACCAACATCCGGCGGTGGTTTTTATATTCATTCTTTGCAATGCTGCTGGGTCCGTTCAGTCAACTTTTGTCGCGTGGCCTTCCAATTAAAAATCGACACGGTGCTATCATATGCCACGTGCACTAACGGCCAGGCCATGGGGCGCGTCTGGGTAGGGACCTCCTTAGATCGCAACCGTAGCTGAAGCTCAGAAAACATGGATCGCGTAACCTGCGTATTTCCCTTTAGGAAATCGGTGAGAGGTGGACAGCCGCTTAAGCTAGACTCCACTTCTAAGTTCAAACTTCAAAGGGTATGCACAATGCACATCGAGAATATATGACTATTATTACCGATTTTGCCATTATCTCTACCTCACTTTTTTTTATTATTATTATTTTAAAAGTAAGATAAATATAAAATTCGTTGATGTACATAAAAATCAAATAGGTCTTTAAATTTTAAAATTCATTAAAAAATAATTTTTAAGGCTTAAATTTTTTATATTTAATGGTTGCAAGGGAAGTCTTGATAAATTTTAAATTTCATACACTAAAAGTTGGAGATAATGGCTTATCGTTCTGATAAGAAGTTTTAATTATTACTAAATAATAATTAATAGCATCTCCTACGGAAACAGGCTGCTAACTCTTTGAATATGACTGACTGTATATGTAGGTTGGGAATTCGGTCCCGACAAATAGAGGTCCGACCGGTAAGGTTCGGGAAGAATGAACGTCCATTTTTACGGGATTCGATTCCGACCGTGAATCCGGATGTATCTGGATCTGTACTGTTGGGACCGAATCCGAACCCGTATATGTATCCTGCGTGAGCTGAGTGGGCAGTGGCAATTTGGCAATTAACACGTGACTGTGGTCATTTTTCTCATTTACATAAAATATTAACATGAACCACTTTCCCAAATCACAATCGTCTTCGACCACTCGAAATCCTGCCCCACTCTTCACTCTCTCTTTCTGGTGAGCACCACAATACTCTCTGTACTTTCTCTGAGCAGTACCTTCGCCATCACACACTCTCTCTCTCTAGAACCAGCGGCATTCCCTGTCCCTTCCTCTCTATTACTCTCTCAACACTTTTTAAGGTCTTGGGCAAAATAGGTACACGCAACAGAAACCCAGACCCTCCTCCATGGCCGATGCAGCGAAGCACGTCCCCATCGCTGGCGGAACACTAATCTCAGACCTCCGGAGCCTCTTCTCCGCCGTCAAAACCAGAAGAACCGTGCTTTTTGTATATCTGTTAATGTTTGCATTTGTTGTTTCCACTGTTATCGTTGCCTTCGGTCCCTCTGCCAACTCTGCCTCTCCTTGGTTCGTCAACATCTTCGGTGGTAGTAGCAGCACGAGCGGTATTAGTTCAGAAACAGACCCTTACAGATCTCCTTTCTCTTCTGTTTTCTCGTACTTCTTCCCCAACAATTCGTCCCCTGGACAAGAAGTTCATAACTTTCACTCTCCTCCTCCAGAAACCAGTACTTCTAGATCTAGTAATATCACGTTCCAGACATCCACTCTTACTAAACAAGCACCATCCGTGAAAAACGGTACTCAAAGTACGGTGAATTCTGATGACGGTAAAGTCCCAAGCCCAATTCAGTCTAAAATAGTTCCCCCGGAGGCCCCCGTAGCAGCCAATCACAATGCGAGTTTGCCAGGCAATTCGGCTTCTAATCCGAATAAAGAACTGCCCTTGATGAAAAATCAAACACAGAGTTCAGAGAATTCTGACAAAGTCAAAATTGTGAACTCAAATCAGACTAAAACAGCCGCCCCAAAAGCGCCGGTAGCCAGTGTGAGTCCGCCGCTCAAATCAAGTTCTTCCGGGAAGCACAATTCTGAGAAAGAAGTGAAAGTTGGTCCAGGGAAGGGTGCGGCGTCGAATTATACGGCTACGCTATCGGCGAAACAGGGCAATGGGACTAATTCAGGGGTGTCGGCGAACAAGGGGAAGGATAAGTTGGTGGAGTCTTTGATGAATTGTGATTTATTTGATGGGGAGTGGGTGAGGGACGATTCGTATCCACTTTACAAGCCGGGCTCGTGCTCGTTGATCGACGAGCAGTTCAATTGTATTTTGAATGGCAGGCCTGATAAAGATTACCAGAAACTGAAATGGAAGCCTAAAGGATGCAATATTCCGAGGTATGTGGCGTAGTTAATTGAAAGTTTTTTTTTATTTCCACTTGAAAAGTTAAATGGACTTCCAAATTTGCTGTTGCCGGGTTCTTTGATCCTTAGAGTGGCACGTTAGGAATAGATGAACTTGTTCTCGTTTTAGGATCTTTGTAATATTAAGAACTCAAACAATCCAGATTTTTCGATTTTGGCTTAAAAAAATCAAGATTTTTCGCTTTTGGGTTGTATCCTAATAAGCTTTGAACTTCGGTATATAGGAAATAAAGGGGCAATATATTTGTGTATTGAGGGTTGTTCTGCGTAGATCAAACTAGGTAATGAACTACGGCCCTTTTAATCCTTCTTTTAAGGCTGTGTTAACGATTTAATTTTGGGCTTTGTTCTACGCAATACACCTCTATTGGACGTGATCAATGGGTTTTTTTATTTTTATCAATGGGTGTAGTTGGCTTTACTCTTTAATGGGATTGATTTGGATGAATTGTCAATATTTAGGTTGGACGGAAATCGTTTGTTGGATTTGTTGAGAGGCAAGCGGCTGGTTTTTGTGGGTGATTCTCTGAATAGGAATATGTGGGAATCTCTTGTTTGCATCCTGAGGAACTCGGTGAAAGATCAAACCAAGGTTTATGAAGCAAGTGGTAGACACCATTTTCGAGGAGAAGCTTCGTACTCTTTCATATTCAAAGTAGGTTAATGATCAGCTTTAGTAATTTATATACTGAATAAATTTAGTTGTTTTTATTGATATTTGCATCCTTTCTTTATCTACTGAATTTTATTTAATTTTCTGTTGTTTGTTTTGTTTGGATGGTGGGTAGGATTATAATTGCTCTGTAGAGTTCTTTGTATCTCCTTTCTTAGTTCAAGAATGGGAAATGCGGGACAAAAATGGATCAAATAAGGAAACACTTCGTCTTGATTTAGTGGGGAGATCAACCGATCAATATAAAGGGGCAGATTTCATCATCTTTAACACCGGACACTGGTGGACTCATGATAAAACTTCCAGAGGGTAAATAGACATTACTTCGATATTGAAACTGGCTGCATATTTCTGTTATGTGCATTGGAGAATCTCAAATTCATAATCCCATTGGCGGAAACTAATATCTTCCATGGAAAATTGCAGGAAAGACTACTACCAAGAAGGAAGCCATGTTTATGGTGAACTGAATGTTCTCGAGGCATTTAGAAAAGCTTTAACTACATGGGGCAGATGGGTTGATGCCAATATAAATCCATTGAAGTCCATGGTCTTCTTCAGGGGTTATTCTGCTTCCCATTTCAGGTAATCTCAGATACATCAATGGGATATCAGCCGCTCCTTCTTCTAGTGCTGGATGAAGGAACCCCTTATGACAATATCTTAGTCTAGACACACCTACATTGGAAAATGAGGCATTTGTTGTTTTCCTCTGTTTATAGTTCAGCATCCTTGAAATTCTAACACGACAAATATTTAAAATATGTTGGCTTCTGTCTGCAACAGTGGTGGACAGTGGAATTCTGGTGGGCAATGCCATCAGGAGAGTAAGTCAATCAAGAACGAGACATATCTGCGGCCGTATCCACCTAAGATGATGGTTTTGGAGAGAGTGCTTAGAGGGATGAAAACCCATGTCACCTACCTGAACATTACAACGATGACAGATTTCCGGAAGGATGGTCATCCTTCGATCTACAGGAAGCGGAGACTGTCCGAGGAGGAAAGGAGATCACCGTTGAGGTTCCAGGACTGCAGCCACTGGTGCCTTCCTGGTGTTCCTGATGCATGGAATGAGGTCCTCTATGCTGAGCTATTAGTTAAAAAATACAAAATGCAGCAGCACCAGCAGGAGAAGAGACCTTAGGTAAAACTACACGAATTTAAAGCTGCATCAACATCTTAATTATTTGTTGACTTGCAGTCACACGTACTGTGCAGTATAGTTTTTTTTTTCTTTCCTTTCCTTTCCGGAATTATAGTAACGAATCAAAAGGGTATTTCTTCCGGTATAATTTATGAAGTAGAGGCAGAGATAGAAAAGAGATGAGTATTCTTGGAAAGAGGTCAAGCTGTGCTGCAATAAATTCTTGTTGTTTATATGAATCAAACAAGGGAAGTGTTGAGAATTGTGTAGTCTCACATTGCTTAGGCAATGTGGGCATGTGAGACTTTTGGGTTATAAATAATCCCCTTATGTAACTTTTTAAATATAAATGAGTTAACACAATTAATCTATTTGGGTATTCTCCCAAATGTCTCACTTATCAAGTATAAATTTTTTTTATTTCTAACAGGAAGTGAAGTAGAGGTTCCAATTAAAAGGTTTTAACTTACATCCTTCTCTTTTAGGTGGCCTCAAAACCTTTGTTATTTCTTATCAGGTGTCATGTTTGATGGAGATCTTAAAGACTTTAAAACCCAGAAAAATTTCAATTGAATGACTTGTGTGTTTTCCCAATCTAATGCCGCCATTAAAGGCTACTACTGTGGACAGATTACTCTTAAGCAAGGCATAATACGAAGTTAGTGCATGGAAAGGGGGAGATTTTATCAAAAGGGCCAATTAAATTACTTTTGCAGAATTCAAAATTCGAACTACTTGGCCGGATTGCAATTATTTTGAACTGCCGCTGCCCGAGTGCCCGGGGACCCCGACGAAATTTAAGCCGATATTAGGTGGGGCACGAATAATTTATGACAGGCCGCACAGTTTATACTTTATATCAACGTGTATCTGTATGTACGGTTGTTTTTGTACGCTTATCATCTTCATTTGGGACAAACGTTCTCTATTATTGTCTGACAAATGATCTGTATTCCATAGAGGAGTTATTGAAAGCCTAAGGGTAAAAAAAGGAAGAAGTGAAAAGCTGAGGTACTATTATGTAATTATTTGGTTCATAAACAATTTTTTTATTCTTGTTCGGTTTTATCCAAAAGAGCTAAAAACAAAAATAGCTTAGTTTTCCCGCATACTGAAAACCCGTGAAATCCTGGTCAATGATACCTTTACCGTAACAAGACAGTAGACACCAGATTCAACCGACACGCAATTTCTACCCCAGAAAATTCTTTTTAAAAATAAAAATAAAAATAAATAAAATCTTAACAGGGAGGACTGGGTATTATGTATATGCTTGTTTTAGTGGTAATTACGATCCAAAACATCATGCTAAGCTGTTCTATTCAGTTTCACTTGAAATCCTTTTGTTTATTTTTTCATCTTTTTTCTGGTGGGCCGTCAATTTTTTTTCCCTTTGTTTTTTGCGTAGCGGAGTTGGGGGAAAGTGAATTCGGCACAATTCGGGAGGTTCTATATGCCTCTACATATGTTCTATATGTTTGATTGGGCCGTAAATTTGTTGGGTTCACTAAGCCTAGCTTCGAAGTTCGGCTTCCTATTGTATGGGCGCTTCATCTAGTTTTATTTAACTCCGATGTAACGACAAGGTGTCATCAGGCCCATTAGTTTATCAGCTATTGGTGTCACATCAATGGGGAAATTGATGAATGAAGTTCTCATGGGCTCTTGATAATGTGGTTCCGAAAGAAATGATGATTTGATATTTTATACTATATAATACACAATTTCAGGAGCTACATGACAAGGTGGTAGTAAATCAGTAATCCCGTTCCCTGGCAAGTGGTTTTAAGATAAAGGGGAGGCAAAATTTTAATATTCAACTAAAAAAAATTGAGCTTTTAAGAAGAACTATATGTTAGTTAGAGAAACAACGAAAGAAAACTGATTAGAAAATCATCCCTGCATGATCTTCTAGGCGGGGATGTGGGGACCCATATGTTTGGATGCACAAGGATTTTTGGCTGTCCCTGTCCAAGATCAGTTTCAGACGCGTGCATTTGCAGATTAGCTTTACTACCTAACTCTTTTGGCGGCAGCCCCCATGCCTCCTCTCACAGCAAATAGTTGGTACTGGTGTCTGGATAATTAAAAATTGGAAGAAGTTCTGCCTCAACAAGTTTTCCTCGATTTTCATGCACTATTTTGCACATCTTGGTCTTCAATTCCTAATCCACCAGCTCTGTGAAGCAACCTTGGAGAATGCAAATAGACCCCTGTTTTGTAGTTTGTATCTACGACGGTTCCTTCTGTTTGTTTTTTAAAAAGCAGATAATGACAGTAGAAGTCGACAAATCGTAGGGTGGTGGTATTTTTTTACATAATGATAGTTATTTGCTTGAAGGAAGAAAGTCGTGGGAAGGGCTTTTGAATTGGAAGATGGACAATCCCTTTACACAATTTGACCACAAATCAAGAATTCAGCTTTCAAAAGTAAAAATCCTTCAGTCCTTTTTTGGAACAGCAACCAACTGTCGCTGCATGCATGAGAAAAATATGATTTTTGTGATGGTTTCCGTTCAGGTGGCTTCGAGGACTATTGAGCGTTGCCAAACAGCTCCCACGTTAATATAGCCCATATACTTCGGATTTCAAGCAACACCGGCGGCGGTGGACGTCGAATCAACTCATAGGTTATCCGTTATCCACCTTCATAGGACAAAAGAACTAAATTCACGATCCCTTCACATTGAGTACCTCTACTTCTCGCCCGATCACTATAATATAACCCCGACCGCGCGAAAGATGCCAAACACAAGGCTCTCTCTATTGCCAGCTGCAGGATATCAGCGCTAGCAAGGGAATGATCCCAGTGGCAAGTAATCTTTTCATTGGGTTGAGTAATTTAGCCAATAATCATTATCCTACTGGGAGAAACATATGTTAATTACAATCATCGATCTGCGCAGGCATGTTGGAAATCGCACTCCTTTTCCTTCCTATGCACTCTCAATAGAAAACGCAATAGATCATCGGACAAAATGAAAACCTTTAGAAAATTAGATAGACGTTTTTCTTACAGAATCCTTTGTATCTTCTCATCAATCAACAAATATATCACCCTTCTAATCTAACCGTCCAAAACTCCATTACCAGGAAACCACTGGAGACAAAATGGTCGCAAAGGAAAACAGGGAAATATGCTCCAATCCAAAAGTATATACAACCGGAAAAAGCGAGCACATGATAGGACCAGTGAGTGGTTTACATCTCAAGAAGCGGATTGGTGAGCTTTGGCCTGCTTCATGTGAGCTTGGACTTGGTATAACCTACTCTTAGCAAGCGGTAAAGCTGCCGAGTTCGGGGCCGCAGTTGCAGTGGTGTTGCCAGTGGCACTGGAAGTAGTGGTGGTGGTAGCCACGCGCTCACAAGATGGGCACATAGTAAGAGTGGTGGCAGGAAGTTGCATGTAAAAAGGTTGAGAGGTTTTCAGAGCTCTTAATTCCTGCAGTTCCTTTTGTAACCTCCTATTCTCCTGTGTCAGCGTCTCGCAACATCTCTTTAAATACTCGCAATCTACCTCTGTCTGCTTTAGCTTTGTCCTGTGATTTTCCATATCGATTATCCCCCGCAAATGTAAGTTAAAAAAGGCAAATAGAAACACAAAACACTGGAGAACGCCATAGTCCAAAATACAAATATTGAAATATACAAGGAAAAAAGCAAGTAATACCTTGCTCTTCTGTTCTGAAACCAGACCTCCACCTGCCTAGGACGAAGATTTAATTGTTTTGCCAGAGCAAGTTTTTGCTTCTGAACATTAAAGGAAAAATAAATAAATGACCAAGTGAATTAATTTCTACGGACTCGTGTAACCAGAGAAGAGTATCCAATGATTGACAAAAAAGAACAAGCTTCTTGAAGGTTGGACTCACAGGGTTGAGAGTACTATGCTCTTTGAAACTCTCTTCGAGAAAAGCTGATTGCTCCTTGGAAAGCCGGAGTTTCTTGCGAGTCGACCCGTTTTCCTCATCATCGCTCGCTCTTTCGTTGTCAACCTCCAAATCTCTCTTAGTTCGTCCGCCGTTCCTGACACAGAAATCCATCTGGAAAGATGAAACTGTACTGTTTGGAGAGGACAACGACGCGCCATCGTCTGCCTCTTCCGCAGCTATCGCCGGCGCCGGGAACCGGTTCACATCCAACCCTCTTCCCGGTCCACCTGACGAACCAGGTTCAGACACCACTGTAAAAAGCAGGTACCCGTTAAGAATACCAAATGAGCCATTCAAGGAAATCACACCAAAAACCAAATCTTGGAAGACCCTAATATAGTTGTTTTGCAAAATCAAATCAAGGAAATGATATCTATGTTTGGCCGCAGAGAAAAGTAGAGGAGGTAAGGAAATCAAACCCAGAATACGAGTTTAAGTTTTTTCATTTATTTTCTATCGTTTTCTTAGCAGCCAAACACAGTAATAAGACAAGAGGCGAACTTGGGAAAGTGAGGATTACAGTTATCAGTAAGCCAGGGAAAGCGAAGCTGTGAGGGTGGCTGGCTGCGAGGAACAGGTGAGAAAGGAAGAAGATCAAGCTGGAGAGGTTGATCCGAAGAAACTCTTCCCTCGCCCTCATCTCTTGTCACTACTCTCCTATCTTCAGCCTCAGAGGCCTCCTTTTTGTCGTCTGATCTTCCACTGAAACCACTTCCTAAGCCCATGCAGAACCCTAGATCCTTGTGAGATATCTTCGGGGTATTGTCAAGAAACGAGAATGGCTTCGGTGAATCACCCAGACTTAAAGCCAGCTCCATGTTGGAGAAAAAACGAAGTACCAAGTCACAAAGTATGGTGTAGAATGATTTGAGTTGTTGAAGAGGTGGGGGACTTTAAAAAGAGACTCTATCCGATCCCCTTTTTATTTTCAATGTAAACCCACAAACAGAAACCCTAAACACTGCCTTTTTATTTCTTTTTGCTTTGTACGAGTTAAAGATTGACCGACAAAGTCAGGTTGACAAACGCACGTGATTCTATTTAATTATACAACGGTTCACACCCTAGGGAGAAAGAGAGATTTTATCTAATAATCAAAGCTTAAGCCTATAAACAGTGGAGGTATTAAAAAAAGATTTGATAATAGAATGCTTTGACTTTATCGGTGATCACATAAAAAAAGATATGGTATTCATTTGCACATGCGGTGATCGTTTTAACCGCTAAAACCGTCATTGTTATCGGGAAGGGAGATTATTGTGGCTTAGCGATGCGGTGGCGGTGACGATTTTCATCAAACCATCACCTACACTATCGTTAACCACTCCTAGTTGAGACTTAAGATGATTATTGATTATGTGACATATTTTTGTTAGACTTTTATTAAAATATGTTAGTTGGTTTATGTTACATTGTTGGACACTTTTATTAGACTTTAGTATTGATGTTTAAAAATGATATTATGTTGGACTTTTGGACAACTTATTATGGGTGGGTTTGTGTGGTAAAATTTTTGGTATTGGGTTTAGTGTTGGTATTGGGTTTAGTGAAAAAGTGAAGAGAGAGGTAATATTTTATAGTTTTTGTAATTTTTTAAATTTTTTTATGGAAGAGAAAGAGATTATATTGGAGTATTTTATTAGGAGAGAGATAAAATTTCGGGTAAAATTTTAGTGACAAACGCAGCCTATATTTGTTATGATTATTAATGATTATGATATTATGTTTTAATATGTTATGATATTTGTCCATTTGATATGGTTATTAATTATAATATTATGTTGAAAATTTAAACAGTGAAAAACAGTAAAAAAAAATGAAAATGTCCAAGGAGAAAACCTTTTTTGACACAACAGTTATACGGTTTAAGCGGTTACCGTATAACCGTTACCATTAATACCGTCACCGACAAGAGCGATTATTGTGCCTTGACGGTGTCAATTATGTGATTCTGTTAATTACGATAGCGCTGACGATTTTCACCAAACCGTCACCTACACTACCATTAAATACCCCTAGAAAAAGAAGACAACATAAATTGCTAGAGATATCTTTTTATATTTTTTTTCTAATCAATAACCCTTGCCGAGAGAACAGTAATTTACTGCAACATTTTTACATAATTCTATACTTGGTTAATCAATTTGTGCAAGATTTTATTCACAAAACATCTACGTATGCCAAGTAGACCTCCTTGTTTTCTTTCTGAAACAAGGAAAAAAAACCAATTAATTGATGTGATTATTACTCCTGCATGTATATAAATTATTGCGTTCTTACCAAACAAGGGTCGCACAGTCACGACGAGAAAATTATGAGTGATCCAAGGGCTAGCAATGCTTGTTCCTGTTGTATCATTGACTAAATTTTTTAATATATTATGATCGTCATCATGATAATGATAATTTGAGAAAATGATTAATGAGTTCTTACCAAAGTAACAATTATATGGGATACATGCATTGTTGGTTTTGTTTGTTTCCAAATGATGAAAGCCAATTAGGCCGAGGCTTTCGCAGTTTCCGAGCTAAAATTATGATGCAGTGAGGCAATCGGATATGAAATGACTGATCGTTTTGGTCCGCTGACTTGCCAACCAGAGCAGTCCACCTTTACTGCTATTGCAGACGTGTCGGGCACCCATTGGGTGGATTACGACCAAAAGAAGTAAAGCGTGATGTGTTTGGACAGAGAGAAAGATAAAAACATTGGGAAGGATTAGTCAGATTGGCACGAGATTTTGACCATAATTATGTGTTTTACTTGGGCAGACAAAACGACCATCTTTTCCTACTTCAAGGAAAGTTTGTTTCTTTTTTTTATTTTAGGAATTTTTCTTGGCATAATTGAAGGTGACTAGCTAGCGACCTTTTCTTTTGTGTCTTTTTAACGGCTATGTGGGTAGCAATGACTCCTTGAACTAATCCATGAAAGCCATCAACACATAGGTATCCAATGAGGCTGGCTAGCTAGACTTCCTGGTTTCTTTTTGTTTTTCTTTTTTTTTTTGTGGGTGGGTGTGTTTAATTTAAAAGAGCAGGGGGGGGTCTGTGGTCCCACGCGCGTGGGTTAGCTTTTTAAACAAGTCGTAATTAAAATACACATCGAGAGGATGTGACCAGGTCAGATATGTCATGCTTTTGGGATCATTGCAATTATTGAAGTCATGCAGGCTTTAATGATAAGTTGGAGAGGAAGAGAGAGGAGGAGAGATAGAGATAGAGATGTGTGAATTATTTGGTGGGACCCTAGGAACCGTAGGATAAAGGAGACCCACGGGAAAAAAAGCCACACCAACTACTCCTTGCTACATTCCTAATCACGATTTTGGCAATGATTAAGCATATGGAATTTTTTTTAGTGATTTGGTCAAGGCGACTGATTGGGCATAGACAATTCCTCGTTTTTCAACTCTTAATCATCAGTTATACATTATTTTACATTATTTTAGCTCGTAAGGACGTTCGGTTAAAGAGTTTTGTGAAGATTTTTTTGTGTTTTGAGAATTTTTATGTGATGTTAATTTTAATAGTATACATGTTATAGTTCTTTTTATGTTGTGTTAAAAATGATGTTTGGTTGTAGAATTGTGAGGATTCAGATTTTTTGTAAACGAACGTGTACATATTGTTGCTATGCAACTTTATAGAAAGAAAAAAAAGGTAATTAATGAACTTAATTGTATTATAAAATAGCTTTCAGAAGACAATAATCAGTGCAAATTCTCTTTCGGAATGAGATTTCTCTTGGCAGATATTCAAGCCTGAAATTTGACTTCTTATGAAGAATATGTGCAGGGAAAAGTCGCCATAATCAAACTCCATCATGACTTGTATATTGGGTGTCCAGAAAATCTCACAGTTGAATTAATGGGGGTGTCACGGTACAGATGATTGATTACCCTCCAAGGACAGAAAACGAGCAATCATACGCCAGAAACGTGGTTGAGAGCCTAAGTTGATGCATATTATGATATTCTACCATTTATTGTCCGATTGTCTCTTATAGTTTGGGAAAAAAAGGAGTTGATTATGCATAATATGAATTCTATCATATTGCCTTAAATTTCACATGAATAACATTGAACGGTAAAAGAGTCGATTAATTATATATATATATCTCTTTCTAAAATATAGTGTATAATTTAAACAGAAAATTATAAAATATATACTAATCCGATTTAATGCTGTGTGGATAGCTATTCTCCGGTGTTTCTGATAAAAAATGGACTTCTTTTCTGGCTAGTTTATTAGGTGAAAGGTCCCATCTTGGAATATAAAAAAGCCAATCATTTCGAGCATCGACTATGGAATGTATAGCACCTCATTCTCCTCGCTGACCCAAATTAAAAAGTATCACAAACGGCTGCCCTACCCTTAAACCGGGCATAATCCAAATTCCAATGGGAGCTAGCTTGTAATACACTTCTTAAAACGATGTTTGGTCGTAAAGTTAAATACCGAAAGTATGTAGGCTCCGTTTGTCTGATATATACCTATCGGTTCAAAGTCCAACTCAACCATCATGCATCGTGTTCGTTGAGTTTGATCCGAATAATTCAAAGCAGTTGGAAAACTAGATTCAAACTTCTACTGAATTTTCCAAGACTGTCGAATTTAGATTTCTCGCCCTTGCCCTCGTTTAAGGTTTTCCACCTTATCATACTATAATTTCTTGCGTAGAAGATTATGTAAATGCGAAATTATTTCGTTCTGGTTAGGGTAATTTAAGATAAGTTTTTTGTTGGTATTATGTTTGGTCGTTGCGAAGGGGTGTGTCATCGGGACGCCTTCTTTGACCTGCATGATTTTTCCATCACTTAAAATAACATTATCAGATGTTTCTCCGAATGTGTGGCGCCTCCTCACGCTATGGACCACTAAGCTAAGCTAAGTTAAGCTAAGCTATCAAATTCAACACCAATGCGATTACCCCGTGAGTCCTGTCCTGCAGCTTGGAGGACAATATAATAATATAAAAAAAAACTTACATATTTTTGGGGCTTTTTGCCCATACTGTCTGATGTATCTGTCAAAGTGCAAGCTCCCAAAGGCATATTTATTGCGTATGCAAGAGAAAAGTCGATATTTTGACAGAACGAAACAAGTGTGGTGCGTTATTGGACTTCACTGTGGTCGTGTATTCAATTATGAATATGTTTCGTTTGTCCAAATACCGTACACATCCCATGATCTTACTCTGTGCACATACTTGGCATGCAAGGCAGCGATCTACGTAGATTCACACAACACGTGATATCTCAATGGCAACTCATGTTCGGAGGAGTATGCAGGACAAATGTCGTGATGCAAGCTATGAAAAAACTACAAAATTAAAAAACTTATACGCCTAGGTCACTCCATAGAAATAGCTGTCCATATCTACATACATTAATAAATATCGATATTACACATTATAAAATTAAAGCCTAGATATCACCAATTATTTATAACCAGAAATATTCGAGCTTTGGATTAATTTTGTATCTTTTCAGGTAGAGTTAGGTACTTTTTAATAACATATTGTATTTGTACATGGGCTAGTTCAGTTAAATATTTTGTTTTTATTTTATGCTTTGTTCAACACGTGTGATATGCATTGAAAATACCTTCTTCTATATATATATATATATTTGTTTTTTACAAAATATGATTTCACGAGTAAAAGAAGATAGGATGGGGTAGCTTGCTATAGCTATAGCTACATGGCCCAGCAGCTTTAAAGTAATTTTTCCCAACACACGGTACGTGCGTGTGCAGCATGGTAAGATGAGGTCACGTGAAAAGCGCGTGAGGGGAGGGAGCAATGATGAGTTTGGGTCGTAGAGTCAGAGAAATGACGTGAGGCGGAGAGAGACAGGGGAAGAAAAGAAATGGGGTTATGGGCGCGAGGCCGAGGGGCAGAGAGGAAAGGCAGGGACTGAAGGCAGAAGGAGGAAAGAGAAATAAACTTACCAATGATCAATAATGATAGCGGGTGGAGGCCAGGGGATTGATTGTGGGACCCAATCAAAGGGACACGCTGCAGCGTTGTAAGGAGACAAATTTATACAACAGCAATCATTTCTACGTCGGATGTTATGTTTATATATATTGTGGGTTGGGGGGTTTCATTCTTTGAATTATTATTTCACTGCTCCGGTCCCCACCCTTCCAGTCTTCCAGCTTAATTATTAGCTGATTCTGTTCTGTCGTCTCTACCATGCTCCGTCGTTTTGCCTCGCTACAGTCTCGTACGTACCTTTTATATGTATTCCTACAATATATTATATACTTTTTATTTTATTTTCCGTATTCAATTTGATTTCTTCCACGTTAAGGATTTGAGATTTGAGAAGACTAATTAGTCCGTTCACATTAAGTTACATCATAGCACACTCTGGAAGGAACCAAACTAATTTGTCATTTAGTGGTGAGATTAACTATGGGTGTCGTGTTTAAAATATTATTATTATAATAATAATATTGGCAGAGTCATGCTGTTTATTCAACGAAATTAAATTTAATTAACACTCTATTTATTTATTGGACAATTAATTTATATATTAATTCCAAGATCAGACTCGAAATATAGTATAATTATGATTGATATCTTTGTTTAAGAGTCCCGTAATGTTGGTAATTTACGAGATAACATTAGGAAGAACTGATGTATAGTGTAGACAAAACTCGGTAGCAATGGATTTTGTTGTCTCTTTCGCCACTTGTCTTTAGAAAATTAGAAGTGCCTTGTCAAGTCATGAATGCTTGGTCCTGGTTTATTTTGAATTTGTTTTTGTTTTCTGTTGGGACTATTTAACCCAACATTTACGACATGATTGCTCGTCGTATCATAATTATCTTCTAAAATAAATATAACAAATATTCAATTTTAAAAGTCTTATCCTTCTATATAGATAATAAATAAAAATTATAAAGTATGCATACCTGAAAAATCAGTGAAGTTAGTTAGATGTTATCAAATATGTTTGGACTAACCTCGCTTAATTCAAATGACAGCGGAGGACTCTTAAAACTATGGCTGAGATGACATTTTTTTTATAACGTGTAAATCTTTAAAATGGGATCTGTTTGGCCCAATCTTGAAGTATAAATTACGGCCCATTAGATAAACCACATAATTCAATATGCATATAAGTCAATAACTCGCCTAGTAACAGAGATATCTATCCTACACCCTTGAGACTCAAATTTGGTACGTTAAATCTCAAAAAAGATATCTCTTATAACCACGAAGCTATCGCCCTTGAGATGGGTTAGATGCACGTTAAAAGTTTCAAATCATCATTTGTACAAAAAAAAATTGAGATTTAAATTAAAAAAAATGGTTAATAGATCCAACAAGTCTCTTTGAAATTTACGACGTCATTTATTTAATTAATTAAATCTGTTCGGATTTGGAGAGCATTAATTATTTTCCAGATTTCTCTCTTTTAATAAAAAAAATTCACTCAAAATGAATCCGATTATGAATTACCAAAATTATATCACAAGATATAACTTGGGGTGAAATGATGACCATTCATTTACATGGCAGAAAGTCATCTGGGACGATGAACATTCGAAGATGCCCTGGGGATTGGAGATGGTTTTCATCGGCATCCTTCGTTGTTATCCTCTACTCATTTAATCAAGAATTACCTGTAATGTCCTTAAAAGCCTATTCTATGACCCATTGTTTTAGGGCTACTTCCGGCAGTTCGGCGCAAAAGGTTTGTTTTGATACAGAACTTAAAATGATGTGAAAGATCAGCACCCGCGTTCATCTTTTTACTGACAGAGAACGATCTGATAGAAGATAGTGGAAGTGAGTAACAGGATCTTCGTGATTTGGCATAACAGAGGGGGCCTAGCAAAACGGTAAAACTAGCTGTCTGGTAGTGAAATTCACCTCTGATTTAGCGCAGAAGCGGGAGGACTTGTCAAATTTTCGCAATCATGATTTTATAAGGTTTTTTTTTCAGTCGGGTGCATTTTGTCAGCATCGTGAATGTGTGGTGACCAAGATTTCCTCCTTTTGATGCAATCTCCGTCCCACTGTCCGCTTCTACAATCCCCTCTCTCTCTCTCTCGCTCTCTGTGTCTGACCATTATCTTATCAACCAGTTTGGAAGGAACAGAACTTGCTGGTTATTTTCTGGTTCTGCAAGGACCATATTTACGAAGAATTTGCAGTTCCAGAAAGGCAGCTCTTGCACAATGCCAAGGGAATTAAATTCCTCTGCCTGTACTGATGGGGGCGGTGATATCAACTGAAATTCCATACTATTTTTAACGAAGTATGAATCAAATCGTTGGGGGTGCGGGAGCACAAAAATGCATTGATTTTATAACAAAAAAGAAGACAATTTTGATGATGCCTAGCATAGAATATAGATATAATTATAGTCGTTCTTCTCAAAGAACACAGATATTATTGCAGCCCTCATAGTTGGTGTTCCTACGCATGCTTCTACTGTTATAATAAGAGACTGATTTCATTACAAAAATCCTCATGACTGAGCCCTCACCATTTTAATCATATTTTCCTCACAAGTTTGTCTTGAAGTTTCATGATAATCTTGGTTTGATTGGTCATAATGATGATACTATATGCGTTTTAAGATATCTCAACGTTTATATTCGGATATTGGTCGGTCTGCATGGAATGGTTCCTGAGAATATGTTGTTGTTTTTCATTTTCAACGGTGTTGTCATCATAACCTCAGTAGAAGCCTGTCACTAAAATTTCAAAAGAGACGGGAGCTAGTCTTTTTATTTTTATAAATATATGATACAATTTAATCATATAAATGATTGCAGAGTGCAGGTAGCAGTGAATAATCATGGTGTAAAAAAGAGCTTTATTAAACAAATAATTGCTCTTTTTTGTGATTACCAAGATGAGTGCCTCCAAGCTGCTGCTGGAGACACAATAGCATGCAACCCTGGAAATGGAAGGATCTCTCTGCTCCCTCAGTAGACATCATCATTAAGCCTTTGTCAAGGCTATTTTTTTTTTCATTATCATAGTCATAATCATCACGACTATCATCATCGTCGTCACCGTTGCAGTTTTTACCTTTTTTTTCTATCCTGGAATGCTGCGGGATGCTGGGACATAATGGGGACAACCGACCCTCAAAACTTCTCCTCCCGTAAACACGCATCGGCTATTCGGCTTTTTGTAACCCTACAGCTACACTTTCAATAATTTCTAATCTTTAGTAGCTCAGAAAAGAAATAATTGCAATCCGAGTACCCTATGCATTATTTTTCTCCTGGCCCTGAACTCTGAAGGAATTGAAATAGTTGATATTTGATTTTGACCCATGTGCTTATAACTATCTGTTTTCTGATATACATATATATATATATATATATATATGGAGTTATTTACCAGATATGAATTGGCCGGAGAAGTTCTTTGGTCTCTGCCTTCTGGGTAGTGGGTTCTATCTATTTATATGCATGTTTGAGCCCCAATTAATTGGGCTCAAAATTTTAGATTTACTAATAAAAAATTTATTACATAATTTTTTATTATTATAATATTTATTAAAAATCTTCTTTTTCTTCACTTTTTCACCAACTCTCATAACATTTCTTTACTTTATAATATTTCCCAAACTCCAATACCTAAAATTTTCACCCTCAAACATTTACGTTACAAAGTACGTTACACCAGCACTTGTTATCCTAGTTCTGCATGCTTTTGAATCGGTCATACCTGGTTTTTAGCAGCATATATAATATTCAAAATTCTGTTGATATTTCTCCGGACCATTCAACTAATTGGATTTTAAGGTCAAATGATAAGAATCGGTAAAAGCAATTAAAGTCTCTGGTCTGCACTATGAGGTGTTCATGAAAAAACAGAGAGGAAGCTTCGGTTAGGATCATATGGTTCATATCAAACTTGTGAGTATTGTCAGGGGGAGGGAGCACTAGCAGCCACAGAACCCCACCCGCAACAGCATCGAACATGGGCTGCCTGGTAGAAGGTGGCCCATTTTCAAATCAGGCTTGAGATGGGTTATAGGAAATGGGGCCACTGTTGGTTTCTGGTTCAGTAATCGTGATGGTGTCGGCCTAATTAGGGTTCTGATCTCTGGCCCTTTGGCCTGCGAGGAGGCCATCTGTGTACAAATTCACTGAAGCATATTCATAATATGCTTATAATTAATTAGTCCACCAATTGAATGCCGCGGGTATCTGCGAGCAGCATAGCACCACCAGCAATCAGCACGGTCTACCGAGAGGGCAACTCGTGTGCTGGCGGATTGGACAGGAAAATGATGCAAATCCTCCTGTGTTTTTCAATTATGAAGTGCCCCTAGGTGGCTTTTGGGCAATGATGAGGTCTGTAGACTAGAGGACAATGGGATGGCTTCAAACACACTCCCGTGTGCTCAATCATATACTCCCCCGCGTCCCCCAATCATTCCGTTCCTACTTCCTTTCCTTTTCTCACACTTTCGAGACCACCGTCCATTGTCAAATCCTAACTAAAAGAATAACATACATCGAATTAAGAAAAAGGAAGAAGAAGAGAAACCTCTACTTTATGGTTTGGATCATCATCATCCTCGTCATAATAATGTTGACCCAGCCATTACACCATCTCATGCTCGTGCATTCCTACATTAATGGGACCGAGCAATTGGAATATGGATCATACAGAGCTTTGAAGCTATCTGGTATCAGTAGCAGGCGTTCTACGAGTCCAATCTCGCTATTATGGCGCCAATAATGGCCGAATAAGAATTACATTCTCGATATTATTCTACGACCCACATTATTGCCTGTGAGTGTTCGTTCTCTTAGGCTTCTAGTGAACGCTGCCCATTACTGTCAATATCAATTGATGGGCCATGAAATACTCGGCCCGACCATACCACTTGGGCTCTGGTTGATTTGCTGGTAATAATCCCGAGTAGCCGACCGCGCGTCAAAGTCTGACATCCGATCTCACATAGAAGTCTAGCCACCCGAGGACTCCTCAAGGCAACTCGAATGACCGGCGGAATTCTCCTAATACAACTCTACAACATGACTCATGATAAGACAATGATCTTAGAGTCTCCGGAACCGAGGCCACCCCCTCGGTGATTCTTGCAGGTTCACTTGGCTTCCGAGCATTGTGGTAATTCTTGACTTCATCCGGCTTCCGAGCACCGCGGTGATTTCTTGGCATCATCAGCAATAATCGTTCCTGGCCAACTTCCATTAATTGGGTTCCCTATTTCCCTTTGGTTAGAATTATTGAAGGGTCTGGAAATGATGATACTGTATTTGAAGCTCAGGTGATTAAGCCCAACATGTTAGTAATGGAATTTCAAATGGCATCCTTCGACAATGCAAAGGAAGAAGTTTAAAACCCATGGTATGATCCAGAAAAGGCCATAAAGCTACAGATAAATCGTCAAGAAACAGGACCCGAGAGAGAGCTCTATATGCAGCTGTCCCCCAATGCTTTTATGCTCCCGAATTGGCTTGAATCATGAGTGTGGTTTGGTACGTGGTTGAGCACTTTCTCAGAGACTCTGATCACTGATGAGAATAATCAAGAAGCTTTCAATGCAATATTCGATCCGATCTCAGAGTTCTGAACTCAGAATTTACGTTCATAGCATATTCAAGAGGATTTCAAGACAGATCGAAAGAAACATCAAGAATATGGAAAACATTCCAGCAGATACAGAAAATTAATGTCATATTTGTGAGGCTTCAAACATGGTTTGTTGCAAATAGTTGACCTATCTCTTGGAACACCGCCTTCTGAGATACAGAACAAGAAGAAGGGCAAGCCAATTTGGCATGATTTTAAAGGATGATACTTCCTTGACATCGGCTGCCCCCACTTTGGTATCAATAGACAGAGAGTAGGAAATTTTTCTCAAAACATTCAATCAGAATCAAGCAATTTGCTCAAATAACTCTTGACCTGAAAGTACTTGATCATGTGAAATTCCCATGTATGTCTTCTCGAGTCATAATAATCCACCGTCTAAAATCACAACTCACTATTGCAGCAAGGACAATCGTGCATCCTTCTGGGTTGGTGTTTCGTATTGTCTCTGTTTCTGGTTCAATACGCAGTACTACATTATTGTCGTTTAAATCCTAGATGACAATGAGAATGGTGGGAACTCTAGCACTAAAAAAGGCAGTTGTGTGCTAACACCGGAAACACAAGATTTCATTAAAGGACGACGGAGTTGTACCGTGGGAAGCTTCAAAAGATGTTAACGTACAATTAAAATCAGGGTGTAAGAAGGAATGTCGAGTTGGCTGGAAACTTCCTTAGAGGGGGGGAGAAGTTCATGTTACAGGCCACATGTGTACTCCCATATTATTATAACTTCTGAAGGCAGGGATATTTCTGAAGACTAGTGATTGCGTGTTTTGTTCGACACATCCATAGAACAAAGAAAAAGAAACCAAAAAGGAAATGTACCACTCGGTGATGTTCGTCCACTTAACACAAAATTGTCTGTCAGCCATGGAGGTTGCTAGCTGCTTTTTGTTCTTACAACGTAAACTATGTTTGATTCGGAGGAGGAATAGAGTAGGCTGTTCATTGAGATGACACGACGGGTTTCTAAAGCATCAAATACTTGCCTTACTTTTGAGTTTACATTGGAAAGAGGAGGAAAACCTAGTAGTAAACATTAGATTTCAATATGGATTTGGGTGTCATTCATCGAACAAAAGAATTGAGCGATTGTAGGTTGCTTGATATATAACTGCTGGGAAAATCTTTTCAAATAGGGGACCGATCCTTAATTTGATGTTTCTACATTACATGAGAAGAGCAAACATTTTCAATCCCAGTCCACCTGTCGTAAACAATTCCAAGAGAACTCCTACATTCTCAATAGGTTGGTGCCGATTCAAAGTCGAATAAAATCCTTGCAAGGCCCAAGAGCACTTGCAATTTATACCCAGACAGAGTTTTAGGTAAGCCATTCACACATAACGAAAGAAGACGAAACTCCGACACTTGGAAAATGGAATACTAAAGAAGGTTAAATCAAAACCAACTACTTAAGGAATACTAAAGAAGGTTAAATCAAAACCAACGACATGAACCACTTTTAAAGACAAATTGCGACAACAATTCCAGCATGACAATTATATTAACTATCAAAATATATAAAGTTATATTAGCCATCCAATAATGCCATAAATTATAGGTTTGCCAACTAAGTTTCAAGAAGACTTGGAATATCTAGAACTCGAACATTTAGTACTTCAAGGTTGTGAGGTTATGTACAGCAGAAAGTAATAAAGGAGCCTATGAGTTCCACTACAAATCTGATTTCCCATACAAAATGAAAGGACCGACCCCTTAAAGAAGAAAGATCATATTTCAAGCCAGATATTCCAAGCAACAAACAGCTGCAATAGTTTTATAATCACCTCATGATATTCTACAGGGTACTAGCAAAAGGTGAATACATTAAAGAGTAACAGCAAAACAAAGGCAAGGAGCACTTGCATATTTTGAGTATTTTCTCGAGTGACAGTAGGATATTTGGATAATTGGATAGAAAAACTCCTTTTCATATCAGCCGTCTTCTTCTAGGTGCACGAGAATCTCCACTGTCAACGTCCGAAGCCCTTGAAGCATCACTTCTTCTTCGGGAAGATGAAGTTGAAAGGGACACCATCGAATCGATTTCCATAGCAGTGTCCACCTGACTTTCTGAATTAATGACAGCGGCAATGCTTGAGAAAGAATCTCTATCATCAACTGGTTGGGGCAGCTCTTGATTTCTACCTGCAGGATGGTGACGGAAATATGTTTCGACTAACCTTTCAGCAGAACTCAATGCAGACGAGAGAGAGTGAAGTGTTGCTCTGTGCGATTGTGTTCTTCGAAGTAAAAGGGACTGCAGCCGGCGGTTTTCTCCTGTCTCAGGACTACTAATGTCACTCTGAGTTAAATCCACTACATCATCAGGAGGAGGCACCTGATTTTGATCTCGACGAGCACGAGAGGTCAAAAACCGATTCAACAGGGAAGATCTTTCCATTGTTTCGCCTGGGGCATCAGGATCTTGTGGCTGTAGAAAGTCCTGGGTCAAATCAAACCTACGTCCAAGGCGACGGATCATCTCCTCAACTGGGAAATTAAATGCAGTTCTCTGAAGGGTTTGCCTCAAACTCTCAACCCGGTGTGCATGAGGCCTAGCAGGGATCTTTACACTTGAGTCCTCCTCTGGTTCGCGGATATTCTTCCCGCGACCAAAGATTGGTGTCACACTTTTGATTGTCACCTCTCCCTTACATACCGGACATTCCTTTGCGTCTGAATGGACATGCAACCATCGGTAGAGACATGGCCAACAAAACAAATGGCCACAACAAGTCACAACAGGGTCCCTAGCCAGGTCCAAACATATATGACAGTCAAAAAAGCTCCCATCATTTCCGCTACCCTTTTCAACATCATCATTTTTCTCTGAGGTCTCATCAGCCAAAATCCCATTGAAATTTTCGCATGTTTTGGGAACCTCATTCATTCTTTCCTCAGCAGGGGCACTACCCTCACCCATCTGCAGTGTACTCCTATCACCGGTATTGACCATCAATTGGTTCAATTCCAATGTGATGGTCCGAGCTTCAGGCGGAATTTGAAATTGCCGCCATCTCCTCCACCGCTGTCGAGCTCGAAGCCTAATAGCATCCCTAAGTCCATCAGAAGGATCTTCAACCCAGTCATCCAAATTCACGGGGTCAGTCGGTATCGAGCCTGATTGGGGATCGGGAATAGGACCCAGGTTCAAGTCAAGATTCATTGTATCAGATGTCTCCTCACCCATCACACACTGAACAAACCCAGATTAAAACACCTTCTTTACCTCAAATTCAACAACGGCAGTTCAAAAACCGCAGATTTATTCTACAATCGAAAAGCCATAAATCACAGAGCTCCCCCAATTACTCGTACAAAATAAATTCGATACAACAACCCTAAATTACGGAAAAAATGAGCAACCTCAACATAAAACCCCCGCTTTATAATAAAATTGAAGAAGCACAGTTAAAAAAAACCCCTAAATTCGATTCGAATTTCACCTCCCCAGAAGAAAACCGAAGCAGCGACGCAATCGAGAGCTTAAACTAGGTCTTAGGTCACGAAAATGGTGAATTTAACATCTTAGAACTCTTGCCAACGATGGTGGATAAACTCTGCTGGGTGATGAGAGGAAAAAGAGAGAGAGAGAGAGTTAAAAGTGAAAGGTGGAGAAGAAAATTCAACACCTGGGTCTGTAAGGATCGAACTTGATGATCAACTGTGACTCATCTGAATTCGAGAATGAGGTGGCTATCTCCTGACCTGGGTTGGCACCTAGTCGAGTCGAGTCGCCATGGATGTGGCTCCCATCAGGTCAGCGATCTGGGCCACAGAGGGAGAGAGATGAGGCTCATGACAGAGGGTTGAGATGAGAGTATGAAATGGATGCAAAGTCGCAGCGAAGAGAGAGGGGGGAGACAGATGGAAATATTCGGGTGTAATCTTTTGGTTCATTTGGAGTGTAATAGACAATGTAATTAACGATTACGATGAAGTATGTATCCTGCCAATTGATCATGTGGACAAATTTTCAGTGCAATAAGCGGCTCAAAATTCACTTCCATTTCACAACCCGAAGACCTCTGATTTGAGATTCTATGCCTATATTTGTTTAAGTTGTCGTCAAGTTTTCAAAAATTTCTCACTCACTTTTTCATCGATTGCAATACATTTTCATTAATCCTAATAATTTTTTCATCAATTTCAATACCTTTTCACCAATCTCAATAACTTTTTACAAATTTCAACAAATTTTAACTAACTTTTCACCAATCTCACGAGAATCTATACTACTTAAAAAAAAACACAAAAACAAAAAATGTTTTGAGAACTAAACCAAACATAGCCTATGATTGCAAGTCCCCCCTTTCGATACTTAGAAAAAAAGAAAAAAAAGTCCCCCTTTCGAATTATAGAGTCGATGTGTTCGTTAGGGCAAAAGAGAAAAAAAAAAAAGAAAGGAATTTCTATGTTTGGACTGTTTTCCAAACGTTTTCAAAACCTCTTACTACTCATTTTTCATCAATTTTAATACATTTTCACTGATCTCAATATTTTTTTACAAATTCTACAACTTCAAACACACATTTCACCAATTCCAAGAGAATTTACACTACTTAAAAAAAACACAAACACAAAAAACTTTTTTGAGATCTAAACCAAACATAGCCTTAGCATGTTTGGATGAGTTTGTTAGAAGTAGTGTAGATCTTCACCAATGGGCAAAAAAATTGTTAAAATTAATAAAAAAAATTATTGAAATTTGTGAGTTTGTAAAAAGTAGTTGTAAAAAAAATTAAAAGTTTTTATGTGCATCCAGACTCAGGCACTAGTTCATAAGAAGTGTTTTTGAAAAAATAGTTGAAAATTTTTCATTACCAAATCTCACCTTAGTACATCATGATTTTATACACATTTAAAAGGATACAAATTGAAAAAGATTAACTTAATTTAAATCGAGTCTTATATATATCCATAGAGATATTGGCACAACATACGTATTTTATATTATTTAATATTCAACATTCGGAATTTCAGACATTACATAAATTTATATGTTGTCTCTAGAAAATTACAGATAAATTATATTTACTCTGTTCGTTTCCTAATCATGAGCTGCTGTAAGTAGTTATGTCAGTCTCAGTTTTGATGTTTTTACGGGCATGAATAATTAACTCATTCCAATAATAAAATTAATGCATGCGCCACTATATGGACAAGATTAAATATTTAATATATTTTATTATCCACGTATATACAGGGAAAAGATTTATCGTCTCGAGGGCAATACGGTGATGACAAAGACTTGAATTGGAATTTGGAACATAGATGTTCTTAGATCCTAATGGTATCGCAACGCATGCCAAAGCATGATTCACAGTATCCATACGCGTATCTCCACGATATGCTAACAAATCTGTTAGGATTCGTGATGAAGTTTTGTTTATTTGAAAGCACCATTTGAACTTTACATATATATTCTTTTCCCTTTCAGATTTAAATTTGATATCTCTGATAATATGACGTTTAAATTAATTAGTATGCTAGAGAATGGTCGAAGCATTATGAATCGAATGCTCCAAATATGAAATGTAGTTAGCCTTTCCCCTTGCAGGTGTCCTGTGTATGTTAGTCTGGAAGAAATTTGTAAGATTCTGATAAAATTGTGAATATTTAGGTGATGTTAAAATTGTATTAACATACGTGCAAAAGTTATTAAAATTGATTGATATTTGTAAAAATAATAATAAAGTGTTGTATTAAAATATGTGTTTTTTGTAATGTTTGGATTGTAAATATAAAAATACGATGCAAATCTTAAAAAAAGTGGTAAACATGACCATAGTTCGCAACCCAACCACCCGGCACAAGTCTCGTCTTCTCACTCGAAAGAATCATCTTCAACAAGGTCAAGTAAGTTCACTCGGATTGCGAGTTCTTACTCTGATGGCGGTATTTTGTTTGAGAGTGACTGCAGTACCTTAGTGCATGATGTGCTGTGTTCGGAGCCTTCTGTTGGTTGGCAGGTTGAGGAGTGGATGTATTCTCTTCGGTTGTTCTTCTCTGATCATCCTCGGCACTCTCTGGTTTGGATCTCTCGTAAGAGGAATCGGCTGGCTCACCGGTTGGCCAAGTGGGCTGCTGCATCTGGCTGTTTTGGTTACTTTTCTACTGATGTTGTTCCTGCCTTTATTGTTCATTCGGACTTATTGGGTGTTTAGCTGGTTTTATTCTCATCTATAAAAAAAAAAAAAAAAGGTTCAGCTTTACAAGAAATTATTCAACCGAGTCGCATATCTTAAGTTGGTCCAACCCATCTGGTGCATCGGACCTTTTGGTACTATCCAACATATGACCAAAACCCAACCCGTTTGACTGGGCCAATGCCCTATTTGCACTTCCTTTCATTGGAAGAGCTTTGAAAAACAAAGCTGCTCATAGAGAGAAGTTTTGGAATATGTTAATGGGTCCAATCACGGGGCACAGACTAATATATATATTCCATTTAAACCAAAGGTACCTTAAATATATTGATGTACTGACCGACCCCCACTCCGCAACCCAAATTGTGTTGGAGGTGAAGGAAGATTAAAAAAGTTGTCTGCTTTACCTCCATCTTCCGGTACCAGGCTACCAGCAATTATTGACATGATCACATGAGTACTGTTCTAAACATTCGGGTGCCAGTCTTTGGACTTTCAGTCCCAAACTGTTTATTAATTATTCTTTCTTAGCTGATAGCAAATACATGAGCTTCCCGTGGTGTTCTTCAATTGAGATAACACGCACGTACGTAGTCTAGAAATTAAACGGAAAATCTAACAGTTGGTATACTTGGTAGCTTAGCTTCCATTAACCTTCTTACAGTCCGACCTAATCTCTCCATTGCTTCCCGTTAGCGGGCTAATATTTCCCATGTTGATCATAGACTGAGCAAAGCTTTGAAAGAAGGCACTTTGATTGCTACTAAAGCTGTTAACAATGGAGACTGTTGCAGCACCGTTTGTAGAAAACAGTTCTTGGTCTGATTGGAGAAGTCCTCGATTGTTCTGGAGATTGGTGAAGTAGCCATTATCGAAGCTATCTGGTGTTCCGGGATCAAGATTGGCTAGAACAGCTCCATTCCCATTCTGTGGACATGTTTGCTGGAGAGTAGACAAGTACGATGAGTTTAGTGTTGGGTCAGGATTTCCCGTGCCACCAAAATTGTAAAGCCGGTTGCTGAATGTGCGACATTGAGCACGTCCAAACGTGTGGGCACCTGTCAAAGCTATCAAGCATGGTGAATAAGATCCAGAAGTGGTGCACCAACTCAAACTTCCAATGCTTTTTTTAGCTTCTATAAGAATAAATATTACCGGATAATGCAACGAGATCGTTAGTGTCTAGACCAACTGCAGAAAACTTGGAAGTGAGGTTGGATAAGACTTCGAAAGGAGAGGGAAGAGAAGTATTGGCTCCTGCCTGGTTTGCAGTTAGGCTGTCCCTTCTCCCTAGTAATACGCTCCATGAAGGTCCTCCTGACTGTGCACATATATATATATAGTCATGAGTCGTCCTGATTAGTCGGAGTAATGAAACGAAGAATAGAAAACCTACTCCCCTACGTCCTCTTTTCTGCCTTGGAAAACGTAAGAGACTTACCAAAGAAACAGAAGCTTCAGCAGCAAGGGCGAGAAGGTCAGCACAGGAAACAACGCCAGGGCAAGAATTTTCAAGAGCAGTCTTGATGTTGTCAACAACGTCAAAGCCCCGGGTGGAGTTAGCATTTGGAGCAGCGTTTTTCTCGCTTTGAATGTTTGCACTGTCGTCCAACAGAATTGAAGCATCGCATCCCTAAAACAAAACCACAAACACAAACTGTTGATCCCTAGTTTTGACTTTCTAAACTATGTAAACGTCAACAGATCAAAATCAAAGCAAGTTGGACAAATTTAGAGCCTGAGTTTACGTTAACAAAGCAGTCATGAAAATGGAGTCGGATGAGACTGGCCCCAATCCTCGAATCAGATTGCAGAGCCTGCTGAACAGCGTTACTCACAATGCTAGACACATTGGGGCATGTGCTAGCATAAAAGGTGGCAGTCAATTGGGCGTTTGATTCATTAAGCGTTGTTGTGAAGAAAATGGCTGCCACTACAAAGGTAGTGGTAAGAGAACACATTGTTCTTTTGTTTCCTCTCTACCTGTAAGTGAGGGAAAACAGGGTTCTAAGTTGTGATCTGTGACACTGGGGGACTTCCATAGCCAATATATATATATAGAAATATGTCACTTTATTCTCTACTTAGCTCACTGATAACGAAGTCTGTGGCCTGGCATGAAGTGCTTGTAAGAGAAGCATGCATAATAGTAAACAAAGTAAAAGTTGGATTTCAGTGTCAAATGATTTTCCGCTTTAATGGGGTCTCCCCCCTTGTATCATTTCGAAAAGATCAGTCTTCAACTACGCATTAGGTACAGAACGGAGCAGAAGCGAAGAAAATTGAGACCAGAAAGATTAAACTAATGAAGAAAAGGCGTTGAAATGTTTCGTTCTTAGCCTAACTCAGTTTCTCCCATGGTAAAACATTCTCTGGGGTGAACTTCAAAGAAGAATAAAACAACATGCACGTATCTGACTCGTATACGAGTCAATTGGATCGGTTAAGATTCTCTGGGGAATATCATGTTAATAGCCATTCTTAAGTGTTTTGGCTACAGAGGGAAGCTGGTTATTGGCCCTCTGTGTCGGCCAGCTAAAAATCCATTCACTTGGCATTTGACACCATAGCCGACTTGGTTGTGTGTGATATCCACGCACATTATCTTAGATTGTTGGGATTAGTCTCACATCGATTGCGGAAGAAGTTGGTGATCAGTTTACAAGTGTGAGAAAAAACTTCACCTCTTGAGCCAGCTTTTGGGATTTAGAAGACCCAAAACCACCCAACATTGATATCAGAGCTTAGATTTACGAACAAGTCTTCAACTTTCATTTGACTAATGGTAAAGAAACAAATATTCCAGCCCCATCCACATGCCACTAATCACTCTGAAATTAATTTGAAATCAAGACTGTAGGGAGATGATATCTGTAAATCACAGCTTTCATAATCATTGTAACTAGCTAAAAGCCATGGTTGATAATTGTACCAAATTATGGTTGATACTTCTCCAAATCTTTTCCGCAATCAGAGGGTGGCAGCTAGCTAGTGTTTGTGGGTCCATATTAATTCCATTCACCCCGAAAATGAAACGAATTAAGTTTTTTAACATTCTTATCGGATCGATCGGTGTTTGCACGCATGATCCATTTTCTAATGGCCATCAATGGTGGTACACTCTGATGACGACCCTACGATTTTTGATAGGTGAAGGGTATTATGATATTATCTTTTATAGTGATTTCGCTGCTCGGAATATTATCTCCAGTCTTTTCAAATATCCATGAAAACAAAGCTTATTTGTCCACAAAGCAATGCCCAAAAATGTCGCAAATCAAATTGAGTGCAGACTGCAAAAGCATAAACTATAGTCTTATACGAAATTAGAGCACTGATGCCTCGGGGATATAAGAACCAAAATGGGCAATTGTATACTATAATTGTGCTAAAGATCAAAGATCTATTATTAGAATAATGTGCTAGCTAGCTTACCAGAGATAGGTATAGATAGCACATTGCCCCACGCACCCTTTTCTTGATACCCCATTTCCTCATATTTCAGTACTTTCACAGAAATTTTAAATTAATTAAGGAAATGCACATTAGGAAAATTATTATCTTTGGGGATGTTCGGTTTGTTTGTATTCTCAGGATTTTTTGAATCCTGAGAATACACAAACCGAACATGTTTTTTAACATCACCTAAAAACAACTACAACACGTATACTAATAAAGCTAACATCACCTAAAAATTCTCAAAACACAAAAAATTCTCAAAAAACTACCAAACCTAACAGCTCCTTTATGTTTTTTGTGTGAAGATTTCTCGCAAATGGGTGCGTGATCTCTGTCTTTAAAAAGACACGGACGGGTTCGGTGAGAGTGGTTGACGCTTTACAACCAACTTTGATTAGTACATCGTTCCACTGTCAAGCTAGCTTGACTTAAAGCTACCCAATCAAAAGATTCAAAAGGATCTCAATTAAGAAAATGTCTTCTTTGCTAGCTGTAGGAGAAATTTCAGACGCCTAGAACATCATATATATGCACCGACATTTTTAAATGTAAAATTTGCTATTTACGTCAGAATTTACGATGTGGGACTGGAAATTCTCTAATTAACGAGATTGAACTGTTTTTCTTTGTCTGGTTCTTCCTAACATGAACGGTTCGCCAGTAATTGATCATACTTCAGAGACAATAATATTTCACCAGGAAGCAGCAAAATAGTTTTGATCTGAGAAAAAAAGGCATTTGGAAGAGCTAAATTGGTTTTACAGAGAAGGTGGAGCTGGAGCTTCCCATCCAGGAAAGTAAAGCAAACGATAAAGCAACCAACGTACGGTCCCGAACCAAGTAGTGGCCATTATTTGTTTCGCATTCGATTCTCCACCCTGGCATGGTGGCATCGTCCGTACCATTTTCTTACAGATTCATCGGTACCCGGTTTGACTCCAAAAAGGTGCAAGCTCGTCACATGGCAATCATGCCTCAATATTTTTTTTTTCATAACTTGTCAAAATCGACCCGTTTGTTTCGGTCCATAAATATAAATAACGGCTTACTGGACCGATCACATAATTCAAGAAACAGATAAGTCAAAAATTCGTCCAACAGTAGAAAAATCCATCACACATCTTTAAGACTCAAACTTGGTACGTCAAGTCCCAATGAAGATGTCCCTCCTAACCACTAAGCTATCATACGTGCTCTTAATTTTAGAGAGGAAAATCACTGAGGTGTAATTTTTTTTTTTCCATTTTTTTAATCTAAACACACTAGTATACATATAATTTTCAGACATTTAGAATTAGAGATATATATTCCATAAAAAAAAACTAAGCGAATAAGAATTTAGAAATCGGTCAATATACGATAAGCATTTATCTTTGATTCTTTCTATTTATTAGTAGAAACAGATCATCTTTAAACTATGGTGTTAAATTTAGATAAAATATATACTTAATGGCATCTAATACTTTAATAAAGTTTAAAAGAATCTATCTTGAAAGAAATAGTAGATAAGGTTTGAAACAAATTCCATGTTGGAACCAAAATTCTCTTCATCCTACTGGTAACACTTCCATCCGAGACAATAAAAGGTGTGCAGGCCATACAAAGTGATGACTATTGACTGTGATATAAAAAAATAAATTCGAATTTTGAAAATTGTCCATGTCATTTAAACGAATCAGATCACGTCATTTTGTCTCGTTACCTCATGTGGTGATCAACCTTGATATATTATATTTGTTTTTTTGAATTCCCGCCGTCACTTTATATGACTTTACACATTAATTTATGAAAAATTTGTTTTTTTGTACTTAGGTTTTGTGTCCTTTTTACTTTTAGTCCTTAGGTTTTGGGTCCTTCAAAATTTTAGTCCTTGAACTTTCATCTTTATAAAATTTAGTCCTTCCGTCAGTCTGACGTCAATTTTTGTACCGGTCGACCGCCAATTTTGAAGCGGTTGACCATATATATGTTTTGAAAGTGAGCGGTCGACCGATACATGTAGCGGTCGTCCGCTTCATGTAGCGGTCGACCGCTTCATATAACGGTCGACCGGTACAAATTTGACGAGAGACTGACGGAAGGACTAAATTTTACAAAGATGAAAGTTCAAGGACTAAAATTGAAGCGGACGACCGCTACATGTATCGGTTGACCGGTACAAATTTGACGAGAGACTGACGGAAGGACTAAATTTTACAAAGATGAAAGTTCAAGGACTAAAATTTTGACCCTCTAAAATTCATGACTAAAAATGAAAAGGGGTTAAAACCTAAGGACTAAAAAACAAATTTGCCTTAATTTATCTTTGCACAATCGTTTTTATTCTTTGACTTTCAACATAATTCAAGCTTTGCGTTTGTAGATTTGGAATCTGAACAATTTTTTAGGAAATTTGAATGCTATTGGAACGATACGATACGATACACCCTCACTCTGTTTCTTTTACATCCACGACTGATCCATGTGTACTGCAGAGACGACAACGCTTTGAGGTTTGTATTGTCAACCAAGTATATGTTCGTTTTCACATTTTTTTCAGGATTCTAAGTATATTCACAAAACTACCACCGAACATATTCAGAATTCAAACACAAACACCAATACATTTTACACAATCTCCAACAACTTTTTAATTTTTTATTCAACATAAATTTTCTCTCTATATTTTTTCACATAACTCCAATACTTTTTTATTAAACAATTATATCAAATCATTTATCTCTCCACTTTACACAAACACCAATAAAACACTATTCAACATAAAAATTCACAATTTCTCTAAAATCCTACATTTTTACTCAAAACAAACATAACCCAAGTCTGGACTATGTGGTTACCAGATGAGAATCTAGCGTGGCCCAAGCGGCCGACACTTGTTTAACTCTGATGGGACCAGGAAGTTGGGCTGATATAGATGTCCATATGAATGTGAGACTTTTAGCTGGGCCTCCACCTTGAGTAGCAAGTCCCTAACCTGCCCACAAAAGAGAGAGAAATTCTGGATACAAGTTGTAAAAACACCTTAGTCAGATAGTAGTAGTACAAAGTATAATTTTTTCTTATTATCGTTAATTAATTAAATCAATTGAATATCATTAAGTTTGACTTGATACATTCTTTATATTTTTTTTATTTTCAAATGATGTTTTTTTCTAATCATGGGGAGAGAAGATTAACTCCGCCTCAAACTGTTGTTTGTTCCTTGCGCTGCGTGATGTCGTTTAGACCACTCCTGTTTTTGCTAATTTACAAATTAGTTTTAGAAATGGGGAATGTTTTTTCTTGTTTTGTCCCGCGCGTGAGTCACCAACTTTGCTCTGTTAGTCCACCAACTTCTCCTGCTAAGACTTTGTTTGGGTGGCACATAATTTTGTTCAATAATTTTTTTTCATAAACTTTTATACTACTTCTCTACAAAGTTTAATTCCCTTTTCCCGCAAGCTCTAATATCTTCTTACTAGTTTCAACAATTCAAAAACAAAAAATGAGGGCAGATTCAGCCAGAACTAATGAACAGACGGAGAGCATCTCGGTCGTTGTTAAGATGGAGGATCGGGCCAGGGAGTGGGACCCACTTTCTCTCTAATTTTTTAATTTTAATTTTAATTTTTTTAACTCTCCCCTCTTAAAAGTATAAACGATAAAACTACCCAACTCCCATCATTTTGTATTATTCCTCTTCCCACGTTCCACCCTGGCATCCCTCGTCCGTACCCTGTCCCCATCTTCGTCTCGATTCCCTTCCGCACCGGTTACCTCCTCAACCGGTCACCCTTACCCTCCATCCCCATCACGCGTGTCGTCCTCCATCAAAGCCCGACTCTCCACACGTGTGTACTCCCCCCACCCGCATAGTCATGGAAACGTATGCGCCCCTTCTTTCTGTGGTGCAATTGGTGCAACAAAATAAAAGTTAGAGAGAGAAAGAGAACCGAGATATATTAAAAAGCATAAAAATTTCTCTTGGTCTTGGGGGTTGTAGTAGTAGTATATGGTCTTGCACTCACTCTCTCTCTCTCCCTGTGAAATCTGACCTGAAAGATCATTTCCAGGTTTGAGTGCGTGAGTACTCTTTTCTTTTTAGACCAGCGAAGAGTCTCTTAGTCGGATAGAGCGAGAGATCAAAGATTCAAAATCCCGTCTTTGTACCGATGAGGATCCGGAAACGCCAGGTTCCCTTCCCTCTCTCGTCCCTCTTTCCGGTTCCTCTCTCAGATCCCCACCTCGACCGGTCTCCGGAGGTGCAACTCCAGCTCCACGATGCTACGCAGCCGAAGGCCTCGCACCCACTTGGAAATCTCACCCCACGAAGCGATAGAAATGCCCAGTTTGATCATCAGCCGTCTGATCAACCCCATCGACTTCTCTCAAAGATCGGAGGGGGAAGCAGTGGCCTGGATTGCTCTGATGATGCTAGTGGGGCACACAAGGAGAGCAACAAGGAAGATTGTTTGGTCAGTGAAACAATCTTCTATTATTAATTTTTACTGTTGTTAGTTTTATGCGGGTTTGTTGGGGTGCACTTTGGTTCAATGTGCCCTAAAGAGGCAAGGGTATCGATTTGCCTGATGCTAAATTCGTGTGCATAGAAGGGGGCACATTAGGGACAAGCATGGGTGTGTGGATCATATATTTGTTGTGATTTTTCAGGAGTTGTTGCAAGGCGAAGATGAGAGAGGAGGGGAAGAGAAGGGTAATGATATCAGGTAAGAAAGGGAGGCAAAAAAAGCTAACCCATGTTCTTCTCATCTTTCATGAAATCTTGTAGTAAAAAAGGTGAAAAGACGGAGACCCATAACTTGATTTTACCCATGAGGAAAATTAAAAGAAAAATAGAAAATACTGTAAGTGGAAATACTGTTTAATTAAGGTGTTTTTATATCAGCGTTGGCTAGCCACCATTCCTTCCCATCTAATCTAAAGCTAGTCTTTTTTCTTTTTTTTTATCTCGATCTTGGCTAACTAATTTGCCCATGCGGTGCACGTTAGCGTGGTTGATGGTCCCATCTACTATATGTATCTGGCTCTATATTGAGCCTCTTTTTCCTTTTGGATTTTTTGGTTGCTGTAAATTTTATGTATGTGGTTGTGGATCTTCTGGGTCTGGTTTGGTTTTAGGAAGCGAAGCATCCTGGGTGCAGAAACAGTTATCGGGGTTAGTCAGGAATCAAATGCTACTCATCAAGGTAAAGGTTATTTCTGAAGATATATTCAGTCGTAGAATCTCTACCAGTAGATAGCATCCAATGTTGTGTTATATATGGTCGTTGTGTGGCTGCAATTGTATATAGCATCTGGGAGATGGTGTGACGGAGAGAAAGCATTTCCACCGAAGAAGAGGAGGAGTACCTTCGAGAGAAGAGCAAATGAAGACGCGATAATGGAGAAAGAAAAGAAGATGAAGACTAAGATGAAGACGAAAATGAACAAGAAATGTGCCCCACAAAATGATGACGAAGAAGATGATCATGTGAAAGAAACAAAAGAGGGTCTTGAGAATACCGGTGCAAAAAAGAGGGTTAGAGGTGGTGCACTTATGGAGGGATCGAGGTGCAGTCGTGTTAATGGGAGAGGATGGAGGTGTTGTCAACAGACCCTTGTGGGATACTCTTTGTGCGAGCATCACCTGGGCAAGGGAAGGCTAAGGAGCATGACTAGCGTCCGAAGCCGATCCTTGGCTGGCAATACCCCTTCAAAGATGTATGACTACTCCGATCCAACATCCGAATCTTCATCGTCGTTGCTGGAAAACAAACCAAACGATTCCGGTTTAGATAAGGACGGCCGTGACCATGGTGTGGATGAAGATGATGATCAGAAGAAGCCATCGATGGTCTCGAAGAAAAGGATGAAGCTTGGGATGGTGAAAGCGCGTTCCATAAGCAGCTTGCTCTGCCAAACAAACTTTAACGGGATTGTTGTGGCTGACGATCAGAAGTTATAGGGCGGCAAAGTTAGTGATGGCTAGCTAATCCGTTTCTTGAGCAATGAAAACCGATGAAGGTTCAGGTTTTGACGTTATGTTGCACTTGGTGCAACTACTTTCAAACTTTGTGTTGGCGTTGGATAATGTTACTGAATAACAAATGCTTGATAATTACGCTATAAGTTTCTCCTAATTCCTAGCTTTAATCTTTTATTTACTACTTTTGTGTTCAGGAGTGATGGTTTCGATATTGATGATCAAGTACTTTACGGGAGTATATTTTGCGGTTTATGCATATTTTCTCGCAGAGATAAGTTTTGCCTTAACAACTAACTTTATATTTTACCAATGCCTCGATTATTATAATTAAGTTGTGTAGTCTTTAACTCACTTAGTATAATTGAAACTTGAATCTTTAATTGGATTAAAACTAGCAAATTATATGAAATTAGTTAAATATCTACAAAAGTTAAAGCAATTTAAAGTATTATCAAACGCCCAGTGGACCATTGGGATATTGGGAAAATGAAATCTGTGAGCTGATTTCTGCGTGATTAATGGACTTTAATCTTCAAACCTAATTTGGACTTTAATTAGCATTTTTTTTTAATTTAATGCAAATATTGGAAAATGATGTAAGGGAGTTAAATATATGCATCTCTTTTTTACTTGTTTAAGTCTGGCATTTGAAGGAGTGTTGTGAAAATATTACAATATATAGTTTTATGCTTCAAATAATACCAATTGTCGAATAATATATATATAAAAGGAGAAAAATCAACTGGAGCCAATATTTTTAATTACTAGAAGGGCCGTCGGCCTGATCTGAAAAGAGAAAGCTGCTTATGGACAGTTGGCAAAAAGTCGTGTGACCGTGTCCACAGCTGGGTGGGGTATTGCGGCCTGCATGATGATTGGGTTAATTAACGTCCCTTGCTTATCCCTTCACAATATTGATGATCCTTCTTATACCAATTTTCCTGTTATGCTTGCCGAGGAATATTCTAAAATAAATACTTTTAGCTTCGCATAAATGGTTGGGGAAGAAATTGGAGCTTAGAAAAGATCAGGCTGATCAGCAGTTCAAAGTCGTACGTTATTTGGAACAAAAACGAAATGGAAATATTCTCCCTCTCTTTTCTCTCTCTCTGTCTGTCTGTCTGGTGTCTATTTAATAAGACTTGCATATGGGTACAGCGGTATAGGTCGCTTGGTTCCTCAACAGTACTCACTCAGTACCCGAGTTAGCCTGAAAAGTATTACTCAGGACCACGGTGCTTCTTTGGATCTGTATTTATAAGTTTTTTTTTTCCTTTTAAAACTAGCTAAATTAGACATAAATCTCATATTATACTAGTAACCCCGAGACATCCAATTATGAGAATACCCAACTGAATTTATTATTTCTCACTAATGAAATTAAAAAGTTTACATAGGGACTATTTATAAACTAATAATCTCACTTGCCCATATTGCCTTAACAATGTGGGACTACAAAGTCTCAACAGTTGAGGAATGAGGGATAGTAATTGGCGTTATTTGAGATATATTTTGGTTCTATATATAAATTAAAAATAGTGCTCAAAAAGCTAGTTTGCAGTCTGTTTCGAAGAAATTCAATGGAAATAAAGTAGGTGCTAGCAGTATTAGAGGAGGAAATAACGGAAACAAGCGTAATTGGGAATTAGTTTCTTCAAGGAGTAATTAGTATAGTATATGCAAGAAATCTTGTAGATGACATGTGATAGAGCCAAAAATGTTCAGCTAAACTAGGGATTGTCTCATTCGCTGTATTTTCAGGTCCAAAGATGACACTTACAAGAGAGCAACAAATAAGGCTAGAGTAATCACCACGTGGGTGAGACTCTGATACTTAAGTAAGCTTTTTGGAGAGTATGTAGAGAGCATGAATGTTAACCCATAAAGAGACTCATACCTGCTCCTTTTATAGAGGTTGAAGTAAGCCCGTATAACATGCTTGGACGTAATTCATCCTTGATTTCCCTTTCTTTTTTAAGTTACAGAGTTCTTTAATGTTCCTGCTATTGTGGTTCCTGGTGATCCTTTCTTTCGGTGACAAATAGTTTCCTCGTAGTTTTTTTGTACATATATTCTTACTCAATTAGACTCGGATTCGATTGGGGTTGGCGGGATACTTTCCTTCCTTCCATCAACATGATCTCCAACAAGCAGACACAACGGCTGGTCAGAAAGCGAGTGCATGTAGCAGTAGACCTCAGGAGGAATGGCACTAACGCGCCGTACGTACCTGATTAGAGGCACAAAATGAGGAGGTCCAATATTAAGCATCATTAAGGTTGACCACGAAATGAGATTAACAAGCAGACGTATGTGCTTTCGGACTTTGATTATGGCGTGATAATACGTACCATATACATGTTGATATTGTTGCTTCTGACAAAATCTTCCAACATGATTAAGCCTCATTAATTAAGGTTGGCCACCAAATGTCATGAATGTGATCTTTCTTTCCTGTCATGTGGAGTGGAGTAGGGACTACGAAAATTCGTATAAGATGTGAATCTTGTGTACGTTTTGTAGTTTAGCCTTTCCGGATTCTGGCCATTCAGGCTTATCATACACATTAATTAAGAGTAATTAAAGCTTCATTCATCCGTTTTATATGTCCTTGAAAAATCATGTTTAGACCTATTAACACCTATAGGGGTAGAATAGGTGTTGTTTCCCCTCAATTTAAAAATTCAATAACAATTTTAGAACAAGTCCTGAAATTGTTGAGTCTAGATCTGAATAATCAATCAACAAAATATATATGCAGTGAAATAATAAAATAAATATCAATCACATAAGAGACAAGGATTTTGTTGACGAAGTGAAAACTTTTGAACTGAAAAACTACTTCGGGCTAGTAGCAATAAAAAATTCACTAAGAAGTAAAACCTTACAAAGGTAATTTAGACACGGGCAACATCCAGTTGCTTGACTCTGACTACCCCTAAGTAATCAAACCTAGACCCGCTTATGAACTTTTCATGAATTTCTTCAACAAGGGGAAACTCCGACAAACTCCCACTAGAAGGTTGGTTTTAATGGTGATTGAATTTAGATAACTGGAGAAAATCTGAATTGTTTATAAGCAGAGTTATCTAAAGGATTTTTTCTATATAGGGAAGTAGACTTGAATTTGAATAAAGCTTGAAATGACCTACTCAAATTTTCTTGGTGGATCTTTCTATGTATTTATAGAGTTGATTGAATTTTATTTCAAAAAGAATTGTAAAAATAAGGAAATATTTCAAAATCTAAATTTTGAAATAGTTTCAGAGACTTTGCATCACCAGCTCCTTCTTTTTAGCTATTCATCTTACGTCTTATCCTTTCAAACTTTGAAAAAATCTTTAATCTCTCGAACACTTTGACTAAATTTCAAATACAACTCAATTTAAATTTAAATTTTGACACGATAACATTAAAATACTAACAGTCCTGATATCTGAAACTTCTGGATCTGTTTTAGTTTGTGATTGTCTCACTATCGATCTTTAAGTAATTCAATCTTATCTCGTAGAAGGTTGTCATGGAGCGGAAGTTAGGAACAATACGTACGTAGCGAATAAGCGATGGTGTAGGGCTTGGGAATTGACATCTCAAAGATTTCTTTTTCTTTTGCAGTACTCTTTTCATCGTGTCCATGCATATATATGGAAAGAAAAAAGACATAGTTGGAGCAGTTTTCTTTTCGATTTCCCAACATTAATGCGGAAACCCACGTATATAAGAGAAAAGCACATGCGACAGTTCCTGATTAACAAAATATAAATCAGATTGAATTTTGGGTTTTACAATATCTTGTTTGGGTCGCTAGCTAGCTAGCAAGATCAGTAAAGGTTATTTTGACTGTACGGAAGGGGCAGATTGAGGGAGCATATATATAACGATGATCTCTACGATATTCTTACCAGTAAAAAAAGAGCATATACTACTTTATCATGTTTTTGGGGCCGGGCCAGGGTCTGCTCAGAATTGATTGTTTCTACGGAAACTTATAAAGCTGTATGGTTGATTTCATTCTCCAATATGTACCCCCCAATGCCTTGAAAGGAACTGTTGCAGTTGAAGTGTTGCTTTCTCATTCGATGGGTTTGTAAGGCGTCTAGCAGAAGGATAGATAGTCACTGGCCAGTATGATGGAGGATGCGTACGTATCATGTGCTCCTCCTTGACCCACAACAATGACTTTCATGCCCTACTTAATGCTTTTCAATTATAAATCCTTCTTTTATGTTTTGTTCTCTTCTTCCTAGCTATATAGGGTTCGAATAACTAAGTTACTGGGGATAATTAAATTTCAGCTTTTGCAAGAATGTTCACTCTTTTTTTTGTGGTTGGAATTAGAATTGTCAATGCCATTCTAGTGTCTGAACCTTCAAATGTGACAAAATAGATTCTTTTGGCCGATGGAGACAATAGCCAATTAGTCCTTTCTCATAAATTGGGAGAGAATGCTCTCCACTCAGCTGCTGGAATTCGACCTTGGCTGGAAAATTACCATGGGAGGAGAAGGAAGATCGAGCACTTACTGGTACCATTCATTTTAAGCGAAATTCTATCTTGCATAACAAAAATGGATAGTGATCGATATTTGGATATATATCACAGAGAGTATTCATGATGTCTGGTCATGCAAGAGAAGACATGACCCACGCAGCGGGAGCTAGCTGATTCTCATTACGTACCTTTTACCGGTTTTTCTTTGTTCCCTCTATAAGCTTCCATATACGTATTAATTGTGTGTTTTTTCTGGTTTTAATTAATATATATGTATAATTAGTCAGGAATATGGGGGTATCTATAAAGCGTATGTCTTAGTATCTTGCTGATCTCGATCTGGTTGGGCAGGCTGACGGGGGTGCGAGGCCATGGTGTCCTAATGTGTATGTAAGACTACAGGTCCATACGGTTTGCTATCCTGCCCGACCTTACCTCCATAGAGATAATAAATCCATTGTCGTGGGGGTACTAGACTGCCGGGAGGGGATTGCCTCCGAAGGCAACCCTCTCCGGATGTCCGGCTGGACGGCTGGATGCCATTCAGCCGGACATTCAAGGGCTGGGATTCCCGGGCAGCATCCTGTTCGGGCTGCCCGGGCAGGTGTGAGTCCCGTGCAGGATCCACACCCTTCCCCATTCCCAGCCCTTGGATGTCCGGATGGCTGGCGGCATCCAGCCATCTAGCCGGACATCCGGAGGGGGTTGCCTTCGGAGGCAATCCCCTCTCCTAGACGGCCTGCCAATTAGATATTGAACGGATAAGAACTTTTTCGATCACAAGCCAAAAGGCTGAAATAGGTTTGGGTTTCTTAGGTTTTCTTTGCCTTTTTATATAAAGACCACCCTCTCTTTCACAAGTATATTTTTATGCCTTTTGCAATTTGATATAGGAGTAAAGGTATGTGCAGCCGGCAGAACGTACAGTCGATTAGAAAATGGCGGCCATGGAAAGACGATCTTACAGGCTGGTGCACTGTACATACAGGCATATGAGATCCATGAAACCTGTACCTATGATGATGATGATCACAATCATTTGATAATTGATTCAACTTTGGGCGCCCTAGGTGGAGTCTGAGGCATGAAAGCCTGTCTTATTGTTTGTATGGGTTCCAGAAAGGTATCTCAGGTTTTATAAGCAGTTGGTGAAGTGTATATACAATAGCCTTAAGGTTGGGCATGAGGAAAGGGTGAGAATCATCCTTTGAGAACAGCTTGGAGATTCCCCTGTAATTATTATTATCTCGGTATTTCATAAACTGGCCAAAACATGTCGAATGTTAATGATCTTTTGTTCCTTTTAAGACCAAAACATTTATCAACAATATAATCGGTGCGCATATTAATTATTAAGGAAGATGGTGATCGTGATGGCCGAGAAACCAGGTGAGAGTGAACATTTGCGCCGGAGTAAATGGTCTGCATGAATGAGAATTATTGCCCAATTTATAGGTGTTTAAAAATAAAGTTTTGTATAAAGCAGATACTAAAAAAGGAATATATATATAAAGCGACCAACATAAGCTGCGAACCAAAGGAGGCCGGCTAGAAGCGGACACCGGGTTTAATATAGTGGATGTATATTGACTGGACGATCGAGTCAAGTCAATATACATCCACTACCTATTGGACGATCGATCGAGCAGCACAATTTACAAACCACTACCTATTCCGTAAACGACAAAAGCCCCAATTAGATAGTTAATATGTATGAAGACCAGGAAAAACATTCATCCTGAACAATATGCCATATATGGGATCGATCCATAGAAGAATTCAAACCCACGAAATGATGGCGGCTGTTTGTAGTGGTTGAAAATCGAGTTCTGCAGGACTCCAACCTGGAAAATCATATGTTGGTGCTGTACGTTTGTCGTGGGATGGCGCCTTAGACACTCAACAAGCTGCCCTGTTCCCTTTGTGGAATCCCACAAGTTGGTTGGGAACGATCAGTATTGAGAAAATGGTTTTACGAAAACCAGTTCAGATATAACATATTGAAATCCTTAAATATATGATGGTAGGAGTTTTAAAAAGCTCAGCGTCATGACTGAGGACTGAGGAAGGCATGAAAGCAAAAGATCAAGTCTAGTATCTCTTTAATTAGATGGTACCAAACACCTGCAATTCCAAGCCTCCGAATTCATCTTCTCCTATAGTGCGTTACAGATAGGTTTGGCAGTGTGTAGTGAGGCGTCGGGGAATCGGAGTTCAAGGTTTCTGAAGGCTAATTAATAAAATTGCAGATCATATATAACAAGTGCAATTGTGAGTAAATCGATTGTGGGCCGGCTTCTAATTTGCACCGTGAACTTGACCATTCATTTGGGGGGTTTGATGATTAAGAGAAGACTTAAGTTGTCTGTTATCTTGCATGACGATTGCACGGCTTTTTGGAAGCCAATCTAACTGTTGGCATCTCTTCAAGTCTATGCACAACTGGTCTCAGCGCAGCTCATTGAGTCCTAGTACCTACCTACCCTGTGCTCCACAGTGCTAGGTTTTTATTAAGAAAGCATGGTGCTGATGATCATATATGTAGGTATAGTTTAGTGTGAGCGTAATATACCAAATGCTTTCCTGGTGTAGCCAGAGAGCAAATGCCAAAAGTTAATTGCACTAAAGTATGATTAGAATAATAAGTGGAGCTTTCGTTTTCTATTAATTAGCTGTTTGTTTGTAATTTACTTAATAGCAACGACTTACTATTGTTCGTGATGATTATATTAGTCTTTGCCGTCCTTCACCGCCCACATGATTTGTGTTTTATATGGAGTTTCATTATTAATTTACAACCTTTCACATGCCCTTTGCTTTCGAAAACAATACAAATATGCATCAAAAGAAATCTATTATGTACGTACGGCTAGGATTAAACTTGTCCGATGAAATTGGTTTGACCTTGATTGATGGAGCTGAGGACCCACATGCATCTTTGTCATATATATATATTTTCTAAGATATTTGTTCAATTATGATGTCAAAGAGTCTGCAGAACTGTTAGTATTAGCTGCGTCGTCGACGGGCCGGGAATATTTTTTATGGGAACCGACCCACGTACGTATAGATCTCCTGGTCTCGTGAGGTTGTGTAGACTTCTTACTCATATGGTTTTCTTCTGCTATTCTGAAGTCCAACGGGTTGGTCGTAAAGCTTCTGTTCATTACATATAAAAAAGAGAGCCTTTGGAAGCTTAGTTTGGAAACGCCATTAACAAGTACAGGGGAGAGCTTGGCATTTAGGTGAGTAGGCAGCTTTCTCTCTCAACCGGTTTGGGCTTAGTGGATTATATAGCTGCAAAGCAATATTGCTGTACAATAGTGCTTCTTCTTTTATGTAGAAGCTGTTGGGGAACGTTATGTCGCATTCATGTTTTCCCTTTACAGCGTGACTCACAGTTTTGCATCACTGCTTGCTCCATGATCCTTAATGGATAGCACGAAGACCCCCTGTTATTTTAGGCTTTTTCCGGAGGAAGAATATTCTATGACTCCCATAATGGTTCGTGCCTGATACAGGAAAGACAGATGCTTCTGCAGTTTCAATAATAGAACTTCTCAGGATTCAAAAAAAAAAAAAAGAAAGAGACCAAAAATGTTGGTCCAAGTCCGAGAAGGAAGGATCCCATTAGTATGACTATGAGCACGCCTCGATGCTGCTGAGAAAAAAAAAAGAGCACGCCTCCAAGCTGGTTGCTACGAGGTGGGGCCGTGTATAGGGAATTATCAAAGACCCAACTCGGATCACTTATTATTATAATACCCCTCATCTATTCAAAAATATCTTTCTAACCCACTATGCAGAGGCAGCTAAGTCGCCGGTTTGACAAGCTCGCCTCCAGCGAAACGTGCAAATTGGACAATAATTGTTCTTCGTGGGTTTCAGCCACTCGTTTCTTTCAAACACCGATCAAGGGATGGATCAGGATCCGTCTATGCCCGTCCGATCCGTCTATAAATTGGGTGGAAAATTGTAGAGTATCACCACCGACACTAAAACAAGACAACGAATTCCTTTATTAATGTTTTATCTTTTTTTTCTCTCTCTGAATTAATTTGATAGTTATTTGTCACGTGCGAAACTTGCCCTAATGGAGATTCCATAGTGGAAAGCTAACTTGCTTAGGCCCATGGTCTCCCAAAGATCTGGAACCAAACGGTTATGATTCTTGAAGGACAACTAAAAAACTGGCCCTCACGTGGATTGAGCGAAGCCGACGGGCTAGAGGCCCATGGCCCTCCAAAGCCGATTTGAGACCCCATTGTGGCCCCCAAAAACTTCCAGCCCATAACTCAATTCTGATCTGAACATACGCTAAAATATCCTGGCCCAAGAGTCCATCCCCACCCGAAAGAAAAATTGCAATCTCCGAAGACAAAACCCAGCCCGTGTGTTTAACAATCCTATGCTATTAAAAAGTGATAAATTAATCCTTATGTAAGAATTAAGAAAGGCCCCCGAATGCTTAGAAAAAAAGAAAGGCACCGAATCCGTGATCTTCTTCTCCAATCTCCAAAAGCCAGCTGGTCCAGGCCAACTGAGAAATGCTTCAATGTCACGCTTTAACAGTAAAAAGAAAAAGAAAACGAATTACACTTTACCTTCTCAACTTACATCCCATTTGCAATGCATGGTAGATTGGGGAACAAGATCACGGATTCCTTTACGGAGATCTACTGTCAAGTGGGGCAGTGGAGTGAATTGCTAAAGCTTTATCTGTTATTAAAATAGCTATGAGGAGGCTGCACTTGGCGATTGGGATTTGGGATATTAAATTCACAAACAGAAACTTCTGTCACTTTTTGTAGTTGCATATAGTGTAGAAGTCAGATGCTTGATGCTGATCCATGTATCCAAGCAACAGCTGTAACCTTTATCATAATACGAACCCGATGCTTGTATTAAAGTGCAAAAGATTACTTCGAGGATTATTATTTTCAATGTTAGCTAGCTTTTGTTCATTTTTTGTTGTTGGGAGAACGTTGTCTGTGTATATCTTGGACGTGTTTCTTCTGTGTACCTTCCAGATTTATCAGATACGTGCACCGAAAGTGCATTCTTTTTACTATAAAAATCCCTTGGATGTCACCTAGATTAGCGCTCAGTTCAGGAGAGGGAAAGCGAAGGGCATTGTGTGGCTTGCGATGAAGTGCAGATACTCTGCTCTTGGTGTGAGCAGGGTGTTCTGGGTTCGAACAGTTGCAAACAGTGCAACTTCTTACTTCACAAAACTATGTGATTAAAGCTTAGTAAGACAGGCAGGTTGACTTGTGCCTGTTCCCATCTTTCAACTGCGTTGCTATGAAATAAAGAGACGATATAGCTTTATGAAGGAAGAAGTTGCATTGGTCGCAACTGTAGATCGGATCTGAGACGCGTTGCCCACACTTGGAGCGGCAATGGCCAAAGATGGCTATAAAGTTAAGTACCCAAACATAAAAAGCTTTTGTTTGTGCTCTCTTTCAAGTTAAGTTCAGGTAACAGCAATACCCTCAACCTCTGGCCTCCACCTACGTAGGACATTGGTTTTGTTGCAGATGTTTTCAGATTGCTTTTAAAACATATCTAGAATCATATAGACGATGCAGTAAGAGTTTCTTCTTAGTTATCTGTGGAGTTTTTAAAGGATATTACGCAAAAAAACTGTTGAAGGTCTATTGATTAAACTTCTCTTTTTTACCATATCCGCGTCTTTCCAGTGGGATGAAGTTCTTTTGGAAGGTGACGTCCTCTTTGCCTGCAATGCTATCAACCAGCAGAATTTTGCACTTGAGGGACAATCTGATGCGCTCATTTCCCACTTCCGATCGATCTACTTTGCAGTCTCATACGGAGTGGAGCGTGATTGGGTCCCTCAAAGACAACAAATTGGCGCATAAGATCGCAAAATAGGCAGCTGTGAGCCTGTGACTCTCACTTTTGGAAACCTAAAACTGGATGTAATGCCCCTGTGATTAACTGTGACTGGATGTAGAAGCCCTGTATATTGTAATGTCTTGGAAGAACACCTTTGATTGGAGAAAAAGAAAAAGAAAAAGAGACGCATTCTCTTTAAACGTTGGGAATTTTTTTTACTGGTTTTTTTTTTCTCTCTGTTTCTCCTTTTCTGAGCAGTTGTGATTCCTATTTTGCCTCAACTATGACCCCTCTAATCCGACTTTCGGTCTAGAGACCAAACAGCTGGCATCTACCAATTATTAGCATCTATGATGAGGTTCACAAATCATGCTGTACAAAAATATCATAAATCTGCTTGCGTTGTGGCGATTGTGTGCTTGAAAGAAAGATAAGAGATCTGGAGGTTGAAGATTTAAGCCTTTGGCATCACTTGATCTTTACAGAATAGCTACGTGATGACGAGAACTAAACTTTTTGCTGTCTGTGCGATGAACAAGTACTGGGTCCTGCTAAAAATGCCTAGAATGCAACTTTTTGCAACATAAATCATGCTCCAAACTACCACCAACCATGATCCACAAACATAATTGGATCAAAAGACATCACCTGATGTTTGTAGAAGAGCTGGACAATAATGGCAAGCAGGAAGTTGTCTGGCGCAGGATGAGAGGAACCAATATCTTGGAGCCAATCCAATTTTCTTGCAGAGGCCTGTGGGGAGGAGTACTGGGTCCTGCTAAAAATGCCTAGAATGCAACTTTTTGCAACATAAATCATGCTCCAAACTACCACCAACCATGATCCACAAACATAATTGGATCAAAAGACATCACCTGATGTTTGTAGAAGAGCTGGACAATAATGGCAAGCAGGAAGTTGTCTAGCGCAGGATGAGAGGAACCAATATCTTGGAGCCAATCCAATTTTCTTGCAGAGGCCTGTGGGGAGGAAAACGAGGACTTGACCTACATATGTAGCATTTGCATACTTTCTGATTTCCCTTCGATGTGCTGAATTTCCACGTAACATCAAAATTAATTCATTTCACTGATCCAAGGTGACGACCTCACTGGGCGATGCCCTCAACAAGACAACCATGAATACGAAAGCAATATGAAAGAACATCGACCTGATGGAGAAACCTGACTGATTTTTCCAATTGATTCAAGAGAGGTAAATTACAAGACCTACACACTCATCTTTTAAATGCCTCTTTTAATGGCAATACACCCATCTGTTTGTCACAAGGCGAAAAAATATCCAAATCTTGAACTTCAAAATAAAATTATTCTTGTACCACCGTGTTATAAACCAGAAACAAAAGAAGACAGAGAGGGCTCAGATCTCGTCAGTCTGCACTGTCAAGTCCTGTATGCCCAGATCATGGTACAACCCATGCACAAATTGGAGTATTGGACGATCATCAATTCCTTTCTTCACCTGTAAGCCATCATACACCCAAAGAAACCACTAAATTATAAATCTTTAATGTAGATTAAAAAATGGCCATATGCCCTACCAGAAAGGAGAAAAAATAGTGACTCCACCATAGGGCAAGTAATCTGCTTTACATTCAAAAGCTTACCTGTATTGAGACACAGCCTGCAACATGGCCAGGGACCAATTCCCAAAAACGAGCTTGAGCAACTTCCAGTACATCTTCGCGGGAGGTAATCTTACATCAGAAAAAGAAAAAAGATAGGACAGCAGTTAAAAACATCTCGTCTTTTTTCTTTTTGGCAGATTGCATTACAAGGAGCCTATACACTCAAAGAAAGATAATCACCTGTCTCCAACATTTACTCAATGCTGAATTGGGAATGCTAGGTGGTGTCATCTGAAGCAAGATGCCTCCGGTTGCCTTAAAGAGTGGCATGACAAGCATAAAGACTGCTACTGAAACTAGTCCCAAACACAATACTTCAGCATTCTGAACCCTGAAAAGTAGAAAACCAACATTACTAATAGAAGAAAAGGGTTCAAAATGGGGGAGGGGCGCAGAGGCTAACTTTGGGCAATTTTCCATTTCAAAAGAAGAAAGAGAAGAATGAGAGGATTTTTTTTTGGGGGGGGGGTTGTGTTCAAATGCGAAACAGTACAAAATTGAATATGAAGCAGTTAATTACCCGAGGGACAAAAACCAAGATGCCAAAATCAAACCTGCACTGAGAAACAAGCAGAGTATACCAGCTTAAGATGGCTTACACCAAGGAAAGAAAACTCGAGAAGCAGATCATGGGTATGTGCACATGCATGCAACCATGTATATGTGACACGCACAAGAGGGAGTGCATCATACCTGCGAATGGAATCTGCAAGAACGTGCAAGCAAACTGAGTGGTAGTTTATATCTTCTGCAGTTCTGTAGACTGCAATCAAGTGATATAATAAGATATCTGGGAGAAAAGATATATGTACATATCGGTGCAGGGGAGGCGTCCTCATACTTCTGAACTCAAGTCTACAATGTTAATTGTCATTATAATACCACAAATGCTTTGCAGACTGGATTCTGTCAGTTTGAACATAGAGCTACATGAAGCAGGGAGGCTATATGAATCCAATGTAACACTAGTGACTCACCGCTCTCAATATCTTCCCCATTCCTTGATGATAAATAGGTCATAGAGGTTTGCAAAAACCAAAAAGGAACATCAATAAAAATGCTACAAACATCTTTATACAAATATCAATGACCAACCACAGATGGGAATCCACAATAATAGTCAAACCAAATAAGAAGGGAAATGTAAGAAACATAGATGCATATATAGGAAACCTTTCCGTTCATTTAGACACCCATGTTGGACACTCTGTATCAGTCTCAAACCAACCGAACAAATGAAGTAGCAAATATAAAGGTTAATTTCGTAACTTACACAAACAACCAAGCAGATATGATCACCTACAGACCTTTTTCCCCACTTCCCAAAAGCAAGTGGTTATAACAGCGGAAGAAAGCACATGGGTATGTCTTAGTATAAAAATATCAACACTCATGAGGCAATATGCAGTCCCCGCAACTGAAATAAAAATTGAATCATGATGAAATCCAATAGAAATCTTAGACTGCAGCAAGACCTACCCAGATTTATGCGAGCATAACTCCGGAAGAACCAAACGCCAATAACATTCACCAATAAATTCGTCACTGCCGAAACAATCAAGTAGTGCCTATAAGCAGATGATTATAAAGGAGATATTAATAAAAAGAAAGGCAAAACCAAAATAAAAGAAAACCAGGAAAAATGAACAACAAATACACAATCAGCCAGCATTGGGTCAATAAATAAAACCAAAGCAAAACAATAGAACGATAATCCAACTAAATAATGACTAAATATTCCTGATAATAAAACTACACTGCAATATTTCCAGAAAAGACCTGCATCAAGCTCTATCTAAGGCAAGCTAGGAAGCAAACTTCAATATCGCATAAAGTTGAACAAGATTAGAAAGCAAACATTTTAAGCAGGGATATCATAGCTAGAACACGAATTGTATGAAACAGGCTCCCACATACTTGAGATATTTAACAAAGAGCCATAAAAGATGGTAAAATAAAATCATTCAGGAGTTCAAACTAGACAAGTTAAAAAATGGAAACATACAATTTAGTCAGAACCTAGTATCTTTAACACATGAGCTAATGCAGAACCATATAATACAAAGATAGTAAATACTAAATTCTCTCAAACATCAGTTAAATAAAGACTCTCAAAACAGACAATCTGGCTCGCTAAGAGTCTGCACAACCAACTTACTTGTGCTCGGATTCATCTTGGATGAATGCATGAAGCGCTTCCACAGCTAAGGAGAATGACATAAACAAAAGAAACAGCTGTCTACACAAGCAGCAGATTAAAGAAATATCTTTATGTTAGCCCAGATAATGGAGGTAACAAGAACGAATTAACTAATAATCAGACAAAAAAGTTCTCACCAAGAAGATGGAACTTATTGGAGAGGAGAGAGAGAGAGAGGAAAGAGTTACAAAAGGGATTTATTCAGAAAGATGAAAACTGGAAACAACCTATCCTAACTAAAAGGAAAAACGACCAGGAGAAAAAAGGCTAAATGAAACTCAGATTTGTTTAATTATATCTCCACCTCTTTGCTATTTTAAGTTACCTACGAGAAGGAAAAATGCAAAAATAGCTAGCACTGAAAGCATGACTTCCTTTATCTGTAGTTTAATGCCAGCGGGTGTGATGGGAATAACAGAAAGGATAGTGCAAAAAATGTCTAAAAGAAGAAGAAGAAGAAGGTGAACAAGGAAATCATAAGCAGGTGTTTCAGAAAATGTCTCTAAACCTGTCCTTATGGACAATCATCCATGTTCTGAGCAACTTCATCGAATAAAACCACCTCTTTGACTTCCTGGGCTATAGTGTATGCAAATAGTATGTTCTGTTTTCATTCAGTGCCATTAGAAATAATTGCTATTTAAACTAGTTATCCTCCTTTAAGTTAAAATAAACAACACTCATAAGCAGCATAATCCTCACTGAACCCCTATTTAATCAAGTCTTGAGTGACAATTCACCTTTCCATCACCTCCTATTATAATCTTATGAGAGAATCATTTGGTCAAAATGATCTTTTTTCCCCGCCTGATTACGAGATAATGGTAAGATCGCAATGAAGTGAGTGCATTCAAATACTTACAGCATTAGTGAAAGCAGACAAGACTTCTAGCCTCTTGTACCTGGTATAAAGATGAAGCATGATTATTAAAACCCATCCCAACAAATTCTTAAACTCAATAGCATCAATTGGAACACATAACATAGTGACAAAGGGAAACATCGAACCTATCAAATTCAAGAGGAACTAGAGTAATATATTGCCAAAGGAAATAAATAGATTATCCATCGACTTCAAAAGATAAATTCGGTTCCATTTTTCTTCCAATGAGGACGGTTTCGTATCTCACCCATATGTGTACACTCTATCTGGCTGTTTTCGTGAGGCAGCCATTGCAAACAATGAAAATGTTAAAAGTCCACAGCCAAATGTTAAATGGAAGGCGTCAGAGACCAAGCCTGAAACCAAGAAACAAAAGGAAATTAATACAGGAGAATACTACGTAAAGTACGAACACAAGGTAAAAGAGAAACATAAAAATTAAATAACCCGCAAGCTATCGCAGATTTCACGTTGAAATTCCTCTAATAAAGGGAAAGAAGGATCAAATATTCTCACCCACACGCCCCGTAAACAGACCGATAGCCAACTCTGCGGTCGAATAAGCCACGTTAAGTGAAATCATCAAGAACAACCTTTTCATGTACCTATTCCCGGACCTCACGATCCGCAAAACCGAGAATGTCTCGGCCGATTCATTTCCTCCACCAGAAAACTTATCCTTTTCATCTAAAGAGTAGATGAACCCAGGCGGAATGTCTATGCTCGAGATGCTCCGACCAAGCAGAGGCTTCGCCGGGTCGTTCAGATCGATTGAAACCGGCGTGTGAGGCTCTCGCGATTGGTCGAATGAAGCTTGCCGAGAAAACGCCAATCTCCTATCGCTCGCACCGAGACTGAATCGCGCGTTCCATGAATTCTGGGACTCCTTTTCCGATGGAGGATAGTACTTGAATGAATCGCTCTTCTCCATTTTATCAGCAACCAAATTCAATAAAACCTTTTTCTTTTTTTGCAATACAAAGAAGATGATTTAATTCCCAGTCTGATATGAATTAACCCTCACTTACCACGGAAGAAAAAGGAATTAACCCTCAACTCCTTTTGGATTAAAAAAAAGGACAAGAAAATGTAGGAGCTGAAAATACAGAGCGGAAACTCTAATGTAAAACCTCAGAATTTCAAAACGACCGGACTAGAGAGAAAAATGCCTAAGAAAAGATGAAAAGCCATAATAATCCGAAACGAATCTTGTGAAGGATGAATCAGATTTATAATTTGAGATTCGCAACAGAGAGAGCAGAGAAAGGGGGAAAAGTGAAAATAATTTATTTTGTACCAGAAGCGCAAGAGCGGGTACGAGATTGTGCAGATTGGAGGAGTTGAAAAAATGAATCAAATGGATGAAACTGGAACTGCTACACAGAAGGAGAGAGAGAGAGAGTGGCGAAGACTGCAACTCAGGTAAACGAGTCAACTCGTCGCATGTTATGACTTGTTATGAGTCGTAAATCAAACAGTCAGACTCGGGCTTTGAAAACAAAAAAGACAGAAAATGTTGGACTCGGGCCCAAACATTGGCAACAGTACAGCCAGCCCAGGAAAAGAAAAGGACAGAGAAAGGGATCCCGATCGCCTGCCCGAATTGCAGAGAATTGCAGGCGATCGTGGTCGCAGAGAAAGGACACTGCACAAGTACAACTAATTGAACTGAAATATCTTTCATTCTTCTTTATTTCATTTTCTGTTCAACCAAATAACGCGTAAGGACATCCAGAAATCCTCATTCCTCGTTCTCAGAGAAGTTAACTAGTAGCTAGCCTGCACCCACCATGCATAGAACCCGGAGAAGTAAATTAGACTTGAATAATTGTATAATCTTAACTCAGGAACACCACTGCAGAAAGCTAAAATAAATGAATCAATGCTTTTCTCATGGATTTCTTAGCCACTGTTATGTACTGATATATACCCGATTTGAGAGGTACAACATCCCACATATCAAGCTATGAGTTGATACAGTGTAGCAAAGTTTTAGCTAATTGCAATGTCTTAGGATTGCCGAGAGGAGTTCCATCCGAACTCCATCCTCTCCGACCGTCCGATTGGATGACATCTGTTCGGGATGACATCCGACGATGTGGAGCCTGGGCAGGGGCGCTGTTCAGGCTGCTCGGGTAGGTGTGGGTCCCAAGCGGGACCCACGTTCCTCCTTCTCCACACTGTCCCGCTCCACACCGTCGGATGTCCGACGGGATGGCTGGACGTTTATGCCAGCTATGAGATGTGGCTTGGTTTGAAATACTCAAGATTTTCGGCTTCAAGTTGACACATTTGTGGCTTCAAATTTTGCAGATTCGATGGAATATTTTGTCTCCTAAACAGATTGACCACGAAACCTCATGTCTTGCCATGTTTTCTCGGAGCAATCTTCGTTGGTCTTTGTCTTTTTGCTTCATCTGCACACCCTTCTGTTTTCTCTCTCCCGTACAAATTACAGTGATATAGCCCATGGAGACAGACACCCTGCTCTAAGTATGTCTTCCATGAAATCTGCATGTTTGCTGCAGTCAGCTATCTGCAGGGAGAGAGAGAGAGACTATCTGAGAGTTCATTTGTGTGAGGAAAATTTCTCGGGGGAAAGTCTTGTCATTTTGTGGTGTATTTAATCATTTGGGAGGAGCATATCTCATTTTCTTTTTCTTCTTTTCATTTGCAGATTCTTTCTGGCAAAATCTGCCTCACTGTTTCGCTCTCTCCCTGAAATAATTGATTAAGCAGTTAATACTTTGAATTGCAGGATCGTTCTCAGAAGTATCTTTACTTTCTTCTCTGGATTCATATATCTTGAGGTTAGAGGTTATCTCCTTAAATTAACTTAAAAATCTTTTTCTTTCTTTTCCTTTCTGAGCATCATAGAGAAAAGATGTTTTTCCTGAAGATCCCTAAAATCTGAGCCATCAAAATAGCTCTTCTCATGATTAACAAACAGTTAACTGAATCTTAGAGCTTTGAATAGGCTTTATTTGTTTTTTGTTTTAAAATTTTCTGACCAATTGTGATTTTTTTGCAATAAATATACTTTGCCATTACAAATGAAAATAATTTTTTAGTGTGTGAAATGAAAATTTTATCCCATATTTTTTAGGCGAATTTTTATAAATTTAAAATCATAATTTTAGAGCTCAAAAAATTAATTTTATTCAAAACTGACTTAAATTTTTTAAAAGGGGGCAAAGTGTCTGTATATTTTCAGTTGATGGGTGTCAGGATAAATGTGATCACAAAAATAATAGTTTAGAGTCATATAATTAACGGATGCAAGAGTACTATATTTATGCTTTATATCAATTTTAAAACTTTGAATTTGTATCTTTAAATCACAGTTATGCATTAACATTATTTGCACAATTTAATTTTGTAGAGAATCCATTAATAATGCATACAAATCATGCTTTGCATATGCTTCTGTCACAAATCTGAATACTAACTTCCTCTCGGTAGTATTCCTGTATTCGTGTCAAAAAGAGATAGAGACAGATGGAGATGAATCATTTCAGTCACCAGCATCCGCTGATCTTCATGGAAGCTGAGGTAGAAAATAAAGGCAAGAATAAAGCGGTAAACTTGGGCTGCGAGGAGCCAGTCCGGGGTCCTGGCTATAAAGGCTTCCAATGCAACACTCTCCTTCATTAATCATGCGCGGAGCTGCCCCTCGAGATACAACATCCCTTGCATCCAAACCATAACCTTACTCTCCGAGCAGCATAGAACAAATGGTGTGACGCCTGCACTAAATGGTGCGGTAGATGCTTCTTTTATCGTTGTGACATGTGCAATTTCGACCTTGACATCAGATGTGCTGCTGGTTGGCGAACTAGTCCTGACGATTGCCAGCAACACTCATTTGTCCCCATCTTGGAGCGTATGTCATTTACTTGCAAAGCTTGTGGTGAGGAACGCAAGGATTTTGCCTACCTGTGTAGCATTTGTAGAGTATTGGTTCACCATAGATGTGCTCGAGTTCCACGCACCGTCAAAATTATAGGACAGCATCACTCTCTCACTCTCACTTATTCTCTTCGTCAAGTCAGGGAGCCCGAGCACGTACTCTGAGCTTTGCTATAAAAAGGTAAACACAAAGTATGGCGTTTATTGTTGTCAAGCATGCAATTACGTGGCCCACTTGAATTGCACAGATGTACGTATCTTGGCTTCAAGCTGATGAAAACATGGACTCAAATATGTAGAGCTCAGGGTATCAACAGAGGAATCCATTGATTTTCTATCACATGCTACCGAGGAGATTAGCCCAGATGGAGGTAAAGAAGTTAAAGAGAGAAAACATTTCAGTCATCAACATAACTTGGTCCTCAGCGAGAAGGAGCTCAAGGATAATAAGATTTGGGAGGCGTGTATACAGTTAATTTCGACTCCATTTCATAGCTGTACGCAATGCAGCTTTTTTCTTCATGAGAGATGTGCGAGATTACCTCCCAAAAAGCGCGCATCACTTGCTTCACCAACACCCGCTCACACTCCTCTCACAGGCAATGTACACGCTTCATCGTCATGGCTTCACTTACAGATGTGATGACTGTGATTTTGATGTTGATGTTCACTGTTCTTCACTTCCAAAAACCCTTAAACATGAAGGTCACCAACACTCCTTTATTCGTGTGTACCGATTTTGATTTCGCCTTGGGTTTCGCAACTCTTCCACTTGCGGCTAGAAATAAATATGACAAACATCTCCTTAAACTTACTTATAGCGCTGAAGATGATTCGGGGGACTATTATTGTGTAATGCTAGGAATCAAGAAGAGAAAGGTTAGGGTCATAATGTTAAGATTCTATAATGTTAAGGTCCCAACTAATTGGTTCTATTACTGTGCAGTAGGGCTGCACAACCCCGGTGTAGGTGCCGGTTTTGGCCAAAACCGGCACCCACACCGGGTAGGCCGGTTTTCAAAAAATTGACACCTGCACCTACACCGTTAAGGGAAAAAACCGACTTTTAGCGGTGGCGGTTTCCGGTTATCCTACATTCATATTAGGCTATTTTTTTTAACATATTACGCATTTGACCCATTGTAATGTAATTGACATTCAAAGAAAAACAATGCAAGAAAAGAAAAGACACAAATAGAGCATTCAATGAACACATTTAGGAGCAACTGTGGCTGTCAAAGCTATGTACTCATTTTCAATCTAACCAAACAAGGAAAATATAATATCTATATACTGCCAATCGCTTGATATAAGAACCAACTCCTCTCATGGCTAATTCGTGCTAAATCCATTTCTACTGCATATAGAACATCTTGAACACTCACTTAGGAGCAGTTGTGGCTGTCAAAGCTAAAATTGGCACCGCTGGAAGGCGGCTTCGCAAAGATGAAGGCTCTTCATATGTTCACAAGAAGGCTTGAAACTGATAAGTGTATTAAAAAGAACTAATATCTTATGCAAACCAGTCACATTCAACAACAGGCAATAGTCACACGAAAAGGGGGGGCAGTCCAAAATAAGAATAATTAGCACAAGCAATTAGCGCCTTGAGCTTCATGACAAGTGCAAACAAAGTCTTTGAGCCTAAAGCATGCCTAGGCATACTTTTAATAAGAGTGACTATGGTGTCATGCATCACTAAATGGAATGGTAGAGCATGTAACACCTTGCAGATAATTTAACAAACATGATGCTGCATCCGCACCCAAAGTTTGTTCATTTCCGTGAAGTTTTGGAGTACAAACTCTACAGCATCTGTGACAGTGTCAGCATCTCTGCCACAGAAGAAGTCATTCAATTCGCAAGCCACAGTACAATTTAAATAGCATAGTGCACATACAGGTCTATTGCTGAACCACTTAACTTTTTCGACAAGGAATAATGAAAATGAACTAAATTTTGACAAAATTATTTAACAAACTGAGAACCTAATCAATTTTGTGATACGAACAACACAGAATCAATTTTAAACACACATTTGATCACATTGGCGTTATAATCATATGGATTAAACCAAAGATAGAGATAGATGGTCAATAGACTCGAAGCCATCAAGCTTCATTGGCCTCTGACCCACCCAGTCTTCTTCCAGGAAATTACTAAACCGAAATGTAAATAACCATCCAATTCCCTTACCCTTCGTACTCATAACCAATATCAGGTAATTTATCCCTACTAACTTGAGAAAGGTAACTCCTTAAGAAAAGCCCCAGTAGAGGATGCTGAATGCCACGACACATCTCCACGAGATCTTTGAGAACATCCTTAGAAGGAGCTTCCTTATATTTGATGTACACAGATCCTACTGTACAGAGTGTAGATACCTAATGGAGATCACAGAGCTCGTAAATTGAAGACCTTAGGAAATTTTATGTCGGTGAAATCAATAATTGATGTCACACTCAAAGCAAATAGCACAATAGCTCTTGAGTGCAATATCACTTACGATCTGGGCAAAATGTTACCCGTGTGCTGCACAAGCTCGTATAGATCGATAATGGAGCAGCCACGACGAGTCTCTTCCTTGAAGAACATCTCCAGCTTCCTCAACTCATCGAACGCCTGCATGTCTGAGTTTACGTATCACACACCACAAGCAACAATTATAAACAACCTCGTCTCTTTTATCAAAAAATGAACTAATTTTTGAATCCAAAGATAGAGAGTGTGAGGAAGCTCACAGAGTTTGTAGTATTTGTGAGGTGAAAGCCTCGAAGTCTGAAGCTCGGAGAGCATCTAAGCCGAGTATTTCAACGCGTCTCGGAGATTGTTCGAATCCTAAACAACAATTCAAAAGAAATCGGGCACAAATTAGGGCTTGAATATCCGAATTTGCTTTCATATCCTCCTCTCGGCTTTCTCAAGAAAGCAAACAGAGCCCATAGTTCCAAAAAAGTTTATCCGGGCACAGTGCATATAGAAGGCGTTCTGTTGTAGGCCAGCGATCCCAGCTGCCAGCCATTTCTCTGGAGGACGTCCGAGGATCATCAAGCGCACGCCGCAGAGGAGCTTGAGGAGCGGCAGAGGTGGGATAGGCAGAAAGGCACGACGTTCGGCAGTGGGAGGGGCAGACGTGGTGGTCGACACTCGGCAGGAGAGGGAGGGGAGGGAGAGAGAAGCAAGGGCAAAAAGCTCTATTGGGTGTTAAGCGTTCTGCTTCTGTCGAAGGGAGGGGAGAATATAGAAAAAAATCCCGGTTCCCTAGAACCCGGTGCCGGGTAACCCGAGAACCGAGAATACCACCGGGTTCATTGCAAAAAGCCAAACCGGCACCGGTAAAGCCGGATACCGGCAATCCGGTGCCACCGGAATTTTCCGGTGGCATTGTGCAATCCTACTGTGCAGATTGCGATTTCGCTGCTCATCCTTATTGCATTCTTGGAAACTATCCATATATCAATTTTGGCAGAACTTATGCGTATGAGAATCACCATCATCCAATAAATTTTGTCAAGAAGAAGAAGTTCTCCTCTCCATGCGATGCTTTTGGTAATGGCTTGAAGGACATTGCCCTAGAATGTGCTCAATGCGCATCTACTGTGCACCGAGGTTGTTTGTCCAAGATAGTTACGACAATTTTGGAAGAAAGAACGAAAGACTTCTAGTGACGACAGGAGACAACCAGACACAAATTTGTCTTATTGATAGGGATTTATGTCTCCACTCTCCACAGCCAGTCCAAGAGAAAAGTTTTGCAAGTAATTGCGGGCCAGAAGCGCCTCAGCACCCCTGCTATCTGAAAGACAACTCTTGTGTTGTCAGACATGGAAAGCTCTTGTATTAGAGGCTGACTTTTTTTTCCAGAATAGTGGCCAACTTAGATCGTCGGGGACAAAGTTTTGATAAAATTTTAGGAGTCGGTAGAAAAGTGAGTAAAAAAATAAAAAATAAAAAATAAAAAATAAAAAATAAATAAAATTGATAAAAAAGTAAAGACAGAAAAACGCTGATAATAAAATTTTAGTGTGCCAAATGTAACATTCACGTTACTCCAAGGGGAGGTGAGGTATGCCAAACAGTTGAAGAACTATGCGCATGCCTTCTGTTAAAATAAAATAAAAGAGAGAAGAATGATTTAGACTAAGAGAGATAGAGAAGAGAAGTGAGACACACGATTTAAGTGGTTCGGTTCATTTACCTACATCCACTGTGGGAATGCCCAAATAGGCAGATGTGTGTACTCAGTGGCGGAAGGAAGGGGTAGCGGCCCTGGGCGGCCGCTACCCCTCACGCCAGAAAAAAAAAAATTTACATTAAGCAATTTTTTTTTTAAATAAGTTGGCCTGGGCCCGATACCCCTGAGGCCCAGGCCCAGGCCAATTATATACCTGTTTATAACATAAAGCCTAGGCCCGATACCCCTGGCCCAGGCCCGTTTTATTTTTTTTAAACAGCAGAGGGTGAAACGACGTGACGTCGTTTCACCCTCTGCATAATTAAAAAATAAAAATATTAATTTTTAAAAAATTTAAATTAAAAAAAAAACGGAAACGCGTTACGACTTATGCGTCGTCCCCCTCTCCCCTCTGCAAAAATGAATATATATATATATATATATATATATATAGTATTTTATTTAAAAAAAAGAGAGGGGGGCAGAAACGCGTGGTCCGCGTCCCCCCCCCACGCCCAGTTTTTTTTCCTCCTTTACGTTTCTTCAGCAAGAGCCGAAAGCCTTTTACTCTCACTCCTCTCACTCTCTCACTCAGCCACTGCTGACTGCCGCACCACCAGCCGCCGCCACACCAGCCGGCAGCCACCGTCGCAGGTCTGGTCCTGATACTTAGCCATGATTTAATTATTTTTACAAATTAAATTTTTGAATTAGAGATTTGATGAATTTTATAAATTAGGGATTTTATGAATTTTGTGAATAGAGATGTGTGAATTTTGTGGGTTGTTATGTTGTGGGCAAGACATGTGTGAACTTTCAGCTCAGGCAGCTCCTGCTAGCTATTTGCACAGAAAATATTCAAAGAAAAAAGAGAACAAAGAAATAAAAATCGAAGGAAATCAATCAATGTAAGGCACCTATACATAGTCTTCTATGATGCAGACTTGCAGTTCCAACATAGGAAAATCAACTAATAAAGTATCCTTCAAGCAGGGGACAAGATAGTCGTGATGTTCCCTCCTTCAAGACATGATGTTCCTCGTTTTAACTTAACCATATCAATTTCTCAATTACTAGGCTTATACTGTTATACATTGGGTTGTGTCAAAGCTGTCAGAATTTTATCTTGCAATTGGAGGTATTTTGTTTGAGATGTTTACATGCTCGTATCATTCTTGTGGTCGACATATTGTATTCTCTCTCCTAGTTATTAAAACTAATATCCGATACAATTCTGATAACAATCTATTGCGTTTAACTGCAAAGAAAATGCTTGCATGTAAATGCTTTTGTTAACATGTCTTCAGTTTATGCTGTATTTGATAGATTCCCACTTTGATATGCAGAAAACTGCCAGAAGTGGTCTTCATATTCTCCTTGGGGGCGTTTGTGCTCTAACAGTTGTAGTTTTCTTTCGCTTTGTAAGTAGCTCAGTGTTTGGAATCACGCTTCTGGTTCTCCATTTACTATGCTCATCTGCATTTGGTTTAATTTACTTACATTTGTGTGGTTAGATTAAATAAACTCAATTGTGATGAGCAAATGCACACTACATTACATATGAATTTTTAGGTCCTCTGTTGTTATGATTCTCTCTCAATGCGGTAGCCATTTCTCATTGTTTGATGTGAGTAACATGAGGATTACAAAAGTAAAAGAGAGGATCCTAAAAGAGTGATGTTTTCAATCCGTTGATTAAAAACTGGTCCTAGATATCCCTTATTATGAAATTACAAAGCCACGTGTTAGTCTTTAGCAAGGAAGATGTTAGATTAGAGTTTCATAGGGGCTTCTATGCAGAGTTGGTTAATTATCTTTTAATAATTGGCTATGCTTATCCCCTGTTTAGGCATTCTTGTGGTCGATATCCCGAATGTGATATTCTTAGTTACTCTTTGTGAAAGATAAATGCTTAGGGATACCAGAGACATATTATCTGAATGGGCTAATTTCTTACACTTTCTTTCCAAAGAGAGGTTAGAGGTGGCTATTATGCAGTTCTGTATTTCCAACAGCTTTCTGGTAATTGTACCTTCAAGATATTAAAGGGGCCCACCTTCTTCATTTCATGACCCAGCTAAGTTTTTCTGATTTGCATTTGAACATTTTGTATATCCATTTGTTAGTTCCTTAGATATTCAAACTACTACTATTTGCACAACAAGAACAAATCCTCAAACTTCAATGGTTTCGGTCCTTACTTCTGCTCCAATGAAAGCTTGATTTTTGCTGTAAAAAATTTGTTGTATGATGACTTGATTTTTCTGATATGGCATGTCCACATGTATATGCATCTTCACATGACTTTTAGTCTCTGAAATATAATATATTGATACATTCACTTTGTTTTATTTTATTTAGATAATGGATAAGTTTGTCACAAGAACGCCACGCAGCGTGGAGTCGTCTAACACTCCTAACGTGACTACTAGTTCCGAAACGGATATTAATTCAAAGAGACCTCGCATTACGTTTAGTCCGGATGATATTGTTGCTGATCCAGGATTACGTAAACCCATTGAAGAATATGATGTTGGGATTAGAGATCAGGTCCGTAGGGAATTTTTGATTAAAGGCCCTTTTCAACCGCTAGGCCATGATTTTCCCAAGAAGCAATACGGACAAGAAAAGAGGGGTTTTAGGGAGGTATGGTTTAAAGATTTCGATTGGTTGGAATATAGTGTATCAAAGGATGAAGTATATTGTCTGTGGTGTTATCTGTTTAGGCGACGTAGAGGAGGGCAGGCCGGGGGAGATAAGTTTACATCCGTTGGATTTAGTAACTGGAAAAAGGCATATGAGGTATTTGGTCAACATGTTGGTGTACATGATAGTGCTCACAATGAAGCTAGAAGACTATGTGAAGCACTCGTAAATCAGCGACAAAGTGTGTCGCATATGTTATCAGCACACGGGCGCGAGGAAGAGAATGCTTATCGCATTCGTTTAACAGCGGTTCTAGATGCCATTCGTTATCTTTTGGGGCAAGGATTAGTTTTTCGTGGTCATGACGAGTCCAGGAGTTCAAGAAAGAAGGGCAATTTCCTTGAGCTTTTGAACGTGTTTTGCGAACGTGAAGAAAAGGTTGCTAAGACACTTAAGACTAATGCTCCTGGAAACAACCAAATGACTTCTCCAAAAGTGCAGAAGGAAATGGTGAGTGCTTGTCCAGCTAAGACCACACTTGCTATCCTTGAAGAAATTGGAGATGCTTGTTATTCTATTATGGTTGATGAATCTCGAGACAATTCAGTCAAGGAGCAAATGGCAGTGGTTTTGAGATTTGTAAACAAGCGTGGACAGGTGATTGAAATGTTTCTTGGCATGAAACATGTTTCTAATACTTGCTCTGAAACTTTGAACAAACTATAGAGAAGTTGTTTGCAAGACATGAGTTGTCAATATCCAGACTGAGAGGTCAAGGGTATGATGGAGCATCAAACATGCGAGGCGAGTTCAAAGGCTTGAAGTCGCTCATTTTGAAGGATAATCCTTCTGCTATCTACATCCATTGTTTTGCTCACCAACTTCAATTGGCTATTGTGACTATTGCACGAGATAACTTGCAAGTTGGTGCTTTTTTTACTCATATTTCCCTGATTGTGAATATGGTTGGAGCTTCATGTAAAAGAAAAGATGCTCTTCAGGAAAGCTTTCATGAGAAGATAGTGGAACGGTTGGAAAATGGAGAGATTTCTAGTGGAAGGGGCAAAAATCAAGAAACTAGTCTTGCACGACCAGGTGATTACTATATTTCATTACAATACTAATAAATTTATTGTTTTTTTTCTTTGTTTATAAGTTTATAAATTATAATTCTTATAATATTGCAGGTGACACTCGTTGGGGTTCTTACCACCTTACAATAATCCGTCTCTTTACTATGTGGTAATCAGTATTGGAAGTGCTTGAAGACATAAAAAATGATGGTACTCACCACGAAAATAGGTCCAATGCTATGGGTTTGATGGATAAGATGTTAAGTTATGAGTTTGTATTCACTATGCATTTATTGAAGAATATAATGGGAATTACAAACGAACTGTCACAGGTCTTACAACGAAAGGATCAAGACATAGTTAATGTTATGGGTTTGATTGAAGTTGTGAAGGAACAGTTGCAAGAATTCAGAGAAAGAGATTGAGATATATTTTTGGAAGAAGTCAATACTTTTTGTGTGGATAATTGTGTTAGTGTGCCTAACATGGAAGACATTGTACTAACTCGTAGTCGTAAGAGGCATGGAGGGCAAACTATTACTTATTTCCATTTTTTTCGTGTGGAAGTATTTTGCCAGGTTATTGATTTGATCAGTCAAGAGTTGGATAATCGCTTCACAGAAGCAGGTACGGAGTTACTTCTTTGCTTAGCATGTCTTGATCCAAAAAACTCGTTTTCAGCGTTTGATCATGCTAAGTTACTACTTCTTGCTGAGCTTTATCCAAAAGATTTCAGAGCAGATGACAAGTTGATACTTAAAAATCAGCTTAACACTTATATTAGAGATGTTAGAAGAAATGTTGCATTTTCTGGGCTTCAAGATATTGGAAGTCTTGCTATGAAGATGGTTGAGACCAAAAAGAATAATTTATTTCCATTAGTTTATCGACTTGTTGAGTTGGCATTGATCTTACCAGTTGTGACTGCAACCGTTGAAAGAGCGTTTTCTGCCATGAACATTATCAAGAGTGATTTGCGTAATAGCATGAGAGATGAATGGATGAATGATTGCATGGTAGTGTACATCGAGCATGATGTTTTTATGGATATTGAGAACGAAGCCGTTTTGGAACATTTTCAAAAGATGCAAAATCGTAGGATGCAATTGTCACCTCTCAGTCGCAGTACATAGCACGCTCCATGTATTGTAATATTTTTAATGTTTTTAGTCTTTAATTTTTGATATTGTAATTGTAAGACAATTTTTAGCATTATAAAGAAAAAAAATTCTTGTCATTTCGTCTTTAGAATTCGACCCCCCTGAATTTTAGTCCTGGTTCCGCCACTGTGTGTACTCACTGATGTAAGGATGATATTACAGAGAGGCTTTATTTATAAGCCTTTGATTGCAATAGCTCACATTGCTTTAGCAATGTGGGACTAACTCTAATACTCCCCCGCAAACGCAAGGTGGATACACGTTGAATTTGGACTAGAAAAAGAAATTCCCCATAAGAAAAAATGGCGCCAGAGGATTGTCGAAGAAGGGCAGACAGTCGCCGGAAGTTGGCCGGAATCTGACCGGAGAGGCCGACAATCGCCTGAAGATGGCCGGAGAGGGTCGCCCGGAATGGGGAAGACGCCGGAAGGTCGTCGGAGGAATGCCGGACGGGGCGCCGGAAGGCCCGAGAGAAGACGCCGGAAGGTCGCCGGAGGAATGCCGGACGGGGCGCCGGAAGGCCCGAAAGAAGATGCCGGAAGGTCGTCGGAGGAATGCCGGACGGGGCGCCGGAAGGCCCGAGAGAAGACGCCGGAAGGTCGCCGGAGGAATGCCGGACGGGGCGCCGGAAGGCCCGAAAGAAGATGCCGGAAGGTCGCCGGAGTGATGCCGGATAGGGCACCGGAAGGCCCTAGAGAAGATGCCGGAATTTTACCGGAATGATGCCGGATGGGCACCGGAAGGCCCAAGAGAAGAACTAAAATAGGCCGGACTGGACTAGACCTAAACTAGGCCAAGCGAAGCCAACAAGAGTGCTGACCAGCCTGAGCCAAAATGGGCCACAGGATCGAAATGGCTCTGATACCATGTTAAGAATAAAATAAAAGAGAATAAAAATTTAAACTAAGAGAGAGAGAGAGGAGAAGTTAGACACAAGATTTAAGTGGTTCGGTCCATTTACCTACATCCACTGTGGGAATGCCCAAATGGGCAGATGTGTGTACTCACTGATATAAGGATGAGATTACAGAGAAGCTTTATTTATAAGCCTTTGATTGCAATAGCCCACATTGCTTTAGCAATGTGGGACTAACTCTAATACCTTCCTTGGAAAACATAAGCTTCTATTTTATTTGCAAAATGATGCATTAAATTTCTTCGCGAAAGCTAGGGAAAAACGATCGGGTTAGTGAGATGCACGCACTGGCCAATCGCCCCCCGACTGGGGCTGTGAGCGTATCGCCAGAGAACAAGGACAGCAATGGGGTGGGGTATGCCGCCGGAGCTCAAAATAGGAGGAAAAGTGGTTGTGCTGATCATGGATATATGAGGCGCTAGTTCTCGAGAAGGCCGGTAGCTTAGTTTCTTGGTCAAAGTCTATCAAACGCAATTAGGATAACATCTTATTTAATGGCCAAGTAATGAGGAAATTATAAAATTATTCTAAACGTGCATCCAAATTTCAGATACATGCACAGCATACACAAGTTGAAACAGTCCGGTGTATGTGGGCCAATTTTGGTTTGATTATGGTTTACAAGGAAGAACTGTGCCCAATTGTCAAATGGTCGTAAAACAAATTGATCAAGATCGATACTAAAGAATGCGTGAGCTCGCGAATCACTTGTAATAGGGACATCCAGAAGCATCCCAACCAGCTGTAGCCTCCTCAGTGCAATGACTTCATTGACTTGGATGCTGCTGTACCTCATCGTTGTACTAGTCACTGGGTTTGACACCATAACCACCACGGCCGTCAGTTTTTGATTGAAGAATAGAAAACTTCTCAAAGCGTTGACCGAAGTTTCTGAGAACTATCTCCTCGATCGGCGTGCGGCAAGGATTTGTATTTTGTATTCTGTGCATAATGTTGTGCTTTGTCTCCCCTTCCAATTTGATGGTACGTACGTATTCCCATTCTCTTCAGCCGGAAATTATACTATTAACTTCGAAGTTGGGAAATTTGAATTTTAGTTATAATTTCTCAACCAAACCCAAATGAAATATCTATCTTCTTTCCTTCGGCGCACTGAAAACTGCTTAAGGGTGATCACTGGAACGGAAGGGACCATTTCGGTTTCGATACCCACTGGAACTAAACTTTTTATTCAGGTTCCGTTTCGGAATAAACTGGAACGGAACCGGAATTCTATTTCCTTATATGGGCCTAAAAAAATATATTTAGTTTGAACTCATTGACCCAAAAATGAATTTTTTAAGTTGTGTATTGTAGGCCAAATAACTCTAAATTAAAATTACAATTAAATAACTAAATTTCAAAATAATATTTCACTATTTCAAGATGTCAAAAATAAGCTATAAATTAAAATTACAACTAAACTCTAAAACAAAATAAAAATTATCAAAACAATCTCTAAATTAAATTTACAAAAAAACTACTAAACAAACAATTAACCATACAAATTAAACTACTAAACATTCATCAAAAATTCAAATTGAAAGTGGCAAACTCTAAATTATAATTATAATATTTTTTGAAAATTTTAAAAAATTATACCGAAACCGAAATTTCTGGTATGTCCGCCGAAATTTTCCTAAAATGGGATCCGGTTCCAGTACTGAAAATGGCCGGAATCGGTACCGAAACGCCGGAACCGGTATGGGAACTGGAATAAATGTCAACCCTTAGAACCGCTCATGGCATACTTCAACTACCATTCAACAGTTTAGCAATATCCACAACGTAATAGTTAGGAATCAAATCTCTTTGAGAGATTTCTTGAGGTACGACTTTAAAATTCAAACGGATACAAAAGTCGTCTACAAAGAAGATCGTAGTTAGGGTCAGACTTGCCATTTGCCCGCCCGCACACGAAAATCTTTGAATATGAGTAAAACGAAAATATATCATGGTATAAAACGCGTTCTTCTGGGTCTTCTAGTCATTTTACTTCCCTCTGAAGTCTGAAATTTATATAATTAAGCTGATCTGGGGACAATGATTTCAGTTTTACTTAATTTCCCAGTTGATCCTGTCAGAGGAGGAAAACGACCCAATCAAAATACGGGGACGTACAGCTGAATAGTCTTCTAATTACTCCCATGTATGTAACCAAAGATACAAATAATATAAACGCGCCAGATGTTCGACTAAATATACCATAGAAGACAAATGATAGCTGGTTATTATAGTTGAATACAATGAATAGTACAATTTGAACGTGGAGAAAAACGAAAAGCGAGACTCGTTCTTCTACTTATCCAAAAAAATACTCGTTCTTCCTGGACTTTGTGGAGAAGTGAACCATATTCTATTCAAGTTAGAGCCTAGGATGACATAATGTGCTAAACGTAATTAAGCAACTAAAAACAAAAATTAATCGTTTCGAAAAACTGCTACCAATGATGGGCTTCAGTTATTGATTAAATAAGACAATTGATTGCAGGCATACGCAACGCAGATAATATGTTTGTATTGAAACCTCAAGTAAACACCAAAAAAACGACATAGTCGTTAGCATATCTATTCACGATCCTCTTTATACCGCTGAACAACAATAATATTGTATAATAGGAGATAAGTACAAGGAAATTTCTCGTATACACGTAAAACTCTATTTATATTCCATCTTTCTGTCTAGCTAATTAATTGTCTTCCATAACATTCGAAGGCTAGCTTTTGTTCTTCTGAATTGGGGTTTAACCTACACAGAAATTGCAATACCACAATCTTCCGCATCTCCCATTGCTAGGTAGTATGTGTTTTTCTCGGGAAGCTGTGTCCCTCTTTCTATCAGTCCTCTTGGGTGGAGCTCTTACCCAAGTCGACTGCTTTAGTTTCAATTTTTCAAGCTTCCAGTTTGAAAGTGGAAATGACCTCATTATGAGCGAACAGTCGAACATTGCCCTTGGCGCTATCCAAGTTACACCTGATGTTAATGGAGCTTCGATGAAAAATCGTTCCGGACGTGTCTTCTACAATAAACCATTCAGATTGTGGAGCAAGAGCAAAGGCGTCGCAGCATCTTTCAATGCCACCTTTGTACTTAATATCAAAAACCAGACAAATCCAGGTGGCGAAGGCTTGACCTTTCTATTAGCTGCAAATACCACTGTACCAGAGAACAGTGAAGGGCAATGGCTTGCGGTTGTCAGCCCGAGTATAAATGGATCCTCTCAAGCAAATGTTGTGGCCGTAGAATTTGACACGAAAAAGAGCTTTCCAGAAGATCTCGATGATAACCATGTTGGCTTGGATGTAAATAGCATCTACTCCCTCAAACAAGTATCTTTAACTGAATACGGGTTTAATCTGTCTGCAAGTACTGACGCAATGGTAAGGGTTCAGTATGACGCCAAAAATATGTCTCTCGGTGTTTTCATGAATTTTACTACTGGAACAGGAGAGTACATTCCAGTTATGTCTATTCCTCTTAATCTCTCTGACCATCTTCCAGAGACTGTTTTTGTGGGATTCTCTGCTTCAACAGGTACACAGACCGAACTAAACTGCGTAAAGTCATGGGAATTCTATGGCTCCGATATTATTGATAAGGATACCGAGTTGTTGTGGGTATGGATCACAGTTTCAGCAGCGCTTGTTTTAAGCGGTATTGGGGTTTACCTGTACTGGCTAAGGAAATACAGAGAGCAACCAGAAGATGCATATCCCAGAATAGAAGACCAGATAAAAGGTTCCTCCGTGGCTCCACGGAAATTCCAACTGAAACAGCTGAGAAAAGCAACAGGCAACTTCAACCCCACAAACAAGCTCGGAAAAGGAGGCTTTGGAACAGTGTACAAGGGATTTTTGGCAGATAAGGATATAGCTGTCAAGAGAGTCTCAAAGGATTCGACTCAAGGCAAGCAAGAATTTATAGCCGAAGTCACAACGATCGGCAGTCTCCATCACAAAAACCTCGTGAAACTGATTGGATGGTGCTATGAGAGGCACGAGCTCCTCCTTGTGTACGAGTTCATGCCACATGGTAGCCTAGACAAGTTCCTATTTGGAGATGAGAAACTAACCGTCGAGGAACCAACACTGAGCTGGGAGAGAAGGCACCTCATAGTTTATGGGGTAGCTCAGGCACTGGATTATCTTCATAATGGGTGTGAAAAGAGGGTGCTTCATCGCGACATTAAACCCAGCAACATAATGTTAGACTCCGATTTCAACGCAAGGCTGGGAGATTTCGGACTGGCTCGTACCATCCAACAAGGCGGAAAAACTCACCACTCGACCAAAGAGATTGCAGGAACACCGGGTTATATGGCTCCAGAAACGTTCCTTATTGGTAGGGCAACTGTTGAAACAGATATCTATGCATTTGGTGTTCTTGTATTGGAAGTTGTCTGTGGAAGGAAGCCTGGAAACCAGAATGAGCAGAACGATTACAACAACGGGATTGTGTGTGGGATATGGGAGCTTCATAAGAGAGAAAGGATCCTTGATGCAGTTGATTCCAGATTGGCCGGGGAGTCTCAGAAGGAAGGAACGGAGAGGATGCTTGTACTGGGATTAGCCTGTTGCCATCCAAATCCACACCACAGACCGTCCATGAGAACAGTTTTGCAGGTACTTACAGGTGAAGCGCCTCTGCCACCGGTGCCCACTGAAAGACCTGCTTTTGTGTGGCCAGCCATGCCCCCATCGTTCAAGCAGGCCACAGATAAGTCCCTCATTGGAAGCCAACTCTGTCCATTCACAGAGCTCACTGGGAGATGAATCATGTCACTCGAATCGGGAACGATGTCAGGGCATGTTTGTGTTAAAAAAAAATTGTAGGATTGTAGTAGAATTGTGAATATTTATGTAAAATAGTATTTCATAGGTATTTGTGTAAAGGACAGAGAGAGATGATTTGATGTAATTGTTTAATAAAAAAATATTGGAATTAGGTGAAAAAATATAGAGAGAAAATTTGTTATTATTTTTTTTGAAAATGTATTGAAGTTTGTGTTAAAAGTTGTTGGAGATTGTGTTAAATGTATTAGTGTTTGAATTCTTAAGATGTTCGGTGATAATTTTGTGAATGAATTTGAATCCTAGAAAAAACTTGAAAACGAAGATAGGTTTTATTAGCAGATGGAGCACCCGTTTATAGGGTATCTATTTACTTGAATATTTCAATCGGCAATTGCATAAAAAATGTACAGCTCTATTTGCACTTGGATATTTCCGCCTTGTATTTAAGATCCAAAGTTTTCATGTAAGCAAGAAGTCATAGCAGGTTATATTAATTGTCTGAATGCAAATTATTCTGATGCTTTCCCATCGTAAATAGCTGAGTATGATTATTTCTTCTGCTATTTCCTTATGGGCAGAAAAATTATCTGAACGCACCCCAAATAACACCCCCCCCTCACACACATATATAAGCAGGAGGGAAGGAGATCAGCATAGCGAGGAAACCCAAAAGGAGAGTGAGGCTCAGGGTGCGTGTGCGTTACGGCTGCTTCACAGTGGGGCTGCAGGCTGCTCAGCTGAGGATGGGTTAAGAGGGAAGTAGAGGCTAAAAAAACAAAAAACAAAAAGAGAAGAAGAAAAAACAAAAGCAAAGAATGCAGACATGATGAAATCATCGAAAGTCAATAATGCCCTAAAAGCAAAGAGTGAAAACATGAGGGGAAAAGGGTAAATGGCTATGCATAGAGGTACCCAGAAAGTAAAGAAACCAAATGGGGGCAAAATTTTGGTACATCTTTGGGAACAAGGTAACCATGATAACTATCGGATTGCCAAATCGGAAAATACCAAAGTGATAAACGAGGCAAGTTGAGAGGATGAAAGTCTTAACCCCACCCAGCAAACATTAACTCCCTGAAAACACAAACGGACTCATTTGTTTAGTTTCTCAGGTGGAAAACCAATTCATCAGAAAAGAGCTAGCATACATTGATCAGCTGTAAAATATTCCAATCATCCCTTTGAATTACTCAAGATTTTCATGTGATCCTATTCCGAATAATTCTATCTTCCTCTCAGAAAAACAAGTCAATCACTCAGTTTAATCACATCGATTAACATTCCCTTCAGGAATATGCTGAATTCCACCTCAATTGTCTGGCAAATCAACCTACAAGACGCAGAAGTGGAACAGAGTAGAATGGACGCAAGGGTTTGATGTTCAAGTCAGACGAGATGAATGGACTTCAGAGTCAGTGAAGAAGCAGATGTGGCTCCATTGCAATCGACATACAAACATATCCCAACTTGACCAATTTACATTCAGATTCTATTACCACCCTTTTTCAAATGTAGTCCAAAATTTTATTGTCCTGCAGCCAGAAAAAAGTTTAATCACAAAAAGTGCAAACAGACGGATTTATCATGAGTACATTGCGGAAAGCACACTTTCCCACTCTAATTAATATATTCTCTTTTATAATACTCAACCCATTCTCCCAACATATAGGTGCAGATACAAGTTATATTACCGTTTTCATCATGCTCATCACGCGCTTATTCCTATTTCTCCCCATTAAGCATTCGCTATCACTCAATTGGATGGCCTCCTCAAGGCACAATGACCTGCAATTTTACGGGCAAGAAAAATGGGAAGAGAATTTGGAATATCTATCAACCTCTTTTACTTGTACTTCTTTTCCTTCAAATTTCTATTTTTATCTTCCTTTTGTGCTTCGGATGATAAGGAAATAAAATTGAGGTTACATGTAATTACAAATTTTAAAATTCTTTAAAAATAGAGTGCATATTGCGAAAAATTATCAAGATCTACTGTATCAATTAGTTAAATGTAAAAGTTTAAAAGATAATATTGTAAATGATCCAATCGGTTAAACAGTTTACGGTAGGCAATTACGATTTACTTCAATTTTTATGACTTTTAAAGGGAAGACACAAAAGACAAAAGACTAATTTAAGCCTTGAGAACCCACCTGATCTTGTCAGGACTGCAGATGATAATCAAGAGTAAATGCCCGAATATCAGACGGACTTGTGCCAAGCCTGTTATACACCATTAGCAAAGAATCATATACCAGAAATATAAATAACTCCCCCCCACCCCCACACAGGAGAGAGGGAGAGTGAGAAGAGGAGGGAGGAGGGGGGGGGGAGAGAAGGTGATCAGTAATTGCTTCTATTGCAACTATAAGGAGCTGATTGGACGTTCCTATCTACAGGAACGAGGAAGCAACCAAAACAGAACTGCAAGTGACCCTTTTTGATTCACAATTATGTGTCTCAGAAAGTATCTGGGAGAAAGAAGCCTCCCCTTCAACAAATTTAACTTCTTTCTGCTATGCTTCATGAGTTGGCAAACGAAGAGAAAGAACATGCAAATAAAAATTGATTCAAAGAAAGTGTTCTTGATTTTGCACAAAGCAAATGGCATGTGAATATGCCTCGACTAATGAGTTGTGTTTTATGTTCAGTCCTTTAATAAAGGTAGCAGATTGTACTTAAACCAAAACGAAAGAAAAAACAACAACACTGATTGTAGCAATAAGAGTGCTCTGTTTCTTATTCATTACCTCTGGGAAACGACTTATGCAACAGCGTTTAACAATTTCCTATGGAATCTTGCATAAATCTCACAAATAAAAATGGAAGTACCTCTTGTTGATTGTACCGTAGTGAAATTTTGGTTTTCCAGCCTTAACATCTTCAATATACTGCACCAAGAAAATACATACGATTTAATTTCTGACAAGGTATTTAATTATAATGAGATATTTGTAGTTCAAAATGGTACATACCAAATTTAAGGTTACCAACATCGATGAAAATGCCAGGGAATTAAAAGGTATAGCATCAAGTGCAAAAAGCTGGCATTCTGACGATTCTGGACCAGGTGAGAACTGCATCTTCTTGAGCTTCGCTAAGAAGATAATATAAGTCTGGTCCAAACAACACGTAATGAGTTACACAAACTTCGTTAGCAAATAGTGTTGAATCTGTGCGATCTAAACAAAAAGATATTTCTCCCTCACTTGGCCAATAAGAGGAATATCCAGTTGAGCAAAAGGAGACAGCGTTTCTACTTCTGCATTTGCTTCTTCCCAGGTTTCCCTGATCGCCCCTTCTACAGCAGACTCCCCCATTTCCATATAACCAGCAGGAAGAGTCCTATCAATAACCACCGATCATTAAATTTAGACTAGGGTTTACAGCAATGACACAAGATGCAACCTTCATCATAAGGGAAAGGTACAGTACCGCAGACGGTTTTGGTCTTTCTTTTTTCCCCTTTTTCATCTTAGGAAAGGGTTAGAAAGAAGAACCAAAATGAAGAAAACATGTTGGTCCTTCTCTAACTAAAAACGCAAACATACATGTACACACATACCAAAGGCCATAAGATGGTTGGATCTTCCGCTTGCAAAGTAGGACCTTCTTTTCATGCTCCACAAGGCAACCCACAACCTATTAAGTACAAGTACCCAATTATTAAGCGAAACGAAGCCATATTGAGAAGAAGTGTTTAGTCTTTGTATTTGTAGTACAAACAGTAACAAAGACCAAACATAGATAACGAAACATTGGTGGAAAAAATTTGTCAATCAAAAGCTCATACATATGTACAGTTTTTCCTATTCTTTCTGTTCTACAATCCAAACTCAACTATCGACCATCTTCATTTTTTACATAAATTAATCACTTATTAGAAATTAAGATAATTTTTGTTTTGTACAGACAGTAATACAGAATGAACATGGTGAGCATCTTATACGAGATACCTAAAAAATGATCCAAAGAACAAACAAACTACCTTAAACTAGCAAGTGCGCACAAGAGTGTTACTGAAGAAGCAGATTTACAACGTATGCACTGTCAACATCTTTATTCAATTCTATAATCGATCTGTTCAGGGAATCCTAAAACCGAAAAGCTCAACCTGGTAGGCCCAGAGGGTGGTATAAATGCCTACAAACTGGAAATGAAAGACAACTCTCTTCTACAGCCCTTGAGGGAAAAAATAGTATACTTAAAATCCAGCAAAACAATCACAATTTTACGTTGGTTCTTGTCTGATTAGCACAAATTTATGGTATATCATCATGCAACAAAGATATTAAGGTTTCGGTTTAAAGTGAGGCGAAACGCTGATGGGCCTTGGAACAGTTCTAAAGTCACTAGAAAATTTCTTGGTTTCTAGACATCATGGTAAGAAACCCAATTTCTTTTACATCTGAAAATTTGTAGTTTTCTACAAGACCACAGTTAATGCATTTAGGACAACCATCACAGATATCCTTATATGCCCTTCATTAAAGCAAGATAACAGAATATATTGAAAAAGCATGTAGTACTTGAGTCCAACATGGAACAAAATGAGCACGGAGGAAGGAAAAATTATGCATAAATATAAAGTACATTTTTATATTTCAGGATTGGCACTTGCACAAATCAAAAGATAGTTCTATGGCTTCCATCCTTACAAACTTCATTCGAGTAGTATTACCATTTTTGGGTTCTGATAGGCAATTTTCTGACAAACTGTGCAAATAGCTCTCATCTTCTCCTCTCCATCAGGTATCTCATGCTTTGTTGGGCCACCACACCACTGACAGAAATTAATCTTACGAATGTTTCCCTGCATAACTAGAAACTAGAATTATGATTCCAGTAGATAATATCAGCCTAAAAAAGCAAATCCAAAAGACAGAATGCATAAAAATCTGGGAATTCTGGCTCATTTTTTAAGAACTTTATTATCACGTTTGTCCTATTAAAGCGAAAACATATCAGTACATGATGCCTAATAAGAAAGAAAAATTGAACATTTTGATACTTGTGCGACAAAAATGTGTCTTGAGTTCGAAAGTGAGGCAACCCTCACACCTTGAAATACGTCCGCAATCATCTGAGACAGTGAAGACTATGTCATTGAGAAACAACCTAGAAAAATTCCACCAACAGCCAAACTAACTTAAATTCCTTTCTCTCCCTCTTCTTTCGAAGTTAAGAAGAGATCAATTTGATGGGAGCTACCTCTCTCTACATTTATGGGATGTTTACCCTTATACATGTTATCAAAATAAGGCAAAATCATTTAAACTGACCACAAGCATTCAACTTTTTCATCAATTCAACTTTTTCTCTTTAAAGTTGGGGCAAAAAGCAAATAAAAAATCAAGAGTGAGAAAGAAAAACTAAGGAAATATCATACAACGAGAAGAAACATACAAGAAGCTAGACCAAGTTGACAAGCCGGAAGCATATCACGTCCACTGAAGTTAGCATCTTTCTTTAACCCCATTTGAAAATACATACAACACATTTATTATCTGATTAAACAAAAAACTGCAACGGCAAGAGAACACCAATTCCAAGCCAATGCCCAACCAAATTCGATGATCATCAAGTATTTGAAAAAATATATACAAAGACGTTGAAAAATTACAGCCTCCTTTATCCTCGCCTCCTAAAGAATCATCAAGAAACTCAATCTCATTCCCTTCTCAACAGAATTTGTTTCCAAATTATGCAATGCCCGCATTACCCTTCAAATTGAAGGAAATCATCAAATACATAACAAACCATCCATCAAATAGAAAGAAAAGAGCTACCAGAAAAACTCACTGCTGAAGACTGAAATGCAGCCGAAGAAGCGTCATCGGGGTTTGACTCGAAACAAGCTGCGGACGCATGGAATGCCCGAAGACAGCGACTCCTGCGAGCTGGAAACTCGGCCAAGAACAAAGAATTTCTTCCGGTTGCTCTTCTTGATGACGAATAATATGATAATGGTTTAGCAGAGACTGAAATGAAGGACGGCCCACCACTGTTACGGCGTCTCCAAACCAACCCAAATGAACAGCAACCCAGAATCTGTACGGCTTTGAGCATATTATTCTATCTCCCAGAAATTTCTTCTAAAGATTGGAGTATTGGACCAAATGATATGACGGAGAAAAAATATCTGGAGCTTTGAGAGGGACGCTGGGTCTGGACAGTACTTCTCTATGACGTCCAGTACATTAATTGATAATGCAAATCGGGATCCCGCTTTAACTCGGCCAACTTTTGTGCGGCCTGTTGAGCCCCGTAAGCGTTGTAGACCTGTTTGTCAGTATGGATTCTTGCTTTAAACGGCCTGATCTTCAGAAAATTTGGACGAGAAACGTTCCTGGCTTCCTGCGGATCTTGACCCAAGCTTTCTGGTGTTTGGGACCACTTCGCAATATTTATTTGATATTCTGACCTATCAGATCTTACCAGTTCAGCAGACTAATCAGCACCCTCATATTATATTTTAATTCCGCAAAGAAAATTGATAAGGATATTCCCAATGATTTAGGTCCAAAAATTAAGGTTTAATAATAAAAAATTAATTACATAATTTTTTATTATTATAATATTTATTAAAAAAAAATTCTCTTTCACTTTTTCATCAACTCTCATAACATATCTTTACTTTATAATATTTCTCAAACCTCGATACCCAAAATTTTAACCCTCAAACATCCCTCGATCAATTTATCTTATTTTTGTGTTATTTGAAAGGCAAGTGCAGATTGTTGGAACCATCCTCATCACATTGGTAGTATGAGATGCCAATGTGGGGTGTATATGTCTTAGACTCCTTTTCCTCTTGAGCTAACTTTTTGGAAGTAAGTTCTCCCAAGACATATAACAAATGGTATCAGACGTCGGTATTGCAGTGGTGGAATGTTATGGATCATTTGGGGAGTATGAGATCCGTTCCACATTGATAATATGAGATGCCACTGTAGGGTTTATATGTCTTGAGCTAGCTTTTGGGGGTGAGTTCTCCTAAGGCATATAAAATGTTATGGACCATTTGGGGAGTATGGGATGCCAATGTGGGATTCATATGCCTTGGGCTCTCTTTCCTCTTGAGCGCTTTTGGGGGTGAGTTCTCGAGGCATAGAACACTTGATGGGATTTGGTCATGATACAGAACTCACGTTTAAACATACACACGTCCGCAGTGCTCTGAATGTATCCATAATATCATCACGTTTATTATCATAAATCAACTGTTTATGGCTTCAAACTTGAAGCAAATATACAGGTTAAAGAAATAAAGAAAGGAGAGACTGTCATCCTTGATAACGATATAAATTAAGCACATGAATCAATACATCTGGGCTCTGCAACACAGAATCACATGCCTATGCCATCATCAAAAGCTATTTCAGAGAATGCCCCATGAGAGAAACATAGAGGCAATCCCAACACTGTTTTCTAAAAGTGAAAAAAGATTAGCAGGCGCAAGCAATGAGCTGATGGGAAGAGGGGTCATATTATCATGCTCTGAAGCGCCCTCAATTCACAGCCAGCTTATCACATAAAGATTGATATGCCGCACTACAAAGTTTGAACTTCTCCTCTGCAACAGCCTGTTCAAGCACATTCAATTTGTCAGTCCATCTTAGCTGTCCATCAGCACAAGCCATGACGAGATGTAAAACCATTGATATCAACATAGAAAACATCAACCTGGCAAGATATTCGTTGATGTCCTTATGCACATCTTGGAAAAGATTCATTATACAGAGAATACTTATCAATGATAGGACCACGTTAATACCTTTGAAGAGCCGTGATGACGATCTGGATGCCATTTGAGTGCACAAGAGCGATATCTGACGTTGTAATTCAGATGGAAAACAATACAATCATAAAAGACGAAGTGGAAGACATCATTCAAGAACGAGACAGAAAACAGAGTGAGAACTCACGCATTTTTTACATCTTCAAGTTGTATAGGACCCACAGCATTCAATCCTAGGGCCAGTCTGTCTGAAGCCATATCTGAATCTGAACTGTCAGACTCAGATGAAGACTCGTATGTTTCTTCATTCTGATGTCTCCAATTCCAAGACCTCCTGTAGCTATTATAATTTGATGAGTTCCTCCATTGAGGATTCTCTTCATTAATGAAAGACCAATAGAAGAATCGGTTTCCACCAAATGCAGATCGGAAAATGTTCTCAATGTCAACATCATGATCGTCTTCTTCGCAAAACTGGTAACCTCCTGAACAATAATTTCGAATGGGATGAATCTCATGCAACTTCAAAAGACAGTGAAAAATGCATCCAGGACTCAAAAGATAAGTCAACCAGTTATGGCTTGAGGAGACCCAATCTTCCTATATGATGCCATTAAGAAAAGCATCACCTTAGTGTTACTGTTTTTGGAAAGGGCAAAAATGATACGTTAAGGCTTAAAGATAATGGCTTTTGAAACCCAGGGGTTTGGTCTGGTGGTAAGGCAACAACTTGTGTTCTCACATGTCCCAAGTTCGAGCCCCAACACTGTCATTATCGCCCCTGACTTATCTGGGGTGTGTTGGGTGAGGTCCTGACACATGCCCCCAGGTTGGTTTGAAGGGTCGGGTATACGAAGTGGCTCGACCTTGGGAGCTCCTGAGTTATAAAAAAAAAAAGATAATGGCTTTTAAATTAGTGCAATGATTTCACAAACACAAGGCACATTATGCCCCACATGTAGAGGAATTTGGGCCCATTGCCCATAAAAATCCCCAAAAGAATAGTCAGCCTATAATCTTTTCTAGACGGAGGCCATGTAACCATCTGTCCCACAAACCCATAATATGTCAAATACGATTTATATATGGTTCTGCAACAAGAAATGTAATTTTTCTTTAAGCATCAGAGCACTCAAAATGTCCTTACTTCTACCCCGCTGCTTGGGTCCACGATTGCCAGTCCAATCCCTTTTGGAACCCTTAGCAGAGAATTCCTTTTTAAACCATGAGGGGCCTCTACTTGAAGAAGGGTTATCCTCATCATCCTCTTCCCTCCAGTTCTGGAAATCCAAAAACAATCTAAGCAGGACAATTAAAAATATCTCTAAATAAAACATGATAGCACTAAGAAAGAAAAGAAGTTTGAGAATGTATATATAAACAATGTTAATGCTCATAAATACATGCATGACAAATTGTGGAGACTAAGAACAGCTCATTAGGCCGAAACTGAAACAAATAAGACAGAAACCTCTATTGCATTTTGCTTTGCATTCCTTTGATGCCAATCACATATCTCAAATACGTTAAAAAAATGTGTTCCCATCTTTTCAATCACAAGTAAGAGAGTCCTTATAAAAAAAAATCACTAGTAAGAGATTAATCATGATATTGCCATATAAAAAAAAGAAGGCAGAAAGCCATAATACAATCTTCAAGCTGCTAGTGAACTTCTGCATTCATTGAACCCATAAATATAAAACCAAGACAAACAAGACATTTTCAAACTTCTTCACTTTTTTTTCTCTGTAGGATTCAATCTTTCTATCACCTAGATCTCTACGCTCAGTAGTTTCTCCGATGCTTACTAATATAATTGGGTTCTTTTTTTTTCCTGATAAGTAATGCTTTTGTAAGCACACCTCACTAAAAATTAACTAAAAAGGAGAGAGAGAGAATGAATGAATGAATGAATGAATGAATGAAAGAAAGAAAAAAAGGGGGGGGGGGGAACAAGGTCCAGCATCAACCATACAGACAGGAAACAAATCGTCTATAAGTATAAATATCAAAACCAAACCCATCAGAAATCAAATCAATTCTAAGCTATATTACAAGTTAGCAACATCATAAATAGAAACCTGAAACAGGAAGTCTGCGTAAGCACCGACATTGCGCAGTAATGTTTGCTTTGCATTATTCTTTCTCACCCGCTTGGAGTAAGTGTTGGATCTCTGCAAATGACGAGTTATGAGCAGACCAGAAAATTATTCAGTCAGATGCAGAAAGAAGAAAGTATGTAAGAGAGTGAGAGTGTGAGAGAGAGTGAAAATAAACATCATACATAGGACAGAAAAAGGTTGAGGGGTGCATATTTGGTGTATGGAAAGCAACATTAGCAAAAATGACATAAGAATCAGACTGAAATTTCTATCTACCTGCTCACTTCAGACTCACCTCCCCCCATTATTTTTATCATCAGATTCCTTCTTTTTCTCTTAATTACACAAAAACACTTCAAAGAAATTTGGATTCCAAGCATTCGACATTTTGTGCAGAAACAAACGTTCTCAAAACTAGTGCTATGTGGTGTTTCATATAGATGATGACATCCTGATATCATTACATACAATATGCCCAAACTTCCATCATTTTGCACTGTTTCTTCTTATTAGTAAATTTCCTTCTTTCTTTTTTCCTTCTAATTATCCTCCGTGACAGTAGGATGACATGTAGCAAGGTCTTAGAGAAGATCTGTTATTTTCTACCTCTCAGCCACTTTCAACTGAATACCTAAATAAAAATCAGTTTTAGATATCTTATGCAAAACAAACAAACAACGCATTTAAAGACCCTAGTTACAATAAATATTGACAGAAAGTTAAAAGAAACCTTCAAAAACTTTTATAAAGATGAAAATGAATAAAAAATATGCAAAACAAGCTTATTAAGACTATGTATCACCATTTTGCATAGAAGCTAGATATGCATGTTATGTTGTACGCCTATAGAACTGGTTTAAACAATGAATCATATCGCATTCACAGGCTCACATACCATAAAATGCAAATGACTATGCGTGGTACCTCTCGCAGTTACATAAAAGTATGCAACTAAAAACTCAGAAGTATGAATCTCTACACAAATCTCCACCAAGACAAAGGATTGGATAGACAACTCAAGTTCGCAATATATTCAGATTTAGCATAAAGACAGTAATGCAGCAACTAGGTCAACTATTATCAACACGTGACTACCGAATTATATCAGCATAATAAGTTATAAACATCTCATATAACCCTAATGAATTCTAAACGAGCACCCTCTCATGCAAACATAATGAGTAATAAACATCTCAGAGTTGTTCTCTTTGCAATCAAGATCATTATGCGGTTTATATATCTAGTGAGTGATTGGGAGGGAGGCAGGAGTGATGTGGGCGATTCATTCTCCGGAAAGCCTAAAATTTTTACAACCATGCTCCAGTTTGGTCGAAAGGAATACAGGGGAAAAATGAGCTTGAAATTCAAATACTCAAATTTACCGGTTCCAGGACAAACAAACAAGAAAATGGAGCAATTAAAAAGAGTAGGAAACATGCTAGACATGGATATATGTAATTTCTTATCCTAATAAGATATACCGTAAATCACTTCTATTTCAAACCAAAAGGGTACTCCAAGTCGGTCGGAGATATCTATGCATACGAGGATAGGGAGAGAGAGAGAGAGACTAACAGTTTCCCAGTAATTGCGTCTCTTACGTTCCAGGACCGGAGTGGAGTGAAAGAGGGCAGCCCTCATATGAAAGCAACTAGCTTTCGAGCTTATCAGAGCTGCTTTCATGGCGCCATTCATTTTCACAAACCACTGCTCGCCGAGAGAGAGAGAGAGAGAGAGAGAGAGAGAGAAGAGGCGAGGGCAGCCCTGAAGCTAGGCCGCTATGTCAGAATGAGATTCACCAAAGGGCCAGGTAAATAATATTTTTTATTTTTTGTCCAAACAAGATGCTCGGTATACAATTATCTTCCGGAATTTTGACAGCAGAGCTTTTCAAGATTTTAATTTGATGGAGACGAAGATGGATGCAGTTTCTCCAGCCCCGTCTTTTTGTTGATCTCTACTTTCTGTATGACATAATCAAAGCATGTACAATGCATCTAAAGTATGAATCCAACGAATAATTAGGGGCGGAAATTTTACAAAAAAAAATATTAGGGGGGGAAATAATAATTCTTCTAGAGTTGTTAAGACGGTTACGCTAGCCTTGACAGAAAGTCATGACAAATAATGTATAAAGAATTTAAAAGGTGAATCACCTAAAATTTAAGGAAAAATTGAGTAACTAATTATGAATTTGTGATAGGGATTATGGTAATCAAGCTTATATAGGTCCACTCTGATATTTATTCATGGATATAAGACTCGCTTGTATATGATATAGTTACCATAGGTAAAACATATGTTGTATGTATTCTAAAATATAATAGTAGCAGATTAAAATTCCACATTTCGAAGTATGGGCTTTATTGCTTAATCTAATTACAATTGGCTCCGTGTTAAATTTGTTTTAGGAAATTTTGGGGTCGTGGAAATATTGGATATTGAGGTTTGTAAAAAAGTAAAGATATTTTATTAGAGTTGGTGAAAAAGTAAAAAGAGAGAATATTTAAATGAATATTTAAATGAAAAATAATTATTTATGCCCAAACGCCCCCTGTTTACAACAATTTTACGATTTAGTCACTACGTTTCATTTTTTTACTAAATGGTCACTGAGAATATATAGTTGTGACGATTTAGTTTTTTCGTCGAACATTCGTTAATTTTTAACGAAATAGAGTGCGATTGACCGCTGCAATTTACCGTTGTCACAACAGTAAACAAACCGGTCGACCGCTATTCCGGTTAAAAATTTCACGGAAGTTTGACGGAAAAATCAAATCGTCACAACTATATATTCTCAGTGATAATTTAATAAAAAAAATGAAACATTATTACTAAATCATAAAAGTGTTGTAAACCTAACGACCAAATATCAAATTTCCTTAAAAAAAAAAAAAACGCCGGGTTTGTCGAATTCAACAAGAAAGAAGGATTGTTTGCCCCTGGCTCAAAATCACAGCCCAACCAATACCCCGAAACCCAGTAAGCTGCAGTCTGCACTTTCATTGAAAAAAAAACCCAAATAGGGACTTGTATCTCATAAAAGACCTTCTCTGTTTGGGTCATAAAAGGCCTTAAATTAAAACGTGGCCGGGCAAAGTAGTATCTGGATCTCTTTGAACTTTGGGTGGGCAGGCCCTATTGAATTTTTTATTGGGCCAAGCCTTTAAAGAATTCTAAGAGGACCAATTTGGAGGTTGGTATCGAGATCCCAAATCCATGGACTTGGGTTTTTTCAAGGTGTATTTCAAATGAAGCCCACTCACAGGCACCAAACCAAATACAAAACAAAACTTGATTTTCCTCCGGATTTTGTAGGAGTTTATATGGAGCAATAATTCCTAAAGGCAAATGCAACACCATAACAGGTGTCATGGCTTGCATAGAGATTGAAGCTGAAAAAAGTTCTGATTCCGACGACATATGTAGCTGGATCCGTAGCCGACCATACTCTATAAGAAGCGTACGTGCGGGACCAAACTTTGGGTATGATGACCAGCAGCCAAAAGGAACATGTTAGCGAGCAGAGATGTCCCATTCTAGATCCAAATATTGCTCGCTTAATGATGGTTTAGCCATTTCAAATCTAATTAATTAAATCCAAATGCACTTCTTAATCATTCTCCATCCAGTACAATTAAAAATGTTAGATTCGAAACAAGTGCTTGTGCAGCCATGGAATCCCTCGTCACCTTTCCAGCTAGCCTTACTTCCCTATTGCAATCCGATGAAAATTCTAGAGAAAATTCTTTAAATAAAACAATAGTTTTAATAATTACTCAAAAAAAAAATTGTATTTAGTTTTTCTCTTATTATTATTCTTTATGAAAACTCAACCATAACTCTCGTAGGTAAGGGTGGGCACCGGAACTGACGGAACCAGAATTGGCCATTCCGGTTTCGGGACTCACCAGAATCAAAATTTTTATTCTGGTTCCGTTCCGGAAGGGAACTGGAAGCGGAAATTTTGGTTCTTTATATGGGCCTAAAAAGACAGATTTAATTTGGGCCCATTAACCTAAAAATAAATTTTTTGAGTTGTGTTTTGTGGGCCAAATAACTCTAAATTAAAATTACAACCAAATTCCAAAAGAATATTTCACTATTTCAAGATTCCAAAATAAATTTTAAATTAAAATTACAACTCAATAACTAAATTACAAAATAAAATAAACACTGTCAAAATAAACTCTAAATTAAATTTTTAAAAAACTACTAAAACTACTAAAAAACAATTAACCATACAAATAAGTAAACAACTAAATATTAATCAAATAATAAAATTTGAAAGAGACAAACTTTAAATTATAATTATAATTTTTTAAAAATTTTAAAAAATTATACCGGAACCGAAAATTCCGGTACTTTCGATTTCATAATTTCCCTAAAATGAGATCCGATTTTAGTACTGAAAATGACCGAACCGATACCAAAACTAAAAATTCCTATTTGAACCAAAATATATGCTTACTGAGTTATACCACTACGAATCAAGAGAAAATAATAATAAAAAAATCGTTCAGGATCAATTTATTCCAAAAAAAAGTTCATTTTTAACTGTTTTTCTTTTTTCCAATCAAGAAAGCCAGCCGTTAGCGCGGTCAACCTCCGAGATGGAAGTGTCCGAAATAGGTGACCACGTTGTGTGCTCAACGGTGGTTATGCATGGCACGTTATGACTCCCAAGTCCCAACACTCACGCGCCGTTAGAATTTTGGATATTTGACCGGTTCAATCGGTCAGCATCGAAGCGATTTGAGCGTCCAAAACATAGCTGGAATCGACAGGTGTTAGTGAATGTGACTGGACCTGGACAAAACAAGCCGACATGATCTCTCGACGCTTGGAAACGGAAAGCTGAGTTGGCATTTGACCTTTCTCCAATCTCCACCATTCCAGTGTATAATTACTCGCACGCTCCCAACTCAATCCCTCCTTAAAAGTGGAAAAAAAAGGACATCCAACGTGGAGAAAATTACTTTTTTTTCAGGGGCCTTCTCCAAGACCGGATTTGCCCCTTACTAAATACAATTTGACTGCCATATCCAAAATATTTGATCCCCACACAGAAGGGCATGTTTGGAATTTCGAATGATCAAATCAAGGACTCATTTGTTGATGTACTTGTACTAATTAAAGACATGCATTTTGCCAAAGGGTCATCTGAAAATCCATTACAATGATTTAATAAAAAATTTAGTTAAATAAATCGGTCAAATTAACTATTAACGTACTGAACAATGTATTCGGTTTCCCAAAATGCCCAGCAGGGCTGGGGGGCCATTAGGATAAATGCTCGGGGCACGGTATATTCGTCACCAGTAATCAACCGAAAGCTAGCCAGCTGTTTCCACCACCAACGTGACACGTAATGGGGTCCGTCCGATCATATATTCCGAAACGACGGCCAGGATTTCGGGAGAGCACATTTGAGGTTCATTTAATGTGAATTTCATTTGCACGAGCTTCCCCATTTTTAAACGAGGGCGGGTACCTGAAGCACAACAGTCCCTTAAACACAGAGAAAGAAACAGAGAGAGAGAGAGAGAGGGTCTTTCATTTCAAAGGTACCCTCTTTCTCATATCTGATCGACATTTTTCTGTTAGCAGACAACGATGATGAATTATTATCGTTTGATGTTTCCGATACCTCCGATCTGTTCTTGTGCACTATCATTGAAGACGTTTATGGTTCTTGATTGATCATCTTAGAAACATCCTTCTTTTTATTCTTTTCCTTTTGTTTTTTCGTTTCGAATGATGAGAATTAGGGATGCAGTTCATTATTTTTTATTAAGGGATTTTGGATCTACGAAGGATTTTGGTATCTCAATCATTCAGCGCATTGGATATAGTTGTGCTCATATCAATTATCTAATTTGGATCTATGAAAGTTTATTGCTTTGATCGCATCATAAAATGTTGTAAAGTATACGACAGTTGCCCTTGTTAGCTGTTAGATTTTAGATCAAATATTCAATTTCTTGGAAATTTGGTGGGCGTAAAGATTGTAAAGTTACCTACGTACGTTTGAAAGATGCGGGTGAATGTGTTTTTGTCTAATTAGTTATGCTAGTTTACAATGTAAAGGCTTGCGTGGTCTGAATGGCACGTTGATTTTTAATTTCGGCTCGAGGACCGGGGTGTATCAAGGATTGTAGGAAGTAGCCATTGGCATGAATGGCATGTTTGATTTGTAAACCATTTGATTACATTTTCCTTGGGTCTTTTGTGAATAGATGTCATAAGACGGTAAATCAAATTGACGGGTGATACTTTGTGCAATTCGTAGTTGTGATTAAGGGGTTGAGCAATACTGTTCTCTGTGTTTGTGAGTAATGGTGTTGTTTTCCTGGAGCAGGCAATAAGAAATGGCAGATACTGAGGACATTCAGCCTCTTGTTTGCGACAATGGAACTGGAATGGTCAAGGTACTTATCCAAGATCTGTTCATAGGGCTGACCATTTTCATTTTGATTGCGGTTTCTGCCTGCTTTGCTATTGATTCCAGAATCTACATTGTGATTGCTCTGAGGGATCTTAAATTTTCAGGCTGGATTTGCGGGAGATGATGCTCCAAGAGCTGTGTTCCCTAGTATTGTAGGTCGCCCTCGTCACACTGGTGTGATGGTTGGTATGGGCCAGAAGGATGCCTATGTTGGGGACGAGGCTCAGTCAAAGAGAGGTATTTTGACCTTGAAATATCCAATTGAGCATGGGATTGTTAGCAATTGGGATGACATGGAGAAGATCTGGCATCACACCTTCTACAATGAACTTCGTGTGGCTCCAGAAGAACATCCTGTTCTTCTGACAGAGGCGCCTCTCAACCCCAAGGCCAATCGTGAGAAAATGACTCAGATTATGTTTGAGACCTTCAATACTCCAGCTATGTATGTAGCTATTCAGGCCGTCCTTTCCCTTTATGCTAGTGGTCGTACAACTGGTGAGTAACCATCATTATTGCTTGGTGTATGTATAATTTGATCCTATTTCACTGAAAATTTAGAAAACCAAGTCCAGATAAAGTCTTGGTGGAAAGGCACTATGTGATAATCTTTTTTATTCGATTCTAAGATCTAATAAATAGCTGTACTCTGTTCGTACTTTTTATTTTCTGTTCGTTGTCTTTTAGGTATCGTTCTGGACTCGGGAGATGGGGTGAGTCACACAGTTCCTATCTATGAAGGCTATGCCCTCCCACATGCCATCCTGCGTTTGGACCTGGCAGGTCGTGACCTCACCGATGCCCTCATGAAAATCTTGACTGAGCGTGGTTACTCTTTCACCACTACTGCAGAGCGTGAAATTGTGAGGGACATGAAGGAGAAACTAGCCTACATCGCTCTGGACTATGAGCAAGAGCTTGAGATGGGAAAAACCAGCTCGGCAGTAGAAAAGAGCTATGAGCTACCTGATGGGCAGGTGATCACCATCGGTGCGGAGCGGTTCCGCTGTCCAGAAGTACTCTTCCAGCCATCCATGATCGGAATGGAAGCTGCTGGCATACACGAAACCACATACAATTCCATCATGAAGTGTGATGTCGATATTAGGAAGGATCTCTATGGTAACATCGTCCTCAGTGGTGGCTCCACCATGTTCCCAGGCATTGCTGATAGGATGAGCAAGGAGATTACAGCATTAGCTCCAAGCAGCATGAAAATTAAAGTGGTTGCACCACCAGAGAGGAAGTACAGTGTCTGGATCGGAGGCTCCATATTGGCATCTCTCAGCACCTTCCAACAGGTATTTTGCATTTGTTCTCACCTTCGCGTATGTGAATATGACCATTTATGCACGCGCAAAAGTTTTGAAATAATATGAATGGATAGTAGGACAATTACGCGAAGTGACTATTAAGTTTATGGTTTTTGGTCAGACAAAAAGTGAGTTGCATTACCTAAAAAGAAAATATGGCACATTGCTAGCATAATTGTAGTTCAGATGGTCATTCGAGTATTTCTGACTGAAAAAAAAAACTCCCGCTGTGTGCAGATGTGGATTGCAAAGTCTGAGTATGATGAATCCGGCCCATCAATTGTTCACAGGAAATGCTTTTAATCATGCAAAGAAAGAGGCGGGCAAGGAATTTGCACGATACATTGTGTTACAGAGAGGCTTCCAATGAAGTGGTTGCAGACTTCCATTTTCTATTACTTTCCATTTTTCTTTCATGTTTGTTCCTCTGTAATTTTCTTTTGTTATCTTGGGGCAGTGAACATGGAGGTGAGCAAAAGTCTTAAGATTCAATTTTTTCATAACTACTGTGTTGTAGAAGAGCTGTGTATTGGTCCTGATATGGTTTGGGTTGAAAGAAAATTCTTTTTTTGCTATACTATATATTTGAGGGTCTTGTTTAATCATAGTCACTTTTATAAACCTTTTTATGTCCACCGTTTTCTGCGACTCGAACAACAGATTTTCATACATTGTCCCCCTCGATCTGCTCTCTTATACCACCCAAGTGTCTCCTTTACGAGTGAAGAGTGGAATAGATCTTATGCCAGAGGAAATTCATATTCCTCTTAGAGAGACTTAAGATAAAAGGAATATAATGAATTTTACGGGGAAAGTCCTTGGAAGAAGATAGACTTCAGTCGGGGAAAGTCCTGGAAAGGAGTAAAGGACATTGTGGTGGCTGAGAAAACAATAGAGGAGAGAGAGGACCCTGTATTAACTAGGAAGAAAAAAATAAGAGGAATGAACCCTGTACGCAGTTGTTTGTAGTCACTGTTGCCAAGGGGTTCGAGCCGACAGGAAAAGAGATTTTGCTCTTAATTCATCATCAAGATTTGTGCTAGGTTGGGCCAAAGTAAGTTGGTTTCTAGCGACCCTTTTACCTGTTCCCTAACAATTTAAGAGTAAATTGGTTTGCTGGGTTCAAACAGATGTTCAAAATTTACGGCATATCACTCGAGATATGAACACACCACCACAATTTATTGAAACAACTTGTATATTCGCGCAACGTTTGAGGGTTTACAAACGCCCTAAAAGAAACTTGGAAAGGATTGCATATTTATAGAAAATCAGATCCTAACTTTGCCCTAAACGAAACTTAAGAAAGGGCAAGATATGGCTGAAAGAAACAACGATAAGATGTTGCAAAAAAATGAACCTTTCTTCTTCAAGTTTACCAGGTCCTTATTTAAGATAACGGACCTGGCATTCAAATCAGTCCTTGAAGAATATTGAAGCTTGATGGTCGTACTGTGTCAACAAACCCTCTTACTGACAGCTCTGGTACGGATATCTTTTTACCCAGCAACTCATGGTCTATAAAGATGACGACAACTGTAATATCATCATGAAAGAACCGCCTGACCCCCTTTTCAACCTTCTTAAGGTCATCATATCTCATTTCCCTTTTCCTAGCGGCCACGTTTAAAGCTGCTTTTAGAAGTCTCCTTGCAATCCCCTGATATTTCAGGACAAACAAAAAAGGGAAAAAAAATGGCAACCCAAGGTTTTTAAAAGGGAAAACATGACGGAGAAGTGAGTTTAAAGGATGGAGAAAAAATTAATACCTTTCGTGGGTTATTGTTCACAATCTCAGCAGCTTCCTGATTTGTGATGTGTTCCCAAAGCCCGTCCGATGCAAATATGATGAATTTATCAGTAGGTTGTAAAACTCTTGAATATACAGAAGGTTCTGATGTCAGCACAGGGCGACGGATGGGTTCAGGAAGGTGGAATCGGGGGAATGATGGATCAAGAGAAAACTCTGGCTTCTTCAAGTAAGCATCACCTATAGATCTGGACACCTGATACCACGAAGAGCACAAAAAATCAGAACAAGTTAAATAGTTAGAAGCCAAGTATTTGTTACAGATTAATTTGCCTGCATATAACCTCAAATACGACTGCTAATCAGATACTTAAATGGTACGGATTGCCTCGAATTCAAGTGAATATTAAATCAAAAACTAATGTGACATAGCTTCCATAACATCTAACAAAATAAAAAATAAAAATAAAATGTCAAATGCTAGTGAAGCTATGGAGCACAACAGAGTCAACCAACATGACTAAGTCCTACCAAACCTTGGAATGTTATATACATGACTGATAGTTCCGGTAACCACGTGATCTGTTTTGACTAACTTCACACACACGGAAAATCTCAAAAATTCCCTATGTCTGTCTAAGTGCAATAGGCAGAAGATGCATAAACATGAATCATATATTTGAAAAAGAAATGGAGTGATGATAGCAAGATAAAACCAGACATAGGCTATCTGAAACCCTTGGAAAAGTAGATAGTTATAATAGGGTAAGTGGGTTCTTTTGTAAGCCAGTTCAATTTGTGAATGGTCATCACTAAAGTGCATAAGGTATTCATGAAACGTTCATCACCACGAACTGAAAGATAACCCAGAGTCTGCCATGATTATGTCATATTACCCAGTTCAAAACAAAAGTAGGACAACTGATTTCACTACAATTTCTGATGGGCAACAACAAAAGTGATTCTCTTTGAACAATGACTCATGCATGTGACTCCACATACAGGTATATGAATGTTCTGGGGGCATGTGCGTTAGCGGGAGGACTACAATCCTTAAAGAACTCAAAAAGTCTTGCCTGGGTAAATGGAATAACTACTGATTAAAAAAACTTCATAAATACCAGTCTTCTCTGAGAAACAAGAATCCTGCAATGAAATATCTTCAAGAAAACTAGTAGCACGCTTTAGTTGGGAAACTAAAAATCTATATAGGGGCACAACAACTAAAAGCAAAAGCAAACCTGAATGATGCCCTTAATTCTCCATACTCCATTCTTCATTACCACAACACGTGAATCATCTGGATGCCTGGACCTGAGTTCTTGTCTAACCTCCTCCATACTTGCATTGTGATCCCTAGTCAATTGCTCAGCAATTATCTTGTTAGACCTACCTAAATAACCAATAACAGCTCGAGAATCACCCAAATTGGCAACATATAGAGTTCCTCTCCAGATGACCCCAACCAGGCAACAAGACCCAATTGCTGCAATCAGTGGTTTTATTCCCCATGTCCTACGCACAAGAGTGAGAAACCCATCCTCAGTTGCAGAAACAGCACTTTTTAAGACATCTTCAGATATGGTTCCATTTTCCTGGGCAAGCTCTGTAATCAGATATACCAGTAAACATTCAGAACTGCCTAAAATCAATAAAAGATTTAAGGACGACAACCAGAAACAATAAAAGAAATAATAAACAATGCAACATAAGGTGTAGAAAGTAGGAACCAGACTAACTAACTGCCTAGTTTGACATAATTTTCATCTAAATTCATATGAAATCCCTTAAATGTGAAAATAACATCAGGTGGCCGAAAACAGTGCCACTATCATCCGATTGAGTGTAGCAAATATGATATAACGATCCAGGAAATACAACTTTGTAAGCACACTATGAATTCCGAGATAAAAAAAGTTGAAAAAAAAAATTGGGAACGTTTGCTATAGGCCTCATTAAAGTTAGGAATATTGGTGAAGGGAAAAAACCAAATGCAATCTCGTCTTATACCCCAAACAGCCTGTTATGAGGAAAACCCAAGATTTTCAGATAGGACAGATGGACTAATGCCAGACAGAAAACTTCGAAGAGCAAAACCAAAGGCGAAAATCAGACAACTTAATTTTTCTCTCATAAAGATGGGGAAGATAACACAACATGTCTGGCAAGCATTCTTTTCTTTGCTATCATTTTCTCCAGTTCTTTTCGGTTCTCGTACGTACCAAAACAACAAGCAGAAATATTCACACAGGTTGCGAAGTGTTACGTTATACACCATTTCAGCATTCAATTCACTTTTCCAAGTCTAACACATTGTTGCTTGCGTGGAAATTGTGTTTTCCACGCATCCTTATTTTTCAACGCATTTGATAGTTAGTCACTCTAACAAATATAAAAAATGTCGAAAAATCTAGACATCCTAATTTCCCAACATCGGAGACCATAAACGATTTGCTTCCATACAACCAAACGAACCCTCAACAACTTAAAGTCCTCAAGTCACCACTAATAAACTGCAAAACGCACTCCCCCACAGACACAACAACCATGAATCATTCTCCTGTTGGGTTTACTAAAAACAACTCCCACCGAAAACCGTTTATCCCAATACGATACTCATTGACCTACCAAGCACCAACAAAAGCTGTCAGCATTTCATATCCATCCTGCCAATGGCTTCAAAACTCGAATAACTCCTTCAGACTACCAGAACATAAACTAGCATGAAAAAATCACGGAAAAAAACAAAGAATTAAAGAGGAACCCAAAAGACTCACTGACTAGATGAAGAAAGAGATGGTCACGGACATAGCGAGACGCCTCGGGACCTCCATGGCCGTCGTAAACGCCCACGAAGGTGGCGTTTTGGCCCGTCTCGACCTGGCTGTGATCCTCGATGACCTCGTTGGCCTGGACCACGGCGAAAGAGAACTCGCCTAATAAGTGCTTCTCGAGGTCCCGGCACCAGAGCAGCGAGTCTCCAAGAGAAGAATCAAAGTCGTTACTATCATCCTTGTTCATACGGGCATACCGTCTTACTGGCTTCCAACAAGCAGACGCCATCCTTGCCAGCCACGAGAGCATCCCTCATTTCCCTCACCAGCGAAGGCTAGAGGACAACAACTGTTCCTTTTGCTTTAAGAACCAGATGGGTATGAGTTTGTAGCAAAAAGTTCGAAATTTTGGGAAAACTAGAGAAGCCCAAAAGATTTTTTCTGGCTTAAAATAAAGGAAGTTGGCGCTGAAGACTACAATTAATCAAAGTGTCGGAGAGAGAGAGACTGAATGTGAAAGTAAAGAGAGGAACCTTTGTTTGCAGTGTATTTCAGAGAGACGGAGAGAGAGGGCAATCCTTGTTTTGGGTTAGAGAATAGGAAGGCTTAGCAGAGAAGGAAAGGAAATGAAGTGAAGGACGGATGGAAAGAAGAGAAGGGGAAAGTTGACGAAACCGTGTAGGCAGACTGCAGAGATGCTAAATACACGAGGAGGTAATTTCTCGGGAAAATCGTCTTCTGTTAAATAATGACCCTCTTATTCGATGACACCTACGCCATTGTTTTTCAGGGAAGAGTGGACGTGGGACCCTCCCTTTAACTGTGTGGATCCAACCCGACGTGCTCATAGTCATCCAACGTTTAAAAGACAAGAAAAAAAAGGGCCCAACCGGGTTCGAACCGGTGACCTCTTGATCTGCAGTCAAATGCTCTACCACTGAGCTATGGACCCATCGTTGCATAAAAATCGTCACAAATACATTTTATTCAAAGGTACACTTCTTGCATTTATCGTCCAGCTCACAATGCATCTCGTGGAAATTATAAATTATAATGTGGGCAGAGGACACGTGTGAGTAAGTAGGTGCGACTTATCCATTACAGAACTTCGTTTTTGTACGAAGGGAAAAGTGTAGCATCGTTATAAGAAGTAGATGTGTGTTAGAGGCATGTTGTTTTCCTCCTCCTGAACGAAAGGGGAGAAACACACATGCGGCCCGTGAACCTTCTTTTTTGAAGTATCACAGGTCCACTGATCTTCTATTCAACAATATTGCAGTTTACCTACATTTCTCTCATCTAATCTAATCCGCAAGAGAAAGAGAAAGAAAAGACGGCATTTTGCTACTTTTCTTGTTGCCAACCCCTTTAATTAGACGGCTCTCCTTTTCTGGATCTCATATGGTTGTCATCCCATGATGTTTTCTTTTATTTCTTATACATTATTGGGCTACTATCTTTTTATCCTTTTTTTTTGCTCTTTTTTTTATAGGCAACAAGACAATATATTAAAATTCGAGAACAGTACAGCCAGTACAAAACACAAAATCGACTTGAAGACTAGCAGAAACCTAAACGGACCAGAAGGCCCTACAAGAAGCCGGAACCAAAGGTCCGGTAGCCAAACCGGACAACACAGCCGGTACCATGACAACAACCAAGACCAACAAAGGCCAACACAAACAACCAACATAAACAACCAAGACAATCAGGCCACAAAGGCCAACACACAAGACACAAACAAATCGATCACAGAGACCGGAACCCAACACAACCACCGCACAAAACGATGGCGGCTTCCGCTAGAGGAAAGACGAGCGTGGCGCCGAACCGACTCCAACCAGACAGACTTCATGCAATGACAGACTGCACCATGAGGAAGAGGAGAGAGAGCTCCACAAGGGCGGTATCCAGAGGGGCCAGGTGGATCTTGGGCGTTCGCAAGGTGGACCAAAAACTCTAATTTAGTTGTTCTATTTATTTATACAAAATAAGTAAATACATAAATGAAAAGGTACGAGGAGGCAACCTTTGTGCCTCTTAAGTAACTCTCTCAAATAATAGGATCGGTTCGTAGTCCGGTTTTTTGTACATATGAATCGTGTCCTTTAGTCACCACGAGTTAACTCATATCCACGAAGTCTAATTAATTAACTCATGGGCCGGTAGGTTATCTATTCGGTCAATGTTTTAAATAACAAACAGAGTGTTTTTAGTATACTAGATAGGATAATTATAAGGGATTTTTGCAATTTAGTCACTGAATTTTAGTACTGGTAACAAAATGGTCACTGAATTTATTTTTATTTTTATTTTTACTTTTTAGTCACTGAGAATGCGTAGTGGTGAATTTTCACTCCATCCGTCAAACTTTCGTTAATTTTTAACGCTACATGAAGCGGTCGACCTCTATATGTAGCGGTCGATCTCTTCATGTAGAAGCGATCAACCTTTTCATGTAGTTGTCAACCGCTTCATGTAGCGGTCGACCTCTTCATATTCCGTTAAAAATTAACGGAAGTTTGACGGATGGAGTGAAAAGTCACCACTACGTATTCTCAGTGACCAAAAAGTAAAAAAAATAAGTTCAGTGATCGTTTTGTCATTGTCACCGGTACTAAAACCCAGTGACTAAATTTGTAATTTCCCTAATTATAAATAGATGTTGGTTTGAGATAGTCTAAATAATAATCCAAAATTATAATCCGAAATATATAGCTGGGCACTTTCTCATACGCCTCAAAAAAGTGGAAATTTATTAGCAGAGACAAGATATTGGTGATGCGACTGAGGAAACAAGGGAATCTTTTTAAATTTCATTATTACCATTTTAGTCTAAAAACTAAGTGATTCTTGAAGGACGGACCACCTCCTGCGCATGCGTTATAAAATTCTATGCAGAAATACATTCCCACTAGCTAGAGTCTTTGAGTCCATCAGTTACTACTTCATAGGATACTTCCAGTTCTATCATCTTTGAGTTTCGATTCTTTTTGGGTTCCCCTTTTACGATTCTTTTTGGTTTCCACCGCAAAAGCCACTTTGCTTGTGAATTATTTGCACGTTTTGAAAACCTTTCAACTTATGCAATCATAACTCATGCCCACCAATCCCTTAAGCCAGCTCCATGGACAAGTTGACAGTAGAAGAGCTTTGAGGACAATGTGTTGTAGCTCAGGAAAAAGGAAAACGAAAAAGGAATTTTAAAAAAAGACAATGGGTGGAAGCTGAGAATTAGCATTCATAAATCAAAATTGATCGTAAGTTTATTCCTTCTCAATGAACAGAACTATTTATACACTGACAAGAATAAGTGATGTAAATTTGATGCCAATGTACAGAGAGGCATTTTCCCTTTCCCTCAAAAGGCGGCAATGGCACATCAGAAAGCTTCGAAATTTAACATGGAAAGACCTCAACCTAGACAATATCATAATTTATCAAGCGTTTATGCCTGTGATAATGCTTCTCCATAAACACCTTTGAAGCCCCTTCTACGGTTTTATGCCATGTCTGCACGTTAGAGAGGAGTAAGAAAGAAGATATACGAAGTCAAGGTTCAAAAGGAGTGACTTCAATGGAAGAAAGTTATTTCGCATTTCTTTTGAACTTTCATTGTGCGTGTAAGATTTGAAATAATATAGCAAGCCCAGAAAAGAAAGGCAGAAAAATGAGCATTTTAATAAGAATATGAGTAATACGCTCACCTTCTCAATGGTTCCCAAGAAGGACCTGCTCTTGATATCCCTTGCGCTGAGCCGCAACCTCCCAATCCCAAGTTGCCTAAGCAATGCCGACCGCCTTGTCGCCCCCAGAGGAAGAAGCGACCTCCTTTCCAACAAGCTGGACGGGCTCTCGCATTGTTCACCTTCCCCCATAGCCTTGCTCATTTTCCGGCGTTTTGACACCCTTAACTCTTTCCTCGCCGGTGCCTTTGCAGAACCCGAACCCATTTCGGCAAACTTTCTGAGCAATTCATCGGATGACTTCTTGTTTACATGTTGAACCTTGGCGGAGACAGCAGAGTCCATTACCCGAGAATAGAGAGAAATAACGTTATATGTATGAGTTTTAGCAAGGGAAGCGAAAGTGATGCGCAAATATAAGGAGCGGATTAATACGTTGAGTGTCTAGTTAGGTGGGAAATGGACCGTTGGGGGAGGTAAATTATTTGAATAACGCGAAGGGAAAATATAGCCGTTGGGAAGAGCAAAGCCCAAAGGGTTCAAGGCTTCAAGCGGTCAATGATGCCTGTGGCAGACACGGATGGCATTAGAATACTGCCAAGTGGCAAAGCGGCATAAAAGTTCGATCTGGTTACAGTTTTGTTTTACATTTGTTTATTAAAATAAATATAATTTGTCCCCTCTAATTTCAGTACTTCGTATAAAACAAAGATTGAACAAGGCGGCTCGACGCAGTTCAACTCGCTTGCAGCAGTAAATACTCGGACGTACTCCTAATCAGAGACTCGGCAGAGCCAGTCAATTTTTTTACTATTGTAATTTTAGATCAAAGCTGGTTGAAACCTTTTATTCGGACCTGAGTTGAGCACTGAATTGACTCATTAACGAAAACTCAAAATCGGTGCGAAGTTTTAGGGGAAAAAATTATATCCACGTCCAACATTAACAGCAGCATAATTAATGAAAATAATTCCAAGTCATATTCCACGATACAAACATGTTACACTAAAGGATACAGATGAAAGCCGAATGTAAAGGAAATTCTGCAGTAATATCTTACAGTAGACAACTAAAATAAAAACCGGCGGGGGAAGAAACCTTCTCAGGTTTGGACTTCAGAATCCATCTCATTTGATCTCTTTGAGGTTCCACGAAGACAGACGTCAGAAGTTTTCTATGAAAGCCTGTGAGGTACCAGCACAAAATGCTAACAATTACATCTACAGAAGATTTTTGTCCTTTGAAAAATAAATACCAGAAGCAGGAACATACATGTGTGCATTCTTTGAAGATAAAAAAAGTAGGATTTCCTTTCATCCTCAAGGTTACAAGTCTCACTTAAAGCGGGCTTTTAAAAATTTAATAACTTTCAGTGATGTTTCAAATTGCAAAACTCAATACATGAGACTTGATTTTATATCATCATCCTTAAATAAATAGTCAACGTGGTTTAATACTCCTTATTGGGTTAAACAATAACGTAGAGTATCTAGTACAAAATTGTTCCTAATTATGAGGATGAAACCCGCGGCGGGCTAAACAAACAGAAATTCATACCATGTTCTTATGAGCTGAATTCAGTCCCAAAACTAAGAGGATGGCATTCAAGATTTCTCAAGTTTAGCTGCAAAATGGGAAAAAATGAATGTAAGCATGTATGCAAACTATTATCATATAAGGCCTTCAAATCAGATATTGAGAGACTGTACAAAGCCTTCTAATCCCATATTGAGACCTATACTGTAATGCACAAACTCTCTAATGCTCAAACTCAAGACTTATACCTGGAGAAGATGAAACTTATACTGTAACGCACAAACCAGATCACAGCAGCTTATCAGTCATCTAATACTTTGCAACATAGCACATGCATCACATAAGCTCAGTCAGAGGACCCTAGATGATGAACAATTATAACCAAAAAAGTTTTGGTTTCAAAACCAATTTTAAAAATAAGAATTTGAAATTTGAAATTTGAAATTTGAATTCTAAACTAAAACTAAAGGCTTCTATCCTGTAAAATGAACTAATTAGTAATTTGGCCTGAAATTAATGAAGTGAATGTTACTAAGAAAAAAAATCCTGTAAAATGGACTGGCGTCATGCACAAGTTCCGTTTCTCATTTTATTCAGACTGTTTTAATCTTTATATAGAAGATTTTAAAAGGCATTGGGTTATTAGACATGTGCATGCAAGTCTAACATATTTAAAGTTTCTGGTTTAGAGCTAATTCCTTGCAATTTTTAAGCAACCTGATATGAGATACAAGCTTACCACAACAGCAACTCCTGTATCGCAGAATCTAGGAATGCATATAAGTCTTACCAACTGCCCCTCTGATCCTGCACTTGGAAGTTACCATCTAGTGATTATTGAAAGGAGATCTTTTCTTAATGCAGCATTAAATAGCGATGAGGTAGTCGAGAAAGTACCCTTTATTAAGTCAGTTTTGTATCTATCCTGATTCCCGACAAAGTAAACATGAGGACAGCTCTCAACGAGGAAAGGATCCCTGTCTGTGAAAGGGTAACACCCTGCAAATGATAACATGTAATACTGTTAGTCCAGTCAAATATAAGCCCATGAGAAGTTCAAATTTCAAATTTAACGAATCAGCTCTCCTGATTTCTTCCTCCAATAACCTCTCTCATCTCAAATAGTCAGATGCTCAGCTTCAAAGAAATTTTAAAGAGGCAAGCAACCAAGTTAACAGTAGGAAACAGAATACAGGGATGACCAAGCACATTTATCCTGGAGCAAAATAAGGACATAGCAGAATGTATTATAGACGTACCAAGGGTATTAGGTGCTGTCGGTGCCAAATGTCTCCACCTTAATGTCCTTTCCATGAATTCAATTTTATCCTTTGCCTCCGAATACTTCTCAAGATCATCTACATTCTGACCCGATGTTCCAAGAAATCTGAGAACCACAACACACCATGTCAAAACTTGCTACGTTTTTTTCTTTGGTGGGGTGGGGGATGGTGCTTAGTTACTGAACTATGACAGTCTTATACCTGATATTGTCAAGCTCAAAGCCATGAGGATTAGTACAAGACCTAAAAGTGTTATAAGCTGAAGATCCAGGGAAAAGGCATCTGTGCAAAGGCTGTAAGGAAGAGACATTAGCAACAAAACAATTGATGCAGATGATGACAATGTATATCTGCTTTCAAGGGCATCGAATTAACCTGCTGAGGCAAGGAGAAGTTAGCAGGGTCATCAGGTCCTGGCATGATATCTAGCGGCAAACTTGCAGCAATCTAGAAGTAAGTAAATGTGTAAGCAACTCTATTCGCTACAAGGATGCAGAAACAGAGCTAACTTAGCAATCAAACTAATGATAAGAACCTGCGTGAATAAGATATCTAGCTCTTTACTCGGCTCACAGAGCTTTGATTGATCCTTCAAAGCCAAATTCTGCACGTATTTTCATAATCTATGGATTAGTATTAAGGAACCACAACTAATTAGTCAATTCATGTGCAGGATATTCCTTATGCAAGTAATACACGCAACTATATCTCTGGACCACTAACCGTTCTGCTGGCAACAAGCAACAGACGCACACTAAGGCCAAAGCCCAGGGATGAACATGTCAAAGTAGGGTCTTGGGAGGAAAGAAACAGGGAACAAAGAAAGCAAAGAAAAAGGAGAAATCACACCAAAATCCCCTAGGGTTTCTTAAACATAACACTGAGGTCCTCAAATTAACTTCTATCAGAACATGTGATAGTGGCAGTCTCCCCTTGCTCAAATAGATGCATACATTGTTTAGTATAGTACACATATCAGTCAACTTTCACTAGAAGACCAAATCACATCAAAGTCTGTATAAGTAAAAGTCTATGCAGAACTTGCAGAAAGGCCATCGCAAATATCAGACATACCAAGGTGGGTGACTGGTACTTCCAAAACCACAAAAAGTGTATTGATTTTTCTCCTACTAGTACATATATATATATATATATATATATATATATATATATATATTTTTTTTTAAAAGAAGAAAGTTTAAAAAGAGTCGGTTTTGAATTCAAACACATATAATAGCATCTATTGAGACAAAGCATCATATGAAGTTTTCATCCACTCAAAGAAGTCCATAGCAGTTATAAAATACGATAATAGGAAAGGCAAAATCTAAAGCTTATTCACATTAGAAAGCGAAAAAGAATATATGTAATGCCTGTCCATTAAGAAGACCACGTGGAATTTCAATAGAATTCCCAGCAACTACGAAGTGAACTATTTCTGCTGCAATGCCTTGCTCCTGTTCAATTGATACTTTGAATTAGAAATTCAGGAGATATTGCTACTTAAGAAGTAAACACCCCCCCCCCCCCACCCCCAAAAGCAAAAAAAAAAGCCCGTCAGTTTGAAGGGAAATACAAAGCAAACCTTCTCATCTCCTAAATGGCCTGTTATATGATCAACAAGAAGCTGAGATTGGAGAGGATTAGAAGTGCCGCTCCCAACACTTAACCCAGATACAAAGACAACATACTTGTCTTCTCCTGCACATCAAAATTAATGAAATTGAGGCAATGGTTAGAGAAAGGGATGCCCCAGTTCCGCAGACACAATGCAAATAACTTCAGCTGGGTATATAATAGAAGGGGACATTCATGCAGGTGCCAGCCTAATTGACTCAGGTGTATCTAGATTCCGACTAAAAAAGCTCCTACACAAATTTCCTGCATTGCTATTTGCAATCCCTCCAAACAAAATATTCAGACTACAGAGAAAATAGATTAGTTCTGCATGATATTACATAAGAAGCAAAAGGACTAAACATCACTTCCAAGTAAACATAAATTGACAAAATAAAGGGAGAGTGAAGATGAACGATAGTTCCTAGTAAAATCATGGCTTTTAACTTTGAAAAGATGTTTCACTTGTAACAATACACTCAAACAAATACACACACACACATATACATCATGCTCCATGTGTGAGTGTGAACTTCTTTCCTGCTGAGTTTTTTTTTTCTCCTGAGCAACTACTGAGATGCTTTATGTTTACCCAAAGGCTATATGAGAGGCTAAATTCAATGTCTAAAATTTAGGTCGTCATTTGTGGTCTCAGATTCTTTTTGTTGGTGGATAGCTTGTGTAGAAGCATAATAAATGCAGTCATGCTTCCTTAAATTATTTGACACTTGATACATATTTCACAATAGTTGCATATTTTTAGCAATTAATATTCCAGAAACTATATGGAGAAGAATTTGTCTCCCCAACTAACAAGTCCATGAGGCACATACTCTTCCCAAATGTAGAAACGTCAAGCAGGAAGATAAATTATACTTGGTTCAAGGGGAAGCTTTATCTGGGGTGGTAGGCCAGCTTCTAGGACATCCTGAACCAAGAAGTCACCGGCACCTGTTTCCTTTCCATGCAAAGCAACGACAAGACCTACCACATTTACCATGTCAATGCCAATAAACATGCTTGAGACAGATGATAGTCTAATTTTTTTGGTCCAAGAGTTGGAGTTTTTTGAAAATGAAGAATACAAGACAGACCGACTGCAGCTCAAATTTTAGAAAAAGCTTAGAAAAAAAAAATAACGAAGTTGATCAATCGCAGTTATTTCTGGATTTAATTTGTGAAATTGCATCAAGAATTTGGTTATGAATTACACTTAGCTTGATTACGAAGATCCAATTATGTGTAATCCTAGACCAATTAGAACAATTATTATGATTTGAAAAGATGGTTTAACAAAAGCCACATTCATTAGACTTACAATAAGGAGCACCTCTCAGATACAGATACTAACCTGTTACACATACAGATGGTAAGAGCACATCCCCGGCAAGCTTAACTCTTCCACTGTCATCCTCTAAAACCAGCTTATCATCAGGATGCATAAAATTATGAGGTTTGACAAGAGGAGTCGCAGATCTCTGTAGATAGCAATGAAAAGCTTTTGCTTTCAAAATAGCAATCCCAATGATGAGAACCAAAAATATATGAAGAAAAAAAAAGATATATAAATATACCTCCGTCATTGGCTCAGAAAAAAAAAACAACTTAGTCATTGGGAACATACCTCCTTGGAGTATTCATCGAGAATACAAGGTTTGAGTTTCATGTGCTTGTACAGGGTACCAACAATGACGCATTCCTTGCCTTCTTCCAATTGCAAAATTGTACAAACTGGAAGCCACCCAAAACCAGCAAATATTTAAATACTCCACTGACCTTTCTATCACATCTACTGACAACCTTGCAGATACCTCAAAAGCCATCAATTCTGAGGTTGTGAAATTAATGTCCGATCAAAACCTAGTTTGGTAATTCTCATATGCCCCCCTTCATAATGAATAACCATTCCGTGAACTCAATTCACGCCCAATATAATATATTTACGGTGACCCAAGAAAACCGAATAAACAAAAAGTGGGTGCCAAGATCCTAATTTCCAAATTAACCCAAATAATTCGATAGACGTTCAAAATTTTGGGAGTTTAAATATTTTGCATGCCAAAATTTTAAAGATGGTGTTTGCATGTCAAAATATATTTGGGTTCATATGGGAGAACTCTCATCTCGGAAACACGACATACACCGAGAAATTGGATATTCATGATTTAACCACAAAATCCCGAGTCCTACAAAAGTGCCACTTAAACATAACCTCCAAGTGATCATACATCTATCTCAGAACAAACAAGCACTAGGATACAACTTCAAAAACCCAAAGTGCCCAAAACTAAATCCTTAAATAACAGCCGTAAGAACACCTAAAACAAGATGACCCTAGAATTAACAATGTACGATATTGAACTGGGAAGTGAAACGACAGAACCCTAGTATACCAAGATGCATAAAAAGGCCAGGAATTAACTGTGACTGCAAAAAATTTTAAGTTTCATGAGGATTGAGAAGCAAAGTTACCGGGTAAATGGGGTTTCCAATTGGGAACGAGGGAGTAGAGGAGGGTTCGCATCAAATGGAGACGAGCAAAGTAAATCTGGCTGTACTGCTGACCCCTGTACATCTCCTTCCGAATCTCGAAGTTCTCGTCCTGCAATCCAAAACGCCAAACTCAAAATTGCTGGCAAAATATAGCGCCGTTTGGTCAAAACTATAAACAGATGGAGGTTTAAAAGGCTACTGATAGATGGCTATGGTAAGAATCCCATTTTCAGTCTCTTTTGGTTATTTTTCCCACGGCTTCTCACAAACCAAGCGAAAGGAAAGGGGGACTACCGGACTACAGAGATGGAAGAGTTCAAATTTCAGTAAAACAGAAGTGAAATAAGGTATTTACCAGGGAGTTGTAGGTAGCTTGTTTTCTCTGGACACTCTTCTCTGTGTCGGCTTCCATGGCGGGAAAAGAGAAGTACCCGTCGAATTTCAGTAATCTGCTGATAATACTATAAAGGTACGTTCTCGGAGTTTAGTTATGAATTAAATTATATTAGAAAAATCATTTGTCAGCACGGGGATGTAGCTCAAACGGTAGAGCGCTCGCTTTGCATGCGAGAGGCACGGGGTTCGATACCCCGCATCTCCATTCTCCGAGATTACGTTTTCATAAAACCGACTTCTATTTCACGTAACAGAATTTAATTATAAAAAATTCACTACATAATTTTTTATTATTATAATATTTATTAAAAATCTTCTCTCTTTACATTTTCATAAAACCGACTTCTATTTCACGGAACAGAATTTAATCATAAAAAATTCACTACATAATTTTTTATTATAATATTTATTAAAAATATTCTCTCTTTACTTTTTTTACCAATTCTCGTAACATATCTTTACTTTATAATATTTTTCAAACCCCAATATTCAAAATTTTCACCCTCACACATACCCTAAATATTTCACACGGATTTTTAAAATGTTAAACTTTTTTTTTTGGGTAAGTAAATAAGTAATGTGAAAACTATTGTGTTGTATAGGTTTTTTTTTTATCAAAAATACTGTGGAAGGGAAGACAAAGGGGAAGAGACAGATAGATGAAAACCACAGCGAGTCTACCCGCCTATCCAAAAACGAAAATAACTACCGTATCCGTTCTCTGGCGAAAATACCCTCGAAGCGAGCCCCCTGTGTCCCCTCTCTTCCTTCTACCACCCGGTACTATTCGTTCGCCACTTTAGAGTTCCATTAACCTAGGGTTCCCACTGGATTTTTCCTCAATGGTATCAGTACAAGGCTCACTCCCTGCAATTTCTGCAATTTGCTTGCGTCCCAAATTGCCTCCGTCGTTCCCTTTTCCAACCACGGCTACTCCTCTGGTTTCATCCGCCATGTCGCCGGCAACTCACCGGCAGCAGTCCGTCTGCCGCGTCATTGGCAGGAGACCCGTATTCAGAGCAATGGTTCAGCAGGCCGTGCCGGGGGCTCCGGCCGCTTACGCCAAGGAAATGGAGAGGCTTTCCGCTAAAGAATCCCTTCTTCTGGCCGTCAGTTTTTTTTTTCTTTTTTGTTTAATAAGTTTCTAAAACGCAAAGGCTTTATGGCGGACCAATTTATTTTATATTTTGGCTTTCTTTTTGCTAGCTTTACTGTTCAAATTGGTTCCTTGTTTGTTATGTTTTCTTCTTCAGCCTGGCTTTATGTAGTTTGTCGTTTCGTAAGTTATAATCTTTTTCACTCAGTAGAGTCAAATTCAGCATTTATGCGTTTGGTTGTTGATGATACAAATGCTGTAGATGAAAATACGTGAATATTTGAAGCTTGTTATATGTTTAATTTCCGACTTTTAGTCGTCTTGGTTCGTTGATTTGACAAAATGTACCAGTGATACAGTTACACACTGTGGTCTAATTGTCTGTAGGTTAGTCCATTCATTAGGTGTGCCTCTTTACTTTCAAGAAGTCGTAGCTTTCAGTGTGTATTTCTTTGATAGCTTTCATTCCGATCTCCATATTTGAAGTGGTATAATTTTTTACTTTCTGAATTATATTCATGGTACATTGACGGTCTTCTGTAAATCCTCAACCTCAATCTCATTGGTTTGTTTTTGTGGAACCATGTTTTCAGTTTAAAGATTCTGGGGGTTTTGAGGCTTTAGTAACTGGTAGGACAACGGATATGCAACGCATTGATGTGAATGAGAGGATAACTGGTCTGGAGCGGCTCAATCCAACACCTCGACCAACAACGTAGGTGCCTGCTCAAACAAAGAATTTCCATAGTGTTTATACTTGGTATGAGATGCTAACTTGTTGCCTCAGCTATCCAGGTCACCCTTTCTAGAAGGTAAATGGAATTTCGAGTGGTTTGGGTCTGGAAGTCCAGGATTATTTGCTGCTAGATTTATATCTGAGTGAGTACTTTGTTTACTCGACTTCAAGTATTTTCAACCTTTTTCCCCTCCTTTTCTTTTGGGAGGCAATTGATTGTCATTGTGAAAGCCTTGCATTTTGTGTTTAGAATTTGCTCAAGTTTGAGTGGTGGCTGATAGCTCTGGTCCGATGTCTGCGTTATTGTAGGAGATTTCCTTCCACTCTGGCTAATTCGTCAAAAATGGACGTGGTGATCAAGGATGGAAATGCAAAGATTACAGCCAACATGAAATTACTGAACTCGGTAATAGCTGAAAGAAAGTATTTTTAGGATAGTAGATACCTGCACAAATGGGTTATTCGTGAAGGAAGTTTCTTTTTCATTCTGTATCCAAAACTAAGAAATCTATATTAGCAGAATTTGGAATTTCGTCCCCTGTTTCTTAATGTGGACAATCTGGAGGTAAAGAAATAAGAAAATGTTCAGTAGTAGAGAGTTGTCTATTGTTGACTTGAAATCAGCTTTCTTCAGATCATTATTTAAATGATCTCATGTGCTTGGCACCATTTCAGCTATTTCTGTAGATTTCATAGACTCCTCTTTTTTCAGATTATAACTTTTCAAAAGTGCTTTGCAAAACATAGGTGACAAGAAATGACGATATAGATCTAATGTGGGCCATAGCCTGCCACAGTACATTTTTGTCTTACATTTGAGATCTCAAATTTTCTTGTTTTTGAGCTTTTATTTATGGCGAAATGCAGATAGAAAGCAAATTTATTCTGTCCACCAGGTTAACTGTGGAGGGACCTCTTCGAATGAAAGAAGAATATGTTGAAGGGATTCTTGAGTCTCCAACAGTTATTGAAGAAACGGTACCAGAACAGCTAAGAAGTGCTTTTGGTCAGGCAGTTAACACAATGCAACAACTGCCCGTTCCAATCCGGGATGCTTTCACCAGTGGGGTGACAATCCCTCTCAGTAAGCTGTTCTTCATATTTTCCTTTCTAGTGGAATTGGACAAACAAAACTCTCAATTCTATACTTTTACCACTCCATTGGGTATATCTGCCTAGGGAAATTGACTGTATCTGTTTTCATTACTGATATCACGGTGCTTGGAAACTAACGCAGCTGACGGTCGATAACAGAAAAATGTGTTCTCGATTGCTTAAATCTTCCCTCTCTCCTGTGTTATCAAAGTTTTACTGTGTTTGTCGATCGCTTTCATGAATTCTTGCTCAGCTTTTCTCTTGCCTTGTACAGATGGAACATTCCAGAGACTATTTATGATATCTTATCTCGATGATGAGATACTTGTAAGTATTCCACTGAGCCTATTCCCATGTGTTGCCTTTTAAATTTTGTCTCACTGATTCTGGGGCAGAAATTTATGATAATTTAGACAAAATTAATCTGCAACACTACTACTCTATACTAATTTCATTAATAATTCAATTATTGCATCTCCAACACTATTTTGAACTTTTTGGTAAGCGAACCAACTATTTAACATTAGTTTGAAATTTTGATCTAATTTCTTGGATCCACTGATCCATAATGGCTCAAAGTCACTGCATAACAACATACAAACTGACGAAAATTAAGATAAAAGGGGGGGCATAAGAAATGTGGGGTTTTGCTCAAAATAATTGGTACGGACCGGTGTATATACTAACAGATTATTGGAATTTTAGCCTCGTTGATAACTTTGAGATGTAGTTGGTGGTAACTAACTAGTATGCAATAGACATAATATCCTACAATCACCCCAGTTTCTCATAATCTCGTTGGAGTGCAACAATGAAGATTATATGAATGGCTCCCAAAAGGGGTTGATTTTACTCACTATCTGAATGTTTTTGCTGGTTTCAACTCAGATAACAAGGGATACAGCTGGAGTGCCTGAAGTTTTGGCAAGGTTGGTTGCACCCCCGTCTTCCTTGGCAGAACCTATTACTGAGTATGAGAGTTAGGATATACATGTATGGGAACGGAAAATGTTTTCTGGTTTAATTAGCATTTTGAGCTCAAGAACTACATTTCATGTCGATCCTCTCTCTCTCTGAGAGCTTCTACCATTTTATTTCCTCGTTCCATTCACTTTATACACTGTCAGATGCGGCTAAAATTGGGGAAGAAGCTCTCTCTCTCTCTCTCCCTGAGAGCTTCTACCATTTTATCCGCAGGCTATGGCTGCTGCCACTGTTGACCAAAAAAAAAATTGACCAAGATTAAGTTTTCATGCCCGTAAATGTGGGATTAGGTTTCATCGGCATTTTCCAATTTGCAATTTGTATATATTTTTTCATATTTTCTAATGTAATTGGCCTCGCGATTCTAATGTGAAGCTTTTTTTAAGTTGTGTTTTAAGTATAAAAGTCGGTAAAAAAGTGAGGATAGTGAAAAAGCGAAACATTTTATGGGAGGTGATAAAAAAGTGAAAAACTTTATGTGAGTCAGTGAAAAAGCGAAAATAGATAAATTTTTGTAATATATGGTTGCTGAACGCACCGTGAGGCCGGGGATTCAATTCCTTGTTCGTGTGGACTATGAACGTGCTGGCCTAACATGTGCGCTCCTGCTTTGCAAAAATGTTCTTCGCCACCGTGACGATAGAAGTCTTACCTCACCCCGGAAGACAAATTGCTCTACTTGACAGTTTTCTTGGTTATTATATTCGATGTTCGGTGTCTCATTCAGACCCTTAAAAATCTCCATGTCGACATGTTGGGTTGTCATGTTGAACGCTGAGAGCTGACCCATTAGCTCTCTCTTGCTTGGTGGTGGCTCTGACTTATGCGGGAGCTAGTAGCAAATTTTAATCCGATTTGATTGTTTACTAAAATTTTGGGAATATTTTTAAAATTTTGTGAATCTTTTGAATGTAGAATTTTATTGGAATTTGTGAAAAGTTTGAAATATATGTATAAAAGTTAATAATTTTGAAGTATGTTTATTTGTTTGGAATTTTTGGACAAACAAACATAAATTTTTCAAATTTTATGCCTTGGGCATAAAACCAAAGCCCATCATTCAACTTTTGTAGCTACTCTCTCTCTCTCTCTCTCTCTCTGAAAATGGAATCGTACCCGAACAACCAACCGACACAAGAGGAAAAGAAAGTGTACTGGGAGCAGTGGCGGACGCAGGGGTATCGAACCCGTGCGTCCGCTACCCATTACTCGCACAAACAAAATTTTTACATTTGTTTTTTTTATTTTATTTTTATTTTTATTCCTAAGTTAGTTAGTTCCGATACCCATTAAATTCAGGTCCGGTACCCATAAAGTCCAGGCCAACTAAATTTAATGGGTATCGGATCTAAAACAAAAAAAAATCTACACATTGATTTTGCTCCTAGTAATACATAATAACTGAGACAAATATACAATTATTATGATTTTTTTATTTTGCATCAATTTCAAGTTCTTCAACTGAGGGATGATAACTTCCTGTCATCTTGCTAAATTTATGTTAGTAAAAAATTATTTACTCTTTGCTCTTAATTTTTCACAATCAAGATCACTTCATTTCTTTCTCCATATGTTGATTTGTTTCTTCATTTTTATTAGAGATCTCGAAAAATGTTGTGTTTGTTTAGGATCCTTGTATAGGCCAAACCAAAGTTCTGACCACTTTTGGAATATGTTTATCTAAGGAACTCTTTTACTAAATCTTGTTATCCTAGAATTTTTTTATTATTATTCAGAGCATTATTTGTCATCAATTGTTGCTTTGTGTGTGGAAGTTACTTTGGAGAATGTGAATATCTTTCAATTCCAAATCCATGAACCTAGAGAAATTAAATTACAAATGCATCCCCAGTAACCTTTTGTAAAAAAAAAAGGAAAAAAAGACAGACCCCAGGTTTGGTAGTAACCAAAAAATGTAAGAAAGACAACTCCTAGTGGCATCAAGACCTCAACCATCAGAATCATCAGTAATTTGTTCTAAAGTTTTAGAATTAAGTAGAGAATTAACTTGAATCAGATTATCAAGAGTGATTTGCGTAATAGGATGAGAGATAACTTGATGAATGATTGCATGTTAGTGTACATCGAGCAAGAAGTTTTTAAAACTATAGAACAAAGTTATTTTGCAACATTTTCAAAAGATGCAAACTCGTAGGATTCAATTGTCACCTCTCAGTCGCAGTACATATTACGGTACATGTATTTCAATATTTTTAATGCTTTTAGTCTTAATTTTCGACATTGTAACTCTAAGACAATGTTTTGCATTACAAAGGAATTTTTTTTTTGTCATTTCGCCTTTAAAGTTCGACACCCATGAATTTTAATTCTGGTTCCGCCACTGACTGGGAGTGAGGGGTGGGGAAAAGGAAATTGAGTAGGGTTCAATTTTTGAACTGCTTCTGAATAAATAAAGACTTACCCATAACGTTTCTTCTTCGTAATGTCCCCTTTAATTTCAGAATTCCAAGGACAGAAAATCAAAAAAATAAGTCTGAACTCGACGAGCAATATTGCACTTCTGCAGCCATATTATTATCTGGTGAAACAGAGGCCCTTCATGTTAAAGAAGAGAAGGGTTGCAAAGTAGCTGCCTCCAGCTTCCATATAATTTATCTGGTTGCGTGCTCGATTCTGGAGCTGCCAAAAGCTACACTGCAATCCCGTTGATGTTGCTTGGAGGACCAAAGGCTTGATTGAATGCAATATAATACTTAGATATACAAATATCTCTATAAAGAGACAAATAAGGTCGTTGGTTTTTCTTTTTTTGTAACATATAATTATAACAATTAAGTCAAGTCGTATTTCATTTCTTCCTCTTAAATAGCTTCCAAGGGAAGCTAGCTGCTTTTTGTTTATGTAGGAGAGCTAGACCGGCACATCACAGCATCATGGAAGTTGTAGAACCTTATTAGGATATGTTGTCCTAATCTAGTTTGAAGAATATGTAATGGCCAACTTAATCCGATTTAAGCACCGGCGCCCCATCAATCAATTTATTGCAATTTGGGAATAAAGTTTATAACAAAAAATGTTGACTTCATCCCACTGTTTCCAAGTCAATTATTAATAGCAACCTCCACTGCAAACTTGGGTTCTTAATTAATTTTTTTTCTGATTATGAATATAAACAATTTTACAATGTAACTTGCAACCTAAGAAAATTAGCATTGACAACCACGGTTAATCTTGAACTAATTTCTAAATGCAAAGTCCTAATCCGAATGTTTGCGGCTCATGTTGGGATCGATGTTTATATTATCATTTCTGGTGCTTGCATTAGTAGTTGGTATACTGGGAAGATACGTGCTATGAAGCCACTACACAGACATTGTGGTTAAGAAATTTTGTTAGTGGTCTCAAAGTTGTTGAGTCTGTTGAGAGACCAATTAAGATCTTATGTGATAATTCTGCAGCTATATTCTTTTCAAAGAATCATAAAAGTGGAAGTAGAAGTAAGCACATAAATATCAAGTATCTTAGTGTGAGAGAAAACATCAAAAGACGTGTCGTTTCTATAGAGCATATAAGTACTAAGCTTCAAAAACTAAAGATTCTCTGTATCAATGTATTAAAAGAAAATTTATTTCTTTTGTATATTTCATGTAAGAATAAAATCACAATCAACCAATTCGATTGTGAACGCATCAGAATAAAATATAGTAGGATCTTTTACCTCCAGCCATCTTACTCAGCACTTGAACGGAATCTCTGCAAAGTAACTTTATGAATCTAAAGTGTTTTAGTGAGGCTCTTCCAACCTATGTCTATGCCTTACAGAGTATGTCATAGATGATATACACAGGCCTCTATTTACAGGCTAGGTCAGGGACCCTCAATCTGTTGTAGATTTTGATTTGTTCTTTCCATCAAGGAAATTCAAATAAAAAATTAAATAACAATCTTTATCTAATCGGTTACCATTTGAATTCCAATTTAAATCAGAAATCAAATTGCAATCTTTATCCAATTAGTTCTAAATTTGAATCTGATACAGATTTTATAATCTTATTTAACTGACACCATAATCTTTAAAACTTTAAAAGATTATTTACATATGACAATTAGGTCACCTTAAGGAAATATTCTAACATGGAGCACATAAGTTTATGTAGCCAAAAGAGGAAGGTAAACAAGCAGATTGTACAAAAAAAAGAGAACGTTTCTGATATGGTCTAGGCAATGCATTTTCCACGAGAAAAAGCATTTGTAGTTTTCCAACATTTGTCTGATGACTCCTCTCCTTTGTTTGCTTAATTAAAAGCTTCTCTTGTCAAAGAATTACATGCGCATGATAGATCTGCTATTTTCTCAGAACACATTTCTGCTAGGTGTGTTTTTCTTCGATATCAACTGGGCGAATTATCTTGGGAACTTATAAACTGCGGTTCGAAGTTAAGTACTCAATGGTTCTCGATCGGATACATGTGTTTCTCGTTGCTTATGACAGCTTAATTAGGCAGCATTTATGCCCTAGATGGTAAGTTCTCAACAAGGGCGCTGGACGCGCTAGACGATCGGAATGTGTCTGAAATTTGTGAACCATATCATGTGTAATATGTTTTCTGTTTGACTTGTTTGTATCGACCGACACGACAAGCGAGAGACGACTTCAGTAATAAAATCACCCAAATGAAAACTATGGCAATTCTTGCAAGAGAAGTCGTGACATATTTAGCTAGTATAAAATTTCGCACGTTCTTGTTTGGTTCGCCAGAAAATATTCTCAATGAGAGATATATATATATAAATAGAGAGAGAGAGAGAGAGAGAGGCCCACAGAGAGAAGACAAGAGCCAGGTCCATCCAACAGGAAGAGATCGATAAACCCTTTTATGCACTGATCATGATGAACTGTATTATCGTAAGAAAACTTTAAAAAAAATTGAGAAGATATTGAGTTGCTTCTATTACGTCCAAATTTCATCAAATAGAATTCAGTGCAATTTCTCTGCAAAACTGAGAATTCTGCAAGTCTAGCCCTTGTATTTACAAGCACAAAGAGATCTCAGAGTATTAGATCATCAAGTAGCAAATTCAAGAGAGCCAATTAACCTAAAAGAAATAATTCAGCTAATTTAAGCAGTCTAGCACCAACAAACGATTTTTGTGATGATCAAGCATTCATAAGAATTAAAAAGAAGAAAAGGCCATCAAAGAAAACATGTCATGATTTCGATCTTTCAGTGTCTAGGTAAGCTGAGCTTCTCCGAAGCCATGCATGTGGGACGCATCCACCGGAAGAAATGGGTACTCACCAAGTTCTTGAATAAAACCCTCCAAATCTGCAAAGCCGCCCAAGAACCCTCCTGAATTATCCCCATTCCACATCCCTTCCTCATCCTTAACTCTCTGATCCCTTGACTCCAGACCACGAAATCCAGATCGGAACTCCATTTTCTTCGTGATCACTGGCTGGACTGATGAAGAACTAGCGCTTCTTGGCTCTTCTCTTCTGGGAATTCTTGGTTTCTTTTTTAAGCCCTTTTCTGTAGGTTTCCCGGTGAGTCGTTGCACTAACTCGCGGAAGTTTGCTGCGTCGGTTTTGATGATCTCAGGAGCAAATATGTGAATTATGCGTATCTTTGGCTTGGGTTTGGATATTTTTTTTGAATCTTGGTGCATGGCAAGAGGAGCTACAGTTGAAGTAGTTTTCCAAGTTTGTTTCTTTGTCATTATCTCCATGGAACTTGATCACTTGCTCGCAAAGAAAGAATGAGAGAGAGAGAGAGAGAGAGAGAGAGATGCTGAGAAGCTTGTGTCTCTGTTTAGAAGAAAGGAAGGGTTGTTATATATAGATGGAGTAATGTCTTAGATTGTTCTGTGGGAGGGACAATGAGAAAATATTATGAGTAAAAGGAAGCTCTGTTAGGGAGCAAGTAGTGGATGAATCCTTGTCTGGCAGATTGCAAGTAATTAGTCAATAATGTAAACAGAACTAATGGTCCCCCAATTCCCAATTTGTGGATTACATAATAATTGAGGTTTTTTGGGGGAATAATGTACATTCAAGAGATCAAGAGAACGGATATAGCTCATACTCCTTGAAATGACCAAAAGTGCCCCTTTTTTTCTCTCTTTTGAAATGAGTCCAAGTCCCTGTTGTTCTCTCTCTCTCTCTCTCTCTCTCTCTCCCCTTCTGTTTTTGTCTCTGCCAGGCCTTTCAAAATCAATTATTCAAGGTTGGACATTAAACTGTCGTTATAGTACCATGTGTTGAGCTATCAAATCCCATTTGTGGAATTAAATGAGGAAATTTAACTATATCTTGGAAATAAAATATATGTAGCTTCCTCTGCTGCATGAATTTAGGCAGTAATTCTGTCGGTTGAAACTATGTTTCTCATCAGAAGACAGCTTTCCACCATCTTGTTTCGAGGGCTAAACAAAACATAACCAAAGGAATTCTGCAGTAAATCACAGGGTTTGGAGGAGAAGGGGGTATTTTGGTCCCTGAGTTCTTGTTTAAATAATGGGAAGTACATCCACCAAACCTCGCGAAATCCGAGTATAGAGTTAGAATAAAAACCAGGATCATGGCTTGCACAAACAACAGCCGTGCGTACGTTATCCGCGTTGCAGACCCAAGAGATCACCGATCGAGCTCGTGATGTATTTTCACAACGCTTCCCCTTAACGGTTTCCCTTGCACATATATCTTACTTACCCAGTACTGATGTTCTCCCCTTGCTGTGTCTAAAGATTCTATGATTGATTTTGCACGTTTGAGGACTCCTACTAATGAATATTGTTTAAATTGTTTTACAGTTCACCAACCAGTCGAATCGGGGATGTTAAGATATAAATTTCCTGTTTAAGTTGAAGTTTACTTTGTAACGAGGAGACATATATGGAGTTATATATTGTTTTGTATATTGCATCGACATAGAGAACTAATATCACATGATTGTTTTTATATTGTTTTTCCTCGTATTACTGAACATATCTAATCCCAAAATTATTGTCTAAATCCACAACACAATCAATCAATATCATTAGTTACAAATCGAAAACTACTATTGTTACTGAACATGGTTCATAAGAATTTTGTTGGAATTCTTGCTGCCTGTTGCTTTTCATGGAATTAGGTAAGGGAAACACAAGCCCATAAGTTTTGTCCCACCCATTTGCTAGTACTTTAGCTATTCTGCAAAATCACTTATTTTCCTGTTCAACTAAGGGAATGTTCGTTTGGAAGAAATTTATAGAATTATGATAAAATTGTGAATATTTAGGTTATGTTAAAGTTGTATTGACATGCGTGCAGAAATTGTTAAAAGTGATTAATGTTTGTAAAAAATTAATAAAGTGTTGTATTGAAATACATGTGTTTTGCGATGTTTGGATTATAAATATAAAAGTATGATGCAAATCCTAAAAAAAAGTGGTAAACGAACATGACCTAAGTAGTACGTAGTACTGCTTGCAAACCAAGATATATATTTTTGAAAAATTTTAAAAATGTTATTAAAAATTGAGATAGATTAGAATTTTATTAAATTTTGAGAAACAACAGTGAAAAGTAGAATTTTATAAAAGTAAGTGAAAACGTGAAAATAATTATTTGAATAAAAATTTTATTATTATTTTCTTAATCAAAATTTTGAGTATGTTATCTTTACATTCTAAAATTTTGGATTGGTAAATTTTTTTCCCATATTTTGAATTTACAAACACTACAAACTGGTTTGTCTTCCTTATCTAGATATAAATATATACATATATCTTTGATATAACTATATCTACAAGTAAACTACAAACATTGCTTGGGTTTTCGTTTTCGCCGAAACACGCTTTCATTCATAGCGTTTCTTGCCTCAACTATCCTAATGAAATGAGCATAATTTTTATATATTTTTTAATTTTAAACACATTTCTTACGTAATGGGTTTCTAATATTTAAACTTTTGTTGTCTTTTCTTCCGTTAAAGGCACTATATATGTATATATGTATATATCACATGCCCTTTTGTTCTTGTCTTATTGCGATTGCACGACTGATTAATATAATGGTCCTACAGGGTTTGAGGTTTTGGGACTAATATATCTTCTATATCCGCTACCATATTAGAAAGTGACCCAAAGAGAGCGACGCTTGATGACGTGGCAGTCTTAAGCCAACACGCCATAGATGACAATCACAGAAGAAAACTCTGAAAATTCATGGAAACAAAATTTAAAAATAAAATAAAGCATGAGCTTATGTGAACGTGACACAGGATAAGATAAATTATTTCCCTTATAATAACTTACGAATAAACAATTTGTACTATATCATTATCTTATGAGATTATAAAAGTCAAATCCATCGGGCCATTTTTCTAAACTTTAATAAATAAGAGAATTATGGTTGAGCACAAGGCAATGACTTTTGGGAAGGAGAAAGAGGTAGAGACAGATTGGTTGGTACGTACAGATTCAGAAAAATCTTCGAAGGATTTTCTGTTATTATGTGTTTAATTGTAAAAATATTGGGGTGATAAAAATTTGGCTTAATTACTGTACAGGTTTTGTGGTGTTCAACTTTTACAAAATAGTGTATGTGGTATGACTTTCAACAAAATGATCTACGTGATATAGTTTTGAGACAAATTAATCCTTCCGTCCAACTGTCGTTACCCACTTAATGGGATAGTATTGTAAATGTCACGTCAACACCATTAAGAAGTATAATCTGATGTCTTTTTAATTATTATTATTTTTCAAAAAACACGTGTCAACGCGTGAATGATGTTGATGTGGCATGTACAACACTATCTCGTTAAGTGGGTAACGACAGCGGGACGAAATGACTAATTTGTCTCAAAACTATACCACATGGACTATTTTGTTAAAAGTCATATCATATGTACTATTTTATAAAAGTTGGATACCACAGGACCTGTACGGTAATTAAGTCTAACAATTTTAAAGTATTGGAGTTGATGAAAAAGTGAAGAGATAAATAATTTGAATAAATTATTTATTTTTTTAGAGTGAAAAGTGATGATATGGTGAGAAGAGAGAATTTTAGAGAGCTATTTTATTTGGGTAAAATTTATAGATGATGAAAAATGTTTGGTCTCAAACTTCCCACCCCCGATCATTATTCCGAATTGAGTGGGATTTTTTTTTTAAAAAAGGGAAGAAATTAAAAAGTGCCAAATGTGAAAATTAGTATAAAAACCAGCTCAGAAGTGCAAAAAAAAATCCAAAACCCTGACTAAAGAAAAAAAAAAGAGAGGATAACAGTAAGGGTGGAAGGGCATGACTGCCGGCAGGGGAATATCATGTGTACTTTCGGGGGTAGAGAAAGTGAGATACGAGTACGAAGAGGATCGTCCGTGGATGATAGCCTTATAACCGTCAGATCCGCACGTGGTCTGAGACGCCATCAGATCTGACGCCCGGACACACCCACGCAGATACTATTTCCGTGTTGACGTCACAAAAGCGAAGCAGCACACGAGCCTCGTGCCTGCTGGGCCGGTCCGGCCCACATCAAAAAATTAAAGTAAGCAATAGTACGTAGGAGAATCCTAACCGCCCACGTAGCGACGTGCGTGTGCGTACTTTGTGACCTACGCCAGCCAGCAAAGCTCTGCTGTGCCGGGAGACAGACCGTTGACGTGGTTCCAACTCCAAGTCCTTGAGGTTGAGGGTGCACGCACGACTCTCTCCCTCTCGCCTCTGTGCTATTTGCGCATTAGCTGTATCCTGCTGGGTTTTGCTCATAATTTCCGCCTTATTTTCTACCTTCCACTTGGTTTGATTCCTCATAAGTTTTTCTTTTGGAAAATCTCAGTGGTGACCCAGGTTGACTCCAACCAGTTCATAGCAACGAAGAAGTTCTATTATTTTTATATATTTTGCCCTCATGATGGGAGAATCCACATTATAAATGAGAATTTTGAACTCTTGTAAGTTCGTTTGCACTGGATATACAAGGGGATCTGCTTGGTTGTTGAGAATTTTAATGATGGAGGGTTATAGACAACAATTGATAGTATAAACCGGAAAGAAATTAAGATTTCAAATGTGCTTAGCAATTAATGGAACTTGTACAGCATTTCAGAGAGTAGTATATTGCCTTTATTTCGGGGTCAACTCGAAACTTCTGATAATTGTATCCTTTGCAACCACTTGTAATTTTCAATCTAGTTAGACTTAAGTACTTTAGTTGCTTGGATTTCATTAACAGGTTTGATGGGTCTTTATCCTTTTCCTCTAAAATAATTGGCATCTAAAGTATAAATCTCAACTGTGTTTGTTTACACTTAAACGGGTGTCTACAATGCGTATGCATGGGGGATCAGATCCAGTACGAAATATTTCGCATTTTTGGAGATGACAAATTAAGGCCAATAACCAATGTTTTGGAGGGTAAATCTTCCAGTTCTAAGATAGGATTTGAACGAATTCCTATCTCCCCCCCCCCCCCCCCCCAACATGATTTCTTTGCAAATCTTTTCCCTTAGACCTTGACAGGCAAAGACAATCTTGGTGTAGTATTGTTGTTTTGGAGAAATGCTTTTTTCTAGGCCAAAACTCCTTGTTTGCATCAAACCGTAGAGAGTGCATGCATGGAATTAGCTTAGGGTGCCCAGATCTCTTCGATTGAAAATGTCATGAAACCAAACATATCAAAACTAGCTATAGGAAAAAGGGGTACGTAGCCCATTAGCATTAATTAGGATATCTTCTTTGTTTCTCATGTACTCAAATTTGTGAATGGGATTATAGTGTACTAGAAAATGGCCATTCCAAAGTCGTTTAATATACTTAATAGAGAGAAAACTTGAAAACTCAGCGCGATATTGGTCCTATGGGTCGATCATATATAAGGGGTTTGAGGAAACTGGCTCGGGGCATGAACGGCCACTTATAATTAATGCTTAGATGGTCTGCAGGTTGATCTATACGCTGAAATTATGCTAATTATCAGCTATGGCTATTGTGAGGCCTTATATCTATGAATTAAGCAAGAGTACTCCGTGACATAGATCAATTGCATGATCTCAACAACAATTGCACTGCAACAAAGAAAACTTCCCACTGAGCGCGCAGCAGCACTCCACTCCACTCCACTTCTTATTGCATCCAATAACAAAGGAAGAAGAAAAGGAAAAAAGCAAGAAAGATTAATCTTTTGCTGCTATCACAGTTTCACAATGCGCGCGCTTAATTAATTTTTCTCAAACGTATGGCTTTCAAGAAGAAGCTAGCTAGGTCTTCTAAAAGCGCTTACATGCAGCTTCACATTTTACTGCGTGTACTGTGAAGAAGGCTTTTTTTTTCTCTCCGTAACGTGTTATCATCCAACATAAGCGTCTCTCCTAATTACACCAGAATTATCACAACAAGCAACATCCTCAGGAATATCTGAGGGACCGAGCTGTTCTTTGTCTGTATGCACTTGTACCCATCTAGCAAGATGTGCCATGGAATTGCCTTCCCTAGGGGTCCAATGAAAGCTCCATAGGGGATTCAGCTGCATGAGTTCCCTGATAGATATGATCTCGGTTTCTACACTCCAATTAGGGGGAGAAGTAAGGTCCATAATCTGAGTAATCTCGGTTTCCAAATTTTTTGCCCTTGAAAATTCTTCGCCAGACTACAAGCTAACCGAGCCGCTCGTGCTCCCTTTTGAAAGGGTCATTGCCAGGCACTTTTGAAATACGGGCTTGCTGGATCTCTCCTTTCCAATTCTTGCAAACAGCCGCCATACAAAGCCAATTATCATGAACAGAAGCATCAAAATTAATCTTGAGTCCAGATTCGGGGGGAGGAACCCAAGATAGCATAGTAACATTAATTTTTTGAGTCCATGCTATATTGTGGGCAATATCAACTCTGTTGATATTTGATAATCTCACCTTATATATATATACATATCCACGGTAGCTAGAAGAACAAGCTTTTAAAACCCTCAATTTGACCAATGGAAGAAATGATTACATATACAACTCTGTTGATATTTGATAATCAACCACCTCTTAGCTATCATCTACCATATTTTAGAGTACTCATTTGATTACAGAAGTGATCGTGATGGTGTAAAAGTAGGAGGATGACATTCAAATCTCTGTTGTTTCAAAGGCCGGGGATGACATTCAAATCTCTATTGTTTCAAAGGCCGGGGTGGCGGGCCAATACATGCCCCCACCCGATCCATGAGACTATTGTACTGGAACTGCCGTGGTTTGTTCAAAACTGCGGCAGTTCGATACCTCAGGGAGGTGGTGCGGAAACACCTCCCTGAATTTTGTTGTCTGGCCGAAACTAAAGTAGTATCTGTTAAAAACCGTCTAGTGTCTATGGGTTTTGCTGAGTGTTTTGAAATCCCCTCTAGTGGGTGTAAAGGTGGATTAGTTGTTGCTTGGCGTAAGGGGATCATTTTGGATGTTGTCCACTCTAGTAACCATTTCATTAATTTGGTTGTGCATTCTGACCCTCAAGGTATTCTATGGTTACTAACTTTTGTCTATGGACCCACTATTTGGAATGAAAAAGGAGGTTTTTGGTATGAGTTGGAACGTAGTGGCTCTAATTTTGTTGGACCGTGGCTTTGTCTTGGCGATTTCAATGCTATCTTATACCAAGAAGATAAATGGGGTGGCAGGCCAGTGGGCTCTTCTTCCATCATGGGTCCTCTTAACAGATTCCTTTTGCATGCTGGAATGGTAATCCCTACACTTGGTCTAACGGCCAGGAAGCGAGGAGTCTGATTATAGAGCGTTTGGATAGGGGTTTAGCCAACGGGGAGTACTGGCGAAGTATGTTCCCTAGAGCGACGATTCAACATCTGACTAGACATGCTTCAGACCACGCCCCAATTTTGCTTGACACAATGGGTGCATAATCGGTGAGTTGGGAAAATGGTTTTGCTCACCTACTTACCTGATAAAGAAATATAGTATAATTAATCATATTTACAAATTACCAGCTCTCCATGTATGTCTTCGGGTTGCAAGAGTACTTAATGATCATTATTATCTCCTGCAGTGACGGAGCCAGAAACCCAATCAATGGGGGGCAAACTTTTAAGGAAAAATGACAAAAAAAAATTATTACGTAAGGCAAAAAAATGTCTTAACACTATAAATATAAAAAATTAAGGACTAAAAATACTAAAAAAAACGTACCGTACTATTTGCTGATATTGAGAGGTGAGATTAAAGATTAAATTCTTGTTGTTCAAGATACCAATAGAGCACCAAATAATCACACAAACAAAGTATATATATATATATATATTTATATATATATATATTCTTTATAAAACAAAACACATAAATGAAACAAAGTATTTTCAGCAATATAACTGATCTTTACTTCCATAAATGAAGTACTTACTTTTGTTGCCAGAAAGGATGTGCCCTATGCTCAAAAAGTTTTGCTGAATTTGTTGGGATATGTAAAAAGAAAACATAACACATAAATGAGAAAAATAAACGATTATTGTGTTTCTATTATTCTTGAAAGAAACAATAGCAAAACGAAGCATATTGGAAAAAGAAGCCAAAAGATCTAAAGTTAAAAAAGAATCCAAGTTCCAAGGGCATAAAGATACTTCTCACCCTTGCTATAGCTGTTTTTTAGACAGTACTATTGAACACGAGCTTATCAGGAGTGGAATCTCTATCAACAATAAAATAACCCGAAATTGAAAGGTGGAATACATTCTTGGTAAATGATAATAGAAAAAAATTTGGACAAAAAGTTCAATTTTAACATCCAAATAACTATTCTACTCTCCTTACAAAATGAGAAAACAAAAAAATCGTAGTTCAAAATGCCTATTACCTGGCTAAATTAATGGCTAAAATTTTGAAGAAATATATCTATAACTTGATCCAAACGTCACAAATTACAATGGAAAAGAAGTTTCACCTTTAGAGAAAGACAATTAAAAACAAGTTAATCTCATGAGCTATGAAAAAGCAGACCTAAACAAACAAAAGAGAGATGAAAATGAGTCTTACCTCAACTTTGGATTTTCATAAAATGTGGAGAAGTCAGACATGTAAAATTAGACGATGATAGTGACAATAAAATGATATAACCAATGATTCTCTAGTAGGTAAAGATAGACACGCAACACACTTGAATAATTGAATCATCACTTATCCAACAAGAGCACACCACCCCATTTCTCAGCATTTGTGATATCCAAATTCTCAACCAATTCCAACATAAAAGGCAAAAGAACAAAAAGAAAAGCAGCACTAGAATAGCGAAAACATCTATTTCAAAGATTACTGCACACAACGATTATCAGGACTCAGGAGAAGTATAGGAAATATTCGTCGCAAAATTCACGACAACGTCAACAAGTTAAGGTAGGATTTCAAGTTTTGACACAAATAAATATCTCTTTGCTTATTCTTTTAGTTTGATTTTGAGGTACTAGGCTGCTTGGGCCTTAATTAAGGGGGGCGGGCTGATTCATCTATGCAGGCAAAGGGGCGAGTTTAATTTTTAGTTGGCCAAGGGGGGCAGACCTAATAAAAAAATAAAATAAAAATGATATGTAAAAAAAAAATTGGGGGGAGCCAACAGGGGCAATGGCCCCGGTTCGCCCCCCTCCCTCCGCCTGTGATCTCCTGTAACTATCAGCAAGGATCGTGATCCTCCTACTTTTACACCATCACGATCACTTCTGTAATCAAATGAGTACTCTAAAATATGGTAGATGATAGCTAAGAGGTGGTTGATTATCAAATATCAATAGAGTTGTATATGTTATCATTTCTTCCCTCGGTCAAATTGAGGGTTTTAAAAGCTTGTTCTTGTAGCTACCGTGGATATATATATAGGACACATATCTCGTGGGTAATAAATAAATTAGTGAAGCTTTCATTTGGGTACTAATTAAGCCACACAAATTGAGAGAATGCTTTACATGTTTTTAAACTGATTTATTTTGATAGGTTTGGATGCTCTTGCCTAACCGCCAAATTTGTCAACGGGTCTGCGCAGCCACCAAGCCCTAATTAGAATACATCATCTGTCATCACCACTAGTTGTTCACTGACATATTTGAAACGGACATGATCTTCATGATTAGATTGTTTGAGAGGATGAGATTATTATCTTTTAAGTAAGTTTATAATCTAATGACTAGCTGTTTTAATGTACGACCCAAAGACGAGCTGACCAATATGTGCAACCTTCCGAAAAGATTAGTTATTGCTAAATATTTTTTGAATACTTCTAAATTGTCGTGATCTCGGGACGTATTAGTGACATTTCCACGATATCCCACAAAGTCTAGCTACTATTTAGAAATTTCATCTCGTGACTATCTAATGCGAAACTTAATCATTCATACAATCTAAGAAGTCACAAATTTTCTTTCTAAGTCTTGAAGAATTAACAGGCTACTTGGAAAAAATACATTTTCACCCATAGACTATTATAGATTTTACAATTTGCATCATAAACTACCACATGTGACACACTTCGACTATTGTTAGGACGATTATGCCCTTAAATGTAACATGTGATTTGATTTTTTTAAGGGTTAATGTCCTTTTTAGTCCCTAGGTTTTGGGGCGGTACTCTTTTTAGTCCCTAGGTTTTATTTTTGTTCAAAACAGTCCCTAGGTTATTTACGTTTGTCTTTTTAGTCATTCCGTCCAATTCCGTCACTCCCGAGCCCAGTCAGCTAACGGTGTGACACGTCACACCCAATAGAATATTGACACGTGTACCAACTTTTTAAAAAATAATAAAAATGTCCACATGGACAAAACTAAAAAAAAAAAAACGGGAGAGGCACCCCCGTGGCCACCACCGAACGGGGAGCTCAGATTTGGGCTCCCCGTCGACGGGGGTGGCCGGGGGCACTCACCCCAGCGACGGGGAGCCCAGATCTGGGCTCCCCGTCGACGGTGGTGGCCACGGGGGTGCCTCTCCCGTTTTTTTTTTTTTTTAGTTTTGTCCATGTGGACATTTTTATTATTTTTTAAAAAGTTGGTACACGTGTCAATATTCTATTGGGTGTGACGTGTCACACCGTTAGCTGACTGGGCTCGGGAGTGACGGAAGGACTAAAAAGACAAACGTAAATAACCTAGGGACTGTTTTGAACAAAAATAAAACCTAGGGACTAAAAAGAGTACCGCCCCAAAACCTAGGGACTAAAAAAGACATTAACCCTTTTTTTAAAGGCACAATTGACATTTCAAATTAAAAAGGTTAATTTTCGTTAAATTCAATGAGATAGATATGAGTAGTTTGTGGGTGTAATCTCATAATTTAAAGAGCAAAATATAATACAGTGAAAAATGTATTTTTCGTGGGCTACTTTTATAACCTCAAGAATGCACGGCAAAAGGACCACGCTCATCTAGAAAGGAAATGGACCCATCTAAGTGAGCGCAATTTACCCTAAAGGCCACTTGACTGGACCAGGCCAGATGGCTAGAAGCCTGGAAGAGAAGCCTACAAGACAATAACTCAGCCCAGCTTGTCATCGCCTCTGCCCAGCTCAAACGTTGGCTCAATGCCTTACTTCGGCTGGTGTGATGCATTGAGCCGGGTAAAGGTGGGCACCGGAACGAACAGAACTGAAATTGGTCATTATGGTTTCGGTTCCGGTATGGAACAAAAAATTTTATTCTGGTTCCATTGCAAATAAATCGGAACAGAACCGCAACTGAAACTTCTGGTTCCATATTTGGGCCTAAAAAACCAGATTTAGTTTGGGCTCATTGACCCAAAAATGAATTTTTTAAGTTATGTTTTGTGGATCAAATAACTTTAAATTAAAATTAAAATTAAAAACTAAATTCCAAAACAGTATTTCACTATTTCAGGATGCCAAAATAAACTCTAAATTAAATTTACAAAAAAAACTATTAAACAAACAATTAACCATACAAAAAAGTAAACAACTAAACATTCATCAAAAATCCAAATTGAAAGAGGCAAACTCTAAATTAAAATTTTAATATTTTTTGAAATTTTAAAAAATTATACAGGAACCGAAAATTCCGATATTTCCGGTTCCTGTTCCGGAAATTCCCTAAAATTAGATCCGGTTCCGATACTGAAAATGGCCGGAACCGAAAATTCCAGTTTGAACCGGAATAAATGCCCACCCTTATGGCCAGCCATTTTACTCAAATTTCATCAAACGAACGTGAAAGGTGGGGTTTGAAGGTGACTTCTGTAGCTGAAAACGGGCCTACACTAATTACTGAAAGATTACGCCTCCCACCCACCCACCCGACGAGAAACAAACCCATCCCCTACCAACTCCAGAGAATGTACTGTTCCCATTTGCAGATCCGGTATTGTTCTGTTAAGAGTTTGTATGAAAGTGGAGGCCTAGTTGTCGGTTTTAGCGAAGAGGCCTAAATGTGCCGGTTCTATGCTCCTAGTTCAAGAAGGCTCGTTCAGATCAGAAGAAAATAAACCACCAGACATCAAATAATGATCGTCTTCTTTTCTAACATGAGAAGGGGTCAACAAAATTTATTGGAAAGCACAAGTAAGACTAGTGATCCAATTCAAATCAAGCAAACAGCTTCAATTCCTCACTCAGAAAGGAAAGCTAATCTCCTAAAGAAGAATCTGAAACCTCCCAACCAGCATTTTGCCAGTTTTATTTCATTCCAGCTTATTGTTGTACCAGAAGACACCTTTGTTCTGGCCATCTTCATCTGGTTCAACGTAGATACACTCCTTCGCCTCCCTCCACATTGAGTTAATAATTGGCGTCCCATCGAACTGATAATAATCTCCCAAAATTGGCTTTATGGCCTTCGTAGCTTCCATTGCATGATAATGAGGCATGGTTGAGAACAAATGGTGGGCCACGTGGGTATCTGTGATGTTGTGGAAAACCTTGTTTAAGAAACCATAGTCTCTATCAACAGTTGACAAAGCTCCTCTCAACCAGTCCCACTCAGAGGAATCGTAATGGGGCAATGAAGGGTGAGTGTGCTGCAAAAACGTGATCAACACCAGATACCCATTCACGACCAACAATGGTCCTCCGTAAACGCATAGAACCCAAGCAAGTCCTTTTGCCACTGCAAGGCGGTAAAGCCCATAAGAGACAGCAAGAACACCAGCATCAGAAATATATATTTGGAGTCGCTGACGATCTGTGTAAATGGGGCCGTTAGGATCATAGTGGGATGCAAACCGATCATAGGGCCTGCCTGAAACATTGAATGCGAGGTACAGAGGCCAGCCTAGAGTGAGTGTGACAAGAAGTGTGAGGACTCGGCCTGGAGGATTGTTTAAGTATTTGGAGTACCACGCGATACCGCATTTTTTCTTAGGAACAAAGACTTCATCCCGCTCAAGGGAACCTGTATTAGAATGGTGGCGGCCATGGCTATACTTCCAGGAGAAGTAAGGGACAAGAAGACAGGAATGGAGGACTAGGCCAACTAAGTCATCGAGCCATTGGTAGTCACTGAAGGCATGGTGGCCACATTCATGAGCTATGACCCAAACGCCAGTTAGAACACAACCTTGGACATATATGTATATAGGCCAAGCCAGGTAAGAGAGAGGTCGAGGTAGAAGGGGGAAGAAATTGGTGGCAACATAATAGAGGATAAATGCGATGATGAGGTCGTAAACAACAAAGGAGAAAGAGCAAAGTACAGAACGTTGAAAACAATGAGGTGGGATAGCTTTCTTAATTTGGCTGAGAGTAAATGATGGCTTTGAGTATGGAACTCGCTTCCGATTCTCGGATTCTGACTTCTTGGGATTGGGGGGAACTGCCATTCGGCCGCCGGCACCCATCTTTGCCTACCTGCGAAAAAAAGTAAAGCGGTGAGCACTGTGATTATTTCAGACTGTATTTCTTTGACAACTTATTCCATAGCTTCGGCAATGCTCTTATGGTTCAAAAAGAATAGCTCATTCTTTTTTGTTCAACTCAAAAAGGGGGTGACAAGTCTTGGTTAAAGTGTCAACTACATGAAAACCCGAATAGCATCCACTTCTTTCAATTAGACTAGGAAAAAACGGAAACAGTGAAAAGCAAACGAAGAAAAAAAAAAGAACTAAAAAACATATGCATGCAGATAGCTGGGATTGGACTAGGAAAAGTGACAACAAAAGTACTTCACCACCAATTAATTTAAAAGAGAAGCCGAAGGAAAAAGGAAAATGTAAAAAGAAAGTACTAATAATAGTAGGGCCGATTCCACTCAAATTTCCAAAGGCGTCCACTTTAGACTAGAGGAGTGATTGCATCACGACTCAAAGGAACACGACAGTGAAGTTGTACCTACCATTAGCCCATATACCACAGCCCACAGTGACAGGGATACCATAGTGCGAACCACATATAGGTCGCCTTAAAGAAACAAATGTAGAAACTAACTCAACACGTCCACGCGCGTGTGAAATAAAAATATGGAGCAGAGGAACAAAGAGCAGTGTACCAAAAGCGACGTATCAAAGAAGCTGGGGAATCAGCCAAGGATCTTAGTTAGGTCACGCGTGAGACGTCTAGTTAAGGCTTCCAGGTGCAGGCAGGCCCACCTAATAAATTTCTCTCAGCTAGCCTACCTTTTGATTTAAAAAAAAAGCCTACAGAGTAGTACAGCGGAAGCATGAGCCATGGAGGGAGCCAATTTACGAGGCAGTTGGAGTTTATTTTTAGAATATATACGAGAAAAACCAGGGTGTCTCGGCCCACAACGAATAGACAACTCGTGAGTGTGGGCCCACATAACATGGGATCAACTCAGACTCAACGTAAGGCCCACTAAGGACCGAAAGAAGTCCGTTCCGCATTTTGAGAAATTTCCTACGACCGAAGAAAAATCTCAACCATCTTGTTGTAAAAAGCTATACTGTCACCCCTTTTATATCATAATAAATTTTTCCTCTTTTTTATTTTATTTTTTCCAATGGAATGCTAAAATTTCCATATTCTTCCTGAGAAAAAAAAACTATATAACCAATCACTTCAAAAACCGAAAGGGGGAAAATCCACTAATTAAACACAAATTTCAAATATTAATACCACTTTCTGCCTTTATAAAAAAAAATCTTAATGGATGGCAGCTAACTTTTTAAAGTTGTGTTTGAGTGATAAAATTTTGGGATGTTAGAATTTTAGGATATTGAATTTGGTGAAAAAGTAAAGAGATATGATTTTTAATATTTATTATAGTAAAAAATAATGATGTGATGGGAAGAGAGATAATATTTCAATTTTTTATCGTGTTAAAATTTTAGAAAGTGTAAAATTTTGTTTAACAAAATAGCCTGAATTATCTTCTGATTTCACATGAGAGATGAAAAGAAAAGAAAGAGAGAAATGAGGCAAAAGACCATGAATCATTTAACCAACTATTTACGCCGTTAAGGTCAGGCGGCCGCCGCCGCCTCCGCCAGTTAGAAATGGTCAGAAAGAACGAAAAGCAGTAATTTGATTGTGGACCTGAACCACTCAGGAAAAAACGGAAAAGAGAGGGCTGAGGGCAATAGGCAAATAGGTATGTATCCAGAGAAGAGAATGGTGCTTATTTCGGAATATTCGTTCTAAAAGTAAACGAAATTTATACAGCTATTAAAATCGCCCAACGGCGCATAACAGCTATTAAAATCGCCCAACTGCATTTTTCGAATGAACATCGTTAGGTAGAGGCGAAAGGTCAGCCGAAGAGCTCGGCGGCCAACGTCGTCGCGGCGACTGAAGAGAAGTCCGTGTTTGATAAAATTAGCACTTTTTCACCCACTAATCGAAAATACGAAAATGGACTGATTCGGAAATGAGTGCTCGAGAGCGAAGCTTGTAGGAAAGATAGGAAAAAAAAAAGGAAGATGTTTCATGCACTCGGAAAACAGAATCCAAAAACGAAACGAAACAAAAAAATAAATCAACATTCACGGGGGACTGAAGCATATTTGATAAAGCAGTGAGGCCGAGGGGCAAGAAATTCAACAAAACAAATACAAACTAGGGCAATGAATTGACAAAGAAAAACGGAGATTTTGCTGCGCCGGCAGATCCGAATCTTACCAAATGAAAAAAAAAAAAAAAAACTGGTGAGAGTAGGACATGGCTTTAGAATTTAGATCCTGAAACATGAGGTCCAGATCCACTTATGAAAGCTTATAGCCTTTAACGGGAAAGAACCAAGAAAAAGAAACGGTCCTAGTTCATTGTCTAAGAAATCTTCTGGCAAAGTGAAAAAGATAATGACTCTAACTTTGATAAGATAGTCCATGCATTCACTGATTGAGCTCAGACATCAAACCATTTTTTGACAGGGGAAGATCAATTAAGCTGGAAATCAAATACCAAAATCATACGTTGCGGAAGGAAAAGAAAGGAAGAGATATCAAGCTTAGAGATGATCCACGAACAAAAACCGTTCATTTATACCCAGATCTACACAAATCGTACCACGAAAGGAAAATTTCCAGCTTTGATTTGCACTAATTTGTCGTATTGAATCACAAAGCATGAAATGTGAACTTTAACGAGCCAATCCGAAGATAAACGTATTAATACCAGGAAAGGCACAGAGGAATTACCTGAAAATGGAGGAGCACTCGACTTTTTAACGAATCTCTCGAGCTCTCACTACCTGCCTTCCTCTTCCCCCCTCTCTCTCTCTTTATCTATCGGAAAGAGGAGACGCTGGCCGATATATAGCCCCCGCCTCTTATTACCCTTTCAGAAGCCGGTATTTAAGCTTTCCTTTCCCTCCTCCAAACTCTCCCCCTCTTACCTCTCACTCGAATTTGGGGTCCACCATATATCAGCATGTACTTCCTTTTTGTGCTTACGTGGAGCCATCTCAGCGCCCTGATTTCATGGTTCCCGTGACCAAATCCACGGTAGCCCTCGGGCTGCTAACGGAACTCGATTCAATACGAGCCGTTCGTTCCGTTGGGAGAGAAAAGCCAAAAATATCTGAAGGTGGGACACGTGAGTGGGTGGTAGCTGAATTTTCCCTTCTTCTTTTTTTGCATAATGTTTCAGATGGTGCATCCGTGCATAATATACCCCTTAAGACTTGAAAGCATCTTCAGTAACATGCGGGGACTTTAGGTCTCATGGCCGCTCCCTTCGGCATCCGAGGGTCAAGGCTCAAGACTCAAGACCTCGTGCGTGCCGCATACTGCTTTGGAGTGTTGTGCGCAAGTGGGCAAATGGTAAATAAATTGAACGTGGATCCATGTGAAATAAATAATTCTTCTGTCTAGTTTCAAATAATATATCTTTTTCTTTTTTAAAAAAAGGAATAAAGACAAGAGATAGGTTTCAACTGTCTTTTTAGCAAAGTTTTGTCCTTTATATTTATATTTTTATTAAAAAACATTTTCTTATATTATTTATTAGCAATTGTTTGTATTAATTATTAATAAAAATCAAATAGGAAATAATTATTCCTTTTTAATTATAAAAATATATTTTTTGGTTTACGTACCAAATGGCACTCCAAATAAAATAATTAAAAAACAAGAATCTGTCATCTGCTCCTTTATTTTTCTTATTCGATGGGAATATATCGAACAAATACAATTTTTAATTGATTAAAAGAGGAATCCCTGAAATATTGTAGGGGTATTTTAGCTTCTATTCGTAAATCACTACTATTTTAATTAAGTCGATCGAGTAGAAGAAATTGCTTATTTGGTAATTGGTCGAAGCAATTGAGCAAGGATAAGGTTACATAAAATAGTCGAGGGTAGATACAATTAGTTGGTAGTTGATTCCGAAAAAAAAAACATTATAATTTTCCCAAATTCATGGAAGCACTGTTTGTAAGTGTTTGTTGATTCCAGTGGCGGAGCCAGCGATATAATCAATGGGGGGCAAACTTCTAAGAAAATTCAAAGGAGTTAGCTTGGGCTGCTTGAGCTTAAGGGGAGCGGACTGAAATTCAATGGGTATTAAGGGGGGCAATCTTTAAAAAATAAAAAAATTTTACATGTAAAAAAACTTTTTGGGGGGAGCCAACCAGGGGCCTCGGTTTCCCCCCTTGCCTCCGCCTGTGGTTGATTCCGCTCTACAAAATTATCAGTTAATGTTGACGTTAATTATATACAAGAGGTTCGAGTCATGGCTGAGACTTGCATGTATGATTGTCTGCGCCATGTCTGAAACTCGCATCACTGAAAAAACATAAATTATTGCGGAAAAATACGTTTTGAATCTCTAATCTTGAGACCTTACGCATAGAGCGGACCAAATCGGGACCTAAACACGTTACATGCATGCATAATATAATAGTTTTAGAATTATCCAAAGAGAATGAAACGTGCATGGAAGTAGTTGGTTGATAGAATCTGGGTTTCTCTTGTGCTTGATCTCCATTAACATAGATTGAGTGCAAGCGATCATTCGTACTTGCCAGCTTCGGACGGTAGGTATATGCATGCATCAATCCTAATCCCAACTCTGTGCCCAGGTCAATATAATCTGTTACATGTATTACCCTTTTAACTTGTTTCCATCGGAAGTCTTTAGGCTTCGCTGACGTCTATATGCGTCTACTGAACGTTTTCTTTAGATGCAGGCAGGTCAAGTTCTTCGCCTTTCGCCTACTTAATAGCCCAGTGCCGTCCAAGGAACGTATTGATCATGAGCCAAGTTGATCAATACAGCTTGAGTAAATTAGTCAGAACAAGGCATAAATATTATACATATACATACACACAACTGGGACTACAAAATCAAACTGGATATACCCAATAAAACAAGCGAAGGAGAAATCAATAGAAAAATAAAAAAAGAAGGAACACAAGTAACATTAATATATATATAATTGAGGATTCTAATGCATTATTGGAAGGTAATCAAAGAGTACTGCACGAAACATGGCTTGAAATATATGGTAAATTATTCCGTACGCTAATTATATATATTATGACAACTAAGAGAGAGAGCGCACCGAACCAAAATGACAGATTTGGTGTTGTTTGGGTGGGGAAATTTTGGGTATTGAGATTTGTGAAATATTATTGTCTGTGAAAAAAGTAAAAATATTTTATGGAAGTTGATGAAAAAGTGAAGAGATGAAAGATTTTTAATAAATATTATAATAATAAAAAATTATTTGATAAATTTTTTAATATTAACCTCTTGATGGCAAACAAGTACTTAATTCAGATTTAATATTTTGTCTTGTTGCCTAGAACAAACAACGTCGAGCAAACACCTTTCGCAATTCGTACGCTCCAATCACCTTTCCTACTCTCTCTCTTTCCCCCTTCACTATTTACCGCCCGCCCCATCTCCTCCACTGTTCTTCAACTGCTTCTCCCTTCGGTTTACCGCCATTGCTTGCCAACTCAAAGCCACCTTGCCACCGCCACTTTCCTTGACTGGTTTTACCATTGACTCTACTTGTGGTGTGCCCTATTAAGAAAGTCTTTGCTTCTCTTTTTTGGCCAAGAATTTGTTGTTTATAAGATATATATTATATTAATTAATCCGCATGACTTTCTTATGTTGGATCTTGAAAACCATATAGCTCGAATTCAAGGTGTCTACTTAATGATATATAATTATCTTCCGGCTTTTTTCTTAATCGAACGGTCAACTTTAAATCACGTACAGTGTCTAGTTCTTGCTAATTATATATTAGCTTAAATCATTAGACCAACACCGTTACACCTGAACATAACTATTTCTTTTGGATCAGCCACTTATGAGTTATGACAAATAATACTTTCAGGTCAATTAAAACCATTTTTTTTTACTAAATTGATATTTTCCCTGATGACAAACCAGAAAACATTAAGGGAATATATCTTTGACAGGACATTTTTAAATAGAAATGATCAATTGGGTCAATTTTGTCGGATGAAGTTGGTCCATTCATAATTGGTCACATAAAGTGCGCGGACGTTGTTTCCTCGTGATTCATTCAGCCTCGATCTGCCTCTGTTTGAAAGTGAAATTAAACTCGCACTAAATTATTATTTTGTTTTTAATGGGGGTAAGATTTTCAGCCCACCTACAAGACCCGGTCTAGATGAGGCCCAATGTTGAAAAGCCTCAAAGTGAGTATGGATAGATTTATCAAGATCTTCTCGTCTGTATGGCCATACATCCCATTGATAAAAAAAACATCAGTAGGACTTCCTGGTATGCATTACAGAGACAGAGAGAATAATGACGTCAGTAGGACTTATCATTGGACTTCCTGGTATGCATTATAGAGCAAGAGGCCGCTTCGTGTCCCTACAGATCTCACCCAATCGCCACGTACGTTGGAACTTCCACAACTGTCAGAGACGGCAGCTAATCAGCACCACCGGACACGTGGCCGGGACGTGTAAGGAGAAGAACCAAACACTCCATGCGGAGAGGCCACGTTGCATTTTACCCCTTGATACGTGTCTCCGTGCCAGACCGACTTTTACGCCTATTTAATTTTAGCTCGTAATCTGCTTTTCCATTGGTGAAGTGCGTGCGAAACGTTTGAAGTTGCATCAGTCAAAGAAGATCAGAAAAGAAAGAGAAGAGTGAAAATGCAGACAGGGAAGAATGCAGCGGCGTCCATGAAGGAAACGGCAGCCAATGTGGCTGCCTCTGCTAAGTCTGGCATGGAGAAGACCAAGGCCTGCGGCCAGGAGAAGGTTTGTCGTTGCTCCTTTCTTTTTCGCCTCTTCTTGGTAAAAATGAAGTAATCATGCATATCGTATACTTAAAAGGGTGTTTTTTGTATGGTCTTTATACAAAAGATAAGGCGCTGTCAATGTCACTCGTGCTAGCCAGTGGTTAAAAAGCAACTTGTTGGGTACGATGGTGGCGTAGCTGCTTAGTCAGAGCCTGAAAGTAGATGGTGGTCCTTGAAATTGCCATTATGTTGTTTTGCTACTTGCTAGCTACGTACTACTAGTAGAATGATGCAGGAGAACTCATTTTCTAGTGTACCCTAAGTCATTCTTTTGCCTTATCTGGGACTTGGCGTAGCCATGTTTATATCTACCCAATTAAGAAATTGTCTCGGGGGTATTGTCAATCTTATGGAGTTCATATCTGTGGATTTGCAGGTGGAAAAGATGACATCCCACGATCCACTGCATAAGGAGATGGTCACCGAGAAGAAAGAGGGAAGGAAAGCCCAGGCTGGACTTGAAAAGCTGGAGGCCCGTGATCACAATGCCGCAGTCAAGCAGGCGGAAAAGGGTGGGGCGCACACTGGCTACACTACCACTGGGACTGGGACCACCGGTTCCTACACGACCACTGGAGCCACGGGCCATCCCACAGGGACGCACCAGATGTCAGCCATGCCTGGCCACGGCACTGAACAGCCTACGGGCCGAGTGATCGAGAGGACGGAGGAATCGCGGATCGATCCGGGCTTCGGGAAGACCACAGCCCATAATGTCCATGTTGAAGGGACTGGCCCTACCTATGGAACAGGTGGTCATTAGTTGAAATTGGCCGTCGTCTTCTGGGCGAGGATGGGTCACTTTGTATGAGTCGTGTGGGCATGGTGAAGTGTCATGTAATGGTCTGTATAGTTAGATGAATGTTGCTATGTTTTCTGTCCTTTCGTTTGTTTTCCGGCTTGCAGGTTTGTTTTGTCTGTGGAGCTACATGGTAAAACGTTGTAGTATTTTGCTTTCGTTAGAATAAAAACACCATGATTATGTGAATAATTGAGCTGGGTTGATGTTTCTCCCGTTCGGGAAAACTATCTCAAAGAGTATCATGGTTCCCTATTATTCGGGCCAGATCCTCTACTACTCTCACGGTTCACTATCCGGAGGCGTTGAATAAGAGGGGCCTGCACATGCCCCAGCCCTATGAAAAAGAAAAAGTAGCTGGGAATGCACTGGGATGTCTACCTTTTCTCAAAGAGATCAAGAAGTTCGTACTAAACTCGCCAATAAGCTTGCATTTGCTGAATCAGAGAAACAAAATAAGACTCTACAGGTTCAGGGCGAAGATAAGTTGCATTTGCTGAATTAAATCACAAAGAGAAACAAATTAAAGACTACAAGTACAGGGCCACCACTCGTCGCCCTGCATAAATTTTTCCGGAGGGATCCTCGATGATTAGTGAGGCTAAAAGCATAAAACTCAGTGATTGGGGCTTTTTATTCATTCTTGCGGACCATTTAATACTTTCTAAAGGAAGCAATGAACCCCACTTCCCTATTCCGGGTATGCCTGATAACCCTTACTGCTGCTTCTTTGGAACGTATAACCCTCAGCTTCCATGCTTCAACTGTCCAACGTTTGCATTTTTCGGAGTTGGGGAGTACAATGTCAATCTTCTTGTGAAGGCAAATTTCCCATATGTGAGTTTCCTGCACAAAATTGTTATACTTTGTCTAACACGATAATCGCAGATAATCGCTATTCAAACAAACAGACGAAACCCAAGACGTGTTTGATGAAACGTTGACAGCAATTTAAACATCAGCAAAAAAACGCAATAATTGTAAATAAAGCTAATGCTAGCTTTTGAAACAAACAAGAATCCAAAACTCGCATATCATAATCTTATCAATCCATAAGTCGCATTGCATAGCAATCCAAAACACATCCCCCCCTACTACAAGACTTGCATAACAATTGCGATGAACTACTCAAGGGAAAACTAGGACTCTTCCTAGAAAGTCTTCAAAGTCCTGATTTACGCAAGTCAGCAGCTCCGTGAGCAAAGTGGCATCTTTCTCCAAACGTGCAGGATCCTTTACCAAAATTTTCACACAACTTAGTCCTATAGTTGCTTCCACGTGGGGCTGCAGACCCAGGCATTCCATGGGTTTTTGGAGGACCAGATACTGAGACCGTCACGATTAGCTGTCTCACCATGGCGCTTGCTTCCTTTATCTGTTCAAAAGTCCCCTCAAGTTCGATGTTCCTGAGATTGGGATCAGATTCATGTTCTCGAATTGAAAGCTTTGCTCCTGTCTGGCGACATATCTGCTTGGAATTCACACCACCCTTACCAATGATGGCTCCAGCAAGGGAAGCATCAACACTGATTTTTGCAGTGGCCGAGGCACCAAAGCTAGAAGCAGGGCCTGGAGGTGGAGGCTCCATTCGAGAACCCATACGACCTGGAATTGGTCCCATGGAACGGGGATCATCATGGGAATGGGCAATTGGTTTACCAAGTTCCCATTCATTATGAGCAAAATGGCATTTGTCACCAAATTTGCAGCCTTCAGCGGTATTATACTTGTTGCACATGCGTGTTTTAACTGCCGGTGTAGATCCATTTTGCATGGCTGGTGGCCCCGCCATGCTTCTAGATACTGCAGGAACAGCCGGGGCTAGATTCATCATCTGGGCCACGGCATTATAACCACCAGGAAAATAATGCAGGAAGTGGCAGCTCTCACCGAATGGACAGCCAGCAGTGCTGCAATCCAAAGCATAACACATCAGACCATACTGAACAATTAATGACCAGATGCTGCATCTGAAGCACCATAAAGAGTTGGAAAAAAGAAGACTATAATGCACAAGATTTTTCAGATATGAATTGAGTTTTTGGATACTAAATACTGGGCAAGATCGTAATATGAACAAGTGTTTGGATACTGAGACAAATGAAATAAATAAGACCCTTCTAATAGAAGCTAAAAAAAAAAATTAATACTACAGATGATGTCAGACTAACTTGCTTGAATCTTGTTCCTTGCCTCAGACGGACACACAAAAAATTGAAACTGCCTACCTTAATCCCCTAAATATATGTTACGCGATAAGTGATGCAATTCTTAATAAACTCCACTGTATATGCATGGCTCTTTCTTTCTTGTCAGATTGTCAGAGGAACAAACAGAGGCATACATAATCCCAGGCCACAATGATGGACAATCTATTGATCACTTTTCACCATTGGCACATAAAGACAAGAAGCTGAGTGAATGACCAGAGCTCAATATTTTTGTACACTCTTTCGTATGAAGAAATTTCTATATGATGTAGGGGCCAAAGATTGCCTCACTAAACAGCAGTATTGTCACAAAAATTTGGGTGATATAGATGCCAAAATTATAAAAACTTATTCACCAATTCACACTAAGTGTTACTGCATCTAGCTTGGTTTCAGTGGGCAGGAAGCCAAAATAAATGGATCTACGAGGCTCTAATAGATATCACCAAAAAGTAGAACTAAAGGATTATGCCAATATCTTCTCCCCGTGAAGGATTGATCTTCATTGATAAATTTCTTTACTACATAATAGGACACACAGTAGGGATAGGGCTTTGCAACATGTGATGGTCACTCCCTCTCGGCAACAATCTCATTAACTGGCCACTCCCTCACCAGGTATGCACACTTAGTTCTGTTAGTGGCGATGGACTGCCTGGATCCAGCAGTTGTGGCACTCAACGTGGTGAGCAGAGGTCAATGATCGTCCCAATCAAAGAGAAAATCTGCCTATGACAGATCAGCTCAGTAGATGGAGACAACATTACGCAGACGGTCATAATCACTCAGGAGATCCATCATACATGAATATTTGGTGAATAAATGGCCCAATCAAACCCAAAAATGACCTATTTCTGTTGGTCCAACTTGGATTGATTTCTCAGGCTAGTCAGCTCAGAAGTAGTGGCTGTACTGCGTCTGCTGCCCCTCAATATGACCTCCAAAAGAAGCAGGTGAGAATGGGTGACAAGATATCTACTCATATAAAGGAAAAAAATGACCCTTATCCCCCCAATATGGCTGTCAAGGTATATTCCCACAAGCCTAAAAAGGTGTGAACTTCTGTAAATCACAGACAACAATGCACATTGCTTCTTGATGCCAAGGTATACTTAGTTCCCCCATTCTGACCCTCTATTTCTACCGTCTTCCGAAATACCATCTTCCTAAATTTTAATTGTCTTAGTATAACTTTCAAGGAATCCTCCCTGTTGTGTTTTGGAGTGTCAACACACAAAAGAGATACCAATAAATACAAAAGGTATTGGTTCTACTGATCAGCCAAACTAGTGACAATACACTTGCGCAAAAATGCATGAAAATATCAATAACTGACAACACATATCCAGCAATTAATATAAGAAAAAGCTTCTACTTTACAGAGCATCTCCATCCCTAGAGTAATTTTTAGACACCATCTGGTCCACATATTTTTATTGATATAACCATAGCTTCTTTCTCGCACCAGGAGGAGAGAAAGAGAGGGAAGAGAAAGTGGGGGGGGGGGGTCTGAAGTATTTCATGACATGCAAAGAAAAGGATATACAACTCATACTGATAAGGAAAAAGGTCAACATAGGCACGTACAAGGCTGCTGGCAAGGACTCACTAGCAGACCTTAAAGAACAATAACCACCACCCCCCCTACATGCATGCATGCATGCATAAATACATACATACACCTATATATTGGTGGAAATGTTGACAAATAAAAGAAAGACACCAATGAAAACATATATTTGTAGCTTGTCTAATTCCGAAAATTGTTTGTATAGCTGTTTAGTGTGAAATGATATACATTTTGACATACCTGAATGAAATTTATCAGATACCACCGTGTTAACATGTATATCTTACCAAGAGAGGGGTGGATACAATTTCTGTAACAATACACTTAAATATGGGGAAATCCCATTAGATTTTATCTTACTGGATTGACAGGGAGGCGCTTGGACTTGAATTTATCTATAAGGTACAATGTAAATCAATAACAAGAAGAAAAGATCAATCTCAGTGTAACATCCTTAATGCCAACTTTATTCTGGAATAGTTATCTTTGGTCCATACTATTAACACCTCTATTTTGTTACACGGCAATTTCTTTAGACTGCACAATATGTACCTGTATAAGAGCTCTGAATCCCAGTTCATTAGTGCTGGTTCAAAAATATTATCTTGTACATAGCAAATTATATTCTTACAAGAATTTGTAACATTAGAAAAGAGAAGACCAATCTCAAACGTCGATTTAGATGAGAAAAGATTTGAACCTGAAAAACTTGGTGCATGGCTTCGATTTGCTTCCTACACCAGTTGAGTCCATTTCTGTTGCAAAAAATTAGCTATTTTTTCTCAGTTAATATTCCTCTGGATTCTTAATCCAATTATTAAGAACATTTCAAACTCATTACAGTCTTTAATACCACAAAATTTCATCCAGGAAAAAAAATGGTTCCCTTCTGCAAGAAATGTCCAAACATTCTAAGAGTTCATTATCTAAAATAGTCAAAAGTAACTTTAAGGAGTCGATTTGTCTGTTTGCCAAGTGAGAAAGGGTAGTTTTCACGTAGAAAAAAGAAAGAAAGAGAAAGTGTAGTTTTGAGTTTCCAACGCGCTCAACAAAGAGAGTAAATTATTTAGATTTTGGAGGAGCAACCTAAACACGATTATCAACTCTTCGTTACATGCCAAGCCAAAATTCAAAATCGTATACCAGTTTTCACCAGATTTCTTTCTTTCTTCTTTTAGGAAAACACCTAGCATTTATTAGAAAACCCCCTCACTGCTATATAACCAATAAAGCCACAGGTGGACAACTACTTAAACATCACTAACGCATAAAGCCACCGAACTCGAATGCAAACGTACAAAGAAGGAAGCAAAGCAAAACACGATAACTAAAATTTATCTGGACTAGAAGAAATCAATTAGAGCTTCAGGCACCAATAAAAAGAAAATCAAACCCTAAAAAGAAGTACACAAAGCTCCTCCTAAATTTTTCATTACGCACAGTAAACAATATGACAATTTCATGCTTTCTCTGGAACCAAACAGAGCATGAAATACATGACAAATTTCGGACCCAGCCTCTACATAAATTAGAGGACAGAGAACTCCACAAACCTGACTTGAACTTCTTGAGACCGCCATTAGCACTAAACCCAGCTTCAGGCCTCCCTCTCTTGCGAGTATCCATTCGTACACCTCACAGATCCAGATCCAAATGTAAACCACGGGTATCACACCAAAAAAAACTCCTTACAGAATGCCTCAGGAATACAGAGAAAGCAAAACCCCTGGAAAAAGATTAACCGACGAGCAAAAACCCTAACCCTAGCGCTAGAGGAGGGTTTTGTGGCGGAGAAGCAGCTTAGCTTGGGGGTGGAGGCCGGCTTCCAAAAGAAAGAGTGAGAAAGGCCGATCGGGGATATTAATTAGTAGTCACTATTTCTATATTTTACCGTTTTATCAAATATTGGGGGTTTTACTGCCCCGGTAAATACTTCAAAGCGCTTTGAAAATATCGGGTTACGGAATGTTATTTTTGTAATTTTGGACTCCGCGCCGGCGCCTTCGTGCGTGAAAAAGTAAGCGGCTCTGTATTTTAGGCCTGAAGTCACGTGCCCTGACGTGTTAGAAGTATTTTTAAGGAAGGTACTACAACGAAGTATTCGGCAATCGGCCTTCGCGTGGGGCCCTCCTCCCTCTCTCAGGCCTATTGTTGAGCCCATCGAGCTGGCACTTATTCGTGTTTGGCATATGGAATTTTTCCAAAATTTATCTCAAAGCCAAACAGTATTTTCCAAACAGTATTTTCGGTCAAAAACTTTTCAAAAAAAATTGTTGACATGTGGGTCCATTTTTCACTTTTTAGTATTATTTAAAAAATTTAATAAATAAAATAATTATTATTTCCTCGTCAAATCATCTATTTTTATTATAAAAAATCAATTTAAATTATCTCGCTTTACTCTTTCACTAACTTCCATAAAATTCAAAATTTACCGTGTTTCTTTGCAAAAGTATTTCGTGATACAATGTATTTAACAAAATTCACAATACCAATATTCAAAATCTCAAAAAATCATGCAAAAAATCAATATATTTTTTAAAAAATATATAAAATATATTCTCTTTCCATACTTTTTTTTTTTACAAAATTTCAATACTTTTTTTTATTAAAAAATTATATCAAATCATATCTCTCTACATATTTTTATAAACTCCAATAAAAATTAAATATCTTTAAAACTTTTCACTAAATTTTATATAAAAATCTATAAAACTCTAATGTACATAAATATTCACAATTCTATCAAAACCTTCAAAAAATTTAAAATTATTTAGAAAACCAACAAAAATAGTAGAATTTTTTTTATAAAAATTCTATTAGTCTTTTATCTCTTCACTTTTTCACTTTCTCAATTTTAAAATATTCTATCAAATTTTTTTCTCTCACCACTTTTCACCTAACTCTATATAAAATTTCAAAATTTTCAACATTAATTAAATATATTTTTTTTTTAAAAAAATCATACTTTTTTCACAAACTCCAAAAAAATTCAATTTATCTAACTTGGAATTCCTCATTTCTGAAGGCACTGCAAATAAACTAATTTGCACACCACGACTAAAATTTTCATTTGCCAAAAGTTGGATGAGTTTTGAGTGCATTTCTGTACATTAATATGTGGTCCACTCGGCTACAAAATAAAGTCTCATTACTTGTTCTCTTTTCCTGATTGCTGCCCTTCCAGAGAATGCTGTATTGTCATAATTTTTGGACAGTGTGCTTGAGGCATGCATTTCCTTTGAGATTTAAGGCACGCCTCTGCGGAAGAACTATCTCAAAATGCATCTGGGATGAGGTTTGAGTGCATTCTTGTACATGGTCTCTTCAGATCAAATTCTGAAGACTGATCATCTACCATGCAATAATTATCACTTGACATCACCTTGCAGACTGGAAAAGGAATGATTTTTAAGTTATTTCCCCCCCAATTTTGGAGTCTTATCTGTTCTCCCTTTTTTTTCACTCCGGTATTATTAAATATTGATAACTTCGTAGTTTTCTGATTTTTCCCTGTTCTTTGCTGATACAGAGGCTCTCTTGGACATTAGGGATGCATTAGTAGCCTCTGTCAAGGAACATAATACTGAAGGAATAACACCGGCAGATTTTGTCACGTCTTCTATGACTAGTGACTGTAATATGCATTTTCTTCTCTTCTCTTCCCCCTTGGAACACTCTGGTCACTTAAAACTTCCCCCGTCATCCTTCGCAGTTTGATGATGCTGTTGCAGAAGAGAGAACAGATACTGATCCAAACATGTCTATTATGTTTAATATCTTGAAGAAGAAATAGGAGTGTCAAGCTTAAACATCTAAAGTAGAGTAGAAACTCTTATGCACAGACAGAGGAGAATTTATCTGCCTTATCGTTTCTGGTTAAAGATCGTGTTCAGATGTTACATTCCGATCTCTGTTTAATTTCTTTTCTTTTGTACTCGTTCTCTTTACACCATTTATTTTTCTTCATGTTAGCACCAAGAAATGCTACTTCTGCAATTGCTGTCAGCTCGAGGGATGCTGCTTACAGGCACTTCGTGTTTAGATTAGATTTTAAGGATTGATAGGTATTTGGATGAAGATTCTGTAATTTACAGAGCATACTGAACAAAAACGCGTCCCAAATGTGGGAGGAAAGCAGGCCATCGTCTCATTGATAGAGATGTGAAATAAGCCATTCTCAAATGACTCAAAAATGTGAAGAAAAATGACAATAATTATTGTTTTTGGCATATCAAAACTTTCAATAGAGTCCGTTTAACATAACCCTAGTGAACTCGACCTATAGATCTAGTAACCTTTCGGGATGCCTAGGTTCTCAAATATTGGGCTGTCAACTCCAACACCCATTGCGTTTAGACCATTGTCGACGTACACAACAGCACCAGTGATCGCTGAAGCCAATGGGGATGCCAAGAAAGCAGCTGCATTTCCAATGTTCTCTGTTCCATTTAAATTTTGAGTTCAGTGGTTAGAATACAATGGAAAGGAAATTGCCAAAAAGAAAACACAAATAAAACATAAAGAATAGGAAAAAAAAATGCTGCATCTGCTTGTCTCAATTATAAGAAGCAGCATTTCAACGTCAGTTGTTTAATTGTCAAAGTCACAGCAGGCTAAGGAAATCATGACTGTAAATCGGGTAATATTTTAACTCTTTAACTTCTTCAACTGCTTCTTGTTCCACAGAAAGTAGACAGTAATTGATGTTTTTGACACAGAAAGACATTGCGCACCTGCAGTTAATTCTCTCATTACAGGTGCATTGGCCAAGGAGTAATCGATCATCATGTCAATAAAACCAATTGCTTTTGCAGCACGGCTTCTCAATGGACCTGAAAATTTATGTGTTTCATTGGAAAAACAAGTGAGAAATGAGATACTGTCTAAGACAAACTTCATTTATGCCTTGGGAGTTCGATAGTTACCTTCTCTCAAATTGAAAGGGTAACTTAACACAAAAAACTGAAGCCAAGGCCATAACATTCCAGTATACACAAATGATAATAGCACTGTCTAATGAGAACTGGAAAATCAATGTAAACTGCACAGTGAGATTGTAGATCTACTTTAAAGTGATAAGATTTGTACTGTAAAACTAAATGTACAGATGAAGAAAATGAATTAATTCAAGGCATTTGAACACGCTAGATTACCAATAGGGCTATTCTAAGTGAAATTAAATAAGATTCAAACCCCAAAAAGATATATTTGCTGAACTTAAAGGAATGTTTGCATGAACTATCCTTGAGTGGGTAGCTCCTATAAACCAATTGCATTAAATGATATTGAGGATTGCTTCCATAAATTGCCCAATGCAGAACGGTTTTTTTCCATGCAGTCCGGGATGTGGTTTTTTTTTGCCAGATTAATGGAAGAACCTTTTTGGTCAGAGATTTTGGTGGAACAAATTGTCGTTATGATCTGGGAATATCTTTATACAAGTCATTAAATTATGTCATCTGTTAATCCAAATTTAGAGAATATAAATACATGCGCCTCTAAAGGTCTCATTTCAGCATAACCAAGTCAAGCACAAAGCTATTCAAGCACCAGGACATCAACCAGTCATGTTTTAAGTGAAATTCTGGTTACCAATGAAGAAAGTACAATACCTGCAGATATTGTGTTGACTCTGATTTTATGCTTTCTTCCAGCTTCAAAAGCCAGCACCTGAATCAAGCACATAAGTTGACAGCTTGCCATGACAAACATCCGAAGGAATTTAAATGCATAAAACCAAAATAGAAATACTCAGAAAAAAGATGTATCACTAACCCGCGTGTCACTCTCCAGAGCAGCCTTCGCTGAACTCATGCCTCCACCGTATCTGCGTGCGGAACAGTCATAATTAAGAAATTTGTTTCCAGGCGAACAACATCCTGTGTCCAAAATGCACTATGAAACACACCCTGGAATGATCCTTTCAGAAGCACCAGCTGTTAGAGAAATTGAAGCGCCGCCTGTAGAATCAGCAATCAAGGTTAAATTCCAGCATCAATTGCTAGGGATACCTTAACGATTCCCACTCAAGGGGGACCATAGAGATAAAGAAAAACAGTAGGGTGGGGAGGGAAAGGGAAGAATAATGATAGAAATGAAAAACATAGAAAAAAAAAGGAAAAAAGTAAGATATATGCCTTGATTCATTATTGGAACAAAGTGTTGAAGTAAAGAAACAAAGGAATAACTAGATGCAGAGACAGCTGCAAGGTATCCGTTCCTTGATGTCTCCAAGAGAGGTTTGCTGACCTGCACATGAGGTGACGACTGCTCAAGTACCATTAAGATCTTGAAAGAACAGAAAAAAAGGATTATGTGATGAACGCAACACCTCAGGCCCATTGGCAAGTGAGTGCACGAGGATGTCAATGCTCCCAAAATCCTGTTTCACAGCTTCAACAACTTCCTGCAAAACAGTACAACCAATTTGGTTAGCAATGGTCAGTTGGGGGTTCAGTTATCTCTACTATATGTATTGGCCAGTAAAGAGACCTTTAAGCATGATAAACATTCTACGTTTCAAGGTTTACAGTTGGACATGAAGCTCAACGATTAGAAAAATCTCGAGACCGAGAGTTTGTTAAACAGATGCAGCTTGATCATTAGTAGGGTTGTGTGCAGACTTATTCTAAACCATGGCAGAGAAATCTGACTCACAACATGACACAGACTATACGATTACAAGCGTTATAATCGTATGAAATCCAGTTACTTGCTCAAGGGAAAAAAGGAAATTCCATTCATATGGTTTAACTTTTAGGTACTTTCCCCTTTTGATCAATGTGGTGACATTCAAGTTCAATCCTTCATTAATGATGTTGTTATCTTCCAAAGAAGGAACAAAATTCTCACAACCAGATCAAGTTCAGAGTTATGGTTGCAGTTTGGTTTGAATCAAAGTTCCAAGTACAACAATTAAGTATAATTAATCTGGGCAGTACTGACAGACACATGAGAAATCATAAGCCGAGAGAGTATATTAGTGAATATTCCATCCCACCTAATGCCCAGATCACTAGGAGATCATGCATTAGTTATTAGAGTCTAGGCCACATGATCGAAATCGCCCAACTGGACAAATTTGTATACTCACTGATGTAAGGATGAGATTACAAGGGAGACTTTATTTATAAGCCTCCGATTATAATAGCCCACATTAAAGCAATGTGGGACTCTAATATTAGTGGTGTCTCACTAATTGGGTGAGGTAATAATTTTTAAAACTTGCTCATCTCCCACTTTCATGAAAGAGAGATTTATTCTGCCATATCTGAGAGACTGATACCTGAACCGTCCAATTTGAGGATCCTGAGTAGCGTTTGTTTGTTTGTACCTGCATAAAGCCCCATCTAAGAATATCACCAAAAAATATAATTTTTTATTATATTGATTACTCCAGAAACTATCAGTGAAGCCTTTTATACCTCCTCAGGAACATCTTCAGGCTTGTCGTAAACCGCATCCAATGGATAGACTTTAGTAATCTCCATCAGAGAACCATCTGGTAATCTGGAAAATCAAATTTCACTTAAAAATTAGCAAAGACATGGAGAAAGCACAGCAAACATCAATTGATTTGCCCATGACGATGGAATTAGCACCAAATCTGTTCTTACTTCCGTGACTCGTCAAATTTCCCTCGCCGTAAACTAGATTCAAAAATATTCAGTGCCTACACAAAACAAAAGTCTAGATCAAAGATTGCTTAATCTTTCTACTCGAGACTTTAGACTCGTAGGATTTAGCAAGTTCAATTTGCATACCGGCACCCATGTACCAACAAGAATTTCAGCACCTGCAGCAGCAAGAGATTTTGCTATTGCCCACCCGTATCCATTGTCGTCAGCCACACCAGCGATAAAAGCTCTCTTACCTGTAAACATTTGTCCCCGCATTAAATGCAGCAGCATATACGTCATCTTCATACTGTTCTGAGAAGAATAAAAGGACTGACAGAAGCAACTGTTAGAAACTAGAACACAACTAGTTGTTCCTTTTGCTAAACTCTTTCTCCTGCTGTATCCTAAACAAGAAGTGTATATTCATACAAGGTTAAAAGTCAGATGCACTTTGCTGCCCTAAGATGCTTCTTGCTAGATAAGTTGACATCCTCTTGTAATACTCTATCTTCAGAAAAGTATAGGAAATGACTGAATTTTCAGTCTCACATTAACATTTGCTATAGGCCAACCGCCAACCGAAGTAGTTAATGAGCAACTACCATGAGGATGGAAAAAAGGCGCCCCAACAATGAAACAGACGTCTTATTATACAATTGGACAAAGAAATAGATGTCTGACCCCTCAAATCAATAGGCAATCCTGGTAGAGGCATGTTCTCGTCAGCACCAGACATTGCTCTAGTAATGATCTTTTGAAATTTGACATCTCCTGATGTGAAGCTCTGCAAGAGTGGCTGCCGCGATGAGAATGAGATGTGAGAAGAGCTCGTAAGCCTTGTCCAAGATGCCTCTTTATATTCGGTACTGGAATTTGCTGTGCTTGTCATGATTCTTTTGCGGGTAGAAGATACCCAAGGATTAATGGTTGTCATTACCATACCAGGAGTAGTACTGGCAGCCATTTCCAATCACTTAAGACCTCCAGAAATCAAAACAAGAATTCTGCAAGATGGGGAATGTGTTTTAGTGATCAAGGCACCTACTAACCATGTTGACAGTAAGCTTTTATAATGTCAGACGGTATGTAAATCATATATTCTAGCACAATATAACATTCTCCTGATAATGGGTAAAGCATGCCTGCTTTTCAGAAGTTAAAGTTGAGAACAGATATCACGCGGTCCAAAACAAAATATAAAGACAGTTGGGAAGAAGGGTCGGCTGGGAAGAGAATGGTGGGTTTTTGCATGTTTTTTTATACGGGTTTGTACTTGGTATTTTTTTTGCGGGTGAGAGAGTGTGGGATTTCGATGAAACCGAAAAGCTGTTCTGTTTGACAGTTGTTGGTGACTGTTTGGAACATTGGAATGTCGACTATTGGTTTTGGCGCCTTTTCAAAAAGACAGTTATACCCCTATTTGGAGTCGAGCAAAATTTTTTTTATTGTTTTTCAATTTAAATTGGTTCTTTTTTATTCAGTTTCTTAACCAACGTGTCAGTCACCATTAACTTTTATAATCCAGTAATAAATGCACAATCGTTAGCCTCATGTTGTTACTGTATAACTTATAATAAATAAATAAAATTGACATTTTAGTTCTTAGATTTCAAGCATTTTTTTATTTTAGTTCTTTACTTTCAATTTTTAAATTTTTAATCCTTAAATTTTATATTTTTGATAAAATGGTTCTTCCGTCAGTCTGTCGTTCATATGTTTAATGACACATGAAGCGGTCGACCGAATATATCGGTACAAATTTGTTGACGTGTCAGAGAGTTCCGTTAATCATATGGACGAAAGACTGATGGAAGGACCATTTCGTTAAACAAAAAAAGTTCACAGACTAAAAATTTGAAAATTGAAAATGAAGAATTAAAATGAAAAATGTTCAAAATTTAGAGACTAAAAAGTGAATTTTCCCAAAAAAAAAAAATCATACTCTAGGTAGTCTTCATCCATCTGGTTGCAGTTTTAGAATTTTCAAAAAAAAAATATATATATATATATACATCCTCTTGATTGCAAAGAACGATCGTGTCACTTAACTACAAATTTTAATTGGGGACTACTGGATTATAAAAGTGAATGGTGACTAACACGTTTGTCAAGATATGAATAAGCCAGAACCACGATAAAGTTTGAAAAAAAAAAAAATTGCTCGACTCCATGTGCAGGGGTATAACTGTATTTTTGTAAAGGCGCCAAAACACACACCTCACGAACTAACACGCTTCCCCCCTTATTTTCTTACCCGACATTTCCAACAATGTTCAGTCGCCAACAACTATCAAACTAAACAGCTTCGGTTTCATCGAAATCCCACACACTCTCTCACACACACATAGGAGCACAAAAACACATAAATATACACACAAAAACCAGCCATTCTCTCCCCAGCCGCCCCTTCATCTTTCAGAATCTCGACCTCAACAGCATCGCATCACACTGCTAAGGTGAGTTCCGGTTCTACGAATGCATATGATTCTCAGTGATCGTTAGAAGGTAAATCTGCGGCTGATTGAGTTGTTATGTTCTGATCGTTGCTCAATGCAGATGGATTTAGGCACTTCATCGTAGGTTGACTTCATATGTAACTCTCCGACTTTTGGATTTGATTGTCTTCTTTCCTCTTTCTCTCGGGGTGAAATGCTAATTTGTTCACCATATGGAAAGTTTTAGAGAGAAACTAGACTACATCTGGTCCCTGTGTGGTTGCTCAGGAACTCCGTTTAAAGAAAATGAAAGAAACTAATCTCTACTACACTCCGTGTTCATCTTGTTGGTAATCTTGGATATCAAGTTTTCTGCATCTAACCACAACTTAACAAAACAGTTGCATTTAGTATGGCGAAAGAAAGCCATAGTCTAGTACTCTTCATCCTAAGATTTTTAGTTTTGGCACGTATTTCTTAGTACCTTCAAATGTTATTTGTCTTTACATTTTGTTTTGGACCGATGATATCTGTTCTCAACTTAACTTCTGAAAAGTAGGCGTGATTTACTTATTATGAGGAGAATGTTATTTTTTCTGGTAGATTATATGTTTTGAAGTTGTAGATATCTTCACATTTATCCCGATAGAGACCGTCTGACAATATCAAGCTCAATGTAAACATCCTCAATAAATAGGTGCCTTCTTTACATAAACACATTCTCAATCTTGCAGAATTCTTGTTTTGATTTCTGGAGGCTAAGTGATTGGAAATGGCTGCCACTACAACTCATGGCATGGTAATGACAACCATTAATCCTTACGTATCTTCTTCCCACAAAAGAAGCATGACAAGCACAGCAAATTTCAGTACCGAGTGTAAAGAGGCATCGTGGACAAGGCTTGCGAGCTCTTCTCACATCTCATCACGGCAGCAACTCTTTCAGAGCTTCACATCAGGACATGTCAAATTTCAAAAGATCGTTACCAGAGCAATGTCTGGTGCTGACAAGAACAAGCCTCTTCCAGGATTGCCTATTGATTTGAGGGGTCAGACATCTATTTCTTTGGCCAATAGTATAATAATCCCTCTCATTATAAGAAGTCTGTATCATTGTTGGGCGTTTTTTCCATCCTCATGGTAGTTGCACATTACCTACTTCGGCTTACTTATAGCAAATTGCGAACACCAATAACTTTTTCCTTGGTAGAATTTTATTAATACTGCAAGCAAAGGCAAGGTCTTCAGCTGCAGGTGAGGTTTTGACATGGAAGCTGACATGTATAGTTTCTAAGATGGTGTTTCACCAAATAGTCTCAAGTTGGGTATGGATTAGGGTGAATTTCTTTCTGTTCTTTGTTATGCGGTTATATTCACCAACCTGATAAGATAATAACCTTAATGAAGCTCTGTTTAGTTTCATATCCTAGTTTCTGATATGTATCTCAACTGAACACATGCAAGTCGGTTATAAAAATGATAGTGATATTGCACGGTAGAAATAACATCTTGTAAACTTACATGGCCCACATGAAGGGTCACGTGTATTATATGTGAGAAATCTGAACAAAGACATCGATTAAAGCACAGATATAATCCCTCTGGAAGGACTAAGAGAAAAGTGAAGATTCGGAGTGAACAATGAAACCAGTTCTCTGGTAGCACTGAGGCAAACCCCAAATTGGAAAGAAATTGGAGATTGATAGGGGAAAATAGGCCATGACGATTTGAGACTAAAAATATGGTATTTTTTACCTATTTTTCGTGTCGTTGTTTTCCTTTCTTTGGTTGGGTCAGGTGAATCTAGAAATGGCAAAAGTTTGTTCCAAAGCTAGAGGATTACAAGAGAATGCCAGTCTATCTGAAGCACCGCAGGGCAGCAACTCTTACCTAGCAAGAAGCACCGCAGGGCAGCAAAGTCCATCTGAATGTTAACCTTGTATGACTATTTGTTTATGATACAGCAGGGGAGAGAGTTTGGCAAAAGGAACAACTAGTTGTGTTCTAGGTTTTAACAGTTGCTTCTGGCAGTCTTTCATACATCTCCGGACAGTATGAAGATAAGATATATGCTGCTGCATTTAATGCGGAGACAAATGTTTACAGGTAAGAGAGCTTTCATTGCTGGTGTCGCTGATGACAATGGATACGGGTGGGCAATAGCAAAATCTCTTGCTGCTGCAGGTGCTGAAATTCTTGTCGGTACATGGGTGCCGGTATGCAAATTGAACTTACTAAATCCTATGAGTCCAGAGTCTCAAGTATAAAGTTAAACAATCTTTGATCTTGACTTTTGTTTTATGTAGGCACTGAATATTTTTGAATCTAGTTTACGGCGAGGGAAATTCGATGAGTCACGAAAGTAAGAACAGATTTTCCTGCTTCCAGCATTATGGGCAGATCTATTGATGTTTCTTGTACTTCTCCAAGTCTCTGCTAAGTGCTAAGTGAAATTTGATTTTTCAGATTACCAGATGGTTCTCTGATGGAGATTACCAAAGTGTATCCATTGGATGCGGTTTACGACAAGCCCGAAGATGTTCCTGAGGATGTAATAAAAGGCCTCACTGATAGTTTCTGGAATAATCACTATAATAAATTATTATATTTTTTTATATTCTTAAATGGGGCTTTATGCAGGTAAAAACAAACAAACGCTACTCAGGATGCTCAAACTGGACGGTTCAGGTATCATTTATGGCCGAATAGATTCTCTTTCAGCAAAGTGGTGATTAGCGTGTTTAAAATAATTATTACCTCGCCAAAACCACAATGTATGACCTCCTAGTAACAGTTCTAAGTGGATGGAATTTCCTTTTTCCCCTTGATCTCATACACTTATAAAGCTTGTTATATTCTAGTCTGTCATGTTGTGAGTCAAATTTATAGAAGAAGGGTTAAGCCTGCACTCAACCCTACTAATGATAAAGCAGCATTTTTTTAACAAACTCTCGGTCTCCAGATTTTTCACATATTTGAGCTTCATGTCCAACTGTAAACCTTGAAATGTAGAATGCTTATGATGTGAAAAGGTCTCTTTACTGGCCAATACATATAGTAGATATAACTGCCGCAACTGACCATTGCTAACCAAATTGGTTCTACCGTTTTGCAGGAAGTTGTTGAAACCGTGAAACAGGATTTTGGGAGCATTGACATCCTTGTGCACTCACTTGCCAATGGGCCTGAGGTGTTGTGTTCAACACATAATCCTTTACTGCTGTTCTTTCAAGATCTTAATGGTATTTAAGCAGTCATCTCCTCATGTGCAGGTCAGCAAATCTCTCTTGGAGACATCAAGGAATGGATACCTTGCAGCTGTCTCTGCATCTAGTTATTCCTTTGTTTCTTTACTTAAGCACTTCGTTCCAATAATGAATCCAGGCACAATTCTTACTTTTTTTTCCTTTTATTTCTATTTTTAGTTATATCTTTATGTTATTCCCTTCCCCTTCCCGCCCTGATGATTTTCCTTATCCCTATGTTCCCGTTGAGTGGGACTATTAAGGCATCCCCTGGCAAGTGATGCTGGAATTTAACCTTGATTGCTGATTTTACAGGCGGCGCTTCAATTTCTCTAACATACATTGCTTCTGAAAGGATCATTCCAGGGTGTGTTTCCTAGCGCATTTTGAACATAGGATGTGGTTCGCTTGGAAACAAATTTCTTAATTATGACTGTTCTGCACGCAGATACGGTGGAGGCATGAGTTCAGCCAAGGCTGCTCTGGAGAGTGACACTCGTGTAAGTCATACATTTTTTCGTAGTATTTTATTTTTGTTTTATGTATTTAAATTCCTTCGGATGTTTGTCATGGAAAGCGTCAATTTATGTGCTTGATTCAGGTGCTGGCTTTTGAAGCTGGAAGAAAGCATAAGATCAGAGTCAACACAATATCTGCAGGTATTGGTGCTTTCTTCATCGGTAACCATAATTCACTTAAAATGAGTGTAACTATCTTCTCGCTTCATGAACTGGTTGATGTCCTGGTGCTTGAATAGCTTTGTGCCTAACTTGGGTGTGCTGAAATGAGTCCTTTAGAGGGAACTGTATTTATCTCCTCTAAATTTGGATTAACAGATGACATAATTTAATGACTTGTATGAAGATCTTCCAAGAATACATCCATCTTACCTGGGTTCTTCCTTGATCATAAGAACGATCTATTCCACCAAAATCTGTGCTAAAAGGTGCTGCCATTAATCTGCCAAAAAAAAAAAAGCCACCCCCCGGGTTGCATGGACAAAAACCGTTCTGCATGGGGCAATTTATGGAAGCAATCCTCAATATCATTTAATTCAATTGGTTCATAGGAGGTATCCCCTCAAGGATAGTTCATGCAAACATTCCTTATAGTTCAGCAAATATATCTTTTTGGGGCTTGAATCTTATTTAATTTCACTTACATTAGCCCTATCGGTAAGCTAACGTGTTCAAAGGCTTTGAATTAATTCATTTTCTTCGTCTGTACATTTAGTTTTATAGTTCAAATATTTTCACTTTAAATTAGAGCTACAATCTCACTGTACAGTTTACATTGATTTTCTGGTTCTCATTAGACAGTGCTATCACTATCTCATTTGTGTATACTGGAATGTTATGGCCTTGGCTTCAGTTTTTCATGTTAAGCTACCCTTCCAATTTGAGAGAAGGTATTTAGGGAACTTCCAAGGTAGAAATGAAGTTTGTGTTAGACAGTATCTAATTTCTCACTTGTTCTTCCAATGAAACACATAAATTTTCAGGCCCACTGGGAAGCCGTGCCGCAAAAGCGATTGGTTTCATTGATATGATGATCGATTACTCCTTGACCAATGCACCTCTACCGAGAGAATTAACTGCAGGTGAGAAATGTCTTTCTGTTTCAAAAACATTCATAACTGGCTACTTTCTGTGGAACAAGAAAGCAGTTCAAGAAGTTGAAGAGTTAAAATATTATCCCGGTTTACAGTCATGATTGCCTTAGCCTGCTGTGATTTTCACAATTAAACAACTGACACTGAAGTGCTGCTTCTTAATAAGACAAGCAGATGCAGCCTTTTTTTTCTCTATTCTTTATATTTTATTTGTTTTTTGTTTTTGGAAGTTCCCTTTCCATTGTATTATAACCACTGAACTCAAAATTTGAATGGAACAGAGGAGATTGGGAATACAGCTGCTTTCCTGGCATCCCCATTGGCTTCAGCAATCACTGGTGCTGTTGTGTACGTGGACAATGGACTAAATGCAATGGGTGTTGGAGTTGACAGCCCAATATTTGAAAACCTAGGCATTCCAAAAGGTAACTAGAGCTATAGGTCGAGTTCACGAGGATTATGGTAAATGGATTCTATTGAGAGTTTTGATCTAGCAAACACAATAATTATTGTCATTTTTCTTCACATTTTTGAGTCATTTGAGAATGGCTTATTTCACATCTCCTGTATCAATGACGAGATGGCCTGCTTTCCTTCCACATTTGGGATGCGTTTTTGTCATGTCAGTATGATACAAATCTAGAATGAAAATATAGGAGACTGTCAGGATCCTATTTTACCTCCTTTTGGTATTAATGCACAATTCCTCCGCAAAAAGAAATGTAGAAATGCCCTAATGAAAATGATATCTATTTGTGCCTCAACTTAGATAAGTTACGGATATAAACGTACCCATTTGAGCTTGACTCCTTTGTTCCCCTGGACCATGTCCCCGTAACCTGTCTCCTGCAATAACCACTACTCTAGGCTTCCAGAACTTGGACATTCACCAACTCTGTTCATGTTGAGCAATAAACCTAGAAAGATTTTTTCTGCAAGTTATCTCGAGGCTTTCAAACGCATCCAAGCAATCGGTATCCGATTGACTAAACTACGCTTGGACATTCAATCATTGATAGGAAGAAGAAAAATTGAATTAAGGTATGTTTCGTCGGCTCTAACCATTTCGGTTTTATAGTCACGACTCACCAGTAGTTTAGCACCAAAGGCTGCCACAGCCTCTGTAAGTACGATGGACTGGTTAGCTTATTTGCTCTTTGGTGCCATCTCAATGTGGAGTGTGGACCTGAGGGTCGTGACTTTAATTTTACAAGATGAGGGTGGAGGTTGAGGTTCCTCGCATTTCAATGGTAGCAGACAATTGCTGACCCTGGGTAAATTGCAGACTCCACGATATACCTCTGTACTGTGGATTTCAAAACCAATGGCTACAGCAAGTAGATAAGATTAATGAATAATAATTTTTCAATTCCCCCCTTTTGCAATTCCACGTCATACATTCAAAAAGAGTACGACTATCGAAACTTACGAGAACCCAAAACAATATGCCCGAAGCACATGCAGGAGGGTGATCACGAAGACCTATTCCTGTAGTCAGACTAACCAACTTAGTAGATTTCTAGCATATACAGAGGTAACTAACAGTAAGTTACAACCACTTATTCCAAGTCTCTTTAGTTAGGAAAAATCATGGCGTTAAAGGAGAGTCCCCATCCAAATAATTTGCCGTCGGCCTGTGCATTCGAATTGCAGCAGTTCTTTCTTCAATGTGGTCAGATTGTAGTGAGCCTTCCACAACTGAATGTTCTTGTAAAACCAGCCCCCGATTTCTACACAACTTCCATATGGGTGTTGTAGATACTGCTGCTTGAGAAACACCTGACGGTGGGTCTACCTCAGGATTGCTTGAAATGTTTACTTGATTCCTGTGTAGCATCAGCTCTTCTCCAACCCCAACAGAATGAGTCATCAGCTGCAAATTCCACACAGGTACAGGGTCCGCATGAAATCGATTTACAGAAAAGAAAACAACACTGGCAATTGGAAATTGGGTAATGCTTATGGGTGCTTGTATATGTATAGGTGAAAAAACATCCAAGCAGAAATAAAGAACAATATAAAAATCAAGTATACAGACAAAAGGGCGCCTTCTTAAACATGTCTTCGGAGGAAGGTAAACCTCTAATATAGACTGTAGACACATAATCCAAAAAGCTTGGATTGGGCCTCCATAATTCATCTTTAGACCATCTGACTTCCCCACCTACTTTGTACTTCAAAAGGATAACGACAATACGGTAAAAAAACCATTTAAAAAGAATGTGATGCAAAATTATCCCGACATGATTTTTTGGCATCATCTCACATCAAATCGTGGTTGTGAACTCCCATATGCCAGTAACTCGTTCAAAATGCATACTATACACCAAGTATCCTCGATAAGAAATTAAAGAGAGATATCTTGTGAAAGTTAACTATAGATATATAAATTATAGAATCTTCATTCAAATACCTTCCAATCCTTAAAGTCTAATCTAAACACGAAGTGCCTGTGAGCAGCATCACCCGAGATGACAGCATTTGCAGAAGGAGCATTTCTTGGTGCTAACATGAATAAAAAATGGTGTAAAGAGAACGAGTACAAAATAAAAGAAATTAAACAGCGATCGAAATGTAGAATCTGAACAGGATCTTACAGACAAAATGACAGCCTTTCTCGTTCACTGTTATTTCCGCCCGCCCATCTTTAACCAGAAATGACAAGGCAAATAAATTCTCCACTGTCTGTGCAAAAGAGTTTCTATTCAACACTAGATTTTCAAGCTTGACACTTCTATTCTTCTTCAAGATATTAAACATAATAGACATGTTTGTAACAGTATCTGTCCTCTCTTCTGCAACAGCATCATCAAACTGCGACCATTGACAGGGAAGTTTTAACTTTAAGTGACCACAGAGTTCCAAGACAGAAGAGAAGATAAGAAGAATCATATTATGAACACATTACAGTCACTAGTCAGTAGCCTGAATTGGCATAAGAAACTAGTACAGACAGGCAAAAGGGATACATTATGATGCATTTATGACGCTGGTATCCATCAATGTGCTCAGCTATGTGGAATCGGACTGAATCATAAATTTCATTTTACTGAGAATGAAAAAAAAATGCTTATCAAGGAGAAAAAAGGAATCCTGTTGCATCATAGTATTGTAATGTAGCAAGCCATCTTCAATGGGTTCTACTATGAAAATAAACAAAATAATTTAATCTCTAGGTTCTTGGACCCAAAAGGAAGACTGCATCCATGATGAACAGTGCATACCCTAATATAGACTGTTGGTCTCACTCGTTTTCTACGAACACAAGTCTTCCGTTGCTTTAGTTCAGTGTTCATTGGCCCAATCCTGACGGAAGGTTAATGATGAATATAAAAATTATTTATTCATGAATAATCCATATCAATAAGGGAAATACTTATATATTTCTATATATATATATATATATATATATATATATATATATATATATTACATGGTGCAGCATCCTGGACATCTCCTGAAAACATGTGAGACTGAAAGACCAATATCCTTCCAAAATATAGTGTCCCTGACATCCTCTGTGCTACCACTCGGTCTACTTTGTTTCCCAAAGTCTCTCAGAAGACATGTGACAAAATCTGCCAGATTTATTCCCTCACTATTATGTGCCTTGACAGAGGCTAGTAATGCCTCTGTAATGTCCAAGAGAGCCTCTGCATCAGCAACTTGCTCTCTGGGTTTCTGTACTGAAAGACATCAAGAAAACACTGAAAAATCAGAAACTACAAGTTGTCATTATTTAACAACTCTGGAGTAAAAATAGGGAACAGAAAAAAAATTCCAAAATTCGGGGAAAATAATTTAAAATCATTCATTTTCTAGTCTGCAAGGTGATGTCAAGTGATAATTATTACAGGGTAGATGACAAGTCTTCAGAATTTGATCTGCAGAGATCATGTACAGGAATGCACTCAAAACTCATCCCAAATGCATTTTTGAGATAGTTCGTCCACAAATAAACACGTTCAATCTCAAAGGAAATGCATGACTCATCCACACTGTTCAAAAACTATAAAAATACTGCTTTCCTGGAAGGGCAGCAATCAGGAAAAGAGAACAAGACTTTAATGAGCACAAACAATACTGTACCAGGCCTTTAATTATTGCAACATAATGAGGCACACTTGCAATCAGAAGGGCACCCACCTCCTCCACAATCTGCTCTCTTCCATTTCACTTCACCACTATTCACAAACTTGTGAAACTATTGGCATAATATCCAACCTTCAAATCTATTATCATTACACCCAGTGACTTGTTTTCCCCTTATTATCTTTTTTTTTTTCCCGGCAGCAGCCAGTGGGTCTTGAAACCACAACCTCATCCTTTATACCATTTTTATGCAGGGAGCATGTACCATTTAAACCACAGCTAATTGATTAAACAACTGGGCCAATCAAATTATAAGAAACGGGATAAAAAATATGTGAGTGATAGGGGACTAAACCTACCGAGATTCTGCAACTTATCCACTTCGTTGATAATTGACTGAAACGTATCAGAATCGATTCTTGTCATATCATCTCTTTCATCTGCACAACCATTACAAGAAAAAAAAATATACATCAAAACGTAAGACAAACCAGGTATGTAAAACCAAAGAAGGAAATAATTGAATGTAGGTAGCGACTTGTTCGAGGCCCAAAAACTAATTGGAAGAGATAATAAGCATAGAGAATCTCCATCTATATTACAACCTTCAATGCAATCTGCATCATATTCTTAAGCCATTAACGAACTTGCTCCATAATTGGCTAGATAATCTTATCCTCTCTAATTTCTTGAATTCCAAGAAAACAAACATAGACATACTTGGCTGACCTGCTTAAACAAAATCCTCATAGATAGAAGATGTAGGAATGTATTAACGGGTTCATATAACCATAAAACACAAAACTGGAGATTAACTTTTCATTCTTTTCTTTCCGTTCCGCAGCAACCAAACACAGGAATCAGAGAAGTCCAAACACCAATTGCGCCTAGACGCGAAACTCGAACCAAAAATCAAGCACCTAAATGGCACAAAGCTAGAAAACCCCTAAAAAACAGAAGAGATAGAAACATACCGCTAATGAGGCTCTTCAGGGCGAGGTACTGAGAGCGAAGGACTCGACGGTCAGCATCACCTCGAGATTCAGAGTCGCTGGCCCCTGATTCACAAGCTTCTTCAACTCTCTCATTGGTATTCCCGCCAGGACAGCCCAATTCTCCTTTCACGATACTAACCATTGCTTTTTGGATTTTCGCAGTTAGTTTCCCGGGACAAAAAAGAAAAAGAAAAAAATTGATGGTTCTTGGCAGAGTAGTATGAGATCAAACAGAGATTGGGTGACGGAGTAAACCCCCAGAATCCCAATTCTGAAAGTCATATGAAACAAAAACCCCACAATGAGAATTTGAAGACTCGCTTTCCCTCCTCGTCGCTGCGTCTCTCTGTTTTCCGGGCGGGTATCTGTTATTTCACAATTTTAAGTTCTGTAACGTGAGCAGGGTGATCTAAGAAATGCACGGCTAGGATTCGATGAACAGTGAGTGGGACAGAGAAATATGCTTAAACTCGAGGGTAAATGGGTAATTAAGGTGGGATTTTGTATAGAAGATTCCACGTGCGGGAATGTGGATGGGTAGCTTGTGGCGATTACCGACGATATCCAAAAGGTACTTTTGAGATTTTCTTCTTTGCCTGTTCGAGATAGCGACTTGACTGACGAGGAAAAAAACTGACGTAATGGAATCAAACTTTTCATGACAGCGTTTGGCACCGACGCTAATCAAATAATTATAAAATATTATATCACGTAATCTCTTTTAGGATGATTTTGCACCCAAAAATTTCACAAAATTTTTAAACCTCTCACAATCAAATATTACAATATAATTTCTCTCTTCCCTATCAAATCATAACTTTTCACTACAAAAAATATAAAAAAATTACTTCTCTTTACTTTTCACGAAACTCAATACCAAAAATTTTAACAACCCAAAAATTTTCCAACACAAACCCACCCTTACTTTATTTACTTTTTTTTCACCCATTTTAATACTTTAAAATTTGAACATATAAACTGACCAAAAATTTATATAATAAGTAACAGCTTAAATTTTTGAAAGATTACTTAAGTATAGAAAATTACTTTAATAGTTGGTTATATGTTTCAAAAATATATTTTAAATTCAAAATTAATTTCCCATACAAACATAATAATTTTTCCCCAAAAAACAGTTCAATTACCGATTAAAAATTTATTTTACATCACTGAGACACTTACCTTGTTTTCTGACAACAAAAAACTTAACAATTCTATTTACAAAAAATTATAAGCGAGTTTGTTTGGTTGTAAAACATGTTTTTTTGGTAAATCAGATTCCAATGCGTAAAGTATTATAATTTCTATTGTTTGGTTGCTACCTTACCTTAAATGTATTTTTCAAAAAATAGTTTTCAATATTTGGCTCAGGTTGTATTTTCCGTAATCTTATATGATTTATAAATTTAATTCTTAATATTAATTTGAAATAGAATAAAAAATCATCAAATGACAGTTGGAATTGAAATTTGAAGTAAATTGCAAATTTTTCTACTTTCAATTCTATAAAATTTTCAAAATGGATTGCTACTTGGATTTTTTTCAAGTAAATTGAGAATTTTTTTGCTTACAATTCTAGAAAACTTTCAAAATGGATTGCTACCTGGGATTTTCTAGAATATTGCGAGATAGCTATCTTTTTTCTCTCCTTAAAGAAAATTCATACATCCTATGCCATGAATTGGAACTCAAAAAGATATGGAATAACGTCATTTAGGCATTCCACTTGAGACAACCCCATGAATCCTTCACCCCTGCTCTTTCACTTGATCATCCATTAAATTAATCCTTCACCACAAATTGCTACATCTACAGACTAGGACAAAAGGCCATTATCCGTACTGATATATGCAATTTTGTTCACCTTCTAAATTTTACGGCAACAGGAGGAGAGATGTAAGCATTCTTTCCCCTTAGACAACAACTACACCTAATACCACCGAGCTTTCCTGAGAAGCATCAGAATGACAATAATGGTTAAAATTAACAGGATCATCGCTAATTGGGTTCAACTTCCATCCCTGTTTTTCTTATATGAACAGAACATACTCTTTACATTGATGACCTGATTGGACAACTGGATCCGGCTCTCACCAGAACAAATATGTGATTCAACTGCATAAACTACAACTTCAACATTTAGCTGTGCAATTTCCTTACTTCGCAGGCAACAACCAGAAGCTTGGAATCTTTTCAAGATGCACAATTCAATATTGAAGCAGACCCATAAACAAAATCCATAATCCTGAGACCTGCATCGCCCTTTAGTAAAACATATCACATGACCCTTTCAGACATGGAACATAAACAAACACGGGAGAAAGTGTTCATCTCAAATAGTTTCTTGTTTGGAAGCACCATGAATTGCAGGATATTTTATAACAAAAAGCAGTCGTAGAGAGAAATTCTTCATTGGCTGAGCATTCCATTAGAGCTTAGTCTCAAAGAAATACTACATTGTGAAAGTTCCACACCTTTATACTCAAATATCCACAATGGTCTAAGACTACATTTTCCTTGTTTCCACATCTTACAAACAGGGGAGTGTTCCTTAACGAGTTTCCACAAAATTACAAGCAAAAGTATACTTAACTGGGAACTAGATAAATTAAAGTGACAAATCCTCTCAGAAATTTCAGTCTCCATGACAACCAACAAATCAAGAAATAAGAAAAGGGATAACCAGCATGTTCACTCAGCTAAGTTAAAGCCCACCTATAAAGTTATTTGACATGAAATGAAGACACCACAGGCTAAAATAGAATTGTTCTCAGTTGACTCAGGCCACTGCTTCCCAACCTCTGCAACCAAGTATACCATTCACTATCAATCATAAGCATCATAGAAGGCCACAGACATTTGCAAAAGGAGTTCACAGAAATGTAAGAATAAAACCCAGTGTCAAACTTATTTCAGAACTATCATCCCCGATAATTACGTATACATGTTCTTCTATTTTCCCTCTTGGTTAGAACCAATACAGATTGAGAGAGAATTATAATGGAACATGCATAATATTTTTTGATGACAATCAAGAGTTGACCCAGCCAGATTTTAGAGGAAACTAACTTTGACCCCACAATGAAAAGAGATTGTAAGAACGTTGAATAACCATATGCACCTAACTCTAACACTACCCATATTCTACCAAGTTGCACGTACACTAGGCAGAATATGAATAGCTCAGAGAAGCTCATAATCACAGGCAACACAATCCATATAGTAACAAAAAAGCTGCCAACCCATTGCATCGATTGCTAAAAACAAATTACATCAACTGGTATAAAGGAGCAGAATTGCATTTTTTTTTCTTGATATGTTACACTCTGGATAAATGCACCAGTAGTCTCCGTCTAATTTTTGTGGCAGTCTTTGTTCATTTGGTCCTTGTGGAGGAAATTGAATCTAAGAGATAAGTTCTCTAGTCTACACCTTGTTTCTATTATAATAATATCAAAACCAGAAGCTGGAAGAGGTTTCGAAGAAATTTTCAACTCTTGTACCACAAAATAACATAGCATTTCTCGTCTTCACCATTTCCTTATAAACAAATCTCACAAAATAACATCACAGCCCCTACATATGCTCCATTTTTCGACGTGAATACAAAAGCTAGAAAACCCACAAGGCCACAACCTCGAACTCAAAACTCCTATATGCAAGAAGTCACAAAATGCATAGCATCTACATTCCTCGAATGTCCAGGGGAAGCCAAAGTATCGCAAAAAAATGAAGCCACAAAGAAACCAAAATCGAATATAAGAAAAATAATTTACTCGATTATGACACAAACACAAATCTGTGTTCAATGTTTAGATTCGAAACTTCAAAATGTCGCTAAGGAATCGATTTCGATATCCCACGAAGAGGAGAACGGGAGACAGAGAGAGACAGAGATTGAGAGCAAGAAGTCTTGACAGAGTGAGGGAGAGCCGAGAGGAGTAGCCTTCAGCGAAGTAACGTTTTTGTTTTTTCTTAGCCAGTCTGCGAGAAGGGGAAGAATGGTCGAATGAGAGGTCACGAGGGAGAGGCTGGGGAAAGAAGATTTGTGACATTTAAAAAAGATGTTGCTTTTCGGAAAATAACGTTATATTTTATGTTTGACCGAATCTCGTTTCCCTTTACCGTAGTTTTACCGAGCATCCGAATACTGAAATGTAAGTCGCGTATGCAAGTACACTATCAAACCATGTTGGAATATATCAGATTAATCTATCTCCTTCTCTCTATAATCCTCCTTCCTTACCGGACCCCTTTTCCGACAACGAGAGTAGCTCCAGCCCCTCCCGCCTCCCTCTTCCTTTCTGTTCTGCTCTCAAGTGGTCGAGCCTCTCAATAAATCCTCTTTCTTGACTCTTTTTTGGATTTTTTTTTTCAGGTGAAGTTCAAACTCAGATCTCAACTCTTTTTGGGAGGTCTCTGGCAGCCACGACCGGTAAGGACGACTTCACCATCCTCATGCACTTTCATCTATCCAGTCCGGAGCCAAGACGACGGCGCGTGAGACCCCACACGCCTACACCCTTTCCTTCTGGATCCGTGTTTCGGGGGTGATTTCTGACATGCACGCGTCACGGGGTTGGATTCTGCACATCCTTGCAATTCTGTCTTTGGCAGTGGGGCACCAGAGTGTGGGGGCCCACATGAGTCTTTTGACGCGCTTGCATCTCTCTCACCTACTCGACTTTTTTCCCTTCTGGCCGGTTCCTCTCCTCCTCCAACTGGTTTTGTCGCTCACATTCGTCGTCGGCTTCCCTTTTTTTTATGTCGATCATTTCAACTTACTGCTCTTTATGAGTTCACTACCCCTTGTGGGTCTATGTATAGTCTTTCTACCCCCTTACTCGTTAGCGCGTTGACTCTTTCGAAGTTCTGACTTGCCCCTTAGAGCGTGTTTTGAAGTCTTTGATTCTTAATAAAATAGTTGTTTTGATATAATTAAAAAAAGTACACTATCAAACCAAATAAATTTTAGTGTAAATTTTCTCCCGCTTCTCTCCTTTGTATAATGGTAGTTCACGCTAGCAAATTCAAATTGTTCACTCTTTTCACATGCAAAAACTGGCGGGTGACACAGGAGGCCCGGGGCACAGAGAAAGATTGAACTGCAAGCAACCGAGCTGTATCACCTTTCTACTCCCATGAATGACTATTTCAAGGGAAAATGTGCACCCATAAATATTTCAATCGAAGCCCCAACACAACTTGCACAAGTTCCCCAACAAGAATTAAGACTAGAGATTACAAAACTTTTCATTTCAACTTATGTATTCCCTATCCACGATCCTCCAACAGAGCAGCCTAGATCCATCTTGCAAAATCAAAACCTCCCAGCGTGTAAACAGGCAGATGCACCAAAGCTTTCTTGATTAGATAGATGCCTCCAGTGTGCGGCGTGCCCACCATGAGCACAATAATATCCCCAGCTGCGAGTAACTCACCGACTGGGACTCCTTTCCAAAGAGATGCCTGGTTTCCAAAAATAATGAGATCCAACCCACGATGTCCAGTGGTTCTGGCTCCTGGATTAATCAATGTCAGTATATTCTGGCAACAATGGACAATCATCAAGGCCAGAGATTAAGCCAGAAACATAGTGATGTGGAACTGCTTCTAAACTCTCCATTCCCATTGAAAGCTCCTTATCCATGACAGAAGATAAATTCCTTCCCACATCGTCAATACCAACGTCCAAAATGATAGGTTGAGTCCCGTCAAACCTTATAAAAGGATCACTCAATGCAGCCGCTGGCAGTGGTTCCAACAGTGGCTCGGAAATAAGGTGGGGTATCTCACTATGCTCCATTGAAGACTTTTTGAACTTTGCTTTAGAAGGCTTCATCGAATCGGAGATGGAGAGCTTATGCTTTACCAGTGATGGTAACTTTGACACTGATCTAGCCTTGACTTCATTTGTTGGGAATACAGAGGATGCCCATCCCAGACTGTCTTCAACACAAGCTCTTGCGGAAGCCCTAAGTATAAACTTCATTAGCAATTGCAATACCTTTTCCAATAACCATAAATTATCCGTTGTCACACATGTAATGGTTGTTAAACAAATAATATTTTGCCTTGATGACGTAAAACAACATCTCAACAATGGGTTTGTATCTCCAAATGATATGGGCCCCATTGCGAAAACAAACAAAAGCATTAGTGTGCCCAGGTACTTCATGAAGGAAATAAAAGGAGTAATTTCATAGTTTGTCCATTAAGTATGAGCAAAAATAAATGTCGACCCACCAATTACCTTAACGGATTTTTACGTCCTTTAAGTTTAAAAAATGATCAAAAGTCGTGCTTCGTCCATTTTCGGCGTTAAAACAGACGGACTGAGGACGACTTTGATCATTTTTTAAACTTAAAGGGCGTAAAGTGATATGGATGAATTTCACGTGGAAGGCAAGAGTTCATGGAGTCCGTCTGTTTTAACGCCAAAAATAAACAGAAGACGACTTTTGATCATTTTTGAAACTTAAAGAACGTAAAAATCTATTAAAGTAATTGGTGGGTAGACATTGATTTTTGCACATACTTAATGGGCGAACAATGAAATTACTCCGAAATAAAACCACAACTGGCGCAAAACAGAAAGAAATCATACTCAAATCTATATTTTTGGGGCCAGAATCATAACTTGTGATAGGGAAATCTTTCAGTTCAACTGCTAATAAATAACTGATGAATCATTTGGTACAAGAAAGAAACCATTATTTTGGGTAAGTTGATATAAGAAAGAAGTTGAGTACAGTTGGTTGTAGACAAATCCACATCATGAAACAAGCAAACGACATGTATGCATTGGGCCATACCTGAACCGGTCCTCAGCCATAGTAGGGGAAGCTTTAAGATGATGACCTTCTCCAGTAGCCTTGTTTACATATGGAGGATCTTCTGCAGATATACATAAATTTATAACGGATGGCAACGAGACCATGGAATCCCCCATTTCTTTCTGAAATTCCAGTGTAATCTCCATTTGTTCCGTGATAGCTGACATGTCATCCCCTTGGTTGGGAAGGGAGACTCTCTCATCCTGTCTTCTATAATAGGCATCATGGAGAGCAGCTACTAACACCTTGCTATTCTGCCCTAAATTAGTGAATTTCATCTTTTCTACAGGTTCCCGTAGGGAATTCTGAGAAATGAGGCTAACCGAGGAACTGAAAAACCTCCCACCAAAATAGAGACCATTTCGGGATGATGGGAGACTTGGTCTGCGGCCAACACATGATGTCACCCTCCATACAGAAGAAAGCAGGGCAGTAAAGTGCTTCTGAAGGAGAAACTCTCTATCTGGCAGCTCAGTGGCAACGTCTAAAAGCATGCGCATGTTCTCCTGCCCCAGCAGAAAAATGATGAGCAAGGTCTCCTTGTTACACGTTTATGATGCTAGCTTTCTGCTGCAATTATAAAAAATCTATGCAATTTTTTTTCCCACTTGCACAGGTGAACCACTCGTAAACAATTGACTTGAGGTTAACACTACAGCATAAAGATGTGTAAAGCAGAAAGTTAAGAAGTATGATTGAATTTAGTGTGCTCACCTCTGTTACTTTGAGAAGAGCCTTTCCAGAGCCTGTATTGCTGATCTTTTCAGTATTAGGATTGTCAGGTGCAGACAAAACATATTTCTGGATGAGTTCTCTAAACCTCTCACAACAATGGACAGGATGGCGATATCTTCCCCTATAATACCCACCAGCCGTCATTCCGTAAAGAGTTTCACTAACCAAGCTCCAGTGAGGGCCATATTCATGCACCACAGCACATAATATTGCATCCTCCTGGGACAACCAAAAATCAGGAGATGGAACACACTCTCTTGACCAAATATTTGCCTTCTTTAGTTTTTCTGGTTTTATCATCAAAACCCGCTTTACTGGCATAGTAGTAATGGATATTTTTCCTCCCATCCTGCTCCTGCTTGCTGGTTTTTGCTCAGTATCAACCACACTCTCACAAGGTTTTGAATATACCGGTTCACCATGTTGCATACAGAAATCTAAATCTACAGAACATCGTTCAGTGGTAGGCTTCTTGAGTTTCTTGGACTTCTTTTTCAAGGTCTTTCCTTCTTCAACATCCAGGGTAGAGTCAGCCTTCCTACGCTTTTTCTGCACACATGAGAGTGGTGAGCCGATTTCTGAAGAGGTGTCCACCTCATGACAAGTAATCTCATCTGACATAGGTTCTCCTGACGGCTCTTCTTTCACACACTTCAATTCAGATGCTAAAGATCCTTTCTTCAGAGATTTGAACTTGGCTTTCTTCAGTTTCTTTTTAGACTTGGGTTTTGGATCACTTGGCATTTCATTCCTGCCAACAGAATAAGCTTAGTCACTGAACATCAAATCCCAATACATTGGTAGGACCACTTATATTTGCACATTCAGGAAATACATAAAAATGATCAGACTGTCCTGCTTTATTCCAATCTACTCATAGATGTCAGACATACTTCTGTCAACCTGTATTATTTATCAAGGAAAATGCCAAGCCGCACACCAGTCTTCTTTCTGGCATCCTTATTCGTTTGGTTTCATTCTGGTTTCGTTCCCATTTCATTTTGTTTCTTCTTTCCTTTTTTTTGAAATCAAGTACTTTAACTAGGTCATTATAACACCAGAAAATTAACTTCCCACCATGATTTTTCAGTTACTCTATACAGCCAGTAGGAAATTAAAAAATAGCAAAAAGGCCACTTTTATCGACTAAGTGCCCTCCTATGATTCTATAAGTTTTTCCCCAAAAGATAAGAAACCATGAACTTGTCAGCTTATCATTTTCTGGATGAGAATATAAAGTGTTGTCTTACTGCATAGAATCACAATTATCATCTGCATCTTCCCTCTCCTTAGCTGCACATTCCAGTTCTTCCATTAACTACAAAAAATATAGATATATTAGCAAAGAAATGAAACACCTCAGATGAGTATCCAACCTAGAGTTTGTACTATGTACCTGGTGTTGAGCCAAGGCCTCAACTTCCTGTCGATATGCCTCAGTTGCAAAATCAGCATCCCATCCTAATACAAGTAGAAAATCCTTCAGTTAAGAAATATGACATGCCTTCATAAAGTAACAGGTTCAACATAATTCATGAAATCCTTTGGACAAAGTTCACATTATTTTTCCACCAAGTGACAGCTCTCATACAATGTTTGAAAGAGGGAGAGGCAAGACCTTTAGGTTTCCTACGGTTGTATAGCATATCTCAGGAAGTAGCATTATCAAGAAAAAGAAATCAACTGTAAGGAGTAAAATGTCAGCCATCTAAAAGAGAGAGAAAGATGTTAAAAAAAATTCAAAAGGCACTTACTCTCATAAACAAGGGGTTCCTCATCTTCGTCAATCTCAGCTTCCATTTCCTCCTTATACCTCTCAAGGCGGTCCAGTTCCCATTCTCTCTCCTCAAACCTGACTTGAGAGTCCACTGCAGCCTTGTCGATAATGGGATCCCATAGTTCTAGAAAACGGATCGCATATCGATCTATTGGACGAAGCTCATTCTCCAAGGATGAAATTGCTTGTCCAGCAGCTGCTGCCGCTGCCGTTTGTTTGACATCAGCCAGCAGATCAACATCATCTTCTTTTCCAGCAAAAGCAGGAGCTCTCTCTTCATTACGACTACTCCCATTTAAGATCATCCCAGTTTCTTGATTTGAAGTTGTGATCAGGCTGCCCTGATCTACAGGCTCATCAACCTTCAGATCATCTTCATTTACGTAATCATCTTCTTCCAACCTCCCAATGGCTTCTTCTGTAAACTCCTGATTGTCGACAGCTTCTTCTTCTTCAACTTTCTTCATTGCCATGTAATCTGCTTCATCTTCTACATATTTCAAAGCAGTCTCCACATCCGCATTAGATACAGAAGCCTCATTTGCATTGCTGTTGTTGTTCTTCTGTAAATTCTTGATTGTAAGAGATCTGTGACCTGAGAACAGTTCCATAGGATCAAGCTTTTTGAAGAATTCAGTGTTGTACCCTCCACTTTGAATCACTAGATCATCAAGTGCACGCTTTTGATTTGCTTTCTTTAAAATATTCTCTTCAATTGTGCTCTCACTGATTAGTCGGTAAATATGTACTTCGCGTGTTTGTCCTATCCGGTGGCATCGATCCTGAGCCTGCTGATCCATTGCAGGATTCCAATCACTATCATAAAAGATAACTGTATCTGCCCCAACCAGGTTTATACCAACACCACCACTACGAGTTGACAAGATGAAAAGAAAGATTTTTGGATTTGTGTTAAAGCGCTGCATTAAGGTCTGTCTCTCCTCTGGCTGAGTGGAGCCATCCAAACGCATGTAAGTGTAACCATACAAATTAATGAAAGCCTCCAAGATATCAAGCATCTTCGTCATCTGGGTGAATATTAATGCACGATGACCTTCTGATTTTAATTTCCTGAGCAAAATTGAAAGTTCCTGCAATTTACCACAGTCAAACTGTATAAGCCGCCTGTCTGGGAAATATACTTGTCTCCGGACAATTGCAGGTCTGATAGGTGATAGAAAGGGAGATAACATCTCAGAACATTTCTGCTTATAAGTTGGGTGCAGAAACTCAGAAGTCCCAGATTTACTGCACCAGAAAACAGGCAGTGGGGCCCGTGCAGCTGGTATTGCAAACATGAAACTTTCAACAAGGTCCAACATTCTCTGGAAGCGTTCCACTGGTGACAGGACTATGTCAGCAAGCTTTGAGGAGTAAAGGTAGCACAAAGGATTGGCCTTCAGACGATGAACATCATAAACAGGATGCTCTATCGTTACAGTTTTCCTTAGCGTTGTTGAGTATATGGGTTTCTTCTCACATTTCAAGGAATTCCACCATGCAATTGCAGCCGTCCGTTCCTTTGCTTCTCTTAGTCTCTCTTCCATGATTTCCTTGTGGATCTCTTCAAAAATATTTGTCCCATTCAGCCTTTTCTGATGTTTAAATTCAGACCCTATTTCTTCTAGGTTATACAAGTGAGTGCGCTCCTTGATTAAACAAGAAGGGGTAGCAATGGCTCTCACTGCATCACTCTCCCAAGAAGTCATGCTAAAATCAAGATGAGTAAACAAAAATCCCAAACCACTAAGGTCCACATCAGAAAATGGACCCGGTGAAAGAATTGAACAAATAGAAGAACTCAATTGGATATCAATACCGCCCATATCAAAGGAACTGACAATTGGACGACCCTCAAACAAGTCGGGGTGATTGCAAACTTTGCGAAGTTGCATGATAACACTGATCATCCCAAAAAAGTTGGCACTGGCAAGAGTAGCTTGCGTTTCCGAGCTAGCAATGAAGTCTTCATACAAATTACGCTGCCTCTTTGACAGTCTACAGTAAATGACATGTTCAACTTTCATAGGCAGCTGCTTCTCCACATCTCGTTTCAACCGACGCAGTATGAAAGGACGTAGGACATTATGAAGACGATCAACAACTTCTTTATTTACTTTCTCTTGTCCCTCAACCATTCCTGATATTGGATTACTGAACCATTCTTTGAATTCCTGATGAGATTGAAAGATGTGGGGCATCAAAAAATGCATTAGAGACCAGAGTTCCATGAGATCATTCTGCAGTGGTGTCCCAGTTAACAAAATCCGCCTTTTTGAATTGAAGTTCAAAAGTGTTTGCCATCTTTGCGACTTCCAATTTTTAATAAGATGAGCTTCATCTAAAATAAGGTATTTCCACTTCTTACGCTTGAACACTTTTGAATCTTGAATAACCAGTCTGTATGTCGTTATGCATACATGAAAGAAGTTTGGTTTCAACCACCCTTGCCTCTTATATTTTCGCTCTTTTGCACTTCCGAAGTAAGTTAAAATTTTGAAAGCAGGACACCATTTCAGAAACTCAGTTTCCCAATTGAGCATGACACTCGTGGGGACAACAATGAGATGAGGGCCCCATATTCCCTTTTCACATGCTAGGTGTGCGAGCAGGGCAATCGTCATAATTGTCTTTCCGAGCCCCATTTCGTCAGCTAGAATCCCATTCAGTCTTTTCTCGTACATTGTAACAAGCCAGTCCAAGCCAATATGTTGATATTCGCGAAGAGGATGCTTCAGAAGAAATGGGAACTTCGTACGCACTTTGGTTGTGGAAAAGGTATTCCCTGTTGGTTGGGCTGATCTTGCAGCTGCAGCTGCATCCGCAATTCTATTCTCACTTTCCCTCTCTTCTGCTTTTTCAAGGGTTCCTGATTCCTGCTCTTCTGCAGGAGAACACACAACTGGCTCACAATCACCAGTTTCAAAATCTTCATCCATAGAAATAACCCGCTGCTTAAGTTGAGTTTCTTCATGGGCCGGTGAATCCATGAGATTATCTGATAAAGCAGATGCATAGTCGGATTCATCGTCCGTAACTTCATTCTCATCGAAGTCCTAATAACCGGATATTGGAAAGAGAACAAAAATAAAAAACGTGATTCTGACCCCCCAAACAATAAGCAGCAGCAATCATTTAACGTACCTTTTTATACCTTGCAAACAATTCTTCTATGGGTATTTCACTCTCCTTTTGCAGTAATGCAATCTGCAAAATAGAAGCTTCTTTCAGAAGGGACATATTGCAAGTAAGCCAACAAGGTCAACTGGCTAGAAAAATTCTTAAAGATAAGGAAGTAACGAACCCAGAAACTTTTGTCCTAGGATATCAAAAGTGGACAAACAAAGAATAGCATGACTTGCTCTATACCTCGTCCGTGGGATTGCTTGAATCTCCTTTCGCCAATTCCTCCTCCTCTGACAAGGTTGTCTCATCATCCTGGACATCGAAATCACATTAGAAGTTGGCATAACCACTGAGAATCATGAGTATAATTGAGGTAAACACCACCCTCAATCATTCAGCCAACTTGAACCTAATTCTGACTAGGCACGCACAACAAGAAATTACAAGACAAATCACTTCACTTGAAAATCAGAAAACAGAAAAATAAATGATGTCGCAATAATAAAGCTTGTCCAACTTACATCGCTATAAATCACAGTCACTAAAGGCAGTAGTAAAGGGATAAACAGCTCAATTTTTTAACAATGGGAACCTCTTACATGTTTTTCATGATGTCTATACCTAAATTCTGAGAAACCACACAAAAGCCCAGAATAAAACGGAGAATGTTATTTTTGGCCACTATAGGCATACAAATATTATGACAACCCTTTTTTTTCTCAGATCAGATCAAAGTCAAAATTAGGGTATCATAGAAATACTTTGCAAACGCTTCTTCAATCCTTCAGGTCCTAATATATAAACCAGGTAGTTGAAGCAACAATGTCCTTCATGAATATCATGCGCCAAGACAAGGACTCAGAGCAGAAATACATATAAAAACAAACAACATACGTACTACCCTTGCAATATGACCAAGTAGAAAAAAAAAACTTCAGGTCAAAATGTATGTACTTCGAACATTAAATGAGGATGACCAAACCCAAGAAGATAACATAGTGGGACAGCTAGGTAATGCAAGAACAAGGGAAAGGTCATTGAAGTGGTCAACTCTCAGGAGAATGCAAGGCCCTTAATGGATGAAATACCATCACTTCACCAAATCTAAAATTAGCAGGATGCTATTTTAACTTACATTGCGTTTGTCTACACTACAATTTTAACAAAATTTTAACATCCTTACTTTTTCATTCTCTCTCCTTACTGTTTCTCTAATTTTTTTTACTTTTTCACTTACTTTTTCATTCTCTCCTTACTTTTTCTCTAACTTTTTTTCACATTTTTACTAACTTTTTAACTTTTTCATTCTCTCTCACTTTTTCACAACTACTAAAATTTTATCCCAAAATTTTACTTACACAAACACCATATTAAACACGTCACTGAAAAAATAAGCTCACAAAACAAAATCCCTAAAAAGGTATCAGCTAGCCTCCTCGGTGCTTTTATCATAGCCATTTTCTTACTGAGTCCCATGTGTATCAGGGTTAAGGGTGGAAGTACTGAAGGAGTATGAGCTAGGGAAACCTAACAGGCTCGCTCCTATTGTTTAGCTTAGTGTCCCTTTCAGGCTAGAGACTGGGAACAAGCCAAATACAGGCTTGGACTGTGCATATATAATTGAAGCCACTGTAATCAAGCAGAATCCATGGCACATATATAACTAGAGAAAAAGGCAAAAAGAACAAAAAAATTCTGATATTCTGGAAAGAGAGGAACATGCCTTCTGTACAATACAAGAAACTAGAAACAGAAACCCATAATTGGGAAGATGACAAAAGCATGTTTCATATTATTTGATACCTTTTCTTCCCCAGCAGCAAGAACAAAATCACCATCTTCCTACATAATTTGAGATACATGTCAGTAAATATGTTACATAAAAAACTCACTCTTTATATGTCATACATAGTAGTTAAAACAACAAAAATAGAATGTAAAACAAAAATATAGGAGACAAAGAATGTTTGTGCCTAGATTTGACATGAATCTAAAAGAAGACAAAAGAACAAAACCGGTGAACCATTAAAAACAGATTATTACCAAAAATAGATGAAAGATCAGAAATTCTCGCACCGTAGGAAAGGACAGATGTAAAATTTTAATTTACATGTCAATGCTCTTCTCAATTGTTTCAGTACAATTTTACGCTTTAGATCCAACTCCTACATTTATGTTTCTGTACATCAATTTCTGGCTGTTCTATATAAAGTTCAGGTCATAACCAACGAAACTGCTTTATGTTGTCGCATGACTCTTCATTTCTTTATATTTACACACAAAAAGTTTTATCAGACACAAGGCAGGTTGATCATAATTGATATAGACGAAAATGAGTAATAGGCTTATGTATCTAGTAAATTTGAAGTACACATTGACACACAATCATGAATTAGAAATTAAAAAGCCCAAAATATGTTATTAGCAAATCTGAAATTTGCATATAGACAATACACATAATACATAAATTGAATTAGCAAGCTCCCACAAAAATAATTAGTGCTAGAATTTTGAATGGAACTGAATCAAGCATACATTTCAAGGTCTAACCAACAAAACCTAATGAAACATATCTGCAAAATAATTTTTTTAAACATAAAAAAGAGTGGAAGAAACTAAAATGTACTATTACCTGTTCATCACTAAAATCATATAGCCCGTGATCCTTGGCTGACTTCCCAGCAATTTTTAATGGATCACTAGCTTGACATGTCTCAATTTCTAACGTATGGCTTTCTGAAACAGATAGGTCACCATTACTCTCAACCTGTAATCAGAAATAAGTGTTAGATTAGGAGGTCTTATCTTGCCTGAAAATTCACCAACCACGACCACAAACACATACAACTTACAGAACGACGACCAGTGGCTATGATTGAATTTCTTGTGTCAATTGCATTGACAGCAGAAAGATCATTTCCTTTGCCTGCAGCATATACAAACCAATGCCCCACAACCTCATTAGAGACAATTGCATATTTCAGATGATAGGTGGGATAATTAACTGCTTCTTACCCTTTCCATCATCTTCCCCTGTGGGCATTGGTTCATCCCCATCTCCATCCATTTCTGGAGTACTTTCTCTGCTAAGTGGTTCAGCATCATCTTCACCCTTTTCCTGACTACTTTCTCCGGTAACTGACCATGCTCATATGGATTAAAATTAGTCATATGCTCAATGCAAAATGTAAGGTGCTCATTAGCCAACGTCTGTGTGTGTGGGTGTCTGAAAGACAGAAATATCCTAGCAGAACCAATTTTTGGCCGCATCACTATTTTTACCCGTGTTTATAAACAATTTCTAACCTATGTAACACATAACATGGAGGACAGAGTAAAAACAGTAGTGTGAGTGTGATGCTAACTCCAAGGCTCCACAGTCTGAGAACTCTTGCAATCTGGTAAGTGCCTCAAGCATGTTAGGTGGTCCTTCATTACACACAAGACCAAGACTTATATAAGGCTTTGACGGGTTAGGGGAAGGGACTGGGAAGGCAAGTGAGACAGTGCCTGCTTTGTTTTTGCAGGGAACAAAGTAGGTCTGCTCAAAACTTGTGGCCCCTATATTAGGAAACCCAAGCAGACAACTAACCAAAAAAAATTAATCACGATGATAACTAACCTTTCTCCATGGCATAACGTTTGAGTAGCTCCTCAAGTGGAAGATCTACTTCATCATGCAAAGCTGCTAATTCTTCTAGCCTTTCTTGTTCAGTTATAAGGGCCTCATCTTCCTCAATGGTGTGCTCATCATCTTCCTAAACCAGAAAAACAATTCTAAGCATGTGAAAACCAGAGCACCAAAAAAGAAAAGAAATCATAGGACATTTTTAATACTTATCCACAAAAACACTTACGGTGCAAAACTGTCGTTGCATCCATCTTCAAGATTACAATTGAAAATCAGACTACAATACAGTTTAGAGTGCAGGCAAAGTTACATGTTTAATATTCTACAAATGCCAGTTAAGTCTCGACCACCGGATAACTATTAGTAGCAACATATATGAAATCTGATGCTGCAAAGTTGCAGCTATGACTTATAATTTTCAGCAAAAAACTGGCTATATGTCATATTTTGGCCTCTTAAGTTCTCTGTTATTCTGCATTTGTAAGAACGGTATATATAAAATAATTTGGCCAATACTTTCATTTTTGGAAAGCAACAAGTGGAGTAAATGGCAAAGGTATAAGAGTTCCCAACAATGACTTGCATGTTTAGAGTCATAAACTTCCATATAAATGATAACAAACTCAAAATATTTAAAACCAACAGGTAGTGAGACAATTAGGACATACTGTGTCATCTTCGGATCGTATATCATAATCATCATCCATGTCGGCAGTATTCGACTGAGACTCTGTCAGAATCGGTTTAAAATATAGCTGATTAAAAAAATGTCATCCTTTTGAAAGTAGCTGGAAATTCAAAATGAAACCATATCCTACTCACCAAAATTAAATACTGGAGATTCTTTAACATCATTTTGGTCCACTTCTTTGTATTCAATACTTGGTTGATCTTGTGTTACAAATTGTTGCACTGGTTTGTAGTTTTCCACCAGATTTTCTGCTAACATGGTTGAGTACCTGAAGACATAAAACAGAAACATATGACATTTCGCTTTACAAGTGTATTCATACCAGCAACTTTTTCACAGACGGCGTACCCAATCCACAACAAAGACCTGAGATGACTTCATTTAAGAACTAATATATACTCTACCTCTCAGTTTGCCCCAGAAGAAACTCAAGTTGCTTATCAAGTGCCTTTTTCTTTTTCTCATCCAGCTCCATCTGATGCTTGTAAAGCACCTGGAATTACAAGATTGCTTTTACAAATGGACAAATAGTCTAAGAATTCCAGAAATAAGCTCTTTTGACAGATAAAGATCATAGAAGAACTTGCCAGCTTTTCTATTTTTATCCAGAATTTCTTCACATCCTTTGAAATATTAAGTGCAACTTTTCTCAATCGCTGCTCCTCTTCCTGTGGACAATTTCAATTTGTTGTCATATACTGATATTAACCACATCACCCTGTTTTGTACAGAACCAAAAAAAAAAATCTACATCAACATGAGGAAGGAAAAAACACGACCTTCATTTTATTTTCTCCCCTTGTAGCCTGATCTAACATGCCCTTACTTGCTCGTAAAGCAACCTTCTTCGCTTGAGCCAATTTCCATTTTCTCTCGGACTCGAAGTCCTGCTAACAACTAATTTGATGAGCAGGGAAGCAGTTGACAAGAAAATCTGACCAAATTCAGTAAATGTGCTGAAAGAAAACGATTGTAGCATAATCATAGGAAGCAGATGTGACAGCTAAAAAAGTGGAAATCATAAAACGTGAAATCTTTAAAGGCACTAGTCTGTTACCTTTGACAACCAAACCATCTCTTCTAAAACATGATCCCAATGTGTTTTAGGGCGACGGGATTCCTTGGGAGCTTCAAGCACCTGAAACAATCAAGTTGAATCCAAGTAACGATAATGGACCCTAGCAGGATATTCAATTACCGACAATTCTCACCTAAGCGCAATCATCACAAATGAGCAGCAGACCACTAATTCCTTAACCAATTTACAGGTTTCACCCCTTTTTTAAATTTGGTCACTGGTCACACAACATTTTCTTTTGGCACCTTCAACTTCTACACTACGTTTTACATAGGATTGGACTCAACACGTAAGTTGAAGCTTGAGTAAACCTGAAGTTTTCTCACAAGTTCAACTAATAAAGGAAAAAAAATGCATACATGAAATTCGACTAAATACAATGTGCTTGCAGAAGCTATTCCCCTAAAAATCTACCAATAACTGCGGCTTTAGATTACAACTGAAAATCCATCTCATATAATGAGAGTAAACAATAAAAACGTTACAATTTCCAGCCAAGAACAAATAAAACTTTCTAATGTTCTAACTGTCTACAAATCCATCACTTATAATGAGCCTAAAAATTCAAAAAAAGACAATTTCCGACCAATAACAAATTAAATGTACAAAGTTTGAACTGTCTACAAATGTCATTCACAAATTAAGTGATATTCACTTTTAAAAAACATAAAAATGAAATTAAGCACAAAAGTGTCATGAAACAATCTGTATCAATAGGTTTCAAGTACTTTGCAAGAGGCACAAGAAAAAGTCAACATGATTCCAAAACCAATTTCAGCTACGCAAATAAGCGCAGAGGATACAGCAAACCAAAACAATGTTTTTATTGACTAGAGCTTCAGGACACTGAAAAATTACAAGAATGGATGACAGATATAGGAATTGATTTATGTCCTAAAAAGAGGTACAACAGCCATAATATAGAAAAACAAATTTCACAAACTGACCTTTTGACGTTTAGCTCTGGTCTCATGATCAAGCTTACACCTGGGACCTTTGGATGCCATTATTTTCTGTACTATCTATATCATTATAGAGTGGCTGAAGATCTGTTTATGACCCAAAACCAACATCAATTGCAAACATCAGATCCAACCCTGTCAAAATGATAACTGCTGACAACTATGCAAGAGACAGAAACGAGAATAAAGATCAATAGATATCAAAGCATGTTACACTTGATTCTCGGAATGCTTGTGACAGAATATGGACGTATAGATGTGAAAACATTTTTTTGGTGAAGTGCAAAATTTCTCTGATGAACTTAGCGGAGGTAATCTAGAGTTGCTGACACTTAACTTGGGGGAGCTATCTCAAACTAATAGCTCCACTTTTAAGAGCACCTGGCCTATTAGCACGCATTTCAAATACCCAGAGCGAGTACCGTACCCAATTTAAAGCATTTGCTTGCCCTCTCTCATGCACACAAACTGGTTGAAGGCGGAAAAATAAATTATGAGAAAGCATAAAGCAAAATTCAAGGGCAAAAAACACCATACCTGAGAAAGCACAAAGAGAGCACGATTTGGGTGGGACTTGGGAGAGGGTAGAAATTTTCAAGAAGGAGGAGTGGGCGAGAGAGAGAGAGAGAGAGAGAGAAATCGGGAAAATAGAGGGAGAGCAGAGTTCGGCTAGAAAGAGAGAATGTGCGGTGGGCCGGTGGGTCGCTGAGAACTCGGCCACAGTGAGAGAGAGAGAGAGAGAGAGAGAGGACTGGGAGGGAGCAGAGAGCGGCCCGAGGGGGAAAAAAAAGCATCGGCTCGTATAGTCTGACCTTCCGGTTCGGTTAAAAATAGTAGGATTTTAGATAAGATGTGAATATTGATCTTAAATAGTATTTTATTCTTTTGTGTAAAGTGGACAGATAAATGATTTGATGTAATTGTTTAATAACAAAATATTTGAGTTATGTGAAAAGGTATAGAGAGAGAAAATTTATGTTAAATAAAAAAATAAAAAGTTATTGAAAATTGTGTAAAAGGTATTGATGTTTGTGTTTGAATTCTAAATATATTCTGTAGTAGTTTGTGAGTGTATTTGAATCCTAAAAAAATATAGGAAACGAGCATAACCCTGGTCAATCCAGATCTGTTTTTTTTTAAATAAAAAAAAAACAGATCTGGAATTTTCCGCTGGATCTGGCAAAAAAAACCGAATCCGGTACAGCGGAAACTTCTGCCCGGATTAACTACCGAAATTCCGATTCCAACTTTGAAGAATCACACCCTCGAGCCAATTTTTTTAAAATAATAATAATAATAAAGGAAGCAAAAGTTACTTCAATATCAGCTTTTACAAGTGCCTTGGATATATGTTAATGGAAATGAACCTAAAAATAGTCTTCCATAGTAAGTAGCATATAAGTTTGTTTATCCAAATTTTGGGAAATATTTCGAAAATTTTTGAAATATTTTTAATGTTGAAGTTTTATTGGGGTTTATGAAAAACTTGAAGTGTATGTGTAAAAGTTGAAAATTTTGAAATATGTTTATTTTGTTGGAAATTCTGGACCCTCAAAATTTTAGGTAAACAAACATGTCCATGGTTCCACAAAGTCTTAAAAAGAAGGGAAAAGTACTGAAACAGTCTCTGTGGTTTCACGTTTTGACAAAATAGTCCATGTGGTTTCAAGTTGAACGCGTTAGTCTCTGTGGTTAGCAAGTTGTTGCAATGCAGTCCCTCCGTCAACCTACTTAACGGTTAAAGCTTCCGGGAGGACCTTTTTGTTACATGATGCATACCTCAGAGACCAATTTGTCAAAAGATGATACCACAAGGACCTACAAATTAGTCTCTGTTGTATCATCTTTTGACAAATTGGTCCCTGAGGTATGCATCATGTAACAAAAAGTTCCTCCCGGTAGCTTTGACCGTTAAGTGGGTTGACATAAATCTAACGGGAAGACTTTTTTGTTACATGATGCTTACCTCAGGGACTAATGTGTTCAAGTTTAAACCACATGAACCAATTTGTCAAAACGTGAAACCACAGGGACTGTTTATGTACTTTACCCTAAAAAGAATTAGAAAACTATCACCTAAGGGCAAGTTCGTTTGGAAAAGTATTTTAGAATATAAATATATTTTAACAAATTTGTAAAATAAACATCCAAAATTTCAAAAATTTATATACAAACATTAATACATTTTGCAAAATCTTCAACAATTTTTCACGCAAACTCTAAGATAAAAAAAATATAACAAATATTTTTCTCTCTATACTTTTTTACCTAATTCCAATATTTTTTATTAAACAATTATATCAAAATCATCTCTGTCTACACATTTTCAAAAACTCTAACACAAATTAAATATATTTAAAACTTGTCACTAACATTTACACAAAAATCTATAAAACTATAATCTACATAAATATTCACAATTCTATCAAAATCTCACATTTTTTTTAAAAACGAACCTCCCTATCCCCAGGGGCGGAATGAGGGGGAGCGAAGGGTGTTGGCCGACACCTTTGGCTCCCAAAAAAAAATCTATATGTAAATTTTTTTAAAAAATAAAAGATGACCTAGGCTCGATACCCATAGGCTCAGGCCAACTTTATATGATCCTCATTAGGTTCTGAACGACCTGGGTCCTATCTCCGTCAATTTGTGTAGTTGATTTATGGGTTGAAAAGCTTACAAGATTAGGGGGTTTTGGGATTGCTTTTTTGGGTAAATTCTCACTGATAATAAGGATATACTATTATTTTTTTTGCATTCTTGTGGTTCTTCTACCTTATTGTTCTGCTAATCGAGTAGGTTATGCACTTCGTATTTTTGTTTCAATCTATTTATCGGACAACAATATTATCCTTATTATGCTGGTTTTTCTATTCCTCTATACATGCCAGTTAGTGATAATTGACTTTTACGTTCAATTATTTGCGTCATGCATTAAATAACTAACCATAAATATAGAAAATATGATCTTGTAGATCTTTCCTTGAGACTTATTATCTCTTATGAACTAGCGATAAATAATAGGACTTTGATGATATCATTTCAGCATTGCTAGTTCAATGCAACTAACAATTTTAATACATATTTATCAGGTCTTTGTATTTTATTTGATAGTATTTATATAGTAGGGTTAAAGTATGATTTGTTACCTTTGAAACTAGAGCTGCACATAATTTTGTGATCATCAATTCACATGTTAGAATAGCTGGAAAATTTGGAAGCAGTAAAATCATTGTCCTACATATCAATGAACATCAAAAGAAAGGGCTTGGGATGAAAAACGAAAAAAAAATTGCAATAGTTAATATGGTTTTGTAATTAATTATTGGCATTTATATTCACTCATTTGACATGTATGTTTGGTTAATTACTGATGGATATCTCATTGCTTAGAGTTATTCATTGTTTGGTTAATCACGAAGTTATTTTACAATATTTTCAGAACATGCAGTCTCGTAGGATCTAATTGTCACCTCTCGGTATCAGCAAATAGTACGGTACATGTATTTTAATATTTTTAATTTTTGATATTTTAACTCTTAAAATATTTTTTTACATTACGTAGTAATTTTTTTTGTCATTTTTCTTTACGAGTTCGACCCACTTCGATTGGATTCCTAGTACTGCCACTGCCTATCCCTATGTTTGGTGGCCGAGAAACCTTGAAATTGGTGGACAGATGAGAGCGCAAATGACATTCAAACAGCTGCTTAGTAATGCACATTTTAGTACCGTACCTCCCACAGAAGAATAATCAAAAACCACTGTCGAATTTCACATGTTGGTTTCTTTTGTCGACATCCTTTCTCCCTTTTCCACCCTTCACTCCTCCCAGTTGTCCTCGATCTTTGCGGGAAAACTCAAAGCGTACCAACTACCAAGTTCCCAACAAGAAAGCAAAAAATAAAAAAGAAATAAATATAAAAAGAATAAACAAATGGATTTTTAGTGGCGAGAAGTCTTGGGTGATGTTCGTGTTGAAGAATTTTGTAGGATTTGAAGAGTTTTGTGAATTTTTAGGTGTTGTTAAAGTTGTATTGGTGTTTGTGTAGAAATTGATGATGTGTAAAAAAGTAATGATGATGTTTAAAGTTATTTTTTTTTAATTTATTATTATTTTTATTAAATTCGAATTGATTTTTTTTATTTTTATTATAATATAAATATTAAAAAGTATTAAAAAAAGAAGAAAACGATAAAAAAAAATAATAAGGTAAAAAAAAGCTAAAGAAAGATAAGAAGAAGTTGTTTCACGCTATCACGAAAAAAAAGCAAAAGAAGACAAACGAAGAAATGAAGGAAAACATGTGATATGTGATGCGGTTAAAAAATCGTGAACGCCGACAAGCAAGGAAGCGCCTGACAAGCTGCTGCAGGAATGACAGGTGAGGGGGACAAAAATGCGGCAGGGCATTTAATGGTGGGATGCAATTACCGTATCGCCCTCAACCAAGCAATAGAGTTGGATAATGCAGCGGTGATATTTTGTCAATTCACACACCCAAATGATTAATGATACGCAGGTGTGGGGTCACAGTGTTTTTAAAATTCCGGGTTTATCCTTCAATATTTATTTACTCAAAACACTACCTGAGGTTATATTAGTAATTGTGCATAAATTTGATCAGGGTAAAAACGAAAAAGAATTTATGCATCTTCCGGAGAATGCGTTGTTTGCCGAACATGACCTCTTGGTGGATTCAAATCCTTCAAAAACGTTGAAACCGAACATGACCTTGGTTGGGTCGAGGCGATAGGGTTTTTAATCGGGTTTAAGCGCATGGAAGAAGAATAATAATAAAACCCGACGAGCAAACACTCGGACCCGAATAAACAAAAACGAGGGACCCTGCCTTGATTAGTGCTTGTTTGGTTGTTTTGTTTTTTCCCAACAATGGTAGTCTGTTATTCCTGTTATTTCATTCCATTTCGATTAGAGACTTTTAAATTTTAAAAAATTTACCAAACTTCGACACTTTTCATATACAATGTCCATATAAATTTTGAGGAAACTTCACAATAAACCCTATATTTTTAAGTAAAAGTCAATCCAATTCTCAAATTTCAAAATGTTTTACTAAGCAACATATGTTTCTAAAACAAATAATACCGCCTTCCATTTTTTGTGGTGAGGGAAGTCCAAACATTCATTCACATGTACCGAACTCGAATGGAGCCGAGTCGGTATTTACGCAAGTTGAGTTCAATGCCATGACAAATTTCGAAGAGACTAATCGGCCCTAAGACCAGTCCCTCATTTAAGTCGCGAATTTTTTGCGCATTTAGTGGTTTTAACACCTGTGTGTGCGAATTACCCACATTCTCAAACCCATACATTGTCACTTAAGCTGCCCGGGTGGATTATCGCCTTTAATTTGATTTGGCCTTTAAGTTATACGGAATATGATGTGAATTGATCAAAATACCATTCAAAGACAAAATTTAAAGCACAATGAAATAAAAAATATTCAATAAATAAATTAAAAATACATAGATTGATGCAATAGAGTTTTAACTTTATATATATATATAAATTTAGTAATTGCACTTCGGTCAATTTGCATGTAGCTTAATTTCCAAATCAAATGAAAGACAAATATTAATTGTTTTTGAAATATATGCAGTGTAATAAAACATTTTGAAACTCCAGGAGAATTATTACTTTTTGCACATAAATATAAAAAGGCATACTAAAATATTTCCCTTAACGTTGTTTTTCAAATAATCTCTCTTTATAGTATTTTACAATCTCAAACATTTTTTTCTTATAAAAAATTTCCATCAAATATTTCTCTAACATTTTTTTAACAAACTTCAATAAAAATTAAGGTTAAATTCACATTGCACCCCCTTATATTTCCCCAAACGATTTACACTTTAGAGTAAAATTTGGTGTCGAATTAGACAGTAATAATTTACACGTGTCTTTCATGTAATATCAATCCATGTTAGATTACTATGGAGCTGTTCGGTTTGATAGTTTTTTGAGAATTTTTTGTGTTTTGAGAATTTTTAGGTGATGTCAACTTTATTGGTATACGTGCTGTAGTTGTTTTTAGGTGATATTAAAAAACATGTTCGGTTTGTGTATTCTCAGGATTCAAAAAATCCTGAGAATACAAACAAACCGAACAACCCCTATATTTCCCTTGAATCTCAAACAAGTTAAAGCTCATTTAATTGTGATTTATTTAAAATTTAAGACTAATATGTTAATCTGACAGAGACTGAGATCACGTGTAAACAATTACCGTCTAATTTGACATTAAATTTCACTCTGGAGTACAAATCATTTAAGAAAATAACATGATGTGTACAGTGTGTCAACCCCTCAAAACATAAGTAGTGCAAAATATATTTAACCGTAAAAATTAATATACTATCAAACTTCTTTCAAAAAATATCATCAACTTTCAATAAACTCTTTTAAAATTTAATTTATGATTCTTCCACAAACTTAATTGATGTTTCTGAATTTTTTTCACTTGAATTACGGAATGATATTAGATATTAGGGTCGCTTTGTTTTTCTTTGGGGAGGATATTTTCAGAAATTTTAACGGCTTTTGTCTTGCCACATGTTACGAGACGGTAATCCACATGTCCTTCCGTTGCAGTTAAAGCCCTCATATTCAGTGGAATTACAGAAACACCCAAATAAAGTAATAAACTCAGAGCATCTACTTTTTCGCCATTTCGGAGAAACCAGGGGCATGTTCGTTTTTACCATTTTTTCAGGATTCTAAGTATATTCACAATTCTACCACCGAACATATTCAGAATTCAAACACAAAAACCAATACATTTTACACAATCTCCAACTACTTTTTAATTTTTTATTCAACATAAATTTTTTTTCTTTATACTTTTTCACATAACTCCAATACTTTTTTATTAAACAATTACATCAAATCATTTCTCTCTCCACTTTACACAAACACCAATAAAACACTATTCAACATAAAAATTCACAACTTCTCTAAAATCCTACATTTTTTCTCAAAACGAACATCACCCAGGGGTAAAGTTTGTCGGACCCACCTTAAGAAGCAAAACCGCCAACTCAGAGTCCCGCCCCCGATACCGAAACTGAAAACTAATCCAGCCAAAATCTGGCGGAATCCCCGCCTCAAGAACAGTGTTTGGCGTTTGCTACCAATTCAAATATCAACGCCAACGGAGCTTCAATACCTCAGTGGAAAATTAAAAAAAAAAGAAAAAATCCTACAAGTCTCTCCCCCGTCACTACCCACTCTCAATCTTACTGAACAAATTGGAAGCAGATAGGGTTAGGGTTTCGAACCAAAATGAAAGCTTCCCTCAAATTCCGAGAGGACCAGAAGCCACTTCTCAGAGCCAAAGTCCCACTCAGCATCTTGGGCTTACCGTTTCAGTCCGGAATAATTGCCGGCGAGTCCAAGGAGCTCACTCTCAATATGGGCACATTCTTCGAATCTGGGCCGTCCTTTAAGATCGCGTACCGCCCCAACGACACGTGGAACCCGTTATCGCTCGTGGTTAAGACCGGAACGGGGCCGTACGGATCGCCGGTTTCGAGCTCGATGCTGATGAGCGCCGAGTTCAACTTGCGTGGGAGCGGAAACCCTAGCTTTATGCTCCACTTCAAGCCTCAATTCGGGGATTTTTCGATTAAGAAGTCCCAGTCCTCGGTTTTCGATAGGACCGTTACGTCTCAGACCGGCGTCGTTACGGAGAAAGATGCGTCGATCGAGGTGGTGGAGGGACCGACAACGAACGGCATGTTCTACGGCAAGAAAATAACGGCTTCCACGCCAGATTGGACGGCCTGAGCGATCGCCAGCCTGTTCTCCGGCATGAAGGTGGCGACGAGGACGACCTTGCCGGTGAGAGGACGCGCCGTCTTGAATTTCCGATGGGGGGTAAGAGTTCCTGCGGAGCTGAAGACTGCGGGTAATAGCCCAACGGCTAGGATTGCGTTTCAGAAGATCCCCTTCTTGGTGATGAACAAGATTGGCATCGAACACGTGGACGCTGGGGATTCGAAGAAGACTACAGCGAAGGCGGGCCCGGATTTGATTTTCCATGCGAATCGTGACGTGGCGGAGACCTGTTTCGCAGTTAAGCGGCAGTTGGAGGTGTTGCAAACGGAGAATGGAATGTTGCGAAAAGCCGTGGAGGATCTCCGTCGAGAATTCTCCGGCGCGAACCCGGTCTCCCCTGTCGGAGAAACAAGCTCAGGTAAATACCGAGACGTTGAGAGAAATGGACATAAGGCATCCGGAGGTAAATCTGACCGGCGCAACAGCGAGAAGAAATCATCTGAATTTAACAGTTTCGCGGGGAAGTCGACGGAGGGGAACGTGAATGAGGAGCTGAAGAGGGCGTAGATGGGAGCTACCGGCGCTCGAATTTGTCGAAATGATTGTAGAAGTATTTTACATGTCGGTAGTGAAGTACTTTCCATTTGGCATCGAAGTGCTCGTAGTATATCGGTTTAAAGAGTTTTGTTTTGGGGGTTTGTATTTCTTCAGTATTTTATTGGGTTGGTTAGAAAAACTTGATACGAATAATTTACCTCTTCCAAGAATGGTATCTTACAAATTACGATAATTTTTTTTTTTTAAACTAAATAATTTTAATATAATAAATATAAAAAATTCATTCAAATGTATCCCTTCAGCGTTTAACCTCTCAAAATTTTAACACTTAAACAAGTCTTATATATACTCGGCTGTCCATAGTATTTACCCAAATGACTAAAAGCTCCTTTCAGGGATTGGATGCCATTGGACTGGGTTTAATGTTGTTGGTTAATTCTATGGACTGCCTACTTTCCCGCCCATATGAAGGCCAATTTGGACCTTCGGATTTGGGTTTCCAAATTCCACGTCCCATCGAACTGATCTCTCCTTACAATGGATAGAGCGGAAAAGAACTTCGAAGCGTGGGCTTTGTCTGTGAACCAGAAAACATCTTCTGGCACGGCCTGGACTCTTCTGTGATGGGCTATCTCAAAAATGCTGGGTCCTTGTTGAGCCCAAAGTATTGGATTAACATATTCGTTTCTTTTCGTATTATTATTTATGAATAGTCCCAGTATAGCCTCTTATATCGAGTCGAATGGCGTCGAAGGATTAGGAGTGTGTTTGTGTTGAAAAATTTTACTCCCTTTAAAATTTTAACACAATAAACTATTACAATATAATCTCTCTCTCCCCCATCAAATCATAATTTTTCACTACAAAAAATATAAAAAATTATCTCTCTTCACTTTTTCACTAAACTCAATACCTAAAATTTTAACAACACTAAAATTTTACAAAACAAACCCACCTATATCATCCAAGAACAAATTCGTGTTCATCTTAAAAAGATTAGTCGAACTCATTCCTGGAGCTGCTTAGAATTGCTAACATAAAATCGGCGAGGTAAAAAATCAACCTATTAATAATGTGTTAAATGGGAAGCATCGAGCTCGAACTACTTATAGCCTATTCATGGCATGCTCCACGAGTTGGCTCATTGAAGGACCGCGATTTTTAAAATCTTTTTTTTTTGCGCATTTCTGGTAAATAAGGCATAGAATAAAGTGACGTGGGAGAAAAAAAAGAAAAAGGAAAAGGAAAAGGAAAAAGTATACCATAAGGTCCTTTTCGTCTGCATACCTGGTTTGGTTCCGTTTCTCGCCCAACCTCAACCTTTGCTAAACTTGAATCCTCTACGCATCGCCCTCTCTCTTAAACTCTGTAAACAATCCCGAAACAGCATGTGTATGAGTGTATCGGTGGTCCATCCGTACTCGGTAATGGGAGGATAACATGGCCTAATGGGAGGAATTACGGGTGGGACTCTCCCGCGGAGTCTTTGGAGCTCTGACCGTCGACATGAGAGACTTTGGGCAGGTCCATTTGACGCCCTTCACTCACGGGCTCCTCTGAAATCCAAGACGTAGTCGCTGTCTGCAACTTGGTATTTGTCAGCTTGTCCGCTACTCGCATTTTGTTGGTGGGTCTTATGCAGGTGTGTGTTGTTTATGATACTACTCGCATTTTGATCGGATTTTTTTTTTTCTGTTTTTTAACTGATTCAAATTCTGTATCTGTGAATATGAATAGAGAAAGAGGAAAAACCGAAGATTCCATCCGGATCCGGGCAGGCAAATCTTTTCCTTCCAGGCAACAGGCTATCTTGGTTTGGTCGACTTTTGATCCATATGATTTGTGAGGAGTGATAGCACTTGCAGGATTGCGTATATTGAATGGGTTTGGTGCTTTTCAACAGGTCAGCATTTTGGTTTTGATTTTGATTGACGATCGTTGCTTTGTAGGCTTTATCGCAGCTACTGGATCCTTCTATTTATTTTGGTTTAAATGGGCGGTGATGCTTTTCAAGTGTGTTATTTTTGTTATTGACAATTATTGATTTCTGTGCTTAACTGGAGGAAAGTTTAGAGACCAAATTTTGATTCATATAAAATAAGTCTTCTTTGCCATTTGATTGGAGAAGGGTTGTAATTCCACGTGGTAGGAGTGAATATTGGGTCAGGCAATCTTAGCCGTTGTTGTTTTATCTTCAATTTGACCATCAATTACTTTGGCTAAAGCCCTACAAATAATTGGATTGCATCTATAGTACTGCCTAAACAATATATTGAGATTGGTTGGTAAGACGAAAGAGGGTCTTTATGATCATATATAGTATAACTTTTTGCACTGAATGAATGATGATTCTAGGAAATGGACTTTTGGCAGATGAAAGATGGTCTTTCTTTCTGTCATTTTTCCTTAGTTGTACTTGATGCATCTTCTTTGCATTTTATAAGCCTCAGGAAGACCAACTTTGGGAATCTTTCGTCTCCTTTATTTTCTTCTGTTTACAGTGATGAGAAATCTCTAGTGTTCAGTGGTGGCTCTTTGATGGTAATTTTGAGGGTGTTAGTTGAAGATCCGTTTAGAGAAGAGTGAGCTATCCAGCAATCAAAAATAAAAAGAGTGGCTTCTTGGACAAAGTGGGATCTTTATTAGGATTTGGAAAGGCTATATCAATGGAAGTATCCAATTTTTGTTTTATTAATTGAAAATCATAAATTGGCCTTCTTCAAGGTGCATCTTTTAGGAAAACTTAATCAGAGGAGAACTGCTATCAAAAGAGGTTCTCTCTATTCCTAGATGAGGAAATTGGGAAGGTTTTGTCCATTGAGAGCTAGAGATCTTGAGCTATGAAATACTTTGTTGCTTGTAAGAAAGTAGTAATGTCCTTACCTCTTGCATGAACATATATGTTCTCGAAAACATATTCTCATGAGAGTATTGTTCATTTAATTTGTTTTCTGAACGCAGACAGAAGAAGAGAAAGAAGGTGGGTCCTGCAAAATTATTCATAAAATACTATAAACACTGTTAGGGGGAGTATATTCAAAGAACAAATGAAAAAATTAGGGCCTGCTTGTTTAGTCTAGAATACCATTTTTGATGTTTCGGGCCATTTTCTCGGAACTGCCAGAAAATATGGTGTAGCATTTTGGCTCAATAATGGCAGTTTTGAAAAAAAAAAATGAGGCATTTCTACATACAGCCTTTCAGCTCTCTTCTTTGTCGCATTGACAGAGCCTCAGATCCCTCCAATTGGGTTTGATGTTTGGTTGCATTTTAGGCTGTGCGTTCCGTGACACTGTATATCTTGTTTATGGGTATGAGGGGGTCTTGGATGGTGTGCTTGACTGCTTGTAGTGGTCTGCGGGCTTTTGATGTCTTCAATTGTGGGGTGGTGGTAGTTCATAGTTGATGATTTTGCTGTGTTAACGTTTAGTGGATAGATGTTCTGATGAGGTGGGGTTTGTGGCTGTTCTGGGAGGCAGTAGTGGATGCGTATACTGGATTTTGGTCTTCGGGTGATTGAGTTACTTTAATGCTTGCTTCTTGTGAGAAATCTGTAGGCATTATGGCCTAATTCCATGAGGATGACATGGCATTTGTTTTTACTTTGAATTGTTTGATTGATTTTAGAGAATGAGTCACTATGAGCTTGTGTCCTTGGTAGGATTCTGGAAGTACTTGAAACAAGCCCATACTTTTGTACTGACGAGAGCAAGATGCGAATGATTTTCAGCCTCATCTCCCTCTTCTCCTCTACCCAACCAAGAAAAAAAAGCATCATGATCATAGTCTTGACTCTTGATGGTGTTTCTTATCAGCATGAGTGTAACCTAAAATTTGTTTAAACCTTTGATCTATTCATTTTACGGGTGCAGGTGCTCCCAATCTCTGGTTCTACAGTTTGGTCAAATACACTTTTATTCATGTTTGGTGTACGGGTACCCTTACAGCTTTGCTGCCTTAGCGCCTGGGATGGGGCGTCAGACAGTTGGACTACAAGTAGAATTCAGCCGCAGGCTGCGTGGAAAACTATCTGACTGACGGAGGAAGCGACTCCGCAATGGCAGGTCTTGCATATGACGCTGAAATATTCAGAGTACGGGGTATTTATATCAGCACTGTTGGGTTCAAAGGTATTATTCTGTTAACAATTATTTCTTAAAAATATTACGTGATTCCTGATTGCTTTCCTGTATGTAATATTGAATGTATGATTTCGTTGCTGCGCTTTGGTTCGTAGGGTTCGCGTTTCGTTCAAAAATCCGCGGCTAGAACCAGTAGAAGCCAATTTTTAGCGCTTTCAGGATGTTTGCAAGAAACAAAAAGGGGCTTCTTGGGAGGCAACAGAAACGCAACCACAACATGATTAGGCAGCCCTTATCCAGTTATCCCGAGCTAAATCTGTTGGTCTTTACAAACACGTCCACCGCCATGATATAATTTTACACCGAGTACGGACTGGCGAGAATTTTACTTCACGAATGAAAAGATCCCCCTTCTTTGAAGTCCTGGACATGTAAAGGACCACCAAAGCAATGCACTGTTTTTCCATGTAGACGCGCATCAATTCAGACCATAATAAGGAGGCAAGAATCCACAAAATTAAAAAGAATCAGATGCTGCCCGAATAGCCGACTTGCAGCTCACTGCTGCAACCCAATCCTCGCATGATATATGTCCGTTACCTTGAAAACAACCAATTCTTGAACCACCCAGTCTTGGAGTCTGTTTCTTGATAGTTACACATACTACGAGTTTCTCCATTCTCATCCTACAGATTGCCCGTTCAAGAGTGGCTGCTCTCCATCTGCTTTGAACCAAAAAGTTAAAAAATTGAGTTGAGTTCGAATTCATTAGTTTATGCATCAAGATAAACATTAAAGAAAGCGGACAACAGTGGCCTTCAGTAGAGTGCTATGGAGGATATAACATACATGTATCAGTAACTGACAATCAAATATGTCGAAAAAAAAAGACAATAAAAAATGTAAGGTTGTTCAGATCGCAACAGTAAGGCATTGATACCTCAATTACTAGAACCTTAATGGTACCTAGGACCCTGGTGCCCTTCCTCTTTCTATGCAAGTTTTCCCTTGGGTAAAATAGTAAGTTCTTAACTCTTGAAAACCACCTATGTTCTCTTGTCTCATTTCATATTGATCAATCAAGCTCAAAAATTTAGGGCAAAATAAAGTCCTCTCAACTTAAGATTAAACATTATGACCTCAGATGTACAGCCCTCATCCAGATCACCAAAAAGCTCTAAAATTGTCACGCATACTGAAAAAATCATTTCTCAATACTTGGAAAAAAATGATTCCTCAATATAAATTTTTACAAGGCCAACAAATGGGCTATGGTCAACTTGAAAAGTAAAAAGATGCAATGAACCTATTATGTAGATATGCATTTATTACCACTTTCACCATCAGATGCATACGCAAGCCTAGCAATAGCATCAATGAGTGCCTGTTCGTGATCCTGCATTCATGATGTACATTACATCAACTTTGCAAATGAAAAGGGAAGACAAAAATGAGAAATTCAGCAGGATGCATTACTAATCTTACTTTAAGCATCTTCTTTGCCTTTTCAAGCTCGGAAGGATCTGGATGACTAGCATTGAAAACTCTCTCCACCTGTTACGATAAAAATGAAAAGGATATCAATAGAAAAACATCATATTAATTTAGTAAATAGATCGGCTCAGTTCTGTCATACATACCTCCTTTACCAACGTATCAGTGTTGAGCAATTCTAGGTCGTCAGAAACTTTCTTTCCAATACCATTTTGTGATGGAAGAAATTCCTTTTTGGATTGGCCCCTTATGGATCCTCTCCCCCTTCCAGCAACTGGAATAAAACTAACACGAGCCAGGGGCTTCTTAATCCCACGGGCTTGCCCACTGTGACCCCCTTGATGCATTATGCCAGGATCCTCCCCTTCCCATCGGATATCCTCAGAAGAGATCTGCGAAAATAGGCTATCAATATAGCTCTGTCTAAGGGAACCTTCAAATCATAAAAATTTCACACGAGAATGCAATGTTCCAGGACAGGCTCTTCGCTTTTTCCTATTTAATGGCATGTCTAGAGAGGGTGAAGGTAATATAATACAAAGATGGCTGAGGTTTCTGTAATTTCTTTACTTCTATGAAACCTCAGGATCATATCTCGCCTCTTCATGGGCCCAAAATAAGGAGAGAGAAAATTGACATTTGGCATAATTTAGCGTACCACTGAAAAAAAGGACCCTTTGAACTAAAACCAAGTATAATGGATTTTCGGAAATTCCCCTTGCTCTCATAAAATACCTAGGGAGAAAAAAAAACAGCTCGCAAACAGACTAGTGTAGGTTTAAACTCCTCCCCCCCCTCCCCCCCCTCTCTCTCTCTCTCACACCAAACCCCACCATACAAACACACACAAAAGAAAACAGAGAGGGAGAGGACCATGAGACTGACCTCTTTGAGATCAACCCATTCCCACGTCTCATTAGCTGAATTTATATCATACACCAAAGCATGCCGACCCTGTAATTCATAAGAATCTCTTGAGCACGGACAGGAGAATATGCCAATGAGAATATTTAAATACCAATTTATATTAACAAGCCAGCCATTTTATTCCATGAACTGGGTTCAAGCCCTTAGCCTCAGACAGCATTTTCAGGAATCATTCGCACAATTATGCATAACACAGTTTTATGGGCAGTCAAGCACACAAGGAGATAAGGAGGCTCTGTTTCTATTTCACAACAAACCAACGTATAAGAATAATGTAGATAAAATAGATAAAACATGAAAATGGGAAACCAGAACATAAATGTCACTCCTTGAAGAAGAAGAAGAAGAAGAACCAATGCTTAAGACTGCATTATATGCCACAATACTCAGTTTCTTCTTCATGATGGCTAGATCCATATGCACTTTTATCTCTCTAGGAAGGTGTCTCTAGCCAAGCACCACACTGTGGATGGTTTGCAGATTTTGAGTGGTGGCTTGAAGACTAGGGTTATGCTGGAGGAGGTGCAACAACTTCCACCAGCCCAAGGCAAGTGCACCAGCTCTTCAAGCTTGCTGGGGAGATCGACCTTTTTCCTCCAGAGCCATATCTCCCTTAGTATGTCCCATGCTAAGAAAACTTTCATTTATATACCTCGCAAAAATAAACTTTTTTTGGAAGGGATGACAACCTAGACTCTTTTTAGTAGCTCACTTTAGCCTGAACATGAAGTCAAACATTCATCTATGAAAATCATTCTTCAACACCATCATTGTCTCAAATTTCACAAACCCTCTCGGGAAAGATAATCTCATGAAACCATGAGCGGTCCAATTGCTGGTAGTTATTGCTATAAGCCTCCTTTCACGTTAATGCTGTCTCCCTCTTCTCTCAAAAGTTGACTCTCAACGATTATGTCCAACGTCTCACAGTGCACTTCCTCCTTCAAGAACAGTAAACCCCGAACAACCAGGGCATAAATTAAGTCTGAAACAAGACATGATGTTGCAGAGGCAAATGCCTAAAATATCATATAACAACCAATAACTTGAAACTACCTTTCAAGTGTCAAAACCAGTATGGTCATTTTATATCCTTGCTTACACACCGGTTAAATAATCTTATGATTCATGTATTGTAAGATGAGTTTCGGAACTTTGCACGTACCTCAGCAGCGTTGTAATCAGTTATGACAGCCTCATAGAAATTATTGTCATCAGGCCATCTTGTCCACACTTTCCTTCCCATTAATGTATCAAATGTTGCAGCTTCAGCAGGTTCATTTGCAGCCAGGGCACCGGAAGAACTGCGATTTATGAAATGTCTACTTCCAGCAGGACCTGAGGAAGGGTACTGCATGGACTTCATTGAGGATAAACCAGGCAAAGGCTGAACCTGATAACAAGAAATGGAATACAAGGGAAAACAACAAAATCGAGCTCAAGCTAAAGTACTTCTAGTATGTTTATTCCAAGTAAAACGGCTACAATTTGGCTGAAAAAACAGTGGCTCCGAAGAAGCTCCTTGCTTTGTAGCAAAGACACTGGCACTATTGATAGAGGACTGAAAGCCAGTAATGGTACAAAATCATAGAGAAGGTACCAATTGGGATGTCTTCTGTTTCTTGCGGGACGCTGAAATGGTGGGACTGGGTACAAGATCGTGAGGAAGCTGAGAAGTGTTGACCCTGGCAGGTTGCTGCCCACCTGACTGTCTCCACTCCCTGATAGCATTTTCCAACACAAACTATTAGATCACAGAATCCATAAGATCCTCACAATTTTACCACTTATACCTAGTTGCAATGATTTCATCAAACATTCGAACCTTATCTTACAAATGATTTCATCAGCATTGGCCTTGCTCAAAAGCTCCCTGTGTTCATCATCTGATACTCTCAACTCCTTCCTAAGTTCAGTTATCATTTCTTCTTTCTCCTGATGGATAAGGGTACAACAGGGGAATCATAATTGATTCGCAGAAGATATAAAGATAAGAGACTGTGTTTGAGTGTTAAAATTTTAGGGTGGTTAAAATTTTGGGTATGAGATTTGGTGAAAAAAGTTAAGATAGTTTATGGGAGTTGGTGAAGAAGATTATAGGAGTTGGTGAAAAAGTGTATGGAAGTTGGTGAAAAAGTGAGGAGAGAGAAATGATTGTAATGATGATAAAATTTTTGAGTGACAAAATTTTGGTTGCTGAACACAACCTTAAAAAAGATATGCATACAAAGAAAAAACATATACCCAAGTGATGGCGTTGGACTGAGCTTTAAAAGCACGTAGGACTGCATAATATGCTTCTTGCTCAAGGTGATGAATTTCTGCCTCCATGTCACTATGCATCCTAAGATATGGAACAGAACCTACAGCAGACCTTCCGTTTCCACTAACATGGCTCCTTCTTGGAACTCTGTTTTGGTGTGATGGAGGAAGATCATCATCTGTATCTGCAAGTTTTCCGTTGGGAGCATACATGATCTTATAAGACAATATAACATTTTTCCTGGATAGTTAATCTCAAAGCTGCATGCACGCACAAACTTATTGGCATGGCGTAGAAACTTATTTCTACATCCTTAAGTTAATGAACTTCCAGTCTAAGGCTTGTCCCAAACTTCCTCGTGGAATGTGTAAAAACCTTAGAATTTCATTGTTTTGACTAGTCTTATATTTCTCATTAGTCTTACTTTCGCCAGTACTGTGTCCCATATGAGACTTGCGCATGTACTCTACAGACAAATTTCACTCAAGATGTCAGGTAAAGTAGCCGCCAGATCACAAAGCAAGCGAAAGAATCATAATACTAAAGTCTACACCTTGCAAGGTTCTCACATGGGACTTCTTCCTTCATTGGCTAGATTGAGCCAACAAACAGAAATTCTAGCAGCAATTGATGGTAGATGGAGACGGTATCGGTGGTGGTAATACGGAAAAGACCCAGAACAACTTTTTTCCGTGTAATCCCATACCTATACAATTCATTAAACTGAAAAAAGGCCCAAATTGCAATCCTAATTCCTAGTTCCACGACACGAAGAAGCACTACCCCATATCTACGACATAAAATTTCAAGCAAAGCAACTGGAAACAGTATCTATTCCACCCCAGCCCATTATCTCTCGATAAATCAAAACCAGGCGGAAGCAATAACCCTAACCAAGAGACCATCTAAAAGCCTTCAAAAGAAAAGGGAAATACCGAAATTAAAGCCCTAAACCCTCATTTGTCCATGTTTCCATCACCAAAACCTCACTCAAAACCCAATCACCACAAATTAAACCATGACCTAAAAAGCGAAACACCGCAAATTTGTGCCTCCTATAACACAATGCAAATGTCAACTGACTTACCGCTGCTATCGGAAATTTCGTAGTTCATGGCAAGAGAGGGACTTTATATTGGGTCCCGAGAAAGCCCTTTAAATCAAAGCAGGGTGCAGCGGGGTTCTTATGGACAATTAAGGAAGCCGATGCGGAGAGCAAGAGCTTAAGGCACTGCAATACAAAAGAGAGAGATTGGAGAGGGGCGAGGAGGGGTTTTTGTAAAGACGGGGGGGGGGGGAGAGAAATCAGTTAGCGCGAGAGAGGAGGGAGGGAGGGAGGGGAATAGGGCTCGAACGGGACTAGGGAGGCAATGGAGTTGAAAGCTTTTGATATATATATTGGCTTTCCGCTTTCTCCAGTTCCGATCTCATTGGAAAGGCAAAGGCCCCCTCTTTTACTCAGGAACACGCTTTGCCCACCTACATATGTGCGCACCACAATTTCCTTTTTCCAACGTTGCTCGGTTCCTTTGTACAGCAAGGATCAGGATCCTCCCAATTCTTCTAATCTTAACCGTCTGTTTTAAATAGATGGTCAGAATTTAAAACACGTCATCAAATCACTTAAAAATATATTAGGCAAAAACAAAAAACTCCCCCGGCAGTAACTTTGCCTATTTTCTCTATTGCATTGCGAAAAGTCACAAAGACCACCTTCAGCCCGACATGGCCACCTTGGCCGCTGCCGCGGTACCATATACCATACAGTCATACTTTTTTATATGAGATAAATAATAGGTTAAAAAATATATAATTTAAATAATAAACACATAAAAAATTTTTAATTGAAATGCCCGAATCATGACAACTAATTAAGGAAGGAATTGCGCCTAGAAAGAAATGGAAATTATTTATGTAAATATGTTAAGAACAGAGCTGGTGACTGATATTTTTTTATTTGTAGAGAATGGACAGTTCTTCCCAATTATAGAATGTACCTCTTCCTTTGTGTTAGCAATCAAGGGTTTTGTGTATTTTGATGTTTGGTGCTGAATACTTGGTCATCTTAATAAAATAATCTTTTTCTTCTTTATTAAATCATCTATTTTTATTAAAATGAATATAAAAAATCACTCAAATAATCTCTTTATTTTTTTTTTATAGATTTTCATAAATCAATTTTTTTAGAAAAATTGACAACTTGGTCACTAAGTTTATACCACACTGACGATTTAGTCACTATGTTTCATTTTTTTTACTTTATAGTCACTAAATACATACCCGTGTGACGATATAATCATTCCGTCTATATTCTGTCATTGCATCCTAACGAAAATGTTGCACACGTCATTATTTTACGACGTCAGCTTTCTATTCAACAAAACGAAGCTTCAATTAACCAAGTCACGTGCACATTCAACATTTGCTAAACGACGCAGTATTTTAAACCTACAAAAAAACGCAGCGTCCCTATCGTCTACTACCTGTCCAGGAATGGGTCACCAACCTAAAAAAATGGCAGCGTCCCCGTCGTCTACTACTGATCTTTCTAGCTTCTACTCCCTTCTCACGGTCCATAATGAAAGGAAATCGGGCAGGGGAGTGGAGGAGAAGAAGGGCTTTATTGTCTAATTGGCCCAACCGGAGACATAATGGTCTTGGGCTTAATTGTACAATTGGCCCAACCTGGGAGAATAGAATAACAGTGGAGATTCAGCCCATCCATGGTGCAATAATGGGTTATCCAAGTTTCTCCTTAGAACAGCTTGAGGATGAGCCCGGATCTGTTACGAAAACAGGCCCAATAGACCAAATACCGAAGGGCGTCTGTGTTTGGATATGAGCCCAGGAACAAAATTAAGAAAGAGAGGAAAAAAGCTCGCGTACGGCATGCTAGTTGGCGCTGATCCAACGAGATTCTCAGACAATTTTCCACCGTGATTTGATTTTCGAAATCACCAAAAGGATTTCCATTTTTGCTCATTAATTTTCTTCCTTTATTTTCGCCATCTTGCGCACGTGACACAGACCAACACAAACTGACCTAACCCTAGAATGATCAATGTGCATATTGAATACCAAAAGGGAAAAGTACTGACCTCAGCAGCGACTCAAAGGTATATATATACCTACGGAAAACCGAACTATTTATAGTCCGGTATTCTCACATAATATATTCCTAGCCGAAGATGGCTGACGGGGTTGGTCACGTAGTCTTACAATAAACTTCTTCCAAGTTGCTGAGTCGCTGACTGCCACGTTCCTTCCCAGCCCATATTCCAATCAATCCTGTGAAAACAGAACAGATCGTCAGGGAAAACGGGATTAAAGTATTGTGAAACGAAGCTGAATAAGGTCTAAAAATGGAGCTGACAAATCCAGCTAATTAAGTTTAGTTGGGTCAAAAATTCCACATGCCATGATCTGATCTTCTTTAACGAATTCTAGGCTTTCAACAGATCACTCGCACTACAGTACTGTTACTAGCCGCTAGGAATATGATTTACCAATTTGTGAAATTGAGAGTAGGATCTTCTTTAATTTACTGTCCAAATTGTAAATAAATAGACTGTCCCACGTTTAATTACTGGCAACGTGGATCTCATTGTGAGATTCATATATTGTATCTATATCTCTCCGAATTAAATAACAAATTAGAGATGATCTCTAATTGTGAAATTTGAGATAATCTGTCTTACCCCGCTATGTTTAGCTGAGTTAACTTGATTTAGAAGCAATAAACCCAGGGTTTAACGGAGAAAGTCATGGTTAAGATTTGTAATTTATTGAACTTGATTAATTTTCACGTGCTTGGCCACATGAACTTTAATCCCTGATTGCAGATTGCAATGAAGTCAGAGACAGTAATAGTCAATTCAGCATCACATGTTCATCACGGCTTCCAAGTTCCAGCATATGTAAAGAATTACGATTAAGACAACCATTAAACCATTATATTACTAGTCATGATTAACTGTAGCTGCTGAAGAATCTAATCTTGGAGATCTTTTTTATCTGCGCCGTACCGGCCTTTTGTTCTTGAGTCACGCCTCTCAATTGTTGCTAAGGCAATGGAAATCCAGATTCCCATTTCCAACATGAATTCTTTTTTCCGTTCCAAGTCGTTCTAGCTAGAGGCTATGATCAATGATTAAGAGTCTTTGCCTTGGAGTGAACGGCTTTTAGAACTTTGTTTGAATCTGCCTAGTCTATAATTGACCGAGTAATTCCAGAAGAATAAGTTCACTCACTCACTTCTAAATCGAACGAGTTAAATTAAAATAAGTCCAGCCGCGTTTTAAGATAGCTGTCTTTAACTTCTAGTTGGCATGTTCCAAGCTAGAGGATTCGCAGACCACGTGGAGTAGGCATGGCTTCACACACTTCATATATCTAACTTGCTTCCTCTCCTATAGTTTCTTCCACTTTCTATCCATCGAGTTCCTATTTTCTCTTCTGCGTGCCAACCTCAACATGAAGATCAGCGCCAGAACTTTGGCTGCTCTTTTCGCTTTGATCACTGTTGAAATCCTCGTGTGCTCTTCGTTTTGTCAATGCCATGTAATTATTCCAAGAGAAAGACTAATTATCCAATCAAGGAAACTGCTAGTTTCAACGGCTTCTGTATCGACAAATCCGAACAAGATCAATGGAGCCATGAAAGAGTACCCCAAGAAAGCTGTGGAACCAAGCTTCAGGCAAAAGCCGCCGAGCGCTCCAAATCCCACCCAGAACAGATAGCGTCGAATACCTACATAGGAGGTCCCTCTACATGCGGGCAATGTCGGAGCATTTTCTCTCGGTTCCTGTTTTTAGTTCTATTCGTTTCGCCTAACCTTCATCTATCACTAGTTCTTCTTGTTCTCTGTTGATTTTGTAGCGTAGAAGTTTCAGTCTTTAGTACTGTATGTAGGAGAGGCCTTATGAGTTCAGTGCTGGTAAAGCGTACATAACGAATATAACTAGATATTCCAGGAAAATTGCTTGCATCGGGATCGATGGAGCTAAGGGCAGAAAATTTGATCAAGCAATTGCCTAAGATTCAATTGCATGTTTTGGATCTCCATCTCTTTCATTTATCCCCCATTTTGTCGCTGACAATATTCGAACGTAAAAAAGCAATCTGGGAAAATTTCGAATTGCGATTTATGCAGTTGGGGAATGAATAGTAGTGCAAGTTCAATAACCATTTTCTTTTCCACCATCTTCGTGGCAGAGTCTTAACCTAGAAAGGGCCACTGACTTCAAATTTGGCCAAAGGGAAGAGAAGCAAACACCCAAAACAACAAAGGAAAAACAAATTAAGGAAAAAACATTCTCGTTAATTTTCCAGTAACACGAGGATTTCTTGTGGGCTGGGGGGTGGTTGTCGGTTGTAAAGAGGTTTGGTGAACAGAAATTCAACGGAGCACTCTGTTCTTGATTAAGTCGAAAGTTCCTCCGACCCAAGAGTCGATATTTAGCCTGGAATTCTCTCACCCTTAGTCCAAGATTGGAAAGGAATTAGCGGCAGGTACGACCACATGATCCATCTGCAAAAGGCTTATTTTAATGCATATGTTCGGTCACACATCTTGTCCTGTGCTTGAATAAGGGAGTGATATTAGTGCTCTGATGGAAAGTGAGGGATGCACGTTGGATTGTCAAGTAGTGTGTTGTTGGATTGCTAATCCTGGCCCTTTTAGGTACAAGGTTCTTGTTCCAGCCCAAAAGTTACTTACTCCAACCCTCCAAGTGCTGTAAACATGCAGGGAAAAGCGATTTGGAAAAGCAGCAATTTGCTACGACTTGCACTGGGCTCTTGCTGGAACTGCACGCGGTCAGGGGCCATTGCTAGATCCAAGCTCCTCCTGGAGACTGGTTTTAATGTGGGGAAGGTTGGGGAGTTTTTCTTTTTCTCGTTTCTGGACTCCTATTTTGGCTAGTAACCATCGCTTGACGAAATCTAATTGGGCCTGGTTGGAAAGTGCCAAGAAGGCACTCCTGTTGGCAACCAGTGTACGTATGGTAACAAATTCCCTACCCGAAAGAGAGAGGCTGAGACAGAGAGAGCCGGGAGACAGGGGAGGCTTGGACTTGTTGCAGTGTGAAAGCCTAAAAGATGTGAATGAAGCTTGTTGCCGTCTGATTAGTGGGGGCCCATTTTAAACAAACACTTAATATTTTCCAACGAGTTCCTGCTTTTTCTTTTTCTGGGCCCAACAAGCTCCCACTTGGTCCATAGGGTGCGTAACCCTACTATCCAGTCCAGCTTTACTTCATCGAACTCCTAGGCAACCATGAATTCGGACTTCTGCATGGTGAAATTGTGGCAGATCTTCCAACTTCAAGGTTGATCACTCTTTGAAAAAGGCCATTCCCCTGAATGTCCAAAACTTTTTTTAAAAAAAAGTATGGCCGAGTGTGGCTGACAGTGTATATTACGATTGCTACCGGATTACACAAGCATACCACAACGGACACTTGATATTTTCCTTCCTTAGATGACAACGGCACTATTCACATTTATTTTGCTTTCCCTCGTTTACTTATTTCCTTCTTTACACACAGATCTCGTGGGATTCAATTCTACCAAATGTCTTATATATTCATGTACATAATACGTTCAATAAACATATAGCATTCTCAAATCTCTCGAATTTGCATTCTCCAAATATTAACAGTGTACAAAATGGGTCAAACTAGCCTTGGTAAAACTTTAAACTAGCAATTTCTCCTTTATTTCATGGTTATTTTTTCCTCTTCTTCTTCTCATTTAGTCATTTTGATCCCGTATTAATATTTACTAGGCCCGTAATCCTAACGATTATGCAAATTTCATCTTCTGGACTCGTAGCCTGGATTTAAGTGGGAAGTGCTTTGAGTACCATTTCTCTTTCTTTCTTTCGTTTTTCTCTCCTGATGTTTGTTGTCAGAGTACTGCTTGCCCTACGACTAGGCCTGTCCACCAAACCGGTCGGACCGGAACCGGACCGAGACCGGTATACTCCGGTCCGGTACCGGGTTATCCATGTGGAAAACCAGATTTAGACCGGAGTATACCTCTTTAAACGGGCCCAAACCGGAAATTGGCCAAAAATAGCATGGCCCAACCCCAAAACCGGCCCAAAATGGCACGGCCCACCCCAAAATCGGCCCAAAATGGCATGACCCAAACCGATCCAAACCGGCCCAGACCGAACCAGTGAAACCGGGGATCGGACTGGACCGTACCGGTCATATGACCGGTCCGGTCCGGTCTATATACTCTACAAAATGGCCGGTTTGGCCGGCCAAACCTGACCGAACCGGTCCGGACCGAAACTTGGACAGGCCTACCTACGACAAGGGTTGTGGCATCGCCGTGTCGTGTCTATGTCGATAACAAATAGAAGGAGAAACAGCACAGCTCCGTTGCCATATCCTAATACAAGAATAAAATCCCAAGAAGTTCCAGGCATTCACTTTTATCTAAAGGCAGTCCCTAAATAAGGAAGCAAGAAGACCAAAGGAACCAATATCACTGCTAAAGCCCCCCCTGTCTCTCTCTAAAATAAAAAGCAGCTAAAGAAATCTTCGAATAAAGAAGCACATTAGCTACAAAAGAAGCATCAATTATGCCTTGCCCGGCCTCCTCCTTTGTACAGTACTCACTACGGACTCTGTACGTGTGAACGCACTGTGTCCTCAGCGCTTGACTAGTCTTTGCTAGCTCGTCCACTTGTCTACTCATCCCTATCAAGGTAGATCAACTAATTTTCCAAACTAAGCCTCGAGGTGATCTAGTTTAGTACATCTCAGACTCTTTAGTCAAGCAAGACAGGTAGATGCTTAGAAAAACGGACAGGGAAATACAACGGTAATACTCCAGATTCGGTATAATATATAGTACAAGGATGTAAAACGGACAAGGAAATTAGGTCCTGTATATAGCGGCATCAACTGCCAATTTTAAAAGAAGAAGAAAATTACAGCTAGTCGGAATCGAAACTTTTAAGTTCGAGTAATGCCGAAATATATTTATTGTTTTGGGGTTGATAATTAATTTAAACGAATTCACGACCAATGAAAGAAGATGGCTAGGTCCCATTAATTAGTCATCCAGGAGTACATATCCTAATTACATATAGAAGCGTATGTATAGTTATAAGGGAAAAAAAAAAAATGTCCGGATACGGAGAAAGTCTGCCTTTGTGGTTATCCTACGTTGGGATGTGACATCACTAACTATGCACCCGGCGAGAGTATGTGCGTGGCGTTGTATCAGATTCATCAAAGATTTCCCCTTTATAAATTGGTACCTATAGCTAGGCCACCCTCTAAGGTCTTGGTCAATTTTTATTCGATACCTATATATATATATATGTGTGTGTTTTGGTTGGAAGGATCGGTAGGAAAGCTGTCGCTTTGCTTTGAATTGGTGCATGCAATAGAATACACAAAAGTCTTTGGCACTGGGATGTATATATCTCTGAAAATAAGCTTTTGCGAGTCACTTTCATCATACAGGCCAAAAACAATGGAGGAAATTAATAGGCAACTGATGGAGGAAATTAATTTACTTATTGTTAACCATCGAGAAGAGCTTCTACGTGCAGGATGGCACTACAGGAAGTCATGGGGTCAGGATACTGTTTAATTTTCAGTTAAATTTATGAGCAATGGCCGGGGAATGGGAGAGAGCGAGCTGCCCCCTTGAACATGCATGTTATAAAGAATGATAATTAGTGCAGTAATGGACAGTATAAGTACTGATTGATAACTTGGAGGTCTTGGAAATTAACCTCTAATCATTGGCAAGATTTCGGGTTGTTGTCCCCGATGATATTAAGTAACCGGGGGCTGGCTAGCTAGCTTTGCATCGGGCCACATGTTCCCAACTAAACTTTCCTTTTGCATAAGATGTTGTTGAGTGGGGGTTTCCCATCAAGATAGATCCATCATCTTCCAGGACTTGTGAGTCACTTTTATATTTTTTTATAATTTTTTTTATAATGTTGTCAAGTTGTACTCTCTTTCTTACTGAATCATACATACGAAATGGCTTTGATTTCAAAGATGAAAATCAATCTGGGCTCCACTTTTGCCTGCACTTATCACAGCAGGTAACAAAAAGCGAGAGAGACCCAAACCTACTCCCAACTTTTGGATCTATGTGATTACTTATAGAGAGAGAGAGGGGGGGGGGGAGATGCGTATATATTGATGCAGTCCAAGTACGTACGGTTGGTCGCTTCCAACGTTAATCAGTGCAATCGAAATAATTATCAAAATGATGGCCTTTGATAAAGAAGTACTGCGCTGAGTAACGCGCTAAAGAATATATATATATATATATATATACAGTCAGCATTGGATCGAGCATGAACAACGAATCCATGACTAAACAAATGACAAATGGGCAATCCGGTTGGATTCGAGCTGTAATAAACACTGTTGAACTTTGGTTTAGTACTTCGTGCTTCTTGATCCTCCCAACGAGGAACTCTTATTGGTCTGATTCCTTGAATTGTTACTTGGAAACTATAGCGGCCTCAAATTTGGCTCAGGCTAAAATTATCAAAAGGTGGAGGAGGATATTTTTAGTTCTTTGAACAGTCCTCTCACGCCGGTGAAGGCTCAATCTATCCGAGTTGTGCATTGGATGAACACACATTTTAGTAGATATAAATTAAATGTGGATGGTAATGGTGCTCAGAACTCGAGTTCTTCGGGGGCGGGTGGAGTTATATATATCCAAAATGACAAAGGTGATCTAACTTTGCTTGTCTTTTTAATTTGTTAGTTTTGGCCATGAGACTAATAATGCTGCTGAGCTGAGAGGTGTGCTTCACGGTTTGCAGTTTTATCGCCAGCTTGGGCTCACGACAGTGGAGGTAGATCAGACTGATCATTCTAATTGGGTTATAATTTCTTGGTTGTTAAGGAAACGATATGGTGTGTGATACATGGAGGATTATTGGGATACCAATATTAGATCTCTTCTGGTTAAGTGCATTCTAAGAGAAGGAATGCTCCTACAGATTTTCTAGTGAAATATAGAGGTTTGGGGATCACAACTCGCTGAACTAATCTGAAAATGGCCCTTGGAAACTTCGAGTTAATTAAGGAGAATTAAACTTAATTTAATTAGTTTGAATTAATTGGTAGTTTATTTTCCGTGTGTTTTTATTGTTGTTAATTTTACCTTGATTTTGTTATTAATTATGGATAAGATAACTCTTGTCATATAACTTCGGTATTCTTCAGCTACAAGCTAGTGAGGGCTCTCAATAAAGATAGGAGGCATAGTCCTCTTTCATTGAAAATACAAAAACACTTTGAATCCAATTAAACACGTAATTTATACCGACAATATCGATAATTTGTTTATTTGTTATTTATTTTCATCTTTATGCCTGGTTATATTAGGCCGCTGGAAACCTGATAATATTAGCAATTATTTTATTTTATTTTTGTCCCTCTCTAGACGGAACTACGTACGTACGTACGTCGTACCAGCTAAAACAAACTACTTTATTAATTATCCACTAATTCAAAATATATATGTGACTGTGCTACTCATATTCCCAATCACTATACGACAATTAATTTCATGTCAATCGCCGGTGCATTAAATTCGTACGACAATTCAGGTCATGATCGAGGTCCGACAACTATATATAATATATCCTTGCTAGCCTTTTATTAAGCCTAGAACTCTTCCTGACCATATTTGTTGGCCCCGTTATTTATGATGACCCCATATATACAGCTTCTGTACATATCTATGCCGTCCGGCACTTTTTTCTTTCTTTTAAATCATGCTGCCCATTAATTAAGAGAGCGAAAATTAAAAACTTTTTCCAGAAATATAAAATTATTCAGAGGACTTTTGATTCCAATATATATGCTTGAAAGTGGTGACCACCTCAACCATATACAAAAAGAAGAATTGCACAAATCCCCACACCCATCATGTACAATTCTCCAGACCCCATCACTTGGAAAGAAACGAGTAACTCAAAGCAAGAAGATGATCCAAAAGTAAAAAATGAAAACGGAAGACTGAATCCACCCAATCAACTGTACTTTCCCATCCCTACTAATTTAATTTAACATACAAGAATGGGAAAGTAGAATAAATTCCGTATCTCAGATGCTTCTAGCAAGTCAGCCTGCAGGTCTTGAGAATTATCACATGCTTCTAGTCATCATTTCTTGGAATCTCCTATGCGATTCCTCCTTCTCCAACCTAAACTTCTCGTGGCAGCTTGCTATGAACCTCTCGGCCAGCTTGTCAATTTCATTGAGATCCTTCTCAGAGGTAGAATCATCGTGAACCTTTTCCTCGAGCCATTGGAGGTATCCGGAAAGCTGTGACTCCCCGCAATCCTCACCTTTCTCGGTTGAGAGAACTGAATTCCATGTCGAATCATAGTACAAATGGGTCTCAGGAACCCCGACTCTTTCTTTCGTATGAGAATCACAGTACAAATGAGCCTTAGAAGCCCCGTCTAACACAGGCGCTGGAACAGGAACCACATGCGAAGAGCACCAGTTATAGTGCAGCCTAAATGACCCGACGAACAACTTCTTGTTCCTGTACTTCTTGTTCTTGTTCTGGGAGTGTACGATGTGGGCGGACTGAATCTCCTTAAGAACCTCAATGAGGATGGTTTTGGCCTTGGAGAGTGCTCGAATGATGGGGCACACGTGTGAAAATATAAGGGTGTGAATTAGGGTTTTGATCTTCGTGGAGCTTAGGGTAGAAGATGGTCCTGACTTCATCTGAAGAGGGCCGACCATGTTTGGCTAGCTGTGAGTCTGTGCATGAGGATCGTGGCTACTGGTTGAGATGGCTTTATAAAGGGCCTTCATTACCAATTTGCCCATAGACTTTTAGTTTATTCGAGGAAGGACCATGCAGTAACTCTTAATGAATATGAGGCGTGGTCTTCTATCTTTTTCTTTTCTTTTTTTCCTTTTTGGGATTTCAAATTGAAGATTTTTCAGGGAAGCCCCGCTTACAATATTTGAATACTGTGGCACTCTTGTTATTTGGGTGAAAATGAAAGGTCGTTTTTGGAATAAAGCTAGATTATTCTTAAGTATATATATATATATATATATATATGTGACTGACGACGTCCGGGGCCAAAAGCAGTAAATTATTCTTAAGTACCCGAGACCGGCGATTGAGGCTTAATCTTCGACTAAATTACAGACCCGAGGATTATTAAAACGGGCTAATGGAGTTATTTAAATTACGATAACTTATCCTTAATACCTAGCTTATATCTGCTCAAGCACTAGGCACCAAATTTCATTAATTGCTCAGGCCTTTCTATAAATTACATATCTTAATCATGTGTTCAGTCTCCAAATTTTGCGTAAGCAATCCCAAACCCGAGAGAAGCTTTAATTTTGTCAGAATTTGCTGCTAAAGCTGTTCATGTCTCGATAAAAATAAAGGAACCCCAATTGCTCATATTTTAATACTCTCTATTTGTTTTCCTCCTAAATTAAATTTGATCTCAGTTGCACGAAATTACCAAATTGGTGATCGAAGTTCAGCCAGCTCTCTAAAATCCCAAGAAACCCACGTAGGTTACTTGCAGACTTCAGTAAATATCTACGACTTGACTAGTACTTTGTACAATATGGAAGACGATAAGGAAGAAAACGTCATCCTCTACGTGCCAACTCTTTCCCTCCAAGTACCCAAACGAAAGGAAAAACAACTTAGCAGTAAACTAATGGCCGGGAGACCTTTGATTTTTTATTTTGATTAAAAAAAAAACTAATGGCCGGGAGGATCCGTGGTAGAACTTTGATCACTTTTGTAATCAAACGCATTGATGGCTAGTTGGAATGACGACAACAATAGCCGACACAAATAATAATTCAAGAGTCTTAAAACTTCATTGCTATGTCATTTTCTCGGAAAATTTTCCGATAAGTCATTTAGTGATCTCAATAGTATTATTTCAACCCTTTAAAAGTGTTAAGCGTTTTAATAGATGGGTCAGGGGTTGGAGAGAGAAGTAGTACAGCTGGTTCAATATATATTCGTCTACTGAATTCTTAAATAATCATACAATTAGGCAATTCTATATATAGGTATGGTTAATTCAAATTACAAATGAATCAAAGTACGTGTTCGTAGATGGGAACCATATTCAGGATAATTTCATCCAAATAAAGGAAAAAGAACCCCTGCCAGTGTTTTCAAAAGCATTAGCAGTACAAGGTAAGTTTACTGTATTTGTCCTGAAACTAGCTGGTTTGGGGAGAATCGTTAGAAAATCCAGGAAAGGAAATAAAGAAAGGGCATCGTAACAGTTGGTAAAACCCTTAGCCAACTTTAGTCTGTTCCAAAAGATACATGCATGCTCCATCACATTGGAAGATTGGAATAGGTGCCTTTAATTTATTCCTTCAGAATCATTTGTCACTGTCAGGGAAAGTCCCATGTAATTGAATGGTTCAACTTTCCCATGTTCTGTCTGACCTTCTGAGCAATTCTAAATCCCACTTAGAATAGATATATCTCACACCCTCCTTGTGTATAGCGTCCACGTATAGTGCTTGCGAATCACTCTGTTATATCACCCAATATAAAAACAACTTGATATCAACAAACGCCCCCTTTATGCAGTGCCCTTCCCTTATATTACTCCGCATAGGCGCAAAAACTTAGATGGAATCTTATCATTTTCTTTGGGGCAGACATTTATCTATATATCAATCTCCCCCCCAAAAAAAATGAAGGGAGAGTCAATAGGAAGGCTGAATCTACATATCTGCAGACATTGATTCAAACGGCGATCAAATGGAACTAGAGTCCTGTGAGATATTTTGCAGTTATTCAATCTCGATTATGGACCACGACTTTAGTGTTTCAATTTTTAACTTGCTGGAGTCTGGAATACTAATTCAAAGTTCAAACGACATTGTTTAAAAACTTATTTGCGTGGTACTGCTTAACATGCATAGAACCTGTTTTTAGACGAACACAATCTTCTATATCCTGATGAAAATCGTTCCCTCGATCGTTTCCTCCTGAATAAAAAAACAAAAAACTTGAAACTTCTGCCTCTAATCTGATCAGCCTTCCGCCGGTACCTCTAATTCAAGAGAGATGAATTACTTTTGAGTAATATTGCCTTGTACTTTTGTGTGTGTTTGCATATGTGTGCTCCACGCAGGATGGCCCAGCGGTCGTGGTCTCTTTATCTTTTCCACGTTCCTTTTCTTTTTGCAGAGTTCAGTATATTGTTTGACATATGCAACTCCGTATATCATGTTTCTAAGGTGGAAGGACATAAACTTTTCTCCCCCGTTTCTTAAACTAATAGGATGGATAAAATTGTATTGGGAGCTGCTACCCTAAATGTCTCTTGACAAGCAGCCGAATAAAGTTCAATCACTTGAAAAGCAGAAAAAAAAAAGATTCAAAATAATTGCACTCATATCTTTAGTTGATCCTCTTTCCCTCCTAAATTATTTCGCCCGTACAAGAATATATTCGATTAAACCAGTAACTCCCTTTTTTCTTTTAACTAAGTCATCTGTTATTAAAGGTAACCAACACATACGTGCACTCAAAGAAATGAGTGACAATATGTCCTTAGACAACAAACCAGGCCTTAACTTTTCGTTTAGCCAGTGAGTCATGACTCATACTATCCTTTCTAGCTTCTTCTTCCCCATGTAAGATAGATAATCAGGAATAGTCCTTAGACTCACAGATCATTATAAGTCGTTCAACCCTTTTGCAGGTTTGGAAAAATGTTACTCAAGATGGTAAGAATTCGTAATCATTAATAGAGATCACTGACTTCAGCTCCAATTATGAAATATTGCACATGGAAAAGTTAAGGAAAAGTCGCGCATGACATAAGCCAAATCGGGCATCATTTTCATCTATGGGATTTGATAGTCTCATGCATGTAAACGTGGGGTTAAGAGTGATCATGTGTGGTCTGGTGCATCAGCTAGCGTATATGAGGTACATTTCGTGAGCAATCAAGCAGCAGTTCAGAAACATCTAAATGATTAGATGTGCCTACACAGCACGTACACCCCTTCAAGCGTGTTTTTATGACTGAAATTGTGGGATTACCTACGTTGTCCGAGTAAAGTCAATTACCCATGACAAATGGTTTCTGTTCTCGACAGATCCACACCATCAAGGCAGATTTGACCCTTGCTCACTAGGCCGAATTCAGTCTAGTTGTCTCACCATGCATTCTGTTGCTTGAGATTATAGCAAAATCGTTTCCAGCACTGGCTCTTGCATGCGTAGAGCAACAAGCGACTATTCTGCTTCCTAGTTCCCAATTGCGTACGTTAACCCAAAAAAAATGACCCGAGTATCTAGAACAAATAATCATGGGGAATCCCCAACTGGTACCATGCACTTAATCAACGTTAAATTATAATCATATAAGTAAATGCTCTTTGTTTATAAGTTATTCACCCAGAGCCAGACATGTATAGCATTTCTTTTTGTCTTTAAAATATGTCTAGTTAGGGCAGATCTAGACTGCTCATGAAGCAAATAATCTCCTTTGTATATCTTCTAATTATATATCTTGAACATACTGTTGTCTGAAGACTTATAAATTATGCAACTCACAGCTATTCGGCACAATGCATGCGGAAATAATATCCCAGTCTCATCAGAACTTCTACGTGCCAAATCTTTGTAGGGACTAGGGAGAATGCATAGGGCATGCATTTAAAGTCCAACTCAAGATTTTGTGTCACAGATGGAGGACAAGCTCTAATTTGTCCCCAGCGCAGAATCAATGCGTGAGAGACGAAAAATGTTACCACGGCAGCTTCTGTTGCCCTTCAGGTCCAAGGTCACAGGGGTAGCCTGGTAACATTGATCTATGCCTGAGAAAGCCAAGAAACAGCTTAAATTATGGAGGTTTCCTGCAGCTATATATGTCACAATTTGATACATATATCTATATATGCCTGAAACCTTTTTAGCAGGCCCTGCCCAAAATTAGGCTATTATCATGTTAACTCGATGCCCGGCGGGATTAGTGCGAACAATTATCCATGCACTTTGGAAAAAAAGAAAAGAAAAGAGGTGTTTTATATATATATGTGTGTGTGTGTATTATACATATGTCGGCATCTTATATGAGTATTTCAGGTCTCCTCTACTGACGAGAGCTGAAGAGAAGGGAAAACCCACAGATCTATCACTCCTAAAAAACTGCTAATTATATATTTGAAGGTGCAGGGAAGAGACTCTAGTTTCTTTTTCTTTCTTTTTTCTCTCCGTACTGAGACACTAGTTTCATTTACCCAAAGAAACGGCAGTTGTCACTGGTCAGAAAAAGCAATTAAATAAATAATGGAGAAACAATGTATAATTATTGATTTTATTTATTTATAATATATAGGATTAGGAAGAATTATACCCCGACTTAGGAAGGATATGCTACGTACCTTGACTAATTTCTAAGTAAATCAGCAGGAAATATAGGGCCATTGCTAAGTTATGCACGCAACATGTAAAAAAACAGAGTGTATATTGAAAATTATAAATTATATAGTCAATGGGTAACCCGTAGCAGAAAAGAGAAAAAATGTATAAAAAAAACGCTATTTTAGTATATATAAAAAAGATAAATTACAATGAGAGAGTATATGTCGAAAAATTATTGAACTGGACCAAAGTCAGTCAATACCTAACCAAGTACGTAAAACCGTCTCCAGGTACGCCGGTTGCTTTTCTCAACACAGTGGGTGCGTTTGCGGTAAAAATTTCACAAAATATTTCACCAACTCCCAATAAAATACTACAATATAATCTCTCTCTCCCATAAAAAAAAATAAAAAATTACCTCTCTCTTCACTTTTTCACTAAACTCAATAATAACACTAAACCCAGTACCAAAAATTTTACAACACAAACATAACTTCTCTCTCTCTGGTTCATTTTAGTCTACCTAAGCGAAATAGCATCCCATGCATTTAATTGATATTATTAATTTTTGTTTTCAAGCGTCGTTTGCATATTATTGACTATGATTAGTGTATAAATTAAAATTTTTACCTACGAACTACCATGTATGTTGCAGTTTGTACTCTAAACTACAACACTTGAAACATTGCATACACAAATTATACATATTGTACTTTCTGTTTATTTTTTATGTCAAATTAGACTTAAATTAGCTTTTTTTAATACGAAATGATGATTATATCCTTAAAAAAGTTAAATATCAGCATATATTTAAAGGTATAATTGTCATTTCATTTTTTAAAATTAATTTTCTTCTAATTTAACAGAAAAAAACAAATAAACTGTGTTAAATATGCAAATTTTGTGGGAATAATATCTTAAATTAATGTGATCATCTACCGTGCAAAATGAAAAACCTATAATAATCGGTAAGTTAAAAATTGTATTTTTTTTTTACTCAAGATGCAAGCTAGATCTCATAACGTGTACGAGAAAGTAAGAGAGGTGTTTGTCGCCGAGAAAAAAAAAAGGGTTTTTGTCACAGAAGAGTTTAGTGGGATACCGCAACACTGCCACATGGGCCAATTGAAAATTAAGCCTGTTTAATAATTGGGCCTAGCGACCCAACAATAGAAGTGCAGAGTTGGAGTTCTGACCCCTTGACCCACGAACTAGACCGTCAGCCTTTAACTTTCAGCCGACGGCCTTATCTCTGCTATGGGCTACGCTTAGCCCTACCTCCAACTATGCAAGCAAACCCTCACGCATTACAAAAGCCCATGTGAGTTTGGATAGGAAATGTTACGGGGAGTTTGTAACGGGATTCATAATCTTTAAATATTTCACATGGATAGATATTATACGTTTAATTTTGTTTTTTTTTGTGAAATATCAAAAGTTTTGACATATGGGTATTACGGGCTTCATTATTCTAATAGTACTATACAATTTTATCTCGAGCTAAGGGAAAGAAATAGAATAAATACTATATATAGTACGTAGGTTGAGTTTGCAACGAAAAATTTTACCTGTTAAAATTTTAAGACTTAATTACATTACAGGTCCATGTGGTATCCGATTTTTACAAAATAATCATTGTGGTATGACTTTCAACAAAATGGTCATTGTGGTATAGTTTTGAGACAAATTAGTCCATGTGGTATGACTTTCAACAAAATAGTCTCTGTGGTATAGTTTTGAGACAAATTGTCCCTCTGTCTAACTGTCGGGAGAGTGTTGTATATGTTACGTCAGCGTTATTCACGCGTTGACACATGTTTTTTAACATTAGTATTCAAATCACGAGTGATATACTTCTTTTAGCTCGTAGAATTAGTCTGAGCCTCAACCTCAGACTTGATTGGTTCAATCCAGGACGGCTGCTGACGTGTCAAAGCGTGAATGAAAAGTTACATATATAACACTCTCTAGTTAAGTGGGTAACGACAGTTGGACGGAGAGACTAATTTGTCTCAAAACTATACCACAGGGACTATTTTGTTGAAAATCATACCATAGGGACTAATTTGTCTCAAAACTATACCACAAGGATGATTTTGTTGAAAGTCATACCACAAAGACTATTTTGTAAAAGTCGGATACCACGTGGACCTGTAAGGTAATTAAGCCAAATTTTAACACAATAAAAAATTCAAATATAATCTCTCTCTCCCCATCAAATCATTACTTTTAACTATAATAAATATAAAAAATTATCTCTCTCTTGACATTTTCACAAAATTCAATATCCTAAAATTTTAAATTCCAAAATTTTAGATCTCAAAGACACCGGTAGAAACATATCTTTTGGGAGGATTAAGAATCGGATAACAATATTCTCCCATCTCTAGTCAGAAACGATGGCTCAATAAAAGGCAATCCGATAGGGCAGTGGCGGTGCAGTTGCCTACAATTTGGCAACCAAACAGTTCCATTCTGATCTGTACTTGAATTATTCTTTACTTAGTGATATGAAATGGCACATGCTTTGGAATGTGTAGTATTGTGAGCTCTTTCCTCCGTTATCAAGCAGAGCAACATGGAAAAAGGTTAAAGGGGATCTGTATTACCCTCTCAGCCTCTCTTTTTCCAGGGGCATTGTTCTTGCATGAAGCTTGGAAATGCCATTTCATCACGATCGATGAAACAAACCCTATCGAGAATAGTAGTGGGCACAAATGGAGGTCATTGTCAGATAGGCAAAGGGTATGGTCTAAAATGATGTGCGGAACAACTGATGTGGATTGCTGCTTTTAGAACTTCAGCACATGTTTTCATTTCAGTGCATGCTTCTGAAAAGATAATTAGTACTACCCACATTTACCTTATTAACTGAGCAAATTAAATTCTTCCTCTACGTGAAAAAAATGTTACCAAGATGCCTGCCTGCCTGCTCTTGGTGGCATATTCATAGAAATTAATTAACCGGTTTGAGTTTATGAAGAATATTGTACTTTAATTGCAAGCATTTTCCCTCGTCATTTCTTTTTCCTAAGACAAACTTTAATTGAAGCACTACAATTTGTAGTTCTTTCTCTCTTTAGTCTTATCCGTCTGTCTACACTAACTAAAGAGAACCCCCTATACTAAGCTGCAGCAGTGCTCAGCTAGCTAGGGTTAGGATTTTCGAAACAATGGATGCTTCTTTGTGCAAAATACAACAGCTTTATGTTCCCCATTATTGAAAATTTGAAAGTTATGGCCGAGATCGAGAGATCAGGCACTTGAGGCTGAAAATGTCCCTTCATTGATTTGAAGGGTCAGTTTGTATGGAAATGTCCAACTAGGATGTAACAAGAAACGAAGCCCTTTAGTCCTTTCCTTGAAATGCTGTGTTGCTTTAATTATGTGCCTCCTCATCGTGCCTACCGCTAGCTAGTTCACATTTTTCTCTCAATTCTTTAATGCCCATCTGGGTTGTAGCGTATAATTAAACGAAGCCAAATTTCTTTCATCACCAAGGCACCAATCAATGCGAAAAGTACTGAGCATCAAATCTTGTGTGGAATTTGAATGTGGTCATTTTTTTTTCTAAAAATATGAGAAAGATAAAAACAACACGAAGGCCAGCGAAAAATCTAAACGGACATAAAGGTCATACAATAAACCGGATGCAAAGATCCAATAGTCAATCCAGACGACAAAGTCGGAACCATCGACAGACACAAGAGTCGTAACACAAAAACCAAAAACAACCGACCACAAGGGTCAACAAACAACACAAACACAAATTGACTACAATAGATAGTACACAATACAAGCACAAACTGACCACAAGGTTCGGAACACAACACACACAACATGGTCACCGCTCAAGGTGATAGCGGCTTCTACTAGAAGAAGGGCAATCAAGGCAACAATCCGAATCTTTCGAAGTAATATTCATGCAAAGACTGGCTGCACAAGAGGGAGGAGGAGAGGAGACAGCGGCGGCGACACAAAACAACGAAAAAAGGTCAGACCGAGGTAAGAGAGACCGCCTGGGGGGCTGAGCACGGCTGGACAGCTCAAAACCTCCGAAAAACACACAAAACAGCTAGGAGGGAGGCAAGAGAATGCGGACGCTTGAGAGCTCACACTCCGGCAAGGGGCCACCACTCCTGGTCAGATTTAAGTGCCGGAAGGGTAGTAAGCCCACCATGAAGGTCGTGCACACCCGAAGACCACCAGAGAGGTCGGGATCTAACCTCCAAAATGAAAAGAAAAAACCAAGCAGAAAATGGGCTAAAAAGGCAACGCCGACCACCAGAAGCGGGCCGAAGAAAAGAAGAGGCAGGGGAGGAGCTGGAGCGAAGAGAATGGGAAAGGCTTTTTCAGACAAGAGAAAGAGGAGTTATAGAAAAAGGGAAGAGTCTATCTCGAACGAAGTTTCCTTCTCACACAAAAATGAATGTGGTCATCTTGTTTTAGCTGCATACGATCGAAAGTCGACGGACGACATTAAAAATTCATCTATCCTAAATTGGAAATAGCTAGGAATCGATGCCAGACTTGGATAAACAATTATATACTGAAGAATATAACTTTTTTAAAAGCTGCACCCTCTACGTGTAGATGCACCTCCTCATACTCAAATGATTTCGGACCAAATTATTTATTTTTTTGTTTACGCAAAAGTACAACATAACATATCATGTTCAATGGAATTCTAATTTGCAGATGATGATGCTTTGCATAATGGGGGTTTTTTATTCGACAATGCAATTGCAGCAGGCAGACTTAAGCAAAGACTTGAAAAAAGAAACAGAAAGTTGTCAAGGAGGATGGACCATGCATCCACCAATTTCGAAATAGAAAAATTGTTCTACCCAACATGACCAGGCCTATGATATGAAGCCGTCTCAAATATTTTGTTCAGATTTCATTCCTAAATCCTATTGCTTTCGCCGAAAATTTTTCAGGTGACAGTTTTTTATTAGACCAATTATATTCCACATTTATAAGCTACAATAAAAATTCAACTGCCTACGAACATATATACGACTAGCCAAAGTGCGTTTGATCGATTTCGGTTCTGCTGGTAATTTATAATATTGTCCTTGTCAATTGGATTTTGGAAACAGAAGAAGGGATCGAGAAGGAGAAGATATTGAAATTAACTCTCTATTTGGACATAATAAGGAGTAGTTTACCCGTTATAGTACTTATATGATGGCATGGGTCTAAAGCTATTCGCAATAAGCACGTTATGTGAGATTAGATACAAAGTGCCATACTATCACGAGATCGATTCAGGTCTAACCTGAATCTAACCCTACCGTGAAAAAATTAAGAAGAAAGTCACGTACAAGTGTTAGCGCATTTTTGTATTGGCAAAATTCCGTGTCAAAATATGTCTTGATTGAGTTGTAATTTTGGTCCCCACATTTGCTCAAGAGTTAGAGTTGATGGGTTATCCAAAGTCTTCATCACGTTCAACCAGCGTTCAACAGGCGCTCGAGCGGCCTTGGAAAAATTCATACAGAGTCATCACGTTCAACCAGTGTTAGACAAGCGCTTGAGCGACCATTGAAAAAATGCAGACAGAGTCTTAGCGTTAGACAAGCGCTTAGTGCAAATTTCAGACAGAAACATAAGCGTTTGACCAGCGCTCGAGCGACTTTCGGCGAATTTCAAAAATCCCTGAATTTTTGGAATTTCCTTTTGAAATGTTAGGAAACCCTACAACGTTTCGTGGAGGCCGACCTAAAGGTATTGAGGCTTCCATTGAGCATATTTGTGCCTCTATCCTTGAGAGAAAAACCTCATAAGAGTTGTGCTTCAAGATTGACAAGTTTTTCTCGATTCTTTGATCAAATAGCTTTGTAACCTTCATGGTGTTGAAGGGGTGCTGAAGAACAAGAGTGTTCGGTGAAGAATCCATAAGAAGATCCTCAAAGGTTTGAGGGGAATGCCGCACGAAGCGGGTCTAAGCAGGGAGGCTTAGATTATTACATCAGGGTTGTCAGAGTCAATCAACAGGGGTTGCCCGTGTCTGAATCACTGTTTGTAAGGTTTTCTTCCTAGTGGATTCTAGGTGGCTGCTAGCCCGGAGTGATTTTTCCTTTGAATGTTGTTTCAAAGGTTTTCCACTTAGTCACCAAATTATTGTCTCTTTGTGTGATTGAACTTTATTTAATTTTTCGCTGCCTATTTGTTGACTGAGTTGATTATTATGCATATCTAGGCTGAACAATTTTAGAACATGTTTTAAAATTGTTATTGATTTGTTAATTAGAGGTAATACACATATTTTTCACCTCTAAGTGTTGTTAAAGTCTAAACTAGATTTTTTTAAAAGCATTTCCATCCACACCATGCCCATATTCTGTTAACGGCCGTGTTAAAATTTAGGACCGCATGCAGCGTGTGTGGGGAGCATATATCATCTGCATGCACATTTCTTGCACCGTCCATGACATGGAAGTCGATTTAGATTACAGTTATGACGTTAAAGAATGTTAAAGTTTTGTGCATAATTATGAGAGGAAAGAAGAGACTAAGTTGGAAAATAACAACTATCCGTGCATATCAGCATATATATATATATATATGATGCCACATAGAGATCCATAGAGTGTTTCACCTTTCTCTATACCTTAGAAATTTTAGTTGATTAGGGTCCGTTTGCTATAAAAAATTTCATAAAATTTTACACCCTCTCTCAATAAAATATTATAATATAATTTTTTTCTTTCATCAAATCATAATTTTTCACTACAAAATATAAAAAATTACCTATCTCTTCACTTTTTCACTAAATTCAATACCTAAAATTTTAACAACACAAAAATTTTACAACACAAATAAACCAGGGTTCCCGAGTCTCAAATAAAGATGGGGCTTGGCCGAAAAAGGAAATAAACATGCATGACTCTCAAATGTGGGGGGCTATTTTCCTCTCTAGTCGTTGTCCCTTGTGACTCGTCAATCTCCACATGCACCAACGTCCTTTCAACTCATCCACCAAAGGAATGAACAGCAAACTGTCATTTGTCTTCTTGTGCTAGACCAATCCTGTCAATTAAGGGTGTTCATCCGGTCCGGCCTCCGTGAACTTCTGGCTCCAATACAGGTTTCGGTTTGGAACGGCCGGTGACAATTTCGGCCCCAAAACGTCTTACGTTTCGTTTGCACACTAAAATTTTATTCATCCTAAAATTTTAACACAATAAAAAATTACAATATAATTTCTCTCTCCCCGTCAAATTACTACTTTTTACTATAAAAAATTACCTCTCTTCACTTTTTTATCAACCTCAATACCTAAAATTTTAACAATTATAAAATTTTACTTCTCAAACACAACCTTAATTTTATTTGATCCAGGGTTTATTCTGGTCAGCTAAAAAAAGTCCACTTGGGATGGTATTTGCCTATTTGGCTCTCACCGTGGAAGTACAATTTCAAATCAATCAACCATTTCAACACTTTTAACTGATTTAGGACTCAAAAAACCCACCTAAAAATATTATTCTTGTCATCGTGAAGGGAGTGAAACATTTACCGAGGAATCAGGCTTTCTGCCTAAAACACTTAACAGCATTTGATTCGAGCACTTCTTCTGACAGTGACATGCAGGCAATTAAATACAAGAATAATTTGATATATATTAGAACATTTACATTACTCATAAATACCACAATATCACGTATAAGTTATATCCTTATATAATTAGCCCTGATATTATTACCCTTATTTCGAATGGTACAACATTGGCCGTTTAAAGATACCCATGCAAATATCTTTACTCATGTACCTTATCAATTAATGCTTTGCGAGCAGCCTCAGCTTACAAGAAAAGCTAGCCGGCAGTTAACGCTAAGTTATTTTTTCTTTGTTAGTTTTTTGGTCTTTATTCAGTACTGATCGATACTTTTGTTTTAATTTAATTTTTAATGATTCGAAGTGAATTGTAATATTGTCGCAGTGTTGAAGAACAACCTAGAATTCTCTAAAGAAGAGAATAAAATGCCGGAAAGGATCACGTGTGGGGAAGCATCTAGAAAATTATGGATAGCCAAGAGAATTCGGCGAACAATAAAAATCTGGAGCGAAAGTGAAAAAATCTGGACATGCCTGCAGGAAAATAACTCCCTAGATAAACTACACCGACTTGATAAATGGACGGAGAGCTTAAGAAAGTGACAGAATTTACTGAAAGGCTATCACTTGCCGACTCTGCGAGTCCACCGACATAGTGTGTATAAATAGGAGAAGTCAAGTGTAGATAATGGTAGAGGTGAAAAGTGGTGTGTGTCCTTAGAGAAAGTAGAAGAGTGAGTGTGAGTGAAGACAAAAAAGTGAAGTCTGTTTTTGTCTTATGTGTAAAAGTTACTTTTGTTTCACTTTTTTTTAAAAAGCATTTCTTTAAAGCTCTTTTCTTCCGGGGACTAATGATATAGTAAAACTGTTGAGGTAATTTCGGAGTTGTGCATGTAAAAAATTGTTGGTAGAAATTCAAGGCGGTTTGGGATCGTGTTAAAGTGTTGTTCGAGAGATTATTGTTTATGTAAAATTTGGGATTGTGAAGCTCGATAGTCTAGGACTACGCTTGCTTGGGAGGACGTGAGACGACACCAAGTCACGATGAAGGATCTCCAATTTGCTGGTACAGTGGAGAAGCTTAATGACCATAATTATTCTACCTGGCAGACATGTATGAAGTCATACTTGACGATCTCTGGAAGATCGTTGGAGGGAGTGACTCCACGCCATCATCTGCGGAGAATGCCTATGCACTCCGAAAGTGGCGAATTAAGGCTGGGAAAGCTTTATTCGCGATCAAGATAACCGTTCAGAAAGAAATGTTGGAGCACATCCGACACGTCACCACACCAAAGAATGCATGAGACACGTTGGCAGCCCGTTTCTCAAGGAAAATGATATGATGCTTAAACTATTAAAAAACGAGCTCATGTCAACTACGCAGCCGAAGCTCATGATTAATCAATATTTTACTAAGGTAAAGTCTCTTTGCCGTGAAATTTCTGAATTAGACTCTTCTGCAAAAATTAATGAGCAACGTATGAGGAGAATTATTATCCATGGGTTAAGACCTGAATACCATGAATTTATTTTTGCTGTCCAAGGTTGGCCAACCCAACCTTCCTTGGAAAAGTTGGAAAATTTACTGGCTAATCAAGAAACCTTAGCAAGACAATTAGCCGAGGTTTCAATAAAGAATGAAGAGGAGACACTGTATAGCAGCAAGAGAGGTCGCCACAAATTTCAGAGGGGCTCCGACTTTAAAAAGAAAGGCAAAGACGATGATGAAGAAGAGGAGGAGCGAGACGAAGAGTCGTCAAATCCTCAGAAGAAAAGCTCACAATCAGGGGAGCTCAATGGAAAGACAATCAATATTGCAGACAACAAAATGATGAATGTTATAATTGCGGTCGTAAAGGACGTTATGCTCGAGATTTCAGATTCAAGAAAAGGCATGTTGAAGGAAATTGGGTAACATCCGATAATTAACAAGGTACGTATGATAGTGATGATGAGTGAGACTTTCATGCTTCTTTTGCCATTGCAGATAACAATATATATGAGAGTGAAGATGAGTGAGATTTTGAAGTACCCTCCACTCTGGCAAGCCTTGGAGATAAAATCTATTCAGAAGAAGAGATAGACTTTGATGAGATGGTCATATGTTCTATTGTTGAGCCAAAAGATGACCAACATGTAAATCTTAAGGTAGTGGAGGAATTCATATCTCTAATCAGTGAAAAGGATGGGGAGTCGGATATGTCGGGTGAACAAGAAAGAGAAGGATCGTGGCAGACTGGTGAGTATATAAGACTAAAAGAAGAGCTAGAAGAAAATGGTACGCACATTACTAATGCTGAAGAATTCATTTGTAATGAAGATTTAATTATTGGATTAATATATTTCAACGACACTGTTGACAAAGAGAATGAGAAAGCATATAAAAATGCAGCGTGGAAAAAATCCATAAAATATAAGGTTGCTCCAGAGGTAAAGAGTAAAATTTGGGATTTGGTGTCAAGAAATCCAGATGAAGTTAAAGCACCATTAACAGTTGAGAAATCAGCAAACAATAAAGCATCTGGAGAATAAGCAGATATGAAGACAACAGATGATGCGTTGCCAATATTGAGTACCGTAAAATTATGGAAGCTTTGGCAAATGAACGTAAATAATACATTCTTGCATAAATTGTTGGATAAAGGAGAATTCAGTGTTTAGGGGGAGTGTTGAAGAACACCCTAGAATTCTCTAGATAAGAGAATAAAATGCTGGAAAGGATCACGTGTGGGAATCATCTAGAAAATTCTGGATAGTCAAGAGAATTCGGCAAACAATAAAAAATTTGGAGCGAAGTGGAAAAAATCTCGACATGCCTGCAAAGAAAGAACTCCCTAGATAAACTACACCGACTTGAGAAATGGACGAAGAGCTTCAGCAAGAAAGTGACAGAATTTACTGGAAGGCTATCACTTGCCGACTTTACAAGTCCACCTACATAGTGCGTCTATAAATAGGAGAAGTCAAGGGTAGATAATGGTAAGAGGTGAAAAGTGGTGTGTCCTCAGAGTAAGTACTAGAGTGAAAAGATTTAGAAAAAAAAAAGAAGAAGAGTGAGAAGTAGGGGTGAATAGCGGACTAGTCGGAAGCGGAATTTGACATTCCGACATCCGGTCCGCTAACTAGCGGATGGCCAAAAAAGAGTCCGCTAAGATTAGCGGACTTAGCGGAAGCGGAAGCGGACTTAGCGGAAGCGGATAGCGGAATTCCGCTAAGTCCGCTAAGATGTAATTCACAAAATAAAATCCTAAAACGTGTAATTGACAAACAAATGTAAAAACATGCAATTCACAAAATCCCATATTAAATAAATCTTAAATCAAACTTGAAACTAGCATAAATCATATAAACAAATCTTCATACAAAATATAATCGTTAGTTACATACATATGGCAATATATTTATCCAACGTAGTACCTAGTTTCAATTCAATATGCTTGGGAGAAAGCTGAGTTGGCTAAGATCAAAGACAGGTACTTATGCAATTTCGGTTATGGTCTGGTTAACAATGAAGATTGAAGCCATATGTTACTTATGCAATTGCCTATATATATTGCCAGCAATCAAAAAATATGTTCTGTTCATTCACTAAACAGAGAGAACTGTTTAGTTCAAAAAATATGTTCTCATGGCCAAAAAGAATAAGTCTTTTAAGTTCTGCAAAATGCCACTATTTATTCCACAGTTTCTTAGTTTACTCAAAGTCCAATGCTAGCATGAGAGGAATTTCATATTCATGTCAAAGAGAAAAATCAGGATTGAGTTCATGACACGTCATGTATTATGTTCTTCACAACAACTAACTGAACTAAGTGCCTCTAACTTGCAATGTCAAGCTATTTCAACAGAGAAATTTTCTACAAGCCTCACACAAAGTAGTTTATTCACCACCTGGGATTTGCCATGTTAAAGACAGTCTCAAGCAATGCCAGCAGTTCAATAATGAGACTGATTTGCAGTTCAGTAATAGACATAACATATGTTGAATATTACAAGGTTTATGCTTCTCGGTATGCAACATTAAATTTATAGGACTACCTAATTCATACTAATAAATTAGAAAATATAAGACTACCCCTAATTCAAACTAATAAAATCCGTTTATTAATGAGTTCCTGAATAATAGAACAAAAGAAGGCGAAAGATGAAAACACAGGAAAAGCTCCATTGAAGCTTCGATCAAATAAATTGTGAAAACACAGCAAGATCCAATTCATATTGTTGTCAATCCGTACATTTGAAATGCCATTGAATCAACAGGACAACATTATATACACCAACTAAATTATTTGGTACAAGAGAAACTGCTTCTGTGAAATGCCATTGAATCCGTACATTTGAAATGCCATTGCACATAATTATGCCCAAGAGTTCAGTTTCATAGAATGAAAATAGGGCACCACAAAGAATCTAAACAGAGAGCATTCATAATTAAACAGTTCTTGGAAATAATTCAAAACCAATAAAGGATCTGGAGAATAGTCATTCTTATCTCTAGGACAGCACACTTTGAATACACAAATAACAGATCCAGATGCAACACTCAAAAAACTCTGGGCACCATGTTTCAGTGTCAGAAAAACGATTTCCAGTTAACTATAGTCAGAAAGTCACAACATCTATGGATTTTTTTTATGTAAATGGGAGCCATCCACGTAGTTCTTACACCAGAAAATCGTAAGAACTTCACATATAAGAAAAGACAGCTATACTCAAACGCATACAGAGAATGCCATTACAGCATTCCCCCAAATATAAACTTACACACACTTTTAAGAAGAAAAAGATAAAGATAAAGGCTGAAAATCTACCATCTAACCAAACACCAGCGGCCGTCGTTCGGAGGAAGAGACAAGCGGCCGTTTTCGCAGTTGGAGGAAGAGAGGGTTCGCGATTCGCGAATTGCAGGGAGGAATGATAGGGTTTTTACCGTGGATCAAAGTATTTTTTTTTTCTTTTTTTTAACTATTAAACGACGTCGTTCTATTTAAAATAGAACGACGTCGTTTTGATATTCATTTAATTAAAAATAAAAAAACCCGGAACCGGTTTTTCCGCTAAACCGGCGGAAAACTCCGCTTCCGGTTCCGGTTCCGGGAAAGCTCCAAATTGACCACCGATTCCGGTTCCTGGAAGGGCCGGACCTCCTCTTCCCGGAACCGGTGACGGAACCGGAACCGGAGATCCGCCGGATGTCGGACCGGATTTACACCCCTAGTGAGAAGTGAGTGTGTGTGAGTGTGATTGACGTGAGGCTAATGGTGAAGAGAAAAAGTGAAATGTGTTTTTCTCTTGTGTGTAAAAACTTCTTCAATTTCAATTTTTTTGGGAATTTAATAATTTAGTCGGTGGATTTATAGTACGCTGATCATTTAGTCACTAATTTTTATTTTTTGACAATATGGTCACTGAAAATATATAGTTTTGATCCTCTGGTCTTTCCGTCGATTTTTCATTAATTTTTAACAGAATAGAATGCGATCGACCGCTACAAGTTACCTTTGCCGCAACAGTAAACAAACCGGTCGACCGCTAAAAAATTAACGAAGATTTGACGGAAAGATCAAATTGTCACAACTATATATTCTCAGTGACCATATTGTCAAAAAATGAAAACTAGTGACTAAATTGTCAGCGTATTATAAATTCAGTGACTAAATTTTTAATTTATTTTTTTATAAATCATTTCTTTAAAATTTTTGGTTCAGTTCACTCAACAGTGAGTAACTTAAAATGATAACTCTTTTAGGATAATGTTGGGAAGTGGTGAATAGTTAATCTTGAAGTTGAAATTTTCCATGATTTGTTGTACATGGAATGCTGGACTTTTTTACTGGCTCATGTTTCGTCTCAGAGCCTATAGATTTTTAACCAGGTAGGTTCCTATACAAAGCTGAATATAACCTCAAATGTTGACTATACTCCTCATGACTCATATCTCTTATTTATTTTTATATATATAGGGTTTGGTTTAAAATAGTTTTCTGCATGGTTCGGCAACCCATCTAGATTCTTGATCTATAATATTATAATTGGTCTTTGATCAATATAAATGTAGCCCATTACTCGTTCAGCATTGGTCGAGAGGTCACTCTTGTGGATGGAATCGGAGGTCCTTACACATATCGATGATGTTTTCAACATGTTAAGAATCTCCTAATATCGTACAAATTCCACAGTGCTTTCAGTACAGCATGAACGACTTTTCTGGTAATTACTGACCCACTTTGCATTTTGCAAGATGCAATCTCAAGGGAAGGAAGAAGATTCGTATCTCTTATCAAAGAAAAGATGGAGTTTCTTTTGTTTCCAATACCATTTTTCGGTGGCGAAATTGACTTCATCCGTATCCAACATAGGAATAATTGAAGATATAGGGTGAATTTATGCCAGTATCTTCGATTAAATTATTAGCCTGCAGATGCCCATAACAATATTCTCCAATATTTAGGTGATTAACTGCCGATGTTAGATATATTTTAAAAAAATCGCGAGACCCATGACCCCTTGAACTTTATTTTTTAATTTCGCTTCTCTTTTTCTTTGGTGATTGAGATCGAGACCGGTTATTGTGTGATTGAGGTTATTGTGTGAGTGTGTGAGTGGACGAGTGAAATTAGAAGTTGAGAAATCTAATGGCTGAAAAATGTCATGTCATTTAAAGAATTCGGGTCGGATTCGCGAGTCGGATTCATTAAATGACGTGACATTTTTCAGCCATTAGATTTCTCAACTTCTAATCTCACCCGTCCACTCACACACTTACACAATAACCCCACTCACACAATAACTTTTGCCGATTGAGACCCAGTTAAATCTCAACCCAAACTAATTTATTTATCTTGGAGAGTAGTTTTTTAATGAGCGTTTCTGAGCTTCTCTTTTTTATTTATTTTTATAACAAGGAAATCTCTCAAAGTCGGACCCTTTTGGCCCAACCCTGAAGTATAAACTTCGCCCTTTAGACCGACTTCACAATCCAGAGAGCGAGTAAGTCAAGGGCGATAATAGAGTGTTGTAGCTCAAACTTGGAACATATTAGAACCCAAGCCGAAGCCTTATCACCACCACACCAAACCCTCCGGGGTAACGCTTTGCTTATGTCAATAGATCATTGTTCATTCCCATCCTTTACGGGGGAATAAATAAAGGCCTTGCATAGTGCTCCTACACAATCATGTTCATATCTTACACCTGAAGTTTTTTCAGAATATAAGAGAGAATTTTATGCTGTACATCAGAATTCAACACTGTTGTTTATCCTTCTGATCTGCATCTTCTCTTTTCCAGTTTGCGTTTATTTTGCGTGTAGGTTGTGCTTTCGGAAAAAAGCATCTAAAGAAGAACAAAATTTTGATATAGTTTTGGATGGTAGCCAGGATATTTGAGCAGAAATCTGCTCTACTTGCTGTTCTTGTTGGGATAGCTGGTTGCAGTTTCGTTCCTTTGTAGATGAACGATCAGAAGATAGATTTCAAAGAACCAAGTCAGAACTATGGGCTAATCAGAGATTCTAGTTCTGGATTTGCTAATTTTTCTTCCCAGTTAATTGGACTTAAACAGCCTCGGCACATAACTTGTTTTGAGCCACAAACCATGGGGGGAAGATCGCAACAGCAATGTGTTGGGCCTGCTAAACCATTCAGCACCACTATGAGCCGCTTTGAATCACCAGCTTCTGCTTTTTATGCAACTGAACGCTGCATGGGGTTTCCACAGTATGAGGGTCAAGTTGGTAATCCCTCTTTCTCCTCCCAATTTTCCAGGGCTTATGACTCGCAGTTCCCTTCGTATCAAGCTTCTGGGGTAGACTTTTCCAGTGACCTAGCGCACCAGGATGACTCCAACTTTGATTTGCGTAACACCTTGCAGGCAATAGTGAAATCTCAGTTCCCTGGTAATCAATACTATGGATCCTCTGAAAGATCCTATAAAATTTCAAGCAGCAATTCACCCGAATGTAAGCTTCTTCCAGCTGAACGAAATAAGTTGCTTGGTGATAGTGCTACCTATGGTGGGAGTCGGCTTTTGATACCTTTCAAAGGAAATCAGGACCATATGGTTTGTGCCTCTTACTCTGAAGCCTATATGTTTCCAGTTCTCTTCTTCCTTTATTTTTCTGTATGTTTTTCTGTTCTTTGGTGCCATAGTAGAAATTTAGCATCCTTGCAATCATTCATTATAGCTAGGCAATTTTGCAGGGTCATTGTAATTCATTCACTTCCGCACTGCCACAGCTGAGCTTCTCCTCTCCGCAAGAGAAGAAGTCTCCAAGATTTTCCTATGATAGTGTATCTGTTACTTCGGGCAACTCTGCTTCAGCCGGGCCAGTGCTCTCAAGTAAGACAAGAATAAGGTGGACTCAAGATCTTCACGAGAAGTTCGTTGAATGTGTTAATCTTCTTGGTGGGGCTGAGAGTAAGTAATTTGATATAAGCTTAATCGAAATAAGAAAAGCCAAAGCTTTCTGACAATCTCTGGTGAATGACTGCAGAGGCAACACCAAAGGCAATAGTGAAGCTGATGGACTCGGATGGATTGACTATATTCCACGTGAAAAGTCATCTCCAGGTATTAAAGCTGTTTTTAAGTGCTTGTGATGTTGCTCGTAACCTTGTTTTAATTTTCTTGCACGCATCTGATCCATTTTCTTCGTCTCCTTATCTTACCTACAGAAATACCGAATTGCAAAATGCATGCCAAACTCAACAGAAGGTAATGTATCTGTTCCAATTCTTATATATTTTTGCTCAAGTGATTTATTGTGATTGATTCCTCTCCTGTTAGCTTCTTCAACTCTCCTATTCAAAGAGACATGACATTTTCCAGGCTAAAAAGCTGGACTTCATGTTTCAGATCAGACAAGCGAGCATTTGAAGATGCTCTCAATCCTCAAATAGAAAGTCTTCTCTTAATCTGTGAAATAAATCTGGAAGTCTAGATTTTCTCCTTGTTGAAGGCCAAACTTAAAATAGCTTGAATTTTATGTATGAGATTAAAATGTTATCTTTCCCTTGCAACTCTGTGGTTGTGTAATCGTATTCTTGCAACTCTGGGGTTCAAGCAGACTGTGTTATGGTTTGTCTTTAGAACTCAATTTACATCACATGAAAGGCTTTTCTTTCACTGCTAATCCCAAGAAGTTTCAGCATTGAACCCCGAGTTTGTGGTCCTCCTCTGGATGTGGGGTTCAAATAAGTGAATCTGCCGAATCACTAAATTCACTTATAAGGACCTGTGTCTTCAGGTTCTGCAAAAGCTGCAATTTATTTAAGTCATTTTGATGGAGGGTCTGAAAATCCAATTAGAATCCACTGTATTTCCTCTGCTTGACTGTATATTTGTCTATCCTCTTTTGTTCGAAGAGGCAGGAAATTCTCTTTCCTCTGGCATGCGGTTAAGATGAGTTACACTCAAGACTGGTCCTCAAATAACTTGCTCTTACCTATTAAGGAACCACAATTTCCTTTTTCCCAATGGTATTGAGGGCTCAAGTTTTTTTTTTTCCTTTTTTTTCTAGACCATTATTATTGATGACTCAACTGTAGCACTTATATTGACCCTTCTGCAGGAGGTGAGCAATTATAATTATGCTTAAATTTCATGACAAGTAAACTTGTTGGCCATTCTCGTGGTCAACAGGTCAAGTTTATCGCTTTTGGTGATAGATGAAGTGTTTGTTAGCTTTGCTGACTTTTCAGCAACCTACTGTGCCATCTCTTTCAATAGGATTACGGTGACTTAATTTAGCCAATTAAGAATTGTAGAAGATTTAAGTGTTAACCAAGATACGAGGGTTAGCTAACGAGTCGTATTCTAAAGGGAAATCAAAAGTACAACATTAGATTTTCAATTGTAGTAGCCTACGCTTTAGGCGTTTGATTTTTGTATTCGTAGCCTATTTATTTATATTCATTTTTGACAACACCTCTATAAGAAGAGGTTCTGTACAGTGACAATGCAACATTCGAAACGCTTTAGTTTCTCTCTAAGAATCAGTATGACCAAACCGGCATTTTCCATTGCAGGAACATCAGAGAAGAGAAATAGTATGAGCAATGTACCTGAGCTTGATGCTAAAACGTAAAGTTCAAGACTTTGATTCTCTCTTTCGCACTCGTTATATTGGGTTTACATTCCAGCCCCAAAAAATTGTAGTTCCCTCTGATGTTTCTTTCCTTCATCGCTATTATTTTGTCATTTGACCTCTAGTCTGACACCAACTGTGAACTTTGACTGGCAGTGGCTGGCAGATCAGAGAGGCACTTCAAGTGCAGTTAGATGTGCAGAGGCGTCTCCACGAACACTTAGAGGTACACTCACGAGCGGCTTTTCTTCCCCATCTGATGTAGGGATTACATTTATGTTTATGTCCTGTTTTCCAGTATGGTCCATTCTCTCTGCATTTATTTCCTTCAGTCCGTGCATATTTGTAGTTTCAGACGCCCTTGACGGATTCTCCTCCAAGGTGATAATGACCCTTTTGCTGTCACAAACTGATCAATTACCTAACAATTACCAAACGTCGTTTTAGAAGCTTCAAGGTTATCGTCACCCTCTGGTGATTAAAATAGAGCGTAGTGAGGCTTTCTTCAGGGGAACAGTAGTAAAACTTCAGAGTGTTTCTTTGTGTTCTAGTCTTCTAGATAGTATGACAACTACAAGAAACAACTTGTCAAGAATTAGAAGTTCTTTGCATGATGACTACGCTGGTTTGGTTAGTGAGAAAATTTCTTTGGGGTAGAGAATGCACTGCAACCAGCTAGATTGCAACCTTCTTTGAAACCCCAGATGCCTGATGAGGAATAAAAGCTTAGGCCAAGGCACGGAACATGTGTAAATGTGCCCCTACATTCTTACAATAAACTGGACCTCACACCTTACATCAACCCTTTGCATCTGCAACTCAGGTTCCAAACCTTTCATCATGAGTGTTTGCAGTAGTTAATCACAAAACTATTGAACTTCACCGGCTCACCTTTTTTTTTTTCTGGGCCAGATTCAGCGAAATTTGCAGCTACGAATTGAAGAACAAGGGAGGCAGCTCAAAATGATGTTTGATCAGCAACAGAAAACGAATAGTAGCCTCTTCGAGACTCAAAACATGGATAATTCTTCTCCTGAATCCGCATATGGTCTTAAAGATGTTCAGGCTTCGTTCTCTGAAGGTTCTGGAAATTCCTACTTCCCATCCAATATAAGTTAGCTCCTCGAAGCACGCCATATGATCTTTCTGCATATATACATTAAAGAACTTAAACAGTCATGGGGTTCCATGAGGAACTCTCAGTTTTTCCATGTGTAAAGGCGTAAAGCAGTCGTGAAGTTCAAAGCTCAACCCTTACAAAAGAATCGAGAATTATGCAGGAGCCTAATTACGAAAAGCGGCGTCTTAATCCTCCAAAATCAACTCAGTGAATGTACTTGTGAAATCTACATACATCGGATGGCACTATATATGCATAATGCCCCTCAGAAAGAAATGCTCTGTGTCCGTCCGCCATGCCTTCACTACTGCATAAACTCAGTGAAAATCATTTTTGTTGTAATGCTCATTTAGGCTTCTCGTGTTAGTGTAAGAATTATGTACTTGTATTGTGACATGTGTGCTCATGTTCTCTCGTAAACGTAATCGAAAATGTAACGAGGGGAACCATTTGGAATTGGATCTAAACTCTTTGGATTTCTGATGCACAGGCATGGCTAAATATTTTTTTTTCAAGTGTTTGTTATGGGTTGTTTAACTGTTTCCACGAAAGCAATGAGTTTAGAAATAAAAATTCAGACAGGAGAAAAATTATTTACATTAAGAGATGGAGATGAGAGATAAGTGAAACGTAAAATTTAAATGGTTCGGTCTATAGACTTACATTCATTTTGAAAGTCTCAATTAAGTTTATTGGTCATTATATTTGATGAGATCACAGAGGGACTTTATTTATAAGATATTGAATACAATAGTTGACAAGGTGACTCATTGGCTGCTACATGAAAGACTTAACTAGGACAAGACAAACAGACCGCAAGGGCTCGTACACAACAAGACGACAGTACCATATTGCGACGGCAGCTCGTAAAAACAGCCAAATGGGAGGTGTCGAGGTGAAAGTGATCCGGCCCGCGTGAGGCCTCACGCACCGGCCGTTTGGCCAGAGCTGGGCGTCGCAAGAAGGAGGGGAGAGGGAGGAGAGGAGCCGAAGCTCCTCCCCTAACAGAAAATGGTGATGGAGAGGTTTCTCAAGCGAGGGGGAAGGGGAGTTCTAGAGGAGGGGCCGGTGAGCCTCTCCCTCTATGACTTTTTTACACGGTAGCTTTTTCCTCGAGCTATATGAAAGACTTATATTCACTGGGTTGAAGGAGCTTAAAAAAAACGTACTGATTCAATGAAACTTTACTTGAGTTCGAATTTATATGCATCGAGTCCAAACTGTTCTTAAAAGTGTGATTCATTTACAGTGCCATTATGCTAATCCCATGGCCCAAAAGTAAGTCATCCCACATTGCGCCTCAAATGCCAACTTTTAACCAATCATGAATCACCATTTCTTCTCTCGGCCAGCTTCTCTTCTTGTTCTAGAGTAAGATAGCTCAAGTAATCCGAGAAAGGCGTGGCCCGGTTGGGGGAAAACAATTTTTATTAAACAAATATTTCACATCCGGTGGGAAAACAATTTTGATGCTTCACTCCCTTCCACTGCCTGAAGCATCAGATCTTCGTCAACTCTCAAACCCGTCAACCGCAGAATAATAACTCCATCCTGCAATAACCATCCAAAGTGGAGATTTTGGAAAAAGAAAAAGGAAAACTCAAGATTTGTCGTCTTCTTATTCCTAGCTTGCCACGGTGTCATCATTCCTAGCCATCTCCATTTAGTTTCTTAGCAGGAATGTCGTCATCGGTCGCCATGAAATTAATTTCCTTTTCTAACTTCTACTCAGAAGGAAGTCGCCTCAACAAAATTCCAATCATCAACCGGGGGGGGGGGGGGGGGGGGGGGGGGGCGGGGGGGGAGGCAAAAACAAAATCAGGAGCGAAAGTTTTAAAATTCCACGACAACATTCTGTTGACTCCTCGTAATTACTTCGGGATTCTGAGAGTTTGCTAGTTCCATATCGACAAGGTACATTGGTGTCGTGAAATAGAGATAATCCCAAGGAAGATCATGACAAAGAGGTCCATGTTGAGCATTTTCCTGTCCGAGATTGTTTTTCTTGGTTAAGATCTTACAGGTTAACTACTCGAATTATCTCTTCCCTGCCACTGCAAGTCCACAGGACCACAACTAGTGTATTCCCTATTATGTTTGATGGTGAAAATTTTAAGTATTGGGGTTTGGGAAATATTATAAAGTAAAGATATGTTATTGGATTTGGTGAAAAAGTGAAGAAGGAAGATTTTTAATAAATATTATAATAGTAAAAAATTATGTGGTGAATTTTTTATTAGTAAACCTAAAATTTTGAGCCCAACTAATTGGGGCTCAAACCTGCCCAATTAGATGTACTATCGAGTATTAATGCTTGGTTTTTGTCGTGATGTACTACTATATGTGCGTTGTCCTTACAAAGTTGTACTGTCGATCAATGTAGTACAACTCGTATGTCCATTGGCCATTGGCTATGCTCGACGTATAGGAACATCAATGATGGTTATTTTCACACACATCTGCATAGACGGTTCATGCTTTCTTCATTTATGGGGGTTGAAGAGATAAATATCATATTAACAACGTATGGAGTACTGCTGTTATTCATGAGGATGCCCTTGAAAGTTTTCAACCAGGGTAAGTTGTTTTTTTTTTCTAAGCTGGGTAGGACTTATTCCGAATGTTCAATTTGCAAGCTGCAATCTCTGGGAAAAATAGTAAACCATATTTTCTTTGTTTATGTCAGGAAAAATAATAATGCAATTTCATCAAACAGGCACCTAGGGGCTTCTCCTGTCCCTGGACTACAATATTTGCAAGAGAAAACCAACCTGCGCGTGTCTACCACAAATTACTCATAATGATGCCATAATGACTACCTTCTAGATTCTGTTTTTCCTTGAGAGCTAGTAAGAAAAAGTGGAGGAAAAACTTGGGATCTTTTTGTACTTGTCACTGGAAAACTTGAAAGACGGGACATTATATTCAGAAACAGTATTTGGGTGTTACTGAACAAACATTAGGCAACAGCAGCCCGGCTGCCATTCCTCCAGGAAACTAAAGACTTTAGTTTTAGTGCCTCTCGATATGGGAAGATTAATTTCCAAGCACGAATTGCACAAAACCATGCATGATTCTTCCCAACTATATTGCGCTGAACCGCCACTGCACATGGGAGTCTGCACTTCGGCCATGAGGGGAGGATCACAGCAGCATAATTTTGAGGCTACTAAACCATCTAGATCCACCTTGAGTGATCCTCTGGAATCACAAGCCTCAATCTTTCATGCAGCTAAAATTTACATGGGTTCTCAACAGTATGAGCATCAAGCTGGCAATACTCTGTGCTCACAAATTCCCACTTATGATTCACATATCTTACTATCTCAATTTTCTGGGTATAACTTTTCCACTGATTCAGCTGAGAAAGCAGGCTCCAACTTTGACTCCAGGAACACCTTGCAATCTCTCGTTACGTATCATTTGTGCCGCAATAAATGCTGTTCTTCTTCGGATAAGTCAATTATACTCCCATGCAGCAATACTCCCAAGCTTTTTTCCCCTGACCAGAAAGTGTTGTTTGCTGAGAATGCTGCCTCAGACAGGGGGCAACTTCCGGTTCCTTCTGATGCAACTCAGGCTTGTTTTTTAATCTCTGGCCTTCCTTTCTAAAATTTATTTTTTCCCTTTCTTAAATATGAATTATACATGTCTGATTTTCTTTATCTTATGGTAATTATTGGGACTTTATCTGTCGTTTCAAACCAGGTTTATCACAGCTCATCGTCCAAGCCAGCTCCCAGAAATAAAAAGCGAGTCAGATGGACTCAAGATCTTCACGAGCAATTCGTCAAGTGTGTGAATGGTCTTGGTGGTGCTGAGAGTAAGTAGCTTTATAAGAACTTCACCGATTTGCAGAAGATGCCTCATACCTACGATGTAATGCCTGGTCATTTATTCATTGATTAAAAATCACAGAGGCAACTCCAAAAGCAATACTGAAGCTGATGGACACAGATTTGTTGACCATATTACATGTGAAAAGTCATTTGCAGGTATAAGTTCTTCTTTAAGAGCTTCATGTGTCATTTTAAAACTATGTTCGTGATAGACTTCTCCAAATCCATCTCTGAGCTTTTACCCTTTTAACACTTCCTTCACATCTGTATTACAGAAATATCGAACTACGCAGCACATCCCAGAGGGACGCGGATTGTCTCTCCAGGGTATATATCTCAGACGAACGATTTGCTATTTTCCTAGGCCTTCTGTGATTCTTTTAGTCACAGAAAACAATGAAATCGACTTATGTCCTATCAGTATATCTTTCTTTTCTATTTGTTCTTTTAAATTGATCATGTGCACTAGTTGCCTCACAAATGAAATTAGTTGGTTCTAGCTTGTCAACAGGAAAGATTTTATGGCTATTTGTTTCCATTGCAGAGAAATCTGAGAGAAGAACTAGTGCAAATGACTCACCTGGCCTCTGCACCAAAATGTAAAGTCCTAATGAAGCGCTTGCCACCGTTATTTGGATATATTCTCAATAAAAAAAAGGGACTAGTATTACTATTGTCTTTGTAATATTAGCATTCACCTAGTTCCTCTTTCTTTCAATATTTTCTGCACTAACCTCTTAGGAAAGTACTTCCCTATATCTAACCCGCTGCTTGTCGACTTGTCTCTCTGCAGCAAGCAAATGAAAGAGGCATTGCAACTGCAACTTGAAGTGGAGAGGCATCTTCATGAACAATTAGAGGTGCACTACCTCCTTATTTCGTCACTACCAGTGCTAGACCCTCTTAGATAGAATCCTGGATTTTAGAACCTTGCAAGTAATATATCCATGGCAGCAGCATGCACATTGTGCTTCCATGCCTATTATTCATTTGTTCTTTTTTTTTAAATGCTTCTTTCAGGTATTTGTTTCTTTAAAATTCTTGAAGTGATTTTAATTTCCATAAGTTAAATAATCTTCTCTCCATAAGTTAATTTTCATTCTGAAACCGGCCAACTTCCATATTCTCTTGATGTAGCTGCTTAATTAGTACGTAGCGCAGTTTAGCTTTCCTTGTTGAAATGATGCATCTACTGCTGTTTACTTTTCCGGGTCAGCTTCAGAAAAATCTACAGTTGCTGATAGAAGAAGAAAACAAGCAGCTCAAGATGATGTTTGATCAGCAACAGAAGAGATATAAGAGCCAGTCAACACTCGGACCTCAAAACTAATATCCAGAAATGACATGCCTGGCGAACGACAAGCTCTAAAGGTGGGGGGGGGGGGGGGGGTGTTCAATTTTTACTGGAGAAGTTTCTGGCAATACACCCTTTACAATTTACATCAAGAAGCTTTGGAGCTCTCATTTCATAGAATAGCCAAGTAGAAGTCGATGAAACGCAATGGTAAAGCTGATGAAAATCTCGCAGGATTTACTTTCATGGTATTTGACCTGCAAAGCATAATGCATCTCCTTTGTCATGTTGACATCTTATTTTTCCTTGACCCTTTTTTCGTTCTTTTGAGTTTAAGCTGGAGAAATTAGTCTAAAGGGTTCCAAAATACCAAATAAAGGGAATATCTATTACATTTTCATGGGGGCATGGCAAAGAAAATATCATAGAATAGAGCAGCTAAACAAGTCATGGCCTCGTGCAATAGAAAACAAAAGGAAGGTTATGCTTGCTAGCTGCATAACTCCTGAATAAGACTGCAGTACTGTATCAGTTGTTCATCTCCGTGTGATATCGTTCCACTTAAGAAGATCCTTCTCAGCGATGGATCCTAGTAGGAGCCAAACAATACTTCTGCAAGAGATCTCTTCCTCATCTCTTTTGTTTGGAAACAGGTAGAAGTAGAACTAGTCCAAGCCTCGCTAGTGTTGACAGAAGGAGAGAAGAATGGACTAGAGAATTCTTCGTGCCGATTTGTCCAATGTCAATGCATATATATTTCAAACTGTTTCTGTATCACTGTACCCGTCAATAATAATCTAGAAAAAAAAAGTATCCGTCAATAATAACGACAGACGCCACTTTAGTCTTTCGCAAAGAATGGTCGCAGGTCGTACTTAAAACCTCTTTTTCAAGCTCGAGGACAAATCTACTTCTTGGGCCTGCCTCGTTTTTCAGGGCCCCTTTTTTGGAGGCCCAACGTTTCCTTTCTGGGGTGCTGGAGGCCATCCCCTTCATCGCCCATTGGATTGGAATGAGGCGGTTCCTGCCCATTTACGCGGGTTCTCTCATTTCCAACTCCTATTCGATTCCCTCGTTTTCGTTCGCATTCCGTACCAATTACTAGGGCTAATCAAAATCGTACCGCGGATAGGATTATAAAATCTGATTAGATTTGTGGTTCCGTCATATTTTTTTAATTGTGGTCCGGTCCGGTCTTTTTTTTTATGATCCGGACCGGACCGCATTTATTAATATAAATAAATGAAAAAAAATGAAACCGATTACGTGGTCCGGATCGGACCACATTTGGTTGGACCGGTCCGGTCCTCTATTTTAGCCGGACCGGAAATCCTTTTTCAACCCTACCCATTACCAAACAGCCTCTTAAAAAGAGAATAGATAATTCTAAAAAAGACATAAAAGAATATAACAGAAACAATTAAGGATGGGTCAGCACATTTTTTTAAAAAAAAAAACTCTCCGCGTTAAAACTTTTTCTTCCCCCTTCGTTTGCCCTGAAGCTGCATCGGTATGGCTGGCCAACAGTGCTCTCTATGTTGTGTTGTTGAAGACAAACCTTTGGGGTATTGGGAGCGCAGTGTTCGACCACCTCCGACGACGACGACCGTCTCTTGTGGCGGTGTTATCTATGGGTCTTTAGACCCGGTTCAAAATTATGAATTTTTTGACCCATCTGTTTGAGGCTTGTATGACCATTTGTATTCAGAACTTTATGACCCGTAGTTATACTGCCCTTTGGGTTCTATGAATTGTTGTATTGGAATTTATACTCCTACTTTTTGTAACCGGCTTTATTGGTCTCTGTATGCAGTGTACTACTATTGTGAAATGTCACGTTTGTTTAGAAAAAAAAAAAAGAACAATTAAGGATGAAAGAGATTGCTGGTTTCCGGTTACTGCCAATCCTATTGGACAATGCAGACGTGGAGGTTCGCGAGATCATTCCTAGTAACTCATTTTCAAAGGCAAACAAGACCTAGGGGAAGTACTCCGAAGCCAATCACTCCCTAAACTAGTCCGCACACCGCGCAGCTCATATAGCCGCACAGGCATACGGCATACATCCACACCGTCGACGACATCGAGAAATTAAACAGAAGCAGAAAAGGAAAAGAGGAAGAGGAATGGAGGACGTGAAGAAGAGAAAGCTGGGAGAGGCAGCGGTTAACGTAGAAGCTTCATCAGAAGAAGTGCTTCGCTTGCTGCTTGATCCTCTCCCTAAACCCCAACTCGTCCATATTCTCTCTAAACTGTACGTTTTCTTATGCTTATCCCACTCCGGATCATCCCTCTACCTCTCCCTCGTTTTTTACGCTTTCCCTGGTAGTTCCTGTGGGCTTTAATTTCTGGATTTGTCTCCAATTTCATTACCCTTCTTTTCCTAGGCCTGAAACATGGAAAACAGAAGTTCGATTTTGTGGTCTTGTATGGTTCTCATTTTTCTGGTATTTTCGTTCTGCATTATCCAAAATACAAAGTCAATTCAATTTTTCCAGCCAATTTCACTTTTGTAGGTAGGAAAGCTGCGGTATATAAGACTGAAACCCATTCTACTGTTTCTTAGTTCCTTCCCTTTTTATACCCAAATTGTGGGAGTTCCGTTGAAATCTTTATACATCTGCTCATTGTGTGTTCTGTGTTGTAGATAAGATTCACAATCAAACATACACAATTGGATGCAGGAAAAAATGGCTAATTTTTTCCAACAAAAACGCAAAACTGGGGAAAGTTGTCATATATTTCTTGACAAACTATGTTAGAAGCTATTCTTGGGAATGTGAACCCAATCAAAGATGAGAAAAAGATACAGTGACCAAACACATTAAAATAGTCTGCTTCAATGCAGGACGTGCAGAACTTGGTGTACCTTGTGATTCAAGGCATGAGACTGTGACTTCGAGGCAGGCTTCAACGCCGTGAGCGTTGTATCAGAAAATAGTGTCTTCTGAAACATTCCTGCTTTTGTGTGTCTTGTGCATGCATTTGCTTTCGAATTCATGTTGCATGTCAGAATGTGGTGCTTGTGTCTGTTAGGAACTGGAAAGTTAATGAAGACGTAGATATTTGGGAGAAAACCACACTACGTTTATTGAAGAACAAACTTGGCTATTATATAGCCTTATAGAGTAAACAGAAACAAAGAACAAGCAGCCCCACGTCTAACAACTCCTATTGATGTGGTAAGACTAAGACTAAATCAACCAAATAACAAGTATCCCTGAATAATAGGGATTTATTGACATAGTGGTAACAAACCACTTAACAAGTAGACTAAAACAAACCTAACAATTCCTCCCTTAAACTGAATGCTACAAGCTTCAGTTTATATAAATCTCAGAACAAACTCCCAATAGCCTTCGCAGCTTGATAAAAGTATTCAACTTGAGTGCTTTAGTCATTACATCAGCCAATTGGTCTTGTGTATCACAGCGTACTAACTCCACATTGCTTCTTATAGAAGATCCCAAACCCGGTTGTTCCCTGTAGATATCTTAGCACCCTTTTTGCCACTTGAAAATGAAGCTCAGTAGGATTCTCCATATACCTACTAATAAGGCTCACTACAAACATCATGTCTCAGCGAGTAGCTGTGAGGTACATGAGACTACCTACAACTTGTTTATAGTAAGTCTTGTCCACCTTAACTCTGCCTTCATCCTTCACAAGCTTAAAACCAAGAACAATAGGATTATGAATAGAATTACTCCTGTCCATTCCAAACCTGTGCAGCACCTCTAATGAATACTTCTTCTGACTAACAAAGATACCATCAGATCTTTGCAAGATTTCAAGACCAAGGAAATACCTCATGTTACCAGGATCTGTCATGCAAACTCACGTTTCATGGAATGTTTAAACTCTATAAACATTAGTTCATTGTTTCCAGTAAAAATGAGATCATCAACATACAAACTTACAATTAAGACTTTACCTTCCTTGTCTGTCTTGATGAACAAAGTATGCTCGTAGTCACACTTTAAGCTCATAAAGTGCCTTCTTTAATTTGTAAACCTTCTCTTCATTTCCTTTTTTCACATAACCACAAGGCTGCTCCACAAAAACCTCTTCATTCAACTCACCATGTAAAAACGCAGACTTCACATCTAGCCGATAGATCGTCCATCCTTTTTGAGCTGCAAGTGCAACCACCAAACAAATTGTGTCCATGCGTGCCACATGGGCAAATACTTCTGTATAATCTATCCCATGCTGCTGAGTATATCCCTTCGCTACAAGCCGAGTCTTGTATTTATCCACTTCTCCATTTTCATTAAACATAGTCTTATAAACCCACTTCACTCCTATCTTCTTTCCTCCCTTAGGTAAGGCTGTCAATTCCCATGTGCCATTTTTCGTTATTGCTTCCATTTCCACATCCATGGCTCTCCTCCATTTCTCACTCTTCATAGCTTCTTCAAAATGAATTGGATTAGCAGCAAACATAGCCAAATGAGCTTCATTATCTTCTTCAGAAAGTCCTTCTCCTGTTTCATAGTCTCTCATCCAAACAGGTGGTCGTCTATTTCTTTCGGCATTCGATCTAGGAGAGCTTTCTTGGGTCGAAGAATCAGCTTCTGCTTCTGCTTCTTCATTTTCCTCCATTTCTTCTTCTATGTTGGCATCAGATTCACTCCCCTCTTCATTCTCATCACGCACAACTGCTTCTGCTTCACAATCACTCCATTCCAAATCACACACAATGGCTTCTTCAAAGTGCTTGTCCCAATCCCAGCTCTTGTCTTCTTCAAATACAACATCCCTGCTTATTATAATCTTTTGTGAAACTGGATCATAAAGTCTGTAAGCCTCTTCACTAACTCCCAGCAAAACACAACTCAAACTCTTATCATCCAGCTTAGTTCTTTTACTGTCAGGCGCATGAACATGAGCAATGCATCCAAAAACTCTAAAATACTCAACTGAAGGCTTGACTTCACTCCAAGCTTCTTCTGGAGTCTTATCTTTTACTGCCAATGTCGAACTTCGATTCAAAACATGCACGGTCCATTTTACTGCTTCAGGCCAGAAAGTTTTTGGAATTTTCTTTTCTGAAAGCATACTACGAAGTACGAACCATATTCATAATGGTTCTATTCTTTCGTTCTGCAACTCCGTTCTGTTGAGGCGTATATGCAGCTGACAATTGTCTTCGTATACCATTTACGTCACAAAAGTTAGTAAACTCTTGGGATGTAAACTCTCCTCCTCGATCAGTACGTAAACTTCTAATAGCTAAGATTGTTTCCTTCTCAACGTGAATCTTAAAAATTTTGAAAATATCAAAGGCTTCTGATTTCTCTACTAAGAAATAAACCCATGTTTTTCTACTAAAATCATCAGTGAAAGTAAGCAAATACCTTTTCTTACTGTTAGAGAGGGGCTTAATTGGTCCACAAATATCAGCATGGACTAATTGAAGAATCTGTGTAGCTCTCCAGGTGCTCTTCTTTGGAAATAAGTCCCTTTGTTGTTTTCCGACCAAGCAGTCCTTGCATAGCTTGGAGGGAGGCTTAAACAATGGTAAACCATTCACCATCTGCTTCTGTTGAAGAGTCTTTAAACCCTTGAAGCTCAAATGTCCATATCTACAATGCCAAAGTTGTACCATATCTTCTGTAATTATGTTGAAACAAGTAGATGCTATAGGTTGAGATATAACATGCAGCTCAAACATTCGATTCGAAGACATCTTTGAATCCATGAGTAACCCTTTCTCAGAATGGAACACTTTGCACTTTCCATGTTGAAATAGAATCGTAAGCCCTTTTTTGCCCTTTTTCTTGCAATTGTCCAATACTCAGCAAATTGGTCTCTAGCTCTGGCACATAAAATACTCCTGTGAAGATTTGTGTTATTCCATTCACCTGTAACCGTACGTTGCCCTTCCTAACACCACCATGCTTGAGTTGTTGCCCAACTTCACATAATCTCTAAAGATTCCATCAAAATCAGAGAACTTCTTACCACACATATGATTGCTGAAACCCGAGTCAAGGAACCATGTATCTTCTCTACTGTTTTTATTCATATTCTCCTCATACATCATCAGCAACATTTCTTCTTGAGTCTCTGCATAGTGTGCCTCCTTTTCCTTGCTTGGGCATTCCCATTGAAAGTGCCCTAGCTAGTGACAATTATAGCATTCAACTGTGGCCTTGTCAAAGGATTGCCTGCCTCGCCCCCTTCCTCTTCCTCTCGTGTTTCCACGGCCATGACCCCTTCCTCCAGATTGATCTCCATAGGTAATCTTCAGAGCATGTTCCCCTTCATCGTGAGAACTCATATGTTTTTCATGCACAAGCAAGCTACTTTGCAACTCATCAATGGTCAAGGTGTCTATCTCTTTAGATTCCTCAATGGAACAGACAACATAATCGAACATGGGAGTCATGGATCGCAAAATCGTTTCAACAACAGCAACATTTCCCTTGTTCTCACCATTTGCTTTCATCTTGTTGACTATGGTGAGAGTTTGTGCGAAGTATTCATTCACAGATTCTCCTGTCTTCATGTGGAGAATTTCAAACTCTTTCCTGAGAGTTTGCAAGTGTCCCTGCTTGACTCGTGTTGTACCTTGATATTTCTGCTTCATAGAATCCCAGATGTTCTTTGCCGTGTCCTTGGTGAGAATCGTCTCCAGGGAACGATCTAATGCCTGAAATAGATAGGTCTTAGCTTTCAAATCTTTCAACTGCTGATCTTCATAATGCTTTTTCTGTGCATCTGTGAGAACAGCACCTTCTGCTGCGACAGGAATGCCATTCTCTATCAACCCCCAGTACTCCTTTGAACGCAAGAAGTTTTCCATAAGCATTGCCCAATGATCATAGTACCCATCAAATTTGGGAACTGCTGGCTGCACAAACGAACTCTCTGTTGTCATACTTCAAGGACAACACGCGTAGAAGACTGCTGCTTCTAATTTAACCAGGCCCCGTAGGGAGCTCTGATACCAAATGTTAGGAACTGGAAAGTTAACGAAGGTAGATATTTGGGAGAAACCCACACTACTTTTATTGAAGAACAAACTTGGCTATTATATAGCCTTACAGAGTAAACAGAAACAAAGAACAAACAGCCCCACGTCTAACAACTCCTATTGACGTGGTAAGACTAAGACTAAATCAATCAATAAATCCCTGAATAATAGGGATTTATTGATGTAGTGGTAACAAACCACTTAACAAAGACTAAAACAAACCTAACAGTGTCATGTGAGTAGGGGCCACATTAGAGTCACTCCTGACTGTATGCTGTGTGATTGACCCTGTGCATGTGTGTTTGTTTGCATGTTGAGGCATAAAGAGGCTCCCAATATCCTTCAATTGCAGAAGAAATTAGAAGTATTGCCAGTGCAGATCCTGTCCATCGAAAGCTTTTTGTTCGTGGCTTGTCCTGGAATACCACTTCAGAAACCTTGTGTGCTGTGAGTGCATTGCTGATTGCTGATTGTGTGTCGTGCTTGTGACTGTCCCATGAAATCTGGAAAATTTTATCTACTCTTCGCTCGTGGCTGCTTATTTTGTTCAATACACCTATATTTATAGTTTAACATCTTTCCTTTTAAACTATTTTCCTTCTAGACCTCAGTAAATTGGAGCATTGAGCCTGTATGTTATACTGAACATTCGAAGGTATGTTCTTGTCCGGGCGTTTCTAATGCATGGAGAAATAGAAGAAGGAGCTGTGATCTATGATAAAGCAACAGGAAAATCACGTGGTTATGGTTTCATTACTTACAAACATTTGGAGTCAGCTCAGAATGCATTGAGTGCAGCTAGTAAAATGATTGATGTAAGCTTAATGTTTGTGCTTTAGGCTCGTACATGGATCTTCACTTACCATATTAAATATTTTTTGTAAGGGAAACTTCTGTGTGTGGTGAGTGAGTGAATGAGAATGTGATCAACATGATGCTTTGAACGTGTCATTTAAGAATCAGTAGAAAATCAGTTTGTAGCCTGCAATGCTTTTTATGGAAGTACTTTTTTCTGTGGTTCAGTGCATTAAAAATGTATGATCTTATTTCATTCCCACCAGGACATGAGGATTATTGAGTTAAGTATGAATACACAACACAACTTTCCCTTGAACGCCCTACGAAATATGCGCATTTTGCCAAGTTGGAATAACATAAATCATTTTGTATAATGCATGCTAGGACAAACTGCAAAACTTGGACTTCGTTACATATCATTATGGTCTTGATGCGTAAATTTATTCCTGCAGCACTATAATTTGCAGTCCTGGTACTGTCATAAGTTATGGGTTATAATCTAATAGAAATTCTGTGAACATCAGATAAAAGAAAGGCATTTGTTCTGTAAAACCAATAGTTCCATCATTTTACACAGATAGATGTTCAGTAGCATCGTAATAATGATTTTCCTGGTTAATTCTGCATCTTCATGTAGGGCCGATTGGCTGTTTGTAATCTTGCTTGTGAGGGCTTAAGTGGGGCAAGTGCAACACATGATTTAGCCCAAAGGAAGCTTTACATTGGGGGTTTGTCGCCAGAGATCACCAGTGAAGCTGCTCAGCTTTTTCGGGAAGCATGGCGAAATAGAAGAAGGTTCAGTTGCATATGATAAAGATACAAATGAATCACGGTATAATACCATTGCCATCTATTCTTCTGCTTCCATGTATTCTTCAGCTAAGATATTTTTAAATTTTATTTCACACGGTACTTAATGATGCAACCATCATTCTCAATTTGCTCTGTGTAGTGGTTTTGGCTTTGTGACATTCAAGATAGTGGATGCTGCAAAGAAGGCCACAGATGATCCAAACAAGATGCTTGGGGTGAATAACCATAAGCCTTCTACTCATATTGCTTTCTTCATGCACAGCCCTTTCAGGCCTCATTGTTTCGATGCTTGAAAACAATTTTCTGTTTCCTGAAGCCCAAAGAAGTAAATAACATAAGAGTCAATAGAAATGCATTAAAGATCTAATTTGAAAACTCCCTTACATTGCTGAAAGCTCATTGCTGTTTTTTTTTTGTGCACGAGATACTATTGTAATTCTGGAGTTGAATTAATTGGTTATTACTTATCAGAAAAAAGAAAAAAAAAACATTCCCTGGTTTTGTCAAACAAAACAAAAGACAACCAAGCGAGGACAAATGGCCGTCATTACTCTCATATCTTATACAGTTAACTGCCGAGGAAGTAGAGGTAGTCACAAAACTAACAAGGGTTGGAGAAAGGCTCTATGCTTGGAAGAATATGGGCCTTGCGGAGAGGGAGATTGTTTTTCAGGTCATACTGGAATAGTTGGTCCATTGCTGATGTCAATCTTAAATGTACTTATTTCTTGGTATTGTTTGAAATTGTAAACTAAGGATATGTTCGTTTTTACAATTTTTTCAGGATTCTAAGTATATTCACAAACCTACCACCGAACATATTTAGAATTCAAAAACAAACATCAATACATTTTACACAATCTCCAACAATTTTTTAATTTTTTATTCAACATAAATTCTCTCTATACTTTTTCACATCTCTAATATTTTTTTATTAAACAATTACATCAAATCATTTCTTTCTCCACTTTACACAAACACCAATAAAATACTATTCAACATAAAAATTCACAACTTCTCTAAAATCCTACATTTTTACTCAACACGAAGATAACCTGTTTTTCGACTTGTAAACTAATTAACCTGGTGTTTAGAAGTACCAGTACTGTGTACTGGGGGCTGTCCATGTCTGATTTCTAGTAGGTCCTGAGCATTTGGGGTAAATCAAGACTCTTGAATTAGTACAATTGCTAGATTTCTCTGTGCAGTCCCATGTAAGGAAAGCAATTGTTGATTTTGATTTTGATTTCGTTTTTGTTGCAGGGGAGGAATATCATTGTAAAGCTTGCTGATACCCATAAGGGCAAATCGCTGCAAACACAGTTACCTACAGCAGCTGGTCCTTACCCATGGCAGCTGGATACCCACAGCCTGGTATGAAATCTGGGAAACTGTTTCACGGGATTTGGCTTTCTGATTTCATAGATGACATGAAATCTTGGTGATGTTCGTTTTGGAGGTTTTTGTAGGATTTGGAGAATTTTGTGAATTTTTAGGTGATGATAAAGTTGTATTGATATTTGTGTAAAAGTTGTTGAGGTGTAAAAAAGTAATGATGATGTTTAAAGTTGTTTGTTTTATATTTTAAATTTATTTTTTTTATTAAAAATAGAATATTTAAAAGATATTTTAAAAAAATAAAATAAAATAATCACTAAAAGACAAAACAAAAATGAAAGGCGCGGGAGACAGGCTGGGGACATGGGCGCAAGGGACTGCAGGGGAGGGGGAGTCGAATCCTCCTTTTCCTTGGTTTTTTGCCGAACATAGTGAAAGAGGATTCAAATCCTCATTTTTTTAAGAAACCGAACATGCTCTGATGTTTGGACATTTGTTTTTAGAGCTTCTAGCCAGGAACAATGGGATCCAGCTCATTTACAATGTTAGGGTAGTTTATCGCAAATTCTGTAGTTTTATTTATTTTATTTTTTATAACCCAGGAACTCCCAAGGTTAGGTCACTTTGTGTACCCGACCCTACAAGCCAACCTGGGGCATGTGTTAGGATTCTACTCAACACACCCCAGATAAGTCAAGGGCGATAATGACAGTGTTTGGGCTCGAACTTGGGACATGTGATAACCCAAGCCATTGTCTTATTTTATATTCTCTCTCTTGGATCTTAAGGAAAAGAGTAATGACGAAGTTCTTACTATAATTTTCTCCTCCATCCATTATGTTGTGGAAGCCTCATTAAAACTTGACACAGGATTCCGTTAAAATCGGTGTAGGCATAAAGAGAATGGGATGAATGAAAAATAGCGGACGGAGCTGTTGGTATTTTCTCCTAAGAATTGACGGGATATGAAAGGAAATGAAACTTTTTCCCTGTTTCAATGAGATTCCTTCGTTATAAGAATTATACTTGAGGAAGCCAAAATGAAAGAATATTCAGAGTTTTGATTTCACACCCCCCCCCCCCCCCCCCCAATCTTTTTGTCATGAACATCTAAACATGTTTAGGCGGCGTCGCGGCGATATCAAACTGAAACCTCTTCTTGTGCATGAACTCCTTCATTTTCTCCCGTTTCTCTTATTCCCAAATCCCATTAGTGCAAGGCTTAAAGCCTCTGACCCAAAGCGACTCAATTACTAAAGTTGGATCGCCTAGTTCTAGGTATCGATCGACCCATCTTACCGCTACTGTGTTTGTTAGCCCTTCTAACAGCGGATCTAGAAACTTATAATTTTCAGACATCAAAATTTATTTACTAAAATTTTAGTATAATAAAATAATTATAATATAATTTTTTTCTTATTAAATTATTATTTTTTATTATAATAAATATAAAAAATCATTTAAATTATTCCTCAATTTTTCAACGATTTCAATATTCTAAAATTTTAACACCGAGACACAACCAGTCTGCTACGGACTCGAAGCTTTTTTATTCCCCACGAGAAATTTGTTCGTTTGAGTATCTGAGTCTTTTTGTTTGTCGTAAAATTCGTGAATTTTAAATACTCTCTCTGTCCCGCGAACTTCGTTGATACTTCTGAGAGCGTGAGACAAACTGCTCCGCATCCGAAGCGTCCATACATGGCTGCCATGGATCGCCAGCAGTACAACAGAACTGAGCAACTCAAACTTTAATGCTTTCTGTGTAGATACAGCCATTTCCGGGTACACATCAAAGCTCAAGGTAAGAGTTTCAGCCTGGAGACTTCACGCTCATTGCTATTTAGCCTAAAAATTGGCCTGCTGAGCTCTCCGTTGATCAATCTCGAATCTCAACAATCTGCTCATGAACCATTTTGCAAAACCTAGAGCACTATGTATTATCCAATGGGTTTCTTCAGATATTGGTGAAACCCGACTTGGATCGTCAAAATTGCCGTTTTGGTTAAGTGGGGCTTTCATTATTGGCCCAAACCCTAGGTATTATCGAACAAAAAGAACTGTCCATGCTGAAACCTTCGAAAGTCTGGATGAAGCTTCATCTGCTAAGAATAAAAATGTTGCTAAATTTTCTCGTGCCGCGCAACAAGAAGCTCAAGCTGCATTGCTGGATTATCTGCATTCAACTAGGAGCATACAATTCATGGATGCCGAGAATATGAGCAAAAACTCGCCGCATTTCCTCGAAAAGCTCTTGAAAAGGGTCGAAAATGAGCAGGACATTGGGAGGTCTATTACCCGGTTACTGCGTTACCATCCTATTAATGAGTTTGAGCCCTTTTTTGAGAGCTTGGGATTGAGGCCTGGTGAGTATGCTCCTCTTCTTCCGCGCGGATTGTTATTTCTTGGTGATGATGATTTGTTGCTGGAGAATTATCGGGTATTGTGTAATTATGGCATAGCACGCAATCAGATTGGGAAGATTTATAAGGAGGCAAAAGAAATTTTTCAGGATGATTATGGGGTTTTGTCATCAAAGCTTCAAGCTTATAAAGAACTGGGCCTAAGCCGCTCTACTGTAGCTAAGTTTGTTATTAAAAGTCCTGATCTTTTGATTGGAAATGTAAACGTGGAGTTTGTTCAGGTATTAGAGAAGCTGAAGAGTTTTGGAATCGATATCAGTTGGATTGCAGGGCATTTGTTAGAGGGGAGTACTTATAAGTGGAGTCAGATGCTTGGCCTTCTATGTTTGTTTAGCGAAATGGGATGCAGCGAGGAACAGTTGGCTGGTTTGATCACTAAACATCCGGAGCTTCTATTTGACGGCTCAGGAGACAGGACACTTTCTCTTATTGGTTTCTTACTGAAATTTGGATCTAGGTTGGACCAAATATGTTCAATGTTTCTGCAGTTTCCACAGCTCGAAGTAGGGAAGTTTCTTTTGAATTTGAGGCAATGCTTTCTGTTCCTGAATGAAATTGAAATGGAGGCAGTGGAGATTGGGAAGATTGTCTGCTCTAACGCCCTATTGCTGGGCTCATGTACACTGAAGAAAACTAACAGCTTGCTGTCTAACTTGAACATTGGGAAGAAGCGACTCTGTAAATTTATCCAGGAGAACCCACAACAATTGAGTAATTGGGTTCTAGGAAAGAGAGTTCAGCCATTGCCTAGAGAGGAAAAATCTCACATTGAGAAGTCTAAGTTTTTGTTGAAGGTGGGATTTGTGGAGAACTCAGACAAAATGAAAGCAGCATTCAAGGTGTTTCGAGGCAAGGGAGCAGAGCTTCAGGAGAGATTTGATTGTATCGTACAAGCAGGTCTCAAACAGCAGGATGTCTCTCGAATGATTAAGGTGTCGCCTCAAATTCTGAACCAGACCAAAGATGTGATTCAAATGAAGATTGATTTTCTTGCAAATGATTCAGGTTATCCAATATCAGCTTTAGTGAGTTTCCCAGGATGTCTTGCCTACACAATACAGAGGGTCAAGCTTAGGTTATCAATGTATAATTGGCTCAAAGGTCAAGCAATAGTGGATCCCAAGCTGGCCCTGAGCACTATAGTCGCATCCTCAGAAAAAAAGTTTGTAAGCCAATATGTAAATTCTCATCCTTGTGGCCCTCAGGTCTGGCAGGATTTGAAGAAAAAAATTGATTCTGTATACTAGACGTTTTTATAACTTCTTGCACTTTTAGGCTTTTGCTTGCAACTTATCCACAAGTTGGTGCAACAAAGTTCTTCCTTTTTCAGCTACAAGTTCAAAAAGTTGAAAAAGGAGTTTTATCCACAATTGGGCAAGTTAGCAAGCACATATGCAAATATGCAGAGAAACCAGATTTGAAACCAGGTATCATTCCTTCAGTTCATTTTGCTTTTTCCTTTTTTTTTCTCCGCATATAGTGTTTCAAGCATGTCAACATCCCGTGGCAAATGAGCAGTCTTTTGTTTATGCATAGAATATTAGAATAGTCCATCATGTTTCTTTGTTTTTTATTCTCTCCTCTTTTCTCTTTTTTTTTTTTATCTTTTTTTCCTAGGGTGCTTCATCATGTTTCTACTAGTGGCATAGTTCTCATCGTTTTTAAAGATTGTTTAAGATAAAGGGACAACTGCATTTCTTGGGTATTTTGTTCATTCTGACAGCTCCTGGATGTTAAAAGTACCAAACTGTCGTTTTACATGCTATGAAGGAGTGAACCAGTTCACTCTAATGTATAGTTCATCGCAACCCCCAAAGAAAGTTAGAAACCTGGGCAGAAAGAATGCAGAAATTGGTACTAATAGAGTAGCAACTGAGAAGTTCAAGGATGACCGCATTTTCTCTTTTTTGAATCGAAATACAATTTGAGCAAAACGCTGGTTCAGGGTGCTAGTTATTTGGCATCATTGGCATAGTAGTGCAAGGCTAAGCAGAGATTACATCGGAGTGTTTTCGAAATTCCAAAGACAAATCGGCTTTTGTTTTTTCGGCTTTAGGGCTCATTCTCAACACTAGGGTTAGGCTGATCTATATGATGGTTTGGTCTTAAAGTAGCAGGTAAAGCAAGTAATCTCTTATACAAGTTAGATACTTTTATCTGATTAAAAAATACACAATGGGTGGAGAGTAGCCAACAATGACAGAGAATGTCGTCTCTCATAAGTCTAAACCTACTACAACAAATGATAAATCTATAAGAGTAGTCCAAAGCTACGAGACTACCACCTCCAAGCCTAATGAACAAAATATCTCAAACCACCATCAAGACCCAATAACAGGGCCTTCTAACTAGTCTGTCTAACTTTCAGCGCTGGAAGCGGATGAGTACCCCATAACTGGACCTTATCTTGTGCAAGAAACTTTAAAAGGGTAGCTTTAAATAGTGTGGATTTTGTGTCAATATCTCTTTAATTGCATTTTTTAGAATATTTCTATTCTAATATCCCGTTGCTTATCAAAGTTTGCATGAACCCAAATAAATGTCTTAGATCATGTTCCTTTGCAAAAGTATTCTAAGTTATAATGAAATTAATGAATGCAACAAAATTCATAAAATGAATATCTAAAATCTTAAAAAAATATCATACACAAACATTGATACCTGTAACTCAAAACTCTAATAATTTTTCACATAAATTTCAATACCTTTTAAAAAAATTAACAAATTTTACCTCTCCGTACTTTTTTACCAAACTCTACAATTTTTTTATTAAAAATTACATATCATCAATAAAAATTAAATATCTTTAAAACTTTTCTATCAACTTTTGCATAAAAACTTATAAAACTTCAATTTACATAAATATTCCATCAAAAATCTAAAAAATTTTACAAGTTTTTATAAAACCAACATCCCCTAATGTCCTTGTTTGAATTTGAACTACTTTATCGAATTTGAATTTAAAATTTCAACATCGTTTAAGAGTTGTGTTTTACTATATTGATGGAAATTTTGAATTGAAAGAGAGATAGAAAAGGAGGCATATAGCATGGATTTCTTTTTTAATTCTTTTTTGTAACAAGGGAAATCTTATGCGCGATCCAACAACTTGGAAGGTGATATTTTGTCATCGGACTTATCCAGGATGTCCCATAAGTCTATGACATGGAAAGTACATACAAAAGTATTCACGGCTTGGTTGGATCTTTGCACTCGGCCTTGTGCCGTACAAGTCGAACGAGTAATAAGTAGAAGTGAAACGCACGCGCTAGTGTATTGCTTCCTGTTTTCGCGGAAGCACTGAGAACCCGAAGTGGTGTACGCTCTCTTTTATGTGCACGTGACCATTTAACATTTTTTTTTTGGCGTTCATATTTCAAATAGCATGGAAAAAGATTTTTAACTTGGCCATATTTATTTTATTAATTTTACCTGTTCCCTTTTATGAAACACATGTGTCATTAGCCCATCGTCATTGGCATATTTGTGCATTTGATACAACAAATAAAATATTTAAGATCTAAAAATAAGTGTTATTCCATTACGAGTGATGATGCCAAATATGAAGATAATCTATCCATAAGTAGGGGTGGGCGTTTTGTCCGCCGATACCGGAACCGGTTTCCGCCACCATCCACCTCCTATCGCTCAGAATCGGAACCGGAGTTGGTAGTGTATATGGAGAAATACCGGTACCGATAATTTCGGGCGAAATTTCGGTACTGAGTTTTTTTTTAATGTATTATAACCAAAACGCACAGTTTTGGTCTAGTCCAAAACTGTGCTTTTTTTTTCTAGGGTACATCTTAACCCCCCTCCCGACAGTCTCGTTTCTTTCCTTTCTAATCTCTCGCCTCCTCCCCCTCCACTCTCCTCTGTCTCCGACAAGCCCCTCACTGTAATTGAGTCATATTGCAGCAGTGCTCTCTCGCCTCTCTCTCTCTCTCTCCGACCTATGTCTCTCAGTTCTCTCTCAACTCTATTTGATCTCCACGACTGACGGCCCACAACATGCCAGCAGCACAGTGTTACGCCTCTCTGCTGACGCCGCCTCTCTCACAGACAAATTTCACTAATTTTTTCGTTTTTATTTGTTGTGAATTTGTTTATTGTAATTTGTGTAACTGTGTTTGGATTTGGATTTTGTCATTTTAGAATTTGGATAGTGGTGGGCATTTTGTGAATTTATTTTTATTGTGAATCTCATCTCTCTCACCTCTCTGTTTATTTTTTTTAATAGACCAAATAATCTATACCAAAATTCCGATACTGTGATGTGACCAGAACCAGAGCCAAAATTTCAAATTCTAGCGCTGGTCCTACCCATAAGGATCTGAATTTACACAACTGGGCCCAAAAGGGGCTAATTTGAAGAAATCTCTAGAAGAGAAACTCAACAATAATTCGTGAACCAAAAGATGCGATCCACAACCACGTCATTCCACGATCGAATACACGATGAAATGAAAACTGTTCATCACCTGAGAAAAAAAATCAAGGGAATGATGGAAAATTCACTTTTAAGAAAATGACGAAAAAAAGCAATTCACAACGCAACAATTATTAATTTTTAAAGAAAACAGTACAAATGAACTGATGAGGATTTATTACCCAGTAATAGGGGCTTTTGTTTAAATTGTGCATAAAAAATTTACAAGAGAACGTAAGCGCATTTATTCCGAATAGCCTTCATAAATCAACTGATCAAAGAGTAATATAAAAAATATAATAACTAGATTTTTTTTGAGATAATTATTTTGACAAATAAATAAAGTCATCTTATAATTTAAATGCAACTTCTTTCGAATAACTTTAAATAAAAGCTTAGAAAACAAACAAACAAACAAAGAATCACTTCAAATAAAAGGATAAGCAACCATCACGGCTTGGAATTTGGATCCCAACCAATTGCCTCCCCTAAGCAAAATCATACATCTGGCGACGGCTGCCTACCTTTAGCATATTGATTGAGGGGGTCTTTTTTAACTTCATTTTTTTTTTCTCAATCTCATCCAAATGGCTCACGACAATTGGTGGCCCAGAACATTGAAACTCGGGCTAGGTTCCAAATCAGGTCCATTTGGAGGACTTTTCTTTCGCTTTGACTTTGGTTAATTGTGGATTTTTGCCATCTTTATCTTCAGTCTTCACGATCAAGCTTCACCCACGGTGAAAATATAAAATATGAGGCTTCTTTCAAAACTTTTTCCAACATGAGTTTTCAGGAAATATTTATTAAATACTGCCCACTTGTAAAGTCTATAGTTGAGAAAAGTTTTGTCTAAGTTTCTCTATAATTAGGAGTGTTTATTTTTACCCGCGTTAACGGTTTAACAATCACCGTTACCAGTATCATAACCCCGTAAGAGCGGTTATTGTGCCTTAGTGGTGCGATGACGGTGTCAAATATGTGATTCCTTCAATTGCGGTAACGGTGACGGTGACGATTTTTACCAAACCGTCATCTACACTACCGTTAACCACCCCTTCTACAACAGGTTTGCTTAGACGACTTCCAAGTGAAGTTGTTCTTTTTTTTATTTTTCTAGCAGAATTTTAGGCAGAAGGCTTAGGTATTGACCAAGGACAACTGGCCACCATTTTGTACTCAATAAAAAAATATCCCAAAACAAATATTAATGGCGTATTTAATAGTAATAACAATAGCGAAACAAAGGGTGTTACATGATTGTCGTTCCTTATTCTGAATTTCACACATCCACTTAAGAGTTTGACGTAGATCTTTTCTAATATTTTATTGGTCGTGGCAGTTTTTTAATTCTTTAAATGTAATTTACGTTAAGATGTCTTGGTCTTTTGCCTGATGTCATCAATATTCCTCAATATCCGAGTTTTCTAAACTTATATCCAGCTTGGGCCTTGCGGGACCCGGGTGATGTTCGTTTTGAGAAAAAATGTAGGATTTTAGAGAAATTGTGAATTTTTATGTTGAATAGTGTTTTATTGGTGTTTGTGTAAAGTTGAGAGAGAAATGATTTGATGTAATTGTTTAATAAAAAAATATTGGAGTTATGTGAAAAAGTATAGAGAGAGAAAATTTATGTTGAATAAAAAATTAAAAAGTTGTTGGAGATTGTGTAAAATGTATTGGTTTTTGTGTTTAAATTCTGAATATATTCGGTGGTAGAATTGTGAATATACCCCTGGCCTGCCGGTCTAAATAGACTCGCTTATTCTACTTCTCCTCTATTTTAAAACCAAAAAAAAAAATAGTATTACAGGCATCCGTTGTAATCAAACGTCCAATTTCATTCCTAAACGGTAAACCCCTCAAATAAACGAGAAAAGTATGTAATTTGAATATTTTTACTGTTCAATTTAGTTCTAAATGTCAATGAGGACCTTTTTCTTTTTCTTGATGTCAATGAGGACCTTAAGTGTGAAGGTTAGACACACACTCAGAGATTAAAATCAATATTTGCGCGAAAAACTTACAACTTGAATAGAGATTGGTCAATGAGTCGAGTGTCTATCCAGAATTTGTTATGAAGTTAAACTCAACTTATGTGGATACTGAGTCAGATTTGTTTCCAACTCGTTGTAGGTGAATGGATATCCGAATTTCTCTTGTTACCAAAAATAAAAATATTATTTGCATTTTTTACATTTTAGCTTCTTCGAATTGCATTTTAATAAAACTGATCCCTCCAAATCTCAAATTATAAGTTGGTCACGAAATCTCTAATTATAGTTTAGTCTTTGTTACTAGTAAAAGGAAATTTAAGGGTACGGATAGAATTATGTTGAAAGGTAAATGGTTTATGATATAATGTAATATTGCAAATTTGCTTAAAATATGAGTTCGGCGAAAATTTGAAAAGCAAAAGACAGGTTCATTCGAGTACGCGTTCTTGCTCCAAAAAAAAAAAAAGATAGAGGAGTAGACAGAACGCTTACTCCAATCTTTTACCCCTGCAGACTACCACTTTTGGTAATTTCCCACTGAACCCTTGGAAGGAGGAAAAAAGAAATATCTTTTTAACTGCTCAACCATTTTCCTTCCTTTCTCTCCTTACTTCCTCCCAGCCTCTTTTCTCCTCTTTGGCTTTGGCTAAGCTCTCACACCAGCGTGGCTATGAGAAACCCCTTCAAGCCTCAGCCTTGTCCGCCAACATTTTTCCTTAAAGGAATCATTCACTGATCTTTTCTTCAGTAAGTATTATTCAGATCATAGCTTCCACCTCTTTTTGGCTTCTGTTACTTCACCTTAAAACCGTCCATAGAAACAAACCCAGTTGTTTCTCGGGGTCCTAATGGTCTCTTGATTCGTATAAGCATATTTTGAGGAATGGGTAGTGGCTTTAACATGCAGGAAATGGATGCGTTTTTATGAGGTCAGCTTCCTTTTTGTTCTTTCTCTCACTTTCTCTAAAACATCCGAAATAATAGTCAGTGATATATGTTCTCTCAAAGCTTTTGCTTTCTAAGAAGTCGATACTTTGCTGGTGTGCTCGCTCGAAGAAGTAGGAAAAGAAAATAGATGAGTATTTTCAATCATTGATTTTTCATTGTTTGGGAACTGAGAAATAAACGACTTTCACTTCACTGAGGACAATTGGGTGCGGATTAGGCAGTATTTTATTTTCTGGAAACCGAAGCAACGGATTACATGCGATCTATAGGTTTTTTTTTGTTTCTTCTTCCCTGTGACTTGTTTAAAGTGAAGTTACCATTGATTCGCCCTTGTTTTCATCATGAAATGGATTCTTTTGGTAGTTTGGCTCTCGATTTCATTCATATAGTAGGTGCAGTTGAAAACAGATCTAGAAAGAGCGTGGCTTGCTTTGTAATATTCTGTTTTCATTTCGCTTTTTATGCCTTGACTTCTGTGTTCATAATATGTTTGTTTCCCTTGGTTTCCCCTTGTGGACTCTACTGCTATTTAAATTATTTGCCTAGAAAAGGATGTAAAAAGAGGAGACCGATTAAACCAATGTACATGAGCTCTGTTAAATAGGACTCCCCAATATAACATTCTCTGAATGTGTATTACAGAACTTTTTGGTATGGTGGACGTGAGCTTTCCTATTTTCAAACCTATTCCATCATCAAACAATTGGCTCAAGCTTATACTTTCTTTCCTTTTTGTCGGCTTCTTCAGCAATCAAATAGAGGTAGGATATAGATTCATTATTTGTCTTCAGATGAAATGTAAGAGTTGTATTTGTTTGTATTCGTTTCCATTTTTAGTGAGGCTGAGCATATGTCCTTTTCCTTAATGGTTTTTTGTTTCAACTCATATCATATGTCTCAACTGATGTCACTCTCAACTTCATTTTTGGCATGATATGTATTTCTTCGAATCTGTTTTGACTGTGGAAAACGGAGCATATAAATGTTGTATCATCTTTTGAAAAATGTGCGGTGTCAGTTACTAGTTTTTATTTAAGCCTCCGAGCTTATCTCTTGACCTTGCAGAAATCTGACTTGACATACAAATTGTCTTGGGGAAGTTTCTTTATAATGGGTAGAGGTAGAGGAAAAGGAAAGAAGCGAATTGCTTCTGCAGCTCGTGATGATCCTGGAAGCGGTGAAGAGGGGAAAATTCCAGCATACAGGAGAAGAGGAAGGCCTCAAATTAAACCATTGAAGGATGAAATCGAAGAAGAAGGAGAGGAAGATACTGAAAAGGTAGAAGAAGATGGTGACATTGGTGAGGATGCTAAAGGTAAGATTTCTAGAAAAGATGCGAACAATCAGGCTACAATAGAGAACGGACGGAAGAGGAAGAGGTCTGCCCAGGTGAAAGAAAATACAGAGTCGGCCGGAATTGAGAATGGCATTGGAACAAAATCAAGTCCTGCGGATTCAACAAAGTCTGTTGGATTCCGTCAAAATGGAAGCAGGAGGAAAAACAAGCCTCGCCGGGCTGCTGAAGCTGGTGTTGAGTGCAAGTGAGCTCGGATTAGCTATGATGGTTACATACCTTATTTTCCCTTGGATAAACTACAACTATGGAGCAGGGCTACGTTATCTTCCATATGGTTTTTTGTAATTTCTTTGTTATCTGCTTTTTGGTTTTGTAATATCTTGGCTCCAATTCCTGTTTATGAATGATTTTGTTTGGGAGCTGATTATACTGCCAGAATTTTGCATGGACCTAGCTCCTTTAACTATTATTTGTTACTTTTATGCTATTTGCCTTTTGTTACGAGTGACCAGAAGCTTCTATTCCCTCTGCCAACAAACTTTTCTCTTCCACATACTCTGTAATGAATCAAATTACCTTGTTTCTCTTTCAGTTTTCTCATTATCTTTCCTTCCTTCAAGGCACTTTGGTTAGTTGTATATCTATGAATGCGCACCTTTGAGGGAATCTCACAAGTTGGTGATAACAGAACAGTGCTTGGGTTTCCATGATATCCTAAATCTGCTTGATGCAGGTAGGGGCTCGGAGAATGAAACTGAAGACTTGTAGCTGGAAATTAGAGTATATAACTGTTGTGGATTAAAACAGGCTTGCTGATGAAGTATTGATCACAGATATGGCTATAACATGGTCTATGTTTTCGAAAGCTATAATGCTACATTAGGCACTGAGAACTTCGTACATGTAGAAAGATACATGTTCGGGGGGACTTGCTCATTGATGACACGGGATCCTTGAACGCTCCAACAAATTATATGCAGAAAACCTGTTGTATGTAGGTTTGATGGTCGGTGCATCTTGGGTTTTGGCTCATTCGGAACATGCTTTCTATTCCTCAAAAATCTGAATGGATGGTTCTTGGTTTACTTTGTTCTGCAATGCTAAGAAACCAAGGGAAGTCAATGTCTGCAAACTAAGAAAGCTCGTACTTTATGGTCCACCGTTTTCAATGTCTTTGGGCCTTGGCGTACCAAAATACAATCTCTTTGGGCCATGCGTGGAATGGATATTGCTAGGGTCCAATCGTCCAAGTCAATTATGCCATCCTTGTGCCAGGGCTGACTATAGTGAGTCAACGACCATGAAATTAGTCAACACAGATTAGTGCGATTTAAACTTATCTTTGCGTCCAGTCAAATTCCATATATTGATTTTTATATTTTTTTAAAAAGAAAAATAACTTAAATAGTTTGTTGTTTCACTATGTTACAAATTTATTTATGTGATTTCAACTTTAACGATTTGGTAATATGTCACTACTATAATGTAGTCCTCTCTGTCCACACCTATGTTTTAATTCCTTGATGAGATATGCTGACACATTTATTTTTAAACACTTAGACAATACTTATCTGTGATCACGTGGACTACAAATTGGAACCAAAAAGATCAAATTGTAACAAAAGTGGAACTAGATTTACCATTTGAAGAGTTTGGCCTTTTTGTTTTTTTTCCTTCGCTAATATCATATTCTCTAGTCTCTCTACGAGAATACACAGTTCTATGTTCTATGTTCTTGGACTTGCCACCAGCGTGACATAAAAAGGTACATACCATAATTGTTCATATAAAAATAGGTTATTTCCTAGGAAATCACACTTCGATTTAACAAATTCACAATTACTTTGGCAAATAAAATTGATTATATGTTTCGCTTTATGTTCCTTCTTCGTAAAGCTCATGTTAAAATTTTGATTATTAGAGTTTATGAAAAAATGAAAAAAATAATTTAAATGAATTTTTATATTTATTTAAAGTAAAAAGATATAATTTAATATAAAAAATAAATTTATATAATTATATTCTTGGATCAAAATTTGAATAGGTACAAAAAAAATTTTGTTTTCCGATCAAAGTTTAAAAGAAAGTCCAAGCCTGAGATAGGGGATTCGACTCTCAAACTAGCCCTCCCTATAGAGGTAGAAGTGACAACTGAGTTACAGCTAAATGGCGCTCTCAACAATCTCCTTGTTTTGCCCTGGTGGTGCAATGGGCATTATGCCTCGGTGCCCCACGTGTCCAAAGTTTATGATCGAGAAAATCTAAACTGCACGTTCGAGGATCAGATGGATAACGCATTAATAAAAAAAAAAAAAGAACTGCACGCCAAAGAAGACTCCAAACGACATTCACGGAGCCTGGCAGCTTTGGTTAATTTATTAGTTTATTTATTTATGAAGTGGCGGGACGGGGACTGCTGCTGAGGTCAAATCTGCTTATTATTTTCTGTTCAAAAAGGTCTTTGTCAGTCAGTGGGATACTTTACCAAAGAGCTGACATGATTTCTCAACCCAATAATTGTTTTACTATTTCTACAGATCTATGAACGCAATGGATCATGGTTACGTTCGTTCTGAGAAAGAATCTTACGAATTTAGAGAAAGGGTGAATTTTTATGATGAGAAATATTTTATTATTATTTGTGTAAGTAAGAGATGAATGATTTGATGTAATTGTTTGATAAAAAAATATTGAAGTTATTTGAAAAAGTATAAAGAGAGAAAATTTATGTTGAATAAAAGATTAAAAAATTATTGGAGATTGTGTAAAATGTATTGGTTTTTGTATTTGAATTCTGAATATTTTCGGTAGTAGATTTGTGAATATACTTAGAATCTTGAAAAAAATTGTGAAAATGAACATATCTCCAAATTTAGAATAAGGAGGAATAATTACTAATTTTGAACATTCTTATGTGTTTGTAGCTGTTATTAGTATCTAACTTACAGCAAATAGCATTTTCAAGATCTGAAAAAAATGTTTAATAATATATATATATTCTTTTTACAATGTATAGTATTGGAAGATTATATTTAGTTTGGTTTTGAAAATATTTTTTTTTGTTTTTTAGGTAACGTAAATTCTTTTAAAATTTATGAGAAGTTTGTTAAAAGTTGTTAGAGTCAATAAAAATTATTAAAATTGATAGAAAATTGATGTAAAATTTTTTTAAAAACATTTTAAGAGCAAACCAAACATAACAGTAGATTTTACTTTAACTAACTTTTTAAATTTGTGCAAATTTTCATCGACAAATTAAGTAATTGTCAACCATAAATCTTAAGTTTTTTCCATATGATTGATAATAATTGCTCCAATTTGAGGTAATAATTTTGATTGTTAAAATTTTAAAGTGATTAAAATTTCGAATTATACAAGTTGTTGAAAAAATAAAGATATTTTATACGAGTCAGTAAAAAAATTAATAAATAAGATTTAAATAAATATTATAATAAATAATAATAGTTTATTAGAAATCAATATATAATCTTATAATTTTTTTAATTATACCGAACAAAGTTTGAGTGACACCACCTTCCACCTTAAGTCAACTCAAATCCGCTGTCAATACAAGTTAAGAAAATGCCAGGAAGTTCAAGTTAAAAAGTCTAAAAAATTCCAAATACCCGGTATTATAATATGGCAAAGTCAAATATTAAAAAATAAGGTTATATTCGTTTCTTACATTTTTCAAAATTCAAATAACTTTACAAAATTACAACCGAATATATTCAAAATTCAAATATAAATACCAACAACTTTTTTACTTTTATATTCAACTTAAAATTTTTTTTTCTATAATTTTTCACACAATTTTAATATTTTTTTATTAAACAATTACATCAAATTATTTATTCTATACACAAATACCAATAAAACACTATTCAACATAATATTCACGATTTCTTTAAAATCTTATAATTTTAATCAAACCGAACATGTCCCAATTCGATCGCACGAGCTATACCCAAGAATAATCACATTAGAAAAAATAAGAAGAATAATCACAATCGACCACAAGGGCTGATACTATACAAATACAAACCGACCTTAAAAGCGGGAGAACGAAAGAAACCAACCACGGAGGGAGAAACACAATACAACTACGAGTCGATTTCAAGAGTCGGAACGCAGAACAATCATTAATCGACCACACGCAACCGCCGCACTTGACTACTGCGGATTCCACAAGAGAAAAGACAATTAACGTGACGATCTAATTCCTAGATAAAATTATTTTTACTTGAACTGTCTGCATAAAGGAAAAAGAGAAAATGACAGCTTGAAAGTATGAAACAGTACAAAACAACGTTAACCAGCGCCAAACAAAAAACGGCTGAATCTAACCGGAAAGAATTGGGAAGCGGCGAGACGGGGGGGACCGGGGGGGTAGCAAATGAGCCGGGTGAAGGGGGTTTCCCCTATTTTTAAAATAACCAACTTATAGAGATATTTTTTTTTACTTTAGAGAGAGTTAATGAATTTTAAGAGAATATGGAAAGCAACGACACGGAAAGAAAGATCCTACCAAAGATCTGTTGCAGAGCAGCAGAGATACTTGTAAAGTGGTTTGTCTGTGTGTGGAACTCTGGTCTATTCATAGGGACACCCTCCCCAAAAATGTCACATCTGGGTTAGTATCTACCGCTCCCTATTCCCAATGGTTTCCCCCGACCTTGGTGCGACATGAACTGGGGGTTTGGAGACGGGACATTGACGACCCACGATGCTGAGCTCGACTGCTCTGAATGACGAGACAAATTTACCCTTGTTTTTTTAGGTCACGTGAACCTAAAACGTCCATATTAATAATGTACATGCCTGCAAATAAAAAACAAAAACAAAAAAAAGGAGAGGAAAATAATGTCACCCTTTTGTATTCTTCGTAGAAAAAATAGCGTCACAGTTGTCGATACCTAAAAGTTTATTGACATGTAGTCGTAGATTGGCCCTGCAGGGCAGGCTACGTATTTTTATGGACGCCACCCATCATTTTCAAATAGTGTACTTGGACAGTTGTATACGAGAATTTGTGTGGGTTATGCTGAACTGAAAAATGTTTAGGCGCACATGGAGTCACGTGGATAAGTAACACGATTTCAGATTTTACATTGTCGTATTTAAAAATTGATTTAAATGCATTATATGTCCATGTAGTATCACCTTATTACAAATTGGTCCATGTAGTATGAGTTTATACTGATTAGTCTTTGAGGTAATCATCTTGTAACAAATTGGTCCTCCCGTTAGATTTCCGTCGACCCACTTAACAACCGAAGCTGACGTGGATTATTCTCCGTGTATGCACCAATGAAAGAGCACCAACAGAGGACAGATCGAGCATCCCGAGCCCCGACATCCCGACCAGTCTGAGCAGCACCAGCTCGAGCATCCTGAGCACAAGCAGCCTGGCCTGCTCGGGATACGGGTACATGCGGCATCATATGCACAGATGAAAGAGCACCAACAAAGGACAGACCGAGCATCCCGAGCACAGACCGAGCCCTGACATCCAGAGCATCCTGAGCACGAGCAACTCAGCCTGCTCGCCTCTCGACATGCGACATCACCCCATTCATTGATGACGTTAGATTTTTTGATATGTCAGCTTCGGCCGTTAAGTGGATCGACAAAAATCTAACGGGAGGACTAATTTGTTATAAGATGCTTACTCCAAGGACTAGCTAGTTCAAACTCATACCACAGAGACCAATTTGTAAAAAGGTGATACCACAGGGACCTACAATGCATTTAAGCCTTAAAAATTTGATATGACATATTTATTTATTTCATTGGTAAATATGTTGATGTATAAATTTTTCTTTTTGTCTAAAAAAACAAGTGAATCGTAAATCATTGGCAAAATTGTCCAAATAAAATCTGGAAGGCCAAATTATATAGCATATTGAAGTATGCCAAAAATCTAATGCTATGTTTGGATGGTTTTTAAAAATTTCTTCAATTCATTTTTTCATCGATTCAAATACATTTCACAAATTTTAATAATTTTTTACAAATTTCAACAATTTTTAACACACTTTTCATTAATCTTAAGATAATCTATACTACTTCAAACAAATACAAACACAAAAAAATATTTTAACATCTAAACCAAACTTTTTCACCATCTATCACTTTATAATTTTTTGGAAAAAGTTACACTTTTCACTCTCAAAATACCACGCATTTTTTCATTTTGCACCTCAAAGTACCACTTTTGTAAAATTGCACCCTCAAACTACCATGACCCAACAGTTTGCACCCTCCGTCTATAATTTCTATCAATTTAGACGGAAAATGTGTGGTCGACCGCTACATGAACCGGTAGACCGTTGAATGTTACCTTTGTAGCAAGTGGTGAATACTCATGTGAGACGCACATAATTGGTTTTCCATATAAATTGAAGGAAATTATGGACAGAGGGTGTAAATTATTGAGTCATGATAGTTCGAGGTTGTAATCTGACAAAAATGTGATGCAAATTGAAAAGTGTATGATAGACTTTTTTTGTTTGGCTATTTCACAAGGTCTACAACTTCTGACTATTTCGAGTCTGGGATTTTCATTTTCCACAGTGCCACGTGGTCGTCACCGTCAAAGATAACATGTCACAGGTCCACATGTTCAAAATAATAATAATAATAATTTTAAAATATAAAGAAATCAATATTAGCGGATATATATATATATATAAGATTTTAAATCACCTCACAACCAATAAATGTGCGCCACATGTACAAAATGATAATAAGAATAAAAAAATTAAAAATAATTGAAATTAATGCCTGAATAAAAACAAATTTGTTAGGATAAAGTAGAAGGAACGGACTACATATCTAGATAAAAATAAGTTTTTTTTTCTTATTTTTTTAAAATAGTTTTGTTTTTTTTGTTTTTTTAAAAACATAAAAATAAGGAAAAAAAATTAAAAATTATAGGTCAAGTGAATTTAACTTTGAATGGCACGTATCAATTTATAATTAAAATATATTTATGAATAAATTTTATAAATTGTTTGATAAAAATTGTAAATTCAAAAAATTTGTGATTAACTTGAAAACCTACATAATATTTATTAAAATAAGTAAAAACGACCAAATAAGTACATTATCCTCTAATTAAGAATAGTTGGAAGAACTAATTTGTTACAAGTTAGTTATTCCAGAGACTATCTTATTAAAGAAAAAAAATTATAGGAAGTAGTTTATCATTAGTAAAAACCAAAACCCTGTAATGCAATTATGATTTTTTATTTTTTCTGAATAGATGGAGGGAGTTTATGGTTAACTTTTAAGGCCGTTGATAATGCTAGAGAGGGGGGGGGGGGGGGGGGAGGGGGGGATCTTTTGAGTGTGGCCCAGAATCTTGAGGCTTTTAAGTCCTAGAAAATATCCTAGATTTCGAGTTGCTAAGTCTAGTAAACTATTTAACGAATAGGCTTTTTGTACTAAAACGTTGAAGAACATTTTATTTTATTTTATTTCCTAAAAGTAAAAACTCATACTTTTAGTGAAAATACTGCAAGGCACTTTGAGTACTGCACATTATTTGACAATACCAAGTTGTAACCCACAAATCAAGACTTACACTTAAAACATAATCCTCAAGAAAATCTTGTGCCCCATAATGGGCATCCGTGCCCCAACCTAGGGCTGCTCAATTTCGGTGTATGTGTCGATTTTGACCAAAATCAACACCTACATCGGGTAGGCCGATTTTGAAATAATTGTCACCTACATCGTTAAGGGCAAAAATTGGCCTTTAACGGTGGCGGTTTCCGGTTATCATACATTTATATTGGACAATTTTTTTAGTATTTTACGCATTTGGTTTAATGTATTTTTTTCTTTTTTCTTTTAATCCATTAATCACATATCAATAAAATCTAAACTAAAGAATACATAAAATGCATACATCTGGCAATGTGAAATTGACTAAAATAAAACTATATAGAGATAAAAGAAAGGTGAATGACAAAAACACTATCATGATGGTGAACGGGGGTACCTTCTTTTGCAGGACTAAACAAACTTAACAATATCCATGGTTGTGATATGTTCCATCGCTACTCTCAGCTGTGGAAGCCTCTGTAGTAAAGGTTGTAAAACAGTTTCAATGAAGACCTTCTCACGATCAAATACATAAACCTCAGGATTGGTAACTTCCCCATGAACCTGTGAGTAAACGAGCACACACATATAAAGGATCTCAAGGAAATCATGCTGCTCTCTTCTACTTAAAAGCCATTTGGACTTCACTTAGGTTATGTAATATTCTACGGAACTAACACACTCATGATTGAAAGAAGCTCATACTCATATATAATGAAATTTTAGGCAAGTGAAGTTTCATGATGTCTTTGTTATCATGAACACCATATGAGTAATTTTTCCCAATGTATAAGGGCATTGTCAGCCTCCCACAGACTCCAATAAACCGCAAGATTCGTTTGACTTTAGACTTCTGTTGAATAAACATTAATAATTCGTTTAACATATGTCCAAAATACATTCTAAAAAACAGTAACATACCTAAACGAATTATTAAATAGAACAAACCTTAAAAACAACAAACAATAAAACATTCAGCAATCATATTTGTCCAAAACACATTCCCAAAAAACATTAACACAACTAAACGAATTATTAAATAGAACAAACCCTAAAAAAAGCAAACAAGAAAACATTCAGCAATCATACCTAAACTGGAGCAAAATGGGAGCTGCAGGCGCGGTGGTCACTGGTTGGCAGGAGAGGGAGGGGAGGGGGAGAGAGAGAGAGAGAGGGCGCGGGTCGCAGGGTTTAAGGGCGCACTGTGCAGGCAGCAGGGGGCTGGCCGGCTGGGGGGTCGCAGACTTGCAGGGGTCGGGGGGTGTGAAATTCGCGAATGGTATGGGACCCGGAACTCGGAGGAGGATTTAAACTTAAACTTAACAGCGTCGTTTTGTAAAAAAAGATAAAACCCGGTATCCAGGAACCTGGTGCCAGGTAATCCGGAAATCAGGAATGACATCGGATTTTGTAAAAAATTTCAAATTGACACTGACACCGATAACTCGGTGCCAATACCAATGACGGTGCCAATACTAATGTCCGTGCCACCGAAATTTTCCGATAGGTTGTACAGCACTTCCCAAGCAATAAGAACCGGAAAATGAGACAGATAGAGAGAGGGAGAGGGAGAGGGAGAGGGAAGACCAAATTCCATAACAAACAGGAGTGATTTTTTTTTTTGATCGACAAACAGGAGTGATTGTTAGCATATAAAGGCTAAAAAGGAGCTCATTAACTCCTCTCTCAGAACTATATCGACAATTCTGTTTGCTTATCTCTCCTCTCTTTAGTTCTTTTTTCCTCCATTATTTGGCTTCGGACTGTTCCCTCAGTGGACGGTACCACAGAAGTACAGCACCTCAGCCTCTTTCTCAGCTGGCATGGCCCAGTGCGAGGTCCCTCCTTTTAGTCCCACTATCTCCATCTACTTCACCCTCTCTCCTCACTTCTAAACAAATCTATTTCTCTCCTTCTCTGACGACTCAAAACGCAGCCACACTGCTAGAATTACGGACAGAGTGTTATGGGGCTCGAAGTTGCAATGAATGGGCTTTAGAGAGTGCGCATGGAAATGGGTTCGGGCTCTCTGGCGGATTCAGGAGGCTCCTCTTCTGCTTCCCCACCAATCTCCTCCTCCTCCGAGTCACTCAACGGCTTGAAATTCGGCAAGAAAATCTACTTCGAGGATGCGGGTCCCGGGGCTCTGACCAAACCTTGTGATGGGTTCTCCGGCTCCGAGTCCGCCCCGCCGAAGAAGGGAAGGGGTGGTGGGGTAGTGCAGGGGGGTCAGCCATCTCGGTGTCAGGTTGAAGGATGCAAGGTAGATCTGAGTGATGCTAAGGCTTACTATTCCAGGCACAAAGTCTGTGGCATGCATTCCAAGACGCCTAAGGTCATTGTTGCTGGCCTCGAGCAAAGGTTTTGCCAGCAGTGCAGCAGGTCAGCCAGCTCTCTCCTATGTTTTACTTATCTTTTTCGGTTGCAATTAAAAGAAAAACGCTTTAATTTGTTTCAATGTTTTTGAAATCTTCGGCGTGATTTGGTTGGTCTTAGTTTGGGGGTACTGCACTGGTATTTGGTTTGGTTTTGTGTTTGTTGGGTCTGGTTTTAATGTTTTCTGGTTTATCTGGATCGTTATTGCTTACAAGTTTGTACTTTCTTTTTGTTTTAAGTTGTATTGTTTGACGAGAAGCATAGTGGTCCTTTCCCTTTCCCCCAATTTCCCCAAGTTGCTAAGAAAAAAAAAAGTTGTATTGTTTGACGGCTGTGTCATGGTCTTCCGTGCTCGGAGATTTTTGTTTGTTATGCAGTTTTTCAGGTTTTTGGGTTAATATGTGATCAGGTTATAGATTGTTTTTCAGTGAGTCGGGGATTAAAAAGGTTTGCTGTTGGGGCTTTATTTGTTGTTTTGTGATTCACAGTTGTGGGTGTTTTCTTTTCCATTTTTCTCTTTCTGTTGGGGGTGGTGTCGTAGACATTTTGGTCATATGTTAGTACGGCTGTTATAGTCATCTCATGCTTAAATTGTCCACTAATCGGGATTGTTTATGTTCCTGAATGACATATTGTTGTTGATGCTGCGGGATATTGGATTCATATGTTGATGTCTTTTGGATTTATTTCTTGGGTGTCTGTGGGGACAAAGAATTATTTTTAGCCTGTTGTTTTGCATGTTCTGAGTTAGAGTTTCTTGTGTGAATGTGTTTGGAGTGTCAGTAGGTATAGAAAGTAAACATTGCTAATATCCAATTGTACTTGACTCGACGCAGTTCTGCCTTCTGTTATTGCTATTTTCTGGTCTTGTGTCTCCATATCTCTACTAGTAGACACTGCCGTATCTTGGCCATCTCGTAAAAACTTCGTGCCTGGTGCGATTAGTTTTTTTTCATAGGCCAACGTCTTAAGATAACCTGACCTATGAATGTAACTCTAATACGAAACGTCAAAGTGGCTCTCTTTCGTAATATTCGCCCCATGTCAAAATCCGTTCCTTTAATATCCCTTTGGTGTCATGTAGAGAAAATATGTGGATTATTGTCTCACGAGCAGTATCTCTATGGGAAGGATAGAACTCCTCATGTAATAATCTAGAATTGCAATAGAAAAGAAGAAGGCACTTTTAAATGCGAGCACCATGACTTTTCTAGTTCTCATTCGCTAGTCTAATGGATGACTAATAGCTATGTTCGTCTGGTGCTTTGAAATGTTTTATTCTGCACCTTGATGTGCTAGTTAAAAGTTCCAAAGAAAGTTCTGGATATAGAACTCAGAAATGGGCAATCACGAGGGATATGCGTTGAGAATGGACCGACCCTCATGGTGAAACCCAACTTGTATTTTTTGATTTGTGAGTGAAGGTAGCGTCTTCAATTCTGATGTCAATTTTTCTGGAGAATCCATAAAATGCGAAAAAAAGATTCTGTGATTTTTCTAGAGAGCATATTGATGTTGGATCGGGTGTGCCTAGTCTTTGGTGGGAATAGAGATAATGTAGTACTGACGCAACTGAAGCTTATGGGCAGCCAAAAGAAATGCAAATAGTTGGCATGTCCCGTCCTTTAAATTAATTTGCCCGTCCTTCAAAAACAAAGAAGACCGTCATTTGCGATGTATTGGATTGTGGTATAATTGTAATTCTGTTGTCTTTCTTGTAGCAGTTTCTCTAAGATCTGGAGTAACTTTACTGATGATTGGCTCTGTGCTTAAAGAACCAAGTTGGCTACCAATGTTTTTGCTTCAGAATTTTCAGTTCAAGTAGTAGGTTCAGTTCTTTTGGAAAAGGGCATGAATCTGATAAATTGTTGCTGACATCTGTAGGTGATGGCAAATTTTGGGTTGCTCGAATGGACAGTAGTGGGTCGCAGAATAGTTAACACCCTCGACTTTAGCAATCCTTGATTCCTTGATATTCTGATACTTTGAAAATATGTTGCCTATAGGATGCTTAGATTAATCCAGGGACATACTAGATACAACTGATCAATAAACCATAATATCTTGTACAGCCTCAAGGTTTGGTTTTAATGTTTTTATTCCTTTTTACGTGGTTACCTCATCTAATTTGAATTCATAGTTTCATGAACTCATAATAGTAAGGAACTCTTCTTGATACAGAGTTTGGGTTCCTTGCTTACTTAAGTTTGAGCAGCTTGTCTCTGCACATTCTTTGGCAATAAATGGATGACAGTTTAAGGCTAGTAAATTTTTCTAATTTCAACTTCCGAGGTGCAATGAAGAGTATGCCACATGATGCTTGGCAAGCAATTAGTTAGTCCATGATTTATCTATTTATTTTAGTTACTAGTGTGGTTTTCTATAATTCTTTGCTAGAGATTCTTTTTGTTCTCAAATTACTTCTGAAGGGTTGGTTTGTATCAACTAATGGACGGCTATGCTTTATATGTCCAAACTAATAGCTACTCTCTGAGTCAGATTTCATCAGCTTCCTGAGTTTGACCAAGGAAAACGAAGTTGTCGTAGACGTCTTGCTGGTCATAACGAGCGAAGGAGGAAGCCGCCACCTGGATCATTACTGTCCTCTCGCTATGGCAATCTATCTTCATCTATCTTTGGTTAGACACTTTCAATAGATGATAATTTTCAAACCCTAACGTTGCTGTTAAACTATTTACAGAAGCACGTGATTTTTAGCTTATATGTTGGTTCATTTGCGTGATCCTTGAAATGACAGGCAACAGCGGCAGAGGAGGGTTTCTGATGGACTTTACTGCCTATCCAACCCTTCCTGGAAATGAAAGTACCACTTCGACTGGAAAGTGTCTTCCACAGCCATGGCAAAGCAATACTGAAAATCTTTCATCTGATCTTTATCTGCAAGGTTCAGCAAGGGGGATCGGTTATCCCGGTCCCCGAATTCCTCCGGGAGAATGCTTCACAGGAGTCACTGACTCAAGCTGTGCTCTCTCTCTTCTGTCAAATCAAACATGGGGCTCCAGAAACCAGGCATCAGGTCTTGGGATGAAGGACTCGATCAATGCTGAAAGGGGACCTGTGGTTCAACCTGTAGCGCCTCATGGTGCAGTTTTCAACCAGTTCCCATGCAGCTCATGGGGCTTTAAGGGCAATGAGGCTGGTGGCAGTTCACATGGGATGTCACCTGATCGGGGTTTAAGTCACATTTCTCAACCGCTTCACGGTCATTTTTCCGGTGAGCTTGAGCTGTCCCAGCAGAAAAGGAGGCAATACATGGAACCTGGGCACTCAAAGGCTTATGGCTCCTCTACTGAGCAGTTGCACTGGTCCCTTTGATTGCCTCTTTTGTGCTCTGGTTCGTGTGGAAACCTTATGGACTAAATAAATTGAATGTTGGGCAGGTGATCGTGTGCCTCTCCTGTTTGGGATGGACCCAAACCAACTAGTAGTCTATTGCTGTTCTTGAAATTGTTAAAACTAAGCTTGGGTGTTCCCTTGCACTACCTAAGTTGCTTGTTGCTACTTTTTTGAATCGTCTCAAGTATGTTTGGTGGGTTTGAATGGTTTGATAGAGGAGTTAATCTCCTGCATTTTGCCTTCTGATAGGTTCCCGTGCCATCGGTTCTTTTGCTGCTGCCTGGCCTTGGCAGCAAGGACACTAATTTGCTGCAGCGGCTATAAGTTAACTATGAATTGTTGTCCTTTTACGATTTGTTTTTCCTGATCGACATTACATTAGAGAATCTCAATGATACTTAGTCACAGTTACACATGTTCCTAGGGATACAATTAGTGTCCAGATATCCAAACGCTCCGTCTTTAGCAGCCATTTGGCCCGCAGGGGCTCGTTAGGAAACGAGTCCAGGTTCTGGTTTTGCAATTCAAACTTAGGTTTAAATCCAGTTCTTCCATCAGCGTTTGGCAGGTTTAACAACTAAGTTATACGGTCACGTGTTTCATGCTGATTGGTTGTGACTCGTACCCCATGGTAGACAATTTATTGCAAAGGTCTCCTCATAGTCTCAGACGGAATCCATTTCAGCTAAAAACAAAAACAAAAAGAGAAAGAGAACCCATTTCACTACAAATCCCGAGCGCAAGATTCCGGAAGAGTACTGGAAAACACACGTTAGTCTTTTAATGACATCTTTGCACAACATGGTCATTGTTCGTTGTCTCTGTGACCTTTTGCTTTGAGTTATTTGGTCCCTTGTTTTTTTCATCTGAGTGGTGTTTTTTCGTCTCCTAGTTGCGAGCTACAATAATGTTAGTTGAATTTTGTGGAGATATACCCCTCTGTTTTCCTGTAGGTTTGTGCTTTTGATATATGTGTGTCATTGATGCACTATTCAGGGGAAAGTGAAAATGTAATGAGCCTTTATATGTTATTTATCTTTTTTGAATAAGTTCTCTAGTTTTTGGGACTTTCCAAGAATGTGGGAGGTTTTAGAGAATTATAAACAGAGCAACTTACATTTTTGAAAAACCAGAAGCTTGGATAACTATGAAGAGTGGAAGGTAGGTTTTTGTAAGAAAATTTCGTTGAGTTTTTTCAAGAACTACATGAATGCTCTCTATTTAAATCACAGAATTGAAAGTGAGAAGAATCCAAATAGACTACACTGACCAAAACGCCATTGCGACCTCAACATTTATCATAAGGCCTCAGCCTCAAAATTGTCTCTCTTTCATTGTTTGGATGACATGAAATTGAAAAAACATGAAAGAAAAAGAGAGAAGAAACATCAAATATTCTATCTTAGCCCAGGGCTGACTCAACGGGAAGGTGCCTGAGTCCTGAGGCCTCACCCTGAGCAAGGCCCCGTAAAGAGCTAAAAAATAATTATTATTGTGTTGTAGATGACTCAAAAAGTAAAAAGATAATAAGCTAAGAAAAAAAAAGGAATGACAAGATACAATCAATTTTCTCTCAAGCCTCTTAATTCTTTTTTAGATTTCTGAACTTTGATAAAAGAGAAAAATGGCCTATAAATTTTTTAACTGTGTAAGTTATGAGACTTTGATGTCATGTGTAATAGTCCTAAAAAAGATAATGAATAGGACCTTTGAATATTTTATATTAAATTTAATAATTTTCAGATAATTTTAAAATATTTTATATTAGAATTTATGTAAAAAGCCTACTGATATATTGGGCCTTAGGCCTCCATTTGGCTTGAGTCTTAGCCTCAAACGGACAAATCACCCTGACCAAAACGCTACTGCGACATGGCCACTGCCCAGAACGCCACCAACACCTTTCTTGTTTTTCATTTTGGTTTCTCTTCAACCGTTTAGCTCCGGATAAAATCGAAGAAACTAGAAAAAGAAGCAAAAATTGTATCTTGTCTCATTCGGACAAACTTGAAGCTTCGTCTCGGTTAGAACGAAAAGAGACGGACAAAAAGAAAAAAAAAAGGAAGGAGAAGAAGAAGAAAGGAAAAGAGACGGACAAAAAGAAAGAACGAAAAGAGAAGAAAGAATTAATTTTGTAACGCAGACCTCTTGGATTTCGCACAAATTACTCACACTTGGGCCTCGTGCTGTGTCGGGTGGACGACCACAATGCGTTTAAGTGCAGTAGGTAGCGCGTATGTGCTGGGAGTGAGGGAGAGGGCTCTGGTTTTTTGGGCGAGAGTCCAGCTTCAGAACCAGAACCTGAGCTCGTTCCAGGTGTGCTTTTCTATCCCTTTTGCGGGCTAATCCATGGATTGGAGGATACGAGACTTGATATATTGAACTAACTTGTCACATGAAACTCGAGTTCTGATTTGTTCCTTGTCTCTATACAGAATCGTCTGATTTGTTAGTGCCTTGTCATCTAACATACACGTTAATCTCATGCATGAGATAATTCAGCAGATTCTTCTAATTTATGAACTATAGCTCTCTATCCTTCCAATAGAAGTGATAATTGGAGACTTTTACAAGGATGCAATTGTCATCCTATATGACAACCCCGATCATATTGCTCCTTCGGAGTAATGAATGTTCGAAAATATGCTCTCAAACTCAGTTATTTGAATGATTATGAAATAATTATTTCTTTTAGAGTTACATGTATTTATTACTTATTGAGTATAATGTTGTAACATCAAATGTTACACAATTATATTGTTAAAGTGAAATAGTAGAAAAGTCATGTCGTTGATTAACGAATCAAAAGACGGGGAATATGACTTTTCGATTTTTTGTTCACTTGACAGTTGTTCTAAAATGAAGTACATACTTATGTACCAATATGTCTACATTCGTTGTGCCTCTATTAAATAGTATGATAGACTCCGTCATTGAGGTAGTGACCTTAAGCAAACGGGTGAGTGCATTGTAAGAGTACATGCACTGAACAAGATCAAATATGAATATCTTTTGGAAGTGATCACTCATGTTGAGAAGGTATTCAACACAATTAGTTTATTGTATTCTTAGACCTGAGAGGTTTATGCAGATATATTTATTGTGTACTTGTGCCTTGACCGAGTCATTTGGTGATAATCTTTCTAGGTCAAATACTTTAGACAACGTTGTCTTGTATATGATAAACGAGCTTATGTAAATGCTCAACAAAGAATCTATCAATTTCTTTGTGAGACAGTATATTCAATATATCCGTATATAGTTGGACTCGAAAATAAAAATCACTAGCCAATTAGACTTTTGCAAAAATGTTTTTCGAAATTAATATATATATATATATATATATATATCTGTGAAATTGTTTTAGAAATAATTTGAGAGTCCAACGATTTACAGGTTGTGAATTAAAAATTATATGAGCTAGAGACTTAATCAGTGATATTATTTCGATCCTATTGGCTCATGTGGAATATAGTATGGTGGAAAAATAAATAAACAAATAATTGTTAGCAAAAGAGATTTCATAAAAATAGTCTCACTATCTCGAGGGTCAATTGTAATATGTTAATGGACATAATTACAATTTGTAAAAGTCCATAAATTCAGAATACAGAATATAAGAGAGTTAAATGAAAAACAGTTACACATGATGATCCTACGGTCGAGATTTGAGATTCTTAAAGATCCCACACATAAGTACTCGAGAGAGAGAGAATTCATTTTACGCTAAAAACATTCTCTCTAGAAAAACTCTCTCTAGAGTTATTTCTCTCAAGAACTGTGTGCGTGGATCTGAAGGAGGCAGAACACTTGCGCTGCTTGATTTCAACGATCTAGATTTTCGCTGCGCAATCTTCCAGTGCCCGCTGATCTCATCCAATCATTGGGGATGGCAAAATGACAGAGATGGCCCCACTTGCAAGAAATTGAAATTCTGCGCCCGATCTTCCCTGAGAAAGCAGTCTATAGTTCAGTGGTCGTCTTCATCAGTTCCCGGGCAGTTTGCCAACAGTGCCTCCGTTGATTCATACTGAAAAGAAACGGTGTTTTTTTTTGAAAGGGCGTGGGGGCGAGGGATAATTCATTAGAATTCGGTGTTTAGAATCATGAACTCGTAATTTTAGGTACCCAAAAAATAATAAAAAAACATTCTAAATTCTCTCAGCAATTTCAGTATCACCTTAAAGCACTGAAACTTATAGCAACTTACCCGACATCCACAGAAGAGGCAGTATTGATATACATCTCTCAGTTTCATCAATATATCCTGCAAATCCTGCATGCAGTAGATAAAAAGGTAGTATTAGAAAACCCAAAAACGGTTGTAGCTAAAGCATACAGGAAGCATATAACGGGACTACCCTCAGAGAAAAAGTCCAAAAAGAAAACATCATTCCGTTCACAGGACATCTTTTGAGTAAAGAAGGACATTATTTGAACCAAATAGAAGGGTGAAGCCAGATCAAACAAAACAAACGGTTTGAGTCATTTCACTTAGTTTCGCCCACAGGCCTCTCCACACCATAAAATCCCTCCTATTTCTTTCTAACCAAATGCACTGCAACCGGCATGAAGGGGCTACTCTCAAACTGTTAGATACTCCACTCCTCCCAACTTTACCTATTAAAAAGCCGCCTCGATTGATGTACTACTCTAGGCATAGCCAATTGAACAGCCAAACAATGAGAACATCGGGAAAAATGCAAGAAAAAATAACCTCAGTGCATGAGTTTCAAATGACAGAAAAAGGAATGAGAAAAGACAACTTGTGGAAAGAAAAAGCAATTCAACACAAGCCTGAGATCTGAAATATAAATGTTGGACTTAACCACCCCAACCTCCCTCATCTACCACCTTTCTCATATCCAACAGAAAATTTAACCAACGTGTTTAAGCTGTTTGTGCTCTTCATACTTTTTCATCATAATTGTCATACAGGAACCTCTTTCTATGAATTGTCAAAACGACTCTGTTCTCAAACAAGGTATGCACAGTAAAAAAATAGAGACAACAAATTCTACATCCAGATGGGCCTAAGTTATTACATGTCATAACAGTTAACTTTGTTTTATATCCTGGCGAAAAAGTGAAATATGTCACCACACAGTATGGTTGATGCGGTCCAACTTAATGTTGCACAAGAAAACTCAAGCAAGTAACATATGTTACCACACAGTATAGTTGGCGTCATCTAAGTTCATGTTGCACAAGAAAACTTAAGCATCCACAAAATAGACATTATTGGCCATGCCATTGCTAAAGAGCTCTTAATTTATAGAGAAATTAACAATGCAAAGCTGAACAGCTATAATATGGCAACCATCACCTTTTTCCATGCATGAAAGACTAACAAATTAACCACATCTCCAATTTAAACTCTTAAAAACAAAACAGCTCTCACTCAATTGTAAGTAATGTTTAATGACACCCAAACTGGCTATCAGTTCCCATATATATTTTCATCTTAACAAATGCAATGTGCATTTTCATTTTAACTACTGCAACTAACAACACCATGAAGACTTAAAAATTGCCAGCCAACTCACCATAACATGCTCAAATACCTAGTTCAACACTTGAAATATTGAACAGCTACAGCTAGCTAATCCATTAAGCTACCAGCATCCCAAACACAATTTATATTTGATCATTAAGCCACTAAAGAATACAAGTAACAATTCTTCAGCAATTAGATCCCATGTCAATTACTAAGACACTCCAATCTTCCATGGATACAAGTCACAGTAAGAACCATAAAAACATACCACATGCATCTATGAGCTCATAAATCACAGTTCCTACCAGTTTTGGTGTAGCAAAAGCCAAAACAAGCTAAAGTAGAGCTATAAATATGCATAGATTGAAAGAAATATACCTCTTCCGTTATCTCCTCCTCTTCATCTTCGTCCTGTTCACCCTCCTCCTCGTCCCCATTTTTCTCAGGTTCCAAAACTTCCTTATTCTCCAATTGATCAAGAGCAGCCTTTGCTTTTTTGAAATTGACTACAACTTTACGACTCCGCCAATTAGACTTCTGCCTACATCCGAACTCTACCATCAAAGCCTCTTCCTTTCTCCTCTTCCTGTCAGTCACAAACTCCTCCTTTTTTCTCTTTTCTTTAGGGGGGTCCTCTCGGCCAATCCCAGCTCGTGATCGTCGAATCTGAATCCCCACTGGTTCAACCCTACCTGACCCCTCCTTGCCTAGGGCTGAACCAGGAGTATAGCCCATTTGTTTCAGAAGCTTGAATCCAATGTTGGATTGTGGGATTGGGGCTTCCACTTTCGCTAAGGTTTGCTCATCCTCTTCTTGTTGCTTTCGTTCTCTTTCAAGTTTACACTGTTCTTGCCAACTCAGGGTTTTATATTGCTTCTTGGAGGACTGAACAGTTTGAATCTTCGTGTCGGAGATCTGCAGAAAAAAAGAGAAATATTAGTTTTCTACAGTGTCCGCGATTTGCAAAAGATCAATTCAAGTCCATAAAGATGAATTATTTTACTCTTTCTTCCTTTTTTTTTTCAAAACACCGAGCGATGCAAATAAAAAAAGAGAGCTAGAACTGTCCCATTTTCCTCAGTTTCTAAGGCAACCATACCGGTGCCGGGATGCTTCCATGTTCTTTTAGCCAATCTTGGTCTTGCAAAGCCAGAGCTTTGGGTTTCTTGAGTGGGGTTGAGCTGCTAAGGTTCTAATTTCCACAGAATCTGACTAAGAAATAAATTATCTAATGACATAATTTCCCATATTTGGTTGAAGAGATATCGGAAGAAATGAACTTCAAATTCATTTACCACGTGTTCATTCATTGAACAGGAATCCAGCTAATTGAATTTAAAAAGTCGTAAAAAGCTCAATCCAATGGAAATATTCCTGTAGAGTAAATGACTTTTTTGCTGAACTGAAATTTGTAACTTCTCAGATATTAAGTAACCTAGCACTTAGATTGTTCTCTAGAAAGTTTAGGAAGAATAGCAAACTTAATTTCAAGTCTTCCTCTTCCTCGATGACCAGATTTTAATCTATATAAACATGGCTTCACACAAGTAATCAGCCCCAATTTCGAAGACCAATACTTACAAGATCTCCCCCAAATTAATTTCAGCATTGAACAGTAGGTTTGCTTTCTCGGCACTCAACAGATATTTTTTATCCAACAGCATCGGCATCCCTCAAATGGAAAGGAATTCAACAAGCTCGTATTTTTCACAGGAACCAGACAAAAATTACAAAAAAAAAATTGAAAGAAAAGAATAAACAGTAGGATTGCTTTATGGTTGCGCGATGTTGATGGAGAGAACTATACTGCCTAAGGTTTTGGTGTGTAGCAGTTTCTGAAATATTGGGTAACTATATCGTGTTTTGGTACCGAGAAACTTAATGCAAAGCAGTGAAGAAGATTATGCGGAATTTCTAATTTTCCAGTAAAGGAAAGTGCAAGAAACTTACGCTAGTCTGGCTTCTTCTGGGGAACGAAACAGGGAATTAAAACTGACCTTTTTGGACACAGGTTTTGGAGCGTTAGCGGTTTCCATAGGAACGAATCGAGAGAGGTCCCCCATATAGTCTTCTTCTGCTTCCGCTGCTGCTCCACTGGTTGCTTCGTCGTGGGCTGATTCAGCCATGGTTGAGAGCTCGAGGAGACATACAGAGAGAGAATTAACGGAAACAGGGTTTGCGGGCTGGGTAGCGGCTGAGTGGGAGATGGGCCACAATTGGGCTTCATCTGGCTATTGCAGCCCATTGAGTTGGAGGATACTAGATGGGCCTTCTATTGGGGTAGATAATAGATATCGCTATGGCCACCCAATAACTAGGGCCCAAGAAGAGACATCCTTTGTCGTCAACTTTGAAGTTTCTTCGATAAGCCACTGGGGCTTTGAAAAAATAAACAAGGGATTTCCACCGTTTGGTATATGATATAAAGCACGTGTTCATAACGACTAACGGAGTTTGCCGACGTGGACTCCAGCTCATAAAAAGTTATTGTATTTTGAAGTTAAATATCACCGCCATTGCCACATTACCACTGCCCTCCTATCAGTCTCTGCAAAACAGAAAACTTACTCTCTCTTCTCTGCTCTGTACATTCCCCCGGACCCCCTCCCCTTCTCTCTCTCTCTCTATATAACAGAGAAAATCTTCCTCAGAAGCACGTTTCAAGTCCCAACTAATCCTGTGATTTTTTTTGTAGCTTATCGCTTAGCAGTTTTCTTGCGAAAAGTCACAAAGTTAAGGACCGTGATTTTCAGTTTCCTCTTGGTTTTGAAGGTCGAAGATAATCTCCGTTTTTTAATCTTCTTACGAACCTTTCTTCAATATTTACTTTCTTTAATTTTTCGCTTGAAAACGCTTTCTTGAATGTGTGCTGACTGACTGGTTCTTGAGCAGTATTCTGCTCCGTTTAGGATTAGAGAAAACAGAGAAAAAGAAGAGAAGTGTGGGGCCTATACTTGTTATATAATTCTTTAGTTTTTTCTTTTGTTATCACAAAGTAAAATGTTTCTTGAAGAAAAAAAAATTATGACTCATTTTTCTCTCTTGCAATTATCTTGGGGACCAAACAGGGGGCATTAGTTTCGCATTTTTCTTTTCATGACCAGAGTATTTTTCCCTTGAATTTCTCGTTGACAACGGTTCTATATTTTCCAGGAAATCACAGAGATTACCTGACTGATTTTTCTGATTCTTGAGACAAATGGCCATGAAGTGTCTATATCTATATGTCGTGGTAATGGTCTTCTCGGCCATTCTGGCTTCACAGGCTTTGGCAATTACCAATCCACTTGAAGGTAACTCAGCTAAATCCTTTTCTTCTACTTTTTTTCTCCGATTTTATTTGTCTATTATGAAGATATAGAGTCTAGGAATTGGGGTAAATTGGCGATTAACAATGATTTAGAATTTTTTTCATCCTCTGTTTCGTTTGGTCAGAAAAGGAAGGAAATTAAGCAAAAAACCATTACGCTAATCATTGTCACTGATCACGAACTGGGAAAACACATGAAGGAAAACAGCGGTTAGGATTCTCTCACCTGTTTTATAGCGAAATCAAAGAGGATGACAAGATTCGGAATTTCATATTCTTTCTTTTTTCTCAGTTTCTAAGCAACCAAACCTGTATTTTGCGAAAGCTCAGATCCGTACTTCCATTTCTGGCGTGAATTTTTAAACTGAATTTTGGCAGGACAGCTGTCACCTAGCGGGCCGATACCTTTCTATCTGGTTATCTCCATGCTGGCCATTATATCTTGTGTAACAAAGGTTGACAATAGATTATGTAGAATCCAGAGTTGAGTCCATCACAAATCGTGATGGACGTCAATGATGTTAGGATTTGACTGCATCTTTTTCATATTTGATGTTAGAAATCTTGTGCTAATTTGTGGCTGATTAAATCAAAAAGTTTAAAGCTCCTAGTATTGGTCACCACTGCATTTATCGTTGTGTTCATTAACTTCATTGCTTTACGTTGTTGCGCCCTGCAGTCACTGCTCTTCAAGATCTGTATAGGTCCCTGAACCACCCATCAGAGCTGAAGGGATGGAGACTGGATGGCGGAGATCCTTGTGAGGAATCATGGACAGGAGTGTCATGTTTTGAGTCATCTGTTATTTACCTGTAACGTCATAGCTCTGTTTCCTATTTAACCTATTTCTGTTAGTAATACAGGTTGCCTAAAACCTAACTATACCTTACCTTTTGCAGTAACATTCAAGGACTAAACCTCACTGGGGATATTGGAGGCCAGCTCCATAATCTACATAACTTGAAGCACCTGTAAATGATTATCCTACGTTATATTTAGCTCCAAAAACAGTTCTAGAAGCTGTACTGTATATTAATCTTTTAATCTGGCATGTTATTCAGGGATGTTAGCTTCAATAAATTTGTGGGTGAAATTCCAGACAGCTTACCCCCCAATGCCACTCATATGTAAGATGCCTTTTGTTTTTGTTTTTTCAATTTTACATTGTGGATATCAGAATGTGAGTATGTTACTCATTTGTGTTTTGTTTATCCTTCTACCTTTTTTTTTTTCTAAGTCCTTCTACCTTTCATTAATGCAGAAATATGGCATACAACTATTTGTGCCAAAATATTCCCCACTCGTTACCGACCTTGAAAAATCTCCGACATCTGTGAGTTGCTTGTCCCATGAGAGCCTATTAACAACTTCCCTTTCTCTCAGCATTATTCAGTTGCAATCGCTTAATTCTTTCCTTGCAGAAATCTAAGCCACAATTTATTGTCTGGACCAATTGGAAATGTGTTTACTGGCTTACAGAATCTCAGAGTGCTGTATGTGTTCTTCACCTCCTTTTTTTCAAATTTTGTGGTGTTTGAAGTGAAGAGAGATAAAGCACTTTAAGCACCGGAAGATTACAATATTATATTCTGTATTCAGCACAGCACTGATGTAATTTCTCTGGTGAAATTTCACGTTAAGTTAGAAAAAAAAAGATTACCTTATGCATAAAATATTGTATTCAGCACAGCACTGATGTAATTATATTATAAGAAAGGAGTTTAAAATAGTTGGAACGGGGTTTTCGGTTGGAGGGTTACATTTAAACAGTCGGGAAGCACCAAACTGAAGGGCAATGGTATTTTCTCACTCCGCTTCCCTTCCCCCTCCCACAAAAGATGTCCATCCAAATATACGTTACCCCATGTTTATAACCCAAGAATTTATCAAAAAATTGGAAATTCTGTGAAAATTGAGAGGAAGTAAAAAAAAAAGTAAAATTTTATTGGAGTCGGTAAAAAAATTGAAAAAAATAGATGATTAAATGAAATTTTTTATAGTTATTATAATATAAATAGATGATTGGGTGAGAAGAAAGATTATTTTAAAGTTATTTTATTTGATCAAAATTGAGTTAACTGTTTGTAAACTAAAATTTTGGAATGGTCCAAAATTTTAGTTTAAACAGGTTTCCATTGTTAATATATTGTGAAATGACGATGACTCTTTTTAACAGGGACTTGTCACAAAATAATTTTACTGGAGATTTACCGAATTCATTTGGAGCTTTGACCAATCTTTCTAGACTGTTAGTTTTTCTTTACTTTCCCACTTGGTTAATGATATCCCATACGGTTGCACATTGTCTTTCTGCAATTATTTTGTAATGTTGGTTTCACTATCTGCAGGTTCCTACAGAATAACGATTTCACTGGATCAGTCACCTACCTGGCTGAGCTTCCACTAACTGACCTGTAGGTTTCTGAGCAGCTGTTTTTTGCCGCATATTTCAACTTATACTGATTCATTTCTTTGATTGCCTGCCTACTCATCTGTGTTTTCAGGAACATCCAAGGCAATTCTTTTAGTGGCATTATCCCAAAGCAGTTTCAGTCAATACCAAATTTATGGCAAGTGATCAAAAGCTTCAATTATGGGTACCTTAAGTGCGAAACCAAATTCACAAATCATTAAATTTTATCTCTACCCCTTTATTAGGATTTGGGGCAACAGGTTCCATGTAGGGGATGACACTCCACCGTGGGATTTCCCATTAGAAACCGTGCCCACTGTGCAAAACATTAGTGCTCCTACAACTCACTCAAATGCCATTGAGAACTATCCTTCTGTCAATAAAAGCGGGCACAAGAAGAAAACCCTGAGCTCCGGAGGAATAGCTTTTATGCTTGGTGGAGGAACTCTGGTGGCAACTTGCGTGGTACTTGTCATCGTGATCCGCAACAGATCTTGTGCACAGAAGCTCCAGAGGTTGGGAAGCAGAAGTAGCTCATTGCACTCACTTCCAGTGAGTACGGCCAGAGGTGAACTAAGCGTTGTGTCATCCACACCATAATTTATATAGATACCAAACATATTACTGTTTTGTGCAATTTGGTGGTGAGAGAATTCCTTCAAAGTCAACCTGAATTAACGATTGATGTTTTCATATAAATCATCCTCCTTAGAATCAAATTGAAATTCTAACGTAACTGTGTACCCTTGTGTTACGAATATTTCTGCTGCAAGTGGCATTCCAAGCATGCTACTTAGAAGTAAATTTATGTCCTCTTATCATCTGAAATACTTTCCAGAAATGCAGTTTGTGTTAAAGTGCTTCCGTTGTCACTGGTGGCAGATCACTTCGATAGTGACTTTTTTTCTTTTTCTTTTCTATTTGGTTTCCTTTCCTTGTTAGCAGACGGTTCTTCTACTGCACCAGGAGAGAGCCCACAAATCTTGACTGTGAGCTCTCCACCAGCTCACCGTTCAAGGCGGGTACCTCCAATGTGCCATAACAGAACCGAGAAAAAATCTAGAAGAAGAAGTTTCTCTAAAAGATGCAGACTTCCAGCAAGAACGAAACTTTACACTGTGGCAGAGCTTCAATCAGCTACAAACAGCTTCAGTGAAGGGAATCTTCTCGGAGAGGGATCTCTTGGTTCTGTGTTCAAAGCCGAGTTTCCTGATGGCCAAGTACAGCCCGCACATACCAAATTTAGATAGATTTTTGCGTCATATAATAACCTTTGAACTTCAGACAAGTTACGTGATTCTTTGACTGTTCATTGCCAGATTTTGGCTGTGAAGAACATCAACATGGGGGCGCTTTCTTTTAAAGAAGAAGATCAGTTCATGGATGTTGTTTGGACTGCTTCCCGTTTGAGGCATCCAAACATTGTAACACTTCTAGGTTATTGTATAGAATATGGACAGCATCTTCTTGTGTACGAGTATGTCAGAAACTTGTCTCTTGATGATGCTCTGCACAGCGAAGCATACAAGCCTCTGTCATGGGGCCTCCGTCTCCGGATCGCTGTGGGCGTTGCTCGGGCTTTGGAGTAAGTTTCCTTCGTCGTTCTCTCTGGCACAATCCATATTTTCTTCTTAGTCTAGAACTTTTAAAATGGTCCTTGCATGTCAAACACCTGTTAGCGTAGGAGCTTATACGGTACGGTTTCACACGATTACCTTTTGCAGTTATGAGTTGGGTTTTCAATCTCTATATATATACCTACTAAATAATGCTTATCATGTTATGTAAAACGAGTAATCCAAATATGACGTTTCTGACTCAGGATTTTGATTCTCTTCATTTTGCAAATGACGTTTTCAGCTATTTGCACTCCACATTCTCGCCTCCTGTTGCTCATAGCAACTTAAAGGCTGCCAACATTTTACTTGATGAAGAATTAATGCCTCGTGTCTCTGACTCTGGGCTAGCAATTTTGAGGCCGCTTACAAGCAATAGAGTTAAAATTAAGGTAAGTACTTTTAAAGAGTTATATCATTTTGCTATTGCTAATTCTCTTTACATTTTCCTCTAATAACACCATATAGTCGCTCACAATCGACAAAATTATGGCATATGGCTTATGGCTTCTGCAGATTGTTAGCAGAAAACGCACACACACGCCCACATGCCTTCCCTCCCTCTCTCCCTCTGGCACAACATATAAAACACATGCCATGTGCTCAATATTTTAAGATGACGCAAGTCCCAGAAATAAAGCATAAACATGTGGCTTTAGACGAAGAGAACAGAACATTTTGTACGCTATAGGCTTTGTTGTACCTGGTTGTGGTGCTTTACATTCTGACCTATTGGTTCTGGTAGTTAAATTTACCGGTTTCTACTACTGTTCTCTCTGCGCACGGAGTATTTGTAGTCTTTGACCCTTTTGAGGGTCCTGCTAGTCCTCTTTTACAATCAGGTTAAGGTTGGGTCGTAAGTAGATTTTTCTTGTATTCTTATTTGTGGTTCTAACCCCTCTCATGATTCAGAAAAAAAAAGGTTCATTTCCATTAATCCGTGGCAATAAGCTGCTTAGATTTCATTGCAAGCTTGAGGCGCAGACAGCATAAACGTGTGTGATTAAGGAAGTTCGATAGAGATAGAGATGAATACATAGCGACTCATCGATTACCATGGTTATTGGATGCAAACAGGCCTCTGAAATTGCTATCGGTGACACTGGCTATAGTGCGCATGAATATGGCGAACCAGGAACGGATAATACAAAGAGTGACGTCTATGCCTTCGGAGTGTTGCTTTTGGAGCTATTAACTGGAAGGAAACCATTTGATAAGTATGGGGTCCATGCTCATTTCTTTAAATTCCCAACATTCTCATTGCGTTTTCCTAAGAACGAATCTGTACTGCTCTTCCTACATAGTTCAAGACCAAGGGCAGAGCAATCCCTGGTGAATTGGGCTTCATCACGACTTCATGACGCTGAGGGTTTGGAAGAGATGGTTGATCATTGCATAAAAAAAACAATATCCTCCAAGGGTCTCTCCCGTTTCGCTGATATTGTCTCCCTCTGCATACAGGTATTGTCTCTCATATTGTGCTTTCGAAAAACTGATTCGAACAGTCTTTTTCCGATGAGGTTTTTAGCAAAACTTTTCAAACTCGGTCTTCTTCAGTACAATTGAGACTGGGAACATACAATTAAAACAGGATACATAGATTTAAGTATTGTTCCTGCATTTGTGCATGTACCTGGGACATGAACAGCCTGTGAAGGAATTCCGACCACCAATGTCCGAGATTGAGGAATCACTTACCCCTCTGTTAGAACAGCTCAACATGGTAAAAGGCGGCACAGCATATGGTAATGAAGAGGATGAAAAGTCCTTCCGTTCAACCTACACCCGATTCGTTGGCTCACCTGAATTGGGCTACTCATCCCCTTGACCAATAATCACCACTTCAGAGACTGAATTTACCGTATTGGATCGCCCTCACAATCACTTGATTGTTCAGCATGCTTTTGTAGTTTACTCCTATTAATAAAACTCCCATAGTTTAGCATCTATGATCCAAAATTCCATTTGTATAGCTCTCACCACATCATGTACTGCAAGTTTTCGGCACAAGGATTCACTCTTTGGTTCTATCCTACGGTGCTGTTTTAACGACTTTCATTATGAGCCGCAAGAGAAAGTAATATAATTGGGAAAAGCATTTCTGAAAAATCCTACTTCACTCCATATAAGCCTAAACAGAAGGAATATCAACTCTATTCCGTTTTCCAATTCTCCCATGTTCCTTCACGACTTCTAAGAGTGCTTACGATGTTGAAAAACCTTCTACTTGTTAGTCTAACTGGCGTAATAACTAAAATTTGACTTCCCGAAAGCCAAACTCGAGTCAGAAAAGATAAAGAGGACTCGTGCTGATGCTTACTGATAACTAAAAAATGAACGGGAAAAGCCAGTAGCAATACCATAATAGTTATAGGGTCATACTGTTTCGGTAAGTACCTTTGCAGAATCTCTCTAGCTTTGCAATACAACTTGAGTAAATTGAAGAGACATCAGGATAAGTGATATGAGAGTAAATGTTCTGGGAATTAAGAAAGAGAAAAAGAAAAAAGGACAACAACGACCCGCCTATACAATTGTAACATTACATATAATAGGGAGAAAACCCTTCCGCAACTTGAAGAGATCTTATGATACAGAATTGGCATCAGGGACATCATCCAGGATAAAAGGACCGAGTTTACCCGCCCTAAATAAAGCAATAAGCTTTTTTGATATCATCAGACGAGCTTCTGAGGCCTTATGAGGTATTTTAAATGCCTTCTGTAGTGCTTCAAACTGCTGCTCTATAAGATTCTCCAAGGCAATTTCATCGTCCACATTACCAGTGAATTCTGACAAACTTAAATATAAAGCACATTGGACATCTGTAACAAGATCCTGAAAGATAAAAAGAACAAAACAAGAAGTTTAGAAATGGAAAAAAAAACAGTTTAGCGACAACACGAGATGATACAGAGTAATGTGCAAACGAACAAAAATATATATAAATCTTGAAATGTTGAACATAAAATGTGACAATCATATAATGTTAAAACGCTTTATGCGATGGCAAGCAAAACCACGTCCAAGATCTAGGGGCAACTCAATGTAATTTGAAGTGAATATCAAGCATCATGAGTTGCATGCTGAGGATAACTGTATAAAAGAACTTTGGCCATCCTATACGAGACAAATAAAAAGTGAGAGGGATCATATCTACCACCTCAATATAAAGCACATCAGAGTTATTTGGTGGCTTCCTCCTTTTGGGCCGAAGATCTTTAAGACTATACTCATGCTTTCCCTCCGCGGCATATTGAATCCCTTCAAGCCTCCGGTTATTCAAATGGTTCCAATGAAGAGGAGTTCGTCGAGTGTTTAAAACTGCCAGCAAGTATTGAGCAATACGCTCCTCGCCGACCACTGAATCTTTTACAGACCCTTTAAAATACATTTAAGAATGTCAAATATTTTTACAGACAGAATAAAGAGTGCAGTATGTCAATGTAGCATGGCAATAGTAATTGCATGTGACTTGAAACACCTCCCCCAACCCACAACTCTCCTCCTCCCAGGCTGCAGCTCGGGCAACCTGGCTAGGTTGGAGGTCAACATGAGGTTTAAATGTTCATCCCCTTTCCAGAAAAAGCTCAAGGTGTAGATTTGCCAAACATAAGACTCATGCAGTTATCCATCAGTGTGTATCTGTGGGCACGTTCGCATATGTACTGTACAAATTGAGTCCCCCCCACCCCAAAACCCACTTACGCGCCCCTCATAGTTTTAAAATTGGACCGAAACACCCAGTTTGTTGTGAAAATTCCAGTTATGTCCTTGAAAAAAAATTAATGAAGGCAAAGAGACAACTTAAATATATGAAGTTCTTTAAAAACATGGAAAACCTTGAATGCTGAAAAACATGAAAAGAAAGCACAAAATTGCAGGAGGAGGGTTGAAAACCCTCTAGAACAAAACGGCATGAAAAACAAACTAAGTTCCTTTTTCCCTTCTCAATTGGACTTGAGTCTGAAAGTGTTGGATGTAAAGAAAAAGATGATAAGAAGATGAATTTTGAGAATTTAGACTCAGGGGTTACTCTGTTACAGAGACATACTGGGCTTACGTTGCAGAATAATTCGAATCTAATGTGGTCATCAATTTGTTCTAGTCTAATTCCCATGTGACGCAATTTGCAATATTTTTTTTTGATAAGTAACGCAATTTGCAATATTTAGTGACCAAATGGAGCAAAACTTATATTTAACTCGAATGAGTGCGATTCTGGACATTTCCACAACAAGAGGGGAGGTATATCATGATTATTTTCAGAAGCTAGGAGATTACTATTTTTTTAAGCCTAAAAGGGTGTTAAGAGTGTATTTCTAAAACCACGACAGAGATTCTTGCAATAAATGCAAGAGGACAATACCTGCAAGAGCTAGCTTTAGTCCAGTCTCTATGTCAGGGATACTTGGAACCAATACGCCTGGACTGTCTAGAACGTATATGCTAGGCTGATGTGCGATCTGTATGTTACCAATTCAATGTTAGCAGTTACGCATAAAAGAAGTTGAAACAAAAGCATTGAGAAGTTGATCACAACAGCAAGAGAAAGGAAATAAAATAGAAGAGGGAGGGGAAATCCACGCTTAGAAACATAATAAGCATTAACACAAAGGCTTGATGATTTGGCTTTACACTCAACATCTCCTTTAAAGTAAAACTGGATGAATGAAACAATAAGGGAGCCATAAAACTAAAAATCAATAAAGTAAAATGTTAAAGTCATAGTAAACCCTTTCATTTTATCAATCTTAACCAAAATATTACACGTCTCAGCTAACTTCGCTACAGTCAGTCAGCTCATGAAAGCAACAGTCTCCGCAAATTGTCTAATTATCACCACAAGTAGAACAATACACAGCTAAACCTACAACAATCCAAACAGGAGTATCATTTAATTAGTATCCAAACTCAAACATTGAGATTAATTAGTCGAATAGCCGCATACTTATGGCAGTTTGACCTATATTGCATACTTAATATGAAAGAAAGGATAGTTGAAGCTAGAATTTTGGCCTTGCTTTATGCTTACAAATTTCCACCACACTCCAAAGGTTTATATGGAAAGAAGAGCAAAGTATATGCGTAACAAGTTTATAGTCAGTGTATCATTTATACAAAATCTCTTCACCTTGTATCCAGCAATATCTTGAGTAACACCAGGCAATGGACCTACTGTAGCTCGCTTCATCTTCCCCTGCACTATGAAAGAAAATAGAAGTCATTATGATTCAACTTCAGTGACTTCAAGAACACAAGGCAACAGTCCATTAAACTTCCACAGTTCCACCAATGATGATTCAAGACAATGGCATCCCCCTGATGAAGCAATATACAGTAGCATCTTACCAGGAAAACATGATGATGCTATTTGATGGATCGAATTAATTAGAGCAGACTTCCCGACATTAGGAACGCCAACCACCAGAACAAGGAGAGTAGGTTCCCTCGAAATCACTTCCTTCAGTTTGAACTCCACAAGCTCCAGAAGCTTTGGTTCATGAGCCATGAGAAGACATCACGAGCATAAACGGGAGTAGAACAAACAAAAAAACCGTCAAAACACCTTGGACCAAGTATATTTGTAGCTATGCAATAACGGACTTATATGTAGTGTACGAACTAACCTTCCTTACGGAGCTCTTGCTATGTGAATTTATAGCAATGCAGTCCTGCTTGCACGAATCGAAATAGTGAATCCATTTCTACAAGTATCTAAGCCAATAAGTCATTATACTCTCTAGAAAATGAACGATAATTGAAAATGAATTCAAGAGAATATGCAAACGTATGTAAAACATTCAAAGATAATCCACAGATATGTCGCTAAGGAGATGTTGAAGTAGATAGATACATGCATGATATTGGGGTTAGCCAAGTCTTTCTTGTTGAGGGCAAGGACGCGGCGTTTGGAGGAAAGGTGGGACTGGAGGTCCTGGTTGGCGGATGACAAGGGAATGCGGGCGTCGCGGACTTCTACAACCAGGTCCGCCACCTTGAGGCGCTCCCTTATGGCGCGTGTGGCCGCCGCCATGTGGCCCGGGAACCAATTAATGGCTCCGCCTCCAGCGTTGAACGCCATCTCCCCCAAGCCCTTCTTTATACCTCCCATCTTCAGATTTTTGCTCTCTCTGTGGCTGAGACGAGGAGGAACTAGGAAGGAAAGACTAACTGTGGGGAGCTTTTGAGAGTTGTTCAGGTCAGAACTCTCGATGAAAGCGAGTCTTTGTTGGTGGAGGTTTAGGGTTTAATCGCGGGAATTATCACCCATGATGCTACCAAAAAAGATTTCTTTTTCACCCCCTTTTATTTCTATTTCTTTTTCATTTTCTTTTATGCAGAGAGATCAGGCACTCTCCAATTATCATATACTGTATATTTCTCTTTTTGAATTATTTGATCGGCAAATTGGATAGGAGTCAAACTATAATTCTAAACTTAAATTTTAAGTACATAAACTTGGTGAAAAAGTGTTCTATAAATCCTGCCATAATAAAAAATATAAAAGGTCAATGATGTTTTATTGTTATATTAAATTTGACAACGTTTATCTTGCTTCATCAAGTCGAGTCATTCAAACATATCCACCCATGGTCTGTATCGTAAGTTCGATCTAAATATTTATGTCAAAACTTTTACAACTTAAGTCAGTGAGCATCCATAGTGATGGGAAGCGGAATCTAAAGAATGATTTAAGAGGGAAGGCGGAGAAGAAAAAAAAAAGTACAGACGAGCCTGCAGAGTGAACCAGCTAAGTTATTCAGCCTCAAATATCTCCATTGTTCTTTGAGAACGATTAAAAGAATGCCACTTGATGCCGTTCTCACTTCCACATTGCAGGTTTACAGCAAATATCCGATATGTCAAGCCCCAAGGCTGCTAGTCAACAAGGTATTGATCTCGCCGATGATATTAACAGGTCTTCCATCGAACATGGAGGAAAGTGTACTTTGACACAGCTTCTTCAACTCCCTTGTTTTGGTCAGAGCTGCTTCCTGAAATGGGAACAGAGTTACTCTTTGTATTGCACAACCAATCGCAAGTAAAAAGGGGGAAATAGAGGCATGAGGACCTTCATGGTGCATTTGTGGTAAGAGTATATGTGACAACCATATTGAGACTTATCTGAAAGGAATTGGTGAATGGGAGCATGACTGCATATGCCACTTAGCTTGACTAAATGTGAAAAGCACTAGGGCGTATGTCTATTAGAATTACTGTAAACCAAAAGTCACAGTGCTACCGTAACCAATTCATGGGTGTGGGCACTCGTGCGCGCACAGTGTGTAGCTAGAAGGTTTTCTTGCAAAAGGCCAAGAGTTGGATAGAGCTTCATTTTAGAATTATTATCTGCGTGGTCAATATTTGGAAGAGAAGGAAAATAATTTCACAGAACACAGAATTAGATTATGCATCACACAAGATGTAATACACCAAGTACTATTTCCATGTAGAAAAGGAGAAACAAGTTGTAATAAATGCACCAGAACCATTTGATTAACAATATTATACTTGTATGATATGCATCTTTCTATACAATAGTTTCAGTGTATAGTAGGCAAAAGGAAACATTTCTATGACAACCATAAACTATTTTATCTGGAAGGTCATTCAATATCCATCCAATCAAACAAGGACTCACTTGCTTCGGCCAAGAAGAGGCTAGGGAATTGTGCAGCTCCATCCGTTTGGTAGCCAAGTCCTTCAATCCTTCTTTCAACCTCACTTCATGATGCTTCTTTTCCTCTAATGTAGTTACGAGTCTGTCTAAAAATCTGAAATTCACGTCAAAACCGGGGTAAGTAAACATCCGAACTGTCATAACATTTTGGAATTGAAGCCATGACTACTTACACTGCAATCCAACACACTAAGACAACAAAAGAGGAATGAAACTATTAAGAAACTTATACATTCCATCAAAACCGGGATTGCAATTGATGATATAGTCAACAAAAAGAAGCAAATAGCAGGTCTTTACAAAAAGAGTAACAAGAATAAAGGGAAAGAAAAGTACCAACAGGATATATTCAGAGGTCAAATGGTACTGCGCTACTTGACCAGAAATTACTATTATTATGCCCAATCATGTCCCACATTTTTCAGCATTTTTTCAGTTTGACCCATACTTCCACACTTACACAAATATATGAGAGAAAACTAGTATTTTAGAATACAACATCCTATATCAACATTTTCTGTATGTAAGGGATGAATTGACAGTGGAAATTCCAATGAACTTCAGCCATTACTTCTCTTTTATTGCACAACTAAATGTAAGAAAGTTGGTTGCGCAAGGAACAGTGCAGTTTAAAATATCTACTGGCACCTTTTAGAGTTGAGGATCAAGATCAAGTCCCTTGTTTTCCTATCCGTCAGCAGGGAAATGGCTGAGGAAACGTCAGAGATCATGGTGTCAATGGCATCGGGTGTATACTGCTGCAGCACAAAGGGAGCTACTGCCTGGACTTGATGTTGCAAGGACAATGTTTCTTCATTCTTCAACTCTGTCAATCGTTGATTTAGAAATGATTTGATCTGAAAAAATTATGGCAGTACTAAACATCAACCCTTAAATTGAAAATCCTTTGCTCATCACAGCATCCCAAAAATAGTAACTTCAGTTAAGGCTGGAACATTATTATTCGAAAGAAGTAAAAGATATCCAAATATTGGAAAAAAAGAAAAGCAAAAGCAAACCCACATGAGCCAGTTGTTATAGAAATGGGATAATTAGAACATACCTCATACAGATCATCTAGAATCCTATTCCTGTACTCTGTCTCCAAAAGCTTGCTCCTCTCTTCCTTCATCTCTGGTGTTACAGTTGACGTAGTTGGAACAGATGCCTGATTGTCCAGGACTACATTTGGCAAACTGAAATCATCAATCAAATCAACTTGAGCAGTCTCAACGCTAACATCCCACGATATTTCTGACCCAGGAATTTTTGGGTGTAGATCATGTGCCTTTTTATCTAAAGAAGGTTGGTCAGATTCCAAAGCTTCATTTGGTGAAGAGTTCTGTAGGACATCACTGGCATCAATAATTTCGTAAGGACCCAAACCATTGCCATTATCATCTGTTTCTTCAACAGTACCAATATCCCAATCAATATGCGTACTGTCAACCGAAATATCCCAGTCAATAGTATCTGCAGCAATGTCCACATCCCCTCTCACAAGGTCTGCCTCTTTAGAATTTGATAGAGTATCAACAGAGTTAACAATCTCAGAGCCCATAGAAACATGCAAAGAAGGTGGATGTCCCCGAATATCTCTCAAGTTAGGTAACACTATTGATAACGGTTTCTGCAAATATATTTACAATTTAGACACAATTTCTCTAGCAATCATTACGAGGCAAGTCAAAATCCAATTATGGCCTTACATCCTTTTCTGTGTGAGCATCTCTCACAAAGTTCGAGTAGTACTCCATAGCCCTGGATGTAGAATCACTGTTTATAACTTCCAAAATCCTGCCGAATGTCCTTGGGAGAGATTTTGCCATCTCTAAAAGTTCTGATCTCACATTTTTTCCCTGCAAAAAATTAACGATTACCAATTATATGCACTGATTGTAAGCAAGAACAATCACCAAACCAAGTTCGAAGTGAAGCAGCCACTATCATAACCTGCAAACCAAGCTCTTGACAAGCCTCAACATACTTAGCTGCTGATTGGGTTGCATTTCTTTTTATATCGGCTTCCTTGCGCTCTAGCTCTGATAGTTGTTGCTGAATCTTTTGCACCTGTTTTTTCTGATATGGTCTTCATATTTGAAAAAGATGGGAAAGCAGCGATCAATAATACAACCTCATTTTCATTAACTAGGATCTCCTTAAATTATTCTTTAAAAAGCATGAGGGCAACTGCAAGAGCACACACTTACATGTCATAGTTCACATTCTGAACCATTATTTGTGCAGCCTCACCAAGGTAAATATGATCCTTCTCAAAAGAGTGCACAATCACCTCCCATGCACCCTGCGAAATTCTAATATACGCTTAATCATCTTAGAAAAGAGGACTATACATATAGATATACATATATACATACATGCATGCATTGTATGTGTTTATATGTGTGGAGAGAGAGAGATGATTGTCTTACAGCAAAGCCTGATAGCCGACCAAATATATTCCGGCTTTCTGGAGTTGACTTAATAAGAATATCATATATTCTTCTGGATTCTAAGTAACCAATCCCTGAAATAGTATTCAAATCATCACAACCATGAAAAATGGTTACAATAACCAGCTAAATTCCATAAAACAACAACACAGTTATGCTTGAATTTCCTCCGTATCCGACCACAGATGACAAAGTCCAACAGTTTCTTAGCAAAACAACACAGCGTTCAAAATGATCAACAGGATAATTTGCCAGCTGAAATACAACAGAACAAAGAAAATATACCTTCAGGGTCTACTGTTAGGAAATAGGGATCGATATCCTTAGGAAGCGCCAAGAACTCCTTTGAAACCCGAGCCCTAATGGCCGTCAAACGTTTTCGCCAATCGGCAGGTATTCGCTTCCGATCGACCAACCATTCTTCAAATAAAAACGAAATCCATCAAATCCAAATCGATTCTACGTTCCAAAAGACAAGAAAAGAGAGGAAGGCGGAAAAAAGTGGCCTTAAGGAGGGAATTGGAGGGGCCGTTTGGTGTGTGTACGGAATGTTTTTGCTGTTACCTCCAAGACGAGAAAATGTGATGTCGATGGGGAGGTTGCGAACGTCATCGGCAGTCTGCATTTTCCCGGTAAATGTTTTCCAGGGGAATTGAGAAGATAGTTTCCCAACTTTTTCAGCAGTGTTTTGGGGGAGAGGGGGGTTTGCTCTCGACTGATGAAGGGTACAACTGTCTGTCTGACGTGCGCCTCCAAGAAAGTGGGCTTTGTATATGTACCGGGTCGACCATGCATCAGAGTTTAACTCGTTAACGGGCTTAAATGCATCTCATGACGTGATACGAGCGAACAATTTTTTTTATATAAATATGAGCGAACAAAGTTATTTTTGATACCTCTCAGATAAATTTCAAAGTCCCAATACGTAGGTTGTGTCTGAGAAACAAAATTTTAGGGTGTTTAAAATTTTAGATATTAAAATTGATGAAAAAGTGAAGAGAGTGAAAAAAGTGAAAAAGTTTATGGGAGGTGGTGAAAAAGTAAAAAAAATGTATAGAAATTGATAAAAACAATAAGAAGAGTGAGTGTTTTGTAATGACGATGGATATCTACGGGTTGACATTTGCTGCAATTGGGTGAGTTTACATTGGTGTCGAGCAACTAGTGCAGAATTATAGGATGAAGAGAGACTTTCAGGGCGTTTGTTTACTCGAAATTTCGGACTCCGAAATTTCGAGCAAAACAAACGCAATACAAAAGCCCAACGATTTGAACCGTACCGAAGACAAGCACCTGACAAAGCACCTGCTTGGCACACAATTACAGAAGACGGAAGACCACTTGGCAGCAAACCAAAGACAAGCACCTGACGACGCATGTGGTCGGTTAAAAAAAGAAATAAAAAAAATCTAACAATGAAAAAGACAACGCATGTGGGCGGTTAAAAAACAAATAAATAAATAAACTAACAATTAAAAAGACAAACGCATGTGAGCGGTTAAAAAAATAAATAAATAACAATGATTGCAATCATTATTCTTTATTACTACCTTAAAATTTTCAAAATAAAATTAAAAACTTTAAAATTATAACATCTTTTTACAAACTCAAAAAATTACAAACTTCACAAGATTCCCAAAATTTCGAGAATATTCTCCGAAATTTCGGCAAATAAACACCCCTTTGTCAATGGAGCTGTGGGTGGTTTTGTTGCAGGGGCATCTGTTCTAGGTTCCAAAGGTGAGTACTTCTAATTTTTCTTTTTGTTTTGTTTGTCTTGATTTTGACTTGCTTTATTGGCCTTGCGGAATGTTAACATATGATAGTTACTATGGTTTGGTGACAGATGAAGGAATTTAGAAAAAATGGCGCTATTGGACATTATCTGTACTTGTTAAGTTCTTGAATGTTTATGATGAAGTATGCTAATGGGAATCGCAGGTGATTCTCTTTTGTTTTCACGTGAGTTCTATGTTTATTTGCAATTCAAACTTCATATACAAGTTATCACTGTTGGGTTCTCATATGTCCCAAGTTCGAACCCCAACACCGTCATTATCGCCTCTGACTTATCTGGGGTGTGTTGGGTGGGGTCCTGACACATGCTCCATGTTGGCTTGTAGGGTCGGGTACATGAAGTGACCCGACCTTGAGAGCTTTTGGATTATCAAAAAAAAATCTTAGGTGACGTGCACTTGGGTTTGTGGTTCAGTGATGGAAATGTCAGATGTTCTTGGCCTATTATGTCATATGGTGGTTGTTGGCTTAGTTGTTTTGGTGCTTGGGTTGTGGTATGCATTGGGGTGCTAATTTGGGTTGCCTTCGGATCCTAATTTATGTCACTTTGGGAGTTGAAACGTTGCATACATGTGAAAATGGATCAGAATTTGTTCTAGGTATGAAATCAAATCAAATAAGCTAGTTGTCTTCAAGAAGAAATAACTGTAACAACTGTAGAGTAAAGAGATCAAATCTTTCTTTTCCCCTTCAGGTTTTGCTAGATTTAGACCTCGTAGCACTTTTCCGAATGGGCGCTAGGGAATCTGGCAACAATAGTTTTGCTTTAGTTCTAGTTTGGCTTGACCGAACTGCGGATAATGTGGAAAATTGGTATTGTGTATTATTTAGAGAAGAAAAGATCTGCCTTTACCTCTGCTTACAATATGCAGCATGCTTGATTTGATATTTCTGACTGGATATATGTTTAGGCGATTAATAAAAGGCTATTGGAGTTTACTTTTGGAAATTTGAGAGTAATGCAGCTAGCTATCTTGTTATGTACGTCATGATTTTTTGTTCCAGCTAGATGGTTTAGGGTTAATGATAGTTGTGATATCCGTTTACTTGAATTCGTATATCTCTTTTATCTTGTCAGATTAATTATATGTTCTCTATCTGCATAATCATTGAATTTCCTTTATCCCCTATTCTACTCCTATTCAACTCCTATTACACATCAAGAAGATCATAAATTCTTTTGATCCCGAGCACTAGGAAGGACAGTGACTGAATTGAGCTTTTTGTTTAGTTAGTTTCTTACTTAGCTAATGCTGGATTTTGTTGCTAAGGTTAGATCCTATTGGTGGAGCTGATTTTGGACTTCTATAACTGCATTTAGTCTTCCTCTGTTTCTGATCAAATCGTAATCTTTGGATACCAGGATGTCAAATTTTGTTACTCTTTCCCCTTGATCCCCTTTTATGCTCCATGCCTTGAACATTTCTTTTTTGTAATCAACCCAAGGCAACAAAGCTTTGAATCTTAGCTTCTCAATGGACTCCAGAAGTAATTTCAAGTCGAGTGTTTATTGAAGTAGAGCTTTCAGTACTTGGAGACAAACTCTAAATTACTGACTCTTGTGGACTATAATCTATTGCAACTGATAAGATGGTTGCATCTTCCAAGGACAAGATCTCTCGTGTGAGCTCGCACATTTTCTTGAACTTGAGTGGTTGCCCTGAATGTATTGTGCTAACCAGACGTTGTTTTGTGCATTTGTTTATTGTTATCGCTTCTTAGCTTTTCAGTCTAATATTGAGAATCGTGTTATAGAGCTTTTGAAGTGGTCCTAAGTATTTGATTGTGGGAGAGAAAGTCTTATGAAGGGCATGTAATTTGGTTTGCTCTATGTTTTGTTTTGCAAAGATTAGAGCTGTCAAATAATTACAAACATCAATATGGATTCATTCCATTTTAGAGTGAGGCCTTGAGATTTTTTTGGTTGTCTGAGAATCATGCTCTAGGCCTAGTCTAACATACCCAATCACAAAGAAAAGCCCTGCCTTTTCCAGGTTTCAATTCAAAGTTATGGTGCTCATATAGGGTGCACAATTGAGCTTTACATGTCCTATACAGATGATCAAAGTAGGACTTCATTCACATTACCCCAAATATACTTCTTCTCTTCCTTGAGCATTTTTGTTGAGTATGTTGGCCTTGTTTTCTTCTTTGTCGATTATATTGGTGGATATGCTAATTCGTTGGACTTATAAGATTGCTGGTTACCTACCCATCACAATTTTGAATTCCTCACATAGGTTTGTGTCAGAAAAGCTTGTAATCTTTTCAAATGCCATTATTGTCAAGCTTAATGGTCAATTCGCTATCATTTTACAGCAAGGAGCATTCCAACAGCAATTTCTGCTGGAGCAGCATTGGCAGTCACCTCTGCTCTAATTGATGCTGGGGGTCAGACTACAAGAATTGACAACGGCAAGGAGCATTCCAACAGCAATTTCTGCTGGAGCAGCATTGGCAGTCACCTCTACTCTAATTGATGCTGGGGGTCAGACTACAAGAATTGACAACGGCAAGGAGTATTACCCATACACCACCAAGAAAAGATCCACTGTTGATGGATAACTTTTCATTGCTGCTGTTTGAAAAGAAGACATCGGCATCTTACCGGAGAAAAAAGTCATCACTGTTTTCTGAACTAGTTGTATGTCTGTTTTCAGAGATGTAATCATACTCTCGGATATCTTTCGATGCTTTTCAAATATGAAGGTTTTATAGCTTGAACCAATGATGTAATAAAGTAGGCTTTCTCATGTTTTTAAAGTTGTGTTATATGTTAATCCTCTTTTTGGGAACACTGCTAGTATATGATTTTGCGACATTGAGATGACGGCAATCATGGTTAAGCTATATCTCCTGGAAAGTGCAGAGTTTTGGAAAAAAATTTGGCATATGGAACCTACTAGTCTTATTAGACTCAGTTGTTGTGAGATGGTAATGGATGGGAAGGGGTAAGCATAGATGTTGGATTGAAATCCCTTTTAAGCAGCACTGTAAAATCAAGATGTGCTTGGCCTCTAGTAGCTGCTGTTCACTTGCACTTTACGAACCGTAGCCAAATACTGGACGAAAAGAAAGAATGGGAAAAGCAGAGTGGTGACAGTAAGAGGTGACTGAAAATTAGAATGTCGATACCCGAAAAGTCTTTAGCTTGATAATGTAATATAGGTTCAAATTGCGATTGCTTCATTTCTAGCAGGGGAAAGCATACATACACCTGTGGTTCTCTGAAACTTGTAACGTGAAGGAGATTAGAGTTGATTGACCTGCCAAATATTGCATAGAATTCAATTTGTCTGAAATTCTCATGGCTATCTCTTTGGGCTGTGACGCATCAATCAAGGTTAAAAATGATGTAGATTAGGTTCCTTTTTCTTCCCCCCCCCTTCTTGCTTTTAACCCACCTATGATTTTGGGGAGAGGGAGGGGTAGCAAATCGTACAAGGCACAAATGGAAGTAAGTTTCTGCATTATTTTGAGTACACGTAAAGAAGTTAAAGAGCTTCATACTACTATTTCTCTACACACGGTACTGCAAACTTCGGAAGCAGAACCTATCAGCTTTATCGAAGAAGCATAAAGATCGTGAATCAAATGAGATTGAGAGAGTCCCCTTTATTGAAAGCTACAAACGACTAAGATTTGAGTTAACCGGGAAGTGTGGCACCAGAATCGCTGCTCGAGCTTCTGTCTCATTGAAATTAGGCGTCAGAGTTTGCCTCACTGCTCTCTCCCCAATATCGCTTGACACACGAGAAGGGCGATAAAAGCAGCAACAGAGGGACGATAGGAACCCCATGCTAGCTCTCTCGCTGTTGATCACTCCCTCTCTAGGATTTTTGATGTGCAAACTGCAATATCTGTATCCACTTCTACTTACATAGAGGCCAAATATAGAGCTTGAAGCAAGTATTGCTTTTCTGATATTTTTCTTTCACTCAATGCTTCTGTTGGTGACTGGTAGCTTTTGAGTCTTTTTCAGATTTTTCTTTGGAATTTTGTTCCTTTTGCCTTTTCCACTGTTGTGGCGGTAGCTTAGTGAAAACGCAAGATTCTTGAGATGTATAGTTTTATTGGGATTAGTCGAGACGAGACGAATTTCTAAAATACTCTCTCGAATAGATGTCCCTGATTTCAAAGTTCAAATAAGGTCAGCAGCTCATGCTGTTGTTTTTTTTTTCTAAGTAAACAGGGAATTAATTTAGACAAATCATCCGCCCCACTCTAAATCCTTACAAGTAAGGATAGCAGGGGCACATCCATACTAAGCTCATGCTGTTGACTAATACTTTTCAGTCATTATCTGCATTAAAGTAGCTAACATTATACTTGGAGAAACGACAGGAAAATACTGCCCCAGTCTGCAGAGGTTCATTTGGCGAGCATCTGATAAGGGGCAGCAATAAATAGAAGCAAAAGAAAATAAAACAAAAAGGAGGCTGGATCAATCTAATAATGCCATGGCCGATGGATAAAAAAAACTACTTTATGTTAGTCTTTAAAATGCCCTTTTCCATTGTTTCGGAGACTGGCCTCCGAGATAGGAGTGATATATCCAGTCCCAGTTCCGCCTGCCACGCGGCTGCAATTAATTGCCCCTCCTAAATTGCTTGGGCCACTCTTGCCAGTTGCCCATAGTACGTGACGCTGTAGAGAGAGACAGCGAGGGGGAGTGAGAGAAGATAAACCTCGTAGAATGGCAGGCTTTGGGTGCTCTTCGGCGCTCTCTTCCACAAGGTAAAATTTCACATTCTTAGCCAATAAGCACAAATGTTAGACTACCCACAATCATAACTACGCGTTTTCTTCTTCTTCTTCTTCTTCTTCTTTTTCGTTTCGGATCCCATATTGGGTTTCAGCTTCTATTCCAAGAAGATAAAGGGTAGTATTTAATGTTCTACTTCAAGTTAATTGACGTCGATCCTTTATTCTTATGGAAAGAAAAAGAACAGAGTGTTGGTCTCTATTGGCTCAGCTAATTGACATTCAAGTTTATTTCATTATTTGTTCGTTTGCTTTTAAGTAGTAACAAACTCAACCAAACGAAGCTAGTTCTACTGTCTCAAATAATTCACGTGTCGCAGTTTCTTCCCAATTTTGAGCTTTAATTTCTTCCACTGTCGTTGAAGCCTTTTCTTTACAACCTAACAGGGTATGTCTTTTAATATACTATAAGTTCTAATATAAGTTAGAGGACAAAGGAAAGAGAACCAGTCTTCTTTGGTTCCCTCTTCCCCCCTCCTCTTTTCTGTTTGGTTGACAGAAATGGGAACTTATTTTGGGATACGCATGAAATGAACCTGAGCATTCACTGAATCACTACATACCCAAAAAAAGAAGAAAAACCTGAGCATTCACTTGACATAGTCAACGGAATTTGATCGATGAGCATGGCAGTAAGGGATCAACGTTTTCTTTTCAGCAACTTTCAGACGTCATGGTTGGTTTCCAAAACTCACCGTGGAAGGACCATGCCAAGGAAACTATTCTATCGCAAGCATTTGAACATTAAAGCAGAAGTGAATTATGTGAATACTGAAGAAGCAAAGAAGCTTATAGCAGTCGATGAATACACAATTCTGGATGTGCGAGACAAATCTCAATATGACCGAGCTCATATAAAATCATGTTCTTATGTCCCTCTCTTTATTGAAAACAAAGACAATGATTTTGGTAAGCTTTCTTCCTATACCCGTTCACGTGTCATGTGTGCTCTCCTCTTATTTGCCACTTTAAAATTACACTTGGTATGGATGCCTATAGTTGGATAGCTGCTTTTTGGTTTTAAGTTAGCTGGTAAACTATTTGCAGGTACAATCATAAAGAGGACCGTGCACAACAATTTCGTAGGTTTGTTATTTGGGCTGCCGTTTACTAAACTCAACCCGGATTTTGTGCAATCTGTCAAGGGCCAATTTTCTCCTGAAAGTAAACTCTTACTTGTATGCCAGGAGGGATTAAGGTTAGGTTCCGATATGTTGCTTCATGTTTAACTTCTTAGTTTTAGAAGGTAGTGTCTCAGCTCTCATTGATGAGATACAATTTCAAGTGGGAATTGTCCAGGCAAACTTAAACATGGAATAATTAAACACTCTTAATTTGATTATTAGATGCATGATTGGGACATGCCCTTTGGAGAGGCCACCCATGGATTATGAGGCTCTCATTATGCCTTGTGTGTTCCTTCCTCTTGGGTTAGATTGAACCACTAATAACTAGAACACTGTTGTGGCTTGTACCAATGAAAAGATTTCCTGGACTCTTAAAACAAAACTAGCTGGTTACTGTTACAGTGTCCTGAGTAGAGTGTGGTCCTGTAAGTCTGCCTATTGTCCTGGTGCATATGAGATTAGTTATTCTCGATAATATGCTTTATGAGAGCCTGCAAAACATCTTCAACGCACAAACAACACAACTCAATGAATGCAGGACTTGGACACAGCTAGGACATGCTTGTTGCTGTGCTAACTTGTCAGGACACGATTAATCCAAACCCAAAAAACGAAAGGAGAGGAAATTGGATATCTCTTTTGTTCCTTTTTGCTTCATATTGGGTTCTATTTGCCTAATCTACAAACCGTTTGACAGGGTTCTGTTTCCTTTTCAATGTCAAGGTCTGCTGCTGCTGCTACGAAGCTAGAGCAAGCTGGTTTTCAAAACATAGCATGCATAACATCAGGCCTCAAGGCTGTGAAGCCAGGTTCAAACCGCATTGTGATACTTTTTCTACTGAATCGACCTAATCCGGTATGTATAGGTGAAGAAAAGAATGGGGTTTCTGTTTGCAGGAACATTTGATACTGTCGGAACCACTGAGTTGAAGGATGCAGGCAAAGCTGGATTAGTCCAAGTTCAAGGAAAGATCTCAGCTGTACTTGGAACAGTACTCATCTGTAAGTGTTCTTCAGGAGCCCCTTGAGGCCACCATGCTGTTACCCTTGATATGCTTGGCCTCTCAAGTTCATTTATTTTCTTAATGACTTGTGCAGGTGCATATCTATTCATCACCTTCTTCCCGGAGCAAGCAGAGAAGCTGCTCCAACTTGCACCAGTGGGCTAGGCTTCGTAAAATCCTTAGATTTTATTATTATTATTATGATTATTTTCCAGTTTCTCTCATAGTTCTTAAATGAAAGAAATTTTTAATGTGGGGGAAGTCTTCTATTATGTGTACCAGTCGCAAAAAAAAAATTGTTAATAGTGAAAGCCATTTTACTTGGTTACGTGTCCATTTTTGAACAAAACAAAAAAAGTCATTTCTGATTAAATTTTTGCACGAATATATTCTCAAAAGCTCAAAATCCATACATGCATTGAGAAATGTAGATCAACCATAAAGGCCAGGCTACTTTACATCTGCTAAGTGGTAACAGCAGAGAGGCTATTTTTTCTCCTCTTTGAGTTTTTTACTAATGTGATCCACGCGAGAGTATAATCATTTGTGGTAACTTCAAAGAAAAACACCATTTCTTTACATATCGAGTAAGATATTTCTACTCGTTCCTCAGTTTTCCCCTGAATTAATTTCGACCATCAAGATCTTGATGTGCCATCTAAAATTATAACCAGTCCCTTTTGCAGCAATTCTTCGACTAGTTAAACTGGATTTCATATCCAGCTGCAAATTCTATTAGAAATTCATAAACAATTCAATCAGGAAAGACTAAACTCAAGAACTCACAACGGGTAAAATTTTAAAAGCTTGAACCAACTTCAACATGCTAGACCAAGAGAGAAACCACCAAGCTGTGAACCAAGTTGTAAAATAATACAGCAAGATTTTCTTTTTCTTTTTCAAAATTCAAGTATTACAACGAGATTAAGGAATATATCTTCAATCTCACTGCACCATTGTCAATACACTATAGCTTTACCACTCTGAAGTAAACAGGGTTGATTCTCGGCTGCCAGCAGTGCAACCAGAAGTGGCTACTGCAACTTGGTGAGGGCTGAAAATAATGACTAGAGAACAACTGTACCAATCTTTAATTGTGCCACGGGATTAACGCAATATATCAGTCACCTTGTAGAAAGTAGAGCTGACGGACGTTTCCCGACGCTGAGACAATAATTAAACAACTTGGTTAAGAGTCAATAAATGATTTATGGGATTATTCATAGGGGAAAATACACTTTCCACCCACAAATTACTATGATAGTGACACATTGCACCCCAAACTATCATCTTTAAGACATTACACCCTCAAACTACCAATGTTAGACACTTTACACCGTAAACTACCAACTTTGACACATTACACCCTCTAACTACTAATGTTAAACACTTTACATCCTCCATTTGACAATAATACCCTTAATAAATTAATGAATTGACAACAATATCTTTAATATATGCAAAATTGGTAAAGGGTATTATCGTCATTTTAGTCTACAAATTTGACATAGGGTGCAAAATGTCAAAAATTGGTAGATAGAGTGTGCAATGTATCAAAATTGGTAGTTTACGGTGCAAAGTGTAAAACTTATGGTAGTTCGTGGGTGAAAAATGTATTTTCCCCTTATTCATACTAGGAAAAGATGGTATAAAATTATTTTGTTAGTATTAACAGAGAGACCCATCCTCTGAAAACATAAAAATCAGCAAAGGAAGTAAAAGTAAAAACATGGCATTCAAGCCAACTTTAATCCTTGCAATCAGATGACAACAAATATAGAATGTGGAGTTATGTCACGAGGACGGAAAAATATTCTCTAAACCAAAAATCAAATCCCACCAAAAGATCAGGCCACCAAAACCAATAAGCAAGTCCGGTGCAACTGACCCATCTCAGCTAATTCTGTTTCCAATGAAAAGCAGAACCCAGTACGATCTAGCATCTGACATTAACGTTGCCCCAGGGAAAAAAAGGGAAGAAAAAAAATTCACTCTGGTAACACAGTTGGTAAACTTGAATTCTCCAGAACATGAAGATCATAAAGTGCAAGCTGTCTTCATATTCACATTGAATGAATAAAAACAATCCCACAAGAAATAAATCCTGAACTACAAATGAGATCAAGAAAAACAAAATGGTCGAGAACACAGTAACTAGCATTCAGCAAGAAAAATAAGAAGCGAACTCAAAAATAAGTCCAAGAAGCAAGATGACTAATTGTATTTTGTGAATGAACAGAGATGCACATGGAGATCCGAGTGCATATAATTTTCAGCAGAATATAGCCTTCATGTCGCAACAAAACAAAAACAGATGAAAGAGAAAATCATTACCATATAACCAATCCTTAAAACAAACATGGAGTGCAGATGACAACTCTCGTTTACGAGTCTCTTCAAGGGGTGCTTCCCTCAATAATTGTTTTATCTCCCCTAAATTCTTTTGCTGCAAACACAAACAATCCAAACGAAGATCAGGAGAATCAATTAGAATTAAAGTCTAACACTTCCACACACAAGAAACCTAGGTACCATTGTAAAAACAAAGGACCTCAGTTAATCAGCATGGTACAGTGGACATACATTTCTCTGCTGTGCCATCAAATAAACATCAGGTAGTTGAAATGGGTTGTCTTTTGTAGACCCAGACGATTCACCTCCAAACCAGTCAGGAATCTGTACACACCCCATGAGGAAAAACATTCAAATAAATCAGGACAAAGCAAATGCCCACAAAACCAGGCATCCACTTTCATACTGATTCAATTACCCACAACCCCACCAACAAATCCAGCACTGACAAAAGTTCCATACCAAGATAGAAAAAGAAAAGTATAGAACATACCAAAAAATTTGTGAACTGATCAGGGTCTAGTCGTGTGGCGGACTCAGTCTGCACATCAGATACACCTGCAGGATGAGATAATGAATCATGTGGATCAACCACTCCTAGTGCCAGGGGTTCGTCCCATCTGTTAATTGTAGCCTCAACACCAACTTCATTCATGTGCTGCTCCAACTGAGAGTAAAATGTATTGTATGGTGCCACCTAAAAATGAGGGCAACAAAAAGTATTTCTGAAAAATGCTAAGCATTAATAGTACTTGGAGCTAAAAAAATGCAAAGAATAATCGTGCTTAACAAAATGCTTCATAGATAAAGAAAACATCCTGGATCTTATTCAATTTTTGAACAGGACTGTATTCCTTTACAATCAGTTTGATCATTGAAGCTTTATGGACAACCTAGGCATGCAATATGCCATAAGAATGACCACATAATGAAGTGAAAATTATCCTGTGAATCCTAACCAAATAACGAGCAAGATCATACAGCAACTCCAGATGGTGAATCCATTCAGCTAAACTCACTATATTCCAATTTGAGAATGATGATAAACTTGATGCATGAGTGAATCTTGATCAGTTGTATACTACAACGCAATATGACATTATGAATTGAAGTAAATAGTTTGAGTCGCCCACCTGCAGCTTATGGTTATCACCAACTATAAGTGGTCGCTGGTTCACCCCCAAAAAGAACATGCATTCTCTGCAGTTTGCAATGCAGATTCGCTTTGCTGCCGTAATTACATGAACTCGTTCACAATGCTCAACCTTTACAGCCTAAAAGTCACATAATTTAAGATGCATCCGTGTCAGTTTCCATCCAGATAGTGTTTTCCATCCATAACTAATAACACTCAAAATGAGTAAAAAATTGGCAAAAATATCTTTAGATTACCAAGTTTATCACTTCATGTAAGCATGCAGGATATGTTACTATAGCAGTGCAATGAGGGCTCAGAAATTATTCTTGAAATATCTTGCACAGGTGAAAAAGCTAATATAGCAAAATTTAGATATATTTCATTTGTCAGAAGAAGCATTGTTGCTTCAACCAAGTATGCCTATTGCAGGTCAACAAACATTTTAAACTGCTTTACAACATAAGAAAACAATGACAAATAATGGACAACAGCAGATAGGGCATCTCTGCGGAGAGCTCTCCAATACCAAAGAACCAACTATAGATGACCATATGATGGACAATTCATTCTAGCTATTTATTGGCATACAACATGAAGAAGTCATTTTACAGGTTGAGCAGCACTTGGTGAGCAGCACAAACACCAACACCAAGTTTGATAGTTACTAGAAAGTATCGAAGGAAAGAACTCATACAAACAAGAAAATATATAGAAGAAAAAGAACCAAAAGAAGCAAGTATGTACTAGGGTTCACAAACTTTTTAAAAGGAAAAGAAACTTAAAAAAAAAAAAAGACTTACTGGGATTAAAAATAAAAAAACAAATCAATCACTGGAGCATTGATGAACAAGTAGTAATGACATAGCAAGTACTTTATTACCTTGCCAACTGCTCCGAGAACTATGGTAGAATCAGAACAGCCGTAAATGGTGGCATATCTCAAAGGCGCTAAGATGTAAATGACAGAATCTTGACAATTTAGGACCTGCAATTGCGGAATTTTATTTTAGAAGAATAATCAACATAGAAACTGTACTTTATTGATAAATTGAGGACAGAGGTGAATTATTGCACTTATATGGAACAGAGCACGCAAGAGAATATGCTGGCTGTAACCACAAAAGGAATAACTATGGTCCTTTTCACTCAGAAAAATTAATAACTCCTTTCCCATCTCAAATGAGAACTAATTTCCATTATAGACCTGCCAATTTGGATCTAAGAAAGACATTCTTTTAAATTATAAAGGACATAATTGAATATCCAGCGTAATCTAGTTTCTACGTCATGTATCTCACCCTCATTTCTCACCACTACTCCAACCAGATAGAATAAATATCTGGAATATCTAAAGAAATAAATGATCGCTTGCACGTATACTAGCTTCAAAAAGATGATTCAAATTGAAAGAATGACACTTCGATGTATAGAGTAAATGTGTATATCAAACATGAAAATAGGAACAATTGCATGACCGACAACTGAAAGAAATTAAGAACAGGCAGTCAGTACGTAAATTCAGTATCTATCCTAAAATCCAATCCATTCTGTTAGACATGCCCCCAGATATGAATTACATATAGATGCCCCCAACAAATTTCAAATAGTACTCAGTGAAATATGGAGGCCAGCAGAATCTGAAAGCAAGGATCAAGTATCTGGTTTCTCTTACTTAAAATTTCACATGTAATATTCTAAGGTACCAAAAACTTAAATATTACAAAGTATCATGGATTATGCATAAATGATCAAGAAACTAATTAGACTGAATCTACCTCAACCTAAGTCCAGTCACTGATTATCAGATCTCATGATTTGGATTCAAGTTCAGGATGGAGATGTAGGATCAGCTACATAGGCAATGACAAGTAACCTTGCACGCAAAATTAAATGCATTTCAAGACAGATGTGTCACATACAAACCTTCACTGAGGGACCTTTAAGATCAGATGCTTGCTTTAAAAGCGACGACTTGGAGATCCCCTCAATAAAACTGGGACCTCTAGCACTTGGTGAGGCCTTAATTGAAGTTGTGCACGCATCAGCCATAGCAACATCCTGATCAGAGGCAGTCGGTGGGCCATTTTCTTTAAGAGAAGCTCTTTCCGAAATATGTTCCAAAGCAGAAGCTATATTCTGTAGAACCCAATCGAGGACTTGTGCTGCAGGAACGGGTGCCGCAGGCATGTCAGGATCTGAATTCGCAAAAAATGGAGCATGTTGACTCAGCTGAATTCCTTCAGCTGCCTTATCACCAAATTGAATCAGAAACCCAAGGTGTTCAAATCTATCCATAGTCAGCACCTACCAAAAATAGGGCTATTTAGCAAACAATGAGGCAAGAAATCCCAGCAAACACACAGGAACTTACAAGTTCAAAGACATAAATATTACCAGCAACAGAAAGTGAAATTGATAACTTTAAAAAGAAAAACAGGAAAAGTAGTGATTTCATTCACATAAAGCATGGCCAAGCCCTCTGTATAAACGTATACAGCAGAGAATTTCACAACCTAACCTGTTAAGTCAAAGTACAGCAAAGGACTGGCCTCGGTGCCTCCAATATTTTGTTAGAGAAATGTCAACAAACAGATTGAGACAATCCATAAGATTCATGTTCATTTCATCAATGGAAATACTTGACAGATAGAATAAAACAAGAAACTGAGCCCCTTATAGCTTCATAAGTGTTTTCCTAGTGAGACTGAAATGACGGGAAGCATTTCCCAGGCTTCCGAATTATGAGTAAAACACTTGATTTTGCCTTAATAGTAACCATAAAACTGCTTAAAAAAATGCTCGCATTAAAGTCTACATCTAATAAAAAAAGGCTAGCATGTACTAAAAGACAGGAAAAGAAAAAAAGAAGCAAAGCCTCCAGCAAACTCAGTAGCAAAAAATGCAGCAGTTTTACAAACCAAAGATTCTTCGCCTTCCCCTTCCACAGGCTCCGCTAAGAGAGAAAGAATGTTAGCCAAGTGCTTTTGGAGATATGATAACTGATGCGCCTCTTCGTCAGTCTGGGACGGCATAAACCGACGGCTGTTGCTACGTACAAGCTGCCATATGATGGAACAACAAGATTTAAGAAAGTTTGACTAAATAAGCAAAATGACTAAAATAAAAGGTCCTAGTGAAAGTTAAAGGTTCTAACAACCAAATAGGAAACGAAAACCACAATCAACCAAGGAGAAACTCTGTAATCCCGTATATTGAATGTTCAGAGCTACAGAATTCATTAACGTGAGATTAAACAAAACCTTATCCTAACTGCTTGGGTTAATCACATCAATCCTACCAAGCAGTAGCCTGCGAATCAGAAAAGTGGCACAAAACTGGCATATGAGAGTTGCAGGTGAACAGATTGTATCACTACCATAAAAATCCTAACAAATGCATCCTGCAAGTTAAAGCATGAAAATTCCACACACAGGCTGACAATTAGGTGCTCGATAATTCTACATTACACGTAGTTAGGTTCACTAAAATTTTAAAGAAAAAATGAACGTTTGTTGAAAGAAAAAACAAACATTTTCCATGCATTTTAGAACCATCTAACAAATAAGTCAAATATAACGTTTTCACAGACAAACTAGAAGCCGTAGCAATTCATGCAAAATTCTTTTTGAACCAAATTCACAAAATCAAAGAAAAATTCTAACCGCATTTGAGTAATATTGGACAAAAGCAATAAAAAAAATTTCAATTCAGACAAGCTCAATAACAAGGTTCCCCGGCATAGTAATAAAGGTCTAAATTCCACCTGAGAGACGTCGCGCCACGAAAACCATCACACTGACTAGAAATTGCAAATTCCTTGCAAACAAGTAGATTGGCAATACGCATCGATAAAAGAACTATCTCACGAACGTCGTGAAAATTCAATTCTGCATTTCGAATTACACATTCTAAGAAATTCAGAGCGATTAACAGAGTCACCTGGAGCGGCGAGAGGGCGGACAAGTAGCCATCAAAGGCGGACGTGGAGGGCCAGACATCGGCGACGGAGGCCGAGTCCTTGTGCGTCCTTGGAAGAAGCTTCTTGTATGACTGGATGTATAGGAAGAGGAGCAGATCGTGAACATCGGCAGAGGCGCAATCAATCTCTTCGGGTTTGGAGCGGACGTGCGGGTCGGAGTCGGAGTGAAGGACAGAGGCGAGGGTGTCGAGGACGAGGCGAGCGTGGTCGGGGGAGATCTGGAGGGCCTCCGACAGGGCGGCCGAGTCGACCCTGTGATTCTTGGTGGAGGAGATGAAGGTTTGCTTGAGGGGGATTAGGGCTTGAGTCGGGTCGGCGAAGACGAGCTTAGGAATTGGGAGTAGGCCATGCTCGAAGGGTTCTCGCCGAGGATGGAGAAGAGAGAGCGGGTTCGGGTTTGGGTTTGGGTTTGGGTCTCTCACCGAGGACGATGAAGATGTGGAGGGATCAATGGGGTCGCTCATTGCTAGGAGGAAGAGAGCGAGAGAGACTGGTTGGAGTTGCAGATACTTGAGATGAAAATCGAGAGAGAGAGAGAGATGGGATTAGGTGTATACAAGTTCAGGGGGGAGAGACTGCGCGGCAGTGTGCTATTGGATGTCAGCGAGGAAGCAGCGAAGCCAGGGGGAATTAACTAGTGCAGTGTCTTCTGCGTTAGCGACTTAGATCGACTGACAAGCTAGCGGTGGAGTATGAAATCCAGATCGAACAGACGTCTAGGAGAGACCAGACCAGCTTGCAGGCAATTGATTTTTTCTGAGCGCTAAGACGTAATTGATTGGTGTATGTACTAAATATTTCCTCGCATAAAAAGCAATTTTATTCAGTTTTCAATTCGTATAAAATAAAGGGAAAAATAAAGAGATAAATGTAAAATCACTCCCCAACAATCGTTTTAATTCCTAAAAACATCGATTTAGTCCTTGTGATTCTATTTTCGTTTGTTATTGGTCCTCCATTAGGGACTGATTTTATCACTTTCTGAAATCACAAGGACTAAATTGATATTTTTCATATCACAGGAACTAAATCGATTTTTGCGTATAGCACAAGGACCAATTTTGCATTTATCGTTAAAATAAAATCTCAAGTGGATATGTTATACTTTGTGACTTTCTGGTTGTGTGATATTTAGACAAAACTAGCTAGTAAAGCAATTGTGGTTGGTATCTACGCCGAGGTGCTAGAGCTTGAAGTTCCTTTAAGACACTTTTGGATATTTAAAAGGAAAGAACAGGAGCCATACAAATAGGCTATTCAGTTTTAGAACCCAAAAATCAAGCATATTCAGTAATGGGGCTAGCCAATTTGGGTGCTAATGTGCTAAATGGCCGGCTATACATAGGATTCGCGGCTCCACGGGTCACCCTTCTTCACAAACAAAAATTACAAGTTAGAAAAACAAAAAAAGACCCACAAGGAGCTTTACAAGCGGCGAGTTTAGGGGCCAACAATAAAGTGGCTTTGAAAGAGGATACAAGATTCTCGGATGTGTCGGGCTCGAAGCCTAAAGCGAGAGGATCCGAGGGTCCTAGGAAGCACGAAAAATCCGTGAAAGTAACAAACCAACCGTTGAAGGCTCTTCGACGGCGTCAAAGGACCGGCGCCCTTATAGAACTAACCATAAAATCCCAGCTGTAATTACAAACAGTGGAAAAACACATAAGCAAACCGAAACAAGCCCTAAACAGAGGGGCTGACCCAAACGGGCGAAAACATAACCTAAAACAAAGCCCTAAACAGAGGGGCTGGCCCAAACGGGCAAAAACGCAACATAAACGTCGGGGAAGACCCGGACATCTTTGGCCACGGTGGCGGCGAAGGTGGCGGCGCATGGGGAACGGAGAAGGAGATCCTTAGTGAAACATGTAGGGCAGGAGCCGCACAGTCCACTCCGGAGGAGAAGAGCGTGATTCGGGGTGCGGAGGGGCTCACACGGGCGGCCATTTGCCTCGGCGCGTCAGATTCGCGCGTGGAGCTAGACGCGCCGCCTGTGGAGTGCCGGGGAGGACGGTCCTGGGAGCTCTCGGCGTGCGGAGTACAACCAGCCGGCGCATTCGTGTCCGAATGAGACGGAAAACGCCGAACACCTCTTGGAAGCCACCTGCAAAGAAAAACTAAAAAATCTTCCAACCAACCGGACCAGAGAAGAAGAAAGGGAAGAGGGGGAGGGGAAAAGGAGAAGAAAAAAAAGGAGGGAGGGAGCTCCGTAGGGGCACGGTACGTGGGCGAACAGAGAGTCGAGAGAGAAGGGTGTTGATTTGCCTTTTTGTCAACCCACGGGTCACCCTTCTGTTGTTGCTTTTTCGCGTTTTGCTCCACCGATAGAGTAAAAAAGAAGATGGCTTTGAGCTTTCTCGTGGAGGTGGCATCCTCAATTCATCAAAATACAGTAGTATTTTCAAGTATAGGGAGCCACGGACGGTGCTAGCGAGGCGAAAGCAGCCAATGAATGAACACTAACTAGCTTCGAAGCAACTTTTAGTTCCTTAAAGAGCAAGACCATGCGATTTTCAACTCCTATTGTCGTCTTTCCTGAGAGAAAAAAGCTAACGATATTGACCGCAAGCACAAGAAAATCACAAACTGTCGTTCATAGTTTTCCTTTTGGGTACGCTTTGGTCATGATTACTTGCATCTAACTGGACATCATCACCAAAAAATGCAGCATACGTTCGGCGGATGCGCCAAACTTCTGTCGAATTTTAACTACAGAGAAAGAGAGCATAGGAGAGCAAGAAACTGAAGACAGAGCTAGCAGAGGAAGGCAAGAAACTGAAGAATGTTATTGCTTAAGACTTCTCATTACACGAGAAGAAACTGAACTGGTTAACTTATCTAAACAAAATGGTTTGTTTAAAACTTCAATCCTTATCAGTTCTGGATGTCTTGTGTTTTTTTCTCTTTTGTGGCTGATGCTCGTTGGGAACTTTCTCGATGCTCGTTGCCATCCGCTATGTAGATGGGTCACTTTCGCTTTTCTGGAAGGGGAAGAAGGTTTAGAAGCATGCATGATAGAGAGCTTAATAGAAAGTCAAGCGATTGCCATTCACATTTTCTCATGCTAATTTTCTGAAGATACTGATCTTTGCAGAAGAAAAGAGAGAGAGAGGGCGAGAGGGGGAGAGAGAGAGACAGAGAGAGAGAGAGAGAGAGAGAGAGAGAATAAGAAGAAGCTAAAGGCATTCCGGATCTGGATGGGTTTGACACTGGCTGACTAATTGGATGATTATAAAAATATCACCTTCAAGGTTAATATTCAATGTTTTTAATTGTCTTGCTGCTGAATCCGTTATCATCATTAGACCTACTTCGGCTTCATCAGTACTGAAGGTTCCATTGGTGCTCCTTTGTAGGCCTATGTGTGGATCGGCTTCCCAAGCTAGTCCGAGCATATTGCTGCAGCCTGCAAGGCTGCAATGAAAGCTAAATCTTGATATCTGCATCAAAATTTAGGGTGACAGAGTTTGCTAAGGTGTACTTGGCTAACTAATTAAGGTGCTTCTACTTCGATCCAGGCTACCTGATCCTTCTTTTAGCTGTTTTATTCCCTTGTTAGCTTGTAGCTCCTGAACAGCTATGGGTACTGTATTTTCACAGGAATTGTGATTTTCCAGATTTGAGGGGTATAACTCCAACTACGGAAGACATTATTTGTTCAGGCCCTACCAGTACAGCTTCTTTCTCTAATAATCCACACGACACCGTTATCTCTCTTTTAGATTCTTTAGACAAAGTCTATGATCATCATGATACAATCTCAGCCTATCCAAGTTTTTGGCTATGACCATCCTGGCCCTTCGCTCTTACAAGCACTAGCCATACAGTACTCAAGGAGCAAAGACACCGCCAATCATGGCGCCGACAGAATGCAAATATATATAGAAACTAAGAAAAGCATTTAAGAAGTTACCTTTCTCTTCTGTTCGATTAGCCTTTTGTTCTATCTTCTGGCGACAACATTATGACCTTGTTATTTCCTATATATCATGAGTGGAAATTGATGTTCCACTCCACCTATAACTTGATGATCCTTCATTAACAACTTAATACACCCACCTGCGATCAAGAGATTATAATCTCAATCCAGGAAGAACCATGAATGGAGCTTCTTTAGACGGTAAAATTGGTTAGTTTCTGTAAGCTCTCATCGTAACACCATTTTCTAGTGGCTTCGAGGCAAAGGGAGACTTGTTCATTTTGCTTTCTGTACGCCTTTCCGGATGCGCAGGATTGGAAAGAGAAAATCCTTAGAGCCAAACACTAGTTAAGCAGTTATTCATTTATGTCCTCATTATATAAGAAGATACATATATCCTCTGAAGTCTGACCGATAGCCATTGGGGGCTGCCGGCCATAGTAAATAGTATTAATTCATTACCGTCCACAGCTAGCTTTTGTGGATTCTATTAGTACCGGACATAACTGTTTTGAGAACATTTTCCCCAGTTACGAACATGGTTTCCCAAAATAAAAATCTCACACTTTTCTGTGTAGGCTAACTATAGACTATTAAGGCAAGTTAAGACATGTTGGATTCAAATTTCAATTAGTTGCTCTCACTTAACTGATATACATATACGGCAGATGAGTGTGCATTCTTGTATTTTTTCAATCAGTCGCAATATGCTCTACACGTGTTTTAAGATCCATTCTAGACGGAACACGAGATTAGTTCATGCATTTCTATCATTACCAAAAAAAACGAATTAATTAGTGATTCAAATATTTGATTCATAAGAAATAATATTCACATGCTAATGAATCAATATCCTTCCTAAGATCATATATGTAACTACAGAGCATGTACGTTTAACCAGTATTCTCAGGATTTTTCTGAATCCTCACAACACAAAAAAATCTACAACCAAACATTATTTTTAACACTACGTAAAAATAATTACAACACGCATACCAATAAAGTTAACATCACCTAAAAATTCTCAAAACATACAAAATTCTCAAAACACAGCTCAGCTCAGCTCAACTCAACTCAATGGAACACCCATGTTGAAAGCTTTAGTGATTGTTTATATTTCTTTCTATTTTTTTCCCAGTCACCTACGCAATCGTCTGTCCTTGGGATTGAGAAGCCAAGCATGAGGGCCATAGAACCGTGGTGTACTCTAGCTGGAGTCCAACGAAAGCAAGGAATATCTGTCCCACCCCACCAAAACACACATGTAAAAACAAAGCATTGATAGCCCCTTTGTCCTTGTACGTACGGAGTAGAATCCCGTTTTACTCTTTTACCTCTTATAAACCGTGCTCGACGAAAGCCACGTGCAGGCTGATCCGGATTCCGAAAGCTACATACTCGACCACCGTCCTTGACACAAGTGTCGCGCAGACGAGTGCAAAGTGCAGAATCTTGCATGCTCCGACAGAGTGGCGTCACGGTGTTTGGCTACATATCCACATCCAACTATCCAAGTCCTTCTTCTTCTTCTTCTTTTTTTTCTTTTTTTTTTTAAATGTTTTTCCTATTTACATCAAGTCCTCCACTATTTTGTTTCTTATCTATTTTCAAATAAGAGTGTACAATATTCAATATTATCTTATTAATTATCAGGTATTGTATTTTTTTAATTCAATGGTCCAATAATCTTAATCTTTTTCTTCTTTTTTCATAAATAAAACCTATACATTTAACTAACAATAAAAGTAGAGCAGGATATTCATTTTATAAAAAATGTTAAGATTTTTAGAAATTTTGATAAAATTGTAACTATTTCTATAAATTAAAATTTGGGTTAATTATATTTTACACCCACGTAGTTTTGGAGTTCTAACACTTTGCACTCCGTTCGTTTAATTTCGAGACATTTCACCCTTGTAGTTTGGGGGTCTTGACACTTTGCACCCCAGTCAATTTATTTGTAATTTCTAACGGAAAAGTCACTGACGTGCAAAACGTGTGACTGATTTTTTTGGTGTAAAGTATCAAAAATAAAAAGAACGGTGTGCAAAGTATCAGACCCCTCAACTATATGGGTCCAAAGTGTAATTAAATCTTTTTGAAAATTAGAGATAAAATGGGCAAGTGAGCCACGTACATATCACGTTACTGAATTTTTCGTTCAAACTAACGGATAAGAGACGGCGGAGTGTTTGTGTAAAAAGTTGTTGGAGTTTGTGTTTAAGGTATCGGTGTTTGTGTATAATTTTTTGATATTTTAGATGTTCCTTTATGAATTTTGTTGCATTCGTTATAGCTTGGAATACTTTTACAAAATGGACATACCTTAAGTTGTTGTCACTACCAAATCAAATAAGTAAGAAAATTAGAATTATAACTAGTGATACAAAAAGGGCAATCCATTTATTCACAGATGTAGCCATTAAGACTGTCTGTGCATATTTACCTAATTAAAATTATAAAAAGTAAATGTCTGTATAAAAAGTTAATTGACAGCTTCTGTATATGCGTCAACCTTTTCGTTGGTCGGAAGTAGGCATATAAACTTCTCCAGCATTAACGACTCGTGACTAGTGAGTCATACCCGGACATACTTTAATTAATTATAATCTTCCTATAACTAAATTGAAGTCATTTCTTATGTATAAAACAACTTCAGAAGTATTTAAAAATATTATAACTGCGGAAAACAGTGCACGAATTTAGTAAACCACCGTCAGGAAGTGCATCATTATCAATCAATTAGATTATATCGTTCTCGTTGAACTAACTTGTTAACGAAGAATACTTCTCATGACTTAGAGGAAAAAAAATACTTTTCATGATGTGTTGATTGACTGCGCTAACTAACATAATTCCAAATGACGTGTCATTTTCTGGAGCTTTCCAAAACTATAGATACTATTTTTGATAGTGAGCCGGCAAAGTTTTTGGGTTGCAAAATTATTTTATCAAAATTTATAGAAAATTGAATAGTGATGAAAAAAAATTAAGTAGATTGTATTTTTATTGAGATTTATAAAAAGTTGGTAATTTTTCCAGCCTTAATTACCATGACAGTTCATGTGGTATTAATTTTTAGAAAAATTGATATTTTAGTCCTTAGGTTTACACACTTTTACGTTTTAGTCCTTAGATTTCAAATTATAAATCTAAAGCCCTTGGGTTTACATTTTTTTACATAATTGTCCTTCCGTCAGGGATCCCTTAGCTTCCCTAACGGAAGGTCACATCAGCTTACAACTCAGCAGCTGATATGACAATAAAAATTGACAGTTTAGTCCTTAAATTTTACGTCGTTTTATTTTTTAGTCTTTAGGTTTAATTTTTTAAAATTTTAGTCATTCAGTTTACATTTTTTGACTAAATGGTCATTCAATCAAGAATTACTGATCAAATTTTGAAATACAAATTTTGGCCTTGAATATTCAATAATAACATGTCATTTTTAGTTTTGACAATTTTAATAACACATTTAATAGGACTAAAAAATTCAAAATTCAATTTAAATCCTAAAAAATCTACAATTTTCATTAAAACTCTATCTTTTGAATAGTAAAAAGTTCGAAAAGTTAAAAATATATTTATTTTTTAAAAAATTAAGAGAATATGAGTGTTTTCTCCTCTTTTAGTATTTTCAAATTCTTTCTTGTCTATATATATTTTGTATTATCTCTACAATGTCTAATGTCTGCATACTCAATTTTTATATATATTTTGTATTATCTCTACAATGTTTATTATAATATTTATTTTTGTATATTATTTACTTTTTATACAAATACAATTAAAATTCCGAAAAATATTTTCAATTTTTTTACTTAAGAATATATAAGACGCATTTATAGTTGTTAAAAATTGAGTATGTAAACACTGGACAAGGAAAAATTTGAAAAAGAGGAAAAAACACTCATATTTTCTTTCTTTTTAAAAAATAATTATATTTTTAACTTTTAGAACTTTTTACTATTCAAGACACAGAGTTTTAATGAAAATTGTAGATTTTTTAGGATTTAAATTGAATTTTGAATTTTTTTAGTCCTATTAAATGTGTTATTAAAATTGTCAAAACTAAAAATGACATGTTATTATTCAATATTCCAGGCCAAAATTTGTATTTCAAAATTTGAACAGTAATTTTTTATGGAATGACCATTTAGTCAAAAAATGTAAACTGAAGGACTAAAATTTTAAAAAATTAAACCTAAGGACTAAAAAATAAAACGATGTAAAACGTAAGGACTAAACTGTCAATTTTTATTGCCACATCAGCTGCTGATATGGCCTTCCATTAGGGAAACTAACAGAATAACAATTTTGTAAAAAAATGTAAACCCAAGGGCTTTAGATTTAAAATTTGAAACCTAAGGACTAAAACGTAAAAGTGTGTAAATCTAAAGACTAAAATGTCAATTTCCCTAATTTTTAATAAATCTTCTTGAGGTACAATTTTGAACATGTACTTATGGTCTATTTTACTTTTGATAGACGACCTGTGTGTTTAAAAAATTAACTACATGGACTGTTCAGTTCAAAGTTGTAATCCTGAGACTGATTTGTTAAAAGTCAAGACTACAGGGACTGTATAAGTAATTAAGTTTTTTTTAAAGGTATTTGATTGTAAATGTATTTTTATAGAATTTTTGTAAAAAAAGTGTAGATAAATAATTTTGTAACAACTCAAGGATAAACATTAGTCACATCTGTGCTTTGACTTCAAAAGGACTAGTCAATGTTGCTCTTGAAGTTCCTTTGATCATTATAAAGCTTTGTTCGACCTAGTAAGGTCCCAATGTGAGACTTTACCCTTATAAAACCAATATCTCAGTCATCCTCTTCTCTCGCTCCATGTGTGAATTGGGGTATCACAAATTTTCTCTTTAAATCTTTGACGTCTTCGTCAAGGCCACACCAAAGTCATATTGGTGGTTACTATGACCGCTTTGGTATCATTTGTAACGATCCAAGGATAAACACTAGTCACATCTGTGTTTTGACTTCAAAATGACTAGTCAATGTTGCTCTTGAAGATTTTTGGATCATTATAAAGCTCAGGTCAACCTAGTAAGATCTCAGTGTAGGACTTTTCCCTTATAGAATCAATCTCTCATTCATCATCTTCTCTCACTCTTTGTGCGATTCGAAGTATCATAGATTTGATAGATTTTTTTAATAAAAAATATTGAAATTTAGGAAAAATTATTAAAAAAATATATTTGATTGAATATTATTTGAGAAAGTATTGAATTTTGTGTGAAAAGTTGTTCGAGCTTATGTGAAATTGTATTAGATTTTATATTAAATTTTTTAAGCTTTGAATGTTGTATTTGTAATTTTTTATTTTCGAAATTGCAGAATTTGAATTGCCCAAGATAACAATGACATTTACAGAATACAACATTTACAGCATACAACATTTACAAAATACAACATTTTACAAAATTAAAATTAACAAACCTCACCTAGCTGGTGAGAGATTTGGGGTTGATGATGTGGGTATTTTTTATGATCAAATTGGTGGTTATGGAGCTGGATCTGACCTTGGATATGGTGGATATGAGATGATGTTAGCTTACCTCAGCCTAAGAGTGCCTTGGTTGCGGAAACCATTTTGGTTTCGGTTCGAGAACCTGTCTGAAAACACGTGCGTCATCGAGGGGGAGCAACCATATAGGTAAAAGTTGGACTGGGGGGTGGACATTGGCGAGCAGGAGGCAGTGTGCCTGGTTGCTGAAAACCAATTTGGTTTTGGTTCTAGAGCCCGTCTGAAAACACGTGGGTCATAGAGGGGGAGCAACCATCTGGGTAGAAATTGGATTTTAGGGGGGGTGGACGTTGGCGAGCGGGAGCCTTTGATGAAGAAGACTCTAGGAGAGTCAAGAGAGATTGAAGTCTCACGTGAGTCACTTGGGTCGTTTTGACTTGGGTAACCTTTTATTATTATTATTATTATTAACACCACCCAGGCTCAAACAATGATTTTTTTTTTAAAAAAAACTTATTGAACCGAAAATTTCAGCATTTTTTATTCCGATTCCAAAATTTCTCAAAATATAGGATATGGTTCCAGTATCAGTATTTCGCTACCGCAACAGGCATCGAGATTTTCGGTTTTCACATGAAAAAATTCTCAGCCTTACTAGAACTAGGGCTGTCCAAAAAATCGGCCGGACTGGTTTTGGCCAAATTCAGCCGAAACCGGACCGGTTTTGGACAATTCAGACCGAGATCGGTATACTCCTGTCCGGTTCTGGGTTACCCATGTGGAAAACTACAACGAGACCAGAGTATACCACTCCAAACCGGTCCTTACCGGTAAAACCCAAAAAAACCTAAAAAAAAACCCAAAAAGGCCTGAAAAGAGAAAAAAATGTTAAGAGGCCCAAACCGGACAACCCAAACCGAAACCGGTCCCGTGTGCTTCCTTCACAAAATGTCCGATTTGACCGGACCGAACCGGCCAATGGACAGCCTGGAACACACACCAACGTTACTTTGGCTTTGCCTGTAGCCAAGGGAATCAATTTCTTAACATAAATTAATTTACCTTACGGCCTCTGTTATCATCTTTGTGGAAGAAAAGGATAAAAATACAGGCCGGACGTGTTGGGGTAAAGTTGTCATCCAAAATACAAGGTAAATGGAACGCGGACGCTCCTCAGGGCCACATCGGGAATCCAATGTTACCCGGTGAAAAACGCAGCACCACACCGCCTCAGGTGCTCCAGAAACAAACGACGTTGTTTTGCACGTGCGAAAGCCGACCAATGTCCTACGCACATTAGACCCGGGTCCCACTTTCCACCCGCACCCCTACTGTATATCAACAGTCTCTGTTTCTCTCTCTCACGTATCCGGTACACAGTCAAAAAGAAAGAGACAGAGTAGCTTCTGTGTATATCTCTCACATATTCATCAGATCCCACTCCCAAAGCAAAAGCAAAAGCGCTCTCCCTCTCTCTTTCTCCCTCCACCGTTTCCTCACGCTCATCTCTTTGATTTCGCTGCCCACTAAAAGCAAACCCCATTTCCGCTCGCTTCAGCCGGATGATGAACTCCGCAACACTTTCGGTCTAGGCTTTCTCTGATCCTTGTTTATCTTCAAGGTAATGCCTCGAAACCTTCTGCTTTCTGAGGTCTCCTACCTAACCTTTTTCATTTTACTAAGCGTTTTCTGATGCATGTTTGCCGATAAAGTATATGAAATGTAAACCACATTTTATGAGTATTATATTTTTTGTGATCTTGTATTTTGGCTCTCCAAGAAAAAGTAGTTTAGCGAACTGAGGCCAATGAATAAGTTGGACCCAGTTAAGTGTCAGTTTCTCCTTTTATAGGGTCTGCATTCAATGAAAGAAGGAATCAACCCGGTTATGTTATTTACTAATTTATTTTCCCGCGTTTGCTCGGTATTTTCCTGGTTTTCTCGGCAACCAAACACAGCATTTGAATGTGCATGATTGGACTATCTGCGGTTCGTGTCTCTGTTTCTTTCTGATTTTGCTTCGAATAGGTTTCAAGCATTTAGATCTGACGTTCATAAGGTCATTCTCTACCCTTGAACCTTCAAAGTGTCTTCTTCCAAAAGATCTGGGGTTGTTGGACACAACTTTGCGTTTTGCTTTTCGTCTATGGTCTTATCCAGTTCTTAAAATCTAATTTTGAGCACACTCTGTTTTCCCAAATTTTATCCTCTCTTATCAGTTTTTTTTTTGCTTTGACTATTTCCCTTTCGCACCCCCCTCCCCCACACGTCAAATTCGTTATTGTTATTATCCTATTTTTGAGTTTTCCGAATGTTTAGGTAGGGTTGTCTTGTTTTGAGTAACGGCTACTTGACACGGTTTCTTCCGATGTTTAAGGCTTCTGGGAACCGTTGAATAAATACTGACTGAGGGACTCCATCTATAACATCGAGCGCTTTAACTTCAACTTGAACTATTTCATTTGGGTGTCTCTGCTTAAACCCAGAAGATGCAGAGGCCTCCTCCAGAAGATTTTTTGTTGAAGGAGACCTATCCCCATCTTGGAGGGGGAAAGGTCACGGGCGACAAGCATACGAGCACCTATGACCTCGTTGAACAGATGCAGTATCTCTATGTACGGGTTGTCAAGGCCAAGGACTTGCCCGCAAAAGATGTCACCGGTAGTTGTGACCCTTACGTGGAGGTGAAGCTTGGAAACTACAAGGGTACAACTCGGCATTTTGAGAAGAAGTCAAATCCCGAGTGGAACCAGGTATTTGCTTTCTCAAAAGACAGGATTCAGGCTTCGGTGCTTGAGGTTTCTGTCAAGGATAAGGATGTTGTGAAAGATGATTTCATGGGTCGGGTTTTGGTTGATCTGAATGAAGTTCCAAAACGGGTTCCCCCAGATAGTCCATTGGCCCCGCAGTGGTATCGATTGGAGGACAGGAAGGGGGATAAGGTTAAGGGAGAGCTGATGTTGGCTGTTTGGATGGGTACACAAGCTGATGAAGCATTTCCTGAAGCTTGGAATTCAGATGCTGCTGGAGTTAGCGGAACTGATGGACTTTCTAATATGCGTTCAAAGGTGTACCTCTCTCCTAAGCTTTGGTATTTGAGAGTCAATATTATTGAAGCCCAGGACTTGCAACCAAGTGATAAGGGCAGGTTCCCGGAAGTGTACGTGAAGGCTATCCTGGGAAATCAGGCTTTAAGAACCAGGATATCTCAAAGCAGGACTATTAATCCTATGTGGAATGAGGATTTAATGTTTGTAGCTGCTGAGCCATTTGAGGAGCACCTGGTTTTGAGTGTAGAAGACAGAGTTGCACCAAACAAGGATGAACTTTTGGGGAGGTGTGCAATCCCCTTGCAGTATGTTGATAGGAGGCTTGATCATAAACCTGTGAATACTAGGTGGTTTAATCTTGAAAAGCATGTCACTGTGGAAGGGGACCAGAAGAAGAAGGAAATTAAATTTGCCAGCCGGATTCATATGAGAATCTGCTTGGAAGGCGGTTATCATGTACTGGACGAATCAACACACTATAGCAGTGACCTTCGACCAACAGCAAAACAGTTGTGGAAGTCCAGCATTGGGGTACTGGAACTTGGGATTCTAAATGCTCAGGGGTTAATGCCAATGAAAACCAAAGATGGGCGTGGGACAACAGATGCATATTGTGTAGCAAAATATGGTCAGAAGTGGGTTAGGACAAGGACAATTATAGACAGCTTTACACCCAAGTGGAACGAGCAATATACTTGGGAGGTATTTGATCCTTGTACAGTGCTAACAATTGGGGTGTTTGATAACTGCCATTTGCATGGAGGAGATAAGTCTGGAGGAGCCAAGGATTCAAGAATTGGGAAGGTGAGGATACGACTGTCCACCCTTGAAACTGATCGGGTTTACACGCACTCGTATCCACTTCTTGTTCTGCACCCCAATGGGGTGAAGAAGATGGGTGAAATTCATTTGGCTGTGAGGTTCACTTGCTCCTCTTTACTAAATATGATGCACATGTACTCACATCCTCTTTTGCCTAAAATGCACTATATCCATCCATTAACCGTTAGCCAGCTTGATAGCTTGAGGCACCAGGCAACTCAACTTGTATCGCTGAGGTTAAGCCGAGCTGAACCATCTTTGAGGAAAGAGGTGGTGGAGTATATGTTGGATGTGGGATCTCACATATGGAGTATGAGAAGGAGCAAAGCAAACTTCTTCCGGATTATGGGTGTTTTTAGTGGGTTGATTGCTGTAGGAAAATGGTTCGATCAGATTTGCCACTGGAAAAATCCCATCACAACTGTATTGATTCACGTCTTGTTTATAATACTGGTCATGTACCCCGAGCTCATCTTACCAACAATTTTCCTTTATCTTTTCTTGATCGGGGTTTGGTATTATAGATGGAGGCCAAGACATCCTCCTCACATGGACACTCGCCTTTCCCATGCTGATTCTGCCCATCCTGATGAACTCGATGAAGAATTTGATACCTTTCCAACTTCCCGGCCTTCTGACATTGTGAGGATGCGGTATGATCGGTTGAGAAGTATTGCTGGGAGGATTCAGACTGTGGTTGGTGACTTGGCTACACAAGGGGAGAGGCTACAATCTTTGCTGAGCTGGCGAGATCCCAGAGCAACAGCTCTGTTTGTAATTTTTTGTCTGGTTGCTGCTATTGTTCTCTATGTTACACCATTCCAAGTTGTGGCCCTTCTTGCAGGATTTTATGTTTTGAGGCATCCAAGGTTTCGGCACAAGCTTCCTTCAGTACCATTGAATTTCTTCAGGAGGTTGCCAGCCAGAACAGACTGCATGTTATGAGCAAACCAGTGTTATCTGCAATTGTTATCGAGTGCAATGGCACTGAGTTTTCCTGGAGAAGATGTGGAAACATATGGGGCTTCTCTGTTTTCGGTGTTTGGCAGCTGATGGTGGGTTCTGTGTGTAACCTTCCTCTGAAGGTAGTAGATTTTATGGATTTGCGGCTTAGTCGATGCAATTTTATGGTATTTCTGTTTGAAGCTTGACTTTATGGCAATGAACATCTATAATTTAGTAGGTTGTGAATTTGGCTATGCTGATCCATCTATAAGCTTATGAATATCTGCTAGATTTTGATTAAGAGCCGTAAATTCCTGCTGGAATTAGTTTATTTTTCTTTGAGAACTGCTTCAGAAGTATGTCATCTCGTGACGTGTATGGTCCTCCAGTCATTCATACTTCAGCTTGATGTGATCTATAGCTAGCTTTTTATTTATTTCATTTCACTAAACCTCTACGATCTCTTACTAATTGGGTATCAACCTGGTGCATTATCTTTATGATTGGTCATCTTGAATTTGGGGACGATGATGTTTATATCTAATATTCTTATATAACTACTTGTATGAATGAATGTAGACATTGTTGTTCTCGGACAGTGCACAAAACATACAATTTCTGCTTTCTTTGATCTAGTCTCATGCCCATATTTATCTAGACATAAAACATGTTTCTGTGCTTCTCAGATAAAAGATTATTTATGGGACTGGGGCAGACAGATTCCCCTCCCCCAGTCCCCACAATTATTGGTTGTTGCTATCTTGTGTAATGCAAATGCTTTATTGGGGTAAAGTTGTAGAACGTGATGGAGTTGATTTTATCCATTTGTCTGTATTGTGTAAAATATTTTGTCTGCATTCACCTAAGGAGTTCTTGTACATGTGCTCGGATGCTGCAAATAGTTGGTGGCTTTTTATCTTTTGATCTTTTCCCGGTCCAGGAGGGATTTCGTGTTCATGTGCTGGGATGCTGCAAATAATTGGTGGCTTTTTATCTTTTTTATCTTTTCCCGGACCAGGAACTATTGTGAAGTATCTTCCGTGTTTAGTTCTTATCCCCCAGTCCCACTTGTAATTCAAGAGAGAGTCGCAAATGGAGCAGGTGGTCACCCGTTCCAATAAAGCCTTAGAATATGAGACGGGAAATGCTGAAAATATGTTTGTTTATGCACCGTACAAAGTGGACCAAAACGCTCCCTCCCATGTGTTATATCAAATTTTAGCTTCTGCCCTTCACTGGGAACTCCAAAACAGATCGATTAAAGTGCCCTTAACAGCGGCGCCTGTCTGATTTTCAACGGCAATTTTTGACTGCAGGGTCCATAATAAAGGCCCTTGTAAGCCAGACAACAAAAAGAAGACTCGTTGATTCTCGGAACGTCGTGGCTTCATCTGCCCCTCTTACCCTTAGATATGTGGGGACCTACTATTATCTCTTCTTTACAGCCTGTAAAAGCTTTTTTTTTTAGTCCGTGTCTCTCTCTTGCGCCCACAATCACGTTCTAGGAGCTGCTGGAGGCGGTGCGCAATGTTTCTGGTTTGATGGAGCGGACGCCGGATTTATGATTCTCTAGAGAATTCTTCGTTGAATCAGATGTTACATCGTCCTAGCTTACGGTTTTGGACCTGATAAAGGTTCAACTAAGCTAAAACCATAGAAAATTGACGTGAGGAGGTTGGACAGTAGTTTGGGACCTTGATATAGTTGGTTCCACCATCTAAAAATCCTCGGAAATTGAAGTGAGGATGGAAAGTGGTCTGGGAAACCTAAAGGATAGGAGAATCATTAGAAATCGACGTGAGGAGGTTAGTGTCCACTCGTACTTTATAAGACGTATAATGTCACAGTCCCACGTTTGGGCCCATATATCGTAGTCTCTGACTCTCTGGCACCTTCTAAACAGAAATTGGCCTTTATTTCGTACACTTTTCTTCTTATTTTTTTATTTATTTTTTGTGGGGGTGCAATTTGTACATCATACTTTTAGGTGAGAAAGGTTAGTGTATTTGAGGACCCCCCAGGGAACATCTCCCTCGTGGCTAATTGAGGGAGGTCTTAATCTTGGGTTGTGTTGCATAACACCATTGTGGAGCCCATAAAAAGAAGATTATGTTGGGCTCCTTGTTTTGCTAACTTATTGGGTCCAGTTTTGTGTTGGACCATTATGAAAAAAGCCAGGCTCCGACCGAATTTTGGCCCATCATCAATTTAGTCCTTTGGTCGCTCCAGATTGCATCGATGCTGAATGCTATTGCTGTCTATATATGAGTCTATTATATAAATATAACATGGGGCTTTTACCATATCTATGAAATCTACCCTCCCAGGTACCACATAATTTGTCAGGCTTTACTCCATCAAATATTTCGAATAAATCATAAGCCATTCCTTCTCCAATCAAAGAGTACCGGTCATGCATTAATAATAATAATAATAATTATTATTATTATTTCGATTACTACTACTACTTTTATTATTATTATTATTATTATTTCTCACACAAACATATATAAAAGTTATGGGATTTTCTATGAGAAAAGCATGCATCTCTCTTCAGTATATTTATCAGGTAAGTGTGACAATGCACCAATTGCACCTGCGCTTTACCATCTCTCTCAAGGCTCGATAAAATAATATCTCAAGTTTTGTCGTATTTTATTTCTTAGTCTTCGTCTCCTGAGCATCTGTTCTTTATTTGACATGAAGATGATGCGATATAGGTTTGAACGTATTCTATTCAATTGAAGATGGGTCTGATGCCATTATGGTTCATTTTCAGACAGAAATGCTGGATTATTTCATTGTGTGAAACACTGGAATTTGGGCGGTGAAGCCACATATATTCCAAGAACCCCAACTTTAGTTCATTGATGCTTGTGCCAACTCGTCAAGCAAATTAATCCAAGTCAAAAAGAGGCCAACACTGTCAAAACCCTTTCTCACTGTCTAGCAGACCGGGTCTGAGTTTTGTACACAACGATGTGTACACGGCTCAGCTAAGAATTTTCTAGCCTTAGACTTCTGTTGCATTTCGTACAGTACTAACCGTTCAGCTTTCATCTATCAACTTTGCAATGCTTTAGATTGTCATCGATACCCACCCTGATTTCATATGAGTATTGCTTTGTGTAGGTTTAGCGACCTGAAGACCAAATTCTGCCCGAAGTGAAAGGGATTTTTGGATAAAGACGAACTTCCCAAAACCACAGATCGAAGACAGCTACTTGGCGCTGTTTATTGAACCTCTCTAAAAGACCAAAACCGCAAAACGCCAAGGCCTGCGAGCCCTCTTGATCAGAGGCCAGGAGGCCAGTGGGTTATCTGAATTTAATGAAAAACCGAAAGAGAAAGAAAACAGGGGAGCTCGCTGTCAAGCCGAAACCGAAAGGGAGAACAACATTCAATGAGGTTGACAGCTGAAACACAAAACCCCAGGAAAAGGGTCGCCAACCAGATCAAGATTTACTATATTTAGAAACTGGAAAAGGAGGCTGATCACGGGCACCACTTGGAACTTGGACCATGCTGATAAGGGTAGAATTATTAAGGGGTACAAGGTATTAAGGCCCATAATGGCCGGCCCCAATCCTAAAATTAAGGACTCATCAGATGGAAAACTTGCAGTCCAAGCTTAAATTGTAAATTCTGCTAATCTTTCTCTCCCCCAGTACTCTCCATTCAATTTTTTCAAAAATAATTGTACTTCCATCTTTCATAACAGAGGTCCCATGAGGTTCCTCGCTTTGCCCTTTTTCCTGCCATTTCGGTAGAAAGACGGTGTGTTTGGATATTCCCTCCCCACCCCAATGGCTTTCCGTCCTTTTATCAGTCACTTCAAGTAAGGCAAGGAAGAGCCCGTTATCTCTAAGCTCTGAAGCCGCAAGTCGTTTTGCACAACGAAACCTTTTTATAGTAAAAAGATAAGCTCCTCGCTCACCTAGGGAATTGGAAAAGCATCGAGTGGAACTGTCTGGAAAACAAAGGTCTGGCATGTGAAGCTCTAAGTCTCTAACTAATGTCACATTCCTTTAAAGCCGAGGACCTGCAGAGGTTGGTCTTCCATTACGGATAACTGTAATTGGAGCCATATATGCACCAATATTGCCTACCCAATAAACGGAAAGGACAATATTCAGTATAAGAGAGGAGCCTTGGGGTCCACATGCAGTACTGCCTGAAGGCCCTGAACCACAGTATTCAGAGGCGACATCCGCATGCATATAGAAGCAAGAAAATTCACCATTTGATGGAAGCTGCAATAATCGACATATGCATGCCCTACCAACTTTAGTTACGGGAATAATATTATAATGGTATAATATATTTTTTCAGCAAGCTGGCAATAGGCGGCCGTTAACGAGTTTCAATGGAGATCATCAATTGTGTTCATTTATTTATATAAGAAGACTAAGAGCGTCAACTACTATATATATAGGAAGGCCAGTAAGTGGGCTAGCTACGCTACCCCTCTCTTGGAGGTCTCATATGTCAACTTTGTAGATACATGAGAAACGTGCTTTAAGGAATAAGATCCTTTGCAAATTTCAATCAACCACATGTGGCCGGTGTAGGGTCGTGGTCGTGTACTCGTGTCTTTGTTACAGTGATCCATGTTGTCCACGTTGGCTAATAATGGCTTAAATATTTCCCTGAAATTGAACATGCACTCTGTAAACCAGCAAGTACATCCATATTATATTAAAAAGCTTGGATATAGCTAAATATTAATAATAATAATGCCTTGCTTAGTTGACCAACTACTCAATTTAAAAGTCAACCAAAAAAGAAAAGAAATAAATAATGGATTACATTAGGAATACTAGTGCAAAATAATAGGAAGCAGTCGATTCAAGAAGGTCGATTCCATGAATCTGGCCATATATATTGGTATCCAGTCACGTCTCTCCATGCCATAAGTACTAGCTAGAAGTCTAGAGTATATATATAAAATAAGACTCAGAAAAAATAAAAATTCTAATTAATTAGGAATTAGACATAACACTAGGAGACTATATATTTCCATATTACTGTTTGGTTTGTCAGTGTCTTCATCTTCTAATTAGGATTCGTTCTTTCTTCTTTTAATTAAGTTCTATATATATATCAAGAAAATTGAAAGGGAAAAAGATGACAGAACAAAGGTACTGACCGCTGATCTTTTATGGATGAATAGCAATAATTCATACCGAATAAAGCAACAGCTAGCTAGATCTTTTATGAATTGGACTTCCCCTGGTTCTGGTTGCTTGGTTTGGCTAGCTTCTTAAACTGTATAGATAAGAAATGGTAGCTTCTTAAACTGTATAGATAAGAAATGGCCGGACTGTCAAATTTTCAATTGTATATCAAGGGTCGGCTTCGTACTGCGAAAATGAAACTTAATAAGAATATTTATTTATAAGCACAAGCAATATTAGACAATACAAGTAGTTAGAGGTCGGTGCCCAATAACTTCATCTAGATAATTCAATAGGAGATTAAATATTATTCAGTCAATAGACAATATCCTAAATTTTCCTTTTTTTAATTTGATCTAAGCAGTACCTTTTAACATTATTATTGCCTGTTTACGTCCATTTATTGATACGTTTCTTCGTATAAAAATGAAAAAAAAAACTGACACTAGCTTACAAAAGCTTCACAAAAGCTTACACGTTGAGCAAGTCACGGACACTAGCTTTTGTGAAGAGCTAATATTTCATTTTAATTAATTAATGATCAACGAGAGTAATTTGTTTCGTTTGGAATTATTTGTCGTTTTCAGGTTGGAAATGTCGACTCAGCCAATCGGAGTCGGTGGAAACCTAGCAACTTGAATGGGCCTAAACCAGACCAATTATAATTTAATTTACAAAATTAGTTTAATTACTTTGTTTGGATGTGATCTGATATACCTAATCCTAATTATTTGTCTTTTCCATCTCTTTTCGTGTACATTTAAATATCTCTGTGAAGTGACGGATACGGTAAATATATAGGAATTAATGTAGGATACTGCACTATCCATAGTTGAAGAGATCATGAATAATGCAGCAGAACAAGAAGATTCAATGGAGACGAGCACCTTTGCTAATTAGGTTCCTAATAATATTGTGAAAATATAAGGGTTTCGGAAATCCTTTGCTTTTTTGTGTACTTTATGGTGTTTCTTGAACTTTTTCTTTATAAATTCAATTCAAGTACCCACTTATAATCCAAACAAGAAAGAAGTTGGAAACAGCATGAATATTAATGCTTATGCAGAATTATATATATATATATATATATGGTGGAATATGTATTTTTTTCCTCCGGGGGTTTTTTGAATGTTAATTTCCTGGTATATATATATATATATATCTACCTTGGGTAAGACTTATTTGGGTACTGGGTATTTGTTGTGAATACATTGGGAAGGTAATGTTTTGTATTGTAAACGGTCGTGCTTATTGGTCCTGTTTAATCTATTCGTACAGTAGGTTATACTGGGGATCAGTGTCCTGTTCCAAGTGTACTTTTTGTTCGCATGGATATTACTGATCAACTTTGAGAGAAGAAGGGACCGTGTTAGGGGAGAAACTGAAAAGAGGAGGAAACAGATAGAGATACGAATTACTTACAAGATAATTGACACAAGAAATATTATGGAAAATATTAAAAAAGAAGAAGAATAATAATGAGGAAAAGTGGGTTGACCAAGGGAAGGGGAGAAAAAGGCCATGGATCTTATGTACTGTATATATATATTTTAAGCTTAAGTCTGGATAAGTTTGTTAAATTACTTGTGGCCAAAAAGAAAACGCCGTGGATGGAAATGGTCTCACCCTCAAATTAATAAAGCTCCCATCTTACCTCTCTGAACGGTTTGATTTTTTTTTTCTTTGCTATAAATATACATATTCATATATATGTTTATATAGATATATGAATGTAGGTACATACATATATATACGCAAAATATGTACATTTCCAAATTTGTTCTCAAGGAAGAGGATAGATTAAAATTATACTCATTCCTATTTGCCTAAGGCCACATGACATGATTGGATCTTAATTACGTTTTACTCCACCATGCTTCTTGATGTTTGGGTTAAAGGATTAACTTAAGGAAAATTTTCATTGGGGATCAAATTGAAATTTACATCAAAAGGGTGATATTTGTATACACTATTTTTTTTTCTAATTGGTGTTTGGATCAATTTACGTGTATCTCGACTAATTTCGAGGTCTGTGCAGTCTCATGTCCTATACAAATTAGACAATTACCTGATCAAAGGCTCTGAAGTGACCAAATACCCCAAATGGTTGATAGCACCTATGAGATTTTGAAACACCATTTTTACTTTAGTGCTACTCGATTGTAATACTTTGAAAGGAAAACATGACCGAGATATTGGTAATATGCTGAAAGATCCTTTCTTCTATTCCATCTCCCGCATGCAATACCAAGATAGTAAAATTTGGCTATTTAATGAAGAGGTATGGGTTTAGGCCTAATTCGCCATCTCCTCAAATATTTCTCATAAAATAGTAAAAATCCTAAAGAACGATCCCAAATTTTACGTACACTTCAATTATTATAACCATATTTAGTAGATCGAGTACTGGTGGATATTGTTTTACGTGATATATATCCGGTCCCAATTATAACCAAAATGGCTTGGAGTTGTACCTTGTATAACAAATTAAAGTGAGGATGGAGACATAAACATGCATCTATATTAATTGCAACTCCTCGCATGACAACATCGATCAGGTAAATTAGGTATTTCACATGACACTTAATGCATAGACTCTCAACGGAGTAATGTTTTTTTTATAAACCATCATTAACAGATAGTATCATGTGAAAATTATCTATACGTGCGATGATATAAGATTATAACGTGTTAGTTTTCCGTACACCTGCAAGTAGAGTCAATTGGTTCTAGCTCTCACAACTGTTCGTTTATTTTTAATCAACCTCGTGACCAATAAATAGTCTTGGTTGAAAACAAAGCTTCAATATTGAAAATCCAGAGAGTTTAATTTTCCATCTCTTCACATCCTTTTATATTAAAATCTCGAATTACCTATTTGATTGCCTTTGCCCTATTACTAATTACCCAAAATTAAATTTTAAAAAAAATCTCTACTTTTTTAATCATTTAAGAATAAATAAATCTCGCAGATCAGATAATGTCATTTTCTTTGCAGTTAGTGAGCAGTTCTTATTTTGGGAGTGGTTGGAAACCCGGGAGTCAAAAAATCGCGGGAAAGGTGGTGGCGGGTCGGTCTCCATGGGCCCCGCCCGGAACCAGCCCTCGATGTCCAACCCTCTCTGCCGTCTGATTCTCTTTTAACTTTTACCCCGATCGGTGGGTGCCACTTCTCACCCTCCCACACCCAAAACGGAACTCGCATGTGACACGTGTTCAAAAGGAACACCCATGTTATACAGTATTGTGTTAGGATTAAGCTATAGCTTTATCCTTCTTAAAGGCCTCGGTTAGGGGCGAAGTTATAATTGAATCTTCGAGATGACCAATTACATGTAAATAAATTTGGGAGGCTAAAATTTAAAAAATACTAAAAAATTGTTAAAAAAAATATTTTTTATTAAAAGATTTTTTTTTTTAGAATTTTGGGAAACTAGGGGGGGTTATGGCTCCCGCCGGCCCCCTATCTCCGTCCCTGGCCGCGGTTAGCTTATTACTCTACTAAATATATATGGTACCTATTTTCTGCGACTTTTTCTTTTAATTACTACATTTATGATAAAGAATTAAGTTCTCAGAAATAGAGATGTACAAGATGATCAATAATAAACACTTAAAAGGATATAAATTATTAAGCACTTTATATTCGGAAATAAAACCAAAAAATTGATGATCAATTCATGCTAGCTCCTACCTATATACAAGCTCAAGCTTAATTATGGACAAGTTTGATTAATTTCATGATCCCTCGACTTCATTGTTTCTAATTTTGTTTTTTGTTTGGAATCCGGAAAACGACAACAATTCTAAGCTCAATAATAATTAAGCCAATTTCTACCATGTAATTAACTATATTAGTCTTCCCTCACATGGAGGGAATCGTACTCCTTGTGATGCTTCAATTAAAATAAGAGTTTAATCCTAGCTATTAGTGTTTAATTATGAACAGAAACCGTACGATCGAAAGACATACCCACCCCATATGAGGCACATATCTCTAAATGGTTTGAGTCTCAACTGGCCGGAAAGTTCTTCAACAAGCTGAAATTAAGTACATAGCTATTAGAGGGTTCTGTATATTAACAAAAGTAGCAAGGATGAAGAGCACAAGTGCCACCGAAGAATTATATATTGATGGGCCGGAGCCACACTAAGCAAGTGGTTATTCATTGGTTAAAACTGAGATTTTGCCCTCAGCTTTTGGCACAAAGTTGCTAAGTGAGGGCAGTAGGCATTTCCTCAAATAAGCTAGCTAGCTAGCAACAAGAATCTATATTTAGAAAAACATCATATTACGCCTCATAATCAGAAATCAAATTAGACATCATAACTTTTATTTTATTCGATTATGCCCCATAAATTTTAAAAAGAATCAATGATTATCCTATATTTAATTTGGCCGACAAAAATAGATGTAGATTAACTGAAATATCTTTTTGTGTAGTTTAACGGCCAAATCAAACTGAGGACATACTAGACTTATTATAATATTTCCTATTTTATGTATTTTTAGTATTACCAATTTGCCTCATGACAAAGAAATGAGCTGATCAAACTATCTATTATTATCTTCGATCGTTCTCTTTGTTATCTAACAAAAATTGGGTGTAAAATTCGTAGTGGAAATTGGGCTCTTATATATCTTGTTCCGTTAGGTTGGGTGAAAAAAAAACAGGAAAGAAAGGAAAAGAAAAAGAAAGATAGATAGCGGGTAGCGGCTAAGGTATTAGAGTTAGTCTCAAATTGCTAAAGCAATGTGGGCTATTGCAATCAAAGGCTTATAAATAAAGCCTCTATGTAATCTCATCCTTACACCAGTGAGTACACACATCTGCCCATTTGGGCCTTCCCACAGTGGATGTAGGTCTATGGACCGAACCACTTAAATCTTGTGTCTCACTTCTCCTCTCTCTCTCTCTTAGTCTAAATTTTTATTCTCTTTTATTTTAGTCTTAACATGGTATCGGAGCCATTTCGATCCTGTGGCCCATTTTGGCTCAGGCCGGTCAGCACTCTTGTTGGCTTAGCTTGGCCTAGTTTAGGCCTAGTCCAGTCCGGCCTATTTTAGTTCTTCTCTCGGGCCTTCCAGCGCCCCGTCCGGCATTCCTCCGGCGATCTTCTGGCGTCTTCTCTCGGGCCTTCCAGCACCCCGTCCGGCATTCCTCCGGCGACCTTCCGGCGCCCCGTCCGGCATTCCTCCGACGACCTTCCGGCGTCTTCCCCATTCCGGCGACCCTCTCCGGCCATCTTCAGGCGATTGTCGGCCTCTCTCCGGTCAGATTCCGGCCAACTTCCCGCGACTGTCTGCCCTTCTCCGGCCATCCTCCGGCGCCATTTTTTCTTATGGGGAATTTCTTTTTCTAGTACAAACTCAACGTGTATCCACCTTGCGTTTGCGGGGGAGTATTAGAGTTAGTCCCACATTGCTAAAGCAATGTGGGCTATTGCAATCAAAGGCTTATAAATAAAGCCTCTATGTAATCTCATCCTTACACCAGTGAGTACACACATCTGCCCATTTGGGCCTTCCCACAGTGGATGTAGGTCTATGGACCGAACCACTTAAATCTTGTGTCTCACTTCTCCTCTCTCTCTCTCTTAATCTAAATTTTTATTCTCTTTTATTTTAGTCTTAACATAAGGGATTATGATCTTTGATCTAGAGACAGGAGCCGCCGCCGGCCGCACCCATCTACGTGTACGTTTGCATGAAAATGTCAATAGTAAAATCAGAAACCAATGAAGGGTTTTCTGTAATTTCGGAGGCTTGGACAAGGAAGTCATTGACCGTTTCCATTTGCCACCCAAGATGGTTTTTCTCAATTGAAAAAGGCTGTTTCTCCCAGGTCTTCTGTAGTTTCTCTTCTCTTCAGATAGAGAGAGAAACTAATTGGACAGCATATATCTTATTCTTAAGAACCGCTTTATCTGAATATTTGGTTTTCAGAAAGTCGTCTGCTTCTTAGAGAGAGAGAGGCCAAACTTGAAAAAGCTTTCTCTTTTGTTTGTTTGCATTCAATTCAATTACTTCTTTTCCCCTCTCTCTCCATCTTCCTAGCGAGCTCCCTCCATTAACCATAACCGACTCTCTTTCTCTCTCAATTTAATTGCTTTTTCACACTCTCTCTCTGTGATGAAGGAGAGGAAATGATCTTTGGAGGAAAAAGAAGGAGGCGGTTTGCCCATTAATGGGTTTTGCAGGTACGCTTGAAGTAGAAGAAGTTTTTTACGGGCTCCTTTCATGGCTTCCAATATCAAGGCCACCAGCCACCCAACCCAAGTACAACAGCAACAACAACAACGTCAACAACAGCACCAGCACCAGTATCAAATACAAGATCATCATCATCATCAGATTCCTTACGGGATGATGCAATCATCTTCATCATCCTCCATTCCAGGAAACTTCATGTAATTCCGCTATAAGAATAATAGCAAAGCCCGTGTTCCTTTTAAACTTCATTTTTTTCCATCTCGCCCTCTATAGACCAGGTCCAGCATAGTACACATCTTTGAACTCTTTTTTGTGTTTAATTTCACTTTTATTGTTCCCATTAAATTTCGGTGTCAGCAGAAGCAAAGATTCTGGAGCATATGATTTGGGTGAACTAGATCAAGCCCTTTTTCTCTACCTTGATGGACAAGAACCGGCCTCCACTCTCCAAGACCAAAGACGTGAGCTCTCTCTCTCTCTCTCTCTCTCTCTCTCTCTCTCTCTACTTCCCCTTCCACCCCCGGCTTCTAGTTAGGGAATTATTTGATTCCTCTTGCTTTTGTGTTTCCTGCTGGGGGAGTTTCTTTTGGGAAAGGGCTATTTTGGGTCACAGGAAAAGCATGTCCAGCAGATTGAAATCTCTTCTCCAGTACTTCCTTTGACCGGATCATTGCAGAAAGAAAAAAAAGGAAATAATTTCAATTTTATTAATATCTCTTCGATTTTCTTCGTTTCTTTGCTTGGACCATGACTTGTAACAACCCTGCTGATCATGTATTCTTTGGAATCCCACATGGACTGGAACGGGGTACGAACTGGGTTTTTTTTTTCTTTCCTCCTTTTTCTGTTTGGATGGCAAAGAGCCAGAACTGCATGACGATCCCGAAGACTTTCTGTCATAGCTCATACTTCCCGTGCCTTGTCTCGCTTCCCCCTCACCTGGGTCGTCCTTTAATCATTGTGTCTCTTGTAAAATTGACCTTAATTAAGTGGTTGTAGGATTTGTTTCTTCAGAGAGCCAAGGAATGAGGCCTCCGACTCTGAACATTTTCCCATCTCAGCCTATGCACGTAGAGCCATTATCAACAAAGGTAGCTTTGTCTAACTCTTAGCTCAAAAAATGTTTGTAAGGGCGATGATTAAGCATGGTTTTTTTCAAATGTTGAGCGATGAGTTTGTTTGTATTTGGTAGGCTAGTACAGCGTCGGTTTCTCCAGCAGCCAGTGGTTCAAAGAGAGCATCAGAGCCGTCGATGGAGTTGGCCAACGCACTCAATGATGTTCCCTCGGGCCCGGAACCAGCCAAAGCGATCAAGGTATATATATATGGTCTAGTCATTTAATATCAAAATATAATAATTAAACCAAGAATAATATATAGTTAGTAGCTAGCCTACTACAACTGAGATTCTCATGAACTACGATTTTTGTATTTTAAATTCTCTGATTTTGTTAGTATTGAATGTTGCCGCAGCGTGAAGGTAACCGCAAAGGTCCAACATCAAGTTCCGAGCAGGAAGGACCCAAAACACCAGACCCTAAGGTACTTCTTTCGTTCCTTTGCTAATATTTATTCTCCTTAATTTGCTCGTCGAACAACGTTGAACTTATGTTACCGTTTCTTCGAAGAAGACACTGAGAAGACTTGCTCAAAATAGAGAGGCAGCTAGGAAAAGCAGACTTAGAAAAAAGGTAAATTCGCATAAAATAACTAATCACGATCAATCTTACGGTTGTACCATTTGAAGCATAGCTTCTAGAATATAGTCGTTCTAAACCAATTTTCGCCGGACAACAGGCATATGTTCAGCAGTTAGAATCAAGTAGGATTAAGCTTACGCAGCTGGAGCAAGAGCTACAAAGAGCTAGAGGTCAAGTAAGGACACTCGTTTCTCTGAGCCATTCCGACTGCTATTATTCCACGTGATATATAGTACTTAGTCAAGAACTGGGTTTTTCTTAGGGCATATTTTTCGGTGGAGGAGGTTTTTTAGGAGGAGATCAGGGACTTCCAGTCGGTGTAAGCAACATTAGCTCAGGTACGTGCAATTCTTCCAAAAACAAGAAAGATCATTTTCTCTTTTGTTCTGTCGACCTTTTTTTCCCTCCCTCCAATTACCTTAAAGCTTCTCATTTTCCTTCCATTATTAAACAATTTTCATTTCTTCTACTTCAGATGCTGCTGTCTTCGACATGGAATATGCGAGATGGCTCGAGGAGCATCATCGGATCACGTGTGAGCTCCGCGCTGCAGTACAGGAGCATTTGCCAGAGAACGAGCTTCGGCTCTTTGTTGACAATTGCTTAGCACACTTCGACGAGGCGATGAACCTCAAAAGCATGGTTGCCAAAACAGACGTGTTCCATCTCGTTTCCGGCATGTGGAAGACTCCAGCAGAACGGTGCTTCATGTGGATTGGTGGATTCCGGCCATCTGAGTTAATCAAGGTAAGCCCTTCTTACGAATTTGTAAATATTAGTATCGATCCCCTTCTTTCTTTCTTAGCTCTTCCAAGTTTGGTCGCATTGGCAAAAATGTGAAGGAAAATGACTAAAACACTAACTATGACAAGAAGATGCCGAAAGAAATGACCCGAAAATTCCCCAAGCATAAATTAGGTCAATAACTAAGACGGGCAGATTTATTAGATACACGGAAAGGGAAAGGTTTCTATACTGCAGAGATTTCTCTAAGTAACACCAAAACTAACACTACCTGATTTCTTAGAAACAAATCCCTGGACTTAACAGATCATGTAGGCGTAGACATGCATAAACATACAAAGATATTTGGATAACTGGGGGTAAATGGAAACTCATGATGGGGGATATAATGAGACAGTAGGAGTACTGTAGCACTAGGATATAAACGACGATTATTGCACTGTCCAACTTGTCGGTGGCGCTGGCACTGGCACGGAAGATATCGTATAATGAATAAAGATCGATGAATGACGAAAGGTATCGTGAAGCTTTCTACTATGGGGTCGAGTCGTACATGTCATTCCAAATTCCAATAAAGCAATTTATGTCGTTACAATTTCCAGTTTGGGACAGAAGTAGAAAGCGAGCTGCCCGGGACTCTCTTTCGTCTCCATGTTTCTTTCTGAATGATGGAAACAAAGGTCCCCAAAAGCATGTTCATCCCTCCCTTTGGTTTCTAGTAAATAAATAACAAACCTTGCAATAGACTGAAAACAGATATAATAGAGAAGAGAGTTGGGGGCGTCATTTTTTTTATCTATTTGCATACATATATACTCTTCTCCCACTAATATTTATTTATCACGCAATTTATAGTGAGGATTCTAGAATATTAACGTTTTGCTGTGTTGTGTTTGTGTGCTAGATAATATGGAATCAAATTGAGCCATTAACGGAGCAACAAATATTAGGTATTTGTGGGTTACAACAATCTACCCAGGAGGCGGAAGGCGCTCTCTCCCAAGGGCTTGAAGCCCTCAACCAGTCACTCACAGATAGCATAACCTCGGACTCATTGATCTGCCCTCCTAACATAGCTAACTACATGGGGCAGATGGCTGTAGCCGTGAACAAGCTGTCCACCATCGAAGGCTTTGTTAGACAGGTACGTTTATCATCATCAACAACTCAAAGCTGGTTTATTATTTCTTTGTCATGTCGATGAAGGCCTCATCACTCTCTGTTTCATTGTGGCCCGCTTCCGACTAGGGTGGGGCATGAGGAACAAGAATCTGTTCCTGTTTTGGTTGGGAAACCTACCCCAACATTATGAACAACTCCATGTCTCACTCCCCCATGAGGTGGCTGGTGGTTACATGGAATCTACATGACTACAATAGATGTCTAGTACTAGCTCTTAAAACGTTTTTGGAAATTTACTTGAAAGGGACCAAAAGCATTTACGTACCATAGTCCTCCTCCTGTCGGGTCCGTTTCTGAGTTCCCAATTCTACTAGGCCATGCCATCGTGAGGACCGATGTATCTCCTTGAATAGTTACTGCATGTGTACTAGTACTAGAATTAACGCATGCAGGTTTAGAAGTATCTACACAGTCAAATGATCTAAAGGTTCTATTGGACTGAAACGCAGGTAAAAAATAGAAATACAATTAATGTTCCCTTCGACATACTTGTCTACTAAAATTAAACTTGTTGCTTGGAGAAAAAATTAATGAAAAGAAAGATGAATACGACGTTGTTTAAGCCCTTCTGTTCTTATTGATTGAGAAAATAAGACCAAAAGCCAAAGAGTGATCCGTAATAACATCTAGTACAGCTTCTCCGGTCTAGTTCGACCCGATTGCCATGATGAGTCTTCCTTTAACTATATCAAACGTCCCAGCCATATTTGAAAGAACTTTTGAGACTTCAAAATATTCCCTCTCTAATTTGCTTTTCGACTCTTCAAAACAAAGAAAAATGCTTTGTTGATGATAAATAGAAACATCCTTTTCGGCTCCGTTAAAACTGAATGGGTTGTAAGAACCTCAGAAACTCAGTCCAAAAAAACGCACCAGTTGTGGAAACATGGCTTTGTCATTGTGCTTTGCAAATTATTAGTTACTTCTTTTTTCCCTAGTCGTACGTTTATCAAACTCTTTTTGTCGTTTTTTTAAATCAAAGTTACTTGAAACTTTAGACTCCTTACAAAGATCGCTACCTAGACTCATGAGTGTCAGTACTACGTGTTGATGGTTTAAACAATCATCACGTGCACGTGGCACTCCTGAATAAACATATAACCAACAGACCTGGTAGCCCCATGTCTGCATGATGTCTGGGTCGTAACCGTTTGACTTAGCAGCACCATGTAGGCCCTTCTGCCATAACTCCTTTTGACTAACATGTCTTAAGAAGTGCATGCTTATATAGAAGCCAAAAAGTTACAAAGGGGTACACAGTACACACGCACACCAGTATACCACCTGTATGAAGAACTTACTCTACGTACGTACCCTCGGTCAATTATCTTTTCCTCTCTCTCTCCCTCTCCCTCTATCGGTTAAAAAAGTAGAGGTTGGAATGGGAGTTACCCATATACAGTTCATCGTATTAGGATATTGAGGATTGAATGTGGGCCTGAGGTTGGAATTAATGCTGGCTTAACCTTTGAAAATATAAACCCTACATTGAAAAAACGACATGAGTATGGATCAATTAGGTCATTGGGCAGAAACATTATAAATTAGAATTTTGGGCAAGATTTTGTCCAATCAAACCGTAGGAATCGATAGTATAAGTCTTCATGATCATGATGATTAGTAGCTAATTAATCAATCTCCTAAGTGTGGGACCTCTTTAGTCTTAAGTTGACCATTCAATATATGCCAGGAGTACTTGACTTAAAGGGCTGTGTTTTCTTTTCTAGGTCCAAGTAAATTATGATCATTATCATTGTTTTCCATTTTGAATATGAGCACCAGATGCGACTAGCTAGGAGGTAGAAAATCCTTTGTTTGTCTAAGTTACGTGCATTACCAAAAACAAGAGAAGAAAAACTTGTGGCTTGCTTTCATAAGACTTGAAAGACACTCTCAATCAGCTTCTTGTCAAGGCTCTCGACAAAGCGTCGGTATATATATATGGCACGTATATATAAACAAAAGTTATTGTGTGATTGAGGTTATTATGTGAGTGTGTGAGTGAACGGGTGAGATTACAAGTTGAGAAATCTAATAGCTAAAAAAGTCACGTCATTTAATGAACCCGACCCACAAACCCGACCCGATTTCATTAAATGACGTGACATTTTTTCAGCCATTAGATTTCTCAACTTCTAATCTCACTCGTCCACTCACACTCACACAATAACCTCACTCACACAATAACCGCCTCCCATATATATATACATTGACTAAGCTTATTCCCAAATCCACGTTTTATGGCTCTCTCATAATTTGACGAGCAAACCACTCACTCCCGTTAAAGTCCAACGTCTCGTGTCTCTGTGCAGGAGTGAATTCTTTTAGTTCAATAAACCAAATAGTCCTTATTCTTCTATTCAAATTCAAGTTATTATACTTTTTATATATCTGTGTTGTCTTCGTGTTATTCTGGGTAATATTATTTTAAAAACAAAACATACAGGCAGATAATCTGAGGCACCAGACCATTCACCGGCTGCATCAAATTCTGACAACACGTCAAGCTGCAAGGTGTTTTCTGGCAATTGCAGAGTATTTTCATCGTCTCCGAGCTCTTAGCTCTCTTTGGCAGGCACGCCCTCGACAGGAATGATAAAAGAAAGCCCTAGACCAACAGCAAACCTTTAGCCTTCTCCTTTAATACTCGTATTGTCTTCTTTGATATCCATTTCCTCATTTTCTACAGAGTAACAGAGATGTATAGAACCCTAGATAAGTTATAAATCTGAAGCAGTAGAATTCTCTCTCTTTTTTCTTCTTATTTCTTTCCCTTCTTGGTTGGAGAATTTTTAGAGCAGAAATTATTTCCGCAGACAGCAGCTATTTTTGACTGAGAAATGGAGGAGAGAGGAAAAAGAAGGAGAATAGAAGAAGGAGAAGGTTGGATTCGGTATTTGGTTATCACTAAAGATTTAAAGTTCGTCCGAGACTCAGAGTCGGACAGGAAGTCTTTGGCCGTAGAGGAAAACCGAAGCCGGGTGTTGAAAGTTGAAACCGAAACGTCCCCTTGCTGCATCATATGCATGCCAATCGCCGTCGTCGAAACTGACTAGAAGGCTTTCGTGTTGGACTCACCGTTAAGACTTTTCACATTTTTTTTTCTTTTATAAACGGGCCTCCGTAATTCAGTTATCCTAAAACTGGGCTTTGTGGTCCAGATAAATAGCCCAACGTTTCACGCGAGTGAGGCTGTGTTTGCATAGTAAAATTTCACCCCTTCTAAAATTTTAACACAATAAAATATTAAAATATAATTTCTCTCTCCTTCATCAAATCATTACTTTTCACTACAAAAAATATAAAAATTATCTCTCTTCACTTTTTTACTAAACCCAATACTTAAAATTTTAACAACACTAAAATTTTACAAAACAAACCCACCCTGAGTCCTCAAATACTTTTCTTTCTAGACAGGGCTCGCCCATTTCTCTCTTTGTTTTTTCCCCTATCATGTGGCACAATGGCAGCAATATTTCGGATGTTTCCACCCTTACATAAAAATTATTAAAATAAAATACACTTTCGCACCTCATCGAAGATTTTGATATTTTGTATCTCATTTATTATTTTTAGGGAAATTGAAAATTTAGTCACTGGGTTTGTAGTACGCTGACAATTTAGTCACTAAGTTTCATTTTTTGACAATATGGTCACTGAGAATATATAGTTGTGACGATCTGGTCTTTCCGTCAAATCTCTGTTAATTTTCAACGAAATAGAATGTGATCGTCCGGTACATGAATCGGTCGACAGCTAGAAGTTACCTTTGCCACAACGGTAAACAAACCGGTCGACCTCTATTCCGGCTAAAATTTTAACGGAGGTTTGACGGAAAGACTAGATCGTCACAACTATGTATTCTCAGTGACCATATTGTCAAAAAATGAAATCTAGTGACTAAATCGTCAGTATGGTATAAACCTAGTGACTAAATTGTCAAATTCCCTTATTTTTATTATATTACACCTATCAATTATTAATTTCAAACATTTTTTTGCAGCTTGCGTTAAAAAAATAGTGATGAGAAAATTATCATTTCACACACCAATAAATCATTTTTCGTCCAAATTGATAAAAAAATTTAATTAAATGTATAAAGTATTTGAAATCTTAAGTGATGGGCAGTGGGCGCAATGTGATAAAAAAATATAAATTAGAGTGTAAAGTGTCATATTTTCATAGTTAAAAAGTGCATAGTATATTTAACCTCTCTTGAATCCGTTGTATATAGAAATAAAAGAGAAAAAATAACCAATCATAATACTGAAATTATATAGAAAGAAATCTTATTTATAGTTATCAAATCGGTAATAAAAAGTATTTCAAATTCCAACCGGCACCTACTCGTGATTTTGGATCAAACCGGTTTCTCGTTTGGGTTTTGTAGGCCCAAAGAACATACCCACCGCGTGAGAAATGGCATGTTGCAGAAAGGCTGGCGCAATCCCATATGCGAAATGATACGAGTTGAGGCAGACCCTTACGACGTGCGGCCTCTGGGCCATCAAGACCGAGAGCGGTGCGTTTTCCCCTGCCATGACCCCAAGCCGGTGATTCCACAGAGGCACAGACGGTCCAGGAGAAGCCGCCAAAGCCGCTTATCAACAAGCGCCAGCCTAAGCCCACCGAGCTCAGGTTCGGCTCTCTGGTTCTCATTCTTTCTGTTATACCCTCAAGAAATTCAACCAATTTACTGTTTTTCTTGGGTGTATTTTAGGGCGAGTATTACTCCAGGGACGATGTTGCCTGTTGGTATTGTTGGCTGGGAAATTCATGGGGAAGCCGGAAGAGTGTTATTTTTTCTTAAATAACTTGCATCTGAGTTGTTTCTGGAAACTAAATTTTATTTACTGTTAGGGGTTTTGACTGGACTAGGGATGATCTAAGGTTGCATCGCTCTTCTACGTTTCATTTTCAACAGAACAAGCAGAAAAAAGGAAAAAAAAACAAAGGGAAAAAATCTTCCTAATTGTAAGTCATTCGGAATTTATCAAGATGGAACAGAAGATCCACGAACAAATCTTTTTGGAACAAATTGTTGGAACGATTTTATTTTCGCAGACATTCGAATTCCAAACACCAGAGGAATTTAAAATAAAGAAAAAAAGAAGTAACAGTCATGACGATTTCAGCAATGCAGACAGAAAAGAAGTAAATGGAATACGATCTGACATGAGAACAAGAAGTTGCGTGTGCTAACTCCTTCCAGCGCTCAGAGCATGCTATCGGCACCAGATGGCAGTCTCCTGAAGAAGTTGTTGGGTACTGTAGGCATTTTGCTTCGGATTTGGGATGCCGTAACCAAATTAAGCCTGCAATCAAAGCAATTATCCTAAAGGGCGTCACGTAGAGAACCACAGCGGCAACGAGGCAGTAAAAATAATGAAGAGGCTGGTTGCTCTTGGGTCTCTCCAGCTAAGCAGAGCCTGAAATCTTTCCCCCTGCGTGGCAATGTCCCCCACCACCGTCTGAATTCTTCCGGCTACACTCCTAAGCCTATCATACCGCATACGTATTACATCTTGAGGCTTAGATGTAGGAAAAGTGTCAAACTCTTCATCCATTTCGTCCGGGTGAACTGCTTCTGCCCATGAGAGCTTAGTGTCCATGTGAGGGGGATGCCTTGGCCTGAATCGGTAATTCCATATCCCGATAAGGAACATGTACAGGAAGATAGTTGGAAGGATCAATTCTGGGTAGCAGATCAGTATGAAAAACAGGACATGAACCAGGACAGAAGTAACTGGGTTCTTCCAATGGCAAACCTCGCGAAGCCACCTGCTTGTAGAGATAACTCCTGAAAACAGGGATACTATTCTAAAGAAGTTAGCTTTACTTCTTCTCATGCTCCACATGTGGGAATCAACATCCAGCATATATTCGACAACCTCTTTCCTTAGTGGTGGTTCGGCTCGGCCTAGCCTCACTGCCACAATGTTCATGGCTTGATATCTCAAACTGTCTAACTGGTTCACCGTGAAAGGGTGTAGATAATGCATTTTTGGGAGTAATGGGTGGCAGTAGAGGTAGATTATATTTGCTAAAGAGAGACAAGTTAATCGAACTGCTAATTGGAGTTCACCCATCTTTTTCAATCCGGAAGGGCTTAGAACCAGAAGCGGGTAAGAGTTTGTATAAATTCGATCCATTTCAAGCGTTGATAGCCGGATTCTTACCTTCCCAATTCTCGAGTCAATTCTCGGTCCACTGCCAGCCCCCGGTTTCTCATTTCCACCCAAATGGCAGTTGTCAAAAACTCCCAAGGTGATCACGGTGCAAGGATCATAGACTTCCCACGTATATTGCTCATTCCACTTCGGAGTGAAGCTTTCGATGATTGTCCTGGTTCGCACCCACTTCTGCCCATATTTGGCTACACAGTAAGCATCTGTAGTTCCCCTGCCCTCCTTGGTCTTCATTGGGAGAAGCCCTTGAGCACTCAAAATACCCACTTCAAGGATGCCGATTGGTTGCTTCCACAGCTGCCTAGCAGTGGGTCGTACGTCACTTATGTACATTGTAGATTCATCCAGTACATGGTAAGCACCCTCAAGACAGACTCTCAGATGAAGCCTGCTTGAAAACTTCAGCTCGTGTCTCTTGTCTCCCTCCAACACACCAAAGCCAAATTTTTCGAGGTTAAACCAGCGAGAATGGACTGGCCTGTGATCCAAGCGCCTTTCAAACATGGTAAGTGGCAAGACTATCTTTCCCATGACTTCATCTTTTGCAGGGGTTACTTTATTTTCAACTGTAAGCATCAGTTGCTCTTCGAAAGGTTCAGCTGCTACAAAGATCAAGTCTTCGTTCCAGAGAGGGTTGGTGGTTCGTGTCGGGCATATTTTTGTTTTCAGTACCTGATTTCCAACGTGAGCCTTCACAAACGCTTGTGGTGGTTGGCTTCTGTCATGTGGTTCAACATCCTGAGCTTCAATCACATTAACTCTGAGATACCAGAGTTTTGGTGAAACATAAACCTTGGACCGGATATTAAAAACTCCCTCTCCATAAACTGAAGCAGCATCTGAGTGCCAGGAATCTGGGAAAGCTTCATCTGCTTGTGTTCCCATCCAAACAGCGAGCATAACCTCTCCTTTCACCTTGGTATCCCCTCGCCGGTCCTCTAATCTGTACCACTGAGGTGCCAAAGGGCTGTCTGGTGGAACCCTTGTTGGTACTTCATTCATGTCGAAGACTACCTTTCCCACATAGTCATCTCTTCCCACCATCTCTCTGTCTCTGACATAAACTTCAAGAATTGAAGACTGAATCTTATCTTTTGAGAATGCGAAGACCTGCTTCCATTCAGGGTTTGTTCTCTTCTCAAAGTGTTGAGTTTTCCCCTTATAATTCCCAAGCTTCACTTCCACATATGGGTCACAGCTTCCAGTTAAAGGGTTCGGGGGAAGATCTTTGGCTTTCACAACTCGAACATATAGATAAAACATTTGTTCAACCAGATCATAAGTGCTCGTAGCCCTTTCGCTACTAATCCACCCGCCTCCACCGCGGAGTCCTTTATGTGGCCACCGTTCCCCAAGCTGGGGTTTCGTGTCCTTCAGTTTATAGTCCTCTGGCTGGTTAGGAGCAGCTTTTGAGCTCATTTCTCTTCAGGCAGTCTCCGCTGTTGCTTGATATAATTGGTGGCAAGAACCTTGATTCCTTCAAGGTTTTGATCTTCTTCGCTTTTCAGCTGGTTAGCAACTGTGCTGGTGCTCGGAATTCCAGCTGCAGGAACTGTGGAAGTTGAGGTATGTTTCCCTGCTCTTGTAGCTCTGTTACCTGAAATAGGACAAAATAAAAAATAATTTCAATCGTGCTCGGTAGAAGATGCTAGAAGATGCATCGCATAATATAGGAGTAAAGACACTTTTTCAGACTCTGCTTTGCAAAATTTTAAAGCTTCTCTTACCTTTGACAAACGACAAAGACTTCTTTACTAGCTGGAATGGCGGACAATCTTCCTCTCCTTCATGGACTTGTATTGGACCATAGTTTCTCGTCTCCTGGAAAAATCGAAGACGGTGAAATAGATTTTCTCAGCATTGCCATGACATCAATGGTGATTTCAAGGCATTTGGAGTATTTTGAGGTTAGAGAAGGAGCTGCCGTTTCCAAAGTTAGTGCGGTGCAAATAGAGTTCTGGTTCTGTGGTTTCAACTGCCAATTTTACAACCCTGTGCTAGATGATTGTTCTGGTTTCTTTGGCATCAACAATGTGGGTTCTGCACCTTCACTACCAGCTTCATATTACCTTTTCTGTCGATCTGGAAAGCTAAAAAGGATCTTAATTTGTTGAAAAAGGAATAATATATGATAACATAATGATCAAGCTACTAATCGGAAGTAATTGATTTATGCACTACACGGTGTGCTGGAGGGAGAATCCAGCACAATGATGATAGCAAAGGCTTCTGCTTTGTTTGAACGCAAATTAATTAAAATCTGGAGCATGATAGCTGGCTAGTCTCAAAGCGTGGAAGGAATTCAGTCCAGACCGTAGGTCTTGACAGGTCTGGACCCATATAGTCTGGACTGAATCCAGACACGAATGGAGATGTCGTCAAAATTCCATGCTTAAGAAAAGAATTGATACTCCACTCGGGAGGACAAAGATAGACTTTTAAGTTTTTCTATCTGACTACTCTATTGCATAAACACTTTATCAGATTCTTTCAGCCTTTCGTAACTTTGTTAAGTTGTCAAACTGCACAAGCAATTTCTCACCGTGCGCCTCCCTCTTTCTCGGTGGCAGCTTCATTTTGAGGGAGCGGCTCACCTCCCGTTGTCCCCGCCTCCTGTTTACTCCAGTTTTTAAATAGGATTCTGACAAGTGTACAGATCGAGATCCAAAGTCATAAAGCAACCACGTCCGCATAGTCTATTTTTTAGAGAGCTAACGCAGACGTCAACGTTAGTTCGTCCATTCTTCTCCCTCTCGCACTCTATAGACTTCTCTTGGCTCTCTCACTCAATTCGATATTCATTTTTTTCTACGCTTGTTTGCTAAAATGCCCGAGGGTTGAGTGGCCAAGTTGAAGCCTTAGAGTCTTAGAGATAGATACTGGTTGTTTCCCCACTCGGTGGCATGGAAAACAGTTTCATGCTATTATTCCTTCGAACTTTCTCAAAGTTTTGGCCATGGGATTGTAATTTTGTGTCTGCAGAAAAGAATGTCAGGATATACCAGTGTCACTTAGGTATTTTATCAAAAATGTGCCAAGAACTAACGAAACAATGCTATTCAACAAGGTACAAGTGTAAGATACAACGAATTTGGTTAAAACTAACAAGAAAGAATCGTAGACCGAAGAAAATGGCAAAAAAAAAAAAACCCATGAGAGCTAGAGAGAGAGAGAGAGACACTGATATATCTCTGACATTCATAAAGTCTAGAGAGGCAAAGAGATTGAACGGAAATAAAAAATGCAAGGAGGGAGCACTGTTGCTGCGAACGGGAAAGAGAATAAAGGGGAAAAATGCCGGTGGAAAAGAGACTCCAACGAAGAAGCACTTTAGTTGTAAGAGAGAGAGACAAAGAATCATGGTTAGGGACTGTGGTGGTCTTCAGGAAGAGGATGAAGAATGGACCACCTAACGTTGACGTCTGTCATTCACTCTCTAAAAAAATATGCAGTGAGGACGTGACTCTTTTTCTGACCTTCTGATCGCTGTCTCTACACGTATCCACATCAGATTTTAAAACAGGAGCAAACAGTAGGGAAGGGGGGGGGGGGGGGGGGGGGGGTGGGGGGGGGGTGAGGCGCTCCCTTATTTTGAAGAAATTCCAGCATTCAAGACCAGAGTGTCTTCGAGCTTTGCATTGCTTTTGGCCTTTGGCTATGTGACAACTTTGTACTTTTTGCAGGAAAGGTAATGTAAAGCAAGATAAAGGAATTCTTTTTTTTCTTGGTCAAGATAAAGGAATTCACAAGAGGCTAAAGTAGTGTGATGTGCCAGCTTAGAGAAAAGCAAAAGCAAAACAGGAAGCTCAAGGGTCAGTGACCTCGAAACATAAAGATGCTTTTGGACATTATTCTCCTCCTTTATGCCCCCCTTTAAGTTTATTTCTATTCTATACATACATTACTCTTATCCCTTGAATAGTATTTTGGATACTTCTTCGACTACCCCACAACTAATCTTGGTTAAATGGAACTAATTGGGAATTTACTTAAGCGGTGAATTTTCAGAAAGGAGTCAAATGGAGTTTATTGGCAGTTGGTTCTTTAATAAAGACATGAATTAATTAGACTACATTTCCAGTGGGCATCGATATATGGGACGGATTAGTCGGTATGGGCTGGATATTGGGCTCTATTCCCGCCTGCTAAGCGCGCAGCCGTCGCTCAGGCTGGGCCCAGTAGGCCAGCCTGTTTCTTGACATATTGGGCTGTCTAGACATGTTTCTTAATCCGGAACCCAATCGGTTCGTATTTAAGAAAAATAATTCGCAGCCTTAAGAATAAATCTGCAGTACGTCTGAAAATAATTGTTTATTTAAGTGGAGCTATAGCGTCCAAGCAAAATGCTTGACCGCAAAGCATGATGACCAAAGCCTCTCTCTCTCTCTCTGATCTCTCTGAGATGAGATGCTTTGCGTGATAGAACAAGCTGCCTCCTGGGTTTTCCCCCGGTTTTAGCAGAAATCGGGGGTGTCATGCTCTTAATAAACAGTATCTTTGGTTACGTGACCTATAATGGACCGCCGGATTTTATTTTTTTTAGAAGTTGTGATGTTGAAGCAGCACTAAGCCTGTCACGGGTCAACTTTGAGGTCTAGTAGTGATAATACCACATGCTTGGTCCAAATATTATAGAAATATTTCTATCCTCCCTGCACTGACTTGCAGCAAACCTTGAAACAACTCGAAATCTAGAATATTTAAGTGTTCGTTGGGTTACTTTCCCGTCACACTTCAAGATCTGCCGCAACGAACACTTGGTGGAGGGGCTATAATTATAAATTCTATACAAAATAGATAGAAGGTCGTTCAAGCCTTCGTTGCATATTAGCTGGCCGCTCTTAAATTCATTCTCTTTCAAAGGGATCTAGAATCAAAAATAGATCCGGCACCCAGAGGATGAGGATATTTAAGAAGCCCTCATTCTTGGCTGGTCCAAATGGTAGTAAGCGTCCAGTGTAAGCGGCGAAATGTAATTTTTTATTGCTTTCCTCATTGTTAAACTCTTTGGATCCTACTGTTTCCATATTTGGCACCTAAAATTGAAACTTCCAAAGTGAGAAAATGCTGTCGGCTTAGGATCCTCGCATCACAAGCGCCAGTGATGTTTCAGAAGCCAGACAGAGAGTGAGAGAGGCCTTGGCAATTCATTGGGAAGCTCCAAAACCGTGGGTCCGTGGCTACGTACCAATTAGTAAGGCCAGGACAAAAAAACAGCGTCAATTACCGACACCGTAGAGGCTGATCACAACAGTATTTGATGAACTATAGCCACAGCACCCGCTCACGCAGATAGCAAGCAAAAAGCTGCAGGAATAGCGGCAGCACAGAGTTATGCAGGGTTGGTTTTAGTTGTAATAACAAGAGCAAGTGAAAAGCCTACAAACCCAGCTTTTTTTTTTTTTTTTTTTTTTCTAATTACAAACCCACAGATCTGTTAAAATCTAGTGCGTTTAACTTGTTTCAATGGACCGCTTTGCCATTGCGCTTTCACCTGATTCCTGAACTTGTGAATTCTGCAAAGCCTTTGAGTTGTCTAAGGACATGTTTGGCATATAGAAAATTTTCAATATTAAAAAAATCTATCGACTTCTCACTCCCGAATGAGTAGACTGGCGCACCCTATAAATCTCACTTGAATCTGCATCAAATCTCACACCAAATATCTCTTCCATTTAAACAAATACCAAACATGGCCACCCCTCTCCTCTCCTTCCTCTTCTTCACCTTTCTCTTCTTCTCTGCCCACTCTGAGCTCTGCAACCCACAAGACAAAAAAGTCCTGCTCCAAATCAAGAAAGCCCTTAACAATCCCTACGTGCTTGCCTCCTGGAACCCAAACACGGATTGCTGCCATTGGTACGTCGTCACATGCGACTCCGTCACCCACCGCATCAACTCCCTCACCGTCTTCGCTGGTCCAGTCTCCGGCCAAATCCCAGCCGCGGTGGGTGACCTCCCTTTTCTAGAAACCCTCGTGTTCCACAAGCAGCCCAACCTAACTGGGCCCATCCAGCCCGCCATTGCAAAACTCAAAAACCTCAAGTTTCTAAGGCTCAGCTGGACCAACCTGTCCGGCCCAGTCCCTGGCTTTCTCAGCAAGCTCAAGAACCTCACCTTCCTTGACCTCTCCTTCAACAATCTCTCCGGCTCTATCCCACCGTCACTCTCACTTCTTCCGAACCTCGACGCTCTTCACTTGGACCGCAACAAGCTCACCGGATCAATTCCGTACTCTTTCGGTACATTTAGCAATGAACCGGGCCTGCACCTCTCTCACAACCAGCTATCGGGTACGATCCCACACTCGTTCGCCAACATGAACTTCACAGTGATAGACCTGTCGCGTAACAAGCTCGAAGGCGACGCGTCGGTGGTCTTTGGCTCGAAAAAGACCACGCAGATTGTGGACCTGTCGAGGAACTTGTTCCAGTTTGATCTATCCAAGGTGGTGTTCCCCAAGAGCCTGACGTCGTTAGATCTTAACCACAACAAAATCACGGGGAACATTCCGGTGGAGTTGACCTCCCTGAATCTGCAGTTCTTGAACGTGAGTTACAATAGGCTGTGTGGTCAGATTCCAGTGGGTGGCAAGTTGCAGAGCTTCGACTATTCGTCATACTTCCACAACCGGTGTTTGTGCGGCGCGCCACTTCCAAGCTGCAAGTGATAAAGGTAGTCAGAGAAGGTTTATAATTATGAACCTATGGGGCAGTTGGATTTGCCCGGAAACTGAAGTAGATTCCAGAGGAATTTGGCTTAATGTCCTCAGCGCTTTGGTTCTTGTTTTTGTTTTTGTGTTTCGTATTTTGTACCTCCTAAACATATGGTAATATATATAAATAAGAGAGGATATATGATACAGCAAGTTCGCAAAAATACCAATTTTTAACAAAAGAGCATATATGGGGCAATAACGGAATGACTGGAAAATATCAACAAACAAAAGCTTGAAGTTCACGCCGAAATACAACTTTCGAATACAAGGAAGCCTTAAAGCTCGATACATGTTTGGTCCAGCCTAAAAGCATATATTAGTTGGGAAACTACGATTGACCGACACAGTCGGCCCACATCAAATTTGCGGCAAACGTTGGGGGGTCAGGTCAGTTCCGAATCCCGATAGGCTTGCTTTGTTTCCAGGTATATGCTTTCCACGGTTATAGTCAAAGTTCGAAATCAAAGTATTGGAAATCACAGGTGGCACAATGGAGACGTCTAGTTCAATTACACCTGGAATAAACTATTATCCCCTTCCCCGCAGTCCGTACCCAAAAAGAGGAAGTGCTCATAAGTCAAATGGTAAAAGGTTTTTTATTTTTTATTGTGTACGTAGATCATTCAAACATATGAACATGCTCATTGTGCCACTTTAGAACACGATTTGCCGGAAGACACTCGGCGAAGGACTTTTGTGGTGGAATGTTATATTTTTTTTTTTGCTGAATTTGTAGCGGAATGTTATATGAAATAAAGAGATAGAGCTCGATGAAAGAGGATGTGTGCAAATGGGGCCGAGCTAATTAAGACCAAAGTCTTCTTTATATATTAAACTGCGGCTCTCAAATTTATTTTCAATCCAAAGCCGTCTAGGACATATAGATCCAGCACACCAAACGGATAATTTGATTAAACAGCTAGCCCTCATTTCTGACTTGACCAAATTCTGTGAGCGGTCCAAATTCTAATGTCCCTTCACTCTAAGCGAGCAAGATGTACTTGTCCCTTCTCCAACCTCGTGATCTTTGTATGTGATGCGATTGCGACAGTCTCTATGGAGACTCTCCCGGCACAGTTGAAGGTCTGGTGCCAGAACTTGGTGAAGGGCGATCTGGTGGAGGCCAGGTTATATATTGCGAATGGATAGAACGTCGGCAATTATTCACAAGCATATCCAAGTTTGTCTTTCAAATTTTTAAATAAAAGTTTATTAATTAAAAAAAAAAGATAGAAGGTCGGCAAGAAAAAAGATTGGATAGAAGGTGGTCCAAGCCTTATCAATATAGCATTCAAAGAATATGGATTAATACGCCCTTATTATTGACAAGTTATGTACAAGCAGCGAAGTGTAATTTTATTACGTATAGTAAACCCGAATCCATTTCCTTTTTTTATCGCTTTTCTCGATATTAAACTCTTTGCATCCTACTGTTCCCATATTTGGGACCCAAATTAACTTCCAAGTGAAAAACTGCTGTGGGCTCATGATCCTCACGGCTAGCGCCAATGGTGTTTCAGAAGCCAGACATAGATGCCTTACCAAATAATGGAGAAGTTCCAAAACTATGGATCCATGTATGGCTACCAATCAGCAATGGCAGTACAAAAAAAGCGGCATTCACTTACCAACATTGCAGAAACTCGTTACCGCGCGTAGTCGCAACCACATCCACATGTGACGCGAGCTCAAGAACTTACCGACATTGTAATGTTTGACCCGGAAAGATCACCAGAGTGAGTCAAAGAGTCAATGAACCCAGATCTGTTAAGATCTAGTGAAAGTTTGATTTCCCTTGTTTGAATGGACTGCTTTGACATTGCAGTTAAACCTGAGCTAGTAAATTCTACAAAGCCTCTGAGCTGTCTAAGCAACCGTCACTTCGTACATCGATATCTAACGAATGGAATGGATAGACTGGCACAGCCTATAAATCTCACTCGAATCTGCATGAAATTTCACACCACATAGTTCTTCCACTCCAGGAAATACCAAAACATGGCCTCCCCTCTCCTCTCCTTCCTCCTCTTCTTCACCCTACTCTTCTTCTCTGCCCACTCCGAGCTCTGCAACCCACAGGACAAAAAAGTCCTGCTCCAAATCAAGAAAGACCTTAACAATCCCTACGTCCTTACCTCCTGGAAACCAGACACGGACTGCTGCGACTGGTACGTCGTTCAATGCGACCGTGTCTCCCACCGCATCATCTCCCTCACCCTCTTCACTGATTCAGTCTCCTTCCAAATCCCTGCCGCGGTGGGCGACCTCCCTCATCTAGAAACCCTGGACTTCCACAAGCTGCCCAATCTGACCGGACCCATCCATCCCGCCATTGCCAAGCTCAAAAACCTCAAGTTCCTAAGGATCAACTGGACCAACCTTTCCGGCCCAGTCCCTGACTTCCTCAGCGAACTCAAGAACCTGACTTACCTTAACCTCTCCTTCAACAACCTCTCCGGCTCTATCCCACCGTCACTTGCACTGCTACCTAACCTCGGTGCGCTTTTCTTGGACCGCAACAAGCTCACCGGATCAATCCCGTTCTCTTTCGGTACGTTTAGCAGTGTACCGGACTTGTACCTGTACCTCTCTCACAACCAGCTATCGGGTACGATCCCAGCCTCTTTCGCTAACATGGACTTCACCGCGATAGACCTGTCGCGTAACAAGCTCGTAGGCGACGCTTCGGTGGTTTTCGGAGCGAACAAGACTACGCAGACCGTGGACCTGTCGAGGAACTTGTTCCAGTTTGATCTATCTAAGGCGGTGTTCCCCAAGAGCCTAACTGCGTTGGATCTTAACCACAACAAAATCACTGGGAGTATTCCAGTGGAGATGACCGCCCTCAATCTGCAGTTCCTGAATGTGAGTTACAATGGGCTGTGTGGTCAGATTCCTGTCGGTGGCAAGTTGCAGAGCTTCGACAATTCATCGTACTTCCACAACCGGTGTTTGTGCGGCGCGCCACTTGCAACCTGCAAGTGATAAAGGTAGCCGGACAAAGGTTTAATTTGCACCTATGGGTCAGTTGAATTTTCCCGGAAACTGAAGTACAGATTCCAGTGAAATATGACCTTGAATAGTATTACTATCACAGTGTCCTCTCGGTGCGTTGGTTCTTGTTTTTGTATTGTTTTTATATTCTTTTCCCCTAAGCAAATGGTAACGCATAAAATTATAAAATCAGACAGGAAATATGATATATCAAATTAGCAAAAATACCCATTTTTAAAAACAGAGCAGATATTTTGCATAAACAGGGAATATCAACAAACAGAAGCTTGAAGTTCACACCGAAGTACAACGTTCGAATTCAAGGAGGCCTTAAAGTCCACTGCATGATTTGATGGAAGAAACTTGGGGCAATGACATTCGCCCGCAAACTGAATGGATTCCAGTGGAAAATATGGATTTGAACTAATACTCTGCACTCCTACAATGTTCTCCGCGATTGTTCTCGTTCCAATTTCTGACGTTTTTTTTGTTGTCTTCTTTTGGGTTTCTGATAATAATTGAAGTTTGTTTTTATACACGTTGATAACGTTTCCTGAAGAGGAGAATTATGGACCACTCCACCAAAATAATATACGCGTATCGCTTATATACAGTTCGAGTACTGCATGTCGTTAAGCTATACATACGAAGATAGAGTAATCTTGGCACCCTGCCTATTAGTTGCCGTGCTCCGCGAGCGAAATTAGTGCATCCCAACTTGCAGCGTACTCTGTCATTGATGCAATAATGGCGAAGACAAATGAATTTACTCTCCCAGGGACAACCAGAGCTCCCAAGGAGGTATATTTTAGGAGCAAATATATTTGCTATTGCAGTTCTGTTTTTCCCCCTTAATGGTACATGTAAATTGCTTTGAATAATCACGAAAATTTTCAAGAAAAACAAAGAACAATGAATGGGTGTGATCAAATGTTGTTGTAAAGTCTATCAGAAAACATTACATGGGGCAACAGATGGTAATTCACAACCCCCACTCTTCCTATGATTTTGGGGGGTGTTCCTGATATCAGTTACGAGTCATCTGAAAAGGATTAGCAAAGTGAAGAAGGTTACCAAGAAGATAAATGCAGGCTCTTCTTCACATGTGATGTCACTGTCACAATGAAGACTCTTTCCATTCTAATCTGTTAAGCCCATCAACGATTGCCCTGCGGAACTCGCCATTATGGAGAAGGAAGGATGAGACATGTCCACCAGTGACCCATCTCACTTCTGAACCTGGCCAAGCTTTTTGAAGCTCCAGCACAGAGTGCTTTGGGATATAACCATCATCCTGTAGGGTGATTGCAGTTTAAGAACAAATTTCGTAAACCCCAATTTGCATAGAAGTACTTCAAAACTAAAAGGAACAACACCCGTAATTTACATGATGACAACGCACTGAGCATCATGAGTCCTAATAAGTTAAGGATTTTTCGATGGAGCTTTTAGTTGCATCAGCTTTTAAAAAGGAGCTACGTACAAATCCTCTCTTCTTCTTTTTTGTGCACCTTCATAGAGTAAATTGTCACTTACTATCAAAAGGAGTAATCGTTGACTCCTTATTGACCATAATTAGGGAGAAAAACTACAAGAACTACAAAGAAAAGTTGAAAACAAATAGAGATAGAAAAGACAGTAATAGACCCATAAACATTCCCAAAACACATGTTCATAAGGTGATGCAGAGATCTGATACTTACCGTGGCAGCAACGAATATTACAGCATCAGGATTTTTGGGAATTGGAAAGCGTGTAACATCTGTGAGAGACAGTACGTTACGCATCCGCTCTCTCACCTCCTTGAGAGTCATTGCAGACTCCTGTGTTGCAAGATCCTCTCTCAGTGCCTCCCATGCAGTCCCATGCTTTAGTATTCCCTCACAGAATGCCACGACAGCAGAATGTGGTGAGAGAAAAGGAAGAGTTGCAACAGGTGTAGGGTGAAGTGATCCAACCATTGCAGCATGCACTCCTCCTGGATTATGTTAAGGGCGTTAGTATTCTATGCGCAAGGTGAACGTCTTCTGGTATTTTTCCCACTAAAGGGATTTTTTTATTCAGAGGCACGTCAACTGAATCAGGTTTGGAAAAGAAAAATCATATATGCCAAATATAGAACCTCAAAGCTAAATCAGATCCAAATCCAGACCCCGTTAAGGACTACCAAGGGATTCATTTTAGCTTACCCATACTGAGTCCACAAATACCCATCTTGCCAAAGCCTGCCTCAGAGTCTAACCAATATAAGAGACTACGGGCCTCTTCAATGGTTGCTCTTCCTAATAAAAGCAAGTCACTAACGCACAAAAGCTTTGCACCATACTGCTGTGTAGGACGTCTTTGTCCATAGAAAGGGCTGTAACAGATACATATTCCTTGAATTATGTTCCCATAATTTGAATAAAGGAATTTAAGGGACAACGATTATTCTGAAATTTCTAGGATTTGCTGGCTAGCAGCAGCATTAGCTTGTACCTCTCAAGCACCATAGTCGCAATGTTTTCCTTTAACAACGGCCCACCAAGGCGCAATCTCCGTTCAAAGGTATGGTCTCCAGTGCCTGCAAAAAGAGGTTACATTTAGTAGTCAAGGTAGCTAAGTACCAACTGTCAAATGTACCACCGGGAGGAGGTTCCATCAATATTAAAGGGAACCATTTGAAACAGAGTCTTGATATTCCATTAGACATCAGAAACTGTCAATATTGTTCAATTAGAAAGGTATTCTTGGAAGTATCACAAACAAAGAAAGACGAATGAATAGCTGTGGAATAGAAAACACTAGTAAGTTACCAAATCAGTATGTGTCCATAACTTATTTACCACTGAATCGTGCACAACGGAACAAAAGATGTGCTCTAATGGAAAAAGAGTTTCTTTTCCTTTTGGAAATTAATGGAGCCAAGATTGTACTATATTACATATGCATTTTCACCAGCTACTAATGACTACATTCCTCAGACTGCAAAAGGGCAAAGACCATACTTAATTCCCAGTGCACAATGTCCAGTAGTGATACAGATCTATAACCAAAATCTATAGCAGAAACATGTCATCGACCTCCAAAAGAAAATGAATTTATATTAATGATGACTTCCCAAGCATCAAAGTTGAGCTTCATTGAGGAAATTTTCTGGCTAACTAATGACTACATTCCTCAGACTGCAAAAGGGCAAAGACCATACTTAATTCCCAGTGCACAATGTCCAGTAGTGATACAGATCTATCAGCAAAATCTATAGCAGAAACATGTCATCAACCTCCAAAAGAAAATGAATTTATTTTAATGATGACTTCCCAAGCATCAAAGTTGAGCTTCATTGAGGAAATTTTCTGTTGAATAACCCCTTCGCTTTGCAAATTTGACCTCAATACAAAGTTCATACAAAAGCAAACCAAACCAAACCAAACCAAAAATGGAACAGTAAAATATTTGGGGAGGATAAAAATTACATCAGAACTCTAAATTCCAATATATTTGCCAGTCCAGCCTGTCCAACCAACCTTGAAGCCTAGCTCATGAAACAAAGGATAGCCAATTCCTTATCGCGTTTCCTAAAGCTGGAGTTTTACACTCCATATAAACGCCAAGCAAACAAACGATCTGGGTCCTTTGTTGAAAATTGCAATTAAAGTGGGAATTGCAACCAAATTAAAGGGACTCCAATAATCTAAACCAGCTCCTGATGCTAGAGACTACCAATTTTGCAACAGTAATGTCAAAATTGTTTTTGGTTTAGGCAAAGGATCCGGAAACGAACAAATAACCTGGTGAAGTCTCAAGCACAACAAATTAAACAATGTCGGAAAAATAAACTAAAATTGTTACCGCGTGTTATGTACAAGCTAAACTATAAACAGCTTTACCACTCTTAAACTCATTGTGGCAAATAAGCAAAGAATAAAGCAAAAGGTGCACTCCACATTTCTGCTAGTACTGGTAAATTAACCTGATATTCAATCTCCTAGCATAAGCACGAGGATTAAATACATCCAAAATCCCAATCCTTAATTTTTGCATAAGTAAAAGATATCTACCAAGTTACCTGCAAGATGAACCACGCAAGCCATCTTCTCCGGTGGCACTAATTTCGGGGTAAGGAAAGCAACTCTAGCATTGTGGCTCTCAGTAGGCAATGCGCTTAGTAGCTGCTCATCAAGACTGGTCCTAAATACTCCTTCTCGCAAACAAGCAGTCTTGGTCTCCCAAACCGTTGTCCAGGTGGGTTTCACCAAAGTGGGAGGCCAATTCTGGCCTTCCACCCCTGGGAAGAGCTGCTTGAACATTCTCTCCAGCAATTCAAGCTTTGAGCCACCCCATCCTCTTGAGAAAAACGGTGGGCTTATCTTTGTTCTGTGAATCAATGCGCCATATACATGGTCCAAAACATAATGGAGCCTTCCAAGCTTACCAGTGACCATTCTGAGAGAACCCCACAAACTCAAATTCTGTCACCCTTTCAAGAAACCCAGGATAAATTCTTTACAGTAGCGAATCACTTGAAAAAAAGGGGGGTAAATCTCTTTCTGAATCTTTAGATCTTCAAAAGAAACAATCACACAGTATTCAAACGTCTATGGGCAAATCAGTTTATTGAGAGATTCCGATCAATTATTGAATCTAGTTAATCAAGTCTCGAAATTTTGAGGAGACCTTGTTGAGAGTGTATACCAGAAATGGAAAAAGAGAAGAAAAGAGATATTGAGATCCGGTGAATCACAGAATGAATGAGCCACCGCAACCAACGAGTCCAGGAAGAAAACCAAGAGGATCTACGTATCACAACCCGTTTGAGACTTGGAGGGAAAAGAAAAATGAAACGGAGAGAAGAGTACAGTGACGAGATCGAAGGGGAAACTGGGCCAGACCCAGAAAGCATAAACCAATCACCAATGAAAAACGGAGGGCGGAGGGTGATTGAAATAACAGAGACAGAACCACGAATAAAATAGGGGTAAAATCATTTTTATTACTTATTTTTGAGTAAAAATTAACGCCTATAACTTTCAAAATCTATCAATCTTTGTCTAGATGTTAAATCAGACGAAAAAATATGAAAAATTATTAAAATGCTCATCTAAAATAAAATTAATAAAAATATTAAAACAATTCGTTAAAAATAAAAAAAAATGATATTTTTTTAAAAAATTAATATTTTTAAATAAAACTCTATTTCAATAATATATTTATTTTAATTTATTAAAATTTAGCATTAGATGGGCATTTCGGTCATTTTGCATGAATTTCTGTCTGACTTAACCCCTAATCTAGAAGGGGGCGAAGATTGATAGGTTTTGAAAGTTATGTGTCTCAAATTGTTGGATTGAAAAATAAGGATAGTAACTTAATTTTTGCTCAAACACAAAGAAGCTAACTACGAGTTTACCGTGATAAAATAGGAGGAAAAGTGGAAAAATGTGGACGGGGAGGAGAATGGTAGCCAGTGACATGTGGGATAGCGGTCCCATGTACCACCTGCTAAGCCCTATTATGGTATTTTTGGTTGGCAGAAAAAATTTATTTTGTCACTTACTAAAAAAGAAAAAAAAAATTGTCCCTCTAAATAGGCGAATAATCTGAAAATTTTAAATTTTTAAAAGAGTATCAATCTAAAGACAGATTTACTATAAAATATCTTGACAACAAAAGCAATTAGACACAATGTATGGCGTAAATTTTAAGTTAAGTAAAATTAAATTATTTATTTATTTCTCGGAACTGGTTTTGTTTTGTTAAAAGGAAGGAATACTGTTGTTTTTCTATAACAGGTGTGAGCCACGTCCATTGCTTCTTGGATAAAACCTAATCAGACCACCTCATTTTGATTTTGTAGGTTGCTATTCTGCAGAATATTTTTCAAATGGCAACAAAAATGGAAGTAATCAAGTAATTAGAAAGGGGATCGGTAGTTGGTACAAAAAGAATAAACCAGTTAGAAAATAAATTCAACCTTTCCAGGCGGAAGTAGGACCCAAATCGCTTATATACCAGAAGGGGTTTGCCCAAAATTTGGAGTTGGGTCAGCCAATAGCATCAAAATTAGGGATAAGAAATTATCCCAAAAGAGGGTGGTTTCCAAATTCAAGGTTACTAAAATGAGAGGCTCAAGTTGTGCCTCGTATAATTCAAAGTCAGTTCAAAAATAAATGTTTTCCGTGCAGACAAACAAGTGCTCTAGTTAGTGCACACGTCTTCATTGAAAAGGACCTGCAGGTGTGGAAGTCGCATAAATTGCACACGTTTACAATTACTTGGTGAAGCATATTCTCTTCTCTATGGCCAGGTTGGTGCTCGTGGCATCTTAAGTAGTTAAGAGTATCATTCAAACATATCCCTATTAAATCTACAACTCTTTATAATAAATTTTTTTTAAAAAAAAACAATTAGTTCTTTGGCTTTAAGACCTCCAAACGAAGTTCTGCTGGGATATTCTTGGAGAAAAGAAAGAAGATGCCAGTTAAGTTGTTAACAGAACAATTAGCGGTAGATGGATGGTCTTTGACGACTCAAGGTCAGTCTCCTTCAAGTAGATCATATAGAGAGGCGAAGAGGAGAAGGAGAGCAAGATGCAGAATTCCCTATTTCAAAAGCTTGATCTGTTTTTTGGGCTATTACTTTATTCTAAGTTTTTCGTATATCTCAAGATAATAATGCCTAATGTTCCAAACACAAACGTAAAACAGTTCGGCAGCATCAAATAGGCCTCCATATCAGGGGAAAACATGTTGCCTGAAGTTAACAGATAGTCATGCAGTATTTGAGTCCCAAATAGATTGTGGGTATTCTTCTTTTTCTTGCTGTTCTTTCTAGCTTGCGAGGCCTCTCATTTTGAAGGAAGACTTTTAGTTTAGTCCACCCGAGGTTGGGCCTCGAAAATTCTAAGACCCGATAAACAATTTGGTTGGGCTAGTTAAAACTAAAGCTCTAAAAGGGCGTAAAGTATTGGACTATTGGTTTCTGCTGTGGTCCTAATTCTTTTAGTGTGTATTGGCATCAGGGTAGGCGCAATTTTCTTGGGCTGACATGTTGGCTTGACAGTCAGCACTGTACTTGCAGTGCTCCGTTGGCTCTGCAGTTTGCAGAAATGCGGTGTTTTGGTCTTATCTGGTTTCTCATAGTTTATTATGGATTTCTGTTGGCTTTCTGTGATGAATGCGGCAGCTTTCTTTCTTGTTCTTTAGTATCCGGTTTCTGAAAGTTTGCACATGTTAATGGCGTACTCTTTCTATCGCAGATTGGTTGAGGGAGTTAATTAGCATGTTATAAGTCCATGGTTGCTTGGATATTCTGCTGTACTGGGGATATGCTGAATTTGCACCTTATCGGTATCTCCTACATGTGTTAATGGCTGTGGAGTTCGCTATTGTTGACTAGAATCGTTTAAGGTACGTAGCTGCTTTATGTATGCTAGTCTTTCGGTCTAGTATTGTAATATATTGATTATTAACAATTGCTTAGTGTTTTTAGTCCCTTGTTACTTCTCCTAAAAAAAATCACCATGGTATTTCAGATTATCAAGTTCAGAGTTGGGAGATGTTGGTAAACTTTATTATTAATAGAATAATAATGCAACCAGCCCTTGCAATGTGAAACTTGCCATTTCCCAGTATCATTAAATAACAAGCAAAAGAAAAAATCACGAGAGAAAAGAAAACGAAAACAGAGCGACTTGAAACTTGCCATTACCCATCAACACAAGTTTTGATTCTTAAGAAGAAAAAGAAAAGTGTTTCACATCCATTAAGTGCAGGCTGGGAGATTTGAGCCCTTGCCACCAAAGAGTTGGTAGGCATAGATGGATTATATCGATGGAAATGGACTGAGCCTAGCCACAGGGACACAAACGAGAGGATTAGCCCTGGGAAGGGAAATCCCAGGACCCTCTTCCATGTCCAAAGTACCCTGTGTTCCATCGGTAACCTTCCACTCGAAGCACTGAATCATAGCAGCTAGGTTTGTTTGAACAACTTGCAATGCTAGCGTTGCTCCAGGGCAGCTTCTTCTTCCGCTCCCAAATGGCAGCAGATGGAAGTGTTGGCCCCTCACATCCAATTCGCTCTTTTCACTACCCTCTTTGTTAAGAAACCTCTCCGGAAAGAATTCAAGCGGGTTCTCCCAGTGGTTGGGGTCCCTTCCAATAGCCCACACATTAACAAAGACCGGGGTTTTGGCTGGAATTTCATAACCACCTATAACACAGTCTTGAGTACACTCCCTCGAGATCAATGGGCCTGTGGGGTGAAGCCTCAGCGTTTCCTTCACTATAGCTTGGATGTAGGGAAGGTTACTTATGTCGGACTCCTCTACGATTTTGCTTGTTCCGATTACCATATCGATCTCTTGCCTTGCTTTAGCCATCACATTTGGGTGATTAATTAACTCTGCCAGTGCCCACTCTATCGTCACGGCGGATGTGTCTGTCCCTGCTCCAAACATATTCTGCATGAAACAGAGTTCCGTCGTCAGTTTTAATTCTCCTGGTATTTTCACTACAATTAATCAGGGAAAGGATAAATCACTTGTAATTTTATCAGTTTATGATCAAAGCAAACATGTGTATGTGTCGTGTGTGTTCTGTTTTTTCTGTTCGTGCTTCCGTGTCAAAAGGAAACGTTTACCATAATGAAACCCTTGATGTTTTCTCTGGACAATTTAATCTCTGAGCTCTCGTCTTCGTATATATCAAGCAAAATATCAAGTACGTCTTTGATTCCATCACTTCCTTCGACCATCTCCTTCTTCTTCCACCTCGCCTCTTCGTGTTCCTTCATTATCCTCTCCATCATAGTATCATACCTATCGCGAACATCCTTAAGCCTTTTCCCAAATCCTTGAAAATCTAAATTCTTACAAAACCAAATCATCTCCGATAAATTAGCTTTGCCAGCAAGCTCACACATCTCTTCCACCAGCTTCATTACCTCCTCAGCTTCATCTTGCTTCTCTGAACACCTTTTCCTTAGTGCCATCCTGGATATTATATTATTAGTCAACGTCAGGAGTTCTGCTCCAACATGAACTGCCTCATTGGCCTTGGCCTTGCCAAGTAGTAGCTGCAAGAATCGCCTTTTTTCATCGCCCCTAATCGGGAGGTGCTGTTCAAGTGTTCGGCCATTAAGAAGTTCTGTCATGCAAAGCTTTTTCATGAACTTCCAGTAGGGTCCATAAGGCGCCAAGGTGAAATCGGCGGAGCCATAGGTGAGATAGTCTATGTTAGCCATTCTGGGGCGGTTCAAGAAACAAGATTCATTGGTTTTGAGGCACTCTCTAGCTATTTCGGGGGAGGAAACAACAACACAAGGTTTGGAGCCGAAGAGTAGGTACATTACAGGTCCATATCGGTTTGAGAGTTTGGAAAAAGCTTGGTGAGGGATACGGCTAAGAAGGTGGAGGTGTCCAATGATCGGTAGGGCTCGTGGGCTAGGAGGAAGCCGAGTTTTGCGTTGAGGTCTGATGAAGAACGTTGCGACCACGACGGACGCCACAAAGACTAGAAGAGTAAGATAGTCTTGGAAATGCAGCATCGTTAAATGTTTGAAAGGGTTTAGAAGGGGGCTTCAAACAAAGGTCTATAAGGGAAAATATATAGCTATTTTCGTCTACATTATTATATATCATTGTGGGAACGGTGGGCGTCGGTTCTCCTTTTTTGTTTTTATTTTATTTTTATTTTTCCTGTCGACACATGCATCAATTAAGCTACTATATCACCACAAAGAGCATATAATTATTATGCTAGTGACTCGGAGTCGTTTGAAATTGTAATCTTGTTTGTGTTCATACTTGACATCATGATTTACTATTGCTTAAGGAATGGGCTCAGTGACAAAACGTTAGGCCCAAGAGAGACTTTGGAAACGGAAGATGATGGATCCAGTTCTTAAGTTTGTAACAGTGTCATTTGTCGTGATCTTGAAGGAGATCCAACCCTCCATGGACTTCTTCCTCGCTCCTATTTTAAAAGCCAAAACCAACCAAATCTCTTACTATGAAAATAATACATGCTACAATGGTCTAGGGATTAAGATATAGAAGATGATGTATCAAATATTGTCTCCCCTGAGTTTCCTGTAATATAGATGAGGATCAACATAACTAAAATATGGGAAAATTATATTTTACTATCTTAAATTATCACCTCATTTTTAATTTGCATCCAAAACTATCATTTTGGACAATGACTCCCTCAAATGTACTATGATCATTTATAATTATATGTATGAATTATTAGGTGGTCTTGAGCCTTCTCAACCCCAAAAGCTAGCTCAAGAGGTGAGGTTTTTCATCACACTTATAAACTGACTACCAACTCTTTCCACAACCGATGTGGGACAACCCCAACAATCTTCACCTCACACATCGGGCTCTGAGTTGGATGCAGACAACCCGTTTCTCCCATGGACTATTGGGTCTGAGACTTGTGGTAAACCTGAGCTCCGATACCAGTATTAGGTGGTCATTTCTCAACCCCAAAAGCTAGCTCAAGAGGTGAGGTTTTCCCTTATACTTATAAACTGACCAACAACCCCTTCCACAACCGATGTGGGACAACCTCAACATGAATTGCATAGTGCAGTTTGAAGAGAAATAAAATCAACCGATAAACCTCACATTATTAATTTAATGATATCATTGTAAATTTTTAGAATGTGTGAGTCTTACTTTGGGATCCATTTATTGTATTTATCTTTTTTTAAATTGCTCGGTTTAATTCAGTTAGAATATTAGATAGATTCCTAACACATGATATAGCTTTTAACGATTAGATCAATCTTTAATTGGGAGTAAATTGCAAAAAACTGTAATTAGTTTGAGGAGCTCCATTATCAAGAGTGTATAATTTAGAGAGCAAATTGCAAATGATGTTGTAGTTTAAGATATTTTCTCCTAAAACATTACTCTTCTAGAGATATACCATATAAATTGATTTTCTTATTCTTAATTAGGCTTCTATAGACATCAGCGGATCAAACTTGACTCGTCATGAATCCAATAACAAAGACGTACGGGTTTTAAAAAAAAGTATCCGGTGAAATTGTCTCACTTGTGATCCATATATATCCCCATTTAATTTCGTAGCTAGTTTATTAAGTACTTATCTTGAAATACATGTTTATGATGATATAGACGTAGGTGAATGGGTCCATTAATACACGCCAAGAACTGTTACTCTTTTAGCGACAATAATAAATTAATCTCAACAATTGGAGGAGGCTCACATTGTTGTCATCGGCCACTAGTTCTAATGTAAGTTCGTAGGCATGAAGAAGCTACAAGCAAAACAAGTCCCCACTAAGGAAGTTGCTGCGTCATGACTGATGATACGTACTCATGACTTCTTCCTTCCCAAACTGCATGTGTTAATTATATGATCTTTCTTCCCCGTGGTTTCCCGTTTGGATCGATACGCCTACTCACAAAGGACATTGGCGAGATGTCAGCCAATGGGCCGGCTAGCTCCATGGATCTATTACATTTGCGAACAGATGTGCTAATTACTGTCGTCTTTCTCCAAAACAACTTTTCTCCAGCTTGGGGGAGGGATCGATCTTTCATCTAGCTAGGGAGATTCGGGACGGACGAAATATTAGATAACAAAGAGTATGACATAAGTATTTGATTTGGACGTACAACTTGTCATTATTGAAGCTTTATTATTTCTCTATCTGTAGATAAGTTTACAAAACTCAATAAAAAATAATTGATAATATATAGTTCGTACGTAATTTGTCATCAAATTAATTAACTAATAGATCAAGCTGATGATAATGCCTGCCTAAGAAAAACAAAAGCCAATGTAATGGACGCCTAGCTAACCTAATTATATATATTATCAGTCTTTAGAAAAAGTCCAACTTACTAAAAAAATTATACTTTCAGACTTTTCTTGAGAGTTGAATTTCTCTAAATAAAACATTTTCTTCAGCATCATAACCATAATTATTGCTATTATTTTCATATTAAAATGAATTTTGGATTTTTCTTGGAGAGTTGAATTTCCATGCATGCAATATTTTCTGCATGACGACAAGCATGTCGTTATAATTGTGGTCCGGACCTCTAAATACCTAAAAAAACTTCCCATTGAAATCAAGAAATATTTTTCCTTTATTTTTTAGAGCTGCCCGAGGGGGGACCAATTACCCATGTAATAGTTGCGTGGGGGGAAATATGAATGCACAATAAAACTATGATTCAATTTTAAATTTAAACGACTTATATATATATATATATATATATATATATATATATATATATATAATTGGTACGATTTTGATCAATTCTCTATCTGTGGGTTTAGACAATATTAGAATACGTACGGCAGATCATGTATTTTTAGTCTTTTGATCAAAATCAGTGGACGTCAGGCCATACGAAGAATCAAGAAAGCAATGGACACCTGAAATTAACCTTACTTTTCCTGGCCGGGTACGTATCTAATAAATAAAGACTAAGAAAAATTTCTGACTCTATCTCCTTGAGTACACAAAATTATATATATGCATAATTTTATTTTATATCATCGTGATGAAGATATGGAAGGCGATTGCTTGTATATCGATGACATGATCACATATGTAAGAGGATGCCATGAATACCCATCTGTTGTGCTCCATGAGGTCGATGGAACCCTAATTATGCACGTTATAGACATAGTTAAAGCACCAGATGCTTTATTTATAAAACAATTAATAACTTATAATTATCCACTTGTCAAATTTGTAACGGCGGTTTACTAACGCCACTTTTTCTCTAAAACAACGACTGGACAATGCTTAGAAAAAAAGAAAAAGAAACGACTGGAAAATGACCCCTTATTGTTTCATTTTTCTGAATTTTTCAATGTTAAGTTTTGATTTTCTAAAGCGATTAGCAAGAGAAGTCAGGTACGTAGCTCCTTGGACAAATGTCAACCACTTATTGCCAAATATGAAAGATGAATATCATAATCACAATATCATCTCGTGAATCTTGTTAGAGATAATATCATAATCAAATCTTAAAGATTTGATATGATATTGTTATGAAGATTCAAATTCAAATTCAAATGTAGAGATTTAAATTTAAATATAGGATATTCTCTATAAATAGAGATCTTCAATTGTAATCTGTATAGACTCATAATACAAAATACAGTCAGGGTTTTCACAGTGGATGTAGGTCTTCTAGACCGAACCACTTAAAATCTCTTGTCTCTTGTTACTATTTCTCTCCCCTCTTCACTTTAACCTTTTTCTTCTTGGTATCAGAGGAACAAAATTCTGCATCCTTAAAAGTTGGTGAATTTCACCTTCGCTGTACTTACAACAAATCTCCGTTTTGAGAGAAAAAAAAATAGGTGAGTGAAAGAGAGAGAAAAAAGACAGAGCAGAGATATGTTTGGCAATGGTCGTGTGCCTATGATTTCAAGGTCCGATCACTTTTACCATGTATTCAAGATCGTGTGCCTATGATATGATTTCAAGGTCCGATCAAATTCAAAAAAAAAAATATCTGATCAGCAAGGGAGCAAAGATCAAGGGAGCAAGGATCTATGATTTCAAGGTCCAATCAGCTTCAGATCTCGTTTTTCAAACACAAGATTTCAGATTTCTCCATTTGAGGGAGGATGTTAGAGATAATATCATAATCAAATCTTAAAGATTTGATATGATATTATGATTATCACAATATCAAATTTTTGATATTGTTATGAAGATTCAAATTTAAATTCAAATTTAGAGATTTAAATTTAAATATAGGATATTCTCCTATTATGCTTACTTATTATCTCTATAAATAGAGATCTTCAATTGTAATCTGTATGGACTCATAATACAAAATACAGTCATAGAGGGCTTTCACAGTGGATGTAGGTCTTCTAGACCGAACCACTTAAAATCTATTGTCTCTTGTTACTATTTCTCTCCCCTCTTCACTTTAACCTTTTTCTTCTAATCTTACAATATTATCCACAATATTATTTAATGATTAATAAAGACAACATTGAATGTTATATGAATCATATGATGTGTTTATCTCTTGAAATTGAAACGTCCAATTCAGAAAATAAATTGGAGAGTATAATGATCCCAAATGACACGAGCTCTTATTTCAAATACATGTCTTAATTTTGTTGTGATCTTTAAAAATTATAGTTAAGAATTAAGAAAAGTCGTGTCGTTTATTTCTCTATAGCCGATCCCTTCCTTTTGTCGATTGAGAACAGCTCATTTTGCATCAGCCATCAGGCTTGTTTATTGTCGTGTAAGCATCTTGCGCAAAGGAAAAAGAGAAAGATACTTCAAGTTTAATTTGTTGTTTTAAAGAAAAACTGACGAGTGCAAGAAGATGCTTTTGGGAATTCGAATTTTTTTTTCAGAAGCAAAATATGATACTACTACTAATTAATTAGTTTAATCATTGTATAATATATAGAAGAGATACATCCATTAATATTCCTAATGCAATCCAACCAAGTACAGATGCGATCAGCCATCCAAACACACTCTGGTTTAATCCCCGTGTCCACCTTTGAAGATAATGCATTGGAGATTAATATAGCAACAGGCTGCTACTTATTACAAGCTGTTATTGCCTGAAACTTTTATTTATCGCTAGACCAAACCTTGAAAGACAACAAATTTATTGCACATAACTGATCAGCAAGTTAAGCTCCATTTCTAGGAAATCTCATGGCTCCCTAAAAAGGATCAAAACGAGCAACGGGATAACACACGAGGGGAAGGGCCATTGCTCCAGAAAAACCTGACCCGATGTTTATATCGATCTTCTCCCCACCTTTGACCTTCCAATCAAAGCACTGGGTCAAGGCTCCAATTGTTGCATGCGTCACCCGCAGTGCATGTGTTTCACCAAAGCAGCCTCTCCTTCCGCCCCCGAACGGAAGGTAATGAAATTCGTGGTCCTTCATATCAATGATCTGACGTTGGCCCAGCTTGTCATTGGAGCTGACCAAGAATCTCTCCGGTACAAACTCTTCTGGGTCCTGCCAATGGTCCGGGTCCCGCATGACTGTATAGGCATTGACCAGTATTTTAGTATTAGCCTTCACATCGAAGCCAAGGATCTTGCAGTCTTGGGTGCATTCTCTGTGGATGACTGCTCCTGGAGAATGTAGTCTTAGGGATTCCTTTACAACCGCTTGCAAGTAAGGGAGGTTGGGGACGTCTGATTCTTTGACTAGCCTGCTGGAACCCACGACAATGTCAATCTCCTCTCTGAGCTTCATAAATACTTGCGGATGGTTTATGAGCTCGGCCATGGCGGACTGTATGGCTGCTGATAATGTATCGATGCTGGCCATGTATAGTTCCTGTCACACACGTTCCATTAAATTCTGGGGTATCTTTACATATATGTGTATAGAATTAGTTACAGCAAGCAAATTGCTTCTATTTTTATAAGCGGTCTCAACTAACAAATGGATATATATATATATATATATATATATATATGTTCTCCACATTAATTTGAACTCCTTCATTAATTTACTGGATATTTAGGGTGTCGACCTAAAAATATTACATGTGTATTAATCCGGTGCAACATGTGTGGTTAACAGAGTATACAAGCTAATTGTATTCATGATTACCTAAAAAACTTAAATATGGATATCTTTATATCAATTTAATTAAAAATATAGTCATGACTTAATTATGGGAATTGACATATCACTTCCTCACAATTTTCCAAGCCACGTTATCAATCTTTGTTTCGTCAAAACAATCAACTTCTATGGAAGGATTAAGTAAGTCCAACTTAATTTTCAAGAAAAAAGAAACACTTTGTCAGGGCCAACAAGTAATTAGAAACCTATATTCTATCTCAATGCTAATTAAGTTGACCTACCAAAAAATTTTCCAACCAGCCTGCGCAATAGATTTTCAATATCAAGAGCTCAGGAAATATATGTATGTAATGAATTTTGACTTTTATATGAACTAACCATGAAGAAAAACTTGATCTGATTTCTTGTTAGCTTCACTTCTGCAGTTGGGTCTTTATAGGTTTCCAACACGATACTCATCAGATCTGCCCCTTCTTTCGCCTGGCCGTCTACAATATTGAGGTCTTCATATTCCTTCATCATCTCCTCGAAAAACTGATCGTACCGCCAAATTGCTTCCGAAAGCTTCCTCCCATGTCCAAATAGGTCAAATTTCTTCAAAGGACCAAGAATTTCATTAAGACCTAATTTTGCTCCAAGCTGCATAATTTCCACAATCAAGTTCCTGAGTGCTGTAGCACCCCCAGCGTTTTCCGAACATTTCTTGTTTAATGCCATTCTGCATAGCAAGTTATTTGTCAAGGCCGTTAACTCCATAGATAGATCGCTCGCCTCTCCTTCTCCAGAGCTTTTCAATAGCGATTTTAAGAGATTTTCAAGCTCTTGCTCTCGAATCTGATTGAAACGCTCTAGCTGAGGGCCTGCGAATAGCTTGGTCATGCATAACTTTTTCATGAACCGCCAATAGGTGTTATTAGGGCCAGAAATAAATCCGGCTCCCTTGTACATGTTGTAATCGGAAGGACCAAATTCAAACCTCGACGCAAAGTTGATATCATGGGTTTTAAACATTTCTTTTACGGCAGCGGCACTGGAAGCAACAACAAAAGTTGTGCCGCCAATACGTATTCGCATAAGGGGGCCATAGCGTCGAGCTAAGTTTTGGAAAGACACTGGTAACTTAGAACCTACAAGATGTAGATGGCCAATGATTGGGAGAGCGAGGGGGCTTGGTGGGTTTCGAACTGTGGTGCGAGAGTTGGTGTACGTTTTGATCAACAAACGAACCACGAGGTATGAAACAACCCAAATGAAAAACAGCAAGATGTAATCCACCATATCACCGGCAGTAGTACCAGTGGCGGCCATGACTCTGAAATAACAAACGGGAAGAAATATTGCTGAACTTCTGGGTTTGGCCTGCGAGAGATGACACCTACAGGTGGGCATTTATAGCGTGTGCGTAGAGAAAATTGTGCATATTATATATATGACGCGTAAATGATCATATCTTAGGCCCGGTCATTTAGAGTCTAGTATATGCTATGAACAAGTATGAGTTAATGCGATGTGCCTTGCAGATCGTTGCCATTCCTAGATCTTGTATTTTGTATTATTTTAGTTATCCTTACGGGGACATTGTGTATGGCGTACGTATGTTCTAGGTGCCCATCTAAATCTCACAACAAGCCATTAAAAATAAGCTTAAAGAGAAATTACACTTCTCTACCCAAATTTCCCAGCTCATTATTTTAAAATCTAGTCTCCAAACTACAATACTATTGAGAATTGACTCCCTCAAACTACCACTTCTTTATGATTTACCCTTTAATTGAAGATCTAACGGTTAAAAATTATGCCACATGACAGTACAATCTCAATAATTAACTCTTTAATTTAGTGACATTACAAATTAGGTATTAGTTTAGGGTAGTAAAGTAAATTTTTGTATAAAAAATTGTAAGAAGTAAATATCCCAACATACTAGCTAGCTCAATTCCAATTAATTCTATATTTATATGTGTATGTACACTTGTATATGTACACATATCAAACCTCTATATATAATTATATATGTGTTAAAAAAATTGGTCTCTTGCTATCTGGCCTGCCAATCTCAGGCCGATTATGTTCAGTAAAAATTAGCCTGATTAATGAAATTTCTCTTTCCACGTTAAATAAATCAGAAGTACGTTGGGGAATTTTGATCGTATAAGTTATGATACAGTACTTGACATGAGGTCTATTTAAGCAAAAATAACCCAAATGTTCGCAGAGGATGAAAGAGGCCAGAGGGGGTTGCATAGAAGGATTCAATTCAGAACGGAGTTGAAAAGGAACAGGAACCGTTAGATGCGACCAAAGAAAAAGCTACAAGAGGAGTCAACGCACAAAGATAAAGGCCAGCATGATCTTCTCAAAAAATAGTGGTTAAGATATTTCTTTGCTAATTAAATTCATACCAGTGGGCATTAAAGATAATAAATTTGAGTTACCTCTTGTCTATTGTGATCAATATTATACGAAGCACGGCGAATTAATGCTGAGTCAAACATTGGCTAGTGCGGATGTTTGGTTTGATTTTAAAAACGTTTTTTATAATAATTTTTAATCATTCACTTGTTTGATTTGATTTTGAAAACGTATTTTTTATAATAATTAAAATATTTTTAAGTATTTGTGAGAATAATAAGATCCCAGTTAAAATATTTAGAAGGAAAAATTTTAAAAATTTATTCTCCTATAACATGTGAAAATAAAAATATATATTTAGAAAAAAAAATTGAGAGGAATTTTTATGGATTTTGAAAAAAAAAGTTTTTGTTTTATTTTTTATTGAGGTTAAAGATTAGATATAAAATTTTATTGAATAATAAAAAAATTTATTTAGGTGAAAAAATTATAACTGATTGAAAAACATTAAAATTAAAAAATATTTTTAAAATCATTAAACAAACATGACCAATGAAGTGATGCCGGCGGCAAGAGTCACTTGTGTGCATTTTGCTAGGCATAATAATGTTTCTCACAAACTCCGAAACTTCAGACACGGGGAATGCGTTATCATGAATAGACATTTACCCAATAGAGTTTCTAGAAGACATCGATAATTGACTTTAATTAATGGATAATTAAGGCATAATAATGTTTCTCACAAACTCCAAAACTTCGGACACGGGGAATGCGTTATCATGAATAGACATTTACCCAAGAGTTTCTAGGAGACATCGATAATAGGCTTTAATTAATCGATTAATTATTGTATTGGTTTCTCTCTTATCCAACTTTTATAAAATACTTTCATGTGGTATAACTTTCAACAAAATAATTCTTGTAATATCAAACTTCTACAAAATAGTCTCTGTGATATGATTTTCAACAAAATAGTCCATATTGTATAGTAGGGCTGTCCTAGACCCGGTTCGGTCCGGTTTGGCCGGCCAAACCGGAAGTTTTTTAAAGCATATAGACCGGACCGGTCCGGTCCGGTCTCCGGTTTATCCGGTCTGATCTGAGCCGGTCTGGGTCGGTTTGGGCCATGCCATTTTGGGCCGGTTTTAGGGTTGGGTCTTGCCATTTTGGGCCGGTTTGGAGAGGTATACTCCGGTCCGGTCAACCCGGTTTCAAAAAAGTCAACCGGTTTGGGTCAAAACCGGTCCGGTCCGGCCGGTTTTTTGGACAGGGCTATTGTATAGTTTTGAGACAAATTAGTCCCTCCGTCCAATTGTCGTTATCCAATTAAAGGAAGAGTGTTGTACATGACGCGTTAGCACCATTCACGCGTTGACACGTGTTTTTTTAAATAAAAAATAAAAAAAATTATCTCATATTATATTTTGTTTTCCACGTCATTTACTCTTGTTAAAAAAAATTAAACTTACCACTGTCGACACCATTCACGTGTTGACACGTGTTTTTTGAAAAAAAAATTAAAAATATAACTGAATAGAGAACCTGCATATAACATGCCTCTGGGCATTCTCAAAGACGTCGACAGTGGTAAGTTTAATTTTTTAACAAGAGTAAATGATGTGGGAAAGAATTATAATCTGATATGACTTTTTAATTTTTTTCTTCAAAAAACATGTGTCAACACGTGAATGATGTTGACGTGGCATGTAAAATACTCTCTCGTTAATTGGGTAACGACAGCTGGATGGAGGGACAGATTTTTCTCAAAACTATACCACAGAGACTATTTTGTTGAAAGTCATACCACATGGACTATTTTGTTGAAAGTCATACCACATGGACTATTTTGTAAAAATTAGATATCATAGGGACTATTTTGTTAAAAGTCATACAACATGGACTATTTTGTAAAAGTTGGATACCACATGGACCTATACGGTAATTAAGCCTCAATTAAAAAACTAAGTAGAGTTTAGGGACTTTTTCTTAAGCTGAAACGGGGAAAAATAAAATGAGGCCGGTTAGGTGGTCATGTTAAATAATATGACATAATGTTAAACGGGGAAGAATCAGCTGATTAGGCCGTATGAATGCTCCCCTCTTTAGTTTTAAGAAAGCTCAGCCCACACGCTACTCGCGCAAACGAAGTTAGTTGAGTGGACTCACGGGATAAGAATCCGTATGGATCTACGTCGATGTCCTCTGAGCTTTCCAACAAATTTTGAAGAATATTATTAAAATTTTAGGAATATGTGGAATATTAAGATTTACTGAAAATATTCTTAAAAATTTGGATGGTATATGTGTAGATGTTAAAAATTTTAGAATGAATTTGCTTGATTTGAAATATTCATATCTCGAAATGTTGGGTAAACAAAAGCCGCCAAAAGGTTATTATAATTTCTTCTCTAAATTATAATAAAGTTACCAATTGTATGTATTAAGGATAATGGATGTTCGCAATAGTTTGTTTACCTGTGTATGGCAATAGGGAGTACCCTTAACATGTTTTAACCATCATCCTTTCATTTTTTGTCACGAGTCTTGTGCAAAGGGCAAATTAATACGTAATTAAAAAATTCGGGAGCTAAAAGAGTGACCTCCGTTCAAAGGCATATAGATAATCATGTGCAAACTAAATATGTAAGGATGCCATATTAATTAATTAACTCGATACACGTGTCACAATAACTAAACCACGATCAACACACTTTCCCTTTCTTTTTGTCTTATTTCTGAGCATATATATATTTATTTAACACAAATTTCTTACAAAGCAACATAGAACACTTATTGGATGGTGCAATCAAACTCAAACTCAAAGACCACCAAACCCCATGAACTAAATATATTGTTATGCTAGATCTGGTCTTAAAGCATAACGAACAGGATAATCCAACAGCAAGGAGCTAGCCGTTAGATCGATCGGATTAAGGAGCAACAGGGTAACAAACAAGTGGATTTGCCATTTCAGTAGCAAAACCTGGTCCTTGCTTTAGATCCACCTTCTCCCCATCTTTCGGTTTCCAATCAAAGCGTTGGACCAGGGATCCGATCGCCGGATGCATCATCAACATAGCAAGGGAAGCACCGGCGCATACTCTCCTTCCGCTACCAAAGGGAAGGTACCGAAAATTCTGGCCCTTAAACTCCATCTGGTGCTCACCAACTCTCTCCTCTGAGCTTTCCAAAAACCTCTCCGGTACGAACTCATCGGGATTCGTCCATGAATTAGGGTCTCGCATTATAGCATAGACGTTAACTAGCACCCGGGTTTTGGCCTTAACAATGGAGCCGTTAACTTTGCAGTCTTCAGCGCATTCCCTGATTATTAGAGGTGCTGAAGGGTGGAGCCTCAGGGTTTCCTTGATGACCGCTCGTAGATAAGGGAGATTTGGGATGTCTGACTCTTTGACTAGCCTGTTGGGCCCCACGACCGAGTTGATCTCCTCCCTAAGCTTCTTGAATATTTCTGGATGGTTAATGAGATGTCCCATAGCCCATTGCATTGCTGCCGATGAAGTATCGGTGCCAGCCATGAAAATATCCTAATTTGAACAATATCGAAAATTAAGGATCGATGTTACCTCGTAAAATTTAGTCAATTGCAACATTTGATGAAATAAAAAATGTTGAAGCGCTTCTATTTGCTCTCTAGCTATAAATAGAGAGGAATTAATTAGTTTCGTGTTCTAATTGATTTAGGTGCATGGGAGCATGGGAAAGAAAAATATATAGAGTTGTTATCAATCTATAAAAGTCATAGCCCATAAATCAAAAAGTTTGCATGGCATAAGGTATATATATAATTTACTATTCGTCTAAAACTCACGAGCAAGAAAGACTTGATGTCCTTTTTGGAAAGCTTCACTTCAGCAGTAGGGTCTCTAAATGTCTCCAACAATATATCCATCAGGTCTTTCTTTTGGTCTTCTCCTCCACCCTCTATCGCCTTTGATTCATGTTCCTCTATGATCCTCTCTACCAGCGCATCAAACCGTTGCAACGCCGACAAAAGTTTTTTCCCGTTCCCAGAGAAATCCAACATCTTCAGAGGACCCAACACATCCCCTATGCTGAGCTTCCCTGCCAGCTCCAAAAACTCCCTCATCAACTCATGAATCTCCTCAGCCTCATTCTCATTACCCGAGCACCGCGTGCTCATTGCCATTCTACAAATCATGTTGTTAGTTAACGTCGTTAGCTGGCCGCTCAAATCGCATGGTTTTCCTTCTCTCGAACTCTTTTCTACCCTTTCCACAAGCTTCTCGATCTCCTCATCGCGGATATTAACGGAGCGGTCCAGCTGCGGGACTGCAAGAAGCTTAGTCATGCAGAGCTTCTTCATGAACCTCCAGTAGTCTCCATACTGGGCCATGACAAACCGGGACCCCCTATAGATGAAGTATTCGGAGGAGCCGAATTCAGGCCTGGAAGAGAAATTTAGATCTTGGGTTTTGAAGATTTCTTTGGCAATAGCCGCGTTAGAAACCACAACGCATGTTGAGGCGCCCATGCGGATTAGCATTAGCGGGCCGTAGCGGCGAGCAAGGGTTTGAAAGGATTTGGGTAGGACTGAACCGATCAGGTGGAGGTGGCCAATGAAGGGTAGGGCTGGCGGACTCGGAGGGTTTTGGGTCGCCGATCTAGGTTTTAAGCATGACTTTATGAAGAAGTGCACAAGGAGAGCAGTGATGAACCAAACGAAAATTACGGAGTAGTACATCATGTGATCAGTACCGGCAGTGGTAGCCATGGTCTATAGTGCTCGCTCTGAATCTGAATGAATCGGAGAGTGGCTATGTATATATAGTATGCGCAAAGGAACGTGAGAAGTGTGCATCTGACGTAAAATTGTCTCCTAAGACGCGCTATTCATTACATGTTCTTCTTTTCTTTCTTTAATCTTAAAAATTATTCAATATATTGTTTTTTCCTTTGTTTCTATCGATCGAGGAGCATATTAGGACACTAGCCAGTAAAGTCGTATGATAGAAGCTTCATCAACATGCCTAGCAAATCGTTTATAGTATTAAATGCACTATTCATAATCGGATTTTGACAATTTTTACTCCGAATTATTTCTAGCTGTTTTATATTTTTTTCCTCAATTTACATTTTATCCTTTAGATTAATTTATACTGAAATAGATATTATATTAGTAAATTATAATATTCAAAGGAACGTGAGAAGTGTGCATCTGACGTAAAATTTTCTCCTAAGAAGCGCTATTCATTAATACATGTTCTTCTTTTCTTTCTTTAATCTTATAAATTATTCATTAATGTATTGTTTTTTCCTTTGTTTCTATCGATCGAGGATCATGTAGGACACTAGCCAGTAAAGTCGTATGATAGGAGCTTCATCAACATGCCCTGCAAATCGTTTATAGTATTAAATGCACTTTTCATAATCGGATTTTGACAGTTTTTACTCCAAATTATTTCTGTTTTATAATTTTTTTCCTCAATTTACATTTTATAATTTAGGTTAATTTAGACTGAAATTGATATTTTGATTAAATTAAATGAAACTTTGATCTCATATTGTTTTTTAATATTATATTTAATGTTGACTAAAATATATCATTTTTCGTCCAAATCAATAGTGAAGATGCAAAGTGTACCAGGGTTGTTGTTAAAGGCAAAACGTAAGAAATTAATAATTAGAGTGCAATGTGCACTAATCCAATAATTGGTACATGAAAAATATTTTTTTTTCTAGTTTATTAACATGCACTATTCTTGGTCGTCATCATACATGTTATGGTATAATATAATTAAGTTTCCAAGGTAGCTGCATTATTGCTGTGTAGATGTTTTTTTTTTAATTACTAACCATTTGGATATTGATGTACGACTTCATTAGCGTGGGACATTATATTGCAGGTGGTCCACGCACAGATCGAAGACTTCTAACCAGGATATCGTTTCCCAATCCGGACAATGTAAATTTGACAAATTAATTAACTTTGGCCGATAGAGCTCCTTTGCATTTGTTAAATATAATCGTACAATCATACTTCTAAATTTGACACGGAACGGATAAATTAGAGACAATTCATAGATTTTAAAATCTTATCTAATTTGTCCAATACTGCAAATGTGTATATGATTCGTCCATGCATTAAAACTCGCACTAATTGCTATTGAGTTGTGGTCCTCGACCTCCGTACGAATTGGTTTTATGTGGTGTGGTCCTCGATCATTATTGAACCCTCCTCGTCATCATATGATCTAGACCAATAATACGATTACGGGATGCGTACGCCTCTTCAAGGTTTGTACTCTGATCGTAATTGTCTAATTACTTAATCTCAATCAAGGAGACATGGAGCAATGTTTAGATAATCCTATAGAAGATCCTAATCCAATGAAGATCGGGGACTTTGTAGAAAGTAATCGATTTATCTATTAATTGAAGAAGAAAATCTAAAGATTTTTTACTTCCATCTTTTTTTTTCTTCCCTTTCTTTTCTTTTCAAGGCATAATGCATGAAATTGAGAAAAGTTTCAGTCTTAAAACTTCAATCTTAAACATGTTCTAACAAGAGTTGTCATGTTGCCAACGCATTAATGAATTTCATCGAAACTTTTCGTGTATGAAATTGGTCTACTTTGTAACTATCTTGAAAGTTACATGTACAAGAACAATTATTTTTCTTTGAGATTTTGTTGTATATTGTATTTAAATAAACTTGGTCCTTCGTAATTCTCAATCCTTTCTTAATTGAACTCATGCATGAGATCATGGATTTTATGGAATAATATAAATTTCCAAGGTGCATGCATTGTTGATAGATATCTTTTTTAAGTGACCAATTAAGCATGTGGATTGATGTACGAATTAATTAATTAACTTGGGGTATGATATTGCAGGTGTGGCCAACGCACAGATCGATCCGAAGATTTCAAACCGGGATATCGTAAACGTCATACTTATAAATTTGACACGGAATTAAGGGAGAAATTAGAGACTTCATATATTATTAAAATATTATCCAATTTGTCCATTGCAAATGGGTATATAATTCGTCCATTAAAAACTCGCACTAACGATCAAGCATGTGGTCCTCGACGTCCGGAAGGATTAATTTTATGTGGAGAAAGAAAAAAATAATATTATGATAGTAAATTTTTTAAAAAATTATTTTATGTTCATTTGACTATTCAATGAGAGGAAGGGCGCCGGAGGTCTCTTTCAACTTAAACCCACAAAATAAATAAAAAAAATTGGCAGATCGGAAATTACCTGGTCTAGAAAGGACAGAGACGGAAAAAAGATCGTACAGTTTGGACACTTGCCGTAAAGAGAACCCATTGATTTTGCATTATAAACTCTTGATCAGTTCCGTTCACCTGTGTGGGTTTAGGCCCACAAGTTTGGTTTGGAGTCTAATCCTTGTGATTAATGTTGGTGGGAGGAGGGGAGGGGGCTGCTGAGCTGGTTAAAGAGAGAACGCACAGTGAGAGAAGCAGCATAGCAAGTTGATTCATGGCTGCTTCGCTCTCTGGATGAGGTGCTTGGATGCTTCAATCTGTAAGTCTTGTGTGCGTGGGAGAGAGAACGTGAGACAGGAAGAGAGAATTTAATAGATAGACTGGGTTGAAGCCATTAGCTCCAAGAGTTTAGAACTTAGAGAGAGAGAGAGAGAGAAATGATTTGAAGACTGGTCAAACCCTCCTTTCGCTCAGCTGGATTGGTGTCACAGTTTCCAGGCTATTCCACGTGCTACTTATATCGCTGGAAGTAAAATAAATGGGAAAAATACACTTTTTCACCCACAATTTTCCCCCACAAATTATCGGGGGTAGTGACACATTTCACCCCAAACTATCATCTTTAAGACATTACATCTTCAAACTATCAATATTAGACACTTTGCACCCTAAACTATCAATTTTGACACATTATACCCTCCAACTACTAATATTAAACATTTTGCACCCTCCATTTGACAATAATACCCTTCAAAAATTAATAAATTGACAACAATATATTTACTATATACAAAATAGGTCAAGAGTATTATCGTCATTTTAGTCACAAAAATTGAAAAATGGTGCTAAGTGTCAAAAATTGGTAGTTAAAGGCTGTAATGTATCAAAATTGGTAGTTTAGGGTGCAAAGTGTAAAACATACGATAGTTTGTGGGTAAAAAATGTATTTTCTCCAAAATAAATGCAACCGAGTGTTTCGAGGAATAACTTAGAAAGAAACAAAAAAGAGTGTTTTTAAGAATGAATGATATTTTGGCAGCTAAATTAGTTTTACTAGAAAAAGAACAACAAAGCCATTTTCTTAAATAAATAAAAAGCCAACTTCTATAATATTGCTCATCCAATAGTACTAAAAAAGAATTTCTGTTCAACTAATTTCAGTGTGAAGCGCATATAAGATTAAGGAGAAGAAAGTGATGATTTCGGAAATTTCATTTGGTATTTGATTATTAGACAAATTAATTTGGACGATTTAAAAATTTTTTTTCATCTATAACACTTTCATTAATGTATTTCATTTATTTTCTATAATATTAGGGCATATATATTTTTAAACTAATTATTTTGAAGTATTTTTCATCTATATTTTGGTTCATAATTCTTCCATAAATTTATTCGCTTCATTTTTTCAATATAAAGGTATCTAATTATTAAACTAATTAATTTTATTCAATTTTTATTTGTATTTTGGCATGTAACTCTTCCAAAAATCTATTTGATTCATTTCACATATCATTAAGGTATCTAATTGGTAAATAAATTAATTTGTACGATTTTATATTTTTATTTTGGTCTATAGCTCTTCTATTAATTTATTTGCATCATTTTCTTCATGATTAAGGTAACTAATTATTAAACAAATTATATTGGACAATTTTAAACTTTTACTTTGGTCTATTACTCTTTTCTTAATATATTTGCTTGATTTTCAACCATATTTACGAAGAATGCATAGCTATAATATATGTGCGCAATAGGGCTGTGCATCAGCGGTGGCGGTGGCGGTTATGCCGTCAACCGCCACCGCCACCGCTATGGGAGGTTGTCCAAAAATGGACACCGCAACCAGAACAGTTAGGTGTGGAAACCAGCACCTAACAGTGACAGTTTTGACGGCCAAACCAGATCTACCCAACCAGTAAAGGCGTTCGCATTCGAAATCAACCTAAATCGACAAATCAATGCAACCAAAATTTCAAATCGCATTCAAAATCAACCTAAATCAGCAAATTCCAAAACGAAATCAACCAAACAACGAATCAAAGCAACCATCTCATAGATTCATAAAAGGGAAAAGAGAGAAAATCAAAGCATAGGCCAGAGAGAGAGAAGCTAGAGATCTTCGTCTGCTGTAGAGGGCTGGAGGCGTCGTGATTGTGAGGATCGCCTGTGATGGTGGAGGAGGGGGCTGCAGCTGCAGCCTGCCCTCTGCGAAAATGGAAGAAGGTTTCGGGGCCCCTCGAACGACGACGTTTCTCTTTAAAGAGAAACGTCGTCATTCTATATAAAATAATTTTTTTAAAAAAAAATTAAAACGATTTTAGCGGTGGAAACTGCTACCGTCGAAATCCCCGCCTTGCGGCAAAATCTGCACCGTAGCCGGTGCCGCAGCAGGACGGGGAGCAATTTGCTGCACCGGTACCGATGCACATCCCTTGTGCGCAAAGGATCCGGAATGAAAGAAGTGTGCACATCTGAAGAAAAAAATTATGGATCGTCATCATGCATTTGAATATTTTATGGTAAAACATCAGTTTCCAATTATTAGGATAACATGCATGATGCATGAGCTAGATAGCTTGGGGTATGATATTAATTGCAGATCCGAAGAGTTCAAACCGGGATCCTCGTGAATCTCGGAGAAAGATTATAAATTAAGGCGCATTCTTCTGGATCGTCATCATGCATATTATGGTATATGATGGCCATGAAATTCAGGCCCTATCAGACATGACCATCACCGGTCTGGCCCATTGTTGATGTCCTCCTCTATCCATTCGGCCTTCTCCTAAGAGTCCTTGAGGGTTTTAAACTCTTAACTGAATATCTGATCCAAACCTATGTGTGCGGAACCGATCACTACCTATAATTTCGGGATTCAATGAAGATTTATATATTCAAAAGTTTTATCTCTCCTAAAAAAACTATTTGGTCTCTCGGGAAGGAGTTTTGCATTATATATATAAGTTATATGACTTTTTCTCATTAAGCTGGCCCCCCTTAAACCCAACCCAAGCCCTCTCCACTGCCCAGACCTGCGCCCAACCCAAGCCCATACGTCCACCCTCTTTGATTTAATTTTTCTCCCTCTCCCTCTCCCAACGCATCTTGCTCGTTCACCCTCTGGCCTCCTCCATGTCTCACAGTTCTCACAAATATAACGGGAATTACAAATAAATTGTTACATGCCTTGCAATGAAATGATCAAGACATTGTAAATGTTATGACTTTGGTTGGAATTGTGAAGCATCGGTTGCAGAATTTAAGGGAGATGGAATGAGATGCTTTTTTGGAAGAAGTCAAAATATTTTTTCTAAATAATTCTATCGATGTTCTCAGTATGGAAGACATTATTCCAACTCACGGTTGAGCTCGACATGGAGGGCAAACAATTACTTATTTGCATCGTTTTCGTGTGAAAAATTTTTGCCAAATTATTGATTTGATTGCTCATGAGATGAATCATCGTTTCTCAGAAGGAGTACGAAGTTACTTCTTTGCATAGCATGTCTTGATCCAAGGAACTCATTTTCAGCATTTGATCATGCTAAGTTATTTCGTATTGCTGAGCTTTATCCAGAAGATTTCTCAGCAGCTGATATATGATACTTAGAGATCAACTTCACACCTACATTTATGATATGAGAAATAACGATGCTCTTTCTGGGCTTCAAGATATTGGAGGTCTTGCTGTGAAAATGGCTGAGATAATAAAAAATACTCTATATCCTTTCATTTATCTCCTTATTGAGTTGGCATTAATCTTACCAGTTGTAACTGCAACCGTTGAGAGAGTGTTCTCTATGATGAAGATTATTAAGATTAACTTGTGGAATAAGATGAGAGATGACTGGATAAATAATAGTATGTTAGTATATATTGAGAAGGAATTTTTTAAAACTATTGATAATGATGTAATATTGCAACGTTTTCAGAAGATGCAGAGTCGTAAAATTCAATTCTCATCTTTCAGTCTCAGCAAATAGTACGGTACGTGTATTTTAATATTTGTAGTCTTTAATTTTTCAATATAATATATTTTTAATGTTTTTTTTACATTACTTAATAATTTTTTTTTACTGCCATTTTTTCTTAGGAGTTGGCCTCCCTTCAGAATCATTCCTGGTTCCGGCACTGATTTTATATTGGGAAATAGAAAAAGAAAAAGAAAAGACAACGATAATAACTTAAAAAAATTGTTTCTTTGTTCATCTGCCTATTCTAATTTCTACGAAGGCCGGTGGCCCCTTCAACTTAAACCCACAATAGAAAGAAAGAAAAATTGACAGATCGGAAGACGGAAAGTACTCTGAACCCATCTACATTCTGCGATTTGGGCCTTAATGAATGCGCCCAAGGTCTACTGTGAAGATGGGCATCCAGGAATGTCATAAATGTAGTCCTCAGATGGTATTCCACTACATATATACGGATGTCCGCGATGTCGAGTCCAAATTTGAATCAAATCCTCTAAAACTATAATCAATATTAATTCTACACAAATATGTTAATTTTTTTACAAACATCAATATAACTCAACAATTTCTATACAAATACTAATAAAACTCTAACATCACTTAAGTATTCACACCATATTTAAAATTCTTAGTCTTTGTTAGGAACCAAATTTGCTTGTTGAATTCTCTCCCCATACAAGCCGATTCCCTCTGATCTGGTGACATCCTCGCGGCTCAATTCTCTCTTTCCACACTTGACATGCCCCCTCCATTCTCCATCAACTGGCTAGCCATTAGACTGCCGGATAAAGCTGCCGGACAAGTGGTTTCTCCATTTCACCAGAAAATCCTGACCCTCGAGTTAAATAAACTTTTTCTTCAGGTTTCACCTTCCAATTAAAGCATTCCACCAACGACCCTATCAGTGGGTGCATTGCCATCATAGCGAGGAACGCACCGGGGCATGCTCTACGATCCACTGCCAAACGGAAGCTAATGAAAATTTTGACCCTTAAACTCTAATATTGCCATTTCTCTCGCCCAAGCTTTCCAAAATCCTCTCTGGTTTGAACTCATCTGGATCCGTCCATGAATCTGGGCCCGCATGATAGCATACTCGTTAACCAGCACCCTACTCTCAGCTTTAAGAACAAAGCGACTGACCGTGCAATCTACAACAGATTCCCCGAAGACCAAAGGTGACGAGCGTTGAAGTCTCAAGGAAACGAAAATTTGGAATTGTCTAATTCCTTGACAAGTCTACCGGACCCGTCTGATTTTACTGCCAAATCCAAGGAGCGAAAATCATAATTATTATTTTTTGTACCGTAATTTGATAAATTGAGGACAGGAGAGGATTACCGAGATAATGCTAGCGAAACGAAATCCACACTTATTCCTGCCTAAACAACAGGGGAGAGAAGGGAATGTATAATGGAACAGAACTCGCGTTTAACAAACCTGATGCTTCTTTATGACACTCAAAAAACAAATGGTACATCGTCGAAGGCCTTCTCAAGTTTTCTGGCCAAAACCGAGACGGGGAGATTACATACAACACCTCAAAACAATAGCTACTAGTCCGGCACAAACCCATCAAAGAATGATGGCTAGCTGCCATCAAAGGATGATGGCTGAAAGAAACAAGCATTTCTAATGCGACCTTCGGTAAAGTAAGCTGCAAAGCAAAAGTGACAACTAATGGAATACGGACGCGTTAGCGTAGATGTCAAATGCGAAGAACAAAAAAATGTGAGATATATCTGCAAAACATACTTCAGGAGTCCCTTTATATCATCAGCTGATGATCAATCTTACCGCTCCGGTTTCTTGTCCCTTCTGTCTTTCGGCTCTAACTAGGGTGCTTCCGCAGACTCGGTTGCGGTTGCTGTAAAGTTGAAAAGAATCAACGCATAGACATCAAACTACGAACTCTTTTTTCTCTCTCCGCCTTCTTAGCACTTGGGGTTCTCTTCAGTTTTTGCAATTCTTCCATCACCACTTTCTCGACTTTATCAATTGAGTTTAAAAGCTTCTTCTGAGGTGTGTCAAATTCAGATTCCCCAGCTTCTTCATTAGCGATTCCGAGCAGAATCTTTGGCACTTTACCGACTGCAGGTGTCTTAAGCTTGACACCAAAAGCAGGTGACTGAGTCTTGACACGGACAGTTGGATTTGGAGAGATAATAGAGAGATCGTGCTCGAGTTGAGCACCTGATACTGGAACAGAAGGATCATGAACCATTTGGCCCTCAGGAATCGGACTTCCAATTTGTTGGCCTTCGGCATCCCCCAAGAGAGCTCTTCTCCTTTCTATTGCCTGAGGGCCATGGATAAGTTCAATAGTTAACAAAGAAACACCGCCAAACAATTACCCAACGCAAGAAATTCTGTAGCAAGTGGCCAGGGTTTACCAGCCCGTTAGGTGGGTTCCACTCCGGTGGGCCTGCCGGGCTGGTCCTTCATTAAAAATTAAAAATAAATACATCTCAATCACAGTCGGCCTTGGAAACAAAAAGATCACTCCGTTTGCTTCAAAAGCTATAGGAATCAGTGAATTTTCTCCTTTATATTGCCAGGGGGCCATGGATAAGTTTATTAAGTAACAAAGAAACACCTCCAAACAATTACCCAACGCAAGAAATACTGTGGCAAAAGGGAAATACATCCCAATCACAAACGGCCTTAAAAACAAAAAGACCACTCTGTTTACTTCCAAAACCTTCAGGAATCAGTGTATTTTCCTTGGTACTTGGCCTTCAGGCAGAAATGCTAAATACCCCAACTAGTTCAGGTACCTGTGTCGCCACATTAACTAGAATCTCCAACCAAGGGCCTTATAATAAAACTCGACTCAGTTTCCCATTGTGTATTTCACACTTTTTGGTATGAGACATAGAAGAAATCTCTTTTACGATCACTTGGTCTTCGGGGTCCTTCGAATTACCACGAAGAATTCAACCAGAACGAACAGCTTTCAGGAACTTCAACTAAAATACGAAAAAAATCAAACAAGAAACTGAAAGATAGCCGCGAGGTAGAACTTTAAAATACCTATTCTTCGGACCTTAGAAGAGGTCGATGGACAAAAATGATCCAGAACGAAAGTATTGAAATCAGAATTTGTCACAAGCTGACCTAGATCTAATCAATGAAAAACAAGTAGAATATGAAATGGAGAAATACACCATTATCTGTAAGAGAAAGCGGAAGTTATCTAGGGCCGACTATATCATCTAATTTCTGAAACTCATGGCCCAAAACATAATCAAAAAGAAAGTTGGAGGACGAATTAGTACCGCACTAAATATTTGAGAGAGAGTTGATAATTAAATAATCCAATGCAATTGCGATTATGCATTAAGAGCCATTAACCCTTCAAGTAAACAGAGTTCGAAAAATAAAAAATAAAACAGAAAAAACCAGTCAAGACTGAATCAAAAGAACGAACAAAAGGCCAAACCAAACAAACAAAACTGAGAAGAGTAACTTCATTACCCTCACAACCGCAGTGATATCACGAAGAGGGGTTCTGGGGTACCAAGAAGGAAGCGCACTGCTCCCTGGTCTGCCCCGACCCGACATCCGGCGGGAACTATGAGTGTTCTCCCGACCCGAAGCCGGGGTCCCGTATAGAATCCGGCCTCGCACACTTCTTGGAGTTCCAAAGCCGCCTCTTCTGCGTCCGCCACCCCGTGTTGCACCGAAAGCCATTCGCCTAACTGTCGCTGGCGTTGTAGCAGTAGTTAGCCGCCTGATCGGGGATCCGAACAAGTTCCTTATTTCTGGATCGTCCATAAAAACGCCGATTCCAGCCAATCTCCGGCGAGCGAACACGGCCGCGTAGTCAACGGGCCTTGATATTCTGTCCCTTGATTCAGGCATTTGTTACGCTTCAAGTGAATTCGAGAAAACAAAAAAGAAAACCAAGAATTAGGTAAACAAGTGGGGGAGAAGCAAAAAAAGAGAAGAGCGGACGCTGATTTTTAGGAACAAAAGAATTCCCAGCAAAATGTGAGATTTCTACCTCAAGTGTACTAGGGATAGTGAGAGGCTTGGGTTTGTTCTTGATGGCATGGGATGGAGGGGTCCCTGCTTGGGCCTAAAAAGTGGAGGAGAAGAGCAAGAAGTTCTTCGAGTTGAGAGAGCCGAAAATGGCCAAATTTTTTCGAAATGAAAAATGGGCGGTATTATAGGGTAGGGTAATCGAAATTCGAAAGTGTCCGTGGGTGGGTCAAAAATTTTCAACACGTGTCTGAAAATTCGAACTGTTCAAATTTTCGAATTGAATGGAAGAGCGGGATCAGAACAGAAGTCGTTGCCAGCTCGAAATGCCAATATTACCTACCAAAATTGGGCCGAGATGCGTCCGTCTCTATTGGGCTTTCAATGCAATTAAACGATACCTCGGGTCTGTTTGTTTAACCAGTATTCTCAGGATTTTTTTAGAATCTTCACAACACATAAAATTTTACAATCAAACATTATTTTTAACATTACATAAAAATAACTACAACACGCATACCAATAAAGTTAACATCACTTAAAAATTCTCAAAACACAACTCAACCGAACACCCTCGAATTCGTTTAAAAAATAATGAGCGATTTTTCCTCTAAAGGAATGTAATAACGGCATATACTAACATCCAGCCAACAAGTGTTGCTATATGCAAATGAAGAACTACATACATACATAAGTATACGTATAGATATATATACATGACTTCTCATATATTATGGGTACAAGGTGTTAGAAAATATAATTCAAATGATAAAATCTTCTACTTCCGATCAGCTTAAGTTTTCAGGATGAGTGATTGATTCATATAGTATCATAACCAAGTTTACCCATATTTTAATTAAATATTGCACATTTAAAGCCTTTCAATTAAAAGAGAGTCCGACCATACGTAAGGGGATTGTTAGAGAATATAATTCAGTAATAAATATTCACTTAAGCTTTTAAGATAAATGATAAATTTACAAGGCATATATATAATGGAGAATACTCAGTTATCAAGTGACGGGAAGAACATATTTTAGAAATTTTTGTTCTGGAGCTTGTGCGAACTTTGGGTATGATTCAGCTCTCACACTATAAAAAGAGAGAGCGAGCACCGAGTTCAGAGGAAAATTAGAAAAAGGGTCAAATCTCTGTTCAGTAAGAGGGGAACCACAATTGGATCAAATATATTTGCAAACGACTGAATCTCTGTATTAGCATACCTACTAGACAAAAGAAAGCAGCTTACAAACGTTTCAATAACACATCTATGGACATCAGTTTAACTGATGTCCTTGTCCAACAACTGTTCCTACAAAATGTTTTTTGTTGGAAAAATTAGAGCCTAAATGAAAAACTTTACCAAACAAATAAATAAACAAGTGGAAGACGAGTTGAAGTTTAACATTAGGAGGACTAAAAGCAGCAACCACTCCTCCTAGGCTCCTGTTCTTCGCCAGGAACAATAATCTTGGTTCCCTTCAGAAGCCCCGCATTCCCCGTGGAATCTAGCTCATCGCTGGCAGCAAGCGTCTTCTTACTGATAATCAGATATATCTCTGTCAGAATAGTGAAAAATGCCGTTTCAACGTTGGTGGCCTCAAGAGCCGATGTCTCCATAAAGAATAGGTTCTCTCTCTGAGCAAACTCCTGGGCATCTTCAGTTGGCACTGCCCGAAGACTTCCCAAGTCACACTTGTTTCCCACGAGCATAATGACAATATTCTTATCTGCGTGCCCCCTTAGTTCCTCCAACCACCTTGACATATGGTCAAATGACAGTCGCTTAGTCACGTCATATACTAACATTGCGCCAAGTGCACCTCTATAGTATGCACTTGTGACCGCCCTGTACCTGCAAAGAGAGAGGAACGAAAAAGGACATAACTTCTACAAAACATAAACAGCGAGTTCATTAAAGGTTCAGAATCTTATATTTCCTAAAATTAGAAACAATTTGAGAGCTTGCAATGAGTCAGCCTATGTTGTCTCTGGCTTAGCTGAACCCATGTTTTGAAGTATTGCAGATTGGATCACAAGACATGGAAAAACAGCTTCATCTGCAAACCTAATTAATCAGGTTCAAGATGGTAGAATATAAACTTCAACCTAATGTAATTAGACAGGTGAAAAAGTGAGAAGATGTTTCCATTTAAGTAATAATGCAGATCTGTTGATGCATCCAGATAGAACCAGAGCTTCCAAAGGAAAATAAAACGTTTTATAATGGGAAAACAGGGTAGTGTTTAGTTGAAGATGCTAACATTTTCCCAAAAGGATATATGAAGGGCAAGGTAAAATATGTATCTGAAAGATTGAGTTTGGTAGCTGTGAGTCTAGCATCAAGGAGAAAAAAGGAGCAATCTTCTGGTGAGAAACTCATCATGAGCAGATCAGGAACAAAGCTTCAACCATTTGATCCCTTACCCTATAGATCAGTACCTGGTGAACGTGCCCACTAGGTTGCAAAGGTGAATTCCGATATCCAAGGTTGTTAACTTTACGTACTGGAATCGCCGATGCAGATCGATTAAAATATTCCACTACCACCATGAACACACAAAAAAAATCTACCTAATTGCATTTTCATTAATCGAAAAGGCCATTTCTAAATTCAGCTACACTATAAATTACCAATGCCCCAACCCACCCCACAAATAAAGCTGTAAGGCCATGATGGCACACCTCTCTTGGCCGGCAGTGTCCCAAATCTGAGCCTTGACAGTCTTGTTATCAATTCCTAGTGTCTTCGTTTGGAACTCGACCCCGATTGTGGCCTTGGAATCCACGCTGAACTCATTCCTCGCAAATCGAGCCAGAAGCTGCGTCTTTCCAACGGCTGAGTCTCCGATCAACACCACCTTGAACACGTAGTCAATTTTTTGGTTGTAATCTCCGTACAAGTTCGACATCCTCAGCGCAACAGATAAATCATGAAGAGAGACTCATTACAGAGGATACGAAGCTTGGATGTGAGGATGGAATAAGAAATGAATGAGCTTTCGCTGGGGAGGAGAGAATGGAGATTGGGAATTAGCGTTTGGGCTTGAGAGGGAAAGATCGGGAATTGTAGGACATGTTGGATTCGTTGGAGTGCCTGTGCAGAGAAGAGGGGAGAGAGAGAGGGAACACCAACGGTCTGTGCGGGACCCACTTAACGGCTTTCTCTGCTGTAGGAATGTTTAGCTGTAGTGCATGTACACCACGTTAGTTGAGGATGGATCCCACAAGGCCCGTTTGAACGATGGATCCATTAAGATGCAGATGTTGGCTTTTAGTTCCGATGATGGGTTGGGTCAGAAAATCCGTCCCTTTCCTCAGGGTAAGGCTTAAAATTATTTCGAAATGTCCAAAAGAGATCCAGTTAAGATGTCACATTTAGCCCAAGCTTTGAAATGCATCAATATTTGTCTTGTTATAAGATTCGACAATTGAAATATCTAGAGTGATGAATTTTAATAGTTTTTGATAGTTTTAGAATGAAATGTCACGACTTTATTTGAACCCCTTTTTTGACATCTTAATGTAAGTTTTGGGCTTAAAAATGAAGATCTCCCTTTCTTTCTTAATAAAGCATGCAAAAATACAACATATTTCTACACCCGGAGGAAAAAGAAAAGAAAAGGGGGGGGGGATAAATGAGTAATTATCCTCACGTAATGAAAGTGAGACGACCTTCTGCGGCAGATAAGAGTTTTGGCGTATTAGAAATGGTTTAGCGACCCTACGTCTTTGTCTTGGTGCTTCCAAAGTCATATCCAAAAGAAAGGGATCCAGGATAAAGACAAAGGAAGAAAAGGGTCATTTGACCTGCTCAGGCTCTAATTATTGACTTCCTCGGAGAGAATGGATTAAGACTCAATAAATGGCTTGAATATTGCAAGTTTTTCTAGATACAATTAATCTGCATGCATAATCCAGTGATATGAACATCAAAGCCAACATGCTCTACAGGAAACCCGACTCGGTCTTACTTCAAGAAAAGAATCATGAAGTGGGACAAGATAGATTACACAAAACAAGGGTTGCAGTATATCAGCTTCAGCTGTACAGGCATAAGCAAGGTTAGCTTCCAGTGATAAATAAACAACTGAATTCACCTGGTAACTACTCCCCCTCTTGATGGAACGATAATCTAGGTAACTGACTACTTACAAACATAATTCAAGAAAATGGACACCAAAGCCTTTCCCCAAATGCCAACATCTAACTTTCTTGGTTGGGAAGGCGAACCTGCCACTTACAATATTGACAATGATTATTAACAAGAACAGGCATAATCACATAAAGCAAGGATGGCCATCTTTGAACATGTCCAATATGATTCCCCTCTTTATTTAATTTGGTGTGTGATTGGAAGCCTTGTTAGCTTACCGGACATGAATCTTGTGGTGAAGACATAAACCTCTACCAACTTTCTGTGCTGCATCAACTGAAAAGTAAAATATTTTATGTTCCTTCCACTTATTCCTCTGCACATAAATGAAATAAAGATCAGGGTTTCTACTCTCTTCTCCTTTACTCTCGTTGTCTGTACAGCAGCAAGTTAAGCAATTTGATTTGAGACTGAGTTCTGCATGCTTAAACATTTGCAGTTGGCTCGATTTTCAGTAAGGGACTGCAGAAGTACATAATCTTGGTGAATGGACGATGAATACGGTTAAACTAGATGTAAGGGATTTAAATCCAAATTTTCATTTGATACCTTGAATTGTTCCTGAAGGTCCTTGATGTAATCGACAGCCAAGTCCAACATGTCTGCTGTGTTCGTTTGCTGCCGAGGAAATAATAATAATAATATCTATTGACTTTCCGAAGAAAAAAGTAGACAAATATGCCAAGATACTTTGAGGAAAGTCCTACCTTGTCCATGTTTGGGACGAGCTCTTGAAGTTTCCTCATTCGTTCACTAATCCGGGTTCTTCGTACCTGAAAGTAATTGACCCTTACAATCACACTTACTACAGTTGAAATCATACATTCAAATAAAACTAATATTTATGCTTGGGGTAAAATCATAGTTAACCCTATAAGTATGAGCAAAAATCAAATTGTTACCCATAACTATCAATTTGGCGATTTGAGACTTATAACTTTTGAAAATCATCAATTCTAGCCCGTCTAAATTAGACGTTAAATCCGACGGAAAATCATGCAAAATGACGAAAATGCCAATTCAAGAATTTTTTTTAAAAAAATAATAATAATAAAAATTTAAGAAATAAATATATTATTAAAATATAGTTTCAATAGTTTTATTTAAAAAATATTATTTTTTAAAAAAATTCATTTTTTTATTTTTAATGAATTTTTTTAGTAATGTTATCTTGGAAGGGCATTTTGGTCATTTTGCATAATTTTCCTTCGGATTTAACTCATAATTTAGACGGGCTAGAATTGATGATTTCCAAAAGTTATGAGTCTCAAATCGCTAAATTGATAATTAGGGTACCAATTTGATTTTTACTTATACTTACGAGGCTAACTATGACTTTATCCGTTTATGTTTTATAACAAATATTGAAACGTTAATGGAGACAAATTCTACCCTTTCTGCAATGCTTCTAGGATGAGTGGCACAACCACGCTTTGCTCTAATTTTACAAGGCACAGAATCTTGGAATTGCAGGAACTTTTCCATGGCAACAATCTCCGATGATGTCTTTGGCAAACTCAGGTGGTGGGATAAAATATGAACCCGAGTTCCAAGTCCTCCATTCTAATTATAAACATAAAATAAACTAAATTAAACGAGCAATAAGGAATGGGGAAAACCAGAACCAAATGTTAAAAAAAGGACAAATTTGATACCTGAGTACCGGAAAATAGTTCCCCATCCTCATCGTGTTCTCTTTTCATACCATTAAAATTCTCTGAGAAATGCGATGGATCATTAAGGGAACCATATGGGAACCCAAGGCCATAAAATCGAGCATCATCATTGCCATTTCCAAGCTTTGCATCACGAGGACTATTTGGCCCAACACTTTCATACCCTATTTCGGAGATCTGCGGCAACATACCTAGGGAAGAAGGAAGTCTTGATGAGAAACTAATCTGACTCTTCAATCTGTTTGTAGATGGACTTACATCTCCATTAGTACCATTCCGCCCACCATAGTTTCCAACACCATTCATGGTGGTGTAGCCTGCAATTTACACAGAAGTCATTTTTACTAATTTTAGTGTCTGATAATGATGAATTCACTTGGTGCATAATTGTTCAAGAGGGTTCTCCTCCAACAATATGATCATCTTAGATTAGCCTATACATTGATGTCTTCATATGGAACCCAATTTCTGAAACTTTGTCGAGTGCTTGATAAAAATCTAGGAAAACAATATTAATGGGCATGTTTGAGACCCCAAATATTTGGGGTCTCAACAAATCGGACAAACCAAACAAACTTCAAAATTTTTTAACTTTTACACCTATACACTTCACTTTTCACAAACCCCAATAAATCTCAATAAAGTAAAGATTCTTAAAATTTTGAGAATATTCCCCAATATTTTGGCAAACAAACATAATGGATTCCCCATACAATGTTACTCGTTTTGTTAATACAAGTAAATATAATCTCACATAAACGTGTCAAATATAACGAAAATATGGTACAGAGTTTAATTCACCTGTAAGAAATTAGGGTTAAGAACGTTTCCATGATGTTTTCAGATAGTCCTGTGGTGAAAATTGATGAGAAAACGACTTTTTTGTAGCGATCATAATGGTTTTTTCAGCAGCACTCATCGCAGGTAACCAACATCTTGCCAAGAAGTCTACGCTAGTACAACCTAGCTTCTAATCATGATACAATTATTTCCGAGATTATTGTTTTTTTCTCTTCGTTTCCTCTCCACCAACTCACCACACATCTAATTATAATGATGTGAATTTTCTACGACCAATTCTATACACGTCGTTCCGACAGCTAAAAAAATGTTCAAAGCAATTTGGCCAGTTGTATGCACAATCCACCAGCAATAACAAATGTTCAAGGCATCCAACCTAACATGAAAACGAGAACAAGAACAGTACCATTGGGGATAGATATCTGGGAGAAAAGACCGGAAGGTGAGCTGTTTTGCCGAACGATATTGGAATTAACTGCTTTCGCTTGCACGTGGTGATCCATTGCCATTGAACCCACCACCCCATATGAGCCATCCATGGGAGAAGGTGTTGTAGCAGTAGTGCTATATCTCGGATAATGGGGCGGCAAACCCCCGGAATAGCCCTGCTGAGAGCTCGCACGGTTAAAAGCGGCCTCGGTCGCTGCTGCCACTGGTGGCTTATCCTCAAAATCTTGGAAACTAGGCGAAGCTGAATCTGCACTCCCACTGAAGTTCAGGAATCGTGAAATTAATCTCTCTGGTTCAGAGCCCTCCGTGAAACTACCCTTGTTGGCACCGGAACCAACACACCCCTCCGTGAAATTGTTGAGAAGCGAGCTTGGCGCAGAGCGAAACCGCAATAACCCAGAATTGGGTTGGTGATTCTGGTGCTGATAACTGTGCTGGGAATTTGAATCCATGAGACACTCCTCTGTTTTGCTCTGTTTCTTTTTCAAAGACCTTGGAGAGTGGACTAAAATCCAAGGCTCATGGAACTATTTGATGCTAGGAGAACTATTATACGAATCGCTCGCTGCTTTACCCAGAAAATTCTGTGGAATTTTTCTTTCCCTTTCTTTCGAAATTTTCAGCTTGATTTCTAAGCAGAGTCGGATAAGATCTTGAGGAGGAAGTAACCGAGGGGAAAAGCTGAACCGAAAGGATAAGCTGCTGGGACTCGTAAACAAAAACACACAAAAGAAAAACCCTAGCCAGAAAATAATGATAGAACGTAATTAAACGGAACTTTGAGGTCTTGAACTGAGCGAATAGAATAGAGATCCTCAGGAGAGAGAGGGGATATTAGTGAAAGCAACTCCACCCTTAGATTTGCTTTCCAAAGCACCGAAAGCAAGGAAGATCTTGTGCTACAGAGACAGGGGGAGAGAGAGAAGGTGCTGTTGGCGGAGCTAATAGCAAAGAGACAGAGGGAGGGGCAGAGAGAGAAAATAGGCAATTTAGTTTTTTTGTATAGTTGGAGCGTTCAGGAAAAAAATATTATGCAGCGGCGTGTGATGAGTAAATTTACATGAAAATTAAATAAGTTTCTAATTTTTAAAATTTAAAATCATTCACATTTTAAAAATAAGAAAGTCTAAACTAATTTTAAACTATAGAACTAAATTAATGAGTGAGTTTTTAAAGTTTAGTAATTTATTTAATTGACAAGCAAATTACATGAATAAATTTTATATTCATAAACTGACATTTTTTTCGTTCAATGAAGTGTGACCTGTTAATTTATGCTATAACTACCATTTTTTTCTTTTGTGTGGGTGTTTAAACAGTCAACTGTCAAACATTAGGTGTTGATTTGTATTAATATTTGTAAAAAAATGTAATATTAAATTATATCGATATATGTATAAATAATATTGAAATTATACTTTTAAAAAGTTAGATTTAAATTATTAAAATTTTGACAAAACCAACGTGATCTCGAAATCGTGAGTGGGCCGTGATACGCTTTCACGTCACCGTTCGGAGCACGAGCACCGGATTCACGCCGTATCTGATTCTCCCCGTCGTTTTCACCTCTGTCTTTCTTTGCTTGCTTTTAAGATCACGAGCGCCGTCTTTCCAAAAAACGGATTCCACTATTGCCTTATAGGTACTCTTGCAATTTACGAAGTTACCATTTCAGACATTGTTGTTGGTTTGCATTGCACGGGTCACCCAGCAAGTCAGCAACATAAAGAGATGCCTGCTGCGGCTGCTGGTCTTGTCTCTCTCCCCCACTCTCTCTCTCTCCAATTATGATAAGGATCTTAGGCAAAAAGAAAAATACAAATGCCCGACAATCTTATCCACGAATTTCCGTACTATACTGTCTATAATGGACTAATATTAGCGAGACAAAGAGATGACGCTGCAAAGGAATACTCAAATCAACACTAACCTGAAGAGGAACCATGTAGGAGATAGTGGGTGACAAGGAAATCCTTGTACAAGACAGTGGGTTCCTCCTCTTTTTTAGTTTTTTTTTTCTTTTTTTGCTTGTGAAATCTTTTCCTTTCTCACTCTTGTGCCTCATGTTTTCTTTTGGAATAGAGTACTCCAAAATTGGAGTTTCGGATCCATTTGTTGGCGAATTTGAATATCAGTTTTTTAAAATTTAAAGTGTTTTGAAAATTTGTAAGTGATATTAAAATTTATTGATATGCGTGCAGTAATTGTTTTAGGTTGTGTTTGTGTTATAAAATTTTAGTGTTGTTAAAATTTTAGGTATTGGGTTTAGTGAAAAAGTGAAGAGAGAGATAATTTTTTATATTTTTTGTAGTAAATAGTAATGATTTGATGGGGAGAGAGAGATTATATTGTAATATTTAATTGTGTTAAAATTTTAAAGGGGGTAAAATTTTAGTACACAAACGCACCCTTAGTGTATTGTTATTTGAACATATTCGGTTTGTAAATTCTATAATGTTCGTATCCTAGAATACAAACATTCCCTTAACTTCCAACGGCCATATTTGATGAGCTTACGAAGTAAACCAATCAGATTTTTACTCTCCCAAAGTACGTACAATTATGTGTTTTTTATTTGTTCTTTGAAGGTGAATTTAGTGATCTACGTGTACATACCAGCGTCACCCATTGAATTGTTTGTCCTCTTAACGGCATGTTTGGTTTTCACTTTTTTTAAGATTCACATCTTACTTTTTACATTTATAATCTCAACATCATGAAAACACGTATTACAATACAACTCAATATTATATTTTTTACACACATTAATATAATTTAATAATCTTTACACGCGTACCAATATCACTCTAAAAGCATTTAAATATTCAAAATTCTATTAAAATTCGTATAATTTTACTTCAAACGAGTATCTCCTAAATCTTTACTAGCCTCACGCTCGTGGAACCGATTCAAAAAATTTGTCCTTGAAAGCGAAGACACAAGAATCAAACACAATTACACAACATGCTTTGATTCCACAACGAAAGCTCAATGAGTCCGGTTAAAGACCAATCGTCGGATCTTTGCAAGTTCAAATTCGGACGGAATCAAAGGGCAATACTCAAAACTTGCGTATATATAATAATTAATTACAACTTAATCCGTTCATTAAAATTTAATCCCAGTATTAAATTTGGATAAGCCATCGAGTTTCGTGAGGTCTCTAGTTCCCCTCGTTTACCCCACGGTGCCCGTGACGGCGAATAAAGTAAAACCAAAAAAGATTCAATAAAATAATTTGATAGCGAGAGATACAAGACGATGCTGGCGCATTGAAAGCACTCGTTTAAAAAGGTAATCGAGGGGTGGTGTTTGTGCGGAGGGAAACAGCGCCACGTGAGCTCGCATTTTGCATCAATGGAAGGGATTGGTGGTCGCCTTCACGTGGGGTTTGAATTTAATTTGCGAAATTAATATCGGGTTCAACATTATTTTATCTATTTGATATTGGGTTGTCATGGATTAGTTGTGAAAGGGATTGATTGTCAGTTTATAAGTATGAGAGAAAATTTCACCTATTGAATTAGTTTTTGGGTTTGAGAAGACACAAGATCACTAAAAAACACTGGTATCAGAGCTCAGGTTTACCAACAAGTCTCAGACCCAATAGTTCAAAAGAGGTTTGTCCCACATCGGTTGTAGAAGGATTAGTGGTCAATTTATAAGTGTGAGAAAAAGTTTCACCCCTTGAACTAGCTTTTAGAGTTGTGAATGTCCAAGACCACCTAACAATTGGGTTTTCTTTCATTTAGAAGGAATTAACCCAACACTTGAATCCCCCGTCTTTAAAACTCTTCCATCGTTTGTTAATATGTCATCTTCGTGCCCAACTTTTCTTTACATTCCATTTATAGAAGGACTTAATCCAAATATCTGATTAGATTTGATGGAGATCCCTTTAGAAGTCAATGGTAATATTTTATTGTAGGGATAAATGTTATTTTGGTCTTCGTGAAAATTAAATTAGTTCTTTATCAATTTTTTTCATCAACAGATGTTTATATACTTTTATATTAAGTTTTTCTGTCCAAACTCAATCGTTGACTTCACAGTAATTGCCAACATGGTTTTCCACGTCATCTGCTTTGCCACCTCACCACACCACGTCAAAACCAATTGACACCAAATGAGTGAATGAAAACCGATGTTTGCATGTAATGTTACAAAAGAAGGTCTGAAGGAATAAAACTTAAAAAAGTTTAAAAAAAAAAAACGACAAAACAAAAAGGGATAAATACACTTTGCCCCCTTGTCTTTGGGGTCATTTACACTTTGCACCCCGATATTTTATTTTTGATACATTGGACCAATTATCTTCCACATTTTTTCAATCTGGACCCCATACCCGATTTGTCCATCTAAATTGACGGATTTCGTCAACACATGAGCTGGTCGACGAGTCATGACGAGTCGGTCGACCACTTCATGTAGTAGTCGACAGGTGCATATAGCGATCGACCGGTGCATGTGTCGACAAAATTTGTCAATTTAGAAGGCAAATTGGGTATGGGGTCCATATTGCAAAAATGTGAAAGATAATGGGTCCAATATATTAAAAATAAAACATTGGGTGCAAAGTGTAAACTACTCCAAAGACAAGGGGACAAAGTGTATTTATCCCAAATAAAAATTGAAGCAAGTACTAAACAAATTGCTTAGATTGCCTAAAAACAAATAGATCTTATCCTTTGTCTATTTGTAGTGGCTTTCGAAAGAAAAAATGACATCTTTGTCACAGTGGGTAGTCAAGGAAGAAAGCTTGTCCCGTTCTGGCAACATTTTGATATGCTCGTTAGTAAGATAATAAAATATGGGTTGCTCTATAAAATGCAGCAGTCATCTTCATCCTTCTCTTATGCAAGCACAAATGATGTAATGGGGGCCTATTCTCTAACTATGGTATACAAGCTCGGATGAGAATTTTATGGACGGAGATGAATCCAGGACGTAGGTTATATATTATTCGGGTACTCAAGATATGGTTGCAGTTGGTTTGCGATCCCTATGTATAGGTATTGAAGAATTTCTATTCGTTGAAATGCCAGAAAGAGGTTAACATTTTTTTTGGAACCTGTTCAGTCTTTTGAAACATTTTACTTCCTGTAAGCATGCAAACGGCGTCGTTTTATTTTATTCATTTGGCGCCATTCTACTTCTTTTAAACCCTTTTTTTGTCGTTTTGTAACGTAGCATTCCTGTAAGCCCTTATGGCGTCGGTTTTTTTTTTCTAAATCTTATGGCGTCGGTTTTTTTTTTTCTAAATCTTATGGCGTCGGTTTTTTTTTTTATAAATCTTATGGCGTCGTTTTATTTATTCATTTGGCGCCATTTTACTTCATTCGCCCATCTATTGTCCTTTTGTAACGTTTTATTCATGTAAGCATGCTACCGGCGCCAATTCGTTTTGCCGCGTTGTGCTGTTGCCACCAGGTGACGTGTAGGACCTTGTTGGCAATTACAGTTAAGGTGCTCTTTGAAAGTAAAAATTCTAGAGTACCGGTGTTTGTGAAAAAATAAAAATATTTTATGAAATTTGATGAAAAAGTGAAAAGATAGAAGATTTAATTGAATATTATAATATTATTTTATAGTTTGATGATGAGATATTATTTTATAATTATGTAGAAATTTTGAGAGGTGGAAATTTCGACCTCCAAACACCCCCCAAAGTCATCGAATATATTTGGACGAAATGGCTTAATATAAAAGCATATAAACATAGTGTGTTGATGAAAAAAATTGATAAAAGACTAATTTAATTTTCCCAAAAACCACATGGATCAAAATAGCATTTATCCCTATATTGCATGCTGCCCTTGCATTTATCTCAAGCGATGAGGAGTTCCCGAAAAAGCTACCTAATTTTGGTTTCGTACTCGAAAGTAAAATAATCAGGGCGTTTGGAAACAATGTTTTGTTAAAATTTTAAGGTAAAGTTTTAGGAGTTTTGTGAAAAAAATGAGAGAATATAAATACGGCATATTTATCCCTAATATCAAGGGGGGGGGGGGGAATAAAAGCTGGCTTATTATGGAAGCAAGGATGCTAGAAAAAATGTTCGATGATTAGAGACGCCGCTGAGTGTAGCTTTGTATCTTAAAGAATCAAAACAGAGGGAGAATAAGAAAAATGTGCTGCTTATAAAGCCCAAGGCGCCCGCAGAAATATGCATGGCTAGAGACAGGGAGGGAAACAGGCGACCCAAAAGAATTACGAATATTTACAAAGTAAATGCCTCTTTAAATCCCATGTCCTTTGAAAGGATCTTTCGTACAATTTCCCTTTCTATTTTGGGACATAAAAAACGATTGGGTGATGCTGCTGCTATTCTTTTTTACATCTCTACCAGGCTCTTTCCGGGTCAGAAACACGACCCGATCTAAAAGATTTCCGTTCTGGGTATCAAGGATGACTGGACCTACTGGCTGACAGGCCCAGACATTTTCTTTTATGGGTCTGATTGACCGTCAGAAGGGTAATACTAGACGACCAAATCATAAATAGACGAGAAAATCATATCTCCAGGTCAACTTGTATACGCGAACCAAGAAGAATAAACAAATAATGAATAAAATAAAAATTCAGAGAGAAATAGAAAGTACGGGATGAACATTGGATTCTTCTTCTCCGCTTCTTGCCTTCTTGTACCCTGTTTCATCACGCACGCTTGAAATGTGAGAGCGAAAAGATTGTTATACGCCCCAAGGAACTTCAATTAAAAAAAGATCAAGGGAGGACTTTCCATGAACATCAATTAAACTGGTTGGAATGATATCCAAGGAATCCACAACGTTGGACATAATTCGCGAGAAACCCTTGCTTTACAACAATATACCCCACAAAACAAGTTACCGGATACACGGCCAACCAGGGACATGTAATTAACAAACCAAAACAGATTGTACATCAAAAACACAGCAGCAGCCAGCAAGAACTGAAACTCTACAAGGTTCTTTGCTTTTGGTTATTGCGATTTGATGCGGTCAAGACTGTCAGACACTGTTCCTATCCTGGGCCGCACCTCCGGATCAAGTTCGGTGCAATTGAGTGCAATGTGGAATGCTGCAACAACTTGCTTTTTAGCATGAGCCTCTGGGAGAAGTGCTGGGTCTATAATTTGGGACAGGGGGAGTTCCTCTCGGAAAGCTTCTCTCACAAAACTCTCTAGCGTCTTGCCACTGTCATCTGGTCCTCCATCTGGCAGCCGACCAGTCAACATCTCCAGAAGCAGAATACCAAAAGAGTAAACATCACATTTCTGAGAGAACTTGCTGCCAGAAACTCGAGCCTCAGGTGCCAAGTAAACGTTAGAGGGAGCTGAAATGCTCGAATCCATTGCAGCTGAATAGAAGGTCTGGTTCGAGTTATGCTTTTTTGATGTCGAATTGGTGAGTCTCGAGGTATTCGGGACAAGACGGGCGAGACCGAAACCAGAAATGTATGGCTGGAGCTCATCATCGAGAAGGATTTTAGTTGATTTGATGTTCCCATGAACATATTTTTTGGGGCTGAACTCATGGATGTACGTTAAACCCCTGGCAGTCCCTCTAGCAATTTTTAGCCTTTCTACCCATGTCAGTGGTGGAAAAGTGTTGGAAGGTCCCCCTGCAACAATTTAACACCACCAAGAATATACATACGGGTTAGACAACAACGTGGATACAATACTGATAAAAAGTGAAGGAAGCAACTTATCAAGCGCCATTAACCAAAGTTTTAAAAAAAGAGAGATAATAGCTATATCCCATGACAAGCACAAGAGGACAACGTTTAGGAAAAATATGCTACAATTGCTGTTCTAATGTGCAATATAAAGTACAAACTTCTTCTACTATCTGGTGTCTCACATGTAATTACAGAAACAAAAATGGTTCAACTCCCTATAGAGAGTATATTATATGTATATGTGCATGTGGGCATATGTGTGTATGTATTTCTATATACTGAAACGAAACGTACAATAGTTCCCTGAAAAGGCAACTTAAAATCACAAGAACTATTGCCCGTGGTCCATATGTTGCTTCACGGAGACAATCTTTTTTCCTTTTTCTGGGAAAGCTTCGTCTCACCAATCAATGTTCGATTCAAGAAACCATATTTTAATTGTCAGTCATCAAAATGGGGTCCAAATAAATTGTAGTCCATGTCTTTATGCGTGTGAGATGCGGCATATCAGTAGGACCACAACTCAGGTAGAAGGGTCAGAAATTAATACGACCATACGGCCTCTGGTGACATGATGAATGGTCAAGGAACATATGGAAGAAAACAAATGAATGATGCCACAACTGTACCAGAAAGAAAGTTGTTACTGAGCAGATGAAGACAAGATTCTTAAAGAGTGTCATTCATCTGGTTCACAAGCACTACGAACCAAAAAGGCCCAGAAACATGTGTCATGTTTATCATCATCTCAAAACACGAAAGAAGAGGGGAAAGGAAGAAATAACCACGGGAAGGTTCAAGACAGAAATACTCTGAAGCAATTTCCAAACAATTAGAGCGGCTGGATTTTTAGTCCATCCTACTCAGTATTATTATCTACTTATCACTAATGTACATTCATGATGAATCAAACGCGGCAAAATATTAAAATTTGAAGGCAAAATCATACATGACAGCAGCAAGCTTCTATGATGCCACTGATCAGGTTATTGACAAACAGGTTTGGCATAAAACATAAACTAACAAAGATATATAATGCATCTTATCTTATCATCCATTTTGCTCAGTTAACATTTGACTCAACCCATATGCCTTCATGACAGAGATACACAAAGCACCTTCGCCCCTCCTCCCCGTCCCCCTCTGGTTTCATACACCTCTCTCTTCTCTGCTCCGTGTTCTCCCTCCATTCGTGAATCTCATGCTCTCTTTGCCTTTCTTATTATCCAAACGAATCGCAGAACCAAAATATAAACCAATACAAGTAACAAATCCGTCTTAATGCGCTTAGAAAAAACAAAAAAGCTGTCCTCGTTATGCATGTCACGGATCCATATCTCACAAAATTCTTTTCTTTTTCGAAAAAAAATAAGTTATCTACTGAATAGTCACTGTCTAACGACTCTGTGATGATTGATTTAACTCTGTTCGACCTACCTGAAAAGCACAGTTCCATTTCCATTTTCGAAAAACATCCAGAATGAAAAGCTGTCGTACGTGTACGAGAGCTGTTCTAAAGCACTATCATTATTTACAATGGAGGTGAAGAGTTACCATGCAGCGCGGTGTACAAGCTCCCGTTGCGGACGTAATCGGTAACTAGCAGCTTCTCATCGCTTGCATAGTAATAAGCTCTCAACCGTACGATGTTGGGGTGGTGGACCCTCGCGATCGCCCCAACCTCCGACTCGAACTCCTTGAACCGCCACGTGGCCTCCCCTTCGCTCAACCGCCTCACTGCCACTGCGGTGGGTGCCGCCGCACTCGATCCCCTACCGACCACCACCTTGTAGACAATACCACTCCTGCTCTTCCCCACCACGTACGCGGATGCCCTCAACAGATCCTCCAATTCCAGGTTGAACCCCTCGCCCACCACCACGAATTTACCATTCTGCGCTTCCTCTTCCGCAATCTCATTAGCGCCCTCCATTTTCAGTTTCCCGGACTTGCCCTGTTTAGACCTCCTCGAATTTCTCCGAAAGAGCCACAGCGAGACCGAAACGATACCTACCACCACCGAAACGCCCGAGATAATGCTCACGGCCACCGAGCCACCTTTATCTCTCCGGCGCTCTCGACCGCCATTTGGGAAGCTAGGTTTATGGCTAGTGTTTTCCGGGTTTTGAGGGTCCTCGGCGCTTCTGAACCCGTTAGGGTTTTGAGCTTCCGGGCATGGTGTCTCCAACGGAAACCCACATAGGCTAGGGTTCGCAGCGAAAGCCGTAGGTCCCTGGTTCAACAGCGACCCCACCTGAGGAATCTTCCCGGTGAGATCGTTGTGCCGGAGATCCAAGCTCACCATCACCGGGAACCGTCCATACGACGCCGGAAGCTCGCCGGAGAATCTATTATACGACAAGTTCAGGGTTCCTGACAGATTCTCCAGCTCGCTGAGACTTTCCGGGAGCGACCCATTGAGTGAATTCGATGACAAGTCCAAGTGGCGCAGACCTTTCAGGAGACTAATTTGGGCGGGTATAGGGCCCGTGAGAGCGTTGTGAGAAAGGTCGAGAGAGAGGAGTCCCGTGGCGTTGAAGAGATGTAAAGGGATGGGCATGGAGAAGTTGTTGTGGGCTAGACTGAGTCGCTTGATCGAATCGAGTAGACCAAGCTCGGAGGGGATGTAGCCGGACAAGCCCTTGCTGGGGAGGGAGAGCGCAGTGACGCGGTTGCGGGTGCACACAATGCCGGGCCAGTGGCAGGGGGTAGGGTCGGAGTCTGACCAGGAGTCGAGGACGCGAGTGGGATCAGTGTCGATGGCGGCTTTGAGAGCGAGGAGGGAGAGGCCATCTGGAGTAAGAGAGGAAGATCGTGGAGAACTGGAGAGGAATAGAAAAGTGAGAAATATGGATATTTGGAGTGGAATAAGCATTATTTGCCTTCTGTGTCACCCTCTTAACAGATCATTTCGGTTCTGGTCTGTTTTAGCAATGAGGGGAGTTGCAGAGTAAGTGAGCAAGTTGTGTGTGACTGAAGAATGGACGGAGATTCAAAGTTTGAACTTCAGTGTTGGGGTGTGTTCTGGAGGTGGTAAGAAACGTGGGTATATAATATACGGGTTTGAATTTTTCTGACCAGCTATCACTTTAATATTCGCCTATTGTTTTTTTTTTGGGGAGGGATTCGGTGTAATTTTCGTATAGGCCAATAATGCAATCGATAATAAATGCGTTTGTCCCAGTGGAACCGAAAATGGGCGGCCTGTGGTGTTTTTGGATATTCTAAAATTTTAGCTTTATAAAATTATTAATTTCTTCTTATTCAATTATTTTTTATCACAATAAATATAAAATAGTCTCTCAAATTATTTTTCGTTACATTTTGAAATTTGAAACTCTCAAACATGTAAATACATCTTATGAGGATGTTTAAATATAATATTTATTCTCAAATAACTAGCTATATCGTTCGGTTTAGAATTCTTCGTAATATACTTTACGTAAAAGATATAATTCGGACCACAAAAGGTTGGGAAGGGTCCTTTTCGTAACTTAGGAAAGAAATAAAAATTGAAAGAGAGATTTTCGTCTTTTATTTTTGTTTTCGGAATAAAGGAGAGCATAGAGTTGTTCATATAATAATGTGTTTGTAGGGACAGCTTTGTAATTTAGTGCGCCTGTTGTTTACAGTTCTTTATGTCAGAAAATATTCAAAAAGGACACACGTGGTAAGTCACTTTTCAGGTTCCTGTTTCCACTAACAAGGCTATTTCAGTAAAATACCACCGAGATGAGTCGATTCAGGGTATGTTTGGTTCCCAAATATTTGGGCTCAAAAAATAAAAAATTCACCACATAATTTATTATTATTATAATACTTATTAAAAATATTTTATCTCTTTACTTTTTCACCAACTCCCACAACATATCTTTACTTTATAATATTTCTCAAACCCCAATACTCAAAATTTTCACCCTCAAACATCCCCTCAAAATCGACGGGGGAGGAAAAGACAAGAAGAAAAGGCACATTTTTGTATATAAGGGGCAAATATCAAAGGAAGAAGCTTTTATTTCAGTATAGAATAATAATATCCATACCTGTTGACAACATTCGAATATTATTTTTCTTTTGGGATTGGGAATTCAACTCTCTTTCCCGCTTTTAGCTTTGGAAGGCATGAGAGTGAATGGACCGAGGAAGTGGGATTAGAATTGGATATGCTAGTGGCAATTTTGAAAAGCCACGACCACCAGGTCAGTGAGTAGCGTGCACTGGAGGGCACTACTCTTGACTACAAAAGGCCCAAAAGGATACGCAACTATACAGGGTTCATTGCACTTTACCTTAGGACCGCTTTCCCTTCCCAGTTCCCACCCTCTCCCGGCTGAAAGTACCTTTTCTTGGTTATATTGTAGGACCACAGGGAAAGGTCACGGGTCCACAAGTACTAGAACGACCATTATGAAGCCTTCCATTACCTTACCTTATCCGACCAATTTCATAAATCTGTGTGCTTTATACTTCCTATTTCCCCTACCAAACATTCAATCTCTTTCTCCAGAATTTCTCAGTAGTGTCTAAATCACAAAATGTCACTACCTGTGAATGATGAAGATGAAGATTGAAGATTGCATAGCAGAGATGACCTTTTTTAGAATCACAGGTTTATTCTCAGCTTGCTACGAAGGCCTCGTTGAACTCCTCAACTACGGTATTCTACAGGGGAAGAAAGTATAATGTACGGTACAATTTTGCTGGGTATAATCAAACAAAGACCTCAACTCTTCTGTCTTTCGAGTATAAAAGAGCTAAAGTCTCGAATTCGATCTACAACCCTTTTTTCCAGGAATCTGTAGAGCATCATAGTGACCAAAACCGTGGTAGAGAACCCTGATTGGATTTTCTTTGCCATACTCTTGTCCATACTCAGCAATGGATATCAAGCCACCAGCACCTTCATCGTACATGTAGACTGTAATTGGCATCCTGTAGTTTACTCCTATCAGCTGGACGCTCTTAATTACTATATTATGTAGCAAAAGAAATAAAGTAGGTGCAATAAGCATATCACGGGCACATTTTCTTTTCCTACGTACCATAAAGAGTACACTTGCCTGTATATTAATACTTCTGGATTTATGCGAAGCAACCCTTTGAACTGATATACCCCAATCCCCCACAAACTAACACCACAACAATCACATATGCACACGCAAGAGAGGAGGGAGAGAGACTTACTGGAGAACATGCGAAGCAATGAACAGCTCAGGCTCACCTCCCCATACATGTGGCTCCCTCATGTGTGAAACATACGTATCAAAATCTCCTTCAACGAACCTGTTGTCATTGAGGAGCCATCAAATATAAGCCACATCAGAAAGCATTACAAGCATGGCCTCTATGAAAAGCTTCTAACTGAAGTTGTTAACCATTAAAACACCATGCTCAAAACTACTATGAGGTTTCATTCCTGGGTTTTTCTATGCAAAAGTGGGATGACTCAATCCTAAACCAGCTTTAAATATTATTTGCATGGAAGTTTGTTTTATCCTGGTTAATTACTAGTCCCATTTTTGGTAAATTACTAAATAAATATCATCAGTGATCAAGAAATACAAACAACATTAAACATGCGATGATCAGAATCAGAGAAGTGTGCAACTAGAAAAGCTACCATTCTGTCTCTTTCCTTCTTTTGATAAACTCATCCGCAACCTGAAATGCAAAGAATCACATACACATGAATAATATCTTGAAAATAAGCCCGCAATGACCATTGAGAAACCAATCAGCCTCATTTGTTGAGGGCTGTTATCAAGATGTCAATTACGTGTTGGAAGCCTGACATCATCTTTGCATCATTAGTAACTACCCAGTTGTCAGTTATAAGATAGTGCACAGCATCCTTTTGACTAGGCAATGAAAATCGATGCAGTGACAGCTGTGGCTTCTAAACAAAACCACTCCTTTTTAATTTTAAAACATGAATACAAAGGAAAAGAAATGACTAAACCTATTATCATAGTGAAGGAGCATAAGTGTACCCTAGCCCGTAAGTCATCTGCTAGTTCTCTCTGAAAGCTCTCACTTGGTGCTGGCTTCCCAGATTCCAAACAAGCCCCATGAGCAACAGAGCGGAACAGACATCTTCCATCTCCAGGAATCCCTGGAAAGAATGTGCAGTTATCTAACACTGACACATCGACTTAAGTAAAATCAACATACAAGAAGTTCCAGATACAGAGTTGATGCACCAACTACAAGATTGACGAATTCTATATAGGCTAGCGAAAAGTAGATGCTCACCAATAACAGAGTAGTCAGTGTAGACTTTCTTCCCATGGGCGAGTGTAACACGTGACAAATCAGAGTCATCTTCCTTATCCTCCTCTCGAGGTGCTTCAGCATGTGCTGGTTTAGAACTCGAATAACAAACCAGCAATCCAAAAATTAAGCCAGCAGAAGCACATCCTTGGGGCCAACAGACTGGTCCAACATTGCACTTTATTCTGGCAAGCATTCCTCTTTTTGGGACAAAAAGCCTCATGTTTAAATTTTGGCATGCCAGTGAAATTTCAAGATTTTTCCAGTGAGGTCGTTTAGTGCAACCCACACATTTAACTTGCAAGCTTCCCCTTTGATTGGAGAAGCAAGATCCAAAACAACTTCCTTGAAATGTTTGGCCAGTAACGGATGGAGAAGATATTGTCTCAGAGAGGGAGAAGCTTCCATAGTTTGTTTTTGAATGCCCAGGGTACAAATAGAAACAACTTGAACTGGATGGTCCACGGACGACTGCAGAACAGATATTGCTGCCCATCTGTGACTGAACACGGGCACTCAGGTATATAACATTCTTAGAAGACGTGCTGATGGGAGACCATACAGGCATATTGGGACACCCTAAGGCACGAGAGGAGTGCATTATTAGCTAACTAAGTACAAGCACACTGCTTATATCTCATGATCATTGATTTCTCAACAAATGAACACCTATCTATGTCGAGAGATACTTTCCATTCAAGATTGTGGGTTCGTATAAAAGAATGTCCATAATATGGTATGCGTGGGAATGTGAGGATTATACCAATACATACAGAGAAAGACAGAGAGGAAGGGAGAGAGGGAACATAATTATTTACAAGCACAGTCCTCATCATATCTCAAAATCATTATTTCCTTGTAAACATGAAGACCAATCTATTAGAATAGCTAACACCCATACAACCAGGTAGAGAACAAATTAATATGTGTTTCTTCATGGAGCATTCTAGTAAATTCCAGACAACCAACCAATTTTTCGGTAAATTGACAGTCACCTCTAGCTCCAATGACTCCTCTCCCCATAATAACAGGATGGAAACAGAGGTTGTTGGTTGAAGACCTCTTAAGTGCGTTTCCAGATTATGGGTAGTAAAAATTGCTAATTACATCGTACAACTTGAGGGTACAAAACTCAAAGAGAGGTTTGTCAAGCTCTATTTTTCTTTATCAATTATGATTCCCTGGAAAGAGAATACGAAACAAAGAACCTATGTTTTGTGTCAATGAGCAACTTGGAACAAAATCCAATTTGCGTCCGGCGTCCACATTTTCCAGTATCAGATGCTCCAGATATCTATAAGCATGAGCAAAGTGCAAATTGCAACAAATACATAAGGATTCTAAATATAGATAGAGAATGTACTGTATACATGTAGAGATGGAGAGGAGCAAGGGAACCAAACCTGTTGAGTTCCGACAATAATGAAAGATCACAAAGGGCGGCTGTTTTGTAATCTATATGGGAAATTCCGGGAGAGAAACGCGTGAATCAGCAAGATTACTGGAGACAAAAGCTATAGTTTGGGAGATTCCAGACGAAGGAAGAAGGGTCTTGAAGCAAAGAATTCGAATACCAGCAAAACCTTTCGATGTTGAAGTTACCCACAAACCAACCCCCTGTACTTTTTGGGCTTTCTATGAGCTGGTCTGCCTCGATTAGTCTGTTGTTATTTTCCCGTAAAAAAAAAAAAACTACGAGATCGGTTTGTGTTATAAAATTTTAGGTTCTCTAAAATTTTAACATAATAAAATATTACAATATAATCTTTCTCTCCTCTATCAAATCATTACTTTTCCTTACAAAATATAAAAAGTTAACTCTCTCTTCAATTTTTCACTAAATCCAATACCTAAAATTTTACTTTCTCAAACCAACCCTTAATGTTTCTGTCCACTTTATTAATGAAATTGTTGATACTATAAATAATATAATAATAATAAATAACTAAATGAAAAATGAAAAAAGAAAGAGACATAAAATAAATTGTAAAATACAAACCAAATTAGAAAAAATGCACAAAGATGAAAAATAATATATGACCCTCTAATTCTTTAAAAAAATATATGAAACATCGTAAATTTAAATTAATAACAACAAATTACAAAAGAGAGAGAAAAAAAAGGTGAAATAAAATCCCTACATTATAAAAGGGAACAAACGTTACTACAAAACATAATGGAAAAAAAAAATTCTCCTCCATCTACAAAAGCCTATCCACAAAATAAAAAGTAACTTTGAAAAAACTAAATAACAAAAAGGGAGAAAGAGAGAAACATAAAAAATAAAGTAACAACAAAACAAGTCAGTAAACTTGTAGCTCAATTGGTGCCTCCTCTCGAGAGAGTATGATGTGGGGTCAAATTCATCGTGCCCCTTTCCTCAAGTTACCTATACAAAAATAACAACAAAAATGATTAAAAAAATTTATAAAAAAAGAGAGACAAAAACAATAACATATTCATAGAAATCTCTCCGCCTCGAAACACCCACCACGGACATCACTTAAAGTTGGTGCTTTTTTCTTAGTTCAACTTTGGAGAAAAATGGGGAAAGGGGAAATCCATTTTGGCTATAAAGCGTAAGACAAACAAGCAAACTTACAGCGGTCAACCCACACGTCCTTCAAAAGGGTCTATCCTTCGAAGGAGGAGTGTCAACTTATAAGTCTACAACTTTAAGTTTGCCAACTTAAAGTTGGTGCTTTAATGCAAGTAATTTTACAAAAAATTGCAATACATGTAAACATTTTAGAATTAATTTTAATTTCGCTTATTCTTTTGTAAATGTCATTGGTTTTTTTCTCTTTGATTTTTATAATACTTTGTTTATTCTATTTTTCTATTTATTTTCTTCTTAAGAATTTTATTTCAATTATTGTCTCTTCCTTTGTATTTTTTAGTTATTCATTTGAATTTCAATGGTTTCATATACTTTTTTCAAGAATTTGAGGATACTATCTTTAAAAAATATATTTTCCTGTATTTTTCTCATTTGATTTTCATTTTTTCAATTTATTCCAATTTTTTTGCCTCTTTATTTTGTTTTTCAAATTATTTATTTTATATTTTTATATTTTCTCAAGTGCCGGTGGGACAGAACCGTGTAAAAAAAATCAATGTTTTTGTATGTTTATGTTTATTTTTCTCATTCAACAATTTTGTTTATATATTTTTCTCATTTTATTTTAAATAACATTTTAATAATTTATATTAATTTTTTGTTAGCGCCGTTAGCCACATCAGGTAATCCCATCCACTTTTGTTTTAATAAAATCTACACTACTTTTAATTCAATAAACTTTTTGAATCATCCAAAAATTTATTGTTCGATACCTAGCGATGTTTTCACACTAAAAATTTAGTTAAATATAACTAATTCAAAATTTGGTTCAACAAAATAATATTAATAAAAAATTTAAATCATTTATTTTTTGTTATAAAATATATAAAAATTTCTCAAATCATCCCTTCATTTTTTTACTAACTTTATTAAAATTTTACATTATTTCTCTCAAGATTTAATAAAATTATAATTTATCTCAATTTCTATAATATTTTTAATATTTATTTAAAAAAACATTTGATATAGAAACAACACCTGATAAGAAGACTAGACCACCTTATAAGAAACAGAAAAGGGAGTGGCTAAAGGAGAAGATAAACGTTACACGGTCTTTTGGTGGTCTGTTGGGGTTCTTTTCGGTGTCGTGGACCTATTTTTTATTAGAAACTTGAGACCGGTTCTCTTCTAGTTGGAAAACTTAACACCAGTTTAACAATAAACATTTTTTTGATCTTTTTGTTTTCGTTTCCTCTCAATTTTTTTACGCGGTCTTCTTCTTCTCTCAAAAATTATTTTTCTCTCCCACTTCCCTAAATCTGCCGGATTGGAAGTACAAATACATGCTTAGAAATTTATCCTCTTTTCTATCTCTTATTTTTCCTCCATATCCATAGAGATTAAATAAACTCATTTTCTCTTCCTTTTCCGTTGTCCATTCGATAGAACGCTGATCTCGACACCTTTTTCGGCGACGTAAAACCCATCTTGAATATCAGGTATTTGATTTCATTGTTTATAATTTGAATTTTTCGTATTTCTTTTGGAACGAAATAATTTATTTGATTTTCTAGGATTTGTGTTATATATTAAGTTTGTGCTTTTTTTGGTTGGATTCTGTTTGATTTCTTATAAAATTTGTCAATATTGCTAACTCATCCAACCCAATCAAATAACAGATAAATTTTTACGTAATCTTTATCAATATCAGTAAAATTTTGGTAAATATCAAATTAAAGTTCTATGTTTTTTTGCCATTAACACCTTGTTTATGATGTTTCAAACAAGGAATCGAAGTTTGTCTTGTAGTCAAAAGTTGCAAGATGATATACAACGGATACAAGTGTTTTATGAGTTGTTTTTTTAAAATATTTAAGTGATGCCCCTGGGACCATTTTCCCCCCTTTCAAAAGAACTCGTGTACGAGATTTAAGCAAAATGTTTCCCTTTTCAAATAAATCCATGAGTAAACAAATTTAAGTAATAAATAGTCTTATAAAAGCCCAAAATAGGCCATACTTTTGTATGTTAAAATGATGGCAACTATATAACCTTCAATACCATTTATGAAGTTATTCTTTTTATAAAGAATACTCTTATTTGGCAATGATATACATCTCTTCTCTCTCTAGCTCCCTCACAGTAAAAAATGAAAACAAGACAAAAACTGTCCATTCTCCAAAACCAAACGTAATCCAAGCAAAGATATCAAAATCATTTACCTGGAAAATGGGGGGTTTTGCATCGTCGGGTGTAAAAAAGATAGTAATGAATTGTATTGATATTCGTATAAGAGTAATGTTAGAATTGTAAAGTTAGAAAGTTGATGCAAATCTTAAAAAAAATTAATAAACAAAAATGCTCTTAAATTTCTAATAAAAAATTAGGGATATGTTCGGTTTGAGTAAAAATGCTGGATTTTAGAGAAGTTGTGAATATTTATGTTGAATAGTGTTTTATTGGTGTGTGTAAATTGGAAAGAGAAATGATTTGATATAATTGTTTAATAAAAAAATAATGGAGTTATGTAAAAAAAATATAGAGAGAGAAAATTTATGTTGAATAAAAAAGTAAAAAGTTGTTAAAAATTATATAAAATGTATTAATATTTGTGTTTAAATTCTGAATATATTTGGTGGTAGTTTTATGAATTTATTTAAATCTTAATGCTTTTTTTTTTAAACGAACCTACTTCATCGAGAATAACCTCGGCAGAACGTCGTATGACCGTGCAGCATTTCTCGAAGGAGAAATCTAAATAAACGCGCGAAAGAGAGGGAAAACCCGTTTAAAATTCCACGGTATTCAACCATGGAATTTAGCTCCTTCCATTCGCTCTATTAAACAGACCCATTCGTACTCTTCAAATTTTGAAGTTCTGAACAACGCGTCGATGGAGCTGATCTTGTGGGTCGTCTGTTTTTTCATCATCTTAGCTCTCGTGGCATCCAACTTTTATCAGGTAATCCCTTTCTCACTTCCAACCACTCTAAAACCCTAACCCTCAATTGTTTAGGTTACTGTGATAGATACAATTTGGACATTTTGGGGGTTGGGGAGGGAGCGAGGAGAAGGGATCGTGACCAGTTCTGAAAATGCATTTTCTGTGGTCGTTTCTTTCGCCTCCTCAGCAGCTAAACAATTGAGGGCTTTGATGCCCATTTTGCTGGAAGTGTACTAATTTCTACTTAATTCTACCTAGATTGCAGACGAGAACTTACAATGTCTCTGAGATACTTCTCGAGTGAGTTCTTTAAGGTGGATATGTACAAGGTTATAAGCATACCGTTCTGTGTGAGTTCTTGAACAAACTGATTCTCACTGTTTTAACTGACGATAATTTACACGTGGGTTAATAAAATGCCCCGAATAAGTTCTTTGTTGCAAAAATTAACGACCCAATTCCAGACCTTATACATATTTTTGGAGAAATTCTAGTGCTTCGTGAGTCCATATTTTCCACTGACTGTTAGTAAACTTACGTCTATGTGCTGTGAGAAACTCAGGGCATATGGTATTCCACATTGTTTATCCTAGCATTAGGTTTTCCTGATAACTCTGAATGATCTTTGTAGATTGTTATCCTGACGGACTTGGAGGCTGACTACATAAACATTTACGATACAGCATCTCGCATAAATCGCATCATTGTCCCTGAGTTCGTTGTGCAAGGAGTACTCTGTACCTTTTTCCTCGTGACATGGCATTGGTTAATGTTTCTGATTACGGTTCCCCTTACTTGCTATAATGTGATGCTGTAAGTAATATCCGAAAACAATATGTAGCTTTCAATGGTCTTCTGTGTAATACCTTTGATGCAGTTGGTGATGTACTTTCAATTTGTTATTTGTTTAGCATACTATCTGTATGTGCATGCATAGCATATGTACATGAGTAGAAAATTTTTAATCTTTTTTTTTTCTAGATTTAGAAAAATTTTAATCATAATGATGATAAATCAGTGAACAATCTATTTCATTGAACACTATCTGTCATTAATAGCGACACCTAATGAGATAGGTTTTTTTTAATGTCATAAATAGAGAAACCAAACCTTGGGAAGTGGGGAATAATGATGCCATCAAGAATATGGTCACTAGTATAAAAGGACATTTGATGAACAGCCTCTTGACATTCAGGGATTCCATGGAACTCCTATAAAATTGATGTTCGCTTTAATATTCCTGTTGGCTTAGTCCTATGTATTTGTCATTGAACTGAAAATTTATTTCTTGTTATGACCAATCTGGTGCTACAACTCAGGTTTTGGAAAAGGCAGCATCTTTTTGACGTCACCGAAGCATTCAGATTTCTTAATGATGAGAAGAAATTGCGGTTTGTCAAGCTTGGTTTCTACTTAGTGGTCTTTGCCATAATCACTTTCAGGTTGTTTTGAACTTGGCACATAAATTTTTTGTCTGTTTATCTTGTGAACTGGACGGTAGATTGATTCTTGCTTTACCTCTGTCTCTGCTTTTCCTAATCGATGTTTCTCCTGCTGTTTTTGGGTTAGAATTGTCACCGCAGTGATGGTACCACTCCATACTTAGAAATTCAGGATAAAGTTAAAAGGAACAATACAGTCTTTGTTTCTCTTAATTTAAATAACCCTGTAGCTGTGCATTAAAGTCATGAAATTAAGGCGCATCAAAAGAGGGGGGGGGGGATGTGACAAAAACATATGGGTTACCTGGTTATTATTCAGCTTCGAATTTGAAAGATCTGTTCAGGTCTCTTTGGTTCTGGACCATATATTTCAGGATCTTGAATTTTCCACAATTTGTAACAAGTCTATACTCAAGAAAATTGTTGTGCAGATAACTAAAGGTCTCAGCCACCTCTGTTGAAAGTCTCACATTGCTAGAGAAACTAGTCAATGTGCTCCTTATAAGGTTGTGACATCCCTCACTCCTTAAGGCGTCTTTTGGAGTTGAGTTAGGTCCACCTTTCACATATTGTGTAAATTCTAATATGGTATCAGAGCAAAATTCCTAGTTTGTGGTCCACCGTCACCCGTTTCCACATGTTGGCTTGGATGTCCTCCCGCCACACGTGAGGGGGCGTGTTGAAAGTCCCACATTGCTAGAGAAACTAGTCAATGTGCTCCTTATAAGGTTGTGACATCCCTCACTCTTCAAGGCGTCTTTTGGAGTTGAGTTAGGTCCACCTTTTACATATTGTGTAAATTCTAATAACCTCCACATTTTAAAGCAAAATGACAAAACAAAAAGCAAGCACTATTAATAATTGGGTTTTAGAGTGTTCGTTTAATTGAAAGAAATCTGTGAACTGTTTTTTCAAAATGGTTCTAAATTTTTCTAAATTCAGAGACTTATCTGTTGGTGAAGTAGTACAAATCTTGCTATAAGTAGCATTTCATCCGTTATAAGTATTAATTTGGGCCTCTTTCTCTTTCTCCCATTCATATACTGATGATTGCTTGTGTTTATTTGCAGGCTTGTATTATCTGCTTTCATCTTTTTAAGTGATGCGGATGATGCCATGCATTTGTTTTAGTCGTCCCCTGCATGAGCAGTAGTAGCCTTCTGTTCAGGAAAATTAGCTTTCCTTAACCCCTTCATTGCAAGCTTTTTTCCTTACCAAAAAAAAAATCCCTTCATTGCAAGTTGGTCTCTCAAAAAAAAAGAGCCATCACAGGTCTAGGGATGTCACAACTCACCAGTTAGGATGAATATCATTAATCTTTTCACGTTGAGTAGCCGTGCCTTATTTAGGCAGACTATTCTTATCTGTTGAATTTAGAATATATTTATTTGGAACTCATTCGATGGAATGGCCGTGGGTCATCTGATGTAATCAGCTAATCACTTCGCAGAACAGTTTCTATTTGTTCTATAAGTTTTCCTTTGCTTTGGAATATTTCTTTAAAAAGCATGTCTTACGAGAAGGTGATAGCAAACATCTCTGCCCTCCATTCAGCTATAGCTTTCCCCTTGCAAATACTATCTCGCCCGCAAAACCCCCAATTCCAGCCCCAAGTAAACTCCGAGTCCATGCCTAATGTTGTAAGCCTGTAAGGGACTAAGGTTAGCCTTAGCAACTCATCTTCGTGAATGTGACTGCGTCTCGTATGACAGCGTAATAGACGCCCGGAAAGGACCTCTTGAAAGCTGGACATGCTCAAGCTTTCTCACCTGGTCAACCCAATCTGAATGTTCGGGCTCCCAGGCAAGGCCGCTTGCCAAGCCTGATATAGCATGAGACTAATGTCTGGGCTGGGCAGGGATGTCTCTTAAGTTTTGGTTGCACAAAAGGGATTGGACTTGTCGGCTCTTGCGTTCCTCGCCCTGTATATGTCATGGGCTCCGCTTGTAATTCTCAAATCTACTTGAAGTTTTTATAAGTTACTGATCAGTGATTCTTGAAAATGACCCTGGCGTCAATAGTGACCCCACTTTATCTCACACAACTGTCGTATACCCGACTGCTTGCCAGACCCGACACTGTACGCAGATTGACAGCAGCTTGCCTTTCTTTGTACAATAAAAAAGCTGCTAAGAAACGATTGCTGGGTCCACTCGTAACATCATCCCCTCTCAGTGGTCCCCCCAACTTGATTGGAAGTTTTTAACCACTCGCGGTGTTGACCCAAAGCCAATTGGCCCGCACCATTTAGCAGGAGGTTGGGTCGCTTTCTGTCCCTGGGCTACACTGCAGTTGTCTTCCCATTTGCCATTCAGGCCCCGCATGTGTTTTTGTTAAGGAGGACCCACATCATTGGGTGGGCCCATTCAGGACGAGTCGCTCTCGAGTTAGCCCGCTTAAGATCGACAACATCTGGTTGTCTGGCTGATAATAAAATATCATGTCCAGGGCTGCTTTGGGGAAACTAACGAGTAACGCTTCGTTTGTGTGGAAAACTTTGGTTCACCTTTGTTCTTGTTGCAGCAGTTTGCGAAACTGTTAGTGGGTATGGACTTCTGCAGTTCTGTGTGCCCTTTCGAACTATATCTAGAGGCTTGAAACTACCATTACATTATACTTCAGAGGGGTACTCGAGAAAAATATCCCAAATTTGTTCATACCCATCTGAGAAAAAATGTGCAATTTCTTCCCATTCAAGAGAAATTGTGAATCCCGTTTCATATCCAGGACTTCTGTCTTGGAATGGATGTTATAGCTGAGGCCAAATAAATGAGAAAAATCCTTGTAGGTATAGATTAGAGCAGAGGATGTTTGCCTCGGTTTCAGCAAAAGTCACCAGCGAATAAATGTAGTGAACGGTGTATTCACTTATACCGTAAATAATCCGTGCATGCCACATCAGAGAGACTTCCCGAGGCAAGTTTTCACCAACAGTGAATAAGGTCTGTCATTTATCGAAGCTCTCTAATTTGTTAACCTGTCCAACTTAAAAAAAAATACATAGAACATATAAACTCTGCAATATTTAATATTATTCACGTTAATTATCTGACCGTTTATGCATTACAACATATCATACATATCGTGTCTTTTTTCTCTGGATTAGATCACATAATATGTGGTCAATAAATGAGAGAGAATCTCAATCTTATCTGACTATTTTTAAAAGACATTGAAAAATATAACTAATTATTAACAAATAAATTTATATATCAACATACTTAAGTGTCCAGTTGCAGTCATTTTCGTGGTCCATTCAACTTGTATAATTTTTTAGCACTTGCAATTATGTACTTTACAACAAACGCTAAGAACTACAAGTAGAAATATCAACATGGTAACTATATAACCGTAGATGAAAAAAAAAAGAGATATTGTGAAGAAGATCAGACATTTAGTATGTAAGAATGTTTATCTATTTGTTTATCCGTCGAAACTTTACGTAAATAAAATGAAATAATATATTGTATTTATCTATTTCTAAATTACACCGTATAATTTGTATAAATAATTATAAATAATCTTAATCCATACTAATCAAGGGTTTGTAGTCATTTAAAAAGGTAGAAGGAATTTTGCAAAAAGTAAAATGGCAACGAGAAGAACATTCCAAGGGTTTATAACCTATTTTGGGCGTTTTTGTTCTCCGTGAATTTACAATATGCTCGTGGTACATGCCCAATGGATCATAATTCGTAAATTTATCCTATAGAAACCGAAAATTTCGATTATAATACTGATATTACAGTATCGATTTCGGTCTAATTCGGTATCGGAACCGGAACCCGTTTTAGTGAAATTCTAACGAAAATGTCTGAATTTTTTCGGTTTCTGCAATTTTTTATATTATAGATAAAATTCAAGTTTTTTATAACACTTCTGCCACAAGGTTTTTTTTTCTTATTAAAAAAGATGACTTGGGTCGTTTTTTGACCCAGGTCACATGAGAAGACTGAAGCTTTCGGTTTCAGTCTTCATTCCTTCTTCTTCTTAAAACAACCCAGCTGAAATCTATCTCTTCTTCTTATTCTTCTGTCCCTCCCTCCCGAAATATCTCTCTCTCGGGTTACCTTTGGTAAACATTCCACTCCTAGGTTCTCTTATGAGCCCCAAGGAGTTCATATCTAGTAGTTACTCATCAACCAGAAAAAGGGTTCGGATCCAGAGCAGAGCAATTTCTCTGCAAAGAGCGTACTTATGAAACTTCTCCAGGGATTGTTGTAGATTCAGTTGATGGATTTTGAGCAATTTCTACACTTGGTATCTGCACAGATTTTTGAAGAAACGAAACGACAGGCAATGCAGTGTGAAATGACTTTCTTCTATTAGGCTGCCTTTAAACAAATAGTATATAAACAACAATCTCAACTCTGTTTGAATATTGACTTTAATTTTTTTTTCTCTCCCTCGACTTTAATTTTGTTGTGTTTGAATAATATAAGTTTGGGATGAATATAATTACTTCATGGAATGATTCGGTTGATGAGTTTTGAGTTAGATGTGTAACGTGTTTGATAAAATGCTGCATATAGATGTTGAGAAAATGAGAGATAATGGAACCGGAATAAAATGGTTAGTTTTGGTAGGTACCGGAATACTATAAGTTCAGTTACTCACCCTTCATAATTAGTAGAATTGACCCTATGTGGGCCCTAAACCAGACGAGTACGTAGGTCCAATGAAATGGACAGTTGTCCCAACCATGACGTCTGAGGTCCGTTTTCGTCACTGACAACATGAATGGTCACTGCCAGCGTGAGGTGAAATACTGCAAATTGGGTTTCAATGGGCCATGATCACGTGGACTGCACACCCAGGATGGCCCACTGAAGTGGACATTCTCCATCCTCCACCGCGGTTTTTTTAATGCGTGGATTCCGAGAAAATCTTATGCTCTGTGGTCCGAACTCGGAATAGGAAAAAACTCTCTACACGTTGGCTCAATTATGATCATATCTGGCAAATCACTTCAATATATATATATATATATCCGAAAAATAATAAAATATATCGAAAGCAAGAAAAAATGGGCTTTCTTTGTTGGTGGCAACTCGTAACTGCCCATTTGAGGTACATCATAAAGGCAGCTTTAAATTTGGGAAAAAAATGGGACAGTAGCACTGCGACATGAAGTGCCATGAATTGATTGGTTGAAGCAAATTAAAATGGGAAAAATATATCCAACTTAGAGGAGTTTAAGACATTCTCGTGGGCATGGGGCTTCATTGTAGGATAAGTCGGGGGGGGGGGGGGGGGTCACAATTGACAATCCTTTGCAGAGGAAAATACACTTTGGGTCACAACTAGTTAAATATCATAGTGTCATCCAGCAGCACCGGCCCATTTTAAATGTCAATGTCTATTTGTGGGACTGACCAACAAGTAAGTAGTAGTGGTTCCAGCCAAGCACAAAGACTATCACATATCCAAAATTAAAATAAATAATAAAATACAAATTTCCGTCCTAAACACTTTGGTTACATTTCATTTGGCACCCAACGCAGTTAATTCTCATTGGAATAGACAATTTTATCCATACTGAAAAAGTAACTATATTATTTTTCGTTCAAATTTATAGGACGAGCTGCAAAATGATAAGCTGAGGGTAAAGTGTCAAAAATTTAGTAATTAATGAACAAAAAGTGTATTGAACTCTAAAAAAAAATAAAGAAAATAGAATGTGAGAAATACTGTTTTTTTTTTTTTTTCATTTTCGTTTCAATGTGTCAATATTCATCAACTATTCTTTTAACCCAAGCCGGGAATATGTCCATTCCATTTACCCTCGTGGGAAAACCATAAACTGGTTGTACCCTTTAAGATTGTCAGTTCACTGTCGAAGATTAAGTACAAAAAGTCACGATCAAGCAAGCTGCGGTTCCGCTTTCAAATCTGCAATCTTTTTTACCTCGAAGGCCAGCCCCGAGAGATATGAAATGGCCAGCCCCGGTCTGAGATTTAATCCTGCCGGTAAACTCCGGATGGAGATTTTTTTTTATGCAAATTACGTAGCATTTTAATTTGTTAATTTACACGAGTTTAGCGATATGAAATGGATAGGCCCGGCAGATTCCATTCCCTCCGGCTTTTGGATCACGCTCGGGTTAAAGTAAAGAGCTTAATGGGCTTTATAGATCCGACCAGAAGAAGAAGAAAAAATGACAGTTTTGGCTTTGTACCAGAAACAAAGTTTAAACATAGTAAATTTTAATTAGTAATAACCATAAAAAGAGGATTGCTTTTAGGTATTTTCCTGGCAAATTCTGGGTCTGCAATCTGATCACGTTTCCTTGCGTTTTCATGTGAGCAACTTCCATGGATATTATGGCAGCGGATTGTCCCTGTGGTTGAGTGCTTTGGGAACGAATTTAATTTACCATTCGGTACAAATCCACAGTGCTCGAATTATAGCATACTCACTCCTCACGGCTTCAGCAATCAGGGTGTCTACTGCAACAAGAGTCCAAAACGCAGATATATATATTTGTTGATTCAAAATTTTGGATAAAATAAATATATTTTAAAAATTTTAACTTTTACACATATACTTCAAAATTTTCACAAATCTTAATAAATTGTTAACATTTAAAAGATTCTTAAAATTTTGAGAATATTCTCCAAAATTTCGGTAAACAAACGTACCCTAAATCTTGTCGTCAACTAGCTGCGGCTATGCATAGGCCTATTTTTTTGCCATGTAATTAATCTATATATTCGGTAATACTTCACTTTTTCAAAATGTATTTTTTTACTTATTTTAATTATAGTATCTTGTGAGAAAATCAAAATGTATAATTTTCTCCATATATTATAAAATAAAAAGTAAAAAATATCGAAAATTTGAAAATATTGTAAAATTGATAAAAAAAAAAAGAAAAAAAATGGTGAACAAGTGAAAATATAAATAAACGTTTATAATGATGATAAAATTTTATTTCCCACGTAAATCTGAATTTTTGTAGAAGGTGCAAGAATATTGTCCTATTCGTAGCTGTCGATATCATGATAAGGTTTTTTTTTATTTTTTAATTCCCAAATTATCACAAAAGAGAGAAACAAACGAAAAAACTGAGCTATAGCTAAAAATTGTGGGGCCAGAGTTTGGAGGGATGGCTAATTTAGGAAAACAAATTAGTGACCTTTCCTTAGCAGCCGAATAATTTCGTCATACATACCTATTACTATTTACTACTTCCGAACTTCATGCCTTGTAACGTTACATTGCATCACAACGAGCCCCCCCAGTGAAACGCCGGTCGTACACTTGTCAAGAGATTAGAGCGCATACACGTCAGACCCTCACCAAACGCGAGCGTCAAATAATTTCAAAAATATTTTGTGAAATTTTAATCCCGCGCCGACTAATAAAAAAAGTGTATAATCCTCCGTTATAAATGCGAGAAAATGACGGGACATATTCTACACGATTAAAATCAGCTTCGGGTCATGGTTCGTGTTCGGTCCCCGCCCTATGGGACCGAAAGAGAAACTTCCGGCCAATGGGGTCCGTACGGTTCTCCTTCCTGTACTTCTAGTTCCAGCCCAGCAATGGAGTTCGTCTCGACCGCTGTGGATTTTTGTGAGTAGATTAGGGACTCCTACAAGGCTACAATTAATAGTCACGGGTAATATTCTTGTTTACTACCCACGTGAATTTTGTCGTCCGATATTATCCACGTGAAAAATGACGTTCTCTATTTATTTCAGATTTTTGCATCATTTTGGTATATACTCATTATTGATGCTCTTTTTTTTAAGGCTTAAATGCATTGTAGGTCTATATGTTATCACTTTTTTACAAATCGGTCCCTGTAGTATGCGTTTGTACTAGCTAGTCTCTGTGGTAAGCATCTTATAACAAATTAGTCCTTCCGTTAGATTTTCGTCTACCCACTTAACGGCTGAAGTTGACTTGTCAAAAAATTAGACGTCATCAGCGAATGGGGTGATGTCGCATGTTGAGAGGCGCGAGCAGGTCGAGTTGCTTGTGCTCAGGATGCCAGGGCTCAGTCTGTGTTCGGGATGCTCGGTATGTCCTCTGTTGGTGCTCTCATTGGTGCATATGATGCCTCATGTACCCGTATCCCGAGCAAGCTGGGCTGTTTGTGCTTGAGATGCTCAAGCTGGTACTGCTCAGGATGCCCGGGCTCGGTCTGTCCTTTGTTGGTGCTCTTTCATTGGTGCATACGCGGAAAATAATTCACGTCAGCTTCGGTCATTAAGTAGGTCGACGAAAACCTAACCGGAGAACCAATTTGTTACAAGATGATTACCTCAACAGTACAAACGCATACCACAGGGACCAATTTGTAAAAAGATGATACCACAGGGACCTACATTGCATTTAAGCCTTTTTTTAAATGACCATATTGTCATCTCTAACCGAAGGAAAACTAGTTTAATATTAGAGAAAAATACACCTAATTATCACTTATTTTGTAACGTCCCATTAAACTATTAAACTTAACACATTACTCCTTATTAATTATTAATTTTCACTTTACACCACATAACATGTCTTTTTTTTAAAATATTGATTTTAAAGATGAGATATTCACATGGGGTGCAACATCTGTACACATTGGTACTTTGATATGCATATATCAAAGTTGGTAGCTTGGGTTATAGATTATTAATTGTATAGTAATTAAACCGTGCAAAGTGCAATTCGATTCTAACAGTTTTTTTACCAACTTTTTTTTTTTTTAAATTTTTAATCTGACTCGATTAATGTAGGTTGTTATGTTCTCGATATTTTTTTCCCTGTAGGTTTTGATTGTCAACAGCGAGTTAACAAATAAAGTTAAGATTTGTTGTTCAATTGAATATTAGTATATTATTATTTTTTTTATCATTTAATAGTAAGCTAAATAGAAAAGGATCCATCTAAATTTATTTTAGAGATAATATTACAACTACGAATATTAATATAATCATGATTCATGTCTAGTTAGTTTTAAGGGAAAACACCAAAGTCGCCCAAAAATTGAATTGGACCCTATAGCTTTTAATTAATTTATTTTTTTACTTTATAAAGTTTTTAAAAGACATCAATCCTTGTCTCTCTTTTTTTTTTCATTTTCACTATTAAACTACACATAATATGATCAAATACCTATAAAATTTATAAAATATAAAAATATATTACTTTTACAATAAAACTAAATAAATTATATTTATATTTTAATATTTATTATATTTATTTACTTTGTTAATTTGTATTGAAAAGAATATTTGGATCTATCTACACCACTTCCAATATAATTTAAGAGTTATATTAAATGGAGGTAAGAATCGATGTCTTTTAAAAATTTGGAAGCGTAAACAAATAAATGACAAGTTATGGGATTTAATTTAATTTTTGTTCACAGTTATGTGATATTTTATGATATTTTTCCTAACTTTAATTTTTCCATATTTTTTTATATTAATCATTGCCGTTAGGGAGAGAGAGTAAGTCCTCACTATATCGTGACACATGTGGAGCAAAGCAAATAATTTAAATTAAGAGGATTCAGTTGTGCTTTCCCCCCAATATATCTAATATTGATTGTTTTTTTATTCTAATACTTATTAAATTCTTAAAAATTGCTTGATTGATTTTTCTTTTATCTTCAGGAAATTTCTTTAAATAATTAACAATCGGTACAATTTTCTGAATCTATAAAGAAGAGATTACAGATAGTATCTCCATATTGAATTGTATTGGCTAAACAAACACATGATGAATCATATAAGCTACAGTTTAATTGAACCAAGTCTGTTACTAAATAAATGAATTTGGGCTCTATAAAAAATGAATTTGGGCAAGAAAAACAAAAAAAACCTATGTGTTTGTTCTCAGAGAAGAACACTGGAAAAGACGAGAGTCGCTTTCCTTTCTACCCGGCAAGCTCGGCTAAACGGACTAGGGGTGAATAGCGAACTAGTCGGAAGCGGAATTTGATATTCCGACATCTGGTCCGCTAACTAGCGGATGACCAAAATCGACTCCGCTTCCGCTTCCGACTCTTAGCGGACTTAGCGGAAGCGGAATTCCGACAACTTTTTGGACCATACTTTTTGAACAACTTTTTGGACCATATTTTCCGCTTCCGACTCAAATAAGAAATTAATTCAGCTGGTGGACTAAGTATGATATATATGTATCTAACAGATTCACAAATCAATCTAACACAATTTAATCTAACACAATCAATATAAAAAATTCACAACCAATATACCCTTGATTCGCAACCAATCTAACACAATTTAATCTAACATTGAGAAACAATGTTAACCATTACATTAACATCAATAAATGTCATAATTAGGACATAACAAACGCGTGGATATTATAATCTACTTTCAGCTTGATATAAAACTGAAATCAAGAGACTACAAAAACTCAACATTGATTTGCCTCCGAGACACGCAATCACAGGGAGTCATTAAACTGAAGCATGCTTGGAATCAAATGCAGTTCAAAATTGAAAAAAATCCACAAAGTAATAAAGAGAAATATAGCTCACAAACTGTTAACTATCAAAAGCAAATATATTGTCTTAAAAGCTTTCCTCCACATTAATAATTTTCGAGATAATTCCAATCAAGAATACTGAAAGTCCCCACCGCCCAAAAATATGAACTCCATGTTCAAGACTAGAGCACTTAAGCCAAAATTTCAGTACTAAGAACGAAAACAAAATGCAACATCAAAGACCAAAACTATCCACCAGAAAATTAACCTAGCCAAAATCAACAACACAAAAGACCAAAACTATCCACCAGAAATTAGCCAAAAGCCACTATAAATAAACCACAGAAACCGCAAAATCCCACTCATAATCCGAAATGAAAACAACTAAAAAATCAAACATGAACGAGAAAGACAACCTGTTTCACTGCTAGGAGCTCTCCGGAATCAAGGTTCATGCCCATGTAGACGTGGCCGAAGGCGTCGCAGCCAATCAACTCGCCCTTTCGCCATCTGATCGGTGGCAAAGAGGGTTTGGAGAGGACTCTAGATTTGCGAATGCAAGAATTGATCTTGTCCACTAGGGTAGTTGGAGCCAATGGTGACGGTGACAGTGATTTGTCATTCTCCGGAGGGGCTGTACGGGGAAGGGGATCATTAGGCAGATGACTGAACAATTTTGACGTGGATCAAAACGGCGAGAGGGTGGGAGCTCGGGGTGACCTGGGGGTGGCTGAGGACTGACGGCCGAGAGGGTGGGAGCTCGAGGCCACTGCTGGGGGCGGCTGGGATAGGGGGAGGGGATTGAGGAAGGTTTAAGAATTGGATTTACGGCCCGTAGGGTAGATTTGCGTGGATCAAAACGACGAGTTTTGATTCACGCATTCGTTTTTTTAAAACAATATGTAAAACGACGTCGTTTTACATTTGGGGAAAAAAAACTCGGAACCGGATTTCCGCCTGGACCGGCGGAAACTTCCAATTTCGGTTCCTCTATTGGTCCAAAATTACCTCCGACTTTGGTTTCTGGAAGGGGCGGATCTTCTCATCCCAAAATCGGTGCCGAAAAATGAACCAGACCTCCGCAGGAAGCCGGACCGGACTTACAGGCCTAAAACGGACTGTACAATTAGAACCGTACTTACCCAGGCCTGAGGCCTCCACCCCCTCTCTTATTTCAAAAGAGAAAAATTTTTTTTTATCCTTATAAGTAAACGGGGCACCCAAAGCAACGTTGCTTTCTCCTTACTTCAAATGGCTGAGAAGTAATCTCTGAGAAACACAGAAACAGAGAGAACGCAGAGAAACACTGAGAGAAAAAGAGGCAGATTGACCGCCATTGGAGCACCCGTCCTCATAACTCATTCATACACCATTCGAACCAGCATTTCAAGCGACTTTTCAAACCCCAACCACTCTCCCTCCCAATCTCTTCAGCTCCATTTCCCTTGAACTGACCATCAGACTAGCTGAGACCGTAAACAGGGTTTCGGAATCGAATTTTCACTGGAATTTAGCTATTAACTGTGCATTGGAGTTGTAATTTACTGAATCAGTCAAGTGGGTCTTTGTTTATCTTCAAGATTGAGGTGGGTTTGGTCCAATCGGTAACCAATTTATTATAAACCCAAGACATTGGGCATTCAATGGAGCCAAATCCAGGAACTATGTCCGGATCCATCCATATGCGGCCCGAGCCCGAAGAAACCGGACTAGAAGCGCTCCAATTCCGGGAGGAAATCCAGCGGATTGTGAACTTAACGCTGGAAAACGCGAGCTCCTTCACAGCGCTTCTCGAGCTCCCGGCGACCCAGGCCGTGGAGCTCCTCCACTCATCACAGTCCGACGAAGGAGCTCAGGCGCCGCCATCCAATGACATTTTCCAAGGAATCGGCGACGACCACAAACCGTACCTGCCCTCATTTGACGGCAATCTCACTTTCCCTTCGAACAAAGCCCTAATCGAACGCGCCGCCAATTTCTCGGTCTTCGCAGCAGGCGAGAACTCGCCGGAGACTAGCTCGGTGCCGTCAAATTCGAGCGCGAATTTGGGGAAGGTGAAGAGCGAGCCCGCAGAGACTGACTCGAACCCGATCTCATCACAACCGTTGGTTCCCGATCCGACGGTGGAGAACAAGACCCAAAGGTCGGCGAAGAGGAAAGAGCGAGAGAAGAAGGTAAAACTCGTAGGGTTCTGTAAGCTTCACTGTGTATTTCCCTCTTGGGTCATTACCTTCACTTCCGTGTCTAAATTTGAACCGACTTTATTGCTTTTTTGGGAAAAATCAGGGCAAAGGGTCTACGAAGAAGAGCAAGAACGAGAGCTCTCAAGAAGCTGAGAAGCTTCCTTACGTTCACGTCAGAGCTCGTCGCGGTCAAGCTACAGACAGCCATAGCATAGCAGAGCGAGTACTCTCTTAATTAACCCCTAATTGGTTGTTTTAATTTTCCTCAACTATTTCACTAAATACGATTTATTTAACTATTTTCGTTTGTCGATTTATAAATTCGCAGGCGAGGAGAGAGAAGATTAATGCTCGTATGAAGCTGCTTCAGGAGCTGGTCCCCGGGTGCAGTAAGGTTAGTTAAGTAGTGCTAAGCTCATGATTAATTGGTGATTGCGTTGTGATTATCTGTCTTTCTGTCCAAATTGTCTCCCAAAAGGTGCGATCATGTTATTGGGTTATGCCGCTTTTAATAACGGTTTTGTCCCTGTCACCTTTTCGCAAAAGCGATTATTGCTTTTGTAGCAAGGGAAGTGCCGAAGTGGCACTCTCGTAATTTTACCTTCCGGGGTTGGTTAACAGTCCCTTTTGAGGTCAACTTCGTCACTCTACCTTCGACGAGGGCGGTAGTTTGGGTCTCGTTTTCTGTGGCATTTTTGGAATGACGTAAAATACCCTTCATGGGTTCGGGCGTAGAATTTAGCCCAATGGGGGGCGGGGGGCGGGGGGGATATGGTAGATGCCAGATGGAAGCTGCTCTGAAGCGTGGGGGAGACGCACAAAGTAGGCATGTTAAATTAGATATACATGGGTCCCATGGATGAGGGAGATTTGGATCCCACTTGTGAGGGGCAGGGTACTATCACTGGTTACCAGTTGGGTATCCATCCTTAATGGGATGACAAGCAAAAGGGCGACAAAAGAACAATTCCCTTTGTGAAAGTGGGTACCAAACGCCGAGGCCTAACTGCGTAGGGATATGATGTGATAGGCCGGAAAGAAATTAAGTTTATAGAGTACAATCATAAACCAGATCCACACGATCAAAATTCATGATATATCAACAAGTGCTTGCAAGGACTCGTGACCCCTAGTTGGCTATGCGACTCGATGGTTAAATCAGCTAGTAACTTTATTTTTTCTGGACCAACTACCCATAATTATGTTAAATATTTAGAAGTAGCTCACACTTCTTGTAAATGAATGAGCATATCGGATGCAGCATATATTGGGGGCACTGTGTGAAATTCAAGTGTGGTTGAAGGCCATGTGAATAAGTGTACTTTTTTTTTTCTAGGCATGTGAATAAGTGTACTTGAAAGAATTATTTCAGGGAAAGGACAAAGTATGAGCACTCATGCTTAATATGAGTTGTTCCTTCAATTTTAATGTATTCGGCTTGGTTCTTGGTACCTATCTAAACAATTTGTAAGAGCATCTTGTCTTGTTCTTGCCAAAAGTTTTAGTTTGCAGTCACAAAATGTGTTCTCCTCAGAGTCAAATGTGCTTCTTAATTTAAACCATATATTTCTTCCAAGTCAATTCTGTCTTCGTTTTAGTCATCATAAAGGAATGTTTGGCCAGTTTAATGGGATGGAAATTAGAATCACGTTACATGGCGAAAATAATGTCTATCAAGTGCGTGCATTACTGGAGATTCATAACAAGGCTTGCTTATGGTCCTCCTAAAAAGATTTGTGTACATATTTTGTATATTTTGAGTGTAAGTTTCTGTTGATTGGTAAATGCTTCAGAAAATGATTACAAGTTATGATGCCCTTTAGAAAAGTTGAATTATTTCTAGGTAAGAAGTTGACAGAGTATATTGTGACAGAAAGCGACTAGTAACCACAGGTTGTTTCATGTAGTTGTGTCATATGAATTGGAAAAGCTCTACTAGTTAGTTGTTTTTTGCAGATTAGTCTGAACTGGAAATTGCTTTGAAATAGCTATGCTTTTGCTGAGAGAATTACTGATATGAAATAAACATTTGCTTTGCAGATTTCTGGCACGGCATTGGTTCTGGATGAAATCATCAACCATGTACAGTCCCTCCAACATCAAGTTGAGGTCAGAGTTGCTCATCGCATAAACTTATAGATATAGTTTAAAATGCTATGGGAAACTTCGTAGTGAGAATTTTGTGGATTAAGACTTGAAAGATAAAAAATGGGTCCTTCAGTACCTCTATGTGGAATCATGGAAGATTGTGGAGGATTTGGGACTCATGCTTGGGATACGCCCCTGAAGACATTGCTTGCCCTTAAACTAACATGATATTATATTGGACTCTATGAATTGCATTCCCTTTCTTCCAAAAATATAAGAACAATAAAGAGGGTAGAGCTTCAATGTCTTTCTTACCATTTCCACGTAATCCAACAAAAAAAGGAACAAGGATATACTGGAGCCTTTGACACTGATAATATCATTCTGTTGTTAGTTTATGGATAAGGTCAATTACATAAACCTGTGGCGTCGTCAGTTGTCTCCTTGTAGCTTTCTGAGGCATGGAACCTCAGTGTGTAGAATATTAATTTAGATTTTGCAATTTATATCTATTTTATTCTATTACACGACATAAAGTGTCTATTTTTTTCCTTTGCCCAACCTGGAGTTAACAAGGCAAGTGAAAAACGGAAAAAACCATTTGAGATAAATTCAGCTGTACAAAAACTGGGCAATCCTCCATGGTCTTGTATCTGTCTTGTAATGATGTTCTAAATACTCCTCTATGGGCATGAGCTACCTCTGATTCAATACTTATTTGGTTTCAGTTCTTATCAATGAGACTGGCGGCAGTCAATCCAAGAATTGATTTCAACCTTGACAGTTTATTTGCTACAGAAGTAAGCATGCATAATTCTATCTTTATTGCCCTTTTTTTGCTTTTTTTTTTTCCTTTCCAAATGGCAAAATAAAAATAGAAACTTTCTCGACAAGTTCTATTGGCAATTAGTTTTCAGCTGGGAGATGTTTTCCATCACATACCTGAACACATCCAGAATTCTTTAGTTGCGCCTTGTTTCATCAAGAACCATGTTCCTTTTGATAGCTGCTATGTGGCATCATATTTTTAAGTATTTTCTGCCGTTGGATTCATGATTATTTTCTCATCAATATCCGTGTGGGTTGGCAATGAGTGCACACATGTAGTAGGTGAAAATGGAAATAGCTGTACTTCGATCCATACTTGGCTCCCAAACTCCCACCAAATTCTTAAATGACTGCCTTTCTACCGTTAATATTTCTGAGGACAGGTGGTCAGATTTGGACCACATATTGTACATTCATCTTTCTGGAGTTACATCCTCAACTATTCATCTAGAATATGATTGATTGAAACAGTTATCGGGACTACTTAAATGTCTTTTAATATGCTAGTTGTGATGGGAACTACTTTAATGGTCGATCCAAACATTGAGTCTGAACATAGGTATAGTGGGGAAGATTTCTACAATTAACCAATCTGGCAATCATGTAGTTTTTCCAGATCATGCCACCCCGAATAAGGAACTGTTTAATAAACTATTGGAAAGTATAATGGTATCACCAGCTTGCCCCTTCTACTGAAGTGCTTGAACAGCAATAGTCTGGAGCAGTATGGTGCTGCACCATTTGATTGGCAATTGGTGAAAGTTTAGCACTTAGACCTTCTTAATTGTTTTTTAGATGGTCTCCAATTTGCTGTGTTCAAGTTTTAGACTACTGCGATTCAGTTACATTGACAGATTTCTGGAATACGCTTAGAAAAAAAATCGGAATACTTCCCTTAATTGTACTTTGTATATTTATCCTAATCGTATACCACTAACACCTCCTCCTCTCCAGGGTGGACCTTTAGTGGACAGTAACTTTCCCAGCATGGCTTCTCCTCTACTGTGTCCAGAAATCCCATTCAATGGGAACAGACAGCAGTATCAACAGCAATGGCCTTTTGATGCACTTCACGAACCATTTTGGGGAAGGGAAGAAGAGAACCATACTTTTCATTTCTCCAGAGAACTCCCTTTCGAGTCATGACTGCAAATTCAGGTAGTTAGAGAGCTTAACTAGGGCTCCACTGCATTTTACCCTTCCAAATGGATGTCTTTAAAATGATCCAACAACTATTTACCAATTGGATTCACAAATAAAAGATGGAAAGGGTGTCATCAATATCTCATTAATGATTTTGATGTCCGGGTACTACAAAAGTGGTAGTTCATAGAAGTGAGTCGTGGGAAACGTAGAAACATCTCACAGATTATTTCCTTAAGTCTTTTGACTTTCTAAGGTAGTGTTCTACATACTAGTTGAGAGAGAGAGAGAGTGAAACAGAGATGCTACACATGCATTGTTTGGTCTGTGTAAAATTAACAGCAAACTTTGTTAATTACTAGACAAAAGTGTATCTGTAAGCTTTGATATCTACTGACACCAATCTTGGGCTACTTTGTGACATAGCGTTGGAAGCCTATTTTGTTTTTCTTTGTTCTCTCTCTCTCTCTCTCTCTTGCAAGAGTAATTTGCTTGTCACTAACTTAAAGTTGTACTGTGTTGCAGTGTCTCTGCACTCAAATCAGTTGAAGATGGAGCTGTGAAGACATAGTGAAGTTCTACCGAGTAGTTAGAGGTGTATATATCCAATATAGTATTAGCTGTTAGCAAGAAGTGGGGGGGAAATTCTCATCATTCAAAGTGGGTCTCCATGTCTTGTACTTGCCAAGAGTCAGCTGGAAACCTGGATTTCACGCTGCTGTAGCGGATTATGTTTAGGATGCTTTTCTTATATAATATAACTCACTATATATACTAACTTTTTGGTTATTCAACCTAATAGTTGCTTCTTAAGATGATTGATCTGATCCATTCCTGTTGTAAAACCCTATGATGAAACTACTGCTTACCTTTGATGAAGTCAAGCTTCTTTCTTCATTTCTGCTGTCAACATGTATCTGCACTACTTTTTGAAGACTCGCCCCGTGCCTAGCCCAGGCTATTGATACATTGCTCTCTGTGGATGGGCAAAATGGGTCGAATGTTACTGAATCTACGGCCCGTGAGAGCCATCTTTGCATATTGAAAGTTCTATCATATGTCTGATTGGGCCAGACAGTTTGAACTGGTAATGCCCACCGGGCCCAACTTCTTATAAAACTTGGATTTATTTTTTTTATTTTGGACCTTCTTTCTATCATTAATCATATAAATAAAACGGAGTCGTTTTATTTTGGGGCATTATTAAGAGTTTTTATTTTGGATAAGAATTAAGAAAGCGTTTTATCTGCTGGTTGGTTTTCGTTTTCTTTTTCTAGGCTATCTGCTGGTTGGTTTTTTTTTTTTTTATTCCTCTTCGTCTTCGTCTATTTTTCAGAGGGGTTTAATCCTTTTCGTTGACCAAGATTCATGGTATCTCTGGTAGTTGTCCAACAGTTTTAACGACTGGGCTTTATCCTTTCTCCCTTCTATTGTGCACGAAAAACCAAAAAAGTGGGAGTATAAAGTTCAACCCAACGGCTTAGGAAAAACAAAAACAATCAGTCCAACCACAAATGGCCACCCCATCACTCCTCGTTTTAACCTTCGTCATACTGCTCTTGACCCAATCGCAGCTTGCCACCTCATCCACACTCCAACTCCCGGTCTCCACTCCCCCGATCACCCTCTCGGTCACCGACTTCGGCGCCACCGGAGATGGCATTCACTACGACACCACCGCCATCCAATCCGCTGTCGACAGCTGTACCTGCACCCCCTGCTACGTTTCGTTCCCGCCAGGCACCTACCTGACAGCAACCATCTTCCTGAGATCCGGCGTCGTTCTGGACATCCAACAAGGGGCCATGCTCCTCGGGGGCACTAGACTCCATGACTACCCTAGGGAGGCGTGGAGGTGGTATGTGGTGGCAGCGGAGAACGCCAGTGATGTGGGGATCACCGGCGGCGGAGTGGTGGATGGGCAAGGGTTGAAGTTCGTGCAGAGGTTCGATGAGAGGAAGAACGTGATGGTGAGCTGGAATCAGACCGGGGCTTGTTTAGGGGACGAGTGCAGGCCCAGGCTAGTTGGCTTCATTGGCTGCACCAACGTCAGGGTCTGGAACGTCACGCTCCGAGAACCGGCTTATTGGTGGTGCGTTTACTTTTTTGCTTTTGGAAAGGTTGTTAATCTACGATCACAATTAGACTGGTAGTTAGTGCCGTGTATTGCATTCTTACCCCCGTCTTTCTAAGAATTTCCATTTTTAGGCGTATTTTCGTCAGTATTGATTTTTCTACCCATGAGCACCACCAGATAACGAACCTTCATATCAAGGTCAGCACTTGAGCCAAAGCATTTGCACTTGGTCGAACAACTTCCAGTGTTCTTATACTTCAATTGGAGCAACTTCGGAATGACAATAGATAGTTTAATTATTCCCAGTCAGTCCCTTAGATCACCGATGTCAAATTTCCATGTCGCAGAGGAACCAATTTAGCTTGCAAAAAATGGCGTTGATTTGGTTGAGTCGTCCTTCATCCTGTTCTGCAACAGTTGTTCTTCCAAATCGGTTGTACGTTGAATTGGGTTTATTGCTATGAGTCCCTGGTCAGTTGCTGTGTCTTAATTCTGTATAAGATTGGATAATTGCAGCTTGCACATCGTATGGTGTCAGAACATATCTATTCATGATGTTTCGATTTATGGAGACTTCAATACCCCCAACAACGATGGGATTGATATAGAGGATTCAAACAATACGATCATCACAAGGTGCCGAATCGATACTGGGGATGATGCTATCTGTCCAAAGACATACACTGGCCCCCTTTACAACTTGACAGCCAGAGACTCTTGGATTCGAACAAAATCTTCAGCAATCAAACTAGGTAGCGCTAGTTGGTTCGATTTCAAGCATCTGGTTTTCGACAACATCACAATTGTGGAGTCTCACAGAGGGCTTGGGTTGCAGATACGTGATGGAGGTAAATTGATCTTGCTTGCTTTTCTTACGTTCTTCAGAGCTTTCGCTGAATCATTGAAGAGTGTAGGCTCAGTTTTGTCCCCATTTTGTTTGTACTGGTCTTTTAATGTTGTAGGAAATGTAAGCGACATAACCTTCTCAAACATTAATATAAGCACAAGATACTATGATCCATCATGGTGGGGAAGAGCGGAGCCTGTATATGTGACAACCTGCCCAAGACACTCTAATTCAAAGGAGGGTTCAATCTCTAATCTGGCTTTCATTAACGTCACTTCAACTTCTGAAAATGGCGTGTTCTTATCCGGTTCTAAACACGGGCAATTAAGCAATGTGAGGTTCATAAATGTGAACCTCACTTACAGAAGATGGACAAATTATACGGATGGATTGGTGGATTACAGGCCAGGTTGCCGGGGACTTGTTAAGCACAGCATTGCTGGGATCATCATGGAACACGTTGAAGGATTGGAGGCTGAAAATGTGAACATGAGGTGGTTTGATGACCAATCACGGCAATGGAACAATCCTCTTGATTTCAGGCCTTCGACTGTAAATAACATTTCTTTGTCTAATTTTCGTTCAGGTTTGTACAGACGGTAAAGATGGGGTCGGAAGGGGAATTTGCTTGTCGTTTTATATTGATGGAAAGAAATAAAATGCTCCCTCCAATTTATTATGTTAGTCATGTTGCTACAGAAATGGAATATTGAAAAACACACCATTTCTTTTGGAACTCTCTTTTCCCCCCAAAAAAAAGGGGGGAAATTGACACTTTCATCCTCAGGTTTTCTTCCTTTGACCGTTTAATCCTTAAGCAATAAACCCTAACAAAAGAATCTCTCATCTATATGTTTTTGGCAAAATACTCCTTCCGTCAAGGATTCTGTGAGATGTTTAACAGAAGAACATGTTAGCTGTCATCTAAGTCCCTACATGGCACTGCACTAGCCAATCCAGAAATTATAATTTCTCCTTACTTGTGAAAAGGTATCGTGTACGTGCTTTTTTTCTTGCTTGTTTCTGCACGCACTAAGTCACTAAGCCTCCCTCGGTTTCCATCGTCGTCGCCTTTATCGTTTCTTCACAAAAGACGCAGAAAACGCCACAAAGCTCTTAGTGTTGGTCCCTGAGTTTTTCATCATCATTGGAGCTTTGTGGCCTCGCAGGCACTTTGTGGACGACAAACTTGATGATCGTGAATATGAGAGGCCTCCAGGAGAAACACATGGAACTGGCAACCACCATTTCTCTTCTTTCCGCTCAGCAATCCTTCGAAATGAGCCTGAACGAGTTGAATTCCCTGACATGCTCCCGTGTTTCGCATACCAGAACTCTGTATCTTCAAAACTGTCCAATATTTCCTGTAAAAGAAAATTTATCCTTCCGTCAATTACGACCCCTGAGAGAAGAAACTGTCACTCTGGTTGAGAAAAGAGTGAGATGTTTAGCAAACGGACACTCCTCTTACTATGAGCATCATGTCAAGCTTCTGCAACGCAGGGAGGTTAAGATAAATATCCTGTCTTGGGGTACTTGCCATCACCTAAAAGCCACCAAAACTTACGTCAGAAAGAGGCGAAAACGGTTCAAATCCATTGAAGCAATCAGATATGGATCTAAAAAGTTTCACCTCAACAGTTGTCCCGTCATCTAAATCTTGCGAGGTTGGGCTAAAGTCCACTATGTACTCGCACACAGATAAAAGGCAATCCATTTCTCTTTTCCACAAAGCCTTCTTATCAGGATTCAGAGGCTCCAACCTTAAATTCTGACCAAATACAGTAGCTGCAGATGATCACAGATGTACAATTAGATTGAATAAAAAAGGCAGAAAATCAGTACTTTCCATAAGTTTTTTGGTTTTGTTATAGGATCATTACCATAGAGGTTCGTTATGGAATTTGAGATAGTGATGACAGTGCAGACACCTTTCCCACTTCCAGACATGTCTTCACCCAGTAGAAGCTTTGCGAACCTTTCCTTCATCACGTCAAGCTCTGTGGGATTTTTTTTCACATGAATAAGCAAACTCTTGTTGGCTTGTTCATTTATGATAAGGAAGGAGGAACGAGAATTTTTGCAACAGCGAGACTACTCAAATTACCCACCAGAATCAGTAGATTCATGACCATCAAGTTTGTCGTCCACAGAGTGCCTGCGAGGCCACAAAGCTCCAATGATGATGAAAAACCCAAGGACCAACACTTAGAGCTTTGTGGCTTTTTCTGCATCTTAGTGACTTAGTGCGTGCAGAAACAAGAATGAAGAAGAAAAAGCACGTACACGACACCGTTTCATAAGCAAGGAGAAATTAGGATTTCTGGGTTGACTTGACAGTGCCACGTAGGGAGTCTAGGGACGTAGATGACAGCTGACATGTTCCTCCGTTAAACATCTCACGGAATCCTTGACGGTAGGGCTGAACAAAACCGGACCGCAGACCGGACCGGACCGCAAAACCGGACCGGATTTGCGGTCCGGTCCGGCTTTAATTTTTTTCAATGCGGTCCGGTCCGGACCGGATTGAAGGACCGCATTTATGCGGTCCGGTCCGGGTCACAAAATTATGAAATGCGGTCCGGACCGGACCGGACCGCATTTTATAAATTTTTATAAATTTTTTTTAATTTTATCTCTGCATTGCGCAGAGTGCACTGCGCAGTCAAATCAAAAATTAAATTTTTTTTTTAAAAAAAAATTAATACGCACTGCACGTTCGAGAATCGAGATTTTTAATTTTTTTTTTTAAAAAAAAAATAATCCGGTCTGGACCACTTAAAAAAGTGGTCCAGACCGGACCGCATTTCATAAAACCGGACCGGACCACTTATAAGTGGTCCGGTCCGGTCCTTGAATATGAAGAAACCGGAAATGCGGTCCGGACCGGATTGCGGTCCGAAAACCGGACCGCATTTCCGGTTTTCAGCCCTACTTGACGGAGGTAGTGATTTGTCAAAAATATATAGATGGAGGGTTCTTTTGTTAAGAGTTTATTACTTAAGGATTAAACGGTTAAATGAGGGAAAATTTAGGGTGAAAGTGTCAATTTTTCAAAAAAAGAAGAAGAAGAGAAGAGAAGAGAAGCGCTCTATTAAAATTATGTGTTAAAAAGGAAATTAACGGGCTTTCAGCAATTACCGATGCCCTAGATTTCGGGGTTTTAGATCCTTGGAGTCTTCAAACATGCAACAGGAACGCATATTTGGGGTTCTGACTTCTACAGACTTTACGGCTTGACGATTGCTTGTGCCCCTAAATATGCTCCGGAATATCAATCACCTTCTCCATTATCCCAAACATGTACAGTTTTGTTCCATTGCTAACCCATTTACCTACCAACCTTCTTTCTCCTCCTTCCCTCCAAATTCAAGATATTTAAAATTCCTCTGCTCCAACGGTCAACTAAGAGAAGCTCTGTTAGAGATGGCCCTTCAAGGACCTGAAATGAGGTTCGAGGGCTACGACGCGCTTTTAAACGAGTGTGTGAACCAAAGGGCAATGAGAGAAGGCCAAAGGGTGCAAGTCCACATGATCAAAACCTGTTATCTCCCTCCCGTTTACCTCTGGACCAGGCTAATTGTCTTGTACACCAAGTGCGAGTCTTTGCGTGATGCCCGGAGTGTGCTCGATGAAATGCCTGGACGGAACGTGGTATCTTGGACAGCCATGATTACGGCTTATTGTCGAAGAGGGTATGCCTTCGAAGCCTTGAATCTCTTTGTACAGATGTTGAGATCAGGTACCTTTAAAACTTCATGTCCAGTAAATGCAACTGGGTGTTTTTGGCATGGCTTTCAAACTTGAAATATATGGCGGAATGATGGAAACATTGACGTATCTTTATCTTTTGATTTGGTGTTTGCATTTTATTCTTCTTGGCGGACTTATTTTCTTTCCTCATGTCTTGGTCGAACTATTTGCAGGTACGGAGCCTAATGAATTCACTTTCGCCACTGTACTTACTTCTTGTATAGGTTCCAGTGGACTTAACCTGGGAAGGCAAGTCCACTCTTTGACAATCAAAACAAGTTTTGAATCCCAGATGTATGTTGGAAGCTCACTTCTTGACATGTACGCCAAAGCTGGTAGAATTCATGAAGCTCGAGGAGTTTTTGAAAGCTTGCCAGAAAGAGATATTGTTACATGCACTGCTATAATCTCAGGCTACGCCCAACTTGGCCTTGATGAAGAGGCATTGGAAGTATTCCGTAGGTTGCAGATGGAGGGGATGAGTTCAAATTATGTCACTTATGCCTCTATTTTAACTGCATTATCTGGGCTTGCTGCATTAGATCATGGCAAGCAAGTTCACAACCATGTTCTTCGTTCTGGAATAACCTTATATGTGGTTCTTCAGAACTCTCTGATTGATATGTACTCAAAGTGTGGAAACCTTACCTACTCAAGAAGGATCTTTGACAGTATGCCTGAGAGAACTGTTATCTCATGGAATGCAATGCTCGTGGCATATAGCAAGCATGGGATGGGAAACGAAGTGGTTGATCTTTTTGAATTAATGAGAGAGGAAATTGAAGTAAAACCTGATAGTATCACAATGTTGGCTGTATTATCAGGTTGTAGCCATGGAGGAATAGAAGAAAAGGGGCTGGAAATTTTCTATGAGATGGAAAGGGAAAAAATTGGGGTTATGCCGGAGATTGAGCATTATGGGTCTCTGGTGGATTTGCTTGGACGTGGTGGCCAAGTAGAAGAGGCTTTTGAGTTTATCAGAAAGATGCCTATTGAGCCTACTGCTGCTATATGGGGTTCGCTTTTAGGTGCTTGTAGGGTTCACATGAATGTCAAGATTGGTAATTTTGTGGGTCGTCGACTTCTAGAGATTGAGCCTGAAAATGCTGGGAATTATGTTATTCTGTCGAATTTATATGCCTCTGCGGGGAGATGGGAAGATGTAATAACTTTAAGGGAGTTGATGAAGGAAAAGGCTGTGATGAAGGAGCCAGGAAAAAGCTGGATTGAGCTTGATCAAATCCTTCATACTTTCCATGCGAGTGATCGGTCCCATCCCAGAAGGGAAGAGGTGTTTGCCAAGGTGAGGGAATTATCAGTGAAGTTTAAAGAAGCTGGTTATGTTCCTGATTTGAGTGGTGTTTTATATGATGTTGATGAGGAGCAAAAGGAAAAGATACTCCTAGGCCACAGTGAAAAACTGGCGCTGGCTTTTGGACTGATAGCTACACCAAAAGGAGTGCCCCTTCGTGTCATTAAAAACCTCAGGATTTGTGTTGATTGCCATAATTTTGCAAAATTTGTCTCGAAAGTCCATAGGAGAGATGTGTCTCTTAGGGACAAAAACCGGTTTCATCAAATTGTTGGAGGGATCTGTTCTTGCAGTGACTACTGGTGAATTTGAAGGGTCTCCGTGGGAAATAATTTAACTACCTCTTACTCTCTGTTTAAGACCAAAAGTAATATAATTGAATGCTGAGATGAACAGACAACTATTGTCAGGAAAGAGGAGGAGGGCATGCTCTGCAATTGCAGAAAATTGGGAACTATGTTGCTATGGACGCAAATTCTCATGTAGAGATTGCGAGATTGCTGCTGCAATATGTGATTACCAAGCTCTGAGATCTCAGATACCAAGATTTAGATGCGTAAGGTTGCACTCACTCAGTGAAGGATATGTTTTGGATTCCTAATTTGAATCAGGGCAGCTACGAACATGTGTGACCATGATAGTGAGCAACTGCGAGAAATTTACAGCTCTTCATAGACAGACCAGGCATGACAAAAGTCACAAAACGGTCATACTTCCTGATATTGAGGGCGGACCTGCCTCTGAGTTGATGTACATCGACCTTTTTGCGATCAGAATTTGGCTTTCACTGAGTCCATTCTTTAGTTTTAAGAAAGACTAGTCGATGATTTCAGTTATTGGATATGTAGTTGTTCCGACTCTCAAGCTCTGTTCAACTGCTGTTTCTACGATTTGGGTGAAACTTGTAGAGGTTTCAACGTTACTTAAAATGGTTATCGAGCGCTAAAAACTCTTTGTACCATTGGCAATTTGGCATACTAAAAACACGTCTTAATTGGACGAATTGTAAAGAAAGCTCATTCAATTTCTTTTTTATGTCGGTGTTCTAACTCTTTTTAAGGTTATCCTCAAGGTGCCACTTATGACATTATGTTTTTTTTTGGCACATCTTAATACGACATTATGCATGTAATGTAATAAGCGTAATCAAACTCGGACGGAAGATTGATAAAAAAGAAAAAAAAAAAACTCAGACTGAGAGATAGAAGGAAGGGATAAGTAACTATTTCGTCAATAGGTTCTGATCTTTTTTAACAATAGTCCTCTTTAGGCGTCTCTAAGGTAAATGAGGTACTCCGCGAAACTTTGGGTATTTTTTAGGGTGAAAATTTTGGGTATTGGGGTTTGAGAAATATTATAAAGTAAAGATATATTATGAGAGTTGGTGAAAAAGTGAAGAGAGAAGATTTTTAATAAATATTATAATAATAATAAATTTATGTGATAAATTTTTTATGATTAAACCTAAATAGTTGGGCCCAAATTTTTGGGGCTCAAACATACCCATAAAAAGTGGCTTTTATAATAAATAATAAAATATTATATTAAAATATGAAATATCAAAAAAATTTAGTTAAAATTATTATTCTTGGTTTTTGAGATGTGAAATTACTTATCAAAGTTTTATATTCAATGTGTCAATAGATCATTTTCAATTGATACTATAGTAGATCTCAAATATGATTTTAGTTTTAGTCTTGAAAAACTTCTTTCTCCATAAGCAATAGTTTTGGTTTTTTTATTAACTTTTCATATCTGATTCATATTTTCTATTAGAAATATTAAATATCTCAAAATTATCCTAAATAAAAAAATGATAACTACAATCAACACAAAACATAAATTTAAAATAAAAACTATACAATACTCAATTTAATCTCAAATTCTCAATTTAATCTCAAATTCTCAATTTTATCTAGATAAAAAAATGATAGCTATAACATACATAAAATATTAGAACTTGTGAAGAAGAAGAGGACTATTGCAGACTTTGAGATTTTGAAATTGAATAACACCGGAAAGTTAGCTGGAAAGAATGAAGGATATGGCTCCCAATAGACAAATAAGAAAAATGGTGAATAGAAGAGTGAAAGTAGGATATTAGTTGAGAAGTGAGCTATAAAGAAGGAAGAGTAAGCCTTCATAATAAAAATATAAGGAAAATTTGGTGAGGATAATAGTGAAATTAGGGATAAAGTAATAATTAAAAACTGCTAAAAGTTATAAGTATGATAATCTTTTTTTTTTTCAATTTTAAAATTAGAAGTCTAATAGTCTTTTTTGAATTTTAAAGTTGGAAGTCATCTCTTTTAAAATTTTTAATTATAGGGTTTCAAAAAGTTTAATGGATATTTTGAGACTTATTTTTTCTTTTGTTAAGTTTAAATATTTAAAGGGGGCCTATAACCTATTAAATATTAAGTAAAATAGGAAATTAGGGACCTTACCCAACCCCCTAGGCCACCTATGCTTATAATTTTGTGAAGATTTTTATTTGAAGTTTTTTATTTTAAAAAATAATTAAAATAATGTGGTTTGTTTTATTTAAAAAAAACTAAAAATTCATATTTTTTTAAAAAATTTACCATCTACCATGATTTTAGTTTTGGGTGATACATTTGAACTTATGATTGTAACTCACGTGTAAATCATTAACTTTATAAATAGAAGTTTAACGAAAGGATTTATACGATAAATATTACAAACTCAAGAATCTTTATAATTAATTTGAAAACTATTTATTAATATGGGTTAAAAGTTAAAACACAAAGACCAAATATGTCCAAAGGAAAAAAGTAACATAGGACAGATGGGTCGGCCCAGAAAACGAACCCAAAAACGCTCCTTTAAACAAGTCTCCCACCACTTGATGGCCCAATGCAAGCCCCTTTAGCCTGCTCAAAGCCTCAAACTCCAAATAAAAACACAGCAAGGCCAAGCTCATCAGTTTTTTCTCTCTGCTTGTCTCTCGAGTTCTGGGTGTTGGTCTACAACCCCTAACCAAAGGCACAGACACGCATCATGCCCTCTCCAACGCCCATCGCCAGCGCCTCAAGAATGCTACGCCAGCGTCTCCTCGGCTCGCTACGCACTAGAGGTGGCACCGCTACTACTGGACAGAGCAGGTGGAGCAGCCCGGGCAACGAGGAGCGGCCCAAGGGGTACCTCTTCAACCGGACTCCACCTCCGCCGGGGCAGTCGCGCAAGTGGGAGGACTGGGAGCTCCCCTGCTACATCACCAGCTTCCTCACCATCGTGATCCTCGGCGTCGGCCTCAACGCCAAGCCCGATCTCACCATCGAGACCTGGGCCCACCAGAAGGCTCTCGAGCGCCTCCAGATGGAGGCCGCGGCTGCTGCCGGGTCGACCGAGTCTGACTGAGACTCGGATCTTTGGGTGGTATCGTCCAGTCGGATCCACCCTCATTTTCTTTTTCGCTGAGTTCGGTGATAATGACGATTGTGATGATGACAAGCGGGTTTCTGTCTGTGGTTGTTCATATGATGGTATGTAGCTGAATAAGTGTTGAATTCCGAATATACTTTTTAGTGGAGCTGTTCCCGAAGCTTGGTTATTCCTGATGTTTTGACCCAAAATCATATTTCGACTGGTAGTTTATAAATTCCCCTTTCCAATTTTAACGTTGTCACGATGAGGAATCGGATTCAATTTTATCTCCTTCTTGAACTTTGTTGTTGATGAATTAATCTCGTTAATTCATGATTTACTTTTTTAAGCCGGAAATTTGCGCTAGGTTTCTGAGGAAATTGCAGCCTTTTCAGTCTCAGTCTGTGTCCTTTATACATGAATTATGGAAATCTGTGCAAAGTTATGTTAATCTGGAATTTGGATTGGTGAATGGTAAGGTAGTTATTACGCGACGGGTGAGAGCCATGGTCTTGGTCGTTTTCCTATGTAATATCCTCGTTCCTTGACACCCGTAATTGGTGTAGGATAGCCGTAAAGAGAATCTTTTATTCTGACCAGGACTAACTTTTTATCGGTGGCTTTATATATGGTCGTAAATTGTGAGGGCATACGTTTGGAAAGATGCAATAAAAGGGTTAGGATCTGGGTATCAACAAGGAGAGGGAAGCCAAAAGTCCGGGGAATTCTGAGGCTCTGAAAGTTGCTGCCTGAACAGTGTTTTGATTGCTGGTTAGTCTCTTTGCAGTTCAGGTTTTGATTGGTTGAAAGGGGAAAGGGATGGGGCGTAGTAGACAGTCAATAAGAATATGGAAGGGGATTATTTTCAGATTTGGTTGGGGAGTTGATGCTTAGGTGAGTGTAAAATATTGGAAGCAAAAGAAGAGAAGAAAAGAAGTTTGCAATTACTTCAAGTGTTTATTGGCATTAAACCTAGGGTTCGCAATCCTTTTTTGAACAATGAAGCTTATACTGATTAAGACTTGGACTCCAATATGAGAAACTTATGACTCAGTACCCAAATTTTTCCCGAAACGGCCCATGCTTACAACTATGACCCTTTTTGGTTGAACTTTGAAAATTTTCAAATACCCTAGACACCAAAAACTTGAAAAATATTGATTATATAAACCAACTTAAAGTAGCTCAAGAATAAGACTTCACTCGGATTAAATTATTGAGGCTCCCAATTAGGCTCTGCAGCATCTAACATGAGTCTAATTGAAGCTTCAGTCTTGGAAACATCCTTTATAGGCCTTTTATAAACTTTATGAGGAGGCTGCCACTTGTCTCCATCACTAATTTTGGAGCAAGGTAGGCATTGCATCTGTGCTTCAAACCAGGCCTCAAATGAGCAGTACAATGTGTAATGGATGATGCCCGTTCACTCTATATTGATTCCTCATTTTTCCATGTTCACTGTCATAGTTTGCATCAGGGTTTTCCATTGCTCTCATAAGAAGCTGGAACGCTAAAAAGTTTGTATTCCTTTCCGAATTTTTAATTGACAGTAGTCACCTCTGCAAAAAGAAAGAATAACTAAAACGCTTTGTTAGTATATTATATGTAAAAGGCAGGGCACCTATGCTGTGTTGAAATCAGCCATGCAACTGAGTTCTCCAAGGGATATGTCTGTGGCCCGCATACATTTGGTGATAAGGCACTACTGAGAATAGTCTTCAACTTCTGCTCCCTTGTTGGTTAGATTTGCCATTCGATGTGCATGGGGTTTCTTCTTCTTCTTCTTCTTGGTTGAGCATGTTTTACATGGTTCCAGAGATAAATATAATTAATGCACTCGAAACGATATTCTGTAATGCATAACACTAATTTTCATGGCAACGATTTGAGGGTTTTGCAGTATTTCACAGCACATATCCTTGTTCTTGTTTGGTTGTTTTATAGGTTCTGAATCCCGGGATAAGCCTTGATGTTTGACACGATTAAGGATCTTCGTAAGATGTTGTTGTGCAATGTTTCGAACTGCTCATTATATTAGGGTGGGATTACTAGTCCTCCTCTAGATTAGTTCACTGCGATGACTTGCTAGTTGAAGAAGTAATTCATGCATTCAAGGTTGCTTGGTTTAGTGGAAGTAAGATTTCACCTCTTGATTTCGCATGAATCCATTTTGGATATATCAGTTCAGGTACATAGGTGTATTGTCAGAATCTTATGAAGCTGTGGGCCTAAACTTGTTCGAATTATCAGTATTAGGAATTGTTTTGAGCATGATGAGAAGGTATTACAACCATAAGAATGCCTTCTTGCAAGCTCCTTGCAGTAGTTGTTGAGTTGGCATTTTTATATAATGTTTGGTTTGTGTATTTATGATGTCTAGTTTGCACCGTTTCTATCGTATCCTTTGATGGCTCCATCAAACCAAACGAGCCGATTGTGGCATTTGGGTCTGGTGGAGAATTGTGAATGTGCGCTCCGTGTCATACTGTCATAGGTTCCATAGTCGTCAATCGTCACTCACTTTAAAGGGTTAATAACTAACGTGCTTCAGCTTCTAAGTTCTTGTGAAATGTCTCAAAGTAGAAGATTATTGGGTTGTGGACCTTATGGTCTAGAAGTGTGGCTTTTCAACCTACTAGGGTGTTGCAGTGAACTTGGGGAATTAGAACCAGGCAGACCATACAAGTGCACGGTGCACCCATGCAAAAGGTTTGGTTAAGATATGCCAGATTCCACCAAGTATACAAATGGAACCTAACCATACATGCCCTCCAATAATTTCTTCCAAATCGTCCACACTAACAATCCATCCTTCTCCTCCAAAGTGAGATTTTAGTAAACAACCAAATATAACACTTGGGCTAAGGGTCAAGTTGGTAATTTTTCTTTCAACGAGGAGGGTACATTTGTTAGGCTTGATCATGAACTTGCTCCAACGTGTGGAAAGAACTTTAAATATTTTACTTTTCCTCCATAATCAAACCAAAGTCCACTGCCCACTATTTAAACAAAAAGAGTATTCTGCCCAAAAAAAAACACAAATAGAGTATTCATAGAAAGGGTGTGGAGTAAATTGAGCATGATCGGATTTAGGGTATGCTTAGAAAAATGGTAAATCTTTTCTGAAGGAACATGGAGGGCTTCTTTCTTTAGATCTAAAAATACGGGCTTGCTGAAGTCCATTTTCAGTGGCCTCCACTGGTGTCTCTTCTAATGATGGACCAAGAAGGTCCAGTTTGTAAAGCCTAGCTTTCATTCTACCCCGTTTTTGGACTCTTCCACGCCGTCGTGTTTTGGACCCTTCCATTCGGTTTGAACACAATCAGTGGCCTGCAATTCTGTTACACGATATACCTTCTAGAATGGCTGTGACCACCTAATATACCGAGTATTTTAGGGAACAGCAGAGAGACGAAAATAATAATTGCGTTGAAGCCTATATTTTAGGGAACGAGCTGCCGTGCTACTTTTTATTATTATTATCTATTTTTTAAGCTGCTTTTTAAAGACGGGAGTTGGACAGTTTATTTTAATCGACAGATGTGGTAAAACGAAGTTTTGAGTTGCTTCCTCGTCGCCATATTTTCTAACAATTTATTATTATTATTATTATTCGTAGATATTGACCACTATCTCATTTTGTTCGCATTTCCACGTCTCGAGCAGGCCGCGGGTTTTGACAAGACAACTAATAATTCTGCAAGAAAGTCATAATTATGATTTACTTCATTGGGTATTCAAGACACCCTGCTGCTTGCTGGCACACACACTCTCTCTCTCTCTCTATTCCGAGCCCGTGGATTGAATCAGGCACATGTAGTAGGCGGGTTGATGGTTTGCAGAGATTCAATCGATCGTTTTATAAAGTTCGATCCACTTAATAAATCCGAAAACTAAGGTCTCGCGCCGGTCCAGATTTACACTTTTTAGCCGTAAGATGGGGTACTAATTTAGTAAAGGGCTATCTAATCTAATTCTAACGCGTGCTTTTATTCTCCGCAACTCATTCCTTCATCGGGGTCACCATAAGCCCAATGCCCATGATTCGCTGCAAGTGCTTAGGCAATGATAGCCCCCTCACTTTTAAGTGGTAAAGAGTACGAAAATAGTGCTTTTGTGTGTGTGTGTGTGTGTGGGGGGGGGGGGGGGGGGGGCATTGATTTGCTGCGTTTAGATTTCTGCTGTTTCTTTGTAGAAAGAGAAGATATTAGGATCTGTATCGGATTCAGCCAACTGTAGATTCCACCTCAGAGATCTATGCATCATAATGCATGAACCGGTAAATAGCATCCCATCTTCGCAGTCCAAGAATTTTCATTTGACTCCGTGTGGATCAAAGCAATGATATTGATGCCTGTTAACATATAAAATCTACTGAATGACACTCGGCGAGAGGGTCTTCGAAGTTAAACCAAATTGTTTCCAAAAGGAGCCAATAAAAGTAGATTCTCTACTGCAGTCGGTCGGAAGGCTGTTTATATTTGTTTGAATTACCAATTATATTTGGAAAAAAAAGCTAGACATATCCTTATTTTACGGTTACAATGGGACATACGGTTAGGAGAGGTGACATTTGGTTAACTAAAATTTAATCATTGTGTCCTTTGCATAGGTTGTAAGGGAAGAGAAAACTCAAAACAGAGAGTACCAAACCTTGAGCATTTAGCGATCTAATTTAAAAGCAGTTAGGAGACATTATTATCTTTAACAAATGTCATATATATAATATAGTTATTATTTTGTCTCTTGAGTGTAGGTGTTCCTCCTTATTAAAAAACATTAAAAAAAATACTTTTCTATTTTCACTTGACAAGCGTGAGAATAGTGATATGGGAAGTATTCCTTTTGCTTAGCTTCAAATGTTATACAAAAGAAAAAAAAAATGTTATACAATGACTGACGGTGACCCATCTTTATTCTGCGGAGGACAAAGAAGAAGTGGGGGGGGGGGAGTTCAGGAGTTGTTGACGATGCTGGCAGCTGGCGTGGCCATAGCCGAGTGTAGGACCCGCTTTCTAGTGTAGGACCCGCGCTGCAGACATCTGACGATAACTTCCCTGACTGATGTTTGCATCCCGCCAAACCGTCTTGTATGCATTGAATGGGGGGCCCCAGTTACCAACTGGATCCTATTAAACCCAGCGGCTTTATCGACGATAAAAAGCGAGGGTTTTGTATTGAAAAATTTATTGTATTGGATTTAGTTAAAAAAAAATAGAAAAGATAATAAATTTTTATATTTTTTTAATGGGTGAAAGAGATTATATTATAATATTTTATTATGACTTAACGAAATATTTTATAAAATTTTGGTACAAACGCACCGAGGTCATTTCCGTCCTGACAGATACAGCGGTGTCACGAAGTAATTGTAAGGGAAACACGGGCTCATCGAGAATTTAGAAAATAACAACTTCCTCCGCAGCTCTCTGTCTGTGTCATTTGTCGATGCTGCCGGTGCCGCGAACACATAGGACATGATGCGAAAAGCAATAATAATGTTTCTATCGAGTCTTGTAAAATATTTTTATAATATTAATATATATATTTTATATATTGTGAATGTATAGGTGGATAGAACATAAAGGGTGATGAAATATAAACATTTTTTAATGCTATTAAATTATTTAGAATACAAGTAATTTAATGATCAGATTTTAAGTTATAATTGATTGGAGAATGAAGGGTCGAGAATAAGTGATCTAATGAACGAAATTTAAGATTTTTTCGTTTTAAAGGGAATGTTGGTTAATGAAATGATACATATATTTTTAAAGATGTCTTTGTTTATGAAAAATGTTCTTTTTCACATGAAGATGTATCTTTTAGTCTCATCCGACGAAAATGTATTTATTCATGACGAAAATGTACCTATTCACAACGAAGAGGTACCTGTTTACGTAAATATACCTATTGACGAAAAATCACCTCACTTTGTGAAAAAACATCTCCACATTTATAAATAGACATCATCATTAGTGCAAAACGTAGTTAGACAACAAAATGGTAATCTTAAGCGAACTTACTTAAACCCAATTACACATTATTGTATATACTTGTTGTATTGGATTGATATAACGCGGTATTTTTCTTTATTTAGGCTGCGATTGCACAAAAAATATCACAATATTTTTCACCAACTTACAATAAAATATTACAATATAATCTCTTTCCTATAAAAAATATAAAAAATTATCTCTCTCTTCGTTTTTTCGCTAAACACAATACCAACACAAAACTCAATACCAAAAATTTTTCAACACAAACACAATCTTAATTTGTTACTCGACTGCAAAACTCGTCGACCTCCTTCAGAATTTTCAATGAAGAAGCCGACGTTGTGCTGCTCATGTTTTGAATGAAAAAGTTTGTGCGGTTCAAATCTTTATTTGTTTTATATTTATTTCTAAATAGGATATTTCTCCGTCCTCTTAAAGGCAAATGAGACGTTATTCGCTAAAAAAACAGGACAAAGAGTGGCAATGGAGCGGTTCAGACGAGTTGTGTAGGGGTCATATATTAAAAGCTCCTAAATAAAAAAATACGAGAGCCCTTCTGAGAAGGAGCCCGAATAAGATTTGGCATGAATTAAGAAAAAAGAAAATTGATGGGCCCTGGTCATGTTTTCTTTATTTTTTCGGGTACAAATGTCGCTTTTGTCGGAGAAGGTTCCCGGTCGTAATTCTTACACGCGCACCTCTGAACTCTCAGTCCTCGGATATATGAAGCCACGGCCCATGGAAGAAAACAGTTCTATGATCCCACGAGTCCACTGTAAAGTAGTGGACCCGCCTCGAACTCGTATTCTCTCTGCAAGCCACAAGGTTGTAGGAACCTTAGCCAGGCCTGGCAGATCCAGATCTTTGATCTTTCAAATGTTATCGAATTCACGAAATATGCCATTTGGTTTTACTCAACAACGTGGCACTGTGACCGGTGATATCCTCATGCACGAGCAAAGATCAGCCAACCATTTGTTATTGTAAAAAAAAACCTATTTATTCCTATTAAATTAACCTTCCGCAGGCTGTCAATTATTTTTCCCCCAAATAATGAAGAAGTTTCACTCAATCGATTTGAAAAACATTAATACACCAATCCTGCTTCAGCATTGAATCGTGCATATTTATTTAATGCAGTCTTTCCTGTCAACTTTGAATGCAACTGAATCTTATATTGTCAAGGATTTGCTTGCTGGCTGGCAGCCTGGCACCCTTGAGGATATGCATTTAGAAGGAAAAACCTCTTTTAAAGTAGTCCTGTTGAGTATTTTGGATAGACGCTGTCTGTTCATGGGGACACAGGCATGCTGCTTCTCGGCTCTCGCAATTAATTATATGAAATAGAAGGAACAGTTAACACACAAAAAGCACAGTTGGGCCGAGAAGCCCCTCCAACGGTTTAAAATACAGTGCTAAACGAAAGAGCAAAAACAACCGTGTGTGTACTGATCCAAGAATTTGAGCAAAGTGTACTGATCCAAGAGGACACGACCCTAGCATAGTTCGGCCGGTCATCTCAAGAGAGTGGTGCTCTGCCTGAGATTTTTCGAATCCTAACTTCGTTTTTTTTTTTTTCTTTTTTCGGTAGCACCGGTAGGAGGAGCATCTCACCTTCGCTCCTCACCACCCATCCCTCCACAGATCCATTCTCCATCCATCCGCAGGCATGCGTTTGTGGTTTTCTCTTTTGTTTTTGTTTTTTTCGTTATTTTGGTGTTTAGATCTAGGCGTTTTGGTGGACACCGACCATCTAGTTGCCTTCTCCAACACCAGGCGAGCTCAGCTGTACCCATAAGCGGAGCTAGGAAGCTGATTAATGGGGGGCAAATTTTTAAAGAAAAATGGTAAAAAAATAATTTAGTTGAAAAAAATAAAAAAAATTAGGTGTACAAATTTTTGTTTTAGGGAGCCAACCGGGACAGTTGCCCCAGTTTGCCCCACGCGCTATGCTTGGTTTTTCATTTTTGGGTCTTTGTTGGGTGTCTCTGAAAGCCACGCGCCACTTGGATGACTTCCCCTGCCTCTGGCGATCCCAACGCCTTTGAGTTGCTGTCTCTCCGGCTGCGCGTGGGGCCCACACGCCTCGTCTCTACCACACATTTCCCAACACTGCTGGTGGTTGTCTCTTCAACGCCTTCTTGGTGGTGCTTTGATTCCGGCAGGGTGTTTTTTGCTTTTGTTGTGTTGTGTTTTGTTTTTGGCCTATGTGTTGGCCTTTGTATTTTTTGTGTGTGGTTGTTTCCAGCTCCTCGGTAGGCTTTCCTGATTCTTTGTGAATCTTTTCCAGCCTTCCGTTGGACTTTGTGATGCCCAGATTGTCTGTGCTTTCGTCACTAGCTCATCTAGATTTCCGTAGCTTGTCTGCTGTTATCGGCTACCCATACCCTCTGCCTAGCACGACGCATATAGTGGTTTTCCTGATCCTTTTTTGGATCATACTAATTTTATTTTACAATCTGATTGTAGTTTGACCTTATTTTGGATGTTACTTGTATGGTTACACTATTGCAATGCAAGTTTAATAACATTATCCAGCAAATAAAAGTACTGATCCAAGAAAGAGAAAAAAACATTCGTTTAATTGTTACAACAAATAATAGAGATGAATATTTTTCACCAACGAGATTAGAGACAGTAAGACAATGATGGCAGTTTAGGTATACCAAAAAGAACTTGCACATAACGCATTGCGTAACCGGTAATACCCGGTCGCTTTCCCTCCACCGACAAACCTCTCCCGGTTACATCCACCAGTCCGTACATCGGCGCACCACGACTCCCACGACTTGCCCTTTTAAATGCCCACCTTCCCGCACTCGGCTCACTCCTAGCTTCCAAATCCTCAGAAAGACAAAGTACCTGCCGTAAGAGAGAGAGAGAGTCAATCTTACAGTAATTGCTCGGCCCACGAATTATAGACGCACCTATAGATATAGAGAGAGAAACTTTTTGCTACATCACTATCCCGAAGCTTGTCTGCTAGGCATTTCTAACCTCTGGAGCTCTGTCAAGTGGGGTTTTCGAAGCGGAGGACAGGAAAATCTTGGGTGAGCCTTTTTCTCTATGCTTTCCGTCGTCGTTTCCTCCCTTTATCGGTCAAGTAATGCGGAAACAGGACAGCAGGGGAAACGCATTTGCTTTGTGCCTCGGGAAAATATATCTTATCTAAAGGAGGCTTATCATAGCTAGATCTTGTCTGTTTCTCGGTGATTTCCATTTCGTTTCTTTCATTTGTTTGTGAATTTCGACATTTTGCGATGCTGTGTTTCACTTCCAGTGTTGACTGAACTTCAGCTTTCCTTTCTTCAGTTCAAAAGCTTCGATATGTGCTGAAATGTGTAAGTTCTAATTCTTTGATATCTGAATTCTCCGTGTTTGTTTGAGACGTGCGTATCGAGCTTGTTAGCTTTGTAGTTTTTGTTTTGTTGATGTGCTAGGGTGAGAGTGAACATGGAGATCAGGTTATCGAGAGAGTAAAAAGTTTCAGTGTTTTGATTCGGTCAATCATAGTATGGATTTTAAGGTGAACGTAGACTGCGAATTGCATGAAATGTAGATGACAAAGCAGAAACTCTCCTTTTTGTGTTTTTTTTCTGAACTCTAAGCCTTTGTGTGGAAGCCTCTGCGACAGGTCCTCTCTGGTGACTCGTCTCGTCGGTCCTGTGCGGTTCTCATCTTGCCAAGTCTGCATCTGGTCCGTCAGACCGTGTGTTTCCTATGACGTAGCGATATCACCTGTGGTGTGGTGTAGAGGTCTTCGGCGATAGGCAATTATAGTTTATCCGATGACTTGCAATAATATCTCATCCCCCTGCTCTGAGTCTGCGAGTGCTGGTCACTTGTGCGGCCACTCTTTGTGGTTCTGATAAAAAAGAAAAAACGAATCCAACTAATGAGAACGGCGTCGCTTAAATCCTGCCCTGTGACTGTTGACGTTGATTTCGATTCGCTTTTTCTCTCTTTTATTCGTGTTGATTGCAACGACTATTCATCTGGTCTATCAAATTTTAGCAGCGGCCTGTTCCTCTTTTAGCTCTTCTATTAGTTTTTGTTTGTTGTCACTCTTAAATACGTTGGTTTTTTACCTTTTGTTTCGTTTCCTTAAATTTTCTCGGGATTTTTTTTTTTGTTTCTTGTTAGATCCAAGTTTGTTTTTTCCCGGTTTTAAGCTCGAGCTCAGTCCCTTGTAAGCAAATCAGGTCTATTGGTTATACTATTCTTCACACTTAAAAACACCCTACATTACTCATGAGCTCTTCATTGCTTGCATAGTCGCTCTATTCTTTTCTCTGCAATTTTCCAATTGACCAAGAGTAATTTCTTACTCCTTATGCGAGGGAAAAAAATCTTGGTGATTTAGGTCTGCACCATCAGATTTGTAGTTTCAAGCAAAGATAGAACAATGAAACCGAAAACCTCTACTAATGTTTTGTCCATTTCTGTTCATATTAGATAGTTCTGTCCCTCAGAGTTGTTTCTCTATCCGATCATGTGCTGGTGAAGATGCGGCCTTCTACCTACCCAGAGCTCGAAGAGATGTTTCTGAAAATAACATCCTCTGTAACATTGCCTTAGGCGTAGTGTCTTGTGGTGTTTTTACAAAGTGCTAATTCCCACTTGGAATAAGTTAGGGCATGCCTTATGATGTGAATTGAGTTTTTAGCAGACCAGGAAAGTCTTGTTTCCAATGATTTTCTAGCACCATAACCTCAGACTTAAGCTATCGTCCTTGAATTTAGTTAACAGGAGGGCATACAAGTTACATTAACCTTATGTTGGTCAAGAGTAGCACAATGGTGATGGAAATTCTATGAATTGATCATAGGATATCTATATCAGTTTGCATTTATCAAGAGTAGTGCTAGATTTTGTTAAGATCGAACAGTCTGAGAGGGTGTTATTCATTGGTTGATCATCTACATCACCTGCGAGCTTGTACTCTGTTCTGGAGTGGGCTAGAGGAGTACACTTGATTTGTCCTTGTCCTTTTTTCTTCAGGGTTAAGAGTGCATTCTAGGTAGCATCAGACTTCATGGTTTGCACCGATTATCCACTTGTGGCATGCCAAATGGTTTTAATACTCGTCTCCTGTCCTGTAGGTCTCTTTCCCGTTTTCTGTTTCCTGTATCTCTGAGTTTCCACTGTTACACTTTAGATTGTTAGCCAGGGCTTGCTAGGTATAATTTCTTATCAGTGGGTTCCCACTAGTCTTTCGTGGTGTTCCAATTTCTTAGCTTGTAATTCAATACAAACTGGAGAAAATATTCAAGTTGTACCCAGTAAACTGCTATTGCATTCTCTTCACTGTTTGGTTTGTTCTACTGACGACCCAACCTGGTGCGTTGTTGCAGCCTTATTGCAGACCGAGCGAAGTGGAACGAGAAGCTTTCCAACATTTTAGACGAGGAGGAAGTCACTCCAATAAGAGTGAGTACAATTATTTGCTTTAAGTATTGAGAATTGGCTTTTACTTGAGGAACTTTTCTAGGGTTGTTGACTAATCTTCTCTCCCCTGTCTTAGGTTCTTCATTTGATTGCAATTGAAGAAGGTAAAAACAAGTATGAAAGAGACTGACAAGAAGAAAATTTCAAATAATCAGACCAAGCGTACTGGAAGAATTGATAGGAGAGACCATAAACCGCATCAAGAGAATCCCAGCAAAACTTTGAAAGCAAAAGAAGCTCTTTCTTCTAAAGCATCAGCTCCTACATCAGACTCAAGTATTTTAGTAAGTGATTCGAACGTGGGCACAGAGCCCTCTGAGGTCTATGAAAACTTGGTTATACATTATGTGGATGATGTCAACAGGTTTGAGGAGGCACCTCGAGATTTGAAAGCCAATGCTATGGTTTCCAAAGAAAACATGGATGAAGTTGTAGCTAACAGTTCCATTGATTTGGAGAAAGATGCTAAAAAGGGCAAGGAAGAAGTGTCAGACTCAGCGTCGACACAAGATTTGGTATCGTCTCAAGGGGATTCTCTGACAGCTGATGGTGAGAAAAGAGCTTCAATAGTTAAAAGGGATTCTACAGAAAGCTGTCCTCGCAGATCAAAAGATGGATCTGATCTCCAAAGAAACAAGCCCCAATCTAAAGCATTGCACAGAACTCCCAAGAAACCCACAAATTTAACTAAAGAGCCTTCTAATGTTGCTCCAAAAATTATTTCCAATAATGGTTCCCAGAATATGAAATTTCCTTCTGAACCTTCATCAGAATCTTCTGGGGGAGTTGATAATAGGCCTGTTGAAGAGGTAAAAGAAGTCGATTTCTTGGATGGAGCCTCGAATGGTGCTCATAGTATTGGAAATGATAGTGAAACAGTTGATTCTGAAGAAAGTGATGAACATGAGGTTGAGGCAGCTTTGGAGCAAAAGATTGAAGAAATGGAAATGAGAATTGAAAAACTTGAAGAAGAGCTGAGAGAAGTTGCTGCTCTTGAAATTTCACTCTATTCTGTGATACCTGAGCATGGGAGCTCAGCACATAAGGTGCACACACCTGCTCGGCGCCTTTCCAGACTCTATATTCATTCTTGCAAACATTGGAGCCTTGACAAGCGAGCCACAGTTGCCAAAAATACTGTGTCAGGGCTTGTTTTGATTGCCAAGTCCTGCAGTAATGATGTACCTAGGTATGTAAGTTATAATCTGACTGCTTTAATATGTTCTTGTAAAATTGTTCTCAAATCTAAAGCTAACAAATATTCTTTCCTCCTGTGTTTAAAGGTTAACCTTCTGGTTGACCAACACTGTTGTGTTGAGAGAGACAATCTCACAGGCATTTGGCAGTTCCCGCCAGTTCAGTCCATTGGCAAGGTCTGCTGAGTCAAATGGGACTAGCAAGAGCAGGAAAGGGAAGTCTACAGTGTTGAAATGGAAGGGTAACTCTGGCAGTAAACAGGCTAATGGTTTTATGAAGTTTTCTGACGATTGGCAGGAGACGGGAACCTTCGCTGCTGCATTGGAAAAAGTTGAATCCTGGATTTTCTCTCGGATAGTTGAGTCAGTATGGTGGCAGGTAAAAAAAGAAAGGTCTATAGCATTGGGTATTGTGAATTGATCTCGATATAAAACAAAGTCATAATGAACATCTGGATGATGCTCTCTTGTTTTCATGCCTTTTGAATTGGATGAAAAAGTGATAATAAGCCAGTTGCCAATTTATAACTACCATGTGTTATTTTAGTGACTTCAACTTGATCTTCTCCTTTATGCTTACTGATATTTATGTTTCAGGCTTTAACTCCAAATATGCAGTCCCCGGCGGAAAATATGGCAACCAATAAAACCATTAGAAGGTTTTTGGGACCAGCCCTGGGTGACCAGCAGCAAGGCAGCTTTTCTATCAACCTATGGAAGAATGCTTTTCAGGATGCTTTTCAACGACTCTGTCCTGTTCGAGCAGGGGGGCATGAATGTGGTTGCTTGCCTGTATTGGGAAGAATGGTACAATGCTTCTAACTCCTGTTCGATCTTTCCGCAACTTCAATTCCTTGTAACAGACTGAAACAAGTGCTCAGGCTACCTACCAAAATTTCACTTCTTCCTTGATTTTCTAGCAAACTCTGACCTCCTTGAGTCCCTCTTGCTTTGGACGATTAATCAAATCTTAATTCTTGGATTAGGTTATGGAACAATGTGTTGCCAGACTTGATGTTGCGATGTTCAATGCTATTCTGCGTGAGTCAGCCCACGAGATTCCCACTGATCCTATATCAGATCCCATTGTTGATTCCAAGGTTCTGCCTATTCCAGCTGGAGATTTGAGTTTTGGATCTGGTGCCCAACTCAAAAACTCTGTATGTAACATGTTTCAGCTGACAATTATGTGTTTTACTCAGTTTACTTTGATATATTGAATCCAAATAGTAGTTGCTAATCGACAACATACTTTTGCTCCGATAAAGAGGTTCAACAATTAAAATTTGTGAAATAGGTGTATCCATTTGAATAGTGTGATGGAGGAACTTGTCCTGGGAAAGAGGTACTTTCTATGAGAACAACTAGGTTGTTTAGATAATTTAGGGACTTGCCTTTTTAATTGCATGCACCAGATATTTGAAGTTGTTTATGATTCCCAAAAGGACTAATGGTCCTTCGGGGAATGCACCATACGGTTGGACAAAATTTATTTTTACGAAGAACACAACCCCCGCAGAAGCATTAAGGGAAGCATTTAGATGTTTGGTGGAGATGAAGGTTCTTTACTTGTTTCCCATATAATTTGGAGCTTTGGAAGAAACCGTACCGCACTCCTGCCCCCATCAAGTACCAAATGCTTCTTTGGTTTGCTCACTTTGGTTGGGGGAGATTGTCCCCCAATTCTTACCACCCCGTGTCTGATCAACATTTCATGTTTCGGCAAGGAATTGTTATGTAAACCAATGTCTTTCCTGACAGATTCTACCTATCACATTGTATTGGAAGCTCCTCGGTCTATGAATTTAGAAGAATCAGAATTCAACGAGTTAATGTGAGGCTACTCTTCATGCAGATTGGCAGTTGGTCTAGATGGCTTACCGATATGTTTGGCATGGATACTGATGATTCTCTGACGGAATATGAGCAAAACAGTGAGGATGATTGTGCCCAAGTTCGAGATAGTGAATCCAAGTCTTTTCTTCTTCTTAATGAGTTGAGTGATCTTTTGATGCTTCCGAAAGACATGCTTATGGACCGATCAATTAGAGAGGAGGTCTGTTTCTTTACATTAATGGCAGAATTCTTTTTGTTTCTTGCCTCTGTGAGATCCATTTCTCTAACTTGCAACCTTCTGGTCTCATATTTTCCAGGTGTGCCCATCAATTGGTCTTCCATTGGTTAAACGGATTCTCTGCAACTTTACTCCAGATGAATTCTGTCCTGATCCTGTCCCAGGAGCTGTATTGGAGGCACTGAATGCTGAGGTATGATTTGCATTCTACAGACCACCCATCTGGCCTCATGTTTGCCACCAATCCATTAAATGAGAAAACTTATCTCTGTGATTGGAAGAGATTGCTCCTTTATCTGGTCACCAATCCATATCTCGTGATATCCAATTTCTCATCCATTGAAGCGTCACACTAAGCCTATAGATTGCTCCTTTATATCCCCCCCATTTACTCATTAATACCTTCAACGTTTTGTGCCCTTTGTGACAAAGAGATCATTGCTGGTAACTAATCTTTTGATGTATGGTAATTTCATTGATCAGAGTATTGTGCAATGGAGATTTTCAGGAGACTCAGCTAGAAGCTTCCCTTATACTGTTGCCCCTCTTATCTACGACTCTCCTTCCTCTGCTGATGTGGCAGAGAAAGTTGCAGAGGCAGGAGAGAGATCTCCATTGGCTAGGAACGTTTCTGTCGTGCAGAGGAAGGGATATACGAGTGACGAAGAACTAGAGGAACTGGGCTCTCCTCTTACATCCATCATCGACAAATTGCCATTTTCACCAACTATTCTAGCAAATGGAAATGCTAAGCAGGACCAGACCTGTAATGCTAGCACAAATGAAAGGTATGAACTCCTCCGGGAGGTTTGGTCCGCCTGAATGTCAAGGGCGATTTCTATATGTAAAAAGTTGTTGCGTGTTGGACCGAAGTAAAGCCTAGAAGAAGAAAAAAAGTTGGACCGAAGTAAAAGGAAGGAGAAAAGTACAGAAAAAAAGTTGTGAAAGAAATAAAAGGCGGGGAAAAAAAATCAAGCTCATCTGATTGTCTTAGGCTTAGGAGTTTCTCAAATGCACCCGAGCCATCAGCTTCCTTATGTAGTTCAATGACAGATTCAATTATATTTGAATAATTGTTGCCTGCTCTTTGTTTAGTGTTTGTTGGGTGTTATTGTGCTTTCTTAACCCCTGAAGCCAATTCAAGAGATGGAGTTTTCTCTCAAATTTATAAACGGATCACCAGTCATTTCCACAACCAATGAGGGACTAATCTCAATAGGGTCCAAACCAACTCATTAGAAGAAAAAAGAGAAGTTCAATTTTTTTTATAAGAAAGCATTTTGTCTACAGTTGCATTAACATTTTAACAGGTTGATGGATTCGGTACAAATTGCAGTGAGGCCGAGATCATACAGTATTATCGCCCTAGAGAAATTTGTATTTTAGACCTTGAGTTTGGGATATTTTTTTAATTTTTAAAATTTTAGTATTTTAAGTATTCTTTATTTTACAAAAATATTCTTTTGTCACTCTTCCGTCCAACTTCTTAACTGTGCTCACCGTCACGTCAGCAATGATGACACGTGGCATCATTTCAGCATTAGGTCACAGGGACAACAAGAGCAAAACGTTGTAGTCTCTTTAGTTAATAGAAACACAGTACAAAATTACCCTTTTGTCCTAACACCCAAAACGCAACGCAACACTCATTTGAACCCATTAAAGCGTCGATCATTGTTTCTATTTCCCCTCGCAAATGCTCCACCGCTCTCTGTCCAGCTGACGAGCTCCTATACAAGGGTTAGCTACTGCCTCTCGCGACTCCAACGACAGCTCTAATGACTCTCACTCCTCTTTCAATATCGATCTTATTTTGCTCGGTGGGTGCGACTCATCCAGGCCTAACTCTGTCACCGAGGACGACGAGTTCAAGCGCCTTTATAACCCTAGCCTACAAAGTCAAATCCCCTTGAGCCACCAGATCAATAAGAGCAAGTATTTCTCATTGTCAATGTTACAGCAAATGTTGGCATCACGTGAGTATATGTATCAGGGGTGTTTTTGTCCTTTGTGATGATTCTAGAAGATGGAATTGTTGTGCTGAACCGTTGGTGATCAAAAGTCCTCATTAAGGGCTTTCTTGTCTTTTCCTTGGTTTCTAGAAGAATGAGAATGAACTGGAGTTGGTTAGAGGCTTCATGCGTGAATAAAAAGAAGGAAAGATGGGTTTTCGTATTGAGATAATAGGGCGAAGGGGCTGCAGTTAGAAGCTGAAATCTATGTTCTTCGCTTGGCTCTTCAAGATCGTCTTCTCCAAGAAATGTGCTGATTGTTCTTGCTTCATTATTCTAGTGGAGAGTTTGGGTTTGTTGTGTATGTGTTAGCAAATCAGATCTGAAGGCTATGGTGTTTCGTCGATCACCTACACTTGATTTCTTCGATTGATTGGGGCTTCCAGAGGTTCTGGAAGTGTGGATGCTGGAGGTTCCAGCATTGGGCGTTGATTGCACAGGGAGTTGTGTGGATAGATCAACCCGGTGAGAATCTTGGTTTCAAACGGTCATGGAGTTTCATGATAAGGAGATCCGAATCGAGGCAATTTGGGTAAGATTAACAGTGTTTAGATTAGCTAGGTTAGTGTAATCTTTTGATCACTGTGTAATCTCGTTTGAAATTAGTGGATTTAAAAACCGGCTTCGGCCCGGAGAGTTTTTCTCTTTTGAAGAAGTTCTTCAAAAGGGTTTCTCTTCGTCACCAAATATTGTGTCAAGTGTGTGATTGATTTACCTTTGTTTAAATTATTTTCATTTAACCATTCTTGTGATAAGTGTGTTTAGAATATCAATCTTGAAGAGATTGAGTAATCTGGTCCAAGAAGATTGTAGACAAAGGTATAAAGAGTTTATGTGTAGATCTGTATTAATTCTTATTGCAGATGTTGAGATCTTGATTGCATATTATTTGAGCTTGTGAAATCTGTAAATTTATTGTTTCTGTCAGTTGAAGTTTCTTAGGAGTCACTTACAGTTTCTTCGGATTCCTCTGTTTTACAGATTCATGTTTTATGTTATTGATTTGCATCTAATCATTTTGTTGATGTTTAAAGTGTCTTGGGATATTGAAAAACAGTGTGGTTGATTTGTTTTTCAAAGAATAGGTTTGTGTCTTAAAAAGGGAATAATTATTGGATAATTTTTTAAATATACCTATTCACCCCCCTCTAGGTATTTTCCGCATATTTGGGTCTAAAATCGGTTTGTTCAGTCAAGATTCTCTTCCGTATTCTACAAAGAACCCAAGAACTGTGATCCCGATAACGTCTTCAGGTCTTCCATCAAAGAGTGAGCTCTACAGCTAAGGAGGTTATAAGGAAGGAAAACGGATTCGGTGCGAAGGTGGTAAGGCTTGACTCGGGTTGCTCATCCGACGGTGGAAAATGCTCGGTGATCGGGCAGGTGTGACTGTTTGGGCTGTTCGGGCAGCTATGGGTCCCGCGCGGGACCCAGGGCCCGAGCATTTTCCACCGTCGGATGAAAATCCCGAGCAGCCCAAACCGAGCCTTACCACCTTCGCACCGAACGGCCTTCACACCGAATCCTTCGCATAAGGAAGTACTCGAAGATCAGTGAAACCGCGAGAAACTCTCCCAGAAACAGCAGCAGCACCACCAAAAAGTGGGAGGAATTTCGACTCCGATGCTAGCTTATAGCTTGTCTTTGTCAGGGAAAGAAGAGATCTGGGAAAGACACGAAAATATCGTGAAGGAGAAAGAGTTGTACAAGGCGATCACTTCATTGGAAAAAGGTATGTTCACATACGTGGAGGAGAGAGAGTTGTAGAATAAAATATTCGGTATCAACTATTCAGTTGTCGACTAGTAATGCAAAACTTTATGAATGTTCTTTTACTCCTCAGTTTTCTGGTTCAGCACGTAGAATATTGCATCCTGCTTCCTTTCTTCTGCTGTTCTCTCAGTGTCATTTTTTTTTCAAGTTGAGCATTTACAGTTCTTCTCTGCATTTTATTGCGTGATCTTTTATTGAGGTTTCTTCTATTCAATATTTTTTGAATTTTATGCTTGGTTTAGGCATGAAGACTGCTTCATTGGATCAAATATCTGTGGACAAAGTTGGATGTCCATCGAATCATGAGAAGCACGATAACATCGACCAAGAAAACTGTACATTCTCGTGGGCAAGATCTCCAGAGAAATTGCTTCGGCAGGAGAAATATTTGACTTTGGCCACCACAATCTTAGCAGGAGACATATGTTATTCTGTCTTGATATTGTAGTTATACATTTCTCGTTGGTATATATGAGTTAGAGTACAATTTCTTTGTTAGTGAAATCAAAATTTAGACTGCAATTTGTGAATAGTACATCTTTATGGATTGAACTTCTAAATTCGTAGTCCTTACTTGTGGAAAGCTCCCGTCTATATTTTTTAGACTTCAAATGTTCATTGTGGTTTACTCTGTCTGGATCACGTCGGAGTATCAAGATTGATCTCGAAAAAGAAAAGACATTTCAAGGAGATGAGAGTACGAGCAAGATTCCATTGTCTACGATGCTAGCTTCCAGCTTGTCTTTGTCAGGGAAAGCAGAGAGATCTGGGAAAGACACGAAAATATCGGGCAAAAGCACGACGAAAGAAAATGGCGGTGGATTTACTCACTCTTTCTCCAGAAACTTGAGATACCCACGAAAGAGGAGTTTCATTTCGAGTTGTCCGTCGTCGATGCGGTCATCGCTGATTCACTTAGGGGTTCTTACTCGAACCGAGTTTATGAGTATGGGTAGGGTTGGAGGGATGAACTACACCGACGCGTCGTCCATGGAGGAGTTGCAGTGCGCCACTCAAGGTGCCATAACTCATTGCAAGAATTCAATGATTCAGCACAAGTCCATGGTCAGTGACAGATTGTGAATTTAATACTGTGTTAAATGACGATTGTATATTAAATGACTGACATCGTTTAAGTTAGCGGGTTGCTGCGTTGCGTTTTGGGTGTTAGGGCAAAAGGGTAATTTCGCACTGGGTTTGTATTAAAGAAAAGAGACGGCATCGTTTAGCTCATGTGTATTGTCCTTGTGACCCGGTGACGAAATAATGCAACGTGTCATTATTGCTGATGTGGCGGAGAACACTGTTAAGAAGCTGAACAGAAGTGACTGAAACTAAAATTTTAAAAGTGAAAAGTGAAGGATTAAATTGAAAAAGTGTCCAAAATGTAAGACTAAAATACTAATTTCTCTAAAAAATTATTATAGAAAGCTACCTGTGAAAGCAGGTGGAGCAAAAGATGTTGTTCAATGTTCCCAGTAAACGTTTTTGTGGTGGTGTTTGCTTTCCCTTTAAATTTCCGCGAATGGTTTGTAATGGAAGCTGCGGTTTGAGTTCAGTCATCAAGCATCCGAGGTGCGGGCCGGCACAAAAGGAGGTGGCTCTTTGAGATCCATCCGGTTGTCGAACGCCGTACACATTAAGCACGCTGATTAACCTCAGGATATACAAGATAGACTTTGACTTAAGTCAGCGAAAATTGGGTTTTGAGTCCAATTAAGACGCTACTTCTTGAAAAACTTTTGCTCCTACGTAGGATTTTATTTTAAAAAATAAATTGATTAATTTTGAAATTGTGGAGCTTAATGTAGACAACAGAGAGAATATAAATTCGAGTCTCTGTTTCCAAATTGCATATATATAGTTGTTAGAATTACTTCTTCTAGGAGTCACATTATAAATTCTATCCAACGATCCATATCATTAAAACCTATGAAATGTCTCAAGCTACCTGTTTCTTTTTTTAAGTCGGACCCACTAGTTTTGTCTGACAAGCTTTCATGCATTAGAAGAACGTCTCATTAAGAAGATCCATCCAGCTCGAAGGATTGTCAAAGTCTGCACTGAAATGTCCGAAGTCTTCCCTCAGTTTTCCATCTTCTGTGCTTCCCACTCCAATGTTGCCCTCCCTTGTTGGTTCCTTCATTGGAAATCCACCATTACTACCACCGGTACAACTGTTGTCCGTCTCCGTAGCTATTAAACTGCCCTCTGGAAAACAACTAGCCGGCCGAAGTACTCCTGGAACATAGCTACTAGGATTTTCACTGGTTTCCACTCCACTTTGAACGCCAGTCAACCGATGGCAGAAGTTTGGGTTTGTTTGAGGCTCAAGGTTTTGGATCTCTCGATGGAAAGAGCTAAAGTTGAGATCCTCGCCTTGGTAGAAAGAGCTAAGATTCTGTAAATTTTGGTTCTGTTGCAATCCCTGATAAGTTTCAAATGGATCCACATGGCGTCGGTTTTGGTTCCAAGATGTGTCAATAGAAGAATCATGACCAGTTTCTGTCATCTTCGAATTCCCATGCAACACCCTGCTATTAGTAGGAAATCCTCCATTAAGGTTTTCACTCATTATGCCGTTGATTGACCCATGGAGATCAGGAGCCATTTGAAAGGGAGGGTTTTGGTAGTAATGAAGGGGCCAGCTAGGGCTTTGATGCTGTACCTGGTTGATATGCTTGTAGTTCTGAATGAACTGAGAGAGGTCAGATGGCTGCATTTGCTGATTCCACCACGGCAAGAGGCTGGCTGAAGTACTGTTGATGCTATTCAGCATCGTCGTCAAGTTATTCCCCTCTGAGAACCCATTACTCGGAAACCCTAAATTCAAGCTCTCAGTTAGATGTCCACTGGTTTCCTCCCCTCTACCAAATGAATTCAATCCCCTAGTGGCATCATGAAGAAAGGAGGAGCTAAGGTTCCGATAAAGGTCGTCTGGGTTAGTATTATTGCAGTTCTGCAGAAAGTCCGGTGTCATTTGATTCTCTGGGAGCACCAAGTTTTGAAGCTGTTCAAGTGCTTGGTTCTGTGGGCGCGGCTGAGAGCTGCTTGAGCTCCCTAACTGGGGGCATACTGTGGGTATGTTTTCGCTGTTTCTTTTCTTCAGAACAACATCATCTACCGAATTGTACCTTAAAAACTTCGAAGCGCCCTTGCCGATTAGAAGCTTCTCGCTTTTAAGTATGCTTTTGACTTCGTAGTTGCTGAGATCAAAATTGGTGACAGCTCCTTTGCCCTTCAATCTTATGGCTGCAATATCATAAGCTCTCGCTGCTTCCTCTTCAGTATCTGATAATTGTGTTTTTAACATAGCAAGAGTTATCGGACAAATTTGGCTTGGCCAGGAAATGTTAGGTAACTGGTTCATAAGAGCTAAGAATGGGTATGATACTAACTAGCTAGTAATTGCATTTCTTTAGGTGAGAAATTTTAAGTAAAACTAGCATCAAGAGTAATACTTTTTTGTTCATCTACTTCTTAATGTAAGCAATTAAATCATTCATGAGTGATTGGACAAACAGAAAACAATCTTCTTTTGATGATCTAATCCTGATATAGTCAAATGATAGACTGACAAGTTCTCGTAGAGCTTACCAAATGTCCCGAGATAAATGCCTCTCATTCCCTTACCCTTCCCTAACCTGGCTTGCCATTTCTCATTGTTGGAGTTCCTATTCAAATGTTTGGTCATAAGAGAGAGAGCTAGCTGAGGGCGAAGAGAGAGAGAGAGATTGAGAAGATGATGATCATACCTTGACACCCCGCGGTAAGTGGAAATTCCTCTTGCAAAGCCTTTGCTCTTTCTGAAATAGTTTATTCATCCAAAGAAAGAAAGTTCTTCCAAGTTTAAGCTATAAATAAAGTTTACGACGTGAAATCCGTTGTGCTGGAAACTAACATGTCTACGCAGGAGAATGTTTCGGTCCTAACAGAGTGTTCTGATACTGGCAACGCACTAATAAATTTATCAATGGTCTCAATCTAATTAGTCAATGCATTAATGATTCAATTATAAAAAGGAGAAACTAAACCATTAATATATTGGTTAATTGGATCTGAGCCATTGGCGAATCAAGACTTGTTACAACATAGGCTTAATTTAGAACCGCAACCTTTCCCGAAACCTCCTCCCTGACTAGCGGTTCAATAAAAGTCTCTCACCTTCTGATGCTGAGCAAATATTCTTCCGCTGTCTTGAATTGCATCTCCTCCAGTTCCTTCTCATAATCATTCACCTATAGAAACATCCCAAAGAACGGATGGAAAATATAAGCAACAAATAATAAGTGAAATGCCCAATTTTATCTATCCACATATGAAAAAACATACTGAAAAATTTAGTGGTGCAGTCTTGCCCCATAATTTAAGAGCAGCCAAATCATGAGCTCTGGCTGCTTCCTCTTCTTCGTCAAAGCCACCTGCTAAACCCAAAGAAGAACTAAGAAACTAATGTAGAATAATATACCATTAATTTTACCATCCACATTTAGTTTTGGTATAACAAGTGTGCCTAATTAATTTCAATATTGAGATAATAACACGTCCTAATAATGTCTCTCATTGAGCAAATACATTAATGAATGAAATCAACGGCCAAGATCAATTTAGAAAAAACAACTTTTAAGTCAATTCGGAGCGTCGATTTCATTCATTAATGTGTTGGCTCACTTAGAGCCGTTATTAGAATACGCTAAGACCTTAATATTAGAACTGAATCCGTACCTGAGATAATATACTAGCTAGTTACATTTAAAAATATAGATCTAATTACACTCAACCAGTGAACGCATAGGATTTCCGTCGTTCCTCGAAAAAACAAAGCAAGACTTCAGGTATTTTGCGAACAAGGATTTTAGTGTCACAGCTTATTACCCATAATTTACTTCATCTTTTGATAATAAAATTCTATTTTTTTCATCTATGAAACAAAAGAACCTCTGTTCAAATCATGAAAGCTCTACCATAAATTATTATTAAACATTTCAAAAAAAAATCCCTCTACTTATTTACTATCATAAATTTTAATATTCCCAAACAACATATATATCCATCCACCAGCAAAACTAATATAGAATATTAATTTACTTACCAACATAAACTGGAAGCTCGTTGGAGGAGAAATCAAGCAGTAGAAGGAAAAGAAAGAAAAAACAGGTTAGTTGATATTTAAAGAATGATGTTAATTTACATATAACATTGATAATTACAACTCAGTATAATGTCACAATAAATCAAAGGCTATATATATGGATCTTCTTTGGCAACCTGTCTTTGGTTTCTCTCCTGGATCAGTGTTGCCCCATATAGATGCTTCGTAATGTCCAGAGTATCTGCATCAAATCCACTCATCTTATCTTCTCTTTTTCTTTTCTTGGCTGGGAAATAATTGAGATAAATTATAACTTCTGCAAAGTAGATGTCTAGAAAACAGACCTACAAACTCCTCGGTAGTTTGAGCTTCTCTCACCAACTGAGCGGCTGCGGCTGGAGCTGGACTTTTTACGGTGTCCTGCTCTGGGAGGTACTTGAGGAACTATTTCCTCCGTTTGACAGGGATCATCATTTTCTCCAGAAATACCATTAGAACTGCCAGCAAGCTCTTGTGAATTTACTGCGTAGGGGAAAAGGACCCAAGTCCCAACTGAATAGTACACATGTGAATCATGCATAAAAAAGAAAAGAAGAAAAGAAAGTATAACCTAGTTTCGACGTTCCCTTCAACCTGCATACAACCCTTATCACTTCCTGAAAGTAAATAATTCGCGGCTTCTTGGTAATTACTGTAGAGGACTTCTAACAAGGGATTGTCAAGTGTAGGTGGAATTTCAGCTGCCATAAGGGGGCCGGTACTCTGATACTGCAACAGGAAGTTGATTTAGTCCAGAAAATATCTGTTGAGAAAACTCAAATCCCACCAAACCTTTGCTGTATAATGTACCTGGTTCGACAGAGTTGGACCTAGGGCTTGCTTGGAGTCGGTAATAGTGCTACTCGGGAACCCCAGGGAAGAGTTTCCAGACTGAAACGCAATTCGTGACTGAGCTGTGAAAAAGGTGACGAAGTTGATCTAAAATTGATACAGAGAGTACTGAAGAATATATCCTGAAAAAAAAAAGTTCCAGAGTAAGAGAGGTTCGTATTTTAGCACAGAAAATCAGCTTTGAGACGATGCTCAAAGCCCCCCCCCCCCCCCCCCCCCAAAAAAAAAAGAGAGAAGAAAGCTGACCATCGCAGCTCATATTTTCTTCTGAATAATAATCGAACAGTACCCACAGTTTTGAATTATCCTTCAACTTAGGGTTATAACTAGATCTTCTAGAGAATCATAAAGATGCGACAAATTTTCTGTATGATTTTTGTGGTTCCTTTGCGGAGTGAGAAATAAGTACTTTAGACACAAAAACATGGTTCTCTGTCTCAGATCTCTCTTCAAAGCAAACCTTCAAATTTTTCAACCTGAAGATGCAAATGCAATTTCCTTCTGGAATAAGCAAAAAATTGGAAAATTGGAAAACGTCTGAACTTGAACGAGAGTCATCAAGGTTTGTATAGAGGGTATAGAGGAGTTTAAATTTACCAAAGGAAAAGCTAGCACATTACTCCATTATAACCCACCCGGATGGAACTCCTGCAAGCAGATGGATACCCCGCCCTCTCCACTCTCACTGCTGTCTCTAACACTAATTGTATCTCAGAATCTGCAAACACATCTCCATGGTGGACAATTGTATTAGCTGCTTGATCTCCACAAATGACTTGCAAGACCTCTGATATCTTGCATATGTTGCTGACTCAGCCAAAAGAAAATTAAGGTTTATTTGAATGCCAAACACTTGCGATAATAATGACATTAACAATCTTAACATAAGTGATAAATACACAGAGATTTTGCAAAACCACATTTAGATGTTAGTATTAAATTCTACAATCCTGTATTTATTGACACGTTAAAAGGTAGGACCCACTGCCACATATACCCCCGACGGTTTTCTCGAGGAGTTTCCATAATAGGATCGCGGTCTGACTTCCCACGCAACAAATGTACGGCGGAGGAATATGCATGCAAACATCTGTAGGGTAGTCACGAAAAGCAAGCCATTTGGGTCGACATAGTTAAAATCAATACAAGTTTTTAACCATGTGAGATAATTCAAGCAAATTTATTGAAAGAATTTAGGGTAATCCTACTTTGTATCTGCGAAGTGATGGCTGTTAAAGTTGAGAGAAATGATTCGTACAAAAAAAGATTGTACAAATAAATTTAAAATCAAGTTTTTAACCACGTAAGATAATCTAAGCAAATTTATTGAAGAAATTCAGGGCAATCCTACTTCCTATCCGCAAAACGATCACGGTCAGAATTGAGAAAAAGGATTCGGTACAAAGAAAGATTGTACAAATAAATTTAAAGTCAAGTTTTTAACCCCACAAGATAATCCAAGCAAATTTATTGAAAGAATTTGGGCAATCTTATTCATATCCGCAAAGCGATAGCTGTCAGAGTTGAGAGAAATGATTCGGTACAAAGAAAGATTGTATAAATAAATTCAAAGTCAAGTTTTTATCACGTAAGATAATCCAATCAAATTTATTGAAAGAATTCAAGGACATCTTACTTAGAGTGCGTTTATGTACCAAAATTTTACCTCATCTAAAATTTTAACACAATTAAATATTACAATATATTCTCTCTCTCCCCATCAAATCATTACTATTTACTACAAAAAATATAAAAATTACCTCTCTTCACTTTTTCACTAAACCTAATACCTAAAATTTTAACAACACTAAAATTTTACAACACAAACACAACCTTAGTATCCGCAAAGCAATAGTGGTCAGAATTGAGAGAAAAGATTCGGTAAAAAAAAATATCGTGGTTCAAATAAATTCAAGAGTCGGCATTTAGTCACCAAACCGATTAGTCAATGTCTCACATGTTTCAGAGGTAGCCAAATCATTGCCCTTAAATGTTCATTTTAAAATCTCAGCCGCAATTTTGAATCTTTCTTTGCACCAAATTGTTATCAAGAGATGATATAGAATTCAAAAGCAACGGTCTCTAACATGGTAATATCATTGTCAGAAGTTTACTTTTACAACTTTAGTAGACTAAATAGCATTCCTAACAAGCTCTTTATTCTAATATTTTGGTTAGAATAGAAATCCAATTTAACAAAAAAGTAAAAAAATACTCCTCAACAGCCTTTCTAATTTAACAAATTTTAACAAATTTTTTGAAGAAGTGAACAGTGGCTCTCTATTTTTAGAGAGCCACTATTCACCTCACTATCTTAAAATATTAATATATATCTTCTTCTTTTTTTCTTTTTTTTTTTAAAAAAAAAATTATTGTTCACTTCACCATCTTAAAATTTAAAAAATTCTAACCGTAAGTAAAATAAAAAATTTAAAAATTGATCTTTTTAAGATAAAACAAATATTCAAAAATATGACTGTTACGATAAAATGAATATTAAAAAATATAAATGTTAGAGAAATAATAAAGAAATCTTTGAAAAATAATATTTAAATAGAATAGTAAAAATAGATGGTTAAAATAGAGAAGCTGCTGGGAATGTTTTTAAAAAGTTGATAGTTAAAATAGAGAAATGTGTTTTTTGGTTAAAGTAGAGAGTCGAATTTGAAGAGGCTGCTAGGAATGCTCTCAGTGGAAGCAAATAACCGGCCTTAAGCGAAATTTTTTTAAGTCAGGCTTTATTCTTATTTTATGTTTTTACATTGGGCCTGGGCCTTGCATAACTTTAGCCGAAAATCGATCGGCAGCCATGGGCGCACTAAGAAAAAGAAAATCGTGAAAACATGGTAAAAAACAATGGGCTAACAGGCCTAACTTAAAGGCCCAAATTGGCTAACATAAGGTCTGAAAAATTCAAAACGGGTCAAACAGACCACTACCAGAGTAGGAGTCCAAGTCCACAAAAATAAAATCCAAAGGCCCAACTCCCTTTGCCGACTGGATGGTTTGATCGATTTATAGTCAATGGTTACCGCTCTGTTATTTTCACAATGAAAATAATTATAAACATAAGAACGACTAGTCAAAACAAGTAAATAAGACATGTACCAAAAACAGCCTGAAGAATCTAAGCTAAACCTCTAATCGATACGTGTTTTGATACCCAAATTCAGGCCCAGTCTGACCTAAGACCTGAAATTGCAGTAATGCCACAAAGAATCAAAATAAACACGAAAATTCTCTAGAAAAGAACTTCTGGGTATTTCAATTTTTATTGGCATTTTGAATCCTCCCTTTACTCCCCTATTTCATGTTAGCAGAAATACCCCTTTTTTATTTATCTGAAAAGGCGGAAATTGTGATGAACTCATTTGCAAATTATTAGAACATTGTGAAACTCTTTGTATTACTGATAAACAGAACCCAAAAGAAACCTGGCGCAGAACAGAAAATAGCATGCCTGAGCACATTCTTCTCCCAATCTGAAGTCAAAATGAGAAACGTAAAAATCAAGTTGGCTTTACATCAAGACTTGTAAATAATAATAATAATATAAAAAAAGGCAAGTCCCAGTCCATGTTCAGTCTGCTGCAACTGAGTCTGATTGCTCTTCAGAAGTAGAGAGCTCTATACATGGGACGGTGGCCCTCGAGTCAAGGGACTGCAGTGCTCTCATAACTTCAAACATGGGTGGCCGCTTCTCTGGCATCACAGAAGTGCAACGGAGAGCGATTTCTAGAGCCCCTAGCATCTGTTGATGGGAAGAATCTGATATCTCAGGGTCAAGAACTTGATATGCCCCATTGGCAATGTTAACTTTCCTTCGCACCCATGTCACAATATCAAGCGATTCTGCTGGTTCTGCCTGCTGCTCAGCTTGTCGTCCAGTCACTAGCTCCAACAATACGACACCAAAGCTGTAAACATCCATATCTTCAGTTGCCTTCCAACTGTACCCATATTCTGCAAATCATACCCGATGAGACCATCTAGACATCGAATTTTATGAGAGATATATATCATATTTATTCTATGTAAGGTATTCGGAAAGCAAATGATGGGCTTGTTAGTCACTAAAATGGAAGAGGAAGAAGAAGAACAACAACAATATCTGGTTAGAACACAGAACAAGCTGGCATTCATCAAGCATATTTCCAATAGAACTCTTAACAGTTTAGTTATGCAGCAAGAAAATCTATACAAAACTTGGATTCCAACAAATCTCTTACCTGGTGCTTTGTAGCACGATAATGCTGATTCTGAAGCCATGGTCGCCTGAAATGCAGCTGTTCCCACAATTCTGTCCAGTGCGAAATCTGTGAGTTTTGGTTCAAAATCTGCATCCAACAGAATATTACCGGACCTAACATTTCTGTGAAGTAAGTGCGGAACATAATCCTTGTGAAGGTATGTCAATCCCTGAGCAACCCCAACTGCAATTCTCAATCTGACATCCCACGGCAAGTGAAAACCCGGCTTCTGAATCAAATCCCCCAAGCTCCCCTTTTGCAAGAACTCGTAAATTAGGAAGATCGAATCATCAGAATGACAGAACCCAAGAATTTTAACGATGTTTTTATGCCTGATCTTGGCTAATGTCTTAATCTCAGTCTTCAAGCTTTTAGATGACTGGCTCTGATAATTAACAAGCTTCTTTATGGCAACAAGTTCACCACTCGGCAAACCTAAAATGTAAACTCTACCAAATGCTCCTCTTCCTACTGCACTTTTTTCATTCATTCCCATAACCAAGTCATGCTCGGTGACTCTAAGAGGATAGAAGAATACTAAGCGCCAACTTTCCCTTTGGGTTTTCTGCTTATAATACCGATGATACATATAAAACCCAGAAGCTACAATCAAAGTTCCAATAAAGAAAGCAACAGATATCAGGGCACATGTCAATGTCGTAAGACCAACGCTTCGGCCTCTTGGCTGGTCATCAGAACAAGAATTGGGTAATCCTGGGCCACATAGTCCCGGGTTTCCTTCCAAAAATGAAGCCGGAAGACCTGAAATCAGAGAATATGGGACCCGACCGGATAGTTGATTGAAGGAGACGTTGAAAAGAGCTAGCTTCAAGTTTTGAAGTGCTTGGGGGATGGGACCGGTGAGATTGTTATCAGACAGATCAATGTAAGTTAGCACTGGTAAATCACCAAGGGATGGTGGAATTTCTCCAGTAAGACTGTTGTCCGCTAGAGACAATGAGACTAGCTTCCTGCACTTCTTCAACTCCGGAATTTGGCCCGAAAGCGAATTGTGAGAGAGATTTATTATACTCATAACAGGTGAATCACAAAAATTTGGAGGAAGTTCACCATATATAGCATTAAGCGATGCAGAGAATCGGTATAAGCTTTTAACCAACCCAAGTCCCTCAGGAATTCTACTAGCCAAGCTGTTGTTATCCAGCTGAACTTGCTCCAACTGAGCAGCCTTTGAAACCGAATCAGGTATCTCTCCCGAAAATCTGTTGTTTTCAGCTCGGATGAGCTTAATTTTAGGCAAAGACCATAAACTATTTGGGATATCACCAGATAACCCATTGTTCTGAACCTGAAACCTCTCAAGATTTGTACATTGACTAATGGAGTTGGGTACAGAACCACTGAAGAAATTTGTATGGAGACTCAGGTTTATAAGGCCCTTTCCATTGCAAATTCCATTTGGGAAGGGCCCCAAGAGCATATTCTGTGAAACATCAAAAGACACTAAGTTCTTGAGTGAAGACCCTAACTTCTGAGGAACCTCACCGCTCAGATTGTTCTGTGAAAGGTCCAAAATGGACAAACTTCGCAAACCCACAAAAGATTCAGGGATCTCACCGTGAAAACCAGAGCTTTGCAAAAGAAGTTGCTCCAGCTTCTCGAGGTTCCCGATGTCACTGGGAAGCTCACTCAACAGGTAGACATTTTGAGATAAGTCAAGAACAAGAAGCTCGGTGAAGTTCCTAAAGACAGCAGGTACACTACCTGAAAGCAAGTTGCTTCCCAAGATGAGAACTTGAAGGTTCTGAAGTAAACCAATGCTCTCTGGGATCTTTCCCTCAACACGGTTTCTACTGAAGTCCAGCAGTTTCAGAGAACCAAACTGAGAAATCTGATCTGGGATGGTACCCCAAATGAGATTGTTACTGAGATTCAGAGTCTCCAAAGTACCACATTGAGAGAGATGAAGAGGAATTGGTTGGTTGAAAAGATTGTCTGCAAGATTGAGGTGAGAAAGATAGGGAAGTGCACAGATTGAAGACGAGATATCACCAGAAAGGTTTAGGCCTTGAAGGTTGAGAGAATAAACAAAAAGTGAAGGTGTGGAGGTACAAGTGATTCCAGTCCAGTTGCAGTAGTGGGTAGCTGAGGCATTTGACCAGCTTGAGAGATAGTTATTGGAGTCCTGGATGGAGGCCTTGAAGGTTAGAAGGATATCTGCCTCAGATGAAGCCGAGTTAAGAATGAAGAAAGTGGAGACTAGAGAGAGAAGAAACAGGTATGTGCTGGTTTTGGCCATTAGAGCCGGAGGTGACTCTCGGAGAGCTTTCCTGTATTCTTCACAAGCCTTCCTATATATTGCGAAAGAGAGTGTGCCCGGAGGAATAGATTACTGGATGTTGATGGGATCAAGGAAATCTTGGCAAAGTTACAAAAAGTCATCGCAACTTTTGAAGATTTCGTAAAGGCACAATTTTGTTTTTCGGCGACGCTGGAAATTTGGGAACCCAACTCCGTGTGCACCGGGACGAACCTGATTATACGCACGAAGTAAGCTTAATGTCACGGTAAATTTTAGATTGTGCAGTCTTTTCAAACCACACATGTCAGTTAAGTTCAGCTTTACTGAGGAAGTGGCTCCAAAGAGTTGTTTGCACTTGAGAGGATTCGAACTTGGGACCTCATGGGAGCAACCCCCTAGGCTCCTAGCCTTCACCACTCAAACCAACCCCTCGAAGTTATAAAGGCACAACTTTGTGTATAATATTCTAACATGTTTCAAGAGAAACACACTAAAACCCCCTCCCCAACAAAAAAAAAATAGCGGAGAGTAAGATGTCTTTGACCAAAAAAATTACAAGGACTTCAAAATTACAATTTAATTTATCCATTTTTTGTTGTAAATTTTGGTCAAATACAATTGTTTTGTACATTTCTCTTTTCTGCAGAATTGCTTTGGCGTTGAAATGTAGGTTTTGATTTGTAATATATAGTTGAAGAATTTCAACAATTCGAATTCCTAACAAAATATTACAATTGTCCAATAAGCATGACTTATGCACAGCGATTGATATAAGCATCTTTGCACCTCGTCATGATCAGGATTGAACAAAAGCGCATGACATAACACCTTTTTGTAACTTTCTTACGTTCAGGTCCCAAAAGAAGAAGAAAAGTTACTTGCCAGTGCTGAATTTTAAGAATGTGAAATGGTGCAATTTGGCTCTTTGCCTGTAAAGCAAAAAAGCGTGGATGTGAATTCGTGCTCCAGCTGAAATGTGAATATAAGACATATCCTTACCATTCTCTCTTTTTTGGGGTCGGATTGGCTGCAGTTTGTGAGAGGCGGTCACCCGACGTATCCCACTCCCATCTCTCACAAACTGCAGCGTGCTGCCCCCGAACTGCAGCAGAGACACGCCCCACTTTTGTCTGCAATTTGGTTTCACCTTATCTCTCTTCGTTCAACTGACACATTATTAATTGCTTAGAAAAAAAAACTGACCCATTATTAATATAAGTTGGAAACGAATCCTAAGAAACAGTTGACAGGATTTGACCTTTCACCAACCATACCAGAAACCTTTATTCTATTCAGCAGGATACTGAAAGATCTCAGCAGACAGGGCAGTAAATTACTCCCAGCTACTAATAATTGCTGATTCAAAATCAATGCGACTGTCAAGAACAGAGGAACTCCGCCCAAAATGAACCAATGTTCCTGGATTTGCTATTAAATTATCGGAACCAAGAAGTTCAAGCCCAATAAGGAGCTTCAACTGAGGATAAACAATTCATAAAAGATGAATGATCTGTGTTGCATTAGATATACTTGAAAACCCATATAAACTCCAATAATCCCATGATTCATCCTGTTCGAGTGAACCAGTCATTGTCACGAGTCACCCTCCTGGGTTGAAAATATTAGAGTGTGTTCTGTTAATGTATTTTGTGAGAATTTTTTATGTTTTAAAAATTTTTATGTGATATTAATTTAATTGGTATGTGTGTTGTAGTTATAGTTATGTGGTGTAAAAAATGATGTTTGGTTGTAGAATCCTGAAGATTCATGATAAACGAACAACCTCTTAGCCTCCCTGCAGAGTAGGTGGGAAAAGTGTAAAGTTATAACTTGCAGTGAATTTGTTTTCTAAAATTTTAGTGTTCTTAATATTTAAAGTATTGAGTTTAGTAAAAAATTGAAAAAAAAGGTAATTTTTTATATTTTTATAATAAAAAATAATAATTTTAATAAAATAAAAAGATTATATTATAATATTTTATTTTATTAAAATTTTAAAAATCAAACGCAGACTTATCGTTAACGAGGGGGAAGAAGGGCAAAAAGAGCATATTACTAGTCACCAGCTGCAGCAACTTTTAGAGTTACTCGAAGCACTCAAAAGTCAAATAAATTTAGAGAAAAAGTTTTTTTTTTAAAACAGAGCGAAAGAGGACGACAGAAACTCCAAGAAAAAACAAAGAAAAGTGAGGTGGACTTTCTCGTGAGTCTGATAAGAGTGATGACAAAAGAGACAGAGAGGACATGACAAGAGTCCACCTTGCACGTGCCAGCATGGGAGCTCATTTCAAACGACATGGAAATCCCCAATGTCAAGATTCGTCAAACAAAACAAGTATTAATATTTCAAACGTCGATATTTTATTTGTACGAACAAAAACGAGAAAGAAAGAGAGCCAGTAGTGAAGTAGGTGATCCGTGCTCACTGTTGCGTGGTCTAACGTATCTTCCCTTCTGACGGGTCCTGAAAAGGACACCCTCCCGCTTTCACCGCTGATACTCCATAAGTTACCCTCTACTACACTGGCTCAAGTGATGTAAGATCTGACATGTGATTCCAACGGTGGAGAACGAAGCAACTGTGGTTGTGGACCGTCACAGCTTGATCCGATGTTACATCTCCGACTAAGCATTGAAAGAGGAGTTTACCGTCCAAAATTACAGGCATTTAAGTATAATTAATAAATGTTCACTCGTCAAATCGGTTTGGCCTTTCCTTCCAGTTGACTCTTTAGCCTCCATTTCACCGTTTTCTGTGAAACTGTTAGGTGAAAGGACATGCATTACTGTCGCTATTTTCTGGCAAAATCCAGGCAAATAGTACTTGGTCAAAATTTAAAATTTTAATAATTAAAACTTAAAATTTTTAAAATTACAATTTTAAAATTATTATTAATATTATATTTTTTATAAATATTAAGTTAACATTTTCTATATAAATATTAATAAAATTTAAACATCATCTAAAAATTATCAAAACAAATAAAAATCTTAAAAATTTGATCAAAATCTAATCTGTCCAGAAAATTTGCCATCACGTAGAGCTTGTTCGGTTTGTTTGCATTCTCATGATTTTTTGAATCCTGAGAATACACAAATCGAACATATTTTTTAACCTCACCTGAAAAAAAACTACAACACGTATACCAATAAAGTTAACATCACTTAAAACTTCTCAAAATACAAAAAATTCTCAAAATACACACTAACAGAAATCATATTCTTGATCAAATATTCGAATTTTAAAAATCTCGTAAAAATCAACATGTCCAGAAATTTTGCCGTCACGTGGTCATGATTCTTGATGGTCCTCTTTTTACAGGTCGACAAGCAGGTGCAGACTCATCGGGCTAGCCATTTCAGACACTGCTCATAGGTACTTGTTCTGTTTTCTTTCTATTTACTCCGAACGAAAAAACCGCGATAAATATGTCCAAACATTTATACGAAAAAAATTACTTTAAAATTAATATTTTGGAGTCGACTTTTCACAATTTTAATTAAATATAAATTTCATTGATTTTTGTGATTAAAACTCGAGTTTGTGTAATTTCCCCCTTTTAACGGAATAAGAATAATGTACGACTGCGTCAATTTGTATCACCGTCACTTCCTCCAAGGCGAAGCATCTCTCTCTATCTCTCTCTCTCTCCTTCATCTTCTCCGTCCGTCTCATGTGTGTTCTGGCTTTGCGGCTTCTCCATGACCCACTTTCTTTCCCATGCCTTTTTTTCAAGTCACCTCACTCGCTCTTCTTCGCCACTCTGTCTCGCTAAGTCCTCTTTCAAATTCAACTCTTCTTCCACCCAAAAACCACCCCTCAGTGCAACAATCCCAGCTAGGGACAGAGTCATAGACTTCGGAAAACATAAGGGCAAAATGCTTGGTACACTCCCCTCGAACTACCTCAAATGGGTCTCCAAGAACCTCCGAGCCCGCGACTTCGAGGACTGGGCAAATCTCGCGGACCAAGTCCTCCTAGACCCAGTTTACAAAGATCGGATGGAGTGGGAATTTGCGGAGAACCTATTGAATGGTAACAACAATTGCTCTTCGAGGAATGAGAGTGTGGTGTCAGAGCTGTTGGAGATAAGCGATGGGTTTGGGTGGGACAACAAGGATAAGGTTGGTTGGAGCAAAGTCAAGTTTGAGCTTTCGGGTACCTCGAAAGGTGGGAGGATTCCAATTTCCAAGAGCTAGCAAAACCAGTGAAAAAGAGAGACACTTGGACGCTAAAGAAGGAGAATTGAAGGTTGAGGTTTCGTCAAGAGGAGAAGAAAGGAGGAGGGCGAGAAGAGAGAGGCAGAGGATGAAGACAGAGGTGGTAAAGGAGGAGAAGTTGGGAATTAAAGAGGAAAGCAGAGGTGGTTTTGGAAACAGGATATACGGGAAAAGTCCAAGAGACGAAGGGATAAGAACTCACATGGAGACGACAAGTGATAAAGATCCGATGATTGACAATTACAAGAAAGAATTGGTGGAAAGTGAATTGGTCAATTTAACCAATCCGAATATTCATTGATGTATATATAGCAAAGTACACGTAACAAAACTCATAACAAAACTGAAAGTAAAGTGAATTCAAATATTTGACTATTCAACTGATAACCAATATTTAAATCTGCGGAACTGAACTTAAACTAAATACAAATATTTGAATATTTAAGTGATAACAAATATTCAAATATTTGAGTTCCGTATATCTTGAGCCGGTTCCTTAGTTGAATTTTTCTATTGGTTATCACCCCCTGCAAACTGACGGGCAGTAAGACGACTGATAGTTTGGAACGTAAAAATTGAAATCGAGATGCCGACAACTTTTTGTGAAAATATCAGCAATTTGATCGGATGTGGAGATGAAGTTAATCATGACATCTTTGTTGATAACTTTCTCCCTAATAAAATGGTAGTCAACTTCAATATGTTTGGTGCGTGCATGAAAGACTGGATTTGAAGCTAATGCCAAGGCGCCAACATTATCGCACCATATCATAGGAGGGGATTCAAGAGAAATACACAAGTCTTTGAGAAGCATCCGAAGCTAATAAAGTTCAGCCACCACCATGGAAAGAGCCCGATATTCAGCCTCAGTGCTAGAACGCGACACAACCTGCTGTTTCTTAGCACACCAGGAAACAAGACATGACCCAAAGTAAACTCCATAACCTGTTGTAGACCGTCTATCATTGGGATCACCAGCCCAATCAGAGTCACAATAGGCAGTAAGATTAAAATCTCCTCGTTTGAAGAGAAGACCGTGATCAATAGTGCCCTTAAGATAACGAAGCACTCGTTTGGCAGAAATCCAATGTGTGGTGGTAGGTGCATGAAGATGTTGACATAGTTGGTTGACAGTAAATGCAATCTCTGGTCGTGTAAGCGTGCAATATTGCAGTGCACCAACAACTTGCCGATACTCAGTTGGATTCGGAAGAGGTTCTCCATCAAAATTGGATAACTTGCCACCCGAAACACAAGGAGCGGATGAAGCTTTAGCTCCGGCCATTTTAGTGCGTTGAAGAATATCCACGATGTATTTGCTTTGGCGTAGGTGTATTCCTTCAGTGGTGCGGGAAACCTGAATGCCAAGAAAATAGCCAAGAGGACCAATGTCTCGTAATTTGAACTCAGACTGCAAGAGTTTGATTAAAGAGCTCACAAGTGACTCATGAGTGCCCGTGATTAGGATATCGTCCACATAAATGAGAATAAATAGGTGCCGGTCCAAGTGATGATAAGTAAAAAGAGATGTATCAACCGTAGAGGTAATAAATCCAAAGTCAAGAAGACAATTAGACAGTCGGGTATACCAGGCACGTGGTGCTTGCTTGAGTCCATACAGGGCCTTGTTCAGACGACAGACATGGTTAGGATGAGCTGAATTAACGAACCCCTGTGGTTGCTGGATGTAAACTTCTTCTTGGAGATACCCATTGAGAAAAGCATTAGAAATATCAATCTGACGAATCTCCCAATTATAATGAACAGCAAGTGCAAGCATAATACGAACAGTAGCTGGTTTAATAACCGGACTGAATGTCTCAGAATAATCAACACCACTGACTTGAGTAAATCCCTTTGCAACTAAGCGGGCTTTGAGTCTCTCAACCTGACCATCAGAGGTTTCCTTGACTTTATAAATCCATTTGGTGTCAATAATATTGTGATCTCGTGGTCGAGGAACCAAGGTCCATGTGTCATTAGATAATAGGGCCTCAAATTCCTCTGTCATCGCCTGTTTCCACTCTGCAGATTTATTAGCATGAGAGAAATTGGGTGGTACTGTGATAGTGGTATGAGCGTGAAGAGCTTGGAGAAGGTACCTAGTGTTATAAGACATATGATAATCAGGAAATTGTTTTGGCCGAGAGTTTCCAGTTTGAGAACGGGTCACAATTCGAGATTCAGACAAAGGACTAAGTGACGTAGGAGACACATGTGAAGGATCTGAAATGAGAGAAAGAGTGTCAAAAGTATCTTGAGAAATTGAAGAGTCTGGGAGACACGTAGAATTTGAATTCAATGGAATAGAAGAAGGACAATTTGAATGTGAAGTAACATGATCTACAGAATGATCTAAGGAAAGTGGTTGGGCCTCATGTACGGAATGATCTAAGGAGGAGTCTAGGTGCAATGTATCTGGTGAGGAAATAAGAGGAGAAGAATTAGCATTTAAAATAGGAGAATTAGAGCAAGACACGGGTGAAGGATTTACCGTATTTTGAAGACCAGGCAAGTGACTAATATGCGAATCAATAGGGGTAGAAAAATAGGAACACAACTTGCCGGAGGACACGGCTGTAAAGGTGGAGTGACGGAAGCTTGCTGCAAACCTGGAAATATTTTTTCATCAAAAACAACATGACGTGACACATATACTTTATTAGACGTTGGATCAAGACACTTGTAACCTTTATGTTTGGAAGCGTAACCTATGAAAATGCATTTTTTGCTGCGAAAGGCCAATTTATGGGATGTGTATGGTCTGAGAAGAGGATAACATGCACAACCGAATGATCGTAAATAATTATAATCAGGATCACGATTGTACAATTTTTGATAAGGTGAAATATTCTCAAGGATGGGCGTGGGAAGACGATTTATGAGGAAAATTGCAGTGGAAAAAGCATCTACCCAAAACGAAGATGGGAGACGAGACTGAGCAAGCAGAGACAGACCGATCTCTTGGATGTGCCGATGTTTTCTCTCAGCTACTCCATTCTGCTGGGAAGTGTGAGGACATGTGCGACGATGCGTGATGCCATTGGACTCGAATAATTGAGCAAATTGGTTAGAAATATATTCACCTTCATTATCAGATTGAAATTGTTTGATTTTTGTGGAGAAGAAATTTTCTACAAACAACTTGAATTTAACAAAGCAAGAGAAAACATCAGATTTAGATTGAATAGGAAACAACCATGTAAACCTTGAATAGTCATCGATAAATATAACATAAAATCGACAACTATCTTGAGAGGTTACAGGAGAAACCCAAACATAAGAATGAATTAATGCTAGAGATTCTAAAGAGATCCTATCAGAATCGGTAAAAGGAAGCCTTTTACTTTTCCCAAGTTGACAAGCAGTACACAAATGATCTAGATTCGATGAGCCTTCCACTGGAAGTTGGAAAGAACGAACAATCTTTTTAGTGACTTGAGAGGAAGGATGTCCTAGTCTTGCATGCCACGTGTGCACGACACTTATTTAATGAAATTTTATTCAGATAAATCGGGTACAAGCCTCCTTCACTCGCCCCCTCCAGCAGCATGCTTCCCGTCCGTTTGTCCTTGATAAAATAATGAGAATCCGTGAGAATAAAGAAACAGTCATTATCAGAACAAAATTTATTAATAGACAAGAGATTAGTCATGGCTTGAGGACAATGAAAAACACGCTGGAGACAAAGTTTGGAATGAGGAGTTTGTAAAACAAGGGAGCCTATATTATCAATGGAAAGACCTGTACCATTACCAACAGCCACCGCATCATCTCCCACATATGGTTCCTGCAGAGTTAAATTGGCAAGATCATTGGTGATATGTTGATTTGCCCCACTGTCAAGCACCCAAGTATTGCCATCAATTTGAGCATTGGTTTGTGAAACCATGGCTGCCAATTGAGCTGGTGGGTGGCGACCTTGGTAGGTGTAGTCCATGCGGTGAAAGCAATCCAAAGCAGAATGATTATTCCTACCACAGATCTGACATTGTGGTCTGCCTTGAGAAGAAAAGGCATTTGCAGGAAGCTGTGAATGACCAGCATCAGTCATTGGTTGCGAAGATGGTGGTTTTGGTTTAAAATTAGAATGATTCCGAGGAGTGAAGCGATTAGTAAATGAAGACCGGTTTTGCTTCTTATAAGGACCATGTTTCGCTGCCACCATAGCAAAGCCAAGCTGATCAACAGAGAGGGATTGTTGTTGGCCGAGAAGGAGTAGCTCAAAGGAAAGGAGCTCATTCTGAAAATCTTCAAAATTCATAAGTCCTGCACGCATAGCAAAGGAGCAAGAAACAACAAAAGGATTAAAGGAGGGGTTAAGACCCCGTTGGACATAGCCAATAAGATCATCATCCAAAATAGGTCTCCAGGCGGCGGCAAGCTGATCGGTAAGAACTTTGATGTCATGAAGGAAGTCGGTGCAAGATTTCCCGCCTTGTTGAAGACTCTGAAGTTGAGCTTGGAGACGACTAATGCGAGAACGCGACTGAGAAGCGTAGCGATTCGCAAGAATAGTCCACACTTGTCGAGCAGTGGTCATCCCAAAAACATATGAGAGAACCTTGTCAGACAATGAGGCGTTCAGACAGCTTAGGACGAACTGATCCTTCTTCGTCCAGAGAAGATAGGAAGGATTCAGTTCTGCAGTCTCTTTTCCTTCCGAAAGTGGGAGGAATTGATCTGGGCACGGTTCAGTTCCATCCACGAAACCCAGTAAATCATGGCTGCGAAGAACGGGTAAAAATTGAGAGACCCAGTTCAGATAGTTTGAGCCATCAAGTTTGACCGAAATGAGTTGAAAAATATTTGGGGGAGAAAAAGTAATGGAAGCGGAAGTCATTTAGGAATCGTAGAAAGCGTGAGCTAGGTCCTCTGATACCAAGAAAGAATTGGTGGAAAGTGAATTGGTCAATTTAACCAATCCGAATATTCATTGATGTATATATAGCAAAGTACACGTAACAAAACTCATAACAAAACTGAAAGTAAAGTGAATTCAAATATTTGACTATTCAATTGATAACCAATATTTAAATCTGCGGAATTGAACTTAAACTAAATACAAATATTTGAATATTTAAATGATAACAAATATTCAAATATTTGAGTTCCGTATACCTTGAGCCGGTTCCTTAGTTGAATTTTTCTGTTGGTTATCATTACAATCCATTTCCTGGACGTGAAGCTCTGTTAAAGAAGGTGCTTAGCCATAAAAGATCCTTGTAATTCTTTTCTTCTTTATGTTCTTTTCCCCTCCTTTATTTGACGTATAAGATTTTTTTTTGATAAGCAATATTCCATTACTGAAGCAAAAGCAGAGCTACAAGAACCGAGCAACAAAAACAAAAGAGAGAGAGTCAAGGGGTCCGCACCCGAATACACCCACGGAAAATCTACGGACAGCTCTAAAAAGCGGGAACACTACCCTCAAAACGAGAGGAGTTGGCCGAACGAGCAACATCGTGTTTGCGCACGCCATTTTCATAAATAAGCAAAAAAAAAACGACCAAAAGAAAAAGGAAAAGTACACTGCACGAGTTAGGACTTTGTGCCTGCAACTCGCGTCGTACAGAGTAAAAGCGTTATGGTGAAAATGTTACTGTGTAACTTGACAATTCCAGGTTACATTTGACCTTTTTGTTCAAGAGCATTAGGTGAGAGGACAACCATCGTTGCAGTACTCTGCCAAAATCTAGAGAAAATGGGTTGTCGAGCAACTCCAAATTTCAATGGAAACTGACCATATGTGAAGCAACCTACTGAAAAGAGTACAAGAACTGGTCGATAAACCACAAACTAAAATAATTAAAATCTTGTGTCCATTTACCCATATTATATTCAAATTAACACATTAAGCCCCTGCAGTTATAATAGAAGACCCTAAACAAATTGCTCCTCTGGGTGTTAGCAAAGTTGAGAAGGATGTGGTTAGAAAAGCTCTTGTATTTACAATACAGAAGGGAGTTTCTTTTCCATATCTTTTCTGCATTGAAGTGTCTCTACATGATATTTGGACAGTATGACATGTATACGGACAAAAGATAGTCTGAAAAAGAACAAAGCTAAAAGCTTATAACTTTTTTCTTTCTGAGCAAAAAAGCTTATAACTTGGCGGTGAGAAAGCCATGCATGTTATATAATAATTACCTACAAACTAACTGGTCAATAAGCCATTATAGAAGACAGAAGGAAACCCAAAAAATCATGGCAGACATATGTAGCTTCAACCCTCCCGCAGGCCTATAAAACTAGGTCAGATAATCACGAAAGCAGACTTCTATAGGTTGGTGTTTGTTGGTGGAAATATAGGGGTTTAGAAATTTTGGGTAATTAGATTTGTGAAAAATTATAGTATTTTATGAAAAAATGATGAGAGAGAAGATTTAATTGAATAATATAATATTATTTATAATTTAATGAGGAGAGATTATTTTATGATTGTTTGAAAATTTTGAAAAGTAAAAATATTGAGAAACAAATGCCCCTGTATCACCGGCTGTTAGGTTAAACGGTGATTTTTGTTCATTCTTTATTTATCAACTTGATATTGAGCACTTCACTTGACTCTTTAGAAAAAAAAAAGATCACAATTCTAAATTATCCGGGCCTCTTTTGACACAAAAATGGTAGGAGGGTTAAAAATGACTTCAATCCTTAAGACTGAAGTTTGTCATGAAATATTTGTTCTGCTATTCTTGTAAGCCATGGCTAATTAGTAATCTATAAACTAATGTTCCTCTTTTACAATGCACTCAAAAGGTGTTCCTTTCCACAAATTAAAGCATATAATAAAGGGTCAACTTTTGAAATCGCATCCGAGGGCACATAGGTATAGGATGTTTAGAGCTTTATTTAGGCCTCGGATGTTTGTGCTAATTGCAGGTAATATTCCCCAGAAAAACAAGTCCACGAGTCCCAACAAAGGATTTTCGAGGCTGCCCTTTTTGTCTTCGATGAAGAAACCAGACATGAGGTGGTGGGGGTGAGTGGAAGTTGCTGTTATCAAATTTCACTTATTGCATTGAAGAAAGCTATGCGGCTTAATAATACGCACTCCATGGCCTATTACCAACGTTGCTTTCAGCAGACGGTGGAGAGTGGGGACAACTCTGCTCATTTGTTCATGATGCTTGCCATGTTGATGCTACCTCCTCAGTCCTCAATGATCCTTTATACCCTTCTACTTTCATTTATTCTTCTTTTGAGCTGGCCCAAAGAAAGTGCTCAGGATTTCACCCTAATATGCTTCAGCTATGTAATATGTTCCCTGTAAAAACGAAACACTAATAGCCAAATACATGGGACATATCTTCTGCTATCATCAGTCCTTACAGAAATAACGAGAGGCAACATGAAAAGCAGAGTAAATTAGCAAAAGATCTGAGAACTACGAAAACTGTATAATGGCGGAGACGTTTAGAACTGCACAATGCTGACATGACAGAAGAAAATAAGGTTCCTAATTCCTATCCTTACAAGCGGATTCACCCTCAATTTCTCGAAGTTAGAAAACCCAGTCAACAGCAGGGTATTGATATGCTGCACTGGATCAGAAATGCACAAATCGCTGAAGCATTCAACCGGCAGTGTCAAGTGGTCGACTCAGAGCATTATGCACTAATGCACATATAATTGGAGAAAACAAAACTTAAAAGCCCGATAGTTATGGGTTTTCACCAGCTAAAATCAGAGGATCAAAAGGCCTGACGAAACATAGATTAATCTTATATTCTCGAAGAACATTTAGACCATTCGAAATTAAGAAATCTCTCAAATAACAGCGACCATTCCATAGCTAAAGGCAAAGTGCCACGTTCTCGATTGGAGTAATTTCACGGCCTCTTCAATCCTTCAATCACTTTAAATTTTAATGCACTTCCTATAACAATTAGATCAAGACCAAAGTCTTCGATTTTTCAGTCTAAAACATGATCCTACACAGGCACAGAATGAATTCAACAAAACAGTAGAGCAACATAGAGTCGCGCCTCTTCAAATTTCTCCAGCTGGTGAAGTCATGCAGCTGCTTCAATCTCCTATACACTAGCGATTACACTTCTTCACTTCCAGACATACCGGATACCCACGTTGTTTTATACCTTTTCTGTTTACAGATCAAAACGACCCGCACGTTACGTATAAAACAAGTTTCGGCTGAGCCTTGGCACCATATACGTTGGATCCACACGCTAAATTCCAGGGCCCAAAAGAAGTTTTGAGAAAAAAACAAATGCCCATATGTTTACATGAGTTCTAGAGATCAAGTGAAGTCTCCTATCCACAAGTTAAGTCAATCCCCTTTTATTGATACACATTTAAGAGTTCATGTAAGGATATCATTGACAAAATCTTTCAAGAAACCAGTTCAATGATATGGATTTAAATCCATGGGAGGGCGTAATTCGGGAAGCAGCAAATATGGACCCGTAGAATGACAGATTACTAAAAGACGAGCACAAGACATTGAGAACAGAAAATACCATTTTCCAGGGACTACTACAAAGAAACACACACCAACCCAGAATTCACATTGCAACTAACCCAGAACATGTCTATCAAACCATCAAGAATAGTGAGTTACACACTGGAGCCAATAAAGGAGAACCCAAATCAATCGACAAGGAATAAGACCTCTCCTAATGGACACCTCCGAGACAAGCGGCCAACTTATACAAAGACACATGGATAGAGAAAGGAGCATCATACTTCAGTACATAAACCCTCACTTCAGACCAGGAATCCTAAATTTTATCGAGCTTTTCAGACTTGACAACAGGGTTGGCTTTTGCGATGAAATCCTGAGCAGTTGTCCTATAATCAAAGGGACAGTCATGCTTATCAGAATAGCGATGAATTGCACAGAAAAGGTTTCCACACTTGCAATTGAAGCCAGTTAAACCAACACGCTTTTGACAAGTTGTGCATCTACTGGGCCCCTCTTTCCTTGGCATCTGAAAAGAGGTGCTTGAGGATGAACCACTCGATGGTTCTGTTGGTAAGATTTTTCTCTCCACTGGTCCACCTTTAACATCCACTGCACCCATATTGACAGGCTCCATGTCCATAACTCTAGAGCTGCCATTCACTATGCTTCCTATTGATGATGCTGCAAGTTTGGCTTGCTCCTGCTTCAGGAGCATGTCCTTGTAGCATTTGGAACACATATTCATCGTCTCGGCCCTTCCAAAGAAACCACAGTTATTAATGCAAATAATGGGCCGTTCAGGAGCCTGGCATCCCATCTCGTCAAGAGACTCCATCTTCTATAACTTCCTGCAGGAAAATCATATCAAAATCCACAAGTATAAATCGGAAGAAAAAATAGACCAACAATTATCCTACCCATAGGGCAAAACACTGAAAAGGAGACTTCAGAAACCCGCAAGGACATGCATAGATCACTACAAGCAAACAGATGGGCAAGTCCAGGCACTTAGACAAAAGTAATTAGTGAAGCAAAAAAAAGACTTCACAGAACTTTCTTAAAATGTACAAAACAAATTGACAAACCCGCAACCAACAGTGACGTAGCCGAGATGAAACAACCAGCACACAATTTAACCCAGTGCAACCCCTCCAATCCAACAATACTGCACATTACATTCACACGCTAAGAAAAAAAAATAACAAAAAAAATCAGGATTCCGTGACTAATTGCTAAATTTGACAGAAACCAACAAAACTGCAAAGAGATTCAAAACATTAAGCAAAAACCCAAACCTTCCAACTTCTCCCAACAGTGTCCATCACATATAAGTTACTACCACAGATTTTCACACACACAATCAGCCCAACCTCGGAATTAGTAATTGAGCGTACATATCTTCTAATTTTATAACTGATATCGTAACTACTCACCTTCATAAACAATAAGAAAATTAAACCTCAATACATCATATACGCAACGTACATATATTACAAAAAAATACATGCAAACAGAAAGATAAACCCCTATCAAGGGAAAAGAACATAACAATAATCGCCTCCCCTGTTTGGTTTGGCCGATCTTGGTGCACAACATCGACCCACATGATTTCCATGAAAACAATCTATAAAAATAAAAGGAAAAATAAATAATCCCAATTGAAAGGCGTGATATGAAAATTAATGCCAGTCAATTAATTTCAAAAGAACAGGAAAAAAACGAGAAAACCCTACCTGAATCGATTGTATAACAGGATAATAATCGGAAGAATCAAAGACCGTGGGGAGAGAGAGTCAGAGAGAGAGATTGGGTAAAAATGTTAACAGGCCGTCTACCTTCGCCTATTTAAAACTCGCTTTTTCTCTCCCAACCAAACGCTTTCCACTAAGTCGGTGGTGTTGGATTCAATGATTCATAGCCCTTGTGAACCTCCTATATAGTCTCACCAATCACCATTACTAGTTTCATTACGTGGTCTTTGCTGGCAACCTATATAAAAGTTACGCGCGGGTTGTGAAAACTGGGCCAATTTTGGCCCAAAGGTTTTGGTTGATTGGTTAGTTTGAAGATAGAGAACCAAGCCCAAACATTTCGGCCTACATCGTTTTCTAATTGGTTTGATTTGGAATTAGGGCTGCATAGCCTACTGATCTAAATTTGGTCCGGTCAGATCTTTTGGGATCCCGTTTAGGTCGGACAGAACCAGATTTATTAATTTAAATAATATTTTTTTAATATAAATTTTAAAATTAAAAAATAAAAACTCTAAGTCAAAATTATGCGTTTTGATGCCCCTCCCTAGTCTCTTGAGTCCCTTCTAGCTTTCTCCCTTCGAAATTAAGTCATCTCCTTTCCCTGATTTACAAAAAACAAAGTTAGGGAAAAAAATATGAAACCGGTCTCGAGTTCGACCACTTCATTGTGCAGCCCTAGTTGGAAAGGATAAATGGTTGGGCCTATTTTTGGCCTTCAAATATGATATATTCATCATTCGACGATCTTGAATCCAAATCGACTTGATAAGCATATCAAACATCCATAAAAACATTAGTATGGTAGCACGTGATTTACACGTACATAATTTAAATATTTAATTTGGTGTTTGCTAATCACGTCAAAATTTTTAGTTGGTAAAAAAAGTGCAAATAGAGCTTATTTTCGATGCGCACTAGGGGTGAAAATCAACTCTCTCGATTCGGTTTTCAACTTCAACCGAGACAAAAACTGCTAGGGGTGCAGTTCTTGGGTTTTCCCAATCAACAACTGAATACCTGATTGTGAGAATCGGACGAGCCGACTAGATTCGGTGGTAAGCCCGGTTCGGTCGGTTGACGAGAGAGAGGGAGAGAGAGAGAGAGATGACGCCGGGAAGAGGGGGAGGCTGCATTGGCGGTGGGGGGGAAGGCTATCTCGTTGGGCGTGAGTTGGAGGGGTAGTGCAAGGACAACAAAGGGGGTGGGAATTGAACGACTGAGGATCGAGGGAAAAAACTATGGGGGTCTATTAACAATGTGAGACTGATTTTTTAAAAAGAGTGTAAATTACTCAAATACCCTCAGCTCTGAGCGGTTTGGCGCACTAGGCCCCCCAAAATTGAGAATCAAATCGAGGCCCTCGATTTTGGAAATGTCTGGGCTGACAGCCGAACCAAGCCTTCCCATAACCGGTTTAGCCCATTCGGTTTTGCCCCGTTTGGGTTGATCCAGTCGATTTCAGTCCATACGAAATAAAAAATTATATAGTTGACTATTGTTTATCTCTCTCTACATCGACCATGAAACTTTTTGTTTAGAAATTTGATTGAGGAATCTAATTGCTTCGACTTCGACATTGATTGAGATTTTTAATTACTTTGAAATCAACACGAGAAAGGGTAACAAAGGGCTAAAGGGGTTATTGGATGTATTACTAAGTTCAAAGACTATCGTAGTGTTTGATTTTAACACTAAAAAATCTGGTTATAATTATTATTTTTTATTATAATATTCATTCAAATATTATCTCTTTTACTTTTTCATCATCTTTCATAAATTATCTTCATTTTTTTCACAAACTTCTATATCTAAAATTTTAACAAACACTCTTAGGTGGGTTTGTTTTATAAAATTTTAGTGTTGTTAAAATTTTAGGTATTGAGTTTAGTGAAAAAGTGAAGAGAGATAATTTTTTATATTTTTTATAGCGAAAAGTAATGATTTGATGAAAGAAAGAGATTATATTATAATATTTTATTATATTAAAATATTAAAAAGTGTAAAATTTTACGATACAAACGAAACCTTAATTAGTTTGGTTGTCCAAAACCCGACCCAATGCTCGAGCTGACACATTCCAAAAGTTGAGGTCAACTTGGGTCTATTTAACACGAGCGGCTCAAATGTAACTGGATTTATAGCCCATGGGTTCAACTTCGGTCCACTTTACACGGATGGTCAGATGTAAGTAGAGGCAGAGCAATAAGCCATGGGATCGTCACGGCGGGAAAGGCTAAAAGCAGAGCGCGAAGTAGCGGGAATAAATCCGCAGCCCAAAACATATTTCATCGCCAAAACATTTTGAAATAATACAGTACTCCAAACAGCCGGTTGTCTGAGATACCCCTCTACGGGGACCTTCTCCGGGCTTCTTTTTTCACTGGAACACGCAAAATTTTCACTCTTTTCCAGGGAAGGTTTCGATGAAGAAGGGAAAGAAAAGTTGGGTTAAGGAAGAAGAAGAGGTCCTAGAAGATGGACAAGATCACCAAGAAAATCTCAATCAATTGCCAGCTCACGACAAGAGCCTCTACGAGGTACCCGAAACTCGTCTCAATTTACAAGTATTTTTCACTGGAACGGTCTTTTCAAATTGATTTCCCCTAGATTCGAATTGAGGTTTACTGGGCATTTCTCTATTTATGCTTCCCGTTAATTTGTTGGGTGATTTTCTTAGCGTTCGCTGTTGTCGTGCAATAAGTTTGTAAGCCCATATTGGGTTCATGGAGGTTATCACTAGCCCTCCATCCGCATAGGCATTTAACTGTGCAGTTAATAATCTGGATTTTGGAGAGCGTGCAATGATTTAGGTCAGTGTATTAGAAGAGGGTTATGTTGATGCGGTATTGGAGGCGCCTAGGTTGGCAAGTCCGAAAGACATCTGGATCAGAAAGATAAAGCGGCTCTTTCTGTATTTTACAAAACAAAGGCGTGGGGGAGCGGATTGCTTTAAATTTAGGGTTTAGGTGAAACATGTTCTCATTCATCTTAACAAAATATGCTTAGAAGGGCTGTTTTGGTGCGTTTTCCCCGCTCTGGCTTGTGTTATTTATCTAATTAGCAATAATTTATGGTCATTTATCAACTAAGCACGGATTGACATGTTTAGTCTGTATAATGTAAAATACTGTTAGCAAACTTTGGTCTGGTTCGTGCTAGAGAGATTTCTGGCTCCACCATGGGGTCTGGACTCTGGAGATGAACCTCTGCACTTTCTTCATGCTGTGACCAAACGTTTTCAGTTTTGTAACCTGTGGTGCAGTTTTCTTTTTCCCCACCCCTGTCTTGTTTCATTCTTGTGTTAGATTTTCATTGCATGTTAGTGGAGCAAGTTATATTAAAAGTAAGACCCGCTGATTGTAGGTTCTTGGAGTGGAGAGGACATCATCTCAACAGGAAATAAAGAGGGCATACTATAAGTTGGCATTGCGACTCCATCCTGATAAAAATCCTGGCGATGAGGTAATGGTGGATTTTGCTTGATACCAACTTTTAATCAACTAGAAGGTTTCTGCATCCATAACCTCTTATGTTACTTCTTATAGGAGGCTAAAGAGAAGTTTCAGCAATTGCAAAAAGTGATGTCAATTCTTGGGGACGAGGAGAAACGAGCACTCTATGATCAGACTGGTTGTGTTGATGATGCCGTGAGTGACTATCTGGATGTTCGATTTTTATTCTTGTTTGAATCAATCACATCAAGGGCTCTGGGATAAGATTATTCCTCGTGTTTTACATTTTCAAGGCATTAATTATTTTTCCTTTAAACCCAATCATTAGTAGTGATGTTGTTCCTAATTGCAAGAAACCGCTGCCATAACTGGGAAAAATATATCAAGGAACTATGCAAATGACAGCATTCCGTAAGATTGAGACAATGCAGAAAGAAGTTCTTCCATTTTCCTTGAGAAATAGAAAATCTCCATTAAATAGCCATGTAAAGCTAAAGGAAACATTTAGGCTATCCAACAGTTGGTTTGTCATCAGCAATTGTATCTCACCTTTCCTTTTTTACGATCAGGATCTTGCAGGGGACGTTGTTCAGAATCTGCATGAGTTTTTCAGAAGCATGCACAAAAAGGTTTCTTCAAGTTTATATGGTCAACACTACTTATAAAAAAAGTTTATTTGGTCAACACCATTACTGATGTCAAATGGTTAGTTATAATAAGACATAAAAGCATTAATGCAGGTCACTGAGGCTGATATTGAAGAGTTTGAAGCAAATTACAGGGGATCTGATTCAGAGAAGAAAGATCTAATTGATCTGTACAAGAAGTGCAAGGGTAACATGAACAGGTACAACACTGATGGTTTTTAGCCTTTTCCATGAAAAAACTTGCCATTTTGATATCCCAAGTTATTTTCTCTGCAGGCTCTTCTGTTCAATGCTTTGTTCGGATCCTAAGCTTGATTCTCACCGTTTCAAGGACATTCTTGATGAGGCTATAACTGCAGGTAAAAATTTCTAGCTGCTTTTTCTGAGGGAGACGGGGGTAGGAATTTTTTTTTTGATAAGAAAAATTATTTGGGCGGGGGGTAGGAAATTAGTTGCTCTACACTTAATTCTGCTGAAGAATTTAGTACCTGATCTCAGTCCCGCTTTGTATGTGGAAGATGGATGCTTGACACGCTGTAATAAACTGTTTAGAACATGGAGATACGCAATAAAAGAGTAGGTCATGTGATAATTTTGCACTAAAAGTAGGATGTTTAGCTAGCTTCAAAGTACGGCCCATTTGGCGGCTGGATTGTTGCCACTATGAGAAACATGGCGCTTAAGAAGCTCAAATAAAGTATGCCTACATGTATTTGTGACATTTGACACATTGGATGCATTTCAAGAATTTTTATCTTTTCCAATAAGCCTAACTTCTTCGTGTAGGAGAACTGAAAGCAACCAAAGCCTATCAGAAATGGGGAAAGCGAGTATTGGAGGCAAAACCGCCTACCAGTCCTTTGAGGAAGCGGGGGAAGTAAGTTTTATATGTTACTCTGATATTTTGCCTTATTCTGGAGCAATTCTGACCTGAACTTAGTTTCGATATTAATTATGGTAAACATTATACAGGTCAATTAGAGAGTCAGAAACAGACCTATATGCAATGGTATCACAGAGACGAGGCGAGAGAAAAGATCAATTTGATACTATGTTCTCATCTTTAGTGTCTAAATATGGTGGGGGTAATGCTACTTCTTCAGAACCCACTGAAGAAGAATTTGAGGCTGCACAGAAAAAACTTGAAAGCCGTAGGACCTCCAAAAAATCAAGGCGGAAGTAACGTAGAATTTTGTTCTAATTGATTGTGTACAAATTGTATGACTATTTAAATGAAACTAAGACTCTTTCTGGTGATGATTTAGATCCATTTTCCTTATGGTTTGAGGTTTTGCATTTTGAAATGGAAGAAAGGGAAACCTGATCTGAAGTGTCCAATAGAACAAAGGGAATCAATTAAATGAATCTCGGTCCTTTTTCCGTTAGTTCCGACGCACCGCGAAGCATAATTAAAAGGTGAAGGCGATATGGGCATTTACGTTGCTCCCCAAGTATCGCTAGTTGGGAGATGAGGTTTTTACTTGGTCCCGCTCTCTGACGTGTTTGCAGGCAGACAAGAAACGAAGAGCCATAGACAAGAATACCGAGTGAAATGCGAGAAAATTTTAGAACAAGCACAAGTTATTTCACCATCTATGATGAATGGTTGACGGTGATCTGTGGCTAGTAAAAGGTTTAGCTGATCTATAAAAGAACGGTAGAAAATGGCCTCGTGAAGCTTCGGTTCGGTGTGGTAGTTGCAGGGCATCATTCCAAGGCAGGTTGTCTGAACTACCACAACATTGTTTCTACTAGTATGGCCCTCTCTAAAACAGTCCAGGCGGTGCTCTCGGACAAAGCCATGTTCCTACTTGTACCATTTTCTTGTACTTCGCTGTTCATACGCTGCCTTTCACTTTGTCGTGATCGACAGGAAATTGTAGTCAACTGACCGAAAACGGGGTATAATCTGTTTGGCTCAAAGGGTGACCACTTTTCTTTCTCCAACTTTTTCTTCTTTGTTCTCTTTTGATCGGGTCTTTATCCAAATTTCTTGCCGACAAGTAGGTTCCTAAGGCTAGGATCAGCTTGTTGGTATCCAGCTATCGGGAACATTTTAGCGTCGGGAACATTTTAGCGTCAGTTTGCAATGTAAAATTCCTTTCACGGTAAAATTTTATTCTCTCTCATTAAATTATAACTTTTAACTATAAAAATATAAAAAATTATCTTTCTTCACTTTTTTACTAAAGTCGATACTTAAAATTTTGACAACACAAACACACCCTTAACCGTGGCGTGCGTCGCAGTGTCGGTACCAGGGAACTTATGCGTGACCTAAAAATGTTCATAAAAATAAAGAAACTTTTGACTACTAATTTTAATTACTTTTGGGGTCTGTCTTGGATATTCAGATGGGTTAAAAAATCCGTTTGCTGTGTTTCCAACCGCTACAGTTTTACAGTAGTCTAAAACGCGTTTGCACGTGCAGGTAGTTTTATAAATTTATTTGCAACGGAAGTCTTCTTGAAAATCATCTTCCGAGGATTCTTTAATGTTCCTTCCTCTTATTTTTTGTATGGGGGCCAACGTTATAGACAATTTTCCCAAGCAGAGGTACAAGCATGACTTTCCTTTCTGGACTCTCTGCAAAACAACGTACGTTACAAGTTCAGAGAAGAAATAGAAGTGCCCCCCCCCCCCCCCCCCCCGCGTTCTTTGTCGGTCCCTCTGAAGAAGGGATAGCAATGGGCTCGTTTTTTCACTTTTAGGGACAAAAACAGTTAATACTTAATATGCTACCTTACGGTCTGCAATGAAAGCGAAGCGAAGATGGCAGTTATCAATTATTTGGAATGTATTCCTTCTTTAATTTAAGCAACGGAACAACTATTAATTATTTAGGAAATCAACGTGCAGAAAAATATTGTTCTACAAGCCAAGCCGCTCCAGTGAGGACATCGCCACCAACTTAGAAATGATTCGATATTTGCTGCAGCCCACCTCATTAATTGGTTTGGTCTTGGCCCACTTATGATTACACCCAAATATGCATTTCATAAATAAATAAAAATCCCATTGGGTCAAAGTCTTATCCTTTCTTACGTGCCTAAAACCAATCATAACAACCCACTAAGACCAATGGCTGGGCAGAACAAGAACTGTGAAACTTCGTGGAGTATCCTATCTATAGACCAAGTTTGAAGTCTATATATATATTCCCTTTCTTATGTTGTTTTATGAGTTTTCCATAAATGCCCTTCCAATGTGACATTCATTGATTTAGGGTATGTTTATTTATCGAAATTTTGAAGAATATTTTCAAAATTTTAAGAATTTTTTGAATGTTGAAGTTTATTGGGATTTGTAAAAAGTTTGAAGTGTATGTGTAAAAATTTGAAATTTTGAAGTATGCTTTTTTTGTTCAAAATTTTGAACTCCCAAAATTTTGAGCAAACAGACGTGTCCTTGGAGATGAGGTCGATGAGGCCATTCAATGTAATATTTTTTTAAATGCCGTGCAGGGGCATTTTCGCCCTTTCAAATTGTATTGATAGCTTGGAATGTAAGGCAAAGGACATTAACATAGTCAGCAACTTTGACACTTGTTGTGTTTTTATTGAACATGACTTTGAAGATTTTGATAGGTCAATATCTTCCGTTAGTTTGTAGAAGGATTATGGATGAAGGGAGATTTATGGGAAACATATAAAACTACAAGAATGTCGGGGAAAAAAATATTGAACTCTAAAAGCATTTTAAAGAAAATGCCAAATCACATGGACACGAATTAGGGCATGTTCGTTTTGAACATTTTCAAGGATTTGCATCATATTTTTTAACATTACAATCTCAACATCACATAAACAGACATTTCAATACAACTCATTATTATCTTTTTTACACACATAAATACAAATAAATATTTTTTACACGCATGATAATAAAGCTCAAACCAATCATAACAGTCCACTGAGACCAACGGCTGGGCAGAACAAGAACTGTGAAACTTCGTGCAGTATCCTATCTATAGGCCAAGTTCGAAGTCTAATGATAATTTTTTTTCCTATTAGTGTCCAGATCAGTTCACTCTTACTTAAACTAATCTTAATATTTGTGCAGTCTCCAGACAAATAGGAGAATTACCAAATTAAAGTTCCTGAAGATGATACAAAAGATTGATGGTATATATAAGATTTTGAACTGGAGATGTTAGAGAGAACATATCACCCTATCCCAAATGTTAACGTTTAAGGTTGTGTTTGTGTTGTAAAATTTTAGTGTTGTTAAAATTTTAGGTATTGTGTTTAGTGAAAAAGTGAAGAGAGAGATAATTTTTTATATTTTTTTGTAGTAAATAGTAATAATTTGATGGAGAGAGAAATTATATTTTAATATTTAATTGTGTTAAAATTTTAGATGAAGTAAAATTTTAGTACACAAACGCACCCTAAGACAACCCTCGTAGTCTCTCTCTAATGATATTTTTTAAGTTGCAAGGACGGTGACATCACACCATACTGGGAAAACATTCCCCAGTGCGAGTGCTCCCCATGAATCTGTAAATGCAAGCAAAACTTTGTTTTTTTTAGGTCTTCCTTACCTGTCACTTTTTCTTTTGGCTGTCAATGTCATGCTCCCTTTCTCTCTTCCCAGCTATTTAATTAAGTTTTATAATATAAAAGTTTGCCTTTCAGCATATATATATATATATATATATTTCTCTCTCTACTTTTTTGGGGAGTGATCAACCTTTACTTATCGTATTATTGCTTGGATTACTTAGGAATTGCTTGGATTACTCCCCCTGACAAGGTGGTGAAGGTAGCTTTATTCATTTTTATGACTCTTACCCGTAAGATCCCTCATATTTTCTGCAACTTCAGTAGCCTCAAGAATCTTTCCCAGAAGAATTTTACTCGGTAACCTAACTGATATTTCTCTTCTCTCTCTCTCTTTTTTTTGTCCTTTTTATTCTGTTTTATTTCGTTTGGTTTCGAACAATTCAACTTCTAAATTCCTTTCAATTATGTATCTTTGATCTCCGAGATGCTATAAATTTAGTAGGTATGACTAGCAGGATCTCTCTTTGCAGTGGGACTTATTTCAGTTTTTGCCTTTCAGCTTCTGAAGGTCCAACGGAGAGAGAGAGTGGTGATAGAAAATCAAAGATGGAGGACTACGAAGTGATAGAGCAGATAGGAAGAGGATCATTCGGAGCTGCTTTTCTTGTTCTCCATAAGATTGAGAAAAAGAGGTAGAAGAATTTTCTGACCCAGCTTTGTTTCTTTCTATATGTTAATTTTCTCAAGTCTGACGTACTTGTTAGAAAGATAATTAGTATCTAGATGTTGCTTCTTTCAATTTTAACCAATTAAGTCTAGATAGCATCATAAGCTTGCATTCAGGGAGTTAACTTCCTCCAATGAAAGGAAAATCAAGAATTGAAGATTTCTGCGTTGGATTGTATAAATGATATCCATCCAAACAGGAAAAAAAACTGAGTAAAAGTTGTGTTTTTTATTTCCATTTCGCTGATTGTTTACTTTCTTTTCGTTTTAGATATGTGCTGAAGAAGATTCGCCTGGCTAAGCAATCAGAGAAGTTCAAACGTACAGCACATCAGGAGGTCAGTATTTAAAAAACTTTGGTTACCGTAGAACTTAAGTATCTGCTGCACTGAAGTTAACTTTCTGTATCTGTATTCTTCCAAAAGATAGGTTTTAATTTCTTTGATATAGTCCACCCATTCAGATTTAGTCGGGTTCATTTCATCTGTCCTTTCAGTCATGTGGCCTGTCTTTAAAGTCTCTGGATATATATTCTGAATTTCCGCTACTGAGTTGATGAAAATATATGTCTTGGGCTGCTCTCCCTTCTTTTCAAGAAAAGCATAAGGCAAGTTTTACATACAGAGGCAACAGCACACTCACAGCATATGCACCTGCTTCTCATTTCAAGCAAATGGATCAATATAATCTGTGGAGAAGGACATCTACAATCAATCATTCATAAACAATTTTACTCAGAGTTGGTTTTCTACCTTTTCAGAAAATTCTGTTGTTTGTTTCTTTAAAGGTTCAAATGCTTTAAAGTGATGATGTTGTATGATATACAATAATTAAAACATGAAAGTAAAGTGCTATGCTGAGACAATTACAATTCGGAGATCTTGATTTCCTGTCTAGCTTTTACATCAACTACCCAAGAATATGACCTCTACAGTCAGACTCCTGGGCATCAAGCCAAACCGGCTCTCTCAAAGCGTAATTCTTATGAAAATAACTTATCAGACAATGCTCTTAACTCATATCGATGATGGTTCTTCTATTTCTATTGCAGATGGAGTTAATTGCAAAACTAAATCACCCATATATTGTGGAGTACAAAGATGCTTGGGTAGACAAGGTGAATGTGTGAGATTTTTTGAAATGAAACCTGCCTATTGCTTTAAAATGGCATGGCAGGCCTATGATTTTCTAGAAACCTATAGCTACTGTGATTATTTTCTGCTCGGTTTTCACACATGTTCATTATTTTGTTTTGTTTGTAGGGAGAATGTATATGCATTGTAACGAGCTATTGTGAAGGAGGAGACATGTGAGTAACAACATTTGTGACGTTAATAATTTATTTGGGTTTTGCGTGGTGAAACAGGATCTGTTTTTCGCATCAAACAATGAACGAAAAAGATCATCCACAAATTCAGAGTCATATTATAAAGTCCCTTCCCAACTAATGCTCAAAAAAGATTGATGGCCCCTCAGATCTACTGTTACAAACAAGAAACAGACAATGAATTACAATTTGAACATGTATTTTTGTAAGCAATGGACATGTAGAAAACATATAAAAGTATCAGAATGCTTCCTATTGATCATGGAATGAGGAAACATGATTTTTTTTCTTCCCCCTTTGGAGCAGGGCTGAGAATGTTAAAAAAGCCAGAGGAATATTCTTTCCGGAGGAGGTAATCCGTAAGATTTCATGGTCTTTAAGTCCTCCTAATGTACTTAGACAACGTAATCTGCTCCTACTCTATATTGTTATTCTATTTCATATTTCAGAAGCTCAGCAAATGGCTGACTCAGTTGTTGCTAGCTTTGGACTACCTCCACTCCAATCGTGTACTTCACAGAGATCTTAAGGTATCGTATTGTATCCATCATGGCAGATAAAGATCCTAATACCTATACTAACTCAACCTCATTGAATTGCAGTGTTCTAACATATTCCTTACAAAGGAGAAGGACATCCGGCTTGGTATGAAGGAATAATGACCATTACGGGGCAGAACTTTATTTCTTGCATGAGGTTTAGCTTCCTTGACTTCATGTCTTCTAAAGCACTGTATATCTTACATGGACTGTACAGGTGACTTTGGACTCGCAAAACTACTCAACACAGAAGAGCTTGCTTCTTCGGTATGAACTTGCATATATCTTTGTTGGTTTACTTTGTGCGTACTTTGTGCCAGTGCTTCAAGTCTTCCTGACGTTTACACCTACACACTTCACTTTTCACAAACCCCAATAAATCTCAATAAAGTAAAGATTCCCAAAATTTTGGGAATATTCCCCAAAATATTGGCAAACAAACATCCCCGTTGTCTTGTCTATAACGATAAACTGTCTTAAGACCCTATGCTGTATTACACTGCCCTGCCAACTTTCTAGTTTATATTTGTCACTCTAGAAATGCTTGAGTGGTTTTGAGATTTTAGGGATTAGGTTATGAGTATGGTAAATTCACTTTTTTGCATTTGTCCGTCTTCAATGCCTTTATGTTTTACATAGGTTGTTGGAACTCCCAACTACATGTGTCCTGAGCTCCTTGCAGACATTCCTTATGGTTACAAATCCGATATATGGTCGCTTGGTAAGTGTAATAGAAGCATGGCTCTATTTTAACAAAGCTGCAGCTGTGAATTGTGATCTTCACTAGGGGTCTTGGAATAATAACTTGTTTACTTTTCAGGCTGCTGTATGTTTGAAATTGCTGCCCATCAACCAGCATTTAGAGCTGCTGTAAGTTTGAGCTTCAGCCATTTGTGCTGAAATAATTATGAGCTGTCATTGATGCCTTTGCGCTTGCTTGAAAATTTTTTTAAAAGTAAAATACGTCCCTTAAGCTCTGAATTTGACAGGACATGGCTGGACTTATCAATAAAATAAACAGATCCTCCATTTCTCCACTCCCAATAGTATATTCCTCAACACTGTGAGTTACTCTTCCATAGTCACCACCCCGTGGAATCTAAATGAATGGTGCATCTAATTTACAAGTATCGATTGAACGAGAATGTTTCACGTCACAGGAAACAACTTATCAAGAGCATGCTGCGGAAGAACCCAGAACACAGACCAACGGTGAGTTCAGGTCAATCTGTCCCTCATTTCTCATTATTTCTGAAGACCTTGATGTAACTGCTTCATCTTTACACTTGTAGGCGGCAGAACTCTTGAGGCATTCACATTTAAGACCATATATCCTCCAGTGTAGTAATCCATCTCCCGTTTTCCTACCAATCAAACCAATAAACAATTCCAAGGAGAAGGGACCAAGAAAATCGTTATCTGACAGACCTAGCAGTGGCAAACACAACAAAGACAAAGGAGTACTAAACGAGCTTCAAGGTACTCATCCATCTGAGAGAAATGCTGATATGCAGCCCAGTAAATTGTCTAACAGTGACAAGTCAACACTGACGGTTAGTGCAGAAGAGGACCTTGAGACCAAGAAGGTAGACCCTACTTGCTATATTGTGGAAACATCCAATGCCCTCAGTGGTTCAAATGATTCTGAAGCACCTGTTTGCAATGGAGACAAGCTAGCAGACTCTCCACATGCATCTGAAAAGGAACGGATCAATAATGGGATTAGATTGGAGAGTACACAGAATTCCCCTTACAAGCAACGGGAACAGACCACTGAAGATCTTGACCAACTGAAACTGGTTGATATCAAGATTGTGACAGCAAAAGAATTTTACAACCAAGTTCAAGAAGATGCTGAAGAGGAAAGCAAGCTGGCTAAACTAGGGAAGCGAGTTCTTGATGATGCTGAATCCGGAGATTGCGGGAAATTGATAATGTCCAATGGGTCCGTTTGTGCTGAAAGTTCATCATCAGCCGAGCCAATTGCTGAAAATAAACCTGATCTAGAATTCAGAACTATTCAAAAGATGGAAATGCTTGATGCATACCCAGAAGTCTATAACTTGGAGCGCACACATGAAAGTAATGGTGCACTTCCATGTGAAGATGGAGTAACAGAAAAAACAGATAACCTAAGTTGCTCTTTGCAAACAGAAAGAGATGATACTCATGTTAATACTCAGGCTCATAGTGACATCTCTTTACTGAGAAGACTTGCTGCAATTGTTGGGGATGAAACCAAAAGTGAGTGGAGCAATCCAAATCAGCAAAGAGCAGATGCCCTGGAGTCTCTGCTCGAGTTATGTGCTCAGCTACTAAAGCAGGACAAAGTTGAAGAGCTAGCCGGTGTGCTAAGACCATTTGGAGGAGATTCTGTCTCATCTAGAGAAACAGCAATTTGGTTGACAAAGAGCCTAATGTCTGCACAAAAATTTAATGGAGGTACCTAATCTTTGAGAGATGATCGGCATTAATTGCTTTAAAAGAATGTGGGATTGAATGTGTGGAATAAAGTGTATATCATCCACATTGTTGGTTTGAATGATGATAGAGGCTTGGAATAACATTTAGCACATTTGTAACTTATCATTGGCTTTGAGGGGGAATGAATCGAAAAAAGTTTTGTACGAGCATTTTTCTTTTTTTCTGAGCAATGTGATACTTCAGTTATCATTAAGTCGCAGTAAAAAATATCTGGTGGGATACAATCAGAGTTTTTTTTTTAAAAACCAAAGATTCCTGATTTGACTGGCCAACTTTTTTTTTTCTCAGCAAGGTGTAGTAGATATCATTGCAAAATAAGAAGCCTCACAGATATTTGGTTAGGAGGTCCCAAACAGACAAGGGATCCTGACCATAGGAAAACACAAGACAATAAACTAAAACTTAAAGTAAAAGACTAGCCGATCGAAGTCGATCTAAGCTTCAGACAATTTTCAAATATTTTTCATTTCATGGCAACAGAATGTGTAATATGCTTTTGTCTTTTTGGTTAAAGCAAATTTTGTTGGGAGGATCACGTTAGATTATTGTCAGTCAACTTTAATAGAATGTATAATCCCATTGTTTTCCGAACACATGAACACTCAATCAACTTCATCATTTACAACTTATTTCTCGGCCATCTCAATAATTTGTTGGCACAAAACTAAGGTAAAAATCAGCAATGAAGTCACTCATGTATTGTGTCGTTCTAACAATAAGGGGAAACATACTCATTTTGTAGTTAAGGAGACCTTTGAGGAGAAGCTTTAAATTATGGCACTTCACGTTTTCCTCAGATGCATCTATGACAGACATGTACTGATATGGGATGGGTTCTTTTTCTCTGCCAAACTTTGCTTCTCCGAAACCTCAGCTTGCCCATTTAGAAAGAGACAGATAGCAACAGGTGAGGTAAAGAGGTGGTATGTCTTTGTATTTTAAATGGGTTTATTTATGTGGAAGATCCAACAAGGTCATGAGAATCACCAATCACCATCGGCAGACCTCCCAAATCCGGAATCCCTATCATGATAATTTATGGCCATCTCTTGAAAAGATTACTACACCCTCAGTGAAGAAGGGGCGATTACTTCCTAATCAATGAGGAATCCTAAGCGGTGTGCTCCTGTGGTTCCTACAATGAGGTTGTTCTATGGGTCCTACGAGCCGTGACCCCAAAGCAATGAAAGGAAAGCTGTCGTTGCAAACGTTTCGCATCCTATTTATGAACTAGAATGTTGAAGACGCTTCACATGCCACTCCGAGAGAGCTATATAAAGTTAGTCTCACACAAGCACATGCCTAAAACAAATCCATAGTTTCCCTGTATCTCTCTCCTCCCAAAAAAATTGACCCAGAGAAATGGCAGGGCTATGTTCATCTACCGTCCACATTCTTCTGCTAGTTGTGTTATTCTGTTATGTGACCAAAGTTATGGCGCAGGACTTTGGCATTGCACCTTTGGCAGCGTTGGAGACTGGAGCTGGATCTTCTCTGCCGGTGTCAGGAGCAGTGATCTCTTCCTCTATATTGGCCACTTTTATTGCCTTTTTACTGCTGTGAATCTGGAATTTTCAGGTTATTATGTTTTGAGTGGAGATGATAATATATGAGCTGTTGGGTAATACCTTGTCACCTTGCATGTTTTGAGAAAATTAGCTAAAAGTGGTCTGAATATTAATATAGAATCGCAGGCAATCAATATAGTTTGGCGGCTTCTTTTACACTGCTCACTTTTTATGGTTGTCAAGGAGGATTTGGGAATTTGTTCCATGACTATGATTTTCTCTAAATGCAATAAAGGTTGCTATATTACTATATGGATTTAAAATGTGGACAGAATTTCCACATTCTTGCAATCAGTGAGAATTTTTAATAAAATTTGAAAGTTACGTTCTTTTTTATTTTTTTAAAAAATCATTCAAATATATAATGTGTAGTGGTCATTCTTCTGCAGCGCCAGACGAGAGTACGCTTTCAAACGGGCGTCCTCTGTAGTCTGTACTATCTAAAAATGCTGATGCACCGTTAGGCCCAGAGTAATAAACCACTTGCGTGGAAACTACCATCAGTTGGAGGGCCCAGTTTTCTTGATAGTTCTGGGCAAACCGACATAGATTAAAGGTTATTTCGTTGGCGGGCCCCCTTTTTCGTCTGCCACGTGTCGGAAAAGGTTATTGCTTTGCTCTCCACCGACCCTCTTTTCTGCACGTTAGTCGCACACGCTTACTCAGACAGCCGTTTCACACTTTACAGAGGGGACTTGTGCCGTTCGTAGCCGTTTCCGCCCATTTTACTAGCTGTCCAGTGCTCCCACTAGGGTCCACACGCCGCGCAAATCCCCTTATAAAGACTGGCCTCTCGGCGATTCTCTAGAGCAGCAAAGACCAAGGTTGAAACTTGAAAGGGTTCTTGATCAATCTCTCTCTGAGCCTAATATATTTTTCTTATAATCCCATTTCTTTGTTGAAGATCACCATGGCCCAAGTTAGCATTTCGAAGGCATTGATGCTCGTCCTCGTGATAGTGGTCAGCTCAGCGGCTGCGATGGTCTCGGCTCTGGACAGCGAATTGGCGCCGACGCCGGCGCCCACCATGGACACCGGAGCGGCTTTCTCTATGCCGGTCTCTGTTGTAGTTTTGGGGTCATCCCTCGCCCTATCTCTTCTTGCTCTGCTCAAGCTCTGAGTTCCTCCACTGTGGCTGTTTTGGCTACAAGGCATTGAACGTGATATAGATTGGAGTTTTACTTAGCAGTTTTGTGTTAAATATTTGATTGTATTCGCTTAATTCCTTGTTGTTCTTCTTGTCACGGAATAAAAAGTTTTCTTTTTGATTATCCATTATCAAGACTTCTGCGAATTAATTGTATTATGTTCGTAGCCCAGATTATGATTTCTTTAGAAATAAAACTAATATTGAGGGCAATTCCCCACCATTAAGAGTTAGGTTATTATGCTAAGCACTGTGAGTAATAATTAAGATTAAAAATTTGAGATCTAACAGATGTGGTTAAACACATCAATTTGTGGCGCGATCTGAAACCTTGGATTTTGAAGAATATATTTGCAAAGCATGCTCAGCACAATAACCGAACTCACTTTCAAATAAGATTTGAGGTCGCTTTAATCTATTTTCTAGTGCTTCGCAAGAAACAATAATTCACTTATCTAAAAGTTTTTTCTGGGTAATGGGTTAGCCTCTTAATTATGGGTCAATTTTAAACTCGGTCTCTAACTATAAAAACGGAGATTTACGTCCTCTAACTTTTGAAAATCATCAATATAAGCTTCCGATCAAATCAGCCGTTAAATCAAATGGAAGCATATGTAAGATGATCGAAATGTCTCTCCAAGACAAATTTAAAAAATAAATAACAATATAAAGTATTGAAATAGAATTTCAATTGTTTTATTTTAATTTTTTAAAAAATATTAATTTTATTTTCATGAATTTTTTAATAATTTTTTCTTAGAGTGATATTTCGGTCATTTTACATAATTTTCGACTTAACTATTAATTTGGACGAGAGCTTACATTGATGGTTTTCATAGTTAGGGTGACAAGATTGAAATTGGCCCATAATTAGGAGGCTAACTATGATATTACTCAAGTTTTGTTTTTATCAATTTATTATATTTTTTCCTCTATCCCTCTCTCTTGAGACATGTTTCTTATCATGGTCCGGTCCAAAAGAACCTTATCGAGATTAATATGGGAACTGATCCTAAAAGATTGGTCTAATGGTTAAGGCTTAGGTTTTAGTGTATGCTTCCTTTAAAGTCTTTCAAAATCTCATACAAAATCTCATAGTTGCACCAACCCTTTTAACTACTTTTGAGAAGATTCAGTGAGGAATAATAACTTTTAACAGCCACAGCATTGTGCATCTTTTCTTCTTCTTCGAAATCCAAATACCAATTGTCAAGTTGTTCTCACTTCCCTCAAGTTGGGCTGGCTTCAATTTGGGACGGGTTGATCCCGATCCTCTACCAACCCAATCGTATAGACCAGAAAACCAAGCCATTAGAGATCGCTGATTAGATAGAAACAAGACGTCAGAGTTCAACCCCGTAATGTCATACGTTTCCTGATGATCAAAGCCATATGCAGTGCACATGGAGTTCTGTTCAGCAGGTATGGCCCCTCAGTCCCGCTGGCCGCTACCACCTGGCAATGCGCCAACCGACTTGACACGGAAACGGCAACCCACATTTAGCAGCGTGTCTGGTCCCCATTCGGTGCCGACCATGTCCGCGGACCTGTTGTCTACTCACCAAAATTTACAGCTGTTCGGCTTACCGTATAGACATTCCGTTTAGCAAAAAAAAAAAGAGTATAGACATTCCTCACATATGTATGTATATATATCCGTTCTTCCACTCACATTTCAGCAGCTCAGGTCGTAATTTAAGGCTTAAAACGATTTTGTAGTACTTTTCTTGGTACTTGAGGCATGGCCCAAGTCAGCAACTCCAAGGCCTTGACGCTTGTCTTCGTGGCTGTCATCTTTTGGACGGCTGCTGCTACAGCATTCGCGCTGGATAGCAGTACGGCCCCGTCGCCTGCTCCGTCAATGGACACCGGTGCCGGGTTTTTTACTCCGGTTTCTGGCGCTGCAGTGGGATTCTCTATCGCATTCTCTCTAATCGCCCTCTTCAAGCAGTGAACACCGACACGAGACTACTCCGCTACACAGATTGATGTCCATGGTTTGGGAGTGCCTGGGTGTATTATTTTTTCTGTTACGTGTTGAAACGATTAAATAATAAATTCTTTTTACGTAAATTACGATTTGAATTTTGTTCTTGATGATCCTTATATAAGGCATATTTCCAAATTACACTAAAAAAACGGTTTCCAGCGGCGGTCTGAACTCTGAACTGCTGGGTGCTACAAACGGCAGCCTTTTTACAGAAACGCTGCTAGAAGCGGACATTCACCGGCATTTTTGAAAAACTGCCGCTAAATCCTGTATTTAACAGCGCTTTTTAAAAGATGCTGCTTAAATCCCAGTTGAAGGGAAGGTGCTAAGAAGCATATGGGGGCTTTTCCACCCCCCTAATCCCACGAGATATATGGTAGACAGAGGAGAATGTTTGTTTTATTGTTTTTCCTTCTTTGACTGAAAACTCGAAACCCTTATGCCATACACTTATTTTTTTGGGGCCAGTAAAAGCTTGGAACTTTAATATAGTGACTTCCAACCGAATCAGATACGCATATTCCACCACAAATGGGTAAAAAATCGCCAAAAAAAGAAAATGTAGCACAGCATCTTTCATTTTTAAAAGGTTATATATATCCACTTAGTTGTTAAACTCAATACATTACAATGTTCAAGCACATGCAGAACAGCTTTTATGACGTATAGATTCTTCCTAAGCATCTATACATCCATTTTCCATGGTACGAAGGTATATGACAGCCCAAGCCATCTTTCAAGAAGCAGTGCCTTTGGACTGTTGAACGTCCAGTTCATGCTCTGCCACCATGATACAGGAATCCGCTTCCAGAGACGAAACGGAGCTCTTATCTTTTAACAACGAATCCTTTGGAGAACTTAGCATCTCTGTCGTGCACTGCACATCGGGCGCTATGCCAACTTGATCTATATCATGAAGTGCGGGCGATAAATACTTCGCTACTGTTACAAAGAGGGCTGACCCATCGTGGAGCTCTGTGACACTCTGCAGAAACAGAGAGTCAGAATTCGCATGCAACATAGTCTAAAAAAATTATGTGGTACAGCGATTTTAGCTTGACAAAGGTGGTTGTAGAGTTTGGAAATCAGAACTTAAAATAACGTGATCGACATATGTTACAGAGGATCAGGAAAAGGAGGAAGGGGGGTGGGGTGGGTGTGAAGACATAGAAACGTTATCAGAAAGAGTGGAGCACTGGAGCTGGCACCTAACATGTTATGGATGATAGAACATTATCAATTCAAGTGCTCAAGAGTACCTAAGCCTCCAATGGGAATCACCAGAAGCGCTTTTAGTGTTCACATCTTTCTATTGAGCAGTGCAATTATCGATCTCGGACTAAAAATACCTGAATTTTTCCTTTCCCAAAGGTCTTGTGCCCAACTAGTAATGCCCTGCCATTGTCGTGTAGTGCTCCTGCCAAAATCTCGCTGGCGCTAGCGCTTCCCTCATTGACCTGTTTCAAGATGTGGTAATTATTATAGTTTAGGGGGTGATGATATATAAAGACTGCAACATTCCCTATGACCTTCATTCTCTCTTAGTAAATACTAAGAGCCGACAGGCATATGATACCAATTTCAACTGGTAAGGATGAACCAGACCACTCCATATATTTTTCTGAAAATGAGAGGATAACCAATCAGCTTAAACCAAATCAACTGGGTTTATTCAGATCCATTCGGTTGGCCCAGTTCATTTTTGTGTGGAAGGTACCCCAATTCAAATTCAGTTCAGATCTTTTATTCCGGAAAAAAGCAAGACAAAAATGAAATTAGATACTTACAAGCACTACAAGGGGATCATGGGTTATCGCATGGCCATTGACCATGTTGATGGGTGACATATTTCCTTCCCGGTCAATTGTGTTTACAAGAGTCTCATCCCCATCAAGCCATATTTGAGCAACATCAAGTCCAGCTTTTACAAGCCCCCCCTAATTTATGAGTTAAAGGAAAAAGGAAAACATTATTCGAGGTCAGAATATGATCTTTGTTAGGTTTTCCTGTTGCAAATAAGGAGAGGAAATTACTGGATTGTTCCGCAGATCAAGTATGTATGACTGTACGTCCTGACTTTCCATTTCATCAATTGCATTTTTCATATCAGCAGCAGCAGTCTGTCATCAAATATATCCATATCTTAATCACCCTCCATTGCAAACAACTCGACAACTTAAGAACTGAACAGTTGACTTTAGGATAATAGGCCAAATCATAAAAAACTAGCAGAATCCATGAATTCTCCATTATCTCTAGTCATAGCTACCTGAGAGAAAGCTGAGAGCTTCACATAACCAGTTTTTGTCAGACGGCCTTCTGCTGTTCTATGGGGGATTATGGCACTGGATATGGGTGAAAGCTTAATGTACTCCCTAGGCAGTTTAACCTTCAATCAGATGAGGCAAGTGTCTAGATTAGTTCATTGCAGCATACAATCATATCGTGTGCATATAAGCAGCCAGGGCAGATGCAGACTATCATATGAAACTACCAGTTGAGTCCTTTCTGTTCGGTCAGGAAGAAATTGCATCAAGCAACAAATCACACCAACGCAATTCTATATAATGAATCCTTCATTACCTCTCTGATGCTAGAACCACTTCCCAAGTCTTTGCTCTGGAAAACAGAACACGATATTAGTGGACGGATATGCTATTGTTAAGTGGATCAGATTAGTGGACGGAAATTGAATAATCTTGGATGTTCATTTCTAGCCTTGTTTCCAATTAGCATGTGGAATTTAAGTGTTACATTCTTGTCCACAAGCACTATCAAAATAACCCGATTAAATGAAGTTTGACACTTTTCATTCTTGCACCACTTGAGGCAAATCATCCCTGGCAAAATATTCAGCTGGCAGGCACTCACTACCGTTCATGAAACTTTGGAGTTGGATGAAAAATAGAAGGGAAGATTTCGTGTAGCTCTCAGAGGATGCTGCATTGCATCAAGTCTTATGTAACCTATATATGATGAGTCAATGTTGTCCAAGCTCCATATCTGGGATACAGGGAAGCAGTATAGGACGTTGTTCTGATCTTCATACAGACAGAGTAAAACTACTGCCAAAACAAGAAAGATAAATGGAACCTACTAGTTCTCCAAATTGAAAAGACCTGATCATATCATTCTAGAAAGCAGTAGCAAGTTGAATCTTGGTTATATAAATTCAGCATTATCCAAAGGTAAGAAAGAAAAAGTACTGAAGACTTCGCTGACCACTTTGAAATGGTGTAATAATTTGTCACTACAAAGAGAGAGAATGATAATTACAGAGTTGAGTTTTACTGTGACAGCTGTTCCAGCACGCCCTCTAAGCTTCCGTGCAGCTGCTTCGCTATCAAGGCCATCAACCCTCTCCCCTGAAATTCCAAAGACAACATTTTAGACCTACAATGACATAAGTGTGATGAATATTAGGCTTTGGAAAAATTAGGCCCTTTGTAAGAAACCATCTTAACTCTCCATAACACATTGTGCTCTATGTATACAATAGAGAGAGAGAGAAGAGCAAAAGAGCATTATATATGAATAACTGCTGAGATGCAAAGAAAGTACTTAGGTTTGGCTTGGCTATTTAAACAGTTACAATGGAAGTAGTTGAATTGGTGCAAACTGCCAATTCCTGTAAATAGTATTTAGAATAATTAACTGCCATAACTCTCCGACATTAGTGCATGTAAAGCTCCTAGAACTCTGACGCAATCAACAGTTGGCACATGAAAGATACCATTTTCAATTTTCCGACACTTTCAGAAAGTCATCTCTGATATTCCCCCATAGAGGCAAAGACCATTCATTTTCTGTGCTAAAAGAAGCATCTAAGTTATATAAGCAAAGAAATTCAGCCATCTAAAGCATGAGGAAAGGCTAACTTTATAAACCCAAAAAGAGGTTTTCTCTTGAGAAAGCTTAGAGCATAAAACTTGGAGGCAACGGCAGTAGTGTATTGTAATGGATAAGTAACGTCCCCTTATTCTTAGCTGAAAGATCTCAGATGGTTTTGTACCATTAATTTCAATCAACTCGTCTCCTTCATGTATGCCAGCACGAGCAGCAGGGCTACTGTCCACACACGACAAAACAACCTGCAATGTGGACAAGATGGAAATGACTTTGGTGCTTGAATCTATGATGGGTAATGGTATCAGGGAAACAGGTCCCCCCACCCCTTTTTTCGTTCCTTCCAATTCTGTCACGCTTTCATTCATTTGACATAAAGTAGAGACAGAAAGAGATTTTTATAGCAGAAATATCTGTATATCCTAAGAACACAACAGCCACTAAATCAATTTTATCAAAGAGGTCACTTGCTACTGATATTCTTTTTTGAAAAATGAGGATTCTTTTCATGTCACTAACTAACCAAATGGCCCGTTCTTGGTTCAACATTAATGAAAAGGCCGACTCCTTGCAAATTTCCATCGCTTCCAATTCTGAAATTTTGATATTCCTGCCAGTAAAACCATTCTAAGATCGATCACAATCATTTCTATTGGACTTATATCTTGCAAACTCTGAAGATCGTGGATATCTGTACAAATATAATGGAACAAAATCGAAGAGTTACGAATAGAAAAAAAGGAAAGCGTGGTCGTAGAAGGACAAAAGATCAACGAGACCTTTGGACTGATGATCCGAGTAAATGGATCTCCAAGAGTTGAAAGCATTCCGCGGATTTTCTTATACGCCGCGTCCTCTGAATTCAGGGGAAACATTTCCACCATTGTTTGTTGCAACTTTGAATCCCAATCTGCAAAACATGCAATCAATATCGGAAAACTTTTGCTTCTTACTCCATCTACTTGCTTCAGCAACCAAGGACACATTTAAACACAACTAAAAAAGGAAAAAGGAAACCAGTAGGACAAGGACTGATTGAGAATATAGTGTCCCATATACCTTGATGATTAAATGTTGGGTCTACGAAGGTTTCTCGAATCAAACCCCAAGCCTCCACAAGTGTTCTTTGAACTGTGTTCACCTGCAAACAAGCTCTATACACTTATTACCACTTGTCTAATTTGCTCAAAATTTGTAAATCCATGTACAGCTCAACGGAGCGAAATAGATAGCAATAGTATATGAAATTATAATCGAGAGAGAAGTAAGAACCTCTCGTGTCCTTGAAACAGGAAACGCGACGGTGAGAGACTCGGCCAGAGCCGGGGAATCCCAGCAGACCGAAGCTAAAGCAGCGGCCACGGCGGCAAACCCGAAAATCCCTTTTCCGAAGGATCCGAACAGTTCTTGACTACCGAGACGTTGTGTCTCAGACTTCGGTTTATACCAAGCAGAGGGCACAAAGGACTCACTCCAGTTCTCGCTTCTTCGACGACTGAGGCATGAAAGTCTCTGAGAATGGCTTGGCCGTGAAGAGGAACTGGGGAGTTTGGTTGAGATTGGTGAGCTAAGAGTTGGTTTGAGATCCAAGTTGCGGCACAGAGCAGAATCCATTCTCAGTCTGCTGCGGAACAGGGGAAACAGGGTCCAACACCGACGACCGTTATTTGTTGTTGGGATTCTGACGGGGTCCCCACAGGAATCTTCTGACTTGTGGCTCTAAGAACCATTGCGTATGCGGTTATCTTTAGCGGACAATTTCATTCCATTTAAGCGTTTCAAGCGTCCACGCAATCTCCGATTCTCCCAGCGACTAAAACTGGCATTTCCAACTGTCAAGAATAATTATGTTATCAATTCACAAATTTGTCTATATAAGAAAAGTTTTACGTTAACTAATATTCTTTAATATTATTTATAATTTAGAATTAAGAGGCATACTACTTATTATCATATAAAATGAAAAAAAAACATATTTTATTCCATATATACACGTCTTTGAATAGCTGGGCTGACCTAACTCTAAAACTAGTCGAGATCGCGTTGGGCTCAGACTTAGAGGACCAATCAGGAATCTGACGGCCTCAACATGATCCAGGCTGATCGAGTAGAGAGATGTTCAACCAAGGATTTTAGCATGGGCCCAGCCACATTGTCTAATCTGACCGGTATGACAATAACTTCGGCTATTTTTGCCTTTTTTTTTTAACTAAATTGGGCTTCTCAAAGGCTATGGATCACCGGCCCATCCACTTCCCAGACAGATTAAAGAGAGCTTGCACTTCTCTCCTGCCTTATCAAAATGCATTGGTAAAAATTGTACGAAGGGTGGTAAATTATTATTATTATTAAGGATAAATACAATCTTGGTTTTGTAATTTGTGCAAAAATTAAATACAGTCCTTAAACTTTAAAACACATAAAATTAGTCACTGAGGTTTAAAATCATTCACATTTGAATGGTCCCAAAATGACTAAATTTTTAATAAATTTTAAATTTTAGAGACTGATTTGATGGATTTTAAAGTTGAAGAACTTATTTAATTTTCAGTCAAAGCACAAAGACCAATTTTATATTTATCCCCTGTTATCATTCCGTGACCAGAAGAAATTCAACTCGTCAGCCCCACTGAAACGAAACTCAGCTAACAAGCTGTAAACCATATACCAGTGCAGCCTCCGAAGTCCAAACTAATAGACTACTTTACAGTGGAAGTGGTAAAATAACTTCGTCCCTCACAAAAAGATAAAAACAAATGGGGCACGTGTATATTGGTAATTCTACTGTTTCTCCCGCAGTAGAAGGATCGTAATCCTCCCTTTTCTTTAAACATTAAATTCGAACGCAATCATTGGAAGTTGGAACCCTGCCCTTCCTTTCTCTTTTCCATATAGGTAGCCATTAATCCATTCAAGGCAAGAGAAAATTAATGTTGGTTATGTATTGCCTGTTTTTGTGTATAGTGTCATAAACCCCCCCGCCACATAAATTTTCAAAGACAAACCTACGAGACTGGATCGTTGGTGTTGGGTACCGTGATCTAAAGAAGGGGGAGTGATTACTGCACATGATTTCTCATAGAGAATGTCGGTAAAATGGGTTGGGATTCCAAATCCTAACATCCCATGTAAGGAACATAAACTTGTGAAAGGCATTTGTTGGAGCAAAAGCTGTCTGGGTTTAATCATCTTTCCTTCATTTAGAAAAAAAGATGAGGTTGTGATTGGATTTCGCAAAGGTTTATTGATAGAAAGGGTATGGGAAAGCGGGGAGATAAAGACATCCTTCATTCAAGGTGAGAAAGAAAGAGCAAAAGAGAGAAGAAAAAGTGTTTCCATATCCACTGAAGGTCGACACGTAAAAATGAAAGGCCGGGGGCACAAAAATGAAGGTGCCCCTGCCCCCCATTTTTCTTAGTAAAAGCGGAACCTTTAGCCGAAAAAGATGATGCTACTGCTACCCATGTTCAGCAATGCATTAATTATATATTGATGAATTGGTGAGGAGAAGTTTGGGTTTCCATTTTTTGCTTTTGAACATTTCATCCCAAACAACAATATTGACTACCAGAAACGGGAAGGATCCAATTAATGAAGCTATGCTTTATGGGTAAGAGGAACTACTTGTTAGATACACCTAAATCGATAGAAACAATCTGGTTGAGTGTTTACAATTCGCATTACAAAAAAAAAACTTTACTACACTCACGAAAATTAAAAATACCCCCAAAATGAACAGAGAGCTGCCTCAGCGAGGAATATTAGTACAAGAGAATTAAATTCTATCCTTAATGTCAAGTATATACGGACCCTATTGGTGGTTCAAATATTAATGAGAAATTGAGTCTTTTTATTATTATTTAAAAGTTAAAACTTAAATGGTTAATATGAATATATACCCTTTCGTCATTAAGACATATCGTTTTTTATTTAGAAAAAAAAAGAGAGTAATTTCTTGATCATCTAAACAGAACGAAATAGTTTGTTCTAAAAGCACTAATTCAAGTACTAATCTTTCTAAGATTTCCATCTTCGTTGATTTATTTATTAAAATGGGTTCAATATTAGGGATTATAATTATAATATTACACGTAAAACTAGTCAATTCGATCCCCTAATCTATGCCAATTTATTTTATTTTAGATCATCCATATTGCACATGTTGAATTAATATTAATGGAACAAAAAATAATAATTGAGGAATCTCTCCATTACCTAATAAACGTGGAATAAATATCCTTTAAGCCGTATTCACTAATTGTTCAAGTTTGCAAACTGTTTGATAACTTGTAACATTGCTTGACCTATACCCAACCAATCGCTGTCTTGATGAAACGTCACAAAAGTTTTTATGCCCTCACATTCACACATCAAAATCCCCCATCCCAAGACATATATATAGGCCAGCTCTAAAACGTGAATACAATTGGTACCAATCATAAAACGGTTGCTGGCATACCATTAATATTACACAAATCAAACAAGCAACATTACGGGGACGTCAATCATTAATATAGTAGTAAACGTTTCTGAGAAAAAAACGTGGATATATAAAAGCTGTGATGCAAACGTGATATGTTTCTGTATATACAGTGTACATGTACAAAATGCAAACCCCAGTTGCTTCCCACATGCTACAAGGCATCACATATGAGGTCCAAGAGCTTGCAGAACATCTCATCTATAATAGAGCGAAAGCGAATATGAATTCGCAGAAAGGCTTTAGTAGGCTAAACAAAATAGGAAAGAAAGATGGGCCGGCTTTAATCGGACTGTGCGGCCATGCGGCTATGCTGATGCGAGGGGACTATGCTCCGCTTTTTTTGGGACATTATTTGGTTTATTACTGCAGAAATTGAATTCCCATACAATGTTGCCGGCAGGGATTGTAAATGATTATATATAACGGAAAGCCGTGGCCCGTGGGTGTGGAGATGGGTGGAAAGTCCAAAAGCAAGAAAAATAAAATAAAATTCGGAAGTTTGAAGGCTGGAAATATATGTGACATTTGGGTTGGTTTCCACTCATTTTATTAACAATGGAGAGATTGAGAAGTATCGCCGATCACCGGAGGGGGTTTAATGGTAGGTAGTGAATTAGGTTTTGGTCAATAAGAAGCCATGTCACCAAAGATTAGAATAGGTAATTGCACAAGTGTTTGTTTCTCTTTTCCCTCTTTTCTGAGCAAGATCGACTCGTGATATTGACGTTCAAGATGGAAGCTATCTGCAAGATAGAGTTATTGTTTTGGGGATCAAGAGTCCTCTCGATGAGTATTAATAATCCTTCCATTTGGTAGACATGGAAGCCGATTATTGCGTTAGATTGTACAGTAGTTCTCTTGGCGGTTTGCGGAGTAAATGACACAAGTTGCTTCTGATCTCTTCCTTATGTACCCAAATAAGAACAATAGTACAAAAAATACGTATCTTTTCCTCCAATCCTTTTCTCCCGGCCCTCTTCTTTTTCCTTTAAACTTTTCCAATCATTGAGCAAGAGAAAAAGAAAATTTTTTTGTAAATGCAATTTTTGTGGTATATATAATTGACAACTCTTTTTACTCTAAATATTATCGGTTTATGAGACTAAACATATTGATTTTTTGTGATTCCTCCGTGTAATTATAAGAAATATTGGCATTAAATAAAGATAGGAATATTGGCTGATCAGCTCACTTGCAGAGGCTTACTTTTTGAAATTTGAACGAATTTTTCAAATTACAATGTTCCGTAAAGAGACGAATTGTGGACTGTGTTTAAGAAGAGAATAGCACCTAGTCAAGCCACTTTCTTCTTTGTCTACCTACATGACTACCTTTTGCATTCATGATCCTACGTATTCATAGGGGCATATTGCACCAAGTATATATATGCTCATTATCATATATCATTTAGACATAATCTACTGGTTGTAGGGTCTCCCGGAGTCAGTGAGACCCGTGGCCTTTATTCCAATTGTCTGGAACACTGCAATTGGTGACCCTATCCCAAATTTTAGGGAATTTAGATGGTATTTCATCCCTGCACATGATATGCAAGTACAATAGAATACTCGTTAATAATTTCAAACAAAAGTTTATTCATTTTGTATACTAACTAGCAAAAGTACTAGTCATTTCTAATTACATTAATTTCAGCGGATAAATATATTAGTATCTCCTAGATCATCAATGTGTTTCTTTAATCAGTACTTATCACGAATATTAATAAAATATGATATATGGTGTCAAACCAGGAGATTGAAAGCATAAGGGTGCAATATAAGCTCCATAGTGGCTCCTGCTCATGATCATTAGCAAAAGCAAATGACCAGTAAAACGTGATGCTTTTCCGATAATATTTTAAATATATTTTTGGGTATTTTAAACACTCCCTAATTTCTGCTTAAGTTTCAGTTTTTGTTGGTCTGGCCTGTTTAATTACTTAGGGTTTCTGTTTGTTTAAATGTTTAATTAAGAGCAACTCCCTCTAATCTCTCTCTCTCTCTCCATGACTGTTTTCTTTTTAGTAACAAAATACACGGGTCGACATATTTTGCTTTATACCTTTCCTTTCCACTTTCTTTTATTGCATACGGTGCTATCTTCAGTGATAGGATCCTTCTAGGAAGGTGATGAAAGTGGTCTTTTGAAAAGAAAAAGCTTCCCCTTTAATTCCTGATTGATCTCTGGTTTTTGGTAAAGATATAATGATCCTGGGACGTACTTATCATCTAGAGAGAGCCCTATAATAATCCATAGTTGCCATGAGATGACCCACCAAATTAAGCATAGATCCAAATAGCTATGTACGTGATTACTCAGTAATTATACCAAAGTTTAATTCCATCGATCGATGATGTTATTTGCAACCCATCTGGTGCATATGGCTCCTTTTTCATGCGTTGGGTATTGGCACATATATGATCTTAATTAGCTAGGATTACACAAAACGATTAAATCAATAAATATATGTGGAATGAGTTATTTTTATGAATCTGCAAACAAGTCGCATGCTGTGATAATTAAGCGAATGCGTTAAGTTCCGTCGTCTCGATCGGTCGTTTTCAATTAGAAGATAAAACAGGTTTTGAGCGTCTATTTTTATATTTGTTGCGAAAAGGATTTGCAATTTCCTACACCCAATTAGTTGCTTGATCCCCTTTAATTAGTCCAGCAGGTAGCTACAACTATCAATATACTTCTCCCGCGTGGTCAACTAATTGTCTAATTCCCAGCTTAGCGCATGCAAGCTCCACATGACTTTACCTAAGATTCTTTCTTCCCCATGCAGCCCCACGGAGAATGAATAACCCAAAATAAATAAAGTCGCGACAGCGCGCGCGCATCATCACAAGCTAGCTATCCTGCCAAGTTGAAAATTGCATGGAATCCTTTCAATATTTTGAAGTACTTGAAAAGGTTGTTGTATGGATCATTTGCTTCTGATGAGTGCCAATATTGGCTGCGGCTTTCTTTGGCTTTATATAATATAATTGTTTATCTTTGATAGGATCTTCTGTAAATAGACCTTGATTACATGCCCCATGTAGCTCTTTAAAACTAGATTATACCTATATGATTTGATAGGCATGAACGTCAAACGTAACTTTTATACCCGACTTTGAGCAGAGAGAAAAAAACCTAGACTCTCTCTCTCTCTCTCTCTCTCTCTCTCTCGGTTTGTATATCTTGTTGGAGTATGCTTGCTTACTTCCCTTTCAAGATTTCCTCCATATTCCCCAAACAAAGATACCCAACACCTACAACTTGGAGAATCTCCAACCCTCAAAGCAAGATAACTTTAGCAGAAGAAAATGGATGAAAGTAGGCATATGTCATGGATAATGATCATGGGAAAAAGAGGGTCCCTAGGTATAGTCCAAAAGAAGGATTTTTGTTTCCTTTTGTTTTATTTATTCTATCCTTTGTTTTTCTTCCTAAATCTTTTCAAAGGTACATGATTATGGGTCAAGATTATTTTTTCGCTTTTGCCTTTATCTTTTTGCTCATTGGGGCCTCTCTCAAACAAAGTTGTCTCATATACTTTGAGAATCAAAAGTTCCTCAAATTCTCCTCCTGTACAGTTGGTCCATTTATCACATGATGAGGCCTTACTCTTATGTATGGAGTCTCACCTTTTCCACCTGTGTCGATATTGAAACTTCACATCAATTTAGCTAAGGGACGACGTCGTTGTAATTATAGAATTTATATAAGGAAAATATTGTACTTTGAATGTATATAGATGATTTCACAAGTATGAATATATATGTCATGAAGTCAAGTAAATATCTATGGTCGGGGTCATCATATTTTATCTCATCATGTTGCTTAATTCGAATCAAACTGTCTTTTGTTTTGTACATTTTGACATACGTGACGGCCTCTAGCACGCCCTTTGGCTTTGGGATTAGCAGCAGATCAGTAGCAAGATCATGATTCATGAGGGGCTGATAACACTTCATGAAGTTCTAAACTTTTTGTTTTTAATTAGCCATGAAGCTTAAAATTTTGCTTTAGTCGATGGTTGTTTTTCCCTTAATGCCCTTTATGATAAAGATCATGAACTTGAAATATCTGCTGTGACATCTACTCCTTGGATTTGTACTCGCTATGGGTACGTAAAGATCACTATTCAAAGAGACTTTTGTAATGGCATGGACGGGTATTCCCATTCTCTCTCTATCTCGTCGTTTTCGATCGTTATATCCGTAAATATTTCCTTCGTTATTAAAAATAGTACTTTGATATGATCATATGAGAAGGTAGGTGGCTTTTGTTTTATTAGGCAGAGAGGGCGTTTTTAACTAATTTTTTTCTTGCTGAGAAAAAGAAATATTGCAGACATGGGAAGGAAAAGCTAGGGGTGCCAAGCTGTCTCTTTGTACGCGGATGAGTACACAGACGAAGTGAATATATATAAAATATCCTCGTGTGCAGATCTCTTGGTCTTCTTAACATTAATGTCTGAAAACTGTAGGATATACGTAGGAGAGATAACGTTGGGAACAGCTGGGAAGAAAAAGTAAAAGAGTTTTGGGATCCAAGTTAGGTTATGGAAAAAAAAAACTTGAAATCTAACCAGCCTTTCTTTTAAAGGCGACGAGCGAGTTCTCAAACATATATCCGAAGTGGTACGTACATATACAAACTTCTCACCTAATTTTTCCCGACATTATGCAAGCACAGTGTAATGGCATATTGACAGCAGCCAGCATTGGTGGTTTCAGACAGACTAGATCATGTACAGTGCAACTCATGCGGTACAAAATTAAAGCCTGATATGAGAGAGAGAGAGAGGGGGGAAGGATGGAGATGGATAGAGGAAAGAGGAGTACTGGTTCAAGGGTCAATTCTGGCACATGGTCTCCCCAGCAAATGGGTAGGATATTGATGGACAATAAATGCTTTAGTTCTGGCTTACTGTTTAGATCGTCTATCTGGTAACATTAGATAACAGCAAACGAAGCCGAAGGAGCTTCTCAAAGAAAAAAAAAAGGAACGAACCCGAAGGAAGTAGTCAGCCCACATGGTCACTGACTGACAGTGGTCAGTATGTTAACTCTGCGAGACTGCGATGGTCATTGCTTTACACAAAAGATCCTTGTTGTCAAGGAAAAAGCGACGCTAATTGCTTAAACCCAAAAGAAAACTCCATATATAGATATGGTCTGCTTTTCTCATGCTATCCCTCAATAACATTATTAATGTTGTTGATCACATGCATCATGGATCTACAACAAGAATTGCAGGCTGCATTTCACATCTGTTTGAGAGAGAGAGGTCAAAATATCATTGAGCGGTCGTTTCAGTCTACAGTTTATCCATCAGAAGAGATGTTTGTACCACTGTAGGTGGCATTAGTACTTGTTTCGAATTAGCCCAACCGATGCAACTTGGTCTCCGAACTGTTGCGGTTTTCAGCCTTGCTGACTTTTAGAACAAACAGACTCAGAAAGAAAGCTGCCAACGGGATCCACTCATTTCAATCCCCTAAATCTGACAAACATATTGCATGACCAGTACTATTATTGTTGCTTCTGCCATAATATATCTTTCGATCCTGTTTGTTAAATTATATTTACCTTTCTCTCCCTTCAAAAGCTAATCATTTGCTTTGAATTTTCCAAACAACAGTGAATCTAATATGGTATATGTTCCATCCATCGACGCACAAATCTCCCACTAAACAAAGCAAGAAGGTATCGTATGCAGCCTCCAACAAACGCTGATCTTTATTTTCATGATGAAAAGACTATCTTAACAGGGCAAAAGTTATTGTGTGATTGGGGAGTGTGTGAGTACAATGACTGAGATTAGATTTCACACAATCTAATCTCAGCCGTTTACTTACACACTCTCCACTCACACAATAGCCGACCTCATCTGAACAGTACTAATGCAAAAATATACTCACACCTGTTTTGTTATCCATTTTTCTTGCCAGGTGTCTAGGTTCGTTTCACTTACATCCTGCACAGCCCTTATGTATGAATTGATGAATACACGTCGATCTAATTAAAATACTCATCAATTATTGGGGCCGGAAGAGAGATCCTGAAAACCATGCTCAGCAAGAAATTAAAAGCTCGGAGGCATCGCCATAGCCAAATTTTAGAAGTGGCAGCCTAAGGCATATAAATATTTCAATAAAGGTTCCCTTCTGGTTACCCTTTAATCCAAAACTCTTGCGCAAATTACCCTTTTTCTTATAGGCAATCATGGTCTGAATCAATTACCGATTTATCAAATTTGTTGATGCATATTTGTATCGGGATTTAATCTAGTTATTTATCTGAATTCCATTTGAATTTAACCCGTCTGGATTAAATCATTTTCCTATTTGCGTCACATGCATGTATACTTTATACACTTTCCTTGGCGCATTTACGTATATTGATATATGAGCACGAGTAAGTGAAGGCTGCGTAATAGACACTTACGACATAACCACAGCTTATATTGCTATTCTATGATCTGCACGATTAATATTGTTCTCAACAAATCGCTATCCTGGTGGATAGTTCAATATTCCACTCATTGAAGACATAGTTTTAACTTTTGGTGATGAGGCTAATCAAAGGTTATGAAGTGGGACAATGAAGTGTGACAATTGGCTTTTCTGCTTTACGATTGAGAACGCACAGGAGCACTGATGCACCCTCCCGGCCATGAAAAAAAAAGGGAAAGAAGAAAGGTCTTCCCATCATATTCCTAAAAACTATTTGCGCATTCTATTTACTAGCAGTAGGTATATTTTTTGGATTGCCTACGATATTGAAAGCCACTTTCTTTAAAATGTCTTTACATGTTTCAGCATTGTCAATTAAGGACTCAGAGCTGATCGATAGCTGCAGGAAAGATAAATCATGATCAACATCCGTTGAAAGGAAAATGGATTTACAAGCCTACGGTTGGAGTACTTCTGATCCTAAGATACTAATGGAAAAGGAAATTTGAGCAGAAGAAAAAGAAATAAAAAAAAATCTAAAGTTGGCTCTCCAAGTAAATTTTGAAGCTCTATAGTTCTTAGTAAGAAAGCCATGTCAATAGTAGTGCAAATGAGGTCATAGCCTTAGATATATAATTCACTAGTTTTGATGCTCATCTCTTTAATATCATTGCATTGACTCATTGTCTTGCTCTACCTCAGATGCTGGTTCATCTTCCTCATCGAAGCCATCGATGCCATATGCTGCATGGCCGCTTCCGAAAGCCTTTATATGGTCTTTGAGAGATCTCTTGTGCTTGAAATCAGACCCGCAGATGCAATACCAAAGCTTGCCACAGTTCTTCTCATGGGTTCTCCAATCCCCCCTTACAGCGAAAGCCTTGCCGCATTTTCTGCACATGAAAGGCTTAATCCCATGCTTCCTCTTGTAATGTGTCTGAAGAGTTCTGAAATCTTTAAGTGGCTTTGCTCTCGGGTGATCAATATTGTTCCTGCACCCTGGTGCACAACAATAGCAAGGAAGCCGAAGCATCCCTGTTGGTTGGGTGCCCCTCAGAGATTCAGGCCCCTTTCTATACTGAGAACCATGCCCCCACATATGCATCTGCAGAATTTTTTTCACCCCATGAAAAAGAAAATCTTATTAATATATATATAGAAATGGCTAAAGTGCTTCCGAGTGTCAAAAGAAATAAAGAAAATGTCAAGCAAATAACCTGCAGGTAAAGTTCAAGTTCTTAAACAATATTCAACACACTAATTTGGCTTCTTAGGAAATATATAGTACTAGCTTAACTTTTGGTGATGAGGCTAATCAAAGGTTATGAAGTGTGATAATTGGCTTTTCTGCTTTACATTTGGGGATTTCGTTGAAACTGAGACAGGTGCGAATTTTTGGATTTTGAATTTGTACTGGCTAATAAATTCAAACGTTTGTCACCTAAATAGGCATCTAAATTAAAGAAGCTTCGTCCTTCTTCATAATGAACCTTAGTTTAAACTTTCTAGCTTGCACAACCCTAAAGAAAAATGGATTTGCTACATTGAATGTGAACGAAAAAGTTGTCTTTGTCTACACAAATTGTTCGGATGACTAGTTCTTTCTCTTCAAAACATCTGGGATACAAAACAAAAGAGGTGAAACAAGCTGAGCATAGAAAGACTAAGTCTGGCTCATGGGGTTCTGAGTTCAGAAGAAATACAGAGATTTAATATCCTATGTATGAGGGTTGACGTGTCCATATATGTACAGTTTGTTGCAGACTGAAGGTTCACAAAGAGACCTTAATTTGTTCATGGATTAAGAACATGATCTGAGCCTCTGGATAAAGAACTACAAGGCAGTTCTCCAAAACCTGGCAACACGTGGACCACAGACTTCAAAGTACTAAAGCAAGAGGAACATAGTTTGTATTGTTCAATCACATAAAGGTTAGGCACTGACTACGGATCCAAGACTCAGTTTAGATCAGAAGATATTTATTCAATACACAAAAACCATGCAAAAACAAAAGGCAAAAAAAGACGAAAGAGAAGAGGGTAAATCCCAGAGAAATATTAGACAAATACCAATATCATCATGAATCTCCTTTTTTTCCTTTTTGAATACAAGCAAGAGTAGAGTTGAAGACTCAAATCAGGAAATAAAGTCATAGACACAGAAGAGGAAGCACTTACCAGTTTTTTTCCCCTCTTTAATTTCCTTATACAAGAAGAAGAAATCCAGAAAAGGGAGAAGGGAGAAAAACAAAATAAAAGGAGACCTTTTGGAGGCCATGCTTTCACGGGAAGAAACAAACCTGCATGTTGTTGTATCTGTTGAAGGTCTTGCAGCAAACAGGACATGAGAACTGCGTTGGGCCAATCAGAATCTGCGAAGGGGTGGGGATCCAATACTGCCCCTTGTGGAGCCTGTTCATGGAATACCCAGAATCTTCACCATCTCCATGTTCTTTGTCAGTGATCTCTGAGGAAGAAGCAGAGAGCATAGAAGCTATTTCAGCAGCACTAGGGCTTGGCAAACCTATGTGCAGTGCAACAGTCACAGCCTCATCATCTACTTCCTCTGTGTGCTTGTCCATATCCATGGCAGTGCAATACTCTTCCTTATGATCCGCTACATATTCCCGTTCTTGTTCTTGTTTTGTTGGGCTCAAGCGTAAAAGAGGGAGAGCTTCTTTGAGAGGAGGGGATGTAGGTGGGGTCTGGTAGTGGAAAGAGCTGCTGCTTTGGTTGAGGAAGAAATTGTGAGCATACGGCGGGTGTACTGGAGGAGGGTTTGAAGGTGGGTAATGGTGGAGAGGGTTGAATTTGAACAGACCTGTGAAGAAATTTGAGTAGGGGTCAGCCATGGTGAAAAGGCTGTGAAGGAAAGAACAGTTTGGCTTCGGTGGGTTTGCTTTTATAGAGAGAGAGAGAGGACTACAAGATGACTGAAGGGAGTGGACGGTGGAGAGTGATTGCAGTACTCAACAGAATGAAAGTAAAGGCGAGTTGAAGAAAATCACCCGGAGAATAATTGAAAATTACTTAAATTTTGATTAGAGTTGGAAGACAGAATCTATTAGTTTTATTTGTATTCTGATTGTAATATCGGGACAGAATCTAGGAAAATACCGTTACCGGTCGTTTTGTGCTTTATTATTAGGTCGCTAGTTTACTCGTGCCACTCTTTCCCCCCCCCCCCCCCCCCTTCTTTTTGGTAGTCTTAAACAGTCGTTGTTTCACAGTTTCACTCATTCTCCATCTCACCCTCCTCCCCCACCCATCCAAAAAGAAAAAAAAAATTATTTCACTCCTTATATATTACCGTTTACGCTTAATTGGGGCAATCTCATTGATTAGAATGCCCTTGCACGTACGTCATTATAAATGATAATTTTTTTTGTAATTTAAATTTAGTAAAGTTATCCATTAATGTTCTCTGTGTATGATCGAGCTAATTTAGCTTGCAGAATTTTCTGTTCATGTGTGCAAAGAACTTGGAATCGAATCTTCCAGTGTCAAAGCTGCAGGGATAGGAATATATATATAACAAAAGAACGAAGTACACTTGTGAGCCAAAAATCTAAGATCGAATTCCTGATCTAACGGACAAAAATATATATTTGTTCAAGAGCACTTTTTTGTTCTTGAAAATCAAGATTAGTATGTAACAAAAGATTTCTTCGAGAAACCAAAATGATAGTTTTATTTAAGGGTACGTGCTTTTTTTTAACTATTATCAAAGTCAATGCAAATTCGTACATTTAAATGGGAGCTGATGCGAGATCAGTACCATATTAAGGTTGTGTTTGTGTTGTAATATTTTTGGTATGAGAATATGTGTTGGTATTGGGTTTAGTGAAAAGGTGAAGAGAGAGGTAATTTTTTATATTTTTTATGGGAGAGAGAGAGATTATATTGAAGTATTTTATTAGGAGAGAGATAAAATTTTGGGGAAGATTTTGGTTGCAAACGCAGCCTAAGTCACTTTTTTTTTCATTTTATATATTTTTTGTATCTAGTAATCTATCTAGGTGTATATCACCTGGCTCATTGTTGGGCAGTATGATCTTTCACGGTACCATATGGCCATTATCCTAAGAATATTTACTTATTCCAAATAATTAAATTTATAAGGGATTATACTAATTTGCAGATTGTCCATGAAGTCTATGATTCTGAACAGTCTCCTACCGACTTTAGCTTCCGTGTATATACGCCCTTTAGGTTCTCTATTATCTTTCTCTTTTGTCTAGTAATGCGCGGACTCATTCTTTGCTTTGGTAGCAAACAATTCATGAGAAAGATCGCAGACATGACAAACCAGCCACGCCATGCTTTCTTGCGAATATTGATATAGATGTAACCTGTACAGTACTCACTATTTATGCACTGCAGTAGCCACACACCAGCTACCATTACTGGACCTGGAGCTCAAATGCGCAGTGATAACACCAGAACAGTATGACACGTGCATCAAAATGCACGTTACAAGTCCACCAGTGTTTTCAGGGACAACCAAACAAAGTTTGTAGTGTAAAAAGATCATTAGGGTCACTGTAGTAATGGAATCCACAACGTGCCATTGGTTCGAGTTGTAGAGTCACCAAAACGACCATTCCGCTCGTGAGTTTGCTGGGTACTATCCTTTTTCTTTCCTTTTCCAGGAAAAAAACTATTTTTTTTATTAAAGCACACATTCTTTGGGGATGTCACCCATCCCAACCAAGAGAGTAAAACAATATGTGCTTTGTTCTCTCTCTCTCTCATTACTATTCAAACTGCAACACAGGATCTATGCAGGGACAAGAAGTAAGCAAGTAGTTTCAAGGGCTCCCAACATTTCCATTGGTGTGCGCGCACTGGTCTGCCGGGTCGACAAGTGTGAGCTCAAGAGATTGTCCCACACCACTCCCCACATGCAACTGTCACAGTACTCTTTCTCATGAGCAATTCTACTTAATTCCGTATCCAGGTCACTGTTTCTCTGTCTATATATAATATGACTTAACAAATAGTTTAAGGGGATGTCCACTGATGTCAGATGTACTAGATTGGGTTACATTAACTTTCAGTACTACGCAACAGCTGTTTTTGTTTGTTTGTTTTGTTTTAGTTCTATCAAATTATGGATAAGCACGCAGTACCCTATATGAACTAGTTGTCAAAGCTGAGGTGCATTTAATGGGACGCAAACACTGGTCGACGTATTAAGGAAAAAATGTCTACTTACAATGAACGGAGCAGTAGTACTTCTAGTCCAAATAATTTGTGCGCAAACCTCATCCCCTCGTGGGGATGCTTGAAACTCAACTCAAAGGAATGATTTGAATAAGGATGTTTTGCTTCTGGCGTCGCGGTATATATGCTCCAGTCAGGTATTGACCGTGTTTCATATTTCTGGAGCAGAAGCACAACATTTCACTCCAACAGTCCTCCCTGTTCTTTTTTTTTTACCCCTTCTAACATTTCTGGAGATGTGAATTTGAGGAGAGGATATCTAGAAGATGGACTTGTACAGGCCTATTAAAATAACAGCACGAAAATATTGAAAGCTTGAGCGCAGCTGGAGTGCATGCAGAGTGATGCAGTAATGCATAGGTTCTCAAAATAAATGTTGTTTTAACTCCCTGATTGATCTCGTCCAAACCATTCATCATATATATATATATATATATGTGATATATATGTCTGTCTACTTAGCCATCTGAGTGGCTGTGTCCTGGTCCAGTGTGTGTACGTACGGTAATCCAAGGGCCATTGAGTGATACATACAAGCACTGGCTCCCATTTCATTCTTATGGGTCCCTTTCTTGTCACTTTGGTTTTCGAGTTTAGATGGGCTTGTGACAAGGTAGGAAGGGGGGTCTACAGAGGTAAAGCGAAGTAGGGCTGTCCACCAAACCAGCCAACCCGGATCGACTCTGGACTGGTTTTGGCCAAATCGAGACCGGTATAATCCGGTCCGGTTCCGGGTTACCCATGTGGAAAACCGGAACCGGACTGGAGTATACCTCTCCAAACCGGCCCAAACCGGTAATCGACCCAAAATGACATGGTCCAACCAAAAATCGGTCCAAAATGGATTAGCCTAAACCGACCCAGACCGGATCGGTGAAACTGGGAACCGGACCGGACCGAAAGAGTGACTGGACCAGTCCGGTCCGGTATACATACCCTACAAAATGTGCGGTTTGGCCGGCCGGCCGGACCGAACCGGCCAATGGACAGCCCTAAAGCGAAGGGATCATTTTGCTGTGTAGCTAGCCTGTGTGTTCTCTTAGATTTGTGGCTTGAAAATAATCATGGGTACTGTACGTACCACAAATATAAGCTTTACCTTTTCTTTTTCTTTCTTTTTCGGTTTTTTAGTCGAAGAGGAAGGGTATACCGTATACGCCACCAATCACTTTCTCATTTTCCTTTTAACTGAAGGCAATCTATAGGGAAAATGACTTCTTTTTTTGTAAATATCTAGACCTATAGTAGGTTATATATTGGGCTAATTCCAAATCAGTTGCTTATCAAACACTTAAAACTGGATTTAGTCAAATACAGAGATAGAAAATTAAACTCTTAAGTCCCAAATGAAGCAAAAAAGAAGAAGAAAGAATGAAACAAATAGAATATAATCTCCATGTTGAAATGTAACAATATGTGAGTTATATTGAGTGATACAAAAGACTAAATTCAATACTTACTAGATAGGATTGAGTTTATTAAGACTCAAAAATATATTTTTAAAATAATCTTTGACTAATCTTTTCGAGCTAGTTAAAATGCATATATATCATGAAATTAACTAGCACTTTCTAGCTATAAATTGTTATTCTCTTCCCTGCTACAGCCCAATAAACAAAAAGACTAAAGAACTCATTCATTATTTGGTACAATATTATTACTATCAATTTCTTATACCTACATTTAGCAAAAAAAAAATTTCTTATACCTACACCCAAAATATCTCCTTTTATCTCCTTTTAGGAACCATTAAACGACAAAAGCCATTCAAAAGCACTTTACTTTGTAACAGCCACCTTAGCTTTCCTCTCTCTCTCTCTCTCTCTCTGTTGATCATTAATTCCACTAATTAAGCTCAAAGTCCCCCATGGTGTGTATTAACTATGATATTAAAGTTCTTGGGCTGATCTGGGGCCTGAAAAAAAAATCTCGGGCTCTGGGGTCGGTGAACATATACAGTTTAGCGAGGAAAAAACCAACATGTTAGCAGGAATCCGGTGTAGGAGAACATGGAGTGGGGGAAGCACTATATACATCTGGGTTTGTGATTCGTTTAAAGTAGTATGCAGATTATTTTGAAGACTAGAACCAGTTTTCGTATTCACATGTAAACAGTAGGCAGAGAAAAGGGAACACAATCTAGAATCTAGCAAAAGGGGGCTGTTGTTTTGACCAGTCCCCATGTATATATCCTTTTATTAAGTTTCCAAGACAGCACGAGTGTGTTTGCATTGAAACTTGAAAGACATGTATATATAAATAATCCTTTGAGTTTCCATGTCCATGTCTTGTTCTGCAATATCCAAACATCTCCGGCCTGCAGTTACAAATTCCCATATAATCGCCAAAAACAGTAAATAAATAAAGCTGCAGTAGTGTTCTTTATTTTGTTTTCTTTTCTCTTTAGGTTGATTATATATATACTACAAGGAAAATTACACTTACTCCATTCACTTTCTACTTCTTCTGCAATGTAATCCTCAAATCATCAACTTAATTAATTTAGCCTTTATATCCCGGTTTGAAACTTCTAGTCAACTTCAAAATCTCTTGGACCTAACAAGTTTAGAGTACTAGAACCTAAAAGTAACAAGTTCAAATTTAATTTGGAACTGAAGCTTCAACTTGTGATACATTAATCATGCAAGCTAGAATCCATTAGATAATGAGTTGGATCAGCTCCATGGTCCAAAGCAAGAACCATAGCCGTATAAGAATATAATGATAGAGAGTACTCAACCGGCCGGCCTTCCCAGAAAGATTGAATATTGGCCACCTCGCATTTAAGGATCGAAAACGAGAACTTGGGTTCCTAGCTGGATTACCGCACTAAGGACGCCAAGCTCCAACTTGGAATCTGACGCTTTGACTGCTCAAGAAGCTAATTAAGTACGTACGTACGTAGTCTCTTAATTCAAATGAGTTTCATGCAACAAACCAGCTTATCAACAAGCTCTAGCTCAAGCGAATCACCTAATGGAAAAACATTTATCATAGACAAGTAAATAAGAACAGAAAAACAACAAACATCTTGGATTCTCTCGGATCAACCTGTAGTTTTCTTGACCGTCTTGTATAAGATATGTGCAACAAGTCAATGCATTAACTATCTGACCCCTTAAACGGGTAAAGAACCCTAATCTCACAATACTGGCTCTTACTATGAGTTGACTCTTCTTCACATTAGTTCTTCGCCAAGAATATATGCTCTTGTTGGTACGAAGATGACAAAGCGTAATAAACCAAAAGAACGTGCAGTTCGCAGGGTTAGATGAACAATCTCCATCGAGTCTATGCTCGTGACAATGACTTACAACGTGGGCTGTGAAGCAGTGAAGCTGCCTACCAACACGTACTCAGCACATGAGAGTCCATATATAGGACCCCCACCCTACGTCCCAAGGAGTACTAGTCCGTAACTAGGCCCAATCTTTATACTTCCTGCAATGATCAGAGAAAGGACTTACGGTTCGTATTGAAGTTATTAATCATGTGGGAACACTCCAAAAGCATTGTCATTTTCATTCCTAAGTCTGTCAGGCGTCAGTAGCTTATTCATTATATTCACCTTCTTTTGTTAGCTAGTGGTTTTGATAAAGTACATCGCCACCTTTTGTTTTTTTGGATCAAAACAAACTATTTCAAACCCCTCAAAGAGCTTTCCCTAGAAAAGAAGAGCTTATAACCGGGAAGAAGAGGGAAACATTAATTAAAGAACCAACAGAGAAAAAAAGGATCATTTTTTTTCCACTTTCATGGATAAAATATTTTTATTACGAATGTGTCCCTCCAAACCTCGTGCTTTAGTAATTGCACAATAATGAGTAGCATTTTTTCTTTCTTCATAAATAAGAGTGAGGTTAAAATAGGATATGATCGTATTTATAATATTTTTTTGTACCAATTATACAGTGTAATTTACAGTTAACATGTGAGCAACATTATATAATATATGGACCGTTTATAGGTTTTTTTTAATACGAATTTACGTGTCACTTGGTGTAAATCAACATAAATAATGAGCCGGACAAAAAAAATAAAAAATAATTGAAAAAAAGAAAGTGGACACGGACACGCTATTGGGCCGAGACAGCCCAGCCATCTCCAGCAAAAGATAAAGAGAGTCCAAAAACCCAACGCATAAAAAGAATTGAGCACGGGACCTTCTCTTCCTACCGGAGAACTAAACAAAAATGCCATGCTCTCTCTGCAGATCACCTAAAACCTCAAAGCCCTAATTCCTGAAGCTTAACAAGATTAAGAGGTGAGTTAACATCCGTGACCATTTAACTTTGCAGTTTCCAGTAAATCACCATATAGCATTTTCATTTGGCTTTTCCATCTTTTTTTGTATCATGTACTTCCATCTATTGTTGATTTTTTTTGGCTTATATTTATGCTTAATGATTGGTCCATTTGTGTTAGTGTTGATCAGGAGCAGATTAATATGACCCAACCGTCGGTGATACTTGCGACGGCTAGCTACGATCACACAATTCGGTTTTGGGAGGCTAAAAGTGGCCGTTGCTACCGTACCATCCAGTACCCGGATTCGGTGTGCTCCTAAATCCTCGGGTTCTTTGTTCATTCAATGTTCTTTATCCATGATCTGATCGTGAAGTTGTTTAATAGAACTTACTTGAGGTGTTCGACATATTAGAGGAACTTACTTGGCTTTCGAGATTAGTTTCCTCATATATATACATGTACAATGAAATGATTGGGTTATCAAGTGCCAAAGTTGGCAAAAGGTGAATTATGTGCTTATTAAGATAGTGTATTAATTGGATTGTAGCTTAGTTGTGACATATAAAATACTAGACCTTAATCGACCTCCTTTATTATCTATTTGTTCTTGTTGCACTTTAGAGCCGACTTTCGCAAAATCCATAATCCCCCAATTGAATATATGTGAGCTCTTGATTAATTGTCGCATCCATAACGAAATTTAGAAATGTTGTACCCACTTGAGTTGCAGTCCAATATTACTAATGGTTGCCAAAAACTAGTGTTTACGTTGGACTAAATGGATGATTACAGGCATCAAGGCAGTGGGAGTTGTAGAGGATATTGTGTCACTTTAAGTCTGTTTCATGACCGTGCTGGCTTGTTTCAGAGAATTGGACTGCAAAAAATGAAAAATTATTTTCCTTGTTGTGCTTTTCTCACTCTTTACACTGAGCTTTCAAACATCCCTCGACTCTGCCTTGTCTTGGGTTATGATGCTTTCATATCAAAATAAATGGTAACAATCAGTTGATATTACCTCTTTCCAAAGAAGAGAAAGGGGGAAGAGGGTGGGAGGAGAGTATGGTACAGGGCATTGGAATTGCATGATCTTGTCAGGAATTATGTAGGATGTCTTATGTTTCTGGTTTTCCCAAGCGATATGGGACTATAAACGCTTTTATTATTAACTTATGAAAATGGCTCATATACTCGATTTGGTACTGCATATGTACTTAGAAGATATATTTTGCTTTCGTTGTGTTCCTTATCCATTTTGGCATTCTATATATTATGTAGAGATGATCAGCGATTCACCAGCTTTTATGCAAAGTGAAAAAGAGTATTTAGGGGGTTACTTCCATTACTCTCTTTATGTTGCTGAAAGAAAATGATGGGTCTTCCTCGATAGTTCGGAAGACTTAGAGCCTTGGGTTGGTCTGATAGGGGGATCGTTTGGGTGGGATCTTGTTGGGGGTGCTTTTGTTTCTGGGAGTTTCTTGTTGGGCGGGATCTTGTTGGCGTGTGGGTGGGAGTTTCTTGTTGGGCTTTTGTTTTTCTTTTTTCTTGTGTGTCTGTGTTTGGGTGGGATCACCGGTACATTCTCTTGTACTGGTGATTCCGTTGCTCCTTGTTTTTATTTGTTTTTAATAAAACTGACTGACTTATCAAAAAAAAAATGTTGCTGAAAGAAAATCCGCAAAATTCTGTATTGATTTTGTGTACAATAAATAAATTCTATCCAGCCATGTTTGACCTAGGATTAGAGTGTTTCTCTTTTCACTGGTCGCAAGAACTATAAAACTTAAATGTCCTCTTTTCCCGATGCTTTCTTGGCCATTGTGATCTTTTAGTTTTTTAATCAATGAAAACTTTCCTATGTTTCTACATTTTCCATGCTGGATCTGATACACAGCATGTCAATCGGCTTGAGATAACCCCAGATAAACGCTACCTGGCTGCAGCCGGTAATCCTCACATTCGATTGTTTGATGTCAACTCAAACAGCCCTCAACCAGTATGTCTCCCCCATAGTCATAGTTTTTTCCGAGTGTCTTTTAGTAGCCTTCAATATTTTCTTCTCTAGGCTAATGCGGTTTCTTTTTTTTTTCTGACTGAATGGCAGTTGATGAGCTATGATTCTCATACTAATAATGTCATGGCAGTGGGGTTTCAATGCGATGGAAATTGGATGTATTCTGGTTCTGAGGATGGCACAGTAAAGATTTGGGATCTAAGGTAAAATAAACCTTCCCAAAAAAGTGTACAGTGTATCATTCCTGAATTAAATTATTTTTCTATGGTCTGCTTTAAGATTATTTAGGCTTATCCTTATTTATATAGATCAAGTGCAGGGCTCCAGTGTGTCAAAGGGAATATGAAAGCCGTGCAGCTGTCAACACTGTTGTGCTGCACCCAAACCAGGTTGAGTCCTGTGGCTTCCTTTACAGTCATGGACTATAAATAGGTGTTGTGTGGAGTAGCTTTTTTAGATCGCTTGGCCTTTTCTCGTTCGTTCTTGTTTGTTGGCAATGAAATGGCATTTAAAGTACCTTCGTGAATCCTAATGTAATGGATCACTTTCCAATTTGCTTTGTTATAGTTTTAGGTCTTGGTCAGGAAATAAAAAAAAGCATCTTCGAGGAAGAATCTTGGTAGACCAGTCAATAGAAAAGCTAGCCTGTTGGTCCTCATTTGGTTTGACTGTACGAATATGACTTTCTTCTAGATGGCATACTTTTTCTGTTTTCCACAGCGCTGTAATATCCCTTGTTTTAATTGTTTCATGTGATATCTTTTTCTCTCTCGTTTCCAACTGAAGTTATTCTCCTGGTGCTTTTAGTTTAATTATCTTCCTCCCCTAGTTCTCACTTTTCCTAGAAACCGGCATTTTTTGCATAGTGGTTTTATTGGCTCTGTCAATTTTCTGTAGAGTAGTAGGAAAAACATTTGCAAGTGGGAAACTGGGGAAGGTTTATGATATATGTTTGGACTATGTATGCAGGAATTCAAAATGCTTGGATGATTAAATTTTTACACCACCCAAATGTGACATAAGTAGATGGTTGGTGTAATAGTACTTATTAGCATAACCATGCTTCATAGTAGTGCTTGTGGTTGTTTTTTCTAATGTGTTAGTCTAATTGAATGTATATTGTCTTGCAGACCGAACTTATATCTGGGGACCAGAATGGCAATATTCGTGTGTGGGATTTAACCGCAAATTCATGCAGCTGTGAATTGGTATGCTGTGTTGGCTTGTGTTTCAATGCATCCCAAATTTGTTCTGGCATTAATATTGCTATTTACTGTTATTGGGTAAATGAAATCAGTTTTTGTTATTCTTGAACTAAGAAAATACATTTATTAAGAAGGCAGATATGCTGTTATTCTTAAGAGTAATAGAAAACATGCAAGGCCCAACTGAAAAATTCCTTGAAAAGCCCAGGACTCTCTCTTGCTCTCTTCTCTTGTACCCACACTCATAAAAGAAGTATGTTTAAAACTATCTATTGTATATATCTAGGTGCCAGAGGTTGATACTGATGTACGGTCTCTAACTGTTATGTGGGATGGGAGCTTGGTCGTTGCTGCAAATAATCATGGGACATGTTATGTTTGGCGCTTGTTGCGAGGGACCCAGGTAGCACTCTCATGCAAGTATCAATGTTAGGATACTGTTTAGAGGAGTTGAATTGGTTGAGCTGTCTTTGGTACTCATCATATTTGACTTATGCCACATGGAATGTCTTTTCTTGCAGACTATGACAAACTTTGAACCACTTCATAAGCTGCAAGCACACAAGGGATATATCCTCAAGTGCCTCCTTTCGCCTGAGTTTTGTGAGCCACAGAGGCAAATCCTTGCATTAATATCTCAATTTGTGAGATTTTCGTTAGCTGCTCATTCATTATTCTGTCAATTAGAATGCATTATAAGGCAGACTAATGTTCAGTGGTGTTCAATAAAATCATATGTCCTGTTTTAGAGAAATTGGGAGGATAGAGAGAGAGAGAGAGAGAGAGAGAGAGAATGCAATGAGATGATGATGGTTCCCGTTTTGCACGTTGATCGCGTCGACGAAGCAAATTTTTTCGTTTCAGTTTATTAAGAAATCGTTGAAGTTGAAGTCCCGGCAGAATGGCTTTCGTTCGGAGTTTAGTGATTGAAGCGAAATATTTTCAGTTTTCGGTCAGTTCGTCTGGGATCGTTTCCCTCTCGGAGCGGAGTAGAAGGTCCCAAAGTCTGATCAGGTTTGGCAGATATGGAGTAGTGTGGTTAGCGAATTTGTTTGGTAACTTGGTGGATGCGCCGGAGGTCAGCAACTTCTCGGAGAAATTCATTGAATCTTCGCGAGCTTTTCTAGCTCAGGGTTGTTCGAATAAAAATGGTAGTTATGTCGTCCTTGCTGAATTTGGTGAGAGACGCAGACGTGGGGCGGTGATGATCCCGACTGGGAGATCGCGAGACGGATGGCAATCCTTCGCGTTGGTGTGTGAAGAGTTGATCTCGGTCCTTGGGGAGCTCAGGCGCAAAAGAGAGAGGCCTCTTGCTTCGATGATTCGAAATGGAGTCTTCGACGATGGAAGAAGGAGCTGTCGACGCCGGCAAGAACTCTGTCGAACCCTCGACGACCAACACTGACGTCGACAAAGGCACTTCAATGCTCAATGGATCGGCGACGTCGACAACGGCGTGGAGAGGCAGGGGACTTGGCGCTCCGATAGAGCCAACAGCAGCGCCAACGACCTCATTGACCACACCAGGGCCGGCGAAACCACCACCCGTTCTCACCCGCTCCAAACAGCCCTCCCCTGAACCACCCAAGGCGTCCACGGCAAGCACCTGCCCGACGACACCCAGCCCAGACGTCGACAGAGCTGGATCGGTCTCCATTTCGAACGACGCACCCGACATCCCAGGCTTGCCGAAGCCCAACTCACGTGACAGGCCCAAGCCCAAGCCATTTTGCTTATCCTGAACGACAGAAACGGAACCCACAACCGTGGGCTGCTGGGCCGAAAGTTTAAAACCGCAGACCAGGCAACTCACAGGCTTGCTGGGCTCCAGACCCAAGTTATTGCGTTGAGCCAGCCCAATTAACTTATCCAGCTCAGATTTCATACGCATTAAATGACCCCACAGCACGCCCTCTGTCCCAGCCGACCCAGCAGGCTCCCCAGCCGAAAGAAAACTTCCAGAAGACGAAAAGCCAGCACCTGATTCTGCATGCGGCTTTATTGGGACTCCAAACGACGCCTCCAAATGCAAATTGCATGCGTCAACCTGAGAGTCGCAAAGCACCCTCCCTTCCTCCACCTTCGTCTCCGGCGGAGGCTACTCATGGTAGGACCTTGACTACTGATAACTTGAGGCGTAGAGGTCTTTATGTGCTTGATTGGTGCTATTTATGTAAAGGGGATGGTGAGTCGATTAACCATGTGCTACTACATTGTCCGGTGGCGAGGGGTCTGTGGCAGCATGTTTTTTATATGCTTAATCTTCATTGGATTATGCCGAAGCGGGTGGGTGATGTTTTGTTCTGTTGGGGAAGACAGTTTAAGGATCCTCTAGCTAAGGCTATTTGGTTGATGATTCCTCCTTGCATTTGGTGGAGCCTTTGGCGGGAGAGGAATAGGCGTTGCTTTGAAGATTCTGCTTTGTCTATTGCGCGTTTGCAGGGTGGTTTGATGCTTAATCTGTTTTTTTGGGCTAATGCATGTTTAGGGGACCCTTTTCTTGATTTCCAGGATTTCTTAAGTTTCTTTGTCTGTATGATGTAATTTCGGTCAGTACATTCTTTGTACTGCTCTTTCTCTATAATAAAATTTCTTACTTATCAAAAAAATATCTCAATTTGTGTTTTTTTTTTTTTAAAAAAAATCTCATATATGTATTCACTGTTTCAGAGTATTCACTGTTTGAGGTGTTAAGCTTTTGGCATTTCGTTTTCTAGATATCTGGCTACTGCGTCTTCAGACAACACGGTCAAGATATGGAATGTGGATGGCTTCACATTAGAGAAAACTCTAATAGGTATTCATGCAGTTCCAACTTTCTATTTTGTGTTACTATTCTGCTTACTTTTCAAAAATAGACCCAATAGAACTGTTGAGCCAATGGTAGTATCAATTTTACTTCTCCATGTGCTTCCCAGGTCATCAACGTTGGGTATGGGACTGTGTCTTCTCAGTAGATGGTGCCTATCTTATAACAGGTACCTGTATTAGAAACTCTTAATTTTGAGAACTTGAGCCTTGATGGACTCCCCATGTTTTTTCAAGCCGCACGAAACTCTATCATAAGCATTTTGAACAACATGCAACTCTTCCTGCATTGTGGTTGTCATTAAAATTCCAATTAATTTGGCACCTCCATCCTTTCTCCATGTAGCTTCATCTGACACGACAGCAAGACTTTGGTCCGTGACAAGTGGCAAAGAGATCCAGATGTATCAGGGACATCATAAAGCAACTGTTTGCTGTGCCCTCAATGACGGAGCTGAATCCTCTCCATCTTGAATCCTCAGTAATTTGCTTCATGTTCAGGCCTGTGTACAAGCATGAAGCAGTTGCACCGTGGCCCATTATCAACAAGAATAACTTGTATGAAGATGGGTGTTGCTTAATGGGTACAAAGGGTACCTTGAGACATCGAATGTTTTTTTTTTCAAAACCTACTATTGATAATTAGTATGAACTGGTGTCGGAGTCTGAAGTTCACTTTTGGTCTTGATTTCCTAACTTCCATAAAGATGAAATGCCGGTTGATATAGCTTCCATGATTCCCATCCCTTGCCTTCCCTAATGATCTTTGTAAACTGTGTATGGGCTTTATGCCCAAGGCTTTAGCTGCAATTCTGTTTGCTATTTGTGGTATTGGGCAGGTTCCCACATATTCACTGTTGCGTGATTAGGCCTAGCTTATAGTCGCATCCCTCCTCAAGCAGAGTCGGTATCACCTCATGCCATCCCTGCCAGCGGCTTTCCCCCGTTGTTGCCCGAATATTCGGGTTATGGCTTTTGCGACCTCCGGGCTATATCTCTTTTGGGCCTTGGGCCCGTCTTTGTAAACTGTATGGGCTTTATGCCCAAGTCCTTGAGCTGCAATTCTGTTTGCTGTTTGTTCTACTGGGCCGGTTCCCACCTGTTGTTACAATATGTTGGCTCACTAGAGGGCTTAATGTAACACTAAAAGTGATCTGAAGCACGGTCCAATTGCTCTTACAAGCGTTGGTTCTGCATTGGAACATGCTTTGTTCCCAGAACTTCCCTAATTTGAGTTCTACCCAATTGAAACATTTTGCATCTATTTCACCTTTTACATTTAGGAATACTTGCTCTAATGGAATCTCAGATATTTTACCAATATGCATTGTTAAAAATTTGCATTGCGAGTCTTGCAGCCTCACGATGAATTACAATTTCCCGGCAAGAATGTTATCCAACAACCAACTTGCGTTAGACAGACTAATGCACACTGTTTTACAGTACTCCGTACCCAAAATTTTGTAATAATTTACAGCTGCGAAGGCCCACCCATTCCAGAGGCCTTAAAAAGTTGAGATCTCTCGATATCAGATCTCAATCTTCTGCATCAAGTCAAAACATCCAGTACCCATCTTCACGGGCAATCCAAGACAGATCCTAGCAGATGGAGTCTCCAACTCGTCTGTCTCCCCATGATAAGCTGCTTCAACAATGAATTTGGAAGCTGTCTCAAAAGACATTTTACTAAAAGGAGATGTCGATTCTGCTATTCCCCCAAGTCTACTCATTGGACGATACCCACCCGAATGGGTCATGTAGTCAGCAATAAGTGTCAGGTGTCGCATATTAACAGATATCCCATAAGAACCGAAGACGTGCCGTATTTCCCTGATGATACTTTCTCTGGCGGCTTCCACCCCATATGTAGTTAGCATAGCATGTATGCTGTTGGAATATATATACCTGACATCAAGAACATCCTGGAACTGCCACAAGGTGTTAAAATCCACTCCGGTGGTTTGCAGAGCCGGAACTTTTTCTTTTTCTGCAGGCGACATATCCTTCCTGTCTTTGGGAGTTTTACCATAGTATATCACTTGTTTCTCTTTGCATGTAACAACCTTACACCCATCAATCTTGCCAAAGCTCTGGATGTAGACCTTCTTGGCTGTTTTTTGAGCAATCTACAAAGAGTAAATTAAATTTAAAACTGACGCACTAATCAAAAGAATGTATCATTATGAAACATCAAAAATAGCAAATCCTAAAATGTCACAAGCAAGAGTGATTATGTTAACCTTCTAACAGACATAGGGCGAACTATGACTTGTTATTAGGGGCCAACGCTAACCCAATAAATAGTTTCATAGTTAAAGCATCGACCACATTCAAGCTCTTAGAAGAGGGAAGCCATGTCTACGCACTATCTTCAACACAAGCTGGAAGTCTTTGACCACATTAATCAGCAAAAGTGCACAAAGGCAAGATCAGAAATTCAAGACAGGATTGTAATACCCCACGAACCCCACATTGAGAGCGCGTGGTGAAGAAAATGCAAATGCATTGCATAAGTCCTAAATCCCTATTGGATCCTTACTAGGTCGAACTGAGTTTTCCAAATGATTCTGAGATACTCCAGTTGTAACATTGACTGCTCTTCTGCCGGAAGCCAGAGGCCCATCGCCCCCATATATGGGTTGAATGCTGGTATTGGGGGTAATATCAGGATATCATGTTGTATATGATGAAAGAAACACATGATGCAATCATCTGTGTAAGGACGGCATGCACTCAGAGAAGGGTGAGGGGGAACACTAGGTTGACAGTTTGTATTCCATTGTTGATCATACTGAACTCAATCTACATTAGATTGTGGATGTAGTCAATTTTGCAAAATCACGTAAACCCGTGGAGTTCCCTCCTTGGCTTGATATTTTTTCTCATACCAGTGTGTTTGCATTAAAACTTTTCTTGGTGACATAGAGCAAGCAACTTCAAGGGAGAAAGACATCAAATATGTGATTTGCACACCATGTTCAAGTTTTATGACACAGCACCTCCACCATTGACGTAACTCCTCTGCTTCACCGTTTCAAAATGAGAAAGCAACCAAAAACCAAATGAACATATGCATATTAAAGGGTATCCAATTACCTGATGTCTCTCCTCTAAGCTGTTTCCATCTACACTCAAGACTATAAGACTCCAAAAAATTGCACATTACTCACCAAAAGTCTAATCCAAATGAAAAAATGCAATGCGCGCATAAAAGCACAAGATAAAAAGAGGGAGGAAAATATCTGCAGGTCAAAGGGAGTACTAGAAAAAGGGTGATGTGAACTGATAAAGCAATTTAAATCTGCCCCTCAACCCCGAGGTGAGAAGATATTTTCCTATGAAATTAATAAGATGGATACCATTTTGAAAAAGAGAGGAAAGAGATTGTGAAAGAACCTGAGCCAGTAAAATATGAGGTTCATTGGTGAAGCGAAAATGGACCTCAAAGTGCATTCCCTTGGCTTTCACAAAAAATGCTCTATCATGCTCCTTTATTACTAGTTTTCTTCGGGCTCTCTTCTTTCTTTTGGCTCCAGATTGATTCTTTTTGTCCTTCGATTTATGTTTAGGGGATTTTCCAACTTTTGATGGTTCAGATGTTATATCTTTGGCGTCAAGTACCCCTCTCACATCATCCTTACTAACTTCGATCTCATCCTCCACCCGATCAATCTCACTCTCAGAGCCATCTGACAGTTCCCCTTCATAATGTTCCTCTTCAGAAGCACCCTCATAATCCATCTCATCTGTTGCTTGCTGTTTCCGCTTTTGTGCGTCCAGACCAAGATCCTCAGACCCCCTACCATCATCAGCGTCATCATCATCTTCATTTTCTTCCTCATTTTGCGATTTGTTTCTAGATACATCATCATCTGTCCCATTTGAAGCATTAGACTGTGATTCTGGCATGAAATTCCCAATGCCACTAATTTTAGAAAGCAAGAGCAGATGATTTTGGATGGCATCCTCCAACTCCCTCACAAAAACAACCTCTAGGGTTTCCTCCCAGTCTTCTAACGAAATATCAGTGTGTTTCGGATAGGTTTCAGGTATGTGAAGCATTATCTCAAGCTTATAAATACTGCAACTATGGTGATCATAGACAGCAAATGGAGTAACAGACACTTTCATGCTCTTTATAATGTCTGCTACAGTTATCTTCTTCAATTTATCAGCAAGACAAGAGGCGTCCTCCCTGTAGAAAACAAATTTATCCAGTTATCTTGTGGATGTGTCTAATCTGTGTTCACCAATATAGTGCACGTCCATTAAACAATCAAAAGGAGAGAATAGCATAAATATCAAGCGCAAGATTTTAAATTTATATCAATGCCGTAAGATCCAGTAGTTACAGCCCATTTTCGAATAGCGAGTCTTTGAGAATCACCAGTCTAAATAAAGTGAAATTTTAAAGTTCTATCCTTGACAGAGATATATGTTCAGGAGTCATACACATATTAGAAATAAATTAAAGAATCGCATTAAGCTTCATTGCAAGGTCTAAGAAAGAAAGAGGGTCGCTGTATGTTGAGTGTCAACACAAAACTTTGTCACTTTATATGAAAGGGGTTCATGGCTTTAATTGAAAAAATAAGTAAACAATGAACTCACCTAAGGAACATGCCCATATGAGTACATTTCCGATAAAAACAAAATTTGCAATTGTTAACCAAAATTCTCAAAACTTATTAAAAAAAAGATTATTGACGATGATAACAATTATGAGTACATTTACAATAAAAACAAAACAATTGGGCTAATAATAGTTCCATCTAATTCAAGCACATGTACATGAACTTTTCTTCTTATACATTAAAGTGAGTATTGTGGAAAAAATATCAATTGTTAACCAAGATAGTCATTAAGTATCTAGACTGAAACAATTTAGTAGCCAGAAAGTACTCATCATTACCAATTTATTATTATTTACTGAGAACAACCAACTGTATATGCACACATTGATGAATAAAACAGAGGATTGAAGAGTTAACTGAAGATAAATTGGTGATGTTCTCAAGCAATACCTATTACAAATATGTTGTGCGTGGGTGTGTAAACTCATGGTCATCCTAAATCTACAGCGTGACACTAGAACGGCCAAATATACTTCAAGTAGAAAGAAAAAAATACTCTGCCATCCAACTGGGCCAGAACGGATTCAAGAGCCATTTTTATTTGCACTTGGCTCCATAATTCATGCTCCAATTACAACTGGGTTCATTTTTCTTTATTCAAATAAAAAAAGACAGAATACTGGAGCATTTTCTGCATCAAAGGATGCAGAATTGTATGAAGTTCTATCTTTTTCTGTATAATTCATTTTTGACATCTTCTGGTTGCAGATCCCTCCACTGAATACATCAGTTCTAAACATCTATCCAGTTTTTAGTATCATTCCAAATCTAAAACCTACAACAATATTCTTTATTGGTTCCTATCTCAAAGAAACAACCTACAAACAAGAAAAGAAACATGCTGCACAACACGGACGCCGTTCATCAGAACCAACCAGTAGTAACTTGAACCATGCAAGAAATTTCTTTGATGTACAGATATTACCTAGCAGTAGGACTAAAAAAGGGCTAAAGAATCTGACCCATAAAATGGATCTTGAGTGCAACTTACTTTGACCTCCCCAATTGGAAGGGGCATGTCATCACAGGAGTCTTAATATCACTTGTAGCAGTCATCAATATTTCCTGTAGACGTGGAATTCCAAGCGTCACATTCATTTCACCTCGCCCAGCAAGATGGAACGTGTTCAACCTGATAAATTGTACCATTTTTAGACGATCTTGGACAAATAAAAAGACCACCTAACAAAAAAAACATGTTGTGCGGTGGAATCCAACAAAATGAGTAAATCAATATAGAAAAATTCAGCCATATAATCACATCTAGCCATTGGATATCACATGACAAGCAGATAAGAACAAATCATATAATCTGCATCTACAAGAAATTTCAGGTCATAAATACATACATATGACCTCCCAGTTGTTATATATACCAGCAACCATACCTCAACCATGATTCCCATCTTTTAACTTCCAACAGCTAAAATCAAATCCTTCAGTAATTCAGCATTACAATGATGATTATTTGAGTCCACCCGGAGCGACCATATTGAGGCCCCCCATTGATACTAGGCCATGTAGTCTTCACTTAGGTGAAGAATAGAATATCTCAGCTGATCATATTGACCATATGGATAATGCAACTACAGGGGCTTCATCATTCTTAAGTGGCAGAAATCATTTGAAATCATTTTCATTGGAGTGTTTGAGGGGCAACTTGTTGCAATCTCTTTTTTCAGGGGCAGATGCGGTGTTGGGTTTTTCTTTTTCGGGCTATCCAGATTTTCTTAGCTTTTTAGCTTGTATGGTTTAACTTACTTATAAAAAAAATTGTTTTCTCAATCAAGTCTGCTTTTTTTTTCCTCCATCTTCTTTCCTTGATTAATTCATCCGCAATAGAAAAAATAAACGGTTATTGTTCTATGAAGATCAAACAAAAAGAAAGGGAAAAAAACACAGTGAACAGATGAACATATGACCCGATTGGATCATTCAACGTTGCACTGCCATATCCCAAAACCTTTCACAGTTGCACTTTTATAATACCAAGACAATATTTCTGAAGCGTAAGCTGCGTAACACAAAAAAGAACCCAAAAAAAACGTTATGATGCATCCACCAGCATTTCCAAGATAAAAGATAAGAATAGTCTCATGATCATTGGAAATGTGCCATCAATCTATAATAAATATGCAAATGCATGTCAGCAACTGTTATAAGCATATAACGTTAATGCAATATCATATGAAATCAAGAAGCATTTTATGAACAAAAATTAAAAAGAAAAGTAACAGATCCTACGTCATCTGTGTTGATGGCTCTCCGACAGACTGTGCAGCAAGCACACCAACTGGTTCTCCGGGTTGTGCAAGGCTTAAGACATACTTATGCTCCATTAACTTCAAGAAATCCTCTTCTTTCAAAACATTAGGATTTTTTTCTTTCGAGGTGAACTTGTGCACAAATTCCCTTGCTTTATTTTTAAGAGCAGAAGGCAATTCCTTAATGTAACTATTGGCTTTGTGAAGCTCTTGCGTACATTTTTTGATAATCATTTCCTGATTCTGAAAGTAAGCAGCAAAAAAGCAAAGTGAATTATAAGAAACAAGTTTTGTTTGAATACATATTCAGAAATCAGTAACAAGTTCTTACAGCTGCAAGTGCTTCAAATTTTGTAATAAAACTTGTTTGATGGACATCCACACCATCTTCGCCATAGCAAAATTGAACAATGGAACCATCAGCGTCACGAACAGTATAATCGTAACAAATTTTTAGGCATTCGAGATTTTTTATTAGGCATCTTTGGAGATATCCACTGCGAGATGTTTTCACGGCCGTATCAACTAACCTGTACAACAGAAAGACTATTATGACTATTTTCAGTCAAAACCTTCCCTGTGTCTGAGTAAACACTTAAAAGACATCATACTCTCATTGGTAATAATAATGCAATTGAAAGAGCACAAAGATATGTTGAAGTAAGTAATGCCAATAAGCCTGTACACCCACCCACCCAGCCCCATATACACTCTCACTATAAGGCGTTTTACAAGAATCCATCTCTGTCAATACTTCAACTGAATACATTAAGTAGATACTGAACTCAGAAAACATAGACATTAACTGTTCATAGATGATGCTTTTCTCTATTTCATTTGTTCTTCAACCCAGCATAACTTGCCAGGGAATTAGAAAATTAAGAAGTGGATCAAAGGACCTAAATACAGAGGTCCCATCTCCCCATGCAAATAACACGAATAAAATGATTCAAAATCTAATTCCCTTCCCTTCATTAAGGGCACTCAGTCATTTGCTATGCACCTTAAAGAATTCTGACACCTTGTATGCATGTCATCATAATTCCCAATAAGCAAAGACATCAATATCCCTTTCTACATGGTGAGAAGTACCCCAACTAATCATTCATTAAAAACATCTGTGCATTTCACCCAAAACTTCCTTCCAATCAAAGCTCATCCAGCCACAAAGACAATCACACAAAATTTAATTCCCTGCAACCACTATCACTCTATTAGTACAATAGCTGCAAGCATCCCTCGTAATGCTCTAATAGTAGCACAAACCATGCCCAAGATTATTGACTACCATACTTGCTGCAACACTCCCTCCCTCTAACTCTACCTTTCTCTCTGTCCTTTCAACTTTCAGCACCAATATACATGGCAGAAAGAAGTTTTCCAATTAGATAACAACATATTGTACGAGTAGAGTATCTCAATTGCTTGGTACATGCACTGATCAGAAGCATAAAACTATTCTATCCATGTAATTCCACGCCTCTTTCATTTATCTTCGCTTCAGACTAAAGCAATATAGTTTTTTTTTTTTGCAGGTCTTAAACTTGTAAGCCCATATTTCAAGGCATCGTTTACAGACATACTAATCTCTCATACCAAGTGATTGTACTATTTAAGAGTAAGAAACTACATGCCCCCTCCATGGGTAAGGTAGCTGAATTCTCCAGGTATAACATTATGGAGGATGACAAAACGCCACTGGAAAGAAGGCTTCTGAAGGTTGAGACAGCTTAAGAGAATTATTTGCGTCTTTTTACACAGTTCAGGTTCCATTTCAGTATACGAAAGGAGATAGGGGCACCTAACATCAACAGATACACATTTAAATACACATATGTGCACTTACACATCTATATTCATAGGTATACAAGAACTCTGACAATAACTAAAAACACATGGCCGAAAAATGAAGAAAGAAAGTTAGATAGGACAAACCTTAACTATATACCATTAGGAAAGTTTACTTGTAAATCACTACTTGATCATCACAATTAACAACTCCAATGCTCGATGACTAGAATCTGTGACCTCATACAAAGGTGCTACATAATAACTGACTTTTGTTCAATATTTTTCTCCAAACGAAGAAGAACGCAAAGAGATATACCACATTCAAGAACATTAATTCAGGTATCAGTAGCATCAAACTTCAAAATGACTCCAGGTTACAATTGCAGATTGGCGTTCATTCCTTCTCCATTACAGGTCAAAGTAGAAGTGCTAATTCTAACAGCTAAAGAACAGATACATGGATGAGACAGGACTTTGACTTACCCTTCACGCCCAGCCATGCAATGGAAGTAATATTCTTGAGGGTGGAGACCAGTAAGAAAGCGATCAATAATAAAGCCCCCAGCTCGAGCTGCCCAATCCCACGGAGGAAAGCAGGGTAAAGTCTTTCCAGAAACCATTCGAGGGACTCGTTTACCTTCCAATTCCTGTTGTCCTAAATGAGAAGATATTTGCTGAAAATTAACCTGTTTAAAGGATAACACACACTGTGAAAAGCTAAAACTACATATAATCTTCACAGCTATTAGAGGACCACAAATAAATATAACAGAGGAGTTTAGGTTAAGCAGGTTTTACAAGGAAAACTTGGATCAGAACCATTTCCTGAAGGTGCAAATCTGTTTATGATTACATCAGAAGTCGCATGAACAGAGTCTGAAGGTCTGAGTTCAAAAAATGCTAAGTCCAAAGAAGTTCACAAGGTATTGTGGAAAAATGTACAACTTGTAGCAAACACAACTTAAGCTGACCATCGCAATTGCCATATCTCATCCATCAGAGTTCTTCTAATTCGACAATGAACTGTAAACATAGTAACTTGGGCACTCAAGACAAAAATCATGCTTAGAGAATAAAAGTGCACAATATAATTATCTTGGGCAACTGTGAAATAGTATTTCCTAAGACTCGATGAACACAATAGCAAAACCTCTCTCTGATGAAGGTCTAGGCTCTTCGAGCAATCTAATGATACCTCCAAGACAGTGGGAATATCTTAAAAAGAAGGTTGGCGGCCATTGCTGCCATTCCACAAAGAAGAGTAGTGGTGATGTCTGGAATAATAGAAGGTGGATCTGCTGGTGATGATAGCGCAAAGCCAGTGCATAAGTTCAGGTACAAGTACATTATAAACAACAGATTCTAGCATACAGAAACTAGCACCATCCACAATTGTCAAAAAAACCTCAGAGTGCAACATCAAAATTGACTGACACTAACGTTAATGTAAAAAACTGATCTGATCAATCATAAACCATTCCATAGTACCTTTTTTTTCTCTATGCTGAAACCCTTAAAGAGACAATAACAACTTTTTTTTTGATAAGTAAGAAGAATTTTATTAAAGAGAAAGAGACAAGAAGCGAAATCAATACAAAGACTGTACTGAAGTCACTCAAAGCATACAAATAAAGAAACTAAGGAAATCAGCATCGTCCACAAAACAACCCCCCAACAAAGCACTAGCCCAAAAGAAAAGAGAAAGAAACACATCGCCCTGCAAGCTCCTTAAAGATCTGTCTGAATCTTCGAAACACCTTCTATTCCGCTCCCTCCAAAGGCACCACCATACACATGCTGGAATCATCCCCCAAATAGCCTTGACAGAAGGATCCTTAAAATTCCTACCCCAACAAGATAAAACATCCTCCACCTTTTCAGGCATAACCCAATGAACATTCAAGATACCAAGGACCGACAATAACAACTTAAAATACAAATAAAATCATTACCCTCGAAAAAGAAATTACAAGAAATGGTTCGTGGGAAAAGTTAGCCACCCAAGGTACTAGCTTAGATAATTTTAGGCACCGACATCATCCGCCAGCATAGAGAAAATGTGTTGAGATTACACCGTGATTACAGAATTGCTAATAATATTCAGTTTCAACATAAAACTTCTACGCTAAAAAGCCATAACAACTCAAGAATTTTAACTGAATGTTTAATTTGAAAACTCTATAGTAAGTGTCATGACCATTAAAGAGCTTACCGAGGCACCCTTAGCCCCAGATGTAGTCATGATAGAAATACAGTTCTTTCCCGAGGGTTTCAATAACCCTTTGGACAACAGCTCTTTGAAGAAGTCCTTGCTTAATTCCTCATTAAGTTTACTTATCATCTTCCTATCCAAGTCTGTCAAAGCAGATTCTCCATTTCTGCGTATCTTTTTCTCAATTTTCAGCTGCAGTAAATCTGTATCTGCAAAAAGATCAAGACTTCAGATACCCATTACAACAAGCAACTTAAGTACTACGCTACAAGAGAAAAACATCAATTGAATACAAAATTAGCTCCCAGTAAAGACAACTAGAGACTGGCCATGTGGCCAATGACAGAGAGGCGCACAAAATGATATAGCAGCCATGTGGTACAGTCACAAGTTCCCTTCACGAAACCCATGGCTTCACTTGATCTGCTACAATTCACCAATATTCTTATCTTTTAGACGACATGTATTGGTGAATGGAATTGACTAAGGAAACAAATATAAATACATACATATAAGTGTGCATGAAGGTTAACATGATGTTTTATTGGTTTATATGGGTAGAAATAATTAGACATCGGAGTTAATTTTAGGCATATATGAAAAATGCATGCAATATATGGGGGCTAAATGCTATTTTCCCTGGAGGGGCTTTCATTGTCTACTAAATCTATATGGGGGTATAAATCAATTCTGAAGATTTTGGGAGGGCCATCCCCACACCCCACCCCAGAAAAAAGGGGAAAAAAAAAGGGTCTCAACATGGTTTTTTCACTAACAAAGATGCCCTAAATGTAAATTAGCTGTCTGGCTACAGTTTTTGATAAACAATAAAAGAAAGTCTAGGAGAACATAGATAAGCAAAAGGACAAGATATCCTTCAAATACGCAGAAAACTATCAAAACAAAAGTCTCAGAATGACAAAAAAAAATCCCCAAAAAAATTTCAAGCACCAGAACCTTCAACAATAGCAGAGGGCCAATGAAGACAGAGATACCCAACAAAACATATAGTTTCTGGAAGGTAAAACCGCTTGCGGAGGAAGAAATTCCAACATGACCACCTTGGAGAAGGAAAAACTACTATTTCCTGCTATGCCCTACACCTCTTTAGTATCATGCCAACTGCCTCCAGTTGTCAAACCCTTCTTTTATCCTAGAGGTGATGTAAACTACAGTGTCGAGCTGCAGTGTGATGCCGGAAGAAAAACAAGAAGCTTATGAAACAAAAACCAGAAGGAAACACAGAACTTAAGGTTGGACTGAGAATTCTAGAGAATATGTCAGAAGCCACCTCTACTGGATCAAAATATGACAGCTTCAGTTCCATGGACGAGATACTCTTGCATCATCACTGCCAAACCATCACCGAGTATCTCTCAACATGTTTTCTTCTTACAAATTATTTCCAGGAAGACAAAAAAAGAAAAAAAAAGTTCGACTACTGCAAGCACTGAAATGATCCAAAATGAAATCCCAAAAATCAAGGATTCCAAAGGGGGGAAAAAGTTTCAGCTCATTCCGCCCTTAACTCCATTAATTCAATTGAAATGCGTACATGTCTCAATACCCTACTGAGCCTAAGGCAAGGGAGAGCAAACAAGGAGAGGAAAATGAAGAACATAAGAATTGAAAATACAAGTTATCAATCGTCATCTTTGGCATCTGATCAACCAGGTAGTTTGATCTTTAACATATCTGGTATTTTACTTATCAAAACAAAAAAACATATCTGGTATTTAGGATATTGAACAGATATTTATTTAATGTTCCCAGTCATAGACCACCATAATTTAGTTATCCTACGTTATTGACCAAATTAACTAAAATAGTATCACATTAGCCAAGGAAACAAGAAGTTCAGGCACAGCTTTTCCCCATGCACACCAGCATACCTATTTTATCGCCACCTTTGTCATTAACAAACATAAGGTGAACTTCTTCACCAACTTCCTCACAATCTAGAAGGTATTTTTCCCTCTCATTGTCTTTTTTCTTCGTTAGCAAAAGATCATCTACTCCACATGTGAATCCATGCACCTGAATTATGAAGATCAAGCAATGCTAATAGTTACCACTAGTCAAAACAAACTTGGCACAAAGATTGTGAATAACTCCTCAAAAGCAAGATTAAAATGTTAGGAAATTTACACTTAACCCCCCCAAATTGACAACCTGTGGGTAATGTGGCCACCAAACTACCGGTTATGAATTGCCACCTTGAACTATCACTTTTTTGCAATGTGCCCCTGTTAAGATTTGCACCACACGGCTTTTATTTACCCATCTTAATGGTCAGATTTTACCTATCCCACTACAAAACATGTGGTAAGGATGCCACAAGTCAAAATTGTTGTTTGATAGCCACATTCCATATTACAAATGAGTGTTAGTTTAAGGGGGTTAACTGTAATTTTACCTAAATTATTGGCAAATTGTAGATTAAAGATGGCTGACCTGCAAAAAAGCAGTAAATAACCGACTCAACGCAGAAAGCAGGATGCCTGCAGTGTTTGAGCCATAGAGCTCCTGCACCGTATGAACCAAACCATATTCACCAAATTGAGCCTTGTCAATCACACCACGCACCAAGTCATTATTATATATCAACAGTTTATCTTCATCAGGCTCCTTTCTTTTCGATGCATCTTCATCAAACTTTTTCCCTTTCCTCGGTTTTCTGTTATGCATTTCCTTTTCCCTTGATGCCCCGTTACCAGGCTTTTCTTCTTTGTTCAGATCATCATCATCGCTTCTACTCTTAAAAAAATCACGTGGGAGTCTTGCATCTTTTTCAACAGTAAAAGGTGGGTGCCCCTTTGTAATATGATTTAGCAAGGCACTAATGACCTAAAATCGCGAAACAAAAAAAAAATCATCCTTAGACGAGCAAAAGATCATGTTCAGTATGTCACCAACTCTTGTTTGACAGCTGGGAAATGGAAGAGATATGGGAAGTTTCAAATTCAAAGGCCAGGAACATCAAACATGTCATGCTTTAAACAAACAGGAAGACAAACCTATTTCTAAATTTCAACTGGCCTCGACATTAAATCTGAAATACAGAGTTAGTTTGAGACTCGACAAATTCTAACCTGTTTCCCAGTCCAAAGAGGCACTGGTTTCCATATTGCCGGCAGAAGAGGCTGCATCTCATCTTCAGAGTTGAAAATGCAAACTTTCTGGCCAAATTTTCCAAAAGAAGAAGCAGGACTAATAGTGGAGATACCAGCACAATAAAGAAGCTGGTTGAACTCATCACCACTGAAAAAAGTATCCTTCTTCGTAAGAAGTACAGCACTTACAACATGATCCTGAAAAGTTTTAGGAAAAACAGAGTCAAGCCACATGTAACCATTTTTTTCAGAAGTAAAACAAACAAGAAGCATCCCGATGCTGGAGACAATACTAATCTAAATGATAACTGATACCTGAATCAAGGCTCTAATGGGTTCACCACTTGTGGGCTTGACATATTGATTGTTTGCATTTACAATATTGTAAGCTTCAGCACGTGAAATTTCATCTTGGGGGAAATGAACATTCATTTCATCACCATCAAAATCAGCATTGTACGTACTGGAATCAATACCATCAATTCCCACATGCTTAGAAGGTAAATCTAAGTAATCGAACTAAATAAAAAAAATTTGAAAATCTGTGCAAATATATAAAGAACATATGTGCATACAGAAATCTTCCTTCAGTTTGCACAGTACCTGCAGTTTGCATAATGCATACGAAGTGTTTTCTCTCCCTTCAGCACACGAACAACATGTGCCATTATACTGGGCTTGTGTAGAGTCGGCTGAAATGGAGAGAAAAATATTGGTCACACATTCCAAACAATTAATTAAAAAAATGAAACCAGTTTAACATTTATAATTCACCTCATACAGAAGAATCCATAGAGTACGATCTAGACTATGAACAATTATAATTTTCCTGTGCAGTAATAGCAGTCTGATAGGCTGTTAGCATTTTTTCCCCCTGGCAAGCGGCCTTCAGCAATGTTGCATTTTAGTAACACAAGTCCCAGAAGAAGAAACAGAGTAACGGCACAAAAATCCCAAGGTTTTTTCATCAGCATATGAATCGGCATATTGCTGTGATTGGATCATCAAACTGCTCCATTACTCATGTATCTATAGGAGCCTTCATTAATGTTCCATCACGTATTAGGTAGTCTTTGATTGTGTAGGTTCTGAATCCAGATATCATCCCCAGTCTAATGAATTGCCTCTTAATGGATAACAACGGGAAGTTCTTCTTAGTGTTTGCAGATTCTTCATCTTCCTTTGTTCTTTTTCTTATCTTTGGGCCTTTGAGAGAGAGAAGGGGGAGCGTTTGGGTAGGACACACATAAAGGGGATATCCCTAGCAATGTATAACATAAGTGTAGTCGAAAAACCCACATAAAAGGAAAAACAACCAAATCTTTCCAGGCTCTTCTAGATCTATGGTTCTCAACAACTGGAGCAGAAAAAGGATGCTTTGCGTCTCCGAGGATAGTAATTTAACTTCACACTAGCACACTTTCAATATTGCCAGCCATGGAAGCAAGGAAGTCTCACATGCTATTAAGGACAGGCATAGTGGAAAATATATATCAAGTCCAAACAAATAGTACCTGTCTGTTGACCAGCACAATATCCCCATCTTGCAAGTGGCGACGTACAAATTTTCCTTCGAATTCAAAATCACAGCTTTTTCCATGTTGTGTGAGAAGACCTCGTGAAGATGGTAATTTCCTCGATATTGAAATGCGGCCTTTCCGGCTTGGCGGTAGTTGCTTAGTGTCTAGCTTATCACCATATTGTGTAGCTCCAGGATGGATTTCCGAACCATTGATGATAGCATTCCTCAACTTGACTACATTCCAAGGAGTCACCCTCTGCAGACATAACAATGTCAAGCAATAAAACAAAACAGTGGAAGTCCAGGATTCACGACGTGGTTAGCATAAAAACATTTTCACTCCAACTAAATAGGGGTCAGAAATATATGTACTCTACTAATCCAGAGTTTGTTACATACATGCACGGCCAGAATCTATGAATGAGCTGCAATCACAATGCAAATGATATGCTTCATACCCATGCGCAGCTGAACAAATGTGTATCCATGAATTTCTTACAGAAAATATACTATAGCTCAAGCAGATCACAAAAATAATAGTAATACAGTAAGAAACAAACATTATGCACTCTCAGTACTACATAGGATAGTTAAAATTTGTCCACCCTTACCTCAGGATAGGTTAATCTTAAAGCAAAATATGGAGGAATTCCAATTTCATTAACTGCTAAATAGGGATCAGGAGATATGACAGAGCGACAAGCAAAATTAACCCTCTTTCCCATCATCTTCTGGCGGAACATGCCTTCTTTCTTTTCCAGCAACTGACAAATTCCTGAAGCCACATTTCTTTGACCTTGACCTACCATAAAGTGGAGAAAGGAAAACTCGTTAGCAGGTTTGGGCAGCGACTACTTTAATATCACCATAGCATATTTGTAAACAAGGGCCGTGAACGACACAACAAAGGACATACACTAAATCCTCCAATGTAAAGAAATGAGTCAAGAGCACAAAGACAGTGGGAACACTGTTTTTCTTTTTAATTTCAATAGAGGTACACGGATCAGTCCCAAAGTTGAACTCTGAAATATTAGCGCAATTGTCATTTTTCAACCTAAAACATAAGAGAAAGGACAAGCCATTAACTATAACCATTCAATTTAAAAGTGTATACATATCATCTGCTTGTAATTGGAAGTGTTAACATATATGCTGCATGTGGGTCTGAAAGAGACAAAGAGAGACTTTTTCATTGATCAAAGTAAAAGCAAATAACCACAAGGCATTGCTTGTCATATAACTTGATAACTAAAACGTTCCAAATCAAAAGAATTTATTCACATTCGAGCACATAACAAATGTCAAAAGTCAAAAATAAAAATTTAAAAAAAAAAATCGAAGACAAACCACATAGCATCAACGACACTCACCAGTAGCAGTTTTGCTATCAAATAAAACATTTATAGATTGTTGGAGATCCATCCACCGGCTTAATATCTTTGAGCGTTCTAAGTTGTTAACATGGGCATTTCCTAACGAAATATTAGACTGCAGCACCTTATTCAATAAAACAGTTTGAGGATGCTCCATTACCTACAATAACATCAGATCTGCAATTCACTAAGGCAACCATAAAATTATAAGAATGACCCAACAGACACAAATTCGAAATTGATCATCCCACCAGAATGTTATGGTGGGTGCTGACCTACCTCTATGGGTTCAACAGGTACCCTTCTCAGGAACGTACCACCCACTTCTACACTCTTTCATTTAGCAGAAAAAATTTGGAAAAACAATAAATCTTCATTCCAGTTGTAACTTTGCAGGTATTAATAAAGTGAAACAAATCAGTTCCACAAAAGTTCAAGGAACTGCTTTGACCTCAAGTAGAAGCCAAATTATCATGTTTTTACAGTAAACAATTATCATGTTTTTATAGTAAACAATCTCCGAGTACTATGCATGGAGAGCACACAAACCAAAATCAAAGCAAAACTGGGTGCAGAAGTGGAAAAAATAACTTGTACATAACCAATATTGCCTTTGAGTGTGTTATAATAATCTACGATACCTCAAGATTTGCATAATTACCAGTTTAGACCAATCGACTTTAGTTGTCAAACAAACTCACCAACAGATCCAGAAAATACAAGGAAGAAGAGAGAGTGGAGAGGGCAGGAGGAAACTCCTTTTAACAAGAAAAGATCATGACCCCAAAAGATTTTTTTTTTTTTTATAAGTAGAACCCAAAAGAATAAAACTAATAAACAATTTACTAAGAAGTTAAAGGGGCAGTACACAGGACGGACTAAAAAGAGATCAAACATTCAAGATCTACCGAAAAAACGTAAGAGCAAAATGAACTGAAAAACACTTGCCCAAAAAAAATGAACTGAAGAATGCCGGAAGTCCCCGGCCACTTTTAAAGTGCCCACAAACAAAAACCCTTTGGGAAGCAAAACTCAATATCTTCAAACTTCCAAAACTTTTTCTCTCCAACCAGACCAAATGACCAAGATGGACAAATTTACTGAAGTCGGACTAAATTTTCCAACTTGTGATTCTATCACAAAGTGAGTTTTTGTTTAAAAATGCCTAAGCACTTGTACCTTTTCAGAAGATAAATTATTTTTACTTTCTATTACATTGTTTTGATTCAGGAAAAAATACACTTTGCACCCTCATCAATTATTTTTGTCACATTGCACTCACCAACTATTTGTTTCAGACACTTGGCACCCTCCATTAAAATTTTCCATTAATTTGGTCAGAAAATGAATTTTTGGCACATGAAATGACAATTTTGTCCCCATAACTTTTTTGGTAGTGATTATTTTATGAGTAAAATCGTAATTTTAGAGGCCAAAAAATTTATTTTCATCAAAATTGAAGGAAAATTTTAACATAGGGTGCAAAGGTCAAGACTCTCATAGTTGGAGGGTGCAAAGTGTATTTATCTCTTTGATTTAAGTAGAGAGAGAGAGACATATACCAACTGGAATGCAAAAGGCTACAAAATTTCTCAAAGTAAACACCAACTGCAAGTTTGAACAGCAGTGCATAAACATTACTCCTAATTATATTTGGGGGAAGCATTAAAAGGCTGCATGTTAAGCTGACAAAACCAATAGCAACTGAGATCTTTGACCAATCTCAATTTGTAACAAGAACAGAAAATAGAGTCAAGCAAAAAGTTTCGGAGACGGTGAAAATATTTTGTTCAAATACACTTACGGAATCACCTCCCTTGGATGGGGGACGGAATTTGACTGGAGGTACAAGAATAGTTTCTAAAAAGAACATAGAGTAATCAGTTTTTGCTTCGCCATTTTTCATTTCAATTCCCTGACACTGAATATCACTGATAAAGGAGCAGAGTTGACCCTCATTTTCCCAGAGAAGCTCCACAATTTCTTTAACCTGTAATAAAAAAAAATTAAAATGCATTTCAACATTGGAATCGCTTAGTATAATGCTGGTCTAAATAGCAGAAATGCATGTCATAACAACCATAGACATTGAACAATGGTAATTGTGACAGCAACAAAGAAACTGTTGCAAAGTAGCATACTTCTGACGGTAATAGTGGCCCCGAAAAGAAATCCTTTTGCTTGAAGAAATCAACAGGCGCTTTCCCTCCTTTTCTTTTATGCCTTTTTGCAGCACTATCTTGAGCTCCCGGAGAGGTAGCACTAGTTGTATCTGCTTCAACAGTATCAACGACATCTCCCAAGGGAGTAATATCACTGGTATTTTCCTCCTCAGGCAAGGGTTTCCCATTAGTTCCACCAGTGGATGACCTCCCCATCTTGTACCCTCGAATAACATTCCCTCTAGTTGCAGCACCTGCCATACCACTCTACAAAAATATAAACCCAAAAAGGAAAAATTAGATATCTAGCCTTAAACAGAGCTATCATGCTGTAGTTTTTAACATGTTAATAGTATTCATTTTCTCCTTTTGTCTTCGTCTTCTATTGTTATCTTTCAAGATAAACCTCACACACTTATGTTTCTCTTTCCCCCCTACCCCATAAAGAAAAAGGAAAAAGCAATTTCACAAATTTCTTACTCTACATAAAACAAGATAACTTAAGTTGCATGACCAAGACTGTCATTAACTAGCATCACATGATGAGTAGATAAGGTTTTCAAGTATCAAATCCTACAAGGTATAGTGAGTGAGAACATGCACCAAAGGACAAACATAAACATCTGGTGCCGCAGAAACAACATTGAAAAAAGAGGCTATTAAACAAAATCACGCAATATGCAAAGAGGGGAGGGAGTATTAGAAAAAAGAAGAGTGAAGAGATACCTACCATAAACTTTGACTGACAATTTCACACTTCCAATTATGGGAAAAATGCAGCATAAAGAACAAAGAGTCTTAAGAACTACAAAACCTGTTACTGAAGTTCAATGCAGAGGATTCAATGGATGGTACTTTCTTGAACCACTCCACACTCATAAATCTTTTTTTATAAGTAAGCCAATATTATTATTAGAAAAAGCGAAAGCAGTACAAGGGACTATACCGAAATCGCTTAGTCCAAACAAGCAACAAAACTAAGAAAATCATGAAAATCAACAAAAGGGCACCCTAACACCGCATTAGCCCAACAATAGAGAGAAAGCAACAAAAACCCTTGCAACTTCACCAAGGACAAAGAAACATCTTCAAAACATCTATTATTGCGCTCCCTCCAAATATACCATCAAATGCACGATGGAATCAATCTCCAAATAGCCTTAGCCATTGGGTTAGAAAGCCTCCTATTCCAACTCCACAGCACATCCACCACCGTCTTAGGCATCACCCAATGAAAATTCGTCATGCAAAGAACATGACACACTCATAAATCATTAAAACACAATCATCATACAGTGCCAACGACATATACAGACATGTCCCTAAAAGCATCTTATGGAATATAACAATTTGAAATAAAGACCCCGATCATCATATAAGACAACCTTTCTTTTTTTGCTGGGCGGGAGGGGGGGAAGAGAGACGAAGAAAGATTAGGAAAATTAAATTGCAAAGATTCAGATAGCCAGCAAATACCTTACGCTTTGATTAACAAATGTTCAATTTCTATACAGCACAACTGAACATTAATCAGTCATATGAACTCGGTTGAGGAAGACTATACAAAATAAATAACTTCTTATTCTGCTTTTATTGTGTGTTTTTTGAGTTTTTTTTTTCTTGAACGTTTGTTCTTCAGGTGGTTGTTTTCTGCATCACTGACGTCTCCATCAAAAACACAAAAGCCATATCATGCCCCAACAGTGATCCGAACAATGTAAGACACTTTGATTTCAAAAGTAACGAACAAATAATGAACTTACCATATAAAACCATCCAAAGGTAGGTTTACTGATTCTAGGATTTTTGGCCCCGCAATTCTTACAAACAATAAACCTTGGCTTCAGAAATCTTTTCAGAGCAGACATTGCCTCAGAAAACTGAAGAGAGGTCCATCCTTCCTGCCTTAAATGCTCAGTATCATTATATTGGCTCTCATCGCTGTCATTTGGATATGAGGTTTCACCTGGTGCATCAGAATCTAACCGTTTGGCCCCAACAACATCACCTTTCGCTATGTGTTTCAATTGCAAAACACATGTCTCAACCTTAGATTGGGAAAGAATTCAAAAGACAACAATTAGAGACAATGTTAAGACCAACAAAGATTTGAAGGAAATGAATTGAAAACAACACACAGAAAGAAAAAAAAAATAATATAAACCAAGGTCAGAGTAGGAACAGAACAGAACATCTCCATAAGCCCATGAAGTACTTATATATTACCCACTAAAGGAAAAATACCTGGCTTCTGCTTGCCTTGAAATGGTGACAAAAGAAACAAGTTCTCTGGAGAAGACTGTGAAGAATATTGAATAGCAAAGGATTATAGACTGGTGAAACAAGTTCAATATGACCACAATGACCAGGGCAATGGAATGACCGCTGCCCACATTTCTTGCAACTGCAAAAAAACAAAGAACTGTATCACCCTCATGTCACAAAATCGTCACGTATGCCTATCAAGCATCAAGCACTATCACATAATAATTTCCAATACGATACAATTTTGTCACGTGAGGAATAATCAATTAAAATCAGTCCCAGCCGAACAAAAAAGCCAACATCCAAACGACTGCCAGTTTTACCAGCCAAAAAGATAAAAATAAGTTAATGTAGTAATCCAAACACAGGCTTGGACAAACTATCTCAAAACTTAGATATCCGTTCTTGAACTCAACAAGGACGAAAGAGCTTTTATCAGACAAAAAGGAGACGGGGGGAGATAGATAAATATATACATATATATATATATAGAGAGAGAGAGAGAGGGAAGAACACAAAAATAATATCTATTTGGTGATAAAACATAAATAGCAATAATTTTTTTTTGATAAGTAAGAAGTTTTATTAAAGAAAAAAGAGAAAGAGAAAACATAAATAGCAATAATAATACGTGTCATCAGATTTCCACTCCATTATAACAATGAGTTGATTTAAAAGCGTGTTATAGGAAAGAAAGCAGTTAGCACAGAGTGACCTCCAAATGGGTAGGCTTCAAGAGACTTACAGTGTCCTTTCATCGAGTGGGCCCAATTCTGGATCATACAATCCGCCGGGCACAGGTCTCTCCATACTATCAAGCAGAATGGGGTTTGTAATCTTCACAACACTATGCTTTCGAACCTCTTCGTCTGAAAAGAAACTGAACCTAACTGCTTTGACATGCTCCGTTGTACCCTGCAATAATTCTCAAATTTAGATAATTGTGGTGAACAGTAGGTATGGTGCATCTAGTACCAAGTGCATAGGAGAAACCAAACGTGCATGAGAGAGAGAGTATAGGCGAAACAATATACCCTAACCATGATATCTGATTTTCTGGGACAAAACTGGATTGTGCCTAATACTCCTTGATCACAGACAAATGGCTGAGATAGAGATATGAACTCATACAAGTTTTTTCAAAACTATCTAACTTAATCAAGGGTTTCCTTGTATATTTTTCCTTTATAAAACCAAACAAAATCACAAGCTAAAAGATTTTACTTTTCAAGCTGCCACGTTTTACTAAAATGTGAATGCATGCTATATGGAAAGATTTAAGTCCTGACTGCCAGTTGAAAAAAAAATTACACGACATATAAATTAACATTTCCATTTTTCCGTACAACAAGTAACAACAGAATGGAGACAGTCCGCACTCGTATCAGATTACAGATTTCAATATTTCAACAAAGTGTTACCGAGTAAATCCCGACAACTTGTACTAGCAATCTTCAGCATAAGCTCCTCTAAAGTGCAAAGAAGCTAGAAACAAAAGCACGACGAGATAACGAATCTCTTTCTTCTTTAAAAAGAAGAAACGTGGAGTTATCTGGAATTTTCAACGAATCAAAAGCACAACCAAAACAACTCCACGTTTTCATATTAAGCTCCATTCAACACATACATCCCACAACGTAAAATAACGAATCCAGAAGTTTAGCCTATTCTGTTGTTCCTAATATTTCACGTCTCTGCGACCAAACAGACATTAAAAAACACTACGCACATAATCAATCATTCACCGAAATTCTTAAAAGTATAAGAGAGATATAAGGAGAGACACCTCTGTGATTAGAGCCATGACGGTGTTGCTGACAAAGAAATCTATGTAAGTCGGCGAGCAAAAACACTATAGAAGAGAGAGAGAAACGGGCGTCGGAGTCACTAGCTGTTAAGGATTGCTGGTTCGGCTTGGTCGGTCGGCAAAGGAGACGAAGAGCGCATAGTTTAGGAAAGAGCGAGAGACCGAGAGTAACTCAACTCGGGTTTCGGGCAGAAAACTCTTACAAACGGGCTTAACTTTTGGGGAGCTGCTCGCCTCCCATTTCCTCCTATTCACGGTGTAGGATTTAGCCACATCACCCAAATCCAATCCAAGGAGCCAGCTCATTCTGTTAAAAAACCCACGCTGACTCACCCTACTCAGTGTTAAGTGAACCCACTGGCCCATACATCAACTCTCTTTTGCCATTCTTCCCGGTCCAACTTCCCCAACCCACCGTAGCCGCACACCTGTCTCTTCACTCACTATTGCTCATTTGCTCTTGACTATAAGAAAGCGATACTGTAAGTTATACGAAAACTTATGGATGAGTCACGGGCTCACGGCAGTTGCTTTTTTTTTCTTTTGATTTTCGTTAAAAAAAAATTACTTCGGGTGTGTTTGCACTAAAAATATCACAATATTTTTCATCAATTTATAATAAAATATTATAATATAATATCTTTCTCCTATAAAAAAATATAAAAAATTATCTCTATTCACTTTTTCACTAAACTCAATACCAACACAAAATTCAATACCAAAAATATTTCAACACAAACACAACATTCATTACCGTCCTATAGTTTTGATTTTTTACCCGCTCTTTTTTACAGCCAAGCAAAAGTAATAAACTTACTAGGAAAAAAAACAAAACTTTTTAATAAAAAAAGTAATATGATTTTTTAAAAAGAAGGAGAGAGGAGATTTGATATATTTTTTTTTTCATGAAAAGTTATTGAAATTGGTAGGAAGTTGTTGGAATTTGCGTGAACATTTTGAAAATTGATTGTTTGATTATAAAAAAAAATTACTTAAAAAAAAAGCCAACATTTTGATTCTACTAAGACTGTGTTAGGGTTGTTAAAATTTTAGGTATTGGGGTTGATGAAAAAGTGAGGAGAGAGAGTGTTTTGTAATGATGATAAAATTTTAGGTGGCTAAAATTTTGTTACGCAAACAGAGCCTAAATATCATCTATCACAAGCCAATATGTGTCTGAGTACCAAAATTTTGGCTCATAATTAAAAAATATAAAATAATCTCACTCTCCACCAAATTATTATTTTTCATTATAATATTCATTCAAATATTCTCTCTTCATTTTTTTCTTCAACTCTTATAAAACTATCTTTACTTTTTCACTGACTCTTATACCCCAAAATTTTAACACTCAAACACTACTTGCCACTTGGCTGCCAAAATTTTGAGAATCTCAAATATTTGACATAATAAAATAACTCCAAAATAATTTATTTTTATCAAAATAAACATAAATCAGTCAAATCGTCTCTATCTTTAGTTTTTCACTAATTGTCGTATATTAAAATTTTTGAACCCCAACACCACCCGCTGGTATAATTAACGTAGAGTTGTTGCATTTATATTTGAAGCGAGAACGCGACACAGAGCGGGCAAAGCCCAAAAACACATATGCCCAATGAGACCGTAATGTACAGCGTGGCCTAAGCCCAAGTTAAAAATAGCAACCATAGGGGTCCTTTTTGGGGGGGGGGGGGGGGGGGGGGGGGGGGGGGGGGCTCATAGCCTCTTGAGCCTGGAGTAAGGGTGGGCATTTGTTCCAGTTCCAACCGGAACATCTGAGTTCCGATACCGATTCCAACGTTCCGGTACCAGTTCCAGCCATTTCTAGTACCGGAACCAGATCTCATTTTAGGGAAATTCCGGTTCTGGTACAAATTTTTAAAATTTCAAAGAATATTGTAATTTTAATTTAGATTTTGTCTATTTCAATTTGGATTATTTGAAGAATGTTTTGTTATTTACTTATTTGTATGGTTAATTGTCTGTTTAGTAGTTTTTTTGTAATTTTAATTTAGAGTTTATTTTGGCATCATGAAATAGTGAAATATTGTTTTGGAATTTAGTTGTAATTTTAATTTAGAGTTATTTGGCAGTGTTATTTTATTTTGGACCAAGACGAAAATATTTATTAACTTGACAGTGTTTTGAACTTTTGGAGTTGGACGGCAGTGCACTGTTTTATTTTGGCAATTGGGTCTTCAAATTGATGATCATACCAATGTTATTTGGGGTCTTTTGTGTGCAATTTTTCCTCTCACAAATACCTTAATTCGGGACCACAAAACACAGAACTTAAAAATTCATTTTTGAAAACCAAATCTGGGCCTTTTAGCTGAAAATTCCAATTCCAATTCCGCTGGGTACCGGAACCGGAATGCGTCAGTTCCGATGCCTACCCTTAGTCTGAGCATCACCTAATCTTGAATTATCATCTAGACACCCATGAATAAATAAGGAAAACACACTTTATTTTCTCAGAAATCCAGTCATTGGGTATGTTTTCTTTTTCGTTCTCTCTCCCTTTGTTAAACAGTGCCATACGTAGTCCTGAAGAGTGAAGAGCTCCAATACTGCCGAGCCTTTATTTTTGGGTGTGCTTGTCAAGCAGAAAGAAACATCGTCGAGGTTCAAAACTGGCTTGTTGTTACAGTAATCTTAAGAGAGTATACACAGAAGTTTCGTAATTGACCAGAAAATAATGCACATTGATATTCACACGTACTACCAGTGGCGGAGGGTATCGGCTGATACCCTTCACCCAAAAAAAAAAATGACATGGTACTTTTTTTAACAGAAGATGGGGGGCGAAGGGTATCGGCCGATACCCTTCAGATTAATGCGCGTGTGAATTGGGCTAAATATCTTCATTTGACTTTTCTTTGACGGATAAATTAGTGTCTTCATGCGGCCCACAAAAGTCTAGATTTTGATCCTGAATGATTTTGCTACAAAGCCATGAGTTGCGCATATGACTTGGTTATGGATATAATCTTATTCTGTCGTTGTTGGGTAATTGGTTGAACTTTTTTTTGACTCTAGATCCCAGCTGAAACAAGGTGGAAACTCTTTTTACCGAGGAAAATTTGGGTAGTTTATGGAAAGTTCAGTCTTTGACGAAGCTCTAAAGCCCAATTTTAATGTGAAGCATGCGGCGGAATCAAGTAATAGGTGAGTGGTCTTCAATCCGATGAAGGGGTGTTGAAGCGGGGGATGCTAGGCCCATTTGCCACTGTTCACTGACATATCTGAGTAGAGTATTGCTTCCACGACCACTGTCCTATCTGGGTAGAGTATTGCTTCCACGGCCACTGTCCTATGCAGAGTATTGCTTCCACGGCCCATTTGTTGGACTCTTGCGCTTACACATTTGGTTTGTTTACGTAACAATTTCTTTCCTTGCCAAAAAAATAATTGAGTAAATTACAATAAATCCTCACAAATGACCACCATATTCTCATTTTTTTTCTAAACTGTAAATTGTTGTAGCTCATCCTTCAAATTCATGTCTCTGTTGTGATTCCATTCGCAGACCTAACCATGTAGTAGACTTGGATGGTTACCGTTCTATATGACCTGCAAATATCCCTCTTTGTAAAAACATGATTATGCCTCAATTCTCAAGAGTCATAATTCTGGTTTTTTTTGTGACAGTATCGGTAAATATATACTTAAAATCATGAAATCCAGCATTTCGCCTGAGCAAGGATATATATATATATATATGCTTATTTATAAAATTATTTTAAAAATAATTTAAGAGTTCAACTAGTTACATGTTAATAATTAAGATTTATATGAAGTAGAAACTTTATCGGCTATAATATTTATAATTTTATGTAGTGTGATCGAATAAGCACTTGAATATCTCACATAATCATTTCATATTCTTTAGAGTCAATTGTGATATGTTAACGAAAAAGATATATGTATAAATCTTAATATTTGAAGTAAATATTAATAAAAATAATAAAAAAGAATTTTCCCATAACCATTTCATATCTAAGTATCTCACATCACATCCCATTTAGGATTTTAAAGAGGCTAGGTAAATAGTTTGCTATTATTCATCATAACTAAGAAAATTAGAAACCTGTTGTTGAGATTGTTGTGAATCTTTGATTAGGATTTGATTGTGCATTATATTGAAATTGTGATTAGGTTATGAAATTAGATTAATAAATTTTGTTTTGTTTAGATAATGAATAAGTTTTTTTTATAAAGAAGCCAGTCAGTGTAGGGTCGTCTAGTACTCGTAACGTGACTGCTATTTCTGAAACGAATATTATTGAGAACGAAGTTATTTTACAACGTTTTCAGAATATGTAGTCTCATAGGATTCAATTACACCTCTTAGTATCAGCAAATAGTATTGTACATGTATTTCAATATTTTTAGTCCTTAATTTTTTATACTTTAACTCTAAGATATTAGTTTTGCATTACGTAGCAAAAAAAAATATTGTTGTCATTTTTCCTTAAGAGTTCGACCCCTTCGATTGAATTTCTGGTTCCGCGCCACTGCGTACTGCGCGTTGTACAACCAAAAACAAAGACGTCCTAGTTTGAAGTTCAAAATGGAAACACACTCGGGCAAGTGAGGGGTACAGAGAAGAATTCCAATGAATACAGTGAAAACAATAATCCAAACGTTTCAGCTCCCATCCCCTACGGCAGGACCAAACCAAGGAGAGCATCAACGAAACCGAGCACAGAGAAGAAGAAACAACGGGACGTATCGTCTGAGAATTCACGGAAGCATGAACACAAACCGCAACTGAGGAGTACTTTCTCGGCACGTAATCTGTTAGGCAGGCGGGAAATTCTGAATCAGATCACAGACTTCTGTTCCGAAATCAAGAAACTGGGGAGGAAGAGTTGGAAGAAAGGGGCGACGGAGAAAGAACACGTGGTTCTAGGTGAGCTGAAGGAAAGAGTGAGAGACAGAGAGAGGATGCCTCTGCTTGTGATTAAAGAAGGGGAAGCGTAAAGCAATGGAACAGAAAGAGAAGCAGAGGAAACAGATAGTCTCTGTTCAAGCGGCGAATCAGCGGAATTTAATTAAATTCTGTCAAATGGCTCTTATAACACGATATCTTTGTTAGCATGTTAACTGTAAAATCGGACAATGATCGTGTTCAAATTGGTTGCTAATACGATATTTAATATTCTCTATATTAATTATCAGATAATGTAAATCATATTGTGAGACTTATATATCATTATATTATGTTTATTTTTCTTCAAATTAAAAATTTAGAGCAACAAATTTAAGAGAGTCTCTGTCTAACTCGCGAGGGTGGGCATAAAGTAAGTTTGATGGGCCTCTCCACTGGATTGCCAGGGAAAACGTTTCATGTAGCCAAGTCTATTCAAAATGATGTGAAGATATGTGTTGGGCTTTGACTAACAGAGTACTACTTGGCGCACGATGTCAGGCCCAGTTCAGTACTGCTGGATGCAGGATGTGAGCCAGGCCCAAGGATTAACGAGTCGGAATTAATGTTATTCCTGTGATAGCCCGATTCCATCCCTGCGGACAAGATTTTTAAAATAAATACTATTTTTTTAATAAAAGAGATAAAAGCGAATAATGTAAATTGTAAAAGGTGATGTTTTTCTCTGAATCGTTTAAAATAGATCTGCAAGGATAAATAGGCATTGGTTCATAGGAGTTCAAGGAATAAGAATAGATAAATGTTGGAATGAGTGAGAGCTCCAGTCAAGGCATTCTCCAATCTCAAATTCACATGGCAATTATACCGATTTGTTGATGTTTGCAAATTAATATTATTTATAAATTTTAACAATGTAGTAAAAATTGAGATAAATTAGATTTGGATTTAGAGAGAAAGCAGTGAAAAATAAAATTTTATAAGAGTCGGCGAAAAAATTAAGAGAGATAATTGGACTGAATGATTTATGTTTATTAGGCAAATAGAAAATTTGGAAAATCTTGAAGAATTTTGGTGTTGGTGTGAATTTTTATTGGAATTTGTAAAAAAAAGTAGGAAGATGGAAGATATGATGATATATTTTAATATTAAGAAAATGGAAAGACAGTGAGAGAAGATTGATAGAGTTTTTTAATATTAAGACAGTGAAAATATGGTCCAAATTGTCTGAAATATTTTGAAAATAGAAAAGTTCCAGCAGTTTATTTTTGGTGTACAATTTTTTGATATGAAGAGCATCTTGAAATTTTTTTTATATGCTAAAAATGCCCCTAATAAAAATAGATAATTCAGTAAGGAGAGAGAAATAATTTTAATTATTTTTTTATCAAAATTATTGAGTCAATTATTTTTACAGATAATTTTAAAGAAATTTTTGGTGTGCAAATATGCTTTTGACTATAAATCTATGCTAAAATATAAGGTGTGCCCCTATAGTTTAATTTTTTCCTGTAAATGCCCCTAGGGTAGGTTTTGTTGTCCCGTCATCCCTGTGATTTTATGCAATTCTCATTCACGTCTCTTCATCCAACTTTCGTCCACAACCTGACAGAAATTGTTGGCGTGTTAAACCTCCTCCATGTCCTGTCCACTAATAACACAACACTTGTCCATCTCTACCCGCTGTGCATGCCACGCCAGCGAAGAAGATTGAATTGGCCCATTTACCCCTACTACCTCAATTATAACTTTTCATAAAGACTAAAATAACCTCATCTCATTAGTTACCCAAAAAAACCTCATCGACCTAAACGTGCATAAGAGTTTGAAAGATATATCGTCAAGTTTATGTTCTCCCAAATCCCACGAATTATATCCCATGTTTCCCCCAAATCCCAATGGTTTACTGTAGCTCCTAAATCCCTCAACTTTTTCAACCACAAACCTCAGGAACGTTAACGGTAGCCCTTCTTCCCAAAAAGGTTTGGCAATAAAGTGGTAATTGTCAACGAGAAATACTGGGACAATTTGTGCAATACCAGGTCTTTGATGAAGCTAAAACTCCGACGAGCTTCAAAGAACTAGTATGCGTTTGCTATTTGGGAGAGATGGCGCTGCAATTTGTGAAATCCACCATTGTTGCCGATTTTTTTTTCCTGGGTTTGTTGCAAATTTTAGTTTGGCATGTGTTGTATATCTCGCCGTAGTTTGTGAATTCCTCGATTTTGTAAAGTTCTTTATTCATTGTATATTTTTTTCCTGGGTTTGTTGTAGATCTGGATTTTTGGGTGTCGTAGCAGATTTTTATTTATAAAGATCTTTTTATGGATTGAGTTTTCTATGTTTGTTTCATGGTATGGTGATAGATATTTATTTGTAAAGTTTTGAATTTTGTAAAGTATTGTGTCCGGTTTCGTTAACTCTTTGTACACACAATCTTCAATCCAAGAGCTTTATGGAAACCACAACGCAAATGTTAAAGAACTGAATGACAAGTTAAAATGAAATATCACCCACAAAATTGTTCAGGCCATTGACAAAACCCATATCTCCTGAGTTCGAAAAGCTGGTTCTTTGGTTCAAGGACCAAGTTTGCTCATCGTGGCTTGCTCCGGTTGAGTCTGCAAGTTATTTTTATTTTCCCCTATTGTACACGTGAAACAATTACGGGACATGTACATCCTTTATGGGGTACGACTCCTGTAAACACATAGATTTTTCAGCTTCGTTTGATGAAGTTTGTGAAGAGCTTCCACAGTTCATAGGTTTCAGAATGAGAACGTCCAGAGCAGAGGAAGCTCTGCAAGCTACACCATGTGAGCTTTGTTGTAACACAGTAAAAGAGTTCACACACATTTAGAAAAAGGAAGGGACGAAGGGGACGATGGGGACATCGGACATTAAATGACGTGACAGGGGAAAAAATGACATTTCACTTTGGATTGCTTGTGTGGCATGTACAGTGGCAGATAAACATAAACACATTCAGTAAAGTGGACACATGTCCTATTATTAGTGGAAATGACGTGAAATCGTTTAATATGTCAGCAAATTTTTAAGGATTTTGGACGAAAATTAAATAGGAACATAAATGAGAATAGCATAGAATCACATGACGACCGGACAACGAAACTTACTATAACGAATCAAGAAAAAAAACAAAAAAAACTATAAATCTAACGTCAGCTCCCTTATTCTTTTTTTTTCTAAGTCACAGCTCCCTTATTCACAGCGCATTCTTTTTACGTTCCTTTCTTTCTTTCTTTCTTTTTTAATTTTTAAATGCTTGTGCTAATATGGCACTGACATGGCATATGCATATCATACGTGGCATCAATCACCCGAACCGGATCCTGGACAAAGGGCGTTCTTTCCTCTTCGCAGTTCGCTCTTCTCCGTCTCCTCTCTCTCCCCCAGCCTGAATTTATTTTCTGCATTTACTCGAGTGATTAAGGTATGAACTCAAGTCCCTATTTTAATCCAATTTATCTTCCGGTCCTCGTATGCCCTATTTGTTCGCTCTAGAACTCGAGGAAGAAAAGTTCGTTTGTTTAAACCAAGGGCCCTTGGGAGGCAGACTGATTGAAACTAGTCGGATGCTTATTCGAAGACTTCTTGAATGGAAGCTTCTTGAGCGGATGAAAGCACTTTGACCCCTTCCCTCTCCCCACCCCATGCGATTTGGTGTTTTTTTTCTCTCCCCCTCTCCGTCGCCGCACCTCTCTGGCTCTCTCCCCTCTTTCTCAGTCGCCGCACATCTCTCCCTCTCTCTTGGCAGCCGCCGTCGCTCTTCCTTCTCTCTCTGTCAGTCACGAATTTGGCGTTGTCTCTCTCCCTCTCTCTGTCTTGCTCTCTCAGGCAGCTCTTTCTTTCTTCCACAGATAAGAACCGGAGATGTGATTCGATCTGCAAATCTATTGGAAGGTCAAGATCGCCTCATATTGCCAAATGAGAGTTGATTTGTTTTCTTGCCACGCCGGTTAATTTTTTTTTCCAGCATTTGGAATTGCGGCAGCCCGATTTATTGTTGCAGGTTGGCCTGCAAAGTTTCTTATCGTTAGTATTTGCCTGTAGTTTTGCTGGCATTGAAGTTCATCTGTCCGGAGTGAAACTGCTATAAAAGCGGAAACTGTCTAAGATACTTGATCTGTCATAAGCTTTTTTGTGAATTGGTTAACTTTGCTTTATGTCTTTTTTTTTAATATATTTTTGTTGTTGCGAATCTCGCGATTGGGGAAATTTTTTGTTAGTTTCATTGGGAAAATTTTTCATTGCGAATGTTCGTTTCATTGAAAAGGTGCCAAACAGACCTAAGGCACCGAAGGTCAGCTTTGGCCGGCCTTTGAGAGCCTCGGTTCGGTGGTCGGCGAGGGGTCCAAACTGAACTGAGGGGATCGGTTTTCACCCCTGGTATATATACATGCAGGGCCCTTGTGTTTTTAGACTTTGACGTTTACACTTTTATTAGGGATGAGTTGGGGGGGGGGGGGGAGAGAAGTGGAAGGCACTGGATGTTATATATTTTGAGCAACAAATATATTCTGGTGTATTTCTGCAGTTGTATATGTGCAAAGAGCATTTGTTGGGATCCTATTGCAGCAGTTGTTGTTTATTGTTTGAGTTTATTTATTTTGTATTTTTCTATTATTTTACACCTAAGGGCTTTAGGATCTCATTCTGGGATAATAGTTTCAATGATTTGAGTCCTTATCTAACAAAGCTCCTGCACAGGGCAAAAGCGTATGTGGGTCATAAATTTGTGGTTTTGTGGATCTTCTTGAATGCTGGGTCTCCCATGGACGGGGCATCTGATTGCGCTTCAATCCTTCCATGGATTTGGGTCATTGAAGCTCTTGCAAGCGTTAAAGAAGTAGATGTTTCTGTTTTACATGGTACTGTGAATCCAGATACATTCTTAAAAAATAGGTCGTGTATTATATTTTTATCAATCCTTAAGATAATGTTAGGATATCCATGGTTTCTTTGTTTCAGATTTGGTTGAAATGGCTCCAGAATTACCTGATAGTCTTGGGAAAAATATGAGGGAAATGTTGGCTTTGAGGTGCTTGGAGGTTTTATTTGATCCCTGTAATGGAATCACAAATGATGCCCATTCTGCCCTGGCTTCAAAAGTTGGGGTTGATACATGGAAAAGCTGTGAAGACGTTCTCGAGCAGATAGTGCAGGAGGTAATAATTCTCTGATATGTAAATAATCGACCATATATTTGGAAAACACAGTTTTACTATTTGTGCATCATACCCACTGATTATCTGCTTCAGAGTTTGGAGCTTGGAATACGATTTTGATATTGAACACAAACATTTCTTTTGTCAGACATCGTTATCAGATCTTAAAATGGCAGGACCAGAGTTGTTAAAATGGGATATGCTACCCTTTATTAACCATAAAAGAGCTTGTATGCCTAAATTTGCCTTACAAAAGGTAGAGCCGGAATCTCTCTCTCTCTCACTAACATCACCTTTCTTCAATCAATGCATTTCATTCTATGTTCATAATTCGATTTGTTTGCTTCATAATGAACAGCTGAAAGATTCAATTCTTGAAGGGACTCATCCATTTGCTGAGTCCTTGAAGGAAAGGAGTGGATTGTTATTTACTGCAGGTGGCAAAGTCCCTGTGAATATGGATAATCCCAGTGCACTTATAGGGAGAGTTAATGAGAGCTGCTTTGATGCCCAACACATGGGAGTGAAATTGAACTTGATGTGTAGAACCATTGAGGATGGGAATAAGCTACTGGAAAACGATCTGTGTACTGGAAATTTGTTACCCTCCAGGAGGGAAAGGAATGCATTGTCCGCTGAAAATATGGTCGGAGACTTCCATGAAAACCAATTTATCTTAAATGATTGTGATAATCCTAATATAAATGCCAAGAAGCAGAAGCAATTTGTCTCTTCGTCAATTCTGACCATGGAAGAGAACCCGGTTACTCTAAGTGGAAGAGAATTCTTAGAATTATCATCTGAAGGATTTATTCCAGTTGGTGAAGGAGAGAGTTGTGACTTGGCTAAAGGTCAAAAAGGAACTCTGAAAGAAGGCGGGGTTCTAGAGGATAAACGTGATGAGTATCCCGCTTCAATGAAATCTCGGCACAACACTGAAGATGGATTCCATCACATTCAATTAGAGATTCCTAGTACTGGTGCTATGATGCCTCAAGATACATCTGGAGATGCACCTCATCAAGATATCTCTGTCGACAAGGACAATGATGATGACAAGCATTGTTCTGAACAAATGCCATTAACCGGTGCTCTTCCTCCATATCATGCCTCTATGCTTGTTCAAGACACATCTGCAGATAAACCTTGTCAGAATATGTCTGTTGATGAAGTCGAAGATGATAGTAATCTATGTGTTGAACCTAGAACTTCAGGTGGTCCTCTTCTGGACCAGACTCTAGAAAATGAAGAGGATATGGATCCTTCTCATGAAGCTGGGACATCAAGTGACAGCGACGAGTATCAGAACGAGCATATCGATGTCGCCATTAGTAAAAGTGAATTCTTGAGCTCTCAATGCACAAATAGTCATGATTTATCGGCTGGTTGGACGGACCAAACCTGTTGTATAAAGTGTAATGAAGGTGGTCAGTTGTTAGTATGTAACAGGAGTAGTTGCCCTGTGGTGGTGCATGAGATCTGTTTGGGTTCCTCACCCAGATTTGATGACAATGGTAACTTTTACTGCCCCTTCTGTGCATATTCTCTTGCTGTTTCGGAATACCTTGAAGCTAAAAAGAAGGCCTCCTTGGCAAGGAAAGAATTAACCTCGTTATTCGGTTCGGGTTTGAAGTGTAAGCGGAAGGAACCGGTTGAGAGAGTGCATACAGAAAGGAATAAGCTTCCAAGAAAAAGTGGAGACGAGGATCTTGTAGTGAGAAATCATGAGGATGGGTACTTGGAAGAGAGGCTAAAGGATCAAACAGATCATGAAGGATACCACGTAAACAAAGTCAATAACCTTCATTTTAGAAGTGCAGATGATAAGCAACAAGCAGAACCTTCTGCATCATGTGATAATGTCAATTTGCCGCTTAGAGAGGAAGAGGCAGCTGGAATGACTGGGATACCGAATTTGTTGACCGAAGAGAAAGAAGGGGAAGAAGAGTTGATCCAAGCTGAAGGAGACAAGCAGGAAACAGCTGACCATGAATGCGATGGTGATTATTTATCCTGTAGAAGCACAGACGTTATTCCTGTCAATGAAACACACGTCGAAGAAGGAATTCAGCAGGAGGTTTTAGACCAACATATTGCTGATCCACCAGGGGAACCTGTTTGCACCCTTGATAATTGTGCAGCGAACACTTCTGATGATGAAAGCAACAAGTCGCTCATTTCTAATTATTCCGTTAGATTCCGAAGGCGACCAAGCCAATAGTAAGTTGTTTAGTCTTTTCTTTGCAATTATCTTCCCTTCATGTAGTTCTAGGTGTAATATGGGACTTCTATCCTCGATAGTCGGAAATTGCCTTAAAAATATCTAAGGTTCAATGGTAGGTGGATTTTGTCTTAGAATCATCTTTTCTCCCCTTCTCACTCTATCCACACTTATTATTTTCAACTAGCAGCATTGATGGGATTGTTTGCCCTTCATTGAGAATGAACTCGTTTTAATTTTCAGTACATACACGCCAAGTCCTCATCTAAGGCGCAAGAAAGTTCCATGGACATCTGAGGAGGAAGAGATACTAAAGGTACGTGCTCTATTGTTCGCTTAAATTGCCTAGTAAGGACAACTGTTTTGAAATTTCGTTGTTTAGCTAATCACATGTCATATGTAGTCGCTATTAATTGAAGGGGAAAATGTAAATTACATACTGGTGCTTTATGCCATCTTGAAATTGAGATCCGTGCTTTAAATTTTTTATTTTAGGACATATGTGATCTATTCGATGGTGAATTTAACTTGATTTGCCGTTAATTGAAGGACTCATGCGTGACACATTTTTATCCAACGTGGATCACAAAGCTGAAAAACTAAAATAAAAAAATTACAAACAAAAAATTCAAAAAACATTTAAGAAAAAAAAAAACAGATCGGCCCCCCTTGTGGGTTTCCGTGTTCTGAGTGTGGCTTCCATTTGGGACCGATATCTAGTCATTTCACTGAGGATATATGCTATCAGTTATTTCATTTCCTTGTAAATTTCTTTCTAAGATCTTTAATCAGAGGTTTGTTCCCCCCCCCCGCCCCCCTAATTGTAGGAGGGAGTGCAGAAATTCTCGGACACCAATGACGGTACCATTCCCTGGAAGAAGATCCTAGAATTTGGTGCTGATCTGTTTCTCAACAGGCGTAGGGCGGTAGACCTAAAGGATAAATGGAGGAATGTGTGCAAAGGAAGCGCAAAGTCGACATGAAATTTTTTGTAATGTCTATTTGCATACAAACGGAAATACGTATATATGTATTTCCTTTTGCCTTTTGGTCCATTTTTGGTCCATCCCTGATATCTCAATCGTAATATGAATGAATACTAATTTTAGGAGGAAAGGAAGCTCAAAGTCAACATCATGAAGTGTTTTTGTAATGTCTATTTGTATATAATGAAAATACGTAAATGTATTTATTTCCTTCTACCATTTGGTCCATCCCTGATATCTCACTCATAAGATGAATTTCACTTTCAGTATGTCCCTCTAAGATCTCTATTTGTGAGTGTGTCCGCCATAGGGATGACCAATCTAGTAGGGGTGGGCAAAAAATCTGTGACTCGAAGATCCGAACTGGTCCGACCCAATCGGGGCAGGTTTAGGCGGGGCTCGGGTTCGGATTTTTAAACAAGAAAATATAACTTTTCGGGTTCGGGTTCGGGTACCATAGAGAACCCGAAATATAACCCGAACTCGACCTGAAGTTTTTTTTTTTAAAAAAAAAAACCCAAACCCTATTATATGTTTAACCTAACCCAGTACCCACTATCCATCATGCAAGAACCCTATCTTCCCTGCGGCCTCCATCGAGTTTTCCTCTCCAACTCTCCCCTTTCCCTCCCTCAACAGTGCCGCATCCCCCATCCGGCCCTCCCTCTCTCACACCCCACTCCTCCGGCCACCATATCTCACTCTCTCTCCATATCTCTGCTTTGCGCCTTTGCCCTAGTGCGGATTGGAGTCTTTGCTCTACGCCTTTGATCTCAAGATATAGTGCAGATTGGATTCCTCGATGGGTTGTTCGGATTCCAGTGAAGGAAAATGGGTTTGTGTTTGGTTTGTCAAAATCCAGTGAGAGTCTTGGAAGTTTTTCGTGTTTGTGACCCGAGGGCGAGGACAAAAGAGACAGACGGGAAGAGATGGAAACACTCACATTCCGAGTCCTTCAACAGTGGAAGGCTCAGTGAAGCTCGGAGGAAGACGACGAGGATGTTGAGTTCCTGAGAGAAAATGCTTCAGGGTGTTGTCGACGTCTTGGGCTGAAAATAGACATGCCGAAGGCTTAAAAAAAATTAGCCCAGAATGTTTTTGGGCCTGAAAATCCAAAACATTCTGGGCCACTTCTTGTGAGGCCCACGAACCCGCCCCCGAGTCCGAGCCAAACCAGATATGCGGGTCCGGCTCGAGGTTCCATCTATTTTCGGGTCGAGTTAGGCTCAAAAATTTCAAACCCGAATACTTCGGGTTCGGGAATGTCCAAACCCGAGACCGAACCCGATTTGCCCAACCCTACAATCTAGGAAACTCGTACTGTATGGATCGTATTTGTCTTGAAAGATTAACTTTTCCAGAGAGCAAAGGATTTCTACCATCTGGGCTTTCTGGTAAAAATACTTACCAGCTAAAATTTGGGCACAGTGACGGGGTTCTCTTACAGTTTCCCATTTGATGGTTTTGCTCTTGCATCTTACGGGTGGGAAGTCAACATAAACTGGAGAAGAGCTCACGGGAACTCCTGATAAGTAGCCTTTGATGCAACGTAGCTCCGATCCCATTTATTCCAATGGCTCCCAGTAACGTGACACGCCATTTTTGCCATTGTCCTCAAAGAACCATATGAATTGAACTCCCAACCCAATTTCACAATTAGCTCATTGCAGAGTTCGAATCAACGTCATTCTTCGTATTGCGACATTCACCATGATTTGCATGATCATGTCCTCATTATCATGATGAGATGCAATACAATCATATGGTCATCGCCGTGTATAAATGACAAGATTTGGGCATTTGCAGGCGTTAGTGGTAACGGGTACTTCCATTTTGAGAGAGAGAGAGAGAAAGGGACAAGCATGGGAGAAAGGTGAAGGGAGTCCCGGGAATCAGGTTGTGAATGGCAGGAGAACATGTGAAATAGAGCTCGTGAAAATGAAAAATGTAGTGAGGTGGGTCTTCCTGAAGGCATTTCTCTCCGACGGACAAATTCAACCCAATGAATGAAATTGATTGAGAGCCAACGCCTATAGAATCCAAGAAAGAGATCAGTCAGACTTCATTCAAAGCATTTACTCCATCATTCAAAAGCAGTCCGGCCAAATATTCCGCTCACCACCTCAACATTTATTGCAGGCTTACTCGAATTTGCTTCTTCCGTGGGTACTTCCTCATGACTCGCGTGGCACCTATCAGGGACAAAAAAAAAAAGAAATTATTAGAAGTTCTTCCGTTTTTTATTGCATTTGCCTATTATCTAGGAGATTATGATAAAATGCTCAACATTACTCAATGTCTGAGATTAAATTATTAGACTTCATCTCATAATTCTCTTGCGACTTTTAAGAATGTTCTAATTGTCTGGCGCCTGATGTCATCCTTTCACTGTGTGCCTTCCATATGACTCTTTAAGCATGCAGTATCAAGTGATATTGGAGGGCAGAACATTCTAACCAGGTTAAAGTCAACATAAAGCCACGCAAACGATATCAGTGATTCGTATTTACCTTTAAAAAATTGGATGAAGATTGAGTCTAAAGGAAGATAAATTATTTTGACGGAAAAAACAAGAAGACGAAGAAGGACGGGAAGGTATGAACCACGACAGGCATCTGAAGTGACATCAAAGAATATCTGGAGGGCAACTCCATAAAAAGATAAGTCTGAGCTCTTAGATATAGTGGGGTTATTTTTTCTATATAAATGAAGAGTCAATTCAAGAAAATGAAAAGATATGTGTGAAATGTAGGCATTTATCATGACTTATAAGAACATGCATAGATGTATCCATAAAACCATGATTGAAATGCCATGTTTCAAAAGATACAATAAAAGAAGGAAGAGAAACAAAAGGGCTTGAGGCTATCGGACTATACTCTTCAGTACTAACGGTCACATGGGCAAGAAAACTTTCCCCAAAACGTGAACACATTTAAACCAAGCTGCACTCTCGCTCCCTACATATCCCGCGCCTTTCTACCCCTTCTCCGCAGTTCCAGCTCTCACCAACACTCCCTTCCCTGCTCACTTAGCTTTCTCAGCACCCCCGTAACCAGCTATGGAGAATTGCAGACGATCTCCATTAAAGCCATGGAAGAAAGGCCCGACAAGAGGCAAAGGCGGACCCCAGAACGCCTCATGCGAGTACCGAGGCGTTCGGCAAAGAACGTGGGGCAAATGGGTTGCTGAAATAAGAGAGCCTAAGAAGAGAACTAGACTGTGGCTAGGCTCTTTTGCCACAGCCGAAGAGGCTGCCATGGCTTATGATGAGGCTGCAAGGAGATTGTATGGACCAGATGCTTATCTCAATCTTCCTCATCTCCAACCCAACTTCAATCACCTTATCAAATCCCAAAAGTTCAAATGGTTTCCTTCCAAGAATTTCATTTCCATGTTTCCTTCTTGTGGGTTGCTCAATATAAATGCCCAACCTAGTGTTCATGTCATTCACCAGAGGCTTCAAGAACTTAAGCAAAATGGGGTTCAAAGCCAACTCCCTTCTTCCAGTTCATCTTCAAGCGATTCAAAAGCTGAAGGTCAGACCATGAGTGACCAAACTCAAGTAGAAAATCTAGCAGTAGAGGAGAAAGATGCAGGAATTTCATCAGACAAGATGCTCGGAGCTTGTGAGGAGAAACCACAGATTGATCTCAATGAGTTTCTTCAGCAGCTGGGTATACTGAAAGAGGAGAGACAATCTGAAGCAATTGATAGCACAGTAACCATTGCGATGCCAGATGCTTCATTGAGAGGTTGGGGAGATGAACTTGGAGCCTTTGCTGACAAAACTTTCAACTGGGACACACTCATCGAGATGCATGGGATTGCAGATCAAGGAGCAGAAGCTGGTCATCTCCAAGCATATGATTATAGTGAAGAGCTGAGTTTCCCCACTTCCATTTGGAACTTCTGACTGGATCGCTGATATCGGAAGGAAGGAGTAGTATTTAGATTGAGTCGAGTTGAAAAGTAGTTGTGCTGCTAGTTGCATCACTTTTATGTTGATAGCATTTCTATCTTTTTGTAGACATCGGTTCACTTTGACCGTGGACGTTTGAGACAATGGGAGAGAGAGACCAGGGGAGTACTACACTGTTACAGTGGCAGGCGATGAAAAAAAGTGTTTTTTTTTGTAATGCAGTGAAAGTACATTGGCCTTGGTTTTTAGCCAAAGTTGATGCGAACTTATCAGAAGATTTGGGTCATGCATACAATGAATCTCTGCATGTTTTTGCTTACTTCCTACTTTGAAAGTGTTTGTAATGTTGGCATAATTTTCCATGGTCAAAACAATCCTTTGTTAAATGTAATTTTCCATTTGTAGATGTGTAAATGCAACTTGATTAAGTCTGGAACGATGTGGAGTTAAGGAGAAAGTTTCTGGAAGGTGATGGGTGCATCTAGAATGGTTGGAAGTTGGTTACGGAGCTGTTAGACAGATTTTCAGTCGGCTGGGTTAGCCTTGGGTCAGCTTAGCGGGAAAATTGCAGATAACGTAATAATCTTCTAGAAAATTGCCCAGTCATCATAACTTTTTCGTTTTGACTTATTTACCCTCACTAAAGTCATATACCACTTTCCCAAATGCTTTGGACGTACTTACTCATCGTCTATTCTCTCGAAACTTCAAGAACTCTCTCTGTACTCGATTTCCCCCATTTCTCTCTTGTGCAAAATTTCTGTTCTAACCAGATCTGATTGTGAGAGTGAGTAAATCTTCCCTCTGGTGGAAGATCAGTGAGCCTTGTCGTCGACTGAAGGCTGGAAGTTCTTAGTTCGTTGCTATTGAAGATTCACATCACCAAGAGTTGAGTTTCTTGAGTGGGTTCTCAAGAAAAGTTGTAGCTGAAAGTTTCAGAGGAACCTCAAGCCCACGAGTTCGTGGGATCTGCTGTAGAACGAGCACCAGAGTTGCTGGTCTTCGAGTGGGTGCTGGGCACCAACCCAATTCGGTGGATTTGGGTGATTTTACATAGGAAAAGGGGTCTTGAGGCCAAAAGGTTTTTGGTTAAGATCACCATTGTAAAATTCGGACGTTCTAGTGGAAAGACTTGGTGGAAACACCCGGAGTGTTTTTTATTTCTCAGAAGACGTTCTTCTTGAGAAATTTTTCACTTCGTTACCAAAAATTTCTGTGTTGATTCTTTTCTCTTCTTTCTTGATATTTTTGCAACTAACTATTTCTTGTTGATTATTTTGCAGATCTGAAAGATATTGGTAACTTGAAATTGTCAACTTAGTGACTATTGAATTCTGTCCGAATCTTTGTTGGTTATTAGTCTTAGAAGTGTTGAATATTGTTGCTTAAGAGTTTGAATTTGTATTGTTGAATCTGAGAATATTTCTTGTGTGAAATAGGTTCAAGAAATCTTTTATACGTTAAGTGTTGCTTGCTGAAATTTGTATAGGCTGTTGTTGTGATATTATTTCTTGAAGTGCAGATTTTACATTGCTGAAAAATCATAATTAAGTTGATCATATTGTTGCTGACTATATCTCATTATTGTTAATTGATAGTTGTCAAAGTTACATGTCAATCTTGATTTTTCTGTTTTGAGTCTTTGATATATTGAGTAGTGATTGCTGCTGTAATTGTTTCTCTAAAAGCTATTTGGTCAAGATTGAATCATTCTTAATTTGATTGTTTGAGGTTGCTGTTAAGTGCTTATATCATATTGTTTGAATAGGTTTTAATAGTGCAAGTGTATTAGTTTTTTAACTTGGTTTTCTGTGGTCTTGTAAAGAGAGGTGTATTAGTTTTTAAATACCTATTCACCCCCCCTCTAGGTATATTCTAGGGTCTAAACGTAGTTTCAACTGGTATCAGAGCCTCATATTCGATCCTTGACCCTTAGTTGTTGTTATGGAAAACAATCAATTGTTCTTTGTTTCTCCCTATTCTAATGGGAGTAATTATGCCTATTGGAAACCATATGAAAGAGGTGAAAAAGGTAAATTTAGAGAGTTCAAAAAGAAGAAAAACTCTCAAGAATTTCAATGTCATGGCTGCAAAGGCTATGGTCATTTTAAAGCGGAGTGTCCGACCTTTCTTAAATTGAAGGGTAAAACTATGAATGTTACATTGTCTGATACATATTCTGATTCATCCTCTAGTCATGTTAAATCAAACTACATTGCTTTTACTTCGTCGATAAATAGCATTGGTAATGTTAGTTCAAGTGATGATGAATTAGATGATGATTTAGACATGAATGAACCTCTTCAAACTGCCTATAATAACTTGTTTGAAGAAAGTCTTAAGGTGAAAAGAGAGAATCTTGTGTATTCAAAAAGGCTTAAGAACTTAGAAATTGAAAAGGAAGAGTTGTTGGCTAAGAATTGTGAACAATCTGTTTTAATTGATAATTTGAATAATATCAATACTTCTCTAGATCTTAAGGTAAAGAACTTGGAAATAGAACTAGAGAAGTCCAATTCTCAACTGAAATATTTTTCGAGTGGTTCAAAGAAACTTGACATGATGTTAAGTCTAGGAACTTCTTCTAATGATAAGCGTGGATTGGGTTTTAAAAATTCTGATTCTAATGCTTTAGTTGCTAACAAAACTGTGTCTGTTCCTGCTATTACTAAAGAAAAATTTTCAGATGTCAACAGCCAACCAAAAGTGAGTTTACACACTGCTGCTCATGGTAAGAACATCTCACGGATCTCTTATGTAAGTTCAAGGTCAGTCCCTACTTGTTTCTATTGTGGAAAAAGAGGTCATGTAAGATCAAAATGTTTTAAATTGAATTCTAGCAAAAGTAAGTTTTCGAATTCACTTTCAATTTCAACTTTTGATAAGTTAGTTTCTCAAGTCTCTACTTTGTCTAAACAAGTTGAGTTTATATGTCAGAAAATTGAGTTGAGCAATTTAAATTTTACGAAAAAAGTTTGGGTAAGAAAAAAGGATGACACTTGAACATATTATTGCAAAAAAAAAAAAACCAATTGGTTGATTTTTTTAACAAACCCCTTGATGGAACAAAGTTTGAATTTTTCTTAAGAAAATCAATTGGTATTTGTTTAATGTTGAAAGAATTTTTTGCATTATAATTGATGTATTATATGTTGTTGTTTAAGCTTTAAGAGGTTGTTTAAGTTCTGAAAAATTTGAGTTTTCAAGAAATTTTGATTTGTCTGATGAAATTTTGATTTGTTGAAAATCTGTAATTTTTCATGATAATTCGAATTTTATTTAGTCTAAGGTTTGCTATCACTGACAATAGTCAGAAATAATTTTGTCAGAGGTCAGCCGAATAATGGTGTAAAATTGTGATGTTGTTCAAATGGATAAGTTTGTATTTACGGTATATATGTGTTTTACCTTTAGTTACTTTTTACCACTCATTCCACACTTTACCATTTTCTCTCTATTCTCTCAAATGCTCTCTCCCTCTCACAAATAGCTTATCTCTATTTTGATCATAACTTACTCAAATCTTGATCATTTTGCGTGATTTTCGTTGGGTTTTGTTCAAAATTCAATCATCTACGATCTCTAAGGTATTATACTTGATTTTTGTGAGATTTAATGGATGATATATGCTAAATTCGAAGTTCTTGAAAACCCTTATGAGTTTTGTGAAAATTTCTTAGATCTACTTTGTTTTCTTAGCTAAATGCTTAAGAAATCATATGGGCTTTGTATGTGGAGTCATTTGGAAGAAGATTTCATCATTTATATCTCAGATCTACAAGTTTAGTGCTTCAAATTTCAATGTTATTTGAGAATTTCGGGTTTGACATTTTTTTTGGAAATGAAAGATTTGTCTTGCTTAAATGAATGGGTATTGTTTCTTCTTTCCTTATAGTGACTGAATATGTTATAAGAATGAGTAGTTTGCATTTGTTGAATATAAAATGAAGTCCACTTCTATTTGTGGAGTCATTGTTCGTACAGGGGGTTACACATTTTTGTGCTTAAATGCTCTCTTTTGGTTATGTGTTCATTTATTCTTCATCTATATTGTTTGCAAAATAATGGTTGTTGAATAATTGATGAGGAGTGATGAATATTGCACATATTCAATATATTGAGATTACATTGAGCATATTGTATTGTCTATGTGAGCTGAAAATATATAGTGTTGAGCTGGAACTTTATTTCTAGATAACAAGTTAAGCTGAACCTTATTTTCAGTTTGTATGTTGAGCTAGAAATTCTATATTGATGAGCTGAAAATATATTTTGATGTGGATTTTTTATTGTCTTAAATGTAGATAATATGACTTTATATTGGATTATTGATATATTTCTATGAGCTGAAAGTTATATTCAATTTTGTAATGTTCTTGAAATTGATTAAGAACTTTCATGTGTTGGCAATGTGCAAGTATATGTTGTATGTTGACTGAGCTTACTAATTTCACATATTGTGGTTTGTTTTGACTTCAACATATTTGGAAATTTATTTTGAGATGTTGTATTGAGCTAGACTTTGGTTTAAGTTTCAATTGGTATATATAATTGGAGTATGTACATGAAGAAATGCTTCACCTTTTAAGTCCCCTTCTCCTTCATTTAATATTGAGCATCTTCCCTCTGATGAGTTAGATCATGGTAATATGAGTGATATGGAGGATTAACTCCTTTGTCTTTTCCATGACAAAAAGGGGGAGAAATTAGAGTAAGGGGGAGCTAAATAGTAAAAGGAGCTGAAGCTTATAAGGAACTTATTCTTTGCATATGTAAGGGGGAGCTAAAGAATAAGAGAAATTGGAGTAAGGGGGAGCTGGAGCTTATAGCTTATCTGGAGAAATATTTTGTTGAGTTTGCTGATTTTAGTGTGGTTGGGGAGCTGCTGCTACTGTTATGGAGTTATGAACTTGAGGGGGAGTTTTTGCTATCTACTATTATGTTGTGTTCTGTTATGCTATGTTCTGTTATATAAGCTACTGTTATGAACTTGTGTTGTTGCTATGATATGTTTAAAGTTCAGTTATGCTTAGTTATCATTGCTAGGGGGAGCTTGAACACTTTTGTGTTGTGTTTAAGACTTGTTTAAATAGCTAAGTCTTGTTTTAGTGATCATCTATTTTCAGAGTTGATTATCTTGAGTATATTGATCACGGTTGAGTTTGAGTGTTTTCTTTTCAGGTACTCAAACCATTAATCAAGTTGCTTAGGGATATTGTTAGAATTTATCTAGGCTGCTTACTAAACTGTAAATCAAGTTCTGTTTTGGTGATGACAGATCTTGGGGTAGGTTTAGGCTTAGCTTAAGGTTTTGTCATGGAAATTGCCAAAGGGGGAGATTGAAAGTGTTTGTAATGTTGGCATAATTTTCCATGGTCAAAACAATCCTTTGTTAAATGTAATTTTCCATTTGTAGATGTGTAAATGCAACTTGATTAAGTCTGGAACGATGTGGAGTTAAGGAGAAAGTTTCTGGAAGGTGATGGGTGCATCTAGAATGGTTGGAAGTTGGTTACGGAGCTGTTAGACAGATTTTCAGTCGGCTGGGTTAGCCTTGGGTCAGCTTAGCGGGAAAATTGCAGATAACGTAATAATCTTCTAGAAAATTGCCCAGTCATCATAACTTTTTCGTTTTGACTTATTTACCCTCACTAAAGTCATATACCACTTTCCCAAATGCTTTGGACGTACTTACTCATCGTCTATTCTCTCGAAACTTCAAGAACTCTCTCTGTACTCGATTTCCCCCATTTCTCTCTTGTGCAAAATTTCTGTTCTAACCAGATCTGATTGTGAGAGTGAGTAAATCTTCCCTCTGGTGGAAGATCAGTGAGCCTTGTCGTCGACTGAAGGCTGGAAGTTCTTAGTTCGTTGCTATTGAAGATTCACATCACCAAGAGTTGAGTTTCTTGAGTGGGTTCTCAAGAAAAGTTGTAGCTGAAAGTTTCAGAGGAACCTCAAGCCCACGAGTTCGTGGGATCTGCTGTAGAACGAGCACCAGAGTTGCTGGTCTTCGAGTGGGTGCTGGGCACCAACCCAATTCGGTGGATTTGGGTGATTTTACATAGGAAAAGGGGTCTTGAGGCCAAAAGGTTTTTGGTTAAGATCACCATTGTAAAATTCGGACGTTCTAGTGGAAAGACTTGGTGGAAACACCCGGAGTGTTTTTTATTTCTCAGAAGACGTTCTTCTTGAGAAATTTTTCACTTCGTTACCAAAAATTTCTGTGTTGATTCTTTTCTCTTCTTTCTTGATATTTTTGCAACTAACTATTTCTTGTTGATTATTTTGCAGATCTGAAAGATATTGGTAACTTGAAATTGTCAACTTAGTGACTATTGAATTCTGTCCGAATCTTTGTTGGTTATTAGTCTTAGAAGTGTTGAATATTGTTGCTTAAGAGTTTGAATTTGTATTGTTGAATCTGAGAATATTTCTTGTGTGAAATAGGTTCAAGAAATCTTTTATACGTTAAGTGTTGCTTGCTGAAATTTGTATAGGCTGTTGTTGTGATATTATTTCTTGAAGTGCAGATTTTACATTGCTGAAAAATCATAATTAAGTTGATCATATTGTTGCTGACTATATCTCATTATTGTTAATTGATAGTTGTCAAAGTTACATGTCAATCTTGATTTTTCTGTTTTGAGTCTTTGATATATTGAGTAGTGATTGCTGCTGTAATTGTTTCTCTAAAAGCTATTTGGTCAAGATTGAATCATTCTTAATTTGATTGTTTGAGGTTGCTGTTAAGTGCTTATATCATATTGTTTGAATAGGTTTTAATAGTGCAAGTGTATTAGTTTTTTAACTTGGTTTTCTGTGGTCTTGTAAAGAGAGGTGTATTAGTTTTTAAATACCTATTCACCCCCCCTCTAGGTATATTCTAGGGTCTAAACGTAGTTTCAACTTAACCGAGGAAATTGCAGGGAACACGTTTCAAAGTGAATCCACGAACAGTACGCAGTGAAGCATATTGTTTAAGGGCAAAAACTCAAGAACATGATACGTCTTCGGCCGTTAAATATCAGAACTCAGAAGGTCAAATTTCCACTACATTCTCAACATGAAACTTCATAGAGAAACATTCACGTGGGCTTTTGACGATTCTCGATTAACGTCCTTTTTTGTTTTTGCATGAAAATCCTCTTAACAATTAACGGCCCAAACTAAAATCTACTTCTTTAACCCTCTATGATGCCTTAATTACTTTTAACCTTCCTCTAATTAATCAAGAAAAAAAAAATTCATTGGCTCAGTAACTCGATGGCTCTAGTGTTACTTATACACGTAATTTTTTACTTTTTTTTTTTCTAGATAACTTGGGGTAAAGGTGGCGGGGGGATTCGACCCCAGATCAAACCCATCAAACCCTCCCTGCGCCAACTGAGCTACAAGCTCACTGACACGTAATTTTTTACTTGACCTAAAAAGGTTGGGTTTTCAAGTCAATATATATAAACTGCTTTTTATCTTAAAGAATTATAGATTTATCCTACGAACTCAGTGCTTTCAATCTGGTCAATGGTGATGCACTTTTATAAGATCTGGAACCTGGGAGTCAGTTTACTTCTCACTTTTCAAATTAGATCAGCGACAGGTCTTACAGACTGGATCCGATAAACTGTTTTGCACCACCAAACAAAACCCTTAAGATAGTCTTACAACCACCTGTATCCCAGATCAACTCTTCTGAGCCGCCCCAGCTGAAGTAAACAGTCATCTCACCCAGATATATCTTTGCTTAATCATTTTGATACTCCGAGCCACTTACATATTCACCGTGCTCCTCAAAGTACTCGATTAATCGTTTTAAGAATGCATCGCTACTCACTGTCTCAGTGTCACATACAAGACAGCATTGTCTTCTAGCCCGTGTCGCAGCCACATTCATTCGCCTGCGGTCACTCAGAAACCCCACCTGAGATGTTTTGAACAAGAAAAAGAAAATCCAAGTTCAATTCTTTTCTATACACGATCTTGATCGTGATTTCAGTCTCTACCATCTTAACTTTTATCAAAGAAATGAACTGATATCTACAGCGGAGGTGTTTTCGGTACCTCTTTCTTTGAGTTTGATCGAACCATGGAGATAACGATAGCTTCCTTCTCTCGTCCCTGGAAGCCATCAACCGTCGAGATTTCCACATTATTTAGCTTGTCATCCTTGCTTCTCAAAATCTTTAGCAACACAACCTGCGTTACTAAATAGAACATTACTAATTACCCAAAAAAAAAGTTCAATAAGGAAAAAAATTATCTGAAAACGCCTTTCATTTCATCTAGCAGCTATTCTAGACCTTCACCATGATTACTAACTTGTGAAGCTCATGATCAGCAGATATTGCTTGAGGTTCACAAAATAAAGCCCTATACCTGTGCAGCATAAGGGGTAATAATTCCAATATCAGAAGCCTGGACTCCACTTCCAACAAGTCTCTTTGCATGGGCCATAGCGACCTCAGCTTCACCCTCATTCAATGTGCTATCTTCTTCATCCTTCTTTTCTTCCATATCACACCTGGATCAGATCATTATCAACTGACTATGTCAATCATGCAAGAAAGCATTTTATTAACACATTTCTTTCATTACTTTTTATAGACCAGTTTAGACTAAACTAGAATTTACTTCAATTTGTAAGAGGAAAATGAGAATGAAACCATACAATGCAGTTCTAATCTCCTTCCTAAGAAATTACAGCAAAAACCATGTAGAATTCAGCATATGACAACAATGCCATACCCAGCTATGTCTACGAGGAGAAGGGTTGGTTCTGTCGAAGACATCCTCTTCACATCCTCAAGATCAAAAAGTATATGTGAGGCAACACTTGGATGGGCTTTAATCTGTAACAAGAGATGGCCACAAAAGTAACACAGAGTTACCTTTTTCTTTACTTTATAAATACCAGGGACATAAATGGACAATCCATCACTGATATAATACTCGACCAATAAACCTGACATGACCTAAGCACCTTACTGCTGTAAAGCTCTTTAGATGACCAATTCATAATAAGCTCATGCATACGGTACTGGACTGTGAGCATAGACATGACTTCATCTCCATACATATCTGCCAGGCGTTCAAAGAGGGTCCTTCCCAAACCTTTCCTCTCAGCCTCAACACTTTGGATGGTTGGAGGAAGCTGAAGATGGTCACCAGCAAGTATACATCTTGAACCCTAAAACAATTAACTCAGACTGTTAACTGGTTCCACGAGCGCTACTACACATTCACATGTAAGATTGAACTGGATTTTAATCAATAACATCTTTTCTATCGGGAACATCAAGATGCATTTAATCTTAGGGCATGGACACTAAACCAACTCCAAGAACTCACAGAAACCACCTATTTTTGTTAAACTGTTAAAAGCAGTAAATGGAAAAAGCCATTTCTCATGGAAACTAAAACACCTGTCTGAAATTTAAGATAATTCGACCAACATATATAGTGGAAGATGATGCATCTTTAAAGATCTATATTTCCTTCTGATAAAAGGTACAGAAGTGGTTACAAAGACCAAGGTAATAAGCATTAAACAATTGACTCAGGAATTATAGCATTTGTGAATGACGACATTTTTGGTGTAAAGAGCATACGTTTCTTTTGCTATTATCTTGAGTACCTTTAGTAGAGCTATCCAGCATGCGATCTCAAGTGCTTGAGCAGCTTCATCAATAATAACCAAGTCAAATGAAGTAGTATCCAACTTGTGGGAAAAAGCCCCAGTCAAAGTTGTCAGCACCACATCTGCTCTTTTAATTACATCTGTAACAGCAAGCTGCTGTCTTTTACGCTCTTCTTTAGAAAGAGTCCGAAGCTCCTTCTGGATGTCTCTCCTTGTGTTTTTGTCTTTGGTTTTCAATAGTTTCCCATTTAAGGCCTGAAGAAAAGCAATGAGGACAAGTCCGAACATTAATTATAAAAGAAATTTCTGATCACAGAAGCACAAATGAATCCTGGTGCTAAAACGGAACTTCCAGGAAGAAAGCCTGCTAACAGGATGAACTATAAAACATGGAATAGCTTTCCATGTTTAGTGAAGGAATGATGTTCCATGCAACAGCACATCAGGCCCAAGGATATATCAAGTCCTCAGTACACGAATACAATAATCTTGGTTATAAAACTCCCATCTTGTAAAACTATTTAATGAAAACAAAGCTAATTGTTGAGCATTATTTTTTCAATAAGTGAATCTGCATACATGGATAAATGTTATGTGCCAAATATGGCTTGAATCAACTCCGAATCTCTACCTTCATTTCCTTCCGAATGTCACCAGCCAGGGCACTATTATCACCCCGTAAAACCTGAAAAGCAAGAATAATATATCTAAAGACAGCATCAATTTAGCACAAGATTAGAAATCATGCAGAAACAACAAAATGCAGAAAAGGTGGAGGGGTATCTTATCGCTTTGTGACATTTCAGGGGACGGAAGAAATGTCCATTTCAAGTGTGATAACCAGTCACTAGAGACATTAAAGGGAAGGATTAATGGAGTTAAGAGTGCTAGCATATGTACTTAGGTACAGAAAGCAGTATGACTGGATCCCAACAACTTGGCAGAAAAGGAAGAGTGAACTTTTCAGTTTCTTCAACAAAAAATAATGCGGCAACTAGAAAGACTGTTAACCTTCATATGCTCATACAAGCACCCATGAAATGCTGCCATATACAACAAGAGACGAAATTCAAGGTGCACAATATGGAGCTATACAAAACCGTAAATCATGCAAATACAACATTATAAACCTCAACAAAATACCACTATCATGACATTCCACGTAACAAGGCCTTTCTCTCCTAAATATACCTGTGCATCCAGTGCACTCTCCAATACTTGAGGCAGTAAACGTGCGGGGTGCCCCAGTCTCACCAACTTTACTCTAACAAAAGTGATGGAAATAGAGAACCAGTTATTAGAGTTGATCTTCCCACTTGATGAAACTAAACCATTAGACAACAAAGAGAATCCCCACAATATACTGTATTATCATACAACAGTTGATATGATTGATCCTACAATCCAGACACTGATTTAACGGATAGAGTCAAAGTTGTTCATCAGTCAAAAGGCACACTTTTTTGCTAATTGAAAAGGCACGTATTTTAAGTAAACATAAACGATACATTTTCTAGATTTTTGCGTATAACCAAAGCCATACAGATCCTGGGATTAGATCCTCAGTCAAAACTCACCTTCCTTCCCAATCCCGCAACCTTCCACCCCCACCCCCCTCCCTTCTCCTCTCTTCCCAAGAAGAAACACTCCAGAAGGAAGACATGCCCACTGCAATAGTCATTGGCATTTGATAGATTCGACACTACTACAATGTAAAAAACTCAGCAGACAACTTATATACTAGGCTGGTCAAATTTGGCATGCTTAAGTGCCTTAGGTTGTGTTTGAGTGTTAAAAGTTTGGGGAGGTTAAAATTTTAGGGTATTGAAAATGGTGAAAAAGTGAAGAGAGAGAGAGATGATTTGAATGAATTTTTTTATATTTTTTTAGAGTGCAAAGTAATAATTTGATATGGAGAGAGAGATTATATTGTAATTATTTTATTATGTTAAAATTTTAGAAGGCTAAAATTTTACAAATCAAACACAGCCTTAGAATAGGTAATTTGAGAAATCCACAATGGACACAGAGGTATGTATGCAAAAAAAGCTGGAATTTCAAATCCTAAAACCTACCCTACCGAGTTACTGAAAGGAACACAACAATTTCCACTTGCAATTTGCTTTAGAGTCCTAACAAGCAATGTTAGGAGAAGTTTAGATCCCATTCACTGCTAAATCAAATCGAATGCAATAGCACCATAAGCAGGTGATACAAGATAAACTATTTCCTTATTTATAACACACTCAAGCAACCTTTCACAAGACAAACTTCTGCTTAGGCTCCAGGCTTGTTGTGATAAGCTGATTGTATGGAATTGGAAAAATATAAGAAAACCTGTGGGAATTTCAGCAAATAAATACTCATTATACCATGCCTAAAGAAATAACATCGCATCACTTTTACCTGTGAGGAACAAGTCGCTCAACAATGTTGTCTACAGCAATATTTGAAGCAGCACATGCAAGAATCTTTGCTCCACGTTTCACTTCTTGTAAGATAATCTCCACCACTGTCGTGGTTTTTCCAGTTCCAGGAGGACCATGTAGCAAAAATACGTTCTTCGATGACAGGGCTTTTGAAATTGCATCTCTCTTTGGAAGAAAAGAAAAGGGTAGAGATAAGGTGCCAGTGTTTGTAGAAAATGGAGCATATCCAAAGAATAAACTTGCACATATACATATAAAAAGCCAGCATGGATGAAAAGGTTTAAGCACACACAGATATACTCTTTTTTCATTTCCAAATAGGTAAGAATAGTATCAACAAATGCACCAAAGGGGTGCATCCTCTAGGTTGTAAGACTTATTTCACGATTATGTTTATTTCAAAGAAATGCTTAAATTAAAAACAGAAAATAGCAAACAAGTACAAGATTTTAGTAGCAAACAACACTATTTGGATAACGATCATGCATTACTGTAAGGAAACACTAGAGAATAAATTTACACACTTGAGATTGATCAAGGTTGGAGTTGAAGGGGGTGAATGTCACATCCTTCTTGGTCACTGTTGGTGGCCTCTCTCCGAACAAAACAGGAATGAGATCAGCGGCAGGTCCCTTCTGAAAGCCTTTACTTTATTGTATCAGGGCATCCTTCATCCTACGGAACGTCACCTGCATAGATAATCATTGCTTACAACATTTTTTTCCCCAATGCATATATCCCGAGTCATGTAGTAAATTTGGCAAAAGAAACAATCCCAGCATACATCATGACATGCTGGGAATTTGATACCAGATCATCTATTGTGGACTTTGTAGCTAGTAGAAACAAGAAATGAAATTGCACATTTCATTTGCAAATGAATGTCTGGTGTTATTCCCAGTAAGAAAGCTATCTAACTACAGTTTTCTCAGTATCAAACAGTTTGAACTCCTTGCAAACTTGAAAGTGTTCTCAACAGTGCATAATAGTAGAAATCCAGTCTCACTCAAAACAAATGGTTTAGATCTGGAGTTTGTTTGACTTTCACAAAAATTCACACCAGTTTGAAATATCGCCATGTAACTAGAGAACAGCATACCTCATTTGCCACTTTTTCCAAACGAAGAGGACTATTCAAACCATCTTCTGGGATGTCATCAAAAGCAACAGTGATTGATGAGTCCTGTTCAAGATACACGCCAAACCACCAGCACAAGCCATCATGAAAATGATCATCTATAACTGAAAGAAAACATGACCCATAGATAATCACCCAACATTGTGTTTCTCAGAAGTACCTTTAACCGGAAAACTACACCTTGCCCAAGCGCAGGAGACCCTAAATCAGCCTTGTTTGGTTTTAAAACAACCACATCATGGGTGCCAAACTACAACCAGAGAAAGAAAAGGACAAAATTTTAGATATGAAACAAGAAGCTGAATCTAAGATATGATTTCACTATGCCTAGCATAACAAATGGTTTCAATATATAACAGAAAATTGGATATAACAAGTAATCAACTGGAATGGCGGAATCTTCACCTTGTGAGCACTGAGCAGGAAGTACATCCCCTTTGGTAGATTGAAGGTCAAGAAGAGTTTTTCCCATTAGACCTGTCTATTGTCATAATCAAAGTTAATACCAATTATATGAAAGTAAGAAAGTACAATTATTCCTCCTCTGCAAATCATCCATAAAAGCGAAAAAGGAGCTAAATTCTCTATTAGTCTATATTTATGCCGACTGAACAGCCATTCCAACTGAAGTAGATATCTCATCTTCTTTGGCATCACCCGATGAAATCCAAAACCAGAAAGTACGAAAGATCACACATTTTCCAGAAAGGTGCAATGTAGCAGCAAATGATCAACTGAGTAGCTATCCCGCTTGCAAATACAAGACCCTCTTATAACCATTATCCACAATTAAAGCTTACCGCCAACCAATTGTCAGCATAGGGACACACCAAAAAAAAGGTTACATTTTAGAAGACTCTACAACCCCGACTACTCTTCCGAGGAAATGTTCCCTATTTGAACTAAAGCTTAATAACAGAAGAGCATAGAAGCATCTATATTCGCAGAAGTCGAAAACAAATGAGGAAGAAAACCTCTTAAAGCCCGTCCACCCCATCAGACATTATCCCAAGAACCTATCCTCCGTCCATGCCCTACTCCAAGTGAAAGAAAATCAGAATCTCCTAACGCTCTCCAATACCGCACTTACGGCTTTAGCATGTCATTAACCCGAGGCTTCCCCATAGTAGTTGATCGAAGCTTTCTCTTTCCTTTTTCGTCTTCTGTCTCTCCCTACTCTCTGTTTTATTAACCTCAAAAGAGAAGAAATGCAAACATAATATTGTCTTTTTCTTTGCTTCCGGCGACGTTCACAAAAACCATTAGAGAATGGATTTAAAACAGAAAAGAAACAACGGAACATCGAATTAGAATGGAATAGAAAAGAACCTGAGCATCCACACACTTCAAATTGAGAATCGTGGAGCCCCTCTTTTGAGCAGTCTCTAAGTTTCTGGACGCGCCTGTGCTGATCGATGCTGCTATCTCGGCTTCCTACACCATTTTATTAGTAAACTTCTCAATACGAATATCCCATACTATCAGCACACACATATACGCAGAGAGGGAGGAAGACAGAGGAGGACCTTCTCCAAATCAAGAAGAGGGGCGTGATAGAAACGAATTGTTCCAGAGATAGAGGAGAAGAAGTCTTCTTGCTCTTCCCTCCCTCCATTGCTATTGCTGCTTTCCGCGACATAGCTTCTTTAGCGAGAGCGAGACAGCGATTCTGAACATGAAGTGCACGGCTGCCACTACATAGTGTTACTTAGAGCGTAAAAGAAGGATTTTCATTTAAACCATTTTTCGGCTCTGGATCCGAGGGTTTTTGCAGTAGGCAGGAAATTTTCTCGAATAAAGAAAGGTCACAGGAATTAAAAATATCAGAAAAGGCCTTGCTTAAAAACAAAAATAGCGCCATCTTCTCATGTTTGGAAATTGGAACCCATCCGATGCACTATCATTCTTGTTACGTACGTGAATTTACTTTGGTTCTTTCTTACAATTGAAGAGCTAAGGGATTTCTCATACTGAGATTAATTTCGTCATTTTGTAGTTCATGTATCAGACACAACAAGTAGCTGCTTCAGCGTCCATAGACGTTCTTTCACGTTAATGAGGTTGAAATGTAAGCAAACTGAGAAGATTGGAGGTCGAGCAGTGTGGGAGAGAGAGATTGTGTTTGTAAAGAGCTCTCTTCGTCACCGTTCATCTACTTTCTCTCTGAAAATTCTATCTTTTAACCTTGAAACTGGAGTTCACCTCATGGTTTCAGCGGTTCCTTCAAGCAATATTGTGAACATTTTCCCTGGCTGCATAATGCAGCTAGAGGATTGCAAAAAAAAATTACCGAGAACATAGGCAATAACATTATAGCCAAAATCTGGCTTTTCTAGCACACCATCAGTTGTGCGATACTCGCAAAAGTACTGAACCAAAAAATCTCCAAATTGCTAACCCCAATACAAGATTGTTGCCTCAAATGCATATAACCTGCCTTACATCCTCATTTCTCCAAGGCACTCTACCACCTTCAAGGGGAAATTTGTTTAGCATTTTCTTACCTCTCAAGTGACCGATAATCCTCTCAGAGCATCTTAGAGGGAACACTTGTTAAATTATTTAATAATGAGGGCATCCCGTCCAGGTCCAACACCAATGTAATGGATAGGTACACCAGCAAGTTCTTCTATCCTTTCCACATAAGTCCGTGCAGCCAATGGAAGGTCAGCATAGTTTCTGATCGAAGAAATATCACTCTTCCATCCAGGCAAAACTTCATATTCCACCTACACACGTGAGAAACACATAAATCAAGGAGAGTCCCTGGAAAATACTGAAGCAAAAAAGAGGACGCCTAATTTTAAGCAAGCCTGACCATCAAAGACCAGTTATAACAATTTGACAAGTCACATATGAAGCTCCACCCCATTTTGTTTGTAATTAAAAACTCTTTTAGGCTCTTGAGGAGGTAAGGGTAGGGTGGTCTGACTGGGGTAAGGTGAAAAAAGCACTGCCCTCACAAGGCCTACTATCCTTGGGTACCGAATCTCTGTAAGTGCTTCCACCATGCTGTCAATGGCAAGTATTGTCAATGCAGTACCCAAAAGGAGGCTAATGGATCGGTGTTAATTAGTACTAATATATCTCCAACTTCGAAACAAGAAAGGGGAATCGGGAGTAGGGAACTTGCCTTCAATTGCTCAAGAAGACGAAGATCTGCAGGAAATGATTGAATTGGCGTACCATCAATGTGTTTATATGCAACCCCTAACTGAATTTCAGGGAGATCCGACAAAACGTCGAGTTTGGTGAGATTCAGTGATGAAAACCCATTGATCTGACAACAGTATTTGAGCGCAACCATATCAAGCCAACCACAACGACGAGGACGACCAGTAGTTGTGCCAAACTCCTGACCAGCAAACCTGAGGACGTCACCCCCTTGGCCCAAGATTTCTGTCGGGAAAGGACCAGAACCAACTCTTGTATTGTAAGCTTTTACCTGCATGGGAAGGTCAGGAACCTCAACTGGCTATGTCAAAAGTTCTCAATTTATTTCAAGCGCAATCATAAATTTTATAAATACTCCGTGGTACTGTCCATATAGACAATCTTTTCCATCCCATTTCAAAATGTAAGGCGGAAAACCCGCATATTTGCAACAATCTAAGGGCATTTAAAAAGTGAACATATGATGTATGAGCCAAAACAAACATCTTAGTAACTCGTTAAATTTTAAGGCTTCAACACTAAGGACAAAAGGGAAATCAACCTCAAACTATGGAGAGAAAGCAACGATTGTAAATTGACCACTCACCACTCCAATTAGATCACCAATTACTCTTGGGGCAATGCCAAGACCAGTGCAAATTCCACCAGCCGATGGGTTAGAAGAAGTCACAAAAGGATAAGTTCCAAAGTCAATATCCAGCATAGTTGCCTGACCGCCTTCGACCAAAATCTTCTTCTTGTCTGAGATGGCTTCATTCATGACATGCACAGTATCAGCAATAAAGGGCTCCAATCTCTCAGCATATCTCTTGTATTGTTCAACTTCCTCCCTAAGCATTTCTGGGCCATAGCTAAAACCTTGGAATCTTGAAGCTGCATCAGACAACAAAAGATCAAGCTTTTCAGGAAAAGTATCCATGTGCCTCAGGTCACTTACTCTAATGCCATTCCGGATAACCTTATTAGAGTAACATGGTCCAATTCCTCTCTTGGTAGTGCCAATAAAAGATTTGGCAAGTTCAGACTCTCGAAGCCCATCCACCACTTGATGGAAGTCAAATAACAGGTGAGCACGATCAGACACCAGTATCCTTTCCTTGCAGGAAACCCCTTGGGATTCCAGGCCATCAATCTCTTCAAATAACCCAGGTAGATGCACCACTACTCCATTCCCGATAACACAAAGGGTATCCTCATTAAGTATACCTGAGGGAACCAGGTGAAGGGCAAATTTCGTTCCCTCTGCATTATAGATGGTATGTCCAGCATTAGCTCCACCCTGACATTAATAATTGTTCAGAGGTTTGAGGCAAAAGGAAAGTAAGATAAAAAGCTAAGCTGGCTGATCTGGAACCATTAGATCCTTACACCTTAGTTCCAAACAAAATGCTACGTCAAACAATCAATAAAAACGAACAAAATAAGACAAAACTCATCAAATGCCTTGTCATTCCGTAAGCAGCATCATAAGCTCATTGACGCACGCTTTGCCGGGGACGATTTGGTATCTAACTATGGAACACAACCAAATATAAAAGATGCACCAGACCCTATGGAGTAGAAGTGGGGAGATATTATCGAGCAATAAGTAAATCCCTAATCTGAATCACACCCTTTGAAGATAATCAAAGACTAATTATAGTTCATTTAAGATTATTTGACAATTTAGCACTAACTACAAAGAACTTCTGCCTCAGGTCCATATTTATGCTGAAATACTCAGCGATCAACTGTGCAGACAATTATGCGAAGAGGAAACAGTTAAAGGTTGCATCTTTGTGAACAATCCCATATGTTCATGTTTTTCAAAGACCACAACATTAGGGTGCATTTCCCACATTTCTCCAATCACCAAAAATCAATATCAAATAATTATAATATACACACATTTGCCTCCAAGGCTTCACGTCTGTATGTCTGAGTGTACCTGACAACGAGCAACGATATCGAAGTGTTGAGCCAATATGTCGACGAGTTTGCCTTTGCCTTCGTCACCCCACTGGGAGCCCAAAACTCCCGAGACCTGACTCAAGGACCCAATCCGGCTCGGTGTTCCCTGAGTGGTGGTGGTCGACTCGGCCACGCTCAAAGACGCCGAGGCAACCAGGCGCTTCCCGGAGGAGCAGACGACAACGTTTGCACGGCAAGTGGGACTAGGCCTGTGGTAGACCCCCAGGAAGGCCGACCTTGGGCCCGTGACGGGGTTGGAGTCGAGAGCTAGGGACGAGAAGCTCATGGTGTGGCGCACTGAGGGAAAGACGGGGACAAGAAAGACAGCGGCAACGAAAGGAGAGGGTTTTTTCTGAGAGAGCGTGAGCAATTACGTCACCTGCAGGTGAGGCGACGAGAGGATGCGGCCTATGGGATGGCGTTGGGTTAAAGCTGATGCATGCGGCTGTGTTTGCAAACCCAATTATCCCCAACATTTTATCTCTCTCCTAATAAAATACTCCAATATAATCTCTCTCTCTCCCATAAAAAAATATAAAAAATTACAAAAATTATAAAAAATTATCTCTCTCTTCACCTTTTCACTAAACCCAATACCAACACGTATTCTCATACCCAACATTTTACAACACAAACACAATCAATGCAGTGTATCTGGGTAAAAGTGAGCAAGTGGAGCATATTAGCATTTAGTGTATCTGGGTAAAAGTGAGCAAGTGGAGCATATTAGCATTTAGTGCTCGATTAGTAAAAAGATTAGAAAATAAAAATAAAAATAAAAATAAAAATCTCATCCACCATCTGCAGCACTTTCTTGAAATGGCCATTACAAATTCTTCAAGGATAAATTGAACATTTGACATTTTTTTGTTCTTCTCAAATTGCTGATGAGTTCAGCAGAATTTATGAGATTTCATGCGGGTTAAGGCCTTCTGCGCTGCTGTATATACTATTCTCATCCGTGCCCATTAGGAGACATTTTTAATTCCTTCAAGTTACTGAGGTTAAGGACCTTTTATGGAAGACATTTGAATCGGCGAATCCCCCATCACATCCCCATTCGACAATATTCTCAGAATTTGTAAACATTGGCGGAAGGCCAACTATGCAGGGATCAGTTGGTATTATACGAAATTTGTTGGTCTCATAATCATTTATGTCAGCCACCCTTGGTCTGTGATTTTCATAAAACGAATCGGTCAAATCACCGAGCAAAGTTGTAAGGGTCGGCAGAGGCTCCGAGCATCCAAAATTCATCCCTAACCATAACCATTTCCTGGCACGTTACTTATGGCAGTTTTGAAATAGACGATAAAGACTACAAAGAGACATAAATTTAAATGATTTGGTATAACAAATTTACATCCATTATCATAGTTTTCTATAGCTATGTTTTATATTATAAGTCTATACAAATTAAAAGGTCTATATATATATATATAAACAATATAAAGTATAGTAGAAAATATATTTCTATATTTAATTTTGAATCTTTAAGATATATAACGATATCATAATTAAATTCAAATATTTAATACGGTGATAATGATAATAACATTATATTAAATTTTGTAAATTGATTATGATATGATATTATCTCTATTTTGATATTGCTCGAGGAAGGATAGGATAATTTCGAGAACGAGTTATCCTTGAATATGAAATATCTCAAATAAGTCAGGGTCGGCTCAATGAAAATAGAGGCCTAAAGCAGAGATTAAAGCGAGGCCTTTTTATTTTTGAATATAATAAAAAATATATTTTAAACAGATACTTACTTTAAAATGCTCTTGTGTGTGTGATAAAAATTACATAAGTTTTTTTCACAAAATAGAGCTACCCATGAATTTTGAGCACAAACAATTTTTTAGGCCTTTATACATAAAATTATTTCACAAGACAAATCTTTATATATGAGATATATTTTTGTTTTACTAGACTTCACTCTTACTTGAGGCTTTTTTTTTTCTCCTAATCAAACAACTTGGGGCCTTGCTTGGAGGTAGGGGCCTTAGGCAGCCGCCCACTGCCTACCCCTTCAGCCGGCCCTGAAATAAGCTTCATAGTTTGGAGTTAAAAAAATACAAAAAGCATGCTTACTCAATGCATGCAAAATGTAAGGTAATAAACTAGTTCAGATGATTAGAGTATACTATATGAATAAGAAGTACGATTTCAAATTCGATATTTCTTAAAATCAAATTGATGACTTAAAAATGAGCCAGTAAACTATGAACTACTGCAATAATCTTGTATTACTTTACCTAATTTTTCTTTAAAAAAAAGTTAATTACATTTATTTTTCACGAACTTACACCACAATCTCAAGTACATCATATACTCGAACTCGTTACGACTCACCACCATAAAGTGATTGTTGTGTTTAAATTTTATTTTTGATGCAGTTTTAGCGTTAAAAATGACGTTTTCTGTCACACGTGATGGACACGTGACACCCAGACCACGCGAAAAGACCAGATTGCCCCCATTTCTCAAACTGTCATCATTCTTGTCAAGCAGACCCTCTCCGTTTTGGGTAGAGGCCGGTTATGCTTCGAGATCTTAAAATCTCAATCTCATTCCAAGAACCAAAGCTAAACCGACGAAAACTAAATGAAAATTATTCTGATATTATGTTCTGCTCTCAATCTCGTGCAGTGAGAGTGAGTCTCTCAATATGGGTATATTGTTTACGAAAATGTTCTCGTATGTCTTTGGCAACAAATAAGCTCGAATTCTCATTCTTGGGACTGACAATGCCAGAAAGACCATTATTATCTGTAAGTTTCTCGAGGTAAAGTCATAGTTAGAACTATAAGAACGAGTAAAAATCAAATCGTTACTCATAATTATCAAATTCGGTGATTAAAGACTCATAATTTTTGAAAATCATCAATTCATGCCCCCGGTCTAAATTAGGCATTAAATTCGAGGGAAAATTATGCAAAATGACCAAAATGCTATTCCAAGGTAAAATTATTAATACTATTAAACAATTCATTAAATTAAAAATAATATAATATATATATTTTAAAAGTAATATTTTTTAAATAAAACTATTAAAACTCTATTTTAATAATATATTTATTTTTAATTTATTATTAAATTTTAATTTTTTTTTAAATTTTAGTATTGTAGGGGCATTTCGGTCAGTTTGCATGATTTCCGTCACACTTAACACCTAATTTGGATAGGGAGAGTGAATTGATGATTTTCAAAATTTATGAATTTCAAATCGCCGAATTGATAATTAAGAATATCAATTTAATTTTTTATCCTACTTAGTGTGCTAATTATGACTATACTCTGAAGTTTCTTTGATTCCACGTGTGCCCGTTTATTTGTTTCCGCTTTCTGAGTATGGGTATGTGCCGTGTGGGCAATTTGGATAATTTAATCATCTTGGTTTAAGTTTTGTGCAGATCGGCTTCAGATGGGAGAGGTTGTGTCCACGATTCCAAGTTGGTATTCTTTCCCATTCTAATATTCATCGTTCTGTTGTGAAACTTCTGGTTATTTTTCTTTCGAGTTAATTCCTTGTCCGGTTGGTGAGAAATTGGGATTTTCTTTCATTGTGCTTTCTTACTGTTTTTCGAGTTTGCTAGTGTTCTTTCACTTAAATCCGATCATATTTTTCTTGTGCAGCAATTGGATTTAATGTCGAAACCGTGCAGTATAATAATAGCAAATTCCAAGTGATGATATCAAGAATCACCACAATGCTCGGAAACCAAGTGAATCTGCAAGAATCACCGAATGGGTGACCTCGAGTCCGGAGACTCCGACGACCAAATTAGATATGAAGAAGAGGTTTAGTGCTTAGATAATGGAATTAAGCATCTAGAGAATGAAGTTAAGCCTTCTCTAAAGATGAGAATACCTGAGTTTTTATTCATGCACTGGCGTCGTAGTCCTGTTAGGAGACTACCTCTTAAGGTAGTAGAGTTTCATTAGGAGAGTGCCTCATGGAGAAATCAAGTCGTAGAGTTGTATTAGGAAAGTGCCGCCGACCATTCGAGTTGTCATGAAGAGTCATCGAGTGGCTAGACTTCTATGTGAGATCGAATGTCAGACTCATATGCAAGGTCGGATAGTCGAGACTGACCAACAAGCTAATGGACCCGAGCCTAAGTGGTCTGGTCGGACCGAGTATTTCATGGCCCATCAATTTCATATTTTGTATATGGATAAATTTATCAATTCACTAAACAAAAATATCAATTACCGTTCAAATTAACGCTAGAGGGTATAAAATGTAAATAAACAGGTCGGAAGGAGAAAAATTGTATTAGAAAAAAAAGAAAAAGGTGTGTTGTGCTTGGGCTTCCATCGTATTCTCCCCCGAGCAGGCGCGCGCTCTCTCTCTACTGTCCTAACCTCTCTTCAACCCTCACTTCCATTTCCTGTAACAATGTAACGAATGGGCTATAACTGTATGGGCTCTACCTAGTTAGTTAGAGAAGCCCAAGTAATTAGAAAGTTAGTTTTGAGTTGTGTAATAAAAAGGGGTGGTGCGAAGGATTGGAAATCATCAGAGAATAAAAGTTTAGAAGTTGTTTAGTTTTATTCCTTTGGAGTTTGGCTTACTCGAACAAGCTACTTTGTACTTTTTTTTACCATTTTCTCAAGAAACAAACAATACATATAAAGAGGTTTGTTGCAAGTGGTATCAGAGCCTACACCATGCCTCCGAGTTGCAATCGTGCGACGCGGGGGGTGACGTCGGTACTGCAGAGTTAGCCCGGGACTAGGAAAAACCTAGTGCACAGCCAGCCCGCGTGGTGGAATGTTATGGACCATTTGAGGAGTATGAGATCCGTCCCACATTGGTAGTATAGGATGCCAATATGGGTTTTATATGCCTTGGGCTCCCTTCCCTCTTGAGCTAGCTTTTGGGGGTGAGTTCTCCTAAAACATGTAACAAATGGTATCAATATAACGAATGAGTTGTAACTGTATGGGCTCTACCTAATTAGTTAGAGAAGTCTAAGTAATTAGAAAGTTAGTTTTTAGTTGTGTAATAAAAAGGGGTGGTGCGAAGAATTGGAAATCATCAGAGAAGAAAAGTTTAGAAGTTGTTTAGTTGTATCCCTTTGGAGTTTGGCTTCCAGCTACTTTGTACTTTCTTTACCATTTTCTCAAGAAACAAACAATACATATAAAGAGGTTTGTTACAAGTGGTATCAGAGCACCGATCCTGACATGAATTTGCTCACACAATGCTTTAAAATCATTGAGCTCCTCAAAGAAATGCAGAAGATCAACTAGGATCTAGAAAGAGGCAACAAGCAGATGCAAGAACAATTCAAAATCTGTTTGGAAGATGAGCTTGAAGATTTGAAGTTAGAAGAATGCGTAGAAGAAACTTTTGAGGAGTCAAACGTAGAAGATATTATGGCAAACAAAGAAGTAAAAGCTCCGGAAGATACTGGTGTGATCGAAAATGTAGTGCACTCATTCGCCAACAAAAAGAAAGAAGTTATTGGTCTTGGAGCTTTGCAAACCGTTATTGGACTCTTTATTTCTTGTTGTTATAAACATTATATTTTTCTTATACGTCCTTTTGTTGAATTATCTCACACTGAAATTGCTCTAGTACATGGAGGAAGAAAGGAAAAAATGAGGAAGGATTAGAGGAAGAGGAAAAGAAAAACAGAGAAAGTGGGCACCAGGTGTTTGCTATGTCTTCTATGAATCTTAGACCAGACCAGACTGCATTAATCCGGTTTTATGAATCCGGTCCAGACCGGACCGGATTCATCTGATAAAAACCACAAAACCGATCCGGTCCGGTTTTGTGGTCCAGTCCGGTTTTGCTCAGCCTCTGCTCAGCCCTAGTAAGAACCTAAGTAAAATACAAATACTTTTTGGGGTTAATTGTACCAACGGCCTAGTGGTTTAAGCGTGCTATAAATTGGTCCCTGGAATTTCAAGTTCAAAAAATTGGTGGCTTTGGCAATAAATCATCGAGCAAAGTTGTAGGGGTCAGCAGAGCCTTCGAGCATCCAAAATTCGTCTGGGTTGTAAATGACAGTAACCATTCCTGATGATTATTATTTGATCTGTGCAAGGATTTTTGGAGGGTTTGTGCCATGAACATCAAAATTCAGACACAAATTTATTGAACCACTTCAAAATTTTGCTTACATAAATGGAGATGTAAAGATAAATGAACAAACGAATTTAATGATTCTCCTTATTGTTTCGTGAATACTATTACAAGGAGCTAGAACAAGATGCAAATATGCATCTTGCAATTGTCATTAATCAGCAAGCAAAAAAAAAAAGGGAAAAAGAAGAGAAAAAGGGGAAGAAGAAATTCTTGATCTGTGCTCCCATTTGGTGGAAAATTGGTTTTGTATGTGAATACCACTCAGAGAACTTTGCTCTCGGACAGTCTAACTGGCCCCGCAACCATCTGTTTCGGTTCTGAGATAAGAGGGGTAATGTCTTTTTGCTTTGACCCGCAGGAACCTCTTAAAATTGACGAAAGCTCTTCAGTTGGTTCCTTTCAAACATTCTCGGGGTAATCCAAACTCTTTTTCTAGATGAGCACGTCGTCTCCAAGGGTCATTATGTAACTTGTAATGCAAAACCTGGTTCAAACAAGTATCATAGTTCAGCAGGTTCAGACAAAGACAGGCAACCATACATAAATACTTGTGTACAGGTAATTTCAGCCTGCACTGAAAGTCATCCAGCTATGTTTATAAATATTCAGCTTGAGACATGCAGGTTCAGAATCAGACGTGCAACATACACAGATACATGCATACATGTAGTTTTTTTACGCATTTACAAGTTCTAGGCTCAATGGAAGTTATCGGATTGTGTTTTCAAAATTCAATATTTAGGTCTCCAAATGTCCAAAATACATTGTAATCATCTTTGTATTTGGCACAGAAAGAGGTATACCTGTATAACTGTGGCCAAGACATCATCTTCATCTAGTTGCAAGAACTCAACTGCCCAATCCTCAACACGGCCAAAAGCAGCTTTTTGCCTCTCAGCCTCAAGCACAATAGAATCACGATACAAGAACCTCTGCCAGATTTTCCGTACATTCGCCAGCTTGTACTCTAATTCAGTCTCATTGAATCCCTAGAGGAAGCAAAAGGAGCAAACCAGTCAACTTAACTGTCTACTTCCATTTTTAATGTCTCTTGATCCCAACTTCAGAACTAAGTATGAAAAAGAAATTACCCGGAGAATCTTTATCAAATTTGGAATTTCATCCTCAAGTATCCGAACAGCAAAGCTTTCATAGTTGAGCACATTCTCATATGGCAGGAAAATCCCATCCTACAAATAAAAGCAAGAAAGACTTTTCACCTAAGGTCAAGTTTACGCATACTTTATAATCTTGGTGATCAGGAAGTCAGACGATGAAGTATTTTTTTTATATTGCATTTTTGTGCACATTCAGCTTGCAGGACGACTGCAATGTAGTAATTTAGGCAACACAAGACAGTCTAGTATTTTATTTTATTTTCAAATGAGGTTCGTAGGAACTTCAATTTTTAAAAGATTATCTATTACACTTCTCCCTCTTAGGACGGGACAGGTAAATGGAAGATACCTACACACCAATCACTCATTTGACTCCTATGCCTATGTACAAATTCAACACTACTTTCTAGCACTCTCTTGAAACAAGTAAGATGGAAAATAGTTGGAAGACTTCAGAAACTTCAATTTTAAAAGGCATCATCGACAGAAAAAAGTTATCATCGTCCTCAAACTCGGAAACCCCTAGCATTGCCAACGCTAAGTGACTCCTCATTTCACTATTTGTTTGCTGTGATTGAGGGTAACAATCAATAACACATCCATTCCCCAGAAAACCAGACTTCTTCTTTTTAGAGAAAACGGGTGATTCTTCGCCCTTCAATATTGCAATTATCTCTTCAATGCCTGCCCTTCAACACAAGGCAGTCTAGTAGCTGCAGTTAAACCAGCCTTCATAAGCTGCTTGCAATTAGTGACAGATTGTCTATAAGCCACTTTCCTAAACCCACAAACTGGCAAGCAGCTTGCAATCAGTGAGAAACTAAACCAAACCAATTGTTAGATATTTAGATGTGGTATGTCTGATAATTAACTTGTTGGAGAAACAAGATGCAGAACCACAATACCTGAATGACCACAGGAATGCACCCTTGCAGAATACTATCCTCCAATCGACCACTCCAACCATCTCCAGGAAATACCCCACAGAAAACAGAACTGGCTAAATCCAGATGATAATTTTGAGAACGTAGTGGTGTCACAATCACATCTTCTGCATGCTGTTTCCCAAGCTTTCCTTCCTTGTTAGGACTTGATCCAAACTCTTCTGCTATTTTCTGTCTGATACCCATACTATACCTGCATAAAAGCACCTGACTATTGATTATCTTCTCATTACATGTATTTAAGACACTGTTTGTGCAACTGGAAATTCAACCATCCGGAGACAATGACCATTTTCACCACTCAAACAGCAATCAGAGAAGAAGGGAGTAATAGGGTTCATTACCCAATACACTCTTAGTAAGTGGCAAAAGAGGACAAATAAAACTAAAGATTAGCCTTGATTTGCAGCTCCAGCTCAGAATTGCATAAGTGACCACAAAAACTTTGACACCAATCACCAGATGGAACATGGCCCATAAAAGTGCTCCAAAAGGGTGAAAGGATGGAAGACAACCCAAAGTAGGATAATTACTGTGGTATGCTCTACAGTTGGAATAGTACAAGCATCTAAAACAAGAAGGCCATTGTGTTGGGTACATAAAACTTTTGTAAAACGCAGTGCTTTAAGATGGGGAAAAAAAACTGGAATGAAAAAGGATATGACAATTGCAATATTGCCTAGTTTTTGACACCTTGGAGGGGTTGGCATGCATATGAAACTAATGATCTATTTGTGATTCGAAACAGATATTGGTAAACTTACGAAGCTTCAGGCCTTCCATTTGTGTAAGATGGTCCTAGATTTCCGTTGAAATAGAAGAGTGTCTTTCGATTCTCTCGGGGCCTGAAAAATGAATCATTGTAAGTGCCAAGCTCACTTGAGCGTATGGAAAATTTCAAACAGGTCGGCACGGTAAACCAAGCCAAGCAGATAACGAGGAAATGATAAGACAATGCTTTCAGAAATGTGTACCTAGCCCAGAGTTTTGAGCTTAAAGCAATAATATCAGGACGTTTCCAAGCAGGTAGCACAAGATCTTTTGCAGGTTCAAAGCAGTGGTGGTTTCCTCTTCTACTGGAAGGAATGGAATCCCAGTTGTCGCCCCAGTAGGCTGTTGTTGAATGGTTATGCTTGGAGTTTGTGTTACCCCAGTGAACCAACATCATGCTACTCCATATCTCCTTAGGGGCATAGCAAGCACCTTCATCCCAGGAAAAAGACTGTCCTCAGATATAAAAGTAACTTCATTAGTGTTCACTTTGTCTAACACCATCACAAGAGAAAAACAAAATGTGTTCACTTTCTTCAGCTTTCTACAAGTGGCAGTACATGGTTTTGATATTTAGAACCTACCCAAATATGGTCTCTTCCAGATGAGCGATTCCAGTAAGTATATTTCTCGAGAATATGATCATGAGCCTTCTTATAAAATTCCAGAGTGAGAGAGCTCCTGAGACCCCTATGTTCCTGCAAAGTTCAAGTCAAATCCACATAGCGGTTAGAATCACACATACAAGAGAACAAAACCCAAGCATACAAACTGAATGTGGAACATCATTCAGATGCACCCTCACACCATACCCCTCTTCTAAGGTACTAAATGAAGGTTCTAACAGGTAAAAAGTGAGTAACGTGAACTGGGAACAAGGTACCCCAAGTGACCATGGGTTCAATGCTACTTTTTTCCAATTGTCAAGACATGTAAAAATGCATTCTGAAAAAATAAAAAACAGGCTTTGGGAATTATACAAAAGAAATCACCGATATATATACACACGCAGAGATGCAGGAATGCACCTATACACAGAGAGAGAGAGAGAGAGAGAGAGAAGTTTCTGCAACATATGCAACAGCCTCATAAATGTACCTCCATGCTCAAGTGAGGAGCATCATCAGCACGATTTATTATGCATGAATCAAGGACAGGAACAAAGAAAAAATCTGCTTCTTCACCGTTCAATGTTCGGTGTGGACTAGCCAAGATACTCTCATAAAGTGCCACCTGCAAGCAAGTAACATCACATCACAGAAACTGTCTTAGGGAATTTGTGTAATGATAAGTAGGCTAAATTCAAGCACAGCTTAAATATACCTGGGCGCCATACAGCTGATCTGTCCATAATGTTGCGTTCTTGTCATCATATATTCTGTTTACACACTCGAACTTAAAATGGCGCCCCTACAACTCCAACAAATCGAGAAACATCAAGAAACTTGAACTTTGCATCAAGCGTGAAAGCACAAATTACAGCTCATCCTGACCTCAAGGAGAAGGCTGTTGAAAGCTGGGGGCAAGTCATAAACATAAATGAGAGGCCTTTTCTTTTTCACTGTAGCATTGAGATTGCCAGCCTTCCCTGTGAGGTGTGGATCATCAGGAACATAAAACTGAGCTGGTCGAAGCCATTGAGGCCACTCTCTTACTGATGACACTACAGATGGAATGCTACAATCTATTCCATACCACCCATTGTCACACTGAGATATAGACTAGATTCAGTTTAGGCGCTAGACAGCAACAAATCAGAGGAAAAGTACACAGGGATAATGCTAATCTGATAACTCAAATATTCAAACTTACATGATCATAAAAACATGACAGAAATCAAATTCGAAAGAGAATAATTATATGGCGCTCCATTGTGTATAGTAGTTTTTTATTTATTTATTTTGAATAATATATTAATTTTTGAATAGATTTTCAAAATTTCCAGATATGAGGAGTATCATGAATAATTCCAGACCAACTACTACTCTTCCCGCTAACTTCTTCAGCCAATGGACGTAAGAAGAGGGCTTACCAAGTTTCTCCTCTCTGAAGCATATCAGACACCAAAGAATGGGAAAGCAAAACATGAAACCAATTACCTGGCAAAATCCACCACGGCAATGCCCATGTCCAGAGCATTGATTAATACAAGTACATAGAACAGGCACTTCACAGAATCGCCCCCAGAGACCGTCATATTTGCAGTCACATTCCTCTTTGAATTGCACCTTGTTAGCATATGCTTCAGCTGGGTCCACATTACACCATCCTGGTTTACTACCATTCGTAGTAAAAATATTATCCAGGTCAGCTTTCGTCCAATTAGTCAGTTTGGGAGCCCCAGGTTCAGAAGGTAAGCTGCAACAGGTGTAAGAAAAGTGTAACCATTTCAATGTTTTGCTACTAATGGGATTCACTAACAAGGGCCTTCATTACGCATTTGCTATACTTACTTCACTTGAAAACCACAAGCCTCTGCCACTGGACGATTTGGGTATTTTGTGTCTTCTCCACAGAAGCACATCGCTCTTGTTTTGTCACAATAAGCGGGGCAGATCGAGACAACCCATCGCCCATAAGGTAGCTCTGGTGATTGTGGGTGGTTGCAATCCAACTGCTGTCTTTCAGAGCATCCTTCTCCTGTCGCAGCAGCAGTTATGTAGCTACTAACAATTTGATTAATTAGATGGGAACATTGCGATACTACTTTGTCCATTTACTCGAACAATCCAGTGGCTAAAAGGGTGGTCACTAACATTACAATTTGTCTAATGTCAACTTCCCTCTGTGTCTTTCAAGCTATCCCATTCATATAAGTGAGCCTAATTTTGATTCTTATGCTATGGAAATAAATGCCAAAAGCAATGTACCTGTAGACTCCATTGCTTCAACTTTGTGAACTACCACATCAGTTGGTATTTCCTAAAGTATTTCATAAAGTCCACTAAAATCATAGTTGCAGACTATTTAAGATACCAAATTAGAATCACATCCTTTTCTATGTTTCTTAATCTGTCCCCAATTAGTCAACTGAATGAAAAAAGGGAAAGATGATACTGACCTCTATATCCATGGAAGCACCGACATTGCCCTAATTCACGGTTGCAAACGCCTTGATCACTACAATCATTTTGGCAAGTACCACCACCTATTATCTGCAAACACAATAATTAGTTGCAAAGTTTAATAGAAGTCAAACTGATGTCACCCTTAACAACTTTAAACTTTAAACAAAACAGAAAGGAGGGAAGCTAACTCTGACAGCATAATCATTTTTAATCACCTCAACAATACTGACTTCCTTAGTAATGGAATCGCAACCAGAAAGCCACTGCCCAATCTCAGCCTTCCATGGTGCACCACAATACGCAACCGCATTGTGCAAGTCAGCTGGAAACCTACGATCTAAACTAACTGTTGGCTGTAGATCTCCCCTAACGTGGCCGATTGTTGCTTCAGATGATCCATTTACTGAGACACAAGAGCTCTGAGCTTGCCTGAAGTAATCGAAAGAAGGCCCCAATGGAAACAGGAAAAGATGCACTACTGAAACAAGTGCCACGATAGAAGCAATTGCTGCTGCCAAAGACCATGAGCATTTCCACTTCTGCATAGACAACATATCCAAAGAGACTATTCTGTGATAACCCCAGTATTATCTGTGTGAAATTTTACACAAAGCAATCCTTCTTCTTCTTCCCCCAAATTTCTCTATAAGCACCTAAAAAAAGAAAAACTAGTCAGCTCTACGATAGAACCAAATATACATATACGCACATCCACCACACACACAAAACTACTTTCCATCACCACTACTGGACCAGAGATTGGTGTGCTATACAACCATTAAAATGTTGATGGGTGTTGTCAAACCCGATGTCAACAAAATTCTACACCCATGAGGATGTACCATGATATTTAATGTTGTGCAATTTTAACCCAAAAAATAGCTGAACAGAAAGTACGAATAAAACACGATGACAAACCTCCCAAACTCCACTGAAGAAATAAATTCCCATTATAAGAACGTCATCAAGATCATAGCGTGACCCGAATGTGTACCGGGAATCCACCGGAGGTGAGCTAAAGCCGTCACAATGGGAAAGGATCAATTGGCAGCAACAAGTACATAAAGAAAACGAATAATGAAGACAATTAGACCAAAAAAACTTATGCAAGTGACTGACTTTGAACGAGTTGTAACAATCAGAGAGCATTGACCAACCTTTTTATAATACGACGGACTCCGCAAATGAAGGACCCGAACGTGAACCAGAAGATTCAGATGGAAAGAAAACCAAGGAGCTGGCGAAAGAATTCAATGAATGATTGAAATTATAGTGAGAGAGGACGCAGAGAAGAGATTACCGTATGAGGAGCTTTCACCGAAACCCAGACTTAAATATATATTGCATCAAAATAAAAATAAGGAAAATACGCATCTGAGTGAGAAGCGTGAAGAGAGAGAAGGCTCAAAGCAAAAGCCGCCAAGCCTCTGGCACAGAAGATTGAACCAAGTCACCAACAGAACAAAACAGAACTGCCTGGAGTACTAGTCTGTTAAAATGACCGTTGTTGCCCTTGGAGCATTCGTAATACTCGGTTAGAGGGAAAAGCCGTCAAGTTATAAAGAGGCAATTGTGTCAATTCCATTCCACACCCATCATCATTTCCATGTTTTGAATACATGAAATATGAAACATTCTTTTTCAATCCTTAAAAAAAAAATCCACTCTCTTTTTTGCTTTCATAATATTTTATAGAAAAACAAATTATGGATGAGATCACTTCAGGTAAGTAAACCATTACCGTGAGGAATTAAAATTACCTAAAATAAACAATAAAATAAACATATTTTAGCAAAAGACATAGACCTCCTTGATTTTGCGTTAGGTCGATTTAACGCTTGTTTGAGCCGTCGCTTTCAACGATGATCCACGACACACGATTCCTCCCATATATTCTACCAAACTATTTGGTCTAAATACTTTTCTAATATCTTTCAACGATGAACAGCTTGTGACCATCGAGGTAATTCCTTCCTTTAACATTGTTCTGATTTTTTTTGCCAGATGGGTCCATGTGATATTGTCTCGATTAGGTGTCAATAATCCTTTGTTTGTATAAATAAGAATATATAAATGGTTTAAAAAAATAAAGAATATATAAATGGGAGCTGATAAGACAAGGTATATGTTCGTTTTCACACTTTTTCAGGATTCTAAGTATATTCATAAAACTACCACCGAACATATTCAAAATTCAAACACAAACACCAATACATTTTATACATCTCCAACAATTTTTTAATTTTTTATTCAACATAAATTTTCTCTCTCTATACTTTTTCACATCACTCCAATACTTTTTTATTAAACAATTATATCAAATCATTTATCTCTCCACTTTACACAAACACCAATAAAACACTATTCAACATAACAATTCACAATTTCTCTAAAATCCTACATTTTTACTCAAAACGAACATAACCTTGAGTGTGAGGCATGAGACTGATATGCCAATAAATTATTGAGTTGGACACCAATAAAAGAAATTACCAAAAATAGATTATTGTCAGTATAAATTATTTTTCTTACACCTGTGTCGTGTTAACTTTTAAGTAGGTAGTAAACTTATCCTTGTAAAGGAATCAATCTCCACGGCAAGTTAATCTAAATTTAAAAAATTATTTTTTAACCTATCGCAGTCCTCTGCTGCAATGGTAAAGGCAAATTTGTGTAAGTGCATAAGTCACGTATTCGATTTTTTATTGAATGATATTATTAAATATGTATCTATAAAATATGTTTTTTTTTCAGGTTTTAAAGTTGACGCAGAAAAAGACTTGTGATCATGGAAGGTGGCTGAGGCAATTTGCCTACCCACATCGTGCCTGGAATAATATATTCCGTCCTTCCCGTTACTGCTACGCAGTAGACGTAGACCACCCTCTCACGTGGCGTCTGAAAAAATGTTCCAAATTTTACAACCCAAAATTGCGGATCAATGGCGGCTCTCCTGAAATTCTTGCTGGGCCGGGGGCCGGCTCTCACGGAATTCATATCCGCTGAAAACAAAATAAAAAATCTGTCCTCCCGTCCCTTGTATTACCTCTACGAAACGATAAGAGTTTTATCAGGGGGTGTGTTTATTTTGTAAAATTTTAGTGTTGTTAAAATTTTAGGTATTGGTTTCAGTGAAAAAGTGAAGAGATAGGTAATTTTTTATATTTTTTATAGTGAGAAGTAATGATTTGATGGGGGAAGAGAGATTATATTATAATATTTTATTGTGTTAAAATTTTAGAGTATGTAAAATTTTAGAACACAAAAGTATAACAACTCAAAAAATTTGTAAAGTTTTATGGCGATTTTCTTAGTTAGACCCATGGAATTAGGTAAGGGTGGGTTTGTGTTGTAAAATTTTAGTGTTGTTAAAATTTTAGGTATTGTGTTTAGTGAAAAAGTGAAGAGAGAAATAATTTTTTATATTTTTGTAGTGAATAGTAGTGATTTGATGGGGGAGAGAGAAATTATATTGTAATTTTTTATTGTGTTAAAATTTTAGAGTGTGTAAAATTTTAGGACGCAAACGCAAATATTCTATTCGAACAAATATAGAACTAAAATGGTTTATTTTTTTTATCTATTACAATTTTTTCTTCCTGAGTTGAGACCGCTTATTGGTTGGTAAATGTGATGTTTTTTTTTCATACTTTTCTATGTTTTTATATTTATGTCATCTAATTTATATATATATATATATATATATATATTTCACAATCAAGGCAAGCATCTATAGAAAAATCACGCATTTTCCTTTACGCGATTTCCATTTTCTTTCTCCAGTTTCATTTTCTCCGATAAATTTTTTTTAAAAAAAATTAAATTACAGTAAATTTTGACTAAAGCATGGGCAGAATTTTAAATTCTGACTAGTAGACAAGGTTGTTGGAAGTATAAAGTGAACTTGAAAACCTTATTGCATTTATGGAAATGAATTGTTCACCACCAAGCGTAGTAGCACGAGTGGTATGATAGTCTGAATTAGGGCGTCTAACAAAGGGTGTGAGAGTAGAATAAAGGGTGTGAGACTAGAATATTCTTTGTCACACCCCATACTCATCAGGGTCCAATAGTGGACTTTTCTTTTGACAACCGTAACAAAAATATAATTTAAAATAAAGATAATTCATTTGTTTATTCTGAAACTGAACACTTATAAGTTCTCACTTTTAAAACCATTATCATAATTAAAAACTCTCAATAAATCTGGAAAACTCCTTCCTCATCTATCTCAGCTCGCATGCCACTTAAACTTGATCTTTAACATGCTCCTCATTATTCTTTGAAGATAGAAATATATTAACGGAGTGAGTTCGATAATTCAGTAAGCGGAGAATAAAAATATTAATAATCATTTAAAGTAAATTTACAAATGATTTTTCAGTAGTTCAGAAATTTCCCTTAGGCAATATCAATAAGCCATGTTTATCCTATGACAGGGTTGTGTCATCACTTCGAATAATAGATGCACCAGTAATCAGTAATCAATGGGTTGGTACCAACAAAGACAGTAATAACAGTAATCAGCAATACACATTGCCATCGAGATTTCAGAACATAAAACAGTAATCATATTTCAGTATAAACAGTAATTGAATAACAGTAAATCCAAGAATTCAAAACAGACTTCGGTATAATTTCCAAAACCCATCATTTCATATTATCGAGGAAAATTTATCGTTACCCCGCTTACCTGACTCTTTTGAAAAATCAATATCCCCGCTATTAGCACAACCTAACAGTAATTCGGAAAAATAATTAGGGATCAAAACGATATTTGAAACTTGAATTTCACAATGTATAATTCGTTCAACTATTTGAAATGAATTACACACGTTATCGGAGTAGAGAAAGAACAAAGCATACCGACACTGAAAAACTTCAATAATTCGCAGCAGTGAGAGAGACAGAGAAAAAGAGATATAGAGATCTAAAAAAATTGAGAGGTGTGCTTGACCTTTGAACGAGCTCCCCCTTTTATAGGTGAGGAGAACCCAAGATTTGTCCGAAAAATTAATTGCACAATCTTGAAATTGATGTCCTTTCGGAATCCCCCATAAAACATGATAAATCATATTATTTATGAATAATCTCTGAGATATTTGCAAAGGAGTTGTATAGGCTTCGAAATCCATACAAAAAGAGGTGCAACGGGAGAGAAAATGAAGAGAGAGAGTAGTTTATGAGAGAGAGGCGGCTGGTTGGCAAACAGACATGAAACGCTGCAAAATTCGAAAAGCTAGGGCTGAGGAGGAAGAAGATTCAAAACGCAACATTTCATTAAAATAAATTATGGCGAAAAGAAGTTTAAGTAAATTAAAACTTCATTAGATTGAATAAAAGCGTCAGGCGCCTCAGTGGTCATGAGCTGCGTGCCTCTCTCCTCTCCCAAGCGCCTCAGTTTGAATCTCTCTTGCGCCCCATTTGTTTTTTTGTTAAAAAAACTGGGTTATTACATCCTTAGATTGATCTCTCCTGCCTCTTATATCACTTGCACGCTGATTGGGGCTGTGGTGATGATCCTCCTTTCACGAGGCAAGTAGCTATAAATCAATCTGAACATGTTGCAGTGAATGAGAGTTCTCATGATCACGCCCAAGGGAAATTGGCTACTCTGGTCTCCCTATTTCACCTTATTGAATAATAATAATAATAATAATAATAATACTGTTATACGGTTCATTACCCCCTTCCCTCGTCCCTACCCCTCCCACCCCCTCTTCTCTAGTTGAGTTATGGTCTTAAAAAGGTAATCCATGTTTTAGCCCAATGGTCTTGAGCCCATCATATTCTGCGGAAGAGACTTGGGCCCATGGCCCTAAGAAATCTGTGCCACTAAAAGTACTCCGAATATTCAGAACCCAACTTACTGTCATCTTGTGGGCTCAGACCCAGTGGCAAATGCTAGTAATTCAATCTCCGGCCCTCTGTGAACTCCTCAGAGTCAGAAATACCACTTGATATGCCCGAAAAAATTGTGTGGGCCTCTGTAAACTTTCCTTAGTGCCCGAAAAAGAGAGGGGTCAGGGAGTGGGCCCAGTGAAGTTGGTGTTGGGGGCTCCGTGAGTAGTTTAAATTTTATATTCTTCTCACGAGACCCAAAATGGCATTAACCAGACCAAGTCAAGATTCTAACTACAAAAGAAAAAAAAATACAAGTGGAAAGGGTCACAGCGAAAAAAAGATGGAATATTCCGATCTCTGATGAGAATCCAAATCCATAAGTTATGTTTTATTAGTTGTACATTTTTATTAAATTCTATTATTTTTTAAATCACAAATCGCCTCGTGTTATGCGTGATCGAACGTGACAAATTCGATGATATATAGAACAAGGAACTATAATCTATTCCTGAAAGATATGTGTAGATAACTTTTTAAGCTTTCTTTCGCTTACAGCATGTGTAGAGGTTTGACCTGCAGCAATTGTTTTGGAAAGACCAACAGCCCATGTTAGAGAGAGCTGCACAACCGAAGATCCAGTCCATTTTGTAAGCTTTCTTTCGCTTGCAGCAAGTGTAGAGGTTTGACCTGCAGCAATTGTTTTGGAAAGACCAACGGCCCATGTTAGTTAGGGCTGTACAATTGAAAATCCGGTCCAATTTTTGTGTGCCTAAATTGAAGAACTTGACCGGACCACTTATAAGTGGTTCGGTCCAAAACAGTCCGGTTGGACCACTTCTAAATAGTCTAGACCGGTTTATTTTTCTTCTTATTTTTCCTAAGTTTTTTTTTTTTTTTTTTTTTCATTTTTAACTCACATCTTAAGATAAATTAGTTGAAGGGGAAGGAAGGGCCCGGTCAAAAAACTTAAAATGCATAGTTTTAGGGTAAAAGTTTTAAATTTGTATTATTTTTTTAAAAAAAATATTTATTATTTATATTCCGGTCCGATTTTGTGGTCTGGTCGGGTTTTGTGCAGCCCTAATGTTAATTGGCTTTGAGTAAATGATTTGGTAGTTGAATTAGTATATGTTTCCTTGTTTGTTGCCCAAGCTGATTAAACTGTCTCCAATTTTTCATGGTTTCTTTAGCGGGCTCATTCTAATTTATTAATCTACTTGCTGCGAACTTGCTGGAAGCAACTTGGCTTCACTTTCTCCATGCCGATGGAGTTGAGTCATGGTCCCGTTAGAAGGAGCAGGATCCTCTGCAATTTCTTGTCCGAATTGTAACGTGTAATTTAGAAAAAATAGACACAATAAGTGAACCTCACACCATTTAATACTGCCTATTTAAAATTTCGAGTAACATAGACCTATAATAGGATTCATCTGCTATGTCTATCTTTCTCTGAATTGCACCGTGAAATTCAGATAAGAAATTACCAATAATCTTAATCTCTGGTAGAACCATTACTAAAAAAAACAAAAAAGTATAGGTTTAGGAGTTGTGTCACGAGTGGAGGTAGCTTGCCGTTAATGTTGTTTCTTAGGACTGGTTTTTCGTTTTGAATTATGATAGAAGGGCTAAGGGAGCAAACAAAGGCCAGCTCAACCTTTTGGGGGTTCTAAACCTAAACCCAGGCTTCATTCACACATTGCCTTTCAAACCAAATTCAGCTCCTTCACATATGATTTCAAGTGAGAAATTATCAGCGAAAATCCTTTTGAGCCTACATAAGGATAATACCTCTGCAACATTGCAGCCATGTGATTTTAATCAATTCTTTGGTCCAAATGTTGAGCTGGCCGGCCACTTAATGCAGAGCATTCAAAGCTTGAACATGGATCATTAAGAAGCTCATGAATATTGGTCAAGATGCATTAATGAAATCATTCAACCATTAATATCTGCAGTTGGAACCCCCCACCGCCATTTTCCTCTTTCCACAGACCCCCAACCCATTCCCTCATCTCAGAATAAGGAAACAAGCTGCATCAGCAAACAACTACCATAACGTCCCGCCAAATTAGAATAAGAGACAAAGTGAACCACTCCCTATGTCTCTAATTTGTTGAAGCCCAACAAACATCCAAATGAAACGCCTCAAAGCAGGACACGATAATATGCACTCTCAATATCGGATTTCATTCAGTAATTAAACACAATAATTGTATTAGATTAATACTTTACTCATTCTCTGAATAATTATTTAGGATGAGCAAATACCATTAAGAAATATTTCTTTTTTGGAGGATAAAGGGGATGAGGAGAGACCAATAATTGTGCTTTGTCTAAACAGAGGATTGCTAGCAAGAGTGCTGAAGAGGGATCTTGGCATAACGGAGCCAACTAGTAGTGGGTACAAGGTTCCCTTCTAGAACCAGATCAGAAAAAGGTTGAATTTTTTTTGAAGGATTCGAGCTTAGAAAAAAATAAGATCCCAAATTCGAAGCAAAATTAGTAGTAGTAGATTCTCCTCATTCCATGAGAGCTCTTCATAGAGAACAATCGAAACACATCCGGTGAATCAATTCACCAATCCAATCTCAAATTAATACAAAAATTAATCCCAAAATTTAAGACTGATAAGACTAATTATACGAACAGAAACATAAAACAACAAAAGAAAGGTGAAACTTTAAGCTCTAATTAGAAATCCAATTGATATAATCGAGGACCATTTGAAGGGACACATCCATGTACACCAAAGTAAATTAAGAATCTACTCGAAGATTAAATCTCAAATAAAAAAGATTTAATCCCAAATCACAATAACAGTACCAGTCACAAAACCCACATAACAAAAAAAAAAGAAATAAGCAATCTTGTTTCCTTTTTTCCTTCTTTCTGGGTTGTATTTTGGTGGGTTTTAATTTTTTGTACGATAAATGGCCTACCTCCTGGTTAGGCGGAGGATGGAGTTGAGGATACGAGAGAAGGCGAGGCGAAAGCGAGGGTAGGCTCTGAGGGTGAAGACGGTGGTCTGGCGGAGAATGTCCTCTACGGTCTCCACGAACAGATTCAGGCTCCGAATCGGCGGCACGTACAGGGTCAAAGGCACCGCCGAGAAGGCCACGGCGAAAAACAATTGCAGCATTGAGAAACACCTCCAAAAGGACCAAAACCCAACAATCCGAATACGTTATTTTTTGTTGAAGTTGCCGACGTTTATGTTTTGTTCCTGGTTATGATATTGAATGGTGTGTGATTATGGGTTTTTTTGCAGGCTTTGGTCTGATCCAGTAGTTTTGCTGTATTTTCATAACGGGATAAATGTAAAATTGGTACATGTGTTATAATCAAAAATCGATTTAGTCCCTATCATATAAAAAATATCGATTTTTTAAGTACAATATAAAGATTAATTTTATATTTATCCCTTAATAAAAAACAGTTTTTGACTTTCAGTGGAATAATATAGATGCCGAGAGAAATTTTTTTTTTTGGAATAATACGGATACACAATGGCAAAGGACGTAAAGCAAAATTGGGACTTTAGGAGGAGTTGGGGGGTAGGGCCCCTGGTTTTGGCCCAGTGGAAACCCACTCTTTGGGTTCGAACTTAGGGGTAGGTAGTACTTGCCCACTGGAAGGTCGGCCGACTTGAGAATGGTCATTGGTCAAACCGTCAAGGTATGGAAAGTGTAGCTGAAACAGTCTTGGACGGTGGACCAGCTTCCTTCTCTTTGGGTGAATCGATACAACAGAGTCAAGGTTTGAGGTAAAAAGTAAAAAGGATTGAGGGGAGTCCGAAGGCGGTAATAATTATGTTGGGAAACTGGGTCTCGCTAAGAATCCATCAAAACGACAACAAAAAAATTCAGGATAGTTTAACAATAATCAAGAAAATACTGCCTCCAAACATCAAATAAAACGTTAAACTTTAAGACGTTGTACAATAAATCCTATGAAAAATGACCGGGGTTACCGGACTACCGTCCTTAATGGTTAGTTAGGGATGGAGCTAACCAAATAAAATTGACCCAGTAAAATTTATAAAGAAAATAAAAGGGAGAAAAAAAAAGGCCGATTAACCGGAAAAACATAAATAGGCGTTTTAAGTTTTTTGTTTCTTTGCGCAATAAGGTCCAATATTCGCTCCAGGACGTGCATGCTACAAACCCATTGTAAGGATTACTTTAAATTCAAATAATCTGTTTTGGGGTGTTTGGGAGGTGAATAATTCTCAAGTTTTCCATATCTATTAATATAAATTATAATAACATGAGACAAGACAAAAAACGAAAATGTCTTTTTATTATATATAAAAAAAACCTGAGACTGTCAGATCATGGATGGTCGATCTCCTCTCATGGGATTCAACAAAAAGTTGTTCGGGAAAAAGATTTGGCTGAATGTCATACGTTAATTCCTTTGAAAAGATTAGGGTTAAATACATATCATACCCTTGTGCTATTCGCGAATTGCAAATATACCCTTGAGGTAAATAAAGTCATTTTCATACCCCTGAGGTAAACATCAATGTCACAATATGTCCCTCTGTTAATGTGTCGTTTGAAACACTAACGGTAAATGTTGAAGTGACAAAAATAAACACGTCAGCACCAATCAGATGATGACACGTCATCGCGAATACCTCAGGGATATATTTACAATTTGCGAATACCATAGGGGCATGTGATGCATTCAAGCTTTTTTTTAAAAAAAAAAAAGTTAAAATAGACACGTCAGCACCAATAAAATAATGATACGTCATCATCTTTAATTTTCAAAAGAAATTATTATTTAAAAAAATAAAGAATTAGCCCCATTTTCTTTAAAAATATCTCATGTGTTCGTTTCTGTCTTTTTTTTTTATATATAAAAAAAAACATGCTTAGTTCAACTTAGCCACTGTATTCGTTTGTGTATTTTTTTATTTAATATTTTAAATTTAATTTTTTTAAAAAAACACAAAATGACTTAACCCCATTTCTCTTCAACTTAGCCCGTGTTCGTTTCTATCTTTTTTTTTTTTCCTTTTTCATATATTTTTAAAAAAAACATGCTTAGTTCAAAAACACAAACGAATACAGATTTAATTTTTTTACAAAAAAAATAAAAAATGATAACATGTCATCATCTAATTGGTGCTGACGTGCCTATTTTAAAAAAATTAATTTTTTTAAAAAATATTTTTTAAAAAAGATTTAAATGCATCTCATGCTCCTGAAGTATTCGCGATGACATGTCATCATCTGATTGGTGCTGACGTATCTATTTTTACCACGTCAGCATTTACCGTTAGTGTTTCAAACGACACATTAACGGATGAGTATATTGTGACCTTGATGTTTACCTCAGGGATATGAAAATGACTTTGTTTACCTCAATGATATATTTGCAATTCGCGAATACCACAAGGGCATGAGATGCATTTAACCCAAAAGATTAATGGAAATGAGAAAGAAAGAAAGAAAAAAAAAGTAGGAGAAAAGAGTAATGGAAAATGAATGGTCAAAACAAGTTATCAATCCTCGTTGCCACGTTGAACATGACCAATGGATGAGAATATTGTGTTATCCGGATCCACCGCAGTGCCCATTAAAAGGAGTGGCGAGAAATATTTAAATATTACTTCTTTTGTAAAAGCATCGCATGTTACAACCTACAAGAGTACAGTAACTCCATGATTAAAAAAAGAAAAATTTATTTTTTAGTCCTTTAAGTTTGGGGCACTTTTTAATTTTAGTCCTTAACTTTCAACCTTCAAAATTTTAGTCCTTGAACTTTCATCTTTGTAAAATTTAGTCCTTCCGTCAGTCTGCCGTCAATTTTTGTACCGGTCGACCGCCAATTTTGAAGCGGTGGACCGGATATATGTTTTGAAAGTGAGCGGTCGACCGGTACGTGTAGCGATCGTTCGCTTCATGTAGCGGTCGACCGCTTCATATACCGGTCAACCGGTACAAATTTGACGGCAAACTGACGGCAGACTGACGGAAGGACTAAATTTTACAAAGATGAAAGTTCAAGGACTAAAATTTTGACTCTCTAAAATTCATGACTAAAAATGAAAATGGGTTAAAACCTAAGGACTAAAAAGCAAATTTCCCTTAAAAAAAAGAGTATAGTAACTCCAAAGTCCAAACACTGCCAAAAAGCAAATGTTTCGACGGAATCAAGATTCCAAGAAGGTGACAAGGGTTAGAAAGCAATGCACCCACTCAGACTTCATCTCGAATTCTCGATTGGCCTGTTCTGTTAGCTTCGTAATGAGAAAGATTAAGCCTAGAAAACGAAAAAGTTCAGAAAGATTAAAAGAAATAGACCGTATAAGCCAGGTGGGTTTGATGATAGCCTTGAGTAATTGTGGGAATCCGAATCCAAAATCCAAGTCCGAAGTTGATTACACCTCCTCAGATGCCAAAGCTAAAGTCGAAGAGACCTCTTTAGACAATCATAAACTCCACCTTGGCTCGTAAGACGCTCAGTTAAAAGACAAATCATTGCTATTCGCATATTCATGGCATAAAAGGAGGTGTCAATTCGCCTCTTCAGAAGCTTTCTTTCGAAAGCATGTCAAAGGTGGGAAGGATATGAATTTTTATCCAACACCTTTCCTACATTCTCCTCCAACTCCAATCCCAATCTAAAGGACTACCTCCAAAATAATAACTTTTCTGTGATTACCATCAATAATAAGTTGCTCAGAAGCAAAACGCTAATTGTCTCCCAAAATCAGTGTCGTCGCTTCGCATATCCACTAGTGCCACTGAATATATGGCTTCTGGCCACAAGACGACAGGTGCTTTGATGATTGTGGACCTTGGAGTAGAGACTTCCCAAATTTCTCACAGATTTCCTGCTTTCTTGAGATTTGTACAAGGTGAGTAACTGATACATGTAGAACTACAAAGTACAACTTCACTAATGTTCAAGCCAAGACAAGTATTTCAAACCAACTTAGGGAGAAGTCATGCACATTAGCAACTTTCTGCATACTTTTCGGACCTCGAGGGAGGCATCTGTCAAAGATATACTTGAAAGTACAGATCTAGCTTCTAGTAGTGCTCCTGATATACTGGCCAGAATCACATCATCACTGGCCATGAGAGATGCCACTAGCTTTGCGCCTGCCATCCTTTCCTGATGAACACAATAGGAGGCAATACAAAGATTGGCGTTAAATGGAAGAATATTTAACACAACTAGTTTTACCCCGTTTTCATTTACTGCATCAACTCCCTTTTCCAGCACCAATATCAACTTAATTTGCAAGCGAGATTACAAAATCCCCACTAGATTGTAGCCATATTCAAAACACCATGACAAACTGTTGTAAAAAATTGTCAATGCCAACTCCACCCACACCTCCACCCCAATTCCCCAAAAGAGAGAGAGAGAGAGAGAGAGAGAGAGAGAGAGAGGGCAATTTGAGATTTCGAGATTGCGGATGCTAAAGGCAATACACAGAAAATACTTCTTAAGCTAGTGCAAGACATGATATCAAGCACAGGCAATAACACAAAAAGTACTGGTTAAACTAGGATTTAATTACCTTTTCTGATTCATTTCTGAGAGCTTTCAGTGAGAGTTTTAGCAGATCAGATAAGTAAGGAAGAACTGCATTCTTCAAATGGTAGACAGATGAAAAGAGAACCTGGATGCATGCAGCTCTAATCTCTGACTGCATTATCACCTGCAACATTGGATAGCACTTGTAAGAAGCAAGCACGAGAAAAAGGAACTTGGAGAAAGAGACCCTTTATACAGAACTGAAAGCAATCAGAATCGACATATGATTATATTGATGAGTGAACTGCAGCGGCTCATTGATCTTGAAGGAACTCTTGGTACCTCAACAGAACCAATGAGACATGGAAGAACCTTCCTAGCAAAGGGTTTCTTGCTGTAGTCGGAGATCTTCTGGCAAGCACTGATGAGAACATTAGCCATGCACAAACGGAATGCCAGTTGGACTGGTTCCTCAATAGCACAGGGTTTAGTACACCACTCTGAGGTTGAAACATCTTCATTCTTCTCGTGGACCAATTGATGGATCACATACGCAAGGGTAGAGTTTTTTGAGGCAGCATCCCCTGTATTTGAACCGAAGATATCAAATGCGCACTAACTGTCAATATTTATGCTCATAATAAGGATAATACACCACCCAGCACCACCTTTCTTCACTAGAGTAATATTCTCTGACGTTGAGGCAATTGATTCTGGAGTTCTGAATTCAGCACATATCATTAGTGCTAGACAATCAATGCATCCATGTTGTGTTTTGGAAACTGAGGGAAAAAATATACTTGCAGCCGTTAATCTCATACAGATAAAGAGGAATCACTGGAAAAAAAAACTGGGAAAAGAGAAGAAATGAAGTGATTTAGTCACGTACTTTCATCTCCATTCTGTGAAGGCCATAAGAATATTGTTTCTAGCGTCTTCCTAATCTTGAGCATAACAGGATGGGTAACTGAATCCCTGCCTCTGATCTAAAATTTAGAAGGAACCTTTACTTTAGCCTTGGCATACTCGTAGGTGATGATTTACTGTTAAAGCAGTTGAGAAAAAAAAGTACTTCTCAAGTCATAGTATGCTTACCGTAAGGGAAGTACAAACTGAAAACAAACAAGCTTTTATCTTCAGTGTATCGTGAGAAGCTGCTGCATGCTCTAATTCAGAGCAAATAAATGGAAATAGCACCTACAGAAACGGAAGGAAGAGAGTCTAAAACAGTTGAACATAAAAATTGAGTAGACAGATAACTAAAATCATAACAATAAACAAGAAAGCAACATCCGAGTCAAAACACTCTATGACTGGTTTATATAAACATCTTGAAAAATAACCTTTCATATAGCAAGATTATATATATGTGTGTTTATGAAACAGACAAGAAACAAGAATGTAAAAGTTCTTCCAACACCTCGTACATAGGTTTTGGATATTCACAACTAATTGTTTCCAGCAAGTAAAACCAACACTAGTTACCTTTTTCCATTTAGAAACTATTGCAAAAAAGAAGAAGAAACAGCAGTCAGTCCCACTAGCATAAGCCGAGTAGACGCACTAATAATGAGGCTGGGCAAGGTTTCCACATACCTGGGGGTGAATGCGACCACAGAGCTCAGCAGCAAGTTTCCGAACATCTTCAAATTCAAACGTATGAAATGCCCTAAAGAACAGAAACCGAAAAATCAGAATCTCTTATTTGCTATACTGAAGCTTGATTAAGGTTATACTTGTGAATCCACCTGTTTAGAAGAAGAGAAGCAACACTATCAGGATTGTTGAGATCTCCATACCCTGCAATTGCCCCAAAAGTGTATATAAAAGCATTATAGCTCAAAAATATGCAAAAATGCATCATTATGATTAGTCAGTGACTCAAAGCTGTGAATCAAGATTTTTATGTAGGGAACTAAAAGATAGATCTTGATTTCTACACCATTCAAACTTCCGAATAATCACCATAGGATTGATCCATTTTAGATGTAGAGTTCATGGGAAAAAAATCAATGTTCAGCTGCAAAAGAGCTGTGTGGTTGGCCCTTTTGGCATATCATGGAAATGAAGTATCACTAAAAAAGAAAGTTCAAAGATTTTTGACTTTCTTCAATTTACATGTACCAAAATTGTTGGTTGGACCTCTCTCTTAAATATTTAGAAGAGAAAACCATGAAATCAATTTCAAGGATTTGTAATAGACAGTCTATTTTGTGAGATGAAAAGCTTTTCTTTCGGTGAAGAGAAAAACCAGACATGCATCAAGCCAAGATTTGCAGTTTGCAATAAGAAGAGTAGTATAGTCTAAACACTATGCACTAAAATCATCCTCCCATGTAAGGAAGCAAAGACTTGCACACGAACTTTTTCCAAATTTATTCTACTTTTACGAAGGACCACAAAAAAGAGATCTTGGTAAATCATTAATGCTATTGTTAAATCACATTAAATCTAACAGGATTGAACATTGAAGAAGCATTTAGGAAAGGGTGATGCGACTGATAGATGGTAAAATATTAAAGGTGAAAAAGTATCAACAATTATTTTCCCCAATGATTTTGCAGTCACAGACTGACCTTGACAGCTCTATGAGAAAATCATGCAATCAATTGGAAGGAGCTCTAAATTGTTAAGGAAAGCAGGGAAAAAGGAGCTTATAGAGCGCAGCAAAGTATACCACGCATATTGTCTTCAATGAGAAGTCGATCATAGATGATGGACGAATTAAGGTCATTAAAAATTCTCAGTGGAAGCATCCTGATTAGGAGTAATGGGCAGAGGCGCTCAAAAAGAGATTGCTGCATTTTCACAGAATCTTGATTGTTATAGGAACTGCTCTCCCATCTGTATAAAAAGCTTTCATCAATCCTACTAAAGTAAATGGGCAGAATGGGTCAGAAATAGGAGATCAAAATTGTATAAGGGTATATCCCAACATATATTTCACACAGAGATCCAGCATTTCTGCCCAACAGTTGCAGATCCTTTTCAGAAGTATTTCTGCTACTTAGCTCACAACTGTGGTGAAGTACACGAGTGCTGCTGAAGTTAACAGATTTAGACAAACAAACAAGTAGGATCCACTCACAAGAATTAAGAACAAACAAGAACTAAAAGCCCAGAATATCGCAATTTACTCACTCTTCCTGTCCTTTCATCTGCAATAGAACACGATGGATGACTACATCACCAGCTTCTCCTAGGTGTTCACTAATATAACTCAGGAACCTAACAGTAATTGCATTTGATGGCTCTGCAAACAACTTGTCAATCAATGGTCCAATCAAACAGTGCCAGTCTTGAACCTGTGATATTTCAAAAAAAGAGAAAAAAATAAGTGGGAATTTCTTTGAGTAGAAGACTAAAACTTTCTGAAAATCTGAGCTACATCCAACTCATTTAGTTTGCTTCACTGGGATCAAGGACAGCACAAAAGCTAAAAGTGATTGCGCACAAGGGAGGAACAGTTATGATATATCTGCCAACTGTTTGCACCACCACATACAAAAAAAAGGAAGACATATGCGTACTTGTTGACTACAAGGGACAACCACCACAATCAGGTGGCAGACTAAAATGAGATCAAGGCTTCAAAACTGATAAAATGAAATGTTATGCAGAAATTGATTGAGCACATCAAAACTCTTACAAGGATTTATGAGAGAGTTGTAAAGCCAATTGAGTAGCAAAAATAAAGAGCATAAGCACCAATGGAAATTGTTGAGTTGATGATTTCTATGTGTAGATAGCTCATTAGAGTGCATGTCCCTTTGCATGTGCACACGTGTGTGTGACGTAAAACTCAAAGAATCCATGTTATTTCATATATCTTCATTCTCATGGGCATACTATTAACATTGGAAGAAGCCACTACAGTACATCTTGACATGCTACGATTTTATTCAGCCACTGCTAGATAGGGTGCAGTTTGGATGTCCTTTTTTGTTTGAGAGGGGGGAGGCATCTTACTATCTGTGATTCTGTAGTCTAGAATTATGGATTGGCCAAAAATCATCTCATGTGATGTGAGTGTGTGGGTGGGTGGGTGGGTGAGAAGAGAGAGAGAGAATATGCACTGCAAGTCAAAATCAGGTCCTACACTTAGTTCAGACCCACAATTAAAACACAACAGATGTAGCAAAGAAACAAAGACATTAACAACAAACATGGATGCATGTTCATACCTAACATGTATAAAGAAAACACTCCGCACAACAAGGGAGAGCCTAAGCAACACCAAAGGCAAGAAAAACATGCAGATTATAACCACTTTATGGTAGCGTGATCTTACACTTTTTGACCACTCTGCGATCAGCCTGAACACTCGATCACTATCAAACTTTGATCCTGTCAGAGTTACAAAAGGTTGAGTACAACAGAGAAGACAAAAGGCTTTACACTGAATCTCATGGATGCTTGATTTGGCCTTTTAAAGATGGGAGCTGGGACTAAAATTACTGAAAAATGAAAAAGAAAACAGAATAATAAGAGAATCTAGTTCTAGACATCAAACCTAGGTTTTATAAGTATCACAACTAAGACTTCCTTGGCACGCACCTCCGAGGACTGCATTAGACAAACCTCACGAATTTTCAAAAAACTTGTTCTCCATAGAATTGAAAGCGAGTCATAAATATTTATATAAGGCATACTGAAATATAACTTCACCTTCGCGGACTTTGACTCCTGAGCTTATCCTAGATAACTATTATAATGTAAATAGCATCCCAATGACACGATAAGACCCAATGAAAAACTTAATGGACCAAAAACACTACCCATGTCGAGAAAGATGAGAATTAAATAAATACTCTTGATTCCTAAATTGAAATAAAAATGGCTTCTTGCTGTCTACTTCAGAAACTGTATTACGTTTGTAGTAATATACTGTTGCGCACATACAAGTGAACGTTAACAATCTAATAGTCAAAGCGGTCAATAGATGTAGATATCCAACAGAGCTACAGCTCCATTTCTGGGGTAAGCATCGAGACATTCAACCTTAAAACTCAGATTTTCATAATTTAAGTTTGCAAAAGACACTACATAACTCACATTGAGAAAGTGGATTCATAATCCAAGAAAAAATAATTGGCAAACCAAGTAAGGAGGAAATCACACACAGAAAGTTCTCTCATATAAAAAAAACAGACAAACCTTCCCCTTTAGCTTCATTGATTTGTGGAAGCTCTAGGCTTCGGTTGAGGTTGCTGCAAGAAAAAAGGGGAGGCGGGGAGGGGGGGGGGAAGTGAAAAAGCTGTCAATTACGCTATTATTCCGAATCAGAAGCTTCAACTGATCAGATACTTCCACGAACAAAAGGACTTCCATTTTGATCCCGATTAATGAAACCTTAAGAGTTGGAAGTGGAAAAAAAGACCAAAATACCTCAGACAATCGAGCACCATACAGATAACTTCAACTTTCTGATTATGATATTTGAGCACCTTAATGAAGGCATCACCAGCGGATGACTGGAATCGTTCATCCAAAGAGCAGATAAGATGGACTAATCCCGGCAAAACTAATGAAGGCTCTGCATGGAGAATCATAAATTCAGTAATGTGGATCATATTACCCAAAGCAGATGAGTATTTACAAGAATAATAACATTAACAACTTCCAAGAAGATTGAAACTAGCTAGTAATGCAGGTCAGATGTGTTACAGATACAGTAGGCACATATGCACAACTGATATACTACAGAGAATATTGAAATCGAACTATGAGAAGCCAACTGTGGAAATAAATTGACCCAGTTAACTAGAAGTCGCATATACCCAAACAGAAAACTATATATTTGTCTGCATATATATTCCAACCAGAGACTACAATTAAACAGAGGACATGTATGCAGTTGCGACTAATGGAGGAAGGGATAGAATAAAACAAAAAGCTGAACAAGATGATGAAGGCCTATAAGCACAAATCACATTGTTGCCCCTGAAGGAAATACGCATGGATCCCTTTGGCAATATCACTATAACAGCAAAAGGATAAATAAATATGATTTCAGTTACTTCTCTTTTTCAAGGCATCCAACAGACTTCTGCAATTCCAAGAGACATCAGAAAGACTAAGGCCACTTGTTGGATTCATGAAGACATACATTCTAGAGAGGCCAAATACCTAAGACATTCATGGGAGCAAGCTCGACTTACATTTCAAGCTGTATTTTAAAAAATGGATATTCACAAAGGAATCACTGACCCTACTCTCATTACCACCACTTAATGCATGGAAACCCAAATACCCCCGCATTGTTCCAATTCTATATATTATGTAGGTGTTTAGCTCCCAAAATTCATACACCAAAATTTTTAAACACCCAAAATTTTGGGAGCCAAACACCACTTTAACAGGGAAACATGCAGTTTTGAGATTTTTCAAGGGTATCATTTGACATTATTTGGGAAGTATTTAAAATTCTCTCTTCCAAATGAGTATTCCTGATAACATTGGGTCATAAGCCACAGAGTCTGCTACACCTTCAAAAGAAGCTTCAGCTCCATTTTTGCAGACATCCTCTGTACAAGGAAGAATGATGCGATTGCAGCATGTTATTCCAATCATCAGAAGCTGAATGTCAAATCTTTGTTCGAATGATTCCTGAAACAATTCCTCCCTCTTCTGCCTAACGCACCATTTCAGATTTAGCATTTTTTGTCCTCATTTTTATCTTTTTCTTCCCTTTGATATATCTTAAATATTATGTCTGCTCAGAATTCCTGTTATACTGTTTATGCATGGGGAATCAAACAACGAGAACTGAGAAGGGTAAAGAATGTGTTTTTGCTCCCAATTATCCTGATACATCTCACTAGGACGTTGAAACTACTGGAGTGTTTCTAGACGGCTGAAAAGAGGAAACGCTCATGCTTTTCAGTTGCATGCTCCAATCAATAGTAATATGCTTTAGCAACATGAGGTAACTAAGGTCTCCAAATGATAATCATTCACCCAATCTGAGCAGCGAGTTGTCTGTTTCAAAGCTTAATCTCACAATGTTTTAAACAAGTATAAACCTATTCACGTACTAAACTCAAATAGATAAACACCAGAATACTAAAGAAATATCCAGACAATTTTGAAGAAGACTTATCCTAAAACATTTCAGATAGTCAAGACCAACCAAGCATTGGAAGCAAACTAGATGACTGTTCCCGAATTAAATATTCTCCATCTCCAAGGCACTCCAGCAATTGGTTTGCTATATCTTGCCTGCCATAGTTAGGGAGGAGGAGAATTGTGAAAATGACAGAAGATGAAAAATCATTAGATATTACGAGCTATTAAAGCAGTCTTATACCAAGCCAAATGAGGTTTATTTAATGAATCAGATGACATGCGAATGAGTTCTGACATAACATCAACAGCATTCCTCCGCTGCAGAACATTCCCAGAAGCTATTCGCTTTAGAACTTCTTGAACACAATGACTATTTCTGCTCCTGAAGAATCATTAGAGCACGTGAGGTTTTCACCACAAAAAAGGCTATGAATTTGTTGCTGCACATGTATTAGAAGGTTGAAAGAACGGAAAGAGTACACTGAGCAATATTCTGCTATGAGCATAACAACAGCTCTAGCCGTGCCATCCCGCTCGTCTAGAAGGTTAAGCAGAGGTGGTAGCACAGAATCCATCAGTTTAGTGTCAGTGAGACAGCTTCCAGATGAATCAGACGTGAAAAAGACGGCCTTAAATATGCAAACAACCCCGTCTATCACATCTTCATCCGCACAATTCAGCTTCAAAAAGCAGGGAAGAAAAAAGAGTAAGAATGACAATATGTTTTGCCTTCCTTACTGGACAATCCCCATGTTTTTTTCATGAGATCTATAACCCATTAGGGGTTCCAACCATAGCTCTATTATTAAATTTTAGAAACAAGTGATTCAATGGTAGACTATAACCTAACTGCAATTGCATCAGTACCAAGAGGCCACGATAGAATGCAACCAACTCGTCTACCAAAATTTATCAAGAGAAATGTTAGGCCATCTTGTATGGTCATTCCGCAAACTAAAGGTCTAAACAAGACCTAAAAAAACTTTTGACACCTGTTATATAACCAACAACTGATTCTGATATCCTCATGATCAAGTTTTCACTGATTTGGGGTGCATGTATTTTTGATATTATAGTGCTCAAACTCTATATAAGGTCTTAACCTCCAGTATTTTTGCATCAAATGGCCACTCTCAAGACTTAAATCCAGAAAATTACACTTGGAAGCCTGGGATGTACTAAAACTTAAGAAAATGGCCTGTAGAGCATTCGATGAATTAATATATACATAAACTTAAGATGGAAAATATGCATGAACCATGAAGTAGCACATGAGCTTAAGTATAACTACCTGTGGTAAAAGAAAATGGGATATCTGCATTGCATATTCCACAGCCATGCCTTTAAATCTCTTGCTGTCTAATCGCCCCACCAGAAGGCATAAACAATTCAGAAAAAATTTCCTGGTCTCCAAACCAGCATCCTTGTTATCAGTATGCCCTCCAGTATCACTGTCCGTATAATACTGCATGAAAGAGATAGATTGCAACATTTTTTGAGGAAAAAAAGAGGCAAATCATCATTCTACTGACAATGCAGACGCAAGATACTGATATACTGTATATCTGACCTGGATGCCAGATAAGTACTGGTCTAACAGTTGCTTATAATGCTGAAAAAACTTCTGATCTTCCAAGTGCAATAGCATTCCATAATGCTTCCAACAAGAAGAAAGTAACATTACTCCAGTCTTTAGAATCTTCGAGCCTGTCTTCCATTTTGTAGATGAAAGAAATCACAATATATAGAAATTTAGATACAAAGATGTACGATGCTCAAAACATGCAATGGGTATTGGACCTGCCTCATCTTGAAAGCAACCATAATGGCCTTTTATCTCTTGCAACCACTTGAGCACTTTCTCCAATCCTTTAGCATATAAAGGTCGACTTTTTCTACTCCACTGCAGAGCATGGTAAAAGCATATATGCTATGATCTTTGGTTGTTAAAATAAACTTTAAGCACCATGCCGTGCAATCAAATTAGTGTTTGAAGCAAGTTATATGTAACTTGGAAAGAGTAGAATCCATATCAAACAATTCAAAAAACATTCCAAATAAGGCAATGCTTCAGTATCAACATGTACAGCCCCTGAACCCTTTTTGTGGGGCCTTCTTTAGAACATCACTGTCTAAAATGAACATAGTAATTGCATGAAGTTACACACAACTACAACAAACTACTCATTTTCACGTGACATTCCTCCAATCATCTATCAGGATACATTGAAAAAACTTCTCATTTCTATTCTGAACCTCGTGGGAAAAAAAATTACTACTGTACGGCGTGAGGGAAAGTTGTGAGGAATCAGAAAAGAAAAAGAAGAGTGAAAAAACCAGGTACATGTCACTGAAGACACATTTTCAAACAAACTCTTCGATTTCAGTAACGTATTGGATTGCATCCAGACAGGGGGTACTAATATCAGTTAGTTATCCGTTTGCTTGTTCTTAATCAAGATTCTAGATTTCAAATAAAGGGTTTGGTTTGTGTCCAAATGTATGGCCTCAATACACGTTACTTTTCTTTTTGCTTGTTTCATAATTAGTCTTTTCCCTAAAGAAATCCACCGTTAGACGCATACAGCAAAAACCCACAAATCTTTAACTCAGGATCCAATTAAATGCAGGAGCCAAATTAAGAGCACAAAAAGAATAGAACATACAGCAAGGAGTCTCTGCAATAAATTTACGAGTTGCTCTAAATGATCCCAAAGTAAAGAGTCCATTTCCAAGTTTGGGACCTCCGAAGATTTTGAAACTGGTTTTGTTTTATTAACACCAGAAGATGCTGGCATTAAAGTAATCAGCCGATTCGAAGCACTTGAATTTGATGTCAGACTGTTGCTGGGAACCTTTTTTGTCAGTGCTTCAGTAAGAGCTAAAATGCAATCGGCAGCAGACACTGCGAGCCGAGATGGCAACTCAAATCCTCCCTGCAAAGTGCTACAGAGACATGCAGTCAAATAAACGAGCAAAGAAAGACAACATGGCATGGAATTGAAACAAATGGCCTCCGAAGGTGATCCTACCTTCCTTTACGTATAATACTTAAAAGATGAGACATACAGGAACAAAGTATCTTCAACAGATCAATGTACCTCTCCCTTATTCCTGTCGTAAGTGAAAAGTAGCAAGTCCATCAATCTTTAACACCGAGTATAAAACGTTAGATTATACAATGGGCTTCTGTATACCTTAAAACACAACTAAACTAATATAATACTAAGGTTTTATCGTTTCTTTTGAGTGCTTCCAAATACCTCAATTCAAAACAGTTAATACACGCAACCATCAGACAATTACCAAGGCCCGACCTGGTGGAGGCAAATAGTACACTTTGGAAATAGAAGATGAGATGCGTGTATACCATTCATTGCATATTGCGAAACGGAGCTCTCGTACTCGAGAAGATTGCGAACTAAAATGCACCAGCCGAGCGCGATGTAATGGTCATCTTTTCTCACAACAATGTTAGCAAGATTCGTCGCCAGAGCTTGGAACAGAGGCTCATCTTGAAAGAGCCAATTAATAACTATCAGAGCCTGTCCTCCATTCTTCGTCTCCTTGCACCTCAATGACTTTAGTCAAAGACAAACAAAAATTATTTCAATGAGCAAATTTTGAAGATTAAGTGAAAGAAGAAATGCATGGGGGAATGGAATACATGTTCAATCATGGGAACAAGGATTTGATCCATTGCTTCCTTGTCCTCAACGGCGTCGATTATGTACTTGAGCAAAAACCAGAGAGAGTCCTCCAAAGAACCTGCAAAAATCCTCAGTGAGGATGACCATACAAGCTTCAAGAAGTAAAATGAACGACAATCTCCTGCGTCGTGAAAGTCCGTTTGTAGCTCAGATGTACCGAGTGCGGCTCTTTCAGAGCCCGGAGAGAGGCGAGAAACGGCGTCGTAGAGTTTTTTGGTGCGAGCACTGAGCAGAGTGCTCATGGCGCGGCCAACGGTTACGGCGACCATGGATTCCGGTGGCAGCGATTCCCATATTAACTGCTGCTCCTCTTCCATTGCTTTATGCTGTTGGTTTTGCGCAAACATTTATATAAGTTTCGGTTTAATTCGAACCGAATCGTCTTTATACAAGTGCACTGGGATTTAGAGCTAATTAGGGCCTGCCTATTCGGTGTATTCTGGAGCAGTCCACGCAAGGCTTGGTACTTCTGTAGAAGTAGCAGGGCAACGAAACAATTACAAACGTCAGAAAATTAGTTCAATCAGGAAACGACGTCGTAGCAAAGTCTCGCCAGTCGCCGCTGGCTCTTCGCACTTTAGTTATACCGGGATTTCGTGAACTAGTGCAGAGCGATTCTGTCAATATCTGGGTTTATCAATAACTATGCATCAAAACAATTCCGCATGAAGCCCTTGGTCAATATTTCTGTGTATCCCACAAGCGAAACGCAGCTTATTTTCACTTACAAACCATAGGGAGCTCAGAGCTGAGTCCGCCTGCAATGCTTGATGCTTCACCCACTTCCTCAAAGGGACCTCCAAGTGACGCCCCTCCTCACAATCACAAACCCACCTACTCCCGCTCTCCCGACACCCCGACAGAACCCTCTAAACCAACACAACTGTGGACAAAGCTTCAGGGATATATGCAACCTCCTCCTCTCCCTAACCCGCTCGAGGTCCCTCCTGAAGGGCGTCCAACTACATGCCCACATCATCAAAGCCGGCCTCCAAACCATCCCTCTCATATCCCCACCACCTCATCAACTTCTATTCGAAGTCCCAACTGCCCCTCCTTTCCGGCCAAATTTTCGATGAGGCCTCACGTAAGTCATCCACCACTTGGAGCTCCGTTATCTCCTCCTTTGCCCAGAATGAGTTTCCGTTGCTTGCCCTCGAGTTCTTTCGTCGAATGCTGGATACAGGGGTTCGACCTGACGACCACATATTCCCAAGCGCGACGAAGTCGTGCGCTATTTTGTGTAGGTGCGATATTGGGCAGTCAATGCATTGCCTCGCTGTGAAGACTGGATTTGAGTTTGATGTATTTGTGGGAAGCTCTCTGGTTGACATGTACGCTAAATGTGGGGAAATCGGACATGCTCGGAAAATGCTTGATGAGATGCCTGAGAAGAATGTGGTTTCTTGGAGTGGTATGATATATGGATACGCTCAGTTGGGTGACAATGAGGAGGCTTTGAAACTATTTCGGCAAGCTTTGTTCGAACATTTGGATGTTAATGATTTCACATTTTCAAGTGTTATACGGGTTTGTGGCAATTCAACACTACTAGAATTGGGGAAGCTAATACATGGGCTTTGCTTTAAGACGAGCTTTGATTCATCGATCTTTGTCGGTAGTTCCTTGGTTTCGTTGTACTCCAAGTGTGGAGTTATCGAGGAAGCTTATAGTGTTTTTGGTGATATACCTGTTAGGAATCTTGGTATGTGGAATGCAATGCTAATAGCTTGTGCTCAGCATGCCCACACAGATAGAGCTTTTGAGCTTTTTAAAGAAATGGAAGGTGCTGGGATGAAGCCAAATTTCATTACCTTTTTGTGTGTGCTATACGCTTGCAGCCATGCAGGGCTAGTTGAGAAGGGACGGCATTACTTTCAGCTAATGAAGGAGTATGGAATTGAGCCAGGGGATCAGCATTATGCTTCCATGGTAGACTTGCTTGGCCGTGCTGGAAAATTGCAGGATGCAGTTTCGATCATTGAGGAAATGCCCATTGAACCAACAGAGTCTGTCTGGGGAGCTTTATTGACTGGGTGTAGAATTCATGGGAATACTGAATTGGCAGCCTTTGCTGCTGATAAAGTCTTTGAATTGGGTCCTGTGAGCCCAGGCATTCATGTGCTATTGTCTAATGCCTACGCCGCTGCTGGACGATGGGAAGAAGCAGGAAAAGCCAGGAAGACGCTAAGGGACCGCGGGATGAAGAAGGAAACAGGTTTGAGTTGGGTTGAGGAGGGAAATAGGGTACACACATTTGTTTCCGGGGACAGATCTAATGCAAAAACATTAGAAATCTATCAGAAGTTGGAAGAACTAGGTGAGAAAATGGAAAGAGCTGGTTACGTCGCAGACACGAGTTTTGTGCTGCGGGAAGTGGATGGTGAAGAGAAAAGTCGAGCAATTAGGTATCACTGTGAAAGACTGGCTATTGCATTTGGGCTCATTACCTTTCCCCCTGAAAGACCAATCAGGGTTATGAAGAACTTGCGTGTTTGTGGTGATTGTCACACTGCAATCAAGTTCATGTCCAAGTGTACCGGTCGGGTGATCATTGTGAGGGACAATAACCGGTTCCATAGATTTGATGATGGTAAATGCACGTGTGGAGATTATTGGTGATCGATACGTAAGAATTTCATTCCCCGTGATCAAAAAATACGTTTGATTGACAAACAATTTCAATAAAAAAATTGTTTTATCAATTGGAAAATTATTCCAGTTTCATCTATCTGCTATCTTATAGTTTGAACACGATGGCCTGAATATATTGCATAAGAAGCTCAAAAGGCTGCACCTGTACGTATAATAATCATAACGAGAGGTATACATTCCAAAATCAAAGGTTTTTTTTTTTAATTTCCTCTTTTGATAAGAACAAGTTCTTTTTATTTTATAAAGAAGTGCATTTCCTCACTTTGTGCAGGAAATCATTGATGAAATGTACAACTTCCATATCTTATAACTATAAAATTTGAAAGGAAAAATTACATTTTGCACCTCCCACTATTAGGGTTCTGACACTTTGTATTCCTATATTACTAATTTTGCTACATTTTGTCCTTCAACTATCAACCGTTTACACTTTGTACATTCAATCGTTACTTTGAAAGAAAATTACTTATTTTAATTGAGTGAAGTAAATTCATCATCTCACTTAACTAAAATAGTAATTTTGTCTAAATTAATAGTGGAGGATATAAAATATAAATTGGTAATAATTAATGAGCAAAATATAATGAAATTGATACAGAAGGAATGTCATCAGAAGTAGACAGAACAAAACAAAAGGTTAGAGAATTCATAGGGGAAAATTTGTATTTACCCAAATTTGAAAATGCTCTTCGTAGCGCGGACTAGTTTTGGATACAAGTAAGCTGGCCAACTAACCGAATGTTTGCTTAGAAAAAAAAAAAAACTAACCGAATGTTTAGTTTACCAACTAAAAGACAGAGTTTGACTCGCCAGCCGAACTATCAACTATCTACCGTTTGGCCCAAAACAAAAGCCTTGTGGGGGTGAACTCAACTAGACAGCAAGGATCGAAGAGAGACCTACGCAATGCTGGGGCGCGGGATATCTCTTTCTCCCACTTTCCCTTCCCTTGTAAGAAAAGAGGACCATAAACAACGATATTTAAATGGTCTCTGCACACACAGAATGCAAAAGAGAAAGAAGTACGTACTGCGACATCCACATTAATTTTAGGGTTAATGCGGTAATAATAAATATGCCCCTAAGGTTAACAAAGTCCTTTTCATACCCCTGAGGTAAACATTCAGGAGCAAATATATTCTTCAGTTATGTTTACCTCATGGGTATGAAAGGACATATTTGCTCCTGAATGTTTACCTCAGGGGTATGAAAATGACTTTGTTAACCTCATGTGCATATTTGCTATTACCGCATACCACAGGGGCATGACATGCATTTAACCCTTAATTTTAATAACCCCAGGATCAGGTGGACGCCGTGTAGGAGAGAACTTAAGAGGAGCAGATTGCCAAGCAGTTTACATGTTGCCAGCTAAGACGACGAACCCGTTCAACCAAAAACCCCATATTCACCTGTGATTCTCCATGAGTAATACCATTACGATAATGCCAAACCATACGGTAATGTCAAACCACATCTATAGCATTCACAGCATAAAGCTGGAAATGATGGAAATCAGAAGTGGGAATGCCTAAAGGAGTTGGATCCAAGATGATAGAGATCCAATGAGAAAAAGACAATATCGAGAACGACCGAATCACTATTTGCCAAGGGGCCTCACTCCAAATACCGCAACTGATAGGACAAAAGAGAAACAGATGTTGGATAGACTCGGGACACTCAGCGCAGAGGGGACAAAAGGTTTCTTCCGTCGTCGGCAGGTGAATAGCAGCATCAATTCGAGTCCATGTGGGGAGAATGTTCCACGCCAGCTTCCACAATAGCAGTCGTAGCCGAGCATGCATCCTCAATTTCCAAAGCTTCCTCCAATCAATTCTTTTTTTTTTCTCTTAAGTTTCCTCCGATCAATTCAATACAAAGCAATTCACAAAAGCTGCCCTCCACTTTCTTCTCTCTTAGCCGAACCCTGCTCTTTTCTTTTCTTACAATAATAAACATGGTCACTCGCCAACCACGCGGACTAGCTCGTGTCGTGTTTGTTTAAGAAATCGTACGATTACGATTGGTACTTATCTCGTTTCATATAACCGAGGACGGGTTTTTCTGGACCAAGAGGAAATATCGACTGAGGAAGGTCTGCACCATGACGGACAAATGCTTAAATTCAACACATTTATATATAGTTTGTTTTTTTGGGGTGAGTAGGCTGAGTGGACGAGACAATTTGACAAATATATATTTATGGGCCCTTTTCTATTTTTTTTAATATAAATATTCCAGTTTATTTGTTCCTCGATTCCCGGACTCAAGCTTGTTTATCTTCTATGTGAGAGAAATGTCTGCTACTATATTATCCCTTGCAACCAAGGGAAAAATTGTGATGGTTGTGGATAGGACGCAACTTGAAATATTAAATTTATTTTAGCTTTTCATATAGAAAGCAGTAAACATGCGAACACTTCTTATTAGAGCATCTCACCAGCTTACCTAAACCTTCCCATGAACTTTGTCCTTATTAATTAATATATATTAACTTAGGAGCAGTTTCGAACATTTTGAACTGTATTTAATCAGGAAATTTAGAATAATCAAGCAAAAAAAAACACAGGAGTTGTTCTGTTAACGTTTTGAATACAAATTACATGGATGGTTTTGTTGATTCCGTAATTTTCTTTTCAATTCGTTCATGGGGTTCAAGAAGAGTACGGAGCTTCAATTTTTTTTAAGAAAGTTTTATCGGAATTGGTCCTACAAAAAATAATGTTAAAGTTCGTAATATACAAATACGCAACCTGACTCGGTCAATGGACCCTGTGAAGGCAAGGCTGTGATTTTTTTTACTATTTGCTGTTTGCCATTTCTCGGGTGTCCATAGCTGGGGAAGGTGGATGCAGTGTACGGCTATCTGGGGGCGAGACGCCAAGTCGAGACTCGAAGATTAGTAGCACTGAAACTTGTTTTTGACTTGGAATATCAACTACTTCCAAAAATTAAGCAATCTTCAAGTATTCTGCATTTTTTGCCTGAATGGTTTGATTCCATTCAACTGAAGGACCGAAGGTGGAGGGGCCATTCTAGTGATGGCCGTAGACGCCGTTTCATTTCTGTGCAAAAGCATTGGCGAGATGCCCTTATTTCTGTTCTTCAAGGACACAAGGTACCATACACGATTTGATATCAACTTAGCAACTCTTCTATCTTTTACGTCGGAAGCGTTTTACGCATTTTGGCTCTTTGTCAGGGTACTATCAGTCATGGCACAGAAAACTTATAAGGTTTTCTGTTTCAGCCGAATACGAAATATCAAATATGGTCTCTCCTTCTTTTTTACCTTTTGTTCCTCATGATTGTGCCCAAACTTTCATTTTCTAATCTTCTTTGCTTGAAACGCTTAAATGTTAAACTTGCAACTCTACAATGGCTGCCAGGTATGTTTTCAGAAACGATGAGATAGGCAAGGAAATAATCCAGATCGCACTCCCAACAGCGCTTGCTTTAACGGCAGACCCTATTGCTTCTCTAATAGACACAGCATTCATTGGCCATATAGGTTAGTGCTTACTGTTTTTACCCTATTGACTTTTGTTATTTTTTCTCTTCTTATTTTACAGGCTATACTCGTGTTCATGTTGTTGAACATTAGGAAAAAGACAATGCTATGCATCAGTCGAAAACGAAGAATGATTTTCAATTTGATTCTTGCAAAATGTATTTGATCTTCATAAGAACAATACAGTAGTACTGAAGTTAACGAATGCATTCGATTCTGTTTGCTTCTCTCTGCACTATGCGTAGTTTTTTGCATACTGGCTATGTTATTTTTTGTGCGGTGCCTTTCACTTCACGACAGATATCTATAAATAGGAACAAATTCCATGGACAGGCCCAATATATGCCTTCTCTCTAGCTCGTCACTCCACAAACAAAGTTCTTTGTGGTTCTCCTCACAAACTTTTTCTGTACATAAATACATCTCTCTTCTCAACCATTAGAATGCTTTTTTATATCCATTTTTCTCTGCTGACAGTCCTTAGTTGCATATTAATCCTTAGTTGGCTCACCAACCGCATATTTACCTTTAGATTATAAGTCGCCTCACTTCAACCTCATATTTAGCCCATTGTTACTAACTTACTCCCACTAAATCTCTTGCTGCTAACAAATAGATGGTGCAGTGAATTTGGAATATGTACTCTATTATTTTTCTTTCCTTCTTTATATAAATACTTCCAAGATCAAATTAGGAGACTTGTGAGCATTTTCTCAACTTAGTGAACATATTTATTGTGCTGAGAATGTTATATCATAATGCAAGCAAGTTTCGTATTTATTAGACTGGTTAATAAAATTGTATTATTGTAAGATATATTGCCAACTGTCTAAGAAGGTTTTCTGACTTGTGTATGTCATCGTATTATATTTAGTTACCATAACGGACTCATTTTCTCCTTATATATAATGGTAGTATTAACTATTGCCCAATAGTTAGTAGATATACTTCATGCATATGGTATTCTGGAGTATGCAGGGCTTACTGACCTCGGGCCTATAGGTAATCCCGGGCATTTTGGGTTAGCATCTGATGTGGAGATTGGAGGTTTACCGGGCGTCCCGTGCAACTTGTCCCCTGTCATCCCGGGCGACTTCGTCCCCTCTTTGTCGAGGGACCAGATTGAAGCAGATGGTCATACAGGTCAGGCCGGGCTTCTGGTTCTAGACTCCGGGCTTATCGAGCCAGCCGGGGATACAGGTTTTATAGATTCTGTTGGTGTGGAGGATGAGGGCGGTAGGGATTTTACACCTGGTGTGGCCCCGATTTCAGAGACAGTTCTTGCCACTCTTCATGTTGGGGAGCTTCAGAGTGGGACCCCGTTGGAGCAGGTCCACGTAGTGCTCAATGGGGTAGTCTCTCCTAGTATCGAGGAGAGTAGTGTTGCAGCGGAGCGGGCAGTGTTGGATCTTACTTCTGGGGCCCTTTTAGGTGGTCTGGAGGTGGGGGATTGTTCTTTTGGACCAGTTCTTGACTCTCATTCTCTAGCGAAGGAGGATGATACCACGCTCGAACCCTTGGAGGGGGAATCTCTAGCGTGGGTCTGAGACATGGCTTCCTCTGTTGGTCATATGGTTGGGATGTCGTGTGGTGGCCAAGAGGAAAAGCTGAGGGATCTCTTTGCAGCGTTGGAACGTGGTCGGGTGCAGCTTAGTTTGAAAAAGTCTAGAAAATTAGGGGGAAGATGCTAAGGGAGTTGCAGGGATTGAAATCTTCGGTTAACTATGAAGGGTCTTCTTCGATCTTTAGGAAGACTAAGAGCTAAGGGCTGGACTGCTAGGGGAATTGTTATGGCGTCTTTGTTGGCATTGGCCGCGGTTGGGTGGCTAGAGGGTTGAGGGAGAGTTTTGTTGCTTTGCCCTGTGGATAGAGGGTTGAGGGTGTTTTTATCTTTTGTTTTTTGCTTTTTGTTTTTCGTTTGCGTGTTTGGGGTTTTCAGTATATTCTCTTGTACTGTCGACTCCATTGATGTGTGTTCTCTGGTTCTCTCCTCTTTAATAAGATTGCCTTACTTATAAAAAAAAATACTTCATACATATGGTGACATGTTCTAAACTATAAGTTCTATACTAAATTAATCATCGGGCTATTATAATTTGCAACATTGTATTATTATTTAGTTCTGGTGTTACTCATCAGCTTATTACTCATATAGGTCCTGTGGAGCTTGCTGCTGTAGGAGTTTCTATTGCTGTTTTCAATCAAGTATCAAAGATAGCAATTTTCCCACTTGTCAGTGTTACAACCTCTTTTGTAGCTGAGGAAGATGCTACCGCAAATTTGGGTATTGAAGTAGATGAGAATGGAGTATTCAACAAGGGTTATACTGTCGATGAGGAGATGGAAATGGAAGAACTGATACCTCAAGTTGGTGTGCTTTTTTCTCTTCCTCCGTTTCTTGCTTTTGTTATAATACATGGTTGGAATAAATGTTTAGTCCCGTTATACTTGAGAAGTTTTCATTTTCATCCCCTGTAAAGTTCTCTGAACTATTTTATCAAGTATTAACATCTTAGTGTTTTGTGGTCTTTGAAAAGCAGAGTCTACAAGCAACTCATCCCCCCTTATGAATAGACAAAGGAAAACGACAGACAAAAGGCAGATTCCATCAGCCTCATCAGCATTGATCATTGGTAGCCTGCTAGGGCTGATAGAAACTTTGTTCCTCATTTTTTGTGCTAAGCCGATACTGAACTACATGGGTCTAGATTCTGTAAGTTTTCTTTTTAGATATTCAAGGATCACTAAAATTTGAACCCCCTTCAACCAACTTGGGTGTTGACTCGCATGTCCCCCAACCCTCAACTAAAGAACCTCTGTTTTTGGTTCCAATATCCAAGTCACATATCTTACATATAATGACTGCAGTAAAATTCTTCTCATGTAGCGTTCTCCCATGCTAAAACCAGCCCAAAAATATCTGACAGTGAGGTCTCTCGGTGCTCCAGCGGTTCTTCTCTCCCTGGCCATGCAAGGGGTTTTTAGAGGGTTTAAAGACACAAAAACACCATTATATGCTACCAGTAAGTTCTCTTTATCTTGGGTTCTTATGCAGTTCCATCAACTTATGTGTCGCATTAACAGACTGATAGCACTGTTAGTCTGCATTCAGATGCCACAGGGAAATAAACAAATGAAGACAAATTATTGTGTTTTAGGACTTGAAACAAGTATCCTGTAGTTATAAATGAGTCAGTCTTTGTTCCACATAGAAATCATTTTGAGAAGTACGGTCATGATGTGTTTTCCTGAATTTCGGTATCTTCTGTGCCTGTAAGTGAAACATAGGTTTGGTTTGTGCCTATGCATAATTCTGAAAAATTGAATTGGCAGAAGGAAGTCGAAGTAGTTACTGCAGAGTTTGGTGGTCGTGTTGGGTTTTGCGAAGATGTATTCTTTAATGTACATCCTGTAGCATGCAGTGTTAATGTAATTGCTGCGGAGACAACATATACTGTAACAGTAGTATGTCTACAATGAAAATAACTCAAGGATTTAATTACTCGTTGATGAACTTCTCCAATAAGTTTTGCAAATACTGGTTGTCTTCTCTTCGCTTCAAAGAAGAAAAATCTTCCATGTTTGGCGATTTCAGGCGCGGTAACATCTTATCCAATAGAATGTTAAATTTGAATGTAGTGGTCGGAGATGCTGCAAACATCATTCTGGACTCGATATTTATATTCATACTCCGTATGGGCGTTGGTGGAGCAGCAATTGCCCATGTTATTTCTCAGTAAGTGTTACCTTTGTGCTAATTAGTTTCCATTGTCCTGTTTCTGACCTGGAATGCCCTTATATTTTAGGTCCCTTGCTGCTATTCCTCACTTTTAATCTGATCTTTCTAGGTACTTAATTGCCATGATTCTCTTGTGGAGATTAATGACGGAAGTTGATCTCTTTCCTCCTAGTATCAACAATCTACAATTTGGCCGGTTTCTTAAAAATGGTGAGACTCCAAAAAATTTGTGGGTAAAGTTATCTACCACTAGCCCATTTTCAGGACTGAAAATAAGAATCCATGCCTTTGGTATTTTAGACATATACAAATTGGTGATTATTTACTGCGAATTGAGTGTCCATGCTGCACATACCACTTAATTTGTGACTTCTGGAGATTGAAGGGAATAAAATCTTTATGTTAGATTGAGAAATAGTGAAATCATTGTAGTCAGAATAACTAATTGATAAGTGTTAGTCCATACAATATTTGCTTTTATTGGCTCTTGGTCTTTTTCAGTCTTTGTCGATCCATCTCTCTGTTATCGACTTATTATCACATTCCAATTTCATACCAACCTATGACATGAACTTTGAATTATGTTGGCAAATCCACGAGTCACTTCAAGGTCACATACACCAATTAGGAAGTATTGCATGAAAAGTAAAACATTTGTAGTTGATGTTTGGATTTATCGTATATCTTTTGGGACTTGGAACTCTTCCTAATAACAGCTCTCATTATAGTTTGATGACATATCACAAGACATGCGAAATGTATTGGACAGTCTGCAAAACTTACATCTCCCTCAATAACTTACCCTTAAAACTCACACATCTGTGCAAGTTATGTCAGTGTTTCATGTAGAATACAAGTTGTATTCGATTACCGACATAGATGAATAGTTAAATCCGATCTTTGTTTCTATGTATCAGGTCGCCAGCATTCATTTAATTTGCAGGTCTTATTGATCAGTGTGTCAACTGTTGCTTCTTTTTTTGTCTGTTCTTGGATTCAGGATTTATGTTATTGGTGAGAGTCATAGCTGCAACATTCTGTGTGACAATAGCAGCATCATTGGCTGCAAGGCAGGGATCAAACCCGATGGCTGCATTTCAAGTTTGCCTCCAGATTTGGCTGGCAACCTCTTTGCTGGCTGATGGGTTGGCCGTTGCTGGACAAGTAAGTTACATATTGTTCAATCAAATGCAAGCATGCAACTACGATCATCACCTACCTGCATCTGTCTAAAAAGGCCTGTGCTGGACTTGCCTAGGGACAGAAACTTGTATGTGACAAATTAATAGACAACACATAAACTCCATTCCATAAATTATTTCCTTAAAAAAAACAAATCTGTTTTAGTGCAGTTTTATGTTCTTACAAGTGAACTGTCCCTTGAACATGTATTTCGGTGTGTCTTTACCAGCTCTGTGGCAACTTCATTGCTTATCATCTTGTACTGTTTCAACAATCCAGAAGCATGTTCTGTGAAGAATTATCTCCAAGGCAGTATGCCGTAGTGACAACTATTTTCAGGCAATTCTTGCAGGTGCATTTGCAAAGAAGGATTATGAAAAGGCCAAAACTGCTGCTTCTCGTGTATTGCAGGTCTGCTGAACTTTAAGACAAGTATCTTTTACTCTGATATTCATATTATGAATTGCTTATGGTTCTATAATGCAGATGGGCTTGGTTCTGGGGCTATTACTCTCAGTCATCCTTGTGGTTGTATTACAATTTGCTTCCAGATTATTTACAGCGGATATCAATGTTCTGCAACTTATAGGGCTAAGCATCCCGGTATGCTCTCTCCCTTCACGCCATACTGAGTGTTCTTTTCCAGTTAACATCATTCACAATCATTATAGGTGTGACTATTTTGTTTGCTCTTGACTAGTTTGTTGCCGCGACTCAACCAATCAATGCTTTAGCTTTTGTTTTTGATGGAATCAACTATGGAGCTTCAGATTTTGCATATGCTGCTTACTCGATGGCAAGTCTGCCAAACCCTTGGTTGCTTCCTTCGATTCTTTTCCCTTTGTCTTTTTCCTATTAATCTTAGTTTGGTTTCCTAGGAAAAGAAGAAATATAACACCAGCGAACATCCCACGGGTGGAAATATTCCAACCTTGGTGCTTTTTCTATAATTAACAGAGTTGTTTATGGTCCTCTCTCATAATATAGCTTCTGTTTCCTCTCATGTTTCCAGGTTCTGGTGGCATTAGTGAGCATTACGTGCTTATTTGTACTATCCTCAAGTCAGGGCTTTATTGGTATCTGGGTTGCTTTGACTATCTACATGAGCTTGCGCGCAGTGGCTGGCTTTTGGAGGTAAACCCTGTTTTTGTTTCAGAGCGAGTGGCTATCATATCCTTCATTTTTGTTTCTCTCTCAGCTTTCGTTTGCTTATTGAACTTACGGTTATAACAGGAGAATTCACGTTACTTTAACCTTCACTCTTGTACATGCGCAGGATAGGGACTAGAACGGGACCTTGGAGATTTCTCAGGCACTAGCCAGTGCCTGAACATGTTTGTACATGTATTTTTTTGTTTATTCCCTCTATCCAAATCTTGTAAGGTCGGCAGGAAAAGATCAAATTGCTGGGGAATGGCACATGTATCAGCACCCCACCTCCCTTTAACCCTTGGGCGTCAACTCATACCTTGACCGACTATTTGTCTTTGTAATTCACATTTTAGCAAAAGCCAATGACCACATCAGAGTTCACTGTACAGCATGAAGCAGGGCACATTTTAGCACCATTTTCACCATCTTGAACACCATCTTCTCTTCCCCTTTTGATTCTTCTCCTTGCTATATTTACCAGATACACGAAATCAGTCCGTGCTCACAAGATTCATCTTTTGAGATTGTTTTGATAGTTGGAGGACTCAAAGTGACTTTTCCCTTTAATATAATCAGTTGTTTATGTTTAGGTTGATTGTTTGTGTTGCTAGGAGAAGTTGAGTTCCTTTTTGTTTTCTTCAAACAGAGTTGTCAAGGTTTTGTAAACCATGAATTCAAGCAATCAAGCCCTCCTTTCGGGACAAACTAAAGAAATATTTGCACGAGTATTTATATTTTACACCTTTAAATTCAAGCCTTTTAAAGGTTTCTTCAAATGTCTCCTTTAAGCTATCAACTCCCTCGTATTACATCCTCAAAAATAACAAATTCGTAATATAGATTTATCTGTACTCACCTGAAACTAGTTGACCTAATAGATTTTGCAACCAAAATGACGAATTTTCCTACGTTATCTTTTTACTCTCCTTATAAGTCATGCTCCTCTCTTCTCCATTATTTGAGAAGATAATCCTTATTTATTTCTATTTATTTTCGTATATTAAGAAATATTTTTCATTTAGATATTTGTCAATTCCTCTATAAGTCGAAAAATTGTAGGTTTATAATAGTTTATGGCAGAAAAAATCCGCATACTTGCCTTTTTCTTCGTTTTATTGGTAGTTTGTCTCTCCTGAATTTCTACAATCTAATTGACCATTCAGCAAATTTCTTTTTTTTTGTTATGTCCTCAGACAGTTACTTTAATATGGGTTTTCCCAAACCAGTTTTGAACCTTCTATAATGGATCTGTTCTTGTTTGGTGTCCCAGGTTTTAACGACCTCCCATAATCATTCATGTATTTCCGGGAGAGAATGTGGGCCAGGATGTTCATTCTTCTATGGCCTTATTACAGCAAATAAATTCCATGCGATTCCGGGATCAATGCAAGAAATTCCTAATGACCACAAAGTACGAACAAAGGCTTGGAAAGCTCCCACGTAAAATGGGTAACCAAGATGGCAAGATCCCTCGAAATGTTCCGAAAGGGAGAAAAAATCCCACAAAGTGCCAAACAGAGACCTAAAATTTGCATGAGTTTGAGCTCCCCACTTCAACACAGCCACCAAAGCAAATTTACATACCAGTATAACCTACCCCTAGTAAGTAGAAAAGGCATTTTCCATACTCTTCAGTGCTCTGCCTTTGCTTGGCCAAGATGGGGAAGGCAGATGGTTTGAAGGACGTTTTGAATTTGCCCAATTTTGCAAAGCTTCTTTTTCTGCACGACTCTATTATCTGCGAACTCAGGTGGGTTTGAGAGAGACCCATCACCCATATCAGTGGTATCACCATATGATATGATATGAAATCTAAACGATCAGGAGAGTTATCGGCTAGTCAAACTTACCTAATAATAAGAGCATCAACCCTACATCTATGTCACTCGAACTTGGTATCTAAAATATATAGATAGCGATCTTCCACCTATTAGCCTAGCGACTCAAGCGGCAAATACGATATAATATATAACTAATGTGGAAATTGTGGCATTCATTATCACTCTCGCACGAGCAATAACAAACCGACGTCGATAAAGATGTATTTGCTAAAAGTTCCCCCCACTAAACAATGAATGCATCGGCATGGTTGAATGTTGATGATGGTTGGCGCACCAAGTACGCATGGTGGAGCCGTTTGTGATATGTGACTCGATAACAGAATTGTCATGCCTCATTTAGAATATATATTTTTTAAAATTTTGAAATAAATTAATAAACAATAAATAAAAAAGTGGGAGATTCCTTTTTCGTTTAAGAAAAAGAGACAAGTCATCTTTCTTATTTTAATAAAATTTCCTTACTTATCAAAAAAAGAAAAAGAAAAAGAGACAAGTCATCTTTCTTTTCTGAATTTGGAGTAAGTGGAGGAAAAAGTCGAAAGAACAAATAGGTACTTGTAGTCGGAAAGAATGGTATGGCTGAAGTATTGCTGGTAGTGACTATTTTTCTTTTTCCCACGATCCCTTTAAGATAAAAAAAGAATATCACTCAAAAAGAGAATTTTACCCAACTTTAATTCTTTCTTGCTGATAACTTGTCCTGTTTAGGGTCCAACTCAATCCTCTTCATCAACCAAGAGAAGCATAAGATGACACCAATCCACAAGTCAGCACGCAGTAGGACTTTTGTTTTTTTTAATGAATTTATCTTTTGATGGACTCCTCCTTGTCTTTCTCCTCAAAGGTTGTTTTCAAGGATTAGGTTAGTGAAGGGTGGAAACAGAAGGGGGGGAAATTCGCTCTCAACCTAGCCACCGAAAGGTGACGGAGGAAGAGGAACTTCAAATCTTTTAACCCCAGTTTCCTTTTTTTTCCTGATTTATTTTGTTATTTTCCTTCAGTGCTTTTAGTGTAAAGAAGAAGAAAAAACGTCAGCAATTAGAGAAATCGCCAAACTTTCTTCCCCATTTCTTCCTTGCTTTCCTGTTTATTGACAAACGCAACAACGAAGAAAAGGCAAGCATGTCATCATTTTTCATATGATCTTTCAACAGAGTATTTAATGAAAAGCACCCATCAACATCGTCGCACCAAGGAATTCCACCACTCTGTGTCGTCTTCCCCACCACTTTTCTCATTTTCCATACCTTTTTGCCTTCTCTGCGTCTATCGTCCCTAGCTTCTTCTTTTTTCCCCTATTTGACTAATCAAATTTTTACTCGAAATTACCCAAACCCTAAATAATCACCAATATATTATACATACATAAACTGGTTAGGCTAAAAATCCCAAGATGTGCAATCTCCCTGTCCCATATAAGCTACGAGGCAATTATGGAGTGATCCCAAGCTGTTTTATTAAATTCTTACATATATATAATCATTTTGTGATTTCCAAGAACACCTTCCTTTTACTGTTCTTTTTCTTCCGCCACCAGCCACCTCAAATTCCTTGGTGCGAGTTAATATCTTGTATTGACTGGATCACACCGAATGATACCCACTTAGGGACAAAATTGACGCCTCACACGAAGAATAATACGCTATTATTAGCCAAAAAAAGAATTTTATCTTTGTTTTTCGTCCTTTTTCTTTTGGGGGCACAAAATGTACCTCTTCCAAGTAAGATCTACAATTCTAGGCATATAAAAAGCTAAACCTAAGGATCCGGTCTATTATATACAAATAACATCCACATTACTGGCATCTTTCCCCATCCACATTCCACACTATTCCCGACGCCCACTACTGGCCACTGGGATTTCGAATCCACCAAAGCGTGAGGTCCCAGGCCATCCTGAATCCTGATAGTCCACTTCCAATGATCACCCAAATATTAAGAAGAGGGGGGAGGCATAAGTAGCAACTTCGAAACAACGAAAAAGAGACTAAAATAATGGAGTAACAATAGCAGTAAGCATTAATTGAATATCACATCATTATAGAATCATACGTCTCCTTACGCCTATCTGTTCCCACTTAATGAAACCCACGTTATTGTTCTCACATACATCAGAAACATCCTTCCTCATGTAACCCAAAAATTTGGACCAGACACAAACCTTATACTCTACAGAGGAGGATCAGGAGCCTCTTACATTCTCCTGGCGGTAATAATCAACAAAAGGAAATGGATGGAACATAGGATCTGAGTTTCATTCTAATGGAAATTGAGGGAAAAATTGACAGTATCATAAAACTAAGTTTTGAGAATATTGGAAGCCAAAAAACACCAAGACTGGGTTCATTTTTCTGAATATTAACCCAGAGGGTTTCTCGCCCTATCTAACATTTGTTGTAACTAATGGTGTAATGAATCTTCTTTTCCTTTTCAAACATATTTCTCCCTGCTTTCTTCCTCTGTAACCGTTACCTTCTTGCCTTCTTCACAACACTCACCCCAACAAAATTGGGAAAAGGCAAATGTTATTTACCAAAACCTTTCTGTTGTTAACTACCTCAGGGCTTAGCTAAACTGATTTCAATTTTGCTGAGCCACAAGATTATCAAGCTGCATTTGTTCGAGCCACGCTCCCAAGACAGCATGATCAACTGACTCGATTTGAGAGTTGATATTCAAACTGTCGCTGGAAGATCCAGTGACAGCAACACTTATCTCAGGTGTTCCTAGCTTCTCTTTGACATCAGTAGGAGATTCTTTGACAAGTGACTGAACCCATGATAGATCCGGCTCCTCCTCATTGTTCCCAAGCTCAAATGAAGATGACCTGCGGAGCTTACCTAGTTCATCTGTACTAACAGCCCAATCTGGCTTCCCATTTGAGGATCCCCATTTTGACCAAGAATTTACGGGGGACCCAACAATAGAAGCAGAGTTGGAGCCAAGTTCCCGTGAGCTGAAGCTGCGAAACTGTTGCTGCTTCTCACGTTGAGCTAACATGGACAGCCGAGAGCTCATTGGCGAGATAGGTTCCACATTTCGAGGAGACATCCTCCCTGAGGATGGGACACCAAAAGAGGCCTGAAATAAAGGATGATCAACGTTTTTTGGAGAGAAGTTTGTATTGATAGGTGACAACATGCTCTGCTGCTGCTGCTGCTGCTGAAATTGATTGAGAACTGCTGATTTATGGGTTGGGGAGAAAACAGCAGAACCCAATGCCTGGTCTGCAAACCGAGGTGAAGAGCTCTCAGCAGAGAATAGATCATCAAGATTTGAAGGCGATATGGATTTAAACCGACCGGAACGATTCAAAGGATTAGAGCTCAAAGCTGGTTGAGAGAGGCAAGATAATTCATTGAAGAGATGCTGTTGCTGCAAGTCAAAATCCGGCAACATATCAAAGTCATCTACTGGAATGTCTCTTGCATTAAGGGAAGATCTCAAGCGACTGGACTGAAAATTGCTTCCTGGGAGATGCAAGGCTGGGACATTTGGTTGGGGCCAAGCAGACTGTGACATGCCATTAGCAGATGGAGACATGGGTGGAGTGAATGGTGAAGGAGACATAACAGATACCGATGAAGGGGAGCCAGGCAGGAGGCTCATGGCGGCAGCAAAATCCATGGCTGTGGCACCAGAAGTGCTTGAGCGAGGGGAGGGAACTGCAGAACCAGTAGAGACATATAGGGGTCTGAGTTCATCTGCAGTGTGGGCAAAAAAGCAGACTCTCCTTGCACAATTGATACCATCCTTGCAAAGGCGGGTTCGATATTGCGCAGGGTGCAGCCAGCACTCGAAAACCCCGTGAGCATATTCACACATATCCCCACGCCTACAAGCCCCCTTCCGAAAATCAGGACAAGGGACACAGCTGTAATGGAACTTCCTCGGATCCCTCCTTCGGGCATTTTCCCCTGGGTGAACAAACGGGCACTCAGTCCAATCATGAGAGTAGGCACGTGAACAAGGCCGCACCTTGAAGGAGTACATCCGGAATTCATCAGTTGAATATATGCTGTTCTTGATATCTGGGAGAGATGGGTCAACAGGATATTCTTTTTTCTCTGATGCAGCGAAAACAGGGAACTCACTAAACTTAATTTTTGTTGGTGAAGAAATAAAATCTGAAGCAGATGGGGACCCATTCTCTGGAGAATATGAAAGAGGTGGAGAATTTGTTCTCAAAGTGCCTGTCAAGACTGTCAGATTGCGTTCAACATTGGAGCTGTTAGTTTTAAGGAGTTCTTCAAGAGTCAATTTGACATCTTGGAGCTTCGGAGGAACAACAATAACATCAACAGGACAGTGACCATTAGCATCTACCACATTTGGATCAGCTCCAGATGCCAAAAGCAGTTTCACAGCATCAACAGCGTTTATAGCCCCACCTGAGGCAGCACAATGAAGTGCGGTGCTTTTATCAAATCCACAGGGTTGATTAATATCAGCATACGATGAAGAAAGAATCAGCTTCATGACATCAATGCTGCCATACGTAGCAGCAACCATCAGAGGTGTTCTATGCTCATTGAACATCTGCTTTGAACCGTTCTTACGACCATACCACAGACCAATCTCATCAATACCAGAAGAGTCACGGTCGATCGACCTTCTGAAGCCCTCAATGTCATTATTAGCAGAAAGTTCGAGAAAACTAGCAAAAGTATCTTCTGTTTCAACAGTCAAGTGGTTCATGGCTATATTGGAGAGAACACTTTCGTCAATGGATATCAAAGCTGTTGACGGGGACACACTGTTTTAACCTCCTTAATCCACAGCACATAGTTTCTTGTGCTGGACGGCTGAACCAAAAATTACCAAGAGCAAGGATCAAGACACAGTAAGCATTGGTCATATCACATGCGCTTAAATCATAATATTTAATATAAATATTCCCACATAAACATCCCAGCACAAACAAATTGAAAATTTCATTTGAAAACAATGGGATTCAAAAAGTTGATTCAGAATCACAACGAACTAACAACACAAATGTTGAACCTGTAGCACTTTCTGGAGATGTAGGAGAAAAACGAGTGGAAAATTGTTTTCAAATGTGAAAACTAGTTAAGCTACTAACTCACAACCGGTGTTCAACAATGATGCATGAATCAATGAAATTTTAGATGTTTTTAGCATCAAATAGCTAACCTCCGCTTTTTTTCTCATGAATTCAAAAGATAGAGAATAAACATCAATACATGGATTATTCCTTGTTTAGAACCCAAGACTTTTTTTTTTTATAAGTAAGACAATTTTATTAGAAAAAGCGAAAAGACGCTTAGTTCAATCAAGCAACAAAACTAGTAAAATCATGAAAATCAACAAAAATGCCCCCTAACACCGCATTAGCCCAACAAAACAGGGAAAACAACATTGACCCTTGCAACTTCACCACAGACAAAGAAACATCTATTATTGCGCTCCCTCCAAAGACACCACCAAACACACGAGGGAATCATTCTCCAAATAGCCTTAGCAACCGGGTTAGAAAGCCTTCCCAATACTAAGAACACTGTTTCGCTTCACCACGCTAAAGCAACCAAAAACAACGGAGAACCTAATTAATAACTTGTGCTTCTATCATCACCCCATTTTCTACGCCCCAAGCAGAGGTAAAATAAATTCAAAAGACCCCATTTTGTCATTTTGAGGTTAAAAAAACGATTACACAGTGAGAATCAAACAAATAATCAGAGAATAATCTTATATCAAGTTATCCAGTAGTCATTATGCCTAACAAAATAACAATCAACAAAAAATAAACATTTAGAAACCGAAACATGGGGGAGAAGATAATGAAAAGTACGTAAGAAACAACGATCAAAGTCATATCAGCCAATATAGACCTATAGAAATCCAACAGCCGTAGCACGGATCAGACACAAAATGCAAATCTTTACCTATATGTGTAAAAATCACCAAAATAAAACAAGGGAACTACTCGTTAAGAGTATCTTCCACCATGTTATTGGACACTTTTCCTTACAGCAAGGATCCAAACTCGGGCAGAGAGAGTTTGAGAGAGATCAAGTACAAGAACACCAAGCCAAGTCCAAAAGCAATCCCAGAGTGGAGAGATTCTGGTCAGAGCGATTCTTACCAGATTTTTCGTTCCAGCTAAGAAAGTGAAACAAACTCCATCCCCTTGTGTTGAGAAGCAGATCTAAGAGTCCAAGAAAATCTGCGGGAAACTTTATCGCAGCAAGGAAGTTGTGAGGAAAAGCTTGGGAGGGACAGACAGAGCTACTTGTTCTTGTTCTTCCATCTCCAATTCCAATGTTCTGCTTTTCCCATGGAAAAAATTAACTAATTAAACTACTTAAAAATGCGAAATTGAATTCTTTCCTATATATTTTGGGTTTTGATACAATCACCTATCCTGTAGCCTGTAGGAGAAAATGAAATGAAAAATCGAAAGAAAAGAAAAGACAAACTGCACAGTTCACAGTGCACGGGTTTTGAATATTATCCTTCTATAGAAGCATTCAGCCTTTCCAGTATTTAATAATATCGTGCCACGTTGTTAGATGAGGACAGATAGGTCATTCAGACATAACTTTGTGGATAGACGCGCAATTATACGCTGATGTGGCAGAACATGAGTGGAAATTTGTGCTGTAGTAGTAACTAGTAAGAAGGGACTAGACGAACGGGACGCTCCTGTAATAGGCAAACCCAGGTCATGTTCGTGTTGAGTAAAAATTGTAGGATTTTAGAGAAGTTGTGAATTTTTATGTTGAATAGTGTTTTATTAGTGTTTGTGTAAAGTGGAGAGAGAAATGATTTGATATAATTGTTTAATAAAAAAGTATTAGAGTTATGTGAAAAAGTATAGAGAGAGAAAATTTATGTTGAATAAAAAATTAAAAAATTGTTGGAAATTGTGTAAAATGTATTGGTGTTTGTGTTTGAATTCTAAACATGTTCGGTAATAGATTTGTGAATATAGTTAGAATCCTGAAAAGTATTAAAACGAACATTACCCCAGTCTTCGGGTCAAATTCTCTGGAAATTCAACCCAAATTCGCTGTAAAGAAAGTTAAAAAAATTTAAAAGGTGGAAATCCGGTGAGTCGTATAAACTGATGCGAATGAATAACCGACACGTTAACGGAGCTCGCTGTGCTCCGCAGCAGGTGAAATTAATTTACTCGGTCCGGGACATACAACCGAAGTGTGCGGAAACCGGATTGGAAGGTGAAAAGGTACGAGGAGTTACTGGTTAGGTGAGTAAGGGGGTCAAGCTGACCGGACGAAACGGTAGAGTGAGCGCTCGTGCGCGAGGTGGATTAAACTGGATTGAATCGAGGTGCTGCATCCGCCAATCACAGAGATCCGGACCGCTTATTTTTAATGTACGGGAGCGGACTTGAGGTATAATTCGATTCTGGTTAATTGTGGCGTCAAATCACGAGGAGTGAGGAGGAGGGAAAAAGCATGGAGCACCAACGACATAAAAATCTGTGAAATAAATTATTTTAAAAAATTCAGATTTAAGTACTCGGAAAGAACTGTTCGTTTAAAAAAAAATCTATTTTTTTAATTCTCTTATTTATAAAAATTTTATTACTAAACATTATTTTTAACCTCGTATAAAAATAACTACAATATGTACATCAATAAAATTAACATCACCCAAAAATTTTCAAAATACAAAAAAATCCTCGCAAAACTCCGAACAACCTCAACCTTCGCAGCCGCCCCAGTTGACCAAAATACTACTGTGGAATAAGGAAATATGAGTCGGAGTGACGACGATAACACTCTCTGACGTGGGGTTGTCGTTATTGATAAGATGCTGAGTGAGGGGAGGGCCAATTTATTTTTTCCTGGGCCTGAGTACGGGGCCGTTGGATGTACGAAGCAATATTTTAATCGAATAGGCTTGGGGCCGAGGAAAAGGCGGTGAACTTTGTGATGGAGACCGATCCAGGATAAATACTCTACAATAAAGCCCGGCCCATTTCAGTACGTTACAGCCAGCTTCATGTGTTGGTAGTATAAGATATTGTTCGAGATCATAAATGCAACGGTTCGTCGTCGTTTTTATATGCATATTTTTAAAAAATCCAGATGCCCAGTGTTTATCGGTAAACAGGCTTTTTTGTTTGTCTGCCTTTTTTAAAATCCAGATGCCCAGTGTTTTAACACTAAAACTTTTTTAGAAATCCTCTTAATTTTATTGTCAAGGATCAGGTCCAGTTATATCTTCACCTTTGGATGGCCCAGTTCATTACATCCAATATTGCTCATTCGACCCATGTAATTACGAATTCATTTAGACAGTTGAGATAATTCTAGAAGTACTAAGCTATCAATAGAAGAAAGGGTATGATTTTGATTGCCAATTAGAGTCTCCTTATCGTTGAAGAGTGAAGAAAATTGATCATAAGGAATGATAACCTTACTTTTTCTTAAAGGATATTTATCCCATCAATTTATACGCAAGATTGATGCAAATTCTTTGTCACCAACTAACAACTTAGTTCACGTTAATTAACTATTATTTTGTCAACTAATCGTACCGATCTATACGACCACTCAAACTAACCGTTTGATCTTCACTGAAGTTAAAAATACCAAGTGCCAAGTGCGTCACTAGTTCACGCCATAACCTCTATGCATTGCACTAACAAATACTTGTGAGAAATGATTGGGGTTCTTTTTGGGTTCTTCCCATATTATTCTGTGATTAATCTGACGACTCAGGATTTTTGGATGTGTAGGACTCACTTCTAAAATGAATTATGAGCCATCAGATTATTCCCAGAAGAACATGAGAATAACCTCAATTATATCTCAATACTTTATGAGATTTTCTGCGTGAAACTCAATATAAATAACTTTTCATAAAGTTTTATCATTCCCAATATACTAATTATTAATAATTAGATTTTGAAAAAACTTTAACACTTATTATTCTGTAATGATTTAAACAGCAAATTCTATCCAGATTGCCCAAAGCAAATTAAAAACAAAAAACAAAAACCTGGACCTATAATTTAGGTAGAAGGGTTTTATGAGGTAACTGTCTAGGCGTTGAGATCTTGCGAGTTGATGTATGATTAATAAAAAAAGTTTGGAGAGGTTTGTCGGGGGCATTCTTCCACATGCAAGAGTCAGATACAGTATACGTGCATATAGTTTTGTGCTTAAAATAAGCGGGCTTGGTTCACATTAGGCACGAATAACGTATACAGACACTCTTCGCCAAATTAATTAAAGAAACAGAAACATATATCCCTCGTATGATAAAATATCCAAGTTTTCGCAATGGACCCACAAATATTATAATATACTATAGTCTATAAAGACTACCCATGATTCTTTATCTTGTATAATTTTCAATTCATTGGTGTCAACATCAACCACAGGTGTAGTTCCTTTGTAAATTATTTAAACTAGATTGAAGGAAAAGCTACTTTTATTGAGGCTGTGTTTGCAAACCCAATTATCCCCAATATTTTATCTCTCTCCTAATAAAATATTTTAATATAATCTCTCTCTCCCATAAAAAATATAAAAAATTACAAAAATTATAAAAAAATTACCTCTATTCACCTTTTCACTAAACCCAATACCAACACATATTCCCATACCAAAAATATTACAACACAAACACAACATGAATTGCATGCACCGCATGGTCTTTTAACATAGTTTAAGCCTCGTTCCTTTCGAGGAAAAAAAAAAGTGGGCAAAGACCAGAGAGATCCAGAGAGATTCTCTTCTCTTCCCCTTTTCTTAATGCTCTCAAGCTGTGCATCTTCTCTGTTTTCCACCGGATTATCCTGTGTGTTATAAGTATGATTTCCAATATATTTCATTCGATGAACTGACAGCTTATAATTATGTTCCTCTAGCAATGGACACTGGACAGGAGGGAGCACGGTTGTTCGAGTTCACGAGTAGGCCTCTTTTGTTTTTTTGCCCTTTTTGGGCTTAGAAAAAGGCTAAAAGCATATGGGAGGAGGGTGGAGAGGCATCGGTGCAGTGCAGACACCGTTCCCCCAATCCGAGGCAACTTTTTTGTCTAGAGCCCAGAGGTCTACCTCTCAGTACAAAGTGGATAAAGGTGTGTTTGAGTGGCTGTTAAAATTTTGGTTATAAAAATTAATTAAAAATAAAAAAATTTTGTAAAAAATTTATGAAAATTAATAAGAAAATAAGAATAGAAATCTTTTTATAATAATAATAAAATTTTAAAGAGTTAAAATTTTGATGACTAAAAAGTAGCCTTTCCCATAAATTGTTTTACTCTCATTTTTTTTAGAGTTATATATATTTTGCTCCTTTATTTTTGGGGTTATTTACACTTTGCACTATGATGTATTATTTTTAACACATTGGACTCTTTAACTTACACATTTTTTTAATTAGGATCCCGCACCCAAATTGCTCGTCAATTTAGACGGATTCCGTTAAAAATTTACACATTGTTTCCTTATCTTTGGGGAATGTACACATTGCTCCCCTTATTTTTTTTACAAATTGCACTCCACGTTTTAACGGAATCCGTCTAAATTAACGGACAATTTAGGTACGTGGTCCAAATTGAAAAAATGTGTAAGTTAAAGGGTCTATGTGTCAAAAATAATACATCGAGGTGCTAAGTGTAAATGACCCCAAAGATAAAGGACAAAGTATATTTATCCCCATTTTTTATTATTTTTTCTCACTTTTTTTTTATCAATTTATATACCCAAAATTTTAACTTCACTGAATTTTTGTTACTCAGACAAAACTCTAGGGAATAAGTAGAAAAAGAAAGAAACTTGGAAAAAAAAAAGTAGAAAAAGAAAGAAGGAAAGACCTTCAAAGCTGTGACCCAAGTCTTGCTTTCACACAGTGTCCCATTCATCCCGTACTGTTACCTTCCTCTTCGCCGTCGAGTCTTTCACTCTTTTCCACTCTCTTACAAAGCTGGTCTGCCTGCAATGTCACTATCAAGGCTTGCCCTTTGAACTCTCGTAGTGATAGCATTGCCCAGAACGGGTAACCCATTGGCCTAATTTTTGGGTCCCATGTGTGACTAACGCTCTTCAATCCCGGACCCGTTACTCTCCACCCCACTGCCGCTTGAAAAAACACTATTCCTTATTCTTCCTTTACAGTCCAATTTTTGTCTAATCCATTTCTTCGTTTGCTTAGGTCATGCCCTGAAAGTGAGAGGTTAGGGTACTTCTGGGATAGTTATGGTGGCATTCTACGGCGGCACTCTTGAATTTCTGGGACTTTGGCTATCTGTTCAGGTACGGACTCTGAATATCCTTTGTTCCCTTTCGAATTTGTAGCTTGGTTCATCCTGAATGTTTCTTTGTCTGAGATTAAAGCTTGGAAAAACTGCCACCTCTTTGTACCTAATAAATGTTGAAATATGGTTTGTGTGTCTGATTTTGCATCCATCATTAATGCTAGAACTGGTAGTTGTCTGGAATTTTTGTTCTCTCTCTCTCCGCCTAATTCTTGGTCTTGAAAGGAACTGCCCACTCTGTGCTTATTTTTGAACAAGGTTCACTATACGTAACATCTTCTAAATAGGAGATGGAAGGCAGTTAGAACTGATTGGTTTTGTTTATTTTTATGCATCTTTAGGCATATTCAGCCATGCTTAAACGGGGCATATATCTACTTGAAGCGCCTTTCCTGCTCTATATCTCCATTGGATTTTTCCTTCGTTCTGTCGTCGTTGGGCACATTCCCTTGGGTTCACGAATTTCTGTAGTTGAAAGGAACTCTTGGGTCTCCTCCAATGGTGATTTTGCGCTTGGATTCTATTACCTTTCCAATCAACCAAACCAGCACAGCATAGGGATTTGTTTCAATTCGGATTCAATCCCAGTTGCACAAAGGAAGGTGGTCTGGGTTGCCGGAGCTGATGTCAGGGTTGGTAACGAGTCTTATTTTCAGCTTAACTTGAACGGAGAACTGATTTTGTTTGATTCCTCTAAGGGAATCACTGTTTGGACTAGCCAAACAAGCAATTTGTCAGTTTTGTTGGCTGATCTTTGGGACGATGGCAATCTTGTTTTACTGAACAACAAGAAAGCTGTTGTTTGGCAAAGTTTCAATAATCCCTCTGACATACTTCTTCCAGGACAGACCCTATCTGTTTCTCAAACACTTCGTGCTGCAAGCGAGAATTCTGTGTCTAGTTACTTCAGCCTTTATGTGAATGCTTCTGGCCAGTTACAGCTGCGTTGGGAAAGTCATGTTGTCTACTGGACTAGTGGGAACCCGATGAGTTCAAATTTAACTGCTTCCCTCACCTCTAATGGAGCACTGCAACTCTTCAACCAAAGACTGAAACCTGTGTGGTCAGCGTTTGGACAAGATCACAATGACTCTGTGAAATACCGATTTCTTAGGCTGGATGTTGATGGTAATCTCCGGTTATACTCGTGGGTAGAGGCATCACAGGCTTGGAAGGCAGTCTGGCAAGCTGTTGAGAATCAGTGCAAGGTCTTTGCAACCTGTGGACAACACGGTATATGTCTCCTTACAGCAACAGGGTCTTCTGAATGTAAATGTCCGTTTAAGGTTACAACAGACTCTAACTCAAGATGTTTGGTTCCGTATCAGCAGGAATGTGAATCGAATTCCAATATGATCCCATATAAGCACACCAATCTATACGGGATATACCCACCGGAGGATTCCGTTATCCAAGCCAGTTTACAGCAATGTGAAAGCCTGTGCTTGAATGATCCAAATTGTACAGTTTCAACATTCACAAATGATGGAACTGCACAATGCCGACTGAAGAGAACTCTGTATGTCACTGGTTACTCAGACCCCGCGCTAAGTTCAGTATCTTTTGTCAAGAAGTGTTCAGATCCTTTAGCGGTTAATCCCAATCTCGAGGTAACTTACCCTGCACATTCTCCACCTATGTACTCTAAAAAGTATTGTGTCCCCTGTCTAATTGGAGTATCCTCAGGCACATTTGTTGTGCTTATTGGAATCCAGTTGGGAATTTGTTTCTGCATCTGCCGCAGAAGAACTGCTATTAGGAAGAAAGCAGCTTTAGCTTACACAGGCCATAACACAACGGGTTTAATTGTGTTCTCCTTCTCTGAAATTAAGGATCTTACAAAGAATTTCAAGCACCAAATAGGGCCAAAGATGTTCAAAGGCATCCTACCAAACAACCAACCAGTTGCAATCAAAGACCTGAAAGGAAACATAGAAGAAAGGAAGTTTCGTAGTTTAGTTTCAAAAATAGGAAACATCCATCACAAAAATCTTGTAAAGTTGGAGGGTTACTGTTGTGAATTAAGTCACAGGTTTTTGGTCTACGAATATGAAAGGAATGGTACTGTGGAAAAATACGTGGAAGATTCTAAATTGGGTAAGAAGCTGGTGTGGAGAAAGAGAATGGACATATGCTTAAGCGTGGCAAGGGCTGTTTCTTATTTGCACACAGGGTGTAGGGAGTTTGTAAGCCATGGGAATTTGAAATGTGAAAATGTTGTCTTAGATGAAAACCTAGAGGCCAAAGTGAGTGAGTTTGGGCTTTGGAGAGTGAATGGTGAGGAATCAGGCCAGGGATATTTTGCAGAAAGAGACGTGAAGGACTTTGGAGAGATGGTGTTGAGGCTGGTCAGCGGGTCTGGAGACGTTGGGAACCTTTCTGAGTGGGCTTATAAGGAATGGATAGAAGGACAAGCAGAGAAAGTAGTAGATAAAGCTATGGATGGCGTGGTAAATTTGGAGGAGCTGGAGCGTGCATTGAGAATTGCATTCTGGTGTCTTCAGAGCAAGGAACTCATGAGACCCTCCATGGGGGAGGTGGTGAAGGTGTTAGAAGGCACATTGACAGTTGATCCCCCACCACCTCCTTTTTCCTGCGAGAGACCACTAGAATTGGAAGAAATCTCACTGGAGTAATGCTTGGAATCAGATGAATTCAGTTCAATTCTTTGGATTATTCACTCGTATTTATTTATTTTCATTTACCATGTACAGTAGGACTAACGATGCAGGATGGTGAAAATTTGGCCTGTAGCTGTTTGATTCCTTAACCCCCCAATTGATGCGAGGCTTAGAGGTATTGTAAGGGAAAAGTTGCGTGTAATGAGATCTGTCTGCTCTCTGAGAAGTGAGAACATATTCGGTGCCGGAATCCACTGGCTTTTTTCTAGAGTAACTAAAGACGACTTTTCGTTTTACGTTAATTATTGCAAATAGACACTTCCGCTTTCTTTTTAACGTAATTTCTGGATGGATAGGCGCCGCCCCAGTCCCAATCTCCCGTTTGAACTCCGCTTGTTCTCAATCCCTGTTGTGCAGCGTGCTCAAACATATCCTAATGCAGGGTCAAGAACTTACAATCTTTTATCCAAATTGAATGGTAGAATTCAGAGAAAAATAGACATAATCTATATGTAATTATATAAACTTTCTGACATCATGAACCTTATAATGGAGTTTACTTGTTGTATCTATTTCTCTTCGAAATTGCAGAATTATAGAAGATCTCAATTCCAGCGTGCAATATCGTAACTTTGGTACAGTCAAACCAGTGTAGATTTCTTAGGGAAAAAAAACAGTGTAGATTTAGAAGCAGTCAAACCAGTGTAGATTTTTCTTCTAAAGGAGTTGTTATATGCTCATCTGGTGAAATTTTAGCACTTAATAAAGAATGTGCAATTAAGCATCATGCTGAGATGGGTTAGCTAAGAGCCTGCGACATCATGGGCTTATGGCTAGCTCTGCAAGATTCTTATCTGCTTTTTCCGCCGGTTATAATTGTGCCTTCCAGACGTTGATTCTGTACACAGACTACCCCCAACTCAGAAAAGCTTCTGCATGCCCATAGCACAATTATGAAAGTTGCGAAGACAGATACTTTCCTTTCCCGCTGATTCCACCTATTGTTCTTGGTAATTCCTACATTCAATATACAGATCAGGGATATTAGGCGCTGGGCTCCACATGCTAAATTATCAATGGATACCAAGCAGGAGACGAACCCCCAATTTGTTTCAAGTTAATTATATGACCACAAAAAAGAATGGCAAGCTGAACTGTCTCTGTCACCTTTTGTAAAGTGGAATATAAGCTCTCGGAAGTGCTTCTAAGAAAAACAAGCGGTTGATCATCATATTTAGAGTTTTCAAAGTTTTCACTTGATAGTTTTAATTTCTCTGTCCAAAAAGGGTCTCAATCTTATCAGGATTTGGTAGGGGTTTGAATAAAATTTATCTTGTAGCGGTAGTAGTTATTCTCGCGTAGCATATTTTTGGAATTACTTGAATCGCTCGAATAGTACTCCGGGAAAGTTCTGAAATAGTTAATTAAATTGGTGTTTTGGAGGGTTTTTGCTGGTGACTCTCTCAGTTTTAAGGGGTTAGTGGTTTGGTACTGTCTATGCTAACACTAGCTGAGTTTTAGTAGAAGCCAAAAAAGGGTCATGTTATATATCGAACTTTAGAATAGCAGGTTGTACTTTTCAACCTCTCTTTGGATAAATCTAAAGCAGGATTTTCATATAGCACTTCAGATGGCACCATCTGCTTCTAGCACTCGAAACAAGCGCGCAGAAGACAAATCAAAATGCGGGGGAACCCCAATATTGGACTTGCCCTGTACTGGTTGCAAAGCTGCTTCAAGCTCCAAATTAGGTTCACGGAACATGATCACTGGCCAGAAGAGCATGAGTAGTGTAGATAATTTGGTGATCAGTGGCTGTTCCACACCAAAGGCTCCAAGATTCAGAATACCGGAGAGCTCGTCTTGTCCACCTGCTCCAAAGAAGAGAAGGTTAAGTAGTAGTACTTCAAGCTACGTATCAAATACATCTCCTATAACCTTTTTCGCTCCTCCAGATATAGAACTTTTCTTCTTGTTAGCATTTCAGAATTTCCCGGTTTGAGTTGACTTCGTAACATCCTAAGATCAGGACGTTGGTATCGACTCAGGAGGTGACTTCTGGGTTCAACCTTATTGATTGTGAGTCGACACTCATCTTTCGAATTACGGTTAATGGCATGCAGTTGCAGTTCATGTAGATCTTTCATTTCTTTTCTTACAAGCTAGCTAGTGTTTCTTATATGTTTGATCTGTGTATATGCCATATGCTTCCTTAAGGCTTTGTTTAAGATCAGTTAACTTCAGTTGCATGGCGATTGTGTGTGTAATTTCCTCAATGTTTCCAACCTGTTGATCGCTATCTCTTTGCCTGTCTATGACCTTGGAGATTGAAGTACTGCAATGTGTATACAGTAAGTTTTATTCTCTTGGCATATCGTTTCTTTGTTGCGATCGAATCTAAACTTTGCTTTGGGTCAACCTCAGCAAAATGAACGCAAAAAAAATAGTAGAAGAAAAGCGATTGCCGAACGTGAGCATGTTGACCACCCTTTTCCACTGACAGTGACTTGAAATCTTATCGTTCCATGTATCCTGGATACATTGGTTGTCGGTGACAATATTAAAGTTAGAAGTGTTTGTTTCTCCAAAATTTTGGGTTCGAAATTTTCAACAAAATAAATATACTCCAAAATTTTTAACTTTTACACACATACACTCTACTTTTCACAAATCCCAATAAATCTCAACAAAGTAAAGATTTCCAAAATTTCGAGAATATTCCCCGAAATTTCCACAAACAAACGCCCCCAATGTTTACAATTTTCTAGTCGAGTTTTCAGAATTCTATAACGAAATTTACTTATTATATCTATCAATATCTGAATTACATCGTATAATTACAACATTAAACAAAAATAATCACAATCTATAAAGTCTATGTTGGGATGTTAAGAATTTTTTTTAAAAAAAATATCATAAATATTTTCACACCAACTCTAATACCTTTTACCAATTTTAATAATATTTTTATTTTAAAAAATTCTAACAACATTAAAAAAATCTACATTATCTTAAAAATAAAAAAATAAAAACCAATCCAAATTCCAAACTCAGCCAAAGTTTCTAGCAATAATTATTTAAAAAAATAAATTAGAAAAAGTATTAGTTCAACTGTTTTGGTGTGTGGGTCACATGATGGTGTCAGGGTATTTTGAATATTCAGAGAAGTAACTCATCATGGTGCGAGCTGCGTACTGCATGGGATAAGAGCATCCGATAAAGGAGCTCGTGCGGGTCGGTGATCATTTCACACCGACACACTTAGCTCGAAATCGCGCATTTCTCGTCAAGTTCTACCTAATAGTACCTATACGAATCTAGAAAGATTCTGAATGAAATGATGATAGTTTATTCTCTTTTCTTTTCCGATAAAAAAATAAAAATAATTTCAAGTCGGACTCCTCCTGAAATGGGCCATCATGTGGCCCATTAATATGGGCTTCAGTCCACTTGACACCCGTCTGACGATCTGACCCACTTTACATGATCAGGGACTCAGGCGCTTTTGCAAACAGTTCTACACGTGTGTGATCTCAAACTTCGCATTGAAGTGAACTCAGTGACGTATATAACAAAATTTTCTTTGTAGAAGATTGTTAGTTAAGCAACTCAACGTACATAAAATTAATAACATTTTTTAATTTTTAATTTGTAGATTCTCAAGGAAAAAGGCCCCAAAAAGAGTATTTTATAAAAATGAATGCCTCTAATTTCCCTTAAAAAAGTATAATGGAAAAAATACATTTTTCACCCACAAACTACCGAGGTAGTGACACATTACACCCCAAACTACCGTCTTTAAGACATTGCACCATCAAACTACCAATATTAGAATACTTTGCACCCTAAACTACCTATTTTGACACTTTACACCCTTAAACTACTAATATTAAACAATTTGCACCCTCCATTTGGCAATAAACCCTTGAAAAATTAATGAATTAAAACAATACCTGCATTGTATATAAAATGGGTCGATGACATTATCGTCATTTAGTCTAAAATTTGACAAAATGGTGCAAAGTATAAAAATTTAGTAGTTAGAAGGTGTAATGTATCAAAATTGGTAGTTTAATATACAAAGTGCAAAACGTATGATAATTTGTGAGTAAAAAATATATATATAAAAAAAAAAAAGCCTGAATTCTCTTACATTAGATTAAAGGTTCATATTAGGATAAAGATTATACCCGATGCAGCTCACTGCTGGACAAGTCAATGGAGTCATGTCCTGAGACATATCACCCGAATCCATTACTTCTCTTGATTGCATGGCCAGACGTTCCACTTTTGTCTTTTTTTCCCTTGACTTTTGTTTTTTCTCCTAACTACTTTCCGCATTTTGGTGAAAAAAATATCTCCCACACTTGAACATAGGAAGAAAACGACAAAAAAAAAGAGAAAAAAAAAAAGCAATTCCATCGACACTCACGTGTCACGTCCCATGACTGATATTTATTGGATTCTTGAAGATACGCATTTTATTCACAATTGAGAACATTCTGAAATTAAGAAACTACTGGAGAGTTGAGAGAGAATAGTTTACTGATATTATTTTTTTGTCGGGCTCCAATTAGTCGCCTACGTGCGCGCGTGTAGTGTACCCTAATTTTATTGCATATTAAAAATGTTTATTAATAAATAAATTTTCTCATTGTGAATTTTTTTTATACGAGACAGTTCTTATAAATATTAAAATGTTAAAATAAAAGCTATCGTAATAATTCAAAAGAGTGCGGATTTTGTTTTTCGCTGAACATGGAGATGTTCGGTTAAGGAGTTTTGTTAGAATTTTTTGTGTTTTGAGAATTTTTATGTGATGTTAACTTTATTGATATGCGTGTTGTAATTATTTTTACGTGGTATTAAAAATGATGTTTGGTTGGAGAATTGTAAGAATTTAAAAAATCCTGAAAGATTTTTTTAACCGAACATATGTCCCATGTTTGGTGGAGTAACTTGAGAGGGTTGTCAAAGGCTAAATTAAGACCCAATGGAGGTGTAACCAGACAACTCCAGTCTCCACACGATGAGTTCGGGCGGAAAAAAGATGAAACCGCAAAACCCGACAATATCAAATAGTTAGTTCAGTTTATTAAGATTGACGGTCCTATTCCAACTACTAATAGTCGTGCATTGATCCACACGACACAGACACGTGGATTAGATGAGAGACACGCGTCCACCACGGGTTATTTTTTTCTTCTTAGCTTTTAAAATTTCATTTAGTACATAGATATAAGTCTCTCTCTTTTGTTTCTTGTATCCTATATAATAATTTCCAGTGCAAAGTCAAACCTTTAATTAAATTTCGAAGTATACACGTATACAAGTTTTTAATGTTGTGTAGCCAAAAAAAAAGTTAGGTGAGAACCCCCCTCTCTCTCTCTCTCAACTCTCGTTGTTTTCCCCATACCAGCGATACTTAGGGAAGGGTGGGAGCTTCGGCTCCATCTTCCTCTTTTTTTTTTTCTCCTTCCTCTTCCCCTTGCTCTTTGTTGGTTTGTTGTTTGGCCAGTTGCTTCGGTAGTTTTTTTCCTTGTTTTGCAGGTAATTTCCGAGCGGCGGTGCGCATCCTCTGCTGTGTTTCGTCGTACACGCGCCTCGTAGATGCACCTAGAGTCTCAGACGGCTCAGATCTACGCAACACTCCTTTTTCGGCTCGCTAATGTTGGCGTGTGTGACCACGCGCCCATGTGAATCTGACGCGCCACCACTTCTGGTAGCGTGTGAGGTCCCTTCCGTCGCTCCAAATCTTCTCATCTTCACATATCTGACCTCTATGGCTCCTTCCTTCCACCATGAGCCGCCACCACTTTTGGCAGCGCATTTTTCTAATTTGTAATTGTTGTTTTTGTTTTTCATATATAACAACAATATATAACAATAGTAGTTTTAACCCCAAAAAGAAAAAAAAGTTTTTAATGTTGTTTCTTTGGTCGGGTTCTCCCTGTAAAGTTCAGTGTTTCTATACATTCAGCACAAAACGGCACTGGTCCGTCGTGCTCCAAGTATGAGCTGTCCTCTACTTCCCAAGCTTCCAGAACCACCCCACGTGTAATAGCACTAGTAGCCCTCAAGGCGGCTTATAATTTTACTCCTTGTCCGGGAGGACACGTGGTGCGGGACATGACGGACACCGTCTCGAAATCCGTGCATGTCGTCTCTCACCCGGTCTAAGACCACGTCTGCTACCTAACGCCACGACAGGCTAACGGTGCAGCGCCGTTATCGCGTCGGTTTCTCGCCTACAGTTTATTAGACTTTCGGACCACGTGGCCCGAAGGTCGTGCTCCGTGGGAGCCCACGGGTCGTTGTTGTTGAATGTACATCGGACACGTTATGGCGTCAAATCGTGTGTCAGAAACATACAAAGCCAAATAAAGAAAGTAAAGTGGATTCCTCGATGATTAGGACATAGACTGAAAGTCCAGAGCGGCAGGCGTTACAGGTTTTAAATCCATCAGGACGAATTTACCCCCATTACTAATTTTGGCACCATTTTCTGATTTCAATTTTATAAATAGAAGTTTTTTTTATGAGTTTCATTAATCTTTTAGTCTTTTCGGTTATGAAATATTTTGAGAATTTTTTGTATTTTGAAAATTTTTAGGTGATGTTAACTTTATTGACATGCGTGCAGTAATTTTTAAGTGTTGTTAAAAACATGTTCGACTTGTGTATTCTCAGGATTCAAAAAATCCTGAGATTTCAAATAAACCGAACAAGCCCTTAATGTTACTCTTCCTCGACTTCTCCCAATTTTGTACAGGGAAGATATTTTTTTTGCTCGTAGCATTACAGAAAATTCAATTTGCACCGACAATAAAAAGGAGATTCCAATAAAAACTAGGGTACATCATTGAAACATCTTCATTTAAATCACGAGATATATGCTTATTATAATAAAATATTTATATTTTAAAAGAGTATAAAATATTTAAAATTAATAGTCGGTGAATGTGATACATCATTCAAGCATCTTCATTTAAATTAGCAAGATATATGCTTATTATAATAAAATATTTATATTTAATAAAATCGAGTGTAAAATATTTAAAATTAATAGTTGGTGAGTATAATGTGATAGAAATAATAGATTTGTGGTGTAAAGTGTTAAGAGTCTATAATTATATGGTGCAAAATGTATTTTTAATTGTGCAACATAGTACACAAATACGTATAGAGTTTAGAAGATAACATTTCATAAATAAGGAGATATATTTCTTGGTATAAATATTGTCCGGATACACTATATACAGACTACTTGAAAAAAAATATAGAAAGAAACGCATATGTTTCCATGGTAGATATTTATTGATATAAGTCGATGGCAGGATGAAAATAGTAGTTTGTGACCGGATATTTCAGTCATTTGAAATGCGAGGATATCGAGGTCCATACGGAAGATGAGAAGGCCCTCCGTCCGTTAACTTACGGGACTATCGCCCCCAACGTCAAAGACGTTTTCCAATCGGGAGAAAGAAAACGACGTCCGCCCTTACGATAATTTTATTTAATATTCGAAGCTATTCCTTCGTTTGTTCCGAGGGAAAAGACAAGGAGAGAAAAAACAAGTCTTTGTAGCTCTAGCATTTACATCACACTCTGTTCTCATTTTCGAAGTAACTATCTCAAGACAGATCGAGTCTCGCCTCTGCAACAAAGACCAATCCCTCGCTCAACCTTAACAGTAAGTGTTCCTCCACTTGTTCCTTAGTCGTCTAGATATCTCTATATATGTTGCTGTTGTAAGATACACGTAGAGGCAGAGACACGTGTGGATATATGCATGTTTGTGTAAATATGCGCAAGTATTTCCTGTTTTTTGATTTATTTGTTTTGGCTCTCTTTTTTGGGTGAATTCGGCGTTCCTTTTGCCTTTCTGGTATTTGCAGCTCTGTCTTCTAAATTTTGTTGGGGGTAAAATCTAGTTTCGCTTGATGTGTTTATTTGAGCATATGAGTATGCTGCATGAATGCCAGTTGGTGTTTGTATACAGACTACAGTATGATGATTCGGCGACTATGGTTTTCAATTTCTTGGCCTTATTTTTTAAAAAAATTATTCTGGGCTTGATCTTTAATTTGGTTACGTTTGTCGAGATTCATATACTCTGGAATAGATCCTCTCATTTTCTTGGTTTTTATTGTGTTTTACGTGAGGCACTCTTAGATTTAAGTAGCACAATCTATTGCAGATGATGCTTCCACCTCTGCTTAGTGCTCGTGCCATGTGCTCTACTTTGCTGTAGACTGTAGAGCACATGGCTCGAGCACTAAGCTCAACGGCAGTAGAGGTGGAAGCATCCTGCTGCAATACAATCAAGGCCTAATGGGCTTGGAGCCATGCCTAATCAAGCATCGAATCCCTGCTTCACCAAACTCTGTCATCCAAAAAGAGAGAAGAAGAGCTAAGTGTTGTACGAGTTTTTGGCTTTTTCCCCCTTCCTAAGACGGGATTAAGACTTTTGGTTAAGAGTTTTATGGTTTCATTGCTGGAGTACGGGTTGTTGTTTGCCTTTTGTACTTTCGATTTTTTTACCCCTTTGGGTACAACTTATCCGCTTGTACAAAGTTATAGAGTGACATCGACACTCCAAAGTAGTGCCATGTCCACGCTTTGTTCTATCATTTTTGCAACACAAACTGCATCCTTTGTCCCGTTCTATAAATTCCTTGATTATTTGTTTACTTAGTTTTCTAGTTTGGAACTTCAGCTGAAACACTACTACTTTTTGGCGTTTTTTTTCTTTTCTTTTTTCCATCTTTGTACCATCAAAACTGTTCTTTCCCCAAAGCTTAAACTATTTGGAAGTGATAGAAGTAATCTCCTTGTCACATATTAACCTCTATGTGCATGTGACGGTCAGAGTCTATATGATTGTTAATTATATGTTCTGAAGTCCTATGCCCTTAAAATTGCAATGAAATAGGCTTTAACTGACTGCGTATTTCTCTGTTTACACTGGGAAGCAGCATTTCGGGGTTCATTTATTTCAGAAGTCAGTTAGGTGCCATGCATCAAAACAGAGTATGCTTCCAACCTTGGTGGCATGGAATTGGACATGATCCCATCTCTTCGGTTCTCGTAGGGGAAATGACAAGAAGTTTATCTCCATCTAAAATTTCAAAAGATAGTTTAGGGTCCAAAACCAAAAAGTCACAACTTGAGGATGGAATGGATGCTCGAAAAGACGTCAACGGAAAAATAGAAATGGCTATTTTTTCACAATCAGGTAAATATGTTCATGCTACATGTTAAGGGACCTCTGCCCTCAGGACCCTCCTTTGGCAGTGAGCCTTTCTAGGTGTGAGACCCATCATAGAGGGATGCTAATGCTATTGTTGTACCAGTTAACTTGGTTTATGAAAGTCATATTTGTCAACAGATTGTATTCATTTAATGAAGTTTGTGATCTTGATATTTATCAACATGGTATATTCTGTTGATTGGCTTACCATCATCTGGAAGTGAGAAGAGACAGTGAGTGGCAAACTTAAGATATTTTATGAGATGTAGGGAATCAAACAACATTAGATTACCAGTTTTGTAGTTTGTTCTTTAAGCGAGTGAAGAGTGAAGTCCTATTTATTGTGCATATGAGTTTATATGGATCTTAATATGCTTATTGTTAGAATCAATATATAATTCTCATTTGGGTCAAGAGTTCCAAGATCTGGGACTGGTTACCCATGTATTTTTCAACTGGGTTCCAGTTTGAACCATTCACGAGTTATTAACTAGTTTGTAATATTCATCTCGCCAGAACCATATTATTGGTATCAAAGACCAAATTAGAGGTTATCGTACACATCTTATTTGATTTATGTGATTGGGAATTTTACGAATAAAAGTTGTAGAACTGTGCATGCTAATTTTTTTACATACAGGAAATACATCTAATGATATAAGTCCAAATGAGTTGGTTTGGATTGAATGCACTGCAAAAGGAAGAACGGTGAAAAAGACACGTCGCAGTTCAATATTTACCCAAGCCCTTTTGGTATCTTATTGGTGTTGAATGCCTCACAGTTGTGTCAATGGCTCTATGTAAGACAGAACTTATTTAGTTCTTAACTAATCTCCATCTTTTGGGATTCTATCCCATTAGTTGCTATCGCTTTTGCTTGTTTTGTGATCTGTTTGCTGCCTTCATTCGTATTGCCAAAGGATTTTCCTGCTTGTTTTCACATTGTTTGATGAGACTATTGTGCAAATGTTGGATATGTTGGTTTTTCAATTGCCTAAAATTTTTGAGCCCTGAAACATAACTGGCTATGTGATAGTAAATCTCTTCGAACATACTGAACTAGCAGTCCTTTTGTGATTGTAGTAATGAAGATTTTCCCTTGATGTGCAGATGGAAAGTCTGGAAAAGAGCAGCAGCATGCTAAATCCATTATGCCTCAAGCAATTGGAGAATACCTCACTCCACCTACCCAACTAGGAATTCTTGGCCACTCGATTGTAAATCTCCCCCCTAAAAGAAAAGAGCGCATTCCACACACATGCTAATCAAGTTGCTATACATTTGTAGCTTCTTAATTTGAAGTTTTGACCTTCCTTATTCTCTTAAACCAAGAGTATTTCTTTTTTTAATTTTTTAGCATCTTGATTTCTGAGTATATGTTTGGTTAATTGCAGGCATGTGCATCATATCAATATTCTGACCCATACTATAGTGGAGCTATGCCTGCTTTTAGATCTCAGGCTTTGGTATGCAAACTGTCATGCCTTTTGTATAGTTGAATTGATACAATGATGCTTGCTTGGTTTGATTTGTATAGGAATACACTGTCTATTGCTTCTCAATGAATGCTAAGACTCATTTTCCCTTGGGATTTGTTTTGGTCTCACATGGTTTTTCTTAGCGATATATTTGATCTATGCATCTATACGTTCATTAACCTTACCTATCAATTTGTTAAGAACTTCACTTCTCAAATTTAATAGGACTAATGTCCATACGCTTTGGCAGATGTCTTGAACTTTGCTACTGGTAAGGGTTTCCCTGTAGAGAAGCATTAGTTGGATAAGCAAGGAAGTAGGTCGTATTTTCCAAAGGACTTTAGTGATCAGAAAATAAGCACTAACCACTGATAGTGGTGCTGTGTTGAATTGAAATATCGAACTTTGAGTAGAAGTGACGTTTGTAGGAGTGTGGAATTCATTTAATTTTTTATCCCTCTTCTTTTGGGAGATCTACAGCTTTACTTCTAAGTAGGAGCGTGGAATTCATTTAACATATTGCAAGTGCAGCTGCAATTAGGTTAAAACAAATTCCAGCGACCATCAACTACTTGGAGAATGGGGGAGGAAGACAAGTAGTATATAGGTGTGGATCCTCAGAGTTTCCTGCTAAAGGTTTTTAGTATCTATTTACTCTAGCCATGTTAGAATCCATTCTGCATTGGCTTTCTAACTGCATAACCTGATGTAAGACTGAAAAAAACCTCTTTAAAGATCTTTGGCCGACTATCTCTAGTAAATATGAACTTCTTAAATGTGTGGTTTTTTCAAATGTAAAAATGCTAGCCATTATACATAGATTTCTAGTTTTAATGCTTGACTTGATACTATATGCTCTTGCCATTTAAAAGAGTAGCATTTGTTCAACACTGCCAAAGGAAGTAAACAAGATCCTTCAGGGTGCATACATTTTTAGGTTTCTAAGATGGTATATCAATAACATTCACACTAAATGGATTGTGTCAATTAAATTAATGCATTAAGGCCTGAAATGTGATAACAAATATTGGAGATTGATTTAGGTACATTCTCATTGTCTTGGAGTGCATCCTGATAGAATGGTCTTGCCCATTGAAGTGGCGAAGGAACCTGTTTATGTGAATGCCAAGCAATACCATGGAATTCTAAGACGTAGACAGTCACGGGCTAAGGCTGAGCTCGAAAAGAAACTAATAAAGTCTAGGAAGGTACTTTTGCCGTATATGCTCATTTTTCCTTTTTAACAGTTTCTCTTCCTATTGTTTACAATACAAAGATAGTAGGTTCATGGAATGTAGAAATGCAACTTAGAAAAGTTTCATAGAATCATAGCTGACTATTTTCTATAACCATCTCAACTGATTCTTAGCTTGGGAAGATGTTGCAGTTCTTCTTCTTTCTTTTTTTAAGGAGGGGGAGGGGAGGAGGGGGTGGCACTTACTGATATTCATTCTCAAAAGGATATCTAGTTCTACATAAAAGGCAGAAGAATATATGAAAATAAAATATAGAAATTAGATACGGGTTCAAAATGATGCATAATGCCAGACTACTTAAAGGAGCCTATTGTAAGTGCAGGCTGAGTACAGGAAAATTGTCTTTGATTCTGAAACCATAAGAAAGCTACTGAAAAAGATGTTTTGGCTAAAGAATGCGATCGAACTGCTTGGTTCACAATTGAAAGTGTTCGCTTTCATGAATATTATTTTAAGATCATCATTGCCAGTTATGGATTCAATTTTACAAATGAGGAAATTATATAAGATACTTTAAATTGCGTTTATCATATTTTGGATTCTAACCTTGCTTACTGTTATCACGCTCTACAGCCGTATCTTCACGAGTCCCGCCACTTGCATGCAATGAAAAGGGCACGAGGTTCTGGTGGCCGTTTTTTGAACACAAAGCACCTTGCCGGTAACAATTCGACCACAAAACCTGACAAAGGCACCATCAGTCCGGGAACTGACACTGCACATTCCTCAGATTCAATGCACTCCGAAACATCCAACTTCTCCAGGAATGTGCATCCATCATCTGGTCTCATGGAAGCTACAAAGATTCATGCGCAGGTAGTGCTCCAACCACAGAGTCCATACTCCACTGCCGATGGCAACAGCTGCTACACATTCCATCAGGGATTGTAGTTACACATACCACCAGGGATTGTAGTTTTCTTCCTATCATTCGCTCCCTGGTGAGAGGACAGAAGAAGGTGAATCCCCGGCGCAGCAGCATGAAACAGAGGGCTAATCATCAAATGAACCATTTCCGTAGCGTGAGGTTGTTCCAAGTCCTCAGAAGCTAGCTAACATATTCATCTCGAAAGCGAGTTACTGGGATCGCTTGGCCTGAGCCCACTTTTATAATAACTTCACTCCGTTCTTCCTCATCATTATGTTCGTTTATGACAGTGGTCATCAGGCAAAGCCGGACTGTGTGGTGTTTTATTCTTGGCTTGTGTTCTTATGTTATTGGGACGGGATAGGAAGATGCTACTGGAAATGGGGTTATCCTCGGCTCTTGTAGTCAGCGATTGCCTCTATGGTTGCCTTCCTCCGATGTACAAAGAAAGTGATAGTAGTAGGCGTTTTTAAGCTTGAATATTTGGTTGGTTTGTTTTGTCTTGTCACCTTTGTGTGTTCATGTTGGCACAATTTCCAATTTTCGCAATTTTTTAAACTTAAAAGTGCCTTGTGAATCGTTGTCGTTGGAGTTGGTGAGTCAATGGATCAACTAAACGAGGGGGACGAGACGAATTATCTCGGGGTAGGACAGCCTTCCAGAACTTCTAGGTTTGGACTGTTTGGTTAGAGCAAAACCAAGATGACCCTACCTTATTTCTTTTTGTTTTAGTAGTTGGAGCAACATAAACCTTAGGAAAATTCAATTGAGTTTCTTATTAGGGATAATTACAATTCAATTGAGTTTCTTATTAGGGATAATTACAACAAACGTTCACAAAATCAAATAAGTCTTTAAATTTAAAAGCACTCACTTTTGAAGGGTTCTGAAATGACTAAAGTGATGATAAATTTTAAATATTAGAGACTAATTTGATGGATTTTAAAATTTAAGAACTTATTTAATTTTTGCACAAATAACCTATTTGTTTGTGTGTTTGTTTTTTTAGAGACTTTAATGGATTACTGAAATAGGGCGAAGCAGATACTGTTCAGCATGTGAAATGAAGCTGAATTAAACCAAACTAAACCCAGTGTGACCGAACCAAAGCCTAGCATGTAAGGTTAATGGAACCCATCCAAAACGAAAAACGTACCATGCCGACTCCCACTCAACCCCCCCCCCCCCCCCCCCCCCCCCATTCAGTATGGCACGTGAAGTGGGAAATCGCATGCCTTAACAGGTGTACAAAACCTCGCACAACTAGCCAACCACGCTTCTCTTGCCCCACTTCGATATAGGGGTGAATAGCGGATTAGTCGGAAACAGAATTTGACATTCCGACATTTGGTCCACTAACTAGTGGATGACCAAAATAGAGTCCGCTTCCGCTTCCAACTCTTAGCTGACTTAGCGGAAGCGGATAGCGGAATTCCGACAACTTTTTGGTCCATATTTTCCAGCCCATTTAAGCATTTTTTTTCAATAAAAAAAATCTTACTCATTCATCACACAAATAAAGTCCTAAAACATGTAATTGACAAACAAATCTTAAAACATGCAATTCACAAAATCCTGTATTAAATAAATCCCAAATCAAATTTGAAATAACAAAATATTATAATACGAACACAATGAATTCTCCAGTCAAAGATGAAAAAGAAAGTCTGCATGGATAATAGGCACGGATGCAATAGAGCAACCAACACAAGCATGACAAAAGCTAATACAAATAAAGGTCAGGGAAAGTCCAAAAGTTGAAATAATACCTCAGTAGGTGCTACATGTCTTGAAAAATTGAGGCTCAGACAAATTGCCAGTTAATGATGACCAGTGCATTACGGAAGAGTTGGATAGTAGGTAGACATCATGTTTTGAAGTAGCCCAAATCAGGTTCCTTCGCTGCATGACAATTGCAAAAGTGTTTATCAACTAGGCCATAAAACTTGCATCGGTAAAATAGAAACTCCAATATGACAGGAGCTAACAAAAGACCAATATGCACATTCAAAAACTCATATATCTCTGTTGCTTTTGTTTGTCTATATAACCATTTAAGGGAAGGGAGGGACATATACTACAAATGGCACGAAAATCCTAATTAAGATATGCTTGACTTCAATATAAAAGATCATCAAAGCAAACAACGGGAAAGATTTAGAAAGTTCACAAACCTGGAAATGAAGGATTGTAGGCTTAACTAATCTTGTGTTGTGGAAAAATTCGTAGTAGCTACCACCCTTCTTCATTGGCTTGCACTCCTAAGAAGGGATACAATTATGGAAATATTCTGTAAGACCTTCATACATAAAACCCCACCTTTGAAAACAAAGGAGAAAGAAAGAACATAGAACAAGCAACAAACCTTGTCCACAGATTCCCCAGATAAAGGGACATTCTCATAATTCTTGTACTGTTCGAGCCTGGTCAGCTGCAAATATTCAAAGATAGAAGAATTCAAAACTCAACTCTAATACACAAACCAATATGCCATAAGCAATTATAAATGTCAAGAGCTAGAAGGGGAACCACCATGCTATACTCATCAACACCCAACTCTCCACCATCTCTATCATAGTTTTCTTCATCAAATTCAGGGCCAAAATTTTCCATTTCCTGATCCTCCACCATGTGATCGACTTGGTCCACCGCCTGGTAGGACATCCCCTTTCTGCATTCATGAGGACAATACCTAATATTACCTATTAAGTACTAAAAAAACAAAAACAGAATTTGAGATTCCAACTGAAAAGAAGTAACAAACATAACAAATAGAATCTACTCATACGAAAAAAGTACCCAGAAGATGGGGCAAACCAAACTGTGGAAAAACAACACAACCATGATAATGTTTCGACGGGAAGAAACATGAGTTGTTTGAACAAATAACGAAAATAATGAACAAAGAGACCAGCAATCCCACATACTAAATAATCAGTGGTGAACAACTTTTGAAGAAAGTTTGCTATATGTTTAAATCATATATATTCCTTAACAAATCTCCCATAAATCTGAGTATTAAAGACCAAAATCAAAACAAAACCTGTATACGGTTGAAAATGCAATTCTCATTAAAGAAGTAAAGATGAAGACTTAGTGGGGGCATAAGTAGTGTAGAAATATATGCAGAGAAAAGAACTTCCCAACACCTCAAAGCACAATTGCCCCGAGGGCTGAAGTTAGAACTGAGGAAGGCCGAGAGGGTGGCAGCACTGGCAGGGGAAAGGGACAATTTTAGGGCTGCGGCTGGGGGGACTCGAGGGAGGGGGAGGGGAAGGGGAAATTAGGGCTGCGGCTGGGGGGACTCGGGGGAGGGCGGAGGGGAAGGGGATCATTAGGGGGAAAAAATCAAGTAAACGACGTCGTCCTATTTATTATGGGACGACGTCGTTTCAAGTCAAGGGGAAAAAAACACCGGAATCGGATTTTCCGCCGAACTGGCGGAAAATTCCGCTTCCGTTATTGGTCGAAAATAACCTCCGGATCCGGTTCCTGGAAGAGGCAGAGCTTATCTTCCCGGAACCTGTGACGGAACGGATCCGGACTTCCGCCGGAATCCGAACCGGACTTACAGGCCTACTTGGATAGACCCGACCCAGCAAGCCATTGGCTGGTCGAACTTTGAAGCTGAAAAAGAGGCCATGCCGATTGCCGCCCTCCATTAGGAACAGGAGTAGGATGCCGACCAAGGAGCAGTCATGATCAAAGGTCCCGGTCAATACGACATAAATACGAACTGTTTTTTTCTTTTTTCTTTTTCTTTTTTTAAGCTCACAAACTTTCGTTTTTTATGGCAGTAATTTGTAGAGAACACACAGTTAGACTAGAAGATTTCACCTGTCCGGTTTCAATAGCAGTATTTATAAAAAGAAAAACCAAAAAAAGGCCACAAAAGCAAGTTAAATTACCACGAGAAATGTTGTTTATTTGCATTCATGGGCAGTAGATGATATTTTAACTAAGTCATTGTGTCCGATAATCTGGTTTCAACCGTCAGTTGCATATCTTTCCTCACCAAAAGTTACAAAATAGCTTACAGGCATATCTTTTTGTGTAAGTAGCTTACCGGCAATTGTTACCAAGCTATCTGGAATTACCCACACTGCCGCAGAAATCATAAATCATTTCTCATTGCCCACGTAGGGGAAAATATAGTAATTGTTGGTGTTCTAAAACAAGCAACGAATAGGGGGGAGACAGAACAGAGACAAAAAAAAAAAATCAATGATATGATGTTCTCACATAACGATATCTAGAGCCTTGTCTGTTTTTTGCCCCTTCAAGTTATAGAATAAAAGATTGAAGAAAATTTTAAAATGAGACCCCAAGTTAGTACATCCGAGGAAGGGAATCGTTAGATCAGCTGGTCGGATCCATTTAAGTCATCTGAAAATGAGTCAATAGCATAAACGTTGAGTCCTCTCGTCCGTCCAGGCGCACCTCCTTTGAGTGTGAACAGATCCAACACAATCCTGCTTAGCATACATATCCATGTAAATAAGTTGAACAAACTCCTTGTTATATATTTAATCAAGCAAATAAGAAGAAATTTACAAGTCCTTTGATGCTGCTTTCATTTCTGGACTTCCGCACTTAATGAAGATTTTCTGATCAATTTTTGATATTGATATGTCCGTAGGAAGATCAACCCCTTTGGGCGCTGAATTGACATCTAAAAGAAACAAATCTCTTTTATGGTATGCCGAAACAAGGGAATACGAGTTACAAAAGTAAGAAGTACTTGAGGGACTTCTTACATGATGTATGGGAAGCAGTGACATTTCCATCGAGTCCCAAGAGTTTCTACAGCAGATGAGAGTTATCAATCAGCATATGAAAGCATAGAGAAGTGAAATCATTCACCGGGCACAGAGGAAAATACAACCTAGCTTAAAGCATTCTGACAGTTACCTTAAAACTTTCATAACACTCTTCAAGGTTATCATTATACAACATATGATCAAAGATGTTTGATGATTGCCCTTGCTCGATCTCTGCTTGAGCATTTCGTAGACGCTTCAGAATCTGTTCCTCCGTCTCTGTTCCCCTGTTTACAGTATTCAAGTTGGAACCAGGATGGTGGAAATTAATTATTATTATTATTATTTTGATAACTCAGGAGCTCCCAAGGTCAGACCACTTCGTGTACCCGACCTTACAAGGCAACCTGAGGGCATGTGTCAGGACCCCACCCAACACACCCCAGATAAGTCAGGGGCGATAATGACGGTGTTGGAGCTCGAACTTTGGACATGTGAGAACCCAAGCCGTTGCCTTACCGCCAGACCAAACCCCTGGTTGTGATGGTGGAAATTAATTATAAAAGATACCTAAATGAACATCTCTAAGTTACCTTGCACGGAGGCGCTTCTCTAGTTCCTCCATTGATGGTGGACAGACAAAGATGAATATAGCTTCAAGAGAACTAGCCCTCACAGACCTTGCCCCTTGAACATCGATGTCTAGGATGCATCTCTACATTGAAACCAGATAAAAGCATTTCAATCTGCAGGGAGACTCGCTTTCATTCTACTGGTGAAGGAATGCTTGATTGAGAGTGCAATTTAAAATGCTCCTATAAGCATCCAATTAAATAAAATAAAAACAAAATCAATTTCGTCTCATGATAAAGCAAAATTTGGATCACCTGACATGTGAATCCAAAAAGACCAAGCCCTTTCCAAGCTCGTATTATATAAATTAGCAATATCAATACATAATATAGTTTCAAACAATCACCATAGTAAAACTACATCATTAAGTACTAAAATGGTTTCTTCCAGATAATAGATCAACTTCACCACATATGTGCATAAAGACCCAACAAACTGCAAGTTTATTGGCATTTTCTTTAGGTTTAGGCTGATAAATTTGTATGCAAATTCCATTTATTGCTAACCAACCAAAAGGCTCATTTTCCATTCATGAACAAAGCAAATAATTCTATGGAAGTTGTTAATATAACTGCTATCTTCCTCACTTGTGACTTCTGAGTACAAAACTTTTCCCAGAACAAGAATAATCAATATATTTGCTAACTATGGTTGGAAAATAACAAATGGTTCTGCGGTTTAGGGTCTTGTAAGAGACTTTAAATGGAAAGGCATGCATATTGCCCACGTCTGACGATCTCAGCATTAGGGGATAATCATATTTTTGGAACTGAAGCAGCCAGATATTTACCTTTCCAGAATCTGCTACCACTTCAACAGCTTCAACACTAGTTCCATAGATATTTCCATGAACAGAAGCAAACTCGAGAAACTTGCCATCTTTTATCTCCTTCTCCATAGCACTTCGCTCCGTGAAATGGTAATGAACTCCATCCTTCTCCATGCCCCTTGGAGCGCGGGTTGTGTGGCTCACCGAGAATCCAAACATACATGGGAATTCCTTCATGAGCATGGATATTAATGTACCTTTACCAACTCCAGAGGGACCACTAATAACAACTGGCTTCTCAGCGATGCCTCTCACACCCTTACTCCAAGCAACAACCTCAGTCCCCAGTACTTTTCTCTGTTCGCTAACAAATTGGGTGTCCACCTACCAACATAAAAAAATCAAACACCATCAGGAACAAAATGATCTCACATGGCCTATGACTTCAAATGCAACTAGAAAGAAGAACAATATGATTCCAATGTTAGGGTTTCCAAATGAACTCCTTCACAAACCAACCTCGAGAAACCAAAAGCAATCATCTGGGGTAGAACCTTTCTTAATAATCAATATTCGATCCTCATTTAAAAGCACTGCTGAATGGCCTTTACATGGCTGTGGTTTGGTTCCCAGCACAATAGGATTCACCCTGCAAATTGTTTCCGAAGTTAGTAACAACACCTGAATGAAGCAACTCTCAAGTCTACAACAATAAACTCACAATTCGCCTCTAGTCTGGTCAAAAAGCTTAACTCCAATAGAGGATGTCGATTCTTCATCAGCTCCACCAATCAGATACTGTAAGAAATATAAACGGATATTTATTAAGTGAATCACTAAAGCACAAAAAGCAACACTATAGGAGATCGTATACGATTTGGATAATCATACTGCTTTATTGCCAATGTCTGTGGCTGTTGCACAGCCCTTGGATTTTAAATCAAACCCACTTGGAAATCCCGTCTGCAGATCATCAAAAAGGAAAGCTGGGGCTTCACCCTAATGGCCACAAGAAAATACAGATCAAAATTACCAGAATGTAAACTCTTTGATCCACATTTAGATGTCATTGTCTAATTGCATTCCTTGTGAAAGGTCGCATTTTCCCACTAAAATTCAAACAAAAATGATCCAACAGTAAAATAAAATTGATAGCTCACCATGGAGAGATCTATGCCTCCAATTCTATGTTCAACCTGCCCAGTATACATAGAAGATTGTGAGAATATGTCCATATTTTCTGGATCTAGCAACATACGTGGCGTTCTAGCTCGATAGTGATAAGAGGCAGAAACTCCATCGAAGAAATCAGCGATATCCCAACAAAATACTGGCAAAAATCCCAGCTTGAAGCCCATAAAAACAAAAGCAGACTCCAGAAAATTTAGACACGGATGCACATCCAATGGTTCGAATGCAATACAGAAATACCCACACAAAAAATGTATAGAATCCAATAGATGCCATTGAAAAACACCAGTGCAATTTTTATTAGAAAATAAATAAAAAATTTGAAAAAATATAAGGATCAAAGGACCGACTTCAGCTAAACGGAGTTAACAATGCATTGGGAGAAGAAAAAAATAAAACGAAATAAATCAAACAGATTGAGAACCCTGTACCTCTGAATAAGCACTAAGCAGCAATCGAAAAATCGAAAAATCAAATATTATTTTCTAGAGCAGATGTGAGAGAGGATTTTTATGTGGGCGAGTGCTCTTTTTCAACGAAGTCTCTCAACGGTTTCAAATCAGAACATACATAGGATGGGAAAATTCACAGGGCCGGTTGAAGAAGTTGCAAGAAGAGCTGGGACTCGGTCTCATATTTGTAGGAGAGAGAGTCCCAGAGAGAGAAAGAGAGACAGAGAGTGGTGGCTCTTTGGTCACATTCAATTCACGAAACAAAAAGACCGGCTTTCGTTTTCTTGTGAGGTGCATATGAACTATGAAGTTTCTTCCTCTATTTTCTTTTCTTTTCTTTTTTTTTCACAAGTTCCTTTCTTTTTTATTTATTTAGCTACTGTTTACGAAATTTTCGCTTTTTATCTCCATTTATCTTCCTACCTTTTTGGCCAATGAGCTATGGCTCAAGTGGCATTTCCTCCTCTACGGAGGGTCCTGAACTGGGGTTCAAAACCCCCCACCCCCACCCCAGGCTCAAGCCTGATTTACCTAGAAAAAAAAAAAATCTTCCTACCTTTTTGGGTTAATTCTGTTACTTATCTCGGTCCCCACTGCCCCACAGTTTTATTCTTTTCTCTCGTTTCCTCTTTCTGGGTGAAACCCAATTGGTTTCCTGCAGTGGAAGATATTTCACCCACAAACCTATGTCAATTGGGCACTAACCTTTTTATTCTTATTCCATGGAATTCTCTGTCATCAGATCTTTTTTTCAAGAGTGAATATAACTTGACCAGAAAAAAGAAACTGCCCAAGCTGGCCACCTTTGGGAAATTACAGAAATTGTTGCATGAAGGTGACATTAAACCTAGACTCTAATTGGATGGAAGAATGACACGTATGTTCACACATGATTAGGGAGCCAACACGTATTCTCGTAACGTAAGATGATTGATTTGAAGTTTATATGTATTTCAGCCCTTGGATCCCAGCTTCCCCACCTCAAAATGTACGTAAAGGGAGAAGATAAAAAGGGTGGTAGTAACCATGCCAATGATTGGGTTGATTTGTAAAAATATTCTATAACACAAATAAATTTAATAAAATTTATATAACAAACATTCCAATTTTAAAAATACATACACAAAAATCAATACTTTTTACATAATCTCCAACAATTTTTTACATAAATTTCAATAACTTTTTTTTAAAAAAAATATAATAAATATTATCTTTTTATACTTTTACATATACCTCTAATATTTTTTTATTAAATTAATTACATCAAATCATCTATCTCTACACATTTTTTATAAAATTCGAAAAAAATTAAATATTTTTAAAACTTTTTACAAAACCCTTATATAAAAACTTATAAAACTCTAATTTACATAAATATTGACAATTCTATCAAAATTATTAAAAATCTTATAATTGTTTAGAAAACGAAAAACAGACATCACTTCTATTCTCATCTTACGTTTGATCCGATGCTTCCTTTCCCATATAGGCTTATAGTATATATTGAAAAGTTGCCGCGACGACATTGATACATCATTCATCAGCCAACCCTCAAGCTACAACCTACCTGCGCTTAGTATCAAACATTGTATAAATATTGTGGGGTCAGCCGGGACTCTCAATTGTCTTCCGACTGACCAAACTCCAGAAGAAAGAGTGGAAGTCATGGACGACGACTTTGATCGGTTAATAAATAAACAATTTCCGAAATGCAACGGAAGCTGCCCCAAGTCGGCGGGCGTTGTCAATGTGAGGTGGACCAAATAGTCGTTCAAAGATGTTGAAAATTTGAAATGCCAAATCCTGCTTTACCCAGTCAAATTACTTGCTTGAACGTGCCTTGCAGTCGCCTGGAGATTTTGCTGGAAACGCATGCTTTTTGCCAACGGGATGTTGAATGCCTAAACCCTCCTTCGTGTATTGTTTGAAAACAGCTGACATAGAAAAAGAGTGTTGTTTGAAAACTGCTGGATCTAAAATAATCTCTCTTAGTAATAAATAATCTCATTTTATCAAAAATAAACATAAAAATTTACTCTAATCATATATCTGTTCAAGTTTTCATCAATTTTCACACATCAAAATTTTTAAGCTCCTAAAATTTTAACAGGCAGACGCTACCATATATATGACTTGGTCTTGTACCATGTTACTTCTATCTCTCTTTTTTTGTAAATAATTGTCATAAATTATACAATTTACCTAATGAAGCATTAAAGTTGACTATATAAAATGAGATGGGAAAAATATTTTAATATGCCCCACATCTATGGATAAAAATTAAATTAAACCTTATAACTTTTAATTTATTTTTTACGTCCATAAGTTTTCAAAGATATCAATCCTCACACTTTACTATAAAAATTCACCATATTTTTTTCAAATTTTTAGAGAATTATTTCCATAAATTTATTATATTTTTTGTCTGATTTAACCGTGAAATTAAATTGAGAGGAATGATTGACGTTTGTAAAACTTATAGTGTAAAATAGGGTTAAATATACTTTTGGCTCCCAACTATTGGAGTTATGACACTTTGTACTTTAAACTATCAATTTCGTTACATTTTACCTCTCAACTACCAATTGTTTATATTTTGATTTCTTACGGTTAATGTAGACAGAAATTATTATTTTTGATTCAGTGAAATGACGATTTTATCCTAATAATTATATTTTGTATATAAATAAATTTATCATTTTAATAAACAATAATAATTTATGTCCAAATTAATTAATAATAAAGATAAAAAGTATAAAACGATTGATAATTAAAAAATAAAATTGATACTTTAACGTACAAATTATCAAGATAAATCGGGGGCGAAACATTGTATTTTTCTTGTAAAAAAATTAAAAATGATGGAATCTAATGTTGATATATATAGGTTGCGTTTGTCAACATAAACATCCCCAAAATAGTATCTCACTCCTAATAAAATAATTCAATATAATTTCTCTCTCTCCTATAAAAAAATATAAAAAATTACCTCTCTTCACCTTTTCACTAAACCCAATATCAACATATATTCTCATACCAAAAATATTACAACACAAACACAACCATAATATATGTGACATGTTTACCAATAAATAATAATTTTCATCTGAAGAAAGAGAAGCTACGCCCTAGCTAGGCATAGGACCTAGGTTATTTGTAATAGAAACGTAGAGCGGTTATTGAGTCTCCATACAGCGATCTCAGCCCTCAGATACTCCAAGGACTTGACTAAGATCTCGGCAAGGGGGAAGGGTGCTTATTAAGAAATTCATTGAATCCCCTTTTTTCCGGTATTGAAAAATTACGGTGCCCGTGGGTGGGTGCGACTTGGCCAAAGAATAAACAAATGGAATAGCCGCTCTGCCCACAGGGAAGAAACAACTTTCCGCGGGCATGCTTAACAGAGAATCCAGCCTCTAAGCAATAGATTTTCTTCACTGCCATTTGCCATGAGCGGACCCCGCTGTTGGCTTATTGCTTGAGAGCCAAATGGTCCCTAAACAACCTTTTTAAGATTCTCGAAACATTTTTATATTCCATGATGGATGTTGAATATATGTAATTCCGCATAAGTTTGATCGAATTTTGTTATGGCCTCGGGCCATTTCCAGTCAGAGCATGAAGCACGAAGCATAAGAAGCGTGATCTTGGATCTTGTCACTCCGAGAGAATAGCACACTTTCTAGAAGAACGAATGATCTGGCACTTTTTATGAGACCCCAACAAGCAACTAGCTAGGCGTGACCCGCAGCCAACGGCCTTTTTTAAAAAAAAAAAAACAAAGTGGCTTCTAAACAAATGGATGGAGGAAGGCAAATGATTTCCTACACTACATATGCTGCCTTTTCATTTTAGCTAGTGGGAAATTATCCACTGCATATTGTGGTCAAAAAAGCTACCTTACTGGGCCAGCCTAGCACAACTTGGGTGCATATATAACCAGAGAAGTGACCTGAAAAATTATGCTCTGAATGAGAGGTTAATGATCTATTGGTTAGGAAATATTAAACTTCGAAATATACGAAAATTACCATCAGAAGCCTCCTCCTATACGTGCGCCGACAGTAACAAACAAAAAGAGGAAGCCCACTAGCCGCCCCTCTTGCCTGAGAAAAGAAGGAACAAAAAGTAGCTTGCAATTTGATCGATATTGATTAAAGATTCCCTCCTCTATTTGATAAGAAGCATCTAGCGATACTCTTTGTTCTTGTCATATTCGTGAGGGTGACATATCCACAACTTTGAAAAGCGTTCTTGAACCATGTGCTTGCCTGGAAGGCCACCGCTTGCCCTTTTCGGATGCCGACGTTGATGAGGATTGTGCATTTGTAGGCAAATGTATGAAAATTTGCGAGTTGTCGGGATTCCTCGATTGCTAGGATCCAAAAGATTCGAGGGTTTGTTTTATGGGTCAGAGATTTTGAAAAAGGAAATCTCGAAGACTTTGTTCTTCGCAAAGAACAAAATTAGTACGAATTTTGAATATCCAGCTTCATTAAATAGTTTAACCAACTGATCTTATAAGAATTTGGCTTAATTACGTGTGATATCCATCTTTTATAAAATAGTTATCGTGGTATGACTTTCAACAAAATGGTATATGTGGTATAATTTTGAGACAAATTAGTCTCACTGTCCAAATCACGCGTTGACACGTGTTTTTTAGCATTAGTATTAAATCACGAGTGATATACTTCTTTTAACTCGTAAAAATAGTCTTAGCCTCAGCCTTAGACTCAATTAGTTCGATCCAGTGGAATAAACGCGCGAGATTCATCTTCCACGACGACTGTTGACGTGTTAACGTGTAAATGACAAGTGACATGTACACCACTTTCCCGTTAAGTGGGTAACTGCAGTTGGACAGAGAGATTAATTTGTCTCAAAACTATACCACAGAGACCGTTTTGTTGAATGTCATACCACAGATACTACTTTGTCTCAAAACTATACCACATGGATCATTTTGTTGAAAGTGAACTATTTTGTAAAAGTTTGATACCACATTGACCGGTGAAGTAATTAAGCCTAAGAATTTATCCTAAAGTTCACTTTAAGGAACGAATTATTTGAATGGGTCACCGGATTTTCTGGGACGAACTTTTAAAGTTACAAAAAATTGTTAGATTCTCGGCGCATATACTTGGGATCGTTTCTGTTTGGTCGCATGTATAAGTAACCGAGCAAGACGGACGCTTGGGGTCATTTCTGTTTGAACTTTGGACAATTACAAATTTTCGCTTCTTTGTTTTTAACGGTTGAGTGTCACTAGCTTCTTTTTTGGGTTCTCTCTCACTGGTATCTTCCGTTTGATTCGGTCGGGTGAAGAAAATTAGGGAGATGTTCGGTTTGAGTAAAAATGTAGGGTTTTAGAGAAGTGAATATTTATGTTGAATAGTATTTTATTGGTTTTTGTATAAAGTGGAAAAAGAAATGATTTGATGTAATTTTTTAATAAAAAAGTATTAGAGTTATATGAAAAAGTATAGAGATAGAAAATTTATGTTGAATAAAAAAGTAAAAAGTTGTTGGAGATTGTGTAAAATGTATTAATATTTTTATTTAAATTTTGAATATATTTGGTAGTAGTTTATTGAATGAATTTGAATCCTGAAAAAATTCACGAAACAAACATAAATTAGGAACAAACTTCCATTTTTGTGTCATGCGCTTACCGTTAATCAACGTCTTGAGAAACAAGAAAAAAAAGAAAGAAAGAAGAAATTAACGTCTCGAGAGAAAAATCTAGCTCTCTGCTGAACTTTCTCTTAAGGGCCTAGAATGCAGGACTGGACAATGTTTGGGCTGAGAATCAAGCTGTGGGTTGGTTATTGTGCTAGCAGTTAGACAAATGGCCCAGAACCGAGTTTCAGTTCTCTTTTAACATTGCACCGGTTCTGAAAGGGAGGTCGTACTATTCCAGAACTTGTCCCTCTGAAAAGGCCCATTTGACTGTCAAATGGGACAACCATATAGCTAAAAGAGTCCAAGTTCAGTCCAAAAATTGTTCTGGGCCATCTTTACGCAACAACCTCATTGTCGAATATGGCGGTCTTCGTTATTTCAATTGGTTGTCATGGCTATATTTTGTCATGTAACTGTTCGTTTCGATGGGAAAGAGAGACTGCACATATACCATCCACGTTTTTTTTTTTGGGCATAAATAGCATAAACCATCCACGTTTTAAACATACAAAAGGCGTACTATATGTTTGATCAAAAGCTTGAGAGCTAATTCGTTCATGTATGATGCTCTTTTGATATACTAATCTATATTCGAAATGAAAGAAACCAATATGTAATTGTGAATGTTGCATTTTACATTTTTTTAGCTATGATCCAACCACACCCATCAACAGGGTCACACTCGCTCTCTGCTCGCCCAAGTTCTAGAATCCAATCAAATCGCAGACACCTGTTCCAAACATTGTGACTTAAAGTTGGCGCCACTTGTACATTCCACCTCCACGTATTATACTTCTGTTACATCACGAGGAATATTGCTCCAAAAGCGACATTCCAAATGCCATCGTTTGATTGGACTCCAAAACTCTATCAAGAAAATAAGATAAAATAGTTATTTGTGGACAATTCAAAACCGCGTAGCATTAGTCTAATTATATTCAGTATTCTCCTTTATGCGACCTAATTCAAGATTATCGGGCCCAATGTATTTATTAGTTTATCACGTGAGATGTGGAAATTTTTGTTCAAAATGATGTGGGAAGGGGTGATTAGCGTGGTATGATCTCGGGTCGCGCAGCCCTCTCAAGTCACACATGTCAAGTAAGTCCAGCTTTAGAGTAGGAGTGACCCCAAAGAATTATTTGCACTTGATGGAATTCAAACCTTAAACCTTAAGGGGAGCACACCCCTAGGCCCCAGGTCTTGACCACTCAAGCCAACCCCTTGGGGTGTACCAACTCTACCAGCTTATCAGCAAACAAGTATCTCAAGGTAAATTAATTTTCAAGAAATATAATTAATTATCAGGATGGAGGTAATTCTTTTAGAATTGGGCATTTCATTTTGCAGCGTGAATATGGTTCCAAACATAACTAAAAAATGGACGAACAATAATGTTATACCCGCCGACATCTTGGCAAATTTTCAGCTCAATAAATGGATCAATAAAAAAAATAATCGTTAACAGTTCATGCCACAAAATTGTATGAGAGATATGATAACTAATTATCAGGGAAAACCATCAAATAATCTACTAAAGGAGATCCATTGGAGTAAGTCATCGAGGTGAAGATTAGCTATATGTGCAGAATTAACATTATTTACATGGGCGTAGGAGATCATGCATGTCTAAAACGTGCTTAGTGCACTTCAAACAAGGGTCCCGACTCTGCCGCACTAATGATAAAAGTTGGTTGGATTCAACCTCAAGTACTGGAATATATAGCTAGTTGGCGTTCAAGGATTGGTTTAAAGCTTAATCAATTCCTTCCTACTTATTAATATAGGGTATTAATGCTAAAGGATAATAAGAGTCCAAACCGCACCAATCCTACTGATACACGTATCTCAATTATTGATTCTGGGACCTCGTGTGAACACCATCCTAGAAAACAACAGCTAATCTCTCAGACTCATAGGAAGGGATGTGCCGACTGTCGATCGTGACCATGGTGCAGATAAAAAATGGGTAATAGAAAAAAAAGGTGGAAAAAAACAAAGTGATAGAAATATATATATTCGAAATTCGAGTACTCTTTTTTTCTTTTATTTTTTCATTTATTGCCTCGAGTGTAAGCTTATTAATTAACATGCTTCCCTTTCCCTTACGTTTTACGGCTTCAGTCAAACCCGAGTACCACTGTTGAATTCTCCTTCAATATATGTGCGTGGTTCATATTTCTCTTCCACATTCTTGAGACCTTAAACCACATATAGACTAATACTTAAAACTGCTTAATATTTCTCTCCCACCAGTTTGCTTCTACTTCCTTGGCGTCTTATTTCTTCTTCCTATGTTGAATGATCAGAGGGCTACCACCAGCCATGGAGAAGACAATCAGGAAGACGAACAAATCCGGGAAATTCACGCTCTGACCCCACCTCACCCACCTCCGATGAACCGTGGTCGTCGAAGAGAAGTTTGGGAAACTAGCAGCCATAGATCGTCGTCTATGTCAGTGGCAAGTGAAGGTGCTTCAAGTGAAAACTTCACCAGCATGAGCAGGGAATTCAGTGCCTTAGTGCTTGCAGGGTCGGCTATTGATGATAATAGTAGTAATGATCGTCATGATCATGAAGGCACAAACAATGCGAACAACAACCTTGCAAGGATTGGAGAGGACGATATGCTGGAGGAGGAGACGAACCCATTGGCTATCGTACCGGATAACCAATTATCTCTGGACCCGGTTCCATCCCCTGTACGAGGGCCTCCTGTAGGTGGGTCCTCGTCCATAACTGGTCAAGGTGAGATTTCAGTGCAAAGAGTGAAGAAAGAGGAGGTGGAGACGAAGATATCGGCATGGCAGAACGCGAAGATTGCAAAGATCAATAATAGGTTTAAGAGGGAGGATGCGATCATTAACGGCTGGGAAAGTGAAGAGGTTCAAAAAGCGACGTCATGGATGAAGAAAGTTGAGGTGCGTAAATTTTTCACTCTGCTGCACGTTTATTTGTCCGTTATAATGAAACCTGCTTCTGTTCCTTTGTTTGGTTGAAATAATGGAAATCGTTGTCAGGTGTTTGTCGCGTTTTCACGCAAGTAATTTTCGGATCATGATGCATCGACTTACTCTTAGGACTAGATAAAAGGCTTTCCATGTTTGTATGCATCATCGAGCATGCAGAAAGAAGATTTTTCACCTCTTTAAGACTTCAGACAAATACGATCAAACTTACCAAATTTACTGTTCGCTGCCTACTGGGTGCGCATCATGGGGTAACAAAGTCACTTTGCAGTAAGTGTTAAAAAACCTGTATGCAGCAGTTTGCGCCCTCCCTAATTATTTATATATATAAGTGCCTATCGGGAAAGTTTTGCTTAGCTTCTATTGTTCAGTTGTATGTTGTACGTTCAGGGGCATTGGAGAGCCATTCTCGCGGGATTCTATCCAGACCGTGGGTCTATACTGTCATGACCGAATCCCGCTCCTATAAGTATGACAATAGGTCTTTAGTTCTTTTTTTTCTACGTAATAGGCCTTTAGTTCTTGCTTCCTCTAATTTGTTGGACTAAACTAGAGTTGTTGGCTTGACTTCATCAAATATTGCTCTGCTTTGACGTATCGAAAATACAAAAATTGGGAAAGGCATCTTCGGCATACTGCTAGTTTAGGACTGAAATATGAACTTCTTAAGAATCTCAAGAATTGTTCTCCTCTCGTAGTTGAGCTTTTATTATTCTGTTAGTCTCTAAAAGCTACTTCATCGATTTCAAGTACAACCTTGACTTGATTTTCAACTTTGCTTTTTGTGTCGGTTTGAGGTACTATGACTTCTATTCATTTTGTTTTTTGGGTAAAAGACGTGATCTATTCGTTACCATAACCAATTAGTTTCATATTATGCAGAGGAAGCTAGAGGCGAAAAGAGCAAAAGCTCTGGAAAAGATGCAGAACAAGGTGGCAAAAGCGCGCAGAAAAGCGGAAGAGAGAAGGGCATCGGCTGAGGCTAAGAGAGGAACAAAAGTGGCCAGGGTTCTTGAAGTAGCAAACTTGATGAAAGTTGTTGGGCGAGCTCCTGCAAAAAGGTCCCTCTTCTGAACCCTGCACTGATTTAGTGATTTACCCTTCCCTTTCCAAACAAACCTGGAGAAGAAGAAAAGAAGAAGAAAATTTATGGAGGTAATATATATATATATATATAGCTACACCCAAATTATTAATAGGGCCCCTTCACCTTTTCAACTATAGGGTGCCTTATATGAGATGGGGCGCAGTGGTTTGGCAACTAAAAAGTAAAACAATATAAACAGATTTTCTGTGTTTAATATCATTTTCTTGAGTCATATTTTAAAGTGTGTAAGAATATTGAGAAGTGAGAAGGGCTTGTACGTCAGTGATGGTGGTGAAAAAAGAAACCTCTTAGTCTTGTACAGTTATATTGCTTCGATCTTTGCCATGACGCTATGGGGAGTTGGTGCTTGATTTCATACTTATCTAAACGTAGAACATTCAATTTTGCATCTCTTTGCTCCTGATTGGATGGTCTTTCGTTAGATATATACACTAATATTGCATAAGCCTGCCGACAGATGGAGCGGTATTGCTTCAACATATATGCCACCCATGGCTTATAAGCACCACATAGAGGAATCCCATGCAGCCATGCATGCTCTTACAATATGTTACAAATAGGCTAAAAAGTGGGAACACAAATATCTCCGTACCGAATAAGAGAGCAACAACTTGGTTACAGATATGGGCGATGTCTATTCGATCTTTCATTCTTTCTTCTGAAACCTCTGTCGTTTGGATAAAAACTCTCTCATAGAAGCTCAGTGGGGTATCTGCGCGCCATCGGCGAACCATATTATAATCTTATCTAAAATCATCCCAATTCGTGTAAGAATGCTATGCGCAAGTAGGAACTTATTCCTAAAGTAGCTAGGAATCCATGCACAGTCATTTTAGTGGAGAGGCCAGTTGCGAGCCGGAAGTAACGGCGGAATCAAAATCTTGCTTTCTATCAACCCAAGGGCGTTGTGCGTGTTGGAAGAACTGTTGTTTTCCAACAGTTAGTTTTCCTTAAAGACGGCTGGTTTCTCATCTGTTAGTTTCCCTAGAGTTTTTCATTAAAACCACCCACAAAGTTTTAAAGCTAAGACTAGAAGCTTCTCCCTTACGTAAAACTCTACTCTCTTCTGTAAGTATCTCAGTTGTTCAAGCACAAATGTCTACCTGGAGGTAAAAGAGCATATTCTAGTTTATATGTTTTCAGTTCTTACGGTGCTTACTCCATATCCAAACTTTTCCCGCTAATTACGAACCAATATATAATTTTAGGAAGCGGGCATCCATGAGGTAGTCCAGTGAGTTGAACGTGTTGATGGGCATAGAAAACGGTGCATAAAGCTTCAGTAGATCACTCTAAATAAATTAATCACCGAAAGCAACCAAAAGCGTCTTACTTAATCCACATTAAGTAGGGAAAAGAGAAATCGCACTGTTGTCTGAAGCATTTTATTTTCATTATTTGACAAAAGGAAGGGCGAAGATGTTGAAGAACTAAAAATCTAAAGGGATCTTGGAAGTCACCTTTGGGCAGTAAAATTCAAGCTGGAGAGATTAACTGTGTTTTTCTTGAACAGATATTTTAACAAGAGTACTTAAGAGCTGCCCCTCACCTCACGTGCATTTTTTATATGCAAAACGGAACATTTAGCAAGGGTTTGGAATCCAAAGAAACTCTCGTGCACGATAAGCTCCATGAAAGTTATAACGTCTAATCAGATGTTTGGCAACCGGGGTGATCGTTTCTGCCTTGATCATCCCTTAGAACCGATGCCATGCAACACAATGCTGCCATAGTTAAGAAAGTAAAAAAAAAAAAAGTCAAAGAGTGAACAAGTCTTAGTAACCAAAAGAGAAAAATAGTTCTTTGTAAACAGTACAATGCAATTATTATGCATGCATGTCTATTTCCCATTAATTAACCTCCTAACAAAGAACTTGGACCGTGACTCTCTTTTTTACCTGAATTTGGACCGTGACTCACTAGCACTAGTTTTAGGGATGTCCCACGCATGGCAATTAAGAAAGACGATAGACACCGAAATGGGTCACATCAGGAACAAATGAACGCTGCAAATTAGGTTCCATCGTCTGTTAGCGAAAAGTTATGCCTAAAAAGAAGATATTCAAAGATCTCCCGTACTGACTAGGCCTGCAATTCTTTTAACCAAGCAAATCATGGAAACCTTTTACTGTTTCTGTTCCAACTTACACTTTTTTGTTTTGTTTGCCTTTGACGTTTCTTTTTTCTTGCAAGCACCGACTGATGATACCAACTTTTTTGGTATTGTTTCTTATGGGCTTTACAGCAATTTATTTGAGCACCCAAACAGACTTTCCAAGAGCCTGGCCGATCGTAAGGTCCATAGTAGTTTTTTCTTTCTGGGTAACGGTCCATAGTATTTCATCCAAACAATCTCGAAGGTCCAGACAAGCAATAAGCCTTCTGACCAAGCCAATAGGCCCATACACATATGGTCGAGGGACCCGCGTTTTTTTGTAGGCCCCGGTTGGTGACGTGGTGTAAGCTGGAGCTTCCCGCAAATGAAACAGAACCACACTCTTTGGGAGTAGCGGTTAAAGGTCCAGCCACGACTTTCACTTCTTTTGGAATTTGCAATTCGAATTGCAGCCTCACTTCCCAAATCCCTTCCTCTCTCTCCCTCTCTTTAAGCAGCTGCGACCTGAGAGAGAGTGTGAGGGAGCGATCAGCGATGACAATCAGCTTCTTCCACAACTCGACCTTCTCCGTGATGACCCCTATCCTTCCTAGTCCTAGGAGAACCTCGTTTGCTTCTCCACTCTCTAGCCAACTCTTCGGCCTCAGTTTTTCTTCCTCTCCAACCTCTAAACGGGGCCTCAAATTGCATTCCACAGGTATCTCTCGCCGACTTATTAAATGCTCCGTTTCTCAAGCAGCGGAAACCGCCACTCCCGGTAATTCACTTGCCCGCTCACTTCACTCTGATTTTAGTTTATTTATTTTCTTACATATACATATCGTGGATTATTACTATTTTTCATTGTGTTTATGAACACTTACGCACTCGGTTTGATGAGTTACGCCAAATATGTCCGGAGTACATCTAGCATCGTGGTTTATTCAGAGACCTAATATCTAATTCTTTTGTGCTTCGTTAGAGAAGAAGAGCCAGTTGATGAGGAGAAATGACGTACGGAATATAGCGATTGTAGCTCATGTAGATCATGGAAAGACAACTTTGGTTGATTCTATGCTGAGGCAAGCAAAGGTAATTCCTAGGAAAGCATTCATTCCTTAATGATATTTCAACTGCGTAAATGAGAATTATCAATGCCACAAGCCACCTTCACAAATTAACTTGGCTACATATTTTGTATTCATTGTTTGTTTATCTTTTGTTCTTAATGTCCCTCACTGCATTCATGTATGCTTTTGAAGTCTTGGCGACAGAGTACTTTGACACAGAATATACATTATTTAAGCAACTGAGCTTATGCTTTTTCTGAGTTGCACAACCTCCGCAGGTGTAAATTATAGTGAGTAATAAGGAGAGGAGGGCAGTGCCTGAATGATAGGTTACATGTTAGGACGGGGAACCTGTTAGGTTGCACAATCTCTCTTTTAGTGTGAAAAGTATGGGGAACCTGTTAGGATGTTGGCTCGCTATTCATCTTGCCACCCCTGGATGGTAGGTTACATAATTTTTAACAGATACTGCAGATCTGGACTTTATATCCATAGACTGACCATAGATCATAATCTTAATGTACCTAGCAAGATTTAAGTCACTAATGCCACTGACAGATTGAACAAGCATACATATAACAGTCAATGGCTTAATAAGATGATGCAGGTGATAAATGTTTCAAAAATTAATATTGTGAATTCCCATTGAATTCAGTTCCGCAGGTGTAAATTAATATTGTTCTAGGCACCTTTAGTTGCCTTTCGTGATCTGACTTTTCTGGGATTAAATGGGAAATTGTGAGATCTGCAGAAATGGCTTTGGTAACACCATAGCCAATTACAGAATGTACAATCAGCTGAGATTTATCAAAAACCAGAATATGATTGTATGAACAAATGAAGAGATGTAGAATCAAATCCTCTAATTGGATACTTATCTATGGAAGTCATTGCAGTTACTTGTCACTTGCGACTTATAACAATGAAAGGGACTGTTACATTTTCCTGCTTATCCCGTCCACAATTTTAAGGAAATGATGAATCTTAACATACATCTCTCATATTTCCATGCAGGTTTTTCGTGACAACCAATTTGTACAGGAAAGGATAATGGACTCAAATGATCTAGAGCGTGAGAGAGGGATAACAATACTTAGCAAAAATACGTCTATCACTTATAAAGACACAAAGATCAACATAATCGATACTCCAGGGCACTCTGACTTTGGAGGGGAAGTGGAACGCATCCTTAATATGGTGGAAGGGGTTCTTCTAGTGGTATTTCTTTGAGCCATCTACTTTTTGGCATGATATGCATTCTAACCTTGTGCTTTCTCTTCTGATGATTCAGATGATTGATACTGAAATTTTTATCTTGATGGTTGGTATATGCTATTGGCTTTTGGAAGAAAAAAACTCTTGTATGTGCATTGTGTGGATTTCCAGGACCATGGAACCATTGTGTTGGTATACTTGAACAAATACAGGCTTCCTTATTTAGGTCACACTCACACCACAAATGGCAATATCCAGAAGCGTGTTATAGGTGTCAGATAGCCAGTGTCTTGTGATTGCTGGATTCAAAGTCAGACAGCCTATATCGTCTCTGCTTAGGCCTTCAGTTGCCAACCCTGTACTCAATTTCCATCATAGAAGTCCTTCAACAGAAAATATGCTTCTTTTAGCAGAAACCATGGATCATATTCTACTGTTCTTGGTTGGGAATTTCCATTTGTTCTTTCACACCTTTGGTCTTTTCCTATCAACAATTCAATGAAACAAGACATTGAATAAAGAGTTGGGAAGGAAGAATATAGATCTTTCTTCTTATATAAACGATCTCTTGGGAGAATCTTTTCCATGCTTGTTACTTTTTTGGTTGGCTTGTCTGGTAATACTACATCTTTAGATAATCTACCTGATTATCTTCTCTTTTCATGTGATCTCTAGTTTATTGATGGAGCTCTCCATTTCTGTAGGTAGATTCTGTTGAGGGTCCAATGCCTCAAACCAGATTTGTTCTAAAGAAGGCACTGGAATTTGGTCATGCTGTTATAGTTGTCGTCAATAAGATTGACAGACCTTCTGCTCGTCCTGAATTTGTTGTCAATTCAACTTTTGAACTCTTTATTGAACTAAATGCGACAGATGAACAGGTACTTCTTTCTATGTGACGTTCAAATATGTTGTTCGCACTGGATGCTAGGTTCAAAATCTTTTGTTGTTCAAAACTGATGCCATACTTGGCACCATCCACGCCTGAATGGACAAACTTGGGACATCAAAATGGTTTGCCAACCATGATGGCCCTGTTTGTAATAAGAACCATTTGCTAGGTATTGTGGATAATGAGAATGAAAAAGGTCTTTTCTTGGCTAACTAGATATCTGGATGTGAATAGGATAAAGAAAACTGCAGTTCTAGACATCACCTCCTCATAATTAAACCTTTTATCATTGAAGCATTATAATTACTCTCATGTGGTCCTTGAACAGTATCTAAAGTTGATTGTACCTGCAACTTTCATTTTCCGTGCAGTGTGATTTCCAAGCAATATATGCAAGTGGTATTAAGGGGAAGGCAGGATTGTCACCTGAAAATTTGGCAGAAGATCTTGGGCCACTTTTCGAGTCTGTAATCAGATGCATACCTGGACCGCGCATTGAGAAAGATGGTGCACTACAAATGCTTGTTAGTGATTGTTCTTTTTATTACTTTTTCGTGCTGGTTTTCTCTTATGTCGCCTGTTTGGATGTGGCATAGCACCTTATAACGCTGCAAAACTACATAACAACAATTTGTTAGGTTAAGGATGAACACTATTACCAGACTGCAGGGTTTTATGCGTTCTTGATGCAGCATACAAGGTCTTTAGGGAAAGACTAATGAAAGAGATTGTAGTCATTAACATTTTTAATCCAGAATCAGAAAGGATGACTAGCAGGTGGAGAGGAAGCTAACCAATTTCTACACCTCTGTTGTTCAATTTTATCTGCAATATGTCTGTCGTTGAGGCTGGGTAGGAGGCATCAAACTGCCTCTGTTACAGGGGAAAACGGCAAAAACATCAAAATGAACAATAAAAAAAGACATCCGATAAGAGGGAAGAATGTTTAGTTTCTCCACCAATTGTAGATCCTACAGCTTGTTCCACAAGTTACTGCCAAGCTTTTCTCATCTGCTTTTGCATCAATGAAAATGTTACGTTCAAGAAAAACAAAATTAATCTCTTGGCTGCTCTTACACTGTCGAAGTAAAAACATTCTGTTCCCAGAAGACTGAAGTAACTGGATGATTTTGATAACTCCCCAAAACGCCCTGCTAAACAAGGTAGAGATTGAAAGTGAAAGGTTTCTTATGTTCTTGCCTTTCTCCCTAATATGAAAGCAAGAAAACTTGACTTATAGGGCTCAGCCTTATATTTGTTTTATGGGTGGTTGGAGTTTATATTATTTGTTTATGTTCCAAGTAAATTTCTTATTTATAATGTGGAAAAAAAAATTTCTAGGTTACAAATATTGAGTACGATGAACACAAGGGCCGAATAGCCATCGGACGCTTGCATGCTGGATTTCTGCTTAAAGGATTGGATGTGAAGGTGAGTTTCCTTGGATACTTTTATTTAAAAAAAGAAAAGAAAAGAAGGAATCAAAACATTTTTTTTTGCGACTTATGGTTTGATTTTAATTTCTAGGTATGCACCTCAGAAGATTCCTGTAGATATGCAAGAGTTAGTGAGCTGTTTGTGTATGAGAAATTCAGTAGGGCTCCTGCAGAGAGAGTGGAAGCTGGTGACATATGTGCTGTCTGTGGGATTGATGACATACAGGTTAGGATATTATTTTGCATGGATCATCTGGAATCCTAACATCATTGTTACTTTTTCTTCCCACTATATGGACTTTTTACTTCTAAGACAATTTCCGATTAAAAAATAAAAGAGAGATTTTATGTCCACCTTTATTTTCCCTATCTTGTTGCGAGTATCTTATAACTCATTCAAATTCTCTTATCAGATTGGTGAGACAATTGCAGACAAAATCTCCGGGCGGCCTTTGCCTGCCATTAAGGTGGAAGAACCAACTGTCAAAATGGCTTTCTCTATAAATATTTCTCCCTTTGTTGGGCGTGAGGTATGTCTCTTGGTAACAGTCTACATGGATTTCTATCCTAGTGCATGAGCGTTTTCATGAGCCTTTTGTGAAGTTATCCTTGTAGGCAAGCCAAAAGGCCGACGTATGCATGCCTTGAGTAGTTTGTTGCTGCATTGAGTATGCATGCCTGTGGTTGAGTGATACTAATTTGATATTCAATCATCACAATCTCTTTACAAATATATTGCATTCCTTCCGTTTCTTGTTATAATTGTATCTTCTTCACATATATATCTGGAAAAGTGTTGTGCTGGGACGGCCTTAAGACTAAAGTTTTTTTTACATTTTAGGGAAAGTATGTTACTAGTAGAAACTTGCGAGACCGGCTCTACCGTGAGCTGGAACGTAATTTGGCCATGAGAGTTGATGATGGAGAAACAGCAGATACATTTATTGTTAGTGGTCGTGGTACTTTACATATCACCATACTGATAGAAAACATGTAAGTATAAGTTGTTTAGTTGCTCATGCATTTCTTCTGCATGCATATCTCTAAGTAATCCTCCATTTCAGGCGAAGAGAAGGATATGAATTCATGGTAGGACCTCCTAAAGTTATTAACAAAAAAGTGGATGACAAGTTGCTGGAACCATTTGAGGTGAATTTCTAATGGAGATTTTCCTTTACTTCTGTTTCTGTTTTGGAAAAGATGGGTGGGGGGTTGGGGGAAAGGAAGTCATTGATTCATGTGATTTATAGTTGACATAAATTCGCTTTCTTTCTTTTGGTCCATTTTAGACAATTGAGATATGTACAAATTATTCAGAAGTGTTTTATATTCATGTAAGGTCTGAAAATTCTACAATTTTGTCTTGGGTTCATGTCAAGCCTCATGGTGGGTTGGTAGAAAACTGGGAAACCCGTGAACTTTTTTTTTTTCTTCTTTTTCTTTTCCTCAAAACTGAGTTTTTAGTATAATTGATCTCAATACCTGTGATCACGACAGCGTAAATTATGTGGGTTTGCAGTACTTCTATTTTAGAAGTTTTCCATGTCATATCTCGGTTTATTAATTCAAGTGTGGTTACACATGAGATAAGAGAACAACAACCAAATAAAGGCATGTAATATTGGTAATTACTGAGAATTTATTATGTGTGAGGCAAGACTTTGTCAATCTATTTATCACTGAAAGCCATGTTATACACTCTTCTGAGAGTATTGTTACTAATATGTTACCTGCAGATTGCCACTGTGGAAGTGCCTGAAGTACATATGGGATCTGTGGTTGAACTTCTGGGCAAAAGGCGTGGGCAGATGTTTGATATGCAAGGGGTCGGGTGGGTGAAATTCTCTTTTACCTTTTTTTTCTTCTTTTTTTTTGTAATTTTCATGAAACGTGGCATAAAATGGCAATAAAGGAACAAAGAATAATATTTGTTTGTTTTCCTGATTGTCTTCTAGAAACTATGTGATGGGATTGATGTGGAAAAAAAAAAGCTTCTACTTTGTAGAGTTCAGACATAGATATAATTGTACCTCATGTATTGTGGGCTTACACTTCTTAGAGTTCTGATATGTTTGTTGATATACAATATCTTCCTTGAATTTGTACCCCGTTACTTGTGAAATTGGTCTAATAATCTGGGAATTTGTGTACTAGGTCGGAAGGAACAACATTTCTTAAATATAAAATTCCAACCCGTGGTCTTCTTGGGTTACGAAATGCAATTTTAACAGCGTCTCGTGGCACTGCAATTCTCAACACAATATTCGACAGCTATGGGCCTTGGGCTGGTGATATTACTACCAGGGATCAGGGTTCACTGGTAATTTCTAACTTCTGATATAGTTTCCTAACTTGCATCCATGAAAATGGTCTTAAGATGGAGGCCATTGCGATAGCAATCGAGCCTCTCTTTTTTTCCTTTAATCTATAAAATGATGCAATGTAATTCCCATGAATCTTAGGGAGCTTCATGCCGCTCATACCAGACTGAATCACATGAAACCGATTTTCAGGTTGCCTTTGAGGATGGAACGACTACTTCCTATGCCCTTTCTAGTTCACAAGACAGGGGGCAGATGTTTGTTGCTCCTGGCGTGGATGTTTATAAGGGTCAAATAGTTGGCATTCATCAGCGACCTGGGGACTTGTCCCTTAACGTGTGCAAGAAAAAAGCTGCAACAAATATACGCTCTAACAAAGAGCAAACAGGTCAGAAGCATCTCCAATATTTCACTTATCTTTTTCCTTCTCTTCTTCTCAAGACTGAAATTCAGTTACTTATGTTTACATTTACTTTTTCCTTTCTAGTCTTTTTTTTCGCATGGAAGTTTGGGTCATGTAGGTTGACAGAGAACAAGATGCTGGAAATCAGGTTTTTGCTATTTTGGCTATGTTACTCCTATGCCGTAGATGTTAGCATATTGGACCTTACGTAAAGAACCTGTGTGATTGTCAGAACAAGCTGTTCCGCCAGTTTCTTGTTTCTTAATCACTGCTATTTATAAATACTTAATGAAGTAAACATGGAGAAGCCCCAAGTAGGTACTCTTTGGGTGCATGTCAACTACAGACGAGAGATTTTGTTTTTTCCATTTTTAGTTCCGCTGTCCCCAAGGGAAAAGTGTGCTGCAATAAGTCGTAGGCTCTGAATAAGGGGTGTTAGAGGATGTTTGATGATCAGTTTTTTAACACTAATAGCTGTTGTCAGAACTGGCCCAAATTCAATAATTAACTAAACTCTTAGACTTTTTTAGAGTCCAGATGTTATTGTCTTCCCCTTTTTGTTCTTTTATTGAACTTTAATATGTAGTTCATACATCTGCAGCTGCACGGCTTGGTTTATTGCATTTAATGATCCATATTGTTCTTATTGTTCAGTGATTCTCGATACCCCATTGGATTACAGCCTGGACGACTGCATTGAGTACATTCAAGAAGATGAACTAGTGGAGGTCACTCCAAATAGCATCCGAATGTGCAAAAATCCGAAGCTTGGAAAGAAGACAAGGTAGACACTGCTGTCATAGCCTCCTTGAAAAACTCATCCCAGTTGCATTGAAGCCGCATAGTTTATGCCATTCGTTATCTCCTTTATCGCTATCCGATGTCACTTTTTGTTCTCTCTACCTCTCCCTCTCCACGTCCTCAAATCTCCCTTATAGTAAATTTAACCAGAATAGTTGATATAAAAAGGTATACAAATTGTGTCAACAGATGACCACGCTCTCGTAGTGTCTTATAGGGACTGGGCTAATGATTTTTGAACAGTGATTTGTAACGTAGCCTCTCAGACTCTCACTCGACGAAAAGGGTCACAGGTAAACTTTTTTTCTGTAATGGCCAGTTTAGCTGTATACATACAGAAAATTGTAAGCGACCGCTTTTTTGTATTTGATATTGGGTGGAGCTCATCTCTTACACTCCAGCATGCAACATATTCTGTAGATTCTGCAGCTTATTTTCCCTTGGGCTCCAGCCCAACTCTTTCTTCTCTCATCTGCTGAAAAAGATGGATATACCATGTTTATACAGACATTGGGCCTGTAGCTGTGACGATGATTGATATTAGAACTCTTAACGTATCTGCTCCGCGAGCATGTCGTCTGTCCACAATGCCAGGGTATTCAGATCTCTCAGTGGGGTCCGTAGTACAGAGTCTACAGACAACAAGTCACAACGTTCCGGCAGTTGAATTTGGGCAAGAGAATATTTTGTGGCGGTGAACATCGAGGTTTCATTTGTTAATCTGTCCCCGTGGATAAAAGACCAACTCTAGTCCTTGGCTTCTTCAACAAAGAAGTACGAATTAAGTCATGCAAATGTGTTTGGACTTTAGAGGAACCTCGGGCATTGTCTCATTTCATGAAGACTGATCGCTGGAAATCCAAGGTCAAGGGTCGAGTCTTTTGAGGCCTAGAACTGGATCAGACTTCGGATGGGTAAATATTCCGAGTCTAAGATCAAGTCTTTTGAGTACTAGAAGCAGCTGAAAGTCAGACTCAGAAATTAATCCGAGTCTCAGCTTGAAGATACCAAGACAATGGCATCCGGACCAACAAATGAGCGCGAGTTTTCAACAAGTAACGTGTGTTAGAATCTAGGCTGCGTTTGTCACTAAAATTTTACCCAAAATTTTATCTCTCTCCTAATAAAATACTCCAATATAATATCTCTCTTTTCCATCAAAAAATATACAATATTACAAAAACTATAAAATATTACCTCTCTCTTCACTTTTTCACTAAACCCAATACCAACACTAAATCCAATACCAAAAATTTTAACACACAAACCCACCCCTAAGCTCACTAGGTTATAACGTATGCAGGTTTTTATTTTTGGGGGAACGAGGTGGGCGTCTAGATGGACATTTATCTGGACATCTTCAAGGCCTGCTCTCGAAGATATAGAGAGCTATACCTAGAGCTTGGTCCCAAATGGCAGGAAAGCTCATAGGAAGGATAATTTTATCTACCAAACCTTGAACAGAGGGATAAATATATGCAAGTTTACTGCCTCACTTCCGCCTTAAAATATGTAAAACCTTTTTTTTCAAGGCAAAATATTTTAAAGACATTTAGAAAGAAAAATGGTTTGGTTTTGAGCTCTAGGCGGCAATTAATCTAGAAATAGATGGGCATGTGGGACCACCGTCTTCTTTTAATTTTGTTCTACGCGTGTGAGTCTGCTGCCACTTATGAATGAACCATTCCAACTAATTCCATGGACTTTTCTTCTCCCAGTTTTCCGTCACTTTCCCATTGACCTTTTCTAGTACGACGAAATTGAAGTAGCTACGTCAATCTGACAATCACGCACACTTGACTTTCGATCATGTTAAAGGCATATCGACGGTGGGTCCGAATCACTTGGGCTCTCGCCACGTGCGGTGTACAAGCTGGAGGACGCATATTATAATCTAGACGTACTCATGCGGCCAAGAACGAACTTGTTTTTATCCTTTTAATTTTTTTTCAGGTTAGAAGGAACAGTTTCCCGAATCTAATAAAATGGCAATAATTTCAGTCATATATACTAATTAAAACACAAGCACGACTCACGAGTGAGATATTATAGCAGTTTTTGCAGAAAAGATTATTATCTGCTGAGTTGTGACCTATTATTTAACATTATTTTTTATATATACATCTGATCTTTTCTCAGATGATTGAGCTCATAGTTTTCACACCTCCTCTTAGGCTAATTTCGTGAGTATTTTTACCAGGCATTCCATTCTGTGAACCCACATCACAAAACAAAAGCATTGTCAACTTCTTTTACGTTGTTAATTATGATTTACATTAAAACACCTTAATTTCTTACTTATTATAATAAGTTTCACTCGATCGTTTTATGTTGTACAGTTCATTAATCCCTTATTTGCACACCGCACACATAAGTCGTGGACAGTACTATATATATGCATGCCCTCGATCATTGTGGTGGTCCATATTTTGTCCGAATAATTATTGCAGCTTCTTTAATCTTTTTTTTTAATTATTTCCTTTCTTTGCTCAGCAAGAGTCTGCAGCCAATTCTTTGTAACGAGATATAAATATTTGAACAAACCTATAATATTCGGTGCGGGGTGGTTCCTGGACATGTTCCTAACTTCATTGACTCCCAATATGCCCTCCATTAATTGTAAGCACGTCTAGCCGTCCCACATCATGCAGCCCAGGATATTGTCTGGGGTTCTACGCGTGGAAGATTCTAGAAGCATCAACAAGAGGATCAGGATCTTATGACTCCTGCAACTGATCTAGACGACGTTACACAAAAGAGAAAAGTATTGGTCGCGAATCAATAGGGCGTTTGTTTGTGAAAATTTTGGTGTTTTAGAAATTTTGGGTATTGAGGTTTGTGAAAAGTATAGATATTTTATGGAAAAGTGAGGAGAAAGAAGATTTAATTTAATAGTATAATATTATTTTATAATTTAATGAGGAGAGAAATTATTTTATGATTATTTGAAAATTTTGAGGAGTGAAAATTTCCACAAACAAACCCCGAAAGCAGGAACGACGATATCCCATTTTGTTGGAAGATACATTAATTGCAATTAAAAGAAATTGTTTCGATCGGGACAACAAAAACTCAGTTCTAAAACATAAAATGAATAATCATGGCAGCAATATTCTACTACTTACGATAAATACTTTACCGGTCGATGTCGTCAATAAGATAAGATTAAAGATAGATTTTTATAATTTATGCAAAATTGCTAAACAGGACCCGCCATGAATAAAGATAAATTATGATTGCTGGCTAAGCAAGTAAGCATGGCTCCTCTTTGATTATAACGTTAACTTTAATAAAGCGACAACCAGAGCAGTACTGGGAAGCCATCCAAAGATCGATAGAAATCTCTCCAATTTGAATATGACAATCAAATTGAGAGAGAAAAATAATATATACATTAAATGTTGTAAGTTCCATTCTGATTAATAATTAATACGAGATAATATTAAATATTATGTGACTCACATAATAGAGCACATAGAGCAGCGCTCGGGAGCTCCCCTAAAAATAGCTTCATAACAAATTTGGCCAAAAATGTATTTTTATTTTTTATAATTTTCCATTTTTTCCTCTCAAAATTATATTTTAATTAAATTATCTCTCTTAATTCTAAATATCTGCTTCATCCCTAGACAACTAACATATATAGTAGTGTTTGCAAGCCCAAAAATATTGAAAAATTATTTACCCATCCAAATTTTTTGAAAGTAAACATAACTCTCTCAAAAATTTATTCAATAAAATAATAACAACAAAAATTTTAAATAATTTTTTTTTCTCCTCATCAAATTATCTATTTATATTACAATAAATATAAAAATAATAATTCAAATAATCTAACCTTATTTATTCACTAGTTTTTATAAAATTATACTTTTCACCACTTTCTCGTTCGTAATTTAATAAAATAGGAATCTATTTCAAATTTTACAAAATTAGTATAATTATCTAAAAAATATTAGGCTCCGTTTTTTTTTGCAGTATTTTACTTTATTTAAAGTATTTTTCATACTTTCGACTGTTTGAGGAGCCTCGTAAAATACGGTCAACCGAAACTCAATTCGGTAAACCGTAAAAGATAGCTCAACTTTCCTGAAAGTGATTTACTTTTTGAAACTAGTGAATATTTTTTTCTAACCAGCCTCTCTTAATTTTAGGGGTGCCCAAAAACTAATCGACCCAACCTATTGACTCGAAACCGACACAGCTCAACCCAAACTGGTTGAGTTTCATCGTGGTCGGGTATTGAAACATAAACCCTAGAAAAATCAAGTTCGTGTTTGGATCTCTAACCTGAAATCAAATCATTCAAAAGAACCTGACCCCCAGTGGCAGATCCAGGATTTAAGTCTTAGGGAGGCTGGAGTCATAAAGGGGAAATATTCACTTTTTTTTAAGAAATATTTTGAATGTAAAAAAAAATTACCACTAAACATCTAAAATCTCAAAAAATTCAATACTACCTCCAACACATTTTCACATAAACTCCAATACTTTTTAAAACATATACCATCAAATCATTATGTAAGTTCATTACCTGACAATTATACATAAAATAATATAAATGTTTACTCTGGATTGAAATTAGCAATTAAAGGAGGAGCAAAAAATTGAGATAGAAAGAGATTTGAAGTTAAAAAGAGAGAATGAACCTACATAAACCAAAACGTCATAATAAAATAAAGAAAAAAAAAACAAAGTTAAAGTTGTCATATGTAAAGCCATAGAAGAAACTTGTTGGGTTAAGTGATTTCTTTATATTAACTTTTTCAAAGGAGAGGAAAAATCCATAGATTTTTTTTAAGTGAAATTGAGATAAATAAATAACAAAATAGAAAGAAAAATCGGTTTTTAGGTCATAAAATAAATTATATTTCTTGGTGAAATTTTAATTTCATTAGCATTTGTTATTTTTAAAAATACTTTAGTTCATTTTTTTTTGTCATTTTAAAGGGTATGATTTTTAAAGCATTAAATTTGTCTCTTTCATTTTGATGGATAAATGGTATTTAAATGCGTAAAAAGAGATAATATTTTTGGCCTTGCAAAAGAGATTTTTTTCAAAATCTTTGGGGTAAAATGATATTTGAAGTGTAAAATTGAGATGAGATAATATTTTTAACCTTAAAAATATTTGAAAATAAATTTAAAAAAATCATCATTTTTGGGGCATTTTGGGGGTGCGGTAGCCTCCTCTCGTTCCCTAAATCCGCACCTACCGACTCATACTGGTTTTAGCTTTTTTCGGAGACCGAGTCGGATTTTAAAATATAAACTCGAAAAAATCAGGTTCGTGTTCGGGTATCTAACCTGAAACTAAAAGTATTCAAAGGAACACGAGATCAACGGTTTAAACTTTTTTCGAGATCAACGTAGGATTTTGAAATACGGGAAAGAAAAAAAAAAAAAAGACCGGAGAGTGTAGATGGACGGCCTACTTCAAAAGCGTGTAACGGTGTGTGTGTGAATCGTGATCCACACGGTAGGCAAATAGTTGATCTCAAACGATTCTTTCGAAAGTGTCCGAGTTTGACTGGGCAGCCGAGAACTAGGCGGCGCTTTTGTACTAATCAATTCAGTTGACGTAAATACCCCGCTGCTTCTGGAATCTGGAGACGACAGAAAAATGCTTTTTTGATTCGTAGAAAGTCCTCCTTCTGGAAGAAACCATTTCGGACGAAAAGGCCCCTCCTAGAAGCAGCTATGGTAGATAAGGCGAAAATTGTCATTTAGGTGACTGCTGTATCCTTTAAGCTATGTTTGTTTTTCCCGGAACTTTGGGGGCGGGAGTGATCAGACGAGTACCTGAGATTCCCGCGGCACACGTCATCGAAGATCCAAAAATAAAAGAATTGATGCCTTGACAGGTCAGTTTTAGATATCTACTGAATGCCCAAATTGCCCTTATAGGTTTCTTAAAGTAGTATCTAAAATTCTAGAAGGCCACCCTAGAGACGAGGGTAGACCAATAAATCGTTGGAAAGGATAAGAGAACTGAAACAACGACCAGGTCACTTTTGTCAACTGAAATAAAAAAAACACGTGTAGGCAAGGACGCTGACCAAACCCCGGTCGTATATTGTGTTTTTGTTTTTCTGACAGTTCCACTTCCACCCTTGTGTTCTTCTCTTATTCCCCCCTCCCCCGGTCCCCAATGTTTCACTCGGTTATTAATATTATAATAATATAAATTCTCCATCTCCTACCTAATACCTTGAACAAGGAAGACCAACCCCTTTTTATTTAATTGAGGGTTGCAAGTTACTTTTAAATAGACGTAAATTGATTATCGTTCATAAAAATTGTAAGCAGTAACAGGCAAAATATTCCTCGTCCCATACTAATTATAAGCTAAAATAATGACGCATTTAATAATGGAATTACATCTGAGAAAAAAAAACAGAGAATATAATTTTTTGTATGAATTGGATCGAAGATTGTGACTAGCAGGACCAAATTATGCAAATTGTATGGTTTAATTAATAGATACATTAAGAATTAAATGTATCCACATTACACGAAATTTATATTATCAATAATAAATATGTTAAGTCTATCTTTCTCCGAATTACGTTGTGCAATTTCGACTGTATTTTTATCTCTGATTTCTTCTCTTGAGACGAATTAAGTCATTTATTCTTTTATTAGCTACAAATAGTTATTTAGTGACCACAGTAATAGTAATAGTGCTAATTTTTGTTTTTGGTCCCCATTACATTACTTGCAGTCGGACCACCTACATTCTAGAAAGAAGATTGATCTTTGGAAATTTTGGTCCAACACTATTACATTACTTTTGTTGGATGAAGCTGCAGGTGCAGTTAGAGTTTTCTTCGGGTCTAGATAATTTATATTTAGACTTTTTGAATAAATGTTCAGCAATATTTAGGTGGTGTTTGTTTGTGGAAATATTGGGGTTTTAGAAATTTTGGGTATTGAAGTTTGTGAAAAAAGTATAGTATTTTATGAAAAAGTGAGGAGATAGAAGATTTAATTGAATAATATAATATTATTTTATAATTTAATGAGGAGAGAGAGATTATTTTATGATTGTTTGAAAATATTGAGGGGTGGAATAATTGGGAAACAAACGCCCCCTAATGGTCAGGTACCGATTCTAAAAATAAAAAAGCGCTATTATACAGATGAAATATAAAACCTAAGAAAAAAAATAGAAAATTGAATAAGCACAACAACATAGGGGGAAAATACCAATAAAATAAAAGGAAAATTTTAAAATCATTGCCCAACATTATATTTTAAAATATAGAAAAATTAAAAAATTTATATTATGTTTGCAAAATCACTCTATCAACTAATCTATTCCAATTCCAATTATCAACGAATTCCGCCATATTTTTAGTCCAGATTTCTAATGAGATTGATGATGCAACATGTCAAAGTATAATATATTTTTTACAATTGTTATTAGGGCTTAAAATATACCACTTATTACATGACTATATATTAACACTTGCATGTCACATCATTAATCTCATTAGAAATATGGATGAAAATGTAATAGATGTAGTGATTTTAAACGCATGGTATAAATTTATGAAGTGATTTGTCAGTTTTAGAAATCTAGATAGTTTTTTCAAAATATCATAAAAATTTGGGCAATAATTTTTAAAATTTCCTAAAATAAAAGAATGTGTTGGAAATATTAATTCTTAAATCTCCCAATAAGACACAACATAAGAGTAGTACTTAGAATAATGACACAACAGTTTACTACATAGAATTTCCTCGTAAAATAGAAAACTTGTATAGAAACTACTAGTCTTTTTCAATTTTATGAAAACAAATTGGATGAGTTCCCTCGTTTTTTTTTCCTGGGTTTAAGCTAGAAGAAAAAAACCGGAGAGAATAAAGACGGAGCGATTTCCGTGATTGCCAAAAAGACCATAAAACCAAATGGCATTGCCATGAAATTTCAGTAAAATTCGAGGTGTTTCAATAGAAACCTTTTGATTAGCAATAGAATATACATTTTTCTAATTAAAAACAAAACGTGAAGTCTGTTCTGGATGAGAGAGAGAGACAGAAGAGGTTAGGAGGGAAGTCTATGAGAAAAGAGGTTTGTCTTCATCATCTCCTTTACACGCTAAAAATCCCCCCCCCCCCCCCCCCCACAAACCCCTCCCCCTTAAATCTCCTATCAATTCTCATCTACTACGGGGCATTCCCTCCTTAGAAAATCACCGATATCTCCTCTCCCCCCCTGTTGATCTTTACCTTTTCTCATTTTTCCCCCGGAATCCTATAACTTTCCCGGAGAAACTTTCCGCGAACAAACTTCGATTGGATTGTGTATTATGTTTTGCTGAAATCCCTTCAATCTCCCACACTGTTTGACTGAAACATAAAAACAGAGATATCAGACCCTTAATCCATGGGTAATTGTTGCGTAACCCCGCCTGTTGCCGATGAAATTAATAAAGGCAATAAGAAAAAGGCGAACCCGTTTGCAGTCGAATACGGCGTGAGCAAAGGCCACCTTGCCAATGGCGGGAGCAACAAGCTCAAGGTCTTGAAGAATCCCACCGGCAGCGAGATCGAGCAACAGTACGGGCTGGGCCGTGAGCTGGGACGTGGCGAGTTCGGGATCACCTACCTCTGCACAGACAAGGACACCGGCGAGAAATTCGCTTGCAAATCGATATCGAAGAGGAAGCTGAGGACGGCGGTGGATATCGAAGACGTGAGGAGAGAGGTTGAGATCATGAAGCACTTGCCCCAGCACATCAACATCGTCAGCTTGAAGGACACCTACGAGGACGACAATGCGGTGCACATCGTCATGGAGCTCTGCGAGGGAGGCGAGCTCTTCGATCGGATCGTCGCGAGGGGCCATTACACGGAGCGCGCGGCCGCGGCGGTTACTAAGACCATCGTGGAAGTTGTTCAGGTTCGGATTTTTTTTTTGGTGTTTACATCTTCGATTGATGGGGTTATTGATTGAATTTTACGGGTAATTTGGTCGCATCATCATTAGTTTTATGTATGCATAATGAATATGCACTGTGCAAATCTGGGACCAGTTCCATTGAAAAGAAAGCTTGGTAAAGATGAATGGATTAAAAATTATCGAAGTCTCCCTGAAATTAAGAAGTTCTTAATTGGATAATCAATTTTAAAGCATTTTAAGAGAAGTGCCGGATCAAATTTTTTTACTCTTTTTTCTTTCTCTCTGTTTAGGCAAATCGGTTTTAACGAGTCTGAATAAGGTATGTTAGATAAGTAAGCTTTAGAGGTTATGTTTCAAGCATCTTGGATTTGATTCTGGTGACTTTAAATAGTCTAACTTTTATCGGGGTTTTTCTTCTATGAACAATTAACTTTTGTGCTAAAGTCGAGAAACTGCTAAAGTTTCTAACACCTTGATTCCCCTCGTGTTATGGCTACCTTTGTCTCCCAGTTTCCCATAAACAATCAGCTTCATGTGTTGCTTTTGACGAATATGCACCATTTTCTAACAGAATCTTTCACTGACTGTACTTATACGGTCAGTTTGAATGGCGCCTTTGCTCAACCTTGTGTTCAACGTATTTCATTCTTCAATTGAAGCTCGAGTGTCCAACCGTGTCATACTTTTTTCACCTCAGTTGTGGAAATAATTCTTTCTCATTGCACGTTAACCCTTCCTATCTGCTATTGTTCTTTTCAAGGATATCTTGGCCTTTTTCCCAATTTCATCTAAGCTTTATTGGTTCAGCCACCATATTTCACAACTTTCCTGGTCCACTGATGGGCTTCTCCTTTAGCCCAACTGTTATTCACTAGACTCAGGAAATTTCAACGATCATTTTCATTTTTGTTTAAAGTTATTTTTCTCCTTTCTTGGGAGGAAAAATAGAGTGTGAAGTATGATTTTACCACATATGCTTAATGTGCTTTATTGTGTTGCAGTTGTGCCACAAGCATGGGGTGATGCATAGGGATCTCAAACCCGAGAACTTTTTGTTTGCTAACATGAAGGAGACTGCACCCTTGAAAGCAATTGATTTTGGGCTTTCAGTATTCTTTAAACCTGGTAATTCTTTTATAGCTACGGCATTTAATTATATCTTGTGGTGAGTTTCACAAGTTCATTGTATACTTTCATGTACATATGCTGAACTGGTTGTTTCTTCAGGTGAGAGATTTAGTGAGATAGTTGGAAGTCCTTACTACATGGCTCCTGAGGTGCTTAAGCGGAATTATGGTCCAGAAGTAGATGTTTGGAGTGCTGGAGTAATTCTTTACATCCTGCTTTGTGGTTTCCCACCTTTTTGGGCAGGTTGGTTTTTGTTATGACTAGAAAAGAAAATCCCTTTTCACTTTTGTGAAAATTTTAATCCAAACAGCCACTAAAACCAGTTTTGTATTGTAATCTTGGTTACAGTAGGTGTATTTGTGAGAGGGCTATCTATATTCATAAAACCTATACTCTTCGTATGCAGAAACTGAACAAGGAGTAGCACAAGCAATCATAAGGTCTGTTGTAGAGTTCAAGAGGGATCCTTGGTCTAAAGTTTCTGATAATGCAAAAGACCTTGTGAAGAAGATGCTTAATCCAGATCCAAAGCAGCGGCTCACTGCTCAGGAAGTGCTAGGTAATTCGTTGTCCTAATTGACAGCTAATTCTGATAACGTATACAATATCTATACCCCAGCAAATTGATAATGATCTGTAAAAGATTGTGCGGTTGAAACATAACCAATGGAAAAATTGTCCTTGTCATCAAATGCAGATCATCCTTGGTTACAGAATGCAAAGAAAGCTCCTGATGTTTCTTTAGGTGAAACTGTGAGGGCAAGGCTCAAGCAATTTTCTTTAATGAATAAGCTCAAGAAAAGAGCTCTCAGGGTAAAGATTCTGTACAAGAAAACTTTGTCATGCCTATTCATCCTGGTCAGATATTTTAGCTGGATGATTAATTCCAACCCTTTTTCTTCTGTTTTGAATTTCAAATTAACAGGTAATTGCTCAGCATTTATCAGTAGAGGAGCTTGCCCGCTTTAAGGAGGGATTCAAAGTGATGGACACTAGCAACAGAGGCAAGATTAACATTGATGAGCTAAGAGCGGGGTTGTTCAAACTTGGCCATCAGATTCCTGATACTGATCTTCAAATTCTGATGGAAGCTGTAAGTAATTACTATGTTTGGAACTTTTTGGCCATATTTAGGCTTAATTAGGACACTGGTTTGCTTTTAAGTTTGATGGATTTAAAATGAAATCTCTGTTGTTATCATATTTTTATCATAGTCAATGTGCCTCGTAAATGCAAAAATGAGTAATCTGATTGGTACTGAACACTTTTTTTCTCCCAAAATATTCATTTTATGGATTTGTGTGTTTTAAGGGTGACCAGCATGAAGCCAATACATCATTCTTAAGTTTTGTGTAACTCGTGGTCTTGGGAGTAATTATGAACTGTTCTTCCAGGGTGATGTAGATATGGATGGATATCTGGACTATGAAGAATTTGTAGCCATTTCTGTTCATTTGAGAAATTTGGGAAAGGATGAGGAGCACCTTCGCAGAAGCTTCGAATTCTTCGATAGAAACCAAAGTGGATATATAGAAGTTGAGGAGCTCCGAGATGCCTTTGGTGATGAAGTTGGTACAAACAGTGAAGAAGTCATTAATGGCATTCTCAAAGAAGTGGACACAGACAAGGTTTGTCAAATTGACTTTACTGTTTTATTTGCTCATGTATATTTGCTTATTTTATGTTATGCAAAGTAGCATATATGTGTTCATATTCTTAAATATGCTTGGATGGGACTGATATTTGATTTAAGTCTGTAGGGTTTTATGGAAACTACTTGTGAGAAACTCTTTAAACACAAAATGGCTGTAGAAAAACGTGTGAGATGTGGGCAATGTTTGACCTGTCTCCAAACATGTCTTTTTGGCGATCTACCGACTCCAATATCTGCACCTATTTGCATCTTTGCAGCTAATACTGGCATGCCGAAATGGCTGAAGCAATGATTTCTTCTGAACAATGCTTTTGTTTTTGAATTACCTATACGAGTTTTTTTCACCCCCTAGATTCTAGAGTAAGATTATTCTCCTACCAGATTGTTGCGTGCTTAAAATTGACTGTTAATCCTATTCCGTAAACTTGCAGGATGGACGTATAAGTTATGAGGAGTTTGCCTCAATGATGAAGGCAGGCACAGATTGGAGGAAAGCCTCAAGGCAGTATTCACGAGAGCGGTTCAATACCCTCAGCTTGAAATTGATGAAGGATGGGTCATTACAGGTAAACATGTAGAGGAAATGACTCAACAAATGACGAATACTCTTGGAAACATGCATAACGAAACAAAAGAAGAAACCTTTCTCAATTCTTCTTTTATTTTTTGGTCAATTCCTTTTAATTTTTGGAACCCTCTTGGGGTTGCTAAAGTAGAGGACAAGGGCCGAGGTTGTCTATGTGTTTGTGGATTGGAATGTGTTTTCTCTTGTTTATTAAAGGGAATTGCAGGGTAAAGGAGTGGACGAATGTTGGATTTGTTATTTGTGATGGCTGTAAATACGTGAACTGGTTCTACTTTCAAAGTCGCCATCTGGCATTTCAAAATTGAACTGTTCGCATTCTTTATTGATCTGTAATAACCAAGAGAACATTAAAAATAAATCAACTCTGGTTGTCCAGAGTTTTTGCTTCTTTCCCCCCCCCCCCCCCCCCCATATTTGATCGCCAGACGTACGCCGTGAAGATTACTGCCTATAACATATTCGAGTGTAAGAGAAAAAAAGAAACACCTTGACCTATAAAGTAGCGAAACCCAATGAGCACAATTGTAAGTAAGTTGTAACCTGGGTTAAGCTCAAGCATTTTCAAGCTTTAACATTTTCCTGGTTAATTTTTAATTGAATAGAAAACAGAAAATTGAATGGGAAAGCTAGAAATCACACCCCATTCAACGGAATTTCCCATTCCTTGTAGGTTTTCCTTTTCCTTCTCAGACCGATAAATCTAGAGCAGTTAACAAGAGCTAAATGATGTGACAATTTAATTGGATCAGTTGATCGCTGGCCCATGTCAAAATTATAGAAGTCTAAACGAAACGCAGATCCCCGTATTCAGCGAATCTCACTTTTGCTTTCCGCAAACTAACCTCGAGTTAGACTCTACAGCCTCCGGAAGTCCGACTCAACATGAGCCAGTTCCTCACAGGCCCATATAGATGGAGAATTTAGAGATGTGAAAATGGGCCCTATGGCCCAAACCCTTTTGCCATATCCCTCCTAATGCTCCCCTAACCGAGGCCCCGGACACGTCCACTAACAACAAGGTAACAGGCGACAAATCATATATGTTCACTTTAATTGCGGCCATGACCTTTCTGGCCGAAACCCGAAAGTATAGGATGACGGATGACCTTAACAAAGGGACCTCAGTCCTCACATCACAGATACACATGCCCTTCAAAGGAGACCAAAACCATAAAGGGCAAGTCTTTAATCATGGAAGCTTTCAACATCAAGTATTCTGTAGCTTGCCCTGTTAGAGATAATATCATATTCAATCTTGATATGATATTATGGTTATGAAGATATCAAATCGTTATCAAAATTCTAAAATTAAAATTTTAAATATAGGCATATTCTCCTATCATGCTTTATACGGACTCTCTATAAATAAATGCTTCATCTTTATAATCTGTATAACTTTATAATATAAATATAACCATATATGGCTTGTACAGTGGATGTATGTCTTATAGACCGAACCACTTAAATTACTATCTCTCTTTACTTTTTTTTCTCTGTCCATTATGTTTTAATTATACACGTACGTTTATCAAATTCTTTCATGCCCTTCCATGATCGCAAGTTATATGGTTGGTACCTATAGGCTATTACGGCATGATCTTAAAGCCGCGTCCCAGCTTGCTCATGTCGACTCAGCTGCACAGTCACATGCAGCTCATACAACGGATTCAACAGCTTCTGCAGTCTCCCGAATCTTCTTCTCTTAGCTTACGTTTCTTTTCTTTATTTCATACGTGTATTTTATTTCTTCTTCTAGCATCCTCTCATTTTGTTAGACAGTTAGACTATTCTTTTCCTTCGGGTGTATATATCTTGTACGTCCTGCTCATTCTTTCGGAAACTGAATATATATACAAAATATTCCTCTCTCTTTTCTCGATCATTCCTTCGTCTTTTTCTCCTTGCGTTCATTCTGGACTCTGACATTACCCTTAAATATTCTAGGGTTTTCTTCACTGTTATTGATTGAAAAAATATTAACAAAAAAAATTGAATAATTGATAGCAGTGACCATGGCGTGGACTATTACTACAATAACTTAATACAATTATTGGACTCGATCGAGATGAACACGGATATGACCGGACCCAGCAGAGCTCGATCTATTCCGATAGAGAATTATTTGGACCCACATCCCAACTACGTGGCATTCATCCTGAGATGGATCATCTTCCATGATTGTTATTTGCTCCCATCCTGTCTTTAATTAGCAGAAGCTGTCTTCATTTGAATTACACGTCAAGCTCCTACAAGGCAGAGTCGCTTGGACGTACGTAGTAGTGATTGCTTCCCTTGTCTGGCCATACCTCCACGTCACCAACTCAAAAGGGTTGGTCCGATTGTCTTGATGGGTGACTAGGTAGTTTGCGAGTTTATTTGCTTTCTTCTATAACAATATCTTTTGATAATTTTCCGATGATTGCGATAGATGCATTCTGCTGCCAGGACAAGACAAACTCTGTCGAATACATGTGTGAGTAGACGTGTGGTAGACTACAATGAAAGGCCCATAAATGTCAGAGCATCGAGATTCTCCTGATCTTGATCATGTGATGCGTGCAATCTCATCCATTAGAGGATATGATAATTGTGATACACGTGGATTATGCATAAATGTGACACTTACTCGTCAAATGTATCTGTCAAATGTATTCAAAGGACCGCCCTTTGTTTACTAATTCTAGCAATCATCAATCAAGTGCCCATAATATGTTAAATAATGATGTCATCTCCCATGGGAAAAATCCAAATCTAAAACTTTCTAACCTAAATTTGGTTGGATCGAATGTCTCCAATTTGCTACCTACGGTGGAATTCGAAAAATAAAAACACAACGTTAATTGAATGTTGTAAAATCTATATTAATATATAAATAATCTGGGCACGTAGATATTTAGTATTTTCTCTCTCCGAATTGAGCTATGTAAGCGGACGCAGGGGGCAGCCGGCCAGGCCCGTCAAAATTTTTTTACAACCTTTCGATGAGACCCATTACCCCTCCCTTTTGCAGTTGTTTTTTGATATAGAAGCGCAACTGCCATTAAAAGAATCAGACAGTACGCAGAAACATATTCGCACATGCATAGGTCCTATTTGTAATTGTTTTTATGATCGTAACTGTACGTTCAATTTCCTATTCACCACCTAAAGGTAAGCCAATTCTCTGCCGGTTCCACTTGTCTATCACATATTAGAGCAGAAGGGCAATGTGTCTAGGCGAACATGGTGACAAGTGCCTGTTTGGAAGTGAGAGAAACGAACAGAAAAAGGCAACCCTTGGGGAAACTAGAAGCAAAGCAAACCCAGCACTCATGTGAGCTGGCAGTGGTGTCAAAGACACAGACTAGCTAGTTTTAATATCTCATGCCTTCTATTGTCTGCAAGTTGTCTGCACTTATATGGTAGAGCTGGCTGTGTTGGCTAGCACTGATGTGGAGGCTTTTTAAGTGTCGTTGTTATATTGTTTTTTTAAGGTTAATTTTGAAGCTCGAATTTTGTTTGGCGTTGAGCTTATTCAAGTCACTTGTATCTTAAAACTCTATTAGAAATTTAGAAAATGATCCAGTGGAACGGAGCAATTTTGCAACATTTTTAGAAGATGCAGACCTATATGATCCAATTGCTACCTCTCAGTCTCACAAATAGTACGGTGCGTGTATTTCAATATTTTTAATGTTTTGTCCATAATTTTCTATATTTTAACTCTAAGACATTTTTTGTATTACGTAGAAAAAAATATTGAGATGTCATTTCGTGTTAGGAATTTGCTCCTCTCAACTTAAATCTTAGTTCCGCCACTGCATTTAATTTCGACAATAAATTGAAGAGAATACTTATCCGATTTTATATCTTAATATGGTGTATGTATTAAGTTCTTAGATTTTATTAAGCATTCACCTCTTTAAAGATTATGAAATTTCAAGACTCAAAAGTAACATGTCGTACATGCAATAGATGATAGCCATCTCTTTTTGCTGTTAAAACGATAAAGTAGATTATGGTAGATTCTTTCTCGCAATCCAGATAGGCCGGGACACGGAATATATCGCATGGAGCCATGGAGGAGTCAAAACCCATGCATGATATACGTTACGTTTTTTAGGTGAACCAATGCGTGGACATTAGACTCTCTTATTACATAACTTGAAACTTCTTGTTTTTCAGATTATCTTCCAACATGAACTCGTGAACAATTATTGTCATTTCTCGGGCCGGTAATAGTCGATTCTTTGTGCTTTTGTTTTTTCCTTAATTTGTTCTTTTCTTCGTCAGGCCATAAGAGGTTACTTATTAATTGGGGAATCTTTTGGAAATCGACCTGATTAATCTGTCTTCTAACATGTTGTTTACCCGACCCAATTTGATGTCCTCTGAGAAAATTAAAGAATTCCAACGTGCTTCTTTTTCATCTTCATCTTCTTCTTCTATATATATATACACACACATATATCTAGAAAAAATAGTGGGTTTTTTTATAGACAAATTTGAGAGCAGGGCCAAGCCTACTGGTAGGGGGAAATATTCGACCCAAATCTATCATCCCTAAAGGCTCACTGGCAATAAATCACCATGGTTGCGTTGATGTGTAGCCATTACGGGTTTGTTTGGGAACGGGTTGTGGTTCTGGTTCAAGGGGTTGAGGTTCTGAAAGTTGAACCACAACCCAGCGTTTGTTCGTGGGTTAAGGGTTATGCGGGTTTAGGCGAGTTTTTGAAAAAAGCTGACAGGTCGTATAACGTGCAGCGCATACTGACAACGTGAATGAAATAAAATTAAACGGTAAACATCAAGTTTCCATCCTCTCGCCACATGTTACATAGAGAAAAAAGAAAAAGAAAAAGAGTTTTTCATTCTCTTGCATCATGTTACATAGGAAAAAGAGCTTCCATTCTCTCGCTAGCCTAGCAGGTACCGTAATGAAAAGTAAGTAATTGTGGTCTGACGCGTGGACCATTGTCAGCATATGATGACATTTGGATGTCAGTTGGCTGACATGCGCGACCCTTTTCAGAGTTGCGCTGACATACGACGGTTTGCTTTGTAAAGTTGTGATGGTTTTGAAATATTGTGCGTGTCAGGTGTGCAGTTGAGTTGAACCTGACTTGAGCCTGACTTTAACTCGCAGAACCCAAACCAGGACCTCGACCCCTAAAATCAGGATCAGAACCCTAAACCAAACAAGCCCTACATGATCTTTTGAAAGGTGAGAAAGGTCTAACACCGTAAGACATTGTGAGCCTTCAGGATTCCCACCTTTTGGACAAAGGTTTATTCAATACGACGCGTAGCTAGTCAAGACTGTCAGTCTAAAGAGTCAAGATTGGTAGGCTACACTAATATGCAAAACCAACAAGGTAGAGTTCTTAACTTCTTACTAACATATTTTAATTACGTCTGACCATACAAAACCAGAAATCAGAAAATCCGCGTCCTAGGCTGCTATAAGTACAAAAATTTAATTTACCAAATAAACTTTATAAAAAATTACCAAAGTTAGGACTGAAAATCCAAGTGAGTCAGTGACCCATCGCATGGATCGCCAACATTTTGGACCATTGGATTTCATTATTTAATAAGGCAGCTGTTAGGGAGTGATTCTAAACGACACCATATTCCTATTCCCGCCTATAGGGCCAAAATTTTTCTAAGCCCATAACTCAACAACTTGGCAGATTAGCTGAAGTCATTGTCCATACAAGTGTCTGAGAGACAATGGTAAAAAGCTCCAACTGTCTCCACCAACTGCCGCTTAAAAACAATTTCACCGCAGAGCGTGACAACCGAGTATGGAACGAACGTGTCAAACTCTGACGAGCTGGTCTGTCAGAAGCTGATTAGGATAGCAATGACGTGGAGAGACCTCGCTCGCGCCTTTTCGACCTTGTCTTGTCTGTAATCTGCTTCCACTTGACGTATGCTTTCCACTCCCAGTCGCAAACCAAACCAAATCAACTTGGGCGCTTAGAAAAAAAACAAAACCAAAACCAATTTTGGCACTCTGTACGTAGTCTGTGCAGTAAAAGGCAAAAAGTCCAAAATCTTAGCTGAACAATCAAATTTAGACCCGGAAAATACGTAAGAGGGGCGAATAGGTACTTTTAGATGCTACATATCACTAAATCACTTATCTAGTTATGTCATATGTTATTGTGAATAACTCGTGAGTGACTTCAAAACTTAACTATCAAAATAATTGGAATGCATTGAGTTTTTCCCTTTAGCAAACTAGTCATTGGGAAGAGAGAGGCCATACATCCCAGTTCAACGGTTTTGATGTGGGATCTGGTCAAAATCTTTCCTTCTTAAATCATTGACGTACTCGTCAAGGCGACTAAGCCCACATTGGTAGGTACTAGGACTACTTTGATATCATTTGTAACGACCTAAACAAAACTCTAACCATATATGTGTTTTGACTTCAAAAAGACTAATCAATGTTGCTCTTTAAATTTCTTTAATCATTATAAAACTCAATTTAATTTAATAAGGTCTCAATCTCTTATTCATTATCTTCTGTCAATCTAAGTTGGATTTGGAGTATCACATACATTTTGTACCTTATTCATTTATTATTTTAGACATTTTGCATTCACGTGTTATGCACGTGATTATTTTTTACGTTTAAAATAATACATAAATTGGACGGTGAAAATTGAAATAAGCTATAATTATGATGGAATGTGTAAAAATTAAAATAGCAAGTTGCAAAGTATCAAGTTCCCAAATTAGGCAAAAGTGTCAGTAAAACAAAAAAAAAATAGGTATTTACTTGTAGTGCCCAAATCACCCACCCTCCACCAGTCTTTTTCTCAGTAATAATAATCGAAAGAGACGAACCAGAAAAAATTAATCAATGAACACCAATGAGACGTAATGATTGTGCTTCTTAGTCATCTGACATCCACATTCCACCGACCGCAGTCGTCTCCTCGAAAATCGAGCCGGTTTTGCCGCTGTCTGAAACGGATCGCGATTGCCTGCAATTCGGCTGCCCGAATTGCAGTGCAATCGTGAGAGAGGAGCGTGGGTCCCAGGCGGGACCCACGCGTGCCCGAGCAGCACACGTGGCAAAACTATAATCGTGGTCGGTCTGAAACTATTATGTTCCTCCGGATTCAATCTGCTATACAGCTATAGCCTATAGTGCTATATGCCAAGCTAAATCAAATCCCTTAGATGCAATGTGGGGCCTACGACGGGGCATAATTGAGGAGTAAAATGAACTGTAGGTCGTAGCCAAAAGTATTTAGAAAGAAAATCTAAACGCTATTTGCCCGCAATTTCAGGACGATCAGTGGGTGGGACACATGCCATATCCGATGGGCAAAAATTCTCCTCGGTCATGTTGAATCTCGAATCCTCGAACAATTTTTTGGAGACATCGGGTATTATCTACGTAATGTTTCAAATGCTAGATTCAAAGGCCATTAAACATCACGGCCTAGAGGCAGTAGGACGAATGAGTATGTTATCTCAATTAATACGATGGGTTGGAGTACAGATATGTTCGAGTCAAATTCTCTTTATTAATTGAGCTCATGTGTTATTATTGTTTTCATGTATGAACAAAGTTGAGCAAAATGATTATTATAGGGATTAAAATCAGATGGGTCTAGACGAATAATTAATATTAAATCTTAACACAAATAATGACTCATGAGTATGTCATCTCAATTAATACAATGAGTTAGATCATGGATAGGTTCAAGTCAAATTCTTTTTAGTAATTGAGATGACATGCTCATGTGTTACTATTGTTGTCATGTATGAACAAAGTTGAGCAAAAGGATTCTTAGAGGGATTAAAATCAGATGCTCCAGACGAATTATTAAGATTAAATCTCAACACATATAATGACTTATCATCAGATGGTTTGGACCATCTAAATTTAATCGCTATTGGATTGAAAAAAAGGTTGTTGTCTAGTGCTTGAAAACAGACGAAGACTTTGCAAAATATCAAACATTTTTAAATTCGTAAAAGGAATTCAACTCGTAATCAGTGGTTTCATTCCATGCACCGATTTGACACCGCCTAATTTTTTCCGGTCTTAAAGCATCGATATGAAACCAGTTTATCCTAAAACGTTAGTTTTTAGTCCACTATGATACAATAAGCTCCTTGCCAATAAATTTTATTAAGATATTTTAAAATATAGTAGCTCTTTATACTTTAAAAGTTGGGATGTAGTATAAATGTTATCCTGTTATTTTATTTAGACCATTTATTCTGGAAGAAAAAGGTTGTATTAGGAGAGGGTTGTTACTGAGCAAGATAAAGGATTTATTGAACGAAAGGCAGTAGGCACGACGGTCTTATACTGAGAAGAAGACGGTAGCGCTCAGAGAAAAAAGAACAAAACGACAACGCTGAAAACAAGAAACACTGAAACATGGCGGCTCAGAGATATTTAAAGAAACAGAAAGCTGACGAGAAATTAGAGCTGCTCACGTGAAACGAATTTACTAAAGATCTGTCACGGAAAGAGCTGACGTCTACGGGTCCCACATGCCGTGATTGCTTTGGACTATTTTCCCACCCACCGACCCAGACGCGAACTTAAGCTGCTAGTTCATCATACTGGGGGCCGCATAGGGTCCACCAACCTGACCCAGGTTGTGTTTTTGTTGTAAAATTTTACTGTTGTTAAAATTTTAGATATTGGATTTAGTAAAAAAGTAAAGAGAGAAATAATTTTTTATATTTTTTTGTAGTAAATAGTAATGATTTGATGGGGAGAGAAAAATTATATTGTAATATTTAATTGTGTTAAAATTTTAGAGGAGGTAAAATTTTGGTACACCCCAATATCGCGAGAGGAGCCGAGCGGCTCACCTCCAGTTCAGAACCATTTTAGAGCCGTTCAGTTTGCTCCAGTTTTAAATTAGATGTTTGACACGTTAGGACATGAACAATCCAACGGAATGAAACTTGATGGGAGGAACTGAATGGTTTACGAGTTGCCAGTGAGCACAGTTGATTTTTCTTCTGCAGGCCAACCCAGGTGGTGCAATTGACTCAAACTCAAAGTTGGCTCAGTCGTGATAATTAGAACAGAATCGTTTGGTTGTAACAAGTTAATGGCGTGCTTGATTATGAGCCTTAGATATAATTATAACGACGTGGCACCAGAGGCGGAAGGAAGGGGTAGCGACCCTGGGCGGCCGCTACCCCTCACGCCACCCAAAAAAAATTTAAGTTGGCCCGGGCCCGATACCCCTGAAGCTCAGGCCAGACCAAATATACATATGTTTTACGCATAAAGCCTAGCCCGATACCCCTGACCCAGGAAAACTGCAATAACATCGTCTGACATTTTCTATCAGTCCACACAGCAGAAATGAGCTAAACTGGCACCATCAGTCCTCACTCCTCTAACTCTCTCATTTTTCGCTTTTTTCCCTTGTTTTTGCATATTATATTAAAAAAAAAAACTTAAAAGCTTCGATTGTAACTTTTTGCATTTTTCCACGTAATTTTTTGCAAAAAAAATATATATATTGTTCAATTATTTGGATAGTACGGTTGCAGGTTGTTCCCGCGACCCACTTTTTTCCTTCCCTGGGCATACCCTCGCTGAGTGCTTGTGAAAGTCTCGATGTCTGATCATAAGGGTCAGGTGTTGTTTCCTCAATTCAGAGGTACAATAGTATGTGGACTTAGATCTCCATTATGTATGAACGTTAACTTAGTCAAAGAATGAAAGAAAAAAACAACGAAGAAAAAGTTGATTGCCAAAATTTGCAGAACAAATGCAGGGTCGCTACCCCTTCCTTCCGCCACTGCCTCCTACATTTCTCTTTTCTGTTTCTCACACCTTTCACTCTCTCACTCAGCCACTACTGCACTAGCCACCGCCGCAGGTCTGGGCACTAAGCCATGATTTAATTATATTTACAAATTTAATTATTGTTGTGATTTTTTTATGAATTTTATGAATTATGTATTTTTGAATTAGGAATTTGATGAATTTTTTGAATTAGGAATATGTGAATTAGAGATTTGATGAGTTTTGTGAATTAGGGATTTTATGAATTTTGTGAATTAGAAATGTGTGAATTTTGTGGGTTGTTGGAAGTGCTGGGACAGTGGGATATGTTGTTGAATTTTTCATGAAAGGTTCCTTGTGGAATTGGCAATTGTTGTACTGTTTTGCTTTTGTGGAATTGGCTGCCATCTATTTTTCACTGTTTATTTGCATCTCCACATGTGTTTATGAACAGGAGACTTCACTTTGCATCTCCACATGTATTTGCATCTCTACATGGATTTTAGTCTCTGGAATATAATATATTGATACATTCACTTGATTTTATTTTATTTAGATAATGAATAAGTTTGTCATAAGAGAACGAAGTCATTTTGTAACATTTTCAAAAGATGCAAAATCGTAGGATGCAATTGTCACATCTCAGTCGCAGTACATAGCATAATACATGTATTGTAATATTTTTAATGCTTTTAGTCTTTAATTTTTGATATTGTAATTGTAAGACAATTTTTAGCATTATAAAGGAAAAAAATTTGTCATTTCGTCTTTAGAATTCGACCCCCTGAATTTTGGTCCTGGTTCCGCCACTGCGTGGCACATCTGGGGCCATTAATAGGAGGAAGCGGGAGGGTTCTGCTTTTTATGGAACTAATGAGTAATGACCACCTACTCTTACCAGTTGTATTTTTGATATTACGAAGGTGATTATTATACATATACAGGCAGGCAGGGAGTAAGTTAGATATTCATTTTTGAGAGGCCAATGGTAGAAAAAGCATATTTTGAAAGGTCAAAATGAATAAAGTACAAAAAAATTAGGGTTTAATTGCACTATAGGTCTTTGTGGTATCATGTTTTAACAAAATAGTCTCTGAGGTATGTGTTTCGACAAAATAGTCCATGAGGTCACGTACTCGGGTAAAAAAGAGTCATTCCGTCCCTTCGGTGTCGAACCATTAACGGTCGTTGCTGACGTGGCCAAAAAATGACACGTCAGCAACCAATGAGAGGGAGACACGTGTAAAAAAAACATGTCAGCTTTTACACAGTAAAAATGAAACCACGTCTGCAGAACATTAACTGCCACATAAGCCTTTAAGAAAACAAAAAATAATTAAACTGGTATATTAACGAAACATACGAGAATCCAAAAACAAGAGGAGAGTTAGAACTTATGACTAAAGGGACGACATCGTCCCTGCAACTCCCTTCTCCCTACCAGACCCCATTTCCTCCCCCGACAGTGCCGGTCTCTGATGCTGATGCCATCAACTACAAGACAATAGATACCAAAGCTCGACCCTCCAACCATTGTCTTGCCCGACCATCACCCCTGGTGCTGCCCCGCTTCAAAGCCCATTCCAACCCCCCAACCTCCACCGTCTCCTTCGCCTCCGCCTCAACTTACACACCGTGCAACTAAGTCGAATACGAACACGCAATCGAATAACGCCTCCCCTTTCTCCTCATATTCGCTGTCCGATTTGTAGTCAACCTTCAGGATCCGATTCTCTCCGGGCAGTCTATCACTAGTGATGGACTTAACACCCACGACAATGAACGACCACGATTTGTTCCATTCAAGCTTCAACAAATTCAATTCCACCCTCTCTGTCGGGCTTCTGAACCCAATGTCACCACCTCTTCCACCTGAAAAAATGACTCGATCCAGCCTGACCCTATTCAAAATGATGGCTTTCGAGCCCGATACCCACCACTCCAGGACCCATATCCCTCCCCAAATCGCCGTCGTACCAGTTCTCAAATCCCACATTCCCCAAATCTCACCCCAGGACAAGCAAGCCCTAACAATTTTGAGAATCTTCGAGATGTTAGCGACCCGCATCCCCGGAAATCAATTCAACGACTCAACCTCGAATGACATAATTGGATTCTGGTCGGAGTCAGTGTTTCCGTGAACCTCCACCATCACATTTTGGTGGCGCACAACAGGTTCTTTTCGGTCAAGTTGTCTGAGCGTTGGGCAAAGCCGCAAAGACTAGGAGGGTCTCCGTATGTCATGGAGATTGCGGACTGCGATGACTTCGAGATTTACATCGAGACCTTGAAGTTGATGTACTGTAGGGATTTGAGGAAGAAAATAATAAAAGAGGATGTCTCCAAAGTTCTTGGCATCGTTAATATAATTGGATTATCGTATGTTTAGTTAATATAACAGTTTATTATTTTTTTTTTCTTAAAGGCTTATGTGGCTGTTAATGGGCTGCAGACGTGGTTTCATTTTTACTGTGTAAAAGCTGACATTTTTTTTTACACATGTCTCTCTTTCATTGGTTGCTGACGTGACATTTTTTTGCCACGTCAGCAACGAACGTTAATGGTTCGACGTCGAAGGGACTGAATGACTCTTTTTTAACCGAGTATGTGACCTTAGAGACTATTTTGTCGAAACACATACCTCAGAGACTATTTTGTTAAAACATGATACCACAGGGACCTACAGTGCAATTAACCCAAAAATTTATCAAAAAACTATTAAAATAGGCTAAATTTTTGTAAAGTATAGAGGTTAGGGGGGCCTTGGCTTCGTCTCTGCTTGCAGGTATATAAAGATATACCCTGATAGTATGTTACATGCATATATTGCATTATGCATCGAAGAAACGTGTGGCCTGTGGGTTATATCTAGAAAAACCTGGGTGGCTTTCTCAGTCAAATGCGCATATATGCATCGAAGAAACGTGTTATGGCAAGTTCATGCGCGTAGATCAATTATAATAATAATAATTGCAAAGAAAAGTCTTCAACAAATGTCTGGTTCTGCTGAAAACAAGTATTCCCCCTTCTTTTCATTAGGTGTGTTGGATACCATAACGCTATCGATGCCCAGTACCAACACGTATATGGAAAAGGAAAACGAACAAAACTATATCATGCATTAAATTTCTGTGGCTGCTCCTTTTGTCTTTTGAGTTTAAAGAAAGATGCAATGGATGCTTCCTCATGTCCCTAGGCCTTGGTTTGGGACATTTATTAATTTGCTCCTTAATCTACTTGAGTTCAGGGTTCGAGGCGGACTTGCCCTCTAGTGTTGGGAAAACTTCACGGGAGAGCAAATTCCTAATAACGTATCCTTTCTGTAAGGGTCAAAAGAGTTTTATCCACGACAAAGTTGTTCGAAAGCTTCATATATACTACTCGTATTTCACACGGGAGCCATTTCAAGACGAGGCGAAATGGCCTCCAACTCATGGAAGCAACAATTTAAAAATAGATTGAAGCCATTAAGAAACGAAAAACGAATAAAACCGGATGGAATTGCCCGAGACAAATGAAAAGAAAGGTTAAAATTACCGGACCAACGGAGAACTTGTTACTATAAGGGTAGGGCTTTTATGTCGGTCCACAATGGCCGCTGTACGTCACTGGTTAAGAGAAACTCGGAGCAAGTTGAAGGGCAACAAATGCATCAGAGCCAGTCAGATTGGCTTCGGGAAAGAAAAAGCATGAAAAACAGCACATAACTCATCTTCCTCGAGTTCACCTCAAAAGTTCCAACTGGTTTTTTTTTTCTTTTCAGCCCTCGTCACATGTGGTTTCCGAAAACGACAAGCAACAAAAAAATATCCTGCTATATTTTAGCGGATAAATATGAGGAATCAATTGTAAAATCCTCGTAAAAAAAAAAAAAAATTGTAAAATCCTCGTTTAGGGGGAAAGATGGAAAAATACAATCACAAGGTTAAAGTCCACGTGGCTTGATCTGTAAAGATCGAGTGCCTGGAACATGCTCGAAGTTTAACGCTTGAATACTATATAAGCCAGCCTCCTCTCTTTTGGCAACTCACTCCAGAGTTGTTAGCAACAAAGCATTATTGCTGTACGTTGCTTCGTGCTCTATGTTCATTCAAAGCAGTAGAAGAAGCATTTCCTCCCGGAGTGCGCTTTTTCAACCAGCGATATTTTCTAAACGTAATTTCTGTCTTTCGAGGTTTCAGTCTATTTCTCTTTTAGAATAGCCTTTGCGCTTTCTGTAGGAGCTTAGAGCCAAGAGTTCGGGCGCGGCGGCTTGGGATTCACCTGGTGAGTTTTAGAGGAGATTTTTGGTGAAAATTTTGAGTAATTTTAGCTTCTGTACTTGCTGTTCTATGGTAATCCGCCTGTAGCGCTCCGGTGGCTGATAATTACATAAACATTTCGTTGATTTCGAGGTGCTTTTGTGGGAGAAATGAGATTATACTGGGGCATTCTTTCTGAGCCTTGAAGTTCTTAGATGGCTTTCTGAGATCTTCTATGATTTCGGTTACTTTTGGACTAAGCGTGAATAAGTTGAGCTTCTAGTTTTTTTTTTTTCAGAATGAATATAGAGCCCTTCGTTCTGTTTCTGAAGGAACTTGAACTTGGAAGCCTTGTGGCGGTTAAATAGGTGGGGTTTGCTTCCTGCATGCAAAGATCTTCCGAGTTTTCGAGTAGATCTTTACTTTCTGGTCGTGAATAGGCTTCTTAAATTACTGTTAATGAACAAGATCCGCTTGAATAGTTCCCGATTTACGCCCTTAGGCCCGATATTCTTGCGGATAACGACGACCGAATGATTACTGGTAACTTAACTTAAAATTGCATAATTCTGTGTTAATACATAAACTAATCCAAGCTGTTCTAAGGTGGAAATTTCCGAATTTAGCGAAACTCTTTAAATATCGTTCTTGAGATTCTGATCGCCATCTCCGTCTCTGTCAAGAACTCTGTATCCATATAACCAAGACAAACTAAGGAGCAAAAGAAAAAAGACGTCGTCAGGTTCACCGAAAAGATAGGTTTTCTTTTTGCGGTCTTATTGTGAAGATTTCAGGTTGGTCAAGTTTCTCTCTGAATCGGTACATTTTTCAACTTTCTGTGCTCCCTTCTTTTTCTTGTTCTCGCTGGACTTCTTTTTCTTTTTATCATCTGTCCCGAAAATTCGTTTGTTTTCTCAAATTTGTCACATGAAAACTTTTACAACTAAAGTTCAGAGTTGAAAGCCGAAAGGATTCAGTCCGAAGATAGTCTGTGCAAAGGGTGCAAAGGCACGGTGCAGATTTTAAAAAAGAAGATCCAACGGTTAATATTTGACAGGTCATTTAATGAAACACTACACGAAATTGGAGCTCGGCTTGACTTGCTTAACTTAAGCCAATTTCTTTCCCGACTTTTTCACAACCTTTCTAATTCTCCTCTCTCTCTCTCTCTCGTATTCCTTGTGAGTTAAGAAATAGAGAAATCAAGAGAAAGGTAGACGAGATCCCCCAATTAGTTTCGAGACTATAAAAGCTCTCTATTCTCGGATTCGACCTTCAGATTTTCATTAACACTAAGTAGTGAAAATATTGAGATTCTTGATTAATTCCCCATAATCTTTGTGAGCAAAGCCTGAGAGAAATGAAGAGAAAGGCAGAGGAGAGTATGGGCGGTCATGGAGAAGGCTGGGTGAGAGGACCATTAATCGGCAAAGGGAGTTTTGGGCCCCTGTTTCTTGCCAAGTCGAAGAAACCCAGATCACGGTTCTATTGTTTTCCCTTCGTCCATGGTGGTGAAATCGGCAGAGGTACCTGTTTCGGGTTCGCTACAGAAGGAGAAAGAGGTTCTCGACAACGTCATAGGTTGCCCTTATATGATTGGCTGCTTTGGAGAAGCAATGAAAAGAGAGAGAGAGAGAGTGAAATTGGATTCTGGAAAATTATTGTAGGGATGCTCTGGGTTGAAACCTGAAATTTTAAGACTTATCGGATAACTTCTGAAGAGAGAAGAAAACGAGGGAGAGAGAAGGAGAGACAGGAAATTAGACACTTGGCTGAGTTTGATTCGATGTTAAACTAGAGACGTTTGGTTGAGTCAGGCCAAGCCAAGCCAAGCCGCAAGTTTGTCTCACATGTCTATGGTCAAATCCTGACAGTTTCATCTTCTTTCTAAAATTTGCACCGTGTCTTTGCACCCTTTGCACAAACTATCTTCGGACTGAATCCATTCCCGAACTTCTTATGCTTACCGAAGCAGCACCAATCAAAAAGAGGGAAGAAATTAAGAAAAATAATCCATCCTGACTGGCTGACTTTAGATTTTTGAGTTTCAAATCCTACGTCGCAAACAAGAAAAATTAATAATCTATGCAAAAATCAATAATTTGTGCTTTGCCTCGTCTGTCTTTCTTTCTTTCCTTAGTTTTTTTTTTCAGTCGTGAACAATGCATAAAAAAGGATAATGCATTTCTAGTTTTATAGTTTTTTTGGCTATTCGAATTTCGGAGAGTTGGATATGCTGAAAACTGTGTCAGTACGGTCATAGAGGTGGATCCCTCCATTATGGAACTCACGTTTGAGGAGGATCCCTACTACCAGGTGGATCCCTCCTCCATTGAAGTCGCGTGGCAGATATCCGAGTATACAGATGAGCTTATGCAGGAGTTACGAACCCTTAGGTTCAAATAAGAATCTCTTCTTTAGAAAATTATTGTGTCTTATATTGTTGTTGTGCCTAGATGTTGGAGAAGTTTGTGATGTTCAGATTGCGGAATGCTGATATTTGTTTTGTTTCTTCAGTGAGTAGTCTGGGCTGTTTTATCTGAAGGAACGCCAAAAGTGTTCGTTTGATTGAACATGTGGCAATGCTTCTTTGCTATGATTGTTGCTTCCTTAATTAATGATGTTTTATGATGTTGGACAGTGCTTAGAGAATCGAAAATGACGGTCACTCCGAAGATCTCCATCAGCGATGGGAACCTTGTGGTTCATGGGAAGACCATTCTTACTGGAGTGCCTGATAACATTGTGCTGACTCCTGGTTCAGGGTTGGGGCTTGTGGCTGGTGCGTTCATTGGTGCCTCGGCTTCCGACAGCAAAAGCCTCCATGTGTTTCCCATGGGTTCCTTAGAGTAAGTTCTAATGCTGTTTTGACCATTTATTGTGATACATTCTTGAATTTTAAGCATGCGTTATTCTAGAGTAGGAAAGTCTGCTGCTATGATCTGCATACTTGCAGCTAACTCCGGCATTTACTGCATGTAATTTAAAAGCCATATGTTGCGAAATAGTGGTAGTTTGAGTCGTTTAGAATCAACTGGTTTGTTGCATAATCCAACCCTATTGCATTGTGTATGCAATAGGGTCTTTTTTTGAAGTCCTATCTCTGTTTGAATTATGGGACTTATGGTGCTCTAAAGATTCATCGGGCTCTTGTTTTCACTTGGATTCTAGTTACTTGCTGACTTGTATGAATGTTGGTCTAATATTTGATGGTGGTTATTTGTTAAAAAGTGTGAAGAAACAGCAATTTCACATTGGATTTGTAACAGGGGTCATCGATTCATGAGTTGCTTCCGGTTCAAGCTGTGGTGGATGACTCAGAGAATGGGGACATGTGGGAGAGATGTTCCTCTGGAGACCCAATTCATGCTCATAGAGAGCAAAGATGACACTGAAGGAGGCAATCAAGATGACAACCCAACCATGTACACTGTCTTCCTCCCTCTCCTGGAAGGCCCATTCCGTGCAGTTCTGCAAGGCAACGACGAGAATGAGATAGAGATTTGCCTTGAGAGTGGTGAGTAGATCGTGGCCATCAAAAAGTATATGGTGTAGGCACCACACACCTTCCCATCATTCCATTATTTAGGGCCACATCCCTCATAAGTCAGTCTCATCCTGTCTGCAAATAATGGAGGAGACTTACCATTCGTATGTTGGGTGGAGCTGTCACTATGCAAACAATATCAGGCTGGAGAACCCCCGAATGACTCAAACATGCAAATGAATCAATTTAATGGAGTTTATAGCATTTGGGGAAGAAAAAATAGGAAGGATCGAGTCAAAAGAACCGACACGACTTGTGTTTTGTGGTGTGTGGTTTGGTTTTGCAGGAGATTCTGCTGTTGAGACAAATCAAGGCCTTCACCTTGTTTACATGCATGCTGGAACGAATCCCTTTGAAGTAATCAACCAGGCTGTGAAGTGAGTCTTTTGATTTCTTGAGTGTTTTGTTCTAATCTATTTATAAGGACCTCGAAATGAGATGATGTTTTTGCCCCCTACTTTCTTGAGAATGAGTTGTGACTCCTTGATTGCTATTCCTTTAAAAAGGGCTGTAGAAAAACACATGCAAACTTTTCTTCATCGGGAGAAGAAAAAGGTAAGAACAACTCTGTTTCTTTGTATAGTGTCTATTGGGGATGTGCAAAACTTCAGGAATGCTGAAATTTAGTGAAAATAAAAAAGTGTTTGATCGAAAAGCAAGTTGCGTGGATTCTATGAAATGCCAGAATGAGTCTTATGATACCCTTCCGCTGGTTGTATGCAGTTGCCTTCTTTCATTGACTGGTTTGGCTGGTGCACATGGGATGCTTTCTATACTGATGTCACAGCTGAGGGAATTGAGGAAGGCCTTAAAAGGTAATTTAGTACAGCGGAGCTAACTTGTTCTCAATATTCTTTTTCTTTGAAATTCACGAGCATACTAGAATGTATGTTGCTGACTTGTATTGGGGGACAATTCCAGCTTATCTGAGGGAGGGACGCCACCAAGATTCCTAATTATAGATGATGGTTGGCAACAGATTGAAAACAAACCCAAGGATGCTGATGCTGTTGTACAAGAAGGAGCACAGTAAGATCTCTCTCTCTCTCTCTCTCTCCCATGTCCATGCACTCTTTGAGCAGAATGCAATGTAACATCAATAACTTTCTTTCCTGTGTTTTCCCAATTTGAAACTCTCCATAGTGGGTTATTGTGCCATTAATGGTGTCATGTTCTGGCCGTAGCTCAGTATTGTTGCTGTCTGCATGTTCACAATATAATATAGTACAAGTCGGATGGCACGTTTTGTCATTTTTTGTTTGCTTACATTTTTCCCCCTCCTATGTTGTTGTTCGGATAAAAGCAGTCGATTATTGATTCATTGGCTAATTTACTGATTTCAGGTTTGCAAGTAGGCTGACTGGAATAAAAGAGAATGCAAAATTCCAGAAGAATTGCCAGGACAATGAACAAGCCTCAGGCTTGAAGCATGTTGTAGAGGATGCCAAACAACATCACAATGTGAAGTAAGTGGTCCAACTGGATCTTTTGGTTACTCTTTTTGTATCCCACTAGTATTGTTGCATAACACATGTATCATCACTGCCAACCATTCTGTTATCACGGAACGAACTTTCTTGGGAAATAGGGTATTTAACACACGAGTTCCCTTTATTTATTTGATGGTGCAGATACGTGTATGTATGGCATGCTCTAGCGGGTTACTGGGGTGGGGTGAAGCCAGCTGCTGCTGGTATGGAGCACTATGACACTTCTCTCGCATATCCGGTGCAGTCCCCTGGTGTAATAGGCAACCAACCAGACATAGTCATGGATAGTCTGGCAGTTCATGGGCTAGGTCTGGTGCATCCAAAGAAGGTTTTTGACTTCTATAACGAGCTACATGCTTACCTAGCTTCATGTGGAGTAGATGGAGTGAAGGTTGACGTGCAAAACATTATTGAGACTCTGGGTGCTGGCCATGGTGGTAGAGTTTCTCTCACACGTAGCTACAACCAGGCTCTTGAGGCCTCAATTTCTCGGAACTTCCCTGACAATGGATGCATTGCTTGCATGTGTCACAACACTGATGGGATGTACAGCGCAAAGCAAACTGCTATTGTGAGAGCTTCCGATGACTTTTACCCCCGGGACCCTGCTTCCCATACCATTCATATTTCCTCTGTCGCTTACAACTCTCTCTTCCTTGGAGAATTCATGCAACCAGATTGGGATATGTTCCATGTAAGTCGAAGTAAATTGTTTTATGCCTTAATTTGCTTGATCATTAGGCCTGGACCCTGATTGATTTGAGCTGAGGTTGACAAGGGGATTTTGTGGAACTTGTGAAATGAGGTCATTTCTCATAGCTTTAGAAATGAATATATAGTCAGTAATGTCACACCTTGCTATATTCAAGGTAACAAGATAAATTGCATAAACCATCTTTTCTTTGAGATGAGAACTTTAAATTGGAATAATGTTATTGTATCAATGTGAATGGGTCCAGTTTTATCTTTTTTTTTTCAGATACCATCTTGCTAATCTATTACTTCGACATTATTGTCATCAATTTGGAAACAATTAATGTTTTAAAATATTTTATCATCACAACACAAGTAATATTGATCAAGGAATTTTGGTTTGCAGAGTCTACACCCTGCAGCAGATTATCATGGTGCAGCTCGTGCAATTGGTGGATGTCCAATCTATGTCAGGTATAGTTTTATGGCTGGACTTTTTGGTCCATAAATGAAACAACGAAGTTAAATAGTTGTGGGAATTTTTCTTTTTTCTTTTTGTGGTCAATAACACATAATTTATAACGTTTTGATCTGAATCTCTATTTGTCCTGTTTTTTAGTGATAAGCCTGGCAATCACAACTTTGAACTACTGAAGAAATTGGTACTCCCTGATGGATCAGTTCTTCGTGCCCAGCTACCCGGTAGACCCACCCGTGACTGTCTCTTTGTTGATCCAGCTAGAGATGGGACCAGGTTTGCTACACTTTTCGATAGTCATGTTATTGATCCACTCTAATGTTGAAACACTGATCTTCACCAGAAAAAGAGTGATGTTAAAAAAAATTGTATTTTGCAGCTTGCTCAAAGTATGGAATGTGAACAAATGCTCTGGAGTAGTTGGTGTGTTCAACTGCCAAGGTGCTGGATGGTGCAAGATTGAGAAGAAGACACGCATCCACGATACATCTCCTGGTACCCTTACTGGTTCGGTTCAAGTTGCCGATGTTGAACACATGGCTCAAGTTGCTGGTGCCAATTGGAATGGGGAGAGCATAGTTTATGCCCATAGATCAGGTAATTTTCTTGGTTGAGAGCAATTTCTGACTAGGTCTCCCAAGGAAAACAAAACTGCAGGTGCAATAGAATGCTAGCAGCTGTCATAAATATAGGGAGTGATATTTTAGCCGACTTAAAATTGAACCTATCGATTCTTGCAAGTGATGAGTATACATTGGAACGTTTTGAGTAATACCAAAAACTTCATTTAACAAACGCTCATTTAATTTTCTCAAAACAGAGATTCTTGGTGGAAATGTTTTTACAACCTTCTGAAAAGTTCTAACCAAATTTCTGAACTTCAGGTGAAGTAATTCGGTTTCCACAAGGTGCTTCATTGCCAGTGACGCTTAAAGTTCTTGAGTACGAACTTTTCCACTTCTGTCCGCTCAAGGTGAGTCCTTCAGGACGCCCTTTTATTCCTTTTTCTCCTTTTTCTCTTGGGTTTCTCTCTCAAATAAAACGTAGTACTGAATCTTCTGATTATCTGTGATGCAGTCAATCACATCCAGCATTTCTTTTGCACCAATTGGCCTGCTCGACATGTTCAATGCTGGGGGTGCTGTAGAGCAGGTTGAGATCCATATGGCTTCAGACAAGAAACCTGAGCTCTTTGACGGTGAAGTTACTTCGGAGCTGACCACTTCTGTCTGTGAGAACCGATCTCCAACTGCAACAATTGCCCTCAAAGTCCGGGGATGTGGGCGGTTTGGTGCTTACTCTTCCCAGCGTCCATTGAAGTGCGCAGTGGGCAATACTGAGGCCGCCTTCAACTACGACCCTGCGTCTGGCTTGGTGACCTTTATCATGCCAGTCCCAGAAGACGATATGTACAGATGGACTCTGTATATCCAAGTTTGAGTGGTTCGAAACTAAGGATATTTGTCAATTAGGACGCTACGATTAGTAAGAAGAGTGGGGATAGGGGCCCGCTTGGGGATCAGACACATGATTGCTGGTGATGTGTGGCTTAGATCAGGTTAGGGATAGGCTTTGCATTGGAATAACTCGGGCCAACTATGTTCGTTTCTGCTCAATAAAATTGCTTATTTCTGAAGTGCTGTAGTTGTTTGTAGATAAAGTAGTTCTAACACGAAATCTGCGTTCAAGGTCGGGCTCAGCCATGCTTGAAAAATCGCATTTACATCGAATAAACCAATTAAATAAACCAAGCCATGGCATAACGATCCGGGGACCGGGGAGATTAGGAAACACTCTTCTTGAGTACTCTTTAAATGTTTTGTCAATGGTTGCTTCTTACTTGATGCCACTCAGCCCGCTCTTGAAATAAACTAATTTTCAATGGGAAATTGTAACAATGGGAAATTGGCTGACACAGGAAATGTTTCCCCACGCTGTCCTTGAGAAGCTCATATTCAATATAATACCGTTGGTCTCTTGTATAATAGCTAGGATTTGTTGTATTAGTATATATTACTAGCTACTAGCTAGCTCCCAAGAGGATATGTGGCTGATTGTAAAGGAATTATAACAATAGTGTTGTATAATATGTTTAGTTTTCATTATTCTTTCTACAAAATCGTTGTAAACCGAACGCTTGCGCCTCCCCCGCGCGCTCCACTCTCTCGCACATCCACCCCAAGCAGGGAAGCAAGATTTGCATTTCCATCTTCTATATATGAAGCGAAGCTCAGCGACCCAATCCTCAGCTTGTGCTTCTCCTCATGACTCCTTTAATTCTTGCTCTGGCGTTTGGCTTCGAAAGCTTCATCGGCTTCGCCTGCGACAATGGTGATTAGTGACAGCACCTTTGGCAGAGTCGGAATTCGTTTTGTGCAACGCTTTTTGGTTGGAGGTTATGGACATTGGAAAGAAGGCCGCCTGGGCAGGCCTACTTTCAATGGGCCCAAGGTTGATTCTCAGATTCATAGGGGTAAAATCTTCATTTAGCCCAAGTCTTTTGACCATATTTGCCAAAACTTAATTATCATAGGGCTAGGATTATCTCAACACCATTCATATCGAACTCAGATAAAAAATTGTAAAAATTGAAGATAAATAAAATAAAAATGTAGTCTCAAAAAATATAAAAGAAATAGAATATCTATTTATAAAAATCTTTATATTTTGTATAATGTGAGGCGATATCACTCGTTTCTTTCTTTTAATTAAACATATTATTACCATCTATTTTCACTTGAGTATATTTCACATATTCAAATATTTATGATTGCCCCATAATGCTACCTTAAAAACATATAAGGAAACTATAACCTTTACAAAAGTTTTTTTCCTATTTTAATAAAATCTGTAAGAGTTTTCGTTATTGCTTTCTGTAATGACTGATAATTTGTTAGTTACAATACAAAGTGCTTTCATTTTACTTACCAAAAGAAAGGAAAAGTGAAATTAGCTGGAAAATAGTGTGTATCAAGTGAGGGGAGGGGCTGGAATCGAGCACCAGCAGATAAGAATAACTTAAGGGCATGTTCGTTTCTTACAAATTCTTAAGATTTACATCATACTTTTTACATTTACAATTCAAACATCGTAAAAACACGTATTCTAATACAAGTTAACATTGTTTTTTTACAAAATCACTATAATTTAATAACTTTTATACGTATACCAATACAATTTTTAGATTACCTAAATATTCACAATTATATCAAAATTCTGCAAAGTCGTAGGAAACAAACATGTCCTTAGCGTTGCGAGTCACGAGGTTGACGAGTGTAAGACCTAACATCAAAGGTAGTAAAGTGTGGATTAATCGACATCTGACGCGTAGGTAGCTGGCAAGACTTTTCGATGAGGTGGACTTTTCTGTTCTAAGTGGTGGACAATGAGATGATAAAAGGAGTTCATTTTTCAAAGATTGAAAAATCCAAAGACTACAATATTTCGTTTGAAAATCCTAGGACTTACTCTTAAACAATGTAAAATTTAAGGATTAAAATATTTACTTTGAAAATCAGTTACCGAAAAACCTAAGACTGTAAAATATAATGATTAAATTTGATTTATCCCTTTAATTAAAAATCACCATTAACCTACCGACTCACTTCAGAGCTAGAGAAGAGAAAGATCAGCTTCTCAAAGTACGAAACCTCTTAAAAGTGAAGAGCCATGTGGGGTAAAGTTTAGTCGCATTTTACCAAAATACTCATATCGAACATCGACATTTGACCAAATAATCCTTCAACATGGCCGAATAGGATGAACAGTTCGTGCTTCCCGGTAAAATTTGATTATGGTGTCTTATCTTTCCGAGTAAGAAACTGGCAACGGTTAGTGCTTGAAAGCCTTTGGAAAAAGATAGTACCAGATGACAGTAAAAGCTTGCAAAGGGAATAGCTTTTGAAAAGCAACGTTCGGATTTCGTACTTTACTTTTCATGGAAATGGTCGAAAAAATCTCTATACTATGATGCATCACCCACTTCGGGCACAATGTAGACGATGCAAATCATGTGCCGAAAATCGTGCCTAAGGAAGCTAACACGGGCAACTGAGGGCTGAGGCAATGATTTCCCATGATACTAAGGTTGTGTTTGTGTTGTAATATTTTTGGTATGAGAATATGTGTTGGTATTGGGTTTAGTGAAAATGTGAAGAGAGAGGTAATTTTTTATATTTTTTGTAATTTTTATATTTTTTTATGGTAGGGAGAGAGATTATATTGAAGTATTTTATTAGGAGAGAGATAAAATTTTGGAGAAAATTATGGTAGCAAACGCAGCCTAAAGCGGCTTCCTAACCCTGTAGGAAGGAAAATAGGACAAAGCTTGAGGCCTTTCTGATCTTTGAGGTGGGTAATTAGACAAATGAAGAACAGAAATAAAGGCCTCTAACATCCTGGAATTTGTTTTGTCCGAAACGCAAGTTGCCTACCTCCTGTAATCGGGTTGGTTGGTGATAAATCAAAGAGTCCCAAACTTGCAGGTGCGTGAATTGAATCGCAAAGCGAAAAGAAGAAGATGGTTGGACTCTTCCTTTGTGAAAATATAAATGTAGAAGACCAGTGACTGCAGAAAGACTACAGAAACGCACACCTCAGGAAAAATTAAAAGAACCCACTTCATCTGGAAAAGCAAATAAGAATTTCCTACAGCAATTTCACTACTTTCTAAAATTAGTTGTTCGTATACATCGAGGTAAAATCTCTGATAATCGGTTTGTAATCAGAAAATGGCTGCCAGCTCCTGTGCCCTGCTGTGGAAGACCATATCTCACCCTCAGTACAGTATCACTTGTATACTATTTCATCTATGTCAGCTCTCACTTTTTTTGCTTCTTCTACCGCTGGCTTTGGTTCCTCCCCTCCGAAGGGGGTGCAGCTGGAACCCCACCATCGATGCAACTCCTACAACTCCTCTCTACCCATCCTTCTATGTCGTGCTCCCCATTGCCACCGAAATGCCGTCCACCGCACAGCCGAGCAATGATGCCTGCTATAACACCCACAATCGTGATCACAGCTAGAACCACCACCAGTGTCTCGATGGATCGGTGTGTATAGCGGCTTGGCTCCACCACGGCGGGTGGTGCCTCAAATAGAGGTTGCTGCTCATCATCTAATCTCACCTCTAGAGTCCCCAGGGAGACAACCATGACCATGAGTATGAACTAGTGTTTTCCTGTTCCAGATTTTCACTACTCAGTAACGCTATGATTTCTTCAGAACAGTGCTAAAGCAGAGAAAGGGGTCCCCAGACTCCGGAGTACACAATGAGATGTGATCTCAGAAGTGGACGCGGTCTAGTAGAGAAAGGATGTAAAGAGAGCACTATGAAAGGAATGGATTATGAGGCTGGAGATGGTGAAAGAGGAGGGCACAAGCTCTAGAATCAACTATCAAGCAAAGGAGGACGAAGATAATGGAACTGTGAAGGAAACGAGACGAGAGACAATGGGCACCCAATGAAGCAAGTTATGCAGTGAATAATGTGGAGAGACTGAGAGAGTATGTTGCATTGTTTTAAAGGTGGGAGAAACTGAAACAGGATTCGCTTATTAATAACATAGCCGCTGTCTTTGGCCAATTATTTCTTTTCAAATCTTTAGTTTTCTTTATCTACTTTGGCATTTCTGTGTTATTGTTTTTTTTTTAAGACGCAAAACATAAATGTGGGGGAAAGATCCAGAATTGGTCATTTTTATACTGGATAAAAGTTAAACGGGTACTTGCACCTTGTCAGTTGTGTTTCTTGAATGGCTTGTAATCCGCAGTGAAAAATCTTTTGATCTCTTTTCCCAATACGTCTCTAGTGATATCACATGTTGCTGTTCATTTTTGTGAGTCCGAGGACCTCAAGTAAATATATTTGTTTTTCCATTGGTGACTTTTCCTTCTTTTGTCCTGTTTATTTGCTGTTAACTTGTCTCCCTCCTTTCACTCTCCCACACGCAAAGCCACACACAGAACCCATCTGAAAAGTGCATTGACTGAGAAGACCCTTTTGTGGTGACCCTTCATACTTCATGCAGCAAAGCCTGACCAGGGCCGGCTCAAGCCAAATGGAGGCCTCAGGCGCTATATAAATTTGTAGGCCTTTTATATAAATTTTAATATAAAATATTTACAAATTATTAAATTTAATATAAAATATTGAAATACCCCATTAATTATTTTTTTAGGGCTCTTACACATCACATTAAGGCCCCATAACTTGTACAATTTAGAAATTTATAGGACATTCATATAATTTGTATAGTTAATTTATTATAGGGCTTTTTTCTCTTTTAGCAAAGTTCATAATGTGAAAAATGATTACGAAGCTTGGGAAAAACATATCATTGAGCAAAAAAAATAGTACACTTATGATAAAAAAAAAATATTGCATCTTGTCATTTTTTAGTTCAATTGTCTTTTTTATTTCTTAGGTCATCTATAATATAAAAAAAAATTCTCTTTATGGGGCCTTGTTTAGGGTGAGGCCTTAGGCTATCGCCTAAGTGGTCTTATCCTTGAGCCGGCCCTGAGCCTGACCAACCTGCCTACTCACCATATGTGAAATACAGGCAGTGAAATCAGAGAAGATAAATCAGGAATGTTTCTTTGAGGCGTCTGTTCTTTTTTTTCTTCTTTTTCTTTTTGGTTGTTTGTGGATAAAGTGAGACTTCTGTTTTCAAATCCAAACTGCTAAGAACCAAACAAACTTCCTCCCCTTTCCCGGCCTGTGTTTTTGCACGACTTTGCTCGTTAGGCCGGTTCCTCATCTTTTGAGGGATGCTTGACTCTTTCTCACGAGCTGCTGCAGATTTACCCATGGGTGTATTGCGGGGATCAAGTAGACTTTGCGGACAGGCCCATTAGTGATCTCTCATCTATGAAAATCCTATACCCATCTATGAGAAGAAGCAATAAGCCTATTGTCTCTAAAATGTGCTCCCTCTCTTATTACACGCCAACAGGCCCAGTTCGAGATTTGACGAGCAGGTCAAGATTTTTGGATCTCCATACCCAATGCCCATCCATACTATAGGATAGAACCAACGGAAAAAAAATTAACGAACTCAACTCTCCTCCCACAGGCTTCAACCAGAAAACTGAACCTGATAACATCGGCCCAATCTTAACTGTGAATAAGCTTATCCACACATCTTTATTCTCACTTTCATGTTTGACAAATAAAATTTTAGAAAATTTTAAAAAATTTCTGATATGGTATGAAAATTTAGGGATATTAGAGTTCAATGAAGCAGTGAACATTTTGTAGAGTGTTTGGGTAGATGTAGGAATTTTTTTGAATTTTTATGTCAATTATTGAAAAAGGTGAAGATATAGATAATGTAATTAAAATTTGTTATGTTTATTTTAATGAAAATATATGAGTTAAGGGGGAGAGATTGAGAATATAGATAATTGTAAAGTTTTTTGTTTTGTTTTGAGTGTCAAAATTTTGGAATTAATTAAAAAAAGGTAAATTACTCCTGCAGTCTCTCGGGTTTAACGTTTTTTCAAATTGGTTCCTACGGTATTTTTTATCCTACAATTTTCTTAGGGTTTCTAACTTGTCTCAAGTTGGTCATTCCCTCAACTTAGCATTTAATATTCATTTAACTCTTCGTTTTCTTCACTTTTTTACTAACTCCTATAAATTATCTTTATTTTTTCAAAATTAACACTCAAACACAAATGAGAGTTAGATTATCAAAATACAAGCAAAGAAAAAACGTCAACTTAAAAATGTTTGTGAAATTTTATTTACAAAATTTGATCCTACTTTATATTTGCTTAATGAAAATTTTGAAACAGATAATTTTTTTTTAAGAAAATCAGTTGGCAAATGACTTTTAACTACTGTAAATCTCCTCTCACCCCTGTAGCCAAACACCAAAGCCAATCCTCAAAACCCTAGCCCACGCCTCCAGGTATTTAAATCCTTTGCTCTACCTAGGTTTTCATCTTATTCTCCCCCATAGCAAGGGCGCTGCCTCTCTCTGAGTCCTAACATCTCCTTCAACCCACACTTACATCTAGTAACCAACCATGGCTGAACGAGGAGGAGACCGTGGCGGCTTCGGGCGAGGCTTCGGCGGTGGTCGCCCAAGGGGAGACCGTGGCCGCGGTGGCCGTCGCCGTCCCCGTCGTGACGAGGAGGAGAAGTGGGTTCCCGTGACGAAGCTCGGCCGCCTCGTTAAGGCAGATAAGATCAAATCTCTGGAACAAATATATCTTCATTCATTGCCCATCAAGGAGCACCAGATCGTCGACCAGCTCTGCCCGGGCCTCAAGGATGAGGTCATGAAGATTATGCCGGTCCAGAAGCAGACTCGTGCTGGACAAAGGACCCGGTTCAAGGCCTTTGTGGTCGTAGGTGACGGAAATGGTCACGTCGGACTCGGCGTGAAGTGCAGCAAGGAGGTGGCTACTGCAATTCGTGGCGCCATCATACTGGCCAAGCTGTCCGTGATTCCCGTGAGGAGGGGATACTGGGGTAACAAGATCGGGAAGCCCCATACGGTGCCGTGCAAGGTTACCGGGAAATGTGGGTCCGTCACGGTGCGTATGGTGCCCGCGCCTCGTGGTGCAGGGATTGTGGCTGCTAGGGTTCCGAAGAAGGTCCTGCAGTTTGCAGGAATAGACGATGTATTTACATCGTCGAGGGGTTCTACAAAAACCCTGGGCAATTTCGTGAAGGTATGCTCTTTATTTCCGATTGAGTTGCTGCTTGTGTTTGTGATACTTATGTGTATGATCCTGATACGTGTAAATACTGACGCTGCTGTCGATTGCGGTTTTATGTGTTTGGATTGAAAAGGACTGCCAATGTTTTGCTCGATTATTTAGTTTCTTTTTGGCATTTCAGAATCATGTTATTGAGAAGTTTGTTGTTTGTTTTTTATGACTTGTTTGACCATAGTTGTGTGAACCTAGTGAGACATAAGCCTGAGTTGGAAGAATGCAAGTGATAGCGAAATCAGGGGCCTTGGCAGTAAAATAAGTGCTAGTTACATTTCCAAACGTAGAATTTTGGACTTAAGAGCCCCTTACCTCTGGAATTCTGTGATATGTAATTGTTTAGTTTTTCTGCAATTATTGTTTTCGTCTCAGATAAGAATGACTGTTATATTCTGGCAGCATGTTATGAAGCAGTGATGTTAGCTGTATGCCTGTATCAAAACTTGATTATTCAAGGAATTCTTTTCTGCATGTTTTTCAGCTCATCTATCTTAAGTCCCGGTGCCAATATCTAAGTCGCGGGATCCCACTTCCTGTATCATTTGATATTGCAGACATTTATTTGTTCACATTTTTTGCTGGTTAACTTAAGAGTGATAATCTATCTAATGCTCTATTTGTCAGTGTTGTTCACAAAGTTTTATGTTTTAGATTTTGTTATTGGCTCCTATTTTTGCTCTGTCTTTGTTTCGGTCTGCCTCGCAGATTTCTGATCTGCTATCTTGGATTTAAAGGTGGAATTAAGTTTTCCAGTTATCATGGAATCCCTCTCTGTGATGGGGTATTGTTTTGCTCTCTTCGTACTCTAAAAACTTTTGTTTCTAGAATTTTGAGAAAAAGCTCCTTAGCTCACATCTTTGGATAGAGAAGCGGCCTATTGTCTGTTTTTCTTCATTTAAGACTGCTTTCTAGCTCCCATACCCCCTAGGAGTTTATGTATGCTAGGAAGAACTGAATCTGAAGAACTACAGTTGAAAGGTTTTTAGTTCAGACTTCAGAGAGCCAGGTATGTTCAGCTCAAGTCCCTTGGGTTGGTTTGTTGGATTTCAGTTGAGAACTGTCAGGTAAAGCTCTTGAGAATTTTTCTTTATTTTCTGGTTGAAGTACCACCACTGCCTCGAGGATTTTTTTGCCCACTGTGTGTTTATTGTTATTTGTCACTCATTAAGCAGAGGTACATTTTTGGGTTTGGCTTGTTATTATCTGTTCGATTATGAAACAAGAGTTTTTTTTATATGTTATTGGGGGATATTGAAGATAATTTCAACAGCCTAATGCATTTTTTTCTCAAATCAGCTGATTATCCTTTTCTTTCCATCTTTGCAGGCAACTTTTGATTGTCTGCTTAAAACTTATGGGTTCCTCACACCCGAATTCTGGAGGGAAACTCGCTTCTCAAAGTCTCCGTTCCAAGAGCATACGGATCTGTTGACAAAGCCAGTTGGAAAGCTAATCCTGGAGGAGCCTGAGAGGGTTGAAGCTTGAGCTAGTTCTGGCTGTTACAGTGATGAGAACATTTTGTTAGAGAACTTACGAGTGTATCTTTCTGTTTAAGTTGGTTTCTCTATCTTTGCAGGGATAGTATGTTTCTTTTTTGTATTTGACTACTCTGGAAGTTTTGAATCTCCTGATATGCTTCTTGCTCAGGACTGAAAAGTGCAATATTTACTCTATGAGAAATCAGTACTGATTCTTAGTGAAAATTGTCGTACCAGTGAAAATAAAGTTGAATATTTTCACGTCTTCGGATATCAGCTTGAACTTTCCATGAGTCATTAGCAATGGTTGCAGGTATACCCAGATTATACCCAGATCTTTCATAGGGATAATATTTTTTAGGTAACTACTTATAATGGGAGTTGCCTGTGGCTTCATTCGAAAATAACCTCAGATAACCTCTTGGGTGAAGAAATTTCATGCGGAGTCCCAAGTCAGATTTGAAGGTCTTCCTGGCCAAATGCACAGCTGTCACGTTAGAGCGGCCTGCCTGCATTAGGAAAAAGGAATTTCGTTTCAAGAAACGGCTTGTTCCCGTCATTTCCAGAGAATCTCCAAGAATAAAAAATAGGGATTGGGAAGATAACGAGTTGCATTTGGGTTTGATTCTTTTAGAATTGAGTTTGGAAATATAATTTAATTCAAGTCCGAAAGTTTTTATAATCGAATTTAGTAGAAATTTGAAAATAATTTTATTAAAGAAGCTTTTATTCTCTGAAGTTGGAAATAACTTGTATAAGGTTATATTGTTAATTATTTCGCCTAGAATTAAGTAAATTTTAGGAAAAGTTACAAAGAGCACATTAGGTTTAAGGTTTTTTTTAAAAAATTCACTAGGTTTTAAAATTTTTTAAAAAGTTCACTCAGTTTGTCATTTTGGTACGGAAACTCACTAGATCCAACGCGGTTATACTTGTTTAAAGGAAAAATTATCTCGTCCAATTACAATGTGAGACGTATCCTTAAAATAAATGTAAAATTAATTAAAAAAAAGATAATTATTTTTTTTTAAAGAAAAAGATAGGGGACCTACCCTTTCATGGTGTAATCCCCCTCCACCTCTGGCCACCCAGTAGGTGGAGGGGAAGTTCCTTTCTCCCTTGGCGACCAGAGGTGGAGGGGGGAATCTCCCCCTCTGGCCACCAAGGGAGGAGGAACTTCCCCCTCCACCCATGGCTGCCCAGAACTGGTTTGTGGGAAGGGGGAGACCCCCAACTGCTCCAAAGCTGCGGTGGAGATCGGATTCCTCCTCCCTCCGCTAGCCTCCAGAATTGGGTGGCCAGTGGAGGGGGAGACTCTCCCTCCACCGTGAAAGGATCGGGGACCTCGATCTTTTTTTAATTAATTATCATTTTAAATTAAATTTAGATTAAATTTTTATTTTTATTTATTTTAATGACACGTGTCACATTGTGATTGGGCGAGATAAATTTTCCGCTAAACAAGTCTAATGACGTTGGGTCCAATGAGTTTCGGTACCATAATAACAAATTAAGTAAGCTTTTTAAAATTTTAAAGCCCAGTGAGTTTTTAAAAAATACGCTAAAACCTAGTGTGTTATTTGTAAATTTCCTTAATTTTTACTAGTGAGGATATTTAAAACATTTTAAAAAAGATCAGACCTAATTTTTTTTCTAATGTATTGATGAATACCATACAAAAACACTTGAGCTAGGTTAGTAGATGCTAACTTTTATAGATAAATAAAAAAAATTTGACTTGGAGGTCCAATAAACATTCCACTTTGGATGATGGTCTTTACTTTGGATAAATTATGATAGTAATTAAATAGCAAAAGCGTGATTAAGGTTTAGATAGGGAAAAAAAATATAAGAAAACTAAATCCTATAATATTATAAATTGTTCAAGTGCATAATGTTTGCATTGCATCTCCTTCAACCTTGGTTTTTAGAGCTATTTACATTTCTGTTCGCGTTCAACTGTATTTGGTTTTCTTTTGGGCCGGAAAAAAAAATAAAATTCTTCATATTTGAGTAGTCATCTTTACTTTAAATAAAAGGAAAAAGAAAAAAGAAAAAGCAAAGTTGGAGGGAGATGATCAGGCATTTTATAATCATATTATAAAATTGAAAATCATTGCACTTTGGTTGATGGAGGTCTATTCTATAAGATTATAGATCATTATATATTTTTGGAAATTGACATTTTAGTTATTAGATTTTGGGCACTTTTTTATTTTAGTCATTCACTTTCAACTTTCAAATTTTTAGTCTTTAAGTTTTATTTTTTTGACGAAATAGTCCTTCTGTCAGTCTACCGTCCATATGCTTAACGACACATGAAGCGGTCGACCGAGTATATGTGTTAAAAGTGAGCAGTCGACCTGTATATGAAGCGGTCGACCGGTACAAATTTGCTGACGTGTCAAAGAGCTCCATTAAGCATATGGACGTCAGACTTACGGAAAGACTATTTCGTCAAATAAAAAAAAATAAGGACTAAAATTCGAAAGTTAAAAGTGAGATTAAAATGAAAAAATATGTCTAAAACCTAAGTAATAAAAAATGAATTTTCCTTGTTTATTAGCACCGGTGCGGATGTTCTTTGTATCTCTGCTCAACTTGAAAAGCCAGTTGCGGATTTTCTACAGTTTTTGATACGAAGAAAATAATTATAAGAAAAAAAAAGCACAAATAATAGTCAGTTTCAATCCGAGGACTCGGATATCCCCACCGCAAAGGCAGCTTATATAGCTCGTCTCTTCATTCATAGAAGTCCTAAGCTTCACTCCAAAATCCTTGTCGAAATCTTACGTGCATAAGAATTTCGATCAGGAAAAAAAAAGAAAAAGAAAAATCTAACTTGGGACGACTTACAAGTTCATTCCAACGACTCTGTTCTCTCTCTCTCTCTCTCTCTATCTGCTCTCAAATCTTCGGGTCCGCGTTCTCTGGCTATATACCCGGAATCCGAAAGGTTCCGGACATCCATTTCAGAATCCGGCAACAATTCCTCGAAAAACTCAAACTCTGTTTCCTTCCGTATCTATCGGATTTCTTGTCGTCGTCGACGGCTTTTAGTTTCTTAAATTTCTTCCATTCCGGTTCCTATATTGTTTGTACGGGAGAATCGAATTCCCATGGGAACTCCGGAATTCCCGGATCTGGGGAAGCATTGCACCTTCGTCGATTGCAAGCAGATCGATTTCTTGCCGTTCACATGCGATCGCTGCAGCCAGGTCTATTCTCTTTTTGGTTTGGATTTGCTCGTGGCTGAATTAGTTTTCAATCACTTTGTTTTTGAAGTCACTTCCTAGTTTGTAATATTCTTCAATGGCCAAATAATTTCATGGTGGGGGCTGACAAAGTGGGCTTGACTCCCATGCTTAGTTATTAACGCCTTCTTGTTGTAGAATGCTTTATGCACAAAATAAACACTGTTCCTCAGTGTTGTGGGGGCTCAATCATACGATTCTGATTTTGTTGTCATATTTTTACTCTTTTAACATTTCTAAGGTGTGCTGTTTAAACATCTTCGATACACTGGGTAAGACTGTAAGTTGTAGGGGAAGCTCTACATCATCTTGTTAGGTATCATTGCGGGGGGCCACAAACATGTCGGGCAATGCTACCAATTCATTCTTGCTTGGCGATCTGGGTCAGCTTGTACTGATCACTGACCTTACTTGTATTGATCACTGATGATGCTTTTAAGCTTCAGGCTTTACGGCTTTAGCTCATTCTACTTCCTCAGTTTTGGTAGTATGCCTCTCTTTATTGGGAATTAAAGTTATGAACTTGAGGCTTTCAACATTTGTTGCGAATAATTATGTGGCTACAAATAGGGCAATTGACACAAATTGGGGTGGGGAGATATGCTATCTTTCTATTTCTGCATTTGGGAATAAAAATTACCGAGTATACTATAGGAAGAATAAGATTTTGTTGTTTTTGACAAACTTTTGTGTTTAACAGAAGTTGATTCTAATGAACTAACGGGGAATTGATGTTTCATCCGTCCTCTTATCTTTAGGATGGTATTTGTAAGATGAAACATTGAAACTTGTATGTCTTGAGTTAAATAGATATCTTTTTCACCATTAAAAGGTTGCAAGTATTACAGACCCGTTAAGTTAGTTGCTGCTTGCTTGTAGTTGATTAGTCTAGTAATGTATCTCATGTGTATTTCTAGCTTTCAAATACTTCCCGATTGCTCTCCCTCCTTAGGCCTCTCCTAATAGATGCCTCGGTGGGTAAGAGTGCTACTATGGTCATGCCAGGTACAAAGTTCCAACCTCTAGACTCCATCGCTTTTCCTTTGTTATTAGAAAAAGATTATTTCAAGTGTCTTAATCTCCCATTTACTTTTCCTACTTCTAGTGAGTTTGTTTCATTTTGTTTGTGTTGGTGCTCATGCTTGTAAACTTAATGGAGGTTTGGCTGGTAATGTGGTCCATGAGGCTCTTTTTAGTTTTCCATTTCATTTGAGCTATTGAATTTTTGGCTGGGTTTATAAAGAGTTTCTGCAATCTTCTCAAGCTGTGGTTCATTGGTCCCTTGCATTGTCTGTCCCTTTGGATTTTTTATGCATAACTTGAATATGACGTTTAGTTTTTTCAGGTGTTCTGTTTGGAGCACCGGAGTTACCTTAAACATAGTTGTCCAAAAGCTGACAAACAAGATGTCACCGTTGTCATCTGCCCCCTCTGTGCTAAAGGAGTTCGCCTAATTCCTGATGAAGACCCAAACATTACCTGGGAGACTCATGTCAACACCGAGTGTGACCCCTCAAATTTTGAGAAAGTCAAAAGGAAAAAAAAGTGCCCTGTCCCTGGTTGCAGGGATATCCTGACATTCTCCAACACAATCAAGTGCAGGGACTGTTTGGTAGACCATTGTTTGAAGCACAGATTTGGACCTGACCACAAATGTTCTGGACCAAAGAAACCAGAAGCAGGTTTCCCATTTTTGGGTCTATTGAGTAGGAGTACAAAAGAAGAGTCAAAACTTAACCAGGCTCCAGCGTCATCTTCCCCAAAGTGGACCAGCTTTCTCAATGCAGCTTCAACAGTGCGGGCCTCTGCCGAAGCAAGCATGGCAAAATTGAGCACTGGACTAAGCCAAAAGTTGCAGATCGCAAGGGATGGTATGGGGCAGAGCAGCAGCCCTAGGGGTGGAAGTGGAGATGAACAGTGCCCACAGTGTGGTGCGAAATTCTCCTCAGTTACAACTCTGGTGGAGCACGTGGAGAAAGTCCATGAAAGGAGTGGCAGCCGAGCTGGAGTTAAGAAGGTGACAATTGATGTCTGCCCAAAGTGTAGTAGAGGATTTCGGGATCCAGTGTCTCTTGTGGAGCATGTTGAGAGGGATCATGGTGGTAGTTCCAGAGCTTAGGTACGGTTATCATAACAGCAAAGTGTACTCTTGGTCAAATCTGATTTTCTTTTGCACATTGCTTTGATTATGACTGAAAATGCTAAAATCTTTAGCGTTCAGTCAATACTGGAACTTTTAGATCGTTATTTTTTGCACGAACTGCAAAATGCTTTGTGAATAGTCATATCCCTTGTTGACAGCAAAATTGTGTTTGATTTAAAAGGATAGACAGCTTAACAGAGATCAAAATTATTTGGATTTTATCGACATTTTGAATTCTTTTCTCCTCCCGTCTTGTATGAGTGACCTTACTGTGGGGTGTTCGTGGTTTTAATATTATGGTTACGAAAAGGAACAAAGTTTTTGATTGCAGATTCCTTTTCATAAATATCTGAATTTACCTGAGGGGGAGATGGTGCATTAAACCTCGAGTTTGAACCAGTCAGCTCGGACAATGTCTTTCCATAATGGTTGGCACTCGGCAGGTTCCAGAGTTGTGCATATTTTTTGTTCCTCCATTGAGTTTGTCTTTGGCTTCATTGGATCGTTTATACACCATGTCCTCCGGCATTTTCTTCCCTCGTCTCTCTCTTCTTTTCGTTCTGGTAACTACATGATGCATCTCCAAGAGTTAAAACTTCGGACGTCTTCTTTTTCTTTTTTCTTTTTTTCGGTTTCAAGAAAAATTCAATAAAATGTAGAACCTATTTGGTCTAAATTATTATTCCAGTTTCCTCCCGTCCAGAGGACTGAGCTTGGTGGGCCGATAGGCTAGTAATTCAACCCTCCTTTCTTCCTCCTGGCCTGCGGGCCTGTAACTACACTATCAGAGAGTCCATCCCCGATTACTCCCGAGGCTTGTTTGATATACCATTGTGGAAAGACCACGCATGGAATAACCCAAGTGATATGAGCGTCCGAAATAAGGCATCCAAGAGAGGTTGTGGCCTCCCTCCTTCATTATCACTTGCATGTTGGTGTGGTTGTGGTGACAGTCTTCTCTTTCCGAGATAAGTATCTATGTCTCAATTCAAACATTCTGCAGCGAGCGATAGTTTTTACGATCACGCCCAGAGAGAGTTGACTACACTGGTAGCTCCTTTTCACTCTTTTTTCCACACAAAAAAAAAAAAGACCACTGTAGACCATTGTTGGAAGCACAGGTTTGGCACAGAGGATGCCGAAGCCGTTCTTCTGGCATTTCCTGATTTGGGGGCATTCCCTTTCATCGGTTGTTGATCCGAAACTCCAGGTTGAATCGCTTGCAACTTCTGAGTTTGGCTCCACACGTACAAAATGAGTGAGACCAGTGCAGTGTTTGTTACGCACACTTTTACCTTAATGATGAAATTCGGAGGTAATTGACTAATTGAGTGCTTCCACGCGAAAATGCTCGTTGGGTGTAGTCGTTACGGTAAAATGAATATGGGGCAGTTAATTACTTCTTGAGCTTGCTTCAAGGAACAAAAAAAAAGTAATTACCCACTTTCTTTCCCCCCCCACCCCCTTGCCCAGCCATCTCGCTTTGTTGCTAATACCCCTCTCGCTCCAGTTAGCTGTTAAAGTGCCCAACCAAATGGAGACAGCCACTTACCCAAAAAAAGAACTGGAGACAGCCAAGAAACATATCAACAAACATAGCCCGAGAATAAAATTTGAGGAGGAGAATTCTCTATTAGTTTCTTATCCGAATTAAACATCAGAATCTGAAGAAAAATGGACACAGAATATATGAATCATACGTGATTTAATGTTAGGGTTAATTATACTTTACACTCACGGAATTTATGGGTCCTGACACTGTAACGCCTCATGCACAAACTTCATACGGATAGATTTTCGTATAAAATAATGTTTTTTCACTATGGATAATCATTTATCTAGGCCCCAATATTTAAAAACTAATTTTATACAACCTTAGTAAAATATCTATACACCATAAAAAGCCCAAAAATATCAATCCGAGCCCTAAAATTTGCATTAGCATAATCTGATATTTCCAATATCGATGAAGATCTCCCAAAATAATACAATATCGAATTCCCCAACATTAATCTCCAAAAGTACTCTTGCAAACACGTCTTCGAAACACAATCTATCTGAATCTCCTCGAACTTCTCTAATTCTGCCAACTTTGAAAAATATGAGAATAAGGGGTGAGTTACGACTAGCTCAGTAAATAGTAAGTCCTCAATATTCAAAAAGGGTTAATTACAATTGTGAGCTATACCGAATTCAAAATACAATTTTGTAACAAAAATATCCAAGGCCACGCAATATAGGGAAATCACCAATGGTCACACAGACCTCTAGGCCACAAAGACCTCCAAATATTAGGCCACACCTCCAGGCCACAAAGACCTTCAAATACCACGAAGGATATCAAATTGGCCACACAGACCACAAGGATAAATTGGCCACAAAGACCATAGAGATATATCACCAGCGCAAGGACAATTTTCACAGTATGCTCAAGTTATAAATATTTCAATTGAGTTTCACAAAAATCTCAACAATCTCTTTTTACCCAAAACTTGTTCGGTTCCCCAAATAATACATCAAAACCATATAAAATACGGTGCACGTTTAAAATCTCATTGAAGAACCACGTACCTCGAACACTTAATCAATCATTAAAGCTTCTCCAATAATTGCCGAAAAATCTCTCAGAAACTAGTAGCACCACCTCAATCCAATTTTTTTGGTCTCTAATAAACATTCTCTGCAACTATTTATTAAGTTCAATCTCTCCAACTTTAAAATTCAAACATATCTCTATCCATCACTTTTAAATTCAAACATAAGATCTTTATCCATATATTTCAAATTCAAATATAAGAATAATCTTTATCCATATCTTAACCTTTAAATTCAAACTCAAGATCAAATATTTATTCAAACCTCTAAATTCAAATATAGATCACATCTTCATATCAGCACCTTTAAATTCAAAAAATACGATTAAACCTCTATTCAAAAATCAAACATAGGATTAAACCTTATCTCTTCGTTTAAAATTCGAATTACTCACTTACACATTTTTCGGGACAGAGTATTACATACACTTTGCACCCGTTCTTTCAATTTTGAGATATTTCACCCACGTAGTTTGAGAGTCTTGATACTTTGTACCCGCCGTCTGTTATTCGTTATTTCGAATTTAAAAGTTAGTCATGTGTTATGCACGTGACTCACTTTACCATTTTGTCCTCAATATTCAAAAAGGGTTAATTACAATTTGCACCCACGTAGTTGATGGTCTTACACTTTGCACCCCGTTCCTTTATTTGAGACACTTTGCACCCAAAAAGTCAGTCACATGTTTTGCACGTAGTTGAATTTTCTGTTCAAAATAACGACAAAATTGACGAGGGATGTAAAGTGTTAAGAACCTCAAATCACGTGGGTGAAATGTCTCAAAATTAAAAAAAATATTAGTGCAAAGTGTTAATAGATTAAAAAAATATTGGTGCAAAGTGTTAATAGCCTCAAATCACGTAATCGAAATATTTCAAAATTAAAAGAATATGGTGTAAAGTATCAAGATTCTCCCACTAGGTGAGTCTAAAATATAATTAAATTAAGGGATAAATGTAAAATCGGTCCCTGTGATATACAAAAAAATCGAATTAGTCCGTGTGATAACAAAAACATAAAATTAGTCCCTATGATCTCATAAAAAAATAAAATTAGTCCCTAGTGGAGGGATTAATGGGAAACAAAAGTGAAATTATATGGACTAATTTTATGTTTTTTTGTTATCACATAGACTAATTCGATTTTCGTGTATATTACAGGGATCGATTTTGTATTTATCTCTTAAATTAAATATTATCCGTATAAAATTTCGTACCAGTATAAAGTTAAAATCTACCTCTAACGAAAAGTTACCGACAACGCCGGATAAGGAGAAGACATTAAAGGAAAGATTATAAATGTACGACAATGCCTTTATAAGAGTAACTTTATTGCTGCTCTGGAAAAGGGAGACTTATGGAAAGAAACGAAAAAATCTATAAAACATTCTTGGAAGGAATAGTCGAATCTAGTAAGTTAATTGTATTTATTTTTTAAAGATGTCAAGACAGCACGTCTTCGGTAAGGGGTGAAAACCGGAAATGCGGTCCGGTTTTCGGACCGCATTCCGGTCCGGACCGCATTTCCGGTCCCATTAAAATATAGGACCGGACCGGACCACTTATAAGTGGTCCGGTCCGGTCCGGTTGTAGTAAATGCGGTCCGGTCCGGACCACTTAAGTGGTCCGGACCGGTTTCATTTTTTTTTTTTTATATTTTCATCAACACACATTTTTTTAAAGATAAAAAAAAATATGAATTCATTTAAGTTTTAAAACCTACTAGGCAAATATAATTTTCTCATTAATCTAAAGATATTAATTCATTTAAAAACTTAAAGATGTGAATTTATTTAAAATTTTAAAAATGTGAATTCATTTAACATCTACAATAGTTTGCTCATTAATTTAAAAATGTGAATTCATTTAACATTTACTATAGTTTGCTCATTAATTTAAAGATGTGAATTAATTTAAAGACTTAAAGATGTAAATTTATGTTAAAACTTAAAAATGCGAATTTATTTAAAAACTTAAAAATGTGAATTAATTTAACACCTACCAATCTCATAGTTTGCTCATTAATTTAAAGATGTGAATTCATTTTAAAACTTAAAGATATGAATTCATTAATTTCATTTAACATATAGTCATAGACTCATATACCATAGTTTGCTCATTAATTTAAATATGTGAATTCATTTTAAAACTTAAAGATGTAAATTTATTTTAAAACTTAAAAATGTGAATTCATTAATTTCATTTAACATATAGTCATAGAGTCATATACCATAGTTTGCTCATTAATTTAAAGATGTGAATTCATTTTAAAACTTAAAGATGTAAATTTATTTTAAAACTTAAAGATGTGAATTCATTAATTTCATTTAACATATAGTCATAGAGTCATATACCATAGTTTGCTCATTAATTTAAAATGTGAATTCATTTTAAAACTTAAAGATGTGAATTCATTTTAAAACTTAAAGATGTGAATTCATTTTAAAACTTAAAGATGTGAATTAATTAATTTCATTTAACATATAGTCATAGACTCATATACCATAGTTTTCTCATTAATTTAAAGATGTGAATTCATTTTAAAACTTAAAGATGTGAATTTATTTTAAAACTTAAAGATGTGAATTCATTAATTTCATTTAACATATAGTCATATACCATAGTTTTCTCATTAATTTAAAGATGTGAATTCATTTTAAAACTTAAAGATGTGAATTAATTAATTTCATTTAACATATAGTCATAGACTCATATACCATAGTTTGCTCATTAATTTAAAGATGTGAATTCATTTTAAAACTTAAAGATGTGAATTTATTTTAAAAATTAAAGATGTGAATTAATTAATTTCATTTAACATATAGTCATAGACTCATATACCATAGTTTGCTCATTAATTTAAAGATGTGAATTCATTTTAAAACTTAAAGATGTGAATTCATTTTAAAAATTAAAGATGTGAATTAATTAATTTCATTTAACATATAGTCATAGACTCATATACCATAGTTTGCTCATTAATTTAAAGATGTGAATTCATTTTAAAAATTAAAGATGTGAATTAATTAATTTCATTTAACATATAGTCATAGACTCATATACCATAGTTTGCTCATTAATTTAAAGATGTGAATTCATTTTAAAAATTAAAGATGTGAATTAATTAATTTCATTTAACATATAGTCATAGACTCATATACCATAGTTTTCTCATTAATTTAAAGATGTGAATTCATTTTAAAACTTAAAGATGTAATTTTTTTTTAAAACTTAAAGATGTGAATTAATTAATTGCATTTAACATATAGTCATATACTATAGTTTGCTCATTAATTTAAAGATGTGAATTCATTTTAAAACTCAAAGATGTGAATTCATTTTAAAACTTAAAGATGTAATTTTTTTTTAAAACTTAAAGATGTGAATTAATTAATTTTATTTAACATATAGTCATATACTATAGTTTGCTCATTAATTTAAAGATGTGAATTCATTTTAAAACTGGATTCTACCTTTTTTTTTCTAAACGAACTACCTTCATTAAAAGCAACCACCGCCTCAAGGCGGTTTAAAATAGTACAAAATTAAACATACTAAGTTAAAATACAAATGTCTCGAATACGCACAAACAAATACATTAAGAAACTAAATTCACTTGCTAGTGGTTGATGTCCCAAGATCGCCTACTGCTGTGTTATTGCTTGCCACTTCTGCAAATTTAAATGTGAATAAATGTTAAAAACAAATAAATATAAGTAAAACATAGAAAAAAGAAAAAAGAAAATTAAAATTACAAACTCATTTTATTTACCGGAATCCATGTCATAATTCTCGATGCAATCCAAAGTCTCTTTGATGTTAATTGGATCCTTTTCATCCGTACGTCGCAACCAATCCTGGGTGCAAACGAGAGCCTCCACGGTCGTTGGAGCTAATGAACTCCGAAATGGATCAAGTACACGTCCTCCCGTACTAAAAGCGGACTCTGAAGACACAGTGGAGATGGGGATAGCCAATACATCCCGTGCAATCATAGCAATAACAGGATACCGTAAATCATTACCTTTCCACCATTTCAATACATCAAAATCCTTATTTGGAGCAACAAGTGGATCCGCCAAATACCGATCAATTTCTAAGCTTGGAATGGGAGTTGAAGAATATGTTCCAAATGACACAGCAGTGCTCCAATAATCATCAAATAAAGTCAATTTGCTGCCAGAAGGAGCAACCATTGGAAGAGGAGACACACTGCTAGTAGATGAATGTACTTGAGTATGAGGTAATCCCAATGCATATTCATCAAACAATGCACGAAACAAATCATTTATACTGACCACTAACTTCTCTCCCTCTATTCCACCATACATCAACCTCACCATGTGTCCCATTACTTGTAACTTAGACCGTGGATCAATCACATTTGCAATTAATATCAACAAATTTAATCTATCATTCCTTCCCCAATATTTTTGGTACTTCACCATCATAATATCAGCCATGTCTTTCAACCTTTGGTCCGTACTTTGTGAGTAACGACACAAATGAGAATGCACCCCATAGAGTCCATGAAAGTATGAATTCGAAGTAACATACAAAGAACCAGAAAATTGAATCGTAGCATCATAGAAGAGTTCAAGAAACTTGCAAAATACCCTTATTTTTTCCCAGTCCTCTCTTGTTGGAGGTCCCAAGTTCCTCTTCCCACACTCACCTTCAGTAAAATGAGGAAGATAATCAACATCATCACTCTCCATTCTGTCAAAAGCAAACTCATACTTCTCAGCAACATCCAGCATCAAATAAGTAGAGTTCCAACGGGTCGAGACATCAAGGCACAATCTCTTGGAACATTCGATCCTCTCTTTCTCAACACATTGATTGAATTTGATAAGCCTTGCAGGAGAAGACCGCACATACCTAATTGCATCTCACAAAAAATAACTGTAAGACATAACGAATTTTGAATAAACAAATAATGCATAGTGCTAAGAAATGAAAAAAAAAATTGCATGCATACCTAATTGCATCACGAACCCTTGTAATTGCATCATCATTTATCTTCAATCCATCACCAACCACAAGATTCATAATATGTGCCGCACATCTCATGTGAATGTAAAGACCATTTTGCACATTACTTCGTAGATGTCTCTTCAAATAACTAATAGCTGTATCATTTGAAGAAGCGTTATCAACTGTGACGGTCATAATCTTGTCAATTCCCCAATCGTGTAGACACTCCTCCACTTGCGCCCCAATTGTGTCTCCTTTGTGATTATCAATCAAACGGAAGCTTATCACCCTTTTATGCAATTTCCACTCCTTGTCAATCCAATGGGCAGTGACAACCATATAGCTCAAATTTTGAATCGAAGTCCAAGCATCAGTGGTGAGACAAACTCTACTATCACAAGCCCTAATCATACACTTCAACCATGTTTTTTGATCCTTGAAAATGTCAATACAAGTCCTAGCAATGGTCACACGAGATGGGACTTGAAATCTAGGCTCTAGCATCCGTATAAACTTTCTAAATTGGGGAGAATCCACAATCCTGAAAGGGAGCTCATCAACAATAAGAAACTCCGTCAAAGCTTGACGAAGAGCCATAACATGATTATGATCAAATTTTTTGGCCAACACCAAATTACTAGGGTTCTCATCACCCTCAACTCCCTTCTCATATACTAAAGTTTTTTGTCTCTTATCTTGTTTTGGGGTTGGCTTATTGGGATTTTTCTTACATTTAGTAAGATGATCCAACAAATTTTTTGTCCCATTCTTATTTCCATCTGCAGCATAATCAGAATCACAATAATTACAAAATGCTCTGACGCGTGGTGGGTCACCAACATGCTTCTTTGTAAAGAAAGACCAAACCATAGATTGATTCTTTCTTTTGGGTTTAGGTGGTTCACTACTTAGTTGGGGAATTTCTGAAACTTCTTCCTCCTCAACCATCATATCTACATCCTCTAAGCTCAAACTCCTAGCATCAACAGTATGCTCCAAACGATTACGAGAAGAAGACATAGTGTCTACAAACCTACAAGGATACATAAATCTCAGCATTCAAAGAATTGTTGATTATTTTTTTTCCATTTGTGATATCAACAGTATGCTCCAAACATCTAATTAACTGAGAGGCTTAGTCATTTGGACAATAGGACTACAAGAACAAAACCAAAATATAAGAGGATCAAATGGTATTCATGCAATTCAAACAGAACCCATAGTCATAGAGCTGTTGCAATCTATTTATTCCTTAGATCGATAAAAGATACAACAAAACAAAACAAAAGGAATAAATGCTCTACTGTATTCCAAGATTCATTTTTTTTATAGCAATTGCAAATAGATGGCTTGTGTAAGCCTTTCCCTAAAAGCCAAACTTGAGACTAAAGCTGTAGAACCACTCCTCTTCCAAAAACATATTCATCCCATTCCAACCCAAAATAAAAACTTAAATAAAATACCTGAAAATAAAATGAGAGAGATTATTAGGAAGAGGAAGAGAGATCGTTCAGATGAAGCACCATCACACCAAAATTAACGGCGAAAATCTCCTCACTTATTGGAGAAGGGTCCAACAAATCTGTGATTGGATAGCTATGACAATTATAGCAGTGCAACCTTATCATGTTGACAACAATAAAGTTTTTGCAAGATCTTTTAACTGAACAGCTCTTTATATATCATCATCTTGCGAATCACTCAAGCTTCTTGCTCAATTCACAGCTAACATGACAAAATGTTGGAACAGTAACTTACATTGTAAAAGCAGGATCTACTATTTCCTGATTCTATGTTCCCTTTCTATTGGCTTAGATTCAAAAGAAATTTCAACGTAATTTTGTTCCAAGCAGGAAACATGGCACAAAAGCAATAAATAAATGTATGGGCCTGCAGCATTACCGGCTAAACTCTGTTTAGTTTCTAAGAAAACTAAGATAAATGAAATTGTACATCATGACAAGTTTGAAACCAAACATAAGTCAAAGCATGCACCATAGATTCAAACTTCTAAACCAGTCTAAACATTCAGTTGCTTTACATGAAGGTATGCTCTAAGCAAGAGAGCACCAAAATAATGCATAGTAGAAAACCATAGATTACTCACCGCTGGAGACTATCTTGCACTGGGATAGTGGGATGGCAAGAGAATTGGGTTGCTAGTAGATGAATTCGCGAAAGAAACAGCTACGAAGCAGAGTAGAAACGATAGGGCAAAGAAACATATCATAGGGAATATAAGGGCCAGAGAGCACCGCAATAACACGGAGAGCAGACCCTTCTTCTCAGTCTTGGAGGAGGAACCTACAATGCAAGCAAGCATAGAACTGTAGAAGGACGTTCAGATTGAGGACACCTCAAGTTCCATAAAGAAGCAAATCCAGATCTGGATCCAAATGCTCTTAGAAAAACCTCAAAAGAAAAAACGTTCAGATTAATATGATAATCGATAGAGGAGTAAAGCTATTACCTATATGCACCGGAGAGGAGACTGGAGATGAGATCTGATGATCAGATCTGTGCTGACTGCTGCGTCAGTGGGGTTCCTTCTGGTGGCCGGTGGGGGTCGGGGAAGAGCTGGGCAGTGCTGGGCTGCGGTGCTGGGCAGCGGTGGAGGGGTGGGCTGCGGTGGGCTGCTGGGCAGTGGGCTGCGGTGGGCTGCTGGGCTGGTGGGTTCTGCGCTGGGTAGTGGTGGCCGGCGGTTGTTCTGTGAGTGAGTGAAGTGAAGTAGTGAACTGTGAAGTCACTGAAGTGTGAAGAGTGAAGACTGAAGGTTGAAGAAGAAGTGAAGAAGTGAAGCACTGAAGCCTGAACTGAAATGACTCAAATGAGTCACGTACTGTCGCGAAAAAAAAAGAAGTCACGAAGTCAAACACTCGGTCACAGAACAGTCGAACGTGTTCAACTTCAACGTGAAGGTGAACTGGTGAAGGCGTGGACTGGAAGCCATGGCCCGTGAGGTGTGAAGGGCCTGAAGGCTGAAAGGAAAGGGCCGAAGGCCCGAAAGGCAGGGCGCACTGGGCTACTGGAGCAGGCCGCAGGTGCAGGGCTTACCGGCTTAAGGCTTAAAGGCCTTGGAAAAAAAAAATGAAATGCGGTCCGGTCCGGTCCGGACCGCATTTCAAAAATCTATAAACCGGACCGGACCGCATAAATCCGGTCCTATAATCCGGTCCGGACCGGACCGTATTTTTAAAAATAAAACCGGAACGGACCGCATTTGCAGTCCGGTTTTCCGGTCCGGTCCGGTCGGCGGTCCGGTCTTGTTCAGCCCTATTCGGTACAAAACTTCAACTGCCAAGTCATCGCGGGTCCCATAAATCTGACGGCTCAGTTCGGGGACGAAGTTAACCAATGAAACACTCTCGGGAGTCGGGACAGCTTTTTAGCCAAAAAAAAGAAATAAAAAAGGTACCAGGGACAGGGTTTATTGTGGCCCCCGCAATCTCGAAACAGCAACGTTCGTGTTCTATGGGGCCCATATACGGAATGCCGTTTTACGTGTGGACCTTTTCAATCATACGAGGCAGGCCACCGGTCCGGACTGATATGCTTTTCCACCTTTAAACAATTAAACGAGGAAAACAAGAGAGAGAGAGAGAGGGCGTTAATAATAGCGGCAGAATACGCTGGAATTCCGGTACGTTGTTTTCATGGCTTAGAGGGATCTCCAGCCTCTGGCCTGCTCTTTTCGTCGTTGATTCGAGGTAATCTTCGTCTTTCTTCCATCAATGTTCGTTACAGTTTTATATGCAATTGTCAAAATTTCATTGATTCCTGCAATTATCTCACAACCCCTTTTCTCTGCAAGTTTTCTTTTCGACATTGTTTCTGTTTGGTCCTTTGAGATATTTGGAGGTCATGTGTGACCCCACATTTGGAATTACAGGGCTGGCCATTGGACTGAGAGCTGCCCATTTGCTTCCGACTCTTTCTTTCCCTTCTCTGGCGCCGAAAATCAGAGTTTTCGATCGGACTAGAAGGGAAAGAAAGAAAAGTTTTGAGGTCAAGTTGGATTCTTGGTTCACATACTTCAAATTTGAAAAATGAGCACCGTTTCGGGTGTGATGTCACGGCAAGTTTTGCCGGCATGCGGTAATCTTTGTTTCTTTTGCCCGGCGATGCGGACGAGGTCTCGACAGCCTGTCAAGAGGTACAAGAAGCTCATCGCCGATATATTTCCTCGTAACCAGGTCAGTGTTTTTGGGTTTTCTCTAATTTTACACAAGCTTGTCGTATTTTATCATTTGAGAGAAAAATGGAGGATGATGGTTGCTTATTTGTCGTCTTAACTGTCATTGGTCTCTGCTGCTTCTATTGCGTTAGGGCCATGTGGTCTTACAGGGTACGGCCTTGCTTAGACTTTTGTTTGTTCGCATGGCATTCCATTGGTTGTATGTGTTTTTAAACACGCATTCACCGACTTGTTATGTTCTATGCAAAGGAATACTTTTTCCTCCAGAGGTCTACAATTCAGAGGAAAATTTAGCTCCTTTTTGAGGAGTAACATGGTGATTTGAAACTCCCGGAATCTCAAGTGCTTTAGTTTTTCATATTTCGCTAGTGTGATTTCAGGTAGTTGGTTTCAGCAATAGAAAAAGTTAATTTGGCTCCATGATTTAAGCTTCTAAATAGTTTAAGGCATCTGGCCCTGTGGTGTTTTCCAGGGGACCTGCTGACCCATGGTCTCATATAATAGAGTAATGGACTGGGTATATTGCAAAAGCAGTCTACGTCCTCAAGCTTTGATCTGCCAATTTTTATTATGCAAGGGAAGTCTTTCCGCATTTTCTAGCACGATCCAACTGATTTTAACTTAGACATGTTAGCAGCAGATGATTGCCCTTAGTCCTAGAAAGTCTCTTGTAATCATTTGGTATTAGAGATCTGATGCTCTGTGGCTGTATTTGTTAAAATGGTCAATTATTTTAGCTGCTGTAGTATTCACCGTAGAGAGAGAGCTGCAGTTGTTAACTAAAAATTCATTTCTGAATCTCTCTCTTCTCTCTTTCTCTCTCTCTGACCCACACAATTATTTATATAGGTGACAATATATTTGGCCCCATTCCAGTGCCAATTTTCTCCCGTGTAGAATGATGTATCCTCCTATTGGCTATTTTGAAATCTCTTTTGCCATTTTCTCTTGGCTTCTTTCTTCTTATTTGCGTGTTGAATTGTGCTTCCTCTGCTTAGAATTCTCCTACCTTCTGGTGTAGTTTTTTCTAATATTAATAGAACACATGTGCATGAGAAATATATAGCTAATAACAGTTGCAGATGCAATTGGTTTGGCAGCATTTTGAACCCCCTTAGCCCTGGTACTTGTGACAATCCCCAGTTTTTGTTAAAAAAGAAGGACGTATTTTGTCTTTTTCGTAGTTAACCCTTATAAGAAATTTTTGGAGAGTTTACATTGGGGTTCATCAATGCAGGGCCCTTGACGCCATAGTATATTACCAGATTTTTTTGCTTTCATTTAGTATGTTTTGGAGATTCACACATGTTGGATTGATCTCATGTTATAGTATGCAATCTGTAATGGCATGGATAAAGGAGAGAACTATAGGGGATACATCTGAAATAAAAATAATGGTTTCTTACACGCACAGTGTACATTGAGGTTTTTCTTCTTGCTAATTCTTAATATATGACCAAAAAAAAAGAAAAGGAAAGAGTTCTCTTCTATAAGCATGTTTCACTTTTAGCTTGATTAAGATTTTCAGAACCAGTAACGTTTCTCTTTGATATGCTATTGCACGTAGTTTTTTTTTAATATCGTTCTGCATGTTCATATTGAGGTCTGTTCTTTATATTTTGATAGGAGGAAGGACCAAATGATCGGAAGATTGGAAAACTTTGTGAATATGCAGCCAAAAATCCTTTGCGCATCCCTAAGGTAAAATTGATCAGTGTGTAGCATTGTGTCTCAAATATGCTACAGAGGCAGAATGTGATTCAAAACTAACTGGTGTTCAATTCTGGCCAGAATAAGCCCTTATTTTCTGATGGTAGTTGAAAATTGCCCTTCGATATGCTGAATTTGGGTCATATAGTATGATCATTCTTATACTAGTTCCTGGAAATAACTTTTGTAAGTTTGTCCCCACTGTTTTTCTCTGAGATTTTCACCATATAATAGAAACTCTATAGTCAAGCACAAAGTAAAACTTGATTAAAGGTGACTCCCTTACGTATGTGAAAAATATGTCACGGCCCTTTCAAAGAGCTAGAAACTGATAAGGATCAGAAATTTCCCGAATTCTATGGTCCACAGTCCTATTACGTACTTGAGCAAGAAGTGAACTCTGGATAAGGGTTCAATGAAGTTTACAGAACCATGGTCTATGGTTGTTGTACTCCCAACTGATGGCGCAAAATGGTTAATGCTACACACTTGGATTTGCCATATTCTTCTAGTCATCGAAAATCTGAGATTAATTATGGCAATATTGTTTTGGGGAAGGTCGAGCCAAACCCAAAATTTGTGCTGATCCCTTTGATATGATCAAATTGCCTCAAGAGGCTGATCACCATTAGATGTATGCAATAGTTGTTGAAGGCTTTGACACCATGCTAGAAATTGACCGCTAATAAAAAGACAGCACCTCCTAATATGTAAGTTTCAGGTATCAATTGTGGTTCTACAGATCAAAGACTAAAGCATGGTCATATGGAACTGCATTGAAAATTTTGTGGCATAAGTAAAAATGAGGTGGAGGTCTGATCATGTTTATATAGACAGATAAATATTTCTCATTGGTTTCTTCATACCTCATTCTCCTATGTCTCTGTGTTGTTGCCACGGGTGATTCGAGCTTTTTTGGACCAACAATGTTTGAGGAATTTCATGTTGCCAATGGACTTCCATGTCTAATGGCGCTTCAATCCCCCGTAAGAATAGGGAGGAGGCTGAGGTTATGAATTCCAGTCCCATGGCATGAGTTACTTACCAATCTATAATTTTCTGTCAGTTAGTCGAAATCTGTTTCTTTGTTGATGGAAGTTCCGACTTTGTGATCAGATTACAAACTCCCTTGAGCAAAGATGTTACAAGGAATTGAGAAACGAGAATTTTCAATCTGCCAAAATTGTGATGTGTATCTTCAGGAAGTTGTTGGTTGCTTGTAAGGAGCAAATGTGAGTATATCTTCCTCCATTGTTTATACCTTCTTTTATATGTTTTGAACTAGTAAAGTTATGTTGGACCAATTGGTTGAAACTAACTCATGAAAGAAATGTTGGACCGATTTGGAAAGTATAAGACTTTCCTTAAAACTCAACTCACCCAAGGTTGACAATTTCACAGGCCCCTCTTTGCAAGTAGCTTGCTAAGCATCATGCACACTCTGCTGGATCAAACACGGCAAGATGAGATGCGAATCATTGGATGCCATACACTTTTTGACTTTGTAAATAATCAGGTTTGTGTGCTGATTGGTTCTTTAGTTAAATGCCCTATATCGGCTTCAGTGTAGTTCATTCCAGCTATCAGGTTTCTGCCTGCAGAAAGTTCACTCATTTCAGTATGTCGACTTTGGCAGAGTGATGGAACTTATATGTTTAACTTAGAAGGCTTTATTCCAAAGTTGTGTCAACTAGCTCAAGAGGAGGGAGAGAATGAAAGGGAGCAAAGTCTACATTCAGCTGGGCTCCAAGCCCTTTCTTCAATGGTATTCATAATGCTGCTATTTAAAATTTGAAACTCCTTGTTTGGTCACCAAGGAAATGGAGGAAAAACAAGATTTTAAATCTAGGTGTTCCTTTTGTTTTCTCACTGTGTATAAGCCTGCTTAAAATTCAGCCTTGATTGGACTAGAAGAAAAGTGTGGATGCCCTCATTTTAGAAAAAAACATAGAACGCATTGACTGAGGTATGTCAATATACATTGCTAGTTAGACGTGTGACCCGTGATACATACTGTGGCTGGTGGTGGTATTCAAGTACAGTGACACTTGCCACTGTCGATGGCTTCTAGGTGTTCGGAAATGTTGTATACTGAGTATAAAACAGCTACTGAGTATTGAGACATGAGTTCTAGTTGGTGATCACTGCTAGCATTGGTTTAAGCTGGAACAGAATGTTGCAGGATGTTCATCATTTTTGCCTTGTGCTTGGTTCAACTTTGAGAGTTGTAATTTCCGTTGATGCCTCAGCAGTTCACATTAAGAGTCAACACACTTCTTTCTCGATATACGTTTCATGCGTCATTAATAGATCTTAGCATTGAGGGGTGAGATCCACTCACTTTAGAATGTTATGTTTTTCATCTAAATTTTTTCCCAAATGCCATTTTATTTATCTTGAAGCTCATAAAGATAATGAATTTTATGTTTGAGATGCTTCTAATAGATTGTGCCAAATTCTGTAATGTTTAGTTTATATCTGCCTTTTTACATCATTTTGAGGTTGACATGTAATTAACTGATTTCTACATGTTTACCGTAACAGAAAAAACTTAACTTCCAAAAAATTGTTCTCACCTCATGCGTAAGCATCAATCTTTGCAATGCTTTTGATGAAGACATGGTCGTTTGAACCATGCAAAGTCGAGGACGAGTCTTTGTACCTCAGTTTTTCTTGGAAAACATTATTATGGTGTGCAGGGGATGAAGCTAGAAATTAGTTCTTGGGTTCCCCCTGTCCCCCCTAGTTTTGTCCCTGATGATGTGAAGTATGCTATACTGTTTCTCTGTTTTAGCTGTGTTCATCATAGTTGCTGAACGTACTTCACTCATTTTTCATTTCTTTGTTTTCATGTTGTCTGAATATTGGATCCCTGTATATTGTTTACCTTAAGAAAACATTGAAACTATCACATATTGTATTTTCTGTTTCAATCTTTATTTTGCCTTTATAATCAATATCTACTCCCTTTGTATGAATACCCTTATATTATACCTTTCATATACTATCTCTTTTGCTTTGTAGGTTTGGTTTATGGGTGAATACTCTCACATTTCGGTTGAGTTCGATAATGTAAGCAAATTCAGACTTCTTAAATTTTAATATAAGTTTGTCTACTTGGTATTAATCTTTCCTCAGAAGAATATAATTCACAGGGCAGGCTCATGGTTATAAGGTGTACTTTACAATCTCCGCATTGAATCCAAAAGTATTGTTATCCTATGTCGTTGTTATGTAGATCATATAGGCGTTAAGACTTGAACATGCATGCAAGCACTTCTTAGTTATGCAAGAAAGAGACAGAGCTATCCAGGTAGAACCATGTCTCAATGAAGAAAAGAGAGTGCTAAGATAGGATATGTACATAACATGCATATGACTCACCGATGTTCTAGTTTTCAAAAGTATTATGAACTTCTACTGTTTAAGGACTAAATTCCAGTCAATAACCTACATGATCTTTTGACTATTTTGTTCTTTCATATTGCATAAAAACAGGTTGTTTCAGTGGTCTTGGAAAACTATGCATGCCATGATAAGAAGTCAGAACAAATGGACCATGACAAGGAAGGTCCTCAGAACCGTTGGGTGCAAGAAGTGCTTAAAAATGAGGGTCATGTATCTCCTTCACCTAATGTCTCGACAATGGTTCCTTCTTGGCAGACTATTGTTAATGATAAAGGCGAAATAAATGCGACAGCGTAATCTCTATGAGCACCAAATACTTTAAATGCTTCAGACGTTTATGTATTAAATAGATTACCAGTCAATGATTCTCTTGGGTTTCTTTTCCAGGGAAGATTCCAAGAGCCCTTGCTTTTGGTCCAGGGTCAGCCTGTATAACATGGCCAAGCTAGCCAAGGAGGCTACGACAATGCGGCGTGTTCTGGAATCTTTGTTCCGATACTTTGATAATGAGAATTGTTGGTCTCCTGAACACGGTCTTGCCTTCCCCGTCCTAAAAGATATGCAGTTTTTGATGGAAAGCTCTGGTACTGATGTTCCTCTTAACTTATTTGGTATTGTGAGGTTCTATGCTATTGTTTGAACCATTGATGGTGCTTCCCTGCACCTCAATTTTACAGGAAGACTTTGATGATTGATGATCCTGGATTCTTCTTCTATTCCTTTTGCAGGGCAAAATACACATTTCTTGCTTTCCATATTAATTAAGCATCTTGATCATAAAAATGTCCTTAAACAACCCGACATGCAGCTTGACATTGTTCGTGTTAGTACCTCCCTTGCTCAAGATGCATCGGTTGAGCCTTCAATGGCACTAATTGGTGCATTGAGTGATGTGATGAGGCATTTGAGGAAGAGCATACACTCCTCGCTTGATGATGCGAATCTGGGACCTGACGTCATAAAATGGAATAGAAGCTTGGCGGAAGCAGTGGATGACTGCCTTGTGCAGTTATCACATAAGGTAGTAGTGAGTTTCAACATCTCTTGGATTAAGTTACTATCGAAAACCCCTCAGTATCAGAGTTTCAGCTACAAGCACTTCTCGTGATGCTTATTTTTGTTGTTTTGTTCCCAGTTCAACTACTTTAATGGTTTTATGCAAGTAGTCCATATATTTTGCTGACATCTATGATCATTATTGGACTTTTCAAATAAAACTGAGTTGCAACTGGTCAACAGGTGGGAGAAGCAGGCCCTATTCTTGAAGTTATGGCCATGATGTTGGAGAACATCTCAAACATTACAGTGATAGCCAGAACAACGATTTCGGCTGTTTATCGTACTGCTCAAATTGTAGCCTCCTTACCCAATTTGTCATATCAAAATAAGGCAGGAAGCAGAACCTATTGTTTTATGTTTATTTCATCTCCGGCTACTCTTATTTCAAATCTAATTTTGCATTTAAAATTTATTTCTTCCCTTAGGCTTTCCCTGAGGCTTTGTTTCATCAGTTACTCCCAGCTATGGTCCATCCAGACCATGAAACGCGAATTGGAGCTCATCGTATTTTTTCGGTTGTTCTTGTGCCATCTTCAGTTTTCCCTCGTCCGTCCTCATCTATTCCCGAGCTGAAAAAAGCCTCCGATCTTCCACGGACACTGTCAAGAACTGTCTCTGTCTTTTCTTCCTCAGCCGCTCTTTTTGAGAAGCTAAGGAAGGAGAAGTTTTCTTTAAGGGAAAATGCTTGTCAAGAGAGCAATCAAAATGGTGTCAGTGAAGCAGAACCTGGAAATATTAATAATGGGATGATAAATAACCTGAAGTCATCATACAGCAAGGTATACAGTATGAGAGGTCCCTCTGTAACAGAGATAACAGCTGGAAATACTGGGAGCAGTTCAAATAAAGAAACAGTAAGTTCTCCGCAATGTCTTTCACCATCTCTGATTTCCATATAGAACAAATCAGGGCTTGCTAATTTAGGCTTGTCCTGGTTGGTCCATCCAGTTTGTTTAAGGGTGACTGGGATTTTATGCTGGATGACACATAGAAGTAGAAGATATTTTTATTCAAGGGAAGATTTTAGCCCTCTATAGTACAAATCTAACTCTGCTGCCCAAAATTAATGTACATTATTATAGTGGTATCAGTTGAGATCCTAATCTTTCTCTGGACCAGGTGCCTATGATATATCTGCTGTCTAGGCTACAGGGCTTTTATAAAACTCTGGCAAATTTCTGGCCTTAATCTCTATCCAAGCCCCCACTGTAATTTAAAGTTCCAAATATTCAATGCTACTACCTATTAGTTATTGAAAAATGGTCTTATTCAGATCTGGCATCAATCATAATCAAATGTTTTTGCCTATATTTTAACCTCAGGAGTCTAATTGCCTCAGGCTGAGTAGCCACCAGATTACTCTGTTGCTTTCATCAATTTGGGCTCAGTCCATCTCTTCTGCAAATACACCCGATAACTATGAAGCAATCGCTCATACATACAGTCTGATATTGCTGTTCTCTCGAGCCAAGGTAATTGCCAGAGCAATGTTGAACAGATTTTCTGAGTTTCCTCAATGCTTATGATTAGGTTATTTTTCTAGGATACTGTGCATGAAATAACAACCCTCATACATAGACATTTTTTGGTAGTGCTTTATGTCTTTCTTTGTATCTCACTACCAGGGGATGCTGATGCAACCTAATTGACCACTATATTAATCAAGCAAGCTAGCTTGATTGTAGTTATAGCTAGGAAATTACTTCTATTGAGGTATTTGAGGCCCAACCATATTTAATTATTTAGGGAGCAAGGTTTATTGGGTTCACAATTAGACTTCATAATCTTCTCACCAGGCCTGGGAACCTCAAAACACTTGTGAGAATATCTTTATACTTTTCAGGTGCATGCCAGGCCAAATGTCCAATAGAATCAGAGTTAAACTTCTATTCATACAATTGGTGAAAAAGGGTTTGTCATTTACATAAATTCTGAGTGGAAGTTCTGGAGAGTGGATCTTTTGTTGCTTGAAATAAGTTCCTCCATTGGTTGGATTGGTTTACGTTAAGCTTTACTCTGAAGTTTTTCATTCTTTACTCATCTCTGCACTCTATATCTTGAACTGTGCTTCCAGCTTCCTAGGTTGTTTTGGAATATAATTTAGGGAATACGACTGCTAGGCATGAACTTCTTTATGAGCCCTTAAATAGTTCTTCTGTTGGGCTCAGGTCATTTATCTTCAAATTAGAAATGACTGCAGATGACCCTGTTCTCTTGGGTACATGATCATGTATTATGTTTTTTCTATGAGCTCTACTTGTCCGCTATTTTAGATTTCTTCCTGTCTTGCAGAATTCCAGTAATGAGGTTCTAGTTCGAAGTTTCCAGCTTGCATTTTCCTTGCGGAGCATTTCTCTTCATGAAGGAGGTCAGTCTTAAAGTTTCTATTTTGATTCACAACGCTTTGTGTCTAGATGCACTACATTGAGACTAAATTATACACACTAACTAACTGGCAAAAGGATTGCGTGGTCGTCACATTTTGAGCTTGGTGATAACATGGGGGGAGTAGACTAACATGCTATGGCAATGCTTTGGTAGATGTAGTTGTACCAGGCTTAATTAGCTTCTACTTTACTCAACTCTTACTATTCTTGCCTGATTTGTTGCATAACCATGAAGCAAAGTCTGAGCCAGCCTGATTCCCTGTAATAGGATATAAACTCTTCAGCTCAAGAATTATGCCTACTTTTATTACAGGGTCACTGCCACCTTCACGTCGGAGGTCCCTGTTTACCTTGGCAACTTCGATGATTCTCTTGTTATCTAAAGCATACAATATTCTCCCTCTTGCTCAACGGACCAAGGCTGCACTTTCAGATAAAATGGTTAGTATGAATCATTGCAGATGAAGTCGTGATGATTGGTTTATCTAGCAAGTTATTTAACAGTCCCCTATTTTTACCATGGACTAGATACTTTTTTGCTTGTTCATGTAATTGATTGTCAAAGTAATGAGTATCATGGACATGATGGGTAGTTGTTTAGGCAAAGAAGAGAGCCAGTACTAGTGGCTACTTGTTATGTGACTTAGGGGTGGTTAAACATAGCTAAAGCAAACTTCTTAATGTTTGTGTTAATATTGTACTTTTCTTTTTCTGCGCGTCTTAATATTCTACTTGAATCAGGTTGATCCATTCCTGCATTTGGTAGAAGACTGGAAATTACAGGCTGTTGATACAGGACCGGACCATCCTGGAAATGTTTACGGATCTAAAGAAGATGATACTTCAGCTTCAAAATCCCTGTCAGAGATGGAGTTCACCAAAGACCAAACTAGGGAGTTCCTTGTTTCTGAGATTTTGAATAGCTTGGACAATTTGTCAGAGGTAAAGCTTCTATATGAATTATTGCCTTCAACAGTTAAAGAATTAGTTATCCTGTTATCTTCTCCCATAATAAAATTTGGTATTTTCGGCAGTTTGAATTGTCCACAATAAGGGAACATCTGCTCAGTGAATTCCTACCTGATGATGTGTGTCCATTGGGAAACCAGTTGTTCATGGATACTCCGGACAAGATACATCAGACCAATTCTGAAAATAATGAATCTATTAAGAAGGTACTCATCTTGCACTTCTTCTGGTTGTCTGCTGATGCTTGGGACTTGCGTGACACCATTTTTTTCCACAGGTTACTCCACTGTTTTCAATAGAGGATGATTCATTTGCAGATTCATATGAAACTCAAACCAAATATGATCCAGATTTGGCCATGGAAATCCCCAATCTTTTGAGCGTCAATCAACTTCTAGAATCAGTATGTTGGTTGTCACATGCTCTCTTATTTGTGTCTACTGCTCTTAAGAGCACCAATGTAAAGGATATTCAGTCTCAGAACGGATTTCTCACACAGGTCTTGGAGACGGCACATCAAGTAGGACGAATTTCTGTCGCAAACGGATCTGATGTGCCTTACGTGGAAATGGCCCGTCATTGTGAGGCATTACTCATGGGAAAGCATCAGAGGATGTCTAGTTTGATGATTGCACAACAAAGACAGGGAAGTAGGAAGAACTTACAAAATCATGAACCTGAGGTTAAGAAGATGGCATCCTATCCCCTTGTTGATTTGGATTCAAATGTGGTACTTTCTTCCTCTAGAAAACTTAAAATGAGCTCTCATCTTGTGTGATATATGAGTGGTCATGCGCTGCATATACATTTCTATTCATGACAAAGCCATGTTGTATGCATATACTGATCTAGTTTCCTATTTGCATAGACATGTAATCCATACGTAAAGGTAAACGTGTGGACATATAGGTCTAATGCATTGTCTGATGCCTTTCTGTCAATATTAACAAGGTTTTCTGAGAAGCTTCTAATACTGTGGTCTCAAATTAAATCAGGCTGGCAATCCTTTCCTTGACCAAAATTTATCTTCCAATTCATGCCTACCATCCCCCGGCCCCGTTCCAATGCTATGTGCAACAGAATGCCAGCATCATCCGCCCTTCTTGAGACTGCCGGCAACAAGTCCATATGATTACTTTCTAAAGGCTGCTGGCTGCTGAGCATCTAGAAGTACGAAGACATTTTCGTGGGCTGGATGTGGAAGTATCGACCCTCAAGTGAGATATTGATCGTTAAAGCTCAACGGCTCCCCTGCTATTACTTCCCCCACTTTTGTCACTACAACATAACTTGCTTGGTAGTATGTTGCGAAGTGGCTTTTCATGATGAACAGTGGATGAGTTCGTTAGCTCCCCATAATTCTTTCATTCTTTTCCAATATAGTATACAGAGGACCACATTCAGGACGGCATCTGCTTATCTGCTCCTCCGACTAACCTCCGTAGTTCTCCAGAGTTTTCAAGCCGCGGTTCTGAGGTTCCCGTTCCAAGTTGAATCCTCATAATGTAGAAAAGGAACAGTGATTTGTTTTTCTTTCCATCGTTCTAATGGTCAATGAAGACTGCAGGCTTGATCAGACTAAATATGTTTTGGGATATAAGACCCGTCTCGCATACTAGTCTATCGCTTCATTTCTTTTAAAAAGCAGGGACCAAAAGTCTTGTTATTGGATGGAACTTTGGAAGTATCCTATTCCTGTATGAACTACCAAATTAAAAAATGTTATTGCGCATCTGCTAGCCCCTTTTTTTTTCTACGTTACTATTTTCTAATTTAATCTATTAAAATTTCCGTGGAGTCGTGGACCAGATATTTGGTCCGGGCAGGGCCAGTGCTTCTTGCCTGGTCCTTGGGCCTAGCCAGGCTGGGCTACCGAAAGGAGCTTGTAAAGCAATCCAAAGACTTGGCTGCTTGGTCTCGACCCAACCTTCCGAGAGCCGTTTATTTTTGAGAAGTTGTCCCAAATGGGCTTTTTCCTTCCAGACATGTCGATTCCAGATGAATTGCACAATACATAATAATACCATCGATCGATAGTACGTGCTGGAATTTCTGTGAAAACACAATATAATACATCTACATGCTTCTTCTGTACTAATCCCAAATACTAATCTAACACCTGTATTTTAGATATTCAAAAAAATCACAAAAGCAAAATTCCCAGCCTTTATCAAATCCGGGGCTTCTGCATAAACCTACTCAACCTCATTTATGAAGAAGGTGCAAAACGTTCGCAATTGGAAATTAAAGGGGGAGTTGGGTATTGGGTTTACAGAAGAACACACCAAAAAAAAGTCCATATTTTCCTTTTCGCTCTTTGACGCAAATAGAAATCAGGACTTCACTCAGACTCATAAATCAGACGAGTATAGAGAGTTGGGAAGATTGGCATATCAGATCACAGATGGAGTTGAAGTATACGAGTGAATGTTCAGATTGTTCACAAACAAACTGTAGTTGCCTTTAAACAGGAGACTGCCGCATACAACTCCTAAAACCAAAAACTTCGTTACTTTCATTGCGGGCCTAATGCCTGACAGAAACTCAGAATGGTCCTCTCTCTTTTGAGAAATCTCCACTACCTAATTCGTTTCCAACTCAAACAGATTGCAAGCTAACATTTCTCACAAACTCTTTGATACGAAACAAGCGGATAGATAATCCAAAGAGCACTAACCAGCCTGAACAAATGGAGGACATGACACTGCTTCAGTGGAAGTTTAACTCCGAAATGAGGTCGAACATTTAGAATATTGTTCACACTTTTTGTATATGAAGATTCCTAATTTCCAGAGACTTGATCCTGTGGGTTCGCACCATAAAAACCCATATGAGAATTTTCCGTCACTTTTGCTTTATTTCTTGAAGCATTTCCACTACCTTTTTCATTTTTGGCCGTTTGGCGGGTGTGTTGTCAGTACAGAGTAATGCGACCTTCAGAGCTGCAAGCATTTCCTTCCTCCACCCAAACGAAACTGTACTAAGCCTTGCATCAAGTATCTGCTCCGGGGTTTCCCCTCGAGCCGGAGCACTATGAACCCACTTCACCAAGTCGACCCCTTCACCGAAAGCCTCGTCAACTGGTTGTCGGGTAGTAAGGATCTCAAGCAAAACTACACCATAGCTGTAAACATTTCCAGGTGCTGTAACTTGCATTGTATATGCATATTCTACAATGAAAGAACCAAAAAGAAGAAACAAAAAAATGAGGTGTTAGGTAGCGTAATTAGGGCCATATCAACAGTATGTATACACAGAGGTATGAACTAAAGATTGATTGAAGTCTGACGGCAGATTGTTATGAAAGGTACCTGGTGGAATATAGCCAAAGGAACCTGCAACTGCACTAATACTTGCGGTGCCTCTGGATGGATCTAATAGCTTTGATATCTCAATCTCCCCGACCAAAGGCTTGTAGTCAGAATCTAACAGAACATTACCAGAAGAGATGTCAAGATGGATAATTGCCACATGATGAAGAAAAGCTAACCCTTCAGCCACTCCAACAGCAATGGAGAGTCGTGTAAGCCAGTCAGGTTCATATTCAGGTTGCTTGGTAGAGTCATGAAGAAGCTGGGCTAATGTCCCATTGGATAAGTGATGATGTAGTAAAAGAGCAGTATCTTCGTAAATAACGAACCCGATGGGTCGCACTAGATTCTCATGGCAGAGTTTGCTGAGCCTTTCAAGCTCTCTAATCATCTTGTTCTGATGATGAATGATAGTCCGGTCCATGGATCTTAGTCTCCTCACCGATAGAATCAACCCCGAAGGCATAACTGCCTTGTAAACTGTGCTGAACGTCCCACAGATGATTATATTTGAATCCTTCAAAGTTGCTTTTACTACAGCATCAAGATCTATTGCTTGCCTGAGATTCTCAACAAAGACATTGCCCACCTGTATTGTCGGTCGGTTAGTGGTTTTATCATCTGCAATCCCTGCAGGTTCGGCTGCTTTTTCCTGTCTCTCTCTTATCATAAACAGCAGAACAACTACAGTTACTGATATAAAAACTGCCAAACCAGAACCAATAACAGCTAGAATGATCTTGTAAGAGACCCTGTGATGGTAATTCCCATGGTCTGAGTCACGAGAGCCTCCACATGAAGAAGTCAATGGCTCTCCGCAGAGACCTTTGTTCCCTGCAAAGCTTGAATTTGGACTCTTTTGGAATGGTACAAAGTTGGGAATTGGTCCGGTCAGCAGATTATTCGAAAAATTGACCTCTATCAAGCTCAACATGCCCTTAAGTGCAAAGGGAATATTACCAGAGAGATGATTATTAGAGATGTCCAACGAAACTAGCTTGTCCAGTTTCCCTAACTCTGGGGGCACTGGCCCATGGAGATGATTGAAGCTCACATTTAATGCAATCTGTAAGTTCTTTATCCGACCAATCTCAGGAGGTATTGTGCCAGTTAAGTAGTTACCACCCATTTGAAATTCAAGCAGTTTCACACAGTTCCCAATCTCACGAGGTATCTCCCCTTTTATTGAATTCTGGTCCAAGAGTAAGTACTGCAGTCTTGACATGTTGCAGATTTCATTTGGTATCGTACCATTGAATCTGTTATTGCTTAGGTCAAGCTTATTAAGACTCTTGCACCCAAGAATTGATTTTGGAATATCTCCAAACAAACTGTTGTCAGAGAGAATCAATTCCTGCAGATTTGTGAGCTCTCCAATCTCAGGAGGAATAGTTCCAGTAAACCCGTTAGAGGCCAAGTTTAGGAGGGTGAGATTAGAGCACTGTGCGAACTCTGGGACAATCTCACCAGAGAGCTGGTTGTTATCTGCTTCAAAGTACGTAAGGCTGCTAAGATTTCCAATTGCCTTAGGAATGATGCCTACAAGATTATTGTTGCCTATTCGGACACTAGAAAGTCCTTTGCAGTTCCCAATTTCTTCAGGAAGATTACCGCTCAATTTGTTCTGGGTGAGCACCAGAACTAGCAGCTTTCCTAAATGAAAAATGCTCTTAGGCATAGGGCCTTCAAGCTCGTTCGAATGCAGATTTAGCAATTGAAGCTCAGAAAACGAGCCCAGGTTATCTGGGATTTTACCCCCCAAACCATTCTCATAGGCTGTGAAAACTCTTAGGTTGGTCAAATTACCCACCCAAATTGGGATAGAACCACTCACTTTGTTACTAGAAATTTGAAAAGCCTGCAACTTTTCTAGGCTCTGGAGGTCATCTGGTATTTCTCCTACAAGCAAGTTATTGGAAAGGTTCAGCGTTCTAAGGTTTTTGAGACTACCCAACTCTGAAGGAACCGAACCGCCAAACTGGTTCAACGACAAGTCAAGAAATTCAAGCTCAGATAAATTCCCAAAAGCTGAAGGAATTGAGCCATGGAAATCATTATTAGAAAGGTCAAGCCACTTCAAAGCTCTGAGCTCAGAAATTAGAGTCGCATTACCTCGGAGGTTGCGGCGAGAAAGATCAAGCCTTTCCACCATTGAACTGTTCGAGTCGCAGCCAATGCCGGGCCAAGAGCAGTAATCAGAGTTGTTGACTTCCCAATCAGGTACTCCGAGCTCTTTGTTAATGGACAACAGTGTAGTTTTATCATGGAGCTGAGCACGCACAAGTTGAGTTCCTGATAGAAACCCAACCAGCAAAAAAGAGAACAAGAATGAAACTGCCATTAGTGCCAGTGGGCTGCCGTCTGTTGCTAAGTAACTTCAGTGAAACAACTCAAATTTCTTTTCTAAGCTCCACAACAGTGAAAAGAAGGCCAAAATATTGAGAATCCCACTTCTCTTAAGACTGCTGTTTTTTTTCTCTCTCCAAATTTCTTTCCTCTAGCTGCTCGTATCACCCACTACAAATGGAGATTCAGCGCTCCTGGGAGAAACATGGAAGGCATCCACCAAGAGACAAAACCCGGAAATCCAAAACCCCAAGAAACTTCTCTACTTTTCAACAAACCCCATTTTAGATTCCTCGTAACCGTTACCGAGAGCTCTAATCCCCTTAATTTCGGAGAAAAACTGTACTAATCAGGATTGAGGACCAAGACCAAAGACCCATATCAAAGGAAAAGCTTCAAGGAACCAAAACAAGAAGAAACAGACAAAAGAGCTACAAAAAGACCTGCATTATGGACATGGGTTGAGCAAGGAATGCCAATCCTGTCATAAAAAAATAACATGATGTAGAGCCAAACAAGAAAATGACTGAAGAGGGAACTGCTGTGAACGGAAGTAATGAGAGACGAGAGAGGTAAAGATAAGAGCTTTTGGTACAGGTTTCACGGACCAAAGGTGTTTTTCTTTTTCTCACACAGAAGGGAAATTGTTACCCCGACCATTTAATCTTTATGTTTTATATATCGCTTAACCCGTTATCTTTTTTTAATTAGTTTTGGGCCGAAATTTGATAGTTTATCAAAGTTAATTATTTATGAACTTGATTTCACTTATTCCTGTTTTTTATTATTGTCTACGTGTATAGATCATATTTATTCTAACTGTATGTGAATAAAAGAAGAGTGTTAAAATCTCATATTGATTAAAGACTATTTAATTTTGTACTTTATTTCCTCTTACACCACCTATTTCCAGTCGGACGGAACTTGATAGAAAGAAAGAGAGATTCGTGGGTCTGAAAACTCCAGTTGGGAACGAAATTATTCTCAGGTAGGCTTTCACGAGAAATGGGCAGACATGAGTGAATGAACTGAAGGATGCATAAAAAGCAAATCGACTGCAACTATCAATGTCTCCTGGGATATTGATAATTCCAAGGTCATTTTCAAGCATCCAGGTATACGCTCCATATTATATGGGCCGTAGTGGTAGGCACAATTAGAGCGTTAAGGTCAAAATATGTAAGCCATAATTAAGGGTTCAGACTAATTAATTGGTGTGTTTTCATGAAAACTGATAGAAAAGTAATTAAAAAGGAAAATAATAACTTCGTTTCAATTAGAAAAATTTATGATTACTTATTTCAAGAGGTCAAAAGATTAGTCAGGTATTTTATTTTATTTTCTTTCTTTTGCTTTTTTTTTTCTGAACAACTAGGAAAGGTTTTCTTTTGAGGAACCACGCTTGAGAAAATACATTTTGCGAAACCCAAGTCTGCTCAGAGGATTTTTTTGTTGATTTGAGAAAGAAACAAATTTGCCAATGCAGATTTCATACACAACCTTGGATTCTGTCGGGGGTATATCATATGTTATATTCGGTGTACAATTCTTAAAAGGACATTTCAGGCTTTGTCCAGCTTTTCAAAACCTATTCTGATGAAATAAACCGAAACATTTATTTCTTTTAGGTTAAAAATCCAACAATGACAGAAGCAAACAAGTTCGTACGAGATACAACCACAAACATATCCCCATATTTTAATCTCGTCAGTCAGTACCTCTCTCTCTCTCTCTCTCTCTCGGCTTTGTTCCATACTTCCATTAATGGGTCCATGGAGAAATGCGGTAACTAGGCAATGAAAAAAATGATTAGGCACTTCAAGAAATTAGTTGACAGTTGGGGCAAAATTATTCTTTGTGCTCTGCATCATTCGTATTCTTTTTGTATAATGCCGCAGACTAATGTCGCTGAAATCAATGTATAGAGTTATGAATGACCTTTCTTTTTCTGGGTAACTATTTTTCAGACCTTATTCAATGGAAGAGGGCATTATCATTTCACCTACACTGTTGTTCTTCTTTGTTTTGTTGGATGACTCCCACTCGAAGAGACAATTGAAAACTTCCACGCGTACATGAATCCCCACGAAGCAGAATCATTGATAAATATCAAATCAATCAAGGAGAGTCTGTAAATAGCTTCATCGGCTGTTTTGAGTGAAACCCATCAAGCTGCCTAATCTGATCAAATATTTTTGTTTGGGGTCATTGGTCAATATATCCTGTTAGAGGAAAAGCCGAAAAGAGAAAACTCACCCCCGGATGCTTTGTTTCGGAGGCTTATTCGCCATCTCGAAGACAGTACAAATGTCTTCTCAATGGGTATTGGGCTGCTATCAAACGTTGGGAACGACCCTCACTCGAATGAAGGGAAGAAGAGGAAAAATACCAAATTTGTCATCTATACGACGACTGTAACCTTGGGGACTACAAAAATTTAGTCCTCCAAGGGCTTGTAGTAGCTTATTGTAATGGAGTGGTCTTGACCTCTTCAAAGGACCCCTGTTACCCTAGAGATGCCAATATATTTTATATTCATGTCCTGGTTTTCGACGTTCACTTTGGAAAGCAAACTTTGTCCTCTAATTGTTCCTTCTGCGTTATCGTCCCCACTTCTACTTAAACATTTGAACCTTATCTTAAATGCACTTCCCACTAAACATTGCAGAAATGAAGCGTTGTGAATATTTTATGGAGCTGGAGTTGCAATCAAGTTCAGTGATAAACAATGATGGTTCAACTTGAACTTCCCTTTAAATATCAAAAAAATTCTTTTTATACAATTATAGTACTGAGTACTTTTGTGGGCCAGGGCCAATTTTGGAGGATCACTCTCAAACAGTGAGTCCCTAATACAATAAGGGTAATCCAGCAGCCTCCTCAAACAGTATCGATGGAGCATGTTTTTGCGATATTTTTAATTTATTAGTTTCCATTAATTTGCCTTTGCACCCTTTTTTTTGTTAAGCAAAAAAAATCGTGAAAATTGGGAACATTCACATGGCGTGGTATCACCAAGACAGAATAGACTTGTTGAGAGTCAAATTTTAATCAGACATTGTCCCTGAATCTTAACCAACCCAATATTACTAAGCCACCACCTCTAAGAGAGGGGATTGTCTACGAAGGCAACCCCCTCCGGATGTCCGGCTGGACGGCATTCAGCCGTCCAGCCGGACATCCAAGGGCTGAGAATGGGGAAGGGTGTGGGTCCCGTGCGGGACCCACACCTACCCGGGCAGCCCGAACAGGATGCTGCCCGATAATCCCAGCCCTTGGATGTCCGGCTGGATGGCATCCAGCCGGACATCCGGCCACCTCTAATGGTAAACTTAACTGGTTAACTGTACATGATTTCTCCCTTTACTGCCCAAAAAAAACCAAATTATCTGTTTGGAAGCAAATCTATCTGAAGACAAAAATAGCACTGAAGTTTGAGACTTTCTCGAGTAATTTGGGCTAATAATTATTACTTATTGTGCCTTGAAGTCCCTGCCCCAAAACAGAACTGGTCCAATTATTCAAGGGAGGGCGGAATGAATTATATGATATGGGGGTGAGGGACCCTGGGAATGGGCAAGGGGTTTGGCATCTCTCAGACAAGGGAGGGACAGAGCATGTCTGTACGACAGATTGTCAGGACGCTGACCACCACCATAAATTATGATAAAGGGGCAAATCTTAAGGGAAAGAAGGTCACAAACCGTTGGCCTGGAAAACTCTTTCTGCTACGTTAACTTTAGCAAAAGATAGCAAAAGACAGCATCATCAGAGTGTACTATAAGTCTCCGAGCACCTTTTCCTCTTCCCTCCTGCACCGAATGATTAATTATGTTGCTTTTATACTCTCCTCTTACGTAATCACAACTTTAATCAAAATTCAACAAACGAAATAACGTAGATCAAGGCGGGGAATTGGGCAAGGATCGAGGAATTTGTAAAAAGTTTTGAGAATAATTATATTACGTGCACGGCTCTCATTGCACCACTTTTACCCAAAAAAACAGAGGGTTCTACTTCTAATGAACTCGCCTTGCCTGGCCTGGTAAAACCTTCTGCATTTGTGTTTATAACTGCTTGACCAATAATACTCAATTATTATGGACTTCGTTGTAAACTCGTCTTGAAGCTGATCACTGCAGGATGCCAACTCCAGTAGAAGTAGGAAAAAAAAACAGGGATATATTATACCGCCAACCTATATAGAAAATTATGTGTACAATTTTCTACTTCATCTATATTTTTGTTCTATAAAATTTATATTATCCACGTTAAATAGTATAAGATACAGCTAACATTATATCAAACTGAATTATACCGCCAACCTATATAGAAAATTACGCGTACAATTTTCTACTTCCTCTATATTTTTTTCCCGCTATTGGAGCCACTTTACTCGTAGGGATTAAAGCCTATACTAGTAGCTGCGTATAAGGCTCCTCTGCAGTACATCCTAGCATTGGAGAGGGACAATAGGTGAGAGATTGAGAGAGAGTTCTGTACATGTTCTTGTGTGAACTGGACATGACTATACGTGCGGACGTGACAGAATAAAATAGGACTGATATTATAAGATATGTGTTTGTTTTGGATCGGCAATCTCCGATTCGCGCAGAGCCTAAACCAAACATTTAACTCAAAATTAACTATCCCTATTGGTAAATGGTAAATGAACGTGGAGCCATAACAATTTCATGGAGGATTATAAATCTCACATTTGGCCAGATCATCTGCACTTGATATTAGTCCACATCAAAATGGAGAGATGTTAAGCCATTTTTCCAAATCCACCTGGGGTATAGTTCCCATCTATTTTGGGCCAAGATAAGCTGAAAACATCTCTCACTCTAAAGCAAGCGTGGATGTATGAGAGAGATCTCTGTATATATATCAGTTGAAGGGATGGTTTCCAATAAGACCCCTATTTGTTGTAAGTAGTAAGTTAGCAACGAATGACGGATCCAATCCCACCTTTTCTTTCCCTCAGCACCCTTTTTCTTCACTTTCAAAAGGACATGACTCCACTTACCTACCTTCCACCAATGGCATGTGCATTGGTGATGGGTGTGGGCCGGGGGAAGCCGCTTTAGGTGATTGTTCATTCCATATGACCACAAACAGAACGGGGGTGGTCTGAAAAAAGCTAATGTCATTTTCCCCAGTAGAATCTTTTAATTGATTGAGATTGAGCTCTCCCTTTACTAGACATGCATCATGAGCCTTGCATCATGGATTGTCCCGCCTCGTTGGGGGCATCGAGGGTCCTCTCTATCTCTCTCTCTAGGTACTTTTCATTCTGTCACTCACGGGGAACAAACACCTCTGATGGGAGTTTTTTTCATATGGTGGGTTTTGGAAGTAACTTGGGAATTAAATTCTCATCAAAACTCGCATAGTACTTGGCAACATAAATTTATATGACCAGCAGGCAATAAGTTTTGCGGTCAGTACGGAAGCATTAGATGTCTTATCGTTATGGTCTGACTCTGGAAGGACAAGCCCATTTGGGACAACTTCTCAAACACAAACTGCTCTCTGGAAGGTTGGGCCGAGACTAAGCAGCCAAGCCTTTGGATTGCTTTAGGTTCTCCTTTCAGTAGCCCAGCCTCTATTGGCCTATGAACCAAGAAGCACTGGCCCGGACCACAGACATTGCCCATCCGTGTATTAAATTCGGCACAGGAGTCTCTTCCCTTGGACTTTTGTGTTCTAATTTATAGCTTTTTATTAGCAGGCCTTTGAGCATGCGTGCTTTTTCGCTCGTTGGGCCTTTACTACCATTAGTCCCAGTACAAGGCATCCAAACGTTTGTCCGTTCTTCGTTGATGTGCCTCTTATGTCCAATCCAATTCGGAGTTTATATGAGTAGCTTTTATTGGCGTAGATATGTTACATGTATATCATGTTTATATCACCGTGATTTAAGCTATATGTCGCATTTGTATGAGGATTTCCTCTAATCTTCCTATAACCCTACGATGATTGATTGTAATTTTAGAATAGCGTTATAAAAATAATAAAAAAATAATACATGAGTTTCACGTCAAGCTTATATACTCGTTTAATAGAAAAGTATTGGCAATTTTGAGGAACACATCTTAGATTTTTCTCTTTTAAGTGATTGGCATTCGGCAAATGTAAAATTCTCTTGAAACATTTTAATTTGTAATGTTTGTAAACTTAAATTTTATGAATTTTTTTAGAAATATTGTAAAAATTGAGGTCGATTAAAGTTTTGTTAGATTTTGAGAGAAAGTAGTGAAAAGATAAAATTTGATAGAAATTTGTGAAAAAATAAAGATAGATTATTTGAATGAATTTTTTTATATTTTATTACAATTAAAATAAAATGATTTAACGGAGAAACAAAGATTATTTTAAAATCATTTTATTTGACCCGAAATTTTGAGTTAATTATGTTTGCGTCAAAATTTTAGTTTACATGCCAGCATCTTAACCTCATATTAATACTCTGCAATTTTCTATTCAAATTGTATCGTGTAATTTAGAGAGAGATAGACACAACAGTTAGACTCTATTGTAGAGTTCATGCTTCTCAAAACTTTACATGAAAAACATTTAAAGATAATAAAATTAGTTCGGAGATCAGTTAAGTAAGTTGTATGTTCGACTTAAGGGGGTGTTTGGGGTGAAAATTTTCACCTTCAAAATTTATACACAATTATAAAAATAATCTTTCTCCTCAAAATATTATAAAATAATATTATAATATTTAATTAAATATTCTTTCTTCACTTTTTCACGAATTCTAATACCCAAAATTTTTTTTTTTAAACACCACCTCTTGATCGGTGGAGGAACCAATTTCCATGGAATTGGGAGCACGTGATCTATTCGTGGAAAACAGTTACAGACGGAAGCTTTGGCTAAAGGCCGGGCCTCGAATCTCATCATGTGCAAAGTCGTACCGCCGTACTGTACACTGCGTCCAAACTCAACTGTTATCTCTATTTTCCTCTCTCCCATTTTTTTTCTCTCTCCCACTTAATTCACCGAAATTTACGCTCCAAGCCAAAAAAAAGAGAATAAAGCATACTGTCTTGTTTCTCGTGCTCCTTAAAAAAAACGAGTGAAAAAGTTAATTTTTAATAAATATTATAATAATAAAAAATTATGTGATTAATTTTTTATTATTAAACCTAAATTTTTAGGCCCAAATTATTGGGGCTCAAACAAGACCATAGTACTCTTCGTAGTTAATATCTGAAAATCGAGTTGAATTATAAGGCTCAGTACCTGATATGTACAGACAAAAATGGATTAAATCAAGGGAAGCGGATGTTTGAGAGTAGAAATTTTAAGTATTGGAGTTTGAGAAATATTATAAAATAAAGATATGTTATGAAAGTTGGTGAAAAAGTACAAAGAGAAAATATTTGTAATAAATATTATAATAATAAAAAATGATGTAATAATTTTTTTATTATTAAATCTAAATTTTTGTGACTCAGACAAGACCAAAAGCTTGTATATCTGAAAATGGATTAAAGTTTGTACATGCCGTTGTACTTAAGAGTCAAAGTCAGGCATATCATGTGATCACTTGATTTTGAATAGGAATAGGATGGATCACTGAGATCGAGAATGTTGCCAGAGCAAATCACGGGAGGCTCAAGTGGATTCTAACATGCAAATGAGATCTAATTGGAAAAACATCCACAGACAGACCGACACATCTCGCGGCTAATTTGGTGGCCCTCGAACATGGGTTTCCTATCTTCTTTGCCTCCCTTCTTTTTCAAACCTAAACCTTGGCATATAAATATTCGACCCATCAATGCCTTGGGTTTTAAAATCTCTCACTTTTAGGTATTTTTGTTTGGTTATTATTTAGAGCACTTTCTAGCTGCTTCTTTCGCTCGCACTGCAGAATGGCTTTGTTTCTCTCTCTTTGTTTTGTGATTTTCTTCTCTCTGCAATGGGTCTGCTTCTGCACCCACTACAAATCTGCATCTTGATGGTAAATATATCGTTCTTTTCACTTGTTTTCTTGCATTAGAGTTTTACCGCAAATTAGAATTTGTTAATTACCCGACAAAAGGGTTAGAATTTGTTTCCAGTATGTAGTTTTTTTTTTGGTAAGCTGTTTCCAGCATATAGTTTCTCTCAAGAAGTACATGGTAGAAACAGAGACCACTCAGAATACTGTCAGGGCAACATTTGTTTGTAACAAGTAAAACGAGGTCGGGTGACCAGTTTGTAATGGTCCAAAATCGTGACATTTCAACGTGGTCGAGTTCTTTCCATTAATCATGTAAATAATTTGTTTTCTCCTCCTTCCCAAGTGAACGAAAATAAATCTTGGCATATACTCTGATGATTTGCTTGTTTTTCAGAATCTGTATTAACTTTTTCATGAAAAGAATAAAATAAAGCAACAGAGATACCGGCCATCGAAAGGCAAATCTGTACGGGGTGAAGTGTTTTAGACCGAAGGGAGTAATTTCTTTGTTTGTTCGTTTCTCTCTAATTTGCCCGTGTTCAGGACTGCTCCCAAACGGCGACTTCGAAGAATCACCCGCAAAATCAAACCTCAAGAAGACAGTGATCAAAGGAAGATATTCTCTTCCGAAATGGGAAATCAGCGGATTGGTGGAGTACGTCTCGGGTGGGCCTCAGCCAGGCGGCTTCTTTTTCGCCATTCCTCATGGGGTACATGCGGTGAGACTAGGCAATGAGGCCTCCATCTCTCAGAACCTGACAGTCAATGCTGGCTCGATCTACTCCCTCACGTTTGGGGCCACAAGGACTTGTGCCCAAGACGAAGTGCTAAGAGTCTCAGTCCCTGGTCAGTCTGCGGACCTTTCTATTCAGACCCTCTATAGCAGTGACGGGGGTGACACTTACGCCTGGGCTTTCAAGGCAGCTTCTAAGGTTGTCAAGGTGACATTTCACAATCCTGGTACTCAGGAGGACCCTACTTGTGGACCTCTCTTGGATGCTATTGCAGTCAAGGAGATGCTGCCCATCCAGTATACCAAAGGTTTGTTTTCTTTTCATCTTCATGGCAATATTCAAAAAACGAACTATATAATATATTCCCGTCTTCCTTATAATTAAAATTTCCTAAACAAATGGTAACTCGACTTTATTTCATGCTCTCCGCGTAGGTAACCTCGTCAAAAATGGTGGATTTGAGACTGGCCCCCACGTGTTCAAGAACTTCTCAACCGGAGTCCTCCTCCCTCCCAAGCAACTCGACCTAATTTCACCACTCCCCGGGTGGATCATCGAATCCCTCAAACCGGTGAAGTACATTGACAATAAGCACTTCTTCGTTCCTTCGGGCCTCGCCGCTATTGAATTGGTTGCAGGGAGAGAGAGTGTCATTGCCCAGATCATCAGAACAGTTCCCAGCAAGTTCTACAACCTCACATTCACCATAGGAGATGCAAACAACGCTTGCCATGGTTCTATGGTGGTTGGAGCTTTTGCTGCCAAGGAGACTCTGAAAGCTCCATATGTATCTCAAGGAAAGGGTGGGTTTGAAACTGCAAGCTTCAAGTTCCAAGCAATTTCGTCCAGGACGAGGATAACATTTTTCAGTGCCTATTATCACACGAGACTTCATGACTACGGCCATATTTGTGGTCCTGTCTTGGATAATGTCAGGGTGTTTCCTGCACATTAATCGCTAGTAAGTTTAGCAGTTTATCGAACTAATACAGTGGTTTCTCGAATAAATTAGAGTGACGAGCTTTGTAGATCTGTCTGTGAAAACAGAGTTTTGGACCGCAAAATGCGAACCACCGGTAAGTAGAAACCATCTAGAGCATTGTCATGCGAGTCACACGTAGTTGTGGTTTTATCTACACAAAAGTTTTATTGTTAACTTTCCTCGATATTGGATTTTAGTAGATGTCAAAAAGTTATTTATGGGGTAATATAAAGAGCTTTAAAAAATAAAGTAAAATTCTACTTTTTTTTTTCTTATCATCAAAGAGATGAAAATATTCGAATCTATCGTTCTTTATCATATCTTCACGACTTTTCACTGACGCCTAATTGCAAGCCCATTGGCCATTTGTTGAAGATGAAATGATAAGCAGAGATTGAGAGAATACGCGTGTAAATCGTCTTCACAGTTTTTTTTTTTCAGACAAGACTCTCGTATCGACCTTTTGTGCACATAGGGTCAAGATCGCCTCCCTGAACAGACATTTATGGTATAGAGTGGACTGACTTTATCCTTTATGATACAGAGTGGGCGGTTTTTTTCTCGGCAGAGTGGACTGACTTTATAGTTGATTATTGGTATACTTATTTTTTTTTCTTTTTTAAGGGATAAAATCATAGTTAGCCTATAAATATGAGTAAAAATTAAATTAGTAACCGTTATTTTCAAAATAACGATTTAAGACTTTTAACTGTTGAAACTTATCAATTCTCGCTCCATCCAAATCAGACATTAAATCATACTAAAAAAACATAAAAAAACAACCAAAATGGCCCTCCAAGATAAAATTACTAAAAATATTAAAAAAATGGAATTGACAATATAGTCACTAGAATTATACCACGCTGACGATTTAATCAATATGTTTCATTTTTTTATAATATGGTCACTCAGTACATACTCTCGTGACGATCTGGTCCTGCTGTCAATGTTTCGTCTGAACATATTGTCAGCGTCAGACTCAGTGACCATATTGTAAAAAAATGAAACCTAGTGACTAAATCGTCAGCATGTATAAACCTAGTGACGATATTACCATTTTTTTTCAAATTTCTTTTTTAGTAATTTTATCTTGGAGGGGAATTTTGGTCATTTTCATGTTTTTCCGTCTGATTTAATGCTTGAATTGATAAGTTTCAAAAGTTAAGAGTCTTAAATCTCTGATTTTCGTCGAATTTAACGCCCAATTGGGATGGGGTGAATTGATAATTTTTAAAAGTTAAGAGTGTCAAATCGACTTTTTGATAGTTGCATGTACCAATTTGATTTTTACTTATACTTAAGAGGCTAACTATGACTTTATACTTTTTAAAAAAAAAAAAAATTAACCACTAAGAAGACCTCCTTGGCTAATTTTAACTTTGGGACATCTTCTGTTTTTTGCGGTTGTTGCACACATTGGCCCACAATACGTGTAACGATTAGTGAAAAGACTTGTTCGTATGCAGTAAGATGCGAACACAAAATCTACTCTTGATTGACACCCAAAAATTTCGGGCTTGATTAAAAAAATTATAAAGTAATATATTTTTTCTCATCAAATAATTATTATTTTTATTATAATTATCTCTCTCTTATTGCTAGGTAACATTTGTAGAGACAGACACGAGAGGTGAGCCTCATACTATTTAATGATGACTATGTAAAATTTTAGGTAATATAAGTCATACAAAACATAATAAAACTTTAATTTCTCAATTTTCACAACGTTCTTTATATATTTCACTTAGGTAATGTTTGTTTCCCCAATAATTCGGGGTATGAAAATTTTCAACAAAACAAACACACTCTAACATTTTTATCTTTTACACATACACACTTTACTTTTTACAAATCCCAATAAATCTAAAAAAATTAAAGATTCTCAAAATTTCGATAATATTTCTTAAAATTTTAACAAACAAACGTACAATTAGTTAGAGGTTACAAACGCACCACTAAATTGATATTTTCAGCACCTATGACGTATGCAGTATGACGTATGCAACATTACCGAAAATATATACAACTTCCTCCGGTGTAGGCGTGTAGCATATTAAAAACAAAAATAAATAAAAAAAATCCTCTGATGCAGCGTGATTGCCCGCCCCTTTTATCAAGAGACTGTTTGGTGGTGTAGAATTTTGAAAATTTTGTGTGTTTTGAGAATTTTTATGTGATGTTAACTTTATTGGCATGCGTGCAGTAGTTATTTTTAAGTGATGTTAAAAACATGTTCGGTTTGTATATTCTCAGGATTCAAAAAATCTTGAGAATTCAACATGGCCGAACAAGCTTCAAATCTGGGTTGGGGAATCTTCCCTTTTAATCTTATTTTTCTCCTTATATATTTGACCTTTTTTTGTTGTTTTCTCTGTCCACATTTTTCTACGCAATCCTTATTATTATTTTTGGTTTTTACTATATTTGTCTGTTTTATAAGCTTGTTTAGGTCACGACGACTTGTTACTGAAAGTCATATAAGCCGATCAGGTATTTTTCATTCTCAATATCAAAATTATATTAAAGCTAAATTAGGTTTTGGAATGTAGTGTATTGAAAATTAGGTTCTTGATGTCAACATCACATAAAAAACACGACGAGCTCGTAACTTAAATATCCTATAGGACATAAAAATATCAATGCATTTTAAATTGAGATAATTATCTTGACCAAATTAAAACCTGATCTTATAATAGTAAGTTAGTAACCCTAAAATTAATAAGCAATTAAAAAGGTCCATAGTATTATTCTATGCTTTGTCTACAAAAAAAAATCCATTTTTGTTGCATAAACTTAAAGATCACTAGATGGTTCTTATTCCATCCAATTTTCTGCCATAGCAAAATGATCAAAACCAATAGGAAACTGACGTATTGTAACTAGGAGGAAGCTTCTAGGGAATGTTCGTTTGTAAGAAAATTGTAGAATTTTGATAAAATTGTGAATATTTAGGTGATATTAAAATTGTATTGTTATGCGTACAGAAGTTGTTAAACATGTTTGTTTGCCCAAAATTGTGGGGGCCCAACATTTATAACAAAATAAGCATACTTCAAAATTTCTAACTTTTACACATACACATCAAACTTTTCACAAATCCCAATAAACTTCAACACCAAAATAGATTGATGTTTGTAAAAAAAAAAGTAATAAAGTGTTGTATTGAAATACGTGTTTTTGTGATGTTTTAGATTGTAAATATAAAAGTAAGATAAATCTTAAAAATTTTGTATAAAAGAATAGTTCTCACTTCGGCCTGACAAATATGAAATGAAAAAATTGGAATGACACGAAATGACGAGACGTTGCGTTTGAGTGTTAAAATTTTTTGAAGGTTAAAATTTTAGTGTATTGAATTTGGTGAAAAAATGAAGAGAGAGATAATTTTTAATATTTATTATAATAAAAATAATAATATGATGAAAAGAGATATAATTTTTTATTTTGTTAAAATTTTAGGAAGGAAAAATAACAAATGTAAGTGCTGTATTAGAAATGTGTAGGTTGCAAGTGGAAAGCGCGGTTTTACCGTAAGGCCTGGAGACTCAACAGTAGGCGATTCTACGTAGAAAAAACAAAAACAGAAACAGAGAAGGCGATCCGACAAAATTTCATCTGTTTGGAAAAATTTTGGTTTTTAATTATTTTTTAGCCTTTTTCTCTCGCTATAAATAAAAGTCTCTCAGTAGCCTTCTCGCTCACCTGCATTCAGTCATGGCGGTTGCGAAGGGAGAGGTGGAAATAGAGAAGGCGCGGACGGACCAGAGGGAGTACAGGAGGATCGTCCTGAAGAACTCCCTGGAGGTTCTCCTCATCAGCGATCCTGATACCGACAAGGCAATTCAGTCCTTCGTTTTCCCTTTTTGTTTACAATTCCGTTATGTTCTAGTTTAGATTGGTTCTCTTCCTAGTTTCACCAGCTGGATTATGTTCCCAAGGCTTATATTTGTGCTCTGGTGATGGTTTTTGTGTTTATTTTCCAGTGTGCTGCGACCATGGACGTTCGAGTGGGCTCCTTCAGCGAGCCCGAAGGCATTGAGGGCCTCGCCCATTTTCTCGGTGAATTTTATGTTTTCATACAGTATTTAGGGTAGGTTTGTTTACTTAAATTTTGGGGAATAATCCCAAAAATTTGGGAATATTTTAAATGTTGAAGTTTACTGGAGGATGTGAAAAGTTTGAAGTATATGGGTAAAAGTTGGAAATTTTGAAGTATGTATGTTTTGTTGGAAATTTTGGGCAAACAAACATGTCCTTAGTATTAGACAGTATTGAAGTGAAATCCCAATATGCACGCGGTTCTATGTATTTGTTTGTTTCAGCTCTGGTTTAGGTGCGACTTGCTTTATTGTAATGCTGCTCTGTGAGCTAATGCCTAGGAGTCTTTCTTATAAGCAAATACACATAGATGTTATGTGTGGTTCTGTCTTATTTAATTGAAACCTGTTCAACGAATGATCAATGAAAGGAGCTTCTGATGTGAAGCGGAATCATAATTAGCTTTAAACATGAGTATGGTACCGTGTCTTGTTAGTTATTCATCACGATATAGGAATTTATTTAATCCTGGATTAATTTTGAAAGCCACTAAGATTTCTAAGATGGCGTTAGGAGGAAAAATATGCTGTTTTACCGTCTCATGAATTCTTGATGTTTCGTTTGCAGAGCATATGTTGTTTTATGCTAGTGAGAAATATCCATTGGAAGATAGTTACTCCAAATACATCACAGAGGTACTTATTATTCATAATTCCGAGGGATACCTGTGCCCTTTCAAACTTATTTTGTCATGACATCCCCTATTCTTTCTTTTATTCCCTACTTATTTGTTAAAGGCAGGGGAAATTTAGAAAACAAAAAAGTGTAGCCTTAAGGCTAAGGACCCCTATCTAGTACGAGGCTTATTATAGGAATGCCTCTTCTAGACAGGAAGTCCATGAACTTATGAGGCATTTTTAGAACTTTGAGAATGAAACTATTTCATTCCTGAAGTTAATCTGCTATTTTCCATGTGTAGGATTATTTTGATTTTGGGGTATTAGCTATACTTACTGGAATCACTGTCATGCAAAGGTCTACCACAATCTTCTAAATCTTTAATTTTCAAGCAACGACTAAATTTCTGTGTAAATTTTGATTTTCAAAGACAATTCTTGCTTGCACTGGAACTGATATGTTGTGGTTAAACTATTTTTTTTGTGTGGTTTTGAGCAAGAATAAATACAGTAGTTGCACTTCCAGTCTATTTTCACTTTGCAGTTGATTTTCTATTCAAATTTCAGTTGCTACTGATCTTGGTAAATATATTGCAAGGCATAAGTAGGGAGAATACTTATCAAGGTGTCTTTTGGTTCTTGAGCCAACTTCTTAAAGGAATCATTTTTCCTGGAACTGTTATTTTGGAAGATGAATTATAATGAAAATTATGGAGCATTACACAAGAAGTCTTGTTCTCAGCAGAACTTCAATTCATGCTTGGATATAGTACACAGTCAAATCTTGTCAGGAATCAGAAGTCTATGCCAATAATTTGTGCTTCTTGAGAATCCAGAATACTACTGAGACAGTCGGTGGTGAGCAGTATGATTTAAGAGTATGTTGCCTATTATTAACGTTTTCAGCACCTGCAAAACTTGTAGAAATTCATTCTATGTGGGCGGTATGTGAAGACCACTAAGAATTGTCTAGCAAGTTTGTTTTTCAGTGAAAAAGTTGATTTGTGGATTCACCACTGTGCAATTACGCCCCTCCATTCTCTCTTGACTTGTGGTCGGTACTTAATTTGTGGAGCTACCACGGCGCAATTACACCCCTTCAAGAAGGACCCAGGAATGGTGCTAACAACACAAGGATGGCACCCAGAACCCCATCCCTCCTCCCTTTTCTATTTTAGCTCCTCCTTTGCATGTCGTTTGTCTAGCCAAATTTTAATGGGTAGAATTTAGGAAAGACCAATATACTTTTGATGCATTTTAGCTGTCCATTTCAAGCTGTTCAACTCGAGAGAGACACAGTTTTGGTGGAGGATAAGTCTCTCAGCCTTTTGAGGGTAGGGTGTGGAATGAAAGAAACAGTACCATATACTAATATGTTGTATGGTGATTGTAAGCAGATTGTTCTTGGGGTGCCTTTTCTTTTTTCGTCTATCTAGTCATTTAGTTTTTTGTTTTCATGGTAGGATTTCTTGAATGTCTTCCTTTGGACTTCTTTTGCTTGAATGTTATTGGTTGATAATTGATTGGATGTCCTTAGAAGATGCTAACTCATGTGAGTGCTCCATGCCATTCGTGTGGTTTATCTTCTTGATGCATAGCATGGCGGCAGTACAAATGCTTTTACAGCCTCAGAGCACACCAACTATTTTTTTGATGTGAACACTGATTCTTTTGAAGAGGCTTTGGACAGGTAGATGCTTCTCTTCCTTTTGTGCTGGCTGTTGCATATCAGGATAGTGACCCTAGAATGTCTGTTGTTTGGTGCCCAGATTTGCTCAGTTCTTTATTAAACCCTTGATGTCAGCTGATGCTACCACGAGGGAAATTAAAGCCGTCGATTCTGGTCAGTTGTTCTTTTCTGGCTCTTGTCAAATGCCTTTATTTGTCCCTCTGTTGGCACATTATTTATCATTGTGTTCTCTCTCTCTCTCTTGCTCACTCTCCCCCCCTCCTCTCCCCCCTCTTCCTCTCAGAGAATCAGAAAAACTTATTGTCTGATGCTTGGAGAATGAACCAGGTACTGGTTATTGCCCTCCCTATGTCTTTTTTCCCAACAGCAATATGCTTGATTCTCTAATCTTTATCGCTATAGGAGTTACATTTAAAGCTGTAGCTCTTCTATGGCAGTTCTGTTCATTATGTAATGCATAGCTTGTGCTTCTGTAGCTCATAATCAGGGGAAAAAATGGATAGATTATGGATTTTGTTTTTCCTTTTCTATATCCTTCCATTTTTCATGCGAGTTTCAGAGTGTGGTTTATTCTCAATTGTTGTAATCTTTGGTGAGATATTTACTACTAATAACATTAACCACCTGATATTTGTCACTTGTACAGCTTCAGAAACATTTAAGTATGCCGGGTCATCCATATAGTAAATTCAGCACAGGTCAGGAGTGTATCTTTTCCATTGAACCGTGTTCTAATTCAGAGCTTTTTTGCATTAGAAGGCCTTTGAGAAAGCATGCTTTTTTCTTTGTTGAGCCTTCACTACTATTAGTCAATGGTATTCAAGTGTGAGGCATCCAAACATTTGTTCATTCCTCTTTCATGCGCTTTTTTCTCCTTTTCTTTTTGAACATGTCCCTAGTAAATTTGTGTAGCCTTGGAAAATCTTTTCGGCTATGTGGAGTTATAGTTCACCTTATTGAAGTTACAAATAATTGATTCACCTTCATGCTTCCCTAGTCCAAACTGAGTGAAGAAAAAGGCTATCTTGTGCTTTTATACGTTTCCTTTTGTTTCCCTCCTTCTCATGCATTGTTTACATGCATCATGTGCCCACCCCTTATAATTTTTCCTCTATAGAAAATTTGTTCTCTGGGTGACCCAGTTCAGTCGAGCTGAATATGAATGTTCAACCTCGGTTCCCTTTGTTGTTGTTTTCTTAGCCGAACTGGAGTTCTTCAATGAAGCAAATCATACTGAAGGTTGCTTTGATTTAATTTTATTAGTGTTCTTTGGGCCTGTTCATGAGCATACATGTTGATTTTTTTTTCGCACAAAAAATGTATAACCACATTTATGATGTTTTATTTTGATAACCTCCTGTTAACCATTAATTAAATTAGTTACTTTATTATTTTTCAGATTATTTTTTCAAGTGTATTATATAGACTATTATTGTGAACTTTAATAATTTTCTATCCCCAAAATAGATTTTTTATATAGTTTACCGTGGGTTTGTCTACAAATTTAGACAATCCAATTTGGAGTTTGTATAAGTAGCTTTTATATGTAGATATGTATATTATGTGTAAATCATATTGATTTAAGCTATATCTGTCGCATTTGTTAGAGGAGTCTCTCTAATCTTTCCATAACCTATAATGTTTGATTGTAATTTTAGACTAGAATTATAAGAATAATAAAAAAGAATGTACGAGTTTATATAAATCAAACCAAGCTTATACACTCGTTTAACCCCCAAGGGTTTGGTGTGGTGGTAAGGTTTCGACTTGGGTTCTAACATGTCCCAAGTTCGAGCCCTAACACCCCCATTATCGCCCTTGACTTACTCGCTCCCTGGGTTGTGGGGTCGGTCCAAGGGGCCGGGGTTTGTACTTCAGGGTTGGGCCAAAAAGGTCCGGCTTTGGGGAATTTCCTCGTCATAAAAAAAAAAATACACTCGTTTACTAGATGAGTCTAAACTTCTGTTGAAACTCAATTCGTTTGATTACAAAAACAGAAGCGGAGTTGACCTTGAGCTTTTCAAGAGCAACTCAAGTCAATTTATAGACATTACATTTGCGTCTGTCTAGGCTGGATGGTTTTATGTTAGCTTTGAAGATAGCCCTAAAGTGGGGATGGGAATTTTGTGGAACACTTCTTAGAAGCATTTGAGAATTACTGGGATATTCTCTATAAATGATCTGTCTGAAAACTCTCTTGAAGCAGTTTTAAGCTGTATCTCAGGATGTGGTGATGCCTGAACACATTGGAACCATGTTTCTTGCATTCATTTTTTCTAGTAAGCACTTTATGTTACGGAACTTGCCAATCAACTGATGCTGGTATTTTCCTCCATCTTTACTGCTGTACTGGTACTATTTGTATGTGTTTGTTGTAAGTTCGGGATCATCTCCAGATGGACTTACTGCGCTTTCAGCTCATTAGATCTATGTAGAACTAATCATATTCGATTTTGGCCATAAATTTTCCATGCAAGTGTCCATGCTGGCATGGTGTTTGTTAGCCAAAATTTTGGCCTAATATAATAACTACAAAATATTCTCTCTCCCCATCAAATCATCCATTTTCACTATAATAAATATAAAAAATTCATTCAAATCATCTTTTTCTTCACTTTTTCACCAGCTCCACCACCTCAAAATTTTAACAATCAAACACCACCGCTCGGGAAACAATGCGAACAACTATTGTGGCTAAGTGATAATGTATGTTGGTAAGCAACAGCCATTATGGAATTCAAGTCAAAGAAGGTAAATTGGCAAGGTAGAATTCAGTTTAAGAAGACCATACATATCTGAAAGATAATGCCTTTTTTGGAATTTTTGTAGCCAAAGTGTCCTTTTGGAATATTGTTCCTTATCACCTTGACCCAATTTTGTATTGTTAATGCACCTTGAGAGTTGCTTGCACTTGATATCAGAAGTTGACCCAAATGTTTGAGCTTTTGTTTCGGGGGAGGGGTTGACTGCTGGTGATTAAAAGAGTTATGCTGATGAGAAAATACTAAGAAACCCTGATGCCTGTTCTTTGTCATGGTCACTAATCATTTCTTACAAGTTGCTCACTACGTCTCTCAATAATAGGGAACTGGGATACATTGGAGGTTAGACCAAAAGAAAGAGGGTTAGATACCAGACTTGAGCTTATCAAATTCTATGAAGAAAATTATTCTGCAAACCTTATGCATCTGGTTGTATACTCCAAAGGTAGTTATTAATTCTGTGTACAATTCTTCAGGCTCGAAGATGCTATATGCTTTAAATTATCAATACTTATAATTCCTTGCTCGATGGTATTTCCAGAAAATCTTGATAAAATCCATAACTTGGTGGAGGACAAGTTCCAGGACATTCGAAACACTGACCGAAGCTGTTTCCGCTGTCATGGTCAGCCTTGTACAGCCGAACACTTACAGGTATGCCTACTAGTGTTGAACTTCTTGAATGCTGAGACGAATGGTTGCATTATACTATTCAAACAATATAGTTTTGGAGTCTGAAGGGATTATTTTTAGCTGATGTTTGTGTTTTTTTTTTCAGATTCTTGTCAGAGCTATCCCGATAAAACAAGGTCATAAATTGAGAATTGTATGGCCTATAACTCCAGAGATTCACCATTACAAGGAAGGGCCATGCAGGTACCTGGGGCATCTAATTGGCCATGAAGGAGAAGGATCTCTGTATTATGTCTTGAAAACGTTGGGTGGGTTTTCTAAAGCTATTTTTTCAGATTCTCAGTTTGCTGACAGCTTTCTTCTCTTTTTACATGCTCAAGAGGTTGGAATTTTTCTGTAGCTACAACTGAGATGATAATGGTTTTTATTGTTACTGCTTGAGATGCTTTTAGAACTTGGATGGTTAATCTGTTTTGTTTATTTGGAGATGATTAATGCTATGTTGAGCGTCGTTCTTGAACATCTCCTGCAATATATGCATGTCAGTGACACGGAGATTAGCGTTTAATTCTACCTTCCTATCATCTCATTCATTTTCCAGTGGATATAGCGTCCAAATTTTTTTCACCTTTTGCCTTGTGAAATATTCCATGTTGATTTTGTTTTCTCTGATTTCTTCAAAACCACCTCTTCATCTCGCTTTTTTCATCCTCGTCTGACCTTTAATTTTGCTCTTCCTCTCATTTTGCAACGTTTATGATTTTGTTAAGGAGCATCTTATGATGCAAGGGACTTCCTAGCGGATGAATACGCATGGATCTGAAGCATTTGAGATCCAGCCCCACCTGATTGTTTGTTTCCTGACTCAACTGATGAAGATTTAGCTTCATTTGCCAACGAAAACTGTTTTGGGTTTTTTTTTTCTTTTTGTGTCATCTTGTCCTGTTGTGTTGTGTTGTGTGATGAGAATAATTAGATCAATTTAAAGGTGAATGTTCTATACCTACAGTAATGATGAGACGAGAACATTCCAGTGAATTCATAGAGCCCAAAGGCCTCATATCTGAATCCTTGGTTTGAATCCACCCTTACTAAAGATAGGGTGTTAGCAATGGGAGGAGGCTTCTTATCATTTTGCATTAGTCCTACTGACCTCCAATGAACCAAAAGTTGAGTTAAATGGTGGGCAACAAAAATAGGTCTGACAATTATAGCCTAAGTTTTTTCTCCTCTAATAAGTAGGAGTTAGGAAAAGTTTAGGAAAAGTAAGATTATGTTGAATAGTGTTAGAAAAACGTATCCAATAGTCACTGCTTGCCAAAGAAGTGAAATATGCCATTCAAAATGCTGCAAAGATATCTGCTTTGGTTGATGTTAGTATTGTTATCTGTGTGCAAAGATTAAATTTAGAGAGGAACTTTTATGCCAGTTTGTCAGTGTGTGGTGTACTTATTAATCTCACTATCGTTGGAAAGCTCATCTGATCCAGTTGCCACCCCCCCTCCCCCACCCAAAAAAAAAATAAAAAATAAAAAACTGCAGGATGGGCCACAAGATTGTCTGCAGGTGAATCAGATTGGACTTTGGAATTTTCATTCTTCAAAGTCGTAATTGATCTTACTGATGCTGGTCATGGTTAGTTGTTTTGAACTTATTTTATATACTCGTGTCTAATAACTTGGGTCAGAGATTTTATTGACCAATGCCAATTAATCTGCAGAGCACATGCAAGATATCATTGGGTTGCTGTTCAAATATATTCACCTTTTAAAGGAATCTGGCATTTGCAAATGGATATTTGATGAGGTATTATCATATACAAATGTTGTTTCATTGTGTCTTTGATTTTCCCTCATAGAACTGACTCAGCTTAATATCTTAAATGAAGCTTTCTGCTGTCTGTGAGACAAAATTCCATTATCAAGACAAAATTTCGCCTGCTGACTATGTGGTTCATGTTGCATCAAATATGCAGGTAAATTAAGAATTAGGATTTTTTCAAATTTTATGCAAACACTTTTTCTCATTTTCCTTCCTAGTCTGACTCACTTTTTCTCCTTTGTAAAGAAATTGTGTTAATAGTACTTTGGGAATTTGGTAAGGAAAAGAGAACATTTGCACTGTCTCAAGGCCTCTTCATCTCAGAAACATGAAAATCAGGGATTGTTGGATTATGTTCTTGACATATGGTTGATGGCAAGAGAAGAAGGGGTGTAAGCAGGTTGGGTTACGAAGAAAATAGTTAACTGACGCAATCATGTTGGGTTGAGAAAAGCTAAAACCAATTGCTGTGCATTCAGCGGGCAGGGGTACCATTATAGCTCATGATTAGGAAACAAGAGCTTATTAATGTTGTTCCTTTAAAATTATATTGATTCAATGGAAACACTATGTTGATGAAAGTTATCATATTCTAATTGCTGAGGTGAAATGGAATTCCAGACATATCCCCCAAAGGATTGGCTAGTTGGGTCATCCTTGCCTTCGATGTTCAGTCCACGCACTATTCAGATGACACTAGAGGAGCTCTCTATAGACAATGTCCGGTGAGTTTATTACTGCTTGCAGAGCTATATAGTCCATACTGTAAGTTTGAATTCTGAGTTACTTTTGCTCTCCATTTGGTAGGTCCCTCTTTTGTTCCTCACATAATTTTTTAAGCTAGGTTCAAGACGTCATTCTCTTTGTTTGGTCTGGCAATAGAAACGGATTTAAAATTGTTTGATGTCCATTTGTGGCTCTAGATGTTTCTGGTTGTTATTTTTTGTGTTTTTAGATGAACTTGTATTGTAATCATTTTTAGGTTCAAAATTTTCAGATTGCCTTCTATTCTTTTCATTAGAGGGTTTCCACTTTCACTGTTTAAAGTTACGTTCTTTCGGTGATCAATAGAAGACCCTTGGAAGGTAGTTACAATTAGAATATATGCAAATCAACTGTTGGATTTCCTTACTATAGGGCGGGAAGTGCTATTCGAACAGCTTTGTTTGTATTGTTATTGGTCCACATATAGTGGACGGAATCGTATATCTTTTTGTGCCAGGAGCATGCAATCAATGGTTGCAACATCATTTCGTACCAGAATTCTGTATCACATATTTGCCTTTGTGCCACATTGTGGTCTACAAAGTTAAGTTTTTTTCTCCATCCCATATGTTGGTTCTGTTTTCGAAATTCAACTTTCAAAGGGGATATGAATATCATATAATGCAGTGCCCTTCGAAAGACGAAAATACCAGTTTAGAAGATTACCGTCCTTAATCTAAACCCAAATGAAGCAAATGAAAAAGAGGAAGTCCTTAAAATTATGTCCATTGAGTTTCAAGGTGGACAATATTCAGATCCAAAAGTGGAATGGAGGACAGCAATATTGGAGAGGGAGTAGCACTTGGAGTTGTGGTTGTTGTTTCTTTCTGCAGTCCCGTGCATGTCTTCAATATTTGCAAACTGAGGTACTGACATGGTTTAGTTATGGTAGTTTTCCTAATAAGCTGTTCCTACAGAATATTTTGGGAATCAAAGCAATTTGAAGGTCATACAGACAAGGTTGAGCCATGGTATGGAACTGCATATTCAGTTGAGAAGATAACTACCTCATTGATTCAGGTTTGTCGGCGAAGTTTGGACTTAAATAAAGTAGCTTGGTTTATTGCTCGGTCAGTTGAGTCTAGGATTAGGGACATACATTGTCATGAAGCTAAAAACTTGACTGTCCTTTAAAATTGTACTATTTATTGCAGGAATGGATGCTTTGTGCTCCTAATGAAAATTTGCATCTACCAGCACCTAATGAATTCATCCCCAAAGACTTGTCACTTAAGAGCGCCCTGGATATGGTATGATGTGCATAATCAATTAATTCCACGTGACTGATTTTCTGGTGGTTAATTTTTCTGAACATTATTGGCTTTTGAAACAGGTCAAATTTCCAGTTCTATTAAGAAAGTCATCATGTTCCAGATTATGGTACAAGCCTGATACGATGTTTTACACTCCTAAGGCATATGTTAAGATTGATTTCAATTGTCCCCAAGCTGGCAACTCCCCTGAATCAGATGTTCTGACTGATATCTTTACGCGGTTGTTAATGGATTACTTGAATGAGTACGGTAAGAAGCTGATACTTATTAGATTTCTTGGATCAAAGGGAGTTTTTTTATCCTTGTTCGATTTATCTCTCTCCCCTCCCCTCCCCCTCCCTCCCACCAAAAAAACAAAGACTACTTGACAAAGGGGCGGTACAATCTAATATAATATTATAGCATATAAAATAATAGGTTAGTTACACTTTTCTTCTATGAACCACAAGTCCATTGTCACCTACATCCGTAGACTTTGACTCAATGCAAGTTGGATTTTAAGACGAAGTTTCAGATCCTGTTACTATGTCTTCTCAAATTGGGCATTAATTCAAACAGGTATAAAATGGCAAAAGTAAACTTCATGCATTGTCCAAAGGCATATTCTTAATCTTAATGTCTTTTACTTTTTTTCTATAGTTCCATCCAAATTAACCACTTTTTTTTTTTATGAAAGAGGCAAACTGATGCTGAAACTTGAAAATGGAATATGAGTTCCACGTAATTAAAATGTATGTGAAAATGAGATGGTGGTTCATGGGGGAAAATCTAATCAGCATTAAAGTAAAACTTGATGACTTTTCCCCCCTCCCCGGCACAACCCAAGATCTAATTGTAAATTGTTTATTTCAGCCTATTATGCTCTGGTAGCCGGTCTATATTATGCCATAAAGCACACAGATTGTGGTTTTCAGGTATCTTGACATAATTTTTCCAATTTCTCGGTAGTTGAATCACATTTATATGAGTTAGTATTCATAGACAAACAGTTTATGCTGTCCTCAGTTTGTCCATGAATTGACCTTGCTTCTGTTCTTATGTTCCAATGCTAGTAAGCTTCAAGGTCTGATACTTTCCTTTTCTTTTCCTGTCTGAGCAATTGATGCTCAGCTTGAATTATTTGGCAATGGAATTATCTCATGTGGAGGTATGCATGAAAGGTATTTTGCTAATGGCATATCTAGCATGTAGATTAGCAAATATAGGTTCAAGTGAGAACATCAGATATGCAATTGAACGGCATGATAGATTGTCTCATAAAGTTGGGAAGTTTTAAAGGGAGAATTTCACACTGAAAAGTTTCAGAGTTGTCTTCTTTGGATATAATTTACTTTTCAAAAGCAGTAGAGGAACCAAGATTAGCATGTTCAAGGACAAACTGGAGTGAAGCAGAATCCAGAAAGAGGGTCTAATGTGGATCAGGTGGTATCAACCAATTTAGTTCACGCAGCTTAAATGTGCTATTTTATGACAAGAAACCTTTTAACCATTGCTTTGGTATAACACTATGACTAGATTTTTTTCTGGGTAACATAATGATTAGATTGGTTAATCACTTCGAGCTATTTTGAATTGCTTGGATCTTCTAATTAGAGATACATAACCTCACTGTGAGTTCATACGCGTGTGTACATGTGCTTTGAGAAAAATAAGTGATCTAATATTGGTTTTGTGAATTGCAGTTGATCTGAAAAAGAATTGAAAACACTTATATAAATTTATGAGGGTTGAGAGATATTTCCTCCTTTTATACTCTATTTTAAATTTAACCTTTTTGGGTTGACAACTTAGGAATTTTGTCTTATGTTCATGATTGGAAGCTAAAATTTTGCAAATTGAAAATTGTTATGCTAGCCCTCATTTAGTTGTAATTACTCTTCTTTCATATTACCTGCTCCCTCTCCCTTTCTCTCTCAAACCTCCGCCGAAACTACTACGCTTGTCTGATCTCATTTTCTGATTTTGTTCTTTAGGTGACGCTGGTTGGTTACAATCACAAACTGAAGATCTTACTGGAAACTGTAGTGGAAAAAATTGCAAAATTCAAAGTAAAACCTGACAGGTTTTCTGTGATAAAGGTAGTTCTTATTTTGCTGAAGAGATCTCAACTATCTACCTTGTTAAAATATTGGTATGATTTGCTTCTGCAACCACTATGAACTTCCAAATGAATCAATCACCTTTCAGAGTGGTCTTACAGGAATTAGGTGCTGTATTTTTAGTTTCTGCAGCTGATTTTTTTTCCCTGTAGGTTGTGGGCTTTGGTATGTGGAACTCTTAGTTGTTTGCAGGGTACAGCGACAAAGAAGCTTGACCGCCATTGCTTTTTGTCTTTTCATTTCTTTCTTGATAATTCCATGAACTTAGTTGCACCTGCATAAGCACATCACCTTTCAAGTCAAAACATAGATGTAAATTTTGCTGGGGATCGGTTTAAGAATCATAACTTCAAATTTGCGGTTTAAGTTGACCTGGTTTCAGCAATCTACCAGGAATTTCTGCATTTAATTTTCACTTTTCACACCCTTGAGAAAGAGAATATTTGATATGACAGTGAATATTGATTTTGGTTTCATACTCAAATTGCATTGACCTCTTGATGAAGAGAATGATTTTTCTGTCAGTAGATACTGATCGTTGTTTGCTTAGAAAAGAAAAGATAGTGTTCGTTGTTTAATACACATATTGCCCTGGTTTGTTCACAGTTCTTAAGGCAGTCTTTTCCAGATAACAGAACTATATCAATTTTATAACGACATATTTTGGCAGTAAAATATCGTTGCCTAGAAATTCAACGAAGTTAAACTTTTCAGCAATTATAGGGAACCTTTTATGGTATTTCTCTACCTTTTAGCATAATACCTATTGAATTCATTTTCGGCTTTACTTTTGGAAAAAAAAATCTCTAGGATCATCTGGAAGGGGACCCACAGTGCCCCCCAAAAAAGAAATGATTATTCATATAGTTACTATGCAGAGCTTTGTAGTTTCATATCTATTCCTGTTCTGACTTTATCATGACCCCAAAAACTCCTCCTATGTGCCTCGACATATTTTATGGTTTTATCAATGAATACATGTTTCTCAAGAGGCATTTCTCCCCACTCACAGATGCTTCTTGGTCCTTTTTTTAGTTCTTTTTTCTTGATTTTTATCTTGTCAGCTTTAAAAGCTTTTCAATGGGGTCTTTAGTAGACATCCTATGTATTGGGGAAAGACAAGCAGGTCATCAAGAATGCAAAAGCATATTAGTATAACATCTGCATGATTTTGCTAGGAAATGGTAACAAAGGAGTACCAAAATTTCAAGTTCCAACAGCCATATCAGCAGGCTATGTACTATTGTTCTTTACTCCTAGAAGACCAAACGTGGCCTTGGATCGAAGAACTTGACATTCTTCCCCATCTTGAAGCTGAAGATCTTGCGAAATTTACTCCTGTGATGCTCTCAAGGGCCTTCCTTGAGTTTTATATAGCAGGTTCAATAAGTCTTTGATTTTTTGTGTGTTGTTCTTTATTGAATAATAATACCCATTCTATCTTGATTATTATTTCATTTCTTGATCGCTCCTTTTCTTTTCTCTAGGAAACATTGAAGCCAGTGAAGCAGAGTCAATGGTCCAACATGTTGAACACGTTTTCTTTAGTGGTCCAAACCCTGTATGCCAACCTTTATTCCCATCGCAACATTTGACAAATAGAGTCGTCAAACTTGAACGGGGCAAGAGTTACTTCTACCCTGCAGAAGGCCTTAATCCAAATGACGAGAATTCTGCCCTTGTCCACTACATTCAGGTAATTTTAATGAAATGCTGGATAATGGTTTCAATTCATGTTCATTCTGTAGGAGTTCCTCAAAAACTTTATGGCTCCTTGGGAAGTTAGCAGTTTCTTCTCTCTTGATTGACTGTAGAAGTGGGAAAGAACATCAAAGTGTATGTCAGAAATTGGACAAAATCGAAGCTACCTTTTTCTCTACCAAAATTATTCTATGGCTCCTAGGAAACATATCACCTACTATTGCATAAAACATTTTAACCTTACCACACGGTCTATCAATTTGTAGAAAATCAAGGAAGGATGGGAAGCACTTGCATAAAATCACCAGAACCTCTCTTTAACTTACAGATCTTTTTCCAGGGTAAGATCTGGAAGAAGTATCTCAGTGGTGGTTCTCTAATTGTTGTTCTTCTATTGAAATAATGTGTAGGTTCATCGTGATGATTTTATGCTGAACGTGAAGCTTCAGCTTTTTGCGCTTGTTGCAAAGCAGCCAACCTTCCACCAGCTTAGATCAGTTGAGCAGCTTGGATACATTGCTGTTCTCCTGCAGAGGTGTAAAATTTGTTCCCCCCTAATTATCACCCTCTGCATAGAATTTTTTCGCTTCTCTTTTGTAATTTTTATGTTTTTGCTCAATGTAGGAATGACTCTGGTATTCGGGGAGTACAGTTTATCATCCAATCCACTGCAAAGGTATTATAGCGTGGCTGTTTTCTTCATATACACTATGAAGTGGTTGCCTAATCTCGAGTACTATCTATAACAGGGTCCTGGACGTATTGATTTGAGAGTTGAGGCATTTCTCAAGAAATTTGAGAGTGAGCTTTATGAGATGACCAATGAAGAATTCAAGGTGAGAAATAGTTTTACGACATGAAATTTTTCTCTAATATAGTTTTTTCTGAGATGACCAATGAAGTATAGGGGCCTTATTTAACATGTTTTTTATTACTGAAAAGGGAGCCAATGTTTCTTGATAGTTGTTAGACATGGAACACCTTTTCTGTAGATGTCTCCCTTCAATGCCCTGTTAGAGAATATAATTCAAATAATAAATTCTATCTCTTCCTATCAGCTTAAGCTTTTGGGATTAATAGTTGGTCTAGTAAGTATTATTGTTGTGTGCTGTGTTGCTAGAGTTTGGCTTATTATGGAATGAGTAATCATGTAAACTTTCAGCTTTCTTGTACCATTTTTCAAGGCATGCCCTGCAAATCTGGTGTTGGGAGGAATGTTGGGGATGGGGTATTTTGGAGACCTAGGATAGGTCTTATGTTCAAATTCAATTTCTAGAACCTTGATCATAAATGGATGTTTGGTGATAATTTCAATAATGATATGTCTTGCTTAGAAAAAAAAATAATGATGTCTTAAGACTTCTGGAGTTTTGATTTTGTTTTACAGCAATTAAATTGTTGAACTGCTTTTCATACAGAAAAATGTGAATGCGTTAATTGAGGTGAAGCTTGAGAAACACAAGAACTTGAGAGAAGAATCTGGATTTTACTGGCGGGAGATTTATGATGGCACCCTCAAGTTTGACAGGAGGGAGTCTGAGGTATAAACATCTTCTACCACATCTTTTTGCAGATGCACGGATTACTTCCCAATGGCAGTGCTCATGGGTTGGGTCCATACCCAACCCATTGACCACGACCTAGGATTGCTCACGGATCAACCTCAAGTGTTTCCACTCTATTAGTGTGGTTAGACCTGATCTCATCCATGCACAGGCCTACTTCCCAAGTATCATTGGATACCCTTTCTTTTCAGATGATAAATAAATTAATAATGGTGGTAATAATGATAACAAACTTCTGAGATAGATGTGAGTTCGAGGGGTAAAACATCATACAGGACAATGTCACTTAGACTTCCTGACCTCTTTCGTATTGGAAAGGAAAGGAATCATCAAGGACATGAGCTGATTGAAACTAACATTTCTATTCTGAAATTTAGAATTATAGGGTGAAATTGAGATTTACAGGATGAAGTAGTCTATTCTTAACATTTCTATTTTTATGATGTTGAAACAGGTTGCAGCATTAAGGCAGCTAACAAAACAAGAATTGATAGATTTTTTCAATGACTATATTAAAGTTGGAGCACCGCTGAGGAAGTCGTTAAGTATAGGAGTGTATGGAAACCCACATAGTTCTGAGTACACGGCGGATAAAAACGCGCCAGTACCCTACTCGGTGGTAATTGACGACATAGTCAGTTTCAGACGATCACGGCCTCTTTATGGTTCATTCAGAGGAGTTCCTGGTCATGGGAAGTTATAGATTGAGCTTCCCCAAAGTTCAGCAAAGACAAAGAACTGTAATATTCTCAGTTGGCCAGAGTATTGACACAATGCAGAAACCGGCCATGCAAATTTGGTGCTCAGGAGGTAAAGAGACGGAGCAGGTGCAATTAAGATATTATTGAGGTTGAAAGGTATATAATCCTGCGTGCCACCGAAGTCAATAATTTCTTCTGGTTTTCCTTTGGTTTTGGCACATTATCATATGTGTAGCTCATGATGTGGACTTGAGCATGTTTTAATTTGTTTAGTTCATTCCTTAGGCCACTAATAAAATTCTCTAAACTTGTATGACTATTGGGTGTGATGTGGACCCTGCTGTAAATTCTCTAATGGTTGGTTCCAGCCCCGAAAAAACATGTTTCTCCGACATGCTATTCAAGCTTTATATAGATATATCAGGGCATTTCGGCCTTTTCCTTCTGCTATATTTTTTTTTACTTAGAAAATGGTTTGAGGTTTGAAAAAGATACGAAGATTATTAATTTTCAGGCAGTACTTTAACATGTAACAATAATAGTAACCAAGCACGCTTAACGAGCAATTGAAAGACAAAAAATCAAAGTGTGAACTTTATTCGAAACTTTACACAACTTTAATTAGTGGAAGATTTTGTAGGATTTAACTGTTCTTGCGATCTGGGTAAAGAATTGCAAATAATTCTGATGCAACCAACTTCATGTCAGTCTATGATCCTCGACCAACACCATTCTATCAAATTCATGTCAGTCTATGATCCTCGACCAACACCATTCTATCAAATTCATGTCAGTCTTTGATTCTCGATCAACACCATCCTATCAATCTGCGAGGGTATGGGTGGTGGCGCTGATGCAAAATTGGCTCTATGCCAACTCCTGAGCGATGATGACAGGGCCAAGCTACTGCCTAATGGAAGGCCGAATGCCCGACTAAGGCCTATGGCCAACAAGGCAAGAAAGAATACGAAGGAGAAAACAAAAACGTAGTTACTGTTGAGAGGTGGGTTTTTATTTATGTTGGTGCAGATACATTATTACTTCGCAGTCTGCTTTCAAATTTTGAACCTTTTCCTTTTTATTTTTCAAGATTCTTGAAATAAGCAGGACAAGAGGTGAAAGAACCATGTTCGTAAGCGCAAATCCAGCTAACGCATAACCATGATAGTGTCGGAGAAAATGAAGAAAAAGAGAATAAAGAACCACTTTCCAATCGTATAAAATAATCCCAGTACATCAATTCTACCGCAAAACTTTTTGTTCGGTAATTTTTTTTCAGTTTTCTTTTTCATACAACGGTAAGAAAAATCAACGCAATGGGGTCGGACCCCATAGCCGGCGCTGCCTTGGATCTAAAAACCGGCATCCTGGTCTGGTCCTCGAGGGCCTCGTGGCTGTCACCGTGGTGATGGTCTTCGTGGCCGGAGGGAGGGTGGTAATACACGCGCGCTGTTTGGGGACAGTGAGAGTGAAATCTTGCCGCTATTCTCACCCCCAGATCCAAGAACTCCACGAACTTTCCCATAGTCCTCTGCTACTTGTTAACTCTGTGAGATCTGTATATTGCTCTCTTTCTCTTTCTTTGCTCTTTGGGAGAGAGAGCGAGAGACCGAGAGGGGCAGAGACTACGAAGTTTTAGAAGATTACGCGGCTGTTGGGAGCCAGAAAAATGGAAAAAGTTTGCTTTGGAGGAGGAAGAAAGTCGGGTTATATAGCGTGTACCTTGGTTCCGTGTCCTTGACCTTGACCGTCCTTCCTCTTGCTTGGAAGTTTCTTTTTGCATAATGAGTCCATATTTCTAGTTAATTCCACTTTGCCCTCGTAGTGATTCTAGAGCTTTTTTTTAATGCAATTTGGTAAGTTCGATCACTCATTCACGTGCATCGAGTTTGAACGGATCTAATTCAGTATTCATGTTAACGTCACGACAAATTTCAAAGAAACTAACGAATTAACTGACCAATCTCTCATTTAAATCGTGAGTTTTTCTGCACAAGTGGTGTTTTGAATCCACACTCTCAAGAGCCCTTTGCTGTCACACGAACTATTTAGTGGGTAACTCTAAGTCATTTCAAAAGGAATTAATATCATTTTCTTCATTTTGTCTCTAATTTTTGTTTTGTTTTCTTATAGGTCATATAGTGATTTAGTAGTGTTTGCAAATCAAGATTTTTTTGAAAATTTTGAAAATGTTGTAAAAATTAAGATAGATTAGTATTTTATTGAATTTTGAGAAAAATAGTAAAAAATAAAATTTTATAAGAATAGGTGAAAAAATAAAAATATAGATGATTAAGTGAATTTTTTATTTTAAATATATTATAAAAGATGATTTGATGAAGAGACTATAGAGAAATGATTTTGACTATTTTTTATTTTATCAACTAAAATTTTGAGTTATTTATTTATTTGAATTCAAAATTTTCAAATGGGTAAAAAATTGTCTAATATTTTGAATAAAAAAAGGTCCTATTTTTTTTAATAATTTTGAAGTAAAAATAATCTTCTAGTTCTAGCTAAACTTTAGCTAAAATTTGTTTGAAGCGTTCGACAACTGTGTCGCTCTCAAAAAGTGAAAAAGAACAAACGATACCAGAAGAAATCTTCAAGACCTGTGGGCTCTATCGTGAATATGCCAAAAATCTGGCCCGGCGTATTATTTTTCATCACCGGAGGGGTGCATCTGTTGTACTCTTTCCAACCTGGCGTCTCCAGGTCCACAAAAAGACGGCGTCAAGCTTAGGCAAAACGCGTTCTGTAGCATTTGCTTTGACGGTACTGTATAGGACTTACTTTCTTGTTTTTTTTCCTAGGCATGTGCCGGCACCGCATGTCTAGGGTCTTTCTTAAGACCGAATGATTAATTACAAGGCGTTACGGCTCTTAGATTAAAGGGTAAAATACATTAACAGTTCATGTGGTTTTACGTTTTGACAAATTGGTCTTTATGGTTTTAACTTAAACACATTAGTCCCTGGGGTAAACATCATGTAACAAAAAGGTCCTCCCGTTAGATTTTTGTCAACCCACTTAACTGTCAAAATTATCGGGAGGACCTTTTTGTTACATGATGCATACCTCATGGACCAATTTGTCAAAAGATGATACCACAGGGACTAATTTGTAGGTCTCTGTGGTATCACCTTTTAACAAATGGGTCCATGAGGTATGCATCATGTAACAAAAAGGTGCTCCTAGAAGCTTTGACAGTTAAGTGGGTTGACGAAGGGACTGCATTGCAACAACTTGCTGACCACAGGGACTAACGCGTTCAACTTGAAACTACAGAGACTATTTTGTCAAAACGTGAAACCACAGGGACTGTTTCAGTACTTTTCCCTAAATTTTATAAGAGCAAAATTATGACATCCCTACTAATTAATATCCCCTTCTAGCTAGGAGACAGGTCATCCGTTCTTAAAAAAATAATAAGTTCCTGATTACGCTTTTGCTAATTTATTCCTATCCCTTTTGAGGAACATAAAACAAAATATAATAATAGAGTGCCATAAGAAAATTCAATTAACAATGTCCGTGTTTATGTTTCGCATACAGATCCTTCATTTACACTTAGAACATATATTCTGACGTAAAATTTAACCAAAGATGGAACGAGACTATATCACCTCTATTACGTATATTAAACATTGGTCTATATCAGTAATCTTACTTTTAGCTATCCGCAACCAAAACTTCCCTACTAGAGGGATGACCCAAGCATTTCATATTACCCGGCCTACTTCGGTCCTAGTTCTCCCAGGTTTCTCATGCTATCTGCACCCAAATACAGAGAAACACCCAATTAAGATTTAATAAAGAAGATGGAAGACACTCCATGAACTAGGAACTATGAGGTATCAATTCCAGCCTGGAAATTTTTTAAAGAAAAAATAGGTATCAGTTCCATATAATTTTCGAGTGGAACGTTTACATTCCACATTGGCAGCACCCAATTAACATTGCATAGCCATAAATAAGATGCCAAATGCACTCCATGAACTAGCCGCTAGGAACTATGAGGTATCAATTCCAGCCCAGAAATCTTTTAAATAAAAAATACGTATAAATTCCATATAATTTTCGAGTGGAACGTTTACATTCCGCATTGGCAGTCTTTTTGTTTCCGCATTTCCTACGTTGGCTTTTTTGTTTTCGTCTCCTAATTACGCTTACAAGGTACGAAAATGCAGGAGGATAAATATATACCGTGTAAATATAGGGGTCATGACGCCCTCCTCTGCCTGACCTTGTCACCTTTTCCCTCTTTAACAACCTGCATGGAACCATATTCAAACATCATCAATTCCTTCTGGATATTAAAAATAATATTAACAAGCAGTTTAGATTTGTGAAGAATGCGGCAACAGCCATTATCTAAATCAACTATACAGTATCTCTCAGTCAAGGTGATTCGTTTTGACATTTCTGTTCAAAGGATTAAATATGATTCTTCTTTCCAGCCGGATCCACCATAATCAGAGCGTGTGATAGCCAACCATTGGTGTTCAGTTTATGCATTTTTTGGCTCTGTAGTCAACTGAGGCTGTATCAGCACAAAATGTCCAAAGCACTCGAAGAAATCGAGTTGATAATTGGTTGGACTACAACTGTGAGTTTTTTTCATGGAAACAGACGGTGAGATGATCCAACCAATAGGGAGATACTCCAGTGAGTGAGCACACAGAAGCTAACAAACATATCGGGAAGGTAACAAATGCACGTGAACTACACAAGCAGTAACGCCACGTGGCATGTTCAGAAAGAGAGAGAGATCACATTCGGAGAGCCTTGCTTGTGTCTGGGCTATCGCCGAGCAGTTGACGTATCTTCATTTCAGAGGAACAACCGCCATAGAGCAACTTCAAAATGTCGTCGGCTCGGCGAAGCATGTGAGACGAGCAGACGTGCTTCTTCATCATCCCCTCGAGGACCTTGTTACCTCTGGTTCTGATAGCGTACCGGCTTCTTCGACTACTCGCGCTTGAGAGCGCGCTCGAACTGCTTGACAAGTACGACGCCTCCGTTGACGCGCATCCCGCTGACGTCTTCACCGCCTTTCCTGAATTGATTTCCCTGACGCCAGAGCAATAGTGAATCTTCGAGCGGCTCTTCCGTACGACCTGCGAGAATTCGAATAAGATTTTCGGAACTTGTTTGGACATATTCAAATGATTTCAGAAACAACCGCACAAAACAGAAGTGAAAGAAGAAACCATTTAACAATCCAAGAAATTCAAACATTTTGAAACACTTAGATCGAAATTTTGTGAATTCGAATTAGATCAAACGGAGAAACTTCGACGTTACAGAAGCCAGAGAAATCAAAGATGAACAGAGTAGTAGTGAAGTTCGAAACAATGTGCATCGCATTCGATCAGGGATAGCAGGTTGGATTGTGAACTGGTGAACCTAAACACGGACTGGGGAGACAATTTGTTCCGAGGAAATAATGGATTTCCAAACTCAAATGAGTGGAGTAAGAGTAAAAAGGATTCAAATAAAAAAGAACAACCAGAACGCTTTGTTAGCTTCAAATCTTCAACAAGCTAAACTTAGATAAGGAACAAATGAAACGGTGAAATTCAAACCAATGCTGAAAATCACAGGCCAACGTTACGAGGACAGCATTGAATCATGGAAAGACAACCAAATTGTGATCCAAGAAACCAAAGATTCAAGCAGATCCTGGAGCGTATGCTACCATAAAACAACCAGATTATTTGTTTACTAGAACGAGAAACAATCAGAAACCAAAACTGTCCCAAACAGAGAAACCAGCTCAACCTGGAGCTTCTTTTCATGGCTGCTAGCCACAACGACAATGATCCTCCTCTGACGTGCTCGAATCTCCTCTAAAGATTCCGCGCTGGTGAGCGACGAAGTGCACGACAGAGAAACAGAGAGTGACTTCTCCTTGAGCGACGCTGCGATCCAATCGCTTAGCACCGAGCTCTCTCTGCAACTCTTTCGTTTTCTCTCATCCTTGATCGGCTGATCCTCAGAACCGGCGCTGCATAGGAAAAATAAAACAAAGAGAGTGAGAACGAAGAGATAACTATCCGATTGCATATGAGAAACACTTTAGTTTAAGGTTTCAATTTTACTCTGGATGAGAAATAAGAGAGGGGGAAGGAGGTGTGGCTGAGAGGAGGAGCAGAGCAGAAGCGACTGTGCGTTCGAGGGGGCACGGGAATGCTTCCATTGGCTTTCCGAAAGCCTTCTCTTTCTTTCCGTCTCTAAAAAATGGCGGGTTACTCTGAAGATGTTCAAAAATTTTGTGATCCTCTCTCTTCCCAAAAACAACTTCCGAAAGTTTTTACCCTCTCGATGCCGTTTTGGTTACCTGGAACCGTTTACAATATCATTCTGTTATGTTGGCAAGCGTAGTTAGGGTCTGTGCCAAGTGGCACCTATCGAATGGAGCATCTGCTTTCTGTTTTTGGTATCACCCGGTTGCGATGCACTGTCTTAGGCGGTGCTTCTTCTAAGTGTGACTCGTATGAAGCTTTTAATTGGTAATGTATATATCTAATTCTCATGCATTTATCACTCACCGATCGATCTCTGAAAATAAAAATAAAAAACAAAACAAAAAAATTTGCACTCCCTCAGTCCCTCCCCTACCATACAACAGTAATATCCTAGGTCGATTTTTTTTTGTTAGACAAATAAAATTGGAAATAGACTATAATTACTAATTAAATTATGATACCCTGAATTCCATTTGAAGTGAAAAAAGATAAATTAATGAGAGATGATCAAGTCTCATATTGGGATTGTGGGTTTGTTTTGTAAAATTTAGTGTTGTTAAAATTTTAGGTATTGGGTTTAGTTAAAAAGTGAATAGAGAGGTAATTTTTTATATTTTTTGTAGTGAAAAGTAATGATTTGATGGAGGAGAGAGATATTATATTGTAATATTTTATTGTGTTAAAATTTAGGAGGAATAAAATTTTACAATGCAAACACAACCCTTGAATTGAGCTTTATAATGATTCAAGGAGCATCAACAATAACCTTGAATAGTCTTTTATAAGTCAAAGTACATATGTGACTAATAGTTGTTACAAATGATATTAGAGCGGTCGAATGAGTTCTATATGGATCAAATCTCACATTGAGATCTTACTATGTTGAACTGATTTTTGATTTAAGAGAGGAAGATTATGATACCTCGAATCACACATAGAGTGAGAGAAGATAATTAAGGAGATATGAGTTCTATAATGATCAAGTCTCACATTGAGACCTTGTTAGGTTGAACTTAACTTTATAATGATCTAAGAAGCTTCCAGAGTAACCTTGACTAATCATTTTGAAGTATTCCTTGAGTATTTATATTACCAGACACTAGTCATAGATAAAGAGAAAGAGTTATTTTGATTAGTATATATGATATTGTAAAAAACAAAAATGTGAGTTATGAAATAATCCAGGGTTGAACAAGCAGAGGTGGATGCAGGGGGTGAGACCTTGGGCGGCCGCCACCCATTGCATCCCCCAATTTTTTTCATTTAATTTTTTTATTTTATTTTTTATTCATAAGTTGGCCTGGCCCTATGGAGGCCCGACCCCCATTGGCCCAAGCCAACCTCCCATATATTCTGCACGGCTTGGGCCCTTTAAGCCCAGGTCGCCACCCATTGCATCCCTAAAATAATCCTCCACGCTTCTTTTCTGCAATTTTTTTGTTTTCCCCAGCGGGCTAGTGACCTTGGCAATCAATTGGGCTCATCGAGGAAACCTAATCCAACAACAACGTCTTATAGTTCATTTATGAGCCAAAAGCCTGTGTCAATAGGGAAGGCCCATGAGACCTATAACGAGCTAATTCTCGCTCTTCTTCTGTCATGCACGACTCCTACACAAGCCTCCCTACTAGCCATTTGCTTGGCTCTGTTCCTGTACGTTCTGATTCATGTATATATGCTTTTCTAGGGCTGTCCAAAATACCGGCCAGACCGGACTGGTTTTGGGCGAAATCGGTGGACTTTTTTGAAACCGGGTTGACCGGACCGGTAAACCGGTGTATTCCGGTCCGATTCTGGGTTACCCTCATGAAAACCCGGGACCAGACCGGAGTATACCTCTCCAAACCGAAAATTGGCTCAAAATAGCACGGCTCAACCCCAAAACCGGCCCAAAATGGCATGGCCCAAACCGGACCAGCGAAACCGGAAATTGGCCCAAAATAGCATGACCCAATCCCAAAACCGGCCCAAAATGGCATGACCTAACCCAAAATCGGCCCAAAATGACATGACCCCGGCACATACCGGACCGCGAAAACCGGGGACCAAACCGGACCGAATCGGTCATATGTCTGGTCCGGTCTACATACGCTACCGCTGGCCCGGACCGAAACTTGGACATCCCTATATTTTTCCTTGTATTTATCTCACTAACTCCCCTTCTATGTGAGTAGTTCTCTTTAATTTGACCTTTGCCCCTTTAATGTCCTCATCATGGAGGCCAATTGATTCCTTCCATGTAGTAATCGAGATTGACCACTTATTATTTCTTTTAAAATATTTACGTTTTGCTTGTTTGTGAAATTGTGGATTTTTTTGGTAGTATAATTTTTAATTAATTTGATTGTAATGTCAATTGAATGCATTGTAATTAGATTGTAATTGGATTTGAATTAATTAGATTGAAATTTGAATTTTTGAGTTGTGATCCATTGTGAATATATGAATATCTACGTTTAATATTTTTGAATCAAAATATTTTATGTTTCGGTTTGGTACTATAGTTTTATTTATTTTTCGGTTGTGATCCAATTGATTGATTTTCTTCACTTTGTTTTATTTTGTTTAGATAATGGACAAATTTGTGACAAGAAAGCCACGCATCGTACTATAATAAATACTCAGAATAAGAAACTAATAAATTATCATGGATAATATCTTAGGGTTATAGAGGTTTTTACCTGAAAATTTCTAATTTTTTTAATTTTTTTAAGAATAAATAGAAAACCCACTCATATTTTTGGGTCTCGAATTAATTATTTAGCTGATTTTTGTTTGTTTAGGTTTTTCATGCCCTTGAATTTCTGTGGAGTTCATACTGCTTAAACTATCATTTTCTTATATATATATATATATATAAAAGATGCAAATTGTTAGGATCCAATTGCCACATTCAGTCTCAGCAAATAGTACGTACATGTATTTTAAAATTTTTAATGCTTTTAAATCTTTAATTTTTGATATTTTAATTCTAGGACACTTTTTACATTACATATAATTTTTTTTTGTCATTTCCCCTTATGTGTTCACCTCCTTCAAATTGGATCCTGGATCCGCTAAACAAGTGGACTAATTTGGTAATATGCTCGTCGTGTTGCCTCTTAATCATGAAATATTTTGTGGACTGAACGGGGGATTATGCGTAAAAACAGATTGGTGGCATAGAAGATACCAGGGAAAGCACTGACCATCATGGATAGGGACAAAAATATGATTAGATATTAGTGGGAATGTAAAATCTACAAGAAGAAAATTAGGAAAGAAACTAATTCTTCTCAAATTTGGAGATCCTAATTTCGTTCCTTTTACGGGAGACCTTCCTCATGTCTAACCCTTAACTCATTAAGGGATGTATTTCTATAGTCATCGACATCACGACACGTGTAATGGTAAATCAATGACTTGCTTGCAGCTAGTAAATAGAAGTCTGTCACTCTAATCATTGATTCCTTGTTATGCACAATGATTGAATATGGTACTTTTGACCATGTTATTTCCATTTACAAATAATGGATGGGAATCTATAGTTAGGAAAGGCATCTTTCCATGAGTTTCCAAGAGCTCTGCTCCAAACACCTCTCAAATTGTCATTGTTTTAGTATTTCTCGCGAGAATTGTTTGGTAGTTGAAATGATGAATGCATATGTGATAAAATGAGAGGGGTCCATAACCTCTGACATAATTTAACATTTCATAAGCTGTCATTTTCATTTTCAATTCCCTTGTCTTCTTCAAAGTAAGCCGGACAAAGAACAACCACTAACTATTGTCTCGACCTCCCTCATATAAATCACCCTTTCTGCATTATTGGAAGTTGAGAGAATGCCATAATTGTGGATGCTCAGTTTTTTCTTCTTCTTGTTCTCTCATTGTTTACTATGCCTTCGGGAATTTAACTGGTAAGCAAGGATTTAGAAAAAAAAAACAAACAAACGGAGAGCAGTAGAATAATCGACATTAAATTTTTACAAATGATTGGATGAGTATTATCTTTCGAGTGAGTTTCACTTAGTGATCAACAAAATAGATTAAAGAGTATGATCTGAGGCGAAAATTTTCACCCGTTGGTTAGTAAAGCAACAGCTAGCTCACGCTGAACAAAGAGCTTCCAACGTCAGAATATACACACCTACTGCCTGTTGGTCTCAAGACTCCCAAATAATACAATCGTCACCGTGTTAGTATGAAGTGCTTCGTAATCCATCCATCCAACCATAAATTAATAATATATTATCAAAAGCTGCACGTTAGACGTGAAAAAAGAAAGAAAAAGAAAAGGGAAATATTTGCATGCCATTTAAAATAAGAAACCACACAGCATAGGACGCCTAAGGACGGGGACACTCGGCCCACCAAACCACGCAACTACAACTACAACTACAACTAGGAGCAGTTACATTGAAGCTTACGAAACCCAACCAGTAAACCATAGCTGTCGGCAAGCCAACCATATCTGACACAAACAAAGAAGGGGAAAAAGAGAACGAGAGAGACATAGCAGACCAAGAAATGCCGTACTGAGTGGGAGTGTTGTTCTACATAGTGCTAGAGAGAGGGCCACGAGCTGGGGGGTTAAAGAGTAACAGAAAGAAAGAATCCAACTGGGGACTCAGCCTAGTTACAGTACTAGTGTTTGATTTGGGGGTCCAATGTTGGTCCAAGAGCGTTCAACGCCGAAATCACAAAAACCCCAGATCAGAACCCTGCCCACACTCCACCCGAACCGCTTCTCGGAGGCCAAGAGCCTCGATTTCTCCACATGGGTCTCTGAAAACCTGTACAAGATCATCACCGTCCTGCTCCTCGCTGCCACCGTTGCCGCTCTCTTCTTCCTCCGCAATGTCGGCGACACAGCGGCCCTCCTCTGCTTCGAAACCCGGACCAAGAACCTCGAGAAGATCGAATTGCCACAAATTAACTGGAACTCGATCGTGCCCATCACCGACAAGTCCTCGCCTTATGCTAATTTCAGAACCGAACGGTGGATCGTTGTCTCGGTGTCCGATTATCCCACCGATTCCCTCCGTAACCTCGTAAAGCTAAGAGGCTGGCAGGTCCTAGCAATCGGGAACTCCAAAACGCCGTCGGATTGGAGCCTAAAAGGTGCAATTTTCTTGTCTTTGGAACAGCAAGCCAGCTTAGGCTTTCGGGTTGTGGATTTTCTTCCTTATGATTCGTATGTTAGGAAGACTGTTGGATATTTGTTTGCGATTCAACACGGTGCGAAGAAAATCTTCGACTCTGATGAACGCGGGGAAGTGATTGGAGGGGATTTGGGTAAGCATTTTGATGTAGAATTGGTTGGGGAGGATGCTAGGCAAGAGGCTATATTGCAGTATAGCCACGAGAACCCAAATCGGACAATTGTGAACCCGTATATCCATTTTGGGCAGCGATCAGTCTGGCCCAGAGGGTTACCACTGGAGAATGTAGGTGAAATTGGGCATGAAGAGTACTACACTGAAGTATATGGTGGAAAGCAGTTTATTCAACAGGGGATTTCCAACGGGCTGCCTGATGTTGATTCGGTGTTCTATTTTACAAGGAAATCGGGTTTGGAAGCATTTGATATTAGGTTTGATGAGCATGCCCCAAAGGTGGCATTGCCCCAAGGAACAATGGTGCCAGTTAATTCTTTCAACACAATTTACCATTCTGCCGCATTTTGGGGTTTGATGCTTCCTGTTTCCATTAGCACGATGGCTTCTGATGTATTGAGAGGATACTGGGGACAAAGGCTTTTGTGGGAAGTCGGAGGTTATGTTGTAGTTTACCCTCCCACCGTTCATCGGTATGATAGGATTGAGGCATGCCCGTTTTCGGAAGAGAAGGACCTTCATGTGAATGTAGGTCGTTTAGTTAAATTCTTGATGTCATGGAGATCAAGTAAGCATAGGCTGTTTGAAAAGATCTTGGAATTAAGTTTCGCTATGGCAGAGGAGGGGTTTTGGACTGAGAAGGATGTAAAGTTTACTGCTGCTTGGCTTCAGGATTTGCTTGCGGTTGGTTACCAGCAGCCAAGGCTAATGACTTTGGAATTGGATAGGCCACGGGCAAGTATTGGTCATGGTGATAGGAAAGAATTTATTCCACAAAAGTTGCCATCTGTTCATCTTGGGGTTGAGGAAACAGGGACAGTCAATTATGAGATCGCTAATTTGATTCACTGGAGGAAGAATTTTGGAAATGTCGTACTTATTATGTTTTGCAAAGGGCCTGTGGAACGTACGGCTCTTGAATGGAGATTGCTGTATGGGCGAGTATTCAAAACAGTGATTATTTTGTCGGGGCAGAAGAACACCGATCTTGCTGTTGAGGAAGGCCAACTGGAGCAGCTCTACAAGTAAGTTCTTTGTATCATGCACTTTTTATCTGTTATGGGGTTATAGCTACTATCCTTAAATGGTTTCAGATATATAGGTAGAATATTGAATTTTACTCTTTACCTTGTTCTTTTACTTCCTTAGAGCTTGAAAAGATAAAAGGATGCTGCAATATGGTATTCCTTATGTATAATTTTTTCAAGATTTATGGTTTAATCACAATTTAATGCAACAGCTTTCCCTTGACACAGGAAATCATGTTAAACTTTTAACAGGTGGAGGGTGCAAGAATAATGAAAACATGCAAACCTTAGTGGATTGATGTTAGTTGTTAGTACTTGGAAATGCTGCTAAGAAGGTAGCTTGGGAGCTTACTTTTTGGTGCAAATTGCATCACTAAAAAAAATTGCCAAATAATACAATTTGAACTTCCATCTCTGTAATGAAAATGGTTGATGGTAGATGCGAAAGAGTTATGGGGATGACTAGATCGTTAGAACGTATACCTCACTATTTGTATGCCGGAAAGAAGCTCTTTCCCTAGACCTGCAGGTTCACCAGTGCCATAGCCAACTTGACTTGGCAGGCACACTAACTATCGGTTTGTTGTTTGGTTATAAACCCAGTCAAAGAGGTACATCTCACCTTGTGTCCATTGGCTTTTCCTATGGTGCACTTGTCGGCCTGGAACTGTTATTCTTCTGATTTTGGAAGACGAGAAAAAGAAAGGAACAGAAAGATGGCGAATACTGTTATGGTCCCTAAACAAAACCTCGTATTCGAGTTGTGTCACTTTTGACGTTGAAGTTAAAAATGACGAGTTTTTTTCATCTAGGCTCCAAATGGTTGAAGAATCCACATTTAGATATAGGAAGTGTTAATGCTAGTGGCAGGACAAGTACTGGTATCAGTATGAGGCCTTTAATGTTGTGCAATAGAAATGTATGCTACCGCAAGGTGCATGGTGAAAGTATTGTGGAGAACCTTCAGAAGCTGACTCCTCAAGCTGCAAAACTTTTTTTATTCATTCATCTATTTCTTATTGGGTTTCGTAATTCTTAATTGACACCCCCCCTTCCCCCCCCCCCCCCCCCCAAGACTTTTCCCCTCTCTCTTTAGTAGGCTGGTTTGCATACATGTTGATTTGAATTTTGCTTGTTAATAAATCAAAGGTCTCTCAGAATCAATTTGTCTTAGCCATGCATTGACTTTTTATGATGATGGAAAGGAATAGGAGTAAATTTCAGGTTCCAATGGTTCTTTCTGCATTTTGGCTAGCCCATCGAGTTGTCTAAGTTTCATAATTAAGCTTTCTAATCGTTGTCTACCTCACCTTTCAGGCATCTGCCAAAGATTTTTGATAGATATACTAGTGCAGACGGATTTTTATTCCTTCAGGATGATACAATTCTTAATTACTGGAATCTGCTACAGGCAGACAGGACAAAGCTGTGGACCACAGATAAGGTAATTTAAATCAGATTCAATTGCAATCTTTTCCCCATGAATATTGTTTGTTGAGTTTTTTTTTTGTGCCACCATGGAACCACGGTACAATTGCAGCTTTAGAGGCCTCTAGAATTTAAGGCTTTGCTTCACCCGATGATGGTTTTGTATAGAGTATTTATCTTTTCAATTGTGGAAGCTGATTAGTTTCCATTCAAAATGGGTAAAACTGCTTCCTCTCTGACAAAATCGATTGGATTCAGGTCTCCAAGTCTTGGACTACCGTGTCAACGAATGATAACTCAGATTGGTTTTCAAAACAAGCGGACATGGTGAAGATGGTTGTTAGCAGCATGCCAGTTCACCTCCAGGTCAGTTATAAGGAAAGCGTGACAAATGGACAAGGCATCACAATATGCAGCTCGGAGGTCTTCTACATTCCCCGGCGCTTTGTAGCTGACTTTGTGGATCTTGTTAATCTAGTGGGCAGTCTAGAAATCCATCAGAAGGTTGCAATACCCATGTTCTTTGTATCAATGGATTCACCACAGAATTTTGACCCAGTACTTGGTACAATGATCTATAAGGAAAAACCACCTGCAAAAAATTCTTCAGCCCTGTATTCAGCTCAAGTGCCTGCTGTACACCCGTGGAGTGTCACGAGCGAACAAGATTTCATAAAGCTTATCAGAATCATGGCAGAAGGCGATCCTCTCCTAATGGAGTTATTCTGAAGGTAAATTGGATGCTTGAAATAACCGCAGGAGAGAGGAAGCAAGAAACATCCGCTTTTGTTGACTGTTACACCAACTTGTATGTCGTTTTTCTTGTACTTTTTTTTTGTTTGATGGGGAGGGGATTTCTTTTTCCTTTTCTTTTCTTTTTTCCTCCATTTTTGTAGATGTACCTTGTAACATTCATTATTGGTTGGAGATTCCCTCCACAGAAAAATGTAACATTTTCCTTTTTAGTCATGAATATATGAAAAGAGAATTGTACTTAACATTGATAATCAAAGTTGTTGATTGAAATGTTTCAGATTCTTGTAAGTAATTGATATATTGGATCTTGTCTGAATGTTCTTGATTTATCAATTACTTCCGGGATGTAAAGGAATGCGAGACTCGGTGCACTGTGTTTGGAAAGGTTAAAAAAATATTGATTTTTTTTAACAAATTCTAATTTTTTTTTTTAAATTTTCAAACACTTTTTCACAGATTATTATATCTTTTTCACAAACGTCAATTTTTTTACATGACCTAATAAAATCTACACTACTTCCAGTACAAAATGCAACCAAACTACTATTCCCGGAACCACATCTTCCCATATTTCGTCCAATTCGGATATAGCTTGCGACTTCCTTTCTCCTTCGAAAAGTGGAGCGGCTGCCTATTTTTGACATAATTAGCTGAGAAACACATAAATAGCGATTTGTTGGAGGAATGCGTTTGATGGAAAGTACAAAGAAAGAAAAGTTTGGTCTACTGAGATCTGGGTTATTTTCGTTTTGAGTAAAAATGTAGGATTTTAGAGAAGTTGTGAATTTTTATGTTGAATAATATTTTATTGGTGTTTATGTAAAGTAGAGAGAGAAATGATTTGATGTAATTGTTTAATAAAAAAATATTGAAGATAAGTGAAAAAGTATAGAGAAAATTTATGTTGAATAAAAAATTAAAAAAATTGTTGGAGATTGTGTAAAATGTATTGGTGTTTGTGTTTGAATTCTGAATATGTTCGGTGGTAGATTTGTGAATATACTTAAAATCCTGAAAAAAATGTAAAAACGAACATATCCCTAGTCGTGGGCGTGCATAGTGTGACATATATTATACGGTTAAAATTGTCAATTATTATTTTTTATAAAATTTAATTTATGTCTAATTTGATAAAAAAAGACGGAAGACGCAATGTATTAGTGATTGATAGTTTATGAGTATAATATCTCAAATATAATATTTTAGAGTGTAAATTGCAAAATACAAAAATTAAAACAAGTGCAAAATGCAAAAATTAATACAATTAGTGAGTGAAAAAATAATATTTGAAGTGGGACCTTAAAGAAATGATCTCCCACCATGATTTCTTTACGCTAATCACATGTTGCTTTTGTTTGTCCAAAATTTTCAACAAAACAAACACATTTCAAAATTTCTAACTTTTATTCATATACTTTAAATTTTTCACAAACCCCAATAAACTCCAACATTTAAAAGATTTTTAAAATTTTGAGAATATTATTCAAAATTTCGGAAAAGTAACAACCAAAAAATTCAAAAAATAAAAAAAATGCCCATTTCTAAATTCTCACGAACTCTTCGCTTCTTTTCTTCTTCGGAACAAGATATTGAGCCAAATCTAACGCCCATGACTGCAAATCTCCTTTTATAAATACCCATTTTCCAAACAGCAACTTCCGGAGGAACGCAAACAAATTAGCGTCGTCGTCCCCCTCCCCCTCCTTTCTCTCCCAGGCCTCGCTCCCAGGCACGAAAACAGCAAAACATGATAACAGGCAACAGCATCTCTATCTCGGTGCGGGCATGTTTTCCGGATGCCCTCTGATTGGCTTGGTGAGGAGACAAGGAGACCAATTGAGAGGGATTCAGGCACCAGTGGTTAGATCACGATCAATCGCCCTTGTTGTAGAATTTACAAGAATCTCCTTACTGGTATGTGATATTTTAGCCTCGTTCTGTTTTATACTCGAGTTATTATTATTTTGTTGTTGTATTAGTCGAGTATTAACACTCATCCAGCAATTCAAAACCATTAAACGCGTAATGAATGCCAGTATTTAACGATTATGACTAAGGGTTGATTGTTATTAACTTGTCATGGAAAGGTAATAGCAGCAAGGCTGCTACTCGTTTCTTATAGAACTGGTGCCTGCAAGTAACAATACACAGGAGACTGATGCAGGAGAATGAATCGGACTGCAAAAGGGACTTGATAAACACATTCACATTGCCTATGTTCCTTGGAATTACACTTTGTCCTCCAGTGAGAAAGAAATAACTAGAGAAAATCATTGTCTTTGATATTTGCACTTTACAATCTTCCCTCAACAGTTATATTTGCAGGTTTACCTATCGATTCCTTCGATCTTGTCTTCAACTTCTGAGTACAACTGCCTTAATCTCTCAATATTCTGTTCAGAAGTCTCCCAATACCCACGTCCATTGGCCTCAAGGAAAGTCTGCACCAACTTCCTGAAGGAATTTGGATTTGTGCTCATGAGCCTCTTCAACATCTCCTCATCTTGAATGAAAGTAGAGTTGGCCTCTTCATAGACCCAGTTGTCAACTTGGCCAGAAGTCGCACTCCACCCAACTGTATTAGTAAGCCTCTTTTCAATTTCACGAACGCCCTCATACCCACTGGACATCATTCCTTCATACCACTTGGGATTCAACAATTTGGTCCGTGCATCAAGACGCACAGTCTCAGAAAGGGTACGTACCTGCGTTATAAGAAATTTGAGAAAGTTAATTGTGATGTTTCCATGAGTCATGTTGTTATCAACTGTGAAATGAAGAATCGAGTAAACACCAATAACATGGAAATGGGGAAAATAGTGCAATATTGCTCACCTGGGCATTAGCTGTGGTGGTGTCAGCAACGTATGCACTAGGCTTCTTTCCATCTTTCCTTAGGTTCTGTACTAGATTGGTAGGGTCCGAGTCAAAGTAGTGACTCACGTCAGTGAGTGAGATTTCTGAGGAATCAAGGTTTTGAAATGTGGCATCAGCTGTGCTCAGAGCCATCTCAAAGACTTTTCTCTTCTCTGTCATGCCTGTACCAGGGGCATCACAGTCAAAAGCGAAAGACTTTCGGCTCAAGTACATATCCTGGAGCTGCTTCTCATCATTCCAAGAAGAATTCTCCACAGCAAGATTTATGTTAGAGGAGTAGGATCCGGAGGCATTGGAGAAAACTCGAGTTGCGGCTTCTCGAACATCAATACCAAGTGTTTTGGCTTGTTCTAGTGCATGCTTCCTGACATAGTTTTGCTCTTCTGGCTCATCTAGTTCAGCTACCATCTTTACTGCCCGATCAAGGAGATTCATCTGCAAACAAGGGAAAACATTGTCAGAATGCAGAGAATTGTTTATTGATACTGAAGCCGAACTTTGAAAATTGCCTAATTTATGTAAGTAGGGTGCAAAATGAAGACAGCTGAAGTCAATAGTATGCTTATTGAGATCTGTTCGGCATTCATGCGTACTGACATGTTATTATCCAACAATAAAAGATAAGAAATGGGAATCATGACTAGGAGTCAAGGACTCTACCTGATTGATAAAGAGATCTCTGAACACTCCAGAGCAATTAACAACAACATCAATCCTTGGCCTTCCAAGCTCTTCAAGACTTACTGGTTCCACTCGGTTCACTCGACCAAAGGCATCAGCAATTGGCCTCACACCTATCATCCACAAGACCTGAGCCAGGGACTCACCATAAGTCTTAATATTATCCGTTCCCCACAGTACAAGGGCAACTGTCTCCGGATACTTTCCCCCATTGTCGGCCTTCTGCCTCTCAATCAACCTATCCACCACGATTTTTGCACTCTGCAGTGCTGCTGTTGTGGGAATAGATTGTGGATCGAGTGCATGAATATTCTTTCCTGTTGGCAATACTTTTGGGTTTCTGATTGGGTCACCACCAGGCCCCGGCTCCACGTACTTTCCTTCTAAAGCTTGTTTCAAACTACCCAACTCATTATCAGCTACAACCAGCCTCAAACACTCTCCTAAGAATTCGAACAATGTTCTAAGCTTTTCCCTATCAGCCCGGTAAAATTTTGTGTTTGACAAGTACTGAACCCATGGTTCACTTATGCCAAAGCCTAGGATTGAGCTCAGTTTATCAGCTACATCGACGACTTGGCCCTTCTTATTAGTTGTTCGCTCCACAAAGGCAGAAACAGCTCCACGTGATGTATCAGTTATTTGCCTGAGAAGCTCTACATCCTTCAGTATTCCCTTGTCACTCCCTCTATAAACTTCTTCTATATCTCTTCCCACAGTCTCAGCTAGTATACCTGGGAGGGATGAAATTCCTTCTTCAGGACGGTCTAATGCAGCAATGTTAACCAGTGTTGCAACTGCTTCCATAGCCGATGGAGGCTCACCAATGACATGGAGCCCACAAGGCAAAAGACGAGATTCAATCTCCATGATCTTGGAATATACCTTTCCCACAACAAAATCTCGTTCTTTTGCTGAGATTTCCTCTCCCTCATCAGGCAGTTCCACATCCTTGTCAAGATTGCATTGTTTAGCTGTGCTGATGATTGAGCTCACAATTTGTGGTCCACGGCCAGTGTCTTTGAGGGATTGGTATGAGGAGATGAGCTCACTTAACTGCTTAAGGCCCTTGTAAAGCCCTGCATTTTCTGCTGGAGGAGTGAGATAGCTAATAGTATTGGCATAGCTACGGCGCTTGGCTATGGTTGCCTCAGACGGGTTGTTAGCTGCATAGTAATAGACATTCGGAATATTCCCAATTAGACTGTCAGGGTAACAGACATCACTCATTCCAACCTGTTTTCCAGGCATGAATTCAAGTGACCCATGAGTGCCAAAATGAAGAACAGCATCAGCTTTGAAAATTTTCTCAACAAAAGAGTAATATGCCGCAAAGCCATGATGTGGGCTAGCTGACTTTGAGAACAATAGCCGCATAGGATCACCCTCATAGCCAAATGTGGGCTGAACCCCAATGAATACATTACCATACTGTTTACCATATACCAAGAGATTCTCTCCATCAGAGTTCAGATTCCCAGGAGGTTTTCCCCAGTTCTCCTCCAAAGCCGTGGCATACGGAGTCAGGCTTTTGTATTCATGGACCCCCATCTTGTAAGCAATGTTAAGGTTTGGGCTGCTGAATTGAGCCTCTTTGTCATGAAGTACATCTTCGATTAAGGCTTCTGAAGTCTCAGGCATGCCCTCAACATTGTAACCATCCCGTTGGAGTTCTTTTAGAACTGAGAAGATGGAGGAAAAGACATTAAGGTAGGCAGCTGTCCCAACATTTCCCTTGTCTGGAGGGAAACTGAAGACGGTGATTGCTAGCTTCTTCTCTGCCTGCATCAGCACATGCGTTTGCCATAACATGCTTAGTAAAACAAGTCTAAGTTTGCCCATATACATTATCCACAGTTGAAATGCAGAACACCACTGAAGAAATGGAGCTTCAAATGCAAGGCAAATACAGATTACAAAGTATGGCCGGATAACAAAAATCCAAAGGTCAAGGATTTTCTACAACATGAAACAGATAAGTTAAAGGAAAGAAGAATCTAGAGCATGGCCTCTGAAACTTTCTTATTCTAGGTAGAGTTTGGAAGAAAACGTATGTTAATCGGTCACTCTTCTCGACATCCACATCATGCTCCAAAACAGGTAAGCATGAGATTCAAGGCCAACTCTCAAAATTTTCATTAGGACAATGCATGCTGTAAGTATAATTTTAAATTTTCAAACCTGAATAACAAAAATTCTCTGTTTTAGTGAATACAACTTCTGGAAGTTTTTATGGACTTTAACTCTTTCAATTTTTACTTTTATCTTTGGGCAAAGAAATATCATTGCCAGTCGTATAGGGAAAAAACTGTTGTTATCAGGTCACAAAGAATTAAACCCACTGATAATGTACCTTCAATTTCCTCTTCAATTCCCCCCATCTGATTGCTCTAGTGCACAGTTGTTCAACCCTTTTGTGAAGAGCATGTGATTTCCCTGCAATCACAGTACATTATTCATTAAGCCCTATGAAAATATATTGGCGAAGGCTTCTCAGATGGCAAGTAAGAAGTCAAATCGAAATAAAAAAGGCTGCAAAAAACTATTTTAGCTCGTGTCCTTAAATCATCTTAAATGCATTTCTGACTAGCACGAGTTGCAGTCTTCTACTTAGTCCCAAAAGTAAAAATTTGTTAAAAGGCAAAACTTGCTTTGGTTTTCTCTTCGAGTTATTTCCAAGGTGATGACTTAACTATGGTAGACTATAAAAGCCATGACTAGCGAATTAAAAGACTAACAACAAAAGACGTAGTTCATAAGGAAGCAATACGTGCCTGTTCTGGGATCCCGGCCGGCAAAGACAATCGGCTCCATGCCTCCATCTAGCTCCGGCAGAGCAACTTGCAAAGCTACCTGAATGGGGTGCAGCCCCAAAGTGCTATTCAACCACTCCTCGGTGGTCTGAAATACCAGAGGCAATGCAACAATGTAAGGCACGTCAAGCTTCATAAGTGCCTCAATAGCCCTGGGATGGTCCTGCCTCGCCGGCCCTCCAACGAGAGCAAAGCCCGTCAATGAAACCACTGAATGCACAAACGGTTTCTTAGTAATCGGATCAATCAAATACCTCTCAACCGGCCCTGAAAAGTCGAGCCCACCGGCAAAAATTGGTATCACTTTCGCCCCTCTTGCCTCTAACTCCATAATCACAGCCACATAGTGACTTTCATCCCCAGTAACGATGTGACTCCTCTGTAAAATCAGACCAACTATCGGTGCATTTGGATCCTTAAGCTTTGCATTGGCATCCCTTCTTGTTCCATACCAATTTAAGTACTCCTTCACATCTTCATACATACAAGGAGCCAGAGGGTGCCAAATCCCACTATCCAAGTACAAAACCGGGTCCGAATACTCAATCTTGGTCCCTTTCAGGGCCGGCACATAAGATCCAGAAATCATTTTCAAGAAATTCTGCAAATTATCCGGCGAGCCACCGAGCCAAAATTGCAAACTGAGAATATACAGCCTAGCATCCTGAGCCTTATCACTAGGCAAATATTTCAAAACCTTTGGCAAAGTTCTCACAAGCTTTAACATGCTCTCTGCAAACCCAGCAGACTGCTTCTTCCTCTTGAAAAGCTGGAAGAACGGGCTCTTCGATTGCCCGAGCTGCGCCATGCTAAACGAACCCAGTTTGTTTAGCCTCATTACCTCAGGCATTGAGGGAAACACCAGCACTGCGTCAAGTCTGTCCCTCTCCTTCTCCACAGCAGCCTTAACCTTCAAAGCAAGCTCCTCAACGAAAATCAAAGACCCAATAAAAATATTAGCGTCCTCGAGGTCTTTACAGAAGGTTTTATAAGTTGATTCATCGCGAAGCTCTTCAACCAAATAACCCACTACTTCATAGGAAGCATGCCTTTTGCTTTTGTTGAGAGCTTGGACTGCGGCCGTGAGGGATGATTGGTATTGTGCTTCTAAGACTACGTAGACTACTTTCACGATTGGAAGACCCAGGTTATTGTCTGGGATAATTCGACGGACTTCAGGGGAAGTTTGGGTGAAAAGACCATTGCCAATTGCAGCACATTTTACTTTGATGGTGGAGTTTGTGTTGGTTTGGGTTGTATTCTTGGGGAGGAAAGAATGAAGAAAGTAATGCTTTCGGGAGAAAGAAGAGAGGTGGTCAATTTTGGAATTAGGTAATGTAAATGGAGAAGATACTAAAGAAGCCATTGGAAGTACAGATATAAACCAGGAAGACTGGTTTTACTCACTCTCTCTGTTTCTGAACCGTGGGGAGGATAAATGAAAAAGAAAACAGAATTGCAGAGAGAGGAAGTGATTGGTCCGCTTCCCTCTCTGTGTATCCTTTGGTTCAGTATCAGCGTTTCTTCTTCCTTCTTTTTCTTTTGGAGGGGAAGAAGGTTGTGGGCTTATATTTTGAGTGGAAGGCAAGTGAAAGGGTGGCAAGGAACTGAGTACTGAAACAGTCGGTTTTTCTGTTTAGTGGTGAGAGCGAGACACACGTGGCGAAAAGCCTAGGAATCTGAGTGGGAGTTATTTTTGAGGTTGAGCTTTCTTTACGTGGGACAGAGAGTGTTAACGAGTGTATGTCTTTACGATGGAGTTTCCTGAATTCTCATTGGTTGGAGTGGATTTCCCCAAACTACAATAATGGGGTGAGTGCGGGGGTGTGGATGATGATGATGAGAGAGAAAGACAAGTGTGGAATTGACAAGATTTTTCTTTCAAATGAGTTGAGCACCTAAAGATTCTTGCTCCTGAGCGTGTGCTTCTTCTCAGTGAAAAGGAAGTGATATTTTCTGTGACACATATGGGGACCAGCTATCCTTGTTTTTTGCGAAGTAAACTACCCAGGATCCACCCAATGTTTCTGTTTATTTCTCTTTTTAGTTTTGGGTCTTGTGAGGTTGGAGCTAAAGAGAACAAAAAAAGAGAGCATAGAAATGTTGGGCTAAACAAACGAAAGAAAATAATTATTTTCCAACCCATTAAATCATAATATATATATATATATATATATATATATATATATAAAAGAGTCCAAATTGATACAACTTACTTAGAGTCGAACAAAAAATAGAATACAAATGTATATGGGCACACTACGGACAAACTAATTACATAAACCTTATTTTTGATAACTAGTACACCTACTTGAAACTTTGAGGAAAGTATTCAAACATCCATACTTGAAACGAAGTGTGATATGCTTCTCAAATAATGTGGCTGAGACGTTCAATGCATGGATTAAGGAGGCGCGGGACAAGTCTATCATAACAATGTTGGAGATGATACGACAACAACTCATGAATCGGTTTCAAAAGAAACAAAAGAGGGCAGTAGATTATATGGAAAAACATCTAGGTGGTCTGTGTCCTAAAAATCAAAAGGAGTTGGACAAAAACATCAATAATGCGAGGGATAGTATATGCCGATGATAGACGGGTATGGATTTTGAGGTGGATCCATTTAAGATCTCAAGGGCACTGATACGACAAAGTTGCGCCAGTGGTCGCCGTAAGAGGAAGCTGAAAGAGTGGTATTGTTGTAGTCGATGTATTTGCCGCCCAGTGTGAGAGGGAGGTTGGCTAGGACAATGTCATATTTAGTGAAGCATCCTCGGCCACAGAAGGAGACGACACAATCACCACGAGACGTGAACCAAATCGAAGAGATAAAATCTATTATCTGGCCATATTTTTTAAGGAGATGGAGATGGCCTAAAATTGGAAGAGAAGGTGGGCTGGGAGGGAGGTGCTTGTGGAGTTCGGTCAATATGCTAAACATTATTGTGCTGAACATGCTAAACGACAGTTGAGATTAACAACGAGAGATCCAACGGTTGTAGTTAAACATATCATTCAAAACATTTTAATTGATGTGACGCGATCTGAACCCTTGAATTTTAAAGATTATAATCTCAACCGCTGCTCAACATACTTAGCACAATAGTGTTTAGTATAATAACCAGACTCGGTGCTTGGTGGTCTTCTTGATTGAATGGAGAGCTTGAAAGCAACGAGGAGGACAAGAAGAGAGAGAGACGAGTACTGAAAAGATGTCCTCCATTGTTATTTGTCTTTGATATGTGCAGACAACGATGATATATTTAAAAAATTTCGATGTTTTGTGGCAGCTTCCTTTAAGATCTGGTATAATATATAGGGTCTGGACGTGAGAGCATGCAGAGGAGATTAACTGCAAAATCGGGAACTCGTAGTCTATTCGCTCATCTCTGACGTTCAATTTATCTGCGCTATTGACTTTTAAGAATCAATTACTTTTGTAAAATGGTATCTTATCTGAAAATTGTGCTGTTCTCCTTTTGTCATCATCCCGTACGTATTTAGAAAAAAATAGTCATCCCGTACGTCATCGCATTAGTCTTTGTAACGTGATAATATATGGGCAAAGGCCGAGAAGAAAGGAAAGGAAAAAGTCTGCTTTTCTCCTCCGATGGACCCGGTCCTGCAAGGTTTCTCTGAACAGAATAATACACTGTTCATCGGAACCAAAGATCGAAGAGAAACATCCATGAAAACAATATTGTTTCAGAGTTTCACTGTACATCCGACTCCAAGATGAGAAATATCCATGAAAACATTTATTTCAGTCTTTTCCTTTTTCCTTTTCTTTTTTATGTTTTGTTCTCTCGCGTCTGTTTCCAATATCTATCCAGAAGACAGAGACAAGAGGTCAAAGATGTGGTCCATATTTATCTTCACAACCAACCACTTTCTTAATTAATTTTATCACTGTCCCATAATATTATCGATGCCCTATGCAGGGACAAAACATAAAAAAGAAAAAAGTAAATAAAAGATTGAGATGCTTAAAAGTATACACTGCAATCGAAGTTGTATTGAAACTAATGCTTTGTACGTATTATAAACACAATATATACATGTTAACTTTGTACGGATCGAGAGACTCCATATCAGAAATCTAAGAGGTGGGAGGACATTTATTAGTGTAGAAAATTCAAACAAAGCTACACGTAGTGACTATGATGCACCGCACAAACGTGTGGCGTGGGTACTAGTGACGCTTTTGTGGCGCAGGAAATATTAGAATTTTACAAAGTATATATCAAGTATAAGGATTTTTTTTTTCCTTTCACGCAGGTGGATAAGCGGATTCAATCCGAACTCCATTTTATCTTGAACGAATTTGCACAAATCTTGTATATAAATTGATGGGGGCAAATATGGTTTAAGAAAAGCAGTGCTATTGTACTTTAGGAGCAAATTCGATTCTTCAACATACGGATACATTTTTTGGTCCAGTACAAACTATGCTACGGCCTGCAGCTTCAAGCTCAATGACCAAATGTACGTACATAGATGCACTACCGCAGTGTAATATTTATTTCCACAATGCGTACAGTTAACTAATAATTACATAAACCTTAATTTGTAAAAGATTATAACTAGTACCTACTTGAAACTTGAGGCAACTATTCAAACATCTACAGACTCATAAAGAACCTTATTCATGATTGGGCGGGCTCTACACATAGCCTCCAGTGGCATGGCTTTGGGCATGGTCGCACCATTACCCTCTGCCATGTCAACTTCTGCCTCATCAACCCTTTTCCACTCAAAACATTGAATCAATGACCCTAAAGCCAAGCTGATCGTACGTTGAGCAAGGCCTGCCCCAGGGCAAGCCCTCCTCCCTATTCCAAATGGCATCAACTTATGTCCATCAGTACATTCTCCTCTTTCAAACCTCTCAGGCTTAAAACTGGTTGCATCATCCCACAACTTAGGGTCTCTATGTATAGCCCATGCATTGACCAGTACGATTGTTTTACTTGGAACATCATATCCACCAATGGTACAATCTTCTGAGGCCATGTGTGGGGCTAGCAATGGCGCTGCGGGATACAAACGGAGGGTCTCCGAGATTATATTTTGAAGGTAGTGCAATTTGGAGATATCCGGTTCGTCTATCAATTTCTCCTGCCCAATTTCACTTTCCAGTTCATCTCTAGCCTTCTTCAATGTATCAGGATTGTTAAGCAAATTAGACATTGCCCATTCCAATGTTACTGCTGAGGTATCAGTCCCAGCAAGTACCAAAACCTGTACAGTCAAGTTCAGAAGATTATGGGTATTAGTTAGGACTTTATCTATCTTCGATTAAAATTAAATGGAAGTAGCAAAAACAAAAATGGTTTAAAGGAACTGTGCTCATCTATTCTGTTAGCTTCATTAATCATGAATTAGGCGCTATTATAAAATCCAAGCAAGAGTGAGGCCATGCTTCTTGCTGGAAATTCCCATGATGTGCATTATATTGTCATCATTCATTTTCGGATATATCCCACTTTACTTTCCACCCAGGACCAAAAAAAAAAAATCCTGCAAGAGATATGCACTGGAATTTGTTTTTTTTTGGGCAATCAAGAAGATGCGCTGGACTGACCTGAATAAGCCCTTTGATAATTTGATCCGTGTAGTATTCTGGTTGTGATGTTTGTAAAGAAAGCAGATGGTCAATCATAGTGTTCCCCTCTTCCTGCGAATTCTTCTTCTCATCAATGAGACCTTGCAAGAATGCATCTATCTTCTTGCCGAGTCCCATTATCCTCTTTTCTAAATTCCTGTGGTCAATCCACCGTAACAGGGGCACGTATTGCCCTGGATTTGACACCCCTGCATTCGCTAAGGCCTCTTTTATTATCTCCCTAAACTGTCTCGCTTCTTTCTCATCCTTCACGTCCTCCCCATAGCCATAGTAACGCTTCCCTGCCACCATTCTCATTATGATATTGAAGGTGAGCTCTGAGAACACTGATTTTAGCTCCACTTTGACGAAATCCAGGCGCGAGTTACGTGAGAGATTCCGTAGCAAGTGCTTGACTTCGTCTCTTCGAATGCCCAAGAACATGTTGAGGCGATTAGTTGAGAAGATCTCAAGGGCGCTAATACGACGAAGGTTGCGCCAGTGGTCACCGTAAGAGGAAGCTGTTAGAGTGGTGTGGTTGTAAGAGATGTGCTTGCCGCCTAGTGTGAGAGGGCGGTTGGCTAAAACAATGTCATATTTGGTGAAGCATTCCTCGACTACAGATGGAGACGACACAATCACCACGAGACGTGAACCAAATCGAAGAGAGAAAACCTGGCCGTATTTCTGTGAGAAGCGATGGAAAGTACGGTGAAGTGGATTTTTAACGAGATGGAGATTGCCTAAAATTGGAAGAGAAGGTGGGCTGGGAGGGAGGTGCTTGGGTGGACTTCTTGATTGAATTGAGAGCTTGAAAGCAACGAGGAGGACGAGAAGAGAGAGAGACGAGTACAGAAAGATGTCTTCCATTGTTGTTTGTCTTTGATATGTGCTGAAGACGATGATATATTTAAAGGATTTCGATTCTTGGAGGCAGCTTCCTCTAAGATCTGGTATAATTTATAGGGTCTGGACGTGAGAGCTTGCGCAGGAGATTAACTGCGAAATCGGAAACTCCTTATCTATTCGCTCACCTCACGTTTTATAGCCTAAATTACTCCCACGTCTCTAGTTTGACCTTTTTTTCATGTTGATATTTAAGGTTCGATTTTTTTTAAAATTATTCATGAGTTTTAGATTTATTCTCAAATAGACGAACAGTTAGTCACGTTTTCGTCCACTAAATTAACAACCAGATCTATTTGAGAATGGTTCAAACTCCAATATAGTTATAAGAAAAATTGAATTTGGAGACAAAACTGGAAAAAAAAAAAGGTGAAAGCTCGTAGACGTACTCAATAATTTAGCCTTCAATTATTGAAAATGCCTCACGTCAGTGAGTGCGTTTTCGTCTTATTATCTTTTTTTTTTAAGTTCTTATTGTCTCCTTTTGCTGTCAAGGCATCCAGTTTGTCATCGCATTAGTCTTTGCAGCGTGATAATATACCGGCAAAGGCCGAGAAGAAAGGAAAAAAGACTGCTTTTTCAATTATTGAAAATGCCTGACGTCAGTGAGTGCGTTTTCGTGTCTCCTTTTGCTGTCAAGGCATCCAGTTTGTCATCGCACTAGTCTTTGCAACGTGATAATATATGGGCAAAGGACGAGAAGAAAGGAAAAAACACTGCTTTTCTCCTCTGTTCTGTGCTCTCGCGTCTGTACAATTGGCTGCCCCTGTCAAATATGCGTTCCATATTTATCTACCCAACGAACCACTTTCTTTAATTAATTTTATCACTGCCCCATATTATCGATGTCCTCTGAATGGTCCGATCGAGGGACAAAAAAGCGATAAGACAGCTTCCAATTAATGGGTTAAATTAATAGTCTTGATCTGGTATTAAATCCACTTCTGATACCACGTATTTTCTTGCTTACCGAAAATAAGTACGTAACTGTAAGAAACACAATACGGATACATTTTTCGTGGAACACAAAGTTCTATGCTACCTAGTTCGCAAGCTCAAATGACATTCTTCAAACATCATCGACAGTCTCAGCAAGAATCTTTTCCATGATCGGGCGCGCTTTACACATTGCCTCTAGAGGGACGGCTTTAGGCATAGTGATCCCATTTTCTTCTTCCATGTCAACTTCTTCCTCGCTAACCCTTTCCCACTCGAAGCATTGAATCAAGGACCCTAGAGTCAAGCTCACCGTGCGTTGGGCGAGGCCTGCCCCGGGACAAGCCCTCCTTCCCAATCCAAATGGCAACAACATGTATGCATTGCCCTCACCACTTTCAAATCTCTCGGGCTTAAAGCTAGCTGCATCATCCCACGACTTGGGGTCTCTATGAATAGCCCATGAATTGACCAACAACATTGCATTGCGTGGTATATCATATCCTCCAATAGTACAATCCTCGGAGGCCATGTGCGGGAGGAGTAGTGGTGCTGGAGGGTGTAGTCGAAGGGTCTCTGAGATTATATGTTGAAGGTAGGGCAATTTAGAGGCTTCTGTTTCGTCTATCCATTTCTCTTCCCCAATTTGACTATCCAACTCAGCTCTAGCCTTCTTCAACGTTTTAGGATTGTTGAGTAGATTAGACATCGCCCATTCAAGTGTTACAGCTGAAGTGTCAGACCCCGCAGCTAGTAAGACCTGCTCTTTGTATAAAGATAAACACTTTAATTAGCACAAGCAACTTCATGTCTCAAAACTAGCGAGTCCTATATATGACATGCATCAATATAGTAGTTTGAATGACTTATATCCGGTTTACAAACTTTATCAATCCATTGAAATCGAAAGCAAAGAGCGATCTACTACACTTACCCAAATAAAACCTTTGATAATCTGATCCGTGTAGTATTCTGGTTGTGTTTTCTGTAAGGAAAGCAGATGATCAATCATAGTGTTCCCCCCTTCTTTTTTCTTCTTCTCATTAATAAGACCTTGCAAGAACACATCCGCCCTCTGGGCAAGACTCTTTAACCTCTTCTCCAAACCTCCGCAATCAATCCATCGCAAAATTGGTACGTATTCTCCTGGATTGGATGCCCCTCCATTAGCAAGTGCCTCTCTCATTATCTGACTAAATTGCCCCGCTTCTTCCTCCTCCTTTACGCTCTCCCCATACCCGTAGTACCGCTTTCCTGCCACCATTCTCATTACACTGTTCAAAGTGAGCTCTAAGAACATTGACGATAGCTTCACCTTCGCTAAATTTTGGCGAGAGTTACGTGACAGGTTCACTAGCAAGCGCTTGACCTCATCCCTGCGGATAGCTGAGAACATGTTGAGCCGGTTCGTCGAGAAGATCTCCAGGGAACCAATGCGGCGGAGGTTGCGCCAATGGTCGCCATACGGGGCTACGGACACAATGGTGTGGTTGTAGCCAATGTGTTTGGTCGCTAGCGTGGGAGGACGGTTGGCCAAGACGATGTCATTCTTAGTGAAACATTCCTCCACTATAGATGGGGAAGATACGATAACCACGAGACGGGAGCCAAATCGAAGAGAGAAAATCGGGCCGTATTTCAGTGAAAGGCTTTGGAAAGTACGATGAAGGGGCTTTTTAACGAGATGTAGATGACCTAAGATTGGCAGAGAAGATGGGCTTGGTGGGAGGTGCTTGGATTTGGTTCTTGATTGAAGGCAGAGCTTGAGAGCGAGAAGAACGACAAGAACAGAGAGGGAAGAGTATAGCAAGATGGCTTCCATATTTGCTCGTCTTTGATACGTGGTGATGGTATATTTTTGACGGTTTTAATTCTTTTCTGGTATATATAGACGTCTGCGTTTAAGAGCCTGTGTTGCAGGACATGAGTAGCAAGTGCTCATTTCCTTTTCGCTCGCGGCGGTGAACAGTTTTCTGGGCTCTTGGCATCATCCGGACCTGCTAGGAGGAGCCCACTCTTTTTGTTTTTTATTAATGCCTGACGTCAGTGAGTGCGTACAGATCTTTGAAAATTTTGTAGAGATGGACTTAAGGCCAATCCGTGACTTGAGTACAGAGGTGGACTCAAGGACTGAAATACATTCTTTTTTTTTTTATATAGATTATAAAAAAACAACTACGAACTGGATTGATAAAACAAACACGACAAACAATAAGACAGACAAACCAACGAGACCCTCAGACGGATCAGAGAAACCACTATGTACTCCTTGCAAGGTAGAGAGAGTGATGACCGGACATAGTAGACAGAGCTACTAGGACCTAGATAAACCGGTAAAGCGCCACAAACGACGCGTAGCGAGACCCAACAAAGGGTCGAAAAGGACTGAAATACATTCACTCAACGATAGTTATCTCTACTTCTAATTGTTAGCTCACTCTTTTTTAAAATTGAGATATAATAGACTAGAATTTTATTAAATTTTAAAAGAAAATAGTACGAAAGTTTGTAGAAAAAAGGGACAGAGGTGATTTAAATAAAAATTTTATTTGTTGTAATGGAAAGAGATGATTTAACATAGAGAAAGTAATTTTAAATTTATTTATAAAAAAATTAAATTAATTATATTTATAAATAAAAAAATTGAAATGGACCAAAATTCTCATTACAAATACTAGCAGTTCTTATTACATTTGTTGTGATGTTTCTGAGCGTGCGTTTAATGAGAATTATTCACTTACTCCTATATTTGCTATGAGAATTATTCACTTACTCCAATGTTTCTTTTGTAATTTTATTTTAATTGACCTGGTATTTTTAAATAATTTTTTTTTCACGTGTTATTTTTTAATTGATAATGACGTTTATGACCATTAGTTGACTGAATAATGACGTTTATGACCATTAGTTGACTGAATAATTAACTACGGAAAGTGATCGGAAGGACTATTTGACAACATCATGAAACCTAGAGACTACGTGTAATAAATGAAAAAATATTTTTTGTAAAATGGTTAAAACTCAAGGACGTAAATGATCATTCACCCAAAATATAATGTTTTAGACTTTTTGGCATGGAGCGATCTGATCAAACACTTTTTATGAAAGTTGAATTTTGAATTCCCGATTGACTTGGTTTCTTACTAGATTGAAATACTCAAAATAAAAGAGGGAAAGAAAAAGAAAAAGAAGGAAATTAAGGATATAACCCTTTGTCCAACCTATTTCTCATTATCAAAACAAAGCTGCGAAATTGGTACAACCTATTTTGAGTAAAAACAAAAAATGAAAACCAAATGTACAGATGCACTACCGCAGTGTAATATTTATTTCCACAATGCGTACAGTTAACTAATAATTACATAAACCTTAATTTGTAAAAGATAATTAGTACCTACTTGAAACTTGAGGCAACTATTCAAACATCTACAGACTCATAAAGAACCTTATTCATGATTGGGCGGGCTCTACACATAGCCTCCAGTGGCACGGCTTTGGGCATGGTCACACCATTACCCTCTGCCATGTCAACTTCTGCCTCATCAACCCTTTTCCACTCAAAACATTGAATCAATGACCCTAAAGCCAAGCTGATCGTACGTTGAGCAAGACCTGCCCCAGGGCAAGCCCTCCTACCAATTCCAAATGGCATCAACTTATGTGCATCACTTTCTCCGCTTTCAAACCTCTCCGGCTTAAAACTGGTTGCATCATCCCACACCGTAGGGTCTCTATGTATAGCCCATGCATTGACCAGTACCATTGTTTGACTTGGAACGTCATATCCTCCAATGGTACAATCTTCTGAGGCCATGTGTGGGACTAGCAATGGAACTGCGGGATACAAACGGAGGGTCTCCGAGATTATATTTTGAAGGTAGTGCAATTTGGAGATATCCGGTTCATCTATCAATTTCTCCTGCCCAATTTCACTATCCACTTCATCTCTAGCCTTCTTCAATGTATCAGGATTGTTAAGCAAATTAGACATTGCCCATTCCAATGTTACTGCTGAGGTATCAGTCCCAGCAAGTACCAAAACCTGTACAGTTATGTTCAGAAGATTATGGGTATTAGTTAGGACTTTATCTATCTTCGATTAAAATTAAATGGAAGCAGCAAAAACAAAAATGGTTTAAAGGAACTGTGCTCATCTATTCTGTTAGCTTCATTAATCATGAATTAGGCGCTATTATAAAATCCAAGCAAGCGTGGGGCCATGCTTCTTGCTGGCAATTCCCATGATGTGCATGATATTGTCATCTTTCATTTTCGGATATATCCTACTTTACTTTCCACCCAGGACCCAAAAAAAAATATCTTGCAAGAGATATGCACTGGAATTTGTTTTTTTTTTTTGGGCAATCAAGAAGATGCACTGGACTGACCTGAATAAGCCCTTTGATAATTTGATCCGTGTAGTATTCCGGTTGTGATGATTGTAAAGAAAGCAGATGGTCAATCATAGTGTTCCCCTCTTCCTGCGAATTCTTCTTCTCATCAATGAGACCTTGCAAGAATGCATCTATCTTCTTGCCGAGTCCCATTATCCTCTTTTCTAAATTCCCGTGGTCAATCCACCGCAACAGGGGCACGTCTTGCCCTGGATTTGACACCCCTGCATTCGCGAAGGCCTCTTTCATTATCTCCCTAAACTGTCTCGCTTCTTTCTCATCCTTCACGTCCTCCCCATAGCCATAGTAACGCTTCCCTGCCACCATTCTCATTATGATATTGAAGGTGAGCTCTGAGAACACTGATTTTAGCTCCACTTTGACGAAATCCTGGCGCGAGTTACGTGAGAGATTTCGTAGCAAGTGCTTGACTTCGTCTCTTCGAATGCCCAAGAACATGTTGAGGCGATTAGTTGAGAAGATCTCAAGGGCACTGATACGACGAAGGTTGCGCCAGTGGTCACCGTAAGGGGCAGCTGTCATAGTGGTGTGGTTGTAGGCGAGGTGCTTGCCGCCTAGTGTTTGAGGGCGGTTGGCTAGGACAATGTCATTCTTGGTGAAGCATTCCTCGACTACAGATGGGGACGACACAATCACCACGAGACGGGAACCAAATCGAAGAGAGAAAACCTGGCCATACTTCTGTGAGAGGCGATGGAAAGTACGGTGAAGTGGCTTTTTAACGAGATGGAGATTGCCTAAAATTGGAAGAGAAGGTGGGCTGGGAGGGAGGTGCTTGGGTGGACTTCTTGATTGAATTGAGAGCTTGAAAGCAACAATGAGGACAAGAAGAGAGAGAGACGAGTACAGCAAGATGTCTTCCATTGTTTGTCTTTGATATGTGCTGACGACGATGATATATTTAAAGGATTTCGATTCTTGGAGGCAGCTTCCTCTAAGATCTGGTATAATTTATAGGGTCTGGACGTGAGAGCTCGCGCAGGAGATTAACTGCGAAATCGGGAACTCCTTATCTATTCGCTCACCTCACGTTCAATTATTGAAAATGCCTCACGTCAGTGAGTGCGTTTTCGTGTCTTATTGTCTCCTGTTGCTGTCATGGCATCCAGTTTGTCATCGCATTAGTCTTTGCAACGCGATAATATATGGGCAAAGGCCGAGAAGAAACGAAAAAAAGACTTTCTCCTCTGTTTTGTGCTCTCGCGTCTGTACAATTGATTGTCCGTCAAATATGCGTTCCATATTTATCTTCCCAACCATGAATCAACCACTTTATTTAATTCTAATTTAATCACTGCCCCATATTATCGATGTCCTCTGAATGGTCCGATCGAGGGACAAAAAAGCGATAAGACAGCTTCCAATTAATGGGTTAAATTAATAGTCTTGATCTGGTATTGAATCCACTTCTGATACCACGTATTTTCTTGCTTACCGAAAATAAGTACGTAACTGTAAGCAACACAATACGGATACATTTTTCGTGGAACACAAAGTTCTATGCTACCTAGTTCGCAAGCTCAAATGACATTCTTCAAACATCATCGACAGTCTCAGCAAGAATCTTTTCCATGATCGGGCGCGCTTTACACATTGCCTCTAGAGGGACGGCTTTAGGCATAGTGATCCCATTTTCTTCTTCCATGTCAACTTCTTCCTCGCTAACCCTTTCCCACTCGAAGCATTGAATCAAGGACCCTAGAGTCAAGCTCACCGTGCGTTGGGCGAGGCCTGCCCCGGGACAAGCCCTCCTTCCCAATCCAAATGGCAACAACATGTATGCATTGCCCTCACCACTTTCAAATCTCTCGGGCTTAAAGCTAGCTGCATCATCCCACGACTTGGGGTCTCTATGAATAGCCCATGAATTGACCAACAACATTGCATTGCGTGGTATATCATATCCTCCAATAGTACAATCCTCGGAGGCCATGTGCGGGAGGAGTAGTGGTGCTGGAGGGTGTAGTCGAAGGGTCTCTGAGATTATATGTTGAAGGTAGGGCAATTTAGAGGCTTCTGTTTCGTCTATCCATTTCTCTTCCCCAATTTGACTATCCAACTCAGCTCTAGCCTTCTTCAACGTTTTAGGATTGTTGAGTAGATTAGACATCGCCCATTCAAGTGTTACAGCTGAAGTGTCAGACCCCGCAGCTAGTAAGACCTGCTCTTTGTATAAAGATAAACACTTTAATTAGCACAAGCAACTTCATGTCTCAAAACTAGCGAGTCCTATATATGACATGCATCAATATAGTAGTTTGAATGACTTATATCCGGTTTACAAACTTTATCAATCCATTGAAATCGAAAGCAAAGAGCGATCTACTACACTTACCCAAATAAAACCTTTGATAATCTGATCCGTGTAGTATTCTGGTTGTGTTTTCTGTAAGGAAAGCAGATGATCAATCATAGTGTTCCCCCCTTCTTTTTTCTTCTTCTCATTAATAAGACCTTGCAAGAACACATCCGCCCTCTGGGCAAGACTCTTTAACCTCTTCTCCAAACCTCCGCAATCAATCCATCGCAAAATTGGTACGTATTCTCCTGGATTGGATGCCCCTCCATTAGCAAGTGCCTCTCTCATTATCTGACTAAATTGCCCCGCTTCTTCCTCCTCCTTTACGCTCTCCCCATACCCGTAGTACCGCTTTCCTGCCACCATTCTCATTACACTGTTCAAAGTGAGCTCTAAGAACATTGACGATAGCTTCACCTTCGCTAAATTTTGGCGAGAGTTACGTGACAGGTTCACTAGCAAGCGCTTGACCTCATCCCTGCGGATAGCTGAGAACATGTTGAGCCGGTTCGTCGAGAAGATCTCCAGGGAACCAATGCGGCGGAGGTTGCGCCAATGGTCGCCATACGGGGCTACGGACACAATGGTGTGGTTGTAGCCAATGTGTTTGGTCGCTAGCGTGGGAGGACGGTTGGCCAAGACGATGTCATTCTTAGTGAAACATTCCTCCACTATAGATGGGGAAGATACGATAACCACGAGACGGGAGCCAAATCGAAGAGAGAAAATCGGGCCGTATTTCAGTGAAAGGCTTTGGAAAGTACGATGAAGGGGCTTTTTAACGAGATGTAGATGACCTAAGATTGGCAGAGAAGATGGGCTTGGTGGGAGGTGCTTGGATTTGGTTCTTGATTGAAGGCAGAGCTTGAGAGCGAGAAGAACGACAAGAACAGAGAGGGAAGAGTATAGCAAGATGGCTTCCATATTTGCTCGTCTTTGATACGTGGTGATGGTATATTTTTGACGGTTTTAATTCTTTTCTGGTATATATAGACGTCTGCGTTTAAGAGCCTGTGTTGCAGGACATGAGTAGCAAGTGCTCATTTCCTTTTCGCTCGCGGCGGTGAACAGTTTTCTGGGCTCTTGGCATCATCCGGACCTGCTAGGAGGAGCCCACTCTTTTTGTTTTTTATTAATGCCTGACGTCAGTGAGTGCGTACAGATCTTTGAAAATTTTGTAGAGATGGACTTAAGGCCAATCCGTGACTTGAGTACAGAGGTGGACTCAAGGACTGAAATACATTCTTTTTTTTTTTATATAGATTATAAAAAAACAACTACGAACTGGATTGATAAAACAAACACGACAAACAATAAGACAGACAAACCAACGAGACCCTCAGACGGATCAGAGAAACCACTATGTACTCCTTGCAAGGTAGAGAGAGTGATGACCGGACATAGTAGACAGAGCTACTAGGACCTAGATAAACCGGTAAAGCGCCACAAACGACGCGTAGCGAGACCCAACAAAGGGTCGAAAAGGACTGAAATACATTCACTCAACGATAGTTATCTCTACTTCTAATTGTTAGCTCACTCTTTTTTAAAATTGAGATATAATAGACTAGAATTTTATTAAATTTTAAAAGAAAATAGTACGAAAGTTTGTAGAAAAAAGGGACAGAGGTGATTTAAATAAAAATTTTATTTGTTGTAATGGAAAGAGATGATTTAACAGAGAGAAAGTAATTTTAAATTTATTTATAAAAAAATTAAATTAATTATATTTATAAATAAAAAAATTGAAATGGACCAAAATTCTCATTACAAATACTAGCAGTTCTTATTACATTTGTTGTGATGTTTCTGAGCGTGCGTTTAATGAGAATTATTCACTTACTCCTATATTTGCTATGAGAATTATTCACTTACTCCAATGTTTCTTTTGTAATTTTATTTTAATTGACCTGGTATTTTTAAATAATTTTTTTTTCACGTGTTATTTTTTAATTGATAATGACGTTTATGACCATTAGTTGACTGAATAATGACGTTTATGACCATTAGTTGACTGAATAATTAACTACGGAAAGTGATCGGAAGGACTATTTGACAACATCATGAAACCTAGAGACTACGTGTAATAAATGAAAAAATATTTTTTGTAAAATGGTTAAAACTCAAGGACGTAAATGATCATTCACCCAAAATATAATGTTTTAGACTTTTTGGCATGGAGCGATCTGATCAAACACTTTTTATGAAAGTTGAATTTTGAATTCCCGATTGACTTGGTTTCTTACTAGATTGAAATACTCAAAATAAAAGAGGGAAAGAAAAAGAAAAAGAAGGAAATTAAGGATATAACCCTTTGTCCAACCTATTTCTCATTATCAAAACAAAGCTGCGAAATTGGTACAACCTATTTTGAGTAAAAACAAAAAATGAAAACCAAATGTACAGATGCACTACCGCAGTGTAATATTTATTTCCACAATGCGTACAGTTAACTAATAATTACATAAACCTTAATTTGTAAAAGATAATTAGTACCTACTTGAAACTTGAGGCAACTATTCAAACATCTACAGACTCATAAAGAACCTTATTCATGATTGGGCGGGCTCTACACATAGCCTCCAGTGGCACGGCTTTGGGCATGGTCACACCATTACCCTCTGCCATGTCAACTTCTGCCTCATCAACCCTTTTCCACTCAAAACATTGAATCAATGACCCTAAAGCCAAGCTGATCGTACGTTGAGCAAGACCTGCCCCAGGGCAAGCCCTCCTACCAATTCCAAATGGCATCAACTTATGTGCATCACTTTCTCCGCTTTCAAACCTCTCCGGCTTAAAACTGGCTGCATCATCCCACACCGTAGGGTCTCTATGTATAGCCCTTGCATTGACCAGTACCATTGTTTGACTTGGAACGTCATATCCTCCAATGGTACAATCTTCTGAGGCCATGTGTGGGACTAGCAATGGAACTGCGGGATACAAACGGAGGGTCTCCGAGATTGTATTTTGAAGGTAGTGCAATTTGGAGATATCCGGTTCATCTATCAATTTCTCCTGCCCAATTTCACTATCCACTTCATCTCTAGCCTTCTTCAATGTATCAGGATTGTTAAGCAAATTAGACATTGCCCATTCCAATGTTACTGCTGAGGTATCAGTCCCAGCAAGTACCAAAACCTGTACAGTTATGTTCAGAAGATTATGGGTATTAGTTAGGACTTTATCTATCTTCGATTAAAATTAAATGGAAGCAGCAAAAACAAAAATGGTTTAAAGGAACTGTGCTCATCTATTCTGTTAGCTTCATTAATCATGAATTAGGCGCTATTATAAAATCCAAGCAAGCGTGGGGCCATGCTTCTTGCTGGCAATTCCCATGATGTGCATGATATTGTCATCTTTCATTTTCGGATATATCCTACTTTACTTTCCACCCAGGACCCAAAAAAAAATATCTTGCAAGAGATATGCACTGGAATTTGTTTTTTTTTTTTGGGCAATCAAGAAGATGCACTGGACTGACCTGAATAAGCCCTTTGATAATTTGATCCGTGTAGTATTCCGGTTGTGATGATTGTAAAGAAAGCAGATGGTCAATCATAGTGTTCCCCTCTTCCTGCGAATTCTTCTTCTCATCAATGAGACCTTGCAAGAATGCATCTATCTTCTTGCCGAGTCCCATTATCCTCTTTTCTAAATTCCCGTGGTCAATCCACCGCAACAGGGGCACGTCTTGCCCTGGATTTGACACCCCTGCATTCGCGAAGGCCTCTTTCATTATCTCCCTAAACTGTCTCGCTTCTTTCTCATCCTTCACGTCCTCCCCATAGCCATAGTAACGCTTCCCTGCCACCATTCTCATTATGATATTGAAGGTGAGCTCTGAGAACACTGATTTTAGCTCCACTTTGACGAAATCCTGGCGCGAGTTACGTGAGAGATTTCGTAGCAAGTGCTTGACTTCGTCTCTTCGAATGCCCAAGAACATGTTGAGGCGATTAGTTGAGAAGATCTCAAGGGCACTGATACGACGAAGGTTGCGCCAGTGGTCACCGTAAGGGGCAGCTGTCATAGTGGTGTGGTTGTAGGCGAGGTGCTTGCCGCCTAGTGTTTGAGGGCGGTTGGCTAGGACAATGTCATTCTTGGTGAAGCATTCCTCGACTACAGATGGGGACGACACAATCACCACGAGACGGGAACCAAATCGAAGAGAGAAAACCTGGCCATACTTCTGTGAGAGGCGATGGAAAGTACGGTGAAGTGGCTTTTTAACGAGATGGAGATTGCCTAAAATTGGAAGAGAAGGTGGGCTGGGAGGGAGGTGCTTGGGTGGACTTCTTGATTGAATTGAGAGCTTGAAAGCAACAATGAGGACAAGAAGAGAGAGAGACGAGTACAGCAAGATGTCTTCCATTGTTTGTCTTTGATATGTGCTGACGACGATGATATATTTAAAGGATTTCGATTCTTGGAGGCAGCTTCCTCTAAGATCTGGTATAATTTATAGGGTCTGGACGTGAGAGCTCGCGCAGGAGATTAACTGCGAAATCGGGAACTCCTTATCTATTCGCTCACCTCACGTTCAATTATTGAAAATGCCTCACGTCAGTGAGTGCGTTTTCGTGTCTTATTGTCTCCTGTTGCTGTCATGGCATCCAGTTTGTCATCGCATTAGTCTTTGCAACGCGATAATATATGGGCAAAGGCCGAGAAGAAACGAAAAAAAGACTTTCTCCTCTGTTTTGTGCTCTCGCGTCTGTACAATTGATTGTCCGTCAAATATGCGTTCCATATTTATCTTCCCAACCATGAATCAACCACTTTATTTAATTCTAATTTAATCACTGCCCCATATTATCGATGTCCTCTGAAGGGTCCGATCGAGGGACAAAAAAGCGATAAGCCGCTTCCAATTAATGGATTAAATTGATAGTCTTGATCTGGTATTAAATCCTCTTCTGATACCACGTATTTTCTTGCTTACCGAAAATAAGTACGTAACTGTAAGAAACACAATACGGATACATTTTTCGTCGAACACAAAGTACCATGCTACCTAGTTCGCAAGCTCAAATGACATTCTTCAAACATCATCGACAGTCTCAGAAAGAATCTTTTCCATGATCGGGCGCGCTTTACACATTGCCTCTAGAGGGACGGCTTTAGGCATAGTAATCCCATTTTCTTCTTCCATGTCAACTTCTTCCTCGCTAACCCTTTCCCACTCGAAGCATTGAATCAAGGACCCTAGAGTCAAGCTCACCGTGCGTTGGGCGAGGCCTGCCCCGGGACAAGCCCTCCTTCCCAATCCAAATGGCAACAACATGTATGCATTGCCCTCACCACTTTCAAATCTCTCGGGCTTAAAGCTAGCTGCATCATCCCACGACTTGGGGTCTCTATGAATAGCCCATGAATTGACCAACAACATTGCATTGCGTGGTATATCATATCCTCCAATAGTACAATCCTCGGAGGCCATGTGCGGGAGGAGTAGTGGTGCTGGAGGGTGTAGTCGAAGGGTCTCTGAGATTATATGTTGAAGGTAGGGCAATTTAGAGGCTTCTGTTTCGTCTATCCATTTCTCTTCCCCAATTTGACTATCCAACTCAGCTCTAGCCTTCTTCAACGTTTTAGGATTGTTGAGTAGATTAGACATCGCCCATTCTAGTGTTGCAGCTGATGTGTCAGACCCCGCAACTAGTAAGACCTGCTCTTTGTATAAAGATAAACACTTTAATTAGCACAAGAAACTTCATGTCTCAAACTAGCAAGTCTTATATATGACATGCATCAATATAGTAGTTTGAATGACTTATCCGGTTTACAAACTTTATCAACTCTTTTCGACCATTGAAATCGAAAGCAAAGAGCGATACTTACCCAAATAAGACCTTTGATAATCTGATCCGTGTAGTACTCCGGCTGTGTTTTCTGTAAAGAAAGCAGGTGGTCAATCATAGTGTTCCCCTCCTCTTCTTTATTCTTCTTCTCATTAATAAGACCTTGCAAGAACGCATCCGCCCTCTGGGCAAGACTCTTTAACCTCTTCTCCAAACCTCCGCGATCAATCCATCGCAAAATTGGTACGTATTCTCCTGGATTCGATGCCCCTCCATTAGCAAGTGCCTCTCTCATTATCTGACTAAATTGCCTCGCTTCTTCCTCCTCCTTTAAGCTCTCCCCATACCCGTAGTACCGCTTTCCTGCCACCATTCTCATTACATTGTTCAAAGTGAGCTCTAGGAACATTGATGATAGCTTCACCTTCGCTAAATTTTGGCGTGAGTTACGTGACAGGTTCACTAGCAAGCGCTTGACCTCATCCCTGCGGATACCTGAGAACATGTTGAGCCGGTTCGTGGAGAAGATCTCCAGGGAACCAATGCGACGGAGGTTGCGCCAATGGTCGCCATACGGGGCTACTGTCACAAGGGTCTGGTTGTAGCCAAGGTGTTTGGTCGCTAGCGTGGGAGGACGGTTGGCCAAGACGATGTCATTCTTAGTGAAACATTCCTCCACTATAGATGATGAAGATACGATAACTACGAGACGGGAACCAAATCGAAGAGAGAAAATCGGGCCGTATTTTAGTGAAAGGCTTTGGAAAGTACGATGAAGGGGCTTTTTAGCGAGATGTAGATGACCTATGATTGGTAGAGAAGGTGGGCTTGGTGGGAGGTGCTTGGATTTGGTTCTTGATCGAAGGCAGAGCTTGAGAGCGAGAAGAACGACAAGAACAGAGAGGGACGAGTAAAGCAAGATGTCTTCCATAGTCTTTGATACGTGGTGATGGTATTTTGGACGGTTTTAATTATTTTCTGGTATATATAGACGTCTTCATATAAGAGCCTGTGGTGCAGGGAATGAGTAGCAAGGGCTCATTTCCTTTTCGCTTGCTGTGTTGAACAGTTTTCTGGGCTCACGGCATCGTCCAGACCTGCCACGAGGAGCCCACTCTTATTAATGCCTGACGTCAGTGAGTGCGTATAGATCTTTGTTTTCCTCTGTTTGTCATAAAAGCCTATCATGTCCTCTTGCTGTCAAGTCATCGATCCAATGAGAGTGAGCTAACCTGTTTTCGCTTAGCAAAAAAAGAGCTAACCTGTTTTCACCGACAGGAATTCTTTGGATTCCGTTGCATCCGTGGATGGATTTACTTATTCTAGCGACCCGAGACTGTTAATATATATATTTGATTTCAAAATGATTATTGTTCTTGAAGCACTTTTGATTATTATAAATTTCATTTTAATTTAGGTTGTGTTTGTGTTGTAAAATTTCAGTGTTGTTAAAATTTTAGATATTGAGTTTAGTGAAAAAATGAAGAGAGATGTAATTTTTTATATTTTTTGTAGTAAATAGTAATGATTTGATGGGGGAGAGAGAGATTATATTGTAATATTTAATTGTGTTAAAATTTTAGAGGAGGTAAAATTTTGGTACGCAAACGCACCCAAGATATCACAATTTCTCTTAGTGAGGTTTTAATTTAGAATTTGACCCTTATAGAATTTATCTCTCATTCATTCTCTTCTTCCACTCCATGTAAGATTCGAAATATCACAATTTCTCCTTCTTAAATTCACGACGTCCTCGTTATGGATAAATATTATTCTTTTATTTGAATTTGAAAGATATGAATAAAGATCTTATGTTTGAATTTAAAAGTGATGGATAGATGTATGTTTGAATTTTAAAAGTTGAAGAGATTGAGGTTAATAAATGGTGGAAGATAATGTATATTGGAGACCAAAATTTAGATTGATGTGGTGCTACTAGGTTCCAAGAGATTGTTCGACAATTATTAGAGAAGATTTAAAGATTGGTTAAGCGTTCGAGATAAGAGGTTCTTCAATGATATTTTGAACGTGCACTGTATTTTATATGGTTTTGATGTATTATTTGGGGAACTTAACAAATTTTGAGTAAAATGAGATTGTCGAGATTTTGTGAAACACAATTGAAATATTTATAACTTGAGCATACTGTGAAAATTGTCCTTACGCTGGTGATATATCTTTGAGGTCTGTGTGGCTAATTTATCTTTATAGTCTGTGTGACCAAATTGGAGGTCTTTGTGGCCTGGAGGTCCGTGCGACCATTGGTGATTTCTATTGCGCTTTCTTGGATATTTTTGTTACAAACTTGTATTTTTAGATTTGGTATAGCTCACTGTGTTTTATTTTGGATTTTGGTTATTATGATAAAATTGTCTATTCCCCCAACCTCCATTGACTTACTACTAACTGAGCTAGTCGTAGCTCACCCCTTATTCTCATATTTTTCAGAATTGGCATAATTAGAGAAGTTCGAAGAGCTTCAGAGAGATTTGTGTTTCGAAGTCGTGTTTTATAAAAGTACTTTTAGAGATTAATGTTGAGAAAATATTTAGTGTAATTTTTTTAAGAGATCTTCATCAATATTGGAAATATCGGATTAACTAATGTAAATTTTAAGACTCGGATTGATATTTTTAAACTTTTTATGGTTCATGAATATTTTGCTGAGATTGTACAATATTAATTTTGAAATATTAGGACCTAGATAAATGATTATCGATGGTAAAAAATGTTATTTTATATAAAAATATATCCCTATGGAATTTGAACCATCGTTACACTTATGTCATTGTCCCGTCGCGTGACTGGAGGACGCTTCACATCGCAGTAGTGAAGTTGAATCAAAGTCCAAATAGCCGTTGTTGTGATGTTTCTGACCGTGCGTTTAATGCGAACTATTCACTGCTTATATTCCTATATTTGTTCTAATTTTATTTTTATCTGACAGATGCCAAACAGAGCTTCAATCACTTTTTGCCCAAAACAAAAACCCCAACAATCAGAAATAGGCATTGAGAGGAGAAGCAGAAGAAAACGCGTAGAGAGAGTTTCCAAGTCTGAATAAAAACAAAAGGGTGCATTAGCTCCATGGTAGAAGAATGAAATAAAACAAGAGAGATGATCGATTTACCTGGAAATTCAAAAGAACAAAGTCTTGCACATACGCAACCAAGATGGATTTTTAATGCTACCCTTCAAAAAAATTGTTACAGAATTAACAATGTGACTGCAGAAACAAAGAATAAACAGATATTGATGCAAAACAGCATAACTACTTGTACCTACTGCACTAATCAGTAAGAGAAATACATATCAAACCCTAGTCAACCACCATACTAGAATTTGCTTCATCTAAGATCTTCAGTAACACTCTCACTCTTTGTCTTGTCAAAGCAATACAATCCTGCAATAACAGCAACCATTCATCAGCATTTCACTCATAACTTTCAATTTATAAAGGCCACTGTTTCATGTTCATTGGCAAGACGGTCATGTTCGTTTACCACTTTTTTTGTAGGATTTGCATCCTACTTTTTTTTACAATCCAATCACAAAACACATGTATTCCAATACAACACTTTATTACTTTTTTTACAAACATCAATCCCTTTTAACAACTTTTGCACACATGTCAATACAACTTTAGCATCACCTAAATATTCACAATTTTATCAGAATCCTACAAATTTCTTCCAAACGAACATCCCGGTATAAAGTTGTCTGGTCCTCATTGGTTATCATGTAATTTGAATTCTTGTGGCAAATTCTAGGGCTGCATGATTGTGCTGAGTGGCATATATCAACATGCGCATCAAGTCTAAAACCTTTATAAACTTTGGTCCAGGCATTCCAAGATACAAGTCCTTTTCTACACAGTTCTACTAATTCAGAGCTTCCGTGAAACTCTCAAAAAACCCCTACAGCCGACACAAAAGCTTCCATGATAGGAAGGGAATTGATGTCCGAATCAGCTTTTACCAACCTTAGTCTGAAATATATTGTGACCATGTCACCCACTGAATCAAATATACATGTTGCTCCAGATATCAAAGTTGAACAGAGTAAACTGCTGGACAACAGCTTGGAATGCACTAAACACTCGAATGATATTTTTTATGGTTCCTTCATGAGAGTGTTTTCAGGGAGAAAAACCAACCTGTACTGCTGAAGTAGAGGCAAGAACTGCTCCACCAGGCTTGTAAAGAGAAATGAGTTGACTTGATGAATCCAAAACCACAGTTACAACAGTTTCCATGATCGACTCTTCCTCTGCAGTGGGATCTGCCAAGATGTAGTTCTTGTGTAGTATACATGTCAGTGAGAAAGGAATGCTTCTCAATGTGAGCCTCCTCTTTTCCTTGTTGACGGGCTCCTTATCCAACTTTCCTCCATCTTCCTCAGATACAACAACTATTTTACCATCATCATTTAGGGAAACAGCAGGGATTTGTACTGCAAGACATTGGAAAGATTTTATAACAATAAGATATTGCACACATTGGTTAAGTCTTGAGTTATATCTGCCCTCAAACATACGCAAAGGGAAATATAAGTACAAGTAGGTGCATAAAAATCAAAGGTTATACAAGTATAATTGCAGATTTTTTACGTGATTATAGAAGCTTGAAACTGAGTTCGAGTTCCAGGCACCCGATTCTGGAAAGGCAATTACAATAAAAAACTTTTCAAAGATAATGTGACAAATCTGCACATCAAATTGTCTACAGTTGTCCAGGAATTTCAACCACTGAATTCCAGGCGAACACCAACACATGTTTGGCCTTGCCCCATAAAACACCTATTTAACCTCAATATCTTGAGCTATGGGGATGAGATCATCAAGCAAGAAGCTTTGTTGGGTGACTATGCACATAAAAAAAAAACAATGAACTGACATGCTGATTCTGCATATTGACATGCATTTCCCAGATTCTATCAAATAGCTTTCACATGTAAAAAGTAAAAACACAGCCAACAGAACATTCAGACATGCATGTATCCGTTAATGAGGGAAAAATGCATAATGTCATATCCCTGACCACCTACGATAGTACAGTTAATGCTCCGTACATAGGGTCAAAAACATAGAGAAAGTCATGTGGCTCTTTGGCCTCAAAACACCAAAACAGGGAAATGGTATATGTTCCGAATGTAGTAACTGAATTTTCAGGGTGCACTGCATTGTGGCCAAGTATTACAAGGTTTTCAGGCTCTAGCTGAGAGGACTTTTGCTAGCATAGTGGACCACAGATAATACAAACTGGTATAATGCACACAACTCTTAAAATGAGAGAAGGCTGCAATGGCTGAAAGCAAAGTAGCATCAAAGAGAGCACCATCAGCATCCAAACAGTATATATCCTGCAAGATATAATATTGAGCATTCCTTTATACTACAATAGAAAAAAAGAATCATTGCAATTTCTTTATACTAAATTTCAAAAGAACATGCTCGAAGCACCGAAAGGAAGACCTCCTGCGGTAAATTAAGATGATAATGCAGAAAATATGAAACCATTACCAAGTATGCCATCCAAGCAGCTTTGCCACTGACCAATGATAGCTCTTTCAAATTAATCATGCCAGAACTGCAACAACACATACAACTAGTTATTACAGAAAAGTTGCACCAAGCCAAGGATACAAATGGAATAGCATAGGAAAACTAGATTAGAAGAGACCGTTAACCAATCATAGAAGGCCCAATCAGCCCTACAAAAATTATGTAAAACTGAAGGATGTTTTAGAAGTCCTGATGAGCTTACACTTCTGATCTGATAAGAAAAATTGCATTCATATCCTCTTCCAGATGATAATTTCATTTGACACCTTGAAAGTTTCCTAAATGACTGCCTTAACCATGTTAGGGAGTGAGTTGTTGACTCTATTCGAAAAAGAAAAAGAGGCGGAGGAGGTGAATCTCCTTGGTACCTCAGACAGCCCAGATTAAACATCAATCAACACAAACTCAATATCCGAACTCAACAGTAGCTACAGGATATGATAACATACCTTGAAATGGTGTCAGATAATTGTTTTGAAACAACTGGTGCTGCCTCAGCTGGCCTGCCAGGCCTAACAATCGGAGAACAAATTGGAGGCATGTGGAAATCAACAGCTGAAAATTCCAAAGAAATACATCTTCAAATTTCGTATATAAAAGCGGAAAGAGGCAAGAGAAAGAAGTAAAATAAATATTTTAGGTAAAAGAACAATGCAGTTCGTCAACCTATGCAGCCCTCATCAGGTAACTCCATGGTAGGAGTCATGACTTCCATTTTAATAGCAGCCAACATTGTCTGTCCAAGTAACAAAAAAGAATCTTTCCGCTAGACAACAAATAAATAAATAAAACCTCATATGCCCAACTACATTAACATATCACAAAACACACATGTAGGGAGAGAGTGAGAGAGAGACACTTACAGTTGAACCAATCTTCGCCAATGCTGAGCCATCAGCAGATGCAACAGCACCTTGGCAAAAGAAAGAAAAAAGATTGATCAGCACAAACACAGTACAATGTATATGTAGGCTACAAAATTGAGATTGCCAATAAATGATACAGGTTTTAACTGACCAGGAGCTATAGAGGTCTCTCTAGCCCTTCCAAGTGGCCTGCCATCAAGCCGTATAGATTCAGCAAGATGACGCTCATAAAAACGAAGAGGGAAGAGGCGTCTGAACGCATCCACTTCCATCTCCGAGGACAAATCTCCAGATGCATCTGGCAACCCCATTTTCGCTGCTTTGTATATCACCTATATTTCCCTTAATTTCACAAGGGGAGCAATAAATAACAGCCTTTAAGTACACAAACACAGCTAAAAAATTTCCAAGATGCATCATGGTATCTGCATAGCTACACATTCAATATATTGTTCCATGCCAAAGCAGAATCTTCTTTGCTATTCTCTCTAGAAACAGAAACCAAAAGAAAGAGACCCAAAAACAAAAGAATCTTTCCACGCAAACTGAACAAAGCCTGCAACATTTGAACTTTATTTCTCTGTTTTTTGTTACACATTCCAGGCAATCAAACAAGGCATTAAGCAGAGCTTACAAGTCATTTCTTTTTCTATTCCTCCTCTCTCGGCAACCAAATAGGACATTATGCGTGAAACTTACATACCCCTTCAATTAATACCAAACCTCATAAAAGTAGGAGTCTATGAAAAATAGCTCACATTGCCTTTAATTCTCACTTCAATCCCGTATCGTCGGACACTTGTTTTGAATCAGCAATAACAAAAGAAAACCCACTAGGCTCTTTTAAATATCTTTACCTCATACATTTTATTGAAAAATCAAGCATATCAACGACATCGATAGAAATATGCAATGGTCCCTAGTGGGCATGAAGCATACATAGACATTCAATAAAACCCACGAAATCAGGATATGAAATTGTTAAAAGAAAAAACACAAAACAAAAAAAGGAGAGTCAGCGCAAACAACAACTAAAAAAGCCGGAGATGGGTTCTCTAGAAATGCAGGATTACAGTAAAACAGAGAGGGAGAAGACTAACTAGATGACAAGGTGAATGAATGTGAGGGAGTAGGGCTGTTCAAACCCGGTAGCGGTGCCGGTTTTCAAATATTAGCCACTGCCACCACCACCGTTAACTGCGATAACCGGCCTTTGACGGTGGCGGTTTTAGCGGTAGCGGTTCACAGTTACCGGCATTTATATGAGGCTATTTTTTAAGCCTTTTACGCACTTGGTCCAATTGTTTTTTTCCTTTTTTTCTTGGTCCATTGAACCCATATCAATAAAATCTAAACTAATGAAATCCAAAATCAATAAAATTAGATAACATCTTATAAGATAAGATGAGAATCTAAAGTCCATACAATAAAATCCAAAATTAATAAACTTAGAGAACATCTCAGAAAAGAAACAGGGCAAATCAGCTATCCTTCACGGCTCTCCCCTACAAACAAGAATAATCCAAGGGGTATCCTTCTTTTCCCTTCTTATTTTGTTTTAGGGTGAAGAGTAAGAGGATTTGTCATTGATCCCTGTGCTTCTGATGAGCTCGGATTTAACAATGATTTGTTGCAATGTCTCATGGATAGGTACAAAGGAAAACTTAATCATGCTTCTTTCAGGTTCTCAGTCAACAAAGAAAGGCATAAAAATCCCATAATCTACTGAAGCCCTAAGTTGATATATGATCAACTGTCACTAGCTAAAAGTTCAGAAAGGAAACATAGCATTCTCAACATGTAAGGTGAATCGCTATTTGGAGGGGAGAAAAAGCAACCAAAAGAAGCACACCCTGTCCTAGTTAGAAAGCAGTACACTCCATTGATATCCAACATTCGAAACTTCCCAAAATATACCTTGCTCAAGTCCTCTTTTGTCAGGTGCTGAAGAGCTGGGGCAGCCAGAGGACCCTGAAGCAGGGACATCAAAGAAAACGCTTCTAGATTATAAATGTCACTTAAGGGAATGTTAAACTAGCTAACGAAGCACTACTTTTATTGAGTGCAAGCATACACAGTTCCCAAATGGCTTCTATGCAATTGTCATCCAGGTTTAGCTGAAGATGAAACCCACCAATTATCTCTGATCAGTAGTAATTATAATAACTTTCTTCAAAATGGTCCATTTTCAGTAGTTACAGAAGCAGAATAGCGGAGAAAAAGAAGGAACACAGGAAAAACGTAACAGAAGAGCGTAGCATAAAACAAACAATACAAGCAAACGCTAAAATAAGGTCCCAGCAGTTTCTTGAGGCCCTCATCTAGATACAGGCAAAAACAATCTGACGAACTGAAACAGCACAGGACAAACTTAGATAACATACCTAAATGGCTCGGTGAGAGAGATGTGGCAGAGGAGAGAATAAGATATTAGACACGTGATGGGAGAAGAGGAGAGTTAGCTGTGGTGGTCGGCGTAGGGAGGCGCGGCGGCGTGAGAAGAGGCGGAGAACGTCGTGCGGCGGTGTTGGATAGTGGCTGTGCGCAGAGAATTTAGGAGAGGGAGGGGAGAGACCGAGAGAGTTGTTACTTGTTAGGGACCGAGCTCCTCTGGGTATTGCACGGGGAGCCATTCCTTTAATCTTGACCGTTGGTTCAAAATCGTCATTGATCCGTCAAGCTCGAGATAAATGTTAAAAACATAAAAGAATATTAACGGGCAGACTAACAGCGGTTGTTCACGCTTCATCATCTTCTTCTTTTCTAGTATTCTGGGTTACCGGAAACCAGGAGAGAACTCCCCTTCAGAAGGTCACAGCTTTGCGCCCATCTTCTACCCCCATATTTTTCTTCTGTTTTCAAGCTTTCTTTGCTTTAGCCCAGCTGTGGCTGCCACTCGAAAGGCCTCAAAAGCAGACAAAATCGAGATTTGCTTCTACTTGGCCACTCTCTATACAGTGAGGAAATCGCAGTTAGGAAAATCAATGGAGTATTAATGGCCAAAAAGTTGAGATGAGTGCATTTATCCAAGAATTTGAATTTAGAATTTTGGCCAAGAAGGCTTTGACTCATGAGATCGAAAAACTTGCAATGGGTACTGGATAAATTCTGGAAATTTTGAATTTCTAATAAGGAAATTTATTTTCCTGTTTGCAAAACATAAGAATAATAGTTCTGGAAAATATAACAAGAAGAATAAAATCATACAGAAAAAAGATTTAGAAGAAAAAACAAAGACCAAACATTAAACTCAAAAAAATCCCAACAGTATAATCCAATTTCCTCAATCGAACAACACAGAAGAGCTCGTTGTTCCGTTTTCTGAAAATTCTTCAAAGCGCTTGGCAATCAAACTTGCCAAAAAGTTTCCTTTAAGCAAATGCAGAAACGCCGAAGTTAGCGTGGGATTGTTGTGTTTGCCGAATACCACATTTCCACTAGAAAATGACTGAACTTAAGAGAAAAGAAGAAATCATATTTATGGGACGAAAAAATTGGAAAAGAATCAAGTAATAATAGAAATCAGCCTGGCGACAAAGAAATCGAAGAAACAAAGCACTACCTTCAAAATTAAGAACCACAGCACTTCTGATAGACGAGATCACGAGAAGAAATCGAAGTCTTCGAGAGCAATTTCACGACAGAGCGGTATCATATCAGTTCGTGTTGGACAGCTATGATATTGGAGCAAGCCGGGTCTTCTGCAGAAAAGGAGAATAGCTTCGATACAAAGTCTTTCTACCCAAAAGAAAAAAAAAATCAATAAAACGTGAAGGGTGCCGCCGTTAGCCTGCTCGCTGATATTTGTTTTAGGGATAAATATATTTTTCATCCGTTATATTACAATTTAAACTACTAATTTTAATATATTGTAATTTTAAACTAATAGTGTTAGATATTTTATATTTTAAATTATTTATTTTGACACATTATATTATTCAATTATTAATATTAAATATTTTGTATTCTTTATTTGATAATAATATCAACAATAAATTAATAAATTGACAACAATAAATTTAATATATGTAAAATATGTCAATGATATTATTTTAGTTTAAAAATTTAACAAAGGATATAAAATATCTAAGATTGGTAGTTAAAAGATGTAAGGTGTCAAAAATTGTAATTTAGAGTGTAAAATGTAAAATCTATAATAATTGGTGGATAAAAATATATTTTTACCTTCTTTTAATTTTTTTTACTTTTATCTCGAGCCTGACACAAATCAATGACGTGGGAATAAAAAGATTGTCGGTCACGAAGAGAACAAATAAACGATTGCCAATATACAAGGGTTATGTTCGTTTCCAACATTTTTTCAGGATTTAAATACATTAAAAAATATCACTGAACATATTCAGAATTAAAACACAAACACCAATGCATTTTACTCAATCTCCAACAATTTTTTACTTTTTTATTCAACATAAATTTTCTCTCTATATTTTTCAGATAACTCCAATACTTTTTTATTAAACAATTACATCAAATCATTTCTCTCTTCACTTTACACAAACACCAATAAAATACTATTCAACATAAATATTCACAACTTATCTAAAATCCTATATTTTTACTCAAACCGAACATATCTAAGATTTTTAGAATTGCAGAGGAGCTCGTCTTTTTAACTATGCAGTTTTACCCTTTTAAAAAAAATAAAAAATTCGGTTTTACCGGTCCCCACTCTGCTGATGCTGGAGACACTGTACTGGTAAAACCTTCACATTTTTTATATTTAGGCCATTGATATCAATACTGGCACGGATGGAGTAGAGAGTTTATTTTCGAGGCTTTTAACTGATTGTAATTTTGAATATACTTTTGATGATGTCAAGAAATCACTACAGTGTTTGGAAGTCTGATGATGTCAATAAATCACCGCAGTACTTGGAAGTCGAGTGAACCTGCTGGAATCACCGAGGGGGTGACCTCGGATCCGGAGACTCTGACGGTCAAGTTAGGTCTAGAGAAGAAGTATCAGAGAAGTAAGACTTTAGCATTTAACATGAGAGAATATGAAGAAGAATATAAGACTATTTATATAGGGAGGTGGTAAAGTCCAAAAGGGAGTCTAAGGGTATGGGCTTCAGGACTCCTTATCTTACCTGGAATCCTGAAGTCTCTAAGATCCTTATCTTACCAGGAGTCCTGTTGTAGAGTTGTATTAGAAGAATGTCACCGGTCATTCGAGTTGCCATGAGGAGTCCTAGGGTGGCTAGACTTCCATGTGAGATCGGATGTCAGACTCCTATGCGAGATCAGCTAGTCAGGACTGACCAACAGGCTAATGGACCCGAACCTAAGTGGTCTGGTCGGGCTGAGTATTTCATGGTCTATTAACTTTGTTTTTGTAATCTTATGCTGAAAGTATTTACCAATTAAATCTCAGGTCTTCTCTATCAACTTTGGGCATGTTTTTACCACTTTGTGTGGGTGGAGAATGCTATTAGATGTTGGTTCTAATATCCTAACTTAATATCTTAATCTGGATGCGTTTTATGGAACGTCCACCACTAGTCCAGTGTTCTTGTTCCCATATCAACATTTAAAATTATAATTACTTCGAGGAGAGCACCTTCAAAGTGGCACTACGTTGATCAATGATCACCATGAAAATGAACACAATTATGGTTTCCATGGTGGTAAGTACTCCACTACATCTGTCTATGATTTAGTGTGCACGTTCAATATACTCTGTATGGACTAACCACTATGAACTCATATAAACAGGTTCATACTCTACCACCATTAATTGTAAAAAAATATTTATTCCAAACCTTCATTTTTCACTTGTATGGCAAAGACGTTGTTTTTCTTTGTTATAATAGTTGTTAGATCAATCTTCTTTCAATCTTTTGAAGTTGATGCAATTAGAGTAGTTTCATATGAGGGAAGGAAAGAAAAAAATTGACAATCATCTTATATTGGTTAAAAATAGCAGCTAAAAGAGAGAGAAAGAATGAACAAAACGTGAAAAATCTTGTTCGTAAGGAAGATGAAGGTCATGAAGAGAACAACGAAACGATTGCCTATGATAAGTGTAAAGACGAAGAGAATGATCACTACATAAATGATGAATGCGGCCACGAAAATGGTGACCATAGAGAAAATGAAGCTGATGATGAAGAGGAACGAGAACATACTTTTAGAGGGGTTAAACTCGAAGGAGGTGGGAGTCTGGGATCGGGTGGCTCCTGACTCTAAGGTTCCTTGACCCCCAGGAGGTTAACGAACCTCCCAAGTAATCTAGGGGGATGTTTGGTTTTAGGAAATCATGTTCGCAAAATCGGAAGGAAAATGAGAAATCCAACGCCTGCAGCAGCTCCCTGCCTGTCTTTGCCCCTACGCTTTTCGTTGAAATGTTTTGTACTTTTTCTGCTTTTCTGCTTCTTTTTTTAAAAAAAAACCCTTTAAATATTAACTTTTGACAACCGGTCAGCATTCCAACCGCTTTCGGTTTTGTGCTTTTTGTTTTTTGTTTTTTATTTTTAAATATTCAAATTTTAATAAAAATAATAAATTCGAAATAAATAAAAAAAACAATTTTAAACAATATCATTACTTTTTTACACATCATCAATCTCTACACAAACACCAATACAACTTTAATATCACCTAAAAATTTACAAAACTCTTCAAAAACGAATATAACCTAGATCTTCTACTACGAAAGACATCGGTACAAAAGGCCTACGGGTGGATATATATATATAGAGAGAGAGAGAGGAATATCTAGACCTAATAAATTGGTAATATGGACTGCTCCGACTCACCATGTTACTTCAAATGTTGCATCCTTCCCAATAAGTTATTACTAAGAACAACGTGCCTCTGCTTAAGCCAAGAAACAAATAATTTGTAATTGATTCAAACTTACCTTTAAATTACATCCACTTCATAGGCATATTTCTCACAACAGACTATATGGATTGCCAGGATTAATGGAAACTAGCAAGGACTGCAACCAAGAACACCTAATAGACTTCCAATTCAAAATTTCAAATACACTTTACACCCTAATTTTTTCGATCTTTAAAATCTATGATAACAAATTGATGAGGATTATAATCCTTTAAATTAAGGTTATTGATTACTTAGGTTCAATCTGCTGTAATAAGATTCCTTGCCTTGGACAACCCAAGCTGGTACAAAAATTATAGAAAACATTTTTTTTTACCATAAAAAAATAAAGAGTAGGTATTTTATTTATTTTTCCTCTCTCACTCGCCATTTTCCTAATTTTTCGCTCTCTTTCATGGACGTTTACGCACATCCATACTTCAGCCAAAATGAAATATATATACAAGCAGCGAAAGAGCCAAGAGACGCCCGGTTCCCATTTCTTCAAATGCAATCAAAGAGCTCATGACGTGCAAACATAACGTTAATGCTACAGGATAAGATTTACATTACGCCATAGAAATTTCTTGACAAGAAGAAGTACAAAGACGGACACAATTAATACGCACCTTATGAACGTAAAGCGAAGATTTCCAGAAGCTACTGCACTTGCGCTTTTCATCCGCGTTGATGCCCTCTCTATAATCAAATTACTCAGGCTTGGCAAAACCTACGTATTCAATCTTCAATTCACTGTGGCATTGGCATGCATTAGCTCTCTTGACAGTTGACACTCGATCCGAGTTGCTGGATGCATCCTCGCGGAATTGAATATGTAAGGTTTGCCAAGCCTGAGTAAATTGATTATAGAGAGGGCATCAAAACCGATGGAAAGCCCAAGTGCAGCGCCTTCTGAAGATCTTCGCTTTACGGGTCATAATTAAGGCGCCATCACCGGACACGAGGCAGCCTTAGGATCTCCCCCGTTGAGCATAGGAGGCGGTGCTAGCTTCACATTTTGCCCATTCCGCCCATTCCAAAGCACACGGTGAAGCCCATTCGACCCCCGGTTTTGGAGAAAGAATTTTTGCCGAAAGTCGACACTGGATAGTCATTATCTGATGAACAATGACTGAATTGGCATAGATAGGGGTGTGGGGAAGAGGGAAAGAGTGTTTCCCTCTAGACACCACGATTCGATCGGGATTTTGTTTTGGCACTTGGTGGGAGAGTAGTGACGACGTTATGTTCTTTATATATTTTTGTTCAAAGAGAACTTGTTCCAAATCTCTTCTCGCACGGAAAGGAAAGAATGAGCCAGAGAAAGAAATCTGATTCCAACTAATACTATAGAAAATCCTAAAAGTAAAGCGGAGGCAAGGAAAATAGAGAGGCGAATCGGAAAGCATATATATATATATATATAAAAACTACCCATCAAGTTACCTCATGAAAAGGTTTGGAACCAATTAATTAATGTCACTTTCTAATGCCGAATTTCGTTTCTCTTGCAGAAAAATATATAATCATTAAGGAGAGCTCGTCAGTGCACACTTACGTGTGAAAAATATATAAAAAAAAAAGCATTCTAAGCATCCTACGGAAGTACTAATTTCTTCCAAGATGTACGGCGAGAACGAGACGAGGTGCTATAAACGGTAAAGTACTAATTTCTTCTGTAGGTTTGTACTCTTTTTAATAAATTATTCTTCGATTGTTAACTTGATCAAGTCTATCATTTTTATCAAATAAGTCATTCTATTAAAATTTTATTTTCAAAATTAATGATTCACAGGTCAGTTATGATTTTCACGATTATAACTCAAAAATTAAAATAATATGATTTATATTTTTTTAAAAACAATTTTTTATTTTTTATTTTTTAAAATAATTTACTTGTTTTATCTTTTAAAAAACAAAAAATTATGAAAAAAAAATTACGAAAAAAACTTAAAAAAATTATAAGTTAAGTTATTTTAGTTTTGGTTGACATGTGTATTAGAACTAGCATGTGAATCGTGGTGTTTGATTGCCAAAATATTGGCACTTAAAATTTTGGGTCTCATTATAAAAATTACAAAATAATCTCTCTCCATTAAATTATTCCTTTTTATTATAATATTCATTAAAATCTTATCTCTCTTCACTTTTTAATCCATTCTAATAAATTATCTTTATTTTTTCAACTATTCACGTCCTACTGAATTTTAACAATCAAACAAAGCAGATTCGTCTCCTCTCCTCTCATCTTGGGCCTAACCAACAAAAGTTATGTGTGGGCTGCACCGGCCACTACTCGCTAGGCCTGCTAGCACACTTTAAATATTCCGCGTGACCCATCCGGTGATCCAGAAAGATTTCTTACACGTACAAATTACAATAATGTCAAGTATATACGCAGAAAGTATTATTAAGGGTAAATTAACATATCACAATTACATTCCATCTCCTATCAAATACATGGATATGAAGAACTTAAATTGATATGGTATCATGTAAGTTATAACAAGCTCGAGGTTCCTTTGTAGTGAGTCGACACTGGATCTCCATATAACCTGCCGGCTGTTGATTCACCGGAGCCTGTTCATTTACTGCATTACGCCAAACGAAATTCTTGAAGACGATAATTACAAATATAAACGACGCTGCAAAAGCGCTAGGGTAAGGGCGCCTATTCAGCAACTCCAAGCTCCAGTGCATTGTCAACGTCGTCGTGACTTCGAAGATGTAGTAGTGGTGGCCAGGCCTGAGTAAATTGATTATAGAGAGGGCATCCAGTGTCGGAAGTGCACACGTTACGACGCCTGAAGGGATGGTCGGGTTGTGCCCTATTTTCAGAAGCAGCAAACATACTCCAAACATAACCAAAAAATCCCCAACCGATTTGATCAGGAAATCGTGCCTATATCTGTCACATGCAGCGTCACAGGCCAGACAGTAAGAGAAAAGCTAGGGCAAGAATGTGTATTGACACCAGAAAGGAAAGGACCGCAGGTCCCACAACGCTGCCACGCCCTCCGATGGTTGATTTATAAAACTGGGTATAAATGAATGCGCCTAATATGGCACAAACGAAGCTTACGTTGCCCAGCAGGAACCAGAAGATTCTGACTAGCTACGGTCAACCGTGGATAAACATTCAATGCCCACCATATCTGTGGAGGGGTGGACAGAACCTACGTATTCAATCTTCAAGTCACTGTGGCATTGGCATGCATTAGCTCTCTTGACAGTTGACACTCGGAGTTGCTGGATGCATTCTCGCGGAATTGAATATGTAAGGTTTGCCAAGCCTGAGTAAATTGATTATAGAGAGGGCATCAACACCGATGGAAAGCCCAAGTGAAGCGCCTTCTGAAGATCTTCGCTTTACGGTCATAATTAAGGCCCCATCACCGGACATGAGGCAGCCTTAGGAACTCCCCCGTTGAGCAGAGGAGGCGGTGCTAGCTTCACAAATTGCCCATTCCAAAGCATACGGTGAAGCCCATTCGACCCCCGGTTTTTGGAGAGAGAATTTTTGCCGAAAGTTGACACTGGATAGTCATTATCTGATGAACAATGACTGAATTGGCGTAGCTAGGGGGTGTGGGGAAGAGGGAAAGAGTGTTTCCCTCTAGACACCACGATTCGGGATTTGTTTTGGCACTTGGTGGGAGAGTAGTGACAACGTTCTGTTCTTTATATATTTTTGTTCAAAGAGAACTTGTTCCAAATCTCTTCTCGCACGGAAAGGAAAGAATGAGCCAGAGACAAAGAAATCTGATTCCAACTAATGCTATTATACTATAGAAAATCCTAAAAGTAAAGAGGAGGCAAGGAAAAGATAAAGGCGAATCAGAAAAAGCATATAAGAACTACCCATCAAGTTACCTCATGAAAAGGCGTGGAACCAAATTCCAATTAAATGTCACTTTCTAAATGCCGAATTTCGTTTCTCTCGCAGAAAAATAACCACTAAGCAGATGTTCACATCTTCTTCCAAGATGTACGGTGAGAACGAGACTACGGGGAACGGATTCAGTACAAACAGTCTGTGCAAAGGGTGCAAAGAAATGGTTCAGAATTTTAAAAAGAATATTAAACGGTCAGGATTTGACCACGTATTTAATGAGACCATGAGACAAAATTACAGTTATCCTCGCATGTTCGTATTGTCAAAAAATTTAGTATTTAGTAAAATTGTCATTAGTTATGTAAAATAGTGTTTTATAGGTGTTTGTGTAAATGATGATTTGATATAATTGTTTAATAAAAAAATATTATAGTTATGTGAAAAAGTATAGAGAGAAGATTTGTTATAATTTTTTTAAAAAATGTATTGTAGTTTGTGTAAAAAATTGTTGGAGATTGTGTGAATGTATTGATATTTGTGTTTGATTAGTAATAATTTTGTGAAAAGATTCTAATCTTAACAAAAAAATAACTTAAAAACGAACATCACTACTTTGTCAAGCCAATTTTTTCCCGACTTCTTCTCTAGTTTTCCCAAACAAGAAGAAAACCAGTCGCATCTTTCTCTCTCTTCTCCACTTTCTCTCTCGTCCCTTATCTTTCTCCCTCATTTTTCTCTATTATAGTTGTCACCTCTGAGTACCAGATCTTTTAACCCTAACTCCATAATAGGAAGAGGACTCTTCTGGGCTTACGGAATTCCTAGGCCACAAAGACATGCTGCACGTCGGTAGTCATTGGCCTGACTTTCAATTTTTATCAGAAGCTTCAGCTTAAGCTTTCTTTCTTTAGACCCTTATAATTCCAAGAATTCCATCACCCAACTCTTTCTCTTAAATTTGACAAACTACGAACCAAAAAAAAATACACATCTAAAAACTTCGTAGAGAGTCCAGAAAAGATACAGGTCTTTTGAAGGTATAGAGTTAAGAGTAGCTTAGAGTAGAAACGAAAAAAAAGACTGATGGGATTCTTGAAGGATAATTGTTGTAGGGATGCTCTGGGTGGAAACTTGGAATTTTAAACCTGAGTTTTCCGGCCAAAGAGGAAAAACTGGGTAACGCAATTTATTTTCTTTTGGTGATTGAGTTACGTATTATTATTTTAACAGTGGCGGATGCAGGGGTAGCGAATCAGGGCGGCCGCTACCCATTGCTCCGCCCAAAAAAAAATTATATGTGATTTTTTGTTTTTTTTCTTAAATTGGCATGAGCCTGATACCCATTAATTAGCACAGGCCAAACTCCCCCTCTCGCACGACTTTCCCTCTCAGCTCAACCCCCTCTCCTCTCAGCTACTCCTCCACCGGCGTCCGACGACCTCTCGGCTCACTCCCTCTTAACCTCTTTTTCTCTCTCTCTTAGACGTCCGCAACAACCACGACAAACAGTGGCGGACGCAGGGGGTATCGAACCCGTGCGTCCGCTACCCATGGCTTGGCCAAATTTTTTTTTTACACTTGTTTTTTTTTCTTTTTCTTCATAAATTAGTTAGGTTCGATACCCATTAAGTCCAGGTCCGATACCCATTAAGTCCATGCCAACTAGACTTAATGAGTATCGGATCTAAAACAATTTTTTTTTCTACACATTGATTTTGCTCCTAGTGCTACATAATAACTGAGACAAATATACAGTTATTATGATTTTTTGTTTTGCATCGATTATAAGTTCTTCAACTGAGGGGTAACTTCATGACATCTTGCTAAATTTATGTTAGTAAAAAATTATTTAATTTTTGCTCATAATTTTTCACAATCAAGATCACTTCATTTCTTTCTCCCTAAGTTGATTTGTTTCTTCATTTTTATTAGAGACCTCGAAAAATGTTGTGTTTGTTTAGGATCCTTGTATAGGCCAAACCAAAGTTCTGACCACTTTTGGGATATGTTTATCTAAAGAACTCTTTTACTAAATCTTGCTTATCCTGAAAATTTTATTTCTATTATTCAGAGTCTGGTTTGCCATCAATTATTGCTTTGTGTGTAGAAGTTGTTTTGAAGAATGTGAATATCTTTCAATTTCAAATACATAGAACCTAGAAAGTAAATTACAAATGCATCCCCTGTAACTTTTTGTCAAAAGAAAAAAGGGGAAAAAAAGACAGACCCCAGTTGTGGTAGTAACCAAAAAATGTAAGAACGACAACCCCTAGTGGCATCAAGACCTCAACCATAAGAATCATCTGTAATTTGTTCTAAAGTTTTAGAATTAAGTAGAGAATTAACTTAAATTAGATCATCAAAAGTGATTTGCGTAATAGGATGAGAGATAACTAGATGAATGTTTGCATGCTAGTGTATACTGAGTAAGAAGTTTTGAAAACTATTGAGAAAGAAGTCATTTTACAACATTTTTCAAAAGATTCAAACTCGTAGATGCATCCAATTGTCACCTCTCAGTCGCAGTATATATTACGGTACATGTATTCTAATATTTTAATGCTTTTAGTTCTTAATTTTCGACATTATAACTCTAAGATAATGTTTTACATTACGAAGGGAATTTTTTTTTTGTCATTTCGCCTTTAAAGTTATGAATTTTAATCTTGGTTCCGCCACTGACGACAAAGATAATCTTTGCAACCCAGGCCTCCCTCCTCCCCGTGGGCTACGTTCTCACGACCACCGGTCCCCGCCTAACTACGATTACAAAACGACATATTGTTTTGGCGTGCAGATGAGTTCAGCACGAACCAGTGGAACGAGCAAGACGATGAGTACGCGTTCGTATATACGGACCCTGAGAAGGGGAAGAAGGTGTTGGTCAAGTGCCTTGCTATGAATTATAAATTACTAGTCGACACTCTTGCTGAGGGGGCTTCCGAGCCGGTCCATCTAGAAATTAAGAAGGGAGTTCCTTTTAGTTTCTCTGCCATGTGAGATAGGCCATTTTTGGGTTTTCTCAGAATTGCTTTGCTCAATTCTGATTATGGTTTTTGGGGTACTTTATTGCAGTGTTGGGGACTATGTTGAAGAAAATAGAGGGACCAATTATTCTGCTCAATTCAAGAAACTGGCGGAGCTGGTGAAGAATCTGTATACTGAAGTTCTGTCTAAATTGGACGGGTCTCCCAACCCGGTTTATCAATTATCGTTTCTAGGTAATGAGGGTGACCTGTTTGTAGTGTTGCTCGCATGTCCTGGGATAATTGGTGAATATAAAATTTGGATTCTTATGGCATAGTTTATTGCATGTGAGACTGGAGCCCATCTAATTTGGCACGCTGTTTAATTGCTGAATGTTTTTATATCTGTTTTGTTCTCGCGTATTCAAGAACTTGTTTGTTCCATTCTGTAAAACAAAATAAGCTGGAAATTCGAGAACTGGGCCTTTTTTTTGTTGGGTTTGTGGGCGGTTATGCTGAAGTCCCAACTCTATCCGCATTTTAGTTTTCTACAAACTATAACACACACGTACGTGTGTTTTCTCAATGTGCAATTTGATGAAGCATTTCTCACATATCATTATGTAGAGTAGGAATTCTGTCATACAAAATGGTGAAACATTGAGAGTTTGAAGTAAATACATGACTGGAAAAATCCTTTTGGTGACCATTTTAAGAGTTTGATGCTACATTTAGTAGAATACTCTGTCATTTTGGTTGCTCATGGAGTACGTGAACTGGTAACAGGATGGCTTGCTACGATGATGTGTTCAACCAAGAGAATGTTTTGGTGAAAAATCAAATCGTACTTTTTGGTTTGTCTATTTGTTTTAAGCTGTATTGGAAAGAAAGAAATGTGTATCTTAAATTAAACTGTCAACTCTATATGTCGTGTTGGGAATGCAGATACATGAATCAGATGATTTCTCTAGGCTTTTGTTTATTGTCTATGGATCTTGTAGTTGGATTTTGTATGCTTTCCCCCAAACCCAAATAAAAAAACAAAGGAAAACAAAAAGTTTTCCTGTTCTCTTCTCTCTTCCTTTCGATTTTAAATTTTTGAAGGCTTTATTTTATTTCCTATATAAACGTTGGAAAAAAAAATTCTAGACTCAAGGTTACTCTTTCCTCTTGATGCCATTATCTTCATATTAATGTCAAACAATATGTCAAAGGCTAAGTCTCCAATATTTCTACAAGTGGTGAGAAATAAGTTGTTCAGGAATTCACCTTTGACTTGGAATGTGTACTCGTGTGTGAACTCTCAAACAGATAAATTTTGCATCATGACCACTCATACATTAACTTCTTTTGATTCATTTGCTCTCTTCTTTTCAGCTCAGAGACCAGTGAAACATCAAGACATAACATAGACACTGATGTTTTGATTGGTAGACATGCAAGACCTCAAACTCACCTACCAGGGTCTCTCTCTCTCTGCCCCCACTGTGTTTTATTTAAAGGACGATTTGCATCTTGATCCGACAGAGGTATGCGATCTCAATTGGTCTGTTGATTGTCATGGGGTTTTTATGCGAGGCATATACCTTATACCATGTTTCTTCCTTGAGTGTAGTAATTGAAAAAGAAATTAGGGACTCTCTTCCAATTGTGTAAAATCTTGATTAATGTCCTTATTCTACTTTTTGCTTTGTTAAGAAATTTAGTTGGATTAGATTGGTTTTGAATTTGAAAATTGAATGCAATGTAATTGGTTTAGATAATGTGAATATCTAAATTTAATATTGTTGTCATCGGGTTCCTCTTTTATTTTCGATATTGTAACTCAAAAACAATTTTGTGCATCATGAAGAGAAAAAAAAAATTTCTTGTCATTTTGCCTTTAAAGTTCAACCCCCTTGGATTTTCATGTAATTGGTTTAGATGATGTGAATATCTAAATTTAATATTGTTGTCATCGGGTTCCTCTTTTAGTCTTTAATTTTTGATATTGTAAGTCTTAAGACAATTTTTTGCATTACGAATTAAAAAAAAAAATCTTGTCATTTTGCCTTTAAAGTTCAACCCCCTTAGATTTTCATGTAATTGGTTTAGATAATGTGAATATCTAAATTTAATATTGTTGTCATCGGGTTCCTCTTTTAGTCTTTAATTTTTGATATTGTAACTATACAATTTTTTGCATTACGCAAGAAAAAAACATTCTTATCATTTCGCCTTTAAAGTTCAACCCCTTGAAATTTCATCCTCCACCAGTACACTTGCCACATGCTAGACCAGATAAATAGCACACAATTTGTTATATTACAACGGTAGATGTGCTTGGAGATGATAGTTAAAAGGAACGACTGCTGGCGGACAACAGAGTATTGTTTCTGGATTTTCTGGTTCACTGTTGAACATAGCAGAACTTCTGAAAGAGAGGAAAACGAGGGAGGAAGAGGAGAAAGAAAATAAGGCACTTTTGCTGAGTTTGATTCAATGCGTAAACTAGAGACACGTGACTGAGTTTGGTTGATCCAAGCCAAGCTAAGTCAAGCCGCAATTTTGTTTCCAGGTCTATTAAACGAGGTGGTTAAATTCTAACCGTTAATGTTCTTTTTAAAATCTTGACTGTTTCTTTGCACCCTTTTGCACTTGAAATTTTGAATTAGAAGTCTATTACTAATCGGTTGCAGTCCTTGCTAGTTTCCAACCCATATATCCGTTAAGATTGAAAGAGAAATATGCCTGTGAAGTGAATGTAATTTAAAGGAAGCTTGAATCAATTACAAATTATTCTTTCTTGACTTAAGTAGAGGGACATTCTTCTTCGTAATAACAACTTATTGGCTAGGATGGCGAACATGAAGTAACGTGGCGAGTTGGACTGTTGGAGCAGTCCATGTTACCAATTTATTAGGTCTAGACATTCTTATATATGTATATGTCCACCCGCATGCCATTTTACCAATGTCTTTCTTAGCAGAAGATTACTTGGGAGGTTCGTTAACCCTCCGAGGACAGGGAGGCTTAGAGACATGAACCCGGCCCCCTCAACCTTAAAGCCTGCCCTCAATTTTTAATTTTGGGGTGTTACGTCACCACGTTTAACCCTCCTTTTAGGAGTATTTTTGTCACTACTCCATCTCCATCGTCTTTATTGTCATCATCATTCTTGTTACACTCTTGATCGTCACCACACTCATCATCATCTTCATTATCATCGTTCGCAACATTGATCTTCACTGCACTCATAACTGCCTTCTTCATTATCAGCATTGTCATCGTACTCTTGATCTTCGCCGCATTCATCGTCTTTGAAGTGATTGTTCTCTTCATCTTTACACTTCTCGTCGTCAATCATTTCTTTGTTCTCTTCGTGACCTTCATCCTCTCTATGAACAAGACTCCACGTTTTGTTCATTCTTGCTCTGTAGTCTTAAGTTACTATTTTTGCCGCTATAACATGATTACCATTTTTTTCTTTCCTCCCCTCATGCGAAACTGCTCCATTTGCATCAACTTCCAAAGATAGAAAGAAGATTGATCCAACAACAATTAGAACCAAGAAAAACAACTTCTTTGCCATACTAGTGAAATGAAGGTTTTGGAATAAATATTTGTTTATTAGTAATGGTTGATCAAGGACCTATTTATATGGATTTCATAGTGGTTATTCCATAGAGAGCATATTGGATGTGCACACTAAATCACCGACAGATGTAGTGGAGCGGAGTGCTCGCCCACCTTGTAGACTATAATGGTGTTCATTTTCGTGGTGATCAAAGTAGTGCCACTTTGAAAGTGTACTCTCCTCATTTTGCGGTGACCATGGGAGTCACTTATAGTTAAAGAACAATAACGCGAAGTAACTTATAGTTTTAAATGTTGATATGGAAAGAACACTGGATTAGTGGTGGACAATTTAGGTTTGTATAAAACGCATCCGGATTAAGATATTAGCATCAACATCTAATAGCATTTTCCACCCACACAAAGTGGTAAATATTCAACTGGGGTAATTGGATTATTAATCACATTACAAATCAAAGCAGGTATTATGAAATTGCCACTGATTAGTGATCTAAGTATTATTAATTACTTTAAGATTGAAGTCGGAACCCTGTGGGATGGTTTAGTGGTAGGCCGCATGGTCTAGCCTATACTACAGAGCTTGCATGCTAGGGTTCTAGTCACACCCCTCAACCCTTCTAAGGTACTTGTGGGCGTCCTTTTGGTGCTGTGGTCCGTGTGAAACCTTGTATATCCCACTAATGCGTCAATGTCCCCCAACGTCGTCGTGACTTCAAAGATGTAGTAGTGGTGGCCAGGCCTGAGTAAATTGATTACAGATAGGGCATCCAGTGTAAGAAGTACACTCGTTTTGCGGTGGTCATTGGAGTCACTTATAGTATAGGGACAGTAACGCAAAGTAACTAATTATAGTTTTAAATATTGATATGGGAAGAACATTGCACTAGTTGTTGTCATTTGAGGTTCACATAAAACGCATCCGGATTAATATATTAGGTTAGGTCATCAGGATCAACATCTAATAGCATTTTCCACCCACACAAAGTGGTAGATATTCAAAGGTAGTAATTGGATTACTACTCACATTACAAATTTAAGCAGGTATATAGAATTGCCACTAATCAATGATTTAAGTGTTATTCATTACCTAATGATTGAAGTCGGGACTCCTATGAGGGTGGCTTTGTGGTTGGCCGCATGGTCTGGCCTAGACCATAGATCGAGCTTGTGCGCTGGGGTTTGACTTACACCCCCAACCTTGGTAAGGTACTAATTGTTAGACGTTCTCTGGTGGCAGGTGCCACATGTTGTGGTTTGTGCGAGTCCCATTACCTTGAGCCTCTTTTTTATTCAAAAAGGAAAAACTGAAATCAAGACATTGGTTTCACTCAGTATGATTTACATTCACTAGCAATTCAGCCACACTAAGTGAGAAATTATTTAATATTGTTAACTGTTGATAGTGACCTGAATTGCCCTGAATCAATGCTCTCTCGAGTGCAATTGATCATGGTTATCTAATCAATTAATTTTTTTTTCACCACTGCCGGAGTTTAAAAGGTTTAAAAACATATTGTCCTCAACTATGTACGTAACAAGCGCTTTCAAACCATAAAAGATCGTTGATTTTAAACCTGGCTAAATATAACTAGATAAGCCCTCCCTTAATCTATTCTAAAGTCATGTATGCAGGCTATTATGAAAACGAAGCAACCAACAAATAATACTAACGTCGATCTACCCAAACACATAAATTTTTAAATTGGACTGATCATTGTACTCATTCATGTTGTGCACATCTCCATCTTCAAAAGCCGTCTCAGGAAAACAGTAAAAATAAAGCAATCTGTTCAAAGGTTTCTTTCTGACATCATCGACCCATGTATAATTAGTTCTATCTCGTCTCCCTCTAAATTATTTGTCAGTGTAAAAAACATTGCTTAATTTCTCGAACCTAAGCACTCTGATCTTTAGGATAGGTAATCAAAGAAATTTACCATCAGGAAAATCAATTAGCACTCTAAACAACTGCAAAAGCGCCAGGGAAAGGGAAAGGGCGCCTATTCAGCATTAACTCCAAGCTCCAGTACATTGTCAACGTCGTCGTGACTTCAAAGATACGACGCCTGCACTTCTCTAAAGGTTTACCCCTGCCAATGGTTGCCCGAGCAAAGCAAAGCAGCTATAGCAATCTCTGTTTGCTCCGGTGAGAAATTTCCTTTACGAATTAACACTAAACTATTTTAGATTTTTAATTTGGCGATACCGCGTGTCTAGCTAAGTCCATTGTGCTTCTATGAGAACCTTGAAATCTTGGATTGTCCACAGTGGTACAACTGATAGATTGGTAGATAGATATATATTTGTCAAGTGGAAAGCAAAAGAGTAATATTGTAGGATGCTTAGATTAAGCAGATCTTTTACTTTTTCTAAAACAATTAAATAAGATCTTCCACCTCTGCCCATGAATCCCTTCTCTCTCTTTCTATTCCATTCAGGGCTTTTTCACTGCAAATGAGGAAGATGTGGCTTAGATTAAGGGCTTTTTTACTGCTCATGAGTTAAGAATTAAGAGAGTTCGTCAAAGATGGCTTCAACTGCAGGAACGCTCAAACAATGATCTGAAGTAATTGCCGGCCGGCATCATTTTTCTGTCGCAGTTTTCCCTACTGTCTAAGATGTAGGCTATCACAGGTTTCAAGCATCGAGAAACTTGGGGTGTAAAGTCTATTACTGATTGGTTGCAGCAGGCCTTGCTAGTTTCCAACCCATATATTCCGTTGTGATTGAAAGAGAAATATACATGCCTGTGAAGTGGATGTAATTTAAAGGAAGTTTGAATCAATTACAAATTATTCTTTATTGGCTTAAGCATAGGCACATTCTTCTTCGTAATAACAACTTATTGGCTAGGATGGCGAACGGTTGAAGTAACGTGGTGGGTTAGACTGTTGGAGCAGTCCATATATATTGCAAATTTATTAAGTCTAGACATTCCTATATATCCACCCGCAGGCCATTTTTACCGATGTCTTTCTTAATTAGTAGAAGATTACTTGTGAGGTTTGCTAACCTCTCGGGGACAGGGAGGCTTGTCATGAACGTCCCTCCCCCTTAAAGCATTCCCTCGATTTTTAATTTGGGGTTTGACGTCACCGCGTTTAGCCCTTCTTCTAGGAGTATGTTCACCTCCCTCTTCATCACCAGCTTGGTCGTCTCCATCATCACCGTCTTTGTTGCATTCATCCTCATCATTCTCTCCATCTCCATCTCCATCATGATCATCGTTGTCACAATCTTGATCTTCACCACAATCATCATCGTCCTCATTATCATCGTTGTTGTCGCACTCTTGACCTTCACCGCACTCATTGTCGTCGTCGTCATCATCATCATCATTGTTGTCACATTCTTGATCCTCGCCGCATTCATCATCTTTGTAGCGATCATTCTCTTCGTCTTTATATTTCTTGTCGGCAATCGTTTCTTTGTTCTCTTCATGACCTTCACTCTCCCTGTGAACAAAACCTTGCACGTTTTGTTCATTTTTGCTTTCTAGCCTTCGGCTGTTATTTTTGCCCACTATAACATGATTGCCAATTTTTGCCTTCCTCCCCTCATGTGAAATTGCTCCATTTGCATCAGCTTCCAAAGATAGAAAGAAGATTGATCCAACAACAATTATAACCAAGAAAAACAACTTCTTTGCCATACTAGTGAAATGAAGGTTTGGAATAAATATTTTTTTTATAAGTAATGGTTGATGAAGGACCTATTTATATGAATTTCATAGTGGTTAGTCCATAAAGAGCATATTGGATGTGCGCATTAAATCACAGACAGATGTAGTGGAGTGGAGTGCAATTGCCCACCTTGTAGACTATAATGGTGTTCATTTTCCTGTGATCAAAGTAGTGCCACTTTTTTATTTTTTTTAAAAAAACACTGAAGTACTTAGGACATTGGGTTTGCTCATATGATCTACATGTACTAGCACTTCAGCCACACTAAGTAGGAAATTATTTGATTTTGTTAACTATTGATAGTGATCTGAATTGCCATGAATCAATGATCTCTCAAGTGCAACTGATCATGGCTATCTATCTAATCAATTTTTTTTTACCACTATGGAGTTTAAAAGGTTTAAAAATCTATTGTCCTCAACTATGTAACAAACACTTTCAAACCATAAAAGAGTTGTGGGATTTCATTTATGACGGAGAATAAGGAAGGAGTATAATTAGCAGTAAATTAATTAAGAGCTATTAGATTTTGATAGTTTCTGTATATTCATTGAATATACAGAAATTAGATATGCATGTTAGATCTTACTGCCCGTCTGTAAACTACATAAAGTAGAGCTAATATTTGAGAAAGAAAATTAGGACGTCATTAATCGCATTTGCTATTAGAACGCGATCATGAAACCTATCAAGCCGTTTCGGCATCAAAATTTGAACATGTATGAACGTACGGAACATGCATTATTGCCATTTGAAAATTAGGTAATGGATAACACTTAAATCACCTAGAAGGGTTGGGGGGTGAGTCGAATCCAAACGTGCAAGCTATGTGGTTTAAGCTAGACCATGCGACCTACCACTAAGCCACCCGGCCCCATAGTACCTCAATCTCAATAATTAGATAATGGATAACACTTAGATCACTAATTCGTGGCAATTATATAATACCTGCTTAGATTTTTAATGTTATTAGTAATCCAATTACAACGGTTGAACATTTGCCATTTTGTGTGGGTGAAAAATATTATTAGATCTTGATCCTAATAACCTAACCTAATATCTTAATCCGGATGCGTTTTATGCTATTGTAAAACGTCCACCACTACTCCAGTGTTCTTGTTCCCATATCAACATTTAAAACTATAAGTTACTTTGCACTAACTATAAGTGACTCCAATGGCCACCACAAAACGAGGAGAGCACCTTCAAAGTGGAACTACATTGATCACCATGAAAATGAACTATAATTGTGGGAAGCACTCCACTGCATGTATCTGTGATTTAGTGCGCGTGTCCAATATATTCTCTATGGACTAATCACTATGAAATCCATATAAATAGGTCCTTAATCAACCACCATTAGATGTAAAAAATATTTATTCCAAACCTTCATTTCACTAGTATGGCAAAGAAGTTGTTTTTCCTGGTTCTAATTGTTATTGGATCGATCTTCTGTCTATTTTTGGAAGCTGATGCAAATGGAGTGGTTTCACATGAGGGGAGGAAGGAAAAAATTGGTAGTCATCTTATAGTGGGCAAAAGTAGCAGCCGAAGGCTAGAAAGTAAAAATGAACAAAACGTGGAGTCTTGTTCGCAGGGAGGGTGAAGATCACGAAGAGAGCAAAAAAAACGATTAACGAATACGGCCATGAAAACAGCGACCATGGAGATGATGAAGCTTCTGATGAAGAGGGAGGTGAAGATACTTCTGGAGGGGTTATAAGTCATCACCTCCAAGTTCATCGTGGTGATGTCACACCCAGAGATGAATTAGGGCGAGGGAAGGCTCGAAGGGGGAGGGCGAGGGGGGCTCCTGACTCTAAGGCTCCCTGAGCCCCAGGAGGTTAACAGCTATTACTAAGAAGAATGTGCCTCTGCTTAAGCCAAGAAAGAATAATTTGTAATTGATTCAAACTTCCTTTAAATTACATCCACTTCATAGGCATATTTCTCACAACGGACTATACGGGATTGCCAGATTGGAAACTAGCATGGAAAGCAACCAATTAAGTAATAGACTTTTAATTCAAAATTTCAAGTACAATTTACACCCTAAATCCCAATTATCAATGGCATTTGCTAGTATTGACAACTTTTCTTTCCCTATGATGACGTACGTATTATTCTTGCTCCTTAAGCGAAAAATCACATAAATTTCAAACAAGCGAAAGGCATCATGCTTTTTTAGCTACACATGATCAACCCCCAATACATGTGGCCATTCAAAAAGAACTCGTGCGATCGGGTGCTATTACTCAAATCATCCCAAAATGGTACAGTAAGTGATTTCACTGGTATACACTCAAAAAAGACAAAGATGAGATGTGTGTTTTCAGCTGATAGGAAATGAAATAAATCAAGGAATCTGTGAGAAGAATTCCTCCAGCTGACCACCGTTTACCACCACACCGCGTAGTTGGGTAAAAACCGCATTGATCAAATCATCTCCTATGCTTGTCGTGATATCTGCAACACGAATCTCATTGTACTCATTCAAGTTGTGCACAGCTCCATCTGCAAAAGCCGTCCCAGGAAAACAGTAAAAAGAAAGCAATCTGTTCAAAGATTATCTTTCTGACATCATCGACCCAAATCACTGACACTCCTGACAATTCTCTCTCTCTCTCGCAGGAAAACACAGGCATTTATCTTATATGTCTGGAAGGAGATATCTGGTACACATGTATAATTAGTTCTATCTCGTTCCCCTCTAAATTATTTGTCAGTGTAAAAAACATTGCTTTCTCTAGCCTAAGCACTCTGATCTTTAGGATAGGTTACCATCAGGAAAATCAATTAGCACTCTAAACAACTGAATCCAAAAAGACAAGATAGAAAGATATACCAGATCCTGCTTTAGTCTGTACCAGATTAACTACACTAGAAACAGAGACTATGCAATGGTCCAAAGTAAAATCGAAACGGTTCCTGGCATTTACCTTCAGCAACTATAGGTTCATATGCTGGAGGTTCAGCGATCCAGTTTCCAACAGAATCTTTCATGTGTCTTCTATCAGATGCAAAGCAACGAAGAAATATTGGAGCATGCACAATCCGGAAAAACCTGACACCAAAATCAGCAGTTTTTTTGCAATGAGACCATCCTGTTTCATGCTAGGCTTTAACATTTACTTCATTGGTTAACAGAGAGATATAGTTTGACAATACAATATAATATCTTTAGAGGATTCCCTAAGAGTGCAGTACAGCAAACAACTATGGGAATATTAAAACCCATCAGCAGCTAATACTGCGAATGACAATATGTTGACATGCTCGTCAAGAAAGTAAAAAATAATGAAAAGAAGGGAAAAGAAGGTGTAATCCAGTGAACACACATCACCTCTGATACTCAGAAAAGAGCTGAAATGATGGCCGGACAGTTTCTGAGACATAGGAGGTTAAAGGAGAAGGAAATGGAAGACTCGAATCAAGATCCCACACTAAGGGAGGAGTGTCACCTTCTCTTCTTTTCTGTATATTTTTGGACACAAATCATAGGTTATACCCTTCATAAAGATTAAAAGTGATTCTAAAATGTCAGAAGGAGACACGTTACAGCAAATATACACAAATGAGCCAAACTAAATCCAGACGACCATCCGATTGCTCCTAGCAAAGAAAATACTAATTAACAAACTGTGCCAACTGATATTACAGTAAAAAAGATGTAGGTCTAACCTGAATGCAAACAACGTGATAATCCCAGAGAACCACCCCATCAGCTCTTTTGCTGGCTTTTTGATGCCACAATGGAATCTGCAAGAGTTTAACTTACAAGGTTATAACAACAATCAACAAAAGGATCCTTTTTTAAAGGCAAAGTTAGACACAACATGATTCTGTCCTCAAGTCACGTCCACATCTACAACAAGTAATAATAAGAAATGCTCTCCATGTCATCAAAGATGATTACATAAGGGTAGTCTGGATCCTGACGAACTAACACAAAAGTTACAAGAAAGAAGCTAACTAACAAAAAAAAAGTACACACAGACTGGAAAAGATGAAAACGCAATCAAGAAGTCCAGAAATTAAACTGACAAGCACAACAACATTAGCAATTCATAAAACACCCCAAAGAAGATTGAACTTGAGATGATTACAAGAGTGGAACATGCAAATGGTGGAAAAGGATGTAATTAATAGGTGGTTCATCAGGAAGAAGTCATTACTCACATTTTGTGTCAATCTAATGTCAATCCAACACTGTCCTTTCTCATGCCCTTTATTTCATCAATGAACGGTGAAAATAGCAAGAAGAAAAAGACTTCAAAATATCCTACGAGTAAACCATTAGGACAACAAGTTGCACTCCACATAATTACTACCAGAAACCTAAGCTTAAGGCTTTGTCTCGACTCACTTCGATATTCAGGTATTATACATATGCACCATATTGAGAGGTCAGGAAAGGGTATATTAATAATAACATACGTGCCTGTTTCTTCTCGTTGGAAATGAAAACAACAAAAAGATCAGATTCCCTGGCATCTGCTACTCCACTGGCGCATAATTTCTTGCAAAGGAAGTATACATTCTCCTCACTACAAGACACAACACGAGAAAACCATTTCAAGTTTGAAAAGTGAGAGAACAGGTTCCTGCTTTTGATCAATTCGAGGTATGTTCTCGAGGCAGACAAAGTCCAATCAAACTTTGCAAATTCTTGTGGATTTAACAAGTCTTTCTAAATGTTTCGCATACACATAAGTGCATATTGTGATGTTGGTCAATGTTGAGCATATTGATGGCTTCAGATATCGATCAATCTCCCAGGTGAACTAATATGCTAATGTACAAAGTGCCTAATACTTCCCTCCTCTGGTTCTCAAACTATCCCTATCAAAATACACAGGATGCCGCTGATGAACCCCTAGGAAAGCACAACACCTCCAAGGAATTTTCACAAACCCTTCGGATCCTACTAATCACTGAGGACCTTATTCATTAACAGCGCTGTCCCTATTCAGAACCTGAAAACCTGGGGAGAGTGGGACATGGTTTTCGTTCATGAATAACATATAATATTCAAAGAGCCATTCAGTTAGAGAAAAACTGTTTATTTACCAGTAGAAAGGAGTGTGATCGAAGTCGGAAATGTCCAAACTGCTTAGTGCGGACTTCGAGCTCGTCATTTCTCTTTAGCTCCCCACTTTCTGTCCCCCGAATTTCCCCTCTACAGGAATATTAGCTGCGATATGACTCCGCAATGGCCGCCAGGGCCACGATCTCCACTTTGGCCCTTTTCCTTTCGTTTCTTTTTGGAAAGCCCCAGAGAGGAGTCAGACACGACACCGTTCTGTGTACTGACAATCCGTTATTATAACCGCTTCGCGCTAACCCGCAGGCCATTTCCTATCTTCCTAAGATACCGCGACACACCGTTTACAGAAACCTAAAACGACATCTGTTTAGACCGTTCGCGAAGGACTCCCTGCGCACCCGTTTACAAAAAAGGTATTTAATGCTTTGCGTCAGCTGAAAAGGAAGGATAACGTTTGTTCTCGGAGTAGCTTGGACATTAGAACGCACCGTTCCAACCCTTTCTCAGACAAACTACCCAGACCACAGGTGATACCCAACATGGACCCGGGAAATCCCACCGACAACCTCTCCACAACCCCCGAACCACCACCGGCTCGGCGGCCCATCTGCGAGAAGTGCTCTCGGCCCAATCCGGTCTGCCTCTGCCAGACCCTCCCATCCCAGCCCATCGCGACCAAGACCCAGATCATCATCGTCCACCACCCTCACGAAGCCCACCACAAGCTGTCCACTGTCCCAGTCCTCAGCAAATGCCTCCTCAACTCCACCACCGTCATCACCCGCCGCCTCCGCCGAGGCCTCTCTTCTCTCCTCGACCAATCTCCTCCAGCCATCTACCTCTTTCCCCCGACCCCGACCTCACCTGCCCTCACCCTATCCGAGCTCCCCTCCTCCCTAGATCCCCTCAGAAGCACCACTCCAGTCTTGATCGTCTTCGACGGGACCTGGAAACACGCCAAGGAGATGGTGAGCGCGAGCGAGGGGTTTCTCTCGAAGTTCGCGACTAGGGTTTGTTTGGACTTCGATGGGAGTGTCAGTGGTGGGAGCATATACGACTCGGAGTTGATTCTCAGGAAGGAGCCGTGTGGTGGGTGCGTGAGTACCATGGAGGCGGTGGCGAGGGCCCTGAGGGTGCTAGAGCCCAATGGGATGGACATAGAGCGGAAATTGATCGAGGTTTTGAGAGAGATGGTGAGTTTGCAGGCTCAGTTCTTGAAGCCCATAAAGCCCAGGCCCAAGTTATCGAAGAAGGGTAAGGCGAAGGAGAAGGACATGGTGGCAAAGGGTGATGATTTGGAGCCGCTGGGTCTGTGAACACAGTATTACTTTTTGGGCCCAAAGAAACTGATGTATCATGTATTTGTTTGAATCTCGGATGCCCAAAAACAGAGTCCTATGCATTAATGATGAAAGAGTCTTCTTATTTGGATTGGCATTGAAAGAGGACCGTCTCTTATTACCCTTTTTTTTTCTTTCTTTTTTTTTTTGTCTAAAACTCTTGATACCCATTCATGCCTATAAAGTGACGCTATAAGGTTGCTTTCGGTTTATATTATCGGAGCCATGTGCTGTCGGTTGTGCCATGCGGCCGAAACGTCCTTTTCGGGGCTGCTCTGAAGGTTTTTTTATGATTACTTGAGAGACTCAACTAGCCTCTCGAGTGCCTGAAATTTGGACGCATTCACTAGAATTTTAAATTTAAATTATATGCTGTAATTTAAAAATAGATTATACATTATTTAATACTATTAGTATAAATTTTTGAAGAGTAAGTATAAATACTTACTTTTATAATATTTATCTATTCTCGAATTATACTATATAATTTGAATAAAAAATGATATAAGATTTTATTTTAAAAAATTCAACATTAAATTTTTAAAAGTTTTCTATATTTAATTCCACGTCCACTAAATCTAGAACACAGCTTTTTTTATCATATTTTTCAATATATATTTTTTAAAAAAATTATTAAAGTAGTCTCGATTTCATTACATTTGGTAGAAAAATGTATTGTAATTTATAATAAAAATATTAGAGTTTGTAAAAATAGTTGTAATTGGAGCAACTAAAGAGAGGCTGTGTTTCAGAAGTAAAATTTTAGTGTGGTTAAAATTTTAGGTTTGGGGTTGATGAAAAAATAAGGAGAGAGAATGAAAAAATTGGTAAAAAAGTGAAAAAAAATGTGGAAATTGATGAAAAAATAAAGAGAGTATTTTGTAATGATGATAAAATTTTATGGTGTTAAAATTTTGTTACGCAAACAGAACCTGAATGAACTTGTAAAGTATAGAAGTTAAAAGGCTATGTTTGGTTTGGTCTCAAAAAAATTTCAAAAAATTTCCATAATCACTTTTTCATCAATTTCGATATTTTTTTACAAACTCCAACAACTTTTAACAAACTTCAATAACTTTTAACAAATTTTTCATCAAAAAAAATCTACACTACCTAAAAAAACAAACACAAAATTTATTTTCAAAACCAAACCAAACAACTCTCTGTTGGGCCAATTAGTAAGCTGGGCCTTGAAAAAGCGCCCACATGCCCAAATTTATTGTTTAGAGGCACATAAATTTCTATTTAAGTGGCAATGGCCAATCAGCTGGAACGTGAACGAGTTGTAGACATTTGTTCCGCTGTTTATCAGATTTGATAGCTTGGTACTACCCACGTGAGGAGAGGGAGGCCGTGGGCCAACGTTAGAAGTAGGCCTGTCCAAAAAACCGGCCGGACTGGCCCAGACCGGTTTTGACCCAAATCGGTTGACTAAAACGGGTTGACCGGACCGGTAAACCGGTGTGTTCCGGTCCGGTTCCGGGTTACCTTCATGAAAACTCGGGACCGGACCGTAGTATACCTCTCCAAACCGGCCCAAACCGGAAATTTGCCCAAAATGGCAAGGCCCAACCCTAAACCGGCCCAAAATGGCATGACCCAACCCAAAACCGACCCAAAATGACATGGTCCAAACCGACCCAAACCGGCCCAGACCGGACCGGATAAACCGGAAACCGGACCGGACCGGTCATATAACCAGTCCGGTTCGGTCCGGTCTATATGCTTTGAAAAAGTTCCGGTTTAGCTGACCAAACCGGACCGAACCGGCCCGGACCGGATGTTGGACACCCCTAGTTAGAAGGCAAGCAAGCACAATTGAAGATATAATACCACAAGCCACTTGATCTGTCATCTGTTCATTTAGTGCTCTTAAAGCTGCCTCCTGCGGCCCTGCCTGAAAGTTGCCTGAAAGATATATTTATTTTTGCCTATGTTTTGCTGTCATATTTTAAAATCGTAGAAGCCGTAGAAAATAATATAAAACTAAATTTATCCTTCTTCTTTTGCTGCTAATGTAATAATAACTTGGTCAACTCACCAATGTAGCATGTGCTTATTTATCGCGAGCTTTTGTGCCTTGCAAGTTATTACCTATTAAAGGAATAAGATGACATGCATGCTCTTCTCTTTTGGCTCCTCTCTCCCACTTATCAAAGCCATTAGAAATTTAGAACTACGCAGGTTAGAGTCTTCTCGAAGATAATATATACCAAAACTAACAAAATTATTACCTGAAGTTCATGATGATATATTTCGTAAAACTCACCGAGAAAATAGTTGTAAGTCCTAGCATTATGTCTCAGCAAACCCTAGATATTTCTGGCACCAAGTTGCTGGGTTTGAAACTGTACTCTTTTCCTCCACAGGAGCTCTGGCAATGGGCGTACTGTTGACTGCAGCAAGTTGCTAAAGAGGCAAATAGTTTGGACTGGCAACCGCAGCTGCTGCCAACCCCATCTCCAGTCGCTTTCTTTAAGACAGTCAGTAGACTGTAGTTCGCCCACTATCAAACTCCATGCACCAGTACTGCGGCACTATTCGTATCTTGTAGGAATATTTTCGTTTGTTAAATTATAATTTTTGTATCAAACTATCATCCACTTAGTTATCCCTATAAATTCTAATTCTTTACAATTTACTCTACGAATTATACTTATAGTCACGCTTTCTTTATTTTTACCTTTTTCGTTACATAAAAATAAAATTTTATCCTCATTTGAGCTCTCTAATTTTTTATGGTACTTTTAATGATTCGTACGTATACTAAATAAATAATATGTAATTGCTGATTTTTTTTTGTTAAAAAAATTCACTTAAAATGGATATGGTCAAATTTGTCTTTTCAGATAAAGAAAATGTCACGTGTCTGTTTGACATAACGAATAGTAATTTAGAGGATGAAATCGCAATGAGAAATATAATTTGAGAAGTGAGTTGTAATAAATTAATTTGAGTAAAGGACTCCATTAATTAAAGTTTGAGAGTAAAAATTGTAATTTGTCCAAATTTTATTTTCAGATAATCTTGTAGGAATATTAATAAAAAACTAGCTTCCTTGTGGCACTAAAATCCTCATTTTACGTTAAATTAAATTTAATGACAAATAATTATTTATCTTGTTTGAGGGGCAGCATTTCATGTGGAGTAGCAGTAAAGCGAGCAGAGAAGTTACACTCACTCTCTCTATACAAAACATTTATTGGGGCTTATCACTACAAGAAATTTGGTCTACAGCCACCAACTGTCTCTCTCTCGTCACTAAAAAGTACGGCTTCCGTGACGAAATTCTTAAATTCGCCACTGCAGATGCAAGTGTAAAGAAAAAGGTCACTAAAGGTAAAAAGTTAGACTAACTTTCTTCTTCCCGTTACTAAACTCAAAAACTATCGTTACAAAAGGTAAAAAAATCAAATTAATTTTTCGCGGTTGTCATTTCCCTCCCTCGCCATTCTTGCTTTCAAACAAGGAATAGCTCATCCGTCCATTATCTCTCACTCCGCTACAGGTCGTTCGTGGACCTCCCACAACCCTCGCCTGCATCCGGCCTTCCGTCCGCCCTCGATGCATTCTCCGAAATACTTATTTGGCTCCCATTGGTTGCTCTGTATTCTCTTCCCTTCATTTTTCCTCTATAGTGTTTCACTTTCGCGTTAATCAAGCAGGGAATCGTGACAGGAGGTTTTCAGGACTGCCCGTGTTTCAGAACAATAGTGTGGAAGAATAAGGCTCCACCAAAGATGTGGCTACTCAAGGGAGGCTTGGTGGTCGGAGGAATCGCAAGGAGAAGAAAGTCAGTGGGGCTCATGGAGGGGCTGTTGCGGCTGTTGCTGAGATGGTGTCAATAGCTTGTGCAAGAACCGTGGTGCCAGAAGACAAGGAACTTACTCTCGGAGAACTGAGCAGTTCGTATCTCTCTGGTGCTCCAAAGAATGTGAGTTTTACAGGGATCACTTTTTTTTTCTTCAGGTGTGCTCTGCTATAGTTGCTAGCCGCTTGTGTATGCTCTGTTTTACAGGGATCACTTTTTGTTCTTCAGGTGCTCCAAAGAATGTGACAACCCTTGATCTTACACAAGAGGCCAAAAGGATGATAGTTGCTAGCCGCCTGTGTATGCTCTGTATTGATTCCAGTATGTAAAAATGCTATCAATTATTATTTTGCTGTTGATCCGGATCACAGAAGAAGAAAATGCCAGGCTAAAGTATTAAAGGTGATGCATTTTTAGAATGTTCTAGAATGTTCACACATGTTCTAGAATATTCTAGTACATATACCTTCTAGAATATCCATGAATGTTCTAGAATGATCTAGAACATATACCTTCTAGAATGTTCTAGAATGATCATACATGTTCTACACTATTCTACAATGTTCTAGTACATGTACCTTGTATAATGTTCTAGAGTATTCATGAATAATCTACCTAGGAAGATGCAAGGACAATCTAGAAAGAGTAAGATTAATGGGTGGTTTTAGAAATATCTTCCACCCACCTATAAATACCCTTCATGGGGTAAAGTTTTGTAGTAGTTGAAGCCAAAAAAGAAAGGAAAGTTATTCTATCTAGTGCATTTGGAGAGAAGTGCTCCATACTAACCTTTCTAACTTTTATCTTCACTTTCCTACAAACAACCAAACCCCTCATTCTAATCCTAACAATTGGTATCAGAGCTAAGTCGATCTAGACAGGCGTTATGACTACATCTAAACCCTCTGATTCTGTCCCAAAATTCAATGGCGAAAGCTACGACTATTGGAGTATCAGAATGAAGACATATTTTGAGTCCCAAGATTTGTGGGATGTTATTGAAGAAGGTGTCACAATTCCTAAAGAAGAAACCAGTGAGCTTTCTGCAACTGAAGTTGCCAAGATAAAGAAGCTGAAGCAGCGAAATGCAAAGACACTTTATATTCTCCAAGAGGCTGTCATCGATACAATTTTCCCAAGAATCATGAGAGCTACTACTGCAAAGCAAGCTTGGGATACGTTGAAGGAGGAGTTCCAAGGCAATGCCAAAGCTCAAGCTATCAAGTTGCAAGGCTTGAGGAGGGATCTGGAGAATCTCAAGATGAAAGATTCTGAAATTGCTAAAGATTACAGTTCAAGAATCATGGAGATTGTCAACCAGATGCGAGCCTATGGGGACGACATCTCCGATCAAAGAATTTTCCAAAAGATCTTGATTAGCCTCACGGAGAAGTATGATCCAGTTGTAGCAGCTATTGAAGAATCCAAGGACTTGTCAACAATGTCGATTACAGAGTTGATGGGCTCCCTACAAGCACATGAGCAAAGATTGAATCGGCGACATGAAGGTTCACTAGAGAGCGCTTTTCAATCTAAACTCAATGTGAAAGGCAAGAAATCAAGAGATGGAGGAAACTCAAGAGGAGGGTTCAAGTTTCAAAAAGAAGGAACCTCTAAAAGCAAGGAGACGAAAGGTGACTATCCACCATGCGGAACATGCAAGAAGACCAACCATTTAGAGAAAGATTGCTATCATCGAGGAAAGCCACAATGCATAAGTTGCAAGAAGTTCGGGCATATTGAAAAATATTGCCGGTACAAAAACAACCATCAGGCCAACTATTCTGAAGATAAAGAAGAAAATGAGCATTTATTCTATGCATGCCAATCCGCTATGAAGGAGAGGAAGGATGCTTGGTACATTGATAGTGGATGCAGCAATCACATGACTTCCAAAGAGAGTATTTTTTGCAACTTAGACACCTCTATCAAGACAAAGGTCAAGATGGGGAATGGATAATTGGTGGAGACAAAAGGCAAAGGTACTGTTGCTATTGAAACAAAAAAAGGTACGAGATTTATTAAAGACGTTCACCTTGTTCCTAGTCTTGATCAAAATTTACTAAGCGTTGGTCAAATGATGGAGAATGGATATTCTTTACATTTTGAGAAAAATGTTTGCCAAATATATGATTTGAAAAATAATCAAGAAATTGCCGAAGTGAAGATGGGAAGAAATAGAAACTTTCCTGTTCACTGGCAATACCCAAGAGAGAATGCTATGGTGGCCCAATCTGATAACACAAGCTTATGGCATCGAAGGTTTAGTCATTTCAATCTCAATTCGTTGAGATTACTTCATCAGAAAAATATGATGAGAGATTTTCCTCTCATAGAAGAAATAGTTGGTGTCTGTGAAGGCTGTATGCTCGGGAAGCAGCACCGACAACCATTTCCAACAGAAAATGCATGGAGAGCCAAGGAAATTCTGGAGCTTGTCCATACCGATGTATGTGGCCCAATGCGAACACCTTCCCTGAGTCAAAACAGGTACTTCATTCTCTTTATTGATGATTATACAAGAATGACTTGGGTATATTTCTTTCAAGAAAAATCAGAGGTATTTGGAATTTTTAAAAGATTCAAAAATTTTGTTGAGAAACAAAGTGGCCACAAAATAAAGAAGCTGAGAAGTGATCGAGATACGGAGTACAACTCCAAAGAATTTGACAAGTTTTGTGAAGATGAAGGCATAGAGCACCAACTAACCATTACCTACACTCCGCAACAAAATGGTGTCTCTGAACGAAAAAATAGAACGGTCATGGAGATGGCCAGATCTATGCTAGCTGAGAAGGAATTGCCGAAGATGTTTTGGGCAGAGACAGTCTATACCTCAGTCTACCTGCTAAATAGATGTCCATCAAAAACTGTTCCTAACAAGACTCCAATTGAAGCTTGGAGCGGAAAGAAGCCTTCAGCAAAACATCTCAGGGTGTTTGGATGTATTTGTTACATCCATATTCCCTCAGTAAAAAGACACAAGCTAGAAGACAAGACAGAAAAAGGTATCTTCCTTGGTTATAGCTCCCAGTCAAAAGGTTATAGAGTTTACAATCTGCAAACAAAGAAGCTTGTTACCAGTCGTGATGTGGAGTTCGACGAGCAAGCTGCCTGGAGCTGGGAAGTAGATGAAAAGGAAAGAAGTGTGACTATACCAGCAGAAGTGGTCCACTCAAGTAGACCACAACAAGAAGAAGCTCGAGAAGAAAGTCCAATGTCGACTCCATCCTCATCTCCAGCATCCTCCGTGAGATCAAGAGCTTCAGGAGAAGAAGTCTCTTCACCTGAAACTCCACCACTAAGGGTAAGGACCTTAAGCGATATTTATGAAACTTGTAACTTCACTACTTTGGAGCCACAAAATTTTGCAGAAGCATCAAAAGAAGAAGTTTGGGTCAAAGCCATGGAGGAGGAGATTAAAATGATCGAGAAAAATAACACTTGGGAGTTGGTTGATCGTCCAACCAACAAGGAAGTAATTGGAGTCAAATGGGTTTATAAGACCAAGTTGAATCCTGATGGCTCTATACAAAAACACAAGGCAAGGCTTGTTGCTAAGGGTTATGCTCAACAGCCAGGTATTGATTACACTGAGACTTTTGCTCCCGTAGCTCGGCTAGATACCATTAGAGCTCTTGTTGCCCTTGCAGCTCAGAAGAGGTGGAAGATTTTCCAACTTGATGTGAAGTCTGCTTTCCTAAATGGAGTCCTAAATGAAGAAGTATACGTTGAACAACCAGAAGGATTTATGGAGGAGGAAGGAAAAGCTTTACGCTTGAAGAAAGCTTTGTATGGACTTAAGCAAGCACCTCGAGCCTGGTACAGTAAGATTGATGGATATTTCATTGATCAAGGGTTCAGGAGGAGCAAAAGTGAGCCAACACTTTACGTCAAATCACAAGGTAACATCGACATTCTTATCATCTCTCTTTATGTTGATGATTTGATTGTCACTGGAAATAATTCAAAGCTGATTGAAGCATTTAAGAAAGACATGATGATTGCATTTGAAATGAGTGATTTAGGATTGATGAACTACTTTCTTGGTATGGAGATAAGCCAAGAAGAAGCAGGTATCTTCGTATCACAGAAAAAATATGTCCAAGATTTATTGAAAAAATTCAAGATGTATGGGTGTAAGACTGTGGCTACTCCCTTAGTTCCAAATGAGAAGCTAAGGAAAGAAGATGGGGCGAAGCCAGCAGATGCGTCCACATATAGGAGCTTAATTGGGAGTTTGCTTTATTTGACTGCCACAAGGCCAGATATTATGTATGCTACGAGCCTGTTGTCCAGATTCATGACAAGCCCAAGCCAAGTACACTATGGCTCAGCAAAGAGACTCCTCAGATACTTGCAAGGAACAGTAAATTTTGGCATATGGTATAAACCAACTTCGATATCAAACCTTATTGGATACACTGATAGTGAATGGGCAGGATCTGTAGATGATATGAAAAGCACTTCAGGCTATGCATTCAAGTTTGGCACAGGAATCTTTTCATGGGGATCAAAGAAGCAAGATTTCGTGGCACAATCATCCGCAGAAGCTGAGTACGTAGCAGCAGCTGGAGCAGCTAGTCAAGCCATATGGTTGAAAAGAATTCTGGAGGATATGGGAGAGCACCAAAAAGGTCCTACAGAAATATATTGTGATAGCAAGTCCGCCATTGCGATAGCGAAAAATACGGTACATTTTAGTCGGACAAAGCATATCGCCATCAAGTATCATTTTCTGAGAGAAGTAGAAGCAAGTGGAGATATTGAGTTGAAGTATTGCAGTACTGAAGAACAACTAGCAGATATTTTCACAAAGGCACTTCCAAGAGGAAAATTTCAGCTTTTGCGGAGCATGCTAGGAGTTTCCGAAAAATGCATCAAGGAGGAGTATTAAAGGTGATGCATGTTTAGAATGTTCTAGAATGTTCACACATGTTCTAGAATATTCTAGTACATATACCTTCTAGAATATCCATGAATGTTCTAGAATGATCTAGAACATATACCTTCTAGAATGTTCTAGAATGATCATACATGTTCTACACTATTCTACAATGTTCTAGTACATGTACCTTGTATAATGTTCTAGAGTATTCATGAATAATCTACCTAGGAAGATGCAAGGACAATCTAGAAAGAGTAAGATTAATGGGTGGTTTTAGAAATATCTTCCACCCACCTATAAATACCCTTCATGGGGTAAAGTTTTGTAGTAGTTGAAGCCAAAAAGAAAGGAAAGTTATTCTATCTAGTGCATTTGGAGAGAAGTGCTCCATACTAACCTTTCTAACTTTTATCTTCACTTTCCTACAAACAACCAAACCCCTCATTCTAATCCTAACATAAAGTCACTTGTTATCATGATGTGTTGCTTTTGAATGGTTTATGTCAGCATTATGCGGACAAATGCTTGATGATTTTGATTAGAGTTACAGTTTTCATATGCTTTGTTTCTTTTTCCTTTCCTCAAATTTCCTATGTGTGGAACTATTTTTCAGAATGCAGGCAGAGGTGAACGTTGATGGCTCTGTTGTGCGGAGTGGAAGAAATCTGTCAGCAATATGCGGACATATGGATGCCGCGCGCGTCCTGCGCGCACGCCCGACGCGCTAGGATGCTTTGGATTCTCTAACGATTTGTCAACGATTTCTCCTGCGTGCTAGGATGATTTCTGAACGTTGGGTAAGTTTTGTTAATTGATTTTTGTACAAAGGTCTTCAACTTCATAAAAGATTGGACCCTAATGCTTTTTCAATCATTTTTTTATGGGGGGCATTGGGGGTTCCGTTGTTGATGAGTTTTTAGTTGAAAGATATAACAGTGTAGTCCAGCAAGTGTTGAGCATTATCATTCACACCAATTAGAATAGCACAATCAATCTTTGACATGGTTGGATGCTGAAATTAAAAAGATGTCAACTTATCCTTTGCAAAACTATGAAAGAGTTGTGCCGAGCCTTTGAAATGCGTTCTGTCATCTTTTTTTTTGGTTTTATCATGAAATGATGTATAAATGATAATTTTATTAAAAGCCTTTGAAAAGCTTGCCTTGTTCTGCAATTTTTTTTGTGCCTTGGTTTTGTCCTTTCTGTTTGGCTCCTCATTATACCTTTTATTACATTCTGAGGTATTCGTATGAGAGCTTGTGAGGTGAGCTTATGCTATTTCCAAGTCAATTGTACTTCCTCTGTCAATTTAGAACTTAAATTTGGGAGATTTAACTGAGGAACGTTTTAAGTTATTTGCAAAAGCTCCATTTTGTGCTTCTCATCTCCAGAAATGCTATGATTCCTATATGTTTTTTTGAACTTGGATTATTGTGTTCCCTCAGTTATATGCTTACGTTGCAATAATGTTAGTGATGCTCTAGACTAGTTTAGATTCATAAATGTGACTAAACCTTCATTGCTTGAAGATGCTGGTGAGCTATAGATACCTATCAAACCTTCTCCAGAAAAATTGAAGTAGTTTCATTGCTTTGATGTATTCTCTGTGGTCTTTTTGAGAGCCGGGAGTACCACCACCTAAAATCTTTTGTGGGGTGTGGATATTTAAAGTGAGGAGATTTTTTCAAAGTCTCCTTCTCTGCTTCTAAATCAGTTTTTGAGTCTTGAATTAAATTGAAATTAGTCTCTTATCACAACTATTTTAATACTCTAATGTTTAGACAATGAGTTCTCTTCCACGCGTGTACTTCAGTCTTTTTGAGCCTTGTAAGGCACTTTTTTCTTTTCTTTTCGTCATTTTATTGTTGAAAGTTAAGAGTTCCTTTCCATTCTCATGTTTGATTTTTATCTCTTAACAGAGTCATTATCTTAGGTTTTTCACTAAACAATGTTATTTTTGGCTTTTTGTCAAATAGGTAGCATGCACAAGAATGTTTCTGGTGTCTATATGGCGTCAATTATAGCAACTTGCCAAAATACAAACAGATTACAATGTCTATGAGCAACAACGGATTGCATGCCAGGAAGAACACAACAGCAGATTATAATATCAACTGATGTTGTATTGCTTAATGTTTTTGTTGCTCTTTAACTCCATACTGAATTTCGGTGGATGCCCATTTTGGTTGGGAGCTTGTAATGATTCCTCTATTTTTTTGTAAGTAAAAGAAACACTGTTTCTAAGGAATGTAAATCTATAAAATCTCTTTACATATATGAATATGAGTTCTTTACTGCACTTGTTCGCAATGCTCTGTTATTTTTGACGACATCTTGAAATAAGAAAAAATGAATTGATTGACCAAAATGCTTATTTTCAAGAAATTCAATCACGACGAAATTTCTCGTGGGCTCAGAATTTTCTCCACTATCAACTCTCGTCGTTGCTGGGGGCAAGAAAAACAGATGCACGGCGGCTCTAGCTCGTCGGTAATGGGGCTGCACCTTTCTTGACGAACTGGAGCTCGTCGACGCTGCACCTCTCTTGACGAACTGGAGCTAGTCGATGCTGCTGGAACAAGGCCGACGGAGAGCTTTCATCGTCGACTCAGAGCTCTCTCCACGCGGCAGAGTCGACCACCCTTCGACGACCTTATTCTGTGGGGGCAAAGTTTTCGCGACGAGTTTTGGTGGTTTCAACTACGGAATCTGCCGTCGTTGAAGCCAACATTTCTTGTAGTGTATAACTAAGCCAATAGTCAAGTTACTCGTATACTAAACTGCTTGTTTAACTGATTTAAGTTTCTTAAGCTGAATAAAAAGAAACCTTCCGATCACGGTAATATTTCACGATCGAACGACAGAAAATTCGAAACACCGGCGAAATAATAATAATAAAAAGGGAATATTCTCGGAACCTTCTTGGAGTGTTAGATTAAGGAAATCAAATCATTTCCCTACGTCGGATTGTTTTGCCTTGACAGTTTGTCCGTCTTCCCCAACAAATGTAACGTCACCCATCACCAAAAGTTGAGAAGTCTTAAAGCCAAAAATATTGTGGCTCTGATGCAACATCATACCTAACATCCATCCTATAACGTATCGATTAACATCTTCACAAGTCGGTCAATAAGTCCACAACCAGAGGAAAAGGCAAAGATCTTTCATCGGTCGATCCGATCGGAGTGGTATTTTTATTTATTTTCAAAGGTGTAACGAATGGCCTGTAACCATATGGACTCTGCCTAGTTAGTTAGAGAAGTCCAAATAATTAGGAAGTTAGTTTTAGTTGTTGAATAAAAAGGGGCGGTGCGAAGGATTGAGGATGACCAGAGAAGAAAAGTTTAGTGGTTTAGATTTACAACTTTGGAGATTGGCTTACTCGAACAAGCTACTTTGTAATTTCTTTACCTTTTCTTAAGAAACAAACAATACATGTAAAGAGGTTTTGTTACAAGTGGTATCAGAGGAACGATCTTGCCATGGACTTGCTCACACAATGCTCTAAAATCACCGATCATGTCATGGAGTTGCTCACACAGTGCTCTAAAACCACTGAGCTCATCAAAGAGATGCAGAAAATCAATGCTTCACAAAAACAACGCAATAAACAGAAGCAAGAAAATTTCAAAATCTTTTTGGAAATAATTGAAGAGGAGCTTGAAGATCTGAAGTTAGAAGAATGCGTGGAAGAAACTTTTGTGGTGTCAAACCTAGAAGATATTATGGCAAACAAAGAAGTAAAAGCTCCGGAAGATACTGGTGTGATCGAAAATGAAGGGCACTCATTCGCTAACAAAAAGAAAGAAGTTATTGGTCTTGGAGCTTTGCCAACCGTTATTGGACTCTTTAATTCTTGTTGTTCTAAACATTACGTTTTCCTTATATGTCCTTTTGTTGAATTATCTCACACTGGAATTGGTCTAGTACATGGAGGAAGAAAGGAAAAAATGAGGAAGGATTGGAGGAAGAGGAAAAGAAAAACAGAGAAAGTGGGCACCAGGTGTTTGCTATATGTCTTCTATGAAGATGTGGCTTGCGAACAAGGCGTTTCGTCGAGGCATGCTGGGGATTCCTCTAATCGCAATGGTGAGAAAGCAATAGTGCCTAAGGAAAAGATCTTGGACTTCGAGTTTCCACCGGATACTATGTGTTCGAGGCATGCTGGGGATAGTATTGCAAGTTCGTTTGTAAGCAATATAAGATCCTTCTTTATAGGAACGAGATTCTTTCCATCACTTGTTGACAAAGTGGCTGTCCTTCAGCCGAAAGAGGAGTCTGATGTACAAAATGGAGTTCATGATGACAAAAGAGCATCCTTGCTGATGATGAAATTCTCTGTAAATGAAGTTGAATTCTCAATTTGCTGATGAAGAAAGTATTCTGCAAAAACTTTCAGCAACAGATTCCTTCCAAACAAGAAATACTCATAACAACTTGAAGAGGATGTTGTGTGGGTGAAGTATTCGCAGTTGAAGGAAATGTTTTAACACCTTGTAGGCAAGGTGTTTCAATGGGGGATGGAATGTAACGAATGAGCTGTAACCATATGGGCTCTACCTAGTTAGTTAGAGAAGCCCAAGTAATTAGGAAGTTAGTTTTAGTTGTTGAATAAAAAGGGGTGGTGCGAAAGATTAGGGATGACCAGAGAATAAAAGTTTAGTGGTTTAATTTTACAACTTTGGAGATTGGCTTACTTGAACAAGCTACTTTGTAATTTCTTTACCTTTTTCTTAAGAAACAAACAACACACTTCTGGGCAACCAATCGAGTTTTGTTTGTATGTCTATTGGCCGGTTGTTTGGATATCTTATGAAAGTCCTAGTGCCCCACCGTAACTCCGTCTCCGATCACGATATATGTATGCCATACATGTTCTCGGTTCTCCGGCTCTTCTCTAACAAGGTTGCAAAGATTAAGGTGGACTCGATAGGGCTTTTTATTTAGAGTCAATTTTATGCATGATAATTCAATTATTTATAAATTTTATGCTCGTGAATTTACAAAATGATCCGGCGCGATTCAATGCTGCTTTGTTTTCATATGGATATCGCAAATATTTGTTAAGGTGGATTAACATGATAACTAATTATAAATTAATCACAACCTAAAATACTTGGAATTTATTATGCTCCTTTAAGAAGAAGTTAATTTTTAATTATTAAATAATTAGTCTGCATCCACTCCTCTCTTTAAAAAAAGATTATGTTCGTTATCCACAAGGGATTGGAAGCTTGTCGAGCTAGCTAAGCACAAAATAAGCAGTTTTTAAACTTTACGAATATTGTAAAGAAGTACTACAGCCAGGAGCAAACCCATGTAAATAGGTACGTTCGAAGAAATATGGGAAAATAATTAGTGAAATAATTGCATTTTTTTTAACTTAACAAATAAGCAATTACTTCACAGTACGCTTGAGTACCTTTAGGAGTTGGAGAGAGTTTGTCTTTAGATTAGGGAAATTTGCTTTTTAGTCCTTATGTTTTAGGTCCTTTTTAATTTTAGTCATTAACTTTCAATCTTCAAAATTTTAGTCCTTGAACTTTCATCTTTGTAAAATTTAGTCCTTCCGTCAGTCTGCTGTCAATTTTTGTACCGGTCGACCGCCAATTTTGAAGCGGTCGACCAGATATATATTTTGAAAGTGAGAGGTCGACCGGTACATGTAGCGGTCGACCGGTACAAATTTGACGGCAAACTAACGGCAGACTGACGGAAGGACTAAATTTTACAAAGATGAAAGTTCAAGGACTAAAATTTTGACCCTCTAAAATTCATGACTAAAAATGAAAAGGGATTAAAACTTAAGGACTAAAAAGCAAATTTCCCTTTAGATTACTATTGGACCGCCCTTTACTGCCCTAGCCGTGTAACAAAATCCGATGCCATGGGTCGCCAGTACATTATAATTCACTACTTTGTGGAAATGCATATATATGTGGAGGTGACCCTTTGAGGATTGTGAGTCAGATTTGTTATAAATTATAGTTAAACAACATTCCTATTTTTTTTTAAACAACAGCAAAGACCCATATAAAGCAAAGAGAGCCAACATGGCCGGCCGGTGCCATGGTCACCGGATCTTTGCCTTCAAATAACGACTTTCTATGGCCCTTCCCTTTCTCCGTCATCTTCGTCCTCATAATTCACTCATTCATACCCATCTCTTTTCTCCCTCTCTCTGAATTACAAATCTCAAAAGGCTTAAAAGTTGGAAAGAGAAACTCACGCACAGAGCAATAATTCGCTTTTTCTTTCCCAGTATCTTCTCCTCTCTCTCTCTCTCTCTCTCTCTCTCTATCTTTTGCCAGCTCTGCAAACTCGTCCTTCACATAACGCCCATTTCTCATCTTTCTCAACCCCATCATCACTATCACAGAGACGCCGATCACAGGTACGTCTGTTCCCCCCGACCATCGCTCCCACAATTCTCATAGCCTGATCAGCCTTTTCAATCCTAAGATTAATGCAACTTACAGTCTTTTTTTTCTTCCCAGAATTGTAACTCGATCCATTCACTTGATTGTCGTTGCCGTTAGAAATGTGTTATTGATCTGGGTCCATGTCACATCCTGACAATTGTTATGGCTTTTAATTTTTTACATGTTTATCTCTCTATTCGTATTCATTTTGAGCTTTGATGTGATAGATATGTAGGATCTTCGATTGTTTGTCATTGTCTACTTGCTTGATCATGTGTCTAGGTTGTTTTTCGTCTGTCAGCTGTGTGATCTTTCGCTTATTCTCGAGAGAAATTTGTTTTGAAGCTGGAACTGGATTCGACGACAGCTCCTAGCTATTGTTTTCGTGAAAGAGGTGATTGAACATGAAATTGAATACCAAGGAGAAGGAAAAAAGAGAGGAGCTCAAGATATTTAGCTCTGTCTCGAAGTCAATGAAGTGGTTAATTTTTATGGGTTTTTGATGTCTTGAAGTACTCTGTTAGACACATTCCGCATTGGTCTTGGATAACAGTATTGCTAGTAAAATCTGACTGCGCATTAGAAATTCAGATGTAGCCACGTAAAGCCAGTGCTCATGATTGTTTTGTGGAGCTCAAAATTATATGGAGATTTTTGGTTTGTCTTGATTTTGGGAGTATTGGACAGACTTGGAAGACGTTTAATGATTTTCAAAATTGATGTTGATGAGCTCGTTATAGAGATGATACTTTTGAGCAAGAATGGTTTGAGGGTTACTCGACTGTCTTCAGCGATCCCCTCGTAAGCAACTCTGGGACATAGCTTGGACAGGTCTTGTCTATCAGATATTGGGAGTATGGATGTTTGGGTTAAATAATGGTTTGGTTGCGGGGTATATGTGGTTACCAAAGGATAGCCACATGAAGTTTCTAAGGATGTGCACTTTTAGAAGTGTCATCATCTTGGATACTGGATAAGAATGGTCATCTTTGACTCTCCAGTATTTGTGTCTTTTTCAATTCTGTGCTTTGGTAAGTTTTGCATGCAGGAGATATTGTGAAGAACCACACACAAAATCATGTCATTATTCATGGAAAGTACGTTTTATGGGAGTAGTTCACAAGTTGGGGGTGACATATATGTGTCAAAGCATGAAGTTTCAACAAGGAGATCGAATTATGGAAAACTGCTATTCTGGACGATTTACATGTCTCTGAAAATTAAACTGGGAGTGTGGATAATGATTCCTGCTTGTATTTGATGGAGCTTGTGGAGGGAGAGGAACAACAGATGCTTTGAAGATACGGATCAATCTATGTATAGTTTAAGGGGTTTTATGTTGCAGTCTCTTTTTCTTTGGGCCAATGCAGTGTTGGGTTCTCCCTTTTCGGGTTTTCTGGATTTTCTTAGTTTTTTAGCTTGTTTGTGTTAGGTGTTATCAGTATAGTCTTTTGTACTGTTGACATCATTTTTTTTTGTTTCCTCTTTTAGTAAAACTTAACTTGCTTATCAAAAAGAAAATTGAACTTGGGATCTACTAAGTCTGAACTCTTTGGAAGGGCCATGATTATATCTGGACTTGAATCATAAAGAAGTCAAGATGTGACTAGGATGCCTAAACATGTTGCTTTTGTTGTCATCAGAGGTTCTTTTTAATAATCACTGGCTCCAATTGGTAGAGAAACAGGCAGTGAAGTGGTGGTGTAACATTACCAAAAGAAGAAAATAAAAAGGGTTATCACAGTGGAGTATGGAAGCTAGTGGATTATAGAACACTATGACCATTTCCCAAAGGATAATTTCATGGGATTGCCACTCCCAAATGTCCACATGCTAACATGAAGAAGAAGAAGAAGAAGAGAGAGAAAGCAAATTATTGTACATGTTCAATGTATTGATATATATATATATATATATATATACACACACTTTTACATTCTTGTACATGGTAACCCCTGGCTGTTAGAGATCTATATGTATACTCTTATTTTTTCAAATATGGCCTAGATGGCCTTTTACGTTAAGGCAGCCTCGAAATTTTTTGGAAGCTTGTCCCTTGCCTGATGTATTAGATTTTGGCCTGTGTTGGAAAAACCATCGATCCACTGTGGCTTATGAGTTTGGCAACTGAAAGAATACATGAGGTAGCATGGAAACTGGATTTAAGATATCAATCTGCTGCAAATTCTAGACTCTGACACTAAAGGGTTGAGTTGTTTGAGTTCCAATCAAAAATAGTGAACACATGCCAGCATTAGACGGACATAGAATAGATGTTCACTATATCACCAAATGGGTTTGTTGTGGAGGTTTTGTACATGAAAAATCAGTAAGTTCTTAGTTCGAATTTATTGGGATGTTGGCTGAAACCAGATGTGATAAATAGCAGCAATTCAAACATATAGACCATTAGGAGAAGATATTCCCTTTCAACAATAGTGATTGTCCTAGAGATAAGATGTACTTGTAAGGATCTTCGTGAAGCCTTTTCTATAATGATCTATGTTTAGTGAAGATTAATGACATTGAAAACTCATGTAGCTTTTCTTTGGGTAGTTCCTTTATCTGTAGACGTTGATGTGAAGCTATGCACTTGCAAAATTGACTCTCTTCTGGGATGATATCATTTTGATGACCTCCGCAGTTATGGGACCAACAAGCAAATTAATATTCATCACCTGCTTATGTTTAGGTCTTTGGATTTTTCTTTCAAAGAGGTTTTTTTTGGTTAAGTTGTTAGCTATAGCTACAGCATATTAGGCCCAAATCTTTTGATGTTCAATCTAACATCTTTTTAATCTACCCATTTCTTCTCTCTTGCAGTCAACTCCTTAAAACTCTTGACACCAGAACATAGGAGTTCGAAGATTTTTTTTTGGGCTTTTACTGAGACAGTAAGAAAGATTTCAGGCCATGTCTAGCTCTGCAAAATTGGATCCTGCATTTCAGGGAGCGGGTCAGAGAGTGTATCCTTACTATGATATTGGCAGAAGAAATGAAGTTTTGGACATTGTCTGTTTATTTATTTCTTCTTTTATTGTTCTGGATACGAGAGAGGAGAATATTGTAGAGGTTTACTTCAGCTACAGTTGCATATATGTTTGCATTTTCATGGTTTTTTTTTCTTATTGTTGACACTCTGCTTTTCCACTTCTAGATGTTAAACTTAACATCTTATAGAGGGACCGAAATTTGGCGAATTGAGAACTTTCAGCCTGTTCCATTGCCAAAGTCTGAATATGGAAAGTTCTACATGGGGGATTGCTACATCATCTTGCAGGTGCAGACTGCATTCAGTGCTCTTTTCTCTCTCTCTCTCTCTTTAACTTTTATATCTTCGCATCTAAATTTGCACCTCACTGGACACTTGAAATTAAACTTAGAAGCATGGGTGCTTTGTGGTTTTTTGTTTATTGAAGAAGTACAGATTGAACTGTCTGTGCTGAATCATTGTTACTGACTAATTATGTTATTCTCCTAAGTTACTCTGACTAGACATAAAGAAAAAGTGGCTTCTATTTTGGGTGTTTGAATGAAGGTAATATAGAAAGCTTTGATTAGATGTATGCTGATAAGAATTCCATAAATGCACATTCCCTAGTTACTTGAATGCTAGATTCTTCTTTGTTCGATCTTTTGTCTGTTTGTTCCAACAAAGGAGGGCCTGTGTTCGACTCACATAATTATTGATAACAATGACAAAAGGAAGTGTTATATTCTACTGGAATGCATATTATGTTCTTTGCCTTTCATATTTGTTCTCTTGTCCTGTCATCATTTTCGCATACAACACAGGGCAAAGGAGGTGGTTCTCTCCTTGATATACACTTCTGGATTGGGAAGGATTCTAGTCAGGTGTGTCGTATCCTCTTTTTCGTCAGTCAGAGTTTAAATTTGCCTCTGATATTTTGTTTACATATAGAGGTAAGATTGAAGCTAAAAATGTGCCTCATAACTTCTTGCAGGATGAGGCCGGAACCGCAGCTATAAAAACTGTTGAACTTGATGCGGTTCTCGGAGGACGTGCGGTGCAGCACAGGGAATTACAAGGCCACGAATCTGACAAATTCTTATCATACTTTAAGCCTTGTATAATGCCGTTGGAGGGTGGTGTCGCATCAGGATTTAAAAAGCCTGAGGAAGAAGAATTTGAAACAAGGTTGTATATCTGTAGAGGAAAACGAGTTGTCAGATTGAAACAGGCAGGGCCAATTAACTTCTGCAATTGTTGAATTCTTTTACATGTGGGTTTGGATTGGTCAAGGACTTATCATTCGCCATTTTTTTTTTTGTGCAGGTCCCTTTTGCTCGGTCATCGCTGAACCATGATGATGTATTTATTCTGGACAGTCAGAATAAGATTTATCAGTTCAATGGTGCAAATTCAAATATCCAGGAAAGGGCTAAGGCCTTGGAAGTAATTCAGTTTTTGAAGGAAAAGTATCATAAGGGGACATGCGATGTTGCAATTGTTGGTAAGAGCACATGTATATGCGATAGTTCTGCTGCTTTAATTATGTCTACCTCCCTCAACAAGCCTACATTAACACTTCTTTCTCTTGTTCTTGTCTATTTCTATTCATGGCTCCTCTTCTTTTGATTGCTTTATTGTAATTGATGGAGTTCCCCATGCCAGATGATGGGAAGTTGGATACTGAGTCAGACTCTGGGGAGTTCTGGGTCCTCTTTGGTGGCTTTGCTCCAATTGGCAAGAAGGTCACTTGCGAAGATGACATTATTCCTGAGGCAACTGCTGCCAAACTTTATAGGTACTGGCCTCTTCTATTTTGTATTTGTGTATAAAAGTGAGTCTTTCTTTGGCGAACTTTTCGCCTTTTACTTTTTTCTTTTGTTTTCCACTTATGGTTGAAAAGCATTGTTTTTTCAAGTAGTGGTAGCAGCATCTTGTAATGGGAAGCAGAGATTAATGTCTAAATTCTTTCATTTCACTTGATGACCTGTTGCTGTGGGCCTTATGTACATGTGGTTGTCCCAACCCCCCCCCCCCCCCTCCCCCCTCACAAAAAACAAAAAAACAAAAAAGAAGAATATGTATAACTCTTCTTTGTTTTTTTTTTTGGTTCAATTTTCCCCTTTGGAGAGGAGGAGCTTGGAAAGTGTTGTTTCAAATTCACGGGGTATCTTCTTTGTTCCATAATTTAGTTGCCAGGGGAACCTTAATAACCAAGGTGGTTTCCCTTGCTTGGGCAGTTAGTAGGAGCAAAGTGCAAGAGGTAGAGTTTCTGGTCAGTGGCTTTAGTCTGTATCTCTTTGTGCATCTCTGTGTGTTCACTTTAAATGCATGAAAAGCAAATGAAGATGAATGTACTATTTGGAGTTATGATGTCATTCTGCAGCATTAAAATCTACCCTAAATTTACTGCTAATTCTATCCTTCCCATCAAATAGCACATTACTGCCATTTTTCATTGAAAATCATGAAGCAAGTTACAGTGAAAATTATCCAGTTGTGCTGTATGAAGATGAAGAGTTTCAAGTTACTAATAAAGGCAATTGCCATGGAACAGATGATATGGTTTTGTTTGGAATTGTTTGTTCCTGCTTTCTAGAAGGTTTATTGAAATCTTAGGTCTTAAGTGTGGATTTCTTGTACAGTGGTTGCTTTCAAGCTGTTTTAGTTTATTGCCTTGCAGATTATGGGGAGAGGTTGCTCTGTGTGTGTGTGTATAGTCCACCTCCTCCTTATGCTTCCTTTGGACTCTATGAGATTTTCCTGTGATTATTTCAGTGTGTTATTTTGTTGATCTTTGGTATTTATGAATTACCAGGATCAGAGTCAATGAGACCCTGTAAATGTCAATATTGTCTTAAGTTCTTAAGGTCATGCATCTAATGAAGAGGCTTGTTGTGTTATAAACCGAGAACATATTGCATTATCCTTTGTTTGTGTTTTTTGAGATTTTGTTATACCTCTACATTGAGTTTCTTGCTTTTCTTCTGTGACGTCACATAATGAGTGTCCACTTTCAGAAATCAAAGCATTTATACCTACATCTTACCATATGGCGCCCTACAAACTAATAGAAGTGGAAGGAAGACACCCACACTAGTATTAAAGTATTTCATGATGTCTATACTTATCAACTTAATGTTAACTTTTTTTTGCTGGTTTCCACAGCATTACTGATGGACAGATTAAGATAGTTGAAGGTGAACTATCCAAATCCCTGTTGGAAAACAACAAATGCTATCTGCTGGACTGTGGCGCTGAGATATTTGTCTGGGTTGGTCGGGTAACGCAAGTGGAGGAGAGAAAAGCTGCCATCCAAGTGGCTGAGGTAGTGGTGTGGGATCTATTTCTTCACGTATTAGTGAAAATAGGGATTCTTAGCTTCAATTTCATCTCCAGGAATTTGTCTCTAGTCAAAATAGGCCAAAAGCTACACGTATTACCCGGCTTATTCAAGGTTATGAGACACATTCATTTAAGTCGAACTTTGACACTTGGCCCTCTGGATCTACAACTCCTGCCAATGAGGAAGGAAGAGGCAAAGTAGCAGGTAGCTGTCATTTCCTCATGCGTACATTAACAGGAATATTTCTAGGTAACCTTATTAAGTATTTTATTGTTTGCACTGCTAGCTTTGTTGAAGCAACAAGGAGTTGGTGTCAAGGGCATGACAAAAAGTGCTCCCGTAAATGAGGAAGTCCCACCTTTGCTTGAGGGAGGCGGAAAGATGGAGGTCTAGTTGATACCTTTCTATTATTGCTTTATGCAATGACTGGATTACATAGGCTGCGTAAAATTGAGTTTCTTTTCAAATATTAACTATTGCTTTTTCCCCAGGTATGGTGCATCAATGGAAGCGCCAAGACTCCACTGGCCGTTCAAGATATTGGTAAATTTTACAGCGGAGATTGCTACATTGTCTTGTACACATACCACTCAGGTGAAAGGAAAGAAGATTACTTTTTATGCTCTTGGTTTGGAAAGGATAGCATTGAGGTAATTTCATTGTCTTGTTTGGGTTCAGATCTGTCAAAGAATGGCTTCCTAGAGTTGCATGCATTGTTTGTAATAAGTACCACTTGCAATTTTTATTCAGAATCTGTAAAGAACGGCTTACAGTTTCATGTATTACAAGCAATGCATTTCTTGTAATACGTGCCATTTGCAATTTCTTTTCCACTTTTACTCAATGGGTCTTAAATTCAAGACTTCACCCTCCATTCTATTCTTACAAGGGCAGAAAGTGCACTTTAAGCTAGGACGTAGGCCAATTCATGCACTGTTTTGTTAGACTGGGAAACATTGGCAGTTGCTTTTCTTATCTAAGTTTGGATATGTACAATCTCGCTGTTTCAGTATCCACTCCCATGAAAAATTTACTCATCGTTGTCTGAACTTTTGTTTGAATCATTAATCTTCACTGCTCTGAAGCTACTCAATCATTTCAACCATTGTAATCATTGTTATGGTAAATTTTGTTTGTTCTTGACTCAGAAACTGTTATGTCAACCATGTAAGGATGGCTACATGGTTTTTCCTTTTTCTCCCCCTTTCAAATCCACTTTCTAGAGCATATATTCTGTTCATCAATTTCTCAGCCTTCTATGGTTACTTCACCTATCCACTTGCTTCTGGTCTTTACCCGTATCTGCCACCTGGAATCTGTCCTTATTCTGCAGTCAGTGACCCACCTTTTTTTTTGGGTAATTCAGTGACCCATCTGATGGAAAAAGCATCCTGACCTCTTCCTCTTCTGTGCTTGTGAATAGCAAATTGCTTGGACCAATTAGTTAAAGACATTTCTTTTGGATTTAATTTATTTTAATGAAGAGTTGCAGCTTCTTGTGTTATTTATTCTTGCTTGATTGAACTGTGGTTATTTTTCAAGTTTGATAATTTGTGAGTAATTTAGTAAGATTGAAGATCACATACTGCGACACAGTCTTGTGATGTGTCTCCTTTTAATAAGCCCTATCAAACTTCAAATTTTGCTTATTGCTCATGAACAGCGAAAATATGTGCATAATTCACTGTATTGGTCAGATTTGTATAACTTTTTAGTGTTATGTCATAAAATTTCTTCTTTAAGATGAATCATGTTAGTTGGTACGATGATGTTGTGTCAAGATATACTTTTCCAGATCTTTTTTCAATACCTGTGGATAAAGAGCTTCGATTGCCTTCCATTTGGGAGTATCAGGAGGAGCATGTCATTGGAAAATTAGATCTGTGAGACCTTTTGCAAGATTTGCAACTAGAGTCTGTTGATTAGCTTTTGATGTTTGAACTTTGTATGAGGTGCTTAGAGAGCTTGCAGCTGTGAGGTCCCCATGGAAATCATGTGCCAAGGTCATGCTACAAGATGCTTTTCGTTAGAAGAAATGGTTGAATCATGGTGACGGATTTTATGTCTAAGAATTTTGGTGAGACAGTGGACCTTCTTCTACACTTTTTGTTGAGAATAAAGTCATGGTCTATATAGCCTTTGTCTCCATCATGAGTGCATTGAATGGGGGCTCAGACTGTCGAGGAAATAGTGCGTTGGATAGAGAAATTCTTCATTGAGAAAAGGGTTTCTTTGGAGGGAAAATGCTCGTGCTATTATGTGATGGAGGACGACTAACTGCACTTTCAGTGGCATAGAGCGAAATGGGAACTCACTTTAAACAAAATTTTCCATGCTCTTTGTATGATCGGAGGATTGCATTGTGCGAATTACTCTGTTTTTCTTTCCTGGATTTGTTTGCCCTTTTGAATCTCTACTTGCAATATCTTCAGAGGACGTAATAGCTATATTGAGTGTATCTTTTCTTCTCTTACTTAATTTGTGATTTTTAAAGAGGTTTAATCACGATATTTCAATAGTACTGCACAATTTTCTGATCTCTCCACTCTTGAAATCAGTTTAATTCAACTTGGAACTTGAATCTATTTTGTTTTCCAAATGCTTGCATGACAGAAAAGATGGCGAATTTTACATTGATTTTTTTGAATCCATTGCAATATAGGAAGACCAAAAGATGGCTACTCGCTTGGCTAATACCATGTTCAACTCGTTAAAGGGGAGACCAGTTCAGGTAGCGTATATTTTTTATTCAAAATGGTTAATGTCACCCAAGACTGGCATATAATGAGTGCTTATTACAGGGTCGCATATTCCACAGTAAAGAGTCACCACAATTTGTTGCACTTTTTCAGCCTATGGTGATCCTCAAGGTACTGTGCTTAAGCTTGCATGAAATTTCACCATTTATATCCAGATTTAGTTGTAGTCACTGTGGTAAGATGTGTTTCCTCAACAAGCGAGCTAATGGCTAACAGTTGTAATTGTTTGGTTTCACCTTTAGGGAGGTTTGAGCTCTGGTTATAAAAAATTTATAGCTGAGAAAGGTTTGATGGATGAAACTTACATGGCGGATTCTGTTGCACTCATTCGGATATCTGGAACTTCTGTTCATAACAATACAGCTGTGCAAGTTGATGCAGTATGTGCTCATTGGGTGTCTTCTTTGTTATCCTTTTTGCTGTGTCAGTCTGTTTGTTGAAAATTTGGTTAGCCATATTAATATGTAAGTTTTTGCTTTTATTAACAGTACATTAGACCACCTAGAATTTCCATATTTTTCCTTTTTTAATTGGTCTCCTAGGGCTTGATCACTAAAGGCATCAACCCAGATCAAATGGTTGTTGTTCATCATATCTAAGCGTGCCCCAATTATTTTGGGGTTCTTGAACACCTCCCCTCACAAGCTCAGCGGAAACAATACTAATGCACATTAGGTCCAATAGCCAAATTGGAAACTGAAATAAAGACAAATCGGCCTCACATGTAGAGTCCAAGAACCAGAAAGGGCAGGTGGGGGGTTAATACCAAGGTAGTTCATGCGACCCAAAATTGTAAGCTAGTAGGTGGAGAGGCCCAACAACTTCCAACATCCATAACCAAGCATTCACACACCAATGTGGATTGCTCACAATTACGGTATCTTGTTTTTTGTTTTTTATCTTTTAATTATAACTTTCAATGTTGAACGGACTAGATAAATCTTTGACGTTTGGAGGCTAACAAAAAAAAGCTAAATGTTCACTAAGTCCCGTTTTCCTCTCTTCTTTTGAAATGCAAACCATTCTTATTGTATCATTTTGCTAGACGCTGGTAATTATTCGGATCATCTAGTTGTTATTCTAACAGGAGTATATGGATCCGTACAATTCTTCTTTAGGTTGCAACATCATTGAACTCAACAGAGTGTTTTCTCCTGCAATCTGGCTCTTCAATTTTCACCTGGCATGGAAATCAATGTACCTTTGAGCAGCAGCAGCTAGCTGCAAAAGTTGCAGAGTTTTTGAAGGTATACTTCTTTCTCAAGATGGCTCTCTTTGGCTTTAACATGTTGTGGCTTTGAGATGTAGAAGCATCATTCAAAGCATGAGGAAGGTGGCTCAGCCTGTTTGTCAGTTGAACATATCTCTAGGAAGTACACTTTACTTTTTGACTTTTTACAATAAGAGAAAATAAGATTGTGACGTGAAGACTCTTCTTTTTAAGCCTTCCGACGATTTTATGTTTGGCTATAACTTTCTTTTCCTCGTCAAAAAAATTAGCCAGGGTAATATTATTGTATTTTAATACATTCTTTAGCAACCAACCTGAGCACTTGTGTTGGGAATGTGGAGTGCTGGGTTGAGTCTAGAATATTTCAGATAAATTTATGGAAACATGTCTGGATATGTTCACCAGTGTAACATTTATTGGTGTTTTGTTTCCTTGGTCGAAAACATTGATGGTGGGAACCCAAAATACCAGGTGGAAGTGTACTTGGAATTTATCCAATGCATGCTTAACATAGTTTCTGGCCATCTTATGCTGAGTCTCCCTCAAGTATTGTTATTAATCATGTAAAGAATGACTTGTTTTATTCAGCCTAGAGTTTCTCTGAAACATGCCAAAGAAGGAACAGAGAGCTCATCATTCTGGTTTGCACTTGGAGGGAAACAAAGTTACACCGGCAAAAGAGTGTCTCCGGAGATTGTCAGAGATCCCCACTTGTTTGCGTTCTCCTTCAACAAAGGTATCGGCTCAGTTGATGGTTCCAAATGAAGTTTTTCCAAGAATTGAAATATGACGATTTTCAGTTGTTCATAGTGCTAATTCTCTATTCTAACTCTCATTATTCTTGATCGTGTTCGTTGTCATCTGGATCTGCCCAGAAAAGTTTCAGGTGACTAGACATCCTTATATCATGTCTCAGGCTTTTCAGTAACCTCTATATTCATTTCCTCTCTAACTATCATTGGACAGGTGGAAGAAGTTTACAACTTCTCTCAGGATGATCTGTTGACAGAGGATATCTTGATACTCAACACACATGCTGAAGTGTTTATTTGGGTTGGTCAGTCTGTAGATTCCAAAGAAAAGCAAAATGCTTTTGAAATTGGCCAGGTACAGCTGGACTTATTTATACTTTTGCCATATTTTCTGGGTCATCATGTTCTTATGCAATTGCTTTTTCATTTTCTTTTGGCTTCCAGAAATACATAGAGATGGCTGCATCACTCGAAGGGTTGTCTCCAAATGTACCACTATATAAAGTCAGCGAAGGAAATGAACCATGCTTCTTCACAACATACTTTTCATGGGATTATGCAAAAGCTATTGTATGTGTGGAGGACATATCTGTCTTTAATCATGGAATATCTTCTTTGTTAACTTTCTTATACAAATTATTTTCATTGTCTATGATCAAGGCTGATATTGTTTTGGCAAAATCCACAAGAAGTTGAAATAGGACCCAATATATGACCAATGGATGAAATGACTTGAAATATCTCGATCAAGGATTAAATAATTGGAACCGCAGTTTTCTAATTGTAGGAGTTGGTGCCTTGCTCACTATTCTTTGATTCACTTTTTACCCTTTCCAATCAAGTTATGGGAGACTCTTAGTAAGTAACAAGCAAACAATAGTTAGCAGCAAGTGCAAAGTGCAGGAAGTGAGAGGAACTTGGAGAATCAGGAAGCATAAAATGATGTGACAGGCAACAGATTTGAAGCGTTCATACTGGTGTATGTAACATAATAACTTGAAAAGAATCTAGATGTTAAATATGAAAGCTTACAAGCTTGAAAATTCTTGGAAGTGCAAGCTCAAATGCCAGACCTGTTTAGGTGTGACTTTGAAGTTTCATGAGAACTAACACTAGAGAGTTTGTGATGGAAAAAAAGGAGAGAAAAAACAACTAAACACCCCCCCCCCCCAACAAACCCAAAAAAAAAACAAAATGATAGAAGGCTGGTATTCTTTTTGCAGCAAATTTAAGATTGCTGTGACATGTAAAAGACTTTGCTTTTTCTTTTTGTTGCTTAGAAGATCACCAATTGATTACAGAAAGTCCTTATCAAATGTGGACCGTTTGATTATTTTTAACATTTGTCCTTGGCAAATATTTTCATGGAATGCAGGCTCAAGGAAACTCATTCCAAAAGAAGCTGGCGCTCTTTTTTGGCATTGGCCATGCTGTAGAGGTAGCCTTGAACTTAACCTTCTCTAACTGGTGTATTTGGAATTCTGTTGCGAGAGCAAATTGATGTCTACTTTATACGAGGGCTATGTGATGAAGTTCAAGCTGACTGCCTATAAATTGAAATTTGAAGTTAAAATATTTGGTTCTCCGGTTTCTTTTTATCTGTCTTAATGCTTACGTTTTAGGCAACATTTAAAGCTAACTTCAATGATTCCAAAGCTGTTGTTTTACAATTATTACTTTTCTATCATTTTTTCTATCATTTTTTTTTGGCTGCGGGGGGGGGGGGGTACAAAAACAGTTCAGCATTCCAAGGTTGAGCTGGTTATGTCCCAGAAACGATTTTTTTAAACAAGCTTGGTTTTTTATCTGCGGGGACAGCCTCTTTGGGAACCTTTTTAACCCTGCATTTACAACAAATCAAAAAAGACGTTTTACAAAAGTATTTGGGGAAAATACAATTTCCACCCACAAACTACCAGGGTAGTGACACATTGCACCCTCAAACTACCAATGTTAGACACTTTACACCCTAAACTACACACTTTGACACATTACACCCTCAAATTACTAATATTAAACACTTTGCACCCTCCATTTTACAATAATACCCTTAATACATTAATGAATTGACAACAATATCTTTAATATATGCAAAATGGATCAAGGGTATTATCGCCATTTTAGTCTACAAATTTGACATAGGGTGCAAAGTGTAAAACCTATGGTAGTTTGTGGGTGAAAAATGTATTTTCCCCAAAGTATTTAATATCATACACAAGTTACTATTACTTCCTCTAAATGTTGCCACAAGGCTGCATTACTACTTGAAAGTTCCTTCACCTTAAGACAGAGTTTGAAGTATAGAGCCTTATGTGAAAGCAATTGCAAACTAGTTATGTTGTGTTTAGTCATGAGATTTGCTTTTGTAGTTGTAATCTAATCCATGCTTGCCACTTGATCTTTCTTAGCAGTACCGTTAGTATGCGTATTGTATTGTTGCTTCTGTTATTGTTACTTCAGTGGCTCTTGTCATCACATTTTTTTTGGTTGTTGTTGTTCCTTAATCTATAGCTTATTTCAAGACAGAGTTTGAGTTGTTCCTTAAGCTTAATGCCTCCTGGCTCCTGTAAATCTTCTTGCTGCTGAGATGCTAAATGAAATCTGTGTCTATGTTTCTGCATGTGTCTATTTGGGCATTCCATAGTACATGTTCTTTGCCAACAAAGTGATGGTGTGATATTTTGTGTACATCTGGGTCAGGATAAATACAGTGGGAATCAAGGAGGATCAACTCAAAGAGCTTCAGCTCTAGCTGCATTATCTTCTGCATTTAATCCATCATCTGGGGAATCAGCCAATGCGGTAAACAAACTGCTAATGTCTCTATTATCTTACTAAAATTGGGTTGACCTTTTCTCTTAGCTGTATACTAGAACTGTGTCTTCATTAGTGTTGTCTGAGGAGGCACAACCTATTTGTTTTACATATATGATACTAGGCAGATAAAGGGCTGTTCTGGAAGAAGTCATTGTTGAATAACATGACCAGCCTAGCTTAGAGGCAGTGAATTTGAGCGCAAGTTGGGCTTCGATAGGCTTGGTAATTCAACCTTTGCTAGGTTATCTCTTATGATTTGAAACGGGCTTGCATGGGACTCAGCAGTCCCGCTTATGGAAGTTCCCAAATACTGCCAAAAGGGGTGTCTTTGTACACGCTGGTCTCAAATGGAAGTTACATGCCTTGCAGAGATGGTAATTGACACTGCAGGGACAAACAGCAACAAAAAAGGGTACTGCAGGGAAGAAACGAAAATGGAAGCCTAATGGAGGTGATTTCTTTTAAATTTCATGAGGGAACCACTCTTATTGCAATTGATACGAAAAGCAATTTTCTACTTTTTTTTTTCAAGTTAAGAGGTAAATGACTGAAAATCCCCAAATTTGTTGCTCAAAATTTATAGGGGGCCCCACCTAGATTCATCACTGGTTGGCTGTGCACTATTATAATGCCTCTTGCTACGGAATGAGTATGTCTAGAAGAAGAACGTTGATAATAATCTTGGGAACAAATGCAATTTGGCCAGGATTATTCTTGCTCTTCAAGATTGTAATTGTAAGATTTGAAAAGTTCTCAGGGTGCGACAAAAAGAAAAGTGTAGCAAATGATGCCTAAAAACCAAGGGGAACAGGATCTCGCATACAGAGGTGAGGTGAGGGCAGCAATCCTAGTCGTGGTGAGGTCAGCAATTGGCCAAACAGAGGAATGCAATATATACTCACTAATTGTACAAAAGTGAGATATTTCACCCGGATCATGCAGTATGAAAAGTTTCAGACTTATTCTTAAGATAACGCATTTTCCTTTGAAAAATATTTATAAAAAGATGGAGATGCACATTTGACATGTATTATCGTAGTTAGTACTTATTTCAATGCATCGGCAATTTATGTGGATGATATGGAATGGTGTACTAGTGAAGAAACCTTGGGCAAGCTTTTTGGTAATTGGACAAGTCATGCCTTCTTTTGCTCTAACTGAGAAGGGTTTTTGGACACCGCTGGTACAATGTGGTTTTGTTGCCTCCATCGGATGGAAGGATTCAATCTGCACCAGGGGTTGTACCTGAAGAGCTCGCTCATGATTTTGGTGCCAGAATAGCTGTTATAGCATTTATCTATCTTTCATGCCTCGGCATAGTTTTCATGCCAAGTAGTATCAAGTTTATAGCCGTTGGTGATGTTCATGGAGACATGTCAGCATGTCTTTGAGACATTGATGTACTGAATCAACTCCAGCTGTGTACAATGTGATCTTGTTGGTTTTGGCTTCCAACAACAACTTACGGTAGCACGCAAGCTGCAGTCCAAGCTTTACAAGTGGGCCGTTGTTCTGGTGCAACTATAGTCTTCCGTGTGGTGTCACTATTATAACTTGTGTTCTTCTGCATTCGTTTCGTTATAAATTTCAGTACCAGGTTTATGCCAGATGGTTATGACCATGTCAACATGTCTATGTGTCTTTGAGATGTTCTTATTCTAAGTCAACTTGGGCACTATTGCAGGCTCTGGAGAAATCCAATGGGACAAGTCAAGGAGGATCTAGGCAAAGGGCTGAAGCACTAGCTGCCTTAAACTCTGCATTTAATTCATCCTCTGGTGCGAAAATTTCTGCTCCTAGGCCATCTGTCGCAGGTCAAGGATCTCAAAGAGCAGCAGCAGTTGCTGCTCTTTCATCAGTTCTTACAGCTGAAAATAAACCATGCCCTGATGGTTCTCCTACCCCATCCAGCAGCAATCTATCAGAAACTAACCCCCTTGGTATGTAAACGTTATCACATGATGATGTTTGTGAAATAAGTGTTGTTGACATACATTACACATATGATTTGTTCACATCAAGTTGCCCAAAGCTGCTATTTTGTAAAGGGACACCATACAACCTCCCACCCCCAAAGAAAAAAAAAGCAGCCTAATATTCATCTTCATCCTTCCTCTTCCTTCCTTCCATCCCCCTACCCCCTTCCCTCGTTCCTTTGATGTTTAGCTAGATTGTCCTTGTTGGAAAATTCAGACACCTGGACTCTGCTAACTGCTAAGGCAGTAGAGGAGTGGGGACCTCTCATGTTAATTTCATCAATTGAAAGATATACATGGTGTATTAAGAAAAATTGTAATAACCATCCTTTTCTTTTGGAGTGATATCTCATTCTAGGGAAAAAGGAAAAATGGTTGTAACCAGCACCCGGCATCCGTGTCTCCTTAACAAGTAAATTAGAGCCGTATTTTTGTTCACTTGTATCTAAAACTTATGCATCTATTGCTCATTTTGAGTTCTCGCCGCAGAAGCAAAGAGTGAAAATGCCCAATCTGAAACAGAGGGTCCTCAAGAAGTTTCAGAAGCGAAGGAGGTGGAGGAAGTTTCACCTGCTTCAGAAAGCAATGGGGAGGATTTGGAGCCAAAGCAAGAGACAGCCCAGGAGGATAATGATTGTGGAAGTCGTCAAACATTTAGTTATGATCAACTGAAGGCAAAATCTGATAATCCAGTGAAGGGAATTGATTTTAAGAAGAGAGAGGTTGGTTCAATTATTATGTCTGTTGTTTAGTTCTTATGAAATTTCGTATTAACGTTTTTCTCTTCTTGTTTCTGAATTTCCAGGCTTATCTGTCAGATGAGGAGTTCCAAACTGTGTTTGGGGTGACCAAAGAAGCATTCTATAAATTGCCCAAGTGGAAGCAAGACATGCAGAAGAAGAAAGTTGATTTATTTTAGAGAGCAGGCTCATTTAAAGAGCAGATTTCCCACCACCTTTTGCTTCTTTGTTCCTCTGTTGTGTTGATCTTCACTTCCAAGTTGGATATCTGTGGTTTTTTGGTAGAAGAGCATGCCTGGTTTGCAGTGTCTTAGCATTGAGGTATGTGCACTTGATGAACATAGATGTGATGGCAGCGATATTGATTGTGATGGCATCTGAGGAGTGACTTTTTTATTGTTCTACTTTTAAACTGCTGCAATCCTTTTGAAATTGTTACGGGTTCTAGTTTTAAAGGCCTGAGGAAGTCAGATTCTTTAATTTGGTCGAAATTTCATTTTGTGGTCATCTGGCTGTTGGCTATGTTTTATTTTTGTGCAAAAAAGGGAGTTGTATAGGTAACGCATTTGGACTCGGATTCTAATATAAACAATGGAAATTGGTTTGTTGGTTGCCACTTGTGATTTGTGTATCAGTGCCGAAAATGAAGGAAATCGTAAGCTCAATGCTTTAAAGAGGCTATACCCTGTCTCATGCTCCGTTGCAGATGGACGTCCACGTGCCAATTTTTTTAGCAGTTTCTGTTTGTAAGGTGTTGTGTTCATACAACACAATTCCGCACTGCTTTTTTGTTGTTGTTGTTGTTGTTCCTTAGGCTTTTCATGCCCTCCATGCTTCCCTCTTTCTTCTCTTTCTTAAAACTGTCCCAACTCCCCCCCCCCCCCCCCCAAAGCAAAAGAAAGAGTAGAAATAGAAGTGACAGAATGGAGGGAATGTATTAGTTGGGACCTCAGAGTTTGAGAAACGTGTGATGGGATAAACATTCTAAACTGGTGGAATCAAGTGGGTTGCGCTATTATTGCTATCGGTGGTATTGTCTACGCGTTTTCTTGACTAGACTAAATGGAAACTGACGGTGGGTTACGCTGTTTTTTTATAAGCAATTCCATACTCTCTCTTATTAGGGAAGTCACTCCGCTCTTTATTTACAAAACCAATACTGAAATACAAGGAGAAGCATAAAAGCTTTGGGGAATACAAAATTCATAATATTCTGGAAACCAAATACATCCCCATGTGAAAGACACTGCAAGAAACCACATCAAAAAAAGTACTTTAACGGCAAAATGAGCTGCTTGTATAATCATATTTAGGAGTACTTTCACTGGTTAGACGTAGTGACAAATATTTCTTTCTGGATTACCGAGTTTACATTTACTATTGTGGATGTCCCAACATCAATGGATACAATGTTTTTTCGAAAAATAATTAATTTCATTTTATTAATTTAATTCTTCTATTTTTCATGTTAAATTTAACTCTATCGATCGATGGGATTTTTCAGTGTCTCATCTCGACCGCGTGACATGGACCCTAACCTGATGGGCCCCCTCCGTGTAGAGACTTGGAGGCAGTTGTCCCCTAAGAAACAATCAAAACTGCGTGCGAAGGTCTGCGTAAATTAATTGCTCTGACTTAGACCAACAACTAATTTAATTGGATGAACATTTATTTATATGGTGTACGTTGTTTCTTTGCGGAAAAAATGGGCGACGTATTGATAGGGGGAGAGGAGAATTTTCTTGCCACACTGACGTTTAAAATGTAAACCCGGAGAAACTGATCTTGATGGATTACATATATAGGTACTCAACCCTTTGAATCGCGACCGCATGAGATGGGCCCTCGCCTGATGGGCCCTCTCCGTATTCGGACTTGAAAGCTGTTGTCCCTTGAGAAATGGTCAAAATTGCATGGAAAACTTTTGAGTAAATTAATTAATTTAATTTGTACCAACCAGCTAACGTAATTGGACATTGGACATTGATATTTCCAATAAAGAGACCTCTGCATTCTTCGAAAAATTTTGCCCCCAATAGTTGTCACTTGACAATGTCAAGTCAAAACCCCCTGTCAAAGAGAAGCAGAAGACCACTAAACCATTTTTTTTCTTAGCCACTGCCATATTATTTCTGTAATAGATAATATCATATATGAATTATTATATTATATCTAACAGAAATAACCCTTAATATTATTACAAATTGGATAGTTCAATTGAATGGAATAAAATGTTGGTCATTTAATCAAAATATTATCATATGATTATGGTAGTATTAGTTTTGTATGACCTTTTTAATCAAAATATTACAAGTTCATGAATCATATCTTTGAACTCATCCATTCTCACCACCCTAAATGGCAACTCATCGACGATTATGAATCGAGCGATGACCCTCCTAACATTCTTCTCATCATACGTATCTATCTTCATCTCCCCCACCACATCCCCTTTACCAATTTTGAAGAAGCATCGTGAGTGAACTTCGATTGAGAGAAATCCAACTTACTTTGCTTCCGTTGATAGGCTAAACAATCCTTCAAGTGGGACCTCATACCGGAGGTCCCTCGATAGGTGTGGTGAACCACAGCCGCGTGATTACAATAGTTACATTTTGTCATTGGCTTCTCTAGATCAGTCATTTTTTCATCCCTTGTGAAATAATCTCATATGGAAGACGGTTGAGAGACTTTCCTCCTCTTTGGGAGAGGTGGTGCTAACACATTAACATCACCCCCAACTTGAGGAGCTGACTCCTCACCAATAATAGAAGAGGAAGCATCTGCTCCTACTTGGGGGCATGATATCGGTGAGTCAACCGCGTGAGTAGAAGAATAAGTAAACAAATCCATCTGAGAAAACAAAAAGTTTTGAAAAATATATATATAAGATTTTTATCCCCTAAAATACTCATACTCTAATAGTCATTTTAAAACTGCATAATAGTCATTTAAAAAAATATAATAGAAACCAAACATTAAATTAAATTAAATATACTCATTACTCATACTCTATTTGCATTAAAATATATACTCATATACAATCAAATAATCAATCAAGATTCAAGCTCACTCTCATCCTCCAATTGTAAACAGATCCACAACTTCAAACAAAACCAAATCCTTCAATCAAGCTCATTCTCCACAGTTTCACAACCTAATCTAATAAATACTTTACAATAAATAATTAACTAAATAAGTGAACAAAATTTTTACCTCAATGCAATGCACTGACCACACATGACACAACACAAATTCATAAATCACAATCTGTCAATCTTGTACCCTACACTAAAAAATTAATTAGTTAACAAATAATGAAATGAAAAAAATATTGATTCTAATGAAAATGAAATTGAAAAAAAAACTATAAAATTAAACAGAGAGGCAGAGACGCCAGAGAGGGTAGAGGCAAAGCTGTTCGAGAGAGAGAGAGAGAGAAAGAGAGGCAGAGGCTAGAAAGGCGGTAAATGGTAGAGGGCAAGCGGCCTTGGCCCTTGGCCTTCGGCGGCGTCACGACAAAGGGACTGAGAGTGAGAGAGACAGCGAGTCAGCAACCACCAAGACGAGAGAGAGAGCTGAGCAGTGAGAGTGAGAGTTCGAGAGCCTGTCCAAAACTGTGTGTTTTGGTTTTATTAAAAAAAAAAATCGATACTAGAATTCTACCCTGTTTCGGCGGAATTATCGGGCAGTATACGGTGGGCGGTGGGAGGAACCGATACCGGAACCGAAATTCCGGTACCTACGAAAGTTTTGCCCACCCCTAGGGTAGAGGAGAGTTTTCTTGCTTTGGACCACTGAGGTTGAATAGGTATACCAGGGAGATGTTCGGCTTCAAACTTTTCGGTGGATTCGAATACAGACAAGCCTCATGTTCGGCAAAATTAAAATCTTCATCCGCATGTGTGGCCCCCACCGTCTGACTCCTCCCAGCAGGCTTGTCCCCTTCTCTGTTCGGTTTCAAACTGCTGTCATGCTACTGTAGCGTGGCAGCAGTTTGTCGTTTTACAACTTTTTTGCTTTTTTTGCTTCTTTTTTTTAACCTTTAAATATTTAAATTTTAAAAAAATTAATAAATTCGAATTAAAAAAACAACTTTAAAAATCATCATTATTTTTTACACATCATCAATCTCTACACAAACACCAATACAACTCTAACACCATCTAAAAATTCACAAAAGACTCCAAATACTACAAAATTTCTCAAACCAAACATAACCCAGGAGAAACTGACTTGATGTATTAGCTCTTCTCCTTTACTTTAGTTAGTTTTCTTCCCCTAATCAAGAAGTTACGCATAAAAAGGGAGTTTTCTCCGCTCCCACACATGGAAATGAAAATGTTGCTGGCCAATAATTATTAAGCACCCTTGGCTCCTTGCCCATGCACGAGTCACCGAAGAAACTGAACTCTCTTTTTTTAAAAAACGTTTTTCAATTCAAATATGATTTTTTCTACACAAAAGAAAATATTTCAATTTAATAAAAAAAATCTTACATAGTTATTAGCCTTAATTTTTATAAAAAATGACACAAAAATCAAAAAAGTTTTACGAAAAAAAACTTTTATAGCAACATATTTTTTTACTCTTACAAAAATAAATTTTTAAAAATTTCTCTTTCCGAACATCTTTTATGTAGACTCCACCATTGTTACATGGATAAATAGAAGTTTGTCCTTAAATTTTGCGCGAAAATTAAATAAATCTTTAAATTTTAAAACTCATCAAATGTAAATATTTTTAAATTTTATGGACTAATTTGATAATTTTTAAAATTTAAGAATTTATTTGATATTCATGCAACCGAAGTTGTGTTTATTCCTTCTTACCAACAACTACGAAATTACAACTCAAATTTTTTTTTCTAAATCATTATATGAAAAAAAATTCCAAAACCAAACCAATCATGGACATATATTTTAAAAAACACAGCAAGAACAGAGATAGTACTGTCTGTCGCGAAAGACGTGGGTTGCTATCGGTGGCCTGTCCTCCACATCCTTTTCGCTCTTAATGCTTTACGCGTTTTATACTTCTCGTAAAAAGTCAGCCGTTGCTCTTGTATTAATTTCCTACTTTCTCTATTTGGCCCAAAAAAATTGGAGAAGTCGCTTTCTTCTTTATTTCGAAAACCAATCATATTAATTGGGACCTCAGAGGGTTTTTTTAAAAAAAAATAACAAGACAATGGAGATGATTTGGTTATTTTATATATCTATTCGACTCCTTAAATTGATCCTACTAAAGGATAATAATGTACTACTAGATCCAGGGAAACCAAAAAGGTATTAGAAGAATCTGTGAGCTTACAGTAGGAGTTAGCAGTCGAAACAACCACTCTTCAGAAGCAAAAGTGGAGACCGATATAAATTAGGAACAAAGATGCAAAAGACGGTGGAAGATTCGCTCTTCAGCGTGTAAAACGAAAGCAACTCAACTTCTTCTAGTCCATGTCTCGCTTCCACTTTGAGGAAGTCAAAGAATGCTAAGATCTTTCTTTGATCAACTCATCCCAATAGATGTTTGGCCTGGAGATTCTGCAAAGCAATGATAGTGAGAATAATAATAGTACCCACTCTGCATATTGATTGAAAATGAAGAAATTCACAGTAGAACCAACTCTCTGTTCCTTCAAAGATCAGTTGCAGTCACTGGATTATCACATTTTGATTTCAGTGGATAATAGCTGAATGTTTTTACTTGTTTCACTCCCATTCTGCTTTGTTTCGGAAAACAACATGTACCGCATCAACAGCTTAAAAACTCCAAGGATTGCGCTTAAATGAGACGACAAAAAGGATTTTCAATCTTTCATAGATCAAGCTTCCGTTAAATTACAACACAAATGCAACTGCAAAACGAAAAGGAGTGCTGCTCAATCATACATCCGTATTAAGCAGCATCTGAATTTGATTAATTAGATTTTGTTGACTTTTATGAGGGTATGTGAAAAGTTGCCAAAAAATTGGTTGGACGTTGATTAGGAGATTTATTTTTATTAGAGATTGAAAAAAGTATAGAGATAAGTGATTTCATGATTTTTTTAAAAAAAAAATGTTAAGAGTTTGTGAAATGTGTGAAGGGAGATGATTTAATTGTGAAAGAATATTTATGAAAAATTGTGGAGAGAGAGAATTTAATTTGAAGTGTAAAAAATTTTGAAAAAAAGAAGAAGACATTAATCAACTAAACATGTTGTTTGTTTACCGAAATTTTAGGGAATATTCTCATTTTGGGTACCTTTTGAATGTTGAAATTTATTAGAGTTTGTGAAAATTTTAAAGCATGTGTAAAAATTAAAAATTTTAGACCACAAACATTCACTTTTCGATTCCTCAACATCTTTCAGCTCTTGATATTTGCTTGAAGGATTTCATGTGCCATTAAAAAATTAATCACTTCAAACACAATTATAAAAACATTGTTTTTATCATTTTCATATATCCTCTCTCTCTCACGTGAAACAATGTTTTGTCTTTTAGAAAAATACAACAATAGACAAAACATTGTTTCACGTGAAATAAAAATTGATCATAACTCAACCTACATGTTGGTAAGATGTCGTCGTCTATTTGTTATCATTTTCATATATCCTCTCTCTCACGAATTTTCACAATTTTTGGGGTTTTGAAAATTTTGTGTATTGGGATTTGTGAAAAAGTATAGTATTTTATGGAAAAGTGAGGAGAGAGAAGATTTAATTGAATAGTATAATATTATTTAATAATTTAATGAGGAGGGAGGAATTATTTTATGATTGTTTGGAAATATTGAGGGGTAAAAATTTTGAGAAACAAAACGCCCCTTTATGGACTCTAGACTGATGGAACGGGAGGAATCAAGTGGGTCGTGCTAATTTTTTGTAAGGCAAAATGACAAATCACTAACCGTTTCATTTTAAAAAAACTCACTACATTTTAGGAAATAAAAAAATTCGTTGTTCATTTTCCCTTTTATGACCACTTCCATACTTTTGCATGGGAATACAAAATTCATAATATTTGGGTGGTGTTGGATTGCCATAATATCCGGAAACCAATACATCCATTGTGAAAAACACTGAAAGAAACCACATCAAAAGAGCAAAAGTTTCCCTAGTCTCGATCGAACTCGAAGGTCTTCCTTAATTTTCACTCCTCCCAGAAAATGGCTGAAATTGCCTATGGTATTGCAGGAAAGATCTTGGAGAAGCTCGGGCTCCTGGTTTCCCAAGAGCTCTCCTTGGCATGGGATTTCCAGAGCGATCTTAGCAACCTTGAGCGCACCATTTTGACCATTCAATCCGTGCTCCTGGATGCTGAAGAGAAGCGAGCAACCAACCGCAAGCTGAGCCGCTGGTTAGGGCAGCTCAAAGATATCTTATACGAGGCCGAGGATGTGCTGGGTGAAATTGAGTACAAAGCTTTGAGGAAGCAAGTGGTGAGCACATACGGGAGCACTGGCACAAAGGTACGGGATTTCTTTTCATCCCCTAAGGCACTTGCGTCCCGTTTTAAACTAGCTCATAAAATCAAGAACATTATAGAGAGGTTGGCTGAGGTTGCAGCTGAGAAGGATCAATTTAATCTCACCGAAGGACCTGAAGATGGGCATGTCGTTCACATGAGGGACATGACTCACTCCTTTGTTCATCCTTCGACAGTCATCGGTAGGGACGAAGACAAAAAAAAGATCATTGATCTTTTGATGCGAAAAGATGCCAGCCGAAATGTCAATGTAATACCTATAGTTGGATTGGGAGGTTTGGGGAAGACCACGCTTGCCAAGTTGGTGTACAACGACGAAGGTGTAGTTGGTCAATTTCAGTTAAGAGCTTGGGTTTGTGTCTCTGAGGATTTTAGTCTTACAAGATTGATAAAAGAAATCCTTAAATCTACAGGCTTTACAATCGATGAGAATTCGAGCACTGTAGATACCATGCAAACCAAGTTGAGAGAACGTTTAAGGGATAATAGATTTCTACTTGTCCTGGATGATGTTTGGAACGAGGACCCTAATAGATGGATTGAATTGAAAGATTTGTTAATCGGTGGTTCCAACGGAAGTAATATCGTAGTCACCACACGTAGCAACGCTGTTGCCTCTGTCGTGGGTACTGTTGCCCCACACAAATTAGAAGGTCTATCCCAAAAGGACTGTTTGTCTTTGTTTGTGAACTTGGCATTTAAGGATGGAGAAGGTAAAGGACATCCAAAGCTCGTTGAAATGGGAAACGAAATTGTGGAGAAATGTAACGGAGTTCCATTGGCAGTGAGGACTTTAGGCGGCTTACTTCATTCAAAAGTTGATGAAGGCTATTGGAAATTGGTGAGGGATTGCGAGATATGGAAATTAGAACAAAAGGATGGCGACATCTTACCCGCATTGAGGCTGAGTTATGATCGATTGCCATTTCACTTGAAGCAATGCTTTGCCTATTGTTCTCTTTTTCCAAAGGATCAAGAATTCGTTAATTTTGAATTGATTTACTTTTGGATGGCACATGGAATCCTTCGAACAAATACTAATGACAATCAAGAGCCGGAAGAGGTTGGGGAAAGGTATATCAAGGAGTTGGCTTCGATGTCTTTCTTCCAAGATATCGATACTAATGTTCACCTTGAGACTTATAGTTTTAAAATGCATGATCTTATCCATGATCTTGCGCTCTTAGTTGCACATGGAGAGTGTTCAGTTGTAAACCATCATACCAAAGACGTTTCTCGAACTGTTCGCCATTTGACATTCTCCGAGGATGTCCAAGAAATTCCCGTGTCCTTACACAAGTTAACTGGTGTGCGGACTGTTATCTTCCCACCCAAAACACCAATTTACTTAGTTGAAGCATGCATCTCAAGATTTAAGTACTTGCGGGTGCTAAATTTAATGGAATCATCTCTGGAAGGGTTGCCAAGTTCCATCGGTACTCTGAAGCATTTGAGAATTCTCGACATATCTCATAATGAAAGGCTCAAGGAACTTCCTAACTCCATTTGCAAGCTGCACAATTTGCAAAGCTTACATCTTAATGGATGTTTAGAGCTTGAACGGTTGCCCAAAGATGTAAGGAACATGGTCAGTCTTAGATATTTGGAAGTAACAACAACAACTAAGGGATCCTTATTAGATAACGGGGTATATTGCTTGAATTCTCTCCGATGTTTAGGTATCCGTCAGTGTCCAAGACTAGAATTTTTATTTCAAGGGGTGGACGGGTGCCTCACCAACCTTCAGACATTGGGTGTTGGCAGTTGTGAAAGTTTGACCTGCTTGGTGGAGAATGGAGTCTATTGCTTGAATTCACTTCGGTCGTTATGGATCGTTAACTGCCCAAAGATTGGAAGTTTGTTTCGAGGGGTGGATGAGTGCCTCACTAACCTTCGGACGTTCTATATTGACAGTTGTAAAAGTTTGACCACTTTGTTACCCTATATAAAGCACATAACCACCTTAGAGATATTGGTAATTCGATCATGTGAAGAGCTCTGTTTAACCGAAGGAGAAGAGGATTCAGATGTCAAGTTTAGCCTGCAATTATTGATCTTTGAAAAATTACCACAATTGGAGGTCTTGCCCAGATGGCTCCAAGGATCTGCTAACACTTTAAAGCTCCTTGTAATAGAAGATTGTCAGAACTTTGAGGCCTTGCCTGAGTGGCTGCCTAGTCTGAAATCAATTCAGGAACTCAGGATTCTCAATTGCCCCATGTTGTCATCTCTTCCGGAGGGGATGCAACATCTCACTGCGCTAAGAAAACTGCGGATTCAAGGTTGCGATGAATTGAGTAGGAAGTGCAGACAGGAAGACTGGTCCAAGATTGCTCATATACCAAAGGTTGACCTTGATGATTAATTGAGAAATGATCACAAGGTAATGGTATTTCTACCTCCTCCATTCTTAATGACCCGGATTCAATAATGAACACTTGCTATGGGATCATGGGCACAAGATGATATCCAGGAAGTTAATTCACGCCTCTTTCCGATTCCAATGAGTCAAATTCAGATGCTGCTTAATACACATGTATATTCCATGACTGAGCAGCACTCCTTTTCTTGCAAATTTTTTCAGCTTTATTTGTCTTGTATGTTTGAATTCTTATTATTTAAGTAGAAGGAGAGCTTGAGATATGAAAGAGGCAACATGCCTTTTTTCTCTCTCTACTTTTTTTTTGGGATCATTAAAAGCGGTCGTAAGTAACACTGGCTAAAACAGTGGTTAAATTTTATCACTAGACAAAGCCATCCTTCGTGGAAAAATAGGAAAGCAAGATGCATCAAAGCTTCAAAATTTGAGCCTTTTCAAGTCATGTTTCATCTCATAAATGGCTTCAGCGGGGGGCTCAGCTCTCATGAACAATTCCCATTGGACTCTCTCCAGAAAAACTTATAGAGCGCAAGAATTGGCCCAATGGGCTGCCTTATGCCGACACTCAGGTTCAATCCCTCTTTCTACTAGTCATGATATTATTATTCTCTCCCCATTTCATAGTGGGAAATCTCCCCGTTGTAAACTTCTTAGTATCAATAAATTTTATTTGCTTAAAAAAAACTTAATACTTTAAGGTTTTGATAATCTACGGCTTTTACACAAACAGCACCACCTCACGAGTCCTAGTTATAGAATGATATATATGTTGGCATTTCCTCCACCACGTAGGAAATAGCCTTGTTAATCTCAAGGTACAAGTGTGTGATGCATCTCAATTACCATTTACCACAAATCTATAGTATAGCTTATCCAAAGCACCTACCTTTTAAGATGGTTATTGTCACGCCCTGAACGCAATCTCGTACGGACAGTGACAGCTGCGAGCAATCCCGAGGGAAAGCCTCAGCGAACTTAATCATACGTACATACATACAGTGGAATAGAATCGAGAGAGAGACGGGCCAACAACTCAACCAGACTTAACTGCATATTCCCTCAAAGGAAATATAGTGACATAATTACACAACACATAGTTTTACATAACTAAAGTGACAGACCACATCGGTCAACAGTCACCAACAACAAAATACATAAAAGGTCTTATTTCTCAAGACAGGTGTAGTCTTCCTGACTTCCTTCACCTGAAACATCTGGAATGATACATTTTTGAAAAACGTGAGTAAAAAAGACTCAGTAAGGGAAACCGTAACTTGAAAACATGAACTATGACATGAACATGAAAAATCGTGAATAAACATAATTCTTGATGTGCATGCATGCTTAATGGTTATGCACATGCTCTTGAACTTGAAAACATGTTCTTGTTCTTGAGATTGACACATGGTCCTTGAAAAGCGTTTTCTTCTTGATTTGTGGGCTACATACACTCCATTACCCCTGAAGTCAGGGTTGTGCGTTCCCGTTGGAACTGTCCTCTATTTCCCTTGGAGACATTACATCTGATCGAGCTAGCTCACCTTCTCGCATTCGTCCTTCAGTGAGGCTAGACACGACCCTTGGAGGTCCACACCTTCTCACATTCGTCCTTCAGTGTGGTTGCACTTACCTCTAGGATCACTCATCCTTCTCGCATTCTTCCTTCGGTATAGGTGTCCTTCGGTGTGGTGTGCGGACTGTTATCTTCCCAACCTTCAGGCATTGCTTGTTGTCAGATGTGAAAGTTTGACCTGCTTGGTGGAGAATGGAGTCGCTTGCTTGAATTCACTTCGGTTGTTATGGATCGGTAACTGCCCAAAGATTGGAAGTTTGTTTCGAGGGGTGGATGAGTGCCTCACTAACCTTCAGACATTATATATTGCCAGTTGTAAAAGTTTGACCACTTTGTTACCCTATATCAAGCACATAACCACCTTAGAGACATTGATGATTGGATCATGTGAAGAGCTCTGTTTAACCGAAGGAGAAGAGGATTCAGATGTCAAGTTTAGCTTGCAATTATTGGGCTTTGAAAAATTACCACAATTGGATGTCTTGCCCAGATGGCTCCAAGGATCTGCTAACACTTTAAAGCTCCTTGTAATAAACGATTGTCAGAACTTTGAGGCCTTGCCTGAGTGGCTGCCAAGTCTGAAATCAATTCAGAAACTCTGGATTGGCAATTGCCCCAAGTTGTCATCTCTTCCGGAGGGGATGCAACATCTCACTGCGCTAAGAAAACTGCTGATTCAAGGTTGCGATGAATTGAGTAGGAAGTGCAGACAGGAAGACTGGTACAAGATTTCTCATATACCAGAGGTTGACCTTGATGATTAATCGAGAAATGATCACAAGGTAATAGTATTTCTACCTCCTCCTTCATTTTTAATGATCCGGATTCAATAATGAACACTTGCTATGGGATCATGGGCACAAGATGATATCCAGGAAGTTAATTCACGCCTCTTTCCGATTCCAATGAGTCAAATTCAGATGCTGCTTATCCAAAGCACCTACCTTTTAAGATGGTTATTTCTCTGTTACCTGTTTCTTTTGGTCATAGCTTTCCTTTTATCATGTATTCTAAATAGTTTTTACTTTTCTTGTGGTTCTACAAAAATTAAAATATTATAATCCCTGCCCATGTCTTGATGAGTTTTGTTTCTAGCATTTGCTCAAAGTCAATGTCTAAACTATAGAGTTTTGTGGGTTGATTTAATTTGCACAATAGCTAGCTAGCTGTAAGCGTTTAATCAGGATAAACTCTCACAAAACAAAAGTTCCCAACTTCTCATATTTGTGGCATAAATAATCTGATAAAATCCAACAGTATATAAAGAATTAAGGGTATGTGCTGAGAGTTGGGTATTAAGAGTTGTACAAGTTTGACCGCTTTGATACCCAATATCCAGCATATAACCACCTTAGAGACATTGGTGATTGAATCTTGTGGTGGGAAAAAAAAAAAAGAATCTTGTGAAGAGCACAAAATTATATTATTTGTTTAATAGTTTTTTTAAAAAAATTTAAATAAAACATGATTTTTCGCACTAAAAATATTTTTAATTTTCAATAAAATTCTGTCTAATTATTGGTTTAAAATAAAATACAGAAACCTGACAACCTTGCAAAAAATTTATAAAAACTTAGAAATTTTCTTTCTAAACATATTTTCTTAATTTTAAAAAGTTTATCTGTCCAAATATCTATTTTATATTAGAACTACTCTCATAAACACTGGAAAAAATATATCTCAAAAAAATTTATAATCATTTAAAAAACTATATTATTCTTTTAAAATCATTTAAAAAACACAGCAAAAACATAGATAGTACTTAGTAGTAGTACTGTCTGTCGCGAAAGACGTGGGTTGCTGTCGCTGGCCTGGCCTCCGCATCCTTTTCTCTGCTCTTAATGCTTTCTGAACGTTCAACACGTTTCACAGCTGCAGACGCGTTTTCAACGAAGTCAAAAGTCAGTCGTTGCTCTTGTATAATTTCCTACTTTTTTCTATTTGGCCCAAACAAAGCGTAACAATTATGAATTAACAAAGCCAGCAGGAGCCGGGGGGGGGGGGGGGGGGGGGGGGGGAGGGGAAGCGCCCCCCTCAGTTCTAAAAAGAAAATTATATGTATCCTTAGGATACATATAAATATTCATAAAAAAAATAAACATAGTCAATTCATATGGATTTTAGGAAATGTACCCCATTTAGGATACATATAAAAAAATATACAAACATGATATTTTGTTGGTTTGTAGTGATAAATTTACCCAAATATATTTATATTTAGTAAGAATAAATTGACTTGAATCATGAATGCATTGACATTTGATATGAATAAATTTATACACTACTATTCCTATCACTAAAACTAATAAATAAATAAATTTTCAGGTTTCATAAATAATGTTATATCACATCATGGGCAAGCCAAAAACAATTGATGTATTTTTGAAGAAAAAAAAATGTTGATTCGGGTTCTAAGATGTCTTCCTCGTCTTGTAAGCTCCAACCTCTAATTCCTGAGCAAGAGCAACGCCCTTCTAAGATTCAAAGGATTGAATCTCAAGAAGTTGACATTGTTATTATTACATTTGAGCATCATTATCGAGTTGATATATTTATGCTTGCAATAGATTCTCAGTTACAAGAATTAAAATAGTAGGTTTACTGAGAAAGCAATGAAACTTCTTACTCTTAGCTCAACTTTGGATCCTAAGAATGCATATAAATTTTTCAATGTTGAGAATATTTGTAATCTTGCAGAAATATTTTATTCATAGGATTTTACTGAGCAAGAAAGGACTCATTTCAGGAGTCAATTGCAACTCTTTATGGTTGATGTGCCTCAATGTCACAATTTGATGAATCTATCAACGATTTCTGAGTTATGCCAAAAACTAGTGGAAATGAACAAGTCGAAGATTTATTATTTGATTGATAGATTAATTCGTCTTGTGTTAACTATTTCAGTTTCAACAGCTACTACAAAGCGGGTTTTTTTAGGCTCCGCTATGAAAGCCAGGAATATTAAATGGAGGTCATTATTCTTTTTTAAAAAATAAATTGCGGTAGCAAATGTTTGTTGTTTACTATTTTGCATTCTTTTGAACCCATTTCGGAATAATTATAAGAGGATATTAGTTTCATAACATTTGTGGAATATTATGGGTTGAAGACTAGTGTAATGTCTTTCCACCCAAACAATACACATATAATCGCTAATGGGCCAACAAGTTTTCCACTTTGGATGGGTATTAATACACGCATCCGAGTAAATTACCATCTTTTATGCGCTTAACAAAAGGAAATTACCATCTTTTATCCTTCTTAACAAAAGGAAATTACTCTGAGATACGCATCCGAGTAAATTACCATCTTTTATCCTTCTCAGCTTTAACTCGACGCACAACATTGACTTATTTTCCTGAAACCAATAAATCCCTTGTGATTCGCAGCGCTGTAAGAAACACCATCAAAGAACAAAAATCTGCGCCAGCCTTGACTGAACTCGAAGGTCCTCTTAATTTCCACTCCCTCCTAAACATGGCGGAAATTGCCTATGGTATAGCAGGAAAGATCTTGGAGAAGCTAGGGTCCCTGGCTCTCCGGGAGATCTCCTTGGCACGGGGACTCCAGAGCGATCTCAGCAAACTTGAGCGCACCATTTCAACCATTAAAGCCGTGCTCCTGGATGCTGAGGAGAAGCGAGCAACCAACCGCAAGCTGAGCTTCTGGATAGGGCAGCTCAAAGATATCTTATACGAGGCCGAGGATGTGCTGGGTGAAATTGAGTACAAAGCTTTGAGGAAGCAAGTGGTTAGCACATACGGGAGCACTCGCACAAAGGTACGGGATTTCTTTTCATCCCCTAAGGCACTTTTGTCCCGTTTTAAACTAGCTGATAAAATCAAGAACATTAGAGAGAGGCTGGCTGAGGTTGCAGCTGAGAAGGATCAATTTAATCTCATCGAACGACCTGAAGATGGGCATGTCGTTCACAGAAGGGACATGACTCACTCCTTTGTTCATCCTTCGACAGTCATCGGTAGGGACAAAGACAAAAAAAAGATCATTGATCTTTTGATGCGAAAAGATGCCAGCCGAAATGTCAATGTAATACCTATAGTTGGATTGGGAGGTTTGGGGAAGACCACGCTTGCCAAGTTGGTGTTCAACGACGAAGGTGTAGTTGGTCATTTTCAGTTGAGATCGTGGGTTTGTGTCTCTGAGGATTTTAGTCTTACAAGATTGATAAAAGAAATCCTTAAATCTACAGGCTTTACAATCGATGAGAATTCGAGCACTGTAGATACCTTGCAAACCAAGTTGAGAGAACGTTTACGGGATAATAGATTTCTACTTGTCCTGGATGATGTTTGGAACGAAGACCCTAATAGATGGAATGAATTGAAAGATTTGTTAATCGGTGGTCCCAACGGAAGTAATATCGTAGTCACCACACGTATCAACGTTGTTGCCTCTGTCGTGGGCACTGTTCCACCACACAAATTAGAAGGTCTATCCCAAAAGGACTGTTTGTCTTTGTTTGTGAACTTGGCATTTAAGGATGGAGAAGATAAAGGACATCCAAAGCTCGTAGAAATGGGAAACGAAATTGTGAAGAAATGTAACGGAGTTCCATTGGCAGGTGAGGACTTTAGGCGGCTTACTTCATTCAAAAGTTGATGAATGCTATTGGAAATTGGTGAGGGATTGCGATATATGGAAATTAGAACAAAAAGATGGCGACATCTTACCTGCATTGAGGCTGAGTTATGATCGATTGCCATTTCACTTGAAGCAATGTTTTGCCTATTGTTCTCTTTTTCCAAAGGATCATGAGTTCGATAATTTTGAATTGATTTACTTTTGGATGGCACATGGAATCCTTCAAACAAATACTAATGACAGTCAAGATCCGGAAGAGGTTGGGGAAAGGTATATCGAGGAGTTGGCTTCGATGTCTTTCTTCCAAGATATCGAGACTTCTGTTCATCTTGAGACTTATACTTTTAAAATGCATGATCTTGTCCATGATCTTGCACTCTTAGTTGCAGATGGAGAGTGTTCAGTTGTAAAGTATCATACCAAAGACGTTTCTCGAACTGTTCGCCATTTGAGATTCTCAGAGTATGTCCAAGAAATTCCCGTGTTCTTACACAAGTTGACTGGTGTGCGGTCTCTTATCTTCCCACCCAAAACACCAATTCACTTAGTTGAAGCATGCATCTCGAGATTTAAGTACTTGCGGGTGCTAAATTTAATTGAATCATCTCTAGAAGTGTTGCCAAGTTCCATCGGTACTCTGAAGCATTTGAGAATTCTCAACATATCTTATAATGAAAGGCTCAAGGAACTTCCTAACTCCATTTGCAAGCTGCACAATTTGCAATGGTTACATCTTGAAGGATGTTCAGAGCTTGAACGGTTGCCCAAAGATGTAAGGAAAATGGTCAGTCTTAGATATTTGTAAGTAACGACAACAACTAATGGATCCTTATTGGATAACGGAGTATATTGCTTGAATTCTCTCCGATGTTTAGGTATCCATCAATGTCCAAGACTAGAATTTTTATTTCAAGGGTTGGACGGGTGCCTCACCAACCTTCATACATTGATTGTTGTCAGTTGTGAAAGTTTGACCTGCTTGGTGGAGAATGGAGTCTCTTGCTTGAATTCACTTCGGTTTTTATATATCAGTGACTGCCCAAAGATTGGAAGTTTGTTTCGAGGGGTGGATGAGTGCCTCACTAACCTTCAGACATTATCTATTGACAGTTGTAAAAGTTTGACCACTTTGTTACCCTATATCAAGCACATAACCACCTTAGAGACATTGATGATTGAATCATGTGAAGAGCTCCGTTTAACTGAAGGAGAAGAGGATTCAGATGTCAAGTTTAGCCTGCAAGCATTGAGCTTTTCAATTTTACCACAATTGGAGGTCTTACCTAGATGGCTCCAAGGATCTGCTGACAATTTAAAGTACCTTGCAATACAAGATTGTCAGAACTTTGAGGCCTTGCCTGAGTGGCTGCCAAGTCTGAAATCAATTCAGACACTCAGGATTCTCAATTGCCCCAAGTTGTCATCTCTTCCGGAGGGGATGCAACATCTCACTGCGCTTAGAGAACTAGGGATTCTAGATTGCGATGAATTGAGTAGGAAGTGCAGACAGGAAGACTGGTCCAAGATTTCTCATATACAAGAGGTTGACCTTGATTATTAATTGAGAAATGATCATAAGGCAATGGTATTTCTACCTCCTCCTTTATTCTTAATGATCCATCCGGGGTGGAAGTTTGCAAGGGCTCATCGCAGGCAGAACCAGATGGCGCATCTCCTGGCGGCTTTTATTCCTTGTAGTTTTCGTTTTGGTCCTTCGGACCTTGCTGTGTTGCCTTCTTCAATTTCTCTTGTGAACTATTTTGAGCCACCTTAAGTTTGTTGTTTGCCTGCAATAAATTTTTTTGTTTAGAAAAAAATTTTAATGAGTAATTTTGCATCTAAAAAGGCAAGAAGCAAATTTATTGTTTAATTTTAATTTTAAATTTATTTTAAATTTTTACATTAAAAGGCCTTATTTTTATGACTTGCCTAAGGCCAAAAAAAATGTTGAGCCGCTCCTGCCTAGACCGCAAGGTACCTATACAAATCTCCCAATTTTACACACCAAAAAGAAGGCCAATGATTACTATGAAAAGGGTAAACATGCTCACACACACGCATAATGAACACTTGCTATGGGATCATGGGCACAAGATTATATCCAGGAAGTTCACATGCATATATGAGGGAGCCACCATTAATCCACACCACTATGGGCTTGCACATAAGCCGCCCGCAGGCTTATTCTTTACATAGACATTGGACCATAACCCTCTGATAGTGACTTGCAATTGCCTTATATATGCCCGTGATGAAGCAAAGAATTAAGTACCACTGATTATTTGATGCTGCAAATTAATACATTAATGATACAAATTTACGAGACTGATCCCCACAACACTAGTTTGCTGCAAATAGGTAAATTTGTGGATAAGAAATCGCCATTCTTTTGGCTCCTCTTCGACGGAATCTTGCCAAAGTGAATTCTTCTATACAAAGAACAACTTCGTCATCCAATTTCCGCTCGCTTATTCTCTGCTCTACTCATTATGATTTGTTACGGCATTCAATAGGAGCATCCGGCTGGGGACTTAAAACCTTAACAACAACAGCTGCTAGATCCTTGTTTGATAATGGGGTGTATTGCTTGAATTCTCTTAGATGTTTAACTGCCCAAGGCTAGAAACTGTGTTTCGAGGGGTGGATGGATGGATGCCTCAATAACCTTCGGATATTGGGTATTGAGAGTTATACAAGTTTGACCGCTTTGTTACCCAATATTCACTATTCAGCACATAACTGCAGAGACCAGCTTGGTGATTGAATCTTGTAAAGGACACTAATGACCTTTACTGCTGATTTATACCAAATATGATCTTTCAGTTGCAGATAAAAGGGGAAGTTTGCAAAACGAAGGGCAAAATAGAACTTACACTTCTCTTTAATGTGTCTGAAGCTCCTTTATTTCCGATGGAATCACTGCTTTTCGTCACGGTGCAATTCATGGACTATATTATACGTGTTATTTCTGAAAGGAGGGTAAAGCACTCAGACCCGTGGTTTAAAAAAATTTCAAATTAGTTCTTTGAGGTAAATAAAGTTATAAATTACTTCTTGAGATAAGTTTTTCGTTAAAAATACGCCTATCTGTTCATCCACTGTCTCTTTTATTAACAACAAATATTAGTGGCTTACAAGGGTCTACTTGGACATGTGACGCGCTGTATTTGGTGCTGACTTGCATCTGTCATTAGCGAAAAAGACGTTAATATAGGGAGAGACGTGTTTTTAAAGAAAACTTATCACGTTAACTAATTTGTAATTTTTTCTTATATCAAGTGGACTGGGTGTATTTTTGGCCACAAAGAATAGAATGTCAAAATCTCTATTTTGTCGAAGGTTCCTATAATTTATCAAGACCACGAACCCATAAAGGGATAGCTTAGTAGTTAGGAGAGACATTTTTTATTGAGGCTCGACGTACTAAGTTAGAGTCTCAAAGGTGTGGGATAGATTTTCCTACTACTGGACGAGTTCTTGACTCATTTGCTTCCTGAGTTGTGGGCTCGGTCTAATGGGTCGTGATTTGTACTTAAGTTGGATCAAATGAGTTCAGCTTTCAGCGATTTACACGTTATTTAAAAAAAAATTATCAGAACCACGACCAAGGAATGGAAGAAAGAAATCTGACTATGTGTAAGACAAAGCTGCCAATAAGTCCGGCGTTAACAAGTAACGTGCGGTTTTTCATGGGGTCAACTGAACTTTCAATCACAGCAAACGAATTGAAAAGCAGCACGTGGAATGTTGAGTCCGGGTCTGCTAATAGTTTCAAATCTGAAACCTTCCCAACACACATCATTCCCAAGTCAAGTTTTAAGAACACAAACCTGAGACCAATCCGCATTCCAAACAAGACCTATATTTCGGATGAAGATACACACCGATGGCCGAACGACGTGGAAATTCTCTCTCCTTTTGTATCCCCAGAACGAGCTTTGAATAAACAATATTAACTAGTGAACAACCGCGGTCCATATTCCTCGTCAAGTGGGGTAGCTTGTACGGCTTATTTTTGGGCCAATGGCCTCTACAATGCTCTTTAAAAAATTCTGTTGTCTTTTTTTTTTTAATTATTATTTGGGCTTGATGTTGAAGATTGCTTTATGTCACAACTGGTAAGGTTTTGAAAATAAAGGCCCAGGACAGGTAGCTAGCTGCTCAAAATTATGCCCATCCTAAACCCTTTACCTCAAGCTGGCTTTTGCTCCAAAATGTAGGAATTAAATTTCCTTGTTAATCTCACGGTACACTGACTGTGTGACATGGTGCATCTCAACCACAACTCTATATAATAGTATAGTTGATCCAAAGCACCTACCCTTTAAGATGGTTGTTTCTCTATAATTAGCTGCTTCTTTTGGTCCTTATAAATCAAAGCTTTCCTTTTATGTATTCTAATATTTGGTACTTTTCTTGTGGCTCGACAAAAGTTAAAATATTAATCTGGGCCCATGCCTTGAGGAGCCTTGTTTTTTTGGTATTTGCTTAAGCCAGTGACTAAACTACAAATTTGTGTGGGTTGATTTGGATAGAGAGATAGATGCTACGGTACTGTAGTGGTGAGTGCCCAACGAAAATGCTTTAAAGAAAGAGAGAAAAAAATTTGGGTAATCCAGAATGCTTATTATTCATTTTTAGATAACGACGAAAATTCAGATACTCATTCATGTGCACGGGATTCAGACAAATTTGTCCTAATATCCGCATGAATCGGGTTCAACGTCACTGCAAACTCTAAAAAGACTGATCGGCTTACTTATCAGTCCCTCATTTAAGTCACCAGTGGTGATTTGAACTTTTGAGTGTGTGTTAAAATAGAGAAACTCAACATTTTAGCCCTACCTAACCCTTTTTATGTTGCGGACTTCCATGCAAATTAAATTGGTTCTTAATCTAAGATAAACGTGCATAATAGCTGTAAGCCTTTAGTCAGGATAAACTTTCACAAACGTTCCCAATTTCTCATCTTTGTGGCATAATAATTAATCTGATAAAATCACACAATATTTGCAAATAAAAAACTCAAAAGAAGGAAAGGTACAGCTAGCTAAGTATCATATGTATAAGGCCCAGTGTTAGGTGAGTAGCATTAATGGCGTATTAAGCTTCACACATGACTAGTGATTCACTATCTCACATGCGTCTACACCATCCTCACATGCACGTATGCCACCAGTCCCCAGCACAATGGACTTGCTCATAAGTCACCCGTGGGCTTCTACTTATATAGACATTGAACCATAACCCTCTGATAGCGACTTCATGCAATCGCCTTATATATGCCCGTGATCTGTCAAAACTACCACTGATTATTTTATGCTGCAAATTAATAAATCTAGTAATCTACAAGACTAATGTCACAAGACTAGTTTGCTGCAAATAGGTCAATTTGTGGATAAGGAAGCGAGGGATGCTACGTGCTCTTAGCCTCTTAGTACTGTTTTTTATTTGGACCCCAAAACTAAAATCCGCCACTGCAGCTTATAACTCAAGAAATCGCAATTCTTTTGGCTCCTCTTCAACGGAACTTACCAAATTAAGTGAAATCTTCTACGAAGAACAACTTCGCCAACCAATTTCTGCTTGTTTATTGTCTGCTCTGTTCATTGTGATGTGTTACTGCATTCCATACGCGGAGCAAGCGGGGTCTTAAAACCTTTCGGCGTGCACTCGTGCCGGTGCCGACCCTTTAGCGCAATCAAACGTGTTGCATGCGGGAGCGTACGTACGTAGCTAAAAATTTTCAAATGAAGCAGTACTACAAAAAAGTTAACTACATAATTAATTACCGTTGTTGCCTTGTGGAAAATGTGTCCACGTACATTCAAAAGGCGACATTTAGCAGAGGGGAAATCATACAGGCCGGACGAGAAGTGACCGTGCAGCCAAGGCCTTGTACTTGGTACAACAAACAAAAAATTGGTGGTGGTTTTTGTGTTTTGGTTTTTCCATGTACCAGAGTACGGGTTTCTATCTTGGTCCACTTTGAATTTTGGAAAGCCTTAAAAGAGCTAAGATCGTATCTTTCTATCTTATATTATTATATACGCGGAATCCGCCATATTCGCAGGTCTGTTTCGCACAAAAAAAAAATGTGGGGCTGCTCCGCTCAAGTTGCGCAAATCCTATCTTCTTGAGAATCAACCCGGGGCGGCTGTGGCTATAGTCGGGGTAGGCGATTGGCAAAGCGGTCAAATTAGGGAGGTTCCAAATTAATTTTTTTTAATATGTATATTTATAAAATATTTAATGATCAGGCCTCAAAAAATTTAACGTTAAATCTATTTGTATAGAATTTTAGTTAATTAAATTTTATTCTATAAAGAGACCTGTTAAATATCCTTGATAAAATGAACAATTAACTATTCACCAGTTTATAAAGTCTAGTTAATTCATTTTTATTCTATAAAGATGCATATTAAATCTCCTTAATTGAAGGAACCATCAACTCTTCACTGGTTTATAAAGTCTCTTGCATGGATCAACCGTCTCTGTATTTAAAAGATATTAAATGCAAATTGATTCAAACAAAATTTCATAAAATCAATATCCTATCAAATCTCTTAAAATTAGTTGGCCACTGATTTTATAAATCCTATAAAATCTCACACCTAATTCATTAAATTTTTTTATCTTACTTGACAAGCAAAAATAATTCCTAGCAATTTATACCATCTAATCTATTAAATACTTTTACCATTAATTAACAACTAAAAATCTATTTTTAAAAGGGCTTAGTCTATAAAGTTCAGGTGCTATTATTCTAAAAAATTTATTTATTGTAGTTATCATTATTTGTATTGCGTTTTTGGTTTTTTTATTTATTTTGAAAATTTTAAAATCTTTGAATGAGGACGACTTAAAAAATTATTGTCTTATACTTAAAAATGTTTTAAAACATCATATTGATATTGCTTGTTTATATTTGTTTTTAGAATTGAAATTGTTAAAAATAAGATTTTAAAATTAGAGACTTACACTCCAATTGAAACATTAAATCATATAAAAAGATTAGACTCATTTCCAAATGCAAGTATTACTTATAGAAATATTATTGACAATACATGTTGCTTCTGCAAAAAAAAAATTCAAAACTAAAACTAATAAAATTAATCATATTCAAAATCAACTATGACTCAAGAAAGATTAAATAGATTAGTCATGTTATCAATTGAAAAATGATATATTAATAATTTTAAAACATAAAAATGTGATAAGTAATTTTACATCTTAAAAATTTTTAAAAAATATATATCTTTTATAAATTATTATAAAAGACTTTACTTTGAGTTCTGCCTCATGCTCCAATTACGTTAAAGCCGCCCCTGAATCAACCATATCCTTCTCTTCTTTCAGAAGAAAAAAGAAAAAAGAAAAACCTCCTCCTTCTCCAACTGGGGTCCAAAAGCATCACTCGTAAATCAATGAAAGGCAAGTGATTGTCTCTTCTGAACCATGATATGACACGTGGTGCCATTATTATTATTGGTGTCGGTAGCTTGGCCTTTCCCATGGATGGTTTCGTTCAAGCATGCAGTAAGTAGAAGATCGAGCATCCAAGGACCCAAATAAAATAATCTTTTATTTTTCAAAATTATGCTCTGATCGAATTGATTTCTTTATCAATATCAAGTATTACCAAGTTTGATTATACACGTATGACTGAATGATCATCCAATCATTTTCAGCGCGGTGGCATATCTAGCAATGGTTCAACTTAATCACTAGCTAGGATGTTCCACTAATGTCCCTGATAGAGATTATTGGAGGCATTTGAGCGGCTCATAGACTGCTTGGCTTTATATATATATGTGCATTAAGTTGAATATAAACTGCATCGTTTTCAGGCCAACATGGAGCCGGGGCTCATGATGTACAGATCGAGTACAGCTTGTTCAATCATAATTCTGCCAAAATTCATAGTTTTATCTAAATGGAGTTTTCATATTGCATTTTATGATAATGATACTTAACTTGCTAGGATCAATCGGGGCTAAACGTCAAGGTTTTCCATCGGTTACTAAGTATCAGCCATGCACGTTGTTGATTAGGGTACTAATGGGAATCTTAGCTAATTTACAGAATAGAGGGGATTGCTTTGAACCCTGTTGCACTTGGATCGTGATCTCCACCAAGCCTTACTCTTCAAGATTGAACCAGCTAGCACTAATTGACCTAATTCAGCTCTCTTAGAAGCATAATCTGATTGTTTCCAACCCCCAAATGGAGTTGCTCTGTGTGAGGGTCAATAAATTTAACCCAAAGGTTATACCTGCAACTCAATGACTCAAGGTTATAAGCCTGCAGAGCTCTCAACTTCTTAAATTTGACCCGGTACTCGGCAGCACACAATGTAATCCCCTATCTCACCACAAGTGTCTGCTACGCGAAAGTCAAATACGTGTGTGTTTAATGTGCCAGCACTTGAAATGGGAAAAAGAGATCAGTATTTGGGAGAAACAGATTAAAGACGAGAGCACACTTTTTTCAGGCCAGCTCTGAAAAACCTTAAATTAAAGCATTTGAGAGCGTAATTCGATTGCTTTTCTCTTTGTTTATGTTATTTTTTGCCCACTTTAATGCCGGATGAAGTAAATGCCAGGTTTCGTTTGGTTGGCAGAGGCAGAGCCATAACCCCTTTTGTTGCTTTCTCTTTCTCTGCCCCCTTAAAAAGGATAAAAAATTGTGAGAGTTAACGCGGAGACTGGAGAGGAAATATCACGAGCACATGGGCTTAATCAATGCGTTTCACCGGTTCAACATGGCTCATTTAGAACTTGGAGCTCCTATAAGACTTTTGGGAGCCAAACACCACATCGAGGGCAAAGTTTTTTGTCCTCCTTTTCTTTTCTTATAGAACCGTGTAAAGTAGATCATGAGGCACCAAGCAAGAGGACCAGCGCATCCAGTAGTGCAACCGACATTCTTAGGATAAAAACAAAAGACGACATAAAAAAATGATAATTATATAGATCGGACAAAAATAGCGATATATTCTCTTGCCACCCAAAATTATATTCACCTAAAATTTTGACAATAATAAAATAATTACAAAAAAATCCGTCTTCAGATGACTGATCGTGACTCTTGATTTAAATTATTATTGTTAAAGTCATAGTGCGCTAATCACACGTTAAAGCCAATTACAGAGCCTAAGATCTAAAAATATCCGTGGCCGACACCTGAAAAAAGGACAATTTTTTTTTCTTTTTAAGGCAAACCTTGCAAAATTTTATTTCCGAATATTGTGTACATATAAGAACAAGAACAAAAAATCTATAAGAATATCTTATTATGATTTGTATTTTTTTTAATGGATCATTAACAATACCTATAAACAGAAGAATCCGATTCAAAAGAACATATTGCTTTCCTAATAATAGAACCAAAATCAAAAGTAAGGTTACCCCGTGAGATTACAGCATAATCCGATAATGACGTAGAAGGAACGGAGCTTAGGCTAGCGAGTGTACTCATCATGTCTGGGTTTGACCCGGGTGAGGTGATCAAATCGACGCTTTTCAATATGAACTCATTGGAAACGAGTTGACTCAGAATTCCCGATTCGAAGACCGAGTTCTTCTTCTTGTGTTGCATTGCGGCTCGAACAATTTCGGTTACCATGGCGTTGGATAAGCGCCGAACTCCTCGAGCTCCACCCATTATTACAGCTGAGTTGACAGGATTATGGGACTGGCTTTTGTCCGAGTTCTTCTTACCATGCTTGCCAGGTGAACTCTCCGATTTAGTCGATAAATGAACCGACAAGGGGTTCCGGTTCCTGACTCGGCCGAGTGGGTCACCGAGTATAAAGGAATTCTTGACGTCCACCAGCATTACATGCTTGAAATTCCGCCGAAGTCGGCCTAGTAGCATCGGGTAACAAGCCCATCTTCTCAATCTCATCGGCACGTGGTCCAGAAACCCGGCAAGCGAGTTCTCGGCGTCAAGTTCGGACGCTTCGAAGCCCACTACCGAGCCGTAACTCAACCCGGTTGACTCAGCTCCCGCTTCCCCACCATCGGATGTACTGTTGTTGCTTCTCTGTCTCTTACCCCATATGGGCTCCGCCATTTCCTTCTTCCCAGTACTCCTCAAAAAATTCGTTACATCAAAGCTCATCGCCTCCTTCGGAGCAGTACTATTCTGTTTCTTATAATGGTGAATGAGCTTAAAAAACGAGTCGTTCTCTTCTTCAATAACCGAACCAAATCTTTCAGGAAACGATGAAGAAGCGAATATGAAAACTATGTCAGCTCTTGCTGTGAGTCCAGACCTATGCAAGGCTCTCAAAAACAACCGGAAGTCTTCCTCCGTGACGTCCTCCGCTACATGAGCAACAACAAGATCATTCATGGCTTTGGTGCCTCGTCTATACAGAATTCCCATTCCTTGTAGCGCAGTTGGCGAGGTAGCAGCCTTTCGTATGGTATCCGATTCTTCCGTAACCCCTTCCAAGAACGATGAGGATCGGAGAGAAGAATCGTGGAAACTGATATTGGTTTTAGTGTTTTGGTTGTAATTTTGTGAAGGTTTATTGGATAGGAATCTTCGAGGAGAGGTTGGATGGAGTCTTGAAGTAGTGGGTTCAAAGGTGGAGAGAGTGAATAGGAGGAGGGTGATGAAGACGAAAAGGGCACAGATGGAGATAGTGGATTGGGCTTTGGAGAGGATGACGCTGGAAGCACTGCTTCTTTTAAAGCTGGGTTTTGGGGATGAAGAAGAAGAAGAAGAAGAAGATGGTACAGAGGGAGATGACGGTGAGGAGATCAAAAGCTTGTTCTTGTCGACAATGGGGCTGTTCTCCTCGGGGAAGAAGACTAGGAGAAGACCCATGCCCCAGTTGTCGCTGCTGTTGCTGCTCTTGGACTTGACCTTCGCAGAGATGCCCATCCTCCTCACTCCCGCACACAGCTCTGCATTTTTGGTCGCTTAACTCGGCTGAAGGGCGTAGGAGACTACAAGTTTATTTTGTCCACAACCGCTTTCCTCGCAATTTATGGAATTAATAATATCTCTAGTTCGTGCTTGTACATTCGATACAGAATTGTCCTCCATCATACGCAACTCTAAACAAATAGTTATTAGTTACTATCACTAACAATATTGCGTAGGAAAAAAAATACTATCACTAACAATAAACAATAGCCCAGAAAAAAAAAGACTATAAAAAAGAATATTATATAATTTCCGCGTCAAAAGCACCCTGGTAGGATTTTAGAAAATTTGTGAATATTTATGTTGAATAGTATTTTATAGGTGTTTTTGTAAAGTGGAGAGAGAAATGCTTTGATGTAATTGTTTAATAAAAAATTATTGGAGTTATGTGAAAAATTATAAAGAGAAAATTTGTGTTAAATAAAAAAGTAAAAAGTTATTGGAGATTGTGTTAAATATATTGATGTTTGTGTTTGAATTCTTAAGATGATTGGTGATAATTTTGTGAATGGATTTGAATCCTAAAAAAACAACATTACCCAAATTTTCCCAGGTCAAATATATTATGAAAAATATTTTTTTAAAAAAAAATTGTTTTTCACTTTTGATGGTCCCACACAATTATTCCATCCTTTTTTAAATAGAAAATAAAAATAAAAATAAAATATTATTATTGCATAATTGAAGAACTATACGTTGCTAAAGCAAAAGAATAAACATCCATGAATTCAACATGTTGATACCAAAGAGGAGGAAGAATAAGAGAAATGTTTGGGATCCCACTGGAGTCTCGAAATGCATAGAATGCTCGAGCGGTCGTCGAGCGCTCTATGCACAACTGGATCCTAACGAAATCCCAAACATTTCTCGAAGAATAAAGAATATAATGTACGCCAAAGACCTTTAGACCCGAGACTTCCCTTACTCTGCTTAACAAAAGTGAAAAATAGATCCAAAATTATATGCCCGCGGCATGGCACTTCATAAAATAATAAAAAAATTGCTCCTCTTTTTTTAAAGCTTTTTTAATTGAGTGATGCTACACACACCCTCATGTATTTTTTAATTTTATTGTTAAACTCGAGTAATTATTTATTGATGTGATTAAACATTTCATCTCTGCTATCCTCGAACTATAACTGATGGTCTGGACGATATATATACCTATATGATATATCCACGAACCTGCAAAAAAGATAACTAAAAGGAGACACCGATGAGAGATTTTCTGATGACTATATAAGAAAGCTTATAAGTCTAAGGAGAGCTCAATGAATGTATGTTATGAAGCATGAAAAATAACGATAACATATAGGCTCAGATGAAGAACAATTAGAGAAGGACTAGGATATATAAAAGCAGTTGGAGTGGAATTAAAGTTTGAGCTGTTATGTGACTTATCGGGGAGACGGGATATTGTATTTATCATTAATCTATTTGTAATGTTTGTCTCCTTATTTGTTTATGGAGATAAGATAAGCATAGCGAAATAATTATCTTAATTGGGAGTGAAGTTCCCTCATCTTAAATAATGGGTGCTATAATGGTCGAGCTTGAAGGATCCATAGTGTGTCTTTGGCCTGATTAACATGTGGATCAGACTCATTATATTTGCCGACATCAGAACAAATATCAGTAGTTCATCTTATCATATATGTTTCTATTAAGCAAGCTGATCAAAGGATTGGGATAGTGGGCGAATAGGCCAATTGTTAAAGACATGAATGTCTTAACCACTCTTCGAGATAGGGTACTCTTCTTTATAATTTCAAGTACTCTACTCTTTTTGGGTACTCAATGAATCGGTCTTGACTCATTATTCCCCTCATTCATCCATTAAATTGTCAAGGGCAAAAAAAAAATCCCAAAGTAAAAGGTGGATGTCACATGAATGTATTAGGTGACTACACCTAGAAACATATCACCCTTAATTAGCTTTACGACAATTCTCTCTCTGCAGGCATTTACAGAAGAGAAAAGTCCTCTCAACTCAACTAAGATCTTTCACTACTCACCTTATCAACCCTGCCTTCAAAAGTTCTCTTCTTTCAGCCTTTTGAGGGAGGGGGGGGGGTTTAAAAATCACAATTTGCTGATGACTATTAACTTAGTCGTGGTACGGTTTTTTTTTCTGGGGTAATCTTAGAGACTGTTCGTTTAGGTACAATCTTCAGGATTTTTTGAATCCTCAGAATTCTACAACCAAACATAATTTTTCACACCATATAAATATAACTACAACACGCATACCAATAAAGTTAACATCACATAAAAATTCTCAAAACACAAAAAATCCTCACAAAACTCCTTAACCGAACACATTCTTAATGAACAACAACAAAACGCCCCTAATTTGGTCCCAATTTATACATTTATAAAGTGAAAAAAATAAAATCAAGTATTTATTTTAACAAATTCGTCTCACAAACGAGTTCATCTGAGGTATTTATATATTTTTACACAGTGAAGTCGGATGAGTTGTTTCGGAGCTGAAGACCAGTAACCCCACTTTCGAGTACAAAGGCAAATGTAACTCCCCAAACAAAAAAAAAAACCTGCCGACAATGCGGAATGTGATTGGTCGTTGCGACTCCGAAGATTGGAATCTAGTACTGAAAGACGACACCTGTGTGTAGGCCCAAAGATTATTCAAGCTTTGGTCTATGTTATCGCTTGAGACGTTTGATGCTGAAAATATATCTTTATTTGGAAAATCTCGGCCAAGCAGCCCTACGCCCAGTACCTCAGGCGCGTGGATAATACTTTGCAGTTGTAATACAGCCATTTTTTCCCCCCAAATAAATCACCAGCCGAAAAGATATTAGGCAAGTGGTGGCAGGGTTAGGTTGGTTTGGTTAAAAATTTTAAATTTTAAATCTATTTTTTAAAATTTATAATCTTAATATTATTCATTAACTTATATCAATAAAATTAAATATTATTTTTTATACACATTAATATAAAGATACCACAAGACAGACGAGTTTCTACAAACAAACTCTTGTGTTTGGTTGTGGTCTAATGTATTACTAATTAGGGTGATGTTCGTGTCTAAGAGTTTTGTAGGATTTGAAGAGTTTTGTGAATTTTTAGGTGTTGTTAAAGTTGTATTGGTGTTTGTTTAGAGATTGATGATGCGTGAAAAAGTGATGATGATGTTTAAAGGTTTTTTTTCGAATTTTTTATTTGTTTATTAAATTTTTAATATTTAAAAGTAAAAAAAAAAACAAAAGCAAAAGCACGAAAACGTTCAATAATAAACCTGTGATGGCCTATGGCCCTATGGCTTGGAAAACATAGCATGCAATAGCCTATTATCATTCAATGGAAAACCTGTGTGTCATTATTTCGTGGTACGCACTGTAGGGAAGAAAAAAAAAAGTTGTAGGGAAGGGGTAGTCGCAGGCGGCTATTGACAAGCCTGCGGAGAAGGGGACTGACGCTGCAGGGGAAGGGGACTGAAGCTGCAGGCGACGCTGACGTGTGGGGCCAGGATGTTTTTAAAATTCCAATTTTACCCTTAGATATTTATTTCCTCAAAAGCACTACGGAGGATATTGTGGTAATTGTCTCTACGCATAGTCAGGATAAAAATAGAAAACATTTAATATATTCGTTGATTGAAGGTAACTTGAATGCAAATTCAAGAAAATTCATGAAAACGAACATGCCCTAGGATTACAAGCATACAGGCGAACATGCCAGGGCCGGCTCAAACAAAATGGAGGCCTAAGGCAAAATAAATTAATAGGTTTTTTATATAAAATTTAATATAAAATATTTAAAATTACCTGAAAATTATTAAATTTAATATAAAATATTAAAGGCCCCATTAATTATTTTTTATGAGGCCCTCGTACATGACATCAAAGCCCCATGACTAAAACAATTAAGATAAAATATAATTCAGTTGTCTTTTTATTTTTGGGTCATTTACAACACAAAAAAATATAAAAAAAAAATATTTTTAATCTTTACGGGGCCTTACTCAGAGTGAAGCCTTAGGCCACCGCCTGCCTTGCCTTACCCTTGAGCCGGCCCTGAAACATGCTGTGTGTTTTGGTTCATCCATATAAATGTATAAACGTCATAATCATTGCTTATGTCGTGTTCAAGTGGCTTGTCGCTGCTTTTGTTCTTATTCAAAACAAGTGGGCTCATTTCTTTTTCTTGTGAGAACAAAAAAGTTAAACAAAATCGGTTGGTAATGGTAACACGCAATTACTGATAAAAAGCGGGTCCCAAATACTTTTAAACACTTCAAACGCACCCTTAATCATTTATCCTAGTTAAACTAACAACCACTGGGTACACGAACAATGCTCGTCTATGTAAAAGCAACTTTCCATTTTCTGCTGCGATAAATGCGATCAAAACTACACAAAAAAAAGGCCAAAAATATCCACAATAAAATAAAATAAAATATATATAGGAACAAAAATATCCACAATAAAATAAAATAAAATATATAAAACAAAAATATCCACAATAAAATAAAATAAAATAAAGTCAGTGTGTAATAATATTCTTTCTTTGTCGTACAATTGTTCTGTGCCTTACTAGCAGCTTTATTTATAATAAAATAAAAAGGAAAATAATTTTTTTGTACTATAAACTTTATTATTGTTTCAAAATTTGTCAAATGCTAATAAAGCTGGTGATTTATGAGAAATGACAACTGTCCAATTTAACGGAAGTACTCCTTTGAGATCCGACAATGAATGCACGCGCAGAAGAGGTCGCGTGGTTATGATTGTGAGACCAAATACAACACAACCGATCTGATGGTGATGGGCGGGGTTCGGTCAAGATCGTGCGTTGTATTGCATGGAAGGTACCGAGGGTTTTTAAACTTTGTTAAACAAAATTTTAATATAATAAAAATTATAATATAATCTTTTTATCAAATTATTACTTTTTATTATAATAAATATTAAAAATTATCTCTCTTTTCACTTTTTTACCGAATATAATATTCTAAAGAGATAAACTCATAGTTAGTCCCCCTATGTTTGAGCAAAAATCAAGTTAGGCTGCGTTTGTGTAGAGAAATTTTGGGTGTTTTGTAAAATTTTAGCACTTTTTGAGAAGAAAGAGGTGTATTGAAGTTTGCAAAAAGTGTTAAAATTTTAAGGTGTGTTTGTGTAAATGTTGGAAAATTTTGTGATAGTAATAATTGGGTGGTTGTTTGATTGGGAGTAGTGTATAGGAGAGAGATTATTATTTATTAATTTATTACATAATCCTAACGTAAATTGAGCCTGTGCTTTCAGGCCTGCTCGCGCCAACATCTCATCTGCACGCAAACGTGCGTCAGAATGGGACTTCCCGCGCTGGCGAAAAGGAGTTCCCTCTGTAATTTTATTTTGCCCTCTCCCATGATCCGCGTAAAATAGCTGTTACCCGCGTAAAGCCATTTGTTACTATTTTAAGGGAAATGCTATTTTTATCGGCATCCACGTAACTTGTTTAAAAGTTTTTTTGTTTCAAATTTTTTTAAACGCATCTGCTGAAGCATGCGCCTCTGGTCGAACTTTGTTTTCAAATTTTTTTAAACGCATATTGTTAAAAAAAAAATTTCCTCACTGCTGTTACCCCGTCAATTCTTCTCTTCAATTTTTTTCCCTTTCTCTTTTATACGAATCTGGTGAAGCATGAGAATTTTCTGTTATCTTTATGTTTTCATAAATGGTAATAAATTCCGAACTACAATAGTAACGTATATACTCCGACATTTTCTACTTAAAAATGTAAGCGATATGCTCTGTTTATAACATAAAGTAATGTCATTGCAATCTTATCATTTCACCGCACCCAAATTTGGTAGGACATTAAACGAACTAAAATGTCATTAAGCATCGATCATACAAGGCAAAACAAGTAAGACATCGAAACAAAGATGTTCAACTGATTAAAAAAAAGTTAAGACAAAATATTTCACCTGGCCCCACTAGCAGTCCACATATTCTCAGCAATGTAGTCGTGCATCGCTAGCATTGAGGGTGTATTCTCACTATCATCAACATTGACGTCGCCCCCGTCGTCATCGTCGTCATCGCTGCTTGATGAAGAATCGGAGCCCACACCACGATTTGGGTTAGAATAACGATGGAAATCCTATCGTCCACATCATTCAACCTTATAAAGTTGTGAACCACACAACTTGCCGTCACCAGCTGTGCTTGCCTATTCAATTGAAAATTATTCATTCTCTTCAAAACCTTGCACCGCTTTTTTAGTGCCCCAAAGCATCTTTCTATTACGTTTCGCAGTGAGCTATGGTTGCGGTTAAACAATTCCCTGGGTCCCCTTGGTGCTCCACCCCCAACGAATGAGCTCAAGTGATACCGCTCCCCCTTGTATGGAGGGAGGAATCCTTCTTTGCATGGATAGCCTGAATCAACAACGTAAAAGTACCCTGCACAAAACTTTGTAATTAAAATAGGAGCTACACTATATGCTATTATACTATTTTTCTACGTAAGGGTAAACGATGTTGAAGCGTTGTACCTGGTGGGGGGACAGGAAATCCTAATTCTGGCCTGCTGAGGGCGTCTGTCAATACGCGGTTATCATGTGCAGACCCTTCCCACCTTGGGTAGACGTATGTGAATAGCATATTGAAATCACAAACTGCTAGGACATTTTGTGACAAATACCTATTCCTATTACGAAATGCATTATGTAGTTCCGGGGGTACCCCATCTGCTACCACATGTGTCCCATCAATGGCCCCTATACAGTTCTGCACATACGTAATGTTAACCAACACTGCCATGCAAATTCATGCTACCCAATTGAAAGGTATTAGAGAATGGGAAAATAAAAATCACTTACCCGGAACCAAGGGTCATACTTCGGATTTCCATAAATGTGCGGGTCCACCATACCTATAATGTGTCGAGGTCGTATAATTATATGACCCACGTTCAACATTGCGTCAAGGATTCTATGGACACAGTTGTTCACTGTTTCAAGCGAACGACAAAATCGATCCGAAATGTCTCGATGGGTGGTCCCGAATCCGATGACCTTCATGCACATGGCCAAAGCCTCCTCTACAGTGACGCCTCGAGTAGGCTCGTATTGCCCTTCTTCTACGAGTGTATCGGCTAGTAGCTGAAATACACTCGGACCCATGCGAAACTGCCACCTGCAATTAGTTGGATTCGGGTTGTTAAGAACCTGCTGAATATATTCAGCACCCGATAATCCCACAGGCCACATACGCAATCTGCGTGAACGCCTTCGCATACGTTGAGTTCGGAGATAGAGGTCTGCAATAATTATTCGTTCTCGCAGATCGTCGTCCGAATCATCATTCCCTCGGTTTGATCTGCTTGAGTTCGATCTACCAGCATTGAAGGGGATCGAGGTAGCAGCATTGAACGGCCTCGAGTTTCCAGCATTGAATGGGTTTGATCTTCCAACATTGAAACGGTCCATGGATTTGCGAGATTGAGCGAGGAGAACGCACCTTCATAAACGATTAGGTTCATCCATAGATTCGTACAAAAGTCATACAAACAGACCGAACGTTACTGAAGACAGCGTTTAGTAAATCGAAATCGATATTTAAATAAATACCTTGGAAATTGAAAATGAGTACGCTATAACTTTTGACACGCGAATACGTTACTCTTGATTCTTAATTCTGATTCCTCGCTGCTGACATAATAATCATAAAAACAGACCGAACGTTATACGACAATATGATAAAGACCACATAAACAAGCATATAGACATACAAATCAAAGCAGCATAAAAAATCCCCAAATCATAAACTACTCATCCAATTAACATAAAGGTCCAACATTTCACATCATAGTGCAGTGAAAAAAGACATAACACACAAATACATAACAAACAACTCTAACGCATACAGAATACCAACAGACCCAAATGCAAAGTCTAAATACCACATAAACAAGTCAGCGTAATACCACATAAAAGACTCATCCTAATAACTTCAGACTACCAACAAACATCAACGGCGACATCATTTCAGATAGCGTGCCCAACTGTCCTTAAATTCGTCATCCATCGCTAGGAAGGCTTCCTGATACTCACGATTCCCCGTTAGATAAGTTACAACCACTGCGAACTGTTCCACAGGCAACCTTGGTTTCAAATTCTGAAGAGCGGCAATGCACTCCTTCATACCCCCATAATGGCTGCTACTGCCCCCATCATCTCCCCCCCGACGACCCTTGATGAAGTCCCTCACCTCCTCATAGTATAGTTCCTCGGTAGTGGGTTTTGATTTACGACGCTGTCGAGCGCCCGTAACTGAAGTGGATCCCCGCTTCCTGGAACCGGAGCCCGTGTCCATTGACCGCACACCGCCACAACTAAAGTTGACACCACCACCGGAAGCGATATGCTCTGCATCCACGTACCCGGCTCCGCCGTCCCTATAACGTACTGCGTGCTCGCGCCGCGCACATTCCTGAGGCGTCGGCGCACGCTGGACAGACGATTGGCGTAGGGCCCCAGAAGCAATACTGGTAGAGAAAAGTAGATGTAGCTCGGGATAGTTCTGAAGGCCCTTCTCTTTGAACTTTGTTATGTTTGGTTGTTTCTGAAACAAAGAAGTCACAGTCAAGTATACCCTTTTGAAAATAGTAATGTCCTACCAACATATATCGTATTTAAGGAAATGTAGCTATATGGTATTGGGAAATGGACAATGTATACCTCGGACTTCAGCTCCCACCAAGTGGCATCAGCAATAACAGTGTCATTTTCGTCATCCCACCCGACACCAGTTTGCTCTTTCAAAAATTGGAATGCCTTATAATCTTGTTTTAATGAATTAACTTTTCTCATCACCTGAGCTCCCGATAGCCATGGGTAGTCTGGGATGTCAAGTTTTTGTGCTATTTCTTGCCATAGGTTCGAGTCTTTTGGTTTTCCATCTACAAACGTCTTCGCATTATACTCATCTATCAACAGGTAGATCAAATTTTGGACATCTTGGGCGTGCCAAGTGATTCGTGGATTCTATAGAGACACGAACATACGAAATTTGATCAAATTGCAACAACCCAAGTAAATTCAAAATATGTAAATCCCAAATCACATAATTTATCCGGGACAACAACCATTCACATACAAACATGACAAAGATCGAAGTAAATACACGGGGAGGATCCACAAATGTCTTACCTGGGTCATTCGTACTGAAGAAAAAGTGCTGAATGGATCGAACAACGGCTTCCCTGATCTTAGAAAGCACCGCTGCAAATGTTTTATAGATGAATTTCAGTATGGAAATTGAGTTACAACTTCTTTCCCCACATATGAATAAAAATTTTACATGTAAAAAGAGAAAAAAATACAGATCCAATAAACATATAACAGATAGAAACACAGCTGTTCAATAAAAAATGGTCACCTAGGTCCAACGTCTGCATTTAGGTTTTCAAAACTCACTGGAAGTTTTAGCAGGTAGAAGAAAACTCACTGCATTTATGTCACTATAAATGGGATATTCCATCAGGTATTGTTTTAGGTGTTAAAGGTCAATTTACCTCTGAATCTCTTTATTACTGAGATGCAGAGAATTGTGAAGGCTTCCTCCATGAAAAGGTTATTGTTAATGATGATAACTTTAGCTTTGTTGTCGGTACCTACACAGAACTCAGCAGACAGTTTCTGTACACAGCACTAACTGGCCCCTCCTTAGCAGCATAGGAGAAAGAAATTGGATCAATGAAAGCATGAAAGATGCTCCATAAAAATGCGTGCAACTCTCCCAGAACCTACACCTCGGAGGACTCTAGTAATACCAAATCTGCCTTTCCATTTAAACCTCACTCAGTAGCCTCAACATAATATGCAGCGTACTTCGTAAGAGCTTTAACCAAAGAGAAATTTGTGCAGATCGAAGAGAAATGCATCTACTTTCATGAAAGTATGCAAAAAAGATCACACAGATCCCAATCAATAAATCACAAGCATAAACGACACCTGTAACCTACAGGTTTTACAACTATTCCAGAAACTTGCGGAGTTGAAAACCAACAAATACGATCCAACATTCAGCTTGAATCTACACAATTTACCTCGATATTTGATGATTTTTTATGAAGAACTTACCCTCTTCGACCAAGCAATAAACAATGGGTTGTGCCTGTGTGTGGTAGTGAACTTGTGCATGTACTCTAAGAGAATCTACAATCTAATCGACGCGAACTCCCCATCTACTGAAAGAAGATGACTAAATCATTGACTACTGAGAAAAAGGTACTTCATTAGCTAAAGAGTTACTCGGAAAAAGGAAGAACTACAGATGAATCGAATGAAAATAAGGGAGGGGGCAAACGAAACCTCAGATGACAAAAGGAAAAGATTCCATATATCACCTAGGAATGAAAAAGGACCATCCTTCAATTGCAAAGCTCTAAAAGAAATCAAATTTGCAATAAAGAGTTAAAGTTTCCTCGTCGATTTATAAAAAAAATCAATAGCTAGATCAACCTCATTTTCTGGGGGTAACCAGATCAACCTCGTTAGTGAACCAACAAGTTCCAGTTCTCTGTTCAGATACACAGCAATCTCAGAACAATAAGAAGCTCCTAAAAAGAAAATGTTTTTAGACGCCAAATTAGAATTCAACCTAGTAGAAATAGGGGGACAAGCAGAACATTAACAAATTTAAACACAACCCACACATCCGAATCACGAAACAAGAGTAAAAATGAAGCATGAATTCCAAAGGCACAGCAGCAAACAACAATAACCAAAGTCCAAAAAGACCCAAAAATGACCAAGAGAAATCCTATAGCCACCGAAACCCAAAAATACAAAATCAAACAAAAAAAGAACAAAACGATTGAAGAAAAAACACCATAACCCATTCTGAAACCAAACACCATCTTTATTATCACTAATAAAGGTTATGCATACCTTAGAGGTAACTACACATTGTTCGGGTTGCCTTCTTTACATTGACCAAATCAGAAAATTTGTTGGGGTGAATGGCCTTGGGATGGTATAAAGATTGTTCCTATCCATGTTATCAAACCTTCGCATTACAAGGTTGCAAACCAGTTACTGGTTGAGGGATTAATTTTCTTAATCTAGTTTCTGACCTAGGTATACATCTGCAGGTAATCTACAATGCAAACAAACTTTCTGACCTAGGTATACATCTGCAGGTAATCTAGTTTCTTCGAAGGCATTTTAGGGTTCAGGGATGACCTTGGCAAGATTTGAGAACAACAATGTAACATTTGCAAGAACAAAACCAGCCCCAATTTGTGCTATTTCTGACGCCCCTAACAAAATACCAGGAATTGAAAGACAAGATCAACCAAAATCCCCACTCAAAAATTGGTGACATAGCAACGAAAAATCCCCAAAATTTTCCATGCGAAACTGCCTCAACTCAACTGTCCTTAAAGCATGACTTCCCCACTCAAAAATTCGTGGATTCAACCCAAGTAACATACACAGTTGCTTGATTCACTCACCTGGACGCGAGCAGAGGAGCGGGTGAGTGGTGTCGTTGCTGCTTTCGGAGTGTTGTCTGCCTTCCGCTTTCTAGGGTTTCGCAGCGGTCCTTGCCTTGTAATCGGATTCTTCACCTCTCCCATGAGCAACGAATGAAGACGTGTATTTGAAGGGAAATGCTATCCACAGTTCGTCTGATGAAAGGGGGGGTACGGGCCTGGCGGAAGAGACCTCTCTGAACCAAGGGGAATCCGATTCTTCTTTCCTCGCATGCGTCTTGAAATGTCCCCGAAATTTTGCTATGTGCGAGTATGCTTGTGTTCATCATCCCTGTGCTTTCCGCCTAACTTATCAGAGAGGGCAATAATGTTACCGTTGAGTTCATTTACCTCAACAGGTGAGATTGCAGGTGATGTTCAACGGGCGGAAAGGCAACAAATGCCTGCCTCGCCTGCCTGACTGTCCCCCGACAGTCAGGCTGTCACTCGAATGTCACGCAGAGAGTTAAGACGTTGCCTGAAATACCCTTGGACCATATAGCAGCGTCGAAATAAATTAAGAGGAGACTTCCGTAATTTTACACCCGATGTTGCTTTTTGAAGCGTCAGAATGGGACCCACCCAATTTTATCAAACCCGTTCTTGCCCTATGCGACGTAAAAGGTTGCAGCTTAATGCCGGACTAATTTGGTAGTTTAACAAGGTGTGTAGGGACTTATACGGAAACATTGAATTGTGTCGGAAATATTTTACAGGAACAAACGCAATTGACCTGATATTTTTCAAAATGGCTAATATTTCTCCGCGCAAACGCAGCCTTAGCCCTATATCTTTCAATCCAACAATTTGAGACTCATAACAACTAAATCAGGTGTTAAGTCCGACGGAAATTCATGCAAAATGACCGAAATGACCCTCCAAAGCTAAAATTTTAAAAATAAATAAAAATAAATAAATTTAAGAAATAAATTAAAAAATATATATTATTGAAATAGAGTTTCAATATAGTTTTATTTAAAAATATTAATTTTTTAAAAAATATCATTTTTTTATTTTTAATGAATTTTTTAAATATTTTTTATTAAATTTATTTTGAAGAGGCATTTTGGTCATTTTTCATGATTTTCCGTCTGATTTAACGTCTAATTTAGACGGGGGCGAAGATTGATAGGTTTTGAAAGTTATGAGTTTCAAATTGTTTGATTGAAAAATAGGGGACTAACTATGATTTTTGCCCAAACATATAGGGCTAACTATGAGTTTATCCCTATTCTAAAATTTTAATCTCCCAAAATTTTATCACTCTAACCCAACCTTAACGTGTGTGTCACACGCTGTTTTAGAAGGTAGATCCAGATGAACTTTCCATGACACTAACCACACGTGTTTTGCTAAGGTTGCTACTTGTGAGCCTGCCCTGCCCGTAGGTTGGAAAACTGGAACTCCTTGGCTGGAGTGAGACTCCGAGTCCATTAGCAGTTAAAATAATAATAAATAATAAATTTAGGAGCCCTGAAATCAATAAAATTAAGCTTTTTTCAAAGCAATAAAATTAAGCATTTCGAACTAATAGCAATAACTGTTTCAGATCCCATCAATTAGCTGTTAACGTTTTTTTTTTTGGGAAATAGCTGCTAACCTGTTTAATATACACCTAAAAGTGTTTTTTTTCTTCTTTCCAAGAGGTGATGAATAAGTTGATGCCAGTGAAAAAAATAAAGAATAAGTTGAATTATGATTCTTTATAATTTTTTTTATTCGAATTGCGTTATGTAATTTATAAAAAGATAAATACAATAAATAGATTCTATACTATTTAGTGTTGTTCAGGTAAAATTTTAAATATTAAAAATTTTAACTGAAATCCATCTATTTACGTCTAATTTTTTCTAAATTACGATAAAAAAATTATAAATATCTCATCCGAATAAACTAATGCCAAAAAAGGGAGTAGAGAATAAATGAACGAATTAAATATAAAAAATATTCCATACTTTAATAAAGTATTAGTTAATAAATGTGAGAATTTAATGTAGAGAGGGTGACACTATTATGTAAATGCTGATAAGTTGGCCATCTTTTCTGTTCCCACTTTGAGTCGGTGACCGTAGCGCAACACCGCAGGCATTTTGTACGAATGTATGTTGTAACTTGTAAAGTCCTAATAAGGAGGTAGAACCACAAAGAGGTGTGGGTGGTAGGCCACGGCCGGTTCTCCCAATTTTTATTGCTCCACCTGTACAGGCTCGCCCATGGCTTTAGTACCTGCCTTGAACAGGTTGCTCCAATAATTTCCACCACCAACCTCCAATCACAGTGAACGAAAACATCACTGCAGGCCACGTTGTAGTAATTGTAGCAAAGGACATCTTAGCTGGCTCTGGCTTAGCAGGCTCTGTCGTCCTACAAAACCATGTTCTTTTTTCGTTTTTCTCTTTCAGATTTTTTTTTTAATCTTTTGAGTGGATGCACGCGGGGCAAAATCATAATATAAATTTTGGGAGGACAAACTGTAATATCACAATTTTTAAAAGTGAACAATGATTTTTTTTTTTAAAAATAAATTCCCTTAATTTTTGGAGTGCTGGGCCCACTACACCAAAAAAATTGGATTGATTTATAAATAAATATTTTTTCCCCTTATTATTTTCTGACTAATACTTGCATCTTGGAGTATTCGAAAGCCAATTTGCCGTTTGTGTTTAAACATGGGAATCCAGGGTCATCTTGGTTTTGTAAATTTTCGGAGGATTCGCATCCGAACTCGTTCATGTTCGGCGAGTTTGAGTTGCATTTTAGGATTCGGCATAAAATATTCTGAAAATACCCTGAAAAAGTTGATGTTTAATAACTAAAAGACCCTCCAACAAAACTTAAAGTACAGAAAATGTTAAGGGCAAAATGGGATTATGACCCTACTCCTGCATTCGAACTGCAACAAAGCTCCTGTGTCCCCTGCGCGCCAGTGCGACTTGTTCCCTGCGCCAGTGCGTCGTGTCTCATGCATGTCGCTTTGAATAGTCGAACAAAATGCCTCTCTTCACAAAAGCAATTGTGGGACTTTATTTCACTTTTGTCGTTTTCTGATTTTATGATTTTTTTTTTTGTTAAATATCTTTAAAATATTCAAATTTTAATAAAAAAAATTACTAAATTTGAAAAAACATAAAAATAAATTTAAAAATCATAATTATTTTTTTACACATCATCAATCTCTACACAAATACCAATACAACTTTAATAACACCTAAAAATTCACAAAACTCTTCAAATCCTACAAAACTCTTCAACACGAACATCACCCATGTATAAAAGAATGAAGCGTTTTTCGGAAATATCATGATTATGGTGGCAATTGCGAGGACGCTGACCAAAGAAGTATTTTTCTTTCTCGCTAGTGCCCGGCGACTTAAGCCCCAACTCCAACCCCTCCACCAACGTGGGAACGAGGTTCTTCTATTCAACAACCACAACGAATGTGTGTTCTTTTTTCCTGAACATTCTCCCCTCAAAAGTTTTTCAAACCCTTTTCTAATTAGGAAAAATTGGAGGTTCAAGCCCATTGACAGCTACTACTTTTAGCCTATTTTTAGAATGCTCTTTAGTAAGTGCTAATCATGAAAATTTTGATGGCCGAGCACGTATTAGTTTGACTTTTTTTTTTTTGTCTTGAATAAACAGGTCAGCTCGCTAGCATGCGGCAAAGAAAAATGGCGTCCACTTTTTTTTTATTGGTATCTTATTAATTGTTTACCGACTTGTTGAGTTTCTAGTTTAAAATATAATAATGTTTTAATAAGCTAAGGGGCTGTTCGGTTTTTTAACATTCTTAAGATTTTTTGAATTCTGAGAATATACAAACCGAACATGTTTTTTAACATCACCTAAAAATAACTACCGCACGCATACCAATAAAGTTAACATCACCTAAAAATTCTCAAAACACTAAAAATTCTCAAAATACTACAACAAAACATCCTCTAAGCTTTATAAAAACAAGTGGGATTCCACAGAATGTTTTATAAAATATTATTATCCACCGAGTCAACAAAGTCAACGACATTATAGCCGCTTATTATGGGGGTTGAGATTGGATCTTTTCCCTGGTCCTGAGTTTAGTTTCGATATCTAAGCCCAATTTCCTCGAGCCCAATTCTCACGTTGACCCAACCTCAAAACCTTCGAAGCCCAAATCTATCTGTAGCCAGCTTAGGAAAACCCTGGCCCAAATTTTAACCCAACTAAAATTAGAAAATATAAAAAGCCCAAATCCATCACTAACCAGCGTGGAAAAAGCCTAGCCCAAACATTTACACGCGTCCGGAAAATGCCTCCGTTACTGTTAACGAACGCCGCCTACTCCGAAACCCAAAAATCCTCCTAAGAACGGCCAAACCCCACTAAAACCCTTCACGACCACTTGCCTGTTCGAAAACCAGCTGAAACACAAGCACCATGGAAGACCAAGAGCAAAATCACGAGCCAAAAGAACAGCAAGAAGAACATTCGGAACCGTTCAAAGATGGCTCCGACATTAGCCAACAGCTCATGGACCGGTACGCCAAGTCCTCCGCCCAACAGCACCGCCATCTCGTTGCTACTGCCGTCGCTATGCGCTCCATACTTGCCTCTGAGTCGCTCCCACTGACCCCGTCGGCCTACTTCGCCGCTGCCATTGACTCTGCATCATCCAGTTCTCAGACCCTTGACACCACCGCCGTTGCCGCACTGCTGTCGTTTTTGTCGATCGTGGTTCCGCTGGTGCCTCCCAAGGGAATTGCAGCACCGGAGGCGAGCGAGGCGGTGGGCGTGCTTGTGGGATTCATCCGGAAGGAGAAGGAGGGACTGGCTGTGGCGAGTGTGAGGGCTGTGGTGAAGTGTCTGGGGGTTTTGCTGGGGTTTTGCGATTTGGAGGATTGGGATTCCGTCAAATTAGGGTTTGAAACGCTGCTGAATTTTTCAATCGATCGGCGTCCAAAGGTATAACTATTTTGTACATGTGGCTCTTGATTGCCAGTCGTGTGTGTGTAGGCGTAGATATTTTGCTGAAGATGTCAATTATTTAAGCAAACTTAAAAGCAAGTGAATAAATGGCTTATAGCTGTTTGGATTGCTTCAATGCAGGTTAGGAGATGTGCTCAAGATTATCTAGAGAAGGTCTTTAGGTCTTTTAAATGTTCGGCTGTTGTCAAGGAAGCGAGCAAATTGGTCCTGTCTTTGCTAAAAAATCACATGCCTGTGGCAGTTAAACTAAGTAGTTTGAGAGCTGTAGATGGGTCAAAAGATGAAGCATCATTGAAACCGGAACATCTAGAGGTCCTCTACTTGTTCAATGTAGTGAAGGTTAGTGTACCTTGTCTCTCGGCAAAAGGCTGTTCAAAAGTAAAATCTGAAATGTATAAGCTTGTGAGCTCTGAGTTCTCATTGCTTACAAGACATGTTCTTAAAATTATTGAAGCACTTTTTGAAACGTCGAGATTTGAGGTTTTGGTTCCAGAGACAGACAAAATTGTTGCTTCCCTTGCTTCATATGTTTCTTTGGGAGATAGGAATCCCTTGGACACTGTCATGTCTGCCGCAAATTTGTTAAAGCGAGTACTCGAAGTACTTCACGAGAGAGAATCAAGTTTGTGGATAAGGACTCTTCCTCTAGTTTGTGGTTCTTTAACAGGTATGCTTCTTGTTACATTAGTTGGATCTTCACATTCTTAATGATACACCTACGGCTTCAGAATTGAATCGTTAAATGCTGCGGGTTTTTTTTTTCTGTCTTATCTCATGTTAGACGTGATTATTAGTCTCATTTATATTTATATTTTACATTCTTTCAACGCACACATTAGCTTCATTACAGAAGATGGGTCACAAATGACATGCAGAGAATCCTACTATAAATTATATTAGAAGGTTAACATAGAAATATAGCAGTAAAGTCCAGAAAGGTACTGTTCATGATTGTTCCATATCGTCTCTTTCTATTCCTGCCCCACCCCCTGCGGCCGGGTTTAATCCATCTTATGTGTATCTGTACTTCTAATTCATGTTGCATATGCTGATTTAGGTCTTCTAGCAGCTGAGGATAGCACTGCTTCACAGGCTTCAAGTATTCTGAAAGACTTGCTCAGCCATCATGTGGATCACAAATTTCTCTCCAGCCTTGAAGATAAACCTGTTGATGATGAAAGTGAGGAGAGCATGGAAGCAAGTGCTATAACATCAATATGTACCGTCTTTGAGAATTCCCTTGTTACTCTTAACGGAACTCCAAATGAGCATATCTTAGGGGTCATATCTGTTTTGTTCCTCAAACTTGGTATGTATATGTTATTTTTCTCTGCAGACCTGGCTTTCTCTTCTGACTGCACTGTCAGTACATATGCATTTGCCTTGTTGCTTTTGTGTTGACTATCTTGTGCTTCTAAAACTCACTGCTTATAATCAATTTGAACTTCGAATGCAATCTCTGCATATTCTCGATCAAATACGTAACTTTCCCATGAAGTCTGTAAAATAGGGATGCTTTGCTGATTTGGAGGTTTGAACTTTAGGCAGACTACGACTCAGCGTCTCACCACTAGAGCTACAGGAAGTAATTAGTAGGAGTTTAATTGGGCAACCCTCTGTATTTCTGGTTATACAGTATAAGCTACGTGAGTAGAATGTATGATGTTCAGTCTAAACATGGAATCACATTTTATTTGGACTTTTTGTACCCAGATTGTAATTTCACCCTAGATTTTGACTTCACAAATGAAGATGAGGGATCGTTGGTCATCAGTTAATGCTCAAATTTTGAACCTTGTTGCATGTATTAAACGTGATGGGTGTGAAGATGCAGCCTCTAAACTTTCCTACAGTTTCAGGAAAATAAAATGGCAATATTTTCCACTCAATTGATTGTTTGACCCATGAAAACTTGCGTTGTGTGAAACATAAAATGGAGCACTTGTTGTCCCTTACAGTGTTTTCAAACCTAAAAACAGAGCTGTTAGACTGTCTCTTCCACGAAGTTTTATGTCTCCTTCACAGCTAACTGAGAGCTAAATTTAGTCATCAGTCAATACTCAAGTTATGTACTGTTGATTGACAGACCTGTGTGCGTGTTCGGAATTGTGTTACTTCTTATTCCACTATACATAGCAGCTGTTTGTGAGCAACATTGGTATCATTTGTAAATTACATCAATTTCTACTCATATTATGTCTTTTCTGCTGTAGGAGAGATGTCATATGTCTTTATGCGGAATATAGTGCTTCAACTTGCCGGCTTGATCCATGGTAATGGGGGAATGTCCGAGAACAACCATGTAAGTTGATGGATTTTCCTTTTCAATTTGTCTCGTGTTATATAGGAATCTTGCATGAAAAAACAAGTGAAATTTGATGTTCTAGGAGGTCCTTTGTATGTGCATCATTCACCTGGTGAACAAACTGGGATTTTGCTAATAACTCAGATTGGTACATTTAGCAGTCTCCAATATCCTACCCATTTTTGCATAGTTGATTGTCAGCAGCTGAAGAAATCCAATGGATTTGGTATTACCACACTGTAGCCTGGATCCATAAAGTTCCTCGTGCATGTTATAAATTGTACCATTATTTTTGTTGCTTCTTGCTTAGAATTTTCGTTGTGGTAGGCTCAGAATTTCTTGCTAGCAGGCAAATCTGTTAATCCTAATTGGTGTCACTGATAATTGGTAATATCCTTGCTTTCCCCACCATAATATGCAGGTTCAGAACTGCATCGGATCCGCGGTAATTGCTATGGGACCAGAGAGGATACTTACACTTCTGCCTATTTCCCTTAATGCTGATGACTTCACGTGTACGAACATATGGTTGGTACCTATTTTGAAAGATTATGTTGTTGAAGCATCATTGGGATACTATATGGAGCATCTTGTGCCTCTTGCAAAATCCTTTGAGCGGGCTAGTCATAAAGGTTTGCCTCAGCTTTGTAAAGGAAATTTCTATATTTCAATCCGAGTCTGGCAAATTTTTTTTGATGAAGTTTTTCTTACACTGCGTCCTTTAATCAATTTTGGTGTAAGCTTAGGTGCTTTCAGAGTTAGAATTGGCACTCTCACAATCTATCATATTTAGGATTGTCAAGCAGTGACCTACACATCCTTCGTGGCCACACTAGGGCTATGTTTGAGAAGTAAAATTTTAGGTATTGGGGTTGATGAAAAAGTGATGAGAGAGGTAATTTTTTATATTTTTTGTAGTGAAAAGTAATGATTTGATGGGGAGAGAGAGATTATATTGTAATTTTTTATTGTGTTAAAATTTTAGGATGAGTAAAATTTTAGTGTGCAAACGGAGCCTAGGTCATACAACTTTCATTTCCGTGGTTTCATGAGTTGTTCCCTTAATGGTCCGAGTCATGATTTATCATTTTTCTGTTTAGCAGTCTATTGGCAGGATTAGAGGGTTGGTACATCTGGTGGATGCAAGGAATTTAGGAGGAGTTCAATTCTTCGAAACTGATCTGGATTTTCTCAGAAGGTCTTCAGTCTTTAACATGTGAAAATAAATTGTATGTACACTTCTTCGGAGATAAAAGCATGCCACGTGTGTTGAATTTTTCTGCAGTCGATGCAACGGGGGGATCCAGCGTGGATCGGATACATCTATGCCTTCTCAATCTTTGTTGGAGTGGTAATACAAGAGAATTGTGATAGTCATGCTCCGTTCTCTCTCCTACGTGCTCTCTTTCCATTGGTTTTTCTGACTAGTTAGTGGTGAGATTAGTATTTGTGATGACATTTTTTACTCGTAATTTTCGTATTGAGTCTAAGGAATTCCAAGTGAGGATTAGTGCTAAGGGTGATATTCAATTTTCAGAATGGAGTTCCAGGTTTGTGAACGTGATTCATATGGGGCAGTGTGGATGGTAATATGTCTGATAAGCTGATGGAGGCTTATCTTGTAGTCGACTTTGCCTCTAAGTTCAATGAGTCTAGGCGTGGCTTTTTGACACAAAGATGTTGTAACAAAGGTGGTCGTTATGTTGCGGTTGTTGAATATGGAGGGAGAAGGAAGGTGGGGCGGTGATGGTGCCGGAAGGTAAAATTGGCCACGGGTGGCAGGGGTCTTCTCAGCTAGGATCTAAGGTGATGGTGATTTCTCTTTTGTGTTCAACACATATTTCTAGTGGGGCTGTTTCTGAAATTGGGGAGTGCTCTTTGGGGAAACAAATTGTAGGCAGTGGGAGTGTGGGTGATCTTTGGGAACCTCTGCATATGTGCTATCCAAGTATGGAGGGGGGGTTATGTTCAGCTGAGTCTAAACCGTCTAGGTGGGTTCTGCAAATGGTTACCTCTTTTCGTCATTTGGTAGGGGTGTCTTGTGATGGGTATGAGCAAAAATTGATGGATCTTTTTCAAGCTTTAGAAAGGGATAGAATGCGAACCCCTTGTAAATCGGGAGGGAAGTTGGTGAGGGAATTGAAGGGGTTGAAGACTACTGTTAACTATGAGGGGTAGACATCTACTTCAAAGCGAGGTAGAAAGGAGGGGAGGGATTTATCAAATTTATTATGAAGCCAAGAATTATAAGTTGGAATGTCAGGGGACTCCATAATAGGGTTAAATGTCGTAGGATTGGGAATTTGGTGCAAGGTTGGAAACCTGACTTACTTTGTTTTCAGGAAACGAAGTTGGAGTTGGAGTTGATTTCGAGGGTTGTGGTGAGGTGCTTATGGGGTGGTCCACATATTAGGTGGAGTTGTGTCCCAGCGGATGGTGCTTCGGGAGGTATCTTAATTTTATGGGATTCACGTGTGTTAGAAATGGTGGATCAGTGTGAGGGTAGTTTTTCCTTGTCAGTTATTTTCAAGAATGTTGATGATGGGACTCAATGGGCTTTTTCGGGGGTCTATGGTCCTAATGATAATTCTAGTAGGAGGCCTTTGTGGGAAGAGTTGGCGGGGGTGTCCTCTTGGTGGAATCTTCTGTGGTGTATTGGAGGTGACTTTAACGTTACTCGGTTTCCTGGTGAGAGGACGGGGTCCGGAGGAATTGGAAGAGCTATGGAGGATTTCTCTTATTTCATTTCAGATTGTGGATTGGTGGATATTCCTTTGTTTGGTGGTTCGTATACTTAGTCTAATAATAAATCTGTTCAATCGTGGTCTCTGATTGATCGATTCCTTTTATCGGGAGACGTTGTATCTGGAGATTGTTCAGCGTAGATTGCCTTGTATGTATTCTGATAATTTTCCTATTATTTTGGAAAGTAGTACTTTCGGGAGTGGGAAGAGGCCTTTTCGATTTGAGAATATGTGGTTGAAGAGGATGGTTTTGTGGAGAGAATTAGGGGCTGGTGGAATAGCTATGATTTTTCGGGGTATCCTAGTTTTGTGGAGAGAGTTAGGGGCTTGTGGCGCTTTGCTGCTGTGAGGGAGAGTTTGTGGAGGATTATTATTGCGGCGAAATTTGGAACTTCGGATGGAGATTGGATGACTTTACCTTCTCAAGGCTCTTTTGGGGTGAGCCTTTGGAAGCATACTAGTAGAGGTTGGGATTTGTTTCGTGAGCACATTCGGTTTGTGGTGGGTAATGGGCAATGAATTCGATTCTGGCATGATTGTTGGTGTGGTGATAGATCATTATGTTGGTTGTTTCCTCCTTTGTTTTCCTTATCTAGGTGTAAGGAAGGGGTGGTAGCGGATTCTATGTCGGTTACTAATAATTATATTGTTTGAGATGTTCAGTTTACGAGAACTGTGAATGATTGGGAAATAGAGGAATTTACGGCTTTCTACTCTACTCTTTATGATAAGATGGTTCGTAGAGATAGTGAAGACAAGCTAATTTGGAAGGGTTCTAAGGATGAAGTTTTTTCTGTTAAATCCTTCTATGGTCTTATTTTTGGGGATCAATCTGAGTCTTTCCCTTGGCATGGAGTGTGGAAGATCAAAGTTCCCACGAGAGTTTCTTTCTTTGTGTGGGAGGCTACACATGGTAGAATTTTGACTATTGATATTTTGCGGAGGAGGGGAGTGTGTGTCCTTGATTGGTGCTACTTATGTAAGATGGATGGAGAGTCTGTTAATCATGTTTTATTGCATTGCTCGATGGCTAGAGGACTTTGGCAGCTTGTTTTTGGTATAACGAATCTCCATTGGGTTATGCCAGAAAGGGTGGTTGATGCTATGTGTGTGTGTTTTTATGCATTCTCTTTCTCTATGGGTTGATGCTGTGTGTGTGTGTGTGGGGGGGGGGGGGGGCAACTTTTTAGATTTCCAGGATTTTATTAGTTTCTTCGCTTGTATATTCTAGTGAATCTAGTACTTCCTTTGTACTATTTTCACTTTCTTTTTTCTATTTCTAATAATATTTCCTTACTTATCAAAAAGAAAACAAAAGCATGCCACATGTAGAGATAATCACTCATCTGGTGAATCCGAATTATGTAGTACTTATTGCTTGCTCTTGCCCCCAGCGTCTCTTTTCAGTTATAATAGACACAAAGCGATTTTTGAACGAGGTTTAAAACTTTCCGGTCAAATCAACAGCCTTCCTCTTATTTTCTAAGTATTTTGTGTCTTTGATTTCCATTTAACTGTTATTGATATGTTGGTGCGGTTACACACTGCTTTGAATTTACGGGTTTCCTTTTTTCTTTTCCAGTTAAAAAGTTAGTAATCAGTCAAGATCTGCTGGCTCATGCCCATGACCTCTGGGGATTGCTGCCTAGTTTTTGTCGTCATCCAACTGATGCTTATCAGAATCTCAGACCTTTGGCTGAAATGTTAATTCCTTTTCTAAAGGAGGACTCCTTTATGCATGAAAATATTGCCATTTCCTTACAGGTGCTCTCTCCTTTACAATGCTTAGAGCCTGAGTGCTTTCTTCTTTTTGGGTGTAATTTGGTGTTTTTGTTGTATTCTGTCCTTACTATTTGTTTGTTTTATCCATCTGTTGGCTTTTTACTAGGTTCTAGTGTCACAGAACAAAAGTGTTCTTAGCCCTATAAGAGACTCTAGTGAATCAAATTCATATGCAGTGAAAGATTCTATGGTAGAATTTGGAAATGTACCTACTTATTCAAGGAAGACTGCGTCCAGAAACATCAAGGCTCTGAAATTATGTTCGACAGAGTTGCTTAAGGCTCTAACAGACTTATTTGTCGATTCACTTCCTGAGAAGCGCTCATATCTAAAGGTTCTCCTTTTGTCACCCATTGAATTCAGTTGGGAAGTTTTGATTGATGTTCTCTTGGTTTCTTCTCTCCACAAACTAAGGGAAAAATTTTGTGCTATTTATTCTTAAATAATTCTACTTTTCTCCACTGTAGTCACAGAGAATACTTTTGATAGATTTTCTCTTGGTCTCTCCTTTCCTCAAACTAAGAGAATTTTTTTTGGCCCTTTAGCCCATGTTTGGATGAGAATTTTGTTTATGGAAGGTAGTGTAGATTCTATTGGGATTTGGAAAAAAATTGTTAAAAGGGTGTTAAAGTTTGTAAAAAAGGTATTAGAGTCTGTAAAAAGTTGTTGGAATTTGGGAAAAAGTGGTTGTGAAAAATTTTGAATTTTTTTTTTCATGTACATCCAAACATGGGCTTGCTCATAAATAATTCGAGTTTTCTCCACTGTAGTTACGGAGAACTTGGCCCTTTGCGTATTCTGATATTGCTTGGCACAGTTTTGTGCAGCTGTGATTCCCTTGTGCTCTTTGATTGTTGTTTTCGTAACTTTTCTTTGATGTACCTGTTACTACTTAGCTGTGTTAGAGACAAAAGCACCAGTTATCAACATTCCCTGAAACTACCTGGTTTGGGCTTGTGGGTCAACACAGAGACATTTACTACGAAGCATTGAACTGCCAACATGATGGGTTCTTTAGGTGAACATGCTAGGATAACCTCTACATGCTGGGTTTCTGGAGAAGCTAGACATAGTTGTTGCTTCCTATTACCGCCATCAGATACAATAAACATTCTTTGAAACAGCTTTAGACGATAACTGCATGGGTAATTGACCTAAAACTAAGCATGCAGATTGTGTGCATTTGATAGGAGTATTTGAGTTAAAGGACACCACTTGAAATTCCATGGCTGTAACAACCGCGTTCTTGGCTATTAAACATACATGTGTATGTGCATGCAGCTTTTTGACATTGTGTAAATTTTCAAATCAATCCTTTTTGTGTCTTGAGAGTCTTTGAAGCTTTCTTATTTCTCTATGTTCGTTTTGTTCAATATTTTTATTGGCAGTGTTACATATTAATCAATGTCTAAATAATGATGTCATCAAGTATCCTTTCTTCTCATTCTCAGGATGCAATTGGATGCTTGGCTTCTATCACCGATTCTTCTATAACCAAAAAGGTTCTCCTGGCATTATTTGAGAGATCTGAGTTCGCTGATGATGATGGTGATGGTGAATTTGGAAAGTTGATGAGTCATAACCCAGCCTTGATTGATAAAGAACAAGTCAACCTATGTAATAGAGATGTTCAGAGGTAACTTTTACTTTTTGCATAGCTTAATTTTGGGTTATAGTAATTTGTGACTAAGCCTTAATTTATAAGGAAAAAGGCTATCTAAGTAGTACGGCGAGTGTGCGTACCAAAAAAAAAAAGTAGTACGGAGAGAGATGTTCAGAGGTAAATTTTACTTTTTGCATAGTTTAATGTTGGGTTATGGTAATTTGTGACTAAGCCTTGATTGATAAAGGGCTATCTTAGTTGTGCAGAGAGAGATTTTCAGAGGTAAGTTTTACTTTTTGCATAGTTTAACGTTGTGTTATAGTTTTAGTATAAAATTAATCCATCTGTTACTTATAAAAAAATAAAAATAGTCCATCTGTCCCAAGATAAGTGTCTTGGTTCTAGTAGAAACTTTTATTATGGAAAGTGAAATGTATAATAAATTTCTGAAAGTGCTCTTACCTGTTAGAAGTTAGCACGTCCTTTTATTGAATCTAGTTTACACTTTTCTGAAAGATGAGAGTGTTTCGGAAAATGACAAGGTAAGTGTTTCTTTTTGGAAAGTGGTATTTTTTGGGGGATATCTCATGAGGAAAGTGATATTCAGGTTAAGATTAATGTTATTGCTGTTACTGCAATGACAATGAAGAAGTGAGATTGTTTCTTGGCCATAAGTTGGATTGATGAATGGGTCCCTGCTCCAACTTCTGTTGGTCAACTAATTGTTTTGCCATTTGATTCGCTGTTAATGCTTAAAAGTTTGACCTTATGAGTAACACCAGCCTTGCCTATAAGTCCCCCCCCCCAACAATTAAAACCACCTTTCCATTTACTATCAGCACCATCTAGCACTTTTAACGTATGCAAGTTTGTGAGTAAACTCGAAAATGCTTGTATTAGGACTCATGAGTATAGGACATTACTGTTAAAGAGCTAGTCTATTAGAGTGACAATGTGTAGAACATGGCAATGGTTTTCATTTTCTGGTTAAATGGAGTAATGGCATAGCTTTTAGCTAATGTTGTTTTTCATTCAGCTGTGTGATAATGGAGTTAGCATCATCTTTGGTGGAAGGAGCCAACGAGGATCTTATTCATCTAATCTATAAATTTATTACTCACATTTTTCAGGTATATTAATGAAACTACATATCCACATAGCGTGCTTTCTATTAACACCAATTTTTTTCCTCCTATGAGTAATGGCTGTAGTCTAGTCTGAAACCATTCTATTTTAGGTAACAAATGAGACTGGTCATCTTGAAGCATATTATGCCTTGAGCAGAATTCTAGAGGTCAGTGTTAGCATGTTGGTTCTCTTAATATTGTATTTTTTGCAGCTTGTTATACTGATAGGCTCAATTCCTGTCTAACGTATTATATAACTGGTACAGGAACACAGTTGGTTTTCTTCTTCCAGATTTGCCGAGTTGAGTTCTTTGTTGCTCGATCTGAAGTCTCCTGTTGATACGACATCTCTTAGAAGTCGCTTTGCATGTTTCCACTTTCTAATGAGTCACGCGTTGAAGGTAAAGTATTATCTAAGGAAATGATAGGCTTCTCCAATTCATTATTCAAGTCTTTAGTTGAATGATAAGTCACCATTGGTCTCTTTTAGCGCAATGATCCATGCTTGTTTTGCCACTTGACCTTATAACTCCTAAGCAGCAGCCTTCCCTGTACATTTTAGACGGCTGTTGAGTCTCTAGAACTGTACTGTTGTGACACTTTAAATCCTGTGCAGATAAGCTTGGAGGAGGAGAATACAAAGGCTTTTCTTTTTCTCAATGAGATTATACTCACATTAAAGGAGGTAAGAGCTATTGCTTAAATAAGTTTGATGTTTTGTGTATGCCTTGTGGCAACTTTTATTTAGAGCCAGCCGACTGTATCGCTGTCTCGCCCACTATTTTGGAGTTTGTTAAGATTACTTGTAGAGCAGAAGTACTAGTTAGAAAGCTCTTGTTAACTTTTAGGATTGACGTTGTGTAGTCGGATCCATCACTATTGCAAGGCCAGAAAGTTTGTTGCTTAAATTCATATCCAGATAGAACGGCAGCAGAATGGTCATCTTCTTCAGCTAAATTGATTATTTGTTTTACTTGTATTTATGATTGCCAGCTTATGCTCTTCAATGGTATTTTTCACGGATGGTGAGCATAGGTGGTAGTATGTGTGTGTTACGATTATCATCTCTTCTTCCCTACTTTCTGAGTGAACCCAGCTTGTTCTGTTGTCTTTGTTTGTAGTAAGCTGTATGCTGGAGCCTTTTGCAATTGCTTGTATCATTGTTGCACATGTATCAACGTCAAAGGATATGAACTATCAATAGTCATCTTTTATTTCTTTTTCTTTTTTTCCTATTTGGTATTAACTATAGACTAGATTGGGGGAGTAATAATGTGTTTTTTCATAATAATACAGGACAAAGAAGAAACTAGGAAAGCTGCTTATGATACACTCCTCAAGATAAGTTCCAGTTTGAGAGACTCTAAGTGTGGTTCTGATCCACCGTATCATAAGCTGGTTAGCATGGTACGTGCATGCAAAATTCTTCTTTAATGCTTGATTCTATGTGATTGTACTACTATTTTCCCTTTGGTACATCATCAGTTCCCCGGCCACTTTCTTATTTAGAGGTAATGATTTTATGACATTCAGATAACGGGCTATCTTTCTGGTTCATCTCCTCATATAAAGAGTGGAGCAGTGTCTGCCTTGTCGGTATTGGTATATCAGGATGCAGATATCTGTCTTTCAATGCCTGATTTGGTACCCTCTGTTTTGTCTTTGCTGCATACCAAATCCGTAGAAGTTATAAAGGTGAATATACTCTTCCTAAGCTTCTCATGATTCAGAGTGTTGGTTCACTGTTGCTTTTGATGCTAAAATGATTGCATATTCAACAGGCTGTTTTGGGCTTTGTGAAAGTGTTAGTGTCCTGCTTACAAGCAAAACATCTGCGGAGTCTTCTGTATGAAATCGTCAATGAAGTTCTCAGATGGTCGTCTGTCTCCAGACATCATTTTAGATCAAAGGCACATCCAAATTCAGCATTAACATTTTATTTTATATTCATAGAAAATAAATGGACATGTCTATGTGAGAGGGAGAGAGAGGGTGAGGAGATTATTACTGCCTTGAGAATTTCATACATATGCACCTCCATTTTATCTATAGGTCACTGTCATAATGGAGATAATAATACGGAAGTGTGGTTCCTCAGCAGTGGAGTTGGTTACTCCAGAGAAGTATAGGAGTTTTCTCAAGACCGTTTTGGAGGTAATTCTTTCATTTCCTGTTGAGCCAGATTTTTCTAAATTTGTTGCTTTTTCAATTTTAGAGAGGTCTAGATCAAGCAATTGGTTGATTACTCTTTTGTGCTCTGTTTTGGGGTTAAAAGGCAATTCTGTTTTGTGAGCCACTCTCTTCCCATTTCATTTGATCTCTATCTTCTACTCTCTGCTATGCATTTGGTGGCTGTCTCTGAGTAATGTCCATAGAGGTGAAGCTCATGAATTAAACGCACATGAATACCCTTTTTCACATAATAGATGAGCATATGTATCTTGTTGCAGAATCGCCATAGCAGAACAAGTTCCAAAGAATCTGGTAGTGGCGACAGAGAAGTGATGGTTGGCGATTCATCTCCCAAGGCTTCTGATTCCATGTACGACTGACTGAATGTTGTTAGTTGATCTATTCCGTCTTTAGATCTCATCATCTCATATTTTACTTGATTTGTTGTTTCCAGGCCAGAGAAGAGGAAAAGGAAAAGAATGGATCCTCAATACGAGGAAAATGGTTCAGCAGAGCAAAGGAAGACGAAAAGGGAGAAGAATAATAATAACCGCACTCATAGAAGAAGTGAGCATCACTCATCTAACAGTAGAGAGTCTAGAGACGGTCGTTTAGGGTCAGTTGATACTGGTAACCGTTCTGATAATGCAAAGTCATTAAAGGGTCAGTCGAAAGGAAGTCAAAAGAAGAGCGAGAGGAATTATAACAGAAAACAGATGGAGTTGCCAAACACAAACAAAAAAGATGATGCTATCTTTCTTACGCATTCTAAAGCTTCCAAGTTACGCAAACATAAGAAGGTAGAGAGGAACCGACGGAGAAATCAATAAGTGTGCACAAGACGGAATGGCAAGTGTTTCCATGAAGCACAATAAGAATTCGGTACATTCTCCATGTTTTGCTGAAGTGTAGATATTCGAGGAGGAGAGAGTAAGCCACTTGTTTTTGTGCCTGGAAGTTTGTTTTCCCGTGGAGCTGCAGACTGCAGAGAGTAGCAAGAAAACTTATATGGGGTTTTCTGGTTCCCTTTAAAGGGCGTGACAGAATGGTTAAAACTTCAGGTCAAGCTTAATAATATCGTTGCTATGGTTGGCTAGAAGGATAACTCAATGTAGCTGTGGGATGGAAGGCGTAATTATGCAAGCAAAAGTTTTGTTTATTAGTCTGCAAGAGCAGTGTTTGGTACAATCTGCTTGTGATCTATTTATGACTAGTTCGATCACTTTGTTCATCCAAATGTTAGTAAGGATGCTCTGGCTTTTTTGCCCATAATTGAAAAATTTTCAATTCGTCAAGAGACAGAATTTTATTTTGTTTCTCCTGCTTCGATTCTTGCTCCTATTTGCTCCTATCATAAATGATCAAACCACCAACGTCCTTGAGGCTTGAGCCTTGTAGGCCTTAGGCGTTGTAGCCCAATAATCGACCCAGTGACTCGTTTGTAAGGGGCCTGTTTTGTACAAATCCTATATTGTACCGTCTGCATAGAAGGAAAACAAAAAACAAAGAAGACAACGACCGTTCCGTCCACGAGGCACGAACGCACTTTGAACTGATTTATCCAGCTTTTTCATTTTGGGCGAAAGGATAAACCAGTTACTCAACACTCTCTGTTCAACTGTCGACAATCCTCCCCACTTCCATTCTCTATCTGCAGCAATGGCCACGATACCCAACCCGCCCCTCCTCAAACTCACCCACTCTTCCGAGCCAACTCGCGCAAACTCGTTTTCCACTCGCTCCAAGACCGTAATCCTCTGCAAAAAGCCCAATAACGATTCCGCATTCAAAGAGAAGAAGCAAGTATCCGTAGACTACGACAAGGGCAAGCACGAGGTCTCCACACGGATCAGCGGCCTCAGGAAGGCCGATATACCGAGGCGCTACCGGCTCCGAGTGGAGGGCGACCGGTTTCAAAAGGACTGGCCGGTCAGTGAGGTGGTGGAGAAAATCTTGAAGCTTGACCACCGGGTCGATGTTGACAGCGTGTTGAACCGGTGGGTTGGGCGATTTGCGAGGAAGAATTTCCCGGTTCTTATTAGGGTGCGGAAATTCACTTTTCCACCTCTAACTCGCTGGTGCAATTTTTGGTTATTTTGAGAATTTTGGTGGGAAGCTGGAAGCATTTGTAGTTGAAGTAACTTAGGAAGGTCTGGATTGAAAAACTGAGTTCAACTTCGAGAAATTTGGGATGAATAATGTGTGGAATGACTTTGAGTGCTTAAGATGGCGATAAACTTGGGAAAAAAATGGATGGGCTTTCGTGGTTAGGGTTAAAGATGTGTACTGTATGTGCTTCTAGATAGAAAATGTGATAAAACAGCAATGATTGGGTTTCCGGCGTTAGTAGTAGGCTGATATAGTGTCAGTTTGAAATAAACAAACATACATATATTCATAGTTTTGGTGTCTAAGTAAGTTGATAAGTAATGTGCGGAAATATAGAAGGGATCTTTCGCAGAAAACTACAATAGTGGTGGAAAAATAAAAAAGCTTGCTAAACCTCTCATATCATCTTTTGCATGTTTCAGGAGATAACACAAACTGGTTCTATTCAGCGTAGCATCGAAGTTTTCCGGTGGATGAAAAATCAGAAGAATTACTGTGCTCGGAATGATATTTACAATATCATGATAAGGTTACATGCTAGGCATAATCGAACAGATCAGGCACGTGGTTTGTTTTTTGAGATGCAAGAGTGGAGGTATGCTTCTTGTTTTTGCAATTATATGTTCTCTGCCATCATCCCATACGGTAGGAAGCAGATTGGTCGAAATAAATGCGTCATGGTAAATTGTGGTCGGTGGTGTAATCAGAAATTATCACCAGTCATTCTTGATTCCTAGGTTTCTTCTCTTCTTTCCCTTTTTTAAGGGAAAGAGTTTACTTTCAAGGACCAGATAGCTGCTCTCGATGATGAATCATGATAGAATTAGGTTGAGTCGAGAAGAAAGTTAATCAAATACCAAATGCTTGTCAAAGCTCTAATGTTAAAATCCATCTAAGCATCTTCCAGTGAGTACAGAATTTGAGAATTTTCTCCATGTTAGTTCGAGCTTTTGTTGTCATTCTGATGATTTTTCAGTTAACATAGGTTCTGTTAAGTGGTATTTTTAAGCTTAGCATTCTTGATAGTTGAAGAGACTAGGTTTGATTTTAAGATCCTTATAGTTTTGTGTTGAAGGAATGGTATGCTGCTTATGAGATCAACAACCACTAACTATACGTGTGTCGTTTATATGCGGAAGTGAAATTTTGTGGATGTGTTATCCTGCTTTGTTGTTTCCAGTGTATCATGAAATCCTATGATTTCGGGTGCTTTTAATAAGACCAATTGTACTTGGTTATTTCTGTTTTCTTTTTCCATATTCTCTTGGTCTGGCCGTACATGAATTTGTCTGGGTATGCCAATCAAGAGACAGTTGCAGAGCTTGCTTCTGTTCTCATTAGATAATTACTTAACTTTTAGTTTTCTGCTTCGATTTTATCTGGAGTTAAGTTTTTGTTTGTTCATCAATGTGTTCTCAATTGGGAGACAGCAACTTTATAGTTTCGGTGATGAATACTTTTCCACAGTAGGTGCTTTTTTGGCTAATTGGCCTGATTAGTTCCTTTCTGGCTAGGTGCAAGCCTGATGCTGAGACTTACAATGCTCTTATAAATGCACATGGTCGAGCAGGTCAATGGCGTTGGGCCATGAATATCATGGAAGACATGCTGCGTGCTGCTGTGTGTATTTGTATTCTTCTTCTCTAGTCAATCTTAGTGGGTCTAACTGTGAGCAATCTTCTTTTCCTTTGAATGCTCAAATGTATTCTGCGAGATAAAATGTGTGGAATGCCTCACATTACTAAGACTTCATCATTTTGGACTTTGAAAAAAAAACCATAGCTTTGATTGATTGGCATCATCTTGTTTTTCCTGTTATGAATTTTATAGCATTGCTCTTATATCTGGATTTGCAAGCAGGAGAGAGGGCTATGTGGGTCTTATCAGTGCCCTGAGGGATGTTCATATATTGAGTTTTAAGTTCATTTGGAGGACTAACCAGTCAAACTATTTACATATGTAATGTCTGTTTCACAATTTTGTATTCATGTAAGGTTTACAACTTGCTTAGATCTATTTTATGTTTGACATAGATGCATGATAATACTTGTTGTTCGTCTTGTTTTATTTTATGTAATTTTTTGAAAACAATCATGTTTGCAAATTTTTCCTGGTACTGCAATATAGCAACTTAGGCGTTGCTCTTTGGATTCAAAAGCTATGACAGATGTTGATGATGTTACTATGTGGTATAGGTTCCTCCTAGTCGGTCAACATATAACAACTTGATCAATGCTTGTGGATCTAGTGGAAATTGGAGAGAAGCTTTGAAGGTTTGCAAGAAAATGACGGATAATGGAGTAGGGCCTGACCTTGTGACTCACAATATAGTTTTATCTGCGTATAAAAATGGGGCTCAGTTTTCAAAAGCTTTGTCCTATTTTGAGCTAATGAAGGGGACACACATTCGTCCTGACACAACTACCCTTAATATTGTGATACATTGCCTTGTAAAGCTTGGAAACTATGCGAAAGCCATTGAGATTTTCAATTCCATGAGGGAGAAAAGAGCCGAATGCCGCCCTGACATTGTAACATTCACTAGCATCATTCATATGTATTCTCTATGTGGGCAAATTGAAAATTCTAAGGCAGTGTTCAATACGATGGTTGCAGAAGGCCTGAAACCAAATATTATATCCTGTAATGCGCTAATAGCTGCGTATGCTTCGCATAGAATGAATAAAGAGGCACTTTCAGTTTTTAATGAGATGAAGCAAAGTGGCTTGTGCCCAGATATTGTATCTTACACATCTTTACTCAATGCTTATGGAAGATCTCAGCAACCTAAAAAGGCCAGGGAAGTATTTGACTGGATTAAAAGAAACAATCTGAAGCCCAATCTTGTCAGCTACAATGCACTTATTGATGCCTATGGATCTAATGGTTTGTTAGCTGAGGCTGTTGAAATCTTGCGAGAGATGGAGCAAGATGGAATCCAGCCAAACATTGTCTCAATATGCACACTGTTTGCTGCCTGTGGACGATGTGGTCAAAAGGTGAAGATTGATGCTGTACTATTGGCAGCTGAGCAGCGAGGCATCAAATTGAACACAGTTGCATATAATTCAGCTATCGGAAGCTATATGAATGTTGGGGAATACGAGAAAGCTATCACTTTATATAGATCTATGAGGAAAAAGAAAGTGGCACCAGATTGTGTTACTTACACGGTGTTGATAAGTGGTTGTTGTAGGATGGCCAAATACTCAGAGGCGCTTGATTTTCTTGATGAAATGATGGATTTAAAAATTCCTTTGTCCAAAGAGGTCTACTCATCTGTGATCTGTGCCTTCAGCAAACAGGCAAGTGCTTTGGCAAGAGTTGGCTCTTTATGGTAGACTATCGGCGACTGAGGTCTGATTTTATTTTTCTTGTTTCTCTCTTTCATTCCCCTTGCAAAATTTCAGGGCCTAATCAATGAAGCAGAATCCATGTTCAACTCGATGAAGATGGCTGGTTGTTGGCCTGATGTAGTTACATATACAGCAATTCTACATGCATATAATGCTACAGGTAAGATTTTCGGTTAATCAATTGACATGATCCAATGCTGACTGGGAAGAAATACTTTGAAACTAAAGCTGTTGTTATTTTTTCCATCAGGGAATTGGGAAAAGGCTTGCTCTTTATATCAAGAAATGGAAAAAAATAATATCCTTCCTGATACTATTGCTTATTCGGCTTTGATGAGAGCTTTTAATAAAGGGGGCCAGCCATCCAAGGTTCTTGTTTTGGCAGAAACAATGAGGGGAAAAGGAATCCCTTTTGGTGATGCTATTTTCTTTGAGATGGTATCAGCCTGTAGCATGTAAGTTCACATCTGTTTTCTCTTTTCCTCTTTAGGAATAAAACGCTAAAGATGCCCATTATTTTGTCTCTCCCTGGTCTTGCTTTTTTTTCTGATAGGTTTTGGTGTTATTAAGAATTTTTATGTAACCTGTTTTGATGATATTTTGTTGACATGACATCTTTGTCGTAAGTTCAACATTGTATTCCCGTTTTCCATGCAACTAAAATGGAAATTTTTGGTTGAAGATCACGGGATTGGAGGACAGCAATGGACCTGATTAAGTTCATGGAGCCCTCATTTGCTGTAGTTTCATCTGGGCTTGTGAATCACCTTCTGCATTTTCTCGGAAAAAGTGGGAAGACCGAGACTATGATGAAGGTTCTCCAAAATTGCTCTCATTTTTCATATGATAAGCAAATGCTTCAAAGGACACTATATACACACCCACACATATATTAGAGAGAGAGAGAGAGAGTGGAAATATAGATATACACACCCACACCTCTTTAATTTAAAATTGTTGCAAGTAAGGTGAGTGGCTTGAAATTTTTGATAGATATGCTATCTTGTTGTTTTTTATTACATTCTTTGTCTCCTCCACTCTTGCAGTTGTTCTACAAAATAGTGGCCACTGGTGCTGATATCAATTTCAATACTTATTCTATCTTGTTGAAGAATCTTTTGTCTGCTGGGAATTGGAGAAAATATATCGAGGTAATCTATAGGTCAGCTTCTGTTTCTTCACGTGATGTTATTACTATTTTATTCTTAACTTCATGCAGTAAGTAATGCTTCAAGCTATTTCTTGATTCCGGATCTTGCATGGTGGCCAAGTGTCCAAATTACTTTGAGGCTAGTCCTGAAGTTGCTTAAGCACTGGAGCCTTAGTATACAACTGAGTAACTTGTATGATACAAGCCAATCAGTTAAGATTTTGTTTCTGAAGTCACAGGAAATAGTAGTATAGATCTTAACCTTGGCTTTTGGATTCTGAGTATATAACAAGCTTTGGCCATGCAATAAGAACCCAGGTTATTGTTGTTAGCTCTGCTGCCCTGTTGTGAGTGATTGCACTTGTTCTGTCAGGCACATTATAAACATGGCTCTGCTAGGACGTTATATCCTTCTCTTTGCTGGTTTTTAAAAGGACAGCTGTGAAGATACAACATTTCCGACATGCAAGCTTTTTGTTGCTATATTCTTCTTCTTCTTCTAATACAAGGTCAAGAAAAACTCAATCTGCTTTTTGTGTTTTAATTTTTCGCGCAGGTGTTGCAATGGATGGAAGATGCTGGCATTCAACCTTCTAATGCGATGTATAGCGATATATCCTACTTTGCACAAAAAAGTGTTGGGGCTGAATGTGCTGCTACCATTCAAGATAGACTAGGTATGCAGACATATGATTGAACTTCTCAGAGAACAAATATATAAAAAATGCATCTTTTGTTTAATTGGACAACGTATCCCATCACATTTGTGATCTCTTTGAGATCTGCTCCTTATGGTTCCATCAAATTTGAATTCATGCTTGGTATCCAATAATCTCGTTCTTTTCTTAGGTAGATTAAATGGTTACATCCCACAGTGATTTTCAGATTCAGAAAGTGTAGGAGATAAACGTATAGCATGTTTGTAGGCTGGATCTTTTAGACTTTTAATTGGACCAAAGATTTTGAGGACCAATAAAGAATCATGCATTGCAACAACAATATGGAACTAGGCACTTCAATTGATTTCAACTTGTCATCACTTTATCTTGCTTTGATTTGCACAAAGGAATCAATTGTTTCCTCATGCACATGCAAACACATGCATTTAAAGCCATCTCCAGCTACTAGTATTAATTAGGATGCAATTGATAGCAGAACTAGATTTTGCACATTGAGGGCCATGTCAAAGCTCTGAGCTATTTCTTCTCCACGCCCCTTGTCAGTTAATGAACTTATATATTACCATGAGAGCTCCACATATACATTTGTTCAAACTAGTTTCTTCTGTCGTTATTCAGATTTTTTGTTTTTTTTTTGGGGGGGGGGGGTGTTGAAAAAGAATCTACACCAATTGGTGGCCTCTGATCCTGAAGTACGTGGCTATTTTTTACTAGAGAAGTTACTTATAATGGGGTCTCTAGATGAGCTAAGGCCTAGGTCAAGATAAAGTTAATGGCTAACTGCTCTTTCTGCTACTTTTCTCCTTTTGTCAACTCCTCGCAACACCTAATGGTCCCTTACACTTTACATCGTGATTGTGAATTCTACAGAATCGTTGAAAGGAAAAGCTCAGAATCAAATTTTGGTGTGTAAATAATGATTTGTTCCATCCCACCTTTTGTTCGATTATGGAACAGAATTTTAAAGCCACGACCTGCAAGTCTCTCCGGCACCAGCTAGACATCGCCTTGCTACAGGATCAGCATATCTAAGATATTCTAAATTAAGGACAGTGCAGAAAAACATCTGATCATCCAGGCAATGGCTTGTTTGCTTGGGAGCACCGATCGAGTTAGGTTGCACATTAAGGAAGCTGTCTTTTGTTTGGGCTAATTTAAGTTTTTCTGCAAGAGATTGAAGAGACTTCAGGCAGCTGCTGGATCAGCCTCGTGGACACTGTTGAACCATTCTCGGAAGGCTTGGACAGGGGTGCAGAGCTGAAGATTTTAAAGCATATTTTCGCTTTTGTAAATCACTACATGCAAGGAATTTGATTGTGTAGCTAGTTTTCTTCTTCTTCCCGCTTTAGTTTTCTCTTAATTTTGTAGCTAGACCACATCGGGTACTCTTCCAGTAGTACAACACAAGTATCCAACCAACCCAGCACAAAACCCTTATTTTAAACTTTTCTTTAATGCAAAGAAAAAAGTTTATTCTTTAAATGTAGGAGAAGAAAAATAAAAAGGAAATTATAGGGTAGTAAAGTTGGACATGAGACAAAAATAGTGAAATAGGATTTGCACCGGGCAATTGCTTGTATAAGAATTTACTCGAATTAAATCATACAATTCGAAGGAATTAGAGAATATATATAACATATAGGGGCGTTTGTTTCTTAATATTTTCACCCTTTTTTTTAAGCAACTTAGGGAAAAGGGAAAAGGGAGAGTCACCACGGCAAGGGCGAGCAAACCTTACAGCGGTCGACCCACACATCCTTCAAAAGGATCTATCATTTGAAAGAGTGCCAACTTATAAGGCCACCAACCCCGCCGCACCTTGCCAATGTGGGACTCAAACTTTTTTCAAAGTTTGAGTTGATACTGCTCCTTCAAATGATAGACCCTTTTGAAGGATGTGTGGGTCGACCGCTGTAAGGTTTGCTCGCATAGGCATTTTCACCCCTCAATATTTTCAAACAATCATAAAATAATCTCTCATTAAATTATAAAATAATATTATACTATTCAATTAAATCTTCTCTCCTCATTTTTCCATAAAATACTATACTTTTTCATAAACCTCAATACTCAAAATTTCTAAAACACCAATATTTTCACAAACACCACCTAGATTCCGTTATAAAGTGAATAATATTAAATAATATAAGGTTTTTTCAAAAATTTTAATTTTTATTTCGTTGGAGAGGATATTTAACTAATTTTAGGACTAATTGAAATAAGGGGGGAAATTACTTATAATATGATTAATGTGTCACAAATCCCAGGGTGGCAATTATTATTCTAGATGGTCAATAAAGCTATTGAAATATTCCTACATGGGCGGGCCCCAATTATCTTTTCTTTACGACTTTGGAAGAGATGGATTTGGAATTTGGAGAGTTGCTGGCTTTCTGACAAACAGCAGACAGGTGGCGTTGGGACTCCACGTGGTCACCCTCACTTTCAAACCTTTGAAACTACTCAATTACCCTTTCTCCCATCCTAGCCGTTATGTGCTTTTTCAACCCAAGTACCTTAATCCAACTCCGTAATTTCAAATCAACGGCAGGACATATCCGTAATCCAAATGCCTCCACACTTCTACTCCACCTCCTCACTGTAGTTTTCCCCTCCACTGTCGCTCAGAAACGCAAACAAAGCAAAATCCCCACATTCATAAACAAATTAACGACCAGACTCACAAATACACTCTCTTTTTCTACCTGTGTGGGCTTTTGCATTTTCTCTGTCTACAAGGGTTCGGGTTTCGATTCAACCATGGCTTCTTCGTCCTCTGATCCTGGTTTGAAACCTGAAGCCGGTGTTGGCGTCGGCGGTGGCGGAGAGTTGTCGGAGGCGGTGATAGCGAACGATCAGCTATTGCTGTACAGAGGATTGAAGAAAGCGAAGAAGGAGAGAGGGTGTACGGCCAAGGAGCGCATCAGCAAAATGCCTCCCTGCGCCGCTGGAAAACGCAGCTCAATCTACCGCGGAGTCACCAGGTACTGATGCTGTTCAGTGTAAGCTGTCCGTTATAATCAAAGGATTCAGACTATTCTGCGCGCCATGTATATGTTTTGGCGTGGAATTCGCTTGCTAGTTTGATTTAAACCTGTAGCTTAGCTTCTCTGAATTTAGAGTTCTCTTCTTTGTTTTCCATATTGATGAAACTAAAGGCATAGATGGACTGGACGTTACGAAGCTCACCTTTGGGACAAAAGTACCTGGAATCAGAATCAGAATAAGAAGGGAAAACAAGGTCTGTCTCTCTCTTTCTATCCCCTGAATTCCTGTCGTTTGACACTAAGGTTTTCGGTGTTGCTGACACTGTTTTAATATTTTCCTTGTTGTGGATCGGATGGTTGGTGACGCAAATCGTTATTCCAGTTTACTTGGGTGAGTTGGTAGCTTTAACGTATCTTTCCCTCTATTTCTTTATTTTTGTCTTTTTTCATTTTCACTTTTCACCTTTTTTCCGTTGTTAAACTTGCTAATACGGTTGATCTCATATGCATTATGAATCCAGGGGCATATGATGATGAGGAGGCTGCAGCTAGAGCTTATGATCTTGCGGCCTTAAAATATTGGGGCCCCGGGACACTCATTAATTTTCCAGTGAGTTTAAGCATGACAAAAATAAGCAACTATTTTTATTCTTTTTGTTTATGTTGTCCTTTTTTTCAGTCTGAGGGGAAAAAATATAATTTCCTTTCCTCTCTTTAGTTTAGGTCTTATGAAGATTTTTTGGTCATTGATTCTGATATTTGTGAACCCCGTCAACATGTTTCTGATTTTCTTTTCTTAGGATTACTTATTTATGATTTGAATCTTTCGACCTCTGTCTACGAATTCTAAGGGAAAATATATTTTTCTATGATCCTTATTGTGTTCATATGATGCTTCCCTTATCCAAGTTTAGAGTTCTATCTGCATGACTTGGCATATATGTGCTGCAGGTTACTGATTATACAAGAGATCTTGAAGAAATGCAGAATCTCTCAAGAGAAGAATACCTTGCATCTCTGCGGAGGTGTGTATACACTTTTTTAATGTATATTCTTAAATTGAATTACACTGTTGCTTATTTTTTATGCTGTCTGCAGAAAGAGCAGTGGTTTCTCAAGAGGAATTTCTAAATATCGTGGGCTTTCGAGGTAAATTACATGCCTGAGAAATACATAACATTTGCTGTTCATGTCTAGAGCATTAACCAGTACATACCTCGTCGGGAAAAATATCAAGCAGTGTGAAAGCAAAGTCTCTTATCCACGGGGGAGTTCTAGGTACCTAAGAGTGTTTCTTCCCCACTCTTTCCTTTTCCCACCGATTTTCAGTTCATGGAAAAACTACCTGAGATCATTTATCCAAACCTGAAAAATGTGACATATGTGTCAAAAACTTACTCTTGAATGCTTCCCTGCAATTGTTTTTTGGCAAGCACTTTGCTATGAATTGATTAAGAAGAAAGAATTTCATGATCTTCTCTGAAATTCTAGAAATCTTCTCATTAATGAGAGTCTAATTATTATAATGATATTCCCTGAAAAATGTATATAGATCTATGATTACTTGTCTACACACTACCCAGAGTTGAACGGTTAAACATCCGTAATTCTTTTCGTTTAGTGTTGCTCTTTTCCATTGGTCAGATTCTTTAAGTACTTAATGCTTCTTTGATTTGGCCATTGTTGATTCTATGCTTTTCCTTTCTACTGTACACTGGACCCTGGTGCCATCACAAAGCAGTCGATGGGAGCCATTTGGGCGTATTGCTGGATCTGAGTATGTCAACAGTATTCATTACAGTAAGTTCTGAGGAAATTTTATGTTCAAGCAAGTATGATATGAGAGTTCCGGAAATGCACCCAAAGTAGGCAATCTTTTGCCTACAAATTGGCAAATATGAGCATCTGAATTTATTTTTATTCTTCCACTCTGCTTCCTTCTGAAGCATTACCGACTGTGTAACTGTTCCATCTCCTTTAAAGGTACAGGGGATGATCCAGCTGCAGAAAGTGAATATTTAGGTGGTTTCTGCAACGAAAGAAAGATTGACTTGACAAATTACATCAAGTGGTGGGGGCCAAATAAAACTCGTCAGACAGAGGCTGGGACAAAATCGGTGGAAGAAACAAAGCATGCTGGAGATATTTGTGTGGAACTGAAAACACTGGAATGGGGAGCTCAGCTTACTGAACCATACCAGATGCCCCGTCTGGGTGTGTCCAATGAGGGAAGAAAGCATAAAGGTTCTGCTGTCTCTGCCTTGAGCATCTTGTCTCGGTCAGCTGCCTACAAGAGCTTGCAAGAGAAAGCATCAAAAAGGCAAGACAACAGCAGTGATAATGATGAGAATGAAGACAAAAATGCTATCAACAAGATGGACTATGGCAAGGCAGTTGAGAAATCCACAAGTTATGATGTTGCAACTGGGAGACTTGGAGTTGCACTAGGAATGGGTGGGGGATTGTCTCTTCAGAGAAATGTGTACCCGTTGACTCCTTTCTTATCTGCACCACTTTTGACAAACTACAATACTGTTGATCCCTTGATTGATCCCATTCTGTGGACGTCTCTTGTTCCTGTTCTTCCAACTGGACTTTCTCGTACAGCCGAGGTTGGTATATTTTTTTATGAGAGCTTTGTTTTCTAATGCAAGACTTAAGAAAATGCCAATGATCATCCCAGAAAAATAGAACAGAAAATTATATAAGCTATGGGGATCATTACTTGAAAATTTTCTGTCCAAAGCTACTAACAGAAAAGACTGATAGGAGAGGAGTTTACTGATCTCTTCAACAATTCATGTGACAAATTCCCATTGAACAACGTCACCAATTGATCCCACCACGAGCAGACAATAACTGATCCTTGAGTTATTTGAAAAGAAATGTAATATTACCCATCCAGCCCCAGGTGATTAAAGGAAAGATGGTGTAAGGGAGATCTGTTCCCTAATTCATTTACTGTACCCCCCACTCACCCTCTAAAAAGGCTTAAGCGTTATGTGCAGGTTACAAAGACACAGACCAGTTCAACTTACAGTCTCTTTCGCGCGGAGGAATAGCAGCACATACCCTTATGGTCTATCTACAGTTTGGTGAAAGGTGGAAATCGGCTTTGACTTCTACTATCTGGAGAGATTAGTTCATGTCCAGAATGAGGATTTTAACTTGTTTTTTACGTCAGATCTAGGGTGGTCGATCGAGAGGAAATATAGATGTGTCTTCATGTTTATAGTGATGTAGAAATTAAAGAGGAAACATGTCAGTGTCTCTGTTGAATATATATATATATATTGTACAGCAAATAACATGATAAACTTTCTGTAAGGGTAGTTATTGTTAACATTCACGAATTAGAGGCTCTGCAGATCCTGATGTCTTCTTTTCTTATTAACGTCTCAAATGCATTTGGCTTCTGCTTGCAGTTAAATTTGGGTTTTTTAACATTATTTCTTCCTGAGTAAAACCTATCGGGAGACTCCATTGAGTGGCAGGTATGAGAACTACTACTCCATTGAGGGCCACAATACAACTCTGGTTGCGGTCCTTACTAGTCTTTTTTTTTTTAATTTGCATGAATGTTGTGAGAGAATTCCTCTGAAACCATAATTTGAGTGGATCGTGGATTCATGGGCCTGGAGAATTAAGTAGAGATCACACAATTCTTTTTAAAGTATTTGATAAACAGAGGTAAATGTCACTTCAACGAGAAATATAAGCGATAAGCATAACGTCTCAAACAGAATAAAATCATCATTGAGGCTCCTATTTTTCCATTTTAAAGGATGGTTTAGTAAACTAAAGAAAATTCTTGGACTCGGCCCAGACGGTGCGGCAGATGGCGTCCGCCCATGACATCAGTGCTATAAGGGCCTGGAGCACTGGCCCATTCTCTTTATGGGCTGGACTAGTCATTCCTGCTGTTCGTTTCGTAACGGAAGTGTAATATTTCGCCACCTCATCACCTTTCTGCAAACCCCAAAATAATGCTTAAAAAGCACGTGACGTTTGCCATTCCGTCTTCACGCTTTCTGCGACCAGAAGTCTACGCGCGTTTTGCAATCGAGAAACAGCAGACAGCCCAACCGCCTGTCCCAGACTCCCCCGCCCGTCTTCGCTGCTACCCACAGGCGGATCTAGCGCCTGAAAAATATCTGAAAAATAAATTTATTTTTTATTTTTTTAATATGGGCAGCCCCCTAAGAAATTTAATTCCTCCTCAAATACTGTTTGGCTTAAAAAAATATCAGCTGAGTCCAAGAATATACTGATGTCCCACTACCTATCAACCGATATTCTAGAGATTTAGTCACAGGCGGATCTAGTATGGGGCATCCGCCCCCATCGCCTGAAAAATATCTGAAAAACAATTTATTTTTTATTTTTTTAATATGGGCTGCCCCTAAGAAATTTAATCCATCCTCAAATACTGATTGGCTTAAAAAAATAGCAGCTGAATCCAAGAATATATTAATGTCCCACTACCTATCAACCGATATTCTAGAGGTTTAGTTAATGAAGGAGCAAATCTAACTGCTTTGCTGCTGTTACCTTAAAGTGCGTACTAACCAACACTATTTTGATGGGTCCAAATTAAAAATTTTTGGTGAACAAAATAAAATTCAGATTTTAGTTAATGGGAAAAAAAATAAAAAATAGTACATAAGGAAAAAAAAAGGTGCACTTGTAAATTGTAATTTATCATGTTTATTTTTTCTTAAATTCAGGGAAACCCGACTCATCACCATTTCATCTACCTCTCGAGGTCCAGTTAAAGATAGCGAAAGGAGTAGCCCAAGAACTGACCTACATCCACGAGAAGAAACACATTTATGATTCCATTAAACCCAGCAATGTCCTCCTAAATACTAACATGGAGCCCATAATCACCGACCTTGGGCTCGAGTGCCTCCTCTTAGGCAACACCAGCCACAAAACAAGCAGCTCAGCCCGATTTTTGGCAGGTCAAAGATCAGTGATAGCCAGTAATACTCTTGAGGGCATCCAAGACCTCTCCATTACAAGTGTAAGACATTACTCCAACTCACAGTCGGGTCTGGCGTGTACGGCAAACAATTACTTATTTCCATCGTTTTCGTGTGGAAGTGTTTTGCCAATTTTTGAAACTATTGATAATGAAGCTATTTTACAATGTTTTCAGAAAATACCACCTCTCAGACTCTCAGTATCATCAAATAGTACGGTAAGTGCATTTCAATATTTTAGTGTTTTTAGTCCTTAATTTTTGATATTTTAATTCTTAAGATATTTTTTTGTATTAAGTAGTAATTTTTTTTTGTCATTTTTTCTTAAGAATTTGCCCCATTTCCATTGTATTCTTGGTTCCGCCACTGCTGCTAACTTGCCCTGCGCTTTCCCTGCCGCACTTTCCACCCGGCGGAGAACCTTAAAATTATGCCCAGAAGCCTAAAAATGAACACGACGTTCGCATTCCATCTTCGCTCTTTTTTCGGCCAACACAGCAGAGAGCCGAATCGGCGCCGCTCCTTTCGCCTTAGCCAGGTTTCCTTGGTTAAAGCACCTGTGTGAAGTGTTTCAGTCTCTCTCGCTATAAGTATAGTTGAAGGTAAATCTGGTTGTACCGTCTTTATGGCGTTCCTTTACATATGAAATTTTGTTAGAAGTGTTTCAATCTCTCTGATTTTGTTGATCTTGCCGTTGTAACAGTTCTTGGACATGTACTCTTTTTTGGTTTCCCCGGAATCCTTTACAGTTGTCTGCAAGGTCATGTTTACAGATAGAATTGTTACAATTCGGACTTGTACTATGTAGTTATTGATATTTCTGTGTCATCTCGTTCCAAGCTCTATAGTTATAATAGCCATTAGTGCATACGAAACCTTATTTTCTGCATATCTTGCTTCTATGTATTAGTGATATGACATTTTGAAAGAAGAAGATAAAAAAAGAGAGGAAAGAAAGGGAATCAAGAAATCTAGAAGCATAATAGAGTGCGTTCGGTCGTTTTTTTGAAAACAGTTTTCTGAAGCAGTCACAAAAATCGAGTGCTGAAGCAGTCTACAGTAACCTATGCGCCTAAAAACAAAAATCAGAAAACTGTTTTCAAAAACATCCGAACGGACTCTACGTAGCAAAAAAAAAAATCTAGAAGCATGGCAGAGTCTAGAAACAACTTATCTTGTAAAACAAGCAGTGTGGCAATTTTCCATTCATAGACTTCATCGTATGATTATGCAATTATTATTGGAATAAAGATAACGGAAATGGATGAATGATCGTACTTAATTATGGAGTAGTAGTGTCTTGACATAGGGTATATGCCTGATATCAGTGAGGTTTCAACTAGCCAATGTGATCCAACCTATGTTTGGAAATTTCTTTCTTTCTTATTTGGCTTCAAAATTGATATGGCTACTTTTCTTTTTCTTTTTTTAACGATTTTATTTCTTTGTAGCATTTTCGGTGCATATTTTTTTTCTTTTATGAAGAAAATGAAAAGAGCATATCAACATCATTTTTCATATTCCTGTAAATTTAGCCTAACTAGAAAAACATCCAATTATGGACCTTAGTGGTAGAACCAGGATTTTAGTTCGGGAGGACAAATTTATAAGACGAAATGACATCTCAAAAAAAATTTCTACGTAATGCAAAAATGTCTTGGAGTTAAAATATCGAAAATTAAGGACTAAAGTGTTAAAAATATCGAAATACACTTACTGTACAATTTGCTGTGATTGAGAGTGCAATTGGATCCTACAGGAATGCATCTTCTTAAAATATTGCAAAACGACTTCGTTCTCAATAGTTTCAAAATTTCCTTGCTCGATGTATATTATCATGCTATCATTTATTCAGTAATCTCTCATCTTATTATGCAAGTCAGTCTTGATAATCTTCATTGCAGAGAATTCTCTCTCAATAGTTGCAGTTGCAACAAGTAAAATCTGAGGGTTCATTTTTTTTTTATCACTAAACAGATCAATTGAATATAATATGTCCATTCAAATCAGCATACTTTTTTATAAGACAAACACATGAAAATATACAAAAACACACCAAACAGAGAAATTCGAGAGGAAAAAAGAGAAATTATATTACTCACATTTAGATTTAATCCGCTATCTACTACAGTGCCACAAAAATAAGCAGAATCAACAAACAGAAAGTAGTCAAAAAACATGAACAAATTCAAAGGAAAATACAGAAACCAGTCTTTCACACTCCCTTGCTTGTTCCAAATACTCTTACCGATCAAAAAAGGGGCTGGGCTTAAGGGGGCCTGGCCCGCCTGGGGTAAACACATTTAAAAGAAAAAATCCTTTACTTTTTCAGAACAGGGGGGCTTTGGACAATAATGTACAATTTTGTATCAGTAACTGTGGGCTTTGGATAATACTTACAGTTGCGCTGAGAACTTGTGTTTTACATGAAATAATTACACTTACATTTTTGTATGAATCTGATGTGATCTGCTTTCTGTACAGGCTGGGACTCCGATTTGTATTCCTGAAAAGTGTTTCATTGATATTGGAGAAATTTCATCCATTGAAAATAACGACAAACCTGCGAAGATTGTAAAGAAATGACAGGAGGTTACAATTAAGGTATGTTTTCCAAGAAGGGGGTATATATTAAAATTGGAAGTTAGCCACCAAGAAAATTTCCTTATGCAATATTAGACTTCTTTAGGGTTTGGCTTATTGTTGCCTTTCGTTGGTGCTTTTACAGATAGTTGGCACAAATGATGAGGAGAAGCAAAAGATGTATGGCAGGCACTTTGAGCTCTCGCGTGAGGAAAAGACTGGTTGAGAAATTAGAGTATATTTTCAAGATGAACTGGGCTTCCTATATTTGTTTGTTTCGTGCAAATTAAGATGGGCGTAGCTATAGCCTTCTAATTTGGATCTAGCGCTCTCTCTCTCTCTCTCTCAGTCTTAGATACCACAGAGAATGAAAGAACTTTCCTCAGGGTGGGGAAAATAGAAAATGGGGGCCAGCGGGAAAGCGTGGTGGAGAACAACCTTAAATCCACGTTGAATGTTAATTGTGTTCAACTAACAAATATTCAACACCAAGATGGGACCGAACGGTTAGGCTGACCATACCATCAAACCTTGGAGAGAATGGCTGGTTAAAACCTTTAGTTAGTTAATAGATTTATGGTCCACTTTTTCCTTTGGGTGGTTGATTTCATGTTGCATTTCGTGTATATTATAAAGTTTACATGGGAGTTTTATTTTTGTTCCGTAAGCCAACCAATACAATAAACATGCTGGAAATATAGAGCATTTCTTCCCCCTCAAAAAGCATCGTTCTAGCACGAACACATCCATATACAAATTTTTTTTTTTTAATTTCCCGAATGCAACGTGTAAGAATGTGATAAAACATCTTTAACCAAAAAAAACCAGAGAGAGAAATTAAGAGAATAATAACGATAATAGGCCGATGTACTATGTGGAATATCCTCTCTAGGCTTCCAATGTTCCGTGAGAATAATTCCATCATCCTCTTTCATTTCTCTCTCTTCTTCTTTTTTGACGTAAAGTTTCATTGTCTGAGTCTGAGAGAAGTAAAGTTTCAGTAAAGTTTCACTCTAGTAGTCTTCGGAGTGGGTCCACAAGGAAGGGCTTTAATCATAAGGTCCCACCAAACTTGGGTTGTGGGTCAGACCCGACTAACATCTGCCTAGGATTCGTTAAAAGCCTGGGTCCACTACCAAACCTCCTTCTTCAAAATGAAGCCCGTTTGCTCGCAAGGCCCACTCGTGTTCCTTTTTCCTCGACCTTTGATATGGGACAAGATAAAAAAAAACTCTCTCATATAGGAACTTATGTCCGTACGTAATAATACCCCCGAGAATTTTATTATATATACTTGCAAGAGAATTTATATGAGTCCCAGATTCCCTCCAATTGCCTCTTCATCGTAATTCAGTAGTGAGCCATTAAACCCTCTGTAGCGATTCAACTGAGAAAAATAACTACAAACCAAGAAGAAGCTGGTGCATGCTGGAGGTGATAATCACGGCCCCTTAACCTTTCTTTCTTTAAACTTCTTCTCTAAACCCGATATAATATATATATATATATATATACCTCTGTCTCTCAGTAGTGTTGCAGAGGGATACGTACCGTTTCCACGCAGTAGAAAAATGGCTCAATTTTTTGATGTTTAGCCGTGCATAACATGTTTTCTAACGGAGGGACAATTAAAACACTTATTAAATAATGCTGCAAAATTAGTCCTTATCAAGTAGGAACCCCGTAGCGTGGATAACTTGAAAATCTCCGCTCCCTCCCTCCCACAAAATCTGCACTGATCTCTTTTGCATGAGAAACAAATCAAGTAAAATAAAAGAAACCTGGTTTAATATTTGATTATGATTAGTTAATGCCTTTGAAAAATAATATTAGAGTTTTAATTATATGCATATAATTTGAGAACAATCAAAATTTTTACTCAATAAAATAACTACACAATATTATATATCTATTAAATTATTATTTTTTACTTAAAATAAATATAAAAAATTCATGAATGGATTTTGCAGGAATCCGATCTACCTCTATATATATATATATATATAATGTCCCAAATATCTTACCAGAGGATCCGGTGGGAATATCCTTCGACAGGACACTGACGGTACCAAAGTAGCTTCACAAGGTGGGGCCTTGAGCTTCGTCTCTTGTCATGACGATTGACGGGGCGGGCTCATCCACTGGATTTGTCACACGTATACCCACTGCGGTATAAGACCCGAGCTTTGTCCACGTATATTACTTTCCTCCGAAGGCGAAGAGGACAAATGTGTGGGGTACGATGGCAGTGAAAGAAGATGCGTACAAGCCGACCCAAAGTCCCAGCAATATCTTTCTCAGCCCGACACGTGTGCAATTCATCCATTTATTACTTTATCGCGAATTGTCAGATTCACGCATTTTCTCGTTTACCCACGGCTTCTATTTTTCAAACACCTTATGATATTGCGTCCATGAAAAACATTATTTATTGGCTGGGAAAATAATTAAAATAGATATAATTTTCTGTTAAGTGATGCTCTTGGTTCCCACAAAAGATACCTCAAATAGAAAATAATAATCGATAATGACAATAATAAATTGTTAGTGACTTTTGGTAGCTTAATTTTGGCACACTCCATAATTTTATTAAATAAAATAATTACAAACTAATATCTCTTAATATGAAATCATTCATTTTTATTATAAAAATATAAAAAAATTGATTTAATTCATCTTCATCTTTATTTTTTTACCAACTCCTATATTTCAAAATAACCTCTCCAAAATATTAGCACACAAACACTAGAATAAGAGGGGTTGGTTTGTGTTAATTATATTAAGATGGGTTGAAAGTGAAAGCAAATGTTGTTTGAAAGTGAAGGAGGGTTGGTCTTGCTTAATTATATTAAATAAGAACTGTTGGTGTAAGATAAAGGTGGGCTCACCAGAATTTATGGGAGAATTTGGGCAAGTGTGGGGGGGAGGGGGGGGGGATTTGACTGTTGAATAAAGTCAAAAGGGATATTTTTATTTGCTTGTTTGAAGGATTCGAATATTCGACAAATGTGATTCTAAGAGAAAATAATGGAGAATCAAATAGAGAAGGCTGGGGGAGGAACAAGAGTAATAAGGCAAGTTTTGGTGTGAATTGTCATTTTCGAAGTATGGATTTTTGCATTTGTTTTCGATAAATTATATTCTTATTATGCTTATTAACAGCTACCGAAAAGTTCCCGCCTCCCCAAAAAAAATCAGAAGCAAAAATTGCAGTACCATAGACCCACTGTAAAACAAAAACTGTCATACAAATAATCTCTATTCGGTCTAAATTAATATAAGGCGTTTGTGTACAAGGGACTGCATATTATTTTGTTGGATAACGAGAAAAATATATTGTATCTAACATAATTGGTCCAAAAAAACAAAATACTGACAGACAGAATTGAGAATACAAAGATAAATTTCGAACACTTAAAACGAGTGTACCAACGCCTTACAGCTCTCAAAAGCAAAATCACTTTGCATGTAGCTCTCTTCACCTACCCCATTTCAAACCCCACTTGTAATTCTTAATGGACCAGACTCATCTGCAATTCGGGTGACCGAATTACAAAGAGCAATAGGTGAGAGAGTGAGAGAGTGTTGTGGGTCCCGCTCGATACCCACACCTGTCCGAACAATACTCCGCCCACTTGTAATTCCAAATGGACCAGGCTCCTATGCAATTCGGGTGATCGAATTGCAGAGAGACCCACAACTCTGTCTCACTCTCTCACCTATTATTTCATCTACAATATCGTAATTATTGCAGAGGAGCCTGATCCATTCCTAATAACCATGGTTGTACCGTGTACGGCTTTACCACCAACTTTTTTGCACAATTCATTGATCTCCCTGCTGTACTAAAGGTGTCTTTACTCAAATAATCTTTGAGCTTTTTCTTTATTCTTCTGTAAGTGTTTTGGACTTTAATACAAGGTAGAGAATATAAAACATTATACTACTGTTCAAATGTATGAGCAGCTGGGCTCACCTAATCAAACACTAAATTAGTTCGCTTTCATTATGTCTTTTCGTTTTCTTTTTTGGTAGGCCAATATGTTTAGGTTCTATTGCTATGAAGGTTGGATATAACTAATAGTCTTAACATGGCATCGTCTGAAAATCTTTTTGAGAAGAAAAATCGTATTTCTTTTTTCCCTTTTGTAACAAATTAGGATGAAAAAGGTAATTCAAATGCTAATCTCCTTTTTATTAAAGAATACGTGCTTTTTATTCGCGAAAAAAGTTGATAAAAGCGTAACTCACAGCTGCGGTGCTTCCAAATAAAAAAAAAAAAGTTAATTATAAAAACTCCCACGAACTAATACCCACATTTCAAATATCTCATAAACTCGAACTCGTTTCAACTCGCCCCCACAAATTATATTTTTTGCTGCGATTTCATCCCTCAACGTACTGAAGTTGTTATATCGAACGGTTTTTGTCCCACTTAAACGACACGTGACCTTCTCCTTACTTAAAAAGACGAATTTGATCATCTTGATTCTAAGTGAGTCATTTTTTTTGTTTTAATAAAAAAACAGCTAACTATATATTATTTTTCGGCTCTACAAATTGTTAAATGCACTGTAGGAGAATATCACGTATCGTTTAATTGAGACAAAAATCGTTCGATATAACTTCTGTAGGTTGAAGGATGAAATTATAACAAAAATTAGTGTGTGGGAGTGAATTACAATAAATTTGAATTTATGAAAGTATTTAAGATTAAAATATAAGTCCGTGAGAATTTTTGTAATTAACTAATAAAAAATTAAAAGAAACACATAACCGTTTTATTAAACATCTCATCAGCTCTCGATTTCCTCTTTTCGCGTTTTGATTTAACATCTCGCGTTGACGAGATATTCCAACGGCTATTTTCCCTCAACGAAAACCGACCGTGACGTCGAGCTACCCGCTGAAACGCACGCAAATATTTTCCATTGCATGATCCACAATTATAATGTTTTATCGTCCAAAATCTTTTTCGAAAAAATACAAGTCCCTTTGGGAGAAGAGTAATGAAAGAGAAATTAAAAAATAATTGAATTAAATGAATTATTTTTCTGAGAAGTGAGAATCTTATTCAGCACTAACACCTTGGAGTCTTTACCGAGGGGAATGTCTTGACCGATTGCTACCTCTTACTTGCGTCTCTCCTCCCTCCACGCCAGACCTCACTCTCTCTCTCCCTCTCCCTCTCTCTCTGTATGAGTTCGCCAGCGTGAAACTGTCTATCTCTCTCTTTCTCTCTAGGGTTTGCAGAGATGGGAACCGCGCGGAGACAGTTGAAGGCGATGCTTCGCAAGAACTGGCTCCTCAAACTTCGTCACCCTTTCGTTACCTCAGCTGAGGTCTCTTTTTTTTTTCCTTCTTTTTCCGGCTGTGAATTTATGTTCCTTCATTCATCTTAGTTGTTCTTATTCATGATTTAGCTACTGTTTTCTTGTGGAGTGTTTGATCTCGCGCTTGATCATTGGATAATTACGAATTTCGTCTTGCCTCCGTTTTTTTTTTGTTATGAGTTTTACATGTGCTATAGGAGGAGGAATTTAGATAACTTTTTTTTTCTCTGTAAAGTTTCCTAGGAATTTATACTGTGGAATTTTAGGAGCTATTGTATTTGCTGATTTTTCCTGTCCAAAACTGGAATACGCGGTGGTTTGCATTTGGAGATTATGCTACTGAAAGATCAATAAACCCTGATCATTTGAAGTGTTTATTATATTCTCGCAGATATTGCTTCCTACTATGGTAATGTTGCTGTTGATAGCGGTAAGGACGCAAGTAGATACACAAATTCACCCAGCGCAGCCGTAAGTCTTCATCAACCCTAGTTGTCTTGCATGCCAGTAGTTTCTAATTCGCAATGTGCATGCATTGGTGTTACCCTCTGTTTTGTTGCTCAAGAACCTGAAACTTGAAAAAAAAAAGTAGTTAGGTCCATCTTGAAGGTTTGAAAAAAAGAAATCTCACCTCGTATGGTCTTTCAAATTTGAGGTTTAATATTAGTTTTAACTTCTATTTCTACCTGTATATTCTTTGTGATCTTTTTGATAAAGGAAAAGGGATGGAAGAGACAGAACAGTTTCTTTGTTCGGAGTCCTTAGTTTAATTTGGCATTCTTAATTTTACGAGAAGTAATGGTTCTCTGGAACTGGGCCAGGCATATCCAGAAAGAGATGTTGGTGGAAGTGGGTAAAGGAATTTCCCCTAGTTTCCAACAAATTTTAGAATTGTTGCTGGCGAAGGAAGAGTATTTGGCTTTTGCACCAGATACAGAAGAGACAACCAAGATGATTAACTTGATGTCATTAAAATTTCCATTGTTGAAGGTACTCAGTTTGATCTATTAGGGCTATATATATTTGTGCACATGAGATGTCATTTTTACTCGCCGTTATCCTTGATTGTTCAGTTTAAGGTTTTTCCCCACCTCATGTTCAAACTGGGATACAGCTTTTCTATTTATCTTGCATATCTATCTGCTCAATTTATTTTGTCTGGCATGCAGCTTATTTAGGTGTATTTATTTGTAGCCAATCAATTGAGAGATTTGCAAAAGACTAAAAGTAGAATGAGGTTGAGCCAGCACAAAATGGAGCACTGGAGTAACATTTATTTTGATTTCAATTTGGTGTAAAAGTCAGTACTTTGTAACAAGAAGTCCTTTCAGATAACCAATTTATTGCTAAATGGAGACGGTATAAGGAACCACGGCAACTTGATTCCCTCCTGTTACCCCAGTCAACTTTATCGTTCTTCATCAATTATTACAATGATGTAGTTTGCAGGAAGGCCTGAAACTTAGAACATAATACTGTGGCAAACCCACCATAGGGTTGAACTCAACGGTGCCCTTTTTTTCACAATCGGCTATCAACCTTATTTCCTTGTAAGAGGGAAGAAATATGAATCTGAGACAAATTGAAGATTTACAGCCTTTGATGCCTTGTTATAAATGAAAAAAATTCTCCACTACCAATTGAGATTTAGAATGTTGTGTCCCAAATAAATTCCTGATGAAATTTAGATTCTCCTGCTTCCATTGAGAATCCAAGTCACTCATGGACGTGGAGCATGGATATAATAGTATAATAGGCCACGGGTAGGCTCATAATGGTGCTAATGTTTCGTGCCATCCATGTGCGCATCATAGGCAAATTCACCATTTTCTTTGCTCAAGAGATTCGACCAAAATTTTGATGTGGGATTTTGGTTTTGATAACTGACAGCTACTTTAAAAGCTTTTATTTTTTATTTTTATAAGGCTATATAAGATGGTGCAGTTATTTGTTTTGGCGTTTCCCTTCATGTGTGGGCCTTACTTCTGGTTGTGGAGCCAAACTCAAACAGTCATCAGTCTCGAGATCTTTGGTGTTTGAGTGTTAAAATTTTGGGATGGTTAAAATTTTAGGGTGTTGGAGTTGGTGAAAAAGTGAAGAGAAAGATGATTTGAATGAATTTTTTTATATTTATTTGTATTGAAAAGAGATGCTTTCATGGGGGGAGAGGAATTTTTTTGTAGTTATTTTATTATGGCCAAAACTTTGGCACTCAAACATCAATTCTTGCAATTAATCATAAATGGGTTTCTCTGACAGATGGGTTTCACAGTTGAGATTTAATTGTTATTCTTCTGTTGTGTGAATTCTTGCGATTTTGGGATGGGGTGGATATGCAAATATGATGATGATGTAAAAAACTGTGTAACAGTACAAAAGACTGTACGAAGACACCTAAACTATACAATCTAAAAAACTTAGAAAATCCGGATAATCCGAGAAAGGAAAGTCCAACACCGCATTAGCTCATAAAAAAGACTGTACTGAGACACCTAAACCATACAATCTAAATAACTTAGAAAATCCGGATAATCCGAGAGAGGAAAGCCAAACACCGCATTAGCTCATAAAAGAAGAGAGAGCAACAACTTGCCCCTCAAACACTCCAAAGACAAAGCCAAGTCTTCGAAGCATCGTCCATTTCTCTCCCTCCAAAGGCACTACCAAATGCAAGAAGAGATCAATCTCCAAAAAATGTAAATACTGTTGGGGCACGCGGGGTGGTTTTTCTTACTATCCTCCTTTTTTTTTTAATAAGTAAACTATCCTCTTCTTAGTTGACAACTCCATGCGAGCAAAAAGTCCTATTATTCAGATTTTCTTGTCTTGTGAACAATATGGAAGAGAGTTCGTGTGTCATCTTCATTTTCTTTCTTAATAAGCATTTCATGACCCAAGCTAAATGAAATTCATTTCATATTTACAGCTAGTTACTAGAGTTTTCAAAGACGAGCTTGAACTGGAGACGTACATACGATCAGATCTCTATGGTACCTTCAATGAAGCCAAGTAAGTCATATCCTGTAATAGCATTGGTATTAAGCAAATGTGCTGCAAAATGGACGCTTTGTTTTTCTTCCTTTCAATTATTACATTATGTGTGACACTGGTGGTGATAGAGAGGAAAAACCTGATCTTTTGTTCAATTGATTTACTGGAATTTCAAATGCTTTGTTGTGCCGGATAACTGTTGCATACTCTTACAAGCTCTTGAAAATTCAATAGTTTTCTGTTGACTATAATTTCAACCATAGGTTGAAGTCTTAAATGTCTCTAATTTCTCGATTATTCTTTCTTAGTATCTGAACCCTTCAAATATCTTAACTAAAAAGTGCCCCTGTAGTCTGTGGGCATGGATGGTTTCTGCTTATATTATTGTAGAAGATTGTTGCGGCTTACAATCTGGTTTGATTTCTGAGAATTTTTTTAAAACTAGTTATGTGGGTTAGTATGGTTGTGCCTGTTATTTTTGACTTTGTGGTTACTCTGTTTTTTCATTTATGGCTTGGTATGATATGTTCTATCCGGTCTCTGGGAATTTTCATGATTATGATTTCTTTTATTGAAATTAAAGTCAGGTTGACAATTCCACTGATGAACTTAATGGACTTCTTTGGTTAGGAATTTTTCAAATCCAAAGATCAAAGGCGCAATAGTGTTTCATGATCAAGGTCCTCACTTATTTGATTACAGTATACGCCTCAACCACTCGTGGGCTTTCTCTGGATTTCCTGATGTGAAAACCATCATGGACACAAGTGGTGCTTATCTCAATGATCTGGAACGGGGTGTTACTATTGTCCCAACAATGCAGTATAGCTTCAGTGGCTTTTTAACGGTATGATCCTTTTTTTTGTGTGTGTTGAATACATTCCTTTTGGACATGAGTTTGTGGAAAGTGTTTGCTGGTTTGGTATATACTGGTAATGGCTAGTGGGGCTATTCCTAGACTTTCACGACTCCTACACCAAGTGATACTGGCTTTGGCTTAATGATAAATTATGCAGTTCTTTTATATTTTAAAATGATTTATGCAGGTGATTGTCTATAGATGGGATTATTCACTTTTCTCCTGGCAGACCAATTGATTATTAGGGCATTATTGTGAAAATTAGATTGATCTACAGTGCCTCTGTTTCTAGTATTCTTTCTCAGCGGTTTCTTGTTGAGTCTAGAAGAGAGGACTGATGTGATGATCTGGTGGGAGTAATAAGAATATTTATATCTCACTAACAGTTGATGGTTAATTAATTAGAGAGAATCTCAAGACATTCTCGCTTTTTGGTAACAGTAAATACTGTTAGTTATCGACATAAAAGCTGTTGATCCTTTACCTTTCTTGTCAGTGAGTATCTGAAAACACATCTAGTCAGGCGCTAGTGATTCCCCATTTAAGTTCAGCATAATTCTTATAGAAACTGATGCAGGAGTTGCTGGTTAAGAAAATGAAATTGTACTGCATAATTCTAGCAGTTCCATTGTAGGGTATTAAATAGGTTATACTGTACCATTAAGGTTAGACTTTACCTTAATGCTTAAGAACCATAATTATTTGGGTTCTACAGTTTTTAAGGTATCATAAATAGAAGCGATGGTATCCTTTTGTTGAACTCATGAATGTGTACTAATGATGGGATTATCTTTTGGCTACTTGTTTCTAAAGAGAACTAAGGGTTTCCCTGTTTTCTAGGAAAAAAGAGGCTTCTGTTTTTTCTTTTCTTTTGTGAGCCATAGGATTTAAGGGAAAATGGAAGTGTGATGTCTCCTAACCTTGGAGATTGCAACAGACTCCCACATATATTGTGTATGGGTCATGCTGGGTCCTTCGAATAGAAGTGCTAGTGTCTTGACGTTCTCTCATCATTTCTTAGATTCTGTCCTTCCATGCATATTACTTTTGTTTGTTCTTTTGAGCGTCCCATGCATATTACGCATAAGTTGTGATTATGATTTGATCTAGCTCATTCTCATTTTAAATTAGCTGCACGGATTGTTCCATGATCGCCTCAAGTCATCCTTTTCTCATCATTCTTTCCTTGAATTTTTCAAAGTCCGATTAACCGGCATGTATTTCAGTTAGGAACCTAATCTTCGTGAAAACGTGGTACAACTGTAATTTATGGTGTCATACTTTCTGCAGCTCCAACAAGTAATGGATGCACTCATTATATTTGCTGCCCAGGAAAGTGAGGCTAATTCAACCTCACAAAACATTGAACTTACTTCAGCACAATCATTGGGAACAGAATCCTTGCCCAAGTTTCCGTTAATGCAATTTAACCCTTCAAAGATACGCATAGCTCCCTTTCCAACTCGCGATTACACAGATGATGAGTTCCAATCCATCATTAAGAAAGTCATGGGTGTATTGTATGTGCCTCTTGAATTTTTTTATTTTTTTTGTAATTGCAATTGTCCTTTTTGATTCCTCTAAAAAATTAATAATCTTTGGTTTGATTTATAACAAGCTGTATCTTCTGTTACCTGCATCTGGGATTGGCAGGTATCTTTTGGGATTTCTCTACCCAACCTCTCGCCTGATCAGCTATTCTGTGTTCGAGAAGGTTTGTTAATGACTATTATTACTGTAATTGGGATAAAGCTGATGATGTACCTAACTATCTCTGCGTTTAGATCATTTATGCCAATATATTCCTTGTTCGTTCAATTTCAATATGATGTGAACAATGAGCTGCCCATAATTTCTTGAAGTGATCTTATTTAATATTCTCAAGAATCCGGTTTTGGCATGACAAGTGGTGTGGGGAAAGACCTTTGAAGTTGGAGTTTCCTCAGTTATTCTCTTTAGCTCGATGCAAGGATGCTTGGGTGGCTAATTGTATGGAGTTGGGATCCGGAGATGCCGTGTGGGATGTTCATTTTGAGAGGATGATCAATGATTGGGAGATAAAGGTTTTTTCGATGTTTTATCCTTACTTTACTCGATGAGTAGGAGAAGAGGGGGTGGTGAGGATAAATTGCTTTGGATGGGTTCCAAGGGCGGAGTCTTCTCTGTTAAGTCGATGTATTATTTGCTTTTGGAGGGCTCCAGTGAGGATTTTCCATGGCGTCAATGTTGGAGGAATTTGGTTCCCCCTAAAGTGGCTTTCTTTGTTTGGGAAGTCACTCATAGGAAAATTTTGACCATTGACAACTTAAGGAGGAGGGGAGTGTGCTTGACGGAGTGATGCTGTTTGTGTAGGGGGACAGAGAAACGGTTGATCATATCCTTATTCATTGCACGGTGGCGAGAGGATTGTGGGCGCATGTGCTGAGTATTCTCAACTATGATTGGGTTATGCCTAGGAAGGTGGTGAATGTTTTGTATTGTTGGAGGAGGAAGTTTGAGAATCCTATCGCCTCAGTCATTTGGAAGATGATCCCGCTTGCATTTGGTGGAGTTTGTGGAGGGAGAGATGTTTTGAGGACAAGGCCATGTCTTTGGATTGTTTAGGGGGTTCTATGTTGCATTCTCTTTTTATGTGGGCGAATTCGATTTTAGGTTTTCCTTTTGAGGATTTTCCGGATTTTCTGAGTTTTTTAGCTTGTATGCTCTAGTGTTTTCAGTATATCTCTTGTACTATCAACTCTCTTTTTCTTTAATAAAGTTTAACTTATAAAAAAAATTTAATATGTTGAATATATTTACTATTTTTCAGGAACAAAAAATAAAGGAAGGTCTCCACATGATGGGCCTGAAAGATGGAATTTTCCATCTTTCTTGGTTTATTGCATATGCTTTACAGGTAAATTTTGTCTGTTTTCATTGTCTTCATCGTTATAGTTGCCTGTCTTTCTTTGCTTTGCTCAAAAGTTCCAAAACGGTTTCTTTTAAATCTGTTGTCCGGGGTATAAATTTTAGAATACTGTTGGAAAGCATCTAGTATTCATTCACTGGTTGAAAATTATCAGGTTTACGAATTAATTGTCTCCTGTAGTTGATAAATTTAATTAGGATCAGGTGATGGAATTTGATGGGGTTATTTCATTTCAGGAGTTCGAGAATAATGTAGTTGTTCTCAGGGACTAGTAAGAACGGTAATGGTTTGAACAAAAAAGGGATTTACATCTTTATGCATGTCCTAGTTCCTACCTGGACAGTAGTTGTTCTCAGGGACTAGTAAGAATGGTAATGGTTTGAACAAAGGAGGGATTTACATCTTTATGCATTTCCTAGTTCCTACCTGGACCAGGCTTTTAGACTACTTGAATCAGATTTTCCTGTGCCGTACATAACTTTGGTGAGCTAATTGAGGACTTCTTATGTGTCTGAACTGACAAGAATCCTCATTTCGTAATGGATATCTATCTCCAAGAATGGATTCTGTGTTGTTTTGACTGGAACTGGTCAGTCCTAGTTTAAAGGCGAGATTTTGATCGAGGGTGCAAAGTGGCATATTAGTAGCTTGAGGTTCAATGTTTCAGGTTTGGTAGCTTTGAGTACAAATTGCAGAATGAGTGGTAGTTAGAGGATGCAAAATGTAATTTTCCCATAGTAATATATTAGTGTTAATCATTGTAAAGTACGAATTTGCTTATCTCATATTTTTTAGTAGTTTGAAATGCTGATCTGTAGTGTTCTCTTCTTAGTAGTTAGTTTCTTGGTTATGTTTTATGAATGAATAATGGCTTTCTCTCGAAGTTTCGGTGTCGAAGCTAAGGAGTTTGAGGTTGTAGTTTTGGGCAATGGAGTCATCAAGTTCTCGGAATGGAGTCGGAAGGCGTTGAGCTCCATTTTCATGGGGAGGTATGGAGTGGTATGGATGGTGAACATGATTAGAAGGTTGCAGCTGGCTGATGGTGAAGAAGAGTTCGCTATGAAGTTCAACGAGGTGTCTCGGGGTATCTTGGCGCAAAGGTGCTGCAATAAGGCTGGAAGATATGTGGCAATTGCCGAATACAGAGGGGGCCGTAGACAAGGGGCGGTGATGATACCGGAAGGTCTGGGGGGAGCTGGTTGGACGCTGATGGCTAGTGTTTTTCAGGAGATGATTGATCACCTTAGTCAGATTCGGAAGGGAAAAGGAGGTGCTTTTATTGCTGGTCCTGGTGTTAGCAAACAGGTCACATTCGTCGACGTTGTGAAGCACGGTCCGACGAAGGTGCAGTCAGGGAGTAGCACGAAGGAGCTGAAAGTTGATGGGAAGGCTGATGGTGGCGTGTGGCAGAAGAAAGGGACGCCTGCTGTTACGCATGCCTCTCTAGAGGACGGCGTCTCAGTTTCCAAAAGGCAGCTCATTAATGCTATGACGGCTGGCGGGGAGGTGTTTAACGAGAATTTTTGGAGAAAATAACTGTTGGGGATTCGCGAAGATATTGAAATGTTGTTAAAGGTTTTGGGGGAGGATAATGGGCTGTCCCGCAGGCCTTTAGTTTTGGTCGGCAGTTCGGTGGAGGCTCATGTGGACCAGGCTATTGGAAACTGCAGAAAGGACCTCCATAACGGGCCGGGCCCAATGGCTTCAAGTCTAGGGGTGCAGGCCCCTTTCATTATCCTTCCGAGTGGGCCCGTTATGGAGGGCCCAGGGCTCCTTTACCCTTCGTCGGGAGTCCAGAGCGAGGGAGAAGGATCGGGGGATTTCCAGCTGAGCTCATCCCTCCACCCCCCAAACGTTCGCTAGGAAAGCGGGTGACATTAAAATCTCCCCCAATGCACCACGGAAGCTCTCACAAAGTTCTCACCCCAACCAACTCGTCCCAGAGCAAACATCGTCGGCTATCATCATTTGGACCATAGACTCCAGAGAACATCCACTCCGCCCCATCGCCTAGATTCCGAAATATCGCCGAGACAGTGTATGTACTGATGCAAGAATCCACCAACTCAAGCACCCTAGTATCCCACATCAACAAAATACCTCCCGAGGCACCATCCGCCTCCAAACTACACCAACGCACAAAAGGACCACCCCACAAACTCCGAATCACTGCTCCAGTCATAACAACCATCTTGGTCTCCTGAAGACAAACCAAGTCCGGTTTCCACCCCCGTAGCAAATTCCCCACTCCTCTACACTTCGCTCTAGCATGGAGCCCCCTAACATTCCAACAAATAATTTTTGGCATCATCTAATCACCATCAAAGCCCGCCCCTCCCCCTTTCCCAACCTCGAAGAGACGGAAGTTTTGTCATAATTAATAGTAGACTTCAAACCCTTCAGTTCTCTAACTAATTTCCCACCCTTCCTGCTAGGGGTCTTAAAGCTGCCCTGCTCCCTTTCATGTTCCAACGCAGCAAAAAGACTCATCAACTCTTCCTCAAAACCGTCACAGGACACTCCCACCTATGATTGGGTTATGCCTTACAGAGTGGTGGATGTTCTGCGGTGTTGGATGAGGAAGTTTGGGGATCCAATTGCGTTGGCCATATGGAAGATGATCCCAGCTTGTATTTGGTGGTGTTTGTGGAGGGAGAGGAATGACAGATGTTTTGAAGACAGGGCTGTGTCTGTGTCTAGTATGGGGGGTTTTGTATTGCATTCTCTTTTCCTCTGGGCTAATTCGGTTTTAGGTTGTCCGTTTGTGGATTTTCTGGATTTTATTAGTTTTCTAGCGTGTCTGCTTTCGCCCTCGTTAGTATAGCCTCTTGTACTGTGATTTCTCTTTCTCTTTAATAAGATTGACTTACTTATCAAAAAAAAAAAATGTTTTATGAATAATGGAGGGAGTTTCTAGTGGGTGTTTATAGGTTGAAGTAGTTATCCTAACTGTTCTCTAGATTCTTTTGTTGATGACATTGTATCTTTCATTATACGTGGTTATCCTGATTTGTTCTTGAAGCTGTAATACGAGTCCCATCCCTCCCTCCCTTTGACTCTTAACCAAAACGTGGAATCGCTTTCCAATTTTTGGATATATGTAACGATTTATGCCCCTTAACCCTTTCTTTTTTCCTTTTTCTTGGTTTTGTGAGGTGGCTTGAGGAAGCTGTTTTGGTGATTCTGGATATACATTTATGTGTGTGTGTTTGTGCATATGTAGATTCATTTATACATGCCAACACACATCCACAACCAGACCCCCATATATATGTATGTGTACAAATCATTGTGAGACAATCAAGTTGCAATAAAGAAAATGGAGAAATTCAACAAAAATTCTGGATATTTGGAGAGTGTATGTGGTCTGAACAACTTAAGTGAGTTATAGGAGTCATGCAAGTTATGCATTCTTATTTAGCTGTAGAAGAAGTTTAAGGTGTTTATGGAAGTAGGCACAATGAGATTGCCAGATTCTTTGTTATTTTGTTGGTGAATTGGTTGTGCAAAAACCAATACAGTGGTGGTTGTGGTGTTGAAGGTGGGCAATATTTGGTATGGATGGCGCTCATGGTTGTGATAATGGTTTAGTTTGTCCTTTATTGCAGTTGTACCTGTGCAAAATTTTTAAATAGCCTACATAACCGAAAAAAGAAAAGCAAGTGATAATTGAAATCTCCCCTTTTTGAGAATTTAACCAAGTACCTGACAAAATTCAGGTTGTATTACTTAAGATATGTCATTCGATATACTCAATCGGAGGAATGGGACGGAATGGCCCAAATCCATCCGGCAAACCAAAATATCACTTATTTCAACAGAACTTTTCTTGAACATTTGATCAGGCTGATGGATGATTTTTTTTTTTGATAAATAACTCATATATTAATAAAAAGAAAAGAAAAAGAGAGAGAGCAGTACAAAAATTGTACTAAACTCACTCAGAACATACAAATGAAAAAGCTAACAAAATCAAAATAATCCACAAAAGCCCCTCCCATTACAGCAATAACCCAACAGTAAAGAGATACAAGAAAAGTCTCCTGCAACTGAGCCGAAGAATGAGCAGAATTCTGAAAGCATCGTGTATTCCTTTCCCGCCACAAACACCACCACAAACATGACGGAATCATCTTCCAAATTACAGTCGCCAAAGGGTCTCTAAATTTCTTTTTCCAACATTGTATAACTCTTGCAATTGATATTCATTATTTAGGTTATTTCTTTGTTTTACTTCTAGATTTAGTTTGACGAGTTCCCAAGATGGATAGATATGCATGAGCTGCATAAGGTGGTAGATTGGTTAATCATGTTGCATTTGATATTTTCGTACAAGTGCCATGAGAAGTTAGAAGTTAGATGTTATATGGTCCTTGAAATTTGCATTCTGTCTGTTTTATTGACCAATTAAAAAAAATTTCCGGGAGTTCTCATTATCTCCATATTTAACCGTTTTGCAGTTTGCAATTTCATCCGGGGTTATTACAGTCTGTACCATGAACACTCTTTTCAAGTATAGTGACAAGTCATTGGTGTTTATCTACTTCTTTACATTTTCACTAAGTGCAATCATGCTGTCATTTTTTATCTCAACATTCTTCACACGAGCCAAAACAGCAGTGGCAGTTGGAACTCTCTGTTTTCTGGGTGCCTATTTCCCTTATTACACTGTCAGTGATGACGGTGTCCCTATGTAAGTGATGGAATAACTGTGTTTCCCTGTATCCGCACTCACTTTCTGGAGTTATAGAATGTCAATGCGACTCTATTTGCATTTCCTATGACAGGATATTAAAGGTCCTTGCTTCTTTGCTTTCACCTACGGCCTTCGCTTTAGGGTCAATTAACTTCGCAGACTATGAGCGTGCGCATGTTGGACTTCGTTGGAGTAACATATGGCGGGTATGCTCAGTATCTTTTTTTTTGGGGGGGAGGGGGTGTTGCATTTCTGCTACATAATTTAAACTGCTCCCCATCCTTTGTTTTTATGTGTGCACGTGTCTAAGATTTCTGGAAATGTTCTGTATAGGCATCATCTGGAGTGAATTTTTTGGTCTGTCTCCTGATGATGTTGCTTGACACGCTGCTGTACTGTGTGATTGGTCTTTACCTGGATAAGGTATATCTTTATCTCTTGAATTTTTCATTATGGTAATGAGTGTTTACCTGACCGTTCCACATGTTTATTTGTGGAAAATGTGCATGGTAAGATGTTTTATAGTATCCTTTGAGCTCTTTCCTGGGAAAAAAATTGCTTGTAATTTTTTAATTGCTGTCCTTTCCATTAAGCATACCTTCGTATTCTCCTTTCACTATGTATCTGCTCTTTCTATGTTACCTTATTTGTGAGTGGTATTTTTGGAATTTGTTCATGCAATCAGGTCCTTCCAATGGAGAATGGAGTGCGTTATCCATGGAACTTCATATCGGATGGATGCTTCGGGAGAACGAAAAGTATAATTGAACATCACACTTCCAGTTCAAAAGTAATTAGTGACGACATTTCCACAAAAAAGGCAAATTTTGCCAGGAAAGATACTTTTGAACCTGCTCTGGAAGCAATAAGCTTGGACATGAAGCAGCAAGAGCTCGATGGCAGGTATATGTATTAACATTTGTATTCACTAGTGTCTGTGCATTTAAAATTGATTCTTTCCTGCACATTGCAATTTTCTACTGCTCTTTTAAAGACTCCTGTGTACTTGGATTGGCCCCTTTGGCCTCCTTCATATATTTGTCACTAATAAAAAAAATGTCTTTTACTCAACTTGTAGATGCATCAAAATTAGAAATCTGCATAAGGTGTATGCTACAAAGAAGGGGAAATGTTGTGCTGTTAACTCATTAAAGTTGACCTTGTATGAAAATCAGATTCTTGCTCTTCTAGGTGAGTGTTGTTTTTGTACATTGTTCATCTTTACATCTATTTGTTTTTCGTTTCCTTATTTTTTTGCCCGATTCCTAAAATTCAAAATAATCACAATTGAATGCTTTCATTTCCAGTTTGTGACAGATAACAAAGGTTATGAGTGAAATCATTACTCAAATACCTTTTCTTGGTTCCTATTTGTGGTTCTTCCCTATTCGAGAAGAAACAAATGAAGAATAAATCCACAGTTTCGAAGAAACTGTATTTTTCATAGTTTTCTATTTCAACAGCCAGTCCCATTGAATCAGATGTACTGGCATGTGAAAATGTTTGTCTGTGTATGGATAATATGTTGCTGACCATGTGATTCCAAATGAATAGGATTCTTCACACTTTGTAAAACATGTGTTCTTTCTCTGAATTTAACAATTGAACGGAAATAAGAAAATTGAACAGCTTATGTCTGCGCTTCCTGATCTGCCACATGCTAAATGCGTTTGTTTTTATTGACCCAGTTGAAAACAAGAAATTTCTTATTGTATTCATTGCTTTGGTGTATCGTATTTGTGTCATGAATTTTGAAGGGCACAATGGAGCTGGTAAAAGCACAACAATAGCGATTCTTGTTGGCCTTCTTCCTCCCACTTCAGGGGATGCTACCATTTTTGGGAAGAATATCATCACGGACATGGTGAGTTGTGTGTTTTCAGCCGATTCGCTTTTTCACCTTTGTCCCTTTTATGATTTTGCTTCCAGAAAACATTTGCCCGTGGAGACTAAGTCTCCGCTTGTGGATGGACATCTTTTTCATGCTTTTGTGGTTGTTTTTCTGTTTAAAAGGAATTGTTGTGAAATCATAACAAGATGTTATCAGTTGCATGGTTATTTTGGCAGAACCTTCAGTCTGACATCAGTTGTTGGGGGAGTTTGTGACTTGTTCTTTTGCATGCATGTCACACTAAACATTTATAAATCTTAGAAATAAAAAGAAATGATTGACAATTAGCAAATTGGATGCCATATTTTATATGTGAGAATCTCATTGTGAAACCGTAACAATATAATATGAAGACAAACACATGTATATATGCAGTTTTGTCCTTGTCTCTTGATTTCAGTAACCTGTTACCTGTCACGCGCTGCCTCCTGTGACGGTATCAGCAGAAGATGTGTGTATATGCCATAATAATAGCTGGTAAGGAAACATCGGAATCCAAAAAAATCTGTATAAGAATCTTAATGAATACCTGTTTCTTTGACCAGGTCTGAAATGATTGCACAAGTCTGCCAATGCAGAAAATAAGTTGACCAAAAATATCAATATTTATCTAAATTGTGGGTGAGCAGCTTCACACATACGTATTAAGTTGTGTTGCACCTGCGCCTCTCACCTGTCAAGGAGTCAAACTTGGCCTTATCGGCCAATTTTTAGGACATGAGAATTATCTACAAAGCATGATGTGTTCAGAATATGTTGTTTTTTTTTTCTAATGGTGGGATTCATGCCCAAGCTCTCTGTCATTAGCGAAAACTACCAGTGAAGCTTTTCCAGTATAAAATGGTGCTCTTTTTTAGTGCTCCTCCTGAAGCTTCTGATTCCCTATTCCTTTAGTTGCTGCTTGCTCTACATGTGCTGGGTGAGTCAAAAGTTTGACCATGTTTGAGGCAATTCACATTGTGGTGGTATAGTGAAAAAGTAAACCACATTCTCCCTCTGTTGTGCTAGATGAGTGACTGGTTGAATATTGGAAAATTTTAAGCTTGCTTGTATTCGTACTGCTGAAATGTCCAGTGATAGTTAACTGGCATGCCCAAGTTCATATCATGTCCAGTGATGATGGAGTTTGTCTTTATGTTGATCTTCTTTTCAATCTGAATCTGTTTTGCAGGATGAGATACGGAAGGGATTGGGTGTCTGTCCCCAATATGATATTCTTTTCCCAGAATTGACTGTAAGTAAGATGCATACGTGATTTTCCATTTTCTATATAGTGAACATTTTGAAACTGCGATGGTGTAGATATATTCTTTAGATGCTAACTAGAAGTTTTTCTACAGTTAGATCTTTATGCTACATGAATAGTAGTTGACACAGAACGAGGTTAATATGCAGCTACAGCAATCTTAGCAGTTTTTTTATGGACTTTGCTTTGCATTAATGTAAGACTAGAAACACCATGATTTCAAGTGGGGCAGATGTTTTTTTTCTGTCCCTTTTTTTAAAAATGTTTGCAACTTCAAGATTTCTGTGTTTTCCTTGTAGCTTCAGAATCTAGTATGCAATTATTAGAGTCCTTGTCCGTGAGCAATTACGAAATCTTGCCTTTATCCTCGTCCGACAGGAGTAAATAGTCTTGTCTTTTGCTTTAGTTCTGTGGATGACATGATTTCTTCGTCCTTAGGAGAAATTAAAAGGTTTCTTGGGACTGGGTTATTATTCAACTGCCTTTTGTGATTCATGTAATTGCACCTTCGTTAATTTTCCTTTTCCTTCCATCTTTTTGGAGTTTTGTTTTGTGTATTTTCTGAGTGTCAATTTTTGACAACTTTAGTGATGGCATTATTTACAAAAATTAAAAAGACAAAGTAGCTGCTCTCAGGGCTCTGGTTTTTCATGTCAATCTTGGTTGGGGCTATGTGGGTGTTTCTCTTCCTTGAGATCTTGGATGGACTCTATGGATGTGTTTATTAAGTTGAGTGAGACTTCGATAAACCCTTGCATATTTGACCCGTTCAAGGTACCCTGTTATGCTAGAAACTTATAAATTTAGTAAATGTCTGGCTCCTCGGTAGCTTGTTATAGTGTTATGACTGGACTTTTGAGGGAGTAAAGTCACCCACTGAGAACTGCTATCTACTATACTCTGCAACATCAACTCCAAATTACAGAAAGCTCTTGCACAGGACAAACTTGTCTGGCTATAAGATAAAGATAGACTTATCCAACACTCCCTCTCAAATTGGAGCTTGGCGATTCCAACTTGGAACATGTAAATTTTTTCACTAATGAGAACTACTCCAGCTGAAATGCAAAGAACCAAGATAAATGGGAAAGAAACAAGGTAGAACTAGCCTGGAACTGGGTCTGCAGTGAAATCCATAGATTTGTACGACCAAACAGGAAGTAATGCAACAACCAAGCAAAACATAGATAGCTGATTAAACCTGCGTATTTTTGAAACTGAGTAGATTATTCATGTGGCATAATAGACTCCTTCGTTATTCAAGAAGTCAGCGGTGATGCCATGGATTGTTTTTGACGACGAACGGTACAATGGGAAGAAGCACCAAACTGAATCAGAGGAACCAAGAACAAACAACGATGATCAAGTTTTTGATGCTTTACGCACTCAACTAATAGCGCTGATCACTTCTCGGGTGCTGAAAGTGACAGATACAATGGAGAGTGACTCAACCTAGAATTCATCCAACAACCAACAATCTGAAGTCAGTGCTAATAGCTGATGATTTAACAAGCAATCAAGAACTTGACAACATAACTCCTCTGGCATCAAGATGGGGCTCAACAACTTGCAGAGATACCCAAGGGCTCAACCAATCCTTCAACTTCATCGATGCAGTAACAGGACTCCATAGAGTTGGTGAAAAGCCTTCAATTATAGGAAATCTGGAAAACAGAGGCAGAACAGATTATGAGGATATCACCAACAATGAACAGTGATGTCTGCAGTAGAGATGAACAATGCTGAATCATGGCTCAAAGATTACCAACTATGAATAGCAGATAGATGGTGCTTGGTGATTTGGTAATGATGATGCAGATAACTTCCCACAATGTGCTGGTAGTTGATGATAATAGGAGTGATTCCCCTCAACGAGTCTTACTTGTGTGCATGTCAATAACATTTATATGCTGAATTTCTTTGTTGTGATAAGTTTCAGCCTGCTACTAGAACATCATCTACTTGTTCCTTTTTAGCTTTAGATGTATGATATCTATTGATGGGATTTTCTCATTCATTTGCTTGATGCTTGTCTATGCTGACTTCTAGTTCTGAATTGATTAATTATTCTCTCCAGGTGAGAGAGCATTTGGAAATTTTTGCCGTGTTGAAGGGTGTGAAGGAAGAATTTTTGGAGCAAGTTGTTACAGATATGATTGATGAAGTGAGTTCCTTGTTGTTACTGGAATCTACATGCTTGAGTTAGTTTGGTATTCTCAGCTATAAATGTTTGTGCCACTATAGATGATCTATTAATTTATCATTGATCTTTTGCCTTGCATGTGTTCACAGTCTTACTACCAAACATAGTGGTTATAGAGTCCTTATGATGGCTCATTTTAACTATCTGGGAGTATTTACTATTCGTTACTGCTACGTGATGGGCTTTGAATGTCCATTAATCTCTTTTTCTGTCTAGTCTCTGGCTGAACCATGTTACATTCATGTATGACTGCATAGCAGCCGTTAAGTATACGGTACATACTAAGAAGAGTGTGCATGCATGTGGACATGATTGTGTTTGTGTGTGCGTATGCAATCACACTTGTACGCAGGGACGAAGCTAGCAATTGGCTATTGGGGGGGGTGCAATTACATAAAAAAATATTTTGGGGGGGCCAAAATGAACAAAAACATAAATAAATGGTCAAAAATCCATTAAAATGCTAAAAAAATATGCTTTTTTAACCAATTTTGGGAGGGTTTTTTTTTGGGGGGGGGGGGCATGGCCACCTCTAGCCCCCCTTGGCTTTGTCCTTGCTTGTACGTATGCTTATTGTACCAAAAGGGGCCATATTATTTACCAAAAGTCTAGGAAGTGTATGAACTATGCATCAGTCCTGAAATCTAGGTATAGCTGTTCCAGATGTATCTGGCACGTAGATTTCTTGTCAAAATTTGTACCGTTGTCATTATTGGCAAGTAGAGTATCTGGCAATCAGTCCTGAAATCTAGTTACTCATCGTCTTCACCTGTCCGGGACGTATCTGGCTGGTAGATCTCAAAAAAAATTTGTACTCCTTGTTGCCATCAGTGTAAAGTATCCGGAAATAATCATTCCTGATTCTTATCCTAGATTCTTCACATACTGCATCAAATAGTTTTCAAATAATGTGTTCTCCATATGGAGTTTGATTGAAAATTCTAGATTTTGTATCCTTATGTTTGTGGTTCGTATAATGTTGTATGTTCTGGGCATGCCACAGAAAAAAAATATATATATATATATATATATATATTTTTATTTTTTCTGATTGTTCAACTTATGTGGTTCATTAGTTATATGCCTTTTGTTTTTCTCGATCTGGTCTAAGTAAAACATATGAGATCATACTCCTTTTTTCTTACTTTCTATGCTTCGGAATTAAGCTTGAATGATTGTTTTACTGCTACTTCATGGCCAGGTGGGTTTGGCTGATAAAACAAACACTACTGTTAAGGCTCTTTCTGGTGGCATGAAGAGGAAATTGTCTCTTGGAATTGCACTGATTGGAGATAGCAAGGTGGTGAAACCATTTGGTTGTACACATTTCATGTTACCTTCTTACGTCAACTGACATGGTTCCTTTTTTTTTTGTTTTTTTTTTTTCCCTCAGGTCATTATTCTTGATGAACCTACGAGTGGAATGGATCCATATTCAATGCGCTTGACATGGCAGTTAATAAAAAAAATAAAAAAGGGCAGGATAATATTATTGACGACACACTCCATGGATGAAGCTGATGAACTAGGAGATCGGATAGCTATCATGGCTAATGGTTCTTTGAGATGCTGTGGCAGGTATAAATCCTCCCAAAGATGAAAAATATTCTCTCTTTTGTTTTTCTTCCCTCACGTGGTGGGAGAATGATAAGATGATGGCTTATATAGCGAAACAAAGGGGAAACCGCACAGTACACCCTAGATGTTACTGAATTATATGCTTATCTATGCTTACCTAAAAATCATGAATTAGTTAGGACAACAATGGGATGAAATTTCTAAAACATAATTGCTATTTTCTATTTTGTTGATCTTATTCTTGAACTTCCAGTATATATACGACATCTGTCTGTAATACTTTTTTTCCTTTTTTTTGGGGTGTTTCTGTGTTGTGTCTCAATTCCAAATTCTAGTTGTCAATTATTAGTTTTAATTACTGTCAACACCTGTTTTGTCAACTTCTTCTTTGGGCAGTGTGTTAGCGTAAGTTTTGAGAAAAGCATAGCATAGAAGATAAACAGATGTTTAGAATCGAAAGTCTTTTTGAGACCTTCAGAAGATGAAAAGCAATGCTAATATACTGAGAAGGATTGGAATATTTGGTTATTTTGAAGAGGTGGGGGCTTTCTAAAATATTTTTCCATTCAGAAAAGGGCTTTAAAAAAACGAAAGAGATTAACAGTAATCAAACATATTCGGTTGGAGTGCATTCAGCAAAAAGGGCAGGATAATATCTCTTTTTTTTATTCTTTGGGATTCTCGTGTGATGGAGATAGTTGATTTGTGTGCTGGTGTTTATTCTATTTCGGTGATGTTTAAGAATGCTGAGGATGGTTTCAATTAGTAAAGGTTGGAGTGCATTCAGCAAACATATTCGGTTTAGGGTGGGGAATGATGTTAGAGTTTGATTCTGGCATGATACTTGGTGTGGTGATAAGCCTTTGAGCCTCGTTTTCCCTCTTGTTTTCTCGTTGTCTTTTTGTAAGGGAGCCATGGTGGCGGACTGTTTGCTGGATGGTGTTGATAATGTGGTGTGGTTACTTTTTCTAGAGCGGCTAATGATTGGGAGTTGGATGACTTTTCTTCCTTTTTTGCTCTGTTGTATGGTACGAAGTTAAGGAGAGGGGAAGAAGATGTGATGGTGTGGTCAGGCACTAAGAAGGAAGTGTTCTCGGTTAAGTCTATGTATGGTTTGCTCATGAGTGGGGCTGGTTTGTCTTTTCCTTGGAGGGGTGTTTGGAGGTCTTTGTGCCCGTTGAGAGTCTCATTCTTTGTTTGGGAGGTCTCACATGGTAGGATTTTAACTATTGACAATCTTCGCCGAAAGGGTTTGATTATTGCTGATTGGTGTTTCTTGTGTCGGAGTGGTGGTGAATCTGTTCATCATGTTTTGCTTCATTGCCCTTATGCGAGTGGGCTGTGGTCCTTTGTTCTCCGTATTGTGATTTTTCAGTGGGTTATGCCAGAAAAAGTGGAAGAGGTTCTCTGGTGTTGGAAGAGAAGGCTTAAAAATCCTTTCGCTAAGGCATTTGGAGGATGATACCTCATTGTATTTGGTGGTGCCTTTGGAGGGAACAAAACAGTAGATGTTTTGATGATGTTTCCTTGTCTTTGGATAGGTTGCAGGGTCAATTCTGTTTTGTCCTTTTTCTTTGGGTGAACTCGGTGCTTGGTTCCCATTTGTAGACTTTGATGATTTCCTTAGTTTTCTTGCTTGTTTGGATTAGTGTCTTCGGTATAGTCCTTTGTACTGTTTTCGCTATTTCTAATGAGATTGACTTATTTATCAAAAAAAAAAAACAATGAGTATGGAGAAAACCATCTAGTCAAACAAGGAAGTGGTGTAAAAGAAGTTGATTAAGTTATTGGAGTCATCAAAGCCTGACAGTCTGAATAGGATGTATGAGAAATTGACAAGGTAATAGTCGATAAATATTATAGAGGAAAAGCTATTGGAAAGACAATTGATTGTCTCCTTCCTTTTGCTTTGGCATAGAGAGTTGTGTTTGTTCCCCCCCCCCCCTTTTTCTTTTGTTTCAGTTCTTAAGACAGAACTGCCACATAAACCTTCCGCATCTGCATATTATTCCGCACCCTACTATGCTGGTGTCAATGAGATTTCATCATCAAAATTGTAAACTGTTAGGTAGGAACAATGGCAGCAAAAGATTTAAAACATACAACACACTAACAAGCCTCCTCCCAAGCAGGCTAGCCAGCAAACCTTGGACTGTCTGTGTGACTTACACATATCAATCAGGGAAAGGTGACAGTTGCAGACCATCGGAACCAAAAACCTTGTAGAGATCAGGTTCTGATACTGTGTGTCAGTTACATAAGTTTGAGTTGTTAGGAAACAGCCAACTAGCATAGCTTGCTTTACTAGTTTGTCATCACCTGCCATATTCATCATGTCCAATCTCAATAATATTTTGAAGTTCATCATAGAAGGAAAAAAGTGAAAAAAGAAGCTCCAGTCTAGTTGGATATCGTCTTCTGCCGCATTTCCCCCTCGTACTATCCTCCTATATGGTCATTCAGGAAGTCCCTCTGAGGATGACCAAAGCGGTGTGTGAACTTCAGCCCTCAAGTTGGTCTCCATTTTTGGATGTAAATGTTGTAACTGATTGAGTCATATATCCAAAACTAGTGAGCATAATATTTTTTAGTTTTATGACGGGTGTCAAATATCTCTAAAATTCTTTGTCCTGGATGTTCTTTCCTTTTATCCACAGTTCGCTTTTCTTGAAGCATCAGTATGGAGTTGGTTATACTCTAACACTAGTGAAGGTGTGCTCCTATTTCCATTTATATTTTTCTTCATTCCATTTAGTCTTTGTTTCGCTATAATTTCCGAATCACTAATGTGGCATCTGATTGCTTTGGTGTTCTTTCCTTTCAGTCTGCACCTACTGCCTCTGTCGCTTCGGATATTGTGTACCGCCATATTCCATTGGCAACCTGTGTGAGTGAGGTATTTTCACTTACATGACAACTATTTTGCTTATCAGTCAACTGGGGTTTGATTTTAAAGTATTTATAATTTTTTCTTGCCCATTGTCTCAACTTATATCGTGCATAAGTAGTATGTTTGCGTAGAAGATGTTGAAGCCTCTTACTTGAATAGGCAAATATTTGTGGTTACTATGACTTTTGAGCAAAGATAATATGTTTGGGCAATTGAAATATCGAAGATATTTGCTAAGAAAAAAAAGAAAAAGAAATATCGAAGATATTTTCTTTGTTTAATATCTTCTCTTTTATTATATAACTCAGTTTTTCATAGAACGTGCCCCTGGCCCTTAGCTTAGGAGGTAAAGGGTGGGGTGCAAGTGAGGTAATCTTGCTTAGTGGGCACATAATTGTTAGATATGTATATATGTGTGGGTTTGTCGACATCTAGGACATGCACGCTATACCTTACATTGCTAATGCTGATCTTCCCTTCCACGTGCAGGTTGGAACTGAGATTTCCTTCAAGCTTCCTTTAGCTTCTTCATCATCCTTTGAAAATATGTTTTGGGAAATTGAGAGTTGCATGGGAAAATCAGTTTCTAACTCTAATATAAGTGGGTGTGAGGAGAAAGACTATCTTGGCATTGAAAGTTACGGAATATCCGTAACTACTCTTGAGGAGGTATTCCTGAGAGTTGCCGGATGCGAGTATGATGTAGCTGAAGGCATTGAGCATAATGAAGACCTTCTTTTACCTGATGCTGCGGATTCTCAAGCTTATCATGATCATGCTCCCAAAAGAATTTTGTACTCCAAACTTCTTGGAAATTACACGCATATCCTTGGGGTCATATCGACTATAGTGGGGAGAGCTTGCGGCCTAATATTTGCAACATTTTTCAGTTTCATCAAATTCTTGAGTATGCAGTGCTGTAGCTGTTGTTTCATTCCAAGGACAACATTTTGGCAACATTCTAGGGCCTTATTCATAAAAAGGATGATATCTGCTCGGAGAGACAGCAAAACAATTGTTTTCCAGCTTCTAATTCCTGGAGTCTTCTTGCTTTTTGGACTTCTACTTCTCAAGCTCAAGCCACATCCTGATCAGATGTCTCTGAACTTTACAACTTCAGAATTTAATCCTCTATTACGTGGTGGTGGTGGTGGTGGTCCAATTCCTTTTGATCTATCCTGGCCTATTGCAAAGGAGGTTTGTTAATCATGTTAATTCGTGTTGGTATTTCTTCTTTATCTTTTCAAGGTGTCTCATGCTCAAGTGTTATAGCCTTTAATGTAGTGGATTTATTTCTTGTTGATGGCATGTGTAAGTGGTGATTCTTTCTATAACTATCTATGTTGCAGGTTGCACAGTATGTTGAAGGGGGGTGGATTCAAAACTTTAAACCAAGTGTATATAAATTCCCGGATTCAGAAAAAGCCTTAGCTGATGCAATTGAGGCAGCAGGGCCAACTTTGGGGCCAGTTTTACTTTCAATGAGTGAATTCTTGATGTCTAGCTTTAACGAATCCTACCAGTCAAGGTGTGTTAAACCAAATATCTTACTGAATTCATTGTTTCGACTTTGTCATCTTATTTCGATGAGATTATGAAGTCTCATGAAACGGATTTTGGAGATAGCTGCAGGTACATGTGCACTTCTTATGCTAGTCAGAAGCAACAGGGAGGGTTATATCCAACTCTGATAACTAGTGAAGATCTTAGAATCTACTAAGGCCCTAGAAGCCACTAGAAAACCTTGGATCCACAAGATGGAAAAGAACGTAAATTTTCTAGGATTATACTCTGGGTAGCCCCGAGTCATCAAGCCATTCTGAGCACAAACCCTGCTCCACTTGCTATCTCTTTATCAAGCACTGGCTCAGTGCATGTGAATGTTTTTCTCATTAAGCTGTGTGGTTTGCATGGGAGCAAGCTGCCACCGCAGGCCACCACCATTGTCATCACGTCAAGGGAGGTTAGGCTAGAAAAGGTGTTGATACCGACACATGTAAGACCTAAGCAATGGAAAGGGCTATAACGTGTTCTACTATCAGTGACTACCTTCGGTTCTCTAGGGGCCGTGGGATCCACTAGGAAACCTTGAATCCACAAAGAGAAAAAGAAGACTATATTGATAGCTTAGTGATTGGTGGATAACATTCAGCATAGGGAATACAATCAGATGATGAGTTTAAATTCCTTAAAATTTTTATAGTAGTTATGGAACAGTGAGCCCACCAAAAACCAAGAAGAAAATTATGTTTGACTCTCGGATGATTGACCATGGTTTCTGCTGGTTGGGCTTCCCGAATGCATGGGCAACTTGTCCTTCATCAACTTCATGTCGTCCTCTAAATTGTAGTAAATTATGTCCAGGTTGAATGCCTTTTCAAACACCTTGGTTATCCAGAGTTTGCCACACAAGTAGTGAAACTTATAAAGATAAACCTACAAAAGGCTTTGTTATGCATCTGTGAAACTTATAAAGATAAACCTACAAAAGGCTTTGTTATGCATCTGTTAGTAATTTTTCCTTTCCCCCCCTTCTTTTGGCTTTTGGGCCAAATGTGATTGTCTCACAATTTTCCAAAGTGATGGTGGAGTGATATTCAACAACAGGGCACTTGTAATCAACTTCCATATTACATTGAGAGTTTATATGCATTTCTTACATGCAGGTATGGGGCGATTGTGATGGATGATCAGAATGAAGATGGAAGTTTGGGGTACACAGTACTACACAACTGTTCTTGTCAGCATTCTGCTCCAACCTTCATCAATTTAGTGAATGCTGCGATCCTTAGGCTTGCTACTCAGAACAAAAATATGACAATTCAAACACGTAACCATCCCCTGCCAATGACAGAAAGCCAGCACTTGCAGCGTCATGTATGCTACCCCTTGATGTTAATTTATCAGTGCAGTATTGAGTATATAACTGGTCTTTCCATGAACTTAATCTTTCCGCAAATATAAAAAGGCATGCATTAAACCCTTAAACTAGGGAAGAATCAATTGTTGACATTCTTGACAAGATGATTTAGCTCTTTGCTCGAGGGGTTTCCTCTGACTGTACTAGGACTCGAACCTCTCATAATGTTCAATTCTCCGGTACTCCTTTATCGTGTAGTACATTAAACTCTGCCTGGATTCGGACTAACGCATTCCCGTCATGTCATTATGTTTATTTGGAAGGATTATTTTATGTTGATACCATGAACTATGGAACATAGGAGAAATTCTACATTAAAAATTGGCACTTGTTCAGCTTAACAGTAGGAAGAAAGAGTCACTAACCCAAAAAAAAAAGGGGAAGACCACAAGAGTCAGGCAAGGATACTTCTGGAAAGAGAATTAGTATCAGGAATGACATCTCACAAGCCATTAGACATTCTTTAATTACAGAGGGAATATGTGTGCTTGGTACAACTACCACTTTTTTTTTCCACCTTATCAAAAGTCTGATAACTTTATCTTTTCGATATAAAAAGCACAGCATGGGCTCTGCTATTGAAAGTGTTTGACATGCATTTTCATTTTTCTCAAATCAAATACTGACCAAAATAGAAGTTCCTGGAATCATCTTCTTTATTGACATTATTACTGTCTAATACGAATCATGTACACAGTAAGAGTGATTTATGTCTTTTCATGTTGACCTTGTAGGATCTTGATGCATTTTCTGCAGCAATTATTATTAACATTGCCTTTTCTTTCATTCCTGCCTCATTTGCTGTTGCCATTGTGAAGGTATTTTCTAGAGCCTAAATCCTTGCAATCGTATACGGCCTTGCTTACTCCCAGCGTCATATATTGCCATTTGAAGTTTACTTCTCATACAATTTAGAGAAAAGAGCAAGTGTTATGGAAGTTGGAGTCTAGAACATCCTAATATCACAAGTGTGAGTATACAATTTTTGTAAAGGGACATTGTTATTGTCTTATAATTAATATAGAACAGGATCAGGAAAAAAAAGAAATTGGTACAACAGCATCCACATATCTTTGGTTTTCTTAACAAGGTGCCAGGTATATACATTGGCAACTATGTTCAAGGATATACTTCATTTGGTGCTAGATTAAATAGGCGGAGAGATTTGAACAGGCCTTTCTATGGGCATGGCACTTATATCTGGTAGTTTTCGGGTGGTGGTGGGGGTGGTAGAAGACTGAAATTCAGATGAGTAGCTCTAGTTCAAACGCATACTGTTGCTTAATGCAACACCTTTGCTTATTTAGGTTCTGTAAGTGTTCTCTACTTGTTTCTTGGCAAAATAAACTGTATGATCTTAATGCAGGAGCGTGAAGTAAAAGCTAAACACCAACAGCTAATTAGTGGGGTACGTTTTTTTTTTTAAAACACAAACTTCCTATATTGTTTCATTATAACTATTACAGAATTTGGTTTATGATAACATTTCCGTGCAGGTTTCCATACTGTCATACTGGGCTTCTACATATATATGGGACTTTGTCAGCTTCTTATTGCCCTCATCTTTTGCAATAATTCTTTTTTACATCTTTGGTACGTCCTTGAACTTTATGTTCAAATTTCATCTTTAAGCTGAATTCAGACGTAATCTTTTAAGGGGGTGACAGTCTCTGCGGTCTGTTTATGAGAGTGCTTTTTTTTTTTTGGTTGGGGTTGGGGGGGGGGGGGAACGGAAGTGGGGACTTCTTGACCCCTCTAGAGATTTCCTGTTTTATCCTGGAAAACAAAATAACAAAGGCAAGGTAGCTTGTTTCCCCTCCCCTTCCCCTCCATTCCCTTGCCCTTATCTCCCTGTTATTGAAAGAATGGTAATAGAGTAATGGTTTCAGCTTGCTATACCATCACTACGGTATACATTATTTTCATGGTTATTCCTGATTTTATTTCTTATAGCTGCTTATCAAATTTATTTAGGTCTGGATCAGTTTATTGGAAGCGGTTGTCTCTTGCCGACAGTCATCATGTTTTTGGAGTACGGATTGTCAATTGCATCCTTGACTTATTGCCTTACGTTTTTCTTTTCTGACCACACCATGGCACAGGTACGCACTCTCAGTTCACAATAGGTTATTTTAACTTCCGTGCATATATGCCTATACTTTCGTGAGTGCTTATATTTGTCTCTTTTTTTCTTTTTTTTTTCTTTTTTTCTGAGCGAGTGCTTATATTTTCACTTCTTGCAGAATGTGGTTCTCTTGGTCCACTTTTTTACTGGACTGATCCTTATGGTTATCTCTTTCATCATGGGGCTTATAGAAACAACAGCAAGCGCCAATTCTTTTCTAAAGGTTGTGTACTTTCTCTAGTTTAGATCGTCAATTCAGGGTATGGAAGGAATTTATTTTGGTGGCATGAACTTAAAACCTATCTGTTAATCAACAATAAGGTCAGGGATATTTCAACTTGAGGATATAGATGTAATTAATTGATGACCTTCAAGCTCACAACATCCACTTAATCACCAATATATCTAAGAAATTTAAACTTAGTGGTCAATTAATGTCATCTTGAGCCCTCTCATAACATGAATTTGTAAACAGTATCTGGTGCCCTAATATTTAGGACTTTAGTTGTTGTTATACCTTTTGTATTGGATAAAATGTCTGAAGACAAGCTATCTAAGGAAACCTCTCTACGAAACAAGGTTCTTTGTAATGACATACATGTCTGTCAATTTTATGGTAGAATTTTTACCATTCTGCAATGCCTTACTCCATCAGAAAAGAAGTTGATTGGTTCCAGAATACACATATTTTCTAACACTATGAATAGCACTGTGTTTATATTTAGGTCTCACTTGATAAAAATAACTATTACTATGCTTTATTTGTCTTTAGCTAAATATGTTTGCCTCTGTAGGTTGCCTGCATTCAAGGTGATAATAACCATTTTATCTTTCCTTGTATCTTTCTGTATCCATCCAGAATTTCTTCAGATTATCTCCAGGGTTTTGCTTCGCTGATGGGCTTGCTTCATTGGCTCTTCTACGGCAAGGGATGAAAGATAAATCAAGTGATAGGGTTCTTGATTGGAATGTTACTGGAGCGTCCATTTGCTATCTTGGTCTTGAGGTTCATTTCTGGTCTCAATCCTGGCTGAAGTTTTTCTTCTAAACTCTTATTTGCAATTTGAATCTTGACTAGTCCGTGTTATATAATAATACAAAAAAAAAATTAACAGTAGGTTTAGGCCTAGTTTTACGGTTTATATAGGACTAAATAATAATTAACCCAGAGAGAAACACGATGACAAATAATTAGACGGAAAATGCGTTGTTGGGGGGCACTTTTCTTGATTTTCAGGATTTCCTTAGTTTCTTTGTTTGTATGTTGTAACCTGTCAGTACAATCTTTGTACTGATGCTTCTCTTATTTCGTTAATAATACTTCTTACTTATCAAAAAAGGAAAAATTAGACTGAAAAAAAATTTCTTCACATAATTGAAAGACAGAAAAAAGAGAGGAGAAAAGAATAGAAATGTATCGGTGTAAAAATATAAACCTTTGACTGGTCAGTTGTCTATCTACTAAAACTGGTTTTCAGTTGAAGAGAAGGAAAAGAAGAAGAAGAGGGCCACATTAAGAAAACATGGCGCAAGTGGGAATGTTCACCTATTCTTTTCCATTTGAAACTAAAGAACCTTAACTAGGAAAGAGAACCCTGTTAGGAAATTGGAAGATGGACAACTCACATTAGGTAAGTTTGGTATTTTACGAATGTTCTTTGGACAATAATATCCAATGAGTGTATGATTACTCTATGTACTTTTTAAATATATGTAAGTTGTTTTTTCATCTGTTGTGTATGATGCTGAGAAGCATCTTCCTCTTTCCTATCGAATAATTGTTTGTCTTAAGTGATTTCTGTAGCGAATCAGTTCCTTGATTTTTATGCCATTGAGTTTGAACCATCCGATTTTCTTCTCTTCTGCACTTAGAAGGTTTCGAAGACCACAGAATTGGTATGAACATAACTACATACCTTGGGTTGCTCGAACCCTGAACTGAGTCTCTCACTTACCGTGTACCCAATGTACCCAATTTTCTTATGCCATGGAATTACACCATAGGTTGCCATGGAGTTTGCAATATAGGCATCCCTCTAGAGAGTGCTCAATCATCACAATTTTTCATCTTGATAGAGTTGTAGCTCATGTAAAAGTTTTCCCAACCAAAACTCAGTTTATATATATAGTTTTGGTTAATCGGAGGGTGGTGCCTAGGAGGGTGGTGAAAGTGTTGAAATGTTGGAGGAGGAAGTTTGAGGATCCTATTGTTGTGGCCATTTGGAAGATGATCCCTGCTTGTATCTGGTGGAGTTTGTGGAGGGAAAGAAATGGTAGATGTTTTGAGAACAAGGCTGTGTCTTTGGAGAGTTTGAGGGGCTCTATGTTACATTCTCTTTTTCTTTGGGCTAATTCGGTTTTAGGTATCCTTTTTTGGGTTTTCCGGACTTTCTAAGTTTTTTAACTTGTACGCGCTAGATGTTTTCAATATAGTCTCTTGTACTGTCAGCATTCTTCATTAATAAAGTTTAACTTACTTATCAAAAAAAGAAAAAGGAAAGCACCCATTTTTCTGATCTATCTACTTTCTTTAGTTGGTTCATGTATAAGGTGGCAAAACTACTTTCAGCTTGGTGCCATTTAGATATCTTTTTTTTTTTATAAGTAAAACTTTATTAACGAAAAGAAAGTTGACAGTACAAGAGATTATACTGAAAACTCTAGAGCATACAAGCTAGAAAACTCAGAAAATCCGGAAAACCCTCAAAAGGAAAACCTCAGACCGAATTAGCCCACAAAAAAAGAGAATGCAACATAGAACCCCCCAAACGATCCAAGGACATGTCCTTATCCTCAAAACATCTCTCATTCCTTTCCCTCCACAAACTCCACCATATGCAAGTCGGGATCATCTTCCAAATGGCCGAGGCGATAGGATTCTCAAACTTCCTCCCCCAACAATACAAGGCATCCACCAGCTTTCTATGCATAACCCAATCATCATTAAGAGTACTCAACATGTGCGCCCACAATCCTCTCACCATCGTGCAATGAAGAAGGATATGATCAACCGTTTCTCCGTCACTCTTACATAAATAGCACCACTCCGTCAAGCACACTCCCTTCCTCCTCAAGTTGTCAATGGTCAAAATTTTCCTATGAGTGGCTTCCCAAACAAAGAAAGCAACTCGAGGGGGAGCCAAGGTCCTCCAACATTGACGCCATGGAAAAACCACACCGGAGCCCTCCAAAAGCAACGAATACATCGACTTAACAGAGAAGACTCCACCCTTGGACCCCATCCAAAGCAATTTATCCTCTCCCCCCTCTTCTCCTACTCCTTGAGTAAAGTAAGGAATAAAATGCCGAAAAAACCTTCATCTCCCAATCATTGATCAATCTCTCAAAATGATCAATCATTGGTGCCATTTAGATAACTATAAACTAAATTTTCATTTGGAACCGTAGGTTTCATCTAATGCAACCAAGGGAAGGAAGATTAATTGTTTCTTTTTTTTCTTTTAAAATAGAACTGTCTTTCATGGATGGGGTTTGGCATGGACTTGTACTAGTTTAAAGCTCAACCAATGAATGGATGTCTCAGTAGAAAATCAAAGCACGTGTTTTTCTTAATCTTACTTCTTGTTTTCTTCAAAAATGTTTTTGATACTAAAATAGAAATCAATGTCTAATATGGGCTTCCTCTGATTCTGATTTGATTTTCCAACCTCTTGCAGAGCATTATTTTCTTCCTCTTAACACTGGCGCTTGAACTCTTACCTTCTCATAAATTGACTTTCTTCACAATCAAGGAATGGTGGAGGAGTGTTACAAGTCTCAAGCATGGCACTTCTTCCAGTTATTTAGAACCTCTTCTGAAACCTTCCACAGAGACTCTTCTTTCTCTTGATCTTGATGAGGATATAGATGTGAAAACAGAAAGAAATAGGGTGCTGTCGGGTACAATTGATAATGCCATCATCTACTTACGTAATCTACGGAAGGTATGGTGAGGTTTGCATAAAATTACTTGTTCTTAAAGTCTTCTTTGTAATGCCAATATTACCCCCATTCCGATATTTTATTATACAAATTTCAGGTGTATCCCAGAGGAATGCATCATGACGCAAAAGTTGCAGTACAGTCATTGACTTTCTCAGTTCAACCTGGAGAATGTTTTGGATTTTTAGGAACAAATGGAGCTGGGAAAACCACAACACTGTCAATGCTATGTGGTATGTTAGAAGTGTGCACTCATACATGCATGATTGTCTCTCGAATATTGAAGCATTTCTGATCCCTGCCATAGATAGTCAAATACTTGGAAGGGCCAACTTCACAAGAATTGACAACAATTCTCTGATCATAGAGGACACCATTGCATAGGGACTGATCTCGTTCTTAGTTGCCTCATATATGTGGTCCCAGAATGATGGATTTTAATGTGAATATTAAACGGTTGTACAAGTTTAAATGGTTTGGATGTTCTGTAGCCAACAATAAAAGTATCTGCACTATGAATTCTCTTGCATCGCATTATTTATTCTAGAATTTTAAATGTTCTGTGAGGTACCTGCCTTGACCAAATATTTACCATGCAGGAGAAGAATACCCAACCGATGGAACTGCTTACATTTTTGGCAGAGATATATGTTCCAACCCCAAAGCTGCTCGACGACATGTATATATTGATTGATTTATTTATGTGTTTGTTATTGGAAGCTGATTCTCTGTAGACTGTATGTATGTTGATGGCTTGCTAACTTTTTTTCCTGTTATATTTCACTTGCAGATCGGGTACTGCCCACAATTTGATGCTCTATTAGAATTTTTAACTGCCCGAGAGCATCTTGAGTTGTATGCAAGAATAAAAGGAGTTCCAGAATACCGGATATGTGATGTACGTAATTTAGTTCAAGCATTTTAGGAATTTTTTATGCCTTGAGCAGGTGATTAAATCATAATTTCCTCAAGCTCAAGATAGCCAAAACTGACTTAAAACTTGTTCTTACTTGATTTGCAAGGATCTTATTATGCATCAATGTCATGACTTTAAAGATTGCATCTGAATCATATTTCCTGTGCAATCAAATTTGTATGATTTGGTATATGGCAACAATCACATGCTGGATCATTAATCCCTCAAGCCATCTGAACAGGTTGTAATGGAAAAGTTAGTGGAGTTTGACTTGTTGAAGCATGCGGACAAACCGTCATTTGCCCTTAGTGGCGGAAACAAGCGCAAATTGTCTGTTGCAGTTGCAATGGTCGGAGATCCTCCTATAGTCATTCTAGATGAGCCATCCACAGGTAAATACTGCTTTTTTTTCATCCTACTCTTGGTAGACAAGCTTACAAATAACTTCTATCCTGATTTTGTTATCAAGGGCCATAAAGATCGTTATCAACAACCATAACAAGTCGTAAAAGGGCTCTGTTTAAGGGGAGTGTAGCGATTTGGTAATGGACTCTTGTGAGGGGATGATTGTTGTGTACATGTACATGAATGTAGAAAGGTTAAAGTCTTGCACTTGACAAGATTTTAGATTCTTAGTTTCATAACTAGGAACTTACAAAAGTAGTTAATGTTGTCTGGAGAATCCAATAAGATCAACATAGTGTTTGTGAACATAAAATTTTACCCTAAAATTTTAACATCATTACATTCTCATTCTCTCTCCTTACTTTTTCTCTAACTTTTTACTAACTTTTTCAATTTTCACCAACTTTTTCACTTACTTTTCATTCTCTCTCCTTACTTTTTCTCCAACTTTTTTTTCACTTTTGTACACTTTTTACTAACTTTTTCACTTTTTCATTCTCTCTCCTCACTTTTTCACAAACCCTAAAATTTTACTTACACAAACACCATGGCAAATTTAAGTTAGGACTGTATTCTCTACAAAGCAGCAATGAGAACCTAACACTGCTTATGCCGGAAAACTCATCTTACTTTTAAGAATACGCTCTTTTCTGCCTTCTTGATGATATCTAACACGTTCATTTTTCCCAATCAACATGTTATAAGCTCCATATTGCATCTTTCATGCGTCAGTACCAGTTCCAAGCAACTAATTTTGTCATTGCTACTAATAATTAAAAATCCCAGGTATGGACCCTCTTGCCAAACGATTCATGTGGGAAGTGATATCTCATTTGTCTACCAGACAAGGAAAGACAGCTGTTATTCTTACAACGCACAGCATGAATGAAGCTCAAGCTCTGTGCACCAGGATTGGGATAATGGTTCATATTTCTTTGCTCCCTGCAAGCTTGAAGAACTTGTGTTCTGCACCTTACCTTTATTCTTCCTCTTTGTTTTTTATTTGAAGGTTGCAGGCCGACTAAGATGTATTGGGAGTCCCCAGCATCTGAAAACTCGATTTGGAAATCACCTTGAGCTAGAGGTATTGATGATCACTCATGAAGTCTTTGGAGCATTTTGAAGGAATCTAATTCTCTGTTCCCCGTTCTCAGGTTAAACCTACTGAGGTCAGTTCTGGTGACTTGGAGAACCTTTGCCGACTTATTCAAGAAACGCTTTTTGATATTCCTTCTCACCCAAGAAGTTTACTTGATGACCTTGAAGTTTGCATTGGGGGTATTGATTCTATTGAATCAGAAAGTGCATCGGCCTCAGAGATTAGCCTGTCAAAGGAAATGATAATTACAATTGGACGCTGTCTTGGTAACGAAGAGAGAACAAAGAGTCTTGTATCTTCAGCGCCGGCTTCTGATGGGATTTTTGGTGAACAGTTAGCTGAACAGTTGGTTCGACATGGTATGCATGCCCTTGCATATGCTGATTATGTTTTGCATTTTGTTATGACACTTCATCCTGTTAACATCTTCCCGTCAAAGTTCCATGTTCTGGGCCCTACTTGTTAAAGAGAGACTATGCGGACATGCAATCTTAGTGTCACAATCATCAAATGTTTAAATCTCCATTTTTTCAGCTTAAACATCCGGGACCACTGACAATTCATTGGGCAGTTCATGCACTTTTTCACATGTTTTTGGTTCTCTATGTTGATGGTCAACATAATCATCATGGGAGTCCTATTTTTCCTGGCACGCCACTTTTTTACTTACCATTTGTGTTTCTGTAGGTGGCATACCATTGCCAATATTTTCTGAGTGGTGGTTAGCCAAAGAAAAGTTCTCTATGATTGATTCATTTATCCTCTCTTCATTTCCTGGTGCTACATTCCAAGGATGCAATGGGTTGAGCGTTAAGTATCAGGTAAAGATTGATAATGACTCCCGGACACATCTTGCAACTCAAATAAGGCCTCTCACTTTCAGAATTATTCATGTAGTCATTGATCTTGAATGTTCTTGCAGTTGTCATATGGAGAAGGCCTCTCACTTTCAGATGTTTTTGGACACCTGGAACGAAACAGGTTAGCTACATTTATACATTTCTTTTAATTCCCTGCTCCATATTTCCCATCAAGCTGACGAGTCTTTCGTGTATTTTGTCTAGGAATCACCTGGGCATTGCAGAATACAGTATCAGTCAGTCTACTCTGGAAACAATATTTAATCATTTTGCTGCAAACTCATGAGGTATTCTAATTGTGTCGAACCGTTATGCTCTCCATCTGTTCGGAAGGATCAACTAGATACACGTTTCTCGTTTCACGAGGTTTTAAGACTAGGTGTAAATATCAGAAAGCCGGCAGATTGTACATAATTCATACCTTTTGATATGGAAATTTTAAGTGGTTGCCTTGAATCAAAAGATTGCAGCCCGACAACAATACAAGTGACATCGGCACTGATTTTCACAGCCACCATCTTGTTGGCTCACAGCACGTGATTCTCAACACTGGCAGTGGAGCTGTACAACCCCCTTTTGAAGATGGGTGTGTTTTGTTCCTTATTGGCAGCGTTCAGAAATACCTTACATTGAACAGCCTCCCACTGTTGACTAAGTGTGGTAAACCGTTTGACCATTTCAGTCTTTGAGCAAAATTTGTCTTCTCTTTAGTACAAATGTGACAATATCTGCATTGAACATGCATTTATAATGTAAAATCTCATATATACAGAAACGAGGCATACCCCCTTATATTAGTCTAATCCGTGTATATATTATGCCCCAAATTGGTCTGTTTGGAGCTCAGGAAAGGAAAGAGAGCTGCGAACAGGCAAGTGAAGAATGACAAGAATGACTAAAAGAGTAGTCACGACTCTATGTGACTGACCTTAGTAGGATGAATGTAACAAACCCACATAAGCTTGAAGATTCACACTTAGAAAACCGGCTTACCAAGTGGAGGTGCCTCCAAGCTTATATTAAGACATTACTTTTATTCCCCAACCAATGTGAGACTGTTACATACCACCACCCTTTAAGACCAACGCTCACGTTGGTCGAGCACCATGAGACTTCTATTCACCGGACTGGGGTCATGCCCGTTCCACTGGATCCATGGCCGTGCCTTCTATTCCTCGGACTAGAGTCGTGCCCGTACCACCTGGTCCATGGCCGGCCACTCCGTAGGCGTGGTGGCGGGGTAGAACAAGAGCCCACAACTGACTCTGACATCTTTTGTAACAAACCCACATAAGCTTGAAGATTCACACTTAAAAAACCGGCTTAGTGGAGGTGCCTCTAAGCTTATATTAAGACATTACTTTTATTCCTCAACCAATGTGGGACTATTACATACCACCACCCTTTAAGATCAACGCCCACGTTGGAAGAGCACAATGGGGCTTCTATTCACTTGACTGGGGTCATGCCTGTTCCACTGGATCCATGGTCGTGCCTTCTATTCCTCGAACTAGGGTCGTGCCCGTACCACTGGATCCATGGCCGGCCACTCCGTAGGCATGGTGGCGGGGTAGAACAAGAGCCCACAACCTACTGATACCATTTGTAACAAACCCACATAAGCTTGAAGATTCACACTTAAAAAACCGGCTTACCAAGTGGAGGTGCCTCCAAGCTTATATTAAGGCATTACTTTTATTCCTCAACCAATGTGATACTGTTACAATGAACTTTTCACACTCTACTTTCCCCATAACTTCATTAGAGAGAGAGAGAGAGACTTTCTTCCCTCTCCCTTTCCTCTTTAGTTTTTCTCTGTTTTTCTCGTGTCATCTTGTAATTTCAAGATCTCTCCACCTGGATATCCAGATCCGACCTCTTCAAATGCAAACCCTGTGGGTCGGGGTCTCCTTATCTATTAGTTTCAATGCTCTTCTAATGAACCAATATAACAATCTAATGGAAAAGAAATTATGAAATTGGTACCGCTCTGTTAACACCCAACTCTGCTCCTTGTGCTTGTTTGTCCTTTTCTTTGGTTACATTGCACTATATTGACTGTTGAAGAGTTATATATATATATACATATATATATATATATATATATAATATTTCTCAAATCTAATCTAAAATATAAAATAAATAGCCATGAAAAAGAAATTAGAAGTATGACATCACCATATCATAGTTATTAGTGCTTTGATCACCTACATTGAAGGTGAGTCTGATTCCATGTAGATTACCAAATCGTCCATAATATAGGAAGTCGTGGTTTGACAAAATCACCTTTGCGTTCTACCTTAAGTCACGCAGAAAATCATGACATACATTATATAAAGTCCAGTGTGGATCACTGGATCGTAGACTATGAGGTCAAGTAAACTTTCCTTAATTCTGAATGAGGATATCAGAGATGGTTTTTTTTTTTAATTACACTTTACATCTTCTAACTTGCTATCATATATTTTATAATGTACACCCCAAACTAAAAATTTAATAAATTACACTCCAAACTAGCTCTTTGCAACCTATGATATTTAATTGATCTTTAGGATTAATGTGCCACATGAAACATTTTTCATTGATTTTAAAAGGGATGTAGAAGGCAAATATATTGGTAATTTGTGGTGTAATTTATTAAGTTTGGTAGTTTGAGGTGTAAATTATATAAGACAAGATAGTTAGAGGGTGCAAAATGTATTTTATCCATTTCTTTTTCTTTTTCATGAACAAGAGAGCTGCAAAATTGTAAGTAGGAAAACGACATCTAATGAATACAAAAAAATACGACAACAAATAGGTGCTACAAAAGTGATCAACTTCATGAGTTGATCATGATATATATATATATATATATATTACGAAGTATTTTTCTGAGTAATTTCATTGTGGGTAAGTCGTGATTGTAAAGTCAAGTCAACCTAAAAAAATGGTATCTCAAGAGTATGAATTTTACCGTACGTACTCGAGTCGAAAAGGTAAAGAAGCTTCATGCATGCCTTGCGTGAATGATATCGGTGGTATATTATACGCCGTAGAGACGTGGTAATTCATTTGTTATTATTAACTGGGGGGACTGGAGAGGGAGAGAGAGTATGAGACAAGAAGCCAGGCGAGAGTGTGACAGCAACAACAAAAAGACAAAACGCAAAAACAAAAGCATAAGTAGATATAGTTCGGAAAAGAAGCATGCACCACCTGTTAAATTCCCTGGAAGGAACTAAAAGAAACGACGACGGCCTGCACCGAATGGATCAGAATAAGCTCTCCAATAATCTTTGAGTCACTGCAAAAAAGCTTCTCGATCGAGATCACCAACAATATTGTTCCCTTCCTCCAACAACCCAACTCCCATTCCACTCCCTTAAGCATATAAAAGGAACATTAGAGGAGAGACTGTCAAGTCTGTCATGATCGAAGTATAAGTCATGCGTGGTAATTAATTAACAGGGTTCATGACATTAACAAAGTTGGATTTTACATGTGTATATTTGTGCCTCGTGATTCAAGGCATGCAGCTATTATAATATTATGCGCCATTTCTTTTTCTATTTCATCAATATTCTAGAAGCTCTAAACGTAAAAAAGAAAAGAAAAAGAAAAGCAGAGTAAATGATCAGAAAGACATAATTTATCATCCACAAAGACATGAAACAGTTTTTACCGACCCATGCAAGTTTAACAGGCTTGTGCCCGTTTTATCACCCTTCTAAGTTCTAACACTACTACACGGTACACCATAATTTACATCTTTTGCTTGAACTATATATCTTCATAGTTCCTTCACTGACAGTAGTACTGTAGTGTACATTATATATGCATGGTATTTTATAAGTCTAAGCTATTTTCTTGAATATTCTTTCTCTGCTAAGATAGGATGATCTGTCTACGCCATACTCCAGACATGATACGAAACTTATTTGCAGGATTGAGAAAGCAAAATGCTTGCGCTTTAACTAATCTCCGCTCTCTTTCTCTTCATCTCCCTCTCGCCAGGAACTTCCAGCGTCACTCCAAACAACTTGGGCCTCTCATCTTCGCCTTCTTTCTCTGAACTCGCGTACTTGGCCACCAAATCAAGGAGCTCCTTGCACTTCCGCTTCATGCTCGCGAGCTCGGAATTCAAGTCCACGTTCTTTTTCTTTAGACATTTGTTTTCGTCCACGAGGGTACCGTACTGACCAAAAGACGATGAAGTCGACGATGATCTTTGGTCCTCGTCGAACTCTTGCGGCACTGCGGATTGGTTCGGTGCCACCGGTGGTTGCTTGTTGGACCATGCTTTTCTGCGACGAATGTCACATAGCAACTCTTTCTCACCCTTTCGGAACATTTCGTTGCAGAACTCCCACCGGTACGTCGCAACTTTATGAAAACCCTATGAATGAGAAAATTAAACACACAGAAAAAGTTCACCAACATAAATTGCAATAGAAAAGTGGGTCTTAATTAAGCTGCCAATTAGTAGGCAACAAATAGTATTTTTTTATTCTTTTAAAACTCCTTAAAAATGGAATCTTCGAGGCCATATTCCAAACATATTTTCCAAGGTGATGTTCGTTTTGAGAAAAAATGTAGGATTTTAGAGAAGTTGTGAATTTTTATGTTGAATAGTGTTTTATTGGTGTTTGTGTAAAGTGGAGAGAGAAATGATTTGATGTAATTGTTTAATAAAAAAGTATTGGAGTTATGTGAAAAAGTATAGAGAGAGAAAATTTATGTTGAATAAAAAATTAAAAAGTTGTTGGAGATTGTGTAAAATGTATTGGTTTTTGTGTTTGAATTCTGAATATGTTCGGTGGTAGAATTGTGAATATACTTAGAATCCTGAAAAAATGGTGAAAACGAACATACCCCAAATCTATGTCGGAATATACTCGTTGTTTAACAGGATTCTTCTAGCCTGGTATTGACTATGAGCCCGCGTGGCCCATCCACACAGGGCCTGACGAAGTTCTCAATCAACATAACTGGTCAAAATTTTAACCTTTAAAAAAAGATAATTAAAAATAAAAAAATAATTCAAAGGTTTAAGCATTGACTTTCGCTAATTCACTATTCTAGATTTAGTATTAGGAAAATGTTGACCCCGCTTGTCGATTGCGTTTTTGAGAGCCCATCTCTCCGGGTGTATGAAATTTCAGGCAGGATGCCACCTAACCCACGTGCTACTACCAAAAGCCTAGTCTTTGAAAATATCCTGCATATTGCTGCTAATTAAGTAAAATTATCAAGAACAAATACATATTAAGTACTAGCTTAATTAATTAATATAAAATTTAGTTTCCCTGGACGGACTCGCCAATTTAATTTCATGTATTTTCTTTTTAGTTTTTCAATACAATATTGTAATTAAGTTCTATTATTTGGACGGACGAACCAATGAACCTTTTCAATTGGCTCAACAAATATATTAATTTAATTAGCTTGCCAAAACTATATTGTTTAAGTCCTTTGTAAGGCGCCAAAACGATGAGCTTTAGTTAGGTAAGACAGGAACAGTTAAGCTTCTTCATCAACAACAAACGTCGACTCGAAATCTAGATTGAGAACTTGGTAAACCGTACAAAACAGAAAGAACTTTAGTTTGACGCGATTTTGGGTTGGTATTTTGAAAAGATGTTGAGAATTGAAGGCAGTTTTTCTTTTAGAGCTAATTAACGAAGAAGATAATATATATATATATCATGGAACGTACTGTGGTTGATAAATTTACATACGTACATAGGTATTGAGCTGCCGGACAAAGCTAGAGAAGTTGTTGTGCTTGAAAAGTGTTGGGAGGAGATCACGGGCAAACTCCGCCTGCTGCCACACCACAAACGCCGTCCCCTCCGAGTTCCACGATATCACGTCGTCTGTCGCCGGATCCTCCACCAACATGTAGGTCTTGAGCAAGAAAGGTGGTGGGCTTGACTTCCTTGCATATTCTAACAAACCCTTTTCACACACACCCTCCATCGGAATTCTTTTGAGAGAGAGAGAAGAAAGAGAGATCGTTTCTTAGTGACAATGAGAGGAAGAAGATTCAAGCTGCCAAACAGAGAAGAGAAGAAGAGCAGTTAAGAACTCCCAGCCCCAACAATAGAACCCCAACACGACTCCACAGTTCATGAGAAATGCAAGGGCTAGCTTCTCCTTCTCCCTTCTCTCTCTCTCTAAAATAAGCTAATGGTTGAAACGTAAGTACAAAGGCTTATCCTTCTATAGTTCAGAAAATTCTTCTCTAGCACATCATATCTTTATACACTTTTTTTGTAAATTTAAGACACTGTAGCACTCCACGTGGTGGTATTATCAAAGAGTCAACACTGCCCATCTCAATTAGGACCATGTAATTAAACCTTCTTCTACTTTTTGGACGGCCACGATTAAGAGTTTGACCAGTAGATTAACAGGAAAATCACATAGAATTTCGATACCTATACGACCAAGACAACATAAAAATGCACAAAACATGTCGACAAAAATATTATAAAATGGTTCTTATTGTTTGGTCAAAAGGTCGATATCAGTGCTTTCGTGAGCAGCATGAGTATAAGTAATTGTTGATAATTGTTTAATCATATCAGGATATCTCATGATAAACGGTCTAGATAAGCCTACACGGACACGTGTGGCGTATTGAGTGGCACGATCAGCTTTTAACATATTTTTGCTTCCATAAATAATTCTTGTTAGAGTCCTTTAGGTGTGCTGGTACTTTCTACATTCTCTGCTCTCTCAATCTAGCGTGCTATTTCCTCTACCCAAAGTTTCTTCCATTGTTGAGCTTGATTTCCTTCCTACATCCGAAAGTGCTTTTAGAGTTTTCCATGAGATAAGTGACTTTTTTTGACTTTGTGTGCTATCTTCATGCCCCAAGTTTCTCTCATTGAAAAGGGTCTCTTACTCACTGGTTAAGCGCGTGTGTAGCTAGCTAGATACACCACCGAAAAGACAAACAGGACAAATTGAAGAATCATCTAAAACACAATTAAAAGATGACCAATTAGCCTCACTCATTTAATGTGGGCCAATATGCTCCCTTGGGAAAAAAAAGCGTGAAAATTACGCGCCATGGCGAATGAATAGAGGTGGGGTTGAGGTAGGAAGAAGAAATACAGGGCATTTGGACACGTACGAAAGTTCTCGGCAGCAGAGCTTTCTTGAATTGATAGTCTCTTTTCCTCTGCCGCATTTTCTAATTGTTGGCTGGCTTTGTCCTCGAATAGCCAGCCCCCTCTCTTCACCAACCATGCATTTGTTTTCTCACTTGGGGGTACTCCTGAACTGAGGGCTGTGTGAAAGCAAAGTGCCTTCACTTCGAGGGAGCACCAATTCCAAAAGAAACCATAGTTTGTACAGATCTGTACTGCTCTGTAATGTCTCATCTGCATGACTTCATCCATTGAATAAACATAAGATTTGGGTTGGAACGTGACTTAGGAATATGGCTTTTTCTTCACTATATATATATATCAGACATATTTGGCTGCCTCTCTGCCTCAAAAGGGATGATTCTCTTTGGATGTTTTTTCAGTTTTTCAAGGTTTCCTGTTGGAATGCCAAAAAGACAACCCCCCACAGAAGAAAAAGTCCCATATTTATAAGAAGTGAAATTCTGAAAATGAAACAAACTACGAGATTTTTTTTTCAGAATTTTGAATTCATTTGTTACCCTTAATCCAATCTTATTTCGGAATTGTCATCTAATTTTTTCCCTTCATACCGAAAGATTTTCCAAGTAAATTTAGGGCATTTGTTTCCCAATATTTTCACCCCTCAATATTTCCAAACAATCATAAAATAATCCTTCTCTCCTCATTAAATTATAAAATAATATTATACTATTCAATTAAATATTCTCTCTCCTCACTTTTCCATAAAATACTATATTTTTTTCACAAACCTCAATACCCAAAATTTCCAAAACCTCAATATTTCCACAAACAAACACCCTTGTGTTCTCTCGTATTGGTCTCTTGTTACTTGATTCATTTTCTCCGTACAACATATTCATGTGTTAATCATCAATTGGTATCATAGATTGCACTAGTTTGTTGGGTATCTGTCACACTCACACCCATGTCTGGTAGCTTAGTGTGATAACCCAGTTTTTAAAAAAATTAGGAAAACAAAAGAGGCCGGAGTGGTTTGAACCACTGACCTGCTAATAAAGAGGCGTTAACCACTAAGCTGCAAATGTTTACACATTTTAATATGACGCGCATTATATTTATTATGTTTAGACGTTTTTTTTAAAAAAGGGTAGCGCGAGGATTCGAATCTCGGTGTCGTGAGAGGTAAAAGGCAAGCAAGCCACTGGAGCCATGCGCTTGCATGGTTACACTGGTGAATTAATTAGTACTTAAACTTTTTTTCGTCAGGTTTGATTTTTAGTAAAACGTTGTGTTTTGACTCATCTTCTTCCTCAACCCTAATTTTCGAATTCTACAGCAGTTACATGGCTTTTCGCCAACCAGTGGTTTCTCTCTCATAAATCTCTATCTCTCCATTTTCTCACCCGTTACACCTCTTTTTGCCTAGATTTCGAAGCCTATTCAACTCCTTTGTCAATATCTCGAAGATTCTTCATAAATAAAATGATTTATCATGTTTTATGATGGATTTCAAAAAGTCATCAGTTTTAGACGAGATTCAATTCATTTTTGGTCAAATCTTGGGTTCTCCTCACCTATAAAAGGGAGAGCTCGTTCAGAGGTTAAACACACCTCTAAATTTCGACCTCAGTCATTTTGAGATCTCTATATATCTCTTTCTCTGTCTCTCTCTCATTGCTGCGAATTCTTGAAGTTTTTTTGGTGACGGTATGCTCTGTTCTTTCTCTACTCCGATCACGTGTGTAATTCGTTTCAAATAGTTGAACGAATTATACATTGTGAAATTCAAGTTTCAAACATCGTTTTGATCTCTAATTATTTTTCCGGATTACTGCTAGGTTGTGCTAATAGCGGGGATATTGATTTTTCAAGCAAGTCAAGTAAGCGGGATAACGATAGATTTTTCCTCGATAATATGAAATGATGGGTTTTGAAAATTATACCGAAGTCTGTTTTGAATTATTGGATTCACTGTTATCTAATTACTGCTTATACTGAAATATGATTTTATGTTTTTAATTACTGTTTTATGTTCTGAAATCCCGGTGGCAATGTGTATTACTGATTACTGCTATTACTGTCTTTGTTGGTACCAACTCATTGATTACTGCTTACTGGTGCATCTATTCTTCGGAGTGATGACACAACCCTGCCATAGGGTAAATATGACTTACTGATATTGCATAAGGGAAATTTTCGAACTACTGAAAAATCATTTGGAAATTTATTTTAAAAGATTATTATTAATATTTTTATTCTCCGCTTATTGAGTTGTCGAACTCACTCCGTTAAAATATTCCAATTTTCAGAGAATTTAGAAGAGCATGCTGAAGATCAAGCTTAGATGACATGCGGGATGAGATAGATGAAGAAGAGGTTTTTTTTTAAAATTTATGTTTTATTGAGAGTTTTTAATTATGATGATGGTTTTAAAATTGAGAACTTTATAAGTGTTCAATTTAAGAATAAACGAATGAATTATCTTTATCTTAAATTATATATTTTTTTACTGTTGTCAAGAGAAAAGTCCACTATTGGACCCTGCTAGGTCTGGGGCGTGACACTTAATGACATGTTTGTTTCCCCAATAATTTGGGGTCTCAACAATGCAGACAAGCCAAACAAACTCCAAAATTTTTAACTTTTACACCTACACACTCTACTTTTCACAAAACCCAATAAATATCAATAAAGCAAAGATTCCCAAAATTTTAACAAACAAACAACTCCTTTAGTCCTACGTTGGCCCAAAATGGTGATACTGTTTTTTGTTAACTATTTCTCACCTAAAACCTTTTGAAAGATGGCAAAAGTTGAACAACGGTCTCTTGTAACAGAAGTAACGCTCATCAATAGAAAACTCGAATAAAGCCAAATGTTGAGATTAGGCCATGGCCTATCTGGGGAAAGATTTGGATGACTTGTAGCAACGGGCCAGGCCCAAGACCCATTCTGGCAAATATTTGAATTGACTGAATCGCAAACGGGCCTAGATAACTTTCTTTTCGTTTTGGGTGGAGGCCCAAGTACTTTTCAGTTTCCGACAAGATTCCAACATCGTCCACGTAGTAAATTCCAGACGATCACAGGTGGCAAGCCGTTGGAACTTAATACGTAACGTTGTTACGTCGTAGACGGGCACGGCTGTTGTTGGCTCACAAAAATTGCGGCAGCTTATCTCTTCTGGATCTGGATACAGACACGAGGTTGTGTTTGTGTTGTAAAATGTTGGGTATGGGAATATGTGTTGGTATTGGGTTTAGTGAAAAGGTGAAGAAAGAGGTAATTTTTTATAGTTTTTGTAATTTTTTATATTTTTTTATGGGAGAGAGAGAGATTATATTGGAGTATTTTATTAGGAGAGAGATAAAATGTTGGAAATGTTGTGTTTTGCAAACACAGCCGAGGTCAAATGTCGTATGGGACTTACGGATAGAAGATGCATGGTGAAGAAAACTCCCTTGGCTACTCGCCTGTCTTCACTTTACAACTTGTATTCGCGTCCGTATGTTTAGAAAAAATTGGTTGCATATTTATTCTTACATTTATTTGATACTCATCTTACTGAAATTAAGGGTTATTCAGACATATATTTTTTATTTAATTTAGTGCTGTTTTTAATATTTTTTAAATTAAATATACTTTAAATAATTCCGAATGTAATATGTCGGTAATCTAGTCGGTGGCCCTTTTCGGAATTATAAACCCTTTGACAGGAAAGACAAAAACCTAAGCGTGTGGCTCTTCTTCTGTACTCCTGCGAGTGGAGGAGCTACCTCTCCAAACTCGATCCCCAGCCCACTAAATGCCGTTTAACTGCAAGTCCATTGTATGGTCTGAAACGTATGGGTTGGAACGCGAAGATAGGAATCGGAGCCCCCGGACCGACTCACCGAATCACCACCATGTCCTCCACTGTCTCTCCCACCACAATCTCCAACGCTCTTCCTCCTCTTCCTTCTCACAAGCAAAGCCTCATTCTCCTAAACACCTGGTCCACTCGCCGACGTGCAATCCGTTTCTACTCCCCTTGTGCTCGCCCTCCACTTCTCCAAGTCAGAGCCTCCTCACTCGGCGTCCCAACCTCTTCAGGTAAGATACGGACAGCAGCACATATTTGTTTGTGCATACGTAAACTAGAGGTTAGTTGGCAGGGTGTTTTTCTGTGGCCAGGAGTGTTTTTGAGAAAAAAAAAAAACAAGAAATTTGCTTGTTGTTTGGATGGCATTTTGGAATCTGGGCTTCATTGCTTTAAGAGAATGGGTTTCGGTGCAGTTTTTACTATTGCAAAAAAACAAGAAATTTGCTTGTTGTTTGGATGACATTTTGGAATCTGGGCTTCATTGCTTTAAGAGAATGGGTTTCGGTGCAGTTTTTACTATTGCGAATAGATGAGTGCTTTTGAAGATGCTAAGTATAGGCTACGAGGCTGAGAGTTGCTCCGGTTGTTGGTTTATTAGTACTCTCAAGATGGGCTGGCCTTTATTGCAATATTACAAATGAACCTACGGTGCTAAGTTTCTTCTATTAGAAGCTTTGTCTGTGTTTTGATTGCCGAAAATGTACCCAGTTGGCAAATGTTTTTTTATGAATAAACGGAGAATACAATTATTAGGTTGATCGTATTTTCACTATTGGAACATCTGCGCTGCTTGGTTTTGTTCGAGAAAATTTGCTAAAGTAAGATGGAGTTATACTGTTATAAGGTTTTTGCTGTACCTGATGAGCCCCAGGTCTCAATTGTTTTTAAATATGCCTGAGGACCATAGTCAAATCTTGACAGTTGGTTCCTTTGATCAAGTATGCTGTCTAGTTTATAAATGAATCTTTTTGGTGATCACTATGACATATATTTCAATACTATACTCAATAAGCAAAGCTATTGTAGTTTACTTTCGATATGTGAAGGTGTATTTGCTAATGTATTTTAGCCGAAGTTAGAATTGGATTGGAAGCATATATTAAGTTGCGACAAAAAGAACCCACATTAAAGTCCCCTACTGGTTTTTTAATGTTTTAAATTCTTCGGTTTGGAATGAAAATTTGGCTTCTCACATTAGGTTTGTTCTGCGGTAAAGATTGGTTTCAGTATATCTGCTAACTGTTAGAACTTGGGGAATAATCATATGATTCCTCTTGCAGCGAAAGATGTCGAGAATTTGGTTATTATAGGTTCTGGTCCAGCTGGATATACAGCAGCAATATACGCAGCACGTGCCAATTTGAAGCCTGTCGTGTTTGAGGGATATCAAGTAGGTGGTGTCCCTGGGGGACAGTTGATGACTACCACGGAAGTGGAAAATTTTCCTGGGTTTCCTGATGGGATAACTGGTCCAGATTTGATGGAGAGGTAAACACAATATATGGGTATAATTTCTTTTTATATATATAAAGATTTAGCATGTTTTATTATTTATTTAATGTTTAGCAATATGTTATTTTCAACTAGAAATGTAGAATACATTTGACATTTGGTACGGTCTAGGATGCGACGGCAAGCTGAGCGGTGGGGAGCAGAATTGTTTCAAGAAGATGTGGAAGCCATTGATGTAAAAAGTAGTCCTTTTACAGTGCAAAGTAGTGAACGTAAGGTGATATATTAATTCTGTAGCTGCTCATTCCATAGATCTTTTGAATTAGCTTCATGCTTGATTACTGAACCACCAATTTTTTAAAGAAGTATTGATCTTTATTTCCACTGGTTCTTGGAATCTGGGTAGAGATGACCCTATATTTGTCACAAAAAATGATCTACCGTGCAAGAACAACGAGTTCCATCAAGTTTTTTGAAAACCAAGGGTGAACTGACTAATCTGGTCTTGGTCATAATACAACATAAAGTCATTCATGAGCAGAAAATATTCTGTAAGGACTTCACATCTTGAAACACAAGACTGAACAGTACGCATTTCCAGTACATTCATACATCATGCCTCTACTATGAACATATAGTCTCATTGAACTTCATGGGTCTTTTAATAATGGCGTTTGGGCCAACTGACACTTCCAACCCACTTAAGCATGGGGTGGGGGTGAGGTCAGGGGATAGAATCTCCGTGGGCTCAAGTAAAAATATCAAGCAAAAAAAATATAAATATATTTATTTATTTATATAGACATGGGATCTTCCTTCCCTCGCATATTCAATTTCCTGAAGAGTCAAATAGTCTATCTGACTCTGCTCAATGGAACTTTTAGTTATGATACATCATAAACCTTTTATTCAAAAAATAGGCATTCTGGGATTCAAAATTAATGTTATCACGTGTAGAATGAGCGGAAAATGAAAAGCAAAGTGAAGACCATATTAAGCCTGGATTTTAAAATGTAAGCTCGATTATATCATTCTAATTTTGGTTCTTTTAGAATTTCTAATTGTATTCTATTATTTGATAAAAAAAGGGGCCACATATCTGCTCCCATTATGTTCTTTCCAGTAGTCTGTAGGTTGTAATTGGCTATTGGAAGAAATCCAGTTGGTTCAATTTTTATTAGGATTTATTCTTATATTTAAGTTTCAGGTTAAGTGCCACAGTGTCATTTTCGCCACGGGAGCCACTGCAAAAAGGCTCAGGTTACCCCGTGAAGAAGAATTTTGGAGTAGGGGAATTAGTGCTTGTGCTATTTGTGATGGAGCATCTCCCTTGTTTAAGAGGCAGGTTCTTGCTGTCGTTGGTGGGGGTGATACGGCTACCGAGGAAGCATTATACCTAACTAAATATGCTCGTCATGTTCATTTACTTGTACGTAGAGACCAACTAAAGGCTTCCAAAGCAATGCAAGATAGGTGAGCTCTGGTGGCCCTCTGACGTCTTCCTTTTGAAGTTACCCTTGCATACCTTCTATTTATTACATGTCATTGGATCATTGCAAATTGCTTATAATGGTTTCCTCTGTGGGTCATATGGTTGGGGTGTCGTGTGGTGGTCAAGAGGAAAAGTTGAGGGATCTCTTTGCAGCATTGGAACGCGATCGGGTGCAACTTAGCTCGAAAAAGTCTAGAAAATCAGGGGGGAAGATGCTCAGGGAGCTGCAGGGATTGAAGTCTTCGGTTAACTATGAAAGGTCTTCTTCGATCGCTAAGAAGACTAAGAGCTATGGGCTGGACTGCTAGGGGAATCGTTTGTGGCGTCCTTGTTGGCACAGCTAGCCGCGGTTGGGTGGCTATAGGGTTGTGGGTGGGTGGGAGTACATGGGAGAGTTTTGTTGCTTTGCCCTGTGGCTAGTGGGTTGAGGGTGCTTTTGTTTTTCGTGTTTTTTGTTTTTTGTTTTTTGTTTGCATGTTTGGGGTTTTCAGTATAGTCTCTTGTACTGTCGACTCCGTTGTTGTGTGTTCTCTGGTTCTTTTCTCTTTAATAAGATTGACTTATAAAAAAAAAGTAAATTGCTTATAATGAAAAGATGATTGAAATTTTTGATTATTCTAGTCAGTCTCATGTAGTTCATAGCAGTATACAGCTTAATGGAAATTGTCTCTTCCTCTTTTTCGAGCTACTTATTTATCAATTTACTGTTTCATCTTGATCTATCAATTCAGATCATTATCTTTACTCCTCTTTTTCTTCTCTTTTCTTCCCCCATCTGCCTCATGCACTGAGGAATTGCCATGGGACCTTCCCCTTCGATCCATATATACATTTTATGCCACTGTATGTGGTCTTCATTTGGCACCGTCGGTTCTTGTCGTTTACCCCATGGATTTTTTCTCTCCATCATGTTATTGTTCTGTGTACTTTGTATGATTGGCTTGTAAAGATCAGTAAGTTCATAATCTTTTGAGTAGAAATATGTTAGAGGAGGACATATTTTTGTTCTAGTGTTGTTGTGTATGAAATATACCATTTGTTTTCCTCTTGCATGTGGTTCATTTGATGATCCAAGAATTTCGATTGGCCTTTCTTAGATTATCAATACTTTCTAGGACTTCTGGTCAAGGCACTCAAATTTCTCACCAGTTCACACCTATACAAAAGCATTGCTCCCAGTTTTTTCCCCTCATATTTTCTCTGCTCTTTCTTTGAGGATATGTGAGAACAGAAGAGCTTTTGTAATACAAACCTCCATCTTTGACCAAATTGCATCTTTTCTCTGCTCTTTCTTTGAGGATATGTGAGAGCAGAACAGCTTTTGTAACACAAACCTCCATCTTTGACCAAATTGCATGTTTTATCCCTTAAACAAGTGGGTGAAAAGTGAGGTCATTGGTTTGATCTTGTTTCGATACGAGTTTGCCTATCAGAAAGGTTACAAAAATAGGGGCATGCAAATTTTACCACACCCTCACTAAACCCCAAGAGAGGCACAGATAGGCTTGCATGTACGCACAGTCATAGAGTTGCATATCACCAACCACCACTAATGGTGCTTCATTATGCCCTTATCCTGATTTTATTTCACTCGGGATATTGATTTTATTAAGCCACTTTATCTAGGATGTGGTTCATTGGGGTTGCTCTATTCAAATCATAAAGCTGAATTTTGATGAGCTACTTTAAGTATATATCTGAGAACAGTAATTGATATTGAAGTTATCCCCCTTGGAACTTTCAATGAACCCTTCCTTGACACTACTCTTCTGTCCAATTTGGTGACTGTCAATTGCTTACCCATGGCTAGATTTGGTTCTTGGTGGTTATTTTTTCCTTTCCTTTTTTTATGATGACTGCTTTATTGATGGTGAATTATATACTAATGAACAACCTGTATGTGAGTTTTCAACTCCCTGAATGTTTGTTTAACAGGTTGATTATCACGAATGTTTCAGAGTGTACAACAATCCAAACATCACCGTGCACTTCAATACAGAGACTGTGGACATTGTTAGCAATACAAAAGGCCAGATGTCTGGAATTTTAGTTCGGAAATTTGATACTGGGGAGGAGTCTGTGCTGGAGGCAAAGGGATTATTTTATGGCATAGGTCATTTGCCAAATAGCCAGTTGTTGGAAGGCCAAGTTGAGCTTGACAGCTCTGGCTATGTGTTAGTTGAAGAGGGTACTGCAAAAACTTCAGTTGAAGGTGTATTTGCTGCTGGAGATGTGCAGGTATCCTCTTCAGCCTATTTTTTCATTTTCCAAGGTATTCATTCTTTCTTTCTTACCTGTAATGTTTTCGTACCTGTAATGTCTTCACTTTTTATTTTAATAGGATCATGAATGGAGGCAAGCCATAACTGCGGCTGGATCTGGATGCATTGCTGCTTTATCAGTTGAGAGATATCTAGCGAGCAATAATCTTCTCGTGGAGTTTCACCAGGTATTTGAAAAAGATCCATCTTAGTCATAGATTATCTTACCATGTGCTTGTCATTCTCTAACACAGCTCTGGTTGGACCAAAGTAAAGAAAATAATAAAAATAACACAGCTCTGGTTGTGGCTACTTTTGATGGTAGCTGAACATAGCGTGAATCATTTAGTTTGTGATAACCAACTTTTGTGTACACAACTTTAACTCGCTTAATCCTAATTCTAGCTGATGTTACAGTAGTTGATGATTACCCAGTGTCAAGTTCACATGCATTACCTTTCGTAAGGTCTGCAAATCAGGTAATTGTACACATAAAGTAGTTAATGGTCGTATAGTTGGTATACCCGGTTATAACGGCAGACCATAATATTATTACATTGAGAGATATCGTGGAGAGCAACAAAAGTTCACATACTGCCCAATTTTCAATGGCAAGTAAAATCTTCTTGTTCTTCTGAATCCATAGTGGAACAAAGTGTGCCAAAATTTCTAGCAGAAGTAGAAACTACCACATTCCAGAAGTTATGGCCTCAAAAAGATAGGAAGCCACCCATCCATGTTTATGCTATGAAGTTACAGAAGTCATAAATGAAGAAGTGCCATTGGAGCTAGGGCTCATTGGTTCCATGGAAGTTTAAGACGAACCCTTTGCTTCTAGTTTCAAAAGTGTTGACTAGTGATGGTGATAAACTTTTAAGAAGTTAATATTGGTACTTGTATTCAAATCTTTAATCAATTAATATTCTGCGTTTATATCATGAGAAACTCTCAAAAGCATTGACTTGTGACAGCCCCAAAGTGAAGAGGTTAAGAAGGAACTCACAGAAAGGGATGTTCAAGAAGGTTTTGACATTACACTTACGAAGCATAAGGGAGAGGTATGAGTTATTTCTACAAATTCTACCTTTAATAGGATAAACTTTTCTGATTTTTGGCATCTCACCAAAATTTAGTTTTACTGCTTATGGGTTTTTTAGCATAAGTAAGCTCAATGCTTGGTTTTTCCCCATCTCCAGTATGCATTACGAAAACTGTACCATGAAAGTCCGAGGCTTATATGTGTGCTATATACGGCGCCAACCTGTGGTCCATGTAGGACATTGAAGCCAATTCTTAGTAAGGTACATGATTTTGAACTTTCGATATTGCATAAAGGTAAATCTAGATGCTAGTTTAAGTTCTTAGTTACCATGAGATGACACATATGATGGTAAGGTGCATTCATAATTTGTATGACACATGATAGCACCGTGGAATTTAGTATGTTGTAGAGAGCTATGAGGATGCATTAACTGGGGATACTTAACATGCATGGTTCATGTTGCAGATGACAATTACATCAAGAAGAGAAAAAGTGACGATTTTTTTTTTCTAAATAAGAGAAGTTACTTGTTTCATATGAGGGGCACGATACAAATAGCATTAAGATCTTCATCAAGCTCTGAGGCTTGTTTTTAATGCAATACTCAGACAAAGCACTCCAAGGGAACTGATGCTTATACCGAAGTGGAATAGTATACCATTCGCTTAAAGTCCATTATCTCCATTGGATACCATATCAACCTGGTTATGATCATGAACTGCAGGAAGCAATGAGTGTATAAAAAATCCAGCTATTGAATTAGTATACCCACTTTCTTCTGAAGTTGTGAAATCAGAACCATAAAAGTTGGTAGTAAAGTGTGTAATCACTTGCTATCTTTTCCCCTTGTATAGGTAAATGTTACGTGATTTGATACAGGGCCATTTTCTGACTGTTGGTCCTTTTTTCAGGAGTAAGAATGCAGGAACATATGCATCTATGTTTTTGAACTACAATTGCGTTCAGTGTTTGACGGGTCTATATACAATGGATAGTAGATCTTAATAGGACTCTTTGTGGTTTCATTGTTTTCTGTGCTATGAAGTATGCTTTATGAAGTCTCTTGACTTATTTTGTTGAAAGACCATTTAAGAATGTGCTGAACTTTTGCTTTACTTCTGATGGCAGGTGATAGATGAATTTGATCAGAATGTACATTTTGTCGAAATCGATATCGAGGAAGATCCAGAAGTAGCAGAAGCAGCCGGAATTATGGGTACACCATGTGTGCAGTTTTTCAAAAATAAGGAAATGCTCAGGTTGGTTATATCCCTGTCCCTTAAAATTCTTTTGTTTCAGAAAACTTAAGGCGGAGTCACATAACAAAATACCCTCAACCTGGGTATCATAACAATTTAGTTTTCTTCGTTTTTCCCTCTTAGACACTTGGTTCTTGCCATCTGGGTGTGTTTTTCTGTACTAGGACTGACACAACCTCTATGTTAAGCAAATACACATACAAATATTATTGTATAATCCACAAAGAAGGTTCTATTTCTTGCTTTTAGTGGTTGAATGATCTAGTCTTTGAAAGCTTGATTTTCAATTTGACGGTTGGAGCATTGGGGAAATTATCATCTCATGTCATCTGTGTGAAGATCTGGCTTGGTGTTAGCCCCTTATTTACATGTTGCTTGTTCTTAGCTGCCACTAATTGTTTAATGCTGGTTATGCAGTACGGTGTCCGGAGTGAAAATGAAGAGGGAATACCGAGAATTCATTGAAGCAAATAAATGAAAGAGCTTCAAGGACCCTTTTGGGTGATGCCCTGATCTTTTGATCCAATTTTGTTCCTTCCAAACAGTCTAGTTGAATAATTCCTCCAATTTTTAGAATCCAATCACATATTGGTCAACAACATTGTACATTATACAAGAATAGCCACTGGTGCATTTATACGGTTTTTAATCTCCGTCTTTAATTTCAATCATTCTGTAAGGTAGGTTGAGTTCAGCATGGTCGATTTGCCACATAATTTATTTATTTTGAGGCCATGCCTGGTTAAAGTGCATCTTGTGTTTATGAATTTCCTTTGTTATTAGACATTTGCCATAACTTTGATGAGTTACTTCATAATTGCTTTTGTTCTTTTCTTCATTGCACTCCATAACGTTACCAACGAAGGGAAAAGAAAAATCATAGTAATGCGTACAAAAGTATCTGACGAAGAATTTATTTTTTTTAAAGAAAAAAAAAGTAGAAAAGGATACAGAAAAATACAATTTTTCTCTCACAATCTGCAGTAGATTTTACATTTTGTAATATAAACTACCACGTATCCATCCCTAATATATTGTATATCTCTGATCAAATTGGATTGAAATTAACTTTTTTTTAAATTAAATGGGATTATACCCTTAAATATAATTTTCTATTAGTATTTTTTAGGGCATAATTGTTATTTTATTTTTAAAAAACTAATTTATATCTAATTTGACAGAAAAAATAGACGAAGATTACAATTTGTTAGAGATGTATAATTTGTGGGTGTAATATCTCGAACGTGGTAGTTTATGGTGTAAAGTATAATATACATGATAGCTTAGGGAAAAAAAGTGTATTTTCCCAAAAAAAAAAAAAAGCTGTCTCAGTAAGCATCTTATTATATAAAACCTATAACCCGAAATTTCGCCTACACAAGCCATGAGCACATGAGTTAATTAACTCTTCTAGTGTCGTGCATGGAGGTTCAAACCGTCCTATAAAATATTCTGAGTTGCTCTTGCCATTCACTGGTAAAGATTGAACGAGATGCAGTTCAAGATGACATTCTGTATAAGCTACGCCAACTATTAAGATATTTGTAGAGATGATTCCAATGCAAGTAAAGTACAACAATACACACGTTTATCACGAGGAAAATAGATAATGGGAACAGGAGAATAAATACGTAAAGACTAGAATTTGTACTTTTCTGCATAGACAATACTTCCCCCATCATGCTCGAAAGTTTTTGTTTGCAATCTATGCAGAAGGAAAAGAATTTATACTTGAAGTACGGAGCTGCTGACTCTCAAAACACGTAAAACAGAGCAGATTTCTATAAAACTCCATTAGAGGTGTTTGAGTAGTTCATCTTTAGAAGCGCCGCAGCTCGCACCAATACCCAATTTAGCAAAGAGAAAACTACCAAAATTTCCTTTCCAACACTTAAAAGAGCAAAACTACCAAAATTTCCTTTCCAATACTTAAAGAGCATGGCCGAACTTGCGTTTGGAATCGCAGAAAAGGTCTTGGAGAAGCTAGAGTCCTCTGTTTACCAAGAGTTGCGCTTGGCATGCGGGGTCAAAAGTGATGTCGAAAGGCTTAAGGGCACCATGTCAACCATTAAAAACGTGCTCTTGGATGCTGAAGAGAAGCAAGCAACCGACCGCAAGCTAAGGGACTGGCTAGGCCAGCTCAAAGATGTCTTTTATAATGCCGAGGATGTGCTGGATGAGATTCACTGCGAAGCTTTAAGGAAGCAAGTTGTCAAAACGTATGGAAGCACCGGCGTAAAGGTACGTAATTACTTTTCGTGCTCTAGCTCACTTCCACTCCGTTTTAAACTGGGTCACAAAATCAAGGGCATCAGAGAGAGGTTAGATCAGATTGCAGCTGAAAAGGATCAATTTAATCTCGTCGAACGACGTGAAGATGGGAATGTTATGACCCGGTTGAGGGACATGACCCACTCATTTGTTGATCCTTCAGCTGTCATCGGTAGGGAGAAGGAAAAGAAAGAGATCATAGATCTTTTGCTGCGCTCAGATCCTAGCAAAAATGTCAATGTAATCCCTATAGTTGGATTAGTAGGTGTGGGAAAGACTGCACTTGCCAAGACGGTGTACAACGATGGACGTGTAGTTAGCCACTTCCAACTGAGGATGTGGGTTTGTGTCTCGGAGGATTTTAATCTTACGAGATTGGTAAAAGAAATCCTCAAGTCTGCAGGCTTAGGATTTGATGAGGATTCTAGTACTGTAGAGATGTTGCAGACCAGCTTAAGGGAACTCATAAAGAAAAGGAAATTTCTACTTGTCTTGGATGATGTTTGGAACGATGAAATTAGTAAATGGATTGAATTGAGAGATTTGTTAGTTGGTGGATCCAAAGTAAGTAAAATTCTGGTCACAACACGCAGTCACTCAGTTGCCTCCATAATGGGCACCGTTCCTTCATACACCTTAAAATGTCTTTCCCAGAAGGATTGTTTGTCTCTGTTTGTAAGATGGGCATTTAAGGAAGGAGAAGACAAGAAATATCCTAATCTCTTCAAAATTGGAGAAGATATTGTGAAAAAATGCAATGGAGTTCCTTTGGCAGTGAGGACTTTAGGCTGCCTACTGTATTCGAAATTTGATGAAAGGGAATGGCAATTGGTGAGAGAGAACGAGATATGGCAATTGGAAGAAAAAGAAGGTGGCATTTTACCCGCATTGAGACTGAGTTATAATCAACTGCCAATTCACTTAAAGCGATGCTTTGCTTACTGTTCTCTTTTCCCAAAAGGTCATATTTTCTTTGATGTTGACTTGATTCAATTTTGGATGGCACATGGATTGATCCTCCAAACACCTGCTAACAAAAAGCAGGAGTTTGAAGATGTTGGCAGCTTGTACATCAAGCAGCTAATGTCGATATGTTTCTTCCAAGATGTAGAGGAAATCCCGCCCTTTGGGTATTCCTTTAAAATGCACGATTTGGTTCTTAATCTTGCACACTCAGTTACACAAGGAGAGTGTTCAGTGGTAGACTCCGACAACAAAAGCATTACTGCAACAGTTCGTCATTTGTCATTTTCAGGCAGCGGCCAAGAACTTTCAAAACACTTGGACAAGTTGACTAGTGTGCGGACCGCTATGTTCCAAACCACTCCACAACTGTCCTTGCTCGAAGCATGCATCCTGAGATTCGAGTACTTGCGGGTGCTTAATTTAAGTAGGTCATCTCTTGGGGTGTTGCCAAGTTCCATCGATACTCTGAAGCATTTGAGATATCTCAATCTATCAGATAATGAAAGGATCCAGAAGCTTCCTAACTCCATATGCAAGCTGCATAATTTGCAGACTTTACTACTTGTTGGATGTCTCAAACTTGAACGGCTGCCCAAAGATCTGAGGAATATGATCAGCCTTAGGCTTTTGACCATAACAATGAAGAATACATGCTTGTCTGAGAATGGAGTATGTTGCTTGAATTCCCTTCGGTTCTTATCTATCAGTCGATGTCCTCGGCTAGAAATATTTTTCCAGCAGATGGACGGGAGTCTGACCAAGCTCCAGACTTTGATTGTAGCCGACTGTGAAAGTTTAACCTCCTTGTCACTCAATATCAAGCATCTAACTGCCTTAGAGAACCTGTTCATGTCTAATTGTGGAGAGCTTTGCCTGACTGGAGGAGAAGAGAATCAAGATCTCTTCAAGTTGAGGCTCCAAAGATTGGGAATCTCAACTTTGCCAAAGCTTGAGGTTTTGCCGGATTGGCTCCAAGGATCTGCTGACACTTTAAAGCACCTACTTATCGAAGGTTGTGAAAATTTCTCGACATTGCCAGAGTGGCTGCCAGGTCTAAAATCCCTTCAGACACTCAAAATTTTCAGTTGTCCCAAGTTGACATCTTTGCCAGAAGGGATGCAGAATCTAACTGAGCTCAGAGAATTCACTGTCAGCTGTTGTTATGAGTTGAGTCAGAAGTGCAAACAGGAAGATTGGCCCAAGATCTCCCATGTACCAAAGGTTTACCTTGATGAGCTCCGAACATGATGACGAGGTAACTTTGGCATTACAGCCATTGATTCTTTTTTTTCTTCTTCTTGACAGTACAGCCATTGATTCAAAGCCTCATATTTGTTGTGTTATGTTTGATGTCTTCGTAAATTTTTAGATGTGGGTGGTCGACATTGACAGCTTCCAAGCCACAAGTTCGACATAAAACGGCAGCCGGTGCAAGCTGCCTGAACACAGCGCAGTTCAACATCATCTTTCCGTTTCTAAAACTCTGTATATATATATGTCTCTTTTCACAATTTGAAAAAACAAAAGTAAATAAAATAAACCGTGACTGCGTATGCTTTTCTGGCTGCCTTGTCGTTTAGGAGTTTGTTTATGCTAGTAAAGTAATTGAGCCACGAATGTTGTTTCATGTGGGCCTTGTTCTGCATGTTTTGCAGTGTGACTGGTCATTCCAAACTCTAAAGACAATTGATGTGGGCTTTGATTTCAATAACTGATTGGTCACGTAAAAGAATATCGGGGGGGGGGGGGGGGGGGGGGGGGGGGGAGAAGACGAATGGGCAACGACGTGACTTAAAGAATGGTCCAGCAAGATTGTCGGCCGGAAATATTGGCGCGCTTCCATACTTTCTGGATGAACCGTCGTTTTAACTGGAAAGAAAACTATGGATTGTCTGCAACAATATGCGGCATTTTATCGAATGGTATCCGTGCGACACTTTCCAGGTATCCTGGAAGATTAGCTTAGCAAACGACTTTTCTCGATAACAGACTGCACCTCTTGGGCAACTTGTCTAGTCATTTTTCTTTTCTTATATATATATATATATTGGCCATATTAATGTCCATTTGGGGGACCAAAAGGCCCTCCACCGGGGCCATGATCATTCCTCAAGGGGTCAAGGCCAGTGATATGCCTGGTGGTTGGTAGACGATACACTGTGACGCATATATCCATTTATTGAAATTCAATTTATGCGTTGGAAACTCTTTAAATATTTTCCTACGTGCTTCGAGTTTCATGAATAATTAATTGCGGATCCAATCTAGAAAGAACAAAGTGGCAGATATACAACGTACTTTATTGGGAGGAATCAACCCCTCCAAATCTGCTTTTCTCTTTTGTAAACAGCGTGCATTTGAAGGAATTAGAATAATCACTTAAATACTATAGGGTAAATTAAAAGACGATCCTCTGAACAAATATTGTCTGGCCTGATTGATGCTGGATGAGCAGGGGAAATTTTAGCACCAGCATTCCCACCAACCCAACTACAGCCAGCATTCTAATTCACTTTTTTCTTCTCTGACAGTCTTTCCTCTTCCCTTTTTGTTTGGGTGGTAGGAAAAATGTAGTTGAGTGGTCTTGACCATTCTGCTAGGAAAATCGTGGGTTTTCTTGAACTGGACTCATAAGAGACCACTTTTCAACAATTGTAGCTAACCCATTGCAATTTTTCCGAGTTGCAACCGACCAAACATGAATCATGATTAAACTTTCGTGTTCTGAGCCCTTCTTTCAAACAGCAGAGGATGCCATGTTTTTCTTTCCTCGCCTCCGAACTAGCTTAGCTTCAATCTGGTTCAACTGAATTTGACAACTAGAGGTTGCCCTTACAACACGTTCTCAATCATTACGGCGTGGCACGAGTAATCCGCACTTACAAAGAAAATTAATAACTTATAACTTCCTACTTATCATAACCTGCCATCGCTGTCTACAACATGTTTGAAAACAGAGTACAGTAATGTACCTCCAAATTGTCCATTCCCATGATTCTTCATGACTTAAAATATAGTGGTAATCGACCTTAGCTTTTGTAAACAATCTTCCCCTAAACTCCGGGAATCTGTTTATTACTCTGCTACTTTTCAAAATCTTAGGGCATGTTGATTTTAGTAAAATTTTAAGAATTTTTGTGAATATTTAGGGGTATTTATGTAGAAGTTATTGAGTTATATTGATGTTTATAAAAAAAGTAACGTTAAATTGTACTAATATTTGTGTAGAAATAATGTTGAGATTGAAATTTTAGAGGGTTAGATTCAAATTCTAAAAATTTCACCAAACATGCCCTTAGTTTTGGGGAAAGGAAACAGGCGTGCATGAGGTTCTACAAAACTCTGCTAAATTTTAGTACAACCAAACAGGCATGCACGCTCAAAAACTGCTTCCTTCTCTAGAATCAAAGAACACAACTACAGGCATATTTTACCAATTCAGAAAGTTAAATTTACGATAAAACTAGGAAGACATGCATGTGTATGTTAGAAAGCTTATCCAAAAATATATGAGAAGAACAATATATATATATATATATATATATAACCATATGGCAATACATTATGAAAATGGAAAAATACACGATAAACAAGTCACTAAACATTCCTCTGCACTTCAAGACTTCCAATATTTAAAAGTGCCCACGACAAGATATTTTTGGCTTTTCTTTAACTTCCCCCTTCGTTTTTCAGGGCTTTTTGTTCTTTATGCTTTTTCAAATTTTGCTCCTCATATTCTTAGAAGAAAAAGACTCAGTTCTGGCCCTCCATTACCGTCCGGGTTCATCATGTAAAACGCTTCCGAGTCACGGCTTCCCACGACTCTCTCGAACCTCGCTCTCATATACAGCAGCTCGCCCTCCGACCCGCCGCTCTTTTTCCCGTCCTCCACCACCGGAATCACTCCTGCGCCGACGGAAACGCTCTGCACCGTACCCAGGACGTGGCAGTCGAACTCCCCGCAGGTGCGCGACACTGCATACCCGCACTTTCTCCCGTTACAGTACATAGTCCACGTCGGCTCCTGGAACAGCTTCCTAACCCGGCCTTGAGTCGGGCTAACCTTGTCGCACTCGAGCGCGATGCGGACTAGACCGGATGACATCTCTTTGACTAAGGCGGAGGTTGACATGGCGAGCTCGAGGAGTAGAAAGGGTTCGGAGCGGGGGTCCAGCTGCACGGCGAAGCTGACGTGGCCTCGGCGGAGGCCGAAGAGAGTGCCGGTCACTTTGCGGCCGAGGGAAGGATTAAGGGACAGTTGGGAAGGAATGGAGAGCCATTTGCAGGTGGGAAGGATGGTGGGAAAGGATAGAAGGTTGAGGAGGGAGCGGAGGAGGGAGGAGAGCTTTTTTGGGTACTGGGCTTTGGCGGGGTGGTTCTGGTGGAGCGAGATGGGGGAGTATTGTTTCGGGACGCGGAGGTTATCAGAGATTTCGTCGGCTTCAGGTAGGAAGGATGACGAGGAATGGCTGTGGTTCGAGGGTAGGATCCTTCTAGTGCTTCTGGCGGTGCTGGTGTTTCTTTGGAGGGTGAGATCTTGGTGTTTCATGGTAGAGAGGGAGAGAGATATGGGCTCGCGACGGCTACGCCTCTAAAGCACAATGGAATTAAATTCTTGAATGGGAAGGTTGTCCCGGGGGCCGGAGGAGGTTTGTGTTGAGTATTTATCTTTCCAAACACTACGGGAATGAGAACGTCGATTGAACTAAGCCAAGAGAGAGTAAGCTATTGAGGAGAGATCAGAGAGTTGGCAGCAAGTGGAATGCCTCTGAACACGGTGGGAATGAGAACTTCTGTTGAACTTTTTGGATGAGAGAGATTTGTGGGAGCAGAGCAGGAGAGGGGAGGATAAAGCGGCCGACAATATGATAGTAGTATTGGGAGCTGGCCAATATAAAGGGTGACTATGGAGGCTTGTGGTGATGATGATCATTTCTTGGACATTTATATTGTGCTTGGGAGACTTTAACATGGTCCTACAAACCACCCTTATGCTAACTATTGTGTTCACCACACATAATTTTCCACCATCCATTTTTTTGGGTCCACTTTAAACGTCATCAAAGTAAATCCACAGGTCAATTCCCCCAGGAGTACAACTCCTATCAAGTATCAATAGTGTGATCTTTTTTTATTTTCCTTATTTTTTTTATCCTGCAACAGGAAAAGGATTCACTTCACAAACCTAAATGATATTTGGGCCATTGTATAAGAACAGTGATCTGATAGCTAGATTTGATTGATCTTATCCTGTTCTATTGTTGAGAGGACATGTTCAGATCTCTGGGGCATATTATATCTTTCCCTTCCATGTCGACCATTAGATCAGAATCACAAACACAAGTGGTGGAAACACGATGGAGACTCAATTAGTAGTTTATCCGACTCTCATTTGAAGGTGGTCCTTTTAACACGGTTGACAACAAGCTGTCCTTAACAGGCTCCCAAGAGGCAATGTCGCTCTGCTCTCTAGATGTTCTGCAGATTGCATGTACTCTCGGTCATGCAACAACCCACGAGTACTGCTAACTCCCTGCTGGGGACATTAACTCATCATTGAGGTTGTGCAACTTGTCCTTACGAAGGGGCAGAAATGCTTTGAACTAATCTTCTTAGCTGGTTCGCGTTCCATGCCAATCGTACCCTTGTTCATATTCTATCAGTGAAGTTTAGCAGCATGATGGATACCCACACGGCAGGTCGAAGTCATTAGTGAAAGAACTGTTTTGTGCGCATCGCGTAAGATGATGCTCTTTGTGCTTGTTGTTTAGTCATGAGTTGGAACAAGATGTCATGCCTAAGTTCCATCAGACATGGATGGTTCTAAGACAAGCCTTTACTCGAGTATCGTGTTTACTTATCTGTCATGATGTAATTCCCTAAAAAGAAAACAAAACAAAGTCATGGTGAACAAGACTACAAGGTTTTATTTTCCATTCATCCTCAAAATCTCGAGGACATGGTAGAAAACTTTACAAAGACAAAATGAGCCGCAAAATCAAATCGAGATGTGATACCTTAGTCACAAATGAAGAAGAGAAGGAATAAGATGATCAAGTCTCATAAGTCGCGTGAGTAACCATTGTTGTGGTGGTGGATACACGTATAATACGAAGGGTGGTGACGAGTATGATGATGAAGGCCAATGAAAAATTATGTCGCGTGAGACGTCACCCTGTCCCCATCCATTTGGAAACCAAAGCAAAACTTTATTAACTATACTTTAATCCGCATGCTTTTTATAATTACTCATCATTGCTCTGATTAGGATTAAATTACATTTTGGACGGCATTTCTTACGCCATGACCAATCATATTGGTGGCCTAACCCTCTTGTGGGCTGTCAGTGATCGCAGAGGGTACCACGTGGGCAAAATAAACACCACCCGCAGGGGTTTTTTTTCGTTTTCATAGTTATCTAATTTATCATCTTTCAATTCATTTGCATCAGCAACCCAAGAAAACAAAACATATTTTTCATGGTTTTCTTTGTTATGGGATATTAATGATAAGAAGTGAGATTATTTTTAGTAGTTCAAGATCAGAGACAAGATGTAGATTATGTGTGTCGAATCACTGGCTACGCAGAGACAAAATGGAGATTATGTGTCTCGAATCATTGATAATTGATCATATTCTGTGATTTATGAATTGGGCCTTCAGGATGCAATCAGTTTTTTGTCCTAATTTCCACTTCTAGCTTATCAACTAGGTTAGTTTAGTTGATTCACTTAGTTTATCCTCTCTGTTTTCATAATTTTATAATAAATTTTGTTTTTTTAACGAGAAAAAATTTATAAGTAAACTCCGTATAGATACCAAGCCACAGTAACGGGATATTCAATTATAAGTAAAAGAATCAGTATTCAATGCTTGTAAGAATGTGTATATATAATACTGATATAGTGACTGGAGTCCAAATCTCCAAAGAGCTAAATAGAGTATTCAATGTGTCATGAAATATGACTGAAACAGAATATCTTGGGTTATGGGACAGTTTCGTGGCTGCTGTCCTCTTTCTTCATTCTTTCAGTTCTAAATCATATGTTGCCATGTTGGGGTGATTGCCATTTGCATTAAATGAACAGCAAAGTTTGCTGCGACAGTAATTTCTCTGTGCCAGCATTTACAGAAACCTCTAAAAACACCTCACTTTAGCTCAAGACCTCTTTGTCTACATGCCAAAAGAAAGGAGAAGAAACTGCTTATGTATATATAAATGGAAGTGTCACTCCGATGCCACTTGACTCCCTGAGTCGTTGTTGCATGTGCGTTCGATCTTTTGCTTTTTCTTATGACGAACTTCTGCTGACAACCTACGACACAAATGTTACAAAGATATGGTAAGTATATATATATATATCACCTGATAGCGTTTTTATGAGATTTCTACTGTCTAATTGAGCTGTTCATATTGGTAGGCTATTTGGAAGCTTTCAAATTGGCAGTGTCAAAGCCAGCAGCAAGTCCTGTTTCAGTTCTATAACCCAAGAAACAGAGACCAATCCTATTCCTACCCTACAAGCTATAAGATGGAGAGTGTGTAGCATTTCATGAGCATTAAGTACATATCTTTGTCTTTATACGCGTTAAAACTAATCTGGGGCCACTTTTTTGCTTTTCTCCACAGCCCAGTAAGACGAGTCTAATTGAAGATATCATGATTAAAAGATGGAAAACTCAAAGGCCGAAGGCCATATCCAGCCACCCCGTACTTGATGCAAAGAATCTGAAACTTTTTCCTTTCCTTTTAATGATTTTTTGTTTAAAATCAGGAACAAAGCTTACTTGAAAGTTCCAAGTTGACAGATATTTATAACTCAGGTAAACTTGTGACGTACCCCAGGTGCAAACAAGTGTCTGAATCCTCATTTTCCTCAGACGAGGAGGTAGAAACATCTTTTGAATCTGTGAGGGAAAACCTCGTCGCCAAAGGGCTGAATTCAAGGAAAGGTGACTTGGAGCTTCGTTGTACTTCCTCGAGCTATTCATAATTAGGGAGAGTGAGAACTAATGTTGTTTATACAAAGATTTCTGTATTAGTCGAGTTTAATGCTCACCTGTTTGCGCAGGGCCTCATTCTCTAGCTTGACCTTTTGTTCCTGAGGGCAAAATAGAGCCAAGAAGATAAAAAGTCATCAAATCTCTTCACTCGAAAAATGAAAGGTAGCCCAAGAGATCAGCTCATTGACACCTATAAAGATTCCTATAAAGACTCCTATAAAGATATTTTCCTTAGCTAAAAATATTCTCTTTGATAAATGTTTTGAAACTTCAGCAGAAAATTTTGTTTATCAATAAATGCAACACCTAAATTGCCAAAACAGTCTGACAACGTTAAAAAGTTGCCGAGTTCCACACTTGGTCCGATTATTGCAAACCATAAATCTGAATATGCAGATAGATTTCGAACTCCAGATCGAAGAACAACTCGTCAAATATATCTGATAGATATGCAGATAGATTTCAGAACTTTTTTTAATTCTCTGTTTCCAAGTACTTGAAAATCTGAAGGCACCCCTTTTTCCGAACCTTGTTTTGCTGGTTGGATCATCGGGCTGCCTTTCTTCCCTTATAGTGAAAACTTTTCATTGGAAAGAGTATCAGTGTATGACTGGAAGTCAATAAAAAAAAGAGTTAACATTTGGTCAAATACTTTTTTCACTGAGACCCCTTTAACCATTTTTTTCGGGATCCTGATTAAGAGGTAACTTTCAATAAAAGCAACCAAAAGACTATGAGCTTTTGGGGAAAAAAAAAAGGATATGTTTGATTCACAAATAGGTGCCAAAATTTCATTAAACAATTATTAAATAATTTTTTATTATAATATTTATTTAAATTTTCTATCTCTTCATTTTTCACGTAAACTCTTTACCTTTTTACTAATCTCATGCTCCAAAATTTTCATCACCCAAAAATTTTAACAATTAAACTAGTCAAAAAGGAGGAAAAAGAAAAAGATCCGTAGCCATAGAAGATGGTCTACTAGTTTACCTGTAATCTGGACTTCTGCAGCTGCTCCAACAGTAGTTCATCCTGCAACAACGAAGTTCCTATCAATGCTTCCATAAGAAAGCACATTTTGCACAGTTTTATATTCAAAATTGGCGGCGCAGTCTGCGAGTGAGGGACTGTCTTCAATTTAAATAGGTGCATATATGAAAGAAAGTAGAGCTTCCCCATTTCCATGCAAAAGTGAAATAAAAAGAACAATATCAGACTTTTCTTGGAAAATAGGAAGGAAAAGGTCTATATTTACATGACAAGATTATACTGTAACATAACAAGTATGCAATGAAAGAACCAGGATTAAAATCTAAGTATAGCAAACTTTAAAGGCGAAATGACAAAAAAAATCATTCTTAATGCAAAAAATTGTCTTAGAATTATAATGTCGAAAATTAAGAACTAAAAGCATTAAAAATATTTGAATACATGTACCGTACTATGTACTACGACTAAGAGGTGACAAACAAAAGTGAAGACAATCAATCAGTTGACAATGATGTTTTAATATTTGCAGTGCATATTCTATTTTTAATGAAGAATTTAGAGAGCTTCCTGAAACACTTAATGCAAATCGTCTTGATAAAGACATACGATCAGGTCAATTTTGAGTTTTTCATACACACCACACACACACACACACACACACACACATATAAGTGATTAAGGTCATGTTGTTGATTAATTAACATTTTCTCGTCTAACTTTGATTCAACATTTCCTTCTAATCTTGACTTCCTTACTAAAAGTCTGGGCGTGCCCATAAAGGTACTTAGTAAATTGAAAAAAAAAAGTAAAAACAAGACATTATCGTTGATGGATGTCGACTAAAATCTTAATATATGATCGCATTAATTAGTATCATACTGATATGAATGCAAGATTAGGATTGCTGATCAAGTAATTAACAGTGCATTGTGTTTGGAGATCGAATATTAATAGATTAAACATAGAAGGTAAAAGTAGTTTTGTTCCTCATTATTTTCAACTCTTTTTTTTCTTGTGTATTTTTTCTACCTCCCACTAGCTTTGTTCCTTATAGGCCTGGGCCTAATGAGTGTCGGGCCCAGGCCAACTTATGAAAAAAACACATGTAAAAATTATTTTGGGCTGAGCAATGGGTGACGGGCGCTCAAGTTCGCTACCCTATGCGCGGACACAAGTATGTAAACTTCAAGGTTAGACATAATGAAAATTTGGAAAGTTCAACGGTAGAGGAACATAACGACTGGTTACATTAGCGTAAAGATTTAATTTCTAATTTAGATTTTAGGGGAAAATGTAAATATGGTGAGCAAAATACGTACAGTTTATCCAAAAAGAAAAAGTAAAGAGAAATATAAATATTGAGCACCTTCTTGTCCTTCACAGATAATACCCCTTCACTCAACTGATCCTCAAGGAGCTGCAGCTCGTTGAAGCTCAAGTCATCCAGCTCCTTACCCAACATCCGCCTATGAAATCAGAAAGAATATGATGGAAAATTAATCTGGCAAATGATCAGCTTCCTTTTCTTCCCCCCGCCTTTCCTTTTCCTAGATCCCCTCATTAAGGATTGTACACATAATATAATCAGAATGACTTACAAATATGACAAACGTAGCTTCACTAATTCCTCCTTCAGTGCATTCACATCAACTTGCTCCTGCTGCTCGTTTAACAGAACAAGAATGTATCAGAAACTTCCATTGAAAAGAGCCAACGGCAAACATTAATTCTATACCTATTTTCAGCTGTACATGTTGAATCACAAGTGGCTAGAAAAAGCATAGAATTTAAGCATTATTCTTCAGGACTAAGAAATTAAACATAACAAACCTGTGTCGCATGTTCATCCTGAGGATGTTCTAGATCATCCAAATCCAGGCCCCTGCTGTATCGTGCAAGTGTATGTTCCATGCTGCGTAGATTAAGGGAAAAACTCAGCGATAATTAAGAAATGTGAAGCAATAATCGTCAGTAACATATAGTATTTGGCTATTTGCCACAACTGCGCCAGATAACTCGAGCCCGGCCGGCTTCTTGATAACTTAAAAGGAATTTCTATCTAGCTAGTTGGGCCACAGGCTCATCAGGATGTGAAACCAAACCATGCAACGGGCCCAGTCCCTCCGAAGTCTTCTTACTTCTTCTAACCTAAAAGGAATTTCCATTTTTAGTGATAATATTCCAAGTTCTATCCTGTCACTCTCGCTGAGTAAACTAAAAATATATTCACTTTTTACTCGCATGTCAACTCGGTCAACTGGAAGATTACTTTCTTGATAACTTTAGGCCGCAAGAATACCGGGCAAATAACTGCACGGCCTGATCAGACGGACTCCAATTTTAAGCCGGAAAAAAAAACACAATTTTCATGACATTTACATTTCTGTTAGATCACTCATAAACCCCTTTGCAAAATCCGCGTTGAATTACAAAGACAAAAAAAAAAAATTGAAAAGCCAAACAACAAGAAAAAAGAGAAGAGATCCAGCCTGCTCCCTGCGTACCTGGCGCTGGAAAATTCGTAGAGCTTCCCTGTGCTAGAGAAAATTATGACTGCAACCTCGGCTTCACATAGAATCGAGAGTTCCCTGGCTTTCTTGAGCAACCCAGTTCGGCGTTTCGAAAACGTGACCTGGCGGCTATTCAGATTCTCTATCTTCCTGATCTCGATTCTCCCTCTACCCATATTTCCTCTTTTCTCTCTTTCTATCTTTCTTTCAGGTATTTTCTTTCCTGTTCTCCAAATACTGCAACGACGAGACACAAAGAGAGAGGAGAAGGAAAGGAGGACTATAAATGACTGGGTTTCTCGAACAAATTGAGATTCTTAGGGGCTAACGGAGGAAAGTGCGACCATGATCAGGACACAAAATAGAAAGGTGACGGATACAATACTATATAGGGCAAATAACCAAAAATGGCATTGCCAATTACTTGAGCAATACGTTTTTGCTACTTTTGGAACGAATGTTTAAGCGGGTGTAAAATATTCGAATTGAATTATTTCTCTCTTTCCGATTGCCATTAGACTAAGTCGCTATATCTTCTATGCGCATGTGTTTTGGGACGTAAAATGTTAGTCACACGTAATTGCATGCAGCCCAAACTCCCAAATGTTGCATTCCATATGTGCACTCTAAAAGAGTCCCTTTCGGCTTTCGATACATGACTTGTAGGGTGCGTTTGTGCACCAAAATTTTACCCCCTCTAAAATTTTAACACAATTAAATATTACAATATAATCTCTCTCTCCCCATCAAATCATTACTATTTACTACAAAAAAATATAAAAAATTACCTCTCTCTTCACTTTTTCACTAAATCCAATACCTAAAATTTTAACAACACTAAAATTTTACAACACAAACACAACCGTAGTTTGTTGGGGGGATTGGAAAAACAAAGTGTTCTTCCAAACGTAACCTTCCAAAATTTTGGCAATAATTGCTTAGTGATTGAAATACCTTTTATGTATAGTAAACAACAAGAAGGAAGGATTCTTTGGGTCGTGGCTAATTAGAAAACTTTCTATTTTTAGGGCTTTTAAATAAATAAATAAAACTTGTTTTGCAAATGTTTTTTTGCCTTTTCAGTTTGACTTTGAGCTTATTTTGGGGATAGAGGTTTTACAGTTTTGGATTCCAATCCCAATTTTATTAAGTTATCTTGAAGTGTTTTGGATGGCTTATGACTCCTATATATAGATGTTAATCTTATCCATATCATATGTCTGCTGGTTTTTCAAATGTGAATGATTTTAAATTTTACTTATTTTTTTTTAAGGGAGTAATCAGGGAGGCAAATTAAAGCAGAGGTGTTTGTTACCTGTGTGAGTAATCAAATGGCATAACTGATGTAATATATAGCATCGAAATATCTCATCAAATAATAATTGACTCATTGGATTACAACTCACAAAATTGACATAATAAATCATGATCGTTTCATTCGTTTGTCTTTTGGAATGTGTATAAGTTACTCATAGGTACTATCGGTCAACTGGCTGACCCTGATTATTCCTCACAAGAATAAAACTCGTGACTTAAATGATGTGTGTAGTGAGAGCCATTGCATGTGTTCAAGATTTACAGTGACTTTAAGGCTTTCAATGTGATTAAGCGGAATTAGATCCATATAATTATAATACGTGATTAAAAACATAAAATATTGTTTTTTTTTAATTCTTTAGTGGGGTTTTTCATGTTCCTCTTTTGGAATTTTTGGATCGGTAAATAGGAAAAAGCTCGCATTAAATTGATAAAAATAATTCAGATTTCATAAAAGTGTCCAATATTTAATAAATTTATCGTCGGAAATTACAGAGGAGGTCAGTTTTGAATTGTATGATTACAAGGTAAGTTATTACGAAAATAGAAGCTAAATCTAATCACGTATTCACGTCGAGGAGGGATAGCATAAAGCTCCCATTTACGTTAAAGTATTGATATTCCGTATCCCAATCAGGTACAAATAAATCCCTAAGTTTTTGGAGCCTACAGCTATCAAACGCATCACAAGGCGGAATGTGAGTCCCCATTCACACTCCTAGCGGCGTAGACTAGCGTTTTACAATTGACCGTATATACCTCGTAACAGACCGAAGCCCAAAGGCCCAGCTTGAGCCCAACCCAATGCTACCATTTTTTTTTATGGATCTCATTCGTAGATCTGCAGGACTCGGTCGTGGGAATTGACGGCTGAGATGGTGCTTAGGTTCCTCCAAATAGAAGCACATGCGTCCCCACTCGTTTGAATTCAAAAAAGACCCACCAGTAAGTTAGTAACGTTAGGATTCCGTAGCCTCAGGTTTGAATCCGAACCTAGCCCTAATCACTAGCATTAACCCGAACCCAAGCAGAAAGAAGCCCACTCCAAAAGATTACCAAGTCCCTAATCACTCCCTGTTCCATTTCAACTCCAAGAACGAACCCAGAAAACAGCTGCGGTTGCTGCCTCTCTTTCTCTGTGTATGTAAGTACGTATGAGCGGGTGTGTGCGGTTGTGTATGTGTTCTTCGGCGGGTATTTTGGTGGTTGAAAAGAAAACGTGATTAATGTGTTTGATTCGTGTTTGTGATTGTTTTTCTTGGGAGGCGTGCTATCCAGAAGAATAAACATTAAGGGAGAGTTCTAATGGGTTCTTGACAAAATGCTAGGTGCTCCGCAAGAAGCAAGGAGGCTGGGTTTTCCATGGAGGATTGTGAAAGAACTGGGATGCATGACCTCAACTTGGCTTCAAGAAAGGCTGAAGAAACAGGTCAATTCTTTCTCGATTTATTCACACTTTGAGTGCTGACAGAAGCTAAAGTAAATGGAGAGAAACGGATAGAATGTTGGCACATGTTCTTGTTTTAGTAGTTTCTCGTTTCCAAGAATCGAAGAACAAGCCTCTTCAGAATAGAGGAGCTGTTCGTTTTCTTGGGTCCCAATTTCAGCTACTTTCTTTTCCTGCATTTCTCGGAAACCCAAATAGGTCATCATTGGTGTCGAATCAATCCGTGTTAATAATCTATTTTCATGTCTAATTTTTGCAGCTTGGAGGCGACATCAAGCTGTGAGTTGGCTCGAGAGCTTGGTGGGTCCGCTCGGCATATCAAACCAGCCATCAGAGAGGGCATTCATTTCTTGCTTGAGAAATGGCCTGGTCCTATGCAATGCCATCAACAAGATTGACCCAGGAGCAGTGCCCAAGGTGCTACATTTCTACATTATACTATCTTACTTCTTTACAACCTGTTTGGTTGCTGCGTACCCCAAGAAAGTGAAGAAAGTGCACTTTTTATGTTTTCCTAAGCTAGAAAGAAAGTGAACAACTGAATGTTTATGCTATATGTTGATTTCGTTTTCAAAAGTATACAAGCACACCTTTATCAGCTAAGCATAGACGAGCGGATGCTATTATTATTTCTTTCCCTTCTGTGCCTCCGTCATCCAAATTAGGCACGGGGTTCTGTTTCATAAAAAATTTCGTTATCTTAAATGTCAAAATTATTCGAAGGTTGTAGAGAGTCAATCACATGTACAGTCAGTGACCCGGGAATCTCAGCCATTGCCTGCGTATCAGTACTTTGAGAATGTCCGGAACTTTTTGGTGGCTATCGAAGATCTGAAGCTGCCTGCTTTTGAAGCTTCTGATCTCGAAAGGGTAAGCCATTTACACAGTAATATATTAGGATTGCTGACACCTTTGTATGTAAATATACACCTATAACTAAGCCATTATTGGTCTTACTCTCAGGATTCACTGGAGACAGGGTCTTCAGCCAAGATTGTTGATTGCATATTGGCACTTAAATCATATCATGAATGGAAAGTGATGGGCAGCGGGAATGGATTTCACAAAAGTGTGAAATCTCCTTTGACCATGCAGTCTGCCAGTAGGATGCATATGAAAGCCTCAGTTGCAATCTCTTCAGACGCCTGCAGACGCTTAGATATATCAGCCGCATGTGAGAAACAGCCAGATTTTGAGGTTGACAATCAGAAACTTGAAGGTGGAACTTGTCTCTCTGTATCATTTGATTTTCTATAGTTAACTTATATGCATACTTTGAATCCATGTAGAGCCAAATATACCGGGGATACTAGTTAATGGCAGATATATACCATTGTTTGCTCCAATGTTCTATAAGAACCTGGACATATACAATGGAAAATAAGCATTTAAAGATCATTACATCAACTCTTGAGTTTCTTGAACGTAAACTAGCTGCTAAGATAGTTAATTACCATATTTCATTAAAACACTTCTGGATGTAAATAATTGCATTTGTATCCAAGTTGTGGATAAAAGCTCTCAAACCTTAAAATAATCTATTAGGCTCCTTTTACTTTGAATTAAGACAAGAGTATTCACCCTCCTTCATGTGATGCAGCGAAAATTGCCAAGTTACTTGTTGACTGCATGGTTGACTCGAAGGAAAATATTGATGACAGCTTCCTTGCTTCCTTCCAGAACAGAAACCTGGTAGCAATAACTATCTTGTTAGAAAATTGAACTTGATTCCACTTGTAAATGTTCGATTATTTACCTAGATTTTTAAAGTGAATTTTCCTCTTCGCTTGGAACCTTTCCCTCGGGCTACAGGATCCAGTAAAGTTGTTTGGCAGAATCATCTCAGGTTGTTTGGAGGGACAGGTTCAGAACAAGGTCCCTGAGGTCAGTACAATTCGACTCTTGAAGAGACTCCAATATTTTGCAGGCCACTTTTGTTCTGAACTGTATTTTGTGTGAAAAAATTACTGGAGAATTACATGGTAGTGAATCTAGAGGACCAACAAAACTTAAAACAAAATAAAAAATTTTATGTGTGGTTTGAGTCTTCTTGTCTCGATCATTTTATGACAGTGACTCGTGGAACATAATTAAATAAAACTTGTGATACCGGCAAATTAGGAAGCTTTTATGTGCTTTCTTGTTGCTTGGGGGGTTAAAACAAAGGCTGGAGTCACTGTTCAAGTAATGTTCAAATGGTCATTTACACCAGGCTGCTGTTCGAACACTGAGTCCTACATGCTTCAGATGAAGCATTCTCAAATCCTTTCAAACATCATTCCGTACATACTTTGTACAATGCATTTTGGAACTCTCTGCAGAATACCAATTTAGAGGGAAATGTTCCTATTGCTTGTATTCCTGTTACATTCTCTCGAGTGACAATCCATGGATTCCTCCATGAATTGTTTTCTCTTTGGCAATGACATTTTATTATTTAGAAGAAAAAAAAATTCCAAATGTCACATCAAATTGGCAATGTTTAATTTAGGTTTTTCACAATTAGTTTAAATTCTGGATTTATTTACTGTTCTCTCTATTTGTTACGTACCATTAGGCACAGTTGTGTCTACAATTTTCTTTATAGATTCTTTTCATAAGTTCATAACATTGTGTGTCTAGTTCTAAGGTTTTGAAGACTCTGTGAAGGCTATCATACCTTTAGTACACTTTTAGCTGAAATTTCATAATTTTCTATAAATGGTAACAATTCAGTTAGGCTTTTCTTTATTTAATAATTTGTAACCACTGTGCACTATTATAAATTAGATTTTTAGGAATTTATCCTTTAGTAGTTTTGAACATTTAGGGTTTTCTTGAAGTTTTCTATTTCATATTATTGCAGTCATCAGGTAGAGCAAATTTCATTGTTTTTTGGAAGAATCTTGAAGTCTCTTAGTTTTCCAACTCTTTGCATTCAACGGCATCAATATGTGCTTAAGACTTTCAACTGTGTATTTTTACATAGAATCAATTGTGAAGTTTCTTTTTGCCAGTGTACTGTTATGTATAAGATGGAAGACTAGGCAGTGAACACTTGGCTTTGATAAACATGGTTACCCCTTGGATTTGTGTGTCCGTGATCATGTCAAACCCAATCAATTCCCTTCTATATTTTTTTCTGGTGCTCTAAGCAGCACCAGTAATCTACGCTTGAAGAACACCATGTCAGCCAAATGCTTATGTTGTAATTCTTAAGCTATCTGATCAGTGTGCTAAATAAAGATATAACATAAGGCTTAGTTTAGAGGATTTGAGGCACCAATCACAAACAGGTGAAGGATAAGATATCAATAGTAATTAAGATTGTTGAAGAACTTCCAAATAAGTTGACAAACACTCTTTGGCCAATGATTAAAAAGTGATCTTAAACTGTTTATATAATATGCTGGCAGTGTTATGTTTGAGCAGCCTGGGTGGTTAATCACCATGCTTCAGATCTAGGCTAGAAAAGTGAACAAGAGATGACAAATTGTTTGGCACCACCAAGGAAACTATAGATTTGATGGGCTCAATGTGGTGCATTAGTCTATTCCTAATTATAGTATTAATCCTTAAATTGTCTATTTCACTTTGCATTTTGGTAAGCATACTACAAAACTTAACTTTATAGTGTAACAAGCTTAATGTAGTGAGTACTAAGAAGCTTGGGTTGGAGCTCTCTTTCGTTTTGTGCTAATGCTTTTGCTCAGAAGTGCTATTATGAACCTGAAACTATTTTTATCTTGTTCGGAATCAGTTGCAAGTGAAGTATAAAGATTTATTCAAAGAAAAAAGTAGCTCGCCTTTCTATTCAACAATTACGCCTTTGGAGGATATATCTGAGCTTGAAAATTTCAAGGTAACTTATTTTAATTCTTAGTACGTTGTGGTTTTATGTGATGGACCGAATTTTTTTTTTGATAAATGATGGACCGAATTTTAAAACCTTGAATCTTAACTAACCCAAGTTTCAGAAATTGATTTTCTGTTTCCTTCATGAAATCTGTTTTATGACTTGTTCTTGTACTACGAAGTAAGATTTTGCGAAAGAAAAGATGTTGTTCTCCTGTTTTTACAGGCCTGCACTACAAGCGAGGTGTTCCCAGTAAGCATATATACGAATCTCCTAGATTTCCATTTGAAATCGATTTTCACTTTTGCAATAGAATTTGTTATATTTATGGCAGTTCCTTTATGGATGATATGCTACTTTTTTGTCATTTGAAGATAAATTGAATGGACAATATGGATTATCGTACAAGCAGTACTTTCTTTTAAAATATTTTTGCTGTGGCAATGAACTGTTATTTTCCTTTTTAATTGGACTTTTAGGTGATTTATATATTATTTACACGTCAGACTACCGAAATGATTCAAAATGCGCCCGAAGCTGTAAAAGCTATGGCTTCATGTGCAATAATTTATAATGCATCAAACCTTATCAATCCTCTCCTCACCCTGTCTTTGTATTTACAGTTTGATTTCCTTATAACCCATCACCTGTATGCACAGTAGATTTCATCAATGGTGACAATATGAATACCCTATACTACTTGAGCCATCAATATCGTTTTATATGACTATTTTGATTACTTCTTCCTTGTAAACTTGTGAGCGGTAAAAATTTACGCTTCCTATATCTGATTTTGTTTTCCTAAACTGGCATGCTTGTTACATATATGAAACAAAAGATGCATATAACGGCGTGCCCATTTGAATTAGTTGAGCTCTCATCATCTCATAGGATGATATGCATCTACATTTGCAAGTCAGTTCTAGTCATTTGGATATCAATGCTATTACACTTTTTATTACAAGCTAATTCAACAAACTAAGATAGAAGCTCTTGGTTTGGCATGATGTTCAATCTTTTTTAATCTTTACCATGGCCTTTGTCATGCCTTAAGTATGATATTAATTGTTGGACTCTGAATTTCTGGTGGCACATAGTGATTTGTCTTTTATACATCTGTTTTCATAGTGTTCGAGAGCTCACTTGAGAGAAGGGAACAGCAATCGCAAGCATCTATTTAAATTGCAAGAAAAGGAACTTCTAGTAAGTTGTTAATTTCTTTCCTCTTTTTTTTTTTTTTGGGGGGGGGGGGATAAAATTTTCTCATTGTCTTAGGGTGTACAAATTTTGGATAGCTTATATGCAAATACACCCAATACCTACCAATAGGTGACAAGTGTAAAACTTCTTTAACACTAACAAGTTGTGATTGTCTTCAAATTTTTGTTCCATTTCTAACATCAAATCTCATCAGAAAACTCGTTTAAAGCAGTGGACAATCAGAAAAAAATGCAATTCTCTTTTCTAAATGATTATGAGAGGATATGCACCGGCGGAGTTTTGTATGTATCTAATTCTTAGACTTGGAACATTTATGACTGCAGGATCTCAAGGCCCTTTTGTCATCAACAAAGAAGGAGTTTGAAGACTTACAGTCCCAGCTGCAGAGAGATTTGAAAAACCTTGGTATGTTGCTAGAGGATCTAGAGTCAGTGAATCATTGGTGCTATGATTATTGAACTTAAGAGCAAATTAGGTACCAAGGTTCAATAAGCTTCTATGTAAAAAGAAAAGCATTTAGGAGATTTGGATGTTTCCCCACTTTATTGACTAAGTGTTTTTTGACAATGGTCTTTTGCATGCAAATAGACTGAAGCAAACTGTAGAATCTATGATATCTGGGAAGCAAGATTATATAAGCCTTTCTTCTTTATATTGTAAAATCTATTGAAATTAGTAGTTTGCCATCTTGCCGAGATTGCCAATGTTTGACAGTGGAGTTTATGAAATGCATTGACAACCCAAATGCCTATATGGACTGGATAATCAATGTTAACTGTAACCAGATTATAGAGACCCTTAGTTCATAAACACTTTTACCTGAGTGTAAAATATGGTTGTCTTTTCGTTTGAGTCAGAAAGTCAGGTACATGAGATGTCTGCTGCTGCTAGTGGATATTACAAGGTTGTGAAAGAGAACAGAACTCTATACAACATGGTCCAGGATTTGAAAGGTTAGTGAAACTTTTGAGAATAAATTTGACGATATGTTGTCATATCTTCATTTGACGTATTTGTAAGGACAGGTTAATTTCCCGTGTTACTAACACTATCCTCAGGTAATATAAGAGTTTACTGCAGAATTAGGCCCTCCTTCAGAGATGAAACCAAAACCATGATAGATTTCGTTGGAGATGATGGTTCGCTAGTGATCTTAGACCCATTAAGGCCCCAAAAAGAGGGAAAGAAAGTTTTCCAGTTTAACCGGGTGTTTATTCCGACCGCTACCCAAGGTTATATTACACGAGATTCTTCTTATTCATGGATTTTATGTCAATAAAGTTGCTTTCTAAATATTGCCCTTTCATTTTTAGATGAGGTTTTCAAGGAGACACAACCGTTGATTAGGTCTGTTATGGATGGTTTCAATGTATGCATTTTTGCTTATGGTCAAACTGGATCCGGAAAAACTCACACCATGGTAAGATATATACCCTGTCAGGCTTAGCTTCTTGTATCTCCATTCGTTATTCATTCTGGATATTTTAGAGTTTTGTATTCTTCCATCTGACACTTTTTGTATCGTGACAGAGCGGTCCTTTGAGTGGGTCAATGAAGGACTTGGGTATTAATTATCTTGCTCTCAACTATCTCTTCCAGTTGTCTAATGGAAGGAAAGACATCATAAATTACGGCATTCATGTCCAGATGGTTGAAATATATAATGAACAAGTACGAGATCTCCTTGCAGAAGATTCATCAACTAACAAATATCCTTTTATATTGGGGTTTTGTAACTTCACAAATAAACATAGCTAACTATATCAACAAAGAGTTTCTTATATGGTGTTGTCTTTTAATTATACACTTGAATTTAATCTGTTTTCTTAACTAAGCTCAAGTTAGAAATTCGGAGCTGTACCAGTGAAAATGGCTTATGTCTTCCTGATGCTACTCTTCGTGCTGTTAAGTCCCCCACAGATGTTCTGAACCTAATGAAATTGGGTGAGATGAATCGTGTTGTCAGTTCTACTGCAATTAACAACCGAAGCAGTCGTTCCCACAGGTCAGTTTTTAGGAGCTTCGTTATTTGTTTGAACTGGTAGTTACTAGAGGAAAGATTACCATTTTCAATTCAGAGTTGGACATACTGTAATACCTGAAGTTTGTCAAGTTTAAAAATTAGAGTAGATGAGTTTAGTAATGATATGGTGTTTTGAGTTGGACATGCAGTGTGGTCACAGTACATGTGCATGGGAAGGATATATCTGGAAACACTCTCCGTAGTTGCCTGCATTTGGTAGACCTTGCAGGAAGTGAACGAGTGGACAAATCTGAAGTTACAGGAGACAGGCTCAAGGAGGCACAGTATATAAATAAGTCTCTTTCTTGTTTGGGAGATGTTATTACAGCCTTGGCTCAGAAAAACTCCCATATTCCTTATCGAAACAGCAAACTTACGCTTCTCTTGCAAGACTCCTTAGGTCTGTAATGTGTTCATCTTTCCGAATCATAAGCTTGACTCTTTATAAGTGTACTGCCCCTTTATGTTCGTGTCGAACCTGATCATGCCACTTTGTGGCATTGTTGTTCTCAAAAAGTTTTCGAAACAGATAATTATATGGTCTTGTCCTGAAAATATCTTCTACCCTGGAAATTTGTATTTAGGTGGACATGCTAAAACATTAATGTTTGCTCATGTGAGTCCGGAAGAAGATTCTTTTGGTGAAACGGTCAGCACTCTGAAGTTTGCTCAGAGGGTTTCAACAGTTGAACTTGGTGCTGCTCGCTTGAACAAGGAGAGCAGTGAGGTTATGCAACTTAAAGAACAGGTATACGGATAAAGAATATAGTTGTAATGCCCTTCTGTCTCCCATCTTTGGATCAGTTACTGCTGTCGTCCTTTGCAAAAACATTTGATCATGCATGCTATATGTTTGGTTGTCTCAAATAGAAGTCTTCAATTGCCCTCTCTTGGACACAGGTTAATTACCATGATGGACTTGTGTTCTCTTAAATGTTGCAGATTGAGAGCCTTAAGAAGGCATTAGCAAACAAGGAAGCACAAAGTGTACAGTTAAACCGAATAAAGGAGCCAAGATCTCCCTATGAGAAACTAAGGGCAGCGACTGAGAGAACTCCCGTACGTCCTAGAAGACTAAGCATTGAGAATTGTAGCACCATGAAGGCGGAGAAACCTGTGAATATTGAAGATAGGAAGGAAACACCTTCTGTACCTACTCGTTCAAGAAGATTGAGTTTGGAAGGTCCAAGATATGTAAAGAAGGATATTTTGCAGATAAAAGTGGCAGATGATGCAAGCAATCCGCTACCGTTTGACGCAGTCTCGGTGCAGAAGCGTGGTCATATTCAAGATGCAGAAGCACTCACAAAGCCTTACGGGAATTTCAGCAATGGTGGGTCCATGTTGATGGAGGTCCCTCATACCAAGGCTCCTCGAAGTCCTACTAGCACTAGCTATCAGAAGCGAGTTATTAAAACTGATGGCAGAACACATCCTACTTTTCAGCTACCAAAGACACCTGAACCACCAATACTTGCCAGAAATGAGGTTCCAATGTTGATGCAAAGTGAGCGGAGTCTTTCTACAGATTCCCAGACCCCCAACTTGATTAGTAGCATGAATAGTAAGGGATCTCAAATACGGAGATCACTGCGGACAATTGGAAAACTGATTAATGGCTCTGAGAAGAGGTGAGACTCCCTTTTTTTTCTTTCTTTTTTCTTAGTTTTTTCCCACCAGTGAGGAATTTTGGCTTGTTTTGACGATATTACAATGACTTGCCGAATATAGAGATGATTTTCCTGTGGAAATCAACATCTTGGGAATTTTCAGGAACCAGCAAAATTTGATGGAACCATGGTCACCCATCAAAGGTGCAGCTAATATTAATGAGTCGAAGACACCAATGACAGCTAACAGTAGGACACAGAGGAGGCAATCGCTAACTGGCATTCCAGGATCAGGATGTGACAAGTCAAGAAGATCTTCTATTGGAGGGAAGCCAATTGACTCTAGTAAGTAAACCAACACAAGTTTCCCTATACAATCCGAAAACAAAATACATTGCCCGAGTCTTCTGTTTATGAGCTGATTAATCATGTTATACTCCTTTTATAGATGCAAAAGATGATAGGAATGCCCAGACACCTCCTCCAGTCCACCCATCAACGAAGAGTACTAAGCGGTGGCTATAGAAGATAGTCTGAAGCTGACTGCAGTTGTGCTTTCACTCAAAGCATGGTGGCATCCCAACAATAGATTTTTACAACACGCTCAAACAATTGCCTAAAAGAGACAGACAGTTGCTGTCAGATTGTAATCTTAACTCAATTAACAGTCGGTCCATGTAGAATGGGAACAGGATTTCAGACAGGTCAACTGTCTGTTGGTTCTCGAGCTCAGTTCTGACAGCAAAATGTACCTGCCTCTTGTTGACTGATTCTTCTTCGTCTAGTGTGAAAGTAACAGATCTGAATCCCTGATCTTTGCGGTCCTTTTAATAAAATGGTTCGTTTTTTCCAAGTTCTTTGGGGAAGCAAGACCGTAGAGAAAAAATCGGCATCCCTATAGGGTGAAGTATGTCCAACCTGTATCATTTTGCTCGAGAACCTTTTTAAACCAAACAATGGCGTCTTTCGATTTATAGAACGTTTTTTTATTAAACGTTCATAATTTTCTACCGAACCATTCTTTCATATAGAATCAAAAGCATCACCACGCAAGGATGCAAAACCAAAGCAACTTCATTTTCTCATTGTCAAGGAAAGCACTGCCACCTAAACCAAAAACGAGATAAAGATTATTTTCAAAGCTTCTTCAATTGAAGCAGATATTATTGTCAAGAAATTGTCACCGGTCCTTCAGGAATCCACCGAGGATCAGGAGGGGAACGGGGAGCATCGGAGAAATATAAAAAATATACGCCTCAAAAAAAATTCACGATACTTTGGCAAGAAATATCGTCCCGGTAAAGCACATCTATTTGATACGTTAAGAATGGCTGGTAATGCGCAATGCATTTCTTATTAACTGCGTGAAATAGAACATGACAACACCACAAATCGTTGAAACCTAAAAGAGTTCAGAGATCAAAGCGAAGTTATCAAATCTTGGTTTATCAGAGATGTTCACTGCTTCCTTGAAACAAAAACCAAGGATAAATTTTGAACATGAAAAGCTCAGGAAAGGTATATGAAGAACCGAAAATTGAGGAAACCCAGAATCAATATATATTCAAGTTATTGAAGGTCGTACAAGAAACGAAAGAACCGTCCTAATATTTACAAAAAAGAACCTTATTTTTTATACATTTTTGAATACTGTATACAAAGAATCCTAGCTAAGCTACAGTTGTCAAAATCATCAATGAACACTGGTGAACAAGGAATACCGAATGAACTATGCCCAAAACAAAACAAAACAAACAAACAAACCACATTACTGTGGTCGGAGTTGAACATGGCTGTTCATTTTAGAAATGCAGTGGTCATAAGCACGAGCCAACCGCTTTCCAAACCTTCTGAGATCCAGTCTCACATTTTGGCCTTCAAGATATATACTCTTCGTGTATTGCCACCCCTTGTCATTCACGCTCTTTGGGTCTCTAAGAATTGGATCGTTTTTGTCGTATTTCTCATACAGTGAGCTCTCTTTAGGGGCAATTTCGTAGCCAATGTATTTCAAACCAAGCTTCCTTGCAGGTTCCCCATAGTAAGTCTCTGCTGCCCATTCAGTTCCAAGCGGAATAACTTGTATAAACACAGAGCCAGGTCTCATGAAAAGAAAATGGGTCATGGCTGCCCCATGGACCCCAACCATAACATCGCTTGAATTGAGCACCCGGTAAATCTTTGCCAGTTCCGTGCTTCGGTCAGGCCTCAAAACTTCGACTTGAAACCCAATTTCCTCGGCAATTTTCACCAATAAATTCTCATTAGTTATCGCTCTAGAACCATTCCTTGATACAATCACTAGCTTTGGCTTCTCTAATTGATCCTCTTGCGCTTCCGTTTCCACTTTCGGAGAGATTCTTGATGTTGGGGACAACGAAACCTTCTGTTCCAGCTCTTGCGCCTTTCGTTCCTCATCATGGATCAGACCCCTAATTCGAGGCCAATAAGCTCGGTCTAAAACATCCCGAAAATCAACAATGCTCTTATTCTCCTCCATCAACATTGAATCCACGGTGAGTTCATCGTGGATTCTTAGACCAACAATGGCTTGTGGGAAGCAATGAGTTCTCTTATCCCCAAAATCTATTGCTGGATAATCCGAGAGCTGAGAAAGTACATCCCCGTACTTGATCATCCACCAGCTATGATAGTCGAGAATGACAAACACAACCTTCTTGTTGAAATGCTGTGAAGTAATATACAACGGCAGAATGCCATCATTGAATTCATGATACAAATTACCGGTATATCCTCCCGTCGAGAAGAACACAGCCGGAACATCATGCCAGACATCACAATCATGGTCAATGCCAGAATATACTTTCTTTGCAATAAGGTCTAATTCCTGGATGCCATCCATGACACTTTTTTCCCATTTTCGCGTATATGGCTTGAGCTTTTCATGTTGGAGTACCTCATCTCCCTCTTCTTCACCATATTCAAGGAAAGCATTTGTGTCTCCCGAGATGTAAAGCAAAACCGAAGACGAAGCAGAGTGTGTTCTTATGTCCCCTCTCATGACACATACATCAGAACGAATACTGCTTCTTTCACAACATATAGTTCCTGCGATTTACCCAAAAAATAGGTAATAATTTAAATTCATACACGGAAGTGAAAAGAGTAACAATCAAATAAGCAGTTTCAAATATCCTTCAATAATCCGCTAATTTGAACAAACTCAAATCAAAACTTAATATTAAATAATTAAAAAAACCCCTGCCCTGTGGGCCTCTGGCAGACTGCTGAAGCTTGGGAAGGGGTGGCGACTTCCAATTTAATATTAAATATTATTGTAAGTATGATTTTCAAAAATCAAAATCAACACCCTTGAACACCAAGACTTTCAACGTTTATTATTTTATTTCTTAAATGGTGCCTTCTAATCTACCAACTGGAAATTAAAAGGGATATGACCGTTTAATGGTCTACCCCTTTCAAGTAGTACTGTTGGATTAAACTTTTACAGGGAAAGAAGAAAGATAAAGGAAGCAAGAAATAGAAAAAGGAAGAACATACACACAGAACGTACTAACCATTTGAGACAGAAGAACACAGGGAAGTATTTGCATCCATACCAGCGGCAGGGCCTTCTTCCTCTACTCCAAATGAATCTGTCAAAACCGAAAAAAAACATCAAGATCAAGCAAAACAGAGGAAACAAAGCAAAGGAGACCCAAGGGAAATAAGCGAAAACCCAGGAGGGGAAAAGCTTACAGAAGAAAGAGAAAGTGGAGCCGGAGCTGAAGAGGTGAGGGGCTAATATAAAGGTACAAGAGAGAAAAGAAAGAAAGACGAGAGATATAAGCTTGGGCCTGGTTCGCTTGAAGTAACAAACGGAGTTTCCACACTCAATGTGAAGGGCTTGAGACTCCTCATCTTCTTCAAGACGTTTCTCAACTTTTCTCCCCAGGTTATGATAACGGTGATAGTGCACCATTTCGGATGGAAAGCTTTGATTTGTACTACTATTTCCTTGTCTTTCTTCTTTATATTTCTTTGCTTTTTCCGCTGCAAGTGGCCTTCCTTTAGAACTGGGTTTCGAAGCGAACCGAACAGGAGAGATTTCTGTGCTGTGGAGGTTTATGAACTCAAACCAAGAAAATAAGCGGAAAAAGTACATAAGGGAATGTCTCAGTGTTGTTAATAGTATTTTGTATCTGGCCGGCTGGGGCTTCTCTGTTTCTTCTTCCGTGTGTGCGCGCGTTTGAGAGAGAAAGAGAGTGGCGAGGAAAAAAAGGAGAACACGGTCGTATGGGAGAGGATGGCAAATGCTGTTTGTGTGCTTGTGAGAGGTTGCTTCTGGGTTGCTGCTTTTGTTGACAAATAGAGAGAGAGAGAGATATAAGAGGTGGTTTTGGGGGAGCTGAAGCTGACAAATGGATGCCTGCTGATTCAGCCTTTGCGTTGGTGATTTTGCTATTCTTTACAGTCAAATGCGTGTAAAGAAGAACTAAAAGAAGACCGGTGAACTTATGGCCTGGTTGGCTATTTGCCTTCTGCCAAGTGGGAAACGCAGGCCAACGATGCGTGTTGCAGCCCACGCGCCTCGTGAACTCCTTTTGAAGCTTCTCAGCCATCACATGTAGCGCATTCGATACGAGGAAGGCTCTAGCAGGATCTCTTTCCATAAATTTCTTGATCAGATATACTCGAGAATCATTTTGACCCTCAGAGAATTATTTGTCTACACGGAACATAATTCAACAGTAAAAATGAGAAGTAAGTTTGGATGCTTGATTTAATCCGATAAGTAAGTTGTGAGATTAGTTTGAATGTTTTAAATTTATCATTGTGCTCTCGATTCATAACGGTTCAAACCTTGTACACATATGTTAAATTAACATGTATAGCTCTCTAGTTTCAACTAGTTTTAAAATAAATCTCATAAGGGTTGGCCTAATGGTTAAAGTATAGACTTTTATGATATGCTTCTTTTAATGTCTTTAAGTTCAAAACTTCACATATGGGCTATCAATCCTTTAGGTTATTCCTATAACTTTTAACTTGATAATTACTAGGTTCAAACCTTGCTTACTTTTAACGCAAAAACTCATGCACCTTCCAAGTTCCAAACCGGGTAATAGAGGATAGGAAAGACTTAATTGGAAATAGATGGGGGCTAGTAGGAAATACTCCGTAATATTGAAGTGGACACTAGTTGACCTCCTAAACCAGAATAGTAAGCAGCTCTTGCTAATGGACCTTTCATTGCCAGTGCCAGCCTTTTGTCCACGACGCACTTTGATCATCAGTCCTCTGTCAAATGTCATTACAGCCATTAATTAATACGGCATCAGCATGGGCCAAATCTGGGCACATGGGTTTGAAAATTGCATGTGAGAATGAACCCGGAACCCCAGTCACATGCATCCTATTCGCCCTTCTCAAACTTCTTAATTCAGCCCTTTCCTCTTCATAAACACTTGACAGAGCATAAAGACATAAGAAACAAATTAAAATACATATATTATGGGTCAATTTTTTTAAAAAAAATCCCCTTCTCCTGTGGCTAAACTATCTTGCCGTTATCAGACACGTAAACTAATTTTCTAAGTTTGGGTTTCTAGCCTGATAGACAGAGACTAAACTGTCATCGGTGCATACGGGGACGGGCGACCTCTCATGCCACTGTGTTGTTTAGGTAGGCTAGCCCGGACGCGTGGGAGAGCGTGACCTCAGCAATTTTTCACGCACGTGACCAGAGGTGGAGGAGGAGGTGGAAATGCATTGAACAGGCCCTAGTCTAAAATTGCAGGCGTGGTGGAGAGATTTACCGGATTATTATTAAATAATTTATTCGATCAAAAATTGGGTTCTTTACTTCAACTCTAGTGCTAATTGCTTTCCGGTCTCCGTCTTCCAACGGAGAGTATTTCTCGGAAATAGTCAAATACGATATCATTGAAGCGTAGAAAAAAAAACGATGTAATTTATTAAGGCGATAGAGATTTTCTTCCCTTGAAAATAACCCTTCTGTGTTTTTTTAAGCCTTTTATTTGGATTTGGCTTGAATGCGAGCGTGGAAGAGGCCGTTGTGAACAAATTCTTGTCCAAGAGTTCGACTGGATGTTCAGTATCTTGTCAAACATGTGTTTTTTTTTTTTAAGTTTGAATTTTTTGTGCACAAATAATTCTTTGTAATCACTCTGTAAAGTTAGACTTACTTGACATGTGTAGTTTGAGGTGAGAAGTAAAATTTTAGGGTGGTTAAAATTTTAGATATTGAGGTTGATGAAAAAGTGAAGAGAGAGTAAAAAGTTGGTGAAAAAGTGTATGAAAATTGATAAAAAAGTGAAGAGAGTGAGTGTTTTGTAATGATGATAAAATTTTAGGTGGGTAAAATTTTGTTACGCAAACATAGCCTGGTGAGTTCCGTTACGAAATAACTTGACAGATTAAATTTATTCTAGCCACTTAAAAAAGAAAAATTGACATTTAACTTTAAACTATTTCTTCCTTATAAGAACCATACTTTTAAAATACAAACATTATATTAGATATAATCCTACTTCTTAACTCAGGATGGGGTTTAGTTTGGAGGCTTATTTAATATATATTCTTAGAAAACAAAAAACAAAATATACTGAGCAGTCAGCAGTCAGATGAAAACTCAAACATTCTAGTCAGACGCGTGTATATGTGTATAATGTTGTTTTTATTTATATTCCAGACTTGGGTTCACTCTAAAAGAACAATTGCTTTAACCTGAAGGCGTCTAACAAGAGAAATATAGACACGAGAAGTGTAAGCGTGAGCTTGCTTGTGGGAGATACCACTCCACAGATCACAACCCATACCGGAAGTTCCGAGCGCAGAGGAAGATCAAATTGCCAAATCACGTGTGCTTTGGGGTTTTGACTCGGAATTTCGAGACTCGTGAGGCCAATAGCGCATATAAAGAAGCAATAAACATTGCGTTAATCAAGGCTTTGTGACCCGCATTGACGGCGAAATACTGCACTTAGAAATTAGAGTTTGCGTTTTTGCCCTCCCTTTTCGGTGTATCTAACTTTTTTACTCCCGTACGAACTTTTTTATTATTATATACTATTAAGATCATATTCTTTTTAAGATTATCTGTCTGAATTATACAGTATTTTTCGAGAAGAGAGGAGACCGAGACAACGCAGGAGACAAACTAAAATTTTAACCAAAATTTATCTTCCTTCCAGAGGTCACAACCATGGTCATTCTCTTATTAAATCATCTTTTTATTATAATAAATATATAAATTTTTTTTTTAATAATTTTCTATAAAAGTTTACTTTTTAAAAAATCGGAGAGTAACTACCGAATTACAGAGGACTTGGGCGATGGGTTTCGAGTGGGACCCGCACCTCTATCTCTCGTTCTCCCTGATTTTCAGATTACAGGGGAGTCGTCTCTTTTTCTTATTCTTCTTTTTTCCCGCTGTTCTTAATGCATATCCAAGCACATGTTTTGGGGGAGGGGGGGTTGGGTTGGGTTAGGGGTGGGCAAACCGGATTCGAGTTCGAAAATTTTAACTCGAACCCAAAAATTCAATTTTTCTCATATACAAACCTGAATCCGAATCCGCCCAAATCGGGTTCAGGTAATAGGTCGGGTTTGTCACTATACTCGAACCCGAAAATCGATTTTTCTTTACATACAAACTCGAACCCGCATAAATTCGTCTCCGATCGGATCAAAAACGGTTCGGGCCGGTTCGGGTTGTCAGGGTCACCGATTTTTTGCCCGCGACCCTGGGTTGGGTGGAAGATGGATCGAAGCACCTGTTAACCCACGTGCTTCGTGTCAGAGGAACTTCCCATTCTCTCTTCCTTCCCTTTCACGATGTTTCCTGGGAAGGCCACAAGTCTCATAAGCACAGAGCAGACGTACTGTAAGCATCAGAGTCGGCCCTATGGCATGTGTATCAGTCAGACTGAACACATTGCGAAAGAAATTCTCAAATTACTAAAATTTATTGATATGCGACCTCCTATGAGATTTGATTCCCAAAACTGTAACACTTGATCCATCTGACACAATTTTTATCTTCAGATCGTTTTTTTGAGTGCATAATAATATAATTTGATAGTTTGAACTTTTAAAATAATAATATAACAGTTTAGTGGAAAATGCTTGGAAAAGAGAAAAAGTAAATATTTTTTTTAAAAAAAGCTCAAAAATTCAATGTCTGTGGACCATCTCTCGGTACTATGAGTCTATGACAGTTAGTGAGAAGAAATAGTTGAAATGTTGTGTTCGGCTCCTAGCAGGGAATATTATCCCATTCCTATGTTCCAACTTCCAGCGGCTGGACCCGGACCAGGAGGGACATAGTCACGTGAAAATTCAAAGGAGAAAACAGACAACGTGATACAGGATGCTGATATATTAGAAAGAGATTCATCCATCTGTAAATTAGAGTCCACAAACTTCAATAGTTCAAAGCCGAAGCCAAAAGTCCTCTCCGTTAAGAATAACGAACGAAGTCTTCCACCTTAGTCGCTGAAGTTACGGAAGTTATTGTATACGCAGTCACGGGTTAACTTTAATTGGCAGAGTTCCTCAAAAATGGTGCCTCGTATTTCGGCCTTTTTGTCGACAGCCCACAAAAGAGGAAGCCCTTGATTGGCGTTTAGCATTTGGCGGTGCATGGATCGTGCGCCGTCGTATCCTGAGCCAGCCAATCGGTATCCACTAGAGTCAGCGAGGTGACAGGTTGACACAGGTTGGGCCTTTAATTTCGGTTAGGCAGTAGGAGTTAAAAGAGCGCTTTTATAATAACTATACAGTCAGTAATATAGAAAAAGGCCTTATAAAGCCCAAGCCCGATCGTGCTCTACTACTGGGCCTCTCTACTGGTCCGTAAAAGACCGGACAACCGTGGCGGCCTCCCAATCTAGACCATAAATGATGCGTTTTTCACGTGTGGGTTTGAACGGAGGCTTGCTATCGGTCAGCTTATGAACGGCCGTGTCGACAAATGTTGGTCATCAAGGACCTATCCAAGACGAGCCCAGCATTGAATTCTTTTTACAAGCTCGAGTATTTATTTTTTCCAAAGGTCGAAGTTTCTTGGCAGACATTAGGGTCGTGTTTGAACCCAATCATTTGGCTCAAAAATTTAGGTTTAATAATAATAAATTAATCACATAAATTTTTTATTATTATAATATTTATTAAAATTATTCTTTATTTTCACTTTTTCACCAACTCCCATAACATACTTTTACTTTATAATATTTTTCAAACTCTAATACCCAAAATTTTCACCCTCAAACATCCTTATATATGTCTGTTTCTTTACAGTTTAATAGCTATGTAGATCATGTGAGCGTGACAACAGAATAGCGGCCATGATGTTGCCACGTTGCCTAATGTCATAATCCGGGAAATTACATTTTCTATTTTGTAATTTATAGCCAAAATTACTAATATGTTCATATCTTGTCAAGATTTTCAATATAAAATTAGCAAAAAATAGGAGACGTGATATATTTTCAATGGTCAAATAATATTATAATATAGAAAATGTAATACTATTGATAGTTTCACGTGTAATGTGTATCTTAATAGTTTGAAGTATAAGTTATAAAATCAGTGATAGTGAAAAGGGTCAAAAGTGTAATTTTTTAAAATTATTTACAAGTATTAAGAATAGAAAATTTAATGGTTTTCGTTTTTGTCTTTTTAAACCTTTTTAAAAAAACTTGTAGATATCTCGTGATAGGTGTAAACGAAAAACATAAAAAAAAAACATTTTTTTCATCGACTCGGCACAAAATTACAGTCAAAGGACAACGAGCACCAACATTAGTTGTAATTAATATCTCTCTTTTTTCCGCTTATCGGAGAACTCCACCACCGGTCTAAAATCCATGTCCCACCACTCTGTACGGAGATCTTCTGACCGAATTACAAAGCAATTGATGAGAAAGAGTGAGATAGAGAAGTGAGTCTCGTCCGGGATCTACATCTATCCGAACAGGACTCTCTTGTCCGGACAGGTGTGGGTCCGAGCGAAACTCACACTTCTCTCTTCAATATTGCTCTGCAAAGCACCCTAATTGCAGACTATCGATTCCATCACTCTCGAGACTGGAACAACAAAACATGTTACATGTTCACGTATGAAAGACTAGTGCACATTCCTATTAGATTTGTCTACGGCAATTTTTCGTATCTCGGGAAACACTTCCGACCTGGGATAGAACAATCCGTGTCTCCAAACAGATCCCATTCCAACTAAGCATAGCGCGAGCCCATGAAACCCCCATGACTTTCCTAACGATTTACCCTTATAAATGCCCCCTTTCAATTCTTCTCTCCGTACTTCCTTTCTTCTTCTCCTCCTCGTTTCGGCTCGCACCGCAGAGGAGAGAAGAGAAGAGAAGAAAGCACCAGAAAACTACCGGATGGGAAAATTCGTACGAGACACAGACTGCATCCAGCTCATCCGACGTCGTATTGTTGATAAAAAGCAAAAAATAAAAATTAAAGAGGAAAATAAAAAAAGAAACATGTCCGACGCGTTTTGTTCAGACTGCAAGCGGCAGACGGAGGTGGTATTCGACCACTCGGCGGGGGATACTGTGTGCTCCGAGTGCGGTTTGGTGCTGGAGTCCCACTCCATCGACGAGACCTCCGAGTGGAGAACTTTCGCTAACGAATCGGGTGACAATGACCCGGTCCGTGTCGGCGGCCCCACCAACCCACTCTTGGCCGACGGGGGCCTATCCACCGTCATAGCCAAGCCCAACGGAGCCACCGGTGAGTTCCTCTCTTCATCCCTGGGCCGCTGGCAGAACCGCGGCTCCAACCCGGATCGGGGGCTCATCCTCGCCTTCAAGACCATTGCTACTATGTCTGATCGGTAATCTTTCTTGCTTGCCTTCGGATTATGAGCGCTTGGTTGGATGTCGAGAAAGTGTGGGAAATATGTTTAGGCGAGTGAGAAATTTTGATTGAGCTGATTATATTGCAGAATTGAGGGGCATCGGACTTCAATTTTGGATTTTTGTAATTTAGAATCTATCTGGATCGGCTTAAAGTTTTATGCTTCGAAGTCTATTGCTGAAGTGTTTGTTTGTTGATCGTGTGAGCAATTGGATTTGCTGTCCATTTGGCAGCTGAGGAAGTATGAGAAAGGCCATAGAAAAATTGGATCTTGGGTGGTTTGCGGTTTGGGACTCGAAATTTCGAAAATGTGGAAAAGCGCATTTTACAGTCGTTTTATTCATGGTATTTGGAAGCTGAAAATTACAGAAAACATTAGATTGGAGATTGAAATTCTGGGTTTTAAATCGTTCCTCAGTCGAGAGACTATGAAATTGAAAATCTACCTTCTGTTATACCTTATATCACTACACACGGCTTGGCTAAGGGCCTATGCAAGGTTTTTTAAGAGAGAATATCGGTGAGGAAATGTTCAGTTCTTTTGTTATCATACTGTTTTGTTCCTTTAAGACGATTGTATCAATTATCTATGTATTGTAGTTAGTAACTATCTGATGAGAATGGAATACGGATAATTGATTATACAAGTAAGTTTAAATCCACTACAACCAGTACCTCTAAAGAGTGCAATAAAGAAATCTCAAGATCCCATTTTTTGGTTCTCGTCTTTGAGTGCTCTGTTAGTCAATTCAATTTTGGTTCTTTAAAGTTTGGGTGGTCGTTTCCCGACTTCCGTGGCCGTATTTTAGCATGTTGGTGATTCAGATATTGGTTACTGTAATACTGACTTCAAGGAAGTGCATAGGGTTATAGATCAAACCAAGCTGATTGATATTGTCTTGCTGAAGGAGTCAGTGATTGATAAAGCAACCTTCTAAGATAAAGGTGCCAATCTTGATTGGCCAACTACTAGGGTAATCCTGACTTATAAAAAAAAAAACTACTAGGGTAATACTGGTTCTTTGCTCGCAAAGCTAATTTAGCTTTGTGACAAAGCTAGATCTCTCTCTCTCTCTCTCTCTCTCTCTCTCCTAGGGTAACTTATCGCTTTGCCTGTTCAACTGAACAAGACCAAGTTGAAGTTGTCCAAGTGGGGTCAATCATTCAAACTACTTTGAATTAGATGTTATACAGCACGAGGACTCTCCACAGCCACAAAGTGTTTGACGAGCAGACAGGCACACTGTTAGTTTAAGGTCTTTAGTTAGCTATGGTTCCTCTTTTTGGTAATCTTTATCAATTTTAGGTGAATTGCATTGTGCTTTCCAATAATAGTGTATGAGAATTCGAGGACCTATAAGTATTAGTATTTTCTTCTTCTTTTAGATATTGAGATGCTACTCTGAAGTTATATTTTCTGGTAAAAAGCATGCCACGGTACGAAGCTAATGTGGTGATAGTCTTTCAGGTTGGGGCTTGTTGCAACCATTAAGGTACGGTATTTACATGGTGCTTTTTGATCTTTTTCTATGTGACTGAATTTTTAGTGCAGTCACATATCAAATGTCTGCATGCGTACCGACACCCTTATTGTTGTGGTAATCAAATTGTTGCTATTTGAAATATGAACTATGAAATAGCTTCTCTATCAAACAGCAGATGAAATTGGACGGTACGGCCGCATCTTTTAGTTTATGCTGAAAAAGATTTATTAACACAGGATCATCTTCTGCTTCTTTCAAGCTCCATTGTCAAAGTATGTGACTAAAAACTTGCAGTTGATGAGAAAATATGGCAGAGACACCTAAAAGATTATGTTTGCAACCAAGTTTTTACAAAATCTATGAATTTAGAAAATCAATAATAACAGAAAAAATCAGCAAAGACTTATGTTAAAATGAAAGAGCCACGTTTTCACGTGAAAATTCAAAGGAGAAAACAGACAACGTGATACAGGATGCTGATATATTAGAAAGAGATTCATCCATCTGTAAATTAGAGTCCACAAACTTCAATAGTTCAAAGCCGAAGCCAAAAGTCCTCTCCGTTAAGAATAACGAACGAAGTCTTCCACCTTAGTCGCTGAAGTTACGGAAGTTATTGTATACGCAGTCACGGGTTAACTTTAATTGGCAGAGTTCCTCAAAAATGGTGCCTCGTATTTCGGCCTTTTTGTCGACAGCCCACAAAAGAGGAAGCCCTTGATTGGCGTTTAGCATTTGGCGGTGCATGGATCGTGCGCCGTCGTATCCTGAGCCAGCCAATCGGTATCCACTAGAGTCAGCGAGGTGACAGGTTGACACAGGTTGGGCCTTTAATTTCGGTTTGGCAGTAGGAGTTAAAAGAGCGCTTTTATAATAACTATACAGTCAGTAATATAGAAAAAGGCCTTATAAAGCCCAAGCCCGATCGAGCTCTACTACTGGGCCTCTCTACCGGTCCGTAAAAGACCGGACAACCGTGGCGGCCTCCCAATCTAGACCAAATGATGCGTTTTTCACGTGTGGGCTTGAACGGAGGCTTGCTATCGGTCAGCTTATGAACGGCCGTGTTGACAAATGTTGGTCATCAAGGACCTATCCAAGACGAGCCCAGCATTGAATTCTTTTTACAAGCTCGAGTATTTCTTTTTTGTTATTTTTTCCAAAGGTCGAAGTTTCTTGGCAGACATTAGGGTCTTGTTTGAGCCCAATAATTTGGGCTCAAAAATTTAAGTTTAATAATAATAAATTCATCACATAATTTTTTTTATTATAATATTTATTAAAATTATTCTTTATTTTCACCAACTCCCATAACATATTTTTACTTTATAATGTTTTCTAAATCCCAATACCCAAAATTTCCACCCTCAAACATCCTTATATATGTCTGTTTCTTTACAGTTTAATAGCTATGTAGATCATGTGAGCGTGACAAAAGAATAGCGGCCATGATGTTGCCACGTTGCCTAATGTCATAATCTGGGAAATTACATTTTCTATTTTGTAATTTATAACCAAAATTACTAATATGTTCATATCTTGTCAAGATTTTCAATATAAAATTAAAAAACAATAGGAGACGTGATATATTTTCAATGGTCAAATAATATTATAATATAGAAAATGTAATACTATTGATAGTTTCACGTGTAACGTGTATCTTAATAGTTTGAAGTATAAGTTATAAAATCAGTGATAGTGAAAAGGGTCAAAAGTGTAATTTTAAAAAATTATTTACAAGTATTAAGAGTAGAAAATTTAATGGTTTTCGTTTTTGTCTTTTTAAACCTTTTTAAAAAAACTTGTAGATATCTCGTGATAGGTGTAAACGAAAAACATCAAAAGTTTTTTTTTTTCATCGACTCGGCACAAAATTACAGTCAAAGGACAGCGAGAACCAACATTAGTTGTAATTAATATCTTTTTTTTTCTGCTTATCCGAGAACTCCACCACCGGTCTAAAATTCATTTCCAACTACTCTGGACGCAGATCTTCTGACCGAATTACAAAGTAATTGATGAGAATGAGTGAGATAGAGAGGTGAGTCTCGTTCGGAATCCACATTTGTTCGAACAGGACTCTCTTATTCAGGCAAGTGTGGGTCCGAACAAACTCACACGTCTCTCTTCAATATTGCTCTGCAAAACACCCGAACTGCAGAGTATCGATTCCATCACTCTCGAGACTGGAACAACAAAACATGTTACATGTTCACATATGAAAGACTAGTGCACATTCCTATTAGATTTGTCTACGGCAATTTTTCGTATCTCGGGAAACACTTCCGACCTGGGATAGAACAATCCGTGTCTCCAAACAGATCCCATTCCAACTAAGCATAGCGCGAGCCCATGAAACCCCCATGACTTTCCTAACGATTTACCCTTATAAATACCCCCTTTCACTTCTTCTCTCCGTACTTCCTTTCTTCTTCTCCTCCTCGTTTCGGCTCGCACCGCAGAGGAGAGAAGAGAAGAGAAGAAAGCACCAGAAAACTACCGGAAGGGAAAATTCGTACGAGACACAGACTGCATCCAGCTCAATGAGCTCATCCGACGTCGTATTGTTGATAAAAAGCAAAAAATAAAAATTAAAGAGGAAAATAAAAAAAGAAACATGTCCGACGCGTTTTGTTCAGACTGCAAGCGGCAGACGGAGGTGGTATTCGACCACTCGGCGGGGGATACTGTGTGCTCCGAGTGCGGTTTGGTGCTGGAGTCCCACTCCATCGACGAGACCTCCGAGTGGAGAACTTTCGCTAACGAATCGGGTGACAATGACCCGGTCCGTGTCGGCGGCCCCACCAACCCACTCTTGACCGACGGGGGCCTATCCACCGTCATAGCCAAGCCCAACGGAGCCACCGGTGAGTTCCTCTCTTCATCCCTGGGCCGCTGGCAGAACCGCGGCTCCAACCCGGATCGGGGGCTCATCCTCGCCTTCAAGACCATTGCTACTATGTCTGATCGGTAATCTTTCTTGCTTGCCTTCGGATTATGAGCGCTTGGTTGGATGTCGAGAAAGTGTGGGAAATATGTTTAGGCGAGTGAGAAATTTTGATTGAGCTGATTATATTGCAGAATTGAGGGGCATCGGACTTCAATTTTGGATTTTTGTAATTTAGAATCTATCTGGATCGGCTTAAAGTTTTGTGCTTCGAAGTCAATTGCTGAAGTGTTTGTTTGTTGATCGTGTGAGCAATTGGATTTGCTGTCCATTTGGCAGCTGAGGAAGTATGAGAAAGGCCATAGAAAAATTGGATCTTGGGTGGTTTGCGGTTTGGGACTCGAAATTTCGAAAATGTGGAAAAGCGCATTTTACAGTCGTTTTATTCATGGTATTTGGAAGCTGAAAATTAGAGAAAACATTAGATTGGAGATTGAAATTCTGGGTTTTAAATCGTTCCTCAGTTGAGAGACTATGAAATTGAAAATCTACCTTCTGTTATACCTTATATCACTACACACGGCTTGGCTAAGGGCCTATGCATGGTTTTTTAAGAGAGAATATCGGTGAGGAAATGTTCAGTTCTTTTGTTTTCATACTGTTTTGTTCCTTTAAGATGATTGTATCAATTATCTATGTATTGTAGTTAGTAACTATCTGATGAGAATGGAATACGGATAATTGATTATACATGTAAGTTTAAATCCACTACAACCAGTACCTCTAAAGAGTGCAATAAAGAAATCTCAAGATCCCATTTTTTGGTTCTCGTCTTTGAGTGCTCTGTTAGTCAATTCAATTTTGGTTCTTTAAAGTTTGGGTGGTCGTTTCCCGACTTCCGTGGCCGTATTTTAGCATGTTGGTGATTCAGATATTGGTTACTGTAATACTGACTTCAAGGAAGTGCATAGGGTTATAGATCAAACCAAGCTGATTGATATTGTCTTGCTGAAGGAGTCAGTGATTGATAAAGCAACCTACTAAGATAAATGTGCCAATCTTGATTGGCCAACTACTAGGGTAATCCTGACTTATCAAAAAAAAAACTACTAGGGTAATACTGGTTCTTTGCTCGCAAAGCTAATTTAGCTTTGTGACAAAGCTAGATCTCTCTCTCTCTCTCTCCTAGGGTAACTTATCGCTTTGCCTGTTCGACTGAACAAGAGCAAGTTGAAGTTGTCCAAGTGTGGTCAATCATTCAAACTACTTTGAATTAGATGTTATACAGCACGAGGACTCTCCACAGCCACAAAGTGTTTGACGAGCAGACAGGCACACTGTTAGTTTAAGGTCTTTAGTTAGCTATGGTTCCTCTTTTTGGTAATCTTTATCAATTTTAGGTGAATTGCATTGTGCTTTCCAATAATAGTGTATGAGAATTCGAGGACCTATAAGTATTAGTATTTTCTTCTTCTTTTAGATATTGAGATGCTACTCTGAAGTTATATTTTCTGGTAAAAAGCATGCCACGGTACGAAGCTAATGTGGTGATATTGTCTTTCAGGTTGGGGCTTGTTGCAACCATTAAGGTACGGTATTTACATGGTGCTTTTTGATCTTTTTCTATGTGACTGAATTTTTAGTGCAGTCACATATCAAATGTCTGCATGCGTACCAACACCCTTATTGTTGTGGTAATCAAATTGTTGCTATTTGAAATATGAACTATGAAATAGCTTCTCTATCAAACAACAGATGAAATTGGACGGTATGGCCGCATCTTTTAGTTTATGCTGAAAAAGATTTATTAACACAGGATCATCTTCTGCTTCTTTCAAGCTCCATTGTCAAAGTATGTGACTAAAAACTTGCAGTTGATGAGAAAATATGGCAGACACCTAAAAGATTATGTTTGCAACCAAGTTTTTACAAAATCTATGAATTTGGAAAATCAATAATAACAGAAAAAATCAGCAAAGACTTATGTTAAAATGAAAGAGCCACGTTTTCATGTGGCATATGCTATTAATGTATCACTATGTTCTCTGAAATATCCTTGGGGAGTAAAGTATGAAAGGAACCTTAGTTTCGCAGTAGACTTGAGAAAGCCTTAAATTCTCTGATTGTGATGATTACTACAACTTGTTTATTTAAGTGAATCTCATCCATCCGAGCACTCAAGTCTAGGTTAAAGAATCCTTTTGTTTAGATCTAACCCCTCAGATTGTGAAATGCTTCCAAATTTGCTTGAATCGTCTGAAATTTTTAACGATGTTTTAAAGCTTTAAGAAAGAAAAGCCCTTAAAACTGTCTCAAGGCGTAAGCAAATGCCTCAATGAGAACAATGGTCTTAGAAAATCATTTTCTGCACCCATCTCTTTTATTGTATGGTTTGCCTTCATCTAATAATTAGAGAAGGTTATAAGAGAAAATAGAGTAGCCTATGGCCATTAACTCATATCCGAAGTGTTAGCTCTTTTGATCTCAAGTGAATTGATGTTTTCTACTACGGATCTGTAGATGCAGAGATGTTTAGTATGATGGCAGAACCATGAATGAAATACTCTTGTTTCGGAAATGTGATAAACATTATAGTGCAAGTCTGTGTAATACGAACTCTTGCGTGTTTGATGGTGCCTATGGAGGGAGCGTAATAACCGCTGTTTTGAGGATGGTTCTTTGCCTCTACCAATGTTACATGGCTTTTTTATGTTTACTCTTTTTTGTTGGGCTGATGCGGTGTTAGGGTGCCCGTTTGTTGATTTTCAGGATTTCCTTAGTTTCGTAGCTGGTTTGGATGAGTGATTTCGGTATAGTCCCTTGGACTGTTTTCACACATCAATAAAATTATCTTGCTTATCAAAAAAAAAATATGTTCTCTCTGCTGCATGTATGAGGACACAGATTTGTCCATGACAAATTTAAAATATCATCTTGAAAATGTAAACTACGATGAATTTCTAGCTCCATCCTCGGACCTCAATTCTCTTTATTTTTATTTGGCTTTTGGAGTTGTTTTTGTTCCTCTTCTATTGTTATGTTGGTTTTCAATAGCCCTGTGATTCTAATTTTGTCTCCTGTGATGGTGCTTTTTAAACTGATTTGAAGGACCGTGCGAATGAGATATATAAGAGGGTGGAAGATCAAAAGTCTAGCAGAGGAAGAAATCAGGATGCACTGTTGGCTGCTTGCTTGTACATCGCTTGTCGACAAGAAGACAAGCCACGCACTGTAAAGGGTACAGCTTATGTCTCTTTTAATATCTGGATGCTTCCTGATTTATCATTCCCCATGTGAATGAGCTTCCCTGAAACTGTGGATTTCAACTAGAAATATGCTCTGTTGCCAATGGAGCCACAAAGAAGGAAATTGGCCGAGCCAAAGAATATATAGTGAAACAACTGGGGTTGGAGAATGGCCAGTCGGTGGAGATGGGAACAATACATGCTGGGGACTTTATGGTGAGCTATGTCTTCTCTGAAATAAACAACTTCTTTCGAGAATTCATGAATTTATAGAGAGAGACTGACTTCAATATTAACTGAATCTATAGAGGCGCTTTTGTTCTAATCTTGGTATGAATAATCAAGCGGTTAAGGCCGCCCAAGAAGCTGTTACCAAGTCGGAAGAGTTTGATATAAGGTATATCTGGTTTTCACTCATATCATATTTTCTTATGCAGCAACTAAACATATCTTCATGATTAAAGTTTTGCCTGGGGATGAAATTGGGTTGTGGGGAGCGCGAACCCCCATTTTGTGCCCAATTATTGCCCATCTTACAGGGGAAATAAACTGAGCTGATTGATTGTCTTAAACACATGTATTGCAGTAGTCAATATATGTAATGTATTTTTTTTACTCACTATTTTGCTGATATTAATGATTCTTTTTCCAAACTTTCAGGAGAAGCCCCATATCAATTGCAGCAGCAGTCATTTACATTATTACTCAGCTTTCAGATGATAAGAAACCTCTGAAAGGTGAATGCATGTCTCTTTATTTAGAAGGGCGTATCACCCTTTTTTGACACTTGCATATTCATAGAGATTTAGAAGGCGCTGAAGTTGTTGAATGATTGAATCATGTTCGTCTTAGGAATAATTTTCTGAGGCCTGAGATAGGTTGTTCTTGCAATCCATGCAAAAGAGTTGCTCTTGTGGACATCTGATTAAATCTAGCAGCTAAATGTTCTCTACTATGTGAAATGCTCTGATTTAAGCCATGCGAATGCAGATATTTCTCTTGCGACTGGAGTTGCAGAAGGGACAATAAGGAATTCCTACAAGGATCTTTATCCCCATGTATCAAAGATAATACCGAGCTGGTATGCTAAGGAAGAGGATCTCAAGAACCTTTGCAGCCCTTGAAATGTAGAGTAAACAATAACGGGAATATTTATAGCAACTTCGAGTTGGTTTGGGGCATTCGTTCTTGGATTTATTGAACTCTTTTAGATATAAACAATGGAGAAGTCCTTCTTATCTTCCTTATCTTTGCCCTTGCATTCAAACAAAAAACATTCCAAAATACGCAGAGCCTCTGAACAGTGCAAATTATAGAAACGGGGGAGTGCGCATTTTTGCCTCTTGTTCCAATGAACTTCTGTTGTATAGTTGCCTCAATTAAACCTCTTTTCATACTTCAGTCTTCAAGCCTTTCAAAGGCCGGGAAAAATTTACAGTCATAACGGTCTTCTCTGCAATTTTCTTTCCAATTGCACGAGTTTTGGATTTTTTATTATTGATGTTTTCAGTAGTAACGGTCTTCGGAATCCATGACACTGCTTGAATGGTCAAAAGTTAGTAATGTTGTCAATTTGTATGGGTCCGCCTGAATAGATGGTTCCTAAACCATACAAACAGAACCTTATAATTCTGGTAAGAACCGGAATTCCTGTTTCAGTTCCGGCATATACCGAAGCTGGAAGTTCTGGCATATACCGAAGTTGGAAGTCATTTTTTACAATTTCTAGAATTGGAACCGGAAATTTTGGCGAAATTACCAGAAATAAAATAAAGTATAACATATGAAATTTGATTGAATGTTTATTTTAGAATCTAGATTTTGGATGAAAATTTTACATTTATTTTTAATTTATGATAAATAATTAAAAAATACCAAAATTTTCGATGTTTTTTTAAATAGGGCTCAAAATAAAATATAACATATGATTTGTATCAAATTTGTTTGAATGTTTATTTTAGAATTTAGATTTTAGTTCAATGTTTATATTTATTGTTAATTTATGATGAATAATAATAAAATCTTCCAATAATTCGGTTCAAAAAAATAATTTTAACTCGTTAGGTCTAAAACAATATGTCAAAAGAAGTCCACGTGCCAAAAAAACGAGACCCACAAACTTATGAAAAATGGGCTTTGGGATGAAAAGTGGGCTTTCGAATCTGCGACCATGCAGCCCCAATTCTATAAAAGGTCCTTAGGCTTTCCAAAACACCTAATTAACGATAAAAAGGACAAACACAGCCCTCAACTATCCAGCCCATAACAGCTCAACCATCTCAGTGATCTCACCATGAGACAATCGCACGTGAAGTTTGAACTCTCTGCCTACCAGCTTCTGGTGTCTTCTCTTTTCTTCCAGCTCTTTGCGTTTTCCATAAGCCTATCTGACTGTGAACCGTAACAGAGCTGCATAACTGGATTGCCATCCTTACGGCCCCTTTAAGATGATAACATTGCTAAGAGTTTTAATGATTAAAACCTTCATACTGTTAGAATACTAAGTGAATGATCATTAGAAAGCTCATCACTTTCCAAGTTTCCATGACCTTTAATGTTTGGCCCAAACTATTTCGTTATATATGGTGTAAAGGATCTGCTTATTTTTCCACCTGATGCACGCAGCCAAATGCCTGCTGGCTGCTGCTACGGACTCCATGCCATTAGAAAGCTCATCACTTTCCAAGTTTCCATGACCTTTAATGTTTGGCCCAAACTATTTCGTTATATATGGTGTAAAGGATCTGCTTATTTTTCCACCTGATGCACGCAGCCAAATGCCTGCTGGCTGCTGCTACGGACTCCATGCCATTGGAGCTACTTTTTTCCTTTACACGCAATCATGGGTCGGTTATCCACAAGCATAATCCTGCACGACTGGTTCCACTTCCCATTCCTTCCAAGTTCCAACTACGTACGAACCAGAACAAAGTCATGCTGGGGCAAAGGTTAGACGTATTGTGCATCGTAGAGGAGTCTTGTAGGGATCTTTGTCAAATCACGTTTTTCCTCCCCAAAAAGTATGGCTATGCCTCTTTTTACTCGAACTCTCTAGCAGTGGCTAGTAAGATCCCAGAATTAATGTTAAAAATAGGCTCTCAGCTGTCATCCTTTGAGTCACGTTTTTTGCCCAAGAGGATAATATCATGTCAGATCAGCTGAGTTGTTTTAACACCTCAGTAGGCTCTAAAAGGCGTACCAAACACTCTGAAGAGCCGGCGGACTAAAAGACCCTACAAAGTTCCACGAGGGACGAATAAGCCACTTAAGACAGGAACATCACAGAAGGCATCAAATACAAGCTAATATGCCTAAAAATAGGAAATAAACAGCAGAAAAACCAACACAAGCCGATAACATAGATGCTAACATAAAACACAGAATTAAAACTAAGCAAGCCCTAAACATTGGGGCAAGCCCAAACGGGCGAAAATAGAACATAGGCCACGGTAAGATCCATGGAGACGCTAGACATAACAGGACCGGAAGCAGCGGCGGCAGAGGGCGGTGGTGGGCAGAGGAGATCCATAGCAGAAAATGGAGGACAAAAGCCACAGAGGCCTGTCTGGCAAAGATAGGCAGGGGGCGGAGGCCGGAGGAGGCCATTCGCGCTCCAAAAGTGGTCGGCGCGTGAGATCCACGCGCAGCGCTTGGGGCGGGTGTGTTAGGGTCCCCGGTCTAGGACTCCATAACAATCACCAACTCCTCCACGTGATCCGCTCCAACACCGTAATCGATCCTCCCGAACCGTTTCTAGTAACACACGAAGGAAGAATTTAGGATCAAAACACTCAACAAATGAATAATACCTCACTCTTATTACGAAGAACGTGGTCTTAAGATTATTAGTCCTTCGAACCACAAGAACACAAGAACAATCGTACAAGGGTTATTAGCCCAAGCACGCCCAACTTAAGAGGTTATTAGCCCCCAAGTCTACTGGCATAAACGTGCCTATGTCTGGCCACTCTCAGAAAGCTCTCTAGCTCTCACTACTCAACTCTTCTCTGAATGCATTCTAATGCTCCTAAGGAGTGCTTATATAGGCCTTCTCAGGAGCTTACAAAACCCTAATAAAATCAAATCAAATCAATCTAAATCAAATCTTCAAGATTCTAAGGAAACAATTCCCAGAATCAGGGAGATTTGATGATACATTCCTAAATCATCAAAACTCAGAAAGAAAAGACAATCTTCTAGAAACATCTAATTCTAGAAGATAAGATTTATTGAATTACTACCATAATCAGAGGCAATCTCTGAAGATGCTGATCTCGCTGTCGTCCGCCGCCATACTCCTCCTTGGGTGGTAATGCTCCTCCGACTCCCAAGGTCATGCTCATCACTTCCCGTCCAGTCACCGCTAAGGGTGGTGGTGCTCCGCCACCGGCGGTGGCTGCTGTGGTTAGCCACTCTTGGCCCTCTGCTGCTGCTTGGCTTGGCTGGGGGTCAGGGCCCTGCTGTGGTGCTAAGTCATGGCAAGGCCATGTGGTGGCCATGAGCTTGTCATGGCATGTCTGCGGCTGACTGACTTGCTTGCTGGGCGTGGGCATTGCTGGGCTGCCATGACTTGTCAGTGGTGCCAGTGTGCCTTGCTCGCGCGCGCATGCTGATGCCATGACTTGTCTGTGGTGCCTCGGCTGCGCGCGCTGTGGGCGTGTCATGTGCTCCTGCCGCGCGCGCTGTGGGAGTGTCAAAGGCGCCCATGGGTGTCATTGGCGCCGCATCTCGTGTGCTATCCTCCTCCTCGCAGCCGTTCAGTCCAAGGTCTTCTCTGGGGACCCTTTCAGGGTGGAGCAACACGTGCCGGCGTGGTAGCGTCGGACGACCGTGGGTGTGGAGTGCGGCACCTGCTGAAGACCTCCAGACGGCGCGTGTCCACTAGGAAGGAGCGGAAACCGCCGAACACCAAGGAGAAGCCACCTGCAAAAGAAAAGCAAAAAAAGGCTAAAACCAACCACAAACAGGTACCAACCGAACTAGAGAAGGGAAAGGGAGAGAGAAGATGGAGGAGGGGAAAAAGAAAGGGAAAAATGAGGAGGGGGGATGAGGGTTGCTGGGGGTTTGGGTAAAACAGAGAGGATTGTTTCCTTGTTGTTTGGTGAAAAAATGTAAAAACTTCTGGTTGTAGGCTCAGATCAGTTGAGTTGATGATAAAGGCCCGTATCTACTTTCTGTCGGGCACGAGTACTTTCCTTGATCTAGTTCCCATTTCCGGTTATCAGATCACGTTCGCCATTATAATTTGTGTACGACACGTAACTTTCTCTTCGCGCTCTTTGTGATTTCTTCCTGTCAAGGATATTATGGATGAACTCCAGTTGCTGATAGACATTAGAACAGAGAAACTCACGGAGGAATCAGGGACTCCAGTAAACGATGAAAACCAATTGGATCGATCAAGATAAGAATTCTAAGGGATATATAAAAAAGATATGCATGCCGTAATGTCCTTTTGTTGTTATTAAGTTATACGTAGTTGTAATTATCCGTCATATATATAACGAAGCAAACCAACTGATTCTTTAATCTGGTAAATTTACTGAATTAATTTGAGGGGTTCAAATTTAGGATCTTTCCGTCGTAATTATCTCGTTGTAGGAGAATGAACCTCTGGGAGATTAATTTTCATGTAATCTTTAATTCATAATCTCCTTTTAACCTATTGACCTAAAAGCTTATCAGTCACTTTAATTAGGACAATATTCATTATGAACTGAAAGAACACCAAATATGTCCGGAACGGGACTTGGTGCAATGCATCAATTCATCATGACTACAGAATGAAAATCGTCATTTGTGCATTGATATTGATATAAAATTCATATGTTCTTCATGTTACCCATGAAAAATATATTATCTGTTATACTTATATATACTTGACTGGAATTAATCTAACTCACTTCTGAGAACTAATCCTTAAAAAACTGTACTTCTGGATTATTCTGGACAAAGTGGTACCGTCTTTGGAGAAGGTAAACATGATCATACGTACTTCAATCCACTGCATGTCCCTGCCGCTTATAATTACTTTAGGTACATTTTCGTTAAGATAAGCAACTTATAATTGATGGGGATGTTTTGTCAGCAAGTCTGAAAAGAATCATTGTCGGCTATAAAGGGTTTGGATTCAGTACAGACCGTACGGGTCCAGACACATCCAGACCCACGGTCTGGATTGAATCCAAACTCATCTAACGCCTCACAGATCTCCATCTCATTTAATGAGGCCTGTGAGGTGTTGGCTTGGTTGGGCTTCTTGTAGAGCTGACCAGACGCGCATCAATACTATTTTTCTCTCTTTAGCCGCACTGGTTGGACCATTAAGCAAGTTGTGCGTCCAGTTCTCCGACCAGTACGACTTGAACACGTGTTTTTATTTTATTCTCAAATACTCCATTTCAAACATCGGTTTCTAAATCCTAGCTTCTAAATCCCCTAAATCTCACTACTCTTCTCTCCCCTCTTTCTTGTTGTCGCGTTGCTCTTTTTTTTTGTTATTGAGAGACCTTAGGAAAATAAGAAATCGCACGCAGGTCACGGCCTAGACGCATACTTATTATATGTCGTGATCATTTCTTTAATGTACATGTAATCCATATAAAAAATGTTAAAATTTTGGAAAGCCGATGTTTTGAAGTACTACATGGCCCAAATGTGTACTCATGTATGTGATGCTAATTGTTGAAATTTAGGAAATCAATGTTTTAAAAACATGCTTTAAGCATTGATGTTTTAAAGAAATTTGGGAAGCCGATGTGTTAAAGTTGTTTCATCATTCCACTTAGAATAACTTTGTAAACTAGTCGAAGTGCAAGAGTGCACTTTGAAGATGTACTGAAATGCTATTGAATTTGACTTTTAGTGTCTTAAAAAGATGTTACAAGTATAAATTAAGGGAATATGACAATGATGAACACTGTCAAGGCATACATTCTGTTGAATTAAGATGCTTATGTATGAAATTTATAGAGAGACAAAAATGGCCTTTGATAGCCCATGACAACTATGTTATTCGTATATAATATGAAAATATAAGCATATTGATGTCATAAATAGGTTCCCTTGAAGATGTGATGCAATGTTTTTATTGTTAGCGAGATAAAATTGTTATTGTTTGATAAATTTTTAAGCTATCTTTTAACAAAAATAGTCGAACTCTTTTTCCTTCTTATTTTTGTTTAAATAGAAAAATTTTCTATCTCAACTAATGATGCGGTTAGACCACTAGTTTTGTGGCTACTATTTTTTATATGAATGATGTGGTCCGGCCACTGATTTTTGGTGAATTGATTTTTTCTTTGATGATGTGGTCAATTATTTTTACCTCAACAATGAGGTCAGACACGTGTTACAGTCGCACCGGTCGAAGAACTAGTCGCACAACTTGTTTAGTGGTCCGACTAGTGCGGCTAAAGAGAGAGAAAAAAGGGTATTGATGCTCGTCTGGTCGGCTCCACGAGGAGCCCAATCGAGCCAACGCCTCACAGGCTTAATTAAAGAAGGTAGAGACATGTGAGGCGTTAGATGAGTTTGGATTCAATTCAGACCGTGGGTCTGGATGTGTTTGGACCGTACGGTCTGGACAAAATCCAAACCCGGCCACAAGTACTCCTGGATTGCACAGATTACGTGGATTTGGCTCCTGATAAATTGTGATGGAGATGATAGGCTTCTGTCATTTTTTCTCTCTTTCAGGCGAAGTATAAACATATGTGAAGTACTACCGAAACTCTTATCAGAAAGATAGCGCTGATCCATTTTTACGAAGAAGACTGTTTGATGAGACTAGATGGTGATATTTGCATTGTGGTGGAGTTTTGATGATGAAAGGAGAGAGATGGCGATTACGGCCACAGATCAGAAACTAGGAATTTCTTTCAAAGATAATTTTTGGTAGTTTGAGAGAACATGGCTCGAGACTACCAGTTGATTTGTTTTTATAGTACAGAAGTAGAGACATATATAATTCATGAAGATGCGTTTGATCCTATTAACGGAGTCAAAGGGACAAGCTGACAAGATTGAAGGGACAATGAGGAATGTTGCAATGGACAGAGATGATATAGATCAGTCAAAAGTTTCTTGGTTTGTCGCAGAAATTTTAGTACTCTTGTACCAGGAGATCATGAATGTTCCGAGCAATCATTTAGAACAGAAACAACTGCTAGAAGACAATAACTAATGCATCCATATCTCGTTACGTCTCTTGGAGTCTTGGATCACAGTAATTAATAATAATATCATCCACGACAAAAAGTAGAATGCTTTTGGAATCTGCTTCTCGCAATTCATCTTCAGAGACCATGAGGTGGGCAATAAGTTAATGTGGCAAGGGAAATTCCACGTCGACGTCGTGTTACAACAGTGCTCCAAGAAATAGACAGGCTAGCTAGAAGAGCTTTTGATGCCCGACAAAAGCTTTTGATGCACGTTGTCTTCATTCTATCTTTTTATGCATGTCAACTGGAAAAGAAAAGGAGACTAATTGCAAGTGGTGAAAAAGTGGGGAACTTATCCAAATATCCAGTCGAAGTTTTCTTTATTTTTCATTTTAAGGACGCACGTTAGTGCATTAATTGATAAAAGACTTGGTACAAATTAACTAATTAAGGAGTTATGGTGGATCCGCTGCAGTACCGTACTTCCATGTGTACATGATAAAGCTCTAATTTGAGGGTAATACCCTTGTTCCGAGAAGCGGTATCATGTACTTATAGGCTACGTAAAAAGCTTGCGTACGTTATGGGAAATTTTCAAGGTAGATTGCTGCTGCAAGGATTCCTTCGATGATTATGGTAACTGTCCAATATTCATTTTCAAGAGGAAAGTTGAGAGCGCATTGGCAACGATCTTCTTCGTTTCTAATTCTAGTGATTCTGTACGTATAAGCAGGAAAGGGAGCAGCAAGCCAGCAAGTGGTTCACTGGAGACCATGTACGTTTTGGTCCATTCAGGCATGGAGAAGGCTGTCATGACCATCTCTCAATCATGGCAGAAACAGTCCCATAGCTCCACATGGTGGAGATATTCGAGTTATCTTTGACTCTTCCTTTGGAATAGAATTTCACTTTACCGTGAAGCATGCATATGATACTTTGGCGGGAAATGCCCCACGTCCCGCCCCCACGTCCCGCCAGCATCCCGCTGGCTGACGTGGTGGTGGGGCCCAGCCATTTCATTGGCATGGGAATTTTCCAAAGTGAAGATGGGTTCAGCTTTCTTCTATGATGTTACATATATATCTCTCGCGTCATATATATCACTTTCGACAGAGAATCATGAGTTTGGCTTTGGCATCATGTATCTTTCAGTTAGCTCTTTCTCTTCTTGTCGGTACATAGCCGTCGGACATCTTTATCGTACACGTACAGATCTCTCACTTTTCTCTCTAGTAATATAATCGATTCCATTTTCGTCTTCAGACTTTCCCTGCTCTCTCTCTCTAGTAAGCGAGACCTTTGTTATCTTTATCTCTGTCCCACTGATTCCATCAGTTGTCGTTTCTCTAGCTCGTTTTCATCTACTGCCTTCTTCAACGATTGAATTTTCAGCTGATTGCAAAACTGCGTCGTTTTTTCTTTCTAGCCAAAACCGGCAAGGTTAAGTCTCTGAATTTCTCTCTTTCTCCTCTCCATTCTAAACGCAGTCGTTACGACTCTTTTTCGCCTACTGCTTCTTCTTACGATCCGCATCGAAACGAGTTGCTCTTAGGACTAAATTTTGACAACGAAAAGAAAAAAAAAAAAAACGTTTATGAATTCTGGCTAGTTTTCGTGTTTCCGAACTTGTCTGCGAGTTGGACTTTGACTTGTTTTGTAGACTATTATTCTTCGTTCCTTCTTGGCTCAATATACGTTGTCGCGTGTCTCAACGTTGAGCTTTATTGTTTGAATTGGGATGATTCGGGTTTGAGTTTATTGAAGTAAACCGAGTTTAACATTTGGTGTTTGTAGTATGCTTTGGTTGCTGAGAAAACATAGTAGAATAGAGTCATTCTTAACAATTTCACAGTTTTTCATATTATGTTCATAACTTAGCCAAACAATTATTTTCCAGATTTTATATAGGCGAATCACTTTTTCCTTGTCCCTTTTCCGGAGCCGAAATGAATGGGCAATCTGGATTCTGTTTATTTAACATTTTTTTTTCTTTTCCTCCATTTTCTTATGAACCAAACAGAAGTTTATTTGGCCTTTCTATACATATTAGTACATGCATATTTTTGCAAACAACTATTTTTCTCCAACTTTTCGATTTCCGTGACGGATTGAACATGAGGGTCTTCTTTTTTAATTGTATGTGGCTATGTAGGAGACTAGAGACTTGGCCACTGGCTGCGAACTTTAGTTACCGGAAGGATTGCATCTGAAAGTGGAGCTTCTACGTAGGCCCAAGGGCAGCTTGGTCATTTCAGATGGAAGAAATGCACTTATGACGCACATGGACGAAAAATCGTTTCATTTGATAGAGAATTTAGACAATGGGCTAAGATTGACAGATTTTGAAAAATAGAAATCTCGAATTGTTGGATTGAAAAATAAGGATAATAACTTGACTTTTGCCAAAATATAAAGGTTTAACTATGACTTTACCCCATTAATTAATTAAGAAGTTACTGTAGATCCGCTCCACTGTACTTCCATCTTGCGTAAGTTTTCTTCAATGATTATGGTAATTATTGTCCTATATTCTTTTTTTCAAGAGGAAAATAATTGAGAGCATCGGCAATATTATTGTATATATCTTTCAAGCTATTTCTCTTTATCGTGTCAGTACCCTCCTTTATCAAGGTGGATGACATTATATTACACAGATGTATGTAGGACATCTTTAGCGTGACAGATCTAGTCTCACTTATATATTTATTCGAACGCCAAATAGATGAAAATGAGGTTAATGCATGCGTACGAAGATAGCATAAAATATTGTTTGCTTAACATGAAAAATTGTCTTTTATTTGGTAATTTATTGAACAAAATATCTACATATACTAGAATAATCCCAGTAATTAATTTCCCTGGATAATTGACAGATCATCACTTTATATGTATTCTTTCAATTAATGACTTGATCAACATATTTATATAATCGGATTAATTGCCATGTGTGTGTATATATATAATCACGTCTTCATCCATTACTCTCGCTAATATAATAGCACTTTCTTTGACGTGTTCTAGTCATCATGTGCCATTTAACTAAGGAGTACTCATAACCCAAAGCAATGTGGCAAAAGCTCCATAAACCCACAGCCTTTTTAGCCCAAATAATATTAATACTCATAAGATCAGAGTCTCAATTAAATAACTTTTATTTTTCTCCAAGCTTAATTTATAATTCATAGGAAACTAATTAATTAATTCTATACTGAAGATACAATGCGCATATTCTCAGATAATGCTATACATTAATCCAATTTATTTGAATTTCTATATATTTTATTGTCGTTGATATTGGAAAGATCCCATATGCTTGCTATTACGGACGTTGATTTCCCCTTAATTGTCCACCCACGTATTTTCTTCGCCATATATTGCATTTGCCAATTGAATTTCCATCTTTATTGCCATGATTCATGGGATTTAGTTTCGGACTCATCGCCTTATAAGCACGTCTTCACGTATCTCCATAACCTAATTCGCTGTTTGCTCATTAATTCACTTTCTGATCAACGTGGTGTCCACTAAATTAATTGGCATATCATGCTATACGTGGAAATCCGAAGGCTGGAAAATTAGGGGGAAATGATCAAAACGCTCTACGAAATACCGTTGTGCCTTTCTCCTGCCACCAAGGATCGATGTGACAGCACTGCTGTACTAGTGTAATTGTTCATCAATAAACTTTAAAGCTAATGTTAACGGCAAATTGCAACAGATGATCCCAATGCATTTTGCTTATAAAAACCCTTTGATCACAACCAGAAAGTGCTGCGCCCGAACCTCATAGAAGACTCAACAAGTACTGTACCATAAACCTTTTTGAACCTGCAGATTTCATCAATGGCTAACCACCAACACCGTCAAAGCGGCTGTGGCATAAATGGCCTACACCAAACCGATGTGGTGGTGGTGATGGTGCCCTTTCCAGCACAAGGCCACCTCAACCAGCTTCTTCACCTCTCTCATCTTATTTCTGCCTACAATGTCCCAGTCCACTATGTCAGCACCGCCATCCACAACCGCCAAGCCATGCTTCGCTTACATGGTTGGGATCATCCGAATTTGGTTTCAAACAATATCCAGTTTCATGACTTAACAATTCCGTCTTTTCTCTCCCCTCACCCCAACCCAAATGCACCAAACAAGTTCCCTTCACATCTCCAACCATTGTTCAATGCTTCCTTGCATCTTCGGGATCCCGTGGCAAAGCTTCTGCGTGAACTTTCGTCCAACGCAAGAAGAGTTATTGTCATCAATGATTCCTTGATGGCATATGTGGTGCAGGACGTCGTAAGTATCCCTAACGCTGAGTCGTACACTTTCCACGCTATATCGGCTTTTGGATGTGTCCTGTTCTATTGGAGAAACGAGCTAGGAAATCTTTCAGAAGAAGACGCCAGGATCCCAAAAGACATTCCATCTCTTGTAGGTTGCGTCACGGCTGAGTTCTCGGACTTCAGTGCTGCACAACGCAAGTACCAAAAGTGCTGCTCTGGGAGACTCTACGACACATGTAGGATCATAGAGGATACATTTATGGATCTCATACAAGAGATGGAAGGAGACAAAAAGCAATGGGCTATCGGGCCATTCAATCCGGTGAGGATGCCCGAGAAGAAGAGTTCAACTGGACGTCACAAGTGCTTGGAGTGGCTGGACAAGCAGGCGCCAAACTCTGTTATATACGTGTCTTTTGGGACGACAACTGCCATGGAAGATGAGCAAATAAAGGAGCTAGCAATTGGGTTAGAACGAAGTGAGCAAAAGTTCATCTGGGTGTTGAGAGATGCTGATATAGCAGATGTCTTCAATGGGGAAATCAGAAAACCTGAGATTCCTAAAGGGTTTGAAGAGAGAGTTGAAGATAGGGGAATGGTGGTGAGAGAGTGGGCTCCTCAGTTGGAAATCCTAAGCCACCCATCGACTGGTGGGTTCATGAGTCACTGTGGATGGAACTCTTCCATGGAGAGCATCACCATGGGGGTGCCAATAGCAGCGTGGCCAATGGCCTCAGACCAGCCAACGAACGCTGTGTTGATAACAAAACTACTCAAAGTTGGTATCATCGTAAAGGACTGGTCGCGCAGGGATCAGATAGTGATGTCAACCACTGTAGAAAATGCAGTGAAAATGTTGATGGCATCGAAAGAAGGGGATGTGATAAGGAAAAGGGCAGTGGATTTGGGAGGTGCTGTCAGGGGTTCCATGGATAAAGGTGGAGTTTCACGCATGGAGTTGGATTCTTTCGTCGCTCATATCACTAAGTAGATCAGATTCTTGGAGATCAAGACATAGCGAAAACAAAACAATAATTGTTATAATCCGAAGCTTGTGGATAGCAGCTTGAATGTTGAGAGGCTCTTATATGGATTAAAATGTATGTTTTGTTTGATCTATGCCTGAATTAGCCAAGGGTCGACTCATTTCCTTCTCTTATTTAAAGAAATGTTGCATGCTTTTATATATGATGCATAAAATGGTGTTTGCAGCCGGTCATTCCAAATTTCTGATCTCATAAAATCTTTCTATTAAATTATCTATTTTTATTATAATAAACATAAAAAAATTCAATCAAATTATCTCCCTACAATTTTTCACTAATTTGGCATAACCAAAATTTTAGCCATTTTGATTTACAAAGACCACCGCTGCACGAAAATAATCTATGTATGTAAGATAAGGATATACGTGTAGTTTTGGACGTGTATTTATGCACACACGGGGACCAAGCTAGGGGGGTTACAGTGGAATCGGGGGTGATTTGGCCCCCAACCGCCCCCACTACCGTCCTGGCCGGTAAGTCAATTTTGGCCACCACCCCTGCCCTGTCAAGAGGGCAAATCGGGGGCTATTTTAGGCTAGGGGGAAGCTGTTACCTCCTACCTTCCGTAGAGAGAGAAAGAGAGTTGCAGATTAAGGAGGCGGCAAGACAAGACGTTTCGTCTTTGGAGTCAAAAATCAAAACCAACCGTTTGGTTTTATTTTTCGAAAAGCGAAAGCGATTGGTTTCCGTCTTGGGGCAAAACCAAAAGGAATAGGAATTCATGAATCGTTTTCGCTTTTGGGCTTTGCTTTTCAAAAGCAAAACGCAATGTTTTTGTTTAGACAACGGCTTGGAGTGGCTGGACAAGCAGGCGATGCAACTTGGACGTGATTGCGTTTAGAAAGAAAATTGATTTGGATGCCCAAAACTGAGTTAAATCAAAAGGCAAGAAGAGAAGCTCGGGCTAGTCTAGACTGATGTGTCTTACACCACTTATAATGGTAGTAAAATGGCCTATTGTCCACTAGCTCTAGTTGGTTGATTTCTAGCTCTATAATTGATACCACACCCAGATTTCCCAAGCTAAACTCCCGTCACTTTCCGCAGACCGTGTTACCAAATACCTGTGCATAGGTGTGAGTTACACGCAAGTATCAATCAAACTTTCCGCGGTGGCTTTAAAGAGATCTAGAGATTTTCTTGGTTTATTTTAGGTTTTCGATAATTTTTTAGCTTGGCTTTAAGTTTTTCACTTGTAGCCGACCAATTTGATTGTTAACACAGTATTGCTCCGCCACAAGTGAGGTTTTTTTAATATAATTCGGACGTGTCTCCGTCTTTCCTTAAAAACAAGAAATAAAGATCTAAAACTTGCATGATGTTTTCTCATTTAGAACTGCAAAATGACAGGAAATACCCGTTATTAGTATGATGTTCCATCCACTGGGATTGTGTGATTTGACTAAAGCTCTTGCCATCTTTACAATGCAGCATATAATCCCGAAGTCTAGAACTGCATCAGCTGCTGCGCAGCATTAAGGTAGGAAAGGAAGCTCCACCTTTTTGAAGGAAAAGAAACTGACCCGTCCATACTCTACATGACAAAATAGCAAAGGAATGCCACTGCATTGCCTCTCAAGGACTTCAACATCTGCTATGGACGGTGGATCACCCCTACAATAGGAAGCAAGTCATTAGAGATTTAAAAGCTTTTTTTCCACGTTTGCAGATTGAATAATAAATTATAGATCTCTTACAGAGAAACTGGAAAGACCTACTATCGATGGATTCCTGAGAGATGATATATCAATTAATCTTCTTCAAGCAACGATTCCAATATTGTGGATCAAGTTGTTATACTTTTCAAAGATGACAAAGAGAGGCTTCCTTCTCAGGATGCCAGTGTCCACAAGACGGGCATTGTAGGAAAGCCTTATCACATCAGGTGCTACCTGATCAGAAAGGCTTATGTCTGAATCCAAAACTGTATGAAATATACCATGGACGCATTTCTTATATACTCCACAGGAAGCATACAGTCAAATCTTGATTCGCATATTAAGAATGTAAGAAAAGCACGAGTTCATTTTCAGGTAAATTCCTCAAGATATCGTATCTTGAAACCCAGAGCCACATATGCTGGCTGTTGCAGAATGTTTTCTACTAAACATAATTGGAGAAAGGAAGTGCTTTATCTCATCGAAAGGTTTAATAAAAGCACAAGTCTATGCTATATGATAAATAACAATTATCAATCAACAGCCAAAAGAGAAGAGGTTAGTCAAACTCTGATGATTTACCAATATGATTACCTGGTTAAGCAGACCACAAAGCTTGGATCGCCAGGAGAAGACTTTCTAAAATTGCTGTTTGGAAGATAGACATCAAAAACTGGCCTTGCTTCAGTGATATGCATATCATTAAACACTTGAATGATGGATTTCTCCTCTTTCAATTCCTCGTCCACCACTTCACTGATTTCTGGAGAGCCTTGAATAGAAACAGATTCACAGCTACTCTTAACACCCTTCATAGACCAAGCAATACCATGCCGCCCAATAATGTAACCAAGAAATTTCAAGTGCCGATAAACTTCAAAGTGCTCCCAAGAGTCTCCACTAGCCTTAGCATGAATATCTTTTAATGAAAGACGATCATAATTGTCATCCATGAGAAGCAATGCCCCTATTTCCACCAAAAACCTACCAAAATTAAGAATTTACCCTTCACAAATGATTCCATCTCGACAGAGAATGAAAATGACGTAATTCAAACAATAAGGACAGTTACTCCACCAATACTGCCTTTCACTTAGAACATCTATTTATCACTTTGCAAGTGTCGCTTAAAGTACCAGTAACTCACAGGATAGGACTGAACTTACTCAAAAATATTGTTTGAAGTATTTTCCCCGCCTTTTTCCCAATTCGTCCTTCAACTTTTATACAGGGCAATTCATTATCTCCCACCAAAGCCACACATTCTATAATTTCACACATTTTTCTTGAAATTTTTTCAGAAGGCATTTTGTGAGAGACAACGAGAGCATTAACTCTCTCCTTTACACTACACAATTTTCAGCTGGAAAAAAAACGTGCAAAATTATGCATACATCAAATAAGGATACCAAGACAAATTAGTGACAATGCAAGAGAATAAGGAATAGATACAAACAGATCTACTAAGCTCTACTTCTATATGTACTGGGATAGAAATTAAAAACAAACAATTAGCTGATTCGTTAATTACTTGGCAAAACACATACGTAAGATGTTAAACTACAATATATATATATCTATATCATTTTTCACCTACAATGTTTCTTCAATTGAGAAATAAATCTTGCCGCACCGAACTATCCCCATTGTCCTCAACACTTTTCCCTTGGTTTCTACGACCTCAGCCATTCCGATTTCATCAATCCAATGGGCCTTGGATTTCTCTTTCCTGAAAAGAGTAGCCCTAACTAAGGTTACCATACAAACAAAGCAAAGCGAGACAAAAACCAAATTCTCCCCTTTTTAATAACAACAGAATGAGTCGCTTCTCAAAAGCTCTGTACCTAAACTGCAACTTAGATGTGAACCAAGATGTTAAATAATGCTCCTCCTCATCATCATCATCATAAGCTGTATCTTGGAAAGAGGCCTCCGTGTCGCTTGCTCCTCCCGAATAACTTTCCCAATCCACAGAATCCATTTGTGTTCGTCTGGAAACCAAAAGAATACAAAAGGAACAAATACCACGATTAGTATTGAACCTATTTTATTACCTGAAATATGGCACAGAAACACACTCTCTGCTACGAAAACTAACTAGAGAAACCTGATCAAGCTTATACACTAGCTGTCAACCAAAATTTGGGCCAATTAACCCATCCAAGGTGATACTTGAAAATTTAGGACACTCATTCATCAGGAACACACACAGAATAAGGTTTAGCAACTCAAAGAACCATCAAGATTCAAGAAAAGTGATTCGCACAACGTGTAAGAAACGTTGGCTCTTCATTGTCCAGCCATCTCTATACGAAAATCTATCAAACGCAGAGAGGACCAAAACATTCCGCGCACAGGCCGAGAGCTTTACCTAGTGGAATTTGAACGGTTTTGAGCCAACGGTATCAGATTCCCCATCGAGAGACAGCCCTAGGTTGCAGGCTAAGCAGTGGTGGAACCAGGAATACAATTGAAGGGGTCAAACTCCTAAGGAAAAATGACAAAAAAAAAATAGTACGTAATACAAAAAAATATCTTAAAAGTTAAAATATCAAAAATTAAGGATTAAAAACACTAAAAATATTAAAATAACGTACCGTACTATTTGCTGATACTGAGAGGTGGCAATTGGATCCTACGAGACTGCATATTTTGAAAACGTTGTAAAATAACTTCGTTCTTAATAGTTTCAAAAATTTCTCTTTCGATGTATACTACAAAACTATTATTCATCTATTCGTCTCCCATCTTGTTACGCAAGTCAGTTTTAATTAACTTCTTTATCAAAAAATTATCCATTATATAAATAAAACAAAACAAATTTATCAATCTAATTTCATAACATAATCACAGTTTCACAACCTAGTCATAATCACAATTTCAATATAATGCACAATCATCAATATATATCATATACTCAAGAAGAAAACTTTAATGAGTCAAATTCACAAATTAATATAAACATAATCAAATTCACAAGTTACTAATCAAATTCATAATCTCTTTACTAGAAAAACAATCAAATTCACAATAACCTAATCAAATTCACAAATTAATCAAATTCACATATTACTAATCATATTCATAATCTAAAAATAATCAAATTCACAGTTTTATCATTTATGGACCTATGGTGATCGCCGATCGGTGTACCTGGACGGCTGGATTTGGAGTCTTGGAGGCTGGAGACTCGGAGAGAGAGAGGAGACCCGGAGAGAGGGAAGTTGTCAAGTTGAGGCTTTGAGGGGGAGTCGGGGAGACTGGAGAGGCAGTCGGGCTGCCAGGCCAGGCCGCCAGAGAGAGAGGCAGAGTGAGACGCCGAGAGCCGAGAGCCGAGAGGGGGAGGCGGGACTCGGGAGGCAGGAGGCTGCTGCAAGCCTGCAGGCAGCGCTGCTGGACGTAGCCTCGTAGGCGTCGGCCGGCGGGAGGCGTAGGCTTCACTCTGCAGGCTGGCCGCTAGCGTCGGGAGGTGGGGAGCCGAGCACTGGAGGTCCGGAGCAGTCTGCAGAGTGAGAGAGCCGAGAGGGTGGGACTGGGCCGTGGGCGTCGGGGAGAAGGTGGAAAGTGAGGGGGTGGGGGAATTAAAAAACTAACGTTGGGGGCCTGGGGGAGGGCTGGGCTGTGTGGGGGCGCCGGGCGGGCTGGGATGGTTGGGGAGCAGGCTGTTGGGGGGGGGGGGGGGGGGAGGAGGCTGGGCTTTACTCTTAAAAAAAATTCAAAATAATTTTCATGCAATGGGGGCGGCTGCCCCATCGTCCGTGTAGTTCCGCCCCTGAGACTAAGAGAGGGAAAACCGACAAAGCAGCCCGGATCCGTTTCGTGCTTTTAAAATAGTACGTCCTCAACACTCTCTCCTTGTGCCATCAAACTTGCGCGTTGTGTAAATTAGCAGGAGTTGCCTCGTTTGCAATTTATGATGAATATAATTGCCTAAGTTGCATCACCTACCTTTACGAATGGAAAAAATTTCACAAATGAAATGAAACTTCAAAAACCAAATACAAAAAGGAGGAAAGAGAAAGAGAAGAGTTATCAAACTCACCAGAGAAGGTGCAGGACTCGAGCCCTTGAAAGCTGTGCTGAGCTTGCCCAGATTGAGCTCCTTCATTCGCTTCTTGTTTTCTTCCGGCCTTTGTCGCCAGCATTCCTCAGAGCTTTTTGCTTAAATTGCTTGTATTCGACTATGTTTTTCCTTTCTATCCACACAACAATGCTCTCTGTCACTTTCGGTCTAGAGGAGTTGATGATTTTTTTTTTTGGGAGTGATACCAAAACAGGGGAATTAAACTTCACGTCTTCTATTTTTTCATTCATTGATTTATTCATTTTGTTAAGTTGTCAAGATTAGATAGACATATATCGATCTTACACTAATCAGGAAATTCAAAAGAAAAAGAGATAAATCTGAATGTCTGAGAATAAAGGATAGGAATCAACAAGTTACTGAAAATTGAACGATCACCGGCGGTAACCTTTTAGACATAAACCTTGTGGTATTAATTGGATAACCTCTTTTACACGTGTCTCCCATCCGTGATAAAAAAAAAAAAGATGGAAACCGAGTGTTCGACCATCCCAAGCATTAAAATTCGCAATAGGAATGTCCAAAATTTATAAAAATTCAACGAATTAATAAATTTGAACAGAAATTTGAACAAGTCTTTACACAAAATTTAATATATATTTTTTTTAAAAAATTAATTAAACATTTGGATCTTTACTTTTTCATAAAATTTCAATACTTTTTTATTTAAAAATTTCATTAAATCATATTTCTACACCTTTTTATAAAACTTCAATAAAAATTAATTTACAATCAAAACTTCAGTCCAACTTTTTACAAAAATTAACAAAACTTCAATCTAACTAAATATTCACACCATTATTAAAATTTCTACAAAATTTTAAAGAATTTTTACCACCAAACATGACTTAGCCACACAGGATGGGAGCCGAACCCAAAAATCATGACGAGGCTATAACTTAGGCGGTATAACTGGAGAAAATAGGTGTATCAAACTGGAGATGACTTCCCCACTGAAAACGTGTCAATAAATTGTGTGACTCAATAATTTTCCTATTCGATCAATAGTTTCGGGAATAAAATCATAAAAGTAACGCAAAATTTAAACATAAGATAGCCTTTTTACTTCACACCAATCTTCATATATTCTATAGAAATTCTCCACTAATAACACGTGGCTTTTTCTCGATATCAAAGCTTCGGCATCAAAAAACGTACTTTAAGGACTTACGAGTGGGTGATTTTCACTCCTAAGCACCATGGCTGGCACCCCTGAACTCATTCCAGTAAGTGCCACGTAGCAACAATATTCAGGATCACTCGTGAGACCAATGGAAGTCGCTCTGGCCTGCGAAAGACACGGTCAGTAACAATGCACTATTTTCTGCTGTCTCATTTTCACACTCTTACAAGTGCATATCCGTATAAAGAAGATCGAAATGAACAGATCAAACACAAGTTTCATAACCAACGCATATATTTTTTTTCCCTACAGACATCTCACACCGCATTGGTCGTCATGGCAAGATCTCCTATCTTGATCAACTTTTTTTACAGAGAAACTACATATTTTGCTACCTCAACCCAATATCCTGGTAGGTTTGCTAGGCTGGATATGGGACATCAAGATCAACTATGCTTTATTTTGCCTTACAAGATCCGGGCCACCTTTTCATACAAATCGTGAGGCCAATTCCTTTTCAAATTGTTAGCAATAAAGCTTCCAATCTGCAACAACAGAAAGATTCAACCATCATTAATATAACAAGAGCACAATCCAAACCAAAACACATACACTACAATCATAGGTCAATTCCTTTTTCTTTCTTTTTTTTTATCAAAAAAAAATCATAGTGCCCAAGTTGCTATGTTCTCCGAGCAGGGCCCCTCTCTTTCTCTCAGATAGAACTTTGTTTTGGGTACGTCAATAATATTAACAACCTTCCAAATATCAATACTAAATAAACCAGCACCAAGCTAACTACAAACTACACAGCTCTCAAACAGTAAATGAGGAAATATCCAGAAAAACGAACAGTATATTGTCCAAGTTAGATACATTAACTGACCACCTTTAACTCAACTTGAAAGAATAATGGAATTCTAAGATAAATTAGTATGCAAGCATGATGAAATGAGTGCCGTTGAATTTAGGTCTAGAAGTATAGTAAACAAAGTGTCATCTAAAGCACAATGTACATGAGCAAAACAATAATCGCAGAGAAGCACCCAAGAATAAAGGAAAGATACAAGAAATTTTTTTCGCTTATTTCAACATGTATTCCGACATACCTTAGCCCTCAAGGCACGAAGAGATCCATCAGAATCTGTCAAATTGTCTAGGCAAGTGAGAGCAACCTTCAGAAGGTCTGGAACACAAGCTTGTACATGAGGAGATAAATTCTGGAACACATCAACAGTAGTGTCAGGTGCTCGAGGATCAAGTGGCAGAAAAGGAAGTTTGGCAACCTCCCTCAAAGCATCTAGATGATGGCCTAATCTTGCTAACTTGTGGATAGATAATATCGCCTCGAGTTGTCTTAAGACAGTCTGTTGCTCCAAAACATGCTCTCTCTCTTGAGAGCTGCACAGCAAATTCAGGTGATCTTTCAGTTGGGGAAATTGAAGTAGACTAGAGAGTTTTAATAAAGCAACCCCTTACACTAAAAGATAACAGAAGTCATTGGCAAGGGCAGTTGCTATATAAAGATTATGAATGCTTTTACATTTAGGTTTTCAGAATTTACTACCACAATTTTGGCTTTTTGAACAAGCCGAAAAACAGAAATCAAGCTAATGATTTCACAAGAAAGAATAGAAAAAGGAAACTGCAGAAATGCCCCGCTTCAGGCATAATTGGCCACAAAAATTTCATAGATTAACTGAAAAGTATTAAGAATGTGAAAAAAAAAGACGTCATTAGCAAGGTTTCAGAAAGTTCTGTCATGCTTCAGTAAGGGCATGTTTGCCAACCAAAATTTTGGCCCAAAAACATAACTAACTTAAAATTTTGGTCAAATAAAATAACTTTAAAATAATCTCCCCCCCCCCCCAAATTGGTGTTTGAGTGTTAAAATTTTAGAGTGGTTAAAATTTGGGGGTGTTGGAGTTTGTGAAAAGTGAAGAGAGATGATTTGAATGAATTTTTTATATTTATTTGTAGTGAAAAGGGATAATTTGATTGGGAGAGAAAGACTTTTTGTAGTTATTTTATTAGGGCCAAAATTTTGGCACCCAAACACCTAGACATCTCTTTCCATTACAATAAACATAAAAAATTCACTCAAATCATCTTTCTTCACTTTTTCAGCAATTCCCATAAAATTTTACTTGCTCACTACTTTCTCTCAAAATCTAATAAAAATAATTAATCCACCTCAATTTTTACAACATTCCCAAATTTTGGTTTGCAAACATGGCCTTAGTACAGTCTACCATGCAACTTAGGTGACAATAATTCAAGAACACAATATCCAGGACTTGCATCAATCACCAAGAGAAGAACATGTGGAAATGCTGAGTATTGTAATAACCTGACTTCAGGATAATATTTGTATGTCTCCAGTATCTCATTGCCAGAATGAACAAGGCCAGCAGTCCGGCTATCACCATCTAATCTCCCATGTGAGAGGGCACATATGGCATCAGAAAGGCACTTGTTGATAGTATCTAGTGCCATTGAAAATGCCCCAATCCTCTTCTCAATTTCGATAGACTGAAATTTTTATCATATTGAAGGGATCATGTAAGGTTAAAACACAGTGAAGGAGGTAACAAAGAAGTTGAAGCATCACCAGTGATACAAAGAATTTACAGCTAAAGATGGTAGAAACACGATTCACTACCATAAATAAGTTCAATTGAGGGGGAAACAGAAAAAAGTAAAGATATGCATCAAGGATAGCAGATGGCAACTCTAAATAAATGAGGAAAACCATTTAAAGATTTTTAACCTAGAGGTCAACAAATAACCAACACTTCATCCTAACAGGAAAACATTGTCTGCCTAGGAGTCTGATGGATAGCTAGGCCGTGAAGTCATTCCAACTAAAAGGCATTAGCACCATTTGCATATTAAACAAAATATGGCCCGCCAGAAGGACTAAGGAGTAGAACACAATACAAAAAGGTTGATTTAATCTTTCGTAGCTCATAAACAATATTGAACGAGAAAGTGAATTGATTCAAAAGGAAGGTGCTACAGGCTACAGGGAATAACTACAGGTGAGGAGAATGGGGATATAAACAAGTAGCAACTTCTCGATATAAAGCTCCACAAGCAAAGAAATTGAATAAAGCAAGACATGAATATTACTTTGTCATAAAGCCCAGCTTCCTGACATTGACGAGCAGCTTCAAGCAGAAATTGATCCCTAGCTTTCGCATCAGACAAAAACCTTCCTAATTCACCTTCTTCTCCAGTGCCCCTTGAGCCAAGTAACAGAACAATCCCACCATCCCGTAACAACAGCTCAGTAAGGAGCTGCCTCAACATCAAGTTTCTCTGTCTTCGCTGATCTACATTACCTCTTCCACTCCATGACAACTGCCCACCGCCCACTGCAGCAGCAGCTTGTGCATAATATTGTAATGCCACAGACAGATCACCCAGACGTAAGTACACAGATCCATACTGCCTAATGATGCTAGATGCCTCAGCCTGAGCATCCATCACTCCCAATTTTTTCCCAGCACTGGCACCTTCAGAAAGGACCCCGTGGTCTGCTAATACAATTGAAATGTGGGTAGCATCGATGTTATATGCTTCATCTCCCATTTCCTTAGACAAGTACAAGACAGCTGGCAGCAACTGGATGCTTAAAAGTAAAACATAAGGGTATACCAAAGGGTCCTTCCCATTTTTTGTATAGTATGACGGCTCAAATTTGTTCAGATAGGCCTGCAAATCATCCAAACTGTATGGTACCCATCCCTCATTCAGAACAACGGATGAGGCTCCACTTGGACAGTCCCGCACAACAGAAAGTTTGAACCATAAGAAATCTTCTATAGTATTGAACAGAGTTGGCAGATCTCTAAGCAGCCGGTCAATGTGCCTGCGAGAACCAGATATAAGAGCATGGAGCAACAACTTCTTCTTGTCGTATGCAGCTCGGCCCACCCGATCACCCATTCTCAACATTTTTTCACATTCTTCAGATGCAGCAGCTGCAGTCTCCGATGACGCAATCCCTCCAGTATTGATCCACTCCGTGAGCTGTCAAAAAGGAAGAATGACTACGGTCAGAACAAAATATAGGATAAAATACACCTATATCCTCTGTGTTAACAGAGTTCGATCGATAGTCCTTAGGTCACTTGCATGTCGTATGACTAAGTTCTGTGATTTCTTCGACAAAAAGGGGATGGAAGTAGTCCTTTCGAAAAAATCAAATGTGACCTGAACTGGAAGCCCCAAGATTATCCCTAGAACTCCATTAAACCACATGGCTAAAGGGCACTTCACCCTTAAATAAAGTCTGATTGCTGACATTAATCTATACCAGGGAAGCAAATTGCTGTGAAGCACGGGATGACAGAGCAACGTTTCTTGCTTCCTCATAAAATCCAGTCCTCAAGCAAAAATAGATCTGTCACACATGAGAGTATGATTTAGTATAAAACAGACTTGTTTAGACATGTAGCGGATAAATAGTTTGTGTTTTTTCAATAAATAAATAAAAAAGAATAAGAGACCATAACTAAACCATAGGTTTAACATCCTACAAATCAATCAAATCTGCCAATAGAAGTTTCCGAGAAAAAAAAAGGAATTGGTCTCTTCTATTCCACATCCATTTTTGATTTGGTTGTACTACACTTGCTTACTATCTCAAAGTGGCCTTTTGATTGCATCTAAAAATAACTAGGACCAGTAGAATGTGGAGCACAAGGCCCTAATAGTATATGCTGACAGAAAGAAAAGAAAATAAAGAGCAGAAAATGATTCAACGACACAGATGTCCTTGTATCTGAGTCAGTTAGCCCTCCTTCAAAACAAGGTAGACTTAATTGTTGTCTGTGTGTGTGTGTGTGCATGTGTCTATGTGTTGTGAGGGTAGCAACTTTCTTTCATATCATAATTGGAAACAACAAGTAGATTGATTAACGAAATGTACGGATGTGGATTGAAGTATCTAAGACCTGCTGCCACGTGGTATCAACAGGAGGTTGCCTACGAGCATCACCTGCATCAAAATCCAGAACTCCATAATCCCTTAATCGGATCTGCACAAAAAAGAAGTCAAGATTAAAGCAAAATAATTTCCGCGAGGATAAGATAATATGTCACAACATGAAACTCCTGAAAATTCGAATGAAAAAGACTGTCACAAACCCGCAGAAAGGCGCGAATTCTTTGCAAATTTCCAACAGCCCCACCCAGAGCAGCCTACATTAGACAAAAGATGTCCCAAAACATTGTTTAAATAACAAATGCCAAGTATGAGTTTGAAACACTTCTTTCCAACTGATTTACTCCATAAATAGCTAAAGAACGTGATGCTTACAGATGAAATCTTTCGAAAAAGAAAATTTGCAATCACTAACAAAAACCAAAGTTTCTATGAACACACAACAATAGATTAAGAGCTCATACAACGGAGGCAGAAACAATAATCAGACAAAAGTAAGAGATGCATAACAACACTCATGAGCATTCACAAAATTCAGAGTCCAAATGTTAATACCAGCATTGAAGACCTAAGATACTAGAAAAGATTATTACCTGTGCAGGATGACTTTGTATTGTATCCATGACATATTTCTCATGCCCCCATTCCAGGTGGCGCCTCGCACCGATGACTAATGACATCTTTTTTGAAACATTTTGTTTCATGCTTGAATCCTCACCCATCATCATCTGTCAAAACATTGAATATACAAGCAAATACTTGTATTACAGACCAGAGCATATCAGACAAGCTAAGCACAATGTTATTGGTCAAACCTGAATGAGGTGCCATATCTTCTGCATGGTTACAGATTTTCCACTAGATCCCTCAAGGCCCAAACTTTCATAAGCACCCTTGAAAGCTGTAGCGCTCTAGTAGGGGGAAAAGTACGAATACTCAGAAAAATCAACATACACACAACAAAAGCTAACTTAAATTAAAAGAAACTACGACCTAAAGTATAAGACTAACAAATGCATTAACGAAAGCTATTTTGACTTAAAAAGGACACAGTGATCTAAAGTACATTGAAATAAAAGAATGGACAAAACTCTTTCATAGCACAATTTGAATAAAAATATGATTCAAGCTGGCAACATATCATGTAAAATTGCATCTTTACCACTCATACTGATACTTAACTCACTATTAAACAAACAAAAAAGTTCCAATCAGGCCCTCAAGCTTAGTTATCTCTCTGAGACAATAACCATCCCCACCTTGAATTGTAACCCGCGCTCCCTTGCATTATTTAGATTCTTCACAACTTCCCCATAAACCAATGCTTTCTTCTCAAAAATAGGCTTGCTGCCTAGAGGTATGAGATCCATGCTAGGACCAGGTGAAACCTGAGGGCTGGATGCGATGGACAATGTTTGACCCAGACGAGTAACCCCAGAACTGGTATCAGTCATGTTGGTCCTGGGTAACGCTGAAATTCGGCTTAAACTCTGAAGAAAATCGCGCTTTTCCTTTTGCCAATCCTCCTGTCATAAGATTAAATTATGCACAGGATTCAGTCTTCAAAGCAATATAAGCAAGTCACAATAGGGTTAAAAAACCAAAAACCAAATAAAAATCGCCTCAACTATCTCAAAGGAGCAATATTTATTGCAGTAGGTTCAGAATGGACACTCCACTATGGGACAACCCAGTCTAGATGGTTCTACAATATAATCCTTGGCAAAAACAATATACCGAAGATTTGGCATAAGCAAACTGCCCTTTTACACCACAAAATAATGGAAGACTTGAAGCTAAAATGCAGCTCCAAGGAATATCTGCATGTGTGTGTGTGTGTGGAGTGGGTGCGCAGGGGGGGAATAAGAACATGACCCAATATAATTAAACATATCTGAAAGTTTTGAATGAGACAAAAGGAAGTCAGAGAGATATCCATAAATCCAATGGATCGCACTCACCTGCAAAACTTTCATCATGTAATCATTAAAACTTCTGAGATTATCCTTCTGAGCTTCCTGAATGGCTGAGACCATTGCCATCTCATGAACCTAGGAAGATTTTATTTAGTAAAACAACCAATCACCAATATGAAAACTGACAAAAATAATAAGTGAAAGTTCATAAAACATAATTACGACAGCAAAACAAAACAGCATGTTTGAGATGGTAGTTATGTTCCTTGCTTTCAGTAATCAATTGGTAGATAGTTCTAAGCCTAGAACCGTAAGTAATTAGAACTTTAAGGTTAGATCTTTCTTCGGCCTCTTCTCAAAGTAAATATTTGTAGAAAATGCATGAATGGGTAACAACAAAATAGAGTATACATATCCCTCTTAATGTGACAGAAAAAGTCAAGCAAGATTGCTGATGAGTATTGACTCTTTAAAATTAGCAGTAATAGTGAGGAAGCTTGGACATTAACAATCAAATTAGTGGCTACCCGAAAGGTCATTGACTGATAGAACCAGGCCAATCCCCATTTTTTACTCATATTATCACCAAAGTAGGATGCAAACAAATGTACACAAATCAGCTCAAGTACTAACAAAACTCTTAACCTTCAAAGCAGTGATACCCAACCAACTATAGATTTCAAGCCACGCCAGCTTGTTTTGAAGCAAATCACCATGTCAAATTGTTGTCCAAATATATTGTAAGGACATGATAATTGACATAATTCTCAAAGCAAAAAATCTAAGTCAGACTAGTGGTAAATAATCTCAAAAACAGAAAACTACCTGCTGCAAATACTCTTCAACACTCGTTGCTTCAGCAGGGAAAACATCCTCAAAAGTTGTCTTCACAAAAAAATGAAATAGAAACAATAAAGACAGAACAATTAGCAAATGTGTATCCTAATAATCAAAAAAAAAAAAATCGCTCAAAACATTACAACAAAAGCATTTAGAGAAGGCATATAGACATGAAAGGAAAAACAGGAGTAACCTCTAAGCGCAACAGTATTTTACCTTTAATTCAAATGACTTCAGATCCCTTGCGAGTTGCTCTGCATTTATGCCCTCACGTGCAAGTAGCCTGTAAATGCAACAAAGAGAGGGAAACTAAATGAGAACAGATCATTCTTATCTTTTCTCGGCAGCCTAATTATAGATTAAAGTTAGTAATATATTTCAAAACCAAATGACAATCCACAACAGGAATCATTGAGGTACCTTGTGGCAGCAATAGACTGAGAAGGAGCCTCAGTTCGCAGCGTCTTAGCTTTGAGCTTCTTAGATAATGCTTCCAACTGATCCAAGTTTCTCTGAAATAGTTGTAAATGATTAAATAGAGGATGGACAAGAAAAACAAAATTATGTTTTCTCTATACACACCAAAAGCCATGTTTATTTCATCTACTATGTACCCTGAACATGTAGATACTTTCGATCTAGTATATATTTCCCTCATATCTCATCACAGCAACCAAAGCTTCAAGCCTCGGATAATGAATTCAACCACTCTATTTTTTTTCTCTTTACGTATGCTTCCCTATGCTTTCGGAGACAGAAAACGGCGCTCTTAAAAAACGAATGATCAGAGGACTCTCGAGTCTCGCCAATTTTCGGTTCAGAACAAATTTTCATTCTCCACATCAAGCTAAAACTCACTCCCCAGGCAACGAAAATCTAGTACTTCTATAAATTACCTTTTCTTCTACTCGCGAACCAAATGTAAAAATGTAAAAGAGAGAAGAGAGGGTGGAACCTGAAGAGGAGGGAACTGAGCGGAAGGAGCAGCTTGTTCTAGAAGCTTCGTGGAAGAGTGGAGCAGATCGGTCCAGCCACTCATGCCTTGCTCGTTCGCCATTGCCAGTAAACAGTAATGCTGTATTGCTACTGACTCCTCACCGAGAGGAAAAGGGGTTTTAGCTGGCAGCTGCTTTATAAAGCCCTACAATTTGAAAGGTGTTCCGGTTTATTAATGTTTCTTTGTATTCCTAGAAGCATTGTCTGTTGTGACAAATGCTCAATGCCCCTGTAATCGGTTTTATTTGATTTTATATATTGTGAGCTTTTCCGAGGGAAAAAAAATGCTTGCAAAGAGACGGTTATTAGGTTGTGTTTGTGTTGTAAAATTTTAGAGTTGTTAAAATTTTAGGTATTGGGTTTAGTGAAAAAGTGAAGAGAGAGGTAATTTTTTATATTTTTTTGTAGTAAATAGTAATGATTTGATGGGAGGAGAGAGATTATATTGTAATATTTAATTGTGTTAAAATTTTATAGGGGGTAAAATTTTGGTACACAAACGCACCCTAAATTAGTATTTATAAATAGTCATATACAAACTCCGGTACCCAAAATCTAAAAAAATAAAAATTTGATGTATTAGGGCTAGAAAGAGCCTTCAACAAAAACGGTCACCTTTACAATATTTTCCTGAGCGGAAAAAGAGATAAGTCTCCTGTAGACCAACTTTTTTTTTCTTGTTGTGGAGTATCCCATTTTCCAATTTATGAGCAGAAATAATAAGAATAAACATAAAAGATTTAACATAAAAACGAAGAAAGATAAAAGGAAGTAAAATGGGGTAACTAATTTGGGGACTAGTCTGCACTTTAAACTGCCCAGCCAGTGCGAAAAGGTTGCGAAGCCTGAACGTGCGGAATGCCGAGGGTGACTCCTATCTTGCGGAAGGGTCGCAAAGCTCTTCAAGATTTGGACTTGATCAAGGTCTTGCAGTCTGAGATCGCGCACGAGCACTCCTCTGATCGCTTTCAGGTTCTCTGTCTCGAGCCTCCATGTCTTTACCCTGGAGATATTCCATTTGTTTATTTGTTTGAGTTGGATGCAATCGAAGTTAATGACTCGCGCTACTAATCGCTCGTCCATTTTATTTTATTGCGTTGGATACATTACAAAGAGAAACAATGAGCATTTGGAGGTGGGAAAGATCTGTAGGACGTATCTGAAGTGCTAAGCGTTTTGCGTGAATGTGAGACACTGAGAGTTGTTACAATTTGGTATCAGAGCCCTACGATCTCTCCCATGGCTGAAATTTCATTTTTGTAATGGTCATGAGATGTTTTTTATTAGAAGCAACAATTACATTGATTCTATACAATGTCGAGTAACTTAAAGATTTAAAACATATTGGATGAAAGATCGAATGTGGCGGTTGCGTTGTTCTTTATTCGTGCCGTATGAGAGAATTTTTGGTTCCTTGAAACTTCCAACCTCTTCATTATGTGAACGTGAGAGATATATACTTGCTTCCCTCCGGGGCTCTGTATGGAATTAAAGATTTTTCTAATATGTTTGGGGGACCCTCCTTGAACGTATTTGTGCACCTGTTACTGGGTGCAAATACTCAAAAGCAAAAAGTGGTTAATGAATCTAGCTTATCAATTCAGAGTGTAATTAGACTCATGGCAATTAAGGGAGTGTAGCTTCACATAGTTGAGAGTTTGTTCTTATGAAAAGTGATTATCTATGCCATGCTTAACTCAAAACCTTGTGCTTATTAGTTTGGGAACGCTAGACCATCCTATTTTAGTGTTCCTGTCTTTGGGAAACAGGGTCCCTACATATCAAAGCTGGTAGAAACAGATGGGATTTGGATTGCTACCAATTGCTCCTGTGGCAATTTAAAAATGTTAGGAAAGCTACACCACTTGTCTGCCTAGCCTTTGCTTGTGTATGGCCTTGTAATCAGGATTTCATTCTTTTTGACTTTCTTGCGTGTTGACATGGATACAGAATAACCAAAGTGGTCCTGTAGGGGATTTTTGCGTGGAATATGACTCATCACAATCCCAAGATGTGGTTTTACGAAAAAAATGTGAGTCGGGGGAAGAGGTTGCTGTTTCGGCTTTGCTGGGTCCAGTGACATATGGAAGACAGTCTTTCGGGTTTCCAAGGGAAATTTTGATGAAAGTATGTTTGAAAAAGCCTGGCTTGAGATCGATCCTGCAGTTTGATTGTGGAGTTTCTCCCAGAGGTGATTATGGGTCTGAGTTTAATATCCATAATGCATATTACATCCAATCATCAACTCAGCTAGGTCCTTCAGTCTACAGAGGCACGGAATTCAGGTAGAGTCTTGTACTCGTCTGTGTAACCTTTTTATAACTTGTGGAATAAAAGTTTGCTTGCTTTTTAATAGCAGTGCTCTGTTTATCCTTCAAATCCACATCACGGTGTCAGTTGCTATCTTTGGTATAATTAGATAACATATACAACACTGAATACATTTGGTTTGATGTGTACAAGTAATTGTTTGAAGAGAGCCCTCAAATCAAAGGTTGTCAGTGGATTGGTGGTGTCGATGTGACTCTTTTGGATAGAATTCCATGTATGTTTCCATGAGGAAGCCTCCAGTTGAAATCTGAATTATGATCCCTCCGCACTCGTAGGGTTGACCTCTAGCATTGCTTCTATGGGAGGGAGTGGAGAGATGTGCATTGTCTCTAGATAATGACAGATTTCCTTATCCACCGTTTCAAGGACACAATTTCCTCCTCAAGGATAGTTTGGCCTAATCGTGGATTTTCAGTACATTGCTTGTTAGTTCTTGTTGACCCTTTCAAGGGGCAAGTTTCGGAATCCCACGCAGGAAAATGGATGTCATCCTGTATGTCCAGTTTCCTAGTGCGTGTTATCTTTAACTCAGTTTTTAGCTTGTTTCCCAAACTTTGGACTGTGAATGATGTAAGACTGCTATTATGTCTCTGTTACGTATCCAATATACATCAGGTTTCGTTTTTCTATATATATCAGTGCAATTCTGGATCCTTCTTATAGTCTATTCTTAATTATTCTGTGTTCAAATGCTGGATCCTTCTTTCATTCGCATCTTATTCATCGTGTTAGTTTTTGGTAAGCTCGTTTTTGTCGTGTTAATTGATTTGTTTCTCTTTTCTGTATTGTTGAAATTGTAATCATTTGTGTCATCCTACTCTCTCCTGTATCTGTTGCCAGTCGTTTGGACCCCCAATTGCAAGATGCACTAAAGCAGTACCTAGTATCCAAGGGAATTGGAGAAAACCTAACCAACTTCCTCTTGCTCCACCTCCATAAACAGGAGCAAGTTCAGTACGTGAATTGGTTACAAAAACTCGAATCATTGGTGGCGGAAAGCAACTGACAAATGATGGCAGGTTTAAAGCAGACACTTCATTCTTTCTGAGTATTGCTGGCCCCCTGTTGTTGTCGTCTGGAACTTTTGTGTTGACTGCTTTTTCCTGTTTTATCTCCTATTGAAATAACTTATAGGAGGGCCGATGAGCTATGGCTCAAATGGCATTTCCTCCTCTATGGAGGGTCCTGAACTGGGGTTCAAAACCCCCCACCCCCACCCCTCAGGCACCAGCCTGATTTACCTAGAAAAAAAAAAATAACTGATAGGAGATGAGCATTATTTTTCCCTTCGAGAGGGCAGTTTCTGGTCGTTGGTTGGGCCTATGAGCCTGGTTTGTTGTCTGGGCCTTTGAGCTCTAGTACTGTGCCCTAATATTTGGTAGCCAGCCCATTGGACCTTACTTGTCTAGAGCTTTATATTGTAATTTCTCCCTCTTCGTTTAATAAAAGTTTCAAGTTTGCCTAGAAAAGATTAAAAAAATGCGGGGCATGATCTTGGACTATACGGTGAGAATTTGAATTCTTTTAAAGAGTAGAGAAAATGGAAAACCTTGTGTTTTCTGATTCTAAATTATAAATTCTAAAGTAGTAAAAGGGGGCGCATAACGTGGATTTATTTTTTATTTGGGAAATTTACTATTTAGTCCTTAGGTTATAGACACTTTTTTATTTTAGTCTTTCACTTTCAATTTTCAAATTTTTAGTCTTTGAATTTTCTTTGTTTGACGAAATGATCCTTCCGTCAGTCTGTCGTTCATATGTTTAACGGAGCTCTCTGACACGTCAGCAAATTTGTAGAGGTTGACCGCTCACTTTCAACACATATACCTGGTTGACCGTTTCATGTGTGTTAAGTATATGGACGGCTGACTGATAGAATGACTATTTCATCAAAAAAATAAATCTCAAGGACTAAAAATTTAAAAGTTGAAAGAGAAGGACTAAAATGAAAAACTGCCCAAAACCTAAGGACAAAAATGTCAATTTCCCTTATTTGAGATATTTTTTAATTACATGAAGCATCTGTCACCCGAATCTAATTTTTGAAGTATCAAGTTATTTTTAATTGAAAATGATAGGTGCAACCGTGCAAGGACGTGTCTAAAGATTGTTTTTTTTTGTGTCTAAAGATTGTTGAAACATAATAAATTACTCCCCAGTCTCCGGAGGATTTTGGGGAAAAAATATACATTTACATTAAAATTGTATGCATGCAAAGGCCCGATTTAACTTTCAACATGGACCGTCGAGTGTAACATATGTCTATCATCTCGCCTACAATCATATCTTTTCCATTGAGGATTTATAATTTTGTACGATAAGTGGAAGGTATTATTTTTTGAAGCATGGACGGCACTCGTCAACAAATCATTAAAAAAAAGCCGCCTTATTAGCTTCTTTTTTTTTGCTTTTTTCAATTTTAGCCCCTCAAAATAAATACTTACAAAATTGGCCCTCCAAAAATTTAATTTATAGCTTGGTCCCTGCTTAGGAGTATAGTTTGACCTCTAAATAATTAATTATCTTAACTCCTATCCCTCAATCATAGTTTGGCCTCTAAAGTATAGTTAGGTCCCTAAAATTAATTATCTTGACTGTGTCCTTGGTCCATCAGGCGAAAACGGGGCTTAAAAAATAATAATTTTAGGTACCTAATAAGCCTTTATTCTTACTAGTACTTCAGCAATGTGAGGCCTTAAACGTCTAAGATCGTACTTATAAGACGTACCTAGAATTATATATATAGATCTCCCATCAGAAGCATTAAACTAGTCCAATGCAGGCCAATACCTATATATTTATTAGTTGTGGCTAACGGTATATAATATTCAAGGATTTAATAGTGCCCCTATATTATTAGTGGTCACCAATTCAAGCATGCCACCAATGAAGTTGGCATGCGTTTGAGTAGCTGGAACCAACTGCTTCAATTTATTACTCACTTGACATCTTCGACCTCATAAAATAATAGTAATTGTTATAAAATATAATTTAAATAATTTTTTTAAATAATTTTTATTTTTAAATAAACAATAGATTCACCGGATATCAAAATTAAGGTAGACCTAAAGTTGGTAATTTTAATTAAATGTCATGGCCTCCAATAGGTTTTGTCAGATATTTTGTCCTATTTTTAAGGTTATGTTTAATTTAGTCTTAAAAAAAATTTATAATTATTTAATTTATAATTTTAATACATTTTTAACAATCTCAATAACTTTTTATAACTTTTAACAAAAATTTGATAAATCTTTAATAACTCCAAAACAAAATAAAATCAAACCAAACGTAACCTAAAATTCTCGTGCAGCCGGAAATAATTGTGTATGGAAAATTTCCCCCTACCAACTCGATAGATCGTGCTTCAACGAGAAAAAACATAAAAAAAAAAAAAAGAAAGATTCCGGCTAGTCTGACCACTGCACTACGCCACTACCTACGCGAATCATACAAAAATAATGCCGTACACGAAAATTTAGTAGTAAAATAGATAATTTATAATTATTATATTAGAACAAAATTTTGAAGTGCTGTAATAAAGAGCGTAGTGGTGACTAACAGTATTTCAAAGGTTTAATATTACCCTATGTTATTAGTGGGCACCAATTCAAGCATGCCAATTGCCATCAATGAAGTTGGCATGCTTTTTGAATAGCGGGAACGAACTGTTTAAATTTATTATCCACGTAATATCTTCAATAACTATAAGACACAAAAGGTCCTATTAGATAATATAATTTAAAAATTTTAATTTATCTATATTTTTAATTTAACTTTTAAAAAATAAATAATAAATTCACATACCGAAGGTGCACTCTCATTCCAATTCAATTAAATATTGTCGCCTCACAGAGTTTGTCAGACATTTTGTCCTGGGTTTTTAAATTCCGCATCCAGCCGGCAATAATTGTGTATAAAAGATTGCACTCTACCTGCTTGATGCATTTTTTTTTGCTAAACTACCTACTTGATGCATGCTTGAACGAGATTCCGGCTAGTCTGTCCGCTTCACTACCTGGCATGTGTGGTAGACGGTTGGTCGTTGTTCCCTTGTAGATTTGTGTCTTGCAGGACTTGTCCTTTGTAAAGGCTCGCTTGCTTTTCAATAGAAATTCCTATACAAGTTGTCCTTTTATTCAGAAAGATACCGTGTCTTCCTGTCGTTGCAGAATGGGTGCTTCTGTTTTGAAGAAATCGTATGATCATACATGAAACTGTTTTGAAGAAATAGTATGATCATACACGAAAGACATGGAAAACGACTTTTTATATGCATCTCGGGCGCTGCAGTTATATTTATAATAAAAAATAATTATCAAATAGAAAGATATTTTTTTAATCAAAACAAAAATGTAGTAAACACCACAGCTCAACACACAAAAGAAAATTATGCACTCTTTTTTGCCGAAATGTATCCAAGCAAACCAAACACACCAGCAATGACAAAGTAGCTGCAAATAGAATTTACAACCGTGTCTTTCGAGGCTTCGGTTTTGTCCAGCATTCACACTAGGAGGAACAAAAAGACTTGTTTTGGTCCCCTTCTGAACTTGAAAGTGCAGCACATGGATGTAATTTATCCTACTTCTTATCCACACTACCGATAATTCCCTGAATCGTCGGCCCTCTGAAGCGCATCATTGCCGCTACAATTCATGCCCTCTTTTGAGAGGTTCTCACTGTTAACCTCCACTAATTCACTTTCTTCCCCTGTTCCATGTTGGTTCTCAGACATTACATTATTTTCTTACTTGATAATCTTGCAGTTTATCATTGATGATACCAATACTGAATCACGCCCGACCCAAACTAATTTGGGCCGGTAAATGTGATTACATCTCTCTGAGACCCAATGGCTACAATCAAGCCCATTTTGCATGCAGATCCAGAAGCGTAAATCATTAGACGTGTCACGTGCAGTTGTCCAAACAATCCGCTATAAACCGTCAACTCCATGATCCCTCGATTCTGAAGGTGGGAAAAAACGACCTCTGTGAAGACGTGATAGGATCGTTAAAGAGCGCATGATCGCACGAAGAAAAATTTCCGTGTAAGTTCCCGCCAAAAGAAAGGGAAAGTACGTGGGAGAAAAGCTATAAAAGGAAGAGTGAATGATATAAGATGTAAGAAAAATTATGAGATTGACTTAAGCATCGTAGGTTAGTAACCTCGGTGCCCGAGGCTATTCTTGTGATTTTGCAGGAAGCTACGTGAAGATCGAGACGTCTCTACTCGGATGTGTTGATCATAAACCAACTGATTTGTCAACCATCATTCCCAGAGTACGTCATACGGTTCTCTTCGGGTATATCCAAAATAGCATTTTGATTTGCTGAAGGCAAAGGATGCCTAACAATGTCCAGACTGATATAGAATCAGTCACAATACGGGGGCGGCACAGGGGACAGTTGGTTTGAGACCTCAACCAAGTATCAATACAAGGGTTATGTTCGTTTTGAGTAAAAATGTAGGATTTTAGAGAAGTTATGAATTTTTATATTGAATAGTGTTTTATTGGTGTTTGTGAAAAGTGGAGAGAGAAATGATTTGATGTAATTGTTTAATAAAAAAATATTAGAGTTATGTGAAAAAATATAGAGAGAAAATTTATGTTGAATAAAAAATTTAAAAATTGTTGGAGATTGTGTAAAATGTATTGGTGTTTGTCTTTGAATTCTGAATATGTTCGGTGGTAGATTTGTGAATATACTTAATCCTGAGAAAAGAGTGAAAACGAACATGAACAAGGTATATGGAAGGCGTGGTTGCACTTAGGCAAGAGCCTAAGCGTATCATCTTCTCGAAACTCGTTCAAGCACACCGGACACTCGGCTGGGCAGGAAAGGTTGGTCCAACCGAGCCTCAGAAACTCGAGGTTTTTGAGCTCGGCAACGGTTGAACATGATTTTTTTTTTTTGGGATTTACAGTCACATGAACGTTTCTTCTAAACAGGCAGGTGACGTGGTGTACTGCTGTTGCACGTTGACATATAACTTGAGCTCCCGTAGTTTACTGCTGTGTGCCAAATTCTTCAAAAGCACCTGCAACCCCGTCACAACAAGAGATAAGATTTAACTTTCAAAGGAGATCCACGATGGTGGCTCCCACCGGCCACCCCGTTACGATGTAGGATAAAACTTTTATTTGAGTGTTAAATTTTTTGGGAAGTTAAAGTTTTAATACATTAAAGTTAGTGAAAAATAAAAGAAAATAGATAAATTTAATGAATTTTTTATATTTTAAGAGTTAAAATTAATGATTGGATAAAGATGGTGATTATATTGTAATTATTTTAAAAGGTTGAAATTTAAGTAAACAAACACAGCGAGTTGGTGACACACGAGTGTTGTTGCTCCTCTTCTCCTACAAAGGTACGTTTGTTTACCGAAATTTTGGAGGATATTTTTTAAAATTTTAAGAATCATTTGAATGTTGAAGTTTATTGAAGTTTATGAAAAGTTTAAATTGTACGTGTAAAAATTAAAAATTTTGAAATATATTTATTTTCTTAAAAAATTTTGACCCAAAATTTTAAGGATGAGTATCTAAATTGCAGAGCAATTCAGAGAGAGAGACGGAGAAAATTGGGTCCCACTCGGGACCCACACTGCCCGAGCAAATCTGGATCTCGTGCGAGACCCACCCCTCTGTGTCTCTCTCTTTCTAGAATTACATCTGCAATTCCGAATTACAGGATATCCTAACCAAATTATATGTCCTTATACCTCTATTTTCTTGAACTCTGCCTTAAAAAACAAGGAAAAAGTTTTACTGGATTAGACAAAGAAAGGAAAAAGTTTTTAATGATGAAACACACTTTTTCCCTCACGTCAAATCACTTTTTCCCGGTCTTCTTCTTAAGTAATAAAGAGAATTGGGATGGCCTATGAAAGTACTTCTTTTCCTCTTGGGATTGCATAAAATAAAAATAAAGAGATTCGGTAGCAATCCCAAATGATACTAAAAAGAAGACCAAAAGAGAAAAAGGAACGTGCAAGGGCCACAAGGCCAAAGCTAGAGATAGAATTGCGATGGCCCAAAATAGAATTAGGATTTTTTTTGTAATTTATTGTTTAAATTTAATATTATAATTTAAAAAATGAATTTTTTATATTATTTAATATTGTTAGAATATAAAATGAGTGACCAAGTGATGTATAGTTTCAAGTATTATAGCTATTAGAATAAAATCTACATTTTATATTTATATCTCTTCAAATTATATCATATAATTTAGGCTCAATTGTATAAACGGTTTATATGGTATAATGTTTTAACAAAAAAGTCACTGTAGGAAATATTTGTACAAATTTGTTCCTATAATCAGTGTACAGAACAAAATAATCATTTCATTTAAATTTCATCATCTCAAATTAATGTCCAATGTTGAACTGAATTAAATCTCTAGTTAACGAGTTATATGTTAATAATCTAAAGTCCAATATTAAATATTAAGGGAAATGACGAAATTGAGACGGTCTGAACATGTTATTACTATATACACTGACAATATAAACAAAGTTGTACCAACACTTACCACGTAACATTTTTGTAAAAAATTTATGTCCCATGAACTGTTTTTATAATTAACCCTATAATTTAAACAAAAAATTAAAAAAAAATCTAAATCCTAAAATTAAAGATAATTCAGCAGCCAAGACCTGTTATTGCACCAGCAACGCGGCAAGAAAAGAAAACACAAAAAAACTGCCTTACTTTTTTTGAATTTGAGAAGTACGAGGACAAATTTTCGATGAACATATAATTTGTGAAAAAATTATCTAGAAAGGTAAAAAGTGTCCTAATTTATAAAGAACTTAACACCGCGTGAAAAGTTGGTACCATTATTATCACTCTTAAATAATCCAACATTTTTGCTTCTTAATCCTACAGAGAGTCTCAACCTTCACCCAAGGCTCGAACACTCTTTTGTTCTTTACGCGGCATTAGCTTTGGATACGTTGTGGTTCACAAGGAACCAGAAGGTTCATAATCTGGTTCCACCGGATTCAAATAAGCTTCTCACTCAGATTCAGAAGAATCATCGTGAGCATGCTAGTATGGACATAAAAGGCAAAAGAGGAGCTTAAACTATGGACCGCACCAAGTAATGGGTGGGTTAAAATCAACACCGACGCAGCAGTTCGAAGTTCCTTTGTGGCGATAGCTTCTATATGCTATAATCATCAAGGAGTGGCCTTGTGGGCTCGCTCTGAAATCATACCCCGTATGTCATCCCTTTCAGCGGTCACAACAATTCGTATGGCGATAGGAGAGGCCGAAACTCGGAATCTGGAGCTCGTGGTGTTTGAAAGTGACTCGCTCCTCTTTATCTCGGGTATCTTGGACAGCTCCCTTTCCTTAATAGGGGATGCGGGATCCATTATTGAAGTCATTCGTGAAATGACGTTGTGTAGACCATCGTGGAGTTTTGCTAAAATTTCACGTCAAGCTAATTCCAATGCGAATTACTTGGCCAAGTGGGCTGCGAATAGAATGTTCTTCGATTTTATTCATGTTTCTAGTTTACCCAATTTTTTGCTGAAGTAGAACTTGTACTTCGAACCTCCTTGAGGTGGTTGTTTGTATTTTTTGATTATTGAATGAAAATTCTTTGCCTAGAAAAAAGAAAAATCCAACATTTAATTTTTTTGTTGCTAATTATGAATCCATAATGCAGGTCTTCTTTTTTGTGACGTGTTGCCCACCAGTTGGCGAGTGGAGCACTGACTCTTTTGGCGCCCCCCCCCCCCCCCCCCCCCCGGAGTACATAATGCCCCCCCTTCTGAGTAGAAAGAAAGAAAGAAGACCGCCCCATTCCCTCAGCTTGAACCTATTAGCTATCGTCTCCGAGAACTTCCTCTCTCTCCGCGGAAAGCTGCGGAGAATTTTCTTCTGAGAGATTCGTGGAAAGAAATGGAGAGTCTCCTGAACGACGTCTTCGATTTGGAAGCCAAGAACCCCTCGACAGAGGCTTTGAGGAGATGGAGATCCGCTGTCACTATAGTGAAGAATCGACGCCGGAGGTTTCGTAATGTCGCCAATCTCGAAAACCGCTCCGAGGACGAGAATAAGAAGCTCAAAATACAGGTCATTCAGCTTATAGTTCTTCCTATCTCATGAAAATGTGCTTTGCTATCTATATTCAAATCCAAGTTATGGTAATCAACGTGTGGCTCAGAATTTCTGTTTTATTCTGCGGCCTGTTTGGTCGCTGAAACAGATGGGAATACGGTATCTAGAGTCTAATGCCACATTATCTCTAATGTCTGTTTTTATTTTTCCTCTTTATCCTTGGCAGACAAACAGAGTATAATTGTTCTACCTCTGGTGGCTATGGAAAAAAAGTAGAAAAAACAATAAAATATCCATAATAAGCAATTTCTGCGGTCCTAATAAACTGAAAAATCCTAACTAAATCGGTGTTGCCATTTGATGCGAGTTTAAGCTAGCCATTACTAATTCTACTGAGAAACTGAGTCATCAGTGCAGTATCGTTGTTTTCTTCATCTGCTTACATATCTTTCTCAGTATAAACAAAAGGCTAGCAATTTTCTTTTGGCCCCATGTGCAAAAGTTGTTATAACGTCGGATTCATAAGTGAACTTCCGTAAGTGGAAATATTGAGTTATTAATTCGTCGTTCAGCGATTGCGCCTTCCTCAGCGGTTGGCGTTTTCGGCGATGCCGATAATATATATTTTATTGTGCAACTACTCCAAGGCGATAGCTCAGTTGTTAGCTGTTAGGAGGGACATTTTCCTTGGGACTCGAGGTATCAAATTCGAGTCTCAAGAGTTTGAGATAATTTTCTTGCTGTTAGGCTAATTCTTGACTGATTTGCTCTTTAGATTGTGAGGTCGGTCTACTTAGGATTGAGCCAAGCAGATCCGACCTCGGGAATTTCTACGTTATAAAAAAAATTGTGCAACTTAACGTTAACACGATTTGATTACTTTCCTTGAGCTTCTTCGGCCTTCGTGTCCGGATATCGTTCGCTAAGGCGAATGGAATGTAAAGAGGTAACTCAACCCCTGAGCTCGAGCCGTGTCAGGGCTTCTATTTTACGTTGGGTTCAGGAACTATGCTGTGGCTTAACTTAAGAATCTATGTTGCCACGTATGATTGGACCAACCATGGTTGCCCCTGATGGTAACGTGGCACTATCCTATGGAAATAGACTCTGTACTGATCTGTTTTAAGACGCATACTAGTCTTCCCAACGGGTGCAAAATAATACTACTTTTGACCCAGCCTTCAATAATAGAGGGGAGGGAAACTTCCTTGAACTTTCGGTGGTCGATACAAGTCAAGGGAGTAGGAGGCACGCTAAAATGACATGATGGATGCCGTGACACAGGGGACGCATGGGTGAGAGGAATGAGGGGATATTTACGTGTGGGATGACGATGTGGATGCCTTTGTGCTCTCCCAATTTGTTTTTGTTAGTTTTGAAATGGATAGTATAGGATGCTTTAATGACTTTTTGTCCCATTCGCTGTTTTGTTTTAAGGACCGTGGGCTCTCATCCTCACATAGTGTTTATCTAGAGTATCCATCCATTAGGGCTGTTCAAAGTTCGGATCGGGTCGGGTTCGGTCGGATTCGTACGGATCCGACTTCCCCTATAACTGACCCGGCCCGATACAACAGGCAATATGACCCTCCCGAGACCGACCCGTACGGAACGGGTTGGGTACGGACAGTTTTTTTTTTTGAGTTCCTCCCTTAGGCACCTCCATATATGCCTAGATCATCCGTAGGCATTGATGCAGCATGATACCAGAGGCAGCAACTAAATTGTAATTTTTGAGGTGTGAGGACTGAGGGAGACACAGAGAGATCGCAGAGTGAGAGAGAGAGGCGTGAGTATTTTTTTTTTAAAAAAAATCAGAGAGTGAAACGACGTCATTTCACCCTCTGATTTAAAAAAAAATTAAGCAATTAGGCCACATAGACTGGGCCAGTGGGTGTGCCCCCGTTGGCCCAGTCCCGCCCCCACTGACCTTGGAAGCAGGCCGGGGCGGCGGGCCTGTTTCTTAATAACCAAAAAAAAAAAATTTGCAAAGAATTTTTGGAGCCAGTGGGGGCGGCCGCCCCCAGCCGCACCCCCTAGATCCGCCCATGGATGAAACACGCAGTCTTGCCTTTCCTGTTCCGAACACAATTATTTGCTAGAATTTTGAAAGTAGTATATGTTTTTACCTTTTTGTAACACAAATAATCAATTTCTTACTTCTGTTTCCTTTATTCCAAATAAGAAAGTTTTGAGTAAAAACTGATCTAGTTGATATTCATGCTTTTGAAACATCGTGCATGTTCCGACCCTGATAAACCAAGTTGGAAGATCCTTTGCAGCCTTAGAAATTCCTTTCCTTTCCCACCAAGTTTTTCCTAGCATTCCCACAACAATTATGTACATTCTTGTGCATATGACTGCCAACTAGTGAAATAAAACTGATATTCAAACTTGGTTCTGTTAACTTGCTTCTAGTTTTGTACGCTTAGCTAGGTACAGTGGTGGATATCCCGGGTCAAGTAACATTGGCTTTCTCGAGTAGTCAGAAGCATCTCTTGATTGTAAATTGGAAGGAAGATGCATATTTTCCCTGCAAAAGAGCTCACCTTAATGTTTTTAAGCCCTTGATCTATAGATCTTGTGAAAGTACACAGAGTGAGCACCCATATGAATGTCCTTTGAATTTATTATACCTTTCTAGATGTATGAAGACAATGTAAAGCTACTTGAATGGCGTTACATCATCAATGTGAAGGTCAGCGCTGACATCTGGCTGGTCAGCCCTTGGCAACTCTTTTGTCATGACTTATGTGACTCTACCCTCCCATTTTCTGTTTTCCCCAGGAAAAGATACGAGTTGCTCTTTATGTTCAAAAAGCAGCATTACAGTTTATTGATGGTACGGAATTCTCGTTTCTTCTTTTGCCTTGGTCTCTCTCTCTCTCTCTTTTAAAATTCTGGGCTCATTATTTGATCTCTTTTATTTATTCTTCGAATGAGCATTTTATGTTTTTATGCAGCTGGTGGTCGAGCTGAATACAAACTATCAGAAGAGGTTAGAGAAGCAGGTTTTGGTATTCACCCCGATGAACTTTCGTCTATTGTTCGTGACCACGATATTAAGGGCTTGAAAATCCACGGTGGAGTTGAAGGGATCTCAAGGAGAATCTCTGTCTCACTGAATGATGGTGTCGGCACAAAGGATTTACCCACCAGGCAAAACATTTACGGATCCAACCGTTATACAGAGAAACCTTCCAGAAATTTTTTTATGTTTCTATGGGACGCATTTCAGGACTTAACGCTAATTATCCTTATGGTTTGTGCCGTGGTATCTATAGGTGTAGGACTTGTCACCGAAGGGTGGCCTGAAGGAATATATGATGGTTTGGGTATCATTCTTTGCATATTTTTGGTAGTCGTGGTTACTGCTAGCAGTGACTACAATCAGTCCTTGCAATTCAGGGATTTGGATAGGGAGAAGAAAAAGATTTTTATCCAGGTGACTAGAGATGGGAAAAGGAAAAAAGTTTCTATATATGACTTAGTTGTTGGAGACATCGTACACTTGTCAATTGGTGATCAAGTTCCAGCAGATGGGATTTTTATATCAGGATACAGTTTGTTAATTGATGAATCAAGCTTGTCAGGTGAGAGCGAGCCAGTGAATATATATGAGGAGAAACCTTTTCTTCTTTCAGGGACTAAAGTGCTAGATGGTTCGGGAAAGATGTTGGTGACAGCAGTTGGCATGAGGACTGAATGGGGGAAGTTGATGGAAACTCTGAGTGAGGGAGGACAAGATGAAACTCCACTGCAGGTGAAGCTAAATGGTGTTGCTACACTTATTGGTAAAATTGGCTTGGGATTTGGTGTGCTTACATTTGCGGTATTGACAGTAAGGTATCTGGTGGAAAAAGCAATTAACAATGAAATCACAGATTGGTCTTCCAGTGATGCACTGGCGATTGTGGACTACTTTGCCATTGCAGTGACCATCATTGTTGTTGCTGTCCCTGAAGGATTGCCATTGGCAGTGACTTTGAGCCTTGCTTTTGCAATGAAGAAATTGATGAACGAAAAGGCGCTTGTGAGGCATCTCTCTGCATGTGAGACAATGGGTTCTGCTAGTTGCATTTGCACGGATAAGACGGGAACATTAACCACAAACCATATGGTAGTTGATAAAATATGGATATCTGAAAAATCTATAGAGGTAAAAGGTAATGCGAGCAAAGATATGGTGACATTGGATATATCTAGAAGTGTTCTAGGCATCCTATTGCAGGCAATATTTCAAAATACTGGCTCTGAGGTAGTTAAGGATGAAAGTGGAAACAATACCATTTTGGGAACACCAACAGAATCAGCACTCTTAGAATTTGGCTTGCTTTTGGGTGGAGATTTTGATGCCCACCGCAGGGAGTTCAAAATAATCAAGGTTGAGCCTTTCAATTCAATTAAGAAGAAGATGTCTGTGCTTGTAGCTCTTCCTGATAGAGGGCTACGTGCCTTTTGCAAAGGTGCATCTGAAATTGTATTAAAGATGTGTGATAAATTTGTTGATTGCAATGGACAGCCTGTTCCTCTTTCTGAGGAGCAGGTTAAGAATATAACAGATGTCATAAATAGTTTAGCATCTGAAGCTTTGAGAACTCTCTGCTTGATCTTCAAAGATTTAGAAGGCATTTCCTATGGAAGCGACATCCCTGATAGTGGTTATACATTGATAGCGGTTGTTGGAATTAAAGATCCTGTACGCCCTGGAGTCAAGGATTCAGTTCAAACTTGCTTAGCTGCTGGAATTACTGTTCGTATGGTGACAGGTGACAATATACATACAGCTAAGGCCATTGCTAGAGAATGCGGAATACTAACGGAGGATGGGATGGCCATAGAAGGACCAGAATTCCGTAGCATGTCTCTTGATCAGATGAAGGAGACCATACCAAGAATTCAGGTTCTTAATACTTGCTCTGGAAGGCTTTGACCTTGAACTATTTGTCCCAGAAGATGTTTGCAGATTCTTAATTGCTTACCATGGATACAGGTAATGGCTCGCTCTTTGCCGTTAGACAAGCACACCTTGGTTAACCATTTGAGGAAGTTTGGCGAGGTTGTTGCAGTTACTGGTGATGGGACCAATGATGCTCCTGCTTTGCGTGAGGCAGACATTGGACTTGCAATGGGCATAGCAGGAACAGAGGTTTTTCCCTCTACTTTTTCTTTTTCTTCTCTTTCCCCTACTTCCCTTTTGCGCTATTGATGATTTGGACTGGCTTCGCCAGGTAGGCTTCTACTTTTTCTTATACTTAAATATCAGTTTTTTCATCTCACATCATGCTTTCTTCATATGAAATGGATAAGCTACAAAGACCCGTGGAGGTATTCCATTGTGTCATTCACTACTCGTGTATGTTTCAAGATATTCTTTCCAACTATATTGTTTCAAACTTCCAATGCATCGCTATGCTGAAAACTTAAATTTTCTTTTATTGTTAGCTATGCTTAAGGAATGGCACTATCCATAAACCACATAACCCAACCTTTCTTATGAGTAAGAATCTTAATCAACAAACTTAGTAACTAAGTCCTTTCTGACTGAGCGGTTTTTACTTTTCGGTTGTTGTTGCACTTATATTGGCCCATTGTCGGGCTTTGTTGTTTTATCTATTTCTGTTGCACCGGCCCCCTGGTGGGCTTTGTGCCACCCTCCGGGGGGGTGCTTATTTTGTCTTTGGCTATTTGATGTTTTTCCCTTGGAAGTTCACTTCTATTACTAGCCCTAGTTGGTCCAGGTAGCCGCCATTTGCCGTGTTCTGTCACTGCTCTCTGTGCCCAGCATGGAGTACTTGTGGTATTTTGGTCCCCTCTTGTTGGGGTTCCGCTGGTTTATTTCAGCAGCTGGTTAAGGTTAGATTTATAGTTAGGATTTCTTTATATTTCCTTTATCGTGTATCCAACCTTGTAAGCCTTCCAAGTTCCAACATTTCTAAGGGGGGGAAAAAAGTAACAATCCAACAAATATTATCTGTATGTTCCCCCAGCATGAAACTTTCAGAGTCTAATGATCTCAAACCTCCTCTTTGGATTAGCTTGCACCTTCATTATATTCAGCTTTATATTTCGCAGTTTGCCTTTTAGGCTTTGTAGAAATCAAACTATTTCATATTTCTTACTAAATAGAAGCAGGGAATGGATATAGGCCAATCGTATCCTGACACACCAAGTCTGGGATGCATTTGATGGTTAAACATTTTTTTTCTAATCAAATAGCCATTCATTCATGAATAAAAAAGATCCGTTACAAAAAACTGGACGAGCCTGTAGCGAAATGATACATTAATAAGGTGCGTCTTTTTTCCTGAGCAAGGCGGGGGATGAGATCGTTTGAAGCATGATCTGATCGTGCGCAAGAGAGCCGAGATTCCACTTGGATATAACCTCCCATTCTGCTTTCGCAATAATGCTGAACCAAGATATTGCTATCTAACTTGCTTGGATCTCTGTCTCTAGTCCTTTTCATATTACACACATCTATATGCCGGTGCTCATATGTCAGGCCATTAGAAAACTAAAACCAGCACCGTCCTTTCTCTTTTGTTTGGGTTGAGCTTGCTCGGAATCATATGGGTTTTCCAATCCTGTCTGCACACTACATTCAATCTGCTTGTGTGTGAGTGTGAGAGAGAGACAGAACAGACTGGGTATATAATTTATCTTTTGAATAAAAGATAATTAGTATCTCATCCAGAATAATATAATACAGATCCGTTTGCTTTCTCTTTTTACCCCCTCCAATTCATCACATTAGCTTTTGTCATTCACGAATATCTTGGTCATTCACTATCATATACCCCACGTAGTTCTGGAGTTTATATCAATGCTCTCTGTTGTGCTGATTTATAGAGTATCTTTTTTTTTCTGAATTTCTTGTTTTTAACCTCCCTTTCCATGCATATAATATTCAGGTCGCAAAAGAAAATGCTGATGTCATCATATTGGATGACAACTTCACGACTATTGTAAATGTAGCCAAATCGGGACGTGCAGTATATATAAACATTCAAAAATTTGTGCAGTTCCAGTTAACGGTTAATGTTGTTGCTCTAGTGCTCAATTTTGTTTCTGCATGCATCACTGGTATGTTCGGTTATACAGCTGGTTTTTTCTCCAGGAAATAAGATTAATATTTAGTTTAGGCTATAACAGAATCGTAAAAATTTCCACGTCACTTTCAGGATCTACTCCCCTAACAGCTGTGCAGTTGCTTTGGGTCAATATGATTATGGACACTCTTGGAGCACTGGCACTGGCTACAGAACCTCCTAATGACGGGCTTATGAAAAGGCCCCCAGTTGGTCGGAATGTGAGTTTCATCACTAAGGCCATGTGGAGAAATATTATTGGCCAAAGTATATATCAACTTGCTGTCCTAGGAGTTCTCAATTTTGATGGGAAGAAGCTACTAAACCTTAGTGGTTCGGATGCAACTGATGTTCTCGACACTGTGATATTCAACTCATTTGTCTTTTGCCAGGTATGTCATACCAGGCAGGAGTACTGTTCTTCAAATATCTTCTGATCCTTCCTGTAATTGATATATCTCACCTCCAATTTTGAATTGATTCGGAACTTAATATATGTGGAGAATCATCCATTTCTGTGTCTTTCATAAATGATGACCTGATGATCTGGAACTTACTTCTGCAGACTGCTTTTTCAAATATGTTGTTGCTAAAACATATGTGATGTCAATTTTCCGTTAGTTCTTATAGCTGTTTGTGAAATTGTCAAGTGGTAATCAGTGGCATAACTATGGATATGCAACCAAATTTGAAATGGATAATGGGTGGCTTTAATCTAAGTACAAGCACCCATATTATCTATCTAACCTCTATAACTGGATGCAAATGCTTACAGCAAATAAGGTGTGTATATCCAAATCTGTCCTATTTTTGGGAAGTAGCCAAACATCCGAATTTATGTTTCCTATTGAGCAAGTTGTTTCTCTTCTCGGTTCTTCCTTTCAGGTGTTTAATGAGATAAACAGCCGGGAGATAGAGAAGATAAATATATTTCGTGGAATGTTTGGCAGCTGGATATTCCTAGGCGTCATGGTTTCTACAGTGGCTTTCCAGGCAATCATAGTTGAGTTTCTGGGCACAATTGCGAGCACTGTGCCGCTAAGCTGGCAACTGTGGTTGATCAGTGTCTTAATTGGAGCAGTTAGTTTGCCAATTGCTGTCATCTTAAAATGCATTCCTGTCGAAAGAGATACAAATAAGCACCATGATGGTTATGACGCGCTGCCCAGCGGTGAAGACCTGGCTTGAGAAGGGGAACCGGATTGCGTCTGTTTTGCCCCCACCTTTTTCTTACTGACTGGTAGAATGACATCTCGTATAGATCTTGCATTTTCCTTTCTAGTGGCTGCACTAACTGTTACAGAGATAAAATGGAGGCCTGTTTTTATCTAGGTCTTGCACTTTTGTTTTGTCAGGGATAAAACTGAGAGTGGTTTGATGAAGCACATTGTTTTGGAGTACTTTTCAACCTGGTCCTTTTCCTGCTAAAGGGAGAATATCTAGGTGGTCGTTTGACGAATTCTAGGATTTCACTTCTTTTTTTATTATTTTGTTCCCTTTTTCCTTGGACATATCATTATGAAGCGGCATTGAATGTCCTTTTGAAATGCTTATTGATGTGTGCAGACAATTGGAAATACACTGAAACGTTTTGTGGAATGCATTGCTTTGAATCAGAGGTTCATTATATATATTCGAGGGTTGCCTTTCATTTCTTTCCGTCTGGCACCCTTGAGATTACATGATTTGTCCTCAAGCCCACTGAAATTTAGATCATAACTTCATTATCTACTACGCTGGCTGCATTTTACCATTTCCTTGATAAAAATTCGGATCCAAGGTTTTCCAATACATTGCTCTCTTTCTTTCTTTTTTCCATCTGGAAAAAAAATAATAGAAAAATGGAACAAATAATATTTAGGTATTATTCCCAATGAATCAGAACAAAATGATTCGACTAATATATGTTAGTGTACATAAAAATAGATAAATACAGCAGTATGTGGGATTATACTTGGTGGCTTTCTCCAAGTAAAAACAATATTCGACAAGAATCTATCCCTATGTAATCTCAATAACCCCGGTCAAAAGCCGCTCATCTAAGCCTCCGCTTTGCTTCTCCATAGGCAATTACCCCAAGAACTGTTATGGTGTACCCACCAATGCCCACAGCAGTAACAGGATTTCTGAACAAGAGAATTGAGATTGACAACAGCAACAGCACCTTTTGCATTTCCTAGTACCTGCTCACAGCATAATTCCGCGTAGAAACAAACAAAAGAGTACGAGAGTTAGAGAACAGTGGAGCACAATCAACCCTTGTTAACACATGTAAGCATGTCTGCACTTGAGTAATAGGTTTGAACTTCTTCTCTGTTCCTGTTTGTTTTCTTGAATCAAGGTAATTTTTTCTAATAATAGAGGACGGAACAAAACAACTAAGGTTAATAAGATCATCATGCTATTGCTTGAAGAACAAGCTTCAACTTGGAGGGAAGCAATGAAGTAATCTGAAGACAAGAACACCCATGCAGAGTGTTTGTAATATGTTGCTATACAAAATGTAGTCATATCATTACTTCTCATGATTACAAAAGCAAGACAGTAGAGCTGCCAGTAAACTGAAGGGCCCATTCATGTATGAATTTGCTCAGATTCATTACGAGAACCCCCGAATAAACTATTTTCCCCAAATAAATAATTCTAGCAGCCACATTTCAAACAAATAGGGGGAGAAAGAATAATAACAGGAGATGATGAGAAACTAACAAAGTCCAACCTGAAGTGTTAACGCACTGGTATGTTTTGTCACCAAGAAGTTTAACAGGTTAGCTGAATAGGCCATCACTGAATTAACCAAAAGAAGCAGCCACATGAATTTATGTTCCTTCCCAAGCAATAGACTAGCTTCTAACACGTTGGGCTCCATTACAAGTGATGCAGGCAATAAAGCTAGAACGGCAATGGGAGACATGTAAAGCAGCAAATTCATCGAGTTTAACTTTTCCCTGTAACCGTAAAACATACCAATACTGAGTGGACACCAAAGCAAGCAACAAATGCTCTTTTTGGGTTGAGGAAAACGTTGGAGAATAGGAGAAACAACAATAATGCAAATATGAAACATATATATATGATGGAAAAGTGGAGGATTTATTTAAGAGCAAATATGTCGTCATAATAAAGCGAGCGAACAATAACAGCCCCTGGTACATGCTATTTAGAGCACCCTTGACATCCACCTAGCTCTTACGAGCTATTTGTAATAAATTTCATAGCTTATGGAAACGGGAAGGTCCAGGGGGTTTGTCTTCTCCTTCCTGCTTTCCCATCGATACAATATATCACGGTATGAATACGAATGGATCACATAGATTTAGGACTTATCAATCAGAGCCATTGCAAATGTACAGATTAAACAGGCCATTCAAGTTACATGAACAAGTAACATTCATCCAGTGCTGTTCTGATGTAACTTATCATGCTAAGAAGATATATATATATATATATATATATATATCATAGACCACAAGAGAAGAAGGGGAAAAAAAAGAAACTAATTAAATGTAAATTACTTCAATTAGGATAGGAGAATCAAAATAGGTCAGTCTGATGCACAAAGTTGATAAGGTAAACCATTGTAAGAAGAACTGCCGGATGATTCCCCACTAAAACCACAACCCATTTTATTCTCAAACCAGCCCACATCAAACTTCATTAACTTGTCCCAAACATCCTTGATATAAAGAAGAGAGAGCAAAAAGATAGATACTTCCATCAAGCTGAATACAATATGTGTGTTTCATGTATTCTGTGTTCTACCTTTTCTTTTGTTTTCTACACTTGATATGTGCAATAGAATCAAGCGTCCTTAGCTACACAGTCTCTGAATGTTGTCACTTCAGTTTTTTCCCCTTTATTCTGATCGCTATGCGGGCTTTACAATGACAAAACATTCTCCAATAAACCACTTTGGGCAGGCTATTGGTTCTACAACCTAGCCAAAAAGGATTATTTCTTTATCCTTTCCTACAACTTTTTGAAATGGTATTGCTGGTGGATTGACAGAGGAGAAAAATTTCTGGCATAAAAGCAGATTTGGTTTCTGCCAGAAAACCTTGATCAAGGTCATATACACTACGGCCTGAGGGCATGACCTTAGTAGTTAGTCCCCTACTTTAGCAGTTTGCCCCCGTCTATTCATTTAAAAAAGGGGTATATATTAGAGATCCTCGTCAAGAAGGCCACATATCTGATTTCTCATCCTTTCATTTGGGACAGTTGTGAATATTGCAATTGTCCCTATCAGAAGATAATTTGCATAAATCAATATCACCTGGCATGCATTAGATCGTTGATATTACATACAGTGAGAATGGAAGCTGATAGTTACGACACAAAATCTTGAGCGAATGTTCACTGACAGATGAGAGATAAACAAGAGATCAGATGATAGCACAAAGCATTACCCTTCTGAAGATAGTAGGATACCCTGAAGAACAGACTTAAACGCCCTTGCAGCAGTGGCACTTATGCACATTATGAATCCAAACAAATGGAATCCTGGCTCTCCCTGGCACCAACCAATAATTCATGTAACTTACACCAAAACCAGATAAAATTTATATGGAAGATGAAGATGAAAACAGGAAAGAAAAGACACGAGTGATGAGGAGCTTCATTCTTTTGCAGTCAGGTAAGCAAATGGTTGGAAAAGGGGAAACAGAGAGAGAAGCAGTGTCCACTTCTAAATTTTGACCAAGTATACATCTCTTGCATGATTGCTAAAAGCAACATGGAATAGCTCAACAGCAACAAGTTCTTCAACTATCACAACATCTAATGATCTTTCTACTATACCACTCATGCATGCAATATAAAAATCAATATTGGTATAACAACTATACAACATAATGATTTCTGTTTAGCTATCTACCAAAACCTAACATTTTGATCCAGATATGCCAAGAAGTACCACTCATCTCAAGATGATGTCATCGCCTACATTCCAAAATCAATTACTCTACCGAGGGATCTATTTTAAAATTTTGATCCAGAATCCTTTCTACCAAGATATCTCTAGCAATTGTTGTTATCTTCACCTTGATTTGTCCCAGCGACGTAGATCCCACTTCTGTTTCGAACTGATAATAAGTTTTGGAAAAGCGCAATCCATTTAACAGAAACACCAGATCTGGATTGGCCGGCATTTATGGTAAAACTGGAACTGTAACTGTCAAACTCAATTAATAAAGCAACCGAAAAGACACACATATTCCCTTAGCTCCCAAAACAATCAATAAATTAAAAAGAGACGGCAACACAGGCTAAGAATTTTCCCCACTCGTAAACAGAACCAATCAGAACTACATTAGCCTACCAAAATATTCAAATTATAGTAATGAGATCAAATAAATCTGTCAATCGCGAAACAAAAACGAACATACCCCACTGGCAATCACAACCCCAGCAACAACTGGCACGAGAGCCGCGTACGTGACCCAAGCTTCTCTCTTAAGGGTCACCAAGAATGCAAACAGCGCAGTGAAAAATGGCGTCGTGGCGCCGACAGCCTGGTTAAAGGAAACGGCAAGGTACCTGAGGGAGATGTTCCCACCGACAACGGACCCACAAAACACAAGGCTCAAAGTCGCAATCTTGAGGAGCTGGGAACGAGATGTGATGGCCTGGAGAGGCACAATCTTGAGGAACACAATGGAAACGTAGCTGAGGACAGCACATGCTGTCATGTGGCACATTGTGAGGAAGATGGGGAACTTGAGGCCATAGTTGGAGAGCAAGAACTTGTTGAGGAGAAGGACACCGATGTTGGACGAGTACCAGAGAATGACGAGGGAGAATATGAAAAGGGCTTGATTTTGGGTAGACATCTTCCAAGGTTGACTCAAATGATGCCTGGATTTGATGGGGGAAGCTCGAGTTTGAACGTCAATGGCAGATGTTTTTCGTTTTTGTTTTTGCCTTCTCTTTAAATTCTTTCCGGTCCGGTTTTAAGCTGCTATATAATTCGATGCTGTATGGATGTCTAGTTTAGTTGGGCAAGGGAGAAAGAATTGTTGTTGGGATGTGCATAAGTTGAGGGAGATGGAAGGAAACATCCTACTAGTGCAGCTAATCAGCATCCTTTCTTGTGATTATCTTTCTTGCACACTCTCTCTATCTCTAGATCTAAGAAAAAGAAAAAATTTACATAATTTATACTTTTTTAGACGACAGTCGACAGATATATAAATACCTTACAAATTTCGATTATATTTAAGAATAACTGAAGCAAATAAGACTAAAAATAGAAAACAGAGAATTATAGCTTAGAAAAAAAAACAGAGAATTATATGACCAAAATAAATGAGATCAGTGTAGACTGATTTTCCTCCGCTGTCCTCGGAGTACAACTACCCGATTCCCGAACACCGTGAAAGTGAGAATAACGGAATTAGAAAAATGCTCCCAACTCCCAAGAACAAAAGACACACCATGCCGAGGTCAAACGCCGACTCGTGGAACTAAAAACGACAATGATAGGGCTGCGTCGGTGTCGGTCAGTTCATTATTCTACACATTGATCTCAAGGAGCGACACGTGGGAAGTATCAGTAAATCCTGACTTGACTTGAACGAGCTATCTTCATAATGGATCCTTAGCCCGGTGAATCGTGATCGTGATGAAAGGGTCCACGATATGTTTTGCTTGAGGCCGAAATAGCAGCAGTTATCAACAACAGGAGAGAGGCCTAAAAGAGGGTAACCAAATGAAGTAACTAATGGAGGCCCAGCTGTTTTCCAGTACTTAAGTGGTCTAAAAATTTGTATATTGTTTCTTATGGCCCAAACAAAATTGCTTCTTATTAACTAATCTCATCTGCTTCTTCAGTTCTTTAAAATAGCAAACAAAAGAGTCATACTAAGGTTGTGTTTGTGTTGAAAAATTTTTGGTATTAAGTTTTGTGTTGGTATTGGGTTTAGTGAAAAATTGAAGAGATATGTTATTTTTTATATTTTTTGTAATTTTTTATATTTTTTTGATGGAAGAGAGAGATATTATATTGTAGTATTTTATTGTAAGTTGGTGAAAAATATTGTGATATTTTTGGTGCAAACGCACCCTAAGTTACTAAGGAGGTTCCTGAAATACATTTTTTCATCCACTTTGCTTTGTTCGTGAAATTGGATGAATAAACTACCAATCATTAACACATTGCACTCTCGTTCTATTAAAAATTAATTTTTTTTAATGAAATGACGATTTTATATTTTTAAATATAACTTGCTATTTTTACGAAACAACGATTATATCCTCAATTTTCATTCAATTTGATTGAAAAAATAAACGGAGTGTATAATGTGTAGTTTGTGGGTGAAATCACTCAAACTTAATAGTTTAAAATGTAAAGTACAAACAGGGTCGACTCAAGCCGAATGGAGGCCTAAGGCCGTATAAATTAGTAGGACTTTTTATATAAATTTTAATATAAAATATTTAAAAATATATGAAAATTATTAAATTTAATATAAAATATTCAAATACCCCTTCATTATTTTGTTATAGGGCTCTCGTACATGATATCAATGTCCCATAACTTGCACAATTAAGAAATTATAATATATTTTTTCTCCTTTGTAAACAAAGTTCAGAAAGCTGAAAAATGATTAAGAGGTCTGGAAGAAACATATTATTTGATGATGAAAAAGACGGTTCATTCATAATAAAAAATGAAAATATTGCATAGTGTCATTCATTTTTCTTTTCTTTTTCTTGCGTCATCTGCAACACAGCTCTTTTATGGGACTTGCTTAGGGTGAGGTAACTTGAGCCGGTTTGAGTACAAAACACATGGTAGTTCGGGGTGTATTTTCACCTACTAATCATTACTCAGATAATAGACTAAAATGAGAAAAACTTTGTGCGTTGCGTGTGAATTCGGAAGCTCAAATTATTTTATACTGGGTTGTTTAACGGGGGAGGTTGCAACTTAACTCGAAAAAAAACAACTAGAGGGAGACTCTCTCTCTCTAGAATCCACTTCCCTTTCTTCTGACTACATCTCCCCCTTTGTTGTTGTATTGTGTTCCGATCCTTGTGACCGACTTGTATTTGTCTTGTATGTTGGCCTTTGTGGTCTGTTTGTGTTGGTTCTATGTGTTAGCCCTCATGACTTGTTTATTTTTCTGGTGTTTGTTTCACAGTACTTGTGGCTGTTGGTGGTACCGGCTATTTTGTCTGGTTTGACTACTGGACCTTTGGTTCAGATTTCTTGTAAGACCTTTTGATCCGTTTAGGTCTTCGCTAGCCTTAGAGTCGGTTTTATGTTTTATAGTGACAGTAACTTTCTCAATTTTTAATATTTTGTCTATGTTGCCCGGAAAAAAAAGGGAGGTTGAAGGAAAGAATTAAATAATCATAACAAGCACATAGCGTTTCATTGGATGCTTAGTGCAGTAGAAGAAAAGCCATCCAACTCAGAATCTGTCTCTATCGAAGGGGTTAGTACTTTGGTAAAAGCCAAAACATTACCCATGTAGATCAGTGACTCAGTGAGTACAGACAGTACAGTACTTGGGTAATTTTTTTGGCCATAAAAATGACTTCAGAATAGAAGGAACTGAATTGTTTGGGCACATGACCTTCTGGTTACTGGGAAGCGAGTCAAAGTTGCAGCTGCCTAACTTTCCCCTCTATGGCAATTCCGCCTGGCTTCTGTCGTCCTTTTTCTTTTGTCTGTAAGTGCACCGAGAATTATTGTCAAGTTGCACTTTTTCTTGCTTGTCGAGTAGGCAATTTCCCTTAACAGGCCGTGTACCTTCGGAGACAACTCATGGAGTCTATTTCTAGGCCCAGATATTTCCATTGGAGACGATATAAGAGAGAAAGATGATGGGAGCCGAGCTGCGAGTGGGGCAAACATCGTTGAAAAGCTCGGACCACAATTTCGACTTAGCCAAGGCAGTGGCTTTAATGCTTTAGGAAAGAACAGAACAGGGAACGTGGCCATGGAAGACGAAGCTACTGTGCTTGATAGTGCGTTTCCATCCGTTATTTAGGGATTCGCGATATGTTCGGGTGGAGCCACTACAAGGTAACCGATCTTCAGCCCTCCTAATCAGTTCAAACGTTATTGACGGTCCGGAATTCGCGAGATCAATCACCAAATGACAAGTCCCATTTGGTTGGTGGGGTCCACAAGTGCTCCGCGCGTCGGACTCCACCTCAGCGCGGAAGCCACCTACGTCTTCCGCCACTACGCCAGTTTATAACATTACCCTAAACAAAACCATTAATTCCCACTCTCACAGTCCCACACCACTCGCTCACTCTCCCTCTGGCGTCCTCTTTCAGACTTCAGTTGCAGCCCTTTCGCTTCTTCAATACAAAGAGTCCAGAACTCTCTCAAATGAACGGTCGGTTTTAGCTCACAGTTTTCTCTCTTCATTCCCACTTCCGCTTGAGAGTTCTCTCAGGTAGGTATGGATATGTGTATGTAGTCTGTCTTACTCTCTGTCTGTTCCGCTGTTTGGTCTCCGATAAAAAGGATTCATTTTCTCCGTTTTCCTCATATTCATCGAAGAATGAAGAATTTCTGACGCCACTCTCTGTGACAGGTTTTGGTCCCCTAGAATGCTGCTTTTCTGGTTGATTTTCTCGGTCCTTTTCAACGTTGAAGAACAAAAAATACTTCTTTCTTTTCATTGATCTTTTTTTTTTCAGAATGACCAAAATACTTGAAATCGTGAACTTCGAGTGCTTCATCATGGATGGTATGCTTGGTCGAGCAAGAATATCTAGCTACAGAAGAATATAAAAGTGACCTCTCTCTCTCTCCCTGGGTTTTAATTTTATAATTATTTTGTTTGTTGACTTTATTTCTTTTTCTTTTGATAAAATATCTCGCCTTTTCATTTTCTTCTAGTTTTGTTATTAGTTGGATTTATTGCTCAGTGTTCTTGTTGCCTTCCTTTTGAGACTCACATTTAACATTCTCAACTCTGAATGAGCTGCACATTTAACATTCTCAACTGATGTTGCTTTTTTTTTTTCTCAGTACCTTATTGAAAAGGTTGATTTTGTTTAATTATCTACCTATTTGCATTATTGCCCATTCCTTCCGCTAAGAATCTTTCCCAATATTCGTCGTCTTACTTTTCTTCGTTTTCGGGGGAAGGGGCAGGGCTTGTTGTCTTCGGGTAGTAATCAGTTATTACAACCCTTTTTGAGGGGTCCTATTTTGTTCACTTGTTCATTTGTCCTTTCTTTCCGTGCCAGATTGATTTGGATTACCGCTCTTTATTAATTGGTTTTCTTGAAAATAGTGCCTAGTTCCCATAATACTTTATGAAGGGTTTAACTTTGCTCAATTGACAAAAAAATGGCATAACTCTTGACTAAATCCAATTAGTTGTAATGCCCTGTCCCCTAGTATTTTGAGCTTCCAAGTACATATTTTGCTCAATACATGACTTAATATATTGTCCTCATTATTCATCTCGAGGGTATTAAACCAGTATACTGTTGAACACCCGTAGTCAAAATTCTTTGTAATTAAGCTACTGGAGTTTCTTGAAGTGATTGTGGAATTTTTGTTATCAAGGTTGAACAGTGGTCAACAAAATTCTTATATGAAATATGTTTTCCATAGTAACGAAGTCAGTGTTTTCAAAAACCTAGTCGCCTATTGTTTGTCTTTATGAAGCTATGTATTTCTCTGTCAAGTACTTGAAATTCCGAGTGCTATTGTGTCAGAATGTTCACTCTCTTTGAATTTCAGGACAGTTTCTTGAGATTCATGGCTTTTGATCTCTGGGAGTCATCATATCATCAAGGTTTTCAAGTCTCCCTCGTCAATTTTGCTTTTGATTTTGTTGTATAGAATATTTTGTCTGTTGTAACCTATGTGGTATTTTTGTAATTACTGTTCAGTCACACATGAAGGCAATGACAGTATGCTAACTGGATGGCAGTGTGACTTACGCACTGGTTATGGATTTGGTACATATGTGCTACTTCACTTCTCGTCTCTGGATTTGTTATTGGCGTTGTTCCTTGTTATGTTCATGCATTTTTCTCATATTTGCTGCCTGTTTCTTTTGTTCACAGATGTGATAGAAGAAGATGCTCTGAATGAGGAATCTTGTGTACAAGTGTTAAGGATATTGATAACAAAGGCAGATACTGAAATTGATGAACTTGAGCGAGATCTTGTATTACTTCAAAGTGAACTTGCCTGTGCTGAACACAAAGAATGGTCTGAATTATGTTTTAATGCTCTGAGGGAAAAGATTAATTGCCTTGAGATTTCAATAAGGAGCTTAAGGAATACTGACGAGAATGATACCAAGGTTCAGTTACTAATGCATACAGAACCTGCTAAGACAGTACATGAAATAGTGAGGTCTGTACTCAAAAATTATTTTCAAGAGAATGATGAGCAGGTTTGATTCTTGGAACTTTCTCATAACCTTTTCCTCCATATTCTGAAATGTGCTCTTGTAAGAACTTAAGTAACTTGATATAGGAAGGCTTTATTGCCTCCTCAAATAAATTTGGTACATATTTTGTGGTTGTTGTTGTGTGTGTTTGACTCTGGGAAAATCTGCATCATTGAGGTTCTGAACGAAAGGAGATCATTAGAATGAAGGAGCAGAAATTTCTTGTAGACTAAATGTCAAAAAAGAGATTTAATTCGAGGACTTTGATTGGGGAAATGGTTCTAAAAGGTTGGAGCATTGGCTGGAATTTCATTTGTTTTTGGGATTTTTTTTTTACTTATAAAAAAAAAGTATAAGGCTATACCTTAATATAACCCTACATACTGGTGATTTTGGTTGGTGTAAACCTTTTTACCTATGCCATGCCATTTCAAGCATATATGCCCCAGCATGTGCATAGCCACACTTACAGGCTAAAAGTGTCTTTTAGCATTATGCACTGTTCTTAGAACCTTCCTGGGATTCCTGGATGATAAATGTGTAAATTATAGGCACTTTTGCATCCACCAATCATACACCTGAGTAAAAAATAGATAAGAAAAGAAAGAGATGTTATTACCTTTTGTTGACGATCTTGACAATGAACAGGCTGCAAATACTAATGTTGAAGATTCAAGCTGCGATACATTAAGACTCGAATCTGGGCACTATGACAGGAAGCAAACACTACAAACTACCGCCAAAGACACAATGAACCACGATTTATTTCTGCAGCCTGAAAAGAAGAGGAAATGTAATCCTGCAAATATCAAGGTTCATGCACTTCTCAGAATGACTTTGATTTGATTTATGTCACTCCAAAATCATTCATTATATAGTAATACAAAGGTGCTTAAAGAGGAAGCTTTCTTTGGTGTTTGAAGCCTTTTTTCTAGTTAGTGTAGCTCAGATGTCCATAAAAGGGAAAATAAAAGACTTTTAAGGATTAATCTCCAAGAGGACTTTATCTACTGGATTCATTTCTTTGCCAGTAAATATGTGAATACAAAAATAGGCATTAGTTTGGCCAGAACACAGCAGTGTAATTGGTTGATGGCAAGATAGGGTAAAATATACTTTTGGTTTTTAATTCGAGCCCCTTTTCGAGTACACGACCTTCTTTGTAAATAACTTTTTAATTATACTGCTGCACTGCAAGAGATAGTGGACTACATGCTCACACCAGTAGGGTGTGGATTGTTGACAAATGGCTTAGGTTGTATCGAGAAGGGTTGTGTAACAAGAGAAAGTCAAGTTGAGGAATTGATATTTGATAATACTGCGCTGAATATGACAGAATATTAGAGGAAGGATCAGTTCCGCAACTCCTAATTTTATGCAGTGGATATTTGAAAATAGATGTATTGTTATTTATTGCTGGCAGCATAATAGCATCATATTGTTTTATTTTCATTTGTTTCCTTTGTCAGATTGTACAATTGTTTTTTTAACCTTTCATTTGTTTCCCTGCCCCTTTTCCCCTACAGTATCTTTCTTGTTCATTATGAGGTCATTGTACAACCATATCTTCCATTCAGTTTACATTATTAGCACTTGTTGTGTAAGGAATTTGATTTATAGATCCACTTTGCCGTTGACAATGATCAGCTTGCGGACACCACACTAGAAACTTCAAGTAAAGATGCCTTGCTGCTTGGAATTGGCCAATCTGACAAGAAGATAAAGTCGAGCGGTTCTAGTCTGAAAATCCCAAGTATGGAGATTGTAGAACACAATCCCACTTCAAGGCTGAATGATACTATTTTAGGCTCATCATCCAAGCAAAAGGGAAAGAAAACAGATCATGGTAAAGAGGTTAAGGTACGGCCCTCTCTCTTCTGCTGTTAGTCTACCAATGCCTGTATCCTCTATGTTCCTCTGTCTCCCTCTCTTGCTTTAGTGTTATTATAATCTTCTGTAGCAAGACTGGAACCTAGGACCTTCTTGACCCATCCTATCCCTTTTCTAGTTGAGTGAAGCTTTTTAGCTTAATGGTTCGATTACCACACTGAACGTATGGGATTAGTTGGTTCCTGTTAGATTCTACGGCCTTCCCTTTGAGACAGCAAATTTGTTAGTGGAAATCTCCCAAAAACATCAAACGCATGAGAATTTTTTTTTTCACTATGCAATGAATCAATGATACAGTTGTAATGAACGACTGAGAGAACACATGCTTGGGCCTTGGCTCAAGCATTCAAGGGGTTGATTGAGGTTGGACCACGTATTAGGATCAAATCTACCAATTAGAAGGAAAAAAAGTGTAAGATCACATGTTAAGGTTCGATCTAACTCTTGTCTTTTCTCTTTCTCCTTTTTTTTGTTTCTTTTTTCAATTCAATGAGCAGCCTGCAAATGCTGTTGTTAAAAGCAGAAGTGCGGAGCCACTGAGACCTGCAATTGGTGTCAACCAGATGAAAAGACGTTCTGATTCTGGACTAGGTCCTTCCAGACAGGTTGAAAGTGAAAACTCTGATTTGGAGCTAAAACTAAGTGATTTTGCTGTGAAAAATATACGTAAAGAGGGCATCAAAGGCTTAAGAATTACTCCGACTGTCAAGATTGAGGCTTCAGATTCACCTGCAAAGACACCATACAAGAGGAAAAATGCTCCACAAAAAGTGGAGGTTCAAGAAGCTGGTTTAACTAAAACTGGAGGCTCCCCAACTTCACTTTTAGATATACGAGATCAAAGGGGACAAGAAGAAACCAAGCTGCAGCTGATTGAGGAAGGGACCTCAGAAGCAGAAGATGTTCAGAAGGCTGAAGTTGCTGCTATGGGCACAAAACCATTGTTGAGGTTCTCTTTGAAGCCACAGAAGCAGAAGGAAAAGAGGATGATTGAGCCAGACACCCCACAGGTTCAAGATACAGCTTTCCCTTCTATTGGAGTTGTCTCAAAAAGTTCTTTGATTCCAAAGTCCAAGAGCAAACAAAAATCTGGACTCAGCAGCAATATTGTCATTTTAAATCAGTCTTTGAACGGGAAGGTCAAAAAGAGATTAGTTAAGCGTGGCCAGTATGAAGTCAAAGAATTCAGTGTTGCTGTTATGGACAGCAAAAATTCAGTTTCAGAGTCACGGAAGAAAGGAAAGAGAACTTCAAATTTGCCAACGACCGGCAAGATACAAGATTCAACTGTTCCTATGGACCTCCCAAATTTCCCTAATGGGAGTAATGAAAATCTACGGAGCATCAAGTCCAACGCAGTGTCTTCCCACAATAAGGCGTTGGCTCCATTGCCTTATGCAGTCCTTAACTTGAGAGAGATATGACATCAGTTGATCTGAGGAGAGCCATTGCAAAGGACCAGAAATTGACAGAGTATCATAAGCTTCGAAAACATGCGTTGGTTGAACTAAGAGTGGACCGACTGGGTTGTTGCTGAATTTACCCGTGGGTGTACTGATTGTTGTGTTCTCCTTTTTCTTCTATGTTTCTATAGGTACCTTCCTTGGGGATGCTTTGACGTCGCACAGATTTTCAAGGGTAAACCTCCGTCATCCACACTGGCAATTCAAGTAGGATTTCATGAAAGGATTTAGAGATGTAATGAAATAATGTTACATATTTTACAATGATTTAGTTCTGATAGTGAAGAAATATGTGAAACTGGCATAGGATGTCGGCTTTGCCATCGATCCTTTTTTTTAGGGTAATTGGTAAGTATATTAATCTAAGGAAGTTGCACCAAAGAACAATACAAATGGTATACACAGCAGGAAGAAGTCCTGCAAAATGCAGTTACAACTCACAGCCAGAGCATAAATTGCTAATCTACCAACACTTCCAAGCTGCAAGTCACTGGCCTATCAAAACATAGAAACAGAGTTCAGCCAATATCCCAGGACCTTCTATGGTGTCCCTCTCAGTAGGTGCAGGCTTCCATTTCATCAAGCTGAGTTTTTTCTCGCACAATCTCCATGTATATTTTTGCTCCCGAACTTCTTGTACGTTTTGAAACTACGTAAGTGACGACCAAGTGATCATGTTACCCAGAGATAAAACGTTTCTATATTGTCATTACATTTTCACTTGGATATTTTAACTCCACAAAAAGCTCCTGCTCATGGGGCTTGCTAAAGGATTGTGCTTGCAAAAGATAAACCACCACGATGTTACGTAGAATGCCTTTTGATTAAAAACCGTGATTATTCTGTTATCGGAGGCATGGTATTTCTCTGACGGAATACCATACCAAAAGGTGCCTTCTTAGGTAAAACAGAGAGATCGGTTAGATCAATAAATATATAGATTACAGTTCTGTGCAAGTCGGTTAGATCACGAGAGGCTTGTTTCATGGACAGCAACTCCCAGCCTGTCGTGCATAATTGGACCATTACAATGACGTGAAAATATAACAGTAGTCTGATGAATGGGGCGTCAACATTAACATTACAAAGTACAAAACTTGTTGGTTTAGTTCCCAATCCAACAATAAAAGTACCACAAATTTTTATCTCGGGTCATAAGCTAAGAATCCTCTAATTTCAATGCATCCAGTCGCTTCCTCGTAGAGACCTAACAAAAGAAAGTAAATTCATTCAGTCAACTACGCCACAGCTGATAGAATATATCAAAACATCAAGTAACTTCTCAAATGTGTTATAGTAGGCTAAGGGTGCGTTTGTGTACCAAAATTTTACCCCCTCTAAAATTTTAACACAATTAAATATTACAATATAATCTCTCTCCCCATCAAATCATTACTATTTACTACAAAAAAATATAAAAAATTACCTCTCTCTTCACTTTTTCACTAAACCCAATACCTAAAATTTTAACAACACTAAAATTTTACAACACAAACACAACCTAAGTTTTGAGATATAATCAGTTTCTGTGTTGCAGTTGCAGAGAAGAAGTTCAATGAAAAGATGAAAGAGACGATCAAAATAAAAATTAACAAAAATCAAGCCCCTGAAAGTTGAACATAATGTCCAACACTTTACCCTTCAAGCTTCAATGCAATGGGCATCCCCACATCACCTTAGGAGTTCAATCTTAAACACTAAAACCTGGTTTCTTTGTCTTTCTTTCTTTTGCAAGGGAGGGAAATTTCTATTAGGATATCGATCTTTATTATGTTGTTGGTTTTTTTCCACAGCAACATCAACTTTTTTGCTGAAATGCCGCTGATATCTTACAGAAAAGTTTAGCTTTCTCCTTAGTAACTAAAAAGAGTACTAGATTTTGAAACCTATCTTTCTACTAGATATAATGAACCACACATTACATCCACAAAATGCATATATAAGACAGTCCAAACAATCCAGTTTTTTTTTTTTTTTGCAGTTACCAAGAACAAAAATGCTTTGTCAGTTCCCAACAATTTAGATGCACGTATAGACAAATTACAGCGTTTAGAAATTATCACATTGACTATGTGGACGGAGGCTAAGAAATCACTAAAACTCACTTGCTCCATTTGCTCCAACTTGAGATTAGCCTCCTTTGCCTCCCTGACAAGATGGACTACACGGTACTCGGGTTTAGCATTTTCCACAGCAAGCTTTTCTGCCTGCAAGTCTCAAAAAAGTAAAGTTGAGCTGTCTTCAATACTACCCAATTCCAGAAAGAACAAGATACAAAAAGGTGGAACCTTTGCTCGCTCTGAAACTAGCTCCGCTTTTGCCTCTTCTAGCCTTGACTGAAGTTCACTTATCAATTTTAAATGGTCCCCATTTCCAGCATCCGGAAAACTTAAGAAATTTAGGACTCAACTTCTAGCTTTGAAATAAGTTTGATTCAGTAGAGTGCCTTAAGACCTACCCTTCTTACTTGAAAGGGCAGCTTCAAGTCTTGACAAGCGTTCCTGTTATAACATTGGCTTGTTAGCAAGACTTCAGCATAAATTGGAAGGGATAAAGAAAACAAAAATGTCACTCTTTCACAATCATATTCCAGCTTATTTAAGTTAGAAACATTATAAAGCCCCTAAGAGCTAAAGTCTAGAAAAAGCTACCACGAAATCAAAGGATCCTTACCGACATCAGTTGAAATTTAATGTCAAAGCAATGCGATTTTCATCTTTAAAAAGTAATTAATGAAAAGAAAAAAACTTGGAAGGAGGATAGTTTCCAGCAGACCTAGAAAATCAAAGTATTCACATCTCGCCACATATAAAAACCAAAAATGCGTACATGCATAATACCTTTATAAATTCATAACCAGCCAAATTTTGAAAAATACATCTAATTTTTTTTCTAAACACCCAACTCTATACTTCGTTTAAGAGCGAAGCTTACTAAACCAGCAACTCGTGCAGGGAGAACTGGAAATCAAAGTGCAAAGGTCTACACATGAAAGTAGCAGGAATTCCCCCCCGAAAAACCACATCAAATAGAATTCAACTACCTTTGCCTCCAGCTGGCAACAAGAAAAATATGCACCACAGCTAAGTCAATTCAAGGTCTATTGCTTCTCTCGCTTATGAGGTACTTCGACTGCTAAGTCTCGCTTATGCACCTTGAGCTTGAATCCAATTATTCTCAATTTCCAATCTTTTCTTCCAAATAATTAAAACCATACTCCGTTCAATCTAACTAATAGAAGATAACCACTCATTCACCCCCAGGCAGACATACATCACTAGATACATATATGTACACATTTATACAGCACATATCTCCTATCCAATTAATATATACATATACAACAAAACAAAAAGCAACATCTTAAGCGCAAGAATATATCAGAGACATTGAACAGGAAACTGAAAGAGAAACGGGCGATGGGAAATTATCAAAACCTCGGCCTCAGAAGCGCATTGGTAGAATGGCTTCAATGTCTGCTCCAGGTCGCTTCGTTTCTCAGATTCCCCCATTTTCTCTTCTGTTTTCGGGTTCTTCTTTCGTTTCTGAACGCAGAGAGCTCGGCTCAGAAGTTCGACTTCAACTGTCAACAGCGTCTGCGAGCTGCTTCTCTTAGAGAAGGAAGATTGAGACCTTTACGGTAAGAACCTTGGTCCGATCCACAATAACATCTTGTCTTCTAGGGCTTGCTAATGGTCCAAATATGGTACAAGATAAGCCCATGAGCCCATATTCACAACAACATCTTCTAGGGCTCGCTAATGGTCCAAATAGACTGTAAGTTTAACCCATGGTCCTCTCGACCCGTATCTTGTTTTCGGTAAGTTTTTCTGGAAAACCACTCGCGCAAGAAGACACTAGGTGGGCCGAATATATAATATCAAAATTGAGCCCATAATCAATCCAGGTAGTTCAAGTGACAGCAGGAGCTCCCGAGAGTGTGTATGCTAGTGGACCAGTCAGTTCTTCGTAGTTTGCCGTGACGTTGAACAATTCGCATGGATACTAAGTCAGGTCTATCCAAACTCGGTTCACGTAAATCAGTCTTATATTTCCCTAGTTACCCAAAAAAGAAACAAAATTGAGCCCATAAGTCTTTCTCGAAGATTATGTAGACATGAGGGGGAAAACTTCGTATTGGCAGAATTGTCAATAAACGCTGGACTATGTCCTTTGAACTTTCTAAAAGGACTAAAATCTGTGAAGCCATGCCATGGTGTTTAGTGTTTAAAACACTCAGTATTATATCCTTTTGGAAGGTGGAGACAAGCCCAAACTGCTTATATATAAGAAGTATCACATCAATACACAAATCTATTACAACAACCAAACAATACTGTTCCACCATATAGTCATATGGCAAAATGCTTCTCAGATTTATCTTTATTCTCTCTATGAGAAAAATGATCAAGGCTGTCCAAGAAGTAAAGGCTTGTAGAAAGCATGGGTTTGTGCAATCTCAATGCGTTCCCTGGGATCATTCAAGTTTTCATCCCTCAGCGCTTTCAGAATAGCTTGAGATGATTGTTCCCTGAAGATCCAACATAAAAACACAAAGGAATTAATTAGATTTTATAAATTCTTCATGTGACTCAACAGAGAATGATAGGGCTTCTGGCTGTTGGTCTTGGTATGGCTTTATTTGAGTCTGTCATGTATCAAGAAAAATGAGCAAAAGATACAATAATATCTCTGTTGTTGTGGCAAATCAAGATGTGTAAATAACAAGGAGGGTGAAGGGTAAGATCACAAATGAGCTGCAGGGGATTTACCTCGAGATCAGTATCTTATATAGTGTCTTCAAGATGGGGCAAAGCTCTACAGGAGCTACTGGCTTGTTTTCTTCAGGATGTGGTACATTTAGGCTAGGCTGACTCAGCAGTTCATAAAAAGCCCTCACCGCAGAGACACCCTGGAAGATAGTTGAGGCAGATTTAGCATATTATCTTGTTGCAAGATGCAAGCAAAGCAGAAATAAGGAAGAATCTGAAAAGGCAGAAAAAAAAAACAGAAATGTTGTTCTCTCGGTCCAAGTGCAGAATCCTAGTCCAGCTGATGCAGCCAAGGTCTGCAGGATCTATTGCATAGATCTTAAAGAGAACTCATTTGCTAATGAAGTCCATTTAGTTCATTAGCATGGGAGTGAAACACTATATTGTTGTGCAAACAAATTATTGTAAATGTTATCACCAATATCCAGGCTAAGCACAACCAATACCTGAATCATTCCTTTGCCACTGATGCTATCACCCATATCCAGACTTAGCTCACCCTTGGCTAACATTTGGCCATACCAGGCATTACGACCTTTTAACAATGTAACATAAGTGTCAGCCAGCAAGGGCCCTGCAAGCTTCTCAGGTTCTTCAGCCAACAAATGCGTAATAAATATCATCTCTGATGTACAATGTGCAAAATACACTGATTTGCTGGTTGCACTCTCATTGGTAAGCGCGGCTACCATTCCTGAAAGGATCAAATGGAAATGTGACCACGCATTTTCTTCACCATTAACCAAGTACTTCTATCAAGAATTTAAAGTTCCCGGAAGCCAAAAAGGAAAAATAAAATAAAATCAGGGGTTTGTACTTTTTTTTTCTAAGTATTAGGCGTTTGTACTTGGTCAAGCATTATTCCAGATGTTACAGCAGTGGCTGAGGTAGGGGAGGGTTCCCCCTACAGGTAAATTTTTTTGCTTTCACCACTGTGTTTCGAATTTTGTTTTGCAAGAGTTATTTAGCAGTGTATGAAGAAAGACGGAATTATCATAGACATACTGTTTGTCAAAATGGGTGCCAAACAGTTGTTAAGATTTGTTAATGCACCGCTCAGAAAGTAATCAAAAAGGTTGGCAATGTCTTGACAGAACTTGGGAAATTTAAACCTATGGAGATAAAACTTGGAACTGATGTGTGAAGGCTATATCAATAGACTATGCCCTTCAGTGTACTCGTACTAAAATTTTGCTTGAGACAGAAAGAATAAAACACGTTGCTGAACCAAATAGTAGGATCTTAGAGTCATGTCAGTTAATTCTTGCTGACTACTCAGATAGTTTGAAAATTAACTGGGGTCCTAGAATAATGTCAGTGAATTCTTAGGATCACACTAAGGGCATAGTCTATTGATATAGTTTTAAATCGTGGCGGGCTTCTTCATCTAGTGTTGTTTCACTAGGAAAAGGAATGAGAAAATTACCAGAGGAGTGCCTCCCCCCCCCCCCCCCCCCCTCCCAAAAAAAAACTACACATACACAACCAAAGAAAAAGTTTCTGAAACTTACCAGCTCCAATAGCATATACATTCTTCAGGCCACCCATGACTTCATGTGTGACAAGGTCACTGTTGTCCCAGACAATAAAGTGAGGTTGCCTCAGAAATTTTGCTAGAGATTTCCTCCACTTGTCAGCTCCACAAATTCGAGCATTAGCATATTCATTGTTGTAGATTTCTGATGCAATATTTGGTCCACCGAGATAGAGTATATTCTCCATAGGCACTCCGGCTGCCATATTGAATATTACAGAATGAGGGAAACCATTTTCTATTGAAGTTAAATGAAAACAGGGGGAAAGATAACCAAGCAAGTAAAGAGTAACAAAAACAATGTTCAAACAGGAAGAAAGGAAATAGTAACAAAAAATTTGATGAAGCTCTGCACTTTTCTCGGACCACTTTAGTATTGTGCTGTTATTTTTCAGAGAATGATCCTGGGAGTGTTACTGCTAATATATTCCCCAAAAAAGATTTAACACGAAATTTCTTGCTTTCAAGCATGGCAATTCCAATGCTCTACATGTATCAAAGGTTGCCAAGTCGTTTCATTGTATGTTCGTGGCCTTCCACTCTGAAACATAACTTCCTGCCCAAACTAAGAGATCCTGCTTCCACTCTCAAAGCATCCATCAAAACTAAGTGGAGCTCCCATTGCTCCCATAACTACTACGCAAAGCCCAAATGCCTATCAGAGCTACTCTGGCTTTGGAAGCAAGAAAGCTCTTAATATATTATGCTAGTAGTCACCGAGTATTTCTCCGTTTCATGTGACAATCTGTTTATACAAGTCGATTATGCTCTTTTCATTTATTTCTTTTCCACCATTCACCCCTGCTTGTGAGAAGTAGCCAGACTAACTCACACTTTGCCTTTTGACCTTCCTTGCAAAGAAACCGTAAAATATGTTCTCCTGTCTTTATATAAGCAAATAAAGACAAGAAAATCAAAACCAATTACTTGCAAAGATAAAGAACAGAACTCTTACTTGCTCGGTTAATCATCTTCGTGGGAGTTATTATGTGGGGAACAGGATGTAGTGCAGCCTCTATGCCCTTTGCCAAGGAGATGATGATGGGAGCTGTGATTCTCTCCTTCCAATAATGGCTGATCTCTTCAAACACCACACGAGTTTCAGTGGAAGGCAAGCCATTCACCACAATATCGGCATTCCAAACAGCCTCCTGCAAATTAGTCACCACCTTCAAAGGACAAACTGGTGTATCAATCATGTTCAAGCAAAAGCCATCTTTCAAAATCTCATCTGCATATAGAGTCCGATCACCTAGTCTCGCCTCAACATACTTTAAATATGCACAGCGCCGAATCAACCTCCTCAACACTTCCTCCCTCGAATTGATTACTTCAAAAAGACGTTCGGCTGTGGCTCTATCGACAGCTCTTCCAGGCCTTCTCCATATCCTGATTTGGATCTTATCTCTATATTGACCGTAATTATCTTGCAGCAAAGCTGCAAAAACACTGCCCCAAGCACCTGCCCCGACACCAACAATCCTTAATGGATCACCATCAGCCTTGCCAAGAATGCGGCGAAGCTCATCAAGCTTCTCTTCCAAACCGTTACAGTTCTGAATAGACCCGTTTGAATATAAAGAACGACCCATTGTCTCAATGCTTCCCACCATCTTCGTCACGGTAAACTCAATACCAAGAAACCAGGAAAAAAGATCCAAATGTGTACAGTAACGATCAAGTGTTTTTTTTTTGCCGGGTTCTCTTTGATCTGAAGGTCTAAGTTTCGGTTGATGCTGAAGCTTTCTCGACTATGCCAGAATTCTGAGGATAACCAAGCTCAAACTTTTGTATGGTTTTTGCTCTCCCAAGCCTCACTATTCAAGTCCCAGCTTGAAACGGCAAATCCCACTTCCCGAGTTGCAGGATGCCTTGAAAGAACCAAATCTGATTGGTAGATTTCTTTTACCAAAACCGAAACTAATCTTTGATTCTGCCACTCAGATTTTCAGGCCTAACAATCAAGACATTTTCCTCTACGCAACATTAAGCAGAAATAGAACAAGCCAAGAAAAGGATCTCATGCATACAAGTCTATTTATTTCCCCAGAGTTCCTAAACAACGCACACTGAAAAAGAGAAACCCAAATAGTATCCCAATACAGCTTTGTTTTCTCCGCCGGAGTTCATTCATCTACCAAAACTAAAAAAATAAATAAATAAAGAAAATAACAGGTTCCAGAATTCAAAGTCAAAAAAAGAACGACCTTGTCGGTAACTACAAAGCTTCGGCTTCAAGTTGCTGGGAGGTGGGGGAGTCGTTCACTTGAATTCCTATCAGCCTAGACCCACCAGACTCCAAGACTGTTCTAACCAAAAAAAAAATACACGAATTCATCTCAAACATGACCAAAGAATGCATGAGAAGCGCATGCAGTGATATCAAGAAAAAGGTGAATTACAGCAGCTGATAGTCTGTATTCACACTTGCCGTGTTTGATAAGTGTAGAAGACAGGGGGAGAGAAAGAAAGAGATGCATTGATGGGTACCGCTGGAGAATGAGTTGGATGCCCATAAGCATTAATAGTTTTTGGGTGTTGCCAACTTCCCCAACGGTCATTAAAATCTTATGACTTCCTTTGTGGAGAACTCTTTTCAGGAGTCAGCTCACCTTCTACTCCCCCACCGCTAATGATTAGGCCATCTCATCCAAATTATCAGACATTGATCGTTAAGTAAATCCTTCAAAACTATCGCCCATTTGCTTCCATCCTTCCATATCCCTCCCAAAAATTTTCAGAAATCAATAGCATAGATCTAGGAAGACCAATCTCTCTCTCTCTCTACGTGCCAACGTCAATTAAAACCTCCATTTTAGTCCGCTTAATGATTAATTTGTCAGCAAAAAAGTTCAAAGTTCTCAGAACCCATGCACCCGATTGATTTGTTGCATTAACACCCGGACATACCATTTAGCTTTAACAATATTGTAGATCATAATATGGAATATAAAATAGTCCCAAATTAAGATGTAAATTGAAAAGTTTATAGTTTAGGAAATTCATTAGATAACATAACTCCAACTTTATGCATGGCACGATACTATAATTCATATATAGCGTAAAAGATTTTGAGCACCAGAACAAAAACTGTGACATATGGGACCCACCCTAGACATACACGAGGCTATTGAGGTTGTTGTTAATTAATTAAATTTGAAAAGGATTAATATTGAGGCTGTCTGCTTACTATCCCAGTTACAATTATCAAAGTTCTGGAAAAAAAATCTGACATGGAATAAGAGATGGGATTTCAGCTAATTACTTTTCTCTGGTACTTGTGAGGAAGTTTCTAGAGAAGTCGTGAGATGTTTTATAAGCTTAAAGCTTTATTATCCTTGGAAATCATCGACATTTTATAAGTATTTTATACGCCTGCGCTTTGTTAGCTAACCAAACTAAACGTGTCTCCTGTCGTTAACTTGTTATGGATGTTTTTATGCCAAGAACCATAAGGCGCTACACGTCTTTGCTTTTAATTATTATTATTATTATTTGAGTCAATGTAATGCATTTGTAAAACATTAGACACAGTACTTAAAATAGAATATGCATATAATATCTCGCTAATAGGGAAAAGATTAGAGTCCAAATTACAAGAGCAATGGATCCGCCTCTTTTAATCAACAATGATTATCGATTGATACAGTTTCAAAACACAACAAAAAATAAATGAAGCAGCAAAGTCTTCCCAACTAGCAGAGCACTTTTTTTTTATGATAATAATATTGGAAGTTCCGTCTAGACTAATTTTCTGGAGTTTTCTCATTTCACACATACTAGATAATTACTAGGTTAAAAAGCCTGGCTCCAAGAGATTTAATGCAAGGAGTTTCTTATCAAGTCTCATCCTACCACTTGAACGGGTTAACCCCACTTCTTTCAGACTTTCATGCTGTTAAATCATCAACGATAGGCGAACAGTGCTGCCCCACCAGCCAGAGAGGTAGTACTGGGAAATCCTTTTTCTTCCTGTTTCGGACGTCTGGTTTTGAGTTATGAACGAGCGGGCCGAGCGGCTCGCGAGTTTTCAGTTCAGACTTTTTCTGGAGATCGGGAAAGCTCAGATTGCACTGGCAGCTGATGGTAACAATTCATCTATGGAGTAGATCATATCAACTGCGACCACCGTCAAGAACTTATGTAATTCCACGTTCTTGGTGTGAGAGGTGGGGTCATGTTCATGGTCTGAGAAAGTCAGTTTTGATGATGTATATGACAACTGAGTGGAGGCTATGGCCGCTGGGGGTCACGATTCAATAGGACTATTTCACTTTAGTGTCTCTAAGGTTGTGTTTGTATTGAAAAATTTTTGGTATTAGGTTTTGTGTTGGTATTGGGTTTAGTGAAAAAGCGAAGAGAGAGATAATTTTTTATATTTTTTTATAGGAGAGAGATTATATTGTAATATTTTATTGTAAGTTGGTGAAAAATATTGTGATATTTTTGGTACAAACGCACCCTAAATTGAGCTGATATGTACCATAGTCTTACCTTTTGAGTTAATTGTTAAGATTGCTCAAGATCAACTAATAAATTGAGATGAACTATACCATAGCCTTACTTTTTGAGTTAATTTTTAAGATTGAGAAGGCGCAAGAACACCCACTAGATGCCGGTATTGTTCTGACCCAGTTATTCAAGCTTGGAATATGCTATAGGTCTCAAAGCTAGACCTTTATTCGAATTTTGAAGGTGTTTATAGAAACCATTTTGTAGCCCAGTGACATATATGGCCCATTTTGGTTTTTCCAAGAGAAAAGGTGGAAGAGACACGGTCTAGCCGATGTCTGTAAGTGACCATAGACAATTAGAAATCTTACCAATATCTAGATCGAGTCATACGCTGGGCTGCTCCATGACCTTCCACATCTGCCTCCCTCCTTCCCCTTCCGACAAATTTCCTGTAAGTCCTTGCCCTTTTTCTTTTTCTTTTTTCCCACCGCCTCATTTCCTGACCTTGCCCGTTTTCCATGTTTTCTGCCATTATAATTTATACCCACAGTCAACTAGTGGGGTTTTCCTTAGCGATTAAATGTTCATGCAAATGTTGCACTGAGTTATGTATGTCGGATGAATTTATGTGCTAGATGGTGCTCGATATTATCCGTGTGAGAGTTGCATTGGATAATTGGAATTGCTAATCCATGATCATGTTTTTTTTCATTGTATCTTCGTCTTTTACGTGAATTTGGCTAGTTTTTTGCTGGTAAATATTCTAGTTTTCAAGGTTGAGGTGTCATTTTTGTTGCTTATTCCCTTGATGGAACACATGACTAAATGTATTTACAATTACACCCCTATTGATAATTAATGGAACTGAAACTATTGTTCGTAGTTCCCAAACTAAAGTAAATATCTTCCCCAGCCGGAAGCCAAATTCATTTTAGTTAAACTTGTGCCCAACTTTTGGTGAACCCCTCAGGCTGAAAGGGGAATGTGTCTGCTTTAGTTTAAATTTGATACCATCACGCAATTAGTCCTAAATAGTGTCAGCAAATATCAATTATCCCGAGATGTGATTATTGTACTGAGTTCCAGAACACTAAACTCTTCAGCAATAATTTTTTCAGATTTCATAATCCTTTCTTAATGTCCTGTTTGGTGCATAAAAATGTATAATTACTGTTCAGAGGTCTCTCCTTCATCATAAGCAGGTACTTTACTGGCTCTCCGGCCTTACCTGCACAGATGAGAACTTCATAGCCAAGTCAGGAGCTCAGCGTGCTGCTTCTAGTGAGGGTGTTGCTCTGATTGTCCCTGATACGTCTCCAAGTAAGTCAGGAATCAGTGCATGATTCATGTTCATTTTTTTTCTTAGATGTCAATTTTACCTGCATATCTGGGTTACAAAAAGCTAGTATTTTTTTTTCTTGATGCCATGCAAAAGTCACGTGAAACTAAGCAAAGACCGATTAAATACTAGAGTAGGCTACGGGTTTGCTTGCCATGTAGTGGAACTGTTTTCGACAAGTGGCCATATTCAAGCACCTGATGATGATATGACTATTCTTTGCCAAATAAGTGTTCCAGGATGTTCAATGCCGACCATTTCGTGTAATTTCTTTGCAGGAGGCCTCAATGTGGAAGGAGAGGCAGACAGCTGGGATTTTGGTGTAGGTATGTAGTATTGGACCATTAAGTTTTCCCTGAAGTGCTTTGACTTATTAAACAATCTTAATTCTCAGAGACTACTGAGGGTTTTGTCGTAGTGTGAACAGGCAACTTTCTTGTACCATATTTGAACTGCGGGTAGTCCTAATGTTCTTGATTAGGGAATTCCTGCCATATACTAATGCTTAAGGCAATCTTTGGAAAATAAGGTGTTAAAGGTTTTTGCGTACAACACCCAATACAAAGTAAGAAGTATAAATAAGTTCTGTTAGGAAGTGAGTGAGCCTTTGGATGTAGTATTTAATGTAGGCTTAAATGCACCCCATGCCCTTGGGGTATGCGGAAAGAGTAAATATGCCCCTGAGGTAAACAAAGTCATTTTCATACCCCTGAGGTATACTTTCAGGAGCAAATATGCCCCTCCGTTATGTGCCGTTTGAAACCCTAACGGTAAATGCTGACGTGTCAAAATTTGACACGTCAGCACAAATCAAAATTAGACACGTGGCATTTTCGAAATAAAAAAAGGGAACAGACTGGGGGAATCCCCCGAGCGACGAAGGGAGCTGGGCGAGGGGTGGCCGACAAGGGCCACACTGGCGAAGGGGGAGCCCAGATCTGGGCTCCCCCGTCGCGCGAGGGCGCGGGCGACACGGCCGCGCGCCGCGAGGGGTGGCCTCGAGCCACCCCCCCGTCTCCCCTGCTCAGGGGTGGCGCGCGGCCACCGCGGCCGCCGCTCGCGCGACGGGGGAGCCTAGATCTGGGCTCCCCCTTCGCCGGGGTGGCCCCTGCCGGCCACCCCTCGCGGCGGCGAAGGGAGCCCAGCTCCCTTCGCCGCTCGGGGGTTTCCCCCAGTCTGTTCCGTTTTTTTAAAAAAAAAATTTCGAAAATGCCACGTGTCTAATTTTGATTAGTGCTGACGTGTCAAATTTTGACACGTCATCATTTACCGTTAGGGTTTCAAACGGCACATAACGGAGGAGATATTTACTCCTGAAAGTATACCTCAGGGGTATGAAAATGACTTTGTTTACCTCAGGGGCATATTTGCTCTTTCCGCATACCCCAGAGGCATGGGGTGCATTTAAGCCTTTAATGTATTTGTCCTTGAACAGGTGTTGGATTTTATCTCAATGCTACAGAAGAGAAGTGGAAGAATTGGTGTATGTATGACTATGTTGTCAAGGAGTTGCCAAAACTTCTAAGTGAAAATTTCCCACAGCTTGATGTTTCAAGAGCGTCTATATTTGGTCACTCTATGGGTGGGCATGGCGCTTTAACAATCTACCTTAAAAATTTGGACAAGTATAAGGTAAATTGATGATAGGGGTCTTTTTCTATGCACTTGAAGGTCTAGTATTTCAACAAATTAATAGAATTATTGTATCTGTATGGGAGATCCGTATTTTGGCTTGGTTTGGAAATATCTTATGTTATCTGAGATGTTTAGGAATTCTCCTCGGAAGTTGTGTATGTTGGTTCTTGTTTTGCACCCAATGACTGGCAGTTTTTTTTTCACGATACTACTTCTAATTACTTTAGCTCTTAATTTCTTTCCTCGACCACTCATTTGTCAGTCAGTATCGGCTTTTGCACCCATTGTGAATCCTAAGGAATATGATGCAACTTGCCTAATTTCGAAGTTCCACGATGTATCTGCTACCATTCTGATGGATCAGGTAAGATTTATAACAAGATAAATTATTTTTGACCAGGCAAGTTTTCCCATTTAGGGTGCGTTTGTGTACCAAAATTTTACTCCCTCTAAAATTTTAACACAATTAAATATTACAATATAATCTCTCTCCCCATCAAATCATTACTATTTATTACAAAAAATATAAAAAATTACCTCTCTCTTCACTTTTTCACTAAACCCAATACCTAAAATTTTAACAACACTAAAATTTTACAACACAAACACAACCTTAATTTGACAATCAAATTAGTAGGTGCTTGCTACAGGCTGATGCAGGGATACTCTGAGTTTTTACTATATGGGAAACGAAGTATAGCTGTGGATGATTTTGATTTTTCTTCGTAGCTTACCTTCTCATTTTTTTTTCTACGCAAACGTGAAATTCATTTCACAGGATACCATACACCAGTGCTGAAGACAGACAGCCCTACAAGGCTGGATACAAAGAGTATAAACATACAATCGAAAGCAACAGCACATAAAGCCCAACGGGCGATACATCGAATGGCCATATAGGCCATGTTCCAAATGGCCATTAAGGCCTCTACAAGACGGATGCAAAGATCCGTAGATTCTAAACGAGTCCAAAGACTCGACAATAACACCGCCAAGGAAGACGGTCTGCAAGCAATAATCCGTCAACCCGTAACGACCATCTGCACCAACACAAATGGGCAACAAGGCCCATGACAAAAAATGGCGAAGTAGCAAATGACAAACCCCCGAGACGACAGCTGCAGAAGCAAAACCGCCAGACCAGGGGTCACCGAATGCACCTTCCCACAACATCCTGCAGAAAAGAAAAACACAGAAACAAACCAACCACAGCAAAACACACTAACAAAGCACCCCTGGCCTAGACAACCACCAAAAGCCGCCCCAACAGAACCACAAAAGGGGAGGCGCGTGACCCACACGCGCGCGCTCGTGGCCGCGCGTGTAGGAGCACGCGCCGCCCGACAGCAAACGGAACCAACCCACAAGGAGCCCCGGAGCTGCTTGGCCCATTCCTCCGGCGCGTGGCCACCGACAGCCGGCTGGAACGCCGGGATCTGGAGAGGAAAATCTCCACCGATGGAGAACAAACGGACGGTACACCAGGGGTTAGAAAACGAAAAGCAACCAGGAGAAAAGGAGTGGAGGGGGAAGAGGGAGGGAGGGGGCGGCGGGAAGAGCAGGGGCTCCGCCCGCCGCCGGAGGCAGGGAGTGGGGAGGGGGTGCAGGCGAAGGAGGTAAACGATTTTCTAGAGAGAGGGCAGAGGCTCTCTCTCTAGAAACACGGGGCTTGAAATGGTCATAGCTTACCTTCTCATTCTTTTTGCTGCTCTTTTGGCCACACCTGTCTTCCGTCCCTTCTAATTACTGCCCAATTTGTACAGGGGGAGGATGACAAGTTTTTGCATGATCAGCTGCTACCCCACAAATTTGAAAAGGCATGCAGGATTGCTAAAGTTCCACTCCTGATGAGATTGCACCCTGGCTATGACCACTCTTACTATTTTATTGCCACCTTTATCGATGATCACATCCGCCACCATGTTCAAGCGCTTAACCTTCCCTGAAGCTTGTGCTTTTCGAGAATCTAGAACCCTAGCAACGGCCTTCGTTGTCTACGGACCACCCGTGCTTATATAATTAAGTAATTTTTTGTTTTATCCGTGCGGATGCTATGTTCAGAATTTGTGGACTATAAACATGCTGGTACTTATGATGCCTAATTATGTGCTAGACTTGGAGTGAGTTAGTGCCTTGCTAGTAAGGACACGTTCGTTTACAAAAAATTCTCAAAATTTTTTAAATCCTCACAATTCTACAACCAAACATCATTTTTAACACTACATAAAAATAACTAAAACACGCATACCAATAAAATTAACATTACATAAAAATTCTCAAAACGCACAAAATCCTCACAAAACTCTTTAACCGAACATCCAGACAGACTGGTGTGAAATATAAACCCGTGTCAGATTTTACTTTTTCTTTCCCATGAAAAGAAAGGTGCTAAGACGATCTTTGTATTGTTTGGTATGGCAACTGAACCATTGGGGAGAATTAAAACTTAGGATGTGAATTTTTTATCACATCAGTGAGTTGGTGACGTTTTAACTGACAAATGTCTACTCTTTGAAACCCAAATGTAGGATCTACGTGGACTTTTTGCTCGTTTCGAGAATTACGCCTCTATGGGGTAGTTATCTTTTCTGAGTTACGGGTTGCCCTAAAACTCACCAATGATTAGCATTTTTGGAAACTAGTTTAGGATTGAGTTTTAGTTTTGGTTTTAGATTAAAATAAATTTTATAATAAGGGCATGTTTGGTTGACTTAGTTTAGGCCAGCTCAATGTCTCCTTGCCTTTGTTTTTAATTTTTAATTTTATTTTTCATCTCAGAAGTTTGTCATTTTGATTTATTTTTCGTTCAAGTTTTCTGATACTTCTGCTCTCAACTTGATTATTTTATTTGTATACAATTTGTCATATTTTACCTGCAATGCACGTGGAATCCAACAAATTTTGGTAAAACAGATTGCGCTTTAAGGCACTCATTTAAATATCGGGAAAGTAACTTAAATTGTTGTCAGACTTGGGCACCGACACGAGAGAGAGAGAGAGAGTGAGAAGGCTGGCATCTGAGATTTCTATCATTCAAATACAGTTTCCAATCTACAACCTTTTGGAGAACAGGGTGGCTGCAAAATCTAGAAGATATAGCTTGTGCAGCCGAAATAATTAGAGGGTGGGAGGGAGAAGAGAAGCCATCTGTACATATCCAAACTCTCGTGCACAGCCAGTAGAGGAAGAGCTCAACTCGCTTTCCTGTTGCTGCCATTATCTTGCACCCATAACAGGGCCAGGAAAAACGAATCCCCCATATCCTTGGTCATCCAGGGAAACGTTGCAGTTAGCCATCGAGCAAGCCATGATCAATAAAATATAGCCTCCTATACATGCAGACTGTCAACTAAAAGAGGTGCCATCATTTTTAGATATCTTGCCCTGCCCTGAGAACACCAGAACCTAAGTTGCTCACAGGTGGAACGTGGGTCTGCTCTGGAATAGCCAGGTGTGGTCCAGTAAATGCTGGTTCAAGATTTTCATTTACACTCTTCGTTGGTCTCTTTGGCCTCTTGTGCCTATGTGCTTGCGCATCAGAATTTTGTAGAGAATCATCCAACCCATAGTCCACAGACGAAGTCATCTTTGGAGGATTCCTTAGCCTCGGCTGAGCTTGTTTGTCTGAAGCAGCCTTTCTCTGCACACAGAAATTATTGTAAATGAAACTCAAAGTGCCAAGTTTAGAAAAGGCTGCACTAGAACTTTCCAAGTAATGCCCCTGGGCTCTACTATTTTCTCTCCGCAAAGTCACTTCAAACTCTAGATCAGTACAAACCTATTGCTAGCATCTTAAATAATTTATATTCATTGTCCTGCCGTTCCACATCCAAATTATGGATCCATAACGTTTTCAAAGTGCTTCCAAGAGGTTTGCTATCATCGAAAGAGCAAAAATATAACGATTGTATGTTAGGGAATAATAATTTCGAAACCATTTCAGTTACTTATATAAAAAAAAAATCAAAACCATTTCAGTACCTTTTTGTTACTAGATTTTGATCTCTCCGGATCAGGAGAGGGCTCACATCCTGTGGCCTGAGATCCAGCGTCTGTTAGATCCTCCAAAGATGCATCACCTTCTGCGTCTACTCGTATACCCTTTGTCAATTGTTTTTTCTTTTGTCTATCCTTAACCTGGCAGGAGGAATGATAATAAGAAAGTATGAAAACCATGAACTTTCTATTCTGCTAGTAAAGAAACAGAAGAAAATAAGAACATATATCTAGTAAAATGTTTTTTTTTTGGGGGGAAATAACAACCCCCCCCCCCCCTTTCTTATCTTTGAAAGGGTGGTGGGGATGTGTAAAGAACGAGTGAGAGTTTTATACCAAACGAACATCAATACATAGATTAAAACATCTTGGAACAAGACAGTGAACTAGTTTTGCCCCACCTGTAATGGAACTTCTCTCAGCTTCTGCTCCAATTGGGCATCATCCAGAAGTAAAGATACAACATCCTCAGGAGCCAAAAGATCACCCTGAACATGTCCACCCATCATAACAAGCTGCTGCACAGTATTTTTCTGGCTTGCTCTTTGAAGAATCTTCTCTTCAACTGTCTCTTTACAAATAAGTCGGTAGACAGTGACCTACACCATGGAAACATTAGCATCTCAATTTAGATTGAAGAATGCAAAAAAATTTCAAATCTAGGTATACATACATATTATACAGAATTAAAGACCATGTGTTTTTAATATATGTGAACGTAAGTGGGCGTGTGGGTGGGTTGATGGATCTGGGAGGTAGAGAGACAGACAGACAAATAAGGATGCCACATAAGGAAGAAAGAAATCTCCAAAGAGCGAAGAAAACAAATGGCATTACTTGCAGACTCAAACCATCCAAGCGCCTGTACAATTACAAAATGGAAATACTGATCTAAAGCGATAAAAAGGAACCAACATCTTTTGTCTGACCCAACCGGTGAGCTCTATCCATTGCTTGTAAATCCAAAGTTGGATTCCAATCACTTTCATAAAATATGACAGTGTCAGCCGCTGTCAAGTTAATGCCCAGTCCACCGGCTCTTGTACTCAACAAAAACACAAAAATATCATTCCTGCAGTAACAAAAAAACATAACTCTTAGTAACCAAATCTCACAACACGCGTTTCCCACAGAAAAGACTATACTTCAACGGCAAAAAGTATTCAAAAAACCACAGAATATGCATGAATCCTACCGATGCTGGAAGTCTTTGACCATGTCTCGTCGATCAGTTATAGTTGAGGATCCATCAAGTCTAAGATATCTATATTTCCTATAGTTCATGTAGTCCTGCAATGAAAGAGTTGTAAACACCGAACCAGATGTAAAATTTTTGGAGTGAGGATTGACAGAAGGTACAACTGAAGCTGCTGAACTTGAGACAGCTCCATGTTAACTGCACAATAATGTACAAAAATAGGAAAGCTAAGAATACCTCGAGAATATTCAGCATCTTTGTCATCTGGGCAAACAAGAGAACCCGGTGATTTTCTGCTCGCAACCGTTTCAACAATATATCAAGTGTTTGAAGCTTCCCAGAGTCCTATTTGGACATCACACCATCAGAAACTGCTGGCTAACAGGAAAGAAAACAATATGGTCACTGGGGACAGTGGAAAGAAAGTCTTACTGTGAGCAACTTTGCTGGGTCAAAGCTTCGTATTGGTGGACAGGACCCAAAAATCTTGTATGTCAACTGGAGAGCAGGTTGTGAAACTGGTAGTTCAGAATCAATCTCTTGAATTAAATGATGAGGAGAACCATCTGGCTTTCTGGGTCCATTACATTCAGATGTCCGAGCAAACCCAGTAAACACCCTTTTTACCCAGGGGTCATGTAGTTCTTCAGACATTTTGTAAGCGAAGTTTCTATCTGAGCAGTGGGCACCAATCTATGGAGAAAATAAAAATTGGATGAAGCAGCTTTTGCGATGATAAAATGACAACTTTTTACTCCAGAAAACAGAGAAATGTAGAGAAATGAATAAAGGAAAACATACTGGAGGAGCTCTAGTTCGCGGGATAAATGTGTATGCTGAGTGAAGAAGCCTACTATTGGATAGAAGCCTGTCCTGGTGAGGAACAACTAAAGCCTCAAATGGACAATCTCCAGGTCCTGTGGCATATTTACTTCGAAATAAGTTAGTCTCAGATCTTGATGGCATCAGTAACATCCGCGCAACAGCTCTCACTTTTCCCCTCTCGAGGTAGCTGCATTCAGGGGCATCATCCATGGCTTCCATGAGTGAATCTGTAATTCCAACCAGGAATTGCCAGTCCCATCTCATTACAGAAAACAGTAGTTGCTCCATAAAATAACCTCTAGCCAGAAATGTAACCTCTGATGGAGACAGATCCATCAAACGTGTAAAACCGAAAGTTCCACTTTTAACAGAAAATTCATCTGAATTATCCTCTGGCAGGAATATGGATCTATAAACATTGTCTGGGGAGAACATGTTAAAGAGTTTGTGATAAGATTCTCTGCAGACATCGTTCCTGACTGCCAAGCCAAGAGTTTCAGAACTACGAGCAATTTCTTGATGCACTAGTCTTGGTATCTGGGAAGAAAGGGGGAAATTAGATCCAAACCAAACGAGCTGAAGTCACTACAATTGCAAACTAAAGAAAAGAAAACGTGAGTCAAAGAGTGTCACACACAGAACTTTCCCCACAATTTAAGCTCTGGCTATCTTCATCACCATTAGTTCTGGACAAAACCAGATTCATTAAAAGCAAAGCCATGGGTTCACACACAATGCATGTGCTTTGTACATTATATATTAATTAGATTTACAACCGATATAACTTTTGCTATTTATTCTCTCAAGAATTGGCCCCATCAAACATGTACAAAAGATAAGCACTTTTAGATACATGTCCAATGTATGTGTCTAATTATGCAATGTGCACACAATTTCTAAGAACAGTGTTAGCGCAAAAGAATGAGCACGTCAAGAGTGTGTATTATAGGGTTTTATGATCAGGAAAACCAACCACAGCAATATGGGCTCAAAAGGGGACCAAGGCATGTGACTTAGTGTAAAGTCCTCTGTAATACGCTGTTATGGTTCTTCTTGACATTTTTTTTTTTTTGATAAGATATGGTTCTTCTTGACATTAAGCCCGCACACTAACGGTAGTGTACAAACAAAGATGAGTAATCCAACAACTGGTGTTGTATTTCCTGATTTCATGAAGAAATAGGATGCTCTAAATTTAGAGAGAGAGAGAGAGATTATTCAAATGTGGATGAGATGGACATGACAAGAATGCAAGTAAAGCATGTTGCCATCCAAAAAGTGCAAGAGACACCAAACAAGTATAGGGGTGCCATAACATGAGAGAGAGCTTAAACTTTTTGAAAAGCATATGCAAAGAAAATTCCTAATTAAGGGGAAGAAAAAGGTTTAAGAAAGTACCTTGTATGTTATAGGATTGTGACCTCCTGCATAGTATATATCCTCCAGCTCCCCAAAGGGAGGGGGCAACAGAGAATTTGAGATCTCGCCAAAGTGGAGGTATGTGCTTCCCTCATTTCTCTCAAACAACTCTGGATGATTACACACCTACCATTACAAAAAAAAGAAACATCTTATGGACAACTAGTAAAAAAAACATCTTTTGTCAAGTAGTTTTCATGGGGTTACAATAAAGAGAATTAAAAGCCTACGTAGAAACAAAATCAAAAGGAGAGAGGACAAGTAGAAAGGAGGAAAGAAGTCTAGTGCATATTCTTACTGAAACTCCTTTGTCTAACTTGAGTTTTTGAGTGGTTTCTTTGCTCTCTTAATTGGACCAAAGAAAGACAAAAACAAAAACAACAAAGAAAAAGAAAAAAGCAAAGAAACTCTGCTTTCTTTCCTATCCATTTGATGAATTGCATTTTGCCAGAGAGGTGCAATAAAATTGATAAAAATACCTTTCTCAGTTGAATCACAATATTCATTAAATTTAGAATTTTCTTCTCATTAAGATGCCCACGATTGCCTTCAAACAACTCAGCAAGAGATATCTTGTTCTTAATAGCCCGATAAAAAGCTTGCTGCCGAGAACTCAACTTGCAATGCACTGTAACCTCAGTTTTACTGGTCAACTCCGAAATCACATCTGTTTTAACTCTTCGCAGCATAAATGGCTTTAGAATTGAATGCTGTAAGAGGGAAAGCAACAAAAGTACTAGTCAGAAAGATCTATTAAGAATGTTTAAAACAATACATTTGATATCAAAGGTCCAACGTGACAGCAGAAGAGATCACTACCTAAAAAAGAGTTGGGAATTATTACAGTTCATTCAAACAGTAGACAAATATGTTAAGGTAAGGATAGTGTATGACAACAGGAAGAAACTTTGTCATCACTCTCACAATGAAGTTGCCAAAAAGGAACACTCACCAATCTGTTAAGTTGGTGCTCATTCAAAGTACCCCCATGCTCGGCGTGGCTCTCAATTCTGATTACACAAAAGATATAATTAATGGGATAACATGCCGATCTATAGTCTACAGGCTAAATTGATGGCAATGATGAACCAACCTCAATAACAGTACTTACCCCTTTGAAAACCACTCATTGAACTGTTCATGGCTGTCAAATAACGTTGGCATGATGAAATGTAAAAGGGCCCACAACTCCGCCATATTATTCTGGATAGGTGTACCAGTCAGCAGCAAGCGGTTCCGACAATTGAAGCTGAGCAGCGTCTTCCATCTTATACTGCCAAATCAATATCCAGTCAGATAATGATGAAAGTACAAAGGATTAGAAACGTATACTATTCACGGCAGATGACTAATGATAACTCCAGGAAGATTGTGATAGTTAAATAATATATTATTACTTGACAGAAAAGATACAGTTTGTGGATGATCTTTTCTGTTGAATCTTACTTTGCGCAAGCAGAAATTTCAATATGAATAATATAACTAATTCCAGCCATTTCTAGGTTTTCATTCAGGTTTTAAGCATGTCAATTTAATTATACACAAGGACAAGCAAACTGACTCCCCATGTTTTTTCCAGTGGGGATATCAGAAACTCTATGATAACTACAAAGAAAAGATCTACTAAAAGTCCAGCCAATACTACAAGAAAGACTAGGCTAAAACCTGTTTGAACTTTTGATTGCCTGGGCTTCATCTAACACCATATACTGCCACTTCACACGCCGAAAATATTTCTCATCAGAGACTAGCAGCTGGTAGCTGGTGATGAGGATGTGAAATCCAGCTTCCCTGGCAAGAAAAAGAAGCTCAAATTAAGAGACAACTTTATGAGGTTTTTCCTTGATCAAATGCTTGGTTAATCACTAATTTTAAAACTAGTGAGAGGCAAAATATGTTTTGGACTGCTCAACTCTTCATATAAGAGCATTAGAGCTGACTCAGGACACACAAAAAAGAAACTAAAGAGTTTGAACACACATGCAATATCTATTATCTTTGTGCCTCTAAGGCATTTAATGTTTGCTTTTGGAGATGGCATGATATATATTCAAAATATGCATATATGTTAGTTGTTTAGCAATGCTCACTCGAATTATTTTTCTGAACCAATTTTCCCAATCCAATTGAAACACTTGAAAAGAAAGATATTTTAGGAGGAAATTATCATCACCCAGAGCAACCTCCTTACAAGCTTACTGACGTCAGAAATAAAGAATCCACTGTCTATGAATCCAACATCCCTTTTAATAAGTTTCTTGACACAAATATGGAGCTAATGAGACTACAATGCATCCAAAGACCAGCACGTCATTGCCAATTTTCCCAATCCAATTGAAACACTTGAAAAGAAAGATATTTTAGGAGGAAATTATCATCACCCAGAGCAACCTCCTTACAAGCTTACTGACGTCAGAAATAAAGAATCCACTGTCTATGAATCCAACATCCCTTTTAATAAGTTTCTTGACACAAATATGGAGCTAATGAGACTACAATGCATCCAAAGACCAGCACGTCATTGCCAATTTTCCCAATCCAATTGAAACACTTGCAAAGCAAGATATTTTAGGAGGAAATTATCATCACCCAGAGCAATCTCCGCACAAGCATACTGACGTCAGAAATAAAGAATCCACTGTCTATGAATCCAACAACCCTTTTAATAAGTTTCTTGACACAAATATGGAGTTAATGAGACTACAATGCTTCCAAAAACCAGCCCGTCATTGTCATTTGTTCTAGGCTTCTAGCCAAAAGTAAAAGAACAGCTACCTGCGGTACAGATCCTTGGGTTTGATCTTCTTCCTAAGTATAGTTCGATCTTGCAGCCCACCCCAGTAGGGAAGAGTTTTCAAGTCAGGACAGAAACGATTAACTTCATCATTCCAATTGTTCAATACAGAAGCAGGTGCAACAACCAAAAAAGGCCCCCATATATTTTTCTCCTGAATATCACAAGCAACCACAGTAAGTGTAAGGATAATCTCTAAGTACAAACCACCAAGCTGAATGTTTACCTCGGCCAAATGACCCAAAAAAGCCATGGCCTGAATGGTCTTTCCGAGGCCCATCTCATCAGCAAGTATGCCATTTAAACCCTGGGGAAAAGATATGCCTGACAGTCTAAATTAACAATTTTTCTAAGCGACAATGGACCTCATAAATGAACAATGAGAGAAAAAAACCAAGATAAGGATATTAAATTCTAGTCTAGGGATTGCCTCACAACCTGCTCATAACAATTAACAAGCCACTGAAGGCCTTTTAGCTGATACTCTTTTAGGAAACCTTTAAACATCTGGGGCGTCTGAACTGTTGATGTTACAGGCATGGTGGATCTGTACATATATTATAGGAATTGAGTAAATTGACAAGAAATGCTTTGTCCCTAACAGGTTAACAACAAGAAGAGGATACAAATAGGGAAATAAAGGAAAAACTTACGGGTTATGTAGATCTATATTACTAGCTCCTGCAACCTCAGGTAGCTGTGCCTCAGACTCAACAGCCTGTCGCAGCCTCAAACATTCCGTATCAAATGCACTTGTTAACTTTTTCTGCTTAGAGACTGCATCTTGAGCAGCTCTCAAGGCTTCCTTCTTCAATTCAGCCTCCTCGGGATCTTCTTCCTCATCAGGCTCAGCATCCGAAGAGCTCAGGAGCACTTCTTGGTCATTTGATTTTTCGTTGCCCACCGGCAAAGCTTCAGAGGGCTGTGAATTTGACTTGTTTTGCATAAAATGACTGTAAAGCTCTGTTTGTTGTATAAGAAAATTGAGCCTTTGCTGTTGTCTCTTTGCTTCTCGAAGCTCCTGTTCACGCCTCAACGCTTCAGCAGCTTCTCTCTCCTCTCTTTTCCTTACTTCTGCCTGCACACAAGTGAGTGAATATATGTATTTATATAGGATTGAAACACAAAGATATGAAATCACAAACAATTGATTGTGATGTTGTGAGTTCAGGATAATGCACTCTGCCTCACTGAAATCCAGATAAAATTACTTCTCTGGCAGGTATCTTCTGCAGTCCAGTAACTTTAATTGAATTCATACAGGGAAAAAAGGAAGAATACCAGCTCCTTATCTACACGCTTCCAATACAGCAGCATATCTCTAGCTAATTTCCTCGTGCGAATTGCAGCACCCCTCATCAATTTAAGTGATCTACTCACCTTCACTTTCACCTGATAAAAAGAAATAGCTGTCACAATAGCTTCAGGAAATAAAATGACAAAGGATGTGTGAAGGAAATCAACAGTTGCTATAGCATGGAAAACAGAAGATCACATCCCATATGCCAATGAAAAATGATGTATGTACAACTCCATGTGCCAAACAAGATTACACTTGCCTCTCTTTGACAGTTCTCTGAAAACCTCTTGGCATCAATTAGTTGCTTTCGGTGAAAAGCTGTAAATATCCTATGATGCTTTGGTATGTCTCTTCTTACAATGTTTACCCAAACTTTTCCGATCTTTTCCTTTTCCTCCTCCTCAATTACAGAAGGGTCTTTCTTTACCTTTGGCTTCTTGGGTAGAGCCCGTTCAATGATCTGCAGCACAGAAAGTGCCAAAGCAAAATAAACCAGTTGTGTCTCAGACAACATAACATTTCATCAAAAAATTAGAGGTAATATATGAACCTCGTATGTGTCTCCTTTCTCCAAAACCTTCACATAGTAAACCTGTAAAACACCACCCTCGGACAAAATAGATCGCTTTATGTTTCCAGCTGCCCCCTCTGGGATGGAGGAATTCAACCCTGATACCTTAAGACTGAACTTCTGGGATGACTTAGAAGCTGAGTAGGCCTTCAATCTGGCATGAAGTGATTCATATTGTGGCTGAGGCTCCCCCAATCCTGTCCAGCTTCTGGGCCCAAGCCTTTTATTACTTGCCATCATTGCTGCCAATGATCCCAAATCCAATGTACCTTTTAAGTAGAATTCCTCCACCTGTATATCTGAGAAGCTCGGCAAGTTCAGTGTTGCAGCTGACTTATCATAAGTTGGAGGAATCTTATACGTGATACCATCCCCAATATCTAAAAAAGCAGGTTCGTATGTTGTTCTGCGAAGAGGATAAAAATTGAAATATATCACTGAATTCAGTAGTGGATGTTTCCTTAACCAAAAGAAGATAAAAACAAAAACAACAAGCTCAAACAATGACGTATAGGAGGTTTCAAAAACAAAAAACTGGAACAACAAGCTCACAAAACAACTAGAGGAGATCAAAAACCTTTCAGTGCCATTGAGTGGTGCAAAATCTGCTTCACGATGGCTCCCTTGTTTTTTACTATTCATGTCGTTGAGCCAGTCCGAAATTGTTTCCCCTTCATGGAGTACTCCTCGTTGGTCATTCCCAACTTTCCTAGCTTTTAAACCCGAATTATTCCTTGGAACTGGAATTCCCATCCTACTTGGTACAGGACTTGCTGAGGAATCCTTTGATCTCCTCTTGTACTTCTGAATATGTTCACCAAGCATTGATCTATACCTATCCTCCGTAATTCGTTTCCCATAATAGCTGTCCTCATCCTCACCGTCACTGTTTTCAGACTGCTTCCTTTTCTTTAGCACGCTCAGTTCCCGCATAGTCCCGTTACCGTGTTTTACAACGGCTCCACCTGTTTGCATAACCAACAAAAAGCACAAAGCATCCATGCATACATAAGTCCACATCTCACTTTCCTGTATCATTCAATACCAATTATCCATCTATACGTAATAAGATATAGAAACGTGTGTGTGCGCACGCGCGGGCGTTTTAGAGTGTGGAGCGAGAGAGAACACAGTTTTATTCATATGGATTTTTAGCCAGAGAATTAAGAACAAAGCCTACCTTGGCTACCTCTGCTCTCGTCCTGACTACTATTCCCGTAATAATCAAAATCATCATCTTGTTGTGGAAGTTGAAAGCTCATCAAGGACTTCAATACGGCCCAACAAAAAAAGAGTAGAATGCCACATTAACAATCGTCGATAAAAGGAAAATCTGATATTAAAAACCCGTCGTAATTTTAAAAATGAAACACAAAATAAAAGCTCAAAAACAACAGAAAATTGAGAAAGAGGACCTAAATTCTCGATTAACAAATTGAGTTAAACAAGAACAGAAGTGGCAGTAATTTGAGAAAACAAGGAGAACCCGCAGCGAAGAGCGTAAAAACCACATGACTAACCTCAAGATTGAAAAGATTGGAGTACGAAAGCGAGTCCTTGGATTGCCTCCTGTAGTCCATGTGCTTTCGTGCGAATACGCTCCGAAGGTAACCCTAAGAGACGAAGCCCCACTCCACCGAAAAGAATGGAGTATTGGTTGCGGAGGAGAGAAAAAGAACAACAAACCCAAGCCCTGGAGAAGTCCTGAAAAGTTAAGGAACAGAACGGGGGTTGCGTAGAACTCTGTTGTTTAGAAAAACACAGAATGGGGGGGTGCGTAGGATAAGGTGAGGAACAGAGAGACGGAGAGTGACGGTACTCGCAGACGGTGTAGGAAGCATCGGAAATTACTAACGTGCACTGCTTTGAGGTTCACAAAAATGTTTAATTTTGATTATTTTCAGATTTTTCTTGTCTTCCTTTATTTTTGTTGACCAGGGACTAGGGAGAGCCGTTGAAGAGACATTTTGAAGTTTCGGGACCTCCGGACTAACGGGATTGGGAAACTATGGATATATTCGTTTTCACTTTTTTTTTTCAGGGTTATAATTATATTCACATGTCTATCATCAAACATATTGAGAATTTAAATACAAATATCAATATATTTTACATAATTTTTAATAATTTTTTAATTTTTTATTCAACATAAATTTTCTCTCTCTATACTTTTTTACATATCTACAATATTTTTTTATTAAATAATTACATCAAATCATTTTTCTCTTCACTTTACACAAACACCAATAAAATACTATTCAACGTAAAAATTCACAACTTCTCTAAAATCCTACGATTTTTACTCAAAACGAACCTAACCTAAAGTTCGGGGCGGAATGATAGGGTTTGCTAGCCTACGGCGAGCCGTAGTGTAGTTTCTGAAGATTCGCGCTTACATCACGCTGGGTAGATTGATCGGCTGATCACGTAGCGGTGATTAAAATATGGTGTCTGATCCAAAATAATAGTTCAAGGCTTCAAGCCAACTATGCCCCATGGGCTAATATTTGGGCCATAGCTTACAAGATGTTCGCCCAAGTTAGGTCGGGTTGAATTTCGATGGGCCGAACCAAGGCCTTCAATTCGATTATATCCTGTGGGTCTCGATCAGTTTCGGTCCAAACCCTAAACAGCTCCATTTGGTCCTGGTCCACCTTATCACTCGACACTTCTTATTATATAAATAAATGGTAGTATTGTGACATGTGAAATCATTTATAATTATCATAACGAGACACCCACAGGTCAAACCCCAAGTTTGCTTTGAAAGGAAAAATGAGAAAGGAGTAAGGACAAATAGGAATATAATTAAACAAATGGACCGACTGAGAAGTTATGGATTATTACTTTTACACCGAGGTCGATATTGTGTGCTTGCAAATGCAAACCAGCTCATTCAGTTTAATGTCCTTCTAAGTTTGCAACATCTCTGATTTCCCGGCTGGAAAAAGGCAAAGAAATAAATAAATAAAAATGCTACATAATAAATGACCCTACGTTGCCCAGTGCATGTCTTTAGACTCTTTACCGCTTTCCAATTCGTTTATAATTTTTGTTTTTTTCTAATCTAACTAGTTTTTAATTGATTAAAAAAAAATTGATGAGAAAATATAAAAAAGTTTTAAAAGTGACTAACAGAATTTTTTTATAATAATAATAAAATATTAGAAGTTTAAATTGTGAAAACAAACTCTCCTTTTAAATATATCATCAGCCGCTAGCTCAGGATAAGAGCCTCTTGACTCTTGAGTCTCAAAACTTTTAATGCCAAACAACTCCCATGGGCTGGAAAATAATTAAGAGGAAAAGTATATCATCGAGCCCGAATTCGGCGATTCGCAACTCTTATCGGACCTACATATATATATATATATACACACACGGTCAAGGTGAAGAAAATCAGAACCAAACCCACTCTATCCGCTCTCTACAGGAAATGTCTGGCTATCCACACCATCCTCCCGGCTACGGCTACGGCGCGCCACCGCCGCCTGCAAGCCAACCTTACGGCTCCGCCCCCCATGGTGCACCCCCACCGCAGGGCTATGCTACTCCCTACGGCGCCCCACCACCGCCACAGCCTCATGGCCAATCACCTTACGCTCCCCCGGCCCAACCCTACGGCGGGGCGCCATCGGCCTCGCCCTACGACCAAAAGCCCCCTAAGGAAAAGCCCCCCAAGGACCAATCATACTCAGCTTCAGCTGGGTACCCCCCCTCGGCGTCCAACTACAGCCCGTTCGCCACACTTGTGCCCTCGACCTTCCCACCCGGTACCGATCCGAACGTCGTCGCTTGCTTCCAGATTGCGGACCAGGACGGCAGCGGGATCATCGACGATCAGGAGCTGCAGAGGGCGCTTTCATCTTACAATCAGAGCTTCAGCTTGAGGACTGTCCATCTTCTCATGTACCTCTTCACTAATTCTAACGCCAGGAAAATCGGTTAGATGCTCCCTCCCTCCCTCTGTATAATTTATCTTTCATTTATATTAGTGTAAACGGAGCAATTGTAACGGATCGAGAGCTCTGGTTTTAGTCTCTCAGCGGTGTAAACTCCGTGCGTTACCGAGCTCTGTTTGGTACTCAAAAATTTCGACGGGCGAAGGGAAACCCCGTTGTTCCGTGCTCAATTTCTCGGTCCGATTTATCGGAACGGCTTCTGGTCTGGTTGATAAGTGTGCTCAGTGCTTGACCCGTGTCATAAGCAGAGAAAGTCTGCGATTAGAACAAGAATTTGCTGAAATGTCCGTAATGCCCCCCATTTCGATCTGTCCTAAATATCTCGGATCTCGTTGCGTGAAACGCCCATAATGCCTGTTAGTATCCTAATATATCTCTTTACTTTCAACGATGGAAGCGCGTGGAACTTAATCAGTAACGCGTTTTTGCATAGAGTTTTTCAAATCTGGCCTCGGATTTTTGGGGGCATTTCCGTGATTCGAAATGCCACATGCAATGTAACGTGTGCGAAGGTCGTAGCTGTTAGATGGACACCGGGATGGACCCAATGGAACGATTGGGCGTGTTTTTATCTTTAAATTTTTTATTTTTTATTTCGAGATCAATTTCACTTTTGTCGTGGGGTTGTTGATGCAACGTCGAGTTTAGTTATTTTCGTGTCTTTCTTTAGAGGTATTGGCTACGAGGGATGAGATAAACTCGGGGGTTTTTTTGCTTTCGGGTTGATGGACTTCAACTGTAGAACGTTGAAATTTTTGGCTGTATGACTTGTAGCCACCTTCTGTGTACCAAACGCAGGAATTATTGAGAGCTTTGTGAATGACGTTCACAATATACTATAAAAAAGGCTTGAGAAAACAAAATAGCGATTACTACGGTTAGACAGACCATTTTGCACCTTGTGGGCTATTTAGATTTCTTAAGATTTCTGCATGATGGATTTGAGCAAGGTTGTCAAAGAGCACAGCGAGATAACATCATTGAATTTCTACACTATGCATTAGCACTATTGTCCTGCGTTTTACGGGAATTTGTTTCCTGTGTCTTATACAATATGCACACATGCATACAAGGCTCACTGGCTTCTTCTTCTTTTTTCCTTTCTAATTTTGATTTTTTTACAGGACCTAAGGAATTCACCTCATTGTTTTACAGTCTTCAGAGTTGGAGGGTAAGTTGGAGGTTCAGAATTGTCGTTGACAAACAATTCATTTTTTCTTTTCAAATATAAGTTTGTCTAATTATATACTACGGCTGCTTCAGGACATATTTGAGAGGTTCGATAGGGACAGGAGTGGCAAAATTGATCCATCTGAGTTGCGGGAGGCACTTATGAGTCTGGGGTTCTCTGTCTCACCACTGGTTTTGGATCTCCTTGTTTCCAAGTTTGATAAGACTGGAGGCAGAAGCAAGGCCATCGAATATGACAACTTCATCGAGTATGTTTTGTTTACTGTTTCGGGTATTTGTTGGTTGATTGGAGAATACAATACTTGTTTACTTCGTTTATGTGATACATATATGTATGTGTGTTGCAAATTTAGACAGTTTTTCAGTTCATTATTGGCTGACTTTTGTTAATTATTTGTTGTGCAGGTGCTGTCTTACTGTTAAGGTGAGCTCATATCTTTTAGTTGCAATTGTCATTCTCATGACTAAAATATTTCCCCTATCATGCCATTCCTAATGCTGGATTTCCATTTCTTTGGTTCCAATTTGCCTGCACTTGGTAAAATATAACTCTTCTCAGAATTTTTCAAATGTGAAACTGTGGATGATGGTATTGGTACGGGTTGAGGGGATGTCTCCTTTTTGGTCATTGACCAGGACGTTTCACTTTTTTTTAATTTGGTGTCTAAGGTTGCTTATCATGTGTTTTGCAGGGACTTACTGAGAAATTCAAGGAGAAGGACAAAACATACACTGGTTCAGCTACTTTCAGTTATGAGGACTTCATGTTGACTGTTCTGCCCTTCCTTGTTGCGTAGGATGTTAATGGTCTTTGGATTGGTTTTGATGTAGTATCCAGATCTTTTGTTGTGTTTTACTGCAACTGATATCGCTTTTTTTTTCCAGCTATAGTAATAATTTAGAACTCTATATGTTTCTGTTCAATTGTATGACTCTTGGTGAAGTATTTTTCTGAATGCGATCGTTTGGAGTGGATGAAGGAAATGATCCCTCAAAAGGCAGGTTCTGAAAAGGAAACCCTACTACAAGTACAAGGACATTGTGGTGCCAGATTAACAACAAACTATAGAGTACATACTTTACAGAGGGTGGTTGGTTTTCATTGCGTTGTAGCCAGAAACCCTACTACGTTTTGGAAGGATTCGCTTCCACCAACAATGTCTTTCTACTTGTAAGCTGAAACTTGTTTTAAGGCCTTTGTAGAGTTCTCAAAATTGCTTTAAACCTTGTTTGGTATTCGGGGAAATATGAAAATATGTTTTTTGGGTAAATGTCGGATTAGTTTGACATTCTTTGAATTGGCTTTGTAGTCCAGCAAAACCCAAACCACTTCACAAGGATAATGCATCCCAACTCAATAGAACATTGAGACCTAGATTATGACGTCATTTCTCACTTATTTTATTTATTTGGTTGATAGATATGTGAATAGCAAATTCTCTCCTTCAAGACATAAATCCACTTTCAATGTCTGCGTAAACAAAGGACCAATGCCTCAGTTCATGATAATATGATATAAAATATGTGTAATTTGGTTCTCCAAGTTATAATTTCTCTTTGCAAAAGTATGGAAACGGGAAACCTAAGTAGAACCTCCATTCACCGTTGGAGTGTAAAACTGAACTGCTATTCCATCTGATTGTTGAGTCGGCCTTGCATTTGCTTCAAATCCCTGAAGAATAACAAACCAGCAAGTTTCAACGTCACAGAAAATGAAGCTACAGCATTAATTCTCCTCAGAAGATTTTTTCTGAAGCATTTTATCAAATGAAACGCTTACATCATGAACTGCTTCTCTTAAGGATGTCACTTGCTCCCTTGAAACAGTCCTCACCTGTAGAAGAGAGGTCAAGTGTTGGTAAAATTGCATCCATGGTAAAAGAAAAGGGTATAAAGAGCCTATACTGCAAGTAAATTGAGAAAAAAGCTTATTATTATTACAATTGACTTTTAACAAATCAGTCCTTGAGGTACAAATTTGAGCGGACTGGTTCCTATGATCTATTTTGTAGATATAGGGATTTTTTTGTCCACTAAAAGTTAGTCAATTAATGGAAGATCAATATGAGTTTGGGGTCGGGATGTCCATTTTTAAGGCGGATAGCCTCTCACGGACCCTGTTCCCGTTAGTGGGCTAACTTTTGGTGGACGAGATGACCTATATATCTAAAAAATAAATCACAAGGATTAATCTGTTCAAAATTATACTTAGGAAATGTATTCAGTAATTAGGCCTTGAGAAAATGATGTTTTGCAATAACCTTCTTGACAATTGTCCAAATAACTCCTTCAGTGCACGGAGGAACAGTTAGAGAACCAATGTATCTGTAATACTTTCTGCTCCCGAACTTAATGACCCCTGGGTTAATAATCCCCAAATCTCTCTCTTCTTTCCCGGCTGATTTTATGTGGTGGAACAGCTGTCAAAGGAAGGGCGAGGGAATAAGAAAACAAGTTGGGAAATAAGAGTTACATTTCTCAAACTAGACTACAGTTCTTTCATATGGCATATGAATCTTCAATACATAAATGACAGGAGTATTTTATTACAGCCCAAGCGTCATCTTTGTAACTTGCTCCTCCATAAACAACCAGTGGATTTCATGTTTGCATGTATAAAACTTATAATATGCATGGATTTGTCAAAACGTCTAAAAACCCCTAGAAGAAAGGGACCAAGTTGGCCATATTTGTAAGCAGTTCCAATAACATCCTTCTCTTTAGCTACAGTTTAACAAAATCATGTGATCCATTTTTGTCCGAAGCCTGTACATGCAACAAGGTGTATGTCTAGAGTACCTTTGAAAGGAATGGATCGGGGTGGCCGTATTTATAAACAATACCAACAACAGCTATCTCTCCAGTGGGGCTTAAATGAATTATGTGAAGCTCCAAGTCATACCTGAAAACAGAAGTCGCAGAAAGTATCTGTGAGCAGCCATTGCATTTTTGTATGGAAAAAACAGGTGTTGCGAATGAATCAATGAAAACCAAAAAAAATTAAAATTCAAGCAAAAGACCTTGATCCATTGAATGTGTGCTCAGAGGGCGAATGCCAATGACACTGTTGCAGCTTGTAGTCAGTCCCATTTATGTTGATTTTGCCTGCATCCCCTTTCCATTTCACCTGACAAACCAGTTAGTAGAAAATAATAAATCAGATCACTACTTGTGAAATGACCGATGTACATGCCACCATTCACAGATATCATCGCATCTTCAAAGCATCTAGTACTAGAAGGATCATATAGGACCTGGTGATGAAAGTTTCTCCAATCTGATTTGGGTTGTTCATCAAGTACTTAATTTTACCGGACTGACTAATCACTGTTCATAGCCATGCCATCCATGCATTTGTAATCAAGTGATTAAAAGGTGCAAACATAACTGTAGTGGTGTATAGATATGACTATCGAAAAGGATGAGAAAGAATAGTTTCAGTGGCAGCTTACTGTAATGTCGTGCCCCCTGTTCATAACAACAGCAGGAGCTGGTTTGTAATCCTTTTTTAATTTTCCCAGAGAAGGAAAAACTTGCACCCTTCTGTCCAAAAGATCAATAGGAGACTGCATTTTTCCATTATTGCAAGCCTTCCAATCCGCATCAATTTGGCCCCATTTCTTTGGCCCTTTACCAGTTCCTTCAGTGTAAGTAAATTCGCTTTCATCATCTGTCTCCCACCACCACCCCAGAGAGTAACAGAGGGAAATAAGACAGAAGAACACAATGAGTACAAAATCAGATTTGCTGTAAAAAAATGCCATCGCCACAAATGAGATACAGATGAATAGCACTTGGTGAGGGAAAATTCTTCCAACGAAAATTAAGTAAAGAAGTTGAGGGAGAGAGAAAGAGAGAGCATCTCCATTTTTTTTTGTTGAATTTAAAGAAACAATGACCAGGCGAGAGGAGATCCTAAAAAGGACAAATAAGAAATCATAGGAACAGATGAAAAGTGTGACTTTTGCAAAAGTACGTGCTTGAATTTACCCATTACAATGACTTCTGTTCTTTTGTTTTCTTTTTTTGACCTTGAAACCGAAAACACTTCAGAAAAGAAAGAACCTAATGCTTTCTTTATAAAAGCAAGAGAAATCACAAAAGAGTGGAATCACTGCTTAAGCATGTGAAAAAAGTGCTTCTATAGTGTTAAATTAATGTATTAACAAATCAAAGTTTTATTTTTATTAATTAATTTAAATCTGACGTGAGCAGCTTAAAGAGTTTATCCCATTCATACGTAGACATACTAAGGACAGAACTATTATAATTGCTGGCCTGGGCGATGACAATGAAATATGTTGATCGCTTTCACTGAAATCCCAGACAAGTGTATCGATTTGCTGGCTTCTCTTTGAAAAAAGGGGTTGATTTTCTCATAATCACACGAATAACAGCTGGGCCGAGCTGGGTAGTGGTCTTCAAGCATAGAGAAATCTTCGAAACGAGATCTTGCCTCTTGGCACTCATTTGAATAAACAGAAATAATAGCATGAAGAGATACTATTTGTAAAACTTGGTCTGGAAAATTGGATTTTATCTAGTAATTTGTCCAAACATGACTTAACTGAAAAACAATTTTGAATCAAACGATAAAAAGATCTAATCACGGCAACTTAAAGAACGCACACAGAAAAAGACATCATGGGATGCAATCCTTCTTCTTCTTCTTTTTTCTAGGCGGGATGCAATCCTTCTTATGTGTTTATCATGGCCCAGCCCCATTATTACTAGATGAATAACATTTCTCGAAAGAGATTCGGTCAAAGAAAGTAACTTCCAAAAAAGAGTAGGTGTCTTTGTCTGTGCTTGTATGTGTTTATGTAAATTGTAAAGCATCGAGGGAAGCCATTCCTTCTAAACTCACATAAAAATGAGAAAAACGCAAAAATCCCCGTCAGTGAGGTCTAAGATAAACTAAAACAACAATGCTATGTTTGCTCACATCCAAAAGCCCAGAAAAGGAAGAAAAAACCAGAGCAACAGTAGAGAGAGAGAGAGAGAGAGAACATACCCACTTCAGACTCGAGAGCTGCAGATTGATAGGATAAGAGAATGAGAGAGACGAGGAAGAGAAAGATGGCAGTTGGGTTGGTTTGGAAGAAGTTCATAGCGCTTGCTGCTCTGTTTTCCCACCGGATCTTCAGCAGGTGATGGCTGTTGTTTTTTGAAACTTGCGAGAGACATGTGTCTTTGTGCGTTCTCTCTAGATATAAGAAAGCTGGCCTGTGATTAAAAAAACAAAAAGCTGGCCTGCAGTTTAACAAATAACAATGATTTCTCCGCTACGTCGAAATACTACACGGCTTTAGCCACGCGCTCAGACGCAACGTTAGCCCGCACTCCGCAGCACGCTTCGTTTTACATACCTATCAGGCTATCACGAGGTGAGGTTACGCCGTTACGGGTTTGGAGAACTGCACCTCTCATGTAATCAATAGCACCAGTTAGCTTAGCTATTAATACGAAAATTAAACTCTACTTTTAATTTGTTCACCCGACTTTCTTATTAGGGCATACTCGAGTTCAAGGAGACTCACTCACTACCAATCTTTTTTTTCTTTTAATATAATAATTTTAAGGGCTCTCATTCGTTTAAAATATTCAGTTTGAGTTATACTCACAGAGGTCACAACCGTATTGACGAGCTATTCTTAAGTTACGAATATGAGTTTGTAAGATCGAAATTATCAACCGGATTTATTGAAGCTACATAACCGTCTCAGTTGGAGGTACATAAAAAATTGGCATGGTGGTGACAATTATATGAAGTTTGACGTACTTCACATCTTAAACTATTAATTTTGATATTCTGTATCCTGTCAAATTTTTCAGTGACATTTGATGAAAATTTAATAGTTTTTTATACCTAAAATGACGTCAAATGAATCGACGTCAATAACCTTCGATTATATATGAACATATATCATCATTTTTATATACATTGACAAAAGAATTTAATGGAATGTGCAATATACAAAGCTATAGCTTGTTATATAATGTATCAAATCTCTTAGAGTTGATGGGGGTATAAAATCTATTTATACCATCTTGTTTTTAGTCACTCGATATGGTTTTAAATCACCATGGTGATGTTCGTTTTGAAGGTTTTTGTAGGATTTGGAGAATTTTGTGAATTTTTAGGTGATGATAAAGTTGTATTGGTGTTTGTGTAAATGTTGTTGAGGTGTAAAAAAGTAATGATGATGTTTAAAGTTATTATTTTTTATTTATTTCGAATTTATTATATTTTTATTAAAATTTGATTTTTTGAAGGTAAAAAAAAACTAAAAACTAAAAAGTCGTTGGGTGACAAACTGCTGTCATGCGTACATTTAAAAAAAAAAACAGAAATGCTCCAAAAGCCGACGTGCAGGGCTTTTGTCGCCCAACTTGTTCAGATTTGAATTCGGCTTTTGCCGAACAAGATCGAGTTTTGAACTCGAATCCTGTGTTTTCTCCGAAAACGAACATGCCCCATATTTGTGATCAATCACACTAATTATTAACTTAAAAAGAGTGGAAGTTTTAACCCTACTGTGGTATGTTTTTCTAAACATTGGGGTGCTTCCATTTTTTTCTATGGAGAAAAAGAGTTTGAAGAAAGATTGGGCATTTTCGTTATCAAAATATTTGTAGAATATTAAATATTTTGAGAATTTTTAGATTAGGTTAAAATTGTATTGGAATGCGTGTAAAAATTATTAAAATGAGTTATTATTTATAAAAAGGTAATAAAGTTTTATATTGAAATAGTATTTTTTATGATATTTAGATTGTAAAAAAATAAAATAAAATAAGATGGAAATCCTAAAAAAAAAAAGCATGGCCTAAATTAAAGGATGCATTGAAATTTTTATCCTCATTTATTTTTATGTTTATTCGGATAAAAATAGATATTTTATAGAATAGTTGGAACACAATTTTGGGAGCGAAACACGTCTACGTGGTATTTATCTCGAAACATCTAAACCTAAGAGTAGGAATCGACTTCCGCTGCCGTTTAGTAGGGGCTAAAACCTTAGCGAGAGCACTGAGAGAGATCGCAGTGCGCAGCCATGGCGAGCTACGACCTGACCCCCCGGATGGCGCCCAACCTGGACCGGCATCTGGTGTTCCCGCTCTTGGAGTTCCTTCAGGAGCGCAGTCTCTATGAGGACGAGCAGATCCTGAAATCCAAGATCGAGCTTCTCAACAAGACCAACATGGTCGACTTTGCCATGGACATCCACAAGAGCCTTTACCACACTGAAGACGTGCCGCAAGGTCCTCCCTCCACGACTCCCCGCTTAGTGTTTGCTACAGTACTCATTCATACGTACAAGTGCCCGTGATTATTTAGGGCTTTTGTTTGTTTCTTTTTGTGATTGTAATCTGTAGATATGGTGGAGATGAGGAAGGAGGTGGTGGCCAGGCTCAAGACGCTGGAGGAGGCTGCGGCGCCGCTTGTGGCGTTTTTGCAGAACCCGAATGCAGTGCAGGAACTCAGGGCTGACAAGCAGTACAATCTCCAAATGCTCAATGAACGATACCAGGTTTAATTAATTTGCCACGATATATCGGTTTTTTTGTGTTGCTATTTTCATTATGGGCCTAACGGCAGTAGTAGTACGGCATCTCATGGAATGCAACTAAAATGTGGCTGTTAACTCTTGTGGAAATGACCAAAGATCAAGTTGGTTCACATATACGCGAGGATTGGGAGCATCTCTTGAAATAATTATAGCTCTGTATCTACTCTGCTGTTCTTTGTGCATATTGGATGGAGTTGAAAAGAATATAGGTATTAATAGCTTAAGTTCCTAGGACCGGGGGCTGTTATGTAGCTTATTATTTCAATGGAGCTTGTTTATCTTGCATTTGTTGGTACTTATTAGGGGAAGTTTGGCACCTAGAAAATTGGATATTTCTCATTCTGCTTGAATTTACACTCATGAAATCATGTTCCTTTTTCACCAGATCGGCACGGAGCAAATAGATGCTTTATATCAGTATGCCAAATTTCAGTTTGAATGTGGAAACTACTCTGGCGCTGCTGACTATCTGTATCAGTACAGAGAACTATGCACAAATAGTGAAAGGAGTCTGAGTGCCTTGTGGGGAAAGCTTGCAGCGGAGATCTTGATGCAAAACTGGGATATTGCTCTTGAAGAGCTTAATCGGCTGAAAGAAATTATTGACTCAAAGGTTTTTTTTCCTATGCCACTAATTCACAGTAAGGCAATTGGTTTTTATAATGTTTCAGCGTGAGGTGTTAAAGTCAGTAATGGTGATTTTGTTGCAGAGTTTTGCTTCACCAATGAATCAGGTGCAAAGTAGGATATGGTTGATGCACTGGAGTTTATTCATCTTTTTCAACCATGACAATGGACGAACACAGATCATTGACTTGTTTAACCAGGATAAGTATGTCTTCTAGACTTGAGATTGAGAGCTTCCTGGCATGCATATTTTGCAATGACTGATGTGGTTGCTGCCTAATTAGATGTGTCACATGTACCTATGCTTAAGAACCTATTATTTTGGTTTGAGCTCAGATGCCATTCTTCCCTTTGCATATTTGCCAAGTTTTTTAGTTGAATTTCTGTAAATATGCTTTTGTCTCTGCCCAATCTAAGAATATGGAAATCTTATTGTGTCAGGTATCTTAATGCCATTCAGACGAGTGCTCCCCATCTTTTACGGTACTTAGCCACTGCATTCATTGTAAACAAAAGAAGGAGGCCTCAATTTAAAGATTTTATAAAGGTTATTCAGCAAGAACAACACTCTTACAAAGATCCCATCACGGAGTTCTTAGCATGTGTGTATATTAATTATGACTTCGATGGAGCACAAAAGAAGATGAGGGAGTGTGAAGAAGTAAGTTTCTTTTAGCTAAAATTTTGTTTTGTTTTGTTTTCTTTCTAAATGGAATTATGTTTCCTGCACCTTTAGTGTGTGGTTTTTGCCCATTGAATTGAAGTTTTTATTTGTTGTTTATTCTGTACATCATCTCTTTTTTCAATTTTTGTTTAGATTGTGTTTTCCTTTTTTTAGGGGGGGGGGGGGGATGGTTCATTGATATTCTTGCAAACTGGGTTTTTACAGTATCACACAAAGTTTATCTCATTTATTGTGTCAAATGATGCTTTCACTTTTAATTTTTCAAAATCAAACATGTAGACCTACTTGGAAAAGTTTACAAGAACAACATTTCTCTAGCTGTAATACCAAGAATACAATCACAGTTCCCTTTCCTTTAATAGCATTACTTAGTTGAACAACAGTTATAGTTTATGCTGAGGTATTATGACAATGTAGGTAATATTAAATGATCCCTTCCTTGGCAAACGAATTGAAGAAGGCAAGTTTTCAACTGTACCCCTGAGAGATGAGTTCCTTGAAAATGCCCGCCTATTTATCTTTGAGACCTACTGCCGAATACATCAGCGCATCGACATGGGGTACGTATCTGCCTTTAGATGTTTTTTTTTTTTGCATTGTGTGGAAGTGCGAGTTCTTAACATATACTTTTTTCTTGGTCTCTTGGGATAGGGCTTGAAATATATTCCATATTTATATGTTGCATATTCCTTGAATCTTGCTTCTGTTTTATTTTTTATTGGTCTATGATTTATTCCTTTCTTTGGAGAGAACATGCAATTTTATTTATCAAAGGGAAAGCAAAGCTGGCGCAAATTAATTGAAACTAGCTTTTTGCCCCATTTCCTTGGGAAACTGAAGCCTAGAAATGGCTTCTAGTGTTAATTATCTATTTTTAGAAGATCATTGACATCAGGTTACTCATTTACTTCCCTAACGGGTTTCCAGCTTCCAGCAGTTTGGTAGAGTCGATTCACTTCCAAACTATATTTCGAGAAGGGATGTATGAGATATGAATAATGAATTGTTTTCCTGAAACATGCCAGTTCTATGTTAAAAAGTTCACTCGAAATATTCTTTTTTGGTAAGTAAAAAAAATATATTTCGAGTGAACTTTTTAACATAGAACTGGCAGTGAAAATGGGAAGTACATGAAATATGAGTGGTGAGTTATTCAACTTAAGGCATTTGATGGGATTTCTAAATTTGCTATGAAGAGCATATCAATTGGATGGAATTTGGATTTGAGATGAGCTTCTTTTTGCAGAGTTCTCGCTGAGAAATTGAATTTGAATTATGAGGAGGCTGAGAGATGGATTGTGAATCTTATCCGGAGCTCAAAGCTTGATGCCAAGATTGACTCACAATCAGGAACGGTGGTGATGGAACCCAATCAACCCAACGTGTAAGTGAAAGATGGTCTATATATAGACATCATAATGTTTAATTTACCTGGATTCGTCATTCTAGTATTTTTCCATGCAAATGTGCTCGTCACTTTTTTTCTCAACCTGCCTCAAGTGGATTTTCACTTTTCCAGGTATGAGCAGCTAATAGACCACACCAAGGCACTTTCAGGACGTACTTACAAAATAGTCAGTCAACTTTTGGAACAATCACAGGCACAGGCGGCGCGTTAAGTCGTTGTTTAAGTTTCTAGGAGGAGAAGGCATTCCAGTTGCAAATTATTAAGGAATTGTGTTGTTTGGGTTGAGTGAAAGATTCATACTAGTGCAATTCCATTGGGCAATTTGTACCAGTATAAATTCTGGCGAGATAATTATGTTTTTGTCCACCATAAGCTTTTTCAGATTTAAAGAGATGTTGCTTTTTCTATTTACTTTTAGCAAATATGCCTATGAATTCTGTGAATCTATTTCCGGCCTGCACAAATTTTTTCCAGGAATGTTCAATCCTGTACGAATTCCAGCTAATTCACTCAGCGCCTAACCGGGTTGGACCACAAGAAGTCACTCCCAGTCAACAAACCTGTTTCTTCCCAAATTCCATGTATAGGAGGTCACTCTCATCAATGGTTCTCGACTTCTCTTCACCCGAAATTCCTTTTTGTTAATGGTTATTTCAAAACACGCCGTCCAGGCCAACAGTTCTAATAGCAAATGAAAGCCCCAAATATTCGGCGCAAATAAAGGTCTGAATGCCTTTTGGCAGGAGTTTTTTGGCATGGGCTCGAAGGTACTGCTCTTCTTTAGGGCTGTGCCACCAGGCAGTGTTCTCTCTGTGGATTGCTCGTAGTATTACATCTCCCACGATTTTTCCTACTGGGTGTCTTTTTCTTGGATTATTTGTGTGGTTTCACGACTCAGGGAGTAGAAGTATCTTTGTCGTCCATTTGGATGGGCAAATCTCGCTCCCATGAAAATATATACCCAGAACTTGTAATTGAATTGACCAGAGTTTACGAACGAACTTAAATCTTTTCCGGTTTTCTCACTGGTATCATACAGTTCCCATTGAATTTATCAAAGCAACTTATCTCCTAACAACAAATATGCCTTTTCCCGGCGAAAAATTACAAACCTTGAGGCAAAGAGTACAACTAAAGATACTTTCAACTTTTACAAGACATGCCGACAGATGCAATAAGGCTACGACAGTAATTGCGCATCTTGTTCTATAAATGGGCATCTGTTATGTTAATGATGGAAAAAAAAGAGTTACCTTAATATGGACTCCTCTTGCTTTCGTGTCAAAATTGGGGTTGCACCAAATAGTCTCAATTCATCTTCCGCTATATCAGTATTGGTGGGAGGGGTGAGATGCAGTGTCATGGAGTTATCTTTTTCAGTTGGAGAATAATGCATATGAACATTGCTTGTGTGGCAGAACCAAAACTCTCCGCTTCGTAATTGTTCTTTTTGTCTCTTTCAACTATATGGAGATCCTCTCAACTTCTGAACTTGTCTGTATAAAATGCTAATATTCTTGACCAATGGCATTCCATCTCCAAAAGAATGCATTATTCAGCTGTTAATTACCTGAGTTGATCAGCAGTGATTTCTCTAACCTTCTGTAGAACTAGGGCCTGCTATCAGCTGCCAAGAGCTAGAACCACGAGCCAGTCACTTAAAAAATGTGTTTCTTCCAATGTGATCTCACCACCGAGAATGTGAATTTCCATAGGTCTTCCAATTCTCCCGCCAGTTTCCTCGGCTGGCACTTCGTTCACATGGAGAGCTGTGAGCATTTGAAGTTCTTCTATAGCTTCTGCTTCCATGGTTTTCCTTTGGGGTTTTCCTCATATCCTCTTCAAGATCATATTCTGAGCGCTGTTCACAAAATGGTCATAAAAAAAAAATAATGCAAAACAGGGGATGGCAGATCCCTGGCAGTAAGACCTGACCTAATTACCTATATGCTTGAATGCACTCTGAAAATTTACATGGTCCATCACCATAGACATGCCACAATTACAAATGTCCACCAGAGTGTGTTCGAAACAAAATAGATTTGTAGTGTCATGATCATGTTGATCAAATAATTTGGTCCTTCGAACTTGAAAATTTTCCCATCACCATGGGATAGATTTGTTGCTGCAGAAATATTGAAATGGTACAAATCATCCTGCGATCCAAGAGCCTCTCTTAAAAGCAAATAGCTTGCATGTCAGCAGGAACGAATGGACCTCCTTGCGCCCAAGGTAGTTTCCAATTGAGGCATAAGCAGTCAGATGAATATCTTTTCTTAACACACATACAGACATGAGCACACACAGGTAAAGCAAACAAAGTAAAAATGCTGGAATTGCTGCAGCACCGAATAAAAATAAAGCTACAAATGAAATCAAGCACAAAAAACTTCTCAAAATATTTGATCATCACTTGGATCACAAACCTTAGCAGGGTCTGAAAGTACTGCATATGCCTCTCCAATCATTTTGAAAAGCCTATCAGCATCCTTGTGAACCTCCTGGGAGATTTCCCTCCAGAGTCGCCCTTCATCTCCGCTTTCACTTCTTGCCAGGAATTGGCCAGCCTAAACCCCACCCAATATTAACCCAAAGATTAAAAGAATAACCACAAAACAATTGAACTCAAATGAAGAGTACAAAAAGCTTTAAAACCTTGTCCGGATGATGTCGGAGAGCTGCCTTGCGGTATGCCTTCTTGATATCAGATGCTGCATCAGATGGTTTGATGCCCCTGCCATTTAAGATTTTTATATAGTCAATAAAGTAAAGCTTCAAATAAACAATACTCTGCATCCTATTAAATACATCTAGTAACCACAATAACAGCTACTTCCACCATAGAAATTAACCCAAGATAACGGAAAGAAAATTGGGCAAAATGTTCTTTGGGCACATCAAGGGTTTCTTTTCACATGATTATCTATCACGAGTGTCAAAGTGCCCTTAACGTTGCCCAATTTCCCAACCCAAAAAGAAAATAAAGCATTTAATCTCCTCCTTTAAGAAGAAAAAACTACGAAACCAACTTTCAAACACTTTTTTTTTTGAATTTCTGCGTTACTGAATAAATAACCACAGGCTTTGCTTACCTAAAAAAAAAGAATAATAACCACAGGCTTTAACATAAAATGAATAAGGTATAACTAAAAACATGAAGTTGTAAAGGCTCCAATTGAAGTGAAGAGCTTACAAAATCAGGTAGAAATCCAAGGGAACCCCCCTTTTGGCCTCCTCTTCCATCGAAGGCAGATGCCGCTGAGCCTGCCTTAATTCTTTCACACTGCTAGCGGATATAGCTGTTGTGCCAGATTGTTTGGCTTTCTCATCAGATTGATTTTCAATAATGGATATAAGTCTCTGGAGATCACTAGCTGCTTGTCCATAATCTCTGATCATCTCATACAGGGTGGCTCTTCTAGAAACAGCCTGCATAACAATGGAGCTCAGGCACAGAAAAAAAGAAAAGAACTAATTTATGATCAAATCTGGAGCTATCATTGATACTTGTTTAAGAAGTTGAGAATATTTAATAATGCCACAATCTTTGTAATGGAGGACAATATCAACACTTTCTAAGAATTTTTCTGGCCGTCTTCTTTGACATCTTAGCACAATTAGAGCAAACGAATAATACATTTTTTACTCATCCTAAAGCGATTATTACTAGATTTGAACCTCAGAGGCAAAGCCAAAAACCGCAAAAAGCAGCGCCAAAAACAGGTCTCTGCATCTTCCTTCAACTTGTGCACAAGTGTCAAATATGTAAAAAGAGACAGAGAGGAGGGGACCAGACCACAGCCAGTAACTCAAAAAAGATGACCACATCCATCCTCTACCTTGATATGGTCTCATGAAACTTCTTTTGCTACAGACCACAAACTTCAGATAGGCTGAATAATTCTTAGGGGACAGAATGACTATTATACTCAGATGTTATCATATAACTGTTAACTGTGAGGTATAGGACATGTCCCGTACTCCAGATCTACAATTTTGCCCCGAATTAAAAATTCGATGCAAGCTCAAGTCAACAGAAAACTCGGGAAATACAAACAAGCCATTTGGAAAACAAACTAGTATTATCTTGTACAACTTTAAAGTCTGTTTAGAAGCATAATCCTCTAACACTCTGCTTTAGAGTTCCTGAAGAAATGAAATGGAATGGAAAATTCAGCAATGCAATATTAAAGTCAACAGGGAATAGGAAGGACTGGAAAAGAAAATTAACCTCCTCACTCTGTTGTCTAGATGTCCGTGTGGAAAGGAAAGGAAAGGACAGGAAAATGATCATATCTTGTTTGGAAGTTTCATGGAGGAGTGGAAAAGAATCTGATGATGAAAAAGATTATAATAATACCTTTTCTTTTCTTTTTTTATAACGTGGAAATCCCCCAAAGCCGGACCCGTTTGGCCCAACCCTAAAGTACAAACCACAGCCCACTGAACCGACCCCACAACCCAAGGAGCAGATAAGTCAAGAACTCGCCTAGCAACAGGAAAATCCATCCCACACCCTTGAGACTCAAACTTGGTACGTCAAGCCCCAAAGAGGATGTCTCTCCTAACCACTAAGCTTTCGCCCTTGGGGGATAATAATACCCTTTCTAGAGAGTAAGAAGTTTTGTTTCCTTAGAATCCTAAATATCGGAGTTGATTTTGAAGATTTTTGTTTTCTCTAGAATCCTAAATACATGAATTTTTGTTTTCTTTAGAATCTGAAATTCAAGACTTATCAAGTATCCTGTCAAAATTTAATGGATTAGTGCCTACAGCTCATATTACTTCACAGTAATCCAGAAAGAATAAAATAAATAAACATTTTTTCCCATGAAATCAGCACTATCTTTCCATGTCCAACAAAACGAAAAAGATACAATCATGGACATTCATGTCATTCAAGAAAAATAATCAAAGCAAAAAGAAATCATACATGGGCTAGCATGCCACAATGTATGAACTCAAAAGGCACACCTTAGCGTAATTTCCATCGAGGGCTATCGCAAGACTGCAATCTGCAATAGCATCAGCAGTTTGGCCCAAAGCTTGGTGTGCTGCAGCACGATTGCAAAGACATATTGCTGCAAAAGGACGTGATTCAATATTCGTAGATAAAGCAATAGTATAGTACTCTATTGCCTCGGTGTACTTCCTTGATCGATAAGCTTCATTCCCTGCATTCTGTAAGTTTCAAGAATTGAAAAATGAACAAATAAATTCAACAGGAAGAATGCAAATTCACAAAATTGTTTAATATGTGGGTAAGATTCAGGTACCAACAAAAAGGCTGGGCAAACCAAGAGTTATAGCAAACAAAAGTAAGATACTGAACTATTTTATCCAATGCATCTATACCATACACAAAAGCACAAAATACAGGATGCAAACATTGATCAAACAAAATACGTCAATGATAATAAAAGTGTCAAATCCTTAAATAAGGGCATTATTGGAATTCAAATACGAAGGCCACTCTAACCGCTTAATTACAAGAACTAAAAACCTTACAATACCACAATATCTGGCCATCTTGACCCACTTTCTCTCGTTACTAATCTACTCAAATAAGGTGAAATTTAGGATAGTTACTTAAATACCAAGTATACATCAGAAAACGTGCAGGGACACAATGAAATCAGAACAAATTTGATGGAACGAAGTAAAATCATGGCAGGAATTTCTGGACAGCCATTGGAATGATGCTTGGGTCTTTAAGATGAAAAATATTCTTTTGGATAAATGCTAAAGGATGGGATTCATAAAAACATGGTAGAAAGAAGATGAAAAAAAATTATAGGTCTCACAATTTGGATACTTAAGCATTACAAACCACGAGAAGATGCATCAATGTACAGCACCCCAGCAAATCAATAAAGAATGTGGGTTCAACTGAAACACCAAGAAAACGTGCCAGGCAAGCCATCCTAATATATGGACCAGTCAAGACCCAATAAAATTGGGCACGACTACGAGACCCAGTAAACAGAAGCTTAAAGGTAACTAGGCAGCAGATGGCCAAAATTCAAAGTTAGAAAATCATGGATAACAAATGCATCACCTTCTTCTTATTATTATTTCTTTCTTTGTTATTAATATTATTACAATTTTGGCTTCATTCTTTCCAGGACTAGAACCCTTGCATTTCTACTCTTCCATCTTCCGGAAAGAGGGAAGCCAATAATGGGCAAAGAACTGGGCAAAACACATCGTCGATCTTGTGATGATAAATAATTATGGATTATCACCAACAACACGACTTATGATTACTTGATTACTACATATTCTTTTGAGAGATGCCATGCATAGTTTGAATATGAACAATTTTTTGAAGTATGGATCACCCAGTCTTCTGTCCGTACAACCTAGTCCCATCAGAAAAAAGAACCACAATGACTCAGAAACTGAAAAAAGTACAAATAGGTATCATGTAATACAGCTTTCTCCATTAGTTTCATTAAAATGATTAATGTAGCAACAACTATGCAGCACATAATAAGGATGAATATCTAAGAGCTTGTTCGGCACAAAAAAATCTTCAAGATTTTTTTGAATACAAAATATTCACAACCAAACATCATTTTTAACCCTACATAAAAATAACTACAACACGCATACCAATAAAGTTAACATCACATAAAAATTCTCAAAACACAAAAAAATTCTCAAAATACTATACAACCGAACAGCCCCTAAGTATGAAATTCAACAAAAAGGAAGCATCCAAGTTAGAAGAATAACTTAAAGAGAAGATGGAATACCTTGCATCGTAAAAGTTCATGTATAGTGACAGCTAATGAAATTGACAATTCCAAAGTTTTAATTCCACCCCTGCATAGTTGAAATTAGCATCAGAACCTTGCATCCAGTAAAAGAAAGAAATGTACCGATTAAACTGGCAAACACAAAAATAATCTTTGCTTGATAAACATTTCTACTTACTTGACTTTAGTAGATCCCACTTGTTCTAGCTTCTGAAGTACATCTAGTGAAGCCTCAAGCCTTCCTTGATGAAAGTAACACTTGGATATCAAGCACCACCTCCACAGCCTAACAGCTGAGGAACTTCCACATCCAGAATCCTCCGCATTTGCTACGTTGCTCAGTGAGGCAAAGTTATTTTCAGCAAAAGAAAGAGTCTGCTCGCAGAGCTGTATTGCCTCCTCATACTTCCTCAACTGCAAATACCATCAAATACAATCGCTGATGCTGAGACCATAACTTAAGCTTACAAAAATAAACACTTCAACAAAAAGCAGTTATCAACTATCATATATCAACCGATTGAGTAACTTAATAGCAACAATAATCAAGAGGAAAAGTAAAATTGAGTTGTCACAGACCATGCACAGAGCCTCAGCTTTCATTTCCAGTAAATTTTCCGAGTATAAACTGATTGACAAGGCCTCGGCAATTGTTTCTAAAGCGCTAAGAGCAGCATCAGAAGTTCTCTGTTGCAATATTTTGGCAGCACGATTTGTACATTCGGCCACTTTCTGCTAGTAACAGAAGCCACATAATTAGTCCGCGCACCATCATACCATGAAGCACAGAAATACATAAAAATTCCTTGCAGAACAAAAGCAGAGCACATCATAATAAGATTACCAAAGGATTATTAGTTTCAGAGAGGAGTATTAGTGCATATTAACAAAACTAACTAAATACAAAAAGTAGTAGCTGCTAAAATCCACAACCGTTATTTCCTGTTGCTTACACAATAATGGATTTCTTTTCTCTTTCAACCACTAAACTTAAAACTCTCCTTGTGATGCTCTTGCCCCATGCATGCTCTCCAGTTAGACTCGAGGAGATTTGTGAAGGATATGTGCAGCATGGCCTTTTCCATCTCATCAAGATTCTGCTACTGCTCTTCATCTTAAAAAATTGGAATAATTTTGGACTTGATTTTCTGTCTCTCCAATCCTTGAAGCCATTAATACTTTCCTTCAGTTTTGTGCCTATAAACAAGCCTGAGGCTTTAACTTGTGCAAGCATCATAAGTCATTACCCGCAGCTCAAGTCCATAGACAAATATATATAGTCAATAGCAATAAATTGGGTTATCCGCAACATATGGTTGTTCCTTATTTGCTTATTTCAGAAGAACATTTTTCTTCACAATAAAAATCCACCGTTCCAGCAAAGATAATTCGCCCATCAGCGCATGTTTACGAAAATTCAGATCCCCAAAGACCTCTTGATTCCACAATTTCACATCTTTCTTCAAGGCTTTCAACTTAGAATCAAGCACAAAACTTGGTGACCCCGAGAAAACATAGGAATTCCACCACGCCCTCACCCTATCCACAAACCCGCCTCCCTAATCCACATTTTCTCAAAACAGGAAGGGTTTCTTTCCTCCACCAAATCTACCACTTGCCAAGAGAATAGAGAAGTGATCAGATAACAAGCAAGGAAGCCTCTTCTGGGTGACCTAGGAGTACAAGGTTTCCCAACAAGGGATGAGGAGAAAACGGTCAATTCTAGACATGACTGGGAAACTCTATTATTCGACAAAGTAAACAACTCTCCCGGCAAGTCCATCAAACCATTTTCTGAGATAAAATCAAAAAAATCCAACATAGCACTTCCGAATCCTCCGGTTCCCAATCGTTCGCTTGGAGAGCGGGTGACATTGAAATTTCCCCCAATGCACCACAGAAGGTTCCACCAAGCAAAGACACCTGATAACTCTTCCCAAAGTAATTTTCTTCTACGATCATCATTGGGGCCATACACCCAGAAAAAACCAATTGAACCCCCCGTCCTCAACATTCTTAAAGATCACAGAAACAGAGAAGCTACCCTCACAAGAATCCACCATCTCTAGAGTCCTCGAGTCCCACAAAATCAAAATCTCACCCGAACCTCCTTCCACCGCAAGACTACACCAGCCCACATGATGACCCCCCCCCCCCCCCCACAAACTTCTAATGAAGGCTTTAGAAACTATCCCCACCTTAGTTTCATGAAGACAAACTAAATCAGGCTTCCATCCCCGCAACAAATTCCTCACCCCCCTACGCTTCTGACTATCATTCAACCTCCTAACATTCCAACTTACATGGCGTTTGGGAACAAAATTTTAGTAAAATTTTAGGGTAAAATTTTAGGAGTTGATACAAAGTTAAAGAGCGAGTGAAAAAGTGAAACAAGCTTGTGAAAAGTGAAGAGAGAATTGTAATGATGATAAATTTTAGGGGTTAAAATTTTGGTTTGCCAAAAGCCATGTTAATATTCTAGGCTTCATAAAGATTTGATCGATTCCCTCCCTCCTCTCCGACTCTTCCTCGACACATACTTCTTCCCATCATAATTGACTGAGGACTTCAATCCTTTCAGCTCCCTTAAGAACTTACCTCCTGATTTGCTAGGAGTAATGAGCCCACTGCTATCCCTATCCTTCTCTAGAGCTGCAAAGAGAGCCATTAGATCATCCTTGTGGCCGTCGCAAGAGAGACCAACCATATTTTTAAAGGACGAAACCATTTGCAACACCCAGACCGAAGAAGAAAACTCCAAATGGCAATCCTCTTTCCCCTCCCTAGGAGGACAAACCAACAAAGGTTCAGCCACAATCCCATCAACACCATTTTCTACACAGACTATAGGCCCCCCCTCTTCTAAAGAAGATGCTAATCTCCCACCTCCTCCCTCCTCAACAGCCAAGTCATAACTCCTAAAGAAAGCCAACGGTGCTTCCTCCGAATCCTCCAATACAGAGTCACTAAGCTCATCCAAAACCTTTGTCCCCTCTTTAGGTAACCTAGACCCAACAGGCCTCTTCCCAGACTCCACAGAGGACACCAGCCACGTGGGTTGTGGATCCAGAGGGTCCAAGCCTGCATCTGCCCTAAAAGGGCTCTCGATTTGCTTTGGCATAGCACGACTGGAAACAACATAAGCTTCCTTTACCGGCAGAGCTCTGGCCAAGCCCTGAGCCATCCCAGACGAGGTTGACCCCACCTCCAGAGGCCAAGCGTGAAGATCCATCGCCGGATCGGTGATTTAGGAGCCATGCGAAGCTCAACAGTAGACGACATGAGCTTCCGGCCCCGACAGATCACCGGTCCGACCCGCTGCCACCCCAGACGACGACGAAGACTCCTCCCGAAGCTGAAGGGCAGGGACCGCTGCCGGATCAGGGCCAAGGAGCCCACGATAACATTCGGATCCTCAAACCCGCAAAAGACTCACCGCCCGACCCAAGCCCACTCGACCCTTTCCCCCTTGAAAGACGCCTTCTCCTTCCCCTTCAATGATACAACAGGCTCACTTGAAATAAAAATTGGCCCATCTTCTTTTGCAGCACCACACTCCCCTCCCTTACAGTCCTGGCACTTCAAGCCCACCTCACCGCTAATGTCCAAAGCCTCTAAGAGGCTGTTCAGATCCCGTCTCATAGACTCAAGTCTATGGCGAAAATGCCTCGGACAGAGACTAACGGCTACCCCCCCAACATTGGGAAGAGTAATCCCAAACCCCAATAGTAAGAAATTATTGTTATACATTACACAATGTTAGCTAAGGGTGAAATTATCCACGGGGACACCATGAATCCCAATCTCGGTGAAATGGAATGCTGGAAGGAGAAAAAAGAGAATCCCCTCAGAACTAGAAGCTTTGATTGGTTGATCTGCAGAAAATCTAAACAGCTAGGTATGACTAATATCCACATTCTAGTTTCAGGCAAATGAGGCATCATAAACTTACAATGTTGTGGTAATGTTACCTATTTCATAAAGATAAGTTACCTGAACACTAAATGGGTCTTGAGCCCAAAACCTTGCCCTCCACCCTATTCTTGTAAAAGAAGGAATTCCATTTGAACTAGAGATTATTCGTAATGCAGATGTACATATGGATAAACAACTACTATATGCCTTTGGAAATTCAGCATTACGAGAACATGATCATATCAGCACCACCAATGTAGCAGAGAAGAAATGTATTACCTGAGTTTTTTGAAGACCATCAGCAGCCTCAAGTATGACTTTCCGGTCCAAGCAAATACCAGCCCCAGATTCCAAGCAATAATTAAAACACCGCAGTGCATCTCCCAGTTCCCCAAGGACAAGGTGACAACTATGGAGGAAGAAAAAGACTTTTGCAGATACATACAATGCCTTTTTACGAAACGAATAAAGCAAGATGGTGTACAAAAATTCAGCCCTTCTTCTGTCCCAGAGAGACCAGATTTCCATATCATCACAGGTATCTAGTTTCATTATGGCTGGTAAGAGAATTCTAATTCATTTCTACATGGTTTTAACAATATCCATATTGGTACTAATTCTAAAGCTGGAATAACATACCGCCTACAGCTTTAATATGAAAATGACCAAGATGGCCTCAAAGAAACCTCACCAAATGTAGTTTGGTTAATTTACCCTCTGCACATTTTAGTATAGCATATCATTTTTAATTACAAATTAGCTCTCTGGTTTGTGATTAAGAAGGGAATTTCTAGCATCAGAGCTAGTTGAAATCATTTTGTATGAAACAACTAGGAACCATAAAAACAGAAGTCTTACTTTGCAGCTCTCATTTGACCTTTGAGAAAGTTGGGATCTAGTGCAATAGCCATCACACAGTCCCCTAATGCTTCCCTTATTCTTGCAAGAGACATCCGTGTAGCTGCACGGTTGCTGTAGCACAACAAGAGAGGCGTAAGGCAACATCCCGATCTTTCACTAGAGGGGACACAAATTATTCCTCGTGTGTATAAATCCTCAGCTTTAGACAGCTCCCGATTTTTATAAGCTTGGTTTCCCCTGATGCAAATCAATTGCTTGAGACACAAATAAGAATGAATACTCTACAAGGGAAACTAAAATTAACATGGACCAAAGCTACACAACCAATCTCCACAAATATGATTAGAGACACATTGACGAGTTATAATTATGCGAGAAGCACCTTAGTCGCAACTTATCACAGGTTTCTTGAATGGCAGCAGAGAAAGAGATTTGCCCTTGCTTGGGCTGTGCTTCAGATTTATCCTCTGTATGCAAATGTGAAGAAGATGACTGATTGTCAACAGTTGTACTTGGGTTGATAACAGATGAATCACGACCAAATTTCCCCCTGCTTTTCTTGCTTTGTTGACGCCTCCTTCCTGATAAACCACCTTGCTCAGAAGATAATGCAGAAAACGTAAAATATTTCTCCGTTTCATCTTCCAAAATTGAAGCAGAATGGACATGTGTTCTACATTTGTTTTCTTTCCCCTCTGTGTTTGAGTTCAAACCTGTTCTAGCCTTTGCTGACATAACACCAGTGCCACTGCTGCCACAGAATTGCTCAGCTTTAGTACTAGAGAAGGTTGTTTCAGCTCCAGAAAAGATCCCTCTTGAAGGGTAATCACGAGCGAAAGAACTTCCATTGTGATAACAAAAATTCTCCTCCTCATTCCGCTCTCTACATTTTGGATAACTTGTATTAGCATCTAATCCTTCTGCAGTAGCCAAACCTTCATCTTTAGAGTCATTAAGAACTGTCGAATGTGGTCCAGAGCATGTCAAATCACTATCTACGTAGGAAAACTCTTCTGAAGTCGCAGAAGCTTCTCTTGAATATGGATCAGCCACAGTAGTTTCTTGATAGGGAGAAAAGTCCATGGGTGAGCAACATCCAGGTGCGTCTGGGTTTTCAGAATTGGTTTCCTGTGGCACATTATCTTTCCCAGACTTCTGTTTAGTTACAGAAGATGGCCTCAATATTGCCCTCATTTTGTTTGATCTTTTGTCCTTAGTAGACCTTCTCTTTACTGAGGAATCCAAATTTTTATTTATTTCTGGAAATAGATTTCCTTTAAAGCAAGAAGGATCCCATTTTGGGCTGGTGAAGTCTGTAAAGGGCACCCCTAATCCAACTGGAATGGTTGTGTTAAAGTTACTATCCTTATTTTCCAGTCCACCTACGAAATCTGTTTTGGAAGCACTACCCTTTGGTTGGGAGTCAAGACCAATTGATGAGAAGGAAGACGGTGCAGTAGATGCATTCTGTTGTGTATCATCACTTGCTTGATCTTGACGTAATTGGCTCACAGTAGTATTCTTACCGAGTCCGTCATGAAATGAAAATGGTTTGGAACTAGAAATTCCACTAGAAGCACCAGTTGTTGAACTTGTGTCAAAAGAGCCAGAAGCCTTTTCACTTCTTTCAAATGTGAAAGAACCCCCAGAATTGGCACATGAGTTCTCATTCAAACGTCCAATCTTGTCCGTACCATCAAAATTATCAGAATCGTCAATTTTCATTTTTTGCATCTCATCTGGAAGTTTAAATAAGGAACTTGTGCTAGAAGTGCTTGCCACATTACTCCTACCTCCAAATACTGAGTTTGCCTTACCTTCGATGTCAGAACCTAACTCAGAGATCTGAGTCTTAATGCATTCACCATTTTCAAGATGGGCATTGTTGAAATTCATCACACCTGGGCACTTAAGGGCCATGCACTCACTGAAACTGAATGGTTCCTCATTGCCACTTCCAAATACAAAAATTTCCTTATCACAAGGGTTGTTTAAGCTCCTATCTCCATCAGTGTGAAAGTTAACAGCAGTAGCCTCTACTTTATGGAACTCTGTTCCACTCTTCACTTCCACCTTCCCTCCATCCTTAGCAGTGCCCAATTTCCCACACGTTTCAGCAGATACTCTCTTTTCCAACTTCTTTGAAGATGAACTAGACCAACTACTGTCAAACACAAAACCCACATCACCATGCTTCCTATCTTCACAGCCAAATACACTCAGGTTTTCACTATACACTCTCTTTTCCGTAATTGGAATTGACCCCAGGTCACTCTGACCAGCATATTTCTTAGTCAGTGTTTCAGTCCCCAAATTGATTTTATCCTCATCATAATCTGGCTTCTCGGAGTTCCCACCAGACCCCGCTTTGTCCAAATTCAGAATTGATGGCAGAACATGCTGACTATCACCAAATATATGACAAGGATTATTATGATTCCCACACTCGGTTTCTGTCTCTAATTTCATTTTTCTGATATCTTTAGAGACCGACTTATCCACACATTCACCATGCTCTCTGTTTTCCGCATGTGTATTCGACGCCAAATAATTCTGATCCGCATCAAACACAAAACCAAGATTATCGAACTTCCGACGCTCTAATACAGACTCTACATGCACATTCCCTTCATCACCAACGACCAACGATTCAAAATCACTCTGCTTCGCACCAAACACAAAACTCACATTCTCAGTCTTCCCAAGCTGCTTTCCATTCTCAACTTTCACCTTTACCCGGTCCTCACTCCCCGAATTTCCCACACATCCACCGAGACCCCTCACCTCAGACCCTACGTTTGCTTCGGATGCAATTCGATTGGCACCAAATACGAAACTCACGCCCTCCAATTGCACAGACTTAATATCACCATTCGGAAAGCTAAAACCCTTAGAAGCAGTAGAACCATTACTTACAGCATTGGAACTCTCCTCCGAAACCCCACTCGACAAGCTAGCCCCGTCGGCCACTCGACCCAAATCAAACTCAAACGGATTGGAGCTCGAACCGACTTCGCTGACGGCCACCCTGGACCTCGTCTGTTGCTTCCTCACCTTCGCGAGCCTCGGCCGGGCACGCGATCCCGCCGGCGACACACTTGGACCAAAAGCAGCGCCGCGATTGCACTCGGTTGCAGCGTCGAAACTCGAAGGGGTCGGGTTTCGCTGATTCTCCAAGAAATCGCTCGAAGAAATGGCAGCGCAATTGAACGGATAACTGGAACTGGACTTTTGAGGAGTGGAGGAGGAAGGCGTGGACTGTGGAGATACTATCGGAGACCGAACATCCACAGCCGCAGGCGGCATTTCCCGGCGACGTGGAGACGGCAACTATATAGCCGTGAAATTAGGGTTTAGTACTTGGGAACGTTTTTGTTTTTTCCCTGTGCGTGTACGCGTATGAATAGAATGGAACACCTTAGATACTGAAGGCTTTGTGAATTATTGAAGTTTCTGATCTGTTTGGAAGTACAATAAACTTGTATTTGAAAGTTGGGAGTACTGAGTAAAAGTAGAAGCCGAGGCTTTTATACGTTTGAGGGTGAAAATTTTGGGTATTGAAGTTTGAGAAATATTATAAAGTAAAGAAATGTTATTGGAGTTGGTAAAAAATTGAAGAGAGAAGATTTTTAATAAATATTATAATAATAAAAAATTATGTGGTGAATTTTTTAGTAGTAAACCTAAAATTTTGAGCCCAATTAATTGGGGCTCAAACATGTCCATATCGTTTTGTTCCTCGTTGAACTTGTGGAGGTTTCCACCGGAAAGAAGTAGAAGTGGAGGCTTTTAAATTCCGTGACGTGGCAGATTTTGGTATCTTTTTGGTTTGGGAAAAAATATATTTTTGCATGTGTGGTTTGGGAGGGCTGCACGGCCCTGGATTTACCGTGGCGTTAAGCTCACCTCGTGCGTATACTGGGTCAGGTTCGTCCGAGCTCGGTGCACGTGGTTGGGTGCCCGGATTTCTCTCGTCACCACAAAAAAACATTTTTTTTAGCGTACTACCTGTTACATATTGCAAACTTAAACTATTAATTTTGGCATATTACACCATTCAAGTATCAATATTAGACATTTTTCACCATAAATTACTCATTTTGACATATTGTAGCCTTCACTATCAATGTTATACACTTTGCACCCTCATTATGACAATAATACTCTCAAAATTTAATGAATTGACAATAATACCTTCAATATATTCAAAGTGGATTAAGGACATTATTGTCATTTTAGTCTAAAATTTTGATAAATGGTACAAAATTTCTAAGATTGATAGCTAGATGATGTAATGTCTTAAACGTATTAGTTTATAATGCAAATGGTAAAATCTATTGTAATTGGTGTATAAAAAATGTATTTTCCAATTTTATATAACCATATAGGTAACCAGAGGCGGATGTAGGGGGTGCGGTCCTGGGCGGCCGCCCCCCATTACATCCCAAAAAAAAAAATTCATTTAGTTTTTATTTTTATTTTATTATTTGTATGTTGGCTGGGCCTATGGGACCCGACCCCCTTCGTTCAGGCTAATCTAATTATATTTGATTCTGCAGTTTTTGAGCCTTACAAGGACAGTAAAGTAGATCTTCTGGCACCTAAGTTGGTCTTCATTGCCCTTGATTTAAGACAGGTGAATACTTTTCCCCCCTGATGCAGCTCTCTATGATGTGGTGAGAGACAATTTGAAATACCCAACATAATTGTTTCACCTATTAATATACCCTGTAAGATACAAAAATTATACTATTTGGAATTGCAGGTACTGGTTTGGGTATTAATTGTCATTTGATTTTGGTATTAAGAGATTTTTCTCTGTCACATACAAGAACTAGTTTCAAACTCCAGAGGAATGATTAATAAAAGAAATGGTGGAAGTTTTGGAGGAACCGTTCAGCATAGGAAAAATGGGAAATACATTTTCGGGGAGTATGAAACCAAGGATCATATGAAGCGCAAAGCTAGCGAGATTGAGAAAAACAATGTTTTAAGAACATGTTCAATAGATATTCTTTTAAAGCTTGTAATTACATCTTATTAGAGTACATTCCTAATTTGTAAAGATTCTTGTGTTTGTTGTAAAATATTATTAATCAATAATGAAGTATATTTTGTTTTATTATCCTTGGTCTTTAAATTTTTACATCCAATTAATTATGATTATTAAAATAAATTTGTATACGGATTAAAAAAACATGTATAGAAAATATAGGAAAAAATTAGTGGTGATTTGAAAATGCAGGAAAAAAAGCCGCTATAGGTGGCAACTGACCGCCGCTATAGGTCTATAGCGGCGGTCATGTTAAGTCTTTAGCAGCGGTCACCGACCGCCGCTACAGACCTTTAATGCCAAAAAACCGCAACCACGGTTGGGCCTATAGCGGCGGTCACCCGAACCGCCGCGTTAGATCTATGCCGACGGAGTTATAGAGGCGGTCGCGACCGCCGCTAAAAAACCGCTGCTATAGGCCAAAATGACCTATAGCAGTGTTTTTTGGCCTATAGCCGTTTTTTTTGTAGTGACAGTTTTTTGCATGGAAAAAAAAATTTCTTATCATTTCGTCTTTAAAATTCGACCCCCATTAATTTTGATCCTGGATCCGCCACTGTAGGTAACAGTCTGAAACAAAAATGACCAATAAAAAAAGAGAGTAAAAGTTTAGGCCTAAATATTAAATACTATCTCAAATGTTTCAGTCTCTCCAGAAAGAAAACAGACACACCTATTTGATTAGTATAAGTTGAAAACATTGCTAGAAACTCAGTATATTTGTTTAGTAACAACACTTCGAACTCGAACGAACCTAGTGGACTTATGCAGTTACCCGTCAACACATGTATCAGTTAAAATATTATATTTTGTTGATATAAAGATTAGAGACAAAGACCTTTGTAGATCATAATTTTATTTATATGTACATTTAAAAAAATAAAACAAAAACTCGCCTTTGAAATGTGGAAATTAAATTACACCGTATATAGGCAAATATTTTCATTGACCAATTTAGTATTTTCAGTCAAACACAAATATAATTTGAATCTTTGTTTTATAGGCGAAATAGTCAACACTGCCATAACCACATTACGAGATTGGGAAAAAAAAGGAGCATAGAATACAAGTTGAGCCATCGTGAAGGTCTTAATAAAAATGTCTAGGAAAAGGTAAGGAAAGACCAAATCAATGCTTACATTCTTTAAACTATATCAACTCCAATTTCAATATTGGCTTAATATACACGCGTGCCCTGTGGTATAAACTTTTCTTGAATATACCCTTAGGGTTTATTTTGTTGTCCCGCTGCCCCTGTGGATCAGTATTTTTTTCAAAAATACCCCTCCGTCCATAATCTGTCTGCAAACTAACAGAATTTGTTGAGCTGTTAAAATATTACACGTCATGACTAATAGAAAGAGGACACTGTTCAATTTGTTGACTGGGCATATATCCCTGTGGTTCTCGTACACTCCACGCTGTCAACAAATTTTTCATGCCAAAATTGCCCCTGCCACATCAACTGAAGAAGACTATTGTCCCAATTCAAATTTGCTTTTCTCCCAAATTGATTTCGACTGAAACTCTCTTGCTGTTCATGAAATTGCTTTTCCCCAAATCCAAAAAAATCTCAAACATACAAGGAATCTCAATCTTCGTGGCTCTTGTATCTTCTGGTTATGAGTGAGAATCAACAACGCTACAAACGACTAACAGCCGAGACAAGTTCATAAAGAAAAACCTTACACTACGTTTTACCTAGTCACGTAGCTGGGTTTCATGAAAATGGCTTGCTCTTTTACTTTTGATCGTGGACTGCAAAGGTTTTTCCTGTATGGAGTGAATTATTGGTGCTGAATCTTTGATATTCCCTGATTTTGTGAAGTCGATTGTCCATGGTCTGTTTTGGGTTGAGTTTGAATCTTTTGGATTTGGTGCTTTCTCACAGCAGTTTTTCTCCTACAAGATGTCTGTATCCCTGTGTTGCTCTTCTTCTTGTTTACCTTCAGTTCTCATCCCTCTAGATACTTTATCTGGCTTATGATGTTCTAGATACGTTCTTTATTTCCTCACCCTTTTCCTCCAACACAAATTGTTTCTTCCACTCTTTGTATAACAACAACTTTGACATAACACTAGATCCAAGGACATTAAAGCACCAAATTTTTTTACCTTGGGATCGGCCTATTCGTGCAGCAAAATCCAATGCTGAAATCATTGCCTGATGGGTTCACAAATTCTGCATCAGATACTGCAGAGAGATCGATTTGGCTAATATCGTCGTCATCCACTGGAGCTGGAAGATTAAGATCTATGAAAATTCACCAAGCTTGGTTGTACTTTTGACAGAAGCCGGTGGCTGTGCTGAGCCAGTTACATGGGTTCTCTTATGCCCACCTAGAGCTTGTCCAGACGTAAATACTCTAAAACAAACCGGGCATTCGTGAATCTTTTTCGCCGCCGAGTCGGGTTCTTGGACGACTCGCTCTCGCTCTCGCTGTCTTGAAGGATCACAGAACCAGCATCCACAGCAAAAGAGAATTCAGGATCTACCAACCGAATGCTTCTCATTGGGTTCTCCCTAAGCCCATAGTGTAGACCTTTCTCATCTTCTCCTTCTTCCGAGGAAGATGATGGTGATGAAGCTGTTAGAATTAAAAATTTAGACTTTGATAAGTGAGACATCCATTAGGGGAATAACCAATTAGATTAATTGTGTTAACTCACTTATATTTCAAAACATTACAATATGGGCTTATTTATAAGCCAAAATTCACAAACACCCCACATTGCTAAGGACTCCTACTTTCAACACTCCCCCGCAAACTCAAGGTGGACAAACCGACAAACCTTGAGTTTGGAGTTATAAAAATAATTACAAGAAAAAAATAATTACAAATATTGTCGGTACTAAGCCGGGAGGTTGCCGGTACTGAGCCGGAAAAGTTGCCGATACTGAGCCGGGAGAAAGCCGGTACTAAGCCGGAAGAAAACCGGTACTAAGCCGGATGGTCGCCAGGAGGTAATTGGACTAAAGCCGAAAACCTTGCTCTGATACCATGTTAGAAATAAAAATTTAGACTTTGATAAGTGAGACATCCATTAGGGGAATACCCAATTGGATTAATTGTGTTAACTCACTTATATTTCAAAACATTACAATATGGGCTTATTTATAAGCCAAAATTCACAAACACCCCACATTGCTAAGCAGACTTGGTCTCACTGAGTTGGCTGGAGGAGATTTTCAGGCGGGTAATGATTATTTATAGAGAAAGATCAGGGTGTCGTATATCTCAATGTTCCTTCTCCTGGGGCTCTAAAACTGATTTGGGGAAAAAGATGAGTCAAACTTTCGTGGGTCTCTATCGGGTCACTGCAGGGGGTCTGTTCGAGCTGAAGGCCAGAGGTTAGTTTTCATTTTGTGGATTTTAAGGGCATTTCGAGTAACTTCCATGGAGAGGAGTGACGTGGATATGAAAATGGGAAAAAAATTTGGTCCAGTCAACCGATACAAACACGTGTTGCAGTTTAATTGGATGTAACGTGGTCAATTGGTCAACGTCATCCATTTCCGTCCAAAAATAGACGGAATATTGCAGGAGAGGTATAACGGGGAAAATGGATATACCACAGGGGTGGCGGGACAACAAAAATTACCTAAGGGTATTTCCAAGAAAACATTAAACCCCATAGACACGCATGCCTTCAATATTTTCAGAAAGGTCCTCAAATCTATCCGTAGGCGCCCACGCCGACCAATGATTGCCCACCAGTGTTGCACAAACGCAAGTCTTGACACATGTGTGGACAAGTGTCGCGTAAAGGTACGCACACGTTGAACACCAAGTCCACTCACACACAGGAGCAAAATCGGATAAACAAGTGCGTTTGTTTCGGCATAAAAAGGAAGAAAACGATAAAATATTTATAGCTAAAAATATTTTGAGTGAAAATTAAATAAGTTTAAATATTTTACTAACTCTTTGAAAATGAATATATAGTATATTGACTGTCACCTGAAAATTTAAAGAATATTTTTAATAGATTGTCAATAGAAATATTAAAATTAAGGAAAAAAGTTATATATATATTTTATAACGAGTGAAATTCGAGCACCCATTTACATTCATCGAGTTCAGACGGATCGAGCCCAGTATACGCACGAGTTGGGTTCAACGCCACGACAAATCTTGAGCCGTACACTCCTTCTAAGCCGCACATGTTAGGTAAGTCCAATTTTGCTTTGGAAGTAGCCCTAATGAATTGTTTGCACCAGAGGGAGTCTTGACCACCCAAGCCAATACCTTGGGGTTAAAAAAATGTATATTATATGCATGTGCTTTATGCCGTTTTGGAATTGAGACTCGTGCTTTAAATTTTTTTATTTTGAGACATGTGGTTCCTCCGCTTATGAATTTAATAGGCTCCATTTGTTTTGTCGTTATATATGGACGGAAAATTTATATGTGGCTCATTTTCAGATAAATAATAATAACAATAATTTAGGTCATTTACATGTAGATAAATAAAAAATAATAATATCAGATAAAATTAAATATAATTTTATTTAAAATAAATAAATCTAAGGGGGACTTGCCACTTTTTGTGAGGTGGATGCAATTGAGTGCTTTGAGTTAGTTAAGATTGACGATGAAAAGCACTGACAAAGATAGTTGGACAGTTTGGAAAATATCTTACCCTTTCAAAAAGTCATTTTTCAGTCTTGCAAGATAAAATGTTTCGTTAACTAACTTAACATTTCTTTTGACCTATATTTTCTGCCCCTATCAAACATAAGAAAAGCTGAAAAAAATTTAAAGACATTTACAGGGGAAGCAAACGCAACCTAAATACGTTTTTAATGAATTTGATAACGGAAAAACGTTTTGCATCAGAGGGAAAATGAACTTGATAACGAGAAAATGTTTTACATCCCAGGAATAATTGATTCGAAAACAAGAAAACATTTTACGTTGGATGAAAAATTGAATTCGATAACGGCAAAACGTTTTAAGTTAGAGGAAAAATGAATTCGTTAAGGGGAAACATTTTACGTAAGAGGAAAAATGGTTTCGATAATTGGAAAACATTTTACGTTTGATAGAAAATGAATTCAATAACGGGAAAACGTTTTACATCAGAAGAAAAATGAATTCGATAACGGAAAAACATTTTACGTCAAAGGGAAAATGAATTCGATAACGGAAAAACATTTTACGTCAAAGGGAAAATGAATTCGATATCGGGAAAACATTTTACGTCAGAGGGAAAATGAATTCGATAACTAGAAAACGTTTTACGTGTGAAGGAAAATGAATTTGACATCTCGAAAACATTTTATGTCTAAGGGAAAATAAATTCGATAACGAAAAACGATTTAGGTCAGTGAAAATGAATTCAATAACTAAAAAATATTTCATGTCATATGGAAAATGAATTTGATAACAGGGAAATGATTGCGATATTGGAAAAACATTTTATGTCTGATGAAAAATGTATTCGATGGGAAAATGAATTCGATAACAGGAAAACATTTTACGTCGGAGGAAAATGGATTCGATATCTGGAAAATATTTTACATTTGATGGAAAGTGAGTTTGATAACGGGAAAACGTTTTAAGTCAGAGGAAAAATTAATTCGATAATGGGAAAACGTTTTACGACTAAGGAAAAATTAATTTGATAACGGGAAAACATTTCACGTTAGAGGAAAGATGGATTCGATAACTCAAATTTTTTTTACGTTTGATGGAGAATGAATTCGATAACGGGAAAACATTTTTTCGTCAGAGGAAAAATGAATTCAATAACAGAAAAATGTTTTACATGAGAGGGAAAATGAATTCAATAACGGGAAAACATTTTACTTCAGAGGAAAAATGGATCCTATATCTGGAAAACATTTTACGTTTGATGGAAAATGAATTTGATAAGAAGAAAACGTTTTACGTCAGAAGGAAAAATGATTTCGATAACGGGAAAACGTTTTACGTATGAGGGAAAATGAATTTGATATGGGAAAATTTTTTACGTCTGAGGAAAAATGTATTCAATAACTAGAAAACTTTTTGCGTATGAGAGAAAATGAATTCGATAATTAAAAAATGTTTTAATTTTGATGAAAAATAAATTTGATAATTAGAAAAGTTTTATGTGTAAGGAAAAATAAATCCGATGTTAAAATAAATTTGATAACGGAAAATGTTTTACTTTAGATCGAAAATTAATTCGATAACTAATAAATATTTTATTTCATATAGAAAATGAATCACGATGAAAAATGAATTTAGTAAACCGTTTTACGTGTACGTGTAGGAAAAATGAATTCAATATCTTGAAATAAAAAAAAATAGACACAAAAGGGGGCAAAGAAGGGAACAGAGCCAGAGCAAACAAGGAACACAAACTGGTCCATCGACGACTGGTCTTCTCTCGTACTGTCTAAGGTACATCGTACATGCCATTATTCATTATATTTTCCTGGAACATATGTTATTACTGTTCTCAGTTTGGTTACTAGAAAACAAAGGAACAAAAAGGAATTGAAAAAGAGATGAGACCTCGAAATTGTGACTCGTGGTTTTTGTTGTTTTATTGATTCTGAAAGACACTGTGGTAACTTAATTGGTCGTAATGTTGGGTTGTATCGGTGTTTGGAGACTCAAGAATTAGCGGGTTCTTCTATTTTTCGTATGGCTTATCAGCAATCAATCTGAGCAGGATATGCGTATTGATTCAGATGGATGATTTAGAGTAATAGAAACATGGTTTTACTCCTTGATTTTTGATATTTGGATCTGATTCTACCTGTTTGAGGTTTTTGAAGAAACAATCTATGGTCGTCGTTTTGTTCTATGTAAATGTGTGTGTTTATGTTTTCTCAAGCGTGGCTAATTTTACTTCCGTAAATAATGTTACTACTATAGCAGTCAAACGTTGACCTTCATGGATGCCATTTGATATCCTATTGGAACTATTAGCACAAACGATATATCAGAAAGGGAATCGGGATGACCCTACTGAGCCAAAATAGAAAGGGACTGTAAGGGGGAAAGAGGACAAGCCCACGGCTTGAAGTGTTCCTTTTGAATGTCATTTATCGATTTAAGACACTGAGGCCAAGCTAATGGATGAATACTTAACATGCCGCTGTTCATTGTCCTTCAAGCATCATATGATTGTGTATGCCCTTATTGCGGCAGCTTTGTGCCTTGAATCTCATGCTTGATTTTCATAGCCGTGAAGCTAAGATTGTGTGGCCTTTCTAAAGTCTAGATCTATAGATTGCTCTCATAATTTTCATTTGGGTCAGTCTAAAGCCATATGTTGAATGTATCTGAAAGAAGTCTAACAAAACCTTTAAGGTGATCAGATATTCACCAACAGCATGCTCAGTTGTCACTAAAAGAGAGAAATTAACTCACTAGGGGGTCTCCATGCTATGAGGAAAGACAAACACTGCATGATAGGTGAAGTGGATGTGTGGTTTATTTAATTCAAACGGTAGACCAGAGAATGATATCCATTTTCTGATGATGTTTGAGTACCACTCATATAGCTGAAGCCATTTCATTGATGAAAGCTTCCATATTTAGTCAAGATGACGCAAAATGTGAAAATCATGATGAAGTTGCTTCTCTCTTTCTTTCCCATCTTTTTGGCAAACCAAAGATTTCAATTTCAAGAAAGGTCTTCCATTTTGGATATAAAAGCATGGTTAAACTTTGTTTGGAGATAACTCTATATTAAATGGAGCTCTTAAAAGTTGAAGACAACCCATAAGACCAGCAAATTGGAAAACATGACATTGAAAATCTTTATGAAACTCAGAATCCTCGTGAATAAAAAAAGGATAGAAATAGACCTCTGTTCTTTTAGATCTAGAGGAATATTGCTTTTGTATATAAGAGAGAGGAATAACTTGATTTTTAATTAGCATATACCGCAAATTGTTATTGGATCAATTCTAACATAATAACCATGAGAAACATTGCCTAAATGAAAAGGGACTAAATCTACTGACATTTGGTTGCAGTGGTAGAAGACATCTGTTGAAAAGGAAAAAGAACCAAAAAGTTGGATCGTAGGATTTACTTTGAGTGTGCATTGATTGTTTTTGGGCTGATGTAGGAGTTATTTGGCTTATTATTTTGTTTCTTATCATAGTTGGGCTAGAAAATTTCGAGCTGATTTTACACAATACAATTCTTTGGAATGAATATAAACATCTATGTTAGCAATCACCTTCTCTGCCTGAAAGTTTTCCCATGAAGATGTTAAGGGCACATTTTGTTCAGAAACCTCTGTTACTTATAGTAGAATTGAAGTTTAATTGTGGTCCTATCAGATATTTTGAATATGTGTTCAGTTGGAATAAAGCATGTTAGGTGAATTTCTTTGTGCATGTAATTGCTTTCATGCACGTGCTGGAGTTTTTTCTTGGCAAGTTGAAGTTGACTGTGCTTTGAATGCACCAGATAAGAATAAAAACGTAATGGGCATTGATGTATCTAAATCCAATCAGCATGAGGGGGATGGTAAAGATGTTTTAAATCCTCCTAGAAATCCTGTACAAGTTAACTTCTCTTATTTGAAAGTCAAAGAGAATGCTCTGAAAAATGCACCTCCTGAAGAGACTGAGGCTTCTGGAGAAGTCAACATGGAGGCCTCCATTTCGACTGATGATGTTATACGGGCTGGAGGCTTTGGAGCTAGGGATGATATCAGTAGCTTTCTTCCTGTTGCTAGTGATTCTACTGACTTTGAGGCTATTATCCACGATGCCAGAGAGTATGAAGAACCGCAGGGGGAGATACGCAGACCAGGTCTGGGCTGGACAGAAGCTACAGAAGCAGAATAGTTTGGTTTTTATCTCAATGTGCAAATTGTTGCAACTGACAACTCTCATAGTATCTTCTGGTAAGATTTTGAGGTATGATCACGACATGTTAGTTTATGATGTAGGGTTTATTTTAAGGAGTAATTTTCATCTTTCAGTTAGCAGACTGTTATTTCCATGAGAGGGATTTCACCAGATCTTGTATGTGGATCCAATACAACATTACTGTACATATCCTGTTTAATATGCTTAAAGTCTTCCTTTGTGAGGCTGATCCCTTACCTCAGATTTCTATCTATTTATCTACAAGGGCCAAAGCGCCTTTCGAACGGATAAGTTACGACTTTGCTTCCGAAAAGATAGATTTTACTATGATTCACCAACATCCAATACTGGAAGGTCAAAGAATTGCCTCACTTACCGCTTGCTCTTATTCCCATCGATATGCTTTCGAATTTCCTATCAGGATTCCCAACAAAGGTTTCAAATGGTCTACATCCTTCCTGTTATGCTTACAATTGTTATAGAGAGCGAAAAACGTATACGATGGATCGGTCATAGTTTACTATTTTCTTAGGCCCTTACTATATGTGGCTAATTTGTGAGGTCCAGCACCGATGTATTATGAGGTGCGTATTGCCTTCTGGAAGATTCTTTGTCCAGGAGCAAGAATTGCCAAAGGGTCATAGGCTGATTTCCTCTGTACGAAGACCTCCCAACGAGAGCCAAAGTGAGTTTGCCACTCTTCTTGTGTATTGTAGTGGGGCAGGTATTGCTTCATTCCAAGTTGGGCTGTGGCACAGAAAGCTAGAATCCTTTTGTTTTGTGTTAAAATGTGTTCTAAGCCATCTGTTCCTGTAGAGTACGGCACTGCGGAGGATAAGAATGCCACTAGGTAGAAAATATCTTCATCTGGGGTAACTAAAGATGTTCTATTGCTCCACCTACAGCACAAGAATGAAGGAAATTAAAGCTGAGATGATGAAATCCAACAGATTTTGTACACAATATTTTTGAGTTAGTGAATACGTACTTCGATTGGTTGACTGGGTAGATAAGGACAGGACCGTTGCTCGTTTCTGTAAGAATGTTACCAAAGACCTCCTTAGTGAACTCAGAGATCCTGCTCTTGGGGATGAGAAGATTCAGCCATGGGTGAGGAACTTTCCATAAATATTTTGCTCGTAGTTTTTTCTCAGAAACATGCACTCTTTCCAGGAATTCCTCATAAGAAACTTCTGACAGGAATAGTGTGGATGGAATATAACTCAGCTGTGACAATAGGTTCTCAATACTCTGCATTGGAATACAAAGTTTTAAGTACACATTTATTGGAAGTACAGAAGCATTTGGTAATTCGGTACACGTTTACTGAGTAAAAATATGATAATTTCTAAGCCAGTCTTACCTGATTCACGGTTTTCGTCTCGTCTGGATTAAAGTACTTGACCATTTCAAGACAGTACAGAGTTCTTCCATTTGAACTAAATTCATTGGCTTGAAGTGGATCATTGGGACTGAAAGAAGATCTCCAGTTATTAAGAAGGCCAGTTTTATTTATAATTACAAATCCTTCGATATAATCGAATGAGTTTTCCGTTGATATCAAGTGCTCTTGGTCATAGGAGAACATGAAGAATTCTGAGTAGAGCACTCTGATCCATTTCACCTATCCAAAAGTAAATGATTTGGTCACAATGGCAAGTACTTTATGTTATAGAATATAATTCAAATGATAAAATCTTTTTGTTACTATCAGCTTAAGCGGATTAAGTGATAGATTTATATGGTATCAAAGCCAATGTTCTGAGTCGAAGACGACCTTACTTAAGCAATAATTCTTACCATCTTTGGTGCGGGTCCAAGAGAGATTCTAGCTTGAGTGATGATGCCAAACTGTCCAAGTCCACCAAGAACAGCATAGAAGAGGTCGGCATTTTGCTTGTCCGAACAGGTAACCACTTCCCCCTTTCCTGCGGTCAAAATGTTGGTATACGTTAGTTGTGACTTTTGATAGTTTTTGGTAATTGACACTTTGCGCATTGTGTCGTTGCTTTCCGGCATCTCTCTCCCCTAATGGGTTCGTTTTAGAGGTTCACAATCAAAGGATACCCATTATGGAGGGGTATTATTGTCATTTAAAAAATACGCAAAACTATAGTGAACTTACTAGAGTATCCTTGCCTTTAAGTGCAATGGCAGTACTGCATTATCTCTTATTATTGATCTGATGTGATTGAGGCACTGAGCTAGCCTAATTGTACCGTAAACACGTGCTTGGATTAATGGAGCATACCTGTGACAACTTCCAGCTGGTAGACGTTGTTGATCTGGGGTCCATGCCAGAATGCCTGCCCGCTAATTCCCGCGTTTGATAGGGTGCCCCCCACAGTGAGGTGAAGGTAATCTGTCCAAGATTTAGGTGCTAGCCCATGTTTGAGAGTCTCATGCAGAATATTTATCCACAGTTCACCACCTGAAACTTCCACATAAGGCATCTCTCCGGCGTGAATTCGCATTTCTTGTCCCTGAAGGGATTCCATGTTGATGACTATCCCTTGATGGGCTTGAGCTTGACCTTGGAGGGAGTGAGCATGGCCTCTAGCAGCAACTGTTAGCTCTGAAGCAGAACCCATCTCGAAGACATGCCTTATCGTTGTGGAAATATCCGTCACTGATTTGGGATGTAGGACTGCTGCTGGGAGGAAATGATATATGTTGCCAAAATCCTTCGCTGCATGGTGATTGTTATCAAAACTGAAGTACCCGTCTAGATCGAGTGTTTCAAGCGACGAAAGAGTACTACTCGTGTTTAAACGTGGTGGAACTGTTAAGGTGGCAGAAAGAACGTTAGAATAGAGATTGGTTTTATCAGGTATACAGCCTAAGAATAAAACGATGAAAATTTTGAGGTGTATAATGTTGTTCTTGTTGAGGAAGCTCAAAGGTCGTAACCCCATCTTTTTCTTGGGATATGTTTGACGACTACTGTTGAGGGAGAGAAGGTGGGGAAGGAAGAGGGAGCTGGGAGCTTCTCTTTGATGTCTTTTGTGACGCAAAGCAAAAGGAGAGGTGTGGAAGAGCCCAAGGAAATGAAAGGCAGGGAAAGAATTTAAAGGGGAGGTTTTGGGCGGCATAGTCAAACTCATACAGAGTGATGTCTCCGTATATGGACTGTCTTACTCTTACATGTTGTATTCTAGAGCTTATAGGATTTTCTTTTTGGCTCACCTTTTTGGTGTTCCAAACTTGATCGGAGATAAAAAGTCACTAGAGAAAGTGAGGAGGATTTCACATACGGTAACTCCGTAAGGGCATTACTCCACCCACAGTTCCGACCAAATTTTCCACCTTTTTTCTAATTTTACCATTTATAGAGCATAGTATATATTCCTATTTCAAGCAATCCGCGTAGTACGTACTACAAGATGCCCACGACCTCGACCTGCTTACAGAGTTACAGTCGGACCATTCGATGGATGAATGCATGTGTGAGTGCTGTATTGTCAGAAGCTTGTACAGTGGGATCTGATTTTCCGATCATAGAGCAATCGGCGGGCCGGCCCCTACTAGTTTTGCATGCTGTCGCGACCGGGTGTGAGGGGAATTGGGTCCCACTGCAGTTGAGTTCTTGAACAGGCTGTGCTTTTATATATGGTTGGGTATGTGTTTCTCTGCTAGGGTTACCTTCAATTATATCCACTGTACACTTAGAAAGCTTGCCATGTTATGGAACTACTGCATCTTGTAATTATGATCACCTAAATGCTTAAAAAAGCTAAATAAATTTGCGTAGACGTCACAACGTACTCCCAAGTATTAATGACCGGTTCTCTTGTGTTTGTCTAACAAATTTTAATAACTATTTTACAAATTCTAACAATTTTTTGATAAATTTCAACACATTTTTCATAAATCTCAAGAGAATCTATACTACCACCAATCCAACGTTGCTCATCCAAACACAAGAGGCAAGAGGGCGTTCTTGAAATAGACAAAATCTAAACCTCATCAAGTTTGATTTGATAGGAATTTCTCAGTCAATCAATAAGTTAAACAATGTTTTGAACCTTTCCATAATAGAGAACTATCGGGCTACTTTGATAAAGACGTTGTCAAACTTCTTGGGTACAAGATTTACGATCTGTTATTGATGGAGGAGATGAATTGCTTTAGCTGTATGATGCAAAGTAGAGGGTAAATTTACTCTGTGAAGCCTTTTTGTTTTTACTGGTTAGAGTGACTGATTATATTCTTATGTTGACGTACGTTGACGTGATCAAATTTGAGGATTTGGACTTATCACGAGAATGAGGATTTAATTGTGGGGACTCAAGCATGTGATTCCCATATGATCTTGACTCCAGCCAACCAACAGTGAAGTGAAGGTCTATGTAACGTTTCAAAGAGGACCCATGACAAGCTTATCCTACGTACAAAGAACAGAAAGAGGTTTCGAACTTGTCTTGGTTGGTTTTTCAACTGGTTTAGACCTTATTAACACTTAGAGGGGTGAATAGAGTTTAGATGTATAATAAACAACTCAATCAACAAAATAAACAACAGAATAATAAAATATATCGAACTTACAAGAGACAAAACTTTTGTTGACGAAGTTGAAAACTTTTGAATTATCTGTCAAAGTAAAAACCACTCCGAGCTAACAATTAGCAGAAATTCACTAAGAAGTGAAATCTTATAACGGTGATTCAGACAAGGGCAACCTCCAGTTGCTTGACTCTGACTATTCCGTGATTCTTCTTATGAACTCTTCAAAAACATCATTGTTATTCAATATGGAAACTCTGACAGCTAAACTCTTGTATATGAGTAAGGATATCTAAATGATTTTCTTTCTCAAAGGAGGAGGCTCGAATAAAACTTGAAATTACGCCAACATTAAAACACTAACAGAAAGTAATGAGAATTTCCTAATTTATGCGGCGAATTGCAATAATGTAATATTGATCTGGGGACTCTATGGGGGTGTTTGTTTGTGGAAATTTTGGGGTTTTGGAAATTTTGAGTATTGGAGTTTGTGAAAAGTATAAATATTTTATGGAAAAGTGAGGAGAGAGAAGATTTAATTGAATAATATAATATTATTTTATAATTTAATGATGAGAGATTAATTATTTTATGATTGTTTGGAAATTTTGAGGGGTGAAAATTTCCGGAGACAAACGCCCCCAATATATATCAGTCTGGTTACGTGGATTGAAACTCTTCTGTGTTTTTTCTTGGCAACCTAAGTAAGAAACAATAGTCGAATGGATGTAGTCAGTAAGCCTGGACTCAAATATTTCGGTTGAAACTTGGTACATCGGTTTCCTCTCTCACACTGTTGCTGTTTTACAGTAACATGCGTCTGTGGCCAGTGTGGGACAAGTGGGGGCCTGGGGTTTCTTGGGGTCTCTATAGAAAGAGAAGGGGTGAGGAAAAGGGTGAAGTGGATATAGGTAATGACAGTTTGAATGGGGGAAACACGAAAAAGGAGAAAACCTAATAAAGTAGATTGGTCTTGGATACTTAGATCCCAGCAGTGGGGCAGCCCTGAAATGATGCGCCCTCTGATAACTTCCCATACATTGCTTTTTGTGCCCAACAAATTTACTCTGCAAATTAGCATCTTGCTTGATTTTCTTGTTGGGTGATCGACAAACAACAATTGTCGTTCGGCAGCCCTGAAATCTTGTCCAAGAGTTGTTAGAAAAATAATCTTCAGCTCCTTAATTAAATGGATTTTCATACTATATCTCCTGCACGATGAATCTGCATGTTGAATTTCTATGTATGTATTTTGGCTTTTGGTTAGCTATGTTTTCTATGCACACTCTTCAATATCCATCATCTCTCGATTGTGTGATCTACCTCCTACCACCATTACCATCTACCAATCCTTTACGCGTGAGGTTCATGTGTCGTCCTACCTCATTAGGGTTTTAGCTTTAGTCATCCTAAGTTCGAGATATCCCACCCATACACACAATGAGTGCGAAGCTTGTTTTTCTTTTGTTGGATAGTGGAGGAGAACTTCAGCGACTGTCTCAGAACAGCCATTTGCAGTACATATTCTTTTACTATGCGTTCCGGCCTCCACATGCAGTAGGCAACTCACAACAATTCATCCAAAGGACTTCCTCAAAAATCATCTTCATAACAGTCTTTTCCTCAGTCAATTGATTAAAAAAGCAGAGAACTGGTTCAATTGCTAACTCTTTTTTCTAGTTCCATTCATTTCGTCTTTTTGTAGTGCATGTAATATGAAATTGTGGGGTGTCTGTGGAGTCCCCACCCCTCTTATATTTTTATCTTGCTCAAACAAAAAAACAAAGAACGACAAGACAAAAAAAAAAGGATGGGAATAAAACAGAAAAACAAAACTCTCTCTTGGCCTATTTTCGCGTTCAATTTTGTAATTATGGATTGTTTTTTCGTGCTTTCCAAAACGTAGACAAAACTTCAAGACCAAAAGGTTTAACTCTATGGTGTAGACTGGCTTTCAAGTCCTAGATGCCACTGTCTCAGACACACCGACATGATGCCCTTTTATATTTTATTATAGAAGACTGTCTTTTGCGCACACAACATCTTACCATAGTTGATACCATTACCGATTCTGCCTGTTGGTGTTTAAGTACATTTCTTTGATTCTGGGCATTGATTTAACTGCTTGATCATGAGCTCTCATCTGGCTTAAGCAGCTTTCTGTACGTACTTTCTCGCACCACCTTTTCAACCTTCAGTATTCTCTCACCTTTTATCTGCAAGTCCGGTAAAAACCTCCTCCACCGCAACCCCCTCTCTCTCCTTCAATCTATAACAGAGTTCCTTTTAGTGTCAAGGCTTTTTTTATCTGGGTTCAAAACACACCAAACATATGATTAGTGCAATTTTACTAGATTGAAAAATAACTATGTACGAAGAAAAGAAATAAAACAGAAGAGAACCCAAAGAAATGACAGGTGAAGTCGTCATAGGAGGGGCGGCTCATGTTATAAGCAGGGTAGTCGGCTACCTAAGACCCCCAAATTAAAGAGACCCCCAATTAAAAATTTTCTTTAATAACTATATTTAATGATAAGGCCTAAAAAATTTAAAGTTAAAGCAATTTTAGTTAATTAATTTTTATTCTATAAATAGGCTTATTAAATCTTCTTGATAAAAGAAATCATTAACTCTTCAGAGTCTATAAAATATCTTTTATTAGAGCATCATCAACACTATAAACTCTAATTAATTAATTTTTATTCTATGAAGATATTTATTAAATCTCCTTGATTGAATGAACCATTAATTCTTCACCTTTTTATACTCTTGCATCCATCAACCTATAACGTCTCTGTAACGACCCAAGGACAATGACAAACACTAGTCACATCTGTGCTTTGACTTCAAAATGAGTAGTCAATGTTGCTCTTGAAGCCCCCTGAGTCATTATAAAGCTTAGTTCAACCTAGTAAAGTCCCAATGTGAGACTTGGTCCTTATAGAACACATCTTTCATTCATTCTCTTCTCCCACTCCATGTGCGATTTGGGGTATCACAGTCTCTTTATTTAAAAGATATTAATTGCAAATTGAATTGATTCAAACAAAATTTCATAAAATCAATGTCCTATAAAATCTCATTAGTTGACAATTAATTCTAGAAATTCTATAAAATCTCGCACCTAATTTATTAAATTCTATTACCATTACTTGACAAACAAAAATAATTTCTAGTTGTTTATATCATATAATCTATTTAATATTTTTATAGTTTTATGTATTAGTTAACAATTAAAAATCTATCTTTAAAAGAACTTAATCTATAAACTATTTCACAATTAAGTGAGACAATATTTCGATTGGTTGTTAAGTACAAAAACTAATTAAAACTTTTTAAGATCATTTGTTTCCCTGAAGTCCCGTGCTATTATTCTAAATTATTTATTTTAAGTTTTATTTGTTGTAGTTATCATGTATTGTATTTTTGGTTTTTTATTTAATTTGAAAAAGTTGAAATCTTTGTATGACGATGACTTGAAAAAATAGTCTTGTACTTAAAAATGTTTTAAAACAAGAAGATGATGTTGATATTGATGATTTAGATTTGTTTTCATAATTGAAAGTGTTAAAGAGAGATTTTAAAAATAGAGACTTGCACTCCAATTGAAATATTAAACGATATACAAAAAATTAGACTCTTTTTCCAAATAGATGTATATATTACTTATAGAATATTACTGACAATACACGTTGTTTCTGAAAAAGAAATTTTTCAAAAATAAAACTAATAAAATCATACTTAAAATCAATTATAAAGTAATAAAGATTCATTAATAGATTAATCATGTTATTAATGAAAAATGATATATCAACAAAATAAATAGTTTTGCATCTTAAAAAATTAGAAAAATATATTTTAACTAAATTTTTATTAATAATTTATTTTTAAATTATTATAAAAAAATGCTCACTTAAGGGGGCGTTTGTCTCCGAAAATTTTCACCCCTCAAAATTTTCAAACAATCATAAAATAATCTCTCTCCTCATTAAATTATAAAATAATATTATACTATTCAATTAAATTTTCTCTCTCCTCACTTTTTTATAAAATATCTATAATTTTCACAAACATAAATACACAAAATTTCTACAAACAAACACCCGTAGAAGTTTGGCCTATTGGGGTTTGTACCTTAGAGCCGCCCCTCGTCACATACATGCAAATGGGGTCATCTGCGGTGTCATCTTTGTCTGTGACCTAGTCAACATCATGCTGCAGAAACGGAGTAAAGGGTTAGAGAGATCGGGTGACTATTTGTGTTATTTAAATGTCCGTAAGGCCTTAGAGATTGGAAAGGAGCTCCATTAATGTTCCCATTTCCAATTACATTCCATTCTTGTCTTGTCTGTTTGTCCCTTCCTTTCCTCCGGTCATTAAGGCCTCAATGCTTTATCTTTTTTTTTTTCCTTAGCGCCAGTTTCAGAGATGTTGACATCATGGTATCACATAGGTCTCGTCAATGAAAGTCCCTGTTCTCTTGTATGACATGACACATCAATAAAAATCGGTTCTGTTTTAGGTTAAAGTTACGGATGGTTAAAATTTTGTGGTAAAAATAAAAGTAAAAAGAAAAGATTTAAATTAATATTATAATAAAAAGATTATTTAATGGGAGGGAGAAAATATTTTATTATTTGTTTAGTTAAATCTAAAATTTTGGCACTAAAACACCGTTTTTCTAAATTTTCTAAGAATACACGAAAAGATAAATTATATTTGATGATAACCAAAAAGAAAAGGTTGATGCTAAAACAAAGTGTTTGATTTCAAGTAGCAATGCTAGAGTTAAGACTTCATGAAAATTTTAGGTCGAGAATTAGATGAAAATTGAAAAAAAATCCTAATCTTGTAAAAATCACCTTTTTATAATGATTACTCTTTAATCCTTCAATCCAACAGTACATAAAAACCTCGAAATTGACGGCCTGATGTTGCCTATATTGATTCAACACCACTTTACTCGGAAAACTTTAAAGTACATTGCTTTGGGAAGACATTCTTTTTTAATCAAAACATGAATTCATTCCGACTTAAAGGAAAAAGAAAAAGAAAAAGAAAACAATGTTAGGGGATCAGTCCCCTCGTACAACCAAAGCAAGTCTGGAAAATAGCCCATGTGGTTAGGTCGGTGCAGAAACAGGTCCATTCTGTCCTGGGCGGGAGTCATATAATTACGGTCGACATCTTATAGGCTATAGGCTTTTAGTACCCAGAAAGAAAATTCTACTATAAATGGGTATTATTTTTTTCTCTTTTGAAATAAACCCTAGGAAAAGAAGAAGAAGGAAGCTCTAATATCATACATATTTTTTATTTTCACCCACCCTCACATAATGTTGTAGAAAGTTTACCAATACAGAAAGCGAGCGTATAAGAACAATGTTGTAAGCATGACAATTGATCTCAGTACATAGGCATCAATAATTATATGTCACTGCCACGGTAAGTCAAAATAATAATATATATATGATAAAGCATAACATAGGCTCCAGTAATATGGTCACCAGAAAGGGTAAGGAAAAGATGAGGGTTATAATTTTCTGAGTTGTACTAATTAAAGCTGGCAGGTTGAGGAATCATGATGCTGTCTAACTCACTTGACAAATGACCAACGGTTTGAAGATATATATATAGTTGATAATTGATATATGTATGTATGATCCACTATAGTGGGTAAAATATTTCAAAATAATAATCAAGTAATTGGCCTCCTAAGCTAGACCAATACATAACCAGTAGAACGGCCAATATCTTTAGTGGTTCATTGTATTCTATATGTTTTTCGTGGAGATTTATTGAGGACTTTTTTTTCCTATAAATGATGATTGTATAAACATCATTGGGGAAAAGAAAGCAAAAAGTATCGCAGTAATGCAGTTGTCAATAATCATAAGGGTTTGAACAAATCATTGTTATGGGAACCAAAGGGTCTTGATCATGATTATGTTCGTCGAAAATGGGTTGGGGGGGGGGGGGGGGGGGCGGATTTCCAAGGTCGAGTCTTAAGCTTGGTAGGGGTCCAGCATCAATGGAAAATTGCAGATGTTGGGCACTCATATATCCCTTTGAGTTGATCTTTACAAACAATCATTCTCCATCTTGTTGGCCCCTAGAAGGATGCCATGGAAGAAGGCGAAGCTAAACCAACTAGAAGGGATGCCACTCGTGAACCGTGTGTGATTGTTGTACAAGTGACTTTTGCCCACGTGGGTTGCTGCCATCTCTTCTGCACTGAGATGGCTAAAAAGTCAAAAGAAGGAAGAAAATGCATGCCTTATACTACATAACGGGGACTACTGGTCTAGCCCAGGCCAAAGAGGAGATGCTACTGATCTGTCATTCTCTTGACCACTTCGGCACAAAATCTAGCAAGCAGATATTGCTAAGTACAAACGTAGCTCGCCTACTTAGACTTTTCACAGGAAGGGTTTTGGTGGAGGAGTTGTGTGTGAATCTGTGTTGGTGCGCAGAGAGAGAGAGAGAGAGGGGCGAGGTCATTATCATAATAGTACCACGTGAAAAAAAAAAAGAAGTCCAGGCAGAAGACCTTCAAGAGCATGCTGGTTCTGCAGAAATATTTTTTGCATTGGAATGCTTCTTTTTCAGTCGTCTTCACCAAAAAAAGCTCTCTTTCTCTCTCTCTCTGCAACATACTTGTACGTTTAGACGTTTAGTATTGATCTGTCACTATCTTGCCACGCCATTTGGCATTATAGGAGATCCATGTGCTACCTAGAGATTGATTAATTAGGTTTAGACCCAATGACCAGAAAATTACAGCCATGGTGCTACTCCCTTTCAATTCGAGTCCAGAAACTTTTAATTAAAATGGGCCCTGGATTCCAAGCAAATGGAAAACCTGACTGCAAAATAAAGCACGGAGTCTATAGAATAGAGATGAGACCTAAAAACGGGCCTGACTCAGAAGAAAGGGCTGCCTTTGCCCTTTAGTGTTGTAAAACTCAAGCACTATTACCGATCATTCCTCCAAACGGCATATCTTAGCCAAATCTTTTCTGTATCCTGTTTCTTTTGGGGGTCACATTCATATAGCTAGGACCCTTCAAAAAGGTAACGATGGAAGAAAGGAAAGAAAGAAGTAAAAACTTGATTTTTTTAATCGGGTGTCTAGGTCAGCTTAAGTGCACTTCGACTAATCTCGGAGTTTGTAACATTGTCCTGTCTCATATAAACCGTGCAATTACGAGACGAAAAGTCCTGAGGATGACTCAAAAGGATTGATAACACTTGTAAGGTTTTGAGCTTAAAACTTAGAGGGAACATACTATCAAAGCCCAAGCTTTAACCACTACACTGGCCTCTTGGATAGTACGAACTTGATTTGATCAGGAAAAGGAGCCATTGAGGAAGGAAGACCCAAATAGTTTAGCATTCTATTTTATACCATTAATAACTTGTTTCGTTTATGACTCTCTTCCAATATAAAACCGTATAATTTGCCCTCATATATCTCAACACCCAAAGTTCCCACCAAATTCAACCCCAAACTTCTAACTTCTAAGTCCACAGCTTAATGCACTTATTCTGTATCCTTTATATATATTTCTTTTTTCCCTTTTGCCTAGAGATCCGTAAAAAGTCATAAAGATGTTTACAGATTGAAAACATACACTAGTTGCGAAATTAGGTCACGGAAATAATCCTCTCGGATTCTCAATCGGTGGAGAACATGACAAGACCATGCGAAAAGTGCCAAAAGGAAAGAATGGATGTGGAGGAATCTGATTAGCTTTCAACCAAATCGCGCACGGTGCACAGAAAGTCACACCCAATGACCGCATTGTGTAGAGTTATTTTCAGAAAGATGAAGGGACTTGATCTAAAAGGTGAGAGCACTTGTAAATGAGGTAGGTTTCATGAGTTGCTGCGTAGCCCGATAGCATTCCGGGTAGGGGATCCCTGGCATAAACTCGAAGACGAAGTGCAAGTGTCTCTTCTCGAGTTGTCTGGCCCCGAGAGTCATGGCCTTGGCACATCGCCACATGGAAACACTGACTTATGACTCAATCCACTTGCGCTTTAACTAGTGGGATCACTCATAGATTGAATCTGCAACTCTCCCTTTTCAAAAATGCAATATTGGGGTTGCAAATCTTTGAATGAGATCTATCAAGTACTCCAAGTGATCTTTTCATGTTCAAACTTTACATCACACTATCATTTCGACTATCATACAAGGAATTCAGGCCGTAAACCTTATTACGTGGCTAATCCAATATCCACCAGTACCAATACTAGCTTTTTTGAAAGAGACATGGGTGATGGGATATACACACATTGGAAATTATCTCATACTATGACGTTATGTTCGCTCCTGTTTGAAGGATGCTACTAAGTGGCTAGATTTACACAGTCCTTCAATTAAAAGGTTCTAGAGTGGATGATAATTTAGTTTGGTACTGGCAGAGCTGAAGATTTGTGAGCGTAAAACTCTCATAGTCGAAGATATTAAGAAGCCACACAACATGGGAGAAAGCATCACAGTAAATGTAGTAGACAACTCTCTACTCACGAGCAGATCAGCTGGGCCCCTGCACATTCACCACTGTCAAATCAAGGATCTCTTGGGGAGAGATAGTGAATGGAGCTTTCATTGGGGCCCCCGAAGGCAGAACCAGATGGCTCACCCACCTGGCTGCTTGGACTACAAGAACCAAGTTTTTTGGTGCACTACCTTTAGATGTTTTACCGGTGTCTGTTTTGGAAGCGGACTCTGTTTTTGAGCCCCCTTTACTATTTTAATGCATCTTTGCTTAGAATTAGAAAAGAAAAGGAGTACTACCAGATAGATAAAAGGGAGCGCTCTCTGTTTAGGATGAGGCCGATTATACGTAAGATGTGAAAAGTAAACTGTAAATAGCAACCAGACGGCATGCACGTCCTGTTTTTCCTCCCCCCTTAGACGGGGGTCAACATCTAAGGAAGGTCGGAGCATATAGTCATCCCGAACAAAACAAGAAGAAAAAACAACAGAGAAAAGGGCGACACAAAACACCACCTTGTTAATCAGATGAAAAATGCAAAAGTTATCTTCCAAGTATTCTTCCCACCCCTTGAACTAACGGTTCCGCTTGTGAAGAGTTTAGGCTTATGAAGTTATACATGACAGGAACGGTTAGGAAAAGCCGGAGGAAAAAGAAAAAAATAAACAAAGGAACAAATGAAAGCTGTTAGTTGGTACGAAACCAACCCAATAATTCCTCGGACCTTTTGCTCCAGTGCTTAGGGAGGCCCACTACTTGGTCCCTGTAGCAAAGAGGTCGGGGGACTGCACTAAGAGTCCTGGACCAAGTACTGGGCCTTCCTAAGCACTGGAGCAAAAGGTCCGAGGAATTGTTGGTGACATCGAAATAGTTGGTTTGGTGTCCACGACTAAGCCCCAAGAGACTATTAGATAGGCAGTTCGCATAAGCAACATATATTCCGAATCCCCGAATGTTTTATAGAAAATTATTTGCAAGTTGTTTCATATCGAGGAACAGAAATAGTACTGCCTAGAAATAATCCTTTTGCTAATAGGATGACAATTATAGTGCATGCTTCTATATTTGTCGCCGAGGCTTTTTAAATTTAATTCCCTACGTCTTATATTTAAGTTCATAAAAACCAGCCCGCCGGTTACCACTGCTGGGTAGTACCATAATACTTCTAAGCACCAAATGGTTTCTTAATTGAAGGCAAAAGGCATATCAATAAAATGATCCCCAAAACCAGGTGATTCTCGTATGTGGCATAACAGACTAAGAAAACATATCCGCCCACCTTTTACAGGAAGAAACAGTTTTACTAGACAAAAAGAGAGAAAAACATTACACACTCGCTCAACTCATACTAAAAAACTATTTTCTGCCAGTACAAGCAACTTGAGAGACTTCTTCAATCCTACAAATACAGCACAACATTCGATCAAACGAAGCCCGGCCTTTTATTCTAATCATCAGGAAACACTTGGAGATGACTTCAACTTCTTTGGTGGTGGGTTTCCTCCCGAGATCAGCACATATGAGTAGAAGCATAGCATTGCAGCACTTTGAAGGACAGAGGAAAAAAAACAAAAAAGAGTCAGACCTGAATCTTGAAAATCAACTCTCTTATCAAAAAATGAAACTTAAAAAAAAGCATTGGCAGTCAGATATTGAAATACCTAATAGCAGCGTAGAAACCTGGTGGAAATGCTTTCTTCGTCTGCACACAAAGAAACATTATAGAGTTAGAAACGACTCAACTGCCCAATGAGTAAGAAGAATTTTCTGTTTGGTGCTTTACCAATGAATAGGTCTGGTAATTCTTCCAAAGAAGGGCTGCTGCCAGTGCTGCAAATTTGGAAGGTATAAGCATATTTAGTACAGGATGATCTCCAGAGAAATTAAAAGTGAATTTTTATATACAATAGCAGCAAATATTGCACAACTCAAAAATGTCCCCTAAGTGAGAATAAAAATCAAAACCTGCTTGTCCTAGGATGAATGGCACACTGGATTTTCCTTGCCTCCAGATCTTTAAGCTAAAGGTGCTCAGAGCTAGCAAAGCACCTCCGAAGAGCACACCGTAGCTCAGAGTTGCAGGATTTCTTGACAGAACAAAACCAAGAAGTCCACCACTTAAAACCAGTCCACCTGTAGTCAAAAAGTTTGCAGTAGTCAGTCTTCAACTGATAGAAAAGACACCAAACTTATTCTGAAGGAAAAAAATATATTGCCAGGTACTTGTACATGCTCCGTTTGCACACTAAAATTTTACCCATCCTAAAATTTTAACACAATAAAAAATTACAATATAATCTCTCTCTCTCTCCATCAAATCACTACTTTTCACTACAAAAAATATAAAAAATTACCTCTCTTCACTTTTTCATCAACCCCAATACCTAAAATTTTAACAACCCGAAAATTTTACTTCTCAAACACAGAGTAATGTTGGTTATCATCTGCTGTCGCACAGAAGTGAACCAACTTACAGGGAACACAAGTGATCTGACATACTTATGTCTGAACTAAACCACTGCAATAAAAAGAATGCTCTGACTAAGGACCAACCTCAAACATGCTTGTACCGAACCAAATTATTCTATTTTTTTACGTTTGCAGGATTTAAGCTCATTATCATGTCGTCCAAACCATTCACCATGTCCACATGGATCTAGCCCACAAAAGTAAGCATGCAAACAAAGAAAAAAAAACATCTCTTTCAGAGTAAATTACTATGCAACTTATCCTCCCTGTCATCAATTTTCCATTATTTGGTTATACTAGCCTAGTAGCCCGTGCTGATACAAGGCCAAGGGTTGCTTGAAAGATACCTAATAGAGTTTAAGTTTCATAGAATCAAGACCGGAAGGAACAGGCCATTAGGTAACAACTTTGTTATACACGGGTGTAATATTACACAGCCTTCCAATTCTCATGTGACCCCCATGGGGCTACCTATAAGTTCTAATTCTTTTAGGCAATATCCCATTCCAAATAGTTAACCTACACATTGGAAGTTTTTTGCTCCATGGTCTTGCTTATTCTTCAAGTCCTTTTTCTGGCTTAAGGAAGACCTGACACAAGGACTTCCTAGGAGTTCTCTACAATGTCTTATTCATTTAACTATTCACTTTCAGAAAGAGTCGTTCATTAAGTATGATGTATGAAAGTGAGTGTCATCTACCAATTTTCCTTGATGCACAAAATTGTACAAGGGAGGTGGTGCTTACAGAGTCGATGCACACTCACCGTAGGGAATGCCGAAACAAAAATCATGGATCTTGGCTGCCCTTTTTTGTTCGACCACACCATTTTCCTGAACTGGCTCACCCCTTACTGACTTTCCAGCACCATCTTCTGGTGACTTTGATGCATCAGCTGTATAGCTTAGTCTAGCCTTACTCTCAGAACCGGAAGCATCTGTCCCACGCCCTTCGACGCGCATAAAAACTGTAAACTAGATCGTAAAAGTTCTTTACTTTTCATGACCTCCAGTGATTCTTCCAGGCTATATTTATCTAATAACAAACATTAACTGGTCCAACCTTTTAGCAAACTGAAAGCAATAGATATAAGCATATTGAAGTACACGAACTATTATCACCAATAATACCTGGTACGAATTTTTTCTAAAAAAGCGTTTAATATTGAGAGATAAGAGGACGGGGAGACAGAAAATGCATGAACTTAAGATGGAAATGGAAACCTCAACTTCAAAAATGGACTAATCAGAATAAACCTTCCAAAGTCCCAGGAGACGATATCATGTGACTATTCTCTTTACCTCACACCAGGCAAAGATTGCAGCGTCGCATCGCTAACATAATAATGACTTAAAACTCCCAATACAAGCAACCAAATGAAACGCAGCAAACCATTTCAAACACCACCATCAAAAAGTAACAATTAGTAATATACTTGAGGAACCAAATTACAAGCTTTCTTAAATACAAAGCCCCAGGACTCCGATCAAATCTCACATAATTAATATTCTAATCCAAGTCATCCCAATGATTTAACTCAAATTAAATTTACGGTAGACCCAGAATCAATTAAAAATGGCCGGGAATTCTCGAATCTCAACGAAACTGAATCGGGAAAAAATATTGGAACTTTTTGCAACCAGAACACGAAAACTATGAGAATAGACTCAAACGAAGCCGCTTTATCCGAATTTGAATCAATCAAGGTTGAATTCGACGGCTATTCAGAACCACCTCAACATAAAAAACATAATTCTAGTGTTTTTTTTTCTTTGCGTATGGCTCGATTATCTTGATTAGTTGTGTGGAGCGAGAAATACCTTTGAGCGCGGTGATGGGCTTGGAAATGACAACCTCTGTAACTTCAGACTGCGGTTGACCGCAGGGGAGGACGAGAACTGAGAAATCATCGCAACCATGGCTTTATGATTCTGTGTGTGTGTGTGCGTGTCTGTACGTGCTTGAGGAGCGGCGAGAGAGAGAATGAAAGAAAAACGGTTCAATTGTCGGTTATTTTGTGTTTCTATTCTTATTCTTCTTTCTGTTTTCACTTTACATTAAAAGGTTATAAGATCTACGCTTTCCATATTTTTGGGAAAGCAATAACAGGTATGTTAAAATATACTGAATAGATATAGGGGTGTTTGTTTTTCAAAATTTTTACCCTTCAATATTTTCAAATAATTATAAAATAATTTCTCTCTCCTCATTAAATTATAAAATAATATTATATTATTCAATTAAATATTTTTCCTCCTCACTTTTCCAGAAAATACTATACTGTTTCACAAACCTCAATACCCAAAATTTCCAAAACTTCAATATTTCCACAAACAAACACCACCTGTAATGGGATACGAATTTTATGAGGCGAAATTTAAAGTGTCGATAATGTTTGTTTGTCTAAATTTCGAACAAAACAAACATATTTTAAAAATTTTAACTTTTATATATACATTTCAAACTTTTCACAAATTCCAATAAATTTCAACATTTAAAATATTTCTAAAATTTTGAGAATATTCTCCAAAATTTCGATAAACAAACATACCCAAAGTATCACGTTCACTTGCTCCCTTGAATTTGTTAAAATGTAGCACTGTTATTATTAACCCAACATAAAATAATAATAATAATAATATTTGGAAATTAAACTATTAAACTTGCAATCATTGTTTTAATATCTACATTATCCTGAATTTAAATATGATTGATCGTCTTTGTTTCATTTAGAATTTGATAGATTTAACCCGCCCGTATTGCCTTAATAGTTGAGGTGCTCTTGGAGTCGTACGTATCGAGCACACGATCTCATGTGTTAATTTTTTGTTAGGATTATATATCGATGACCGAGAGATTTAAAGAGAGTAATTCACCATCTATTTCTTTAGTTAAGAAATGAAAATCTTCTAAATTCAATTTTTACTTTTGTTTGCTGCAGAATATATTCTACAGCAAAAGAACAAACGTATGGCTATGCATGGGTAGGTACTGCAATAGATTAGGAGATGTAAACAAAAGTATCTGCCTTGGCTGTTGATGTTGAGAACAACGTGCAACACGTTATTGTTGTTGGCTGACAATTATTGTTTTTTTATGGAAATATGGAGAGAGAGACAGAACATAAATGGGTAAAAGGAATTTTCACCCACAAACTACCGTAGATTTTATACTTTACACCCTAAACTACCAATTTTGGTACATTACATCCTCTAACTACAAATTTTTGACACTTTGAACCATTTTTCAAATTTTGAGACTAAAATGACGATAAAGATATTGTTGTCAATTTATTAATTTGTAAGAGTATTATTGTCAAATTGAGGGTGCAAAGTGTTTAATATTAGTAGTTTGAGGGATATTTTGGGGTGCAATGTGTCGCTACTCCCTGGTAGTCTGTGGGTGAAAAATATATTTTTCCCAAAAAATAACTAAACATGATAGCCACATAAACCATTAACTTTTGAAGAACTTTATCCGAAAAAAGAAAAAGAAAGAAACAGTAACAAGAGCAAAAAGTAGTTGAATGTCGATATACTTCCCAAAAATAGTAACAACTTGGGACAGAAATACAAAAGTGTTGTTTGTTTACTGAAATTTTGGGAAATATTTTTAAAATTTTGAGAATCTTTTGAATGTTTAAGTTTATTAGGGTTTGTGAAAAGTGTGAAATGTATGTATAAAAGTATGAAGTTTACTAAGATTTGTGAAATGTGTTTGGTGGGGTGAAAATTTTGGGCTCACAAATAATTGGGCAAACAAACATGCCTTAAGTGCAAAATTTTGCTAATATTAAAATTAAATAGTCTAATTAATATTATATCTCATCAAAATTTTAATTACAAATTGAAAAGTATACTGATATATTATTTCTCTGTTTCTTTCCTGCTCGAGCATTACGGATGAACCCATGAGATCCCGTCGAGTTTGTGCGTACATTTTGTCAGGTGGGCCTGAGTTTCTTTCAGGCTCGGTCGGGGAATATCAAGGATGAACCCAAAAGAGCCCGTCGAGTTTGTGCTTGGGCCTTGAGCCATGCTGGCAATAAAAGAGGTAAGCAAAGTGAATAATGAGAAATGCAGGGGCACCATTGCGAACACAAGCGAATAACGATAAACATTGGGGAACCGTCGCGAGCACACGTGACCCAACACAAAGCCGACGGCTAGAGTGAAATGGCGCGTCTTCTTCCCAACTCAAAAACCCCAAAACCATATAAAGTGTGAAAATACATTTTTTTTTTTCACTTTAAACCCTAGAGCAAGAAATAATTGTAGAACATTCGTCCAAGAAATGGGTCTACTTACACCTTCACTTGTAAACTGTCGTCTTCTCGATATGTTCAGAAGACCTCGCCTCTCCTCTATAGTCTACGCTTTCCAAAAGGTCTCTCTCTCGCTCTTTACTATGCCGTTCCATTTTGATCAGTTTATTATCTATTTACTCTTTAAATGATCATAAATTTTGCTAGCGACAAACATTTGGCTCTTTGGGAATTTCTGAGTTCTGAGGCAGAAGTTATCATGAATATTAAGATGAAAATAAAAGAAAACCATCTAGTATACAGGGCAAAGAGATTTAAAGCTGTTGTTTTTGGTCTGCTTAATAAATTGTAAAAGAAGGAACAGAGGCCCATTTATTAGTACTGCAATTATAGATGAACACAGATGAAATATAAATTATCCATGCACGGTGTTAAACTTCAGTATGATTTTGGCCATAGTACATGAGTGACCTGTAGCAAGCAAATTAAACCCAAGAAAAGGTGAAAGCTGCAGTAAGGAGGGCAACAATGCAGTATAATCTTGATTGCCCTTATTGGTTGCGCTTACCGTTTATAACTTTTTGCTTGAGGTAAAAGTCTATGGTTCGTTCACTTCTTTGTGATGTCTCTTTTCACTTAGGTCTTGATCATTTGTCAAAATTAGTTATGGAGAAAAACAATAGGTCTGCAAGGAGCTTGGCTGATGTGATCAATTTGATGGGAAATGCTCCCTCCACAAGACTGTTTTAGTTAAGTTTTTATGCCCTGTAGGCATGTCCTTGTAGTTGTCAGATAGCATTTTTGATCTACCTGTGGACCTTTTCGTATGATTTCGCTGAAGGTCTATTCTCTTGTCTCTAACTTCACGGGGACTTTCAGGAGTTGTGTTCTCTCTGTAGCAGTTCTTCTCTCAAGATATGTCGACACATTACTTGTTTTTTTTTCTAATTTCAAAGTTTAGATTCTTGCATATTTGGCATTGGTTCATTAGAGATCTGTTCATGGTTTCACTTCCTAAAAAATCACTTGTTATTTCATTCCTCAAACAAAGTGATTGTTTAACTCTTCATAAACTTTTATGTCATATGAAGTCTAATTGCCTATATTCATTATTGTTTTGTTGTAGTCTTATAACTAACGTTCTTTTTTTCTTCTTCTCCCAGAGTGGAAGAAGAGATGATATTACCGCAATTGGCATGAACATCCGTTGTCTTTCGACTGTAGGTAGCCAGGAGCTCATAATCTCCCTTGTTATTCTTACATGCATGCATGCATATGTACTCATTGATCTGTTCCACTCCCAATGTCTGAGAACATTATCAGTAATTCCTTTAGAGCCATAGACAAAACAGAAAATAGCAAAATCTTGTAAACATCAGATTTACATGGTTGTTTTATTATACTATCTAAAGTCATGCTTAACCCTCAGACAAATGCCGTTGAATTTGATCTTTCTTATTGTTAAAATGCGAGGTTTTTTGAGACAAAATTCCCCATGCTGATGCCACTTACAGCAACTCATTATCTATGAAATTTCGTAGCTGTACGTCTGTTTAGTTGGTATGAGTGGTTTCTTGCTTCAATTGGTGAATTCTAATGGTTTTCATATAGTCTGCTGAAGTTTCAGAGTTTGAATGTGATGAACTCCATGACGATGTCAAAGCAACAGAGAAGGACACCGCATTGCGTCTGGCTCTCTCACGACTTTCTGGGGATTTTGGTAGGGAATCAATGTTGTCATTGCAGTGGTTTTTTGGCTCACGACGTGCATCTGTGATACCAACGGGCTCATTAAAACTTGATATGGCTCTTGGAGTTGGAGGATTGCCGAAGGTAATTATTTGACACAGCAGAATTTTCTCCTGCCATTTTTCTTGAATTTTTTTATTGCATTATCGTTTGGGTACTCCCTATAGGTCTTCAAGATATATGAATTTAATCGCTGCTGTTGGAGGTAGGATGTGGAGGAAAAAGCATCCTGTCAGTGTCTTGCTTCTGACATTCATTGTCTACCATGTTGTTTTGAGTCTCTTTCTGTTAACTCAGTAAATGGAAGAGGGGACTTTGTTTCATGCCTTCATATGCATTATTTGAGGTGATCTATGCTCTGTGGATTTACTGAGGTCGTGCTTTTGACTACTCAGCTGATGAGTGTTTCAGATTAGCTGAAAAGAAATGTAGTGTCATTGTTGCTGTGGTGAGAGATTTATGCTGCACTTTGCAGGGAAGAATTGTTGAAATTTATGGACGGGAGGCATCAGGAAAAACAACGCTTGCCCTTCACATCATCAAGGAAGCTCAAAAGCTAGGAGGTGCACACTAATTTTGTGCTCTAGTACTTCATGATTGGAAGTGTTTGGGTTAAACTTCAATTCCTGTGTAATAAGTTATAAAAAGGGTTCAATGATGAATGGATTTTCTGTGTTTATTGCATACATTTTATCCTCTCTCTTTTTTTAACCTTTGTTTCTTCACTTGGTCTCATTAAAATATTTTCTCTCTTACTTATCAAAAAAAAAATATATTTTTTCTCTTTCTTTTTTCTCAGTAATAGGTGACATGCGCTTCTCTCTTATTAAAATTAAGTTGAAAAACAGTTTTCATGAAACTGTAATATCTTTCTTGCTATGAACTGCAAAGATGCTTAACCAACAATCCCCAGAAATGAAACGGGAAATATCAGAAGATGTTGAAAATATGTAGTTGATTAATTAGTTGGTATTATAGGTATGAGTCGGCACTTTAAAGACTAAAGCATGGCCTTTCTAAAAAGATTTATCCCATCAGTTTGGGAAACATTCAGCAGGTTACCCTCCCATAAGTACATGAATGCTCCAAACAAGAGTCAAACCATAGGTAAGGGAGTAACTTCGTAAAGTTAACATCTGATCAGCTATGTTTCAGCATAACTTTTGCTAACCGAGGATAGGAGATATATCTACAGTGGAATTGCATTTGGTCTTTGGATGACCCTGTTTCCATATCACAACTGAAAATTTTGAGATGAAGTACCACTTGCAATTAACCTTTCATGTTAGATATGTTTGCCTTTGGGACTTCTTTGCCTAATTGAATAGTTCTTTTGGCAGGGAGTTGTGCATATCTAGATGTAGAGAATGCGATGGATCCTTCACTTGCAGAATCAATGGGTGTAAACACGGAAACTCTTCTTCTCTCGCGTCCTAGTTCTGCAGAAAATATGCTAAGTATGGTTAACACACTTACCAGAACTGGAGCTTTAGACGTGATCGTGGTTGATAGTGTAAGTGATTAATTCTTATATATGATTGTGGTGCATTGCTTGGAATTTATTTTTTATATTCTTATATATGATTGTGGTGTATTGCTTGGAACTTATTTTTTATTTTTCACGGGATGACGCTTTTCTGTGGGGAATGTGCAAGTGAAAGTTGTCCTTTACACCAGTTTCCTTCTCAGTAAAATCCATTCTCCTCACAGATGACGTTTCCTTTCTGTTGTTGCTATAGTTATAATTAGATTCTGTTGTTTGATGAACACATGTCAACAGTCCAGGTGGCAATATCTCCTGTTAACCTATTTTGTCAGGCTTCACAGTTGGATGGTCATTGAGCTTATTTACTATTTCTTCCTGTTAACCTATACCTTTCTGCATTTTTTCCTTTTCAGGTAGCTGCCCTTGTTCCCCAATGTGAAATTGATCAAATGATAGGTGGCACCTTCAAAGATGTGCAATCAAGAATAATGACGCAAGCACTTAGGAAAATTCATTACTCGTTATGCCATTCTCAAACTCTCATTGTTTTTGTTAATCAGGTTGAAGATGAATCATTTTGAACCTTTCTATTAATTTGTTTCAAGCAGTATCTTATTACTTATTTCAGGGAGTAATGTCATCTACCTACAGTTAATATCTTTTTCTATTTTCAGGTTCGGTCAAGCCCAAAATCTGGGCAAAGTTTTGGACGAGTGGATGAGGTCACTTGTGGTGGAAATGCCTTGCAATTTTATGCAGCTGTAAGGTTGAAGATGATGAGAAAAGGATTGCTCAAGGCTAAGGCTAAGGTCTATTTCTCTCTCTAATCAATCTTGTGTCACTGTGATAATAAGTGGCATTAATAATCTGGCGGGTTCATCGAGATCTGTCAAGTTATTAACCATAAATGGCCTTTTTTATATTGGTTAGTGGTCATTTTGACATCAAGTTGTCTCATTTAGGTATCTAGATAGACTCTCCATTGTTACACACAGTGATAAGGACATCTCTTCTTTTGAGGGGCAGTGGGTCTGTGATTTCACGTTCATGGGTGGTGCCGTTTCTTTTACTCCATTTGAGCAACATGAGTGGCGTTTTCTGGTTGATGGTATCAGTGTTAAAAAAAATTTCTGCCTGAAAACATCACAACTCTAGATCATGAACTGAGTGGAAATATTATGACAAAAGGTAAAACAGAGTCACATTTGCAATTGAATCGTACATATAACTCCACTACTGCACTGTCATATGCTGATGTGCAAATTGACAGTGCCAGGAGAGCCAAGTATTCTGGTAAGATGAATGAATCAGATACTCTTCTATCTAAATTTTCAAGAAAATTAGGTCAAAGTACTGAGGAAAGTATGGCTTTTGGTGAACGATAAGCTGATCTTTGTTTAAAATTTGGGCAGAAGCTCCTTAACTCATTATGGAGGGGAATATGAATAATTTATTTAGGGGGAAAAATCACTTTGCACTCTCAAACTACCAAACAATCTCAAAAAATGGTTCCAACTACCACTTTTGACAGATTGAGCCATAGAGCTATTAAATTTTATCAATTTGCACCCCTAAAAGATATCAAACCGTCAAAATCGTGGCACAATTGTTATAAATGAGCCATGTAGCATGATTTTGACCGTTAGATTATTTTAGGGTGCAACTTGATTGAATTTTAAAAGTTTGGGGGCTCAATGTGTCAAAGGTGATAATTGAAACCTCTGTTTGATATTGTTTTGGTAATTTGGGAGCGCAAAGTGACTTTTCCCCTTTATTCAGTCATGCGCAAGAAAGGTGATTGCAGTCTTTTGTTTTTGCTGCTCTTTTCCTTTTTTTTTTTGAGAATGTTTAGTTTTGCTTCAGGTCTTTTCAATCATCTCATTCACCTGTTTCCTCCCCAGTCATTGCAGTTGTATTATATTGTCTGGTTTCTTTCTTCTTAAGCAATATCTTACTTTTCAGGTAACTGGTCTTGGGGTTTGTGTGCAAGTGGTGAAAAACAATCTGGCACCTGCGATGAAAAAGGCAGAACTGGAAATACAGTTTGGGAGAGGTTTTTGCCGCGAGTCTGAGGTCTTGGAGTTGGCTTGTGAGCAGGGAATCATTATAAAAGAAGGAAGCAACTACCTGATAGAAGGGGATGTTTTCAGTGATAAACTTGAAGCTGAACATTATCTGGCCGAGAATCATGAGATCCTTGATAAGATAGTCATGATCTTAAGAAGGCAGTTGGTCGAAAGAGAGAGTTTATGATGTTAGATCCTTGGAATAGATCGAGTTCTTGTCACAATGACAGCTTGAACGTTGAAGGACCCAGCCACCTTCTGAGCCGCGGAGTGACCTGAAGGATCTTTGAACTTGAGATTACAATGTCTTACTCTTGAGGTTGAAGTGTGGCATAACTTGATGTGAATCAAGCATTCTAACATTGGAAGTTGCCGTAAACTGGAAGACAACTAAAACGGGCTGGTCAGAGCGTGGTCCCTTTGGTCTGTCTTATAACTAAAGTTGACCACGGGCTAATTGGGTTAATTCTCCTGCTAACGGTGGCTTTTTTTTTCCTCAGCACAATTTTAATGAGTCATAAATGTTTGTTGTAACGTCGTGTTACCCACAAAGAACAATGGTAATATCCTTGGTAATGTTTAGGGTTATCGTAAGAACAATGTCTTAACTATTTGTCTTGGCTGGTGAACTAATCTGCAAAGTAGTGTTTCATGCTTGTTGAATTGGGGTTTGTTTAAGTGTTTTGGAATTACTTTTAGTTCTGCTTGAATTAGTGGCTGTTAAGGAATATGCTGCCACCCCTTTATGGAAGCAAGAGCTGATGGTTGATCAAAGTCATCAAATTGTACTGATTATAGTCAGTGCAATATTGCTAACGTATTGCTACTGCCTACTTCTGAAGAAACGACGAAGTCAATATTTATGGCGTGGGGGAAGTCCACGCCACATGCTTCTCGTGCATGTGGGGGAGATTATAAAATGCGCCTAGAGTGTTCAAAGCTTCGATCTAGGTCGAAACGTCCATTTATCCCTTTAACTTTTGTGGATATAAATCAAACCCGAGGAAGACTCTTATTTATCCGAAAAAGAAAAGAATAAATGACCATCTACATTATCATATTAGATGCATACGAGCCCCGGTGGTCGGTATTTCCGCTGCTGTCGGTGGCATGTTTTCACTGCCGGGAATAACGTTTGTTTAACACTGCAAAGCCGAGAGAATACCAGAGCGCCAATAAAATATTGCATGTTTTCAAATAATGTGATGGTTGGCCGCCGGACGATTAGGACTGTTCTTCATTCTTGAACTTCGTATTGTAGATCATATGTCCGCAGACTCAATTGAGTGGTGTTTAACTTTGGTCTAATAAAATAATTATAAAATAATCTTTTTTCTTTTTTCAAAATAAACATAAAAAATTCACTCAAATCATCGGCACTTCAATTTTCACCAATTTTCATACACCAGAATTTTTGAACTCTCAAAATTTTGATATGCAAATCGATCCACCGTTCAGCTCAACAGTACATCGTGAGCTTGTTATTTACCAAGTTTGAGATAGTCATGCAAATATTAATTAATGTTCTAGCCGCGTAGGTGTTTCCCAAATGATCGATTCTGAGAAATAAAAGCGATGCTTTCCTGCACACTACATAATCTTTGCAAGATGCACAGAATTGGATCATGGGCATGATATATATCACCCGGGGCCGTCCGTAGTCCTTATTGAATAGAGACGTCGTGAATATTCGGTTCACAGAAAGCTTGGACCTACCCAATTTAAGGAAACAGCGCATGATGCACCCCCCCCCCCCCCACTAGATCTATAAACATCAAAGGGGTTGCGCTGTCATATCACTACAGCTGCATATTAAAGGCAGGAAAAACAACATTAATTTCCAGAAGTAGCAGTCTGTTGGAAAGCTTGATGCAGTGTTTTCTCCCTATGTAGGTTCCAAATTAACTCTCCTCCTCCATTTTTCGCCGGCTAGCTGTTCCTCCTTACAATCTGCCATTTTAGTCTACCAAATCTAATTCGTGTCGCTTTCTATTCTCTGAATCATGAGCATGATTAGCGCTTGTCTCCTATTGCGCACGCCGGCCAGGTCAAGCAGCCGAACAGGTCCACTGATACGATAAAATCTGTTATAGGCCGCCTAGGAGGCTGTGACTGAGGAAGGAGGTGTAGATAGCTGCCAACTAGATATTGATATTCCGCCTTACAACCTGCCAAGAATCGGTAACGTCCATCCTTGGGGTTGTATTCTATATCGAGCTGCCATGCACTATTGTGGGATATTGAATAATGCTCTTCCTCCATTCCTCCAAGTGCGTCCAAACCTAGCGACATCATAGAGACGTACGTCGATCGGGCGGATAGCTACATTAATGGCCCGTAAAACAGCATTCAAATCAAGGGAAAAAATATGATAAAAATCGGATCGGAACATTTCTCGTTGAAAAGTCGTGTACACTTTGTATGGATGTGAAGTGCTTGACGTTCATCTATACATTAGCAGCTTACCCCGGCCAGTAGACAGAGGCGGTTCAGATGGGTAGGGGGTGAGGCAGCCATATAAGGCCTCTAATTAATTATAAAGTCCTCATATTATAGTCTAAAAAATAGAAATTAAGCACTTTTATTTAGGAATATAAATTAGTAAAGGGTTCGGTTACTATCCCCACCGCCTATTATCTCCATTCTTCACATCCATGGCCGGAATTTAAATTTGGGCATCTAACGGTCATAAAATTGCCAGGTCAATTAATGAAATTGCCGCGCTCGGGAAGATTGGCTCCACGTTCGGGAAGATTGACCCCATGCTCGAGAATTTCCATGGCGTTCTGGAAGATTGGCTCCGCGCTCGGGAATTTCATTAATTGAACTGGCAATTTTGTGACCGTTAGATGCACAAATTTAAATCCGGGTCATGAATGTGAAGAATGAGCATAATAGGCGATGAGGATAGTAACCGAACTCCTTAATAAAAACCTGCAAAATATGAACATCTCATGAATTAATTTACAAAATTGAAATTAAATATAAAAAACTGAGCATCCTATAAACTAGCACTAACGATAATAACAATCCAATTAATTTTATTAACTTTTACCTCTCTTTTCCAAAATAATACCACTCTCCACAATTCTTCTATTAATTAAATTCTACATCTGCCTACTTTATTGCTAATTAACACAGTTTCTCAAAACTAAATTATCATAATGTCATTTTATTAACCAATTGTATATATAGTGGCACACCAATTGTCTAATTAGTGGATCGTTATTTTTGCTAAACAACAAAACAGTTACACAAATGAAAACAGATTTTCAATCCTTAAAGTATTTCCTATAGATTTGAATTATTTTCAAAGTATGATGACATATTGTTTTTTGTTTGGTTTTTAAAGATTAAGATCTTTTGATGATTAATGAGCTTTATAAAAAAAACTCACGATCTTGAAAATTTTCTTAAACATGATATGCATTCTGATATTGATGGTTTGTATTTATTTTCATAAAAAGTTTAAAAGAAGTTACAAAAACAGAAATTACTACTCTAATTGAAATACTTAATCTAATAAAAGAACTAGATTGTTTTCCAAATTATTATTATTATTTTTTATGTTTTCCAAATTATTTGATTGCATATATAATACTAGTTACCATACTGCATTGATAAAGAAATTTTTCAAAACTAAAGATTATAAAAAAATTATTTATGAACAACTATGTCTCAAGATAGATTAAAAAATTTAATAATTTTATCTATCAAAATGATTTATTGGCTAAACTTTAATATAAAAGTTTAATTATTAATTTTTTTATCTAATTTATGACTTAATTTTAAATTTATTAATATTTTTTAAAAAATTAAAAGTACTCGTTTTTATGAATAGCCTAATGCTTCCAACAATGTTGAGCCGCCCCTGCCGTAAGAGAGTCTTACTAAGGCAATTACAAATTACATACATCAATGCCGATGGTCACGGAAAAATCTGATACATAAGCCTCTACTCTCTCTATAAAAGGGCGCTAAATATTGCTCAAGGTATAGTTGCCACCCTTCCTTGCTTATTAATCTTCCTTTTTTCTTCCATATTTTTATCCATGGCTAAGTCCGATTCTGGTGGCGAAAGCCCTTCCTTGATCTCCACAATACTAGTGCTTGGGGTGCTAATGGCTACCTTTGGCACAACAGGTCTCTCTCTCTCTCTCCCTCTTTCTCTCTTTCTCTCTTTCTCTTCCTCTAATCTTTGGAAATTATGACTAAAACAAGAAAAAGAAAAGACTGCCACAGCCCCATCCGAATTCTCCGTGCCCTGACCAAGGTAGGGGAGCCCGTGAAATTACCACCAGCCCAGAGCGCTAACGTTAATATCGTACGTGTACTGCCAGCTTGATCGATCGCCCTCGCACATCCATGCACCTGTCGGTTCCGTTTGGTTGTGAGAGGACAGATCTAACAGTACACCCAGGGAAGTAATACGCGCGCCAACACTAGGACATCCGTTAGAGGAGGTTCTCCATGCATACAGTTTCTGTTCATACTCCTACTATATATATCTCACTAGTCACTATTGTCCATGCTTAATTATGATACTAGTTCACGCGAGTTAATTAGGACAATATTGTTTGATGTGTTACACTGAGTAGAACGGGTTATCCATAGAGTTTCTGAGTTTAGTTTCAAGTATTGAGTGAGTTAGCACCGTGTGTGGTAGCCTATTGGATAGAGTCCTCGTGTCCATGAAGTCACGGGTTCAACCAGTCACTTGGATAGCAAGCTATCCAAAAGAAGATGGATGCACCTTATTCTTCCGTGGGAGGGTTAAGCTATGATTTAACTCTCTCCTTAGACAATGCCTGTCTTTTCCGGTCTAGGCCCCTAAGTTATGATTTCCTGCCAAGTTGGTAGAGGCAATTATGGTAACGCTTAGGTGGGGTTGTCACCTCTGCTCACCGCCTCCTACCCTTTTTTGCTTAGAAAAAAAATATTGTACTCTAAGTTGGTACTTTTATGTGACTTCAAAAAAGAAAGAAAAGAAGTTTAAGTACTATCCAGAATTAATGGATGGTAATGTTGACTACGTTTAGTAGAGTTTTCTCCATACTTTTCTTTAGATTGGAAGCCTTGAGTTAGAATTTTACTGGCGATGAAGCTAAGGGATGAAACTGTCTGATCATGTCTACAATCGATGACTATGATCAGCTATTCCTCGATAAGGTTTGGGATCAAGCTATGACTTGATACTTTGGCGGACCCATCTAGATAGGACTCTTTCTAGTTTCTAGCTAGGTACCTCAATGTCTACGTAGGATGAGGATATTATGGTGACGTTTATAAGGGAGCATAACCTCAATAATTTGTTCCTTTCTACGCTCCTTGTTAAGTAAAGGAAATAAAAAAAAAACAATTCTAACTTGGTCTTCTTGATATTGGTAATTATACGTTTGAAACAAACAAACAATATCTTTTCTTTCTTTTTTTTTCTTATCGAACTCACGATAAAAAGCCTGGTGCATGGGTGATGATATAACTCATATTTTTATGTCATGTAAAACAATTGACTTCTTTTTTAATGTATTAATGCAGGTGCACAGATTGGGGTCTGCTATGGAATGCTTGGTAACAACCTACCGCAGCCAGCAGAAGTTATAGCTCTCTATAACCAAAACAACATACGAAGAATGAGACTCTATGATCCAAACCAAGACGCTCTCCGGGCCCTTGGAGGCTCCAATATTGAGCTCCTGCTAGGCCTTCCAAATGATAACCTTCAAAACATTGCTTCAAGCCAAGATAATGCAAATACTTGGGTTCAAAACAACGTAAAAAACTATGGTAATGTCAAATTCAAGTACATTGCAGTTGGAAACGAAGTAAAGCCTACAGATGGGTTTGCACAATTCCTCGTCCCAGCCATGCAAAACATTCAGAATGCAATTTCTGCGGCTGGCCTTGGAAACCAGATCAAAGTTTCCACTTCCATCGACACTGGAGTCCTTGGAGAGTCCTTCCCTCCATCAAAAGGGTCATTCAAGTCCGATTATCGGCCACTTCTGGATCCTATCATCAGCTTCTTGGTGAATAACCGGTCTCCATTGCTCTTGAACTTGTACACGTACTTCAGTTACATTGGTAACACCAAAGACATCCGCCTGGACTATGCTCTTTTCACGGCCCCTTCACCTGTAGTGAGCGATCCCCCACTCAGTTATAGTAATCTCTTCGATGCCATTTTAGATGCTGTTTACTCAGCATTAGAGAAGGCTAGCGGGGGTTCTCTGGAAATCGTGATATCAGAATCTGGTTGGCCTTCAGCTGGTGGGACAGCGACATCACTTGACAATGAAAGAACTTATATTACGAATTTGGTTCAGCATGTGAAGGGAGGGACACCAAAGAAGCCTGGAAGGCCTATAGAGACTTACGTGTTTGCCATGTTTGACGAGAATCAGAAAAGTCCGGATTACGAGAAATTCTGGGGGCTCTTTCTCCCAAATAAGCAGCCTAAGTTCCAGGTCAATTTCAGTTAAGAATAGCACTTACAGTGCATCATGGAATAAGTACTGCAGCTTTGGTGCAGTACAGAATAGCAATAAATGACTGTTTGTAATCCCCTAAAAGTCAAATCTGTCTTTTCGGATTATATAACAGAGTCTTTGGCAAACATTTTCATAGAACTGCAGAAGCAATAAAATATCTTGTTCTAGAAGGCCCCAAGTATGTACTCCTCGTCTAGCCCATAATTTTGATGCCTCCAAATTCACGTACGTAATCTTTTAATTAGATGCAGAATAAGCCTCCCTCGACAGAGAAGTGGAACATTTGATACAAAAACTGAATGACTAGGGAGAAGCAACTGTCTGATGCTTGCTCATCTTGTCTAGCCACGCCATCAAATTCGTGCGAAGGGTTATCCAAAAACTGCTCAGCACTATTCTAGCGAAACTGCCTATCAGATCCATTGTTAATCCATAAATTATAATCATGGGGTCATTAAGACATATTTGCAAAATATCTATATCTACAACTGTGGCAATGGATGCGTGATTGGGTAATATACCAATTTGTCCACTATGAGTAGATAAATGTTCTTAACTTGGGAATCCCAACCAATATGATTTGAGCACACAATTTTTTTTTGGCTATTTCTTCAATTTGCGCTCTTCATTTCTAAGTTAAGTTTTTAGTTTGTAGCCTTGGCATGCAATAGCTTCTTAAGTTGAGGAGCATTGCCATGGGATCCCAGCTGCTTGGACCAACCTTCAACCACTGACTGATGTGGCCCATGGAGGAGGGATTACAGGAATTTAACTTGGACCCGAATTGGTGGAAGCTTGAACCTGTCGAGCATTTATTTTTCATTTTAAACTTAGACTGAGCCGGGCTGTGGATTTGAGCTGGGTTGAACAATAGGTCATTCTTCCTTTCTCTTCCGTGTTCCGTGTTCCTTTTTTTCTTATTTTTGTGTGAATAATTCAGCATCTTCTATATTCTTTAGTGTATTTAATTTCCTCCACCCACTGTAGTACTATTTTAAGTCTTTTTCCTTCCTCTCATTCATTATCTAGCTAGGAGGCTGTTCTCATGTGGTAATTGAGCTTGATTTTGGTCCGATTCCTCCACAAGACCACATCGGTTCCTGTTCATGTGGTAATTGAGCTTGATTTTGGTCCGATTCCTCCACAGGACCACATCGGTTCCTGTCCCATTTACAGTAACAGCATGATTTGCGCCAGTCAACTATAGTCTATTGAGCATGCCAGCCAATCCAAGCAACCGAAGTCTCGCGCCAAGTCTACTGATATGATAAAATCAGTTATTAATGCATGGCCGCCTGTATATGACGCGCACTGTGACTAGGAGATCGAGCGCACTAGCTAGCAGCCAATAAGACTTGCTTGATTTTCCGCATAAAAACATTATGTCAAGGATTAATTAAGACATGTTGTCCAAATGCTCGGTACCACGTTGGTGCTTGGTTTTCCACATGAGAATTTGTGAATGATCTCGACTGACCATCCAAATGCTTCACAGCACCATGCTAGAAGGCGTGGAATCAACATCGCTTGTTTTGAGATAATGGAAATGAGAAACTGTTTGTAAGGAACGCAAGTGGATTTGTCTCCAATCTTAATTATTCAAGCCGCCTCCGTCAATTGTGTTAAGAATAAAATAAAATAGATAATAATTTATACTAATTAGAGAGAGACGAGAGAAGTGAGATAAAAGTTTTAAGTGGTTCGGTCCATGGACCTACGTACATCTACAATGAGAAGACCTAACTGGCCAGATTAGTGTACTCACTGATGTGTAGGTGGATAAGAGATTACTGAAAGATTTATTTATAAGTCTTTCATTATAATAACTCACATAGCTAAAGCAATGTGTGACTCTAATAACTCTAATAAATTGTCTCTAATAGGTCCACTCTCTTAGGTTTTTATTAATTGTATCTTCTAGTCCACATGAAAACATCGATCTCATGAAAATAAAATGTATTGTACATGCCTTTCAAACTAACAAATTATACGTCTATAGTCTAATAATTAAGGTGAGTACTAATCATAATAAATTAACGAGATATCAATCTTGTGTTTTTGGTTGTGGCCTTGTGGGCAGTATGTAGTATAGATGTAGCATACTGATCAGAAGATGATCGTTTGTTCAACAAACTAGATTGCATATATATATATGGGGTAATTGTCTTCTCCAATTTCTCAAATTAGTTTCACAAGATCATGACGAACATTTAAGTGTGGCTTGAATGACGCAATTTGGAACTCGTGATCACCATGATCTTTCTGAACAAGTTGGTCTGTGGAGTGCTTGACCCCCAGTTTGTTTTTTTCCTAAGCTTACGTGCTTGACCAGTTAAGATATGTGGAATGCGGGTCACTGAAAATTCTCAAACACAAGCTTCTATCTCTCTCTATAAAAGGGCAGCTAAATCTGGTTAAATGGTATATAGTTGCTACACTGCTTTCCTTTTTTCTTCCTTCTGATTCTCTTCAAACTTTTTTCAATGGCCAAGTCTGATTCTGCTGGCAAAAGCCCTTCCATCCTGAGTTCCACAATGCTAATGCTTGCGCTGCTAATGGCTACCCTTGGCACAACAGGTCTCTCTTCCACATACTCTCTTTCTCTCTCTTCAATTCCTCTTTCTACATGACTGAAATTAACCAAAAAGTTTCTACATGGCTCATTGTCCTCTCACATCCACTTGTCGATCGGTTTCACGTGGTTTTGAGAGGATAGATCAAGGGTGCTCCTATCACAGTATCATGTAGAAATTAATATCGAACTTTTGTTTGAAACAACCTCCTTACATTCGTTGCGCATGGGGACTTGTTCCCCATAGGTACATCGTATGCTCTACTTTTCAAGGCTATTAAGTTAGGGAAACGGATTGCCTCAGAAGGTAATCCGGTCTGAATGACCATCCAGTCAGTCATCTGACGGTGTGGAGTCCGGGCAGGGGTGATGTTCGGGCTGCCTGGGGAAGGTGTGGGTCCCGGGCGGGACCCACACTTTTCTCGAGCCACACCGTCGGATGACTCAGCCGTCCAGTCGGTCATCCGGACCGGATTGCCTTCGGAGGCAATCCATTCTCATTAAGTTAGCCCAGCCGAGCTAAAGACAAAGCGTGATATTATACATGTTACTGGGGGCAGAACTATATATTGGCAATTTCTTAAGCATAAGAATTTTTACGTACATGCATGTAAAACAGCTGACTTCTAGTTTACCATAACGCAGGTGCCCAAGTCGGTGTTTGTTACGGAATGATGGGTGACAATCTACCACCGCCAGCAGAAGTTATAGCTCTCTATAAACAATACAACATACGAAGAATGAGACTCTATGATCCAAACCAAGACGCTCTCCGGGCCCTTAGAGGCTCCAATATTGAGCTCCTGCTAGGCCTTCCAAATGATAACCTTCAAAAAATTGCTTCAAGCCAAGCCGAGGCAAATACTTGGGTTCAAAACAATGTCAAAAACTATGCAAATGTCAAATTCAAGTACGTTGCAGTTGGTAATGAAGTGCAGCCTACAGATAGGCTTGCTCAATTCGTCGTCCCTGCCATGCAAAACATTCAGACTGCAATTTCAGCGGCTGGCCTTGGAAACCAGATCAAAGTTTCCACCGCCATTGACACTGGAGCCCTCGGAGAGTCCTATCCTCCATCAAAAGGGTCATTCAAGTCCGGTCACCGGCCACTTCTTGATCCTATCATCCGCTTCTTGGTAAAGAACCGGTCCCCGTTACTCGTTAACTTGTACCCGTATTTCAGTTACATCGGTAACACCAAAGACATCCGTCTAGACTATGCACTTTTCGCTGCTCCTTCACCTGTAGTGAGTGATCCCCCTCGCAGTTATAGTAATCTTTTTGATGCCATTTTAGATGCTGTTTACTCAGCATTAGAGAAGGCCGGTGGGGGCTCTTTGGAGATCGTTATATCTGAGTCTGGTTGGCCTTCAGCTGGTGGGACAGCAACATCACTTGACAATGAAAAAACTTACATTACGAAGTTGGTTCAGCATGTGAAGGGAGGGACACCGAAGAAGCCTGGAAAGCCTATAGAGACTTACCTGTTTGCCATGTTCAACGAGAACAAGAAAACTCCGGAGTACGAGAAAAATTTTGGGCTCTTTCTCTCAAATAAGCAGCCTAAGTTCCCGGTCAATTTCAGTTAATTTAGAATAGCATGAGTTATAGTGCTTTATGGAATAAGTGCAGCTTTCGTGCACATTATTACAATAAATAAAAGTTTCTTGTAATCCTAACTATGCATGGTTTAATAATAAGATCATATACCCCTATGGCAAACATCTATGCTTTTGGATGTAATCGCAGAAGCGACAATATCATGATGAGAGCTCGATCACTTTGCTTTCACAATATCGCACAAGCGCAGATACTCGTTTCACTTTGCTTTCACAAACTTGCACATAATTATTACAGCATTTGTTTGTCGATAGATTTTCACCGAAGAAAAATGCAAGTCGGGAATGCTTTCGTCGATGTGCAGAGGACGTCGATGGAGACAAATTCAAGTCGGCCAAGAACTTGCTGGACGTGAAGAGGAAGTCGTTGGTTTTCACCGACAGAGAAAAATGTAAGTCGGCCAAACACATCATCGACAGTAAGAGATTGTGTCGGCAGGTTCTGTATATAGAAAATCTTGATACCCTTAAATATATAAAATTCAGATTTATTCTTAAAATAGAGCCCTCGGAGGGACTCGAGGGAGAATGTATAATGGAGAGGAGCATACCTATCCAACAATTGTAAAGAGCTTCATTATGATGGATTATGTGAAAGGATTACAATAGCTAATGCCCCTATAGAAAACTTCATGATGGGCAAAAGGAACATATGGTGCTCTTGAGTCAATAGTCTCTGGTAACAGTCCATATAATCTTACCACTTTTTCTGGTCATATTATAAGTAGCACTATTTGACAAAGAGATGCATGTGGATTGGTTCGTGCTGTTCTCGCGATTCCTTCGACTGTCTACCGCACCTCACACTGCAATTGGACCTTCTTGTACTCTTTGGCTATGTTCCAAAACTGGCAGAATATCCGTGTGACAATTGCTCCGTGCGTTACTCTCTCTCTCTCTCTCTCTGAGCTGGTTGTACATATGCAGTTTGCTTCTTAGTCAATGGAGGAAAGAACAACCTCCCAATAGTTTTCCATAATGTCCTTTTTCTAGAGAATAGCTAGACGGTGACAAAATGCTTGGTTGGCCAGAGTCGTATAGATAATATTTGATTCTGCTTTTCTGGAAAGGATGGCTCCTTCACCTGGTGAGACAGGGATAAGAAAAAAACCTACAAATATTAAAAAGTGGGACGTACGTTTGCTAGCAAAAGTGACAGAGATGCAGTGTTTCGAGGGCTCAGAGAACAGATTTCTTTAGTTTCTTGTTGGAATTTGGATTAGCTTTAGGTGTGCACACCAGATGCTATTTTTGTACTCTGTTCTTTCCTAATAAGCATCTTTTTAAACTACCAAAAGGGATATTACTTCATCGTCACAGTCCGGTTTACTACACGTCTTTCTAGTTTTTGGTTTCTGGAAAATTTCATCTGTCTATTCAAGTTAGTTAAGTAGTCTCCAATCTCTTTTATCCTTCATTTCCTTTTACATTATTTCAAAGTATTTCAAATCTACTCTGTTTGGAACTGAGTTGGTGGTAGATGACAGTTTCAAGTTTCAAGAGTTGTCATCTTTCGATTCTTTCTCTTGTCTGACAAAGACGTAAGAGGTTTAATTCCGAGTGTAGAGTTGAGAAAAAGTTCGTAGGTTCGACTTAGTGGAAGATATGCATTTCTAGTTCTACTCCATGATTGATTGGTTCCTGAAGAACTGAAGAAGAATGGGGAAAAGCAGTTCAGTGAATAGCCATATCTTGTTGATAAATGAGAAAAAATTTGGGAAAACATGTCTAAAGAGTGCTTGACTAGCAAAAGGTTATCCATACTGACTGATAACCTTTTTTTCCTCACTTTTTCTAAGTGGGTCCAGTTGGTTTGTTTGGTGATTTAATTACCGGCATGTTTGAAAACCCCCACATTTCCAAAGAGTGCTTGACTAGCAAATTCTCTATGCATGCATGTTGCCAGGAAGTAAATTTCCATGGGGACAAGCACAGTCAAAGAATCCCCATGATCATCCAAGAAGTGCTTGACCCGGTACACTCAATTACTCAAAATATTCGACCTCTAGCACTGCCATCTGTCTCTCTCTCTCGCTCTCTCGGTTTTTTTCATCCATCTGTCTTTCTCTCACTCTCCATAAAAAGGCAGCTAAGTTGTGCTTGGGATTATAGTCCCTTTCCTTCCTAGATTGCTTGGTCCTTTTCTTTTCTCTTTTCTATGTTCTAATTTCTCAATTGCCAAATCTCATTCAACTAGGAGAAGCCCTTCCCTCATATCCGTAATGCTGCTGTTTGGGATGTTAATGGCTGGCCTAGACGTAGCAGGTCTCTCTCTCTCTCTCAGACACATTCATACACACTCACTCTCAGATAGTGAAACTGAAACCTCTATAAAAAATATCAAGTAATAGTTCTTGTAAATCTCTCTTACCACCCTATAAATCTTGACTATAGTTCTTGGTGACCTGTCTTGCCAAGGCTATGTTACCTGGGTAGGGGATTTCTCTGTGTTTCTTTGAGCTGGTTCGGTTATTTTGTATCCTCAGATTTTTTTGAATCCTGAGAATACACAAACCGAACATGTTTTTTAACATTAAAAATACCTACATCACGCATACCAATAAAGTTATTATCACCTAAAAATTTTCAAAACACAAAAAATTCTCAAAATATATACTAACCGAACATCCTCTTTGTTTATCAATTCACGTTCTCACTTACTTACCAAGATCTTGCTTGCCAATAATCTTGCGACGGAGCTTTAATTCTGGCCTTTGTGTTGGTGGCTTGGTGCTGTTCTGTTGTAGTTTGTATTCCACAAACTCATCTATGTGTTATAAAACTATCTATAAAATTTTGTGCCGAAATTCGAAGCCTAACTATATCATCCAGTTTAAAACTTCAATCTGTATCACAGGATCTTTCTCAGCAATTTCGATTTCTCTAAGCCTAAATTCCAAATTTTCAAAACTATACTAATACATCTCCAAAAATTACCAAACTTTAACCCAATCCTCCTGTAAATGTCTAGCACAAAATATCCAAAAATCATTTTTTTTACTTCTGGGTCGGCTATACAAAAATAATTCGATCTCCTACTCAGATCAAAACCTGAATATTTCTAAACAAATCTTGAAACCAAATTTCAATTACTCCATGAAACCCATTAAAACTATTTCAAAAATCTTGAAATAATTAGGATCAGATCTAAACACCATCTCTCTTAAAAAGAATACAAATAAAATATCAAAAAATTCGAAATACCTTTATTTGCTTCATGAAATTTTGTCTAGATTGTTGGAAGCAAGAAAACCCTTCTTTTGTAAAAGTGTGGTGTGTAAAAATTAAAATCAATATGAAAATCTATATATATAAACTCATATTTGATAGACTCCCTTTTGAACTCTAAAATTTTAATTTTAAAAAAATAATAAAATCTTTAAAATTTTTAAAAACAGTTTGTCTAGGTCAAAAATAAAAATTCAACTATTTTAAATGACTTAAACTCAAATTTCAAATTTAAAGAAGACATTTCAATTCTTTTTTAAAAAAAGAAATTTCAAATATTAAATAACAAATTTAAATACTTTTTTTAAAAATGGATCTGGGGTGTTACATAAGTTGCATTGAGAAAGAAGTTTTTTAGAGCTAAAGATTATAAAAAATTATTTATGAACAACTCCATCTCAAGATAGATTAAAATGTTTAGAAATTTTATCTATCAAAATTATTTATTAGCTAAACTTGAATACAAAAGTTTAATTATTATTTTTGTATCTAACAAGACAATAAGGATATGACTTAATTTTAAATTTATTAATATTTTTAAAAAATTAAAAGGCCTTATTTTTATGACTTAACTAAGACTTCCAACAATGTTGATCAGCCGCCTCCAGTAGAGATGCATTAATTACAAATTACATATATTAATGCCGATGGTCATGAAAAATCTGATACATAAGCCTCGACTCTCCATATAAAAGGGCGCTAACTCAAGGTATTGTTGCCACCCCTACTCCTTGCTAATTAATCTTTCTTTTTCTTCCATATTTTTATCCATGGCTAAGTCCGATTCTGGTACCGAAAGCCCTTCCTTGATCTCCACTAGGCTAGTGCTTGGGGTGCTTATAATTATGGCTACCTTTGTCACAACAGGTCTCTCTCTCTGATCTCTCATCTCTTCCTGTAGCTAGTCTTTGCAAATTTATGACTAAAACAAGAAAAAGAAAGACTGCAACATGAGCCCCGTCCGAATTCTCCGTGCCCTGACCAAGGTTGGGGAGCCCGTTGAAAGTGACAGAATCATAAACAGGGGAGGAAAAATGAAAAAATAAAGTAAACGATAGATTTGAGCACGAGGAGAAGCGAAGAGCTGATTTTGGGCGTCCAATCTCATTGAAGAGGTGTGAAATGAGCATCTCTTTTAGAATTTGAAATTGGATTGCATTTGAGGTTAGTGGTTTTTAAATTGAATTTTTGTAGGATGTGTTTTTCGAAATTTTAGGATGAAAAATATGTATTTTAATATATGAAAGCATGCGTTTTTCGAAATTTTAGGGTCTAAAGTGATAGTAATGGAGTTTGGGGTTGGTTGTGATGTGTTTATATTGAAGTGTTTGTGATTTGGGTTGATTTTGACAAGAGTTTGGGCTGAAAATAGAGTCTATGAGTTGAAAAACTGTCTTGTTCACCAATCGCAATCCAGACGATTGATGTACCATCCGGACTCTATTTTTGATTCGAACCTTTTGCAAAAGGCGTCCGAACGTTTATATTTATGGTTCGGACGGTTATGTTACGTTCGAACGGTAGTTGTTGTTATGTTATGCATTCAATTAGTAGCCTTAGACCGCGTTTAAGAATTACACGAAGTTCACATTACGAACTAGATTACGATCGAGCTGAGGATCGGTTCACTTTGACGTCAACGATGAACACAGCGTACAGGATGCACAGAAATAGAATGTTCCAGCATTACTCAGTATTCAATTCCAAAGAAGAGACGTTAAAACACCCGTATCCCGAGATGAATAATGAAGAATGAACTCGTGTTTGTGATTTATTCGCGAGCGTGGAAATTCAGGTTAAACATTTTTATTCCGTACTGAACATTTATTTTATTTTATTATAAGGGAAATTGGAATTTTAGTCATTAGGTTTACACCCTTTTACGTTTTAGTCCTTGAGTTTCAAATTTTAAATCTAAAGCCTTTGAGTTTACATTTTTTACAAAATGATCCTTCCGTCAGGGATCTGTTTGTTTCCCTAACGGAAGAGCCACATCAGCTAACAACATCAGCTAACAACTCAGCAGCTGATGTGGTAATAGAAATTGACAGTTTAGTCCTTAAGTTTTACGTCGTTTTATTTTTTAGTCCTTAGGTTTAATTTTTTAAAATTTTAGCCCTTCAGTTTACATTTTTTGACTAAATGGTCCTTCCATCAATAATTACCGTTCAAATTTTAAAATACAAATTTTGGCCTTGAATATTGAATAATAACATGTTATTTTTAGTTTTGACAATTTTAATAACACATTTAATAGGACTAAAAAAATTCAAAATTCAATTTAAATCCTCAAAACTCTACAATTTTCATTAAAACTCTATCTCATGAATAGTAAAAATTTCTAAACTTCAGAATTTTAATTGTATTTATATAAAAAAGTAAATAATATAAAAAAATACTATAATAATAATAATATAAAATTCTTTGATTGGTTTGATCCTCGCATCTGCCCCCGTAATACAAAGTATATATAGACAAGAAAGAATTTAAAAATACTAAAAGAGGAGAAAACACTCATATTCTCTTTCTTTAAAAAAAATAAATATATTTTTAACTTTTCGAATTTTTACTATTCAAGAGATAGAGTTATAATAAAAATAACAGATTTTTGAGGATTTAAATTGAATTTTAAATTTTTTTAGTCATATTAAATGTGTTAATAAAATTGTCAAAACTAAAAATAACATGTTATTATTCAATATTCAAGGCCAAAATTTGTATTTCAAAATTTGAACAGTAATTCTTGATGTAAGGACCATTTAGTAAAAAATATAAATTGAAGGACTAAAATTTTAAAAAATTAAACCTAAGGACTAAAAAATAAAGCTACGTAAAACTTAAGTACTAAAATGTCAATTTCTATTACCACATCAGCTGCTGAGTTTTCAGCTGATGTGACCCTTCCGTTAGGGAAACAAACAGATCTGTGACAAAAAGAATATTTTGTAAAAAAATGTAAACCCAAGGGCTTTAGATTTGAAAGTTGAAACTCAAGGACTAAAACGTAAAAGGGTGTAAAACCTAGGGATTAAAATGTCAATTTCTCTTATTATAAATTGTGGTAACAACTGTAAATGCACAATGCAGAGGAGGAATGCAATCAACAAGGAGAATAGAGCTAAGCTGAAGATTGTACACACATTGAGAGTGAGGTCTTTTTAATGCGTGAGAGCGTTGTTAATAAGTAATAAATTTAATTTTTTATTATTTATTATTTAAATAAATTACATAGGTATTTTAATATGCACATTTTATATTTATTTTGGTGTACAGAAAAATTCAAGACCTGATGAGATTAATGCTGCGTTGCTTTATAAAAAGACACATACTAATAAGAATGACATGCGGACATCAGAAAATGCACAAGAAAATTTTGTAAGTTGTAACATTAGATTTAATGATGTATTAAAATGCATTTATGTTTCATATGTGCTAGTTTTTATTTTATTTTCTAATTTTGTAGGAAAAATGGAAGCGTTACAGTTGTAGTACGAGTCAAAGGGAAAGTCATACACCGAAATGGAGATCTTTGCTGAGATGTTGGGGACGAAAGCAGGTCGTGCGAGATTTAGGCCGTTCAGTACGGTCTATTGGATCATCTCATCAGTATCGTCCGTTGATTTGTCCCGGAAGTTTGAGGAGGCCAGATTACAGATTGAAGAGATGAGGGCTAGAGAGTTGGAATATGAAGCACTTCTTCTCAAACGGTCGGATATGGAGCAAACGATGCGAGAGCATCTGCAGATGATGGAGAAGCAGCAACGGAAGAAAGACGAAGAGATGATGCAGATGATGACAGAAGAGCAGCAAAGGACCCTAGTGGAACAACAAGAACGGAGGGTGCAACTAATGGCGGAGCAGACGCGTGAGCAGCTGGTGAAGCAGATCAGACAATTGCAATCTTGTTTGACACCCAAACGAAAATTTGGGTAGATTTATATATTTTTATTACTTTCTTAGCACTTATCGATTACCTATTGTATTTACTTTTAATAACGATTGCATATTTATAGATATTTTATTATTTAATGAGCATTGAATATCTTTTTATTTATATTATTTGTAAATTATTTTTAAAATTTTAATTAAATTAATTGACATAACAAGAAAACCATTCGAACGGTATGAGTGGAAGTCTGAACGGTTAATTGGCGTTGATAACGTGCGCACGCTTAAAATTCCGTCCATACACATCACGTCAAATTAGTCCGTTCAAACAGTTGTTTTCGCGTGTAAACGATCTTTTATCTAGCAAACGTGCACACGCTAAAACTAAACGTTTGAATGTGTTCAACAGAACAAGCGTCCGAATGTTAGTTCAAACGGATTTGGAGGATGACAAATAAAAATTTCGTCATAAATGAAACAACGGTGCGAACGTCTTTACGATGGCCTCCGGACGGAATTTTTGTACGTGCGGACGATGTTGTATACCCGTGCACACGGATTGTAGATGACGAAATTCATTTCGTCACCCGAGAAGAACCGTTCTCATAACCGTCCGAACATATTTAAATTATGTTCGCACAGGTCATGCGAACGGTTGAATTGTACTACGCATGACGATTTTTTTCAATTTCGTCACTATGAAAAATATCATTTGGACGGTGTGGAAAACATCTGAATGGTTTCAAGCAACAGAACGTCAAAATCGTCACCCAAAACTTTGGCTGACGGGCTTTAGGTGATAAACTGAGTGACAACTCAGTTTTGTCACCCAAAACATTAGGTGACGAATTTTGTACTTTGGGTGACAAAAAGTCTTTTTTCTTGTAGTGACTGCGTGTTAACTTGATGTCTTCTTTTATGTCTATATATTATCCTAGATCATTACCGAAAATACAATTTTCCGAACTTATGATCATTGATTACAAGTAACAATTTCATTTTGAGGGATTTTTGTTCATCTAATTTGCACTTCTGCACTTGTATTATTCTTAATCCTGCTTGTTTAGAGAGCGTTGCTAGGACTGATCCATCTCATCTTCTGCATGATATATCCTTTGAAAGAGCGACAACGCAAGGCTTGGTGCCTGACACCTGAACATGTCAGACTTTGGCTGCTGGGCAAAAAATTAGTTGAGGAATTCCATGGAGCTGAAAACCATTCAGTCGGCCATTCAAATGGTGCATCGATCATAGGTTGTTTGTGTTGTAATATTTTTAGTATGAGAATATGTGTTGGTATTGGGTTTAGTGAAAAGGTGAAGAGAGAGGTAATTTTTTATATTTTTTGATGGAAGAGAGAGAAATTATATTGGAGTATTTTATTAGGATAAAGATAAAATTTTGGAGATTGTTTTGGTTGCAAACGCAACCATAATGGTTTCCAAATACATGCACTGGAAAACGGAATACCCCTAGAAGTCGAAGTTGTTGGAGAGATTGCGCCCTGATCCGGATACCAGCTGGCAATATTTCGTTATAGATAATTACCCCGCGACAAACTCCCCCATCGAAGAAAAAAAGAAGGGAAAGAAGCCCTTATGTACTAATCTCCTAAAGGATTCCCTAGCTAGTTTTGGTCAAGTCTTCGTCAACCTTTTAAAACTAAGCAAGTCTTCGTCCACATTTTAAAACTAAGCTCGTACTCTTCCTCAACCTATGCCACTAACGAGCACGTTCCTACCTATATATGGATATAGATAGTTATGTATACGTACGAAAGTTGCTATTAGTATAGTGATCAATAATCGATTCCGGTCGCCTCGACTATGCCACTCACTCAATGAAACCACGTTCGATGTATACATCCCCCGGTTATAAAGGATCCTGTTTTACGGGTCAGTACTTGATCCAGAGAAAAATTAAGAAATGACATATTTGATAAGGGTGAGTACGGAACCGGATGGCATTCCGGTTCCGGTACTCACCGGAATTGGATTTTTCATTCCGGTTCCATTCCGGAATTTACCGGAACGGAACCGGAATTGGAACCGGAATTTTCGGAACCGGAACCGGAAATTCCGGTTCCTTATATGGACAAAAAAAAATATTTTGTTTAGTTCCTTTGACCCAAAAATGGATTTTTAAGTTGTTTTTTGTGGGCCAAATAACTCTAAATTAAAATTACAATTAAACAACTAAATTTCAAAACAATATTTCACTATTTCAAGATGCCAAAATAAATATAAATTAAAATTACAACTAAATTTCAAAACAAAATAAATATTATGAAAATAAACTCTAAATTAAATTTACAAAAAAACTATTAAACAAACAATTAATCATACAAATAAGTAAACAACTAAACATTTATCAAAAATTTAAATTGAAAGAGGTAAACTCTAAATTAAAATTATAATATTTTTAAATTTTTTATAAAATATACCGGAATTTTCCGGTATTTCCGCCGGAATTTCCGGTTCCGGTTCCGGAATTTCCCTAAAATGGGATCCGGTTCCGGTACCGGAAATGACCGGAACCGGTACCGGAATTCCGGAACCGGAAATTCCGGTTAGAACCGGAACATTTGCACACCCTTAATATTTGAGACTAATTAACATTAATGAGATTGATTGGCAACTATTAATTAAATCAGGAGATAACATACGTAATCAACGCGTTTGTAGTTCTCAAATGATCGTCATCTAACAAGAATATATTGATTAGTATATATATATGTTATTAATCTAAATTTGATTGCTGTCAAATATGGCTATTAATTGAGCATTAGTATATATATTATTAATCTAAATTTCATTTCTAAGTTAAGTTTTTAGTTTGTAGCCTTGGCAAGTTGGCAATCTAGCTTCTTAAAGTGAGGAGCGCCATTGTCATGGGTTCCGAGCTGCTTGGACCAACCTTCAACCACTGACTGATTTGGCCCATGGAGGAGCTGGGATTACAGGAATTTAACTTGGACCCGAATTGGTGGAAGCTTGAACCGGTCGAGCATTCATTTTTCATTTTAAACATAGACCGAGTCGGGCTGTGGATTTGAGCTGGGTTGAGCAATATGCCAGTCTTCCTTTCTCTTCCGTACTGTTCCTTTTTTCTTTTCTTTTCTTTTTTGTGTTGATAATTCAGCATCTTCTATATTCTTTTAGTGTATTTAATTTCCTCCACCCACTAGTACGATTTTAAGTCTTTTTCCGTCCTCTCATTCGTTATATATCTAGCTAGGAGCTAGGCTAGCTGTTCTCATGTGGTAATTATTGAGCTTGATTTTGGTCCGATTCCTGTCCCATGCCAGTCACAGCATGATTTGCGCCAGTCAAATTGAGCATGCCAGCCAATCCAAGCAACTGATCGAAGTCTCGCGCCCAAGTCTACTGATATATATATATATATGACGCGCGCTGTGACTAAGAGATCGAGCACGCTGGCTAGCTAGCAGCCAATAAGCACGTTATTGAGTTAGGTGTGAATCTACTACTCATCCCCAAAGTTTACGCTGATAGGAAGAGGAAGATTTTATTATTTGAATTATTTTCTCTAACATTCCCCCTCACGTGTGGGCCGGACTCTCCTTTAATTGGGAGGCCCAACACGTGCAATATTTAATTGAAATTGGAATAGAGTGCAGAGTCAGATCTCAAACTCAGGACTTTGCTCTGATACCATGTGAATCTACCACTCATCCCAAAAGCTTAAGCTGATCGAAAGAGAAAGATTTTATTATTTGAATTATTTTCTCACACTATGAGCTAGGCTGCTCTCGTGTGGTAATTATTGAGCTTGATTTTGGTGCGATTTCTGTCCCATGCCAGTCACAGCACATGATTTGCGCCAGTCAAATTGAGCATGCCAGCCAATCCAAGCAACCGATCGAAGTCTCGCGCCCAAGTCTACTGAAATGATAAAATCAGTTATTAATGCATGGCCGCCTGTATATATACGACGCGCGCTGTGACTAAGAGATCGAGCACACTAGCTAGCAGCCAATAAGACCTGCTTGATTTTGCGCATAAAAACACTATCTCAATGATTAATTAAGACATATTGTCCAAATGCTCAGTACCACGTTGGTGCTTGGTTTTCAACGTGAGAATCTGTCAAGGAACTCTAGTAACCGTCCAAATGCTTCACATCAGCATGCTAGAAGGCGTGGAATCAATATCGCTTGTTTTGAGATAATGGAAATGAGAAACTGTTTGCAGGGAACGCGGATTTGTCTCCAATCTTAATCATCCAAGCCGCCTCCGTCAATTGTCCCTCATAGGTCCACTCTCTTAGGTTTTTGTTGGTTGTATCTTCTGGTCCACATGGAAACATCGATCTCATGGAAATAAAATGCATTGTGCCCTTTCAAACTAACAAATTATATATACGTCTAATAATATGAGTACTAATCATCATAAATTAACGAGATATCAATCTTATGATTTTGGTTTGTGGCCTTGTGGGCAGTACGTACTGTAGAAGTAGCATACTGATCAGAAGATGATCGTTTGTTCAACAAACTAGATTGAATATATATATAATTGTCTTCTCCTATTTCTCAAATTAGTTTCATAAGATTATTACGAGCATTTAAGTGTGGCATGAATGACGCAATTTGGTACTCGTGATCACCATGATATATCTTTCTGAACAAGTTGGTCTGTGGAGTGCTTGACCAGTTTGTTTTTTTCTTAAGCTTACGTGCTTGACCAGTTAAGATATGTGGAATGCGGGTCACTGAAAATTCTTAAACACAAGCTTCTATCTCTCTCTATAAAAGGGCAGCTAAATCTGGTTAAATGGTATATAGTTGCTACACTGCTTTCCTTATAATTTCTTCCTTCTCATTCTCTTCAAACTTTTTTCAATGGCTAAGTCCGATTCTGCTGGCAAAAGCCCTTCCATCCTGAGTTCCACAATGCTAATGTTTGCGCTGCTAATGGCTACCCTTGGCACAACAGGTCTCTCTTCCACATGCTCTCTTCCTCTCTCTTCAATTCGTCTTTCTACATTACTGAAATTAACCAAAAAGTTTCCACAGCACAACTCGAATGTTCTGTGGCTTGGCTCATGTTGAGGAGCTGGTGAAATAATCATGACATGTTCCGAGTGTTATGTACACTGCATTGTCCTCTCACATCGACTTGTCGATAGGTTCCAAGTGGTTTTGAGAGGATAGATCAAGGATGCTCCTATCTTGTAGAAATTAATATCGAACTTTTGTTTGAAACAATCTCCTAGTAGATCCGTTGCGCATGGGGACTTGTTAATCCCTATAGGTACATCGTATGCTCTAGTTATCAAGGCTATTAAGTTAGCCCAGCCGAGCTAAAGACAAGGCGTGATATTGTACATGTTACTAGGGGCAGAACTATATATTGTTAATTTCTTAAGCATAAGAATTTTTACGTACGTGCATGTAAAACAGCTGACTTCTAGTTTACCACAACGCAGGTGCCCAAGTCGGTGTTTGTTACGGAATGCTGGGTGACAATCTACCACCGCCAGCAGAAGTTATCGCTCTCTATAAACAATACAACATCCGAAGAATGAGACTCTATGGTCCAGACCCTGGCGCTCTCCGAGCCCTTGGAGGCTCCAATATTGAGCTCTTGCTAGACGTTCCAAAGGAAAACCTTGAAAAAATTGCTTCAAGCCAAGCCGAGGCAAATACTTGGGTTCAAAAGAATGTCAAAAACTATGCAAATGTCAAATTCAAGTACATTGCAGTTGGTAATGAAGTGCAGCCTACAGATAGGCTTGCTCAATTCGTCGTCCCTGCCATGCAAAACATTCAGACTGCAATTTCTGCAGCTGGCCTCGGAAACAGGATCAAAGTTTCCACCGCCATTGACACTGGAGCCCTTGGAGAGGCCTACCCTCCATCAAAAGGGTCATTCAAGTCCGGTCACCGGCCACTTCTTGATCCTATCATCCGCTTCTTGGTAAAGAACCAGTCCCCGTTACTCGTTAACTTGTACCCGTATTTCAGTTACACCGGTAACACCAAAGACATCCGTCTAGACTATGCACTTTTCACTGCTCCTTCACCTGTAGTGAGTGATCCCCCTCTCAGTTATAGTAATCTTTTTGATGCCATTTTAGATGCTGTTTACTCAGCATTAGAGAAGGCCGGTGGGGGCTCTTTGGAGATCGTTATATCTGAGTCTGGTTGGCCTTCAGCTGGTGGGACAGCAACATCACTTGACAATGAAAAAACTTACATTACGAAGTTGGTTCAGCATGTGAAGGGAGGGACACCGAAGAAGCCTGGAAAGCCTATAGAGACTTACCTGTTTGCCATGTTCAACGAGAACAAGAAAACTCCGGAGTTCGAGAAAAGTTTTGGGCTCTTTCTCCCAAATAAGCAGCCTAAGTTCCCGGTCAATTTCAGTTAATTTAGAATAGCATGAGTTGTAGTGCTTTATGGAATAAGTGCAGCTTTCGGGCACATTATTACAATAAATAAAAGTTTCTTGCAATCCCTATGCTTATAACTATGTATGATTTAATAATAAGATCATATACCCCTATGGCAAACATCTATGCTTTTGGATGTAATCGCAGAAGCGACAATATCATGATGAGAGCTCGATCACTTTGCTTTCACAATATCGCACAAGCGCAGATACCCGTTTCACTTTGCTTTCACAAGCTTGCACATTATTACAGCATTTGTTTGTCGATAGATTTTCACCGACAAAGAAAAATGCTAGTCGGGAATGCTTTTCGTCGATGTGCAGAGGACGTCGATGGTTTTCATCGACGGAGACAAATTCAAGTCCGCCAAGAATTTGCTCGACGTGAAGAGGACGTCGTTGGTTTTCACTGACAGAGAAAAATGTAAGTCGGCCAAACACATCATCGACAGTAAGAGATTGTGTCGGCAGGTTCTGTACATAGAAAATCTTGATACCGTTAAATATATAAAATCCAGATTTATTCTTAAAATAGAACCCTCGGAGGGACTCGAGGGAGAATGTATATATGGAGAGGAGCATTCCTATCCAATAATTGTAAAGAGCTTCATTATGATGGATTATGTGAAAGGATTACAATGGCTAATGCCCCTTTAGAAAACTTCATGATAAGCAAAAGCAACATATGGTGCTCTTGAGTCATTAGTCTCTGGTAACAATCCATATAATAATCTCACCACTTTTTCTGGTCATATTATAAGTAGCACTCTTTGACAAAGAGATGCATGTAGATTGGTTCGTGCTGTTCTTGCGATTCCTTCGACTGTCTTCCGCACCTCACACGGCAGTATATTCGTGTGACAATAGCTCCGTGCGTTACTCTAAATCTCTCTCTCTCTCTCTCTCTCTCTCTCTCTCTCTCATCTGGTTGTACATATGCAGTTTGCTTCTTAGTCAATGGAGGAAAGAACAACCTCTCAATAGTTTTCCATAATGTCCTTTTCTATACCACGTGGTTCATTATCCTTTTTCTAGAGAATAGCTAGACGGTGACAAAATGCTTGGTTGGACAGAGTCGTATAGATAATATTTGATTCTGCTTTTCTGGAAAGGATGGCTCCTTCACCTGGTTAGACAGGGATAAGAAAAAAAACCTACAAATATTAAAAAGTGGGACGTACGTTTGCTAGCAAAAGTGACAGAGATGCAGTGTTTCACGGGCTCAGACAACAGATTTCTTTAGTTTCTTGTTGGAATTTTGGATTAGCTAATAAGCATCTTTTTAAACTACCAAAAGGGATATTACTTCATCGTCACAGTCCGGTTGACTACACGTCTTCTTCTAGTTTTTGGTTTCTGGAAAATTTCATCTGTCTATTCAAGTTGGTTAAGTAGTCACCAATCTCTTTTATCCTTCATTTCCTTTTACATTATTTCAAAGTATTTCAAATCTACTCTGTTTGGAACAGTGTTGGTGGTAGATGACAGTAGAGTCGTCTTCTTTCTCTTGTCTGACAAAGAAGTAAGAGGTTTAATTCAGAGCGTAGATATTGAAAATATTAAAGTCTCACGTTGACGTGTGCTTGTTATTAGAGTCACACACTGCTAAAGCAATGTGGGCACCTGTATCAAAAAGCTTATAAATAGAGCCTCAATGTAATTTTATAAAGAACACAAGTAAATAAATCAATAAGCTCAATTGAGCCTTTCAGAGTGGATGTAGGTCTAAAGACTAAACCACTTAAAATCTTGTCTCACTTATCTTTTCTCTCTCTTTCTCAGTATAAATTTTTAACAGTAGAGTTGAGAAAATGTTCGTAGGCTCGACTTAGCGGAAGATATGCATTTCTAGTTCTACTCCATGATTGATTGGTTCTTGAAGAACTGAAGAAGAATGGGAAAAAGCTGTTCAGTGGATAGCCATATCTTGTTGATAAATGAGAAAAAATTTGGGAAAACATGTCTAAATATCCATACTGACCGATAACCTTTTTTTCCTCACTTTTTCTAAGTGGGTCCAGTTGTTTTGTTTGGTGATTTAATTACCGGCATGTTTGAAAACCCCCACATTTCCAAAGAGTGCTTGACTAGCAAATTCTCTATGCATGCATGTTGCCAGGAAGTAAATTTCCATGGGGACAAGCACAGTCAAAGAATCCCCATGATCATCCAAGAAGTGCTTGACCCGGTACACTCAATTACTCAAAATATTCGACCTCTAGCACTGCCATCTGTCTCTCTCTCGCTCTCTCTGTTTTTTTCAGCCATCTGTCTTTCTCTCTCTCCATAAAAAGGCAGCTAAGTTGTGCTTGGGATTATAGTCCCTTTCCTTCCTAGATTGCTTGGTCCTTTTCTTTTCTCTTTTCTATGTTCTAATTTCTCAATTGCCAAATCTCATTCAACTAGGAGAAGCCCTTCCCTCATACCCGTAATGCTGCTGTTTGGGATGTTAATGGCTGGCCTAGACGTAGCTGGTCTCTCTCTCTCTCTCTCTCTCACACACACACACGCCCACACTCACTCTCAGATAGTACTGAAACTGAAATTGAAACCTCAATAAAAAAGATCAATTAATAGGTCTTGTAGATCTCTTACCACCCTACAAATCGTGACTATTGTTCTTGGTGACCTGTCTTGCCAAGGTTATGTTACGAACTTACATGTGTAGTGTAGGGGGATTTCCCCGTGTTTCTTTGTTTATCAATACAAGTTCTTACTTACTCACCAAGATCATGCTTGCTGATAACCCTGCTTCGGAGCTCTAATTCTGGTCTTTGTGTTGGTGTTGTTTTATAGTAGTTTGTATACTCGAGTTGTAGCGTGTTTGAGTTTATATTCTACATGGTTAACTGTATTTTAGAAGGTGTTGAACCTCAATGTTTTCTTTTTTCGTTAATATACAGCTTAATTATCAAAAAGAAAAAGTTGATGCTATTGTAGATGTCTTTTATGCCAAATGCTATACTTTTGGTTGTTCTGTAAACATGGAAAAACTATAGTTTTGAGTATTTGACAATTGTGTGACGATTGGCCAAGATCCCCAAATTCAAAAACGAGCAACTTTCATGACGACAACACTTGTGGGCCCGGGTGAATGTGGTCCTTGAGGCCTGTAGGTTTGTAGCCCTTTGGGCTTGTTGGTTGACGGCTCTTTGGGCTTTTTTGGCTGATGTAATGGGATGAGAAATGGCATGAAATTTGACACCTTGTTCTATCTAACGCAGCTGCTCAGATTGGTGTTTGTAACGGAATGCTTGGAAGCAACTTACCTCACCAAGAAGAAGTCGTAGCTCTCTATCGACAGTATAACTTCAAAAGAATGCGACTCTATAGTCCAAACAGAGCTGCTCAAAAAGCGCTTAGTGGCACCAATATTGAGCTCATGCTCGGTGTCCCTTCCAAAAGGATTTATGCCATTGCTTCAAGCCAAGCCGCGGCAGATGTGTGGATCCAAAGCAATGTAAAAAGCTATTACGATGTCAACTTCAAATACATTGCTGTTGGTAATGAAATAGCGCCAGGCGATCCAAATACAGCGTATATTGTCCTTGCCATGCAAAACCTTCAAACTGCCATTAATAATGCTGGCCTGGGGAACCGAATTAAAGTTTCCACTGCCGTTTCCCCTGTAGCTCTTACAGAGACCTTCCCTCCATCAAAAGCCTATTTCAAGTCCCAATACAGACCACTACTTGATCCTATCATCGGCTTCTTGGCGATGGAAAACTCCCCACTACTTGTTAACCTCTACCCTTACTACAGTTACATTAACAACATTCGGAACGTTCCTCTTCCGTATGCTCTTTTTACTTCTCCATCAGTTGTAGTGCAAGATGGCCCGCTTGGATACCAAAATATTTTCGATGCCAGTTTGGATGCTTTTTACTGGGCATTAGAAAAGGCCGGCAAGGGCTCTTTGGAGATCGTTGTATCCGAGACTGGTTGGCCCTCCGAGGGAGGACTGGCGACAAGTATAAGCAATGCAGGAACTTACAATGCGAATTTGGCTAAGCATGTGAAGAGAGGGACTCCAAAAAAAGCCCGGCAGGCCTATAGAGGCCTACGTGTTTGCCATGTTTGATGAGAACCAAAAAACTCCAGAGTTGGAGAAAGGGAATCCAGACCCGTCTAGAAGTGCAGCTTGGAGTAAGGTCAACTTCGGTGTTGTGGCTTATGTCGAATGTTCACGTTATCTCTCTTCTTCGACTACTTTCAGTCGGGTTTGGGTTCCATCCTAAGATATTATAAGGAGGGTCAGGATTTAAAAAAATAAATCTAATGGCTGAGTTAAGTTTTCTTCGTTTCATTTCATTAATGAGGTGGTCAAATTCAAGCCCTTAGATTTATTTTCTTAAATCCTGACCCTTCCTTATAGTATTTTAGGATGAAATCCTTATAATGGAATCTTTACCCTAATTTTCAGTCATCTCGTTTATGAGAGAGGCTAAGAAGAGGGCAATAAGTCGGCAAAATCCAATGAAAATGTCTAACACCCAGTTACAAGCTGTAGGGATAATCGCAATAGGAATGTCAAACGGTGAATTCTTTTTAACCTTACGAAACTATAAAGACATTCTATCAAACCAAGATTAAGGGGCATAAAAAGGGATCTCAGCCATAGAAGATATTTTTCCCATATGTTCATAGCTACTTGGCATGTACTAAGAACATGATCTAAAAAGTTTCCACGCGACAAGGAGAACAACAGAACAACAATCACAACGGGAAACTAGCGGAATTCTCAAAAATTGAATGCGGATATCAACGCTAAGAACCTGTGAATAGCTCGTCATGTAATAAGAGACATACGTCCAGGTAAACATTTATTGCCAAATCCAATCATGACTTAGAAAAAAAAAATCACTCATTTTCAATATTATTTAATACAATTTTTCTTCTCACAAAACTTAAGGAGTTTATAGAGAACCAAACTGCTAGAAATTGCAACAAATAAGGGAAACGAAAGGGGAAAAGAGGTTGCAGTAATTAAAGAAGCACATCAAAGTTTAGTACTTTGAAAATAATCAAAACTCGAAGTTTCTTTGCTGTCATCGTTTTTGCTCAAAGATATGCGCTAAGCAGCACCTCTGCTGTCGTTGGTACTCATGGATCCAGCATCAAAGGAAGACCAAAACGATCTCCCATACCTATTATTATATGCAAAATTGTGATCGAAGCACCCATCCAGATGTCCTATCCGCTGCTTTGGTGTGCTTGAGGACCTTGCTCTTGCCTTGGCAGATTCTGTTGCACACATGTAGCTTCGGAAAATGGGTGAATTTGGCATCAAACTGTCATTACCAGGTGAATTCTGTTTCGCATGACAAAAAGATCTCCTTGGGAATGACCACTGTGAATCCTGTCCTATGGAATCTTGCTTCCCTTCGTTTCTTAGTTTAACTTGTGCTCCTCCACACCTTTCTCCCAGACCTGATAGTATTGGTTTTAAAGTCACCTTTCCTTCCTCAGGACATGTCTCTTTGTCTAACCATTGTTCTAGCCGGCGGCTCCTCCTTCCAAAATTCTTGTTGTCCACAGATTCTTCCAGCAGCTGAGCATTTCTTCTCTCCTAAATAACACAATTTTTGTCGCAGACCACAGATATGAGGAGGAAACTTAATTTAATGAGCTTTTTTTAAGTTTCCTGTAAAACAGGATAAAATTAAACTTTGAAGTGTTGGAACCAAGCTTTAGAGGAAATGTCATAGGAGATGGAATTACCCTGTGCGAAAATGAATACTTCTTCATGCGCTCTCTTTTGATAATGGCTTCTTGCTTTCTTAACAATATGGCTTCCGTGTCTTCCTTCAAGATCATGCTCTGGTCCCAATTTCTTTGGCTTTTGCATTCAGCCTGCTCATAACGAAATCTTGAGTAAATCAAATCAGCAAACATCAAGAAAAAATCTGCAGAATTTCGATTTTCAGCCTCATTAAATAATGATGTGTCCAGTAGAAATGTCAAAGTGAAGAAGTCCAAAGGCATTAGATCTTCACCAAGCAAACTGATGGGAGATCTTTGAAAGTCATTCTCCCACACAGGCAGTGCCACCAATACTAATGGTTAAGAAAAAAACTGTCTGAAAGTTGACAGACAAACCCACTAAAAATTAAGAACCTTTTATAACTGGGAAAATCTTACTTTCCCTTTTCTGAGGATGAAGGCAGGGGGGTGACCTCAAAATTCAAGAATTTCTATTTAAGATTCATTTTGGCCTAAAAGATGCATTAGCCCCTCTATATCCACTTTCTAGCTTCGCCCCTGTTAGACTGGAGCTGTTCTTCCACCAACGACAGAGAAGGTGCACAAGCACTCTTCTTGGGTTATCATAACTCATTCTTCCTAAAAGTTTCTTCTGGGAACACCTTAAACGACATGTCGTATTTTGCATCACCTCATATACCTTTGAGTTTGTGTCCTTTTCTTCCAACTCCTTTTTCGCCCAGTCAAACTGTTTCACATCACAATATCTTCGGCTAGCATCTGCAGTAGGGGTGTTTCTTTCCTGAGCCTCTGCCTGCCTGTTTGCGCCGGGCGGCAAACACTTCAATGTAATTGGTTGGCATCTCACAGCTCGCCCACGAGCTATGGCTTGAAGTCTTACCAGTCCCTTCAATGCTCTCAATGCTTTTCTCGCCTGTTTCACTCCCATTTGAATTTCAAATTAGGCATGAGGGGCGCTTTTATTTCCTACACATAATCAACGCATGTGAAATCCTTCTTTCAAATCAGCTAGTGTAAATTCGACTTATTGACATCCTAACTAGGGGCCCAAGCTGTTATGAACATAGACATCTATAGAGAACTCTGCTTGTCTAATCAAAAGAGAGTAAAGATAAAAAAAGAAGGAATTCAGGAACAAAATGAAACCTTGGCTGCTGGAAGTGTTCTCTTCATTCATTTAGAGAATTCTCTGGAATAAGTTGGAAAAAATGAACATGACTTCTCGTGACTCTCTACACTAATCGCAGATCTTACTCTCATTAAGTCTATATCAGAACAAATTCGAAACAGAAGTTACAGTATAAGAAAAGATTTTGAACAGCTCACAAGATGTGCCCGGTATGCGCTCTGAATCTTAATTGCTGCCAAATTTCTCACTTGCTTCATGGAACGCTGGCACGATTGAGAAGCATATGTGAGCCGGACAACCTCGGCTGCTGCATGGGCAGCAGCCACCGCAGCCTCGGCTGCAGCTGCTGTAGCTAAGGCAACAGTCAAAGCATGCTTTCTCTGCACTTCTGTTGCTTCACCCAGTGCTCTATGTGGTGCTGTGAGTGAAGGGTACTGCTTATGTTTAACCTTTCCAAAAAACCATTTCCACTTCTTCGATTTCTGTAATGTATAAGCGATTGAAAGATTACCAAAAAGCAGTACTAGAATAACCATTTAAAATAATGAAAATAGGATAGGCAAACCAACCTTTTCTAATTTCCGTTTTGCCTCGGAAGTACAGAGCCTCTTTACCCAGTTGAACCAGCAAGTGGTCTTTGCCATTGAAGGGTTACAGGATCATATTCATCACATCAATCAACATCATTATGTATTCTTCAACTGACCCTGCATTTGAGAGGAAAAAAACTAACCCAACATTTACCAGCTATTCCACATAAGTTTATCGCAGTGGAAACAAAACCACTATCTCTGTTTATCACACTATTTCCGTTTGTCGAGCCCCCTTCGATTGAACCCATTTGGTCTGACCGAATTTGGAAGCGCAAACATTGAAATCCAATACAAACACTTCCTCATATAAGTAAACGCAGAAGTATTAGTGAAACCAATCCAGGAAAAGAATCACAAAAGTCAGTGTCTTAACAAAGGGAGTGCAACAACAATTGGATATATATCTCAAGGTCAATAACTTAAAAACATATAGTAGCTCAGAGAATCTTACCTTTTACCATGAAGTGTCGGCCACAGAAAAGCACCATTGATTTAACCTGAAAGAACATAAATCATAAGAAGGACGAAACCTTTTAAGCATCCGAGTCCACACTTGACTCACTTCATGGTCTCGAAAATGCGTAAGCCCCACAGTCCTAGTAGGTTTTTTTCCTGCGACTTTGCTTGGTCTGTTTTAGAGACCAAATGATATGTACTCAGAAAGTAAGCAACGGAAGCAAGAGCTATCAGCGTAGGGGAAGGCAAACTCAGTAGTCAGTACTCCGTGGAAAGAGGTCTGAGGTGTGAGAAGGCTTATGCAGGGACACTTAATTTGTGAATTGTGATGACTGATGCATGGTGACTTAAGAGCAATGTCTGTCAACTTCATGAGGGTCCCCGCTGCCTCCCATTCTCTCTTTTCCATCTGTCAATTTCACAACCTCTCCTGACTAGTTCAAACGTCCGTTTTTGTTAAATTACGTGATTGCACCTGATCTTCAGTTCCTCCCCCGCCAACCAACCAACCAAAAGAGGAGGGGGAAAATAGGTAATGAAGAAGAAAAGAAAAAACCTCAAAAACGGATTTGAGTCTACCCAACTGAGCTCGAGCTGCCAAATACATATATATATATATATATATATATATATATATACATTGCTTAAGTTCGAGTTGGCAAATCTTTGATCAATGCTCATTGATCAAGCAGTCCACTAAATCAGATCAACCAAATTGTTTTAGAAGTCAGAAAAATCGGAAAATGTTTCTGTTTATTGCGTTTGGATTTGGATTTGGATGAATTGAATGCTTGAGTATTATTTGAGCTCCATTAATGAATAACATCTCTGAGCTACATCAGTTGTCGTAGATAAGAATTGGAGATACCAGCGATTAATATAAGTGATTGTTTGTGGGGATGAAAGAACTTCCTTGTTTTTGGTAGAAGACATCTGCTTAAGAGTTCTTTTGAACTTCTTGTCCAATATAAATTATGAAACCCATGATCCTGTCTTCAACAGGGAGATGCGAAAATCCATACAGAGGCAATGTTTATGGGATCGAGAAGATGCTATTAGGGTATGCGCGGGACACCTTTTTACGTTCCTGTAAAAGCAATGTCATGCAATTTCTTACTCCTAATGTTGTCAAACAGATTTGGAATCTTGTCTGAATTAATCTTCAGAAGAAGAATCTTGGGACATTTTGCTACAGTATTGTACTAGAAAGTACTGTCCGTTGCATGGAATATCCAAGCTAAAACAGCTTCTCAAAAATCAGTCAAAAGAAGTATGCTTGTTAAATTATAGGTAGATTAGGTTAAATATAGAAAACGAAAATAACGGGTCTACCACTTATATTCAAAGCCATGGCAACATTAGTATCCTGCTTTCGGTATCATTAGTCATGTGAACAGGTATTGACTTGTCTTGAACAACGGAACTTTAGCTCTTTCCCTTCCCATGGTGGCCCAGAATAGCGAGAGCAAAATGGCTTTTGAGCTGCCTTAATGTCCCGAGGGACAAGAGCCATGAATTTGTATCTAACTCGAGGCTTTTCAGAGGGAGGGGGTTAGGAACTTGCGTGACAAAGCTGGCTACCATGAGTTGTCCTTGTAGCTTGTAGGATGAGAATAAAGTACCTCTTGAGCTGTTAGTGGCCCAAGCAGGAGAGCCCTTCGTCTCATTTTAATTTTTTCCCCATGTTTTGTAAGAAAATTCTTTCTAGCAGGTGGCAATAATTGCAGACTACGCAAAATGATGTAGCTTTCCAAGCCCTCCATTGCCATGACTTGAACCCAAACCTTTTCTTTTTCATGGGGAACCCAAACCTTTTCAATAGAGAAAACGGTACCCACTATTAAGCAAAAGAGCTACTGATATAAAGAAAATACTGGGCATTTTGCTTATCCTATTTAAATTATCTTATACTCTATTGATAATTAGGAATTTTGCTTATCCTGTTCCACTGGGTTCAGTAATAAGCTATAAAACCTAACTGGTGTACTAGGTTAGTATGAACTCTGACTTAAGTTTCCTGAGAGCTTTTTGGCTTAAAGAATGTTAGGTAACTTGCTGCACTGTCCATCTGGTACAGAAAAGAACTAGCCGATTGCCTTTCTTGTAGCTTAGCTTCTTTTAGCCCTTTCCTAAACAATAGTTGATGAAGAATAAAATGATGACAAATACAATATTTATTTGATTTTTGACTAAAGGTGACTTTTGGATAGAATTCCGGAACATGGGTCAACCACTTTTTCATCACTTGGATTTTTAACAAGCTCACTGTCTGAGCATGCAAAATATAAAGAAATTCATGCTGCACTAGAACAGCAAGTTATCCTTGCAAAGAGGCTTTTCTGGCTTACCAAAAGCAAAAAAGGTTCTTCTTATTGTAATGAACCATCACTGTCTTTATAATTACACGCATAGCAACCCACTTGTCTGCATTAATGCATTGCATAACTTCATACAAAATTGCACTGTTATTATGATACTCACTTCTACAGAGTTGATTCAGTATTCTTTTCTTCGATCTCTTAATCTCATCCAAACTTCTGACAGCGGCGGAGCCATGAAACATTGATTTGACAGGCCATGGTCCATGCATTAAGATAAAGTTCACACTGAAACACACTGACACTGATTACTCGAGGAAACCTAAAGCGAAGAAGCACTTCAGAGAGTTGCTGGATATGGAGAAAGACTTGCTATGTCTTTGCAATTGAATGAGTCTAAATTAATCTTGCTGGAGATGATACGATCCATGTACACGGCCCTCATATATTTGGTTTAATTGCTAAGACAGATATTTAAAGGGTGAAATACACTTTTTTGCCTTCCGATTACTGGAGTTCTAACACTTTACATCTCAAACTATCAATTTTGTTACATTCCGCCCCTAATCTACCAACCGTTTACATTATGCACCACCACCTTTAATTTGGACGAAAATTGCTATTTTGATTTAGTAAAATGAAGATTTTACCCTCGTAATTTTTTTTATAATTATATTTTGTATGAAAGTAAAGTCGTCGTTTCACTTGGTAAAAATAATAATTTCTATCCAAATTCACGGTCAGGAGTAGGGCTGCAAAATGCCACTGGGAAATTCAGGTGGCACGGGCACCGGGTTCCCGATACCTGGCCTAACCGGTGCCAGTATAGGTTTAGCTTTTTGAAAAAACTGGGATTTTTTTTAAAGTTTTAAAGTTTTTTTAGTTTAGTTTCTACTCAATAGTTTAAACTTTAGTTTCACCTCAAGACGTAGTATTCTAGAAGCATGACAAAGTCTACTCAATAGTTTAGTTTCACCTGAATATTTGAGATTTGTTGTTGGTTTTGTCTAATCAAATGCTTACATTCAAGTTACCAAGAAGCTTGGTAGGTGAATGAACTAGTTATTTAGAATTTTGGTAGAAAAAATTAAAAATTTATTGTATTTAGAAGGGTAAATATGAATGCATTGGAATTATAATTAAAGAGTTTAATGCCAAATTTTGGTAAGTACATCGCATAATATAAGTCAAGAGGTCGACATTCTACCACGAAAAATTTTAAATCAATGTATGAGTTTAAGAGTTTTTATGAAATTTTAACAAATTGTCTAAATTTCTAAAATTGACAAATCACTATTAAATTTATATCATGCTTGCAAAATCAGTCACTCAATTACATTTTAGTTCAAATTTCTAATACATTTTAGTTCAAAAATTCAGACAGTCTTCACGTTTGACTAGCGTTTGACAAGCGCTCGAGCGCCCAGTGCAAATTTCAAACAGAAACATCCACACTTGACCCACGCTCAATCGCCTTCAAAAATTGCTGAATTTTTGGATTTTCCTTGTGAAACCAAGGGAAACCCTACTAGGTTTTGAACATGTTTTAAAATTGTTATTGATTTGTTAATTAGAGGAAAAACATATATTCTCCCCTCTAAGTGTTGTTAGGGTCTAAACTGTATTTTTCAAAAGATAATAGTTTCTACTTACAGTGACGTCTCTATTATTTTGGACTTTAAATTCTCATCTTATCTTTTAAAATGATCTTTAATTTTATTGATTTTGGAATTTGGATTTCATTAGTTTAGATTTTATTGATATGTGATTAATGGACCAAAAGAAAAAAAAAATACATTGAGTCAAGTGAGTAAAATGGAAAAAAATGACTCAATATGAATGTAGGATAACCGGAAACCGCCACCGCTAAAGGCCGGTTTTTGCCCTTAACGGTGTAAGTGTAAGGGGCAATTTTTTCAAAATCGACCTACCCGGTGTAGGTGGCGGTTTTACACCGGGGTTGTGTAACCCTAGTCAGAATGCAAAGTGTAACGGCTAGTAGTTGACGGACCAAATATTTCAAAATTAGTGGTCTGGAGTGCAAAATGTAAAATTCTAATAGTCAGAGGCGGAAAATGAATTTTTTCCGTATGTAATGATATTGTGTCTTGCTGAAATAGAGATGGGAGAGAAGGGGAAAAAAAAAGACTAACGTAGCCCATTTTTTATTAGATATATATACAACAGCTTCGCCTTCTCTGTTTATTGGAAATAATATTTCATATAAGGAATTAAGAACTCAAGTCTACTCTACTATGGACTACGTTATCCTCCATCCTTATCCAAGATTTAACCGAGAAGGGCTGCTGAGTGATTTCTACAATCCTAGCTCCTCTAGCCCAGCTCCCATAGCCACCATAGCCAGTATGTCTAGCAAAGCACAGCCAGAGTTTCTCGTAGGGGCAGCACCAGTCCAATCCATGGTTGTGTCCAACAAATATTGCCTGCAACGATGAAAATAGAAACAACTCAGCATGAACCCATTTAGGTCCACGAATCCAAAGCAATGGAGTCATTTGGTTTCTGACACTCAAGAAACCTAAGCACATATACTGCACATTAACCACGGAACTCAATTAGGAGGACTTTTTCAAGCAAAAACGGATTAAGATATTTCAAGCCCTCTTGCTCAAATAACATTTCTGTGCGTCATTACCTAGAATTAGAAAGCAGGCATTTTCACGGGAGTGGATGCAGGTATATGTGAATGGTTAAATGTACATAATTATGTGTTAAAGCATGCTTATCTGTGAACTTACCTTGACGGAAGGCCTTTTAACAAGAAGGTTCATGATACCCGTTTCAGCTTCTTGAGGAGCAACACTTTCTTTGTTAATTAAGCCCACGCAAGGATGGTGTATTCCAAACCGTGGAGCAACATGCTTATATGCTTGACTCGGAATGTGCCAGAATATTAGCTCAGGTACCCTGTCACATAACTTGTTAATCCGATGGACAAAATAGTGGAGGAAACATATCAAAAGAGAACAAAACAATGAAAAGGGTGATTCACATCTTAATGATATGGGTCAATTCCAAAGAAGGAAACCCAAACCTCGCCATCAACGATTTCCATTGTTTGCCTCAATGGAATCAACCTTTTTTCTTCTTCACTTTCTCTGAAATCAAATAAATATTCAAAGCAAGTTTCCAATTTTTCTACAACTATATTTTTCCTGTGCCTTGGCAACCATAAAGTATTTAAACCTTTTGTTTCCAAGATATCGTATTCTAAGCAAATAATGTGCAATGAAAAGTAGTTAAAAAGAGAGTTGAATAAAGTATTTTCTACCTCGAGTCAGGATTGATCTCTGCTGATTTATTCTGGAACCAATCTACTTGGGCACTTGATATAATTTCTGGATAAGACCCACCACCAGAATCCAAAAAGTACAGGTATACTACAGGTGTTTTTGGAGAAGCTGATGATGAGACTGGGAGAACATAGTTGGATACGCTTGGCCAAAGTTCTGTAGGACCATTTTGAGAAAAAGATGGTACATTTTGGTCCAGCTCGTGTTTCATCAACCCTAAACGAGGCGTGCCTCTGAAGCTACATGCTTCTTCACCTGCCAGACATTATGGCCCTATTAGGGAGGAAGCTAAGATCAAAATCTTTGAAATCTAACACCCCCCCCCCCCCTTCCCCCAACCCCACCCAAAAAAAAAAAGTACACAACTCTCTATGCTAGGATAATATTTACAGGACTGCATGTTAACATGATGTCATCTTTTGCGTCTATTATCCTAGATCACCGAAACTACAATTTTCCAAACTTATGATCATTGATTTCATAGGATGAGCGAAAAAGTGAACTAATCATCCTATTATAAACACTACAGTCCAAGTGACAATTTCATTTTGAGGGATTTTAATTTGTTATCTTCGTAAAAGTTCATTTGGTTCTGCACTTCTATTATTCCTCATCCTTGTTTAGAGGAGCATTGATAGGACTCCATTTCAGCTTCTAATAGGCCAGCAGCAAAGACGCTGCTGTCTTTCACCAATCATAATCCTGTGAAAGAGCGACAACGCAAGGCGTGGTGCCTGCTACTAGTGATGACTAGTTGCCACCAGCTTTTTAGTCCACATTTCCAACTTCAAGCTAACCTGAACATGCCGACTTGGCTGCCGGGCAAACAAGTTGAGGAATTCCAGGGGCTGAAAACCATTCAGTTGGCCATTCAAATGGTGCATCATCATGGTTTCCAAACACACTGGCAAACGGAATACCCCTAGAAGTTGTTGGAGAGATTGCTTGATCCCAATACAAGCTGGCATTTGCAATTGGCATATTGTTGGCTGTAATGACATCTCCAAGGTATATGACAAAATCTGCTCTACAATCAGCTCGTTAGAATTTTAAACCAGAAAAAAAATAAAGAAACAACAATCCCAATGAATCAAAATATTAGTACACAAAGATGCCACTACCAAGCCCTGTGGGTGTAAACTGTTTTGAATTGCACAATCATTGGAATAAGCATAGAATATCAAACAGTCCGTAACAATCAGACTAAAAATTAAGTTTGATCAGCCTAGTGATCTAAGCCACAACATTGGGGGAATGTTACATACAGAACGCATTGTGATCTCCAGAAGGTGATAGTCAACAGGTGATGGCCTGTTGGCTGCATGCTAGTTTGGTATTAGATGGAAAATAGAAACAGCAAACGGAGATTTCTTCTTGTAGCATTCAGGGGGAAAAAACCATATCAACTGAAAACGTCAATAACAAATCCAAAGTGTTCTCATGCCTTCGAAATGATCCGCTTTTTCTCTTTATAATTTCCGAGTCTACCCCCACTGATTTGTAGCCACAAAAAGGGAATGAAAATCATTAATGTCGAAGTGGCACCGGGGATGGTAATACTATTTTTGCTCCGGGTTAACGGAACATAATGCCAACAAGGGAGGGAGGGCACCAAGAGAGTGAGCCAACTTACGAAGAACAAGATGTTCATTTTACGCTACCAAAATGTTGAAGAGCTAACACATTCCGAGATGTAAGATTAGAAGCAGGTAGTCGTGAGAAATACATATGCAATCCTTCAAAGGGGATTAACAGGGGTGCTCCTCTGACGCGCTAACCAACTACATAATATATTGGTCGCAAGAGTAGATTGACCTCAGAGAAACAATCAGGGAGACCAGTGCTTTCGAAGGTGAAGAGTAGTGATTCAAGGATGTGATCATGTAATTAGGCGGAAAAAAAGGGTGTCCACACTTTTTTTATAGTGTCCTGCTGACAGTCTTCCAATCCAAAGTAGATAAGAAAAAGATCCAGTCTGCATTTGATTTCCGTTTCCTTCCCTCCTCTCATGTTATCACCAGAATGAATAAGCAGTTACGTTCATTAAAAGCAAAGAGTAGTAAAAAAATGCGGAATTTGAAGGAAAAACTCTTGAGGTTCCTGTACAAGTTCCTACCTTCGCCGACATGAACAAAAAGTGGAAGCTCTATCTGTGATCTCTCAAAAATCAAACTTCAGAGGATAAATTACCCACAATCATCCCGTTATCAATTAAAAAGGAAAAGGAAAGATTGACTTGAGCTGCAATCATATTGATATGATACGATTTTGAAAGTAAGATACGGAGGTTCTAGTTACACACTTACACGGCACAAGTTGAGCCAAAAAAATGCGACCTCTTAGATGCAATCTTTTACCGTAAACAGCAAGGTTATTTTCATGATGCCCCTACTTTTGTGTAAATAATATCCTGCAATTTTATACTATTAAAGAAAATTACCTGGATTTTCATCGTCCAGTACAGTATTCATGACCTTTATGGAGTTGACGTCCTGGCGTGGTCCCCAGTCCGTCCACGCGTTCTCCCCAAAGTGCAGGTCAGCGAAAAGAGCGATCTTAAACGGCGCACCCCGCCGCATTTGAAGGTGGTTCTTCGACGTCGTTGGTAAAGAAATCACTTGTGGATCGAATCTGACGGTAAGGACGAGCTGGAAGTAGAGGGAGAAGCAAGCGAAGGACAAGATCGCCAGCTGACTTGGGAAGCTCTCCATAGTCGGAATAGCAAAGAAGGGTCGCGAGGCCGGGTTCTTGGAATCGACGAGACGGCAGCTCGGATGGCTATTAACTTATATTGTGGGTGTTTTTGGTGGGAACGGCCTAAAATAGGCTGAAACGACAATGTTTCTGAGTATATTCTTTAGCATTCAGGCTTACTGTAACTGTACTAAAATAAATAAATTATAAAAAAAATAAAGAGGTCTTCGGTCTTTGACTTTTCTTTTTAACCCGAAACGTTAGTTACTTAATGACTAAACGAATTTAATAGGGGTAAGGGGGCGTTAACGAGCAAGAAAAGGATCCTTACTATAGATAGGATAAGGCGCCTTTACTAATATTACAAGGTATAAGGCGCGGCTCTCCATTTCCATCCGCCTCTGCTCCTACTCCCACGACGATTCATTTTCATACCGATTGCGAGCTTGCTCTTTGAGCTCGGCGAGCATCTGCTCGGACTGGGTGAGCTCCCGCTTGGCCTCGGCAAGCTTCTGGTCGACGCGGTTCTATCGCGCGAGGATCATTTGTAGTCGCTCCTCCGGACCGCAGGTGAGCGAATTCGCCCTTCCCTTGACATAGCCGAAGATCTGTGCCAAAATAAAGAGAGATTTGGTAGGAAAGTGGAAGAGACTTTTTTGTATATGATAATCAAAGGGAGTGGGAAAGCTGCAGTAGTTCTTTGGAAAAGCCCAATTTTGTCCCTTGAAAAGCAAAAAGCAGGCCCTTTCTTTTGCAATAATTAAGGTCTAGATCCAATGCGGAAGCCGAGTATTGTGCAATGGCATCAAAAACTAGTGAACTTGTATGAGTTGGATCTCATATGACTGAAATTGGGATTTCGGTCACAGAACCCCAAGGACATGTTCTGTGAGAATCAGAATGTTATTCACATAGCCTCCAAGTAGGTCTTCTACGAGAGAGCAAAGCATATAGAAGTCGACAAATTCAAACCTCCAAACTAACCCTAAGGGTTGGCCTGATTGGTTACAGCTTGGGTTTAGGGGTTTGCTTCTATTAGGTCTTAAGTTCGAATCTCTTCAGGTGCAAATAATTTTTTGAGGTCACGTCCCCAGTGAAAACTGGACGTAACTGTCATGTATGGCTTGGTAGGCATAGGCGAAACCAAGGCGACCGTCATGGTTCGCTCCTTCCAAAATAATATTTTACATATATTTTTTTTTATAAATACGATGGCCTAGGCCCGCCATGGTTGAGCCTAGGGGTGGGCAAACCGGGTTCGGGTTCGGGTTTGCGCTGCCCCGAACCCGAACCGTTCGGGTTCGAAAATTTCAACCCGAACCCGACCCGAAATATTCGGGTTTCTTTGTGAGGAAACCCGAACCCGAAAAAACCCGAAAATATCGGGTCGAAACGGGTCGGTCCGGTTCGGAAAACGTGGGTTACGGGTGGAGGAGTTATATTTTCGGGTTCGGGTCGGGTTCGGGTTTAATTTCGGGTTTGTTCATATACCCGAACCCGATCTTTTATTTGCTTGTAAACCCGACCCCGACTAAACCCGACCCGATCGGGTCGGAAACGGGTCGGGCCGGTTCGGGTTGTCGGGCCTCGGGTTTTTTGCCCACCCCTAGTTGAGCCCAGGGTCCAGGCCAAATGAAGCTTCTTCTAATCCTAATAAATAAGTTGTTCAATCCGAACCAGACTTTTAATTTTTAGCCCAAACCCACAGACATTGTACAACCAAAAAAAATTTAAAACAGCATGCTACACGCACTATTTTAATTGTCAATGTCTAGGAATAGTTGTAGATTCTCTCTTTAATTTTAGATGGTTCGGTATACTTGATTGATTTAGCTATATATCTTAGACTGTTAATAATTTGGGAGAAATGATTTTATTATTATGTAAGGACTGATTCCATTGCGTTTTATTTTGACTTTTTGTTTCCATGTTAAGGTAGTTTTTCCATATACAAATAGTGGCTTCTTATATCAAAGTCATTAATTGAAACACAAATATTTATTTTGGTCAACGTCTAAGAATAAGTCATACTTTTAATTTTTTTAAAGCCAATTTTGTAATATCATTGGTAGAAAAGGTTAATTACAAAATATTTCATCACAAACAACCTAACATATGCCACGAATCTATAAATTTGTTTAATTTGTATGAATTTTGTTTTGTTCATAATGAAAAGGTTTTCATAAAAAAACTACGAAACATAGAGTCGTCTAATACTCCTAATGTAGCTACTAGTTCTGAAATGGATACTAGTTTGGAAAGACCTCGTATTGAGTTTAGTTCAGATGATAGTATTGCTGACACACGGTTACGTAAATCCATTAAAGAATATGATGCTAGGATTATTGATCAAGTTCGTAGGGAGTACTTGATCAAAGGTCCTTGTCAATCGCGTAGCCATAATATTCCCAGGAAGAAATATGAGAGTGATATGAGGGGTTTTAGGGCGGCATGGTTCAAAAATTATCCGTGGTTGGAATATAGTGTATCAAAGGATGCCACATATTGCTTTATGATGTTATTTGTTTAGGCGATTTAGAGGGGTAAGGTCCAGGGGAAATGTGTTTACTTCTGTGGGATTTAACACTTGGAAAAATGCAGTGAAGGTTTTTGGTTAGCATGTTGGTACACATGATAGTGTTCACAATGAAGCTAGAATGCAATGTGAAGCATTCCAAACAGTGGCGGACGGAAGGGGGGGCGCTTGCCCCCCCTTCGTTCTGCATTTTTTTTAAATGATACGTATTGGGTCAATGGCCTGACCATTGACCGAACCCAGCCCGCCCCCCCTTTCAGGCTTTCACCCTTTCACTTTGTATTTTTTTTAACAGGCCATTGACCGAACCCAGCCCGCCCCCCCTTCACCCTTTCACTGTGTTTTTTTTAAAGAACAGAAACGACGTCACTTACAGGCTTACAGCCCCCCTTTCGGCTTACAGCCCCCCGTTTTCTTAAATCTGAAGTCTTTAGACATTTCTCCTTCCCAGCGAACCTAGCCACTCCAGACTGCGGCACTGCCAATCTGCCATTAGCCCCTCTCCTCCACGGCTCCACCTCCAGCCACAGCCACTGCCTCTCACTTCTCAGCCTCCCTCTCTCTCGGGAGACCTCTCACTCTCTCAGCCTCCTCCTCCAAAGGACCCCCTCTGGCCTCTCCTCTCAGCCTCACTTTCTCTCTCTCTCGGGATCTCTCTCTCAGGCGACTGGAAGTCTGGAACAACAGTCAATCCACAAAGGACCGAAGGTAATAAGGAGTTTGAAAGTTGAAATTTTAACTGAGTTTGAACTTTGAACTTTGACGAATTGTTTTATTTCGTTTGTTTGTCTAAATTTGTCTTGTAGCCGAATGTCAATGAATGTAATTATATGAGTAATTAATATATGCTGGTACTGGTACACATACACTGGTCAATTTAATTTATTGTATTGTAGGTTGTAGCCTCACTATATTGGTTTATTTAATTTCTTGTAACTTGTTTGTCCTCAGTCGTTATGTAGTGTGCAAACTCCTCAATTGTTTTTTCAGGTTAATTTTGAAGCTCGAATTTATTTGGTGGTGGGCTTATTCAGGTAATTTGTATACTAAAACCTCATTATAAATTTAGAAAATGATCTAATAGATTATTGCTTGATGTTGAAAGGTGGTTTTTGTAAATTGTTGGAGATTGGAGGTCAGGGTTTATGTTGGTTTTTGTGAATTGTTGGAGATTGGAGTTTGGAGGTCATGACTTATGTTGGTTCTGTTGGTTTTTAGAAGTTGTTAAAATTGAAATTGTGAATTGTTGGTTTTTGTGAATTGTTGAATTTGTGATTTGTTTATTTTCGTTTTGTTTTGTTTAGATCATGAAAAAGTTTTTGATAAAAAAGTCAGCCAATGTGGAGTCGTCTAGTGCTTCTACTTCTGATGTGAATACTAGTTCGAAAAGACAACGTATTTTGTTTAGTCCAGATGATATTATTGCCGACCCAGGATTACGTAGACCTATTGAAGAATATGATGTGGGGATTAGAGATCAAATTCGTAGGGAGTACTTGATGAAAGGTCCTTGTCAACCATTTGGCCATGATTTTCCTAAAAAAAAATATGGGAAAACAATGAGGGGTTTTAGGGAGTTATGGTTCAAAAATAATGAGTGGTTGGAATACAGTGTATCAAAGGATGCAGCGTATTGCTTGTGGTGTTATCTGTTTAAGCAAACTAGAGGAGCAAGATTCGGGGGGGACGTGTTTACATCTACGGGGTTTAGCAATTGGAAAAAAGCAACAGAGGTTTTTGTTGAACATGTTGGTGTATGTAATAGTGTTCACAATGATGCTAGAGGAAATTGTGAAGCACTTAAAAATCAACGTCAAAGTGTGTCTTACATGTTATCCGCACATGGTCATGAACTAGAGGAGTCTTATCGCATTCGTTTGACAGCGATATTAGATTGCATTCGTTATCTTTTGGGGCAAGGATTAGCTTTTCGTGGCCATGATGAGTCTGAGAGTTCAATGAGGAAGGGCAATTTTCTTGAACTATTGGAATGGTACAGCTTACGTAAGAAAAAGGTTCGTAAGACAACTCTTCATAATGCTCCTGGTAACAATCAAATGACTTCTCCAAAAACTCAGAAGGAATTGGTGAGTGCTGCTGCAGCGGAGACCACACTTGCCATAATTAAAGATATTGGAGATGGATTTTTTTCTCTTATGGTTGATGAATCTCGAGATAGTTCAGTGAAGGAACAAATGGCAGTGGTTTTAAGATATGTGAACAAACGTGGATAGGTGATAGAAAGGTTTCTTGGTGTGGAACATGTTACCGACACTTGCTCCCAATCCCTGAAAAATGCTATAGAAAAATTGTTTGCTAGACACGGGTTATCAATATCCAGATTGAGAGGTCAAGGGTATGATGGTGCATCTAACATGCAAGGCGAGTTCAATGGGTTGAAAGCGCTCATTTTGAAGGACAATCCTTATGCTACCTATATCCATTGTTTTGCTCACCAACTTCAATCAAAGGATAACATGGACGTTTGTGATTTTTTTCATTACACTTCTGTTATTGTGAATTTAGTCGGAGCTTCTTGTAAAAGGAAAGATAGTCTTCGACAAAGTCAACATGAGAAGATTTTGGAGCGGTTGGACAAGGGAGAGATTTCTAGTGGAAGGGGCAGAAATCGTCTCGCAAGACCAGCGGATACTCGTTGGGGTTCACACTACACTACAATAATCCGTCTCTTCACTATGTGGTCAGCAGTGTTGGATGTGCTTGAAAATGTGAAAGAAGATGGTACTTGCAAGGAACAAAGATCTCAGGCTAAGGGTATGATGAATAAGATGCAAAACTTCGAGTTTGTATTCAGTATGCATTTGTTGAGTAATATAATGGGAATTACATATGCATTGTCACAGTCCTTACAGCAAAAGGATCAAGATATTGTTAATGCTATGAGTTTAGTGGGAGTTGTGAAGCGTCGGTTGCAAGCTCTGAGGGAGATGGAATGAGATGTTTTTTTGGAAGAAGTCAATACTTTTTGTGTGAATAATTATATCGATGTGCTCAATATGGATGATAATATGCCAACTCGCGGTCGTCCGAGTCGTGAAGGGCAAAGAATTACTTATTTGCATCATTTTCGAGTGGAAGTGTTTTACCACGTTATTGATATGATCGCTCAGGAGATGGATCGTCGTTTCACAGAAGTAAGTACGGAGTTGCTTCTTTGCATATCATGTCTTGATCCAAGAAACTCGTTTTCAGCGTTTGATCATGCAAAGTTACTTCGTCTTGCTGAGTTTTATCCAGAAGATTTTTCAGCAGTTGATCGTATGATTCTTAGACATCAACTTCACACCTACATTGATAATGTGAGAAATACTGATGTTTTTTCTGGACTTCAAGATATTGGAGCTCTTGCTATGAAGATGGTTGACACAAGAAAACATACTCTATATCCATTGGTTTATCTCCTTATTGAGTTGGCATTGGTCTTACCTGTTGCGACTGCAACCGTTGAGAGAGTGTTTTCTGCGATGAAGATTATCAAGACTGAGTTGCGTAATAAGATGGGAGATGAATGGATGAATAATAGCATGGTAGTATACATTGAGAGGGAAATTTTTGAAACTATTGAGAACGAAGCTATTTTACAACGTTTTCAGAATATGCAGAACCGTAGGATTCAATTGCCACCTCGCAGTCTCAGCAAATAGTATGATACGTGTATTTAAATATTGTTAATGCTTTTAGTCGTTAATTTTCAATATTTTAACTCTAAGATACATTTTAAATTACGTAGAAAAAATTTGAGATGTCATTTCGCCTTAGGAGTTTGCCCCCCCTTCATTGGAGTCCTGGTTCCGCCACTGATTCCAAAATCAACAACAAAGAAATGATTGTTCGCATTTGTTTAACAACGATATAGAGAATGCTTATCGCCCCTGTGCGGAAAGTCCAGAGAGATGTGTTAAATAATAGTGCTCACAGATAATGCTTATCGTATTCGTTTAACAACAATTTTAGAATGCATTCGGTTTCTTTTGATGCAAGGATTGACTTTTCATGGTCATGACGAAGGACAATTTTCTTGAACTTTTGGAATGGTATGGTAACCTTAATGAAAAGGTTGCTAAGACAATTAAGAGTAATACTTCTGGAAACAACCAAATGACTTATCCAAAAACTCAGAAAGAATTGGTGAATGCTTGTGCAGTGGAGACAATTTTCAAAAGATGCAGAAACGTATGATCCAATTGCCCACTCTCAGTCGTAGTACATAGTACGATATGTGTATTTCAATTTTTTTAATATTTTTAGTCTTTAATTTTTGATATTGTAATTAGTTTTTAGCATGAAATATGAAAAAAAAATTAGTCATTTCGCTTTAAAAGTTCGCAATGGTCGGCTTGTAATCCTGGTTTCGCCACTGTTGAGAGGTCTGGAAGGTCCGAAGTTTACCATGAAGTTGAACTCACTTCATGCGTCTACTGGATCATATCCGTTCGATCTTGGTGCACATAGTTAGGTGATCGAATTTCCCTAGTTACCCAAAAAAAAAAACCTCCAAACAATAATAGCCGTGTCCAAAGAGAAAAAGCTTGTCCTTGTTTGCAATTTTAATATTCCTTTTTTTTCTGAAGTGAAAATTGTTGTTATCCAACTCTCGCAACTTTTGTTTGGACAATTTTATCCTTACATTAATTGACCGTTTTCGACGTCGTCTTCCTTGCACGTCTACTACTGCACATTAAAAACAACTGTTAATCGTCACGTGCAAAGCACAAAGCCGATTGTTCTTTCGGCCTTGTGTCCAAACGACAAAGCCCAAGGGTTAGCTTTCCCATTCTGGGCTCCTTATTGCTGCTGATCTGCATTCATGTCCGTGAACACGGATCAGGTCAGGATAATCTATGTCGTTGTTGCTTAGTCGGCTACTCCACCGGGGCAGAAGTTTTTTTTTGCCAATCCTTCCCCACAAAACTGCACACCGATGCAACATAACCTTATTTTCTTCCGACCTACGTCCTTGCTCAGCGAATTTTTCGCCAAGATGGCGAGGTTGCTATTCACAATCGTTGAGCACTTGAGCCTTCATCCACAACGTCCTGAAAAGACACCAACTCACAGTTCACCATTCCACCCCGTGCCCAACCTCCTTTTACTTTTTCGTTTTTTCTGCCAACAAATCCCATTGCCTTCCTTTTGACACTTCCGATTTCTCACCAATCGGTTCCTTCTCCAAAATGCACTATTTACCTGTATCAACACCAGAAAGAACAACCGAAACCTTATGCTTTCTCCCCGTCTGGGATACTGGGGTCTAACAAGCGAGGACTCAAATGGGTTCCTTTCGCAGCAGCCTCAGCGGCAAAAACCAAATCCACCGCAAGCTGGTTCTCAGAATCCAGCACCACAAAATCACCATTACCATGGCACAAGTCACGGACTGGGTCGGAATTCATGCGAATCAATTGAAAGGCCGGCTCCCCCTCAGCAATGGGAGGGCCACTCGTGGCGAGGCAGCCAAGGTTTTAGGGTTTAGATAGGGGGGAGAAAGCACGTGGTCCGCAGGGCCAGAAGTCGTTGATTTCGTGATTGAGAGAGAGACTTGAGTACCGAGAATAAAAAATTAACGAAAAAAAAAGAGGGGGGAAGCGGCTCCCCCTCTCGGGCCTCTCCCGTGGGAGGAGATCCCCCCCCCCCCCCCCCACACCTTTCGCTTACGTGTACACGAGATGAGATTTAAAGGATGTAATGGAGACACGTCTCTCAGTATATACTACATATGACCTTTTCCTTAAACATCGCACCTACGAAGATATCTTCTGGTGACGTAGCACTTTTATATGTCAAAAAATTGGTTTGAACCGTCTGAATAAATAATTATAATCCTCTTCGGTAGAGCCATCATAATTTTTAAAATACAAGAGAAATTGTACAAGTAAATGTCTAAGACTTCTACGTAGAAAAAAAATATGTCTAAGACTTCTGAAGAGCATATTTACTTGTTACGAGGGTGAGACAATTCTTTTTTTTCTTAACAAATTTGGGGTAGAGGATTTGATCCTCGGATCAGGACCTTCCACAATGAAAGAGATGCCAACCGAGCCAAAACTCACGGTCGCGAGGGTGAGACAATCAAATGGGGCATCATGGGTTTATGTAAGTAGTTGAATGGATAAATTGTCATTTTATTTCGTAGGAGAATAAATTTTGTATAACAAATCTATCACAATGAGTCTATATAAATAAATTCTGATAATAACAAAATAAATATTTGAGTGAATTTTTTATAAATAATTTGATGATAAATATTATTTTATAATTTTGATAAATTATTATTTTATTAACTAAAATTTTGGCCAAGAAAAACAAACGTGAAATCGTCTCATTTAGGTAGTTTAAGGGAGTAAAGTCGTGTCCAGGAAAAATGAACATGAAATGGTCAACCCGTCTCATTCATTGGGCAGTTAAATAGTTGCGCAGGGCCAGTTGAGTAATTCAATAACAACGTACCACGCAAGTCACAAGTGGAGTAAAACTTGGCGTCGGCCTAGGTTGCGACTTTCTAGAAGATTTACCAGATTTCAACGAACAAGTTTCGGAGGAAAGGAATTAGATTAATTATATCAGGGTGTTTTCGTCAATTCGGATATGCTGCCGCGCATTCAAGAATAAGATTACCTGGGCAAACGGTATCGTGTGTTCTTTTGTCACCCGTTCCTCCGGCGCGTGCTGCACGCTTAGAAGGATTATTTTAGAATTAATTAATGGGATTAAGGAAAACGAAGTTACCGTGTCATTACCGTAAGTAGTGGTTCGAGACAACTCAGTCTCTAAGCTTAGAAAAAGAAAAAGAAAAGACAACTTACTTTTTCTAAAGTTTCTTGTTTTAACAATTAACTTCCGATATTGGGTCAGGAAACAAACATAATTCCGTAAACTGCCATTTGGACAACTGAAAACAATAATAAAAAATTGTTACAAAAAGAAAACTTGAAATGTGTGATTCCAAGAGCTTTCTTTTATGTTGTATCCAATTGCTTGATGAGTTATATTTCAAAAATAAACTCTTGGAGGTTGTTTTAATTCTAAATAGTTCTATTTCCAAAATAACTCTTAGATTGGTTGTCTTAACTCTAAATAGATATTTTCTTGTAAATTTTTGTTACTATTTTTATAAAAATAATAAAATAAAATTTACTAAAGAAGTAAAGAAAACCAATACTACAACAACATAAAAAAGACTAATGATAAGAGTTTACAAATCAATATTTTTTTAATAATTTTAATGTTGTGAAAAATTGAGGTAGATTAGAGTTTTATTCGATTTCGAGAAAAAAGGAAAAATAAAATAAAATTTTATCAATGTAGTGAGTAAAAAAATAAATAGATAAATTATTTGAATAAATTTTTTATGTTTATTGTAATAGAAAGAGATGATTCGATGGGGAATGATAAATTATTTTATTATTATTCTCTCAATCAAAGTTTTGACTTAGTTATGTTTGTATTTTAAAAAAAAAACAATCAATAGTTAAGGTTTGCAAATACTACCAAAAAAGATAGCTGCTAAGCTTAGGTGATGTTTGGCCACACTTTAAAAATTCTCAATTTTTTTAACAATTTTTTGAATTTTCAAAACTTTATCGCCTAAACAACAATTTTTTTAAAAAAAATTGATCAATAAAAGTTTTATTTTTTCAATTTTCAACACCTTAGTGTACCCATACTGTAAAGAATTTCTCACAAACTCTAATAAAATTCAACCTTCTACCAAATACAAAAAATCTCATCTTCATTCTATCTACATTTTTTTTTCAAATCTCATAAAATTTGATTATTTAAAATAAAATATTTTAAGGATGCAATCAGCAAAACTAAAGTTTTGATTTTATATCATGATTTCGAGCAATCATCTTATTTTTCAAAAGAGAAAAAGTTATGGAAATTTATTGGCCCTTTTTATTGTTTTCATGGGTGGAAATTATATTCTTAAGAATATTAGTTGAATTTCATTCGAATGTCAAAGAGGGGAGGAGAGCACGAATAGATGGAAGGGCATAAAAACAAAGGCATTAGTTGTAATATTTGTTATTAGGGAAATTAACAGTTTAATTCTTAGGTTTTGGGTATTTTTTCATTTTAGTCTTTCACTTTCAAACTTCAAATTTTTAGTCCTTAATTAATTTTTTTTACAAAAGCATTCATCCGTCAGTTTGTCGTCCATATGCTTAATGGAGCTTTCTGACACGTCAGCAAATTTGTACCGATTGACCGCTTCATGTACCGGTCGACCGCTCACATACCGTATCTATTTCAAAACATATATCGATCGACCGCTTCACCAAGTGTCAAATTTGCTGACGTATCAAAGAGCTTCGTTAAGCATATAGACGTCAGACTGTCGGATGAGTGCTTTTGTCAAAAAAAGAAAATTCAATGACTAAAAATTTAAAGTTTGAAAGTGAATGACTAAAATAAAAAAGTATCCAAAATCTAAGGATTAAAATGTTAATTCCCCTTGTTATTAAAATCATGAGAATTGTAAAAGAGCAAAGGTGAGCCAGGACACGCCCCCATTGGCGGCGTGGTATCTACTAGGGCTGTCCACCAAACCGGGCGGACCGGTTTTGGCCAAACCGGTGGTCAAAACCGGTTTTGGACAAACCGGACCGAGACCGATATACTCCGGTCCTGTCCCAGGTTATCTATGTGGAAAACCAGACTTAGACCAGAGTATACCTCTCCAAACCGGCCCAAACCAAAAATTGACCAAAAATAGCACGGTCCAACCCCAAAACCGGCCCAAAATGACACAACCCACCCTAAAATTGGCCTAAAATGGCATGACCCAAACCGATCCAGACCGGACCGGAGAAACCGGAGGCTATGACCGGTCCGGTCTATATACTCTACAAAATAGTCGGTTTGACTGGCCAAACCGGACCGAACCGACCTGGACCGAAACTTGGATAACCCTAGTATCTACCACCGACTTTCGTTCACCATAAATGAGAGTCCTTATTAAGAGGCGAAAAAATATGGACAAATAGAGTAATTCAAACCAAAATCAAGGGCTTCAGATACCCCCGACAAAACCAAGGGGGCTTCTTTTCAAAAAAACGCTCATATGACGTTCTCGAAAAACCTCGGACAGGTCCCTATCTGATAGAAAACTCGTCAATTGCTACAACTCTTCACCCGATCAGACCACCCTCCCGCTTCTTATAAATTAATATTTTCCAAGGAAAGCCCACAAACCCTGGCCCTTCTGTTTTCCCTGCCAACACCCGAGAATTGCAGATTCGTCTTAGTTTGTGACTCTGTTTTTTTTTCCTCTTCTTTTTAGGCTTCACGTTCTCGGGTTCTTTGCTTGGTCTCGGGCTTGTTTGCCTTTGCGAATTACCTGTTTTAAGTATGGGTCGTTGGAGAAGGCAACAAGGTGAAATTCATCATAAAAACGCTCAGGGGACAAGATCACAGAACTGGAGGCCACCTGTCGGTAAGTATCGTTTCTGGGCTTTTATTGTTCTTTCTAGATGTTGGACGAGAAATTCGCCTGTTGCTTTCTTTATAAAATAGATTTTCCAGTGGATGTTTTATTCAACAGAATCTGATTTTGCCGCCTCTGTGCGTCTGTGCATGTGTACTTGTCCCTTTGATGCCGATTCTAATAGGTCATTTCGGACTCAGTTGGGTTTTAGGTAATGATTGAATGGATCTCTTGAAGAATTTTGAAACAGTTTCTGTTTGATCATGATGTATTGAGCTTTAAGTCTCTTTCACTCTTCTTTTTTCCTTTTACAAGCCGAGAATTAGTTAATGGCAGGGTTCTACTTCTTGATTATGTAGGTTGGATATTTGGGTTGGAGGGTTTGGTACATCGCATATATTATGATGCTCCCTGCTCGAATTCGGGTGTTTATGTTTTTGCCTGTGAGCCTGTATTAGTTTATGATAGACGGGGAACCAGGAATTTATGTGGGGGGACAAGAGTATGATCATTGATCATTGAAGTATCTCACTCTTTTCGAACTGATATCAAAAGATTCCCTGTAAGAGGATAGTTGTTCATTCTATTATATATATTGGTTCTAATATTTATAAACACAATTTAAGATTCTACTGCTGTATCTTGTACTAATAAGGTATATATAACGAAAGATACATTTATTGGTGCTCAATTTTAATGCAAGATGTGAAGAAGGGATATTTAATATTACATGTGTTACTTGGGACCTTGTTTGAGTTTCAGGGCTTTCACAATGATATGGGAACCATAAGATTTACAAGTATGGGAACATTGATATAGTTGTCGTATGTGGATTTGGAAAATGTTAGTTAATGACGTGGAACTGTGGATTTCGAAACGTTTCTCCGATGTGGATTTCAAAAACATGGGTAACAAGAATGGAAACTTTAATATGTTTGTCGCCTATGGATTTCACTAAAGGTTTGTTAAGTATTGAAAATGACAGTGGTGAACAATGGAATCTGTGGAAGAGTTATGTTCATCATAAAAATGAGTTGCCTTACATTTCCAGTAGTATTATCTAATCGTATCTCCTGTCATGTTCTGCATGTTTCTCGTGTTTTCTTTTTTTAATATGTTAATGCCATTATTATCCATTTTAAGTAGACTTATGGTACAGTACCATTATGGTCTATGGGTTCGGGCCCACCTGCAAATGTTGATAGCCCATAAGGATCAAGTGGTTGAATAGGATCTTATCCTATTTGTTACATCCTTTTCTATTCCTGTCAACTCTGCTATTACCTTCTGAAAGATGTACATTTACTAATCCTTTTTCTTACCTTGAGTATGATACAAGATCCTTGTATGCAAAATTGAACTTACGTTTTACTCTTTTCGTTTTCAGATGCTTGGCAAGCATCTGTGCCTTCCTGGGAAAAGAAATTCTGCTCATTGGTTGGTTCAGTTCCATGGCGAAAGGTCTTGGAGACCAAAAAGTGTATGTATCTCTATGACAATGTGGTGCAATGGAACGACTCAGCTGGTGAAGAGGCATTTAACAATGCGAAAAACAGATATTGGGCTGAGATTAATGGCCTTCCCTGCAACATAAATTTGCCTGATCCACATATGTATATTGACGAAGTAGATTGGAACTCCAGCATAGATCCTGAATTGCTGCTGGACTTGGAACAGGAACCCGAGGCTGATTGTGAGGGAGATAAAGACGAGAATGCTGTGATTCTAGGTGATTCCCTCCTCTTGAATCAGCCATTTTCTTGCACTGGATGGGGAGAAGCTGAAGAGGACTTCAGACAAGCCACTGACTCGCCTTGCCATCCTGGATATGAGGAATGTGACCGCAATGTGGATAACCGCACTAACCCTTGGGAACATAATTATGATCAGAGTAATGGAGCCTGGAAAAATAATGGATGGGGAAAGTACCAGAATGCTTCTTGGGGGTGGGATCAGCGGAAAAATAGTTGGAATGAGTTGGAGACATATAATAATGAGCCAGATAAGGGGGATGGTGGAAGAACTGGTGGATATTGGGGGATGTGGGATGATAACAAAAGGAAAAATGAATCCTCTCGTCAGCACATGTCAAGGCATAGGACCTCAAGATTCCAGGGCGATGACTATCAAACGAGTCGTGGATGGAGAAATGGTAGGGGAAGGAGGAGGGTGAACTTTGCTTATGAATAACCTCCGAATGTGAAGAACTTGCCTAGAGGCAGTGGAACCTTGATTCTTCCGGTTCTGATTATGGATCCAGCAGAGCATGAAATCCACTGGGTTGGGGGGGGAAGATCAGTTTTGTGATCCTTTTCAGTATGTAAACATCGACAAATAAGTTTGTGCTATTCTAGGTATCTGGGTAAGGGCAAGTCCTTCCATGTTTGGTTTATGCTGCATGTTTTGAGGTTTTCTTGGGACGACTCGTGCAGATTTTGAACGTGGCTTGTGCCGTGGGGACAGGGTGCATTGTCAGTATATTCCTCTATAAACTTCCTTCTCCTATAGTACTTGATGTGTATATAACAATTCAGAACTGTCAATGTGGAGGTTACTCTATTATCCGCTGAGAGAACTGTAAGTTTTGATGAAAGTTGATTGAGATTTTCTTCCTGTTATATGTTTCTCGATGTATTTGACATAATTATGTGGGTTCTTTTGTGAATTTTATTTTTGTTTTGTGGTAATATATCAGTTCATGGAAAGCTACTTGCTTGCCCCCAAAAACCGGCCATGGGAGGGATCTTTAGTTTAATTTGTTATATGACATTTTTTTATTCTCACTTACCATCTCAGAACTAAGGATGAGATCCAGCATCCGTGTTGCAGGCTGCATCAAGCACTGCCACATCCAAATCAAAGAAGAGAGGTTTTGGCTCCCTAGTGAAGTTTGTAAGTGCTCTAACCACGCTTACCATTGGGAAGCCACGACAGGCCTGCAGTATTTTTTCAATTTTGTATAGCTCTTCCAGAACTACATCCATTGGAGTTTCCCTGCATTCTCTTCTATTGCTCAACTAGATGCAAAAGTGCATAGAGAGAGAAAAAAAGTGCTACAAATTTTTATCAAATCAAGTTTTTTGACACTAAAAGTATCATATATGTGGATTCAATTTTTTATCACATAACGTCCAAAGCGTAACAAGTCTAGAGTTTTTTTCTTTCTTTCAAATAACGTTATCGGAAAGTTACTATGTAATGTTTTTTTTATAGTTTAGAAATAAAATTATTTTTTGGTAACATGTTTGTAGCATAAAAGGTTAGATTCGTGAAACATGTTTCGAAAGATGGGAATTTGTATTTAGAAAATAACTCTTCCAAATTTGTGGTGTTGAGCTCTAAGTTTGGTAAATCAATATGTTTAAAATGTGTCAAATCCGTCTAAGTTCAGTACATAGATCGGATCTAATAGATTATTCTAATATTGAAAAAATAATTTTTAAAGTAAATTAAAACTGGATGTGACGACACCAATTTAAATTAAAAACTTAAGGGGAATATGTAATTTAGTCACTAGGTTTCATTTTTTACTAAATGGTCATGAGAATATATAGTTGTGACGATTTGGTCTTTCTGTCAAACACCCGTTAATTTTTAACGGAATAGAATGCGGTCGACCGCTACAATTTATCATTGCTGCAACAGTAAACAAACTGGTCGACCTCTATTTCGATTAAAAATTTAACGGAGGTTTGACAGAAAGACCAAATCGTCACAACTATATATTCTCAGTGATCATTTAGTAAAAAATGAAACATAGTGACTACATCGTTAAAGTGCAGTAAACCTAGTGATCATATTTCCCTAAAAAAATCTCCCCAATTTTGGTATTCCATATTCGACGACACGTCGCCGTGAAATACTTCCCTTCCGGCTTCCCCGCGGCTATGAGATTATAGAAGAGTTCAGTCTTCTGCTTAAACGAATAACGAAGCAGAGACTCTTCCACTCGGTCCGCAACGAACCCTGAAATCAGAAGCCGTTTTATATACCTCAAGGTTTAACATTTTATAAGAGAAACCACCCGCCAAAGGGAGACACACGTCTCACGGCAATAACATCTCGATAAGGCGTACGACCCTCTTCGCCTGTTATTACTGTTTTCCTTCGGGTTTATTTCAATTTGAGGTTGGTTTTGCTGCTTTAGTTTCCGTTTGCTCAGTGGGAAATACTGGGCAGTTTCATGGTTTCAATTTTCTTTATCTTTTGGTTCCTTTGGAAAGCCAAATTTAGGGGTTTTAAGTTTCTTCGTACTGGATGTCTTGCACGCTCCATGTTTGTTAATTTGCTTGAGGGGAAAGATAACTTTCAGCTTTTTATTTTTATTTTGCAGTGGTTAGGCCATGGAGGTCGACGAGGAAAACCCCACATCCACTTCTCCTGCAGAGGCATCTGATTTGGTCCCTGAGAGTGAAGCTGCGGTTTCCGCTGTTAACATTATGCCAGTCCAACAAATACAACTAGTAGTTCCGCCAGTGGTTGTGCCTCCCGTTGTACCTCTTATTGCTCCAATTCCCACGGTTCCTCCTCCTCCCGTACTCCGCCCATTAGCACCTCTCCCTGTCCGCCCTCCTGTTCTGAAGTCACCCGTTTTACAAAATGGTGAGGTAAGAGCGAGCGACTCTGATTCAGACCAAGACGACTTAGGTCCAACCGGCACTGCTACAGGTTCCACTGGGGAGTATGAGGTATCAGAAGAGAGCAGACTGGTGAGAGAGCGGCAGGAAAAGGCCATTCAGGAGCTTATGATGAAGCGACGTGCTAAAGCTTTAGCAGTGCCTACTAATGATATGGCTGTCCGAACTCGTCTTCGCAAGCTTGGTGAACCTATGACCCTTTTTGGGGAAAGGGAGATGGAAAGACGTGAGAGGTTACGGACAATTATGGTAAAACTGGATGCTGAAGGGCAGTTGGAGAAGCTGATGAAAGCTCATGAGGAGGAAGAGGCTGCAGCTTCTGCTGCAAAAGCGGATGTTGAAGAAGAAATTATTCAGTACCCGTTTTATACAGAAGGGACGAAGGTTCTGTTGGATGCTAGAGTTCACATGGCAAAGTACTCTCTTGCAATGGCAGCTTTGCGTATTCAGCGCGCGCAGAGAAAAAGGGATGATCCAGATGAAGACATGGATACGGAGATGGATTGGGCTCTGAGGCAGGCAGAGGATTTGGCGCTTGATTGTAGTGAGATTGGGGATGACCGGCCACTTTCTGGTTGTTCCTTTTCAATGGATGGAAAACTGCTCGCTACCTGGTATCTCTCTGTAGCCACATGCCTAGACTGAATGTGTTGATAGCCATTATATCTTGCAAGTTATTTCTAAAATGCTAATTTTTTATTTATTTATCTCCATGCTCTTTTCCTCTTCCGTTTCGACCTAACTTTTCATTAACAACCTAGTGTACAACCGTTACATTTGTGTCCAAATCACAGATTTTGTGAAGTTCGAGTGCATACTTGTTGTTCAACACTTCATTGCTACACCCAGTGTTTAATTTACTCCGATGACTTTAATAGTAATTTCAAAGAATACATGATATCAAGTCTTTATTTTAGCTCCTTCTCCCCTCTTTTCTTGGGGTGAACACGTAAACACTCGTAGAGGAATGTTAGTGTTACAGCATAATTATATTATTACATTCACCTATTCCGAATATTTTAAAAAATTTGGGATAAGTTATGAATTAATACTGTATCAAAGTAGTGGTTTCAAGTTCAAATCTGGACTCTCCAACTGAACTTCCATTTCAATAAAATATCCAGGTTTTTGGTCCACTTATTAATAGGGAGCCTGGCCCACACTTGAGGGGGTGTTAGAATGTAAATTAAACAGTTTAATTCACCTCTTCCATCATTTTAAAGGTAAGTGGTAGTATCACTGTTGGAAAAGTAAGGAGTCTACCTTGCTTCTCAATTTGAGCATTTAATCAGGTGTTTGGTAAGTACTGAGATCTAATTGATTGCTTATTGCTTTGCTCAGACAACTGTATGGAAAGACTTTAAATGCTGCTAATTATAAGTGTGCATGAAACTAATGGGATTCCTAACCTATTCTCATTCTGTCAGCTCTTTAAGTGGAGTTGCTAAGTTGTGGAGCATGCCTCAAGTTAGAAAGGTTTCTACCTTAAAGGGCCACACAGAGCGTGCTACTGATATCACATTTTCTCCTGTGCATGACCATCTAGCCACTGCCTCTGCTGACCGGACTGCAAAGTTGTGGAACACTGAAGGATCTCTGTTGATGACTTTTGAGGGCCATTTGGACCGTCTTGCACGTATTTCTTTCCATCCATCAGGGAAGTACTTGGGCACTGCTAGCTTTGACAAGACATGGAGATTATGGGATGTAGATACTGGTGAGGAGTTGCTTCTTCAAGAAGGTCACAGTAGGAGTGTCTATGGGATAGCCTTCCACCGTGATGGGTCGTTAGCAGCATCTTGTGGACTGGATGCACTTGCTCGTGTTTGGGACCTCCGAACTGGCAGAAGTATCCTTGCCTTGGAAGGCCATGTCAAACCAGTGAGACTCCAAATTCATCTGCTGCTTTTTCTTTGTCCCTAGGGAGAGAAGGGGGGGGGGGGAGAGAGAGAGAGAGTGGTTGTTATGGTGGTGGGGTTGTGGGATCTTACAAAATCATGAAGGCTAATGTGTATGTGTACATCTATGTTTGACTGCCTCGATTATATTATCTTCAATTTATTTGTTCAGGTTCTTGGGATTTGCTTCTCTCCGAATGGCTACCATTTAGCCACTGGGGGCGAAGACAATACCTGTCGAGTCTGGGATCTAAGAAAGAAAAAATCTTTGTATACAATACCAGCACATTCCAACCTTATTTCAGAAATAAAGTATGAACCTCAGGAAGGATATTTCTTGGTAACTGCTTCCTATGATATGACATCTAAGGTGTGGTTCCTATCTGTACACGATAATTCTTACATAAAAAATGAAATCTAGCCTTTAGCTTATTTCTTTTTCCGGTTCCTTTCTTGTTTACGTATAATATCATCTTGGGTGTGTATTTGCCAGATCTGGTCCGCCCGGGATTTTAAGCCTGTAAAGACACTTTCTGGACATGAGGCAAAAGTCACATCCCTAGATGTTGTAGGAGGTAGTTTCCTATTCCTATTTCACCCTTTGCATAGTTTGTGTACATAAGTGTGGTCATCACCTCTTTTATTCCTTAACAGGGTCCAAAATTCTTATCATCCTGTTATATTGCTTAAAAAGATTGGCACTCATGCTTTTTGTGGGCTTAACTTATAGGCATTTTAGACCTTACAAATTGTCAGCTTTGAATAGAATTAATACCATGCCAGATTTTTCTGTTTTCAATAGTAGGGTATCATCAACCATGCGAGAGACTACTTTTCTGTCTCTGCAGCCCTCATTAGGGTGCAGTTGTGATCTTCTTCTCTTTCCTAATTCTTTTTGGTTAACATTGTGGATAATACTCTTTGAATGTGTCTTTTCTTTTCCTCTTGGTTTTTAGGACATCATCTATGCAGATGTCAGAACCCTACCAGAATGCTAGCCTTTAGGTCTAGCATGGTTTTTCATTAGCACGCGACCTAGACACTGGCATTGAGAATCATAAATACACGTAGACTACCATAAGTAAAATATTCTAAAGCTCCTTGGACAGAGTTGTGGTTTCTCTTACTGCTGTTCTTACTGAACCTTTGGGCCTGTGGCTGCACATGCTGAGGTGTTCTATTTTGTAAATGGTACTACTTTAAACAAACAATAAAACAATTGATCTCGGGATTCACAGCATCGTCAGTAAGGATTAAGAAGGAAAGGATATAAGTTGAAAGGAAGTACCAGTGACGAAAGGAGCTAGTTACATCGGGAGGATGTTGTTCAGATGCTATGAATTACTTTTTGTTCTTTTTCCTTGAGCAGTCTCTGACTTGCTTTTTTGGCCGGAAACTTGGCAAGAAATGTTAGGTTTATTTTGGTGTTGCTTCTTTACTATGTGCAGTAATGCTGTTGGTACATAAGCTCCTCTGTTATTGAAGGAACCTCTGGGTTCTTTAGCCTTGTTCAATAGTGAAATGTTGTCATTCATAATACTAACCGGCAGTGCCCTAATAAAGGTGAATGTATTATGAATTCTAATGAATGTGATGAAGCAGGAACATGATTTTTCAAGAATTGCTTGGCGGTTCCTTAAAATGGTCTTTGTTTGTGTGTGTATGAAATAAGTGCTGCATGTGCATTTAACAGTCGAACATGCACGGCATGGTTTGCAACTTTTTGAATTGTCTAACTGTAAAAGCTGTATCGTGCGTGGTAACCTTTTGCTTGGTTACTTATTTTTTGCTTTTTGGGTGATTTTCATTCTTTTTTATGGCAGATGGACGATACATAGCAACTGTTTCACATGATCGGACGATCAAGCTGTGGTCTAGCAGCAGCAATGAGAAGGAGCGGAGTATGGATGTAGACAACTATTTGCTGAAATAGTTGCCGAAGATGATAAAACGCTGGTGGATCATATTTCCTGAAATATTTTCTAGAGGATTCCTCGAGGATAAGTAGATAACAAAGCACAGGTTGCATCAAGTTCAAAATGCTTATTGTGGAGTTGCAATTTAACTACGAGAGATTGGTTTAGGGCAAATGGAAGCTTTGTCTTGGCCTCATATATCAGCTCTGTCATCAGCTGCATTTTCCTCATATATCAGCTTTGTCTTGGTTTAGGGCATTTATCTTTTTAAACACTGACCATAGTAAGATAATTGGTCGTCAGCAATTTTGAGAGGAACCATGCTAACTGGCAGATACTTTGTGTAATTATTTTTGCTGTAGTAGTTGTGAAATCATCCAGCAACATAACAGTAGGTTTACTTTGTGTGGAGAACCATTTGTTGTGTTTCCTTTGTTTTTAACACTCTTGCTGGATTTTTTATTACATGTATTTGGTTATTAGCTTGATACTGATCAATTACAGAAATTACAGTGAAATGCTTTTATCTATGGGATAAGAATACTCGAGAAGATGCTATTAGCATAAGATTTTGTCAAAAATTACAATAGAACCTTTGATATACTGATTTATTTAGGAATGAAAATAGACTTTGAGATCTGTATGAGAGCCTTCTCGAGTCTTGGTACTTTTCTGTTCTGCAGAATCATGAAAGAAACACCTGCTTATATTGGAGACTGCAGAATCAAGTATGCAACTCAGTGTTTTATGCGTCCATTCTTAGGCTAACTGGAAAACGATCCAAATTTTCTCTTGGGCGGCTGGCTGTTTTGAGCTTCCAGCCATAACAACCACTCAAAACTCCGATCCTTGGCGTAAATTTTGTCATAGCTAGAAGTACAACAAAGATGGCATTTATATGGAATAGGCGGGGGAGGTCACCGGACTCCATAAATTCCATAAGCAAAGCAGTACAATTTCCAGAATAATTGCAGAATTTGGGATGTTAAGTACATACAAGGACCTACTACATTCAGCAACAATTGAAAAGCGGCTTTAACTGACAATAATTATCTAGCCAAGAAATAAAAACGCCAAACGCCATACATTGTCAGAGATCCACTGTTTGTCATTCCCATACTGAACTTGAAATCAGAACTTATCGAGTCCTCATCAACAATTATATATATAAAAAAAAGATCTACTGGTTAATCCAGAGAGTTAAGGCAGTAACATGGTCTTTTACAGTTTTACTGTCGTGGGTTTTCCAGAAAGACAACTTCAGGCACTTGGTTCTCTGCCTTGCTTGGGAATAATACAAAAAATAACTGTAAATCAATCTCAAAAAGTAGTGTCATTCACAATGACTCCAAAAATGTCACGAATGCAATGGATTTGTGCTTAAGGTGAAAGATTTACTCCAGCAATTTTCATATTTGAACCAGTCTTTTTGGCAGGAGGTCATATGATACAACACACCCGGCAAGAAGCAAAGCTTGAGATAACTATTATAACCAGAATATCATTTCTTGGAAATGGCCATCTCATTTGTACCAACCAGCAAGGAAATACCTCAGCATGAAACAGAGGCCGCATGCAATGGCCTGTTGAACAAAGATAGCATCACACATATGAGCTATATTTGCACAAATCAAATATGCATATAGAGACAATCTGCACAGCATCCCACTGGACTGCACCTTGTGTAATGCATGCTTTTGAGCAAGGAACTAGGTAAGAACATGGTATAACAAGTTCTGATTAGAAAAACCAAACAGTAAACCCAAGGCCCCATCATTTTTGGTAGGCTTCCATCAAGCCTAAAGAAAAGTCACATGATTATCCATCATATTTTTATAAAGATTTTCCAGGCGGGACTGGTAGAACAATTGCGTCATGACTTCTGATTGAAAATGACACATTCTGCAATTATTGAGGACTGAACTATAGCAAAGGGGCAGATATGAATCATATAACATCAACAAAATCACCTGGAAAACAAGAAGAACGATGCAAAGTGACTTCTCCGACATCCTTCCGAGTCGTCTCAAAGTAAAATTAACGAGTGTCCCATCATTTGTCCCAGTCAGAAGTCCAGTCTTAGAATCAAACCTGACAAGTTCAAAATATATGCCAGATATTAACAGAAAAATTTCGCATAAGATGCCTCCAGCAGTTTGTAGAGCATAAATCCAAAGGACATTGAAGCTACCTAGGAAGACGATGCCGGGGACATGGAACCAAACCGGAAAGCTGAGAAAAAATAACCCAAGTCAGATACCTTTTCTATGCAGCAGAGTTATAAATTATAATAGTTTTCTTCCCCTTTTTTGGTAGGGTGGGGGTGCAAACCTGAGGGAGCGATAAGAGGAAGTTCAAAACTTGAGGAGCAAAGAAAATTAGAAGTGTCTCACTGCAACAAAGATTTGGAAAAGAAAAAGAAAATCATTATTAGGCAACAGATGAGCATAGAAACACAGGCAGGCTTAGTGGACTTGAATTTGATCATGTTGATTAAATCTATAAAGGTGGCGCTTATCCATCAGATGGGAGAAGAATAATCCAAACCTAGCATTTTTTTTCTCTGTTGAATTCGCAAGATGCACATTGGATTATCGACCACAAGAGCTTTAACTGAAAGACAAGGGGTTGGGGGGGGGGGGGGAGGTAGTGGGCTATAGTAATTTTTTTAACTTCAGCCAAGTTCAATGAGGGGGAACATCGCTGACTTCTAGGTTTAAACTGGATTTAATTTGTTCCTTTAGGTTTTGGGGGATCACTCAACCAGTTGTTAGGTTAAACCGGGGATCATCAGTAAACATCCCTATCTTTCTTACCAATTGCTGAAAATGCAGAGCACGTAAGGCCAAATCTCAACAACTATTTCTCCAATCATGATGAAGTATTTTACTTTGGAAGGCGGAGGAATGTGCCCTTGGAAGCAGAGGGGTAAAGAGATACTTGGTAGAATATAATGTTCAGAAAGAGAAAGGGGGAGAGAGAGAGAGAGAGGACTCCAAGTTTCTGAAGCACCTACAAGGAAAGTATGTTAACACACCTAAAGTGGCCGAGAATCCCAACTACAGCCATAGTCATCCCAGCAAAGTAGGTATAAGTATCTCCAACAAAAACTGACGACGGGTACCTATCATAAGCAAGAGACAAAAAATATGAAGAAGAATTACTTAAATTTGGAGGAAGAATGATCATAAGCAACTTTGTAACCTTTTAATGAACACCTACCAGTTGTAAGAAAGCAAAGCCAATGAGGTCGCGATAAATGGTTGAACTAAATATATAGAGAATGCATGGGCCAGCTTATACTCGGGATCAGTAGATGCCCCAATTTGCACGATATTGTGTATCAAAATCTGTAAATTGCCAAAAACGTGTCATATTGTATAACAAAGTTATAATCCAACTGCTTTTCAGGCCTTTATGCTTACAGCAGATGCAATGACGACTGTTTGTCCAACTTCAAGTCCATTCAGACCAGCATGGATATTTATGGAGTTTGTGCAAAAAACAGCCAAAAGCCCCATATAGAGTTTGTATATCCATCCTGTGACATCGGAAATAAAAGGTAAGACAGACTAGAAGGATAAACAACCAAACAATCAAGAAAAAAAAACCAGGATTTCAATGTGGTGAACATTCTCAAAGACAGGGACAACATGCTTAACCCAGTTAAACAACAATTAAATCACTTGCTCCGGGCAAATGATGTATCGAGCTTCTAAAGTTTAGTGCATAAACATGAATGTATTTCAAGCACTCGAGCATCAGATTTTTCCTTCATGTCTTCAAATCACTCCATTTGTTTGTCCGCACGCAGGTACAAGAGATAAAGAGAGAATTAAAGATTCAAATGGTATGTTTCTTTCGGTCCAATTATCTCTTTACAACAGAAATCATACCTAGGTCAAGAACCTCTAGGCCAACATATGGAATGAGAGGCTTTGGTATAACAATAGTTGTATGCCCAGCATAAGCCATCAACAAAGGAAGAGCAGCAAAAGAAGGCAGTAGTAATTTCCTGCTCTTCACAATCCAAGGAAGAACATAAGAAACAAAATCTAGCACTAGTCCCAGAAGAATGCAGTGAAAACAAATTATTAGAGGGAAAAATAGACAAAGATGACTGGCTACTCACACTCTCCAAGGGACATCAAGCACATCATCGACAAATCCAAGCAATGTCATGAAGCAGATGGATGCCAACGCTGCATTGTACTCAACAAGCCACTGCATCATAGATGTGGTAAACACATCAGTTTTCTTATAGTTAAAGCATTTCAAAATCAATTTGATTAAAGGAAAAACGAAATGATGAGTTAACTTGAGCTTAAATTAATCCAAAGAGGAGTCTCGATAATCATGAGAAGTAAAAGAAGATATGTCAGAGAACCATAAAAAATTAATAGGGAAAGTAGATGGAATAAAAACTGACTACAGAAGATACAGAAAGAAAAAATGACTAGGGGACTGCAATGCAGCCATATGTCACTTAAAACGATGATTACCAAGTACTAATAAAATGAAATCCATAGATTTTTTGCAATGTTTTAACTAAGAAGTGTTGGGAAAAAATTTACAACTAAATAGAACAATGCCATGAGACGGAACCCTTTTGTTTTTTCGTATAAGTTGTGAACTACGGACTTTCCAACAGAAAATGAACTTACATTTGAATCTGACGTGAAGTTGAAATACTGAAATAAAATGGCCAAGACAAAGAAAACAATCCCAACAACGATACCCAATGACTCCGGCCTGCAAAAGTTATGAAGTACCTTAATCAAGTGTACCAGAAGAAGCTAACCAGATACACTAAGAGATAAGATAATGAAAAATGAAAAGCAAGGGAAAAGAACACCCAAAATAAATATATATCCTCATTCCTGTCCCTTCAACTTAGCATTTTCCCATGTCAAGCTTTTGTAAAAGTTTGGTTATGTGGCTTATAAACCCTCATAAACATTATTTCATTGATCATAAAATGACATTTTAAATCTATATTAGCAACTCCTGAAACAGTTAATAGCTGAAAACATACTCATAATTGTCCCTCCATAATCCTTTCCTTTCCGGATGTAGAAGAAGGAGAAGAAAAAAATTAATATGAATTCGATTTTAAGTTGATGATTAAATGGAAGACCTTGCACAGAAATATGAAATCCAAATCAAAACAAGGGTGCCAAATGTCACATAATTTCCATAATCTAAAGTTTAAACAATCAAGATAAAAATATGGGGTGCAATACATAATCAGCTCAAAGAACTAATTTTTTTTAAAAAAAAATTATCTCACTTTAAATCAACAGTGATAATTGAAGTGAAATATTCCAGTAGAACTCGTTAGTATCATTGAGCAAATAAATTCAAACAAAGAGGAAAAAAAGTCACACTTCTATTTGCAACGACAGTCAAGAATCCAGCTGAAACCCAGCTCATAAATGCGGCCAAAGCAGTCTAACACATACCCCGTTGACAAATTGCACTGAACAGCAGAATCTAAGGTTGCGTTTGTGTTGTAATATTTAATTGTGTTAAAATTTTAGAGGGAGTAAAATTTTGGTACACAAACGCACTAAGACACCCAGATCATAAATTCAGCAAATAAAGCAACAAGCAAATAAAAAGAAGCAAAAGCGGCAAGCACTCACACTCTGAGAGTGCCGCCATCGGTACCCTTCTTGTTGATATCGTAGCCAAATAGATTTCGCCTGAGGACGTATCTGGAAGCCACGGGGATCAACTTAAGAGTGACGAAGAACCCTGCGAGGCTGAGCCCCGCATTAATGAGGATGGACTTCTTGAGGTCGTGCTCGATCTTGTAGTGGTGGAAGATAAGGTACAAGTACGGAGCTAATAGTAAGAGCGAGAACGCGAGAATGAAGCCTGCCTTTGATTTTAGTGGCGCAGTTGGAGGCTCCGTTGGAGTGGGCTCCTGGGATTTCGGTTTCTCTTGGGATTTGGGTTCTGTGGATGTGTCTGCCGAAGCTCTCTTGCGAGCTGCCATGGCGGACTCTCTCGCTCTGTATCTGAGATGTTCCCCGTGTGCAAAGTAGGTATCTCCGTCGCTCTTCCCCTTCAAAACTTTGCGTTTTCTACCCGGTCAGAATGAGAATTTTCCTTTCCCATCGTCGTCATTGAGCTAATCGGATCTTGCCATGTCATCAAATTCTTCCCCCATCAGCATTTCGCTCGCCCCAGAACAGAGTGGTTTTAAGCAAGCGCGTGCACGTGGCTTGAGCCACCTTCTCTTTACAGTTTTTTTTAATAGCCTTAATTGCATGGTAAGTCAATGTTGTATTACCTTTGATAAATTGGTTCTTTAGTTATGAGTTTGTACTGATTAGATAATCATCATGTAACAAAAAGGTATTTTCGTTAGATTTTCGTCGATCTACTTAACGGTCAAAATTGATGTATCAAAAAATATCACGTCAGTCAAGAATGGGATGATGTCGCCAGTACCCATCTTCACGTAAGACGCCAGTTAAAAAAATAAATTAAATCTTAATTTCCACGCTTGCAACCTACTTAGCTTTAAAAAAAATTAAAACAACACTTAATCTAACGACGTCGCAGCATCATTCCCACCTCCATCTATCTCTTCATCCCCGACATTCTTCCCCAAATATCTTAGAACTCTAGCCTCCCCGATCTTCCAAACCTACCACCTGTCGAACCCTCCCACAACAGGCTTAATTGCACGAGAGAGAAACTACTTGCCGAAGCTCGACTTGACGAGAGAGAAACATTTGTCTTCCCATCGATTATGGTATTCAAAACAATTATGTGCCTTATAGATGACCCTGATTTTCCAGTAACATATGCTTTGATCAACGACACATCCTAAGTTGTTAAGAAGGTATTGTGTCGCTAGTCAAGTGTTGTGCTTGCAGAATAATCTGTTGGCTTATATTGCTTAGTACTCCTGACCAATTTTAGACCTATGGCACTGCCAGTGAAACAGAGTATCTCATAGCACCTGGATTTTAAGAACTCCAAGGACTTGGAAGGGTTTATATTGGAAGGAAATTCAATGATTTGCACTCTATGCTTCTTTTGGATATTGGAAAGAATGGGAGACGGAAGAAGAAATCTTGTAGGTACCTCCGATTGCTGACAAAATTTGCACCTCTATCGATTTGAACCCCTCCAAGCTCCTATCAAGCAAAAATTTTGTGTCTTTCAATTCGAAATGGGTCAGATTGACGGAATAGTCTTAGGTTTTATGTTTGTAAGTCCTAGTTTCAGGATTAAGGCAACTTAAGAGGGGGGTGAATTGGTTTTCTAAACTTTTCGGTTAAAACCCCCAAATTTGTGTTTGTAAGTAAATACTACTTTAGCACAAATATATAATATGTTGAACTGTAAATAAGTGCTAAAGTAAGGAGAAATGTAAGAGAAGCAAACACAGTATTTTTAGGCGGTTCGGCAAACCCGTCTACATCCACCCCTCAAGCTCATTCACCGAGTCTTGAGGTTTTCCACTATCTTCAACCAATAGCTTACATACTAGCTTCCGGATGCTAGTGAACAGTACAAGTGATTTCCCGGGATCAACACTCAAACCCACCCAAGTGGTTTTTCTGGCTCACCACTCACAACTTCACCAAGCTTGAGATATACACTCTCAAAGCTTCTTCTTTAGTGAACAACCTCACTAAAGGAAACACCTATTTTGATAGGTAGATTGAGGAACAAGACTCTCTCAAATAATAGATATAAAAATGGAAAGCTCTATCTCTTTATTCACACAAAGACAAGGAAATGAAAGTGTGTTTTGTGTGAATGCTATGAGAAATATAGAATAGAAAAGTTTAGAATATTTCTCAAGCTATACAAATGATATGTGGTCGTTGGGTATTCATTTTAGACGAAATAAAGGTGTATTTATAGGTCACATATGAAAACTAGCCGTTTATAGTCGTTAGGGGTCGATTTGACAATTTTACCGTTGTACTGGTCGACCGCTTCATGTACCGGTCGACCAGTTCAAGTAGTCGTTGCCCAACGATCATAAAATTTGAATGATGTCAAATTTTTGTCCTACGCGCCCGGTCGACTGCTATAAATCATTTTCATCATCTGCTACAGCCGGTCGACCGCTTCATGTAGGGGTCGACCGCTACAATTCATTTTCATAGACCGGTTCATTTAAAACCATGTTTTTTACCACTTTTAAACACTCAATTTTAAAGACTTACTTCCCATAAGTATATGAAAGGTTTGTAAATATATTTGAGGTGTTTTGAAACCTATAAAAATATTTTAATCTTTCAAACAAAACTTAAAACGGTTTATGCACATTTTGAAAGATATGCAAGTGCGTGATTCAAATCCTTGTCAAATGTGAAATAAAGAATTACAAGGATTATACCATAAGGTCTTGAAACTTCACTTTAAGCTCCTTGCATCTTCTTGTTCTTCTTTCTTCAAGTCTTTGACTCTTTCATCAAGTCGTCTTTGTCTTTGAAGATGTCAATTTTATAAACTTGATCCATTTATTGAAATCATCAAAATCTCGATTGTGCACAAAAGCCAACAATCTCCTTTTTTTTATGATGACAATAAATTGATAGTTTTGGGATGACTCTCCCTATCTTTTGCAATGTGACAAACATTTGAAACTTGAGACAAAACATTAGTTATAGTCATTTGGATCATAAAGGAATAATACAATCAATGTTCATAATCCAATTCAAAAGGAGAATATATAGTCATCAAAACTATTAGCACATTTCTCCCCCTTTGTCATATCAAAAAGACAAAGGATACATATCTCCCCAAATATGCATTCTAAAAATAAAGGGAATCCAAACATGTAGACATTTAAGAATTCTCCCCCTTTGTCAATCAAAATGAGAATGCATGTATAGAATTCAAAAAATCATTTTTAAACTAAAAGAACAAGTTTGAGTTTTAAATGATAATCTCATTGAAATGGGATAGTAGCCCACCGAGTGAGTTTGTACCAACCTCTTAGCTACCAATGCCAATTTTAAGATCATTTTCAACCAAAGAAAGTTTAAGCACACAAAAACTTATCAAAGATCAGGATTTTTGTAAAAGTGATAGTTTATAGAGGTTCCACTTTGATAAATGCAATAAAATATGTGAAAGATAAATACATTTGCATTTATAACATTTAACAACCAAGAAAATATCATAGAATATAATTAGCCAACAATTTAAAAACTTATTCACAAATAAGGATTTAGATGTTACCAAAGGTTTCCCCTTAGCATTTGTCCTCACATGTCACAAGCATTCTTGATAGACAAGTTTCATCCAAGCACCTTTTGTTGCTCCATCCTACAAGAGAATCAAGAAACCATTTTTGGTACCCAAGCCTTCTTGGGTCCTTCAATGTTAGTTTTGGTTCCTTTTGGAACCCATATCTTCTTGTGAGTTTTGCTCCCAAGTTTCTTTAATGCACAATCAAAGATAAGATGCCCATCTTTATTGCAAAAATGACATGTTTGAGTAGGTGCATTAAAAGATTTATCCTTCACAAAATAATTCTTAAAATATTTTTAGTGAATTGATGGCTTGTAGCCTAAGCCACGTTTGTCAAAGACACATCTTTGACTACTAAGCATGTTTTCCAAGGTTTTGCTTCCTTTAGTAAACTTCTCAATAATTTTGATTTGAGAAACAATCTTGTTGTTCAAAGCAACCTTTTTTTGGAATTCATACAAACAATTTAGCAAGGTAAAATTCAGCTTCCTTAGGTGAGGGTTCCACGTTGCTCAATTATGATTTAATTGCTAGTTGCTTTATAGTAAAGCATACACCAACCGCATAATCATAATAATGCCTCCGCTATGCTCTATACGGACCAAGTACTGATGATGCTTCGAAAGACATCAAACTTTAGGATTATAGATTTGGAGTCAGGAAGAGAGCAATGACATAGATCCCCTGATCGAGTAGGGGTTTGTTTTCCGTTGCTAGCCAGGGTACAAAATGATTCAACCTCCTGTCAGAAGCTTTGTACCTCAAAAATTTCTGTTTTTGACAAAAAATAAACCACTGTTAAAATCATAAATAGCTCATGGAATATTCTGCAAGGTTTATAGCAGAGTGGCAAAATAGGTTGTACAAATTTCCCTCTTCTATCCCACCAGTAGTGATATTAAGTTCATCAAGATACTATCGAAAGTGAAAGCCTAATTTCCCAAAAAGATTGGCATTGATGCCATACAGAAAACTAAAGCTTGAGTACGAGGCCAATAGGACAATGATCACTTCCATCAACGTCAGATAAGATATACGAGTCATGAACCTTGTCGGCAATGGATTCTGAGACAAGGAAATAGTCAAGCCGCCATCCTGTTTCAAAATCCAAAACAGTTGGATGAGAGAACAAACTTCATATTTCAAGGGGCCAGCCAAGCATTTAACTAGGATATGGGGAAGTAAGTGAGATTGCATACTGAGGGATCTTAACGAAGCAATATATTAACTGGGTTGTTCAGATCCAACATGTGGGATTGCAATTTTTTTTTTCTCAGTATGTGAGATTGCAATTCACTCAAGTTAAATATTTATCCTTGGGAACAGAACTATGACATACGTGCAATCAACAGCACAGGATGGATCATGAACTCTTCAATGGAAAAATATATGTTATCATTTTATTTATGTTAACAATGTCACAATTACTCATTTCACCTTATCAAAATCTTATCCAACATCACAAATACTCATTTCTGACGCAATAGGGGGGAACAAGTGCAATTCAACTTAAGAGATTAGACTGAGATACCTTTGTTAGTTTTACGCCCACCATGCCGATAACCCCAGTACGTATAGCCAACAACACCTGGGTGCTGCTGTCTAAAGGTATCCACAAATCCTCTAGACAAGAAGTTTGTCCCAAACGATTGCCTTTCTTCATCAGTAAACCCAGCACTTCTTCTATTGCCCTATTGATTGATGCAACAATCGGAAAACCAAACCTCAGCAACTTTAGACAGACCCTGAGTGCCCAAATCTCAAAAGAGAGCAGATCACAGCAAGTATAACAATGTAATTATGGGTGAGAATTAACTGCTCAAAATATAAAACCAAATCAATTCAATGAAGTAGGTCAAAAAGCACATCTTAGGTACTCCCTAAAGTTATTTGGTATACTTCTGACTTACTACGGCTTCCAGTTAACACTGACATTCTCCAAAATCCTTTTCCAAGCCTTACCAAACTACTCAAGTCGCCAGCAAAATTACACTCCTAACATACTATTGTCTCCCAAGCCAAAATTTCTTGATTCAGCCTTTCCCTTTTTTCTTTCTTTCTGCCACCAATACTGTAGCCAAATCAATGACCTCATTCTGTGTTTGCGTGTACTTTTCTTTGAATTTTATAGCAGTAAGGTATGGTACAAGGACTCATGCACAACATCAAAATTTTAATAACTTACAGCGGGGTTGAATATGTCTATCTCCTCATGTGCACAATTAAGATCACCGGTCAAAATGACGGGCTTAGACTTTTCCAGCTCCTGCATCAAGCATGAAAAGCTCCTTAAGCATAAGTACTTACCATATAGGAAGTGCAATCAACAATACTCTTTATAAACAATAATGAGTCATTTCTAAAAGAAGAATATCTAGCCATACATAATGCTAATACCTTGTTAAAAATAAATATGCATGTACTGAGTGCATTGCCGTGTTTTTGGAGGTCATAGGTTGTTCTAAAGTCTATTAAAATCTAGGCGTAGAGTTCTAACTAAAAATTAGCTGGAGATTACGACATTGTTGCTGTATGATTATTACGCACTAAGCTGTCTATAGAGACAAATCTGCATTAACTAATCCAGAAAATTACTGGATAGACCCAACACCTTCATCCTGTCAATCTTATGAGCGAATTCAGCATCCGACACGAACAACAGAGTTCTGCTCGTGTACGGGGAGGGAAAGAAAAAATCTGAATGCAGCACGGATAAACAATGTGAAGCTATGACAGTAGACAAATATAGCAAGAGATGTATAGCATATTTGTACAAGAAAGAAACAAAAGGTATGAGCAAAAGCAATCTTACTTTCAAGTAATTGCTCAGAGACGGATCCCATTCCGTAATCCTGTAAGACTAAAATCCAAACCAGAGTCAGTGGTCCAGAAAAGGAAACAACTAAGGGCATGTTTCTTTTGTCAAAATCTGAAGAATTTGAATCCAAACAGATTCCTCATTTGCATCTCCTCTTCCCCACAGAATATCAGCGTATCATCAGCAAAAAGCAAATGCGAAATACACACCCCATTACTGCCACCGCTCCCGACCTCAAACCCCTTAATAGCACCCCTCCCAATCACCCCATTCATCATCCTACTGAAAGCTTCCATGACAATAACGAATAAAAGGGGCGAGAGAGGATCCCCTTAACGCAAACCACGAGAACTCCAAAAGAAGCCCTGAGGAGATCCATTAACCATCATTGAGAACTTAACCATAGGAATAAAAAAAACAATCCAACGACACCACTTCTCCCGAAACCCACATCTCCTCAAAAGATACAATAAGAAATTCCAATTCACATGGTTTGCGTGATTGAGTGGTGATCATCTTCTTCTTCATTGCTCGATGGCTAGAGGATTGTGGGGGCATGTGCTGAATATTCTTAACTATGATTGGGTTATGCCTCGAAAGGTAGTGGATGTTATGCTTTGTTGGAAGAGGAAGTTTGGGGACCCTATAGCGTTGACCATTTGGAAGATGATCCCTGCTTGCATTTAGTGGAGTATGTGGAGAGAACGGAATGACAGATGTTTTGAAGACAGGGCTGGGTCGTTGTCTACTTTGGGGGGTTCTATGTTGCATGCTCTTTTTATGTGGGCTAATTCGGTTTTGGGTTCTCCTTTTGTGGGTTTTCTGGACTTTATTAGTTTTTTGGCTTGTATACTCTAGTTTTTGTCAGTATAGTCTCTTGTACTGTCACTTTTCTTTTCCTTTAATAAGATTGACTTACTTATCAAAAAAATTTTTCTAAACTTAGAGGGTGTTTGGTTAGTAAGTGTTTTGAGAATTTTTAGATGATGTTAACTTTATTGGTATGCGTGTTTTAGTTATTTTTATGTAGTGTTAAAAATGATGTTTGGTTGTAGAATTTTTTGTATTCTGAGAATTCAAAAAAATCCTGAAGATTTTGTTTAAACGAACATGCTCTTACAATCCTAATATTACTCATACAAGCATACCAATATAACTCAACATTTCTTTTTTTACAAACATCAATACAACTCAACAACTTTTACACGCATGCCAATAAAGCTCAAACATCACCTAAATATTCACGTCATACTTAGTTGTGTTCAACAACCAAAATTTTGGCTCTCTAAAATTTTATCATCAATACAAAAATTTCACTCTCCTCACTTTTTCACCAATTTCCATAAACTTTTTCACTTTTTCACCACCTCCCATAAACTTTTTCACTCTCTCTCTTCACTTTTTCATCAACTTCTCAAAATGAACATGCCCTAAGAGACTCTGATGAGAATGCAACATAATTTGCAAGAAAGAAATAGGCTAGAAACTCAGAAATATGCTTGAGGTTAAGTACCAGTCTTCTCAAGCCATCTCCAGAATTAGGGACATATCCACTCAACAGGTAAAATGAATCAAACTCTGCCATCACAAGTCGCCCCTCACTATCATGATCTGGTATGCCAAGGCCATATCTGACCGTAAGCGGCTTTATCTGTCAGACAAGCGCCAATGATTACCAACAAACAATACTGCTCAAAACCGGAATTAAAAGCAAGAAGGTTTCTTGTAATTGAAAAACCAAGGCAACAAATAGCTTTAAAATGGAGTATGAAACACACCGTTCATAAAACCAAGTAAACAATGTTTATCTCGAACAAATAGTTTGCAAACGGGATTTTATTCAACAACAGTAGCACAGTAAAACCATGGTTCTTTTTCAAGATCACAACCCCACCATGTAATCCTCGAATTAGTAAGAGACGGAATCTGATATGTCATCAAGCTCGTCGCATCCATAAACTTTTTCTCCTCGCTGTTTTCAGTTACAAAATCATTTCCAAACGGAGTGCACAGGTCAAAAGCATGTACTGGAAACAATTTTCCGTGCTTTCTAACATGACTTGAATTGAATATTCAGCAGGATTAGATTTGCAAGAATAGCCATGTCTTCAATACTACAAACAAACAAACAAAATATCCTATTTGCCAGATAGACAGAATGAACAAATGTTACAAATGTCGACAATTGACTTGAACTTCTGAGGATATGACATTTTTTTTATAAGTAAGCACAGTTTTATTAGAAAGAAAGAGAAGGAGTCGAATTCAGTACAAAGACTGTACCGAATTCACTCAAAGCATACAAATGAAAAAATTAAGAAAATCAAAATAGTCTAAAAAACGACCCCCAACACAACATTAGCCCATATGAAAAGAGAATGAAACACATGACATTGACAGCCTCTTCTTGGAAAAGAACAACCATACCCGTGAGATTATCGCCGTTCCTGAATAACCAAGTTTGGAAACACTACAACTCCAGAAGCTATTCTCATAGCCATCTATGAGAGACTGTTTAATATTCTCAACATCCTTCTCCTGATGCAAGAATTTAAAGATGCAATTAGATAAATGAAAAACATTTAAGACACGGCATAGAGGAAATGAAGAATACCATTAATTGGAGCGTGATGCTTGCAACTTCTTGAATGTAGGAAAAGAAAAGGAAAGAACATAATAGGCCACATTCATTCACCCAACGAACCAATTATGTGCCCCCAACGAAAACAAAACTTCACAATGAGATTAGAAGGGCTAAGCTTTAGCTTAGACCTCTGTTGTGAAAAGAATATTCTACACTTCTGAATAGAAAATGCAGTACCTGTAGTTTGGTCTCTTGTAAGCACAAGACATCAAAACCCTCCCTCTGGGAAAGTTGAAGTGCTGAAAATCTCTCTGACTTCAATAAAGCTCTTAATCCATTGACATTCCAAGACATAAGCTTAATAGTTTTTGTATCCCCATTTAGAGGTGGAGGCCTCATGGTTCTAGGGTTATATGGAATCCAACCTTTCTGAGGCTTCTTGTGGGCAAGCACCGTCCATGGTTCAGTTTGTATGACAGGTATAACTCCTTCATTAGCGTGGACAACTTCAGTAACAATTTCTGAAGAAACTTGTCTCTTTGTCCGGGAGAGCTTCCCACCTGGCAACACTTGCAACAGCACAGTTAATGCTTTATGTTAAACCAATCAAATGAGCAGCTTAAACAGACCTTATAGAAGGAGGAGGGAGAGAGAGAGAGAGATATTTTCTATAAAATAATCATGTCAAAGCATTATGGACAGTAAGAAAACATTTACATATTCTAAGCACCTGAAACCTTATCAGAGCCGATTGACAGCTTTTGTCTCTTTGGGACTGTTTTAGTATTGACTCTGACGGTATTACCTTCAGCAGAAGTTCTCTTTATTCTTCCCTTACGCTGTGGAAGCCCAGGAACCTCCAAATCATTGTTCACGTCTTCATCGTGGTCTTCATTAGAGAAATTCTGAACCTCACATTTCACTGATATATTTTCCATAGAAAAGGAGGATACTAGTTCTTCTACACCCAGAGAACAGTCACCTGCACATTCAAACAAGCAGATTACATGTATTCATTAGGCTCTGTAGGACACAGAGGGATAGAAAAAATGCGTTTCTTTACCTCCTTGTTATCACACGGTATAAACTACTGAGGAAGAATATGTAGGCGTACCATTTAACTTTGTGTTTGTAAAACACTTCAAAGCATGCACAAGATCACATTTGCGGCCTTTAGGAGGTACTCCAACGCTCCTGACAATTCAAGACGATTATAGGACACATGAAACCACAAGAAATAGAGCTGAAAGGTACAATCCCCTACTGATCAACAGCTACACTCTTATCATTCTCCCCAGGACAGAACCATTTCCAATAGTTGAAGAAGTGTCAAGACTCTAGAAAAGCTCGCTTTCGCTCCTAAAGGACGTAACCTCCTACTTACCTCAATGTAGCTCTGAGCTCCTGAACTGTCATTGCCTCAATTCTTGCCGAGTCATCCATAACTCGTTCAATCTCACCTGAAGAGCTTCTCACACCATTTTCCTGTATGTCAACCAATTCCAAATAAATACGAACTATCGACCCGGTACGCTCGAATGACCATAAAGCATAGAACAAAGAATACAAGCAAGGCAAAGCAATATCAAAACAACCTTGACAATAACCTCCTCTGGATCCGGGTTCGTACCCATCAATCCTCTCCGTTTCTTATGTTTATTGTCCTCAAATGTCACGGGTACGGATGAATTCGAGACGAGTCGGTTAGACCCCATTGCGCTTACTCTCGAAGAAATCAATGTTCCACTTCTCAAATTCCTCCCCGGAGCTACTGCAGCGCTACAATTTCCTTAGTCAGTCGAGCAAGAAATTTCCAACTAAGTATAAAACTGAATCCCCGCCATAAAAAAAATATAAACTTAAAACATTTCGACTTTTTGCGAATTTTGTTCCTTCTATTTTGCGGAATCTTTTCCCTACCCTTAGTTTCTCGGCGACCAAATACAGTCCAGAGAAAATATGCCATCAAAGAAAAAGAAAAGCGAAAGACAAACCTTGGAAGGTTCATAAAACTCTTAAGCCCTAGATGCAATGCTTGTTTCATCGATCATGAGAGAGAGAGAGAGAAACGTGCGTGGTAAGCAGGATATTGGGGGATACTGAGGTTTATTGGGGTGTGTTCAAGAGGTTGGAAATGCTTGTTTCATCGATCATGAGAGAGAGAGACGTGCGTGGTTTAAGAAGGATATTGGGAATTTGGGGGACACTGAGGTTTATTGGGGTGTGTGCGAGATGATGGAGATTTGGAGTTTGTATGCAGAGATGTTTGAAATTTTAGAGTAGGTTCGTTACCTAGAAAGTTCAGTCTCTGTTTCCGTCACCGGTTCTACGAAGAGGCGTAACTGGAGTTCATTTTGGGTCACTAATGGAAGCAAACTTTTCCATCGGTTCGGCGAAGAATCTGATTCCAGTTCATTTTTTTCCCCCACTTTAAAACGTGTCGTCTTATTATAAGTAGGACGGCGTCGTTTTACTTTTTTTAACAAAAAAAAAAGATAACGCATGCATGGATCAAAACGACGAGTTTTGATCCACGCAAAACTGCCTTAACTCCTAAACCCTTAAGTCTTCCCCTCGGCCCTCCCCCGAGCCTTGTCTCAGCCGCCCCAGCCCCAGGTCACCTCGATCCCTCCCCCCAACTCAGAGCCTTGTCCCAGCCGCCCCCAGGTCACCCCGAGCCCTCCCACTCTCTCAGCCCTCCACTGCCCTACAGGGTCAGTGACGTCTCTCTCTCTGGCAGTTCGGCCTCCACTGTTGCGCTCTCTCTCTGTATGTCTCTCTTTCTCTCACGGCTACTGCCTCCACTGTTAATGCGAATCTGTTAATGTGTTAATGCGAATCTGTGCTGCTGTGTTGTTGAGAGTTTTTGCGCATTTGGGTGATGCTGGATTGTATATGCTTGTTGGTCTCCAATGGATTGTAGAAACTGCAATATGGATTGTATATGTTTGTAATTCTCCATTGATTTTTTTGTTGTTGTGTTATTTAGAAACTGCAATATGAATTTTTGTTGTGTTGTTGAGAGTTTTTGTGCATTTGGGTGCTATTGCATTTAAGCATACTTGCTCTCTTTGCCTATTTTGTGGTTTGGAAGGGTTTGCGCTTATTAGTTAGGTGAATATTACATTGTCCCGGTAATTAATAGTAAAAGTATTGAGTATAGTAGGATCAAATGGGCCAAAAAATATTGTCCTGATAATTAAATGGGCCGAAAAGTTGTTGGAATTCCGCTATCCGCTTCCGCTAAGTCCGCTAAGAGTCGGAAGCAGAAGTAGACTCAATTTTGGCTATCCGCTAGTTAGCGGACCGGATGTCGGAATGTCAAATTCCAGTTCCGACTAGTCTATTATTCACCCCTAGTGACAACCACGTGCGCAATGTAATTTTTGTCAGCCCCAATAAAAAGGTAGAATTATTTTTTTCGCATTTTCTTGAAATTTTTGTTCTTGGAAAGTTAGAGGTTAAATACACTTTGCTCCCTTATATTTGGGGTCATTTATACTTTGCACTCTTATGTATTATTTTTGACACATTAGACCCATAAAGTTACACATTTTTTCAATTTGGACCTCGTACCCAATTGCCCGTCAATTTAGACGAATTCCGTCAAAAAATTTACACATTGCCCTCTTATCTTTGGGGGTATTTACACATTGTCCCCTTATCTTTGAGGGTATTTACACATTGAGCCCCTTATCTTTAGAAATTTTTACACATTGCACCCCACGTTTTGACGGAATCCGTCTAAATTGACGGAAAATTTGGGTACGGACCCAAATTGAAAAAATTTGTAAGTTAAAGAGTCAAATGCGTCAAAAATAATATATCGAGGTGCAAAGTGTAAATGACTCCAAAGATAAAAAGGGCAAAGTGTATTTAACCCGGAAATTAGTTAAACACTTTTAGTCTATAGGATGTGAATTATCAAGGCCTATCAATATTCTATTATCAAAAAGTGCGTATTAGTGAAAATTAAAAACTTGCAACTTCAAAGGATTTTTGCTAACTTATACTACAATCAATTATTTGGAGGGGAATTAAAAAAAATAAAATTGGAGGGAAATATATCTTTTCTCAGGCAGGAGGTGAACGATTCTTCTCACCCAAATTTGGACATCAAACCTGCAAATTTTGAAATAGGTTTCATCCTCATTCCTTATGCACAAAAGATTCTAAAGGGAAGGAGTAACTTTTGAAGAAATCAATGGCAAAATCAGCCATGTTTATTCAGTAACCATCTCTCTATCCTTTTTGGGGAAATAAAATTCTAAAATGGCCCCCTTATAATGTGTATTACCAAAGGAATATGAGGCTAGGATTGCAGATTACAACCTCAGGCAATCAGCCGATACTTACATAATGAACAACATATAAGAAACTCAAGAATCTGCAATCGAAATCCCCCTTTACACCTATCAATCAGTAAAATCTAGGGTCTAAACCTGAAATGTACACCAGCGCTTGGGTAATGATCGGGAAGAACCCCAGGAAACAACATGGAAGAGCCCGTCAGAACTGCCAAACCTGCTTCTCTCACTCTGTTCTGTTTTCTCTCTTCTGAAAATACCAAAATTTCCATTCAGGAGGCCAGCCGTGGAAGGGACATAGTGAATCACAGAAACTATTTAAGTGTCAATATCAAAATCATTCAGGCCGGGAGGAGATAAGGGTGGGATTGCTGAAGGGAGAGATGCGACTTCTTCGATTTCCAAGACCTTTCTTGCCTTCACTTGAGCTTCTCGACTGTTACCCATCTTTCTTGAAGTCACCCCAGATGGGATTTCCCTAGAAGAATTACTACTCTCAATGGATTTTAAGAAATTGTCTCTCGACACATTTGTTTCCATGGCTGATGTGATTACAGAGCTAAAAACGCCAGATTCCCTCAGACCTTTTATAATGACCTGTGGAAGAAATAGAAAAGAGTTGGAGAATTTCTAACACCCAAAAATAGGTGCCAAGAACATGAACTGTTGCGTTAAAAATAATCTTAAGAGATGGTAGCCTTCAGACAATTGAACTCACCATAGGAGCATAAATGCGAGTCAAGATACCCTTCCTCAAAAGTTTCAAGGTTAGTTCTTTGTCAGTCCACACAATTCGTTCGCGGTACCTATAGCAGCAAAGTAATGTAAATGAAAGCAAAATTCTATAGAAACCAAAATCAATAACATTTATCTCATTTATAACACACCCTCTTCTTTAACTAGTAACAGGTGGCGCTGTAGGTCATTGAGGAAACGAGAAAACTTGAGAAAAAGTGTCATATTACAATCCTAGAAGTGGGTTGTCATCCCCTGTGATTGCCTTTTTTCTTTTCTTTTTCGTTTAAACCACTCACATTAAATGTTAGAAGGACCAAAATGCTGTCATTCGAATGCTATGATGCCCAAACGTACCCTTTATAGCATGCAATGAGCAGAACCTGATATTAATTTTAACATTGTATGAACTCTTTGACAATTGCAATTAAGGATAGAAAATGTTTGTAGTATTCCTCATACCAGCGAAGCATTTCCTCTTCTGTTGCAGTTGAAGCAATTATGAATGCCTGCACAGCATATAGAAGGACAGAGCTGTAAGAAAGATGACCCAAACATAATCAAGCGTCTGCATGATCTTTACCAATAAATTTAACCACCAATTTAAGATAACCTCTTAAGGCCTCTTTGTAGCACTAAGAATTTCAAATATGACTAGTCATATTATAAATGATACCCACCCTCTCTGTCTCTCTCTCTCAAAAACACACACACACACACACCAATGTTTATGTTTAATGTAACTAAAACAATACTAAAACAATTCTTTGGCTAATGTGAAGGCATCAGGACTCACAGTTCTGTCAAACTCCAGCATGAAGCATCTTTTAACATCTTCCTTCGTAGGCTTGCACCCACACCGATTACGTCTTGAAGTTAAATCAGAAAATTTAGGGTATGTGTAATGCAGAACAGCAGCCTCATCTAGTTTGATCTCACTAAAAGATTGCACAGCAAACACAAGTGAGTTTACAAGAAATGAAATACTCTGTCCATTAACTAGTAATTTAGAGACATTGGATCAAAAACTTGGGCAGTAAACAAAAATCAGTAATCAAGTAGGTTGATTACCAACATTCCAATGACTCAAGTATAAAAATATACAAGTTTGTAAATATGTTGAACTGTTCATCATAAAAGTAACATATTATTTGTAAATTTAAGCGCGCATTTACAAAGACATTTAAAAACCCTGAGTGTGACATGCATGGTCACGAACTTGCAGAAATATGACATTGAATAACATACTTTGGGGTCTTCATATAGTTGTGCCATCTGTGTGCACCATTAGGACGAAGATGATCCCTAATCCGAGCAGCTGATTTTCCATTTCCATAGGTCAAAAAGTAGTTTGGATTACCACGGGTTGCTTCTTTGTAGTTGCCGAAATATACATCTTTTGGAAGATGATCATAGTTTTTCTTGAACATAGAGACCTATGCCAACATGAGATAAGTGATATTGGAAAACAGCAAATGCGTCTGTATTTACAAAAGTTGCATGACAATGTTAATGGAAACAAGGGGGATTTTTAATACTTGGTTATGCATTATGCCAAGACTGATGGACCATGCACCTTCAATTTCCTAAGCTACATAATTTAATAAAGATGCCAAATGTATAGGAAGACAGCTCATAATGCAAATATTTTAGTATTACAACATCAATTGAAAATAATGTTGCCAACCTCTAAACTCTCACTCATCCCATCATAGTTAAGAACGTGGGAAGGTGAAAAGATTATACCTCGCTGAAAGGTTCCTTGATATCATCTCGCTCAACACTGCTCTCCTGATATAGACAATACACCAACATACTTTTAAGCAATGTTACTAGCAAGATCAAATGAATTCTAGACAAAGCTGATTCGCTCACATAATTTGGAAAGATAACCATATCCACAGTTCTAGGAACATCAGACAGCAATTGTCTCAAAGAGTACTCCCGAGTTCCTGCTGGATGTAGTAGTTCATCAGTGTCAAGATGGATGATCCAATCCATCCCAGCATCCTAAAATGACAAAGCAATATTAGAACTTCATCACACATTGGTAAGTGCTAGTAATGTCATACAATAGAAGACAATTCAGTATGCATACCCTTGCCGTGACAATTGCAATCTCCATATTGAGTGATTGCTTCACAAACAACTCATAGTTACATGGTTTGTAGAAGAAGCTTGCCAACCAAGTCTCATTCCAGATCCGACTAATTACACGTTATGATAACAGAAATTGGAGCAAAAATAATTAGTTCATAGTACTGAACAACATATTCAACATAATAAAATCTCATAAAGAATAAACAAATCTCACTGTCTCCCCTGCCAATATAATATATAGTTTACAAACTTCATGACTATGAGAGCAAAAATAAATATTCAGAAAAAGGAAGGAGCAATAGATTGGGACTTCTATGGTGCCGAAGACCATCCACCCAATGGTCACCAAATTGCAACTCTTTGTTATAAGTTCATTTTCTTCCATTGAACCAACAATATGTTTATTTTAATACTTCAGACCTGAAAATCAGGCACCAATTTGCAGTGCGCAAAATAGGATATCAACATATCGAAGTTCTTCAGTCTAATGTATAATTTCCTATATCTGGATAGAACAAAGAAAAAGGAATCAAAATACTCAAATAGAAAAGGTCTATAAGCTTTTATCAGAAAGATGAGGGAGGAAACCAATGTTTCTGCCTTTATCCAAAAAATTCCTCTCTTTTTGACACAATTGACTATCTAACATTGACCGAAGATTTCAAAATTTAAAACGAAAATAGACCATAAGCTAAGGTTCCATGTTAAAATTAGCACGAGAGTTATCCAAGTAACAATGAACTATTCAAAGTAGAGGACTTACCAAAATTACAAACCCAATCAAAAGAAAGTGAAATTCAATTTGGATGAAGAATGTACTAACCTCTTAGCTTGCTGCTCTTCTAATTCTTTTGTTCTGTATATAACTTTCACCCCCTGAAGAAAAATAGAAATGCTTAGTCCAGAACAAGAGAAGTCAAGAAGTTAATTACCCAAAAAACAGTCACGAAGTTCAAAACAACAAGGTTATCAAGGTGTGTGGCTCAGACTCACTGGAATTGTTTTTAGGACTTTAGATACATCTGGAGAGGCAGCTTTCCCTTCAACAAAAAGGAAAAAGGTTGAAACTCCAATAACCTTATGATAAAAAATCCATGGCAAAATCTGTTCTAGACCAGCAGAAGTGCTTGTTGTAATACATATCTGGCATACAGCAAAATTGCAAGAGAGGTCAAAATTGTTCCATAATTCACCCAGAAAATAACCACATATTCCGAAAGTCAAACATTCAGAATTAATCAAAAACAAGATCTCAGATTGTTCACATCGATTGAACTAACATGGAAGAATCCATTGAATATTTAAGCATAGCAATTTATCGAACAAACAGTAACATCATAAAGAAGGGATACTCCAATGGACTTAAGGATCAAAAGAAATGGCTTTCAAGGCACTGACTCAACATATGAAGTGACTAACAAAAGACAAAAAGATTCCATAGATACAATGAGGGACATTTCCCCCTTTTGGGTGTTGTGTGTGTGTGTGGGGGGGGGGGGGGGGGGACGGGCAGTTATCATTCAAGGCAATACCAGGAATGAACGAGAAATGAAGGAAAATATATCCAAGTTTTTTCCACAAGAATATAAAACTGCATGCATTTCCTGCAAACTGGCAGTGCCAACTTCGTGCAATAACAGATATTTCTAATTCCTCAATCTGCACTGGGAAAATATTATAGAGTTTGGAGAAAAACTTTAAGCAGAAACGATCATAAATATAGTCTTATAGTTTTGACTGACAAAATAAGAAAGTAATTCACTACATGAAATTAAAAAAAAAAAGAATACACAAGCAAAACAAAAATCTCACTTTGATTACCGATTGGCAATTTTTATACATGTCCGAAATCTATCCTAACACAAAAAAAAAATCACATAATATCTCTCATGCAAATCCGAAATCAGCACAACCCAAATGTGTAACAATCCCACATTGGTTGGGGAATAAAAATAATGTCTTAATATAAGCTTGGAGGCACCTCCACTTGGTAAGCCAGTTTTCTAAGTGTGAATCTCCAAGCTTATGTGGGTCCATTACAAATGGTATCAGAGCCGGTTGTGGGCTCTTGTTCTACCCCGCCACCACGCCTACGGAGTGGCCGGCCATGGATTCGGTGGTACGGGCACGACCCTAGTCCGAAGAATAGAAGGCACGGCCATGAATCCAGTGGAACGGGCATGACCCCAGTCCGGTGAATAGAAGCCCCATGGTGCTCGACCAACGTGGGCGTTGGTCTTAAAGTGTGGTGGTATACCATTTGTAATGGACCCACATAAGCTTGGAGATTCACACTTAGAAAACCGGCTTACCAAGTGGAGGTGCCTCCAAGCTTATATTAAGGCATTATTTTTATTCCCCAACCAATGTGGGATTGTTACATACCACCACACTTTAAGACCAACGCCCACGTTGGTCGAGCACCATGGGGCTTCTATTCACCGGACTGGGGTCATGCCCGTTCCACTGGATCCATGGCCGTGCCTTCTATTCTTCGGACTAGGGTCGTGCCCGTACCACCGGATCCATGGCCGGCCACTCCGTAGGCGTGGTGGCGGGGTAGAACAAGAGCCCACAGCCGGCTCTGATACCATTTGTAATGGACCCACATAAGCTTGGAGATTCACACCTTGGAAAACCGGCTTACCAAGTGGAGGTGCCTCCAAGCTTATATTAAGGCATTACTTTTATTCCTCAACTAATGTGGGATTGTTACAATGCCAGATCCCAAGACCCAAAAAGCTCAAAAAAAGCAAAATCCAGCAACCAAATTTAAACAAAGTCAAAACACCACTAAGCGTTCAACTAACTTCCATTCAGGCACTCACCTTGGGCTTCAGATCCGACCCGTACCCGAACTTCCAATCCCTGAAATATGGGAAGGTAGGCGAGCGGCTGTGACCAAGAAGATCAACGCAATTGGATGCCGAATAACGCGAGGATTGAGAGGTCCTGGATCCGGAAACACCCATGCCCGGGAATTCGTGCTGGTCCGGGTACCAGCGGGTAATCGGGTCGTTGAGGCCGCCCCGCCATTGAAGAATGAAGGCGAAAGAAGCGAGGGTCAACGAGAGAAGTGTGAGGAGCAAGAGGAGACGAGAAGTGAAGGACTGCGAGGAAGACGATGAAAAGGAAGAAAAAGAAGAACATGAGGAGGAGGGTCTGGGGGCAGAGTGGAGACCCGCCATGAGAGTTTGCAAGAAGCGCAAGTTTGGCGCATGTATCTATCTGTCTATTTATCTATTTGCATGCAAGTATGTAGTCTGTGCAGGCGAATTGAGAGAGAGAGAGCGCCCGGGGTCGAAAATGAAGGAGAAGTCAGCAACCCAATGGAAAAACCTGCAGTAGAACGAAATCAAATCACATAGAAAAGCCGTTTTGTCGTTGCGTTATCTTCTTCAGCGGCATCGTTTTTTTTTTATTTTTAAAAACGACCCTTTGATCAAACTATTGATTACCATTTTTCTTTTTCCTCCTTAAAAATATTAGATATTTTTGCGTTATAATATTTGAGACGATTTTTGTGTTTTTCTTCTTCTTCTTCTTCTGTTTTTTTTGTTCTTTTACAAAGTCGAAAAGTGCAAAAAATAAGGGATTGATTTATTTTTAATGACGAATTTTGATTATTTTTAAAACTTAAAAGACGTAAAGTGATATGAGTAAATATCACGTGGAAGATAAATGTTCATAGAGTCGGTCTTTTTTAACGCAAAACATGGACGGATGATGACTTTTGATAATTTTTTAAACTTAAAGGACGTAAAAAACCGTTAAGGTAATTGGTGAGTCAACATTTATTTTTGCTCATACTTAATGGGCGAATAATGAAATTACCCCATAAATTTACTTATAATGCTATCCTATTAATTCCTTTACCCTCGAGATATTAGCTCATCAACATCAATAAGAAAGAAAAACAGATATTATGCTCCCAATTAAACAAAACGTTTTAAAAAATTTAATTGATATATGTTGTAAAATACAGCAATAAAAAAGAGGAAATCACTTGACATTTGCTCCAACATCAATTCCTACCTACATTATCTTGTTCTTGTGTCATGAAAAAAAAAATGTTTGAAATTGGACTTCTCCGTTTGCACACTAAAATTTTACTCATTCTAAAATTTTAACACAATACAAAATTACAATATAATCTCTCTCCATCAAATCATTACTTTTCACTACAAAAAATATAAAAATTACCTCTCTTCACTTTTTCATCAACCCTAATACCTAAAATTTTAACAACCCTCAAATTTTAATTCTCAAACACTAAATGTTCTCTTTAAAGTCAAACAACTAGATTTTCTTTTATATTAGGTTGTGGGTTGTCTCCTGGGTTATTCAGATAGGTTTGGATCCTTTTCAGTGCTGTTGAACCACCAAGCTACCACCTAAGGATGATGACGACCCACCAGATAAAAAAAATCATATCCAGTGAATGATAGAAACTCTCTAACCCATTCTACAAGCAAGATAGAGTAAACTATCCAACACTCCAAACGATCCCTTCCTTGGAAGTGGCAGAGAAGCAGCATGACTCGCAAGTGCAGACAACGTGGAGACTAGAAGAAGTCTATTTTTCCACAGAAGGTTGGCCAATGCATGCATAGCTTGCAAATAAACTATTTGATTTTCAGCACCCATCGCGGGTAGTCTTTAATTTGGACATTGCGTGTGTAATGCCACTTTATTTTCATTTATTTGCTTATTAAATTGTCCAATGGTCGTGGAAAAAGGAGACAGCACTGATTGGACCCAAAGAGAACAGTTTCCCAAATCCTATGAAGCAATTCCAATGGAATAATCTCTGAGTCGGCATTTACATTAGTTTTGTACCAGAAATATCACAAACAAGCACATATGGTCACGACTCACGAGAGTATTTTGTATTTGTTTTTGGGTTTTTTCTTAATGAGACTGGATAGTGCTACGTAGTCAACTTAACCATGTGTTTGGGCGCGGAGAAAATAAGGAACAGTAGCTCTGGGTAGAAGAAAGGAAAACCTGACATATGGAGAACATGTTTCATGGTTTTTTTTTATGATTATGGATCCCATTTCAAATATTTACGAAACTGATTAAGCAGTTTCCTTTAAAACACCATTAAACATGTTTAACGATAAGTGAGTGTTGTAAAGTTTACCCGCAAAGTAGCCTCTAGACGATAATCAGACAGAATCTAAGAGTGGAATCCAAGTTGATTTGTAGCACCAGCTCAAAGGCCAAATCAGAATTTACTTGGTTGAAAGAAAATTTTAACCATTCCTCTCTTTATGATACGAACATCAAGTGATACCATCTTATATAGATTATATAATCAATGTACTCACAAAAGAAGCATAATCAGCCCAGCAAAAAAGAAAAGAAAAGAAAGAAGCATAATCAGCTTGACAGGCTTATGATGACATTCCGCAGATTAGCTGCTTCCAATAACATGGTATAGAATCAATTTTGTGAAAATAAGTGAAAGAATGTTTTGGATCAATCCCAATTTTCTGGCAGTCTTTAATTTGTATCACCTCTTCAATAGCTTCAGAACATCTCCAACCAGATGCAACGATCCGGTGACAAGAACCTGTAAAATAACAATAAGCATAATGACTACCTGGTTAGCATGAGTATCTGTCAAGACTCATGCAGGGTGTAAGTCCTATTATCATAAGATGGCATATCACCGCCGGCATCATTCGTGACAAAATTTATGAAACTATCACAGGCAAAATCGAGAAAACTGCATACCAGATGTTCTCAAAATTCTTGATACAGAAGACAGCCAGCCAACAAAAGGGGAAGAAATTAGAAAAGACACTTAATTGTGATCAAACAAGAGTGGATGAGGAACTTTCTAGGCTTATTTGCCCTACGCATATCTCCACAACCCTATATGCTGCCTAGGTCATTCCAATATCCTGTCGATTTAGAACAGATTGCCATCTCAGAGAGTAATCTTACCTGAACTTTTAATGATGGGTTTTCTTTGACACAATCCCGCAGCCATTTTATAGTCAATGGCAATGAAGGCATTACCGCACTGCAAGCAAAATAATTATCTGTAGGACTGCAATGAGAAGCATCCTCGTAAAGAAATTCATGAGGTGGTAAAATTGAAGCATTGTCCATCCTGGCACCCTTGTCATGCAAAGTACCTACTTCTGCATGTGAACAGAAAGCATTTTTATACAATATACATATTTCAACTTTCAAGTGCATTACTTATCCAGATTCTAGGAAAAAATACATGGTTCTGATTTCTTCAGTCCCTCAGTCAGCGATGGAAGTATACAACACTTCAGGTATAAGAGGTACAGCCATGATTTCACCATCTGACAAGTTTGGCGAGGAACTATTTCCACAGCCCTCGTTGTTGAGAAACCCAAGTTTCCCCCACTATATCTTGGTGGGGTGCTTCAAATGTTCACCAGACATGGAACCCAAAACCTCAGAAAAAGACAAGCGATAGCGACAAACTTTATACACAAGACATCTCAACTTAGCATTGATCCCAAGAGGAACACTTCAAATGTTCAACTTAACATTATTCCAAGACTCGTGATTTAGATTGACTAACAACAATATCTGTTACGCTGGCAACATAACTAACAAACACGCAAGCTCAAGAGTAAACCAAAAAGACGGGGCATACCCTTCCCATGGATAACCTTCTCCCAAAGTTTCTGGAGGTGAAATTGCCAAGACAAATCCCTGCTGCAGATATCTGAAGGAATGGCTGAGGCACCAGAAGTAACCTTGTTATATGTTGACATACTTGGTACAAAAAGGGCCTTCGAGAAATGAGTTACTGCACAGAATTATATATAATTCTTAGTGCAGGCTTCTAAGTCTGCTGACCATGTTGAATTCTTCTTGGAAAGAAACATAAGCAGAAAAAAACGAAGGTTATGTTTTCATGCCATCATTTGGGCCAAATGACACTCCCAACACCATAACTAATAGTGGGTGGAATCTGAGGATCAGGTCCCCGGAAAAGCACGAGTTACTGACCAATAGGAAGAAGAGGGAGAGAAAGAAGAAAGAGGGGGGGAACAGAAGAAATTTTCCATTTACTATCTTCTGAAACCTCTACAACTGGCATTTGCTTCCATAGTAATTGTGCAGCAGTAATGGTTAGAATATATTGGCACTCAATATTCTCTGAAATTCTGCTCATAAAAAATCAAGTATAATTTGTTTCCATGTTTGTCAAGATTGTAGAATCTAGCATGTGAATTTACTTGATTGTTCCCGTGTATTATGCCACAGCTCTATATATTTACCTTTTTGTTTTCAATGAAATAAATAGAGCACTAACCAGTATCAAGACAAGGATTGATCCAGATGATTGGACCCCATAAAATTAGGGATAAATGCACTTTGCACCCTCCAACTACGAAAGTCTTGATACTTTGCACTCCTATTTATTATTTTTGTCACATTGCACCCCCAACTATTGATTTATGACACTTTGGACCTCATGTTAAAAAATTTCGTCAATTCTGACGGAAATTAATTTTTTGGCCTCTTAAATTATGATTCTACCATCATAAAATGGTCACTACTAAAAAAATTACGGGGACAAAATTGTCATTTCACGTGCTAAAAAATCATTTTTTCTTCCAAATTAACCTAAAATTTTAATGGAGGGTGCAAAGTGTCGAGATCCCTATAGCTGGAGGGTGTAAAATACATTTATCCCATAAATTCAAATAGATACCAGAAATACTAGGATGCAGTCGTATGATATGAGATTTAGTACGAATGTCAGATTTACAAGAAGAGGATGTAAATTGAGGTAGAGAAGAAGACTTCCATACGATTCAGCAAATATATCTATAAATGAAGCAAACTAATAAAGCAAAACTCCTTAGCTAGCTTAGAGTAAACAGAAGTCTGTTGCACTGATTAATCAAGAGGTTTCATATGTGTTGGTAGACAGATGATCTCTTGAAGAAAGCGAAAAAGAAAACAAAAAAATTACAATTTATTTTAAAAATGCAAAGCAGTAATACCTGAGGAAGAACATGTACTCACAAGCCGTGGAAGCAGAATCTGAGGGTCTCTCACATCCATGCAATTGAACAAAAGAATCTACGGCAAGGTAAAACAACATATATGAGGAACCAATTACTATCCATTACAAGCCAACATAGAAACAGACAAAGCATCCATCAACAAACATGCAAACTAGATCGCCATAAGCTGTCCAGAGACACCTGAACATATAAACCCGCTCACTATGTCTAGATGTTCACCGTGGATTTGTACCTGCTTTAATAATTTGTCTGACTCCTCCATCCTCTCACTTTTATGTTGGATGTGACCATTCCCCAAAATTTCCTCATAGTTGTCAACCTTTAAAGAAGAAGAAGAGGATTTCTTGATGCCTCTAGCAGCACTAGAGAACCACTTGGCACAAAATTCCATGCTCTCGGGACTGTGAGCTCCATCCAAGTAGAAGATCAGGTCTCCACAAGAATTTTTAGATGAGTTTAGTGGCTTACTGGATTCGGAATACATATCACAAACTATCTGAGCCCTTCCAGAAATTTGTGCAGTTGAAAGACCTCTAAGAAAAGCCTCTGGCAAATCTGCTTCCCGGATATCCTGATTTTATATTGCACAAAGTTAAGTCAGTTAAAGGTGGAAAAAAACAAAAAATCAGTAAGAGAAATGGGGAAAAAGAGCATCTTCTTAACCCCAAAAGTTCCACTGCAAAGAGGCACATTACACTTTCAAGTGCCCAGGATAATTAAAAAGTAGCAGTAAGAGGTGGCATGAATCTTTTTTTTTCTCTTTCCCTCTTTGCAGATATCTCCTATTGGCTAACCTGAACAATATCGCATGTTTATGGGTCAAAGAGAAGCCATTGAGCCCAAAGGACATTGGCCTACACGACATAGTTGACACCACACATATCCATTTTGTGCCCTAATGAAAACTAAAGTTTCTTACTTAAAAGGTTGTCCCTTATTTTTGTCACATATGTAACCAATTCCATATAATTCCAGTAGCCTCTCATGACAAAAAACTAGAAAGGTTCAGTGAGTTCACAAGCCTGGAATATATCGAGATACAGTTTGCATGTAAAGCAAAAACAAGTGGCAAGTGGATTTCAACCAACATTTTGGAATAGCTTTTCCCAGTTCCCTGTTCTTTGAAGCCAACATTTACAAAGGGAAACAGCAAGACCGGCATTAATGAACTGATGGTCACCAGACAAGCTAAGCTTCAACCCACCCAACTTTTTCTTATCCAGAGGTGCAGCTACATTCAATGGAACCTGCAAACGATAAGAATAAATAAATTAGCTATATTACTATAAATTCATCAGTCATTGTCTGAATGGGTGATTCTGTCCATGTGCATGCATGCATGCATATGTGTGTTTGAACATGTATTTAAGTTGTTGCTGTTAACGTGATGTGGTTGCAGGTACATTTGTAAGTGTTAAACCCGGACTAATTTTTTGTTACTACTTCTGGTGGTGTGAAATATAATAAGAGAACCAATGGAAAGAAAAAAATGTATGATGATAGTCATTCCTTCAGATTGGCACAGTTTCAAGTTTAGCAGTCTTTCCTCTTTATTGTATGCATGCATGCTAAGCATCCCAGATTGTATAAGCACATAGTGCTGCTAGATAAGGCTTGTCACAGAGAATCATGCTTCAATATACTTATTTTCTTAATTCAATGTAACTACAATGAAGTTGAAACAGATCTGAATACCTCGGTATATGTAGGCTCAGGAATTTATGGTACTTTAATTAAATAACTATTTTTGAGAGTTATCACTTGCATAATGAAAGTGGTAACGCCATTTATGATTCTATTATTCATTCAAGAACATTACCCATCTGAGAAAAGAAAAAACAAACACAGATGAAAACACAGATACATGAGAACACATTCTCATCAGATTATGTCGTCATACAAAACAGGACCAAATTAAAACTGGAATAGATTCAGAAACTGAACTAATCTGCCAAGCTAAACACATAAGAGTCCTCAGGTCACCAGCTAAACCAACTCAAGAACTGGAAACCTGTGACTAATGTTTTTGCCCTAAAAACAACATAGAGCAGCTCATGTCAAGGCAAGCTGAAGTAATTTCAGCAAGACATTGGTAGCAATGTAGGCACTTCATAAGAAACAATATAGTGGTAAATCTTTGACGTGACTTTTTCAGGTATTTCTGAGGAATGTGATTACCTTCAGTTCATGGGCCCTCTCCAGAATAACATCCATTGCTTCAGAAAGTTGGGGTACCGTGAATGCAGGAATTTGAGGCTTCAGGAGCAGGGAACACATCAACCCAATTCAGAAAATACTTGTAAATGAAAACTGCCACTTTGAATAATCAAAACAGAAGTATTGCAATAAAAAAAACCATTAATAAAGAGAACCAAATACATTATTGTCTGAGCTGCTTGAAGGAGGTTTATACCTTGAAAATTCCAGCCTTGTGTGAAGCTATCAATCCAAGGGTATTTCCTGCATATTAAAAGTTAAGATCAAACTTAGGCATCCAGATACATTTATCTTTCACTGTGCTACAGATGAGGAAAAATTACAGAGGAATACCAAAAGCAAAATAGTTTGCTACTTGAGTCAAACAGGTTAATCACTCCAACAGAAATAAGTTACCCATTTTCTGGACATTGAGATAGAACTGGATCCATAGAAAACCAAACACAACAAACTTATTGAGTCAGAAAGCACGCACCCAAGGTCTCTGTATGATCCATCCCTAGAGAAGCAATGCCACAGACAATAGGCTTTTCAATCTGCATGGCTCATCACCAATCGTCATGATCATCAAAATTTATTCATGCTTGAAAAAAGAAGGCAAGTTTTCATGTATCTAAAATCAATGATTAGCATTTAAACACAGAGAAATGAGAACTTTGAAAAGATTGAAAAAATATGAATCTAGAAAATTCTACAAATAGGAATATACCACTAGGGGGACTGAGAGAGAGAATCCATACCACATTTGTTGAGTCCTTCTGGCCCCCAAGACCAACTTCAATAATAGCAACATCGACCTACAGAGAGGAACTATTTTCAGAGACAAAATTTGTTCCTGACACAATAGTTGAAGAAGCTGCGATACCTTATCAGATGCAACTGTTGATCATTACAAATTGCTTAAGATGATGGATAACCAAATTAGGATTCTACTTATACACATAGTAGCACATTGCTTGAAGGCCATAGAAAGGCACAATGACTTGAGAACATAAAATGTATTCAGTTAAATCATAGGTTGGTGGAGAAGTAATTTTTTATGAGGCTATATGGTTTGATGCTTTGTGTGTTAGAAATGGATAAACGGGGGTGATCTCTTGTTCTTACTTTAGGTTGCAAAATGAGATCTTACAGTAGAGTTAAGTGGAGATGGTTCATATCTGAATGGCTAGAATAACATTAAAGAGGATCTTCTTGATTTCAGGGGCAGGGCTGCGGTTTGAGCCAAATAAATGAGATGCACATTAGGTATGTACGTATTTTAAATACAAAATCCTTTGTATCTCAGGCCCTTTTTCTTTTCCCTTAACGTGTATCCTATATAAAATGTCCTCACTTAAATTTCTCTCTCCTTTCTTTTTGTAGTCATTAATAAATATTTAACAGAAAAGAATAATACAACCCTAACACACCTACAGTATACAAGATATATAGTCAAAAGAATGAGGAGGAGAAAATGAAAAAAAGCTCCTTAGTAAAAAAAAATTGACAGAAATATAGAAGGTTGGGAGCCAGGGGAAGGGGGGGGGGGCAAGAATTGTCTTCAAGCACAATACACGAGACGTAAGGCAAAAAACTTTGTGCAATCTGCTAGGTCATATAGGGATCAAAGAAAGAAAACAAGAGAGAACGAGACAGAGAGAAAGAGAACAAAATGCAAAAGCACGCATTGCAGCTGCTAGCCAGTTGCAAAACAAGAACCAAGAAAATTGCTAACATATCGACAACCAAAGGATCCATGACTTACCTTTTCACATATAAATATTTTAAAAGCCAAAACGGTGAGGAACTGGAATAAATGAGGCATTGGCAGGTGCTCTGTAACCTTTTCCTGCAGATTTTAACTTTAGAGAATAAAAAAAATGCTATTCTATGAGTTGTGATTTTGAGGTGGAAAGAGGCATCAATTACCTGCGTTGCACTATAATGTGAAGATGTGAACACAATAAGTATTACCATGTGATGCACTATAAAAATGTGAACCCATATATCAGAATTTGGGTCTAAACATCAGCTTTAAGTTTCCTAAAACACACTCAACCTTCCAGTTGAGATTCTTACACTCACTGTTTCCCACCCTCATTATATGACTAACTTTCTATCATCTTTCATTTCCTTTGTGTATGGCATAGAAAGAATTATACCTTCAATTGGTTCCAACAATCCCAAAAATATTGTAGAAATTTATCTTCAGATATCTCCAACCTACAAAGGCAATCCAAATGAGAGGCAAATATTAATACTGCAGAGAATTTTCAATCATCAAGAACCACATGATTTCAAATGAAGCCTTAAACATAATATCCACAAAGACGTTCCAACATAATCTCCAGGTAATTTAATCAACTTCTACAAAAGGGCATGCAAATAAAATGACTCCGTGGTTAACTTTCATAGCAAGTAAAGGTCCAAATTTATGATTCTAGTCCAGTGGCCTTTTGTTTTCATGTATTCCACAAATTAAACCTGGAGAATTTCATAGGCACTGGTCATCCGTCTTGTTATGGATTTCCTACTACTGTACATTGAAGATAAGTAGCAATCTATGATATCAATTAATACAACCATTGCACTCCCAATTAATTGGAAATAAAAATCTTCTAAAATGGGACTATTTAAGGGCATTGATATCATCACTATATCTGCCATCACACGAACAAAGACAGAGGATCAACCACAATGTTGATATCAGTGATCCATTGGAACACTTACCCATTTATACGAAATCGTTCTCTGACATCAATTAAGTGAGGGGAAGTGAAAAGTCCAGTTTGAAAACCACACTCCCTTAGAATAGCCTCAGAGAATGTGCATGTAGAACCCTGAAGGGTGGATCCATTAAGCGAACAATAAAATCAAGAAGAAAGCATATTCAAATATCAATTTCTTTTGCTTACCTACTAATATCTCTGTTCCTTTTTGTAATGTCAAACAACTACACGTGCTACATAATGATAAGGAATTTCTAACATCTGATAAAATAGTAAAGGTTGAAACTTCATATGAACAGGTCTCAAGTTAGTCTGCCCTAAAACATAAATGGAATAGTACCTTCCCCTTAGTTCCAGTAACATGAATTATATTGAGCCCATCTATATGTTCCTCCAAGCCAATAATCTGTACAGAAAACATTCATTGTTCATCGAGAAGTTTTGTTCACCAAAAGATATTTTTCAGATTGGATGAGGAACTACAATATCAAACTTCAAGGACCATCTGTTCCTAAACCAGAAGAAAGGTTCGAGGAAAAATGACAATTAAAGTTAATTATTGCCCCCCCCCCCTCGCTTTTAGATAATTGAGCTGAATGCTCTTCAGATCATATTTAACCTATTGGAAATATCAGCCACAAAAGCTTAAGCTGGTGGCAGCGGCTAAGTATGAATATCAGACCTATTACCAGTACAACAAATATGCATGGAAGCTATGAGCATACAGCATTGTTAGGTGGAATTACTTCAAATGTGCAAGAAGTACACCAGAATTACCTTGAGATATTCGGACATTCTTTCCAATTTTCCAAATTTGCCACCTACAGATGATTTGTCTCCTCGATTCCTACGAGTTATGAGAGAGGAGAGTGCTTCCATGGCTGCTTCATAAGAGGATGGGAGAGGAAAATCTTGCACACACCCCTTCACAATCACATCAGTTACCATCTTTTCCACGACTTCAGACGACATCTTTGTATTAGACACCTAATTCATTAAGCCAAAAAGCAACTTTGAAAATTCGAGAACAATTTTGTACACCAAACAACAAGATACAGAGATAACTATCCAATCCTACGAATCATAGCTTTCTCGTCTGATAAATCTCTAATGAATAGTAAAACAGAAAGTTCATGATGTAAACAAACTAAGAAGATGAGAGAAACAAAAGGAAGGGAAGACAACGAAGATCATGAAACAAGGTAGAAGAGCCAGAGAGATGACAAGAAACCAGAAACCTTTATTTTCTTACAAATCCACTCAAAAAAATACAGTTGTTCACTATCAATCACATTTTCCTTCTTGAATTTTTTGATGTATTTTATTACATGTATAAATATAGCACAACAAAATAAATAACATTCTTAGCGGATAATCCCAATTTGGGTTTAATAGTACATCCCAATAGGGGGCAGTCATACTTGTTTAATTTATCTCTCTCAACTTGGATGCCATGCGGCGGGCCTTGGAAAGTTTTAGCATAAGAAGTAGGGATTCGCAAATCCTCCAGACGTAGAGCGCGCAGGGCCTTGAAACCAAATACATTACCCACAATGGAAGTAAACATGTTAGTAACAGAACCTTCTTCAAAAAGGTCTAAGGGGTAAGCTACATAAGCAATAAATTGACTTTCTTCTCCAGCAACTGGCTCGATGTGGTAGCATCGTCCTTTGTAACGATGAAGACTAGTTGAGCTTACTAAGAAAGAGTGGCCCCAGAGAAGTCAAATTCCTTGGAGACTCAGCATTTTGCTTTCCTTAAAAGGGCTCCACATCCAATATATTTAGGATGGAAATAAATCTCCACGTGCATTTTTTTAGGTGCACACACATTCAGACACAGGCTCAAAAAAACTGTAAGCATTTAGCATGAAAATTGAGGTGGTCGACTTAAGTTTGCTTTATATTTTCCCTATTTGCAACAGCCTCATATTAACTGCACTTCTTTTAAATTAAAAAAGTATCTAATTTCATCGGGAGTTTGTTGGATTATGGAGTTTCTTAGACATTTATCAGAGGCATGGACAAAAGCATACATGCAGAACGACTAATCCTGAGCATACGGTTTCTTATGGGGCTAACTGTATCTAGAGAGATGGCGTGACTTTACGTTATCTCCATTTCTTTTTATGAACAATTATGTGATTTCATTTGGAAGTAGCGTCCACTATTAATTTATCAGAAGCATGCAAAAAGCATAAATGGAGTGCGTGTAATTCTGAACCTACAGTTTGTTTGAAATTGGGCGTACTGTGTCTAATGAGATGACGTGCATCCTGATAAGCCGGAAAACAAGTTAAGCTCCATTTTCTTTTAATGGAGAATTGACACTCTCTCTTATGGAAGTGTGAAACTCCAAATACTCCACACTTCAGGTAACCATTCGCATAAACAAGCATCAGGAAGCATCAACCCTGCAAAACATAACATCAGTCAGTCAACATACCAAGATGAATTTCACAATGGGGTACTTTTTCCGAAGAATGTAGCAGAGAACACAACTGGATGCCTGCAACCGTAAGAATGCACTGCCATTTGCCACAGAAGGCATGACAATGTTAACAACCACCAAGTAAGTTGTAATGCTTTTCCCTTATTCTTATGATCTACCGTTATAAATATGTATGCAAAATAAAAGTCTTGATGGTTTCCAACTTGTTTCCCTGCCTTGTTTCCCCAGTGCGTTCTTTGTGGCTGTTTTTTTTTTATATAGTTTTCTTTGTGGCAGTTTTTACGGCTTGCAACATCCAATTTTTTCACGGCTGTTTTATACTTTTTCTTCTTAATATAAAGCCAGCGTTTTGAGTGAGTTACATGTGATGATCTTGATTAGGGTTCAAGCTTCTACGGGTCCCATGTTTGTTTGTTTTTGCTTCTAAGGGTCCCATGTTTGTTTGTTTTTATACACAATTCGTTAAAATCTCAACAATTATTATCATGCTAGATGCACCTTATAAATGGTTTTTTATAAGGTTGTCAGGTATGACAATCTTGTTAAAAATTTATTGAAACGCCTCTTTTTTTTATAATTATAACAACTAGGGAAATTCGTCCCATGTTTAGATGTAATGGAAAAAATTTCAAATTTTTTGACAACAATCTTCTTTCAAATTTCAACAATTTTTTTTTCCAAATTTTAACACATTTTTCTAAATTTTAATAGTACCTACGCTATCTTCCATAATTTGGATGTTTTGCTTATCCATGTTACCAAACATGGGCTTATTAAAATTATTTCTTCTTTCGGTGTTTCTTCCAACTCGACTCGAAGGAAACCACACATTTTTCAAGTCGACGAGGAACTTAAGGCTGCGTTTGTCACTAAAATTTTACCCAAAATTTTATCTCTCTCCTAATAAAATATTCTAATATAATCTCTCTCTCTTCCATCAAAAAATATAAAAAATTACAAAAACTATAAAATATTACCTCTCTCTTCACTTTTTCACTAAACCCAATACCAAAAATTTTACCACACAAACCCATCCTAAAATGTCGTAGACAATTGACGTTACTTTATCATTTTTTTTAAAAGATTTTACCATCTAAATATTACAAAATACACGTATATTTTATTATTTTTTATAAATACCAATCTCTTTTAAGAACGTATGCACGCATGTCAATACAACTTTAACATCACCTAAATATTTACAATTTTATCAGAATAACAAATTTCTTCCAAACAAAAATTCCCGGATCGACTGCTATTCGGGTGACCGAATCCGAGCACCCACACAACTCTCACAATTGTAGGCGATCTGGATCCGACCATCCGTAATGTCGTATACCTTACTGACTGAAACGTGAAAAAGGATATTTAAAAGCTGTCAATTTTTCCTTTTTTTAAGGAAAGATCCCAGGATATACTGGGTAATGTCTTACACACTACTCGGTGTGTATAATCGGAACTTAAATAAAGGAAAACCAGCAATGTTTTCTTTGTCTGTATCTGGTTAATCAGATACGAACTATGATCTCGTTCACACACTCGTTCAGTTTTAACCAAAAACTAGACAGCGACATGATGGGTTTGGATCAACTTTCTTTGACAACAACTGAACCAAACCCACATGAATTCATCCAACCGAACCCATTTTTCGTTAAACAATAGCCAGGCAGCATGCTTGTAAAAACTGCTAACAGGCCGGCTGATTGTCTTGTTCTTTGTTTTCCTGGGAATATGGCGGATCCGACGCCACGCATCACACCCACTTGTTAGCGAGGGGTGGACAGTCAGAATCATGGGACAAGTGCCGAAGCAAGTGCCGTTAACATCTGTCTTTCGTATTCGGTACTACGGTAGGTGCAGTAACCTCCATAGTTCGGGTCACAAAGATAACTGGTGGTGAAAAATTGATTCTGATAGTAGTCATGGTGCCAACAAGTTTACAACAACCACCACTTCCGGCTGGGCCTACTTCTACCCAACTTAAATTTGATGAGAGATGCAGCTGTCTTGGACATTATGAAAAGAAAGATTCGTCGTCTGGTCCAATTGTGATAGATATGAGTAATATGACCCACTCTTCTCTTAAAGGAACAAGTAAAAAAAACAAGAATTGACTTGTGCTTTGTTAACAATAGCCATCATGAAGAAAGAATTGCAGTTAGAATCCCTCATGGCTAGAAGCCGACAAGGTTTAAGGATGAAAATCTGGATATGTCAACTACATCAAGAGGCCAGAGTACCTCCAGACTTATAAATAGCAACTTAAAACAGAAAGTATAGCAGATCCAAAACGTACCGAGTGTAAAGCAGTGAAATGGACCAGAGGCTGAGGATATCAGAAAAACTGATCAAGTGAAAAAGGGTGGATTCAGATCATTTCAAATGAGTGACTTCGAATACTAAAAAGGAAGAAGTGGAAGGCACCTATCTTATATTGATATGAGCTTCAATAAGAGGTTCAATATTTCCATCCAAAACGGAATTCAGGTCAGCCAATTGGAGGCCAGTTTTCACATCTTGTACTAGCTTGTATGGATGAGACAAATACCTTCGAGTTTCTTTTTCCCACAACTCGACAATGGCATCTTTCTTTATGCTACTTACACTGGAAACTCCTTGCTCCCTCGCTATTACAAGAAGTTTGGCTTCCAATCGATTAAGGGCCTTGATCTTGTTTGCAAAGCGGCTCCTCTCACCTGCAAATAATATTGATAGACCCAAATGCAGAGTATCCTCAGACATGAAATCCAATTATCAAGGTGGAATGTAAAGTTGGAAGTGCCAAACAAATTTTTCTCTATAAGAAAAGATAAATAGTTTACTAGTTTGGAAGTAAATCAATAGTCTTATGTTTAGCACTTAAGTTTTGGACGTGGGTAAAGCTTGATTAGGCTTGAACCTGCCTTTTACGAGGTAAAAGCGCTAAGCAACCAGAAGACAATATTCTAGATTATTTTCTTGAGGGTCACCTCAAGCACAACAATGCCTAGTATTTTTGCCCCCTTCTCCAACAGCCCACCCATCCCATAAAAATATACAACGCGATTTCTAAATGTACTAAGTTCTGGTAGTAGGATCATTAACAAAACTAGTTCCTCCCCAAACTACCCCCTACTCCGTCATGCATCTGTGTTTTTGTGAACAAAGTGTTAGCTCTTTGCATCCAGAATTCTTCGAAGAAGAAGATTAGATTATCATGATTGGTGGTAAATTATTAAATACCTGAGGATAAGCAATATAAACAAATAAAAAAAAACATAAATAAATAGACACCTGAGGATTGAACACGTATGCCAGTGGGTTTATGCTGAATGCAAATACTTCGTTCAGATCCACTTTCCTCTTTCGGGGGTGATGAGACAACTAAGTCTTCATCATCAATTTGTTGGTCGTAAGCTGTTTCCAGAAAGAGAGGAACAACGTCCACACATGCTGCAAAAGCCTGCAAGATTTCAATATTTGCATACAAAACAGTTTAGCAAAAGTTCATTACCTAAGCTGATTATAAGGGCATAAGAAGTTACTGAATGATTTTGCATTTTGGGTTCAGGAAAATATGTCGTGCTATATGAACATAGCTGGAGTCATGGGCAGAAATCGACTTCTGGAAAATAACCATCCTAGTCTTCTATTTCATTATCAAATTTCGATCTCCTGTTATGGGGGCAGTATGATATAAGTGTAGAACTTAAATGAATAGGTGGATAAAGTCAGAAAGGCATTGCATGTGTGAGCATGAGAAAGAGAGGGGGAGAGGGAGGGAGAGAGAAAACAGATATAACTCCTACAAACAAGAGAAAATGTCTTTAAGGTGCCAGATGAGAGGTGGAAGCTGATAATATAATGCGGAGGATCAGCAAACCTCTTTTAGTGCAAAAACAAGATTTTTTGCGTGGATACTTTATGACCCGCAAACAAATAAGAGCAATTTCATAAAAATTCTGTTATAATAGGTCAGAAAGTAATCAGTAGTCATGCCTCATGCAGAACAGGCCCAGTTTGAGAATCTATCATGTAGTGAACACCCCTCTCTCCTGAAAGATAGCCATATGCACAATCAAATTCAAACTCAATTGTGGCCATCTTGATGCCACCATTCTTGGAAGAACATTTCTCAACCACCCTTCCGTTATAACCTTGCTTTGTGGCCCATTTAGTATACATGCTTAGGAGTTGTTCTGCCCAGATCTAAGAATGAAATATGAAAAATAAAGTCAGCGAGAGAGAGAGAGATTGGGAGGGGGGTGGAACATCAAGACTCTATAGGACCTACACAAAAGTGAGGCTTTAGTGGTTGAATTCCATGTAATTAATGCCAGAGTATACCATTTGCTATACTCTGTGAAGTTACATTTTCACATTAAACAAGGGCAATATTCTAAGAGAAGGCTCAAAGAGAGTCAGATGCACTAAAGTTCAAAAGGTTTACTTGTCATTCTTGCTTGTCCTTGGAAGAGAATGTTTATAGGTGAGCCATATCTTATTCATTATGGCATTATCTTTTGAAATCAATCTTAGGAAAACTTTTGGCATTCAACAGCTAATATAGTTAAGAGTCCAGAGCAGCCCCGTTCAATTGTACTAGCTTTGAAGCAAACCAAGATTATTAATGACCTGATTCTTGAAGCAGTATCACAAGTATTTTAAGAATGTGTAACAATTCTAGACCAGGAAGTGATTTATAATTAACCACAAAAGTGTTCAGCACAAGAGTGATAATGTTGTCTGGGGCCCAAGGATTTGCAATTCAAATTTTGTTTGGAGCTTCTGTGCTTACAGAACCAGAACTAGCTCGCCCAGAAGACATGCGACAACACTAACATGTCAATTCTAAGGCTAGTTAACAAATGCACAAGTTGCTGTTCCAGTCAGAGAGAGTAAAAAGCAAAAGGTGATTTCCAAACCTCAGAGTAAATGCCTCCAGATCCAGCAGTAATAATTATACATGCTCCCTCTAAGTCATACTGCTCCTTAAGAAGCTTGGATATCCTGTAACGATCCAAAAACTTGGTAGTATCTAAAGATGCATTATACGCTAGGTTAAAAAGTCCGTAGTTGATAGCATTCATCTCAGCCAATTCTGTGATCAGCTTCGCTTCTTCTGCCTGAAAAAATTAGCTAAAAATCATATAAATTCATCTTGTTCTAGGAAAGAAAGATGGCAACTTATACATTTGATGAAGTTCTGTGCTCCTGGATATCTTAAAAGATTTCAGCTTTAACAGCTGTAGACCCACACTCATTGAGTAAACAACATACTGATTGACAGGTACCTCAGATGCTTCTGAGTTCAAAATAAGCAGATATTACAGCATTAAATGCAGAAACATCCATATGCACCATCATATAAAAAATGGGCAAATTTAAAGGCCATTGAACGAGCTAGTTTCAGGACTTAACTATGGAAATTGCAGTTAATCACAAATAAACCTTTTAGAATCCCACTATTCATGTAGCCAACGGAGGATTGCCACTATATGTACATCTCTGTACAGGATGTAAAGGGAAATTCAGCTTGTTTTGTTAGAGCACCAATGAGACTAACAATAGTACATCACCTTGTATGTTAGGTCTTTAAGAGCATCAACCACTTTGGCAACATCCGCTAACTTGACGAGCATCTGATCAGATTTAGCTGGATCATCCCACAGGTTACAGTCACGTATCATTTCTTCCTGCTTGATCCGTCGTGCTTCCTCAAGTTCCAGAGCAGTTGGTGCAAACATCTCGGCACGGATAACCGCATCTTCAATATTCTTCTTCAGTGACAATACACCTTCAAAGAAAGTTCCAACGGTCAATTTCAATGCTAGAAAAATATCACATAGTATAATCAAACATTCCCTCGGGGAGTAAAGAATTTATTTCTGATAAAAATCAACGACCTTAAACTTGAAAACCTACTTTCCAGAGTTGCCTTTCTTTCTTAAAAAGAATATGGCTATCTGGCTGTCTCTCCAAAAATGCACCCACACACGCCAACACTGGCCACTACAGAAAGAGGTGTAATGCGCTAAAGAGGTCGACTGAGTAATTGTCTCAAACAGTTGACACATTTAGCTGAAGCCCAACTAAATTACATCCATATAGGCAATGCCCAGTCTCGTGTTTCACATAGTGAAATTAGAAAGCCACAAAGGTAATCAATTCCACATATGACAACCAAGAGCAGCATGAAACCCATAAATAAAGTGTTTATATATAGATAGAGAGAGAGAGAGAGAATGGGAGTAGACCAAGCGGTGGTTTGTAGGCCTTGTTGTTGCCGTCCATGGAATGAGAAGCTCGAATTGCGGAGTGCAGAAGAAGCTGAGTCTTCTTTCTTGAAGAAGCAGCTTCACATGTCGAGCGGAGTGAAGCTGAAGTAGTAGTGCCGTTTCTTACAAAAACGAATTCTGCCGCCATGTTTGCCATAGTTCGGAAGAGTAGGAAAACAACTAAACAAGAGGCGGGAAGGACCTCTCCCGAAATAGAACTCGGATGCCGAAACTGAGCTGTGTCGTTTGGGGAGCTGAGAGGACCGAGCGAGACATGGGTCAGGTGCGTCCACGTTTCTCTCCATTTGCCTTATCCTCCAATCATTCTCTAACGTAGACCCTGATACTGCTGACTGTGTCACACTCTTACCTCTCTAATATGTTTTGTTTAATCTGAAGCCGTAGGATCATTTCCTGGTACATCTTGCGAAAGTTTTAACTCCAAATTAATTTGATATTTACGTGGATGCTTAAAAAAATAAATTTATTGTAAAAGAGCGTAGATTTTATTGAAATTTGTAAGGCAGTTAAAAAATGATTTGATATTTTTTTTAGATAAATATAAAAATCAGTCGATATGATATACACGTCGAATTACAGATCACACAAACGAAAATAGAATTACAGAGATTAATTTTATATTTTTTTTTGACTAATTTGAAAAGATTTTCGTATATATTACCGTGCGACTGATTTTGTATTTATTTTTTTTAATAAAATATATATTAAAGAGTATTCCACTCAGTATCTTCAGGTCGACGTTCGCAATACAGGAACTGCTTGATTCTTGTCGGTTTTATTACGAAGTAATCGTTTCGGAAAAGTTCATTCCAGCACTCGATCAAAGATACCAATTGTACATTATGGGAGCATTGAGCTACGAGGATCAATCATCTCATACAAGATGATTGTATTTTTGTTCCCTTTGAACGTTCCAGCCAAGCTGCTTTGTGTTCCTGTTCTCTAGGGACAGTAAGCAGTAATATAGATCCTTCGAAACAAAATAAATGTCTTGCTCACCAAAAAAAAAAGGATAAATATGTATCGTAACGTCAACATTAGCCTACAATCATTTCAAACAAGATACTTTGTCTGTGTCTTTCTGTTCTCTTGGAACTTTCCAGCCAAGCTGCTTTGTCTTTCTGTTCTCTAGGGACAGTAAACAGTATCTGAATAATTAAGGGACTTCTAATGCTTTAGACTCTCCTTTACAGTTATCTTATGAAGGAATAGAGAGCGAGAGCGAGAGAGAGAGAGAGCTGTACATTGAAAGAAAAAATTGATCTAACAATGCGTGTAAATATCATTACAGAGACTCTGCAAATTGGGGGGCCTCCAGGTCGAGCTCTTGTTTCATGATGCAGTTCATTAACCAGTCACTACTGAAAGTCCATATCCCTTTCTTTACGGCCAACAGTGCTTCATTCGTGTCTTCTTCGCATGCCACGAAGATCGTTTTGGATGGTTCATTCACTTTCTCCTGCGCACGGATAATCTAGATGTTCGAGCAATAAGTAATTTTCTTTCTAAGGAGGCAATAATTGATTAATAAAGAGTAAATGAAAGATGTCAACAAGCACCCTGCCCCAGGTCCGCCTACATAAAGACAGAACTTCCATAACTATGTCATATTCATATAGTTCAATAACAAATGGTTCCTTAGTTGCCATTCCTAGCACATGGGAGAGACAAGTGAACAAATGGTTTTCAAGTGTCACAAATAAAGGTTTGTAATCTCCCTGTCAACATCAGGATTTCCACAGTTCCGCTTGACTTTTGTTGGAAACAAGGAAAGAATAATTTTCAGCTGCCAATGAAGAAGGCAAGAGAGGCTTGTTTAGTAATGAACCCAACTAAAGCAGCAATGTTAAACCACAAGAAAAGAGTGTAATTGTTTGAGAAAAAATCGGAGGCTATGAAGAGTTTAACATTTTGTACCGGAGGCAAGGGAAATCCACTGATTGAATCCATTCCTGATGAGGCCTACCTATTCTCCTAAGAACTTGAAAAAATACAATATTTGAAAAACAGAACTTGAGCGGTGACAATTAGCAAAGCTCAATCTCTGTGCAATCATGTTTAAGAGTATATCAATCCCAACCAACCATGTTAAGAACAGGGCAATGAAAAGAAGCTTATGATGTCAGACTTGCTGTGTTTGAGACCTTTGAGCATCAACTTGTCCAAGCGAAAGCATTTTTTCAGTTCTACCATTTTGGTAGCTTTTACATGTCCTAGAATGCAATTGTACTTCTAACATACAATCTAGACGATGTGACTACGTAGAGTTCCATAAATGACACTTGAATTGAAATCAGAGGCACGTGACATCGATACTTAGAACTCAGAATTTACCTCTCCACCAGCAGACCTGATAACCGCTGATAGGGTCTTAGCAGGGGGTTGAACATGAGCTGCTATGCAAACGTAATATCCTTTAAGTAAACCTTGAGGACTTGCTCTTGCTCTAAGAACTGCACATTTTAGCTCAGCTCTGTACTTCAATTCATACTCTTCATCATTTAATACGACGGGCAACTCATCTGATAAATTAAGACGGAACACCATAAACATAATTTTTAGTGCATAAATAATTACAAGAAAATATAAAATCAACAAGTCCTCCTAACTCACCCACAAATCTGCCTTCACGGAAGCTTTCTTTCAACCAATTAGGTGAGACTATCCAAGCTCTGCCAGGGGGTCATCAAGAATAAAGATCATGGTGTACAACCAAAGAATATGTATACATGAGAACAGATGAAGTCGTGTCAACCAATTTGGTGCAGGGTGCATACAGAATAATTGCAACATACATATATTATAAAAGGAAATGTAGACATGTGATTTTCAAGGCAACCAGTCGCTTCAGATCTTGTGAGGAGGCACATGTAACAGAGTTTATATTAGTTTGTAATGAATAATTGTTGTATTCGACTAATGAAATTACATCAACTTATATACATGAGTTCTCTGCCTAACCAACTTAACTGTAAAGTTAACAACTTTACTTCTAGAACATTATACATACATCCAGAACTATCTAGAGTAGTTTAGAAACGAAAAGCTAAGAATACAGATCTAAATAGCATTGCTTGTTTGAGGATAAGACTAACCCTGAAGACAGAGCAATGCAGAAATTCTCTGTTTTTCTCACTTTTCCTGTTACAACATGTGTGCTTATATTTCCATCACACGTAACAGCACCACCAAGGTCTTCAATTACCTGGGTCAAAAAAATGATGCTCAAGAACAACAAACTCTGCATCCCCATGGACCTTTTTTCCTTTAATTAGACAAAAAGATGATGCCTTGTGAAATTAAGGTGGGATTTATGTCAAACAAGATAAATAGGCTGTATTTACCTTTGTGAGATGAGTTCTCTTAGTATCATCAGCAATATTCATCAACATGATCCTAAAGCATTCTCCCTTGAACCGTATATCTATGCTGGGCGAAGCTTCTTGCAGTACATTAACTGGTTGTTGTTCTTCAGTAATCTTTTGCTCACAATTACTAGTCAGAGGAGCTCTATGAGTAACTCTCCTTAAATATTCGTCTCTTAAAGTGTCCAATGAACACCCTTGAAGACAATAATCATTACCATCACTTGCTATAGCTACACCATAGTTAGAACTTAGTTGACAGTCAGACAAATGGCTACCCTTTACTTTTTTCGACTTCAATGAGGATAAAGAGGCTTCCCAAGCCCTCCTCTTTGCACCTTGTGTGGAACAGGAACAATGGTACACATTAGGATCAGCTCCTTTCTTGGATGGTTCAGCACCAGCAACCATTTCGTTGCAGTCTGCTCCTGCAAAAGGAACTGGGCCCTTAGAACCACCCACTGAATCCCAACTCCAAGAAACTAATGAAACGGTCACAGTTGATACACTGAACTAAGACAGCATACAACAATTAGTGTACAAAGACAGATTAAATAAACCAATGCTTCCAAAAACATAATGAAGCATTCTAAGACGTACAGCATTTGAAGAAGGGTACGTAGGGCCTAAGAAAAATCTATATGCACAATTTAAGGTTTTAAGGTGTGTGCTTATTTTAATTTTCTTGGTTTTTCATATGGGTTCCTATCCAGAGGAAGGAGCCAAGCGTTTGTATGATGCAGAAAACAGAACCACCGATTAGAATGCCTAACATCACTGGTGTGGTTAATTTCCGGTACTATCAAAGAAATTGCACGAAGTAAAGTATACCTTCCGCCTAGTTTTTCGTCTTTTCTCGAGAGCCCATCATGCATCAACCATTCAGGTGGAAAATTTTCAGTTCTAGAAAGTCCAAGCTGTTGATCTTCAGAAATGTGATATGATGGACACTTCTCATGAGACTTTAATGGCAGGCACAGTTGTAGAGAACCTGCAGACTTATCTGAAATACCCGTGTTAAGATGAGAAACCATGAGGGTCGAACCACCAGGAAAGCATAAAGCTTTACGTATGTCCGATCTAATAGGAAGCCTGCGAGCTCTACCCTTGGTGTCTATCTCTGCTACTGATACAAAACCCTGCAATTGTTATCAACTTTCATGAAACTTGAAAAGGAAATTACGCCAACAATATATGTCACAAAAACATCCAGATTGTCATACTGGTATAACTCATTTGAAGAAACTGCTTTCTGCTTGAAGTTTAAGGAAGAAAAAGACATAACTTTTGCTGACCCATTTTTTTAATAAGTATATTTGTAACATTAACGCTATACAACAAGATGAATATAGAATAATCATAAAAAAATAACAGGCAGCTACGCCCATGAGTTTATGCATTTGTCCTGCTCCAAGGTCCTGCCAAGCTTTAGTAATTGATTACCTGTTTATGCCAAAACCCTTCCGATTCTTTGTCTCCCCAGCAGAATATTGTGCGAATACCAACATTTTGCAGTCTCCTTCTCAATTCCTCATACAAGAGGCGACCAAAACCCTGAAAATTGCTAACATGTCAATTCACTTGAGAAGAATTATCTATCTGAATTTCACAAGATGAGTACAATGCTAATAAAAACAGATGGAGGAGGGAAGGAATTAGTAGTATATTGATATGAAACAGACATGCAACATATAATAAAGGGAGCATAAAGTCGTCTGGGGGATAAGGCTAATGTATTCTGTAATTGAGGTTTGAAATGCAAAGGGATCTGAAGTTCATGGTACCCACTTAGAAGAACTATAATCATGTAAAAATGAACTTTCCATGCAGAAAACTTCCCAGATCCCTCTATTTGCATTGTGTACCTCACTCACCTCCTTTGGAAATTCTGGTAAAGGTTATTGCTTTGTTCTCTCCATTATATCATTAGGAAACAAAAATTCATCCACACATTCAACATTTGACTTTGAATAGTGTTTCTTAGCAATACATTCCTTGCAGTTACAACACCCTGCATCTACCTTGAACCATGACAAACTACCAAGGGTCACAGAATGGGCACAGGAAATGAAAGGAAAGAAAATACCTTGTGTTGATAGATTGAACTAACAGCAGCAAGAGGAATCTCGGCATGATGAGTATCAGCGGGAACTATTTGATAAGTAATTGCAGCTATAACCTGCATAGTTACAATAAATGATAATGAAAACCAACTGATTCCTGGTAATTGTGTTGACTGAAGAGGAAAAATATTCAGGGTGTGCAGGGGAAAAAGTGAGATTTACGAGGAATGGCACAAGGAGCATGTAACTGTACAGCCAGTTACCTACCCGTGCCTTTAGTTTTTCTTAAGTTGCACTAAGTTCATGCTTGATTAAAATGGTCCTCTAACAACACGATATCATTGAGTGGCTGACTAGGAGCAATAGCAAAAAAATTCTCATCCAACAATGCGAGGAAAAAGTTATCTAGTAAAATATTAATAATTGACACCCCTTTCACTTGCACATTATTAAAAAGGCCTCGAAGCTAATATCAAAATGGCACCATACCACCTCAGAACAAAACAGCATGGTAATCCTACCTCTCCAAAATCTCCCAGGGTGTTGGATTTCAAAAGCAACGTACAATATTTCCTGCAGAGAAAAATGTAGGGAAAAAGTTATTTTGGTTTGAAGCAACTCAGACCGTGCATTGCAAGTCGGCTTTGATGGAGGCTACACATTCAAAAAGTATATGGAGTTATATAACAATAGATATTTAGTGAGCATAGTCAAGATTCACAGTCACACTAGAGAAGAAGAGGCGAGATTTCAAACGGCATAAAGTTATGAATATTTTCATACCCATTCGTTACCCATTCGTTACACATCTTTCAAGGAACATTGATTTCTTTCCAGTATTGGCAGCATAGTTCATTGCAGGAAGCTCCTTTGTGTACATCTGTAGTACGTCCTGCAGGATGGATCAATGAAGGACACGCCCACTACTATGCTATATATTACGCATCAAACACAATAAGCTACACATATGCGTGTGCGCACAGACAGGGGAATGTACCTGAAGATATGATTTAGTACGGCTGTCGGGGTTCTTGGGATTAGGGAGCACGCAAGAAACTTTCTCCACCTTCTCTAAATAAGCCAGAAAAGAGTGTTAGTAAAATAGATAACCGTCAAATTATCATCCTATATTCTCGTGCTTGAAAAACTAAGCAAAAATGTTAACAGTTTAGATCATATTGCAATACAATGAGTAAAAACTAAATGCACCTTCCTCTCCAGATATCGTATCATCATGTCCATTACTCTTCCTTCTACTTATCCCTTCCGTCACTGCCTCAAAAGCAACACAAATAATAATAAGCCATTTCTAACCCTCGTTTGGTTCCTTAGAAAACGAAGGAAAATAAAAGACAAACATTATAAACTATCCTTGTTGAATTCGAGCAAATTTTCAGCCAGATTACTTTATTTTCCTTCGTTTTCGTCAGCCAAGCAAACCCCAGAGCCACTGGAACCAAACAGTAGGTGGGTTGAATCAGTACCTGAGATTTTAACTCTTGCATTTTTTGAGATAGAGATTTGGAGGCTGTTAGGGTCCAACTGAAAGCTGAAGTTATTTGCTTCGATCGTGACCTCGCAATGACCTGCGACACATATCGGAAAGGTAAAAAATATTAGAATATATTGAATAGACGATTTGATTTCTAGCGTTAGTGTTTTTGAGGTTTGTGACTTACCGATCGTAATCGGAGAGGGAGACGAAGAGGTCATTCTCTGCGCCATTGTTTTGTGCGGGTTCAATAGGAGGTGTGAATGAAGATGAAGAGGTCTCAAAAAAGAAGATGAAGAGGTCTTTCTCCGCGCCATTATTTTGGAAATGCTCAACCGCGGGAGTTTTCAAGAGGGAAGTTTAATTTATAAGTAATTAGTAGTTTCTAATTCCTTTCTCTCCTCGTTTATTTGTCCATTTCCATTCTCTTATTATTTTTTTATGTTTCCCCATTCGTTTTTTTTAATATAACTCTCTCTTCTGAGATGGTAATACTACAATTTGGCCCTTAGTACTTTATATCCACGAACCATGGAGAATATTTTATTATAATGAGTCTACTAAATAAGCAATATTAAAAATTTATCAAAAATTTATTAACAAATTTTATTGGTGGTGTTAAAAAATGGGTGGTATTGAAATTGATGAACGAGTAATAAAAGTAAAAGTAAAAGTAAAATTTTGAAGTGTGTTTGATCAAAGTAAAATTTTAAAATACCAAACGCACTTAGTAAATCATTCCTTGGGGTCACTATAAAATTGGACTTACGTGGCATGTATGGCTTGAGAGGACTGCACGATCCGAAGTTTGTTGTGATGTGAAACTCAACTCGTGCATATACTGGATTAGGTCCATCCGAACTCAATGCAAATGAATAAGTGCCCGAATTTCCCTCGTTACCTAAAAAATAAAAAAATATTTTTACAAAAATCTTGTCATTATTTTAAAATTTTGCTAATAGTTCATGAAAATTAAGAGACTGACGACATATTATATGTTTTTATACCGACAAGTTGCTGCTTTTCGAAATTTAAGTGGAGGATGTTAATTTTCAAATAACCTTGTCATTAACTCCACAGATGAATGATATTTCGTAAAAAATTGTGACACCATATTATATATTTAAATTGGATGATCTAATTCAAATAGAAATAATATGGGCATATATATTCTGTTTTGCTCCATTTAAATTATCAATATCAAATTAAAGAGATACTTCAAAATCAGTTTTCTTTAGTTGTCGACATGTTTTTTCAGAAATATGAGGTGAATTTGTTTGTCCAAGCGTTCCAAACGTGGTCTGCGCATTTCGGTTACCACGAGTCACGAGATTCATGGTTCAATGTCTAACAAAAACCGCCAGAGAGCAGCGTAAGCGGAAAAAAGAAAGAACAGAGGATGTTTCATGCATGGCTCTCAAATATTGTGAGAAGAAAAACTCTACAAACAGCTTTCACCTCTCTCAAATCCAGACGAAAAACAGGTTACAAGTCTTTCAATCTGGGTCATATATGAACAGTCTCAAGGGGTAAGAGGGGAGTTTGTCAGACGACATTTCGGACGAGCGACCACCAAATAGCGAAATCCGAGGAGATAAAAACACGAAGGAAACCGAGGAAGGACGCGTGCCGCATTCTAGCCAGCCCTCACGTCTAGTCCATGCGGAACTTCAATCTATGTGTCGTCGAATCTTAACGTGGCGAAGAACAGGCATGCAAAGGATCCATTCCTACACGTGTCGCCTCTCGGAAAGACAGATATGGATCGAAGCTGAAACTATCTGCATGCGTGGACGCCTCTATATTAACCGCACAATTAGCAGGTCGCCTCTATATTAAACTCTCTGCGTGGACGCCATAATTCTCGATTTCGGAAGCAAAGGCGAAGCCTCCACAGAACCAAGTAAGTCCACTATGTGTCCCACTCCCCCATGGCAAGTTATTGCCCTTGTTTCTTGCCACCTCGACCCCAAAACCCTGGCCCTGGCCTCCTGCGTGTGCAAATCGTGGTCCAATTATCTGTCCGCAGACCACCTCTGGAAACCCATTTGCAACGCCCATTTCCCGTCTCTTTCTGTCCACCAGCTCGCTGACTTCCCTGTCCCCTACCACCGTCTTTACGCTATTGGCTTGGCCGCCGCTAAGCGCCGGGTCCAGAACCCCGGTAAGCCCCGGCTTTCCCTCAGCAGCATAATCTTCGCCCTCAACATCCGCTCCAAAAATACTACAATTGTGAGCCTTGCGAAACCGGCAAAATATCTGCTCGTCGATCCCAAAGGGGTGTTCAGGTTCGATATCGCAGCGAACTACGAGCATCTCATGATGACGGGCGCGATGGAGGAGGTGAGAATCACGTGGAATGTGATTTTGAGAGGATGGGGAGCCGTTTTCACCATGATGGAATGTGATGGGAAGGTTAACTTCTCTCCGGGGGCGCATGGGTGGTTCTCCGAAGAGCTACCGCCTCCAGGGTGTTGCTCTAGTGCGGTGGCACCCGGTATCGTGTCGGATGTGAAGATCGGGCTTTGTACGCAGAGGGACAGTGGGGCTGTGAAGGTTAGGACGGATACGGTAAGCGTGGGTATTTTGAGTATCGTGAATTGGAGGTATGTCACTGTTGACGATGGCCTGAGGTACCTGCAGCACTTTCTTCTTCCATGCGATATGTAACAAATCAGTTCAGAGCTGATAATATGTAAATAAAGTTTTTCCTCTCGAAAGAGATGAGTTCCAGCCCCGAAAAGAGCAAAAGAGAATAAATAAAAGAAGTGAAGAGGAATTTATAAGTGTTAATGGTTTGATTGGAGAATAAATTTTGTACGATTTAGTTTACACCTTTTTTTTTGCAAGAATCAGTAAGGTAAAACTTATATTTTGTTTTTAGTCTAAGGTAAAAGTTCTATTTTGTTTTAAAAAATATATTAAGTTTAAAATTTCTGTAAACCAAATTCTTTTTGGGACATCATATAAGGGAAAAATCAATATACAAAATAATAATAAATATATTTAAATATTGAATTATTAATTTATTTATTATTTTTACAAAATATATATATATTGGATGGACATTAGTTTTCGTATGATCTAACTAAGTCTAAGGGAGTATCGGAAAGAATCTGGTTTCAGTATTCACTTCATTTCCATTCCATTCTGGAATGAAACCGGAAATGGAATCCGAAAACTTCGGTTTCATATCTGAGATCTCAGAGATTTCAAGAAATGAGAGGAGCTGAAGAGGGTTGATAGATTTAGCATCCGTACCATTTCCAGAGGTAGAAAAGCAGAGGAATCGGTAGCAGCGTTAGCAGCGTTAGCAAAATCAATTGATTCTTTGCAGAGATTGTGAAGAACGTCTTGCGAATAAAGCTGGGAGTGTTGGCACTGAGAAACTGAGATAGAGAGACATACCAACAGCCTCAAATTGATCGCCAATCCAAAATTTAGTAACCAACCAACAACCAAAAAATCCAAAATTTAGTAACCAACCAACAACCAAAACGGAAATTTCAAAACGAGTTAGAGAGAGGTTACCCGCCTCTGCCGCCGCGAGGAGAGCTAACACAATTAACGCCACACTCTGAATCTACTTCCATCTTCATCAATGTCTTCAAAAATCAAGTCCTAAACAACGAAAAACTCTAGATGAACCTTTTAAAGCAAGAGGAGGTGCCTAGAGACATGGAGACAGAGAGAGGACTGAGGGCGATGGTGAGTGCGAGAGTGCTGAGAGAGATAGAGAGAGAAGCGAGAGTGTGACAGGGGGTGCACGAGTCACGAGTGAAAGGGCTCGGAAGGGAAAAGAGAAAACAAGTAAGTGCTTCGTTATTTAAAAAATAAAAGAAAAACCAAAGCATTGGGGGTGAAAATTCTTTCGTATTCTGGTTTCGATTTCGGTTTCGAAATTTCTTTAAAATGAGTTCCAGTAACGGAACCAAAATCGAAATTTTTTATTTTCACTTGGTTCCGGAATTTTCGATTTTCACATGATAAAATTCTCACCCTTAGCCAAGTCAAACGAAAAATGAGGGTTGAGTACGGAAACAAGAGTTGATTATGGAAAATGAGAGTTGAGAGTTAATTGTTTTTGAAATATATGGGAGTAACACTTCCTATGAATCTTTAAAAGGTGCAATATTTTCTATGGGTAAGATTTTATTTTTTGGTGGAGCCTAATAATTTAATCTGCATACATAGGTGATGTTCGTTTTGAGAAAAAATGTAAGATTTTAGAGAAGTTGTGAATTTTTATGTTGAATAGTGTTTTATTGGTGTTTGTGTAAAGTAGAGAGATAAATGATTTGATGTAATTGTTTAATAAAAAAGTATTGGAGTTATGTGAAAAAGTATAGAGAGAGAAAATTTATGTTGATTAAAAAATTAAAAAATTGTTGGAGATTGTGTAAAATGTATTGGTTTTTGTGTTTGAATTCTGAATATGTTCGGTGGTAGAATTGTGAAAATACTTAGAATCCTGAAAAAATGATGAAAACGAACATACCCATATTAAAAATCGTATGAAGAAAAGGTACGTATTAATGTTTCAAATGAAGAACTTGTAGCCTAAAATCTTACTTGTTTTACGTTTAGGAAAACGTTTTTATTTAAAAATCACTTACATCTTAAATACTTTTACATGTCTTTGTAAAACTTTGATCGCTTATACAGTAAACACTTTTACGCCTCTTCGTAAAAGTTTAGTTGCAGAAAGTGTTTTACTTCAAATAAAACCAATTCATGGTACTTGGGAAAATGAAATGTTTTCAATTGAAAATCACTTACAATAAAAATACTTTTACATCTCTTTTAAAACTTTTACACTTGTTAAAATATTGTTATTTAAAAATCACTTACACTGTAAACACTTTCACATGTCTTCGCAAATTTTTGACTTAATGTAGAAAATGTTTTATGTCAAAAATATATATATTTCAACTCTTAGGAAAATATTTTCAATTGAAAATCATTGACACCATAAACACAATAAGTCTCTTATTAAAAGTTTGATTTGCTGCAGAAAATGTTTTAGTTAAAATAAAACATATAAAGGGAAACAAAAACTAAATTACAGAAGAGTCAAATTTACGATTTTGAAATTTTGAAGAGCTAATTGGCACAATATAAGAGCCTTTCCGGCGGTTTATTTAATTTATTTTTAAAAGATTAAGGGTATGTTTGAAGGTGAAAATTTTAGGTTTTGGGGTTTGAGAAATATTATAAAATAAAGATATGTTATGAGAGTTGGTGAAAAAGTGAAGAAAGAGAAGATTTTTCATAAATATTATAATAATAAAAAATAATGTGGTAAATTCTTTAGTAGTAAACCTAAAATTTTGGGCCCAAACAAACCTCTCTCTCTATATATATATATATATATATAGGGTAAATTCGGCAGTTAAAACAAAAAGGGAAAAGAGAGAAGCAGGGAGAAAAGTAGAACGGTGCGTTTCAAAAAGCCATGGTTAAAATCCAAAACCGGCCTTCTCCTTCTTCTAGTCCCTCCGATTCTTGCCTTTGCCTGGTCTCGCTTCTTCTCTCTTGAGTGAGCCGGTACCGTTGCCGTTGCTCGAAGAAATGGCTGTTTTGCTCTCAACAATAACTCTCACTTCAATACCGACCAAGTTGAGCCTGAAAAGTTTCAGCAACAGCTTTATACAAGAACAACCAATTACGGAAAATCGTCTTTTAAGAGGTGAAATTCACTCTCCCTCTCCATTTTCCTTCGCTTTTTCCCAATTTCCTATTCTTTTACTAAGACCTACTTTTCGAAATCGATATTTGTTTTCGCTCAGGCTCGAGTACAAAGATAAACAATAAACATATCAAGAAAGTCTCAGTTATTAACTTAGCAGTAAGGAATAACATAACAACTACTGAACCAGCCCAGAAAGTTAGTGGGAAAATTACGCCAAGAAGAAGTGGTAGAAACCCGGTTTTGAGTGAGGGAAGAGATGAGGATGAGAACTATGGGCCTATATGTCCTGGTTGTGGAGTCTTTATGCAAGATAAGGAACCAAACCTTCCTGGGTATTATAAGATAAGAGCAGAATTTTCAGAGGGTGAGGAGGGTATGATGGTTGAGTTTGAAGAGTTGGATGAAGAAGAAGAAGAAGAGGAAGAGGAAGAAGACTGTTTTGTGAATGGCATTGACGGTGAATTTGAGGAGGGTGATTTGGGAATGGGGGATGAGTTTGATTGGGATTCAGATGAGCGGGAAGCTAAGGTAATGGAGGAAGAGGAAGGGAAATATTTGGCTTTGGATGGATTTGCTCCAGCGGGGGTGGGTTATGGTAATGTTAAGGAGGACACGGCTGAGAAGGCTAAGAAGAAGAAGGTATCGAAAGCGGAGAAGAAGAGAATAGCGAGGGAGGGTCAGAAAGAGAAAGACGAGGTTACGGTGTGTGCTCGGTGTCATTCATTGAGGAATTACGGCCAGGTGAAGAACCAAGCAGCTGAAAACTTGATACCTGATTTTGATTTTGATAGGTTGATAGCTACCCGGTTGATGAAAACCACTGGGAATCGCAATGCTACTACTGTGGTTATGGTTGTTGATTGTGTTGATTTTGATGGCTCTTTTCCAAAACGGGCAGCAAAATCCTTGTTTAAGGCATTGGAAGGAACCAAAGATGACCCTAAGTTTAGCAAGAAGTTACCGAAGCTTGTTCTCGTGGCTACAAAGGTTGATCTTCTCCCGTCAGAAATTTCACCTGCTAGGTTAGATAGATGGGTTCGGCATCGTGCTAAGGCTGGAGGCACACCCAAGCTAAGTGGGGTTTACATGGTTAGTTCCCGTAAGGATTTGGGTGTGAGGAATCTGTTGTCCTTCATTAAGGAATTGGCTGGTCCTCGGGGGAATGTGTGGGTAATTGGGGCGCAGAATGCAGGCAAGTCTACTCTAATCAATGCATTTGCAAAGAAAGAAGGGGCAAATGTTACAAAGCTCACAGAAGCTCCCGTTCCTGGAACAACTCTAGGGATTTTGAGAATTGGAGGTATTTTGTCAGCCAAGACTAAGATGTTTGACACTCCAGGGCTTCTACACCCATATTTAATGTCCACGCGATTGAACAGGGATGAGCAAAAAATGGTTGAAATACGGAAGGAGCTACAACCTCGCACTTTTAGGATCAAGGCAAGTTCTTCTGTTACTATATCCTTTTATATTTTTGGCCTAGACCTGCTTAGATGTGCCTTCATGTGTATAAATGTACTGTATGTGTATTTTAATTAGTGAACGAAACTTCCTTGAAGTGAAACAACTCATTGATTGTCCACAACTGTTCAAGGATCAACATTTGATTATAGTGTTTTGTGTCTACCCTTCTCTAATCCAATTGAATCCAGATTATTCTATTTTTTCTACTTGATTATTGAAGTAACTTAAATTTGACCTTATTCAATATAGTTCTCTTCTGATCTTCATCTTTTAGTGGTCTTTCATATGCATCTACAATACATATATGGTCCCTTCTTGTTTACTGGGATTACCAGGTCATGATGACCTTATTATTCAATTCAAGTAGGAAAGTGCCCAGACCGACCAAAAAATAAATAAATACGTGGACAACCTGGATAAGTTCCTAGTTTAAACAGTTGAATCTGCTGTTTAGGAGAACTTAAATGTGTTTAAGATGACGGGACACCTTTTATCTTTCTGTGTTCATGTTGGCTTCATCTGCTTTCACAGGGTAGAAATGTGTGATGTATTCGAACATCATAATTATATCAGAAATTGAGATGCTATTGGATCTAATGGTCTTTGCATGTTTATATTTTGCAGGCTGGGCAGACCATACATGTTGGTGGTCTAGTTAGGCTAGATCTTACTCAAGCCTCTGTCAAAACCATTTATGTTACAATTTGGGCTTCCCCGAATATTTCTCTACACTTGGGAAAGATGGAAAATGCTGATGAGATTTGGAGAAACCATGTCGGCATTAGGCTGCAGGTAAATTTTTAATCCAAATGGTATACGTTAGCTGTTGGTTTCACACATACCCCCTACCCCAAGAAGGAAAAACAAAAAAGAAAAAGAGGAGAATACCATTACTATTTTAACTGGTTCTACATGGCAGATTAATTGCCAAGTGCAAGTGAAACTTATTGGGGCCAAATGTCATTTTTTATCCATCGTTGTTTTTGATTGGCAAATGGCAAGTCACATGCACCGCACCCAGTTAATCTTTTGAACCTACGACTATATCCTCTGCCCTATTATTACGATAAAGAGGTTGCATTCGAACTGGAGCTCTTCTCCATTGTGAAGGAACATAAGATCACAAGCTTGCATAAAGTTGATAATTTCTGACTTGAAGTGGACTCGTATTTTTGGAACATATTGCAAATGAGGGATACTTGGAATTTCACTTTCAATGCCTTGGAAAACGAACTGAAATTGTTTAATTTTGATACTTTTGAGCAAATGCAAGTTTTTGATTAACGGTATTGTACTTGATTAATTGTTTGGCCTTTTCTTTTCTCAGCCTCCAATTGGCGCTGAACGTGTTTCGGAATTTGGTAAATGGGAAGAGAAGGAAGTCAAAGTGTCCGGAACAAGTTGGGATGTGAATAGCATTGACATTGCAGTGTCTGGTTTAGGTTGGTTCTCTTTGGGTCTCAAAGGTGAAGCAACCTTGACATTGTGGACCTATGATGGCATTGAAGTAACTTTAAGAGAACCATTGGTTCTTGACCGAGCTCCATTTCTCGAGCGACCTGGCTTTTGGCTACCAAAAGCCATATCTGACGCTGTTGCCATCCAGTCTAAAGTTGACGTACAAAGAAAGAAAAAGCTTCAAGAAGTGAGTGCAGATTTCCTTTCAGATGTGTCTGTTTGAAGAGGGAAAAAAACAGCACAGCTAATCTGCTACTTAGAAGAGAGCAAAGGGACAACTGACATGTTATTTTTCCAGCCAAATAGTGATTGAGCTTGGGGCTTTGAAAACCAGCATAAGTATTAATGAAAAAGAAGGTTTTCAGGCTTTTATTTCTTCAGTTTTCAGAGCTTCCAGATTTTGTCGGACTGGGTGCAAGTAAGAATGTGATGTTTCACATCCCAGGAGTTGTAATCTCAAATGAATGCTCCTGTTGAACTCATGGATAATGAGACCAAGGAAAGGAAGTGCTTGAGGTTAAGTGATATGTGTATTTGTAAGCGTAATTTGAATCTTTTGTGTCATATGAGATAAATGCAATTTGTACATTGCTTTTTGGTTTTACTGCTTTTCCAACTGAAATAAGTCACTTATGTTCATTTTGGAGTCATGTAACTTGCAGTTCACCATGTATTTGCAATTTGTGGAATGATTTTCAGTTTAACTGTATTGTAAGGCATCTAGCAGTGTGGTTCCTCCTTATCCACGACCCAAAAGCTAACCATAACAAAAGCTAGTACATTACAATAGATGAGCACCTTGTCACTTGAGCCTGATATTCGGCCAACACATTGAAGTAGTACTAAATTTACTCGGCAAAAGATGCAGAACCTGGAAAACTAATCGGTAGTCTTTTTCAATACGCTTTTGAACTACATTTTTAAAACCAGAAGGCCTTGAGATTCGAGCTCATCTTCAGATCCCACTTTGTTTGACTCCAAATAATTCGCCACAATTATTTGAGATTAATATTAAAAAATTTATTAATTATTATTATTATATTTATTAAAAATCTTCTCTCTTCACTTTTTCATCTACTCCCATAAAATATTTTTATTTTTTTACAAATAATAATATTTCACGAACTGCAGTACCCAAAATTTTCACAATCAAACAATAACTCGGCAAATATGGGATTTACGTGCTAATTCCATAATTGTTGAGAATATGAGTTCTGAACATTTTGTAAAAGTCCAGATTGCGATATCGGGTTTTTTTTATCAAGCAATTAAATATTTCCAGAAAAACGACCGGCTTTCCATATGGTTTGGCCAACATTTTAGTTCACCTCTTTTCCTCCTTTTCATGCACTGCATCATTTTGCGAAGAGAAGAAAAAAAAATTGGACTGCTGCATTTTTTTTTGTTGCCCTTTCTCCTGCTTTCAGATCAGACAACGTGGCCCTTGGCTTCTGCTAAAGCCAAGTATATGGAAGGACTTGACGGAGCCTTAGCTAGTTAGCTTGATGACCTTAGCATAATGAAAAAGCAGAGAAAATATTTCATTTCCTGATAAATAGAACCTTTTTTTTTGCTCTTTAGTTGTTAAATTTTTTACATTTTTTTTTTCACATCTCCTTTTCAAAGGATTTGTTGGTAAGCTGACTGTAAACTAAACAAAGAAAGGAGGATGAACAAGGCTGGATGCAAGAGTTGCAACCTTGCTCCATACAGAAGTTACAGAAAGCGAAAAGCTAGACGGTACTTCGCTCAGGTGCTAGATAAGCTACAAACAGAAGGCATAACAAGCTGTTCCCTTCAGCGGGGCTGCTGGATGCGTCGGGTGCTGTACTTTGGGTTCACGTACTTGGCTGGCTTCTCTGTGTACTTTGCAGGTTCCACTGGGGCCCTGGGACTCCTTTCCTCCAAAGATTTCAGATTCTTCACCAGTGCCTTAGCATTCATTTCCAAGCCTAGGATTCCAAATCGAACATTGGAAAACAATTAAGTTAAATGCTCTAACAGGATTTTCAACACTAGAATAAATTTCCATCACCCCTACACAACATACACACACCTTTATTCTCTGAAGCTTCCATGAACTCCTCAAACTGAGCTTCCAAACTCGAAAAATCATCGCCATCATCAAATTCAAAAGTCTCCGGCAGCAAATCAGCCACATCTACGCCATCAAAGTCATCACTAGCATGGTTGTCATAGAAACCATCCTCGCCCTGATGCTGGCTGAGCCAATAGTCATGGTACCATGTTGAGGTTGTGACGAGTTGCCACCACTCTGGAGAAAAATCCTCCACTTGACGGAAAGCAGCAGGAATGAAAAGAGGGGCGTTGGGGTTCAAATTGGACCTTCCTCCTGATACCATTGCCATCTTTTTCAATCACCTCCTGGCCTTTTTTTTCTCTTACCTGTATTTCGAAGTCAGCAGAAAATTAGTATACCATGAAGAAGAAGGGACCAGGACTGGAAAATGAAGCCATTTGTGACTCAGGCCATCCTAAATATGAGTACAACTCATCATGACTACTACACTCGGCCGCTTTATTTTGACCAACAAAACAAATTTTCCAATCCAAAACCAACGCGTTAGGCGAACTACATAAGTTGTATCTTATCGATAGAACCAGGAAAAAGAATAGAGTGACACCATTCTTAATCATCGTGATCTTTTATATCCACAAAATCACATTGATCTTGAACGATAAAATCGGAAATCATACCAAAATCTCACAAACATTTATCCCGGTAACATATCATCACGTTCTCAAACCAGTTGTCCCAAAATTGAAATCCCACAAAAGGTTATAGAATAAAAATTGGATGCAAACTCAGGGTAGCAAAAGCAACTTCATTTACCAGTATCATCGAGGATTTTCACAAATCATTCCTGAGGAAGCACCAGATTACTCATTCATATCAAACCTCAAGTTAAAAAGGGACCATCATTTCATGCAAGCTGGACTCTATGTAGTTAAATACCACAATTTTAATAACCAAAAAACAAAACTTTTCAGAAGTTAAATCAGATATTTTTCAGAAGAAACAGAATTTTCGTCAGATCCCCCGGCGAGATGAAATATATTACCAAAGAAGAGTTTCTTCCATTTTCACAACATGCTCAAAATTAAGCATCCGAAGGATGAAATAAAATACCAAAGAAAAGTTTCTTCCATTTTCCCAACATGCTCAAAATCAGGCATCCGAAGGATTAGTCACCCATCGAAAGCCCAGCAATATCTGAGAGGTTTCTTTGGTCTCTGAGAAATGCGGCGATATAAAAAAAAAACCACGACTTCTATTACCCCTATGTTTTCCTTTGCTTTCTCGGCAACCAGACGGATGTAAAAATTCGTCAAATTTTCCACCACATCAATGAACGAAACCACATAAAGATCACAAATTTCTTCGTTCGGAAAATTTTGGATCTGACAGGGATCGATTTCATTATTTAATTATTACCTTCAGAACGAAGAAAATCTCTCTCCTTTGGGTTGAAGCTTTTTGCTTGGACCGTTCAGCTACCAATACGTGTACAGCGTGAGTACTGGGGATAGATAGGTCGCTTTATATAGGGCGGGCGGGCTGTCCGAGCCTGGCTGGCTCTGAATTACGCGTTAAAGGTTCGGGAAGATCCGAACCAACCCACCGATATGCACTATACGACCTGCCGTGTCAGCTGCCGGTCATCACTTGCCACATGGATGTCGTGATTATTGACTTTGACTTTTAGTACTGTTCAATTTATACAGCTCTTTGACGAAGACAATTACCCCAACATACCAAGAGAAGGGAGAAAGAAAATTCCAACAAAACTTTCGATTAAACAAAAAAATACTCTAAATTCTTTTTACATTTTTCAGGACTCCACTTGTGGTCAAAGTAATGAGAACAACTAGACAATTTCTAAGGTATTAATTTATTTTAAAAAATTGAAATTCTATTAATATACGAGGACCAATTAAATATTTAAATAAATGAATATGCAATTTATCTCTTCAATAAAAATTTTTAAATTTTTACTAACAACAACGCGAAGTGAATATCGTACCTACTTATTATTATGGCTTAAACGCATCTCATGTCCTTGTGATATTCATGAATTGTAAATATGCCGATGAGGTAAACAAAGTTATTTTAATACTCCGGAGGTAAACTTCAAGGTCACAATATGTCCTTCCGTTGATGTGCCGTTTGAAAGACTAACTGTAAATGCTGATGTAATAAAAATAGACACGTCAGCACAAATCAGATGATGCAAAGTAGTCAAATGAAGCGGTCGACCACTACATGTAGCGGATGACCGCTTAATGTAGCGGTCGACCGCGTTCTATTCCCTTAAAAAAATAATTAATATTAAGTGCTCCAAGTAGTCAAATGAAGCGGACGACCGCTTAATTTAGAGGTCGATCACGTTCTATTCCATTAGTCTTTCAAACAGCACATTAACGGAGGAAAATATTGTGACTTTGAAATTTACTTTACGAATATTAAAATGACTTTATTTAACTCAAGAACATATTTGTAATTCAGTGGAGGATGAGACCTATTATTATTATCTTTGGTAACAAAACACGAGTTGTATTTTATGTTCTACAATAACATCGAGATAACATATTTTTTTTATTGTTTGGAAATGTGGGTCCATGATTAATTAATTAAAAACCCAAGTGGGCCCTGAGCATGTGAACAATATTGACTTTTCGATAGAGGAGAACCTAATCAACGGATGAGAGAAAAATGCCTTTTATTTTGGACGGCCAATGTGATATCGCCAAATTGAGGTCTTTATCGAAGTGTAGTGGGACCGGTTTAGTTGCTCAATGCGCGTAATTCACATGGCTTTGTTGGTCGGACAGGTTAAACAAAACAATTATGACCATCATGCCCACATCTATCGACTTATCAATTATCATGCGTAGCAAAAGACCCGCATCCCTAATCATACCTTCCTCCGTTAATCTTATCTTAATCGAATATGTGCGACCCACTCATTAAGAACTAATTTAGTGGGTTTAATTATTTTAATTTATTTTTACATCGTGGGAAGTGCCAATTTAGATCTAATTGCTCTTTTTCAACTTCGTAAGTTGTGTATATATGTACGGGGAAAAATATATTTTTTACTCATAAATTATTATAGTTTTTACACTTTGCATCCTAAATTATCAATTTTGATACATTGCACACTCTAGCTACCAATTTTTGACACTTTGCACCCTATGTCAAATTTGTAGACTAAAATGACGATAATACCCTTGACCCATTATGCATATATTGAAGATATTTTTGTCAATTCATTAATTTTGTAAGGGTATTATTGTCAAATGGAGGGTGCAAAGTGTTTAATATTAGTAGTTTGAGGGTGTAATGTGTCAAAGTGGCTAGTTTAGGGTGTAAAGTGTCTAACATTGGTAGTTTCAGGGTGCAATATCTTAAATATGGTAGTTTGAAGTGCAATGTGTTACTACCCTAATATTTTGTGGGTGAAAAATATATTTTTTCCTAAATATATATAAAATTAATTTAGAAAACCAAGTGATATATTTGGGTAAGGGAAGTTAAGACGCAATTTATTTTGTTAAGATGTAGGGTTCTAAGTTCAATTATTCTTGCGATCAGATTGATAACTTAAATGAAGGACTATGAGTTATGAGTTACCGTGATATAACTTTTTTAAATTTTGTTTGATGAGGGTGTTTATATAATTTTTTCTTGTATAAATAAAAAATCATACAAAAAGATGACACAAAAAAAGGCACAATCCGGGACATGCTTGCTAGCACAAGTTGGGAGAAAGTCGGATCAAATCCTTTGTTGTGGTGGCAGCTCCCTGCGCTTCCCTGTCAGCCTCCACGAACAACAAAGTAGCACTGTCTTCTGATGGCGACTTCGCCAAGTTTGTTGGCATGGGAAACAAAACAAGAGCGCCATGATCTGAGCAACTTTGGATATTGTGACCGAGAGACTTCTAATATGTATATGCCCTTTTGGTATTTGGCCGAATAATATATAACATATGCCATTGATAGTATAAAAGATGTGCTGTGTCCCTCACCTCTATGGCCACGTACCTAAGGCGAAGGATCAAAAATGTAATTTATCTATATTTTAATAAGCCCAATAAATGGACATTACTCAGCTAGGCAAAAAAAAAAAGGACCATTCCAGCGGCTTATAGGATCGATTATGGGCTTCAATTAACCCTGCCATTACCTTTTCAACTCTGTTACCTCGGTCCTCAACCCCGAGATCCAAAGAGAGAGGATTTTACGGCCTTTCGGCCCTATTGACTTGGGCTTCCTCGTTCCCGAAGCAGGTCCAAAAATTGCAAAACTTTTTCATCACATTCTCGAGTTGGACTGAGTTTGGAAAAAAAGAGAACCCGCCATTTTTCTAAGGAAAATTTTAGACACTCATTCACGTGCATTGAGATTAGATAGACTTGATTTAACATACGTTTGAATTCAACGCCATGACAAATTATGAGTCGTACAACCATCTCAAGCCACACATGTCAAGTAAGTCCAACTTTGTTGTGGGAGTGACTTCAAAGAATTATTTACACATAAATAAATTCAAACCTGAGACCTCAAGGGGAGCATACCCCTAGACCCTATATCTTTACCACCCAAGCCAAACCTTTGGGGTTAAACCCACCAAATTTGCCACGCATAAAATGCCTAACTAACGTATGGGCTTAGTCCATGGGGCTAACCAGTAACCTATCATGTCTGACTATTATTATTATTATTATTATTATTATTATTATTTTGAAATAAATATATATTTACAATCTCTAAGAAATATATGACACTCACGTCTATAACTTTTGTCACATTATACCATCAATTATTTATTTAAGACATTTTACATCTCATTTAAAATTTTTTATATGAAAAATGATTTTTTAACATATAAAATAATAATTTTATCTCTATAATTTTTTTGCAGTGGTAAAATTATAATTTTAAAAGTTAAAAATTAATTTTATGAATATGAATGCAATACGATAAAAATAATAAATGATAATACAAAAACTATAAAAACTATCATCTTTTTCCTCTTCAATGACTCATTCTTCCTCCAGACGACTCCAACAAAAAAAAAAGTTTTGAAAGTAACGTTGAATTGTTAATACTTAAATAGTGCTGCAAAATAATAATAGTAATCATATAAAGGTTAAAACCAACGCTCGAAGTCCGAAGATCTAAAAATAGTTGGTATGTCCGATGCTAAATGCTGTAATGCTATCTACGCATATGAGTCATCAATATTCAATACAATGTCTGAACCAGAACGCGCCGTTTCGCTCCTCCCTGACCTTCTTTCCCCTGGCGGGCCACGAGTGTTTTCGTGCTGTGGGTTTCATCGGAACTGCTGCTCTTTTCCGCTCCATTGGATTCCTGATTTCTCGTAATGGCAGCCATTCCTTCCAATTGGTACTCACTCTTCCTCTCTCTTTCTCTCGCGCACATAAAAGATGCTTTGCTATAGTTCAGTTGTCATATCGGAAATTCCGCTCGTTCTCTGCCAACTCAAGAGTCAGGAGTGTGCGAAAGATAGAACAAAAAACCGGCCAGGGGTGTAATGGCTCTGTGGTGAGAAACAGTGTGTGGAGATCTATATGCAGTGAATAACTTGTTCTTTCTGTTTTCTTTTTTTCTTCCCTTTTTTGCATTTACTCTAATTCTCATTTTTGCATCTCCCAAAACCAACCTCAAAGAAAAGAAAATAAAGGAAAGGAGAAAACCCCCTTTAGCTCTTCCTAATTCATTTCTTTGCTTCTTAGAGTTGGAGTAATAGGACTATAGGAGGACTAAGAAATGTGAAACGTAAACGCATCTGGTTACGGACAAAACTGAGGAATGCGTGGCTAATACTATCAATGTTCACAGTCGTACGATACTTTACATAGGATTATTTACATGGCTTCTTCTGTCCTTTGCAGGATTTAGATGACCGTCAAAGGGATAGGAAGGCACAATCATGAGATGAAAATGAGAAAGTGCAGAATTTGGTGGCCAAAGCAGCTGTCATCAACTGAACAATTATCCTCCAATTTTTTGTTAGGGTGGTCCGTTCCTTCTTCTCCAGATTCGCTTGACATTGTAGTAGCTTTTGCATGCACTGAAGTCCCTCCTCCTTCACATACTCACTCTGGCATTGAGGTGGTGCGCTCAAACTTCTGAATTAGGACTGTTTATCTTCGGGGCATACATGAATGATGAATCAATTTGATTTTTTTCAATTGTGAATCAGTTTGAAGATTAGTTTCATTTTACTTATGTTATATTCTAGTAGCGCAATAGTGTAACTTGATGCTACTATGCTTGTATGTTTCTACCACTGGGCTTCCAGTTTTAGAAAGAGTGTCCTTCAGGGTGGGTTTGTCATATGAAAAAGTTGAATAAGAATGTTCGCCATAAAGCGCCAGATTATGTTAAGCATCCACCATGTGAGCAAGGTATAGGCCTTCAGGGGCTGTGTATATCATTCTCATAGTAATTGACGTCAATGCTTGCTTCCGCATTGGGGTTGTGTTTTACACGAATAGTTCTTCTTTCCTGTCTCTTGTTTACTGTCGTAAACTATGCATTCAATATTTATTTCAAACAAGTAAGCTATGTATAGGAAAAGAGTGGTCTTAACTTAGTGTGTTAAAGGTTTCTGAGCTTATTGCAGCACCAGCACTGAAGGCATTCTGCCTTGCACTTTCTTGGTCTTCTTGGCCTTTTTACCTATATATTTGTATTTCTTGGGGGTGCTTTAACACTTTTTTTATTGCCTTCAGTGCTGGTGCAATAAGCTCAGAAACCTTTTTTTTTTGAGAAGTAAGCCAAATAAGCTCAGAAACCTATAAACAGCCCTTCTGAGAGGAAACTTTATTCCTTTGAATTTTTGATGCAAGCCAAAAGTGTCATTTTTGCCTCTCTACTTCTCTTGGTGAGATTTTTTTCCTTGGGACTTCATTATTGAAAATTCTGTAGGACCTTGTAGCTGTCATCTATGCAAATAGATTCAAAGTTAGAGAGATAATCGACACAGACCTCAGATATAAAGCTTGATAATCTTGACAAGTTATACGTAGTGATCTAAATGAACTTACACATGGGTTTTGACGTAGGAAAATTAGGGCAGGATTTATCTATCAAAAGATATGAGAGAACACAATACAGGAAGGGCTTGATAGTTGCCTTGTCCTTCTTTGTAAAATGAAAGGACATCCTTTTCTTTTCAGAAGGGCTCATTGAATTATGTATGTTCCAGAGAGTTGATGGTAACCCAAGACTCGAACTTTGAGGTTGTTAGTGCTGGTTTATGTTGAGTCGTATATCGGGAGTGCACTAGGTTGATTTGGGTTCTATAACCATTGACGGGGGATCACTGAATGTGACTTATCTTTTTTGGGGAAATGAATATATGTTCTCCCTAGTGCATTTCCGGCTTTGAACTTTGACAATAGGATACAAGAGGGAGGGAGGGATGCCGTATAATTTGTATGGACTGCGACAGAGTATCATATTAGGATAGTGTAGAGGAACTGTTTACTGGTGTTTATAATTGATATAAAAATATTTTATGCTAGTGATCACGCTTGTATAATTGGTAGTCCTCACTTCAGTGATTTTCAGTTTTTGGACCTCTCTATGAAAAGTAAGAGGGAAAATTTTATGGAGACCAATTAGAACTTGAATCCTTAGAAGTGGTCTGCTGGTTGGTTGGAAAATTTTGGCTTGCTAAATGTTTATGCATGGAACAACTCGAGAATGCGGGTCACCCTTCTTCTGGGAACTATAATGACTCTTTCTTCATTCTTCTTAGTTTGCTGATTGACAGTGTTTTGAGCATGGCTAGTGAATTTACTGTGTGAACTGCTTTTTATCAGGGGATCCTACGTGACACAAATGGGGATATGCCCAAATTTCTACAGGATAAATCAACGCTTTCTATACTCGGTCAGCACGCTGTGGATCTCAGACGTACTGGCCTATTTTTAAGCCCTGGAACCACAAAAGATCAAGGAAATTCTTCAAGTTGTGGCAATGCTTGCTTGCTGAACAACAGGGGTACATTTAGACAAAGCTATGGACAGTGGACCTGTGGGTGCCAAAAACTTGATGGATCACTAGAGCAATGTGCACAAGCTTCTATGGAAAACAGTATCTGGATCCTGCTGGCATATGACTCTGACGAACATATTGGTGAAGGGATGTATTTGATTCCTAAATTGCATCACATTCATTGGAATGGGAAACTAGTGGTTCAAGCCCATGTCCACGTATGTAAGTCATGATGGCTTCTGTTGCATGTTCGCCCCGTTGCATGATCGCTCCCCCCACCTTTCTTTTTGAAGATGGAATTGTTAGTTGTGATTAATCTCTTCTCTTTTGTTTGAACTATATAGGTAATACTCTATGAAACTCCGTCATATGGTTTTCACCATTTCTCACTCCATGTTCAGGATTCATCTGAACATGTGAAAGCTCCTTTCAAGAAACCCAAGTGGATTGATGGACTTCACCAAAAGCAGTCACTAGTTGACATGGTAACATGGGTTCCGAAGATTTATTTTTGTGCATTCAGACTTTGGATTGGCTATTTATATGCCTTGTCATTTTTTTTTGTGCAGGATACAGTAATATTGGCAATTAATAGTGCCACTGCTGCTAATTTTTTTTTCAAGAGACATATGGCTGCCAGGAGAAACTTTGCTCAGTTTTCCATTGTGTACATGTATTCTCTTCAAGACTTGGTTCCTGGATTCCACCTTCTTTCTTCTTCCATACGCTTTGGTCTGCAATATTTGATGGTGTATGTTGTGGCTTTTCAGGTTTCTTACCTTCACGTGGCGCCTATTGGCAATATCTGCGGCTTCATTGTCAACTTTGTTTTACATTAATCTTCAGCTTCTCCATAGCCTTTTGAGTTGCGGCTTACGATCGCGGGTGTATGTTACATCTACAAAGATATTCAGGTCTACGTGGATAAATACTCGAATCCGCTGCTGTCAGATCTTGTATTGGCCAATCTTTCTTCAAGAAAATGGTCTGAGGTAAAATAAGTTCTTCAGAAGAGTATATGGTAGATGTTAGTTTACACATTCGATTTTAAATGCTATCTAAATACAACACTTTAGTCTTTGATGAAACTTGTGGATCTGAACCGAATAGTTGCTCAAAGCCAGTGTGCTTTTCAATCAATTTCTGACTTTCCCTTTATTGAATTTAAGCATATTAGTAAAACTCTAGATTTCATCCTACTTAAATCTGTGCCCCACTCCGTGAAAAAAAAATAAAAAAATAAAAAGAGAGAAGAAAAATAAAAAATCTGTCCTGCCATGCCATTCCAGGGTTGAAGTTGATGTTAGGAAAACTATATATGGTCTTTACCCTTTGCCTATGGTCTAAATCTTCTATTTACTTTACACCTAAACCTTTTACAATTTGATGGAGAATATATTTAAAAGTATATTAAATAATCCGGTTGTGTTTTTAAGCTCAGAAGATCTCAAATGAAATGTTTATATTCATGGTTTGCAGTAGGTTTCTATCTTTCTCAACTCATTAACTGCAGTTTTGAATTCTAAGGTCTTTATCATGCGTTGAATATGCGGAGAAAGCTACATTGCACAAGCATTCCATCTGGTCGAGTTTAGCTCTTGATGTTCTCTTGGGAAACTTGATTGGTTTGGCACTGTTATACAATGCAGAATCTGCTTGCTGGTGGATTATGAACTTTGCCAATGACATTACAAACAATTTGCTGCGGTCAGGTTGTGTTTGGCTGATGGGAGTCCCTGCAGGGTTCAAGTTAAACACAGAGCTGGCAGGAGTTCTTGGCATGATTTCTCTTAATGCAATCCAGATATGGTCTACCCTCTGGATCTTTGTCGGTTTCCTTACCATATATATCATTAAAGGACTTGCAGTATCAGGGATTCTTTTTGGGATTACAATTCCCGCTGCTTTGATCACAGACATACTTCTACTAGCAACTTTGCATGTGTCATCTCTTCATTGGTTGCTTTCACTAATATATTCAACGCAGATACAGGCATTAGCAGCTTTGTGGCGCCTTTTCAGGTAGCACTTTGTGACTCCATTTTCTTAGTTATGTTGTGACAACTCTTTGAAAATTCAAAACTCAACCTCGAAATTGTAATTGCTTATAGACATGTTAAATCAATCAGAAGCATTGAAAAGACAAGCAAAAAGAAAAGGTCAATTAGTAAATTTACTTGTAAATGAGGGGAAAAATATTGTTGTCATCAAGTAAAAAAGCTGAGGGTTTTGCTCAGAATCGATATGTAAAATTTTGTCTTCTGATATTGAAGTTCTAGATTTGATTCTTATCAGATCCTTGAGAGATGTAATTGGCGGGGTGGTGGGCCACTTTGGACCAGGTTGGAAGGTTTGAAGTGGGGAGGGAGTTAGATAGCAGAGGCGGTAGCAGATCTGAGCCACATAACATTTTTGGCATATAAATGATGGGCACGAGGCTATCCATATAATCCCCCTTGAAAACAGGAGCGCTGGAATTTCAGTTTATGATGCATTGAGGTTCTGTATGGTTGATGCAACCTCAAGAACTTTCTGGGATTGATCCCTTAGCTAACAGTCATGTTAATGTGTGTTGATGCTAGTGTTGAGGTTGGGAGATTTCCAAGGCAAATTATACAGTGTTGTTAGTAATGGAGATTTTATCTTATTCGAATGATGAGAAATGCTTCTCTGAAAGAGATCAGATTGGTGCTCTTGGCTTCATTTCGATACAATTATGTTCAGTTCTAAATACAATTATGTCAAATTTCAGAACATGAATTGTCTTTTTCCATTTCCTTGTTTCAAGTTGTAATGCCATTGCGGATTCTTTTGCAGGGGTCGAAAATGGAATCCTCTTCGCCAGAGATTAGATAGCTATGACTACACTGTGAAGCAACATGTTGTTGGATCTCTTCTGTTTACATTGCTCTTACTTCTATTGCCGACGACATCTGTTTTCTACATCTTCTTTAGTATTGTGAACACAAACATCAGCCTTATCTGTATATTGATTGAAGTCATTATCTCTATTATCCATGCTACACCTTGTATCAAAATTTTCCTCTGGTTGGTGAGACGAAGCCGATTTCCTTCTGGGATATGGTTTGAAATTGTATCTTGTCAGAGTAATGTGATTGATTCTACATCTGAGAATTTACAGTTGAATCAAGGAGAAGATAAATCCAGTATTCTGGTCTCATGTCTCCAGAGCAACTTCTTGAGTATAGGTGAGACCTTTAGCTATATTACGTGTTATCCTATTTTAGTGGCCTTTATGTAGGGATGGATCCTAATAAAGCCTCTGACCTCAATATTGGGATTTGCTAAAGATACACAGGCACGGATACGTACGTACATAATCATGTGTATAACTTAATACTGCACCATGTCCTCAGCATTGTTGATTGCTCGTGAATGTGGTATTTTTGTGCTAACCATAGCTGGAAAATATATTTCAGGAGAAGTAATCTTGCCTCACTATAGAAAGGTTTTTTCTGGGGTTTCGGGGTCTTTTGTAGCTAAATCAATTCAGAGTGTCCTGACTGGGAAAAGGTGTGTCTCCTTTGTATGGTATTGGTTTTACTGCTCTGTCATTTTGTGGTAACTGAGATTCAAACTTAGCTCCGCTGTCTCATAGATTTTTGTTTCTTCCAGGGTAGCATATACGTTGGGTACTGCTCTTCCTTCACCGTTGCCATGGATGTCCATTCCATACAAAGACTATTGGTGTCTCTGCTATGATTCAATTCTTGCCTGCTGCAGAAAATGACTGTCTTGTTGGAGATCTTTTGTAGACCATATGCATCAGAAAGTAGGTTTCTGACGGATGCAATTTTATTCTTTTTCAACTCGATTGAAGATTACTTTTTTCAAGCCAAGAGGTTGATAGGAAGATTTCAATGACTCAATTCCACTTCACTCGACTGGGCATGTTCTCCCCTGCAACCATTTCTTTGCTGCTCTTCAGTTGCATCTAGAATTTTGCAGGCTCACATGTTTATCCAGCCTTGGTTCAATTCTTGTCTTGTTGTAGGGATGAGTTAATTTTTGGATATTCATTAGTATTTAGGTTTGTTATGCATTTATTGAAGCATTCTATGATTTAATTAGGATGTAATCTTATTGGCTATTATATTACATTTAGATCCTTAAATCTCCATTCATCCCATTTTGTACTTTTAGGCAGAATATGTTGCTCCTTACATAATTGCATCATGGCTCTATAACTAAGCATGCAACTGCAAAAGTCTCTCTCTCTCTCTCTCTCTTCCATTTTTTGCTAGTCCAAGCACCCATAGGCACCTTAAGAGTAGTAGCGACAGATGAACAGCCATTTTACAGAGATCCATTTTGGTCAAGTTCGTTCACTGCAGCTAGAGGAAGGGAACTAAAGAGAGTGAACCCTTATCTTATCTGGCGTCCACGTGGACGATCGATGTGTCTTGAGTTGGGTAACCTCGATCCACAAGTCTTATGCTTCTCATGGCATGTTGCATGTTGTAATACAAGCCAGACATGTTCCAGAGAAGGCTGCATTTTCAAGTACCTCTGACGCTTAATCCTGCAAATTTCTTTTACCTCTGATTTCTAATATAATGACTATGCAAAGAACTCAAATACTCTGCTCTATAGGTATGGCCAGGTCATCAGGTGATCAGGTGGTGGGCGGAGTTCATAGGTTGCTCTCACCATTAGCTCGAGAACGAAAGGAAAACTGGGTTCCTTGTACAACATTCACAGAATTATTGAATACAAACAAAAAACATCGATAGTTCACGAGAGGAAACTAGCACAACAACTGAATACCTTATACAAATGGTTGGGATGGGCGGCTAAGGCACATTCTCTAAAATCTCTCACTCTCTCTTATATTTCCAAGATCACGGAAGGAAGATAACAACAAAGATCATAAGTTCACGGGAATGGAATAGACTAATTAAAAGAGAAGGGGACTCTTGCATGCCCAGCTGACTGCAATGAAGACAATTCAGAAAGGGTGCTGACGGGTGAGTTTACGGTTTCTGCTTGGTTCTGATATCGCTCTCCATGATAGTAGTTGTGTCTGAGGGGCATTACAAAACCTAAAAGGACATGCGAAGGCACATGTGATGTGGCCCTCTTTACATTAACTTTCAAGCTACCCTTGTCACGTGGGTTCTGCTTAGTTTCGAAAAGCATGGCCGATTTGGCCTTCCAGCTTGATGGAAAATACACCAATTTCATATATTAGCAAGAAGTCAAACTAACATGATAACAAAGAGACTACTCAGACCTCATTAATCCGTATAACCTATGAACATTCCATGTTAAATTAATAGGTACGATAATGAGGAAATTGCAGATTATATATATAGTGGCAACGGATAAACCAGATAAGCTTTAAGGGTCATGTTTGGTAATGATCTCCATGGATACGCGATAGATGCAGATCTTGTCCACCTGCAACAGGTGTAATTGTCATTTTGGAAACAACAAGTTTCTCTCTGTCGCTATCTGAACTGTTAAGAAAGAACCACCATCCCAACGGGTCGGGATTCAATCCAGACCGTGGGTCTGGACAGGTCTGGACCCGTACGGTCTGGACTGAATCCAGACCCCATCCCAACTTCCATGCATATGAAACAGATAAAATATTCCATTTCTAAGCCTACGTAGCATTGTCTTTGTAGCAATCAAACTGCCTATAAATTCCCCCTGCATCTTCCTTTTGTCTCACGCAGTACTACTCACTCTCTAATCTCTCTCTCTCTCTCTGCAATGGCTGCGAGGATTGGCATTCTAGTATTGTTTACCGTGGTTATGATGCTGCATGTTCTAGTAGAGTGCCATGTAAGCTTAATACGGTCTTAGAGCTCTCTCTGTCATATATTATCAATTCGACTAGTAAGGAACATTAGTGCCAGACGTTGGTAATGATCTCCATGTCTGATTTACATTTTTGCAACACATCCCTCCTTTAGTTACGATCTAAGTTAAGGACATTGTAGACAAGCTACATACATCACTACAAAAAAAATGACCTATAGCAGTGGTCGAAAACCGCTGCTATAGGTCAAAAAACCGCTGCTATACGTTATAGCAGCGGTTTTGTAGCGGCGGTCGCGACCGCCGCTATAGCTCCGTCGCTATAGATCTATCGCGGCGGTTTCAGTGACCGCTGGTGAAGACCTCGGGTCTATAGCGGTCACGTAGCAGCGGTCGAAACCGCCGCTATAAACCCGAGCGCAGTTGCGCTGAAGGTCTGTAGCGGCGGTCATTGACCGCCGCTACAGACCTAATATGACCGCTGCTATAGGTCTATAGCGGCGGTCAGGTTCAACCTATAGTTGCGGTCATTGACCGCCGCTATAGGTTTGCAGGGTCAAAAAAAATTTTCCTCATTTCAAACTCCAAAACACAAATTATTTTGTCCATGTACTAAAAAACCAAAGAAAAAAATCATACACATAAATTGCCTGGGAAAAGCATACTATGACCTGATGACTTCAAAAGCAAGAGATATTTTGCCTACCAAATATTTGAAAGAATCACCCTCCCCCCCAATTTCTATAAAATACATTAGAAGATGTCTAATCAAGTCATGTACGCACCTGAAGAGTCTCAGATGGCTGTAAGTAGTCACATATGTAAATGCCGGCCAACCAAGGAATAAATACTCTTCGAGGAAATGGAAGACTGCATTCTTTCCTGTTCTCACAATAAAAAGTTTTCTTAGTGTTTAATTTATACTCCAGCAAACATAAGAAAGCAGTATCAATGAAGACAAGATTATTTAACTATGAAACTACTGCCTCACGAAAGATGGATTAACCTGCAATAATCAAGCTGATGAGGGAGGAGATGAAGGAGTCATAAAAAACTAATGACAAAACTATAAAGACCTTGCGGAATGCAATTAAGTTCCTCATTCTAAATGAATTCCACTTTCAACACCAGGCTCGTAAATTGTCTTAAATACTTGGCAGAATCAAGCAGTAAAAGCAGCAACCTGCCTACCAATCATCCTCCACAGATGCATTAATATGGAGAAGTACCTATGCATGTGAGTATGACTTTTCAATATGGAGAGAGAGTCATTGTTGCAAGAATACAGGTGGCAGAAAGTAATCTGTCAGAAGATTATAATATTCAAACTGGGCTTAAAGAGTCGCCTTGTGGAGGCATTTGCCTACTGGGAAGTCAGAAGATCATAATATTCAAAAGATCAAAACTACACACCATGTCAGAATCAAAGAATTCCCTTGAAATGTACAGAATGTTGTAAGGATATTGTGCACCAAGTGTTGGTGCAAGTTATGTATTTGACTGGATACATTGCCCCAAATCAGTTTCAGTTGATATTCCATCACTTGATTCTAGGAAAACATTATCTTTCGGCCCCACATTTGCACTATGCCTCATCACAGATGATATCTAATCTACTTTGCAGACTCATGATGATATCACCCTACAAACAGAGAAGCAACCAAATTTCACGCAGGACTTGACCAAATACAGTGGTGTCTGCCCCTGCAATTACAAAGGAACCTACAGTGTAAAACGAATGATTGATTTTCTATGAAGGGGTGGCTGCAATTTTCTATGTATTAGTCTTGCCTTGATTGGCTTGAACTCAAGTCCATCCTCAATGAGGGCTTTATTGGCAGTGACAAAATCCAAATATGTGAAGCTTTCCTTTACATAAAATAATTTTGCTATCGACACTCTGCATTAAATAGTTTTGCTATATCTCACGGCTTTGGCACATCTAAAATTCCCTGGAAATTCGTTTACTTGCCACCAATTATGGGTAATATGTTGATTGAGAGGATGAAGGCATCATTCACGGAGAAAACACAAACTATAACCTCTTAAGTAGCTGAAAGACAGATAAGAAGATATCTTGAAAAGGCTACTCACATTTTCTTTCAATTCAGCTTTAGGAAGAAAAGCTCTCAATCCCTGCAAAATAAATTTTCAAAAAGTTATAATCGTCGACAAAATGCATAATAAGTACATACACACGAATTACACAGACAAAAAGCTAACCTCAATCCTCGTAAGAAGACCCCCTGTATTCCACTCTGTTATCTGCTCAATGGGAAACAAAATTTGGCTCTTACAGTAGAATAGGCTCTCACTGTTGTATGCATTAAGAAACCATTAGACGTTGAATAAGCCCAAATGACAGCAACTATGAAAAGAAACCTTCATTTTCTTCCCAAGAATCTCCTCCTCAGCATTGTACCATTTAAATGCAAGTGGGTTCTTGCTTGAAGGGCCCTCGAAAGACAAGATAAAATGTGAAGACGCATATTAGGTTTCGCAGTCATGGAGCCTCCATCTTCCTCAATAAATAATACAGTGAGCATACTTGAATAGTAAATGAGATGAACATGCATCGGAAAAATAGGTCATGACTCTCCTTACCTCGTACTTGATCTTTGGAATCCCAGGAAAGAATTCCCCTTCCCATTCATCCGATTTCAAAGAGAGAGCTAGGAATTGGCAGAAAATTGGCTAAATACATACCTCATAGCAATACCGATTTCAAAGAGAGAGCTAGGAATTGGCAGAAAATATCGAGGCAGTGTCGCAGTGATAGAGTTCAGACTTCAGAGAGAGAGAGAGAAACAGGGAAGGGGGAGGGGGGAGATAGCGAAGCGATAGGGCCAGCTAGGGCTTTTCGTTCTGTAAAAAGGGCGGGGGGGGGGGGCGGGAAATTTTCGTTTTGGAAGAAAGGAGGGGGAGACCTTGCGCTTTTGGGAAGAAAAGAGGGGGAAACAGGAGGGGCGGGGTTGAAGAAACGGTACCGTTTTAATTAAAGGTTTTTTTTCCTAATTTATAGTTTTTCCAAATTTTGAGCAAATTATGTGTATTTAATAAATAAAAAGTAGTTGTAAATTATAATAGTATTTAAAAATTATAATAGTATTTATAATAGTATTTAATACATGTTTTTATAACTAGTGTAATAATTTTAATTAAAACAACTTGATAGTAAAATTCTTGAAATATAATTATTAATTATGATTAATAAAATATTTAATTACCATAACAACTATGACCAAAATATTAACTAAAGTAGCTAAAACCATATTAATTACCATATTAAAACACAAACCGGGCTAAAATAGCTAAAGGAAAGAAAATCATAACTAAAAATAGGTTTTTGAGAGGGAAAACAGCGGATTTAGGGCTTGAAACGAGGTGCATCGAAGCACGGCTCGGTGCCCACGACGTGCGCGCCGAAAAGAGCTTTCCGAATTGGGGTCATGGGTGCAAATCGGGTACTCGGAGCCAAAGTTATGACCAAAAAACCGACACGTGCGCGAAAAGTGCCCAATTCTATATAACAACTTCAATATTCATAACACTCTCTCTAATTTCATATTTTATTAAGTAGGTCTCTTAATTTTTTTTTAAAACATGTGACAAAATAAAATTATGTATAAAAATGAATAAATAGTCAATAAAATAATTATTCACCTTAAATAACACATAAAATTTTATTTTTCTATTTTTTTCATTTTTTTTAAATTATACCTATAGCGGCGGTCATGACAAAGACCGCCGCTATAGGTATACCTGTAGCAGCGGTTTGTATTAAAACCGCTGCTACAAGTACGAGATTCAGCGGCGGTCAAGGTGACCGCCGCTGTTGACCCTCTTTCTATAGCGGCGATCAGCTTGACCGCCGCTATAGACACCTTATAGCGGCGGTCAGAGACCGCCGCTAAAGACCCTCCTTCCGCGGCGGTTTCAAAAAAACGCGACTAAATGAGGGTCTATGGCGGCGGTCACTGACCGCCGCTACAGACCCTCCTTTGGCGGCGGTTTGAAAAAAACCGCGACTACAGAGGTCTATAGCGGCGGTCAGTAACCGCCGCTATTTTAGCCGCGGTTTATTTAAAAACGCCGCGAAAAAGGACCTATAGCGGCGGTTTTAGTGACCGCCGCTATAGGTCCTTTTTTTTGTAGTGCATCTTCCTCTCGGTGTTTGCCTTAGGAGAAAGAAGAGGGCGTTCTGAATGCAAATCAGAACAACGTCAGTCTCATGCATCCAATTTCCATCCGAAATTTGATTAGCTTCATGCCCTATTGTAGAGAAAAACCTCAAGCACTCGCCCAGAACTCGCTAGTTTTTTTAGTAAATTTCCATGCCTTTGCATCACTTTTCAATTAACCCTGCATGTTAATTGTGTTCCTGATTCATGCATACATCTTCTAGTTTTTGCTAATATATAATGTGTCCCAATAATGGTTTAGGCGCACGCAAGTGAGGCTCCAACACCACAGCCCCAACAAAATAGCCACATCCCCACGGTGAGATTTGTTTCTTGAATTCTCCATCACTTATGATGTCTAATTAAACTCCCTTTAATCCTGTTTAGAGATACTGTGAGCTAATTCAAGCTCTAACATTGGTTTCTTTTTCCTTAAACTTTTTCGTTGATATTCAGTATGGAATCACCCAAGGCAGCCTTCAACCTCAAGGTAACGACAGCTTAACTGATCGAGCATATCCTGATATCGCATCATATGTATCACAATCTATCCCGTACAGTACGTAGTTGCTGCCTATCACAAGTTTTCGCATCATATTCGACAACAAAACAGAAAAGTGGTGGTCTTCAAATATCACCCTGAACTTTAAACAAATTAATTCAATCAACCAAAACATGAGAAAATGTTCGCCTTGATTAATTAATTTATCTGGATGGTGGAATTCATGAGAATCTGATCACTCGCGATGGATTGTGGTTTTATTTGCAGAGTGTGCTCCACGTTGCACCCAAAGATGCTCAAAAACAGCGTTCAAGAAGCCATGCATGTTCTTCTGCCAAAAGTGCTGCGCCAAGTGCTTGTGTGTGCCTCCGGGAACTTACGGGAACAAGGAATTCTGCCCTTGCTACAATAATTGGAAGACCAAGAGAGGAGGACCCAAATGTCCTTGAAGAATATTTCTTTCATTTCTTTGCGAGCTTTACGTGTTTGGATGGGTAAAAATAAATTGTTGGAGTTTATGAAAAGTATTGAATTTTGTAAAAAATTGTTAAGAGTTTATGAAAAAGTCGATTTTTTTTTTTAATATTGTGTTGTGTTTATCGCTTATTCTTTATTGTAAAATTCCTCCATCTTGTTGCTATATAAATAATGACCAGTGAGCAATGTTGTTTTACACAAAATCTATGGTATAATGGCATCCCATTAACTTCTGGGTCGATCTCTAGAGAGAAGATGTGCCGTAGCAAATTATGTTCGAGCCTCCGAAAGACCCAATAATGAAACACACCAGAAGAAAATAGTGACGAAACGTTTCGTTTGGATCCACCGAGTTGGCAATTCTATAGGAAACCCCTATAGTAGGTACATCGAGTATCGCAAAGTCTACATTACAGAGTTCTGGGCATAAAGAAGTGATATATAAAACACCATTCACGAAGTCTCTTCACCCTCTTCGGCATTAATGCACAGAAACCAAGGAAGCGGATTCGGAATCGGCGAGAACGGGAGATGGTTTCCATGATCTTGCTCCTGCTTGATTCCTACCTTGCTTTTGGTTCTGCATATTGGGAGGAGCTTTGATAGGTAGCATGCTGTCACGTTACATATTACTGTGCACAAGGCCTTTGGGCTGCTCGAGCGTCTATCTGGGGCTGAACAAATTCGGACCGCATACCGGATTTGGAAAACCAGTTATATCTGGTCCGGTCTGGTCTGGTTGGATCGGATTTTTTAATATAATTAATAAATATTTTTATTTTATTTTTTAATACAAACATAACATTTTTTACACTTATAATTTTTTTATTTTGACTTATAGTACTTAAGTTTTTTTTAAGACATTTGCAAAATAATTTTTGTATCTTAAGATGTGAGCTAAAAATGAAAAAAAAAACTTAAGAAAAAAACGGTCCGGACCAGTTTGGACCGGACCGCTTATAAAGGGTCTGGTTCGGTCTTTAATTTTAAGTACAATCGAAAATCTGGTCTGCCCGAATTCTTGTTCAAAAATCAGACCGAATTTTTAATTGTTCACCCTACGGCGTTCGGGTATGGAGTGGAAGAGCGACATTGTGATGAGTAGCATCCAGCGCCACCGCAGACTGTTGGGGACGCGGGTAAAAGAGATCTGTGGCGAAGAAATTGTACTGAACACCAGTCATGGCAATCACGAGTGTCTTTCAGCTGAGCCATTTGACATGTATTTATAGGAGGCGCAAGAGACGGGCGTGATGGCTTGGGAATCAAGCTATATTTTTTTTTTGAACTTTTCTTCCGAGTCTTCGTTACGTAATACGTCGTGCTTCGGAAAACTGACCAATTACTAACACGGTTCTCGATAGTTCCATTTTGTTTATATGCCTTTATGCTGTAAATAATTTATTTATTTAGTTATTTAATTTTTAAAATCACGACCAGAGATTAATCTGGAATATGCTTTTAATTTATATGGTTTTTATATAATTATGTTTATGTTTGCGTTCAAACTTAAACGTAGGTTTTTATCAATAAAAGCGGCTAATTTCATGAGGCTATAGAGCATGAAAAAGTCGCGAAAATTAGGAAGAATTTGAGCCCTGGAACCTCAGTAATAAAGGTACGAGCTGTAGCTTTGACTTTGACCAAATTATACCAATCTCAAATTTTAATAAAATTTAATTTTCTACTAAATATAAAACACTCCATATAAATCAATCCGATTAACTAGTCTGTTCAAATCTGCATGGTGTTTGTCTAAACTACAGTTTTAACAAAATTTTATCAAAATTTTAACATCCTTACTTTTTCATTCTCTCTCCTTACTTTTTCTCTAACTTTTTTTTTACTTTTTTACTTTTTTACTTACTTTTTCATTCTCTCTCTTACTTTTTCTCTAACTTTTTCACTTTTTCAATTCTCTCTCTTCAACCTTTTTACCAACTCTTAAAATTTTACTAAAATTTTAACCTAACAAACACCACCCTGATGTTTTCTTTATAGGCTGAAGATTTTTAAGAAGCAGATAATATGTTTGTTTAGCCAATAATTTGGGGTCTCAACAATTCGGGTAAACCAAACATACTGAAATTTTTTTAATTTTTACACCTACGCACTATACTTTTCACAAACTCCAATAAATCTCAATAAGGTAAAGATTCTCAAAATTTCGAGAATATTCTCCAAAATTTTGGCAAACAAACAACACCAATTATTTCATATTTAGTTATTATTTATTTTCTAGTTTGTTTTTTAAATCTGGTCAATTGAATCGTGAAATAAGGAAATGGTTGTCAACTTTTTGTCATATATTGGATTAGTTTTTTCGTCTAAATTTTAGTGGTTTTCAAAATTTGGATGAAATCGAAATCGAAATCAAAATAGTCTAACCGTTGGTGCTCCAAGAAACAGAAGGAAAATTTGAATTAATAGATGCAACGTCTGTACAGCAAACAATCCGATTGAAGAAGGGAAAACAGAGTCCATCTTTGAATAAATAGATGCGTTACATTTGGACGGCTAATTAAGAAAAGAAGAAAAAAGCAACTCAATTTCATCTAACAAAAAACCCTAATCAATTAGAAGACTGTAAAAGCCGTAATTCGCCGACGTTGAAACATAGAGAAACAGGTTTAGCTTTGGTTTTTCTTCGCCATGGGCTTTTTACGACGCAACTCGCTCTTGATTATGCATGGAGAAGGAACTAGTGCCGTGGAAGAAGAAGAAGAAGAAGACGAAGAAGCTTGATAACAAAGCTTGTTGTCTTCTCGAGCGTTGCCCTCTGTATCTACTTTGCGATCGGGTTGGACATGAAGAACAGCAGGCTTGCTAGTGCTCTCCCCATTGACGGAGCTCGTACGAGGGTAAAAGAAATCAGTGGGAAAGAAGTAATATTGAAGGCCAGCCATTGAAAGCTCTACGAAGAGATTATAAGCTTTGGATCTAATTGGTTCGGTGCTTTTGATCTATCGATACGTGTATATATATATATAGTCAGACTCAGAGAGCGTAAGAATTGTTGGTCAGGACTTGGGCCACAAGTCATTGCCGTCTTAGTTATGTATAAGAGTCGTTTCGTGGTGGCTCCCTTTTGCCAAGTTGAATTTGCTTCCGTGACCGAATAGAAGTTTCTTTCGTGCGGGCTAAATCACATCCCACAAGGGCTAGAACAATATAACTTGGACGGGAAGGGGACAGGCCTTTCGGGAACTGGAAGGCTCACGGAGATCTGCTAGATCCATATTGTTTAAAATACATTGGGCCCTTTTGGGCCAGCGTTCTACTCTAAACAATTACGCATCATAGATAGTTTTTTTTTAAGCAATGCAAGCTACAGGGGAGGAGAGTGGAGGTATTCGAATCACAGGACCCTCCTATACGGAGGAGGTGCCACTTGAGCCATAGCTCATTGGCACGCATCATAGATAGTTAATTACAAGGAAAAATTACAAATCTTTCACTGAGTTTTTACTGTATATGGGTTTTAAAAAAATATATTATTATTATATAATTTTAATTTTAATTTTAGTATTAAATTATTCTTTTTTATTTATTGTAATTTTTATTTTTTTTAAAAAATAATATTTATATTTATATTTATTTATGTTTATTGTGCTCCACTTGACGGTAAGCAAGGGATCGGGTTCTGTCGCATGGCTGAAGCTCTGTTACACCATCTGTTGGGAAGTTAACTGCCAAAATTAAGAGAAAAGTTGGTCCATCTGTTCTCCATGCCCCTAGTTTAGCTCGAACATTGTGTGTATAATTAATCTCTCTCTGGCATGACTTTACTCCTTATCTCACGACCCGCCGCCCATGTCTTCTTGCGGCCGTTTTCTACAGGTGCAGGTGCAGGAAGCAAGCAAATGACATATGAAAAGAAAGCTGCAGGAGGAAATATATATATTTATATTTTTGCCACATGGTCTTTCAAAATAGGATTGATAAGTTGACTTATAAAGCTTGCCCCATGGCTGAGAAGAGCAACTTTACAGTTTTTTTTTGGCTAAAAAATCCCATCCAATTACGGACAAAAATACGCGTGCATATTACAAGACCGGATATATTTGGAAACATCGAAAGTAAAAAACAATCCCACACAACCCGACCTCGCCGCCCATGCCGCAAGACCATGGGCCAAGCGATTACACTTCCGAAGAGCCGAAGCAATCATCCATTCCTTGAAATCCTACAAATCACCCGTAATCCTCTCAACCAAAGAAGCAATACTCCAACTAGGTGATGAAGGAGACAACACCTCCATACATAAAACCAGTGAGTCACTCAAATTCAACCTTATTCCATTTCTTTGCAAGAGCTAAGTCCAAAGCTTTTGCGAGCACGCAAGTCTCTCCAACCAGCGGATCTATAGCAGCTAAGCATTCCATGTATGCCATACAGGGAGAACTGTGAGAATCTCAAACCGAGATAACTATGAATGACCCATTTAGACTAATAGCGACGTCTAAATTCAGCTTCAACCACCCGAGCTTAGTGTGCACCACCTCTACACTCTAAGACCACTCCTGATAATCCAAGCTGAGGCATGCTCTTCAAAACAACGACGAATAGACGCCACCAGCCCATTAATGTCCACTGGCACCTCTTCGTGGATGACTTTGTTCCTTAGAAACCATAGACAATCGATGACAATGGCGGCATTAAGTGCAAAGGCATTTAGACTGTCTTTGCTCACTCTCAAAATTCTATCGGCATTTAAAACAGTAAAAATGAGTTCCCCGGGAGATTCCAAGTTTAAAGAGTCCATGGGAATCGCCTAAGGTGATTCCCTCCATGCAATAGCAGCGACGTTACACTGAACACGCAAGTGGATTGTGTCTTCGATGAACTGTTTACAAAAAGGACATTGGAAGACCACCTCATCTTCACAATGGAGAATCCGAGCCAAATTCCCCCTGGTTTTAAGTGCCCCCGAAGCCACCTTCCAAAGATTCAATTTGAGCAACCTTTTGTTAGGGTCTACACCCATATTAGACTTGGAATGGAAGTAAACTTGGAAATGAAATTTACTTCCTCCCCACTCTAAGTTTAAGATTTTCTCTTTGTATATTTTCTTATAAATAGAGGCTTATGTTATATGAGAAGAGACACGTGAGCATTGGGCAGAGAGAAAAAAAGAGAGAGCTTGGTGTGACTATTGTATTGGGGCAGGTAGAGTGATTTTCTTAAACTTTCTTAATAAAATTGTTCTGAGATGAAACTAGGCTGGATTGAGGCCGAACCACGTAAATAATATGGTGTTTCTTTAAATTTGCGTGCCGCTTTTCCCAACACATTTACAGTCAATTGAAGAACATACCAGCACAAAAGAAAGAACAAGCTAGGATCATGATTCCAAAAGACCTTTCAAATTTGCTGCTCAGGACGGAAAAAAAACTGCCCCTTTTTTCTTCTAGAGTATGGGAATTGGATTTTTGGCGTTTAATTTTCAGAATTTGGTTAAAAAAATCAATTTTTTTTTCTCAAATTTATGATCAGGACTAGCAATTCTGAGAAACTGATCATATTTCGAGCTGACAGGATTAATAGACCGTCCAATTCTTCTGTTTTCGAGGCATATTCCAACTAAGCAGCTAACCTCCACAGGCTGCAATAATATCCCTGCGGCTGGTTCGTATATTCGTTTTACCTACTAAAGTTGAAAATTAATAAATCGTGCTCTTGAAAGTGATACGAAAAAAGGCAATAGTTGAAGATCCAGAAGCCATATTGCGATTTCCTTTTTGGTGTTAGATAGTAAGCTATAGAAGTCATCCCGGCCGTAGATTATTATTAATTTATATCCGGCCATGTTTGTTTCTTTTAAACCAAGGTGGCAAATTTGTCAAACAAACAAGTAGTGTATACGTTCCCTAGCTAGAATTTCCTTTATTCCAAGGGAACGAAGTGCAATGACACCTGCATATGATGTCTGGATGAATTCTTTGGTTCTACTTTTAGGTACGTACAACCTTTATTTACTTATTTACACGCAACTGATTTAATTAATCGGGAAATTTTACAATTCATTCATTTATTTATCAGGAGGAGTAAATAATAATAATCTGCAAAAGGGAGCTGTAGAATATGCTGGATTATTTTGTAACTGTAATACAACTTTACTCTTGTTCCATGAAGAGATAAGATATATCTTATTTTCACTATAGTACATAAAATGGGGTTTTTAACACCAAAAAAACACGGTTCAGTACTGATCCAACACTTTTTTCTCCAGTAGGCCAGGGAGAAACTCAAGCTTTGGTTAATATGCATATGCGTAGGCGCCAATTAGATAAACCCATTTGGTCGTTTTCATGAGAATTAAGAAGTCTCCATGGGTTTTTCTGGAGTCCACAGCAGCAAAGAAAGTGACATACTCGGGGAAGAATTGAGATGGTTGCCTTGATCATGCATGCTCCTGCTTTGGCTTTTGCACTGAAGGCTCGTGAAATTCGACGAGTTTGATCTGAGCCGAAGTTTTGGGCCCTTCAAAATTATCCTTCACGTCTTTGATATTGGAGTGTTTCTGCTGGAGAGGAAGAACCACTTTGCGAGGGGCGTTTAAGGCCACAGACTGTGGACGAGGGTAAAACAAATCAGTGGGGAAGAAGTTGTACTGAAGGCCAGCCATTAACGAAAGCTCTACTCTCAAAAGCTAACTCGAGGTTTGAAAAAGACTGGGAGGAGAACGTCTACGGCTAAACTTTGTGTATATGTCTTACTGATTTAACTCTTCAAAGTTAACGTGACTAACGTCTATTTATATAAAGGGAACCAAGAGCTTAATTCATAGCATTGACTCTGCGGCTGTGATCACTGATTACGGGCCTATGAATTCAAAACAAAATTATTAGGTTGAGGTCAGGCTACCTCAAGAACCGCCGTCCATGTCTATTCTATTACATGCAGCTATCTGTTCAATCAACCAAGCGACACATGATAAGACGCAGTGCATCATGACATAGGCCATGAGAACAAACAAATTTATATGGCGCGAAGATTTCTTTTTATTTTTTTATTTTTACCGCACGGAATATTATTCAAAGATGCTACTGATACGTTGACTTATAAGTTTGCCCAGCAGGTTTCTCGCTCCCTTTTTTTTTGTCGAGGGAAAAGATAGTTTGGGTAAATGTTTTTCTTGTATTAAAAAATAAAGAATTCCATACGAACTTCAAATGAATAAGATTCCATAAATTATATACGGAGATCTAATGACTTGTATTCTAAGTTATTGCAAGACACCCGACGAAATTATAAATTCCTCTGTGATGAAGCATATTCAGGCATATTCCTGTCTAGCGGCCTCCGTGGGCTGCACGCTTTGGCTGCTTGGTCTGCTCTTTCTTACCTACTGCGAATTATAAAAGTTGATCGAAAACGAAACAAAAAGGCAAGTACAGTTGACTAACCAGAAGCCACTTAGGAAGAAAAACTAACTAAAAGCCAATCTCTGATGTATTTCGAGGAATCCACGATTGTGTCCGGCCACGTGTTCTGTAAAGGCCAAATGATGTCCATATCAATTGTTTGGTAAACCTTTATTTATTTACTCATTTATTTTGTTTTACAGTGTCAGCAAGAACGAAAAACTCCTGAAGCATATTCGAATTTACACCACCCGTATGGCCGTATAACTTGAATTACGCATCAACTTCCTTATTACAAGAAACCAAAAAATAATCAGCAAACAGCAGGTGTAGAATATGATGGATTCTTTTAGAACTATACTACAACTTTATGCCAAGACAAAATATAAACTATAATACAACTTTACTCGTGTACGTCCCACGATGAGATATATTGTTTTTCTTCCCTACAGTGCATTACATGGGCACTTTTCAACATATATAGAAGTATCAAAGAAATTAACAAAAAAAAAGGAACATAAATACAATCCCAGCACTTCGTTTTTCCGAGCAATCGGAGAACTCAAGCTCCGGTCAATCCATGCATATATATAACGGCGCTAATTGAATAAACCCATTTTCGTGAGGATCAATTTGCACAACAGAAACTTTCATCAACTCGTGGAAGCGAATCAAGCTTGATCATGCTCCTTGAGCCAGACAGGCTTTTTCTTTAGCACCAGAGGTTGAACTTCAACAAGGTTGTTGTAAACCAAAGTTTTGGGACTTGCAAGATCATCTGTGATCGCGGCCTCTTTGATGGGGTCTTTCTTCTGGAGAGGAAGAACCACTTTGCGGGTGGTGTCTAGGGCCACAGACTGTTGACGAGGGTAAAGTAAATCAGTAGGGAAGAAGTTGTACTGAAGGCCGGCCATTCAAGGTAAGAACTGGGAGGAGTCAGGAGAGAAAGATACCCAAAGCTTCGTCTTTTTCAGTTGCCCTTGAAATTAGTTCACATGTATTTATAAAGAAGAAGATCAGGGACGGGAGTCACGGGACCCTGCACGGCGCGTGGGCTTCGATTCGTTACGCATGTGATTTCCTTAGCTACCATTTAAAAAAACTTCAAAAAAAAAAAACACGTGATTTTGTTTTCACTCATATTTTTCTTGTTCTATATATGCTCCCAGTCTCTCATGAAAGTGTCTCCACTCTCCACAGCCCATTTTGACCGCACAGTTTTGAGTTGCATTACACGGCCTTAAAAATAAGAAGAAGAAAAAAAGAATATTCTGGGATATTCGATTTACTGGCATTAAAAAAGGGGGTATATTTTGGTTGACTTCCTGGTGTGGAGTCATCGGTGGATCCGATATTTCCCACCTAACAAATTTCGTACGTCCATAAATTCCAACGTTGAACGGTGCTAGAGCATTACGTACAACAGTACTTAATATCGAAGTAATAATTGAAATAGTGTTTTCAATTTCCGCTATCAACCTGGCCAGTCCATCGAGGTAGGCGAGAGGAGCTTCAGCGTGCAACTTGGTGAGCAATAATCCAAGGTGGTTTGAAGTGGGAGAAACCGTCGGGAACAACATGGTAGATCTCGATCTACTTACCCAACAAGAAACATGGCCTACCTGAACCTGATCGATCTGATCCATATATATATTCTTCTAACTGATGTGTAGAATGATCGTTAATTAGAGCTTCGACTTCTATCTGATTTGGGCACACCATGCAGTGTTTTTAGTTAAGCAATATTTGAGCATGATTATGAGAAGTCTTTTGAAATAAATACTTCGAGTTGCAAGGTCTGATCAGACTGACAGCTCCTGTTACTCTTCTTTTATCTAGTTATTTATTAACAGTGCTAATTGTCACTAAGAAGCACTCTTATTTATTAACGTTGATGATCTGTATTTCCTTGTAAAAAACACTTAAGAACATGCATTGTAATTATTTCTATATATAAAAGGCACAAATCTTTAAGCTGATAACAATTCATTTGTTATTTGTCTTAATTTCTCTCTAAATATTATCAGATATCTCTTTCTATTTAGGTTGACTCGACTTAAATATTTACTAAATGTTACTTCGGTATTAAATGATCAATATATATAAATAGTCGATAGCTTGAGTTATAGTATGTATAAAAAAAAGGGTCTAAAAAAAGGTTAGGTGAATTTAACATTCAAACCTCACCTATAAGCCTAATCACAAGTATCGGCACCGCCGCCGGTACCGGAATCGTTCACTGGCACCCAGCGACACCAGTGACAGTGAAACTGCTTATCGTTGGCGGTTTCACCATTTTTTTTAAACATATCAAAACGACATCGTTTTCTTTTAGTGATTTAAAACCTAACCTAACTCTACCTCTTTCTCATTCTCTTGATCGCTCAGCATCAGTTCTGCGGTCTGCCTATCTCCTTTAGTCGCACGCTGCACAACACTCCTCCTTTGCTCTCTCTTCCCCAGTAACGACCACAACTTTTTTAGCTCTCTCTTCCCCAGCAACTCTATCGACTATCTCTTCCCCCCCTCCCAATTTTCTGCGATTTGATATTATATTTGCGTTTTGGTTGAGATTTGTTGGATTTATGAAAATTTAGGTTGGTTGCGATTTACAGGGGTTTCAATTTTGGAAAAAAAATTTAGGTTGTTTACGATTTGGTTGAGATTTTAGATTTGAATTTTTTTTAAATTTTAATTTTTGATTTGGTATTGATTACAAATTAGATTTCGATTTGGTGTTGATTACAGCTTTGAATTTCGATTTGGTATTAATTATAGAGTTGAATTTTGATTTCGTATCGATTTTTTTGTGATATCTTGTATAAGGCACCGTTAGGTGCCGATTTTCTCCATTCACAATGGCGGGGCGGTGTCTATTTTTTGAATAACCGCCCATAGCAGTAGCGGTGGCGGTGGAGGGCATAACTGCCACCGCCGCCGCTTATACACAACCCTACTCACCTAAGCTAGAAAAACACAAAAAACAAAAAGTGAAAGAAAAGTAGAACGACATGATGTTTAATATATTATATTTTACTTAAATAATGGGAGGATACAGAATATATAATATGAGTATATATTGATATCTTATAAATGAAAATGAAAATTCTAATATAGAGATTTTTAAAAAAAAAAAAATGTTTAGGAAAAAGCCTTTAAAAGAAAAAGAAAGAAAAAAAATTGAAAGAATTAGACAAATAGTAATGTTCGTACTGTAGCGTGTAGGAGCCCGCTTGTGGCATTTTAAACCGGGAATTCAATTCAAACCGCCGCTGAAACCAATCCGATACAATAATTTCGCTAGCCTCACCTATATGGTTGAGAATTGAGGGACGGAGAGATTTCGGGAGGTCGTACAGGTGAAAAGACGGCGTCGTTCTGGTATGAACTTGTTCGATCGTGGGATCTACAATATATTAATGTGAGCGTGCGTGTGCGCGGAATCGGGTTCGGTTAATATGCTGAGCTTATAGTGCTGAGCAGTGCTGATGGAAGGTGATGATTTAAAATTGGAGATCCAGCTGTCCAGATAAAAACACGTCATTTAAAATGAGGACACCCATGTCACTTCCGACCCGATTACATAAAGCCGACTTGTGTAGAGATGACCCGGTTTGAAAATTCAAATTTCGCGAAGCCAGCTCCATTTCGCAATTTCAGATCTGGAGAATCGTCGCCTGGAGCACCATCCCCCAGCTCCGTTCTCTTCATTTTTGTTGAGTCGTCGCATAGTGCCTCTAATCTTCTAGTGATGTCCACAAAAGGGGGCACTGGGCAGTATCCCATCTATCAAGATTGTAATTGTTTTAAGCAACAGGACAAATCTAGAGTACGTAGTTTTGTGTGTGGATGCTGAACAGAACAACACGTTGTGGGTAAACTTGAGTTTGGTTGTTATGTTTGTCAGTTACTGCTCCTGGGCTTTCTTGTGTTCTGTCAATCCAATACAAGTTTCACGATTGGGATTCGTATTACGAATATATTGGATTCAGAGAGATCTTCAAAATGGGCAATCAAAAGGTAGCTCCACGTTGCGATGAAGTGTGGATTCAATCATTAATAATCGCACATTCTTCTCAGTTGTGTCTTAAATTGCCAAACATCTCAGAGATAGGCAATGCTTCTTGTTTGGTAAGATCTTAATAGTTTCATTTATTCTGAACTGAACAAAGAATCCATAACAACCTACAGATAGAATCAGGGGAAGATTTAAGGGCGAGCTGGGCGATGATGAAACGCAGTGGGTATATTACACCGGATCTGTTAACTACATATTTGTTTCCTGCGTTGTTGTAGTTACACCCGATCTGTTAACTCAGAGAAGTAGTCTCCTTTTTCAGTCCAGTTAAACTCAACCAACAAGCACCTCATTTTCTATAGCTGCTCAAACCCTTGTATCGTCTTCCAAACTTCACTGGAATCACGATGTCTTTATAAGTTTCAGAAGTGAGGACACCGCAAGAACTTTACAGATCACCTATACACTGCCTTGGTTCAAGTTGGAATTCGCACCTTTCGGGGACGATAAGGAGCTTCAATCGCGGGTCAGCTTCAAACGGGTAGGGAGAACTCAAAACGGGTCTCAACTTTTTAAATGACGTGTTCTTATCTGTAGCGTCAGATCTCAACTTTAAATCATCACCTTCCATCAGCACTGCTCAGCGCCAGAAGTCTCAGCATATTAACCGAACCCCGCGGAATCACCGTCCGTGTTTGATGACGGGACCGGAGTTACCTCCGGAATACTGATATAAGTTTTCCTTTGCGCGGGCGAGATAGGTGGGTTGGGAATTAAGCTCTTCAAACTTTCATCCGGTTGAAATGTTTTTGTGTTGCTTTTGGGTTTCGATTTGTGTTCCTCAGCTTCAAGAACAATTTTTTTTAACTGGCATATTGGCATTAACACCAGAAACAGTACGAACAGAGGGAGTGGGGACTCCCTTAACCATAGAGGGGAAAGGAGCCGAAGCTCGACCTTCCGTCCTCCCTTAACCATGGAAGGGTGAGGGGGAAAGGCACTGGTCGCTCGAGAGATAGAGAAAAAAGAGAGGGAGGGGGGGGGGACCTTATCTATCGTTTTCAAGAACAATTTGGCTTACATGTTGATGATACTGACAATTTTAACTGGTTCGAATGTGTCACGTACACACTCATGCGACTCCCTTCGATAGTGATTAGTGCCCAGAGTGGATATTCATTTTATCTGTGGTGAGATTTCGGAATTCATAATACATTAGCGTCAGCGCAGGAACAGAAGTTTCTGTAGAGGAAAGCATCTGTGCAGGAACTGGCTGTAGACCATCTGTGCTCGTTCAATTCAATTTTGATGAGGCATCGTAAGAGGCATTGCAAGGTACGGGATGAAACCAATTGGCATTTATTCGAATAATTGGCAAGCTAATTTGTTAACCATAATGCTGATACAATCATGCAGGGATTTAATGTGTCCCGTTCTTTCTAGACACGTGCACATCCTCTAGCGGTTTCTGGAACTGATGCACCCTTACAATCAATTGTTATTGACATTGAATCTTTAGATATAAAAACGAATCCATCACCCGGTACAAAACTGTGTACACTCATTGAATTCGTCCCAACCTTTGTTTGACTTCTTTTTTTTTTTTTGGCAAGTAAGATGTATATTACAATCAACAAAATATACAACCAGTACCCAAATTACACCAGATCCCACAGCATCTGAGGAAAGAAAACATGACCCTGCAGCACCCAAGAACCAGAGTGACACAAGCAACAAGTGTTGACTTCAACAAGCAACCTTTGTTGACTTGAACAAGCCTTAAAACTCACAAATTAGTAACATTTTCTCTGATGAGACTGATGCGACAGAGCCAGTATTAGTAACGTGTCTAGCCAAACAGCTGCACATTATAAGAAAGAAGAATTAGACTCCAAGGAAATAATATCATGACTTGAAGAGCCACTTGCGCAAACTCATCATCTGGGCATTACTTTTGTTCATCGTTGACATCAGCCATCAGGTACGGATTCTAAACCCATCAGGTATGGATTTTAAGGTTGTGTTTGTGTTGTAATATTTTTGGTAAGAGAATATGTGTTGGTATTGGGTTTAGTGAAAAGGTGAAGAGAGAGATAATTTTTTATATTTTTTTATTATAGAGAGAGAAATTATATTGAAATATTTTATTTGGAGAGTGATAAAATTTTAGGAAATATTACGAATGAAAACCAACCTAACTATTTATCGACTAAGATTGCACAAGACAGGACTTTTTTCCTCATCTCAGACGTAATAGAGTTCCCTGTTCTTTTGTCCTAGGTCTTTAGCTTACTTTTACGAAGCTTTGTGAGCTCTTTTTGCTATTATCGTGCTTCTCACATTGTGGGGCTTCTTGTCATTCCCTTGTGCAGTTGAAAAAACAATTTCCAAAATTGCTTAGAAAAAAAATTGAAAACCAAAATTGGGACTTTTTTCTTGTTACCTCAGTGACATGTCTGCCTTGGACGCAGTTTTGCAAACGTGGAAGCTGCTGGATCGTGTGTTTCAACTTCCGCCGTAGGAATGACCGTCTCAAAAGCTTGTACAAGCAGTTCCACTTTCCTTTTCCGTGCTGGGGTTAGTTTTGCAACAACATGTTGAAGTGCATAATCTAGCATCCATTCCTCAGAGTTTCTTCTCTGATTCATGTCTTGATGCCTCAAATGAACTTTTTTTCCTTCTGGGTCCTGCTCCAAAGGCAGATATCGTGGCTTCCGAGGGGTAAATTTCCTTACTTTTTCCAAAGCCTTGATGAATCGTTTTAGCAAGATCCACTTTTTCAGATTGCTCCAGCCCCTTGGCATTTCCTGGTTTGAATTTTTTCCCGCGTCCGCTGTTATTGTCCCTTCTTCTTGGGTACTCATATCACCAGACTTAAGCCATTTTTCTTCTGGACCTCCTTTGTGCGATACCTTGAAGCCGTCTTTGCAATTTGAGACGAGTGGTTTTGCTCGCTCGTCAAATTTCTCTTCGAAGGGTCCCTCATCCGGAATTATGTCACTAGTGCTCAGTTGACTATTAGTTGAGCCCAGAATTTCTGGAAGAACGATTTCATCAATAGCTTCTTCTACCAGCTTAATGGCTTCAATACGTTGCAGTTCAACTTTTTGCTCATCTGCCTCATCATCCTTGTCCACGTCTTGATCCAGTTCCGAGAAATTTTGACCAGAGCCGGAAATGCTTGTTACTGGCAATGAGTTGGCATCATCCAATGGTTCTTCTTTACCTGCTTCATCAAGATGTGGCTTGGCTCCATCTTCTGCTGCAGTACCCGACACCATATGCTTATATACTAAGTACCAAAGTCTCATGTTTCTCTGTTTCTCCAACCGGGCCTCACTTGCGATATCAGTTGCGCAGTCGGGCTGAGAGTCTGCAAATGGAGAAAACCCTGGAGGGGATCCAGATTCTAGCTCAGCTCCTTCATTTCTTTCTTTTAGGGTTGCTACAGTCGATGGTTTACAAAGTGAAGCTGAACTGAGGACACTGTTAATTTCTTTTGATTCCACATAATGCTCTGAGGTTAGGCATCTATGCATACCGGATGGTTCACCAGGTGTACCAATCAAAATGTTTGTCTCCGAATCTTTAACTTCTGATTCAGAACCACTTATTAAGAGTTCTGAACTTGAAGCAATCCCTTTGGAGAATTCTGCGTTCCATTTGCTAAGAATTTCGTCTCGCTTCAAGGAGGATTTACTACGGGAGCTGGGATCTTTGAGTTCTGGTGAGCAACTAGTGATGGAATCAGGTTGACTGTCAGCAAAAATGAGCTTATTGCCCACCTTGTCAAGATCGATGGCTACAATTTGCTTTTCCTTCCAATCTTCATCAGTGGGTTGAGAAGAAGTAATTTCCTGTTCTCTTTTAATGCAATGACGCTGCCCATTTGTTTCCTTGAGCTCTGAAGATTTCATTGGAGGGAGCGATTTGTCCTTGAGAATATCACTGTCTTGGTCTGGATAGCCTTTCAAATTTTTCCCAGGATATGATCTTCTCCCAAACAACATTTCAGCTGACTCTTCAAAATTACTTTCTCGATCTGTTTCTCCTCCGCTTAGAGTTGAGGAACCATTGGAGGCTTGAATGGGATTTGCTGGAGTGTAAACTGCTGTGTTGGAGCTCTGGCTAGTTTCAATTTCTGGCAGTGGAAGAACTGTCTCAAAAGCTTCTATAAGCAGCGCTACTTTCTGTTTTTGCGCTGGAGCTAGTTTAGAAATGACATGTTGAAGTGCATTATCGAGCATCCACTCCTCCGTGTTTTTTCTCTCGTCAGTTGTTTGGTGCCTCAGATGGACTGTCTCTGCTTCTGGGTCCGGCTTCAAGGACAGAAAATGTGGCCTCCGGGGTTTTAAATTCCTTACCTTCTCCAATGCCTTGACAAACCTCTTGAGGAGGATTAATTTTTTCAGATTGCTCCAGCCCTTGAGTGTTTTCTGGCCAGATTTATTTGTCATGTTTGATGCTGTTTTTTCTTCTTCAGGAGTGCGAATACTATCGGCATTGGGCAATGTTTCTTCTGGATCTTGTACCATGCAGTCTTTAGCAGGGTCGCTTGAGTCTGATTGCTGGCCCTGACCGTGGCTTTTCTTTACGAGTTCCTGATCTGAGCATATGCTGCTGGCAATTGATCCTTCATCCGTTGAGTGGTCTTGACAGTCCTGGAGAAGAATATCATCAAATGCTTCTTGTACCAGCTTAATGGCCTCAATCTGGCTGAGCCTATTTTTTTGGTGGTCTGCATCACAATTTTCTTTGGTTGCATCCTCATCTTTTTCAGAAAAGCCCTCCCAAGAACCACTATTGTTACTTCCAAGCAAGGTGTTGGCATCTCCCGCTTGTTCTTCACTTCCCAATCCATCTAGAGGAGGCTCGTTTTCAACTTTTCTGTTGATACCTACAACTGCATGCTTATATATCAAATGCCACATTCTGATATATTTCTGATTGTTAGACTGCATTTCCTGTTCTAGATCATTGGTACTATTGGGCTTCGAATCACTCTGGGTAGGAAGCCCTTGAAAATATCCGTTGTTCTTTTCTTCACTGCCCATCCTTGGCTCCTCCAGCGGCTCAAATTCAAAATAACAAGAGACCACGCTGTTACTTCCTGTTGATTCAGCAAATCTATCATCCATTGGTCTTCTAATTTTATCTGGTGGTTGGAAATTGGAAAATTTGACATTTAAATTTCTGCCAATTGGTTCTGAATAGCTATTGTACAACTCATCTTCTCCACCTGACTTGCCTACTCCATCAGCCACGTCTGTTGATTCTTCTGGAGAGTCTCCATTCTGGACCCTTTCATTTGCCAGCATTCCTTTCTTCATATTTCCAGAGCGATTGCCTCTAAGTTGACTCCCCCGTTTCATGCTCTTCTGGGTCTTCAACAATTGCCGCCTCATAGATACAAAACGCTTCAACGGAGGTGAAGCATTATAGTGATGGTGATGGTGATGGCCATGGAGGGAGCAATACGAATATGAACAAACTTTTGTTACAGACTTCCGTTCAGCTTCACGTTCACCAGGTTGAAGCTCCAGCTCCACGGAATCGGGAAATTTGGCATCCTTGAGAATTGAAGAACAGGTAGCTTTGAGTACGCTCGAGTCCGGAGATTGACATATTTCACCACCTATCCCAGTGGAAGGCTTCTTTGATTTGAAAGTACCCACTTTCGTCAAGACTTTCACAGGTTTCAAACTCGATGTTCTTGTTAAAGCCCTCACAGATTTGTTGCCAGACAAAGCAGACTTTGGCTTTGAAGCACTTGGTTTTTTTCTATTTTTACCATTGCTACTAAGTCTGGATTCAGGATTAGAGGGACTTGCCTGAGACAGAGGTTCCACTCTTCTTGTGGATGGACTTTGCCCCACCAAATTTGCCAGCTTGATTGATCTCGACTTCTTCACTTTCCTGTGCACTTCAGTCCCTCCAGAGCTTTTACCGATCAAAGATCTCTTGATTTTCCGGCTAGAGATTCTTGTCAAACTCTTCCCCGGCTTCAAACTCGATCTCTTTGTCGACGTTGCCACTGAATTCTGCCCAGAAGGACTAGTATTCGGTATCAGAAAATTCGAGTAGTTTTCACGCGAAATATTGCTCCCAAATCTACACTCGAGAATTTTAAATACTTGCTTAGAAAAGAAAAGAACAAAGAATTCTAAAGACTTGCCTGCAAACTTTCCTTCCTTGCATCTGAGCTGCTTGTAGGCTTCAGATAACTCGGCGGCGCATCTGACATTTCCACTGACTGCCCCTCGATTGATGGATTAGCAGATGAGACAACTGGAAGGCGACCGTATCGGGATGTCGCTCGTCTCGTGGATGATCTTAAGCTTGGCAATCTTGAGAGCTTGACTGACCTCAGTTTCTTCAGCTTCTTTGGTTCTGCTCCTTCCCTGTCACCACCGTCCTGAATCCGGTAACAAGATGATTCAATACTCGTTGACAGCATCTCAGATTCAGCAGAACTAGCACTATCGCAATCAGCTCCAGTTTCAAGCTCTTTTGGAATCATCTTCTGAATCCCAAAAGATAATAATTCGTATTTGGGACAAAAGAAAAAAAAAAGAGAAGGGTTTTAGCGATAATGTAGTGCTAAATTAAGGAGGCTTCTCTCTCTCTCGGGGGGAATTCAAGAATTAGAATAAAAGAAAAGTGTTTTCCTGGTTGTATCGCAGAGGTCTTTTGATGACTACAAAACCAGAGATTCCAGAGCTTGTGCTGGCTTTAGTGACTGACTGGTCTTCGTCCTCTTCGAACTGCATTTGAAATATCAGCTCTGACTTACGAATTTGAATGGGGTTGAGAAAAGTAGTTCGAGATTCCTAATTTGACTTGAACAAAGAGTTCTAACGACTTTGGCCTTTGGAGTTCTCTTTGGAAAAGCTGTCTGTACGCATGTCACGGTCATGGAAATTTCAAAAGCTAAAAGCAAAGAAATGTATACCAAATAACTGTCACATGATCTCTGATCAAACTTGTCCATAAAACATCATCGAGAAGGGATCAAGGAAATTATCGCATCTGGGGAACCAATAACATGCTAGCATGACTTCATTCGAGCCTATTTTTACGTGTTTGGGACCCATTTAAGTCGGGTCCACTGCTTGATAGCGTGTAAGCCACCACCATGGAGGTTGCAGAAGTATATTGTTTTCCCTTTACTTTTTTCTTTTTGCTAGGGCATAAGACTTTTATCGAAAGGGAAGAGGTTCAGAAAATTGTGGCAGACTACCCTACAAATGTGTAAGGATCCCACATAACAGTATTTGGTTCTTAGAAATTTGCTGTCACAGAATTGTACTTATTGCACTAAGTAACAGCTTATGCACAAACCCTTTGAGATCTATCGCCCATTGTATAATTACAAAGGATGCCCACCCCAGCACGGATCCAATACTAAACAAAAGGATTAGAAGCTTTCGTTTTCATTTGGAACAAGTTAAAGCCCTCTGATCTTGATTGACCAACTCGAGAGAAGTCGTTCAGAAAAGTACAAATGAACATTTTTAGACTATATGAATACAATACTGTCATTGGGTGACCCATTTTCTATTGATATCCACTTTTATATTGTTGGACAATCTTATAGTGACTTCTAACCTAAAACAGAGATTGAGCCAATTAAGAACATATTAATTTTTTCATTTTAAGTGCCCATTATCTTGCACTGCATAAAACTATTGTGAATCTCCGAATACATGGTACGCATGTTAACGTTGTTTCTTATGATTGTCGGAGAGAATATAGGTATATATATATATATATATATATATATATACCTTTTAACATTTGTTTCTTATTTCTGCTTGAGATCTGTTGAGATTGGAGAATAAATGTTGGCACCGACCGTCATAGCAGAGAGGTAGGATGGGGTGGACACAAAACGCGTTGCTCATTGAGCATCATGGTAGGGCCCTGGATCCACCCCTTCTACGGACCTTTTTGAACAAATGTATTTCGGTGGAGCGCAATTGAAATCCTTTCATACAGCCCACACTTTCTTTACCCAAAGGGTCACTTACGCGGAGCTTCCATGCTCTCTCGCGGATGGGATTGGGGAACTCATCCCTGTGCAATGTGGGATCGCGAATCCTACAAAGTAACGGACGATTACTCTTGTAACATGATCAAGTTAATGGCATCTACCGGATCACATTCATTTCCATGAAAGAGGCAGATGTGAAGTTTATTATAAATTTTGTTTTTTTTCTTCTTTTAATACAGAAGATTTCAACTATATAAAAATAATTTGCTTAGTAGATTAGTAATTTTAAAAAAAAAATAAGAACAACAAAAATAAATGTTACTGTTCATAACTATCACATCATTTGCATTTTAACCCCTAAGTCTTCGATAATTAACCCCCTTAGGCACCTAACCACGTGCACCGAGATCGAACGAACCTGACCCAATATACGTACGAGGTGAGCTTAACGCCACGACAAACTTCGGGCCGTGCAGTCCTCCCAAACCACACATACCAGTTAAGTTCAGCTTCGCTGAGGGAATGACCACAAGGAGTTGTTTGCACCTGAGAGGATTCGAACTTGGAACCTCATGGAGAGCAAACCCTAGGCCCCAAGCCTTCACCACTCAGGCCAACCCTTTGGGGTTAACTAATCTTTTTCAAATTGTTATAAGTTAAGATCTAGTCTTTTAAAATTGTGATACGTGTCAATTTTTTCTATTACCTATTTTAATGATTCGATGTTAGATTAAATTATTACCTTATAAAATACATATTAATATGAAAACAATGGTAGTCCAATATAAAACGGGCGGCTGTCCCCGACCCGGAACTGGCTTGTTGGGAAACCCGTGAATATAATATGGTATAGCCTTTATGTTGCCAAGCCTCCCGTTTCTTATTGAGTCGAGAATTCAGGTATAATATATTAAAGTGTAGTCGCTTCTCTTGTTCTAATAGATTTCCTTCTTCTGATTGCCAAGACTATATTAGATGACACTATGTGCCGAACATATAAATGGACTTACGTATTCGAGTTTCTTATACTATTTTCCAAGTCCGAGAAGCCTATTAGACTACGTACTTTCCTTTTAAATAAATAAATAAATAAAGCGTAAATATTATTTCAATCACTACAAGACAAACGCCTCTTGAACGTCAGCTTCTTAATTTATCCATTACTTTTAACGTCAAATACCAAAATAGAACGTGCTTTAAAAAATTACTGAACAGAATTATATGCTACCACTATAGAATGTACACGTGGACCCTGATCATGCTGCTGAACTATATATATATATATAGCAATTTATCCAATTGTATTACGCGGGAGTAACTGATCATAGAATATATTAATACATGTAATACAAATCCGTATAGTCTATCTATCGGGTTGATTTAATATAGTTAAAAACTAACAGAGAAGAGTAGACACCCAACAAAAGATTAATTAATATACTTGAGACAAAACAAAATACTACGAACATATACTGATAAGTATAATTAACGTGAATACAAGACAAAAGACAATTTCAAATTTTCTACATTCATGAACAGTCTCTGCTAGCTGTTCCCATTTATATATATATATATATATATATATATATATATATATATCATAAAATACACTTCTCTGTTTCTTGGTAGCCACTCAAATCTCTTTAGTTTTTTCGCTAATTAAAAATACTTCGAGAACCAAGCGTGCATGCATTTTATTTTATTTTTCTGATAATTTTCTTATTTTCCAATGGCCAACGTCCAAGCGTGCATGCCTTTTTGTGTTTTTGTTTAAACAAGTCAAACCAAGCGTGTTTTTCTTTTTCTTTTATTTCCCCTTCCTCTTATTCTCTTTCTTCCGACTAACTAATCCAGCGTGCTGTCGTTTTTTTTTGTTACTTTCTATAAATAGGTATTCCATAGTTCCAGAAATCTATTCATGAGCATTGCATGTCCACCTTCTCATTCTCCTCCTAGCCTCCTCCTCTTCCTCGATTCACAGTGCTTATCATTTCTGAATCCTCTCTCTCTCTCTCTTACAAGGATTCCATCTCTCTAGTTGAAAAAAATATACTTCCCCATTCCGCTTTCTTATAGGACAAAATCAGTTTGTTTGAGCTTGAGGTGGAAATTCTTTTCTTATTGATTTCCTTTTCAGTTCTTTCGGTCGTGTTTCCCAACATGAGTGTGCACAAACAGACCCAATTCGTATCTTTACCTGTCTCAGATTTCTTGTAACTTTCCAAAAGCACTCTCCACACGTCGGCTCTTTTTCCTTCTAATTGTTAACTGACGTGGGTTTGTTTCTTCATTTTCTTCAATTTTGCACATTGAGCTGTACGTGTGCATTAACAACCATTTGGAAAGCACCTGATATTGGAACAAAGATATGGCCGTCAGTGCTGATGCCGGTGCTGATCCTCTTTCAGTTGGATCTACCAACAATGTTGGTCGGTCACTAGCTTTTGGGATTTTGTTCTCCAAGTCAATTCCGCATCTGAGGCAGCAAATACGTCAAGCGTTGTTGAATGCGGTCCCTACACTGAGGCAGTTTCTGCTGCCCGTTATCAAATGGCTGCGTCCCCGAAACCATACGATCGTGGCAATGGTCGCAGTAGTTGCCTTCCTTATGCACCGATACACAAATGTAAAACAGAAGGCAGAAATGGCTTATCGGAGAAAGTTTTGGAAAGCTATGATGAAAACTGCATCAAACTATGAGGAATGGGCTCACGCCGCGAAGATGCTGGATAAAGAGGGGCCAAAGGTGAATGAGTGGGACATGTACGATGAAGAACTGGTGTGGAACAAGCTTCAAGAGCTCCGCAACCGTCACCAAGAAGGATCTGTTAGAGATATTGTCTTCTCATTACGAGCTGATCTTATTAGAAATCTCGGTAATATGTGCAACCCCGACCTTCACAAAGGTAGGCTTCAAGTGCCCAAACTGATAAACGAGTACATCGAAGAGGTCTCGTTCCAGTTGAAAATGGTTTGTGACTCGGATTCGGAGGACCTCCCATTCGAAGAGAAGCTCATCTTCATGCATGAAACCAGGCATGCCTTTGGGAGGACAGCTTTGCTTTTGAGTGGGGGTGCTTCTCTTGGAGCGTTTCACATCGGCGTGCTAAGAACGATGGTTGAGCATAAGTTTCTGCCAAGGATAATTGCTGGCTCTAGTGTAGGATCCGTCTTTTGTGCTATGACTGCCACTAGGACATCTTCTGAGCTCCAAAGTTTTTTTGAAGATTCTTTGCATTCAATGAAGTTTTTTGATCAGATGGGTGGAGTTTATTCGGTAGCCAAGAGGGTCTTATCGCAAGGGGCTGTTCACGATATCAGACAGTTGCAAATGATGTTGAGGCAAATGACAAATAACCTTACATTTCAAGAAGCTTATGATCTGACAGGTCAGATTCTTGGGATAACAGTTTGCTCCCCAAGGAAGCACGAGCCGCCAAGATGTCTCAACTACTTGACTTCTCCTCATGTTGTCATATGGAGCGCAGTGACTGCTTCTTGCGCCTTCCCTGGCCTTTTCGAGGCCCAGGAGCTGATGGCAAAAGATAGAAACGGAGAGATTGTGCCTTATCATCCGCCGTTTAATTTCGAACCTGAGGAGGGCTCCTCCAGTAATGTGCGCCGCTGGAGAGACGGTAGTCTAGAGGTTGATTTGCCAATGATGCAATTGAAAGAACTGTTCAACGTGAACCATTTTATTGTCAGTCAGGCGAATCCTCATATAGCACCACTACTGAGAATAAAGGAGTTTGTGAGAGCCCACGGAGGTTATTTTGCTTCCAAGGTATGCATCTCTCCAATTGGAACTTCAGTCAGTTTGAACGTACGGTATCATTATTGTCAAATATTATTGTTTCTTCAATATTCTATTCTTTATAGTCCATTGTCACAGAAAATCCTGGTAGGTATGTCCTGCTTTTCTCTCTTTCCCTAACCTCTCCCCTGTCCTCTCTCTCTTTCCTGGAGGACAAGAATATCAATGGAAAAAAAAAAAGAGAGAAGATGAACCTTAATCTCCGTTTTTCCTGCTTCCTTTATTTTTCCTAGAACAGCCTCGATACTTTTCCTAGATCAGAAATGTTCCTTTTTTCTTCATATTTTCTTGGAAATCTTGTGAAACGATAATAATCTTACTGTTTAATCTTCTAGGTCGCTCATATTGTCGAGCTGGAGGTGAAACACAGGTGCAACCAAATGCTGGAACTTGGTTTCCCTTTGGGGGGACTTGCCAAACTGTTTGCTCAAGATTGGGAGGGTGATGTCACTATTGTTATGCCTGCTACGCTTTCTCAGGTACATGCAAGACTTAATTTTTCATATTCCGGATAACCCTATTTAGTCCTGCTGACATGAAACTTCCAGCAATGATTGTTAGACAGAACTTTGGAAGCTAAAATGAAAATATAAACCCGATAATCGCAATAGAGACAAGCAGAAGCCTAGCTTTAAGGCTCTATTTGTTGCCATCAATTGGAGGTCTCTCACAATTTTGTTCTCTCATTTGTTAATCTTGGCAGTACTCAAAACTTATACAAAATCCATCGTATGTGGAGCTTAAAAAGGCAGCAACTCAAGGGAGAAGGTGCACCTGGGAGAAGCTTGCGGCCATAAAAGCAAACTACGGGATTGAGCTTGCTCTTGATGAGTGTGTTGCAACTCTTAACCACGTGCGTAGACTCAAAAGGATTGCTGAGAAAGCTGCTGGTTCTTCTCGTGGCCTAATCACTGCAGCCAAATTCAGCGCTTCCAGAAGAATTCCTTCTTGGAATGTCCTTGCACGAGAGAATTCCACAAGCTCCTTTGAAGAGGATCTCCAATCAGTTTCAGACGTTTCCTCGGTTCATCATCGATATAGTGGATCGGGATCCAGTGGACGAGGACCTTCGAGTAGATTCAGACACCGCCGTAATCTGCCTGATGCCAGTGATACTGAATCCGAGATAAATTCTGTTTATTCTTCCTCAAGATTTGGAGGGCCCTTGATGCGGAATGCTGCAACTGACAAGTTCGCTCACTCTGTCCCAAATTTGGATAATGGAGCTGAACAAAACAGAGGTTTAATGGATCCTAACTCAGTTACACTTCAAATAGGTGTAAACAACCCATATCATCATAACGGAAGGGTGGCAGCACCGGAGAGAGGTTCAGAAGACACAGAATTCGATCTAGACGACAGGGTTCCTACTAATGGTTCCTGTGCGACTAGGACAGAGGGTGATCTTTTGCAGCCCGAGAGGACCAATAATGAGCTTATGTTCAATGTTATCAAGGAAGAAGATCACGATGGGGAGTCTTACGACAATGACGTTCCTGAATGCGTGCAAATTGACTGTCATGGTCATGGAAAGGAGATCGATGGTAGCTCTGTATCTGAATGTGGTGATGATCATGTCACTGAAACCAAGGTCTGAATGTTCTAGAGTCAACATCGGTTGATCATTCGGGATAGATGACGGTAGCAGTCAACATGTTAAGGATGGTCAATTCTGAGAACCATTTTGTTTATCTATGTAGTTTACGGGTGCTCGCTAGATCATTACCAGTTTGAAGCTCTCCTTTTGCCAGTGAAGTGCGGGATGATGAGTTCAACAAAAGATAAGTGAGTAGAGGCTTTTACATACGACTGAATTCCATTTGGATTATTTGGATATTGCTTCCTGATCAGCAAATGTTTGGCAAGGGTGTCTTTTGATTCTGGATTCTGGAAACATCGTATATCGAATGTGTAAACTAAGAGTGCAGCTAAACACAGCTGCTGATACTGTCATTGTTATATATATATATATATATATTCTTTTTGGGTCATACTGTCATTGTTGTATTTATTCTAACGAAGCAGAATCCCTGTCTGTTTTTTGAGTGCATTGGTGTATTTATGAGTACAAGTGCTGTAGAAAACAAGGTCATGGTCAATTCTGAAGGGCAGACATAAAATTTCTTATACGTCTTGTTCTAAACTTTCAATCGGTCAAAAACCCTTCACAAGCTTATTTGATGGAGTCAATCCTTCGAAATTCGACTGATTTGGGGTCATCTGGCTGAAATAATTCTTTGGTTTTCGTCTTGACTAACTTTAGGCTCGATTCAATGTGATGCAGCAGTGGAGACATAAGCTTTTAGGCCCAGATAGGTGGGACTGACCCATGATCTTCAAATAGCTGCAGAAGGAAAAGAAGAAGAAAGAACTTCTAGTGGCCTGAGTCATGGGCCGAAGCCCGTAGCTCAAAAAAAGGCTTCGGCCTGGCTGTGGACGTCAACACATCTATAGAGTAGCGCTTATGACCGACCGTTGATCGAGTCGTAGATGCTACTGTGCACATGCCCAACACATTTCCGTTACTCAAGTTCCCTCATATTACGCATTACGTAATAGACTTCTTCTTCTTTTTTTCTTAAATAATAAGAGTTATTTTTCCTTGTAAGAAACAAAAAGCTCTTTCTTTTACGCGATGTGCGTTTCTTTTACTCAATTACGCGTATTTCTCCTCGCTGTCACTTTCTTTGAATAGAAAGTTCTCACAAGCTAACCGCTTGGTCCGCTTTGTCCGGAAGCGCCCCATTGTCGTCCTTATCCTCCTCCTCCTCAGCTTTTGTAATTATTACACCGTCATACGCTCTATCCCAATCTCCGCTCAGAAGTCGGCGTCATCCTATCGGGATCTTTATCTGCTCCCGAATCCCAATGCTTGCCAGAATTCCGTTTCTCTGGTACTATTAATTACTCCGCTCACCCCTCTCTCTCTCTCTCTCTAGTAATTCGGTGATTGTTTCACTAATCTATTCGGAGGGATTTCATTTGGGTTATTTTGGTGGGTATTGAGGGTTTGATGGTCTGATAGGGGGAGCCCATTTCTGTGTGGATTTTTTTGTTGCGGTTGCGGGGATTTGAGGTGGCTTTTTGGGGGGTTTTTTTCTAGCTGGGTTTTGTGGGAATTGAAGCAGAGATGGGATTTGGATGGTAGGGTTGCCGTTTTTTCTTGTCAACCTCTTTTCTGGGTGAAGTTTGTCTCTCAATAATATGGGAGTTTGGGGGCCTCTCCACTAGAGACTAGAACTTACTGGGACGTTGAGTTGCCGATTGGTTGTTGCATGGTGGTTGCAAGTTTGAGGATTTGCGGTCAAATCATGTGCTTTAGCACTTGGTCCAGGATCTAGAGCTTGGCGTCTGTTACTTCTATCCATATTTTGGAAATTCAATATGTGCAATTGGCTTCTTTGTGTTGGTTTTGTTGAGAACGTTTATCACAATTACTAATCTCGATATATAGCAACAACAGCATTTCTCGTACTTTTCACTAATATTTTGGATGCAGTCATAGGAGGAATCAGTCGAGTTTGTCGTTGGAATTCTTTCTCATGGATTTCGTTTTTAGCTCTTGAGAGACATGCACGTTAAGTTGGTATAGACAAAGTCATTGGCATTATCATCTTTCTCATATTTCATTAAATTTCACAGCCAAATACGACTTTTATTCTACCCATAGATCTTTTCCTTCTAAATATATGCTGTAATTTAGGTTGCTAAGTGGCGATCTAAATCATAGTTTCCTGGAACTGCTGCATATATCACTATAACATAGATATATCTTTTTTACCCGTCAGAGTTGTTATACATTGAGCAAGTTGAGCTGTGACATAACCAATTATCTGGACGCATACCTGTTATATTAACCAAGATATGGATATTAGTAACGAAGCCAGTGTTGATCCTTTTTCAATTGGACCTTCAACAATTATTGGACGGACAATAGCTTTCAGAATTTTGTTCTGCAAGTCAATCTCTCATTTCAGGCATCAAATACTTCATGTGTTCCTGAATCTCTTCTATAGATTCAGGAACTTAGTGGCACCCATGGTAACTTGGTTGCATCCCGGAAACCCACAAGGGATATTGGCAATGGTCTCAATAATTGCCTTCTTGCTGAAACGATACACAAATGTAAAACAGAGGGCTGAAATGGCTTATCGGAGAAATTTTTGGAGAAATATGATGAGAACTGCATTGACCTATGAGGAATGGGCTCATGCCGCAAAGATGCTAGATAAAGAGACTCCAAAGATGAATGAGTCGCACCTGTATGATGAAGAACTGGTGAGGAACAAGCTTCAAGAGCTCCGCCATCGTCGCGAAGAGACATCCTTGAGAGATATCATCTTTTGCATGCGAGCTGATCTTGTCAGAAATCTTGGTCATATGTGCAACCCGGAGCTTCACAAAGGTAGGCTTCAGGTGCCCAGACTGATAAAGGAATACATTGATGAAGTCTCATTTCAGTTGAGAATGGTTTGTGATTCCGATTCAGAGGAGCTGGCATTAGAAGAGAAGCTTGCATTCATGCATGAAACAAGGCATGCCTTTGGGAGGACAGCTTTGCTCTTGAGTGGGGGTGCTTCCCTTGGGTCTTTTCATGTGGGCGTGGTTAGAACTCTGGTTGAGCATAAGCTTTTGCCAAGGATAGTTGCTGGCTCTAGTGTAGGATCCATTATGTGTGCTGTCGTTGCCACTAGGTCGTGGCCTGAGGTGCAAAGTTTTTTTGAAGATTCTTTACATTCACTGCAGTTTTTTGATCAGATGGGTGGGATTTTTACTGTAGTCAAGAGGGTCATGACACAAGGTGCTGTTCATGAGATCCGGCAGTTGCAAATGATGTTAAGGCATCTAACAAGTAACCTTACATTTCAAGAAGCTTATGATATGACAGGTCGAATTCTGGGGATTACAGTTTGCTCCCCAAGGAAGCATGAGCCGCCGAGATGCCTTAACTACTTGACTTCTCCCCACGTTGTTATATGGAGTGCAGTGACTGCTTCTTGTGCCTTCCCTGGTCTCTTTGAGGCCCAGGAGCTGATGGCAAAGGATAGAAGTGGAGAGATTGTTCCTTATCATCCACCATTTCATTTGGATCCTGAGGAGGGTTCCGGCACTCATGTGCGTCGCTGGAGGGATGGTAGCCTTGAGATAGATTTACCTATGATGCAATTGAAAGAACTGTTCAACGTGAATCACTTCATTGTCAGTCAGGCAAATCCTCATATAGCACCATTGTTGAGGATGAAGGAATTTGTGAGAGCCCATGGAGGAAATTTTGCCGCAAAGGTTTGTATAACTTGATTTGGAACTTCAATCAGTTTGCTTCATACTATTATGGGCTGATGCTTCTGTTATATCCTGTCTTTTATCTCCTTCCCGGTAGAAAATCCCCTTGGATGCCCAGGTTTTTTCATTTCTTCTTTGCTTTTCCCTTACCTCCGAACCGGGGGGGGGGGGGGGGGGGGGCTTTTTTCGTCTTTTCTTCAGTGTGATTAACGGGACTCATGAACAAAAAGTCGGGGAAAAGGATTTCTATCACTATATCTGATCTTTTCAGAACATTTTCGGGTGTCGTTCTTTGTTTTTATCCTTACTCAGTGCAATTCAATGAGCTGTTGCTACTTGACAGCAGTAGAGCGACGTTTTCCAGATATGCATGCCTGAAATCTTATTAGAGAATTTTAAACTTATTTGAGATGATAAATTTTTGACAGTTGATGAAACATGATTCGTGTGCATTTATTGTCTGACCTTTCATTTGAGTTGATTGCTGATGCTCAAGGCTTGCATTTTTGTAGCATTTAGAGAAAAAGACCTCTGTTCCCAATCAAGATAGGTTCTGGCACAAGTAACATAAACAGCACAGAGATCTGCTTATGTGCGATACACAGAGGAGTAGGTTAGATTTTTGAATATCATAACATCTGCACTCGAATGGAACATCATGGCGCTTACACTTGGTCAGAGAATGTAATAGGAGCAAATGTTGATGTAAATTTGCTCCCTTGAAAGTTACCTGACATCTCAAACGGACTCCAGCTCAATTACTTCTGCCAACAGAGAGTAACTTGAAGTTTTTTGTCTCTGACTTGTTTGACTATACAACACATGATTGGGAGCATAGTTTTGCTACTTATGGTATCTGTTATTTTTTCCCCCATATTTTTTTCTTGGCACCTTGTGGATAATCCTTGTTCATGGTTAATCTTGTAGCTTGCTCATCTTGCCGAGATGGAGGTGAAACATAGGTGCAACCAGGTACTGGAACTTGGTTTCCCTTTAGGAGGAGTTGCCAAGCTGTTTGCTCAAGATTGGGAGGGTGATGTCACCGTTGTTATGCCTGCCACGCTTGGTCAGGTACATACTAAGAAAAAGTTTAAATTTCAGCTAGACGTATTCAATCCTAGTGACATAAAGACTTCCTCGAGAGTTTGTGAGTTAAAACTCGGAACTTTGGAATGCGGTTTGTTTAATATTTGCAAATGAGGGAATTACGAAGCTTAGCTCTAATATTCTATTTGTTTTCATAAGCTGATGATTTCTTGCTGTAGTGATTGACTAGCAATTTTCCCTTTCACTTCTTATTCCTATTCTAGTACTTAAAGATCATACAAAACCCATCATATGTGGAGCTTCAAAAGGCAGCAAACCAAGGGAGAAGGTGCACCTGGGAGAAGCTTTCAGCCATAAAAGCAAACTGTGGGATTGAGCTCGCTCTTGATGAATCTGTTGCAATTCTCAACCACATGCGTAGACTCAAAAGGAGTGCTGAGAGAGCTGCTGCTTCTTCTCATGGTCTAGCCACCACAGTCAAATTCAGCGCTTCCAGAAGAATTCCTTCTTGGAACTGCATTGCACGAGAGAATTCCACAGGCTCCCTTGAAGAAGACTTCCTTGCAGATGTTGCTTCCTCGTTTCACCAAGGAATTGGTGGATCCACTGCAGGTGGACCTTCTAGTAAATTGCGAACCCACCGTAACATGCATGATGGAAGTGATAGTGAGTCCGAAAGTGCTGAATTGAATTCTTGGACAAGATCTGGTGGGCCCTTGATGAGGACTACTTCGGCTGAAAAGTTTATTCACTTTGTCCAAAATTTGGATATTGATACTGATGTAAACAGAGGTTTAATACCTAATGCTAACGGGATTACATTTCAAATTGTCGGCAACAATCAATATTATCATGGCCCAAGGGTGACAACACCGGATAGAAGTTCAGAAGGCACGGAGTTTGAGCAGAGGGATCTGGCTAATAGAGCGTCTGCAAATATTTCCAGCATAGTGGTGACTGAAGGTGATCTTTTGCAGCCCGAGAGGACCCATAATGGCATTATGTTTAATGTGGTCAAGAAAGAAGATTTAACAGTGTTGACTACGAGTCATGACGCGGAAAGTTACAGCAGTGACGTTCCTGAATGTGTGCAACTCGATTGTCTGGAAAAGGAGATTGATGGTAGCTCTGGATCTGACTGTGGTGATGATAAGGTCGCCACAATAGACAGTCTGCATGTTCCAGATTCTGCTTCCGGGGATCATTCTGGCATCGATAGTAGTAGCAGTCTGCATGTTGTGGATGGTTAATTCTGAGAAACATTTTGTTTCATCGATTCTGTAGAGACGCTTGATTAGAATCAATGTAAAGTTCTCCTGTTGCCAGTGAAGTGAAGGACGATGACTTCAAGGGAAAATTAGAAGTGAACTTTGTTTAACCGTCTCTGAGCACAGAACTGACGGTTCTGAATGCAAATGGGTCGCCAATCCTTCTACAAACTTGCCGAGGATGTCTCTTGATTCGGTATACAGAACACATCATGGCGTTGAATGTGTAATCTAATCATGCAAGCAAAAGAATGTAATTGATTCTCTCTTTCTTATATATCTGCCAATGGAGCAGATCTCTGTTTCTGTCTCTGTCTGTGACTGCAGATCTTATACATAATACACCCACTAAGGGAGAAGAATCTATTTCTCTGCTAAACTCTCTGTATTTGTGTGTTCTGTACAAGTGCGGCAGAAACACGTGTTGTATACGAAAATGCAGTCATTTTTCAAGCACATGTTTAATCTTTGAACCCTCCCAAGAATCACTGAAAATAATGTTGTTTTCTGCTGCTCAGAAAATACTATTCACCTGCCGATATTTCTGTTGTATGGGTGGGCTTCCGAATCCCCTTCCTGGACTCTCGCCTGTGCATTCGCTGATGGTTTCAGATCCTTCAATTAAGCAGCTCATGTACCGGGTCAGTTGCAAGGTGAAGAAGTCACTTGGGAAGCCTGTCTCTTAGGGTGATTCCTATTTTCCCGGAGCACTAGTGGAAGAAATATACACCTATTTTATTGTGGGTAGTGGGTATCTTGTTTCTACTTTCTCACTTTCTGATGCGGACGTACTTGGTTGTAATCTTTCCAAGCCTACCAAGAGGAATGAGAATGAAGCAAAGCAAAAGTGGTCTATGACCAACTTCAGACGGCTAACCTCACCTTTCCACACATCATTTACTAAGAAATTGCTTAACCTTTTCGTGCCCAAAGCACGTTTTATTCGCTGCTGAAATTTCTCATTACTAATGCTTGTCCTAGCACGGTGACAAACAGGTGGTCCAGAGTAGGTGAGCCATCTGCCTTTTCTTTCTATTAAAGTAGTAGAACGGGGAAGCTTTTCCACTAAGGATTGCTTAGCATTTTGACACGAGTGCAGAAGAAATAAAGGATGGACCCTATCAGTCTTTCTAACGTCCCAACTTCCTATCATCCTGTTTTTAGCAACCAACTTGAGCCCAATCACATCTACCTAAGGTTGTGCTGAAAAGCTTTCCGGGCAAAACAAAAAAATCCCAATACAAAACTCTCTAATTAGCCTTCAGTCCTTCTTCAACTTATGGGTTTCCTTTTTCCAAATGAACATTGTGAGAATTGTCAGCATGTACAAATAAAATTCAGACAACCCCATTTGGAATTGAACAGTAAAATAGTGACTCCAGCCCTATCGAGAAGAGGAAGTTTCAGTGGGTGTTTAGTCCACAGAGAACTTGGTCGGAAAATTGACACACTGGCCCTCGGCATAAATGAAGCGAAAGACGGACAAAAAGCAGTGGATACCAATGAGTCAAAACATCATCTCCTTTCTGCATACAAAAGAAACATAAACAATTTACATATCTTTGAAGGTGTAGCGGTCTAACATGCCCACCGAAATGGCGAAATGTGTGTGTGGGTGGGGGGGGGGGGGGGGTAATTGGAAGTGGGCTGGCACATCGAATGCCTTCAGCGACAGGTGAAGTGAATGGCCAGTTGTATTTTTATGTGTTGCGTGCGGGTCTCACACAGTTTCTTGGGAATTTTCCGCGTGCTGCTGTCTGTCGGCTTTAAACTGGCCGAAATCGTGGAACTACTTTTGTATTCTCCCTGTTTTTCCGTTCTTTTTTTTTTTCAAATTTGGAATAAAAAACGAAAAAGCTTTGAGCTTATGGATAGCCTGCATGAATCATGAAAAAAAAACCTTTGTTTTTAATAAAACTTTAATTAAACAGGCAGCAGAAAGACAATTACACCCATAAATGATGACAATACCTTATATATCTTGTTTAATTTTCACTATTCATAATACTTTGAATCCAACAAACATGAAAGAGAATCTTAGAATATAAACACGAGAGATCATTCCTCTCCTTCTTGGTTTTTAATCTTATAACATGGAATCCGATGCGAACGGAGATGAAAACAAATAATCTCATACAGAGTACTTCACATGCAGGCATCCGAATCATGAAGATGGTTAAATTCAAACTATAGAATTGAAAAACAATGACAATTGCGGTATCTGTTTTGGTTCAGCGATTATTGTAATTTTCATGTTTTGTATAATGCAATTTGGATAAATATAGACTCAATAGATGAATCACACTCTATTTAATGTTGTTCATATAAAGTTTCGGACATCATTAACCCTACAATAAGGTTCACTTGTTCTATCTCTCTATATATTGTACCATGCAATTCGAGTAGAAAATTGCAAGGGTTATGATCTAAAGAGATTTCAATCAAACTACTAACGAGTCAACCACTAAGGATAGTGACTTAGGGCCTGTTCGTTTAACCAGTATTCTCAGGATTTTTTAGAATCCTCACAACACAAAAAATTCTACAACCAAACATAATTTTTAACACTACATAAAAATAACTACAACACGCATATCAATAAAGTTAACATCACCTAAAAATTCTCAAAACACAACTCAACCGAACACCCTCTTAATGGTGTGCGAGTTGTGCCTAGTACCCAGAGCGTACTCCTGAATGTTCGAATCATAGTAGCCTCATTATGCTCTGATGGTCCCCGAGCTATGTGAAATTCTAAAATTTAAGTGGTGGTAGGCTCTGGCATGATAGTCCATCTCCTAAAGGTCTTTTTTTCTTAGCCAACAAAAAAAAAAAACTACTTACGCGTCAACTAAACAAATCAAACAATTTGTCATGGATATTTCACTGGTTAGGAGTAGTCTCCTTCGGAATCAATGCAACTTGCAAGATGCTCGGTATATTCAATTAGGACCTGATGGAATATGCTGACAATTCTCAACCCAGATCAGGTGTTCTCGTCGGCTTATAGTGATTCATTTGACTGCCTTTCTACTCGTCATCCAGGCTATTTCTCGTGGCTAATTAGAAGAAGAAGAAGAAGAACCAGTTTTAATTTAACTGTGTACTTGCTTTCGCGGGAAATGAAAACCAAACTGGGAATTTTCAGCTACGGACGTGGAGGAGCTCGACTTTAAGCAGCTATGGATCATGTCAAATTATAAGAACATCAATATATGCTTAGGAAAAAAAAACATCAATATATATATATATACTCCTTTACACGGCATTGTGACTTGTAAGGCATAGCCATACTGGAATCAATTCACACGGTTTTGTAAAAGTGCCTACATGCATCGATGGCTTGAAATGACAGCCAAAAGACAGAAAGAGAACAACCAAAGAAAAAAAGATCTTTGTCGTATTCGTTTAGAATTAGACGGCCGGCCAGAGTCTATCCAATGCAACAAAGTCATGAAGGATAACGTAAACGACGGGTAAAAAGATGAGAAGTCCGCCCATTGGAACTATCCATGCAATTGCATGAGGGATTGAAAAGCTTTATCTACGCAGTTTTGTCTATTATTTCTTCGACTCCAAGTACTCATTTTTCATTTTAAATAAATATAAAAAAATTTATTTAAATCATATTTTTATTTTGTTTATTAATTTTAAATAATAATAATATTTAATATAAATAAGAAAAAAACTTACTACAAATATGCAGAAGAAGTTGGTAGACAGACGACCGGCCAGACCAAACCTTATTCTGCCTCTCATCATTGACATTATTCGTGCGATCATGTGCATGTCAGATCTGCCGGGATCGTATGGGATTATAAGAAATCGATCTTCGCCCTACGAATTATCAAAGATGTAATTGGAAGTCTAATGTCTCCTGCAAAATATTATAAGCACATCGCCTTCTCTCAAATATTTCCTACATACTATAATATATGTGACATATCGTGCCCTAATTATATTTGTAAGGTTCAGAATAATATACAAATGGAATTCGTTGCCAAATTTATCCTCTTTAAGCTATTTCTTTTTCATTTTTTGGGGTGAGATATTAAAAACCTAATGCCAACAACAAGCTTTTAAGTTTCACCGTTGTTAATTCCATTCAAAACCACGGCACAACCATCTCTACCCGGATGACAGAAATGACTTAAACTCGTATAAATTGACATTATTCTTGCCCTCAATATCATGGGTTATAATAAATGAGATTATCAATCTTGCTTCACGCTCGGACTCGGTAGTGTGTAGTTAAGATTCAGTTCTAAGAGTAAAGTCTTGTTTAAGGGTTGACATATATTTGTCATTTCCGGTATCAAAACCACATCCTATTTTAGAGAAATTCCGGAATTTTCAGTTCATTACAATTTTTTAAAATTTTAATTTTTTTTGTAATTTTAATTTAGAATTTGTCTATTTCAATTTTGGATTATTTGATGAATGTTTAGTTATTTACTTATTTGTATGGTTAATTATTATTTTAGTATTTTTTTCATACATTTAATTTAAAGTTTATTTTGACAGTGTTTATTTTGTTTTGGAATTGAGTTGTCTAGTTGTAATTTTAATTTAGAGTTTATTTTGGAATCCTGAAATAGTGAAATATTGTTTTGAAATTTAGTTGTTTAGTTGTAATTTTAATTTAAAGTTATTTAGCCTACAAAGCACAACTAAAAAAAATAATTTTTGGGTCAATAAGCCCAAATTAAATATGTCTTTTTAGGCCTATATAAAGAACTATAATTTTCTGTTCTTGTTTCAATTATGGTTCCGTTCCGGTTTATTCCAGAACGGAACCGGAATAAAAATTTTAATTCTTGTGGGTACCGAAACCGGAATGGTCCGCCCGTTCCGGTGCCCACCCTTAATCTTGTTTAAACGGTATAGATTGAATTAGTTAATCAATTAAAAATTTAATTATTGTATGCTAGGATATTACTCTTAAAAGAGAATGAGACTCATGTTTATTAATCCATACTCATCGGTAAATTTGTCACTCCGTTTTCGGTGGTATAGCATCCTTCTATGGTTCTAGTAAATTTCGAGTACTACCATACATTCTATGTTTCAGATAAGGAGAAAATGGAAATAGCCGCTTGTGCAATTGTGCTCACTGCTCACCAAAGGAATGTAAATAGGACCACAGAAACAAAGAGGAGAGAGAGCTTCGGCGGATAAAAAGGGCGGGGGAAGAAGATAAATAGCCGTTTGAACAGGTCAGACCAGTCAAAGGGAAAGCATAGATTCACTGATCACGATAAACGTCAAACTGATCCCACCCCCGATTGGCTAAGGATTCCATTATCTCCTAATGGGGTTGAGAATCCGAGATTAAGCCACAATTAAGAATCTCTTCAGCGAGCGGCACATTCAACAAGGAGGAACTGTAACTCTCAAATGAATCAGCGCATGCCACGTTTCCTGACAGACCCGAAGTTTTACAGCTTGATTAGTCACACCCAAGAATCGACAAGACAAGAAAAAAGACGAGACAAGGCGAGTACCATAATTTCCAGAAAGAAGAACAACTTTCGCAATAAAAACCCCCCCGTTTCTTGAACTTTTACATTAAAACCACCTTTTTCTTGAGGTCCCCTGTCCTAAATCACTGCCCAACCGCTACCAAACAAAGTCGTAAAAAGTTTCACCATTGAAAGTCTCAGCCAATACAATCACATCTACACTCACGGACTGCTTATCCGTATACTTAACAATGGGTGGAACTTAAATCCTTTGGTATTTTCCAATTTATTCCCTAAATTTTAGAAAAAATTAGAATTTGGATATTGGAAAATTAGCTTCGATAAATGCATGTCTTCAATTTATGAAAATACGATTTTTAGATTTTGGAAATTGGAAGATTAATTGAGGCCTGATTATTCTGAAAGAATGATATTTATAATAAAGTTCTGACATGTTTTTAGGATATTTGTATATTATTATATACGGGCGTAACTGTAGTATATTTGTATGTATATATATATATATATACCCTTTATTTGAGAACTTCAGAGGAAACTTCCTGGAAGTTGCCATGGCACTACCTTCACTCCAAGCATTTAACCCCTCGACCTTCCACCCTCTTTCCACTCACTAGGCTCTTCTTTCTTTCCTTTCTCTTCCCCACCATTTCTTTGCTTTTCTGGGTGTCTCATTTTCGTCATTATGCTCATGAAGATCAACCCAAAAAACCTCAAGCTCAGCCCTAAGCGTCTCTTTCGATCCAAGAAGGATCGGTCTTCCGTGTCCAAGTCTGAGCCATCTTCGTTAGGCTCCGCGTCCTCGTCCTCCTCCTCCGGGTCAGACGGCTCCACGCTACACCGTAAGCCCGGTTCCGAACGTGACGTCGCTGATCTCGAAACCCCCACGAGCTTTTTGCCCGAGATATCGGCTGAATGGTCCAATTCCTCTGCCGACACGCATGTCGAACTCATGCAAGCGTCGAATCTCATTGACAGAGACGACGACGGAAAGGTGACGAGGAAAGAGCTGGAGGCGCTGCTGAGCCGTCTCGGAGCGGACCCACCAAGTGAGGAGGAGGTGATGATGATGCTTAGCGAGGTGGATCGCGACGGCAACGGATGCATAAGCATGGACGCGCTGCTGAACCGTGTCGCTTCGGCTTGTGGGTCGGCTTGCGACTCGGAGCTGCGCGGGGCGTTCGATTTCTTTGATACGGATCACGACGGTAGGATCACGGCGGAGGAGCTGTTGGGAGTATTCACAGCCATAGGGGACGAACAGTGCACGTTAGAAGACTGCCTGCGCATGATAGCCGGAGTGGACAAGAACGGCGATGGATTCGTATGCTTCGAGGACTTTTCGCGTATGATGGAGCTACAGAGATGAATTGATCTCGCACCCATATGATGATAATGATCATGTGGCTCCTGATGTTAAAGAGAATTAAAGTACTTTTGCTATTTTCTTTTTCGTTGGGACTTGGGGCCTTGGGGGGTGTTTGATTGTATGGTTTCCTAAGGGTGAGATCAATCAGGAAAAAAAAAAATAGAGATTTGTGATTTTTGTAAAAAGGTCAAATCGGACGGCTGTTGTTGGTTGAACTTCAAGTTGAGGAATTGTCATCTTTAAGTATTTATATACGAAAAAATCGTCTTCGTTAATCTCTTTTATTTTTTATTTTTTATTGCATAGACGAGAGTACGAGTCATTTTCCAAACAAAAAAAAAATTGATTCCATCCACATACGTACACATCATGCATGTACCCTGTGTTATTGTTTCTACGGAAACGATCCAATCTCGAGTGTCTTGTTCGCTTGTAAAGGAATTTGACAATATATATACTAATTTTTATTTTTAGGGATTTTCATTTATATAAAACAAAATATTTTAATAGATTGTCATTTTGTTTAATATTAATGTATATATATATATATATATATATATATATATATATATCTATTCATACATTTTGTTATGCATTTTAATTTAAGTTTGAAACACTCTGCAAGGGTTGTTTCTTAATTTCTATGTTATAACCACATATATCTAATTACATGTTTTACCATTTTATATTTACTTAAAAATTTAACTACTTCAATTTATATAACATGTGTTTCATGTTAGTTTAACATTTTCTTAGTAATTCATAGTCATTAGTATATTTATATAGCTATTGTGGAATAATAGGTAAGCATGGAAGCAATTCTAATTTAATTAATAGGTCGTGTTTAGTACACCTTAAGACATATGATAGTCTATACTTGATGACAAATGTGATACTGAGATTTTATCGAGTCAAAATACAACTATAATTATCGTAATTCATAAGCTAAGAGCAACATCTATCTTTAGGAATATATATCTTTACTATTGACCTATGTTAATTATACTTTAAATCATAAATTTATAATTTTTATACATGTAATTAGGAGATAAATTATTTTGTAATTTTTTTAATTAAGGTCAAAATTTTGAGTGCCAAAAATATGGTAATTTCAAATATTGAAAAAGATTCTCCTTAATTTTAAAAATACAAAACAAGCTTGAGCTGAGCTCGTTTGTTTGTTTTGTTTTATGTCGAGCAAGCTTGCTTAGTTCGAACATAAATTTTCGAGCTTTATTCGAGTTCGAGCTCTTATATGTGTTAAACGAGCCGAGCTCGAGCTCAACATATATGTCACTACTCGGTTTAGCTCGGTTATGCTAGTTTACAACCCTACTCATATGTGATGATTTTAAATATTTCAAATAAGAAAATTAAATAATTTAATTCGGTAAGTAATTTTACAATTTCAGTAAACAAAAATTAAGATCATATCAAAACGATTCACCCTAATTTCAATTAAACTACTTATCAAGAGAGAGTTCAACTCACACACGAGTTAAATATATAAAGTAATAAGATAAATCTATAATTATTCTGTAATTAGCTGTATGCGTTTTGTAATCGTTTTACTTATAATAAACAGTGTACCATCAAGAATTAATGTCTTTTAACACCGGCCTTCTTTTTTAGCTGTACATGTTGCTGCCGGTCAAAGACGTCCCAATAAAGAGAACAGAGCATATCTTAATGCTAATATTTTTGTTTTATGCTTCTGAAAAAATATGAAGCTGATTTATTTTATTTTTTATTCCAGGGATATTAATTGGCACATTTTTTGAGGCGCAACCTTGGACCCTTCTCGGCAATGCATCCCAACCACCTTGCTTGTCCTTTCTGATCAGTATACATGTTCCAGATGCTAACCGTCGCATAGCTGTATCACTCCGAGTGGAGTTCCACTGGAATAGAAAATAAATAATGGAAAATAAAAAAATAGTATAAGGTTAATTTTACAGGACTTCAAAAATTAACGTTAATTAATTAAAAAAAAAACGTAAATGTAACTGGCCTTACTTTGAGTTCTACCATAGCAAGTTTTCTATACTTTAAATGACCGATTACAAACATGAACTGAAACAGTGAAACATGTTACCCAGGCCCAAGATATGAAGAAGTGGAAAGCCTAAACGTCCATAACTACTCGAAGCCCATGGGTTGGAACAAGTGCATATGTGCACAGATCTCTCTTCTAGTCTTCTTCGCTCTTATACGAAGATTCAGCCACCAAACAATTTTCCTGTTCTGTTAGTGGAGGTTTCACACTTCCACTTCTTTGCTGTTGGGTGTTTCGATGCTTATGCGCCTCAGAAGAATAAACCCGCTTGAGTTCAGGCCTTCAATTCCCTCTTCTCTCAAGCTTCTCTCAACTCTGTTACCGACCGCTTCACCGGACAACAAAACCGTATCAATCCCTACGTCTCCCACAACCAAACCCCTCACTAAACCCCAACTCAAAGCCCTAGTTCTCAGCCAATACTCCCATGGCAAGTTCTCGAGCCTCCTCCAAAACGTCGTCGCTTTGCCCACTGTCCTCCTCACCGCCTGCCAAAACCTCTACACCCCACTACCTGACAATGCGATCGAGTCCCCTGACTCACCGTTCCTTTTTCACTCGGTCTCCAAACGGTTTGATATCGCGGAAATGGGCCGCAATATCTTCGAGAATCGGTTCGATGTTAGAGGTTGTTGTGTCACAATGCTGCCCTCGAGAAAGAAAGGGGAGTCTTTGGTTTTGCCCAATTTGAAGTTGAAGGTTTTGATTGAAGCGATTAGGATGGTATTGGAGATTGTCTATGATGAACGTTTCGTGACGTTTGCTTACGGTGGTCGTGTCGGTATGGGACGCCACACAGCTATCAGGTATCTGAAGAACTCGGTGGAGAATCCTAGTTGGTGGTTTAATGTCACATTTGATCATCAAAAGTTTGGTAATCGGCATGTGGATAAGTTATGTTTGTTTATAGAAGATAAAATACAAGATAGACTTTTTATTGATATTATTAGGAAGTTGTTTGAATGCGAGGTTGTGGGATTTGAATTGGGTGGTTGTTATCTGGCAAGGGGTTTTCCTCAAGAAAGTGGGCTGAGTTCCATTTTCCTTAATATTTACTTTAATGGGTTTGATAAGGAAATCCACGAAATGCGTCTTCAGAAAATTCAGGAGAATCCTAAGTTTGATTCGAATGACCTTGTTTCAGTTACTGGTGTGTTTTATAAGCCGGTGAAGATATATGTGGTTAGGTACTTGGATGAGATACTCGTGGTTACTTCAGGGTCGAAGGTGTTGACCCTGGATTTGAAGAATTGGGTTTGGAAGTATTTAGAAGGGAGATTGGAGTTAAAGGTGGGTAGGATGAAAACGGCTATACATAGTGCAGTATCTGAGAAGATCAATTTTCTAGGCATGGAGCTACAGGCGGTTCCACCTTCAGTTTTGCATCCTCCTATGTCAGAAAAAGCAATTAGGGCACGGAAGAAGTACCTCAGACAGAAGGAAGTTAGAGCTTTAGAAATGAAAAATGCTAGAGAGAGAAATAGGAAGAAACTGGGCTTAAAGATATTGCAGCATGTTTTTAAGAAGCTAAAACAGAGTGATAGGTTTAAATTCGAATTTCAAATAGAAAATGAGGTTAGAAAAATCTTCAGAGGTTGGGGCGATGAAGTGGTCCAAGATTTCTTGGGGTCCTTGGAAGAGCGTTGGGAATGGCACCGGTGGCTCACAGCGGGTGATTTTCTCTCTTTAAGGCACATTAGAGACCAACTGCCCCAAAAGCTGGTTGATTCATATGATAAGTTCCAAGAGCAAGTAGACAAGCATTTGAGTCCGGCCAAAGCTAGAAGGGAATTAGAGGAAGAAGAAAGGAGGGTGGAGGAGGAAGAGGAACAGAGGTATGCTAAGCGCACAGTTGAGGATTTGTCGAGGCTGTGTATCAAAGTTGATGCGCCGATAGAACTTGTTAGGAAGGCTGTTAAAATGGCTGGGTTTACGAATAACATGGGTCGCCCAAGGCCGATAAAGCTACTCATTGCTCTTGAAGATACTGATATTATCAAGTGGTATGCTGGTGTAGGGAGAAGGTGGCTTGATTTTTTCTGCTGCTGTCATAACTTCAAGATGGTCAAAACTGTTGTAACTTATCACTTGAGGTTCTCTTGCATATTGACATTAGCTGAGAAGCACGAAGCATCAAAACTTGAGGCCATTAAGCATTACACTAAAGACTTAAAAGTCTCTGATTTGGATGGAAATGAAGAATTGTACTTTCCTACAGAAAGGGAGGTTAAAATGCTGGGAGATAAAAATCTTTCAGATCCGAAGCCGGTTGATGGGGCTTTATCTTTGGCTTTGATCAGATTAGCTTCCGATGAACCTTCATGTTCCTGCATTGCTCATTTTTGTGACAGAACAGCTACTGTTTTCTATCGGGTACGGCTACTGCAAAACCGGTTGAATGTGAACCCCTTGGATGAAGAGAAGTGGGTTCCCGGGATGGGTGCGATTCATGAAAGTCTCAATCGGAAATGCCTTCCTCTATGTTCGAATCACGTAAATGATTTATTTATGGGAAAGATCACACTTCAAGACTTTGATTGCACTTCATTTGTGGATGTGGATTGAATGTTGCTTGTTGCTGCTCTTTTCTATGTGATTGGCATTGGTTCCAGAGGCTGCTAATTTTCCAAGTAAAGTTCAATAAATTCTTGGTAAACTGTCATTTGCCCAAATAAAGCCAGAGAGGTGATGTGTAAATCCTTTTTGCTTTTGATAACTTCCTTTGCTCACTAATATCACTAATTTTTGCGGTGATGAACCAACCTGTGAAGTTCATAACAAGAATGCAATAGGCAAACATTTTCAAGTAGTCACTGAATGAATGTTTGCTGACATGATGTGCGAGAGATCATCTAGTGTTAAATAGGTATAGGGCAAGGGGAAACTTGGGTTGGAATCCAGAGAAATCATAAGTCATAACAGTGAAACCTCCTGGCAACAAAGATAGTGTGTTAATCTTCATTTCTAGCCAATAGACGAGAGCCTCCGGCACCATTCATCTATTTCTACGTGGTGTAAGTTAATATAATGGTTGGCGTTTTCACCTTTTTAGCTTAATAAAGATTGAAGATCTCTCTTTGCATTCGGTAATGTGAGTTTTTGCCTGAGAAATTTACACAAAATTTGACACGTACATAGCCGTTCAAGTGGGTGTCGATGTATGCTCATACCAAGTGAAGATGAGAGAATGTAAAGAAATTGCAAATTTTTCTGCTTGCTTTCCCCAACAGAACATCGTTGCCTCACCAATAGGACCCGTATTCGGCTTTTATGTCATGTATAGAACCTTGACAATATACACGAAAATAACATCTCAGGAAAGATGAGAGATCTGGGCTTCAAAGAAGGTTACTCTACAGTGTGCATCAGGAACATTTAACTTATCTGGCCCATATCTCGCCTGAGCTGTCCATAAGCGGATATATCTCACCTAGTAACACATTCCTCTGAGGTGATGTTTTACATTTAAAAATTTCAAATAGTTTGAGATTGTAGGGAAAAAAATTTTGAGTTTAACTTTTTACGGGAGTTTATAAAAAAAATTGTAAAAGAGTTGAGGAATATTTTATTGTAAGATATTTTTATTGGAATTTGTTAAAAAGTAAGAAAGAAGAAGGTTTAATGAATTTTGTTTATGAAAGTTGTTAAAAAGTAAATATAAAGAATATTTTATATAATTTTTTTAATGAAAAATATTGAAATTTGTTAAAACTTAATATTGAAGTTGACGTGAAAATATGTTTTAATTTGAGTACATAATTTTTAATTTTTAAAAAATTTAAAGGGAAATTTACTTTTTAGTCCCTAGGTTTTGGACACTTTTTCATTTTAGTACTTAGGTTTCAAACTTCAAATATTTAATCCTTGAATTTTCTTTTTTTGACGAAATGATCATTCCGTCAGTCTGCTGTCTATATGCTTAACGGACCTTGAAGCGGTCGACCGAGTATATGTTTTGAAAGTGAGTGGTCTACCGCTTCATGTAGCGGTCGACCAGTACAAATTTGCTAACGTTTCAAAAAGCGTCGTTAAGCATATGGACGACAGACTGACTATTTCGTTAAATAAATAAAATTCAAAGACTAAAAATTTAAAATTTGAAAGTGAAAGACTAAAATGAAAAAGTGCTCAAAACTTAAAAGATTAAAAATTGAATTTCCCAAAATTTTTAAAAAATTGATACCCAAACATCATCTAGGACTAGGAGCCAACAATTGTATTAAAAATAAAAGAAAATGAATACCTAAATTAAGAACGTAATGCTATCCCACATCGGAAATATAAGGGGGAGAAAATTGGTTTATTAGCTTTGCTGTTTGTGGTTACGTCACGACCTTACTTGAACAGGATCTGTTCTATAGGCCGTACCTCTGTGTCCTTGAGTTCTAAGGAGACAGGAACCTAAGTCTGGTTGATGAGCTACGGCCGTGTGATCAGAGCGTGATTAACAGCATCACTGGTTCTCGGACCACTGAAGCCGTAGAGGATCGTTCTCATCCATTCCTCGAATGGTTGGGATGGTCACACGGCTGTCTGACAGACTCTAAAACTTTTTGGGTCCCCTCTTGACTATTTGAATGAATCGATTTCTCTGCGTCATCTCAGCAATTTCTTTCTTCTATCGGTCATTTTTTTGGTCGTAAGCAGGACAACCGAAAGTTTAATCCGAAGCTTACTCAGTTACGTTTTGGGTCCCCTCTTGACTATTTGAATGAATCGATTTCTCTGCGTCATCTCAGCAATTTCTTTCTTCTATCGGTCATTTTTTTGGTCGTAAGCAGGACAACCGAAAGTTTAATCCGAAGCTTACTCAGTTACGTACTCAGAGAACACCGTGTTCTCTGAAGCCTCAATAGCTCCTTGTTTGATCTGAAAATTCTCTCCCTTCTCCATGTCTGCCATCGTTCCAGCTTCTCCTTTTTCATCCCAGCACTTCCTCTTCTTTGCACCCATCACCTGAAAACCTATTTCCGAAATCTTACAGTCCCACCTCCTCCTCCTGCTTCAAGCCAGTCACATTCATGCAGGGACCTTCGAGGTCTGGAACAAACGCATTCATCTCAACTTATATCGAAACTGGCGCGATCCATCTCCGTTGCTGCAAAGCTCGTGAACTTGTATGGCCAGTATGACGATCTTGAGAGCGTCCTTCGGGTAGTTAATGACTTAGAGGTGCAAAATACTATGACATGGAATGTAGCCATTAAAGCCTATGTTGACTCTGGTTTCTTTGATTCGGCTTTTTTGTTATATAAAGCAATGAGAGGATTTGGTGTTTCCCATGATAGTTATACGTTTCCGATAGTAAACCAAGCTGTCTCATCGCTTCAGAGTGGAATCATATGCGGAGAGATGGTGCATTGTGTTTCGATGAAAACGGGTTTTGGATGTGATGTTTATTTTTGCAATACGATGATCGAGCTGTATGTGAAACGCGGGTCGGTACGTTATGCTCGCAAGTTGTTTGATGAGATGTCTCAAAGAGACTTGGTTTCTTGGACATCGATGATTTCAGGGTGTGTTAGTGCAGGAAACATTAGCGGTGCTTTGGATTTGTTTCAGGAGATGAGGGTAGAATTTGAACCCAATTCCGTGACATTGATCGTAATGTTGCAGGCCTGTTGTGCCGGTGAAAGTTTGATCCAGGGAAGGCAACTTCATGGTTACGCTATCAAGTATGCGTTAGTAATAGATGTGTCTGTTCAAAATTCTGTTTTGAGAATGTATACTAAGATGGGTAGGGTTGAAGAGGTTGAAAGGATTTTCGCCGAGATTGACCGAAGGGATGATGTTTCCTGGAACACTCTGATTTCCTTCTATTGCACGGAAGGAGATTTTGAAAAGTTAGGCAGTACGTTCAATAAAATGCTTACTATATCAGGACTCAGCATTGAGACTTTAACATTACTAATATCGGCATTTGCAAAGTGTAGAGATCTTTTTCAAGGTGAGCAGATACATTGTTTAGCTATTAAAACTGGTTTCTCGGACGATGTTTTGCTGACCTCTTTGTTGGATTTTTATGCGAAGTGCGGGAGAATAGAGATATCAGCACAGTTGTTCACAGAAATTCGTTGTGCAAACAATGTTACATTTGGCGCTATGATATCTGGTCTCATTCAAAATGGATGCATTAAGGATGCAGTAAACTTGTTCCGTCAAGTGCAAGCGGCAAATGTTGAGCCCGGGGCTGAAATTTTAAGAAGCATCCTTGATGCTTATACCCATCTGGGAGCTCTGCAAACGGGCAAAACAATCCATTGCTACTTTATAAGGCGCGTGTTTAACGAAGAAACCTCATACCTGGAAACCTCTATCTTGAACATGTACATAAGATGTGGTAGCATTTATTCTGCGAGAGTGTGTTTTCAGACTATATTAGTCAAAGATTCAGTAACGTGGTCGACAATGATCGAAGGCTTTGGTACTCACGGACTTGGTTTTGAAGCCCTAGAACTTTTTGGTTTAATGATGGAAAAAGGAATGAAACCAAACAGTGTTACCTTCTTGAGCTTACTGTCTGCTTGTAGTCACTCTGGTCTTATCAGAGAGGGCTGTGAAGTTTATGTTTCCATGAAATGGATATTTGGCATTGAACCCGAGTTGGATCATTACACTTGCATGGTGGATCTTTTGGGTCGATATGGAAAGCTCAAAGAAGCCTTGACAATAATATTGAAAATGGTGATTTTCCCTGATGGCAGGATTTGGGGTGCTCTTCTTGCAGCTTCCAAAATTCATGGAGACATAAATCTTGGGGAATATGCTGCAGAGAGGCTTTTGGAACTGGAGCCTGATAATGTTGGGTATCATACTCTATTAAGTAATGTACGAGCTAGTATCGGACAGTGGGATGAAGTGGAGGAAGTCAGGAGAGCTATGAATGAGGAGGATTTGAAGAAGAAACCAGGGTGGAGTTTCATTGTGGCAAATAGGATAATTCATGGATTTGTCTCTGCAGATGGATTACACCATCAAGTGGAGGAGATCTACGAGGTATTGGGTTGTCTAAGTAGGATGATACGGGAGTTTGGGTAGTATTCTCTGGCTGATTTGATCCATTAAGGCTTAAGCCTTACGCGATGCATTCATTCAAATGCCGGACCCAAAGACATTATCCTGGTTAACAAGATGGAGAGCAAATATTTTTTTTTTCCAGATCTATATAGTTTGTCTGTACTTTCTTAAAGAATTGAAGTGAGCATAGGTTAAAAGGAAAATGGATGAATTCGATTCCTGAGTTGCGAAACTTGAGTGCATCTTCAAGTTGATGTTTTTTTGCATTATTAGATGAACTTGGCTGTAGTCTTTCTATCTACACGTTTTCGGTTTTTTGGGAAAACGTTTACCCTCCCAATAAAAAAAAACCCCGTATTTATTTGCCCAGGAAAAAAGAGGAAGAGAAAGAAACAGAACTTACCCTGTATCGGTCACGTGCATCACTCGTCAAGACAATAATGAATTAAAAAGGAAAATAAAAAACAGAGCAAAGAACAAAAAGATTCAGCTAAGGCAGAAATCTGGGAGTGGTGAGTGTTTTTCTCGGCTCAGGATCTTTCTAAGGTTTCAAATGTCGGTCCTGTCCAACTGAATCGTCCAGATTTGCGAGAGACTCAGTTTAGATAGAACGAAGGCGGATTAGAGGTGCAGAGAAGGGAAAAGAAGGAAGAGCGGTTGAAAATGGGGGGGTATGCGCTGGGTTCGGCTTTTGATTCGCGATCGGGGAGGATGATAATGGTGGCTCTGCTATTAATGGCAGGCTCCTTCTACGCTGGCACCCTCTTCGGAAATAATGCCCCGCTCTACGTCTCCCAACTCTCCTCCAATTCTTCTTCATCTTCATCTACGGGTAACCTCTCTCTCTCTCTGTATAGCTTTGATGGGTCTCCAACTTTTTTTTCTCGGCTTGTATAATGAATTATGTTGCACGTTGGCAAACTGGACACTGGACAGTGTAAAATAGTTATGCATGGTGTTGGTACAGTTGGAGTTAGGATTGAATGGCTACGAAATGAAGGTGAATTGCCAGATGGTTGATAAGCCTTTTTTAGGTTGAAGTGTTTGGGTTATGGTGTGTGTGATAGCCTGACAAGGAGACTTTAAAAGAACTTTTGGTACTGCAGTGTTACAGAATTTGCAGATATCTGTCTTGTTGAGTGTCTTCTTTTGGGTAATATCTCAATCCCTCCGAACCCCAGAGTATAAGGCTCTGTTCCCCCCACAAACTTCTGGAGAAAGAGCTGCCGTTGAGCCTAAGGCTCTGTTAAGTGAGTCTTTGTTTTAGTATGAAAATAGATTTGATTTCGGTTGACTTTAGATGATTTTCCTTTGATTTCGGTTGAGTTAGATGATTTGCTGATATAAGTCTATAATTCAGTCGGATAATGGACACTGACATTTGAATCTCATCACTCCCACAAATCTGAGCATTTGCTTGCTTTGAAGCAAAGTTATGCAAATGATTCTATGATTGTGCATCGTGATCTTCCAAATCTTTAGCAATAGTGAATGCTTGGTGGGAGTTTGTACCGCAGAGACTCCCGTTGTAAAGCAGGGGGAAAGGAAAGTCTTAAGCTGTGTATAGGCTTGTTTGATGTATGTTCCTTGTTTTTGCCTTGTGCTCAGCCTTAGTGGATGACTTTAACACATTGTGAGGCCTTGCAATGTGATGCATTAAGTTGTTTTGATTGACATTGTTATGTATTTGTACCCACAGGCATTTCGTCATTTACAAACATCGTTGTTCTTACTCACAGAGAAACACCACTTTCGATACCTGAGACTGGGATAAATGTGTGTCCATTGATGTCCAATGAGTATATCCCATGCCATGATGTTGCTTATGTAAAGAAGTTGCTACCAAACTTGGATATTTCCAGACGAGAAGAACTAGAGAGGCACTGCCCTCCACCTGAGAAATGCTTGTTTTGCTTGATTCCACCCCCAGAAGATTATAAGATACCAATAAAATGGCCAACCAGCAGGGATTATGTCTGGCGAAGCAATGTGAATCATACGCGTCTTGCTGAAGTAAAAGGGGGACAAAATTGGGTGCATGAGAAGAATCAGCTCTGGTGGTTCCCAGGTGGTGGTACCCATTTCAAACATGGGGCAGCTGAGTATATTCAAAGGTAAATTTGATTTTATAGCATTTTTTTACATGTTTCTTTTCCAAGTGGCACGACTGGCCGTGGAATTAGCATTCAAAATTTTGTATAGATATATAACTTTTCTATGTAAGATAGTCCAGGTTTGTCTCAAGAATTTGTGTCTCACAAGTAAGTCTGTTTTATCTGATCTGTTATATGTTTCCAGAATGCAATCTATTACGTTCACCTATGCAGCTTTCCTGTCTCAACAATTTACAGACTGGAAGCTGTTTACTGGTTATGGTATAGACAAGTTTTAGTAATTTTTCCTTGTTTTGGGAGTAGGATTGGAGTGTTGTTGGTTTGATTTAAGTCATATATGAACTTTTCTGAACTGTGGTGTCAATCCAGGTTAGGAAATATGATTACAAGTGACACAGGTGATCTGCGTTCTGCTGGTGTGGTTCAAGTGTTGGATGTTGGTTGTGGGGTTGCTAGCTTCTCTGCTTACCTCCTTCCCTTGGATATACAAACAATGTCCTTTGCTCCCAAAGATGGCCATGAGAATCAGATTCAGTTTGCATTAGAGCGAGGAATTGGTGCGATGATCTCTGCTTTAGGCACAAAACAACTGCCCTACCCCAGTAGGTCCTTTGAGATGGTTCACTGTTCAAGGTGTCGGGTTGATTGGCATGAGAATGGTACTTTTCCACCCGAAACATATAAACCTATTGAATTGGAATGTTGATCATAAATGGAGGGTCAAAATGAAGAAATAACATGTACATTGAACAATATAAATGATATTTGAGTGATAATGAGGATCCAAGGAAAATAATTGTTCCGTGTAGAGGTCAGTGATGAAAGAAACATGTCCGAGGTAGCTCTGCATCAACAATGTTGCAACTATTAGGAGTCCATATGTATACTGGAACTAAAATTGCTTCATTTGTTATAGACAAACAGAACTCATCACGGTCTCTTGTCTCTCTGTGAATACAGGGCTGGGTTATTCGTATTTTTAGATATCTTTACTTGCTGTTGCCTATGTTTTGTTGTCTTGAGACCCTTTTTTATTTTTTGTGTTTTTGTCTCAATCGACGTACTATATCTAAAAAAATGTGAAAGAAAAATGAAAATGTCGTTGCTCTTTGGAATTAAAGTCTTATATATAAAAAGTTTACCCTTTAGTTCACAAGCTTAGCTTTTGCAAGATTAAGCATTTGTAGAGTTGTCAGGAAACTTGATGTATGGGTTATGTATTGAACTTTCACAAAGCAATTACTGATGAACTTCTCACCAGCCATTGTGAGAACATGATGGAGAAGCACTTGATATGATATGCATAGGAGGACAGATATGACATTGCTATACGCTAAATTAGGTGGAAAGGCTGATTTCCATGTCACTGGGATTCGAAATCCACTCTGTTTTGACCTCTCAGGGTAATTTTTGCTTGGTCCTATAAGACGTTTGCTTATTCTTGTTTCTTCTCTCAACTGTTACTTGCAGATGGTATTTTACTCAAAGAGGTGAATCGCCTTCTTCGATCCAATGGGTACTTTGTCTATTCTGCTCCACCTGCTTATAGAAAGGATAAAGAATATCCATTGATCTGGAATAAATTGGTAAATCTGACTTCAGCAATGTGCTGGAAACTTGTTGGTCGAAGAGTTCAGACTGCAATCTGGATTAAAGAAGAGAATAAGATGTGCCTCCAGAACAATGCGGAGAAGAAACTGTTGAAGATATGTGATGATGTAAACGATTCTAAACCATCATGGAATACACCTCTGAGGAACTGTATACAATTAATGAGTGCACAGACAAATCTTCAGGAACTCCGCCGTAGGGCAGATCGTCTTTCAGTATATTCAGAGAGTCTCAGCAGAATAGGTCTGTCTATTCTCTTTTGCAGACCAATAAAGAAGCTAATCTTTTAGTTATAAACATATGAACATTTCTATCGTGTATTATGAAGCAGCCTTTTTCAGTCTGATGAAATGATTATTGATGTATTCACACAGGTATCAGTGAAAAAGAATTTACTTCAGATACTAAGTTTTGGCAAGACCAAGTTCACCTTTACTGGACGTTAATGAATATCAGTAAAACAGAAGTACGAAATGTCATGGACATGAATGCTTTCTGTGGTGGATTTGCTGTGGCTTTGAATAAGTTGCCTGTTTGGGTAATGAATGTAGTTCCTGTAAGCATGAAGAATACCTTATCTGCTATTTATGACAGAGGTCTAACTGGTGTTTTCCATGACTGGTAAGATACCTTCAATTATCATATTGTACTGCTTGACGTTAATAATTTACAAGCAACATGCACTGATATTGCTCATATTGGAACATCAGGTGTGAACCGTTCTCAACATATCCACGTACATATGATCTATTGCATGCCGACCATCTTTTCTCCCACTATAAAAACGGTGGAGAAGGTTGCTCTCTGGAGGATATAATGTTGGAGATGGACCGTATAATACGGCCCCAGGTAAAGGTTCCATAATCTTCTTGCTTGTGTGATAAAGAGATGTTAAAATGGAAAATGCCATGAATGTAAAACTCTAGATGATAGCCATCTAGGACAAGCCACACCAATTGGGACTTGAGCTACATTTTGGGCTGAGCATTGACTCCCTGGGATTAGTTTTCAGACCATGTTGATTGAGCACTGATATTCTTTTATTCTTTGCTTCTTGACCTACTGTCTCTTTTCTGGCCGAGCCTTGCCTAATCAAACTCAGTAGGGAGGATCCAAGGAATAGTTTGAATATTCTGTATGATATAAGAAAACCTGTAGTGGATCCAAGGGCCATGAGAAATGACAATGAGGACTGTGAGAGAGAGCAGATACAGTATGAGGTGGGCTAAAGTGGTGAGAAATCTGCCCAAACCTTGTTCTGTTTGGGTTGGGTGCATTGGGTCAGTTGTTTTTCACCGACCCCATGAGCAGTCCTAGGTACATTCATTTTAGGATCTGTGTAGTCAGGCTGTCATTTGGAATTTTCTTTTGCGTCTTGTAGTTTTTGTGGTTAAGTTAGTTGTAGAATGTTCACTGACGATGCTTATGTGCAGGGATTCATTATTATTAGAGATCAGGAATCTATCACAGCGAGAATCAGAGACATTGCTCCCAAATTTCTATGGGATGTTAAATCGCATTTGGAAGAAAATAAGGAAAAGAAGATGGAATCCGTGTTGATTTGCAGAAAGAAGTTTTGGGCAATTTTGTAGGGTTTAGACCTGTAGCTACACAGGCCATCTAACATGTACGTTTGGGCAATGAGTCAATGACCCATTCTTTTCTTTGTTTTCTTCTTGTAGAATGAGGTGACTTGACCTCCTAATTGTTTATTGCTTAGCAGTCGTATCTTGTGTACATGACTAGAGATAGATGCTCAGTGAATTACTTGTGCCTTCGTATTTTGCCAGAACGGGGAATACGAGTTTCAATCTCTTCCTAATTCATCAAACAACATATCCTTAAAAGTCTAATTTTATGGATAAATAAAACCAAAATGACCTCCATTGGTCCATTCTTATCACTGCTTCACAATTTCCAAGTCCGTTCAGACCACTTGCAGCTAATACTTTACCCAAAAAGAAGAAGAAAAGCTTGCAGCTTCTGGGTAACATTCCCCACCCCGCCGCTCTTCAGGACTGAACATTCAAGTAATGAATGGGCCTGGGCTAGTTAGAGAGGTTCTTTGCGGAACAGGGTCATGTAGTCTGCTCCAAAAGACCCACCAATAGATGGCTGAGCCTGGATATATGAACGGTATAAAACTCATCTTTTCTTCACTTCTTGCATGAATAACGTTGGATGGAATTTCTTGGCTTAAATGAATAGCAACGAGAGGAAAACCGAATGGTTATGATGTGAAAATTGGGAAATGGGTACGTAGTGGTCCAAATGCAACTTTTCAAGTGTAAGAATATTCATAGGGATAATGATGATTACCTTGGGTCACTTAAACATAATAATGTTTAACATCATAAGGAATCAGGAAAATTAAGCAAGAAAAGCAATCTTTCTATGAGAGAGAAATATTTGAGTCCCTGACCTCACCCCATGACATACAAAATAGAGATAAGAAGACAATAGAGTCAACTCGAAAAAAGAAGTGCCAATAAGGAAGGAGAGAAGGCCCCCTTAAAAGTGTGAAAAGAGAAGCCGGGGCCACTAGAGTGAAGTCTGATATGACAAGACAACCCCACGCTTGTCTCCCTTAACCCTTTGTCCCACCCTGACCCAGCCTCCCAATATATATCTGCTCCAATTATTTCACTTTCAGGTAGTGGCCGCTCTCTGTAGTCTGTAGTGCGTTTCTATCTCTTCCTCCTTTCACCGCTGCCCTTAATTTAGATTTTTCTTCTCCCTTTCAAGGTTAATGTATTGCTACGTATCATACTGCATGTGATAGATGCTGGGGGATGGGCGCGCGAATACTAATGGAAATATTTCCTTTCCTCTATCTTGCAGAATCCACCTATTCATGTCGTTTTAGTGAACAGTTAGGGAGCAAGGAACATCGCGTTAAAGTAGTAAATAATACTCAATTATTGCAGAAAAAACAAAAGGGATAATATGATCAGAAAGATCTTGCTATTGTATATAACGCGTCTAGATGATTGGCATTGCAGTTAAAGACACCGATGTTAATAAATTAAGATAGAAGCTAGCATATACCCCGAAATTACCACGATCGAGCTCCTTTTCCAACCTGTTGAGACAAAACTTTGTTTCCCATTTCTTACTTTCCGAAAGTGGTACTTGCTATACAATAGGAGTCCACCGATCGACCCGACATGCTGGTGCACAAAAGTGAACTACTATAACGATCTGTTGAAAATTAATTAGAAGCTTTAATTTATTTATAGCCTATAGGTACGTATTTATACCCATAGTACTATATCTAAGGCTTTCGAGGAATGATAGGAAGTTTGATTACGCAGCTCCAGATATATTAATTAAGTAGGTTTTTACTTGGGAAATTTCTAACCTGTGGATGTATGAGAGGAGTGTCGGTGGATCTCTCTTTTCAAGATTTTATTTAGTTATGTATTGTCTTCAAGATTTCACATTTGAGAAAGGACGTCAAGTGAGGGAGATGTACTTTTGTATTATAATGGAAATGTACTTTACATGCACAGGCATTTGTAAGCTTGGTTGATGAAATGGGGTCTCTAAAACTGTGACTGTGTGGGTCATCTGGGTCGACCACTTTGAATAAACATATTACTGAAGGTTAGATCTGTGTTTCCTCTTTGAAAAAGGATGCATGCCTAATAAAGAAATGCTATAAAAATATAAGAACCAATGTTTTGGTGACCATAATAATAACAAAATAATCATGATGTTTCCAGGTTCATAATTATAAAAGGATCTTATGATGTCTCAAAAGCTTCTCACAAACTCTAAAAATTGGTCATTCATCGATCCCACTTGCCCATTTCGTTTATGTGGAAGTCTATTTTCTCTTCTTTAACCCCAAAAGATTATGTGTTAGCTTCCATTTTGAGGCATATAAAGCAGTTTGCTTTTAGAAAACCAAAGTTAGAACTCATAATTTTAAATATACGGACCGTACGTAGTTGGGTGTCGGGCAAGCTTTGGACCCAAAATAGAAAAGGTTTGCTAATGGAGGCACACTGATCAAGTTGTTGGTATCTGAAAAGATTTTGTTCTTTTTTTTTTATATTTTTCAAATGAGTTGGATATACAGTACGTAGTTCCTTCATCAATTGGGTCCACTATATACCATGGAGTAGTCCCGTCAAATCAAATACTTCCAAAATTTAGGGTAATTTTAGGTTTAAATTCTCGTGACTATATATAATCTCGAGATAAAAAAAATGCTTCCATTACTAAATATAAAGACAATTCAAATTTTCGACTGTTAATTATTACCTAAATGTAATTTTCATCTGAATATGTTTAATTAACTTCATTTCCTTAAAAATAACAAAAAAGCCACAAAAAATTCACGTGTATCTCGTTAAGCAAAATCCACCTCTCTCTCTTTCCATTTGGTTTATCGACTTGGATTTAGTGGCTATCCGATTATGATTCTTTACAATTTTTTATTCGAATTACATCATTCAATTCAGAAAGAGAAAAATATAATATATAGACACGCATATAATGCTATCCTGCGTGGATTATATATATAACTTTTAATGCTTAAGGATGATATTAACCTCTTCGAATGGTACTGTATAATTTAGTGAAAGATTGTAAAATATTCCGATAAAGTGTCGACCGACGGTTTGTCCCAAAACGTTTCGAGAAGCGAACTCACATATATCTCCCAACTCCTCTCGGGTCTTTTGCCGACACCAATATTGTGCACCCTCGGCTGCTGCAGTCAACTTTAGCGGGACCCCAATGCCAGTCACAGTTTCGTGTGGCCCAATAAGAAACTCGACAGCTTAGGAAAAAAACAATAATTAAGAAACTGGACAAAAACGTCTTCTATATATCCCACAGATTCAGTTCTTTAAGGGTTTAGCATGCATAGAGATCGAGGCTTATGGGCATGCACCACCACAAGTTGAGAAAGCAATATATCAGATTCGACGACACAAAACTGAGTGAACAAGTGTTTGCAACATGCTTGTGATCTGCTTGCCGACCAGTAACAATCATCGCAGATATCGCCCCAGCAATTTGCTGCAGGATCTCATGTGAAACACGTACCTTGCAGTGCTAATCCGGTCTTAGTACATGACATAGCGGTTTAGATGGCCGCTGCTCTCGGGAGATGTCTCCCTCCCGTGCACGCCCTCTCATGATATATGTTGGAAATTAACGTGGTTTGACCACCAGAGATTATAATCGACAATCGTTCCCTTGTTAGTATTCATATTTGTATTCTTGGTTTGTCAGCGTACTACATGCCTAATTTTATTTGTTCTTTGTTAATAAGAAGGTACTAAAGAAGAATAGAGAAAATTATTGTGATTTATTTTGATCCGGCAATATATATATTGTAGCGTCCTTACCTGACTATATATATACGTTCCTGTCAAAAGACATTTAGACTAATCAATTACTATATTATTGTGATTTTTTTGATCCTGCAATATATATATTGTAGCGCCCTTACCTGACTATATGTGTTCCTGTCAAAAGACATTTAGACTAATCAATGACTATATTTCGGGCCAATGATCAGAGGTCTGGACATAACAATTGGTGAATGGTACTGATGACAAAAAAAGTTCTACCTCTAAGTTAACCCCTCTAGTAGTTTTTCCATAGGTGCACTCATCAGGAAAAACATATATGGTCGAGAAACTATAATATTTGAAGATCTATTTGGAAAGCAATTGTTTGATCGTATGCGGCCATATGCAGTATAACAGAGCCATGTATAGAAATTGTTTGAATCAAGGAGATCGATGAATGTCACAGTTGTCGACTGTCTTGGAAGAAAAGTTCCGACCAAAAGAAAAAAGTAAAAATTCTCTTGACAGAAGACTTTGTATTGAACTCCAATGCTCCATTGATCACTGTTTGAAAGCAAAAGTAAGCATTTTGGACTTCCATAACTTTCTGGGTTTCGGAATTTCGAGCTTGAGCCGAGTTAAGCCTAAGGTACAAGTTTACAACGTAACAACACCCTGGGGCCGGTGATCTCGAACGCAGTCCGAATCATGCTATCTCTCGCAGCCCAAAAGACGAAGGTAGTGAAAAAAGCAATTTCAGAATATGACAAGAGTGCCCTCTCTCTCACTGAGGAGGACATGTTCTCCTGACAGCAAAAAACCAAAATTCACAGATTGCTAACTGGAGTTAAGATTGTCGGACTCCTTACGGCACAGAGCAGGCGAGACTGTGAGAGAAGAAGAAAGATGGATCAATGACAACATTAGAGGAAGGAAAGGCAAAAGGAATGAGAGAGACTTGCATAGAAGGGACGTGTGAGAGATATATATCTCGATCTATCTGTTTTTAATGAAGCGTCCCTTGCCCCTCGCCCATGGCTGGTTAGAGTATGTATTTGCGTGCGCGCGTGTGTATGTCAGGGGCGTGGGTTATCGATGGCCCATGGGAATCAGTGTCCCTTCACAGTGAACGCACTAATGCCTGCAACCTCTCGAACGAGAACCTCTGATACGTGTCTGTAATTAGCAACACTGTACAGCATCGGAATTATTTATTAGAAGAGAGACGGGAGAGAGCGAGAGCGTGAGCGAGAGAGATAGATTATGGGTTGTTGACACGTGGTAGAGTTGACGTGGGGTTGTTAAGGCCCAGGGGGACCGTTTCCAAGTGATGGTACGGGTTCTTAGCCGTTTTTTAAGTATAAAGGCTCTGTGCTGTGCTATTTGGCTTTGTGCCTGGACTGCCGTGGGACTGGGTTTGAAAGGTCATGTCAAATGTCTGTGTCGTATTCCTGAAATGCGCTCAATCGTCTTGTCAAATCATGTGGGGATCATTACATATAGAATTACCCTGCCAATTTTTTTTTCTTGGCGAATTACCCTGCCAAATTATTAAAGGGCGTATATCACCATTATTGTACTGTATGAATAACTCTCTCTGTACGTGAAGATGCAATTATACTTGGGAATTGGGATTAGCTGGAAATGGTTCGGAAAACTAGGCAGAATCGTATTGGGTGCGTTTCTTTGTGTTTGCTTTAATAATGAAGACGCTAGCTGTTGCTTTTCGAAGATCAATTACAGTACTGATCGGAGTCCAACTTAATCGAAAGTCACTGTCCTTGTTTTTGCTCGATCTGAAACTCCCTGTTCTTTATTACATTTTTGCTCGATCCAAATTCATTGGTTCAAAAGCATGCCAGGGCATTCAAACATGGCTTTTAGATGTTGGAGAGGCAGCATTTGCAATCAAGATACCAAAGATTTTCACGTGTTGGGGAAATCTCATAGAAAGTATGCAGTTCTCACTCACTTTATCTGGGCATCCTCGGAAGAAATAACGCTTGTAATTGGCATGTAGTTGTTGCATTCGCTGAGGAAGCTTTTAAGGGCTATCTGGGAAAACCCAAAATTGGGCGCCTATGCAGGTCCTAGTTTTAGTGGGACCTTCTCTGGACCCATGCACGTCAACTCATCTCAGGCTATGTCTTTTTTTTTTTTCCTAAGCAGGCTATGTACGGTCTAGATAGAATTTCTGGTTTAAAATGCTCTTATCGTAAACTTTTAGGGTTACGTAAAAATGTATGTTTAAGATTAAAATTTCAGGGTTACGTAAAAAAGTGAGGAGGGATAATAAAAAAATTGATGAAAAGTAAAAAAATAAATAAAAAAGTAAAAAAAGTTAGAGAAAAAGTAAAGAGAGAAATTTTTGTAATGATGATAAAATTTTAGGGTAAAATTGTAGTTTGGCAAACACATATTTTAGAGCGCCGGTTGGCTTCCTATCTAACACCACCAGATTTGTTCGACGAATAACGTGAGCTTAAGAAGACAACCCATTTAATCTTGAAAACAAAAAAAGGGACTAAGAACACAAACCCATCATTCTTGAAGAAAAGGGGGCCCGAACAAGGAGTTTATTGGAGAGAGAGAGAAGCCACATTCCGATTCCCACTCATAGGAATGTTCTGCTCATCTCATGATGGTCTAGTTGCCCTAATTGGTGGAGGTCAAAGGAGCATATGAAAGTGGGTTTCGCTAGGATCCCTATGCTTTTGTTCAAGTAGTGGTGGTCTCCTTTAGACTTGGACGGTCACTCGAAGATGTTAAGACTACTTGTCAAAGTCCAAAATTCCTGTTGGGTAATCTAATCTTTGACTATACATTTTCTCAGCCTGTTATGGTTCCCGTTAATTAGGTCATTTTTACAAGAAATAGCAGAGATAATGTGTCAGTTAACAAGATGCATGCCTGAGAATAAAATATCTCGCGTCGATAATAAAGTGCGAATCGCTCCACTCTCAATCATATATGGTTTGAGCTTTCCAATCAATTTCCAAGTGACAAATGGGCACTGACATGGATATACTGCAAAAAATTATACATAATCAGATGAAGCAACGGAGACGATTCCAAAAAGTACCTGCTAAGACAAAAGCAACGAAACAAAAATAGAGAAAAGATCAGAGATATATCACCTACAGATGGATCCATTTCGGCGATCAAGGGGGGAACCTAGCTAATTCATTAAACACATGCAAAATTGAGCTAATTTTAATTTTTTTTCTAAAACTAAGTCCATTAGTTCTAAAGTAAAGAGTTCTTTAAATGTTAGTAATTTATATATAATTCCTCTCGATCCTGAGTTATAGTTTGTTCTTCGTTTAAGCAATCTATAAGTAAGATACTCATGTTACATTTGCCCGGGCTTTTTCCAGCTGTTCAATGGCTACTTTGCCTTACATGAATAACCTTTTTCAAATTAAATTAAAGGGGGGCTCAAACTAAATTGAAGGGCTCAGTTTGTTTTAATTACTTTGTTAATACTGACATGTAAACTTGTCGGGAACATTCACCAAAGTTATTACCTAAATAATTAAGATAGGTGTGGCTCTTCCCGTCATTAGAAATCCTTATTGACCAGACTTGAAGACAAAACATGGCTAAATTAAAGATGCACTCAATTTTTGTTGTTTGTGGTTACTACAAAATGCATCAAGACTGAGAATTGATCTTATCCTCACACGGACCGAATTAGGGATCAGAACAAGGAATCGTTTCATTTATCGACATAAGTGTCCCTAGCTCCACATGGAATTCAAAGGTGGCCTTTCCATTCACTCCACGATTCATGTCACTAATTTATTAGAACAGCTTGTCTTCTTCTTCTTCTTAATTATTGTTGTATATATCCAAAACTGCATGTATTTTCCGAGGTATAGTAAATTCGATAATATTTGATAATTTGAATTAATAGATAATGTCTTTGTTTAAGCACAAGCCTAAACATAGCTAGGTTTCGGAATATGGGTGTATCACATATCGATGTACTTCCTACATGTTAACCAATTGTTTTAGTTGAAATAATACGAGTATTAATGGAAATAAAAGAGAATTATTTTTTATTTTGTTTTTTTAAGAGTACTGTTTGGTTTTGGATGTAACCAAAGTATTCATCCATCCTCTTCCTCGTTTGTGAGGATTTTTAATAAAATTCGAAATTACAGTCCTCTATTAATTTTTTTTGTATTTCTGTAATATACATAAATTGTGGACAAAGCAAGAACATTTGGCTTTTGTATGCATATAATATTATAAGACATGCATCGATTCTTCCCTCTGAACTAGAGTATCCAATAAGTTCCATGATCGAACGTTTATTCATTCATTCTTATTAGATTTGGGTAACGTCGATGGCATTAAACTGCACTTCAATGTCTTGGCTTCCTACATTGTCTGACAGTGATCAGATGATTGATATTCATACGCGTCAAAGCCGAATGATTTTCTTCAAGACCACGTGGACAGATCGCATTATTAATGTATCATACATCTGGCAAACAACATGTTGTCAAAACCTAGTGTTTGTCACCTTCTAGCTCTGTCATCTCACCGAGTCAAAATTGGCCGATCTTCCATTGAAAAAAAGGATCAAAATGCTTCTCCAAAACGCAAAGGGTTGAGGGGGTATACGAGTTATGAGGGAGAGGGATAGGAACCTAACAGCCTTAATTGGTGGACTGGCATCCCTAATGCCTAATGGGATGGGAAGGCATTGAGCTGACTGGAATAATTTTCCACCCCACCACATACGGAAAATTAATCGTGTTATTTTTGACCCTACACCCACCACAAAAACCTAGTGTCATTCTTTCACCCCACTTCCCATTTATGGAATTGTCATCTTTCCCAATAACATAATATCTACTTACCAACTCAACATTCATCAATTTGCAGAGACGGAGAGGGAGAGCAAAAGAGAGAGAACTGCCTTCCGAATGGCCAATGGGCACCACCTAAGAGTCCCTAGTAAAAAATCAACCAAGATCCTATGATTGTGGCCATTCAATAGACATAATTTAGTTGGATTACTTACCCATTACCACCAATTTCTCCCCCCCCCCCCGGCGCTCTCTCTCTCTCTAAAAAGAGAATGTACTAGAAGATCAGAGTGTTATGACAGTTTTTGACAAGCTGTCTCTCCAACCTTGGGAGGCTTATTTTCGAAGAAATTCTTGAACCATAAGCTTCAACCTTTTCAAGGTCTAGCATAGCCCCATAGGCCTAGGATCTGAAATAGTGTATCTAATGCCAGACTCTGAAATCAAACCAATTGGTGACAAATGACTCTCAATACAAACAATTTCGTTAACGGCCACAATGATATCTCGATCCATTTTATTGTGGAAAACCCTTTCTCTTTTTACACTCCTTTTTATCTTACACGTCTTAAAAAGATTCTACTTTCTAATAAAGGTGTGCTCATCTTTAAGCTCGTGAATGTGACTTTTCATTGTCCCGCATGACTATAAGTGTCAGTGTGTCAATGGGTTACAGATAAAAAAAGTGATATTTTCTTCAATTTTTCTTTTGATGTTTTGCGTAGGGCTGCTCATTCCCGGTGTAAGTGTCGGTTTTTAAATAATTGTCACTTACACCTACACCGTTAAGGAAAAAAATCGGTCCTTAGCGGTGACAGTTTTCGGTTATCTTTGTAACGCCCGGGCCCAAATTTCATACGGATATATTTTCGTATAAAATAAGGTTTTTTCACTATGGATAATCATTTATCTAGGTCATAATATTTCAAAACTAATATTGTACAACCTCAGCAAAATATTTATAAACCATAAAAGACCCAAAAATATCAATCCGAGCCCTAAATTTACATTAGAATACCAGATGTTTCCAATATCGATGAAGATCTCCCAAAATAATACAATATCGAATTTTCCAATATTAATTTTCAAAAGTACTCTTGCAAAACACGCCTTCGAAACACAAATCTATCTGAAGCTCCTCGAATAATTCTCTAATTCTGCCAACTCTGAAAAATATGAGAATAAATGGTGAGTTACGACTAGTTCAGTAAGTAATAAGTCAATCGGAGTTGGGGGAAAAGAAAGTTTTATCACAATAATCAAAATCCAAAATAAAATACCGTGAGCCATACCGAATCAAAAATACAAGTTTGTAACAAAAATATTCAAGGCAACGCAATATAGGGAAACTATCAATGGTCACATAGACCTCCAGGCCACAAAGACCTTTAAATATCAGGCCACAAATACCTCTAAATATCAGGCCACACAAACCTCCAGGCCACAAAGACCTCCAAATACCATGAGGGGTATCAAATTGGTCACACAGACCACAAAGATATATCACCAGCGCAAGAACAATTTTTCACAGTATGCTCAAGTTATAAATATTTCAATTGAGTTTCACGAAAATCTCCACAATCTATTTTTACCTAAAATTTGTTCAGTTCCCCAAATAATACATCAAAACCATATAAAATACGGTGCAAGTTCAAAATCTCATTGAAGAACCACATTCCTTGAACATTTAACCAATCCTTACAACTTCTCCAATAATTGCTGAACAATCTTTCGGAAACTAGTAGCACCACCTCAATCCAAATTTTGGTCTCCAATATACATTCTCTGCAACTATTTATTAACCTCAATCTCTGCAACTTTAAAATTCAAACATTCCGATCCATTACTTTTAAATTCAAACATAAGAATAATCTTTATCCATATCTTAACCTTTAAATTCAAACTCAAGATTAAATATCTATATTCAAACCTTTAAATTCAAATATATATCACATCTCCATATCAGCACTTGTAAATTCAAAAATACGATTCAACCTCTATTCAAAAATCAAACATAGAATTAAACCCTATCTATTCGTTTAAAATTCGAATTACTCACTTACACCTTTTCGGGACGGGGTATTACACCTACATTCATATTGGACCAATTTTTTTAGCATTTTACGCACTTGGTCCAATGTATTTTTTTTCTTTTAGTCCATTAATCACATATCAATAAAATCTAAACTAATGAAATCTAAATTTTAAAATCAATAAATTAAAGATTATATTAAATGATAAGATGAAAATTTAAAGTCTAAAGTAATAGAGACGTAACTGTAAGAATATAATAAAGATGAGTAACTCCTTCAAAACCCCTACTCCTTGATCTTCGTCGCCAAGATGAGTAACTCTACACAATATATTTAAATACACCAAACTAATAAACTAACAAAAGAAAAAATAAAATTAAACAAAACTATTCGTTTAAAGTTAAAGAAAATGATTTGTTTTTTTTAAACGGCCAGAGCCTAGGGGAAATGGGGTTCGCGCGGGTGCCCGGTGGGGGTGCGATCGTGGGAAAAACATGCGAAATGGCCTGGGGGACCAAGGGTCCAGGGGGAATTGGAAAATGCGAAATGGGGGCTGGGGACCAGGGGTGGGGCCAAGGGAAAACCATGCGAAATGGCCTGGGGGACCAAGGGTCCAGGGGGCAGGGGCTGGGGGGAATTGGAAAATGCAAAATGGGGCCTGAGGGCTGGGAGTCTAGGGGGAAGAGTTGGGGAAAAAGATTATGTGGGAGCCCGGGAGAGGGCCAGGGTGAGGGGTTAAAAACTTAAACATGTTTTTTTAACAATCCGGGAACCGGGAATATCACCGAATTTTTGGCAAAACCCTCAATCGGCATCAGCACGGGTGAAACCGGATACTGATAACCCGGTATCGGTGGCAGTGCCACCGAAATTTTCCGATAACATTGAGCAGCCCTAATTTTGCCCCAATGGCAAGTCATTTTGAAACTAGCTCAATAAGCTTTGAAATGGTCATGTCTCACATCCAGTGACAAGAGTTACATAAGCCTTGAGAGCCAATACTAATGCAGTGTATGAGTTCAGCATTTTTTCTTTAATTAATTAGCCACTTCCGTGTATCATTGGTTACCTCTTTTCTTGGACGGCAAAAAACGGGAGTTTGTGTCAATATATAAGTATAAAAAGCCCTGTCGCCGGGAAATAGTAGAACTCAAACTTTCTTCAGCCTAAGTTACTTTTTCTACCTAGAGACAAAGCCAAAGCAAGGGAAGCCTTTTGTTTGGCAGATTCAGTCTATGCAGGCTTCTCTAATACTAGGAGCTTCAAGGGAGTGCTCTTCGGAAGGAAAGCGTTGGGGGAACTTTACTTTTGGGTGCATGCAGTGTATGTGCTTCGTTGGACACGTACTTCAAACGACCATAATTTCCTTGTCATTCAAAGTCGTTTTGCCTTTTTCTTCCTTGTTGGAAAGCTAATTATTAATTAAGTCTGCTTAACTATAACGTGCGGTTTAGCTCAAAGATTAATGAAAATTCTTATAATTGTGGGGGACGAGAGCTTCAACGATACAAAATTGGAAGACATCGACCTAAATTGATCTCGCCATTAATACTCCTGTATTTACGTCAATCGGATATGTAAAGAAGTGATGGTTATCCGAAGTTAGGCATTCAAAAGTCTCATATTTTTGAGGTCTACATTCGACCTCTTTTAGCTATGCATGGCAGCTTTGACACATACATTGTATATGGCAAAGGTGGTCTTAGCCCTTGCTTTGACGACCAATATCCCCTTGACTTGCCTTGGGTTTTTTTTTTTCCATTTCGATGTCTGATTTCTTTGATTATGCGCGTTTTGATAATCTGGAGCTAGATCAATAGAGTTCATTTTTCTGCACAGGAAAACTTGAGCAGTCTAATTTGGAGATTGATCTTGAGCCCTAGAATAATAGATAGATGAAACTTAGATAGTGGGAACAATTTAATTCAAAGGGATCAAAAGGGGATGTTCACTCTCTCTAACCTAACAAATTGGTAACCTAGGGCTTTGGAGTACTCCTAATTAGTTTGGGGCCTATCGAGTCCTTTTAAACTCAAGTGATCTCGCAATTTCAGGGATAAAAAAACTCCATTACGGGGAGTGAAGACTTGCTCGAGAATGGCATAATTGTAGTAGCCAGTCATAACTTAGTCACCGGTAACAGTTGCTTTTCCAAGCTGCCCAATAATCATTTTCAGACACTACTGATCAGCCTGACAATGCAACCTTTAGACACTAACTGGAATCTTCTGAAAGTTGATAATTTCCGTGGTGAATCAGTCCTTTATTACAGAACCTTTAGAAAGAGGATGCCTTAAATGGTGGAAACGTGTGTTTTCCACCACCGCCATGTAGTCATCTAGGGAAACACATGCTATCGTGGGTGCATAATCTTGTATGAGAGCGCATTATATATATATATATATATATATATATATATATATATATATATATTAAGTTTCATTTCTTTTCAAATTTCTTCTATAGTTTAATGAAAGTTTTAAAAGTTGATTGCGCATTTCTTGTATAATATGAAAAACTGATACTATGGACTCGACAAGGAATTTAAGGCTGCTATGTAATTGTCGACACAGACCTGCAGCAGTAAGAAAAATTTAAACTGGCTACCAGCTGTTTGATATATACTGGGTTTCATTACGTTAAGAACGGATAAAGTAAGAAAATAAAGATTGAAATGACTCCTCAATAGACAAAAAGGACTAAATCACATCTGCTTTTGGTGATGCCTACGTAATTTACACACTAATGTCTCACAGCATCTTGAAGATGCCTATCCATAAAGAACGTGTATTTATAACAGCTGGGACTGGGATTATCCATTTCCTGGTAAGGGGGACCGCTACTCCACCACGTCAATCCAGGGAGTTGAAAGCACCCTACAAAACACAAGAATCATGGCTTTTATCTCGGTGAATAAGAATCACGGCTTTACGTATGTACAAGATTAATATTGGTACGTAGGTCGAGTATTTTACCTCCGAAGATCTTCCAGTATAGCACATTGCAACAACGATAAAATTTCCAGATCCTGTAGGCTGTAGGCTAGATAGTGTATTAATTTCTCTTCCGTTTGAGAAATAAAAGGAAAAGACAGAAGATCGTACTTTGAATCTTTCAACTGGGGCTTGGAGGACCGGCGATCATGTTGACCAATGAAGCAAGGGATAAGATTACGGTGATTGGGCCAAAAAAGTGGACATCGTGCGTAGACCATGCAAAAGAGGTGTCAAGTCTCGACAATACCTCCCCGAACACCAATTACCAGGAAATTAGAAGGAAGAAAATCAGAAAAAAAAAACGTTAAAAGAAAATAATAAAAAAAAACTAATTTTGATAGGGGAATTGTCCTGCGCCCTTGATGTCTGATGACATGAGATCAGGATCATAAACTACAATATAAGAGACCGTTTTCTTCTTTTAATTTTCCTCTCTCACTGTCTCTCGGATGAAGAAGAATATTTCATACTCTTGTATCAATTCGAATGAAGAAGAATATTTTCTTCCCATACTCTACCCACCAAGTTCTAGGCTATACTCAGACAAAGATAACTACTAAAGCTGAATGCCCATCCCAATCGTAATTACCAGTAGCAGAATTTTGCCATATCTGAAGTAGATCACCGCTTTCTTCCATTGACTGGGATGCCGTTGGATTAGCCACAAGTCTCCATTTCGGATTCTTTTGCCAAACAAAAAAGCGTCAATGGGAGTAGCTATGACATTAATTCATGTGTTTGCTCTTGAAAAAGACAGTCTTTACCAATCAATTAAAACTGTCATAAATGGGATATTCCATGTTGCGTATGCACTCCACCTTTGCTTTTTCTCCACCTGATTCGAACACACGAAAAATAATGACATAATAAGTACATATTGCATGAACCAAAATTGATCTTACCTCCTGATCTTCGGTCTCCACCCATCTCTATCTCTCTCTCTCTGTTATGAAGTGGGTGAGTCGAATCTGCTAAACTTCCAAAAAAGTTGAAAACTCATATTATTAACATAATACGTACTCACGCTAAACAACATCTAGTAATTTCATTTCAACTGAAATCTAGTGAAAATAAAACTTAGGTTTTTCCAAGTTGAAGTACGTATAGTATTTATCAAAATAAATCCTTAAGACATAAAATGAAAATTTGATCTCTAATTGAGAGGCGGAACAGTGGCGAGATACTCATTAATTATTGGTAAAATATTCACTTGTTAGTGAAGAAAGGAAAAGTCGAAATAATTGTTTTCCTCTCCCGGCGCTCTGACCTTCACAAACTTATATCGTTAGGGAGTTTTTTATTTTTATTTTTTTCATCTTAATCATTGAATATACGTACCTGCTCAAGCTAAGGTTCTTGATGTGATATTTCGTTTTAGAAGTCCCACAAATCGTTAAGTCTTGGACTATGAAATGATGTTTTGAAAGTTCCGCCAACCATATTCATGTTGTTTGTCCTGATCCGTCCAACTTAGGCGCATGTTTTGACAGACCGCAAATAGTAATACAACAGCTTGCTCGTAGCTTTTTCGGTGGGCAAAGTACGTACCGCAACATTTTTTTTATACGGCAACATATTTTAACACCGAAGAAACTATGGAAGTGCTTCCCTCTGGCATGAATTAGCACGTGCATTTAAGGTTGTATTAGTTCCGTAATACCTTAATATGGAATATGAAAACTGTGTGAAGATATACATGTACAAAACGAACGAGGGGGAAGAGAGAGAGGGCTCTTGGGGGTGGTGTGGAAGGAGTTAGGAGAGTGAAAAGACAAGTCAAACATCCAATCGGGGGTCTTTGAAATCATAACAGTCATGGATGTGCTGTCAATCAACGGGATTTTCTTTTTCTCCTCCCCTTCCTTTCAATATCTTCAGGGGCAAAACAACAGCTCCTTCCTTTCTCTCTCAGCTCTCTCTTTTCCCTGCCTCAGCCTTTCTTTGTCTCACTGACCACTAAACTAACAAGACACGTACAGTTCTCGCTTAACAGTGCTTTCTTTTACACGTGCAGGCTCTTCTTGTCTCACGTGCAGATCCATGGTCCCATTCCAAAATTAATTGTAAAACGAAAATACTGGTTATAAGTTAAAGTTTTAACTCCTATATCCTGTTTGTTTGGCTCCAGTCCCAATAGTATATGACATCTTGAACCCCAGACACCCGGCCGACACGCTTCCCGATGCTCCCAGCCCCACCCGACCCCCAGCCTCTTCCTCCGCCCCTCCTACTGTTTTCCGGCCAATATTTTTATGCTCTTGCCGCTTCACTTCAATATTTGTTTCCTTTCCTTTTTTCTCTTTTTCAGACTTAAGACATTGCATGGGGATACCGAAAGGTTTGAGGAAACAAGGGTGCGTTTGTGTACCAAAATTTTACCCTTTCTAAAATTTTAACACAATTAAATATTACAATATAATTTCTCTCTCCCCATCAAATCATTACTATTTACTACAAAAAAATATAAAAAATTATCTCTCTCTTCACTTTTTCATTAAACCCAATACCTAAAATTTTAACAACACTAAAATTTTACCACACAAACACAAGCGTAACTAGCTTCAGTTTCATGACTAATATCAAAGTACTTTTCTTTTTGGGCTACCAAGTTTGGTCTTTGTGTCAAAGCCGAGGAATTCAATTGACGTGCATGCACCTGAATGGTGTCATCTTCATTGATCTTTAAAGTTCTCGAGTTTCATATTTCTGTTCTCCTGTTAGGCTGTTATTAAATTATTTAGGTGTAGACTTTTTGGCTGCACCAGCTAAAAATCAGGATCCCGTCTAATATTCCAACCTCCAAGTTATCAGGGGTACGCCCTATATGATTTCAGCATGGAGGCTATGCTGTTGATCACAAATTGGAACCTATGAACTTTCATTTTCCTTTGCTTTAATCTAACTATTGAACTGCACAAAAGGAGTAGTACTGTTTTCTACTTCCTTAAGTCCGTGATATTAGGTGACTTCAATTCAATTAAGTTATAATATGCTCAAACTGAAACCTTTTCACTAGCCAGTATTGTTTCTCTACCTTCAAAATGTCTAAGGAACTTGAGATCGAGGCAGGAAAACCGCAAATAACAAGATAGATTGACCAAAGGGAAAGATAACACCGTAATAGCTTTTCTCATATACAATTTCCAATATGGATGTATTCATGTCCATCCTGAACCTTATATACATATTTTGATATATTTCAGTCAAATATTGTTTCAGAAGTTGAATTATGCCATAAATCAACGAGACTTACACAACAGGATGCATGGTAAAATAAAAGATAATAAATTCCATGTTTTTTTTCCAATTAAAATGACCGTGTGTTTATAATTCAAAGTAAAGTTAAAATAGAATATATTTTAGTTTCCATTAATAAGACAATTCTTTGATCTTCTAAGATGTATGAATCCCCTTTCTCCTTTCTCAAATTGGCCAAGAAAAAAAAACGGCACAAAGTTTCAGAAGTATAGTGCTACTTATAATTTATAAACGTTCCTCAATTATTGCTCATGGTTTTATTAATAATCTCTCTCACATGTAGCAAGAAAGCAAGAAATACATTACTTTACTTAATAAACTTGTTCCGGGATCGAATCAAGTCAAATTTTATTGAAATTGGTGCTAATATATATATATATATATATATTGAATGTCCTCCAAAATGGATGATGGTTCTTCCTTGCCACCTCTAACGATATATGCAGATCCAATGGTACCAGAAAGGGCTTCCTTTTCTTTTTTCGCGCTTCTTCTGTTCTTAATTTTGTCAGCAATGAAGAATGTTGAGATTGGTATAGCCAAATAATTAACAGATATAAATAAATAAACCCAAATATAGATTTAGGTTGGTCCCAAAATTTTGATTCTCTCTGACGGGTATCCAAAAATGAACAGGAACGGAAAAGAGAGGTACTTTAAATCATTATATAATTACGTTATAAATGAACGCAACTCACGATTAATGGTAATCGGCTAAATTCAATTTTTTTACGTTAACAGGTACCAAAATTATCGAAAACTCCAACCTTGGTAATTGGTAAAGGTAATTTTGTAGGGAAGTCAAGCCTAAGTATGTTATGCCCTAGAACCTAGCTACCAGCCTTAGAGAATCTTTCTAAGGGAGAAAAAAGAGAGAACAAAAAATGGTGTTCAAAATTATTAAGTATATATATCGTGGCAAAAGCATTTACTACAGAAGAATTTTGACATTAGAATAGCATTAGGAACAGAGAAGAGGGATGGCAGAGGAGTTCTGCAGAAAGTTTAGAAAAGTCATTTTCTCTTTACCCTACAAAGGTGATCCGAAAACATCCTCTTACAATTCAAAAGATCGATCAAGCCCTTCATTCCTTAATTGTTGAGAACTCAAAGATTTCTTCCTATGGTCTGTGTCTAATTGACAAGCTATTCCTTGTGTGTTTTCTACTTCAAAAAGCCACGCCTGTAGAACATGAATTTTTTTAAGGTCTAGCCGGGTAAAAATTGTTAACACCGAGGATTCCCCGACAAAAATTCCATGAAATTCTTTGAGGTGTAGCCAGGTAAATTTTGTTTATATTGAGGACTTCCCAACAAAATTCCCCATAAACTATGAAGGCTTAGAGAACAAAACATGAAAATTTTAAGGTGTAGCCAGATAAAAATTGTTTATACTGAGGATTCCCCAACAAAAATTCCATGTTAACTATAGGAGTCTTGAAAACGGTGAAGACCATAATAGTCTTCGCAGTCAACAGCACATCCATGTCGTGAAGCATATATCCTATTTCCCAATTCGATTTGGTTAGTTGATTATTCAATATATATTAGCAATAGTAAAGTACCTATGGTTAATCAAAAAAGTAATTAGTATCTTATCAATTCTTTAATTAACAGAGACATAAAATAATAATAATTTCCCTCTGCCATCATTTTCTTCTCCTCCCATCTTTGTTTAGTTGCCAATAATTATTCCATTTATATTAGATTTCTCTTCTTTTTCTTTTTAAATACCTCAGCCGCCCAGAACAGCCACCCATATTGCTCTCTCTCTCTCCCACAGAAAATATCTACTAACACAAAACACCCCCCTCCCAACAGACACACTCACACCACTCCATTTGACACAAAGAATCTCACAAAAACACACTCAATAGTGCCATCATCAACAAGAAGAGGAGCAAACGAGCCCAATCCTCTTCATATTTTTCTTGCACCGTACCACCTCCTATTAACTCCTCTGTTTCTCTCCCTCTCCTTCCATCTTTTCCTCTGATCAGACACGCGGACGCGCACCAACTCATATACACGCAGAGAGAAACGCAACCCTAAAACCATCAATAACCATGACCCATGATGAGTCCCTAAGATCTCTTTCTCTGGACTATCTCAACCTCCTCATCAACGGCCAAGCCTTCAGCGACGTAACCTTCAGCGTAGAGGGCCGTTTAGTCCACGGCCACCGATGCATCCTGGCCGCGCGGAGTCTCTTCTTTAGGAAATTCTTTTGTGGGCCCGACCCACCTTCCGGTTTAGACCCAGCTGGGTCCAGAATCAACCCTGCCGCGACATCGGGCTCGAGGCCAGGTGTGATACCGGTGAACTCCGTGGGCTACGAGGTGTTCTTGTTGCTGCTGCAGTTCTTGTACAGTGGCCAAGTCTCTATTGTGCCTCAGAAGCATGAGCCAAGGCCTAATTGTGGGGAGAGAGGATGCTGGCACACGCATTGCACCTCAGCCGTTGATCTTGCTCTTGACACTCTTGCTGCCGCTAGATCCTTTGGTGTCGAACAACTCGCATTGCTTACTCAGGTTTCTCTCTAGTTATGATTGTGTTCTCTGTCTCTCTTGGCCAGTCTGTTCGTTTGAGGAGTCATATGTTCTGTGGGTTTTGGGAATTTGGACAATTCCTGCGTCTGGTTGTGGGAAGTGGGGTGAGGTTTTTTTTCTGGTTTTTTTTATTATATATTCATAATTTTTTTAGGAATTTCATTATCTTTTGATTAAGTGGGTGAGACTGGGTTCTGTTCTATAATCCTTAACTATTTCTTTCTTCAGAATTTATCTTCAACCTTCTCCTTCAGAAGTAGTGGGGGTTGATCTCACGCTCGTTTCGTACTTTTTCCTGAGTGCTGGATACAATATGTTACTCAGTTTTTCTTTGAAGCGTCTCATCCAATTCAATTTTCACTTTTCCTGTACGGCTTCTTGCTCATCTTTGCCTCCTCCTGTAATTGTCTTCATTTTCTTCGACAGTGGTACATTTTGTTCCTTCGACAGGAGAAGCTTATCTTGATTTCATGTGACATTTTGAACTTTCTTGAATTAGGTTCCTTCTTTCTTTATGCTGCATACCCAAAAGTTTCTAAATTTAGATCATAATATCCAGTCATGTCTTCCACAGTTCCACAGTAAGCACACCAAATCTTTCCCAAACATTCACTTTCCCCATTTGGAGTAAATTTAAAAAGAGAGCAAACCACACATAAGGGGTAACTAAACGCAATTTTACCGCAAAACATATCGTCATTTTTTGTATTATCAATGCAGAAACTTCTCAAACATCTTACAACTTCATTTTCTTTTCCTTTTTGGGCCACAGAAGCAATTGGCAAGCATGGTGGAGAAGACCTCAATTGAAGATGTAATGAAAGTACTACTAGCTTCAAGAAAGCAAGACATGCACCAGCTTTGGACCACGTGTTCCCATCTTGTTGCAAAATCTGGCCTCCCTCCAGAAGTCTTAGCCAAGCACCTTCCCATCGATGTTGTGGCCAAGATTGAAGAGCTTCGCCTCAAATCCTCTCTCGCTCGCCGCTCCCTCATGCCCCACCACCACCACCACCACCACCACCACCATCAAGATCTTGGTGCAGCAGCCGATCTCGAAGACCAAAAGATTCGTCGTATGAGAAGGGCACTCGACTCGTCTGATGTGGAACTTGTCAAGCTTATGGTCATGGGCGAAGGACTAAATCTCGACGAGGCATTAGCTTTACACTACGCTGTCGAAAATTGTAGCCGAGAAGTTGTGAAAGCCCTGCTGGAGCTTGGTGCAGCCGATGTTAACTACCCGGCTGGCCCGGCCGGGAAGGCCCCACTTCACATTGCAGCCGAAATGGTGTCGCCTGACATGGTGGCAGTCCTTCTCGATCACCATGCGGACCCGAATGTTCGAACCGTCGATGGGGTTACTCCTCTCGACGTGCTCAGAACCCTAACATCAGATTTCCTCTTCAAAGGAGCTGTCCCCGGGCTAACACACATCGAACCCAACAAGCTTAGGCTATGCCTTGAGCTGGTTCAATCGGCGGCACTCGTACTTTCGCGTGAAGAAGGCAATGCGAATGCCCCTTCTTCCACTACTATATATCCACCAATGAGTGATGATCATAGTAGCGGTAGCAGCGGGAACAACATGGCGAACCTTAACCTTGATTCGAGGTTGGTTTATCTCAATCTGGGTGCGACTGCTTCGGCTCAAATGGGATCTCGATCAATGGATGGAGAGGATGATAGCAGCTACAATAGCCAAAGGGATGCCATGAACAGGCATGGATCGCATGGTGGCTGCGACCCAACAATGTATCACCACTCTCATGACTTCTAAGTAGGATCAGATAGATTTCTATAATTCTGATATAAATCCCTGGATGGCGAAGGAGAAATTGGAAGTTCATGAGAACCACTTAATTTTGCTTTAGCTTATCAGTCACTCGCTTTTTTTTTTTTTCCTTTCTTTCTCTTTATATTCTGTAGGGTGTTCTTTTGGGTTTTTGTGGGCTTTTCAGTGATCATATTATGAAGTTCGGTTTCATTGGAGATTGGAGACGAGACAAGGAGGATCTGAGATTTTGCACCGAGGATACACATGACGGAGGACAGACGCAGGTCAATCTTTTCACACCCGGCCTGTCAACTCGTTTGTATTTATTGATCTATATCTACTATCATGGCCTATTTATTGTGATCATCTTGTTTCTTGTCCCCACCCGCCTTCCCGTTGCCCCGTTATATATTTTATATACACAGGAAAATCCTTGGTTTCTTTCGTAGCTAGGGGGGTTTCCTGTTTCTTCGTTCTTTTTTCTGGGTTTTGTTTGGACATGGGTGCTTTATATTCTAATGAAGGTAATGAGCTGTCTCTTTTCTTTTTCTACCACCATAGGCTTTTGGAGAAACTTGATTGGCTACTATTTTGGCTGATTATTTTAACATAAATGTATGGACATGTCCAAATTAATTGCCTTGCATGAATCTAAAATTGAATGTGACAACACACGACAGCTTAAAATATAGTGGTATTATCTAATTCTGGATTCCCTCTCCCTGCAATCCTCTTTTTTGTCCCCCGGCCTTCTTTTTGAGCCCCTTACATTTTCATAATCTTCCAGCTAGCTAGAACCCTAGGTTTTTTAATGCGATTTTTTCTTGATCTGTAGGTGTGTTCTGTTGATTCTTGAGCTTATCTATTTTCCTGTGTACCTCGTTCTTCTTGTTTTATTTCTTTGACTTAATTTTGGCCTCGTCAACCTTTTTTTTTTTTTCAAATGCTAACCAAAAAGAGCAAGTCCGTATTTAATTTGGTTCACCAGAGTTTGCGCGTTCACTTTGTGAGATCAATGTCATCATAATACATGGACAACGCTGTAGGAGAAAATGTATGATCTTAGTCCTGAGGATATTTCAAGTCGTATGCAAGTTACGGGAATCCATTCTTCTTGAAATATTTCGGCGTTGTTTTTTGCTGTGATAGAGTAGCCATAAATGGTCAGCATTCCCAACGTTAATACGACATTCAAAATGTAAGTGCTTTTTAGTCGGTGACAAATCCACATCCTGGGATTTAGCATAAAGCAATAATTTATTTTTCTCTAATAATTAGTAAATGAGAAATACATTGTTGTGATCATCTATGATACAAATTCTTCAGGCGTTTTGTTCAAGTTCTTATCATTTTGGAGGATGTCGTATTTCAATAACCAAATAACAGTGGCGGGTGTTTTCGGTTTAATGGACTATGATCGAGTGCCTTGTGAAAACCCCAAGGAGGCCTTGTTAAAGTTCATCGTAATTATATCAGAATTAGTTCCTTATCTTGATCCAGTTGTCAAGCACGGACAATATGTGCATGTTCGTTTTGATAAAATTTTAAGAATTTTAAGTATGGTGTAAATATGTAGGTAATGTTATAGAGTGACAAAAGTTATTGTGTGAGTGTGTGAGTGAAGTTGAGAAATCTAATGGTTGAAAAAATGTCACGTCATTTAATGAACCGACCAGCGAAACTGATCCGGTTTCATTAAATGACGTGACATTTTTTCAGTAATTAGATTTCTCAACTTCTAATCTCACTCGTCCACTCACACACTAACCTCACTCATACAATAACTGGCCCCAGAGTGTATTAGTATTTTTGTACAGGTTGTTGAGTTGTATTGATGTTTGTAAAAAAAGTAATATTGAGTTGGATTGATATTCGTGTAGAAGTAATGTTGAGATTGTAATTTTAGGAGTTGAATTCAAATTCTTGAAATTTTTACAAGAACATGTCCATGGATATCTCACCATTGTATTGGACTTCTGATGAGACAGGCCTGGTAAAATAAAGCTAGCCATTCTAGCTACCAAACTCTAGATGATGTAGTTGTCTGTACGTACGTGTATACAAGCTTCTTCAAGTCAATCTCCTTGCAGCACAATGTTGCTGGCTAAGCCCGTAGCTGAGCCGGACTCTCTCTTGATCGGTTATGCATGCTTGGTCAATTGTTGCATTATCTGGATCCTTGTTTACTTAATTGTTATAGATTTGTGTTAACATAGTGCTTATAGGAACAGATGATCAGCACCTCTATTCTTGCTTTACTAGCTTGGAATTCAGAATATATTTTGGTTGCTTGACTAGAATACATATCTTCAGTCGACATTTCATCCATATGAGCCTTTCCATGCAACGAAGCAATTCCATTTGGCTGTGAAGGACCACCCTCGATCCGGCTCTAGGCCAGAGCTGATCTTAGAGATCTCCAAGTTTGTGGTCCATTTCTACTGGAAACCAGACATTCTATATTTATATGATAACAATTATTTTCCCTACAATTTTGTCATTCGGCTTTTGATCCATAATTTCGACAATGTTGGTATTACGAGCAGTGGGCATGGTGTCTAGTTTATCTAGTTCTATTTAATTAATGTGTAGTAGTTACTTAATTCCGGTCCTTACAAATTAATGGTTCAAAATTTCTAGTATATAACAGAGGCATGCGTTGTGTTCCTAACGAATGCCTGTCGATCGACTTCTGTCCATGAGTTAAGAGGGGGGAGGGGGAGGGGGGGGGGGCGGCGGGGGGTTCTTTCTTAATCCTGAACTAATCCAAGTGGGTTAAATAAATGAAAAGTTCTACTTAACTTTCATGATCTGGTGAACGATCGATAACCGCTGCGTACGACTCCTTTGCTTTTAAAGTCCTTCATTGATTCAGTTGAGCCATCAGCAGAAATCGTATAGAGAGCTATTTTCTGTGTGGCATATGCATCATGCATGCATTTGTTCCTGAAAAACAAATGGATAATTACTAATTAAACACGAAGAATAGCAATTTATCGTATGCAATTATAATATTATCTTCTTCTGTGTGCAAATTTTCTTAGTCATCAGGGAAGGCATCGGTCATTGATTCGACTGAAGATAACGTTCTCGTTTATATTTATAAGGAACCTGGGGATACCCTTAATTATTAAGTGTTCATTAGACGTTAATCTCTCTCACTCTGGTCATGAGTAGCAGAACCGTACGTGATCAGCTTTCTAGCTTGCTTAAGTATATATACACGTGGGAATTATGGAATTATGATCATCTGCATGTGTTCTTCATTTCTATATAGACTAGCTAGCTAATTCAGTCAAATTACGACTGGACTAATTTCCACTACACGTACGTTAAACGTACAGACTACTGAGATGATGACTAGCTCTTCCCCATCAGATACATTTGATGGGACCTCATTTTCCTTCTTTACTAGTACTACTCCATTTTCCCAGGCATAAGATTTTGGCTGCCTTTCTACGATCTTTACACAATACCTATGACTTAGTCCTTGTGATTGACACGGTGGTTGTATTCTTCCGCACACTTTTGCTCTTGGCCACTGAAAGAGCTTTTGTTGACTTGACAGCGTTTTCGTTATAAACCTTACGATACGTCGGGTGGGTTTGTGTGGTAAAATTTTTGGTATTGGGTTTAGTGTTGGTATTGAGTTTAGTGAAAAAGTGAAGAGAGAGGTAATAATTTATAGTTTTTGTAATTTTTTATATTTTTTTATGGAAGAGAGAGAGATTATATTGGAATATTTTATTAGGAGAGAGATAAAATTTTGGGGAAAATTTTACATCCAAACGCAGCCGAAGTTCCAGTGGGTAGAAAATGTTGACCCAAGGAAAGAGAGAGGCCCCCAAAAAAAGAAGTAGGAAAAGTATGATGATGAACTATCGATTTGATACATGTCTAACCAAGACCAGCGAAATTTGAGATCGGAAATAGATTCCCTGACTTGCTAGCTTGGTTGATTGAAAATGAAGTTTGGCCCGGCCAAGTGATTGATTGATTGATCAGGACTGTTGTTTGTTTGTATTCTCGACCTGCACACATGAAAACGTACTCTATTTTGGAAGCTTTAGGGGAGTTTTCCGCGAGAGAAGTCAATTTTCCCTTCTTTTTCTCCCAGTACTACTAGCTAGCCACAAACCACCGAATTAACAAAGGTCATAGAGAAGAAAGCGTGTGTCGTTGGACCTTTCGTGTGGGTGTTGGGCTCGCGACAACGACGACATGCGACCATGAAACGAGGGGGAAGGAAGACTGACGCAGGCAGTAAACGGAAGCAGACAATTATATATATCTACTCCGTTACTATTAGCACTTGAGAAAGATGGATTTGGCACAAAACGACGAGAAGTTTAATCCCAGTGACAACTCCCTTTTGTATTTTCATCATCTATCGTCTTCTTGAATTGTCTAGCGGTTAGGGAAAAAGATGAAATGGAAAAAGAATACGAAAGGGACAAGGAAAAGAAATGTCGGCAAACCCTATACGCGTAGTAATTAACTTAGGTGCCATATCTTGGAGACCCAAAAACGTACGTTTGTTTTAAACGACAGGTGAATTTTCCACTGAACGATAATTAATGTTTTGGTACACCCTCCACTTACATATTTAGGGGCTGCATGTTCTCTTTTTTGAAGTGGGATCCATTTATTAAAAAAATCCAACCTTAATGAATCAAAATGGGTCAAAGAAATTGTGCATGACGGCAATATGCCTTTGTATTATCGAGACATCACCTGTAATCTCATTGGAGATCGGATGCTCCGATCAAGAACCATGTTTCCCATGGCTCTGACGTTTTTCCGACCAAATCCCATCCTTTAATTTAGGGCTTTGTTTTGCCAAATGTTCCATTTTAGGTAAGTTTTTCCATTAGGCGTTCATGGATCATCGAGCTCGAAAATCGAAATGAAAAGTTCGGAAGATGAAATTTTCTATTTAATTTATTGTCTATAACTTGGGACATAAAAGACATGTTTGTTTGGCCAAAAATTTGGACCCTCAAAAATTCCAATCAAACAAACATACTTCAAAATTTCAAACTTTTAAACATATTTTTCAAACTTTTCATAAACCCTACAAAATTTCAACACTTAAAAGCAGTGGCGGAACCAGGATCTCAATCGAAGGGGGTCGAACTCTTAAGGAAAAATGACAAAAAAAAATTTTACTACGTAATGTAAAAAAATATTTTAGAGTTAAAATATAAAAAAATTAAGGGCTAAAAACAATAAAAATATTGAAATACATGTACCGTATTATTTGCTGATACTGAAAGGTGAAAATTGAATTTTGCGGGAGTACTACATATTCTAAAAACGTTGTAAAATAGTTTTGTTCTCAATAGTTTCAAAAAATTTTCTCCAAAATTTTACTTAAATACACAAAAAATAATAACTAGTAAAACCAATGTCAAGTCAATCAGCTGATAAACCAGTATAACACTCCAAAATTTTGTTTACCCCTTTACAGCACAGATACTTTGATGTTTGTCTATCTCCAAGCTTACAAGTCTTTCAACGACTATATTCTCTATTGTAGCAAAACTTTTAAGGGAAATATGATACTGTGTTATGTGTGATTTCCAAATTATTAGATTATCATGTTTTGAAGGGGTAGCATTGATTTGTAGCATTGATTTGCAGCATTGTCTTCTCAATGCATCATCAAACTGCAAGATGCTTGTGACTCACTGACTCCATAATTTTCTTCTCTTTCAGTCACATCCTATGGAACATTGTCTGGTGTAATCTTCAAGTCTAAGGCTGTCAAGCGCAAGTGCAAGGTTTGAATCATGAGAGTGGTCAGTTCATGCAAAACAATGTGAAATACTGAGAAAAAGACCAAGCCTCCAAACAGCCAACTTAGGGACCACAAGAGGTAATGAAAGTCAAATGTCGTTCTTTTCAACAAATGCAAAAAAGAAAAGAAAAGACAAATGCATAATGCAGTCTAAACCTACAATTAGAGCACAAGTCTAAAGTTTGCCAACCCAATATACTCCTGCATTCCTTGCATTCCTGTTTCTTATTTTAAAAATAGTAGTAGGGAGGAGGGGGAAAGCCAAGAAGTCCCAGGTAACCGCAAAGAACAATTATTCAACAGGAGTTAACAACCCCAGAATTATATGAATCAGATAAACACTTAAGTTGGCTAGTTTTACAGTCAATTTCGGTTCACTCTAAAGTAGCATGATGAGGACCCAAGAGAATGTCAAATCTTGCACAAATCCAATAAATCAAGAAAGTTATACTTTGAAAATCCAGGGAAAAACCATCACTTACGGGGCGAAACAGAAATAGCTCTACAACAAAGACAAATGAATTTATACTCAGTTTCAGATAGAAAATTTACATGTAGAACTAAACAGAACAGAAACAAACCGACAGTCCTTTATGCAAAAAAACCAAATAAGGCCCATGCGTAAAATTATTACTATCCCATACCAATCATTCTACACAATGATAATATAATCATAATGAGCGCACAGAATTAGCTCCTTTAATCAGATTCAATCACACAAACATTCTATATAGAAAACGAGTTCATGCAAAATCAATTGCCCTTGAAAACTGGTGTTTTCCTCTAAAACCCCATTGTCCCCCCCAATAAATTTTCCTGGAAATTCTTTTTTTTTTTCCCTTTTCACTTAGATCCCATAGAGGTCTCTAAGGAAGTTTTCGATCCATATAGAACCAATTACGGCTCAGGCAATCCTCAAAATACAAAACACAATAAAAAGAAGTTCCCATCAATCCAATATGCGACTGAAAAAGGAAAGGGAGAAGACGATGATAAGAAAATTACCGGAGCTTTTGAAGGTCTTCAAGAGAACGAGGGAGCTTGAGGAAGCTGTAATCCGACGCGGGTAAGGTTAGGTATTAGGTAAACACAGAGGAGCACGAAACTCAAGAGCACGGTGAAAGTCGTCGCCGCTTCCCAAAAGCTCAAGGGGAACTTGTATCCCACAGCTTCCAAGTCCCCATTGCTTTTCTCCCCCTTCCCCATCTCCAAAAAAACCTTCTTTTTCTTTTCGTCCCTTCCCTTTCCTTTTATTTTATTTTCCTTCCCTTTTGTCCAAGGAAAGAGAGGGGAATGGGGAACCCTTATACGCTTCGTTTACTTTGGATGCACTCCCTTCTTGTTGAGGGTTGAGTCGCTAATCCTCTTATTCTCCTTCTGGTTTTTCTTCTTCCCTCTCTCGCTCGAGTCGGGAGGTGAAGGGTATCGGCCTTTTGGGGGGGAGGGTATCGGCCGATACCCTTCCCCCCTCCCTCCGCCCCTGGTCACCGTGAAGGGTATCGGCCAGGCTAATTTATTTAAATAAAAAATAAAAAAACCATGTAATTTTTTTGGGAGGCGAAGGGTATGCTCTCCGCACCTATTTAAAAGATTTCTAAAATTTTAGAAATATTCTCCAAAATTTTGATAAACAAACATTCCTAGAGTGTTTGTCACATTGTGCTAATTCTAAACTTAATAAAAGACGTAGACGAACTAACTTGCACAAGTTTTTCGATATGCCTGTCGATTCCTACTTCTAATCTTCTGAAATATCTGTCTCTCCTAGAAGTAGTAGAAAATAGTAGTGTACTCAATGGGAAATCAACGGTCATCCGACAGCTAGAGAGTTTGTGAAATTTCTTGTAATTTAAAGTTAATCTCTGCGGCCTGGGTCTAACGCACGCTTGAATATTCAAGCCCCAAATCCAGACCCACAAGGCAGATGACGAGGGGACTTGGGCCTCTACCTGCAGGCTAACGATAACAGGTTCTGGCAATAGTTTAGTACCAAATTGCAAACAGAACAGGAAAAGTAATTGTCCAGTTCAGAAGTGGGAGATAGGCCGGATGGCACAGACAAACCCAGATAATGGATTACTATACTCTTCACAAAATCATCAACTTTCTGAGTTGGCATTAATCTGCGGCATATTATTTTATCATCCTAATTCCTAACCTTGGTTTTATGCTTTTGTTCAACAAAATCGAAATTAAAGCATATATTCTTTGGGTAACGGAGCAAACTTATTGGCGGAACCTTCTGACAATTATTCTCGTGAACTTTTTCTTTTGCTTTTCAAGCTTCCAAAACTATTAATTCTAATTTTATTCTCCGAAGGAACGAATCCAAATCAAAAGCCAATGTGAACGCCTGAACTTAGTCACTATTTTCTTCGATTAGATACCCTAGAGTTGGGCTTTTTTTTGAGGAGGAAAGTCACGCAGCTTACCAATATAATACGCGTTTATCTGTAAAGAGAGGAATCCAATTCCAAAGCAGACATACGTTAAAGGTCGAGAAAAGCGAAGGGCGGCAATTTTTTCACACAAAACCTATCTATTTCAGAATTTACGAACAAAAGATTGATGCTATCTGCAACTTTTGTGTTCACACAGACCAGAACTCAAAAGGGTTGAGAGCTCTTCTACTGGGCTGAGCCGAATTGGAACAGTTGAGTAAATAACCATGTCTGTTTATACGCTGCCAGAGTATGAAACTGTTGGCTACCATCCCTTGGAAAGGTTAATTTATTAGACATTCTTTACTACCTACTAAATCAAAGTGAAAGCCTCCTTTTTGATATTCCATTCCCCGTTTCCCTTTTTCCATATGGCTGTACTTGCAAGTTTATAAATACCGTGAAATCGAGGATACCATTAGAGCACTACACAAAGTTTAATACAACAGGGACTGAAAGGGAACAATACTACCTATCTGTTGTTTCTCTTCCAAGATGCCAAAGAATTCTACGGGGGAAAACCAGCATCCACCTGCAGGTTCATCCTAATACTCTTCTCTCTCTTTCTGTTTCATATTGCCTAGTACAAATGCAAGGGAAACTCACTTCTATCTTGGCTTTTGTTGAAAGGATATCCAAATGAAGATCCTCAGACGAAGAAGAAATGCTGCCCTCGTTCCAAGAAGAAAGGAGACAGGGGCTTCATAGAGGGATGGTAAGTCATGTATCTCGTTCATAACCAGTATTCTAATCAGTCAGATAGAGGCTGTACTACTCCCATGCACACTAGTCCAGGAAAAAAAAAACAGAAGCGGAGGAAGCTTTCTAACTAGAGTTACAAATAGCGCCTCTATGAAAGAAGGATCAGGAAGCTGGGAGTGCATGGTCAACGGAAGTGCTCCATCTTCTTCCATAAACAACTAGGAAAAGTCCTGGGGTAATATTTTTCCCATTGAACTTTGGGAGTGCCCAACAATGTCTCAAAGAATTATAGTGTACCACCAGAAAGCATTAAGTTGCTGCTGGAAGCCATCCCTCCCACAGTTGCACTAAAACCTGGAGCCACATGTATTACTTATGTTTGTCCCTTTCTCTTCTACTCTCCATTCGACTAATCTTCTTTCCTTGTTTAATTCATATTGGTGCAGCCTCTTCGCTCTTTGCTGCTGTTGGCTCTGTGAAGAATGCTTCTAAGATATCCTTGTAAACGACAACTCCGAATAAGCAAAGCTGCTATATCAGTTTACCTAACGTTGATTTTTTAGCCTTTTATTTTTCGGTTCTTCTCGAGCTTGTTCATTGTGGGTGGTTTTCCAGCTATTGTCGAATATTAATCTACTATAGCTATTCTGTAAAAGCTTTGGCCCAATAAGTTTAGAAACCGGTCAGCTTGTTTCTTCCTCGTTGGTATCCATTTGGCTTTTGTTTTGCAATTATTTTCTTGGTGATCTTTAAAAGACTATCAGACATGCTCTTCGTGTAAAATTTTAACACAATAAAAAATTACAACATAATTTATCTCCTCATCGCATCATTATTTTTCACTATAATAAATATTAAAAATCATCTTTCTCTTCATTTTTTCACCAAATTCAATACCCTAAAATTTTAACACTCAAACACAAATGTCATCACTATTTGGAAGGCCGATTGTTCTCCTCCCAATCCTTAGTGAGTAAGAGGATAGATAACTTTTTTTCTGGGCCGCACATGCTTAGCAGGCTCCGAGAGCCGTCATTTAAGAAAACCAGGAAGTCACCTTCCCTTTATCAAACTTTCACCGGCACAGCAGGCCTCCAAATCACGATCAAAGTCACGGAATTGGGTTCAAACTCTACCCTCATCTCCTGAAACAAATACAAAGCGCCGCTAATGTTTCCTTCCCTTCGCACCCTGAAATCATCGATGTCCAAGAAACCAAGTCTCTGTGAGACATCTCATCAAACAATTTACGAGCATTCGTACACACCCGCAAAGCTCGATCATCGTATTACAAAAATACACATGAGACAGCTTGATGTAATATCGGAAACGTAAAACTATTATGGGAAACACCCAATCCTCTCATTGCTTTTATATAACAAAAAAAGCCTAATCAAAGAAACCAGAGCCAGCATAGGCTTTAATGGCTACATTCCATGTCTTAGAATTTTGCAGCTCTAAGTCATCAACTACCCGAAGGACGCTCTCAAGATCGTTACTGGCCATACAAGGGTTAACCGTGTAAGATTTCGGAAATAGGTTTTCAGGTGATGGGTGTGAAGAAGAGGAAGTGTTGGGATGAGAAGCTGGAACGATGAAAGACATGGAGAAGGGAGGGAATCTTCAGATTAAACAAAGGACCTATTGACTACTGATCAGTCAGTTACCACATCAGAGCTGCCTATAGCCTAATGCTCATTCCAAAGTTTGAAACTTTCGGTTGTCCTACTTGCTACTAAAAAAAAAAAGACCCAGAAGAGAAATTGCTGAGACAATGCAAAAAAGATCATTTCAAAGAACCGAAAATATTCTTCAAAGGGACCCAAAAAGTTAAGTCTGTCAGACAGCCGTGTGACCATCCCAACCATTCGAGGAATGGATGAGAACGATCCTCTACGGCCTCAGTGGTCCGAGAACCATTGACGCTGTTATTCACGCTCTGATCACACGGCCGTAGCTCATCAACCAGACTTAGGTTCCTGTCTCCTTAGAACTCAAGGACACAGAGGTACGGCCTATAGAACAGATCCTGTTCAAGTAAGGTCGTGTCCTATCTGGCAACAGCTACGCTATATAAAGCACTGCTCTCCTCCTTATATTTCCAATGCGGGATATAGAAATGACTGTTGTGCTCTGTCACGGGGTACATTCGTAATTTAGGTTTTCGTTTTCTTTAATTTTTAATATAATTGTGGGCTCGTGGTCTTAGAGTAAGCTGTAACTGGCAAATCGCAATAGGGTAAAGATATAGCCAGCTGCTTATGGTCAGCTCAGGCGAGATATGGGCGAGATAAGTTAAACGCTTTGTTCCTGATGCACACTGTAGAGTAGACTTCTTCGAAGCCCAGGGTCATGTTCGTTTTCACCATTTTTTCAGGATTCTAAGTATATTCACAATTCTACCACCGAACATATTTAGAATTCAAACACAAAAACCAATACATTTTACACAATCTCCAACAACTTTTTAATTTTTTATTCAACATAAATTTTCTCTCTCTATACTTTTTCACATAACTCCAATACTTTTTTATTAAACAATTACATCAAATCATTTCTCTCTCCAATTTACACAAACACCAATAAAACACTATTCAACATAAAAATTCACAACTTCTCCAAAATCCTACATTTTTTCTCAAAACGAACATCACCCAGATCTCGCATCTTTCCTGAGAGGCTATTTCATGTATATTGTCAAAGGTTCTATAGATAACATAAAAGCCCAAATACGAGTTCTATTGGTGAGCCGTTTCTTGGCGATCTCAGTGCTCCTCTCTCTCTTTTTCTTGACGTGAAGATGAGACGGTGAGGCATCCAAATTTGTACTCTAATTGTAATCAAATGGACCCCTCTCTCTGGCCCATATTTTTAGAACGAAGATAAAACAGTCTGGTGGCAAGGCCACTGAGATCGCCAAGATACTAGTTGCTTATATGATGAACAAACTCATGTATTCCTATCGCGGCAGAAAGCTCATACAGCTAAAGGAGTCACTTTTCTATTCTTCTATTTCTTTCTCCCTTTAGCGATATGAAAATAATAGACCAATTTTGAGCAACATAAGCATAATACTAACATTGCTCCAGCAGCTACCAAGACCGGTCAAATACAAAACGATAAGATCGTCAAAAGAAACAGAATAAACCAAAGAACTTTTGCTTGCTGCATTGTAACATAAGTTCTCATATCTCGAAGTTCCGCTTTATTTAATGTACAGACAATACAATACGTGAACAGACAATATCAGATGTTTTGAATTAATTAAAAACTATTTTGAAGAATAACTGACAATCAGAGGATGCTTCTCAAATGGTATCTGTTTATGGAAACAGCTTCTCCAGCTTGTTATTGGCCAGGATCCTGCTAGGGTCCAATTCCCTTCGTGCTTTATTGTATGCATCCACCGGAAACCTCTTCCTCAGCCTTGCTTGGAGAGCTGTAAGCTCTTCCTTGTCTTTTGGAATCTGCAATATGTGTAGACATATGAATAACAAAAGCAAATACATGTAATGTGCCACTTCCGTGGCAGTCAGTTTGCCAAGGTTTAAATCAGTACAATTCAGTGAAAGACAAAGTTGCTGAGCCACGCCATCATACGTTCGCAGTTGGAATGTAATATCCAAGACATGTACTTTTTTTCTTTAGGGAGTAACTTTACATGTTCCCACGCAAGATAAAGGAATTACGTTTGAGTATTCAATTTCACTAAATCTCTTTTAAAACAAAAACACGAATTGATTAAACAGAATTTCTCTAAGATGTAGAAGACTTCAAAATGAAAATGGTGGGCATGTGGAGTATGAAAAAGTTTGAAATACATTGAAGCCATAAACAACAATCTCAATACATTCCAAGATCTCATGTTGGAAGACTTTGACAGTTTAAAATTTATACAGAAGTGAGTAGAGTAGATTTTCCAACATTGAATTAGTACCTCGATCTTAGCCCAATGTTCATAAGCGGAATACTTATCCCACAACTGTGCCTGGGTGACATGCCGGTAGTGGAAGAACTCTTCTGTTATTTCCTTTCTCTGGCGTGCATCCATCGTAGGAAGGTACATGATTATACCAACCTGATACACAATCAAAAAGTACAATAACACAGTTAGCTTTATAAATAATTTCATAACATTTGAGCAAACTGCATGGAACATCACCCAAACCCCCCAAATTTCTTAAACAGAAAGCATCATATCATGACAATATATCTATTTGTTAAATTAGGAAGACACGGGAGTTCAATATTTAAGGTTTATTTAATTAATAAATTTCGCTAGAAAGAGAAAAGTAGTGCCTTCATTCACATAGGTTGGATACTTACAATACGTACAATCTATCCAATTCATCAATTCTAGAGAAACTTACAATACGTCTACCCAATTCTGAAAAACAACCCCCCCCCCCCCCCAAAAAAAACACCCTCCCTCTTCTCTCTTTCCCCCACCTCTCTTCAGGGGATTTAATTGTTGACAACATAAAAAATTTCTAAAACACATCATACCAAGTACACATATTTGCCTCACAGTAGATCTTCCTGCACTACCTTAGTAAAATGAGGCCAACTTTCAAAAACATGACATGTCAAAATAAATGGTGAAAAACAAAAGATGCAATTGTAAGTACCCATGAGAATATATCATCGTCTACTGGGCTTGAAGCAGGACTCATGACACTTCTGCTGCGAGCCGTCCAGCGTTGCTCTATTGGAGCAGGCGCAGGTATGGCTTCCTTCTCTATAAGCTGCTTCAGGTCTTCTATGAATTCAAGGTCTTTCATGCTAGGATTGGCTAGTGTTCCTGCAGGGAAACATGTCTCAGAAACCCACTGTTGACCACCACAATCAAAGCCCAATATTTCATCACTCCATCCCACTCTGTATCCCTCTGACTTCCTCCAGAACTCAGCCTCGGCTTGGTTGACCTTTATGACATGGTCTTTGTTGAGAGGATCCAGGGCAAGTAGCTTATCTCTCAGCTCTGTAAATGAGAGCTCCTTTATGTCTGGCTCATCATTGTCTGGAGATTCATTTTTGATCTTTCTGCATGTAACTAATGTATATAGTTAATTGAGCGAAAGAAAGTTGTTAAGACAATAATGCAAACATGAAACTGATTGAGAAAAAAAGAGATAAGACAAACAACATAGAACAAGTCCAAGTAAAGCATTTTAGGAACAGATGAACCAATGTAGCTGCAAAACAATCTAGAATGCTCTAGATCAGATTGGAACCAGCCTGTCTGGATGCTTATTTGTTCATTAAACAAGATACGCTTGTAAATACCCCATATCATCATTTTCCAAACCAGGCATGCAAAAATAAGTTTGCAATCTCATTATATGAATTGAGTTTCTCAACTTTTCATGAAACCTTAAATATTTATCAACTTTACCAAGCAAGCAAGACAAGACATTATAGGTGGATTTCATTGTAGTTTACATCCTAAACCTAGATCTTAGTCAGGCAGTGAATGAAGCTAAGCAGTTCCTAACTCATGAATCTTGAGGAAAAAAAGGTCAAAAGAAAAGAAAGAGGAGACAACAAGAATTAAGTTCACTTTAGTGTAAATTTAATAACAGCAGATACCAGCTTTACCCGTATTTATCAAGGGACTCCCTGTACAGATCACGAACATGCTGTATAGCCTCATCCTTACTATATCTGGGTTTGAACTTTTGGGGTCCTTTCCATTTTGAAACAGTATTGCATGTCACAACCACCACAGTGTCAGTATATGGAATATACAGATACTTCACGTGCTTATTCTCAGCTAGCAGTTTCCTGGAAAATGGAACAATCATGAATATCAGTTGTAGGAAAACAAATTGTAATACCCCGTCCCAAAAAATGTGTAAGTGAATAATTCGAATTTTAAACGAAGAGATAGGGCTTAATCCTATGTTTGATTTTTGGATAGAGGTTGAATCATATTTTTGAATTTAAAGGTACCGATATGGAGATGTGATCTATATTTGAATTTAAAGGTTTAAATAGAGATTTGATCCTAGGTTTGAATTTAAAGGTTAAGATATGGATAAAGATTATTCTTATATTTGAATTTGAAAGATATGGATAAAGATTTTATGTTTGAATTTAAAATTTATGGATAGAGGTATGTTTAAATTTTAAAAGTTGAAGAGATCAAGGTCTATAAATGGTCCCAGAGATTGTATATTGGAGACCAAAAATTTGGATTGAGGTTGTGCTAATAGTTTTAGAGATTGTTCGGCAATTATTGGAGAAGCTTTAAGGATTGATTAAGCGTTCGAGGTAAGTGGTTCTTCAATAGGATTTTTAAACGTGCACCGTATTTTTATATGATTTTGTTGTATTGGGGAACTGAACAAATTTTGGGTCAAATGAGATTGTCGAGATTTTGTGAAACTCTATTGAAATATTTATAACTTGTTTTTGTGAGCATACTGTAAAAATTGTCCTTGCGCTGGTGATATATCTCTGTGTGGCCAATTTGATACCCTCGTGGTATTTGGAGGTCTTTGTGACCTGGAGGTCTGCGTGGCCTAGAGGTCTGTGTGGCCTAATATTTGAAGGTCTTTGTGGCCTAGAAGTCTGTGTGGCCTGATATTTGGAGGTCTTTGTAGCCTGGAGGTCTGTGTGACCATTGGTTATTTCCCTATATTGCGCGGCCTTGGATATTTTTGTTACAAACTTGTATTTTGGATTCAGTATGACTCACAGTGTTTTATTTTGGATTTCGGTTCTTGTGATAAATTGTCTTTTCCCCAACCCCCAATGACTTACTACTTACTGAGCTAGTCGTAGCTCACCCTTTTTTTCTCATATTTTTCAGAGTTGGTGGAATTAGAGAAGTTTGAGGAGCTTCCGAGAGATTTGTGTTTCGAAAGCGTGTTTTGCAAGAGTACTTTTCGAGATTAATGTTGGAGAATTCGATATTGTATTATTTTGGGAGATCTTCATCGTTATTGGAAATATCGGATATGCTAATGTAAATTTTAGGGCTCAGATTGATATTTTTTGGTCTTTTTACGGTTTATGAATATTTTGTTGAGGTTGTATAAAATTAGTTTTGAAATATTGGGACTTAGATAAATGATTATCCGTGGTGAAAAAACCTTATTTTGTAGTCCAGTACTAGACTACAAAATATGCCATGCCCATACACAACCATTTGTATGATTATGGGAGTGGGTGTGTGAGAGGGATATAGAAGGAGTATTCTGCAGAGATAGATGAGACAGGGGCTTATATTGCATCTGAACCTCATCGGTAGTAGGGTTTTTTAGCGCAGTCACAAAAGTGTGCGTAACCATATTGTGCTTATGATGAGAACAACCCTTATGACGCTCTGAATAAAAGAAAAAGTTCATATATATATGGGAGAACAATTTACTTGTGGTTTTGCTTGATTTCTTTCACGTTTGAGACAGTTGTATGCTCCACAAGCTCCTGTCTCTCAACACATTGGACGGTGACTTCAGCCACTACACCAAGGGCCCCAAGACCACAGCGAGCTAAATAAAAAAGGTCCGGATTTTTCTCTTTGGAAACCTCTATTGTTCCCTTGGCAGGAGTCACCAGTTTCATGCTGATGATCTGCTCATCAATGGGGGGCAGTCTTGCACCGGTACCATGTGCACCAACCTGAAGACATGGAAATGTTTAAAAAAAAAAGGCTGAGCTACTACACAGAAAGACACATCATACCAAATTGCTTTGCTAAGTATTTGTCAATTAACTACTGCATTCACCTATGTTCTTATGCTTGTACTTTTTTTTCTTCTTTGTCTAATACCCCGAAATTTACATGTACAACACATACATTCTAGGCTACCATTCTGCTTAATGGCTTGACAGCCTTTTTCTTTCTTTCCTACAAGCAGCCTAAAAAAATTATAACCGCTGATATGTTTCAGACTGTCAAGTTTGGAGCACCGAAAAACTAGATTCTTGAACAAGGAAAGAGATTCTACAAGATTCCAGTCAGTGTAGCTGGTATTACTTATAGTATAAAATCCATTGCAAACTTCAGGTTGTATACTCATGAACCATGAGAACCAGGGCTAAGGACGTGTACCACATGTCGAGTTTTTCTTACCGTCTAACTAATAGGCTCTTTAACTGTCTTCCTCACACCGTATTCGTTCCCCTATTTGACTTCTAAGACACGTTCCTACACTAGGAGTCCGGAAAATTTCAAGCTTTTTTAACTACAGCTGCCTTCTCATTCCTGGAACTTTCATTTGATCAATGACCAATACCTAAACCAGGAAAGTGGCTCTACACGAATTAGCGGTTTTTGATCCCTCTGACCCTGTTCTTGATCCAATGTGGAGACAAGGTATGTTTGTTATACCCTTCATGACTAGTTTAGGAATAACCAATTCATGGGGCGGTTGGAGTATCACAGGAGGGACTATAACAAATCCGGGTATTTGGAGTTACGAAGGTGTGACCGGTGCACATATTGTGTTTTCTGGTTTGTGCTTTTTGGCAGCTATTTGGCATCGGGTGTATTGGGATCTAGAAATCTATTTTTGATGAACGTACAGGAAAACCTTCTTTGGATTTACCGAAGATTTTTGGAATTCATTTATTTCTTTCAGGACTGGCTTGTTTTGGGTTTGGCGAAGAGAAAACAAGTCAAAGAAAGTCACCTGCACAATGCCACCAATCTGCTGCTCCCTAATGGAGGCGAAATTCTGCAACGTAAGGCCATAGTCTTTGATACCATCCACCAACTGCTGAACCCTTATCCCGGCCTCGACCCTCACCGTCTTCTTCTCCTTATCCACCTCCAAAACCCTATCCATCAGCGCCAAATTCACCATCCCCGCTCTCGAGAGCCCGATCCCGTTGGGCGAAAGGCCCGACCCCACCGGCCGAATCCGGGTCTTCTTATCGTGGGCCTCCTTGACCACATTCTCCAACTGCCGGATGTTCTCGGGCTGGTGGAAGACCCTGGTCTGGACCTCGTGGGTGCCGCTCCAGTTGGAGACGGTGTGGAGGTCATCGGGCAGAGGGGCGTAACGAAAGAACTGGGCTTTCTTGTGCTTGGCATTCTCGGGGAAGGGGAAGGAGTAGTAGGTGGCTGCACCGCAGAAAAGGAGAAGAGCAGCGTAGCCGAGGTACTTTCGGAGCTCGGCCTCACTGGCGGGGGTGGAGGCGGGGGTGCTTGTGCAGAACGGGCGGGCGGAGGTCGATTTAAGAGGGTGTTTCGGGATGGTAGGAACGGAGGAGGTGGAGTTGAGGTGGCGGTGAGGATGGAGGGATGGGAGTGAGCGTCTAAGAGTGAGAGCTCTCAGCATTTTGATAAGAGGCTTTGAAAGAGTCAGCTTAGTTTGTGCGGAGGGGTTTAGCAATGGCTCAGCCGAGGGGCTTTGTGATGTTAGTGAAACAGTGTTTAGCAAAGGGAGCAGAGAGTTGCCAAACTGTGTCGATCATCTCTCTTTTTATTCAGAAATTATCTGAAAATTACAAGTCTTACTTGGGTTTGATTATCCTAGAGGCATGAGAAGGGAAAAGAGGTTAACAAATGGTATTTTTTTTACCTTTTTTTTCTCTCTTTTGGTCTTAATCTGAAGGGAGAGTGGACGAAGGTCATCTTGTCAATTTATTGCACATGAAAAGCGTGGATTATCCTACTCCGTTTGTTTGCATTTCGTGGGGAACATGAGAAGGATTTGCTGTGCTTATAATAGGAGTAGGATAGGAGTACTCATAATGCTTGTGGGTCAACACAATCCCTCTAGAATATCGTGTCCAATGTCCATAAAAGAAGAAAAGGACATTTTCTATGTGGATAACTAGCTGAGAGCTTCTCCTCATATCTGTAAAAGACTTCAATCCTTCATTTTCATAATATAGAAGATGCATTTAACTCCCTTCCCATTAAGTAGTGGAGCATTTGTAACTCAAAGTAGAAGTCAACAGAACTCAATGGCATTATTTGAACGAAATTCATTGTCTTGATGAATTTCATGGAAAACAGGGCAAGGAATAAATCCTTGTCAACGACAACTGCCAATCAGATAATGGAATCCATGCTGAAGGGAAAAGATGTAGTGCAGTTAGAAGTGATTAAAGGTCTTGTGAGTCAGGTTACGAAGACTGTATAAAAATCTATTTGGTGGAAGATTTTGTCCAAGGTACACAGCACAAACATGAAGGTTATTCTGTACGGAGAGAGCTTGTACACATAAAATTAGCAGCGGCTGAAACCTGCAACCAATGTCATGGGATCTTGTGTCTTACTCCTTAGAATAGCTATACTCCGAGACATACTCCCTTGATGCCCATTTCTGTTCATACCTCCCAAATGAGTAGGCCGTGGAAGGCACTTCAGTCAAGTGTAAAGCGTCAGGCTCAATTCCATAGTCTGTTAGTGGTCTATGCTCGAGTACGTCATCATGATTTTTCACGAATTCAGGAATCTCCACCTCTCCCTTCTTTAACTCATCCCAAAGGTACTGCAGGCGGCTTACGTACTTGATTTTCCAATACAAGCTACAAAGAGAGAGAGAGAGAGAGAGAGAGAGAGAAACTAGAATAAAAATCACCCAAAACCACCTAGTGGAAACATAATTCAACCCAGAAAATACTTAAAAAATCACCAATGGCCTAGTTCAGACTTAAATCTCTTTGACATGTATTAGAGAGAGAAGAAAAAGAGCAAGCAGCTTGGGGACACTCATGTTTAATTTGATTTCCAATTAATTTTGGACAGAAAATCTATAGGGCTGTTGCAACATGGGAGTTATTTGTGCACAATTCAAACGCTAACCAACAATCGGAAAACAAATGACTATATACCAGAATCTGAGCCCAAGGCATACGGTCTATCTAAATTACCTTTGAGCAAATATGAGCTGTAGTGGCCACTCTAATCTCCAATGGCCTAGTTGGGGCATATATCTACCAGAATTACTTCCTTCCCAATTGCCATACTCCAGTGTCACCAATTGCAGCTTATACAACTTTCTAGAACTGTTGTTCTTTCCTAAATTACGTTGGCATTTATGCATAAACTACAGTTCTGTGATTATAATCTTATAAAAACGAATAAATGTACAAACAAAAGTATTTTCCTTCCCCTAACACACAAAATTCAGAGACCTTTGTAAGGATAAGAACCAAGAAAATGTCTATCTAAGACTACTTCATTCACCATCTCTAACATGAGTACTTTTGTCTGCCACAAACTTGGCTATGACCCGCAACACATGCCTGGGAAACTTGTAACACTAAAATGGTCTCAATATGAACAAGCATGTTTCATATGCAAGTCTACCGACCCTTAGCTAAGAAAAAAAAAGTCTAATGACCCTTAAAACACGTCCTACTTCAAATTTAATTATAATGCACAACTCTTTGAAAAACTTGGTTAATCGCTTTATGCAACTTGTAAAATAAGGTTATATTCCAGATTGTTTAATTACGCTACCACTTTCAGTAATTAATGTCATACTATTCCTAAATAAAACAAAAGCACTCACCCTCCACTTAGGAAGAGTCGGCCAAGAGTAGCAATGACAAGTCTTGAGCGGAGGCCGGGGTGAAGGAAGTACACAACTTGAAGCCTGTCCTTGATGTCTGATGGAAGTTCTTCATAAATCCACCTCAAGATAGTCATTCCTGGGGAGTTGTCCTCCTTCTGCACAGTGCTATGCATGTAAACGATGCAGAATGGCCCTTCTGGCAACTCACTGTATATTTTGTGAAAAATATACTTCTTCAGGCGCTCCCCACACACAACTGGTGCTGCATGCATAAAAGAAAGAGACATCGCATAAGGGTAAAAAAATATCAACCTGGTTATTATCCAACAGCAGGAGACAACACTAGCGAAATAAGAGAATTTTTAGTATATAATCTTCTCACAGAAACAGGAGATCCTCCCACATCATTCAAAACCCATTTCACTCAATAATACGAGAAAAATCGATTTAAATAATTAATCAAAACTTAACCAAACGCAAAAATATTTTCCCTTAAGCAACATGAAAACAGAACAAAACCCGGATGGCAAAATAACGCTACCAAAGTTGCTCATAACATCACATGAATTCAACTAAAACTACATAAAGCAGCAAGATTAGTTTCAAACCAACAAACCCAGATGCCAAATAACGCTACCAAAGTTGCTCATAACATCACATGAGTTCAACTAAAACTACATAAAGCAGCAAGATTGGTTTCAAACCAACAAACCCAGATGCAAAAGTAGCTAAAATAGTTGACGCTATCGCTCCTACTCAATTTAGACCGTCAAAGAAAAATAAAATCTACGATATTATTAGGAATCAACCAAGTGCAGATGTCAAAATAGCTGAATCCTTCAAAATAATAAACTTTCAATACAGTCACCAGAACAAGTTAACCAATAATAATAAGAAAAAATCACTCCAAAAAAAGGCAAATTAATAACGAAATCTCATACAACAAAATACAATACGAAGCAACAAGCCAGAGAGATTCAAGTCAATTGGTTTACCGGGGAAATACTTTCCCACGATACGAAAAATTCGGTTTCCATGCTTGTCGGAGCCTTGGAGGCGAAAGAACTGGAGGAGATCGAGATCGGAGAAGTCTTCGTCGGGAGAGAGGTACTGGGAGCAGTCTTGCCAATTATCTTGCTCCTCCTCCTCTTCTTGCTCCCCTTGTCGGTGAGACAAGAAGGGCCGGGCATCTATGCCCAAATCCGAGGCCAGCACAAGCACAGAGAAATCGTCCGATGATCCTGCCATCGATATTTTCGTTCACTTTTTTTTTTTTTTTTTTCTAAATGATATTTTCGTTCACTTGTTCCCACCCAAGTGTCGTCCTTGGTTTCCGTGTGAAGATAAAGATGAAAGTTTGGGCAGAGGGTGGTGAGTGCGAATAAGAATTCCGGTCAGTGGAACTGGACCTTTTTGATTGGTTGAATGAAGCAGTAGTCGAGATAGAGAGCGCAAGAGGCTGGTGCAATCGAAGCGCTGTTCCGCCGATCCCGTATACTCCATCCCATAGGATCGCAACCTTTGCGTAGGTATATTCTACGTAATTGAGAATTGGCAATTGCTACTGGTTCAGAAATCCAATTATTTAGAAATAAATAAAAAATCAGTCTATATCAAAAACAGAATTAGTTCGTGTGATAACAGTCGTATAAAATTAATCATTTTATTTATATTTTATTTACAGTTAGTCTATATTTTTATAAATTCAAATTTTTATTATTACGAAAATTAATTCAAATTTTACATATATACTAATTTTATATTTTTCTTTTTCTTTTTTTAATTTTAATTTTTTCCTCTTAAGCGATAAAACAAAAGACAGAGAAGATAATTCAGGTATGTTTGGTTTTGTTTTGAAAATATTTTATGTATTTTTTTTGGAGATAGTGTAGATTCTCTTGGGATTAGTGAAAAAATTTATTAGAATTAGTGAAAATGTATTGAAATTGATGAAAAATTGGTTTTAAAATTTTTTTGAGAACGTAACAAACATAGCCTTGGGCTTTGGGCCTGACGCGTTTTAATTATCTTAGAAGTGAGGGTAAAAATCATTTGAAAATTTTAATTAATTACATTTCTCTTATAAATTAATAATCTATGCTTATCAACACTGAAAATTTCCGACTCAAGACATTTTGGATCCCGATTTAAAGTGTGAAACAGATAAAAATATTTTTGCCTTATATATCTAGCTTTCGACTAATTTATGAATTAAAAGAGTAATTAATAGTGAGACTTCAAATTAGAGTCTCCGTTAGTCAAAGAATATATACACGAGTCAAAAAAATGAGGTAATAATATATAAGGATAAAAATGTAAAAGTTCTTAAAATTAATCTTGAAATCAGGTGCAAGATATTTGATTATATATCATATATGGAAGGTTGGACAAAAACTACGTCCGTTTATCTCTCGACGAATCGGATCGTTTTTTTTTCCTTTTTTTTGAGGTATATTTAACTAAGCGGATATTGTTGGTGGAAAAAAAAAAGCTAAGCGGATATTCATCGTAATATGTGACCACATTGACAAACAGGTCAAAATCGTACATTTATGATTTATGAAAGAAAATGGTCTTGGGTTGTTATCCGAGTAGACCCATCAACGTTTGTCGCGGAGGACAGGCCACACATGCTTTACCATTGTCTCTTGGTGAGCCGTGAGCCACTGAGCCCCTGGCTTCTGAAAGTTGGGCTTCGAAAATGCCTCTCTCTGTCCCTCACTTAACTTTCTCTTGTTCGTGGTAAGTCATCAACTCTGTACGCTCTGTTACTTCCGCAAATAGCTTTCAAATCCTGCGAATTCTTCATACAATTTATTGTGCTTTGTATAGGAATCCAAAAAATCTATTGCGGTTTCGCTGATTTCCTTTCGTTATTGCTCGGATCCTTCAAGCTATTTGCTGATAATTTGAGTTTCACTTTAAGCTGTTTCATTTTTGTGTAATTTCGAAACCCGGGTTTGGGAGTTGAGAATTTGAATGCGAGATATTCCTACGGCACAGATTGTCTTTTCGGGATTCGTGGTGACCCTGTCCAGATTCTGGGCTGATATCTGAAACCCATATTTTAATTTGATGGATACTTTACTCAAAACACCAAACAAGCTCGGCTTTGTGCACCCACTTCATGGCTTTTCTGAGAAAGTGACCAATCTAACCTCTTCAAAGGTTCACCACCAGGAGCTTAGATTTGGTTCCAAGAAGTCCCATCTGAAGTGGGTTAGGAATGGTTTTGCAAAAGCTAGTAACTGTGCTCTGCTGGAGCTTGTTCCAGAAACTAAGAAGGAGAATCTCGACTTTGAGCTTCCCATGTTTGACTCATCAAAGGGCCTTGTCGTAGACCTAGCAGTCGTGGGAGGTGGTCCTGCAGGATTAGCTGTTGCACAGCAAGTCTCCGAGGCGGGGCTTTCAGTTTGCTCAATTGACCCGTCTCCCAAGTTGATTTGGCCCAATAATTACGGTGTTTGGGTGGATGAATTTGAGGCAATGGACTTGCTTGATTGTCTTGACACTACGTGGCCTGGTGCTGTTGTGTTCATTGATGATCAATCAAAGAAGAACCTTGATAGACCTTATGGGAGGGTAAATAGGAAGCAGCTGAAGTCAAAAATGCTGCAGAAGTGTATCTTAAATGGTGTCAAGTTTCACCAAGCTAAAGTTATCAAGGTTATACATGAGGAGTCTAAGTCTTTGTTGGTTTGCAATGATGGTGTCACAGTTCAGGCTGCCGTGGTTCTTGATGCCACTGGCTTCTCTAGATGCCTTGTTCAGTATGATAAGCCATATAATCCGGGTTACCAAGTGGCTTATGGAATTTTGGCAGAGGTTGAAGACCACCCATTTGATGTAGATAAAATGGTTTTCATGGACTGGAGAGATTCACACCTGAAAAGTGATATAAAGCTGCAAGAGAGAAACAGTAAGATCCCCACTTTCCTATATGCAATGCCCTTTTCGGCCAACAGGATATTTCTTGAAGAAACTTCCCTAGTAGCTCGGCCTGGACTGCCTATGGAAGATATTCAGGAAAGAATGGTGGCTAGATTGAGGCACCTTGGCATACAAGTGAAAAGCATTGAAGAGGATGAATATTGTGTCATTCCAATGGGTGGGCCACTGCCAGTGCTTCCCCAAAGAGTTGTTGGAATTGGGGGTACTGCTGGGATGGTCCACCCCTCAACTGGGTATATGGTTGCAAGGACTCTAGCAGCGGCTCCAATTGTTGCAAATTCAATAGTTCGGTACCTTAATTCTGATAGAGGCCTTTCAGGAAATGAACTGTCTTCAGAAGTTTGGAGAGACTTATGGCCCATAGAGAGGAGAAGACAACGGGAGTTCTTCTGTTTTGGTATGGACATTCTTCTGAAGCTTGATTTACCAGCTACAAGGAGGTTTTTTTATGCATTTTTCGATTTAGAACCTCGCTATTGGCATGGATTCTTGTCATCTCGACTGTTTCTTCCTGAGCTTCTAATTTTTGGACTCTCACTGTTCTCTCATGCTTCTAATACCTCTAGAACAGAGATTATGGCAAAGGGAACTGTTCCTTTGGTAAAAATGATCAACAACTTGATACGGGACAGAGATTAAGCTTACTGGGAATTGGATATCCATGTTTTTATGCTAATTGTTTTGACATAGCAACTCCTTGAAGTTTACATGATGTTGCTAATCATTGTAGGTAGGATAAGTCAGTTTGAGTTAGTTTCTCTGCCCTCTCTTATCACATATACGTATCTGAGAGTTGTGATTCCTTGTAAGAGACGAGTTCTTAAACGTCTGAGATGTCCAGTAATTTCTAGTTTATCTATACATACAAGCCAAATGTATTCACACCATTTATGTTTAATGTCTTCACTTCAATAGGGGTTGTAACTTTCACTCTTCTTTTGGCTACTCATTTGGTTTGATTAGAACATAATTCAACGGTACGCGATAATAAATATCACCACATTCCATTTCTCGCTTCTTTTAAATTTCTTCTGCAGCTGCTTTTTCTGTTGCTCGGTTCATGTTTAACTTCTTTTTGTTTTCTTCTTCTTCACTTCCAGTATGCCTCTCTCTCCTCTCTCTCTCTCTCTCTCATCAATACATCGGGGAAATACAACTTCAATAGCCAGTTTGACAATGCAGTCCGGCTGATAATTAATTGATGTCACGTGTGAAAAAAGATTTACATACAGAAATTAAATTAAAAGGATTAATATGAAATCAAAACACCGGGTTAAATATGCTTTTTCACCTTCTAATTATGGAAATTTTGACACTTTGTAAATCTATTATTTTTATCGCATTATACTCATTAACTATTGATTTCAAACATTTTGCAACCTCTAATATCAAAAATGATTTCTTGGTGTTGAAAATGAAAATTTTGTTGTCATAATTTAAACAAAATTATTACAAATTTTCTCTCTTCATTTTTTTTGTCAAAATTTAATATTTTTTATTAAAAAATTATATCAAATTATCTCTACACATTTTTATAAATTAAAATAAAATTATATATTTTTAAAAAATTTCACTAAATTTTACATAAAATTTTATAAAATTTTAATGTACATAAATATTAACATTAATTCTATAAAAAATTAAAAATTTAAGAATTCTTTACTAAACCAACAGCCCCTTAAAATCTGTGACGGTTGTTTTTATTAGAATAATATCGACGTGGAGAAATAAATATACATGCTTTTATAAAAGCAACTGTCTAATTGATTAATGTGGTGCAGGAGAGATCTCTGGACTCGTAAAGATCTCTTTTTACACCCGATTTTGACAAGTGCATTATCCACTTAGAAAAAAGAAATTAAAAAGAAAAAGAAATAAGACAATGGCATTATCCGTGGAACACCAAACGAGACTACCGTCCATCATCCACCGACCGAAATCTCATCAAAAATCTCTACCCAATGATTGCAAATTACAGCCATGATTCATCCCATTATCCTCGTCCCTCCATTAACTCACGCCACCTGACACCAACTCCTACACCAATCTACCTCTATCTCACCAAAACTCATTAACCCACCAACGTTAGCCACCAGCCACCAGCCACAGTGCCTCTAAAGTTCTAAACCTATCCGACTTACAGAAGGAGAGATTATCATGGAATGACATCTCGGGCTACCTAAAGGCTAAAGGCAAACCAAGAGAGCCCAGAAAATCACCACCACCTCGCTTGTGGGGAGACTTGTATCAAAGAACTTTTTCCAAGCAGGTGTTCCACCCAATAATCAGGTCGGGATGGCGATTCGCAAAAGATCTAAATATAGAGGAACTGGGGCCAAACAGATTTCTTTTCTCCTCCTCCTCAGCGGAAGACAAAGAACGAATCTAATTAAAATACCCATTAATTAAACGATAAAAAACCGTGTGTTCTAGAGATAAGGCAGACTAGAACTTTTCTCCTCCCAAATCCTAGTCGTCTCCCTTTCCACCATTGTTTCCGGGGTGGGAGCACCTCCAACTCTTCCTACCCCCTTGTTCTTCTCTCTCCTTCTCCCTCTCCCTTCCCCTTTTGTTTGGAATCTTGAAAGTTAAATTCTAATTGTGATAGTGCGTGAGATTTTTAAGTATCTCAGATCTCGGCCGTAGGATCACATAAAAAAATTATTTTTCCATTAACTCCCTTAAATTATTTATTCCAAATTTTAGGCTTCTACTAATTGTAATCATGTCTATCAACATATTACAATTTACCCTCGAGAATTGGAGATTGATTTGTGAAATCTTTTCTTGCTAACAATTATAATCGTTTATTTATCTTTCTACCACACTATATTTCATATGAGCTAATAGGACCGGAATAATATCATTGATAAAATCTCTAGCTCATATAATTTTTAATTTTATAATCTGTAACTCGTTGGACTGTCAAATTGTTTTCAAAACAATTTCACAAATAAATACATAAAATATATTAATTTCGAAAAATATTTTCACAAAATTCCTCTGGCCAGAGATTTCTTTTCTCGAGTCCAATCCTATATAAATATACTTGAATATAAAATCTTTCGAAGATACTAGTGGATTCTTTATTGAGCATTTATACAAACTCAATCATCATACATAAGACCCGATGTTGTCTGAAATATTTGACCTAGAAAGATTATCACCAAATGACTCGGTCAGAGTACAAGTACACAATAAACAAATATGCACAAACCTCTCAGGTCTATTTATCCTTCCACCACACTAATCATGTCCATCAAAATATTACAATTCACCCCCGAGAATTAGAATTGATTTGTGAAATCTCTTTTGCTAACAATTATAATCGTTTATTTATCCTTCAACCACACTATATTCTATATGAGTTAATATGACTGGAATAATATCATTGATAAAATCTAGCTCATATAATTCTTAATTTTATATTCTGTAGCTCGTTGGACTCTCAAATTGTTTCCAAAATAATTTCACAAATAAATACATAAAATATATTTATTTAATATTTTCACAAAATTCCTCTGGCCAAAGATTTCTTTTTTCGATTCCAATTATATACAGATATACTTGAATATAATATCTCTCGAAGAGATTGGTGGATTCCTTATTAAGCATTTATACAAACTCAATCATCATGCACAAGACCCGATGTTATCTGAAATATTTGACTTAGAAAGATTATCACCAAATGACTCAGTCAGAGTACAAATACACAATAAACAAATATGCACAAACCTCTCAGGTCTAAGGATATCATAAATAAATTGTGTTGAATACCTTCCAACATCAATGATCACTTCCAGAAGGTATCTATATTTGATCTCGTTCAGTGGATGTACTCTTACAGTGCACTCACTCGTTTGCATAAGGTCATCACTCGACGACTGAGCACATCATCCTATTTAATAGATGCACAACGAGCATAGACTTATTGTACATAAATATGTATCTTGGTCTAGAACAAAATATCAAGTGTACAAGGAACCGAAAAATCATACTCTTCGTCTTTGATTCATTATCCATTGATATCTTATGTCATAACATATTACCTAATATAATAAATATAAACACGTGGCATCTAAATAAAAATTATCTAGAATAATGATTTTTAGAGCGTACTTCTTACATCTGCTTCCTTTGGCCAACCCTACACCTCCGAGCTGCTGCCTTCTGGCGGCACATGGTGAACACGCGTCAGTGCCTCTCTTTGCACTGTCGGTGTTTTGGCCTCTCCGCTTGTCTGTGGTGGTGCTGATTTCGTCTCTACTGTTGGTTTTAGTTTTGTTGTTCTGTGTTTTGTTAGTTTTTTTATTGGTCTGTGTAGTTTTTGTTGTTTTTTTGGCTCATCTGTGGGCTTTCACGACCTCTTGTAGATCTTTTCCAGCCCTTGTTGGGGCTTTTGTACTAGGTTATGGTGTTTTCTCTACTGACTAGTCTAGGTCTTGGTAGCATTGTCTACTAAGTCTGGCCACTGCTCCCACTGCCTAGCATGAAACATATAGTGGCTTTCTCGGATCCTTTTTAGGATCCCGCCAGTTTATTTTGACATGGTCCGTTGTAATTCGGTAGTGGCGGAATCAGGATTAGAAGTCTGACAAACTTTTAAAGCGAAATGACAGTTTTTTTTTCATACGTAATGCTAAAAATTGTCTTATAATTACAATATTAAAAATTAAAGATTAAAAATACTAAAAAATATTGAAATATACATATCGTACTATGTACTACGATTGAAAGGGGGCAATTGGATCCTGCGTTTCTGCATCTTCTGAAAAATGTTGCAAAACGATTTCGTTCTCTATAGTTTCAAAAATTTCCCGCTTGATGCACATTATCATGCAATCATTCATCCAATCACCTAACATCCTATTACGCAAATCAGTTTTGACAATCTTCATCACAGAGAACACTCTCTCAACAGTTGCAATCGCAACTGGTAAGATCAATGTCAACTCAACAAGCTGATAAACTAGTGGATACAAGATATTTTTTCTGGTTTCAACCATCTTCACAGTAAGACCTCCAATATTTTGAAGCAAAAAAAAACATCATGCAATCTAACATCTCTAATGTAAGTGTCAAGCTGATCTTTCAGAAACAACTTCTCAATTGTTGAGAAATCTTCTAGATAAAACTCAGCAAGACGACATAACTTATCAAGGTCAAATGTTGAGAATGAGTCCCTTGGATCAAGACATGCTATGCAAAGAAGTAACTTTGTACTTGCTTCTGTAAAACGATCATTCATCTCTTGAGCAATTAAATCAATAACTTGACAAAACACTTCCACATGAAAATAAATAATTGTTTGCCCTCCACGCCTCGAACGACCGCAAGTTGCTATACTATCTTCCATATTGGGCACATAGATAGAATTATTCAGACAAAATATTTTGACTTGTTCCAAAAATTCATCTCATCCTATCTCCCTCAACTCCTATAATTGTTCCCTCACAACTCTAACCAAACTCATAGCATTAACAATGTCTTGATCCTTTCGTTATAAAGCTTGTGACAATGCATTTGTAAGATATATAACTAAATCAATCAAATAATTTCTCCCAAATTATTAATTGTCTAAGATATATAGCTAAATTAATCAAGTATACAAAACCATCTAAATTAAAGAGAGAACCTGAAACTATTCCTAGACATTGACAAAAAGAAAGATATTGGTGAAAAATTAAAATGAAATAATTATATTTTATATATAATTAATTCTGCCTAACGTGCCATAATTTGGAATGAAAACATAATTCAAGATAATTACAAATTCTCAATCTCAAATTCTTAAATCTCAATCATACATTCATACATTCATACAAATTAATTTCACAAGACAAGATAATCATAAACTGAATAATTTCAAAATATAAGTATAAATTAATTCACAAAATGCACTTAAATTCACAATTTCACCCAAAAAAATTCACTCAGAATTGGATACTGATCAGCTCTTCAAAATCAAAATTATCAAATCAAACATAATTTATAATTTTATTACCTCTTAGGAGTGGACAAAAGCAAAGAGGTCTATGGCGCGGCGGACTGCGGTGGCTACAAGGTGGGGCAGAGAAAATCTGAGAAGTGAGGCCTGAGGGATAGAGAGAATCAGATTTAAAGAAGTGAGAAGAAAGGAAGGAAAGGCTGAAAGCCATACCTGGGCGGCACGACGCGGAGGCAGTAGGCGGTAGCTGGTGGTGCTGAGACTTGAGAGAGAGCGAGAGAGGCACTGTCGCACTAGTACTAGTACGCTAACGTCGTTGTCGTGTGTTTGTGAGAGAGAAAATATGAGAGAGAGACGCTGAGACTTGAGAGAGGCACGAATATAATTATAGAAGGTTAACAAATTGAAACGGTGTGTTTCTGGCTTCAGCAGCGTGAGAGAAAATCTGAGAGAGAGGGCTGAGAGAAAAAAACAAAAATGATGCATGCATGCCATGAAAAAACAGCAAACAGATGTAAAAAATTATTTTGGCCTGGGCCCTGAGCTCAACCATTGCTGGCCCAGACTAACCTATTTATTAAAAAAAAATTACATATAAAAATTTATTTTGGGCGGAGCCAACCATGGCTTGGTTCCGCCCCTATTTTGGTTCTGTTTTTTGGAACATGATCTAAAAAAATACCCATTAATTAGAAAAATTGCCACATGCTATATGTTATCGGCCCCGCATTAGTGCTTATAAAAGTTACCAACCATTCGTGGAGGCAACTATAACAATACCCATATCTATTTGCCCCCAGGGATACGGCCCTTCGGGAGGAGGGAGCAACTAAACCAAACTCATTAAGCGGCTACTTCAGGACGAATTATATGTTAATATGTGTGTGTTATGCATGCAATTCCTTCTTGTTTGTCTAATTAAGAAGATACGGAAGCAGCTGATCACTTGATTGCACGGCCCATTATTTGCCAATAAAAACCAAGCAAGCACAAAGGGATCAGGGACAGAGAACCTTTAATCAACAATTACTTGGTCACAGATACATATGTCACACACAAAATCCAGCCCATAATGATTTAAAATTCAAACACATTACAGAAAATTAGCTGCAGGTACAATCACCACCAAAACAAAAGTAAACAAATTAATACAATGATGCGGTCGGATGACCTCTGTTTTTATACCATGACAAGTATAGAACTCTCAAGGGTCTTTTATTTTTGGAATCAAGCACCTTTAATTAGGAATAGAAACCACCTTCTTCGAGAAAGACGAGGATAGATGCAAAGAAATTATCATTACCTTTTCGTTTGGGTAAAGTTTTGAGCTAATTTCTTGCAGAGGTCATCGCAGGGGCTGGATGGAGAGACGACTGCGTACCAAGTCTGAGTGGCACTCAAACCAAGTGCGAATAATGCACCAAGAAAAGCAAGGATCGTCAGGGGGCTGCTGAAATGAAGGTGAAAGAATTGGGCAATCCAGGTCATAAACCTGTTTCTGTAGTGGTACTGAATCTGGCGCTTGACGATGTTATATATTTCGAGGTTAGGCACCAAGTCGGTGCCTATCTCGTTGAAGAGCTTAGCAACTTCTTCATCGCTTCCAAGGAAGTTGTGAAGTACTTGGGCCTTCCTTAACACCTTAACGTCGGAGGCTTCATCAATGAGAGAATCGAGGAAGGATATGTAAGAGGTGACGCCAAAGTCATTGTCGAAATCCGGGCACATTTCGTAGGCTATCAAGTTGAAGAACTTGGGACCCGTTGAATCATCTACAACAATTGGAGGAAGCCACAGGTATCCCGGGTAGAAATTCAATACTTTAGTAAAATAGATGTTTCTCAAGTGACTATTTTTACCACGCTTCATTTGGATTCCTGCTGCTTTAAGCTCCTGAACGTTCCGATAAGATTGCCAATCTCTGTCCTTTTCTTTGATCTTTGAACCGAATTTTTCTGTTTTGGGTGGATGATCACCCAACAGCCTGGTCCTAAGAAGGTCGAGAAGATGGACCGGCTCTGATCCGGTGGATATTTGTATACTTCTTTCCAAAGACTTCTCCTGCGAATCAGGGCTTCCTTCTTTTCCCACGGTTGATTGCTGATCCTCTCCAACCGCAATCTGCAGTTGAATAAAAGTCTCAATGGACGTTCTGAACGCCTTTTCCTCCTTGCTCAACCCCATCAAGCGCTCGAGGAGTCTATAGGGAAGTTGGTTCTCCAGCAAGAACAAGTCCTGTTGACCGAAGGCTGCACTGTCCGTTTTTATTTTCAACTCTTTGAACTTGTCGTTAACAGCGCAGTATATGAATTGTAGGATCGCGCAGCCGTCAACGAACAACATCCAGGCGAGGTCCTCATCACTGAAGCCCTTCGTCACCTCATCCTCGAAGCATTCCCTCAGCTCCTTGATTGTCTTCACAATCTCCTCGTAGAGGCCTTCTATATTCTTGCCGCTACTCTCGACAAACTGTTTTGCCATTCTAAGCTTGTACTGCTCTGCAAGGCGGTACTTTGGATTACCGTGATGGATAGGACCCAGTGATACCACTCTTGGCTCAAAGTACTTGATGAATTTTTTGTGATCTCGCAGCAAGAAGACAACCTTCTGTACTTTTGATTTTGGGGCCGTTTGGGGTTGATTCTCTGAATTTTCTGCTGCCTCCGTTTGGGATTGGTTATTCCCCGGATTTTGCCCTGCCTCCATTAACATTTTAAACCTTTTCTCCCTGGTAGAGGCAATGGCAGCTTGGTAATGCGCTTTCTCCGTGTAAGCAACACTCTCCATTAGTTCCGCTGATAGCAAGTTAATTTGCACTCAACAAGGTGCCAAGGTACAGGAGAGATCTCTGGACTTGTAACAAAAGTGAAGGATCTCTTTTTACACCGAACGAGAATGTTTTTGACGACCAAGTCTTCGAGTTGTTCTTAGAGGTAGGTAATTCGTTGAAACAAGGAACATTCATTTCTTAAACAATGCGATGAAGTATTCTAAAGCATAAAACTTTAGTAGTTTTTTTTGTTTTTTGTTTGTTCCTTTCTCCTTCATGAATCTAAGTACATTCTACCATATTGCAACAGATTTTAAGCAGGAATTGCTCGAAAGATTAGCGATATTATGGACCAGCTAACTAGGTCTGTTTGGCTGTTTTGAGAATGAGTATCTCTTCACCTTTTGATGCTAGGAAGACGTTGAAGACATTTTCTTCTTGAAATCCATCTTCCAATTTGCACCAATTTTTGTGGGCTGGAACTTCATTTGTGGGAAACAACTGTCTAATTGAATTTCGTTAAAGTACTTTTCCTATGTCCTCTGTTTTTGTAATTATTTCCTGCATGCAGTGTCGAAATGAGAAATGGATTGTTGATTTACCATGTTTAGAGCGCCATCTTTTCCTTGTAATGATTCCCTTCGCTATATACGCAACTGTTAGGAATGGGATCCTACTCGTCAATCTGACCAAATTGGATCGTTCATGAGAATCTGAAGCTCTATGGGACTACCTCGTGAAGACATGAAGCTTGTGAGTTTGACTAAAAACCTCTAGGGCTCCAGTTAAAGAACAACAATACAATTAAATCATTCGACAAATTAACATCCAAATATTGTTTCCATATATATATACCAAATTCCGCAGATGCCAGAATGCATCGTGAATTCGCTGTGAAAACCTTTCGAGCTGTCTTTTCCAGTCAAAGCAGAGAAGGTCTTGTAGGGCAGGCATTGTATATGCATATGTTTTGGCAGCCCTCGAAACCAAGAATCCCTGCACAGTCTGAAAACTGAGTTTAGACCCATATACCTAAGAGGCTGTGAATAGATGTTTAAAGCTAATTTTCAAAAACTTCACCAGTAATTCAAAATTAAATTTCAAATTAATCCAATGTATAACAATAGCTCGCGAAATTGATCGACAAAGCTATATTCAAATCAAAATCCCTTTGTAAATAAGGAAAAACTTCAAGATTTGATTTTCTCAATCAATTAAATGAATAAGTTAATCAAGAACATGCATGTTTCATCTAGCAAGATTGAAATCATTCATATAAGATAAAAAAGAAACACACAAAGATGCACAAAAAAATCAATCAATCACACAATAGCTATATTGTTTGTTGATATATATGAGACTCAAACTAGTAATAGAAGTGCGGAGTGCAAAAATAAAAATCAATATGTAAATATATATAGACTCAAACTAGTAATAGACTCTCTTTTAAACTCTAAAACTTTTAATTTTAAATAATCACCGCAGTAAAATCTTTAAAATTTTAAAAAGGTTTGACTAGCTCAAAGATAAAAATTCATTTTAAATGAGTTAAACTCAAATTTCAAATTTAAAGAAGACATTTAGAATTTAAAGAATACATTTCAAATATCAAATAACAATTCAAATATTTTTAAAATAAAAATTTCGGGTGTTACAGTCAATGAATGAAGATTATCCCGAATGAGTTGGATTGTCGCTCCGATCGTCCTTCCTCTAATGGAAGCCGCCATCGCTTTGAGCGGTGATCATGTTGTGTCCCGATCCTTATGGCCGATTTGTGCTTGTACTGGCTATTGTGGCCAGTTTGTGTTTGTATTGTATGATGGTCCTTGTGGCCGATATGTCTTGCATCTTGACCATTACGGTTGGATTGTCTTGTGTCTCATCCCTTGTGAGTAGTTGGTAGTTCTAGTATTTGTATTACGGCCCTTGTGGTTGTTAGTGGTTCCGACACTTACATCTGGATTGACTACAAGATCTTTGAATTTGGCTTATTGTAGGTTTAGGATTTTCACTGACCTTCTAATTATTTTTTTTTTTGTACTTACTGTATTATTATCGAATATTAATATATTATTTCAGTTGACTTAAAAAAACCAACAAGAAGCAAAAATGCAAGGTTTTAGAAAAGAGCCCGTACCACCAAATCCATGAAGAAGCAGCATGAGAAAGAATACATGAAAGAAGTCAGTCAACCTACCAGCCAAAGCCCAAAGGGTTCCAGGAAAGGCCAAACCAAAAATAAAAGCCCAATAAATAAGTTAGCATATTGCCGTATTTGGGCTTGGAGATCCTTATCGTGATAGGACATTTTAAATTTATAAAACAATTGTAAGCCTATCAAGATCTGGCCTTCTCGATGGCCTTGTCTTTCTTGCATCAGCCGGTAATTATTGAAGGTGACTCTCAAGGCGTAATTCATCAAGTGACAGCCCCCCTATGGCTCATTGCTGGTGAAGTGGTAACCATGCGCAACCTACTGAGCATTCATAAGGAATGGAGCATGCATTGGACTCCACGAGAGAGGAACAAGCTAGCTCATCATCTAGCCAAATGGGGTTCAGATTCGGGTTGCTCCGGTTCTATTTATTGTAGCTGGTCACATTCCTGATTCCACCAGATGTTATTACTTGTGATATCCCTACTAGAGTGCTTAGAAAAAAAAAATATCCCTACTAGAGTAGGTGACATGGGGTTGTAATCTTGTGTGATTTCATGTTACGTAGAAGAAAAAAGAAAGAAAGTAAGTGCTATCAACGTAAAGCTAAGCGGATCCAATCCAATGCCAGCTAATGATCTGGATCCATGGAAAGATGTGAATATTTTAATTAATGACCTCGGAGAGCGAAATAAATGGAAAATGTACTCCTCAAATATTCTTTTGTTTTTTTTTTTGAAAAAATAATTATACCAACAGGTCTTTACGTAATTTAACTTTGTGAAAAACTAGTCGCTAGGTTTAAACTTTTACTAAATTGTTTATTATTGTAACTGGATATATATATATATATGAGATATTTGCCATGTGTACATCCCATTCATATGCATTTTATTTATAACAAAACAAGAATACTTATCACATCAAAAAAAAAAAGCCTCTCGTGGATCACATTGAAGTCCTGTTGTCTAAAGATAATCCCTCGACTGCCTTTATTTGTACGATAGAACCGTATAGCACAAACTTGTCTACAATGTAGCAGGTTTGATACCTGGCTTGAGGCAACTGAAAAATGATGAACAAGGGGCTTTATTCGAAAAGAGCTAGTTAATTTGATACCAAACTTGCTCCTTTGCTTGTTTCTTTTTGTTGAAAGCGTAAGTATAATAAACTCTTACCCGTGTATCATGTGTGCTGTAGTTCTTACTTAAATCTTATTGTTTGATATTTGCACGAACGACACACCGTGTATAGCAAGTACGTTCTCTCCTTGCTTTCAGGGAATTACGATGATGATTGGTAGGTTGGAATCACAGCTAGCTATCGTAAAAATCACAAAAGGGCGTACTGGCGTAGCGTGTTTCATTAAATTCCAACCTTGGAGCGTGAAGATGGTAGAGGAAAACCAATTATAGCATATAGTATATACTTGATCATTGGGAAAGATTTCTAGATAGAATCTCAAATATAATAATTAACCGAGCTTGCTAATTAATTTGCAAAGATCATGGGAAATAAATGATTTTGGTTCACATAAGTGTGAACGTAGGTAGGAATATTATTCCTGACTTAGTATATTAACAAAGTACAAAGATCCTAAAATTTAAGGGCAGCGCGCTTATAAAGTATGCATAGTTGGTTTTAGTGGAGCATTAATCTTCGCATATATATATAAGAGGAGTTAACTTGTTTGGGTAGCGCACTAGCAAAATGGCCAAAAATGGGGAAGTTCGTATAACCGTGGACCACTGTGACCACTCGCATTCGAAGCCCGTCGATGTCGTCGGAGAAGAAGCGAGCAAAAGTACCAATGACCCACCTACTGTCGCTGCTGATGAGACCCAGAGACTGCCTGAAGTTCTTGAAAAAAAACTTCAGGAATTAAAAGCCACGCGAGACTGGTTGAAATCACCCGACCCCCTAGACCAAGCTGAAAAGCCAAAAATCCGAAAAGTTCCATTCTTGCTGCGAGATCACAAACACTTCAAGAAGTATTACGTACCCAGGGTGGTATCTCTCGGCCCAATCCATCATGGTAAACCAGAATACGAGCTAGCAGAGGAGTACAAGCGTAGATTGACCGTGAAATTTGTTGATGCAAGTGGGAAGAGTGAAGCAACGCTGTTAGAACGAGTTCGTCGTGAGATTGAGGAACTGAAGAAGTGCTTTGATGAGGAGGTGATCAGCCCGCCGTATGACGATAATGAGAACCTCACCTGGATGCTGTTTGTGGACGGGTGTGCAGTATTACAAGCCATACGCATGACGGTTGATGGAAGTTTAGGAGCTTTGAAGATAAAAAAGGATCTAATGGTCTTCGCGCAACAGGATTTGTTCCTGTTGGAGAACCAACTTCCCTATAGACTCCTGGAGCTTTTGATGAATGAGAGCGCAGAAAAAAAAGAGTTGAAGGCTTCGATCAAGACTTTCATAGATATAGTTACGCATAATGTGGTCAACCCCAAAGATGACCCGGCTGACTCCAAAGATGGTGAGACTAGCCTCATGATTAACCACCTTCTCGATCTTCTGCGGAAAAGCCTCCTATGTATTCCCACCACAACCACAGAGGCACAAAAGACCACAGCCGCACTTGAAAAGTCTCAATTGGAGGAAGCAATGAGAAAGAGCTGCAAGACCAGCAGTACAAAGGCAAGTGACAACCGAAACAAATATCCAGCCAAAGAAAATAAAGGCAACCGAAACAAAGGAAGCAATGAGAAAGAGCTGCAAGACCAGCAGTACTCATTTCGCAACGTGCAGGAGCTTAAAGCAGCAGGAATCCAGGTGAAGCATGATGGAAAAAAAGGTGATTTGTTGAGAAACATATACTTTAAGAAATGGTTCTTCGCTGCAAGACTTTATCTTCCTCGAATAACAGTGGATGACGCAACGGGTCCCAAGTTCTTGAACTTGATAGCCTATGAGATGTGTCCGGACTTTGAAAATGACTTCGGGGTCACCTCTTACATATCCTTCCTTGATTCACTGATTGATTATCCTAACGACGTTACGGAGCTAAGGAAAGCAAGCATACTCCACAACCTCCTTGGCAGTGACGAAGAAGTGGCTCGACTATTCAATGAGATAGGCACCGACTTGGTCCCTGACCTCTTAGCATATGATGAAGTCAAAAAAGAGATCCAGAAGTTCTACAAAACAAAGTGGAAGACCTGGATTGCTGAAGTCTTTCACGATCATTTCAGCAGCCCCTGGACGATCACGGCTTTCCTTGCCGCACTGTTAGGTCTTGGTCTAACTGGCTTACAGACATGGTACTCTGTCAAAAAATAGAAGTATCTCCCGAGGAGTTCTCCACTTGTCATGGGTTCCGATAGCTCCACTCAGGTATACATCCTGGTCTCTCATATTGTTCCCTGTATTTGCTTTCGGTGCGATATATGTTTGCAGGTATGTCTAAAATAAGCCGGAGTGCTGTGTGTGATATATATATATATATATATATATATATATATATATATATATATATTTGTGTGTGTGCCAAGTGTGAAGTATATGTATGATTAAGTTTGAGCATGAACTCTATATAATGAGTATCTCGCTCCCTCCATTATAAAATCTAATTTAAGAGCCCCACCAGAATACGAGGTATCTTTTTGTTGTCTTCATCCTTTTGGTATTAATGTCATCATTGTAATTACTATCATCATAATATATTGTCTTCCCTAAATTGAGCAATGGGAATCTTGAGCTAAACCCAAAAAAAAAAGATTGAAGATTTTGTCATATGGGCTAGTACTATTTCTTCTTTCCCCTTTTGGATTGGATTTGCAGAAGAAGAATGACTACTTTCATTATAAACTCTTAGATCATTATTAGCAGCTTATTCATATTTGGATCTCTACTTTAATTAAAAAATACACTTCTCTATTTTAACTACTAACTTTTTAAAAACATCAACAGCAGTTTCTCCATTTTAACCATCTACTTTTACTATTTTATTAAAATATTATTTTTCAAAGATTTCTCTATTCTTTCTTTAACATTTTATATTTTTGAATATTCGTAACGATCCTATTTTTGAATATTTGTCTTATCTTAAAATTTTGAATTTTTTAAATTGTCTTTTTCTAATGGTCATATTTTTAAAATTTTGTTTTATTCCAACTGTCGTATTTTTAAAATTAGTGAATAATGATTTTTTTATATTTATTATGATAAAAAATTATTTATTAAGAAAGAAAAAAATATTTTATAATTATTTATTAGACTAAAACTTTGAAACGGTTTTTGATGCAAAAAGAAATGGGGTCAAAATATAAATTTATTAGAGAGAGAGTGGGAGAGAGAAATGAAAGAGAAATTATATTAATATTTTAACATGAAGAAGTGAACAGTGGTTATCTAAAAATAGATAACCACTCTTCACTTGTTAAATTTTTTTGTTAACTTTTGTTAAAATAGATAAGCTGCAAAACACACATTTTTAGCTATTTGGTTATATTGGTTCTCTATTCTAGCCAAAAAGCTAGAATAGATAACCTGCTAATAATGCTCTTTATCGGAGAAAATAATTCATTGTTAAGCAATGATTATAAGATATACGCCCTTTTGAGAGAGACTAATTTCTGCATACTAAACCTTGAGGTCAAGAATCGAAGCCAAAATCTACTGATGAGAATAGGTAAGCCCAAAAATGTACGAAGCAACAAACCGCAAAAAGAAGTGCCAGGAGATCGCTATTCAAAAATAACATAAATTTGTCAAAGAAGGACGCAAACTCAATTGCTTTGAGAAGTTTAGCTTTGGGAAAGTTCTCGGCTGCGCTTGGTAGCAGCAACAACTGCATTCATCAAAGTCCCACGGAATCCACCTTTCTCCAACTCATGTATACCAGCAATGGTAGTCCCACCAGGTGATGTAACCTCATCTTTGAGCTGACCAGGATGCTTCCCAGTTTTTGAGGCCATAGATGCTGCTCCCAGTACCTGCGAAAGAAATAAAGACTTCACTTACCCCCACAGGCAAAGAACACAGTGCTGACATTTTGAAGGGGAAATCCAAGTAAAAAGCCAGCAAATCAAATTTGGACTGCTCTGGGCCTTCTGCCCGACACTCCCTCCATCCCCCAAAACCAAAATTTTGTAGATAAATAGATAGACATGTACATAGGTCTTTTTCCCACGAAATAAGATATAATAAAATAAAAGGAATACAACTTGTAAATGCACTTTACTAGATTTTAGTTGATATTCCAACTGCTTTGTAACGGAATTATTAACTTGAACAAAAACATATCCTTTCATTGACTAAAATCTTCATAATTTTTGCTTTTCAGCCCGACAATACACCCGTAACTTCTTGGGGACTGATTATAGTACTATATCCTCATTCCTCCCAAGGAAATCAGAAACCTGAACAAGAGCTCTACTCGAGAGTTGTCACAGTTACAACATCAGAAGCTCTATTGTTTGTTGATTTATATATGTGTGTGTGTATTTTATTTACATATTTGGTAGGATGGATGACCTTAAAAGTAGATTCAACTCCTAGTTGCTGTAAAAGCAACAGCAGATTACATGACTAATTGAATAAGAAAATTCAGTAGTATAGAAGGACTAACAGTCTGAGAAGCTAGACCCATTGCAAGTTCTCGTGGTAAACCTGCAGCCACGCCTCCATCAGCCAAAGCTTCAATCGCTAAGTATATATATGCTGGGCCACTGGCACTGAACATTTCCAGGGAAATTAAGTCATGTTAAGGCAAACTGAAGTTAGCTAATCTCCATATTTTCAAATACAAACACATAATTTGTGCTGGTTTGACGAACCCCAATAACCTTTTAACTACAATAGCCAAAAACATTAGTATGAATTTCTTTCGCCAAGTCGTAAGCAGTATCTCTCTTGTATATTGAAAGATGCCACATACCTCAGACCAGTGACTGCATCCAGCAATTTTTCATCAACTCTCCATATCTTGCCAACTGATCCAAATAATTTAGCTATTAGGTCTGCATCTTCTTCCGTTGCAGATCCTCCCAAGCTTAAAACTATGAAATGCAAGTATATCAGAGACCTTTACCGAGCTGGTGGTTATAAGAATTATATATTATACAAAAAAATAAAAAGAGAAAATTTATACCAGTTGCTGCCTCGCCTACAGCGGAGGGAGTATTTGGCATTACCCTAACAAATCTGTTTTGACCGGCCCATTCCTAATGAAAAACAGATAACCTCAGTCAAGTTTTTAGAGTTTGAAAAGATTAAGAACTCAAGCATATAATGAAAAAGCGAACCAACAAATCTGCTTTGACTGGCCCATTCCTAATGAAAAACAGATAACCTCAGTCAAGTATTTAGAGTTTGAAAAGATTAAGAACTCAAGCATATAATGAAAAAGCGAACTAACAGATCTGCTTTGACCGGCCCATTCCTAATGAAAAACAGATAACCTCAGTCTAAGTATTTAGAGTTTAATAAGATTAAGAACTCAAGCATATAATGAAAAAGCGAACTGAAATTGCATTTCCGAAGAAGGAAACAACAAGAAAGTGCCCAGTGTATGAAGCAAAGGGCATAAAGGACTTGTGCTAAAAAATAGGCATAGAAAATGAACAGAACTTTTGTAACCATAAAGGGAACCCAAATAAAAACAAAAGTAAAATACTAATAACAAGAAAAAAAATTATTATAGCCTTGTTCATCTGAGTTTATTCATCTAACATACCCTGCAAGGAAAGTGGTTCATAAAAGCTGGTTCCACCAACAAAAGTTCTCACACAAGGCCTGTAGATAGTTACATTGACCCCCACAGATAGTATTATGCTCAAGAAGTCCGTCCAGATAAAATTTGCATAAATAAGGACCGTATTTCACAAACCTCCAGATCTTTCAACTTGATTCCAGCAGCAACAGAAACCAGAAGCTTCTTTCTTGAAAGCAGTGGTTTCAACTGCAAGACTACGCCTTTGACTACATCACAGAGAAATGTGAAAAAAATTATTATGGAGCAAAGGAGCTTGCAACAACAGCAACAGAAACAAGAAGCTTCTTTTTTGAAAGCGGTCTTTGATGAAAAGACAGAAAAATGTGAAAAAAACAAACAAAACAAAAATTATTATGGAATAAGCCTGCATCAACAGCAAGTCAGCAACTATTCTGTTTGAACAAGAAGAGAAACATTGAATTGCTAATAATATCTGTCACAAATATGTCATCGTGTACTCTACGAATGGCCACATTTTCCGATAAATATCACATCCTTCAATCAGAAGATTTAGTTGTTTGACTAAAAAAACAAAAACAAATGTCAAAACAGAGAGAAAGGGAAGCTGTCTTTACCACGCCTTTTCTGCACTTCAGTTTCCATTCCTTACAATAAGATAAAATAACATAAACCAAACACGAAAACGATCGTGTTATCTCTTCATTTTACTTTCAAAAAGTTTTGGACTCTTGAAAATCGCCAGAGAAACAGTTCTCGAAAAATGAAAGGCAAAACCACTCAATTGAAGTCATTCGACATCTAGACCACCCAAATATGAGAACGAGATTTCAAAAACCATAAATTTATATAATAGAACAACCAAAACTGCGAATGGATCGGGGTAAGTACTATACCAACTCGAGGTTTCACTGAGAAAATGACCACATCACTGTCTTCAACCACCTGTCACAATGAGAAAACAGTTCCAATCAATTCAAAGAAAAGCCAAGCCAAGTCCTTACAATGTTAAACTGCTAAAGTGTGCAAAATCCAAGAATGCCTTGTCAGTTGGCTTGGATCTCTCTACACTTGAAAACTTTTATTAAAAAATTTCGTTTTGCCTTAATTTTCTGAGTCTCCAAACGAAAACGGGAGGAAACAAATAAAAAAGAAAAAGATAGCGGAGAAGGGATTATACAGCGTCGTTGCTGGGGTGGACAGTGACACCGAAGGACTCGAAGGCTTTGCGGCGGACGGGGTTGGAGTGAGACGTACTGATGCGGGAAGGAGGCAACACACCGGATTGGACAACTCCTCTGGCGATGCTCTCCGCCATTTTCCCCGCTCCGATAAACCCGAGCTTGTAAGTCTCGCTCGAAATGGAAATCGACTCCATTATACGACGCCGGCGGCTCCACCACGCCTTCCCACGCTGGAGTGATTTTCCGGCAGTTCAGAGTACAGAGAGGAGGAAGTCCTTCGTGTGAGCAGTGAGCGACACAGCACAGCTTTACTTTACGTATACCCGTTTCTTCAAAATGGTCCGAATCGTCCGACCTGACTACACCACGACTGGAGCGGGTTGGTGGGTTGAAGGCCCACTAAAGTTTGAGGGATAAAATTAAAAAAAAAACAATTTTTTTTTATAAATCATAAAAATTTAAACTAATTCCAATAAACAATTTTTGAAAAAAAATTAAGCAATCTCAAATAGATACCAACTACCACTAAGCATTAAACTTCTAAACTTTAAAAATAAATTTTGAAAAGAAATAAAAGTAATCTTAAATAGAGATCTCAATTACCACTATATATTAGGGCATATTAATTTGCAAAAAATATTATAGACTACAGTGAGTAACAAAATTCACACAAAAAAAAATCCAAATTCCAACAACTTTTTAAACACAAATAACAATAATCTTAAAAAAAACTACATAAATACCAAAAATTTTAACACAAACCCCAACAACTTTTTAAACAAAGTCCAATACCTTTTAAAAAAATTGCATTAAATCATCTCTAGCTATAACTTTTTATAAACTTCAATAAAAATTAAATATTTTTAAAACTTTTCACCTATTTTTACACAAAATCTTATAAAATTTCAATCTACATAAATTTTCACAATTTTATAAAAAAAAATTCTATAAATCTTACCATTTTTTTTATAAAATGAACCTCGCTAAATTTCTAAACGTTCAAAATAAATCAATTTGTACATTAAAATAAAATTATAATATATGTAGCACAATTGAGCTTTTCTACTGGGCAACATAATTGGATAATTCTAAGTTTAATTTGAGAAGCTTTTGTAGTTGGAATCTAGATTGATTTAATAGTTACTTAAAAAATGTTAAATATACTTTGTACTACTTATGTTTGGGGTGATTGACATATTGCATCCCAATATTTTATTTGTAAGACATTGAGCACATTATGCTATCTCCCCCAAAGATTTGCACCCCGAAATAAAATTTGGCGTCAAATTAGACGGTAATCATTTACATACGCCTCTCACGTCACCTCAATCTCTGTTAGATTACCGTATTGGTATTGAATCTCAAACAAGTCACGATTAAATGAGCTTCAAAACTCAATAGGTGATACGGTAATATAACAAGGATTGAGGTCACGTGAAAGACACGTGTAACGATTAGCTTATAATTTGACACCAAATTTCACTCCATATGCAAATAGTTGGGGAGATAATATAATAGGCTCAATGTCTAAAAAAATAACCACTAATGTCTGACCAATAGAATAATGCCATCTGTTTGGTTTGCGTAATCTGGAGAACCCCACAGTCCAATCATACGGTGACTCCGCCATCCAGCGCAGCTCAGAGCAAACAAAACAGTGGAAGAAGAAAAGTTGCAAGCAACCATCAGCGACACCCTTCCGCAAACAAAAGTCGTCAGACCTCTCCAATTCCTCTACTACAATTGTTTTGACATCTCATCCCGCTTTATCATACATCTATTGGTAGCCATCCCCAGCTGCAGAACAACTTTGCGTGCGCGTTGTGAATACGAGGCGTCTCTTGGCTCTTGCTATTTTTTTTCTAAGCAAATATAACAACAGCAAAAACCAGAAAAAGGGATACATCAGGGGGGATTCAGCGGGTCATCCGCCAGAATCACTGAAGGGGGTAGAGAATCAACATCTAGGAAATCAAAAAACAAAACTCGAGCAATCCAAGCAGCAAGGCAGTGCGCCATTTGATTTTGTCTTCGCGAAATCCATTGGAGTCTCCACCTACCATTTCTCTCCATCACAACGCGAATTTGGTGAACATAGAAGGACCATCCAGCAGAAAGTTTCTATCATTAACAGAACGACAAGAAAGCAGAGAATCACTTTCAAAAACACTTTTTGAAGGTGAAACAGTTTTGCAGTTTGGCAGGCCAGAAAGATAGCTCTTAGCTCTACAAGGAGGGGATTACTAGAGACCACATAAGCACTGCGTGCACACATGATGCGCCCCTCCTGGTTCCGTGCAACCGTGGCTAAAAAAACCCATCCAACCTCTAATAGCAGCATCACAGTTAAATTTCCAGCTTCCTGCTTCAGGAGGCTTCCAGATTAAATTCTTCTCTTGGTCATGAACAACCCAAGCAGCAGAATGCTCCAAGAAACATCTTTTCATAGATAAAATCATATCAGAAGAGTGTTGATGAGCAACACCGTGAACCACTTGGTTTCGTGCAAACCACATAACATCCATAATAATTGCGGCTTGTAAAAGGAACTCCCTTTCGGTTATACCTTCCATGGGGGAAAGACAATTTAGGATTCAACATAATTGTCAACCAAGATTTAATATCGAGATCCTGCATCCCTGCAAACTGCAAAAGCCAGAATGCCTCCCTCCACAAAAATTGTGCAAAAATACACTGGAAGCATAAAACGGGGCAGAGAGGCTCTATGACAGTGAAAATCGATATGGACAAGGCTTATAATAGAATAGAGTGGAGTTTTCTTTTTGAGGTCTTGCGATGTTTTGGCTTCTCACCTTCTTAGATCCAATGAATTCACCAGTGTGTATCGACTGTTTCTTTCTCTATTCTGTTAAATGACAGCACTTTTGGTTATTTCTTTCCAAAGAGAGGCCCCAGACAAGGAAACTCAATCTCTCCCTTCTTATTTATCTTATGCTCTGAAGTCTTATCTCGTTTGTTTTTCAAAGCTGAACAACAGAATTTGCTCTCTGGAATCAAAATCAGCAGCCAAGCTCCGGTCATCACTCAGTTGATGTTCGCGGATGACCTCTTGATTTTTAGTAAGGCGAGTGTAGCAGATGCAGAGGCCATCAAATCATGTCTTCAGGTATATTCTGAATGGTCAGGTCAACTGATTAGCTTAAACAAATCGGGAGTATTTTTTAGCCTAAACACTGCCCCTTCCCAAGTTTCAGCTATTTGCCAAGAGTTGAATTTGAAGCGATCTGATCTGGGAGGAAAATACTTGGGACTGCCACTTAATATCCCTAGGTCTCGGCATGAGGCCTTTAAAGATGTCCAAGAACGTATTTTTAACAAACTAGATGGATGGAAGGCGAAATGTTTATCCCAAGCTGGTCGGCTCACTCTTATAAAGTCAGTGGCTGCCTCTATGTCATCCTACTCAATGTCGACATTTCTTCTTCCCAAGACTTGGAGTCGAGATCTTGATAGAAGTTTCAAGAACTTTTTCTGGGGTTTTGAGAAGGACAAGAGAAATTTTACCCCTTTGGCTTGGTCTTCTATCTGTCGACCTATAGAAATGAGGGTTTGGGGCTTCGAAGAATGAATGATGTGAATCGGTCACTCATTGCAAAACTGAGATGGTTTATGTGCACTAGACCTCAAGCCTTATGGGTTCAAGCTCTTAGTGCGAAATATATCAAAGACTCCTCTCTGTTGCAATGCAAAAAAAAAACTCACAGCTCTTGGGTTTCGCAGGGTATTCTGGCATGCAGGAATATTCTTTCGAGGGGTATGGTTTTTTCTATTAAAGATGGCATCCATGTTAATATGTGGTCTGATCCTTGGATTCCAGACTTTCCAGGTTTCAAAGCTCAGCCAAATGATCCTGTTGTCCTTAGCCTCTCGATTAATACCAAAGTGAGTGAATTAATTGACGTGGATGGTAACCAATGGAAAAGACAAGAGTTGGAACGTTTCTTTACTCCAGATTGTGTTTCAAAAATCTTGCGAATCCCCCTTGATACTCCTCTGAACTGTGATATGTTGATATGGAAGCCGGAGCATTCAGGGAGGTTCTCAATCAAGTCAGCCACTATGGCTGCGTTTGCAACCGAAATTTTACCCAAAATTTTATCTCTCTCCTAATAAAATACTCTAATATAATCTCTATCTCCCATAAAAAAATATAAAAAATTACAAAAAATATAAAAATATTATCTCTCTTCACTTTTTTACTAAACCCAATACCAACACTAAACTCAATACCAAAAATTTTACAACACAAACACACTCTATGTTGATCAAGATGCAAGATTTCAACCTCTGGCCGGATCCCCTGTTTTTTATTGGGATCAACTTTGGCAATCGAAAATTCAAGCAAGGCTGAAGCTACTCTTGTGGAAACTGGTAAGTAAAGCTCTCCCTGTCAAATCAAAACTAAGCTTTCTTGTAGACCAGTTTGAGGTGGACTTTTTCTATTGTCCACTCTGTAATTCGGTCGATGACCTTTGACGCCTACATATTCTGCACTAGACAGCGAGGACAGAGTTATGAGCAAACAAATTGGACCCGTCTATGTTTAGGGAAAAAAATTGGACCCGTCTCTTCGAACAGTCAAAAAACAAGTTGTCAGTAGAAAGAATTCGCTACTAATCTGAAAAACAAATTGGACCCGTCGAATAGATCCAACACATTGGGGAATATTTGTGACCAAAACAAGTAAACAGTATTTGCTCCTCGTCTAAATGAATGTTGTGGAAAAAATGACTAGCACTGTCCCATACGAAAGTCCCATGATACTTGCTTTATACTTCCCCAGCCAAAGCCTAAACCTGACATAAGAAGTCAAGCGCGGCTGCTTCACGTGGGATAGTATATTCGATTCTTTCGGGCTATAAACGCCACACGAAGTCTAATAGATCCAACCTGAAATCCGGCGGAGAGAGAAAGAGAGATGGCGAAATTGTTCTTCAAGCAGGCGGGGCAGTACGCGGAGAGTCGGCCAAGCTACCCTTCAGAACTGTTTGAATTCATTGCCTCCAAGACTCCCTGTAAAGACCTTGCGTGGGACGTGGGCACGGGAAGCGGCCAGGCTGCTCGATCTGTGAGTTTCTTTCCCCCCTTCCTCCCGATAGAAGTTCAGAACTTTTTGTTGTATATGGGATTCGATTTAGGAAAATTGGCTGTGGCCGCCCATTATGAAAATGTTACCAGCAGGCCCTTGGTATATCATCCCTAAACTTTTAAGCTGCAGGTTATAAATCTTTCTACTTTTGCATTTTGGAACCAGATTCCACCAGCCCAAATCGCTCTGAGAAATTTGGGATCAACCTTTTGTGCTAAAGAAAGTAATGTATTAACCAATAGAACCTCACAGATTTGTGCTTGATCTCCTATTCATATTGGGGACAAGATTACGAAGTTTGACAGCACTCATGTAAGCCCAAAAGAACAAAGATAAAAAGGACCTGAATAACTTAGCTGATATTTTTGTAGCCTTTCTAACTCGATTGTAAAGGGAACCTTATATTGAACTGCTGTGATTGATTATAATTGATATCATCGACCATAGACGAATCTAGTCCTACTTTAGCCCTTCAAATTTTGTAGATTTCTGTTCTTATAAACTACTCTCTCTTTTTTCTAGCTAGCTGGTATCTACAAGAATGTCGTAGCGACGGACACAAGTCCTAAACAGTTGGATTTCGCCCCAAATCTACCGAACGTAAGATACCAACATACCCCTCCCACAATGTCCCTAGCGGAGCTTGAACGCGATGTTGCACCTCAATCAAGCATCGATGTTGTGACTATTGCTCAGGCCATTCACTGGTTTGACCTCCCTAGTTTCTATAAACAAGTGAAATGGGTGCTCAGAAAGCCTCATGGTGTCATAGCTGCGTGGTGTTACACAGTGCCAGAAGTTAATGACTCCGTTGACGCTGTCCTTCAACAGTTCTATAGGATCTCTACAGGCCCCTATTGGGAGCCACAGCGTAAGTTGGTGGACCAAAAGCTGAGCAGCATCGATTTTCCATTTGAGCCGGTGGATGGCGTTGATCACACGGGTCCATTTCAGTTTGTAGCAGAAAGATTGATGGTTTTAGATAATTATTTTACGTACTTAAGATCCTGGTCCGCATATCAAACGGCAAAGGAGAAGGGGGTGGAGCTTTTGAGCGATGATGTCGTTGAGGAATTTAAGCGTGCTTGGGCTGAAAACGGAGAAGACCAGAAGGTTGTGAAGTATCCAATTTATCTGAGGATTGGAAGAGTGGGGAACATGTGAATCAAATGACAAGCTTAGATCGAATGCGGCACATTCTATAGGAGATTGAACTGAACCTCGACTTCCCTTATCAATAAGTTCGGAAACCAATAATATTGTATGAATTGTTGTTGTCATATAAGCGCAGTTAAAGATGTTTAATTCGCTACTGATAGAGAGTGAGAGATGACTCCAACTACTACTACTCGATGATATTAATTTGGATTTAGTCTTAAGTTCCGTTTGTTTATTTTAAAACAAAAGCTGTAATTTATTTTATTTGTTTTCAGGTATTTAGCAAGCACTTGAACGAGGTCAAACTAAAAAAATTTCAAGTCAACCTTACAATCACTATTATTTTTCATAAAACAAATTAAGCAAAATGTCCCTATAAGATAAAATTATTAAAATGAAAAGTAATGTTTTTTAAATAAAAATTAAATTTGAAGATTGCATATGATAGTTTTATATTCTTCTCTTTCCAAGTCATGTGGGCACTTCTTCCATAGTTGGCTAAAGGCAATTGAATTGCGGGAACCATTTTTAACCAAAAAGTGTACAATAATTAAAAACTTTTTATATAATTATGTAAATTATTAAGAGTGTCAAACATCAAAAAATATTTTCTAAAAAGTATTTTAAAAAAATTACCAAACACTGAAAAATGAATTTTTTTTCTTGAAAACATTTCAATGAAAAACTTTTTAAGTAAAATAAAAGTTTTACAAGCAAACAAACGAACCATTAATATTAGCAAGCGATTTGAAATAGAAGTGGTTTAACATTTTCCTTTTGTTTTTGTACATTGATCTTTTCGCTTCCATTCATTAATGTGTTAGCTCAACGAGAACTACTTACTAGAACACATTAAGACCATAATATTAGGACTGAATCCATAACCAACTATAGACATGGTGTGCACTAACTAGAGTTTCACATGCCTCTTCAAATAATCAAATCTCCACATAAGTTGTTTGGATGACACAAAAAAAAATTAAAATTCGTTCACAGTTACTTTTGCACCAACGACAATATCTTTTAACAAATTTCAATAATTTTTCACAAACCTTAACAATTTTTTATAAACTCAAATATTTTTTATTTTAAATTTGGTGGAGCGCGTGGTTAGAACTAATTTCTATCCAATATGATTCAAAGACGGAATATATTAGGATCTTGTTTGAGCCCCAATTATTTAAATTTAATAATAAAAAATTCATCACATAATTTTTATTATTATAATATTTATTAAAAAATTTCTCAAACTTCAATACTCAAAATTTTCACACTCAAACACCACCTATTAAAAGGCCGAAACGATAGCACGATCCCAATGGGTCAACCCGAAGGACAACCGAGTGATTGTCATACTCAGCCACGCAGATCTTTATCATATATTATTGCCACGCGTCCCTACAATACTCTTCACCAAAAATACTTTTAGAGCTAAGTAACCAAAAAAACTAGATTGCGTAGAAAAAAAAAAAAAAAAAAAAAACCAAAAAACTAGAATATCCACAAATTCTCACGATTTATATAAATTAATATTCCAAACATATAAATAAAACAACTGGAAGTAAACCACTCTCCTCGCGCTACCTCTCTCTCTTTCCCTCAAGTTTCGAGTTTTAACTCCCAGAACCTCTGCGTCTTGAATTTCCCCTCTACAAAAGCTATGGAGGCTAATATCGGCAAGTTCTTCGACTCCATTGGCTCACTCTTCGGCGGCGGCGATCAGATCCCTTGGTGCGACCGCGATATTATCGTTGTAAGCAATCCTGAATTATCCCCATTTCTCAATTTTCCGTTCCGTCCCCGATATAAAAAATAAAAAAGAAGGAAAAGAAAGATCATGGGAGATAGATGATCAATACAACCTAAATTCTTAAATGTCTCTTCTTTCTTTTCTCTTTGGTTTTCTCGAGTCTCATATATATCGAGGCTAGGAATTCGGTTTTCTTTTGGTTTCATATTCAAACGGTAAATAAGATGTGTTTGGAAGATAGTTTAGATGCTCTCAAGCTGCTGCTACTACTTGATCTCCTTTGTTGCGAATGGAAAGAGATGTTTAACGGAAGGGGGTTGGGCGGGGTGAAGAGGTGCTAGAGTCGTTGATTTTTGTTGATTTACTCTGCAACTTTTTTAATTTGATGACTTTTGCTATTTTTTATCTACCCTGTGTGAAATTTCTGGATATCCGAAAACGTTTTATGAACTGTAATTTTGTGGTTATAATATTACTAGTCGTTGACAGTTATGTAAGCAATGTCACTTTAAGTCGTTTTTCTTTGATACATATGAAGCAATCGATTTATGTTTACTAGTTAGCAAACTGCCACGTTCATATAATTTATGTCAGTTTTCATTTGTTCGTATTTTCTTCACTGCAACCCTTATTATGTATTGGAAGAGCTGTGAGAGAGAAGTTGCGGAGGCTGGAGACTCAGATGTACAAAAAGGTGAAAGCATTATGAGGTTGTCATGGGCTCTTGTTCATTCAAGACAACCGGAAGATGTCCAGCGTGGGATAGCCATGCTTGAAGGTAAAAGAATCAATAGCGCAGTCAAGTTTGTTTTTATCTTCCGGGTTCAACTTATTTATCTCACCGATTGTCTTTGATTTCGTTCTGCTCCCATCCATGTCTATGTAGGCTGACAAAATATGAAAACAGAGTATGCGGAGAAAACTTGTATTCATTCAGTGTATTTACAATTGTACAAAGAGTCTCCTTATATAGAAGTATATGAGATACTTCTAGAACTATCAAGCTAATTCCACTTAGTTCTACGTAACTGAATCTGGTAGTAAGTTATAATAGTTACAACAATGAACTACTTGTATAACTGATGCTGACATGGAACTTAAGTGAACTAAGTGAGAATTCGTAAGCTGTAATATAGGCTTCCCTGGTTTTAGTTTTCTTCAATTTTCCGTACAACTAAATTATCCTTTCTCAGAGACTCTCTCTCTCCCCCCCAAAAAAAAAACCACTCCACCAATGATCAGTCTCCTCCCCCTCCCCGTCTATCCCTCTTTCTTTCTTTCTGTGTCTCATATAAAGGATCTTATGTTTTTGGTTTGTCTTTGATGCACTTGTGCTTAATATGACCTTTTCTTTTTCCCCTTTGCTTGAGCTTCATGTCAGATATTAGGAAATTGAGGACTTCTATAACCTAGAAATTGAAATTATTTCATTGTAATTTGCAGCTTCCTTGGGAAACAATGCTAGCAGCCCTTTGCAGCAAAGGGAGAAGCTCTATCTTCTGGCTGTTGGTTATTACAGAAGCGCTCAATTGACAAGGAGCCGGCAGCTCTTGGATCAATGTTTAGAGGTATTTCTCAAAAAAAAATTTGCTTGGGGGGGGGGGGGGGCGGCGGTTATTTCTTGAAACTGGTCAACTTAAAAAAACTATTTAACTCCCCACTTCTGCAGACAGTGGTTTAGTTCCTTAAAACACTCCTATGACCTTCAAGACAGACTCATTATTATTTTGCGGCAATTGCTGAAGATGAGATATTTTTATTTGACACGTTAATTATTAATCAGCTCATATAGTCCAATACTACTCAAGAGAGTAATTGTGTATATCCTTGCATTTGTCGAATTCAACACTCCTATGACCTTCATGGGCAAACTCATTATTATTTTGAGGCTATAACTCTTATTTAGGGTGGCTCAGTGCTGGAATGCGATAAAATATATTTTATGAGATAATTGCTGGGGATGAGAATATCTTTATTTGACACGTTAATTATTAATCAGCTCATATAGTCCAATACTGCTCAGAAAGTAATCCTATATCCTTGCATTTGTAGATTAAATTCGACAAATTTGTGTTCTGCTCAGTGGTTCTTTGATTGTTTTCTGTTTGCTGATGTGCTTGTAAATAATTTTTATGCTCATTTCTCTTTTATTGTCCTATTTTCTGAATTGAATTTTATTTGTAATTGCGTGAAACGATTGATTTTGTAGATTGCACCTGATTGGAGTCAGGCTCTGACCCTGAAGAAGTCTATTGAAGATAAAATCGCTAAAGGTAATGACTAGAATTTCTTTTGAACTATTTTGTCTCATATGTAGCATCGGACTCGAGCAATTTCAAACACATTTGTTTGAATGCAGATGGGGTTATTGGGATAGGCATTACCGCAACTGCTGTGGGACTTATCGCCGGTGGGATTGCTGCAGCATTAGCTCGCAAGAAGTGATAACTTTCCAATCTCAACAATGTGCAGTGACATGCTTGCAGATTTCGCTTCTCTTAATGGTCTGAGTTTCTCCCCCCGAAAGAATGTATGAAATGGATATACTCAGGAGAGATATAATGATTACCAACCTTTAATGCTTTTCGTGTTATGGAAGAAGGCTTTTTGAATATGTACTGGTTACTGTGAATAGTATGTGTAAACCATACTACCTTTTCTGGAGCCATTATATTTTTGTGAGGGGATCAAACGACTTAAAAAGTTAGGAAGTGGAGGGATTTTGTTTATAGGAAGTCATGTTCTGTACAATTTTTAGTGGAGACTCTCAAGACAGTCTGTCGTCACTCTAACCAAGGTTTATGACGTTCAGGGAGAAGTTATGGTAGTAACTACGCAGAGATTTAAAAGATAACTGGGAAAAAAGACAGAATAGAACAACAGATTATATACTCCAGTTGGTATATTCAATGGTCTGGATCAAAAGTACATACTCGCCCATGGTCAGAAATAACATAACTACACAAAAATGTAAGCTAATCTATCCCTTGTTCATTTACTCCGAAGTGGCAAGAGCAGAATGCAAGACCTCTTCAAGATACTTCTCAGCACCAGCATACTGCCTTTTTTTGTCCTCAATTGCCAGCGCAGCCATAGCTTTATCCTGTGGAAGAGAAATATTTACAATTTTTATGTTCCCTTCTTTCCAAATATCAAAGAAATCCAAGAATGATGCGTATTTGTCGTTGCTCTATTTTGATAATTACCGGCGGCAAGTCTTGGTAGCTCCTCAACGTATCAAGTATTGGCTTTGTTTTCTTCTCTAACTCCTTCCTGTGCTCAGCCATTTCAACCAAAACCCCGTGGCTGATCTCTGGGCTGTAGCCCACACGATTGAGTACTGCCTGTTTCAAAAGGTTTTTAACTCGCGTCAAACTCTCAGAAACTTTTGAATGAGGGAAAAATGCGGGTTAGAGAGATTATAGCATCCTCGAAATAGGTCCATAAATCGAATTTAGAAAAAGAAAGGAAGGAAATAGTAGAGAATGTTCATTTTTAATTTTTAATCCACATTTGGTTATGGTCAAAAAAGTGTTTGTGCTTTCTAACAGTCCAAAGAGCTCACAGAGGCAATCATTCCCTGACATTCACATTCCACCTAAATTCCAAACTGAAACTTTCACAACAAAGCTATTAATATTCAAAGCACTCATCTCCACCTAGATATATTCATACCTCATTCAGCCAGACAATAAACAGGAGAGCTAGCACACCTTTTCCATAAGGACAAACATCTTGTTAGGGACCAAGTGATCAAGGAAAAGTTAGAACCAAAGAACGCATTCACACACTGACATGCATGCACATACGTACACATTAAGCATTCACTTAATTTCTTAAATATTACCTACTTCTAACATGCAGACTCCATTCTTTTGACAGATGATTGAACCTCTTTTGGTTCTGTCATAATAAAACAACCAAAGGCCTTACAAATTCAGTTTTTACATGCCGAATGTCTGCAAAACAAGCAAGGTCAACACCCTCTCCAACACGGACTATATATTGAACCTCTTCTGGTGCAAGTCAAGAACAATCAACATAGGAAAGCTGTGCAAGAGGAGCAGACCAACAATTTCTATGCAACAGATTTAGTAACGAAATATCTACCAAAGAATCTGCGATCTCAATTCAGAAACTATTCAAAAATAATTGGGCCTGTCACAAACCTGTAAGACAGTTAAATTACTCACTTCCTATGCAACTATATTCTGTTTGCTGAACTATTCGCTGTTTTAGATTTTGTAGTTTTAAACTTGCTGAATTTCTCTTCATATTATTCAATACATGTAGGGTTCACTTGAGCTTTAAGCATAATAAATGTGCGATAAGTACCAAGAGGTTCATATTTATTGTTGGCTATCTACATATTTAAACGTTGCCTAGACAGTGACAACACCCAGAACAAAGCATGAAATACCTTGTAGTTGGTACACTGTTGCATGTATTGCCGCTCCTTTGCAGCCATAACTTGCAAGTTTGTCTTCCAATTTTCCATTTGAGCCTCACATGGAGGTAAATCCTCTTCCAGCTGTGCCAGCGTCCTAAGAGGATGTTTTTTAAAAATAAAAGGAAAAAATCAAAATCACTTTCACCAGTTAAAAAAAGATTAGTCTAAATAGCAGGTGTAAATACGAATAGAACTTGCAATGGATTTAAAAAAAGAACTCCTAATTTTCACCCCAATTGAAATTGCTACCTTTTCAGATAAGTAAGCCTAGATATCGCCTTGCGGGTGTAATCAAGAAGAATCTTGGACTCTTTTTGTACTTTAGCCCTCTTCTCTTCCACACCAGTCTTCCTCAGAGAAATATCCCCCATAGCAACAAGAAAACTAGAAAATGAATTTGTTGAAGTTAGTCTGCAAAAAATAAAAAATGCTAAAAAATAATGACCAATCAAGCTAACAGAACAATGGGCAAAACCCACCTACTTAGTTCGGTGTCTCTCACATTCAACAAATTCGCCACATTCGCAAGAACCTGTGCTGAACCAACCACATTTGATGACAAACAATCCTGTGCCATCCCCGCACTCTCCAATATCTCCCTAATCCTTGCAGCTGCAACAACCATATTAATAGAAGATAGCTTCAGGAGACCAGACTGCAGTGATTAAGTAGTACAAAGTTCCCTAAAATTCAGCCACAATTTGTCATGGCTATCCAATTTTATATTCACGGCAAATGTTAAATGGGACACCACCATTGGGACAGAATTGTGGAGAACTTTTCAAAACACGATATATATTCGCATCAGTTTCTAACAACAATTTATAGCAATTTGCAGTAAAATTTGTACAATTGAAGCACAGTAATGATAGAACTAAAACCCAAGTTTGTATATTTTCGTTATCCTCTAAGAGTCGCACAGCGGGGAATAAAGGGTGGACCTTGAGAGCGGTACTCGGCAGCTTTTCGCCGGAAATCCTTAGCGACAATGTCCGCCGATTTTTCCTTGGCTTCCGAGATGGTAAGGAGACTGTGCAAATAAGCGACGCTTCTCGGGGTGTATTCGAAATCGGGGACTTCTTTACCGGCATCGCCGAATCGAGCGGCTAACCATTTCTGAACTTCCGAAATCCGAGAGGCATCTGAACCACTCTTCGCTTCAGTCACCGGAGTATCACTCATCCTCTTTTCCCTCCTTTTTCCCCCCTCTTGTTCTTGCGAATTTTTTTAAAGAAATTAAGAGGCCTACAAAAAGGAAAAGAAATGTAGGATCCGATGCACCGTACGAGAATAACCTCAAATCAATTAAACATCCTAAAAGCGAAAACAAAAATCTGCGAAGAAAAAGCAAACCACTGGCAGAGAGAAAACAAGATGAAAAGAAAGGCAATTGAGAACAGCAGCGCACCTTCTCCGGAAGATAATGCAGTTACCGGCTTAGTCGACAGGCTGTGTTTGCGTTTAAAATTTTACGCTCTCTAAAATTTTAACACAATAAAATATTATAATATAATATCTCTCTCTTCTATCAAATCATTCATTTTCACTACAAAAAATATAAAAAATTACCTCTCTTTACTTTTTCACTAAACTCAATACCTAAAATTTTAACAATACTAAAATTTTACTAAACAAACCCACCTTCAGCGAATCATCTGTCCATTTTTCGAGTTTGGTACTGGCTATGACTCGGTTTGAAACACGAGCTTTTATTTGTTCTAAGCAGGGCTGCAAAACCGTATTTCGGCCCAACTAAAATAGAGGACCGGACCGGTTCAACTAAATGCGATCTAGACCGATTTAATTTTTTTTAAAAAAAAATTAGATTAATTTCGAAGAGTAATGACATATAAAATTATAGTTTTAGTTTAGATTAAAATTAAACTTTTTAAAATTTATAATTTGTATTTAAAAATATAAAAAATATTTTTTTACTTATATTAATAAATGTGGTCCGGGTACTGACATGGTAATCTGGGAATTAAATTTTTACTATTTTAGATAACTAATTAAATTCCAGCAAGCCTGTAGCTCGATTGGCACCTTGGCTGAATCCCGTTGTACGCTTGGCTGCTTTCACTCACCCCATTACCTAGTAAAAAAAATAACCAATTAAATATTTTGTTTTATCTAAACAAATGCCTTTTTTTTCTTGAAAGCTATTTTTTAAAACCAATTAAAACTAATTTCTCTCAAAATAAACCGAAATAGAAGATGAAGGGTTATTGGTCAAAATATTAGTCCAAAGTTATTATGAGTGCACCATCACCTAATCGGAATTTTCCAGAGTTAATATCACACAAATCTCTCTTCGCAAGCAGATTTTTTAATATTCTTTTCATTGCGGAAAATTTAAGTAAAAAGTTTTTCAGAATACAAAAAACTTAGTATAATAGAGTCCCCATATAATTAAAATTGAGTCCAGTAGAATGAAAAATAATAATAATAATAATAATACATCTCTAAAATTATAGAGTAGACTTGACTTTCCTCCGGATTTGATTAGAAAGGCATATTCTCCTATTCATACAAATGATCTAATTCCAAGAACGAAAGATAGACAACATATAAGTCCTGTATTAAAGTCCATATTATCCAGTAATTAATACTGACAGTATTCATATGCTATATTTATCTCTCTCTGAATTATACCCCGTGTCTCAATGTGTTAGGCGGAGCATTAGAGCAAAGAGCCGTGAATGCATTTTTCCTGAAAGCACATATCACTACCACCGTACCACGGTTGAAATGCAGTAACCCCAAAGTGTTCATGAAGCATTGTATCACGTGCTTGGTGATACAACAGGAAGGTTCTACGACTTCCAGAGGAAGATCCATAAGAAAACTACACAAAAAATGCATCACCAAACACATCGGTAAGTGACATGTGACTCGGTGATTTCGCCGCCATAGGTAACTTTCACCACCTGCCCCTTCTCCAGTCCGTAGTATCTCGCAATTGCATCTCTTTGCAAAAATCGGGGAAGCTGGGGAAAGAAAATCAAAATCAAGTAAAGAAACCCACTTTGAGCAATTTTGGATAAACAAAGCCTGGATCATATATGCCTTACAACTGGAAGTGAAAGGACAAGATAAGCATTTATGCCATCAAATCCGCAAGATAGAGAGGCCATATTCTAGTTGGCCAATCAACAAAATTCAAAACCTGAAGCCATAAGGTGAACCCCTCATCTCACATTTCAATCTTGGGAGTTGGGATTGGAAGAATCATAACCAGCATTAAGGAGGGACTGCTGCATCTGTCTTTTTCAGACCCAGCAAATCTCTACGGCGGAAAGAATAACGCTAACTGTTTAGAATCAATTTCCCCATTCTTCACTCTTTTCTTTCCCCTATGGTTTGAAGTTGGTACAAAAAGTAGATTAAAATAGCGATACCACCTCTTAGGTAGTAATGTCCTGCATTTGGCCGAGTGGCACCTTACCTGCCACTACATAGCAGATGAGCCACAACTGACCGCCATTCGAAATCATTGTTTCAATAGAAAGTGCGCGCTTAAGACAGCAAAATCCCCAACAAGGCCTTCAGCCATTTTGGTGTACCGAAAAATCAGTTCCTAATCAAGTTTCAACAAACAACCGCAAGAAGAAGATACGAAGGAAAGAACTCTCTTTACAAATGGCCCCCCAAAGAACTAACATAAGACTATGTAGTAATCCCAAAGGGAAGAAGCATTGAGAAAGTGTAGCATACTACAAAATGGAATTTTGGGGTAGTATCCTGAACCAAGATAGACCTTTCAGATCTGAAAGCTTGGTAATGGTGAATGACATTATTCCTTGGCAAACAAATGGTAGAAGCTCTATTTGAAACATGAAATAATTTTGCTATACAAGACTTTCAAGACTGACCATATAACACCACTAACCTGTTTGTTCTATTGTTACTAGTCAAGGGACAACATCTACGTGCCATTACTATGCACATATGTATCATGAATCTTATAGCACGTGGAATACGAAATACAGTTCGGATTCACCATATGCTTTTGTTGCTCTCACTTTAACTTATTTGACCATGTCCTCTCATAATCTCCAAAAAATTCCAGACTCTTATTTATTCCATTTTTCAAGAGAGATTGGTAAATTAATACAACTCTAATGGCTATTCTTCTCAAAATACATAGCTTCTAGCCACACCGACTCATACATCCAATTTATCCACTTCCTTCAATAAGCTGACCTTTACAGTTTGGGAAGTGGGACCAAGGCTTAATTGAGTTGAATTATGCAGAAGAAGCATTTGGATGACTAGTCTACAGATTATTGTGTCAAGATGAGTGTCACATTTCTATATATGCACCTATATTCACCATGGAAGAGATGTTTCTTTAATTGTAAACCAAAAAAAGTAAAATAAGCCAGTAATCCAAAACTAAACTTGATCCATCACCAAAGAAATCAAACAATATTCGCATCCTCAGATATGTCATTCATAGCATTTTTAACTGACCTGCTTTTCTTGTATATTGTACTTTTTCAAGAGCCTCTGTTTCTCTTGGTCAGTCAGTACCCGATGATTTGGCTTTAACACATGCTTTGTGATGTTAACAAGCAGGTCAGTAATCTGACAACAAAAAATCAATAGTGAGATTGTTGGGCTCATCTGGAGACAATGAAATGATGTCAATTCACCAATTCCCATCAACTAAGGCTTTCGAGAAAAATGATACCCGTCACACAAGCACACCAGCTAAGGCTTTCAAAAACATGCAAAGAAGTTTCGTGATAGGATTTTGAAAGAACTCCACACACACAACACACCAGCTACCACAAGCACAATGGTTCTGTGAGTTCTTCAGAATATACTTTCTACATGGATACATCATCTCCCTCATTTAGTCAAAACAAATGCACCAGGTCTCAAGTGTGTGCACACAGCAACACATTTACCCCTAAATTTTCCATGAAAACGGGGAGAAAACAACGGCAAAAGCAGGAGTAGAATAGAATAGTAGATTGAATAACAAGGGAAAAATCTGCACATAAAAGGCGAAGGCAAACAAACCTGGAATATTTCAGCTTTAAATGGTAATTGATCTACAGCTTTCAAAGCTTGGGTTGTCAAATGATTTTGCACAATTAATATCAACCCACTTAAGGTTTCTTTATTGACGATCTGGGTTACAACGCTGCGGATCACATTAAGTTTTACCACACCAGGCACGCAGAAAATCACCAAGATCTGCAAGTAGTGGTAAAAACAAAAACAAAAATAAAAAATGACCGTATTCAATATTAAGGTTTGCTTAATGCTTCACATCAGATATCAAGAGCAGGTAAATAGCCAACAAATAAATAACACCGCCACTCCTATCTTTGCCTTTTTTCTGAAATTAAAGTATGTCCCTGTTACATAACAGTTAAATAGAAATTCTCAAGTCAAGTCAAGCCAATAGCCAACACCAGTACTAATACACAAAAGCAAGAGAGACCACAGCCTAACAATGACTTCTTGAACTGTCCATTTACCAGAATCTTTCTAACAGGAGAACAACCGGCATTTGGTAGCAGACTACATTTTTTTGACGATCTTTAAATTAAGCAGAAGAAATCATAAGCAGCATAGAGATGAATAATTACCAATGGATCTACAACAACAATTTTTATATCAATGTGCACTATGGTCAGCGGCTATGTGATAGCTACCGTACATCAATCAGAAACAAAAGGAATGATGCCGACTGAAAGATCATGTCGAGGGAAAAAAAGATCGCAAATAGCCACCAGCAACAGATGTTGGGGTCCACACCCATAAGAGATAGACTTAGAATAGAAGTAGACTTATTGTGGAAGTCTACTTGCTCCCTACTTCTAGTTTATCTAGGATTCTCTTAGGGTTTTCTCTTTGTATTCTTCCCTATAAATAAGAGGCTTATGTTATAGAGAAGAGGCACGTGAGCAAGTGAGATCGTGTGCATTGGGCAAAGAGAGAGGAAGAGAAAGAGGGTGGTGTGACTATTGTACTGGGGCGGGCAGAGTAATTTTCTTAGGCTTTCTTAATAAAATTGCTCTGGGGTGGACGTAGGCCGGATTGGGGCCGAACCACGTAAATCTGGTGTTCCTTTTCTTTGAATTTTCGTGACGCTTTTCCCAACAAGTGGTATCGGAGCCTGGTTCGAGGAGCCGGAGTAGTTTTTCGGGAGAAGCGGAGAAAGTCCGAAACTTTCAAAGTGGTCTGATCTGAGATTGGAGAACACCAGCCTGCAGAGGACATCGAGAAGAAGCCGGCGGTCGAAACCGCGTCGTCAGAATCGCCGGGACGCGCCTCCACGCGCCGCAGGAAGAAGAAAAGGCGCCGCCACGCGTCACACGCGCCCTCACGCGCAGAGCAGAGCCAGGGCGAGTGGGCTTCACTCTCCCCACGCGCCACACGCGCCAGCGACAAGAGCCTGCCACGTGTCCTGTGACGTCAGCATCCACGTCATCGCCACGTCAGCAGTGGGTCCCAGGAGATCTGAGTCGGTAGTGCCACGTCATCCGCCACGTCAGCATTGCCACGTCAGCAGAGGGATCAGGGTCGGCGTGCCACGTCATCAGAGAATATTCCTGAGGCATATTCCGGTTTTTTATTTGTTCAGTGTGGTTTTTGGCCGGTTCAGGGGCTTTTAGGCCGGTTTTCGAGCAGGTCAGACCGGTTCCTAAGGTTTTAGACCATCCCGGATCCATTGGTGCAGTCAGAATTGTGAAATTCGGCCTCGATCAGTGTGAATTAAGATGGCGGAGAGGATGATTACCGGTTTGATGATATTGACTGCTGCAAACTACATGAACTGGAAGCCACAAATGGAGGATATTCTTTATGGGAAGGATATGTATGATCCATTGGAGAACATGGGAAAGAAACCGGAGGGGATTGACGAGGCAAAGTGGAAGAAGATCAACCGGAAGGTTATAGGCCGGTTGATTGTTGACTTCGTCTAGAAAACGAAGGTGCTTGGTACCAGCCGGAGGAGATGCAAGAGCAGGGGGAGATACTGTTCTACATGGGTCCGGCTGTACAAGCAGGGGATGCGGGCACCCTATGCGGGGGTGCAGGACACTCGGATGAGAGTGTGGTCGTCTGGTGACAAGGACGAGGTTGGAGTGCCAGTAGAATAAGGTTGCAAGGGGTGGTGAGCAAGGGGAGCAACAGACACCAAGTTGCAGGAAGTTTCTACTGTTGAAAACCCGGGTAGCACTCAACCGAAAGATGTCAGGAACAAATTCTTCTCTTATGGTTATGGAGGGGGAGATTTGTTGGGGTCCACACCCATAAGAGATAGACTTAGAATAGAAGTAGACTTATTGTGGAAGTCTACTTGCTCCCTACTTCTAGTTTATCTAGGATTCTCTTAGGGTTTTCTCTTTGTATTCTTCCCTATAAATAAGAGGCTTATGTTATAGAGAAGAGGCACGTGAGCACGTGAGATCGTGTGCATTGGGCAAAGAGAGAGGAAGAGAAAGAGGGTGGTGTGACTATTGTACTGGGGCGGGCAGAGTAATTTTCTTAGGCTTTCTTAATAAAATTGCTCTGGGGTGGACGTAGGCCGGATTGGGGCCGAACCACGTAAATCTGGTGTTCCTTTTCTTTGAATTTTCGTGACGCTTTTCCCAACAACAGAGGGCACATAGTGCATGTTGGCATGATCAAACAAGGGACTTTGGATCGAATCCTGCCTACACCAAAGAAAGGGTTTAAGGGAATGAGGAGGGCTGCCTCCCATCGTAAAGGTGATACGGATGAAATTAGTTCTCAGAAAAAACTAAAGGTGGAACAAATTGGACTCAAAATGAAAGGAAACAAAGAAAGTACAGGTCTTTACAATAAAGGGTCAAAATGACTAGTGTGCCTGACCTGACCAAATACACCAACAACCAGTTGAGACAAGCTGAGTTTAACGCAATTTGTGGTTTGATTTCACCTAATATACTTGCAGTTTTTAAGTTCACACACTGAAGAGCACAGTGCCTGTAAAGCAACTAAACGATCAGAAACGCAGATAAGAGTACCCAAATTGAATAGTCAACCATCACTAGCACAGTATCAATAGTTCAGGCACATATCTAAACGAGAAACAAGAAGCAAAAAATCAAAATAAATTGCTTTCCTTCTACTTCAAAAATCACCAAGGAACCAAATTGAAGAGGAGTAAGCTTCCAAGAAAAAACCAAGACAAACCAAAATCCTTACCCTTTGCAACGGGTCAGAGCGGTGAGTGGTGGAGATTCGGAGGCGCTCAACGTCGGGGCTCTGGCCGTAAATGGTTCGGAAGTCTTGGATAGAGAGCTCGATTTCGGAGGTGGGCACAGCGTAGCCTCTGTCAGTGAGCATCTCAAGCACAGTTCTGCGAGCCAGGTAGTATCTGTGGCTCTCCGTGCTTCCATCGTCGACATAGCTGCTCAGGCAGGGTCCCAGTATCTCCCCATTCCCCTCCGCTTCAAACCCATCCCCCTCCATCTCTCTCTTTCTCTGAATCAAAGCAAGCCTCGGTTTTTAGTTTTTAGGAAAAGCCTATAACGAAGACACGCCCATGAGTCCCTGTATGGGTTAAACAAACAATAACATTCGACTATTCGAGTATGCGGAGTCGAAAAAGTTATCAAGTACAACCGTTCGTATCGTTGTTATATTCGGCAAATAGGAATTTCCTACTTCTCGGGTACCCTTTTAAGATATCAGACTGAATTAATAGAAGTTATTGTTGAGGGTGGAAATTTTGGATATTGAGGTTTGAGAAATATTATAAAGTAAAGATATGTTACGCGAGTTTGTGAAAGAGTGAAGAGAGAAGATTTTTAATAAATATTATAATAATAACAAATTATGTGATGAATTTTTTATTATTAAATTTAAATTTTTGGGCCTAAATTATTGGGACTCAAACAAGACCTTATGTCACCAGTTTCAAACTTCTGGCTATTTCTTCAAATTCTTCAAATATCATACTTGCATAAAATTTGAATTATTTATTTTGTAATTCCAACAGTAGAAAAAAGCCTCAATGGTACATATTTTGTTGCATGTGAGACTGGATTGTGTATAGAGAAATTGGTAATATGGTTATTAAGTGTATACTACGTGACGATTTAATTATTAGGTTTCATCTATTACATTATAATCATTGAGTCCATATTCTATCAATCTATTTAACGAAAATTCATGTCGCGTCATCGTTTGTCCAGTCAGCACCAATTAATGTGAATAAGCACCCAACTCACTCAAAACTCCCGCAACGCTCCGTTTCACTCAAACTCTCCAGTTTAAACGACAACGTTTTCGAATATGGGCGACGGGTTAGGGTTCAACCGGGACACCAAGGAGTACGTCTTGATTCACTTGTTCGATAACAACCTAAACCATAATTACGAAATCATCGGCTGCGAGACCTTGCGGTTCTCGGATGGCGAGGCCGGGGCTTGTTCTTGGAAAGGGGTGGACAATATCTGATCCTTCTCGGTCGTTTGTGATGGATATCTGGGAGATGAAGGATTGTGAGAGGCACGAGTGAGTAAAAGATTACAATATTGATGTAGAAGGTGATATCCCATCTGTTATTCCCTTGGTTCTAGATTACTGAGACGGAGAAATTTTGATGGATGAGAAGCAGGGGAACGTATGCTGCTACGATATGAAGGCCAAGAAGATTTGTGATGATGATTATGTATCTGTAATTATAGAACTCCAATAACATTATTATTATTATTGTAATCAAACTCCAATGGCATACTTGCAGCGTTTGTTGAATGTAGTTTTTGGGAGCTGTAATTATTGTAATCATACTGGCATTCTGTAGATGGGAAAGAAAGTGTATATTTGCTGATGTGATTTAGAAGTATATTGGGAAATGTGTCATGTTATATTCATGATCCAACAGGTTTAGAATTAGCCATAGAAATGGCAACATGGTTTGCATTTTGTATTTTTGTATTTTTTTTCATTTCATGAAGTGGTATGCATTTTTGTATTTATCCATTTTCATGAAGTGGATGGTAATTTTTGCATTATGTTTTACTTAAAGAAATGGCTGCATATATGAATATTTTTGCATTCTGCATTTGGTGTTAGATATGTGACTTTTGGTTTACACATGTCACTTTTGGTTCATATATGTCAAGTTTCCTCTCATAACCAATTGACAATGAGAAGAGTTGACCCAACAAGTATATGAAGCACGAGATTAAATGATCTCTAATCAATGTGGGACTCTAACAATATATGTGACTTGGTTTTAGGTATGGGTAGGTATATGTAATGATAGACAACATGATTTACATTATGTTTTACAGAAAAGAAAAGTGTATCTTGAAGGCATTTTGACATTCTGATTTGGCAGCATACAGGTTTAGTAATGGTCATAAAAATGACAACATTACGGTTTACTGTCATAAAAATTATGTTTGTAAATATACAAGAAACAGTTGAATTCCAGTAACATTCATCTAGCATAAAGAGATATTGCAAAGAAATTAGATTACAAGACACAAGTAGTCTTAACTCCTAAGCCATTCATTACAATGATAAGGTCGTTTCTAACAAAAAAAACAAACTTGTCATTCTTTACAATAAGATCAAATCCAACACATTCAACAAGTGTCATTATTTACATAAGTTTTTTTTTATAAGTATTATTTACAACAAAAGTTCATGGCAACTACACTTCCAACATTAAACCATAACAGCAACAGCCACTAACGCAACTCCAAGCATACACTTCAGCCTTATCACAGTAACCTTCATCATATCCAGATCCTTTTCCAAGGCTTTAATTTTCTTGTCAAATGCGGTCTCACCTCCATCCCACCAGGGCAGGTACGGGATCAAACCAACAGAAAATATCCACACCCAGTTTTTTTTTGCAAACAAAGACACCGTCACATAAGGAAATTAACAACTGAAAAGCTGAATTATCAATTTTCAGTGAGGAAACATATAACAAAGACGCCGCAACAGGTTTTAAAAATGTTAAGCAGTAAGAAAAACAGACCAAATGTAAGATGCTGATCAGACCTGGATGTGCTTCATATCTTAGTGTAATATGGATTTCAAGGCCCAGTAGAGCACTTATACAGCCTCCTTGCTTAATATTTTTCTTTTCATATAAGTGAAATGTGAACACCACAATGAGAGTGTAATGAATATGCTCCTTTGGGAGTATCGTGGTCACGCTCTTCCAATTCTCATTCAGCCGTGGAAAAAGCACTGTTAGCAGAAGCAAAATCTGGAGATTGGGAAATAGGTAGAAGATTATTGAAGATAGGAGAAAGAATTGCGTTTGGTTCTTGTGGTGATCTGTAAGTTGCAATTTAGATATACAGAGAGAATTTGAAACTTCAAAATCGGCTTGCCATGTCCTAGTAGTATATCATGTTTTTGGTCCATTTTCAAGTGGAAAGGCATTGCTACGAATTTATTTTTCCTCATTCTCCAATTATATGATTGTCACATTAGCCCCAAAACCACTTCTGCTCACATGCACTCTGAACAAATGTAAACTAATTGCACTCAACCCCTTCTGCTCGCATGTCTCGAAAACACTCAATAACCAAGATTCCCTAAATCAACCAAAAATTTCAAAATTTCAAGACAATTTCTTTGCATTCTTTTGTAAAACAAGATTCTATTTTTTGGGTATATCCTTCTCAATTTTTTTTTTTTTAAATACCATTCAAGTTTTGATAATAACTATCAATATTGATATCAAACACACCTCAATCAAAACCAATTTTTATAAACACACCATGGTCCGTATCCACTGGATCGTTATTGTTTCACCCCAAAAAGACATACTTTGTTACACAAGTTTTTTCTGTAGATGTGATATAGATCATTGAATAAATTTATTAATGTGTTGTCGTTCATTTAATAGTCTATCAGGAACCATTAAATAATTCTATCTCATGAGTAAATCCTTTCCCTTTCCTAAGGTTGTGCACCAGTACCGGCGGTGTGCCGGTTTACCTGCACCGCCACCGGTGTCGTAAACCGCTCCCCGCCCCATGGCGGCACCGGTGCCAGATTTTGCCGTGGAGCGGGGATTTAGGCGGTAGCTGTTTCCATCGCTAAAACCGTTTTTTTTTTAGTTTTTTTTAACATTTATTTTATGTCAAACAACGACGTTTCTCTTTAAGAGAAACGTCGTCGTTTGAGGGGCCATGAAACCCTAAAGGTTTCGAGGCCCCTCAGCCTCCCTCATTCCCCTTCGGGGCCCCTTCTCACTTCTCCGTTCTCCTTTCCCCCTCCCTCCACTTCGCGATTCCCTCCTTCTCTGGCCTCCCCGAGTTCCCGACTCCCTTCTCCGAGATGCTTCAGCCTCCCGAGTTCCCGACTCCCTTCTCCGTTCTCCTTTCCCCCTCCTCTCTTCGCCGTAGGCCCGCGACTCTCCTCTGCAACAGGCTACAACACTTCATCTCTCTCTCTCTCTTTCTCTCTCTCTCTCTAGTTTTGTGACAATTTAGGTTTGTAGGTTGTGGATCTATTGCGATTTTGGATTGTGGATATGTGATCTTGGATTTAGTTTGTGGATTATGGATTTGTTGTGATCTATTGGTTGTTGCGATGTTGGATTGTGATTTGTTGGCTGTTGCGATGTTGGATTATGACCTGTTCCGATTTTGAATTATTTGTTTTGTGATTTATGGATCTCCGGTGTAGGTGGCGGTAACCGCCACCGCCAACGTCGAAACCTGTTTCTTCCTTTAACGGTGGCAAGGGCGGTGTCCATTTTTGGACAACTGCCCATAGCGGTGGCAGTGATGATGAAGGGCATAACCGCACTGCCACCGACTATGCACAACCCCACCCTTTCCGATAGCCACCTATGTGTCAGGCATTTTTATATGCGATCCCATGCGGAGGTGATAAAAGTTACTTCCAGATAACATTTGACCGTTCAATGACAAAACTGCTCGTGGAGCGTGCGTCGAGGAAAGGACTTCTCCTTGATTTCTCTCTACTTTCACCGAACACCACCGCAATAACGCGCGTGGTTGACACCAACTCCACCTCGCAAGATTTCTCTTTTCTTTTTTCGTACCGTGGTGAACTTCGGTGACCTCCGCTTCGAAAATGGCCCGTCTACTAGTTGGGCTTCTTTTTCATGGGTTTAAACCTTTCATAAGTCCATATGTAGGGCCCAAAAGAACCCTTCGTGCCTCTCAGGCAGATTTTGGCTGCGTTTGTCATTAAAATTTTACCCAAAATTTTATCTCTCCTATTAAAATACTCCAATATAATCTCTCTCTCTTTCATCAAAAATATAAAAAATTACAAAAACTATAAAATATTACCTCTCTCTTCACTTTTTCACTAAACCCAATACCAAAAATTTTACCACACAAACCCACCCTTTGGTGGGTAACTCAGCAGCCTTCTCGTTTTCATAGAAGCCATCAATTTTCTTGCCAAATGGCCAAATGCAATGTTTTTCCCCTTTCAAGAGTCTCTCAAATATACTTTTTGTACTCCTGTGTGAAAAAAGGCCTTACCTGGTGGAAGAATACAGCAACGGGAAGGAAACAAAGGCCTCATCAAGTGTCAACTTCAATTCAGCTGACAAACACAAGTATCCAAGAGCGTTTTTCTAGTTTGATCAGAGTGATTAACAAACTGAGATGAACCCAGAAATTGTTCAGCTCATTTACCACTTAAAAGCAGCTATTGTATGTTTGCCCACTGAACACAAAAAATACAAAGACTGATAGCATAAAAGTTGTCTGCAGTAAACCTCGTGTCGTATAATATCTTTGCCTCGTGACCTCGTCGCATGAAAACCTGTGTTTCCAATTTGATTCTGGAAATGCAACCAATTATCAGGATTGTTGGAGTGGGAGCTCTTTTTTCTAAAACAAAAGAAAGAACAAACATGCACCAACACAGGCAGAGTAAGTTATGCATTAATTTGTAACAAGTACGGGCAAGAAACTCCTTCTATAAGAAGCACTTGGTGAATGAATGAGTTTTCTTTATCGCCAGTACGAAAATTTTCTTGTCAACGTGTTTTCCAAACGACTAGCTGCCAAGATGCATAAAGACGTACAGGTCATTGAGATCAAAATTTTCCAAAGGCACGTGTTACCCAATTGCATCGGCAGGAAATTACAGAGCATTCATAACCCCTGCAAGCCTCTGTGCCCAGATTAAATTTTGGAATACCCTAACACAAGTGGATAAGTAGATGTAACATGGGAGCTTCAGGAACTCCCAACAAAACGAAAAGAAGATTTCAAGAGGACAAAATTTAAGCCCAATTTCATGTTGTTCAGAGGGAGAATGAACAACAAAAACCAAAGGCCCAATACATATAGACAGATTAAAAGAAACAAACTTCTAAGAAAATCCTAGACATATATATAGATTCATGCCATTCTTAGTCCTTAGAGGTAGCAGTACAGATAGCATCATTTTTCAGTATTTCTAAGAACAAATACCGAAATGCGTGGCATCACTTACAGGCGCATCCATCAACCCACATTCATGAGCAGCAACTCGGGCACCGTATCAAGCCGTTCTCATTGCAATCCGGGCACCTCCTCAACTCTCCCTCCTCCTCTTCAAACACCTTCCGGCTGCCATTGCAATTCGGGCAAGGTAAAAATCTAGCATCTCCACAGCCGCCACATACGAACCCGTGTTCCTTCATAGGAAACCCCTCCAAAAGCTGAGCCAATTCTCCAAGCTCATTAAGTTGCTTAACCTCCTCTGCACCTCCAAGATGGTTCCCCCTGATAAACACTTGCGGCAAGCTCACTGCCTTTCCTCCAAGAGCCCTTTGCAATTCTTTTCGGTACTCGGAATCCATCGAAATGTCCCTCTCGTCAACCGGCACTCTGAAGCCCCTAAATATCAGCCTAACCAAACAACAATCTTCATAAGTCTTTCGAATTCCTCTCAAACTAGTAAAATAGATCACAATTATATCTTCACTGCCAGGCAAACGGTACCAACTGCTGGAAGATGAATAACTCAGAGGACTAGACCCCAGTGAAAGTGTCCTTTGGGACTGACTACGATCCAATTTCTTAGATGACAACGCGCTCCTATAGCTAGAAACGACATTAGGGTCCATTTTAGCTAGCAGAGCTTCCTTAGATAAATGCTGCCACAGCGGTTTCGTCGAATGGAATGGATTCTCAGAAATAATTTCCGTGTTTTTCACTGATTCAAATAAATCAAACAGTTTTTTCCCTGACCCATCACAGCCCATGTAACGGCAGCAACTGAGTTTGTTCGGGATGAAGATTGGGCGATCGAAAATTGACGAGCTGGGTTTTCCGGAATCGGACTCGAAGTCATCAAGACCGTCCATGAGCTCCCAGGTATTGATTACAGAGTCTGGGGATAACGAGTCTTCTGAGTCTGCTTCAGGTTCAGGTGCTCGTGTAATTTGGCTTATTTGAGTGGCATTGTGGTGATCATGGAGATCCTTACCAGTCAAATTTGGAATTTCGGGGGCCTTAGGGTGGTCAACAAGGAGGAGGGAACCGTATGTGGTGGAAGTGAGAGTGACAATGTGATGTGCATCACCCTTTCTGAGAGGAGGGTGATGGACCAGTGGGGCTGGGAGGGAGAGAGCTTTGTGTACCCGTGGCGAAGAATGAGAAGAGTGAGCAGCAGACGAAGACGGTGAAGAAGAAGCAGGATGAGAGGGGTGTTCTGGAAAAGGGGCGGTAGGTTTTGAAGAAGAGCAGCCCATGAATGATGAACGAGAGGAAAGGGAGAAAAGGCTGACAAGTCTCTCTCACAATCAAACCTTTTTGCTCTGGTTTGTTTGTTATGGTTTTGCGTCTTCTTTGAGAGATTTTTGCCTTCTACTGTAATGGTCTGGGTTTGGCTTGGGATTGCGCTATTTTGAAAAAGGTGATTTTGATTGCTATTAGAGAGGGTTTCTAAAGGCGGATTGGGTTCGTTTGAAAGCTTAGAGTGAAAGCAACAGAAAGATACGAAGAAAGTATTGCATTGGTGAGAAAGAGCTGTCTAAGGGGTTGAGGTGAGGTTGGAGAAGATAATGCAGTAGATGCCGAGTTTCGTTCCTCGGGTTTGGTGCATTAATTTCTTGGGATAAGTGCAAAATTGTTCTTTATGGTGTAAGAAAAAATCGATTTAGTCCTCGTGATATGAAAATCATAAATTTAGTCCATGTGATTCTATTTTCGTTTGTTATTGGTCCTCCATCGGTGACTAATTTTATCATTTTCTGAAATTACATGGACTAAATGTATGATTTTCATATAACGGGGACTAAATCGATTTTTACTAATAGCACATGAACCAATTTTCTATTTATCCCTAATTTCTTTAAGAAGGCTGATGCTGACCTGTTGAGTGATTTTCAATGAACTATCTATGCAACAATGCACGTGGGAACTAATTTTCTAAGAAAATAAAAGAGGACCGATTTCAAAGTGTATTTATCCTTTATAGAGTTTTCGGACAATTTTTTAAGAGCAAAATGATTATATTTATGGGACGCAGTCTAGACTTGCTTTTAAAATTGTTTTGTTCGTTATCCACCCAACTTGCCTACTGCTCGCCATTAGGTCGAACTTACATTCGTATTAAACAATTTATCAACCAAATTGGATGCTCCAATCTCCCACGCCACCGTATGATTGTGGGTAAGGACAGTGACAGCAACGTATACACCAAACAGAGGAAAAATATATCATATTAGAACCTCCTCTACCAAACAGTTTTGAGAGCAAACCAGTAACTTGATCCTGATCATGTTTTGAACTACTTGTGACCACCAATAATTGTCGTCCTTGCTGGGGATGTTTCGAGTTATCCAAATGATTGATATGTTATGCCTACTCTCATTAAGGAAAACAAATGACATTAAATGGACGAAAATAGCAAGGGACAGTCAGCAGTCTCTTCTTGAAGGACTCCGACTTGCCCTGATTCCAGAAATAGTTTTATAATTTGTACCCCATTATTCCATTTCCATCAAGTCTATATGCTAATATTCCGTCAATAACCAGAAGTTGCTGGCTTGGACTTGGACATGAAAGTTTTCGTGTGGTGCGAGTGGTTTTGCTTAGCCAGGGATGAGGGCCGGAGCTATATTTTGGGAGGGTCAGTGAATAGACAAAAAGGGGCTTTGTACGTGGTTATGCTAAGAAAAGGCTTTTGTTTTTTTCCTAGAAAGCTGAAACAGATACAACCACAGACTTTTTTACTTTTTGCTTTAAATTGTTCTTTAGCATTTCTCAGCATACAAGCAAAGCAAGGGATCATAGTTCTGAGAGTAGAAAAGGAATGACCGCATGGCGGTTCCCTTTCAAGATCTCTGGCAAGATTGCTGAAAACAGCAAGACATGGTGAAAACCGAAGTGGAAAAATATGAAAAAAAAAAAAGGTTGCTATCTGATGCGTCCCAATTAAAACAGGCTGAAATGGACATATGACAGACACGGTGCAGGACCACCAATACCATGCTGCATGCACAGTACTGGGCCTAATACCAACAACTCCGTTGTTTGAATGTGGGGCTTGGGTACGAAAAGGCCATCATTGCATCCACTTTGGCTTTTCTTTCATTTTTTTTAACATTTTAGTATTTAGATTTCACTCTTTTACTTTTTAATAATTGAGTTTAATTTTTTCAAATTTTAATCTTTAGATTTATATTGTTTGACAAAATGATTCTTCCGTCAGAGATCCTTCAATTTTCCCGGCGGAAGGGCTACATCAGCAGCTGATGTGGCTTCACTTCAAAACTCACCGTTTTGTAAAAAAAACGACACACCGTTTGCTTCCAAAAGAAAAGACTAACAAAGTAAAACGTGGTACTTCACCTTATAGAAAAACGACGTCTCCCTCCGTATCTGTCCGCTGCGAATGGCGGAGTCTCGGATGATATGGATCCCTTCAACGGCCTTGGGAAATCTGTACCAGCTTTTTCATCAGAGGGGAATAACAGGGTGAGGGATAAGAGCCGTGTAGGGACAGATGCAAGCACAAGTTGGAATAGAACTTCCTCTAGCAAAGACCCAGTTGAGAAAACTTCAATGAGAAGTCCTGAAAACCACTCAGAGAAAAAGGTGCCGGTTGAAAGGGATCAGGAGTCTCATCAGCCTTGTTCGATATGCCGGCATTTCCAACCGATTCTCATATAACTTTTGGTCAAACAGCTTCTCCACCTGCCTATGAAAATTCATATGCAACTTTGAATGAGTCAAACGTTCAGATGGATATGTCTCCGAGATCTGAAGAGAAATTTGAATCATCTGATGATGTATGGCTGACTGTATCAGAGATTCCTCTTTTCACGCAACCCACAAGACCCCCTCCACCAAGACCTGTGCAAGTTTCAAATTCCAAGGGAGGGTCAGGATCCCCTGCGTACGGAAATTCAAGAAAGAAGGTGAATGAGTACAGTTCTTTCCCCACTTCTACTCGATACTTTCAGAGTCCAAAAGCTGCTAGAAGTAGGGAGAGAGAGAGCACAAAAGCTGCTAGAAATAGAGATGCTGTGCAACTGGAAAAGGATGAGAGAGCACTGAGAGAAAAGCAAGAGAGGTCAGACCGTGAACGGTTGCAGAGGGAAAGGGAAGAGGAAGAGAAGGAACAAGAAAGACTTAGAAAGAGAGGGAGAGAGCTAGGGAAATGGAGAGGGAAAGAGAGGAGAAGGAGAAAGAACAAAGGAGACTTAGGGGACGACGACGTTTGTTTTTTTCTAGATCACAGTCCGAAAGGACCCGCATACAGACCATATGAAATTCGTCGGCGGGACCCTTAAAAGGATCGGAGAAAGCTACTACATGCTCCATGCGAGGCAAAGGGAGCGGTGGCCGGACTCAGTAGACACGCTACTAGACCTATGCTAGTCAGCAAAGACAACACCACAACCTAGTACAATACGCCCACAAAAGGGTGGAAAAAGATCCGCTAGGGATCGGGAAAGCTCACACAGGAGCCAGACAAACAAAAAAAAACAGCAACCCAACATAACACAAAACAGCAACCCAACAACTGCAAAACAAGGCCACACACGGCCACACAACACATTGTCGCACACGTCCAACACAACCAAAAGCAAAAACCAAGAAACAAGGCCAAAAACGGAATCGAACCACCACAGACGAGCGGAGAACCCAAACAACGACAACCCACGCATCGCCAAAAAAAAACAACACCACAGTGGCGACGGGAGAGCCAGAGGAACTAGGAGCCACACATGAGTCGCAGGGTCGCTAGCACTGTAGAAAACAACCCGAAAAAGGCAGATTAGCATCGAGCGAGTGGAGCGCGTGAGACACCACGCGCCGCCCAATGGAGACCGAACTGGGGCGGTGAAACTCGCCTAAGGGAGCAGAACGTGATGGGCAAGGCGGTGTCGACCGGTGAAGCACAGAAACACCCGAGTCTGACGTTTGTTTTTACTTTGTTAGTCTTTTCTTTTTTTTTTTTTGGAAGCAAACCGCGTGTCGTTTGTTTTTGTGGCTTTTTTTTCAAAACGAAGAGTTTTGAAGTCCAGCCACATCAGCTGCTGATATGGCTCTTCCGTAAGGGAAACTAACGGATCCATGACGGAATGACCATTTCGTTGAACAATATAAATTTAAAACTAAAATTTGAAAAAATTAAACTCAATGACTAAAAAATAAAAGAGTATAAAATCTAAGGACTAAACTGCTAAATTTCCATTTTTTTTCCTTCTAAGCAACTGAGTTTTATTCAACGAAAAAGGAAAAACCCTCTAGGGGTTTCCAATTTGTACAGATGGTAGACTTAGACGTTGGTGACATTCCTATGTCTATTGTATCTCGTGATGACTGCTGTTTTAAGCAGAGTCCAGTCTTAATGCAATATCTCATGTTACGCAGAAAAAAAAAATGCTTGGCCAAAGCTGTGGGGCGAGTGGAAATATTTTTAGTTACAGATAATGCGAAAAAACCACTTGGGCATTTTCAACCTCTGTTCTTTTAACTATGGCTCCTGAAACATCTCAAACGTGTGCCTCTCCTCTTAACTCTCATCAATATTTCCAACGTTCTCTCCCTCCTCGAAAAGGAACCAAAAGGAAAAAGGATATGGGATCAGCATTTTAATCGTTTTTTCAACTGGAATGTCAAGTTTGATACTTATTATTCAGGTAATTCATCTACATGACTAATTATGAAATTTTGAGCACATATTGCTGCTCTTGCTTGTCCTACCTACAGTCTGCACCCCAAGCAAAATCTGTCCCAAGCTTTGACAGTATTTAATTGCATTCTTACAACTATTCACAGCTACCGTCCTGAAAAAAGCAGCGGCTTCAAAATAGCATCTAGCCATTTGGTTCAAAGGACAATCAATCCTTTTAACCTCCCCTAAAATCCTCTAGTTGATAAAAAAATCTCAGATCAGGAAGCAACCTTATCACAGCATAGACACCATGTCGTTTGTTTACATCATTACTATAAGAACCAACCTGGAAAGAGAATAAACTCAAGTACATGGGGCGTATACAAAAGATCCTCTATAGAATTACAATGAAAGATGTAGATGATCACAAAATCCACCAAAAAGGGACAGCCACCAGCTCTTTCATATTATGAACACTCTGTTTATTGTCAAATTCTGATTCTTAAAATTTTCTTTTCCACTTCTGCTCCAATCCAAAATTTGACACCTCAACCAGATCAGAACTTTCAGAGAAGGAACTCCAAAAAGTGTTTTGCTACTTCTCCGCAGTGGTTGAAGTTGAAGGTAGTATCAAACGGGGCATGTAATAAAGTTATCATCTTGAGGATGATGGTCTATAAGGCAATACTAAATGTAGAACTTGTACAAGAGAAAGGATGGGACGCTGGTACAAGTAAAAAGATGGCACAGAATTACCTCTCTCTCTCCTATTGGTTCATTTAACACATCTTTTCCATCGGTTGAACATTGTATTCTTGCGCACCACCACTGGATAGTATCATCGAAGTTTCTGCCAATCTAGTTCTTGTGTTTCCAAAAATTCCTCATCCACTATCAAATCATTATCGTTTGGTACATATCGAACCTTCTTCATTTTTGCATGAAGATCGCAGAGTACAGAACAAATAAGTTCAGATTGATGATGAGACTTATCACCAACTACAAACACATGCACCCTCTTCCCAATTTCTATCCAACTGCATCCAGGCGGCTTCTTCAATAGATTATCCTTCATTTTCAACCTGACTTTAGCAGCTTCTCTCCATTTCCCTGCTGAAGCATATATGTTAGACAACAATAAGTAAGTGCCTGCACTCTTTGGCTCCACTTCTGAAAGCTCCTTTGCCACCAGCTTCCCTATGTTCAAATCCCCGTGAACATTACATCCAGCAAGTAAAGCCCCCCAAACAGATGCCGATGGCTTAGTACGAAGCCGCTTTATAAAATCAAAAGCCTCGTTAAGCCTTCCTGCACGGCCACAAAGATCAACCAAGCATGTGTAGTGATCTTCTCTCACAGTTATGGAACCATCTCTCACAAGCTCATCAAAGTACTTTAGCCCCTCCTCCACCAAACCAGCATGGCTGCATGCTGAGAGCAACCCCACATAGGTGACATCATTAGGTAGAACCCCTAATTCCCGCATTTCGTTGAACAATTTAATTCCCTCTCTGCCACATCCATGGTGTCCATAGGCTGCAATCATACCATTCCAAGAAACTAAATCCCGATGGCTTATCAACCCATCATCAAACATCTTCCTAGCAATACCTAACTCCCCGCACTTTGAATATGTGTTTATGAGTGCTGATACCACAAATGCGCAATCCTGATATGCTGTTTTACTTATCATCTGATGAACTTGCTGTCCCTCCCTAAGACCAGCTAAATCACTACAAGCACCCAAAACAGTCACAAACGTTCCCTGATTAGGTTTCACCTCATTGGCCAGCAGCATTTCTGAGAAAATTTTCAATGCTTCTTCACTTTGCCCATCTTGGATATACCCTGTGATAATCGCAGTCCAAGATATGACATTCTTTTGGGGCATTTCATTAAACAACTTCCATGCCCTGCTTAGCTCCCCATTCTGAATAAATCCCGTAATCATGGTATTCCACGAAGGCATGTCCCTGACTGGCATTCTCTCAAACAAGAGAGAAGCCTCATCCAACATATTATTCTGTGCATAGCCTGTAATCATAGCATTCCATGATACCACATTTCTTCCAGGCATCCTATCAAAAAGTACCCGCGCCTCATCAATCCGACCGTTTCTCGACAAACCTGCAACCATTGCTGTCCATGAAATCACATCTCTTTCAGGCATCCCTTCAAAAAGCCTCTTTGCCTCATCAATCCTCCCACATTGCGCCAACGCCGTTATAATAGTATTCCATGAAACTACATTCCTCTCCGGCATCCTTTCAAACAAATCCAAAGCCAAATCTATTTTACCATTTCTTGCATACCCATCAATCATTGTGTTCCAAGAAACAACATTCTTGATTGGCATTTTATAGAATAACCACTCTGCTTCCTTAATCCTATTCAACCTTATATACCCACTAACCAAAGCAGTCCAAGTAATCACATTCTTTTCGGCATCCACTCTATCAAACAGCCTCCTCCCCTCCTCAACCATCGCACACTTTATATAGCCTGTGATCACTGTCGTCCAAGTGATCACATCTCTTTCACACATACCATCAAACACTTGGCGTGCTTCTCCCATTCTACCCTCTCTGCAAAGCTTTGTAATCATCCAATTAGACTGTGCCACATGCGAATTGGCGCTACGATCACTTTTGGGTACTGCAAATTTGCTCATTTCCGGCTCATTTACTGAGTGATAAAGATCAATTCGGGGTCCATACAGGAGCTTGAGATCGCATAGTAGTAATGGTATAATAGTTTGTATACAGCTCAGGATAGGTGATCTAGTAATACTTCTGCAATGTATGACACTGCTTGATACTCGAAAAAAAGCTAGCATTTCAAGCAAGAATGAAGGAATCTCTGGACGTGAATCATTACAGCCAGTACAATGGAAGTTTTTGGTTCTGAAAATGACCACGTGGAGGTTGAAGATGATTTAGAATCACGACCTGTAAGATTCTGAATATAATAACTAGTTGCGGGAAAGTTCATCTGAGCTTGAGTAGGCGTTGTATGGAATTGGTTGAAAGTTCAGAAAAAGAATGCGATCCATCATTTCCCAACAGGAAAAAATACACGAATGGGGGGATCAAAGAGCCAAGAAAAGAGAAGGCGGCGCACAGGGAAGATTTTTTTTAAAAAAAAAAAGAAAAATAGAGGAGAAGAAGAATACAGAGAATAAGCGAAACTGAATGCGGTAACGCTTTCTTCGTCAGTTCTAAAAAAGATCTTTCTCTGGCTTCCAACTATTTATGTTCGAAAATCCCTTTTTTTCCATCTTTCTCCCTCTCGTTTTTATATAAGAACGTCGAAATGATGATGAGCCTCGTCATCAAAACATTGCCAAACAATGGCATCAAAACATTGGAAAGTATATTCGCTGCACAATGTAATGTTCGTGACAACTTTTTAGGACCAATTACAAGCGGAAGCAGACCAACTGACGAACGAGTCCCAAAACCTTCCCCCAAAAAAGAAAAGGTAAAAGAGGAAAAAGAAGAAGAAAGAACTTAGAAGAAAGATACTGCCTCTCCGTACGGACTCCCAGCTTTTACAATCGAGTTAAAAAGTGCTGCACGGATTGAAACGTCCATCAAAAAAGATGTAGTCACAGAGTTCATCGAAATCGGAGATAGATCTCCACCATGTCACATATTCAATCCCCTCGTTTTCCTGTCACCTTTCGGCCTCCGCTTATCTGCAGGTGGACCAAAATTTGTTAATGACCCACCAAAGATGAAAGAAGCCATCTAAAACTTCCAATATCAACAACACTTAAGGAAATTAATGGAACTTTAGCAAGTGAAAAACCTGTGGCAAGCAAGGACGTCATAGATATTAATACTTCCCTCTAGCAAGTATGTCTTAATGGACATAGAAGCATCAACCGTACATTTTTTTTTTTTGATAAGTAAGCCAATTTTATTAAACACTAAGGAAAACAAGGAACAACGGAGTCGCCAGTACAAGAGAATGTACTGAGGAACTCAAACACAAAAAAACACAAAAAAAAAAAAAGACACCAGCCCACACGAAACTCCCGCCCCACAAGAAACTCCAGCCCACACGCCAACAAGAAAAACAAAAGCACCCCCAACAAGGTCCCGCCCAAACGATCCCCCTATCAGACCAGCCCATGGCTCTAAGTCTTCCGAACAATCGAGGGAGCCCCATCATAGTTAACTGAAGACTTCAATCCCTGCAACTCTCTAATCATCTTCCCCTTTGATTTTCGAGACTTTTTCGAACAAGGTTGCACCCGGTCCCGTTCCAACGCTGCAAAGAGATCTCTCAATTTGTCCTCTTGACCACCACACGACAGCCCAACCATATTACCCACAGAGGAAACCATATCCAAAACCCACGCCGGGGATTCACCCTCCAAACCGTACATATTTAATTATTTGGATTTAAAATAAACATGATTGCCTCCTCAACAGTTCCCATGTGACTCGAGGATTGCCTCCTCTGGATCCAGTGCTCTGCAACAGTTTTCTGTAGCAAGCAACACCAAACACGAAACCAGAGCGTGCCAATCGGCAGAAACACTAATATCCTTACCAAAGCAAAGCACTCAAGCACCATCACAGTTTTTTCCCACCTCTGACGCATCTCATGCCCCACTCAAATTCACCAGAACCTAACACATTACAAATTTACATGCACTGTACCAGGCGCTTCAAACGTCACAAGCTTGATGCCCCCAAAACATGCCACGTACTAAGTGTGAGACCACGCACCGTATAGAGACCCCCACCAGCAGCAAGAATACTTCCATGCACCTTATACATCCTTGTACTGGACTATTAACCTGTTGGCACGTAGCTCATACAACACACTCCACGCAATCCCGTCTGCCCTACAAACACGCCCCATGGCTCCCACACATGGACACAAGCAACACGGAATTTGCATGCACCTTCAAATGATTCTAGGCACAGCTTCATGCACATTGCTCATGCATATCACGTGTTCCACGCACTTCATGTGCCACTTGCTGCAACACAGTTGACATGCCTACGTGCCACATTAAGCATTTTTCCCTGATCAAGTTCAAAATTGCTACAACAGATTGGAACAATTACACTTGTATTGTACCCGCACTACTGCAATCCCCTAACAGAAATCTGCAAAGATGCTCACATCTTCGTTTCGGTTTCCATACCATAGATGTGAAAAGGTTGCCTGTGGTTTCCCTTTTCAGCCAGTTCACATCATTTTGCAACAAAACAGTGCCTGATCTCAACCAAGTCACTAATTTCATCATAATCGAACATGTATTCTCAACTAAATAGCAAGGAGGTTTCTTTAATTTCCAGACTGAACAGGGTCAAATGTAAGCATTATAGAATGATACAGAAACTGACGAGGAGACGATTTAGTAAGACATGTAACCCATGCTACTAGCACAGAGAATTTATAGAGATGAAACAAATCTTGTGCTCAAGATTTCTACTAAAGCCAAATCTACATTTTGCAGCACAACCCATCAATAGATATCAGACCTGTATTCCCTCTCTTTTTGGTTCTAGTAATTAACCCTTAAATATCAAGAGATTTCGCATTACACATCCCATCTCCTTAGCGAAAATTGTTGTCCCTTCGAACCCACAGTAGGAATATTTTTCAAAGCTACAGAAATAAACTACACTCAGAACAGTAATCAGAACAGTAGGTCAATTAATTCTCTTCCAGAGAGCACGCACCACTTATGTACTCACCATTCAACCATCTGTTGGTACTACAATAGACATGATCTATCTCCATTTTCTTCCTCCTGAATTTGCTCTTTCATTTCCAATGGCTCTGCAATATATTTTGTACTCAAATCTTAACCATTCCCAATTCCCTGATAGCTATGGCAATGGCAGTTTAGCCATGGCAATGGCAGTTCTACAAGCTTCAAAATTTCAAATGACAGCATTACTCATTTAACACAATCGAACCTCATTCTCGGAGTAATAAGGATCCACAAAGAAGTTTTGTGCTCCAATTCTAAATTTAACATCTCCTCAACAATGAACGTGAGCTCATCATATCTATATCCTTACGAAATTGAAACTGGATTTATTAATAAGAGATCTCATAATCACAAATCAGATTGTTCTTTCCAGAAACTACCTATGAAGGAACATCAAGCTAGAAGTCACTATGCCACAACAAAACTGAAAGTTGACATAGCAGACAACGTTGCATGAATAAAAATTCCAGTGGATTAAGCAAAGGCCAGTCTTACTGGTCATGCCAAGCTTAGGGTAACCAGCCAAAAGATCCTTAAGAGTATTTAACAGTCCTAATATTATTGTGTACGTTCTTGAAGTATACTGTTGCAAGAGGAATATTATTAGAGTGAATGAATGTGAAAAAGAACGTGCAGTTGAGCACACAGCCAAGAGATACACATCTACAATTCAGCAATCAAGAGAGAAAATACAAATTTCGTTTTCCTTTCTAGAACACCCTAGGATAAAACAATGGCCAATACCATCTCCAATTGTACCTGGACCCTTTAAACACATTTTTGCATGGGTACAACTACATGGGTTCCGCCAAACATGACCAACTACTATCTTGGTATCTGAGAACAATATATTAGCAGTCAAATTTATAAAAGGCCAACATGTGATACTGCATGTGCCCATAACAACTATTGATTAAAAGAGGATGCGGCACCCTGGTCTTCATCCCTAAAGGAAACAAACAATACCTGACACTCTGCCTGTGAATTTGAGGATCGTTTGTTTTTACTTACACTATAATTCTAGACACTATGCTCAATTTATGTCTTCTCTTTTCATTCTATTTTTCATTCAATCTTCTCCCTTTTTTTTCGCGGGTAAATATTTGCTGTTACTTTGTTCATAATACAACAGTGCAAGTACTAAACTTGATTTCACAGCTCCACTTGGTTACCAAGATGTTGTTGGAGAAGTGATCAAGTTTAAAATCTTTTAGAAGTTCCAAATTTTCTCCTAAATTATTGAATCTTGGCAATTGAGCGGAGAGCGTATATCGACACTCACAGCTTTGAATAAATGACATGTATGTTCAAGCACAAGGCACACCTGTGCTTAAAGGGATACAGAACAAAACAATTGCCTATGACAAGAATTCGCTACGAGCAAAAGGAATCACACGGACAGGGAGTGATATCAAATATAACGGACAAGTAGCAGGGTTCCGAGAAACAAACCAAGATGGCTTTGGATTGTTGACTTCGACGATCCGATCAGCTAACATGGAAAGGGCCGATATCACCAGTCCTGAGAGAGCTGGCGACCTCATCAGCAACAGTCAAGCAAGAAGAGACCCACCCAGTCAGAGCCACCCACACCATATTTGCCATCCACAGGGTCATGGCCCAAGGCATTGCCATCGTCTCTGAATCTCCCTGTTCTCGTCTTTTCTGGATTTAAAGAAAACCCATTTGAGGTATCGGCTCCTTTTTGGAAAATATTGAAAGAAATCAGAGTACGCATAGAGAATTAAAAGGTGAAGTGAAAGGAAAGAGCTACAGAACTAATTAGGAAAGGAAATGTGGGGTACAAGTCTTTTTTTTCTCTACGCATGGGGTACAAGTCATTGATTTGCTTCTTCTTCTCTTTTTTTTGTCTTTTTCTAAGACATTGATTTGCTTATCTCGGCGGGTATTTGTTTTCTTGTCTAGACATGCCCTACCAAAACAAAAACGCGGTTTTAACTAAAAAAAAAATCCTCGCTAAAAGGATAAATCTCTCTTCAATTAGAAGAATGCTTTCTGATTTGGCAGATAGGATTGATTATACGCCACGTAAGCAGTTAATCCCTTCTGGATCCGGGACCACGCTGAGGTGGCACGACGTTGGAGGGGTTCGGTGAGATCGCCGATTCGCCGGTACAAACGTAAGCAGTTAAACTCGTTTCCGAGTTACTTTCTGTACTAATTACAATTTACAACCAGCAGTGCTGGGAGCCCAATTCCTTACGAGCCTAAGGTTGTGTTTGTGTTGTAAAATGTTGGGTATGGGAATATGTGTTGGTATTGGGTTTAGTGAAAAGGTGAAGAGAGAGGTAATTTTTTATAATTTTTGTAATTTTTTATATTTTTTTATGGGAGAGAGAGAGATTATATTGGAGTATTTTATTAGGAGAGAGATAAAATGTTGGGGATAATTGGGTTTGCAAACACACCCAAGGCATACCGAACGAAATACATTGATTCACGTATATTCGTGATAAGCAATCGAGGCCCAACCCATTAAGCCATGCTCTGCCCATTTCAAAAGCCATTTATTAGGAAAATCAGCTATATTTTCTATTAGTGATTGTTTTTTCTTCTACGCAATCGATATTCATTCAAAAAAAAAAAAAGTTTCGAAACAGCCACCGTCAGGAGGTTCAAAGTACTAGGGCCGGTACCGGCGGTGGGCCGTTTAACCGGCACCGATCACCTCTCCCTGCTTAGTAGCGGGGGCGGTGTCGGTTGTCATTTTTCACAAAAAAATGATGAAAATGGCGGTGGCAGTGAAACCCCCCACTGCCACTGCTGGGCGGTTCACTGCCAAACCGTTTTTTTAAGACGACGTCGTTTCATTTAGTATCTTAGGTTTTTTTTTCCCTTCATGGTCTCGCCCCCTCCTACCCTCCCTCATTTCGCGCAGCCGCAGCCCTCGGTCCCTCACCCTCAATGCCCTCTCTTTCTCCTTCAGCCCCGCAGCTCGCCTTCAGCCGACAACCATTTTTAGCCGACAACCGCACCCCCACATCTCTCTCTCTCTCTCCTTCCCTCCAGTTTTGTTGCGATTTGCTGCTGGGTTTGAGATTTTTTTTGTGATATAGTTGCGATTTGCTGGTTTTGGGCTTGGGTTTGTGCGATTTGTTGTGATTTGGTTGATGTTGGATTTGTGGTTTTTTGTGCGATTTGATTGTTGTTGGATTTGTGGCGATTTGTTGCGATTTGGTTTCTGTTGGAACTTGAATTTGTGGCTTTTCTGCAATTTTTTGTGATCTCCGGTGTAGGTAGCAGTAACCGCTACCGTCACCGTCAAAACCGTCACCGTTAGGGGCCGATTTCTTCCCTTAACGGTGGCGGGAGCGATGTCCATTTTTGGACAACCTTCAATAGCGATGGCGGTGGAAAGCATAACCGCCACCGGTTATGCACAGCTCTACAAGTACTGCCTCAACAAATAACCAGGTAAAATAGATAAGGGAATAGAACCAAAAAACATCCCCTATCCGCAACACACTTAGCCAAATAATCCGCATTAGCTTGACGTGAAATTTTAGCAAAACTCCACAATGATCTACACACCGTCATTTCACGAATGACTTTCAATAATGGATCTCAAGTCTCCCACTAATAAAAGAGAACTATCCATGACACCCGATATAAAAAGGAACGAGTCACTTTTGGAAGCCACGACCTCCAGATTTTTAATCTCTGCCTCTCCCATCATCATCCAGATTACCATAAACTCTGCTGAAAAGGGGAACATATTGGGTATGATTTCAAACCGAGCCCATAGAGACACACCTTGATGATTATAGCAAATACAGGCAACTGCCACAGATGATTTCTTAATTGTTGCATCAATATTGTTCTTAACCCAACCATTCCTCGGTACTGTCCATGCTTTAAGCTCGTCTTTTGCCTTCTCTGCCCATGCTGTCAAGTGCATCAGTGAATTTTTTTCATTTTCTTGTCGTGCATCAGTGAGCAACACTCTTGACTTTGGATAACAATACGTAGATTATAGTAACACTGAGTTTTGGCTACTCTGCGGAGAAATGAGGTAATAATGAATGGCCAAATGATATCGTTGTAATTTTGTAATAGCAAAAAAATTATCATAAGAAAGCTAGAAGATATATTGAACTGAAAAATTAAAAACCTCATTGGGCTTGGTCTTTCCAATTTGTGGGCTGTTAGGTGTCTCCGTCGCCCAAAGAATTACAAAATGACCTACACAGGAAAACCAATCCGACCCGGCCCATCAGTTGTAAAACAGTAATAGACGCGTTCCCGCTTGCTGATTTCGTCAGTTTCATTTAAAATTTCGTAGGCCACCTCGAACACCGAAATCGCTCTCTGGCCATGGCTCCTCACTTCTTCTTCCCCCAGACCCTCAGAGCACTAGAAGAAGAGCACGAAGATGGCCGCATCCTTGCGCAAAATCCGATAGACATTGTTTCGCTTTATCCCTCCGAACTTGAAGAGTTCGTCAAAGGTCACGCTCTGTCTCTGTCTCTCTCCCTCTCAAGCACACACTATCCTCGAGATTCACAATGTTTTTCCGTTTGGTTGCTGAAAAAATACAACACAACATATGAAAGGAAGTCAAGCAAAGAAGTCCACTCGAATTGATTGGTCTTTATGTACCTAATAGGCTATTAGCAAGTCTTTTTTTGTTTTCCCTTTTTCCTGCCGTATGTGAGAATTGTGGCCCTTTAAGGTCTTAATTTTGTTGCCCTCAGTTATTCCACAATCAAATAGAGCTTGAATTTTTTAGTTGTAATTGTATTTTTTTCATTTCCTTATGAACCGCAAGGAAATGAAGAAAAGAGTGTAAGCTTTCCAATTGAAGACACTTTAAGGGAAATTAAACTAGAGTTGTTTACTTTCTATTCGGTCGTAATTCGTGGAATATTGCGTTTCTCAGGGACTAGCAGCATAAGCGCAAGACCTCAAATTAATAGAGAATAGAATTTAAGGAAATAAATCCTTTTCATTTAACCTTTCTTTAGATATGGCTCTTCCTAACAGGTTGAAGAGGTTGTTTTAATTATTTACTTTTTGTTTCCAACACTTTTGCTATGCTTTGGTTTTTAACTCATCTTTTTCAGGCAACCAAACCGATTTAAACTTTTTGTTTCTCATACATCTCCGTTTCCCAAGACAGAAAATGTAGGAAATGAAGCGGTACGTAATGTTGAGATTATACGTGTAATTGTTTCCGTGTCACGAGATAATCCAATATATTGCACGAGCGAACTTGAAATTCTCATTGAGGAAAGTACAAAGTTAGCAACCTGATGGGAGTCAATAAGTTCTCCTCCAATCCAACTGTCGGTTCATGAGGAACTATAGAAACCACTTATGCATTTTGCTGGTCATTGTTCTCTTATCAGCACTTTAATCAGAGTCTAATTTTTGTTTCCGCCATGATATCGCCTCACAGTGCTGTCTTTTTATCCCCTAATCTGTTTTGATAGGTGTATCCTTTGATCTTTCGGACAAGGAAATTTTTTGCGTTGAAGACCAAGAAGTCTTTGATCGTGTCTATTCATTGTTCCGAAATTATGCCACTCTCCCTCCATCTTGTAAATTCAATCTGGTAGAGAGTCTTCGGTCCAACTTCAGTGTTCTTCTTCCAAATGTTGATTCACTGATGCGGGTTTCTCAAAGTCAGGATGATGAAACTCCAGTGCTTGATCGAGTTTCTTCACATCGTAATGCTTTTAAAATCTATACATTCTTCCTCATCAATATAGTTATTGCCGAGGAGTCCAACACTGTTTCCAACAACAATACAAAGGTATTCTCTCTCTACTACTTGAAATTTCTTATGTGTGGAGCAGTAGTGTTGTTATTTTGCAACTTCTCCGGCCAATTTAATGAAGTCTTTTGGCCACGGGGTTAGGTAACTGCTGCTACTAGGAAGAAACAGCCAATAAACTCATGGAGTTGGGAGCCTCAAAGGGCTCGGATACTCAATTTGATTGCCAATTCTCTAGAGATCAACCTTGCATTGCTCTTTGGTTCGTCGGACCCGGATGAGAATTATCTGTCTTTCATAGTCAAGTAAGTTGGACAACTAAGGCAGATCTTTTAGTAAAAAATTGCTGTAATTGGTGGACTTGTGGTTGAAATTTTATGGTGTGTTTTTGTAGAAATATATTCTCTATGTTTGAGAATGCAATCCTTTTGAAAGATTCAGACATAAAAGATGCTCTTTGCCGTATAATTGCGGCATGCGCTACAAAATATCACTACATGGCACAGTCATGTGCTTCTATCATGCACCTGATTCACAAATATGATTTTGTTGTCACCCACATGGCTGATATGGTGGCCGGTGCTGAGAAGAAGTATGCTGATGGAAGTCTGGCCAGCTCTCTTATCAGAGAGATTGGAAGGACTAGCCCCAAAGATTATGTGAAGGACACTTCTGGGGCTGAAAATATTGGGCGTTTTTTGGTAGAGCTTGCTGACCGGCTGCCAAAGTTGATTTCAACCAACATTGGTGTCCTGGTCCCACACTTTGGTGGAGAATCCTATAAGATACGGAATGCCCTTGTTGGGGTTCTTGGGAAGTTGGTTGCAAAAGCATTCAAGGACGTCGATGGTGAAGTGAGTTCTAAATCCGTCCGTCTGAGAACCAAGCAAGCCATGTTGGAAATTTTGCTCGAACGGTGCCGAGATGTTTCAGCTTATACTAGAAGCCGAGTTCTCCAGGTTTGGTCTGAACTATGTGAAGAGCATTCTGTTTCAATTGGTTTGTGGAACGAGGTTGCAGAAATTGCTGCTGGAAGGTTGGAGGATAAGAGTGCAATGGTTAGAAAATCTGCTTTAAATTTACTTATCATGATGTTGCAGCACAATCCTTTTGGCCCACAACTTCGGATAGCTTCATTTGAAGCAACATTAGGGCAGTATAAGAGGAAGCTGGACGAGCTTGAACCAGATGTGCCTTTAGAAAGTGCTGTGGATGGTCTACCTTCTGATGATGATGCCATCAAAGAAAATGGAGAAGTTCATGATACGGATGGACATGCTCTGGTGAAAGAGCAGCAAGAGAGTTTGACTGATAGTTGTTTGACTCATGCGGGAGAAGGGATTTTTCAGAAGGATAGTCCTGTACCAGATGTTGGGAACTTGGAGCAGACCAGGGCCTTGGTTGCGTCACTTGAGGCGGGCTTGAGGTTTTCTAGGTGCGTCTCTGCCACAATGCCAATACTTGTTCAATTGATGGCTTCATCTTCTGCCTCTGATGTTGAGAACACAATTCTCATGTTGATGAGGTGCAAACAGTTCCAAATTGATGGTTCAGAAGCCTGCCTCCGTAAGATGTTGCCACTGGTATGCCTTTATATTTGGTCATGCCCTGGAAACAGTCCAAAAATTTTCTTTGCGCTGAAGATGATTTTTTTTTGGTTTCCTCCAAATATTATTGTGGATGGTTACTATATACATTTCACTCTTGATTCACAAAAGTTATTAATAGCACCTTACATGTGCTTTCTTTTGTAGGTATTTTCTCAGGATAAATCCATCTATGAGGCTGTGGAGAATGCCTTTACCACAATTTATATCAGAAAAAACCCAGTTGAAACTGCTAGAAACGTTTCTAGTCTTGCCGTAGATTCAAATATAGGAGATCTAGCAGCTCTGGAGTTTATTGTTGCGGCCTTGGTGTCCAAGGGTGATATATCTAGCAGCATGGTATGTGCCTCACATATGTGGATAATACCTTCAATGATTTAGTTCGAAGTGTTAGATGATCTTGAACCTTCTCAACCCTATAAACTAGCTCAGGAGGTGAGACTTTCCCTTGCACTTATAAACTGACCATCAACCCCTTCCACAACCAATGTTGGGCTAACCTCAACAACCTCTGAGAATTATTGGTAAACTTGAGCTCCGATACCAGTGTTGGGTGGTATTGAGCCTTCTCAACTCCAAAAGCTAGCTCAAGAAGTGAGACTGTCTCTCACACATATAAACTGACCACCAACCCATTCCACAACCAATGTGAGACTAACTCTAACATAAAGCATTTCAGCCCTCATATTATAATAGTTAACAGACAAAGGTCAGTTTTTTTTCAAGACTAAATTACAATTTTTCTCCTCAAATTATCATTTGATTCTCAAAAGTTACGTGGTACGGAAACCGTTCGACATAATAGCTCCAGCGGGTTGGGGGATAAAATCGTAATGAGAAACATAATTTGTGAGTTAGTTGTAACAAGTTAAAACTTGTAGGGTATTTAAGAATCCGATAGTAGTTTGAGAGAAAATTGTAATTTACCCTATTTTTTCTAATAAAAAAACAGTTGCTTTAGCAGCTTAAACAACTATGGGTAAACTAAATATAAGGAAACTGTAAATCCTGTTATGCTGCTTATATTTTGTGCTAAATTCGAAACTTCCATTTTAGGCTTCTAAACTGAACGATAATCCTTTCTAATATATTTATTGAGCTTTCAATATGAGATCCGAAAGTCCAGAGTAAGGTTGTACCAATATGTCTAAATTGAAATTGATCTATTTGTTCTAAGAGTTACGAGACAAACTTTGTAATAAAACAATTTGAATTCATTGTTGGAACACACTGAATTGTTGTAGGGATAGAAATGAGAAGAAATTGAAACCCTTTTTTGTAAAGGAGTTCTATGATGATCATTGAGCAGGTTATGGATCTAATTCTGGAATTTGGCTCCATAGCTCTACTCAATTGATTGTGGGTCATGGTCTGTCCTCCTTTATTAATGTTCTGGCAGTCTCTAACAGTCTACGTTGTGAGAATTTGCTCTTGTCTGTTTCTGCCATTACTTGAAGAAGGAATCCCCTACAAAGTAATTCTTTTTGCAGATATCAGCATTATGGGATTTCTTTTGCTTTAATGTTAGTGGAACCACTGCAGAGCAAAGTCGTGGTGCTTTATCTGTCCTTTGCATGGCAGCAAAATCATCCCCTGGGGTCCTTGGCTCTCACTTACAAGACATTGTTGATATTGGGTTTGGTCGTTGGGCTAAAGTGGAGCCTTTACTTGCCAGAACTGCGTGCATTGCTATTCAGAGACTGTCCGAAGATGACAAGAAAAAGTTTCTGTCAGTTAGTGGCACTAGAGTGTTTGGTATCCTAGAAAGCTTAATTACAGGCTTTTGGCTTCCAGGAAGCATATGGTATGCAGCTGCTGATGAAGCAATAGCTGCCATATATATGATTCATCCCACTCCAGAGACATTAGCTGCTAATCTGATAAAAAAATCTCTCAGTTCTGTGTTTGATTGTAGTGGGGGGAATGAGTTGCAGCATGAAATCGACGGTGGTACTGCCAGCATACTTTCCACAGTTCAAGCAGCCAAACTGAGTAGATACTTATTTATCATCAGTCATGTTGCCATGAACCAATTGGTATATATTGAATCTTGTGCTCGAAAGATCCAGAAACAAAATGTTGCAAAGGCAAAGGCAGATACTGATGCTCAAAATCGACATTGTAATGGCACAACACCATCTGATACACTTCCGGTGAGATCCGGATTCTGTACCTAAGTCATCAACGAAAGTTACTAATGTTTGATCTGATAGAGAAGATGTTTCATTTTGATGTCTTCCAGGACAATAGTATCAGTACTGAGCTAGGTCTTGCCGCCTCTGAAGATGCAATGCTTGACAATTTATCGGACAGAGCAGAAAAAGAAATTATCTCCGGCGCTTCCAGTGGGAAGAACTTGATTGGACATTGTGCATCTTTCCTGTCAAAGCTTTGTAGAAATTTCAGTATGATGCAAAAGGTGATTGCCTCATTTTTTTTCATGGTTTACCGTACAAATGTTTACAGTTAGGTATTATTGAAGCGAATCCACTTTATTTTTCAAAATCTAAGAACTGATATCATATTTATGGTTTTTATAATGTGTGGTGATTGTTTCAGATCTTATTTGATACAAGCTTTTCCAAGCAGTTTCCATGTACCTTCTTAGTATTCATTTTCATCTCTTCCAGTAAATTTATAACGCATCTGCTTTCTTTCAGTATCCAGAATTACAAGCTTCTGGAATGCTTGCTTTATGTCGATTTATGGTCATTGATGCAAAATTTTGGTGAGATCTAATGTTCTCTCTGTCCCCCCCCCTCTCTCTCTAATAAACGAAATAAAACATGATGCTCAAACTGTTTGGGTATGGATTTTCAGTGATGCTAATCTCCAGCTTCTCTTCACTGTTGTGGAGAGCTCACCGTCAGAAATTGTTCGTTCCAATTGTACTATTGCTCTTGGAGATTTGGCAGTTCGGTTTCCTAATCTGTTAGAACCATGGACCGAGAACATGTATGCTCGGTTACGGGATCCTTCAGCTTCTGTTAGGAAGAATGCTGTTCTGGTGCTCTCGCATCTCATATTGAATGACATGATGAAGGTCTGAGAGCATGGATACCTTCTGCTTGTTCTATAGCTTTTGTTTTATTGACCTAAGAGGCTGATGTGGTAACTTACTTCATCAGGTAAAAGGTTACATAAATGAAATGGCTATGAGGGTAGAAGATGAAGATGACCGGATTTCAAGTCTGGCAAAACTTTTTTTCCATGAGTTGTCTAAGAAAGGCAAGTTTTGATAAACATCTAGTAAAATGCAGACTGTTGTCGCGGTGCCTTATCTTTTTTCTGCCAAATAAATACGATATCTTTGCACTTTTCTTGTTACGCCAACAGGAAGCAATCCGGTATATAATTTACTTCCCGATATACTTGGCAAATTATCCAACCAGAATCTGACAAGAGAATCTTTCTGCAACGTCATGCAGTTCTTAATTGGTTCCATCAAGAAGGTATAGATTGTCTAACAAAGTTGACTTGCCAAGCCTTTGTTCTCATTAGCGACTTGACATTTTTGGTTATAATTGCTCCAGGACAAACAAATGGAATCACTTGTTGAAAAGCTTTGCAACAGGTTTAGTGGAGTTAGTGGTATGTATTCTTTCAGCTCTTTAAATTTTCTTCATATCACCATTCTGCTAAGATAATGCTCCTCTTAGATTCTTGAAAGTGTTCAAGATATGATCCTGTTGTACAAATCAACGGGTAAATCACTGCTATTTCATCAACTTTTAAGCGCAAACATATTTTTGAAGCGAATATCATCTAGTAAATACTTCCTTCGTCCCAAAGTTAATGTCTGAGTTCTAAATGACGAGTATTAATGAACAGGTACAAGAATTCTAAGTAATTTTCTAAATACAGAATGATATTGTTTACTATTGATGGCTGCTATATTTCTAGTCGGTGAGTCTTTTGAGGTAGTTGAAAGCTTTAACTTACCCAAGTGTTTTCAATATGTTTATTTAAGTCTTGTAACGTGAACATCTTTTTAAGACCTGGAAGCTGTCATCTCACTCCTAGTTTTGTGGAAACATTTTGTTATTTGTTACAGTGTGTATGGGATGGGGGAAGCTGCTTCGTGTCTTTCTATAAGTTATTATTTTCTGAATTTTTAGCAGGCAGCATTTTCTGTTATGGTATTCTTGTAGCAGGCAACATTTTCTGCTTCTCAGCCCTCGTGGCCGATCGTGTTCATGTTTCGGCCCCATGTGGCCGGATGTGTTGTGTCTGTTTCGGCACTTGTAGCCGGTCTGATCACTGGATCTTTGGATCCAGCTTGTCTTCGGCCTTCTGTGCCTTGTTGCTGATGGCTGTGTCCTCTGCTATGATTGTAGGGCCTCTGGGTCGTTTAGGTTTTTTTGCTAGTCTTCTGGTTTTTTCTTGTATTTTGCCATTGGTAATTTTCTAGGATATTAATATATAGATATTAATATATATTAAGGATTTCCTAGAAAAAAAAACTAGTGTCCATTGAACAAAAGAAGTCAACTTGGTCTTTAGCTTTTTGTGTTTTCATAAATTGTCAAATATAGTTTTTGGTTACTATATGTTGAACGACTCTTTTGCTGCAGATATCACACAATTAGAAAATATTTCTTACTGCCTCTCTCAGCTGGCATTCACTGAGAAAGGAATGAAAAAGCTTATGGAGTCATTCAAGATATATGAACATGCCCTGTTGGAGGATTCTGTAATCGACCATTTCAAGAACATAATAAGCAAGGTATTCAATCGGCTGTTTTTCTTGCACCTCCTTATTGTAAGCATTCAAGATGTCTTTTCTTTGATAAAAACACTTTTTTTTTCTTCATCTTTTGGGGGGTGGGGTTGTTTGGGGGAACAGGCCAAGAAGTTTGCAAAACCAGAACTTAAGTTGTGCATTGAGGAGTTTGAGGATAAACTTAATAAATGTCACTTCGAAAAGAAGGAGCAAGAAGTGACTGCAAGAAATGCCCAAATTCATAAAGAGAAAGTTGGCGGCACGAAAGACTTTGCAGGAGTTAGGAACATTGGAGGGGATAGTGCAGAATCTGAAACTGCTGAAGGTAATTGCAATTAGCTTAAGCTGTGGTTCTACGTTGACTTCCTTTTACTTCTTTTTCCTCATGATTCCCATAGTTTTCTAATTTTGAGGCATTAGATAAAATTTCTGGTGGAGTCTATTAGTGCCGTTTTACATGAAGACCGCACAATAACGGTTGTATTTCAGAGAACATATATTAATGAAGCATCCTGCACGATGGCGTGCTGTAATGAAGTTTATCCTGATAAATTGAATAGCTAAGTAAAGATTTGCTTCTAAACAATATTGTCAGGCGACTAGGATATTAGGTAGATGAGTCATGTACGGTTTTCCCACAACATACTCTACACTGAATAATTTGGGAGTTTTTCATTACTGTTCATAAGTAATCTTTTGATGGTCTATGTATCTTCAAGCTTCCTAGCTTCTCACTTCTTGACTGCTTGATGCAGTAGCAAGATATAACACGGTCTTTTCTCCATTTTTTTCTGGCTGTGTACAGCAATATTCATGGTTGGATATCTGTTGTTTTCCTCAAGGGTATCCTTAGATGTAGTACTACTCTCATTATCATTCAAATACAAGACAAAATAACAGCTACATGTTATGGAACTGGTATTATATGGCATCTGAATCTTTTAAGGCCAAACATGAAGTTTTGCTACCCGGTATAAACTTCTGTATCTCCAACTTGGAATAGCTTCTCCAGTTCAGAAGAGGTATTTAACTCGTATAGTTTGCAAAGGTTATGAAGAAATATATGACTATGATTTAAAATATCCGTTTACTGTGGCATGCAGGATTGTGTCTTGCAAAATGATCGTTTTCTTTGAATATTGTTTTCCTAGATTATATGTTGCTGGGATGGTGAGATTGGTGTCTAACCTTGAGTTCCTTGTAGATGAGACAGAGGGTGAAGTCATTGATCCCTCCAATGAAGGAATCACGCAGCCTAGAAATGATTCGATGAAATCTCAATTTGTTGATTCAGATGAATGTTCTCGTGCTTCCAGTGAGTTGACAGAGTCAGAACCAGCTGGAATCGAAGTTCAATCACCAACAGTAAATACTAAAGGTGGTTTACTCTCTATTCAACTTGTTTTATGGCTTAGAAAAATGGAAAAGAAATATTATGTCATGTAAAATTGCATTGAAGCTCTACCATTTACAGGGACCTCCAAATCCAGAGCTAAGAAAAGCAGCACGAAAGATCAGAACTGCAATGTTTCTGCTTCCACAAGAAGTATCAGGTCAAAGCAAAGGTAGATTTCTGTAGTTTCTGCTCCCTCTTACTGTGTGCTGTAGGGTAATGTCAGCATTGGAGGAATTGCATTTGTATTAGTAAGGAAGATATCCTTTTGTTCTTTGGAAGTTAGAACTACTGCTTCTGCAAAGAGGATTGTTATTATGCTTCCAATATTTGTGCTTATTAGTTCTTTGCATGAAGAGGGGTTGCCCCATCATGAATGGTGGTTTAGGTAGGTCACTACAAAGTAGTCAAAGCTTGTACAGTCGACTGTATGAATTGCCATTTTCCACTCGTGATTGATGTAAGATAGGTCACTATAAAAGTATTTTTATCTACTTTTCGTTATAATTGTTGGACAGACTTCTGCTAAAATGGCATTTTTGTCCTTGAACATTTGGGCTATAACGTGGTTACATGGACCGTTCCTATGGTATCAGTACTTTCAGTTTCAGTTGCTTTAAATTGATTTTAAAGTCCTATTCCCACGGAAAGAAGTCTTACAGCATCTTCTTCCGTGAAAAAAAGGCTAATGAGCACCGAAGGACCAGTCGTAGTGTGACACGTTTATGTTCCATGGGTGGATACACCTTTTTTCTTTAGGGAGCAAGATAATGAGGAAAGGCAAACCAAAAACTTGAACGGAACGAGAAGTTAGCATCATAATGCCGCTTCGTGCAGATGCACACCAGGAACCATTCATCAATATTAGACGTTCAGAAACCTTTTTGGCTGCTCCCGAAGAGGCCAATTTTACTTGCGAGGCATCGCAAAACGTTTTGCCCCTTGTCAACATTTCCACTTTTCCAAAAAGATTGTAGTTGGTGATACCGTGATTGTAATTTCCACAACTGATTGGGCATGATAGCAACTGAGTGAAAACTTACTTCTAGAGTTCTACTCTAAAGGCAATCCAATACAATGATCTCAGAACCCCTTCTACCTGTTTAAAATTCAAGATTAGCTGTTGAAACACAACATACAACCTACTACTGCGAGCACACCATCCAAGAGTTCCATTTCTTCATTAGGAAAATTCACGAAGTTCAAATCAATCCCCCACCTACCAATTTGTAACAAATGTAACCTGGAAGTAAAGAGATTGCTGTGTCAATACATCCAGACGGTTATGAATATCTCAGAGAAACTGGAAGCACAGGACCACCCCTCTCATGTCCTGCTCATATCTCATCTGCCTCAAAGGGATCTCGTTCAGGATAGTCACCAACCTGGAACAAAATTGCAGAGGCTTTAGAGGGAAAAGTCTTCACATTGGGAGTGCGTCTGTATTGAAAAGGCTAAGAATTGAGAGATTTGACTGATACAAACAGAAGAGATAAGCTTAATGCAGACACCCGCCCAATGGATAAGCTTTAATGCTGATCAGCATCACATGTAGAGCAGCAAATATAAAAGCATGACTAGAACATGGCTGCATACAAACCTTTACTTTGTCTGGCCTAACCACTGCACCATGAAGAGAAGGGCAATCAAAGTATCGTACTTCTTTCACCCTGCAACACGTCCAAGAGTAATGGTAATGGATATGGGAAACATAGCAGGACAATGTGTTAAGAGAGGGAGATAGTTAAAGTTAACAACATACAAGGAAAGCAAGCAGCAGCAAACATTCAATGAGCACAAGAAGCAGAGTCCCAACACAAACAAGGATTGTAGCTCAGAATTCAAATGACTCCGAAATAAGTGATGACAGTCACACGAGAAAGAATGAAAAAATCGCACGAGGCCGAGCACATTCATGTCCTATAAAGACCCCCATTAACCTAGTTTAAATGTGAAAAAATCGCCATCAACTAGGATGCATAGAACAAGCAATCAGTTGTTGATGGATTGTCTCTTGGGCATTCTGATAGCATAGGAACACTGCAGCCAATACAATCTTAGCAGACCACTAGAGCCAAAAATGAAAGGAGTACTAGAAGCTAAGGAAGTTAGATAGGAAGACCATTATGATTATAGCCTTCCGTAAATTGTATGAGTAGAAATGATTTATTTGATATTATGGATGATGAGTTATGCAGGGTCCCTCTTTGGTCTAGTCTAGTGCTCTTTTCTTTTGCCTACTTTGGCTTTGGGAGTTGGTTTACTGTTAGAAACCAAGCCTTACCTTGACAATTAATCTATTATCAAAATTAGTCTTTTAAAACTATTGGCACAGGTTTTACATCAGTGATCCCATAATACAGCGACTGGTCTCATTTCTTTTTTATCTTTTATTTCCATTTTTGAGACATGGAAGTATAAAAGATAAACGCAATAAATTATAGTAGCCCCCCAAAAAGGATGGCTCCCATAATAATGGTTGCTGCTCTTATCTGCTACATTGTCACATAGTAGATCCATAATGGCCCAAAGTTCTCATTTTAATTTCCAAAGATCCTGCATTTACCATTCTAGAATTTTTATGGTTATCCTAATCTTTGCTATTAAATTGTTCATAACCTATTCTGACTGATAATTTGTCAACTTACATGCAAATTTAAGCTAAAAATTAATTATTGTCCTGCTATACAAAACAATAGTTCTATCTAATTCATATTTAGTATTTATGCAAATAACAGCACAAGCGTTGTAGAATGCATAATGCATTCATATCTTGATTTTACTTAAACAGCCACTAACAAGTGTTGTCTTCCTAACACATTTTTCCTTTGTGGGTTAGCCTGCAATTGTGAACAACATAGAATACAATTTTGAGAGGATGTTGTAGGAATCAATAAAAATATTACTGGAAAAGAAAGGCAGAACATGAGCCCCTAAAAGAACATCTATGAAAAACCACAAAAAGAAGAGTGAAAGCGCCACTTACATGCCATCATGTTTTCCCAATGGCTCATCATATTGAACTCCAACCCAAAAACCAGGTGCTAGGTTTTCTGCACAACCCACAAATTTTACCACACCTCTTTTCTCCCCAGGTTCAACTTCACATCTATCTCCTACCTTGATAGAAAATTCAAAGAGGCTACATGAGAAGAAATAAGCTCACATGTGCATGGACTTTCAGGTGTTACATACACCACTTTCTTCTTGACACAATTCACAAATTATCCTGGCATAACAATTTATTTGTTGCTTATTCCGTTTGGGGATACCCCATACGAGGTGAATTTTACAAAATGCAAAAAATCCACTGATTATTGATTTTGTAATGCATTGAGCTTATGTCAGTAACATGCAACATGCCTTGAGCTAAAACAGTAGTTAGGTGAGGGATCACACGCATGCTCATACACAGACGAGAGAATTATCTAACCTTGATATTGGCACAGAGATCTTCCATGTAGTTGCCAGGTACCTATAAATAAATCCCAATTAATTGAGGCAACAATTGAGCAATGCTTACATAAACGAAAGTTTGGTAATTTTTACAAGGAGCCTTGAACAGAAGTTATGAAGTCAGCCAATGTTCCACTTACCAACAAAGTAAAGAAGAATAAAATCGCTGGAACTAATCTTGTTCCCAAAAGCTGATGGATTTTGAGAGGCCAATGTTCCCTTAAATTTTCTAAAAGTGCCTGAAACATGCAAACAATAAGAAAATAAATACAGAAACCAGAAAACAGTCAATGAATTGTAAGTTAACCAAATCTACTGTGTTTTCACCTTTCCTATGGTCAAGGTAATATGTTTATACATATATAGCCAAAGAAAGATACATGTACACACATTCTCACATATAAAAGACCTCCTAAATCGAACTTGAGGCACTTTCACGATGTTTTCGACTCATCATATATTATTTCCAATCTCCATGGTATGTAAAGATGCAGTTCTATTATAAATGAAAAGGAAATCAAAAAGAGATCCAACGAAGAAAAGGTAAGACCTTATTGCTTAAACAGCCGAAAGTAGGCCCTTCACAGCATCCAAGGCCATGAAACAGAAGTGTATGAGTGAATCCTTCTCACCATGGCATACACACCAAATACACCAGTCCCTCCAAGTTAAGAAGCTAGCAATCATAAAGGGAGTACAAATCAAAATTACTTGTCCCTTGGAAAATGGTCCAAAAACATTAAATGCCTCCTTGAGTTGAACTAAATTATTTGTAGTGTCACTTGCGCTGTTGACACTGTTCAACTCTCGCATAAGAATTTAGGCCAATGAAGTTCATCTGCACCATGGAGTGTTTTACATTCCAATGTCACAAGCTTCCCACAACAAGATATTCTGAGGCTAATACAAGTCTCCAATGGCCCCAGAAAACTTATCTCTGTCTTGCAATACCCGTGTCCCAATGTCTAACTAACATAAGAAAATGGAGAGGTCTTTTCTTCATAAGAATTTTACAAAAAACACAATAATATGTGCACTTCCACATTTGGCATCTCAACAAGAGTTAAAACTAAGGAAAATGAAAATTTTGCCTATAATAACAAAATTAGCTTTCATAGAAACTTTACCATCACGTTTAGCGTAGGCCTCTTCTGATATTGAGTATTTCTCCACCAGTGAAGTGTCTTCCAGCCAACCACCGGAGCTTACCGATGAAGGATCAAGATCTATAACATGCAACCGGTACCTTTTAACAAACAAAATCCAGTGAATCAATAGTTCAAAGAACTGCACGGACAATAAAACAAATTGCTTTCTGAAAGTCACAATAGCTCTGCACTTCGCACAGCACATCATGAAACCAATTTAGCATGATCACACAGCAATGGATGACAGTTCACCAATCCTATGTTTTTTTTTTGGATAAATAATTCACCAATCCTATGTTTAAACCTGTTGATATACTAACTAAAGCCAAACTGACCGAATACCAGAGGAACATTCATCTAAATGGGTTAGTTTGCGCTTTGCAGCAACCGGAAAGCACAAAGTCCAACAGAGACATAAATCTAGTTATGAAGTTGGGTTTATTTGCGGTATGCCACTAACGCGGCATTTTGTTCAGTGACATGAGGAGTCCTTTCACTAGATGAAACGTGAACCATATTTAGCTACGGCTGCCATTTGCTTCCGACAGCTTTAATCAAGCTCGCGACTTTCAACAACAGTGAAAGCGACCCATACTGTCATACATACAACAAGGGAAGTGAATTCGGCATACCCATCCAGCGGAGAATAGAAACCAAGCGGCCTCGAATTGTCGGTCAAATCCGAAATCTTGGTGTTGGCATCGTCGTAGAGCTCAATGCACATTGAATTAACGGAAGTGCCACATTTTCTCCAGAGCTTTTCTTTCACGGATTCCACTGTCGTCTGAGAGCCATGAGATAGGGAGAGAATTTATGCGAACCCAAAATAATGTGAGGCTTGTTCGGTTGGTTGCCGGGTTTACCTGAAGCGACAAGCGAACGTCAGCTGAGAAGCTCTTCAGGTTGGAATGGGTAACGCGCAAGAGCACGGACTCGTCCCCTTGGATCTGTAATCGGGAAGCCATGTAAACCTTTTCACCTTACCTCCCCTTTCCCTCTGAGTCCCTTCCTCTTCTCCGCACTTCAGCAACAAGCCACGCACTGCCTTGCTCGCTGAAACGATGCTTGTACACACGCTAGCGTCTAGTTGGACGCCCAAGTTTGCCCGATACAAAAAAGAAGAAGAGCCTTTTCTTCGAAGCATTTCCTCTCTTCTTTATTCTTTTATTTTGTATTCTCTAAGCTATTTTGACTATTTTATGACATCCTATAACTTGAATCTGCAAGTTCGGAGGAATTCTGCCCATATTGATAGAAAAGTAGAATCAGTGATCTTCAAAAACTATCTGTTTTACACCTCAACTTTACGAAACAGTACTATAGCAAATGAAATTGATATTGGAAGATTATGTCTATAAAGAAAAAGATATTGGAGGGTTATGCATGTATTTTATTCGACTCCACAATTTAAAAGGCTTAATAATACATTTTATTTTTAAACCAAAAGCATAACTAAAGATACATACAAATATTTACTGATTCAAATAACAAATTTAAGATTAAAAAGTAGCTATATTTTTTACTTCATTTTACATTAGTTTTGTCCTTGATTTCGAGTTTGTTTCTCAGTGTCTAGCGTTCATATTTGGTTTATTAAAAAAATCATCAAAGTTGATAAAAAAAAACCGACCACGTTAATTTTTTTCCTAGTCGACCACGAAGTACATTAATCCTTCGGACCTTCGCTACCCGTTAAACCCAAAGAGAACCCACATGCGTGTGCTCTGCCTCGGGCCACTGCTCCCCCGTGGAGCAAAAGTAGGAGCCACTTTGCAATAACTCGATGTATCAAACTTAAAATGGCGTCCGTGTTCAACGACTCCCAACACACTAGTTCCCAACTCCCAACAAACCAGCAGTCAGAGCGCAAAAGCCCTAGCTCTTTTCCATTCAACCATGGCCTCCACGTCTTCTGTCTCTCTCATGATGCCCTTTTTTAGCTCCGTTACCACTGATCTAAACGACCACGTAAGAGTTGTAAAACTTATCTTTCAACTTGTTGCATATTACTCACCCCTCACTTCCTGTTTGTTCCCGATATGTTGCGGGGAAAAAAAGGAAATGACTGAAAGTTTTGCACTTGAGGTTTTTTTCCTCCGCAGTCTGTAGGTATTTAGTGCCTGAGATTGGCGTAGTTGAGATAACCAAAAATTTAATACGAACAAATTAAGAAGACTGGGGACAATAGCAATCAAAATTTTGATTTTGATTTCATTTCTTGGGAGGATGAACAGAAGGTTAGGGACTGTGCACTATGATCCGGATGTTAATCGTTTTGATCCGAAGAATGGATGTTCTGTGTGGTCGCTGAGAAAGAGAGGGAAAGTTAGAGAAGTTCACATTTTTCTCATATGAGCGTACCTTGTGGTATACTGGTATACATACTTAACTGAGATGCTTATTTTTTTTTTGGCTGAGCTGAATTTATATTTTGTGATCTAAAACAACATATCACGGGAAACCAACTGCTTTCATATTTGTAGATCCATCCACTTTCTTGTCGAGCATGTGTTTAAGGTTAAATTCTTGTACGTTATAGCAATGAATCATCTGTGTTAATGTTCTGTTTGGTTGAGGAGAAAATGTCGGAAAGAAAAGAGCAAAAAAGATAAGATTGTTGGAGTCCAGGTTTTTTCGTGTTTAACTTGGAAATGGAGAACAATAAAACTATAGAATCATTCAAACTCAATTTTTATTTTGCTGAAAATAAAAGAATTACAGGTGAAAAAAAAATCCAATTCGATTGTTTATTAATCATGTTTCTGGTTGTTGTTTCCTCAGAGCTTAAGGGCAAGAAACTTTTTGACGAATTTTGGGTCCAATAAATCAACAAGTTTAAAGGGAAACCAGTTGCTAGTTGAGAGGCCATTCAAACTGAATTGTGTGATAGACAGAGAAATGGACGTTAGCACATCGGCTTTGGTTGATGGCGTTGCAGAGTGCTTAAATGGTATGTGTGGTTTTCAAATTGATGCTGTCAAGAGATGTGGTTTGTTGTCGAAATATTCAGTTGTTAATGTTGGTGTTGTTAATTACAGACATGGAAGTGGAACCAAGTATTTCAACCATGGTGCTGAATTTTGAGAATAAGTTTGATCCTTACAAAGCAATCAGTACGCCACTTTACCAAACAGCTACTTTTAAGCAGGTGATCATGAGAGCTTGTCACTTTTGAGTGCATTTGTGTACCTTTGCGTGGGGAGAGAGAGAGAGAGAATGAGTTTTTTTATTCAAGACACAGATGGGGGAGCAGGACTATGATTATGAAACTGCTGCTATGTTTATAGACTAAAAGTTATTTTATCAAGTCCTTTGTTTGTGGCTGTGCGTCTATACATTAGGAGTTTAGTCTAGGTAAGCATGGCTTGGGTGTTATCACGAACTGTGAAAGTATTTAAGCTGGTGACCAATGCTTTTGTTGTTAGCACAAGTTGGTTGCTTTATTGGCAATGTAGGAAGCAAAAGCAAAGAAGTTAATCTGACTCACTAGGTGAAACGGGCAAGTTGTGATGTTATCAAGTGATCGAGGAAGACCATGGATGACCTTGGACCTCTCCAATACTGGTGTCTCCTTAGTTTTTCTTGTCGATGCCTTTGAAGTTGTAATTTAGTTAATCTTGAAGTATGTCTTCTTTTCCTTCTTGTCTCATTGAATCTTCTAAAACCCTTCATTTTTTAAAGGACGGGAGATGTTCATGTACACAAGGTTCTAAGTAGGTGCTTTAACTCGCCCTCTTTCCAATGAATATCACATTGTCCATAACTTCTTTATCTATACCTTTTAGCTTTCCTTCTGCTGCTATTTATCCAAGCCCAACCTAAGTTGTCAGAGTTTGGCTTTGTCAAAGCTAAAACGATTAGTTAATGAATAGTACAATTGAATCAAACCTTTCCCAAATTTTAAACCTCCTGGGATTATAGTTCAATCGGTCAGAGCACCGCTCTGTCAAGGTGGAACTGCGGGTTTGAGCCCCATCAGTCCCAAGAAATTTAGATGTCTCATAGGACCACCTCAACTGACAAGTGGTATGCTTCTGTTGTTAGTTGAGCTTCAAATCCCTTGACTGAACTTTGTCTCTGGTTGAGGGACAACTTAGTGCCTCAGAACACTTATATGTTAGCACAGTGCAACATTCAGTTTACCTTGTGCGTAGAATTTCTCCTTGTACACAAAGAAATAAAAAAAAAAAACCTGGAGATTTAGAAGTTTGAATCACTAAATATATGTTTATATTTTCACATGCAGGGAAGGAAAAATAGGTCACACGTACAAGTGCGTGCATTCATTTTGTAGTGTCTACAAGATAGCCACACAGCAGACAAGACACAATTGATTGTGCTTTTAAATTGGAGCATGAATTTTAAGCCTATCTGGACTCTGGGCTCTGGATCTCAACCTTTATCATATGAAGAATGTGCTCATTTAGCATCACCCATATGCATTTATCTATGTCTTCTAGGTCTTGATTGCCTAGCCTTTTCAATCTATTTCTTATGACTTAAAACTGTTTATGCAGCCTTCAGCAACAGAAAATGGCCCCTATGATTATACCAGGAGTGGAAATCCTACACAGGATGCTCTGGAAAGGTGAGCCTTTTTGCCTGGTGTCCTAATGTAATTGAAGCGGCTTTGTCAATATCTGAAAGGAGTAATTTTGTTCTTGTCTGTTTAACTGCTTCTGATGAGCTTTAAAAATTGTATTCTTAGCCTCCTGGCAAAGCTGGATAAAGCAGATCGAGCATTTTGCTTCACTAGTGGAATGGCTGCTTTGGCTGCTGTTTCTCATCTTGTTGAAACAGGTGTTTCTGAACATCCTATTCATAAATATTAAGTTTGTTGAAGTTATTAAGAACATTTCAGACTATACATGTAGTGGATTATCAGGACTGTTCATTGCTATCATACAAGTTGGATTCTGTCCTGTCTGGTTGTGAGTTTTTTTAACTCTGCAGGTTTAAATATTGTTTGTACATGTCCTGTATGCACTCACTATGGGAAACAAAATCTTCATTTGACTTTTTGTATGCTGATTGCAAATTGTCAAAACTCTTTGAAGTGTGTCATTCATTTATTGTTAGTAGTGTCATTCTAGGTGAGGAAATTGTTGCTGGAGATGACCTATATGGTGGTTCTGATCGGTTGCTGTCAAAAGTAATTCCAAAAACAGGAATACTGGTGAAGTAAGTATATTTTTTCTCTTTTTTTTTTCTTACCTTAATTCAACTAACCCGTATATTTAACTTTTATATGCTTACAACATGCAGACGAGTGAATACAAGTGATTTGGATGAGGTTGCATCTGCCATTGGACCCAAGACAAAGCTTGTCTGGCTGGAGAGTCCAACCAACCCTCGACAGCAAATATCCGATATTAGAGTATGATCTATTCTTCTGTAATTGTGAAATTAGGTAATTGCATGCAAATCAAAAGCTATATGTTTCTTTGACCGTTGTCACTTGCTCATTTTTTCTGTGGTTAAAGTTATAATTAATATAAGGTGCTACTTTCTAATGTTTCTGTTTTTCCGTTTTCTGGTTTGTCCACCCCTTTTCAGAAATTAGCAGAGATGGCTCATAAACATGATGCTCTTCTGTTGGTGGATAATAGTATAATGTCTCCAGCATTGTCACGACCGTTGACACTTGGAGCAGGTTATCAATATGCTATAGATGTATTTTGACATTTAATAATTCCACTATTTCTCCTTATAATCTTGGTGATTCTCTCTCCCAGACATCGTTATGCACTCGGCTACGAAATTTATTGCTGGACATAGTGATCTCATGGCGGGTGTACTTGCTGTGAAAGGGGAAAGGTTGTATCTCTTGCACAGTGCTTCAGACTGAACATAAAGCATGTGCACAGTTTTAATTTTCATTTCATTAGTTGCCTTATCAAATGAAAAGAAAAAAATTGATTCATTTGTTGGAAATCATGGATCCTTTGGTGTCGAATAACAAGCTTTGATTCATTGACTGGCCTGTAAACCTTGAGAGGAGAATTGTGTGCTTCAAAATGTGACACGCCATGATGAAAAATAGCTTAACAATACACTTATATTTGTTAGAGTTTTCTATCAACAGTATTCTCTAAGATTGAAAATGCCTTTTTGCCTATCCCTTTGGTATGAGTAGCGTTGTCAGGGTCTTTAGTTGTTGCTTATTTATTTAGTGCTTGAGACTAATTTTGAAATGGTCTGAAACACTGAATACTTTCCTGAAAGCACTCCACTTCCATCTCCAAGAAATGTATCTGACAAATTTCTTTCTAAAGCAGTTGTCAAGTTATGGTCGCAGCAGCTAATGCTGTCTGCACGTCAAACTTTGTTCCTTCACCTGCTAACAAGATCATAGAGGAAGAGCTGCCAAAGCAAGTCCTCCTTTTTATTTTTTCAGGGCAATAAATGAGCTTAAATTAAAGAGCTAGGGCGGGGACAATAGTATCTCACAAACCCAGTGATTCACTGATTGACTTAATTTGACTTAGGATGAAGGTGATTGAGATTCAAATCTGAATTGTTGCCTTCTTGATTTGCAAGGTTGACCATGAATTGAGCTTTAGTGATAAAATATATGCGTTGATGCCCAAAATTGCTTACAGTACTACAACCTAGAATCATTAAATGTCATCATACTCATGCTCTATGTTCTAATATCTGGTGGCATTATTTTAGACAAAGGTATTGTATTGTACCATGTTATTCCATGCAAAAAATTTAAATTCTAATTTTGCAAGTCTTGTTATAGTTGACTTAATATGGACTTTATTCTTTCACCTCTTCCTGTAGTTTCACCCACTGTTTTATTTTCCAGCTTGGCAAAAGACTTGTATTTCCTACAAAATGCAGAAGGCTCTGGGCTAGCTCCATTTGACTGCTGGATCTGTTTGCGAGGGATTAAGACAATGGCTTTACGAGTTGAGAAGCAACAGGTGCTGCTTCAAACCTTCTCTTTAAGTGCTTTTTAGTGCTGAATTTCTTGAAAAGCAAACTATTTCTTTCAGGTGCTGTCTTTGGTCTTATTCTCCGTTGTGTTTGTTTTGAGTTTTTTTATTCAGTAGAGACGCTATGGCATCTTTTGCAGGAGAATGCACAGAAGATTGCTGAATTTCTCGCGTCCCACCCACAAGTTAAGAAAGTCTACTATGCTGGTCTTCCTGATCATCCTGGACGTGACTTGCATTATTCTCAGGTGCTGTCATCCGATGGATTTCTGAGATTGGTACTGCAGTATTGAATATACTACCCACTCCGGCAAATATTTATATGTTCACCACTTGCAGGCAAAGGGTGCAGGATCTGTGCTTAGCTTTTTAACAGGCTCATTGCCACTCTCAAAGCATATTGTTGAGACGACCAAGTACTTCAGCATAACTGTCAGTTTCGGTAATCGATCTTTCCCACCTGAAGTTCATGTGAAAGATAAATAATTAACAGATGATGAAGAGTTACATGTTAATCTTATGTGATTGATTTCTCTAAGGCATCACATGTTTAAAAAAAGTTGGTGATAAATGCACACATTCCATCTTGATTATTATGTTGCACAAGAACCTGTCTTTGCATTTCATCTATTCTTCGCCATGTCTCTATTTCTTGTTTGAATAGAACAACCAGTGCCCGAAGTTAAAGTCTACAAAAAATGCAACCCTCTCTTCTCTCTTTAGTTGTGCTGTGTGCTTTGCGTTTGCACTTGTCTATCATTTTTTTAGGTGTCATGTTAGATGGTGGAACATGAAGAAAAAAAAAAGAATGCGAAGGAAACATACATAAAGTTATTGTTCTCTTTTCTGAGAGTAAGATAAAAACTTTGTGGTGGTAAATTATGCTTCAACCCCCCCCCCCCCAACCAACCAACCAAAAAAAACCCCCACAGAAATAAAACATCCCATTTGCAATCATTTTCTTGTCACTCAATTTCCGTAATCAGCTCTCTGATTCACAGAGTGGTTTTAGTGTCCTGCTCTGTCAAAATCAGGAGTTAATGCAGTTGGAAAATGCAGCACGTTCATCATTGCTTTTATGCTATGCAGAATGATTTTCATGTGATTCACAAGATTCATAAAATGATTTTCATCAGCATAGTACCCCTGTGAATATTTGCAACCACTTCCAAAATGTCCTTATTAGTAGTCCTGAACACCCTCTTTCAATCGGCATAACAACAGGCTGATAATTCTATGTGCTAATAAATTTCGAACTTTTGTTTCACAATATTTTGACGTTGCTGTTGTGTTGCTGATAATTAGAATTTGAATATTGTGTACAAGATACTTTTGATATGGTCCCACATCCAATTTTGCTTGATATTTTTGTAAGATATCTGGTTTTGAATCTTGCCTTTGTTGGATTTATTTGTCGCCCTTAACTATTCCCATTTGACCATGGTTTGGACTTTATAATAGTTTCCATTTAAAAATTGTTCCGGCAATTGATTTTTTGGGCTTTTCATGGTAGGGAGTGTGAAGTCCCTGATAAGCTTGCCCTGCTTTATGTCCCATGCAAGCATACCAGCTGCAGTGCGAGAGGCCAGAGGTTTAACTGAAGATCTTGTTCGCATATCAGTGGGGATAGAGGATGTCAATGATTTAATTGCTGATTTAGAGAATGCACTTAGAACTGGGCCGCACTAGGTGCTCGGGAGAAACCTGAAACAGCTACAAATTATCAACGTACAACTCATGGATAACGCAGAAAATAGTAAAACTATTGTGGGCACCATCGTCCTTTTGACATGTATGCATATCCGAGTGAGAAATTCTTTTAGGCCAAAGTAAAGTTTAGATTTTTTTTAATCTGTTAGTCAAAGCCAAAAGATTTAAGACGAATTACGAGATTAATCTCGTTAGTTTTTTCTTCTGTAGCCCACAGCAGGGCATCTCCCGTTCTCTGACGTGGATATCAGGATATGTAGCGTTTATATGCTAGAACGACGTCATTTTGTAACATTGCTTCACTTGGAGGTCAGATTCTTGTATGATCGAGCTCTAATGGCAGCAAATCGTCTAAAGACTGCTCTCTCACCAGTCCATTTTAGGCGAGCGCCAATTCAACTCTAACGAAAAGCACAAGTCCTGGTTCTTTCACTGCCATCTAGATGTCCGTTGTAATTAATCTTAGCCGTACTTAGTAAGTGGAGCTTTTTTGTAACTAGTTAAAAAGGATTGGGTTTGGATCCCTCTCCGATCGTGACCAATTCAAACGTCATACGGGGGTGGGTTAGGCTCTGCCCAAAATTTTGCTTCATTTTATTTTTTGGTTGTTGGGGGGGGGGACTTGTTGCGTCAGTCCTGTCGTTTTACAATTTTATATTACGTGGAAAAGGTAGGACAGTTCCGAAATTATGAAAGCAGACATATCATGAATCACGTACCAACTTAAATATTCGTTTCTTCTTGGACAAAGACGGCTACAAGATCAGGTCCGTAGATTCTCAGGGCGTCTAAAGACACTATACATTTATTTTGCTTTTTAAGCCCTTTTTGGGGTCAATTTTTTTTCCTACCAAAGCACACCAAATGTTGATTCCTACCAATACATGAGGATGTCAATGAACATTAACACACTAAACAATGCCTTCACGGAGTTCAAAATCTGGTTGCTCCAGTTCTAAAATGCTATGTACAAACACTTATTTTCCTTCTGGTGCTGTCAAACCTGCAAAAGCATTCCATATAGATGAAAAGTGATATAAGCCTTGGGAGGAAATACTATGGAGTAGGATAACTAGGTTTGGAAAAAATGAAGACATTTCTCGGCAATTTGCTTTGTGAAGGTAGATTGAGATTGGAACAAAAGTGAACGCATCTACGCAACTACCTCAAAAAAACACAGAACATACCCACTATTCACTACCAAAGTCATCATAACTCAAGCCTTCTGAAATAGTGTCCAACCTCTTATTGTCTCCTGAAGGCCAACGCGAGTATTAGTTTCCATCTTGCTACATGATTCAAACTTCAACAATGTGGCAACAATCTAACCTTGATGTTCTCCTTGTTCACGAGGATCGAGGAAGTTTTCAGAATCTGTAACTAGGAAGGGTGATCTGGGGTAACTCTCCAATATATCTGACATTTTTTTAACATTATATCAGTATTCAATGCAAAGAAAAAATGTACGATTAAAGCTACAAATACTCAAACATGCAGAGTTCTAATACTAAACTAGATACTCTTTTTACCTTTAGTTGAGTAAAGCTATATAAAAAAATCATGCACACAGTTAATGGCTAACTCTGAACGTAACCAGTTCAGTATTTCCACATGTAAAAGGCTACTATCATGTGTTCCCATCTTTATTTTTCTAGTTTTTAAGCTGTTGGCTAAAATGCTTTCCTTTTAAGACAAACATATGAGCCATATAGTCTTTGATAACCAGGACGAAAATCCAGGTGCTTCATTGACCAGAACAGTACTCTTGAGCAACAATAGAGAAAGAAAAGTGCACAGGCACACGCGCACGCGCACACAAACAAACAAACAGATGGAGAGAGAGGACAGACCAGAACTCTGTGAAAAGTCGGCTGTCAGGTCTGAGAGACTGAAACTTCGAGGAATCTGGGTTAAAAATCCAAATGTACTGTCTGCATCCAGAATTGGTTCAGTCAGGGGTTGTGAGTTGGACTCAACACTTGTGAAAGAAGCAACAGATGCATCTCCAATTGTTGGACGCACTTCCGGGACATTTCCATCAGAATCAAACATGTAAGGAGAACTGCCTGAATATCCACTTTCTGATTTGATCATTCCCCCATTTATTCCTTGAATCATACCCATGTTTAAGCTTTGAGCTGATAACATATTTTGGGGGACATCAATCCTACCAGCATGAGCAGACATTTGAACAGCAGCATGCATACTTGGGTGCAGTAATGATCTGCCATTTGTAAATGCATTAGGTAAACCGGAACTAATAGGGTGGTGGATGTTTTCTGCCTTCACAGCTGGTCCTGTATGGTCAGGGGCATAGCAAGCCGAGTTCTGGTGCACTGACAACCAAAGTAACTATAAGTTTCAAATGTGATCGATCATGCCATAACAGTTATTTAACTTGAAACGAATTTGCACTAGTGGGGGATCCTGAAAAACTTTAAAAAGAGGCCATCCTATATACCAATCCAAGACGTGATAAATTTTATATTGTTATTATCCTTAGATTAGAAAATGAACGTAGTGTTAGTTCCTTCATAAAATCTGCAGACTCCAGTCCAAACAAGGTGTCATGGCATCTTTACGGCATCAATCATTCCTTCTTTTGTACAAAAAACATGAGCAACTTCATTTGCCTGGCATCCCGGGATGTTCTTCTCTTAGAACAAACCTATCCAATTACATTGCAAAGGGAGGCCCAAATCGCACCAGCGTGCAACCACCAAACAAACAGATTTTGCGTGAAAGTGAGGCATTCTCAGCAAGTTAAGAAAACTCAGAATTATTGACTGGTCCACCATCTAAGTTGCAAATCACCGCAGGTCAGATGATTTTCTTGGGAAGTATCTTGCCTATACATTTGAGAGTGTTCAAAATAAGACTGCAAAAGAATGTCCATGAGCAAGAACAAATGTCATCGTTTCGAAAAAAAAAAATTAATGACAAAATGACCGAAAAGCCCTTAATTTTCTATTTTATCTTCTTCCATTTCTGTTTGGAGGGGAAATGGCCCCCTAGCCCCCACCCAGATCCATTCATGATGACCAACAACATTCACCTTTTCTTTTTCCCACTTTCAACTCCATTGAATCCTAACAATTCGTTGAAAGGAATTCCAGTGGAATAGCTACAAATGTCATAACTTTCCGTAGTCATTAGTTACGAACTTTGACTTGCAAGGAGGAAATTTTTAACGGCACAGGCGGACTCACACAAATACTGACACAAGTTTACAGTAATCAAGCGGGATCCACTCAAACAGGATGGAAACCTGCACTATATTTATCAACTCTAAAAAGAGAATAGATAAACATAGGAGAGAGGGACTGTGTAAGTCACTCCAACTATACAGTTTCAATATTAATCTTTCATCCGTTATAAACAACCAGCAAATCTTGCACAACCATATTTCTGCCCATGGTCAACACCAGATTACCGCAACAGTGACAGACTGACAAAGGTGATAAAATGATGAGAGAGGATAAGCTGATGTGAGCTGGAGTTCAAGTCACTGGTGGATTAGTGGTTTACACTTCAAAATAAGTAAGAAAAAGAAGAAGAACCGTGCTGCTTGCAAACTGTCCACACTAAAATTCAACCTAAAGAAAGAAAAAGAAACACATGCTACTGAACCACAAGAACACTCAACATGGTTCTACTACAAACCATAGAAATGACTATAACCACTGACATAAATAAAGCCTTACATGATGAAATCTGAGATCCATTAGAAGTAGGCATTGACGCAACTGTTGGGTGTATTTGACGCATTAAATGCACCTGTTGCTCAAGTAACCTGTTGAATTCATTGATTTGGTACTTCACCATCAATCTAAGATAATAAGCCCTGAAGAATTCTCGATTCTCTTCTTCAAGCTTCTGCCAAACTGAAAGGCAAGCAAGATTGCAAGTTTGTGAAGGGAAGAAGAACACAACAAATACATGAATCTCGACCGCAACAGTATTCACTATGGGACAAGGCTTTCAGATTTCCAAAGTTATTTAACCCAATATTGCAAACACATCATTTTGAAGTCACAAGGAAATAAACTAAAACCTTTATGGCAGTACGAAATTGATTTCTCAACATCAATTATGAAGCAACTACACCAACAATTGTTGTAAAGGATATAAGAGACGGTCACAAGTTTAAGCAGGTCATACAAGTTTTACAGTTCCCAAAAAAAAATTTGAAGGCAACGCCTGCCAAAAACAAGTATCCGTAGTTACCAAGTTCTGTGAAACCAGGCTCTATTTTGGCTTGGTCCAGTAGCGTTTCCACGACTTCCTTTTGGTTCATATACAGTTGAAGGCATCTTTCTATGAGATTTTGCACCTGAAAATAGATAAATATACGACCGAAAATAAAATCATCAGAACAGCAGACAATCTCCCTCGTATTGACGATATGGAACCGAAAAAGGTGAGAAAGAACCCGTCATACCATACACATAAAAAGATTAGAAAAGAAAAACAAAGTAAACACAATATTAAAGATATATTCCTTTACCCTCCTCCAAATTGATGCTAGAATCTTGAAGAAACTACCATTACCATAAGAATCACGTAAGTCATATGCTTAAAGATGGAATTGACGGCAAAATGTCACAATTAGAAGGAGCAATTCACGAAGAAAATATATACTAGACGACTGCTTCACAAATTAAGTTCCCAGGAAAAAGAAAATTGACATTCGAAGCAGAGTAATAGCTTACCAGTTGTATATCTTGCCGGGAGACCCTTCTAACGGATCCGCCCGACATATTTGGAGGCAACTCCACGCCGGAACAACACTTGCTTAAGAACACGCCCTAACTCTGCAGATGATGATCCAGCGAACTTATTGAGAGCTTATTTTTCACGCCGAAGGTCCTCCGCTTTAGCTTTTCCAAATATCCGTTACATACACAGAATCGCATGTAACCTAATGCGCAACGAGCAAATAAAGAAAGAAATCTAAGTATCACCGACAAGATCACACAGATATTAGGCGATAAGACAACAAAAGCGACAGAAATGCAAGGTTTTATTTATTTTATCAAAAGCCACAGATTTGTGATAGAAATCAACTCGGACACACGAATATAGAAAAACGTTCAGCTACAAGATTTGAGATAAGAGTCATAAAAATTGGGAGAATCTTAGAGTAATTAGGGATTTTATCAATCTTACCGGAATCCCACTAGATTCGATGGAGTTAGAGAGGGGAATAGGAAGGTGACGAAGCATGTGTCCTTTTTATAGTGGAAAGCTTTGATCAAGCTTTATTACTCTTTCAGCAGTATATTATAGAGATTTTCGGGGTTTTTTTTTCCTTCGGGCCCCTGAAAAAGAGTATGGATTGCCTCGAATAGTGACACGTAGACATGAGGGCCCACCGGGAGAGATCAGGTACTTTTGTCGATGCATCTTTACCATCTAATCCATCTACTTATTCTTCTGGTTTACTGGTTGGGGTCAATCTTTGGTCAAAGGCACCGTCTTTGTCTCCCTGTCAATGTTCTGTACGGTTGGGCGGTTGAGATTACTCTACAAATTATTGGCAAATTTCAAAATCCATGTCAGTGTTGATGGAATATTTTGACAGCTACGTTTTCACCGATTTCAAAAAAAAAATTAACAAATTCAACTACAAAAATTTATAGTAAAATTAGAGGTAATTTGAATGAAGCAAATGCAAGAATTTTGGGTGATTCGGAGAAGGGTTCTATGAGTGGCCTGTAGGCAGCAATAGCAGAAGGGAGAGAGATAGAGAAAGAGGCGGATAGGATGGGCTGAAGAAGAGAGAGAGATGGAAAAAGAGACGAGAAAAATGGGGTGAAATAAGGCGTGGGTTTTCTCTCTCTTCTTCTTTTACTTTTTCTTCACTTTCTTATTTTTCCTGATCGCTGTTAGTTTCGTGCCGTTATTGGATTTAAAGACTTCAAAATATTATCGAGTCCATCCAAACATGGATTCAGGACTGTAGACCTAAAATTCAAATTTGAGACCTGAAACCCGAACTCAAACCACTTACCAAACATAGCCTTAGAGATTTTGGCTTCCTAGGGTCGGGACTCAAGACACAAATAGCATATATGTATCTACACCAACTATGAAGATATTTTGGTAAAATTTAAAAAGAAATAGACACAATAAATATATCTCATTATAGGGCCCACACTGCTCCAAATTTTATATAAACAATATTAAATAGTGTATGATCCACCTATTATGTCAATCTCTTTCAAAAATTTACCATACAATTTGAGTAAAAAATTACGAAGGATCTTGATCCCACAAAGAGCTCTCTAAAGAGAGATCATGGTTTTAAGACAAATGTCTATCTCTTTCAAAAATTTACCATATAAATCGGATAAAGAATTACAGGATCTTGATCCCACGAAGAGCTCTCTAGAGAGGGATCATGGTTTCAAGACAATAAACTTTTGCATGAGCTTAGAAAATCCAGGAAAAAAAAAACCTTTTGCAGAAAGTATAGGTGATGTGATACATAGGGCCAATTGGCACTTGTTTGAAACCGATCTTGGGCTGAAGGGGTGAGCTCAACGTGGGCAGAGTTCAGAAAACCAGAGATAGACAAGAGAGCTTCGAGGAGCAGATTATGCCTTTCCAACTTACTGAGATATGTCATTTCACCTCCCATAAACTGAAATATAACCAATGAGCCTATGGTTGAAGGCATCATGTCAATGTGGATAGAACGCGGAGACTGAATGAGAGAGAGAGAGAGAGAGAGAGGGAACACCAAAGAGCAAAATTCGCCCTTCTGCATTGAGCCTTCTATCCCCTAACTACTTGAGAGGCAGAGAGAGATTCTGGAGCAGAATGGGCCTCTAAATTCGATATCAGCTATACGACTGTCTTGTTCTCTTAACCAATTGAGTGCGAGTGAGAGGGACAGCTTGAAGCAGCAAACCGTTGCTTCTGTTTCCCAACCAATTGAGATGACTTTGTTTGTGTTGTACCCAACAAAAGCAAAACAAAACAAAAATCAAAAGCTATTGCTCTGCAAGCTCCAGCAATCGCATTCTGAGATGTGAAGTTCTAAATGATTTTTTTTTTTCCTTTTTGGGTTACATTAGCAAAACAAAATTGTAACAAAGATATTTCCATGTAAAATATATACATGAACAGCTCTCTCTACACTCCTATTGGACCAGTATAACCAGCTTAAAATTAAAATAAAAAAATATAAAAATCGCACTGTTTAGATTAAAGGGGGAAATTATTTTCCTTGATTACTCATCAGACCACAGTGGTGAGGCCGTTGCATCTAGGTCTCGTTCTATCAGGTGAAAGCCCTTCTTCCAAGGCCTTCCTCTTGTTACTACTGGAATGTTGGTGTTGGTGTTGTAGCTGCTGCTGCTGTTGTTGCGGCTCTTGTTTTTCTTCCTGTGATTGAAGCTCTGAGTTTCCCGAATCTTCTTTTTTCTCTAGTTTTTCTTGTTTCTGATCCTTCAACTTTGTTTTCATCATATGAGGCTTAAGCCTATTCACATCTGATAGTCGCACTGGCTTCAAGAAAAATTCTTCTGCTCCTTCTTCCAAACATCTGTTGGCAATTTTACCCATCAATTAGTTTTAGCTCAGAAATCATTTTCCCAGATGCCTACAAGTTCTCAACCACAAAAAATTCCAAAACAACGTCGTTTTTCCCTGATTACCTGCTGATCCTTGAAGGTACATTCTCAGATGACATAATCACCACTGGTATGTCTCTCAGATAGGAAGACTCCTGTAAAATCCGAAAATCCTATAAATTTCTTAGCTCTGTATGTCCTAATAAAGTATCCCGTGTCCTGTATGTTTCTGAACCAGATGACATGAGAAAGACCCATTCGAAATCTGCGAAATCTTTGCAATATCTTAGACCTGTCTGATTTGTTGGGATCAAAAGTAGAAGGAAAAATATGCCAAGAGATTTTCTTAATTTGTGCAAGGGCTGACACAGGGACCCAGAACGGAAACTCACAAAGTACATCAATTTGGAATGCAGAATTTCCATTGGGAAAGTTTGGACAAGGACTACTGTTTCAGGAAAGGAAAAATGATCTCGATGGTAAAGACCAAGAAAATGGAGGGAATATTGGATGGAAGAGGAAGAAGACAAAGCAATAGAAACCAAAGAATACCTTGATTTTCCTGAGCAAATCATAGCCTGTCATGCCAGGCATACAGTAGTCAGTAATAATAAGATTCACTTCGACTTCCTGCAAAAACACAAAAACCCAAACAAAATTTAGAAACCCGAGAAGAGAAGAAAGCGCAGGAAAATTGACAAGAAAGGTAGGGAATCTCAGACACCGAGAGAAGATTAAAATGAATCATACCTGATGATTGTTTGGGGAAACTGAAGTTGTATCTGGACTGCTTTGGTCATCTTCATGCAAGCCCAGAAATTCTAGAGCTTTAGTACCAGAATCAACTGTAGTTACTGGCATTAAAAAGAAAGGAAGTGTTTATAACCAATAAAACCAAATTATAAAATGGAAACAGAAGACAAGAAACAATAATAACTCCGCGAATACAAAACGTTTACACAGAAATCTCAAGAAGATGTTTTTCTATGTTTAAGGTACCTTGATATGATGAAACTTTGAGGAGCTTCTCGATTAGCTTTCTATCTATGAGGCTGTCATCAACTGCCAAAACATGAAACTGAGACTCTGCAGCCATGCCCATTGCACCAATTAAAGAGCAAAGATCAGAGCCAAAACCACAGAAGTAGAGGAGAATATTGTAGAGGATGCTCTAGAGGAATTGCTTTCTCTCTGTGTCACTTCCTCCTTGGCACTCTGGTTTGTGTAAGCTATGAGAGGAGAAGGAGAAGGAGGAGAGACGAAGAAGAGCTTTGTATTGAAATTAGACCCACCAAAATCCACATCCCACAAAGCAAGATCCGACCAGATTTCCTCCCAAATTTTCCAAGTTGATTTTGAATTACAAAGAAAGCAAGGAAAAATAAGCAACCGAAAAAACAAACGATAGAAGAATAAAATAAACCAAAAAAATCCTTGTGAATATTTTTAAGTTGATGGGAGGTGGGCTTTATTTATATACGAGAGAGAGAGAAAAATGAGAAATGAGAAAAGTTGTTAACGAAAGAAAAAGGAGAAAGGTTCGGGAGGTGAGAGCCGAGAGGGATGCGGGGGAGGTGAGTATTGGGTAAGAGAAGGGGGAAGCAAGGGTTGAGAGAGTGGGACCCAGGAAAATCCCCTCAAGAGATACAGGTGAGGTCAGCAGCGGTGCCTTTTTCCCCGGGCGTGAAATCATGAGGCGCTTACCATATCTTGAGCAGGTCGGGGCGAGTGGTCGCGATTGCAAAAGAGAAGGCAATTTCTTTTGATTCCCTTTTAAAGGTTTGCTTCCCATGCCCATCCATCTTCTTTCTTTAATGTGCCACTCACCGTCATCCATAGTCCATACCATGCATTCATGCATCTGGATCAGATTATGCAGAGCTTTCAGAATCTAACCCGACCCACTAACCCACTCCATGCCCAACCCAGATCCATCAAAATCCAATTCGATTTGTGTAGTTAGTGATATTGGTTTTGAAGTAAAGTAACTAAAGTTTACTCTTACACACTCGAGAAAGAAAAAAAAAGTTTACTCCTACAGAATTGGGGAATAGTAATAGGGAAGCAAGAATTATGGACATAATTTCTAATGACCACCTTCTTGAAGCAACAGTTAGAATAGTTATGGCTTAATGCCTACATTGAGATAGGATAAATAACTTTGGTAATTTCCTATCTAAATTGCATGATAGAATTCGATAAAAGATAGATACAACAGGTCGATCTCACCTTATTTAATGCTGATCGTGTTTACTCATATAAAATTTCGAACAGCATGAGTTGGTCTACTTGATGTGTCTATCTCTTTAAATTCTACCATGCAATTCGAGTAAGACTTGCAGAGAATTTAATCGGTAATGTCCAATGCAAAATAAGAGTTGGTGTTCTAAAAATAGAAGAGTTACTATTTGGCCACAGTTGCCTACGAGGACAGATTGGCTTGTAGATGCACTTTCTTGTTGGTAGACTTCAATTTAAAATTAAGCTTGTGCCACAAACTTTTAGTACATTATCATTCAGGACGCGCTATTCAAACTTAAGGTAAAGCTTTCTATAGATCAACATTGGATCGACAAAACTTTGAAGGCAAAGTTTGAATTTGATTCCTTTGTCTTCAGTGCTGTGAAACTTCTTCACAGCTATGATCAGAAGGGACAAGACAATGAAGCCATAGTTTGAAAAGGTTATGGGACTGATGATCAGCTTGATCCTCTAGAACTAGAAGGATACCACCAAAGTGACCAAACCAAACCACTATTTTGTGCATGTGTCTCCTATATATATCAAAAATCATTATAGATCAGTATCTTCACTATCGTCCGATATTCCTTCCACTTGTGGATAAAGGAGAGACTTGTAGATCCAAAACAAAGAAAATGTGGCACATGCAAGGTATTGATAAAGCGAAGAAGCACGAGATAGTGGGCCAAGATTGCCCAAATCTTCAATTTTTTCCCCCATGATTGGATGGCCGTGACCCCATATTAAACGTGATCGACGTTTGAGAATCCGCGTCAAATGTTTTGGTCAGAAACTCATTACTCTCATGTGTTTTATGTGGACGACTCAAATCAACAAGTGAAAGGAGGAAAAATTGACCAACACCACCTGCCATTTGATCTCCACTGCATTACACACTCTCAGAAATATCAGTGGTCTTCAACTTATCAAATTAATCACATTCAAATTTGTAATATATATTCACCACAAACCTATACTAAAGGGTACAAAGTGTATTTGACCTATATATATAAAGAGAAAAGAAATTGAGGGCCCTTGAAGTTCTTAGGAGTGTCAAGGTATATGACCATATTGTCCACCATCAATTCATTCAACATGTCCCGTTGTTTTTTTTGGGCGTTTGTTGTCCGAAATGTTGTAATTCTTTATTACTATAATATTCAATCAAATTTTCTATCTCCTTATTTTTTCACCAACTCTTACAAAATATCTTCATTTTTTCACCAATCTCAATACTCCAACATTTCCACCACCCCAAAAATTTCACAAACAAACACCACCTTTATTTCGCAGCAAAGATTCCCCTACACACACTAGGACATTGTATACAACCTGTCACACATAATCCGCAGCTTGCTAGATTGCAGTCTTGCAGAAGCTTATTTCGTGCATGGGGAGCCATATATGCCCAAAATTGCTAAGCCTAAAAGGATTATGCCCCGCTGCTCATCTCAATCGTCTTTTTTTTTCATCTTTCTTTCTATTGTATGGGATACTATTTTTAAGTCGCATTTGGGCTGCACAGTCCTCTCACTATTGTCAATTTGAGGCTTTATTGACGAAGCTGCCCAATTGGCAGGGTAGGCTTGTTTCGTCGTGTTTAGTGAGTAAAACACCATCGTCTAAATAAAAGTCTGTCCTTCTAACATTTTAACCATAATGGTTGGGGGAGGGAGGATGTTTAATGTTTATCTAAATATTGAGAATTTGACAATTTGGTCATTAGATTTATATCCTTTTGGTAAATGAGTCATTCACTTTCAAATTTTATCTTTGAGTTTTTTTTGACGAAATGATCCTTCCATTAGTCTACCGTCCATATACTTAATGGAGCTCTCTGACACGTCAGCAAATTTGTATCGATTGACAGCTTAATGTAGCGGTCGACCGCTCACTTTTTACACATATATCTAGTCCACCGCTTCAAATCCTTTAAGCATATGAAAGACAGGCTAACGGAAGGATCATTTCGTCAAACAATGAAAATTCAATTACTAAAATTTTGAAATTTGAAAGTGGAGATTTGTATACAAATTCTTGAGAATGTCATCGTATCCAAAGCTACAGTTATTATTAAGTCAGGTGAGTAATAGTAGTAGTTGATTGATGGATGAACAGGTCTAGGCAATTGTTCGACCATCATGGACAACGGTACGTACCACCCTGCAATAGTTAGATTTTAACAGTGTGTTTTCAGACAAAAAAGAAGAAGAAGAAAGATTCTAACAGTGTTTGTCCACTATTTGGGAACCTTACATGTTCTCCTCACGTTCCATGATCAGCACTTGAGCCTACCGTTGTCTCGAGGACATTGGCTGCTCATGGACCACTAAATCAATCTCGGATCCTGACATTTGATTTTGTTATTTTGTTCTTGGCGATATCTACATATTTGGACCAAATTTGTTCCTCGTCCCACCATTTTATCACCTAAATCAACCTTTATAATAATTACTTGTCCCAACCAACTATATTGGATCTTATCAAGTTTTCATATTTCCTTTGAACTTATCGTAACTTTTTTTAGAGAGAAAATATAAAATAATAATTAATATATTTTACACTCTTTGACAATTTATTGACGTTAGAAATACCTAAAAACATGTCTATTCTACAATTCTCCAATAATCGAGACCTATTTATATATATACACTCACAAGATACCTGAACATGACCAAAACCCAAACATTATCAGAACCCAATTGAAATTCTACAAGGGGAACTGCCCAACATCTGAATTACACAGCAAACTCGCAAGAACATTCGAACTACCCACGATACTCTTTCCTTTTGTTTTCGTATCGCATAATTCTCGTTTTGGCTATGGACAGCACAAATGCTCCAAATAAGCTTGAAAATAACAACTTGGAAACTACGGCATCATATATATATATTGTATATAACTATTAGAAAACTCTTCTTTATAGAGTCTTCCTTCCAAAATTACCAAAGCATCAATAGCTGAGTACTGTTTCTTTTTTCTAAGCTGCCTACTTCATCCGTACGTCAAGACACATTTGAGAGGCAAAAAATTGGTGCTGAAGATCATCTACCGCCCAAATCCAATATCTTCATTCAGACAGAAACGTATCTGAACTTGTTTGAAAAGCACAGCAGATGCTGCAGAAACGGGCAACTGATATCAAATTTGGAAAGAGGAAAAAGCCAAAGCTTGACATATGACAGTGATTATCTTTGGATTTCGTATCAGATTATGCAAATAAAACCCGTAGTTGAAGCCCCAAATGAGAGTAGGACGGGCCGGTGACTTTTCTCTCATGCAGATACGTACAGAAAATAACGAAAAGGAAAAGAAATTGATGAAATCCCACGACACAACTCACAAGACCCATCCACCTTTTTTTTTTCTTTTCTTTTCTTTTCTTTTGGTCTCTTTTCTTGTTACAAGACCCATCAACCCTCTGCCTTCATTCGAGCCCCTTAATCTCTGAACTGGAAGATGATTGGCTGGAGCTTTTCTCAAAGAGGGTCCAGACTCCAAATGGCAGTCACTGAGAAAAAAGCAGAGGACTGAAAGCGCGGATAGTGCATTCGTGATTACGAAATGTGCATAAGCTTGCAGAAAAGGGTTGAATCAATAGGGGGCATCTTTCGTCACCACATGGCTTGTCACAGAATCTGACAGGTAGAATACTGATTAGCATTGGCCTTTTCGCATGCCCATATGGTCCCTCTCCTCCCCTGTCTTGGGGCTTTTTTAGTTCTTGGTCCCCTGTTCTTCTCTCTCTCAATCTCTACTCTCCCCCACCATTTTGAAAAAGAAGCTGCCCTAGATTTGATTTTTGCAAAGTGGGCACTAATCATCATAATCTATAATTATTATTTAGAGCAGATTGTTGTTGGATAATAATATCTAATGTCAAAGCTTCTTCTTTTTTTCGCCTCGAAAAGATCGTGACCTTAAGATAATGAATTAAAATTCTACCCCACTTCATATGGAGAGCAAGGAGAGGTCATGGCCTCCCCTCCCCTAATAGTTAATGTCATTAAAACTTTCTCAATTACTTATGCGTCCTCGTTGACATTAGGATAATAATAAAGTATATAAAGTAAAGTAATCGTTGACATATAATGATAATACGGTATAACAAGATAATTAAGTGATAACTCTAAACATTATATGTCAAGTGATGAATAAAATATAGAGTAAATATAAGTTTTTTTTTTTGCCACAAATCATTCGGCTGGCATAAGAAAATTAGAAGGGGAAAATACATTTTTCACCCACAAACTACCATAGGTTTGACACTTTGCACCCTAAACTATCAATTTTGATATATTACTCTTTAACTACCAATTTTTGACACTTTGCACTCTTTTTCAAAATTTGAGACTAAAATGACAATAATGTCATTGACACATTTTGTATATAGTAAAAATATTATTGTAAATTTATTAATTTATCAAGGGTATTATTGTCAAATGGAAGGTGCAAAGTGTCAAAATTGGTAGTTTATGGTGTAAAGTGTCTAACATTGGTAGTTTGAAGGTGCAATGTCTTAAAGATGGTAGTTTGGGGTGCAGAGTGTCAAACCTATGATAGTTTGAGGGTTTTAAGTGTATTTTCCCCAAATTAGAAACATTTTAGATATGAGCATTTAGATTGCAGACTTTTATATAGGAAAGCAATAGATTAGAGATGCCAATGGAATAGATGAGTTCAAACTGCACGTATATGTATATATGTATGTGTATTTGTGCGTGTGAGTGACTCGATAATATTAAAAGCTAAATATATATTTTGTAACTTTCAATTATGGATTATTAATATTGTATACTTTAAATTATTATTATTTTTACATTGTATCCACCAGCTACACATTTCGGATAACTTATATAATTAATCAAAAGATTTTATTACGACTTCACACATAGATTGTCAGTATTGTGAGAAACACATGGGACAAAATTGTCATTTCGCAAGGGATTAAGAGAATTTAAAAAAGCTTTTTTTTAAAAAAAAAATCAGATGTTTAATATTTGACTTGTAATAGATTAATAATATTAGTTTTGTTAGGTCAATGTCGACACCATTGCAATTAATATTGAGGTGCTGGAGAAATTTTAACATGTGACCAGATATGGTGGAACCTAATTCTGTAGCGATCAAACAAACGGTGACAACGAGACGTGCCCAGTTGAACCGAACCCATGTTTAATTATATGCCCGGCCTCCAACTTTGATTATGATTTGATCAGAACGTATATCGTACGTGTACAAGCAAAATATTTCGCCAACAACGCAAATCCATATATTTATGTCCACCCAGAGGATTTGGACTGATCAGTTGGGGAGGAATCTAGCTAATTGATCAGCAGATCCGTATCAAACTCATATGTTGCCCACATGAAGGAGGAGCTAGCTAATAATGCTAAGCGAGCAGGTGCAACCAATTATGTATCATAGTATTTTTAATTGCAAAATGATTCAGCTTATTTGCTTGGTGCAATGAACCCACCAGCGAGGGGCTATTAGTTTTAGGAGATATGGCTAGCTGTACGATTAGTTTAGAAGACTAAGATCGAGTTTTATATTACGCTCATCAAACTACATCTTAGCTGGTTATCATGGAGGAAATCATGCAAGATTAAAAAAAATTAGTCTATTTTATCCAAAACCCACTATTTTTACCGAAGATGCATGGAAATATCCCGAGCAAATATACTATTATATTTGTTCTGGGAGCGTATCGATGATCTTGAACCAGGAGATGGCCGTAATTATGGCTGATTTGACGGGGGAAATGGTCCCGGTCCGGCGGTCCCTAGTCTCGTAGTTCAAGGAAAGAGTTGCTGTTCAAAACGAAGGATCCTTCACACGTTTGGAGTCTTTCCAAGACATGATTCTTGCCGGGTATTGTGGGTCAGGGCTGCATCTAATGAGAAAAGGAAAATGTAAAGTAAATAAGTTATTATTATTTATTTCGGAAAAAAAAAAAGGGTTTTGTGGGGTGCACCTGATCATTTCTTATAGGACTGGGAGTAGGGAAATCCTTACTCCTGTCTCAGTAGAAATCAAATCATAGATGTTACGCTGAAGTTTGTTCCGGACTTGGACCAGCGACCGAACCCCTTCCATTTAATTCTTCATGTTGTTATTATTAGAACGTGAAGCTACCTGTCATTTTCGGTCAAAAGATCTCTATATCTTCTCACTAATTGCTACAACATGGACTCATCTTTCGGTCAGTACTTATTTACGACTCTGTTGATTTAATTTAAAAATGTGTCGATTTTTTTTCGACTATATGATAATTTAAAATTCGGGGAAACTATAAGTAAATATTTCCTTAAAAAAATTACCAAAAACAAACATAGAACGAAATTTACTAGATCGCAACATCCATGGCAAGTTTTTACTCCAGATAATAGACATGAAGTTCAAAGATTGAGCTGGTCAAGTGGTGTAAAATGGCATGTACCTGTTTTGGGGCGGTTCGTTTATGCAGTATTCTCAGGATTTTTTTGTATTCTCGCAACACAAAAATCTTACAACCAAACATCATTTCTAACCTCACATAAAAATAACTACAACACGCATACCAATAAAGTTAACACCACCTAAAAATTCTCAAAACACAAAAAATCCTCACAACACACCTAACCGAACACACTCTTGGTGTTCCAACTCCGTTTTGAGCAAGTTCTGCAGAGACGAAGTGGGTAGAACAGTAACTCCGATTCAACAAAATGGTTTTTTTTTTTTTTTCTGAGCAAATCAAATACATCGTTTGGTTACTCGCTCAACCCCTCCTAAGCAACATAAAAATCAAGCAAAATCAAAAGGAATCATTTTTTCCAGCCTAGATTAGGAGCAATGACGCACTGGTAGATTAGGATCTCAATCCACGTTCATGCACCTTTTGTATTACTTCACTCATTTGATTTTGCTTAAACTATGTTGGAAATACCAAGACTGCATGCTTATATTAATAATTGAGCTCGGCTAGTTGTGGTTGCTTTTGGAAACCAAAGCCAACTCCATTTGTGATTTGCTGTTGCTTCCCAACTTTAACAAATACCATTTCAAGAAATGAAATTATGCCCTTGGGAGCTCTGTTGAGGCATGTATATATGGGTGTCCCTTGGAGACCCCTTAGGGCCACAATTTCCTGTCCCCAAAATCCATGGTTCCTTTGGAATCACATGGATGGATTATTTGATGAAAACCCCCTTTTACAGAAGTTAAACACGTATCAGTGTCTCTGCAAAAGAAAGTGAAATATTCAAAGATTCCGAAGCTAGAGAGAAGAAGATATGACAGCTTCCGATGTATATATTATAGCAAACTAGTGAACCCCATTAAAATACTCGAGAAGATCATTGGGTGCGGTGATGTCTCTTGATTGATTAAAGTTGGAGCAAATGTTGGATGTGATGATGTCGGCGATTTCCAGCACCTGTAGGCTGTAGCACTTGGGTCTTTCGCCCTAATGAGTTAAAACAGTTCCTTCCAACCGTGTCATTGTGAAGAGCCTATATTTATATTCATTTACGCCATTCAAATTATGTAATGGTACAGACTCGAGTCGAGTTCTGGATTCAATAGAAACTGGGCTAGGCCCATTAAGAGCGAATAAAGTACATGATTGTTTTCACCGAAGAGCCCGAATAAGTCCCAGCTTGGGTTCAAGACTTCAGACAACCTTGTCTGGTTCACGAGAACATTCTTTTGTTTTTTCAATAAAACCTATATACTTAATAGCCAATACTGGGCCAAATCATGGGCCTAGATTAATGAGAAACTCTATATGGCCCATTGACTTGGCAAACACATATCTATTTGGTCCTCAGCGAGGCCGGGTTTTTGAACAAATTTCTGATCTTCTCGTAGTCATCAAGTGAAAGCCTTTTTAAATCAAAATGAAGTTGACATTGAACTTTTGCCTGATTTCTGCAATAATTGAAATCGGGTGTTATGAAGCCGCTTTAGACTGGTAGGTGCGATCCGTTACAATGCTATAGCCTATAAGACGACTAGGGAGTCGGGAAGGGGCTCGCCCGTGTAATTTCCGAAAGCTCACTGTCATGAGAACTCCATCTCCATCGACTGGGTTTGTCTAACATGTAAAACTAAGCTCTCTGGCATAGCTGTAAAAATCGCCTCAAATTCATAGGACACGACATATATAATCTTTGTCACATCTCCTCTCTCAAGGTCCAAGAAATGAAGTTCTAAAACCTCGAATACCTTTTTTGCAATCAGAAGTTGATAAGTATGGGTGATGGTAGATAATTCAGGAAAGAACTTCAATGATACTTCTCTTTCAATTGTTTTAGTCCAAGACTCAACAATGCCATACTCCCTTCATCACCCATATGGTACAAACCAGATTGAATCCTAATCTTGTAGTCACTTTTCTGAGAATCAAAAGCAAATCTAACAGTGTCATCATTGTCAAAGCTAGTAGGACCTGGGAGAAATTTATATTTTCTAATGCTTGGATTCCATAGATATAATCTGCTATGGAAGCGACTAAAGAGACGGAGCATGCCATCAAAAGAGCCCACTAACATGGAATCTGCTAAAGACTTGGAACGTCCTTGTCTCTGCTGACTGCTGAGACTGCAGTCTTCTTTGCAAATAACTTACAAAGTGGTTAAAAAAAACCAAAAAACAAAGTGGTTTGCGAGAATACCGAGGTTGTTCTAGTTTCTCACGTGACAAGTATAGCAGATAGTACCTTGTATTGGATAAGGATTTGGCTCGACTCATGATATGAGTGTGGATAAAATACCGGTCCGCAATGGAAGAGCGCCAAGATTTACATATTTACATACGCACCGGAATCGGAGTAGCGATTTTACTGGAAGCCGAGTCAGGATTTCGAAGACAATGTCGTCTGACACAGCCTGGGATGAAGAGCATGGCATTTTCGAGCGCTTAGACATGGACATCTTAAAAAAAAACAAAAAAACTCGACTCTTTTGCCCTGTTCTTTCTCTCCTTATACGGCACCGTTCAGCTTATTCTCTTAAATTGTATAATTTTTCTTTCTTCTTTTTGTCAATGTTACGTCCACTTGGCTTGAGTGGGTGTCATCTCTGACAGGACTTTAATACGTGGCAACGGCAGGATCCCAAACAGGCAGCACACTGTGATTCGAGCATACGTGGACTCTCTTTATCACGTCAGCAGTTTTCATTAATTTTTTAAATAGAGAGAGTTATTTTGTTAACAGAAATCTTACCTATTGTTATATAATTAATTTTCTTTTACAGAAGGGCATATTTGTAACTTTAGAATACCTAGGTGTTGTTTGTTTATCGAAATTTTGGGAAATATTCCCAAAATTTTGAAAATCTTTTAAATGTTGAAGTTTATTGGGATTTGCGAAAAATTTGAAGTGCATGTGTAAAAGTTAAAAATTTTGAAGTATGTTTGTTTTGTTGGAAATGTTGAGCCCCCAAAATTTTGAGCAAACAAACATGTCCCTAGGGTGTATTGAAGCCTATTTTTAAATTAGGGAAAAATACTGAAACAGTCTCTGTGGTTTCACGTTTTGACAAAATAGTCCATGTGGTTTCAAGTTGAACGCGTTAGTCCCAGTGGTCAGCAAGTTGTTGCAATGCAGTGCCTCCGTCAACCCACTTAACGGTCAAAACTACCGGGAGGACCTTTTTGTTACATGATGCATACCTCAGGGACCAATTTGTTAAAAGGTGATACCACAGGGACTAAAAATAACAAAAAGGTCCTCCCAGTAGTTTTGACCGTTAAGTGGGTTGACGGAAATCTAACGGGAGGACCTTTTTATTACATGATACTTACCCTAGGGACTAATATGTTCAAATTGAAACCACAGGGATTGTTTATGTACTTTACCCTTTAAATTATCTTATAAGTTAATCTCTTAAGATAATTATCAGTGTTTTGTGTTGTTATCTAAAACAACCTACTGTTTTAAGTGGTTTTTAATTTCTGTGAGGCTCATTAACCTATGTTTTTTAAATAAATAAAAATTATCTAGAAGTTTATCCCATCTCACTTGACAAAAAAAAAGTCTATCCTATCTATGCGAAAATTTGAATTTGGGGCCAAAGTATAATATATTAAATTTTGGAGCTAATAAACAAAAGCGTACAAAATTTCTTCATTTTTGGCGGGCCACGCCCCATAGTCGGGCCTTGGCCACAACAGTAATCACTAATCAACAAAAATTAACTTAATCTTTTCAATATATATGATTTTCTTCCTCATTTTAGCGTATTAAACTACACACGGTTAGCAAAAATCGGAAAACGTGTATATATACTTTGCTGTCAGGCATGCAGGAACTCACATATTTGGAATGTACATTAGTTTGTTAATTAGTTTCCTTATTATCCTTTCTAGCTATCATTGTGTGTTTTAATTTTCTTCCTCGTTTTGGGTAGGAAGCAGCCTAGAGCAACTAGGGCATCCGCTCATCCTACCGCTCATATATACAAATGTCCTTCAAATTATATTCCCCTGACGGGCAATATGAGACCAAAGTTCTTGTTGGCAGCAACCTTCGTAGTACTCGTCTCTGCCTTTGTAGCCTTCAACCGAATTAGACATTCCCCTCGTGCGTCCCATGTTGACCATCTTGGGCGATTTGAAGCTGTTCCAATTGAGGGTGCAGTTGGACCGGAGAGCTTCGCTTTTGACCCACTCGGCGGAGGGCCCTATACCGGCGTATCCGATGGCCGGATCATCAAATGGCAGCAAGACGAACGGCGGTGGATCAACTTTTCAATAACTTCTCCAGAGAGGTATGCCGTATGCCCTACCCTATCTTAAAACATGTTCTATAAGCCATCCTCAACCGTTTTTCTGTATTTGGTTGATATTGGAGAAAGCTCCGGATCTCTAGCGGAAGGAGAGTAAGGAGGAGTATGTTAAAGGCTGGGTGTCGTTTAGATTACGCATACCCTCGGTCTCCTTAGGTGCCGCATGAGATCGAAGGCCACAAAATCATGCACTCATGAAAATGGTTGAATTTGTGTTGCTTAGATATGTGTTCAGGCCAAACGAGAAGGTAGGATGAAACTGAGCACTTCTGTATATTTTTGTTTCCCTGTTGCAAGAAAATGAAGTTGGTGGTGATTAGGCTGCCAAACTTGGAGTTTTGCTATCCGCGGACAGAGGTTCGTCTTGGACACAGAGATAGCATTGGAGCCTCACAAATTGTATGTTTTGTTTTCTCTGAAAAAATACACCATCTTCCTGGCCCTATATACAAAGCACAGAACTTCCCTCTGGTAGCATGTTGGGCCATGTGAGCTCAGAGCTTAACTACCCAATCTTGTAGTTTGTTTTATGTCTCAAAACGTTTTCAAAACGTTTTCTACTCATTTTTTTCATCAATTCCAATATCTTTTCACCAATCCCAATAACTTTTTACAAATTCCAACAACTTTTAATACACTTTTCACCAATCCCAAAAAAATTTACACTACTTTCAAAAAAATAAAAACACAAAAATATATCTCAAGACCTAAACCAAACATTGTTGTGTTTGTATTGTAATATTTTTGGTATGAGAATATGTGTTGGTATTGGGTTTAGTGAAAAGGTGAAGAGAGAGGTAATTTTTTATATTTTTTGTAACTTTTTATATTTTTTATGGTAGAGAGAGATTATATTAGAGTATTTTATTAGGAGAGAGATAAAATTTTAGGAAATATTAGGAATGCAAACGCAACGTATTTCTCCGAGGACATTTTCAGCACTTCTTATAATGCCCTTGTACTCATTCAAAACTCGAAACAAAAATTCGGATTCTCGAGTCTTCCTACTTTGAATTTTGCTCTTTCTAATTCTAGATATCCTTTCGAACATAGTACGGTACATAAGTGGGGCCACTGGGCACATGGAACTTTTCTTTAGGCCCTTTCCTCTTCTCCTTAATCGTGGTCCAGGAAAATATTCCGGTACAGTACGACTCACCCAATGAAAACCAAATTCTTTTCTTTAAATGGGACATTTGATCCAGCATATCATGATCTAGTGGAACATCAACGTACATGGGCGGCCTACCCTATGGGCAGAGATAGTATACAAAAGTGAATGATATACATATAATTGTCTCAAAAGTCCAAAGATAAATTAGGCACAGAACATAGTATCGTACTACTTCCCCTTCTCTCCAAGAAAAAAAAATACTACCTCCACTTCTCAGCAATGTGGGATAATTGAAGTCATTGGATAGTAGATGCGATTATTCTTTTCGGCTAAAAAAAAAATACTTCTTCCCCTTCTCAGCAATGTGGGATACTGAGTTTTGATCCCCCCAATCTATAAATTTTAGATTTATTAAAAATTAACTTTGTGGGCAGAGATGGTTGCGGGGGGCCCAGTGATCACGATCAAATGGAGCACGTATGTGGGCGTCCATTAGGATTGCGCTTTCAAGTAACCACGGGTGATCTTTATATTGCCGATGCTTATATGGGCCTACTCGTTGTGGACCCTAGCGGTGGCATGCCCACTCAGGTTGCAACACAAGCACAAGGCCTTCCTTTCGGGTTCACCAACGGCTTGGACATCGACTCACGCAACGGCGCAGTGTATTTTAGCGACAGCAGCACACAGTACCAGAGGAGGTAAGCTGTGACCCCCTTATCTTCGTAACTTTCCAGAAAGATGGATATAATCCAATGAACAATGTACATTGGCATATTCAACTGTGCAGGAGTTACCTTTCGGTGATAATAAGTGGGGATAAAACAGGAAGGCTAATGAAATACGACCCAGAAACCAAACAAGTAACTGTTCTTCTCAGCGATCTCTCCTTCCCAAATGGTGTGGTATTAAGTGAAGACGGCCACTACATTCTTATTGCAGAGACCACTAATTGCAGAATCATGAGGTATTGGCTAGAAACATCAAAAGCTGGAAACTTTGAAGTCTTTGCTCAACTCCCGGGGTTCCCAGACAACATTCACAGGAGTCCGAGGGGTGGATATTGGGTGGCAATGCATTCAAGAAGAGGGAGGATATTGGAATGGGTTCTTGCCTATCCTTCGATGGGAAATGCTTTGCTTGACCTTCCTTTCGACATCATGAAGGCCTATTCGTACTTAGCTAAGTGGAGGGGAAGTGGATTGGCTACGAGGTTGAGTGAGCAAGGTGAAATATTGGAAATGCTCGAAGATAGGAGGAATGGGAATAATTGGGGGTCTGTTTCTGAAGCGGAGGAGAGAGACGGAACTCTGTGGATGGGATCAGTAAATATGCCCTTTGCGGGCAAATATAAGATTTAAGCCTCTTTTTGTTTTTGTTTTCATAGTTATTTATACATGCAGTTACAAAATATATACAGTTTTTCAATATCAACGGGGCTCTTCAACTATGATAGTTCTTGTTCCCTTTTGGGTTGGTTCATAAGGCCCAAATGTAAGTTGGGATCACGATCAAAAAAATAAAATGCACTGATTGGATGGCAAGCGCACTAACAAATCATGGACACTTGAAGTTACAAATATTTGCATAGCCATTGTGTTATGAACTTGTGTAAATTTCGGACACTTAAATAATTGTAACATTGAGGCAATCAGTGATATCTAGGATATAAAATAAGTGGAGTCGAATTTTTAAGGGAAAATTACCAAATTTTTTGTTCCAATATAATGTAAAAAGTGTGTGTGTGTGACACACTTTGTCCCAAAAGAAAACGAATGCAATTCTTACCCCAAAAGAAAACGAATGTAATCTAAAACCGCGGTTAATTGAATGCGATAAGCATTTTCTTGCTCGTGCCCATGTGCAGATAATATGTGTGACGACTCCATGCTTCGTGGTTTTTTTTATCAAAAACCTATCAATTATCTAAAAAGAACAAAACAAAACAATTTAAAATGTTCATCAGCATATGAGGAACACAATTCTTAACGCCCATCAATAATTATGGAGTTTGATGCCTATATGAAGATAAAGAATCTTCTCCTTTCAAAAAGTATTGGTACACTCAGTTATTCTCTTGTTCAAAAATTACCTTAGTAATAAATTAGACCAATAAAAAACAATATTTCTGTGCTTTCCTTTTTAATTGGCAAATGATAAATTAGTGATAACAACATAATAAATTAGTGATGATCTACATAATAAATTAGTAGGACCTATATAATTTATGTATTAGTGCAGTTAAAGTGATAATGAACCACACAAATGAAGTAGTCCAAAAATGATGTATTTGGCAGGTTTTTGTACATGAGAAATTTCCTGCATCCTTGGAATAATAATAAATTTATGCCCACCATAAGGGTCAATCAACAATGTTACAATGGAAAAAGTTAGCCAATAACTTGTTGTGCTACAATATATGAATGAGAGATATCAAAGGCGTAGCTGAGCTTAACAGGGTTGACAGCGCCAGCGGTCTACCGGGGATGGTAAGCGTGCGGTGGGGGACTGCAGGCGGAGCAGTGGCAGTGACGGCAATGAGAGTGACTGCTGAGGCGTGAGTGAGACACAGAGAGATCGCAGAGTGAGAGAGAGACGTGAGTAATTTTTTTAAAAAAAAATCATAGGGTGAAACGACGCTGTTTCACCCTCTGATTTTAAAATTAAGCAAACAGGCCACACGGACTGGGTCAGTGGGTGCGCCCTCGCTGGCCCAGTCCCACTCCTACCCGCACCCTTGGATCCGCCCATGATCAGTGATACCAGTCAAAAGATTTCAAATTTGTGCATGGGTAGGGGAAAAAGAAAAGAGAAAAATTGAGTGGATGATAATCGAAGGTGTCAAAAGGTTGAAAAAGAATCCAGCTAACATGAGGTTAAGATCTTCCTGTGCTTTGCAATATGGTCACAAGAGGGGCCCTTGAAGTTCGGATCAGTCCATTTCGACATCACAATCGGGGGGGAACTTGGAAAAACGAAATTCCGCAGAGGAGTATGGATGTGGCAACAGGCAACCTTTTATTTTGGACCAGATAACCTCTATGATTGAGTACCACACTATTTGCCTGCGGACCCCATTTGATCCACTAACCAACAGCAACAGGAGAAGATATCGATCAGTCCTTGTGTTCGCCTTCCATCATCCCGAGCAGTCAGTTTTACCCGTTAAGGCGAAATGTCAAAGGCACGAGGGCGGATATATAAAGAGGACAAATACAAATTCGTTACTTCGATCAAATAAGTCTTTAAATTTTAGGGGATGTTTGTTTGTCAATATTTTGGGGAATATTTTCAAAATTTTGGGAATCTTTACTTTATTGAGATTTATTGGGGTTTGTGAAAAGTGAAGTGTGTAGGTGTAAAAGTTAAAAATTTTGGAATTTGTTTGGTTTGTCCAATGTGTTGAGACCCCAAATATTTGGGGTCTCAAACATTAATATATTAAATTAATCCTTAAAATTTTAATCCATTCGTCATTATTTTAATTCGATAAATTTTAATTGACTAATTTGATAATTTTACTGTTTAGATATTTATTCGATTTTTACACAAGTAAGAACAAATTTTGTATTCATTCTATATTAGAGGTTGTGAGTGTCAGTAAACAAAGGATATGTTTGTTTTTACACTTTTTGCAGGATTCTAAATATATTCACAAATCTACCACCGAATATATTCAGAATTCAAACACAAAAATTAATACATTTTACACAATCTCCAACAATTTTTTAATTTTTTATTCAACATAAATTTTCTCTCTCTATATTTTTTCACATAACTCCAATATTTTTTTATTAAACAATTACATCAAATCATTTCTCTCTCCACTTTACACAAACACCAATAAAACACTATTCAACATAAAAATTCACAACTTCTCTAAAATTCTACATTTTTTCTCAAAACGAATATAACCAAAGTTTACGAGAAAACTGCCTTCCAAAATCGTGATGTTTTTTTTATTATATTTGCTATCATTTGAATAAAATATTATATATTGGTATCCTATAGAGTAAGATCGTTTACTATGAAAGGCTTCTGATAGCAATTGAATGTCAGTTGATGTAATTCTTAATTTCCTGTTTGAATGGCCTGCAACCTTATGAGTGGTACGGAAGGACAATTTCTTCTCGTAAGAGAAATTATATGGGGAAGTTAACGGAAGTTCTGCACAGTATTAAACTACAGCAGGTTAGTTACCCTTAAAACTAATGTTTAGATGGAATCCTTTGAAGTTTTATTTGGTCCCAAGGACAACTTTTTTTTTAAAAAATTACTATTTAACGCCAGTCACATACAAAATTAATAATGGTCGCTGTTATTATTTGAATACTGTTTATATCAGATGGTACATATATATTTACAATTTTGGCGACATTAACAATGAGACAGCTATAGAGCATGTTCGGTTCAACAAAATATTCACGATTTTTTTGAATTCTCAGAATACAAAAATTCTATAACTAAACATCATTTTTAACACTACGTAAAAATAACTAAAACACGCATACCAATAAAGTTAACATCACCTAAAAATTCTCAAAACACAAAAAATTCTCAAAAAACTTACTAACCGAACACCCTCGTTCTAAAGGGTAAGAAGTTTGTTATAGTATATCTCAAGTTTTAGAATATCTCAAGTTTTAGATATTTTGTTAGAATAAAATTTACCAAAATCTCGATATTTTTTAGTTTTTTTTTTCTTGGTAAAATCTCGAGATTTAGATAACCTCAAAGAGTTTTTTTTTTGGTTTTAATAAGGAAAAAATGGCTCGTCAGTGGTGTGGATTGTTCCGGTCCGCATAAACGCACGTCGGGGTTTCCCAAATAATAATAGAACTTCCCAAGTGGCAAGGGCTTTTCCTATGACCTATGTAGTACTAATTTTCTCAAAAGCAAACATGCCTGTCTGGCTGTCTTAACTCTTAATCGGCAAGCGCTCTTGCTTAGAAAAAAAAAAAAAAAGCGGCAAGCGCTCTTGGTTATAGCCGCAATAATTATGGAACTCCAGGGGTATTTTCACTACACTTCCCCCCTCCTCCTCCTCCTCGGGTCTTCTTATATATGAAGTTCTTGGCAGGCGTTGAGCTTGTTCCTCGCACTCAGCATCAGACTTATTTATTTAACTAATTGAGAACTTCAAGATTACTCGGAGGACTGACCAAAAGGACAGCGAAAGGAAGGAACACCTCAAATGAGACTCGCAGAATGGCTCTAATAACGACGAGAACGAAGCTCACTAGACTTCTCTCTTATGGTTCTCGCTCCAGTGGCGGGATTCGGGTGGGGTCGTTGGGGAAATTCGGGGCAATGCGTTGGTCCACTGCGGTGGCTCCGGTGGAGCCGGGGCATGAAGGATTTGAGATAATGGGACTGAAAGACTACGAGGATTATAGGAGGTCTCTGTACGGTGAGATCACTCACAAGGCCTTGTTGGTTGACGCTGCTGGCACACTTCTTGTTCCTTCTCAGCCTATGGCTCAGGTCTCTCTTGGTCTCTCCCAATCCTCCACCCCAACACATGCACAGAGACATGTATGCGTGTATTGAATGTATATGCGAACGTTTTTGTGCATGTGTAGTGGTCTTTCTTTGTATTTGTTGGAATACTTGGCATCTGGGTGGTTTTTTGCATTTCTAGATTTCTGGGTGACCATATGCACGTATTGGATCGGCTGTTTGTGAGTGAATTTATGTATGAATTGCAGTGATTGCTTTCTTGCTTTTGTTTGTTTCTCCCTTTTGGTTTATCTTTCTTTAGTTATTGTGGGTGTTGTTTGGAGTGACTTTTGTTGTATTTCTGGAGAGAATTGATGAATTTTGCCTTGTAGGTCTGACGTCTCTCTCTCTTTGTTCGTGTTTTATTAGATTTATAGGACGATTGGGGAGAAGTACGGGGTAAGGTGCTCAGAGGGTGAGATATTGAACAGATACAGAAAGGCTTATGACCAGCCTTGGGGTAGATCTCGTCTCAGGTATGTTCCAATTCTATTCTCTATTTCCCATTTTGTTTCCGTGTTGTTTGGTCATTTACTATGATTTTTCCCGCTTCCATTTGGTTAGTTTTTCCCACTTGGATGTTTTTCATTTTGGTTGTATAATCAGTATTTATTCTAATCTTCCTCTTTCATCAAAACCTGGTGTTAATTTTTGCCAGAAGTAATTGGAAAGCAGTGGATATAATAAAGTTTGCTATATCCACTGCCTTCCTCTTACAAATTGCTGCTACAGAGTAATAAGCAGTCTGCAATTGGGGACTTCATTTCTTAGTTTCTTTAACAAAGTTGATACTTCTGCCAGATGCATGTAGCTACAGTTGGCAAATCGCATACCAGAAGTTTCCTCATTGGTCCCATATGTAATTAATAGTTTTTGTATTATAAGCTTTTAATTATGACTCAGCCATAGATTTTTATTGTCAGCACGGTGACTGTCGAAATTACGAGTTTGTGTAAGTTTTATAAATTATTGCACCATGAGAAGGATATAGGACCAGCTCTTGTCTTTTTTCGTGATTTGATTGCATGTCTGGGAGGAAAAAAGAGGAAACTGAATTACATTAGTATGATAATTCTTCTCCTGTTATGTTTTCTTTAATCAGATGAGGATAATTTTGTCATTATATGAACACTCACTTGGCAGGTTTCTTTCTTCACAAATGGCCAACAGTTACATTTTTATCTTTCCAATCCCTCCATCCAGATTAACTCCCAATATAGGCATTAGTTCCCTTCCCTTCGCTTCCTATCCTATCCTTTCCGCTCCCTTTAATCCTTATCCGAGTCAGAGCATTAAATGCCGATACATGGTCTATTTTACGAGATGATCAAGGATTGGATATCTTGCTCTTGCAAAGTGGGGTCCACTTGAGTTTTTGTTCGGTTAATGAGTTTATATGGTCACACTTGGAGATTTGGCAGCATATAGAGAAAAATTAATCTCTATTTACCTTTATTGATTTTGTGATCCAACATTAACCAGTTCTTTTACTTATATGTGTGTTTGTATAGAAATCCACTTTGTAGTTTCTGCTCTCTCTTGGAGAAGTATCTTCTTAAACGCCAAATGATTAATCATGAACTAGAAAGTGACTCATTAATGTCTTTCCCACGAGCCGGGAGAAAAAGTTTGCCTAATGTTTTCAGGTTTCTCATGGATAACACCCTCATTGCTTTTTCTTTAAGCAGTCGGGCTGAATTTTAATGAACTTGCTCAGTGGTTAGGATGAAAACTAAAGTAAGACCCCCCCCCCCCACAACAACAACAAAAACAAACTAAAAAAATTGAAAAAGTGAAAAACATTAATGATGCGAGTCTTTTCCTTCAATTGCAGATACGTTAATGATGGGAGGCCCTTCTGGCAATATATAGTCAGTTGTTCCACTGGCTGTTCGGATAGTCAGTACTTTGAAGAACTTTATGACTACTATACCACTGACAAGGTTTGGTCATTATAAATAGCTTTTATATTTCTGACTCTGAGTTTCATAAATTCATAGTAATAAACTTTTGCCTATACTTTTTTTCCTCATAGGCTTGGCACTTCTGCGATCCTGATGCTGAGAAAGTATTTAAAGCTCTTAGAAAAGCAGGTGTGAAGTTGGGAGTTGTGTCAAATTTTGACACTCGGTTAAGACCTCTGATGCGAGCTCTAAATTGTGATCATTGGTTTGACGCTGTGGCAGTGTCAGCTGAAGTATGTCCATTGATTTCTTCATTGTTTTACGAGCATGTTTCTTTCGCTTGTCTGTATACATTGAATTCTTTTAAGATTCAAGAAATTGCCTTGTTCATGTCATTATGGTCTTGCACTCTATTGATGACCATTTCTGATCAATAACTTGTTTTCCCCTACTGTATAAAGTTCTGCACCTGGTCATTTTCTTATCCTCTCTCTCCCTTAACAGGTCGAAGCAGAGAAGCCAAACCCAACAATATTTCTAAAAGCTTGCGATTTATTGGGAGTAAAGCCCGAGGATGCTGTACATGTAGGGGATGACCGTAGGAATGATATTTGGGGTGCCAGAGATGCAGGTTGTGATGCTTGGCTTTGGGGAAGCGATGTTCACTCTTTTGAGGAGGTAGGTTGTATTTGTGTCTCAATTTATACGTTGGAATGGATTACTTGGATTGGAAGTGTTTTCCAAGCGTATGGGTTGCACCTTTAATCAAGTGATCTGATCTGTCGTACAGATTATGGAGTTGTATTTTTTGAAGTGGTTATGTTGTTATTGACATTTGTTTTTCCTTTCCTTGATTCAGGTTGCTCAGAGGATAGGGGTCCAGGTTTAAGATTCTTCCCAAGCAACATCTTGAGCGATGCTCTCTCTAGTCTCTATAGTACATGTACAGGTTTCTTTTGCTTTTGTAAGAGGTGTATATTCTGCTGTGTTACTCTGAATAAGGATAACATGTTATCAGAGTGTTCATAAAACAATAGTAAGACAAAGTTTGTCATTTTCATGCCAAATTGCGAACTAATTTTTCTGGGTTCATGTTTTCCCGTGAAATTTCAACGTCGTCAGCATTTCTACCTGGGCAACCATTAGAAGATGAGTAGAAATTTCTGGGAAAATTACAAGAAAGATGAAATGGGTTTCTTGTTTGCTTGAGTTGAACCCAACAGCAGTAGACCCGTGACATCCAAGTAACCCGTCGCTATTCCAACTTCCCACAAGCATTCCAAACAAAGTTTATTTTGAAAACGCAAATTCACTGCTCCGAATATTTGTTGGGGTTGTCCCACATTGGTTGTGGAAGGGATTGGTGGTCAGTTTATAAGTGTGAGGGAAAACATCACCTCTTGAGCTAGCTTTTAGGGTTGAGAAGGCCTAAGACCACCTAACAATATTTACTCTACTTCTCGTTGAAATCAATTTGGTTTAAAAAACTGGAAAACAAGTCCCTTGTTAACCATTAAAAAGAAGAAGAAAAAAAAAAGGTGAATTCCGTCGTTTTTTTACTTCGTAGGATCAAAACGTGCCGTTTTTCTCGAGCAAAACGTTATTTCCGTAATTGACACACCCATTCTGTAAACTCCTTCCTCATGTCTCAAGGCGGGAAAACGTAATGAGGTTAGACAGAGGGCTTTCTCACTAACAGTAACATACGGTCGGAGAGACCGAGAGAGTGAGGACTGTAGAGCGAGTGAGGAATGGAGAGAATACACGTGGCTGTCCGCGCGAGGCCTCTCTCAGCTGAGGATGCCAAGACCAGCCCTTGGCGAATCTCTGGCAACTCCATTTTCATCCCCAACTACTTCTCGAAGTTCGAATTTGGTGAAACCTTCATTCCCTTTTGTTTTTCCTTCGCTTTTTAGGGATAACGTTTATTTTGTAATTTTTGAATCTTTTTTTTGAAACTCCTGGCTCGTAGATCGCATTTTCGGCGAAGATTGTAAGACTATCGAGGTCTATCAGGCGCGCACCAAAGAAATAGTCGCAGCAGCAGTTCGCGGCTTCAACGGTTCGCTAATTAGCCAATTAACCCAAGCCTGTTTATGAAATTTTATGTTGTTTTATTTATTTAGTACTATATATGCTGTAATTACGTTTTACAGTTTTCATAAATAAGCATTTGTTGTGAACAATTTCTGCCTCAGTGGCTGTGAAATCGTTTATGATGGATATGCACTTGTAATGTACATACATTTTTTCTGAGTTTTTAAACTTTTTGATTTTTTGCTCTCACCTGCTTTGTTGTAGGCACTGTGTTTGCTTATGGGCAAACAAATAGTGGGAAAACATATACAATGCGAGGTGCGACTGCCGAGCCGGGGGTCATTCCTCTTTCTGTGCAAGATTTGTTTGAAACTATTCAACAGGTTCCAAAGCAAAATCCTTTCGAATTAAATTAAATGAAGATATGTGATTAATCTTCTGAAAGTTATTTAACAATGTTCATGATCGGCCAATGCAATCACTTTGGTCATGTTTCCGAGAGAGCATATTTGTATTGATTGGAATGTGGCCCATGTGACTGGGGGCTCATATATTGGTACAATGTATGTAGGTGATCGATCAGGCGCTTGTTGTTACTGCACTGCTTTAAGTAATGAGTTTTGTATTCTACAGGGCAGTTTCAACTGCTGAATTGTTGTGTCTTGCCTGTGAAACTGATGAAATCGTTAGGTATTTTATCAGTTTGGTCTTGCCTGGTAGCTTATTCGTTTATACTTAGGTAGTATGAACTTGAAGGCAATTGCTGCCGAATGATTCTCATTTTCACCACTAAACCATGCTGTCTATCGTAATGTTTTTTCGCTTGGGAATATGTAAGCAAGTACTGTGATTCTTTCTGGTATTAGGATGTGGATCGAGAGTTTCTTTTGCGAATGTCCTATATGGAGATCTATAATGAGGAAATAAATGATTTGTTGGCTCCTGAGCACCGAAAACTGCAGATTCATGAAAGCCTCGAGGTACTATGCTATTTGCAATACTTATAATAATAGTATATTGCCAGTAACCAATAACTTTCATTTGGTCTCTCTCATATTTGCAGCGGGGGATATATGTTGCTGGTTTGAAGGAAGAAATTGTGGCATCTCCTGAGCAAGTTCTTGATCTCATGGAGTTTGGAGAATGTAATTTTTGATTTGCACCTTCCCTTATGCTTTTCCTTCATTTAATCAGTGCTCAAAAACACAGGTTTCCTTTCTTTAAAGTGCTGTCCATGTGGCTTAAATCCCTGCTCTTGCAATTTTTGAATAACATGTTGCCAAGGTTAACATTTTATGATTCCTCACAATTCTGAGTTTTTTTTTGTTTTCATTTTTTCAATATCAAAACATCGATTAGTTCAGTCTTCAAATAGCTATAATCCTTCTCTGCCTATTACAGATCCCCACATTCACACTGTTATCCCCTCCTTCTGACATCTTCTTGCTGTTGAATATACCAGCTAATGGCTGTTTAATTTATGTATTGGCCTTAATGTCAGCTCATCGGCATATTGGAGAGACAAATATGAATCTGTACAGTAGTCGGTCCCACACTATCTTCCGCATGGTATAGTTATTCTTCTTTCCAAAGTTCCTAGTTATATAGTTATGCATTTCGGACAACTTATCATTTTCATTGAACAGATAATAGAAAGTCGGGATAAAAATGAAGATGAAGAAACTGGCAGTTCTTGTGATGCAGTCCGTGTATCAGTTTTGGTAAGTGACAACTGGAACCACAATTTCTTGGAATAATTTTATTTTTTCCTTTTCCTCTTCGCTTCTGTCTATAAATGTGATGGTGGTTTTCATTTCAATTGCATTTTGGCATAAGGGATGTTTTGTTAGGTTCTTCATACTTGTCCTGATTGTTTATTCTTGTTTCCAGAACTTAGTGGACCTTGCTGGTTCAGAACGTGCTGCAAAAACTGGAGCAGAAGGTGTTCGGCTCAAAGAGGGTTCCCACATTAATAAAAGTTTGATGACACTTGGAACTGTGATTAAAAAATTGAGTGAAGGTGCTGAGAGTCAAGGGTAGGTTATACGATGGTCAGAAGGTTGCCTCATTGTATGTGTAATTGGTTTAATGAACTATCTGTTTCAGGGGTCATGTTCCATATCGAGATAGCAAACTTACACGCATCTTGCAACCTGCCTTAGGTGGAAATTCAAATACAGCTATAATATGCAATATCACGCTTGCCCAGGTAGATATTTGTATGGTCATTTTGCTCTTTATTGCTTCTAGTTTGCTTTGTATTTGTATGCTCTAGATCATGCTGTTGTTATTGGTTGTCCTCCCTCCTGATTGCTTAGCACCTTTTGTTTGGTGGCAGATCCATTCAGATGAGACTAAAAGCAGTCTCCAATTTGCAAGCCGAGCTTTGCGTGTTACAAACTGTGCTCGTGTGAATGAGGTTTCTGGAATGCATATCTAAAACATGAGCTCTCTCATATGCATTGTTTTTTGGAGTCAAGATCATATATACACATTTTTTTACGTTTGAGTCATTATCAATCTTTTTTTTTGGCCCTTCGGCTGGTTCTTCACATATTATATGGTGCATTCTTTTTTCTTTCATTAAGACTTAAGACCGTTTGTATGCCAGATTTTAACAGATGCTGCTTTGCTAAAGCGTCAAAAGAAAGAAATTGAGGAACTTCGGGCCAAACTGCAGGTTTGTTGTGTGGAATTCTTCAGCAAATATTTTGGGCAATATTTGCCTGTTTAACAATTTACCTTTTTTTTTTGGTTGCTTTTGCTTCTGTTTCAGGGTTCTCATTCAGGGCATTTAGAAGAGGAGATCCTCAATCTGCGCAACACACTGCTACAGGTTTGATAGTGTTCATTTTATGATGAATTAATCCAGAAGATCCCATATTGCTGTCCTGAAAGCTGTGACACTTGCATGGTAGACTGAATTGGAGAGGGAACGGATAGCTTTGGAATTGGAAGGGGAAAAGAAAGCCCAAGCTGAATGGGAGAAGAGGGTGCAAGAGCAAGCCAAGAAAATTGAAAACCTGAGCACAATGGTTTTGTATTCATCTAGGGATGAGAATCGTGATCGTAATAAAAAGGTTTGTTCTACATTGAATATTAAGTATATTATAGAGATTTGAGTTTAAATGAATTCCTTGTGCTAGTAGTCCTTTTGTTTGATTATATCTTTTACGGTTTTGTCTTTTAAAACTAGCTACTACGAACTTGTGATATGTCTTCATTTTCCACTGTCTATCAAGAGGATTTTTGTATATGTGGTCATATTCTACTCCCTTCTATTAGTTTTTCGTCTGACAAAGTTTCAGTAACCTCATGAATGATGGCAAACTTAATCTAATGTGCATCTGTATGGACTATCCTTTAAGAAAAAGATTAGTCAGCTGAAGAGTCCTGTATGCTGCATGATGGTGAAATGGAGTAGAGTAACATGTAAGGTGGCCCCTTTCATGACAAGATGGACTAGAAAAACATGCGAGTTGGCTATTTCCCTTTGCTAACAAATTACCATGAGACTGCTGTTTTCATGGGATCAAACTCATGACTACTGTTAAATAGAAAGGGGCCTAATGTTGTTCTGCCAGATTTCATTTGTGGCTTATTAGTCTTTACAACAGCATGGCAGTATGAGTCTCCAGCCAATGCTCAACTGCATTTTGTGCTCTCTTTTTGCTAATGTGTTTCTCCCTGTTATTTTTCGCTTCCTTCTTCAATCCCTCTCTCTCGCCCCCCCCCCCAACATTTTGTGTCTCTCTCTGGTTCCTGATAACACTGTACTATTTGCTTCTGCAGGATAAAAGGCGGGATACATGGTGCCCAGGAAATCTTTCCCAAGAGGTTCTTAGGGAGGTGATTTTTTCTTCTTCTTGTACAGTTGCATCTGACTCAGCTACCTGTGCTCCTTAATTTTAAACCGAACTGACCTTACTGTGTGCATGAAGCATAGCATTTTGCATAACAGTAAAAAATTGAAGCTTATATTGTTATTTTTAAATTAATAAGATATTAGACTCTGCATCAAGTATATCTTTTTGTGTAACAGCAAACTTGAGTTTGATTTGTATTTTGAAAGCAAAAGAGACCGTGTTGGGCACCGAGGAGTTTTTTGAATTGTACACACGACTACAGAGTATTATGGGGAAGGTGGAGAGTGCATTGCTAGGTTGTAATGTAAAATTCACTGATGGATTCTTATTTTCTTTAAATGTGCACCCTTTCGTGTGCAATTGTTACATTACCAACATGGTAATGAAAGAGCTATTGTATGAAATACTTGGGGTGATTTCTGTATGTGTAGGAATCAATGACAGGGCCATTACTTTTTTCTGTGTCTATGTTTGTGGAAAAAGGTTGATATTGCATTGGTGGACTATTTTGAATAATTCAGAGAGTTCCTTAGTTGGGTATGATATAAGTTTCTTAAGGTGGTTTGAGCAGATGGCAATCTAATGATGGCTCCAGTGAATCTCTTCTGTGATTTTTCTATTTTCTGTTACCAGACTTTTTGCTGATGAAACACTTCACGAGGAGGACTGCCATTCAGTGGTTGATGAGTTACTTCTTTCTAGTCCTATAATTTTTAGCATCTCCCTTCAAAAATCAAGACGTGGTTGATTCTGTAGGATTGAATTTCTTCAAAAAATGTGAGCAATTTAGTTGTGCTGCCATATCTGGTTGTGAGTAATGTCTTATAACCTAATTTAACAAAGAACGAGTCCGTCCAATTCCATAAATTGTTACTTGAATCATCACTCTTGACCATTGACAAGAAGACAAATGTTACGTGGATGTGGGTCTGAGTGTTAGGTGTGGGTTCTTATCCAATTGGATTAATTTCGACCATTTTACAGCATCCACCAGCAATAATTTCATCCATGTCATGTTCTGTCGACATTAGCTGGGCAGGATGAAGTCTTAGGTGAACAATTGTTGCTCTTAAATATCTCAGGCCGCATATAGAAAAGCATACAGACTGTTCTGGGTATTGTCTGCATTAATATATTCCTCGCCACTTCTGTGCTGCAACAACTATTTCTTTGTTAAATATGTCAAAAATTGAAGTTAATACTTCTCTGCTGTACTTTAGGCATCTTCTACTATCCCATCAAAGGTTTCTGATGTACAAACAAGAGCAAAGCGTGACATGGGGCCGCTTCTTCTTTTTGAAGAGCTGGTGGATGAAATTGAAGTTGCGGATGATTCATGCAAACAAGACGATGATAGTACAAATACCGCATTGGAAGGTTGCTCTCTTCCAGAGCCATGTGCTCTTTTACATGTCACAAATAGAAGAAAAGTGCCGCTCAGGAAGAAAAGCTTACCCATGGTTTGTGACCTTCTTTTGCCTCTGGATTTTCGTACTTGATTGGAAACCTAATCTTTGCACTTTTGGCAGGAGAACAATGAATTGGTAGATATGGAACGAGAATATGAAGATTTGCTTTTAAAATTTGAATCTCAGGTTATTATTCTATGCTGTTCCTTTTTTTTTTTTTTACTATAATTGGTGGGGGGGAATGTATAACAACTCTTCTGCTTTAAATTCACTTTTTTTTCCCTGGGTACTGCTTTAAACTCCTTGTAATTAAACCTTTCCCTTATTCAAGTTTGCTAATTACACCCTTGCTCCCCCTTCCATTCTCTCACTAACAGTCGGAGATCCAATCCAAATGGAATCCACAGAATTGCCGTCACTCATCCTCTTCTAAATGATTATTTGGTGTCTTTTCCTTCTTACCTCCCTCCTCCATGGTGCCTTTGCCACTTTTAGTGGATTGAATCTAAAAAAGACCAAATGATTCAATACACTACAATAACTACTACAATCACCATCATTGCGGAGATTTTCAACCTCCAGAGAGCTCTGGGATCCTTGTACGGTAATAGGTTAGTGTGTTTTTAGATCAGCTGATGGCACGGGTTTTTTGGATACTGGATAGTGGGTAGTGGTCTCCGGGTTGTTGAAATTGTTTAGATGCTTAAGGTGATAGCGGATTGGTGGATCTGGATGGAGTTTCGTGGCATGCGGGTTTGTACTGACTGTTGATCGACGCATAGCCTTAACCATTGACTATTTTTCATATTTTTTGTCTGTGTGACCTCCTTGTGGGTAAAAGGACATTAGATTTGAAAAGTGGAAATGCTGTGTTGCGGTGTGGGCATTTTTGGAATCAAGAAAATCATTCTAAATCAGACAATAGTATGGAGGTGCTTGATTTGAATGCTACAAGGGCATCATTAACAAAACTGGAAACTAATATGTGATTAAAAATTGCCCAAAATAAGGTTGGACCATCTTGTTAAACATTCTATTAATTGAATGAGTCATTTGATCACTCTATTAATATTTTAACACTCCCCTCACTAGTGGTTTCTAATTCATTGAATATGTAATTTAAATAAAAGGCAAACTGTTGAATTAGGATTTGAACTTAGGACTGTTGCTCCGATAGGAGATTATATCATAATCCCACATGGTTAAGGCGATGTTAATCGGTGAATTTAATTGTTCAACTAGGGTTCAATATAGGTATTTTTTTTTTCTTTTGCAGAGAACCATGAATGAGATACAAATTGACTGCTTAAATCGAAGGCTTGTTGAGGCTGGTTTATTTTGGGGTGAGAAATCGAATGACTGTTTCATGCATCATGTCGACCAATGTAACATCACTGGGGACAAAAACGTTACTTTAAGGGAGTCAGAAGCTATTCTTGTGATCAAGCGGCTTCAAGAGCAGGTTTATTTTATTTTATTTTTCTTATATCTTATATTCCCTTTCCGTTTACTTTTATCTCCAAATTGCCTTCCTCACAGATTAAGATGCTGGAAATGGAGAGGTCTTCAAGCCAGCAAAATCTGGATAGTGTTATTGAGCTTGCGACAGAGCAGCACATATGCGCCGGGGAGAAGTTTAAAGAGGTAGTCATTGCCTAAATCATTATGACCTTGGTGTCTGATCTGAGCCGGTGATATCTGCTTTGATTATTCTTGACTGAAACCACTTGGCCATTTGGAAAACTGAATCCATTACATTGATAAATTTCACAGGATAACAAATAAGAAATTGGACTCCTTTAGTGACTTTTTATTTATTAATTTAATGAATCACTGCCTATTATGGTAGTATACCGAGTAGTTTGGTCTGAATGCGGAAGTCAAGATACAAGAGGTTTGTCTAATAATGGAAGTATACATGGGCAATAGTAAATTTCAAAGCATGAAGAAAAAACAAGAGGTAGCTCCTAAAGTTTAAGAGCTCCAAGAAATCATGGAATAACCTTGGATAGGAGTTTCAAATTGAAGTTTCCTAACCCATCAAATGTGTGAGGATTCCCCTATCTCTAAATGCACCACCTAATGAAGAGAGTAACTGCAGTTCCTAAATACACTACACTAGTGCCTGTTGAAACACCCACTCCAACATTCCAAAATCTCTGGCACCAAGTGAAGGAAGCCACTCTAGGTGGAAACTTGGCCTGCCAAATGCTTCTCAAACAAAGAGAAGAATTGGCTATTTCTTGAACCCTCTCAAAAGTTCTTACCTCAGCGTCCTTGTTCTAGATGGTGCTCATAACCTCCTATATTCTCCAAACCTGCTTACATTATAGATATAGGAAATTGGGAAAGGAAACCAAAGACTTCAACGCCTGCATTGCTCCCCAACAAAATGTGGAAAAGTAACACAAATAGTAGTTATTAGCTTTATTGTGGATTTGTTTGTTTAGAGTGGATTAACTAAGTTTTTAAGTTGTGGAAAAATTCTGGAGTTAAATCTGGAAAATCAATCTCTCTGATTGCCGGTGTCTGTCTTGTCAATTGGTCTGAATGCATTTCCCCTTAGGGTGCTTCTGTATTTATAGATACGTGTATACAAGGATAAAATCTTAAAAAATAGATCTCCTAAAATATCTCAGTAACATCCCCCTTCCAGCATCAATTTGTCAACCAAGACCATAACCTCCTTCATATCCACCACCACTGTAAGCACCACCACTGACACCACCATAGTCGCTGCCTCCAACCACACCTGGTCAAAGACCCATACGCTAGAAAGAATCACCTGATACACCAGCCACTAAAAGGAAGCACAAAAGTGCCGATATCGCCTCTGCCACCATAGAAGTTGCCGAAAGCAACCACATCCACCACAAAAGTTGCGAAAGCAACCCAAGCCACTACCTCTACCAGCCACTACACAGAAGTTGCTGACAGCAACTAGTTACTACCACTACCAGCCACTACAAGAGTCACCGAGAATCACCCACAGTACTCTAGAGTTGCGATGAAAATCGCACACAATGATTCAAATCACAAAGAGACAGAAATCAGAATGGAGGCTCTGATACCATGTCAATTGGTATGAATGCATTTCCTCTTAAGGTGCTTCTCTATTTATAGATACATGTATACAAGATAAATCTTAAAAAGTAGATCTCCTAAAAAATCTTAGTAATATGTCTCTCTCTGTGGGTGCCTATGGAGTGCTCTAAATTTCATTTGGAAGATCCACATTTGATTTCTCAATTGGTAAATCCTTGTGTATATTGTAGCTCTATGAAGAGCTTCTAAGTGCCCAGGAGGAGGCCAGGATGGCTCGAGAACAAGTTACTTCTAATCAATCTGATAGAACTGGGGTATGTATCTTCTACTTCTCACTCGGCTTTTTTTTCGGGGGGGGGGGGGGGGGGCGGGGTGAATCTCCTAAAATGTAAGAGGTATTTACCATATATCTATATTCTCTTGCCCAAGCTTATGAAGCTGATCTTTAGTGCCTTCCTTTAGGAGGGGACTTCCGATTTTCTTGTCAAGCTTTCTCTGGAAGTTCAAGAATTAATGTTAGAAGTCCAAAACTCGACAGAAGTTGTCGAGAGCGTCTTCCCACTTGTGGATGAGGTTTCCAAGAATTCTTCTGCGCTAGCTGATGTGTTCCTTGTGAGTACTCTTGAAACACTCGTATGAATATTTCTTGACTTAAACTTGCAGAATAGTATTCTAATTTTCCATTAGCTGTTATGCTCATTTTCCTTTTCATCCAGGATTTCAAGAATCTGATCAGCCAGAGTTCTCTGCAACAAAATTCAATCATCAGCAACTATGAGAAGTTAACTTGTGGCATGAGGGAAAAAGTTTCTAAACTTGAGGATGAGAAGGTGCGGTCCTTTGTTTGGTTATGGTAATATAAGATTGTGAAACTTCCAACATTATCCATGTGGCACTGAAGAGTTTTCTACTCAATAATATTTGGGTTTCAGCTTCTTTTTTACAATCAAGCAGTTGATATCGAGAAGCAGATGCAAAAACTAAGACTAGATGCTCAAAACTCTGAAATGTCCTTAACAGTAAGCTTGTATTGGTTTTAGTTCATGGTTTCTTTAAGTTTGCATTGTAGCTATTGCTAATTGACATTCTCTTGCAGAAACTCTTGGAAGAACAAGATTTGGAAAAGTCAGACTTTCTCTCTCAAATCCAAGCTCTTGAAAAAGAAATATCAAGTTTATCGTCTAGCTCCTTGGCCAAGGATAAGGAAAATCTGAGAAGAGATCTTGAGAAAATAAAAGCAAAGCTGAAAGAGACAGAGTTCAAGCTTAAGAATGCCATCCAGGAAAAAACAAAACTAGAGGTCCCATAATCTATTCCTTGATTTCGATATATGGAAATCACGTTTCTAATCTAGATAATCATCTTTCACTAGCTTACCTGCACAATTGTAGGGAGAGAAAGCATCGGCTGAGCGGGAGATAAAACGGTTGCTTGGTCAGAACTCTCTTCTTGAGCGTGATATTAGTAAACGCAACTCTCTTGCAGGTAGAAGGCGTGATTCAGTTATTGACAGAAACTCAATGGTGTTTGACACTAAAATGGCAAAGGGTCTGGCTGTTCCTTTTGAACGAACATCGCAGGTAATGAAAGTGGGACTTAGTGAATGTTTAATGTATTATTGTCGCATTAACCATGAGAAACATTGTTGTATTGAGCAAGTGTCAATGTAGAAGTATGATTACCCAACTTGTCTATTAGTTGCAAGAATGAGAGAGAGTTTTTTTTTTTTTTTTTTTTTTTTTTTTCCCTTTTTTTGCGTCGGCTTTTAGTTCCTGGTTAGATTTTTTCATCTAAGCGTCCTTCTGTTGGTTGTTTGCTCGGGGTTTCGATGTCCTTCTCCCGTAGATTCTGTGTTGAAGCGAAGGTCTTTCAGGTGATAGTATTAGGCAATGGTGTTGTGAAGCTATCGGAGTGGAGTAGGAAGGCTAAGAGTTCTATCTTCTTCGGGAGAGATGGAGCTGTTTCGTTGTTTAACTTGGTTTCTAGTTTGCTGGAGGATATGAATAGAGAGTTTGTTGTGAACTTTGTTGAAGCTTCTAGGGCCTTTGTGGCACAGAGGTGCTGCAACAAGGCAGGCAGATTTCTTTGTTTAGCAGAGTTTGGTGGAGGGCGTCGTCGGGGGGTGGTAATGGTACCGGAAGGTACGGGGGCGTCAGGGTGGTTGGAACTCGCCTCTGTGTTTCAGGGTGTGATTTCTTACCTTGGTCAGTGTGGTAATGGAGGTGGTGGCCTTGGTGGCTATCCTGTTCGCAGGGGTTTCTCTTTCGCTGAAGCTGTTAAGGGAGGGATGAAGGGGGAGAGCTTGGGGAGTAGGGAGGTAGCTGTGACAGGCGTAGAGGGGCCTGAGGGTGGCGTGGAGCAGCAGGCTGTGCAACATGACTCTCTGTCCAAGGAGCCTGTCGAGTCTTTTTGGAGAAAGAAGTTGCAGGGGCTGCGGGAAGAGATTGATTCGCTTTTACAACTGTTAGGGAGTGAGGGTGGGCCGGGTATAGGATTCAATTGGGCTGTCGATGGGCTGGGTCCACTTGGGTGGGAGAGTAAGGGCAAATGCCCATTGCAAGGGCTGGTGCTGGGGGATGGGCCGGAGCCTCTGCCCCCAAGCCCAGGCGCGTTGGCTACAGCCCAGGTGGCTCCTTCGGTGGGTCTTCATGGGCCGGATCATATTGGGTCAGCGTCGGGCACCCATCTAAACCCGGGTCTTATGCTAGAGGATGGTGTCGGTCAGCATGAAGGAGCCGCTGATGAGGATGACCGACCCCCGGCGAAGGACGGAGGCTCGACGGCGACTGCGGAGGCGAGGGGTGGCTTCCCGGAGGCCATTCCGGCGACGGAGTTGGCGCAGATCTCTGCTCCCGAGTTACCCGATACGCGTGTTTCTTCCCTGGGGGTGTTTTCGTCGCCGGATCGTGTTGTCGCCGGCACAGACCAGGTCGCCGGCTCTTCCTTAGCGGTTTGTGTCGGAGTTGGCAGTGAGTCCTCGGGAGAAGGAGTTGGGGGCAGGTGTTCTGTCGTGGGGGAGATAGGGGCAGGCCGTGAGCCTAAGGGCGATTCTTGTCGGCTGGGTTTAGCATGTCTCGAGGAGGGAGATGGGAGGGATCGGGTGGGTTCTTTGGCAGATGGGTCTGCAGGGTTGACTCTTCGGGTCAACCCTATGGGCGTCGACTCTTCGGGTCCTTCTCCCGAAGGGTGTGGGTCTCTTGGTGTGGAAACAGAGGCTGCTCCTCTTGATGGGTTGGTGGTTGCAAACCCGTCGTTGGATTCTGTGAAGGGGAAGGAGCGGATGGATTCTCCGGCATGGGTTTTGGATATGGTGTCCTCTGTGGGTCAGCTGGTTGGGGTGACGTGTGGTGGCCAAGACGATAAGCTGAGGGATCTCTTTGCTGTGTTGGAACGTGACCGGCTGCCGCTTAGTTCGAAAAAGACTCGGAAATCTGGTGGGAGGTTGCTAAGGGAGCTGAAGGGTTTGCAGTCTTCGGTCATCTATGAGGGGTCTTCTTCGGTCTCTCGGAAGACTAAGAGTTATGAGCTTCACTGTTAAGGGTTTCTTTTGGGTTATCTTGTCGGTTGGGGGTTTTGGGTGAGTAGGGTGGGTTTTCTCTTGGGTTGCGGGTGGGTGGGTGTTTGTGTTTGGGTGGGTAGGTGTTTGGGTTATGGTTCTTCAGTAATTTCTCTTGTTCTTTTGGGTTATGGTTCTTCAGTATTTTCTCTTGTACTGTTGATCCTTTTTTAATAAATTCGGCTTACTTATCAAAAAAAAAAAAGAATGAGAGAGTTTTTCATTTGTTTCAACTTATAATTCTTATGTAGCCTCAGGTGATTCTATTAAGCCCTATTTTGTTGAGTGAGAGCTTCTTTTGTTTGTTGTTACGGTTATTTAGATGACTGAGCGATTCCATTTCTTAACACAAGCAAGTCCAGTTTGGACACTATTCTAATCTTTTTTTCTTTTTCTTGTGTTCAGGAAGGAAACAAAAAACTGGAAGTTCTTGCATTTGAATATGAGACAGCTATTGCTTCTTTGGAAGAGGAGTTGGCTGCAGCTTACAGAGAAAAAGAAGAGGTTATCTTTAGAAATGAGGTCATGGCTTCAGAAATAGAAGCCCTGTCGGAACAGTTAGACATATCAAACAAGGATATGAATGTGTTGCAGGAAGAGGTTTCAGTTCTTGTAAGCTTCTGCATGTCGCCTTACATTTTATGATTCTTTGTTGCAGCATTGATTGTAAAACTACTAAATTTATTTTCTTCTTTTCTTCTCTCTGTGAATTGTCAAATTTTGCATCTTATTCTCCTCTCTCCAGAGACAATGTGTGGAGGAATCTAAATCCAACCAGCAAAAGGTGGAAAACTCTCTTAAAAGTTTGGTAGACGAGAAGGAAGAGCTGGCAATGGTAGCCTAAATTTCAGTTGTGTATATTGCATGATTTTTATCTTGTTTAGTGTGAAGTTGATCATTGGAGTGTATCTTGGAGGTTGCAGCAACTGTCTGATTCCCTTCTGGAAATGGAAGAGGAAAGAGCAATATGGTCTGCCAAAGAGAGAGCTTCCATAAAAGCTATAGAAGAGAAAGGAAAGTTATACAATGCGGAGATCATGATATTATCAAAAGAAATGACAGAGGTGTGATCCATGTTTCACCTTTCAGGAGATCGTTAGGAGCTTGCATGCATGTTTGTGGAAGTTATGACATTGGCCTTGGTGTTATTTATGGTGTTAGTTTTATTATTTTATTGTTATTGTTTTTGACGAGTGAGTTTGTTGTGCTCTCTGAAGCCTTAAGTTTTTTTTTGGGAGTACATTATCTCCACTGCAAGTCATCCTTTATCAGTTTCGTCCGACGAGGGAACCGCGGCGGCCCTGTTGAAGTGGTGGAACGACCTCCTGAGTTTGACTGAAGCATACACTCTTCAAGAGGAATTATAAAATACCTACAAAAAATTTCATGTTGTAGACTGTTAGAGAATATAATTCAAATAATAAAATCTTCCTCTTCCTATCAGCTTAAGCTTTTGGGACAAGTGGTGGATTCACATGGTATCAAAGCCAAGGTCCAAAGTTCGAGACCGGCCCACACGTGAGAGGGAGTGTTAGAGAATAAAATTAAAATAATAAAATCTTTTTCTTCCTATCAACTTAAGCTTTTGGGACGAGTGATAGATTCACATAGACCTACAATTACACGTGTAAGATTTGGCATTAGAATTTAGAAATAGTCTTTCCACCATGAAATTGATGGTATCTTAAATTTTTTGATAGCTCAAAGGAATGAGAGTTTATCTTGTTCCCCTCGTTAAGATTCTTTTATATCAGTCACTTGTATGAGGCCCTTAGCCTTGTACCTTTCCTTTCTCCATTCCGCCTCCCCCTTTGCTCTCATTCACATGGAATGCTTGAATTGCATAATTGCTGTTCTCTTCTTTGCATGGAGTTATCTGCTTATATGATTTTGTATGTTGAAACGATAAGGTGAGGAATGAACTGGAGTCATGTCAAGAAGAATGCAGGGTTCTCAGGGAAAGATTTTCTGCAGAAACTGCAGAATGGCAGAAGAAATGCAGGTTAGTTTTTGTTTTTTCTTTCCTTAAGCGATTATGTTTGTGTCATAGCTTACTAGGTTTACTTAAATTTGTTCTTTGACAACTGATTGCAATGTAATTCTCTTGATTGAACATTGATCTGTCTTTGAGGAATATAATAATTGCTTATAAGGAATAGGAGACAGGTAGGATAGGTAGCGAGGCCTAGTCCTCCCCTGCACCCTTCGACAAAAACTCGTACTATTTCCCATCTGGTTCAAATCTGCATCTAGGGTATGACAGAGTGTGACAAATGAACGATGCAGAGAGTGTCTCAATTTTTCACCTCTTAAGAATTTTTATAGCCGCTCCCCTGGAAGTACATCTGTAGTTACCACGTAGCATTACGATATCTCTTGAGAGTTCTTTTCGTTCTTTTCTTTTTCAATCTATAACCTGTCAGACTGATGTGATTATGAACTAAAACCAGAAATTGATCTTTCGCACTGGATTATATGTTGTGTTATAGTGTCTGAGTACAACAATCCTATTCCTATGTGGATAATCAACCAGGCTTTGGAATACTTTTAAAAACTACTTCAATCCTTTTCTTAAATGATTTAAATGGGTCCTTCAATACTTTTCCGTTCATATAGTAAAGTCCCAATTTTAGTCAAGGTCTAAATGACTGCAGGCTTGTGGGTTGAGAACCATCCCTTTTAAGCCTGATGCTTTCTAACTATCATACCCTCCTGACCCCAATTGCTACTATATATACTCAAACAAGAAAGGCGAGTCCCAATTTTCGTCAAGGTCTAAATAATGGCAGGCTTGTGGGTTGAGAACGATCCCTTTTAAGCCTGATACTTTCTAACTATCATTCCCTCCTGACCCCAATTGCTACTATATATACTCAAACGAGAAAGGCGAGCACAGTGAAACAGGTTACTAAATTTACCTGCCCCATTGGCCTCGTTATCCTATGCACATTGGAGGAAATCCATAGCTTTATATGATTTGGGAGAAACCAGATTACGAACTTATCAAAGTATGAAGAATGATTGACCACTAATTCAATTAACTGGTAGGATGAGCCACAGAGCAAGTAGAGTTAGTAAAAAAGGCGGATGGTGGTATTACCTTAACACCCAATGATCTTCAGCTAAAAAGTGGATATTTACTAATTTCATAGTCATGCAATGGGTTGAGAGGAGCCATGACTTTTCAATCCGTCACATATGATGGCAATAAGACAGCTGTTTTCCGTATTCGTCAAAATTTTCACTAAAGTGAACAATAATAAATGTTGAGATGGGAGATTTTGTAAAGATTGGAGGTGTGTTGATAGCCTGGCTTGATCCTTTGCCCTCACTTTCAGTTTGGCCTAAAGGTACTCTCGTGCCTTGATTGTGTACGGAATACATATCATAGAGTAAATTTGTTGTCCATCAGTAGCACCCTAGCTAAATTTGGGATTTCAGTTGCTCAAGATAAAGACGTAAGATGTCCTTACTCTTTCTCTTCTTTCATGTGTCTGCCTCAACAATTTGCTGTGATTGTTTCTTTTGCTGCTCCATTGCTGGTCAGTTGGTTCTTGATGTTGGTGTTGCTTAATATTGTTGCAGGCAGGAGAAGTCTCTGGAGATTGATCAGCTGAAAATTGACAGAAAAGCAGATAATGTGGAGAGCAAGCAGTCTCAAGAAGTCAGTTCTTTTGCTTTAGCCTCTGGTTCATCTTTATGGTTGTGGCACTGCTTAGCTATAACTAGCTGGTATTTATATCTAACTTCGTGTTTTGTCCTTTAGATGTTGAAGTTAGATTCAGAGATGCTCACCGAGTGTAATGCTTGCAAGGATGTGCAAATTTTTAAGAAGGAACTTAGTTTTTTCCACAAAGAACGAGAAGATTTATTAATTCGAGCTAAGGACTTCGATACAGGACCAGAACTTTCGAAGAATTTCCAGGTTTAATTACAAAGCATTATTTGAAGAAGATAATTATATTTAAAAGGACTAGAAAACAATATCCGTGGAGCTGCAAATTGAGTATCATATACATATATATTCATGAGTATTTGTGTCATGTAAGTTTGATTGATGCACGGGCTTTCCTTGGCAGAATCTTGAACACCAACTTCTTATTATGATGAATGAGAGGGATAAATTGATGTCTCAGATTGAAGAACAGCAGAGCCATGTTGTTGAAACGGAATTTGTCAAAAAGCATTGCAATGACATTGTAGGTTTTTTAAAAGCGTTCTTCTTTATTGTCTAACTTGTCTGAGAATGATCTTGTCGTAATGATGAGTATACATTGCCAGTTATCCGAGGCAAAAGTCCAAGTGGAGCAACTGAGTAGAAGAATTTCCAGCATGGAAGTGAAGATGCACAATGTAAGTGTCTGGACGCTTGAAATTACTAGGCTGCTAGGATTTCATCAGAAATGTTAACAAAGAAGGCCATATCCTTGTGTGTGGTACCAATAAAGTAGGGGCCTGAGATATCTATTTATGGATAATATTTTTAATCATACCATTTTGGTATGAATTGGCAACTCATTCAATTTGACTGCTGGAGACTTATACCATTACCCCCTTGTGGGTAGTATATAAAACTTGAAATTCCCTAAAATGTGGTCTGTGACAAGCTACGTGTATGTTGTTATCACAAAACTACAATATATGCTTCCACTTAAGGACTGACTATAATTGTACCGTTTTCCTGGGATATTGGCTTCATTAATGGTAGTATATAAAACTTGAAATTCCCTAAAATGTGGTCTGTGACAAGCTACGTGTATGTTGTTATCACAAAACTCACAAAACTACAATATATGGTTCCACTTAAGGACTGACTATAATTGTACCGTTTTCCTGGGATATTTGCTTCATTATCTTGAATCTTTTTCACTAGTGTAAAACGTGTTGGAGCCGTGTCTGCTGACAGTAGGGCTGGGATCTAGGAAACTAATTAGGGACACAAGTCCTCTTGGAGTCCAAAATTTACCCCCAGCACTGCTATGTATGTTTGTCTGGGGTTATTGGTTGCAAGTGTCAGGGTTTTACTCTATATGTAAATACTTTCAGGAATGATCTGTCTGTAAATCATGAATCTGAAGCTATACCAAGTTCTCTTTTCTTGTATATATGTTTTGGAACAGTTTGCGGGGTATGTTTCATGAACTTCACTAATTTGACATATGGTTGCATCTCTCAGAATGGAAATCATGACATGATTTTCTGCATCATATCATCAAGGACACGGGAAGTGTCTGAGAAGTGCAAATATCAGTATTTTTGAAGGATTTTGGTTTTAGTATACTATGTTTGTCTTCTCATGTTCAATTTAGTTTTTTTATGTACCTTCGAGCATACTGTCCTTGAAAGCGAAAAGTCACCATGCACTCGTAAAATGTTTATGTAAAACAGGATGAAGTTGAAAACAGCAAGGAAAAGGCAAAGGTTAGGATGAGACTCCGAGGGACGCAAGCAAAGTTAGATGCCTTCCGTAATAGATACAGGGAAGCGGTGGAGGAGTCCGATCTCATGAACAAGAAATATGAGGAGGCAGCAGGAAAACTCAAAGATCGTTTAGCGTCAAAAGGAATTGAGGTCCTCAACCTCAAGAAGCAGCTTGCTGCTGCTTTGGGTCAATGAGTGGTACGCTGGACTTCAATTTCCAAAATATTTATGCCAGTCATACTGGTTCTCAAGAGTTGGTCAGGTTATATTGCGCCCTTGTATACTGCAGTTGTAGTTAGTAAATATATTATTATATTGTGTAATGCATAACTTATCTGGGAAATGAATGCAATAGTTTATATTGGTCAAGCTACGTGCCATTATCATGGAAGGAAATAAACTACAGCATTGTGCCTTCCATTCTAGAAGAAGACATGATTTCCATCCTTATTATATTCACAGCCTTTACAAGGGTTGTTCAAGGTGTTAAATTCATGAATAAGTATGTAACAACGTGTAATATCATAACTTTAGTACATGTTATGCCTAAAAGGGCCGGGGCAAACAAAAAGATTATTGGGGGAAATAGTGTTGCCTTCTATTCTAGTGTAATCCTTGCTGTCTCAGGATGGGCGTTTAGACCAGGATTCTCAAGCATCTTCTGTGAAGGGACCGTACACCTTTATATCTTATGGCTGAATAACAAAGATTGAGAGGTTTTGCGCCCTAACTGCGCGTGTTCTATTGTGCTGTATATTTTTCGTTCCCAAGTACTTACGTGTAGGGCTATTTGTTGGATTGGTTGAGACCAGCGCAGGCTACTTGGTGCCATCGTGAGAGGCAGAATAATTTATTGTGAAAATCTGTCCCGTCCATTTTGGACCTGACAAATTGATTTACATGATAATGCCCAGATTCCATTGAGTAAATTACAGTTAATGATGCCCACTATGCAACGGGGTCTGCAGGCAAAATTATAAATTTCAATGACATGCAGTCTCAAATTCCCAGATGCAACACATTCTTCACTTGGGAAGCAAAATGATAGTATTTGCTAACATTATACAACCTCAATCCTTACAAGTGACCAATATGCTATAGCTCCTACAAAGACGCATGAGGTTTGTCATAGCACTGTACTAAGTAGATTACACGGACTCAGGAAAATCAAAATTTGCGCCTCAATCTTTAAATACCCTTGCAAATAGCAGAAGAGAAAGCGGGGTTCACAAGATATTATATTTTGCCTCCAAAGCAGTGGTAATCATTGAAATACAGTAGGCAGCACTAAGAGGGAAACCAGAAACTGCAAAAAGGTTGAGGTGGATGGTTAGAAACAGAAAATATCACGTTCATATTCCAAAGACCCTGAGGTCAATGCTCTACTTGAACTTGCTTTTGAAATAAGAAAAAAAAAGAAATAATCTGGTTAGCTAATATTAAGATGCCGAAAACTTGGACAGGAACCATGGCATCTTAATATTATTTTTCCATATTAGAAAAATATTTCAAAAAGACAACCACTCCGTAACCTCAATAACAACACCAGAGAAATATGATCCTCAAAGTTGAAGCTGTAAATTATCATCGGCATGGCTTGATGGATAACCTATATTCTGTTAGATACGGACAATCATTGGCATTGCTATCCCAAAGCTATACTTATTGAAGTGCTTAATAGGAAGTGGATCATTTTGTATCTACTTAATCCCAGCTGAGTACAGAAACCTAAAAGAGGAAACTACCAATGAGATCATTCACTAGAGCTAGGGGCGTAACAAGATTGACACACTGTGATTTCATGTCAGAAGCATTCCTAATACTAAAAGATAGCTGTATAAAACCTGGTAGTCAGCAGGAACAACCGGCAGAAAATCCTCTATTTCTAGAAGTACATTGGACAAAGAATAAACAAATAAAAAAGAATGTGACTGTCTCAAATTTCCACTAAACACAATGATGAATAAGAAGGCAATGTAGGATAAACCTACTTGATATAAAGTCATCTGCATAGTCCTTATCAATTTTCCCATGGGCCATAGCACCAACCTGAAACCACAGAGGATTCAGAAAGAGACAAGTTATTCCACGAAATAATGTCAATGCATTTTAGGGAGTGTAGGTTACAGTTCTTTTAAGCTTACCACAAAAACAACATCAGCATCACTACCAGCAGAAGCCACGTATTGGTTTATATTTACCAATTTTTCTGAACTATGGGAGAGGGCTGATGTCAAAGCAAGCATCAATGTTAATTCTATTAATGGATACAAAAAGATGGGGATCTCAAACAATATAACTTACATAAGCTTACCTATTCTACGAGAGTTTATGGGTAGATATTGGGTTACAGGGTTCTTGATCACACGCAAAAGTTTCTCACGCTTGCCAACAGCAGTAATACTCAGTTTTTGTAGCAGCTGCACTGCAAATTAGACGAAAATAGTGAAAAAGAATCCCAGAGAGGGAGAAGGAGGAACACATGACACCTAGCATTGGTGCTTAGGGGGTAGGTGAAACCAGCCGAACTTACACATGATGCCAGCGAATCGCTTAAATGTCCTTGGAATACGAACATATGGTTTAACCTCAAAAAGTACACCTTTCTCAGTTCTCACATACACAGCCCGCAACCTCCCACTCTTATTGATACGGCTATCCAAGATCATTAGGAGCGCCTGAACGCAACAATACTCAGTATCATGTATGGTCAGTCGACTGGAAATTCAAACCCATATGAAAGAAAACTAAGGAATTAGATGATACTATCGCCACTTCAATCTTGAAACACATGCCTTAGTCGGTTCTTAGGACTATGCGCATAAAGTGCACAGCAAGTAATAAAATAGCCGAAAACTTTGTAGCAAAGCGATAGTAATGATTGGAGATAAATGTATGCCTATGACTTCAAAGACTAACCTGATGAGCAATGTCAGGCCTGTAATCAGCAGGATTTCTGTTATTTTTTCGCAAGAAATTGGCGTGGTCGTCCGAGTTCAAAAGCTGGTAACTCTGTGGTCATAAAAAGAGAAAGAGAATCACACAGCGTCAGTGAGCACTAACCATGAAGAAAAACCAATCCACCATATTGAGGAAGCTTAAAACTAAAACCTGAGAACCCAAAACCCTCAATACCACTCATCCGTATAACAAAAAAAAAAAACAAATTTTGTGTATTTCTGAACAAAAAAATAGTACAGAAAACAACGCGTCCCAGCCTGAAGAAACCCCAGAAAAATCTGCAAAGCAAATGGCTAATCTCAATGCCTGAAAGCCTAAAACCAATTATACGACTCCTCCATACAACCCAAAATCAAATTTTCGACTTTTACAGCATATGTTTTAAGTAATTCCAATTCGAGGACAATTTATTGACCTTTCCAACTTTTGCAACTTCCAAAGAAGCCTTTTCAAGAATGAAGATGACCCCGGCTTTATTGGAGTTCTGGTCACTTGGGGCAATCGGAATACCCACAAGTTCATTCACAACCTCCTTTTCGTTTCCTTCCTCCGCTTCCTCCTTACCATCACCTGTTTTCTCTATCACTGCTCTCTTTGCTTCTTGCACTGGTTGTTCTGCTACCTCTTCCTCTTCTTCTCTGTCGTACACCTCCTCCCTCTTCTTACGCTTCTTCCCCTTCACCGCATAAGGCCGCACCATTCTTTCTTCTTCGACGGCTTCCAACAAACCTCTGAGCCGAACACAGTGGGGGGAGGGATGGCCAAGTTCGGACTTGGAGTGGACAGTCAGTCACTAGGGCAACCTTCTGAAGTTTTATTGGGCCTTCCGAGAAAACGGACCCAACCTTTTAGGACTGCTGGATTTGAATACACTTGTTCCTGGCCTAATAAAAGGGAATAACCCAGTCCATCTTTGTGAATAGTACGATTTGTTTCAAGGAGTCGCCGCATTAGCATGCAAAAGTCATAACTAACAAGGTTTATTTTTTCAGGATAAATTAGTCAATTCTGTTCATGATAATTTCTCACAATTTTATTTATAAAAACAGGCCAAAAAAATATTTTCAAATATTGGAACAGAGTGTAGTATAAATGGCTTTTCTTAGCATTAATTTTTTCAGAATTTATTATGACGTTGAACTCAACTCGTGTGAATATTGGACTAAATCCATATGAATCTAGTGCTCGTGGATGGGTGCTCAAATTTCTCTAATTATAAAAAAATGTACAAGCTAAATTAATAAAATAAATATGTTTAAATACTAGGGTCCATTTTAAATTATCTATTTATGTTGGGGATTCTTTTTATAAGTAAACGTTTTGTCACCGCCGTTATTTCATAAATTCGCCTTCAGGGTCTACGCTCCGCGAATCGGTCGACGGTCACTACCATTACCCGTTACCGTCTCTAAAACCCTATTTCTTTGGCGGGCCTCCGAACTGTCTCCGTCTCTCTTCTACCACCTCTTCTCCCTCTAAAATCTGTGTCCTCTCTCAAGGGTTTTAGTTTTTTCTATCTGTGAGACCCATCACTCTCTTTGGCAAAGCAAGCAAAAACGATGGCGTACCAAGGAGGCAGCCTCAAGTCGACCTCCATAAATGGGGTACAGATGTACACCGTGGCATCCCAGAACCGCTCTCTCGCGTCCTGGCTTGACCCAAAGAAGCTCCGAGCTCTTCGCAAGGACGAAAGTGACCACTCTACCCCCTTTTTTTTCCACGTCCTCAATTTTCCCTTTTCTTTTTTCTGAAGTTCTGACGATACTTTATATTTTGGTCGGGACATCGTTTTTGTTGCTGGACAATTTGATTTGAGATATATTAATCCAGCTAATTTGAGACAATTTACATAAAACCCTAGCTTAAACCCTGAACCTGGTTTCAATTTGAGAAGTTTAGAGTTTACAGTTTAGAGTCTTTAGGTTCGTATTATATAATGTTCAATTCTCTATTTGCTGATTTGAATGTAAGTTGACATTGTTGAAACGTACGCTTGAAAAGGAATACTCCTGGATCTAACTTGACATTGATAATTTTCGGAAATGGATCAATGACAGGCTCAAGATGCCTTTTACACTTTAAACGTGTAGTTGATTCCAACTTTTTGAGGATTGCGATATTGGAGATTGAGCCAGATAAGACTTCGCGTAGTGACTATCCTGTATGGCAGCATATATTTCATTTGTGTTAATTTCATTAGTCTTTACCTTGTGTTTTTTTTAAAGCTACCACTCAATTAACTGACATGTTTATTATAACTATGATAAAAAATTTTGATGTTTTGTTTCCTCTGTGTTTATTTTGTTAGATTATATGCAAAGGGTAGAGCTGATACAGGATTTGAAGTTTGAAACTGCAACCACAAAGATCAAGGAAACTCCTGATGGGCAGTTTCTAATAGCTTCAGGTGCTTAAAGCTCATTCTTATGCCTATAATTTTGTCAGACGAGATAATGTGGTTGTCATAAATGGAAACAGGGAATAAATCACTGAAAAGTTACAATTTCACTTTGTATTCCAATTATGCTCATTCAGCAGTGAAATGTAGGTATATATCCACCACAAGTCAAGGTGTATGACCTAAGGCAATTGGCACTGAAGTTTGAGAGGCACTTGGATTCAGAGATAATTGATTTCCAGGTACTTTTAAGGGCTTGCTAGTGATCATCAGTCACCAATAGATCTCATACTGATTCCTAACGAGGTGATATAGATTACTAGTATTGAAAAGATGTTTTGTGGCTCATACAGGTTCTGGATGATGACTATTCAAAGCTTGCATTTTTATGTGCGGATCGCTCCGTTTGTCTACATGCTAAATATGGAAAACATTACACTTTGCGGATTCCAAGGTTGGCTTTTTCAATGTTGTTTACATTTCTTCTCATACATATGCATTATTATGTTGCCTTGTTTTTTTTTTGTTAAAAAAAACTAAAAATCAGATTGTAGATATTTGAATTCTGTTTTGCATTTGTGATTAGCAAAATATACCAAGGTTAGCAGCTTATTTCTCTATTTAACATTCTACTCATGTAGTGAATAGGTTGTTGAAGGTGCAACGGAATTTTTAAGGAGTGAGGTTTGATTGAGAATTTTAGTTTGTCTTGTTTATTGGAATAATATGTGCTCTTCTGTTATTTATTGGGGATTAGGGATGAGAAAACTAATTACCTTCAATCAAGTGGCAAGAGGTAAATGGTTCTGGTGATATGACGAAGAAGGGATCCTTGTGGAGGCAGGTTATTGGCTGAAAAATGTGCGGAGTGTTCGGTCAATGGACTTAAGAATAAGTTGGGGCGTCATGTGGTTCTAGTCTTTGGACTTAAGAAAAATTTCTCCCTCTCTTTCTTTTTGTTTTCTTTCTAATAAAATGTTGCTTATTCATCAAAAAAAGAAGAAGTATCAAAGCAGTTTGGGAGAGGTTTAGGTTTAGGTTATTTTTTTTGGCTAGATGAACCTTGGTTCAGAGTTATTTCCTGACTTTTTTTTAAGATGCTTCTGTGTCCACGATCCAAGCATTATGGAAGGTTGGGGAACATGTTCTTGAAATCTGAAATTTTTTATTTCGATGATTAGCAATTAGAGCCTGTTGGCTTGCTTTTTGATTTTCCTGTATTCTAGCATTCAAGTGAACAAATGGGCTGATTCGTTGATGGTGGTGGTTAAAACATAGTGGTGAGTTGCTTGTATGCTTTAAGTGAATTCAGTACAGCTTTTTGTACTGTTTTCACTCTCTTTTTATTTTTAATAAAATCGTGCTTACTTATAAAAAAAAACATAGTGGTGAGTTTGATTTCTTTGTTTGAGTGTGTGAAGACTCAAGAGGTCCAAATGAAGTGAAATTCCTGTGAGGAATATTTGGTTTTTAGTCAAGTTTTTAGACAAGATGCGTCTTTTACTTGGATCGCAGCTTCGGTTAGAATCTTAACCATGGGTAATCCCATCAAAAGAAATGTCATTTCAGTGTGCTGATAATGTATGTGCAAATGTGGTGGTAGGGATGACCACCTGTCTTCATTGTACTGTAGCGAGAGAGTTAGTGTCTTATATCTATGTTAGGAGTTCATTTAGTATTGCGTCGGAAAGTGGACGGAAGACATAGGAGTGGTCTCTCTTGGAATGCAACTCCTCTCTGCAGTGTATGGATAATTGGAAGTTCATAATGTATTTTGCAGAGGAAAAAATCATTTTTATTAAGTTCTCAGTGGAAATGGTCTCATGCTTTGAGCATGATGTGTATTTTTTCCTTGTAGACTTCATCAAGGCTTTGAATTTTCAATTTGCTAATTTGTGGTGGAACTTTTACGTATCATAAGACAATGTTTCTCCTTTTCCTTTACAAGAGTTGCTTATAAAACAATATTGGACAAGTAGCTAAGGCTGATGAAAGTTTAAGGCACCAGAGTGATTGTTATTCTTTCTTCCTTCCTTTATCTTTCTCTAATTTTAGCATCAACCCATCTGTTCATGCCTCAGCCCTAAAGCAATAGGTACGTAGGTGGACCCAAAACTACTCCAAAAATCGGAATAATGTGAAAGTCTGACCACTTGTAGCTGTTCAGCACCAAAATTTTCAGAATTATGTGTATTATTATCTATTGATTAGTGTCAACGTAGCAGTATGGTGTCGTGTCTTGATGCCATCTTTGTGTCAATGCTTTTTAGTACTTCTCTAAGACTTCCCTATTTGGGCTTTCTTATCTTCAATAAAAATAGTGAAGGCTGTACTTCTTTATATCTACACTCCAATTTGTTAGACCTTGAATGTGGGCAGCGGTTATCTATATGTTTTAAGTAGCTTATTGTTTCTCGTGATTTAATAAAATTTGTTGGTCTGTTTGTTACAGGATGGGTAGGGCTATTGCTTATGATTGCTGGTCTTGTGACTTGCTTTGTGCTGCCTCTTCTCCAGATCTGTACAGAATTAACTTAGAACAGGTTCTCGGCTTAACTATTTGTCATTTTAGTAGGTATTAGTCACTGGTAAAAGCTTTTGTTACCCTTCTAGTGCCTTCATTACATTGTAGGTGTTTCAACATAAATCATCTTCTGCTAGGTTTGATATACAACACATAACTGCTGCAACAACAACATTTTGACGCAATATGCTGTGCCAACGGCCATCGAATAGTAAACGATTAAATGATAATCATTGTTAAATTCCGGGATTGTCCTTTTCCGACTTTAACCCTACTCCACCAGGTTGAAGTCGGGTTTTGATCTCGAGTCTAGAGACTTCACCAAATTCATAATATGTTTATGCTTACTAAATGCATTCATATATGTTAAGAATGGGTAAAATGGATCGATTTTTACTATTTTTGTGTTTATGGTTTGATGAAACAGCAGTCTATGCTTCTCGTGCGAAGTATATTTGACCTATTCTGTCTCTCTCCCCTTATTTCTCCCCTGATGAATTCTTGTGAAGATTTATTCTGACCACTTATGTCATTTCTATTCTTTTAGTTTTCCCAACCCACTCTATTTGTTTTTTTTTTCTTTATAATTTACAAGTTTATAGTGCTTCATGTTTGTGATCTGTCTAACTTTAAGAAAGTAGAAAGGAATACATCTTAAACAGGGGAAGTGATTCTTTGAAACCATAGGGTGGCAAATGACAATTCTACAGGGTTAAGTAGCTTCATCTTTATTAATAATGGAGCTGGCACGTAATCCATGACATGCTTTAAAAGTAATTGCATAGCCATTGCCTTCCACCAGTTCACTTAATCGTCAGTCACTTGAATTGTATACTATCTATTGAACATATTGGAATTTAACTGACTTTTACATGTTGAGAATTTGAACACTTCCTTTTTGTGACTTTCAGGGACGATTCTTGTCCTCCCTTACCACACAATCTCCAGCCATAAATGTCATTTCTCGAAGGTTGTTCATGAATCCGATTGCACTTTTTGTCCTACTTTATTTCCTCTGTTGATCAGAACTTTGCAGTCATTAGCATGTATTTGTATTTTTGCTGTTTTTCGAGTGTGTTGTCATTTCATTTTACAATTGCAGCAAGCGTCATGGCCTTGTTGCATGTGGTGGTGAGGATGGGGCTTTAGAATGTTTTGACATGAGAATGAGAGCTTCAGTTGGTAGAATTGATGCTGTTGCACCTGCTGGAGATAAGGACCAGGTAGCTCTCCCACCCCTATTTCTCGACTCAGAGAATCGGTTTTTTTTTTTTCTGTAAAATGAGCTTTAATCTTTGCGAAAAATTATGGGGAAGACTTCTCATGTCCTGAATATGCTAGTGAGAATCTTAGTTGAGCGTCTGATTTTATAAAATTAAAGATGATTATTAAATTCCAAATTGTGTGGAAGAGTCATGTTTCCTCCGTTCTCTCTCCTACTCCTCCCTGTTAATTGCTTCGGTTTTTAGTGGTTATTCTGGTTAGACTATTCTGATTGAGTGTTCTGAAGCCTTAGTAGTCAGCTGCCAATGTGTAGTGTGTGGGGTTGTTTCTGATGGGTTTTAATCGGAGCTTTAGAGTTGAAGCTGAGTTCCATGTTTATGTTAGCGATGGTGGTGCTGTTAAGTTCACAGAATGGAGTAGAAAGACTGTTAGTTCGATCTCTTTGGGGAAATTTGGAGCAGTATGGGTGGTTAATATGGCTGAAAAATTGATGGTAGCTGCTGGGGATCGATCTTTTGTCTCGAAAGCCAACGATGTCTCTAGAGCTTTCCTAGCACAGAGGTGTACTAATCAGGCGGGAAGCTACGTTGCCATAGCTGAATTCGGAGAGGGCCGGCAAAGGGGAGTGGTTCTCGTTCCAGAAGAAAAGAGTGGAGAAGGATGGAGGTTGCTGCCCGGGGTGTTCCAAGCGGTGGTAGATCATCTCCATAGTGGTAGAGGTATAAGGGGAAATAAGGGGAATCATCTTTCTGGTCGAGAGAGGATGAGGGAAGGGGTCTCTTTCTCTGAAGTAGTAAGAACAGGGAAGTCATTGGTGGGCACAGGGGGTCAGCAGTCATCTTCTGCGTGTTATGGCGAAGATGGCAAAAATTCGGTCTATTGTTGCCAGCACAGAGAAAGCATGTACAACAGACGCCTGCTTTTTCCAAGGATGAGAGATTAGGTGAGTTGACAAGGGCTTTTAAGGGAGAACAAGTTAGTATGGATTTTTTGAGGAAGAAGTTGATGGGCTTCAGGGAAGAGCTGTACCTTCTCCTACGGGTTCTGGACGAGAGGGATGTGGGATTCAAGTGTTTGTTCTGTCAAGGGTCAGGAAGAAGTGAGAAGGCTAATTCTATTGGACCTGCTGTTTTATTGAAGGGAAAGGAAAAGGCCTTTATCTCGGTCGACAGGGAGGGGTCGTGTGGGCTTGGGTCTGGGTCGGAAGGAGTGAGGGAAGCTGGGCCGGGGGGATCTGGGCCCTCCTTTTGGTCCAGATCCCATTTCGCTTGGGCAGGGCTCTCCTGACCCGAGCCCCGTCAATGTTGCCCAGACTCGCGTCGAGTCTTCTCAGGCGAGGTGGCTTACGGGTGGTGACCAACACCCCGTGGCGCCGGTAGTGGTGCCCCTGGCGTCGATGTCTGTGGTGGTGGGGGAGGTTTCTGGCGGCGCCTGATCGGGAAACCATTTTTGGAGCTGTTTTGGACCACTCCTCGCCTGGCTTGCAGGAGATGCTGGGAACGCTCGTTTCGGAGCCAGACAATGCCGACACACTGATCGGAAACTTTCAGAGTGGGGTTTTCGATGGGGAGACTCTCGGGGATGTCGAAAGGGATTTTTTTCTCCACGACGAGGCGCGAAGAGTGGGTTCGTTGGACCGATCCTCGCCTAGCTTGCAGGAGTCGTCGGGCAGGCTCTTTTCGGAGCCAGACCATGCCGACAATCAGCTCGAGACCTCTTAGAGAGGGGTTTCAGCGGGAGAAGCTCCTGTTGTTGTCGATGGGGCCCTTTGTATTCTGGAGGCGGCGAGTTGGGAGGGTGAGGGGAATCGAGCAGGGCTTGGGGATTTTTCTGGGACTCCCTTACTTGATCTAGAGGTGGGGGAGAGCTCTTGTCAGCCATCTTGCAGTAATTTGGGGTGATGGTGTGTACCTACCGATAACCCAATTGTGAAAGTGAATCCTCTAGCAGTGTGCACTATCCCGAGTGGAAGGGAGGACTTTTCTGCCAGTCTTAATTCTTCAAGCTGGGTTCTGGGTATGGTGACCTCTTTTAGGCATTTGGTTGGTTTGTCTTGTGAAGGTCATGAGGCAGATTTGGAGGCCCTATTTGCAGCTTTGGAGATGGAGAGGGGAAACTGGTGTCCTAAGACACCCTGTAAGACGGGGAGTAAACTCCAAAGAGAATTGAAGGGGTTGAAATTTGCTGTTAACTATGAGGGGAAGACCTATGTGTCGAGAAAAAATAGAAAGGATGGGAGGGACCCATGTAAGTCTAAATGAAGCTCAAAATTTTGTGTTGGAATGTTCGGGGGTTGAATGATAGGGTGAAATGCAATAATGTGGGTAATTTATTGAGGGGGTGGAAACCGGAGGTGGTGTACCTCCAAGAGACTAAGTTATTGGAGGTGACGAGGGCTACCATTAGGAGTTTATGGGGGGGGGGGGCAGCATGTTAGGTGGTGTAGTTTGGAGGTGGTGGGTGCTTCGGGTGGCGTTTTACTCTTATGGGATTCGAGGGTGTTAGATATGGTGGACTCTTGTGTGGGTAGTTTCTCTATGTCGATGGTTTTTTGAAATATTGAGGATGGTGCTCAATGGATGTTCTCGGGGGTTTATGGCCCCAATGATGACCGTTGCAGGAGATTATTATGGGAAGAGTTGGCTGGTGTGTTCGCTTGGTGGAACATTCCTTAGTGCATCGGAGGCGATTTCAATGTCACTCGGTTTCCCAGTGAACGTTCTGGGTTGGGTGGTTTGGGGAGTGCTATGGTGGATTTTTCTGATTTCATTGCTGATAATTAGTTGGTGGATATTCCGATGTCGTGAGGCACTTTTACTTGGTCTAGTGTTAGAGCCTCTCAGTCTTCGTCAAGAATTGATCGCTTCCTTTTTAGTGCTGATTGAGAGTCCTTATTTCTTGATATCCTTCAAAGGAGACTTCCGCGATTGTTCTCGGATAATTTTCCCATTCTTTGTGAGATCGGTAAGCGTGGTGGTGGTAAGAAACCTTTCCGCATTGAGAATATGTGGCTTAAGGCGAAAGGTTTTCAAGATTTGGTGGGGGTGTGGTGGAGGTCTTATGATTTTGCTGGTTCCTCTAGTTTCATGCTTAATGCTAAGCTTAAGGCATTGAAGAATGATCTTATTAGGTGGAACCAGAAGGCTTTTGGCGATCTGAATTATAGGAAATCTCTGTTGTTGGGTGAGTTATCTGTGTTGGATGAGAGGGATGAGAGGGGGAATCTTGATGAGGAAGGCAAAAGACGAAAATTGGAGGTGTCTTCTGAACTGAATATTTTGATAGGCATGGAGGAAACTAGTTGGAAGGAGATAGGTGTACCCAGTTTTTTCATCGTATGACCAACTCTAACCGTAGAATTAACTTGATTGACAACTTGAAGGTGGATGGGGAGTTATTGGAGGAGCCGGAGAGGATTTCTGAGGAGATTGTCAGTTATTATTGTTTCTTGTTTAAGGAGTCTTTCTCTTGGAGACCTTCTCTGGACGATTTGGCTTTCGATTCCATTTCCGGGGTTGAGGTGGATTGGCTAGAAAGGCCCTTTGATGAGGAGGAAGTGGTTGGGGCAGTGATGAGTCTTAACGAGGACAAGGCGCTGGGACCGGATGGCTTTACCCTTGCTTTCTTCTAATTTTGTTGGGAGGTGATCAAGGGTGATGTACTCTCTACATTTAATGAGTTTGCGCATCAAGAGAACTTTGTAAAATGCCTCAATGCAACCTTCATTGTGTTGATTCCGAAGAAAGTGGGCGCGGTCGAATTGAAGGACTTTCTACCTATTAGCCTTGTGGGTGGGGTTTACAAAATTCTGGCTAAGGTGCTGACGAATAGGCTGATGGTGGTCTTGGGTGGTATCATCTCGCCCTCTCAGAATGCTTTTGTGAAAGAGAGACAGATTTTGGATTCCGTTCTCATAGCTAATGAGTTCATTGACTCTAAGATGCGTTCCCACATCTCGGGCATGTTATGCAAATTGGATGTTCACAAGGCCTATGACCACGTGAATTGGAGGTTCCTTTTATACCTCTTGAGGATGTGTGGATGTGTGGATTTGGGGATAAGTGGTGTAGATGGATCGAGTTCTGCATCTCCATCGTAAAATATTCGGTGGTTGTGAACGGATCTCCTCATGGTTTTTTTGGTGGGTCTCGTGGGTTGCGTCAGGGTGATCCCCTCTCACCTTTGCTGTTCGTTATTGTCATGGAAGCTTTCAGTAGGATGATGCAGATGTTGGTTGACCATGGTTCCATTGAAGGTTTCGATGTTGGGGCTGGTGGTAGAGGTGGGGTGAGCATATCTCATTTATTATTTGCGGATGACACTCTCATTCTTTATGGGGCTGATAAGGGCCAATTTCGACATCTTCGCTGCCTTCTACTTTGTTTTGAGGCAGTGTCGAGTTTGAAGATTAATCTCTCCAAGTTCGAAGCCATCCCTATAGGTACCGTTGTTAATGTGCATGCTTTGGCTTCTATTTTGGGCTGCCGGGTTGCTTCTTTGCCTATCACTTATTTGGGCCTTCCCTTAGGGGCTCCTTTCAAATGTTCTCGCATTTGGAGTGATATTATCGAAAGGACAGAGCAAAGGTTGGCGAGGTGGAAACAGTGTTATCTCTCCAAGGGTAGTAGAATCATGTTGATCAAGTCTACTCTATCTTGTCTCCCCACTTATTTTTTGTCGCTCTTTCCTATTCTTGTTGCGGTGGCTACTAGGTTGGAGAAGATTCAAAGAGATTTTTTATGGGGAAGTGATGATAGCGTGCAGAAATTTCATCTTATGAAGTGGGAGAAAGTGTGTTCTCCTATTATTAGCGGTGGGTTGAGTTTGAGAAGGCTTGTTTTGTTTATTAGGGCCCTTCTTGGAAAGTGGCTTTGGCGGTTTGGGGCCGAGCGAGATAGTTTGTGGAGACTTGTTATCATGGAAAAATATGGCTGTGTTTTGGGTAGGTGGCACACTCTTGTTTGTAATGGCTCTTATGGTGTTGGTCTCTGGAAGAACATTAGTTAAGGATGGGATTCCTTTGCTGAGAATATCCATTTTGAGGTGGGAAATGGAATGCGAGTTCGTTTCTGGATGGATCGTTGGTGCGGTGAGCGATCCTTAAAAGGATATGTATCCTCTTTTGTTTTCTCTAGCATGCAATAAGAATACTTTGGTGGCGGACTGCTTGGAGAGGGTTTCCGAGAGTGCTTCGTGGAATATTCAGTTTGTTAGGGGGGCAAATGATTGGGGTTAGAGGAGTTTTCTGCGTTATTCTCTTTACTTTATTTTACAGTTTTGAGGACTCAGGCTTAAGACAAGATGAGATGATTGAGATCTAAGAATGGTGTTTTCTCGGTGACTTCTTGGTATTCGATCCTTGTTGGGGATCTCGATGGCAGCTTCCCTTGGAAGCATCCTTACTACTGACAACTTGCGTAGGAGGGGAGTGTACATGCTTGATTGGTGTTATCTTTGCAAATGTGTTGGGGAGTCCATTGAGCACATTCTGCTGCACTGTTTAGTTGCTAGGGAATTGTGGTCCTTAGTGCTCTCTATTATGGCTTATGATTGGGTGATGCCTAGGAGGGTTGCTGATGTATTGTTGTGCTGGCATAGAGACTTTAAAGACCCTCGGGCCTTAGCTATTTGGAAAATGATCCCTACTTGTATTTGGTGGATTTTATGGCAAGAGAGAAATGGGAGATGTTTTGAGGGTGTGGCTTTGTCCATGGAGAGTTTGAGGGGCAACTTTACAAGCTGATCTGTATCCATCGAACTTTTGTCTTTCTAGTGAGAGAAGCTCTCCCTTCTCTCTAGATTCCTCTTTTGTTTTTTTTTGTGCTTTCTCTTGTTGTTGTCATGATTCTTGTTTGCTGGTTGTGTTGCTTCTAGTTTTAAGATGGGTTTAGATAGGTGGTTCCGTGTAGAAGCCAAGTCCTTTCAGGTGTCTGTTGATGTTAGGGGAGTTGTTAGATGGTCGGAGTGGAGTCGCAAGTCTCATAGTGCCATTTCGATTGGGAGATTAGGGGCTGCCTGGTTAGTTACTCTAGCCAGCCAGCTATTGGGAGTTGATGCTGCTCATGATGTCGTGTTGCGATTCAATGAAGGCTCTAGGGCGTTCCTGGCTCAACGACGTGCTAACAAGTCGGGAAGATTTGTTGCCGTGATGGAGTTTGGAGAAGGACACCGGAAAGGGGTGGTCATGGTACCTGAAGGTCGAGAGGGAGCTGGTTGGGTGGCTATGGCAGCATGTTTCCAGGGGGTGGTCGATCACTTTGGGCCGGTAGGGGGTCATCTTGGTGCTGGCGGTGCAGTGGGAAATGGAGAGAAGTTGTCTTTTGCGGAAGCCGTTCAGTTGGGGTCGAGGAAGGGTGGTCATGGGCAGGCTGTACCTCCTGCTCAGGCGTGGATCCTGGACATGGTTTCCTCTATGGGTAAGATGGTTGGGGTGTCCTGTGGTGGTCAAGAGGAAAAGATGAGGGAGCTCTTTGAAGCATTGGAACGAGATCGGAAGCCGGTTCATTCGAAATCTTCAAGAAAATCTGGGGGGAAGATGATCAGGGAGCTGAAGGGTTTGAAGTCCTCAGTCAATTATGACGGGTCTTCCTCATCCGCTAGGAAGCTTGTGACCTTTGGTGTGGACTGCTAGGGGTCCCGCTTGAGATGCGGGTGGGGGGGGGGGTTCTGGGAGGGTGAGTTTTGTAGGCCTATGGGTCACGGGTGGGTGGGTTTTGGTTTCTTCAGTACTTTCTCTTGTACTGTTGTATCCCCGTTGTGTTTCGTTTTTTTCTTGTTAATAAAACTGCCTTAATTATCAAAAAAAAGAGTTTGAGGGGCAATTTTTTTCAGTCTTTGTTCTTGTGGGTGAAGGCCATGTTGGGTTCCCCTTTTCGGAGTTTTTAGATTTCATTAGTTTTCTCGCGTGTTTGGTATAGAAATCTTAGTATAGTCCTTTGTGCTGTTATTTCTATTCTTTTTCTTTCAATAAAATTGCCTTACTTATAAAAAAAATATGATTATTACACTTTTCAGAGAGTTTGAGGGGCAATTTTTTGCAGTCTTTGTTCTTGTGGGTGAATGCCATGTTGGGTTCCCCCTTTTCGGAGTTTTTAGATTTCATTAGTTTTCTCGCGTGTTTGGTATAGAAATCTCAGTATAGGCCTTTGTGCTGTTATTTCTATTCTTTTTCTTTCAATAAAATTGCCTTACTTATAAAAAAAATATGATTATTACACTTGGGGCGGATATCAGGTTCTTGCAGTGAAAGTTGCTTATTGCTTTTACCATTTGTTTATTGACTATCAGATCACTTGTGGTGAAACATATGGTTCAGCTGCTGGCATTTGATTATTGTTACTTGTTCTTTATTTATTTATATTGGCGGAACATGCTATAAAGTTTGTGAACGGTACTTTGTTCCTTTTACGCTTTTAAAAGATGGAATATGGGGTAATAAGAATGTTACTCTCTCCATTTTGAGAGAGAGATCCAAGTGTTTCCATATAGGTTTCCAAAATATAATGGCATGATACCTTTTTTTTCTGGAAAAGAGTCGCTAACCAACCTGTTGGATTCCTAGGAGGTTACTTCATTGGAGTTTGACGGAGATGGTGGTTTCCAATTGGCTGTAGGAAGTAGCGCAGGAAAGGTATGGTAGCATTTTAGCTGTTTAAGATATCATCTGAATTAACTACTTTATTTCATTTGTCCATTCACACTTTCTATTGCATGTACTGTGCGCTTAATCAACTGAGCATTTGTGTTGTGCTTTCTGGTCCTAGAAGGAAGAACTGTCATCTTGCATGGATATTTATATTGACCTAGTGTATATTAGTAATGCACCAAGTCGACCACTGCTTTTCCACAAGAGGAGATGGAAATGGAAAATTACAGGGGACTTAAAATGAGGTAGTAGGACCGAGAAGGGTGAGTAGTTGTCTCTTAAAGATAAACCATTAAACCAGAGGATGAATGGGAGGTGCTGGAGGTCTGAACCAACTGGTCAGTTATTGGGTCAAATTGTTAACTGTATTATGTGAGGGGTTTTAAACTGATCTCTGATGAATGTCTTAGACGGAAATGTCTTCTATGTCACTGGAGGCGGAAAGTGTTCTCTCTGTCTTGTTGTATTGACATCATTTTCATACACTACTTCTTCTTGTACAGCAAGAGACTGCAAATTTAAACTCTAGGTATTAAACACTTACAGGTGAACCTCTTACTGGATAGGTTAAGAAGAATAGTACTGCAGGAGGTGAACTCTGGCCCATATGTTGCTATTGTGAAACAGAAGTATTGTCCTCCTGGAATATGATGTGAAAAAAATAGATGGAGAGGAGGATATAAGGAAAGCTTACATATAAATATTGTAAAAGGACCTAAGTTTTTTTTGCCAATATTATTGGGTGAAATTTAGGCCAGTGATTTAGTTGCTACTAGGGGACAATATTTTGAAGCTGTCACCTAAGTTAGGATGGGAGACAGAATGGGATCTGGGAGACAGACCAATTTGGTAAGGCTAGGATTATTTTGATGAGAGGCTTTACCGTCAATTTTCCTTTCCATCCTTTCCTGAAAGCCTTTGCTTACAATGTATTAGAGAAATGTCCCTCTTACAAGATAAGTTTAAAACGGTTGTCTTGTTAGTGCCCTAGTTGAAACTTCTGTTGATGTTCAAATCATTGTCCAGTGAGCAGTTTTTGTACTTTGATGTTAATTGTCTCTTCATTTATATGCTATTTTGAAGTTATGCTTCTAATCTTCATATTGAGTATGCAGGTGCTGATCTACGACTTACGTTCCTCTTATCCAATACGAGTCAAGGATCACATGTGGGTCTACTTGCTCATGTTGGTTTTTGTGTTTGTGTTACAATGGCTGAATATTATTTGTTTGAGACTAATTTCTTGCCGAAAACCCTGTCATTGTTATGTAGGTATGGCAGCCCGATACTGGACATTAAGTGGCATCGTACTCTGAATTCTGAACAACCAAAATTAATTACCACTGATTCTCATGTTGTTAGAATATGGGACCCGGAAACAGTAAGACAGTTTTCAATTGTATAAAACAAAAAGATCTTATTTGAACTTGTTTTCTTTGATCAACATTTAAGACATCTCCTTGATATTCAGTACCCTTATATATGGATACTATGTTGGAAGATGGCAGAATTGTTTTGTGACTTATTTGATTTGAAGACTAAGCTGGCTATAGCCCGTCTTTTTTTACCTTTTATTAGTACACGAAGTTGAAACACCATGTTCTGCGCAACCTAATATGTGTTTTAGAAATCGCGCATTCACTATGATTTTTATTGAACTAGACTTAGGGTGTGGACTACGTATGTTGACAAAGCTGTCCTCAGAGTTCTTACAATATGCCCTGTTTTCATTGAAGTTTCAAGTCACACATCACTAATGTGGTCATAAAATTTGCATGTGGTGTGTTCTTCATATGAGTTATTTACACTGCGTCTCCTACTAGAAAATGTCTCAATATTGCTAATACCATTTGTCAACCTATGTGCGCATGTGTATTACTTTTGTGTGGATGATTTTGGTGTGTTTAGTTGACTAATTTGCGTGTGACTTATAGGGAGCCCGTGTCTTCCTTAGAACCTGATACATATTATCCACTATTAATTGATTCATTCGTTGTGTTCAGGGAGAAGGCATGACCAGCATTGAACCAATGGCAGGATCTATAAATGATATTTGTGCATTCAGTGGCAGTGGATTGATGTTGCTGGCTTTAGACTGCAGCCAGATACCGTCCTACTTTGTACCTGCTTTGGGACCTGCTCCAAAGTGGTGTTCATACCTGGAAAATCTAACGGTGTGGTTTTAGTATATTATTTGATTTGATCATTGCTTCAGGTCAATCTCTTGAGAGATCTTGGTTTGTATGGCTGATGTTTTTGTATTTCTTACAGGAAGAGCTTGAAGAGGGTGCGCAGACAACCATTTATGATAATTATAAATTTTTGACGAATGAAGACCTTGCGAAACTGAATCTGACTAATCTGATTGGCACCAATCTTTTACGAGCCTACATGCATGGATTCTTTATTGATTATCGACTGTATAAAAAGGCAAGTCTGTTTTCATTAATATACTAATTTCATGAAGGGTGTGTTGCCCAGAAACAAAATTGATATTTGTTAAGAACCAAGACAGTGGCTTCACTAATTCTACTTTTCTAGAGTTCTTGGGCGTGTGCTCAGTAAGCAACTTTACTTTTTTCACCACTGGTGAAGAAAACGTCAGAGGGCTTTTGATATTTCACCCTAGGGATTGCATCTGAAGATAAATTACCTTGTTACTTTCTCTAGATCTCTCTGAGATTAGTCAATCGCCTTTCTTGTGTCTCACGTCTCATTCTACCTTGTAATCCAACTTGATTTGTTTTTTGTTAATTGCTTCAATAACTTGATAATACACGTCCTTTTCTTTTCTTCTTTTCCGAAACAAGAAAAGTATGTCATTCTTCCTTGCTTTACATTTTCACGGATGGTGAAGGGCTTTTGCTAAAGCGTATTCTGGGAACTAGTTAAGGCAGTATAATCCATTTGTATGTCACAATTTTTATGTTACAAACGGAAAGTATTACACATTGTGTAATTTAACTTTGAATTGAGACAAGCTACGCATTTATTTGAATTTCACCACATTCTCCCTTAAACCATCGCTCGTTTCTTTTCAAGCATGCTCGCCGGAGAGTGACTACATTGTCTTGTTATGAAAATGGGGTGATGTTATAAAAGATTAGATACACAGAACCTTGCATCTTTACATATCACCAACTTGAGAGGTGGGCATAAATCTTTTGATAGCATTTTTTTAAAAAAAATTTGTCAACACTGGGGTTTTGTGTCCTATTTACTGAGTTTTGTTGTCATCTTATGATGTTGAATTGTTTACAATCTCTGTTATAACAGTACATGAAGCCTAATTGATACTTCTAATGATTTATGAATGTACGTTAATTCAAATTTTAGAGTTTGGAGTATCTCCATTTTCTGAAATTTTGACCTGTTAGTCGATGTAGATAATTAAGAATTGGTCTAGACTACAAGACATCTTGATGGTAACAGGGTTGAGGGTCCTGAGGTCAAAACCGTTGGGTGCATATGCAACTTAGCAAAAAAAAAAGAAGGAAACAAAGCAGGAGAAAGGTTCCTCACTCAATATAGTAGTTCTAGTAATTGGATTATGATGTTATGGATAATCTGCATGTGAATTTGCTATTCTCATATTTTATACTTCTGCAGGCAAAAGCATTGGTGGATCCTTTTGCGTATGATTCTTACATAGAACAGCGGAAGAGGGAGAAATTGGAAAATGAACGTGCATCTCGAATTACGGTGGGTTTTCGTCCCATATTTGAGCGATTTCTCTTTAAATGAAGCTCCACACTTCTTACATTATAACCAATTTTGTAGCTCGGCTGTAATTTGCTATAGTTGTATTGTTATACTGTTTTTCTTAAATGAATGCATCAGCAGATCTGTTATAGTGGTTTGAATGCGCAAATAGAAGATTGTTGTACCTTGAGGATTTTTTTTCTGTATGCTTTTGTCCCTTCTCCACTGCATGAAGTTTCTAATTTGCTTTTGTAAGAGGCTCTGACCATGAAGATGGTCGTGCGTCAACTTAGGGCATGACAAATATGGTTCACTGCTTTCCTCTTTCTCTCTTCTGTTCGTTCTGAGCATAAACTGTCTAAGACAAGGTGACTATTACATCGTGCTTTCATCCATCAAAATTGTAGATTAGTTCCTTTGAAGAAATATGGAATTTCTCCTTTGCTTAAGTTCTATGAAAAATTATCATTGATTTATGGCACATGAAAGAGTGGTCAATGACAATTGGGTTTTTCCTTTTTTCCTCATGATGCTATCAATGATGGCAGTCATGGACATATCATTTGCGATCCTCGATTTTTGTCCTCAATGCTCCGTTTTATATGCAAAATAAACTAAGTGAGAAAATGAAGACTTGGCATTTGGTAACAGACTGAATGAAATGAATGTTTTGGAATTGCTAATTTCATTTGCTTTGCTTATTTCTGCTGGTAATTAGAAGTCAATAACTCCTTAAATTCTTTTCGCTTGTTCCATCACTGGTGCTCAAAGGTTACTATCAGTCATTATAATCTATTAAGCTATCAAAACTAAAGATATTTTTAGTTCTTTGGGTGTATTACTTATCAAAAAAAAGTTCTTTGGGTGTATGGTTGACCTTTGGGATTAGAGGGGACGTGTGTTGGGGTTTTGGGGGTCGGGATGAGAATAATTTCATGGACATCAAGTTTAGCATGCTTTATATCAGTCAGAATTAGATTTAGATGGATTGGTTCATAAAAATTCCTTCTTTTTTTGAGCGATTGATAAATTGCTTGGTTCTTATGCTTTGAATTTCTTGTCTATGTGTTTCTGCAGATTAGGAGGAAACTACCCAAGGTCAACCGGGACCTTGCAGCTCGTATACTTGAAACCGAGGAAGCAGAAAATGAAAAGAGAGATGCTGATGACAAGGAGATTAAAAAGGCATCAAAGAAGAAGAAAGGACTTAGCAGTGATGTTTTAGAAGATGAGCGATTTACAGCTATGTTTTCAGATAAGGTATGATAATCTTATCGTTGGTTAGTGCTGTTTATGGTTGCCCTTCCCTTTTCTTAGTTTTACGTGATTTAAGTTGATGTTTGGTCGAAGTTCTTGTGCATAGAAATTTCCATGTTTATGGTGACCAACTTGTACCTACAATGGTGGAAAATTAGGGCTGCTTATGAACCTTGTCTGTTTCTGGATGCTTTCTGAATAATTCAACGGTTTCATTTTACATTGTTTGTTCCAATTTTTGTATCCAGAACTTTGAAATTGATGAGGAGTCCTTCGAGTATCTGTCTTACAATCCCATGTCTTCCAAAAAGCAACCATCTTTAGTGGAGGAACATTTTGAACCTGTCATGGAGGATGCAGATCAGAGTTTAAGTGATTCCGACCTCTCAGCAGCATCAGAGTCATCAGAAGGTGAACATGGAGATGACAAGAGTAAAACATGGAAGAAAGCACGAGCTCCAAGGTGATGCTTTGTGGCTTATTTTTGTTTATGTTGCTTGGATCCTTCTTGTCTTTATCACTGGTTAAACCTTGGAAACTTTTAAATTGACGATTCTACAAAACTCAGGTTGTATGAAGTTAAGGATGAGCGACATGCAGAGGCGTTCCGGAGTGATGTGTCACTTGCAAAGGAGGACTTGCTTCCCATTGGAGAGAGAGTAGCCACTCTCAATGATGATCAGCAGCATTTTGGTATCCGGAGTGGCGTGAAGTTCGGACCAGGAGGATCCCGAGAGATTTCATTCACTTGCAGAAGCTCAGCCAAGTACAAGGAAGATGAGGAGGACAAAGAACTGCACCGTGGGAAGAGAAGGGGAGTCCAGTCATTGGGGCTTAAGCCAGAGACATCAGGCTTTCGAGGCCGAGGGAGAGGATTTAATCGTGGCAGGGGCAGAAGAGGCGGAGGTGGAGGCCGTGGGCGTGGCGGAGGTGGAGGTGGAGGTGGAGGCCGTGGGCGTGGCGGAGGCGGAGGTGGAGGCCGTGGCCGAGGCCGAGGCCGCTGGTGAATCCATCGTTCATTTTTTGTGTGAAATATCCTGGATTCATCTTCTAACATCATCTCGCGAGTTCCAGCTGACCATGGTGGTTTGACTTGCATTACAAGATGATGAGGCAAGCAGTGTGCACTGAGCTTCTCAGGTTTTGTTTTTGTTCCTTTTTAGCTATAATTTAATTTTTCTTTTTCTCTTTTCTCAAGCAAAATTTTGTAATCTTCCGCGCCTCCACGGAACTGTGATTTTGATCTCCCATATATATAAATGTTTGTTTATTTATTTATATCTATATTGTCGGCAGGTCTCATGCGAAAACGATTAGTGGCTCTTGTTAGGCCGGTGATATCTGGTTTTATTCTTTGCTTCTACACGACCGCGATGGGGTAGTTGTATGCTGGGTGTGTTGTATTGGATCCTTTATATTTTATTTCTCAATTGCGAGTTCCGGGTCTAACTTGTCCCTTAGGATATTCGGGCTCAAAGTAAATTAATTAATATTCTAGTGATATATATATATTTAATATAGAAAACCGATATCTCTCTATATTCTGCAATTTTAAAATCAGAAGAGAACAGCCGGGATTAGTCCCCGACTATGAGATAAGGTACGACATGCAAATTTGGTATGTTGAAAAGAAAATTAAAAGAAGAAAAATTCACAAGCTCCTTGACAAGCGAAAAGCAAGAACGAGCTGTAAAATAACCCAAAAAAAGAAGCGACATAAACTTTATATAATATAGTGGGAGACCAGGTACATCGAGTTCTAGACGTACGGACATCTAGTTTAGGCATGGCTCTGGAAGGGGTTATCTCGACCTGGTCCTGCAGGTAATGCTTGATACGGATTTTGTAATTAATTAACGGAGAGAAGTACGGGGAGATGCATTCCAGTGAGAAACCCATTAATGTTCTAAGCAAATAGAAATTCGGGTTCTTATCGGTTTAGGCTATAGAATGCTTTTTGCTCGAGCTAACCCTCTTAACACAGGATAAGACTAGGAAGGCAATTCTTTAAATTAAGATTAAGGGAAAATTTTGAAGTGACTTGGAGGATTTGCACTCTAACTACTAATGGTGATTCTTAATTTAATAAAAGAAAATTTCAATTTTTAGTAAACCAATCCATTTAACAAGAAGAAATCAGAGCAGTACTCAATGCTGTTAGTTAGCCACCAGTTTTCCAAGGACTTTTTTGTTTTGTTTTTCCTTTTTTCTTGTCTTGTCTTCTTTGAGAATTAATTTGTTGAATGTCAAGGTGCGGCCTTTTGGGTGATCATTAATTTTCTTTTTAGATCACATGACTCCACTTGGGTATCAACTTTTAAGACGTTCCAAACTAATGGGAGCGCAAAACAATGCATGTGAAGAAAAATATACGTGTTCATGAAACCATTGGTGAGGGGCCGAACTCATTTGAACCCTGTTCAGTTGGACCGAATTCCCCAACCACCAAGGGATATTATATATTCAATTTTGTACAATATTGTCCGATAGAGTAGTTTTGTATGTTACTATATATGTTTGTCTTTTTATACCACGTACCTACATACATGTATTATGATCACATCTTGTAAAACGCAACCAATCAAGCCCTTGCCAAGTTGCCATAAAGAGACAGCGTCCATATAATTTTGGTGTTTATTGATGATCTCTCGTCTTCTACGTACTATCCTTACCAGAGAGACATTTCACATCTCATTTACTAATTAAGTGCGCAATTTGCGCAATCAAGGACAGAGACTGTCCCTACATCGATCATCTAATTTGACATACAAAAGTTTTTACAATTTTTTTAGTTTGCAAGACATCATGACGTACGGATGTGCTAGCTAGCTAAAAATTAGCATATTTACGTAACCCTTGACATTGACTAATTTACCAATAGAAACTTCCTATGCCGTTTATAAAGTCAATTTACCTAATTCGCAATCAATATATATGTGACCTAATTATATATATACATAGACTTACAGTTATATAACAATGAATTGAACTTAATTCATTCACCTATCTCGATACTCTATACGTACTGCATGCCTTCACATTATTTCAAATTCCAATATAATTAAGTTCTGGGAATATCATCATATATTACTCGTTTCAATTCCTTCTCACTCCCGGATAAGCCAAAAGTTAGAAAAGTGAACTTTTGCAGATATTAATGAATGTGAGAAACGATAGCTTAATAAGCTATTGGTGGGGGTTTAATCCTTTTGGTTTGCTAGCTGTTCTTGTATATAGATATATGTAAGATGATTAACAAAGGTTTGTAGACATTGAAAAGGGAAAAGCTAGGTAGCTAATGGTAAATTTGACTCCTAATTAATATGTTTGATCGATCGATACTTCTAGTCAAGATCAAGATCACCAAGTTCCGAGGGAAGTACTCTCTAAATTTGGTGGAGGTACTCTATTTTATCAAATAAAGAGCTAGGTATCGGTACTCTGAGCTTAGATGTGCTCTTACTAACTCACTAGAAGGCCGGGAAGTCTGTAATTGTGATGTTGAAGTTGGCTAGCTATTTTGAAACTACTTACTGTGGGAGTGGGGGCCGTAAGCTAGATTTCAATCGGCTGTTTTTTTTTTGGCTCAAGGGGTTAATCAGAGGCAATTCTGAGGCCAAAACAAAGGATGACTAAATTTTTAGTGATTAATTATCCCACTTTCCTCTTTCTTTTCGTGAAGGAATTTTTGGCTTCTTGTACTTGGCGTTTTGTCAAGGGAAGAAAAACAAAAAGAATTAGAATAGGAAAAAAAAACCAAAAAGAATTAAAGCTTTGAAAATTTTAAAAAATGAAAAAAGCTGGGGCAGGGTACGTAGAATGCGGTAGATAGTTCGGTAGTAAGCCTTTGTTAAAAATGGTTGTCTGTCGTAAGAAGGGGACAAAACCGTGCTATACATTACGCGTCGCAATCTCCCCTATTGCCTCAGGACAACGCCACCTCTCTCTCAAGCGCACGCGCGCAGACAGTGCTCAAGTGGGGAAGAGAGACATGGTCATTTTCTTGAATATATCATACTATTCTAATTCATTTTATAGCTTCCTAGGGCAATCGTTTTCTAAATATCTTCTCCCCCCAATATGTCAAACAATTGAAAACGGTGAGTGCAGTGGTCAATTTTGTACTTGTCATGTATATATAAGCAATCGCTGTTACGACCATCTCATTTCTTAGCCAACCATTACCAAGCTCCGAAACAGCAGTGCCAAAGCAATCCCACCATGTTGACACTGTTCCCGCCTATGTTTTCATCCCCCATAGCATGGTCCTTGGAGGATCATATAAGCCATGACCAGCAGAGCTACGCTAATTACAAAGACAATGGAACTTCGGAGTCATTTCTTCATCAAGTCCCTCCGTTCCAGCCACAGGTTGATCATAATCAGTACGCACAGTCAACGAGTATTTGCGGTGACCCCTTGAAGGTTAAGAAGCTTAACCACAACGCTAGCGAGCGTGATCGTCGCAAGAAGATCAACACTTTATACACCTCTCTCCGTTCTCTACTTCCCGGGACAGATCAGACGGTACATACCAATTATCTCTCTCTTCCTTTTCTTCTTCTCTTTAGTTTTGGACTGGTTGGTTATCTGAAAGAAACTTTAGCAGAAAACAGAAGTTTCAGGCCAGCCTACCGGAGGCGAGAGATCAGAGAAGCACTGAACCTACTAGGACCAGTTTTAACCTTCTTTGATGCCATCTTAAGTCTTGACCAATATACATGCGTATCGTAGATGCATAAGAGACGTAAAAAGGAAACTACTTCAATTTTGTTTTTCTAGGCTGGAATCTAATTTAAATTGCACAAATAAAGGTTAAGAATTTCTCTAATTTTTTTTTTATCAAGACAAGTACTTGTAGTGAGTGTCACGTACGCAGCAGACCATCTGTCGTATCATTTGGTATTATTTCTTGTTAGTATAGCATTCGTCTAAATACAATTATTTCAAAGTCTGTCTCGAATATGAAGACCCAATATCAAATCCATTTGTCTGAAGTCTGAGATGAGCTATTCTGAAAAAAGTTTAACAAAGATTGATTCTTAATTAGTATTAGGCCCACCTATGGTTAGACCGTCCTCTATAATCCACCACATGATATTCATTGTTTCCGGTCTTATGGCTTTGATACAGAAAAAATTAAGCGTTCCGGCCACAGTTTCCCGCGTGTTAAAATACATTCCAGAACTGCAGGAGCAAGTGGAAGGGCTGCTTCAGAAGAAGGAAGAGCTTCTATCAAAACTTTCTAGGCATGGAGATCTAAGTCATCAAGAGAAGCAAAATAAAAATGCAGCACTTACGTCATGTTCTGCTGTTTCGGCTAGTCGGCTCAATGATAGAGAAGTTATCGTTCAGATGACCACATACAAGTCCCACAAGCTTTCGCTAACTGAGATCTTGGTGTACTTAGAGGAGAACGGGCTTTTACTATTAAATGCTTCTTCCTTCGAGTCCTTTGGCGGGAGGGTGTTCCACAGTTTACATTTTCAGGTAAGTTTTGTATATACTTTTGCTCATTTAATTTGGGTGCATGGCAGATTCAGACGTTTACCTTTTATTACAGTAATATGCTAGCTAGATACATCTCATGTGTCTTGCGTGTGTGTTTGTCGCGTGCATCTGTCTGAAAATTTATTCAGGACATTAAAACGTACACTTCACATCTCCTAATAAATTAATTAATATACGCTAAGCTAAAATGTTTTCGTTTTCTTTTCATTTGGGTTTATACAGGTAGAAGGAAACTATCGATGGGAATGCGAGTATCTAAGTGAAAAAGTCATGTGCATGATTGAGAAGCGGGAACAACTATTTCCATGTTAAATTTGCTCGCCAAAATCTCGGTTCAACGTACCATATATAACTAATTAATTGATAGCGTACATCCGAGTAGAGGGTAAATGCTCTGTATACGTATCGTAGTTCGGCCACTGTTCTACCGAAGCATCAAGCAAGTATATTTGCAAGAGATTGACAATGGAAACAAAGGAAGGAGATGTACTGAATCGTACTGTTTTGGCATGGTAAAAAATCGGCTTAATTGACCCAGCGTAGGTAACTAAGGTATATATACATATACTATACATACATATATTTCCCTTCAGAAAATGAAGGAGTCTTGAGATTGAATCTCTTGTAATAGAAATGGAGAGGAGGGGTGTTTGAAAATTGGAAGAGTGATCTCATCTGTAGGATTAAAGCGCAGAACTAGCAGTCTGAGCTGCCAACTGTAAGATCATGAGCTTTGTTTGGTGCAAGACTTATAAGCCACTTTTGATGTATCAGGCTGTGACAGTGTCATTAAGTGTTCTACGTGTATTCTGGATTTCATAGCATTGCCATTAATAGTAAAAGGAGCACCAGATATGGTGGGAACTAAAACAGAATATAACTTTAATAACTTCTCAGCGAGCTAGCCAAAAGGCCTGAACTTTGTATTAGGATTCCAGTAAAGCAAAGGACTACGTACAATGTTAATTTTATTCGCATATATCTCGAAAAGAAACCCGATCGAAATAACTCCACTTCTAAAAGAAATTGGCAACAGAAACAAAATGCAATTTTGGTGTTAAAGTTCTCCCCATTCAAACGTCTGGAAAGTAAATCTAAATATTTTTCCACTGGGTTCCTACAGCTCATGAAATATAGGAGAGTGTAAGCAATAATATTGTTCCCCTAGTTTCTGTTATGAAATAAACCTCAAAGAGAGATTTGTTGGATCGATGGAAATCTGGACAGCAGGTGCTTCGGAGTTTAAGCAATTAGAAAGTTCTGCTTTTTCTAGGAGAGAAGTGCAATACTCATGGATCAATTCCGTGTAGATATCCAATAGTAGTACACTTTACTATTTCCTGACAGAAAAAATCTATGGGTTCGTACAATCGTACGTACTTGAACCGTGCATGGCGTCACAATATTCTCCTTATTGTCTTCTTGAAATATTAACAACACCAACGAAAACGCTAGGGTATCCTCAAATATTTTTAATGAGAGATCTAAAGGAAGGATATAACTCTCGTAATTGTCTTGAGGTCTTACAAAGAAGGAACCCAGTTACCCAAGTTCAGTTTGAGGTACGGAAGGATTAAAAAAAATCTAATTACGCTTGAATGGTCAGAAAGTTACAATCTATAACTGTAACATTGTTAACGTTTTTTTTTCAATGGTAACATATTGATTTTCTTGATTCATGAACATTATTAATGATGCTCCAATATTGCTTTACGTACGGCTATTTTTCCGAATTTCTACATTTTAACATTTGTCTTTAATTACCTTAATTTTGGGTTACCCAAAAGATCTATGGGTCGAGCTAAGTACTGCAAAAAGAAGCGTCGGATATATATATATATGTTATCCGCTAACAATTTATACGATACTTAGAAAAAAGTCAAATCCTTAAAAATTCTTGAAATTTTCTTTGAATTTGATCAACAACTGATTTAGTTATTTCCAACAATTCATAAAATGACTTTTAAGAAGGGCTAAGGGCCGCGGATTTGACTTTGTGGTTGCTTAATTGAGAAAATATATACACGTTCAGGGTTTGACTTTTATAGTTTTACGAACTGCTATCAGCTAGCTAGCTAGCTCATGAATCTAGTTCTAGAATTGGATAGTGTAAACAATTGGGAATCTCTCTGATAGTAAGATTCTATATATAGAGGAATCATTTTTAAGATTTGTTTAAGAACAACTAGACACTATTTTTCAAAAGAAATAGTCCAAGTCAGAATGATATATCACATACAGAACTTTGTACGTGTTAATTAACGCGGGTATCATGTCGATCGTATGAACAAGATCTTCAACAAGCAACAAGGAATATTTGGACGACCGGATTATTGTAAATTAACAATAAGGGCTACAAGGGAGGTGGAAATTAAAAAGAAAAACGCAAAAAGTCCACGAAATCCACGCAGAATATATAATTAGTTGCGTGGCCGCGAGCTAGCTAGCTTGTTTTGCGCTCGCTCCCGGGCCTATTCCAGGGAAAACAGGATGGGTACAGGGTACTGCAAAGCCTTACATATTCATGCAGAGCATCCCAAGGAGGATAAGTGGACTTTTCGGCCGTTTTGCAGATGGTCATCTTTACAGCATTGTTGACACTTTAATTAATAATTTGCATAGCTTGATGATCATCACGATATTGACATTAACCTGTCAATTATTAAGTTGTTTTGTAATATTATCCCTCAACACTCATACATGATGTCATATCTAGATAGCAAACGGAGAGAGAGAGAGAGAGAGAGAGAGAGCAATGACCTTTGACAAATTAAGGCGATGCTGACCGGCCTGAAAACGAAATATGGTCGATCGGGGATCGAATTACAAACTCTTTAAATATTTCCGATGAAGGGTACGTATACCTCTCACTCTCTTATTTCTTTCAATTAAAAGCAATGTTTCCCTTTCAGTTTGGCTAAAAAGGTGATACCCTAATTTACTTGCGTTATACACCGAGTGCTATGGCCATATGAAATGGACCCTTTTTTCTGTCTTGTTAGTAGGAACAAATTATTGACTTAAAGTTCAATGGAAATATATGGAATAGTTTTCTTCAATTCGAATATCTGAACATGCAGAGGGTGTCACATCCCGTGCCTTCAAGTTTTCCGTCACCCAGACATGGATGTGAATCACTAGAAAGTGGGTGGCAGCTCGTGGGAGAGATATGACTCAAAAAGAACCCTTTTCTATTTATCATGTATATGCAAAATAAACAAAAAGGTGGGGTGAGTCTTAAGGACTCAGTAAGGGAGGATAGGAGCATGTGATTGTAGCAAAATGTTCTTAAGTAAATAAAGAATATTGTACTTACCATTTTCAGAAACCAATGAATAATTCAAAAGCAAATTCCATTACAATGTATGCATATGCATGAACCATAAATCATTTCCTTTCATCCTTTTGGTGTCCATTGTTTCACCCATAAGTGACAAGGTTGTGCGTCCCGCTCTTCTTCCACCTGGATAGTCATGTGTTGTCTGTTGCACCAGGACGACGAACAAAGACTCTCCTATTGTCTTCTGCTCAGGAGGCCAACCACTACCCTGTAGTGGTGGTTGCACACCCCCCGATGATCGGTATCATCACCCATAATTTCATTTTTCCTTTTTCCTCATTTCCGTATCCATGACGTACATGATGCATATGCTTCATCCAATGCATATGTATTCATTCATGTATCATCACACAGTGTTTACTATTCACAAATTCATATGTAACAAAATAACTTTCTAATTTCAAGCTTAAATGCATGAGACCTATATAAGATAAGCTTAATAACCTAAAGCCTCTTAATTCAGGAAGCTAATGGGATGCAAAATTTTAAATTTTCACAAGGCAAGTCCAACAACTTATGGACCTAAGTAAGCTAAGGCATATTTTACCTATTCAAGTCCAATAAGGACTCATACTTGGGCCTATCATGCAAGGCCATCCTTTACTAGGTTTCAGAGGTCCTATGGCCCATCTAAGTCAGCCCAAATATAAAAAAATAAATCCCAACTCGTAGATGCATGAAATGACCCAGTTTAGTGAACTTTTCAATTTTACCATGTTAATAACTTCCTAAATTTAACTCCAAATTATCTGAAATTTTAACCATAGGTTCTCTGACCTGTCCTAAGATAAAATTACAATTTTGGTGTAAAAAAGATCCCGTTTGGCCCATGCAATTATAGCCTATATGTACTGTCCTCACAAATTAACAAAAAGGGACCCTCTTTGACCTATTTCACCAATTTCTCCATTTTCTCACATAAAATTTTACAAGATAATTTCTCTTAAGCTTTATGACGTCCCTAAGACTACACAGAAATCACCAATACCACAAAATTCAAATGATTTCAACCCCATGCACCCATGATCAATACTTAGGTAAAAATGCCCTAGCTCTTTTTGCAACTTACTAACTAACCTACTAACATTGCCTCTTATTTTACCATTCCAGCAACCTAGTCTCCTCTCTAACATGATGATGAGAATTTTAGATGATCAAGATCCTAGCTTAACATGCATGATGAAATTTTCCTATCCTAAACACGTGATCATGCCTACTAACCATGCTAAATCAAAACTAACCCCTTACCTCTTTGAACTTGATTAGTGGCTGATTACTTGGGTGAACCTACAAGAAGCACTACTATTAGAAAAAAAAGATCAAAATAACAACTCCATTGACAAGAGGAGAAGATACTTCAACCTTTTCTCCAAAATTCCTTCTCTTCTTGCTTCTTTCCACTTCTTCTTCCTCTAGCTTTCTCTCTAACTCACTATTTCTATCTGAAATACCACTGTTGGCCGGATTTTGGTGTGAGGCTAACCCCTATTTATACTACCTTAAACTATGGTTAGTGTACTAGAGTTAAATCTAGGTCTCGGGTTATGTATGATTATGTATGATTATGTCTATGACTAGCTAGGGGTCTATGCAAGGAATATATGGGGATTGGGCGATAGGGCGGCAGCCAATGAGAATTGGCCATGTAATTACATGGTTTTGGAGATCTAATGATGAATAATCACTAGAAAAATTCCTAGGCATTAAAAAGGGGGCGGACCAGTTTTTGTAACAAAATGGGTGGGTGGGCTGAATGTGGGCTTGAGAGAGGCCCAATAGGCTTTAATTACAGGCCTTTATGTAATAAAATCTAATTTCTAAGCCCATTTAGGTTAAATTAAATGAACTAATTTCTAAAATTAATACTAAGGTGCACGGTTAGGTTAGGGAATGTCCTATAGGCTTAGTAATTAGGAAAATAATATGATCATAGGCAAAATTTTTGAAAAAATAGGTTTAAAAAGGTTACATAGACAAAAACAATGCAATAATGGCATTTTCTAATTTTTAAATGCAAAAAGGCTTTACTAAGTAATTAATAAAATAATAGGAGAGCAAATAAAAGAAGAAATTTTGCTAGTATTTTTCAGCATTTATTAGCTATTTTAGGGATTTTTTATATTTTTAAACTAATAAAAGCAATTAATCCGAATAATCTAATTACTTATTTTAAGAAAATTAATTAAGTTTAAAAAGTCGGGTGTTACAGAGGGCTACAGGCTTCTTCATTTGTTTGCCCTATCTTGTTTAGGTGTTTATGGAATTATTATAGCTAGGGTGGCAGGTGGCTCCATGCATTGGCCATTGCGCCTTAACAAACCCCAAGGAAAACTCCGAGATTGCCACTTCGGGACCTAGGGAAGCTATATTACCTGCAATGTGTCATTGTTGTGGGTCACCCTATGTGGGGAGACCATACTGAATTAATAAGGAAGGAAAATTGAACAAGCCGTGTGGCAAAGGGCGGAACTACACAGGGATAATGTGGGACAACCCCCCATCGCTTGAATTTTTTTTGAATTTTTTTCAAGTGTTAAGTCCAGCCCGCCCCTTAACAACTTCGGCCAGTTTTTTTTAAAAAAAATCTCAGAGGTATGGTTTAAAAAAAATAGGGTGAAACAAGCCGTGTGGCAAAGGACGGAACTACACAGGGATAATATGGGACAACCACCCCCATCGCTTGAATTTTTTTTGAATTTTTTTCAAGTGTTAAGTCCAGCCCGCCCCTTAACAACCTCGGCCAGTTTTTTTTTTTTAAATCTCAGAGGTATGGTTTAAAAAAAATAGGGTGAAACAACGCGTTTTATTTTGGTTTAATTCACCCCACCCCTGTCAATTTCTCCCTTCTCCCCGACACCCACCCTCTCTCACTTTGCTTGATTGCTCTTCACCTCTCGACGCCAGCGGCCAGCCTACCGCCTCTGCCTCCGGCCGACGCCAGCGGCAGCCTCCCTCTCTCACTCTGCCTCTCTTTGGCCTGCCTCTCCCCCTCCAACGCTGCTCAAACTTCCTTCTATCTCTCTCTCTCTCTCTCTCTCTCTCTCCTCCAAGTTCCAACTTTGCCTCTTTCTCTCAGACTCTCTCTTTCTCTCTCTCCGGCTCTCCTCTCTCTCTAGCTCCAGCCTCTAGGTACACCGATGGCCATAAAACAGATTATGTTATTTTGAATTTGATTATTTTTCTATTAAAGAGATTATGAATTTGATTAGTTATTCTTGATTTTGATTATGAATTTGTGAATTTGATTATGTTTGTATTAAACAGATTATGAATTTGATTATTTTTCTATTAAAGAGAATATGAATTTGATTAGTAATTTGTGAATTTGATTATGAATTTTTGAATTTGATTATGTTTATATTAAACAGATTAGGAATTTGATTAGGAATTTTTGAAATTGATTATTTTTCTATTAAACAGATTATGAATAATGTGATGAATTATTGAGAAATATAATGAGAATTATAAATGAGTTGTCACAGGTAATCACAAACACCACTAACGTTAGTCAAAAGTATTCATTATGCATTTGTTGAGAAATATAATGAGAATTACAAATGAATTGTCACAGGCCTTACAACGAAATGATCAAGACATTGTTAATGTGGTGAATTTGGTTGGAATTGTGAAACGTCGGTTGCAGGATTTGAGGGAGAAGGAATGTGACGATTTTTTGAAAAAAGCCGAAACATTTTATGTGAATCATTCTATCATTGTGCCCAATATGGAAGACATTATTTCAACTTGTGGTCGGGCTCAACATGGAGGGCAAACAATTACTTATTTGCATCGTTTTCGTGTGAAAGTGTTTTGTCATATTATTAATTTAAGTGCTCAGGAGATGGATAATCATTTCACTGAAGTAAGTACGGAGTTACATCTTTGTACAACATGTCTTGATCCAAGAAGCTCATTCTCAGTGTTTGATCATGCGAAGTTACTTCGTCTTACTGAGCTATATTAAGAAGATTTCTCAAGAATTGATCGTGTTATACTTAGAGATCAACTTTGAAACTACATTTATGATATGAGAAGTCATGATATTTTTTTGAGCTTCAAGATATCGGAGGTCTTACTGTGAAGATGGTTGAGACAAGAAAACATACTCTATATCCATTGGTTTATAAGCTGGTTGAGTTGGCATTGGTCTTATCAGTTACGATTGCAACCGTTGAGAGAGTGTTCTCTGCAATGAAGTTAATTAAAACTGACTTGCGTAATAAAATGAGAGATGAATTGATAAATGATAGTTTGGTAGTATACATCGAAAGAGAAAATTTTTAAACTATTGAGAACGATGTTATTTTACAACGTTTTCAGAATATGTCGTCTCGTATGATCCAATTGCCACCTTTCAGTATCAGCAAATAGTACGGTACATGTATTTTAATATTTTTAATATTTTTAGTGTGTTTAGTTTTTAATTTTTTATATTTTAACTCAAAGATATTTTTTTGCATTACGTAGTATTTTTTTGTCATTTTTCTTTAGGAGTTTGACCCCTTTCGATTGAACTCCTGGTTCCACCAATGCGTGTGGCTTGTTCCTTTTGATCAAATTTTGGGGATTCAATTTTGGGGGTTATTTTGAACCATGTACTGCATCCGTAAAATAAAAGGTGGAGAGAGTTTTTCAAGATGAAGAGCTGTTGCCGAAAAACACTCCCAAAATTTCAGTTTTTTGAGAGTTGCCAAACGGATCAAAACTCCGATTTGATCGGTGCGTAGGATTTGGAGCACTCTACTATCGTTTCTGGACACGAGCACAGTAATTCCATTTTTGGAAAGATCGTTTTATAACTTCGTGGATAGTTGTAAATAGTTTTTTTCTTGAGATTATTGATGATTATTTACCTCTAGTTATTACACGTGAACAGTTATTATTAATATTATTGATAGTGGAGATTTTTTTCCTTCTTTCACTGGAAATATTTTCCACATAAAAATTGCTTATGCTTTATGTGTGATTCATTTACTCCAACTTTTACATTATGTAACGCTCTACGTGATTGTTTCCTGAGGGCAAAGTCTTGATTTGTTTTGCCCAACAATATGAACGGCACAAATTAGAAGAGGAACTAAGTCAAGAGTGTAGAATTGTACAGTGTGTGTGTGTGTATATATATATATATATATATACTGAAAGTTGCTATACTAATTAATGGAAAAATCTATTTAATTTGTTGGAAATCGATCGATTCATAGCCTGACGATGGAAGCAAAGAGTATAGGATCAGAAGAGATAAAATAATATTTTCATTCAGGTATAATTAATGGGTTGTCAATTATAAGCTTCGGACCCTGAATGAGGATTGGGATTGAGAAGAATGTGTGCTTCCCACGTTGTGTGGCATCTCATGCACGTGCATATGAGTAGAAAGCCCACTTAAGGCTCGTGCATGCCATGCATGGCTCGTGTAGATTATAAGTATCTTATCTCTGCAATTATTTTTTCTCTCTCTCTCTAGAAGTCATTGATGTTCTTATATTATTATATCTCTTCCTCATCTTCTCCTCAATTATTTATTAATCTATCTTTATGATCACATCATCTCTGGATGAGGCCTAGGATCTATCTCTCAGCTTCTAATTGATCATATACGCGTATACGTTTAAAAAGTTATTTTTCTCGTGTATACGATACCGTTGTAAAGAGGACCAAATCCTTGATTACGATTCAAGAACTTTCTCACTTGTTTAATTCAATTATGTGGTGAGCTATGCATGTGTGCCCGTAATAATGACCAGAGAAGATTCAGTGAAAGAATACACTGAGTTTATTCTTCAAGCACAGTTAAAGTATGTTGGCTTGCATTTTGCATACAAGGAGTTTATGGGGGGTTTTAAAAAGTGCTCGTTGTGTCTTGCGTCGTCTGGGCTCACAAGATAAGAAATGTACAATTTTTTTTAGGTAAAGAGGATGGTATCTCTAAATTTTATTAAATATTCTCACTCATGACGGAGGAATATCATGGTTACATCCAAGACCAGAGAAACTCACAAACAGAAATAGAAGAACTCAAAAATACAAGAAAACTAAGTTGCAAAACAAAACTAATAGTAACATGACTAAAATTTAATATTAGCAAAGCCTAGCTTGTGAAGACGCATAATACCTCTCATATCGTAAGACAATGAATCTAAACCCATACATTGAAGCTAATGTTCACGACCGACTATCTGCATAACATAATATCCCTTACCAAAAGCAGTAAGAACCACGAGTAAAAATCTTCAATTAATAAGGTCGTATACTTTTGCCAATTAACAAGTAATGTACAATATTTATTTCTTAATCATCCGACATATTCTACAGTAAACTAATTCATTAACCGATCTTATTAATTACTCCCGAAATATATTAACCAAATAATCAAATCATGATAAGGTAGGTAATGGCTAGCGCTCTTTGTATAAATAGATGAGATAACCAGCTCAATTTAGTAGCAAACTAAATTTCAGACAGCCCGCTTAATCCATCATGTCAGCGTTATCACCGCCTTCGGTTTCTACCATCGGGTTGTACGTCGATCATACTATAAGCCCAGACCAGATCAACTGTCTCCACGGATCAGACCTCGAGACGTTAGAGTCGGCTCTTCATTTTTCCACGTATCTGGCAGAATTCGAGCTTAACCCGGTGACACCACCGCCGGCTATTAGTTGTGACCCCAAAATGGTTAAGAAGATTAACCACAACGCCAGCGAGCGCGATCGTCGCCAGAAGATGAATGGTTTGTACTCCTCTCTTGGGTCACTGCTTCCAGAGGCAGATAGAATGGTAAACAATCCACTCTTTCTCTTCGGTTTCCTCCTCGATCTTTTCGGTTTTATGTTTGTTCTTTGTGGTGGAGGCAGAGGAGATGGGGTTTTTAATTAAAAGTGGCATCGGGGACAACTAGTTCGGAGAAGAAGGACTTCCAATCGCCATTTAAATTAATTAGAAGTTAACTTGATAGCTTCGAGCGTGAAATTTGGATCAACTAAATTTCTTACAGAAGCAAATAGGGGGGTCATGGCATATATAGGCCGATCACTGACAGGCAAGTAATTTATTGTTGAGGCACTCATGATCAGGAAGGGACCACGAATCGAATATTTCCAATATGTTTGATTTTGTTTTTCTTTTTGCCGGTCGATGGGAATTATTTTCTAATCATGAGATGTTTTCATGAAGCGTTTGTTCCACTCCTTTTAATCTAAATTTGCAGCATTTATTTTCTATAATTTTATCAAGTGCACATGTATATGGCCCGTAAGTCCAATCCTGCTTGTTGACCACCTCAACTAAATTAATATAGACTATATAGTTGTTGTATATAGCTCGACTCTTATACTGCCAAGGTTTGACGATGATTTTGATGATATATATTTTATCTACAGAAGAAATTAAGCATTCCGGCCACAGTTTCACAGATGCTGAAGTACATACCAGAGCTCCAACAGCAAGTCATGGGACTGATTCAAAAGAAGGAAGAGCTTTTATCCCTGATTTCTAGCCAAGCAGAAGAAACTGCTCGAGAGAAGCAACCGAAAAGAATTGCTTGGAGCTCTTTGTCTACTGTTTCAGCAAGCAGACTCGATGATGGGGAGGTTGTGATTCAGGTCTCCACATCTAAGGTTCATGAGACTTCATTATCAGAAATCCTTCTTAACTTGGAGGAGGATGGACTCCTACTACTAAATACTTCTTCGTTTGAGTCCTCTGGAGGAAGGGTCTCTTATACTTTACACCTTCAGGTTTGTTTTTGTAGCATATCGTTCGCTTTTGCTTTCTCAATTCTGATCAACCTCATCTCGTACAAGAGCATACAAGTAACAAATCTTTAGGGAAACAAAATTATCGAAAGGAAATAAAATATTAGAAGAACAGGTCTTCAAATCTTACGGTTCAATCTTACTACGTCGGACACGAGATGTCAAAGGAAAGGAATCTATTAACGTTTCAGTCTTGGAGGAGCGAAATTGCAAGGCTTAAGAAAAGTTACTGCAAGTTTACATGCACTCCTCTTCTACTCAAAAACACGTTATCCAATTAGAAATCTGTCAAACTCATACTAAACTATTAGCGTCCCACATTGCTTTAGCTATTGTAATCATAGAGGTTTATAAATAAAACCTTTCATATAATCTTATCATTACATCAGTGAGTACACAAATCTGTCAAATTGAACATTTTCTTTCTTATTCTGAATTTTTCTCTCTTATTTTAATCTTAACATAAATGGTCGATGTCCAATTCATTCTTAGGCGTTCTTGTCAAAGTTATAAAACCGCTATTGACGATTTAACCATGTAAAATTTCTTCTTTTTTTCTGAAAGATTGTTTTCTAAGTTATTTGAGTTGTTCTATACTTTTTTTTTTGTTCCTTCGCCTTTATTTTTGCTTCGGTACTACTACAGGTCGAAGGAAGTGATCAGAAATTGGAGTGCGAGACTCTAAAAGAGAAACTGACGTCTTTATATGACAACAGAGAAACTCTGCATTAATTCATGTTAAGCCACATTATTTCTGACTCTAGAACGCTACAACAACATGCAGATATCATTGCCCAGTCAGCTTCTGCTCCACCGATATGCTGACCTGTGTCATACTCTTTTATCCATCTGTATTTTACTTTTGTATATATTATTTCTCTTCTTTCGTTCTAGAGTATTCTTTTGTTTGTTAGACAGTTAGCTTTTGATTCTTTTCTACGGGTATATATTGTACAGAGCATTACGCTCATTTCAATGAATTGATTTTACGCTCAACAGCACAATTTACTCTCTGTCTTCTTCTCGTTTTATTTTTCATTTCAAACTCTGATATGGTATCAGAGCTAGAATGACTACCGTAAAAGAAACCCCTCCTCTTACACCTCCAATCCAACCTTCCATGGCAAATAGTGATAGCCCTTACCATTTTGAAACCTCAGACAATCCAGGAACTGTTCTTGTAACAGAGCTCCTTACAATCGAGAACCATGCTACTTGGTCAAGAGCTATACAACGTGCTCTTCGTGCCAAGAGCAAGATTGGGTTCATAGATGGATCTCTACCTCGACCTTCATCTACTGATCCTTTGTTCAACAGCTGGGAACGATGCAATGATATGGTCGTCTCCTGGCTGCAAAACTCGATCAGTATTTCTCTTAGGTCCAGTGTGGCCTTTGTAGATGATGCTCATGAGATTTGGAATGAACTTCGAGATCGTTTTGCTCAACAAAATGGTCCTCGTATTTATGAACTTAAGAAAACTCTTTCAACTCTTGTCCAAGGCGACGACACTGTGAGTATATATTATGGAAAGCTCAAAACAGTATGGGATGAGCTGGCCATCTATGATCCTCTGTCTCCATGCAATTGTGGGAATCTGAAATCTCTCTCTGAACGGTACCAGCGGGATTGTGTAATACAATTTCTCATGGGTCTTCATGACTCATACTCCAATATACGAGACCAAGTCATGATGATTGATCCTTTACCTGCTGTTACTAAAGTATTTTCTTATGTACAACAGCAGGAACGACAACGACAAGTTCTCTCTGGCAATATTGGTTCTGAGAATATTGCTCTTTTTACTCGACGTACTGGGGGTTTTTCGAAATCCTACAAACAACCTGGAAATTTCAAGCAGGACAAACCGTTCTGTACTCATTGCAAGATCACTGGACATTCTCTTGATACCTGTTTTAAAGTTGGTAATGCTAAAGCACCCGTATGCTCTCACTGTGATATGAAGGGTCACACTATGGCTCGATGTTATAAATTACACGGGTACCCGCCTGGACATAAGTTCTTCAACAAAACCAAAGTTTTTGGAGGATCTGTGAATCAAGCTTCTGGCGAAAAATTTTCTGAGGATGACAATGATGAACCTGGTTTGTTAACAAAGGGGCAAATTCATGAACGCATGGCTTTACTCAAGTCTAAGGATCCTATCACAGCAACTCCTTCTGCAAATCATACACAGACCATTGGTTCTTCCTCTTCTACAAATTTCCCTGCCATGTCTGGTATCTCCATTTGTTTTTCTGTCAATTCACACACTACTCATAATAATACATGGATCATAGACACAGGTGCTACAGACCATATGGTCTGCAGCACCTCCCTTCTTTCAAAAGTTACCTCTAAAGCTTCATATCTTGTTAAACTACCAAATGGGGCATGTGTCTCTGTATCACACATTGGTACAATTCAATTGACCGAAACTATCATTCTGGAAAATGTACTTTGTGTCCCTTCCTTCAACTTTAATTTGCTATCTGCACGAAAATTGTCTGATCAACTTCAATGTTGTTTTGTTTTCTTACCTAATGTATGCTTTATTCAGGACCTTGCAACATGGCTGACGATTGGGAAGGGTAATGTTGCACATGGGCTCCATTATTTGGAGAAAGGAAAGCCATCCCCATCAGATCTTGCTGATACTCTTGCCACATACAAAGCCCATCAGACTTCAGCCATGACCACAACAACTAATACTTCTCCTCTGTTTAATCTCTGGCACTACCGCTTAGGCCATTTATCAGATTCCAGATTCAAGCTTATCACAGATCCTGCTGTCACTACAGTTTCTTCACCGAATCCTTGTTTCATTTGTCCTCTTGCAAAACAACACAAATTACCATTTCATGACAGCAGTCATATTTCTTCTTCTATTTTCGAATTAGTGCATTTAGATATATGGGGTCCTTGTGCTACTCCTTCATATAATGGACATCGTTATTTTCTTACTATTGTTGAGGATCTCTCCAGATGCACTTGGACTTATATGTTGAAAACAAAATCTGATGCTAAGACCTGTATCCACTCATTTGTAGCTTTGGTCGAGACTCAATTTAGCACCAAAATTAAAACCATTCGCAGTGATAATGGACTTGAATTTCACTTACCTGAATTCTATGCACTGCAAGGTATCATTCACCAACGTACGTGTGTAGAAACCCCCCAACAAAATGGGATCGTCGAACGAAAGCACCAACACCTTCTCCAAGTTGCCAGGGCCCTTAAATATCAGTCCAACCTTCCTCTCAAATACTGGACAGATTGTATTATGACTGCAACTTATCTTATAAATCGCATCCCTTCACCTCTACTACAAAACCGATCTCCCTTTGAAGTTCTTTTTGGTACTACACCCTCATATAACCACCTTAAAGTTTTTGGTTGTCTTGCTTTTGCTACTACATTATCTCAAGGAAGAAAGAAATTCGATCCTCGTAGTAGAGCTGCTGTTTTTATTGGGTATCCTTTCTGCATTAAAGGGTACAAATTGCTGGACATTAACACTTACACCATTTTCATTTCTCGCAATGTTCTTTTTCACGAAACCATATTTCCTCTTCATAAGACACCTCTCACTTCTGATTTTTCTACACCCTTTGTCTTTACCAAATCCCTTCCAGACCTCATATCTTATCCTGCCTCCTCTCCTCCTCTCAACTCACCACCTTCCTCTTCTATCACATCCTTTACTCCACCTGTTGACTCAAATGTCTCCTTACCTGACCAATCCATATCCTTACCTATAAGATCATCCTCTCCTGAGATACCTCTTCATTCTCCTGTGGTTCAACCGATTCCTCCAGCACCTCTCCGCAGGTCTTCTCGCCAGAAATCTGCACCTCAATTTCTGCGAGATTACCACTGCCAGCAGGCCATGTGCGACATTTCTTCCTCCTCTCAGCCTGCTGCTTCTGAATTACATACAGGTACTCCCTTCTCTCTCTCTCAAACTCTTTCTTATCATAAGCTTTCTTCTCCTTTTCGTGCCTTCACTACTTCCATATCCTCTCACATTGAACCCACTTCTTATCATGTTGCTGTGAAAGATGCTAACTGGCGTAAAGCCATGATTTCTGAATTGACTGCCCTTGAACTTAACAAGACATGGTCCTTGACTGATCTGCCACCTGGAAAAACACCCATTGGATGCAAATGGGTCTTTAAGCTTAAATACAACTCTGATGGCAGCCTTGAACGACATAAAGCCCGTTTAGTTGCCAAGGGATACACTCAACGGGAAGGTATCGACTATCATGAAACATTCTCTCCGGTTGCTAAGCTTTCCACCGTCCGTTGCTTGCTTGCTGTGGCATCTTCTAAAGGCTGGTTTCTTAAACAGTTTGACGTCCAAAATGCATTTCTCCATGGTACTTTGGACGAAGAAGTGTATATGACACTTCCACCTGGATATACTGCTGCTCAGCCGAATCAAGTGTGTCGCCTACTGAAAAGTCTATATGGCCTTAAACAGGCTTCTCGCCAGTGGTATTCTCGGTTCTCCTCTGCCTTGATTTCTTACGGCTTTTCTCAGTCCAAGGCTGATTACAGTTTGTTTATATTCAACCGAGCTTCTTCTTTCATGGCTCTCTTAGTTTACGTGGATGATATCATCGTTGCCAGCTCAGATTTGTCCTCCATTGATTCTCTTCAAGTTTTTCTGAATGCACAGTTCAAGATCAAAACTCTCGAGGACCTCCGTTATTTTCTCGGTCTTGAAGTTGCACGTTCTCATCGTGGAATTTTTATCAGTCAACGTAAATATACTCTAGACATATTGGCTGACTCTGGCCTTCTTGGCTCTCGCCCACTCTTACTGCCCATGGACCAGAACACACGTCTCAGTCAACACTCCGGCACTTTATTATCTGATCCTTCTCCTTATAGACGTCTGGTTGGCAGGTTGCTCTACCTCACTTTCTCTCGTCCTGACATTAGCTATCCTGTTCAGAAACTAAGTCAATACATGCAGCATCCTACTGACTTGCACCTTCATGCTGCTCATCAAGTGTTACGTTATCTCAAAAGAGCTCCTGGACAGGGTCTTTTCTTCTCCTCTTCTTCCTCTCTATCTCTCCGTGCTTATTGTGATTCGGACTGGGCTTCTTGCCCTGATTCTCGTCGCTCTGTCACCGGGTTTTGTATTTTTCTTGGCTGCTCGCTTATCTCTTGGCGTTCCAAGAAACAGAGCATTGTTTCTCGTTCTTCGGCTGAGGCCGAATACAGAGCCATGGCTAATACCAGTTGTGAACTTACATGGTTACATTCTTTGTTGCATGACCTTCACGTTTCTCATCCTCAGGCTGCTTCGTTATACTGTGACAATAAGGCGGCTCTCCATATCTCAGCTAATCCAGTGTTTCATGAGCGCACGAAACACATCGAACTGGATTGTCATCTCGTACGTGACCAGATTCAGGCTGGTCTTCTCAAGACTTTCTATGTTCGTTCTGATTCTCAGATTTCTGATCTCTTCACCAAGTCGTTGCCCTCCTCTCTGCTTTTCTCTCATTTGTCCAAGTTGGGCATAGCTGACATCTACGCTCCAGCTTGCGGGGGGTGTTAAGCCACATTATTTCTGACTCTAGAACGCTACAACAACATGCAGATATCATTGCCCAGTCAGCTTCTGCTCCACCGATATGCTGACCTGTGTCATACTCTTTTATCCATCTGTATTTTACTTTTGTATATATTATTTCTCTTCTTTCGTTCTAGAGTATTCTTTTGTTTGTTAGACAGTTAGCTTTTGATTCTTTTCTACGGGTATATATTGTACAGAGCATTACGCTCATTTCAATGAATTGATTTTACGCTCAACAGCACAATTTACTCTCTGTCTTCTTCTCGTTTTATTTTTCATTTCAAACTCTGATAATTCATAAGTGCTGGGTTCGATCTATATATATATGATCCCACCTGCTATATATAGTGCTCCAGATACTTTTGCTAGACAATTCACAGTTGTTCTACAGGAGCAACTAGATGTACACGGCCTTTGGAGTTAACGCACGTACGTTAACCATGAAAACAAATGCACAAAGGAAATTTTCCTTGTTTAAACAACTTACTTTGAGCTTGGCTTCGCATCAGCTTTGAACCAAAAACTAGCTCGGCAATGTACATGTACTAATACCTAGATTTCAGCTGATGATTTACTTTGTTCCAAATAAGTGGATGTATATTGTAAATTTGTATATATGTGTTCTAATTTCTATATGTAATCATGAATGGAATGCACATATAAGCAAGTTTAGAAGTTCTCCCTCTCTCTAGAACACCCAAAACACCACCGCCCCTAGAAGCCTCCGTGCTTGCCTGCGATTGCGTGCTGGATAAACGGGAGATGGAGGAAGAGTGTGCGACTAGGTAGGAGCGATGACATCATCATTACACCTCTTGTGGAGGTTGGGTGGGCTTTCATGGTATGTTGATTGCTTGTGTATAGTCTAAGCTGCTTCTTTTTTTTACCATTATCCAAAAGAAAAAAAATATCCACCCATAAACTAGTCACACTATCTGGTGTGACAATAACTCACTGGCCCCTGCAAAATTCAATCAGATAGATATTATGGGTGATTTAAAATATTACAATTAGATACAGTACCTCGTATTGAATCTCAACTTCCTGGTTTAATTATACTTACATGACGCTCGGAAATTCAAGGGGATTCATGGAGACGGATCTAATGGGCCTTATAGCGAGATACCCCCGGGCCACGGTTTCGAGTAGGCTAGCATCCAATCTTGATGGGCTGGAAATGAAGTAGGAGTTCCATAAGTCCTGATTCATATATTCCTTTCATTTCCTTTTTACCTCCTTCGAATTTCGATCGTCTATTGGTGACTCAGTGAATGAGAGGGTACTGTTTAGTATGTGGTTTTGCAGATTTCAATAATGGGATATCGAAATAAAAAGTCCCCAAGAAAAGGAAGGAGAATCCAACTAAAGTTTGACTGGCAGGGGAGTCAGGGTAAGAAAAATCAGGGAACACAATGCGCGAATCCGGCTAACATTCAATGAAGCAAACCGAGACTTTTCAGCAGACGCTAAGCCGCGACATCGATAAAAGCACCACCGGTTCCGATCAGGGATTCGCCGCAACGTTAAAAGTGATCAGTTGGAATAAACCTATTAAATAATGGCGAGTTACATAGGTTAAGAGTAAATCCTTCGAGCGAGCCCAAAGGACTAAAGTAGGAACAGTAATGCCCTTACAGACATGACAAGGGTCTGTCAATTTTGTCAACAAAACTGTGAAAAAGTGTCAGTAAAACTGTTAAAAGGCGGAGAATCAATCATGGATTCATCGCACAGGTGTGTCTAAAGCCTAAAAGAAAGAGCTTTTCCTCTTTCTAAATGTAATTTATCTTGAAGCGACGGCCTCGTCCTTCATCCGATTCTTATGGAGGGAGGAAGGGCCGCTCATTCGCTGCCTTCCAAAAATAGAGAAGAGCGTAATCATGTGTTGTAATTAGTGACTGTCAAAAGCAAGTTGGGCCTAAAAACAAGGCGAGTTCACTGAATCGTTCCTTTAATATTCCCTTTTGTTGGGCTCGATCGCCATACGCGGGAGAGAGAAGAATGTTGTCGGGGCAGGAAGAGCGATGTGAAAACGAGGAGAGAGATGCGCGTGTCACTGTTTAAGGTTACATGACAGTTCGTCTGTCCACGTCGGTTACCATCACATAGGAAGCTTCTATGTTCTCTGCAATATTCTTTTTGTGGGACATCTGCCTTTAGCCTTTTAGGCTTTAACACATCAGAAGAGTTTCGACTCTTCTGTCGGCCGGATCACCCTTAATTCATGAAGTCCTTCCCCAGTATTTTTTTTCAAATACTTGTTCTTGTGCTGGTGATGAATAATGGAATATGGGTGGGGTGCTATCCACACATATACAATAATATTTTTCGTACTTCATGCAGTTTAAAAAATACTACTAAGAAAATATAGCACCTAATTTTTTGAAAGTTCCAATGCAGCTTAAACGCCTTGGCACTTCTCAGAGAGACAAAAATACTCGGAAAATGACATTTAAAAACACACTGGAAGCAATATTCACGTTCAAGCAAACGGAATTATTAGAACAATGTTGGGACTCAAAAAGTGATCAAAAATAGCCAAAATCATCCCCTTCTTTCCATGAGCCTGTCAATGTCAGTACCTAATATTTACATGATTCACAGAGCGACAGAGGCATATGTAACGTTTGTTGCAAAAAAAAAGGGTCATGTCCACGTGTGACTGGGTTGCCCATCATCAGGCCATAGGCAGGAGCTACACGAAATCGTAACTGCCTTGCGTTCCGAGCTGACAGAGACGTGAAAGCACATCCGTGGAAGCTTAAGGTATTTTTTTTATTGTCTGTGGCCAGATTCGGCAGAGCTTTACTAAGTATTAGCAAGAGGCAATCGTGTGGCTCTCAAATGGCCTCCATTGATCGCTTCAAGATTCTCACAACACAAGCTGATCGAGTCTTACTGATTTACTGTGCTTGGCTTTTCTTGCTAGTTGGACGTGGAACTTAAAACGTCAAGGGGGGATGTTTTGCCTTGTTAGCTTTTAATGTTCTTAAACTTGGGGCTAGTCGTAGCTTTCAGCCTTTTAGAGTACATCTATAGCTAACTCTTAGTAATTAGTAATGCATGGATCTCGGAGTGCCATTATTCTACTGTCATCTCAACTGCACGGCCTCTTTTAATGACATTTCCTAGACAAATTAGTTCGAAAATGATTGTCGAACCTAACGGGCTACCTACCCCCGGGCAGTAAATTTATGCATGATAAAAGGGACGGAGAGAAAGACGAAAGTGACAGCAAATTACCAGAGAGTCGTACGTTGTTTTAGTGCGTGACATGGTTTTGGCAAAAGGATAAATAGGAATTGAACGAATTTGGACTTAGAATGGCTTTAATGCCCGTTTAAGAAGATGCTTTCGCTATAACTGCAGCTGACACGGCTATGACATAATACACATGCAGTTGATCCAATTTCATAAATTAAGAACTGGGGAAGTGTAAAGAAACAACTTAAAAGACAAATACAATTAATCCAGAAATTAACCTTGTATATCAAGTACTCCACTTCGTCTGGAAATGGATGTTTAATTTGAATGATTTGAATGAAGAGGAACAACTAAAAGCCACCACCGATTCATTTGTTCAGATATGAAAGGAGGAAATCACATTTTGGGTTGATGAAAAACTCTTTAAAAACTTCTTTTTTGTTTCTGAGAAGGTTTTCAGTCATACTTCGACTTGGCTTATTGTTGCTTGTACGGTATCTGGCCCTTGTTCTGGAAATTCACTCACAATCCCCTTGAAGGATGAACTGATATTAGAGAATAACTTGATTGATGTTTCAACAGATTGCGCAGTTTAAAAGGATAGATCCATCCGCGCGCGCGCCATATAACTTCACAAGTTGACTCAGAAAATTCGGTTGTTAGCTGGTTTCCAGTTCTGGGGTTGCTCAGTACGTAGGGGTATAGTGGTTATTCGCTCGGGAAGGAGTTATGCTACTGTATTGGGTGTTTGTTTTTTCGGCTGTTCTCTTCTCTTGGTTAATTTGCTTTACGGTACTACTGTTTTGCTGGACAAAAAGTGCACTGAGGTGCTGTCATATATTATTGAGTGGATATGCTGAATCGACGCGTTTGGCTGCTGTTGTTTTAAGCTTATTTCTTTGCAGGATTCCCTGTTGTCTTGCTGCTTTGACGTTGTTAATTAGCTAGCTACAAGGGCGGTGTTGATTTTATGTAGCTCGTGAGGTGATTATTTGAAGAGACCTCGTTATAATGTAGTTTTTGTTATCTCTTGGATGTTTTAAGGTCGCGCGGTTTCAGGCTACAGCCACCCTACTTTTTAAAAAATATATATATATATAAGCAAATTACAGCCTCCATACTTGGTTGTAGAGTATCTATAATAACCAAGCTTGGGCCTCCGGGTTTAAGTATGCATTAAAGTACCACATAATGGAGTGACTTTAGTGATTCGATTGTGTGTATTGAATTGTGTTCTGTAGATACATATAGAGTGTCCTCATTCATAGTCTATAATCAAGTACAATTAAGGAAAAAAATTGGCGGAGTTGGTGAGAATTAATGGCATTAATGATATACAATTATATTAATGAACAATATATGCTAACAAATTGTGTAACAACTTCTAAGCTTGCATGTAAGATACAGGTATTATGTGCCCAAACTTTTTTTATTTTTATGTGAGGGAAATTCGTTGCATCTTCTAAAACAGAGAATGCAAAATGTCTAAAAATTAATAATTGTGGATATAATGTGACAAAAATAATAAATATAAGTGTAAAGTGTAAATATCTTCATAGTTAGAAGGTGAAATGTTTATTTATTCCAATATATAATCCAACGGAGGAGAGAACATATGTGTATGTATGTATTATGTGTAATGCAACTGGGGAACACTAATATGCAGGGGCGGCTCTATATTAGTTGGGGCCAAAGGGGAGACTTTAAATGAGACCTTTTATAATAAGGTATTGATTATTTTGCCAAGAAAAAAAAAGTAATTAATATTTTATATTTAAATATTAATAAAGTTTAGTTAAAATAATTTATTTTAGCTTTATGCAACATTACTTATGCCTGTATTTAAGATTTATTAGTATTTAACTTCAGTTGATAATGTTGATTTTATTTTGATAATTTATTGATTTTTATTTTGAAAAACTTAATTTTTTAAGAAGCAAACGGTAATTATCAATAATATTTTATGTTAAAAGAAAATTAGAAAAATAAGATAACTACTAATTTTTGTGCTTTTGGAAGAGAAGCTTTTATGTATTTTTTGATTAATAGAAAAAATAACTCATTTATCACATTAAGCACTTCTAATTAAAAAAATAATTTATCACATTAGGCACTTTTAATTAAAAAATTAGGTTATCACATTAAGCACTTTTAAATATAGTTTTTTATGTTTAAATTAAATAATATTAGATAGTAAGCACTTACTTGTAGTTGATGGTTTACAAATTCCTTCTATTAAGGAGATTTCATAAATTATATTGTTTGATTAAAGTGATAAAAAGGGAAAGCAAAAGAGTAAATATATAGTTAATGACATGTAAGAGCCTTAAATCGAGAAAATTTAGTCATATTGTTTTTCAATAAAAGAATTAATGAACCTTCCCCCTAAATCAAGAAGTTATAGAAATTAAATTATTATATTTTAGTGATTAAGTAATATAGAATATTTTACAAAATAAAACGTAATAAAAAAATACATATTTTTGTGGGACTCCTTGTTTTGGAGGATAAGGATTAGACAGCCCCTAGGCTACCTGTAACTAGAGTCGGCTCAGTTAATATGTAATGTAATAATTACGTATCGGCGAGATGACTTTTTTCTTTTGAGCATTTTATCACTAAGATAACTTGCTACCACTGGAAAGTTTCAGTGTGTCGGTCCATACGAACCCGTGTGTTTTTGTTTTATTTTTTCTCTTTGTTCACGTTTTCTCTCTCGTTTTTCTCGAGAGAACCTCTGACATACATCAAGAGGCTACCCTTTTAAATTTTCCTGTAAAAGAAGTTTCAAATGGGCCCGGGGTGTTGAATAACCTCGAAGGCATTGATTTTGCAATGAGAACGTACGTTTCGGTTGGGTGCACCAAGACATAAAAGAGTGGGGTCTGACGATGACTGGTAATGACTTGAACCGGTTACTCCACCTCCCGTTCTTACCTTCTACCATATAAATTCTCTTTCAAATCCTTGCTCTACTTACCTCTGGACGCCTCTTTTCGAAACCCTTCCGTGCTTCTACTGAGCCCCCTTTGTCTTTGAAAGTGTTTGTAATGTTGGCATAATTTTCCATGGTCAAAACAATCATTTGTTAAATGTAATTTTTCATTTGTAGATGTGTAAATGCAACTTGATTAAGTCTGGAATGAAGTGGAGCTAAGGAGAAAGTTTCTGGAAGGTGCTGGGTGCATCTAGAATGGTTGGAAGTTGGTTACGGAGCTGTTAGACAGATTTTCAGTCGGCTGGGTTAGCCTTGGGTCAGCTTAGCGAGAAAATTGCAGATAACGTAATAACCTTCTAGAATTGTGTCCAGTCATCATAACTTTTTCGTTTTGACTTATTTACCCTCACTAAAGTCATATACCACTTTCCCAAATGCTTTGGACGTACTCTCTCATCGTCTATTCTCTTGAAACTTCAAGAAATCTCTCTGTACTCGATTTTCCCCATTTCTCTCGTGTGCAAAAATCTGTCCTAACCAGATCTGATTGTGAGAGTTAGTAAATCTTCCCTCTGGTGGAAGATCAGTGAGCCTTGTCGTCGACTGAAGGCTGGAAGTTCTTAGTTCGTTGCTATTGAAGATTCACATCACCAAGAGTTGAGTTTCTTGAGTGGGTTCTCAAGAAAAGTTGTAGCTGAAAGTTTCAGAGGAACCTCAAGCCCACGAGTTCGTGGGATCTGCTGTAGAACGAGCACCAGAGTTGCTGGTCTTCGAGTGGGTGCTGGGCACCAACCCAATTCGGAGGATTGGGTGATTTTACATAGGAAAAGGGGTCTTGAGGCCAAAAGGTTTTTGGTTAGATCACCATTGTAAAATCCCGACGTTCTAGTGGAAAAACTTGGTGGAAACACCCGGAGTGTTTTTTAATTTCTCAGAAGACGTTCTTCTGGAGAAATTTTTCACTTCGTCAACAAAAAATTCCGGTGTTGTCTTTATTGTTGTTTTCTCTTGATCTTGATCTTGTTTTATCTAACCAATCTTGTGTTTACCGTTTTGCAGATCTTACTAGCTGAAAACGTGTTATGTTAAAGGGCTAAATAGTTGCTGCATTGGTTTTGTTATTTGGTTTGATATTAATTGATTTTGGTTGTGTTATTGAACTTGCTGATTGCTGGTTTTTGAACGTGGTCTTGCTGATTAAGTTGTCTGGATTTCTGATTTTAGAATTGCAATAGAATTGCAATATATCTTCTTGTTTTGATATCTGAGTTGTTGTGATCTTTACAATATTTCTTGTTTATATTGTTGCTATAAATCACTCTGTTTCTTGATTCAACAACGACTGTAAATCATAGTTAGTTTGCTGAAATTATTCTAGTGATATGATTCTTGGTTTCTGATCTGCGGTAAACTTCATAAAGCTTTGAAGAAAGTTAGTTCAAAATTCTGCAGATTTCTTGATTATACAGCTGCTGTAAATCATTCTCTTTTGGTTATGTGTTCATTTATTCTTCATCTATATTGTTTGCAAAATAATGGTTGTTGAATAATTGATGAGGAGTGATGAATATTGCACATATTCAATATATTGAGATTACATTGAGCATATTGTATTGTCTATGTGAGCTGAAAATATATAGTGTTGAGCTGGAACTATATTTTGATGTGGATTTCTTGAACAGGTTTTATTGTCTTAAATGTAGATGATATGACTTTGTATTGGATTATTGGTATATTTCTATGAGCTGAAAGTTATATTCAATTTGAAAATGTTCTTGAAATTGATTAAGAACTTTCATGTGTTGGCAATGTGCAAGTATATGTTGTATGTTGATTGAGCTTACTAATTTCACATATTGTGGTTTGTTTGACTTCAACATATTTGGAAATTTATTTTGAGATGTTGTATTGAGCTAGACTTTGGTTTAAGTTTCAATTGGTATATATAATTGGAGTATGTACATGAAGAAATGCTTCACCTTTTAAGTCCCCTTCTCCTTCATTTAATATTGAGCATCTTCCCTCTGATGAGGAAGATTATGGTAGTATGAGTGATATGGAGGATTAACTCCTTTGTCTTTTCCATGACAAAAAGGGGGAGAAATTAGAGTAAGGGGGAGCTAAATAGTAAAGGGAGCTTATAGCTTATCTGGAGAAATATTTTGTTGAGTTTGCTGATTTTGGTGTAAGGGGGAGTTTGAAGATTGAAGTGATTATTTTGATCTCATCTCTTTGTTATTAGTCTTATTTTGTGAACAATAGTTCTGTTGTTGTCTTTGATGTTATTTACTTATGAACTATATGTGTGTTGATTATTCATTATGTTCTATTTGATGACATGAGCTTGTGCTATGTAATGGATATATTGATGCATCTATTTACTTGTTGCTGATGAGTATTTACTTGCTGTTGATGAGATTAGATTGCTAAAATTTATGATTTTAGCTAGCTCTCCATCTGATTGTTTAATCTGATTTTTATAATGATTGGGGGAGTCATTATAATAAATGCTTTTGATTGATATATGATATTGCTCTTCCTTCGGTTTCTAGTGGTTGTATATTCTTGTTGGAAGTTGCAATATATTTTGTAAGTGATCTTATATGTTCAGAATTGACTATATTGAGTATATTGATCACGGTTGAGTTTGAGTATTTTTCTTTTCAGGTACTCAAACCATTAATCAAGTTGCTTAGGGATATTGTTAGAATTTATCTAGGCTGCTTACTAAACTGTAAATCAAGTTCTGTTTTGGTGATGACAGATCTTGGGGTAGGTTTAGGCTTAGCTTAAGGTTTTGTCATGGAAATTGCCAAAGGGGGAGATTGAAAGTGTTTGTAATGTTGGCATAATTTTCCATGGTCAAAACAATCATTTGTTAAATGTAATTTTTCATTTGTAGATGTGTAAATGCAACTTGATTAAGTCTGGAATGAAGTGGAGCTAAGGAGAAAGTTTCTGGAAGGTGCTGGGTGCATCTAGAATGGTTGGAAGTTGGTTACGGAGCTGTTAGACAGATTTTCAGTCGGCTGGGTTAGCCTTGGGTCAGCTTAGCGAGAAAATTGCAGATAACGTAATAACCTTCTAGAATTGTGTCCAGTCATCATAACTTTTTCGTTTTGACTTATTTACCCTCACTAAAGTCATATACCACTTTCCCAAATGCTTTGGACGTACTCTCTCATCGTCTATTCTCTTGAAACTTCAAGAAATCTCTCTGTACTCGATTTTCCCCATTTCTCTCGTGTGCAAAAATCTGTCCTAACCAGATCTGATTGTGAGAGTTAGTAAATCTTCCCTCTGGTGGAAGATCAGTGAGCCTTGTCGTCGACTGAAGGCTGGAAGTTCTTAGTTCGTTGCTATTGAAGATTCACATCACCAAGAGTTGAGTTTCTTGAGTGGGTTCTCAAGAAAAGTTGTAGCTGAAAGTTTCAGAGGAACCTCAAGCCCACGAGTTCGTGGGATCTGCTGTAGAACGAGCACCAGAGTTGCTGGTCTTCGAGTGGGTGCTGGGCACCAACCCAATTCGGAGGATTGGGTGATTTTACATAGGAAAAGGGGTCTTGAGGCCAAAAGGTTTTTGGTTAGATCACCATTGTAAAATCCCGACGTTCTAGTGGAAAAACTTGGTGGAAACACCCGGAGTGTTTTTTAATTTCTCAGAAGACGTTCTTCTGGAGAAATTTTTCACTTCGTCAACAAAAAATTCCGGTGTTGTCTTTATTGTTGTTTTCTCTTGATCTTGATCTTGTTTTATCTAACCAATCTTGTGTTTACCGTTTTGCAGATCTTACTAGCTGAAAACGTGTTATGTTAAAGGGCTAAATAGTTGCTGCATTGGTTTTGTTATTTGGTTTGATATTAATTGATTTTGGTTGTGTTATTGAACTTGCTGATTGCTGGTTTTTGAACGTGGTCTTGCTGATTAAGTTGTCTGGATTTCTGATTTTAGAATTGCAATAGAATTGCAATATATCTTCTTGTTTTGATATCTGAGTTGTTGTGATCTTTACAATATTTCTTGTTTATATTGTTGCTATAAATCACTCTGTTTCTTGATTCAACAACGACTGTAAATCATAGTTAGTTTGCTGAAATTATTCTAGTGATATGATTCTTGGTTTCTGATCTGCGGTAAACTTCATAAAGCTTTGAAGAAAGTTAGTTCAAAATTCTGCAGATTTCTTGATTATACAGCTGCTGTAAATCATTCTACTTGTTGGGTGTTCAGTTCACAAAAATTCATACATTGTCTTGATTGTGTACTTGCTACAAGTATATCATAGTCTTTGGTTTATTGTTGCTGAAACACTTGATAGTTTTGATTTCAATCATTGCTGGAAAATCTGCTGTGTTCTTGTATTAGTGTTGCTGTAAAATTCATATAGCTGAGATTGTATACTTGTTGTCCAGATCTCTTGTTGTTTAGTCTAGGTGCTGTAAAATCTACCAAGGTTGTGTATTTTACAGATTGTTAAGTGTTGATTGATTGTTATTTACCTGTGCTATCTTTCTGTGATAAAAAGAAAGTGTAGATTATTTTTAAATACCTATTCACCCCCCCTCTAGGTATATTCTAGGGTTTAAACGTAGTTTCAGTCTTCTCTCTCTCGCCTCCGCCAGCGACTCTCCAACCACCCACAACCATCACGCTTGTAAGCATCGTTAGCAAGGAAAATTCTTGTTGGCAATGAAGGATGACGACGAAGACCCATGAACTGGACCTTCGGCGGCATTTGAGTGGAAGAGAGCACCGTCAGCCGGGGCAGGGTTTTATGGTAAGGTATTTTAGCCTGATATCGATCGTGGTTTTGGTGGTGTTAACTGTATCGCTTGTGGTACTTCCATTAGTCCTGCCACCACTGCCACCACCGCCATTGATGCTTTTGTCTATCCCCATTTTCCTTATGATTGCTTTGATCTTCTTGGCCTTATTACCATCCGAAGTACCCAATGTGGTGACGTCTTCCGTTTGATGTCGAGAATTATCCACAAAGAAGAGATATTCTATAGGTGAAGGATTTTTCTGTATGCTAAAAGGATCAATATCACTGATGGAAAGAGTCAAATCAAGATGTATGAGTTCGAGTTTGTTTCGGAAGGGAGCTAGGTCTTGATCTACGAATGTAATTCTTTATTTGCATAAAATATTGTGAATTTTGATGCGGGAGGCATCTCGGTTTCCTCGGGGAGTTTTTCATGTTCGTGGTACCAGCCACCTACAGACTTAGACTCTTAGTTGTTCCAGATTGCATATGATCCTAGGCCAAGCACTGGGTGTGAAGCTAATTTTCTTAACAGGTTTCATCGTCAACGAAAGCAGCAAGAGTGAATACACTTTTCCGTACTAAAGATTTTTTTTTTCTAGATTTCCGTACTAAAGATTTGCTTTTCGGCTATAGATAAAATTTGTGGACAGATAAGATCTTTGCTTTGAATGAGAACGTCAAGAGTTGTAAATTACTCACAAGAAAGAAAATAAGAACGTACTTTGCACATGAATTATGAATTATCTTGCAGATAGATACAGTAAAGATGACTTGAAGTTACTTTCTCTCTGATCTCTCCCTCTCTATCTCTCTCTCTCTTCGCTTTGGCTTTGGGTTCCATTTCTTTTTGGTCTTACTTTCTTTCCTTGGGGTGAGAGTTAATTACAATCTTAAGCTGGTGACCGAACTTCATGTCTTCAAAATCTGGTGTTGACGAAGTTGCAGAGTGAACCACCCCAAAGACAACCTGCATGCGAGAATTTACCACGGAAGGTATCGATCCACTTGCTTTGATAGACTTTAGATACATACAATAATGTGTGCAGAGATATTTGTATAGATTGATGGGTAGATAGATAGCGAAAGGTACAGATATATACAAATTAAGAACCAATAGTTTATTATTAGAGCATTAGACATTTGGTATATAAATATCACATACACATAAGAAAAACCGAAAGAAAAAAAAAAGATTTCTGCAGTAAATGGCCCCAACTCCCAAGGAGAGACTTTTATAGTAGTGGTGATCATCTGCTTTAAGAATCGAAATTTGAAGCGATCGAACTTGAGTTTCCAAACGAAATATCGGCAACTTCTGACTCCAACAAACTGAAATTCTGGAAATAATTTGAAATTATTGTGTACCATCCTTTCTCGTATGGGTTCACAAATAATGCAGAGATAATTCATAAATTTTGGTGGGAAATATCACCATTGCTCATAAATTCCTAATAACTATACTTCTAACCAAGTAGAAAAATTAAGAATATATATCCCAACATTGATGCGACTACTATTAGGCCTACTCATCTTATCTCATGAGATACATCTCCGCAAGTTTAAGGAACAGCTTTGGATATGCTTATTTAGAAGGAAAAAAAAACAGAACATCTTTGGATATATGTTATATGAATGTGTTTTCACGGAGAGAGAGACGACATCTCACCGGTAAAGCCTGTCCATGAGGGATTCCAAAAGACATTACGAGTTCAATGCCCCTCTCTCTCTCTCTCTCAAGCACACACAGTACAAACGCTCTCACGCAACCCCTAGTTATAATTCAGTCTTCCCAAACCATGCATGAGGGAGGCCAAAGAACAGACTCACGAGCATGCCATTCCCCTTCCCACGTAACCCACTTGCATTCTGTCTGTACAAAAGTAGGAAAATAGAAAAAAAAAAATACAAGGATACAAAGTCCACCACCCCCTTCCGTCAAAACTACCCAATACTCCTCCGACATTCTGCACGCCACAAATGACTGACTGGGAATATAATTTCCCCTTTCATGATCCCTCGAGGACAGGCCGTGCAGTAATGGCGCCCATACCCATTTCTCTCGTGTTGGGTCCACTCGCCACGTCTCAAACGTTTTGTTTGATCGAGGAACATTGTGATAGGTTGATATCCAAATTTGTAGTTTTCAGCATCGTTATCTTGTTGGGTTGTTTTCTGATTAAAAAGCGTGATAGTCAGTTATTATCAGTCATGCATCGTGCATGCATATTTTCTTAACTGGAACATAATTAATTTGTTTTCGACTTTTTACCAATAGCTGGTATACTTCAAAGAGAATAAGCATTACCTGGAATTGGAAAATAGACGTGCGAATGTACACAAGGAAACAAGGACGGAGATAAAGAGAATAGATAAGATATGGTTTCAAATTTGATTAGGCCCTCTAATAATTCAAAACCAAGTTGGGCAAACAACCACGCCATCTTGGAGAATATTAATCTCACTTCCGATATAGAGAGAGAGAGAGATGCATTGCATTTTGCACAAAGAAAGAGACATGTATATTCCTTGATAATCATCAATTTGGTCTCTAATGCTGTACGTCATTACAAATCTAATTAACAAATAGCAACCGTTTCAATTAGACGGAAACCAAACTCTGGAGGTCATACTTTATTCTTAGGGGATGTTTGAGTGTGTAATTAATTTTGGATATTGGAGTTTGTGAAATATTATAAAGTAAAAATATTTTATGGGAGTTGGTGAAAAAGTGAAGAGGGAGAAGATTTTTAATAAATATTATAATAATAAAAATTATGTGATGAATTTTTTAATATTAACTCCAAATAATTAACGGGTTCAAACATCTCCTAAAGTCCTCCATTTCGGAAACGCCCGCCCGCCCATCTTGAAAATTAGTGGATTACGAAATTTTTAACAATTTAATTTGAGAATCCGTCGTGAAATCTCAGAAGTTTATTACCTACCCAAAAAAATAATTAAGAAGTTAATTGACATCTAAACACAAGTACACCTGATTTTTTTTTAAAAAAACCCCATATTCTAAAGAACAAAATTAAAAGCCCTCGTGGGCCTCGTCTCATGCGGTGGATTGCAAGAGAAAGGGGGCTCCAACCCCTCGCCGATGCCATTATGCCATCCATCCTGCGAAGGCAGATGCGGGGGGGGTCCTAAAGGGTGCGGGTTGTACTTTCAACGAGCGCGTCCTCACCGTGATATACTTTTATTAGTATATCGAGGCTTCCCCTGTCTGTCTATTTTTTCGATTTGTTCTCTTCTTTTTACTCACAATTTGATTTCTTTTCTTCGTTCAACTTTTTGGAGTTTCGTTTATTTTTCCTTGTGATTCGTATATGCTCACTCTCAAAACTCCCCAAAAAAAAAAAAGAATTGCAAAATATTTTTTCTTAAAAATAGAATCTGAGGTAAACTTTTCTGTCTCAGCCAATCCACCAGCACTGTGCAATTGAGATTTTGCCAGATCGAGGGCGTGTCATTTGATTCTTTCTCCAAAATATCCATCTGGACTTCCAATTGGGATTATTCTCAAGCAGAGCACATGCGCTAGTTCCGAACATACCCTGGACCTCTGGTTGTTGTTCCCTGGCACGAGTGATCCATGGTTTGTCATTTCTCCATATTGTCATCTACCTCCTCCCTATGCCGTCGACACTCATATGTAACATGCACCCTTAATCGAATCTACGAGATGCCAACTGCACTGCGCTATGGTACTGATATTGGCATCGATGATCTTGAATGTCCTGTCGATAAGACGAAAGTAATTGCCTTTCTATGCCTCTGTTTTCTCGAAATATCATCCTTTCAGACACTCCAAGTTTTCTTCCGGCTACCATTCGCTTCAAATTCCAGGCCCTCTTGAGAAATGAAAACTACATTGACTCGAAACTTCACGGTCACATGATCAACAAACATTGCATCCTTTGTTTCGGACTGGAGATTGCCAATATAGAAGAGCACAACCCAAAACGCCATTGTTGGATGCGTAGTATAAATTAGACACATGCAATTAGAGGCTTTTTCTCTGTCCCACGGTAGTTTTGTGGTCTCTTAAAGTTAGAAGCTTATAGGCTTCGAAGAAAAAGTTTGGAGCTTGAGGGTAACTATGATATGTAGCGTACAAGCCTACGAGCCTAATTATTTTGACTATAATACTTTTCTGCCCCGAGTCCCGACACTTCAGTGTAAAAGGTCAAAAAATGTAACTGCAAGTCTGCAACAACCCAATAGATAAGCATACATATATATATATATATATATATATATATATATATATATATATATATTACACATACGTGTTTGATGTTTCCTTTCTTAGATATTTGAATGTTATGAGAGAGAGAGAGAGATGCAGTGCATCTTGCAGAAAACCGGTCATACATCAGCTTACGCTACGTTTCTATCGGCTGGAAGTTAAAAAGGGGCTTAAAAATCATAAATGTCTGGCTTGTGGGGTGTGATGAACGCACAAATTCTCCTTCCTAATCTTCAGACGGAGCGTAAATTCTCCGGGTCCACACCGTCAGCAATTGACATCATCCCTGCTTTTTTCCGTAGTATGCCGGCAGAAGTCGATCATGGCATGCATGAACGAACATGGCCTCATCCCTCAGTTGTTTTACATTGCCAGGGCCCTAGCTTGAAGATTTGCCTAATTTCATTCTCCTGCATGCCCTTCACCAGTAGAACATATCCCCAAGGATAACTCAACAAATCTCTTGACTCTTAACAGTGGGAGAGCTTTCCGGTGAAGAGTTCCTTGAACCACCGTATATCATGCTATTTTTTTATGTCTAAGAAAGTACGATCGTAAATCCAAATATTCAATTGTCTATTATTATAAATCCGCGTAAATCATTCTATACCACTCAATCTTGGAATACTTGTCTTTTTTTAATATATTAATTTGATACAATATATGGGGTACTTTAACACTAAAATTGAAAATTCATCAAAGCTTAAAGATTACAATGGCTCCACATCCTAATGGAGCTATAGTACTCCTAATTCTCAAAATTTGAATTTTCTGTGACTTGGTGTAGGATTTAAGCCAAAACATTGATTTTGGGAAAGCTACAATACTATAGCTATTTGGGGTGTCGTACAGAAGTAATTATGTTATTACTGTTCTAATCTTCTTTGTAATATTGGAGAGCAAGAGGAGAAATTAAGAGACCGATAGATGGTTGGTAAAGTTCATATATATATATCGTGAATGTCATTAGAACTGAAGGTTTTTTTTAACAAGCATTACCCAAAAAGAACTCACATACCAGCACACCACATTCCTTAGAAAGACAGACGAATCATAATCTGGGGGTGTTTGTTTCCCCAAAATTTTGGGGTTCGAAATTTTCAACAAAACAAACACACTCCAAAATTTTTAACTTTTACACATACACACTCTACTTTTCACAAACCCCAATAAATCTCAATAAAGTAAAGATTCCCAAAATTTCGGGAATATTCTCCGAAATTTCCACAAACAAACACCCCCTAAATGGGATTAGTCGCTTTTGAAGGTGTACATTCCTTTTTGTTGGGCTTAGAAGCATATGCGTTTATGGTAAATATTTAGAATATCTCTGAGGCACGAGTCTCCTTCACTAAACCCAGTTACAAGTTAAGATGTTGCTATGATCAACTATTGATCAGCTACATGGTCGTGACAGTCTATGGCTTTGGCTGGTAGGTCACAAGAAAGCAAGCCGTTCAAAATATATCATGAATTATTATGGTTCAATTGGTCATCGATCGTGGCGACTCGAAAAATATATAGTGCTAAAAAAACTCATAGCATATTGCTTTTATACGATATCTTCACAGAATTCTTGGAGCAATGAAAAGTTGATTGGGTAGATCAATGGCTCTAAAAGGAGATCATTTCCGATCCTCTGTTTGGCATTGGTCTTAATGTTAACAAATCCCATGAGACAGTGACTAGGATCGTCAGCGCCGGAAAGAAACTGATGGCGACTACGTATACAGAAGAAAAAAGATCCAGTTTTCTGGTTGTTATTAATATATTGCTTTTGCTTGTAGTCCTTCTTGAACAGGGGTGAAGCTGAAAGGGAGCAGGCAGTCAAGTTTTCCTTCAAGAACAAGAGCCGAGTGCAACAGTGCAAGCATGGGCGGATTTAGGGTGCCGGGCCAATGTAAAAATTTTTATTTTTTATTTTTTTAACTAATCTGCCAGACGGCCCCTTAAAGTCCAATCCAAGAGTACTGTAACAACAGTTAGGAATTTGGGCAGTTTTGTTTTATGTAAAATGGAGGAATTTTTGTAAAAGGAACATTTTTAGGATTTGCAGATGAAATCACTGCTACTTGTAGTTCTTTTATTTTCAAGTGAAAATCTGCTCACTCTATTTATGCAATCAAGTATTTATCAACTTCTTTATTCTCTTCAAGTTTTATTTTACTTTTTTTTTTATCAAATTTTCATTAATTGTATACAATTTTCAATCTCAGTAATGAGTACATTAAGTGTATTTCAATATTTTTAATATTTTTAGTCCTTAATTTTTGATATTTTAACTCTAAGACATTTTTTGCATTAAATAATTTTTTTTTTTGTTATTTCGTCTTAAGAGTTGACCCCTTTCAAATTCAATCCTGATTTCGCCACTGAATGCAAGAGGCTAACAATTAGAAGACTACTAAACTAGATTTGCAATAACAGCACACAGAACTCCACAGTGCAGGGTTCCATCGCCTTGTCCTTCACAGTCCAACTGAACCAGATTTGCAAAGTCTACTAAACTAATAATTTAGCCAAGGGGTCACTTAATTATTGATGGCATAACTAATGAAACCAAGATATATTGGCATGAACATGATTTTCACAAGGATCCTTCATATATTTCCACCAAAAATTGCTAAAATCACCACTAATTTTCATATTACTTTAATATTCTTCCCTTCGGTTTGTTAAGTTGTCTCACTCTCCCCATTACGTGGCAGGGACTTACTTCCCTAAGTGGTGGCAGGTTGCAAAACGTGAGGCAAGCTAGAAAACGCTTTTTGTTTTCATTTCCTTAGCAAATTAAAGCATACAGATGCGTGAGTTCTTTGACTTCAGCTTTTCCCACGGAGTGTACAGCTAGAGAAAAAGACACTCGCGTGTCCGACAAATTGGCCCAACTTGGTGCTGATGATCAATTGGTTATCCTATGATATAGTGGCAAAAAGCCAAAGTCTGGATACATTGAACAAGCGACGATCCTCATAATTTTCCCAAGTGCTTTACATTATTTTAAACGATCAACTCCTTAATTAGAGAGTGCTTTCCATGATTAATCCGAAGTAGGCACAAGCCATTTCAAAATGCCATCAGGAAACTGCAAGTCATTTCAGCTAGGTCTGTTTCTGTACTGACTGCAAGTGTAAAATTTTGTTTAACAAACATAGCCTAAGAAAGAATATGATGGATGAAGCTACAATCATGGATGCTGAAGATGCATGAGTTGGATCCAGAATGGCGCCGGATGGATCGATATGCAGAACCATCGGCCAGCTGGTGCAAGCTCTGATATAGATGCTGAGGCCTTATTTAGCATGGAGATGGTCATAGTTATGGTAGCAGTAACGCTGCTCCTTCTGGTACTGCCACTTGTTGTGCCACCGCTGCCTCCACCACCACTGATGCTTTTACTTGCCACATGCCGTGCCATTTTATCTTTGATTGGAAATATGCCTCATTAACAGCTTGAACTATATGTGAAAGCCTCGGATTTTTTTCGTATTCCGCTCTAGTCATGTTAATTGTTTATCTAGTTTTGTGTTGATGATCGAATATGAAGTGCTCTAGAGCACGCCAAAATGCTTGTAATGATTAAAATTAGTACAAGATGAAGTTGAAAGTTGAAAGAATACCTTGAAATTCACTACATGGAAAAAGGGGTTATGTTTGCGTTCTTTTTAGAATTTGTACTAATTATTATTTCTGAGCTTGTGTTGATGATTGATCCAAGTGCTCTAGAGCACGCCAATAAAACATCCTACATTAATTCTTGCTTTGCCGTTGTAAACGGGAGGTACGAACAGATTATACGAACCCGTTAAGAAATAGAGGAGAAAGATTAGGATTGACCTGCCTCCGTACAAGGCAACTGAGGAATTTAATTACTAGTGATATGATAACTCGCCCCTTCAATTCCTAATTACTCATAAACATGAAACATACATAATTCCATCGAACCTTTTGAACAACTTTGGATGAAGATTTAAGGTCGTCCTTTGATCTTAATTAAAGAAATATATCCATCCTCAAGCAATGAAAAAGCCTAGAGGAATGCCTAGGATTATCTAGTTATCAATATTCATATATATGTATATATACGCACCCATATCCTATCTATCTGTATATACATATACATTTTATTTATAATATAAAAAAAATATTACAAAAATTATATGCATATAAGTAAGGGATAAGGAACTCTAAGAAAATATATATAAGGATCAAAGATGGAAGACACACACATTTTATCTATAATTAATTGCGTTCGAAAATCTGCATCATGCTTCCGCCAAGCAGAGATTCACCTCTTTAGTGTTTTTTTCTCTTCTAAACATTCACCTCTTTTATTCTTGTCCTCAGAAATCCTAGATATATAGCCAATGAATCTACCAATCTCGTCGAGGACAATCTAGAAAGTCCTCAATATGAGGAGAGCCATTAAACTGGTTAGGTCAACTTTCATGTACATTTCTTAGATCTCCCATCACCTCAATTAATCTTCTAAACAAAGTAACAGACTTTCTACGTTATCTTCATTGTAACTTATACTCTATCACTTACTGTAGATTAGCTACCTATTCGGAAGATGAGTGTGAGGTTTGGTTCAAATATTGGTGGGACAAACATCATAATAAGTTCCATATCTACGAGTAAAAGATTAATCAGCTTAAATAATAAGCTCTATATCATAATAATTGACAATAAGTTCATGTTTAAATAATAAGTTCCATGTTTAAATAATCAATCATGGGTCCCATTAAATTTTGGCTGTTAAATCAGAGAGTACATGAATTGACCAAAATACCTCTTCAATAAAAAATTAGAAAACAAACAAAAAAATATTTTCATCATTTTAAAAAAACTTAAAAAGAAATAAATTTTCAATATTTTTGTTAGAAAATATTATTTATTTATTTATATATTATTATTATTTGAATTTTTTAAAACTTTTTTAATAATTTTGTAACACTTTAATCTATTTTCCTGTGGTTTAAAAGTTAAATCTACCGAGCGTGGATTGATTGTATTTTGAAACATGAGGGGCGTAATAAAATGAATTGAAATTCGAGAGAGACTAATTATTTTTTTGCTCATTAGAACGTGCTATGATATTGATCACCCAATCTAGATCCGAGCCTCTGCTTGCTATCTTTACCTCAAAAGAGGCACAAGGAGCGCTCTAACACCATCAGGTTAGGTATTCTGATCATGTAGAATAACAAGGTGATCTAGAACCAACAAACGTAGCAAAAACGAAAGGAAGAAAATAACACTATTCTTGCTTATCTCGGCTTCCTTGAATTATGGTGATATTTTTAATTTGAGAAAAATTATGGTCAGCTAACCCCTAGCTAAAAGATATTAAGAAAATATAAGACGTGTTTGTCAAGGTTTCGCCAAAGTAATTAAACGCTCAGGAAAATTATATTATTCCGTTTTATGTGCCTTCGACGTGGTTAATCGATCGTTACTCAGGGTGGGTTTGTTTTGTAAAATTTTAGTGTTGTTAAAATTTTAGGTATTGGGTTTAGTGAAAAAGTGAAGAGAGATAATTTTTTATATTTTTTGTAGTGAAAAGTAATGATTTGATGGGAGAGTGAGAGATTATATTGTAATATTTTATTGTGTTAAAATTTTAGAGGGTGTAAAATTTTAACACGCAAACGCAGCCTCAGTGAGCCATAAATATATTTCCTCAGTCCTCAGTGACCTATAAAAATTTGCTGGAAATGGGGCCATTCAAACTATACACGGAGGGTTTAGAAAAAAAAAAACTATACACAGAGGGAGGCCATTAAAATATGCTATAAAGATCAATTTCGGGATCAGACGCGCCGCTCCCGGCCTCCAGTATAATTTATGATATGACGAGTCGAGTATTACTCTCTGACCCTTTTGAGAAATGTTCTGGCTCATACTCATTTGCTGCCTCTATAAATATAGGAGATTGAAAGGGTCACATGCAAAGTGGAGCTGTAAAGTCTTAGATGCATAGCTTTCTCAATTTATTTGGAACACATGAGGGGATTAGCTACTCTAATAGTTTAATCTGAATTTCTGTAGCTTTCAGCGTCTCTGTCAATCCACATCCGAATATTTTCTTAAATCTCAGATTGTAGCCTTATAGGTAAGAGGTGCATGTATTTACACCTAGATATGACAATAGTTTTCTTTTGCCTTTTTCAACGACAGGACTGCAGATTGTAGCCTTATAAGGTTGTGTTTGTGTTGTAATATTTTTGGTATGGAAATATGTGTTGGTATTGGGTTTAGTGAAAAGGTGAAGAGAGAGGTAATTTTTTATATTTTTTTATGGGAGAAAGAGAGATTATATTGGAGTATTTTATTAGGAGAGAGATAAAATGTTGAAAATTGTTAGCTTGGCAAACGCAGAGATTGGTCACTACACAACAGACAAAACATTAAAGTTGGGAAAGGTAAATGAGATATTTAAGACTTTTCAAGTTGGGATTAGATGTAAGTTGTTTTCCTGAAAAGAAAGGGTTTATCAAGACAACTTGATCCTGGCGTTATCATCTTTTCCAAGAGAGACAAAGAGAAACAAAGAGAGATGCATTGAATTTGCTCAAAGAGAGTGGGATCTAACGTCTACGTCCAAACAAAAATAATCATGAACAACTTCTCTATACAAAAAAAAATGCAAGTGTAAGTTAAATACGGCACCGCTTTTTAATTGATTAAATGATAATGATAGGCCTTGAACCATTGCCCATAAAAACACACAAAAACAAAACATAAACAAAAGCTACGGGCCCTTTACCAGACTAATTAACTAAATCTTATGTCCTGGATCGAATTGAATATTAGTTTGAAGTTTTGAGTACATATAGCTGCTTGGACAGATTTGGAGTAAAAAATTCATCTCAGAGGCTATCTAATCCCTCCCTAATATTTTAAATGATCTAAACCATGGGTATACAATATTAGTCCCTTTACCACCAAGATTAAACTCAGCTTCACATAAAAAATAATGGTTTTGTTTGTTCTGTTTCCATTCAAGTCATTGACTCGGTATTCCTCTCCCCACAAGGATCCCCTAATAAATTTCGGAGATTCTCAGAAAAAATGTCATTCCCGAGAGAATAGGCCAAAGTCGATTTTGATTTTGTTCCTTTGCTGCTATCCTCCCCTTCTTCTTCTTTTTTCTTCTTTTTTTCTCTTTTCAGGATTAAAGGTAATATATAGTAGAGTACAGTACTCACGGTATGAACAAAACAATCTTTTTTCCTTCCAACTTAAGTGGTGCTTCAACTTATGTTTCGGCTGAATTTTTGTGAGAAAGACAGGTCACCCCTATAATCAAAGCAGGTAGATAAATACATGTATCAAACGATCATAAAGCATTCGGCACGCAAAGAACATGATGGGGGAGTGAGGATCCTTTGCAATTTCTTACCTAGATTCTACCGTGTAATTCAAGGAGAGATAGATTGAACATGTGGATCTCATTATAGGACTCATGTTGTTTAAAATTTTACATGAAAAATATTATTAAATAGTGTGAGGTTTACTGTTAGGTATACTTCTTTCGGAATTGTATCAAATAGAAAATTACAGAAAATTCTGATCCGATTTGTCAGTTCAGATTGTCAAAATTTAAAAGGACAATAATATCATAATCAAGGGTGGGATGCTCCGGGGATGTGTGCGCGCGCGGTACAATGACCATTGTTTGTATATAGCTGCCATTAGCCACAGCACCTTTGCTATCTCAATTATTATCACAGAAAATTAATGTGCTCCATTCGTCGTGACCCAGTTGCCTCGGATACGTGGGTAAGGAATTTCATTAAAATTAAAGAGATCATGGAAGCTGTGGGGGCGGGGAGACGTCTTGGTTATGTTCGTTTTGAGTAAAAAATATAGAATTTTAGAGAAGTTGTGAATATTTATGTTGAATAGTGTTTTATTTGTGTTTGTGTAAAGTGGAGAGATAAATGATTTGATGTAATTATTTAATAAAAAAAGTATTGGAGTTATGTGAAACAGTATAGAGAGAGAAAATTTATGTTGAATAAAAAATTAAAAAATTGTTAAAAATTATGTAAAATGTATTAATATTTATGTTTGAATTCTAAATATGTTCGGGGGTGTAGATTAAAGCTTTCAGCCGTTCCCAATGGTAGTGGTCCAGTCAGAAGTCGACGACACTTTTTTCGTTTTCTCGAGGCAGAAGTAGTCCACGACAATATTATGGCATCGATCTTCGAAGGTGGTATTCTCGCCCTTCGACACCACACAGCCTCTGAAAACTGGCATAATGGTTGCGCGCCGTTGAGAAAATCCTATGAATATGACTCACTGATCAACTTCAAAAGCTAACCATCTGGAGGTGCTTAATTAAATTCATGGGTGAAGAAAGGAAACAAACGGAATCCATGGCAAATATTACAATATATATATATATCTCATAAATATTAATGTTCTGACATTGATTCTTGGCAAAAGTTGCAGCTACATGCCTTGCCAATTACGCTACCTGTCTTTAAATTGATTTCCTACAAGTCCACTAAGTCCAGTTAGATTCTTATCAGTGCTATATGAATTAGATTCATCAGTACAGTTAGTGCATCTCCCAACTGTATGAATTAGATTTATCAGTGCTATGTATTTCTTTTATTATTAAAAAAAATTACGAACGATCTTTAATATATAGTTTAACAAACATTACTTTAATTACGTTATATCAAAGTATAGAATTTCCTACAAAGAATATATATATATATCGATGGATCGGTTGGCAACTAACGTGGTCTTCGTGGGATTAGTCCCATGACCTGGCCTGAACACAACTCTTATTGCATTCAAATCTAGATTGATAGATATTTCATGGATCTTATATTATAAAGTCCCCCGATCATCCTTTTAAACATTTAGCTTGAATGAAATTCGTTAAAACATGCTTCTAGAACCCATGTTAATAGAATTATTTATTTAGGCTTTTTCTTCAGCCAATTCAAGATATGCCAAACTCTAATATGGTAATTGACGAAGTATATATAAGTTGATTATTAACTTATCCCAAAGAATAACATTTAAATCCGTAAAACGCTCCTTAAATCCACGAGGGAGATTAGAGACAATAAATCTATCATAAAGTATATTATTAAACCGGCACCTAAAAAATTAATTGGGGAAAATATATTTTTCACCCACAAATTACCATAGATTTTATATTTTGCACCCTAAACTACCAATTTTGATACATTTCACCCTTTAACTACCAATTTTTGACACTTTGCACCCTATGTCAAATTTGTAGACTAAAATGACGATAATACCCTTGACCCATTTTGCATATATTAAAGATATTGTTGTCAATTCATTAATTTATTAAGGGTATTATTGTCAAAAAGAGGGTGCAAAGTGTTTAATATTAGTAGTTTGAGGGTGTAATGTGTCAAAGTTGGTAGTTTAGGGTGTAAAGTGTCTAACATTGGTAGTTTGAGAGTGCAATGTCTTAAATATGGTAATTTGGGGTGCAATGTGTTACTACCTTGATAGTTTGTGGGTGAAAAATGTATTTTTCCCAATTTTTTTTTTGAAAATTATAACTATTATACTAGAAAGAAGGAAGGAAGTATATATTTAGATCTTATTTAATTTGTTGCTAGAATTATATCATCGGGAGAGGGAAAGGTATAAGATACACATTGTTCAATAATATGATACACATGAGTGCCAGTATGTTATAAGATACACATTGTTCAACAATTAGTACTAACAATATTGAGGTGGACCATAAAAGATGCTAAAGGCATAATATTAAAAATCTTAGAAAGCTAATCCAACCCGTCATGAATCATGATCAATGTTTTTTTTTCAGCTTCATCAATGTTATTCTGATTTGTAAAATATGATATATGTTGCACAGGATTTAAACTCTAAACTTACTCAGAGGGCAGGATGACTTTTCTTGACACAGCACTTAAAATGGAACAAAGCAACACATAATTAGTTAGTACTAATTATATCTTTAAAGAGTTTTTCCAAATCAAAACGTTTAAAGTGCAAACAGAGAAAATTGTAATGAGAGAGAGAGAGAGCAATGTTACCGTACACAATCAGCTGACAGGGCATTCAGTGATAGCATTAATCAGCACTTGAGTCATTGCTGATTACGTACTCATGCATGATACGTGTACGCTGTGGTTGGTTGAACCAGACAATTGTAGATTGGAAGAAAGAGGGTTATTGACGATGACCTGTAACCCCACTGCCCCCACTAGATCCTCCCTCTCTCTCTCTCTCTCTTCCCACCTATCGCCCCTTTAATACCACCTTCCGTTCTCGGGCTCTAACCCACCCCCACACGGTCACACGCAAAAGTCCCTTTCATATCCTCACCGGTCAATCTCCCTCTCACCCAGCGGCGCCTATATATCCCACCATCACTCATCTCTCTAAATTCTTCTTGATTCATCTTTCTCATACCACCACCTCCGATATTTGGTTCTAAGAAGGCGAAGGATTTGTTTATCCTTTCTCATGCTGGTAGGCGAATGGAGGAAGACGAGTCTTACGATGCATGAGCTCTACATTTGCAGCAGCGGAGCGTATAATTTGTTATCGGTACAGGTACTATATGATCGGGTTCTTTAGCGTGAGATCAATCGCGGTCATGATAGTTTTCACCGTCTCGCTTCTGTTTCTGCCTCTTGTCTTACCGCCGCTGCCACCGCCACCGCTGCTTCTTTTGTTTGTGCCGGTCTTGATCATGACCCTCCTCTTTTTATTGGCCTTCTCTCCTTACCAAGCCCCTGATATCGCTGACAATTTTGTTTGATTGGATCACTTTGGTCGTCCAGGATGTTAGAAAGCCTAAAGGGATCATGTATTCTCCCTAGTCCCTCCCTCTCTCTGGAAGTTCCGATTTTCTCTAAGAGCTTATGAGAAGCGAATTTATCTTCCTTTTCTTTTCTTTTGTGTTACATCCGGTAATTAAATTCAGGTTCATGTAAAGTCGGGGTGTGTTTTCTATGTAAATGGCTGATCATTTTCTCATTCTACGAGAGAATTTTTAGTTTCTTGTTTGGAATGATCGATGAAGATGATGTTGATTGCTGATGATGGCCATGCACGAAGACAAAGTTATTATGTTTAATTTGGGGACGGAACCCACCATTTTTTGATAAGAGTAACGTACAATGCCAGACACCGTACATGAGACTCCAATAAGAGGGCATGCAACAGCAGTGCACCCATTTAAAAATGGTTAAATACTTTGCTCTAGTTGGAATTTTCCCAAGAGCAAGTTATTATGAACCTCATTTTTGGGTTGTGCCCTTAGGATCGATCCTCTCATATATATGTATGCAATCAAAGTCCCTCGATGATTAGATTGAGATCTCGAAAGAAGAATCACTGAGTAGTTCTATATATACTAGAGTAACAGTTTTATGTTACTCTGATAGATTAGCCATGCAAAACGCGCGAATCTAGCGCGGCCCTTCTACCAAACGCGTCCTATGTTGAAACTTTCAATAAACAATGCTAAGCGAGGAAGAACAAACCGGACAAAAATATATAGAAATGGAGGAGAAAAAGAAGAAGGATAAAGTCAAATGACGGAGAGCACGAGGAAACAGCCATCTTAGGAATTCGTCTTCAATTTTTCTCTTTCGCTTGTCCCTCGGTCGGACATGCTAACACGTGGTGCTTTTTGGATGTTTCGCCCTTTCCTCCAGATGGCTAGTAATAGAAAATAAGTTAAATAACTATGGGCGTTAGATACAGATGCATCTGGATAATTACCAAGCGGTACCGGCATTTCTGCGGTTTTCCAGCCGTTAGTACAGCCAGTAAGCCGCTGATTTATTAAGAGACTTGACTTTAATAGCTTCTGGCTCACATAAAGACTATTTTGGGCAAAGGACTAATTGCGTACTTTTTCTTTGTCCATACTCGTGCTGGCTCCTGCCGTTTAAGTGGTAGCCGGTAGGGCAGGATTGGCGGTGGACAGGTGGAAGTACTGGCAGTGGCAATATTAGCATGCAACGTGGGGGCAAGAAATCCCCAATGCATATATATTTGATGTGAGCAACTGAGCATTCTGGGACGGATCCGGCTTTTCTGGTCAAAAAGTTAAAAATGGTTTGAGTGCGTTTACATCATTGCATAAGGAGAGTTTCATCTGAAAGAAAGGAAAATATACAAATACCCCCACAGAATTTTAACGTCTTTTAAAAATTAATTAGATTTTAAAAAGTTTCAAACTGTGCGTTAGATTTATTATTTTTATATTAAAAATAATTGAATCTAACACCGTTAGACTCGTTTAACGAAAAATTCACCACGTCCAATCACAATATGACACGTGTCACTAAATAAATAAAAATTAATCTAAAATTAATAAAAAAACATTAGTAATTTAAAAAAAAAAAAAAACTAAAGCACGGGGGAGGTGGAATCCCCCCTCCACCTCTGGCCGCCCGTTCTGGGCGGCCATTGGTAGACCTCCACCCGTCGGCGTGGGTGGACCTCCTCCCCGAAGGCGCCCTCCCTCTGGCAGCCCAGAGGTGGAGGGGGGAGACCCTCCTCCCCCGGAGGCCAGAGGTGGAGGAGGTCCACCCATGTCCACCCATGGTCGTCCAGAACTGGGCGGCCAGAGGTAAAGGGGGGATTCCCCCCTCCATCGTGAATCCTTTCGTTTTTTTTTTTAAATAATAATAATGGTTTTTTATTAATTTTAGATTTTAGATTTTTATTTATTTAGTGACACGTGTCATATTGTGATTGAACGTGATAGATTTTTCGTTAAACGGGTCTAACGGCGTTGGGTTTAGTGATTTATGATACAAAAATGATAAACTTAGTTATAAGTTTGAAACTTTTTAAAACCCGATAAAATTTCAAAAAAAGTGTTAAAACTCAGTGTCGTATTTAGATATTTCTCTTAAAAAAAATAAAGGAAATCATCTAGGTGTGTGAAATATATAAAGGAAATCATCTAGGAGAGAACAAAACACATACGCTTTACTTACTTGAATCATCTTTTAATGCTGATAACTTAATTACTCGATTAAGGGAAGACAACGAGACAGCGATCGAGTTCAATTTCCGTTGAGATTGACAAAATTAAGACTGACCGACCTGTGTAGTTTGAGTACTGTATCGGTCCGTTAATTAGGTGGTTTCATTTCAGTGAGATTGGGTGGATTGTTAAAATTTTAAGTACTAAGTTTAGTGAAAAAGTGAAGAGAGATGTAATTTTTTATATTTTTTGTAATAAAAAGTTATAATTTTATAAAAGAGAGAGATTATATTATAATATTTTATTGTGAGAGTGAATAAAATTTTATGAAATTTCTTCTCGTTTAAAAAAAAAAAAAGACAACAGAAGAGAGGATATTTTGCTTTTAAATTCTTCAGGGGGTCTTATCTGGAGATTCAACCTGTTAGTGGTGTACGAACTGATAAAGAAAAAGACAAAGATGAGAAAAGTCAATTTCCCTTTAAATTCTTCACTTCATATTCAACGTAGAAAAAACAAAGGATATTGAGCTGGACCAAAGTTAAGATAGGAAGCAGAATAGTATGTACAGTACGAGAGCGGATTGCCTCTCCGGTTGTCCGTCCATTCGGTCATCCAACGATGGAGAGTCTGAATAGAGTGTTGTCCGGATAGGTATGGGTTCCGCTCCATTCAGAGAGCGGGACCTACACTTCTCCCGAACTCTTGCAACCGTCCATCTGGATATCCAGAGCGGATTGCTTTTGGAGCAATCTGTTACTCGTACAGTACAGCAGTTTAGCCTGTAGAGAACACTATTGCAATATTATTTTTCCATGAACAATTTACTTTTAAAAGGTATATTTCTCCGCGTTAGGTTAGTTTTAATGTCAGCTCAGCCAATAGAGAGGGTGGACTCCTCTGAGGGATGAGTCGCATTGACATAAATATCTATCTTGTTGTGACACCATCCTTTTTCCCCGACAAAGGATGAGAAATTTGTTACCAAGAAATGACCAAATGCATTGGATGTACCAGAAACTGCTTGGTGGGGGGTACCTCGTCGTTGGAGCTACTGAGAAGAGATTTCACTGGTCTACTCTTATGGGCTAGCTAGGATTCCTTTCCGTCTTAGAAATGCTTTGTGGTTGACAAAGGACGTTTCATTTATATGGGTGCATCCCATTCCCATATATACATTTCCTTCACAAACGTTTTCACACAATTGATATTGGAAGTTGTAATTTCCAGGTAATTCTCTGGAACGAAGAACTATGTTCCTTCCATCCCAAACAGAAAGTCTCGGTAAAAAATGTTCGCTTTGAAAAGAAATATCGGGTTAATGATGCTTCTTTGAGACAAAAGTGAGGAAAACACTGCAAAATTTCCCTTCCAAAGGAGTAATTTTTGCGAATGGAAGAGACATTCTCAGACAGCCGGAAACAAAGCATGGAATAAGAAACTCAATCGGCACAATATTTGTTCCTTCCCTGATGGAATAGTTTATCATCTGGATACGATGGAACGTGATAAACAAGAGTTAGAAATGGGTAGGAAGTTTACCATTAAAAGGAAGTTGGCTTGAAACGTAAGTTTCTGCGAATTAAAAGGGAGCATAATGTCAAATCTAACCGTTGAGTAATTAAAATGACAAATGAATGTTTCAGCAGAAACAGGAAAATGGCATGTTCTTTGAACGTTCAAGGGGGGTTTTAATTTCTTAGGAGAAAAATGCTCTGAGAATTCAAATTTGACACGTCCATTGGTGGAATTTGGTTGGACCAAGAATTACTGCTGCAACGTTTAGCCGCCACCTAGATGATGTGCAGTCTTAAGATAAGGAGCGAACACACTGCTACACCATGGTGGTTCTGAATATTTGGGGGTGTTCTTGACATTTAAAACTCCAGGAAGCAGTCTCTTTTCTTTACTGAAAAAAAAAAGAAATCGAGGAGCAGTCTGAGAAAGACTATAAATCAACACCACATCCTTGTAGAGTGTCTCTTGGACCACTGGGTCACAGAATAAGGTAAGTCTTGACCCGCCCTGATGAAGGTAGAATTCGGGATCATAGGTCTTTTAAAAGATCATACCATCAAACTGTACATTCAAGTCAAACAACTGCCTTCTTTTTTTTCCTCTCAAATGATGATAAAAATTTGAAGCCAAAAGAAGAGAATAAGCGGTCAGGTCTTGCATTCCCCATATTAACCTCAATCAACAAGATAGGTTCACAAATAGTTTTCTGGATGTCTATCGTTTCCTATCACCTGTTCTTTCTGCTCGACATAGAATATTTGTAATTTCTTGATCCTTTTAGATTCCGCTAATCTTTCTTTACAACCTAAATCTGCTTGGATCTATAGTTTCTTGATCTTCGTTGTATCTTATTGTGTAGATTCCATTGCAATGAAACCATTTTATTATTAAAAAAAATAGTTTTCTGAATATGAATCTGGATCATACACATACCAAAATTGTGATCTCCTGGCACATAAAGTGAAAGCTTGTTCATTCCCAGAAAAAGAGGGGAAGTAGTGTAGGTCCTGTAGGATCTTAGTAGTAGCCCATTAGTTTGGAGGTTTGAAAAGGAACCCAAGAATGAGTGTGGGAGCTGAGATTTACGGATCGAATCCCGACCTCCAAAACTAATTGCACTCTAATAGGCACTCTAATGGTGCTGTAGTGATAGACCCCCTTCTCATAGGTGGTAATTATAAATCAAGCTGGACATTATGTGACTAAAAGGTTTATATGGTTACACTAGAGAGTAGGCTACGCTGATGGGGCCCTTCACCTTTTCTGTTGGCAATAATAAGAAAAAGTATTCACAGATACGTTTTGCCATACAAGGCTTTTTCACCATTATTTTTGGCTTCTTAGGTACACACAGGGCCGGCTCAAACAAAATGGAGGCTAAGGCAAAATAAATTAATAGGCTTTTTATATAAAATTTAATATAAAATATTTAAAATTACCTGAAAATTATTAAATTTAATATAAAATATTAAAGACCCCATTAATTATTTTTTATGAGACCCTCATACATGACATCAAGGCCCCATAACTAGAACAATTAAGAAATTTATAAGGCATTTTTTTTCTTTGAGCAAAGTTCAGAAATATCTAAACAAAATTAAGAATTCTGGAAGAAATATATATGTCCACTCATGATAAAAAAAATGAAAAGATTGTATTTTGTCTTTTTTTTTTTATTAACTCAGTTGTCTTTTTATTTTTGGGTCATTTACAACACAAAAAAATATAAAAAAAAATATTTTTAGTCTTTACGGGGCCTTGCTCAGGGTGAGGCCTTAGGCCACCGCCTAACTTGCCTTACCCTTGAACCGGCCCTGGGTACACAGCGGTATAAGCTGCTGCAGCAGGATGCCCTGAGTATATCACAATCATTGACACCTAGAGATTTAATTGTCAAATAATTAACCCAAACTACAATTAGATTATGCAAACATAGCAGCCTATGTAGACTTTGAAGTGCATGGTCTATAAGACACAGTATTAACAATTCGTATATCAGAATATAAGAAGCCCGTCCTTTTCTTTAATTAAACCTTTATTCCATACGTAAAATGCTCAGCCTGAATTTAATTGAGCAAATAAAAAGTAATCACCAGGCAACAGAAAGCCCCGAGAATGCTTTCCAAGGCAGAAAAACTCGAGTGAGCTTGAATTTACAATGTCTTACACTACGGCTATACAATACACTTTTTGACATCGATTGAGGGGAAATGCTTTTCAATGTACAGATCCGGGTCTCCAACTTAAGGAAATGCCAATCTGATTGAAATTTTTTCCTCCCAGGGTAGGAAAGTTTTCCTTAATCCCAGATCATTAGGGCCAGTTTCGAATTTAATAATCTATCTCCTATTTGAGCTGTACAGGCCAGGAGCAGTTCTCACGATTAAAAGTGCCGGTTGCAGCGTAATGTTGAACCATTGCCCTATGCGGATTGCAAAGTTACCTGCCCAGATGATGTTTTCTCATACTCTGCACAAGCCTCTGGGGTGTCTTCTTCACTTGGTGGAACCAGCTGCCAAAAGAGAGGTAGATATGTCTCCCACTCCTTTAGAATAGCAGAACCTTTGCCACTTCCGGTTTTTTCCTTCACCACATAATTAGTGAAATTAAAATGAAATTCCAGTAAATAAAATGAACACTGCATCTTCTGATAGTATACTCAGGACCTTCAAAAGAAATGAGAAACAATTTTGATGTGCAAGTTGTGGAAATGAGATATTATGACCACCACCCATCTAGTGTGCCAAAAAAATCCAGAGTAGGAAAGTATTGGGACTTTTTCCTAATGTGCCTTTGCAGTATGCATGTGGGTGCAGCCTAACTCATGCAGTTCAATAAGTGAACTTACTACGTGGGCTTCTATAAGGCTCTTCAGTTGCATCTGCCCCACAGGAGCAGTCACCCTTTGGATCTTCACAATTTCTTTATTTACCTGTCAAGATTTTAGAAGATATGATTTTGCAGCTGAGAAAATTATGATAATCTGAAAATAACTCTCAAGTAAACAGGAGAAAAGCAAAAGAGAATATTAGTGAGAAAACGACAATGCACCAGCTCTCATAAAACATCAGAGACATAATTGTAAGACTTCAAGGGGGAAAGAGGAAAAAAGATTATTTCTTTTTACTATAAAACTCACTCATGAATCCATTGGAAAACATACCACGGGAAATAAAAGGGAATTAAGTATAGTGACCAGTGCTTCAAAAATGGTGTCAAAGTAAAAAGGTGTTGCTACTGTCATCGCAAAGGGTCATAACATTATCCTACAAGTAAGGATGAGCACGAATACCCACGAACACAAAGAGTCGATTCATCAATAGATTGATCTCCTTTCATATGCATCCCAAGTCATTAAAAGTCAAACAAAACCTAGCACCAAAATAAATTATATTGCCATGCACAGTGTCTATGACATATTAATTGATGCCATGCAATGCATCCATGACTTGTCTTAGGCAGTATAAACTAACAAACTTCTTCATGAATTAACCATAATGCCAATACACATACTAAAAGAACATTAAGCAAATTGGGTAACAAGAATACAGCATTGCTGGAGGGAAGGCAAGTTGAAGCTCCTGGAAAGGGCATAGGTAATGAAAAGGTCATTAGTAAGTTCAAATCTCATGATTAATTAAAGTATGAATTTTTAATAAGTTCAAATACTTAATTCTCCACGGGCCATTTATTTCTCCCCGGGGCCACTCCCGAATACTTAAGGGACCATTATCAAATAATTTACTCTGCACATGCAAATAAAATAACATGATGCTGACCCATTAGCAGGATCAGGGAAAAGAAAAAAAGGCAACTTATCATGTTTCACACTTCTAGGGTTTCCCCTGAACCACCGTAACAGAAAAGCACGAACCTTGGAGAGGAGAGAGTTATCCTCATCAAGAATGTATGCCAATCCCCCAGTCATTCCAGCAGCAACATTTCTACCCACTCTGTTGCAGATTAAAGATAAAATTGGTTCAAATTCCATTCTCTTGGATATGCTTCATCATGAAATCAAGGTAAATAAGCAGCACTCACTTTCCAAGTACAACGATACAACCCCCAGTCATGTACTCACAACAATGGTCTCCAGTGCCCTCCACCACTGCTTCAGCAAGCGAGTTTCTAACAGCAAATCGCTCCCCAGCTTTCCCTCTGACAAAGATTTGACCACCAGTTGCCCCATACAAGCAAGTATTCCCAACAATGGTTGAGTCCTCCGGGCAAAACCCAGGGTTATCAACGGGAGTCACAACCAATTCACCTCCAGCAATACCCTTGTTCATTCATATTCCAGTGTCAGATTTTATGACTAGGAATTACTAGCTTCTGTACAGAGCTATAAATCAGCCGAACTTGAATAGCTAAACTAGTAATTACAATTAGTTCTAGCATTATCCAACCTTTAAAGCAAAAGATATCAAAAAACAAGAAAGAAAGAGAAAAAGGATAGTAACTTCTGGTGTAAAAGACACTTTGGTAAGTGAAAGAGAATGTAGCCCAGTTAAAACCGAATTTTTTGGTAAGTGAAATTAATTAACCCAAACCTCAATTGGATGTGAGGTTGCAAAATACTTGAACTTGTAAATCTTTCCACTTCTGGAGTAGCAATGAAGGCAAAAGATTGGTGGAACAAACCTTTCCCACATAATCATTAGCCTCTCCTACCAGCCGAATATTCATTCCAGGTGTCAAAAAGCATGCAAATGACTGCCCGGCACTCCCCCTAAATCTGAATATATAGAAGAAAATGGATAAGCGAGTAATTAAACAAACCAAAGACCGCCATATTTCAGCTATTAATACTTGCAGTCTCGAACCCACAACGTACGTTATGTTCAATTGCCCAGTAAAACCAGTGTCACCATACTTCTTTGCAATTACCCCTGCTATGCGCCCACAGACAGCACGATCGATATTGTATATCTTCACGGTCTTATTAATCACTTTTTCATTCTCAATTGCATCTGATATCTGCACAAACAAAATGCATGATACTAGTGTCACTACAGGAACATAAATTTACTCCATGTAGCTTATGATGCCACATAAGTTCAGTTTCAGGATAATCTATCTATTTCTTTTAAGAGTATGTGTTTTCATAGCAACCTCATTTTTGTAAATAATAAATCACAAACAAGGTCACCCTTGTGAATCCCCCGGTCATCAATATTCAATCCATCAATTTTGCTCCTAAATTCAGCAAAATTACTTTCCACAACTTAGTCTTTGTCCTACTTTTTAAAAAGAATATAGCATATTGGAGTATCTCTTCGCAAAATACTATATGAGATCGTAGCTAGCTGTATTAGTTATGACACCATGGTCTAACTGCACTTAGCCTGATAATAGGACCCTTGACCCTCTCAGTTTTCTGGTTAGTTGAACAGTCAAGCATAAGCTAGTAGCTGGAGAGCCTAAGAAATACAAATACAGTGTCTAGACCCAAAGATTCCTCAAGAACTCCACCTCTCAATCACAAGTAGGATGGCAACTATTGCACACCCCATGATGATCAAAGACTATACTAGGATCCAATCCAATATGAAAACATCTAAAGCTAAGCCATTACTTCTCAAAAAAAATCTTATTCAACCTAAAAAACCTAGAAGCAGTCATCTCAATACTTAATTACTAAAATGTGTTTGGTAGCAAGTGGTACTATATCAATAGTTGTTACCTCTGCATCTGCCAGTAAAATATCATCCAGAACAGGACCATTAGAATGAACATCCTGATTCCTAATTGCAGTGCTACTCCATTTTGGTAACCCAACACTCTGGAAATAAAAAAGTGGGTATCATTATACAAGAAAGAAAATAGGCATGTATTGAGAGCAGTAACATTTAGTAAGAAAATAGGCCATTAAACAAATACATACTGAGAGAATATAACTCAGGTCAAGATGCTGAGTTTTCATTAAAGAGATATCTCGTTGTCTTAATAAATCACTCCGACCGATTATATCGTCCAACTTCTCATATCCCAATTGCGCCAGCATGCCTCTTACCTGGCCAAAATAAGTCAAATTTACATAAGAAAACTAAGAGAAGAAAATGACGTTGAAGGACTTAACCCAAACAATGGTTATACCATTTTATATGTATGGCGCAACCCAATTCTTATTTTTTTTCAAGTTTGCAACGTTTCTATTAATTTAACCAGAATATCTACACAATAAGAAATTTACTCTTCACAGTGATCTACATAATAATTAGTAGAAAATCTGAATGAGACGAGCAGATCAAATTGAGCACCAGGAAGATGGAATAAAAATCCCCTCAAAAAGAAAAAGGCAGATGAATTACCTCTTCAGCAACATATAAAAAGAAGTTGACAAGATCGCCAGGCACACCAGGGAACCGAGCACGTAATTCTTCTCTCTACAGTAAATATTAATTTAAGAAAATGAACGAAAGAAATGCAAACCCACTCCTTTTCCGAAAAGAGCACCAGAAGTAAGGCAATGAACTACCAAATCAGCCCTACCTGACTAGCAACACCTACTGGACAATTATTTGTGTGGCAAATTCGGGCCATCACACACCCAGTGGCAATCATTGCTACAGAACCAAAACCGTACTCATCAGCACCCATAGCTGCAGCTATTAGGACATCAACTCCACTTTTGAAGCCACCATCAACTCGGAGTATGACCCTTTCCCTGAGCCCATTTTCGATGAGTGTCTGTGAAACATCATCAATAATCAAATAGCATATACAGCTTTTACACAGAGAATCAAAAAAATCAACTGCCCTAGTTATCTCAAGGATGTCAAATAGTAACCTGGTGTGTTTCTGTAACTCCAAGTTCCCAAGGACCACCAGCATGCTTGATGGAGCTAATGGGGCTGGCTCCAGTTCCACCATCATGTCCTGATATCTGTACGGCGAATTAACGATATCAGCAAAATACCAAAATGGAAACCATAAAAAAAAAAGTTAGAAACGTTAACCACAACTACTGAACGTTGACTCAGCAGTGGAGACAGGAATTCAACTTGAAAGGAATGTTAAACTGTTGCTTTTAATATCCCCAAAAGCAGACTTTTGGAAAATTAAAAAAGAAAGGACATAAAATGTTCCGTCTCCAACCAAAAACTTTAAGAACATGTAAACAATATGCAAAGGATGCTAACCAGGAAGTAATAAAGTGATGGTTTCCCATGTAAACCAATACATGCTTTTAGGTAAGTTTCGAAGGACGATTAGTCTATAACTATTGAATTGTAAATTGGAGAAACATTCTATAAAGAAAAACTTCAAAACATCGTACCAAAAAAAAAACTTTTAAACTTTATGCATACACCTAATCTGACACCACATATTTGGCCCACAGCATTGCTTTTACAAACCATGTCCCACCATACACACCATCAATATGTATTAAGTTTGCAAAAGACAAAAAGCCAATGAAAGGCTGGCACCTTAATCTCCTATTTTGAGGGCCCAATGGTTTTTTCGAGAAAACTTATTGTTGCATTTTCCACTGGGCAGCAGCAAGGAGCAAAAATGGAAACAAGGAGGAAAGAATGTTTGGAGTGAAAAAAGAACCACACTTGCATGGCTCACACAAAGAAAAGAAGCAAGAAAGCTTTGAATTGCAAATCGGCCGTCATCGTAAAGCTTTCATTCTAAACATTTGATTCAATTCATAGATATAATTTATTTTTTCCATCTCATTGATATCGTATTTTGATGATTCTAGACACATATTATAAGGGACAATTATATCAAAAAGGGAAAATTACACATTAGCTTTCAAGTGTTTGGGGGCTGACAAACTGAGAGAATTATTCATCAACCTAGCTGCGTAAGCCTATATATGGCCTACAGTTCAAAACATGATGATCTGAAAAGAATTCTCATTTCAAATTATACCAATTATTAAGTTGATGACCGAAGAATCTATGTGGCAAGAATTTAAGATAGCTCACTGCTTAATACGCAAAGATGATAAGGATATATACCTGTATAATATCAGCGTTACCCTTTGCGACCCCAGAAGCAACAGTGCCAATCCCAGCTTCTGCCACTAGCTTTACCGACACCTTAGCCTTAGGATTTACCTATTCATTAAGAATAAACTAACTATCATTTCCATCAAACCTCAAGTATCACTGTCGTGCTACACATCAGTTGTTCAGCCGATGATCACCTGATGAAGGTCAAAGATCAATTGTGCAAGATCCTCAATTGAATAAATGTCATGGTGCGGAGGTGGAGAAATAAGTGGCACTCCAGGTTTAGAATTTCTCAACCTTGCAATATATGCACTAACTTTTTTCCCAGGCAATTGGCCACCTTCACCAGGCTTTGCACCTTGCGCAATTTTGATTTCTAATTGATCGGCATTAACCAAGAATGTCGGAGTGACACCAAAACGTCCTGAAGCAACCTGAAAAGGGGATGGTAACTTCCATAAAGCAATGATTATTTGAATGCAAAGTGGCCACCACTTTCAGTTATACTCATCCAATAAAGGATAATCATGCAGATATTGACCATAGTGCTAAAAGTTGTTAGATTTTGGAAAACATGAAACTATGAACTAGTTCTAATGCAGAAGTTCAATGAAGCGACCTGCTTGATAGCACTTGTAGCTGTATCCCCATTTTGAAGACCTTTGAGATGGGGCAATGTTGGCGAGTATCCATCAACAACGTCAGTAAGTGGTCTCCAACGAATGGGATCCTGGACACAAATACCAACTATATCACAACATCTTTCAATTGTAGTTCAACCTGAACGAATGGAAACTTTTTGGTAAATAAAGAGAGGACCAAAACTTATACGTTTGAAGATGACTGTTCATTAGAACCAACTTATGGAAGAGAGTACACTACCTCACCACCTTCTCCAGAATTTGATCTTCCACCTAATCTATTCATCGCAATGGCAATTGCTTCATGAGTTTCGCGTGAAATAGCTCCTAGTGACATCCCACCAGTGCAAAACCGTTGAACAATAGATACAGCAGGTTCAACCTTTCCCACCGGAATAGGAGCACGATCACTTTTGAACTCAAGAAGATCACGAAGAACCTATGTCAAATAACAAGATTAAGGTCTATTTTTGAAGACAACAGCATCAAATAGTTCAGATAAATATCAGGAGAAAAATAAAATAATAAATCACTAGTCAGCACTCACATTGACAGGTCGGTTAGCCAAATGTTGCTGATAAACTGAAAAGGCACTTTCACTCTTTTGGCGAACAGCTTTGTGGAGTAACTTTGACATCTCAGGGTTGTTTCCATGATACTCCCCTTACAAACATCAAAATAAAAAGAAAATTTGAGAATAAATAGACTTCAAAAACTTCTTAGATTATGTAAAAGCAGAATAATAGATTCAAACCATACAATCAACTGGAAGAATTTATCGGGTGTGGATACGGCATTGTATCAGCATCAGTAGGAGTGTAATAATTTGTATGGATTACAATAGACACCGATGCCTCAATTCACTTCCAGATGAAACGGTTTGCCTAGATCTTCATATAAACGAGTTCAGTCACAAGTGATAGCAAGTAATACCTCCTGGTCTGAATTGTATAAAACCAAAATTTTCTAGTCTTTTAGCCGTGTCCTCAGAGAAGGCCTTCACCCAAAAGGATAAACTCTCCCTTGCCAGCTGCAAAAAGGATGATTTCAACAACCAAAATCAATGGACATAGACACCACAGTACACTGCTTTACCTAAGGTCAAATATTAAAATTAGTTCAGGCAGAGAGTAAGTATTTAGTGTAAGCCGCAGAAGATTAATGATGTATCCGACTGCTTGGTCCCCCTAATGTCAGGACAAATTATTAATACTCATCCATATAACCTACCACTTTCACTACAATTGAGGAGAATCGATTGAGAAACCTTATAGGTGCCAATGGCATGTCCATAGGAATCAAAAACCCATAACAGTTATATTAGCATCAAATTTTCATAACTTTATAACAGTTCTTCTCCAGTTCCAATATCCATGTGTCCTAAATATATAGCTTTACATACAGTAGTTTCGCTTACATGCGAACCATAGTAGTTGGATTTTTCAATTTTGTAGAAGTTACAGCTACCCACAAACTGACAGCAACATTTAATACGTCATTTTCCACTAAACCATATGTTTCCCTGATCTCAAGCGTTGCAGACACTTGGTGTTGCAGATATGCCCTTAGTGCAGTCTTTGGTCAAGTGCAAACTCAGTTACACTATACTTTTCATCCCCCATAACTAAAGCCTTTGCATTGGTTCTCAAGTTTTTAAATGATACAGATTAGACTCTTTACAGCATAAAGTGGATTAAATACCTTTTACACGACTTCGAATCCATACAGTATTCATGAAGAGAACAACTTTTCTTAATCTCTACTGATTCTAGAAAATCATGATTTAAGAATTAATTTCCCACATAATTTCTCTGTACGTGCTTTTCTGCACTAGTAGCTATGTTCAATTGCAAGACCAAGCACTTCATTTAAGTTGTATACCTTACCTCATCAAAAGTTAATCCACCAGTTTTTGAAACACTCCCACAAAATGCAAGATCAACAACCTCCTTCCCTAGTCCGTAAATCTCAAATATCTGTGCACCACAATAACTATACACCAGAAACTGGTAATTAGCTTTGTGAATATGATCACAGCAAACATAAAGAATAAACTTACGAGCCAACTAGTAAAATAACTATTTATAAAACAATCGATGTGGAGATCATTGTATACAAATACTATTTCTCCTAAAAAAAAGAAAGAAATGACAGGCCTTATTCTACGGAAGAAACCTAATACACATGAAGAAAAATATTCATAAAAAAGCAAGCTCCTACCTTGAAAGCAACGAGATTCCCATTTTGGAAAGAATTTTTAGAAGACCAGACTTCACAGCCTGAAATTGGTAAGAAATATGAGTACAAAATACTAGCCAGGAGAATGGACCAATAATTTAACTTTTCCCATGATAACCACAGAAAACAGGAAGTGGATAAGCCTTTAGGTAAGTCATTGCATATGTCTCAAGAAAGAATCATCAATAATAAAGATAACGGATATATCTTTCATTCGATCTTCATCCCTGTCCTCATCCAAGTATTTCGTGTGTGATTTATTTTCAGGGTAGTAGTGTGTTTGCATGTGAGCATGCGCTCATGTTTCACTTCTCAGTCCTTATATTCCATGTTTGGTCACTGTGATATTTCACCTCGTGATTTAATGTAACCCAGATCTCTATTTATTAAACATCCTGGATCATAACCAAGTTCCTTCCCTTTCCAACTGCTTTGATGATATTGTGCTTCAATAACTCATAGTTTAGCTCGCCACGTTCATTTTAATCTTCCTCAAGAGGTTTAATCATTTACATCTAGATTTATGTTGTTAGGAGAAGAAATCAAAGACATGGTATACCCCACAGAAAACAGAAGGTAACTGCGCTTGCTCCAAGCAAGTTAAAATTCAGCATTGGGATGTCAAGGTACAGCATACTACACAATCAGAACTTGTGCAGGCATACAGAAAACTGTGCATCCAAAAATATTCCTTCTCATATTAACCTACTGACCTTGCAGAAGTTCTTTTGAGCCTGCTCCATTGTTACGGTAGGCATCTTTCCGTTCCTCATCAAATTTACAGTTTTAGTACTCAGACGCCACTGCCGACAAGTTTCCAATGCCAAGTATGGACATATGGCGCTGAAAAGATTATTTCAGGGGTTAAATGTTGAACATTTTCAGGATGATAAAGGTGAATGCAAGCAACAAGCTCAAAGAATGGAATCAGTGGCAGGGGTAAAGCAACATAAGAAGTCTAATTAAGAAGTATTCAGAACCCTGTAAGGGTCTTATATAAAACAGTTCTTGCCATCTTTTAAGGGAATGAAGTATGGGAGAGCTTGCAAGCGTTAACACATGTCACTAATTATATGCATGCAAAACAGCAACAAGGATCAATACAAGAATCTACACAGACACTTTTCAAATAAGTTAAACTACAATAGCCTAGACCTGCAGGGAATGAGACTAGTTTCTAAGGCACTGCAAAAGTGTAACCTTGTCCCTCTACAATTTATTTTTTTTATGGATGCAATACAAAATTTGTGATAGCTAAACAGTAATACAAAACCTTATACTTTCTATGGTGGGGATTGTCTAAGATATTTGAAACTGGCACACAGAAGGTGAATTGATAAATCACTAAACGTCTTGCTCTATTCTTTCATGAAAGAGAAGAGAAAATATTTCAGAGTGACTGGTGTCAGAGCAAATAAAGTTATTCCTGAAAAATATGTGCTGAAAAACATTGAAATATGTAAAAGAAAAAAATTCACAAACGAAAAATGACCTTGCACCATATCCAATCAAACAGGCAAAATGATGAGTGCTGAAGCACTGAGCAGTGTCTGCTACAATAGAAGCTGACATTCGCAAGCCGTTCTGAATAAGATGCTGATGAACAGCACCAACAGCAAGAAGTATTGGAACTGCAGGACGAGTTGGTTCCTGGGTGAAAAAGGAAAAGAATGTGTCATCACAATAACTAAATCAAAACAGGTTTTTCGCATGCCTAAAGAAGGACAAGATTGAAAGTGGGACAAACATCTCAAAGAAGAAAATAAAACATTGCAACCCAAGCTATATAAATAAGCATAAGATATTCCTACAAATAAAAGCTTAATTCTACATACAGGTAGGGACAGATATATAATCACAAGCACAGAGGGAGAGGGAAAGAGGGAGAAGGGAGTAAAGGGAAAAGAGAGAGATGAATGAACCACCACAGAGGGCAGTTGATAATAGCTAGTACAACCTACAATTTCATTTATAAAGCCATGTTAATTTTATCAAGGAATATGCTGAACAGAATAACAATCAGGACGCACGAACATTGGTATTATCAATGATACACTTGTACTGAACCTGGAAAGGCAAACTCATTCTAGCAAGTAGATATAAAGTGTATTCCGATGCACAAACATGGTATCTCAAAAATAGAGTATATTGAGTATATGGAAGGAAGCTGCGATGGCCCTTACCAGTACATCAGAACGGTCGGATAGAATAAGCAGTTGGGAACCATTTCGAACAGCTTCATCAGCAGCTTCACAAAGCTTATTCAGTGTCTTTTCCAGGGAACCATCAACCCCTTTACGGATATCAAAAAATGTAGGCAAAACTTGGCATTTTAAATTGGGATCCTTCATCAGTGACTCAAGCTCCCCTTCATTCAATACAGGACTAGACAAAATAACCTGCTTTAAGGCTATAAGCTAATTAAGAACAGTCCAAAATAGGACAAACTATCTATTTTGAAACTATCACGCAGCACTCAGTTCAAAATAAACATTACAAAAGCTATTAAATATGGCAGTGAAGGAGAAACTTAGATGCTAGCAGACCTGAGAAGCATTTTCAGGTCCAACCTCCAAGATGTTTCCTCGCTTTCCAACATTTACTTCAAGTGACATGACTAGTCCTTCTCTGAGAGGGTCAATTGCTGGATTTGTAACCTGCAAATACACAAATAAGTAGAAACTGACAAAAGAGTTTGAATGTGAAATTAACATCAAGAAGCTAATTTTGAGCAAAACTTCCTGCAAATTAGCAAAAAAAAAAACATCATATCTAGAGTGATTTTTATAATATGAATCCACATATACGTCCAAAAAACAATACTTACAGAAACTTCATTCAGATTGACATAAAATAAAATCTTAATTGTAGTCTCAAGTAAAGAGTTCAAAAGACAAAATTCATTCATTAGGCAGAAACAGTCTAGATTGCCTCTAAAATAGGTAACCTTCTTGGGGGTTGTGGTGGTGATGGTGGTGTGTGTGTGTGGGGGGGGGGGGACGCAGTAAATTAAACAAGCGGCCAAGCTGCAGAACTAAATCTATCTTAAACAACCTGACCATGTCCAATACACCCACACAAGTTGCAAGGCACAACAAGCACACTCAAGGCCCATCCCAAATCGTTCAGGCTCTGGGCTCTATACGACTCCACCTCAATATGCTCTATATATGCACATTCCTTTGCTCACACTAGAGTTGAGAGCAAAGCACCAGTAGGCTCAGCGTTGAGATCAAGTTGCACTTTGACTCTAGGCCAGCAGACATAAGGATGGCCAATCTCTAAGTTTCACACAGTTATAAAAACTTTCCAATATATCGTCATTTTACCGTCAATTAGCTCGCATAATAAAATCAAATTTATTAAAATGTACCCACGAACAAGTTCATCCAGGTTTTGAGATAACCTGTGCAAATCGTTGCTTGAAATAATCATAAAGCATGTGTGGTTTCTGAGACAATATTGCCAAAGGAATGTCATCTCCCATGCAAAATGTAGGCTCCTTCCCTTGTGCAGACATAGTTTCAATAACCATTTGCACATCTTCACTTGAGTAGCCAAATGCCCTGGTCCCACCAAAGCCAAAATAAATAAGGCCCATTGAAGTCAATGAATATTCCAAAAATATACAAAACTAACTTCTTCTCTATCACCAAATTACCAAAGATAACTATCATTTTGATCCAAAACCCTGAGTTATTCCCAATATAATAAAGGAATCAATTATTGCAATCGATCTTAACTGTGTAGCCATGGCATAATACTTTACACGAAAAATCGGTCTATCAAAAGCCTTAAATGCAATTTTGTCAACTACTTATCACATTATACCATAAACAGAAATGTAAATACTACGAGTACAGAAAGACAATTTTTTTTTGATAAGTAAGTCAATCTTATTAAAAATGTAAAACAAAGATACAAAGCAACAGGAAAGACAAGTTCAGGTCCACAGATCAGAAGCCTAAATGCATTGATTTCCAGAAAACTAGCAGTAGGAGAGATACAATTCACCTCCTTTGTATCACTGCCATTCTTAATTATATTTAACAACAAATCCCAAGTTAACCAATATACTGTGCAGTGTACTAGTGGTCCACAGCAACACGTACATGCAAATATAAGCGTGTACCATCACTGACACGGAGTTCAAACAACAAGCAGCCAACATTGGCATTTTCTCCTCTGTGTCATCACCACCTTAAAGAGTAGTGAGAAGCATGTTTAACCAACTTCGCCCTAAACACAGTTAATCGGTACTTGCTTACATGGTTTCTTTGCAAGGAAAGTTGATCTTGGTTGCACGTAAAGTAAGAAAAGCTCTATTTCAATTTAATAAAAGACGTACAAACAATTCACTGCTACTGTAGTGGAGCTTATTTTGAGGTAGAAATCATTGCACCGAGTGTCTTCATACAACATGAGACCAGAGCTGTCCCAGACCTCAACAAAAAGGTGTTGAACGAAGCCAAAGGCCATTACTCTGTTGCAAGCCTACTATTCTTTTTGTACCCATCCAATTCATTTGATCAAGTCTTTCCTAATGTATTTATCTGGCTTCGACAATTTCAGAACCAGGAGGATTGACTTCCTTTAAAGGAAGAATGGATATGCATTTATAGACACAACAACGTTGTATATTTGGAACCAAAAAAATGCATTCCTCTGAGACACATTGATCTGGAATCATATAGCTTTCACTAGATTTCAGATATGTTATCAGCAGAGTAATACATGTCTGATAGCATTTAAGAAATAAACATGCCCAGCATCTATTGCACCACATTGCACGCATATCTGGGGCACCTCCAAGCAGTTATGACTTGAACACTTACTGTTGGTGTCTCAAGATTGCATCGTTATCCATAACTGTTGCTGATAAGAAGCTCATAGGCTTCAAGGATCGCAAGTTCTCCTTGACCAACTTCCCATATGGATTAGACAAGGCTACACGCTTTTTCACCTCTGTGTTCTCGTAAACCTGCAAGTATAAATGTTTTAGATGTATGGTAAGTTTTTTCAGCACAAAACACTGGAATAGGGTTCAGCCTGAAAGGGTCAATAACTGGATCAAGAATTATTTGAAAAGATAGAGGAACATTCACTAAGCCACCATCTATTCCTGACCAGCAATTACGAGTATTCAAATGTAAAAAACAGGCATGCAAAAGCAACACTCACGTGAAAGCAGGCTAACCTTTTCGTTCTTTTACGGACACAAATGTTAAACTTCCAAAGTATATATATATATAAGAAACTCAATCACGGTTTTCTTATAGCTGGCACCTTGGAAGGAAAAAGTGTAAAGAAACACAAATTTGTTTGATAAGGTGGTTTCAGGTGTGAAGTTCATCAATACCATTTAGTGGAAATGAGCATGCCACAATAAAAAAGTAATCGCAATTTAACAATAACATTTTACCTCTATCTTTCTGCTTGGACCTTTTCTCCTCATGACAAGGACTATAACCTCTTCATTTTGACATAGCAATGGAACCAAAAAAAATTCTAACTACATCCCTTTAAACGAGAGATTTTTGATAGGCACGTGATTTAAGTTACAGAATTTCACTCAGACTTTTTGTAAATCTGACATGAATTGTGACAAAATCCCAGAATCATGCCTAAATGCGAACAAAATGAATAATCAAATAGGATTCCATACAGGAAAGAATAAGGACAATGCTGACTTTTACCCTCCAAAAGGTAAATTGCGAGAAACAAATTTATTTATAGCCCAGGAAAAGGTCAATTAAGTAATATTAGAAGGTAATGACTTATTACGCACAAGCTAAATCGAAGAAACTAGATGTTCCACTAACTTGACTATTCAATAATTGACCAGCTACCTTCAATCCTTAATTTTAGGTTTGTCCATCACAGGTAAATCCCATACCAACAATCTTGTAAAGGCACCAAGAAAAGCAAAAATACACTAATGTACAAACCTGGCCACTGGGTAAATCAACAGTTATCATCATCCCTGGACCTAGACGGCCTTTCATTGTGACTTTTGACTCATCCATTGGTAGGACACCAACCTATATAAGAACAAAAAGGCACAATTAATATGCTAAAAATACATTGATGAACATATTCACTTTTTGTTTAGAGAACTTGAGAAACGTTTCCATTAGCAACAAACGCAACAATGAACAAGTTATGAGCGAAAGTAATGTTCCAATCATCCCAACTCTTATGATTATATGCCAATCATGAAGAAACTTTCAGTTACAACAAAGAAGTCCAGATTTTAGTTTCTCCCAAGCCCAACTGAAGACTAACTCGAGCATCCAAACACCCGGCTAATATGCCCTCTAACCTTCCAAATACTGGTGAAGAATCATCAATTATCTACACTAAAAATACGCGTTAAAGACAACTACAGAACACACCTCAGATGCAACGTAAACAACATTGTCCGATGTCCGCCAATATCTAGCTGGGCGAAGTCCATTACGATCAAGGCATGCCCCAACCGTTTTTCCATCACTATGCCATATGAATTAGTATAGAAGCAGTCAGCAAGAAGAATGATAAGGTGAAAAAAAATAACAAAGAAAAAACAATATTTTCCCCAAAAATTTAAAAGAAAAATCCCGGACATAACAGGTACTAATCACAATGCACAGAAATACGCAGTGGTAATGCATTCCCATTCAACAACAAAGATATTCACCAACCAATTTCTTTCTCAATTTAACAGTGACATTTGGCCATATAAACTGAACCAAAGTGCAAAACAATTGCATTTTCACCTAAGCTAATGGAAAGTCTGTGACAGCACATTACCCTAGACTAGCAGGTCGGTGGTTGTCTAAACAAAACTAGCACTCCACAATGATCAGGTATTGACCTACACTTCAGGCATTACCCATATGGTAGGTGGCAGCAGCTGAATAGTTGAGATACTGTAGTGTGAATAAAGTAAAGAGTGTATCTGTGATCTCTCCCTCTTTAATGGTTATGGGAAGCAAAGGCCCCGGAAAACAGCAAGTCCGCTTATGAGTCCCCAGGAATTAATCCATCAACTTATGTGTAGACGAGTACCCCGGAATTAATCAATTCAGCTTCAAGATTGTCCAGGAAGAATTAAAGAATTGATAAATCTATCAATGTCAGCTGGGAATACAGCAATTTAGCTGCCAGCAGTCCTACATGACATCAAAGGAGCTTCTTGGTCCCCTTTGTTTATGGGATTTAGGTTTCATATTCCCTCTTAATTCTTTTGTCAACTACGATCATCCTCTTCCACCGATTACAGTATGTATATAGCAGTGGCCTGCTAGAAGAATCATCTTCGTTCATTTATTTGGACACATATGGTATTTAGCTTTTTCTAGGTAAAGCACTATCAAAAATAGTCCTTAGTTCCTCCTCTTTTTCTTGAGTTGAACTGACAACTCACTCTGTCTGAATTAAGTAAATTTTTCCTCACATTATGGCTTTCTTTATAGCTGCACTATTTGGTGCCCATAGCTGATTGTGTCCCAGTAGAGTTCTAACAGCTGTAAAGTGGTAAAGAATCCAAGATATATTCAGATCAAAGGTCAGGATTTTAGACCAATCTTCTTCACAATTTCTGGAATTAAAGACAAATTTCTGAGCTATGCCTATGGCTGATGTTAGCTGAATATAGGATTCTAACATCTATAAATTTGTGAATGACCAAGGTCAGGGTTCTAACACAAAATCTCTGATCAAGCTTCAGAGCAAAGGTCAGAGATTTTAGATCAGTCTTCTTTACGATCTCCATTACTACAGACACAAATTTCTGAGCTATGGCATCCGTCGTGAAGGCCTAATAAAAAAGAAACGGAAAAATCAAAAGCTAACTTTTTGTCACAGAGCTCTGAAGCTTGTATGCCTACTTATGGTGATATTACTATGGTCAGTGCTACCCACAATTAATCAGGCAATACAAACTCATTGCCTACCAGAAATCTCAACCCTATAACTAAGGCTCATTAGTAACATTGGTAGCTAACTACCCATAAGCTAAATAAATAATATGCACCAAAAAAAACAATATGCACCCTCCCCCAGCTAAAAAACTAGCAAGGCAGTCACTTAAACAATTTTTTTTTTCATTTTTCATACCAAGCGCTTTTTCGCTCAAGAAACAATTTAGAAGCCCGATTTCTTTTCAATTGATCTCTAGCCTGTGTCATATTATCCAGTCTCTAACATCTAATGTTCTCATTTGGGCCCATCAAAGTATACTTAGCTAGACATCAACCATTTATTGATTCAGAAGTATGTATTAAGGTTGATTGTTTCATCAAACAAACAAAAGGACCATAGTTTTCTTGATGCACTAAGAGAGTCATGAGAAAAAATACACAAGGCTACATAACAAAATTATCCAAGCCCTTCACACAGACTAGGGTCCCTTTTTCTTTGTAACTTACAAATCCTCGCCTTTCACTACATGATGCTACTGGCACAAGGCCATATATTTTAGTTACTGAACTCCATATCGTCAAAACTGTCCAGAACCATGAACCATAAGAGTCGGTACCAAGAGAATTGTTGGTCAGTCAAATTGCCTGCAGAAGTGTTACCTGAATAATAGCAGAGCGGGTCCATCCCATGTCTCCATCTGACCCTTGTAGTAGTCGTAAAAATCAACCACCTAAAAAGATATGAAAACTTGAGTATTTTCCATAACTAATGTCCATCCAGAAGTACATACAGGTCACTGTAATCAAGATGTGGATAATTATACAAAACTTAATTCCCAAAAATCATGGAGACGAGATTCAACTGTAAAATGTGAAGGGAGACAACAAAGACTGTGTGGGTTGAGCAATATAGTGGCCAGGGATCTTACAGAAAATCAGAAGAAAAAAATAGAGCTAGATACAGATGGAGAAGAAAAGAGACCAGCGTGGCTGACCCATCAGATGGAGTTTTGATACTTTCAAGTAATTCAGTTCTGGATCAGAACATTGAACAAATTGGACAACCAGCATAACGATTGGTGGCAATACATACAATGTAGAATGGTATAACGTAGAGGGGAAGTAGATAATTCCAAAAAGTGAATATTTTCTTTCCTTTTTTCTTTTTTTATCAGCACAAAGTACCTCGGGATACTTGATCATAAGAGTTGGATGATTCTTGTATGCCTCCGGGACAAGAATCATTAGAGCTTCCTCGGGAGTACGGCCACTCTTTATTAACAACTGAGCATACAATTAAGAACGAATCAGTATTAGGCTAAGAAAAAAACTAATCAAACTTAACAGAGATACAAAAGAATGTCAAAAGAACAAATCATTTACTTAAATCCAGTCACCTGTATCACTAGTGAATGTTAATAGATGAAATACATAAGCCATAAAAGTTGATGTTTCAAAGAAGATACTATTGCAGATAAGGAGAGAATTTTCCAGCAGCTTTTGAATGTAGCAGATGATCGTGAAGGCCATGTTTAGATCAAAGATTCACTTCGAACACAAAATTAAATGAATGGTTGCACATGGATATCTATTAAAACATCCTCTTGCAGGCACCAATAAGAAGGTTCAGCATTAAATCTTATGAATCTTTCAGAACAGTATCCAACTTTGAATTTTGCAAGTTCCTCTTTTTTTTTTGCAACCGTTTTAACATTCACAAATAGATAAATGCACTTACTTACAAAGACAGCACCGTCATTATAAGTTGCAAGCTTGAAAGTTTTGGAAATAAAGTCCACCAAGAGAAATTATCTTCTCAAAGAAAATTCACTTTCTCACATTTTTTTCTTTTCAGTAATTCAACTCAAAGGAGTCACTATCAACAAGGGTTTCTATGACATCAATTAAACGTAATATATGTGATAGCTCGTACTTCTGCTGCACTATCAAGATTTGCCGAGTCTGATGCCCTTGAGTTACCAAATGGACAAATTTCATTTTCACGACCACGCCATACATGTGACTTCATTGAGGATTCCCGAGACTGCATCCAGTTCAAGTTACCCTGAACAAAAGTTCCACGGTCAAAAATCTAACTTGTAGCATAGTATTACAGACAACTCTCAAGGCTAAAGAAACAGTACCTGTATGGTATTGATTTCTCCATTGTGTCCAAGAAACCTCATCGGTTGTGCAAGAGGCCATCTGGGACTAGTATTTGTGCTGTACCTTCTATGATAAATGGCAAAAGGGGATTTATAAAGATCACTTTGAAGGTCAGAATAAAATAGCCCAAGAACTTCCGAACGAAGCATTCCCTTGTAAACTATTGTTTGATTGGACAAAGAACAGAAATAAAGCTCATTTCCCCAACTTTCTGAGCCTGCTGCTCTTTCAATCAATTTCCGACAGATATACAGTTCTCGTTCAATGTCCTCAACATTCTCTTCTTTGACAACTTTAACAAATACCTGCTGTATGTTGGGCATGGTTTCTTTCGCATAGTAACCAACTATAGAAGCATTCACAGGAACAGGCCTCCATCCAAGCACCTCAAGACCCTCTTGTCTAAAAGTATTTACAATAACTACAGAAGCAATTAGAATTAACCATCAATTAACAGATTACATGGAGAAATTGGACAGGAAAAACTACTGAAGGACTACCATACAAGGTTGCCTGATGCATATTTGTGTTTGTACGCAGGTATGCATATATAACTAATGGATAGACAAACAAACAGCATTTACAAAAGAAGACTCCAAAATCAATGTCAAGTAGCGAACTTTCATAGAAATTGAGGAAAATTAAAGATTCTGAAAAACACACGAAGTACTGCAATGATTTTTTTATCTTTCATTGTCATTTGTTTTTCTCTTACTCAACCAGCTATGTCGAGGTTGGATTCATGAGATAAAAAAAAATCATTCTAACGCCAAATGCGCCAACTAAACTCAGTAAATATGAACTAGATTTGTTATAATGACTAAAAGTCACCATAGTATATGCCACCTTACTCGAAGATGCAGCTTATCAATTGTGGTGAAATTTTCATCCAAGAATTTATCCATTGATACACCGCATTAAACCATTTCAAATCTGAATAATTAAGCCTTGCAAGGAAATAAGTGAGCTAAAATTTTCCTACCTAATCCTAAGTATTTCTATCTCTTCAGAAAAGCTCTGAATGAGGACCTCCGAAGGATGTCTTTAAAGAAGTCGTGCTCCTTCATCTCTTAGTTTCAACAAGTGCTTAAATAAGGATTTTTTTTATAAGTGCTTAAATAAGGATAATAAAACTGAAAACTCTTGTTGGCAGTCCTTTTTAGTAGCCACTATACGTTTTTGCATATAAGTATAGAAATAACAAAAAATATTAGCAAATAAATAGGCAAATACCCAAATCCATTAATAAGGACTACAAGGAGTTCTGGAACTGATATAAAATATATTCTATTCAGCTACAAACTATAAAATTCTTTAAATTCTTCTAGGGAAACTGCTTGTGCATCCTACAGACTCTGCTTCTGATATCAAATACTCAGAAGGGATTTGCAGATCAGAAGGGACAAGCAAACCCTGAAACCTGCCTTAATAACCTAGTTTTAAGGCATAGCTTTTTCCAAAATAATCCTCGAAAGTTCTGAGACCATGTTTCTAATTACTTTCACGATTTCTGTCAACATTGCCAGCTTAAATATTTAATGTAGAATCCAACCGGTACTCAATCAAGTATAATGTATCTATTTAAGTCAAATAAAACATCCAGAAACTTCAAAACCTGAAGAAGAGGATTTTTGTATAACGAGGGAAATCCGAGCACCCATTCACGTGTAATGAGCTAAGACGGACCTAGCCCAGTATACGAACGAGTTGGGTTCAACGCCACAGCAAACCCGGGACCGTACAGCCCTCCCAAGTCACACATGCTAGGTAAGTCCAGCTTTGCAGGATATTTTATGCCTCATACTATTTGATTTGCAGGAAATAGCAACTCATGAGTTGTAGACATGATCTTCGTGACTCTTAACTCTTCTTGTTTCCAATTAGAATATCTTAGTTTTTATATAAAGTACGTGGAGGATCCAATTGCATCAGCCATTTGGAAGATGATTCCTTCCTATATTTGGTGGAGTTTGTGGAGGGAAAGGAATAAGAGATGCTTTGAGGACAAAGTTGTGTCTTTGGATTGTTTGAGGGACTTGATGTTGCAATCTCTTTATCTTTGGGCTAATTCGGTTTTAGGGTGTCCCTTTTCGGGTTTTCCGGATTTCCTTAGCTTTTTAGCTTGTTTGGTCTAGTTGTTTTTAGTATAGTCTCTTGTACTGTGAACATTCTTCTTTAATAAAGCTTAACTTACTTATCAAAAAACAAAGATAAAGTAAGTGACCTATTCATGTTAACATATGTAAAAGCAAAAAGAGCCATCAAACAATCCTCCATGAAGAGAGACACATCTTGTACCAAAAAAGAAAAAGAAACAGGTAAGCAAAGCACACTTGATCCAAACTATTTTTTCCATCACCTTTTTTGGATTCTTTCAATAGGTCTTCATCTTTAGGAAGGAAAACCATTCCAACACCAGTATGCAACTTATCAAAGGAAGGAATCCCTTGGTTGTTTGCCCAGCTATTAAATAGATCCCACGGAATCGAAGTCATCAGTCCTGCACCATCACCAGAGTCGTTATCTGCTCCACATCCTCCACGATGTTCCATACAGCCAAGAGCTGTCAGAGCATCCTTGATTATCTCATGGGATTCTTTGTTTTCTAAATTGGCAATGAATCCAACACCACAAGCCCCTCTTTCTGATATTATATCATCCAAGTTTGCAACCTGCAGAGAAGGAGCTGAATCAGGTAGACAGAAAGAACCACATGCAGTAGTTCATTTCACATAAACATCAAAGTTAGATAGTACTTCGTGGCATGCAATGCAAACTCCAAGTTTGACCAAAACAATCGACAGGTAAGAAGGCTTTATACATAGATCCTGATCATATCCATATTATTGCATCTCTATGGACTATAAGGTCCTCAAACACTTAAAGAAATGATGATGAAATTCTATGATTACAGGGCTTTGAACGTAAGTCAATAAGATTCGGAAGTTAAATCAGTCTTTGTTTGTTCGTTATATGAGTTAATGTCGGTTTCGTAACAAGTGAGAGATCTGTAATTTTCCATTGATCCAACAAAGGACTGGGGTTTTGGTAATCAATTTCAGCGTAGAAGTTTCTAAGTGTCTTAGATTTATTTTCTTCGAGTCTACATTCATCATTTATGGGTTACAATATATTCTTTGCTTACGAGTCAAATTAGGAGTACCATTCCTGGTAGATTAAAGTAATTATCAATTTGTTTATGTAATATGCATATGCTTTATACATAGAACTCAGACGATAATTGATGCAATTCAAGTACATAAATACCAAGGCAAGTTGGCCTCAGCATGTTCACAGTCCTACAACTACAAACTTTTCTCTTTTCTTACTTTTATGACTACAAATTGTACTTTCTCCTGCACCTTTTGAAACTTTAGGAACTAATTATTTCCACCTTTCATCTAAAAAAATTGCCCCTTATACATTCTTAATTTTTTTTAATAAGTAAGCTAAACTTTATTAAAGAAAAATAGAGTTGACAGTACAAGAGACTATACTGAAAACACTAGAGCATACAAGCTAAAAAACTTAGAAAATCCGGAAAACCCTCAAAAAGAACACCTAAAACCGAATCAGCCCACGTGAAAAGAGAATTCAACATAGAACCCCCAAAACAATCCAAAGACATGACCTTGTCCTCAAAACATCTCTCATTCCTTTCCCTCCACAAACTCCACCATATGCAAGTTGGAATCATCTTCCAAATGGCCGAGGCAATAGGATTCTCAAACTTCCTCCTTCAACAATACAAAACATCCACCACCTTCCTAGGCATAACCCAATCATAGTTGAGAATAATTAGCACCTGCGCCAACAATCCTCTCTCCACCGTGCAATGAATAAGGATATGATCAACCGTTTCTCCGTCCCCCCTACACAAATAGCATCACTCCGTCAAGCATACTCCCCTCCTCCTTAAGTTGTTAATAGTCAGAATTTTCCTATGAGTGGCTTCCCAAACAAAGAAAGCCACTCTAGTGGGAACCAAATTCCTTCAACATTGACGCCGTGAAAAATCCTCATTGGAGCCCTCCAAAAACAAAGAATACATCAACTTAAAAGAGAAGACTCTGCTCTTGGAACCCATCCAAAGCAATTTATCCTCACCCCCTCTTCTCCTACTCATCGAGTAAAGTAAGGAATAAAACGCCGAAAAAACCTTCATCTCTCAATCATTGATCATCCTATCAAAATGAACATCCCACACAACAACTCCGGATCTCAACTCCATACAATCAGCCACCCAAGCATCCTTGCATCGAGCTAGAGAGAATAACTGAGGAAACTCCAAATTCAAAGGTCTTTCCCCACACCATTTGTCATGCCAAAACCGGATTCTTGAGCCATTTCCAACCACAAACTTAATATTCTCTCTAAAAAAGTGTCACACTTTGCTAATGTGCTTCCACAAGCTAACCTCATAAAAGCCTTGTGCCTCCAAAGTGCACTAACCACTCTCCTCACACTCATACTTCTCCGTAATAATTGTCTTCCATAAGTTTTCTCTTTCAAAAGTGAATCTCCAAAGCCATTTCCAAGAAGAGCTCTATTGAATAAAGGTAGCCTCCTGAGTCCCAGCCTTCCATCTCTAATAGGGGAACAAACTCTAGCCCACTTAACAAGGTGAAACCTGTGCTTATCACCACCAATTCCCCACAAGAAATCTCTTTGCAGCTTCTCCAACCTATTAGCCACAGACAACGGAATAGGTAATAGCGACAAAAAGTATGTAGGAAGGCTAGAAAGAATAGATATAATCAACGTTAACCTTCCCCCCTTTGAAAGATAAATGTGCTTCCAACCTGCCAACCTTTTTTTTCAAATCTATCAACGATACCATCTTAAATATGCACACATTTAAACTTAATACCAAGAGAAAGGCCCAATTATGTAATCGGGAGCGACAATACCCAACAACCTAAAATCTCTGCCATCGTTTGAACATCATTAACTCTTCCAATAGAAATAACCTCAGATTTGCCAAGATTAATCCTAAGACCAAACACTACCTCAAAGCAAAACATCGTTTGAACATCATTAACTCTTCCAATAGAAATAACCTCAGATTTGCCAAGATTAATCCTAAGACCAAACACTGCCTCAAAGCAAAAAAGTAAGCATCTTAGGTTTCACACTTGATTCTCCTCAACCTCACAAAAGATTAACGTATCATCGACAAAGAGCAAATGGGAAATGCACACTCCATTACTACCACTTCTCCTCACCTTAAACCCCTTAATAGCATCTCTCCCAACCACCTCTTTCATCATCCTACTAAAAGCTTCCATGACAATCACGAACAATAGGGGTGAAAGATGATCACACTGACGCAAACCTCTAGAACTCCAAACAAATCATGAGGAGAGCCACTGACCATAACAGATAATTTAACGGTAGATATACAAAACGCAATCCACCTACACCACTTCTTAAGAAACTCATATCTCCTCAACAAATACTATAGAAAATCCAAATTCACATGGTCATAAGCCTTGTGAATATCAAGTTTGCATATCAGAGCCGGCACATTCGAACGCATGCTTGAATCAATGCATTCATTAGCTATCAATACTGAATCCAGAATCTATCTACTCCTCACAAAAGCATTCTGGGAAGGCGATATGATTTTCTCAAGGCTCGCCTAGCTCCCATTTGTTGCCTGCTAAAGTGGTTGTTTTCTCCTCTGTGATGTTGTTGTTACTGAAACCTGGTGGTGGAGGTTCTAAGTTGGTCGTTGATAATTATATGGATCTTTCTGGAGGGGAGGAACTGGTGGATTTGTTTGGGGGTGTGTCTGAGAGTCTCAATCTCGGGCTGGAGAGGGGGTGTGGATGGGGAGCTTCGGGGTGGTCAGGTTAAGCTGGGAGGCTTGACCAGCAGTCCTGTTGGAGGGATTAAGCTGGCTGATGCTGAGGATGGCAGCCCTTTGGCTCTCGGTAACTTTGTTAAGATGGGAGCAGTTGAAGGGGAGGTTTCGTTTGATCTCGTTGAGGCTGGGAGTGAAGTGGGAAGGGCTGATGCTGAGGGAGAAATGAGAGGGGAGTTGAATTTAGTGGTTGTCGAGGAGCCAGAGATGTTGCTTGTGGATCATTTGGTTGTTTGCTGCCTTGTTGAGGGAAGGAATGAGTGCAAGAGGAGTAGAGAGACTTCAGGGTGGGTGTTAGATATGGTGTCATCTTTCAGAAATATGGTGGGTGTATCTTGTGAAGGTTATGAGGAAGATTTGTTGAGTCTTTTTGCTGCTTTGGAAAGAGATAGGGAGCAGAGTAACCTTAAGACCCCATGCAAGAAGGGAGAAAAGTTAGAAAGAGATTTAAAGGGGTTAAAGTCTTCTATTAATTATGATGGGAAGATCGCTTCTTCTAGGAGGGGAAGAAGTGAGGGGAGGGACTTGATGGTGATTAGATGATGCCTAAAATTATTAGTTGGAATGTTAAGGGGCTCAATGACAGGGCGAAGTGTAGAGGAGTGAGAAATTTGTTACGGGGATGGAAACCGGACTTGATTTGTCTTCAAGAGACAAAGATGGTTGTTATGTCTGGTGACGTTATTAGAAGGTTGTGGGGTAGTCCTCATGTTAGGTGGTGCAGATAGTTGTTGGATTCTTGGACCGGTTCTTTCTTGGTTTCAGCGGTCTTTAAGAACCTTGATGACGGGGGTAAATGGATGTTTTCTGGTGTCTATGGTCCTAATGCTGATAGTAGTAAGAGTTTATTGTGGGATGAGTTGGCAGGGATTCGGACTTTGTGGGATTTTCCTTGGTGCATTGGGGGAGATTTTAATGTTACTCGCTTCCCTAGTGAACGTTTGGGGGGCGGGGGGGTGGGATCAGCAATGGAGGATTTCTCTGATTTTATTTCTGAGATCGAGTGATTGGATATCTCATTGGTGAGGGGTGCCTTCACTTGGTATAACAACAGGGCATCACAATCTTGGTCTAGGATTGATCGCTTTGTTTTGCCCTGGTTGGGAGTCCTTATTCCCGAAGGTCTCTCAGAAAAGATTGACTCATCTATATTCAGACCACTTTCCTATTTTTCTAGTGAATGACAGGGTTAGAAGTGGGAAAAGGCCCTTTCGTTTTGAGAACATGTGGCTAAAGGAGAGCGGTTTTGTGGACAGTATTAAGGAGTGGTGGGAGTCTTTTGAGTTCTTGGGTTCTCTTAGCTTTGTGCTAGACTCTAAGCTGAAAGCTTTGAAGAATAAGCTGAAAATGTGGAACCAAGATGTTTTCGGGGATCTAAGTTTCAGAAAGTCTTCCTTGTTAAGTGAGTTGGCGTCTTTAGATTCTTTGGATGAGGAGGTGGTTCTTGATGAGAGGGGGAAAGTGAGGAAGTTGGAGGTTTTGGGAGAATTTGATCATTTGATTGAGTTAAAGGAGATTAGTTGGAGACAGAAGTCGAGGTTCTTGTGGTTAAAGGACGGGGATAGATGCACTAATTTTTTTTATCGCATGGCCAATTCGAATAGGAGGGCTAATTTGATAGCTAGTTTGGAAGTGGAGGGGGAAATTGTGGAGGACCAGTCGCTTATTTCAGATAGTATTGTTGAGTTCTATAGCCTCTTGTATAAGGAGCTCTTTTCTTGGAGGTCGGTGCTGGATGGCTTGGAATTTGATTCCATTTCTAAGTAGGATGCGTGTTGGCTTAAGAGGCCCTTTGAGGAGGACGAGGTATAATCTTTATTTAACACCAGAAATTGGAGCAAGACGTGTCCGAAGTTTCAAGATTCAATCCTTCATGAAAAAGCTTGAAAATTGAATTTTTCCACCACAATTCGATTTACGTAGTTGTAAACTCTTAGCCTGTGGATCTTTCATATCCCTGACGTCAAGTCGACCACAAGCACAAAGTAGGCAGGCTTCCTGAATTTTTCCTATATCAACATAAACACAGCACTATAAAGAGAGAAGATCTGGTTTCACCCTTTTTATCTGGGCGAATGCGGTGTTGGGAGGTCCCTTTTTAGATTTTCAGCATTTCCTTAGCTTTTTTGCTTGTATGCTGTAAGTGTTTTCCGTACAGCCTTTGTACTATCACATTATTTTAATAAAATTTGCTTACTTATTAAAAAAAAAAGTTAAAGAGAGAAGATCTGGTTTCACTGTCTAAAGAAGGATGCATGTCAAACTTTTGGACTGCATCCAATGTTTACTAATATGGTCGAACTACTTTATCAGCAACCAAAAAATTCAGGTTTTTAGGGCTAACAATTTGAGTAACTTGACCCAAAGCAAATGGTAAGTGATGGTAATACATTGTTTGGCAGTTTGAACTGGGGCCACCACCTGGCCTATTTTTGAGCAGATTTTACAAGGTATCATTCTAAATATATTTTTGTGATTCCCACTATCCAAGTATGAGTTTGAAGGTCAAGAGGCATTTTTATTGTTCCATCCAAGTTTGATTTTATTATTGGTTGAAGTCATCCAATCAGGCTAATATTTGGAAGACTATCCACTTCCTGTCTGTAGGCCACAACCGTTGGTTAGAATAGATAACTTATATTCTGAATAGACTAGGTGTGGCTCTCTTAAACGCAAGTAAACCAGGAATCCCACATCTGACTCATTGGAAAATAGCATTAGTAGTTTACTTAAAAACAAGGCGCTACGAATCCTCATTTAAAAAATAGATTTAGATACTAAGGAGAGGTCTTAGAAAATAAGCAAAACTCTAGGAGAATTTGAGCCACCTTTGCTCATCCAGAAAATTTGTGGATTTGTCGAGAAATACAAAAGGATAAAACAAATAATACCTGGAAGAGGTTTGCAAGGATAAATCTTATATGATGGACAAAAGATAAACCAGCAAAAATCCCAAGGAAAACTATGAACAAGTTCAGAAACACAAAAGTAAAAAAGAATAATCAGAAATTCTTCTCATGGTAGATTTGGAAAAATATGATTGACAAAAATGACCCTACAAAAATCTTTGCATACTTATAGTGACAAACCATTATAAAGCATGGGCATAGGGGCAATTGATGAGGACCAGAATTTTGAAATATTTAATTTTTACAAGCAATTATCAGTCCGTATAATTCAAATTATATACCTTCGTTGTATGCGTTGTCAAAAATATATGGCGTCATTTCAGAAATCACATATTACAACAACTCACTTCGAATGGGAGGTTAAGAGGAAACGGTGGAAACATTCGAATTCATGGCCCCCTAAAAGGATCACTTCCAGCAACGAAGAGAAAAAAAAACGTTTTACTAGAAGCAGCAACTAAAAGGAATAATGCACTCGTTCATCACAAAGTAAATAAAAGTTCTGTTTGCTGTATTACTCAAAACCAGTGTGGTGCCATTGTGGGGGAATCCCAATCCCAATTAGTTGATGAGAACCCATAAAGCTGGCCTTTGAGTTAAGTTAGTAGCTACTTAGGGTGAGTTTAGCCCCTAAGAAAGCAAGAAGAGAACTTCCAAAATGCTAATATTAATTAAGTGCGTTTGGTTCTGTTTCCGAAATAAATTTTTCATTCCACAAACTACCAAAAATTAAAACGACGCGAAAATACTTCGCAAAACTCACTCCGAAACGACATGTTATGCGTAAACACCGACGATTAAAGTTCTTCGACTAACTTATCCCATCTCATCGAGACGTCAAAAAGGCATTTTCAGTCTTTTGGGCAGAATTCAAGAAACGCATTTTTGGAAATGAAATCCAAACACAGATGCATCACTTGCAGAAGTCATCAACAATATAAGCACGAGATGAGAATTCAGTCTCATTAAAACCTCACCTGCCGCCTCAAATGAGTAGGAGAGTGTGGTTCATCGTCCAAGGCACTACTGCAACGTCTAGTATCAAGAACGGCTTTGACCGCCGACGACGTCGTCGCCGCAAAATGCGTGAAGCTCCTGGCGCCCGAAGACGCTCCGAATTTCCGCCTCGTCCGCTTCGATTTGCAGTACAATCCAACGAAATCGACGAATAAGCGGCCATCATTTGACTTGAAAATCGAAGGCGGCGGAGCGACGGTTCGACCATTGGACTGGATGAGCTGAGGAATGGGAGAGACTGGCTGCAGGGCCATAGAGAGAAAGATAGAGAGTGCGAGACTGTGAGAAAAGATGTTGTGATCTTGTGGCGAAGGGTGGCGAAGGAAATGTGGGGATGTGGTAGCAGATAAAAGGGAAGAGAAGTCCGGAGCTACCAGCCTCACACACCCACCTCTCTCTGGCGTCTACTACTTCTCTCGTCTCTTCTCTATTCGTTTCCTTTTAACTTGATGTTTACATTCCACGCCTCCACTGGTTCAGAGCTTGGACCAACTGCGTGGCAGTGCACGATTGGAGTCTGCGCCCGACGGTTGATGACCATTACCTTCTCTTGATTAGATGAAGCATAGGTATGAAGAAGTCATGCAAAATAATTCATCAGGCAGGTTTCTTCAAATTCAACTGTGACTTGTGAGGATCGTACATATAACTTTTAGGGTACATAAACAGTCCTTGTGGTTTAACTTTTTGACAAATTGGTCCATGTAATTTCAACTTGAACACATTAGTCCCTGAGGTAAGCATCATGTAACAAAAAGGTCCTCCCGTTAGATTTCTGTCAACCCACTTAATGGTCAAAGCTACCGGAAGGACCTTTTTGTTACATGATGCATACCTCAGAGACCAATTTATCAAAAGGTGATACCACATGGACCAATTTGTAGGTCCATGTGGTATCGCCTTTTGACAAATTGGTCCCTGAGGTATGCATCATGTAACAAAAAGGTCCTCCCGGTAGCTTTGACAGTTAAGTGGGTTGACGGAGGGACTGTATTGCAACAACTTGCTGACCACAGGGATTAACGCGTTCAACTTGAAACCATAGAGACTATTTTGTCAAAACGTGAAACCACATAGACTGTTTCAGTACTTTTTCCAAACTTTTATATCAAAATTCAAATAAGTTATATATCATAAATAATAGTAGTAAATAAATATTACTATTGATTACCTTTATAACAATCTACATAGTAGCTCCATTTTGTAGGCTAAAGTTATCTTGATCCATATTATATAGATGGTTTGGACAAAACTGGTGTAAGTAGCGTGACTGCCTATTTTTGGTATGGTCTAATATAATGGAAAACACGTATATCTTTCCTTCTTCTTTTTTTTCTTAAATATGAGTAGAGACAGGTGACGGTTCCCCTTTGTGAAAATTGACTTTGGCCTAACCCATTGAATTTCCAACATTGATTATGCCAGCACTAGCTACTGGAATACAGTTCATACCTTCCAAAGGCTCTTTCCTTTTTTTTTTCTTTTTTTTAAGAGAAATTAACATTTTAATTCTTAAGTTTTAGACACTTTTTTATTTTAGTCATTCACTTTTAAACTTCAAATTTTTAGTCCTAGAGCTTTCTTTTTTGACGAAATGATCATTCCGTCAGTCTGTCGTCCATGTGCTTAATGGAGCTCCCAGACACTTCATATAATTTGTATCGGTCGACCACTTCAAATTTGCTGACGTATCAAATATGTCCGTTAAGCATATGAACGGCAGACTGACGGAATGACCATTTCGTCAAAAAAAGAAAACTCAAGGACTAAAGATTTGAAGTTGAAAGTGAATGACTAAAATGAAAAAAAAATGTCCAAAACTCAAGGACTAAAGATTTGACGGAATGACCATTTCGTCAAAAAAAGAAAACTCAAGGACTAAAGATTTGAAGTTTAAAAGTGAATGACTAAAATGAAAAAAAAAATGTTCAAAACTTAATGACTAAAATGCAAATTTTCCCTTTTTTTTAATAAGGTGCGGTTTTTTTTTCTGTTTTTCGGCCTAACACCTGAACCACTTAGTATACGTGGATAGCTTATTGCATGCCAATGTGACGAGGGTTTATAATATTGATTTGACCATATTAACACTATAAAAAAATTACACAGCGTTTGGGTATAAAATTTTGTTAAAATTTTATGTTGGTATAAAAAATGAGATGTATTGAAATTAATGAATTCTAGATAAAAGTAAAAATAAAAATTTGAAGTGTGTGATAAAATAAAATTTTGCAAATCCAAACGCCATGTTAATATTTAAAAAGCTAATTATGTTGGCTCTCCTGGGTGGCTAATGGTTGGTGGTTTGATTTATTCTATAGTTCTGCCCAAATCATACATCTATCCAGATCTGTGTTCTACTATGGTCGTAGAGGGAAGATTTGTGAAACATATTAATGAATTTTATTAATAATTTAGATTATATTAAATAATGTATTAATAATTCAATCTTTCTTTCTTTTTTTAATTACATCATTAATATATTGATTAATTCTTCTGCCATTGATAAAATTTATTAATTTATCACACTCCGTTAGAATTGAAATTTTATGGCCGAAACCTACAGTGAGTCATCGAGTTATCTCGAATTCAAGTATTTTACTGTGTATCCCTCCGGAAACCAAGGTCGTGTTAGTCTTGAGTAAAAATGTAGGATTTTAGTGAAGTTGTAAATATTTATGTTGAATAGTGTTTTATTGGTGTTTGTGTAAAGTGGAGTGAGAAATGATTTAATGTAATTGTTCAATAAAAAAATATTGGAGTTATGTGAAAAAGTATAGAGAGAGAAAATTTATGTTGAATAAAAAATTAAAAAATTGTTGAAGATTGTGTAAAATGTATTGATGTTTGTGTTTGAATTCTGAATATGTTCGGTAATAGTTTTGTTAATATAAAAAAAAAAAGTGTGAAAACGAACTTATCCCAAAAGTACGTGGATGCCGTAAAAATGGAACACCAATCTTCCTATTTGTTCCGAAGACCGTTTTAGGGTGCGTTTGCTAACAATATTTCACAAAATATTTCACCAACTCACAATAAAATATTACAATATAATCTCTCTCTTTCATCAAATCATAACTTTTCACTACAAAAAATATAAAAAATTACCTCTCTCTTCACTTTTTCACTAAACCCAATAACAACATTAAATCCAATACCAAAAATTTTATAACACAAACATAACCTGATTTTTTATTGGAAAAAAACCCACATTTTTTTTTCCTAAGCATGGTTTACAACTTCGCATACCCTACGTTGATTCCCTGTCACACGTATCAGGGCCACCTGTCCGCAGCCGTACCAATTAGCCAATCACCGTAGGTTTTGAAACCACGTCATGATACTGTCACATTGACTAAATCTTTGTAACGATTTCTCTTTAAGGCGGGTACATATCATCATATTTCCGCAGATTCTTTGTCCCCATTGAAAAAAGAAAGAAGGCGCCCGCGTTCTGGCCCACAAACCGGCAATTGAAAGTTTCACGTTGAATCCGCTCCAGTTCCTCATTCATTGACAATGACCGGTTTTTCCGGGGTCGGGTCAGTGGCCTTTTAGCATGTCTTTTCGGGTGAGTGGGAAGCTATGCCCGAAGGAAAGGGTTGACCGACACGGATACGTGAGGACGGCAAGAAATTGGAATCTTGTGGGATTAGTGTTTTTTGCCCTTCGTTATGTCTACTAAGCTAGCCCGCATCATTGGCGATTAAAGATATTAATTATTATTGCTTTGCATCAGCATTTGTCACTGTTTTCACTGTCGCCTTTTTGCCATTACGGGAAAGTTGAGAATTTTTATTTAATGAAAATGTTAGGTGTAATTTTTGGAATAATAAAATAATTGGGGCTTGTTGAATATTTTGCAAACAATTAAAATTTGGGAATAGGGAATCGTGTCAGGGGCTCAGATGAACAAATATAAATATTTGGAACTTCAAAGTCTGAACTGGATTGTTTATAATTGCTGATACATACAAACCCAGTTTGACACTTCTCTCTCTAATCATGATCCGTATTTTATATGCTGTTCCTATCAGGACAAAATTGATGCTTAAGCGATGGAGTGAGGAAAATCTCTTTCGTTTAGTTTTCTCCGATGTCAGTATTTCTTAAATAGAAAACAAAAGTCATTCATATATGAATCTCTTTTTTTAGTCAAAACTGTCTTTATTCCAAGAAGATAAAATACAACTTCATAAGGGGATCAGTTCCACCATACACTAAAGATAAATCAAGAGGAAATTCGAAACAACGAGAATTGCTCACTAAACTAAACTTAGTGACGGCCCAACGAGCAAAGTGGTGCGCTAACTCATTTGCACCTCGATTGACATGAACAACTTTCTAACTCTGTAGACGTTCACCAGCAACATAAAACTCTTTAATAGAGGAAGATATACGTCAATCCCATTAATGAGGCCAATGATGGATAGCCTTTGTAGCAGTTTTCGAGTCCCTTTCCAGAATTACCCGAGGAAAATCTTTTTCCCAGACCAACTGTACACCCAATTTAGCAACCTCCATCTCTCCTTCAAGCGAGCTAACCATCGGCGGAGGGAGGGGGGGCGAACCGGGGCCATTGCCCCGGTTGGCTCCCCCCAAAATTTTTTTTTACTATGTGTTTTTTTTTTTATTAGGTTTGCCCCCCTTGGGCAAATAAAAATTATGCTTGCCCCCTAGATGAATCAGCCCGCCCCCCGTAAAATCCAAGCAGCCCAATACCTCAAAATCAAATTAAAAGAATAAGCAGAAAGATATTTATTTATGTCAAAATTTGAAATCCTATATTAACTTGTCGACGTTGTCGTGAATTTTGCGACGAATATTTCATATATTTCTCCTGATTCCTGATAATCGTTGTGTGTTGTAATAATTGAAATAAATGTTTTCACTATTCTAGTACTGCTTTTTTTTTGTTCTTTTGTCTTTTATGTTGGATTTGGTTGAGAATTTGGATATCGCAAATACTGAGAAAGGGGGTGGTGTCACCATCTTTACTTACTAGAGAATAATTGGTTATATCATTTTATTGTCACTATCAACATCTAATTTTAAATGTCTGACTTCTCTACAATTTATGAAAATCCAAAGTTGAAGTAAGACTCATTTTCATCTATCTTTTGTTTGTTTAGGTCTGATTTTTCATAGCCCATGAGATTAACTTGTTTTTAATTGTCTTTCTCTAAAGGTGGAACTTCTTTTCCATTGTAATTTGTGACGTTTGGATCAAGTTATAAATCTATTTCTTCAAAATTTTAGTCATTAATTTAGCCAGGTAATGGGCACTTTGAACTACGATTTTTCTGTTTTCTCATTTTGTAAGGGGAGTAGAATAGTTATTTGGATGTTAAGATTGAACTTTTTGTCCAAATTTTTTTTCTATTATCATTTACCAAGTATGTATTTTCTCCTTGCAATTTCGGGTTATTTTATTATTGATAGAGATTCTACTCTTGAGAAGCCCGTGTTCAATAGTACTGTCACACTAAAAAAATTATAGCAAGGGTGAGAAGCATTTTTATGCCATTGGAACTTTGATTCTTTTTGAACTTTGGATAATTTGGCTTCTTTTTCCAATATGCTTTGATTTGTTATTGTTTCTTTCAAGAATAATAGAAATACAGTAATTGTTTATTTTTCTCATTTATGTGTTATGTTTTCTTTTTACATATCCCAACAAATTCAGCAGGACTTATTTGAGCATAAGGCACATCCTTTCTGGCAACAAAAATAAGTACTTCATTCATGGAAGTAAAAAGTTATATTGCTGAAAATACTTTATTTCATTTATGTGTTTTGTTTTACAAAGAATATATATATATATATATATATAAATACTTTTGTTTGTCTGATTAGTTGATGCTCTATTGGTGTCTTGAACAATAAGAATTTAATCTTTAATGTCACCTCTCAGTATCAGCAAATAGTACGGTACGTGTATTTCAATATTTTTAGTGTTTTTAGTCCTTAATTTTTTTTATTTATACTCTTAAGACATTTTTTTGCATTAAGTAGTAAAATTTTTTTTTGTCATTTTTTCTTAAAAGTTTGCCCCCCATTAATTGGGTTTCTGGCTCCGCCACTGGAGCTAACCGCATCCAACTTCTTTACAATCACACCCACAACCTGACCCTGAGTGTTTCGAGCTACCGCGATAATAACTGTAAAATCATCACGAATTGCAGCATATACGTTAATTTTTATAAATCATATATGAATCTCTTGCATAATGTAAACTATCAAGTGCATATATTATTTGGGGAAGCAATTTATTTTAAAAGTCATTAAAATCTAAAGTTTGTATTATCTACTATGGTCAATGTAATGGACAAGAAAAACACTTCACATACGTTACACGTAACCACCGTACTCAAGCAAACAGCCTACCATGGTGGCCTGTTGGGCTACACTATCTGTGATATATCAATTTCAAAATTAGATATAGTCAATAGTTTCTCTTAAAATACTATAGTAAATCATTAACCAGTATTAAAGATAATATATTAATGTCATAATCAATTTATATAATAATAATTGTGTTTGATAAAAAATATTATTAGATAAAAGAGGAAAAATAAAAGAACATGTTTAGCTTTAAATCTTATTTTAAAAGAACATGTTTTAGCCCTATTAAAAGAATGTTTAATATTATCTAAATATTCAAAAATTGAATTTAAAAGTTATATAATTTAACGATTTGTGTAGAGTTTTAATTTTTTTTGTTTAAGATCAATATTTATAAAATCCTAACAAGAAAGCACAATACAAGATTTGTTATCCCAAAAAAATAAAAAAAATATCTAATTACGAAACGTATAAGACCCAACGGCAAATGTAAAGGAAAACAAATTGAGGCAAATTGAGATCGCTCACAGCTATTCGTGAACGGACTACGACGGAGATCTGATTGCAAAACAAAAGGTAGACGTTAAACTCAGTGTTTTTCAATAGATTTTCTTTGTCTGGCTGATTAAATCGTTGTTTAATGTATGCTTTATTGAATTGATTGATTCCTATTTGTGCAATATATGCGATTGTAATGCTTTCCCAATTTATAGGGATTTGGGTTCTAGATGCGTTTCCTATGTAGATTTCAAGCTTATTCTCACTTGTAGATTTTTAACGAAATCTGATGGTGCTTATGTATATGTTTTGTATATTTTCACGTGTATCGCTGCTTTTTCTGTTTTCTGTGTAATACGACAACTAAAATAGTACGGTGAAATTCTGGAGTTGTAGAATATTTAAGGATGAGTACTTGGTGAACCTTCCATGATGGGTTCTTTTCGAGAGTTCCGAGAAAACACTGGATGTTTGTTCTATATTGTTGGGACTTTGCGAGGTTATGTGCTGGTTAACACATTTTGCGTTTTGCTTTTTAGGGGACATTGTTCGTTCGCTTTGAGTGAAATTGTATGGGATTTCTTCCTCAATAGTTGGATGTTATCAGAAGTTATATGTGCAAATGGTGAGAGTTTTGAGGGTTAGAAGCTACTGTACGTGGATACCTTGGATGTATATGTTAATGGCTTTTTCTTGTGGCGAAATGTTACATTTTTCAGGGTGATGTACATGTTAGATGTATATTCAATATCTACCTCTTTTACACAGTTTGATGAAGTTCCGTTATTTGATGAGTGGCCCTCTGGAGAGCTATCTAGAGAAGAAGAAAAGTGGAATAATTACGGACTACATTTTTTGGTCGTGATTGTTTTTTAATTGATATTTCTGGAGGTTGACATTATCTATTTTGAGTAGAAGGATAGTTACAAAATGCCGTGTAGTATGCTCGTTATCTTTTTCCTAAAATCCCATGTCTGAAGCTGTGTGTGTTATATTACATGTGTCAACTATTGTAGGATATACTCATCTGTAGGCAGTTCATTTATTTATTTTGCCTCACTTTTGCTCTCGTTTTGAGACTTCTTTTCTGATCAAACCTTATGCTTCATGTAGTTTCCTTTCAGGTTAGATGTTCTATATAGAACCTGAGGCTACATTTTTCACCGTTGAGTTTTGGGAAACATTATTGATGCATTTATGGCGGTTCTGATGGATAATTCTTTGGTCTTTCATCCGGGGAGCGGGTTCAACGCTTTCACAACAAGGCATGAAATCGCTTTTAATTTTCTGCGTAGATGTTATTATTATTATTTTTTCTGGGCATGTAAACTTTGACTTTGTGTTTCCAGAGTGTGGTTATACTTCTCATTCATAGATATATGTTTGTGCTTCATTTGTACGTCTTTACGTACTCTCTCCCTTTCTCTTTCTCTGTTATTTTCTTCTTTAGTCTTTTGTACTGCAAAGTTGAAGAGAGTCACTTGGCATCTCTTGACAACCTAGCCATCTTTCTGCACAAAACGTTAATTAATATTGGCTAAAAAGTGATGCTGGGTAGGAAAGAGTAAAAGAGCATGGAACAGTAAGTTTACCATTTCTCACTTATATCAGATATTTTTCATAGGGTTCTCTCATTGAACTTCTCATAAGTAACTGATTGGGTTGTTCTAGCTGGTTGTTCTATTTGGAATCTTTAGTCGTTTCTTACTCCCATGTTCTTTCATCCTGTGATCACTGAACGAGGAGAACCCACTCATTAATGGTTATTTATTACGAGAATCTATCTTCTATCATAGCTTTAATGATGTCAGATTGTTCTAAAAGGCCTTCGAATAACAAAAAAAATTGGGATTAAGATGCATTTACAGACTTGGTTTTACAGTTCTCGATTTGTCTTCTCGTATTTTCATGTGTAGGTCCTGCAAAAGGAATACATATTTTGCGGCTTTATTATCAAATGACACAAGTGTAGGTACAAGGTAGTAGTAAAGAACAACCTTTTACATTCTGGCTACCCATATAACAAAAATGGTCCCTCTGAATCCTATGTTTGAGGCTCAAATATTTGGGTCCAAAAATTTAAGTTTAATTATAAAAAATTCACCACATAATTTTTTATTATTATAATACTTATTAAAAATTTTCTCTCTCTTTACTTTTTCACCAACTCCCATAACATATATTTACTTTATAATATTTTCAAAACTCCAATACCCAAAATTTTCACCCCCAAACTCCAAACTCCTTGTCTTCTCACTTGTGAGATTACGAGACCCCGGGGTAAAAACCGGGAAAAGATTCAGTGCAAAGGAGGTCTGTTCAAAGATAAGCAAAGACACGGTCTAGATTTACTTTTTCAGATTCAAGGGACAAGATCAATATACCTCATTTAATGAACTCCTACTGATTGGCTTGGTACAATTTGGCTCAGCCGCCGACTCTTTGTTTTTTTTTTCCTTCCTTCTTTTGTGAAAGCTACGGTGACAATCCTTTTCTTGCCCATTGTTTATCTTTTTCATTCTTATCCCTGCAGTTGCTCTCCTCCTAGATAGATTTCCTCCCCTCTTTTATCCTTGAATTTCTCATATTCTCTTGAATTTTCTTTTATCTTCTATCATTCCATTCTTTTTTCCTTGAATTTGTTATGTTCTCTTCCTCTTTGGTTGTTGCAGATTTCAAAAAGCGACCCAGTGATATAAAATAGAACATAGTACATGGCTTTATCCACTTCCACATCGATGAGCAGGGTTCTAGAGGAGAGAGAGTACATGTTTTTGCGGGATGAGAGCTGAACACTGTCGTCACAATTGCAGCTAGTCCGCTACTCTGGATACAAATGCTTAGTTGCTAATTAAATTGTTGTCGCGCTGTTCTTTTCTTCTAGTGTTTAGTAACTGAACCATACTGGCTGATTTGCACAGATAGATTGTACAACTCTACATGATATTAGTGCTAATAGTTTTCTTTGTTCACCAATTTTGTACTCCCCAACTCTTGGAATCAGAATATAAGAATGCCCGCCAACATCCAAGTCAAGGGAACTGTGAAGTTGTCATCAAGCTCAGTACTTTTGGGAAGCGATTCCACCAGCGTCAAGGCAAATAGTTACAACCAAAAAAACCCATAACCATTTCCAAACTCGCCTTTCAATGAGATCTGCTAAACCTGAAAAAGGGGTGTAAACACATCATCTCCTGGACACAGAGAGAGAACCTTGCAAGAAGATCAGAGCAGGTTTCCTATTTATTGTGATGTTGAGAAGCTGGAAAGAGAAAAAATGGCCAAGAAAAAGACTTCGGGAGAAAATGGCGAAGACGAGAGAAATACGCAAAGGCAAAAAAGTGGTGGGGATCGGCTTGGTTGAGCCGAAGCCGTTATCTTTGTCTCATGTCTCATTAGATCTGAGAAATTGAATCTAGATCGTCCTTTGATAATCTTTGATAATCGTTTGTTTGGGTTTTGAGTTTTAAAATTCCAAAATTTAAGATTTAAATATATAGTTTTGAAACAGGCTTCGTTTGGATGATAAAGTTTTAGAATTATTTACATGATTTTTTGTTTAATAATAATATCTTTTAGTTACTATGATGTTTTAAAAAAATAACAAATAAAATTAAAATTAATTTACAAAATTCATAATAATTTTTGTTTTTTAAAACGTTTCCAGATATTCATATACTTTGTAACTTTTTCAATAATTTTTTAATGATTCGTATAATTTAAATTTTCTTCCTTATTTTAGTAGATTTCAACAAATTTATTTTTAAAATTTTCTAAATGAACTTTAATAATTACTGTATTTTCTTGATGTTATGAAATGATATTTTCGAGATTTTTAATTTATTTTTAAATTGATAGCTTTTTGTATTTTCGTAATTATTTTTAAGCTATCACCTTCATTTTTATATTTTCATCTGATTTTTGCAAATTAATTTTAATTTTAATTGTTATTTTTTTAAAACATCATAGTAACTAAAAGATATTATTATTAAACAAAAAATCATGTAAATAATTCTAAAACTTTATCATCCAAACAGAGCCTTGTTTCAAAACTATATTTAAATCTTAAATTTTGAATTTTGGAATTTTAAAACTTAAAACCCAAACCCAAACCAAAACCAAAACCGAGAGAAATGATCATTGGTGATAGAACCAAAAAAATATATATGAAAAGCTTAAGTTTCTTATATCCTGTTTAGTTGAAAGCAGATGCTAAAAATCACATACACCTTCTTTATGTATCCCTTGGGACGAAAGAATTGATCAGGATAAGAAATCCTGATGCAGTTTTTTACAATTGGATACACTTCTAGTACTCCTGCTTATGTCGCTTCTATAATTCTCTAGAACATATTATAAAGCTGCAGACGTATTACAGCGAATGGAAGAATAGAATAAAGAAAAAAAATCAACCAAAAACCATATGGAGAGGGTCCTCAAAATGCTGAAGTTTATGGCCTCAATAGATACTCCAGGGGGTACGTCAGAACGCTGCTGGCAACCCTATATTGTGCTGTCAATGCACGTTTCTTGGATGCAAGTTCTAGTTTCTTGACGTCTCTCCAGTCTCTTCAGAAAATATTTTAAATATGAACTCCCGAAAGCGCCTTGAATATTGCCTTGGATCCACAGCAGATATAGAGGTCGGGTCATATTGGATGGACTTGTATGCATGCTCAAGCTTCTTGCTGATGTCGTAGTCTTGAAGTATGTCAATTACCCCAAAGCACATAATAACCTTGTAGTACTCCCCCGTTGGTTCTCCAATGATCTGATATTCAAAATCACTTCGTCTCACAGTCTTTTCCACCCGTGCTGGCATGTTCAAGCCCAGTCTAATACTAGCCCACCTGCTACACGATGCATCATTATATCAAAAACAACCATTTTCCTCCAGTTTGAATCATAATGATCTAGTGCTGCTACAATTTCTAATAGCCGTAACGAAATTGTTGTTGTCGATATTTGGGGAAGCATATCCTTCAAAGACTAATTGTCACACTGTTCTTTGCAAGATGTGAAAATTACAATGTCTACTGAACAACTGAAGCTCAAACTTAATGTCTGGTCTCTATGGAATCCAGGTTAAGTAGAGACAGTTTCATTTCAGAACCACATATTGTGGTTTGTCATCAGTTTTTCAAGATTATTCTCAATTGTTTCTTGAGGAAAGAAATTGCAGAAAGAAAGGAAGTTCGGTTGGTAATGTAAAGAATACAATTTTTAGCATCTTCCTATCCTTCCGTCATTTGACTAATGAAACTATCAGGGGAAGCCACTGGATTGGAATTTGCTTATTTTTTGGCAATTCCTAAATAAGGCACGGGAGATTGGCAAGGCTAACTGAAGTCTAGGGTGTGAGTCTTTCTTGCCGAGTGAGTGGAAGTTCAAAGTGGCAAAAGATCTGTATAATCTTCTGTTGGTAACTCCTGTGAGTCCTAGCTACTCATTGACTATTAGACAGTCTGTTAACTTGGAGGAGAATCAAAGGCAATGCATGATACCCAGTGATTAACTTTTCTTTGATTTGTGTTCTCCATGAGGGGTTTCTGAATAGACTCCATGTTTTTTCTCGAAAGCAACTGGTGGACATAAAGGACTTTTATCTTTATAACAAAGGAATAGATCTCAATGTCTCTGTATGTCCTAACTGTGATAGATCACCAAGTAATAATATGGAAATTTCACCTTGATGGGTCTAAAAGAAGCTGATCCATGTCTGATCGCGAAAAATGAGGACCTCCTTCACTCTCAGAGTCACCTATATGAAAGATGACAGTCCATTGTTGTAAGCCAAAAACATAAATTTGAGATCCAGAACATAGTCCAAGTAATCTTATGAAAGAGTGAAAAGTGACCAGTTGGAGTCCGGGCTTCAGAAGAAATCAGGTCACCAGCAGCTGAAGTTTCTCTGAAGTGAAGACCCACCAAAAGACTGTAATCCATAATTCTCTCCTGCTCAAGAAACTCACAATCCCTATCGATTTGCCTGTGAGGAGGAATTACACTCAGGAAGGCCAATAAAGAAAATAAAAGAAATGCTCCTTGTGGTGGCAAGAAGATGAGGGTAAATAAAACAATATGTGGAATATTACAACCACAATTTGATGTTGCATTGATTGTTTGGCATGATGGAAATTGGATAAAGCAAGTAGAGACTGAAGGGCTTAAACTATATCCACCTGCAAAATTCTTGAAACCATGACTTCTGCAGTCGGAAAATAAAGTTTAGATCAAGGTCTTTGAGTATAGTGGTCTCATCAATCTCCGTCTCAGGCTTATCTGTTGCACGGCCAAGGGAGGATCCCTTCAAGTCAAAGCGTTTATGGATGCTATATTCAGTACATAGCAGATTCCCCATTATGATGAACCGTACCTATATCATCAACCACATTATATAGGTGCGTATAAAACTGTAAAGAGACTAGAAAGTGCTTTTTCTTATGGGATATGTGAACCAAACACACACACAAATGATGCAGCTATTGAAGTTATGGCATGATTGTGGTCATGTTCCGTGATATTACAAGAGAGTAAGAAATTGATAGCCTCAAGTATTTCATACAAATTTCTTGCACATGTTTGTAAAGTACTAATAGCATTTCTACCTTCTTCTGGATAGTCCCGGTTAACTTCACACAATGCAGACCATAAAATTTGGTCACAAGAGTGTTTTCAAAGGCTCGAACATGGTTATAATAGGCTGAGAGCATCCTTAAGAGTACCTACTCCATGAAACCAATCACTGGATTAAAATTAGAAGATGGTACGAAAAACATGTGTGCAAAACTATGTAAAACTCACTTTTGCTTCTGCCTTCTTTATAGTCTTTATCATGTAGCGGTCATCATTGGTCAAGTAAAAAAAGCTACCACTTTTACCAGGAGAGGAGAGCTCCCGAAGAGCGTCATTCCCACAGATGGATATCATGTAATCAGCTGGGTCCACTTTGAACAATTTCCTTAAAGTCCTGAAGACGAGAAATGATACACAGTCAAAGATTGGATTTGGGACGAGGAAATGTTCTGAATCATCTTCATGTTAGCTTAAACGGAAGATTATTTTATATATTACTCAGGGGGACAATGGCTTCATAATATTCAATGTTGACGTGATCCGTATCACCCTATCAAATTCTTTTCGTCCCCCTGCCCCGGCCAGAGGGGGAGGCAGAAGACAGTCCTCTGAAGTCAATCAGGTTCAAAGGCTCTATCGCAGATTGTGACAATGATAAGTGCACTAAGTGCAAAAGAAACAAACAGCACAAAAACAAGCGATTTTATCTAAGGGGTTCACCTGAAGACCAGAGGGCAGTAATCCTTCCATTTAAATTCACAGGACTGATGTGGTGGAGTATACTTGGATCCTTCTGGAGGAAATCTCGTCCATACTTTTTCCTTGGGATCAAAAGCTGAGGGCTTCAAATCAAGGGATGCAGCTGGAGCAGGTCTTCCAACAGAATGCCTGTGCAATCAGTCCAACAGACTGATAATGAGTAAAAAACTAAGCAGTCTAGTATTAAAAATAGCAATTTAAGGGGAGGCGGAATTTTGAGTATTTTTCGCCTGTAAAATTGGAAGAGGGAAAAAGAGAAGAAAGATATACTTCTTCAGTTCGTAGACTTAGTGCTACTGATCGTAGTCTTTATATTCTCAGAGTCCATTCGTTCAGTTTAGAGTTAAAGAGTGTTGATAAACATAGAAGAAATGCATAAATCATTGCGGCAGAAGAATCATCTTCCACGATGAATACATCGCCAGGACGTGAGGTTGCAAACCTACTGAGCTGATAAAACTCGAATGAAGAGTGCTGATAAAACTTTCCTTCATAAATGTCGAGGAAGAACTAAGTAAGTCTGACAAAATGGCCAAATATTGAATAGTTGGAAAGTCGCATGTTCTCCCTTCCAATGTGCCATTGGTTAACGAAAGTCTCTTGAAGATGGTGTTTCAAAGGATTATACCAGAATCTTCCTAGTACTAACTTTTCAAATGGAATCCGAGACAGAAGACAGTTAACTGGAACTTTACTGGGTCAAAAATGTGGACCGATGAAGTTTTAACAAGAAATTGGAGCAACTATACCGTGCATTAGAATAGACAAATGGGAAGCATTCACAATCTCAAACAGCATAATGAGAGAATGGGGGAGCATTATAGGGTGACAGCTATTGAAGTAAAGTAGCCAATTGTTTGCCCAAACAACAAAAAAAGTAGCCAATTCTGGTTTTAGTATTTTGTCTTTTGTTGCTGAGCATTATAGCCAATTTTGGTTCTAGCCACTCCACGATAAAGAAAAGGTGAATTAATGGGTACAAGTAAATAACTTAATCCATCTCAGACAACTCCTATGTGTGCATCTTGAACAATCCAAAAAAAAAACCCCAGGAAAATATTCTCTGGGTATATGAAACCAGTAAAACAAAACGAAACCAATTTGCCAATGACATGAATTAAAATATTGAATAAAGCGCATCTCGTAAAAGGCGACAGAAGCCTAATAATATCCGTAATACCTGATTCCCAGCTGCAAATTGAGCATGAGCTCATAATTCTTGTGCCCTTTGCATATTGTCTCTCCTTGTCTTTTTGGTCTCCTAGTTGGAACTTTCATTGGTAACCCAGGGATCCCCCGTGAATTTGCATCATCGATTTGTAGACCCAGAAAATCCTCCTCCAAATCTCTCCTTACCATTGCATTCCTACTAGCGCCATCGCTAGATTCATCACCTTCACCATGCCACATTTGAGTTTTGTCCAGTGGTCTCTCCACGCCCACGCTTACTCTCCCTTCAGGCAACAATCTTCTAGGCTTAACACCATCCCCGGACTTCGTTGATCTCCACAATGCAAGCTTCTTTTGTGATGGCAAAATCGAAACCTTCTCGCCGGCACAAATCTTGCAGTCACGCAAATCAACATTGTACACATCCTGAGGATCCCACTCAAGATTCGCTTCTGGAGATGACCCTGGCGGATAATAAGTCCCATTTTGGTCACTTGGATCCTTACTCCAGTTCCCCACATAAAAGCTCCCATCAGGCCATTTGAAAGTTCCATTCCCTTTAGGCAGTCCGTCATCCCAAAACCCATCATACCTATTTCCATTAGTCCATACAAACGTACCCTTACCACAAATCTCTCCGTTTCTCCATTCTCCAACGTAATGGTTCCCACTCTTCCATTGATATCTCCCTTGACCTTCTTGCAATCCACGCCGCCATTCTCCTTCGTACCAATCCCCATTGGCATAATTCTTCACGCCTTGTCCATGCTTCAAATTCATGATCCAATGTCCCTTATAGGTATCCCCATTAGTTCCCGTATAGGTGCCCATCCCATCCATATAACCGCTCTTGAACTCGCCTTCATATGTAGCCCCGGAAGGCCAGCTAAACCTGCCCTTCCCCATAGTTTTGCCTTTAAACCACTCTCCAACAAACATGCACCCATCAGTCCAAAGGTATTTCCCTTGTCCGTGAGGAAAGTTTTCGGACCATTGACCTGTATAGTAGTCACCATTGGGGAGAACCCTCTCTGCATGGTATGTTTCCCCAGTGTCACTTCCGTTGATGTTGTCTTCATCATCGCCGGAGTCCTCATCATCGTCTGCATGGGCTACGGACGTAGTGCCAAAGAGGCTATTGGCGCGTTTTCTTGCAGCCTGTGTCTTGCGCAGCGTGGCCTCCCATGCCTTCATAACACCGCTTTCTTTGCTCATTTTACAATGATTTTTCCTTATTTCCTTTCGTTTGAGTTTCCTCACATTTCCCTGCTCTCTAGAGCAAGATTTTTTCATAGAAACACCAAAGGGGCTTGGATAATATTTGGTTGAGGGGAATAATGAAGATCCAGACGACAGAAATTAATCGACATGGTAATGTCTAACAATTCATCAAAACCGAAGTGGCAGAGAATTTTGAATCTTTCAATGCCATACCTTTCTCTACGCTTCTTTGTTTCCTCTGTGTTTTATGAAAAACGCGAAAACAGAGTTTGAACCAAAGAGTGCCTTTTCTTTCTCAACCAGAACATCAGCCGTCAAGGTGGAGTAGATTGTTGGTCTTCAATTCTTCCAATTATTAGTGGTTATGCTATTCTCACAAAAATGTATAAAGCATTCGTACAGTAAAATGCCTACATCTGGACACTTGTCAGTAGTGAAGTGGGCAAGAGCGCCTGCAAGCCTTTAGCTGCCTCAGATTGATCTTTTCTAAAACTAGATTCCAATGTTCCTATGTCTCTAAGCTTCTTTTCGATTACATTTGACTAAGAAAACCAAGAAACCGTTTCGTCCCCTAATTGGTCAGAGAAGCATTGTTTTCTCCTTCCGTCTTTCTGTCTTTGTGATCCACAGAGCGCTAGACCCGTTCAACTCCTACAACCTCTCGAAACCGTGACATTTGGAGAAAAAAACGAAAAGCACGTTCATGTTTACTGTTCTTAGGTTTCCGGCCTCTCAAGAAAACCGGAATTTTGGTTGCTAAATTAGAATATAGAAGAAAATCAGACTAAATTAAAAACATTCCTAAAAAAACCAAAAACAAAATAAAACTATCTTCGTAATGGAGTCGTGTTAGAGCCATACGTTTTCTGAGAATTGTGAGTTAGAAACTTAACAGCAAACGTTTCTGTACGTAATATGGATACTGGCAAGAAAAGAGAGAATTTTTTTTCTTGAATAACACCGGTAGGCTATCATTGATTTTGAATCCATGTTACTAGATATACATACAATACAGTTCAAGAACTACTATAGATCCAAGCAAATTAGGTTGCAAAAGATGACTAGTGGGACTCAAATGGGTCGAGATACTACAAATGCTTCATGCTGTGCAGATAGTGTGAGCAGCAGGATACTGTAAAAGTCAGCTACCGGAACCAATTATATGCTAGTAACGGAACAGGAGAGAAATTCATTTGATCGAGCTCACAAGATAAATCAATTGAGAGCATCAACTGACGAAACACAAAACCCACATTTATATATATATGGAATCCATATGATATGATACATAACAGGTACTTAACCAGAAGATCATACAATCCACAGTTTTAATCATGATTTGCATTAAAAAGTTTAAATATTAATTATAATGTTAAATTTTCGATAATTTATAACTTAAAGCAGCTGAAGACGCGGCGGCGACTATATGTATCTTTTCATATCTTGTTGAGTTTCGCCAGGATGAACACAGTGGCAGAAGTGATGCCTGGGATGAAAATATCATTAGAAATCACACGCGGCATAACTCGTTGCTTGATCAACAATGCGGCTACCGGAACACCAAAGATGTAGAAGAGCGTATCCTTTGCTCCAATGCCAGTAAATCCTGTATCAGCAATCACTTCTTGGAGGATCTCTTGAAACTTCTCCTTCGTCAACGACTTCGTTTTGCCTTCGAGGTGATTCTGCGCGCACAATGCATACCAGATTAAGCATTTATAAAAACATTTGATCCATTACCTTATAAAATGGAGTGGGACTGTGGGAGGACATGAATTTAGAGGGTTGGCAGTGGCTGAAGGAACCAACTCTTACCTTATAAGCCTGATGGAGTGTCGTATCCTTTGGTACACGAAATTGGGTGTTGCCGAGCTTTTTGTTGATTTCTCTGTCAAAAAATAATAGGAGTTGAAATAATCAACACACGATTTCTCTGTGTCACAGAAAACGCAGTAACAGAGGAAATGCAAACGTTTGTCTTTTTATCTGAAACAAAGATCTACTGTGGAAGACGAGCTTGATATTTACTCGACCGTTTCACATACTGCCCGGTAGAACTCATCTAACTCGAACTTCTTTGTGGGGTCTGCGAAATGCTTATCATAGTATTCTTCTATAGTGGGACCGATCTCTTTGGCCTTCTTTTCCTCACTTCCTGCATTAAAAAGAAAACAAAGGATGGGTTATTCATTGTGGTGGTATTCATGACAATGGTCGATTCAAGCATACAAATTGTGTGCACGAAAATGAACGACTGAGTTGCTAACACGAGACAAGTTCCTCGAGTTGGGTAATTCTCGAAAGTTGAATTCCCCTGATTGAAGTTTATTCAGATGTGATTCCAGTACTGAGTCCATTTGTTCTAAAAGCATTCAAAAATGAATTAGCTTTCGCCGTAGATGGGGGATTAAATGTTCAATTTTAGAAAAAAAATCGGATGACTTTTGCTTGGCTCTTACTATCTTCCGATGCCATTTCTTCAAGTTCAGTCGACAATGCTTTTACTAGGCGGGGCAAATCATCTGCACCTTGAAATGCTGATGCGACTGCCCCTTCCGTTTGGAATGGGAATAGGCCTGTGGGGAATAGAATAGAAAATCATGGAGCAGGATCGTTCAGAAGAACAACCTCACTCCTGAGTGATAATCAAGGATATCAGCAGCATTCATTTAGAAAACGTGAAAGCACTACATATACATATGCGAACTATAGTGGTTGATGATATCTATCTGCAGATTCATCAGCTACATACATCAGAGGCGCTATCTTCATTTCAGAAAAAAAAACAAAGGACTTTCAGAGAGAGAAAGAGAGAGAGGATACCGGCCCCGGGAGAAATTTTCTGCAGAGCTTGACCCATCTTTTTCTTCTGCTTTGGACGGGAAGTCTCAATGTGGAAGGGTGGCTAATAACACAAACGACAGGAACTTTTTGCATATTTTATCTGATCCATATTCAACAGCAAGACTAAACTTGCCTCGTGGGAAGAGTATATGTTCCACTTCTTCTGCAAGAAGCAAAGCCTTCGGGAAGTATTGCCATGATAACAGGAAAAGAATTTGGGAAAAGCCTCTTACTTTGATCGTTTAGTTAAGGAAGGTACCATATATAATTAATTAATATAATTCTGGAGTTATGGACTAATATCAGTTCGAATTATGCATTCATCCTACCTGATTGTCGGATTTCATATTTACGTAAATAAAAACAAAAGGTAATTCGAATTATCAAAAAGATGTGTCAATTACCCAAAAAAGTGTAAAGAAAAACTTCATTGTATGTCCAAATGACAACTTAATTCTATTCTTTTTTCCTTTATTGACCAAATGACAGAACTACCTTTATTTGCTATAAACTTTGAACTAAAATGTCTTTATTGTCGATTTTTACCGAACTTCAAAGATATATGTTTTTATAAAAGATTTATTGTGGGAAAAAAAATGAGGGGTTGTCATTTCACAAAAGCATACATAAAAGGCATTTTTCAATCTGGGACACCACAATTGGAAAAGCATAGAAAAAGATCCAATTTTGTAACGAGAGTTTTGGGGATCAGCAGTCATGATCTTCTTGTTTCCCCCTGGCTTACAGGGTTTGCTTATTCCTGCGCAGTTGGGATATTTTCAAGAGAGGTAAGAGAAGAGAGATGAAACAGATCAAAAGATCACAGCTACTGGCCCTGATCATCAGTCATCACGGAAGGGACGTCAACTTTACTAGCTGCGTTTTATGCACAAAATTTTAGCTTTAAAATAATAAAATAATTATATTATAATTTTTCTATTAAATCATCACTTTTCACTTTAATAAATATAAAAAATTTATTCAAATCAATTTTTTCATCACTTTTTAATTCACTTAGAATTGAGTTGGTCAAATTTGTCTTTTAAAATAAGTAGAAGGTCATATATCTTTTAAGTGGGACAAGAACAGTTCGATATAACAACGTCAGTAGGTTGTAGGATAAAATTACAACGAAAAGTATAGTTTGTATTATGAGTTATAACGAGTTAAGGTTTGTGGAGATATTTAAGAATCGGGTGATAGTTTGAGGCTAAAAATTGTATTTAACCTAAAAGACAATCTCTGGAAAAAAAAAGGAGGGAAGAAAGTGGGACACAGTCCCATGCAGGGGCGGAAGGAGGGGGAGTGAAGGGTGTCGGCCGACACCCTTGGCTCCCCCCCCCCCCAAAAAAAAAAAGAAGATGGCCTAGGCCCAGGCCAACTTCATATGATCCTCATTAGGTCATGAACGGCCTGTACCCGATCTCTTTCAATTTGTGTAGTTGATTTATGGGTTGAAGAGCTTACAAGATTGAGGGTTTTGGGATTGCTTCTTTGAGTGAATTCTCGCTGATAATAAGGATATACAATTATTTTTTTACATTTTTTTTGTTCTTCTACCGTATTGTTCTGCTAATTGAATAGGTTATTCACTTCGTATTTTTTTTTCAATTTATTTATCGGGCAACAATATTATCCTTATTTTGCTGGTTTTTCTATTCCTCTATGCGTGTCAGTTAGTGATAATTGACTTTTACGTTCAATTATTTACGACATGCATTAAATAACTGACCATAAATATAGAAAACATGATCTTGTAGATCTGCCTCAGAAGAGAATTTACATAAGCCTCAAGAATCTAGTCAGATATGCCTGGAGTAGCACTAAGATTCACAACCAATTGTTATGAGTTTTAAGTGAGAACCTAATGTTTAGCCCAAGTAGCTGGGCAGATGACACAGTAAAAGCATTTTTTGCGCATAAGAGATTGCACATCTTTTCTTGAGACTAATTGCCTCTTATGAACTAGTGATAAATAGTGGGACTTTGATGATATCATTTCAGCATTGCTAGGTCAATGCAACTAACAATTTTAATACATATAAATTTATCAGGTCTTTGTATTTTATTTGATAGTATTTATATAGTAGGGTTAAAGTATGATTCGTTACCTTTGAAACTAGAGTTGCACAGAATTTTGTGATCATCAATTCACATGTTAGAATAGCTGAAAAATTTGGAAGCAGTAAAATCATTGCCCTGCATATCAATGAACCTCAAAAGAAAGGGTTTGGGGATGAAAAACGGGAAAAAAATTGCAATAGTTAATATTGTTTTGTAATTAATTGTTGGCATTTATATTCTCTATTTTGACATGTATGTTTGATTAATTACTGATGGATATTTCATTACTTGAAGCTCTTCCTTGTTTGATTAATCACGAAGTTATTTTACAATGTTTTCAGAATATGCAGTCCCGTAGAATCCAATTGACATCTCTCAGTATCAGCAAATAGTATGGTACGTGTATTTCAATATTTTTAGTGTTTTTAATTCTTAATTTTTAATATTTTAACTCTTAAGATATTTTTTGTATTATATAATAATTTTTTATCATTTTTTATTAGGAGTTCGACCACCTTCGATTAGATTCCTGATTCCGACCGCGGTGACATGCATGGGACAAACCAATTGGTTCTCAGGACACGCACCGGGTGATGGAAGCCAGTGAATGGGAGAGAAGGCTCTGTCACCTACTTGCCCGTGAACATCCAATATAACGTATTCTTTTTATGGTGCAAAAAAGTATTCTACTCTTCCTTCTTTTCTATTTTACAAGTTTCGATAAGATAATAAGCTCTGCGAATTAAACATCAAAAGATTTGATAGATATATAAAATGGTGGGCTCGAGTATTAATGGTTTTTTTCCTGAGAGAAAACATTCAGTGAGTCTGTATGATGATAATCAGACGACGACACTTGAGAGAACCCAGATTGGTGTCCCTGTTTCTGTTTGTATTTTCTTAGCTTTCGGATGCCATCATCTGACTGGCAATTGCGGCACTGATATCGTGAGCTTCCCTGGCATATTTGCACAGGGAAAGATACGTTTCTTAGCTTTCGGATGCCATCATCTGACTGGCAATTGCGGCACTGATAACGTGAGCTTCCCTGGCATATTTGCACAGGGAAAGATACGTTACACATACCAACAAACGCTTAGTAGAACGACGGTTGTCAGTTGGCAAGGATAACTCATTTTCTTCCATGTAAATCCACAATATTTTCTAGGGAGACAATATTGTTCCTTCTCCCAAATAAGACATGGAAGAATAATAATTTTCCGCATCTTATGGTAGTTTTCTTACTTGACATGTCCTATTTCTTTGGTCCATTGGAGGCCAATTGGCCTAATGGTTACAACAGCAGGTGGTCCTCTACCAACCCACGAACCCTTCCTTTCCTTTGTGTGTGCATGATTCAATCCCATATCTCTTGAGGAATAAGTAGGGGTTTACCAGTTAATCCAGCTGACACATGCGCTTAGACTGAGGCTTCAATATCCTGGAGAATGAATCTGGCTATAGATAAAGTGCAGGTTCAAAGTTCTGAGCGAGGGCATTTACTTATATTCTCATATATGAGATGTAGAGTTCTGAAGGTCAAGTTTGACAACCTAATTTCACAAACGAATCTCACTTCCTAGATCTAAAGAATGCCAACAGGACTCGACAATCTCCGAAGGATTGAGTTGCTACCCTTTAGGTGCCCTGCAGATACTCAAAAACTGCAAAATTAAAGCTCAGCAGCATGAAACCATAGTGAATTTTAATCAATCAAAGACTAGCGTGCCACTTCAAGTACTGGACATCAAGTACCTATGCACTGAAACTAAGGATAGTAACTTCCAGGCATCAAATCCCGAATGGACAAAAGCACCAATCAACAGAAATCCTCTTAATTTCCCAAGAAGCAATTCTCTTTTTAGTTGGAAGACATTTTCTGAGACTAAGTGCAGTTCTATAACATATTTCCCTTGGATTTGTCTGTGGAGTAATAGTTGGTGATGCTGACCCCTTTGTAATTGCTTTCTCAAGTTGTTTGGTGCATACACTTGTGAGCTTTTGGTAGTCCTACGTGACATTAAGGGCCAAAATATGAGAGTTGGTTTATATTTATTGCAGAAGCAGGTTTGAGTATGAATCAGTGCTCTGTCAATGCCACAACTGCTCCATTGTGAAAGCCCCTCCCTTGTTCTTAGTTGTACGAATTCCTCACGTTGCCCAGTGGGAGGCTAATCCCTGAGTTGTGGGTGGACCATTACCTTAAATATGTGGTTGTAGCACAATGCTTCAGTCTTGTCTTTAGTTTCTTGGGATTGTCTGCTAACAAACTAGTTTCTTTCTTTTTGACTCTCACTAGCGTAGTCTTCTCTCCATCTCTGTATCTCTTTCCAATTGCTTCCTTTCTTTGCTGAACGATCATCCTGCTCCCTGAATCTGTCTGTAAATAGTTACCAGAATTCCGTTAAGTTGCCTGCTTTCTCGGAAAAAGGAAGCCACTGACACTGATCCCGATAAAATGTATTTTTTCTCCTTCTATCCCCATAAGGACAGATAGAACAGACCCCTAAGCAGAATACATAGCTAGCCCGGGACTTTACTACAGAAACTTCAAAGAGATGCTAGTTAAGGAGGGATTAAGTGGATATCCAGTCAGAGTTGCTTGTATTTCAGTCTGCAGATGTTGTTATTGAATAAGAAGGTTACTTGTAGTGTGGATGTTGCTTTTTTCTATTCGTTGATACTGTTAAAATCAAATTTTCTGGGTTCTTTCTTTTACCTTGTTTATAAGGAATTTCTGGGTTCTTTCTTTTACCTGTTGTTTCTGTTTTTATTCTTTAATATTTTTCTCCTTTGCCCATTGTTAACGCTTTGGGAAAAATCATTTTTGGTCTATTAGGTTTACACTGTTTTCATAATAACTCATTGGTTTTGAAACTAAAAATTGTAGTCCTTAAGTTTTATACCATTTCCATAATAGGTCTTTAGATTTTAAAATTAAAAATTTTAGTCCTTGAGTTTTGTGCTCTATAAAAAAAGGGTTAAATGCATGTCATGCCCCTGTGGTATGCGGTAATAACAAATATGCCCCTGAGGTAAACAAAGTCTTTTTCATACCCCTGAGGTAAACATTCCAGAGCAAATATGCCCTTCCGTTATGTGTCATTTGAAACACTAACTGTAAATGTTGACGTGTCAAAATTAGACACGTCAGCACCAATCACAACTCGACACCTAGCATTTTCGAAAAAAAAAAACTCTGGGGACAACCCCCGAGCGGCAAAGGGAGCCTAGATCTGGGCTCCCTTCGTCGCCGCGAGGGGTGGCCGACAGGGTGCCACCCCGGCCACGGCTCCCCCGTCGCGCGATCGCCGCTCGTGACGCGACCGCGCGCCATCCTTGAGCAGGGGAGCCGCGGGGGTGCCACTCCCCCGCGTCGCGCGCACCGTTCGCGCGAGCGACGATCGAGCGACGGATCTAGGCTCCCCCGTCGCCGGGGTGGCACCCTGCCGGCCACCCCCGCGCGGCGGCGAAGAGAGCCCAGATCTGGGCTCCCTTTGCCGCTCGGGGGTTCTCCCACTGAGTTTTTTTTTTCCCGAAAATGTCAGGTGTCGAGTTGTGATTGGTGCTGACGTGTCTAATTTTGACACGTCAGCATTTACCGTTAGTGTTTCAAACGGCACATAACGGAAGAGCATATTTGCTCCGGAATGTTTACCTCAGGGGTATGAAAATGACTTTGTTTATATCAGGGGCATATTTGCTATTACCGCATACCACAGGGACATGACATGCATTTAACCCTTAAAAAAAGTCCTTAAGTCAACTATTTGTCTAGCCCTTCAAACGGCAAAAGGTTCGTCTTAGTAAAAATTCAACTCAGTTGCCCATGCGTGCTCCCACCTATGTTTTTTTTTCTTCGTTCCACATGTCTGATAAGTGAAGCAATGTGTAGCTTGGAAGGAGAGGGCGAGGAGGATGGGCTTGAGTCGGGCAGGTTGGAAACTTGGAACAACATCGTTTTGTGAAACATGGATGGGTATGAGTGATGTGGCGTCTTCTTCTTCTTCTTTTTTCTCAGAAAAACTTCATTCATTAAGACGAAACTAGAAACATGAAATAGATCGAAGAGTCGCAATACAGAATATTAAACGGAATACAACTTGGAACAACATCGTTTTGTGAAACATGGATGGGTATGAGTGATGTGGCTCGGTTTGTGTTGTAAAATTTTACACCCTCTAAAATTTTAACACGATAAAATATTACAATATAATATCTCTCTTCCTCATCAAATCATTACTTTTCACTAAAAAAATTACTTCTCTCTTCACTTTTTCACTAAACCCAATACCTAAATTTTAACAACACTACAATTTTACAAAACAAACCCACCCTAATGATTGGGGAACGGGCAGCCCACAGATGGGCCTACTATTTGAGTCTTCTTGGGACCCAGTGAATAGACCAAGTTGATTGGGGCTTAAAAACAATCTGCATAGAGAGGACCAGATCTTCAATTTTCTAGCGAGGCTGTTGCAAAGGATTTGAGATATCCGGACAAAGAAGCTTCGAATCAGATTCAAACAACACGTTCGACCAGTTAAACAGTAGCACCACCACAGCACGAGCTGCCACCATAGATTCACCCTGAAGAGGCCTCGTTCATAACCCTAATTTGCTCCATGTACATCATACAAAGTGAGCAAGAGAAGTCTCGATAAGAGATGACTATGTACTAACTAGATTGACATATACCATAGTGACGTCAAATGCGGCCAACTTAACTTGACAAGTGGGAGGATCATGTCGGTGACTACTAATTCGAATTTTTGTTAAGATTGACCTACCATTCGTGGGTTGCACAGAGAATTGATCGGACTTTTTTTTCAAAGAGATCAAAAATCAATGACTAAATTTTTTAATTTTAATATCCAACGACCTATTTTATGGAAACAATGTAAAATTTAAGGACTAAATTTTTTAGTTTTTAAACTTAATTATATATTATGAAAACGGTATAAAATTCAAGGATTAAAAATGAATTTTCCTATATATTTTTTTTGTGTCCCCCCGGCAGCCTCCTCGTCCTCCTATTCTCGTCTTTTTTAACCAAAGGGAATTCAAGTTAAAAGAAAAAATACCTCTAGATTTTTGTGCCTATACCTTGCTAGTGTTAGCTTAAGACAAGTATTTTGTTTCGTTCGATTCATCATTGTAGTTGCAAACGAAATCAAGGTTGTCGCACATGAGAAAGTAGATGAGGGAAACAAAATACACACAAACAGAAGAGTTGTTCGGATAAATTTGGTTTAGATCTCAAAACAGTTGTATTTATATTTTTTGAAGTAGCCTAGATTTTCTTGAAATTGTTGAAAAATGAGTTAAAAGTTGTTGGAATTTGTAAAATTTTATTGAAATTGGTGAAAAGATATTGGAATTGATGAAAAAAAATTGAGTGAAAATTTTTAAAAATGTTCTGATATTTAAAACAAAGGTAGCCCAAAATTTTTAAAACAAATTTTGTACGACACCTAAAACTGGGAAACTAAGGGCTGTTCGTTTAACAAAGAATTCTCAGGATTTTTTATATTCTCACAACACAAAAATCCTACAACCAAACATCATTTTTAACCTCATATATTCTCACAACACAAAAATCCTACAACCAAACATTATTTTTAACCTCATATAAAAATAACTACAACACGTATATCAATAAAATTAACATCAACTAAAAATTCTCAAAACACCAAAAATTAAAACAATACTCCTAACCACCCTCTAAAGCGAAGAAAAAAAAAACTGGGAAACTAAAGGCGTGACATGTACACTGAGCTAACCTCGTGACGAGGTCTCATGAGCGCAGTGAGCCCCGCACTACTTTTGGAAGAAAGAATCGTCTGAAATTATCCGGTTGGATCCATTAGTGAAAGATATTATTAGTACTGCATCAGAGAATAAATTCTTGCGATGTCTTTGCATGCTCAATCATTGATGTCCACAAAAATAGAGTTGGGGAAGGAGATATATATATCCACGGCCACCCACAAGTCTTGCGACGCGTCAATCAGGAGATGCACGTGTCCACTCCAAAACGTCTCTCTTGTCCCAAACGTCGTGCCCACGAGTTGGAAAAAAAAATGTCGGCAAATAATCATCGGATTATGACAAAGCCTGGAGAAGTTAATTCATACCTTGGAAACACAGCTCTATACCTTTTTATAAACTGTGTGCTTGGTTACTGATTTTGTTGTTTATATGTTCTTAATTACTTGTCAGAAATTAGTTTCACCTTTGATTTCTTAATTACCACAACGAACTGAACCAATCTTGAAGGGCTTTTTACATGGTGTTTGTCTAAACTCAAAATTTTACCAAAATTTTAACATGACAAACACCATATTAATGTATCCCATGTTATGATTGTATTGGAAAACCATGCACTGCCTGCTGAATTTCTCTATCCGCCTCGACATGATCATCGGAAGAAGCCTCTTCTTGTCGTCCAAGGTTGTGACTGGTCCCCTTCGTGAAAGAAGTATATATATATATATATGCGTCTTTAATTTATAATATGCCAAGAGTTGATTTATTTTTCTCCATTAAATTGTGTTGACAATTAAACGACAAAAAATATATATTGCTCCTGAAGCTGATTCAAACTTGTGGACCATTTTTGTGCAATCCTGCAAGTCGCTTTAAATTTCTCTTTTTAATAGGCTTTTTAGTGCGGGGGAAAAATGATCTTCGTTCGTTATCAAAGAAGTAATTAAGCATTCATTTTCGTATTTGAGTACATATACAAGGATGCAAAGAAACTGATGTATTCGCCAAATAGGACTTAACTGTTGTTAAACGTTTAAGGGATCCCTCATAAATTTGAAAATAAGATTCAGAAAAGCTCGTCGAGAATGCATGTACGTAGTTTCACTTCTTTTTTTGAGGTATTGCATGTAGTTATACTAATCAGTGGCTTCATTAGCACAAATAAGGTATACTCATGATGAAGCTTGCGGTATAACTTGCAACCCTAATGGAATAAATGTTTGAATCTTATTTTCGAAGGGCAGGAAATTAAATTAAATTACCACGGCCAATAAGTTAAGCTAGATAGGGAAATGGTGGACTCATAAGATTAATCATTAGCTAGGTGCAAAAACAATCATACGCATACGAGTGTGAGCGAGGGAGGGAGGGATTAGGGACATCAAAGGGAGCTTCATCTGAACTCTCCGTTCCTTCTTTCCATTCTACCACGTCAGAGTCAGACAAAATTTATTTATCAAATACACTACCAAATTTTACTTTTACTTTTATCACTCGTTAATACTAACATAAAATTTTGATAAAATTTTTATAACCAAACGTCCCAGTTACGTACATAATCTTGCCTCGCTCTCTCTTCTACGTGTGCAGGCTGAGCGGTGAGCATTCAAAAGGGTGATGCTCTTTTTTCCAAGAGGCGGAGAAGTGAGAAAGATCACATCCCTCTAAATTTTCGCGGATAATAAATATCTTCATCATAACAAGCCAAAAGTCTAGAAATTAAAAATGGTCCAAGGCTCAGAGATATCTTACTCAATTCACGCTGCATCCATCCTTCTAAGCACATCAACTTGTGCGGATTCATAGAATACACTTGCGGGCAACAACCCCGACAAATTTTCTATCATCTGGGGCGTGAAAACGTCATCGAAAGGCTCAAACTGGTAACTAGAACTGTCGGGCTGCTCGTGACAGAGGTCCACTGCCGGCACTTCCGGTGAATGATCGTCATCGCCAATCTTCATCACCGGATCAGGAACCGTTTGATGCCAACCCACATCGTTATCGCAGACCGAAAACTTAGTTGGGTCCGGTAATTCAGCGTCTTGGCCAGTGAGTTCTTGGACCAAGGCCCTGAATCGCGAGGCACAGGTCTTGACCTTCATGGGGTTGGAGATGTACACGACCTTGATGGGATCCGACCCTTTCTTGGGTTTGGTCCTTTTGGTCGGTTTTCTTTGGTGCACACTCGTTGGTAGGTTATTGTCCATGTCGCCAGCAGAGATCAGTAAAACAGCTGTGCAGTTCAAAAGGAGATATATCTTTTGCACGAGAGAAGTAGATGATTCTGGAGAAGAGCGACCTTAAAAAGGAGCTCTGCGGAGAAGAAAATGGCGTGCACTTGTGTCCTGTGAGAAAGATAAAGAGGAAATTAACGAAGGAAAAAGAAAACAAAAAAATCCGCTCGTACTGTAGAGCAAATGGAAATTAAATTATGCTCAGAAAAAAAAAACTAATTACAATACGCTGTTCCAAGGGCGCCCAAGAAAGCGCGTGTCTCTCACTTTTCAAGGATGGAATTTCTTTGTTAAGTGTATTGTTTAATTAAGCGTCTCGATTATAGTGTGATGCACGCGCGAAAGGTGAAAATGGGATATATGAACAGCTCACATAATTCCACTGCGAGCCATGCACCCTTAGATGTTATGACGTCATCACATGGCGACATGCTGACGTTGGAAAAAAAGATAAGCAACATCTTCCAATGGAATTGTGATCACATACCTTCACACTTAGGAGAGATTTGGGAAAATCCAAAAAAACTCATCATATAATGACGTCATTATAAAGATGATTATGAACCAACTTAATCTCAATCATCATAAAATTAAAAGGATCTATTTTTTATTAAATAATTCTAGTGTGATATTGAGTTTCAAATATATATAGTTGGTGGGGTTGAATTAATGCCACTAATTTATTTTATCTTTAGCAAAGGAACGTAATTAGTGTTTTGGGTATCAAAAATTGTGAGCCGAACCAACCCAGTCGGTTATACAAAATTTTGAGCCGGCCCAAAATCGACTGGTAAAATCAATTTCGAGCCGGTTTGGATCCGCCCAATAGTATTCAGCCCTAGTACGAGTGAGTTTTTGTGTAGCTCCATTATTTAAGAGCCTGTACAATTGTCTGTTTTCATATAAATTGAATAATTAATGGAGTAATAGTCCTATGGTCTTAAAGGATTAACAGTACCTAATAAATGTTAAACTTTAAATTTTTAAAAGGGCAATTTTTGAAATAGCAAATCTTAATCACTAAGATCACTCTTTAGAATTAGTTAAATTTTCCTGATTTTAAATTAAAGAAAATATTATGTCACGATTTTAATGGTGTAAATTTTTTTTATAGGATATATTAATAATTTTAGCAAAGAATAATTGGTACCTGAAAATTTTCCTATTTTGTAGCAGCGGTCAAACAGTTGAATTTGACTATCTAATCAACGAAATTAAGGACGACATAGATTACGCCAGACTGAAGGATCAGACGACTGGCTAGCATACACATGCACGGAAGCTTTCTACAATGGAAATAATTATAAGCTAATGAGAAGCAGATTGTGAGATCAATCACCGCCCCCACGTGTTTTGACATTCTGGTTATCATTAAAAAGATTTATACGTAACTGACTCTTCGGTGACAAAAATACAGTGTGTGAGAGCTCACGTGTGCTTTCTGCACATGATTGTTTCTTGTATGCCGAGTACTCGGAAGGAGGATCTTATTACAAGAGTCGTGGCCCCAGGAGGGGGTGCCCTCTGAATAATCTTTCTTCCGTGGATAAATTGATTGTTGATATTGACAGTCTAGCCAGATTAAAGGGATGAGTATCCTATGTAATTCGGAGGGTGAGGGACAGAGAAAAGTGGGTCCCGTTCGGAACCCACACTGTCCGAACAAGTGTGGATCCCGTGAGAGACTCACCCCTCTGTCTCTCTTTCACCAGAATTGCACCTACAATTTGGTCAAATTGCAGGATATCCTGGTCCAGATTAAAGAGGTGTAGCTGGATCTCCTGCTGACAGAAGCTAACGTAAACGGGAAACAAACAAATAAATTATCACTTCATTTAATAACAAAAAATTTACAACTCTTAAAATTTTAACACAATAAAAAATTACAATATAATCACTCTCTCTATCACATTATTACTTTTTACTATAATAAATATTAAAAATTACTTCTCTATTCACTTTTTTACCAAATTTAATATCTTAAATTTTTAATTCCCTAAAATTTTAATACACAAACGCAACCTAGGTAGCCTAGCCTTGAAAGCGAGAGCAGGCTTGTTTGTTTTTATCTGCATGAGTCGTGCTACTGTCAATTCAAATTTTTTTACTAAAAGAGCTATAAGTCTATAAGTCTATAAGTCCATGTTCCAATATCCGTGGCCACCCATACATTAACTTCCTAATCATTGAGTGCTACATGACATGATATCATCCGCTTATTATCACACCTGCCGGTAATAAATTATCTTTGTTTAGATTACTCCTCGCGTGATCCAGATCTGGAGTTTATAACTATGGCGGACCTGCCAAGTGATTAGGACTCATATGTAATGTGTGGGTTAGACTTACATGTCGTGTTGGATTATTTATTGAATGAATACCGTAATCCACTGTGAGCGTGAATGAGTCTGCGCTAACTCTCCGGAGTTAATATCTGCGTTAGGTAGGTACACTCAGGTGTCCTACCGCACAGAATTTTTCCTCGTTATCCAAAAACAAATATAGATTTTATGAGTTTGCTTTTCTTGAAGTGTCAAGTTTGAATCACCCCTACTTAGCCTCAACGACTTCTTAGGAGAGTCCACTCCAGAAGACTTTTCGAGTTAAATTTTTCTTTGTTATAAAAAAAAAACTCACTTTTCTTATTTCATTTTTATTAAAGCAAAAAATAAAAAAATATAATAATAAGCACTAAAAGCGTAGTTAAGTGTTTAAATTGGCTGGATCAACTATCAATCGGAATCTTAAGGCTCAAATATCACCGGGGCATGTTCATTTTTAAAAAAATTATAGGATTTTAATAGAATTGTGAATATTTATGTAGATTAGAGTTTTCATAAATTTTTATATAAAGGTTAGTGAATTTTTTAAAGATATTTATTTTTTGTTGTAGTTTGTAAAAATGTGTAGAGATGATTTGATGTAATTTTTTAATAAAAAAATATTACAGTTAAATGAAAAAGTATTGAAAAAGTATTTGTTATAATTTTTTTAAATAGTACTAAAATTTGTTAAAGATTATATAAAATATATGGGTGTTTTTGTATAAATTTTTAAAATTTTAGATAATATTTTTATGAATAAATTTATATTCTATAAAATGTGTGCAAACGAAAATGCCCCTACTCTAGTCTAGCTCTACCCATAATTTGACAAGACAGAAAGAAAATGCAGTTCTGCCTTTATAAAATGGTACAGTGTTAACTTAATAGCAAGTGGACAAACTTTCTATTTATGTCTAGCACACCAGGGTCCTACAAATAGACAACCTGGTCCTAAAATTGGTCCACCTTATTTTTTTCTTTCCTTTCTCTGTCTTTTGTTCGAATTTTTCCTTTCAACCTTTACAGTCGTACTCTACTGTTTTTTTTTTATGGGTACCCCATGCCATTGCCGTACTCGTCTTAACCTAAAAGGCCCTTTCCCTCAAAGCAAGGGGCGCTAGCCGAGTGTCGAGCATGCGCCAGTGCTGGGCCACTGGCCCTCTGTTGTAGTCTGTGAAGATCACATCTGCCCTGTTACGGAAGCAATTAATACCAACAAGAGAGGAGTTAAGGCTGGAGAGAGAGAGTGTGTGGGGGCCGGGGCGGAGGCGGCTGATTGATGAGGTAGCAATGAACGAACGAGAAGGTTTCAGTGCCGGACAAATCGACTTTTTGAGCTTTCAAGTGAGAAAAAGCTCGAGAGCAAGCGAGTTGTCAAACTGTGTTTCTCAGATATGTAGTTCGTGGTTCACCCAGGGTCATACACGCATCTGTAGTCGACCATGTGATACTTTCTTTACCCTCGATGGAATCAAAGCAAGAAATGTGCAACGAGCTCGAGGCTCTTTCCTTTTCTCCAGTTCAATATCTTTCCTTACTATAGCCAGTGGCATGATCCCAAGCCTCACAGTCGAAAATATATACCATGAGGAAAGTCACTCCCCTCCACCATTCCAACATACGAAAAATCCCATTTGACATATACTGTCTATGCCTTGAGTTCCACGGTATAAATAAACTTATCTAAAAAATTTGAGTAGAAATTTCACTGTTGTGGCTGAATTAACCACATAAGAAGGAGCATGCGCATATAGATTCTTTAACTCGGAGGTATAGAGGAAAACAAATTAACTGACTCTCTTTCACACATCAATAAAACAAGAAAAGGTGCACCGATGAAATGCGTTTTTGTGGGGTTCCTATCCTATTCTTGTCACCGTTCCTGCAAGAAGCCAAAGGGGTTTCCTTCTTTCCCATGCAATTGTGTTACCCTACACTGCTTGCCCTGTATGGCAGAAAGATGTACCACGGGGAAAGTGACTCCATAAACTAGTACTGAAAGCCGCCACCCAAGTTGTGAAGTATCTCATCTTCATCACGTTATCTCATCTCTATCGCTAATGCAGCTATAATATATTTTGCGCTTACTGCGTGCCACTAGTACAGCATGTTCCCACTGAACAATATTGCTATTTGCGCGTCTCTTCTTTCCACGTACCCTTCTATTGGAGAAATCAAATTCTAGACTTGACAAATCATTAAAAAAAAAATTTACTATCTTAATACAAAATAAGCTTAAATGCACCCATAGCACCCACGTGTTATTGCAAATATATCTCTTTGCTTGACTTTGTTCCTGAGGTAAGATTTCTGTTTAAAAAATATATGGGTGTTTGTGAGGTAAGCTTTCTATTTTAAAAAATTAACAAAAAGTAGACACTTGACATTAGTCAACTACTCGTGCACAAATAAAAAAAATGTTGTATTTTTGTGTCCTCTGTCTGCACGTTAAAGGTCTAGTGCATATACACTCATTTCACAAGAGGGTGCTGGCTGAGCCTTGACGTGGAGATAGTGGGCCCAAGACACTACACTTTTTTAATTCGTGCACACGTAATTAACTTATGACATGTCACTATTTTCGATTAGTTTTTTAAATAGAGACAGATGGCGAGATATTTTTCAAACAAAAGCTTACCTCATGAACACAAAATCAAATTTCTTTAAGAGACGAATATATTTGCAATATTCAAATACTGTATATATAGAGTATGAGATACATTTAAGCCTACAAAATATATACCATATATCCAGTGTCCTTTGTGTCAAACAGCTTCTTTTTTTGCAGATCTAGCTAAGAGGAGAAAGCCGGTACGAGCAACGGAGTGAGTTGAAATTTGTACCAGTGTCTAAACGAGGCAGTGGTGTTTCAATCGACAGTACTCTTTGTAGAAGATGATCACAGACCCTTTATCGGCAACGTATAATCATTACCCCTCCTTTCTTGCTATATCCAGAATCACCGAAAATCTTTGTGAGAATAATTTCACTTTTGTACCTTTCTCTTTTAAGAGATTTTTTCTTTTCTTGTCAACTCCTTTGAGTATCTCGAACTGAAATCTGCTTCCTAAGAGAGCAAAAGATTACCCTGTACAAGTAGCCAGAGAGGAAAAACAGACAAGCAGTAAGTTGGGCGGGGCTAGTCTGGGCCTTCATTTCCCAAGCCCAAGCTCAAATCGGGAGCAGGAAATTACTCCAGGGAGAAAACAAATCTAAAGAGGCCGAACTCGTAGGCTCCAGCTTCGAGGGGGAACTTGAGGGAGAACAGGCCCAGGAAGCTTGCCCCATCCAATCAAGGGACGCCGACTCTCAAAAGGAAGATGGTGTAATAAAATTCAAAGTTTGTAATTTTAAAATCAACATTCACCCATCATAATTTAACCATCTCATTTGTGGACTCTTAGAACCTATTTTATTTTCCTTACAGTCCAAATAATTGAAAAAATTATAATTATGGATTTGTGATATATAGACTTGCTTTTTAATTATTTATATATATAATTTAGGGAAATTGACATTTTAGTCCATAAGTTTTGGACACTTTTCATTTTAGTCCTTCAGTTTCAACTTTCAAATTTTTAGTCCTTGAATTTTCATATATGCTTAACGACACATGAAGCGGTCGACCGGATATATGTGTAGAAAGTGAGCGGTCGACCGCTACATGGGTCAAAATTGCTGACGTGTCAGAGAGCTCCGTTAAGTATATGAACGGTAGACTGACGTAAGAACTATTTTGTAAAACAATGAAAACTCAAAGACTAAAAATTTAAAATTTAAAACTGAAGGACTAAAATGGAAAAATGACCAAAATTTAGAGATTAAAAAGTAAATTTCCCTATAATTTATTGTGTGCAGTAATGCCTAACAAATTAGTTGTGAGTAATAACTATTTGTTGCGCCCCCACGGCCCACCACCCAATGTCTGACATAGGATTTGCAATACAGATCTTGTTCAGGGGTGGAGATTATTTTAATGCGCGCATTTTATGTCCTAACAATGAACGACATTAAAAAACTAGCAACGACATCGAGCAAGGTGACAAATCGGACGCGAGCTTCGTGGGTGACAACGACGATCTGATATGGGAAGAAGCATCGAGTACGGAGTTCACTCCCGCTTCATGCGTCGAAACACGTCTCCAACCAATTGTTTCACGCTTCGAAGTTTGACCCAAACGAGCATCAATGTTACTACAAAGTTGGGAGACCCAAAAAAAAAAAAAAAAAGAAGGAAAAGACGACTGGTTCAATCACAGGTGACAAGTTGTTGTGCTCCATGACTTTTTTTTCTGGGTAATTAAAGTGCTCCAAAGTCCAAAGGAAATAAAAGGGCCCGAGAATACTCGAGGAAAAAAAAATCGGTGGCTGAGATGCACGGAGTTGATGGGATCACGGTGACTCATCAGTAAGCTTTTCAACAGGTGTCACAAGGGAGCTGATAGCAATTTAGCAAAGCTTCAAATGGCATTTCCTCGACCCAAATATATAATTATTGACTTTTGATCTGTATGATCATTTTGCAGAGATAGTTTTTTACTTTATTTTTATTTTGTTTTGTCTTTTGTGACTGTGGACTTGCGAAGGCCGAAGGGTGAGGAGTTTCAAAAAATATCAAAGATGGCCCCAGATGTTTGTTTAAATGTCACAAAGCCCCTTACGAATATTGCATTCGAGTTTACCTACTCCCAAAGGGTTGACTTTTACTGCCTTGGAATAATTGACATATTTGGGGGTGTTTGGTCGTGGAAATTTTGGATAATATTCTCGAAATTTTAAAAATCTTTACTTTATTGAGATTTATTGTAATTTGTGAAAAGTAGAGAGTGTATGTGTAAAAGTTAAAAATTTTGGATTGTATTTATTTTGTTGGAAATTTCGAACCCCAAAATTTTGGGAAACAAACACCCCCTAATTGCTACATCCGACGTAAAGTTCAAGCCAATTATTATAAAAAAGAGAAAGAAAAAAAAAGAACGGAAAGGTATAACAACTTCAAAATTAATTCAATTTTTTTCCCGAAAATTCAAATTGAATATTAAAAAACCAGTTTTGTTGCTTCAAATCAGTTTTTCAGAATTCTGTACTATTTTTTTAGAGATAAATTAAATAATTAAAAAGGTTCAATTTTAATAAGATATTGTTTTCTTCTTATAATGCAAGGACCTTATTTAAGTCTTTTTTTTTTTTCTTTCTTTATCTTATTTAAGTCGAAAGACTGGACACTCATTAACTTTATGACAATTATAGACGAGTGTCCGACAATCGAGAAAGGGACAATTTTTCTTCAAGCGGTGAAAGGAAAAAAAAAAGAGAAAATAAACTTTCCACACATAAACTATCGTATGCTTGACACTTTGCACCCCAAACTATCATCTTTAAGACATTGTACCCTTAAACTACCAATGTTAGACACTTTGCATTCTAAACTACCAATTTTGACTACAAATATTAAACATTTTGCACCCTTCATTTGACAATAATACCCTTAATAAATTAATAAATTTACAACAATATCTTTACTATATACAAAATAGATCAATGACATTATCGTTATTTTAGTCTCAAAATTTGAAAAAGGGTGTAAAATGTCAAAAATTTATAGTTAGATGGTGTAATGTATTAAAATTGATAATTTAGGGTGCAAAGTATCAAACCTATAGTAATTTGTGGGTAAAAAATATATTTTCCCAAAAAAAAATATATACGACAGAAACGAAACGTATGTAAATACTAAAAACGGGTGGCTTTGAAAAATGGGGAAGGTTCGCAGAAGGAAAAGGGCGTATGGAGCAGATTGGAATGGTCAGGGCGTCATCTTCCTCTAAGTTCTATTACTCTTCCCCTCTTTTTGCCTTTTAAAGAACTCCAAAAAAAAACAAAGAAAGGTGGAAAAAGCTTGAAAATCAAAGGTGGGTCTGGTTTGAAATTATGAAGAGAGAGAGAGAGTAGTATAAAGTACTGTATTCCAAAGTATACGCACAAAAGTCAAAGTGATTTGGCAGTATATATCTGCAAGAAGGGGGCACTGGTTAGGGTTTTCAGTTTTCCGCTGGTCTCTTCTCAAGTTCAGCAGCTGGGTATTGCTTAGGAAGTCACTATCAGTATTTTTAGCAGGGGAATTGTTTTATATGCGTTGGGTTACTGCGTGTTCTGCCTCAAGTTTTGGGTTTTTCTTTGCAGTTTGTTGTGGTTTTTAGGCTTTAAAGAGACGTTAGTGGTTTTGGTGAACTAGTAGGATTTATGAAGGTTTAGTAGGTCTGTTAGAAAAATTTTCACTTGTGAGTCGTGGACTACTATGTTGTATTGGTGAATTTGAAGGTTTTGAAATTTTCTTCTGTTGTTTGGTTCGTATTTTGATTTGGGTCTGTGTTAAATTATATCTGTTCTGCAAAGTTGCAACTTTTGTCTAACTGTAACGATCAGGAGGTCATAAAAGTAAAGTTTGGCTTAGAAGCTACTTGCAGTCTGTGATTAGGATTTCCTAATTACTTCTCTTCTGTAAAGAGCTTTAAGATTTTTCGTTTTTCTGGGGCGGTGATGATGATTGCGATTCATGGGTAGTAGAACGGTGAAGATTGGTGCAGAGGATGGTAATAAAGTTATGAGCGGGATGCCGAGCTTCGTTCCTGCAGTTCCCAATTCCAATTCCCTGTAAAGTTCCTTCTATTCCTCTCTGTCAGAACTTCACCTTTAATTTGAATTGCAATGTTAAATTTCTTTCGCTGTTTGGTTCATTGATATCTAATCGCTCAAAAACTAGATTTTTGTTTTCCAACTAAGTTTTGGGTTGTTTTACCAGCTTCCGTGTTAAACTTCCGTGATGGATGTGCTTTTTTGACATTGCTACCATTGGTATTCGAAAATAAATTCTTCTATACAGCAGAAAATTGGTATCATGGGCGCTATTGAGATGAGGGAACAAACGCTCCATTAACTGAATGTAATTCAGGAATTTGGTTTTTTGTTGAGGCGAGTCACCATCTTCTGAAAGTTTTTCTTGGCTTTTCTGCAACTTTCTTGGCAGTCCAATAGAAGAAAGTTGTTCTTACTATATCTGATGATGCGCCTTGGCTAAATTTCCTTTCCTTAAGGGGCAGAAATGTATTAGTTCAATCTAGTTTTAATGATTTGGTCAGAACAATGAGGTGGTGGACATTGGGATCGAATTGATTCAAATAGGAGAATCTATAGACTAGCAGCTGGTATAATCTAATATCTCCCTGGTCTACGAATATAAGAATTTGAAGCAACCCATACTGGTTTAACTGTTTTGTTAGAGCATCATAAGACCAGTCTGTTTGTTTTGGTGTAATTTTTTTTTCTGCCAAATCCTTTTTCTTTTTACAATATCTCTTTTCCCAGTAAATAAGTTTAGAAGTTTGAAGTTTTTTCCTTGATTTTCGTGTCATAGTGGGATAAAATTTGGGATTCATAATAGATTTCATTTATACAGCTTAGGGTGTTAAGATGGATTGACTCGGTCATTCATTCGATGCCGATTGTCGAACTCGATGTAGTTATAGCAGACTTTAAAGTTATGTTCAAAAGTTTGGTTATGATTTGATCATATGGAGCTTTTAGAAAATCGATGTGTACTTCCATAGTTAGTTGTTTGCATAGCTTTTAGACCTGGCTGTGGGAATATGGATTCAATGGCTTTTGAGGATTGTCATTTCTTCTTAGTTTTATTGCTAATGGTTCAATCTTTGTGGCTTACAGTGGCACAGAAGGAAACACTATTCGTTCTTCTCGAATTTCAGAGTTTGGAACACTTGAGCAGTCACTTGGATTTCGTATAGAGGATGCTGTTGACCTAAGTATGTGGCTAAAATCTCATTCTTCACCTGATCTAGACTCTTGTCTTGTTGTTGGCTTAAGCATTGTCACCAATGTTCATGTGGTAGGTGGTGAATAAGCATGTAGGTACAAGCTTCCTGGTAACTTTCCTCATGAACATGTGATAATTAAGTATCTTTCTCTGCTAATTCTTACGGCCTTATGTCTTCTAGGGTTGTAGGGTGGTTTCAAGGACCATATCCATTTGCCGTTGGTTTCCAATTTTTCCTTTTGGGTAAACTTTTGTCAATTTTTTCTAGAGCTTCTGCTGGAGTATTATCATAAAAAGCATGTAATAATTCAGGGATCATAGGAATAACATTGCAGAAAATATATTGGTGTTTCTGAGGTACTACAATTGTAATTTTTCATTCATGTCATAAAGTGTATTATGGATTTCAAGAAATTTCGAGGATTGTGCCATAACTCGTATTACAATTTCAAGATGTATCTTTCTTTACTTGTTGTGTCACATGCTCCATACCCTTCTTTCCCTATTTAATAATTTTATCCTTTTCAGATCCTGTATATAACCAGATGAAGTCAAGCAGTCAGGCACTAGGTACAGACATTCGATTCTCCTCTTTAAATAAGGTAATTCTTCATATTCCCTTCACAGTTGCTTGGTTCATGTTCAATAAAATTAATACTAAGAGACAGCTCTCATGCTCTTTCTCTCCTGCAATGTGGAATTTAGTCCCTTGCATCATCAGATATAAATCTATCTGCTGGTATTGTGGCTTCTCAGACATTACAGCTACAGAATGATCCACATGCAAATCTGGTTTCTACATCCGGAGGCCATCGTGAAAACTGGGGAGAGTCCACAATGGCAGAAGCAAGCCCAAGGACTGATACCTCAACAGACGACACTGATGACAAGCACGAAAGGGTTAAGTCTCTTAAACCGGTTATTCATGTATAGATGCTTCTGAGTGCTGCTACTATGTGCTTAATTGATGCTAAAACTCATTGATCCTTTCGGTTATTTCGTATGATAATTCTTTGATCAGAACCGTCTTTCCTCATGGAGTAGCCTTATGAATGTAGCTCATTGAGTTTGGCTGCTCTTAAGTTGTGGGTTTTAAGTTTTATCCTTTCCTTGTGCAGCATGAAAGGGGTCTATCGGCTGCCTTGGCAGTCTCTGATTCAAGTGACAAATCCAAAGAGAAATCAGGGGATCAAAAGGTAACATGATTTGGACTACCAAGATAACGTCCGAGTAACTGATTGAATAGCTCTAATTGTGTTGAAATCAAAATTTTGCAGACACTACGCCGGCTTGCTCAAAATCGTGAGGCTGCCAGAAAGAGCCGATTAAGGAAAAAGGTATGCTCTTTTGTGTATCAGTCCTTTTTTGTTCACAAACATTGTTTTTGTTGTCATGCTGCTGCATTTTATTTTCTAATTGCTGCATATGCTGGAACACAACTTGGTGCTTCTTATAATAGGCTCTGTGTATTGCGCAAAAAGGTTGTGAGTTACAGATGTCTGCATGTTATTTAAGTTATAATTTTCCCTTCTCCATTTTATAGGCATATGTGCAACAGCTTGAGAGTAGCCGACTAAAGCTAACCCAACTAGAGCAAGAGCTGCAGCGAGCTCGCCAGCAGGTTGGATAATATCATCCTCTACTATGTGCATTTTCACTACCGCATTTATATTTGGCCTTTTCAATTTGAATGGTCTGTACGTTGTATTTTTCTTATATTTCTGTTGATATTCTTTGTGCAGGGCATATTTATTTCAAGCTCAGGAGACCAATCCCACTCAATGAGTGGAAATGGTATTTAAACTTCATTTCCCTTTTGATTGTCTATGGTTTGTCCACCTACAGCTGAAATAGTGATCACATAATTAGTGTACAATAATTCTCCAAACATCTGTCTTGATTTCAGTCTGTCTAAATTTCATGACCTTCATGGGTTATTCAGCTGTGGTCTCTGTGAAACTGGGGTGACAGTGAATCTTAGTCTGAAACTTGGAAAATATAAAAAAATCTAGTTGTTGAAGGCTCATTAATCAGGCTAGTTTAACCTTGCTTCACATTATTTATCATTCCTGCTTATTGAAAGCTTAACAAACATTTCATATGTAATGTATGGATGAGATTTTGTGCGTGAAGATATTCCAAGTAATTTTGGAATATGTCCACTTATTCTCAACAAGCATTGGCTTTTCTTCTGCTTTCGTTTTGGTTTTCTTTTATGAACATCTTGATTCCAGACACTTTTCAATTCTTGAATTTCTCCCGCTGCTTTGATGGTAGTGTCATCCTTTTCTTATTTTTTATGAAATCCACTTTTTTCTTTCCCTTGTGTGACCTGAAGTACCTTTCTGATGGTGACTGTGTATTAGTAGTTGCATCTGAAAGTCATATAAAAAATACAAATTTGCAAAATTGTGGTTGATATTATAATAATGTATACGAAACTTTGGTTGAGTCTTGTGTTATTCTTGTAACTAGGTTGAACCTGCCCACCTGATGACAGAAGTTATGGAGAGAGAGTTTTAATACTGTTTGCTTTGGCTGTTGGTGTGTTGCATAAGTTAGCTATATCTGCTGATATAAGCTTCTATAGTGCAGTTTTTGGTTTACTAACAGAGTACGTAAAACCAGTCAGCTTAAGGCTGGGTCTGAGCATGTAATGAGTCTTGGGTTGCATTTATCTTTGTGTTTCATTGTTCCGGATAAAGATCTTTCTGTAAAAGATTTTTCATGTTTATTGCACTGTTGTATAGGTGCTTTGGCATTTGACGTTGAGTATGCACGGTGGCTTGAAGAGCATAACAAACAGATAAATGAGCTGAGGGCTGCAGTCAATTCACATGCGGGTGACACTGAGCTTCGCACTATTGTTGACAACGCTACGGCACACTTTGATGATGTTTTTAGGCTGAAAGGCATTGCAGCAAAAGCTGATGTTTTCCACATCTTGTCAGGAATGTGGAAGACACCAGCAGAACGGTGTTTTATGTGGATTGGTGGCTTCCGATCATCTGAACTCCTCAAGGTCAGTATCTTGTCATGCTCTCAATTTTCTCATCTGCTGGAAATTAGAATGTGATATAGTGGACGAGGAACCGATTTCACAAACGTCCCATGTCTCCCTGGAAAGAATGGAGTCATGCTGATGTGGCAATTGACTTCAGAATGAATATATATTTGGACACCTTAGATGGCTTAAATAGAGCTCACAGACCTACATTGGATTGAAACTGATATCTTACCCCGTCTCTAGTTTATACGGGAACAGATGCACTTTTTCCAAAGACCACTTGTCAGTGCGAAAATGTTTACATATCGTTTTCGGCAGAATAGAAATTACGAAATACAGAATTTCACCTGCCAAATTGTGGGAAACTATGGAATCCAAAATCATAATTTCTAGGTTGAAATATATCTGACCAATATATATGTGAGCCCTGGAATTTTAATGAATTGTCTGTAACATCGCCAGATAAAGGGTAATGAAAGAAAAAAGTATGTACAAGATGAATTAGTAACTCTAAATGCATAATCTGGCAAGAACAGCAATAACAAAAGCACACTCCTAATGAAGCAAAAAATGCTGGGGGTGGGAGAGGGGGAGATGAGAAAATTCTTGTGTTAGAGCCTGGCTTGGAAGACAGCGAATGGATGTGCTGGAGTACTGAAAAATGAAACCCCAATCACGCTGTGCAAACAAATTGAAATAATCGCATGTAGAGATATAAACTTTTATTTTAGACGTGGGGGTAGGGATATAAGTTCTGAGGATGCTTCTTCGAAGTTACAGTAACTTATTGTTGAAGTTACTATTTTGAATTGGAGGAATATCATTGGAGTCAATTGTAGTTGTTTCTAATTGGACAATTGACAACTCTTCGAGTGCTAGACAACAATTATCAAAGATTATCAGAACCTGGAGTCATGTTGGTCGATAGAATAACCTTACAATTCCAAATACTCTTTTCTCTTTCCCCAAGTACCTGGCTATTGAAAGGAGCGTGGTGGGAACTTGTCTGTGATGGTATGCGGTTATTAAGCCAATTTGAGCAATTATCAGTCTCAAAATATTCAACACTTCTGGCTGCAACTATTCAATTAATTAACTAGGTATAAGACATTTATTTGACATTCTCAGTTTCCTGACATATATTTTAAAAGCCAAGATATTTTTATTTATGGAAGATACTCTTTAAATGATAATAGGATCCTCCCCTCCCTCTCGAATGTTCATTTGTTGACACTAGAACCCTCATGGCAGTGTTATGTTTAGATCCAAGATATTTGACATGGAAGGACAGACTGTATTATATGCTTTCTTGGGTTTCCAGTAATGGAACTTTTGGTTATCTAAATATTTAGGCACTGAGATTTTGTCATCATCCGGCTTTCTTACTCAATATGCATCTTTAGAGAGGATGTGTTGGAGGTCTTCTGACATAAAAAAAGGCATTTGCTGAGATCATTCTGTTTACAGCGCGGTGGAAAAAATTAAAATCTTCTTACCTTGTCACTATTTCGTCAGAATTTCCTTTTTCTATAATTTCATTGATAATTTTATATTGAAATGAATTGCCAATGGTGCAGCTCCTTGTGAATCAATTGGAGCCTTTAACTGAGCAACAATTGGTGGGCATCTACAACTTGCAGCAATCATCCCACCAGGCTGAAGATGCTCTCTCACAAGGCATGGAGGCATTGCAGCAATCCCTGGCTGAGACATTGGCCAATGGCTCACCTGGCCCCTCGGGACCATCTGGGAATGTGGCAAACTATATGGGTCAAATGGCCATGGCCATGGGAAAGATCGGAACACTTGAGGGGTTCCTTCGCCAGGTAATTTGGTTTTTTATTTGATCCCACTTGTTTATTATTCCACAGTTCTCACAGTCAATGCTAGGAGGTTGAGAAGATGAAGTGAACTCAAATTCATGAAACAGGCTGGATTTGAAGTGACTCTTTATACCTAGTTCTGATTCCAAGTTCTCTTTCTTTTTGACTAGCAAGAGCAAGATAGTCTGTTTGAATACTGCCTTAGATATCATGTGTAAAGCAGCAGGTCAACTAGAAATCTACATGTTTTGCTGAATGTTAGAATCTCATATTAAAGTAAATTTAGGTTCATGGTGGTCCATAGTAATGTTATCTAGTATTTGGAATCTGAGGACTCTCCAGAACATTCCTGTAAACTTTTATCTGGCGGGTCTCCTTTTCTGTTTTTTGGTGTTGGTACAGATGAGGGGATTGTAGACAAAGACATGCATCCACATCCTCCCCCCTTTCTCCCCCATTTTGAAATCACCCCCTCAGGGGGTAAAAGACAAAAAAGGGTATGTTTGTGTCTGCCTTTGAGTTGGAATAAATGTAATTTTCTTTTGGATTTAACAATTCTTTAAGAACATCTTTTGCACCATGATCCCTATTAATGATTATATGAATGTTTAGAAACATAAGCAATCATAGGCAAGTTCCCTTCTCAACTCTTATCCTTGATCCGCTTCTTTTTCCAAATAACCAGGTTTATCAGAATGCGGAAAAGCACTAATGCTTGTCTCAAGAATTAAATCTAATTCTTGTTTGCTTATAGTCTTCCATTGTTTTAGCTACGTCAAGAATTAAATCTAATTCCAGTTCTCTTATGGTCTATTTCTATCAAGTTACCTTGTTTGTCACATTGATGTGGCATTATCATTTACTTGTGAAATGCACGGATGGCTTCTTTCTTTTTTTCCTCTAAGCACGCTGATGTCTAATTATTTGCATTTATTTCATAGTTCTTTTTACTAACTTTTTTCTTCCCTTTTTCTGGCGACTACCAGGCAGATAATCTGCGTCAACAAACACTACAACAAATGCACCGTATATTGACAACCAGGCAATCAGCTCGTGCACTTCTAGCAATAAATGACTATTTCTCTCGACTTCGAGCCCTCAGCTCCCTTTGGCTTGCCCGCCCACGTGAATGACAAGCTCATAAATCCTCTAGATGAAGTTATTGTGAAGACGTACCTTCCTGGCCCCCCTACCTTATCAAGTTAGCACTTGGCTTTGAATTTCGCAAAAGGTTCAGGGATATGATTCACATGAAGTCGACTGCTGCTGTTCTTTAAGCTCAGCTTCCTTATGGGAGCTGGTTGTGGTGCTGTAATGTCAGATTGGTTGTTCATATATTATTTGTAGCTGTTGCATATGTTTGCCAAGGTCTTGTATTTTCATTTCTTGTGTTTTAGAACTATAGTGCCTATAATCTTTTATTATGTTAGATGTTGAATAGAACCAGCGAGGAAAATAGGATAGTATTTGTAATTTAGGTTACAGCGCTCAATTTGAATACCAGAATCAGATGATATATTGGTGCAAGAGTTCCTCCCTGAGTGTTTTGGACTTAAAATTTTAAGTTTTGGCTAGCTTCAACGTGTAAATCTATTTACATCTATTGTGCATATAGGGTGCTATAAAATGCAGGCAGGCATGTCGTGGATCCTTTTTTCTTGGAGAAACGAGTTACTTCAGGTTCATATCGAAACCGTGTGTATGTTTTCAGAGCTCCATTCAAGCACTGCATTTTCGAGGTAAAAAACGCACTTAGTTTATTCCAATTGAAGCGTTATTGCCTGGTGAAGCACCCTCCAAGCTCGACTGTTGAATGGATAGCTGGGGAATTCAGAAATGCGAATTATGAGGGAATGAACAGTACTGAATTCGGTCGGAATGGCAGCATGGGTGGAAAGAGAAAACTGAGATCAGATGGCATCAGAGAAACTGAGAAATACAACAAAAGTTTGGAGTAAAAGAAAGTTCGAAATTATAGAGCTGCAGGTTAAACTGAGAAGTCAGAAGCTAAGGAGAATTGGAGTTTTTGAGTGGATCTCTTGGGTTGAACCCTCTAGACTTCATTATCACATGCATGCCGGTAGGGTTGTGGTGATGATCCTCCCTTTCCGAAGTAGGTAACTTTGACTCAATCCGAATATTCAGCAGCGAGTTGAGTTCTTATGGTCACGTCTAAGAGGAGTTGACTGTCACTCCTTCAGTCTTATATTAAAATAAGGTGGGGATCTATTGAATCGCCAGCAAGAAAACAAAATTGTGATGAATTACTACACACTCTCCAACAAGGAAAAAAGAAAAAGGAGTGACGTGTCCTTTGGGGTCTTATATTTATTTTTATTTATGATCGATTTATATACTATGATTTGAGTTGGGCCATTAGGGTGATAGTTACTCATCTTTTTTTTTTTATTAGCCTCAAGTTCGTTAATTTGGACCTTTGGGTCCTTGGGGATGGTCCATCTTAGAGCCATTGTGCAGGCTTTGCCGCAATGGGCTTTCTACGGAGCTTCGTCTTTTCTGTTGTGGAATGGGGTGGGGTTCGCATAAGGGCTTGGGCCTGACGTAGAAGCTTCTAACCTTTATATACCCTAACGTAGGAGTTAACTTGCGTGTCTTCGGGGACATCCGATGAAATTGGAACATATGGAGAAGATTAGCATGGCGAAAGGATGTCACGCACAAATCGACGTGGCTTTTCCTCGTTTGGAGACACGGAAAGCCCTTCGCTACGCCCTCCCCACAGCTTACGAGTTTCGTTGGTCCAAGAACATCGAAGGTACACTAATGTTTCTGGTTTTTAGTTTATTCTCTTTGCTCGTTTCTCGAGCTTAGAACCCGAAGTGCCGGTCTAGACAACAAAATTTCTGTTTTAAAGGGTTTGTGTTCAATATCAAGCCTTAATGGTTCTATGGCTGGGGAACTTCCGCCTTATCTTGAAGTCATGGCAAGCATACCAGTTGTTTGATGAAATGGTTGAAAGAATCCTGATTCCAGTTCTTGTTATTATGCTTAGGTCAACTGACCTGGGCTAGCTTAGGATATAGCTTATTCGTTAGGGAGGGATCGAATTTATGAAGATAGCCGAGTTGGGGTCACTGGTAACGTATTATGAGAGAGAAAATGATCATATCAGAATGTCTACTTTTTTCTGCCGTTTTCTTTGGGCTGTTGTAATTAGAGTTTTATTTTTTACTTTTCACCCTTTTGCGTAAATGTAGATGTCTCCATCATCATGAACTCGTGATTGCAGGGCTAATTCTAGCTAGAAAAAGATGCCGCATAGAACCAGACCTATGACAGCCCTTTTGCTGTTTACTGGACTCAATGTGATTCTAGTGTCAACCATTACTCCTGTCTATGATTTCGTGTGCTTCCTTCCTTATTGGGAAAGAAGGGTATTTTCCTCACTCTTATTATGTATTCACTCTCGTTATTGGTACATATTTGTTCCCTACTCAAATTACTGTTATAATAATATGAACTAGTTTTTTTTTGGTCCTAAACAGCGATGACCTAATTTTGGTTGGGTGGCGATACTTTTACCGGCCATCTTAGCACACTGTTATTCATGCATCATACTATGTCTCCCCAATATATATTCAATAAGGGAATGAATAACGTCTTTAAAGATTGACAAAAATGTTAGAAAATTCATGCATGCAGATCTAGTGTATCTTAGGACTCCAGTCTGAGGAAGTTTTTTGACATGACTATTTGGAACTTTGTTGGGTTTTCCCACCAGCCAGATGCAACAAGACCAAACTTGGCCTTTTTTTCTTGTTCAACTGTCTAATTTGGTTTGTTATGGCGCTTCATAAATTATCATGGTTAAGTTTGGATCGTTTTTGTGGGATGATACTTGTGATATATTCCTGATAATCATCATGCCATTCTTTTGGGCCAGGGAACATGTACTGCATGTTACGGTGCAAAACTTTTGGTAAACCGTTTTGTAATTGGGATTAACTGGTTGTGCAGAAATGTGGGGTCCATACAGATAAGTTCTCAAAGGAGTGTGCCAACTGTACAAGTAAGATTATAAGGCATTTGCAAATGTCTAAGAGCACAAATGTAGAAGTTGAACTGAAGGATGTGCGTGGGAGTTGGATCGACTGATAAATTGTGCATGGGACATCCTCCATCTTAGATCATTATGGCAAATTTTTTTAAAAAACTAAACGCCTTATAGCAACCAATGTCTTAGATCTTTTTGCAATAAGAAATGTCTAGCATGGAAAAGCGGGTGCTCCAACAGCAAAACTCTATTTGGACAAATAGGGTTGTAGGTTGTTAGCAAGTTCATTTTCTGTAGAATCCAACAGCAAGCAGTTTACTGGTAAAGCTACACCTAGAATTCAGAGGGTTTTGTAATTGGAGAGTACTAATAAAACAAATAGTTGTGAGATGTCTTGTGGGAAGGTTGAATCGGAATGTGAATAATATGAAATAGTTCGGAATTATTGGCTAAGTGATTTCATTACTTGGTTTTGGACCCTTGTTTATTGGCTAATCAATGTGTCAAAAGTGGTAGTTGGGAACCCTGTTTGAGATTGCTTTGGTAGTTTGGGAGTGCAAATTGACTTTTTCTCAAAAATCTTTGTCTGTGCTTCATTCATTGATTCAAGTGTATGGTTCACTCTGTCTTTTATTTTGTCACTTGTTTCAGAGAGAACGACGTCGTCAAGCATGTGAACTTGCTTTAGCAAAGGGGTTGGAATCAACATAAAAGGATCTATGTGGTCACAAGAAGCCAGGATAAGAAGACATAGAACCTTTGAAGAATGAGTAGCTGCAGATTTTCTGTCAAACAATTTCATTATGTGCCATCTAGACATTGAGTCAGAAGCATTTCATCCAATTTCTTTCCTTAAAATGGTCTAGGACTTTATAGGGCCCTAATGTGGGGAGTCAAATATGGTTGAAAGGCGCAGGGAACTGAAGCAATTCAATCTTGTTGTATAATCATCCACTTTTACTTAAAACTTTTGATGTCAATTAGGAAGGTGCCCTTTTTTCTCCCCAATAAAGAAAAAAAGAAATGACAAAACAAGCACCACCTGACTCAGACACATTGAGCCACCCTTTTTGAAGTAAAAGGGAAGAATCTACATTCACTGAACATTGTCAGATTCTTGGTACACAAAAATCCGTTTGACAAAGTTACTCTTTCTTTAATCCATGTGGGGGTGTAATAGTAGAAAATTAGGGAACTCTTATGTAATAATATATTTTCATTTGAGGTATTGCAGTAATACTCATTCTTGATATATTACACTTTCCCGCCTATTTTATTTTAAAATGATACGGAAATTAACTTTTTTATTAGTTTTAAGATTCCAACAATGATGCACGCTTGTGCGGTGACGCGTGCGGGTGTGTAGGCAGCAGGACAAGTGCGCTGAGGATGATAACGAAGTTGATTGATTGATTGAGCTTTGCATTCAAGAATCCAAATCTGTGCAAAACGAAATCATACAAAATATAACAGACGAAAGGGACCCAAGCATTTGGTTAGATTCACGCTTCGTCGTCTCACATGTGCGCTCTACGCTTTCCCCCACTTGCATATGCTCTTGTCCCTCCCTTGCTTTCTCTCTCAGCATGACCGCACCTTCCCCCCCTCTTCCCCTGCTTCGCCACCACACTCTTGCTTCTCATGTGCCCTCTCGACGTGGCAACATCCTGTAACTTGTGTTGCATCGCGGAATTAAATATATGGTAAATATGCACGGAAATCTACAAAATTATGTATTAAAATGTTTTCCTATCTTTCCTCAACCCTCTTTAATAACGTCGAGAATACACCCAATATTGGCTGGCAAGTCCGGACGAACCAATAAACGGCAGAGTACACAAAGGTTTTCTTGGAGATAATTCGACCGTTGGAAACGAAGCTTAACGAGTATATAACCGTTGGATTTAAGAAAAAGCTAGAGAGGGAAGCCTGATCCAGCAGAGCAGAGCAGGTCCAACCGAAACATGGGTCCCTTGGCCTGGTCCCGACTCTTAAAATGGGAGTAAAACGGATTCCCAACCAAGTTTTTTATTTTCTGTCTTTCTTTTCCTGATTGAAAGGATAAAAAGATCACGCTAGGTAAACTTTTTATTTGAGTTTTTGGAAGATTTTTTGTAATTTGCGATGCAATTCGGAAAGAGATAGACACAACAAATAGATTTTGTGATATAATTCATGTTGTCCGAAAATTTACATAAACAACATTAAATAATATATGATCTACCTATTATATCTGTCTTTCTTCAAATTACACCGTAAAATTCGAATAACAAATTGCAAAGAAAAGGATTTTAAAACTGAGTTTTCCTCCTTCCTAAATTTTCCATTTTCTCTTTTTCTTTTATAAAGAATCCAAAAAAAATAAAAGAACAAAAAGTACAGATAAAAAAAGACGTTTACAAAAAGACGTTTATTTGTCACGGTTCAAAAAGGGTCTGATTTTTCGTGGTACGAAGAACAAAAAGACGTTTTCTTAAAATAATCATTGGGTGAAAAGTAGAATAAAAAAATGTTTAATTGATGTCTTAAAAAATGCTTGTGGTTTGATTTGATTAAGACCTTCTTAAGTCAAAATCTAGGACGTGTCAATCACATGCTCTGCTCTGTTCTTCATCCAAAAGCGTAAGTGATCAAACTTGAATGCAGGTGTACCTTTACAAATGTACAGAGGCACGCTCGGGGAAAGTCCTCTCTGTCTCTGTCCGTAGCATTTAATCCCGCCCAAACTCCTCTCCTAATCCACCACCCCTATAAATATATACTCACTCTCTCTCTCTTCAGGGGAAAATGATACTGTACTTAAAGTAAGTTTAAGCTCTCACTGTCTCACACAGAGGCGTCTCTGTGTTCTTCTTTGTTTCTGTTTTGTAGGGTTCACACTAGTATTTCGTGATCAAGGGAGCAGCGGATCTCTCATCTCAGATGTCGAGCATCCACATTGGTAGTAACGGGGAATTCGAGCCGGCGAAGCTGAACTCGTCGGCTTCGTTCAAGGCTCGATCCAAGAAGGCCGGCGCCGGCGCCGGCGTAACATCTCGAGCCGGCTCTGAAGTTGATGACTTCATCACCCTTTTGCACGGCTCCGATCCCGTCCGCGTTGAGCTCAACCGCCTCGATAACGAAGTCCGAGGTTTCTCACTCTCTCTCTCTCGTGTAGAATAGTTGAATGCACATTAGGCGGCTAGCTGGAGAGAAAGGCTGTAATTACCTTAAGCGTAATTAAAGGTGGAAATATTCGGAAAAAAGTTTTAAGGCGGAATTTTCCTTCTTTTCAAGCAGCGATTTTACCTTTATCATGTCTCTATATGTTACCCATGGTCGTTTAGACAACCATAAGTTGTTCTGTTGCATGAACAATAATGCCAATGTACAAATGTGAATTCCGTTTTCAAGAACTACCCAAGCAAAGTTCTACGAGTCTTTTCGCTTCTTTACTTTTCAGTTCTTTCTCTCTCTTCCTTCATTTTTTGTTTAGTGGTTGAATGAGATAGAACGAAACTGCAATTCATTCTTCTATTTCCTTATGATATGGAACATGAAATTGGACGCGTTGTGGATTTGACTGCATTTCAGATAAAGATCGCGAATTGGGAGATGCTTTTGCAGAAATCAAGTCCTTAAAGAATTCAGAGCGCCTCAAGGAGAAGGCTGTTGAAGAGGTGCTATTATTATAAATTCGAACTTAGGAGTTGATATTGTACAGATATCAACTGACTTCATTTGATTATAGCATAAAAAAATGGAACTCTTTTCAATGGTAGTAACTCAGTGACAAATGATACAGTTCTTCATTGTGGTGGATGTTCTTGCTCAATGAAAGTTAAACTGCAGAAGTAAGTAGATACTTTCACCTTTAGTTTGGAGTCATGCATGCCTTATGGGACTGATATATTGGACAAACTTAGAAAATGAAAACCATTGTTCAATCTGTCGAGTTGCATGCAATGAAGAGTACGAGAACAGATAAAAAAAATGACCTTTGTCAATCTGAGGACCAGAACCCACAACCATGAGAGGAAGATGCTACAAATACACACTGAAAGTACTAGCCAAACCTCGGAGGTAGATGGGAGCCCTAAGTAGGTAAAGCAAGTTGAACCCAATGTGCACAATGTTGTTTCTTTTGGCGATATAGTAGGACAGTAGGAGAATGGAGTCTAGGATGAGTTGAATCCAGATGTACTACAGCTAAAGGACTGTTCTCTGTTTTACTCTCTTGGTGGGAAGTTTGACATGAAAGATGAGAAGAAAATGCATTTATGAGCATTGTTTCAACATAAATGAATTTCATAATTGTTCACTAAGCGTGAGGGCTCCAGTCGGTGTTTGTCAACATGACATGTAGACATATATGATAAGATATAAATTCCTGAAATGGAAATGACCATAGAGCAAAACCTTCTTGCAAAAAGATGAGGTAATGGAACTTGGAAACATCTAGATTCTGTAGCATTAATAGATTATGGTTACATGTTTATTATTGTTTAACAGTCGCATTCTGGAAGGAGTGTAGTGATGGTTTAATTTAAAAGAGGTTGGTGTACGTCGGCTCATTATCTACTTGACCCATGTAGATAGCAATTGATGTTAATAGCTACACTGAAATGTGATGCCAATCCTCATTAAATGCTCCTTAAAAAAAGAGATTCTTCAGAAATTGTTTTTCACTAATTCTTTATAGCCTATTCGTTGTAGATACCTCAATACATGGTAGTGCGTCCCATGAAGGGCAGTTCTCTTGACGGCCTTTGGTTCGGGCACCTTAGATGAAGGTGCCGAAAGATGCAGAAAATAAATAGATCAATGGTCCTAAAACTATTGATATAAGCATTGTAGAGCCAAGTTATCTTCCATAGAAATTAGTAAAAGGCAGAATTGAAACTTTTTCTTACTGGTATAAAGTTTGCTCTGGAGGCCTCTCTTGGGCAGAAGTGATAGGAAATTTCATCAATTGTGAGTAAGAAATATTAAATGTGTTTTTAAGAACAATATTAAAATATTTTGAACATTGTTGCATTTTCTTGGAACTTTATTGAATACCGCGAAGAGAAAATAGATAAATTGACCCATATTGAGAGGATTCTCATTATTATGTTTGAATTTCAGCTGACAGATGAGCTTCAGAAAGTGGATGAAAAGCTTAAAGCAACTGAAGCTCTTCTGGAGTGCAAGGTACTGTTTATGCCTCTCGTTGTTGCTTAATTATAGTTATTTTTATTATAACCAAAATAAGAGGTCATCTTTCTTCTGATGACACAAGTATGCCATTATTTGCAGAACCTTGAGATCAAGAAGATAAATGAAGAGAAAAGAGCTGCGTTGGCTGCACAGTTTGCCGCTGAAGCCACTCTCCGGAGAGTGCATGCTGCTCAGAAAGACGATGAAATGCCTCCGATTGAGGCCATTATCGCTCCACTGGAGGCAGAGCTTAAGCTGGCCAAGCTGGAGGTATAAATTATATCTTAACCTTCTAATTTTCTGACATCTTCTAGTTGTTTATGGTCATGCTGTTTGCACCTAAACTCTCTAGTGGCAATTCTTAAAATGTAATCAGGAAACTTTTTTTCTACTTCTGCATGACGTTTGGGTCTTTTAGGTGGCAAAGTTGCAGGATGACAATAGAGCACTTGATCGGCTTACTAAATCCAAAGAGGCTGCTCTTCTCGAGGCTGAGAGAACTGTTCAGATTGCTATGGCTAAAGCATCCTTGGTTGATGATTTACAGAACAAAAACCAGGAGCTACTGAAGCAGATCGAAATATGCCAGGTTTATATCTCATTCAAAAAAATTTGACATCCATGTAATTGAAGGCATACTCTGGATGTACAAATGAGTGGCACATTCAGTTTGATTTGACATCTTGCTCAAATTTCAGGAGGAGAACAAAATCCTTGACAAAATGCATCGGCAAAAGGTTGCAGAGGTTGAAAAGCTAACTCAAACTGTCCGTGAGCTTGAGGAGGCTGTTTTGGCTGGTGGGGCTGCTGCTAATGCTGTGCGTGATTATCAGAGGAAAGTGCAAGAGATAAATGTAATAACTGTTACTCCTGGAATTTTCAGTTAGTCTAAGGGACTCTCATTGTTTTAAGTGTGTTAGAAATGCTCCATATAGCTTCTAACCTTTGAGCTTGCACATAGGAGGAGAGAAAGACTTTAGAACGGGAGGTAGCTCGTGCGAAGGTTACTGCAAATCGTGTTGCCACTGTAGTTGCAAATGAATGGAAGGATGGCAATGACAAAGTGATGCCCGTAAAGCAATGGCTTGAAGAAAGAAGATTTTTTCAGGCATGTTACGAGTTCAATGCCACCTAATCATGTTCTTCAAAATTCAATAGCTCATATCGTTTTAGCGCATCACTTTCCAGTGAATTTTGGGAGCATCCAATCTTCCAGCTATGCAATCCTTCCTATGCGATGGATAGGAAGGGTTGGTATTAATTTGTTCTTATAATTGTATTGGTTTATTAGGGAATAATCCTTTGGAAGGCAGTATTTGAACTGACATAATATGCGTATGTTTATCATTCTGTATCCCTAGGCAACCTGGGATTCTTTCATGGCAGAGGAAGGAGAGGGATGGACAACAATCTTTCCTTCTCTCTTGTTTGTCATAATAATGAACAGGATGCTCCTTGTTAAACCAGCTCTTCCTCAGAACAACTCTGGGTGATGTATGGTTTAGTGAAATGCTCATCAAAAATACCACTCGTATGATAGATTGAATATTGTATTTTCTCCAGATGCATGAACTAAATGTAGTTTACATATTGCTGTAGGGAGAAATGCAACAACTTCGTGATAAATTGGCAGTGGCTGAGCGCACTGCAAAAGCAGAAGCACTACTTAAAGTGAGTAAGCCAACCTGTTACAATCTCTTGCAGCTTATGTTCCTTCTTAACAAGCTTTCTTACTGTTGATCTATTGCTTGATTTCTTAGGAGAAATACCAATTACGATTCAAGGTTTTGGAGGAAAGGCTTAAAGCATCTAATGGTAGTTCCCGCGTTGCCTCAGAAGGAAGAAGCATAAGCAATGGACCTTCCAGGCGTCAGTCTCTTGGTGGAGCAGAGAATTTCTCTAGGCCATCGTCCAATGGGCATATATCAAAGAGAACTTCGAATTCACAAAATGGATATCTCAGATCCAACAGTGCTAGCACATTATTAAAGCATTTTAAGATCTCATCTAGATCGTTTGATGGGGGTAGTCAATCCATGGAAAGAGATAAGCTGATGCTAGACTCAAGCGTGAAAGATAGTGTGCCCTGCAATACCAGTGATCAGACTCCAACTAGTGAAACAAATGGTACATATGAGGAGGGGACAAATGGAACTCCTATTGAGAAAACCAACCTAGAGCATGAAGATTATGTTTCTGGAATGCTGTATGATATGTTACAGAAAGAGGTCATGTCGCTGAGAAAAGCTTGCCATGAGAAAGATCAGACACTCAAGGACAAGGATGATGCAATTGAGGTCAGACAATCTACCCACTTTTTTTTTTCTTCAGCTTTTTGTGACCCACTTTCTGCTCTTGATGTTATCTGTTGTTGACAAAACTGAAATTTAGCAGATGTTGGCTAAGAAGGTTGATACATTGAACAAAGCAATGGAAATTGAAGCCAAAAAGATGCGAAGAGAAGTAGCAGCCATGGAAAAGGAAGTTGCTACAATGCGCGTTGGCAAGGACCATGATCAAAGGTTACGGCGGTTAGGTGCTCCAAGGGGAGCTGTTAATTGTTCTCATATAACTTCTGCAAGGTAACTTTCTTAATTGTACGAGATTAAATCTGTGGTATAGTTCTCTCCAGTGTCTGTGTGACTCACACCTAGCATATCTGCATATCCTTGGTTTTTATTCTTTTTCTTTTTTAACTGAAATACATATATGGGATAGACTCTATCACGATAGACTGATAGAGTAAAGAATGTCCATAATGATGGTAACTTGCACATTTAATCTGTGAAACATGGTTTAGCAAGAGCGAGAATTCGTTGTTTGTTATAGGAGCTCAACATGTAAAGCTATATGTTGTGTCTCCCACTATTGGGGATGCTGCAATATGAACAACTGCTGCTAGGAACTTACAAATCGTTCATTTAACAATTAGATTTTTATTCATATTTCAGGAATGCTCGAATCTCATAGGCAGCTGAATCGGGTGACATAATTGAACCAAACAAGGCATGTTTTCAATTCCTGAGCTCTGTGTGGTTTTCTCTTCAGGATTTTTGCCTTTCACCTCTCCATCTCAGCCAGGCAGTCAATTTGTAAAGAACTGAATCCAGGAATTCCTCCTGTCCTGTATATTGTTCCACTAATGTTATTATAAGAATTCTAGCAAAGTTAACGATGCCTTGAAATTCCTTCAAGAAGCTTCATGCAATTTTTGTTATTGTTCTTGTTGTTTTGGTAAGTGCCGCGGAAGATCTTTACCAATTCTTTTCTTTTTCTTCCTTCTTCTTCTAGGAATCTTTACCAGTTCTGTTTTGAGGCTATACATACCTTTTCAGAAAAGTTGAACCCACAACTTGTCTACGATCTGTGCATTATAAATCCAACAACTTAGCTTCGATGTTTTCTATAACAATTGTACCTTGGCAACTTTAATGAACTTCCTAACCGACTTAAAGTCAATACACACATTTTATTGAGAAGGTGGACTGTCTGCAAATTACCTCCAACTCCTTGATCCAATTTTCATCGTCTACGATTGTTTTATAGTCGACGGACAAATAATTGATTAAATGAGGACAAAATTGTAAAAGATTATGCGCATTAATCCTGTTTTTCTGTAATAATGAACTTTATTTTTTAATTTAAACTTATTAAATTAAAATTTGGTGATTATATCCGTCAATAATGACTCAATATGATCCAAATCAAACATGCTGATAGGAAATGCCACAAATTGTTAGGCCTGGCCAGTCAATCCGTTCCTGGGCCTAAAATTAGGTATTTATGCATAAGTGAACAAGCCTTTTGATTAGCGAGGGTTTTAGAAAGCAGGAAGAGTAGTAGGGTTTATGGTGCCCCAGTAGGCCCAAAAGGGATTGGATCGGTGCTCTTACATCTCTTCGTAATTTCTGCAACTCAGACAAAAAAGAAAGAGAGACAGAACGAGAGGAATAGTTTCATGGCGATTCTTTTTCTCAGGCCATCGTCTCCTTATCGTCTCTACCAACCTCTCCGACTACGCTTCATGGGGTCTCGCTTCCTGCTTTCCTCTCTCCATTCTTTTTCTTTTCCTCCTCTGTCTTCTTCTTCGTCCATCTCTTTCTCTTGTCCCCCTCGATTCTTCTTCAAGCCTTCAAGGTAACTATGTTACTCTTCCAACCCATCTCTCTTTGCTTAATTTCCGCTTGGTTCACAGAAAAACGCAGGAACATAGGAGTAGAGTTGCCTAACAGTGATATATTTTGTATTTTTTTTGTGGTTTTTTGGGAAGCAACTGAAGACGAGTGAAGGGGCTTGGCATAACCGAGTGAAAATGCCTGCAATATGGCTCAGTTTCATTTGGAAGTAATTGTGGTTTCTCAAGAAGCCAACTGAGGATTGTTACTTTTTGGTCCTTCATCTTCCGTATTGAAGTAAACTTGGAAGAAAAGATAGGATTGTACATTTGGTTCCATGTTGCTTCTCTTGCATTTCAGTGACACCAAATGGGGACTGGGGGTTTGAATAGTGGCTTTGTTGTTTGCACCGTCGGTTTATTTTCGTTTGCTGTTGTTGTTGTCACAGGACGAATATTCCATTAAAAAAGATTTCGAATTGCTTTATGACTCGAAGTTACATGTCAACGAGCACTACGGAAGCTCTAGAAGGAAGTGCGACCCCAAAAGCTTACGGGTCTGAGCAAATTCAGGTAATTTTAGTCTTTACTTAAAGCTAGAATTGCTTAAAAATTGTGCACTTGGGCGCTTCTTGTTCTGGGACGTGGTTTTTGGATATCACCTAGGTAACGTAATTGTTTTTGGTTGATGCTTTTGACTTCTCACATTGATAAAGTTCTGATTTGGGCTTATACTGGTTGTGCGATGAGTTTAGGTACTGCAAGGCTTAGAGCCTGTTAGAAAAAGGCCAGGGATGTACATTGGAAGCACCGGACCTCGTGGCTTGCACCATTTGGTATCTCTTTTCTCACTTTTGTGTTTGCAGTACCCGTACCTGGCGTACCATCATTTTTTTTTTTAATTTCAGTGGAACCAAAATATAGAAGCAACTGAAGATAGAAATACTGAAGGAAGGTTTCCATCTTCATTTGGTGTGTTTGTTTAGGTTTATGAGATCCTGGATAATGCTGTGGATGAGGCTCAAGCAGGATTTGCTTCGAATATAGACGTTGTTTTGCATGCAGACGATTCTGTGAGCATCACTGATAATGGTCGTGGGGTATGGTTTAGCTTCACTTAGTTTGTCTCTGAAAGTTATTATTCTTGTGGTGGTATACTGTCTGCATTATGTTTTGCCGGACTTGTTCTGCAGTCAACCCTGACATTGATCACCACCAGTTATGCATTTGCTTTTAAGCTAACTAATCTAGAACTAAACAATTGTAACTTGTGGGCTATCTTGTTTTCTATACAATCTGGATATCATATATTTATATTCAACATGTTGAGTATCTTCTAAACATTTCTCATTGCACAGATATGAATTTGCTCCTTGATTTCCTGGGAATACACAACATTCAAAGCATCTTAGGTGTAAGGAGTTTAATGAAAAATAAAACTTCATTTAGGATTTATATTTTTTTGCATGATGTGTTTTTTCATATACAACTGAATGTCATGCATTTTTTGATGCATCTCAATGCTAGCAGAATTGGTAGGTTTGACAGCACTGTAATGTTAGCTACAATCTGTATGAATGAAAACTGGCATGAACTGTCATATTATTTGCTATCTGAGGACGTGATATTTTCCTTAATAATGTGAATAAGAATGACTCCTGGTTTTTGGGTTTGGGTCTGTTGACCTGGTTTGGTGAGGCCCTTATGGCCTGGTGTGTTGGGACCCTTACGGTCCTTAGGATTTTGGCCTTTAAGGCCTTCTGGTTTATGGCCCTTCAGGCCCTTGAAAATGATGTAGTGGGCCTTTGTGCCCCATTTGAACATTACCGGCCATGGATGGCTCTGTATCAGCACTTGTATTTCCCTCCTTTGTGAAATGAACTCCACCATTGCTTAAAAAAAAAAGACTCCTGCAGTGTTTGTTGCTTGGACAATTTATGTTTGATTATTGATTTATAGAGAATAATGAAATACCTTTTAAAATTGGACTGGAACAAATTTTTAGTCTAAAACCTGAGGACGTTGGGCAAGGTGGGGACATATTCCCTCAGGTCCCCCTGTAAATCTCTCCCTGGTTTTGGCTAAGCTGCTGGTTCTTAGCATTTTCGCAATGATTTTATGTTATGTTGAGAAAATGACTTGCCAATTATGTGCTTAAGAATTATGAGTTACTTATGCTAGATTTTAATATGTTTTGCCACCAAGTTCACTTACTTTCTTGTTTGGCTTGTACATTACAGATTCCTACTGACATGCATCCAGTGACCAAGAAATCGGCATTGGAGACTGTCTTAACGGTATTATCTCATATAGTGACAACATTAATATAAAGCTTCTCTTTTGATGTTAGCTGCTTCACAACTACTACCTTCTGAGGATTGTGGGTTAAATGTAGGTTAAGTATCTTTAAAGAAAGCTTCTCTTTTGATGTTAGCTGCTTCACAGCTACTACCTTCTGAGGATTGTGGTTTGATTGTTTTAAACATCGCAGAGTTAAATGTAGGTTAAGGATCTTTAAAGATAAAAATTGTATACATGACTGCATACATATTAGCCAAACTCTCAGTAGGAATTAGAAAATTATCTGGCAAACTACACATTTGATGCCTTTGTATGTTCTTCTCTTTGCTTTTACAATCCAAAGAGTTCAACTTATTATACTTTTTGGATTTATGGATGTGTAGCTGATTTCTATTTTGGACTCTGTAAATGAGTCACTAATAGAATAGCTTGGCATTTATGTCTTGTGAGAAAGTTCTACTTCGAATTTGATCGTTTTTAAATGGTTCTGATTGTGTTGGAAATTATACGTATCAAAATTTTCAGGTGCTCCATGCGGGTGGAAAATTTGGTGGTTCCAGTAGTGGATACTCTGTGTCAGGTGGTTTGCATGGCGTGGGCTTATCTGTTGTTAATGCCTTGTCAGAGGTCTGCATTGTCTTCTCTTTATCACTTATTTTAGCTGCTTTTTGTTATGTCCTTGAAGTATCAGCATTTAGTCATCATTTAGGTTTCTCAAGGACCGTTAATTCAAGACTATGGATTGAAAATGAAAAAACTCTCTTGCCTCCTTCTCACTCGGAGGAGAAAGAACCAAGCCTTTGCTTAGAAAATTGAAAAAAACTACCACCTCAATGGCATAAAACCTTGGTGGTCCACACCCCCCCCCCCCAAAAAAAAAAAAAGAAAAGAAAAGAAAAGAGATACATAAATCGAATTTTAAGTAAGGTCAGTTTGATAATGTGTAAAAACATCAGAAAAAAATGTAGAAACTAAAAGGGGTGCAGATGGGCAATCCAATCATAACTCTGTAGCATATCCTTGTGGTGATTGTGAAGACGTAAAGAGGTATTCTATTCTGTAGCATTTCATTAGTTTTCTAGCTTGTTTGGTCTAGAGGTCTCAGTATAGTCCTTTGTACTGTTCCTTCTATTCCTTTTTCTTTCAATAAAATTGCCTTATAAAAAAAAAAAGAAGATAGTGAAGACTTAAAGGTCTCTCTATTAATTGAGTTATCACCCCTTGTTATGTGTTCCATTCTCTTTGTTTGAGGTTTCCTGCTCTATCACCATCTAGAATTCTCAATTGAAGTCTTACGCGACAGGCACTACAAGTGACCATATGCCGTGATGGTCAAGGATACCACCAAAAATACTCTCGAGGGAAAGCTATGACAACTCTGACAACTGAAGTACTTCCACCTGAACTGAAAGATCATCAAGGAACACGCATCAGATTTTGGCCTGACAAAGAAGGTTTACTTGACCCTCCAAGGCCCTAATGATTGTGATGGTTACAGGATTTTGACTTATGATATTGGTGTAACTACAATTTGATTCTGGACTTCTCATGACAGTATTCACTACTGCTATTCAGTTCGACTACAACACAATAGCTGGACGAATTCGGGAGCTAGCTTTTCTCAATCCTAAGGTAAAATGTGGCTTGTTAGTAGGTGAATAAATGGTTCCTTACGTATATCTACTTTTCTCATCTGAAGCAGATTTTTATATTTATTGCGGATGTTTATGTTCTCCATGTCATATGCTGGTGGTAATATGAAGGTCTTCCATTTATATGTACTTGACAGCTTACTATCTTCTGTGTGTTGAACTTTGCAGCTTAGAATTACTCTCAAAAAAGAGGATAATGATCCAGAGAAGAACCAGTATAATGAGTACTTATATGCTGGAGGGTTAGTTGAATATGTGAAATGGCTGAATACCGATAAGGTATGCTTTTCCTTTTACCACCTTGGCTTCTCGTGTTGCACCCTTAGTCATCTGTTGGTGGCATCAGTTAAATTGTGATTTAATATGCTTTCACATCTGCAACTCTATCAAGATATGATTTAAATAATGTGATTTTGAAGATTCTGTATCAATAATGTGATTTTAAGCTACCACTGTGTCTAGAGGTTTGAGCCTTCCTCTTTAACGAGATAGCTGGATAACACTAGGTTGCACCCCCTAGGTGATGCAGGAGCATAAAAAAATAAAATAAAATGAAGTGTGAAAAATAAAACTAACTACCTTATTTGAATTTGAAACCAACAAAATTCAAATACAAATTTTGAAACTTAAACAAAATGAAATGACATTGATTGCGTCTTCAAGTGACCAAGTCTTCATGTAGAGAAATCACACTTGATCAACATGTCCCCATCACTAGGTCTGTGGTAAATTGGAAAATCTGATAAATGTAGCTTCACATTATTTTTCTTTCTTCCGGTGGATCTCATGGGATTTTAATATCTCTTGAGTTTTTGGTGTGTGCATCTTTTGTGAAGATGGTTGACTGACAATTCTTTGATTTAGAACCCGCTTCATGATGTTGTGGGCTTCAGAAAAGAAAAAGATGGCATCACAATTGATGTGGCTCTCCAATGGTAAATCGTTTGATACCCTCTTCTTTTACATCTCTCTGTCTTGGTCTCTCTTCGTCCAATAAGGAGCAGAAAGAGAAAAAAAAAATCAACTATTTCTTTTGACCTTTTTTTGTTTTTGTGCTTTCTGGTCTGGCCGTAGGGGTGGGGACGGGGAATGGGATTGAAATTATTGGGATGGGATTATGCAAATTGTTCATGATCAATGCTTTTTACATCCTATGATATGATTGGTTTGGTTTCTTCCTTAGGTGTTCAGATGCATATTCTGATACGATGCTGGGATATGCTAACAGCATACGTACTGTTGATGGTGGCACCCATATAGAAGGTACAAAGGCTTCTTTGACAAGAACTCTAAATAATCTTGCGAAGAAGTCGAAGATTATCAAGGTGCATATTTTCTACCTCACTGATTGTTTTGCACTTTTTCCTCATTTTGTTTGGCTTTCTTGGTTTTTTTTTGGGGGGGGGGTGAATTGTGCATGAAACATGTAAGGGAAGCATCATCTGTTTTTTCTTTCCAGGAGAAGGATATTACTTTGAGCGGTGAACATGTAAGGGAGGGATTAACATGTGTGGTCTCGGTCAAGGTTCCAAATCCAGAGTTTGAAGGACAAACAAAGGTACTGCCTATTTTACAACTTCCAATAGTGAATACTAATGTATTTTGCTCATATGGTTGCTTTTAACACCTTGATGTTTGCATCATCCCTTCACTTTCCCCATATAGTTACTGTTATCTTACCATACTGGTATTTCTGTCTGTTGCCAAAAGACAAGGTTGGGAAATCCTGAGGTTCGAAAAGTGGTTGATCAATCTGTTCAAGAGTATCTAACTGAGTACTTGGAGTTACATCCAGATGTACTTGATTCAATCCTTTCGAAGTCTCTTAATGCTCTCAAGGTACCATTCTTTTGTGTCAAAATATTGCTCTGATTGAGTAGCCATTTTGCTCGTTAAACTCTTATGTAACTCTATTTGTTCACTGTGGACATATATTGAAAGTCAAACCTTTTACTCATGGCTATTGTATCCATTATAGGCTGCTCTGGCAGCAAAGAGGGCAAGGGAATTGGTGAGACAAAAGAGTGTATTACGGTCATCATCTCTTCCTGGAAAACTAGCTGATTGCTCATCCACAAATCCTGAAGAATCGGGTAGTTCTTTGTTATCTTCTTATCTATTCAAACTGCATGGGGGGTAAACAATCAAATATTGATGATGTGGCGGTTGTGATTAAGAGTGTTGAATTATTACGTTCCAATCCTAATGTTAGTTTTACTTTATTACAACTTGTCTCATCTGTAATTCAGGGGTTTTATAAAATTGCAGAGATCCATTAATGTGCCAACAAATATCCTAATGTTTGATTTGATGCTTAGTATAGAAGTTCAAGATCCTAGAAAGTGCAATGATTCTGAGAGTCTTATGATTAAGGAGTATGTGATGTTACTATTTCACTAAATTGCATAATGCGTCTCACTGCAGTATTTAACTGAAGTAATTTTCGCTTATATGAACAAGAGTAGGATCACCATTATCATTGTCCAGTAGCCACTTCTTACCACTGAGTTCATTTCTTGTTCGAATTCATTTTGGTTGACTTCTTGGTACTGAAGAAAGGTACCTTTCTTTGGGGGTCTTTTCTGTATCATCACATCACTCCCTTAATCACGAATGGCTTGAGCAATTTGTTTTATTGGATGAATGCTGAAACTCCTTTGTATGCTCCAGTAAATGGACAAAGTTCTCTTTGGTTGGCTTGATTTTTTACACCAATTGGGATATTTTTGACACCAACTGTGGTAGTCAAATGATTATTTGGCGTAATGTCCAAGAAGGATGAGGGACAAATTTTCCATATTTGTTGGAGTAATTCAAAATTTGAGCTTAGTTGTTGTACCTTGGCAGAGATCTTCATAGTTGAAGGAGATTCCGCTGGCGGTAGTGCAAAACAAGGTCGTGATAGGCGTTTTCAGGTAAAGTTTAGCTTCTCCTAATTGGTAGTTTCGCAGTTATTGATGTTACACAATTTGCAAGCAATTGTTCAAGCTCTTTGAGAACAATCACTGAAAATGTTCATATTCTTTTGTTGGAAAGAAATTAATAATAAGTTCACAATTTCCACATTGTTGAAAGAAAGTGGTCATAGTGGAAAGCAACCATTTCTCTTCCTCAGTGCTACTGCCAACCACAGTGCTTGTTCCTACCAATACAGCTGCTCTACTACGCTGCATTTGATCTATTTCCTTGTAATACTGCCACATGAAATGTTGTTGCAGGCTATTCTGCCTCTGAGGGGTAAGATTTTGAACATTGAAAGAAGGGACGAGGCAGCAATGTACAAAAATGAAGAGATTCAAAATCTTATTCTTGGTCTTGGTCTTGGAGTTAAGGTTATATATTTGCTTTAATTATCCCTCTTTTTATATATTATTTTCCCTTAGTTCTTCATTTAGTCCACATTTTGCTATAAAAAATTGAGTGAAGGAAAGAAGAAGGAAATACTCCTCGCCTACTTTTATTATCTGGCCTCCTCTACTACTCAATCAGGGAACGAAGTGGATTAAAACAAATTCTTCTGTGTTTCAGGGGGAGGACTTCAGAAAGGAGGGTCTACGATATCATAAGATTATCATCTTAACAGATGCAGATGTAGATGGTGCACACATCCGAACATTGCTGTTGACATTTTTCTTCAGATATCAGGTAGGGAAGGGACAAAATTTACGGCAAACTTGTTTTGCTATAATGTAAGAAAGGGAAAGAAAATTGTAAACATCACCTCCAGTGTTCACTGAATTCGATCTAAAATATGAACTTGATATGGTAGTTCTTGCTTGCAGAGAGCCCTATTTGATGAGGGTTGCATATACGTTGGTGTTCCACCCCTTTACAAGGTTTGCCTTCTGCTATCGTGGAACCACAGGACATAAAACCTGAATAATCAAGTTAATTGTTGAGCTTGTTTTTGTTTGAGATGGGCAGGTTGAAAGGGGCAAGCAAGCATACTACTGCTACGATGAGTCTGAACTTACAAAGCTTCGGAGATCTTTCCCTCCAAATGCATCATACAACATCCAGAGGTTCAAAGGTGAAGCTAAAATCCAACATTCTGTATGGTGGCAAATGCATTGGGAGGGCATTTGCATGTGCTAATCCGTGGTGTTTTGATCCCTTTTAGTTTTTACCTTTCAACCTGGTATGTGCTCAAAAATGACATGATCCCATAAAGTACCTCTCTAGTTAAGTATTATTTATGCAATTGCCAGAATTTAATTTTGGTTCCATCCATATGGCTTCAGTATATGTTCTCTTAGCTTGGTTTCTTAGGCTTTTTTGTCACCACATAGTACTCTCTTTATCTATCTCAGCATCAGTCATAGACTCACAAAAGGTGACTCATGCTTCATTTTCTCCTCTGGGATCTTGAAAATGAGTTTGCAGTAAAGCCAATGTACTGCATATATTTGAGTTGGCAGATTTTGAGGACTCTTTTGCATCATGCACTGTGCTGTGGTGAATCTGAGGGCTCACAAAAATTATTCCTGTCTCTATTTTTTCCCTTCTCATAAGCTGATCTTTCAGTGGGGGGCAGAGATAACTCTTTTTTCTGTCCCTACAAATCATGCATCTTTCCTTTTTATGTTATGCTCTACTATATTTCTATATGTGGGTGCAATGTAGGCCTGGGAGAGATGATGCCCGTACAATTATGGGAAACAACAATGGACCCAGACCGAAGGCTGCTAAAGCAGTTAGTGGTTGAAGATGCCGCTGAAGCAAATGTTGTCTTTTCCTCCCTTATGGGTTCCCGGGTAAGTATGTCATTTGCATTGGTATGTGTTACTTATTCTATTATGAACGCAGGTGTAGAGCTGGTTATGGCTTTTAAAGCTGCTCTCAGATAAATGGCTGTGATTTCTTTTTATCTTTTTAAACTAAATTGAGGTGGCATTTTGAGCCTTCTTAGTTTTGTAGATCGTATGATCACAACTCTCTCTCTGAGATATAAAAAAGCTTAGCAGAGAATATGAGAGGATATGTTCAATAAGATGACATAACTTTCAACTTCATCTCAGTCTTGTACTTTCTGCATGAAAGGTTTTGAAGTTTCTCAACTCCAATACCAGATAGGACTTCCCGTACATCTGCATATTAGTCTTTCCTGTTCTGTCTCCTGGCGTAAGTGGAAGTTAATAGTTCTTCTTAATCCGTAGGTGGATGGCCGGAAGGAACTCGTACGGATTGCTGCAAGCACGATTAACCTTGACCAGCTGGATATTTGAGGTTTGGATATCTGTGGGTTCCATCAGGGTACAAGGGTTAATACTGCATACCACAAGAGGAGGAGATAAATGGAAACACCTTTACTGGTACACTGGTAATGCAAAGGGCTGCTCATCTGTGCATCGGACGAACTGTGATCACCACCCTTTACAAAGTCAACCAGTTTTCCTTATTATGGGCTAACATATGCCGAATAGCTCTTCTTTTGGGTGTGTGAGGAAAATTAAGGCAGGTGCAGGTGGAGATTTTAAGCAAGTGTACAAATATTATTACTCTTACCCTAGTTTTTTCTTTGAAGGGGGATTCTTTGACGGGATTCCAATGTTACCAATTTTTTTTGTTGATCGGCTAGAGAGAACAAAATTGATGGATGCATTTGGCTGTTTCATGTAGGTTTCAATAGCATATAATATAATATATTATTATCTAACAGATACAACTACACTGGATATTTTACCCCTCTAAAAAATGAATAGCTTTTCTTTTAGATAAATACACTTTGCACCGTCTAACTACAAGGGTATTGATATTTTGCATCTATAATTATTATTTTTATTTGAATAACTGAGAGTTAAAAGTGTTTGAAATCAATAGTTGATGGGTGTAATATAATAAAATTTATAGTTAGGGTGCAAAGTGTATTTATAATTTTTTTTCTTCTAATTTTATTAAAAAAGTAATGCTACTCACAAAAGTATTGAAAAAATTGAAGTATTTAACTCTAGAAATGGAATTAAAATTGGAAGAGGGTCCTAAATATATCTTCCAACTATATTAATATATTAATAGCGAGTTAGAATTTGGATGCAACAATTCTTACCGGGTGTGGTAGGACTAACTTGAAAAGTTGGATATCCGACAAAATATCCGAATCTGCCAGAAGTGAGAGAGAGCATCCCACGACCAAATGATGTAACGTATATAGATTTTTTCATTTGTGGTACTGGAAGAATCCTGAACTCTATAAATCTCTTCACGCAAGAAGTAAACGAATGCCATCAAACTGTAGTGTCCAAAGTTGCAGATTTCCTTCGGGCCTCTCAGCAAAAGCTTCTTTACGAGAGTATAACCAAGCGAATTTCAATTTGCGAACAAAAGCCAATGTAAGCTTATTGGTTTAATGCCTTACCAGTTAATATTATTGTTGATATGATTGTTTTTACTCCAATGAATTCTGAAGTCTCCTGCTTTGAGTTGTTAACTGCATCGTTTCTTTTGACATATGCAAAACTCTCAAAGTCTCTGTTTTGGATGCTCAGCATTCAGAATCACGTTGTTTGTCTTGTTTTGTTGGATGGTGCTTCGGTTTATTGTTCTTTCTGTTCACCCTCACGTAGAAGATTGTTGAGAAATTCACCCTTTAACTTTGATGTCAGTTTCTAGCCTGCTATATTTCAAGGGCTGAACTGTGTGCGTTAAATTGTTAGCACTTAATATGTAGATGGATCAAACGGAAGATGGGTTTTTGATGCACGGAGTGTTATCAAAAGAGCGTCTAGAAAAGGAGTCGTGTATTGGATATTTGGGTTTGTGGACCGTCCTCTTTGATGTACACTATATTGCTTAATTTGATAGTTCATTGAGTTATCTGTTGGATTCAATGGAAAAGAAAATCTTGGAAGCACCTATGTCTTTTGAAAAAAAGAAACCATTGAGATGATTATGGAATTGACGTCAGGAATAAAAATGCTTGAAAGTGCTGCCAAAATAGCAAGGTTGGATTGAAACAGATGCCTAGTGTCCTTATCCTTCTTTTACTGCCAAATGACTTGAAATTTAAGATCCTTGTGCGGTTTCCAATTAGGTTTACAGAACGATGATATGGTTTCAAGCTAAAACTACTCAGTTTGCGGGCTCAAGGTCTTTACCTCTATCGGCTGTCTATACAAGAAGAAGAATCTGATGATTGAGGTCTAGAGCCGATGCTTTGCTAGTTCATCTTAGGATTGGTTATGAGCAAAATGACAATAGATTAAAGGCACTTGCTCCAGCGCCTCCTTTTCCTGAACGAACTTCAAAGGAAAAGAAATGTGGGGAAAGGGTAGATTGTGCGGAGAAAGCAAAATTAGTGTCAGTCGCATCGATTTGCGTAGGAACTGAGAGTGAATGAAATTGGAAGAACATCCAGTGACGAAAAAATTGAAAATCATTTATCTGTCCCCTGCTGCTATGTTAAAGAATGTGAAAATCTCTCAGATTTTTTACGAAGGTTTCTCCAACAATAGAGCCTGCCTTCACAAACACGGCTGGATAGCCAATTGGAGCTTCTACCCAAGCTTCAGTACCTTTTTCTGTAAATATTTTTCCTGTCCAGATATGTTGCCAATCACAGCCTTCTCCCAGTGGAAAATAGGCCTTAACCTTCTTCATGCCTTTGTCTAGGACAGGCACTACTAGGATTTCAGTACCAACCAAGAACTGTTGGTAACTCAAGCTATGAACACGTTCATCATCTGGGTAGTGGAGAAATAGATGGCGGCAAACTGGCAGGCCTTTTTGAGCAGCTTCCTGTTTGCAAATGAAATATCTGCCTTTGCTTAATTCACTCAGCAGTTATCGAAGACAAATTAGCATCTAGAGAGTTCTGGGAATACCTTTACAAGTTGGATTCTGTAAAACTTCCATGCTCTGTACACTATAGCAAAGCGAGCAAATTGTGATAAAGTTTGGTGGTTTGAGTAAAATTGGCTATTGCAGGATGGCTTGTTCCCCTGCTCAGCAAAGATAGGCGCATATCAGTTAGTGGTTAGATTATACTGGTCAGGGTTGTTGGATGAATGAATCAAAGGCGTAGGTTTGTACTGTAGCTCTCTCTTCCAGTTGAAATTTGCATCAGTAATGCAAATGAGATTATGACACATGGTAGAACAGTACACATATTTCACAGTTTTTTTTTTGGTAACAAGGGACAATCTTCGGCACCCTTGTGCACCGAGCTTGGATGGACTTAACTCAGCTTGGTTGCACTAGAGGGCTTAACGCCACAACAAACCCTGGACATGTTTCACAGTTTTATGGAAGCAGTTTTAACTGAAAATGTATACTTGAACTGGGTACCATCTTCGTCTGTTTTTTTTTGTGCCTATATCATGTACAAGTTAATAGCTTCATAAAATTCTCTGGAAAAAAAAAAGTGGAGGAAGAAACAAAAAGAACATATTTGAATGAATGTACTCTTTTGGATGCCCAGGTCTGAACTTTAGATTTTCATCATTGAGCACAACCTACCTTATTGTTATCTTTCTTTTCTTGTGTTTTTGCCCCCTAAATATGTACTAAGTATGATAGAGACAAAAATTCTTGTTACGCATTCATGTGGCAGGTTTTTAACTTACTTCATGAGTCCGGAAGACAGTGGTGAAAGCATTTAGCTCCATCCAACGCAAAAGCAACTCTTCACTTCTTCTATACTTGATAAAAGGGAAGTTTACAGCACAGTAGCCTCCAATATCACTGTGGTTAAAAGCATATCCTGAGAGTCCACTGCTGAGTAGACCAGTAACGGCACTCTTTATCCCATCATTTGCTTGCCAACTTACCATTTGGTCTCCTTCCCAAAATAACATCCCCCATTTGGGACTATTTCTGAAACCAGCTCTCATGAAGAAAACTAGGGCCTCTTGTGGGTCTTCTTTCATCTTACCCACACAGTTACTTTTCCATTCTTCCACAAACTCTCTGTTTATTTGCGCCCATAGCTCAGGGTACCTATTATGTGCAGAAATTGGATCTTCACCTGAAATGATGAGTCTGATAATTATTGCCAAGATCTGAATTCATAAAGAATAACCATGCTTAGGAAAAATGCCAAGACCAGTGGTCATTATCACTTGAACCGTGGGGGACCAATTTACTTATATATGGCTTCGTTCCCTTTGGCTAGGGACACAATCTTTTCTTATCTTGGAATAGTTGCGTAAACTTTTTCATTCTTTTGGGGTTGGGATTCTGGCAATTCAGAAGTGAACTACCAGAGTTCCCAATCAAGGAACCCATAAGCAAGACTAAACCACCGCCCCCACCAAGAAAGAGTGTGATTCAGCTTTGGGGCAATGAAAGTGGCAGATAAGTTTATTTTCTGTGCTTATAAGATGGTAAAATCATTATGAATACCTGGGATGAATAATAGAATTATTCTATACCAGAAGTAGCTAAATGCAGGAGCTAGTAAGTAGAAGCTTGGACAGGACCATCCTACATCGGAACTTCCTGCTACTTGGCATTGTCCTTTCAGATTTGTTCAAGTGAGAACAAATGTATAGGTTCAGGCAAAGAGTACTTCATCCATTTGTTATGTCACTTGCCATCACAAGAGACCCGCATGTTTTAGAAGGTTACATTGACCTAGCGCCTATGTCGAGTTTCTCAAATATAAGTTAAGATATCGAACTACTTATCAAAAAAAGTTAAGATATCGAACCTGAATAGAGGATAGCATCCATAGGCAGGCCCTCACCAAAATCAGCCATCCATCCTCTGACTCCATCCTCCACCATCTCTTGTAAAATCTGTTTGAACCAACTAGCGGTTTTTGGGTGCGTCAAATCCAGCATTCCAACGTCAAATGCTGTATTCGGAACCATATAGGGTCGTCCAAGCTTGTCTTTGACTAAGATGTCCAGCCCTTTTGCCTCCTCAAATAAATCTCTCCTTCTGTTTGGCTTCTCATGAGTCTGTCAATGCAAGTGAAAGCTACTAATAAGTTACTTACAAAAAAAGAAAAAGAAAGCTACTAATAATTTGACAGACTCCCAGTACATCACTAATTGTAGCACAGGATTTCATGTAAAAGGGATACTCCCCTAATTGCACTTCCAAGAGAAAAATGCGATTTCTGATATCAGAAAAAATTAACTTTGGCTTTTTCCTAATGTTAATGGCCATTACCCTTCTTACAGTTATGCATGCAGGAATTACAATATACTGTATTATAAGCTAGGGAGAATGCCGTACTGGAGCTAGACAAGGATTGCAGTACGTCATCACTTTGATATGCCGAGCATTGAGATCTTGAACTAGTTGTCTCCATCCCAAATACCTTTTGGTGTCGACTTCCCAATTCCACCACAGTTGTGATCCAACCATTGTCTCCCTCTGCCCCACCCAATCCTATGCAACAGATCATTTCCCAAGTGGATGCATGTAAGTATAACCGCATAGTGTACTGACAATGTTTTTAGAATTCTGAAAATTTTCTCAATTTTGATGTTTCAAAAGTTCTGACATGGCTCATAACTAGCCGTTTTCTTTATTTTTTCCAAGTACTTGTCTGTTTCTTTGGGCTACTTTTCTAAGTAATTGTTAAACTTAAGCAAAGGACCAAAAGAAACTTCTGCAATTGTTAGTGCTTCAAGTATGTTTCTCTCTTCCCCTTCTATTTCATAAAGAGATGTGCATTACCTGCAACCAGAATGACGAAATGGGGACATTATAGGTCCTCAGCTGATCCCAAATACGGCGTACGGTTTCTGTGCCACCTTGCATTCCAACGACAGCACCAGATATTATCCACTCGGGAAGCTCTGGAGGCCTCCCAATGGCTTCTGTAAAATGTTCAATGAGCTCTGAAGGTGAGTTTCCATGCAATATCCGTCCTTTAACCGAAGGCCCGTGTATCTGCAAGCTCCAGCACACAGAAAATGGGAAACTGCAGGTTTAAGATTCTGAAGTATGTAGGAAAAACAGCTGTGGCTTTTCCCTTCTTCGACTCTTCCAATTTACTTTCTATTCATGGTTTTGTTACTTAACAATATAAATTCATCAAAAATTCCTCAGTGGTTTGCTAGTGAACATGTATTTGTCAAAAATAGTTGCATATAATATAATGTGCATTTCTTCTGTTCCATTTCCGCTTACGATTGAAAGCTAAGAAATCTAAATGCTTTCACTCCACAACAGAGTAATATCCCTTAGTTATTAAAGTGTACCTGAATCTGAACACGATCAAGCCTCGTTAGATCAAATACCGAATAATCGTATCCTTCAAGATAAAGAGACTGCATCTTCGATGTCATGTAGAATGGAGAAGGCGCATAGGTCGTACTCCAATCACCTCCAGCCCTGCAATAAGGAATAAGTTTTTCAATTTCACGTGTAAGATGCTAGCCACTGCTAAGAATAATGTAGAGGAAGACGAAGTTATTATTATTCATCTACCTATAGCTAACCAAGTTAGCTGCAAATGTCGCAGGTTGATCACCTCTTCCGATGCCTTGTTCTTGAACAAAAATAGGTACCCTTTTGCCTTTGAAATCTACGTGGGAGAACTGCTCCCCAAAACCATAGAATCTCTCATTTGCTTCACTTGAATAAGTCAAGCAGACCCTGTTGAATTGCACGGATTCTGTAACTCTCATCTCTTCTTTTTCCTCTGCTGAGGAGACTGTCGCACTCGCATAACCTCTCCGCCTTGCAATATACCAAAACAAACCAAGTTTCCGTCTCTTTATCCGTCCCAGCCTCCGACTAAACCCCCGGTATCTTCCTGAAGCTGGTGAAGAGGGTCTCTGGCGTAGCTTGAAGTTTGGTTCCCCAAGCATCACCTGGAAACCAATCTGATTACTGTTTTTCTGATCGAACAAAACCCAGTACCTTGCAGAAGTAGAAGGTTCCGTTGCTTCGTATTGTATATCATCATAAGTTTCGGTTTTTTGAGACTGCTTTTTCTTTTTCTTCATGCTGAAAATCCAACCAGTTATGAGCAAGTTAGGGAGTTGCGTACCATTTAGAACTTTTTTCAGCTCAGACCCCGAATACCCAGATGGAGAATCTTGACAGTTTCCGTCTAAGGAATGATCAAACTGATTGATTTCTCTTATTTCCTCGATGGTTTGGTGATTACAAACCAAATAAACATCCCTATCTTTCACAACAAAAGATCCCCTGCTCTCCTCCACCTCTGTTTCCGTCATTGCTGCAGACACGAACGCTTGGCCTGGGATGGTAGACCATATCGGTCTAGAAGGACGTGAATGATGAGAAATTGAGAGAGAACCGCCATTTTTGGAGCTCCAAAGAAGCTGGAAGTCCTTCCCTATCGAGAATATCTGGCTTGAAGGCACTTTCTGTGGATTGGAAAGCAGAGTTCCTTGAATGAAAGGTAGGAACGTTGGGGTGGCAGGAAAAGGATGATTAAGGTGTCTATGGTGCTTTTTGGTGACTTTGAGCGTTGCCATGTTGTGAACTCGCGATTAAACACAGAGATGGCCCATGCAATATTATTTATAGGTTCTGAATATGAAGACAGATTGCAGAATATTTTCCTGGAGGGGTAGATACATCTATCTTCTTTTTGGAAGACCCTTTTTTTCTTGATTTTTGTAGCTATGTGCTTCTGGAGGAGGACGGTTTTGCATCTTCCTTGTTCCAGAAAATGGCAGTAAATGAATGTGAAAAGCTACGTTGAGCTGCCCTCGTTGGCTGTTACTTATGATGGCTGTGTTAGTTTGCACCGATTGCCCCACTGACTGATATATATTTTGCTCTGTTTATCATCATCTCTTTGCAATGCTACTTCCTTCTTTTTCCTCTTTCTGTAAATTTTACTAGCTGACTTTGAACCCTACCCTCTCTTGGGGTCTAATTGTTAGTGGCCTATTGTTCGGTTTGTTTGTATTCTCATGATTTTTTGAATCCTGAAAATACACAAATCGAACATGTTTTTTTAACATCACCTAAAAATAATTATCGCACGCATACCAATAAAGTTAACATCACCTAAAAATTTTCAAAACACAAAAAATTCTCAAAAAACTACCCAATAGTAAACTGAGCAATTTTGGTTGCGTTGTAGCGGGTAAATTCTTAGGACGGTCCCAATTGGTTGGCGCCCTTGGACTTCTGCACGAATATATTCAATCAATTTACAAAACTTCAATGACCCTAAGGATCCAAAAGATATGGCTAGAATGGTAACGAGTAATACAAATCACATGTGAGCTTCGTGAAGGGTGGCAAAGCCCAATAAGGAATCCCTCTTTGTTTACTTGGCGTATTTCTACCTTCCTCAGCCATTACTGTTTCCCTGGAGTCGGCCATTAATGAAACCTCCAATTTCAGAAGACAGCACCTTATTTGACATTTCTTAAATGACAATCTTGAGCAACAAGATACCCTTTTTTCTGGTCCAGATTAGCTGTCTATAAAATGGTTCTTAAAACACTCTAATTTCAACAGAACAATTCGGTTCGAATGTGTTGATCATGCATCTGCATACGTTGTATGTCTTATAACAGGGATGCCGAAATAAGTACTGTTGGCATGTGTCGTTTTCTTCTTCTTTTTTTTGGCCAGGGTATCACGGCTGCGCTGTAATTGCCCAAAAAGGTTTGATTTGTTGTTTTTTGGCGGCGTGTTCACTTCCACCATTATGCACCAAGGTCGATGCATATCCCTTTCGAGTGCTGTTCCTGATAATGAATCTGTTCTACATATGCTTCTTGGTTCCTTCTCAAGTGCATCTAGACATCATAACGTGCACCATTCATCCTGTTCATAACGTGCTTGATCTGTTTGTTTTTGAACTTTCCGTTGGTGAACTTCCATCCTCGACAGATGCACGTGGCCTTGTTCTGCAACAAGATTCACCACGCAATGATTTGCAGGTTGGAATTTTTGTCAGCTCGGTTCAAACAAATCTTGGACTGTCACGTGCTGGTGGGACCTGCTAAACGCACAATTCATGCAGAGCCTTTTGTATATTGCGTGAATTGAATCTGCCCGAGAATTGTGATAGCACGAGTCCACTTTCTTCTCAAATTGCACTTGGCATATAAAAACAAAGGCGGCAAGAAAACGAGTGCCCTTCATGGTATCGTGTGGATAATGCAAAACAACGCTAAAATATATTAATCTAAGATGATAAATAGAAACGATATAATCAGTTCCTGATCGTGGTTTTATATTAAAGACCATGTTTAATGAATATTGTTAACTCTCTTTTTTTTCAGTTTGAAATTGTAGATTATACTTACGATGTTTTCACGTATCAATGTGATCACTTTAAGTCTTATGTTTATTATTCCTTTGAACCAAGCCTATTTCCCATTACACATGAAGGAAACTGTCCGGGCCTCTTTCATGTAAAAAATCATTTTAGGGACGTTGCGTCCAAATCCATCTCTGTTCCTTATGTGAAAGAGGTGTCTACGCAACTACTTAGCGTTTATTTAGAAAAAAAAAACTACTTAAGTGTCTGCGAAATTCCCAAGTTAGAGCCGGATTAGAATCCTCTACAAATTCTACGACAATTACGCCACGCACTTCGAAAATAGATAGACATAATAGGTGGATCTTACACTATTTAATACTGATCATGTCTGTTCATGTAAAGTTTCGAGTAACATAAGCTCTACCACAGAATCTACCTGTTGTATATCTCTCTTTAAATTATACGGTTCAATTCGGACATAAAATCTAAACATCACACCACGCATACCGAAGAGACCCATGGGAGTTCTAGCAAATCTAAGCCACAATGCAGAGGACTAAGTAGACAGCCAGACAGAACACCGACTGAAGAAGAAAGGTCAATGAGTAGATAATCAGGTCCAGACTTTACTTCCTCGTCAGTCACAACCATATAACGCGCGCAATTATGGTTTTCTTCCACTGACAAATACTCCAATAGTAGTTGAATTCTAGAACCCAGCTGCGTACACGGCAATCGGATCTCTTAAACCGTTCTTTTTACTTGCAGCTGCAGACTTCTAATTTTATTCCCTACCTACGTACCAAGCAGCAGCTGAAATGGTAACACTTAAGATACGAGTGCTCAGACCAACATTCAGGCACTCAAAACTGAAATGAGGAAACTAGAAAGAGAGAACAATTTGGAGTTGCACCATAGACATCGTTTCAGGAGAATGAACCGGAAGCAGGTGCTCGGGAGACTGAACCACGAGCTGGGGTGAGATTGGTGACAGACTATCTCAGCATCCCTCGCTGGGATACAACTTATGAAGGGTATTACATTGATTTTGTGCAGCTATATTATATTCGACACCTTGAGCACAAGAGGAGGAAATTATCCCATATATATAGCAGCATAAAAAGTGAAAACATAATAAATCCGATATAACCTAAACATTAATGTTTTTGCAATTCGATACCAAGAGTTGATACTAAAAGTAGCTAGAGCATCCCGAAAAGGACTTCAACGATCCATAAAATTCCTCAATCAAGCAAATCTGACACAGCTGTCTTCCTAAACGCATCAACCTGAATCAATTGCGCTGCCAAAGATTTGTTTGGGAATAAATTATCTGCCTTCATCCTCTCCCTAATCCCATAAGCTGGCACCTTTGCATTTATATAGGCCTGGACTAGAGCCTGAAACTGCCGCCCCCGACCCACATACCCAGCTTGTCTCATCCGATGAAACAGCTTTTCTGAATTGTGGATATCACCCCTCTTTGCATACTGTTCCATAATGGCCATGTAAGAACTGAACAACGCCTTCATCTGGCTCTGCTGGGTCGCCTTCTGTAAGATCGAATCAGCCTTTTCCACCTCCCCAGCCTCCACATAAAGCCTTACAAGTGCATCCCAAGTTAATGGGCCAATCCTGCACCCACTCTCGGCCATACGCTTAACAAGATCCTTGCCCTTGGTCAGCATCTTATTGTTTGCATATACCCTCAGAAGCCCAGAATAATGCCTTGAATTAAGCGTCTTCCATGTTTTTAGCATCCTATCAAAAACTGCCTCTGCTTCATTGATCTTCTTCAACTTTCCCCACGCATCAATAGCAGCCATGCAGTCCTCAAGCCCAGGACTCGACTCACATGCCTTCCAAACTCTACTCACATCATCAGCCTTTCCCAGCTGTGCATAAAGAGGAAGCAATACTCGGATGGCCCAACGATCTTTTAAGTTGTCCCCCTCTATCTCTTTTAAAATCGCCTCAGCTTTTTCCTTAAGCCCACCTGAAGCATAATGCTTAGCTATGATGGCTTGCGTAGGAATGTCTGGTTCAATGCCTTCGGCCTTCATTGTCTCAACGATTTGATCCATACCAGTTATGTCATTGGATTGACCTTTGGTATCTATTAAGAGCTTATAAGTGAATAAAGTGGGCTTGACATTTTCTTTCTCCATTAACAATAAGACATCAGCTATTTTCTTCTTGTCATGCCTCTTGTAGAGAAGGAGTAACTGGTTGCAAGAAAATGATGTAATTGGGAAGTCTAAGTCCTTCATTTTGTTGAATATGTCTTCCGCTTTCTTTGTGTTATTGGCAACAACACAGTTTGCCAGCAGTGTTCGATAAATTACCTCCCCTCTGAACGATTTTGGTATTTTTTCAACATAGTATTCTGCCTTCTGGAGACCACGTACCTTGGCAATCAAATCAAGACGAGAAGCATAATCTCTTTCAATGAACTCAAGACGCTTATTCGCCTCCAGCCACTCTGAGAGCTGCAAAACAAATGCAGATATCTAAGAGAGAGAGAGAGAGAGAGAGATGCAAATTTTGCCTCCCATACAAAACCAAACCCATTACAAAACCAAACCCATTAAAGAACTGGAATCAAACATATGGAGGATAATATATGTCCTTGGTGTCTGTAGATACTTTTTGAAAAGTAAAGCAATTTTATTGAAAGAAAAAGGGAATAGAAGAAACAGTACAAAGGACTATACTGAAGCCCCTAGACCAAACAAGCTAGAAAACTAAGGAAATCCATAAAATCTGAAAAGGGAGAGCCCAACACTGCATTCGCCCACAAAAACAAGGACTGCAAAAAATTGCCCCTCAATAAAGGGAGAGCCCTCGGTATCTGTAGATACTACCCCTAGACTGGTGACATTTCTTCTCTAGACATTTGGTGAGGGACAAAACCAAAACAAATTTGTCAAAACCAAAATTGGCAGTCCAAATAAAGATGGATAGTTGACTGCAAAGGTCCTAAAGGATGTCCTATGCATTTCAATGGAAACTTAAGGCAAAATTTATTTGATGCACCTCAGAACTCATGCATGTTACTACAATGTCAAATCATGCTTTCTAGCAGATATTTGACTCTAAACAATAATAACTCAACAACTCATTGAGACAAAGCTAGTGGTATTAAGACCTAGTATTCATATGTGACTTTTCTCATAGAGGAGCAAAGTGCAAAATAGCAACCAAGATCTAGGTTTAACCCAAAAAAAGTAGTCACCTCCCCCACCAATGATTCCAGAATGACATTAAAAAGGTCAATATAGAGTAAAGAATCAGAATGTGTTTACTCTCATCAAAATTCCACCCATATGAACTCATCACCTTCACATCCACAAAATCATATTTTTTTAAGAGTACAGTTATCACTCAACACTTATTTGGGACTAGACCTGTGACCCCACGCTCCTTCCCTTAAATTGGGGAAGGAGATGATACAAAGACACATAAGCATATCCACAAATCATTCTCAATTCAATCACACTAGCCAGAAAATGGGAATTAATTTCTCCTCTGTTGTGGAAAAACCGTACTGTTGTATCCAGCCAAAGGATCCTAAGGGCCAAAAATGGCCGGCAAAAGTCCTGACTTGTCCAACCCAAACTAGTTTAAGACTTGGAGCATGTTTGGCACAAACAAAATTTTCAAAATTTTTGAGAATATTTCTGGTTTTTTTAACAATTTTGGGGTCCAAACATGATGTAAAAGGGAAATCCTTCAATACGTAGGAACAGGAAAATCCTATGAACTGAAGTTGAAGCTGATTACCGAGCAAAGGAAAATCTTTCAATACACAGGAAAAATAAATGGACATGAGAGAAGATCTCTTAAACTAGATAGCAACATACTGCATGCAACGGCAATGAAACAACTGAAAGTACTGCCAGATTAGCGGATAAATGTCATGGTCAACGGCACACACTAAGATATCCCCCCCCCCCAAACAAAACAACAAAAAATAAATAAAAAAGAACCACCCACACCAAATTTAAACTGACCTACTGTTCATAATAACCAGCTTCGTTGGAAGAAGAATCAAACTTTGCCTACTATCCAAGTTCTGCTCACATAGGCAGTGGCTGTTCTACACATTGGTACTCAACTATGTGGCTCAAATGTTAAGCACAATGTCAGTAAAAGTGTAACACCACCATATTCTATATTAATTATACTCTCTTTCCAGTCTTGCACTTCTCTATTAAGGCTTAGACTCCATTGAAAATTTCCAACTGAACAGCTAATATACTCATCTTCAAACAATATAGGAGATCCAACATTAGTATAACTGCCCAAGTATGAGACCAAGGTAAAACAAGTTCCCGGGCTCTCTAATTTTAACTTAATTTTCAGATAAGATCACATATATTTACCTGCAATGCCCTCCCAAACATCTTGCGTTTACGAAGGTTAAGCACGGCCAGTGAGACCTCTGCCCTGCTAAAATCATTTCCTTCCTCAACCCACTTATCAAGAGCACTGTGAACAGACAAACCGGGAGCAGACAAGATGGCATCGAACAATTTGGATTGAGCCCTACTCCTACTTGCTCTTTTCTCACTGGGGTCGGTCTCAATGTCTAATAGCTCCAGCTCGTTTTGAGACGGCTCTTCACCATCAACATCATCATCAGAAACTTCTGGCTCAGAAATTAACTCATCATCATTTTCATCCTGTATATTACTATCTTGACTTGCCTCAGGACTAGAAGGCGTCTCAAGTTCCGAAAACCCATCTTCCAAGTCATCTTCTTCTCCACTGCTTTTAGCACCAGCTTGTGAAGAAAAACTGTGTCTATCAAAAGAGAATTTTGAAGAAGCATGTGTTGCGTGGTAAAACCTCTTCAGAGACAAGCATCTATCATATGTCCCTTGAGGAGACTCAAGGGTACCAACCTTGTTATTCTCTATGCAACTACTTGCTATTTCTAACTTAGAAAAACATTCACGAGAATTTATCATGCTAAACCCTCGGCTCCTGAAAGAAGAAGAAAAAGTAAATAATCAATACGGTTACAACTACAGAATAGAATAACAATTTATTTGTTTGTAGGGATCACCCATTTGCAGGGGAAATAACTTCTTCAAAAGAAAATTTATAACAAGAGAAGTAAAATGAAATGTACAAGAGAGTTATAGTCCCGGATTTAACTGTAAGTTAGGTGGGCACTACTCCGTGTGGCTCACGTATAGAATTTCCCTCGTTACAAAAAAAAAATATACACCGGAACAAAAATTTAGTCACTGTCAGTTAAAAAATTGCATTTTATCACCATTGAAAGGATAAAACCTAAAGTCCACCTTCTTCCAAGTACCGACACAATGGCACGTTTACAAACACAAGCAACAGCCACGAAAGCCCATTGTTTTCCACCACCCCGCTTCCAACTCATCTTCCTCTGCTTTCTCAGCAACCAACCAGAGGGAACAAATACAAAAAAACCAAGAAAGTATACTCTTCGTCCCGAAAAGAAACCAAATAAAAATAACCTATTTAACACCAACATTCAACTTTTCGACCATCCCCCTAACTTAGCCAGTAGCCAAACTCTCGCCCACGCGCACTCATTCTCGTACCGAACGAGGATTACCTGAGAGGAGTAGAAGCACGACGAAGAGCCCACATGGTGAAATGCCAAGTATTCGCAAGGAAACCAGAGAACCTAACAGTGGAAATGGGAGATGACGGGTTGTGGTGGGAGTACTGAAAGAGAGAGGAAGAGTGATAAGAAGGAATGCCCAGTCCTAAACCCTAAAACCCTCCCTCTTGCCAATTTCGCAATTTACTTCAGAAGTCCCCTTGGATTTTGTTGAAATGGCATCATCTTTCCCTATATTTTTTTCCCTATCTATATTGACACAACTTATATCAATCCACTTTTACTTATTCCCCCATAAATATATATGAAATTAGTAATGCATTTCAAGTGTTAATATTTTTTTTTGGTAATGATAAAAATTCTGACACCCATCTATGTGCACTGGGTTCGAACGAATTTAACTTAGTATATATACGAGTTGGGTTTAACGCTACGATAAATTTTGAGCGTTAAACCCAAGTCGTACAGCCCCAAACCATATATGCCAGATAAGTTAGCGATGGATAGCGCTAAAAAATTATTGATACTTAAAGAGATTCGTACTTCAAACTTTAGGGAGAGCATACTCCTAAACTTGAAGTTCGAACCATTCAAAACTAACCCAATAGATTTATCTCAAGGATAAAACAAAGAATAATTTATCTCTACATAAAATACACTATGAACCAAAACTTTTCATCAAAATTGTACTTTTTAGTTTTAAGGACAGTAGTTTATTTCACTTTCTAGGCAGGTAATTTTTGTTGTAATAGAATAATAAAGATGAAAATAAAATAAAAAACAAATCGTAACCGTTTTGACAGGGCCGACTCGAACAAAATGGACGTCTAAGGCAAAATAAATTAATAGGATTTTATATAAAATTTAATATAAAATATTTAAAATTACCTGAAAATTATTAAATTTAATATAAAATATTAAAGGCCCCATTAATTATTTTTTATGAGGCCCTCATACATGACATCAAGGCCCCATGACTAGAACAATTAAGAAATTTATAAGACATTTTTTATCTTTAAGCAAAGTTCAGAAATATCTAAGAAAGAATTAGGAAGTCTGGAAGAAATATATATGTCCACTCATGATAAAAAAAAATATGAAAAGATTGCATTTTGTCTTTTTTTTTATTAACTCAGTTGTCTTTTTATTTTTGGATCATCTACAACATAAAAAATATATAAAAAAAATATTTTTAGTCTTTACGGGACCTTACTCAAGGTGAGGTCTTAGGCCACCGCCTAACTTACCTTACCCTAGAGCCGGCCCTGCGTTTTGAAAAAAAAGCTAATTCATGGGGAAGACCGAAGATCTATATAAAGAATTTATTCTCGAAAATTCTTCTCCCGTTAAGCTATTTATCCTTCGACAAACTTCAACGGTCTATCAAACAAATACTGAGCTTTCCGTGTGGCATATATCCTACGAGTGAGATGATGCTAGGACTGAGTGTTTGACACGTAGAGAGAGCATGTGGGCCTGAGCTCATCCGATGATTTCTCCTTCCATGTCCCTTCTAGGCTTCTAGCTTAGCCTTTAAGGCTCAAATCCCCCAAAGAGCGCGAGAAACAAACCCTACATACAAATTACCGGAAAATAACACATCCTCACGGAGAGAAAATCCAGGAAAATGGGGGAATTCTTTCTGAATTGAGTTCCGAAACTACTCGGGTACGACTCCTCCGATCAACTCTCCTCTCTCTTTTTTGGTTGATATTGTGCGATACGATGTTTTCGTATGTTTCAATTGCGAAACTAGATTCGGAGCTTGCTTTTCTCTGTTTGGCTGCTGAGAAAACATAGGAAAAGCAGTTTTCATTTTGTCTTGGAACTGTGTGCTTTGATTGGTGTAACAAACCTCCATATCAATCAAACAGAATATTCACTGAAAATCCTTACTAAAACACATTTACTGAGAAATTAAGATAAAAGCTGATATTCGAGGCTCAGCCAATCCTCCAAACAGAAATACAAACAAATTCTTAGCTCTTTTCCCCCCTTCTCCTGCACTAGCTAGTTTCTTATATAGACTTGTAACCGCTTCTTAAAATTGAAATACTAAAAGTACAATATTACCCTAATAAATGGAAATACGAAAACAATTGCACTAATGGATTTGTGTGGTAGAGTATCATGATCTGGAATGTTCCTTCCTTGCAGCCCACAATTGCATCTCAACCCATGTCCACTAAGAGCCCTTAGGTAGGCACATTACAATTGGCCAGTTGCCTTGTTTGGGGTGAATGCGTCGTCATTTCCAAACCAGTATTTGCGTTTCAGCTTATGGCTTCTTGTTCTGTTTATTTTCTGTTCAGTGTCTGATTTTTCTAGGCAAACAACGTGGGGTTTGTGCTTGGGATGCTCGATCTGATCAGAAAATACAAATTTAAAGCGAAACGTTATACACCTAAATTGTTTTGTTCGTGAAAAGAATATTAGGAGTAACGGAAATTAGGTTCTATTGTTTGTTCTACAGGGAACCAGAAAATGCACACAAAAAAACCGCTTATGAGATTCACAAAAATATATAGTTGTTGACTCTGTACCTGTGTATTTGCACGTGTGAGTAATGTATTTCTTTTGCTTCCGTTTTCTTCCCAGCTACCAAATGTCGGGATGGGAGTCCAGATTGGGGCTTTGTTTTTTTTTTTTGCTCCCAAATATTTTGGCGCTTATTCTATTTAAAAAGAACAAGTCTCTTGAATCCAACAGCTTTTAAATGATAAATTAACACCCTAGTATTGTTCTTTTGTTTGCTTATTCCCTTGGTGTTGGTGCTGTTATTTTCTGCTAGGCATCATGGATTCAAAGTTGCAGTCTCCACCCCCAGATGATGCTGATGCAAAAACAACATTTCGCAAACCATCTACGGATGCAGTGAACAGGAAGTATCGGCGCCGTACTCCAGTTAGTGGATCATCGTCACCTGTAGGTTAGTTTTTAATTCGGTTTCCTTTCTGGAGAGATAATGGTCTTTGAGCCGTGGTTTATCATGGCAAGAGTCTGTGAAATGAAGTTGACAATCAGCCTTTTTTTTAAAGTATTGCTCATATATGATTGTATGTAAAAGGGGGGAAAAAGATGTGTGAAATTGGCTTAACATGTTGCTAGTGAGGGCCAATTGCAGTTTCTTTGCTTTGTGTCATGTTGTAGTGTCCAGCTTGAAAGAAACTTTGTTTTTCATACAATCAAGATTTGGAAATTTTAAGCTTCATTTTAGTCCATTTTTCTCACCTTCTTCTGCTTTTCATCATTCATGGCCTATTCTTTTTGGTGCTTGACTCTCAATGACCTCAGCAAAACCATCATGCAAAGTGAGTAACAGATCACCTGTAAATTCTCTTACAGGTTCCTTCCATCCTTGACTTTTGCTTCACTTTTATAAAAGGTGCTAAGTATGTTTAGGAATTTGTATAATATAGGACTCTATAAAATCAGGAAAGAAATACAAGAATGGTGCCCACATATGCAGCTGGTGTATTCCAGAACAAGAGACATATTAAAACGTAAATCTACAATTACAAACTACGACCTGCCCACTTTTTCCCTCGAAAGAAGCAAGCAAGCATTGGGGACCATCATCCAGTGTAAGAGAAACCTTAGAATTAAACTTATTCATTGGATATTTGCCATCCCACTGAGTTTTTTTTTTAGAGATCCCTTTTCTTGTGTGATTGGTTTTTGGGCCCTACACTTATTGCCAAAAGAGATGAGAAAATAAGAAAAAATGGAACCATTACACCACCATGTCAAAGCTGGAGAGTGAAGAAAAATCTTTGTTGGATTCACCAGTCTAATTAGTAATCTTAAGCAATGAATAGAGGTGCGAGTACGAATTCCTTCTGAAGCAGTTTCATTGTAGAATGTCTTGGAGTAGTTTACAGGTCATGTGGTTTTAGCCAGTTTTTTTGTTGCTTATTTTGGTGATTATTAAAATTTTATACATTTGCAGAAATTCCTAAGCGGGATCGAAGCTCTAGTCCAAATATCTCGAGGGATGACCCTGTGAAGTTTTCTGAAAATCGATCTAGAAGGAAGGATGATGGGAGGGAACTAGAAAGGGATTCTAGAAGAAGCCACTATGGTAGAAGTGGTGATTCTTATAGACACTCAGAGCGACAGTCCTCCAGGGGCTACCATGGTTACTCTAGGCATCATGACTATATGCATGACAAGCATGTGGATGAAGATGAGAGAATCTATAAGAGGGCATCCTCTCGTTCTGGTCGCGAGTCAAAGAGTGGCCTTCATTCTGAGCTTACGAGAAAAGAAAGTGAGCAGAGTAGGTCAAGAGACTATCCAAGAAATGGGGACGCATATTCCCGAGATAAATATGATGGGCATAGAAGCAAGGATAGGGATAGAGAAGCCTCCTCTCTAGAACACCAGAAGTACAGAGAGAAGGATTCGTCATCTGATAGAACTGGATCTGGTAGGAGACATGTACCTTCTGAAGAGATTGAGAGAAGTAGATATATGAGGGACAGTGATGGTCGAGATGACAAGCGTGATTATCGTAGAAGTTCAGGAGATTACAGAGGTGACCGAACTTCCTACGAAGAGACCTGGGGGCAGCGAAATGGCTCAACTTCCGGTGGGGACAGTAGTAGACGTCGCTTGAAAGATGCTTATAAGAGTGACTCTATGGAACTTGATGGTCAGAAGCTCTCTAAAGAGGAAAAGAGGAAATATGATGACCGAGGTGTCAACAGAGATAAGGAGCGACACATTAGAGAATCAGGGGAGCATGCCGATGATAAATTTTCCCCTATGTCTGAAAATCAAGAATCTCCAGCAAAAAAGCCAAAGCCACATAGTCTGGACAAGGACGTTGACTATGGGAAACATGGTAGCTTTTCTTTAGCTTTCTTGTTTTAGTTTCCTATCTCATTAGTTTTGTTTTCCATTCTGTTACCTAATAGTTAGAAAGTACATGATCTCCTTACAGTTAAACCTGCGTCAAAGTTCTCATCTGTAGCTGAGGATGCTAAAGTAACTCCAGGAGAGACCCAGGCCAGTGGATCTGATGCTGCTAATGATCTAACTGCCGCGAAAGTTGCTGCAATGAAAGCCGCTGAATTAGGTATTTGACTTGTTGACTTATCATATTCTCTCTCAATGGTAATAGAAATCTTTTTATCACAAGGTTATTTGTTTTGGGTTCCTCTTCTTGAAAGCATGATTGTGTTTATTTAAGATGAGTAGAAAAAGGAAAGGGCAACACTGCATGGGACTTTTGACTTTCCAAGTTGAAACTGCTTGCTTACTTTCTTTCTTGTGATTGTTCACTTCGATAATTGTCGAGCATAATCTACTTCTGGTTAAAGGCAAACATATTGGCTAAAAAGATGCTGCACATTATTTCAACTCAATTCTGGATTGTACTAAGCTTGAACCTTCAAATGTATTTATTGGAAGCTCTTTAGCATGAAACAGTTAATAGGAATCTTGTTGGAGTTGGAACTTGCATGACTGCTGACCAAAAGAAGAAGCTACTGTGGGGGAACAAAAAAACCACAACTGTCGAAGAGGTAAGAACTGAAGATTTTCTGCCATTTCATCTATTTAACACAGTATGGAATTTTACGGTTATGGTACTCATTGCTCTTAGCACCATAGAAACCAGACAAACATAGGGTTATCTAAGATTTTTTCCTGGAAAATCCTTCAGGAGTACAGTTTTTACCTGTCCTAGACTGTTTACGTTGCTCTCTTTAGAACGGCACTATTTCTGTAGCAATGTTAAGGACTTGAAACCATCTGTCCTGGAATAGATGACTGTTCTATGATTCCACCATGCATCATTTTATGTCGCTTACAGTCTGAGGCCCGGCTATAAACTGCTGTTTTAGTTTTAAAACTAAATCGTTTGAATTCTTTTTAACCTTTAGCATAACCTGCAGTTTGTTTCTCTTTTTTTTTTGTCTATTTCTTTTGTATTTTCTTCTTTTATAGTCTGGACGCCATTGGGATACATCACTGTTTTCAGATCGTGAACGACAAGAGAAGTTCAACAAACTCATGGTAATTCTCCATTGCTATTTCCATTTCTATCGGTTGCATCAGCATTGTTAGTGTCATACATAGCCTTTTATTGCTTGATCCTGAATGGCTCCCTCATTCCATTGGAGTTTTGTCACCTACTAACACATTTTTAGAGTCTGAGGTTGCATTGGTGCCTATGGCCAATTGTAGGGTGTGAAGGGTGGCGACTTGAAGTTGGAACAAAAACCGGACAACGAAGATGGGAACGACCTGATTCGAGCCGAGAAGCAGAAGGAACTGCAGCAGGATTTAGAAAAGCAGTACACTGCTGGACTCCGACGAAGGGATGGCCGCACTGTTGGATTAGGTCTTTAAGCATCTGTTATGGATTTTTCTGCACTCGCATAGTGCTTTGCAACCTTTTGTTGTATACTTGTAGAAGAGTTATGTTTCCTGTAGTTTCTGAGTTCTCATGGCATGTTTGGGATGGTATGCTTTTTTGTTGGGATATTTCAGATCTTGGCCAAAGAATGGTGCCCCATGACACATTCTTCAACCTTGATGCATTTGAGATTCAATTTCAGGCCATCTTCACTTCAGAACCTTCTCTATTTCTCTTTCAAGTGACTTTAATACCTTAGAAGTTCGAAATTTGGTGGGGTTACCAGTGGGATGGGGAACTTCACCCGGCCTTTTATTTCTGCCCAAGTTTAATTTGAAGTTTTGATACACTGCAACTGTTTGAATCTAGAAGTTCTAATTGAACGAAGTGCCATAGAGATTTGTAGGATGTTGGAACAAACTTATATGTTCTCCAATGAGTATTGCATGTGCTGAAATCCGGTTCTTCAAGTAAAAATATGCGCCCACAATCCAAAGAGCTGCAATCGATTGGCCCAAATAGATTTCATAGTGCAAACGATCTTAATGGCAGTGCTGTGATTGGAACCACTGGGGAATGTAAGCGAGCTCGTCCTTGAGCTAGGTACCAGTCTCTGTCTCGAGTATAAGACCTAAAAGGGCGTAGGGCCTTGATACTCCTAAAGCAAGCGTGTCAGGGTTTAAGTTAGTGAGATTAGTTTCCCGGTGGCTTTTCCTTCTGCGTTTACAGATTTGAATAATAAGTGAAGGGGCTTTATATCCACTAGGCTAATGCAGTAATGCCCATTAATGTTCTCTCCGCCTTCATCAAAAAAATATATAAAGAGCATGAAAACGATCGACCGGAACAAAGATGAACTAGGGGGTTGCTTTTAGCAGTTTAGGACGCCGGCCCCCACAAATCTGTTGCCCACTTACAAAGTTTCACCAAAGCAGTCGGTAGCTTAACATCCTTAAAGCATATTATTATTATTATTTTCCCATGATCCAGCCAACTGAATGCTTTGGTTTCGATTCTACTAATGCCCCATAATATATATAGAAAGGATTGGAAGTAAAGTGAGTTAGGAGGTTGGGTGGATTTGGACTAATTGATTTGATGCAACCAGAACCACATTTATTGCCAGTTCTCATTGTTTAAAGTCTGACGACCCCCACCTGATCCGAAGAACTTTGACATTGTTCCCTTCCAGTCCCCCACCATAGCAGCACAAAAAGAGGCCGCCCCCCCCTGTTGTCATCATGCCTATTTTCCGCCTCAATAAAGGTATGTCCCATCTCCTAAGATCGATGCTTTTTTAGGATAGTTGAGGTTCCTAAGTCGAGCACAATTCATCCAAGTGCGTTTGAGATTTGAAGAATATATAATTGCAGAAACACTTTTTTGCAAAATCATGATTCCATTAGACATTGGTTCCTTTTCTCTTACCCCGACTTATATATGCTTAGGTCGAATGTTGACATTTCTTGAAAAGATAAGCGAGAAAAGGATAGGAAGTATAATATTAAGGTATATATTGATGATAATTAGGGTAATTCTTGTATTTCCAAAGGTTTTTGGTCCTCTTGTTGAGTTATTCTTTGTATCTCTTTTAATTTTTTTTAAAGAAATACAGTCTGGAATGTCTATCAGAGTGAAACTCACCTAACGGACTGGTAAATTTTGTGCTGGTACAGTCCTCCAAGCCATATAAGTCAGGTAAGTCTGATTTTGTCGTGGAATAGCCTGAAAAAATTGTTTGCACTTGAAAGAATTCCAACTTCACATTGCATGAGTGGAGGGTTGTCTTCCCCAACCAGGACATCACCTATTTACTGCTACTAATAAATTATCTCATTGATCGATTCCACATGCATATTGTCCACTTTAGGGTCTTCAGAAGAAACCGTCCATTGTGGGGCTTCACTTTTTTCCAAGTTTCTCTTTCTGGTTTCCATGTGATTACAGTACTGACATCGATCGCATACAACTTGAGCTGAAAACAAGTTATAATTGGTTGGGTTTCTTATATATGAAATAATGGTCGCCTATTTCAGTTCGTTCTTTAATCAGAAGGTCTTCTGTACAAGTGTGTATCTAAGATTTCGAGCATCGCATATTAAAAAAAATGTAAATAAAAAGCCTCGAGAAAAAAAAAGAAGAAGCTTATTATATGTATGCGATTCCATTAAAGGATCCCACCACCTCCACCTCCACCGTGGATATTACAGAAATCTGTAATATAAAATCTAGGAGAAAATTCACTTTGCACCCCCAAAATTTGGGATCATTTCTAAGTTGCACCCACTTTTATTGATTTCGTTAAATTTGTACCTCAAACTACCACTTCCAGTTAATTTACACCCTCCAACACAAATTACCGTTAATTCAAACGGAAAATGAATTTTGTGCCGTCCACGTGACCCATAATCTCCCGATTTCCCGTTTTACCCTCAGTTTAATGAATATAGATGTTGTGTCATGGAATCTGTGAAGTTCATAACATTGTCTACATATTGTCATTCAATTTAGAGAAAAAAAAAAGTCTACATATTGTCATTCACATGATGCATAGATTCAAAATATGTAGACTTCATAGATTCCATGACACAAGGTCTATATTCATTAAACGGATGGCAAAACGGGAAATCGGGAGATTATGGGTCACGTGGACGGCACAAAATTCATTTTCCGTTCGAATTAACGGTAATTTGCGTTGAAAGGTGTAAATTAACTGGAAGTGGTAGTTTGAGATATAAATTTAACGAAATCAATAAAAGTAAATGCAACTTAGAAATGACCCCAAAATTGGGGTGCAAAGTGAATTTTCTCCTAAAATTTATATTCGATAGTATTTGAATTTGTAAATTTTTTACTTTATCAAATATATTTTAAAATTTTATTTTTACTTTTATCGCTCCTTCATCAATTCTAATACAACTCATTTTCCCGACGCAGCGTGATGATGTAATTCCCAAGTGATGGAATAAACTATAGATTAGTTTGTCATTATCTGAGCAATGGGCTGCCTACGAGATCCTTGGCAATTGAAAAAGTTACCAGCAAATCAAATGATAACAAAACTGGTTTCAGGAATTCGATTTATGCATGAATTGCATTTGCAGAAAGTAGGGTTACCTCATGGATATTGGGGAGTATGACCCAGTAGTTATAGGATTTACAGAATCGAAGGAGTATGATATTCGTGCTAAACATATATAACCTAAAAGTAAGATTTCGTTGAGAAATATTTATTTAGAGCAGATTTCGTTTTGATGAAATTTTTAAAATTTGAATTTAATTCTTTAAAATTATAATTTCAATATTACTTTTACACGAATACTAATACAATTCAACATAATTTTTTTATAAACATCAATACAACTCAACAACTTCTACACAAACATACTAATGCATAATTTCTCCCATGTTGGGTTTTCTATCTTCAAGAATATTTCATCTTTAAAAGTTTAGCTTAATTAGTGGGGTCACTCCCACAGCAAAACTGAACTTACCTGACATTTGTAGCTTGAGAAGGCTACATGGTCCGGAGTTTACTGTGGCGTTGAACCTAACTCGTGTGTATACTGATGCGACTGAGCTCGGTGCAATTAAATGGGTGTATGGATTTTCTTCGTTATAAAAAAAAGTTTAGCTTAATTAGGCCCCACAAAAGGAAAAACAATTATATCTAATTTTTTTAATAACCTAAAATGCCTTCAATAGTCTTTTCACTTTGCTAGGACAAATTCCATACGTCTTTTTTATAACCTATAATGCATATATATAGTTACAAAAAAAAAGTATGCGGTCAAAATCTTCCGAATATCTAACTCGTCCCACCTTGTTTTTCTACTAAAATCTCAACATATTATGATATATATATATATATATATATACATTATTTTCGCTTTCATTTGCATTAGATTTGCCTTTTTTAATCTTTTGCCCGACTGAATGCTGATCATTTGTTCTCTAATTATGGTCCACTTTGCATGCGAAACAGGGGCAGGTGACGTATCCTTGGTGCATTGAATCTAGAAACCTTTCAAATGTATCCTCAATTCCACTTCAACCTACTGGATGCCAAAAGCTAGGGCTACACGGATACCTTAATGTCCATCAATGTAGGAATAGTTGGTGACTTGGTGGCCGCGCGCTCATCTATAAGTTCTGCATGCATATTAGAAAAATCCAACTGGACAAACTTAATTTGAATAAAGGAAGTCTTGAACCACCACTTTGGGGGCCGGAACCAAATGGAAAAGCATTAATTGAATTCTATGGGTGCTCTTTTAAGGTCTTGTGGGCATGACAAAAAGCATTTGCTAGTGATTATTATAGATTACCTAAGAAATTGCAGTTTTGGGTACGACAGATGGGTGCGTCATTGCCCTCTATTTTTAATTACAAAGAAAAAGGACAAAATTTTCTCCCTTGTTAGTAGCTAAAGGAAAAGATATTAAAAGCAAATTATCGTGGTAATAAAGCATCGGGATTGGCTTAGTAGTTAATACTTAAGTCTCGGTGGTTTGCTCTTTCTAAAGTTTTAAGTTCAAAATTTTTCAAGTGTTACGAAACTTTAAGGCCACTCATGACAATGTTTAGATTCCTAAGACTAGATAGTTTAGAAGATGTAAAAGGACGTCAAATATAGACCCTACATAACCAACGTGGACAGTAATTCGGAGAAAGATGGCTTAGGCTCAGAGGAAAATAGCATGGAAGACATTGGAACCATCTATGTCAAACAAGGCAAGGTCAAGTCACTTCTGAAGACCAATGGTATTAACTACGTTGTAAACAAGTCACCCGAGTGGTCGCATTCCATTCCTTGGCTGGACATGATTTATCCGGCAGTATGTGTGGTTATACGTGGGTGGTGAAGTTTGGTAGAAGTTAGGCACACGATAGAATACCCTATCAATTAATTGCTTTAACCCCCGAGGCACAAAAATTAGATAGCAGTCCTTTTCTTTCCGAGAGAGAGAGTGTGTGAGTTGTGATAGAGATTTGGAGGACCAATACAGCTCATCTCTATCACTGATCAAGCTTCTGCATCAAACTTTGCATTGTTTTGCTGATTAAATTCCCACTTTCTTAGGTGCCTAAAGTTGTGTGTTCTGACAATTCCTAAAGTATCTAATTCACGTAATTCTGGTTCACAGCCAACGGCCAACCTACCCACATCTGTTTTCTATTGTATTTCCTTAAGATTTGGCAAAACTCCATAATAAATTTGTACATCTGGATCTGCCAGTATCCATCCCTTACAAAGAAGTGTTCCTCAGATATTATTCTTATTTCCCTCAAAAAGAAAGAGAAAAATCTTGTCAATTCTTAACTGAGCTGCCCACACTTTGGTTCTCCCGATGGTGGGAATTCGCTGTATGTTGATGCCCATGATTGAAGAAGCAGCCTCGACGACTCGACGTTTGTTCCGTTGTTTTACGTTTCAGTGGAGGGTATTTTTTTAGCTAACAGTAATTGCAGGACCTTGTCGGTTGCGGTGTCTACAGAAGTCCCCTCATTTAAAACGCATTAATTGTGGCATACTTGACAACGCCGCCCCATTTCGCTGAACTACAACACACTTTCCCTTCATTGGAGGATCTTTTCTTTTGTCGAAATCGAAAGGGAGAGAGAGCAATAAAACTTGATTTTCGCCTTGGCACTTTTGCTCCTATATAATGATCGCACTTACCATTGCTTCGTTTGCAATTGGCTCCTCCTAATTTAGTCTCCTTCTCATTTGGTGCCAAAAACCACATAGCCCGTTTGGTAACTGCAAATCTGTCCAATGCTTTACTTCCTAATCTCTTGTGTCTCCTTCATCCTCCTCTCCAAGTCTCTCACTCACAAGCCACTCCCTCCATGGAAGGGTGAGTTACCACCTTGCTCTTGGGGGGAGTTATCAAGTTTTCTTGTGTCCTGGCTCAAGAAGAAGATGCTTGCAACTAGTTGCTTTCAAGTGCCTAGATTCATGCCATTGAAGAAGATGGGTCTTAGTTCAAAGGAAGAGAATGTAGAGGCGGACGAGGATATTTCTCTCTTGGATTTGCCTGACTTGGCCTTGGAAAGCATTCTTGATCGTCTTTCGCCATCTGGGTTATGCAGTATGGCTGCGGTTTGTAGCTCTTTGAGGGATAAATGCAGAAGTGATCACTTATGGGAGAAACACATGATACGAAAATGGGGTGGATTGATTGGCGATGCAGCTTATCGAGAATGGCAATTGAATCTAGCCTCAAGGAAAAGATCGACCTTCTTGGATCAAAGCAAGAAAAAAGTGTTTCTTGAGTCCTTTTTCGGGGTTTGGCCTTTTTCATGGTTTAAACCCAAGTTAGAAAGTAGCAGCAAGTCAAGGAGTTCTTTGCCGGTTGATTCGATCATGGCTTGGTATCTTTCTCTTGAAAGTGGCAAGCTATGGTTTCCAGCTCAGGTCTATAATCGTGAGGTAAGTGGCTGCAGCTTACTTATTCGAGTGTCAAATCCGCTCGTCTCTTGTAATGCGTTATTGTTCTTTTTGGAACTTTTAGTTCGTATTCTTTATCTACATTTGGTCAGTGGCGAAGTTATTGCTTCTTCGAATGTTGAACACGTCGATGACATCTTGATTCTTTTAACTGCAGAACGGTCATGTTGGTTTCATGCTGTCATGTTATGATGCCCAACTCAGCTATGATTCGCCGACTGACACCTTTCAGGCAAGGTATAGGAAAGTAGTCTTTCACCAGAAAAAGAAAAATAAATCACTTATGAAACTTCAGTTAATTTACTTGTCCTTGTGTCTGTAGATTTGAGAGAACGACATAATCCAATTATATGGATTCCGAAATTTTAGAACTTCCATCATTTCGAACTACACTAATACCCTTTTTCTGGTTTGAAGAATTTGAAAACAATTTTGACTTTGAAAGTGGGAAATAATCGATATGAAGATTGGATTTACATGGACTAAGCTCGTCTTTAATGCAGAGCCCTCATAATGCATGTTTCATTGCAGATACTCACCTCATGGGCGGCGGACAACGGAGGAAAATATACAATGGGATAGGCTAAGAGCGCCCCCAGTTGATACTCCTCCACATGTCCTTCATGTCCCTGATTGTTTGAACGACTTGAGGCCCGGAGATCATATCGAGATCCAGTGGAGAAGAAACAAGGAATTCCCTTTTGGTGTGTTTTTTTTGATCCAGTACGCGTTTACAATATCTGTACGACTGTACCGTGAATTTCAACAACGTTGTTCTGCAGCATCATATTTCATTTTTCCTAAAATTAGCTGTTGCTTTGAAATGAACAAGTTTTTCATGTTCCATATCTCTTAAATTTTATTCTTTAAGATATATAAAGAATGGCACAGCGAAAATTGTTCATTATCTGTTCCATTACTTGCACATAACAATGTCATAACTTGTTCCGAATCTCTTGCAGGTTGGTGGTACGCTGTCATTGGTCACTTGGAACAGTGTGATGGGAATGATAATCGCTGTTGCTGTCATTTTAGTGGTGAGAAGATCATCTTAGATTCTGTAGCTTTTCTTTTAAGGGTGTATTTAGGGTTTATTCTTGTTATTTAGCAATTATTTGGTGATGAGGAAGATCTCCCTCAATCTAGAATGTGCAGGGCACTTTTCCTGTTAGGACTTGGTTGTGTCCAACATCTTCAGCATGAAACCCTACATTGACATATGTTTCACACCAGTTTGGAAACTAATATTTTTTACTTTATTTGATTGGAAATGGAGGAAAACATTGCAGATTATAGCTTCTTGTATGCTTCTATCATAAATTTCGTAATTTTTTTATTAAGCATGACGTACTGCATTTTGAACCAAGGACAAGGTATATATAATAGTGTCAGTAATAGAAGCATTCATAATACTATTTATGCGGATTTGTTTTACATTCTTTCCCTGGAAGAGCATTCTGCGAGTCGGGGTTTGGACATATTGCCATTATATATAGGGGGGGCTTTATGGAGGATCGATCAAAAGGAGTCAGATGAGTTCAAATATAAAACTGTCGTCTGTGTTTCTTACAATCTAAAAAACAGCAGCAGGATTGTTCAATAAAGCTTTTCTGCCACTGCATCAAAAAATAAAATATGATCTATGTAAGGTCAGAAGCATTGTTGTTGGTATCTGATGCAGATCTCTGCTACCCACTTTGATAGTTTCTGCGGGGGAGAGGACTAGGCATGGAGAGTACACATATTAGTATTGTTTATGTTACCATTATTTTTTTTTCAAATCATTGTACAATCAATGAAAAGAGATACTCCAATTCCAATTAAGAATTCAGTGGGCCTTTAGGATTGTGAAGAGCCCCTGAAATTGTGTGTTTGATTCATTCTACCAGTCAATAACTTATGATCGGATCCCGGTAATAAAATACTTGCAACTTGACAATCTTGACTTAATCTCCAAACCCTCTTATCAGATTTGAGTTCTCAAGTGATAGTAGTTTCCAGAAAAGAGAAATTCTCCATGTACGTTAAGTTTTTAGTTTCCTTCAGGTGCTCATTTTGGCTTGATAATTCATAAAAAAACTCCGTATACCTTGAGTTTCACTGCCTATAGTACTGATCGTCAAGGCACTTTTAAGTGTGCTCTTCATTAAATCTATGGCCCCAGAGTAGTTAACCAAGTTACCAATTCACTGAGAAGAATAAGCATTTGTAGTTTTCTGACTTTAATCATCTGTTATACTTCAAGCATAGCAGCAGCAGCAAAATTGGGATTCTTTTTCTTCTTTTTGTTTTTTTTTGTTGGTTGACAACTTTATGTAAGTTTCTTATAGTGAACTATGGCTGACAGATGTAGTGATTTTGGAGTTCAACCAGTATACCCTTGGCTCACGATGGAGGCGAATGGAGATAAACAGGAAGGATCACCGGGAGGCAGGCAATGAAGCAGATGGCTTCTATGGTGGAATTAGGAAGCTTTACAACAAGGAGGAGATCACAATGTGGAAACGCCTCTGGCCAACTCAAATCCTTGAATAGGACGACCTCTGTCCACACTTAATCATGCCTGCCTTGTAAATATGCCCCCTCTGTTTTTGTTTTGTTTTTTTATCTGGGGCAGTGAATGAAAAGAGCTCACGGCCGTAGCAATCATCTTAAGAGGATGAAGATGAAGCTCAAGGATTGTGATTAGGCATGGAGAGGCCTTAAACAGATGCAAATATAGTATACAATATATATATGTATCTTGTTATATAGTATTCTCTGTTTGCGTAATAAAATTTTAGCCACCTAAAATTTTATCATCATTACAAAACACTCTCTCCTCACTTTTTTATCAATTTTCATACTTTTTTTACCAACTTTTTCACTTTTTTACCAATTTTTTCACTCTCTCTTCTCACTTTTTCATCAACCCCAATACCTAAAATTTTACTTCTCAAACACAAGACTATTTACTCAGTAGCTCCCTGTCTAGTTTTGCTGTGATATATGCTCGACATATCTGGAAAATGATATGGTTCATCTATTGTAAAGATATGAAAATTCCAGCGGTTTTCAGTGACAGATGACACTTCTCCATCTGCAATGTGGATGATCTGCACACAAATGAAGAGATGAGCTCCAGAATTTTCAATCAAGATTTTTTTTTTGCCAGAAGCAAAGTTCTTAATCTGCATGATTATGTAGTTCCAAACTGTAGGGTAATATCTTTTCAACACCATTTCCTGCAGAGTTTGCTTGTTAAACTACTCTTATGATCATTTCAACTCTGACTTTATACCCCTTCTATTCTATTGGTCTTTCCCTCTTTCTGCGTTTTATATTATTTTGCTGCCATACGACATGCATCTCTGCCCTCTGGCATCATTTTGAATCTATTGATTGTTGGTTTGATGCAGTGATGCTATTTAGTTTGCCAGAGGCCTGGAAAATCATTATGGCAATAAATACACCCTTTATAACTAAAAATAAACTCTCAAGTAACACAAACAAGTCAATGCCAGGTCATAAGTGAGGCTAAAACGTGTCATAACACAAACTTGTCCATAATTCCTTTTTGTAGTCTTCGTTTGGATTTAGCGGTTGCCAGTATCGCCTGGAGTTGGCTCCGTCGTGCAAAGAACTGTTGTGCCGTTTTAGCCTTCATTATCACTTGAGCAAGGTGATCATGGGGGAAAGTGTTCCACCATTTTATGTAAAATCGTTGGCTCAGTATTTTTGAATCATTATGAGTGGCGAAGATAAACTTTGAACTTAAGATCCACGGAAGGAGATTAAACTGGATATAAAATCGGAGAAAAGGAGAAATGTTTATGTAAGAAGGGTTTTTTGTGGAGGGGTAATTTATCGTGGAAGTTGTATCATATGGGAAAGTGACCCATTGATCATATGCATTTGTAAGAGAGGTTGGGAAGAAGGAGGTATTTGGTCCAAATGGATCACACCATTGATGGAACCAGTTTGGAATTGGGTCAGTACATTGAAAGTTCTTGAATCTAATGTTCCAGATTCCACGACTGTCCCGTTCTTTTGAAGTCCAAAATAGTGTAAAATTTAGAGACTACAAAATGAATTTTTCCATATTTAATCCTATAAAAGACTCGAGAATTTTCAAAATGAAGTTGTTTCGGATTGGACTTGTAAAGAAGAAGTGAATATACCCTGCTTTTTTTTGGCTAAGAAAGAGTTCTAATTTTATGCCAGCCATATTTTCCACCTACACATGAAATAAATAAATAAAAGGTAAAAAGGAGAAAGTAAGAAGAAAGAGAGAGAATTCCACAGAGAGAAAAATCAGAGGAAAAACTGGTTCTACAGAAAGTCGTTCCTGACTAAATCCTGAGCTTCGTCTCTCTCTCTCTCTCTCTCACCGTCACTGAGAAGAAGATGAACGGCGGTCCATCTGGCTTCAGTGCGTCGAATACTTTTTCTCTCTTATACTATAATCCCATGATCTTCTTCAAGTATTAGTGTTTCGTACCCTTTTCTATGTTCCTCTCTGATTTTCCAAACATATATGTTTTCTTCTTTGACAGACAATGCTCCTGTTACAAGAGCCTTCATTATTGCCTCTGCCCTCTTCACTGTGTTCTCTGGGATCCAAGGCCGCTCTAGTAAACTCGGATTGTCATATCTGGTACTCCTTTCTCCTTTCTATATTTCTTATTAATCTGCGGTGGTGATTTAATTTAGGTTTCTTGTAATTTCGGATGAATTTGTTGCTTCGGTAGATGTTATTGCGAGTGTTATTTTTTTTTTGTATCGTTTCGTTCGTTGTGTTCTTCTTGATAGTAGCTTGAATTGGACAGTATAAATTATGGAGCTTTTTTGTCAATTATGTACTTAATGATGATTTTTGGTTCTTAAAAGCGTAGTTTAATCTTACTTTTGATTTTTTTTTCAATGTGGGCCATGTTTTTTCCTTTCATCGCCGTAAGAAACAACAGTAGCTTACATACTGTTGCTTTTTCAGGTGACTGAATTGGTTGTCTGCTTTTCTGTAGAAATTGTTAAATTGAGGTCGACTTGTGGCTTTCATTCGTGTTTCGAAGTTGTTTTCAATCTGGGTTGTTGTTACTTTTCATCATCATCACTGGAGACCTTGAACTGATATGTTGTTGCTTTGACATGAATAAGAGAATGTGTCTGTTTGTGGGATAGTTTGGATTCAGGCTTTACTCCATTTTTTCATGAAACCATTTTATGGATGCACTGTTTCTTTTCAGCTGTAATTGGATACGGGTTTCGTGATCCTGAACAGGGATGGCTTAGTTGGAGTCATAGCTCTATTTTCTCAATCTTAAATGCATATATAAAATCTTTTTTTTTTAAATTCCAATTCGATGTTTGTTTACTGTGTAATTATTTAACATCATATTATCTGAAGATTCTTCAATGGAGAGTTCAATATCATGGGTCGCTTATTTCTTTTTCATAAGTTATATTTTATGCTTGCAATGTGAAGGTCAATTAGAGGCCAGGCTGAATTCCTATGCAAGGCAGATTTAATTCATTATTATTAACGCACCATAGGATGTTATGAGTTGGGGGTTTTTGGTGCACGTGTGAAACTGGACACAATTGAAGGTGCACGTTTGTTGCCCACTTTCGGGGTTAAGGTGAGTAGTGGGATCACGTATGGACAAAGTTGGTTGAGAAAAATGGGGGTCGGTGGACTTCCACAGTGGGGAAAGCCCCCATGGGTCAAGTTTGTGGAAAGCTTAGATCTTTCTATTTTTTGTTTGTGCTTTGGGTTGGGGGGGGGGGGGGGGGGGGTAGTTACAGCTATGTGACATTTTTCTTGGGGAGGGTGTGGGTGGTTTAGTAACTCATTAAATGCGGTTCAAGTAACAAACTCTAGTGAGGAAGGGTGCAAATCAAGATTTTACTGACTGTATTGGTAGTGGTTTGCATTAAGTTCACTTTTATAATGGTGTACTGTATGTCCCAGATATGTTTATGTTTTGTCTTTATCCTCTTGAGACGTGCCATGAGCTTTTCAAAGTTACAATCAGTTTGCATTTATATGAAATTGTATATTGTTATGACAGGATATCTTTGGGAGGCTTCGGCTTTGGAAGTTAATAGTGTCAGCGTTTGCCTTTTCATCCACACCAGAATTGCTGTTTGGACTCTACCTGCTATACTACTTCAGGGTCTTTGAGAGACAGATAGGATCGAATAAGTACTCTGTGAGTAGTCATCTGGCTTAAACTATTCATGAGTTCAACTTTGATGTCTTATAATACGAGATATACTTTTGCAGAAATATCTTATGTCTAATCAGTGCCATAGGATAAATGAAATACATTCTGAATTACGACTATGATGCAAATTTCCTGGATGTATACTAGAGGAACATGATTCAAAAGCTTTCTTTGTGAAGCTCACTAATTGTTATCGGGTTAATTTTTCTTGTACCTGTCCAAGTTGTTTGCATTACTATCTAGTGATATAGTTATTCTGTTCAGCTATGAGTCTGCATCGCTACATTATCTAGGTTGGTACAATCATGCCTTCTTTTTTTTCTTAGCATAACCATGCCTTCTAAAATGGGATTATTGTCTTTTGATTGGGCCAAATCCTTCATGATAAGGTGACTCAGAAAGAGTGGGTGGTTTCATTTTAACTCATAGGCCAATGGTATCATAAGAATTAAGTAGACACAATGTGCAGAACTGAGAGAACGACCAAACTCACAACGCTGAAGAAAGCATGCGGCATAAACATTTGTTGATAGAAATTGTTTTCTTCTAGTTACTCTCTAATAGTGTGCCCTTCGAGTATATTTCATGTTTGAAAAAAATACTAGACTCAATGGGCTCCTTGATGCTTAGAAGAAATGAGGAATCTTCCATTACAAAAAGCCACTCAGAGAAAATAATATAAAGAAGTGGTTTGAATTTATTGTTGCTTTAAATACATTCTAAATCCTTGATCCAAATAATTGGATTTCGTCAAATAGAACTCAAAATCATGTAGTTTGATGCCTGAACTTGCCAGAGATGACAATGTGGAGAAAAATTCTCTAAGAGTGATAGGACTTCACACTGTGATTACTGGCACCGGTTAATTGAGGGTGGGAACCTAAACCTTGAGTGTAATGAATTGAATGTGGAAGGCACCATATATACGCCATGTAGATTCAGTTATCAAATCATCGCGAGTTAACATGGTCTGGTGGTTTCATTATTCTTGATTTGGTTTCAAAGCAATGGTTGTATGATGATTGACTTCTCCTAACCCCTTTTTGAGTCAACTCATCCTTTCTCATTACGAGTCAGCTGCATGGACACTATTCTATTAGTTTTTTTTACAGGGATCCCTGAAGTTGACTTTTTGAAAATATATGCTGGCAGTCTGCCTTTGGATTTTCTTCTTAGGGTTGGGGATACACACAAGAGACTATGGGCTCAGCATTGAAGGGGCGACATTGTTGGTTACCCCATTGAGAGATTCTGTGCTTCTCTTTTTTTCAATTCTACGGGGTTGTGCTCTTTAATCTGAGAATCAAAGTTTCGAAATTGTCAATAGATATAGATGGAGGTTTCTTTGCATTGATAACTTGTATACATAAATTCTTTGATATTTGGGATTTGTGAATTTGCCTTGTAAAATTATTTTTATTCTTGTAGGTAGTATTACCTGTTAATCCTTCCACCAATCAGTTATCAAACACAGGGGGAAGAGAACACGGAAAATACAAAAAGAAATTACTTCTTCTCTACCTAAGTGTATTAATATTTTCTTGCCTTTGATCTTCCCCATTGTGCAGGTCTTTATCTCGTTTTCCGTAATAGTATCATTACTCTTCGAGTTCCTTGCCCTAGCATTTCTTAAAGGTATGCATTGCTCCAAGCTTTCTTTGTTAGTTTATCTCTTTCATGTGTTTTTGCCTTGTTTAATATTTTGTGTTTGAATCCTTTTGATTCTTAGTTACTCCTTTTTTGTCCTTTCCCTCCACGTCAGCCGTGTGGCAAAGTTCTCGTACTAATTTCGAAAAAAGACAGTTAGGGAGAGGTATGGAGATACATAGATGGCACACTTGCTTGGTGTCTGTTTAATGATGATTATATAGAAGCATGGGCAGCTTCAATATACACATGGGTCTATGGAAGGACTAAAGGACAAGTACTAGATGTTTCTGATGGGCTGTAAACGTTGGACTTGGAGTTGTTCTCATGATCATGGGTTGAAGCAACATATTATTGGTCTTACAGTGCTGGCGAAATATAATAACCTGTGTGGTCGTTTTTGGGCTGATGACCATGTGCAATGCCTCAAATTTTTTTGTAAACGTGGTAAGAGATCTTGAAAATTTGTTTTAAGTTTCCAAAACTTTCCACACTGAAAAAAGAGCAAATGTCTAGTAAGAAATTTTGGATATGAGTTGGAATCCAAGTAAAGTACTTTTACTTGAAAAATAGGTCAACCAAAATCTTGAAAAGAAAATTTGATGGTCAACTGATGATATTGAAATCTCATTATGTACACCATGATACGAACTGATGAATTTTACTCCATCTTAAGTATCCAAAGTATTGTCTTTGATATTCTTCTGCACTTCAACCTGAAAGTGAAAGGGAATCCTCAATTGTTGTCTTTGAAGTGTCAGTCAGTTTATTCAAAAAAGTGGATTCTTATCTGGAATAAGATGCTTTTTTTTCGCAATTATGGTCGAGTAGTAGTTTGGCATTTTGCTTTGTAATGCTTGGTAGGCAGCTGGTCCCACTGTTTAGTCCACAGTTTCTACTGTTTCTGATGTTATTTAAAGAGCAATGATAATTAGGACTTCGTGTCAGGTTTATTAACTGATAATTACTCCATTAGAGGAAAATTCTTGCGGTGCCCCTTCTTGAGGATGCTATAGGTTTAGAAATATTCTTTCTTATTGTAGTTGGAAAATATGTTTTTTGTTTTACACAACCCCCCCCCCCCCTCTTTTTTTTTGTCATTTTTACTCGCAATTATATGTGTATCAAGGATAAGGATTGTGCTTAAATTGTTATTTTGTGTATTTCTTCTGATAGTTTCTTTTGCTTTTTTGTGAAAACCCCGTTTTTCATACTGTAGTTATGATCCTAGTGTTAAAATAGCATGTATTTATTTTTTTGCAGATCCTGCAGTGAATCTGGTCACGTCAGGACCTTATGGTCTCATATTTGCTTCATTTGTACCATTTTTCTTTGATATTCCGGTTTCAACATGGTTTCGTGTATTTGGTGTGCGCTTCTCCGATAAGTCCTTCATATATCTAGCTGGTCTTCAGGTAAGAAAGTTGATTATGGTTTGTATGTATTGTTTATAGTGCACTAGACTGAATGTGAAATTCTTTTAGCATATTTGGCCTTCCAATCTTTCTTGAGCCATGAACAATCTAATTTTAGTTTGTTTCATGCAGCTTCTTTTTTCGTCCTGGAAAAGATCCATCTTACCAGGGTTATGTGGCATTCTAGCTGGCTCCTTATACCGTTTGAATGTATTTCATATTCGCAAGGCAAAGGTTATTGATACTATTACCTTTGAAAAGAAAGATGTTTATTTCTTGTTATCACTTTCTGCTATAACATTCAACATTTTTTTCGATGATAAAACGGTAATCTGTTCAAGTATTAATAAATGCTTCCTTACATCTGAGATCTTCCTGTGCACATTGGTGAAGCTCTTGTTATGAGAGTGAGTGAGTTATGAGGGGGAACTTATATCCATTCCTGACTTAGAACTCTGCAGAAACATTGACTCACAAATAGTGCTAAATGTGTAAAATCCTTTACCGTCTCTTCTTGTGAAAATGTGATTGTGGATCTTTTTGCTTATTGCATACATTACAGATCCCAGAGTTTGTTATGTCATTCTTTTCCCGGATTTCTTGGCCAACCATGGGGAGTCCTCCTTCAGCACCAAGGAATAATGTGGGAAGCCTACCATCCTATGCAGGTCGCCAAGTAGAGGCGAGTGTTTTGCTTAATGCTTCTAATTTATCTTCTACTTCCTCAGTACATTTGTTGAAAAGCTGGCTATTGCAAGTAAAACCCACCTCAACATTGTTTCCAAGTTCCTAGTAAAATACTAAGTTTTCTGTCCATAAGATTATGTACTTTGTGGCCCAATTTGTTCAACTGTTAGGAGAGGAAGTTGATGCTTCTCCTAAACAACTGATAACCTATATCTATAATGAGAAATTCCCAGAGAAGTGTAGTCTATATATTAGCCTACACTCTTATCAAAATATATTAGCCTACACTCCTCTGGTTATATATACTGTCCATGAAAGCCAAACAGTTTAGCTAGTGCCAGGCAGGGGCCAGGGAGCCCCTAGTTTTGTCAATTCACGTGATTGATTCTTGCTCGAGTATTTTTCTTTTGAAACTGATCTTCTAACCAAAATATTGTTCTTTTGAAACTGATATGTAAAATATAAGCTAGAAGCACATGAAAGTTCTTTCATGATTACATTTCTTTTTCAAGATCATTTTTTTCTGTAGAACTTATTTTTTTTCTTTTTGTTTTTTTTTGTTCAGAGAAACTACCCTTCTCCCATGCCATCTGCCATAGAGCCGCCAGAGGACTCCATTGCCACACTGGTTTCCATGGGCTTTGACAGGAGCTCAGCCCGACAGGCACTTGTGCAGGCTAGAAATGATGTCAACGTGGCTACAAACATCCTTCTCGAAGCACAGTCCCATTAATCCCATCGAAGTTGATCCGTAGAATGAAATCTAAATGGTTTCATATCCAAGAGACAGATTTCTGATGCAGACACGCTGGCCAAACGGATTTGCTTGGCGTGGTGACCACATTGATATGCTTAGGAAAACTAGTCACGGTATTCACAGTATCATTCTAGAGGAAAAGGTTATCTTTTGTGCCCTTTTGTTTTCCTTTTAACGTTTAGTTTCTTTTTGCTCCTCCATTTTGATTGTAGCTATTAGTAGCAAGATGGTATGCATTCATAGCAGAAAATTAGGAGCATGTGCAATGGTTCACACCAATGTGTACATGCATAATCAGTCCATGTGTGACCCATGAACGCTAAGGTTACCTTTGACAGGGTTAAACCCTGTCTCTTTGCACTTGTATAACATACTTTGGTAATTATTTGTGAGCAAAGATGGTGAAATATATTCTCGGGCATAAGCACAAGCACAAGCAGAAGGAGGTATCAGAGAGTAGATGCTTTAAGTTGAGGCTGGGTTGATGCATTTTCCTTTTGGGCTGTCCAAAAAATATCTGAAGATTCTAAAACGGGAAAGAATTTTATCCATCTATAATTCTCTATGGGGAATTTATATATATAATTCCATATTTCGATCTTGCTTTTTTCTTCCGAATTGGATTTCATCTTTTTCCTTTTTTGCAAAGATTGATCTCCATGTGTATTGGTCCAGAAGAAACTTCTGAGAAAATCAAATGAATGGGTCCAGAAGATCGTACTCCTTATGAATTGCCCCGAAGGCTATGAAAATGTAGAAATTTGAAACGTTAATTATGCTGGAGTTGCGGGGCTAGCTGGGTCAATGTGAAGTCCATATCCACGCATTGATCGTTAAGCACTTTAAGGTTTTCAACTATACAAATGGAAAGGATGTAACGTAGGAATGGAATCAACTATGGCGAGCTTGAAACAGGACAAGCTCACCAGAAACGGGGAGAAGCAAAGAAACTGAAATGCAATGGGCAATCGTTCATTTGCATAAATAGGAGAGCGGAACCCTCCCAAGTGGTTTAGCCTCGTATTGTGTCTCACATTTTTGTGCCAAAATATGAACCTCCATGACATGATATTCGAACAATAAAGCAAACAAGCCTGCATAGTGGCCAAAATCAAATGACAAACTGTACTCTGTATTCGCCCGAAATGCAAGACAGCGTCTTCTTTGTTCAATCTCCCAACTACAGCTCTCCTAGCACGGAAGCGCAATCAAATACAAAACGCAGAGGCATCCGTTTCTTCCGTATATTTCTGGTTGACTTGGAAAGTATATATATGCCTTGTTTGAGGGGGATGTGAGTTCTACATATTATTTTCCGGAAAGTATATATATGCCTTGTTTGAGGGGGATGTGAGTTCTACATATTATTTTCCGGAAAGCAGTTTTGTGGTTGGAGGAATAGCTGAAAGACGTTGCCAGACAAATATTAGACAGTACTGATGTCCACTCGGCTTTTATGAAGCTGAAAGGCTGGGGTGATCCAGCTCCCGCAACTGCATTGGATGCCTGACCAATTGAAGTAACCCAACCGCGCTTCACAGTGAACACAGGACAACTTGCCTTCTAGTGCCCCTTCTTCAACTGAGTGACAAGATGTAAATAACTGTCAAAACATCAATTATTTCAACCATGTCTATGCACATGACAGATTACATGCATCCTAGGACGCCAGCAACAGTAATAGGTTAAAATTAAAAAGTTGAGGTATACGGAATCACTCCGAGCTAATCTAGCACTATCAAGATGAGCCAGGTGTGGTTAGTCAAATAATAAATCCTCCTAACAGCAATTGCAGTAGTTGCTTGTATTGCAGAGGTACGCATGACTTTGTGAAACATATGCACTGGCAATCCTTGTAAAGTAAATGTATTAACTTCCACTTCCAAATAAAACAAGGTGCATTCTGAGATATGGTCTGCACTAAGTTATTCATCATAGAGGTTGAATCATTTAAACATGTTGAAAAAAGCCATTACAACGTGTCAAGTCACTAGGCCTTTTCTGTTTTCGTTTTTTAAATTTTCCAAACTCTTGATGGATAAAAAATAACAGCAAGCCTGTTGTCTTTTTGCCTCAGCATATGTAAGTCTTGTCTGTTCACACTACTTGCCAATGAGTTCCTGATACCCAGTTAATCCTACATCAATGATTGAAAAATTCATCATTTATGGAATTTTTGATAGAATTGCAAGAGAAAACATGCCTAAATTACAAAGATCTAAGAGTGATTTCATACGGATCCTCAAACTTAACAATAGGATGACACAATTTTCAATTTGGGTAAGAACAAAGAGATAGAGCTTCAATAAAATTTTCAAGAAAGTGGGTGATGCAGTAACAGATCATGCCACAGCTTCATCCATATCTACAGCTCAATAGTAATCCAAAAATCAGAAACCTTAAAAATAAATATTTACCTGCTGTCATCCATTGTAGAGGCTCAACAAAAATTGATGAACACTCAAACTCATCAGACTTGATATATGGGTTTCCACTTTTACGCTTGTACCACCCAAAGGATGTTTCACCCTCGCCTGGAATGTGATCTACAACATTATCCTGCAAACCAACAACTCTTCGGCATTTCTTGCAGCGGTATGCAAGAGTACCATTATTTCCTACTTTTGAAGGTACTTCCACTTTGGAGGAATCTTCTGAAGGCAAGCCAGGATCTGCCCCAAATTTTGAACTGTCTATCTTCTCCCCGCGGTTATAAGACTCACCTGAAAATCAAGGAACACCCTTTTAAGGAATAACATTTGAAATCAGGCAACCTTCTTTTTATTCTCAAGCTCATAACTATAGACAAAAACAGTACCAACCTGAGAAATGCAAACAGGAAGTACCAAGCTTTAGATAATTTAAGACCTATTTATAAGGCCCTCTAGGAAAAGAACGGCAAAGACACTCTACTGAAGTTGGTCAGCAAAGTTTGGAAATGCATAACTTTGAGCCAAAAGAATTTTCTACAGACAGTCAGAAAATTAGGTTCTGTTGATGCTTTAGAAACCATTGAGCTTGATTATTGACAATGATATGTAGAAGGGACAAATAAAAGAACTTAAAAGTGAAAAAAATGGAGCAAATAGAGACCATATTTGAGTGGTAGTTCTAGTAAGTATACAAGAATGATAACAAACTCGGCATGAAACTGGCACCTAACAGAATGCTCCAGAATCAAAAAGATGCTATGGATCTGAAATTTGACTTACATGTGACACAATAAAAAATATGTTCACAAAAAATTAAGGAAACCTAAAGTTGTTTAATTGAGGATCAATACCCAAGGGACATTAGAAATGAAACATTTTTAAACAAGACAATATTTCTAAGCCTCATTTATCGAGCAATAAACCTTCATTTTTCTTTCTCATAAGTAGTTATCAAGCAATCAAGCAATAGAATTTACTGCCAACAGTTAACAAGTACTAACTAAAATGACACCTCCCTGTTAAGAACTGCGTGGAGAGTGAAGTCATCACAGAAAGACCTATTGACAAATGACATAGTTGGTTCTGTTTCCATTATCCCATAGAGCTCACAAAGCTCACAACTATGTTAGGTCGAACCTCATGTCTCCTTTAAAGAAGCAGAAGTATCGGTAAGCTACAAATATGTCGGTAAAAAACACTAAATAGACAACACTTCACAAAGGAAAAGAGGTGGTTTCTTTCTTTTCTCTTCTTTTTTTTTTTTGGTTGGGGGGTTGTAGGAATATGTACCCAATACTTTCAGCCGAAAGCGCTTGTATATGGGGCTTGCATGGTCAACCTTGAAGCCCATCTCCTCAAACATTTTTAACTGCCATGGGAAGAAAAGGGAAAGCATAAATTCAGGATAAGTGAGACTCGTTGGAAATTGGGCCTCGGTATTATCATTTATTGAAGCATTGTTTTGCATTACCTGATCTAGAAAACCGTCATTGGGACAAACAAACTCACAGCTTTGACGTAAGGATTCAAGTGCATCTGCCGGATATTCAGAGAGAGAAAAGAAAACAGAAAGGAAAATGATGTTTAAGTTTGAGAAACATCTCCAATATTCTCAAAAACATCAGACAAAAAGGTCATCAAACGTGTTGAAAACAGAAAAGAAGCCACAGGCATATGCCAATTTGTAGAGCTACAAACTTCAAGCAAAGCAATGGATTTGTTCATACCCTCTTGAGATAGATGTTCTGTTCTCATGAGATATGCCATAATGACAGCTGCACTGCAAACACATGCCAACAAGACTGTAAACCCTTAAGACTTGAAAACCCAGTCAACCAAAATCCCATCAGACACAACTTTCAAACCCATGATACAAAATTGAGTACCAAGCACACTTCTCATCATAGAAGGCATAAAATATTGAATTTGAGTTCCTTTCATTGTATTATAATTTTAGATACTCTTTCAATCTTCTTTCTTCTCTGATAAGTTCAAGGAAATCTGACTACATTGTGGAAACTGGTTATAGAATAGCATAATCAAATAAAATTTGACAAAGTTCCCCCTTTATGATGCAATATTATTTGCGATAATGTGCTTATCTGTCATTGTGAAGGCACAAAATGTGTAGTAATCATTTTTCATGACATCCAACAAAATGGCTTCCAACATTAGAAACTTCATGTAGCCTAGTCCCATATGCTACATTAAGAACCTGCTTCCATCATTTAGCTTTGTCTCTATTTTTCGCAACTTAATTTTTTCAAAGCTTTATGATTGATGAATCACTAATCCACTTACCATTTTCACATCAAAAACTTATATTAACTTCTTTTTCTCTTTTATGCTCAGAGTTTCCTTCAACTTTTTCTCTCTCTCTCTCTTGTGTATACATGTGTATCTGTAACACGTTTGCATTTTTACACTTCTTCAAGAGCTTGATTTTCATGTTTAGTATCATAATATAAAAACTTTTCTGTTTTCTGTAGTGCTGCAAATACCAGATTGATACGTACATACCACAAACTACTAATATCTTAGATCTCAATCTAAGACCACTAAAAGCCCAGGAGACAGATATAGCTATAAGCAAACCAGGACAAAGGTATGGTAAACAATCATATGAAAAAAGAGTTCTTAGCAGTAACTTCGTTTCAAAATAAAGCTACATAAAGCATCAGCCTCAGACCAGCCCAAGCAACAAGACTTGTTACAGAAAGAAATCGAATGATACCTTCTTGACACGCCGGCAAAGCAATGCACCAAAACGGTCCCATCTTTTCGACTCTGATCAATGAAATTAAAACAAACATCCAAATAATCCAGCAAATCCTCACTTTCCATATCTCTCAGAGGCACGGCCATCCTCACCATCTTCAAATCCTTGCCTGCATATTCCAATGAGTACAAAAGCTTTTCGGGCGACAAGGAACTCTTTGAACCCTTACCACCTGAAGCATCCTCAGAACCAGAACCTCTATCACTTGTATCCGGCCCACCAACATAAACCTTCTTGATTTCTTTTGAGGGGATGACGAGACCGCTACGCCATTCAGAGAAAAACGATACGGACGCTGAACTGAGGACCGATAGGATGTGGGTGATCTCAGTGCTACTGTTTTGAAGAATCTCTGCTGCGTCGCTGATGTTGCCTATGAATAGATTCTCGCGAACACGGTACGGCATAACAACACACTCACACGAGTGATTGCGCCCAAACCCTTGAAAACTTTTGCCTATAAAAAGTTCAAAATTTTCATTTCCAAATTCCCCGTTTGTAATGCTACTTTTAGTTGATCATCTAGCAATAATAGTTCGTTTGGGTATTGAACCTTTCTCTGCAAATGGTAGTGTACGTTTGGTTGCAGAAAAATTGAAGGAAAAGAAAATGACCAAATGCATTACAGTACTTAAAGAGCTACAACATTTAGTTCATACTAATTTTAGTACGAAATTAAATTATCTGGTCAGAAATGGTAATGAGAAATCAAAGCATCCGCAAAGAATCCGAAAAGTAATCTCGTTGCATCTTTTTGGCTAGAAAATGTTGCAAAAATATTTTAGTGCAGGCTCAGTTAAGGTGCAGTACAGTATTTCAGTGTTTTAGAAGACACCGCAACAAAATTTATTGAACATACAATTCAAATTTCATCTTTCCCCACTTTTCCTTCGTTTCCTCACCAACCAAACAGATTTCACGCTAAAGAATAGCAGCGAATCAAATTTTCGGATCAACAAGGGCTTCTCAGCCAAAAGAAAAAAAATCTAAATGAATACAAAAAAGCGGCGTCTCTGGAATGAAATAAAAAATGAATGCTATCGAAAATTGAATTATAAGTTTAAATCGAAATCGAAGTAAAACAAAAAAATTCTTTTCTATTGAACTAAAAAATAATCGAACCTGAATTCTCGGAATATTCCGGCCACTCTCTCTCTGTCAGCTTATCATTTCCTGTTTACTTACAGTGTGGTTATATACTGCTCGGCACGTGAGAGAAACTGCCATGCGGGTGTGGTCGCACGAGCGCGTACTGTACGCTGAATTTGGTGGTCCATGTGCCCAAGAGAAAGACGTGGCGTGGCTTCTGCGTAGGAGTGGAACCCACCAATTTCTTTCTATTAAAGGGAGGTGAGGCCATCCGACGACGTGGAAAGATCAGGGCCCATTACAGAGCGTGATTTGTTTTGCCGACGAATACCAGCCACCAGGAGGCTCGTGTGTTCCTTTGTACCCGGCACGTGCCGCGACGTTAGAGAGATATTTACGGTGAGGGTGAGTGACGGAGACTCCGGCTGACTTTTGTGTAACGTTATCATGTGCGGCACACAGAACCAAAATATTGTAACGTCCGTTTCGAGCAGTCGTTGCAACGGGACAGCTGGGGTTATCTACGTCAAGCGACCGAATCTCCACGACCTCCCCCGTCCTCATATGCCCCACTGGGCCACTAGTGCCCAACTCCATTGCGATCGTGGGAGCGTGATCCCTCAATCGTTGTCGACGCGTGCTCTTTCAGAAAAAAGCAAAACAACAAAATACGTGTTTGTCTCCCGAGTCTGTGGAGGCTATAGTGGGTCTGCCGCCCCTCCCTTGAAGACCAATGGATTTGGAATCCTGATCCAAGAGGAGTTTTTTCAGTTGCTGGTGCCTACCGTTGACAAAATCTCTTCCCACCCCCTTCAACGAAAGGAGTGGCAGAAATTGTGGAAGCTCCACATCCAGGACCAGTTGAAACTCTTCCTTTGGAAATGTTTTCAATCGGCCTTACCATTGCGTGGTTTGATAGCCTCTTTTATTTCCAATGGGGGCCCTGCTTTGAGTTGCTATCCTTTGTGTGATATGCATGTTGAAACTGCCGAACATTTGTTTTTGAGATGTCAAGTGGAGCGTGTGGCGCGGAGAGAGGCCCCCTGGCCTATTCAGTTGATCACATACCTCCTTTGACTATGGCTGTTTTTCTTGAGCAGGTGTTTTGGCCGCAAAGATTTTTTGGGGTTGAGAAACATTCCCAACGGAGGTTTATTCTTAGTACTGCTCTGCTGTCGGACTCTATTTGGCACTTGCGCAATGATGTGGTGCATAACAATGTTGTCCCTAATCTGAATGTTCTTCGCGCTACTGGTCGTCATCGTTTTGCAGATCACCTCTTGGCTTGGGATGCGGTGTCTGTTGTTTCTGATTCAGTTTGGCTTCCACCTCCGCTGGGGTCCTTCAAATGCAACGTTGATGTTGCCGTGAGGTCTTCTCACTGTGTCTTGACGGATGTTATCCGCGACCATGAGACTCCCTCTGCCTTGGCCAATCTGCTGCTCTGTTTGCTGCTGTTCGTCTTATTCTGGTTCAAGATATTTTTGACCAATCTGCTCGCATTGGTTGGCAGGCTGAGGGAAGAAAAGGGAAATAGGATGGCTCACAAGTTGGCACTTGGCAAAATGGGCTGCTGTGTCTGGTCTTTTTGGCTGTAATTGTTTAAGTTCTGTTCCTGATTCTGTAGTTAATTCTGACATATTTGGCGTTTAATCTGGAAGTGCACTTATTTATATATAAAAAACAATATAATTTTGCTAAACAAGGGAAGAATGATGTGTCATTCGAACAATACATGCCCCTATCACAGTCCATTCAGATATTGGGAACGGCGAAGCTTCACATGAGTTCTAAATAGTGGATGTATTGTATAAGCATGCGGGTGTTCAAGAAGACGTGACAAAGCGAACGAAAAAGTCACTCTCGACTCTTTAACTAAGAATGTAATAAGGTCTAAATTATCAATCTCATACGTTTACTGCTAATGAAATGAAGGATATTTGATTCAGAAAAAAAAAAAAGAAATGAAGGGTATTTGATTTGAGACGTTCATGAACAGTTTATATGGGTTTGCAGAAGGTATTCCAGCGAATCGGATTCAAAGAGTATGAACCCTCAACTCAATGACAAGTGGGTACTTGTGGGGTCGTTTAGCCCAAGTGTTGGAGTCCATAAAGCAAAAAGTAGTGGGAAGAGGGATTTACTTGGGCCCAAATTCTGTCCATTTCCAAAACGCTTTTCTCAGAAATCAGCACAACCCTTTTGATGGGTCGTATGTGGGAAGGTGCATTTAGCTCCCACGTGATTGGAGTTTATGCTTGGGAAGGCGACCTCAGCTGGGAGGAGAGGGCTTAGCACTTTAGAAAGCTAATTCGCAGAACTTCGAAACACCATTAACATTTGAAGCAATGTAACCTTTTTTTTTTAACCTTCGCCTTCTTAGGGAATTTATGAAAAGAATGAAGTCTTATCGCCTGCGTAAATGGTGCTATAAGTCGTGATTGGTGCTGTGTACCTCTTTTATTCGTGCTTAAGATAAGTTGAAACCACTTTACTAATATATACCTGGAAATATGCAGATACACAAGTCAGGTAATTTTTTAGATTTTTTCCTATCAATCAAAGGCCGAATGTGATGAATTAATGAGAAGGGCAATGCATAAAAGAAATGGAGCTAGATGTGGGATAGATGATTCTTTGCAAAACGTCTGAAAGAATGCATAACTTAGCATCTTGCTAATTAAGGCTTGCAAAGGCAGGAAGATGCAGAGCAGAAAAAATGAGCATGTTGATTCCTGTGTAGATATACAAAGCTGTAAAGAACACATAAAAGCCTCTATATAATTATCATCACAATTTACAACGTCAATTTGAGGGGTTGGCCTCTCATTTTCTCCCACAATCTTGTTTCTCCTTCTATCTGCAACTTAAGAGAACCACGTCAAAGGAACTCGGCAAAATCATCTGATGAGTTCATCGCACAATTTTCCCGGAAAGATTACCCCTAGTTGTGAACAAAAGACAGAACACTTCATTAAAGCCATGTCAGCTTCCCTCTTCATCCATGGTATAAACAGGTATTTGCCATTTGTTGGTGTTCTTCTTCGGGTCATCAGTGAGGCTGAGATCTTTTTCATCTTCCTTGAAAGTTTTAATGAATGATTTCGCACCCATCATGATAAGCCTCTCAATCATGAATAACTGGTAATTGTTCTCAATCAAGGGATCCAGGATGTGGCTATAGTTCGATGCATACACCAATTTGTACCTGCAAAAATAGATCAGCAAGAATCAAAGTAAGCACTAAGCAGGCCTTTACATGACAAATTGAAGCCCCGATGCACCCAATTTTGATCCTAAAAGTACCACAAAATGACATATTGTGACTAATAATGAACAGTGAGATGTCAAGCAAAATAACCCCCGAACCAGGGTGGACCATACGCCTCAAAAAAGACAACTAAGGAACCCAGAAAATCATTTTAATTTTTGTAGAAACCATACAATATCCATCGGACCATTTGATAGTGCATGGACGAGTTGACTCCCAGTACTGGGAAAAAAAGTTCAAGGAAACTTGTATAGCAAGATAAAAAAAACTTGAAGCCATTCTTCATCCGGCATAAATTAATTGAGGCCAACCCAAATACAGCAACTATTGAACTTCAATCCTGAAGATACACTGCAAATGGTGGAGTCACTGAACATTGTTTTGCATTCTGACAAGTTCAAGGGTCTCGTCTTAGAAAAGAACAAAAGTATCATGTTGGCCAAATGAAAGCCCGGTCAATTAGCCTATGAAGACAATAATGGGACCATTCTGCTAGATCTTTCCAGATGGATTGCCATGCTGTCATGCACCTCTCACATATTAACACAACATGATTGGATCTAACTTTGTGATAGAACAGATGCTCTGCAGTTAAAACTCTTAGAGACCTTAACGTGCCTAAGAGAAGAAGAGAAAGGGAAACAGGGGGTGGGGTTACCTGACAGAGAGAGGTGAAAAAAATCCAGGTGTCCTCTCATTTGAAGCAATAAAAATAGTTCGTCCAGGTGGGATCCAGTTTTTAATTCTTTGGAGGATAAACTCAGGACGTGTATCCCTATCCAAATGAGGATGCAGGGTCCTTTTAACTCCAAATCTGTCCTTCCTTGTCTTTATCTTATCACCGCGACGAACATGGATGGCATAATAATCACCAAGGGCTGCCTTAATCTGTGGACATGAATTTGGTTAGAGGTTGTTCGAAGTAGGAAATAGAAGTGTACTTAACAGCATAACTACAAGAGAAATAATGCAGCAACTGGAGCATTGAGAAAATGATTAATCCACACTAGTTTCCCAGAACAATTACACTAACAAGAGTCCCCTATTGAAAATAAAAATCTAGGACTGATTCTATTAGGAAATGCTATATATTAGAAACTTAAAAATATAGAATCATCCACACTTCAAAAATTACAATATAGATACCACCACTACCTTGTCCCAGCTCTATGTATTCAGGAGGTTCATCCCCCTGAGAGTTGTCTTTAAGGGAGACAGTAATTCATATCAAGGTCTTTCACCTAAGTCTCCATGGCGTTGTTTAGAGTATGGCTATATAATAGGCCACTGCCTAGAAAGGGTCTTGCTGAATTGGGGTCTTAGAATAGATGATCTGGATGTGAAGAATAACATTTAGCAAAATCACTTACTTCCACTTTGCAGCCTGAAAACCATTTCGCATGCAATATGTATTACATTTTGTTTTTAACTTGAAGTCTTTCAGGACAAATGAAATTCTTGGCATTACTTGCCAAAAAAAAAATTCCTTGGCAACAACATATGAATAGATATTGGACTCTGAACATGCTGGCATACTTGGACGGCAATTTATACTTGAATAATCGGTTTTATTCTATTCAGATTATTATAGACAAACAATTTCCTCTTCCCAACTTGGAAAACTCAAAACGACCAAGCCCTTGACCTATCCATCTCATCCACTCGTCTGAAGCTTCTAGCCCTTCTTGAGATTTGAACCCACTATATTTCTACTATCACTACCAAGGGTTTAAACAAGAATTAAAAATTTTTTTTCTCTATCTCCTCTTCTCCCTCAACCCAGGCTCAAAACTCTGGTCCGTCGGCGAATTCACAACCCACATACCACCAAGGTACAGAGGTCGTCGGTAAACGAGAGTTAAATTTATAATCCACATATCCACGTTAGCTACATCGTTTTCATCCCATTGACATCTCAGTCTCTTCAGCTAGGACAACCAAACAATCCTTCTTCAGCTTTGATTCTAAGATTGAAGTTCAATTTGCAGTTAAATCGATATATCCCTGACAAAATAACTGTTGAATGGCCCCAAGAGGCTCCTTAAATTTTTCATGCATTATTGTCAAGCTCCATCAAGACTGGATCTTATGAAATGTCTCATCGAGGGTTATGTATGATATGAATTGCCTCGTGATTAAGTAATGTGCGGTGAAATGAAGTACAAAGACACATGTTATGAAATAATGCATGGTAAAAAATAAAGTTATAAAGATTATTAAGTATTCAATCCCAGTTCCAACATTTCACACTGAAACCCGAGAATGGCATTACAAAATAACCTGAATCAGGTCGTCTACTCAACAATGATGCATATTGCAAAAAGTAGAGAAATCAAATTGTTCATGTGTATCTCCTATCAGTTCTAAACAGTGTTAAAGCTCAGAATTGGAAGTTTAGGGCAACTCAAATGAATAGAGGCAAGCTCAAATTTGGTCAAATTTCACCAAGTTGACTAAAAGCACTTCACAATTCATTCTATCCATGCCAAATCAAACAAACTGTAAAGAACAGAGACATTCATATTCTTGGGTACCCACAACACTCAAAGATTTGATACTAAGAAGTAAGAATGACATCTTGAATAATAAAAACCAATAAATTATGAATTTTTGAAGTAGATATTAAAATGTGCGCCAAAATTCAGAACTAGTAAAACAGAAGAAAAAAGTACAAAAAAAAAAAGAGAGAACTTCAACAAGATCTCATACGACACAGACCTTGTCCGCTGTATCTCTTAATTTCTTTGCCGCCATTGAAGGGAGAAAAGAATAGGGCAACATAATAGCACTTCGGTTATTTCGGTCCTTGCACTCCATAAACCTGAAGCGCATGCAATATAGTTGTGCCTGACAGTGAGAGAAGCTCTCCCTTCTCTCTAGTTTCCTCTTTCGGTTGAGATTTCTACGCGAAAGAAGCGATATGGCGTTTTATCGTAGTGTGGTGATCGAAGCAAAGACGTTTCAATTCTCTGTGAGTGCCTTTGGGCTAGTCACATTAACCGAACAGAATCGGAAAGCTCAAAGTGTCATTCGCTTTGGTAGATTTGGGGTGATTTGGCTGGCGAACTTGTTTGAAAAGATGGTGAAGTCAGTCGTCCCTGATGAATTTTCAGAGAAGTTCAATGAGTATCCTCGTGCTTTTTTAGCCCAGTCTCGCTCGAATAAGAGCGGTAGATATATTGCTCTCGCTGAATATGGTGAGAGGCGTAGGCGTGGGGTTGTGTTGGTTCCGGAAGGAAAGTCCAGAGTTGGGTGGCAGTCTTTTGCTGCGACATGCGAAGAGATTATTTCAGCAATAGGCGAGCTCAAACGTAGGAGAAGGGGGTCTGGTGGTGTACCAGTCAGGGAAGGTGTATCATTTGCAGATATGGCTAAGTATGGCTTGTCGGAGAAGACAGTGGAGGGGAAGGGGGAGCGTTGTAGTATTCCGGTTGACGTATGTAGCATGCTAAAACAGTCTGAGTTGGTGTCTCACACACTGCTCGAGAAAGAACTCGTGATTTCCCATGATGTTTTGGAGGGGCAGTCTGCGTCGGTGGCTGCTACTGACACAGAATTGTGGCAACAATTAATGAAGATTAAAGCTGAGCTGGACTGGGTTATTGGGCGGGTCAAATATCAGAAAGAGACTTTATCCAAGTCTGGGCCTTTTAACATTCTTAAGTGTGTGGTGTGTGGCTATAAGCTGGAGGCACAACAAACCTCGGAGGCCCACGGTGCTGCTGTTAAGGAAGCCCAAATTGGTCATGACTTCCGGGGAGAGCCCAACAAGGAGGGATCGGGTGTGGGCCTAGGGTGTTTTGCGGTGGATCGAGCTGATGGGCAACCTCATGGGTCCGACGGGTTGGAGCTTTCAACCCAGTTGCGACCGGCACTTTTGGAGCCGACCCGAAGTCCTTCGTCAAGTAGATCGGCGACTCCTGTCGCCGGCGTGGGACAAACGACGCCGACGACATACTTGGCGCCAAGTCTTTCGGCAGCAAGCCCAGTTGCGACCGACATGTCTGGAGCCGACCCGAAGCCCCCGGTGTGTAGATCGGCGATTTCTGTCGCCGGCGTGGGACAGACGACGCCGACGAAATGCTTGGGGGCTCCTGACGGCTGGGGGTTGGATGTATCGGCGTCGGGACTGTCGCCGGAGATGATGGCTGCGACGGGAAAGGGGTCGACGGATTCTTTCGGGACGAGATCTGTACAGGTACATTCTCCATCTCTAGATTTGGGTGTTGTAGGAGAGGGAGTTGAGATGGGAGATCCAGTGATGCCTAAGGTTATGGAGGAGGGGGAAATTGTTGAAGTAGGCAATTTTGTGACTTCGGAGGTGGAGGAATTTATTGGTGCTGATTTGGTGCAGTTAGTTAAGGATGTAAATACAGTGACTATTCCGATGGGAGACGTCTATTTCAACAGACAGGGTGGGGGATTGGTTGCTACTGAAACTGGAGGATTTGAGATGTCTGCTAAGCCTCTGCGGATGCTTCTACCTCAACAGACTCCTTCTAGTTGGGTTCTGGACAAGGTTGAGTCTTTCAGGCACCTAGTGGGTGTTTCCTGTGAGGGGCATGAGACTGAGATGTTGAATCTGTTTGCAGCTTTAGAGAAAGGGAGGGTACAATCCTGTGGGAAATCAGTGAGGCGGTCGGGTGGTAAATTGGTGAGGGAAATGAAGGCCTTAGTGTCTTCGGTGAATTATGATGCTTCTAGTTCTCGACGGAACATGAAGTCGGGGAGGGCCTTAGCTATTGTATCATGAAGCCTAAGATCGTCAGTTGGAATGTTAGGGGGCTCAATAGCGTTATGAAATGTAAGGGAGTGGGGAATCTGTTACGAGGGTGGAAGGCAGATCTTGTGTGTCTCCAGGAGACTAAAGTGTCGTTTGTGTCGAGGGCTTTGGTGAAGCGGGTGTGGGGTGGACCTCACGTTCAGTGGTGTAACATGGAGGCTGTAGGTGCCTCGGGTGGTATTTTGATTCTCTGGGATTCTCGGGTTTTAGAGATGGAGGACTTGTGTATTGGCTCCTACTCTATCTCGGTGTTGTTCAGGAATGTTGACGATGGTGTTGTGTGGGTGTTCTCTGGTGTTTATGGTCCGAACGATGATAGTTGTAGGCAGCTATTATGGGATGAGTTGGCGGGCATCTCTTCGTTGTGGAGTTTTCCTTGGTGTATTGGAGGAGATTTTAATATTACTCGTTTTCCTAGGGAACGGTCTGGGAGTGGGGGGGCGCAGGAGTGCTATGTCGGTCTCCTTGGCGCAAGCCGCGGGAGCTACTGAAGAACCCGTTAGGAGACCCATTAATGAGAACCGAAAACTTAACCGTCGAAATGCAGTAGAAAATCCACTTACACCATCTCTCACCAAACCCACATCGCCGCAGAAGGTACATAAGGAAATTCCAATTCACATGATCATAGGCCTTCTGTACATCCAACTTGCAAAGCATACCTGGATCGCCCGACCGCAACCTAGAGTCAATGCATTCATTGGCCACAAGCACAGAGTCCAGAATTTGTCTTCCCTTCACAAAAGCATTTTGAGAAGGAGATATAATCTTGTCAAGAACGATCTTCAATCTGTTGGCTAAAACCTTAGCTAAAATTTTATAGACACCACCCACAAGACTGATAGGCCTGAAATCCTTAAGATCAACCGCGCCCGGTTTCTTGGGTATCAGGACAATAAAAGAATGATTCAAGCTTCTAACAAACTTTCCCTCGGTCGCGAAGGCATTAAACACCAACAACACATCCCTTTTCACCACATCCCAGCAAGATTTGAAAAAGGCTAAAGAGAGGTTTTAGAGTTGGAGGGGTGGCGAATGATGGTGTTTCCATTTCACATCTTCTTTTTGCTGATGATACGTTAGTGATGTGTGGGGTGGATGATGAGCAGTTCCGGAATCTCAGATGTCTCCTACTATGTTTCGAGGCGGTTTCGGGCTTAAAGATTAATCTCTCTAAGTCCGAGGTCATCCCTATTGGTAAAGTGGAGAATGTCCAGGAGTTGGCGGATATCTTAGGGTGTGGTGTCTCCTCTTTGCCTATTAAGTATCTTGGCCTCCCCTTGGGTGCTTCTTTCAAAAACACTCACATTTGGGATGGGATCCTTGAGAGGATGGATCGTCGTTTGGCGGGATGGAAGCGCATGTACCTTTCCAAGGGCGGTAGGTTAACTCTTATCAAATCTACTCTCTCGAGCTTACCTTCATACTTCCTTTCTTTGTTCCCTATTCCGGCGGCTGTTGCAAGTAGGATGGAGAAAATTCAACGGGACTTCCTTTGGGGAAGTGATGGGGACGCCCATAAGCTCCACCTTGTGAAGTGGAATACGGTGTGTTCTCCGCTGTATGATGGAGGTTTGGGCATTCGCAATATTAGGAAGTTTAATACGGCGTTATTAAGCAAATGGTTATGGAGGTTTGCCATAGAAAGGGATAGTTTGTGGAGGAGGGTTATTGCTGCAAAATATGGGTGCATGATTGGTGGTTGGCATACTTCTCTCGGTCGCGGCCCTTATGGGGTTAGCTTGTGGAGGTTCATCAGCAAAGGGTGGGATGCCTTTAGTAAGCACATTCGGTTTAAGGTGGGGAGTGGTGCTAATATTCGCTTTTGGCATGATGTATGGTGTGGTGAGCAGCCCTTGAGTCTCACTTTCCCTACGGTTTTTTCCGTATCTCGTTGTAAGGAAGCTATGGTGGCGGATTGTTTGGTAGAGGATGGTGGTGTTGTGACTTGGAATGTTCCGGTCACTAGAGCTGCTAATGACTGGGAGTTGGAGGATTTCGATGCTTTCTTCGCCTTAGTGTACGGGGTTACCATAACTCGAGGGGGAGAGGATGTGCTCGAGTGGATGGGCTCGAAGGATGGAAAGTTTTCTGTTAGTTCGATGTATGCTGCTTTCAGAGGAAGGACTGCTCTCTCTTTCCCGTGGAAGGATGTTTGGCGTTCTTTGTGCCCTATGAGGGTTTCTTTCTTTGTGTGGGAGGCATCTCTTGGCAGGTGTCTAACTACTGATAACCTTCGTCGAAGAGGCTTCATTATTGCCGACTGGTGCTACTTATGCCGAAGTTGTGGGGAGTCAGTTAATCATGTTCTGTTGCATTGTCCTTATGCTTCTGGACTTTGGTCGCATGTGCTTTATATCTTGGATTTTCCTTGGGTTATGCCAGAGAAGGTGGACGAAACGCTGAGGTGTTGGAAGAGAAGCCTAAGAAATCCCATAGCCCAGGCTATTTGGAGAATGATCCCACATTGTGTCTGGTGGTGTCTTTGGCGTGAGCGCAACAGTAGATGTTTTGAGGATTGTTCCTTGTCTTTGGATAGGTTGCAGGGTGTCTTTCTTTCTTTGTTGTTCACTTGGGGGAACTCGATGCTTGGTCTCCCCTTTCTTGATTTTGCTGATTTTGCTTCTTTTCTGGCTTGTTTAGAATAGTGTATGCGGTATAGTCTTTGTACTGTATTCCTTTTCTAATGAGATCGGCTTATTTATCAAAAAAAAAAAAAAAAAACCTGAAGCGCAATTATCATCAGAAACTCAAGCTCTTGAAAATTTCCTAACTGATCCACACGGAGGCGAAAGGAATTACAAGCACCAGGACACGAAGTAGACACGTTCCCCGAATGTTCTAAACAAGTTAAGTAATTACTAAGTATGAAATCCCACATAACGAGACAGGAAATTTTACAGATATTTGATTGTGAAAAAGAACTCATAACCCACCTCTGATGATATAGTGGTTGTTTCGATCAAAAGGGGTCAAGAAGAGAAAACAACAGAAAGAAAGAATGGGGGAAAAGGTCTATTTACCATGAAAGAGGGCTTGCAGTTCGGTTCATGAGCAAGAGATTTGAATAACGATTATTATCTTTAAGATTAACACGACTAACTCCTTCCACATGAGCCACTCCTCTAGCTCCCAGCTTCATACTTGTAGATAGGACCTGATACCATATTTTTGAATTGTCTAGAATCACCGGTACAGTATCAGATATGAGGTCCATATCATATAACAAATCCATGGCACATGAGCTTGCTGCCCACCTGCCAAATTAAAGGAACTGAGTTCAGGTTATAAAGCCTTTTACTGTCCTGACTAACATACACACAATCAAACTTCAAAGCAGATGACGAAAACTAAAAACTTTTGAAAAGAAATCGAGAATAAATATTTCAACAACAATAAAGCATTTTCTTCTGAAAACCAACTGGCAAAAGAAGCCTCAATGAACTCACATTTCCTCTGAACTTGCATTAGCAGAATGATGAAGGATTCCTTTCTTATTATGTATTGGATTGATACACACCCTAGAAGGCATAACAAAAGTTCTGCAAGAACAAAGAAAAGTGAAAGACTAGTCAAAATAAGATACAATTACGACAATACATGATACCATTTATAGAAAACTCAGCACCCTGAAATCCCGATAATGAAAATTTTCAGACTGACAATATCCGATTCAAAATATTACCCCCAAAGTTCTCAAAACAAGGAAAGACCAAGTTTGCAACTATATGAAATTCAATATGGGTATCGATAAGTGAAGTCATTTGCATGCATGATACAAACAAGCACATCTGACTCATTTCAAATCCTCTTCTAAACAAATTGAACCGATCCAAATAACAAAGGCTCACCAGCTGGTATCACCTCCTTGGATTTTGAAATACACTTTTCCTGTAAATTAAGTGAACATCCAAAAGATGAATGAACAATTTATAATTCTGTTTCCCCACAAGCCACATACCCAACAATCCTTATTAATCATACGTTTTCCTACCTTTATCTCCGCAATCAAACATACCCCAAACCCAGCAACAAAACACAAAAGACAGACAAACCCAAGAACCTAACGACTCGCATACATACCTCTGGAGAAACATGGCTTCCTCAAGGGCACACCTAAGGCTGGACTCCTGGTGACCCAGACCCTCACAGGACTCGCAGTGCTTTCCGGGGCAGTCGATTCTATTACCCCAATACAAGTACTTCTCGTGTCCCGTGCGTCGGTTCCCCTGATTAGGTTTGACAAAGATTTCCAGGGTTCCTGAGGAAGACAATGAAAACCCATTTGTGGAAACGAGGGAAAAGAAGAGGAATAAGAGGGCAATGGCAGCTATGGCTAGGGAGAGCAAGAGGATTGCGGATCTTGGCTTTGTTTTGGGCTTTGGGGGTCTGTGAAACGCCATTGGAGTTGCAGGGAGAAAGAATCAAGCGTTTAGTGGCTTAGAAGGTTTAGTTTAGATGTTGATGTTCAGTGCTCTCACACCCTCCGGATCTTGCCAGATCAGCATATGTGTCCACCCGATTTGGCAAATTTTCTATTTATATCTTGGAAAAAATACACTTTTGCCAAGGTTATGAATTGCACTCTTTACTTCAACTATAAACTGTGAACGGCTAAAATCGTCATTTCATTTAATAAAAATAATTTAATGTGCAAAGTATCAGAATTACTATGATTAATGGAGGAAAAGTCTATTTAGCAAAAATCCATTTTTCCCAAATCCATCGCCCTAATAGCTACTCAAACAGTTCTCCCTTTTATCTTTTTCTTTTCTTTTTTTAACATTTTCTCAACACCCAAACGGACAATACATTATCAGTTTTATCCCAATGATATTTCGGTTTCATTATTTTGTTTCGATCTCCGGCTTGAAATATGGACTTAAATTTATCATGAAAATGAAGATAGATGGTAGCAGATATATCTGGATGATTTTGCTTCCCAACATGGCAACATATGTCAATGAATCTGCTTGGAGTGGTTACTCAAGGTAATTGGGGTAGTAATACTGTTTTGGAAGATTTATTTTAAGCTCAAAGTCCAGTTGGACTATTAAGACCTTTTTTCCTATTGGCGGCAATCATCTCTGCTATCTCTGCCTCAGGCTCAGGCTCAGGGTAGAAGAACCCAAATCAAGAATGATTTGTTTAATTTTGCTGTTGTTTGGGACGGGAACTACATAGATCTCGGGATTAGTCGAGGTGCGACACCCAATTAAAAAGACTTAAAAGACAAACTTAATTGATTATTTCCAACATGGATCCAAATGGCTAAGGTTTCCACTACAATCCTCTTAAATTCTCCTCCCACCGACCAGCCTTAACAGAAAGGGAGTTTTATCTGTCTATCTACTCCAGACGCATCACCAAGTTGCCATGGTTTTCCTTCTCTTGTTTTTTTTTTTGTTTTTGGTTCTTTTGGGGTTTCAAATAGCTTCACCCCAGAAAGGACCCATTTGATCTAAATGCTGCAAGTAAATCACAGAAGTAATTTATTAAGAAATTAACTGCAGAGGGTACACCAGGGATAAACACTAAGACAACAAAACTCACCTCAGGTTTTTTTTTTATGGATAAGCAAACTCACCTTAGTTTAAAGTAGTATGCTAATCCTACTTACATTCTTGAATCTACCCTCATCTGTACAATTCTCTAAATTTCAACAGCACCAATCATTTCAACACGTGACAAAATGCTGCCCATGATTTCACCAGCATCAAATGCAACAGCTGCTATCCTTTATTGTCTGCAGCATCCCACCATTCAACAAAGACAAACGCTGCTCGTATATGGCAGCTCTCTGAATTGCGGATAAGTCCCCCCCTCCAACGTTTAAGATCAAGAAGAGTGAGAAGGATGAGAAAAAATACTTGTATTCCGGTTCAAATTCAAGCCTTCTGAAATGAGCGGGAAGAAACACCGTGGAGAAGTCTGACAAACCCCAAGAAGCTAAGCTTCCCATCTGAATGTCTTATCCAGTCCTGGAGAACCACGTGAACAGGTACTGACGGACCAAGTCCAAGTTCCTGGGGAGAAGTCAGATAAAAATTAGTAACGCCCACACAAAATATAAAAAAAGATGCCTAAAAACATGGAACTTTTTATACATAGGGTTAAGCTTTTGCTAGCATCAGAGAGTGAGAGAGAGAGCATACAGAGGCAAGTTCCTCTATCATAATCGGTCTGTTCCCATCCTTCTCAAACAGCTCATAGGCAAGCCTTGCATGCTGTTCCCAGCTCTCCATTCCTTCCAACTGATGCACACTTATGGCAGCTGCACAAAATTCTTCGAAATCCAACTTTCTGTATTGAATAGAACTAACCTGCAGCATACACAAGTAGACGATCAGCTGCCACTCTGATCATTATGTTTTTCCATTAAGAAAATTCTTTCTCATATGACAACCATTTATAACAAACTGGAATATGAATTTGGCAGCATTACCATGTTGGCATAATCTAGGGTCCGTGAATCCTTCATTGCGTCAGTTGAGTTATTTATCACACCCTGCTAAGTCCATCAATATTTATTATTGCCCCAGTGGTATTAAAAGAAGAAAAGACAACACCAGAGAAAGAGCTGACCAGCTTAAAGTTCTGCATTGAGATAAATCCACTTTTGTTGGGCCCTAATAGTGTGAATTGTTCCCGCAGATAAGCTAGCTGAGCTACAGTTAATGACTTTGCAAGAGCCTGCAACAATGGCAATATTTCATGATTTACTGCTCCCAAAGTATACATTCATGTCAAGGACGTCTTGCAAATACCAACACAATTTAGAAAGCAGCACAATTTTTGTTCATGGCTCTAGGGGTAAGGTACGTAATTCCAAATTCCCAAAGAATTCTCCAACTTTTCTCTGTTCTGCAAGATTCTTTTTTTTTTTGGCCTTACTGTTTTCATTCTTGTCAAAATGCCAGGCAGGGGAGGTCGATCTTCCTCATAAATTCAATTGGTTAGGGTGACGGGAGTTATTTTTCAGGTGGTCCCTGTCCAAGCTCTTACAATAAATTGGCTAGGCCTATCAATAAATATTTCCTTTGGTATTCTCAAAAGCCTCAGAACTTCAAGCTTATAAGATAAGCACGCTGGCAGGCTCATTTTATCAATGTTGACCCTGATAAGGCAGCATTTAAGTTTGGGTTTCTTGAGCTGATTTTTAGAGATAGTGGTTGGACAGTTTTGAAAACAGACCAAAATCTGAACTACGGTCAAACATAAGATATTGTAAGCAGGGTTTCCAACATGGCCCAACCTTGACACACAACCATGTGTTTTTGAGCTGGGTTTAAATCAGGTATATAAAAATTAAAAAAATATATATATTCATTTTTTTATTTCAATAGTTTCAATATCGCTTATAATATCGTCTTGTGTGTTCATTTTAGTCACCCTAGCATACCACTGCATAATGTCGGCTTTCTTGGACCTGTTCCGAAAGGTGAGCTTCACTTAGAAGGTTTTGACCTAATGAAAAGAGATCGCTATAGCATACCAAATACATTAGTTATAGAAACCAGTAACTTATTAGAGGAGAGACTCATTCATAATCTAATCTTAGAAATACAATGAAATAAAAAGAGCAAAATAATTTTTTTTAAAAAATCACTACATGAATCACATACCCCCAATGCTGATTTCCGTAGAGAAGATGAGCACACATACGCTTTAACAAGCTTGTATACTACCATATCCAATGGTATCTTGACATCATGGTGACTCGCCAGCCACGGATGACCTAGACAATACTCAGGGCTTTGAGCAATAGAACTTTATAAAAGTACCACAGCACAAGAATGTAAGCACCTAAATTACAGGGAACTGATGTATGTAGAAGAAGTACACACAAGATCAGCATTGACTTTTTTCAACAGGGACAAACCTGAGGGGAAAAGCATGAAGGTGACTTCCTAACATAGTTCTATATTTCATATACCAGAAATGGGGAGGCCAGTACTTCAGACAATTACCTCCTTTATAATCACTTCATGGAAGAAGACTAGTGCAATAGTATTAATATCACTTCCAAACACTCTAATCCACTTCTCATTATGTGTACAAGAAAATCATTAAAAGCAAATAATGTAAAAACCATTTGGTCTCCATCCATATCATTATTAAGGTAGCTGTGTGGTTGATTGGACCAATGGAGTTAAGTGTCTGCTCCTTTTTAAAATAGGTACCCACGGTTATATCTGATGGGGAAAGGGAAGCCACTTCACTGTTATAACAAGTTTTACTGTAACGTCCAAATCATTTAGTTTACATGCATATGTCAGTAGTATTCCATCATATGACAGCAATGCATGTGCTTCCTACTAGTGCTACACAATTCGACGATGGATAAACAAATAAGAATAGCAGATTCGATAGCTTCAGTAACTTACTTAGAGCCTGTGATGCAGTTAATCTCTTACGATAATCCTTGTTTAACAATCTCTTCACAAAGTCTATTGCATCAGAAGACAACGAAGGCCAAGGGGCTTCATCAAAACTAGGATCTGCTTTGAGGACTGCTCGGAAGATGCCAGATTCTGTCCGGGCCCAAAACGGGCGGCTTCCACATAAAAGAATATAAGCAATTACGCCAATACTCCACATGTCACCTTCAGTCCCATATGATCTATGTAAAACTTCAGGAGCTACATAATAAGCACTTCCAACAATATCGTTCAACCTCTCATCTGCAGAAACTTGTAGTTATTGGACCACAACTCACATGTCATAAGTAACCACGAAGATAAATCTCAAGTACTAGTCCTTACCTGGCTTTACATAGTCAGAGAGTCCGAAATCAATGGCTTTAAGAGGAGAATTATCGTCCTTAGAAGTGAAAAGAAAATTCTGAAGCAGGAAGAAGCACATTCAGAACAGGGATACAATAATTTAATACATAAATGTCATATGTGGATAATATACATCTGCCACATTTGTTAAATCATTAATAAATAGTTTACGCACTGGGGAGAAACATAAATAACCATGCAAGTAGAGTCTGAGGCATGGTCAGAAGGGGGGTGTTTTCATCTTACGACGTCCCTACTTGGAAGTGGGAAACAGATCTCCTCTTTTCAGCGATTTACCAGGTGTCAGATTTGAATTGTGATTCAACTCTTTTCAAATAGAATTAGTATGTAGGTAGTGCAGGACTGCACGTCCAGCTCTTACATTGAAACGCAAACCGAACATCCACAGTGCCATAAAGGATTGACAGTGATATGCACAATTACAAGAATGAAAAGGAAAAAGAATATCCAAGAGCTTTGCTAGAATGGAAGAAATCATTCATTGTTATAGGAAGCCAATGTCAATTTATTTAGTGGCAACTAAAGCTTAAGCATGAAGAAAAGAAGTTAAAGCATATGTAGCTGAGAAAAGTCCCAAGACAAGAACTCTCTCTCTCGTTTTTTTTTTTTCAATTTTAGTGTTGCCTATACAACTTACAGAGGAGGAAATATTCTCAAGAGATTTATGAATAACCAGATAGATATTGCCTGATAATTTTTTGGATCAATTACCTCTGGCTTGAGATCACGGTGAACCACGCCTTGGAGGTGGCAGTAGGCAACTACACTCAAAATCTGAACCATAACCACTTTTGCATCATCTTCTGAGTATTTTCCACCCCTAATGGACACATTGAAATTCAACCAGTCAAATTTTCGTAAACCAGGCAGAGATGGCATATCTTTTTCTCACTTCATGGTATAAATGAAAAAACGAATGTACAATATGGGTTACCTTGAAAGTATCCGATCTAATAGCTCACCTCCTTTGCACAACCTGAAGAAAATAACGTATAAAACAAGGATATTAACCTTGAAATTTAACCATTCAATCATATATCTCACAGCACCAATTTTAAAATTACAAACAACTTAATTGGATTCATATTGGTTACATTGAAGATAAAAAAGAAAAATAATTAATAAGCACACATCCTACAAATCCTGGTTTATCTGATGAATATCACACAACAGAAGGTTCAAACCTTTTCAAGTATCAGATTCTTTAATTTGTGTCTCACCATTCTCATAGAGCATACATAAGCCAATTACATTGATGAATCAGCCATGGAAAATATTTTCAGTATTACAATGCTACCTAAAAGTGGCATCAGCCTCCCAGTAGTGTAGCTGATGGCCAGTAGACACTCTAAGAAGTATGAACTATTTACATGGCACTCTTATTTATGTCCAGTTGTGCGAGGTACCAATTGGAATCTAGTTCTGATTCAACCAGAATAAACCAAATTCTTTCAAGCACTCGTAAGGTAATTACTAGAGGATTATAGACTATTTTATTTGAACAGGCCAAGAAAGGAATTGTGACACATAAGATCTATCATACAAAAAATCAAAGCAATCTAAACTTACTCCATGACTACATAGACATTTTCTTCATCTTCATATGCATCATAGAACTGCACAAGGTTCTTGTGTCCTGTTAGTGCTCGTAATATCTTCACTTCTCTTCGTACATCCTCTATTGCAATTGCTGTGGTCATCTGCTAAAATGTCATGCATGAGAATGCAACAGTTATCTATTTGTTTCCACCATCCATAACCAAGAGAAAAGCAGTACTATCAACAATTCTCAACCCTATACTTGTGTCCAATGACTGGGAAGGAATACAAATCATTTAAAGGATTATTCCAGCATGACATTGAACGAACCCACCATAGAAAACATTATACTGTCCGTTGTCTGGGTGAATAAAGTGAAAAAAAAAAATCACAATCATGCTGTATATGATTAAAGACAACTTTTTTCACTATGCTTACCAAGCACAATGATATACCTCTTCAACAGACAAGGAGCATTAAGCACATGTATAAACATACCCATAAAGTATCTCGTCACTGGGAGAAACAGAAAATCTACGATGATACAGCAATTGTCATTAAATCCTATATATTTAGACAACGCCTCTTTTCAGTGCTGCCTAATATGGTAGCAAGTGATGTCGTAAGCAAAATACAAGTTGTGCCTCACACAACTCAGGGACTGAATAATACCATCTCAAAGATGATATAATACAGCACCTAATGTTGCACACAACACTCAATATATGTTTGCAATAAGCGACGAGCAACCCAAACAAGAGGAATCCATTACTGACATTCGTTTAACACAATTTAAAGAGCCGCATCGAGAAGATCAGACAGGAGAAAGATAATAGAAACCAGACCTTCGATTTCGGGATAACCTTGACAGCCACGTCCTGTCCCTTGGAGCTCCCTTTCTTGGCCTTGGCCGAGCAAGTATAACCGAAATGACCGCGCCCCACCTCTTCTCCAAGCTCATAATGAGCTATAAATTGTTTCGAGAATCCGAAATTCTTATCCAACGCAATCTCACACTCACTTCCTTCCGGGATTGAGGCCTCATTCGGCTTGACCGAACCGTGCCTTCGGGCAAGCAATGCCCGAATGTGCTTTGCCGGAGAAGGAGGTGGAAATGGGCGCCTGAAAATGCGCAGAGGGGTCGAACTCACACTCGAATTAGCGGGCGAGTTCTTGAAGAGACTGGGCAGGGGACTTGGGCTATAGAAAGGGAAGTTTGAAGACTTGCTGGGCTGGGAATGCGGCACCGGTTCGTTCTCGGTTGGAATCACCGCGTTCTCTGGTGTATTTTGTGATTTTTCAATGGGTTTTCCATGACAGAGTCCCATGGAATCACAAACCCAATAGAATAGAGAACAAGAAATGCGAAGATATCACCAGAATTCCAACGCTTGTGACCAGGAATGAACAGTAAAAATAAACAAAATTTCGAGCAGTGGAAGTGGAAGTCTGGGAACCTAAATTCAGGAATTTGAAGCTCAGAATTTTGGAAGAGATTTTTTTGTTCAAGCTGCAGAATATGATCAACGAAACCCAGGAGGGATCAGCACCAGAATTCCCAGAGAATCAAATTCCAGAGGAAAAAGAGAATCCCAGGAAGGAAAATTAATAAGAAAAGAAAAACAACTTTTACTATTAAACAAACAAATCAATGCCAGAGAGGAAAGCCCACAAAGACTAGCAAAACAAGAAGCAAGTTATAGCTGAAGCAAACGAAGAAACGATGATAGGAAATCGAAACAAGAAACCCACTAAAAATTCTGCCAGAGGAAGAAGAGAGAGACAGAGAGAGAGAAGAAGGGGTAAAAAAGCGAGCGAAAGATGCTTAGCAGACGCTGCAAGGAAAGAAGAAAAAGGAAAGAAACCCACAACCTCCTTTTTTCTGCTTTATGTAAGCTTTTATTTTCTTGCTACTGGTTTTGTTTGCGTGGAAAAATATGAACTTTGTTGGAGGTTGAGTCTGTTCTTCACTAATAATAGTGGGACTACGGAAGTGGGGTTAGGTTTGGATCCTTCCAGCCTGTCCGTATTGATCCCAAGAAACTCAAGAAAGGATACATGCATTTATATTTCCCTTACTTGTAAGTTGTGAGCTTGCCCAAGCAACTGTGAGCAACAATTATCTGTTTGTGTATTTCAGCTTTGACCAGCTTTTCTTGGTTTTGAAAGGGTGTCTTTTCAAAAAAAAAATTCCTTTTCTTTAGGATTTTTTTTTTCTACGTTAGGATTTTCTTTTCTATTCGAGTCTTTTCTAGGGAAAATCCAAACATCCCTTATCTTTCACACGATTACTTCAACTCAGAGCCTCCTTCAAAGCCTGCAAATTTTGTAAGGTACTGAGAGAGGCACATCTGTACTCTGCCCGACTCGAACTTCAAACTGGATTTAGGTAATCGACCTAATATCATACCTAAGGATCCCATTTTTAACTTTCTTATAAGAAATAAAAACTGCATAAAGTCACGGAAAACTCAACAAATCTCATGGAATATCTACTCGACTCGAGTCGTACTCACGTACCCTTAATTTGTAGGGTAGGATATCTGTGGGCTTTTGCTCAAAAGTGGTTGCATCTACTTTTATGCTCCTAAATGCAGTGTCAAGTGTCATTGAGAAGCATTAAATATGCCTTTATTCGTAATCAAGGGAAGGTAACACACTTCCCCTCAATCGGATTCAGACGTGCATCATTGCCACTTGATTTCCTTCATGTGGTTTTGACACAATGGACAGATGACCAACTTATATGAAGGCCCATATATGTATTCCCACGTGTATAGAAAGTCCTAAACAAAGGGTAGGTGACCTATGCATCCTGCAGCTTTTCTTCACTAAGGATCCGTGACAACCGAAAAATGAGAAAAAAGTATATACACGACAAGGGTATGTCTCATGCACATAGCATTTTGCTTCTAAATTTGAGGTTGTGGGTTTGGTTTGGTTTGTTTCAAGAGTGCAGCTAATCAGAAATTGCATGTGTATGTCTATTACATATAAATGCGAAAATGTTTCAAAATTCCATATTCTTAGGAGGTTGGACTTAGCACATGGCAAATATATGATTGAGTTCGAGTCCGGTTGGCACCTTTGCCGGGGCCCCCTCATCTAGAGCAAACCAATTATATATATCCAGAAGTTTTCAAAGTTAGAAGCTTCTATGTGACCAAATTAGACACCAATAATCCATCTGGGCAACCGCTCTCTCCTCTTTCATTTCTGATTTGAATAACAAGGGATGATTTAATTCTTCTTAAATTGGCCTCGACGTGAATCGTGATATGATTATTGTATACATGCCGCCTAAACATTTCAACAATTTTTTTTTTTGGGGAGGGTTTAAACCTTTTATTTCTTATCGCTTTGTTGACTGATATCGGTTATTTGATCACTGAATTGAACCGTCCAATCATCGAGTGCTTACTTAGGTTGTGTTTGTGTTGTAATATTTTTGGTATGGGAATATGTGTTGGTATTGGGTTTAGTGAAAAGGTGAAGAGAGAGATAATTTTTTATATTTTTTGTAATTTTTTATATTTTTTTATAGTAGAGAGAGAGATTATATTGGAGTATTTTATTAGGAGAGAGATAAAATTTTGAAGAATGTTATGAATGCAAACGCAGCCTAAGTTGTTGAGAAAAGAAAAGAAAAGAATATCAAATCCTATCACGACTACCATTTTCAGGCAAATATTTTATTTTTAGCTGGTTAGGGATAAAGACCTTTACTAGTAGCATTTGTTGTTGAACATTAAACTGATCCACCAACAACCTCTAGTTGGATTTTAGCAGCTTGTATTATGGGGATGGCCCTCCTTTTTATGCTCTTCCAAAGGAGCATTGTCCTTATAGCACTAGAAAATCTCAGTTTGAACTCCCCCAACAGTGGCTGTTTGGTCTGACTATGTAAAGAAGAAGACTAAAAGGAAGGGAGAAAAAAAAAAAGAGAGGAAAAAGAAGAAGATGAAAGCATTTGGTGTAGTCTCCTCGTCCCCAACCAAGGGAACCTGGAATCCCTTCCTTTCTCTTGCTTTTTCTTCCCCTCTTTATTGCAGGCATACAGCTGGAAAAATTTTAAATGCTAAATCCTTCCTAAGCTTTTTAGGCAGGTTGACTTTGTATGCTTCTTAGCCGAAAACCATGACTTAAAGAAAACATGCGAGATATATGAATTGATTGTAGAGTGCAGCGGAAGCATAACAAATGCATCCAAATCCTTTGGGTGCATTGTTGAGCAAGCGAGGAAGAGGAAAAAGCAAGTGCTTGGTATTTTATGGTTCCAATCCTTCCTTTAAAGCAACTTGGACGAAATAAGTTGGACTTGGTGACAAAAACACCAAATTAAATAAGATCGACATGAGAGAACCTTTGTGTCCCTCACTATGCACTGACAAAAGTTCTTGAAACGCAAAAGGTTCTCTGAAACATAAGAATATGGATTGGATTTGGTAAGCTCTTTTTTCAGGCCACTTGATATAGGTGATACCCTAAATTTAGGAAAAGGTAAAAAAAAAACGACTACAATGATGCTTACTTTATTGCAGTGTGGAGCTTTGTGCAAGAGACCAAAAAAAAATTCTCATTCCTTGATACCCTCTTCTCCACCCTTCTTTTTCTATAGAATAAAGCTGGTAAGAGAATGGTTAGTTAATAAAGTTTTTGTGTGTTCTTCCACGAGAGAGAGAGAGAGTTGGTGTGGATTTAAAATTGCACATGAACATGCAAGAACATGGGGTACAGATGTTTCCAAGCCACTGCAAGAAATTCCTTGTCTCAGAAGACACTATTAGCCATGTTGGTCAAACCGTTGGTTAGAACCCAGTTAACAAGGAGAATCCAATGGGAGATTCAGGCGCTAATCACGATAATTAGCTACTTCCAACTTCTTTCCTAATTGGCCACCACAGGTCCACAAGTCCAATTTCTATTCTTTTCTTTCCTTTTATTATTTTGGAGGGCAGGTAGGACTGTAATACCTGGAGAAATGTCATTATTTATATCTGGTTTTGTTTCAGAGGCACAGTAATGCCTTGAGAAATATCATTATGGCCTGCATAATCATAATTTGGTAGCCCCCACTTTATCTTCACTATGATTTGGTTAGGTGACCCAAGGAAAAAACCTAGCTTCCATTTTGCTAAAATGCTCTGACCAGAGAGAGAAGGGAGGAGAAAGGGACAGGCATTTGCCTTTCTTTGATCATTTGATTTGTCACAACAGGGACCCTTGTGCCACTCAGAGTCAGAGTGTACTGTGGCGGTTTATGTTGTTCTCTGATGTTTTTTTCTTTTTAGGTGGGAACAATCATCCATGACACATGTCAAACATCGGTTAAGGTTTGGTTCTATGACAATTCCTTTGTTTCAAAAGATTATGCTCTGGTGGACTTTCATAGGGATTGGAGATTCCCTAGCAGTAGCAGGCCTCCCCAAAATGCAACTTTGTGATTCATTTCTTTAATTTTATTCCCCTGCCACCGTTCTTTCCAATCCTGTGGACGTTTTATGACAGAGATTAAGTGTTATTTTATCAGTACTGCGTTGTCGTTGGTTCTGCAGATTACAACAATGCAAAAGAAAACAAAGGGAACGCCTACAAAGCAGCGAGAAATTCCAAAACAAATAAGACAACCTACACTATCGAACCCACCCCAGGGGGCTGTATTTTGCCTTGAAGGTGGGGAAGAGACCCAATTCATTTTTGAGGGAGAGAGAGCACGCCTTCTTTGCTTTCAAGGCCACCCAAGTGTGTATTGTCAAATGGTTCATAAGATTTTGGGAAATTGTGTGGGCATGAGGTTTTGCTTTCCTGCTTTGATCTCCCAAGTCCCAAAGGACAATAAGTAATCGACAAAGCTAAGAATAGCTGTTTCTGTTTATAAAACCGGGCCAGTAACCATAGTTTTGAAAAGCCGTGCCATGAAGTGGAAAATAAAACTCTTTCTTTACAACACCAGGGTTTGAAATAAATTTAAACTATAAAACAAAAAACCAAAAATCACCTCTAACCTTTAGTGTGGAAGCTTGAAAGTAACAATTTTAGGGCAACCAAAAGGTTGATCTGGGTGGTAGATGAGGTTTAGGAGTGTGCTTTCTGAGTTCCGGTTCGAATTTTTTTTAGGTGTAAACAATTTTTTGAGGCTACCCCCTAGCAAAAATCAAACTTATTTGGCCTGTGTAGCTTGGTGGGGCTGTACCGGTTTGGGGTTTATCAATCCGTTAGGTGGATTCTACTCCGATAGATTTGTTGGCTGGGTTTCTCCTTGTCACTAAAAAGGACAAAAAAGACAAGCTATTAGAGCAGATAATAATCCGGAGTTCTAATTTATTTACATATGTTATATGGGGATGTTTGGAGCCCAAATATTTGGGTTTAATCATAAAAAATTCACCACATAATTTTTTATTATTATAATACTTATTAAAAATCTTCTCTCTCTTCACTTTTTCACCAACTCCCATAACATTTTTTTACTTTATAATATTTCCCAAACCCCAATACCCAAAATTTCACCCTCAAACATATATGTATTAGATAAAGAAAAAAAAATACTCTGGTTTTAACAACAATAGGGTGGTGTTTAAGAAGTCTCAAAAGAACAACTAAGAGGGTAAACTCAGCAATACACTTGGGCGAAGATGGCAAGTCTTCCACGTTCGAGCGGGCAAGAAATAGGGCGAAGTAGATACATAATTACGGGATTTTCTGGCCAATAATTAACTAAACTAACTTGTGGCCTTAGTAAATGTTTCTTGCAAAGAAACATATGAAAACCAACGCATGTCAGACATGCCGTGCAAGATTAAAGACAAAAACATTGAGGGTCGGTTCCTACTTCCTAATGTAACTTCAATGGAGTTTCTGACCTAAATCCACGTCCGAGTTTTTCATTTGTTTAGAGCTGAGACACTCACGGCTCATGCCTTTAGTAGAAATCTGTCAACGATGTCAAAACTGCTCCTACTCTACGATTGCTTATACTGATTGCATAGTATTATTTTAAGAGAAATAGACCAATTATGAGTCTTATTTGTATTTTATATTGTTTACGTAAAGTCTTTGACAATGCATGTCTTATAGTCATATCACAATTATAAATGTAAAGTTTTTTTTATTTAATGCTTATTATTCATAGAGGTACAACTTTCTAGTACATTCTGGGGTACTTATCAATATAGGCTTCCACATAATGCAGCCCAATTTGGCAAGAAAAAAAAAATCTCCTCTACATTTTATGTAGTTTCTTCAGAAATTTTGGTTATATTTCCTCAAGAAAGAGTGAGGCCTCAATAGAAGGGCTAGACTAGCACATATGCTTACTTGGGGCTTCGGCTGCACCAGCTTCTCATTCTAACTAGTAGAGTTTGGGCGGCCCATCCTTTACGTATCATCTCCGCGAGAAAGCACGAAGCCCAAAAGGAATGAGACCCATATTCTACACCCTTTCTGTGCCTCACAAAAACACAATGGGGTAGGCTTTTGGTCAGCTTTTTATGGGCCGTTAGATGAAGAAATTGAGAGTCCTTTAGAACTAAAAGCCCAAGAACCATAAAAACGAAAAAGAATTATAGTACATTTTTGTACGTACACAACTCGTTGTCATTTCCTAATTCCTTTTTTCGATCGATCAAGCTGCATACATACACGTAATATTGTACATAGATATTTAGAGAACCGCCGGAGGCTGGTTGGCTGAGAAGGAAAAATATAATGTGGCATTATAGAATGATCTACGAGCTGATTTAAAAATTACAAAATTAACCAAAAAAATTGATTGAATTTCGGATGAGGAGAAAAAAAAACAGGAGAATAACTTGAAAATCTCCAAAAAAAAAAATGTTTCTGAAAGCTAGGATTATCTACTCCAACTAGCATATATAGAGGAACCTAGCTATCTTAGAAACATCGTATATTCCCATGCTATCTGTCCCAGAACTCCAATATTGCAAAACCGATCGATTCTTCTAGGTTTATACGTCTTGCATTTAGATAGTTCTAATACTTGGGTCTCCTTTTTTTTCCCTTGGTTTGCTAATGGAGCCCTTTATTACAATTGCTAATAATGTCCAACACAACACAACACAACACAACACAACACAACATCAAACAAGTCGTCGCAAGGGTGTTAAGGCAAGGCTGAGGCCACGATGTAGGGTACAGCCCAACCATGTCGTTGGGGCTACGTCGGCATGACCTTGGGTTGTAGGGACTAGGGAGGTCATAGTTTCAGGCTGTGCGCGCGACTCGGTGACACCGCACAGCCACGCGTGCCAGTGATGCCACCATGCCATGGCATGTATAAGGGAGATCATAGGGCACGCGATGGTGGCATAACCCATCCGTCATTTCTCTCTCAACAATTGCCCAAAAGTTGTTGTTTAGAAATATTAAAAAAGAATAGAAGATAAGCCAAAAATAGAGTTGTCCCAGTTTTTGTCGTGCTTTTTACTACCAAAAGTCCCTATTGGCAAATGTTGGCTCATTTCTTATAAATGATTAGACGATGTTTGTTTTTGTCTAGCTAGAAATTGTAAGATTTTTAAAATTTTAATATAATTATGAACATGCCCTTAATATATATATATAAGTTAGATTTGCCCTCGAGTCTAGTGGTGTCAACCACAAACATACAAAATCCCAATCTCCTAAAGGAAAATGTAAAACAGATCATAAGGGAGGAATATATACTGTTAGACTTAGACCTAATTTAGAAAGAAAGAAAAAAAGTTAAGACTTAGACCTAAGAATCTTGCAGAACAGTACTGAATTTAGAGGGCCCAAGATGAGGATGATGGCTATATCTGCCCATTCTGCAGAAAGAATGGAGAGAGAGTGGGGGTAATGATTGGTCAAAGAGAGCAAGAGAGTGACAGAGATAGGTTTATCACATAGACCCTCTGCTAAATTGCTAATTATAAAAAGCACGCCGAGGCCAGCCAGAGGCAGGGGTTCGCTAGCTGCAGAGGCTCGCAGGGATTGAGAGCACGTCCCCGACATTGCCGCCCCATACGCGATGCGCTTGTCTCCTCCACTGAAAAGAAAAAGAGACCTCCCCCCACTTCACACCACGCTTTTACCACCCTCTCAGACTCTTTGTCTTCTTGTCACTTCCCGGCCCATGATTGCTGCTTTTTGTCAGCACCCTTTACGCACGCCTCCTCCCTCCTCCCTCCTCCCTCCTCATCTTCTCTCACGTCTCGAGTAACCAAAAAAAAAAACAGAAGAAGAATGGCAACAGGCAACGTGTGCATTTTGGGAACGCAGCATGCTTTCAGTTCTATTGGTCAATAACGAATTTACCTTAATGAAAGCTCGGACCAGATAGAGAAAACCTTGTTACCGATAATTCTCTACCCGTCCAAAGTTTTTTTTAAAGAAGCTATAAAGAAAGGTAGTGACAGAGTATGATTAAAATTCAAGGTGACGAATTTTAAAGTTGAAATGATGAATAAAAAATTCGTTCGTAATGTATCTTAGAGTTATAATGTCGAAAATTAAGGACAAAAAACATTAAAAATATTAAAATTCATATATTGTATCATGTATTGTGATTGAGAAATGACAATTGGATCTTTCGATTTTGCATCTTCTGATGTTGCAAAATGTCAAAATCTCTAATTCCAAAATATTTGCAGTGCATAAAAATTAAAATTATTTACCTATGAGGCTGTGATTATGTGAAAGATAGAGAGAAAGAGGTGAGAAAATTCGAATTTTAAAATGAGAAACCGGTGGTTATACATGGTAGCTGGTGCGACGGTGGGGAAATTGAGTTGTGGGCAGCGGGTAACGGCGGCATGCGACTCACGGGTCATGGACTCACGGCTGAGAGTGAGAAGTAAGAAGCTATAAGAGAGAGTGAGAGACGAATTTGAAGAGGGGAGGAATTTTTTCAAAACAAAGTGAAACACATCGTTTTACCATATTGCAATTCTTTTTAAACAGAGGGTGAAACGACACAGTTTCACCTTCAGCTTATTAAAAAAAGGTTTAGGCCTAATGAGGATCGGGCCCGACACCCATAAACACAGACCAACTTATGAAAAAAAATTAAAACACGTTTTTTTTTTTTGCGGAGCAATGGGTGGCGGCCGCCCGGTCCTCTACCCCTTGCATCCGCCACTGATTTAGAGAGGGCTATGGAGATTGTTATGTGAGAAACTTTTCTGACAAAATTTAGTTAAGCCCAGACTAATCTGTCCTGCACTTGTGAATCAAGATTAAGGGTTTTTATACTTTTTCTATACAAAAGGCAAAAAAAAAAAGTTCTCTTAGATGACTACCGATAAATGAACATACTTTTCTCTCTTGATATATTCAAGAGGAAAAAGAAAAATAAATATCCTTTGAATCTATAATTGACCTATTTTAGTTTTGTTCCGTCTAACTTTAGGATCCTAAAATTGAGTTGGGATCGGCACCAAACCTTTCAGCTCCTACACTAACAAAGCAACAAGGTTGTTTCGGAGCCCCTACTGTGGCAAGTAAACAGCATCGCATGTTGAAAGGAACGCCACCCCAACTCGGAGGTTCTTTGTTGTTTATGAAGCCTACACTGCATGCCGTATAAACTGTATCATGACGTGGTTATACAATTAACGCATGAGCGCGCGTCTTGAGTCTTGACCATCAACGAGGCTCCGCATCCTCGGTTTTTCCGAAATAAAAATTAGAAAAGAACACGCAATTGACAAATATTGAATACTCGTCAGTTTATTCCGCAATATTAGGACAGGAATTAAACCTGCCACAGAATGTCTCCTCTCACTGAATTAAGCGTATGCTAAGGCGTTAAATCCTTGTTAATTGACGTGGCATGCTCAGGGGTCCAAATAAAAAGGGAAGGAATCCAAGCCGTGAATTTGAACAACTTTGGAATCCAAATCCTGCGTTTGAACAAGTCTAGACTCGTAGGATCTGGACTGAATCTTTTCCCCTATTGTTACACACTTACACATCAATTACATATAGTTCATGATTATCAGTCCATGCCCGTAGATATCTCCACGTTTCCTAAAATCTCAAGCACTAGATTCTGAATTGTTTAAAACCAAACAAATAACCAAAGTCACACAATATATATAATCCGTCATCTTTTTTTTTTGGGGGGGGGGGGGTAGATTTTCGGGTTATAACAAACAAACCCATCACACATACAAACCAAAATGCAGAAGACTTTGAAGTGCACAAATTAACATAAGCTTGAAAATGGAAACAAGCAATCTCAGCTACATGATTATTTTGCGGTCTAATATGCGTCTCCTTTTGGACCGATCATTAGAACTTGAACGCTCCAGTAAAGATTTCAAGGCATTTTGCAAGAAATGTACCGATTCAATGCTGTGATCTTTATCCGCAGCGACAATAAAAACATTGCGAATTCTTCCTCCGAGAGTGGCCATCTCAGCTCTTAGAGTTTTCAAATGAAGAGACTTCAGAATTTCAATCAGGTCTGGTATCAGGTCGGCGCGATCCTCACAGCACAAGGAGGCTTTGAATATTAACCTGCCGTCACTGTAGTCGCCAGAGATTACGGTGATTTCATCAGCTTCGGAAGGGAAGGTTTCAAGTTCTGTGATTTCAGATGTTTGTTCTTTAAGCTCCTTCACACGTTGAACCACCTTTCCCAGTAGTGATGCTTTGTCTGTCTGATAAGACAAAGTAGAAAACAAAGGCGGGGAGGGGTAAAAATTCTGAAAAGCCGGGCAACTTTCCCAATTAAAGTCACCAACCCTAGAAAACTAGAAAGGTCCGATCACTTATCTCTTTTCAGATTCTGTATTGCAGTCAAAACATTCAGAAGTTTCGAAAGAATTTTGTAAACCCAAGATTTCTCAGTCTAACTAAATTGATAAAATCGGTGCAAATGGAATCTTTTCTACCTCTGTTGGGCAGAAACTCGTAAGTTAGTTTCCGCTTGGTTGCCGGGAAAGAACTAACAGGAGTTGAAACTCCGAATATTTTTGTTTCATAATGCGCTTCCCCGAACCACACTCACACCAAACAGAAGAGAAAAGAAAGGAAAATTATTTGCCCAAGAAGAAACTGGGTTTGTGCCAACTCACCCATGAAAGTAGTTAACTCGTTTTTGCTCTAGTGAAGTCGGCTAATTTGCGGGTTAAAAATAGTGAAAAGTCAAATCTTTTGACACTGCAATCTATCCTTAATTTTCTAAGCAGCCAAACAGTCAACAATGCTGCACAAAGAATCTTCAAAGCAAAGCAACTTGCCTTAGATCATAGTTTTGAAGAGGGGAAAAAACATTTCAAAATGAAAACGCATGTTAAGTAAACATAATCTAATAGCTCGTTGCTCTCACGAACCTTTCTAAAAGGAAGATCGTTCTGAAACGACAAAACAAGTTAACCCTAACGCCCATATCCAAATAATTGACACCCATGCTCACGATTAAGATATATAACATGCTAATTACCTTAGAATTACAAGGAAGAAGACTTCTCAGTTTATCGAGATGGGAATTGATTCTCTCCCTCCTTCTCTTCTCGGCCTCTTTATGATTCTTCAAAGCGGCAAGTGCTCTATCCTGCGGTGGCGTATCCACAAGACCCGACACCTCCAGGGGATAATACGAGGAACTACAGAAGCTTTGCATACCACCCGGAAACTCGCAGTTTGCAGGGAAGCCGTACGGAGAGACGTTGATGACGCCGTTTCCGGCAAGGAAGCGGTAGAGTTCTTGGTTCTCCGGGCGATGCATGCTGGGGCTGTGTAGTGATTATGATTGTGCCTTTTGACTGAGTGTGTGAAATGAGAGAGGTACAAGTGCAGAAGAGCTTTCGGTGGCGTTTTGTCTTTAGGGTTTTATCTGAGAATTCCGGGTCCCTTGGGACCCTTCTATGCGTTGAATTAATGATGCTGTCGTGGAAAAAAGCTTATGAAAATTCTCACGAGCTGTATCTGACAAGATGTTGCGTATTTAGATTTTCGTATATATCATCTTCTCATTCTTTGTGATCCCCACAGTAGAAAACGTTACATGAGAGTTAACTTTCCAAGTCTGCCCCACGGGCCAAGGCTACCCAATGCTATATACCTAGTTTAAAACCCAGCAACATTATTTTTGGGACTTAACCTCATAGGTGCGGTAGAAGCTCGAGGTTGCTATACGTATCTAGAGTTTGTTTGAGATATTTTATCTTTAGTGCGCTGAAATTAAATTAGTTCCGTCTTAACCCGAAAGAGGCGAAGCTAAGGTCGACCCCCAATCGCTTGAATTAAAATCCTCTGTAATTTTCTATTCGGATTGCATGATGCGATTTGAACAAGATAGACACAATAAGTGGATCTCATTATAGAACTCATACCACCAAAAACTTTACATTGATAACATTAAATGATTAATGGTATAGATCGGTTTACTTACTGTATCTATCACTCTCCGAATTAAACCGTATAACCCGAATAAAAATAGAAAATTCTATAAGATCACCGTCCAGCCATTCAAAACGCAGAGAGGTGGAAATGGGGACCAATATCGTAATTGTGTGAGGAAAGTGGCAAGTGAGTTACTGTCAGCGAAATCACTCTGATTTGCTGTTGTAAGTGGGTGGACGTATGACTGACATTTATATTCCAATGATGATTGCATTTTACAATGCTGATAAAAGTTGGAACTTTGAACCTTTGACTACAATCCCAGCAGCAGCATTTCAACTTCTCTCGGTAGTGGAATGCGGCGGCAACATCCCACCCACGTACAGATTAGGTTAAAACTTTCCATTTTCTCTTGGATTATCTCGTAATAAACGTTTTTGATTAACCTAATATTTGACCAAATCATGCAGATTCATACGGTTAATTCGTACACCGACTAACCTGCCAATTTCCACACCCCCGAGTGTGAAAAAAAAATGGGAGTACTCCTTGTGCAAGTTCGGTTGAGTATTTTTTAAGATTTATATCCTATTTTGATATTTACAAGTCAAACATCACAAAACAAACGTATTTCAATACAATATTTTATTACATTTTTTTACAAACATCAATTTTTTTTATCAACTTTTGTACGCATGTTAATATAACTTTAACATCACTTAAATATTTATAATTTTATCAGAATCTTACAAATTTCTTCCCAACGAACAAGTACCGAAAACGTGCTTACGAAGAGTTGTTTGACTGTATAACAAAAAAAAAACTTTTGAACTTGGGCCGGGATAAAGGCCGACCTAATGTCTTGTATTGTACGTTGAATACGGCTCTCTTGAGAAAAGCAAGCCCAGCACCCAGGACTTTGGAGCAGACGATGACTCATCAAAAATTTCCCAGCTTTGGGGCTCCAACGTGTTCCCACCAAAGTCCAACATATCAAGAAACGGAAATTTCCTATGGATGACACATGGGAGTTCCTGTTTAAATTTTTTTACATTAGTTCCCTCAAATGCTATTGTATTACATTTTGGCACCCTCAAAAGTCATATATTGAATTCATCCTTGTCCGGGAGGTACACATCTTTTTGTTTGTAACCTATTCTAGTTCTGAACAAAAGCCTATAACATTCTTCGTCAATTAATGTCACGCTAATTCTATATAATAAAATTAATAAAAGAATTAACGTCACACTAGGTTACTAGCTTTTGATTATGGCTACCAAAATTAGGGTTTTACTTTTGATTAGGGCTACAACACAGACTTTTTGCTGCCACTCATGAAAACCGCCATTCCTATTTAAAAAAATATGGATAAATATATTTCACACCCTTAACTATCAAGATTACGACACATTGCATCATAATCTATTAATTTTAACGCATTACACTCTCTAATTATCAATATTAGACACTTTACACCCTAAACTACCCACGTTGACACATGCATCCTCAAACTACTAATGTTAAATACTTTGCCCACTTCATCTGACAATAATATTTTAAATATGTGCAAAGTGGGTCAAATTATTATTTTTGTTTGTCTAAAAATTTGACAAAGAATGTAAAGTGTATAAGATCGATAATTAAAGAGTATAATGTGTCAAAACTGATAGTTTAGGATACAAAGTTTAAAACATACAAATTTGACAAAGAATGTAAAGTGTATAAGATTAATAATTAAAGAGTATAATGTGTCAAAACTTATATTTTAGTAAACAAAGTTTAAAACATACCGTAGTTGTGGATGAAAATGTTTCACCAAAATATATATCTAAAACTGGTAATAGCCTAATAACATATTAGAGATAGCCCCCCCCCCCGTAAGTGATATTTTAAAAGAGAACATGGGCGGCTGAGGCAGCTTTGGGAAGTCACATGTGCTGAACATTAATTTATTAAAAGATAACTAGATAAGTAGAATGAATAAAGGGATAAAGCCCTTTTCATCATCTTATTCATGATGAATCGTGTACATGCCTTGTGAGGATTTTAAAACTTGCGTTTGCAGGTCATGAGCGGACCTGCAAAAGGCTAAGTAATAATTTTTCTCAGATCAGTCTGTTTCTCTCCAGTACACTGTACACAGTCTCGTTTTCTCTGGGGGGGCTTTTTGGCTGTCCACTAGGTTTAGCATGCTTTATCAGAGAATACGGCTTTTGATGGATGGAAATGATGGAAGTTGATTATTATGGGTTCAAATGTGATGCAAAGAATCAGTCTAGCTCCTCAAGATCTTTCTGTCATTTTGATTCTTCTGTTTTGTTTGGGGAGCAAGAGAGGACACAAAACAGCTGAAAGTCCTCGAGAAGTTCAGCAGAAATTTCACTCTCCAAAGTTCAGAAAATTTAAAAATCAATGGCTTTAAATTTTTATGAAATTTCTGTTAATTAGGTTTTTAAAGTTGAAAGATCCTGAGTTTTAGTTGTAAAATCATTCTCATCACATTTCTGTTTAGATTTCTAAATAGTAACGTTAAATAGCACGAAAATAACCCCATGCAATATGGTAAGGAGTATCAATGTGCACCATATTATATCTCCAAGCTCATATAAGTTCCCAAACATGGCTTAAGACGATCGAATTAACAAAGCGCAGATGCATTAACTGTAAGGCACGTGGCTTTACATGTAGCTTTAGAGAGCCACATAGCAGTAAGCACGGATCGGTTATATTACATTTTCCCTTAACTTTATTTTGAATAGGTAAGTCATCCTCGGCGGCCTGAAGATAAGAGCTTTGCCTTTCGGCTAGCCAGTGGGAATGCAACGGCTCCCTTAAAAGGGAAGTCATTATCGAGGAAACTCAGGAAAGGGTTGGCCTTTGATGGATTTGATCCCAATTCTCTGCCAGTTTTAGGAGCAAAACATCAAATGCAGATGCAGAGGCTTCAAAAGTTTGAGCTGGCAAACTTGGCCTATCTAACTACAGAACTGGTTGTCTCCCTTGTCTCTGTGAAAGGTATTGGTCGCATCAGTAGGGGCCTTATTTATGATGGTCCAAAAGACACTCGAGCAACGCTTTCTGACCACTGCCAAGCTGGCCCAAACAGAGCCTTGCAACAACTACAAAGCTATGCAGTCTCCCTCAGGCTAAGCAGAATCGTCAGCCACCTCCCTTAAACCTATTACCTATCCAAGCTCTAGCCCTGCAATCTTTTGCAACACCGATCGCAATTATTACACTCACGTACACAAATGAGTATTTAAATGCGATGGACAGGCTGGTAGCACACTTGAACCAAAAGGCTGAAATCATTGAACAACCCCCCGCTTGACCTCTTGGGTTTCCAATGTTTTTTCTCAAGAAAAAGTTCCTTTTGATGAACTTTCTTCCATATAAATCCATAACAGATTCCAAATTAAAAATCTTTTTCGACCTCGGAAAGGTAGAGTTACATGTAGAGATATCTCCAACAAAAGACAGCCATCATTTTCCACGTCAAAAGAACAAGAGCAGGAGCACAACTTTAAAAAAAGGCAAAATTGACAGACAACAAACGTCACAAGCTTCCCCGATGCCTCGTAGGCTGCTTCTTCAACTTCCGGTAGCTCCCTCCCCCTTCAATTTTTCCTCTTCCCTAAAGTTCTACGACTATATTTTGTTCATCTGTTAGAGAAAAGCCAAAAAGAAAAAACCAAATTTCAAAAGGGTAAGTAAGCACTGCTATAACTAATTTCCCTAACAGCTTCAGTGGTCTCTCTGCTTCAAAGCCCCAGCAAAATGTAGTAAACTAGTGTGATAGGAAGAGCGATTAACATCCCAAATATAACCCTGCAACAAAATGAACGTCCGCATTAGAGATTAGTAAAATTAAACAAACGAGACAAGGACAGGGCAGGCATATGTTCCGATGTTCATGTATATTTTCATAAATTTCTAACCATAATAATAATGCAGTTCATCAGGAATTATAAATGGGAATCGGTATAGTGTTCAAACCCAGTGCTCAGAATGTCGGGATGAACATTGTATTCCTTTGCAAAGACAAAGGGGACAATCCCTTGGGGAAGAGCCGCCTGAAAATTTTACAAGACATCTTACATTATCGCACTGTATATCCCACAAGGAAAAATTATGTAAGAAGAAGAAGAATCAGATAACTCAGCGCCATTGAGAATAAGGAAACCCTTTTACCTGTACAATGGCAATGTGCAAAAGGACTCCTCGTAGTCCAACAGAAAACGAGGTCGCAGCCATGACCGCTGGACCCGTGATGAATCGAACAGCCATGGCAAAGGTAGCAACAGAGTTCCCACATGCAATAATTTTCGGCTGCAATGCCATGAACAGACCTGTAATCCATGAGAAAGATGTAGTTAGTGAACCCAGCCATAAAGAACCACTTTCTTCCCTCAGATTATCCATCTAGTATAATAGCTGAGAAATCCTGAAAGGGTTTGATAATCCACATACCAAGACTAAACATGGCCATTCCGAGACCGGCATCAGATAGAATGGATATGGAACGTGCTATTATAGCAGGCATAACGACGTTCCACCTGTAAAGTTATAGCAGTGATCAAAAGACTGGGATTTTACAATTTTTAAGTTCAATTTAGTGCGCGATGGTTCGTTTAACATTGCATACTTGAATGAAACCAAAGACCACGTGAGGCCAATCAAGCTGGAGTAAGTGTTGGGATTCCTCATGAGCTTTCGCCACACCATAATCAAAATGAGTCTGGTCATAACGCTAGTGGGAGGCATAGAAACCGGCTTCGATTCACCTTGAGCACCAGACTTGGGGTGGAGCTCAGCTGTGGAACTCGACCCCAGCTTCGAAAGCACCGGGCCATCCCGGTCAACCCCATTCGGCACTGCCCTATTTCCAAAGCTGAACTCGTCCCGACCAAACTCATCATAATCTACATATCAAATACATGGATTAGAATACCGTATCATAAGATATGAGACAATAAAAACAAACGTGACAATTATGAGCCCTAGAAAAAAAGGGGATTCAGTTTCGCATCTGTTCTGTATAGCAAGAAGAACAAGCCCATGTCGGATTCTAGCTTCAAAGGTGAACCGAAAAGACGTTGGGTAACAAAGACAATCCAACAAAACCCACTCCACGTCCAGCATATAAAGAACCTTTACGACTCACCAAACTTCACATTCAACCAGACAAAGAACGACAAACAAAATTCCACGAGTGACACAATCAATCATGCCCCATTGTCAACAATGCCAACAGAACATGAAATAGGATTAACACAGAAAATAAAAAGGCAACCCACGATTAGATTGTCAGAGATTAGTTTACAAACCTTTCTGGTGACCAACCCCACCAAGCTCATTTACATATTCGCCTCCTCCCCTGAAAACATGGATCCCACCTTCGGAAACCGGGGAAGCGCTTGAGCTCCAAACAAACATGTGAAGATCCTTGCCTCCATCACCACCACCCCCATTGGCCTTCTTCTTTGCACCCGGTGAGAAAATCCCGGCACTCGGGGGAGCCGGATAAGCTCCGTTCGCTCTCGCCGGGTTCCCGAACACACCCACTCCGCTCTCCTCGTCTAATCCCAGGTTGCCGAAATTGGATTGCCTCGGGCTTACATTGCTTGCGTTCTTACCATTGACCATGGAGTAGAAATCAGTATGGTTGAAACTGGAACCTCTAGGGGTTGGATTTCTTGAAGATTGGAGAGAGTAAATCTCCGCATTGGTTAAATTTGATGGTCGGGGAGTGAGCGAAAGACCGGAATTTGGGCCGTGGGATCGCCGGGAGAAGATTTCGGAGCGGGAAGAAGTTGATTTTCTCACAGTGATATGGAGTTTCCCATCTTCACCTACTTCAGCTTGGGTTTCAAGTGGTTCTTTCCCATCTAAAGAAAGGATATCAGAGTCAACTCTGAAGGAAATGATGGACCCAGCAGTGTCTGGGAACTGCTCAACTATTAAGAGCCTGGCTCCCCTGTACTCAAATAGGAAGAGCATCAAAGTGTACCAAATGATGCACTGTAGAACCACTATCTGGACCATGAGTGTCCCTGAGTTGTCTCCGTACATGCCTTTCAGCAAAGGGATGCCCATGACGAGTGTGTTCGGGAGAGTAGAGAGAGAGAAGAGGGTGATGGACCATTCAAGAGAGCCTCTTGAGCTGGTCCTGGACCAAATGGCTAGAACCACCAAGACAATGACCTTTTGGAGGGTGTCGGCAGCTATGAACCTGTAGTTCATTGCATACGGGTTATTGGTGGAGATGAAGTGAAAGGAAAGGAGCGGGACTGCGAATAGTGCCACAAAGCGGTTGATGCCGGAGCATTGGTCGGGGCTAAAGATCTTCCACCATTTGACAGAGCCGTAGGCTAAAATCATAGCCACGTAGAGAGGCACAACAGCTGTGAGAACGTGGTAGAGGTCCGTGAGAGAAATCATTTTCAACTGTTACTTCACTAATGGCCTCGTGGCCGCTTTCGGATGATACCCAGGAGAGGAAATCGGGTTGTGCAAAAAGTGGGATTCTGGCCGGAAAATCGTAGGGAAAACCTGTCCAGCCTGGTAAAGCGGGGCCCTTTAAGTGATACTCCAGTAGATAGCGAAGCGAAGATGCCCAGGAAAAATAAGTAAAAACAAGTTAACCCATTTCTTTCAGAAACACTTAAGAGATGAAGCTACAGAGAGAGGGATAATGAGTCGCAAAGAGGGGATCGCTGGAAATGATCGTACTGTAGATTTCCAGCAAGAGAGAGAGAGAAAGAGAGGCAGAGGCAGAGACAGAGCGAGAGGGATAGAGGGTGGCAAGTAGGGATGGGAAGGAATTGGGCGATATATATTTATGACATTTTAATGGCAGACAAAGAAATAAAAGCTGAGAGCTTTTGTGAAGCTTTCTTCGTTGTTACCCTTTTTGGATTGGGAAAAATGAGAGAGAGAATCTCACAGCAAGTGCCGGGAAAAGTGGTTCTTGAGTGAGAGAGAAAAGACCAAACAGCCTCGGGAGAAAGAAAGAAAGTCGAGGAAAGAAATCCCAGAGCCAGAAGAGAGAGCTCCCAAAGATTCTCTGAACTTTCTGCAATTTATATCCTCTCCTTATGGGCGAAGAAAAAAAAAATATCCTCTCCTTATTGTCCAAGAGATGAATTTTTCACCTGGAGTAGAGCCCTCAATTTTTATTTTGCCTTCTCTAAGTAGAACTTGTAGAAGCAGCAGCAGAACCCTCTATTCGTTTACCATTTTTTTTTTCTGGTCTATTCATTCACTTTTTATTGCCTCTATTTTTCTTTCTGATAATTTCTTTTTACCTGCAATTTTTCAGTTTGTTTTTTTTCCCATTGGAAGCCATTTGTTATTTCCTACTTGCTAGACAGAGGTTGTGTTTGTGTTGTAATATTTTTGGTACGAGAATATGTGTTGGTATTGAGTTTAGTGAAAAGGTGAAGAGAGAGGTAATTTTTTATAGTTTTTGTAATTTTTTATATTTTTTTATGGGAGAGAGAGATTATATTAGAGTATTTTATTAGGAGAGAGATAAAATTTTGGAGATTGTTAGGTTGGCAAACGCAGCCAGAATTAGATAATCTATCATTATCATTCTTCTGTTTTTTTTATGTCTACATCTAATCTATATCAGGAATACTTTTATTACTTTAAACTTGAAACCAATAAACACTCCAAATAATTATATGTCTCATGTAGATATGTTTACACGCTGTTGAAATAACAATTTGAACCTCACAAAAATTGTCATTGTTAAAAATTAGGGTTAATTATAAAAATTTATCACGAAGTTATACCTCAATCTCAAAACCCTCATAAACTCGATCTCATTACAACTCGCCCTCGCAAACTATAATTTTCGTTGCGATTTTATCCCTCAACCTACTGAAGTTGTTATATCAAACGGTTTTTGTCCCACTTAAAAGACACGTAACATTCTCCTTACTTGAAATGACGAATTTGACCAACTTGATTTCTAAGTGAGTCATTTTTTTTTGTTTTAATAAAAAAAATCAGCTAACTACATATTATTTTTTTGCTCTACAAATTTCTAAAAGCATTCTAAAATATTAGAGATGACTCAAATAAGAGTAAATTGTCTTTTCAAGTAGGGAGAATGTCATGTGTCGTTTAAGTGGGACAAAAATCGTTCGATATAACAACTTCAGTAGGTTGAGGGATGAAATTCACAACGAAAAGTATAGTTTATGGAAGCGAGTTGTAACGAGTTCGAGTTTCGGGTTATATGTTCATGGGTGATTTTTATAATTAACCCTAAAAATTATTAGTCTCACTTGTGAACCGATCATTGATTTAACTGATTATGACAAAGTTCGAGTGTTCGTGATGTGCTCCTAGTTCATTGAGCCTAACCACCACGAGCAATGGATTTATCTCATTAAAAAAATATATATTTTTATTTAAATTATTGTGGAGATAGGACACCTTTCCATAATTTATGTTTTCCTAGAGGAATGTATGTATGTATGTTATAAATATATATTGAGGAGACAAAGAGTGGAAAGAGAGTGTTTGCTGCCACTGTGGCTGTGCCATCACAGGAAAAAGAACAAACCATGTTCAAGGAAATAAAGAAAACAAAGAACGACCAGCAACCGAAGCAGGCATAAAAACCCTCGAATGCAGGGAATGATTGCGGCATCTCAAAGGGAACCTGAAAAATCTGAATCCCACATCTTCATGCGCAACAGTTGCCATGTGTCACGAGAATCTTAGCTAATCATTGTAAGCCCCCCAATTAGATATTACCCTTTTTCTTAGAATTAATGAATCCAAATTAAAGTTTGATCTGCTGTTCTAGACGTTTGCGGATAGAACTAAATTCTTTGCAAAACAAGGAGCGGATTCCCCACATCTGAAAAAATTTCCTCCCGAATCAGCATCAAAGTCTAGCTAGCAAGAACTTTCAGGTAAATGTTAGGCAGGAAACTAGTTAAAGCAAAAGGTAAATGCTGCAATATCTGAGTGAACCTATGCAGGCAAGTCAAATGCACTTATATGCTTGTTGTCTTTCAAACAATGTTTACTCAATCATTTTAAAAAAATCAATAATTGAAACAACCCTAAATCGGCCTTTGTTAAATCAACCTGCATGCTTAAAAATCCCTAACCATTTGTGTTTTGCTTTCTCCGTGTACTTATTGGGGTTAGGTTAGTGGCTTTGGTCAAGTCCAAGAGGATATAATAGCCTTAAACAAGGCACTTTTTTATTGGAAAAATAATGGGCAGCAACTGTGATGAATTAGCCATCTAGAAGCACTGTGCTTTTTGTGGCTTACCAATCAAGTTAGAAAAGGAATTTGGTTCTTTTCAAGCAACTCTTATTTGACCGCATGCAATACATTTCTCAGCACTTTTTTTGGGTTTTACAATGTTTGTCAATGAAATACGCAATTTCGAGAGTTGGGGTAGATGCTGAAGATTCACTCTCAATTGGGCTGCCCCATCTTTCTAAGGTTGCGTTTGTTCAAAAAATTTTACAAAAAATTTCACCAATTCACAATAAAATACACAATATAATTTCTTTCTCTTCCATCAAATCACAACTATTCACTACAAAAAATATAAAAAAAAATCACCTCTTTCTTCATTTTTTCACTAAACCCAATACCAAAAATTTTACAACACAAACATAACCTAAAGCGGATCAAATCGAATAAATAGGTCATCTTTAACCCGCTCAGGAAATAGCTGAGAATTTACTACGGGTCTAGCCCTGGGCCTAAATCCAGGGACCAGGGTCATGTTCGTATTAAGCAAAAGTGTAGGATTTAAATCCTCACTTCTTCATGTTCGGCAAACATAAAAAAAAAATGAGGATTCCAATCCCCCTACCTTGCGTCGGACCTGCATCACGACAGGCTGTCTTCTGCCTTGTCTCACTGCGCATTCAACTTTTCTTTTGTCGTTTAGTTCTTTTTTTAATACGTTTTAAATATTCAACTTTTAATAAAAAAATAAATAAATTTGAAATATAAAAAAATAACTTTAAAAATTATTATTAATTTTTTTACAACTCAATAACTTTTATATAAATATCAATACAACTCTATCATCCCTTAAAAATTCTCAAAACAATCCAAATCTTACAAAAATTTTAAAAAAGAACATAACCCAGGACGCAACCTTGCAGCATTTGAATCAATTGATTCTCGTTTCTTTGCCAACCAGATGAAAATCAAATACCGAAATCCTTTTACAGCTTCGCTAATAATTGCTCTACTTAAGCCTATAAATAAATAAATAAATATAGATATAATATTGTTATAAGGTGATTTTGTTTGTATTAATGAAAGCTTTGTACAAAAATGATGTCCTCGCGTGGAATGTGTTATCATTGGCAGCGCGTGCCTTAGTTGTTCTTTCAAATACGCTTTTCTTTATTGGTGTCTAAACCAACGCGGGGATTTCGTCGGTCTCTTTAATAAGACTGCCTCTAATTTGCGCTGTTACAGGCGGCGCCGCTCTCAACTGTAAGCAGTAAATGGTCTAAGAGACAATAATACATTCAATTCCACTCTGGCGTACACAAACTAGAGTACTGCCTCGCCTTTTGTTTTTGCCCGTTCTCCAGAAAACACGCGTTTCATTGAAAAACCACAATGCATTTATTAAGAAAAAATCACATGTTTTTCTATGCTACCAAAATTCACCTTTAATTCTTGGATACGTTGCGCTATCTGGAATCCACCTGTCCATCTTGTCTGCAAATTCCTCCAAAACGACAAGACCTTTCCCTTTCGCTGTCTCCCAACACCTGGACCCAATTTACTTCCTCCCGCATTTACGACAGTGTTTGTTTGTTTTCTGAAATATTGATTTATTCAAATATTAAACTGTTCTCTGATTGGTGAGCTAGTCCTGTATCTATCCAGTTTGTCGACGACCGACGACATCATCGTTTTTGTCGTTTGAGCTATCACTTTTGGGTTTTGGAATTGGTTTACTTTCCAGTTGGGCTCTTAGCCACAAAGAAAAAGCATTAAGGAGACTGTCTCGAAACAGTTTTCACGTCATATATCAAGAACTGGATCCGATCTATCAGAAGGGAACCCCTTGTGACTTGTGACTTGTGATGGAAAGGAAAGTAAAAAGAGCGCTGGCACTTGGGACAATTGTAAACGTTAGTGGCGAAGGACAGGATTTACTACTGCATGTAGGGTAAACTGGAGGCCAAGCAATCTTTAAATGAGTTGCATGTCAAGGTGACGTCTAGGAATATTTGGCAGACGAGCTGCTATGAGTGCCGCAGCGACGCAGGTTGCTGTGATATCTTGCACTGGAAAACTAGTTTGATAGCACCGCTGTTACACAGATTTCACAGTAAAAATACACCCGCTTCTGCAAGTTAATCCAGGACCCACATCAGTAATTAGACTTCCTTTTCAATCCAAATGAGAGGAATATCTGTACTGCCAGTTGAAACAAGTATGTCTACTTGACTACTTCTGCTGTACTATAATTAACGCGGCACCACGATTCATATATGAACAAAGCGCAGCAGTCGAGCGCATGCTTAATGATTCTGGTTGCGTGGCTTTTTGGCGCATCAGCTTCCTCGGTTGTTGCATGGGCTATGGTTTCTGCTCCTCTTGCTCGACTTGAGATCCGCATTTAGTCCCGACGAAAGTTCCCTCAGCCCCTGGAGTCCTGGGTAGCCCTTCATCTCTTCCCTACTGTCTGTTCAGAAATATTAAAAGCTTCCTCGCTGGCTATTTACGAGCTATGGTTGGTGCAGAAGGCATTCTACAAACAAAATTGTAAACAAGCGTTCCTGTTTGTACGTCTTGCAAAAAAACAAGAAGAAAATAAAGGAATTGATTATTTCCCAATATGACACGAGATTTGTTTATTTGTTTATTTGATCAGAATTATGTGAAGATAAAATCGTATTGATTAGAATTTTCCAAACAGCATCTTCGCCTTTTCTCCCCCGTTCTCTTTATTTGTGGCTGGATGAAGTGACGGTGATAGCGATATCTTGATTGGTCACGGGCCGATCGCATGCTTCTCATGGTTTATGGATAAGATTGGGCTGGTCGTCTGCCAAAGCCCATCTAAAAAACTTAACACAGGCCTTGAGGTTTCTGTGTTCGGCTTCAGAGGGCCTAACTTGGCCCAAGCCGTAGCATTAACAAGTAACAACTTTAATCGACACGAACTCCGCTGTCAAGTGTTTGTATGTAGGCCGGAGGCCCCTTCAAAGAATGACGATTGTCTGGTTACTCCATGAAAAAAATATATATTGATGCTGATGAAGGGAAAAATTCTACAGAAATCGGGTTTAAAATTTTGAGTCCTCACGTGTTCAAAAGAAAGATGCAGAGGCGGAGCGAGGGGGTGGCAAGCGTGGGCGGCTGCCACCCCTTGGTTTTGTAAAAATCTTATATATATATATATATATATATATTTTCCTCAGGTGGGTCAGACCCTCCTATTAGGTACAACCTAATCTTCCCCCCTTTGGATCCAGCCCCTCAAGTGAGTCAGGCCCCAACGCAGGGCCTGTATATTTAGGCCTGTATTATATCTGTCATGCATGTGTATTGTTCTACTTTATTTTCAATGGAAGTTGTGACAGTACAAGTGGACGAGCAAATTTGATGCCCCTTAGAAGATTGGGTTGAGATTGTGTTTGCTTGTCAATGCGTTGAAATGGGCTTCAAATGTCAAAATGGGAAGCATCCATCATCAGTCCATCACATGGCATGAAAGCATCGGTTATATATATCAGACCTGAGAATTTGTCAGGCCTACTTAGCTCTATGTAAAGGGCTTTATGCCCGTCAATCCAGTAGCCGACACTTCGATTGTTGGATTACTCGAGTCCTGCTGTTGTCTTCGTTTTTGGTGTTCTATCCGGTTGTGCTGTGTTTCTCTATTTCTTTTGTACGTGTTTCTCTATTTCTTTTGTACTTACATAAAATGTTGTTGTTTGCCTTAAAAAAAAATCCCCCGCTAGTCCATCAAAAATCTATATTTTCTTCGCCTGCACGTATAAATTGTAACATTTATGGGCTACTTAGAAATAAATGATGAAATTTTCTTGGGATTGCAATCTTCAAAAGTTTGAACTGTCTTTCTTGAAATGTGGTATTCCATTTCTCAGATGCATAATTCCGTTGGATATGACCCGTCAATCGGTTAACTTTACTCTGAACGGCAAGCTCAAGTAAGGACTTTCTTTAAGCTTTGTCTAAACCAGAGGACTATTGATGGATACACAACATGCTTTCTTTTTGCATGCGAGTCATGTTTGGTAGAATGCTTCACTTTTAAAAAGTAAAATTTTCATATAAATTCCAACATCTTTCAATACCAATTCTAATACATTTTCAAAATATATATATATATAAATCTTTCATTTCTTTACTTTTTCATTGCAAAATTCCATCTAATTTTATCTCTCCTTACTTTTTAAGGAACTCTATTACTTTTATATTGGACAAATGTCTGGACATGATGCAGGAAAAGGGCAGTGCTTGAGGAAAGGAACAGGGCAATGAGAGTTGGATAAGAAATCTCAAACTTTAGAAAATATAGGAAAAGTTAACAATAGATTGTGCTAGGAAAGACAATCAAAATAGCAAATCAAAAGATAAAAATCTCATTTATTTTTGCTGCTTATTGCTTAAGGATATTAGAATAATGCATTTGTTTGTATTCATTCATTGTTATTTGTAAATAAGTAACATGTGAACAACTCAAATTTGCTCAATTGTTTTTTCAGGTTAATTTTGAAGCTATAATTTTGCTTGGTTGCTGGCTCATTCAGGTAATTTGTATCCTAAATCCTATTAGAAATTTACAAAATGCTCCACTAGATTGTTGGTTGATATTGGAAGGTGACCTCGTAGTGACAGTACATAGTACAATACATGTATTTCAATGTTTTTAATGTTTTTAATTTTTAATTTTTGATATTCTATCTATAAGACATTTTCTACATTAAGTATGAAATTTTTTTGAGATGTCATTTTGCCTTAAGAATTTACCCCCCCTCCACTTGAGTTCTGGTTCCGCCACTGGAAAGATGTGAAGGAAAGGTCGTGCATGCTTCATGGGCCTCAATGATGGCTTCTAATTTTTTTAGTGTGGAAAGCGTGACAAAATGAAGAGCAAAACTTGAGAACTTTAACCTCGAATGTCACTGAAACCACAAGAATGTAAGAGCTTTCAACTATGGAAAATAGAAACCCTAAGAATTGAAGTGCTTTCAACGATGGAAACAGAAAACAAACGATAATGGGCAAAAACTGGGCATCTCTGGTACAAATCTAAATAAACTTCAATAAAAATTGGGGCATCTCTCCTACAGATCGAACTAAACTTCAATCATGAACAAATCATAGAAATCCAAGCACAGGGACAAATCGGAAAAGTAAATGAATTTCGACAACCAACGTTACTGACGTACTTTGTAAGTTTCATCTCCGCGACACATAATAGATTTAAGGGAATTAACAGTTTAGTCCTCTTTTTTTTTTTAGTTCTTGAATTTCATTTTTTTTTCAAATTTTAGTAATTGAATTTACATTTTTTTTTATGAAATGGTCATTCCGTCAGGGATCCGTTTGTTTCCCTAACGGAAGAGCCACATCAATTGACATCATAGAAGCTGATGTGGTCAGGAAAATTGACATTTTAGTCATTGCATTTTTCCCTTTTATTTTTTAGTCATTGGGTTTAATTTTTTCAAATTGTAGTCATTGGATTTACATTTTTTTTACGAAAATGACCCTTCCGTCAGCGTATGAATTAGGCCTCGTAGGTCCTTGATTTTCTTTGTAAAATACGATTTTACTTCTATACCACGGGGGTTGGCACGAGGATCAAACCAATTAAAGAATCAACATGCTTTATGCAACTCAAAAGAACACATCATGTATTAGTTTTAGTGCTTTGAATAAATAACAGTAAATAACATATACTAAAATTTGAACAGTATGAATTAGGACTTGTAGGTCATTGATTTTCTTTGTAAAATACGATTTTACTTCCATATCAAGGGGGCAGGCGCGAGGATTAAACCAAACAAAAAATCAACATGCTTTTTGCAACTCAATAGAACACATCATGTCATAGTTTTAGTGCTTTGAATAAATAACAGATACTAAAATTTGAACAGTACTCCCTGACGGAATGACTATTTTGTCAAAAACTGTAAGGAAAACAAACGGATCCATGACGGAATGGTCATATCGTCAAAAAATGTAAACTCAAGAATTAAAATTTGAAAAAAAAAATGAAACTCAAGGACTAAAAAATAAAACGAGGTAAAATTTAAGGACTAAACTGCTAAATTCCTGAGATTTAAATAACGTGACAAAGTTCGGGAATAGGTTTGAAGAACACCATAAGAATGCTACCAACTCATTTGGGAAAAGATTTGAAGACAGTGACAGAGTCAAAAGTGTGTTTGAAGAACACGAAGGGGATGAAATTGTTTAGTTTTGTAGGATTTGGTTTATAAATGACTTGTTTGAGTTCCAATAATTTGAGGTCAATTATTTAAATTTAATAATAAAAAAAATCATCACATAATTATTTATTATTATAATATTTATTAAAAATCTTTTCTCTATTTATTTTTTCACCAAATCCCATAACATATCTTTACTATATAATATTTCTCAAACTTCAATACTCAAAATTTTCGCCACAAATATTGCTTTTAAGTGGGATGAAATGACATCTATAGATTGGTCATTTTAATCTATACATTGACGTTTTGAAAAAAAAAAATTTATAGGCATTTACGATGATGTGGTAAGAAGTGAGTGAACTGGATCACAGTGAGACACGTAGACTCGTGATTGGGATAGAAGTTGATGTGACCGTTTTGTTCGGTATACGGAATGGGGACTTGGTCAAAAGAATTATTAATTTTAAAAAGTAGTGTGATTTGAAGGACTAATTTTATTAAGTTACAAATCGAAAGATCCTTTTTTAAAACGCAATGTAAAAGCTAAGGCCCAAAATTGTCTTTTTCCTAGATAAGTAAAACAAACGCCTCGTTGTATCCTACCTACCATTAGTTTGTTTATTTCCCCTCGTCAGACCTGTGCCGTTCATTTCCCATATTTTGGCCCATCTAGGGTAAGCGAACGGTCCATATATGCCGTAGACTCGTAGCAACTCTGCTCGAAGCCGATCGCACCTTTCTAGTTTAGCCGAAAAAAAAAGAAAAAAAAAGGGAAAAAAGATTCGGTTAGGCTGCTCTGTGAGCATCTTACACCCTTGTTTAGTTCGTTCTATGCATAATATATAGCATGTATCTTGTGGATGGAACGTTGAAAGAGAAGGGAAATGGCGGAGGAAGTGTCGGAGCACGTGCAGGAGCCGTGGGGGAAGCTCGAGGGGAAAGTGGTGATGGTGACTGGGGCGTCCTCTGGCCTCGGCCTCGACTTCTGTCTCGATCTAGCCAAAGCCGGGTGCAAGATCGTGGCAGCCGCTCGTCGCGTCGACCGCCTCAACTCTCTCTGCCACCAAATCAATCTCCTTGCTTCTCCTGATCCGGAGTCCGCGTTGGCGTCCGAGCCCAGATGTCCTCGAGCCGTTGCTGTGGAGCTCGATGTCTGCGCCGATGCTTCCACCATCGAGGAGTCCGTACGCACGGCTTGGGACGCATTCGGGCATATTGACGCGTTGATCAACAACGCGGGAATTAGAGGTAGTTCCCTTTTTTTTTTTATTTGCTTTCTGTTTGATCTTTGAGAAAATTTAAGAAAATTGTGCACTTTGATGCTAATCGGAGCTACGAAAACGTTAAAATTTGCTCTCTTCCCTTGAATTATTAGCAATTAAAGCGGAATTGGTCAATTTTTTTGACCGGAACCCGAGTTTTCTCGTTTCTTGTTAATTTGCTATGTCTTTGTCAATTTCAAGATACGTTGTTTGCGTGTTTTTTTGGCATTGAGTAACTAAAACTGAAGTAACGGACTGGGTGGAGCAGGGAGCAGCCGCTTGAGCTAGAGTTTATTAGGCCTATTCTGCTTTGGTTCAAGTTTTAGCTTTCTATGCCATTTACATGTTGGACTGTACCAAATTGCACAATTATGCTTACACAAATGGTGTGCTCATTCATTCCTCAGTTCAGTTTTTGAGACATATCTACCATTTTTCATCCCTGTACTCCCCTTGTTAATTTTCCACTCTCTGCATCTCTTTTTCCATTTTTCGCGATTCTTATGTTTAAATAGGTACCTCTCTCTCTTTATTTTGATTCTATGAGATTTTTTTTTTTAAAATTTGGGTATCTTGATGTCTAGCTGTCCCAGTCTTGCTACTGGTTCTATACATGCTTCTAATTCTGAAGTATCATGCTGTAGGTAATGTGAAATCTCCCTTAGAATTGTCCGAGGAGGAATGGAATCGTGTTTTCAAAACGAACATAACGGGAACCTGGTTGGTTTCAAAATATGTCTGCATACGTATGCGTGATGCGAGGCACGGAGGATCTATCATCAACATATCTTCTATTGCTGGTCTTGACCGTGGGAAATTGCCTGGAGCTGTTGCCTATGCTTCTTCGAAGGCAGGTGTAAACACCTTGTCAAAGGTAATAAATATCGACAGGGGATTGGTTCAAAGTACAGGAATAATATCAATACATATGTCTCATACTAATAGTCTGGAAGCGAAGAAATGGCATTATTAGGATGAAAATTTTTAGCCTCTGTGAACCTGAGTTTGCATATTCTTCTCTGACCTTGGAGTAAGATCATACGACCTTCATACGGAGAATGCACTGCAGATGAAGAAAGATACTCATTCTGAAAAGAAACAAGGAGTTTACTTTGGGTGATTCCAAATTGGTTTCAATTGTCTCATACTGCATCTGTTACCATCATATTGCATTTTCATACCATGATATCAGATGTTTAACACGCTTGTTCGTGAAATTCGGACATGTATAGTGTGTTTGATGATTGTCCTGCATTAATGTGTGCTCGGGTTACTTTTTCTTAGCAAGCAAGCGATGAGGTGTGGTCACTGGCCTCTATGCTGTCTCTTGGGTTGTGTTTAGTCTAGGCTGCTGCCTTTTCCAGAATAAATAAGGACATCTTAAAATTTTTTGTTAATGGTAAACCCTGAATTCATTTTGGAGACAGGAGCCTGTCTGAAAACCCTGAAGTCTCTGTCCATAGAAAATCTGTACATGACATACTAGTTTGGCTGCTCGTGATGTTTATGACTTATAGCACTATCTTATTTTCTTTTGGCCAAGATTTTACATTTTACAGTCCTGTGGATTTATGTAATGTGATAGATAGTTTTGATATAACAGGTCATGGCCATGGAATTGGGAGTGTACAAAATCAGAGTGAATTCAATATCACCAGGTCTTTTCAGATCTGAGATCACTCAAGGTCTTATGCAAAAAGATTGGCTGCATAACGTGGCGCAGAAAACTGTCCCTTTAAGAACATATGGCACAGCAGATCCAGCGTTGACATCACTTGTTCGGTACCTGATACATGACTCTTCTGAATATGTCTCGGGGAATATTTTCATTGTTGATGCAGGTGCCACATTACCAGGCGTCCCTATTTTCTCTTCCCTTTGAAATTCATGTCCTGTAATGACATATAACTGCGCCTTATCCAGCCAAGTTGCAGTAAGTACAAGTGTGATTATTAATGGATGCAAAATCAAAATGCTTGCTTGTTAGAGAATATAATTCAAATAATAAAATTTCCCTCTTCCTATCAGTTTAAGTTTTCGAGATAAGTGGTAGATTTACGAATGACGATATGTCGGTAATCATGTATATAAATTATTGTGGTGTTGCTCGTTTGTCGGTAATCATGTATATAAATTATTGTGGTGGTCCTACTCGTTTGCTGCAATGGATAATCAAAATCCGTGTTATGAATTTCAAATGCATATAAAATTATGTAAAGCTATTGTGATTAGTATTATGGATTTCAGACGTCTATCGTTCTCGATCGGTAAGAGCGGACTAGTCGAAAGTTTAATCGGAAGTGAAACTTGGATTTGAGAGGTGAATTGTCGCAAATTCTATTTCTATTTCCCAAAGATCTAATCTTTTGCCATCGATAAGAAATTCCTACTAAACAAACAAGAACAGAAATGGGCATTAAAGTTGAAGGTCGTTAAGCCTTGCTAGACTGGCAGATAAAGAAGTAATTATCCTTTTGCTTTCCTATTTAAAGATATCATATAAATAGATTGAATATTTTTTATTCATACATCAATTAACTGTGCAAGTTGAACCCCACAATGGATGAAACATGATCAATCTCTCATCTTGGTTCCTCTCCCCCCTCCGTCTCATTCTTCATGCTCAGGGCCGTATATACTAATTTATGTTGGCTGATGCTTCTCCAACTACCGCTTGAATGCCCCAGCGACACCTAACTCTCTGCAGCTCGCGAACCTCTCTGCTTTTCCAACTCAAACAATCGAATATCAGCAGATTGTAATCCCTCAACGATTCGACCCCACAGCAGCCCTTATTCATCCAGAGCTCACTCTCACTTGGTCCGTCCATCTTGGCAATACCTTACTGAAATCCAATGGCAAAACATGTTACCTACAGTTTCATCGCAGTAATGAAGAACTAACGAGGCTCTAAATTCACCTCTTCTTGGAGACATCGTTAAGGTCCTGATGGTCCTTGAGACCCTTGTCAAATTCATCGCTCCCAAGACTTCCGTTGGCAGAAATTGGAGACCCGGGTAGACCTCCTGATACTCCTGCACTCTGGGGCTGTCCCATTGACCCGCTCCATCTCAGAATCAAAAGAGCCTTCTCATATGAAGCCAGTATCCTCTGTAACAGTATTTCCGCGGTCTCTGGGGATGAAGACGCTGTACTAAATTGGACCCTCAACTGCTTCGCAAGCTCCATTCCATGAATTAGTTCACTAATCAGTGTTTTCTGCTCCCAGTGAGATGGTTGGTATTATTTTTCTTAATGAAAGAAAGGACATATTGGAAGGTCAAAAGTCGAAGTTAGAACCGAGTAGCCGATTTTTTTTTTTCCTGCATAGACCAGTCTTTGGTCATTAGGCAGTAGGAAGTGAAGTGAGGAGGTCAAAATTTGACCAATTCAACTTCAATTACGTCTAATGGGTCTCTCTCGCTCTTCTCTCTCTTCCTCTGATTTGTCCCTCGGGACGGCAAAGAATTAGGTGCAGTTTGTTTGCCCAAAATTCTGGGTCCTAAAATTTTTCAAAATTTCTAATTTTTATATATACACTTTCAAAATTTTCACAAATTTTAATATTAAAAAGATTCACAAAATTTTAAGAATATTCTCTAAAATTTCATCAACAAACAACACCTTCGTTGCAAGTGCTACTCCAACTCTTTCAGCATCGTGCTGTGTCAGGTGGACAACAACAGACGCAGTAAGGTAGCGCATGTGCTGCAGGCTACAGGAGAGAGGGATCTTGTTTTGGTGGGCGAGGGTAACTTCTAAACCCGGACCAGGACCAGGAACTGAGCTCGTTTCCAAACGAGCCCCAGATATGTTAGAAGGCTGCAAGTTGTTTGTCCTATCGGAGGCCCAAAGTTTGAAATGGTCGAATGGAATTGAACTTTTTTTTCTTGATTGGGCCAAAATTCCCACGTAGATATAAGACGATTTCAATGTCAAGCTCTTTCTTGAAAATATTGGGAAATTGAAAATGCCATTTTGTTTATTTCCAGATGGGGATCAGCACAGTAGATTCAAAGATTTGTCAGTTTCGGGTATTTGGGGGGCTGCCCAAATGCTAAGGGTGCATTTGGAAATGTGGCAACTGAGGATGTTGTAGGTCTACATCCTAGAATCTAGATGGCCTCGGTGCGAAGACAAGTGTGGATCTTGGAAGGGGAGTTTATCTCTAGGCACCTGGGATGCCCATCTGGTTCAAAGACCGCGGTTGCCTTGAGCAGAGTCACAGCCAGTGTCTCCAAACTATTGCGGTATTATGTCGCGCGGACGTCTCCTCATCCTGTAGAGTCGTAGACAAGTCTCTATGATAGCGTCCTACTTTGGGGATTGTAAGAAGCTTATAATTTCCCCCACATCCTGACTGTCGATTCTACATTAAACTCATTTCCTTTTAGTTTTCTTTTTCCCTGGCCACTTTCTTTCCTATAAGTGGTCCTCGGGGTTGGACACATTCTCTGCCTTGCAAACGATGTAAGTGCGTACCACGAACAGAATCCCCATGCTGCCATGCCTAATGCTTTGCTGCTGATCCATAAACATATGGATGTGGCCCTCCTTTAACCGTCACGTTTTCAACTTGATCTTTTATTTTCTCATTTTTTTCCTCCTAAATTTTCGCATAACTCAATGAAAAAAAAGAAGACTAGAAAACAATATCCGACGCCAGTTACATATATACAAGGAATAAATAATTGGGTTATGCGAAAAACTTTTTGGGTGATTTTTTATATATTATTTTTTTCTAATAATGTTTATACCAGCTCACGCAAACCTTGACTAATCATGGAGTCTGTGCAATCCTCCTTTCCAAGCCAAAGGTCTTGAGTATGACCATAAAGAGTTGGTAACACTTATAAAATTTTGAGCTTGAGACTTTAGAGAAAACATACTACCAAGATCCAAGCTTTAACCACTTACCCTAATCCCTTAGGATTTCCTGAAGCCAACCTCTTCTCACTCACATGTCACCAAAGTATTATACATAGTAATGAACAAACTAATTTCCCTTTTTACCCACAACAACAGTTGAGAGAATAAACATTGGAAAACATATTCCATAAATGATTAATGAAAATTGTATAAGAAAATAAACATTGTTGTTTAGTAGAAAGCCTGTCATATATAACAGTGGAGTTTGACACATTGCTGGCAATGTACCAATCTGACTTGCAGTGGGGGCCGCTTCATAATCATTCAAGACAGGGAAATTAATAAGACTGGGTGACTCTGGACAGTTCAAAATTATTCTCAGGTTACCTGATGGCTATTTGTTTTACAGTACAACTGCAGAGACATGTATGCAAATATATGGCCAAAAACTCATCTTTATCTTCACGAGATATCTACTAAAAAAAAGTTGGCCGTCTAGTGATTAATGCAGCAGAGAGGTCTGTAATGTGCAAAAATGACAGATCTCCTATATATATATATATATATATATATATATATATATATATATATATATATATATATATATATATATATATATAAGTATATACATGTATATCATACAAAGATCTACTCGCAGAACATGGTAATGCGCATCTTCATCAATCCGAAGATTTCTTTACTACTGAATTTGGAAAACTCTGCGATCTCAATTCAGAAGAACAAGAGAAAAAGTTTACTGGGAAAAAGCTTCCTCTTTCAGACAAGAGTAACTGCAGAGAATAAGAACACCAACCAACTACTGTAAAGACAGGACAGTATTCATTCACACCAACAACCCTATTAATGGCATTAATGTTCATGGAATATTTCAAAACAAAAAAAAATACTTCTTCCAAATTACTATTAACAAATAAGTATATTCTCCTCACCAAAATCGCAAAACTAAAACTTCCATATACATCTGTAAGATTGCTTGTAATATTCAAAGGCCTCTAGCATGAAAATGCTCTTAAAAATAGAAAAGAAAGGAAGGAAAAAAAGGAGAAGAAGATGGAGAGTAGGCAAAAAAAAAAAAAACAAATTTTCATAGCTTGAAAAATATGTAAGTTCTCTACCAACTTATCTATTGTGCAGAGGATTTGGGCCTGTGTAGACTTTTCTCTTATCAGCACCAAAAATTTCATCAGCATCCTTGTCTACATTTCCTTTATAGGCACCGTGAAGTTTAACAGGATTGATCTCAGAACCAGAACGAGAACCACCTTTCAAGCTGCTAAATCGTCCACTCCCACCTGCTAAACATGGAGTCTCCAATTGCAATAACATCAACATAAGCAGAGACAAGCATGCTAACTCTGTTCTCAGACCCATCCGCTTCTTGCGCAGAACCCAAATCATGGCATGGAGTGAGAAGGCTGTAGTGTTAAAGTGGGGCTGTAGTGAGAAGGTTGGGGATTATTCTATCAACAACCCTTCTGGTTTTTCTTCTGTATAGCAGCAGCCTTGGAGTTTGAAGAGAAAAGGCTAGTCAATGAGAGGGTGGGAGTCAAAATGCATAGGGCTTGCTGCCCGGTGTGTTTCAGAAATATGGAGCAGAGGGTGTTCCCGGGAACTACTTTTGCTACTGATTTCAGAGCCTAATTTTCTGTTGTGGAAAGCTCTACCACCAGACTTAGACAGAAAGAGAGAGGGAGAGGGAAAAAGGGAGTGGGTTCTCAGTTCCCTAAAAACTGAAGCTTCCCTAGCTAATCTGGTTCTCAATCTGTATCAATTCTTGGGTCTTGTGAGATGAATCATTTTCTTGGTTTTTAGTAGGTGTAGAGGAAAACCTTTCCTAGTGAGAATGTCTTCTCTGTTCCATTTCACGATCTATGTCCAAAGCTATAAAGTTGGCCAGGGGCAGAGTGGGGCTTTGTGCACAACGAAGTGATGTTGGGTTCTACATTCGTATCCAAACTTATTTCTTTGGGTGGACTCTGAGGTGAGGGAGTTATGGTAACAAAATCTCTCGTCATCAGCCTAGGTGTATGTTTGAGGTTGAAAATTTTGGGTATTGGAGTTTGAGAAATATTATAAAATAAAGATATGTTATGAGATTTGGTGAAAAAGTGAAGAGAAAGAAGATTTTAAATAAATATTATAATAATAAAGTATTATGTAATGAATTTGTTATTATTAAACTTAAATTTTTGAGCCCAATATTTTGGAGCTCAAACATGCAATCTACCCAAAGATTTTAAATTCACATATTGAATTTTTCTTGATAATAGATACTGGTCTTTCAGACCTTTCTAAAATTATCATGTAATCCCGATAAATTTTGTTAAAGTAACGAGAAAAATCCGTTGTACCCAACAGTCCCAACTCATTGGGTTGAGCTCGTACGGACTTGGTACTAATATAAAAAATACCATCTCTATATACTTGAACCAAAAAAAAAAACTAAACTTTTAGCAATGAACGTTATTAGTAGTCTACCATAACTGTTTTAAAAGTAATATTTTCGGGGGACAAGGTAAGAAAGGAGAGTAGAACATATGGCATATGCCTAGTGATGCACCTCCTCTCTTTTCGTGGAGAAGTTTGAGCAATTTTGAAGTCGGATTGGCTGTTGGTGGAATCTCTTTGGCTTTATGCCTGGTTATATAAAATGTAGAACACTGTACTACTGGGGACCAAGAACATTTACTGAACAGAAGGGAAAAACAAAACTTTATCCCTACTCTGTATGGACGATGTTCTAATTTCTCCCTTATAATAATACATGGTCATATCAGCCTCCATGCAAATAACAAGACAAACCATTAATGATGTATGTTCTGTGTATCTCGAACATTTAGGTCTAAAATTTGGCACGTGAACGGTGAACCCACACATTTATAAGTATCAATTGCCGGTACATGCCACTGGCATCCTATACTTTGCGACTTATGTGGTCCTTCATCATCTGGAGATCATAAAACCTGTGTTTAAGAGGAGAGAGACAGAGACAGAGACAGCAGCAGCACTGTTCTTTAAACAGTTTATTCGTATGAGATAAGATAAGCTCATGATCACGAATTTAGAAGTGAGCTTTGGAGGTTGAAAAAACTTGAAAAAGCTGTGGAGAATGTACCCAATATTTGAAAAGTATGATTCGACCGTTTACAGCTAAATGAGATCTTAATTCATCTATCTAGTTTTCGTGTGAAATCTCAGTTCATAATAGTAACCAAAATGTGTTATAGCTTGAGCAGATTGCAAGTCTTGATCGAGAATTTACCTGTTGTCAAGTCAAAAAGGTGGTTCTATCTCCTAGTGGAAACCCAGGATTAAATTGGTTTTGTAATTTTTCTGAATGCAACACATTTTAGTCACAAGTTCTTCTCGTGGACAAAAAAACAAAATGGAAAAGCTTTAATTGAAAGGATGCAAGAAAGTTAATCTTTAATTAATGGGAAATTAGGAGGGGGAAAACTTGTAAAAGAAAATTAGAAAACTGGAGGCATAGGAGCTGGGAGTGGGACACAAAAGAGGTGGGAGAGGTAGAATATCAGAAAGTATGTAGTGGTCACTTTCTTACAAGAAATGATGATGTTTTCGGCCACTTTTTAAAAAAAAAAATAGAAGAAAGATCAACCCCATGAGAGAGTCATGGTCACTTTGATGATTTTAGCACCCAGAAAAAGGTGACCCAAAAAATCCTCATACCCCCATACAAGAAAAGTGCAAGTGCTTTGTTTCATCGTGAAAAGATAAATAAACTTATAACCTTCCCACCGCCTTTTTTCCACAGTTGGCTTCCCAATTCCAACCGCTGATGCTTTGGGTTTCCTCCATGATGTACATGGACAAAGTACTCTAATCGGATCTAGCAAGTCGTCCTCAAATCCCAAGTTTGTGTCTGGTCTCATGATAGCTACTATCGTAGACTTAGGCATTAGAAACATACATGCAGAAGATGTAATGTCAATTTCCCATAAAAAGAAAAAAAAGCATTAACAACATGGAAAGTAGAAATTAAATAAGAAAAAGTGAGAGCTGGGGACTAGAGAGGAAGTGTAAAAGATCAGATGATCAGGACCGGATCATCTGATCATGGCTAATGAGTGTGGTATCACAGGAAGATTAGGGCATGTTCTTTTATGTGATGCATCTCCTCAATCAAAACCTTGGTTATCTTGTTGTCTTGATCAAAGTACTCATTGAATTATAATGTACACGAGATTGCAAGGAGGGAGAAATTGATGAGGACCTGGGCTCTAGACCAAAAGACATGTCTTTCAGTTAGAGTTATCCAAGCCCTCTTATTAAGTATTATAATTAGGTTCTCCTAAGCAATATGTGATCTCAACAATCCCCATCCTTCGAAGACCAACGCCCTCGTCGTCTGCGTCTCCCACATGACCTCTATAGGGGGCTTTCGTCGGACTTGGGTCTACTCGTTCATGCAAGCCACCACACGACCTAAGAAAGACGCATGAGCCACCAATTGATGAGGACCTGGGCTCTAAACCAAAATACATGTCTTGCGGTTAGAATTATCCAAACCCTCTTATTAAGTATTATAATTAAGTTCTCTTAAGCAATGTGAGATCTCAACAGAGATCCTTGAGTTGGTTTATTACTAGTGGGAAGAAAAAAAAACTCCGCGCCCTACTCGATGAGTAGAGAAAACGTGCCAAGCTACTAGAAAGTTGTCAACCAAAGGGTGGGTTCGGTGATGTTTCATTCGAATCAGCAAGTGTCTCCTACCTCATGGATTTGGTCTGAATTCAGTCCTTGTCAAATGTTTTGGTGACTAATAAAAGATGATTCAGCACGCACGAGATGACAGCATTATATATGCTCGACGATTAGTCCTGTATTCTGAAATATTTACTTTAGTTGTATACCTTTGAATAAACCCCGACGAAGTCGAGGGGAATTTAACTTTCAAATCACGTGAGAGCTGGATAGCTGAGCTGGGCTCTATGTCAAGCTTGGTTCAGCATGATGCACACGCTTAGAAACGAAAATATTCTCTGAACGCCGAAGTATACTTCGCTTGAACTTGTTCAGCATTTTTCACCAGAATGTGTTGTCTTTGGGGTAAGAAGAAACCCAGGAAGGGCCCCGGAAAAAGAGAAGGCGGGGGGGGAGGGGTCGTGTAAATGTTTTGACCCACCACGTCGTCAAAGGGTAGAGCTGGAGACATGTAACGTTAATGAGTGGCATCAGCTTTGGATTGCAACAAGCAAAGATCAAATCCTTGGATGGGCAGTGTCGTTATGAGTACATGCGGCATGATTATGGCAAGGAATTCTTTGCTCTGCAAGCAATAGGTTTTTTTTTTTTTTTTTTTTTACTTTTGATTATTCTGCCCCTTTCCTCTCTTGCTTTTCCAATTTGCTCAGTCAAAGTCTCTGGTCCTGTCATCATTGGAACATAACTACTGCATGAAATCTGTCATTTTGGGCTTCAAATGGCCACCCTTATTTATGACTAATGATGTTTAGAGAACCCATCTGTCTTTTGCTACTCATCTATGGCAGTTTCTTTATGCTCCAGACAATTTTTGAGACAGAACGATTACAATAATTGCTCTCATATTACACCTTATTCCCTGGAGAAAGCAACACCACATATTAGTTGCTCTGCTACTGAAGGAATTTTGGAGGAGGAATACCCTAATGTGTCCCAGGCAGGGGATATGCATGATTTGCCATTTAAGAACTTGGTTTCAGATTGACCACTGAGCAATGAGGCACATTTCTTCCCATGTACTGTGGCAAAAGGATCAAATACATTGGTCACGTTTCAACCTGCAAATAGCTAATTTCCTTTCTCCTAAGTCTCACCAACCAGTACTAATTTATATTAATAGAGAGTTAGTAAGAGGTCACCGATGATATGATGAGAATCAGTAGTCATAATCTTACTGTAGGATTAACAAGTTAGGTTTTAAGGTGGTCAAATAGGCCATAATTATGCAAGCTGTCTGTGAATAATACTGCCTGTTCTTTTCCTACTTGTGTTGTTTTTCTGAAGGTCCCTCGAGAGTCTTTTCATTGAGCTTGGCCGTGGAAATGCTTAGTGACTCCAAATGTAAGAACAGTGTCTCACTATGACAGAGTATAAAGGACACGAGAAGCTTATATGAGAACTAGTCTTCTGCTTCTTACGTCATAATGACAAAATCCCCCCCCCCTCCCCCCGGGGAGAAAAAGCAAGAAATGGGATTGAAATTTTATCTATCAGATGATATACAATAGCAGCAGAAAGGCAAGAAGGCAGACATTGCAGAGGTTCATAAAGTTTGAATATGCCATACGTTTTTTTTGTAGTGAATCGCTGCAAAATAAATGGAATTTAACCTACAGGTGAAAATTCTCTCATCTTCCGATACTGCTGACCCACCTTAGGTTCTATTCCTAGCTTCGCAAGGTGATTTTCCATTGGAGCTGATAGTACTTCTAGGCCGGTAAAGGAAACTAACCAGCCAAACACCAATGAGAACTATGTTTTGTTACTGAACGTTTACAATCATTTATCTTAACACGCAGACCGTCGTTGATCCTCGAGTCCTGCACCCACCACCTTGGGAGTGACTTTAGGTTTTTTTACCTACTTTGGTCCAGTCCAGTGGAAAGTTATAACTAGATGCTGTGGCCTGTGAGTTCAAAGACTCGTAGCTGGCTGGGAGTGTAAAGAAAGTGCTTGTGAATAGAATACAATAATATGCGAGCTGAAGTCAAACCCGACTTTGGGCCGGAAGACTAGAGACAGACTGAGCCTGAACTAGGCCCAAAAAGAAAATTTTGAGCCCGAACACCCGCAAAAAACAGTAAAAAAGAAATAAATAAAGAGCCACTAGGTCGTGAGTGAAGGTTTTCTCTTTTATTTTTTTTAAGGGAATTTATCAGTTTGGTCCTTTGGTTTTACACCCTTTTACTTTTTAGTCCTTGAATTTTATTTTTTCAAATTTTAGTCCTTGGGTTTACACACTTTTACTTTTTAGTCATTGAATTTTATTTTTTTCAAATTTTAGTCCTTGAGTTTGCATTTTTTGACAAAATGGTCATTCCGTCAGGAATCCATCAGTTTCCTAACGGAAGCCCACTCCAGCTGCTGATGTGGTTGGAGTTCAAAGCTCACCATTTTAAAAAAAAATGTGAAATTTTAAACTAATAATTAACGACACGCCTTTTTTTGAATGTCCAGAACATTTACCCCTGTCACAGATATGAGTTTTAAATCCTCAATTTCACACGGCAAAACGGTATGTTTATTGCAATATAATTTAGATTCGTTGAAATGAAAGATTTAAAACTCAGATCCATGGCAGGGGTAAATGTTCTGGACATTTAAAACAAACGGCGTGTCGTTAGTTATTAGTTTAAAATCTTAGGCAAATTAAACGGTGACATTTTTTCTTGTCACCTTTTCTTTTTAAAACGGTGAGTTTTGAAGTCCTGCCACATCAGCAGCTGGAGTGGCCTTCCGTTAGGGAAACTGACGGATTCCTGACGGAAGGACTATTTTGTCAAAAAATGCAAACTCAAGGACTAAAATTTGAAAAAATAAAATTTAAGGACTAAAAAGTAAAAGGGTGTAAAACCCAAGGACCAAACTGATAAATTCCCTTTTTTTTTTTTTTTAGGGAGAAGGATAACCCAGTTAAATCTTCGCTGAGATTTTTTTGAAGTGTCTAATTTCTTCTCGCTATTTTTTGTAGGTGTCTTGAATTTCATTTCACCCTTGTTCTTGTGTCTGGTTTTGAAATCACGTTTTAATGGGGGCAGAAATGACGATTTTACAGAACGACCCTTTTCGAAAATATGCAGACATTCACAAGGATAGGGCTTCTGCGTAATTTCAGTTACGACTCACTGATAAACCCTTCCTAAAACCCTATTTATAAGCAAAACCCGCAAGGACCGCAGACTTTCGCAGAAGGGTATTGTGCTTCCACCTTTCTTCGACCTCTCCTCTGTATTCTTTTTCGGTTTATTGTAAGTTTATCAGATGGCGAAGCGTTTGATCCCTCTTCTGAACCGCGTTTTGGTCGAGAAAATCGTCCCTCCGTCCAAGACCCATGCTGGAATCTTGCTTCCTGAGAAGGCCACTAAGGTCAGTTCCTTGAGTTACCCAACACTCAGTTTTTTCTCTCCCTGCTTGGTATGTTCGTTGTGTTTTTTGTTGAGAAATCGAAGGAAAATTGAATAAACCCAACACCCACCAAGGAAAAATTCGTGCTATAGGCTGTACAGAGTGTGGGATGAACAAATTTGTTTACTTTTCTTTATTTCCGATTTCTCAGCGGCCAGATGGAAGGTAAAGGTTTTCTGTTTCTGGGTAATGTTTTACGTGGATCTATTGTGAGGGATTTTTCAATTTTTGATTCCAGAGCGACGCAAAATTTTTAGGTTCTAATCCCAGCATTTTTACTTAAGTACTCTCTTCAGTGGTTCCCTTTTTTATTTTTGATAAGTCTGTTCAGTGGTTCCTTTAGTGGCTACTAACCAAAGCATTTAATCTGTTTCTGTTCTGCATTTGTCTGGTTGGAGTGTTGTGGTTTTCTTTGCCCTTCTGGACCGTACTTGTCCGATGTTGATGACGAAAGATAGAAACATTGTTGTGATCTAGATGACCGTTGTTGTTGTTGTTGGAATAATCACTAAAGGCAAGAGCTTATGGTATTGGGGTAGAAAAGCTGAATAGCAGTATCCCGCTGGTGGGGGGATTTTATCTCATTTGGCTTTCTCGAACGTCAAAAGACATCTAAATTTAGAGTTGTGGTCCTTTCCTTTTGCTTCTAATTCCCAGTGAACAGGCCGAGATAGTTTCCCCTTTCCTCAGCATAAGCCATTTGTTTGCGTTTGTGTATGTGATGCGGTGTTAGGTGATTTTTCCTTGTCTTTGTTACTGATTGGCATATGAATTTGAAATGCTTCCATTCTGAATCATTCCTATTGTTGAGAATTTCTCTGCTTTGATACTGTAGGTGAACTCGGGAAAAGTTGTGGCGGTGGGTCCTGGGATTCATGGTAGAGAGGGGAACTTGATTCCTGTCAGTGTGAAAGAAGGAGATACTGTCCTCTTACCTGAATATGGAGGAACTCAAGTGAATCTTGGTGACAAAGAGTATGCGTTGTTTATTCTTCCGAAAATTGCTGTTTTGATTTTCAAAAGCCATATATATTTATGGGATGATAATCATCCTAATTTTATGCTTTGTTTCTTTTTAGCTCTTCAGATGGTCGTCAATTTTTTTTTTCTTTCAATTTTCAAATGCGTGATTGCTTGTCTTGCTTATAAAAAAAATGCGTGATTGCCACTTCATGAAATGACATATATAGGAGGATGTATTTAAAATTATTTTAATGCCATACCTAATGGGAAAATTTTCATCCAAGCCTATGGCTATGGTACACAACAAGGCTAGTTTTGTCATCCTCAGCTTGCCTTCTTCTCATCAAAGTGCAAGTCCCTTTGGCACTGCCAACTTGGGCCAAAGTTGTTGGGCTAGTGTTGTGACTTGTTACATCGGAATCTGTAACTTGTCCAGTGTTGTCATCTCCTTCAAGCAGATTTTAGGCTCTGCTCTCTCAAAGTTTGCAGCTTCCTTTGCATATTAAGACTCATATACGAGATAGAGCCCTCAGTTGAAGCTTCCTGAGCCCGCTTCATTTATTTTCAGGATGTAAAGTTTTGGTTACTAAGGCACAGTATATTGGATATTTGCCCATTTAAAATGTCTCTGGTAGTGTGAAGAAAACCCAATGTTGGAGTGTGGCTTAAATTGATGTTCTATCATTCTAAAGCTACTTCACTTAGTTTTATTTTAGGAAATAAACTTAAGACTTAGGTGATGTTCGTGTTGTGATAAAATGTAGGATTTTAGAAAAGTTGTGAATATTTATGTTGAATAGTATTTTATAGGTGTTTGTGTAAAGTTGAGAGATAAATGATTTGATGTAATTGTTTAATAAAAAAATATTGGAGTTATGTGAAAAAATATAGAGAGAGAAGATTTGTGTTAAATAAAAAAGTAAAAAGTTGTTGGAGATTGTGTTAAATGTATTGGTGTTTGTGTTTGAATTCTTAAGATTTTCGGTGATAGTTTTGTGAATGGATTTGAATCCTAGAAAAAACTTGAAAACGAACATTACCTTAGATTTCTTTTTTCCATCCCTGCAAAGTGTGGTTAATTTTTTGTTCCCTTTATTGGTGTTCTCTACATTAGAAGAAGCTTATATTTTCTTCCTTTGCATTCTCATGAATAGTTTCAATGAACATGAAGGTTTTAAATTTCATCATGAAAGATGTACTAGCCCTTTATTGTAACGTGATCCATAATTAAAAGAAACTGGGTTTTGAGTGAAGTTGATTATATTGTACCCTGTTTTTCTAATCCTGTTATTAGTGTAGGTTGGAAGTTTTATGTGTATTCTAGGATACATGAAGAATACTTGATTTAACAATGATGCTTGAATATGTACCCCACTTTTCACTAATTTCCTTGCATATTAGCACATTATAGGCTGCTGCAAACCAGGTGTTCTGTGAACATTATGTTGACTTATAAATTAACATAACAAGGTGTGTCATGTTGGGTGATGGACTAGCAGCCCATAAGATTTAGAATTAACTTAGACTAAGATTAAAAATTATTTGGCCTTGTGGTGATTTTAAATGTACGGCGAGAAGTTGCAATCCAGTTCATTTATCCGATGACCTTGATTGTCATGACATGTCCTACAAGACCCAGATATCAATCCCCAAACTGCTGTGCGATTTATAAAGCTATTTTTTCATGCATAAATGTTACTAGAGGATTTCAGAGCACCTTAATACCTCTCGCCCCTCTTCTTTTTCCTCTTTAAGCCCATCTCTGGAATATTTTCCAGATCGTTAGTAGAAACTTCTTAAGGTCCTGAACTGAAGTTGCCCCGCGATGCTAGACTAGACATTATTGACAATTATTAGGCTTGCTAGTGTATGGAAATCCAGCTAACCTACTTTCACTACATCAGAGACTTGGAATGCAAAGGAGAATGTGAACTAACTAGACTAGTCTGAAAGTTATGTCATTTATAATTTGTGTATTTTTCTTAACAACAGTAAGGAAAATAGTTGAGAACATATGTCTCTCACGTTAGTCTTTCATATTGGAACTCGTTTCCATAGAATAACACTTAAAAGTGAGGAAAATTGCATATCCAACCTAACCTGGGCAATCAACCTAGTCTTTTTTTTTTTCTAAGCAAATGTTTTATTCAAAAACAAACCTATCAAGGAGGTTCAAAAACATCCACCTTAGAAACAGAAGGCAGTAAAAGAGAAATACATAAGGAGCCAAATTTAAAACTACTAGCAACCCAGGAAGCTAAGTTATGAGCCATCAAATTCTGACGTCGGGGAGCCCATTGCACCTTCCAATCAACCTAGTCTAATTACTCTTCTGTTTATGTTTTGTTTAAATATATGTCATCCATTTCAGGATATCTAATTAAATGATGTAGGGTTTCTTGACTGAATGCTAATGAAATTTCCTTCTGAACTAATTTCAGGTATCATCTGTATCGAGATGAAGATATACTGGGAACGCTGCATGAATGATGTACTGGATGACCATTGACCTCGTGCCGCATGTTGAAATAGCTTATGAGAACCTTTTAGTACATCTGTGTCCTTTGGTAGCAAGTAGTTGTGCTATCTCATGCTGCAATTGAACAGTTCGATTCTGTGTTGTGCTTTTCTGTCAGATGAAAGGAACATATACTTTTCTGTTATCTGACAAATGATACTCATGAAAATAAATCATCGGTTCTAGCTTTAGTTTTTTGTTGCCATTTGCTGGTATGTTAATCAAGGTAACTCTCCTCATAATGGAATAGCATTAGCGTTTCTGGTACTCTGAAGTGGCGAATATTCGACGAATTTGTAGGAAACCATTTGGATAACATATCATACATCTTGATCAGGGGAAAAAAAACTAGTCATACATATTACTAGCAGCATTCATCCCTACCTTGGTACTCTTGGGTTATGCTTAATTGCTTGTGATGGAATCCGGGAATGGTGGTGAATTTAAGAGGTCGAGGGTTTTTAAGGTTTTTCTCTTTTACAAGTGCAACTAGTGTGACACCCCCGAGTCCCACGTGGAGTGGTAGAGGAAAGTAATGTGAAAGGAATGGTATATAGTTTCACATTGGTATGTAGATCAAGTTTCAAAATGTGAAAGGATTACTCATTAGATGCAACAATAGGGTTATTTAATCTTGAGAATTTATTTCAAAGCTCGCCAGGCCAGTCATTAGATTACATCTGGAAGTGGCTTTCCTTCCAAAAAAGCACTAAGTAGCGCAAGTGATCTCTTTGGCTGTGAAAGTGGAGCTTCGTGAGATGCTCCTCTAATGGTTGCGAAAGATAAGAGATCACCATATACTTGCGTCCATCCAGCAACCTGTAACACAAAAATAAGAGCACGAAAGTGTGGGTAGGAAATCAGACGGGGTAACGAACCTAAGTCGTATATGATTTTGTTATTCCAACGTCATTCTTTGAAACTGACTAACCTGTCTTCCTTCAAACCATGCTCTATAAGGCACAACTGTATCCAGTCCCAACTCCTTGGCCAGTCCATTTACAAGTGACCGTGTCCCCATAAGTGGGATAGCCGAATCTTGGTCTCCACTGTAAGAATTTGAAATCTATCACTATTGCTAATCTGTATCTTGCTGAATCCAATGATGATATACCACAAGTTCATATGTTTGTGTACAGTTTGCTTAATTTACCTGTATACCAAAACTCGGATGCCAGACTTGACAAGTGCACCCAGAACATGGATGGTAGGCACTTCTAGATTTTGCTGATCATATTTGACGACCCTGTTATAAAGAAAGAAAACAACCATAGCGAAATGCAAAAACATCATTAGAATGCAAAGAACAGGAGAAATTAACAAGAATGTCTCCAAATTGTTGCTGACGTGAAGATATTGAAATTGGCAATTGTTTTTGGGGGAAAAAGTATGGTAGAAAGGAAACGTTTAAGAAAATTCATTTCCACGAGAGAGGAATAAGTATTTTTTGCTATGATCTCTGAGATCGTTGCCAGATTAGTTCGAATGCAAGAACTTGTCAGTGTATCACGAACAACTTTGGAAAGAAAAACAGAACAACGAATTAACGTCAGAGGAAGCTCATATGTATTGGGTGTCGGAAATCATTTCCAGTTTATTTAGGAAGCTCTGAATTGCTAAATCAATACAAAGTACTAACATGGCTTCACCTTTACTAAGGAGTGGGAATGAAAAGAAACAGTTTCAATGATTCAGAGTTTCTTCTAATGTTTCTCTGTAGATGTAATTCTTTTTTTTTAATAAGGCAACGAAATCTTCACAGTTCGATAGTAATGCTAGTATCAGAAAGTGTTGGAGCATTACTCGCTGCAAACACTCCATGTAGTGACTCCAATAAGCCGAGCATGAAAAGCCTCCCGTACCTCTTTCCGGTTCAAGTAGCTAATTGTTTCTTCTTCCACACAGACATCTATTTTCTCTGTATCTTGCTGTCAGCGGAAGATCAAATTAGCCCAGAGGAAGAGCTAAGTGCGTACAAGAAACAGAGGAAACCAGAGTTTTCCCACATCTTTATGGAATGTCAAGTGGAAATGTGTATTGAAAGCTAATTCTTACCACTTGATTCAACACCTGGGATTGTGAGAGAGCTGATGATAGACAGACATCGAGAGTGACATCATATGTATCAATATATCTACTAATTTCTCTTGAAATTTGGCTCAGTACTCCAGAGCAAACTTTGGTGAGAGAGCCACTTGCTATCTGCCTTCTGATTTGAGAGTAGTTACAGATTGAAGTGAGACCCTCGTAGGCTGAGTCTGAAATTAATCCGTGAGACCAAAAGAACACAGCCCTGGAGTTAAAGTCAGTATTGAACTCCAGTAGAGGATTCCCTATCTGCAGCATTGAAGTTCGAGAGCATTGTCTCAATCAAAATAAATAGTGGGGGGAAATAAGTAGAGAATTGACTTCATTTTTCCTCCTAAACATTGTCCTTTTTAACTTACAGCTATGCCCTTGAGATTGAACTGCACTTGAGATTTAAGGATGAGTAGTGCAAGCTGGGGAACATAGTGTCCTGGGGAGAAGCAAAAGTTTTCAACATTTTCTCCTCTCTGAATTTAGGCGTTGTTTCAATGAGAACAGGTTGTTTCCATTAACATAAAAGATACCTCCATAGCTCTCCCCTGTGATGAAAAAATCTCGACTTTTGTACTCGGGGAATTTTGTGAACCACCGTTGAAGGAACACGAGGTTGTCTTGGGCTGTAAATGAACGCATTCAGAATCTTTATTAGATACTGTAGATGATGATACAAAATTTAAACATTAAGGGGGTGTTTGTTTGTGGAAATTTCGGGGAATATTCCCGAAATTTTGGGAATCTTTACTTTATTGAGATTTATTAGGGTTTGTGAAAAGTAGTGTGTGTGTAAAAGTTAAAAATTTTAGAGTGTGTTTGTTTTGTTGGAAATTTCGAACCCCGATTTATTGGGGAAACAAACGCCCCCTAAGTCTCAAAGTACATAAGTGGGCTACCCAGCTGAAATTTCATAATTCAATCCAAAGTAATACCCCAAGATAATGAGAACCACTCTTTTCTTGATAGAATAAATTCTGAAGTCAAAACCTGTTAATTCATCATTCACCGAGTCATAGAAAGATTTATTTGCAGAGTATGAGAATCCAACTCCTGCCGGTGATTCCAGATATAACATATTGGCTTCTGTAACGAAGAGAAACATAAAGCAAATATAACCATTTACTTGAGTATAACCTTAAGATCGCGCGGTCACATTGAGTTCCAAGAAAAGTTTAATGGGTCACCTTTATTCCAGCTATAATCATTTCTGACCAGAATGTCTCCACTTGGTTTAAAGGGCCCATGCTCGCAAAATGCTCCAGCTCCAACCGATGAACAACCAGGACCTTCAAAACCCACAAAATTACAACCTTTGTTGTTCCCCTTTTCAGAGTATTCAGTTCAAACAATCCTGTTGGGATTTGTAGCTGCGTTTAACAAACATGTCTTTATCTATTTACCTCCATTCAACCAAAGAACCAGAGGCTTTGAAGCTGGTTCTGTTTCTGCTTCAACAAAGTAGTAAAAGAGGGCTCTCTGTTGCTTCTCATCAATGGTTATGTATCCTGCATATTGCTGGAAACCGACCTGTGGCTGCCCTGGCAACCTGACGATCTTATCATCTCCTGCAGGGGAGTTCAGTGCTAAGCATAACTGCAGAAGAGTTGCATAGATTGTTCCGACGACGATCCATGATTTACAGCGCATGATGAGACTTTGGAGAGGGACACAAAAAGAGAGACTGGGAGGATGCATATTGGTTTTGTTCCTTGTGCAGAAGACAAATCCCTTTTTAGCTTTTAGGAGTTGGTGACTAATTTTTAAGTAATAATCCCTCGATTTTGTGGACTTGGGTAGAAAACCGGAATTTAATAATTCTGTACACAGTAGGTATGGAGAGGTAAACTACGATTTCGATTCTGAGGGTAAGAATTGCTTATCCATTTTCACTTTGTGGCTCTATGCTTGTCGTGTATTGCAGTTTCTGGTGGAGGAATTTGCACCTCAAAATACTAAAATCAACGTCACTTCAACAATATTTCACTTTGATCTATATATAGATTGCACTGTCGTCTTGTTGCACGGCATCAGTTCTTGACGGGCATTTTATAAGTACACTAGGCCGTAGCCAATCAAGGAAAACCCTTTCAAAATAAATCGTAATCCCAATCATCTTCTTTGCAGAAGACTTTAGCCATCGAAAGAACACTTTTTTCCTCTTTGACCTGAAAATCCGGAAAGCATCATTATGTTAGTGTACTAATTACGTGGTGAACATTCAATGGATGGAAGAGTACTTGTCAAAATTGGCGGATTTGGGTTTAAAAGCTCAAGTGATCAAGTGAGTGTCAATCATGTTCATGATCGAGTGGGCCTGTCTAAAGTCTCATTCCAAAGTAGCAGAATATTAAATATTTAGACTCGTCAGCTTCTAAGCAAATACAATCAACCATTCAAATCCCTTCTCTCTCTCTCTCCCGAGAGAAAGAGAAAGAGAGGACAAAAATGGACCCTTCGTCGTCCTCTGTTCACACACAATTGTTTAATCCATATGAATATAAGAAGAGAATGACTCATAAAGAGATAAACAACCTTTTCTCGTGTCCCAAAAGTTGTCGTCATCGATGACTGCATGTCAGCATGTGGCCAAGTTTGGGGTCCTCATCCAGATGGAAGCCAGCCTACCAAACAGATTATATAGACTATTGTTAAGGGTGCCACTTGTTTCGGTGTTGATATGGCTTTCTCAAGCCCTCCTCTTTCCCATATTACCCCTTCTTTTCGGCGGAAGGGCTCCCTTAAGGCCAAAGCCTTGTTTGGTGGCCCACATGGTGTTAAAGGCAAGAAGTCTATTGCTACGACTGCAGGCCCAATTATTCACTCTAATGAGATCTCGGTTGATGGGCTGGAGGATGCTGGGCCTGTCTCCCTTCAATTATCTGTCTTCTCTTCCTAAGGCCTCTTCGAACTCTCTTAGCCCCATTCGGCCACCTCTTAAGCCTGAAGGGTCAGTGCATGGTCTGAAGTCCACGGTTGCACTGCAGGGGTCCTTGTTGGATAGCCGTGGCCCGTGGTAAACGTAAGCTACTGGACAACTGGGAAAACAGCCCCCGCGTGAAAAAAATCTATTCTTCTTCAGGTAGTTTATTTTCTCCTCCTTCTGGTTCATCTTTTCCCCAAGAGGCAGTTCATGATTCATCTGAGGAGGATGATATCGTGTTGGCCGAACTGAAGCTGCAAAGGAAAAAAATTGCAAGTGAGGAAGCAACGGGTAATTTCGGACATGAAAAAAGAACTGATGTTTCTGCTGCAAACTGAAGAATCTGAACTAGCAAAGTTATCCCCGAAAGAATCCAAAATGGCTGAAGAGGCGGGCTGACCATGCCTCCTCCCTTGCCATGATTTGGAACTGTCATGGGTTGCGTAGAGCCGCGGTAGTTCGAACTATCCGGAATTTTGTGAGAAATCACAATTCGGAATTGTTGTGCTTGGCTGAGACCGAGGTTGCTGATGTAGCTGGTATTTTGAACACAGTTTGGAAAGAGTAATTCTCATTATCTGGCTCTTGACTGTGACCACAAAAAACAAAAAACTGTTTTCCAAAACTCTTTCCAAACACACTCTTGGGTTTTATCATTTTGTGCAACACCCTCCTATAGGTAGGAAAGGAGGCCGGCTGTTGGCTTGGCGTTTAGGTATGGATGTAGAAGTTGTTTGTGTTAATGCTAATAATATCAGTGTTTTAGTGTACTCTTATCCATCTAATAACCCTTTACTTCTTTCTGGGGTTTATGGCCCCACTGAATGACACCTCAAACAGCTCTTTTGGAATTCTTTATTGGATCTTACTCGAGCTTTTGTTGGACCGTGGCTTTGCCTCGGTGATTTTAATTGTATCTTAAATAGTGATGAGAAAAGAGTAGGCCGACCCTTTGCTTCCTCTTCCTTTAATCATTTTAGCAATTTTATGAATGTGTGTGGCTTGATTGATTTGGGTTTTAAGGGGTAAAAATTTACTTAGTCCAACAATAGAGATGGCTTGGCTAATATTTGTGAACGATTGGATAGAGCTGTGGCTAATTCCGAGTGGCAATTTCTCTAGGAGTCGAATTACTCACTTGATCCGCTCATCTTCGGACCACTCCCCCATTCTTTTAGAAACTAATGGGACGTTTTCTCTTACCCCAAACCCTTTCGTTTTGAAGCTATGTGGATTAGTGATCCTTCTTGTGAACAGGTTATTAAAGAGAGTTGAATGACCTCTCATTCATGGATCCCTTGCATTTCGTATTTGCAATAAGATCAAAGAAGTAAAAAATGCTTCAAAAGCTTGGAATAATATTCATTTTGGACTTTTGCAAGTGCGAATCAAAGCTTTATAGGACCAGATTTGTGTTCTTCAAAATGAGGTTCCTTCCTTGGAGACTAGTTCTCTAGAATGGAATTGCAAAATTGCCTTGGCTGAAGAGCTTCATAAGGAGGAGGAATTTTGGAGGCTTAAATCTCGTAAAGTGTGGCTCACTACTCACGATCTCAACACTAAGCATTTTCATTTGTTGACTCTCATTTGTCGGCGAAGGAATGCCATAGAATTTATTAAAAATGCTGCGGGATCTTGGATTTCTTCCCGAGAGGCAATAGGCAGTCACATTATTCAACATTTTCAGATGTTATTTTCTTCATCTAATTCATGTATACCTGAGGATCTTGATCATTTTGATTGTGCCTTTAGATTTCAGATGAGGAAAATGATCTTGGTCATTTGCTTAATTCCCACGGATGAGGAAATTTTGGAGGCTATTCGGGATATTGGATCTCACAAAAGCTCAGGTCTGGATGGTGTGATAGGCCTCTTCTTCAAGCATTATTGGACCATTGTTGGACCGGAGGTACGTGCGATGGTTAAATCTTTTTTTACTAGAGGTTTTATGTCCTCTGAGGTAAATCATTCTCATATTGTGCTCATTCCAAAAATTGATGGTCCTAGTGAGATAACCCATTTTATGCCCATTAGCTTATGCAATGTGACTTATAAATTAATTGCTAAAATCTTAGCTCGCCGGTTGAGTCTTATTTTACTACATATTACCTCCCCTTACCAATCCGACTTTTGTGCAAGGGAGAGTTATTCAAGATAATTCTGTTCTTACTCATGAGGTTTTCCACATGTTGCGTAGCAAACGCAAGGGCCGTCATTATATGGCTATGAGAGCGGACATTAAAAAAACCTATGACCGCATGGAATGAGGCCTCATCATTCAGGCCCTTAAATGCTTTAGGTTTCGGAGCACATTCATTAATTGGATTCACCAATGCATTTCTAATGTTTCTTATTCTTAGCTATTGAATGGGTCGCCTTTTGGGTTTTTTAAACCCTTTCGTCGACTTAGGCAAGGAGAGCCACTTTTACCATTGCTCTTCATCATTGGATCCGAAGTTTTTTTGCGGATGCTTCTGCTGGAAGAATCTCTTGGTTGGATTCATGGAATTAAAATTGGGCGTGGAGTGCCTCCTATTACACATCTTCTTTTTGCCGATGACTTACTCATTTTCACTAGGGTGTCTAGAGAGGAAGCACATGTGCTTCTAGATTGATTGCATAAATATGGTAGTTGGTTTGGACAACGACTCAATACGAGAAAGTCTTCGGTCTCCTTTAGTAGGAATGTGGGCAGGGTCTTAAGTTAAGATATTTGTTCTATTCTTCAGCTTGCCCATAAAGTTCATGTGGAAAAACATGTGGGGCTCCCTATGCAGATTTCCCGCAACAAGCAGGACCAATTTAAACACCTTTTTGAGAAGGTTAAACTGAGACTTGAGAGTTGGCAAATAAAGAATTTCTCCCAAGCTGATCGTTTGGTGTTGATTCGCTCGGTTGCTTCTGTTCTTCCTACATATTTCATGTCTAACTATTTTATCCCGAATGCTATTTGTTCCAAAATAGACTATATGATGATGCACTTCTGGTGGGGCTTTTCTGATGATAATTCTCATCATCTTTGTCTTAAAATCTTGGGCGTCTTTGTGTAAGCCTAATCATGAAGGAGGATTGGGTCTCAAACTCATGAAGGATCTCAATCGGGCACTTCTTGTGAAACTTGGATGGCAAATCCAATGCTCTTCGAGCAAGTTATGGGTGCAAGCTATTCATGCAAAATACCTGAAGTCTAAATTTATTTGGGATTCTCATAGTCAAGCTGGTGATTCTTGGTTTTGGCGTGGAATTACTTGTGTGGCAGGGCTTATAAAAGAGGCTGCTTGTTACCAACTTGGATCCAGGTCTACTGTTAAAGTTTGGTCTGACCCTTGTTGCCTTTTCCTACTCCACATGCCCCGAAGCCTAGGTTGCCTTCTACCTACTTGGATGAGGAGTTGATGGTTAACTCGCTTGTTCTCCCATTTTCTCACGCTTGGAATTCCACTTTGACCCTATCTTTTTTTTTTGTAATGAGGACACTGATCCTATTCTAAACTCTCACCCCCTGTGTGCCAATCAACTTGACACTCTCATTTGGTCTGCCTCTAGCAATGAGAAGTTCTCGCTAAATTCAGCTCACTCGATCATTGTAGGCCAACAGAATCACAACTTGTCCTTGTCGATTGGTGTTGATTGGAAGCGTCTTTGGCGTGCCCCTATGCAGGACCGTCTCAAGCTCCTTCTCTGGAAGATTGCTTGGAATTCTCTTCCCTGCAAATCTAATATTGAGAGATCCCTCCATCGATCTATGGATGATAATATCTGTGGTTTTTGCCATCAAATGGGTGAGTCTCTTGTGCATCTCTTTTTGAATGCCTTGTTGCCCAGATAGCTTGGAGGGAAGACGCTTGGTCTATATCTATTCATCTTTTCCCTTCTCAAGATATTTCGGCTTAGATCCAGATTATTCTCAAGCTTGCCCAACATCTCAATCTTCTGGTGGACCAGCAATTTAATTTTACCAGATATGCTACAATTTTGTTTGACTCTATTTGGTTCTTTCGTAACAAGCTTATTCACCAAGGGGGCGAGCTGGATGTCTCTGCTCTCCTCAGATTGATCCACTCCCGTTACTCAAAGCTCATTTCTGCTTGGCAAGAAAAAATTCCCCAACCAGACACAGTTTGGCAGCGTCCCCCGATTGGTTTTTGGAAAATTAATTTTGACGTTATGATCCGTAAGAGCTTCGCCCTGGCAGCTGCTGTTTGTCGTGATTCCGAACGTCAAATCCTCTTTGTTCGAACTAAGAGGCTACCTCCATGTGGTCCACTTGTGGGCGAGGCATGGGCAGCTCTTCACGCTGCTCAGGAGGATTCTTTTCTTCCTAACCACACATTTTACTGGAGGGGGATTTTTTGCTGGTTATTGATGCTATTCGTCATGCCAGATCTAATGTGGAATGACAGATTTCTTCTATTGTGGCTGATATTTGTCTTTTAGCTAATTCTAGAGATGATAAGTTTTTTCTCATGTTAAGAGGGAGGCTAATGACCTTGCTCAAAGGGTTGCTAAGTGGCCGTGTAATGCAAATTTAGTGGGGAATATCCCTCTCTTGTATCCCTGCAACTACTGTTATTTTGAGCGGCAATATATGATTCCCCCATGAATTGCTAGCTCTTTTAATGGTTATCTTTACTTAGAAATAAATATTAATAATAATACTCGTGCCTTCTTATTTAATGGAATTGCAGAATACAATCTTCAACTACATAGCGCAACATAATTGAGCTGAACTTTTCAGTACAGATTCTAATCATCAGCTCATGCGTTTGGCAGTGGTTTGCCTGAAAGAAAGGCCTTGAAGAGCGTGAGTGATCTCACTGGTTGCGAGGCTCGAGCAATGTGAGAACCTCCTCTGATGGTAGCGAAGCTTAACTGAAGGTTGCCATATACCTGTGTCCATCCACCAACCTGGAGAAAAATCAATCAGGAAATAAGAACACCATTGAGCACTGAAGGTCCACTTCTATGTCAAACGTGATCTATTGTTTCAATCCGTAAGAAGATACTAACCTGTTTTTCCTCGAACCAGGGTCTGTAAGGCACAGTTGTTTTCAGTCCCAACACCTCTGCTAATGCATTTACCAGTGTCTGAGTTCCGGTAAATGGGATGATATAATCTTGATCTCCACTGTCATATTTCATCAAAATCATATAAATTAGGATATGTTGACCCAGACCTCGTCAAAGTAGGGAATGATATAGAGGAAGATAGTTACAGAGATTGGTGAGGAGTTAATATATGTTGGGGTACCTGTAAACCAGGGCTCGGATGCCAGACTTGACTAGCGAACCCACCACAGTGATTGTAGGTTTCTCTTTGTCTCTCTGATCATAAAGTTGGGTGATGCTGAAATTTAACAATACAGTTTATTAAGAACCTAATTTAGAGATGGAAACAGTTACTACGAGTTTTGCCAAACGGTGGATTATTATTACTTGCCACATAGATTCCACCGTGCGACTCCCACGAGCCGGGCGTGGAGAGCCTGCTGCACATCTTTCCTGTTCAAATACTTGTCTATCTTTTGTTGTGCGCAGACATCTTCCTCCTCTTGAACTTCCTATAAGCAGAGGGAAAATGAAAAAGCTGCTGGTTGTATATTAATAGCGAAATAAGTTATAAACACGCATTGAGGTGGGTGATTTCACCTGCTGACTGAGAGCATCTGATCGTGAACGAGCAGATGACAGATCTTGAAATCTAGCCCATAGGGGTTGATACAGAGACTCAATTTGTGATTGACCAGACGACAGACAAACGTCACCAATGACACTGTACTGGTTAATGGAGTTGCCACGTTCTTTGACAAGTCGGTTATATACTGCAGCGCAAGCTGGAGCATCAAGGTCTCTAATCGCCGCTCTCATTATCTGAGAACTGTTACAAACATTGACCAGAAGGGAATAAACATCATCGGATATCAAGCCATGAGACCAGTAATACTCATCGGCCGAATTGAAATCAGTACTGAACTCCAGAAGAGGGTTCCCTATCTGCAAGTACAGTACAAATTAAGCAAATTTAGCTCAATGAAGATTATGTACAACATAAGCCCAAGAGAAATCTAGAAAAAATGCAGCCAAGTCTATAGTCGAAGTTTTTCTAGAAGTCGTTCTACTTACAGCAATCCCCTTCAAATTGAACTTCATCTTGGACTTGACAATGAGCTGTGCCAGTTGCGGAACATAGTGACCTATGACAAGAACAGGGTCACTAGTTTCATTAGCAAATCTCTCTCTCGCCTACACACAGACACGAACGCGCGATGCATACTTCTACTATCCTGAACAACTACGTATGGCGCACCCTGTTTTAAAAGGAGAAACATAAAGAAAGAAAGAAATTCACCTCCATAGCTCTCTCCTGCGATGAAGAAATCCCTCTTTTGGTATTCTGGAAATTTGGCGAACCAGAGTTGCAGAAATACTAGACTGTCTCGTGCTTAAGAGAAGCAAACCTGGAGTCAGTTTCAATATGTCCATGTAGATATAAATAATTGTGAGCATATTCATAGATGTACTTGTTCTTGGAAAATATTATAAATGTAAAAGGTTTATGGGAACAAAACTTCAAACCAATTCAGCAGGTAAAAGAATGAGTAGTGGGTACATATCTATAAGTGAGTACGGTCAAAGGACATATATGAACCTGTCATCTTATCGTTCACGTGGTTGTAAAACGATTGATTAGCCGAGTAAGAGAAACCAACTCCAGCTGGTGACTCCAGGTACAGCATATTTGCTTCTGCAAGAACGAGGGATTACTTTAAGTTCCTCAAGTAAATTGTCTATTTACATTCACTGTTCGTTTTTCTCTCTAAGCCGCTTTATCTTTACTTAAATCTGCTGAGTCATTCAATTTGAATATGAAATCATTGCCACAGTCTAAAGAAAGAGAAAACAATAGAATCTTCCCATTGCTCTGTCTTCTGTTTCTATCTGAGGAAAAGGTATTTCGAATGAAAGCAAACAAGAAACTGGTACATAAATGCGAAAACAAAGGGTCAACGACGTATTCAGGGGGGGTCTAATATGAATTGATATTCACAGCAGAGGTCCCCTGATAATTAGGCACAGAGAAATGGAAAAAGTGGATATTGGAGTGACCTTTATTCCAACTGTACTCATTCTTGACCAGATTATATCCAGTTGTTTTAAAAGGACCATGCTCAACGAAAGCTGCTCCAACGGACGAACAACCAGGCCCTATGAAAAGAGAAAAAGTCAAGCATTCCCACACGAAAATTTCATTAAGGTGATATGCATAACATTTTCATAAAATCAGGGAAGAATTTGTGTACCAAAAGATCATTTACCTCCAGTTAGCCACAGAACAAGAGGCTTTGAGGCGGGGTTCGTTTCAGCTTCGACAAAGTAGTAAAAAAGAGCTCTCTGTTGCTTTTTATCAACGGTGATGAAGCCGGAAAACTGCTGGAAACTGACATGTGGCTGCCCAGGCAAACTTTTGATCTTATCTGCTGTTGGAAAAGACGCCACTGGCATGAAAGTGTGAAAGAAGGATGCACATATCATGCCCATGACCATCCATTGACGTGACTGCATGATTGGGCGAGACGAAGAAGTGCCAAATGAGAGCACTTTCGGTTTTGAGATGGAAAGACCTTATGGTGCATATTCTTATAGACGGATAGACCTGGGCGGGATCTCGTGCATCTCTCTCTAAAATTTTAACACTCAAACGCAACGTGAAAGTATGTATATTCATGCAAGAAATGACTTCTTAAATATTTTCTTGAAAATATCAGTGAGATTAGAATGCTCAGCATTAATTGCCAATTTCCCTTAATTAAGAGGCTGTTTGGTTTGAGTGTTTTTAGAGAATTTTCTGTATTTTGAGAATTCTTAGATGATGTTAACCTTATTAGTATGTGTGTTTTAATTATTTTTATATAGTGTTAAGAATGATGTTTGGTTGTAGAAAATTTTGTATTCTGAGAATTCAAAAAAATCTTGAGTATTTTGTTATGCCGAACAGCCTCTAAGATTGATATCCAACGGCGCACCCGCATCACGCTTATACAGCGTCGAAACATCTTATGCTTTGTCGACAAGAAAAATATCTGTTCCATTATTTAAGACTTTATTTTTTTTTTCTAAATATTTAAGACTTTAAGTAGTACGTAACGTATAATAAGAAAAAAAAAACTTTTAAGTACTCTAAATTTTTTTTTTGTACAAATTGTTTTGGACCTTTAAATTTTAAAGTTTTTAAACTCAATCATAATACATACTCAACACAATAGTAATTAACACAATAATCAAACTTTAGGATATGTTTGAGGGTGAAAATTTTGAGTATTGAGATTTGAGAAATATTATAAAGTAAAGAAATGTTATGAGAATTGATGAAAAAGTGAAGAGAGAAAATTTTTAATAAGTATTATAATAATAATAAATTATGTGGTGAATTTTTTATGATTAAACCTGGGTGCGTTTGTGTACCAAAATTTTACCCCCTCTAAAATTTTAACACAATTAAATATTACAATATAATCTCTCTCTCCCCATCAAATCATTACTATTTACTACAAAAAAATATAAAAAATTATCTCTCTCTTCACTTTTTTCACTAAACCCAATACCTAAAATTTTAACAACACTAAAATTTTACAACACAAACACAACGTTGCTTATGCAATGCGAATCTACTGGTTGCCTCGCCCAAAGGAAACCTGTCACCGGCTTTTCCCGGTGACCGCGATAAACCTGACCGATTTGGCTCTGCATCAGCCTTACCTGCCCGATATGCACGTGACTTATAACCTGCCTCAGTTCTTACCTGTCAGTCAGTTCTTTATTGCCAAGAAGGGGCTTACGCGCTTCCCATGGCCTTGGGCCCCAATTAAACCTTGAAAAATCCAACCGTCAATTATTTTTATTAGTGGAACGAACCATCAATGGATCTTTTAGATGCTGTTTTAATCTCGACAATTCTATGTCTAACTTTCATAGTTTTATTAAAAAGTTCAAACGTCGACAATGGAGGGTGGTGCTACGTTATTTTTGTACACCGTCACAATCGACTGATAAAAAACAACGTGTGGGGCTTAAATGCATTACGCATTAATCTGGGCTTGATACGTAATAAAGGTGTTTGTTAGGTTAAAATTTTAGGAGTTAGTAAAAAGGTTGAAGAGAGAGAATTGAAAAAGTGAAAAAGTTAGAGAAAAAGTAAGAGAGAGAATGAAAAAGTAAGTGAAAAAGTGAAAAAAAGTTAGAGAAAAAGTAAGGAGAGAGAATGAAAAAGTATGGATGTTAAAATTTTGGTAAAATTTTGTTAAAACTGTAATTTAGACAAACACCATGAAACTCCGAATACTCAATCAGTATTCTATTGGGCGAGATAGTGGCTCTTCTAGAGTAATTACAACAGCCTTACATCAATATTTATTAGTTTCAAGAAGGAAAAATAGACCAAGTCGGCCGTCGATTTAAACCCCAAATCGGCGATAAGTTTCTTGGGGCCGTTCTCAGGGTCCGGTTTCTTATGGACCCCCATAAAAAGCTCAGCATGGAGGAGCATAAGCCCAACCCTTTTCTATTTTGTTTAGGCAGTAAGGAACTTAGCTAAAATAGAAAGTTGTTCAGGTTTCTTACCCACAGGGTCCGTTCAACTCAAGTGCACACAAGTTCCTCGCCGCTTTCTGAAATATGTGGTACCAGTGTTTACGGACTGGGCCATGTCAAGGTCATGAGCCATAGGCCCATATTTCTTTCATTTGTATTGGGCTTAAAGCCCAATACAGGTCGCCAATTGATTTTTAATTTGTTGGAAATTAAAATTGTGTTTATGTGATTTGGAATTTTTGTGGGAGTTTATTGTGATTGTTGTTAATTTCGGGGCCATCTGGTATGTTTATTTCTAATTCCGTAAATTGACCCCTTTACTATAAGAACAAAAAAACATATACCGTTACGAATGCCTACCCTCTTCCCCCTTGGCTCTTGTGGATCCTTGATTTTACTCCTCCCAGTCCCAGACTCCCAGAGCCCTCTCGCTCTTCTCTCCTCGCTAGCAGTAGCACCGTGAAGGATCCTCCAGCCTCCGCTACTCTACGGCCGACCTCCCTCTAACGACGGTTGGCCACCCACAGGAGCGGCCCTCTCTTCCTCACTTCACTGACCACCATTTCGTATCCCTCACTCTTTTCTTCTCAAAACCAGCCATCACTGATAACAGATTGGCCAGTAGAATCACTGCCAGCGGTTCTCACTGTCCTGGAGTTCTTCGGGTCGAGGGTAAAGCCTCCTCCTTCTTGTCTTCTACATTCCATAATCTTTGATGAATTTCTATTTGAGAAATAGTTTTTTTTTTTAATAAAAAAAACAGCTTTTTTGCCGATCTGATCTGAGATTGAAGCTGCCCCAGACACTATTGCTTAAACTTCCAATCTCCCGGTTGATTTTTTACATAAAAGGAGCATATTTGAGCACTAACTAGACGTTGTATTCCAATTGTGCTCTACATGTCACTTTACATAATTCATTGATTATTTTCCGCTTCCGTCTGAACGTGGCCCCCAGGTTTGTTTACTTGATAGTTAGAAAGGTAGCTGCAGTTTAGTGTGGAATTTCTCTACACACCGAGCTGCATTATTGTGTAAATGAATTAAAACATAGGCTTAAATATTATGTATATCCCTGGGGTTTAACTTTTTCCTGAAAATGCCCCTAGGGTATAGTTTGTTGTCTCGCCGTCCCTGAGGTTTAAGAGGATTCCCAAGCATGTCCCTCCGTCCAACTTCCGTCAAAAAATTGACGGAAGTTGCTGACGTGTCAAAAAACACCAATTCATATCCAATAAGAAAACAATACGTGTCCACCATTGCCTAATATGCATGTCATGCCAGCCAAGTACATGAAATTACGAGAATGTCCCTGTCATGTCATCTCCTCCTTCTCCACTTCTACCCCGAACCAGTCCCGACCCTTTTTCCCAGCCTACCCATCTCCCCCTTATATATCTTTTTAGGAGGTAGTAAGTGGTAAGTTCTTCATCGGTTGGGTGAAAGCGAAAGCCCGGGAGCAAGTGGGCGTCACTGTTATCTATTCGCTTTTTTCATTTTCCCCTCTGGTTTCGATGAAGAAACAATCTTCTTGCATATTTGAACTGGGTCTTGAGCCACGGCAGGTCGCTGTATGGTTTCAAAACCGAAGTGCTCGCTGGAAGAACAAGAAATTGGAGGAAGAGTACTCTGGCTTGAAGAAAGAACACGAAAGCACGCTATTTATGAAATGTCGGCTTGAGTCCGAGGTCTTTCTCTCTCTTTTCATGCATATCTGTTTGTTCTCCATCTGTCATGGACATCTTTTTTTGTTTATTACTCAAGTTGCTATGCTTTTACTGATCCAGATTGTTTCCGAGAAAAGAGAAGAACTTTACAGCCATCACCAATTTTTAGTTTCTGTGTTTTGTCACGTATGGAAAACTTGACCTTTTTTTCCCTCTAGTATATATGGAAAAACTTAACCTTGCCAAAACCTCTTTCACAAGTAGTCTCTATTCGTACTGCACATCTCCCCGAAGCCAACATTAAGGGAAAGCATGGAGTTTGGTTTTCCGGCCTCTTTTTCCCACTCTCTTTTTCATTTTCCCCTCTGGTTTCGCTGTATCCAAACAAAGCCATGACTATCTAGCTTCACCGAGTAACACCCAATTCAAGAAGATTGTCCACTTCTTTGACGTATTTTTTCGTCTTTCTGACTAAGCAAGGAGATGACATGTACCTTCTTCTCTTTTCGCTTTCTTTTATTTTCCCCTCTGGTTTCGATGAAGAACTTATCACATACTACCTCCTAAAAAGATATATAAGGGGGAGATGGGTAAGCTGGGAAAAAGGGTGGGGACTGGTTCGGGGTAGAAGTGGAGGAGGAGGAGATGACATGACAGGGGCATTCTCGTAATTTCAGGTACTTTGTTGGCATGGCATGCATATTAGGCAATGGTGGACACGTGTTGCGTTCTTATTGGATATGACTTGATGTTTTTTGACACGTCAGCAACTTTCGTCAATTTTTTTACGGAAGTTGGACGGAGGAACATGCTTGGGAATCGTCTTAAATCTCAGGGACGGCGGGACAACAAACTTTACCCTAGGGACATTTCCAGTAAAAGGTTAAACCCAATGAATATACGTAATATTTAAGCCTAAAACATATAAAAAACTCAATGATACTCAAAGTTCCACCGGCCCTGCAGTTGTGAGATCCAAGCACAGAGAAATCTCTGCAAACCAAGGTGATGTTTGATTATAAAAAATTTGGGGTTAAAGTTGGTGAAAAAGTGGAGAGAAATGATTTGAATGAATTTTTTATATTATTTGGAGTGTAAAAAGATGATTTGACGTAGGTGTGGGCAAACCGGGTTCGGGTTCGAAAATTTCAACCCGACCCGATTATTTCGGTTTTTTTGTGAGGAAACCCGACCCCGAACCCGAACCCGAAAATCGGTTTTTATTTACATGTAAACCCGAACCCGAACCCGCATAAACCCGACCGGATCGGGTCGGAAACGGGTCGGGCCGGTTCGGGTTGTCGGGTCTCGGGTTTTTTGCCCACCCCTAATTTGACGGAGAGCTGGAATTTCGAGGAGTTATTTTATTAGTATTTGAAATTTCCACTCATGATTCCATCCAAAATTGTACTGACTTTGAACCAAAAAGGTTCTACAATTTGAACTTTCTTACTTCTTTCGGGAGGTTCAATTTGTTATTTCATGTTAATTTCAAATCTGATTTGAACTTTTCATTCGGGTTGAGCAAATAAACCTAGAATTATATTGAAGTCAAAATTTGCTTGAATTTCTAGGTTTCTGTAAGCATGGATCCAGATGCTGCACGAACAGTCAGGGAATCTCTGGACCTGGCATTCCACATGTCAAACCTTCTGGACACAGGGCTCGACCGCCATACCCTTTCTGTCCTCATTGCTCTTTGTGAGTTGGGCCTCAACCCCGAGGCACTTATTGCCCTTGTTAAAGAACTCCGGAGAGAGCCCCAACTCTCTTCATCGCCCCCAACATATGTTGTGCCATCTTCGCTTCCCTAAACAGGTCTGATGGTGGTATTTACCTTAGCTTGTCTTTTACCAACGCTCATGAAAATTGTCTTTGTCTGAGACTCTGAGGAGTGCTACGCTCTTTCCTTTGATATGATGTATTCTTTTATGTATCTCTGAACATGTTTGTTATAAATTCTTGGCATTTATGTCACTTAACGGTAAAAAGCCCGTCTAAATTTCAAATGGTTTCCTCTTATAAAGAGATAAACAACCTTTTCTCGTATCCCAAACGTTACGTTTTTCAAGCGTTGTAGTCATCGATGACTGCATGTCAGCATGAGGCCAAGTTTTGGGTCCTCATCCAGATCGAAGCCAGCCTACCTAACAAATTTTGCCATTATAGACTATTGTGGAGTCCTGGCGTGTGCCAGTGCCACATAATATATGAACTTTGGAAGCATATATAGGCGGTTTGGCATATAGGTATGGGTTCTATACTGATGCTTGAAAATACGTAATTCATCTAATACTTTCACATTAATAATACTCGTGCATTCTTATTTAATGGAATTGCAGAGTACAATCTTCTGCTACATAGCGCATCATGATTGAGCTGAACTTTTCAGTACAGATTCTAATCATCAGCTCATGCGTTTGGCAGTGGTTTGCCTGCAAGAAAGGCCTTGAAGAGGGTGAGTGATCTCACTGGTTGCGAGGCTGGAGCAGTGTGAGAAGCTCCTCGGATGGTAGCGAAGCTTAACTGGAGGTTGCCATATACCTGTGTCCATCCACCAACCTGGAGAAAAATCAATCGGGAAATAAGAACACCATTGGGCAGTGAAGGTCCACTTCTATGTCAAAAGTGATCTATTGTTTCAATCCGTAAGAAGATATTGACCTGTTTTCCCTCGAACCAGGGTCTGTAAGGCACAGTTGTTTTCAGTCCCAACACCTTTGCTAATGCATTTACCAGTATCCGAGTTCCGGTAAATGGGATGATAGAATCTTGATCTCCACTGTCATATTTCATCAAAATCATAAACATTAGGATATGTTGACCAGGCCTCGTCAAAGGAGGCGAGGAGTTTATGTGTTGGGGTACCTGTAAACCAGGGCCCGGATGCCAGACTTGACTAGCGAACCCACCACAGTGATTGTAGGTTTCTCTCTCTCTCTCTGATCATAAAGTTGGGTGATGCTGAAATTTAACATTACAGTTTATTAAGAACCTAATTTAGAGATGGAAACAGTTACTAAGAGTTTTGCCAAACGGTGGATTATTATTACTCGCCACATAGATTCCACCGTGCGACTCCCACGAGCCGGGCGTGGAGAGCCTGCTGCACATCTTTCCTGTTCAAATACTTGTCCGTCTTTTGTTGTGCGCAGACATCTTCCTCCTCTTGAACTTCCTATAAGCAGAGGGAAAATGAAAAAGCCGCTGCGTTGTATATTAATATCGAAAGAAGTTATAAACACGCATTGAGGTGGGTGATATCACCTGCTGACTAAGAGCATCTGATCGTGAACGTGGAGATGACAGATCTTGAAATCTAGCCCGTAGGGGTTGATACAGAGACTCCATTTGTGACTGACCAGACGACAGACAAACGTCACCAATGACATTGTACTGGTCGATGGACTTGCCACCAAGTTCTTTGACAAGTCGGTTATATACTGCAAAGCAAGCTGGAGCATCAAGGCCTCTAATCGCCGCTCTCATTATCTGAGAACTGTTACAAACATTGACCAGAAGGGAATAAACATCATCGGATATCAAGCCATGAGACCAGTAATACTCGTCGGCCGAATTGAAATCAGTACTGAACTCCATAAGAGGGTTCCCTATCTGCAAGTACAGTACAAATTTAGCTCAATGAAGATTATGTATAACATAAGCCCAAGAGAAATCAAGAAAAAAATGCAGCCAAGTCTATAGTCGAAGTTTTTCCAGAAGTCGTTCTACTTACGGCAATCCCCTTCAAATTGAACTTCACCTTGGACTTGACAATGAGCTGTGCCAGTTGCGGAACATAGTGACCTATGACAAGAACAGGGTCACTAGTTTCATTAGCAAATCTCTCTCTCTCTCTCTCTCTCTCGCCTACACACACAGACACGAACGCACGATGCATACTTCAACTATCCTGAACAACTACGTATGGTGTACCCTGTTTTAAAAGGAGAAACATAAAGAAAGAAATAAAGATATTCACCTGCATAGCTCTCTCCTGCGATGAAGAAATCCCTCTTTTGGTATTCTGGAAATTTGGCGAACCAGAGTTGCAGAAATACTAGACTGTCTCGTGCTTAAGAGAAGCAAACTTGGAGTCAGTTTCAATATGTCCATGAAAATATAAATAATTGTGTGAGCATAGTCATAGATGTACTAGTTATTGGGAACAAAACTACAAAACATCAAATCAATTCAGCAGGTAAATGTATGAGTAGTGGGTACATATCTAATAGGGAGTGAGGTCAAAGAACATAATGAACCTGTCATCTCATCGTTCACGTGGTTGTAAAATGATCGATTAGCCGAGTAAGAGAAACCAACTCCAGCTGGTGACTCCAGGTACAGTATATTTGCTTCTGCAAGAACGAGAAAGTACTTTTTAAGTTCCTCAAGTAAATGGTCTCTTTACATTCCCTGTTCGTTTTTCTCTCTAAGTCGCTTTATCTTCACTTAAATCTGCTGAGTCATTCAATTTGAATATGAAATCATTGCCACATTCTAAAGAAAGAGAAAACAATAGACTCATCCCATTGCTCTGTCTTCTGTTTTCTATCTGAGGAAAAGGCATTTCGAATGAAAGCAAACACAAACTGGTACATAAATGCGAAAACAAAGGGTCAACGACGTATTCAGGGGGGGGGGGGTCTAATTTGAAGAGATATTCACAGCAGAGGTCCCCTGATTCCCCTGAAAATTAGGCACAGAGAAATGGAAAAAGTGGATATTGGACCGACCTTTATTCCAACTGTACTCATTCTTGACCAGATTATCTCCAGTTGTTTTAAAAGGACCATGCTCAACGAAAGCTCCAGCTCCAAAGGACGAACAACCAGGCCCTATGAAAAGAGACAAGGCAACGCATTCCCACACCAAAATTTCTTTAAGGTGATATGCATAACATTTTCATAAAACCAGGGAAGAATTTGTGTACCAAAAGATCATTTACCTCCATTTAGCCACAGAACAAGAGGCTTTGAGGCGGGGTTCGTTTCAGCTTCGACGAAGTAGTAAAAAAGAGCTCTCTGTTGCTTTTTATCAACGGTGATGAAGCCGGAAAACTGCTGGAAACTGACAAGTGGCTGCCCAGGCAAACTTTTGATCTTATCTGCTGCTGGAAAAGACGCCACTGGCATGAAAGTGTGAAAGAATTGTGCACATATCATGCCCATGACCATCCATTGACGATACTGCATAATTGGGCGAGATGAAGAAGTGCCAATGAGAGCTCTTTTGGTTTTGAGATGGAAAGACCTTGATGGTGCATATTCTTATAGACCTGTGCGGGGTCTCGTGGAAAAAGTGGTCCTTGTGCAAATGATTTATCAGCAAAAAAGACTTTGACAAGTAATCATTTTTCGGATGAGATTTTCTTAGCCTCTTAATTGAGTGGTTTTACTTACTCTTAAAAGACTCAGGCGTACCCATCCGCCCAAGTCTGGAGTCGAACTGTCAGCGCGTGACATTCCACACTCGCTCATGTGCGTGGGTGAATTTGATGCATACATTCGTGACCTCAGCAATGATCTCATTTCTTAGTGCAACATTGTGGGTCTATACAGACTAGGAATGAAACAGAAAATGTCTTCTTTTGGAGAATATACGAGGAAGATTAATATAGTCAGAGATATAACTTTTGGACAACTTCAATTCGTTTCATGGAGATCTCAGATTTTTTTCCTAAATTTGCCCGGAAGTAGCCAAAGACATATCTCTAAACAACCAAACCACATTGTACATAACGATTGACTTCTCTAGCTTTTACTAGTCTTAATATAATCAAGTTGATGGACATGCGTCCTGGATTTGTATTGGCGACTTCAATGAAATCATGTCTGCTCAAGATAAAAGAGGGGGTCGATCTTTTCGGTGTTCCTCGTCTAGGGGTTTTCGTCATTTTATGGATTTTCATGGGGCGGTGGATCTTGGTTTCTCGGGCTCTCGTTTTACCTGACATAATGGACGGTCAAGGGCTGCCAATATTCAGGAAAGGCTTGATAGGGGAGTCAGTAGTCTGGAATGGCGACTTGCTTTCCCTAATGCTACTATCACCCATCATTCGATCTCGCCATCGGATCATAAACCCATTCTTTTGCACCTATGGGGCACAGAAGCTTATTTGCCCCGTCAATTTAAATTTGAGCAGTTCTGGCTTAAAGACCATTCATTTTATGCCGTGGTAGAATCCGCCTGGAGTCTTCCTGTTTCTAGTGATCCGGGCTACCGTGTGTATCAAAAGCTCAGGGCTACGAAGAAAGCTTTACAAGGCTGGAATCATCATTTCTTTGGTCATATACAAACCAAAATCCAGCATCTGTCCAATGCCATTTCATTCTACCAAGACCTGTCTCCCACGACTGAAAACCTTCAAACAGTGCAGTCCCTCAATGTGGCGCTGGATGAGCAACTTCGTAGGGAAGAAATATTTTGGAAACAAAAATCAAGGGTGGAGTGGCTAGTGTCATCGGATTTGAATACGCGTTATTTCCACGCATCTACGGTTACTCGGCGATGCCGAAACCAAATTGTCCGCTTGAAAGATGAGAATGGGCATTGGCTCTCAGGCCGTCAATCAATTGGTAATTTACTTTTGCAATTTTTTCAGACCCTTTATTCAACCTCTTCTCCGATATTTCCTGCTGATCTTGAAGGTTTAATTCAGCCGAGTATTTCAGAGGCGGATAATGATGCATTATGTGCGACTCCTTCATCGTCTGAAATATTTGCTGCTCTACGACAAATGAACCCCAATAAAGCCCACGGCCCTGATGGTATGACTTCTCTATTTTTCACTTCTTGTTGGGGCATTGTTGGTCATGATGTTGTGGAATTGATTCAAAGTTTTTTTATAACGGGTGTTATGCCTCCGGCCATTAATGAAACTAATCTGGTCCTAATCCCCAAATCTGACACGCCTATGAAAGCCACTGATTTTCGCCCAATAAGTCTATGTAATGTGTTGTATAAGCTTATTGCAAAAATTTTGGCCGATCGCATGAAACCTCTCCTTAGCCATTTAATCTCACCTTATCAGTTAGCTTTCCTTCCTGGAAGCCATATTCAGGATAATTATCTAGTGGCAGCGGAATTGTTTCATAGTATGAAACATAAGACTGGGCGGTTGGGGTGGATGGCGATCAAAGGTGATATGGCTAAGGTCTATGATCGTGTTGAATGGCCTCTCTTATTGACAGTTCTTAGGCTGTTTGGGTTTGCTCCTAAATGGGTGCAGTGGATAGATCAATGTCTTTCTACGGCTAAGTTTTCTATTCTTCTGCAAGGCAGCCCTTTTGGCCACTTTGCATCTTCTCGGGGTTTACGCCAAGGCGACCCCTTGTCGCCGTTTTTATTTTTGCTAGTATCTGAGGTCCTCTCAAGGATTCTTCAAAGGGCTGAGATGCATAATATGATTCGTGGTCTTAAAATTAATTCGGCTGCCCCATCCATTACCCATTTATTTTTTGCGGATGATGTTTTACTCTTCTCTCGTGCCACTGTTCATGATGCCATGCAGCTTAATCAATGCCTCTCTACATATATGTCTTGGTCGGGACAATCGCTGAACCGTCACAAATCTGCTGTCTATTTTAGTAGAAACATCACCGGGCAACTTGCGATGGGGATCGCCGACACTCTACAGCTTCAACGTATGACTGCAAAAATGAGGCATCTTGGCTTACCTTTAATTTTCCCGCGTGCCAAATCCAAAGCACTTGATGATTTGAAGGATAGAATTTTGCAGCGCATATCAGGTTGGAAGGCGAAATTGCTATCTCAAGCAGCCAGGACTACCCTCATTTCCACTGTAGCAACCACCATGCCTTCTTATTACATGAGCTCCCTATTGATGCCCATTGGCTGGTGTAACTCCATAAATCAGCATTTAAAGAACTTTTGGTGGGGTTTCTCCTCTGCCCAATCTCATCACCTTTCTTTGAAGTCATGGCAGTCCATGTGCTTACCTAAAGCTATGGGGGGATTGGGCATACGTTCCTTATCTATCATGAACATCGTCCTTCTAGCTTGACAAGGCTGGGCTGTCTTATCTAATGTTGATTCTCTTTGGGTGCAGTTATGTAAGGCGAAATACTTGCGGGGCTCGTCTTTTTGGGACCATCGTCCACCCCAGGTAGCCTCTTGGGTTTGGCGAGGCATTGTGCAACTTACTCCTCATTTTTCTCGGGGAGCTTGTCGACAGATCTGTAATGGAGAAACTACTGTTGTGTGGGAGGACCCTTGGGTATTGGGTATGCCTCAATTCAAACCTCGACCTCGCTCTGTTATTTTCGATGATTGGCGCAATGAGCAGGTGAGTTCCCTTATTTCTCCTACTTCACAGCAATGGGACCGGATGCTTATCCACCAAAGGTTTGATGAGGATACAGTCAGATGTATTCTGCAAATTCCTATTAATTTGCAAGGAGGCCATGATCGGTGGATTTGGACTTTAGAGTCCTTAGGCCAATATTCTCCAAAGTCCATGTATCGAGCCTTACTTCCTCCTTTTGATGAGGCTGCTAGTCCCCTCAGTATGCCTAAATGGAAGTTTTTGTGGAAACTGAAAATCCATGCAAGGCTTAAGCTTCTTCTATGGAAGTTGGCATGGAATATTCTCCCTACTAGATCACAGATTGACCTAGCCATACATCATGAGGTTCTTTCCTCTAGCTTATGCCCTTTGTGTGGATCTAAGATTGAAACTTCCCAGCATTTATTTTTAGAATGTCATTTGACTACTTGTTTATGGCAAGCCAGCCCTTGGCGTTTATCCATTGCTAGTTTTGCAGCTTTCCCAATGGTGAATTGGATTTCCGTTATTTTGGATCCTGTTGTTATTGGCATCCCCGGGTCTGACACACACTATTTCCAGTTATTCGCTGCTAATGCAATTGATTTGGTATGGCAAGAAAAAAATCGTGTTGTCCATGGAGGAGCTAGTGGTGTTTTGTCGGATCTTGTTGCTCGTCATTCCAGTATTACCCTACAACATGTTGCTGCCTGGTCTAATAAGTTATTATGGAGATCTACTGGATGGATCACTCCTGCCCCTGGGACCATTAAATTTAATGTTGATGTTGCTATGCGTCCTTCCTTTGCTATGGTGGCGTGTGTATGCAGGGATCATCAAGGGCAGATTCTTTATGCGGCTGCCAAAAAGCTCTACTGCGAGGACTCAACGCTGGGGGAAGCTGAGGCTTTGTGGTTTGGGGTTTCTATGGCAGATCAGTTTGCTTGGCAAGACATTATTTTTTAGGGTGACTCTTTAGTGGTGATGAACGCAGTGGAACGACCGTTATCTGACTGCCCGTGGCGTATTGAACCCATTGTCTCTCGGATTAAATCTTGCTTTGCTAGGAATCCTTCTTTTAAGTGTTCTTTCTCTCCTAGGTGTGCTAATTTTGCTGCACACAGTCTTGCCCAATGGGCTGCTGCCTCCTGTCGAGAGGGTTGCTTTCCCGAATTTTCAGGGCATTGTGTTAGGTTGCCATGGGTTTTTGAGGGATCTGCCCCTCCTTAATTTTTTCTGTACTATCTGACTTGGTCATTTATTTGGTTTTTTAATAATATGTGTTGCCTTTACCTGTTTGGGTAAGGTAACTTTGGAAAAAAAAAAAAAAAAAGTTGATGGACATTAACTCCTACCATGAAAACTTTTTAAGGTATTTGTTCCATTTTCTTGCTCCAAAACCCGCAAATATACTGACCTGTCAACAAAGTTTTTTTTTTTCTAGGCCTGTCAACAATGTTCGTAATACAAGAATTTGTATGTTATAGTGGCTAATTACGGCAATAAGCTGAGAAATCTCAATAGAGTAGAGCGAAAAGCATACAAGTGGCCACATTGGGTGTCCTTCCCAAAGACAAAGTGCCCTAAATGGCGAATGCAAACTTGTACAGTTGTACTGTTATCTGTTGTAAGGCGCATGAGATTCTGTTTGATATGTTCTTGGCAAAGTGGGTGGTCAACTATCGGCGTAGCGCCCACGAGAGCTCGTGTTTCATGACTCAGAAAGACTCCACTTGTAGTGCTAATTCCATCACCTTTTTTATGGGATCAAAATCATATTCTCATGAAAATGGTTTATAGATGTTAATAAATAATGTTCACAACATGTTCATCCATGAATTTTTTTTTTTCATTTCCTAGTAATAGACATGGAGGTGAGATTAATCATTATTTAGGGAAGTTCTCAAGGGCAGGGGCATAGCCTATTGATTTGTGGGCAGAACCTTCAATTCAAATATTTAATTAACCGTATCAAATGAGTGCTTAGGTGTAGGTTTGAGTCACTACAAGCTGTTAAATAAGTATATCTGACTTAACCGCACACGTGGACGTGGGAGTGAAAGTGTGTGTATTATCCAGAAAACAGAAAAGGACTACTTAATATTTTCTCTTGAGGATTTGGTCCTCGACAAAACACTACCTTTTTCCTTTGTAATTTGAAAATCCAGAAAGCATTATGGTGGTAGTGATTGCGTGGTAAATGTTCAATGGAGGTGGGCTTTACCAACTAAAGTGAGTGTTGGCAATTGTATATCGACTATCTTTTGTTTTTTTTTTCTTAAACCACCAAGGGTGGTGGCTCAGTGGTGTGCGGAGCTGTGCCTAGGACCCAGGGCTTGCCTAACGAAGGTTCGACTCACGGTAGCCCCATTGTGCCTTGGTGGGACCCATGTCATGTGGTTATCCCGGGTTTAAGTGGGGGGCCTTGGTGCTGGCTTCATGATGGTTCACCCCTGAGGGCCTTTTTTATCTAGAAAAAAAAATACTTTTCTTAATTGTTTGGAGATCAGACACGTTTCTTGCGATCCTCTATAAGTGAAGATTATTTCAAAGACGAAATAGTTAAGCTTGATATACAAGAGCCACGTCTTAATCCGGTGTCTGACCCAAAATTTGACCTAGCAACCCTGCTTTTGAAGAGGGTTAAAAAGAGAGTTTAAAGATATACGTCCCTATATATACATACCCCTTGAAAAGATCAGCGACGAGACAGTGAGATTAGAAAGCATGCACCGAGACGTAGTGGGGTACTTGTTCATATAGGTGTAATCCTTCCTAATCTCAAGCTTGTCCACACAGTATTAGAGCCGCATGCATTTTCATGAGCAAATAAAATGATCACCCATAGTGATAGAGATATCAACCTCAATTAATTTGCCGTGTCTCACATGCCTGTTGTCCTGTTCCAACATTATTGTAACCGTAGGTTTGGGGTCCTCGTCCTCATAATCATAACCCACCCACACCACAAATGTTTCTCTAGCGGTGGAGTCTCGTCGAGTACTTCCACATGCATTCGATTTTCGGGCCACATATTATGCAGCTTGGAGTCTACTAATTAATTTGAGTCCAGCACTGATCATATTGGCTACGTAAGTTTAGTGCCCCAGTTCAGTATGCCCTTGGGCAGAAGTATCAGCTCGGAGATATTTCTTTTATAATCGTAATACCATAAGAACTAGACGTGAGAGCCGCAGATCATGACTCCCCAAGTTGGAAGCCATTGCCTCATGTTCCTTTATACATGATGAAACACTTGGACCAATAAGTTATCATATGTGCGGAATCTTAAAACAGCAATTATTGAAGAAACAGAGAGAATACGTGAACATTCCTAATCATTTCCTATCCATTGCTTGTTGAATAATTTTGGGACCAATTTATCAACCCACTCAGCGAACATTTGGGACCAACTTTTCAACAAGCTCAGCGAGCCTTCCCCACTTTGGTATGTCACGATGATCACCTGAAAGCATCAATAAAAGGAAGGAGGGGAAAAAAAGGAAAAAGGCCGATGATTTAAATCCTTCGTCTAGAATGAGTTGAGAAATGCATTATGCATTAATCAGGCTTGATACGTAATAACAAACTTCGAATACTCGAATCAGTATTTTATTGGGCAAGATAGTGGCTCCTCTGGATTAATTACAAGGCGTGATATCAATATTTATTAGTTTCAAGAAGAACAGAGGGCTTAGATGTCGTCAAAATCGAGAAATATATCCTCAAAACTTGCTTAAATCGGCTATAAGTTTCTTGGGGCCATTCTCAGGGTCCGGTTTCTTATGGACCCCCATAAAAAGCTCAGCATGGAGGAGCATAAGCCCAACCCTTTTCTATTTTGTTTAGGCAATATGGAACTTAGCTAAAATAGAAAGTTGTTCAGGGTGATGTTCGTTTTGAAGGTTTTTGTAGGATTTGGAGAATTTTGTGAATTTTTAGGTGATATTAAAGTTGTGTTGGTGTTTGTGTAGAAGTTGGTGAGGTGTAAAAAAATGAATGATGATGTTTATAGTTTTTTTGTTTTTTTTTTCGAATTTATTATTATTTATATTAAAATAATAATATTTGTAATTAAAAAAAAATCAAAAAACAAAATAAAGCTGCAACCGACCTAAAAAACGTCACATGCAGAACTTAAAAATCTCGGCTGCAGGCAAAAAGTAAGGGGACATGCCAGGAGACATGTCAGGTGGCAGGCCGGCTGCAGGCAGATATTTTTAAAATTCCAACTTTACCCTTCGTTGTTTTTAGTTGTTAGGTTGTGGTGGAGGGTGTTTTAGTCATTCAATATCAACTGTTTCAGGGCAAAAAAGGAACAAAAAATTCTGAATCCTTACTTTTAATTCAACTCAGCCGAACATGAATATTTTTGGATTCAGATCCTACAATTTCGAAGGAAACGAACATTACCCAGGTTTCTTACCCACAGGGTCCGTTCAGCTTAACTGCAGACAAGTTCCTCGCCGCTTTCTGTAATCTCTGGTACCAGTTTTTTAAGAACTGGGCCATTTCCGGGTCATGATCCATAGGCTCATATCTTTCATTTGTATTGGGCTTCAAGCCCAATTAAGGGTCGGCATTTGATTGTTGGAAATTAAAATCGTGTTTATGTGATTTGAAATTTTTGTGGGAATTTATTGTGATTGTTGTTAATTTCCGGGCCATCTGTGGTATGTTTATTTCTAATTCCGTAAATTGACCTGCTTTACGATAAGAACAAAAAAACATATATCGTAACGGGATGCTACCCTCTTCCCCTTAGTTCCTGTGGATCCTTGATTTTACTCCTCCCAGTCCCATAGCCCTCGATCTTCTCTTCTCGCTAGCAGTAGCACCGTGAAGGATCCTCCATCCTCCGCTACTCCACTGCTGACCTCCCTCTTACGACGGTTGGCCACCCACAGGAGCGGCCCTCTCTTCCTCACTTCGCTGACCACCATTGCGTATCCCTCACTCTTTTCTTCTCAAAACCAGCCATCACTTATTCAAGATTGGCCGGCAAAATACGCTGCCAGCGGTTCTCACTGTCCCGGAGTTCTTCGGTTCGAGGGTAAAGCCTCCTCCTTCTTGTCTCTGTTTCTACATTCCATAATCTTTGATGAAATCTATTTGAGAAATAGAGCTTTCTTTTTAAAAAAAAAAAAAACAGCTTTTTTGCCGAGCCGATCTGAGATTGAAACTGCCCTAGACACAATTGCTTAAACTTCCAATCTCCCGGTTGATTTTTTACATAAAAGGAGCAGATTTGAGCACTAACTGCACGTTGTTTTCCAATTGTGCTCTATATGTCACTTTCCATAATTCCTTTATTATTTTCCGCTTCGGTCTGAATGTGCACTCCAGCTTTGTTTACTTGATAGTTAGAAAGGTAGCTGCAGTTTAGTATAGAATTTCTCTACAACCGAGAGGCATTATTGTGTAAATGAATTAAAACATATAAATAACTCATGAGACTCAAAGTTCCACCGGCCCTGCAGTTGTGAGATCCAAGCACAGAGAAATCTCTGCAAACAAGTTTCTCAAGACTTTGAACCAAAAATGTTCTACAATTTGAACTTTATTACTTCTTTGGGGAGGTTTAATTTGTTATTTCATTTTAATTTCAGGCTGATTTGAACTTTTCATTCATGTTGAGCAAATAGACCTAGAATTATATTGAAGTCAAAATTTGCTTGAATTTCTAGGTTTCTGTAAGCATGGATCCAGATGCTGCACGAACAGCCAGGGAATCTCTGAACCTGGCATTCCACATGTCAAACCTTCTGGACACAGGGCTCGACCGCCATACTCTTTCTGTCCTCATTGCTCTCTGTGACTTGGGCCTCAACCCCGAGGCACTTGCTGCCCTTGTCAAAGAACTCCGGAGAGAGCCCCAACTCTCTTCCTCGCCCCCAACATATGCTGTGCCATCTTCGCTTCCCTAAACAGATCTGATGGTGGTATTTACCTTAGCTTGTCTTTTACCAACGCTCATGACCATTGTCTTTGTCTGAGACTCTGGGGAGTGCTACGCTCTTTCCTTTGGTATGATGTATTGTTTTATGTATCTCTGAACATGTTTGTTATAAATTCTTGGCATTTATGTCACTTAACGGTGAAAGGCCCGTATAAATTTCAAATGGTTTCTACTCAGCCCCCCCCCCCCCCCCCCCCATGTTGGATATTGAAAGTTAAATCTACAGTGTGTAGGGAAAAGATAGTCTTCGTTTATGTGGTTGCAGTTCAGTTCAGATATGACAAAGCCATGTGTAATTATCATTTCATGGGAGTAGAACTATTAGAATGTAATGGGATCTCCACATCAGTTGGAAGTTTCAAGCCCATGATTGGAACACGTTAAGCTTTAAGTATTGTCTTGCATAAAAGTGCAACTCTACTAAAAAAGTCCAAAGTCCAATGACTCGTGAATTTTGTGTTATGGACTATTTAGGAGTATGGAATCCGTCTCGCATTAGTAGTATGAGATGTCAATATAGGATTTATATGTCTTGGGCGCTCTCTCTATGTGAGTTGACTACGGGGTGAGTTCTCCGAAAGTATATAAAGATAATATTGGAGCCTACACCATGCTTCTTAATTGCGATCGTACAAGGTGGGTGGTGACATCAGTATTGTAGTGTTAAAACATAGTGCATAATCAGCTTGTGTAGGCACTCAGACTATGGAGTGTGGTAGAATATTGTGGATCATTTGTGAGTATATGATCTGCCTCACATTATTAGTACAAAATGCTAATATGAGATTTATTATCTTGGGCTTAACTCCCTTATGAACTAACTTTCGTAGAAATTAACTATCGAACTAAATTAGAACATAGTCAACCCTGATTGGATCGAAGTTAAATTCCAATTTATTAAATTTGATTCGACTAAAGTTGGATGCATGGATCTATGCTGAAAAGTGCAACTTTAGTAGACATACGAGCCTTGCCAATTGAAGCAAATGGCACGTCGGTTCCAGTAATATTAGGAAGTGGGATATTTATGTCAGATTATTCCCTCTGTGGGGAGGTAAGCCGGAAGCTATCCAATCCTGCCCTTCAAGAGTATGAAAATGAATCACCTATACCCAAAACTGGATGCCAAGTGCATCTTCCTTCTTAGCAAAATACACATCAAATGTGCCATACTAAGCAAAACAACAAACACACAATTTTGCCACTTGCTCTTCTTACTCTCTTTTGGAGTCCTGCGATAGTTCTGTCGCCTACAACACATCCTCTCGTGGGAAGCACGCAACAGGAGTTCCTCTACATTTTCTGTATTCTGCTCCTGCATTTGCACGCATGACGCACCAAAGCATCTTAGATAATAGATATACCGAGTAGTATGAAAATTACGAGAGCTTGGAATTCCGGCACCGTTCCGAGTTCACGCAGTAGTTGCCGAGTATTGCCTGTTTTATTATGCCCACTGTTAAACCATCTATAAATCTGCACGAGTCTATTTTTCCTTATTTCCCCTCTTTCTCTCTCTAAACCCGCCTTTCTATGCGGCTTCAAACTTTCAACCTGAGAAGGAACCAACGGACTGACATCTAGCCCGAACGGCCCAACCTCAACCTATACACGACCGTCTCTCTATCTTTCTCTTTCTCTCCGTCTCTCTGAACCTGTACCTCTGACTCGCTCTCTTTGCCATGGAAGACGAAGACCCAGTGACCCTGTTCTTGAGCCTTGACCTCTGGCAAGAGAACTACACTGATCCAGACGACTTTTCGCTCTCCCAAGACTCACAATCCCAATCTCCCACCGAAACCTACATGGTCGGCTTCGTAATAGCTAATATAGTCGGTACTCGGTACTACCCCGGTAATATCAGTGGCCGCGAAATGGTGGGTCTGGTCCGTGAGCCCCTCAACTCCTACGACCCCAACGCCATCAGGGTCTTGAACACCCGCTCCGTCTAAGTCGGCCACATCGAGCGCTCCATCGCCGCCGTTCTGTCTCCCTTGATGGACTGTCATATGATTCTGGTTGAAGCCATTGTGCCTAATACTCGTACTGCAGGTAATAGGTGCAGGATTCCTTGTCAAATTCATATATTCTCTCCATTTGAGGCCATTGAGTCTGTTAAATCGGCGATATCGCGCGGTGGGTTGCACTTGATTTCAGAATCTGACGCATCGTTTACACTGTCCGAGGCCATGGTCGTTAAGGAGAAGAAAAAGGATGGGAAGGAATTCAGGAGTCTGGATGAGATTTTCAAGCTTGTTGATGAGAATGTGAGCAAGAAGGGTGCTCTGGAAGCGTTGGAGCCACCTAAAGATGTCATTAAATCGGAGCTCTTTGCTCATCAGAAGGAGGGGTTGGGGTGGTTGGTTCATAGAGAGAATTCAGAGGAATTGCCACCTTTTTGGGAGGAGAAAGATGGGTGTTATGTGAATGTTTTGACCAATTACCATACAGATGTGCGGCCCGAGCCTTTGCGAGGTGGGATTTTCGCGGACGATATGGGTTTAGCTAAGACTCTGACTTTGCTCTCTTAGATTGCTTTTGATAAATGCGGTGGTGGTCTTGCTTCCACAATTCACAGTGCTAGTGTAGACGTAGAGAAGTTAGATGAAATGGGTGAGGAAGGTGGTAACAAGGGTAAGAGGGGAAGACCTAGTAAGAGGGGCGGCCAATCACAGAAAAGACCTAAAATTGGTGATACGAGATTGGATGACAATGTAAAAGGAAAATCTGTCGGTCTTTGTGATACGTATTCCTGTGATTTTGGTGGCAAGACAACTTTGATTGTGTGCCCACCTTCTGTGTTTTCCTCGTGGGTAACACAGCTGAGCGAGCATACTAGGTCAGGAAAGCTAAAAGTATACATGTATTATGGTGATCGGACAAATGACATTGAGGAGCTCAAAAGCTATGATATAGTGTTGACGACATATAGTACTCTTGCCACTGAAGGCCGTTGGCTGGATTCCCCTATGAAGAAAATTGAGTGGTTGCGGGTCATTTTGGATGAGGCACACTTGATAAAGGGTGTGTTTGTGTTGGAAAATTTTTGGGTTGTTAATATTTTTGGTATTGGGTTTAGTGAAAAAGTGAAGAGAGAGGTAATTTTTTATTTTTTTTGTAGCGAAAAGTTATGATTTGATGGAAGAGAGAAAGATTATATTGTAATATTTTATTGTGAGATAGTGAAAAATTTTGTAAAATTTTTTTGTGCAAACACAACCAAAGAATGTGAATGCCCAACATAGTCAAGCTGTCACTGATTTGATGGCAAAGCGGAGGTGGGTTGTTACAGGAACACCCATCCAGAATGGCTCATTTGATTTATTTTCTTTGATGGCATTCTTGCGGTTTGAGCCATTTTCAATTAAGAGTTATTGGCAAAGCTTGGTACAGCGTCCCCTTGCTCAGGGGAACAAAAAGGGCCTTTCACGGCTTCAGGTAATATCTTGTTTAAGGTAGATTTGTGTTCTTATACTGAGAATGTTGTTAATCAACAACGCATTTGTTGAGATTGCAAAATCATTGTTTTCATGGCTAAATGCTTTAATTTTTCTGGATATCTTTCTTGCCTGATACTTTGTTTTCTTGTATGGTGAAGAGGTTGTCAATTATGTATTGTCTGTTTCCTCTTTCATTGAGCAGTTACTTGTTTCAAATATGGTCGTCAAAGATTTAATGAGTTTCTTTCATACCCAAGTGTTGTAGATGTTTTTGGAAACTGGTGTTGCACTTATCAATTAGAAGAAAGGGAATATAGAAGTGAAGTGTGGGATATTTTTGGTCCTCTGTTTGAAGATCATGGATTATTTGGGTTTCAGCTTTTATTAAGAACAAAAGAAAGCGTCAAGTCCTCTCTTTCTACCTTGTTACGGCTGTTGGAGTGCAATACTAAACTTGGCTTGATTGAACATATTTTTCTCTCCTCCCTTTACCCGCTATCTGGGAAGGCAATTAATGAGCATTGTGTTTTTGGTTGTTATGCTGAGAGGGATGGCTGAAGAAGGATGTGCTTTCCACTTCATGGGATAGGGAAACATTCCATAAACAATTTTATGAATGAAAGACGAAGAGTTGGGAATATTAGGCACAAGACAACCAACCATGGTAACTATGGTATAACCATGATCAACAGAATGAAACTCACACAAACCAACCATGTGATGGAACAGAACCCGTATAGGATTCGTAAAATGAAATGGCCTTAATTTATCTCCAATGGGAATTTGTTCGTTTGATTTGCAATAATTTGCATTTGCTTTCTTCCAAGATATGCTTAAATTGATTACAGCATTTGATGTGAACCATGGATTTTTGCATATTAATCTTCGTAGCTTGTTGTTTTTACCTCCTCGTCCTAACAAGAATGTCTGCTTTGAAAAATCACAATGTCAAGTAGATTTGTGTCTAACGCAATGGTGGTCATGCAATTAAGCTTATATCCAATTTTCCCCCTTCATCATTTAACTCCAAAACATGAAACATTCAGAAAAAGGAAGAAGTATTGTGGAGGGTTGTTTAAATAGTATAATGAATTTCCATTTTCATTCTAGGAATTGACATCCGTTCTCTTAGACCAATACAGAAAGAAAGAAAACACAGAGGGACATGAGGAGTATTTGTTTAAGCAGTGGAATGGAAGTATTAAGCTGGGCCAGATATGGTGAAATCTTCTATGGATAGCACTAATAAACTAATCTTTAAGTTTATTGTAATGCATCTTGAAACAAGTGGTTCTGCAGTTTTTATGATCTTCAAAGCTTACAAATAAACTAATCTTTGTGTTATGGAGTTTTTATTCTTGGCAATAAGAACGCTTAATTAGGATTGGAGGGGAGTCTTTATTTTATTGTCTTGTTGTTTACTAGATCTGCATGGTATGCTCTAGCAGCCATGCCTATGAAAAACAGTTAAACTTAGCTAATGATTTAATAATTTTTTAGTAGATTCCTATTTGTGATATTCAGTCACATCCTTAAATTGTAAAAGCAGTTGTTTTTTAAGTGCATTAATACACTGTTGATAGAATTGTAGCATTATTGACCTACTGTAGTAGTAGGTTCTAGAGAGTAGTTGTGCTCTACCGGGAGTAGTATTTTCTATTAGCAGCACTATTTTGGACTTCAAAAGTGTAGTTCTGGCCTGCCTGCCTGAAAGAGTAAAATTGAAGACTCATGTGAATAATTTATCCAATGCACCTTTGGTTGGTTTTTCCCTTGTTTTTTGTTTGTTAGTAGGATTTGAATACTACTCACGAGACCACATCCTTTTCACACCATCGGAGGTGAGGAGTAGTGGTAGTTGTTGAAAGCATACCTTTATTTCTGCTTTTTGATTAGGTTCTGTGTTTTCCGGTTGATTAATTCATATGTCAGTTCCTAATTTAAGTTTATTGTAATGCATCTTGAAACAAAATACAGGTTCTAATGGCAACTATTTCTTTACGAAGAATGAAAGACAAGGGACTTATTGGATTGCCTCCAAAAACTATAGAGACTTGTTATGTGGAGCTTTCTGGAGATGAACGTGAACTGTATGATAAGATGGAAGGGGAAGTGAAGAGTGTTTTCCAGGATTATTTTGATGCAAGTAGCCTAATTTGCAACTACTCAGCTGTACTTAGCATACTCCTTCGACTTCGCCAAATATGGGTTGATTTGGCCTTGTGCCCTTCAGATCTCAAATCACTACTCCCTTCTAACAACATTGAAGGTACTTGCACAAATGAATATTAGTTTGTTTCTCCTCCTTTTCTTGTTGGTCCCTTGAAGTTTCTGAAATTTCAGTTGCTTTGCATTCTTAGCTTTAGTACCTATCTTACCAGTTCAATGATGTTGAATTAAACTTGTGATAGATTGCATTCGCTTGTCATAGATTGCTTGGAATTGGAAGACTCAAGAGTTTTGCCATTATATTGATTATTAGCTTAAAACACATTGTCGTATGGTGGTGTTTGCATGCATCCCAAAATTTTGGTCTAATAAAATAACTATAAAATAATCTCTCTCCCTATAAAGTCATCTCTTTTTATTACAATAGTAATAAAAAATTCACTCAAATCTTATCTCTCTTCACTTTTTCACCAATTCTCATAAACCAAAATTTTGAAACTCCCAAAATGTTGTATGCAAACAGCACCATTTGATAAGAGTAGTCATTCAGTGGAATGCTGTCCTTGTACCCTAACATTTTTTTATCCAAGTGTTTTTTCGCCAATGCGGATTGTATACTGGTTCGAGCTGTGATTATCTCGTGCCAATTACAGAAAGTAGTTTCCATTAGCGTCTTCTCCTGGTGTTTTTTCCTTGCTTGAAATTTAACTTATAAATCGACGGTGACAAGCAGATGTATCCAATAACCCCGAGTTGCTGGAAAAGATGGTTGAGGTGATGCAAGACGGTGAAGATTTTGACTGCCCAGTTTGCATTTCACCACCAACTAATATTGTCATTACACATTGTGCTCATATTTTTTGCCAAGCTTGTATTTTGAAAACCCTACGGCGCAAACCCTGCTGCCCCCTTTGCCGCCGTCCTTTGACAGAGTCTGACCTGTTCTCAGCCCCTCCAAAAGCCTCTGACACTGATGACCACCGAGTATACTCTTCAAAAACAACCACATCATCCAAAGTCTCTGCTCTTTTGAAACTTCTCCTGGAATCAAGGAGTCAAAATGCAGCTACAAAATCAGTTGTATTTTCGCAGTTCCGTAAGATGTTGATCTTGCTTGAAAAGCCACTAGAAGCTGCTGGTTTCAAGATCTTGCGCTTAGATGGGTCTATGAATGCAAAGAAAAGGGCTCAAGTAATTAAAGAATTCGGAGTCCCAGGACAAGATGGGCCCACAGTTTTGCTTGCTAGTCTTAAAGCTTCAGGAACAGGTATTAACCTCACAGCTGCTTCTAGAGTGTACTTGCTGGAGCCCTGGTGGAACCCTGCAGTAGAGGATCAAGCAATGGATCGTGTCCACCGGATTGGGCAGAAGGAGAATGTGAAGATCATGAGGCTGATTGCTCGAAACAGCATTGAGGAGAGGATATTAGAGTTGCAGGAGAGGAAGAAAAAACTTGCAAGGGAAGCTTTTGGAGGCAGGGGCCTAAAGAATAGGAGGGAGATTGGTGTTGATGATCTTCGTGCCCTCATGTCACTGTGAGCTCTTGTCCCTCTTACCATGTACATATATGTGCCCGAATTTTACTTTTGCTAGGTCACATGTGCATATTCTGTACCCCCTCCTGTTGCGGAACTCGTGCACGCTTCAGGGTTAAGTGTGGATGCACGTAGTTAACCGAAATGATAGATTTTTTTTTTCTTCTTTTTATGTAATCAACAGTCAGTTTTGATGAACTTTTTATGCTAAAGAGGAAGATGGTCGGAATTTGCGAAGTTCAAACTCACATGTAAGCCTGAATCTTCTTAATCGTTTTATAGCTGCACCTGCACCACAGTAGCCTCAGCGAGTATATATATATTCTAAAGAGTTCAAGGGAAAAGATTGAGACTTCCTATCGTGTTTGAATCATTATATAATATCCTTAATAAAACGATAGTGAATTTTTTACCCATTGCCCTTGATGGGCCGGGTGCTAATTTAAAGCAAGCCCAGTACTCATCCAAAGAAAGCCCAATTTTCCAGCCGTCGGAAATAGTCTGAGATTTCTGGACTCTATATGTATATATAGATACTGAAGTACGGAGGAAATTCAGCCCAGAAATCTAATTCAAGATTCTGATTGAAATCTTCATGGTGTTCTTTTCTTTTCTATTGTTCTGAGTCTTTATGGTGACATGATGGTGTTCTTTTCGCTTTCTCGCTGTCATCTAACGTTTCTTTCTCTCTGCCACTGAGGAGAGGGGAAGACGTTCCTGTTTGCATTATCTTTGCCCCGGGAAAGACCAGCGCAGTTATAGTTCTTGCACATTGGGGAAGTGGTTACTGCCCATAGATAATCCCATGAACCGCGAGGACCCCGCCGAGAAATCGAAATCCCCGTACTAACCTTCGCCGGACGACAAGATCAGTATCAACGTCTTCGGGAGAAACCTTGAATTTTCACTCGAGGATTCCGAGGAGGAGGGCGTCGAAGACGGTCTCTACGTCTACAAGAATGTCTTCAACCTGATCCCCAGATCGTTTTGCGGCGCTCCCCGTCTGAGAAAGTTGAAGTTCTTCGGCAACGATATTTCTCTGTTTCCTTCAAGGGTTGCTGATTTGGTAGGGTTGGAATGCTTGCAGGTGAAGCTATCGTCGCCGGCGTTTAACGGCTTGCCATTTTCTGAGTTGAAGGGCTTGAGAGAGCTTGAATTGTGCAAAACCCCGCCTAAGTTGAACGGCATGCCGTTTCCAACCCTGAGTGAGGTTTTTAGGCTCAGCTGAGTCAGCTCCTTAACCAAGCTCTCCCTCTGTCACTTTCAGATCGTGTATTTGCCCAAGGAGATCGGGTGCCTGACGGAGTTGCAATATTTGGACCTGTCGTTTAATTGGATGAGGACGTTGCCGGACGAGATATGTCGTCTGGGTGCGTTGGTGTCGTTGCAAGTTGCGAGTAATAAGTTGGTGGAAATGCCTTCGGGGTTCTCGGGCTTGGAGAGGTTGGAGTACTTGGATTTGTCGTATAACAGGTTGACGAAGTTGGCGAATCTTGAATTGAGAAGAATGTCGAAGCTCAAGCGATTGACTGTGCAGCATAACAAGGTTCTGAATTGGAGCGAAATACCCGGGTGGGTGTTTCGTAATTTGGAAGGGAACGGTAATGATAGTACCAGAACTGTGTCTTCTAATGAGTCTCGGAGAACGTTATCGGATAGTAGCAAGTCAGGGAATCGGTGGAGGCGGCGGCATTGTTATTTGGATAAGATAAGTGGGAAGGAACGTCTGAGAAATGGGAATCAGGAGTGGAAAGGTGGGGATAATTTTGAGGAGTCGGGTGTGGTGGAGGATGAGAATCGTAAACAAGGGAATGATGGTATGCTTAGTTGTGAAGCTTGTGAGAAAGGTGCATCAGACATTGTTGTACATCACGATGACGTTGATAATGAATGTCCTTCTGGGAAAACTGGAAGTGGAAATTTGCTTAGTAATGGTGGCGACGAGGACAACGAATTCACTTTTGTGAGTTGCTCATCTAATGGCCTCGACTCTAGTCCAAGAAGCGAATGGGGTATCAAAGAACGCTCCGAGCATGAATCTGGTAAGGAAGATGAAGGCACCTCTTCAGAACCGCAGAAAGGTGCCCATTGTGCTATGAGGCGTTTCAATAGTGATCTTGATAATCCCAAACCTTGCAAGTATAGGAAACCATTTGTTGATGCCTCATATTCATCACGAAAGTACAGCGAGTTATCATTTTGTAGCGCCGAGGATTATCTACACAGCTCATTGAGCAGTTACGAGCTAAATTTGGATCTCAACTCACGTGAGGTCATTCTCTTGGACAGGGAAAAGGATGAATTGTTAGATGCCATTACACGCACTGCTCAAGCATTCGTGTCGTTTCATTCTGAGCGACTAAATTGTTTGAACGCTGATAGCGGTGAGGCTGCTGTCGATAACCTGAAGATTGCGTCATTGCTTTCTCTTTTCGTGTCAGATCACTTTGGGGGTAGTGATAATTACTCTGTCGCTGGAAAAATGCAAAAACTAAAAGCTGTATCCTCTTCAAACTACAGGAAGCCGTTTGTCTGTAGTTGCGTAAGTGGAAACAATGATAATACTAGGTTATTAACCGATCCAACCGTGGGCAATTTAGAAGCACATACTAGCTTTTCTGATCTTTGTGAAAAATATATCCGTTCGATCAAAGTAGTACGAAAGTCCGCAATAGTTCCAATTGGTACTCTGCAGTTTGGTGTATGTAGGCATAGAGCATTGCTCATGAAGTATTTATGTGACCGTTTGGATCCTGAAATACCTTGTGAGCTTGTCAGGGGTTACCTGGATTTTATGCCTCATGCCTGGAATATGATTGTCATCAAGAGAGCTGATTCATGGGTGCGAATGATAATTGATCCATGTCACCCACATGATATAAGAGAGGAGACAGACCCAGAATATTTTTGTAGGTACTTTCCGCTCAGCCGAACCTTAATCCCTCTGTCAAATGAAAGTAGGGTGTTTTAATTTTCCTTCTCTGTCCACTGGGGAAGAAATTGTAAAAGGTCCTTTTAGTTCTCTTATTCGGTATCAACTTGGATCAGTGGAGACTGTAGCAAAGGTGCGTACTTTGGAAGTATACAGCAATTCAATAGATGGGATTGTGCATTTTGTGGGCAGCTGTATAGGGGAAGTAAGAATTCTAGGGTCTCTGAAGCACCCCTGCATAGTAGAATTGTATGGACATCAGATATCTTCCAAATGGGTTCCGTCAGAGGAGGGAAAACCGGAGCATAGCAATATTATTCAGTCAGCCATTTTGATGGAGGCATGGAGCATGTGAAAGGGGGGTCTTTAAAAGAGTATTTGGAAAAGCTGTCAAAGGATGGTGAAAGGTATGTCCCAATGGGGATGGCATTGTGTATTGCTAGAGATGTCGCTTCTGCATTGGCTGAGCTGCATTCAAAACACATCATTCATCGTGATATAAAAAGTGAAAACGTTTTGATTGATTTGGATACCAAGAGTGGTGATGGAACACCTCTTGTGAAGCTATCAGCTATGTGATTTTGATACAGCAGTCCCGCTCCGGTCTTTCTTACATACATGCTGCATTGCCCATAAAGGAATACCTCCGCCTTCTGTTTGTGTTGGAACACTGCGCTGGATGGCTCCAGAGGTTATGCGGGCGAGGGATATTGAACCTAGTAGATATGGTCTGGAAGGGGATATTTGGTCATTTGGGTGCTTGCTTTTTGAGTTATTAACATTGCAACTCCCCTATTTGGGTCATTCTGTATGGAAGATGGCTAAGTCTATTGCGAGGGGCATGCGACCACCATTGACAGGTGAGCTGGAGGTACTGTTGTCACGAAATGAGCCTGAATTGGCTCAATCTGGTATAGAGCTTGGGGCATCCGAGACCGATTCAGAAACAATTATATTTCTTGCTGATTTGTTTAACCAGTGTACAGAAGCAAATCCAACAGCTCAAAATATCCATAAGATGTTGCTTTTGCACAAGCAATGTTAGAATTTTTGTAGAAAGGACTTTGTGCTATTCCTTCTCTAGAATCCACATGTAGGACCTCTGATCAAGAATCACTTTGGAATCTGATTTATATCAGATCTAATAGAAGAATGTTTTTTTTTTCTTTTTGTAAACTTTGGATTAGGCCTAATTCTTGGTTGTTCACCACTTAGGCAAACTCTTAACGAAAGTTGTTACGCCTTCCAATTTTAATTAGGCAGCCCCAGTGTTTTTTCTTTTTCATCTCTGTTTTGGTTTCTGTTAGAGGATAAGCCCTACTATATATCTTGAAATGAGAAAATCTAGGAACTTGAAAGAGACCGGCGAAAGAGGGAAGAACAGGGAATTAAAAGGAAAGTAATTTATATAGTTCAATCTCTGTTGATGTCCTTCTGTTCTTAACTTGATGTCCTCGGTGTACTTATGTTTATAAGTCATACACTTCCTTAATTACCAAAAAAAAAACCCTAATAAATGAGAAGCCAAAAAGAATGGAAGGGTTTACGCAAGGTGGGTACACAGTGTTTCTCCTCGTTATCCCCCCCCCCCCAAAAAAGAATGGAAGTACTGAACTGATTTTTCTTTTTTCTTTTTTTTTTAAGCTAAAAAAAGCCTTCAAGAAATTCGAGCATAATGAGGCTACCGTGATTCAAATCGTAGTTGAGAGCAAGCCTTTTGTCCTAGGCACAACCCGCACACCACTAAACTACCACCCCTGATGGTCTGAACTGATTTTTCTTGATTATACTAATAGGTGAAATTTTCACTTTTCCTATTCAACAATAGTATATTAAGTATAACCTTAGACATCTAAGAAGATAATGTCTCCATAATAAACATTCGCAGATAAAGAGACAGACGGCAGTTCAGAGAAATCTAATTTCTTTTGGATTTGGTTGAGTAAAGAAGTCATTTCCTGATCAAGAAATCTAATTTCTTTGACAATTCCAGTGAGTGTGCCAGGAGTTTGGTGGAGCTCGCGGGCCACTCGACCTTTGCGAGCCCAAAAAGCCACCTTTGTGGTCTCTACACCTTGAACAGTGCGAATGGAATGGTCCGTTTTCTGGTTATCTTGTCCTACAGGAGAGTTGCTTCCCGAACTCTCGTAGCAACTGACACACATTGAATAACATGCAGAGGTGCTTAAAAAACAAAACAAGAATTACATGAAGAGGTGATAGCTCTACCCAAATGCAAGTGCTTGAATTCAGGAGGGTTCCTTAGATTTACAAGCTAGAGCTCTAGCATCTGAAAATATGAGCAATTACTCAAAAGAAGTTCATCAGAGAAATATACATTAATGCCGTTTGAGCCGAATGGAACCCTCCTTTTCTGATAAAGGGTTCAGAGATCAATCCCATTCGTTTGTAGCCGTGTTGGAAAGCCACAATAATTCTTGAACTGCAGGAAATAAACCACCCGATGTGGACAATGTCCTAAGAATGAAGAAGTGTTAAATTATTGGGAATCCTGGTGAACCCAATATCGAATTTGCATAAGATGCTACGGCGATGTAGACAGTACACTTAAAGGGTTGTGCTTGACTTGAAGAATTGCGAGGCTTTACCTATAGCTGAGTTTGCTCCCATTTCCTCCGATCCGACGTGTTTGTTCTAATTTGCCCAGAATTTTCTGGGATTCTGTAGAAGGGAAAAACTCTAGATGCTAGAGATTAGCTATTGTAGTTGATTATCATGCCATTTGTATCACATACCTTTATATCTGCGAACATGGCTTATAACCAGTGTGGTATAAAGCGTATACTTAATATAGAGTACTGATCTAAGCACTTCGTCAAAATTAGGGTAGAGGTGAAGAGAACTTGAAGAACTGTTTGAATGCCTTTGAACCAGAGTTTTAGCAGGACACTGGCCATAATTGAAAAGAGTAGGGTGGCAATCAAGGCAGTAAGGTTTTACAAGCTTGGTTCGTCAACCTTAAGGATGTTTTCCAGCTAGAATGTCTAATGTGCATTGGAAATCTGAACTAGGCTAGAGCTAGACATAATTTTCTGCATAGCTTTCGGACGTCTCAGGAAAATAGGACCTGGTTGAATACTGGGGTTTCTCAGAGAATGTATTGACCTGAAACTACCTGGTGGTATGCTGTGGAATTTTCTTCTCCGCAGATTGGGTAGATGTGCACTTATTGTATTTGTAGGTATGCTACTGGTCTTGTGGCCTGCTGTGTTTATGCCATAATGATTGCTGATGTTGCTGCTGGTGTTATTGATTATAGCCCGTGTCTGTTAACGGTATTTTGGCTGCTACTCCGGAAAGTTGGTACATTTCCGATAAACTGCTGGATTAAGCTTATTGCTATCCTGGAAGTTGAGTTGTGCTGGTTTTGTGCTGGGCAAGCTGTCAGCACATCTGTGGGTTCTATTGTACAGCTGCAATTTGGGTATTGTTGCTGGAATGCTGGTCTATGCAGCATATTTATGTTCCTTGTTGTGTCGATGTAGCTCTCTACAGGGTATGTTTATGGATATGCTACTGGTTCATACTGGATTTGATAAAAGTCACCCTGGACAATATTCTGGGCTGCGGGTGATCAGTACTACTGGTATTAATCTCCTGGTTCGGGCTGTTGTTCTATTGCTGGAATTCTAGTTCTATGCTGTCTAATTGCGCCCCTTCTTGTGTTGTTGAAGCTCTCTGGAGTGTCTGACTTTAAGTCATTTTTGCAGTTGTATTCTGTTTCAATGGAGGTGCGGCTGGTTCATCCAGGGTGGTCTGATGGAGCGAGTTGTGTTCAATGGGTTACTGCTGGTCATGCTAGTTCGCTGTTGCTCTTGTCTAACTTAGCTGTGCTCCTTACTGTTCTTGTAGCTTGGGTGCATAGATTTGGCACTTTGTATCCTTGCAGTTGCAGCCTCTGTTTGGTTACCATTGCGGAGTTTGGTAACATTGTTTCCTTCGGCCTGTGTATAAAGGCTCTGGTTTTTCACCCGTTCCTTTTGCGGCTCTATAGAAAAGGGTATTGACCCTTTCTACAGTTTCTCAAGCGAACACTTTATCAAGAGTTCTCCAGTTGAGTTCAAGGAGCTTGGTCTCATGAAAATGAAAACTCAAGCCAAGTCCAATGGTAGAATGTTCAAGTTTAATTTAATTGACATTCGTGCGCTCTGTCACTGTCAGTCTGCACCTTATCGAGCCGATCTCGAGCTGAGTTCAAGTATCATGGTTGATTTTACCTACCTAGAAACTGAACTCAGGAAGGTAAGATAGAATTATATTCATGAATCTTTAAGATAGAACTATATTCATGAATCTTTCTTTGCTTTTGGTTATTCGGTCTGTAGAAATCAGCAAAAGGAGCATGCGACCTCATTTGGGAGGTATGAATTTCATCACCCCTTTGTCCCCCTTTCTTCAATCGGACACTACCCTCACATTGGAATGTGGTGCAATATGTAATTGAAATTGGGATGGAGTGCGGAGTCAGGTCTCGAACTCAGGACATTGATTTTGATACCATATGAATCTACCACTTATCACAAAAACTTAAACGGATAGAAAGATGAAGATTTTATTATTTAAATTATATTCTCTAACACTCTTCTCTTCGTATGCAGGTGGTACTTTTTCGTCTTTGTAGCACCTGTTTTCGTTAACTAATATTATAATACAGTACACTATTGGATATACCTCTATAACTCTAAAGAAACTGCAGCTTTTACCTCAGTAGATAAGTACTCCTGTACTAACAAATTAGTATACGTGGTTATTTCTCTCCACGAATCAGCTTCAGTGACATTTGTAATAAGGCTACAAAGAGGTCAACGGGTTTCACTCGGAACCTGTTGACTAAATCTTTCTAATGGATGGGTTGTCAACGTACCTGGGGTCCTCAGAAGGAACTGTTTTAGACATACTTGGGTCAAGATCCTCGTTGGTAGTAACACTGAATGCAGGAAAACTATTAATGGCGCTAGCATTTAATGGAAAGCCTTTTTTATATTGGCTAATGGAAACCCATTTGGCATTTACTAGTGGGGTAATTGCACTCCAAAACAGAATCCCTCCAATATATATTTTACCAACTCAGCTTTCCTTATATTTTTCCAAAAACTGGGTAAGTAATATGTAATATGTAAAAGTACTTAAAAAGGATAACAGCAAAGAACCAATGCTTGCATGCCACTAGAGGCTTTGCACAAAACCAATTAAAGCTCTGACATCTCTGTGGATTATTTTCTAACCTCTTTGGTAGTTTTCTGTCATTTGCACCAACCTGTAGTCTTTTCCTGAGGCACTCCAGAAACTGAAAATTTTCTCCATCGCTTACTTCTTCCTCTCTTTCCATTTTATCTGTCTCAGCCACACATTTTCAATTTTTTGTCACTTCAGGTTTCTCATGTCAATCTGAGAAGCCACGTTTGTATGTTTCTACTGCATGTAAAATAATAATATAGAAAGAGAAAAATGTACATTATATATATCATGTCATATAGCTACTTCAAGTTTTAGTCCTTGGAAACCACCGTTTGGCTATTCTTGATTGTGATGCAGTCTATTCTCGCACAGAAGTTTCACTATCCACTTGCAATTTTGCTTTAAACAGTGAGATCTTGATCAAACAAACACTATTTACTCCCTGTGTTTCAAAATTCCTAGTGTTCTCAATACCTTTTTGCAATTCATTACATAACAAGGAAGTATTTCTGAAAATGGGGAGTGTTTGACTGTTTTGCTTTGAAATGTTCTGCTAGAAGACTCCATTTGATTATAATCTTATTTCAGGTTATCACCATGAAAGCTAAGAGTCTGGATTCCTGGCGGAACTTCTTTCATGGAGCAAATTCTAGTATCTTTGAGATTATTGACCATGCAATCATAGTGGCAGCTACAGATCACCCAAAGGAATTCAGGCTTCAAAGAGGTCAGATTGCTGAGCAACTTTATTCATGCCAATGGACTCAATTTTGTGGATGTAATCACAATGGGTTAGAAATTCCCAAAAAGACCAAACATCACGATCTCACTGGTGATTGTGTACGTGGGATGGCTAAGAACCGGTTAACTGGCCATACTGGTGATCTGGTAAGTGGTAGAGGTAAGCAGACTAAGGTTGATAACCATATGGATGATCATGAAGAGATGACCATGAGCCAGGTGAGCAAATATAGATACAGAGAAGCTGAGGCCTTGATAGATGAGATCGATGAAGAAAATGAGATCTTTGGTGAGGTCATAAGGATCAAGGAGCTTCTTGATAACAGTCAAGAGCAGGTTTGTCTTAATTTTCACTTCAAGGCCCAATTCAGCTTTAGAGTAAAATAAATGAGATACTGTTGTCAGATCACATGCTGGGGATATGCCCTGATTATTTTAAGCATTTTGCTGTTTTGTCTATGGTTACATGTTTATTGTTTCATTATGGTGCAGTCTGAGACAGTATTATTTGAGTCGTTAAGGAGGCTGCAATTGATGGTTCCTTCTGTTGAAGTTCTGCAGGTAAAAACTTAATGCATTTTAAGTGGTTTACGTTGATTTTTCTCTACGTACAAGGAGTATCAATCAGCGGCTAGATCTGTCATTGCTAACTCAGCTTGCTATTTTTGGAACAATTCAAATCTCTAATGGCGCGCTTATTCTTTGTATAGAAAAAAAACAAATACTCATTCTTCCAAATATAGTCATTATTTCAAGTTCTATTTGTGTTTGTTTATCATTACTTCTACAGAACCAAAATTAGTCTATTACAAAATACTTCTTTCCAGCCCTTTATATGGGTCCTGTTTTGTTGTCTGTTTATTGGTTTCTGAGTTTCTTAAGAACCTCATGTCTCAATGTCTCACTCTCCACTGTAACAATTTTATTATTCATTGAGATGATCCTGTGTCCACAAAGCATCAATATCAGACACAGTTAATTCTCTGTGAGTTCAGCTTGCACTAGAAAATTCTTTAGATTTCTCATCAAGTTATCGAATTTCAGGACAATTTATTTTTTCTGAAATTTTTGTATGTACAAATGAGCTTGAGCCTTGAGGTTGCTTTAGTTACTAATGCTGCTTGCATTGTTTTCTGAAGCTGTTGAAAGGTAGATGCTTCTTATCACTTCAAGAGAAACATTGGAAATATTTTGCATTCTTTTCTGATCTTCTATTATGTTTCTTATAGCACTTACATTGATGAATGCTTCACACTCATGTCAATTCAAGAATTTGGTGATGTCATCTCAGCTTCATAAGACTACGTGGGAACGGCTCCAAATGATCTTTCCAATAATACTTCCATTCACTATATTTTGCAATTTTTTGGATCTTCTATTAGGTTTCTTATAGCACTTACATTGATGAATGCTTTACACACATGTCAATTCAAGTATTGGGTGAAATGAAGTCTTCTCAGCTTTATAAGACTACGTGAGAACGGCTCCAAATGATCTATAATACTTCCATTCACTTCTAAATTTGTTCCGGTTGCTTGATGCTCTTGATTTCATATTCAACTTAACTAGCCAGGCTTATCGTCGAAGGACTAGCCAGGCATATGTCTGAGTTGTCAGGTTTGTAATCGAATTTTTTCCCTTCAGGCAACAAAGATAGGAAAGGCAGTAAATTCTCTTCGAGGGCACTGGTCAAAGCAGATAAGTCAGTTTGCACGTACACTTGTTAGGTATGTGTTTGGTCCCTCTATCTATTCACCGTCTACATTGACAGTTTTCCCCTCATACCTGGAATTGATACCAAGTTAATCTAATGCAGCCGTACTATATCTTTCAGAACATATTGTTAATGAAGATTCGGTTTCCTTCTTATTACATCTTGTAGTGGTATCTTTCTTAGTATTCGTCTCTTTCATATAGGTGGACAATGAGTGGCAGAGATCATTAGATAACCTCTTAGGTTATTCAACTTAATGACCTATGGATCTTCAATAATTGTCTGCGGAGTTATTCAGATAGTTGCAGTTCATTAACTGTATCCTACCAGATGACTTAGGAGGAATTTTGACCAGAGCCCTTGTTTCTGGCCTATTGGTTGATATAGGGTTCTAATTCCTTCAATAGATACCACCAATATGACATTCTCTTGAAATGCAATGCATTTTCCTTGTCTTGAACATTTTAAAATGTAATCTAGAGAGTATTAATCTAGACGTGCTATATGTCAATGAAAGCATATATTCATGTCAAGATATAGCCAAATATCACTGAAAGCTTCAGCTGGCTATAACTAGGCTAATGCTATATATGCTATTTTGCATAAGGTATTCTGAGACTTACATGTTTGGATTGTTAGCACTTCTACTACTTTACTGAGATGAGTGTTGATTTAAATACTTATTCTTTTTTTTCTAAATGTTGATTTAAATACTTCATTCGTCCAATGTGATGACAATTTATTCCATTGCCCAACATCAGACTGTAACTGTATTTCAATGTCAAAGTATGAATAAATGAAGACAAGGAACTCAGTATTAGAAGAATGCAGTTTTAGGAATGTATTCTACCATCGTTGTCCGACCTTCTTAGAAGTAAGATCTCCACCTAATAGTTGCAATGCTTTAGTTATTGCAATTTCCTGAATTGGATATGCAGTTTTATGACATTTCTATGTTCTTCAATCCGTCATCAATTTCCTATGCAAACACACCCAAATAGTTAGAAAAATATTACAGAGGAGAGGCAACGTAAATGAGGGAAAGTGTTCATCTCATGCATGGAACCACATGAAGATATAACCAATCATGTTTTAAACATGCACCAAACAACCATGTTCCTTTTGAGGGGCAAAAAAAAAGAATGTACTCTTCCTTCGCTAAAATTTATACTCTGATACATTTATCTTAGAGTGATGCTCAAGTCATAGGTCACATTGCAGAGCTTCAGACATGCATTTTTCCCAAAGATAGAAGGAACCTAGAAATGTCCCATACTTAATCATGTTGTTCTGTTTGAAGATTTAAGGTCAACGTTTTGAAAATAACTGCACTGACACATATACTTGAATCTGTAGAATAGATTGTTTCCCTGCAGATATTTAACCTTTAATTTTCTGGCGTAATTGCAACCAAAGTCCCTTTGGTAATGAAAAGTTGCAAATAAGCTCCCAAGGTAAGAAAAACGGCAAATAGCTCCCTGAGGTCAATATTCCGTTAAAAACAGATCTCTTCATACATTCAAGACTTTGGGTGCTATTCCTAAATTTTTCTCTAGCACTATGCCCTGTGTTACCTGACACCAAGTGGATGTGGGTGCTAGCATGCTTTAAACAAGTTGAATGATTTGGATCCATTTGGAAACCTAGGCAAGAAACTTGAAATGACACGGCGAAAGAGTAATTGAAGTCTTGGTGATTCATCTAATATGGAAACCTCCATTGAACAGATATTTTCGGCACTGACTAATTATCTTCAAAAATGGTAATTATTTTCATTGAAGAAAGCAATAATCAGCTTATAATGAAGGCAGTTCTGTTGAAATGGTTATATAAAATCAGCATGCATATTGATGAAAAGATCCCTGAGACAAATTGAAAAACTTCTCTTTCTTGCAATCTTATGTTACATTAACATGAGTTAGACAGATACTTTGCAGCTTAAATCTGTATGGCCAAATTTAGCTTGAAAGAGTTGCTTACGAGGGGTAAATTTGCTTAAGCCTCTAGAAAAGTGTTCTATCTATTAGAGCCTGGTTGTTGTTTACTGCAGTGGTTGGAAGACAAGAGTGAAAGATTGGATTGATGTTGCAGCAGCTCTTGAAGGTAAGGAAAATAGGAGCCTACCTTTTCCTTTAGTCATCCTTTAATGAAGACTAAAATTTGACCTTTATTTGATCCCTCATTTGGTGCAGAAGGTTTTACATATTCTTCCCCCAGCACGATTGTTGACAAAGAAGGGCTTCCTTTTCCTCCATTGGATGAGGGGGCTCTCTTTGCCACTCATATTCCAGTAGAGCTCTCCCAGGTATCCATTTTGTTAGGTTTTGGCACGACAACGGTGGTACTCATAAAAAAATGTAGTATAAGCATTTTATGGTCTTCTGCTGACTGAAGCTGCTTCTTTGTGTTTGTTAACCGTCCTGATGCAAAGTTCTTTGATGGCATTGATGATGATGGAAGTGAGTTATTTATGAGATATTTTATTTTATCATGTGTATCTTGGTTCTTTACATATCCCAAAACTTAAGCTTTCGGCTCCTGAATGTTGCAGATCCTATGAACAGCATGGTTGATGAAAAGAATCATGAAAGAGAAAGAGAGCCCCTGCCAGAAAAACAAACCTATACCAAGAATGAGCCAAAGATTCCCAAGAAGGCAATTACATCTATAAATGACAAGAAGGACCACCTGATACAGTTAAAATCTGTCAATCAGGTAACTGAATCCAGTAAAACTGAATCTGGGCCAAGGATATCTCAAAAACTGACTTTGGTGCAGAAGTCCAACAATAAAAATGAGTTTAGGAACAATCCATACTGGAATATAAGCGATAAGAGTCCATCAATCAGTACTGTACAAGATGTAAGTATCATCAGTATTAAGTTTTTGCAATTTTCAACTTCAAGCTTCAATCTCCATCTGACCCATGTTACTTTCTTATCAAGAGACATAAGATCCTTGATAATGTTGGATTCCAAGCAAAACTCGAAGCTACAAAGAGGAAACTTCAAGATGGGTACCAAGAAGCCGAGAAGGGTTTGTACACTATCCTTTTCTTTTATGTTTACATTTCTTTCCTTCTTTGTTTCACCCCTCTGAAAGTAACTTTGAACATTTAATTATGTTTTATTCTTCTTTTTTTCATTTTAAACAGCTAGAAAGCAACGAAGAACACAGTTCCTGGACTTTGATCAACTTCCTAAACCAAAGCTTGGCCTTAGAAACGCTCATCTGAAACACAAAAATCACTCCCCGCATTAGCCAAAAGTAAGGCACTAACTTCTTGATCTTGTTGATATGGTATTCTCTATGTTGTATTTTTCATTCACATATTGGAAGTCTATAATGGAACAAAAAACTTTAACTTGTGAGTTAACCATACTATTGTTTGGTTCAGTCATGAGCTGCCTTAGAGGACACTGTTGGGACCTGGTTGCATTGCCTGTCTATTCCATGCAGGTACGGGGAACTTTTGTTGAGCTTTTACTCCTGGAGACATAAGAAACCCTTGCGCACTGAAGTTTTGTATGGATTATGGAACAAAGAAGAAACTTCATCATCTTCCATTGACTAGAGGAGTTTTAAGTATACAACAAGCTTTCACAAACTAGTTCAAGGCCCTTAAAAGTTTCCCCTTCTACCTTATTTTTTTTCCATATTCATAACCAAAGAATACCTCACCTCACTTGCAAATTAAGAAGTAGTTGGAGCTGCGTAATCAAATTTGGTTTGAGATTGTCACATGAAAATTGGGTGACATATGCAAGTGAAATGAATTTCTGCAGTTTTTAGCAATTTCACTGCATTGTATGAATGTGTACACCCAGCTAAATAATTTATATTTGACAATATGTGCTGGTCGATGAGATAACTGTCTCACTTAGAAACTCTTATCTGCATGACTACATTGAGTGACTCTATGTTCAACTCAGGTTGATCTCATTACAGGATTATACATACAGAACATTATTTTCGGATCAACAAATTCGAACTACTAATATTTGTTACAGAAAATTATACTTTGTATCCTCCAACTACCACATAATTTCAACTTTGCACCCTAAATTACCGAACTTGACACATTGCACCCCAATATGTTTACACTTTGTATCTCACATAAAGATCTCATCTTTAAAATCAATGAAAAATAGGACTTGTACCCAATCTTAACGGTGAATCGCGACATGGGATGCAAAGTGTAAACTAATTTTTCATTTGGGGTGCGGTTCAATGTGGTCGAATTCGGTAGTTCGAGATGGAATTTGCAAAATCAGTGTAGTTAGAAGGTGGAAAGTGTATTTTCCTCTACTTGTTACTACCTTTCATGACAATTGCGAGTGTGGTTTCAGTTGAAGAAACATTGCTGGATAAATATTTTGCCATCTCTCTGGTCACCTGCTTTCAAAGTGTCTAGTCCCCTGGAGTAGTGGTTTGAATGCCTGCACATCTTTGGGTGTAACCTATGTTTGGCCAAGAGAAAAATATTCACCATTTTGAGTGAATATTTTGAAAGCTCCCATTACTTGGAAGCAGCCAAACAGGGTTATTGTTTTGCAACTTGGCATCATAGCCACTACCACTGGGAAGGAAAATTTCCCTGAAATTGAAGATAAGCCCTTGCACTTTTTAAGGGATCTAATTTTGACTGCACTGTTATTCTGTTTGGACATGACATTCATTATGTGAATGTCTTCAGATTTACGTATAATATGGCATTCCATATTGGTGATGTTCCATTTTTATTTGTTGCTATTACATCTCTTATGGTGCCTCCAATTACTTTCCTTTATGAGGCAACCAAATTACAGTTATGTTTGTGTTGAAAAATTTTTGGTATTGGGTTTAGTGAAAAAGTGAAGAGATAGGTAATTTTTTATATTTTTATGGGAGAGAGAGATTATATTGTAGTATTTTATTGTGAGTTGGTGAAATATTTTGTGAAATTTTTGGTGCAAACGCACCTTACGTCCCATACATGTGGTGGGGGGAAATGTATGCAGGATGTTCAACAAGAATAAGCGAATAAATTCATCGAAAGATACAGTTTTGAAGCGAATATAAAGCAAGTTATAGAAAGGACCCAGGCATCACCTTGAATATTTTGGCTCAAGTTGTCTCATATAGTGAGAGATTGAGCCATCAAGTTGGAATCCTAGAGGCTACAGGCTTTGCTAGGAAGCAGCATTGTGCTACTTTCCCTTGTAGTCTTGAGGAAACCCTTAATACACATCATCTTTCTTTTGTTTAACCTTCTTCTCATTACGTATAAAGATAAAGACATAAGAAACAAGACAGATAACGCCCCCCCCCCCCCCCCCCACCACCACTCGTTGCAACTTTTTCATAAGAGGGATCGAATACTAGCTTAGACTTGTGGATAAATGTTTCCAAATAAGAAAAACCAAGTAGAAATCTCACCGATATAGTTTCTAGTGAAACTGAATTCATGTAAATTGCCCGACAAAGAAAAAATTAATTAGCCAAAATGGATGAATATTGCACGCAGCGGCGATTCAGAAGGCCATGTTCTGAACAACATTGCTGTAAAATCACCGCGACATATATATGTACTTTTGATTTTGGGGCCTACACAAGAGTAAACAAGACAGGAACTAGAAACAAACACCAAGAGGACACACATGGCCCCCAGATCAAAGATGCTAGAAAAGCCTAAAATTTGTAAAACAGAGGAACTTGGGTGATTTCAAAAACAAAACAAAAAATTACTAAAAAATTCACCCTGTTCCGATTAATTCCAACTTTATCACCAAGAAGTTGTAAATTCATGAAATTTTTTTATTTTTATTTTTAAGAATTATACATGTGAAACTAACCTAACCTCCTTAAAGTCGATGCATTAAAAGCAATCAATGGATATCCCACATTATGCTCTAATGTTTACAAGTATAATTGACCATACGAGATTGTGTATCGATGATGATAACCACTCCATTAATACAACCTTGAACCATACGTATATATTAATTATCCAAATGGGGTCACTTTGAAATCTGAAGCTTAACAACCACGACCCTCCGCATTCAATGAGTAGGATTCTCTGGAGCACTGAATTTGCTTTTTTTACACAAAATGGGAAATTTAAGAAGAAGCTAGCACAACTAACTCTGTTGGCTGAGTAGGTTTGGCAATGCTTTTTTATTTATTCTGCCAAACGATTGGCGGATTTTGACTTTGGACGAATTTCATGTGGCTTATTAGTAGCTCCACCACATTGTTGACCTTAAACTGCTAACCATCTTTTGTCAATTCATAGACGTTTGACTTTGACTCCAGAAGAACCAAAAACAAAGTCCTCGGTGCTCTCTCTTTGGTGCTGTTCGACTTTTACCACGTTGTTACAGCAAGACACAAATTTGAAGAGATTTTTCTTTCTTTGGCATTTAAAATTTAATTAGTTGCAGGGTGGTGGCGTAAGCACCTTTTGTTGTCTTCCTTTTTCTTTTGTTAACTTTTCCTTGTTTGTATTCTTTCTGCTCTGAAAGTACAGCTCGTCAAGTGGGGTTTCATACCGGGACCGCGGGACGCGTGATGACACAGTGGAATGGAGCCGATCATATAGAACCAACAGCTGTGCCCAACAAAGAGACGTGGCACCGCGCAAGGTTGCACGGAGTACCATTCCAAATGGTGGCACAAGGCTAAACTGCAAATCATTGCCATCGCATTATCCTCTTCCAGACCATTTTCCTAAGCTTCAAAGCTGCATATATATAAATATTTGAATCTGGGATCATTTGGGTTTCCGGAGTACTGTCTTCACTTCATTAATGCTGTGCCAATATGCATGCATGCTGATAATGATTCACCCCCTTTGTCCCCGCTCTTGTGCAGAGAGGTTTGATCTCATTTATAATAACCTGTGGACTCAGATTTTTCGTTGTAATTATAAAGCCAGTCAGTCAAAATTAGGACACTTGCTTCAAAGCCAGCCAGTTATCTGACCTTTGTAATTTGAAAAAAAACAAAAAAAAATTACTTGTTTTTCTCAAATTGGGAGGAGAAAATAATCTTAGGAACAGAGATGAAGAGGAAAAGAACTCTCCAAACAGACCTTTTTTGTTACCTTTTCGTTAAATTTGTTTTTGCTGGTCTCTCCAAACAAAAGGAGTAAGCGTCTTATGATCTTATCCTATCTATAGGAACCCAAGATGTATATTTATATGGGACACAAGTGTTGGAAGTTGCAATCTCTTATGAGTCTTATCTATATCCTTTTTGTCCTGCAGCTTCAAATGGTTTGTTTAACAAAGGGCCCATTTATTTGCTAAGAAATTATAAATATATCCAGGTTGTTGAGATTCAGACATCAATGTCATTATTTCTGGAATTCACTTCAGATTTTGTTTTCTATTTTCAATAATTAGTACTTCTTCTCGTAGTTCAAATTTGTATGACAATATTCTTCTAGGGACTTATTTAGTACGTGTTTAAGGAGTTGTTGTATGTGTTGCACTCATTTATAATAATAATAGATAAAATAAAAATCTAAAAAAAGTTGTTTTTATGGAATCCATTTGTCTGTTATTAAGGGGCTGTTCGATTTGTTTGTATTCTCAGGATTTTTTGAATCCTGAGAATACACAAACCGAACATATTTTTTAACATCACCTAAAAACAACTGCAGCACTTATACCAATAAAGTTAACATCAACTAAAAATTAACAAAACACAAAAAAAATTCTCAAAAGACTAACAAAACCGAACAGCTCCTTGGTTGTCGTAGGCTGCGTTTGTCACTAAAATTTTACCCAAAATTTTATCTCTCTCCTAATAAAATACTCCAATATAATCTCTCTCTTCCATAAAAAAATATAAAATATTACAAAAACTATAAAATATTACCTCTCTCTTCACTTTTTCACTAAATCCAATACCAACACTAAGCTCAATACCAAAAATTTTACCACACAAATCCACCCGCAGTATTGCTTTTTATCTAGCTTTGGAACACCTGGCATCCTCGAGACAATCGGTAGTGCACCTCAGCCAATCACGATACGTATCTTTGGTATATGAACAATGTCAAAGACATCGACCGTACACGTGGCAATAAAGAGAAACTGTCACGTCAAATCGGTAATTTAAACAAAATACAAGGTTCAGGTTTGATAGGATAGGATTTTACTTTACTTACGTACGAGTCACCCACCACAGAATCGAATCTAATATGTTAATCTTCAATGACGTGTCACTTATAAATACCAGAGTGCGGACCACGTGTCGAATCAAAAGATGTCCAATCTGAGTAGTAATGGATAACGTGTCGTGTCTTGTTAAGAAATATGACAAAAAGGACAAAGCTGGCAGCGCTTTGCAAAATGGATTCTTGTACTATGGGTTGTGTACACGTGGTTGATTTCACGTGATAAATGATAAGCTCCTGTATCTGGATTTTAGAGCGTGGAAGTTTTTAAACTACCGTATGTTATTATTGTACACCGGGCATTACATTTTTCAATAGTCATAAAAAAATATATGTATAATGTGTGATAAATATTAAAAATAAATATAAAATAAGTCTCCTGTAATATATAAAAAAAATCGAATTAATTAATGTAATAACAAAAACATAAATTAATCTTTATTATCTCACAAAAATATAGAAGTAATCCCTAGTAGAGGGATTAAAGGAAAATAAAAGTGAAATCATATGGACTAATTTTATGTTTTTCTTAGTACATGGACTGATTCGATTTTCGCGTATATCACATGGACCGATTTTACATTTATCCCTAAATATTAATTTTAAGTAATGTAATGTTGCGACAAAAAATGTGACTTAAGTTTTTAGAGTATGACATAATCGTGAATATTAATTTTTCACAATGTCGATGAAAGGATTTTTACTTATTCTAATTGTTGGTCTCTTTCCTAATAAAAACCATATCCTTTTAAAGAAAGAGTTGGACCGTTTATCAGATTTAAGGAATTCATAGTTAGTCATTCTAATGGGTCCATTTTGATTCAAAGATTTAAGGTAGATTTATTTTCACATTTCAAATTTTTAAAAGAAAATTTTGAGAGACTTGACTTTCACAGAATATAAAGAGCCGATGAATTTTTTTTATAAACCTCAAGGTATTAGTCTGGATAGTCGAGACTTCGAGCTTAGGATTTGCTTCTTTTGAGGTGTTAAGAGGCTGTGTGGCGTAGAATGAATGCATTGGCCCAAGGTTTATCATCCTGCTAGGTGGGTTTACTTCAGTAGTCTGTTGAGTTGAGTTGGATTTATCTTTGTTACTCTATAAAAAAATATATTAAAATTTGTAAGAATGTATAGAGTTGATTTGATATATTTTTAAAAAATAAAAAAATATTAGAGTTGATGTGGAAAAGTATAGAAGTATATTTGAAAATTTTGAAACTTTGCTATTTGATTTTTTTTTAAAAAAAAACTACCTTTTAAAAAAAGGGATAAATGCAAAATCAGTCATTGTGCTATACGCAAAAATCGTTTTAGTCCCTGTGATATGAAAAACATCGATTTAGTCCCTGTGATTCTATTTTCGTTTGTTATTGGTCCTCCATCAGGGACTAATTTTATCACTTTCTGAAATCATAGGGACTAAATCGATATTTTTCATATCACAGGGATTAAATCGATTTTTGCGTATAGCACAGAAACAAATTTTGCATTTATCCCTTAAAAAAATGTGACAACTTTCACCCTAACAAACATCATAATTTTGAAAAGACACGCAGCACAGGCGCCCAATTACTGCATTTTCCAAGCGAACCAGATTCTGAATCTTTTGTAAACATCGCATGCAACAGATTTCTCTCGTCACTGACTTCTGTCCTGTCTCCTGTTGCAGTGCTTGGTATCAACAAATGTGAATAACTTCTTTCAAAAATTCATATGATCAGATCTTGGAATATATATATATATATATATATGTAAGTTGACCACTAAACCTGTAGCATGTAGGTAGCTAATAAACACGACACCGTCATTATTGGTATGAACGTTAAACCATCGTCGCCACCTAACACTATCATTATCAACCTTATCCTCCAACACTTCTATCTTTATCTTCTTGCAAAGTGCCTTCGAGAGATTTGAACAGCAGTCTGAAATAATGCTGCGCAAAAGAATACGTTTAAAAAGAAGAATAAGCACAAAGTGAGTGCAGAAGGACCTGAAAAACATAGTGTTGGTCCTGCAAGAAGAAAGGTCACTTGAGTTTTGAGTGGCCCATAAAAGAAGGGCAAAGGGAAAACGCCATGAAGATCAGAAAAAGGTCGTGTTGGTCACTACTATGGCCCTGTTTGCCAACATTTTAGATAATTGGTGGATCGGTCCTCCGGTGCGGATATGATTGAGGCTCCTTTTTTTTTAATTTGACACATAATTTCAATGACATTAAAAAAACTAACCTTTTTCAATAAGCAGTAATGGAGTTACAGGAAAATGAAGACAAATATATAGTAATCACCTTCCAGCTTCCTGTTACATTCAGACAATTAATAAAGGGGGGGAAAAGAGGGAGGGAGAGTTCAGTGAAGTAGATAGACATGAGTTGGTGACGAGGGGTCAGGAGAGCCAGCCATGATGGCACACTTATCCTCTTGATGAGGGTCCCCCCGTTAATATTGGGAAAAGCATATTTTGTCAAACTATTCCACCTAGGCGCTTTATATTAATTATATTATATGCTACACTCTCTTTTCGAAGCTCTTCTCCTCTCAATCTCATCCATCCAATTCGACCGAATATCACACGGGGCTTTTCTCCCGCTGAAAAAACAAAAGAGAAACTCAAATAACTCGACGACCTTCCAACTCAAAACAACTTAAATTGTACCGCCCTAACATTCTCTACCCTTTTCGTCGCAATAAGAAAATTAAAGCTCGAGACTTTGTCGCGATAAATGCGGGCGAATTAAGGCTAGTCATCCGAACGCAGCAATTCGATGGTGTTAGCCGAACGGTCAACGCCGGCCCCGGACCTCAATTAAAAATTTGTTGGATGTTTTTTTTGAAATGACATTGGTGTTTGTATAAAAAAAATGACTTAAGGAAATGTTCGGTTAAAAAAATTTTCAGGATTTTTTGAATCCTCACAATTCTCCAATCAAACATCATTTTTAACAACACATAAAAATAATTATAACACGCATACCAATAAAGTTAACATCACATAAAAATTCTCAAAACACAAAAAATCTCCACAAAACTCCTTAACTGAACATCTTCTGGGATTTTTTTAAAGTTTGATTGTTAATTTTGTAAATTTTTTTGGATTAAAGTGTATTCTAGAATAAGTTTGAAAATGAACAAAGCCTAAGCAGGCAAGATGAGTTTATTTTTTTAACGAGAAATAGCTGAGTACACCAATACTTCTTGACAGAAGAAGATTCCTTATCTTCATATAGGCATCAAACTTCATAATTATTGATAGGTGTTAAGAATTGTCTTCTTCATATGTTGATGGGCATTTTAAAGTGTTTTGTTTTGTTTTGTTATTTTTAGATAATGGATATATTTGTTATAAAAAAAATCACGAAGCATGGAGTCGTCTAATACTCCTAATGTGGCTACTACTTTTAATGAAGATTCTAGTTTGAAAAGAGATCTCTCTTTGTTGAGTTCGGATGATATTATTTTTTTTACCTAGGGTTGCGTAAATCTATTAACTCGTATAATGCTAGGATTCAGGATCAAGTCCGTAGGGAATACTTGATCAAACGTGCTTTTCAACTTCGTGGCTATGTTTTTCCCAAGAAGAAATGTGAGAAGGATTTGAATATAGTGTATCAGAGGATGCAGCTTATTGTTTGTGGTGTTATCTATTTAGGCGACCTAAAGGAACACAATCCTGGGGAGATGTGTTTATGGTGAGTGCTTGTGCAGCACAAAACCACACTTGCTATCATTAAAGACATTGGGGATGAATTTTTTTGTCTTATGGTTGATAAGTCTCGAGATAGTTCAGTGAAGGAGCATAAGACAGTGGTTTTGAGATATGTGAACAAAAGTGGATAGGCGATTGAACGATTTCTTGGTGTGGAACATGTTACTGACACATGCTACCAGTCTTTAAAAACTGCTATAGATAAATTGTTTGCAAAACACGAGTTATCAATATCTGGATTGAGAGGTCAAGGGTATGATGGGGCCTCAAAGGTCGAATTTTCGTATGATCCAATTACCATATCTCACTATTAGCAAATAATACAGTAAGTGTATTTAATTGTTTTTAATGTTTTTAATTCTTAATTTGCGATATTGTAATTTTAAGACACTTTTTATATTATGCGAAAATTTTGTTGGTCATTTTCCCTTAGAAATTCGACCTCACTCCTTTTATATCCTAGATACACCACTGATTCCATAAATTGCCAAGATAGTTTGCTAAGGAAGATATGGAAATTGATTGGGAGGACAAATAATGTAGTAAAATGTGGCAATGGCATATCTTCCCACTTTCCCTTTAATATGCACATTCTTTCGTTTCCCTTATCCACTTGGTGATTCAAATGGAGCCTCCCATCAGATATCAATCTCTCCCTCCCCCATTAGCTTCCTCCTAAGAGAGAATTACCTTGGATTCTAACAAGTCATTGGATGAATAACAACACATTAATGAATTCATCCAATGGTCTATATATCATCTATTTTTTTCATTTTGTATATTTTTAGATATTTTAATATAAATCATTGGATTGATTCATTAATATGTTGTCATCCATCCAATAACCTGATAGGATCCATTAGGTCATTATTCTTAGGAGAGAATCTTTCCCTTCTTATATACTCAACAAGTTCAAAAGGGAAGCAATATTTTTATCCTATAAAGCAAAAAATATAAACAATTTCTATTTATTAATTGAAATGATCCACTCATTTTTTAATTTCCAAAATCTTCATTTAAATCAGGAGGTTGGCCAAAAAAAATCTGGGATTAAAACCTGGAAATTGTTTTTTTTAAAAGAGAAAATAATGGAAGTTAGTTGGCTTCACCGAGTCAGTTTGAATGGTTAACCCAAGAGTCAAAAAGAATTCTATTATTTTCAGTTTGTTACCGCGGGTTTTCTATGTTTTGCGAAAGTCAAAGAGTCAAACTCCATGTCACTTCTTCTACTCCTTCCTTCTCTTTAGGGAGTTTTTTCAACTGGTTTTTTACGGCGGGGTAAAAGCGCAAAAACACCTGCCACCGCCAGACACGAACCCTCCGCTTAAAGGAAAATGCTTCAGCTCCCGCCCAGCACCCGATGGCATCCCGACAGCAAAAGGAAATGACATTTTCACCCTTCTCCAGTCCAAGCATTTCTCTTTTGTTTTAACTTTGATTTTCAAAGGGTGAAAATGTCATTTCCTTACTTGTCGGGATGCCATCGGGTGCTGGGCGGGAGCCCAAGCATTTCCCCCGCTTAAAACTCAGTTCAGACAATAAAGCACGAGCCATTTACGACTACGTGTCAACAGGATGACCGCCACTTTTCCAGTCTCTCGGTCAGCTTAGCACCCACTCGAGGCGCCGAGTTCTTCTATTTTAACAGCGCGTAAAGTAAATGACTCGTCGCGCTCCTCAACTAAACGCTCAACTAACACAGTGCCGTGTCAGGAACGGATCCGACAGGGCCGACTCACCGAGTCTGACTCCGATTACCCGACCAAACTCGGCCCTAACTAAAACCTCCTCTCTGTATTCATCATTCATTGCCGCCTTTGTATTTATACTTTATTAATAAAACAATCCAAACAAAACTAAATATTAGGAGGTAAAATGATTTTTTTAATATTTATTATAATTAAATTATAATTTACGAATAAATATTATTTTGTTAGATTAAATTTAAGCATAATCAAAATTTTGGCAACAGTATTAAACCCCCAATATCACTCTCTCTCTCTCTAGTTCATTGTGAGATCGAGTCAAAATAATGCTCTGGACTCTGATATAAAAAAATAGAAAAAGAGGGAGAGAGAAATAGGAAGAAAAAGTGAGCCAAACAGTGGAAATTTCAAAACCCGAAATTCTTTTTCTTAAGGAGAGTGGTTTTGGTCCAGTTTTTTTCATTGCGGAAAACAAAATTCTGTTTGGCCTTTTTTGCAGCACCTGGTATTTTCCTGGAAGGAGGAAGCAGAGAGGGATATTTAGAAGCTGCAATACTTCATTGTTATTACATGACTGTTCTTTTTTCCTTTTCCCCCGTGAGCGGTGTTGGTTTTTATCTTGAAAAAATTCTGGAGATCTCCTCGGAAAGTATACAATAATCCAAGAAAAACCACGTTCTTTGTTTCCGTAGGATATTGTTTATTACTGGTGCCGTTGTTGATTATCTCTCTGTTCCTGATCACATCCCCAAATCCCATCTTTACCTAACCCCATTGGCCAATCGAAGTAACACCATAAGTTTTCATCAACTAAAATCCAAAATCTGTTGAGTAAAACACTAAACAGAAAAAGAATCGGTTTCTAAATTCTAGGGGGTTACCAAATCTCCAAACTGATCCTTTTTTTTCCCTTCTAGATAGTATTTAGAAATCAGCAGGAAGTCATTGCCTGATATCTAGGTGCTGTTTGAAAATCGAATTTCCTTTCTGGTTCCCGTCAGAACCACATGAAAATCGGTTTCTGATTTCTGGGTATTCTCTGGAATTGGATTTTTCGATCTGGAATTCCCTGATTAAATCATGGCGAAGAAACCAGGGTCATTGGAGTACTGGAGGAATTACTTTCGTACTGCAAATTCGGATATTTTCGACATAATCGACCATGCGATCATGGTAGCGACTTCGGATTGCCCCAAGGAATTCAGATTGCGGAGGGATCGAATCGCCGAGAGGCTTTTCTCAAGCAGATTGACTCGGTGTTCGGGTTGCGACCGGGTCGAGTTGGCAGTGCCTGGTGGTGAAGAAGTAGAGGAAGACGATGATGACGGAGGTTATAAGAGAAGTGGGTTTGATAGAGATGGGTGTGAGTTTGAGGCCGGGGGTAGCAAGGAGAGCAAGGTGAATAGCAGTAGAGATGATCAGGGAGAGATGGAGATGAACATGAACCAGGTAAGCAATTTCAGCTTTGGAGAAGCTGAGGCATTGACTGATGAGATCGAGGAAGAGTCTCAGATTGTAGGAGAGGTCTTGAGGATCAAAGAGATTCTTTATAACAGTGTAGAAGAGGTACGTATCTTCGATATTTGAATCCAAATGGTCTCTATATAGGTTTTAGGTTAGCAGTCATGTTTTATGGTTCAGTTCTTTCATTTTTGCATGAAAAAGAAGCTGGAGGTCTTCTAAACTTTTTTTAATGGTGTATTAGAATGCCAAATTCTTCTGTCCACTAGAATTTCGAGATGAGTTTTCATAATTGGAAGAATGTTGCTGCTTGTTTGATTTTTGTTTCATTGGCCTTCTGGGAATACTTTAGGTTTTTTAGTTGGTTTCTAATTTGTGGTTCTTTGGTTAATGTCGGTACAGTCTGATTCAGTATTGTTTGAGTCGTTGAGGAAGCTCCAGTTGCTGGCTCTGACTGTGGATACTCTTAAGGTTTGATTTTTAATCTTCCCTGTAGTCGATGAATTAGTTTGCCATTTGTCTCGGCAGCAGTAGTTGTTGTTTGGTTGCTCTTGTTTTCATAAGGGTTTCGATTACAATTGGATTGACACATTTATTCTTTGCCAGGCAACTGAGATTGGAAAGGCTGTCAATAGGCTTCGGAAGCATGCCTCAAAGCAGATTCGTCACGTTGCAAGGATCCTTATTGAGTATGAAGTCTTTCTCTCTGGATAAGCTACCGTATCTGCCTTCCGTGTTTATTGGCATGAGATTGAGTAAAATCATTGCTTTTCAGCCTTGAACCTGCCTTTTTTGCGCTTTCTAGCATTGGCAGTGTTTATCATCAAATTTTCTTCTGGGTGCATGTAAAGGCAAATGTTGATTTGGTAATACAAACACATCATGTGCTCAATTAAGATCAGCTTACCGTTGCCAATTGGAGCAAGCTTTTGCCATTAGTGTATTCTTGCATTTATTAAGTATGATATTCGAGTTTAGAAAAAAAAAAAGTATGATATTCGAGATCACACCACTTGCTGAATGCTGTCATCCGTTTTTTTCGTGTTTATGCATTCATTATTCTTTCATGTTTGTTGGCATAAATCAATCTCCATTCTGCAAACATTCTTTTTTGGTTTGTATGAATAATCAACACTTGTCTGCGTTTGCTTTATCCACATATCTGTCGGATAGTTCTTAGGCCCAGTCCTAAGCCATTCTGGCTCTTTGTTTGATTTTATCTATTTCAGTTGTTGGAAAGACATGGTAGATGAGTGGGTCAGTGCTACAACGGCTATTGCAGGTATAGACTTGTTGCCTATATTTTGCAATAACTTGAGATGCATCTGCTGTTATTTAATGACTTTCGGAATAATTACGTAACTGGTTTTATCTATAAATTTGCAGGTGCAAAAGGTACCCCAGATTCTATCAATCCATCTGTAGTTGATGAAGAAGAGGGGCTCCCATCTCCTCCTCTTGATGAAGGAGCTTTCTTTGCCACTCAACCCACTTCAATGGAGCTCTCACAGGTATATCTATTATGCTTGTCCTTATTTGCTTCAACTCTTTGGGAAAGTGACCTTCTGCTGGTTATGGTGTTTTTCAACTGACTGGACTTTTGCTTCTTTATGTCCAATAAAATGCACTGAATGAAGTTCTTTGATGGCATGGATGATGATGGAAGTGAGTTGAATTTGCAAAGTCTTACGCTTTTGCCATTTGGTTATTTTTTTTAAAAAAATTCACCACTTCTTTGATTCATGATCATGAATGGGGAATGTTGTTTCAGATCCTCGAAACAGTGGGGAATTCAGCAAGAACCGTGATAATGGAAGAAAACCAACACGAGAATGTCAAAATAATACAAAGCGGAAGCAACAGATATCCAATGTTGCAAACGTGCTGACCAAGGATAACAAGAATAATCAAGTGAAGAAACAGGAAGTCGGCCTGAAACCAAATAAGCCCTCAAACACTGGTTCTGGGCCTGGAAGACCTCTAAAACCATTTACTGAGCAAATGGTCCACAATGAGACAAAGTTCCAGCAAAAATCTGATAAGGTTCCTATCCAGAAGAGGCCTGTCACTGGTCAGCAAGATGTGAGTAAGATTTTGATATAGTTTCAGTTGTGTAGCGTTGTTCATTTATTTTAACTATTTTTTCTTTTTCAAACTAGAAATTCGATTGTACGGATGAGGTTGCAGTCCAAGTGAAACTTGAAGAGTCAAAGAGGAGACTTCATGAGCGTTATCAAGAAGCTGAGAAAGGTATTGTTTCTTGCCTCTGTAATTGTATCCTGTGGGAGGGGGAGTAATCTCTTGACCGAAATCTGATGTAGCTGTAATTCATTTTGTTCATCAGCTAAGAGGCAGCGGACGGTACAGGTTATGGAGTTGCATGATCTCCCTAAGCAGGGCCTTGGACATAGAAATCCACACATAAAACCTGGGAACCATAACCGACATTGGGCACATGGACGACGCTAAGGTCTTTATTTTTCTATCCAGAAAGAAACTAGGCTGTTCAAGTTTCTTCCTAGATGAAGTTAGTGGTAGAACGCCAACAACAACTCTGGCATATTCTGGCTGGACCTACTTGAGCATCTACAGCTACAAATTGATTCCCCCATTTCTGCTGTTGAAGACCTTTTTCATAAGCTAAACTGAATATATAAAGGCATAGAGATGTACTGTTGAACAAGGCGGTTTATAGCTTATGAAGTCTGAACTTGAGTCCTCAGACAAATGTCTGTGGAGAAACTTGATCCGCAGCTGTTTATTTGATTCCCTACCTGTCAGCAATTTTTTCCGGACTTCTACCCCTTGTCGATCCTGCTAGTTAGTTTTGCACAGAATAAGTGCATTATCATAACCTCGCCCCCCCCCCCCCCCCCCCCCACATATGTAAAACTTTTGGGATTTATATGTAGAGGGTCAATGTTTATGCAGATTGCAACTAATTTTCTAATAGATTCACCTTTGGTGATGATTTCTTTTCTACTGTTCTAGTGTTCTGGATCAAATAGTTTTCTTGCTTTTTGCATAAACTTTATGTGCTCAAAGCTATGGAGTAGCAGCAACACGGATTTTGATTCCATGACTTCGACAAATTGAGATGTCTTACTCAGAAGAGTCCTTGGGCGTTCAAAGGTCTACCCACCAACACAAAATCGGTTTGTTTATTTCTCTCTGGGTGTTTTTTTTTTCCCTTCTCTTTCCTAAGGGTCAGAAACCATATAAAACGCGTGAAAAACGGAGCTACATTTGTCTGCTGGATTCTTCGTATGCAGTCTACTTTGACCAGCTGTTGCTGTTCCACAAGGCACAAAAGCTTAATACACGTTGCTTGTTTGGAAATTTTTTTAAAAAATTAATAACAATTAATTTATTTTCCTAAAAACCTTATATTTGAAAAATATAACTTACTGAATTTCCTTCGGCAATTACTTAAAAGGTTAATAAATATGAATTAAAAATTGGGTTTTCTTGAAAGAGCCGATAGAAAAACTTTTTTTTTTCTTTTTTGGCATAATACCGGTTTAACTATTTATGCCGCCAAAGGCAAAACAGTTACCTCAAGAATGTGCCGTTCCAATAGACCTACGAATTCACCTAAACCCGTGGGCTCTACAAACTGGAGCTGATCTCAGACATGGCGTCGTTCGTAAGGTCTCGAGTAAAGGACCCCACGCGTTCGTTTTCCACGTGCACACATGCACGCTTTTTATTTATCCCCCCTGGCCCGGGCACCTGCCGTTCTCGACTGTTCAACAAACTGGAGGCCTTTTTACTGATTATTATATTATTTAGCTTAAATCACTCGGCATTTCCTCTTAAAGCAAGGTATTTGCGTATGGAAGTCTCGAACGTTTCTGGATTAGCCAACAGGCTTCGTTGCCGTGCACTACAGAAAATTTTGCTTCAGAGAATTCATTTCTTGGGGTCAGATCAAAGATGGAATCAGACAATTTTTAATCAGAGCAGATGGAAGCCTAGGCATCGTTGGAGTTGGACCATGCTTCTGACAGAGTGAAAACTAACGGAATTTCTTAACTGCAATTCTAATAAATTATGTATTATTTGGATAAATTTTGTGTGTTTTTACTTTTCTTTTTTGAGGCCTTTCAACATCTTTGTTATAAAATTCAGGGTGGTTTTGAGAGGGGGGCAGAGGGGAAGCCATGCATCACGGCATCCCTACCTACCTGCAGTTCTTGTCCTTTTCTTGCGGCAATTAAAAGGTTGTTGAGTGATTTATTAAATGAGTTTTACCAAACAATGTAGACCTCGATGGGCGTAAATCCATATGAACAGTCCAAATGTCATTCATGCATGTTTTAATCATTTTTATTGAAAGAGACGAATTGGAATATGCTTAATTTCCCATCTGCATCAAAAGAAAATGGGGTGAACGAATTTTTCTGTTTTTTTCCCCGGGACTTTTCATCCTGTGTTCTATGTGCTGCAGCTGCATGTTTGACATAACTATGAAAACACAAAGAGAGAAAAGAAAGGCATGAAGGGAAGACTTCAAAAGACATAAAGAAGTTGTTGGCTTGAAATGTAAGCAAGCAATTAAAACACAAGATCCGGATTTTTTTTTGTGCCCTGTTCATGGGTGGGTTCCTGTTGTTTCAGATGATTCTGTCTGTAGCTGTGAGGAAATTTGTGGGTCTCAGTCTTGGAAGAATTTAGTGCCGGGACAGGAGATGACAGATGAGGGCGGTGTGCATGAGCATGACAGCCCTTATCAAATTGCTCAAAGATCAGAACCTTTTATTTATACCACATTCTAGCAAGTTCTTTATCAGTATCTCAGATAAGGGATTATAAAAGTGGCAAAATCCCCAAGATTTCCTCTTTGTCCATGCGCAAAGCCACATATAATATATGGGATTTTAAACCTTTATGGCTTCCTTTCCCTGCTTTAAAGAGTCAAAAGGTGGGGCTAGAAATACCATTCCTTTATCTTTTAAGCTAAAAGTGAAGTCTCTCTGCATACCTATGTGGTAGTGGGACTAGAGACAAAAGATCAAGCAGGTGCTCTGCATATATTGCTTTGATCTTAAACTGAATTTGCAGAGAATATTGCCCCTAATATGTTCTTATCCTTTTCCACCTCATGCATCTGTCCCATAACAAAATTCAAGTTTCTGTCAGACAGGAATTTCCCTCAAGTCAGAAAATTATGCAACCGCGTAAGCAATGATAAACTAATGCTGCCCAAAAAGTGAACAAATTATATTGATCTTGTCCTTTGGACACCAAATTGGATGGGAATCATCATTTTCACTACACAAACATCTCTTTTCCATTGCTTTCTCTTCAAGCAATCTCACCAAAAGGGCCTAAAAAATGAAGCTTAAATCTTTTGCTCAACTTGAACGGCCGAGACAACAAGATAGGTTTTGAGAGAGGCCAACAGTATATTTGACTTTTCGTCCCATTGTGCTAGTGGATTATAAAGAGGCCCAAAGATAAGGGGTTCATGTTCTTCCCCCATTGGCTTCATTTATTATATTTTCAAAAGAAAACAAAAAGGCAAAAAATGAGTGGGTCTAGAGGCTTTTGAGTTCAGAAAAGTAGGTACGTGGCTTCATAATAACAATTGGTTTTTAGTGACATTCCCCTTGTTGCTATGAAGTCTCGTCTCAAGTGGAGGTACAAAATGGAGAGATGAAATCCTACTTTAACTTAGAGTTTGTATACAAGGATGAGCTCACACTGTACATTTTCTAACCAAAAAAAATAACAACTTCTAACCTTATAACCAGTTAATACGTGGGTGGTACCAACTAGGCTACAACCCAACAACTAAGCTAATGAATATGTGAGTGACTCGAATTCCTGACCTTGAAACTAATGAATATGTGGATGGTACTAATTGGACTACGAACCAACAACTGAGTCAGTAAATTTGTGGGCGGTATCTAAATAAGTATTATTCTCGATATTTCTACACCCAAGACAACATAGCACAGCTAAAAGATGCAAACTAATGATAATACTAATAAATAATAATAACCTCATAAACAGTTAAGTATTTTCTTTGAGTGAAATTCTGAGGCACATAAATAATATCAGTGTTAATCAGAGGGGAAAAGAAAAAAAAAAATTGCGATGACAAACAAATTTGGGTCAAACTCAAATTTATTCCACCGGATGATCTTTTCTTTTGGGGAGGGGGAGATACGCGGCTGGGGGTGTCAACTGAGTCAAATCTGAGCCCAACAGGCATCTCCGTGCAACTCACCAGAGTCAAATAATTGCTCTAAATTGCCAATACAAAATTGAATTTGCTAAATTACCAATAAAAAGTTAGACTAGGTACCATTTTCAACTCAAAATTTCTGGAAAGTAAAAAAGTAATGACAGTTCGTGCTCTAACTAAAAAGGTATTATTATTATTATTCTTTTGCTAAAAATTGTTGGGTTGCTTTTTCAAACCCTTGGAACATTGTTTGGTCGTGTTTTGAACCCTTGATATGAGGGATTTTTTTTTCCTTCCCCTCCATCACATCTATATGTTGCCAAGTGTTATCCATCTCTCTCCTGGGTAATAAGGAGAAACCATGTGTGACAGCCTGACAGGTTACTGAAGTGTTCATCTAACGCACACGTAAATTCTAGAGAGTTAATGTAGACTCATCCACACTATTACGACTTCCACTTAAACTGATTATGATATTCACCGTGTAAAGAATCGAACATGTAACCTGCACATTTACTCACATATATATATATAAGTTCGCTCACTAGGGCAAACCCATGATGGGTTCTTTGTTTTTTTTTTTTTCAATAACGAGAGAATCTGGTGCACAAATCTTAGGTTATGTTTTTTTTATATTTCAAAACGTTTTCTTCTCACTTTTTCATCAATTCCAATACGTTTTTATCAATTCCAATACACAAACACAAAAACATATCTCAAAACATAAACACGAGATAACATTAGTGCCTCGACTAGCACAGAACCTTATAGCGATAGGAGTGCACTGGCTGAAACATACACACACGCTGCTTTTTCATTTGGCCATGTTCAAGTTCCCATGGTATATGGTAATTGATCAATGATGTGGCAATCAAATCAACCATGTTGCTGACTTTTGTGAACTGGGTGGGCCTTCACCACCACCGCAATTAAAAGTTTTGCCGACATGACTGGTCCCTTGCTGGAGGGGCCAAAGCCCACCATTTTGGTCGGGTTAGTTCATGCATCATGCTCTTTTGTCTGCTTCGACAATTCAACAGCATTCTACTTTGGTTATTAAAAAAAAAACCCAAAAAAAGAGAATAATAATACCCACAAAAATTACAAAGCTCATAAAATAATTAAGAAGAAATAAAAAGGTTACAACAAGATTTAAGGAAAAAAGTTTGGTAGATTGATTGCCTAAACAATCGGATCTCGGTTTAAAATTATTCTAAGATATTTGGGTCGGTTGGGGTCAGTTCATAGGAATAGTACTGAAATTAAAAGAAGGGCTTTTTTTTTCTCAAATTTGCGTGAACTTGAGAGGCTATTTCATGAACTTTTTAGAGGAATTGTATACCTCACAAACCCAGAAGTTCTCAACAAGGTCTTGGAATCACTATAAAGAGAACAATATTTCAGCATAGGATTGTCCTTCACAGATCACATGCTTACTGCACGTTTCGTGTTTCTCGCTGCCGGTTGATTTGACCAAACTACATTGACCCTTGAACCAAGCTATCTGCTATTGTTATCCAGACATGTTTTGTTTTTCTATGACCCCTCTCTCTCTCTCTCTCTCTCTAACATTATTATGATGACCACCAACAATGGTGACTGATAAAATTAGATACCACAGACTTTTTTAATTGCTATGTTAGAGGTTGGAAGTCCGAATCTGCTGAGTCTATGCCTTCCAACCCGACACCTATTGGAGCCAACACACTGGGATATTGTGACGCGGGTTGGGTCAACTCGGTATATTTGCTATGGTGAATTAAACCCCTTAGCACATCCAAATAAGTGTATCAACTCCTATCCAGCACAAAAAATATATATATATATATTGTGGTGGGGGTGTGGGTTAGGCAACAGTGAGAATTTTATTTTCGAGCTCCCTTCCTAGTTCCTAGGCTTCTGAGAAAATGACAACGCTAACTCGGTTCTTTTTGGGGTAGGCAATAATAGAGCTATAATTAATAGTAATAGTCCTATCCTTCAAATTCCAATCCGATTACACAGCCCAGCCTTATGCAGAATGAACCAATTGACTAGAAACTCGCTTCGCAACCCCAACCCAATGCCAATATTAGACTCGATTCCCCATTCTTCCCGAACCCTAAACTGGTATGGGATTTTCCCCCAATTCGATATCCTTAGACTGTCATTGCCTAGCTAGAACTTCCATTTCGCGAGATCAGAGGTTTCTCTAATTCTGTGAACCCTGTACGCGGTTTGCACAGCTGGTGAACTCTAAAGATTTCACCTATTTTGTGAGCGGGGTTACACAACCACTCGCAAACACCCGCGAGTTCAGCACAAGGTTTGGAAACCCAAGGATTTTTTTTTAAATGTGTGAAACAAAAAACGAAATTTCCCTTTAAAAAAAGAAGCAAAATGGAACCTTAATATTAGTCTCTTTTTCAACTCTGAGCATGGAAAGCAAAAGAGAACAGAAACGAGAAACTGCAAAGCTATATTAATGAAAACATGAGCAAAATACGATAAAAAAACGAAACTGGATAGAGAGCAAAAGGACTCAATATAGATGGTGAGGCGTAACTGGTGGGGAAAGATCAACCTAACCTTTTTCTACTCGATCCACCACAGTCGAGACTTGTATAACTTGGAGAAATAAGGTAGACATTTATCACACTCCAAGTGAGGTTCACTGACACATCTTTCTCAGTACAGAACTAACATTCCCCGTACGAAATTAACAAAGACTCTTTTCATAGTTCATAGAGATATAATGGAGTAAAACATACTGATACATCATATACCACAGTGCAGCGACTAGGAACATTGGCTTTATACCCCATTCAACTTCACATCGGCTCCATTCCCTCCTCTTCTTCGTCCTCATAGTCCTCCCCATCCTCGTCAGCAGTGGCATCCTGGTACTGCTGGTACTCAGAGACAAGATCATTCATATTGCTCTCAGCTTCTGTGAATTCCATTTCGTCCATTCCTTCACCAGTATACCAGTGCAAGAAAGCTTTCCTCCTGAACATAGCAGTAAATTGTTCACTGACTCTCCTGAACATTTCTTGAATGGAGGTTGAATTTCCAATGAAGGTGGATGCCATGGAAAGTCCCCTGGGGGGAATGTCACAGACACTTGATTTCACATTGTTCGGGATCCACTCCACAAAGTAGGAAGAGTTCTTGTTCTGAACATTAATCATTTGCTCATCCACTTCCTTGGTGCTCATCTTCCCCCTAAACATGGCAGAGGCAGTGAGGTAGCGTCCATGCCTTGGATCAGCAGCGCACATCATATTCTTGGCATCCCACATTTGTTGGGTCAGTTCCGGGACAGTTAGGGCTCGATACTGCTGTGACCCACGGGAGGTCAAGGGAGCAAATCCAACCATGAAAAAGTGGAGACGAGGGAAGGGGATCAAATTTACAGCAAGCTTTCGGAGGTCAGAGTTGAGTTGGCCAGGGAACCTGAGGCAGCAAGTGACACCACTCATGGTTGCAGAAATCAAGTGGTTCAGGTCGCCAACTGAAACCAGGTAATACAATGAATACATTAACTATTTTGAGCAATAATTGACTAGGAAGACATTAAACACAACCTTAAACTGAAGAAAATAAATATTTTTTGCCCCTAAACTTGTAAGCTGATACAGTTCACTTCATGTATATAACCTGTACAGCTGACTTATATCTACTATAATAGTAAACGTAGCATTTGCCTCCTACATACAGATATCAATTTTCCCTTGATAATGCAGCACCGAAGCACCCCAAATGATACAAAATTACCAATAGGAATGGCAAGCTATAACCATAGCTCCTCACATCGGCAGGTAAGTCACACAGATTGTACACCCAGGGACGAGAAGTAGTATTCAACTTAAAGATGAAACTATCTAAACTTAAAGTGTTGAAGTACAGGCATGGTGAAGATCAAGGAAGAAACTGATGGTTTTCCACTCCCATCTTATCAGTAACATGTCTAAGATTCCTAATGTCACCAGCAACATCAAACGTATCTGCTCATAATGCCATCACCTTGTGTCAAAAAGTCATTTTCATCAGCAAGATATAAAAAGAATTTAAGGACATGCCGATTGCAGGTTCACATATATGTATAGATTTAACATTGATCTGGCATGCATAAGATACCTCTACATATATATGTCACAGAAACATGGTATTAACCATTAAAAACAAGGCGATTACAGCCCACATCCGCATTCAATCCTTTCACAATATTGTATAAGTTGGAAGATTTTTTTCTTAAAGAAACAGTAACACAAATATAAAGCAGTTCGTAAATGTTCGGCTATTTCCACTTGAATAATAGTTCTTTAGATTATTAAAAGTCTACTAAGATGGTATACAACTTAACAAGTCAAACGATTCCATTTTAACAAACCATTACTATTACACATCATAGCAAGAGCATTAGATGTTGACTTACAGCTGGGAGTAGTCAGCTTCAGAGTCCGGAAGCAGATATCATATAGAGCCTCATTATCCAGCACCATACACTCATCTGCATTCTCAACAAGCTGATGAACAGAAAGTGTAGCATTGTATGGCTCAACCACAGTATCAGAAACTTTCGGTGATGGGAACACTGAGAATGTCAGCATCATCCTATCAGGATACTCCTCCCGAATTTTTGAGATAAGCAAGGTACCCATCCCAGAACCAGTTCCTCCACCCAAGGAATGGCACACTTGAAAACCTGCAATATGAAAAGTACACCATCAGCAACAAAAACACCCTTAACATTCTCAATAACAATCCCTAAGATTCAGTAATATCCTCAGTAGATTGTGAGGATGAGACATCAAGAAGGAGCAATTATGATCTCTATTCTCATAATCATAAATCCTATTCTGGTTTAGTATGTTACCAAACTTCTTTAAAAAATGGATCAACTTTAATCAACTTTCAGAAAGTTGACAAAGAAGCAGCAAACTAACTCGTTTCTTCTTCATTGCATTCCTTAATGACTTAAACATTGTCGAATTCCCTTATTGCGTGAATTTCTAGCATCTTAAAGCTTCTTGTAGAAGAGGAATCTAATAATCAATACATCTCAAACATTGTCTAGTTCCCTAATTACTTAAAAATGGAATCTTAAAGCTTCTTTAAGCACATAGTCTCTTCACAGTCAAATCGCTCAGTGTTCAAACTTGCATCTACTGGAACTTCAGTTTCCAAATCTTAACTGATGTATTGATTTAAAAAAGTGGATGCACCTTGAAGACAGTCACAGTTCTCAGCCTCCTTTCTAACAACGTCAAGAACAGAATCAATAAGCTCTGCACCCTCTGTGTAGTGCCCTTTCGCCCAGTTGTTTCCAGCACCAGATTGTCCAAATACAAAGTTATCAGGACGGAAGATCTGGCCATATGGACCAGTGCGAACACTGTCCATAGTGCCAGGCTCCAAATCCATGAGCACAGCACGGGGAACAAACCTCCCACAAGAAGCTTCATTATAGTAGACATTGACACGCTCCAGCTGCAGATCTGAGGTCCCAATGTACCTTCCAGTTGGATCAATGCCGTGTTCGTCGCAAACAACTTCCCAGAACTTAGAACCAATCTGGTTCCCACACTGTCCGCCCTGAACATGGAGGATCTCTCTCATTTTTTCCTGAATCGAAATGCAAAGATCAAGTTCAAAGCTATCAAAACTCTTGAATTAGAGAAAAGTCACTGAAATTGGAAATTACTCGAGGTCATTCAGTAAATCCAGAGATCAGAATCAGAGAAATGCAGTCTATTCAATACAGGAAATGTAATTCTGAATCAAGAAATCTTATAGAGATCTAGGGTCATGTTCGTTTACCACTTTTTTTTACAATCCAAACATCACAAAACACACGTATTCCAATACAACACTTTATTTCCTTTTTTTACAAACATCAATCCATTTTAACAACTTATGCACGCATGTCAATACAACTTTAACATCACCTAAATATTCACAATTTTATCAGAATCCTACAAATTTCTTCCAAACGAAGAACCCCCTAGAAATAGCACAACTTCGGTAATATTAAACGATACCAATTGAACAAAATTCACTAAAAACAAAGTAAATTAGAGTATAGTACACAGTAAAATAATCAAACTAGCAATTTCAATACTTTCAACGAGAATTCAGCAATCTACAAGAAATCGGAAAATATATTAGATCGTAATCAGCAATTAGTAGATCTGTAAAAGATCTATTTTCTAGAAGTTCAATTCCGTAAAAAGTTACTCAAAGCGTCCGAATAACAGAAGAAATCTAAATGTAGATTTGAGCAATCACAGCATCAAATCAGCCAGATACAGGTGATGCAGTGAAAATCTCTGAACACTTGAAGATAAAACTAAGATAAAAAAAAAATTAGGAACAAAAGTGCGAAACAACTATAAACCACAACACAATAGTGAAAAGAAACTAATAAGTGGCCGAAATTCCAACAGGGTCCAGGGAGATCTAATGCGAAGCCAAAACCTTAATATATTCAAGCAAAGAAACAGCAACATTACACTGACCGGGCAAGGAATTCGAACATCATGTAGTGAATGAAAGCAATGCGATTGAAAATTCCAGATCTACTTAGAGAAATTTACCTGTAGCAGACAAGAACTCTGAAATACCGAAAATGAGAGAGAGAGAGAGAGCAATGATGAGAGATTGGGAGGAGATTGGGAGATGATGATCCTCACGGACGTTTATTTAAATAAGGCGAGAGTGTGAGTGAGAGTGACGAGTTGACGAGTGAGATCGACGGTCAATTCTGTTTCCCTCCTGTATTTGTTGACACCGTTGGATGTTTAGTGTGGACGGTGAGGATTGGGGTTTATGCGGAGTGATTTAGATATTATTGTTGAAAGAATAGGACAGATATACCCTCTACCGAAATCACTGTAATGTCCTTTGACCCAAGTCCAAAAATGATCATCCAGATTCAAACAGTACCCCAGCTCACTAAAGGGCATGTTTGAGCCCCAATAGTTGGACTCAAAATTTTAAGTTTACTAATAAAAAATTCACCACATAATTTTTTACTATTATAATATTTATTAAAAAATTTCTCTCTCTTCACTTTTTCACCAACTCCAATAACATATCTTTACTTTATAATATTTCTCAAACCTCAGTACCCAAAATTTCCACCCTCAAACATACCCAAAGAGTAAAAGGTGAATATTTCTTTCTTGTCTGCGGTTGACGGATTGAGTCTCTAGAAGTCAGTGTATAAAGATATGCTAAAACGGATTTTCTTGTCGTTAAAAAAATAATCTATTTATATTTTTTTAAAAATATTCTAAATTTGTGTTTGAGTGATAAAATTTAAGGTATTAAATTTGATGAAAAAGTGAATAGGAAGAAGATTTTTAATATTTATTAAAGATAGGCGGTTGTCTTTCTTGTAAAGATAGGCTAAAACGGATTTCCTTGTCGCTAAAAAAAATAATCCATTTATATTTCTTTAAAAATATTCTAAAGTTGTGTTTGAGTGATAAAATTTAAGGTATTAAATTTGATGAAAAAGTGAAGAGGGAGAAGATTTTTAATATTTATTATAGCTAAAAGTAATGATGTGATAAGAAAAGAAAGATTATATTATAATTTTTTATTATTATAAAATTTTAAAAATTGTAAAATTTTGTTTAACAAACATATTCTAAAGTAAAAACCAAACGCTAAAGGTATGAAATTTTTATAAAATGTGTTTCAACTCAACAAGTCTCATTACTTTGTTTTTAATAGGTCGAAGCTAATGGAAGAGTCTTGTTTTTTTCTTGTAATTATAACATATAAATGACACCTGGTACCAAAAAAATAATTCAGTTTAAAATATCATTATCATTTAGCTTTTAGAACACTGGGGAACTTTTTCAATAGAAAACGATGAATTATGTCGCACGCAAAAATATCTTGTTTGCATACAAATATTTTTGAGGCACGCAAAAATATTTAAGGAGATGTTCGGTTTTAAAGTTTTCGGTGAATTTGAATACATCCAAGCCTCATGTTCGGTAAAAGTGAAATCCTCGCCGGCATGTGTGGCCCCACCTTCTGACTCCTCTTATTTCTTTCTCTGTTTTTTTAAGTTGTCCCATTCTCTGTTCGATTTCAAACTGCTGTCATGCTACTGTAGATGTACTGTAGCATGACAGCAGTTTATCGTTTTACAATTTTTTTTGCTTTTTTTAACCTTTTAAATATTTTAATTTTAATAAAAATAATAATAAATTCGAAAAAAATAACTTTAAACATCATCATCACTTTTTTACACATCATCGATCTCTACACAAACATCAATATTACTTTAATATCACCTAAAAATTCACAAAACTCTTCAAATCCAACAAAACTCCTCAAAACGAACATAACCCAAGTCTTTTAAACAAGGTTTTTAATTATGTCGCAAATGGACGGAGTTTACTCTCGATAATTGATTAATAGTGTGATAACCTTCCCAAAATTATAATATAATAAAATAATTATTATTTTTTAATCAAATCATTCATTTTCACTATAATAAATATAAACTTTTAATTAAATTATATATCTTCCTTTCATTTTACGTATTTTAGTACCCAAAATTTTAACCCCTAAAAAACTTTTTAACTACTGTTGTCCGTTACAAAAGGCTCGACATTAAGCTAGGAAGCTTTTTTTTTTCTAAGAGCTTGTTCGGCCACAAAAAATCCTCAAGATTTTTTTGAATACAAAATATTCACAATCAAACATCATTTTTAACCTTACATAAAAATAACTACAACACGCATACCAATAAAGTTAATATTAGGGGTTAATAGAACCGGACCGCAGACCGGACCGGACCGGAAAACCGGACCGGATTTCAGGTCCGGTCCGGTCCTTTTTCTTAAAATGCGGTCCGGTCCTCTTTAATAATAAATGCGGTCCGGACCGGACCGGACCGCATTTATTAAAAAAATAAAAAAATATATTTTTTTATATTTTTAATACAAATTATAAACATAAAACGTTTAATTTTTATCTAAACTAAAACTTAACATTTTTATATACACTTCCCATTTGAAATTAACCTAAAAATTTTTTTGAAAAAAATTAAAAAAAAATTAAAACCGGTTCGGACCACTTAAGTGGTCCGGACCGGACCGCATTTAGTGAAACCGGACCGGATTGGACTACTTATAAGTGGTCCGGTCCGGTCCTATATTATTTAAGGACCGCAATGCGGTCCGAAAAACCGGACCGCATTCCGGTTGTGCAGTCCTAGTTAATATCAAATAAAAATTCTCAAAACACAAAAAAAATCTTCAAAATATTATAACATCTGGCTTAACACGTGTAAGATTTTGCGTGAGATGGGCATATAGGTCATTTAGGACAAAATTGTAAAATAAGTCGGAGGATAATGCCGTAAATTCTAGGACAAACTGGATCAGATATACATTGCATCCAGCACTTTAGACATTTCAGGGGGATTCAATTATTTTGGATCTTCTTTTACCAATTCGATTAATCAGGTCAAGACAAAGACCTACTTCCATAGCGCGTGACCAAGACTGTCAACACCGTAATCCGACACCGTATAAGTCTGACAGTATAACATGTAAACGTGGCAAGGAATCATTGAACTAAAGTATCCACGCTTTGTTTTGTATATAAAAGCGCGTGGGGCGGCATTCCAGGGAGCACGGAAAGGGACAAGACTGGTCTGAGAAATTGCAGCACGGCACATTTAGATAAGGTTTAGTGACATGTGACCTGCCACTCTGCCAGCCAATACCTACGAAAGAAAATTTTAAATAAAAAAAGGAGAGAAAAAACAGAAACCACTGGTTGTTCGGTTTTGATGTTTTTTTAGAGTTTTTTTTTTGTGTTTCGAGAATTTTTAGTTGATGTTAACTTTATTGTTATGCGTGTTAGAGTTATTTTTATGTGGTGTTAAAAATGATGTTTGGCTGTATAATTTTTTGTATTGTAAGAATTCAAAAAATTCAAAATTTTTTTTAGCCGAACATGCTCCAGATTTTGAACCCTGGGATTTAACCACTCCACGTGTGGTTGATCTTGCCGATCAGATCTGCAGGGCAGTGGTGCTGGCTTGGCTTTGGGTTTAAGCATATTCATGACTTCATCCATTCCATCTACTTGGTTATTAGAAAAGGAAACATGACCCAAAAAGAAAGAATATTAATTTCATTTTACCTTAATTCTTTATTGTTGAAATTTGGTTAATTACCCTTCACTCCACCCCTTAAATTCGAATTTTCTATCTCGGAACTATTTTAGTTGAGTTAAGGTTGTTGCATCTACTTGTGGACCAGTCATATGTATCTTTTCGATTGACTTTGATTCCTATTCTGCCGCTTGGACCAACAACTCATGCCATCTTTCCTACGTATAGACATCCTATGGCCCAATGAAATATCTTCTTAGCCCAACATGGTTGCCGTACGGAACAATTGGTTTAACCTACTTAGGGCCCAAATATGGCCCAATAAGGAAACTTCTGTGTACTAAAGATCACGTATCCGCTTTGGATCGATCCTACCGAGTAGTTTTCAGTCTACTAGCATGTTCTTCAGAATGATCCCTCCACCAGCGAGCATAGAATTTTGAGACCACCGGTGGCATTCAAACAAATTCTCAATTATTATCAAACACCTCCGTAAGCATCAGGCCAGGATATACTCCTTCAACAGAGAGGAAATTCTCTTCCTTGGTTGAAATTAATGGAGAAATCTAGCCCAAAAAAAAAACAGAAACCCGGCTTGGACACACATGCGATGCAGTGCATGTGATGTTATAAAATATTTTCAAAATATTAATATATATTTTATATATTATGAATGTGTTGATGGATTGAGTATTACGTGTAGGGTGATGAAATGAAAGCATTTCTTAATGCTATTAAACTATATGAAATATATATAATCCAACAATCAGATTTAAGTTCTGAGTTGGTTGAAGAATGAACAGTTGAGATCAAGTGATCTTTGATCTACTGAACGAAATTCAATCTTTTTCGTTTGAAATAATATGTCCATTAATGAAGTGATACATCTTCCTTAAAAGAGGTATTTGTTCATGAATTTTTTTTTTCATATGAAGATGTATCCTTTGGTGATGAAGAGATACTATTTCAACGAAAAGGTACTTGTTCACGAAGAGACACATGTTGACAAAAAGTCATCTCACTTGGTGAAAATGTGTCAACATCTATAAATAGGCATCCTCATTTGCAAATTTTACATAGTGAAAATTGTACAAAAACTATGTCCCTCTCTATTCTAAGCATTTTATATTCTTACAAACTTCTTGCTTCCTTCAATTATCATACTCTATTTAATGCTGAAGTATAATTCTGTTTTATTGGATACAACAGTACAATATGAGGGTATTCCAGTCTAACTTCGTTAGTGCAAAATGTCGTTAGACAATAGATTGGTAAATCGGAGCTTCATTGTATTTTGGAGGCGAACTTACTTGAACCTAATTGCACACCATTGTACATACTTGTCGTGCTCTGGTGAGAGCAAATATCATCTTATAGAAAACGATTATGTACTATGTGCCTTGAAGTATTTTAATTTTTAGCAAATCTCCTCGATCTCCCTTCAATATTATTCCAACATGTGATATGAACTGATTATTGAACAAGTTTGCAGCTTTGCACAGCGAAGTTGCCCCATCACACTCCATCAGAGATTTTAACAACCACTATTACAGACGACCTACGTGGATCGGTAGACTTTTGTACCACAATGGGGACGGGGACTTGAAAAAATTGCAGCTTTGGGGTCATAGTCCTTGGACCCTACCACGTGCCTCTGTTGGACATTGCAAACACCTACTATTGTGACTTTTTTCCGCGAGATAAAAGCATTTCCGTTGAGCAGGGGAAGGATACAGCCCAACTGCCTTCTAACCCGCGATGCATCAATGCTTTTAGAACACGTTGCAAAGCGGCAATGAAAGAGGACAAGAAACTTGTAGACTGCCCTGGACTTGAGCTGGAAAACATACTTCTATTATTCCGAAGGCTTTTCAATTATTCGCGAAGGATCTAAAGCACAAGAAAGGAGGTCGACCGAGACTATTTCGAAGAAACTTTAAACCAGAAAAATTGGACCGGGTAACCATTAACCAATAGAATTGAAATTTGGGACAGAGCTTGAGAATTCATCCAAGGGTGCAACCCAGAAAAGGGGAGGAAATGGAGAAAAAAAAACATTCAATAACTTTAGACTAATTTATTTGTACTGCGACTTTAGGAAATAAAAGAGGAGCCGGGAATTATGGAACCAAGATGGCAACATGGTCGCACACGGGTTGGTTTAACGCGAGAACCCGTGAGCCGTCCCGCCGTAGTAAGATTTGGCGGGTTTTGGCTCTTTCGGGCATCTCATGGGATTCCCGGTTGGCCACCTGCTTTTTTGGGTTGCGCTAATTATGGCCGCAAAGCAGCACTAGTGTTAAATAATTATTAGGGACATTAAGTTCTTCCAATGTCACCTACCAAATGTCCATCACAACTTATGAAATTAGGCACTAAATATTCTTAAGTCCAAAGCATCTCTATCACTTTGCCTTTGTTTTATTTTAAGGGAACCATCATTCCAACAACATACCTTTGCCCTCAAGGTCACTCTTTTTTTTTAATTAGGTGTTTATCTTTGGATATTACACGTTAATGTCTACACAATGATTATTATGATATTATAATTTATTAAAGAGTACTCATTAGCATGATTTGGAATCGAAAGATTGAGTTAGGATTATATTATATAAAATATTATTTAATATATTCACATGTTACTTGGGAAATGATTTTTTGTAAAGATAAATTATGTAAAAGTCATGTAAAGAGACGGTTGTCCTTTAAAGAGACAAATTCAATGTTCCAAGACTAACCACGTCATTTAACTAGCTAAATCAAGAGTGGACCGCATTATTTTTTCTCTTTCCTTATTAAATAATATGATCAACCTTGAAATATTGAATTTATATATTTAAATGACAATCGTCTTGTATAATATATTTTTACGCTATTATTATGCTACCGGACACAATTGAAGGGTGGGTTTCACGTGGGCACGGGGCATTAGACCGTTAATTAGTGCGATGCGTAATTCATTTTGCGGGGTATATACTTGATTCAACCCTTTTAAGTCATACGGTGGTTGTCCCCCAACTAAACCATGGTTATGACTTTGTCTGTTGAAATTACGAAAACAGCCCTCATCTTTTTTGAGTTTTGATGTATTTTTTTTGCTCTTTACGGCTTACATTCTCGAGTTTCCAAAAGATATTAGAAAAATACTTGCAGCCAATAAATTATCTTTATTTTACGTGAAGGGAAAACAAAACTAGTAAATATTACAATCTTGCTGCTGGGAAATTCTTTTTTTTATTTTTAAAACCAAATAATATATATTATGGAGGTCATTAATGAACTTTTCTTTCCAAAAAGGATTCTTACAATCATCCTTAAGCATGACACGGAAAATGAAGACAACCTTATACCAACGAAAATCACTTAAGGTTGGACACTTAAAGTTACTTAATTGGTTATGAATTCTAGCTGAAATGTTATTAGGAGTACTAAGAAAATATTTAATAATAATGTAAATAAGAATATTGATAATCCTTCTTCATCATGCTGGACGGCATAACGAATGAAATCACGATCACTTTCGGCGAAATATATATATATATATATATATATATATATATATATATTTCACTTTGTAGCTGTCAAAGTACCATTTTATAATCTGTCTTGTACGGAGTGTGTTTGAAATGGTCTCAAAGTTAACATATGAGATATTTAGTATAAAATAAGGTTATAAGTTAGGTGGCCAAACTTAGATTCTAAAACGTTGCGCCGATAGATTTGAATGCCAGATGATCGACCAGATGAGAAGAACAGTTCGCCAACCTTGTCAACAGCTTCTTTAAACGAAAAAAAAGATACAAATTTACAGAAATATCTGTGATATATACGAGGAGACAAATTACAATAGCCTATCTAATATTGAAAACAAACAAAATTAGACAAAATACCGAGAAATATCATAGGATGCTGTAGACAACAATTTTTTTATTATATAAAACCGCAACGGTACACATAATTATCAAAAATACCTTTTTGTGCACCGAGTTCAGATGCACCGATTTCAGACGTTCAGTTGGAAATATACTGACTAAGGTTATGTTTGTGTTGAAAAATTTTTAGTATTGAGTTTAATGTTGATATTGAGTTTAGTGAAAAAGTGAAGAGAGAGGTAATTTTTTATATTTTTTGTAATTTTTTATATTTTTTGATGGGAGAGAGAGATTATATTGTAGTATTTTATTGTGAGTTGATGAAATATTTTGTGAAATTTTTGGTGCAAACGCACCCTAAGATAAAAGTGCAACAGTAAATTTTGAACATTTAAACCTTTTCCACAATTTAAGTATGAATTTAGTTGCAGTCCATATAATTCAAACCCACGCTTACTTGTATATATAATTTAAACCCATGTAATTTACTGTATCGAGTAAAATTTTATCCTTTTTCCAACTAGACTCTAGGAACGACCCTTTTAAACTTAAAACCAAATTCAGCCAGAGACGATTATTTCAGTTGGGGTAGCGCCAGACAAAGAAGTTTCATCGACCCGACAGATTCTGTTAATTCTTAGGTATTTGGATAAATTAAGAACACATTTTTTTAACTGCGCCTAAAACCAACTGCAACATACATATCACTAGAATTAACATTAACTAAAAAATTTCAAAATAAAAAATAAAAAAACATCTCATGATACCGAACATCTCCTAAGAAAACAAATTTAGCAGGTCCAGGTCACAGTACATAATAGAAGCAGGAATAACAGAAGGAGCAAAAAACCCAGAAAGATCAAAACGCGCAGCCCACTGGGCCAACAGGTGAGCCTGTTCATTCAACAGACGGGGAACCTAGTGAATATCCCATTCAGACTGGGCTTTAAAACGCTCCCGAAGAGAGATGATCATCGCCTCAATCTTCCAACGTTGACCCTTTGGTTGGCTAAATTTGTTTTAATGCTATTAGTCTTTTTTCGAGAAAAAAAAAAGAGTCATTGACCCTTCGACAACGACAGATTCTGTTACTTTCCAAATTCTCCCACACATGCCCAAATTTGCACGCAACGGCATTTAAGGGGATGTTCGGTTACAGAGTTTTGTTAGGATTTTTTGTGTTTTGAGAATTTTTATGTGGTGTTAAATTTATTGGTATGCGTGTTATAATTATTTTTACGTGATATTAAAAATAATGTTTGATTGTAGAATTTTTGTATTGTGAGGATTTTTTTTAACCGAACGTGTCTTTACTTCGGACACTGCAATCTTTTGACCGTTCTTCGGTATTGTCCAAAATATTTGGTTTAATTGAAGTATATGAAGTTTGCAAATAAGTCATTGAAGCAACATTTTCAACAAATAGACCCTTAAGGTAGAGTTTAAGTCAAATTAAGGCTCTTCCGTCCATTTTTCGTCAGCCAATTAACGATCATTGCTGATAGGACTTTAAAATTCACGTCATAACGAATTAGAAAACGTCACTTGTCCAATTAAAACATTCACTCCACATCTATGTCAAGTATCTGCCAGCTTACCGCGACTGATTAAAATCCTTCCCATTGCATACTCCTGGTGGAGATGTGGCGTGGACGTTTTAATTGGACAAATGAGGCTTTCTAATTCGTTAACGTGGATTTTAAAGTAATGTCAGTTAACGGGATTGACGAGAAATTGACGAAGGAGCCTCGATTTGACTTAAATTCTACTGCAAGAGTCTATTGATTGAAAAAATTACCTTAAGGGCTCGTTTACAACATTTGTATAACTTAAGAGCCTGGTGCAAATAAGCAAAAATATTTACCTTTCCGGTCCAATCAAATCATCAAAGCCCCAATTTAGAAAAAAAAAATTATCAAAGCCCCTGACCTTCGTACGCAACAAACTACTACATACGACTTCCACGGCTTCAGCAAAAAAAAAACAGTCCACGCAATGCCATTTTCGTAAATCCTTGCATGCCAAAGGTTCATAGTTTAGCAACACATAACGAAGGGACGCCGGGCCAAACACTTTAGACAAAACACCAAAAAAAAAAACACTCCGACGAAATGAATTGCTAGGCCCACGCGCAGGGATCCACGCTCTACGCAGGGTTAGGGAAAACTGGAAAAGTGTTACTGTGAAGTGGAATCATTTCGGCCTGGGGGGCCAGCGCGTGGGATTGGCAGGCTTTCTCTTTATACTGTTTATGACAGGAAGTTTTTATGGAGTGAGGAAGATACTTTGATGAGGTAAAAGTTCAGGAATAATAATAAAAAAAACAGTATTTGGGAGGAGAGACAGAGAGGTAAGAGAGACCAGCGAAGCTTTTCTTTTCCTTTTGAAAAAGCAAAGCAAAAATACAACCCCTGTTAGATTATTCTTCTTCTTCTTCTTTGTCCTTCTTCCTTACCTGAGTGCCCTCTTTCTATCTTGTATCTACTCATCAGACTGCTTGAAGAAGAATCTCTGTTAGCAATGGACCAGCATTAACATACTCCTCTGTTTTGGTGACACATTGTCTCGTGATCTTGTAAGTGTCATAACATTTTCTTTGGCCGCTTTCTTTTCTCTTTTTGTTCATCTGGGTATTTTGGATTTGTTAAGTACATGAAACTTTGAAGCATTATGGGAGGATCATAGTGGCTTTTTTAAGTCCTCCTCGGGTTCAGTTTATGATTTTTCACGTACTTCTGGTTTTGGCGGTTTTAATTGCTGATTTCTAGTTGTTCCAAATTCATGTATACTATGCATTAATCAAAGAACCAGGATATCATTTTCGGTTATATTTTTCTGCTTCTCTACAGATGAATTTTGTATGTATAGATCATGATTCTGTTGTGTGTAGAAATTTGTTATTTTGGCTGGTTTATTGAAACGTAGTTTAGAAAGTAGGTATTTGATACTTGCATTTCTAATTTTTCTCCTAAAAATTTCTTATTGATAACGCTATTGCTTCAGTTTATGCTTTTGTCTTTTTTTGTATGGTTTCCATTTGATCATGCTATATGGTTTAATTGGGAAGCGATTGGAACTTTTAAATATATTTCGGGGTTTTGAGTTGCTGCTGTGGACGTAGTTGTGTACTCTAGGATTTTTACGTTATGAAGCTCCATGGTCAGAGTTTCTTTTCAGTTTTTGTCTTTTTGTTTTGGAAAATAAGAATTATTCTGACTTTCCAAAACAAAAAACAAAACCGAGATCAAACCATATGGTTTTGGTTGAAGATCTAACCAATTCAACCGACATTATAAAAACTTGGCTTGAAACTTCAGAATTTAGTCGAACATATATAACCAATTCCAAATTATTTGAATTCCTATTTGTTTGCAACACCATCATTAAATAATGCTTAGTTCAATTCTTCACATTGTTCGCCCTTTTGTGCATTGCCAAATCAGTTTCATATAGCGTTCCTGATTCAATTGGAAATATGCCCGTCTAGCTCTCTGTGTGTTCGATCTTCAGTTTCATATAGCGGTTTTTTTTTTGTCTTTCATATTAGCACATGATGTTGTTTCTTGTTTTTTTTTTTTGGAAAGTATGCTTGAGTTCTGCATCATAGTCTCATACAGTGGATTAAAAGAATGGATTACTCATAAAAATCTTGGATCAAGAGCAATATTTGTTGTTGATTTACTTCAAGTTATTGATTTGTTGATTTACTCTATGACATGGAGCTTAACTATACTTTCCAAAAGTACGAAAAAATTGCTCACTCGAAACCAACCAACCATTATGCCTCTGCTCTAGCCCTCTACCCCCTTCCCCCAACGTTCCCCAATAGAAACAAAGAAGCAATCTGAACACAAGTTTTCTGGTCAAATTTGGTAGCAGAATGTGCTTTTGTTATCTACAATTGAACTAGTAGATGAGTGTTTGTTGATACTTTGGTTACAGGTTTTTAAGATTTAATATAAGAGTATTTGATGTTTGATTATCTAATTTGAAGTCGTGAAGAAGATTTTTGCTTATCTTTCCTCTGGATGAACAGAGAACCCAATCTGAAACAATGACGAAGGTAAGCCCCGAATTTGAAGTGGAGATGCCAGCAGAAGAAGTTCTGCAGGTTTCAGTTGATGTGAGCTTCACTTCTAATCGGTTTCCAAAGTATAGATTAGGAGCTGATAGTCAAATTTTGGAAGAGCCAAAGGAGGACAACCAGGGTCCTTCCTTGAAGGAAGTTGTTGAACAGGAAACTTCTAATCTGTCAGAGCAGCACAAGCGGCTCTCAGTTCGAGACCTTGCTAGTAAATTTGACAAGAACTTGGCTGCTGCTGCTGCTAAGTTGTCTGATGAGGTTCCCAAAATCTTCCTCTTCTCAATTAATTGTACTTATGATTTTCTTCCACATACACAAAATATAAATAATTCCAGTCTGATAGTCAATATAGCTTGGTCCAACAACTGGTGATTAGCTACCCCATTTGCCAAATTGAGCTATATGTAGGCCTTACATTGGTTGAAAAAAAGAGCCCCACTTTTTCTTTAGTGAAGTAACTCAAATGTCGAAATCTGATTAGGCCAGATGAATAATGAATTACAATTGTATTCTTGAACTGTTTCTTTTTACCCTCTCCTTTTTTGGTCCTCATTTTGAATGTCGTTTCTCCATCTCTCTAAATCTCACAACTCACCCTCAAGGGCGATAACTCAGTGGTTAGGAGGGACATCCTCCTTGGGGCTCGACGTACCGAGTTCGAGTCTCAAGGATGTGGGATGGATTTTCCTGATGCTGGGCGAGTTCCTGACTTATCTACTCCCTAGGTTGTGGGGTCGTGGTTTGTACTTCGGGTCCGGCCAAACGGGTCCGGCTTTGGGAGATTTCCATGTTATCAAAAAAAAAATCTCACAACTCAAATTTTTTATTTTTATTTTTAAATTACAAAACTCAATTCTGCATTATCTTTGTCCATTTAGTTTTCTTTCCCCCCTTGTGTATGTTATCGGACCTTATAATGCTAGATGAGTGATGACTTGAAATTATTTTGTTGGACTCTCTTTTGACTTCTTTTGTTTTGTTTTGTCTGTGTGTGTGTGTGTAAATCGCACTACTCAAGTGCAGGTTATTTCTTTTGTCGATTAACCTCCTTTCCCACAGTACTAAGTTCTGATATTTCAGAATGAATTCAACTAATTTTGTTGGAATTCAGGCAAAACTTAGAGAGGTGGCTTCTTTGGAGGGGCATGTTCTTTTGAAGAAACTTAGGGATGCATTGGAGACTCTGAGAGGCCGTTTGGCGGGAAGAAACAAGGAGGATGTGGAGAAAGCTATTTCTATGGTTTGTTTTTGCATACTTTGTCGTTGTTTTAGTTAGGTGTTGGTTTGATTTGTGTAGGAGTTCTCCTTTTGGATTTATTTGATGGACTTTTCTGCTTCACCTGTCTTGGGTTCTGGCATGATGAATATGTTATGTATATGTGGGGCTACCTTCCATTTTTCGTTGATTAATTAAATTATTATCTCTTCTTATATTAAATTGTAGAGGGCAAAACCTAGCGCTCCTCCTATTTGGAATGAGCACCGAAGAAACATATTTGAACACATACTTAAGTAAAAAGCCTACTCTAAGGAGTCAAACCTATTTTATTTGTGCTTTCTCTAATCAACATGAAACTAAATGTTGAATATATGGATTGAGAACATACGTATTGCTTATTTTCTACAGTACACAAGATTCAAGCTCGACAAAATTCTTGCTGACAAACTACATTGGTTGACCTACCCATATAAGTAGAAGTGTTTGATTGAACCTTCTAGTTTATGTCAGAGTTTGGCTACTTGTTGTTGGGTTTGCTTTCCTTTTAGCTTGTAGAGTTTGTGTCTTGTCTTCCATTTTTTTCCTTTTTGTTTTTTAGTTTTGTAATTTCCTTTGAACACCCTAAGTGGTTAGGTTGACTTTCTTTTTGAATTGGACTTGAGGCGCTTTAGGAAGTATCACCCAAATTTCACTTTCATCTGTTATCCACTTTCCTGGGTTTATTGCACTTGTCTAATGTGTCTGGAAAGAAGATATTGAATGTGTTTGAGGGTAAGCTATGCTATAATCAGAAAGTAATAGTCTTCAACTATCAACTCATCATGCAGGTGGAAGCTTTAGCAGTTAAGTTGACGCAGAAAGAAGGAGAACTGATTCAAGAGAAGTTTGAAGTGAAAAAGCTAGCAAACTTCCTCAAACAGGTCACTTAGTGCCATTCCAAATTTTCATTTAGAAGTATGGCTGACTGATTGCTTTTGCCCTTGGCAAGGAAAGAATTGAATACTCTATATGACTCACTTTAACAACCATTAACTTTTGACTTCATTATGTTCCTTTCCATTCCTGGAGCCATTTTCATGGATATCACTTTTAATATTGCTTTTCGCATTGAATACTTGTTCTTTTATGCAAATGATATTTTATGTTTGTTTTGACTTGAGTGTATTTTTATGTCTACAGGCTTCTGAAGACGCTAAAAAGTTGGTTAACCAGGAGAAATCTTTTGCTTGTGCTGAAATTGAAAGTGCCAGAGCCGTGGTTTTGAGAATTGGAGAGGCACTTGAAGAACAAGAAATAAATTCACAAGCTTCCAAAAAACAGGTTTCGGTATGTTGGTTGAAGTTACATCAAGTTTTTTCCCGTTTAGGACATGTGGAAGTGAATGGAACATGAGACACAAAAGGACATTGTTCTTTCAGATTTCACGAGGTTAATTTTTGTTTTCATCTAACGTTCCATACAATCAGGATGTGGAGGAACTGGTAGAGGAGGTTCAAGACGCTAGAAGAATTAAATTGTTGCATCAACCGAGCAAGGTGAAATACTATTTTCTCCTAAGCTTTTTGCTTTGCCCATGGGTTTGCTAAGATCTCATTATACCACAACACAGATACTTGTGCATTGCCGATTTCCTGATACATGTTCTTGTATATTACTGGGGCTTGCTGTTGTATTCATATCGAGCATGTCATGCCAGATTTGAGAGGCCTTTTTTTCCAAGTCCTAATTTTTTATTTAGTAGATGGTTCTGAAAACATTTAAATGCTCCCCTTCATGATGCACCATGTGGAGGTGCACAGGATGCAACCCCTGCCACTGTGGGCCAGCGACATGTTTCCTTTTTCTCTTTTTCGCCCTTTGATTAGGCATATAACCCTACTTTTATGTTATTTTTTAGGTGTATAGGTAGACAAACGTCCTTGATTTTAAATGTGCTAAAACCGGGGTCTAAAAACCAAAAAGTACAATAAGATGAAATACAAAATGCGGTAACTCGATAACCATGAGTTGAAATATTCTGGAAAAATGAACTAATAGCCTTTTATAACACTTATGTGGTACCTTGAAGTAGCTTAAAAGGGGGTGGAATTCTGAAGTTTTAGTAGGCAGCTGCATTATTAAAATTTGTGTTTATCTCCTTTATTTCTTGCCTCTTCATAGTTTGTTGGTTTGCCTTTAAAGAATGTGGCTGTTTCCAGGAAGTAGGTGCCTGTGCAAATGCTCATTCCTTTTCTTGCTATATTTGTGTTCCTTCACTGTCTACTATTAGTCACAGTTGAAGAGGCGGATATGGAAATAATTTTTCGTGTTCGTAACTGGTTAATTTGTCAAATTTTTTAGCAATGATTTCGATCCTTCCGTATTTCCTTGTTGTTGACGGTACAAAGGAACAAAGGAACATACTTTGGTCGATATAATTGTTGGTTTTTTCAGCACACTTTTGGGGTTCAGATGTATAGTGGAGATAGAATTAGCATTTTTCCAATCTATGAAGATATGGGTTACGTTTGTAGGTGATGGACATGGAACATGAGCTTCATGCACTGAGGTATCAAATTCGGGAGAAGTCTATTTTTTCGATTAAGCTTCAGAAAGAGGTTTGTTAAAAATCTTGTTTTCACCTTTCTTTTAATTGTCTGATTTTTATGGCCTACACTAAACAGTTTATTTTGGATTATGTCACTGATTTGGTGAGTGGGTTCTTACCTTAATTTAAACACCTTTTGCTCACTTTGAAGAAATAAAAAGCCTCTTGCTCTTTCTCAAGCTGTGTATGTTTTGACCAGTATGGTTTCAGACTATTTTCTGACTCCCAATTTCTTTTTCCAATGTGAATGCAATTATGGTTGTGGACATCTCATCTCTCTCTTCAAATTAGTCCATATTGGTGCTAGTTTTATTGGAAGAGCTCATGTCCCTATCCTTTTCCAGCTGGCAATGAGTAAGAGGGACGAGGAAAACAAATCCCGTATATATATTTTAGAAGGTTCTGAGAATCTTGGTTCATGTCTACGAATCCAACCTTGCTCAGATAAGGTTCCACTACTTTCAAAATGTTCAATCCAGTGGTACCGCCTGTCATATGAAGGCAGCTGGAAGGAACTTATTTCAGGTATGCATTCAATCAGTCTTCTCTTGCTTGTAAGTGACCACCTGTGCTCCAGTATGAATGGCCTTGGTAGAATCACTTCATACGGATGCGAAATTCTAGCACATTCAGCATATTGGTATGTTCTATCTTGTATCTGTTATTATTCATGCTTTGGTCATCTTTATATTCTATCTTGAAAGCTATAGGATTTCCATTGTATTTTAAACCTTTAAAACTCCTACATGCTTTATGCTGGTTGTTGAGCTCACCGTTCTCGTGCTACTGAATCTTTCTTCATACTAGTTCCAGATTAAGTTATTTCACGTGAATAAGGATCTGAAATGCTGTGTACCCAATATGACGCCGAGGCTTAATTGCTCAAGTACTGAGTTAGCACTGAACTCCATTTCAAAATTTGTCAAACTCTGTTTGGTGGACTGACCATTAGCCGCAAAGGCATAGATTGCGAAGAAAGGGAAAAATGTATATCATGCAACGCTAAAAGCTTGCGCACATGCCCACCTAGTAACCATGAAACATTTAGGACGCTGCACATCTAGAATAGGAGAGATTAACAGTAAGAGTGGTAACATCTAAAAAAAATTAATTAGTTAACAAATAAGGCACAAAAAATCCATATGATGCAGCCATTGGTGTCATCATATCTGCAACATGCTTGTATCTGATAAAAATGTTGATAGTAACTCTTACTGTTCGGTTCATTGTCATTTAATTGGGTTTTTGCGTTCAACAGATTGAGTTTGAGCTAGAGCCTTTATTGTTGTCTGCCTCTTACTTGTCTTAAGTGGTTTATCTTTCAATTTCAACAGGCGCCAGCAAATCCACATATGCTCCAGAACCCTTTGATGTTGGACGAACCTTACAAGCTGAAATTGTTTCTAATGGCCAAAAACTGATCCTCACTACAGCCGGTCCCATTGATCCAGGTTGGTTGACCATAAATTATGCTATCTTTTTTGTGGAAGTATTTCTTATCCTTTTTAGGTATGTCATATGTGTAGATCGGATCAAATTACCAAATTTGGGCTCATATGGGATTTTGCTTTACTACATCCTAATTGATGCTTAGAGATGTGGAGGAAAAAAGAGGCTGACTTAATTACTTCTAACAGCTGCAGGACTTGGAAGCTATGTAGAGACACTTTTACGGAAATCTAATGCAGAATTTAATGTACGTTATGGTACTCTCTTCGTTTAGTTTTTGTTTATTTTTTGGAAATTGTTATTAAGACAAAATATGATAGAGCAAAGAAAAAGAAGAACAAAGGTGTCTTATTCCATGATATTTTTATTGACTTGCCTGCATAGAGTCTTCTCATCTCTTTCGATTACCGGTTGGTTGCCAGTGATTGAGCAAATGTCAACATTATGATCTCTGTGTTTGATGTGACATGCGATGCACCTTATACTTTATGGTTTATCTGTTTTTGCACTCTTGGTTTTTGTTTGGGGTAATTCCCCGTTCGTATTTGTTCATATTAGTAATATATTTTTGATGTGGTCCAAGGAAGAAATTTCTTTCTTCTTTCGAGCAACTCGAGAATTTCTTAAAACAAGGATGAAACTTACAACCCAGTGTTTATTGTGGATTTGGAATTTGTGTGCGTGCGTACATATATATACTCAATAGTTGCAGATGTTTCTGTCCTTGTTTTTGTGAATTTGGAAGCAGAAATCTGTTTCTAAAAGACTAAAACAGGAACCCAAAGCCCAATTACAAGACTGGTTTCTTCATTATATAGTGCTCCAAAAGGAGGGAGCTTTTCTTTGACAGCAGTATGTACTCCGGGGCCAATAGCCCCACTGGTTGACTCTGTGCTTCACCTTATTCTTTTGAGGCTTGTCTCCACATAGGAAAACAGAATCATAGTTGATCAGGGCTACTCTTTTCTAGTTGGTGGTTTTGATAATGAAAAAGTGTTGTTTAGACTATCATAGATAAAAAGTACCTTCATCTTGCTTAGCCTATACTCTTATGTAATGTGACTTCTATATCATGCTTAGTGAGAAACCATTGGTTCTAAAATACCCTCTGGATGATCAGAAGTTAAACATGATTTTGTAAATGCTATGCATAATTTGTAATTGTACTCTTTGGAGAGCATTATTTGGTTGAGTTCTAATTTTTTCGAGTGATGAAATGATCTATGGGATTGTAGCTAGGACACTAGTCTGCACATCTAGTTCTTATCAAATTTTGGCATTTGTTTTTGTATAGGTAGTAATTTCTCGGATGAATGGACAAGATCATCCATCACACTCTGTTCATGTATTTCATGTGGGCAAGATGAGGATAAAGCTTTCTAGAGGATGGATTACAAAGGCTAGAGAAATTTATTCATCATCAATGCAGGTACTCTTTATAGCTAGTCGTTATTTTTGGTTTCACTGAAGATGGAGTGGGTTTTTGCTTGATCTTATACCTTCCATTGTGCGTTGAGCAGCAACATGATTAAGATTGTTTATTATGGTTTCTCAGCTTAGTATTTATAATGAATATTTTCTTCATGCAAAGAAGGCTCATTTGGGCATGTTGAGATTCATGAGAGCACATCCTTTCCCATGTTTTACTATTATTTGCTGTAGAAGCTCCGGTCTGAAATGGATCAGTGCCTTCAAGGCATATGGATTACGTAATGTGTTGATCTTCTCCAGGGGACTTTTCGATTGCAGCTCATACTTCCATTTTAAAACAGAACTAATGTCTGCAGTGAAAACGAAACAGAATTAATGCTATCTTAGGCATAGTGCTGTGATGCATAGAAGTTCTCTACATTTCTTTTCTTAAAAACCCCAAAAGAAAAAAAAGGATTAATGACCATTTTCGTCCCTGGGTTTTGACCACCTTATAAAATTCGTCCTTAGGTTTTCTCATTTATCACACGTAGTCCCTAGGTTTCATGATGTTGTCCCACTTCCGTTAGCGAATTGTCCAATCAACTAACGACCCTACACGTCATTACCAATCAGAAAGTGACACATGTAAAAAAATTTAAAAAATGACACTTCACTTTTATTGTGCCACATCAGTAAATTAAAAAAAAAAATTATAAAAGAAAAAAAATTAAGAATTTTTCGTGAAACTTCAAAAACTTAAAAAAAAAAGACTCGAACAAACCAGGGAGACCCCTCAGCCTCCCTGGAAGGGGTGGCCGGGAGCCACCGGCCTCCATGAAGAAAGGGCAGCCCGCGGCCACCGGCCTCCCCTGGAGAAGGGGTGGCCGCGAGCCACCCCACAAAGTGGGGAGCCCAGATCTGCGTTCTCCCTAAGAGGGGTGGCTCGCTGAGCCACCGGCCTCCCTTGGAGAAGGGGTGGCCGGGATCCACCCCGCAAAGGAGGAGCCCAGATCTGGGCTCCCTCCTCCTGAGCCACGAGGGGTGGCTCTGCAACTCCCGTTGTTTGTTTTTGTTTTTTTAACGAAAAAATTCTTAATTTTTTTTTCTTTTGTATTTTTTTTTATTTTACTGATGTGACACAATAAAAGTGACGTGACATTTTTTTAAAAATTACACGTGTCACTTTCTGATTGGTAATGATGTGTAGGGCTGTTAGTTGACTGGGCAATTTGTTGACGGAAGGACCATTTTGACAACATCATGAAACCCAAAGACTACGTGTGATAAATGAGAAAACCCAAGGACGAATTTTGTAAAGTGGTCAAAACCTAAGGACAAAAATGGTGATTAACCCAAAAAGAAAATTGTGACCCCAATCCCTGCTTCCCTTTTACGTTGGTTTAAAGTATAGAGCAAACACATAAAGGGGAAGAATAAAATGTCCCGTTAACATTGGTAGTGTTTCAGACATATCATACAGAAATGTAATTCTTGATTTTGCTGCTCTGGCCTCTCATCATCCTTTCCTTAAGACTTGAGCGTTCCCACTAAAAGTAGGTCACGTTATTTGGAAGATTTTCATCCATGGGATTTTGTTAAACTAACTAACTTTTCCTACCTCTAGCTATGTGGAGTGAGAGGGGATTGCAATAATGCAGCCAAGATGTTGTTTTGGCAAGCAAGGAAGAGCCTCTCGTTTGTATTATCATTCGAATCAGAGCGAGAAAGGAATGCAGCCATTATGCTTTCCAGGAAATATGCTTATGATTGCAATGTATGTATGATTTGCCAGCATCCTGCTACTTTTTCCCGTAGCTTTTAAATCACATAGAGCTTTGACACCGGAAACTTCAATAACAGGTCATGCTCGCTGGACCAGATGATCAAGTATAGAGGTTTAACCTACTGACTGAGTTTTTGCAATTGTAAGTACAATCAGGTTTTCATAGTGTGGGTAATATGTGTGCATTTGTCTAATTGTAGAAAAAAAGATTCGTGTTTGCTATAGGAAACTAATGGGGTTGAGTCATTGTAGGCATGGTTTTTGTTTGCCTAATCATTTGTTGTAACAAATTTACAAACTTTGTATAATGGGTTCATTTGTGCTACTTGGCTGATTTGCAATATGAGAAGTTTATGTGTTAGCACAGTTGTATCAAGAGATGGCAATTTACGACGTAATCAGGCACATAAAAGGGTAGAGTGGGGTATGGTATTTGTATGCTGGAATCTTATCGAGTAGGAGAGTGAAAAACCAGAAAATAAAAAGAAAAGAAAAAAAAGGGAAAAGAAAAAGAAATCCCCCATTCCCGACTGGCAGGATTTTTTGGAAGCAGAATGTTTAATATGGCAGCAATGGCATAATGCTGGGGAGATGTACTTGGAGGACTTTAGTCAGTTTGCTACAGAGGGCATATTGTGCCAGAAGTTTTGCAGTGTGAATAAAAGAAGAGCATATTGGCTGGCTCAGTGGTTTATGGCACTGCCCCTGTCAAGTCTTTTTCTTTTTTTCCTGTTCTAAGCTTACACAACATTTACTTCATTTGTTAAAAACACACTTATAGTCTTCGACCGCTGTCCCCTCCCCCCTTTTCCAATCCTAAAATTTTGGAAGAATCTAAAAGATAAGGCTTCCTCTAAAGACCCGTATGACGAAGACTGGTTCATTACCTGCCTCCCTTACGAGGAAACAAATTAGCAGGAAACTTCGAGCCAAGGAGATGGAACTTCTGCAGAGAATGAGAAGAAGGAAGCAGACAAAAGTGTATTTTCATCGAGAAGATGGCGAAGATGGGGACTTGCATTGAGAATGAGAAGTAAGTGTCCCTGTTTACGTGCACTTTTCGAGCGTGATGTTGCTAAATACTACCCTTTGAACTCTCTCTAAGCCAAGGAGAACACACGACTCACATAGTGAAGAAAAGAGGAGAAAATAATGAATGGTTATAGAGGAGAAGGTCCCCCAAACTTGCCTCGGGTGCTTAGAAAACCTCCTTTGGCTACTTATGCTTTTGGGTGGTACGATAAACAAATGTATATAGTTCTTGCTGTAAGATTGAATGCTTCTAGCATATTCCTATCCAAATATCTGTATTGATAAAATACACGACTATTGTATTTATAGGCTAGGCTAGGGACCCTAATCAGAATTTTAATACACTTATTGCTTCCATCCAAGAATAAAATGTTATAGTAAATATAGACCATAGAACCAATATTCTAATAGGAATTACGTGTGGGCCCATATATTTACAAATATGTTACATTCTCCCACATAGTTCAAATTATATATAAAATAGCATATGTGAGTGATAGACTTTTTTAGTATGACCATTACTTAATTTATTCCTACTAGTTCCAGATTTTACACTTGCATGTCGGTTCAGGTTATACCATGTTTCTAAACTCTGTTTGTCATTTTCTTTTGCATACAAGTGAGATTTTACTCCAAATTTTCTTATGAGACGACAAGACACTGTACCCCCACACAAGAACTAGTCGATACTTCAAATTATGACTCAAGATTTTCTTGCTCGGTAAACGAGTGGAAGATGGATTACATTTTTTAAACTTAACTTGGAAAGTCTTCTGTACTTTAATTTCCGAAGTTTGAAAATAATTGGTTAGTTGTATGTCAATATTGCTTGCTATCTTGGGCCTAAAAGGAAAGACTATTTGTATTGGCAAATGGCAATACCGGCAAAGCTTACTTACCCCACCCAAAAAAAACCCAGCAAAATTACCCACAGCTAGGGGTGTTCATTTGCACCGGCGGTGACCGTTTTAACCGCTAAAACCGTCACCGCTACCGGTACCGTAACCGGTAAGGGCAGTTATTGTGCCTTAGCGGTACGGTGACGGTGTCAAATATGTGATTTTGTCAATTTGCGATGACGGTGAAGGTTTTCGCCAAACCGTCACCTACGCCTACACTACCGTTAACTACTCATAGTTGAGACTTGAGATGATTATTGATTATGTGACATATTTTTGTTGAACTTTTGTTGAAATATGTTAGTTGGTTTATGTTACATTGTTGGACACTTTTATTAGACTTTAGTATTTATTTTAAATATGATATTATGTTAGACTTTTGGACAACTTATTATATTTGTTATGATTATTAATGATTATGATATTATGTTTGAATATATTATGATATTTGTCCATTTGATATGATTATTAATTATGATATTATGTTGGAAATTTAAACAGCTCAAAACAGAGAAAAAAATAAAAAAACCCAAGGAGAAAACCTTTTTTTTGGCACAACCGTATAACCGTTACCGTTAATACCATCACCGGCAAGAGCAGTTATTGTGCCTTGGCGGTGCGGTGACGGTGTCAATTATGTGATTCCGTCAATTGCGGTGACGGTGACGATTTTCACCAAACCGTCACCTACACTACCGTTAACCACCCCTACCCACAGCATGCAACCCAGCAAAGATAAAAAGAGAGCTCCACCTGTACCCACGTGTCGTTGAAGGACACACATTGCACAGAGTTTCAATCATACTTCGAGTCACGACCTGCCTTCCGCGCACGCCTTTGCATTAACCTTATTTTAGCCCCAACGGCTAGAAAATTCTACTGTCGCAACTTCTGCCGTTGGATTATTCACCAGATCCAACGGTCATAAAGTGCAAGAAATTCGACCGTTGGCTTCTCCACTTCAAAAACCCACCGCTTCATTCATTCCCCGTTGTCCTTATTTTGTACCCGCAAGAGGGCGAGAGGGAGGGGGCGATTAGGAGACGCAGAAGGAATCGCTCACTGATAGCTCTAGTTCTTGAACATATTCGACCAGTTAGAAATGGCTTCAAGACCCATTGTTCCAACACAACCCAGAGGTACTCCGCACTCCCTCTTGAAGGGGCTTTCTATGAGTAGTATTTTCTTTGCTCTGTGGATGTGAGATTCTGTTTGGTTTTCGTTTGCATCCATCTGTCGATCCGAACTTTTATTGGGAGGTAAACGGATTTGATTATTTTGATGATTTATTCCTATCTATTAATTTCTCCATTTCTGCTTTTGTTTGGCTTTTCTAATCTTTTGGTTTGATTTAATTTCTTTTAAATCGGATTTCTCTGTTTTCGCTAAGTTTTACTATTAAAGTGTAGATCTTGAGGATAAGTGGTTTGATTTCTTTGACCTTTTTCTTTGGTTGATGTTCTTTACTCTCTTTTTGACTGTTTTGCTGCCGAGAGAAACGGCAGGAAAACACCACCATATATTGTCTTTTCTCGAGAACCGAGGAGTGATGGGGTTTTTTTTTTTTTTTAAAAAGTCTGTTCACGTATGTATGGCTGTCTATTATATTCTGTACCAATCCTTTCTTATTGAATTCCTGTGAATTTTAATAGGCGAGGCAGTGGTTGGAGGTGGCAAGCAGCAGAAGAAGAATGGTGCAGACGAAGCAAAAAACCGCAGAGCACTAGGTGATATAGGGAATCTGGTAACCATCCGTGGACTCGAGGGCAAGCCTAATCGTCCCATCACAAGGTCTCTTTCACTCTCCCTCTCTCTTGCTTCACTACTTTTCGTCTTCGCCTTCCTTCTTGTTGAATTTTTTATTGATGGCATTTTAGGAGTTTCTGCGCTCAATTGCTTGCAAATGCGCAAGCCGCAGCAGCTGCTGAAAACAAGGTTTCATTCATCTCTTTAATTTCTTTCACCTTTTTAATATTGAATTCGTGATTGGAAGTGTACGAATATCTGACTTTATACATTGCGTCTGTCTGAATTTCGCAGAAAAAAGTTTGTGTTAATGTGGACGGAGCCCCACTTCTTCTTGATGGAGTTGCAGCGGGTAAAAGAGCCGGGGCAGCAAAGCCTCCTCAGAAGAAAGTTACTGTTAAGACGAAGCCCGAGGAAGTGGTCGTCATAAGCCCAGATTCACAGGAAAGCGACTCCAAGGCTAAACTGGAAAATCCTGTCAACAAGAAGAAGGATGGAGAAGGAATGTCGAGGAAGAAAGCACATGCTTTTTCTTCTGTCCTCACTGCTCGTAGCAAGGTGATATTTCTGTTCTTTCAGTTCTTGGTTTATCTTGACTTGTGATGATTCTGCTCTAAAACCTTGTCCTAATTTGGCAGGCTGCTTGCGGCTTGACAAACAAACCAAAGGAGCAGATTGTTGATATTGATGCAGCGGACGCTGGTAATGATTTAGCTGCAGTAGAATACGTTGAGGACATCTACAAGTTCTATAAACTAGTTGAGGTATAAGTTTCCCTCTTCAAATTTTAACTCTCTCATTCTCTCTCTCTCTGAGTGATGTACTAACCTCTATTTTCTGTGGACGCAGCATGAGAACCGCCTTCGTGACTACATAGACTCGCAGCCTGAGATAAATGAAAGTATGAGGGCGATACTGGTGGACTGGCTGATAGATGTCCATAAGAAGTTTGAGCTTTCGCTAGAAACTCTTTATCTGACACTAAATATAGTTGACCGGTTCCTCGCAATTAAGACTGTGCCAAGGAAGGAATTGCAGTTGGTGGGCATCAGTGCGATGCTCATGGCCGCCAAGTATGAAGAAATCTGGCCCCCTGAGGTATGTAGTGAATGCTCATCTTAATTTCCTATCTCATAGTCAGTCCATTTTTGTATCAAAGATATTTGTCAGCTTGAATGTGAGCTGAACTGTCTTTTGCAGGTCAATGATTTCGTACACCTTTCAGACAGAGCTTACACCCATGACCAGATTCTAGTCATGGAGAAAGTTATCCTTGGGAAGCTGGAATGGACCTTGACCGTGCCTACACCATACGTTTTCCTTGTTCGTTTCATCAAGGCATCTATTCCTGACCAAGAAGTCAGTGCACTTTCTCTGAACAGCTGCTCTGACTTTTTCTGAATTTTTAGTGTGGAAGCTGGAAAACCTTTGTTGTTTATGTCACTAACTTGGTTGTTGTCTCAAACCTTTTTTGCAGTTGGAAAACACGGTCTATTTTCTTTCTGAATTGGGTGCAATGCATTATGCCACTATAATGTATTGTCCATCAATGATTGCTGCCTCGGCAGTCTATGCCGCTCGTTGCACTCTCAAGAAGATCCCCGCTTGGAACGAGACCCTTAAGCTTTACACTGGCTTCTCTGAACCACAACTCATGTAAATTTCCTTTTCCTTCGCACCTAGTGTGCTCACCATGTGAGATAGCCATTATTACTGTGATGATGGGTTTCCCCTTTTAAACTTGTCTTTGTTTCCAAACGAACAGGGATTGTGCTAAACTTCTGGTGAGCTTCCACTCGATGGCTGCAAAAAGTAAGCTTCAGGCTGTGTACAGAAAGTACTCGAATTCTGAACGAGGAGCCGTGGCGCTGCTTTCACCGGCCAAATCTCTCTTGCCCGGTGGAGTATGTGCACCCACATGTGCCCTGAAGACCACATTTTAATCACATTGCTGTATGTGAGAGAGACTGATTCGGAGAGCTATAGATGTAGTAGTAGTAGTGTATTGGATCAGTCTAAACGGAAAATTGGTTTGTTTTTTCCTCGATTCTTCTCTTTTTCCTTCTCTTTCCAGAAGATACAAAGATAATACATTTTTATTTGTAAGCAGAAAATTCATTCGTTTAAAGTTCTTGTTTGATCGGGAATTCAGGAAGGAAAAAATGAAAATTTGGTAAACTGCAGTCTAATTTCAAACTCCATGTAAAACAAACAACGAATCATGCCCCTATATAAAAAAAAAAGATCGCCTTCTTTTGACATGGATATTGGGATGGAGAATTTTTCTATGGCCCAATCAATTATGCCACAGCGCCTCCCCCCTCGCTTGTCTCTTCTTCTTGTTTTTTTTGTTTTTGTTTCAGAAAAGAAGCAGCCCACTTCGCTAACCCATGAGCCGCAACCTATTGCACTTACGAGAAACCCAAGCCACCTTCCAATTACGACGAGCCTCCAAACCCCAACGAATCTCCAAAATCAAAGACGAAATAGCCCAACACACCGGGGGCTCAGAAGACAACACCTCCTTGTAGAGAACCAAGGAGTTATACTAAACTCCACAAAAGGCCAACCAAATTCCGAAGCCAAAGACAAAGCCTCCTTCAGCGCCACCGCTTCATCAACGAGAGGATCCATAGCCGCTAAGCGTTCAATGTACAAAATACAGAGGGAACTAGAAGAGTCTCGAGACGAGATAGCTATGTACGATCCATTTGGTTGGATAGCCACATCCGAATTAAATTTAAAAAAAACCACCGGAGGAGGGCACCATCTGGGCACCATCTAAAGCTCGCCGCCGTATCAACAGCCCCCCAAGCCTTCAAATGGTCACCATACCGCCTACGAATATCCAACACCAGCTTGACAAATAACAACCGAGACTTCTGGTGAACAACCTCGTTTCTAGCTTGCCAAAGGACATCATCCATTACAATAGCCGCATTGAGAGAGAATGCTATCAAATCTTCCTTAAGAATATTCAATCTTCTATCAGCATGAAGAATCAGATCAACTAAATCAGCAAGGTCGGCTATAGGCAGATCATCCCATGTAATAGCCCAATTCGACTCCCTCCAAACCACACAAGCAACCGGTCATCTTAAGATCAGATGCAACGTATCCTCCGTAGCTTGCTTACAAAGAGGGCAAATAAATTCTTCATCCTCTTCCCTGTTGAGCAGTCTATCTAGCGAACCTCTGGTTTTTAAAGCTCCAGCAGCAACTTTCCATAGCATCATCCTTAACCAATCCTGTATTCGCATCTTCCACAAGATATTCCAGGAAGAGCTATCCAAAATAGGTCCCGCTGACGTTCTACGCAGCTACAACTCCCTCACATGGACTTAACTGAAAAAATCCCCGAGGATTCCCTAGCCCAAATCCACTTGTCCACCCTTTCCACCCTCTGAGGAGATAATCTCAAAACTGCATCAGTCGAATCTTCCTCAAAGAGCTCTCGAATAGGAGGAGTATTCCAAAAATTGGAAACAGGCCAACACAGATCAATAACCATTTGGATATTAGGGTAGTCCTCCTCATTAACACGCAAGATGGGTTTGCATTGGGGAACAAAGGGAAGCCACGGGTCCCTTCTGGCATCCACCGAAACCCCCTGAAGAGGGAGCAGACAGAGCCCCAATTCCAAAACTGTAGAATTCTGGAGAATCCCCTTCCAAATAAGAGACACATTTCTCTACACCAAGGGGGGTTCAGGGGAGTTTGAGCACGATACTTGCATTTAACAGTGCGCACCCATAAGCTCTATGGGTCAGCAAATAACTTCCAACCCAGCTTTGAGATTAAAACTAAATTAACTTCATGCATTCTCCTCAAGCCCAATCCCCTCTATCTTTTGGGATACAAATAGCATCCCAGGACTTCGGGGTGAAATTACACTTTTCCCCCTCCGGAAAATCCCACTAAAAGTCTTTAAAACGCGGTCAAGATCTTCGCACCACCCCTTAGGTAAAAGGAATGTTGACATGCTATAAAGGGGCAGCGCTGTTGCCACTACTTTGATGAGGACAGTGCGACCAGCTTGAGAAAGAGACCTCATCTTCCAACCCGCAACTTTGGACAACACCTTACTCTTGACGTCATCAAAGGCCTTATTTTTTGATCTGCCAACAAACAATGGGAGCCCCAAATATCTGCTTCTAAGAGACATTTTCTTAACTTAGAGAATCCTGTAAAGCTCATCTACACCTCCGGATGACTATTTTTGCTGCAAAAAATGGCAGATTTTGCTTTGCTGACCCTTTGCCCAGACCACCCCTCGTATGTCTCCAAGATATTATTAATCCCCACCGTTTCTCTCCTATTAGCACGACTGAACACCATCAGGTCGTCAGCATAGAGGAGGTGGGAAATCGAAGGAGCATCCCAAGCCACTTTGATACCGTGGATAGTACCCTGTTCTTCTGCCCTGGACAACAATCTTGATAGGACTTCCGTTCCAAAAATGAATAGAAAAAGAGACAAAAGGTACCCTTGTCGCAAACCTCTCACCGGTTTGAAAAAACCATGTGAAGACCCGTTCAACAAAATATAGTAAGAGACAGTTGAAAAGGAAATCAGCCTAAAGCCCCAGGGGGCCCTCCTAGCTAGAGAGCATATTATCCGTTTTCAAAAGGAAATCAGCCTTGCGTATAAATCCCATTCAATTATGCTGCCCATCACCGGGAAAGGATTGCCTCCAAAGGCAATCCTTTCTCGCCCATCGCCATTGCTCATTTCCATCTTAAATCTCTGTCACAATCTAGAAGTTCTTCATTTTTTTGCAAAAAATTTGGTTGCGGATGAATTTCTGAGACCAATGACGTTGTAAGATCTCCATGACGGTTAGCTTCCCAAGTGCCTAATCTATATCCAATTTTTTTCAGTTTCTTATTCTTGTTGCATTTCTGAGTGTTCTCTAATTCTCAGGTCTGATCCCAATCCTCCAATTCCCTTAGTGTCCAGTACTGCCGAATACTTGAGTATTCTTGGAAGGCACTGCACAACTTCCTCAAATTAAGTCCGTGACTGATACCACATTGCCTCGCTTCGTTTTCAAGCTTTAAGCGTCTTAATGTTGTGTTTGTTTTGTAAAATTTTAGTGTTGTTAAAATTTTAGGTATTGGGTTTAGTGAAAAAGTGAAGAGAGAGGTAATTTTTTATATTTTTTTGTAGTAAATAGTAATGATTTGATGGGGAGAGAGAGATTATATTGTAATATTTAATTGTGTTAAAATTTTAGAGGGGGTAAAATTTTTGAACACAAACGCTCATGAAGGGTACTGTTTGCTGTGTTCGTCGGTGATAGGATTGATACCGGCTCTCAAGCTGTGTTTGATGGCACTGTTGATAGAAAAACAGAAGTCCATTGTGTGTCTATGAGTTTTAGCCTTTTGCTTTCCGGCTCAAGTCTCGAAAGAAACTCAAACCAAATTCCAATGATCAGTATTTTTTTCTTGGCAACAGGGAGTTTCATTTCACTTGAATTACAAATGGGCTGCATACAGATGGGCTTCCAGGGGCCGGTTTACAAATTACAGGGACATAAAACCTATTACAATAACATTTAAGCCCCTAAAGGGTCATTCGGCCTTAAAGGCCTCAGTCCAAAATGGCCATAAAGGCATTACATAAGTAGGCTAGAAGGTCCATAATTTCATTTCATTTTGATCACTCACTGCTGTCTAGTGTCTACCAACCTACGGCAGCAGAGACCACAAATCATGTGCAGACTTCTCTAATCACGTGTTTGTTTCCCTAAATAAGAAACAAACAGATGATGATGCTTGTTCAATATTAATATTATCCCATCTCTTCCATCCGATACAACCTATACCAACTTGGCACAACTTATACCTATTAGCCTATTAGCTTTATAAACCAATAATTTTTCAATCATAAAGCTGGCCGCTTAATACAGTTTCTCACGAGGACCAAACTAATTTATGGGATACTTTGAATGTTTTCAAGAAAAAAATTTATTTGATTATTCTTTTAAAATATTTTTAAGAAAATATTTTTTGATGTTTGATACGCTTAATGATTTACGTATTTATATAAAAATGCTTAATTATCGTACAAGTCCTTGTGGTTTACCCTTTTGATATTTTAGTTATTAAGGTATTTATTTCAACCATCGGATCCTTCAGGTAAGTTTTCGAGATAAATTGATCACCCTGTCCAATTGCCGTTAGTCATGAATAGAATGATGCTTATGTGGATTTTAAATGTCATTTCGACGCCAATCATAGGTTGCCGCGTGGCATAAAAAAATTTCTCAAAATTTTAAGATTTTAATCCCTAAAGTACTGATTTCAACCAACTAATGGAGAAGAATATAAATCTATCATATGCAACCTTCAAATTCAATTTTTATTTAAAAAATATTACTTTTATTTATATATTATTTTTTAATTTTATTTAATAATTTTATCTTGGAAGGACATTTCAGTCATTTTGGTTTACTGAAAATTTGAGCTTAATTTGTTTTCTAAAAAATAATAGATATTTTATAATTGATTTGAAAACTTTTCACTTTGACCTCATTTTTCTGTGCTTGCAAAATACCTGAAAACAAGCAAACAAACGAACCTTTAGTTTCTCTTATTTAGGTAGTATTATTATTAGTTTTGCTCGAAATAAATACATAAATATTCGAGAAGAGAAAAAAACTAAAGAAAGACCGATAACAAAGAGATTGAAGCGACAATTCTTGTTGAAATTTCAACCTACGAAATAAGTCAATAAGTTATTTCAACCGACAAAGGGCATGTTATTTGAGCCCAAAAATTTAGGTTTAATAATAAAAAATTCACCACATAATTTTTTATTATTATAATACTTATTAAAAATCTTCTCTCTTTACTTTTACACAAACTCTCATAACAAATCTTTACTTTATAATATTTTTCAAACTCCAATATCTAAAATTTTCACCCACAAACATACCCTTTATAAGTTAAGACGTTAAGTTTAGGAAAAAAAAAAGAAGTTAAGACGTTAAAATAGCTATGTATCAACATCATAGCAGAGGCTCAAGAAAATAAGTTATATATTTATCATTGTAGCTCAATGGGGACGTGAATTTTCTAAATGCATTCCAAGTCAATGTCTGCGGCTAGTTTTTCGGCAGGCCACGGGTACGACAAAAACAGGAATCTGTCGGTATGTTCGGATGTTTTTTTTTTTTTAGAATTTTTAGAGTCAGTTATATAAAAAAATTTAGGATTTTTTTTGAATTCTCAAGATAAAAAATATTCTACAACCAAACATAGTTCTTAACATTACATACAAATAACTAAAACACGCATATCAATAAAGTTAACATCACCTAAAAATTCTCAAAACACAAAAAATTCTCAAAATACACCCAAACCGAACAGCCTCTAGGTGATGTTAACTTTATTGGTACAAGTGTTGTATTTATTTTTATGTTGTGCTAAAAATGATGTTTGGTTGTAGAATTTTTTGTATTGTGAGAATTCAGGATTTTTTTAAACCGAACAGACTCTTAGTTATTTGTTTTTTTTTTAAGTTATTTTTATTGAGACAGACATAATAGATGAAGTTTATACTATTTTAATGTTTTCTATATTTGTTTATATAAAATTTTGTGTAACATGAGCCTTACAACAAAATATACATGTTATCCTTATCTCTTTTCAAATTATACAATAAAAAATCTTGATCCTTCTCAAACAGAGGCAATCTAAAACAGATCCAAAACGACGTTCCAAAAATTAGGTAAATGTATTTAGGTCAATGTTTAACAAGCTACCTACAATAGAGTACACCTGTTATCTCTACCTTACAATAGAGTATATATGTTATCTCTATCTCTAAATCTTGATACTTTTAGAACAGAAGCAATCTAAAACCGGATCCAAAACCACGTTCTAAAAATTAGGTAAATTTATTTAGTTCAATGTTTAACAAGCTACCCTACAACATTTGGTGAACCAGAGGGACGGAGCTAGCTAGGGAAGCCCAAGTCTGCCTAAAAAATAGGTTAAGCGAGTCTTATCCCTCTGCTTGGAGTTCCTGGACTCCCTTCTGTCACCTCCAAATTTTTTAACACCACAACCCTCTTAATATTCTCTTTCTCTCTCTGATACGCCTATAGGCTGTGTTTGTTTGTGGAAATATTAGATTTTTGGAAATTTTGGTTACTGAAATTTGTGAAAAAGTATAATATTTTATAGAAAAGTAAAGAGAAAGAAGATTTAATTGAATAATATAGTATTATTTTATAATTTAATGAGGAGAGAAATTATTTTATAATTATTTAAAAATATTGAGGGGTAGAATAATAGTGAAACAAACGCGCGGATACGTTTGTTCGATTATTGTGTATTTGGGCTTTGATCCCGCTGAATTCACCGGTTCTATATGGTTCAAGGATCTGCTCTGTTACGGTTGGTCGTTTTGCATCCCTGAAATTGTAGTTTAGTAGAGGTGTTTGTTATAGGGTCTAGAATTCGATTTGTTATGTTGAGTGGATCAATATATAGGACCTGGATATAGGAGAAAGAAAATTGTTCTTTCTCAGCATTAATATCGTAGAGTTTGGTTTCACCGGGTGGATCTTAGAACTCTATGAAAGGTACAGCGTGGACTTTGGTTTCACAGGGTGGATCTTAGAACTCTATGAAAGTTACAGCCTATAAGAAAAGTCAGGGAGCGGCTCAGATGGGTAGGCGGCTAAGGTCTCGTATTAAAGCCTAGAAAATTAGAATCACTTTTATAAATTTACAATTGAGAAGAAAAAAAGCCCTACAATTTTGGGAATATAACTTAATGAAAGGTTGAACATACTAAAAATTAATTTACAAAATTCAAATTGAGAATAAAAAAACTGAGCAAATTAGCATTAGCAATAATAATCGTCTAATTAATTCTACTTTGCCTAAATAATAGTATGACTCACTAAAAAAAAATTTCCCTATAGATTTAGATTTATTGATTAAACTTGAATACAAAAGTTTAATTAGTAATTTTTATATCTGAAAAGGCAAGAAAAAATATAGTTTAATTAGTATTTTATTTTAAATTAAAATACCTCATTTTCAAGACTTGCCTAAATCCCTAAAAATATTGAGCCGCCTGGATAATGTGTCTTTCTTGGTGTCAGCTAGCTTAGATGACAAGTCCATCGTACTTATTAATTCGTTATTACACAACTCCTAATGCAATAATTCAAAATGCTGTTAGGTGATCATGGGTCCAGCATACATGCAATAGGGTCAGGTTAAAAATTACAAAGGACATCAAATTTTGTATTTTCCTTAATAGGTCCATTTTTAAAAATGCACAATTTATATTATCGAAAGAAACAAAAATTTGAATTAAAAGATATTTATTTATGTATAATTTTAATTAAATTTTTCTAAACCATTATCTACTTACTTTTTGCTGGCCCTTCATACATTTTTATATAAGCTCCTTTATGAACTCTTCTTATTAAAGTGACTTGGCAGCCATTTAATTGCGGTTAAACCTACCACTTAATCTATTTAATGTGATAAATTTATTTATCAAGTAGGTGAGAAATTACTTGTTTTATTTGTTAAGTAAAAAAAACACACAAAAAAAGCTTATATTCTTAAAAGAACGAAAATTACTCTCTCGTGAAAAACTTATTCTCTCCCCCCCTCCAAAAAGCCCGTGGATAACTTCATTTACAATAAAATAATTAGAAAATTTAGCAGTTTAGTCCTTAGATTTTACACACTTTTACTTTTTTAGTCATTGAGTTTAATTTTTCAAATTTTAGTCATTAGGTTTATATTTTTTGACGAAATGGTCCTTCCATCAGTCTGTTGTCCATATGCATAACATAACTCTCTAACATGTCAGTAAATTTTACTGGTCTCACTACATGTACCGGTTGACCGCTCACGTTCAAAATATATACTCGGTCGACCGCTTTAAATTTGTGGACATGTCAAAGAGGTCCGTTAAATATGTGGATGAGAGAAAGACCTTTTCGTCAAAAAAATAAACTTAAAAGACTAAAATTTTAAAAAATTAAACACAATGACTAAAAAATAAAAGAGTATAAAAACTAAGGATTAAACTATTAAATTCTCAAATAATTATTACATATATCTGGCCATCCACGCTAAACACACACAGAGACGCAGACAGATCTAGAGGGAGGTGGTATGGAAGCCCATATCTTACTCATACTGTTCTGCATCACCGTCTTCTTGTTCTTCGCCCGACCGTTTCTCCGCAAATCTCACTCGAAAAAGCTCCCACCTGGCCCAACCGGCCTCCCAATCCTTGGCAATCTCCTCCAACTTGGCACACGTCCCCATGAGTCCCTTTCCGAGATGGCCAAGCGTTACGGCCCCCTCATGACAGTTCGTCTTGGCTCCGTCACCACCATTATCGCCTCCTCCCCGGAGACCGCCAAAGAAATCCTCCAGAACCACGACGACGCCTTTTCCAGCCGGCCCATCTCCGACGCCGTGGCCTCTCAGCCCAACCCTGAACGCACCCTCGCCTGGGTTCCCGCCGACCACCGCTGGCGCAACCGCAGGCGAATATGCAACAACCATTTGTTCACCACTCAGAGCCTCGACGTGCTCCGAAACTTTCGGCACCGGAAAGTCCTCCAACTCCTTGCGCACATAAAAAAGCACTGCGATGTAGGCACGCCAGTCGAGATAGGCTCGCTTGCCTTCGGTACTACGTTGAATCTAATGTCTGACATGATCTTCTCCGTCGACGTAGTCGATCCCGACTTTGTGACGGCTCAAGAATTCAAGGAGCTAGTTTGGAGGATCATGGAGAACGCCGGGAAGCCCAACCTTTCGGACTATTTTCCAATCCTGAAGAGGTTCGATTTGCAGGGGGTGAGGCGCCATGTACGGGTTTCGTATCTAAAGCTGCATGAGATATTTGATGAGATAATAGGGAAGCGTTTGAAAGCAAGAGCGTCGGATAAAATCACTAGGCATGGTGATTTCCTTGACGTCCTTCTTGATGACTGCCAACAAGATGGGTCCGACTTTAGTGTCGAAACTATCAAGCCGCTGATTCTGGTGAGGAAGTTTATTCATCCATTTATAAATTATATATCTATTACCTAAAGCTTCCTTCTTCCCTGCTTTCCCTAAAGCGGCCTACTCGATATTGAATATTGCATGAACACCTGCGTGGATGTTCATGCTTTTGAGCTAAATATAGCTCTGTAGAATATGTGTATATACGTTAATTATGAATCTCCAGAACGTGGTGATATATAATCCTTGCAAACAAAGGGCGTCGTAATCACAGTAGTAAGAAACTGGCCTCCGTTGCTTTAAAAGTACGTGCATAGCATTGAGTTGACTTCGCTCACGTGGAAATGAACTCTTTTTCACAGGATTTATTTATCGCCGGAAGTGATGCATTTGGATCGGCAACAGAATGGTCAATGGCAGAGCTTCTACGCAACCCTGAAACGTTGAAGAAGGCAAGAAGGGAGCTTTTGGAAGTGATTGGTCCTCAAGGGGAAGTTAAAGACTCAGACATTGATCGACTTCCATATATCCAAGCAATTTTGAAGGAGACCTTGCGCCTTCACCTGCCTGCGCCATTTCTCTTGCCTTACGTAGCCGGAGACGATGTAGCGGTGGGTGGCTACACCATAAACAAGGGGAGCCGCGTTTTAATAAACGCATGGTCTATTTCTAGAGATCCCAAATACTGGGATGATCCTTTGTCATTTAAGCCTGAACGATTCTTGGGATCCAACTTAGATTACAAAGGCCGAGATTTCGCATATATACCGTTTGGAGCTGGCCGAAGGATTTGCCCGGGCTTACCACTGGCTCATAGAATGGTAAACTTGATCCTGGCTTCCATTTTATATTCATTCGATTGGAAGCTTCCCAAGGGAATAACACCGGAAAATCTTGACATGACCAAGCAATGTGGGATCACGTTGAGGAAGGCTATTCCTCTTTCTATCATTCCCTTGATAGAATAAAATGCTCCTGGAGGAGCACTTATGCCAGTATGCTTATAAATCTCCCTGGACTTTTAACCGTACGCGTTTCTGGCTTTTCCTTTTCCTTCTTCTATGCTAAAGTCTAGGGAACGACTTAGAATCGCATCACCTCATTCAATAAAGGAGAGAGTCAGCTGAATGATTTTGTTCCTTAGATGTGAAAAAATAAATCTACTCGACAAAAAACGTCCCACCTCAAAGCTTTGGAGAGAGTACGGATCTTTGAAAATTCATGTGTCAAAGTATTATCGCGAGTTTGTTTTAAGTGTAGTACTGCTGGTGAGCAGTGAAAATTCCTGTGGGTCAAGTATTATTATTGTGAGTTTGTTCAACTGGGGAGAATCAATCCGTACGTTGTATTACTGCATTGATATTGCTCCGATGAAAATTGAATGTTATTTAAATCTCCTTTCTACCGCATCATTAGCTTCTTTAATTAATGTTTTGTGGTCTAACTATGATCAAGACATGGATCGGTGATCCCTTTAAGCATTTGGGCTCCATCAGATCTAGTGGACATGGAACTCATGGAATTAAGGTAATTAAAGTGAACTAAACAAGCTGCTGGAAATTTGTTTTTATTTGTTTTTCTGAAAGAAATTAAGAAGATGCGCGCCAGTAATGATATGAGCACAGTTGAAGTGGATCTTAATCCACTTTTAACTATGATTACGGTAATTAACTTCTAGAATAGTCCTACTCAATTGGGTATAAATTGTTCATTGGAAAAAATCCCCTTTAGAATTTTCATAATCCATTCTTTTAAGTCCACCTCAAAAGAATTTGGAATTACCTAATTGTGAATTAGAAATCAAGGAAAATCAAATTGAAAGGTTTAATCTGGTCGTCCCTATCTTGATGAAGATTTCTTTATCTAATTGGTTCAATAAGGAGTCGTAATTAATTAGTTCAATTGGTACCTCTTGATATCAATTATTAATCCCAACAGTACTCTTAGGTCTTGAGTGTCTGTAAATAAAAACAAATCTCATAAAATATCTTTATTTTTTCACAAACTTCAGTACCCCAAAATTTCCAACTCCCAGTGCTGAACACCCACATAATATATTTTGCTGGAACCATTCCCACCAAAGCACAAAATCTTTGACTTTTCTTTAACAATTATATATTCTCTTGAGCTCATACGAACAAGATATTTGCATAATCATGAAGCTAAGTTTGTTCCTGTGAAATAATTTTATTAAATAATTAACGTCAAGTTCAAAGCATAAATCTATACATTAATTCCTTATTTGTTGAAAAAAAAAATTCCCCAGCTTATGTTATATATATACCTATTTCATAAAATACTTTGGTCAATCTAGCTCGTCTCTTTCGCACAATACCAAGTCAAGTGGAGTAGATTTGGTATGTAGCCATGGCCAACAGCTGCTCGCTGCATTATTAGCGCAAGTTGATCTTTAATAATTAGTGGCATTTCTTTTTATAATAAGTTGCACTGTATCACCACTTGGCCTAATTTTCTTCCCCGCTTGGAACTTTCCAATCTAGTTTATTACATATATTTGATAAATATTTTAATCGAATCCCACTTGGAAGGAAGTACCATCCTTGATGTGAACATTCCATATATGCGAAGTCATTATCTACGGCTTTGAAATACCCTCTGTCCGGCCATTTTATCTTCGTACGAATTGGCATTCTCAGATTAAAGTTGAACATTAGCAAACGACTTCTACGTACGACATTGACAGGAAGTTTAATCACCTAGATACAAATTAAGGTAATTAACCTGGCACTCGGGTACGTACTAGTACTCCAATGTCCGCTGGCTCATGCTCCTTCAGGTTTTGGTAGATATATTAAGTTTGCTACGTGCAGCTTAATGAAATTATTAAGCTTGGGCGGGATTGGGAAGCTTCAAGAGAATCAGGGCTGAGCGTGGCTGGAGCTTCTGATATTTCTTTTGACTGGGAGAAAGATAGAACCCAACCGAGAGAGCCCCTGCATATTGGCTTGTGATCTGGTGCATTACTGTTCTGTTTGAGTGTTAAAATTTCAGAGAGGATCAAATTTTAGGGTATTGAAATTGATGAAAAAGTGAAGAAAGAGATGATTTGAATGTAATTTTTTTTTTGAAAATAATGATTTGATGAAGAGAAAAAGAGATTATATTGTAATTATTTTATTATGTTAAAATTTGGGAAGGTTAAATTTTACAAATCAAACACAGTATTGAACGAAGTTTCTACTGATGCTAAGCCTTTTTTATTTTTGGAAAATTGGTAATTTGGTCACTAGGTTTCATTTTTTTACTATATGGTAACTGAAAATATATAGTTGTGACGATCTGGTCTTTCCGTCAAACCTCCGATAAATTTTTAATCGGAATAACGGTCAACCGGTATGTTTATCGTTGCAGCAAAGATAACTTGTAGCGGTCGACCGCTACATCAAGCAGTCGACCACAGTCTATTCCGTTTAAAATTAATGGAGATTTGACGGAAAGACCAGATCATCACAAGTGAAAAATGAAACATATTAATTAAATCGTCAGCGTGTTATAAACCTAGTGACTAAATTGTCAATTTACCTTTATTTTTTCTCTGAATAATACTGAGAGAAACATTACATATTGAATTCATAAAACAAGTAACAATAAAGAATTAGAAAATCTAAACAAACTAAGCTGCAAAAGGACCAGCAGATCAACAAAGGCCTTGTTTGGAATGCGGTTTGATCTCAGGTTTCAGGTTCTAAAACCTGATTTGGGATTTGATTACAAAAACTGCGTTTGTGAAGGTCTCGTATGTCGAGTTAGGAACGAACACACATGGCAAAGTTATCGCATTGTTTTTTAACTCTGTTCCAGAGTTTAGACCATAGAAGCATTCAAAATTTTTCCTGAAACTCCATGTAGCGCCAAACATACCAAAACACTGAATCTAATTCCGCTCAAATGCAGACTAGAATCTGTTGTTCAGGCAATTAGAGTAGATAGATATATGTAGATATTGAACGTGTCAGGTTACGTTGTGGGTATAAAGTTTGAATAAATGCTTAATGAAACATTTCCTTTGTTTATTGCAGACTAACTGTTTGTTTACTCTACCAGGAGAGCGTATGCTTTGAACAAACGGGGAGTTATTCCGGAGGACATCGTGGCTTTGAAATGTCTGACCTTTTTATATGATTTTCTCAGTACCTTGGCCTGGTGTTTAATTTTTGGAAAGTGGACGTGGTGTTCTTTACATTTGTACTCTAGAAAGAGACCTTATTTTCTAATATCAAGATGCACATTTTGTTTTATCCTTATATGCAAGAATTGGAGCTGGTCATTATTCGTTTCTTTTGAATTTTGTAGGAAGATCGATCAAAATTACTTCACCGGGACCTTGCCAGCCTTTATTGGAAATTGTCTGCATTGAAGTTACTGTAAGGATAAAGAGGAAGCGTTCATATCTGGTTAGATGGATTACTGCTTAATCCCATAGCTAAACTTCGTGTTTTGATCTGCATTTTATATCTCTTCCATAAGCTCTTAGATAAAGGTTAAGCTGGCTGGACCTAAAAACTGGCTTTAGTTGGTAGGCCTCTGTTTCTTCAGTGAAAAGTAAAGATTTTCTTATGAAAATCTAGGCGGAAAAAGGTAGATAACTGGAGAAACTATCCAAATGCTTACGTGATTTTTATAAATAAGTTCATGCAACTGTGCAATTTTACTATAGTTGGGTGACAAATTGTACATATTAGGAGCTTATCCTGTCTGTCAATCTACAGATGATTTACATGTTGTGAAGTCTTCAATTAAGTGGACCAAACAATACTCACTGGGTCAAATCCAAAATAGAAGACATGTACAACACCATGAGGAATGAGATCCAAGCAATCTTACTTGATGATGAAAAAAGCATTCATTCATCATTGAGGTTTGCAGTAACCCAAATATCAATCCATATATGATTTTACCTGTTGAAACAGACCATCTTTTGTTAAGTGGCATTGTAAGAAATGTAAAATTTCTTAGAGACTATATTTTGGAAACAATGTTTTGTAAATGAAGATTGTATGTAGAAGTCTGTATTGGATGGAGATTTCAGGGAGTAGAGGTTCTTCTCAACTATTTACTCTTTTATCTTTTACAACTTTTGAATGCCAGATATTGTTTTGTGTCATTTTGACATACTTTTTTTTGTCTTTGTTTTTCTTTTGACGCATTAAGCATGGTATCTTACTATCTGTCTAGAAAAAAGAGAAGAAGCAAGCACGGTCTCATCTCTTGAAACAGACAACATCATGTTGTTAACAGAAATACAAGATTTCCCATTCCATTCAAATTTGGATTCATTTTCCTACTTTTTCCCCGTTATAGATGTGGCATCATTTTGTTCTCTGTTTCAGGTCAATTGCCCATAATGCATTTTATGGCAGCATCCCAAAGGAGCTTGGAAACCTTAAGGAATTAACAGTGTTGTAAGACTTCAGAGCGTTCTCCACAATGAAACAATTACTTGGTTGTAATCAGGAAACAACACTAGTAATCTTGTTTCTCCAGTAAACTTGCAAGCTCTAAGTTTAGGACAAGTGTTTCTGGCCAAAGTACCTTGCAAATATAAGATGCATACGTATACATGCATGAAATATAACCATTGTGATGGTTGAGTAACTTGTAAGTTAGCATACTTTTCTGCACACCATATATTTATCTATTTTTCTCTAGTTCAACCATTTAGTATTATTACCCAGATAAAAAACCATTTAGTATTATTTTGTTAACTACTAATTATCACATTTTCTTTTCCTTCCTTTTTTTGCTCTGAAGAGTCCTAAGAAATGCACTGATAAGTGGCACTATTCCTTCTGATATTGGAGAATACCAAAGTCTACAAATCTTGTAAGTTCTCAAGTTTCTTCCTGATATATCAATGTTATCAGTGGAGTTACCTTTCATTTGTTTTGTTTTTCCACATGCAGGGATTTGAGTTTCAACAACTTAACAGGAGGAATTCCTAGCGCTTTGTTCAACATGAATTCTCTTACATCCTTGTAAAAACCATACAAGCTGTTTCCTCTCTTGCTTTAGATCTTCACTCAAACACTTAACAATAATTGAATTTCTTGGAATAATGTTTTTTGCCTTTCATAAGGGTTTTCTTTGGTTCTTTTACCAATTTTTTTTTTCCTTCTTCCCTTCTGTTATTTTGCAATGGCCAGGTTTCTTGGAAACAACGGTCTTGCTGGAAGTCTTCCCAGCCAAAAAAGTGCAAAGCTTCAGAATATGTGAGTCCTAATGCCTCAGAAGTGTTTTTTGCTACTTATTAGTGTCTCGCAATCAGTAGTAGAATATAATGTGTATACTTCTCTCTTATGTGCCTGCAAGAAAAACCAATTGTGGAAATATTAAGCACCAAACCCCAAACGGGTTTGGTGCATGCTAAATCCTCAATTCTCTGCAATATTTCTGAAACCTGTCCATTATAACTTGCTTTCATCAAGGTACTACAATTGATCATACCAAGCTTTCTGAAAATGTAAGTTAGATCTCTATAAACATTTGCAAGAACATCAGGCCGTCAAAATAATACCAGATGATATGTACCAGATATGTCAAACATAAATAAAATGTACCTTTCTATTGCTATTATCTTCAATTTGAATAGCGTTAATTTGAAGTTTGTCCTAGGCATGCTTTTCCTTCTTCCATTTTGCAGTGTGAACCATGACAATAAGGCTGTTTTACAAATTTATTTCACAGAAAGGAAAACCTGTTTTGAAATATCTGGCACATTTTAATTGGCCGAACAGGACAATCCTAAGATTGTAGGTTCCAGGATCAATCGCTCTCTTTTTCATCCTTTGGACAAGTGAATCCATTTCATGTTAAGTTTCTTATAATGACCAATTGAATGAAAATCTCTTTCAGTAAGATGCAAGAATGAGGACCTCTTCCATGTGATAGAATGAGATCAATATAATATATTTTCTAGATTCTTTCTCCGTGCAAATTTTCTATGCCTTACATGGCTACTCACTCCTGCTAAAATGCTTTTGCCTGCAGAGATTTGTCCTACAATGACCTATCGGGAAGTTTTCAGACTTGGGTAACCGCCTCTACTTTACAACTGTATGTCTCTTAAATTCTTAAACTTCTTTCTCTGTAGTCTTTTCTGGCCCTAACATTTTACTCTGAAACATCATGTTTCTGGTTCTCGTATAGAGCTTCCGTTCTAGCTTGTTTCAAACAGGAGTTAGATAATCTATTCCGAGTAAATGTAATTCAAGAAAAACTACAGAATTTGTCGTAACCAATTACAGAAATGCTAAGTAATCCAACATCATTTCTACTTATCATTTGGTTTTCTGGAAATGATGTCAAACATTCTTTTTTGTCTTGAATGCTTGCATCCCTGGCACTGACTACATCTCTTCTCTCTCTCTCTCTCTCTCTCTCTCTCTCCCTCTCTCTCTCTCTCTCTCTCTCTCTATATATATATATATATATATATATATATAGATATCTTTTGATTAAGCGATACCAGATTATGAGAGCATAATAGGACTTTGAGGTAAATTGAAAGTACTTTTCCTATGTACGTCGATGGGCTTTGAATTCTCAAGCTAGTACCCGAGATCATATAGCAGACACCTGCTTAATGTGTCCATTCAAATAATTTTTTCAAATCCAATTACCAATACACTCTAGTCAACTTCTTGGTCCTCGTATCTTTCAAAGTTATTGCTTGAACATTAATGAGTCATCCTTCCATGGTATTGGGCAGGAACTTGGTGGCCAACAATTTCACTTTTGATAGCTCAAACACAATGTGAGTAATTGAGTTATGGTCTCACTTCTCCCTCATAAAACCCATTACTGACTAAAGGAATGAATATCTATCCAAATGAAAAGAAAAAAATTAGATCGTTTGCCATATGGTTACACTTGGTGTATACCATATAGACTTCAGCAGTGATTTCAAAATCTTATTTTATTGCTTTCGTTTATCTGGTACTTGACACAAGAAAAAGATTAAGAAACGCTGCCTTTCTAGTCTTCCAAATAAGCTGTCTTCAGCACTATGTTTGCCTTTTATGTATCTAATTAAAGAAAGTGCTTTTAAAAACACGAACTAAACAAGCCCAGAGTGGCTGCAATTTTTACCTCTGCAGATGATAAACCTACACTCAAGATTGAGCATTAATCATTCTTTTTTCTTGCAGTTTGCCAAATTTGAAGTGTCTTCAGAGGAACTTTCCATGCTATAGGAATGCTCCACTCTGTAAGCTCTTTTGTTCTATGGTTAATACTTTTGGTTGGTAATATAAGAAATGCCTCATGGGGAAATTAACACCATTTGTGTTATTTTTCTTTTCTATTCTATTTGTTCTACATTTTCATATTTGTAATACATTCACAAAGGGAATGTAGATCCAATTGGTACATGTTTTATTACTTAATAAAGATTTCGATTGGAAATGTGTTGTGGTCTTGGCCATTTTCAGTACCAACTTCTGTTGCATTTAATCACTTTCAACTTGCAGGGAACATTGTAAAAGAGGTATGAAGAAACTTTCAGAAGAACTAAGGAATCCACATTGAGCCATCCTTACTGTATACGAAAAATTCAAGGAAATAAAGACCTTGATATATAGAGAGCATTTATCAGTTGCTGCTAATTCTTAGAGAGTAACTTTTGTGCTTTGTCTCTATGTTATAGCTCTTTTTCAACTTCCATCACAAGTAGGATTAGTTTAAGGGTATCTTTGGGTGTAACCTAACTGAAAATACTATCGTTTAGCTGACATGGTTTCACTGAATATTTTGGGTGCTTACAATACCACTATGAACCTGATTTTTCAATAAATTCACCAGATACTAACAAGAGTATCCCCGTCAACGGTAAAGATCAACAAAGCCCAAGTACAAGCAATAGAAAAAACATGAGGGTCAATAAGGCACATATAAATTCATGAAGATTTTGACAATCAACATAAAATTGAATGAGCGTATAGAATACATATGGGATCCCTGCAACAGAAGAGGTTATCCAGTCTTTTGTCATTTCTGTTACCATAGGCATTTTGTTTTTCTGAGCAGTGACCAAAGAAGGCAGATTTATAGGATTATGAAGTTTCGATCTTTCTATTACACAATGTTGCTAAATAAAAATTTGGAGTCCATATTATGTTCTTGGGGAGAATCTACTTTTCACCTATGAAGTATAATTCCTATTGAAGTACGGCATCTAAATTGCCCACTTGGACTCATTGCACCCTCGAACTACTTAAAAGGTGCAGTGTACAACTAAAATACTCAGATCTTAATTGATGGTGTACGTTACAATTTTTTTTTTAGTTTAAGGGTGCAATGTGTCAAAGTTGGTAGTTTTGTAATCTCATTATAAAAGAGCTGATAATCCAACAATACAAAATGTACTTACCATTATTCTGATATTAGATTCTTAGAAGGTTAGTCCCCTTGTCTTGATATTCCTTTTTATAGGTCAAATCAAATGCTTTCTCACATTGATTCTTACAGATGCAAACTTCTCAATTAAGTGTGGCGGCTCAACAATGAGAACTGCTGATGGCATAGTATACGACGCTGAAAATGCATCTCTTGGCCCGGCATCATTTTATGTAACCAGTTTTGACAAATGGGCAGTGAGCAATGTGGGGTTGTTTGCTGACAGCCAAAGTCCAACATATGTGCAAAATACCCTGGCACAAGTAACTGGGTGGAATACTCCAGAGCTTTTCCAGACATCAAGAATATCCCCTGGATCACTTAGGCACTATGGCCCAGGTCTAGAGAATGGACCTTATAAAGTACACATGCTATTTGCAGAAACGGCTTTTAAAGATCGAAGCTCACAAACTTGGGAGAGTCTAGGAAGACGTGTATTTGATATCTATATCCAGGTAAGAACTGTATGAAGCAAAAGTCTAGTAGTCTGCATTGGAATAGAAACTCTGTAATTTTTATACAAGTTAAATTTCAATAAAAGAAATTAACCCCCTTTCTGCTGGTTTTATAGGGGAGTCTTCGACAGAAGGACTTTGACATATGGGCTGCGAGGACCAGAGAACAGTAAATTTTTAGGCGTTTAGGGTGTTAGTTGTGAGGCTGCATGGTAGACTTCCAATAATGCTAGAAAGAGGATCCAAACGCAATGCATGACCCAAATGAAAACCAGATGTGAGTACCGCCCATGTCCAATGTATTCTAGAAATTATGGAAATATCCAGTCATTAGTAAAAAACCTATGGAACGTAGCTAAGCTAAATCGGCAACTTGATCATATGTATCCAGGATATGGCAAGAAGTACCCAGCCTAGCCTTCAGATGGTTCCAACGGGGGGACCCAAACCAAAAATTGCCTACAGAATGGATCGACTAGGGCCGAACTCAAACTTATACCATGCTATTGTATATATAAATTTGTTTATTTTGGTCTCAATGTTTGCTCTTTTGTGGTCTATTTTTCATGCTTCACTGATGATTTGAATAGAAATAATCAAAGTTCTTCACTAAGCATTTATTGTAATCGTTATTCCTCTTTCAGTGGCTATCTAGCGCCAGAGTATGCAATGCGTGCACTTAACAGAAAAGGCAGATGTTTTCGGTTTTGGTGTTGTTGCTTTGGAGATCCTCAGTGGGAGGCCAAACTCAGACAATACCCTGGATACTGAAAAGATTTATCTGCTTGAATGGGTATGGTTAAGGAATTTATCTCTATCAACTTGCCTATAATTGAAACTGACTTGTTTTTCTCGTGATAATAACTGTGATGTTTTTTAGGCATGGACTTTACATGAAAATAACCAAGCTCTGGGACTGGTGGATCCCAAATTACTGGAGTTTGATGAAAATGAAGCCACTCGAGTGATAGGGGTGGCTCTTTTGTGCACTCAGGCATCACCAATGATGCGCCCGTCCATGTCACGCGTTGTCAGCATGCTTGCTGGAGATATTGAAGTGGGCACTGTTACACCAAAGCCAAGTTATCTAACAGATTGGGATTTCAATGATATTACAAGCAAGAGCCAGAGGAAAATGCAAGATAGCAGCGCAGTGGATGTGAGCTCCCAAAGGACTGATCCAGCACCCTCACCTGTTAACGTAACTGAATTAATGACTGGTGATATTATAGTAGAAGGAAGATGAAAAGTGAAAAGTATCTTGTCCTTGCCTTTGGATCATGTCACGGTGCTATTCCCTTTGCCTTATTATGGATGAATTGGTTTTAAATTATCATGTGGACCAAAGTAGTTTATTGTGCATAATTGCGTACTTTGAATGGGGGTGTATTATCAAAGACATTATTGTCTTTAAGTTCACACAATAGCTTTTTGTTTTTGTTCCTTAGTTTGTATCTATTAATAATGCAGACTTTGATAATTGTTGTGCCGTGGTTTATTTATATGGAAATTGGAGATATGTCTTACAAGAAACTATAAAATAATAGTAGTTAGATTGGATCTAATATATTGTAATTGATTCTTAATATATAAAGAGAATATATTTATTTTTTATGATCTATTAGGTCATGATATTGAGGGTGCGTTTGCACCAAAAATTTCACAAAATATTTCACCAACTCAGAATAAAATACTACAATATAATCTCTCTTTCATCAAAAAATTATCTCTCTCTTCACTTTTTCACTAAACTCAATACTAACACTAAACTCAATACTAAAAAAATTTCAATACAAACATAACCTGAATCTCGTGGTTTATGGGAAAATCAGCATATGAGAGAGAGAACTGGGAGATGGGTCCAAATATTTGTGTGCGGTGTGCCTACAATTTAAGTAATAGTACTCTCTCAATCGGTCTAGAGAGCAATATGTTTAATATATTGGAGACAAAAGAGAGGTATTTTGCTGAAGCCTTTAAAGATTCTTGCACATTATAATGGATAAATATACAGTTTCCTTAGTGTTATTTGTGTTATAATTAAATAAGTATTTAAATTTAAAAAATTAATTGAAATTCTTGAAATTTAAAATATTTCATATTTGAAGGGTTATAAAGGGATTAAAGTATTGATGAATTGTAAATCTCACTAAACTAAGGTTGTGTTTGTGTTGAAAAATTTTTGGTATTGGGTTTTGTGTTGGTATATTGGGTCTAGTGAAAAAGTGAAGAGAGGTAATTTTTTATATTTTTTTATATGAGAGAGAGATTATATTGTAATATTTTATTATAAGTTGGTGAAAAATATTGTGATATTTTTGGTGCAAACGCAACCTAATTTGATGGAATTTTAAGGTTTAAAGACTTATTTAATTTGTATGCAATTCACGATCGAATTTATCCCTTAATCTAAAGCATACAATACGTGTATTGCTTCGCTTGCCTTCTCTGAACTTAATGACTCTATTTCAATTCCGCCCGCTCTGCATTTGGAGTATATAAGATTTACCCCAAAAGTAAAAACAACCACATGAGTTTATGGATTCTCTTTTTTAATTGTTCGAACTTACCAAGCAAGTTCATTGAACAAGCTCTCGTTTCTATATACAGGCACAAGATCCGAGACTTCTCAAAAGTTATTGGATAGTAGGCAAAGAAAGTGAAAACCTGTTGAAAATTTCACTTTGTTGTTTTCTTTATCTCCTTTATCTTTATTTAGGTGTTTTGGGCCATGATGCCTCTCTCACGAGGACAAAAAGTTAAATTAAGTGCACTTCAGAAATTTATTTTTGATCCTTAAATGTTACCGAAGCTACTGCATATGGTTCCAGTCGATTTCCTCGTTACTTGGTTAGCCTTCTCCCTGAAAGATTATAGTTTTCCCCACTCAGCTGAGTAAAATGTGTTTATGCTCAGAACATAATAACTTGCCCCATAAGTCAAGAAGCAGGCCACGATTAAAGTTTGCTTATTTTATGTTTGGAAAAATGTCTGCCAGAAACAGCATTAAATGTGAAATCAAACCGAGAGTTTTTAGCCTTTTGGCTCAGGCAGGATACTTCTAATGAACATCTTCCCCCAAGGGCATAATTCAAGTACACTCAATTCGTCCTCCTTATTCATTTTGTTTTGCCGATATTTTTCATCACAGTTTACCCAAAAAAGAAAGAAAGAAGTATTTTCCCCCACAAACTACCATATGTTTTACATTTTGCACCCTAAACTACCAATTTTGATACATTACACTCTCTAACTATCAACTTTTGACACTTTGCACCATTTTTCAAATTTTGAGACTAAAATGATGATAATGACCTTGACCCATTTTGTATATAGTAAAGATATTGTTGTAAATTTATTAATTTTCAAAGATATTATTGTCAAATGGAGGATGCAAAGTATTTAATATTATTAGTTGGAGGGTGTAATGTGTTAAAATTGGTAGTTTTAGGGTGCAAAGTGTCTAATATTGGTACTTTGAGAGTGCAATGTCTTAAAGACAGTAGTTTGAGGTGAAATGTGTCACTACACCGGTAGTTTGTGGATGAAAAATGAATTTTTCCCATAAAAGAAAGATATTTCCCATTTTTCAGGCTTGGCTCGTCATGGAATAATGGATCCGTATCTAGCTTCACTGGTATTCAGTTTCGATGCTAAGAGGAATTGACAGCACATCGATCAGTTCTCTTCTCTGTTTTTGGTCTCTTTTTTTAAGCAGCCTTGCTATGAAGGAGTACAACTGGAAAGGACAACGAAGCCATCTCGTCGTAACGTGATTAGCCCACAGAAAGTGACCGTTAGAAACTTGAACGTTGAGCCTACCGTTGGTAGAGCATTTAAATATCTGGCTTGCTCTTCTGGAAAGAATCAGAAACCTCCAGAGCAGCGTTGAGCAAAGCCCCTCTATTTACTCACCCCCCCGTCTCTTTTTCCAAGCGCATACAACAAACCTCTCTCTCTCTCTCTCTCTCTCTCTCTCTCTTTCACACACACACACACACATACATCCTAGAAGGAACTCAAGGGCCGTGAGGATCCAAGACAGAGGCAGAAAAGATGGGTATGGTGGTGGTGATCTCCCTGCCTTTGATTCTTTTCTCCGTACTACTAGGTTTTGGGTGTTACTTCCTGGGAAGAGCCAAAGGGAGACAGGACGTTCGGACCAATGCTCAAGTTTTTGGGGTACCCACTCCACCACCGGGAAGTGCAGGCGCACCTGACTCTTACCCCTCCCCCCCTGCACCCCATTTCAAGAGTGACAACTCTGCAAACGTCTAAGTTCCTACACCATGCTTATGCACCTTTCATTCTCTGGTCCTGTGCACAGTGTGAATGTTTCTATGCAATTGGGGGAGTTTGATCTTTCGTTTGTTTGATGTTATACATGTATGAATCTAAGGTATTAAAGGCTCAATTGGGCAGTCGCTTTTGGTTTGTATATTGGTTGTAATTGGAATCAATAAAACTTGGCTCTAAATTTTTTTTCCCCCAAAATATGCTTGGGATTTTGCCCCCTCAGCAAAATTCGTTAAAACCCTCCATGGCTTTGATCTCACCAGCGTAACCAAGTCATATATTGCGAGATCAAAATCCAATATTTGTCTCTCCAGCATAAAATCTTTGTGCCCTTGTGCAGATTCGTCTGTAGCATTAGAACACAGTGCACCATCTATCCTCCAGACCAGACCAATTCACTATCTGAGCTCAGTTAGTACAAAAATCATGAAAGTAGTGAAGAAATCAATGGACCGAGAACCAGCTTTATCATTTTCCCGACAACATTGTCAGCAAACCAAATGCCCAAAATTTGTTTCTGTTTTTCTGGGCCCCAAAATTCTTTCGAAGACCAAAAAGAAACCCAGATATGGACAAAACCCGAAGCGTTTAGGCCAGATAAACGTGACCCCCTCATTTTAACTCATTAAACGAGGGCCCTACTTATTTCTTTAAATACTGACCGGTGCTTATAATAACCTAGAACAAACCACCGTACTATGGAATCTTTTTCCACGCTCCGTTGTCGAATCGCATCAACTCCGACCAGGCTGCGGTGGGGTGGGGTTGGCGGTTACTAGCAAAAGGTAAGCAGGCTACAAAAGTGTCCCGTGGAAAAGCTGAAAGATTAATTACATAACCATACGAATAAAACGAATTACAGTAACAACGTATGGTTATGTAAACCCAGTTGTCATTTCCAGTGTGTCCCACTGTACCTCCTCCCATCCCTCCCACTCAGCCATATCAGGAAGACTAAAGATTACTGAGATTATAAGCACATTAAGACTAAGACGATCTTATCGTGCCCCCATTTAGTAGACGGGAACCCTGAATCCATGGGGGAAAACATCCTGCACAAGATCTTGTCTTTGATGTTATATATGATAAACCATTCCTAATTTTTCTTCATGATTTTTAGCACTTTCCATCGAGGAATTTTGATTGGATACAGTGGGGAATTGGGAAGAACTCTAATGCTTAAAGGAAGTAATTTCTTAAATATCTTCAACAGACATGGGTGTGGATACCTGCGTGTTGAGTCTGTTCACTTTAGTCAGTTTTGTTCTCTACAACGTGAACGAAATTATATAAGCGTTGCAAATAAGCCCCACACCAACTAATGCATTTACTTTTCTTGTTTCGTGGAAAATGCTTTGTCCTACTCTTCTCGGAATTTCAATGAGCAGTGCCTGTGAGGTGATTTGTTGAGAAACTCATACGCATCAGGTTCTTTTGTTCTTTTTCCTTGCCCTCGGAACTTTTCTTATGGCGGTTTTTTTCACTCATGTTTACTTCTTGTGTTGTTTTCTAGAAAAAGCTAATTGTGAACGGCAATGTTTGGTTTGGTTTTAAATTTTTTTTTTGTGTTTATTTTTTTAAGGTAGCGTAGATTCTCTTGAAATTGATGAAAAAGTTATTAAAAGTTGTTGGAAAGTATAAAAAGTTTATTGAAATTTGTAAAAAAAATATTGAAATTTATGAAAAAGTGATTGTGAAAAATTTTCGAAAGCGTTTCGAGAACAAACCAAACATAGCCCTAGTCAAGATACAAAATGATGGAACAGTAGAAGTTGATATTATTGTTATGATATTATTGTTCTTAATTATCCCACTCCACTCAAGTTTTTCAGGTTCTTCTCCCCTTCCTCTTTGTTTGTCATTGATTTTAGATTGCATTAATTTATATTTTTATTGACATGTGATCAATGGACCAAAAGAAAAAAGAAAAAAAATACATTCGGTCAAGTGCATAAAATGCTAAAAAAATGGCTCAATATAAATGCAAGTTAACCGAGAACCGTCACTGCTAAGGGCCGATTATTACCCTTAACGGTGTAGGTGTAGATGATCAATATTTAAAAACCGGCCTATCCGGTGGCACCTATACCGGGGTTGAACAACTCTAATTGTAAGGTTCATGCTTTCAAAAAAATTATATAGATAACATTAAATAGTGTATGATCTATTTTTATCTCTCTTCAAATTAGAACATATAATTCGAAATGCAACTAATTGCAGAGAACCTGATTTATCAACTTGATCTACATTTAACAATTAACAAGGAGTGGGTTTCAAATATTGGTAAGAAAAATTTTCTCTCGGGCCTTGCACCCTGCTTTATGTATTAGACATTGGTATATGTTGATTTGATCAACGGTCGGGATACCTCATTCTCAAGAATGCTGGTCCATTGGTAATTTGCTTGTAAAGGCTTGCTTTTGTATCTCCCATTTGTATATAAAAGAAAAAGCGGATTAACTACTATTTAGTCCCTTTTTAAGTCCAAACAGCAAGTTTTTATTAAAATCAAAGAGGTTAGAAAACTTCGAGTATATGCTCTAAGGAGCGTGTCAGACCCTCCGGAGAGGCGACGGACCAACGAACAAAGGGTTGAACGACTTTACAAACCCAAGTCCAAAAGTATGGGTAGAGACCATAAAGGGTGAAAAGCCCACGAAGGGCAGCAAGCTGAGACGACTAGCGGAGAAGGAAAGGCGACGACAGAATATGGTGGTAGGACCAACAGTTGGAGGTGACAAACCTGCCAGAGCGGAAAATGTGGAGGAGCGTGAGATCTACGCGCGCGTGGGCCCATACGCACCGCCCGATCGATCATCGAAGATGACCACGAGGAGCGCCTAGACGTCCAGACGCCAGCCACCTGACGCTTGTATACCGAAGAAGAGCACTGACCGCTAAAAATGGAAGATAAAGGGGCAGGCGTGTGAGATCCACACGCGCGCGTGGCGGCGTGTGGGAACACACACACGCGTCCCGTCGCTGGCTGGCCAGTGCAGAAAGATGCTCCAGTCGATGTAGATGTCGTTCCGCCGGTCGTGGTCTTTAAAAACCTCCAAAAAAAACGTAGATCTAATCATCAAATCCGCCGGAAAAAGCCCCTAAAAGTAGCCGTAATGGGGGGTTTATTGAATGAGCCAGTCACAGAAAGCGAGAGTAGAGGATAAGAGGGGGGCGGGAGGAGCATGAGCTCCTCCCGTCGCCAGAGAAGGAGGAAGGAGTGGGTCAGTCGACCAAGGGGAGGAACAGTCTAGAGAGAGATAGCGGCTAGGTTTTAAATTGATTATTGCAGTCCTCAAGTTTTGTGAAAAAAAAGTCCCGTCCAAAAATCAAACAGCACAATACGTCTTAGGCAATAAAATTGTGGCATATGCGCATTAGCCCAAATAAAGGAATCTTGTAGGCTGTAGCATCCAGGTGGTGGTGTATGGGAAAAAATACATATTTTATCTAGGGTATTTTAGGAAAAAATACGGGTAAGTTTTTATACATTAGTCTCCTAATCCTAAAGGAAATATTTAAGAAGAATAGTCTATTTTTTTAAAAAAAAAAAAGAGAAATATAAACTTTCATCCTTGATTATTTGATTTGATTAGTTCTTAAGTTTCACAATTTAATTAGTCCATAAAATATAAAATCTATCAAGAAGTTATTTCCTGCCACTCTTCAAATTTGATGGATTAAATTCTGTCTAATTTGATAATTTTTGAAATTTAGAGATTAATCAAATAAATAGTTAAACACACTGGTGAATTTTGGATATATCTCGAAAAAAAAACTCATGTGTTGACTGTAGAGTTCCAGACAATGTTTGGCCCTCTTCGGAAATTAGTAAAAAATTGAATGTTTGGCCCTCTAAACCTCTGTGCCCGTCCATCTTCCCCCTTCCTATCTGTGCCACGGAAACTCCGCTGACAATTTGTGGAGAATCTTGGGGATGATTGTAGACCCGGTGAGTACTCTTCGATCGACGAATCTTCACCGCTAATATTCTTTTATCTTTCAGGTTCTGTTTTCTGCCTAGTGTTACATCATATTTGCTTCATAGGAAACGCCTTGAAAGTTTTGTATGGAAAAATATTCGCTTGCCCTTGTTTTTGTTTTCGATTTATTATTTGACGAATATGACTGAATTCAAATGGACTTGAAAAAGTTTAATGTTTCCTTATGTTATTTCGTGTTCGGATTGTGGAGTTAAATTGGGTTAATGAGTTCGTGCGGTGCAAAATAGGTGTCGTTTTGTGTTTTTCCTGTCTGAGGAATTCCCGAGTGAGATGTTGGGTTGGTTAGTACTGGGTGTATAATTTAGAGCGAGGAATTACAATTTTTCACAAGAACCTGACTTGTAAACCAGTTAGGCTAATGTATATGTCCTTTTACCTCGCATATTGTTGGGTAATCGTAGGCGCATTACTGGAAACTCTATCTACAGTAGAGGGGTGAATACTAGGGTCCTCAATGGTTAAAAGCCAATTTTGTGTGTCTTAGCACAAGGGAATTTCGGTGCAATCACAATTCACGAAAGGGTCAGATAGACGGGGTGGAAGCGTGTGATAGCTAAACTAAGACAACTCCTTGATGAACTGCACAGCAACCAGACACAGCAGCAACACCACCCCACTGCCCATCCAGGCGCGCTCCATTTGTCTCCTCTTCACTTCTTCCAGAACCCACTTATTATGGTTTTCTTTTTCTGATTATTTTCCTTTCCTTCTCTCTTTATTACAGAAGAGAGAATCCTCTTTAATCACTCTCAATCTCGATTTTCCTCTGTTGGAAAATTAGTGCTGTTTAGGTCCAAAGAGGAGCATTTCTTAAAATTAAATTTCAATATGGTTTGAATTTAATTTCTGTGTGGTTTCCATTAAACAATTCCCTTGCGAATTAGGCGAGCATTTCTTAAAATTAGGTCTGGGTACTTTGTTTAGAAAATATTTTTTCTTTATTCTGTTTGAGAACGAAGATTGTGCAAATTAAGCATGTATATGTGTTGTAGGTTGCTTGGTATAGTAATTTTTAGATATCACTTCCAATAGTTTCCTCTTCTTCGACATTAAAATTTCCGTTTTTCGATTTGTGCCCTAAAAATAGGTTAAGCGGTAAGTTCTGTTGGGTTTTCGAAAGTTTATTTTTTTAAGTTTATTTTGTTTTTGGTGCGTGCATCTAATGATTTTGATTTCTTGTTATATTTTGGGGAAATAGGTTAGCAGGTAGTTATACACCCCAACTTTTGTCCAATTAAGCAGGATACTCATATTGTGGCATGCGTGGGGGTTCCCTTAATCCCTATCAAAGCTAATATACGCCCAAGATCTTATAGGTCATTATTTAAGAACATGGCCTATGTCTGCTCTACTTTATGTTGGTCTATATTCATTTGCCGTGAACTTCACGTGTGATTGAGATTTTAAGCACTCTTGTTTTGGTGACTGTTATTATTCAGCAATGCTTTTTCATAGATTTCACACAGGCCATGATTGACTTTGGGAAGTATAACATAATACGTGTCATATTTTCATAAATTTATTTCTTTGATTGGCAAAGTGAAATATAATTACTAATTGTATGCTTTAGGATTTAAATTTTTTGTTGATTGTCCGATTTTAGGTCAAACTTGGAGAGTTCATGACCAGCCATAACATTGATGTGCTGGTTTAGGATTAATAAGTGCTCGTGGCTTTGGTTTTGTTCTATCGTTGATAGTGCTTTTAATCATGATGTTTACTTGTCTTGAGGAGTGCTTCCTTTAGCATTTTCTGTTGATTATTTAGCTGTAACAAATTTAGTGTATTCAATACTTCATGGTGTTTTTTTGAAATTGTATTGGTAGATAAAACTTGTGTGAGCTGCAATACGTTTTATTTTGGGGGGCCCAATGTTGGGTATGGGCATGTGGATCATGACTGCAGTAGTGCTGGAATTTTGATTCGGTTTTCATAATGGGAAGTTTATTTCAGGTGGCAATATGCTCTGTTCATTGCTACATGATTTCAACATGATGATTTCATAGTTGTCTAAGGTTGTGTCAATGATTTCCGAATTTTCCTTGGTTGCTGAATGGTCTTGGCCCTTTTCAAAATACCTGACTTTGATTGATTAGGATTGTCTTGCGTGAAACCAATGATCTTTCGTTGAATCTTTTGCTAAAGTGCCTTAAAGAAACACTTAAAACTATTTCAGGGAAGAGTACATTGGCGAGGATAAGAGGGAAAAATGTCCAAGTCTTGCAAAGGCCTAGCAATGGAACTGGTGAAGTGCCTCAGTGAATCTGACTGTGTCAAGGTCAATATCATGTGTCTATCATGTTTGAGGTCTTCCTTTGAAATGGATACATGAAAACATAAGAAGTGAATACATCGTTTTATTTTACAATTATAACATTGGTTGCCATATGCATTGACTATAGGTTGAGAAGCGATCATATAGGGAATGTGCAGGAGAGAAATGCCCATCAATATCAAGTGAGTGTGTGGGACTTAGGGAAACCTACTTCAATTGCAAGAGAGGCCAGGCATGTTTTCTTCCCTTCTTTCTTCGTAATTTATTTCATACACTTCTGTTGCTTTAATGTACTCTTTTTTCCCTTGTCCTTTTATTAATAATTAAAGGCTAATAGTTAGTGAAGCTTAATATTCTAATCTTGAATTGGAGTTGATGAATATGGCACTGACTTGAATTTGATGGGGGCTTAAAGAATCTTGCATCGATTGTACATTACGAATCTAAAATGTGGCATCATCATTTTCTCATCTTATTGCATACCAAGAATCTTGTGTTGGATAACCCCATAAAGGAAGAGATCTGCTTGCACTGGATGTATCAAGGATTTCATCACATATTTTACCTATTACCAAAGGGTCCAACCGTATGAAGGTAAACATCCCCAAATAAACAAGGATTATATCACCTAAAGGTTCTGGAATGATCCAACACTCACTCATGGGGACGCGTGTTCTCTAAAAGGTTGAATTTTTCCCATTTCTCTTTTTTTCCTCATCTTTTGGCGTGTGGAGAAGTTAAAAAGATGCCAAGGGAATGGCACAACATACAAGGTGACTTCTCTTTAGAGTATGGATGTGTGACTGTTTGTCTCTTATATATTGTGGAGTTTCATACCATAATAGATCGAGACTCTAATCTCATTCTTTTTACTCTCAAATGTATGCTAATGTGCTATATCTTTTTGTTTATACCAGGTTGACATGAGAGCTAGGATTCGTGGAAACAAGGGCTACTAAGTGGTGGGCATGTTCTTTTCCAACAAAGCTATTGAGTCTCTCGTAATGTCGAAGTTAAGACATTCGAATCAGTTTTGGCTCGGGCACCATTGGAAAGCAGTGACAATTATTTTTGTGGAAAACTCATCATCTACTTGCCACCGGAGTGAAGGTACTTTAATAAGGGATATTTCAAGTTTATGATTCGAACAAAACAAGTACATCTGACCTAATGAAGTTTGAGATGTGAGATTTTCCAATGTGTACTTGCCACCGGAGTGTATATGCATGGCATTTGTGAGAGATTTAACGTGCATGGCATTTGTCCTCTCCATTTTTGGATTCAGGGACAATTTGCTCTATCCTTTTTCTCTCTCTCTCTCTCTTAAAGAAAGATTGGTTTTCATTAGGGGTGGGCAAACCGGGTTCGGCCCCGAAAATTTGAACCCGAACCCGACCCGAAAATATCGGGTTTATTTATGAGGAAACCCGAACCCGAACCTGTATAAACCCGAAAATATCGGGTCGAAACGGATCGGTCCGGTTCGGAAAAGGCGGGTCACGAGTTGATGGCATTATATTTTCGGGTTCGGGTTTAATTTCAGGTTTGTTCATATACCCGAACCTGAACCCGAAAATTGTTTTTTAATTTACATGCAAACCCGAACCTGCCTAAACCCGACCCGATCGGGTCGGAAACGGGTCGGGCCGGTTCGGGTTGTCGGGTCTCGGGTTTTTTGCCCACCCCTAGTTTTCATATATGAAGCATAAACCAAAAGAATAATAATAATAAAACAATGTTATGTTAAAATAAAAAAGAAAATAATCAGTCATTTACAAACATCTTTCAAGGTTTAATAAAAAAAATTTCAGTTTTAAATTTCAGTTTTTTATATTTTATCTGATATTATTATTATTATTTTTTTACGTACACGTAAATAACTTAAATTATTTTATAATAATAATAAAAACGTATGGAAATCATAAGTCTTAAAATAAAGAAATTTAAAGCACGGATTCCAAAATGGCATGTATACTGTTATTTACATTTTTTCCTAAAAAATAAATCAAAAGTTACTATGAAATAAGTGACCCATAAGACTATATATATTTATATTGCTAGTCAAGAAAAATATCTATACAGAAAAATTGGAATCCTAGAAAAAACCTGTAATTGTATTTCAGTCCACCACCGGCTCTTTCCAAACATTGCACACAACCTCTAAAGAATACAATTACAGCCCAACACAACCTTACTGTTAGGGCTGATTATAGGAACCAGAATTTCAGAATCTCCCATTATCGGTATTGGGATTATAGCACCCGACTTATACCGGTGACGGTACCGATGACCTAAAATTGAAAATTCCGATGGTTTTCCCGGTTTGCGGGAATACCGTCACCGAGTGAGGCAGGTACGCTAAACCGGGTTTTATTTAATTATTAATTGTAATTTAAGAAGGTAAAACGGCTTAAGTTTCTCTTTAAAAGCGAAACTACGCCGATTTTTGCTAAAAAAAAGGTTGCGTCGTTGACCCCCCTCTTCCCCCAAGTCTCGACTCTCTCTCGGCCTCTCACCTCCCTCTCCTAAAATCGCACAGCCACCCTCCCGCACGACACTCTCCCCACGCCGGCAGCGCCTACCTCCGCCGACCACCACAGCTACTCTCCTTTTCTCCCCTCACGTGTCTAATTTCTTCTTCTCTCCTCTGCCACATCCCTCTCTCACCGAGCCATTTGGGTATGTTGTTCAACAATCAATCGGCGTTGAATAATTGAATTTGTGATATTTAGTCTTCAAAGTGTTGGTGATTCTCTCTCTATTTCGGTTTGTTTATTTTAATTTGTTCTATTGGAAGCATTGGGGATATATGTTTTTGCTTAATCCCCCCCCCTTGTTTGCGATTTTTAGGGTTTCGAATTTGATTTTGGGGTTGCAGAAGTAGAGAGAGAAAAAAGAAGAAAATAGTGCTGGGATTTCTGCTACTCTGCTGGTAATTCTACTCAATTATTTAAGAACAAGGCCTTTGTCTGCTCTACTTTATGTTGGTACTATATTCATTTGCTGTGAACTTTACGTGTGATTGAGATTTTAAGCACTCTTGTATTGGTGTCTGTTATTATTCATCAATGCTTTTTCATAGATTTCACGCATAGGCCTTGATTGACTTTGGGAAGTATAACATAATACGTCTCATATTTTCATAAATTTATTTATATAATTGGCAAACTGAAATATAATTACAAGTTTTCTACTATAGGATTTAAAATTTTTGTTGATTGTCTGATTTTTGGTCAAACATGGAGAGTTCATGACAAGCCACAACACTGATGTGCTGGTTTAGGATTAATAAGTGTTGATGGCTTTGGTTTCGATAATTTAAAATCGTTGATGGTGCTTTCAATCATAATGTTTACTTGTCTTGATGAGTGCATCCTTTAGCATTTTCTGTTGATTATTTAGCTGTAACTAACTTATAGTATTCAATAATTCATGGTGTTTTTTGAAATTGTATTGATAGGTATGATCGTATGTAGTATTTCTACTTTATCATATTTAGGTTGTTTTTAATTTCTGACTGATTTTTTGGTCCATCAGCAGGAAAAAGGACCTTCTCTTGCTGTAGTAAACGTATCTTTTGGTCGTTGTTTCTTCATTTTTGGAGATACACATGGCTGGAATTTTACCTGCGGAGTCATCACATCATGGCATATCTGATGTGTGCTCAAGAACTTCTCAAGAAAGGCAAGAGGAATTGGGTCGCTGGTATATGTCCAGAAAGGAAATTGAAGAAAATTCCCCGTCAAGAAGAGATGGGATTGACCTGAAGAAAGAAACATATTTACGCAAGTCGTACTGCACATTTTTGCAGGATTTGGGAATGAGGCTAAAAGTGTAAGACCAGGATTATCAAATATTTTCTTAATTATTTCAAGTCTCTTTACAACTATTATATGAAATTCTTCTGGGTATTTCTTATGTCATCTTTTCTCACTAAATTGATATTTTTAAGAGATTGGTTTCGGTTTTTTGTTGAATTGTGAAAAGGAAAGTTAAATACCATTTCTTGACTTGATGCTTTTCTTGTACTCAATTGTAGTTAACCGAAAATCTCTACGAGCTCATGGAGCTTCTTTCTGGTGGACAATTCTTGCAGATGCTTATAATAATTTGATATGGCAGACCCATCTTAGATGTTTGAGCATGTAGAACTGAAGTTCATGATGAAGCTTGTGATTTAGATCTATATGTATCAATCTGATTATCTTACTGACGGGTTAAATTTTTTTGGAATAATTAGCAGCTTCCTTTCTAGAAATTTTTCTTCGCTCTAAGATGGTGATTTTTAGCTTTAAAATCCAACCATTGTCGAAATCTATTTAAAGCCAATGAAATGGATATTTTTTGAGGAAAATTGCTGCTGGCAGTGAGGATAGATATATGTAGCTGGAGCGAACCAAGGGACAAGTGAGAATATTCATTTCAATTGATGTAGGTCTTTTTGGATGTTATCGATGCTGGGAGTGCTAACAATAGAAGGTATCTCGTTAGTAGTAAGTGGCATACTGTTAGTAGTAAGTGGCATCTTTATGGTCACTATAATTGTAAGTTGCCCAAAAAGCGCATTCTTACATTTTGGGATGTTGACGTTTTTGCCAGCGTCTATTTGAAAAAGCTTTTCATGTTGTTGTTGTTTCATCCACCTGCCATTCTCAGGGCAGATATTGACTTTTCCTTGCTCGAGTTGGAATGCGCCCAACTCAGATCAAACACCTCAAAGACTCTTCTTCAGTTGAAACTTTTAAGCCAATTTCCCTTGTTATGGAAGTCCAATTATTTTGACTAGCTTATGGAACTGCAAAGAAGAAACTAGGTGTATGGCAATTCATTCTATCTATTGAAAAAGTTTGTGTGATGGAATAGATTTACATCTGCCATTCATTTAAAGCAGCAAAGATGTAATAAACTCTGTTGAGAATTTTAACCTACCAAATAACAGGCAACAGGGACTGTATGAACGATTAGTCAGCAACATGTTTGTGCTTTATATATTGTGTAGATTATTTTTTTCGTTCCTTCTATCTCAAGTTTAGTTGGTCGGAAATATTGGGACTTCTTGTAAAGTGAAAGGGCTAGTGTAGAAAGTTGGATTGAGCTTGCTCTGTAGTTGTAGGAATAGTGTTTCTGAGCATGAATGTGACGTTTGGAAGAGGGTTTGTGTTTGTACAGGATGGGATATTCTTCACATACCTGTTGTTTGTTGTAATTCTCTCTAGTCGATAATACACCCCACCCCTTGTGGTAGCCTGTAAAAGAGGGATCTTCAATCTCTTTTTACTGACAAAGAAACCCCTGTTTTTTGCTTTTGCAACACAGAGTCTTCTTGTGATTCTTACACTTCCTGGCATTACATGATGGGGAAAAGGGTTGAGATGATTAACAAAACCTAGACATAGTTTTCATTGTAACCCTTTATCGAATTTCACTCTTCTTGTAACGTAAACATTGTACTAGATGACCTCACCCCTTGTGGTAGCCTGTAAAAGAGTGATCTTCAATCTCTTTTTACTGACAAACAAACCCCTGTTGTTTGCTTTTGCAACACAGGGTCTTCTTGTGATACTTACACTTCCTGGCATTACATAATGGGGAAAAGGACTGTGGAGCGTGGAGCATCTGCTTTAGAGATATTTTACTCATGGGAGACTTGAGAGGATCTCTTTGATCTGCTTCTGGTTAGATAGATGAATGATAATTCAGCAGGCTGAAGGATGTACTCAGCGAAATGCATGTTCGAAACGCAAAGCCATTTCTATAGCTGAAAAGCTTGAACAAGAGAATTTGGTAGAAGCGTGTGGTCTTCGTCCCTGTCTAGTCATCGTTAGCATTGCTTCCAGTGTTTTTAGCTGTTGAAAAGAGTTGTTCTTAACCGAGATTTTGCCAATAAGTTTGCTAGTTTTGTGATGGCGTTTTTCCGAAGTTTGATGATCGAGGCTAAAACTTTCCAATTCTCCGTTAGTTACTCTGGTTTAGTTACATTATCGGAGAAGAATTGGAAGGCTCAGGAATTAGTGCGCTTCGGGAGATATGGAGCAGTCTGGGTGGCGAATGTGATTAGTCGTCTTGTAGAGTTGAAGGAGTCCAGAGATTATTCGGAAAGGTTTAACGAACCTCCTCGAGCTTTTCTCGCCCAGTTGTGCGCGAATAAGCGTGGTCGGTTTGTGGCTATTGCGGAGTTTGGTGATAGACGCCGTCGGGGTGCCGTGATGATCCCGGAAGGACGATCGGGTGAAGGGTGGAAGGCGTTTGCGTTGATGTGCGAAGAAGTAATCTCTGCCATTGGTGAGATTAACAGAAGAAAGAAGAAGAAGATGATGGATTCTCCGGTAAGGGTAGGAATCTCCTTCGCCGACAAAGCCAAGATGGGTTTGCCGGAGACGAAAAAGGTGGGAAGGCGAGAGTCTCGTAGATTGCTCGCTGACGTGGGCAGCATGCAGAAGGTTGTGACTGTTGGTGTTCCTGAGGTGCCGCACGCTCGTGATGCAGGGGGGCGGGTGATTTCCGAGAGTTCTTACTGCGCTGGGTACTCTGATTTTGCGGCTGGGAATGATGGCGTTATGTGGGAATATCTAATGAAGTTGAAGGCTGATGTGGATGCATTAATTGGGTGGTTTAATAATAAGGAGAAAAAGTGTGATTTGGCGTCTTCGGTTGGACTTAAAGTGGGCATCCTCAATGAAGAGAAGCATGCGGGTTGGGCCCAAAATGCTATTCATAGTGGTCCGGCAGGTCTGGGTCTGGGTTTGGGCCCAGCTCCGGGTCAGTTGGTGTCCGATCGGCTTGCTGCTTGTCTTGTGGATGCGGGCCAGCCCGTGGGCCAGCCTTTGACCTCCTTGGGCCCATCTCCTACCCAGCTGGTGTCCGACCGGCCTGATGCAGGTCTTGTAGATGCGGGCCAGCCCAAGGACCCATCGACCTCCTTGGGCCCAGCTCCTGTCCAGTTGGTGTCCAACCGGTCTGCTGCTTGGCTCGTGGATGCGGGCCAGCCCGTGGGCCAGCTTTTGGTTCCTCTCCAGCCCGATTGCCAGATCGATCTTCTCGGCCAACCTAGGCCCTCCGACGACGTATGCTCGAAGTTCGGTGGTCCTGGTTGTCGGAATATGGTGGTGAGGGCGAAGTCGACCTCGTCTGTGGGGGTGGTGGGGGTCGACGGTGTCTTGCCGGATGTCGATGGGGTTTCGCCGGAGTTGGGGATGGGCACTGTGGTTTCCACAGAGCAGCTTTTGACGCAGCAAGTGACCGGAGGTGTGTCGTCGTCGATGTCTGGGGGGGTGGTGGGTGGCGGTGGAGTCTTGCCGGCGCCGGAGTTAGTGGGTGTTGCTTGCGGTCTTTCTGGAGGCTGTATGGAGCAGTGTACTGGGAGGCATTCGGTGAGTTTGGTAGTGGGGGAGTTACTGTCGGGCAAGAGACCCTCGTATGAGGCTTGTGAGCTGACAGATTCTCTGATGTTTGATGAGGATGCGGGAAAGAGCAGTTTTGCTATGGGGGTTATGTCTGGTGGGGAGGTTGTTTGTGTAGATGGCAGGGGAGGGGATGAGCCCACGAAACCTCTACGTACCGTGTACCCGCAGCTTTCTCCTGAGGGAGGAGTCTCTCCTTCTTTTTGGGTTTTGGAGATGATTTCCTCCTTCAGACATCTTGTGGGGGTTTCGTGTGAAGGACATGAGGCGGCTTTGATGGAAATCTTTGAAGCTTTGGAGAAGGAAAAGGAGACGGACAGAGGGATTAAAGGGAAATCTGGAGGTAAGATGGTTAGAGAACTAAAATCTCTTAAGTGTTCTGTCAATTATGATGGTAATGCCGCGTCTTCAAGGAAAAGTAGGAAGGTGGGGAGGGAGATTGTGAATTATTTATGAAGCCTAAAATCATTTCTTGGAATGTGAGGGGGTTGAACGATAGGAGGAAGTGCAAAAGGGTGGGTAATCTGTTGCGAGGGTGGAAGGCTGATTTAGTGTGTATCCAGGAGACGAAGATTGCGGTGATGTCACGGGCTTTGGTGAGGTGTTTGTGGGGTGGCCCTCATGTGAATTGGTGCTGCTTGGAGGCGGATGGTGTGTCAGGAGGGGTATTATGCCTATGGGATTCTCGGGCTATGGAGTTGATTGAGTCTTGCATTGGGATCTTCTCCATCTCTCTGGTTTTTAAGAACCTTGATGATGGGGTTCAGTGGATATTCTCAGGGGTTTATGGCCCAAACGATGACGGATGTAGAAGGCTGATGTGGGATGAACTGGCTGGGGTGATTAGTTGGTGGAATCTTCCTTGGTGCGTTGGTGGTGATTTTAATGTGACTCGCTTTCCCGGAGAGCGGTCGGGAGGGAGGGGAGAGAGGCGTGCTATGCAGGAGTTCTCGGACTTTTTATCTGAGGTGGAGTTGGTGGACCTTGTTTTGAATGGAGGGGCTTTTACTTGGTCCGGCGGTAGATCTCTCCAATCTTGGTCTCGGATTGACAGATTTCTCGTCAACCCAAGATGGGAGGCTTTGTATCCGGAGGTGATCCAGAGGAGGCTTCCCCGTGTGCTGTCTGATCATTTCCCGATATTGTTGGAGAGCGGACGCTTTGGTGGCCCTAAAAAGCCTTTTCGGTTTGAGAATATGTGGCTCAAAGCGGAAGGGTTCGTGGACAAGGTTAAGGAGTGGTGGCAAGGTTATCATTTCAGCGGATCTCCCAGTTATGTGCTTTTTTCAAAGTTAAAGGCTTTAAAATTGGATCTCAAGGTTTGGAATCGGGAAGTGTTTGGCGATTTGACTGTGCGGAAATCTGCTCTCTTGCAAGAGATAGCATCTTTGGATGGGTTAGATGAGGAGGGATGCCTTGATGATGAGGGTGTGAATAGGCGGGTGGAGATCTCCAAGAATCTAAATGAGCTGATAGATATGGAGGAAATCAGTTGGAGGCAGAAATCTAGAACCCTATGGCTTAAGGAGGGCGATAATTGCACAAAGTTTTTCCACAGTATGGCGAACTCTCATAGGAGAGCCAACTCGATTTCGAGCTTGTTGGTGGAGGGGGAAGTGGTGGAGAATCCGTCGGAAATTTCTGAAGAGATCGTGGAGTTCTACTCTTCCTTATATTCGGAACCGTTCGAGTGGCGCCCATCTTTGGATGGGCTTGAGTTTGATTGCATTTCGGTGGAGGAGGCGCAGGGGATCGAAAGTCCTTTTGAGGAAGAGGAGGTGACCAAGGTGGTGCGCAGTCTTAATGGTGACAAGGCTCCGGGTCCGGATGGGTTCTCTATTGCCTTCTTTCAAGCTTGTTGGGAGGTTATTAAGGAAGATGTTTTGGCAATGTTCCATGAGTTTGGGAGGGATGGCAGATTTGTGAGGAGCCTCAATTCCTCGTTCATTGTCCTCATACCGAAAAAGCCGGGGGCGACTGAGCTTAAGGATTTTCGCCCCATCAGTCTTGTGGGGGGTGTGTATAAGATTTTGGCCAAAGTGTTGGCCAACAGATTGAGGCCTCTTTTGGGGAAGATTATTTCTCCATCGCAGAATGCTTTTGTCCATGGCAGGCAGATTTTGGATTCGGTTCTCATCGCCAACGAATGCATTGATTCCAGGTTAAGGTCGGGGGTTCCTGGTATGTTATGTAAGTTGGATATTCAGAAGGCCTACGACCATGTTAACTGGAAGTTTCTTTTGTATATGCTGCGTAGATGTGGCTTTGGTGAAAAATGGTGTAGGTGGATTCTATTCTGTGTTTCTTCTGTGAAATTCTCTGTGGTTGTCAACGGTTGTCCGGAAGGATTTTTTGGAAGCTCTCGTGGGTTACGGCAGGGTGATCCTCTTTCTCCCCTCCTGTTTGTCATTGTTATGGAAGCCTTTAGCCGCATGATGGGGCGAGTGGTGGGTCATGGGGGTTTGGAGGGTTTTGAGGTGGGTGGTGGCCCTGGAGAGAGTGTGGTTATATCCCACTTGCTTTTTGCTGATGACACCTTGGTTTTGTGCGGGGCGGATGTGAATCAGTTTCGGAACCTTCGTTGTCTCCTATTATGTTTTGAGGCGGTCTCTGGCCTCAAGATTAATTTGTCTAAGTCCGAGGTTATTCCCATTGGTAATGTTCATAACTCTCAGGAGCTTGCTGAAATTTTGGGGTGTGGTGTTTCCTCGCTACCTATGAAATATCTCGGTCTTCCGTTGGGCGCTAGTTTCAAATGTGTTCAGATCTGGGATGACATTATTGAGAGGATGGAGAGGAGATTGGCGGGATGGAAGAGATTATACTTGTCTAAGGGGGGTAGACTCACACTCATTAAGTCTACTCTCTCTTGCCTCCCTACTTATTTCCTTTCTCTTTTCCCTATTCCGGTTGGGGTGGCTAACCGGTTGGAAAAAATTCAGAGAGATTTTCTTTGGGGCTGTGATGGTAATGTTCGTAAGCTCCATCTTGTGCAGTGGGATGTAGTGTGTTCTCCTATCCAGCATGGGGGGTTGGGAATTCGACGTATTGTGGCTTTTAACAAGGCTCTCTTGTCCAAGTGGCTTTGGCGCTTTGCTCTTGAGCGGGACAGATTGTGGAGGAAGGTTATTGCAGCAAAGTATGGATGTTCTTTGGGCGGTTGGAGGACTCTCACTCGGCGGGGGCCTTATGGTGTTAGTGTGTGGCGATTCATTAGCAGAGGTTGGGAGGTCTTTAGTCACCATGTCCGTTTTGTGGTGGGTAACGGCGATAGGATCAGTTTTTGGCATGATGTGTGGTGTGGTGATAGACCATTATCTTGTGCGTTTCCCGTTCTTTACTCGGTGGCTTCTCATAAGGATGCTATGGTGGGGGAGTGCGTGGTTGGGAACGGTGGGTCTATGGTTTGGAACATTGATTTCGTTAGATCTGCTAATGATTGGGAAATGGAGGACTTTTCGGCTTTTTACTCCCTTTTGTATGGGGTGGTTATTAGGAGAAGCGTGGATGACTTTATATGTTGGAAGGAGGATAGGGACGGGAGGTTTTCAGTGAGATCCATGTATAACTGTATTGATAATGGTCATGATGTGCTTTTCCCGTGGAAGGGCGTGTGGCGGTCGAGATGTCCCTCTAGAGTTTCCTTTTTTGTTTGGGAGGCTACGCTCGGGCGGCTCCTTACTACTGATAATCTTCGGAGACGGGGATTGTATATGGCTGACTGGTGTTATCTTTGTCGGGGTGATGGAGAGTCGGTTGCTCATCTGCTTCTTCATTGCACCATGGCTAGAGGGCTGTGGAACCATATTCTCAGTATTGTTAATTACAGTTGGGTGATGCCGGCGACGGTCATGCAGGTGATGTGGAGCTGGGATAGGAAGTTCTCTCACCCTTTCGCTAAGGCTATTTGGAGGATGATTCCTGCGTGTATTTGGTGGAACCTTTGGAGGGAGCGGAATAATAGATGCTTTGAGAGTCGTTCTTGTTCTATTGTTAGGCTGCAGGGTTTCTTGTTATACTCCCTTTTTTGTTGGGCTAACGCTTGGTTAAATGGTCCCTTTGTTGATTTAGATGATTTTCTCAGTTTTCTTGCTTGTTTGAACTAAAGGCTTCGGTATAGCCCCTTGTACTGATGCCCTTTTTTCCTAATAAGATTGTCTTACTTATCAAAAAAAAAATAATGGGGAAAAGGGTTGAGATCATTAACAAAACCTAGGCATAGTTTTCATTGTAACCCTTTATCGAATTTCACTCGTCTTGTAACGTAAACATTGTACTAGATGCCTGTTACTTATCAACAGAACTTTCTTGCATTGAAACACCAAACTAGTTACTGTTAAGGGGTATGTTTCTATTCATGCGAATGATGGATAGGCTAAAAGCCAAGTATTTGGCGTGACAAATTTTGAATGTGAGTGTCATGATAATGCTCTTTTATATGCTCGCCGAAGGCCTCTAATTTGTAAAATGCACACCATTATCTTCAGTATGTTTTCCGGTGAGTTACAAAGTCACTTTGTGGGTTATTAACGCATCTATTCTTATTGGTAGTGGAAGTCTCATTTGAACTGCATCTAAGTGTTATGAGTGTTAGATAATTTTTCTTGTCTCATTCACCTTATTGGACGAAACTCTCTCTTGGAACTTTTATCATCTGCTTGTCTGGAAGCTTCTCAACTTGAGACACATACACACGTTCACCTAAAATCATGTTTGCTTTTTTTTGTGTACATATAGTAATATACCCGTTGGTAAGTTCTTTAATGAAAAACAATGTTCCTATGTTTTTCCCTAGAACGTGGCCAGAATTACGTGTTGACTGAACTTCTCAATGCAGGCCCCAGGTAACCATTGCTACAGCAATAATATTTTGTCATCGGCTTTTCCTTCGTCAATCACACGCCAAGAATGACAGAAGGGTAGATTGTTTACTTTTTGGAGCTGATATAACATTTGCAATAAACATATCTGAGTTCAATTCGGCATGCCTTAGTCTTTGGTTAACTTAGTTATCTCATGGTGTACAAATCAAGTAGTAAATTTGACTTGGAAAGCAAGTGTGAAGAGAGCAAGTTTCTAGTGAGAATTTTAATGCCGGAATTGACACTATTCAGAAAGGTTTTATACATATTGACAATGTCAAAGGTTCTCCAACATTACTTTTGATATATGCTCTGTACACACCAGATGCTTCATTGTTGGGAAACCTGTTTTTCTGTTTGGTTTCTCGGTTGTTTTTACTAAACACTTGAAAGCAAATGCACATGGCATTCAATGACAACTTTTCATATCATGAGGAACTGTTTTTCGTGTAAATGCTGCTTGTTCACTCAAGAAAGGGTTGATTTTGCATGGTAGAAAGTCAGTTTTTAGATAGAAGTAGTGTGATCGAGCAATGGTATTGTACTTGCACCCAAAAAAAGAGCAATGGTAAAATTGGGATTTTCAGACTTCTCCTGTGAAGGCCATCTCGTGTCGTGCAATTTTATTGTATGAAGGATTTAACGTGCTTGTTCTGGTGGCATGCTTGCAAGACATTATGAAACATGGTAATGTACCTTGATGTGTTTTTCATTTTGTAAATGGGGGTGCAGATAGGTTATTTATTTGTTTGTATGTGCATTCTAGGAGAAATATCTAGAGGTGTGATTGTTTGTGCGTAAGTGTCATTGCTAATTTCTTTTGGTTATAATCCAATATGCTTTCGTTGTATTTCTGAATATGTCACCCATAAATTATTGATCCATCATAAGCCATTCTATAACTGTCTGCTTTTGGCTACAGCAACATATGAACTTTATTTGCTGCGTATTTCTAAAGTGAAAAGAGGGGGATAGGCTTGTGAGTTGCTTGATTATCAGATGACCTTTCGGTTTATCACTTTTTGTTCTCTTCTCTCTTTTCTTGTTGTTAAAAACTGCCGTTCTAAAGTGGACTTCCAACGAGAGTGGAACCCAAAGACCATGGTGCATTTTGGCAAAGTTTCAGAGGTCGTGGAATTAGTGGTCTTGCCTTATGGTTCCGTAGTTATTTCATTTACAAATGATGTGGTTTTTATTGATTGATATTATTTTCTTCTTGGGTTGTGTGACTAGCTTTGTAACCTTAGTCTGGGTTAAATGTTTTCTTTCTTCACTCCTTTTCCTTTACGGAAGTTCTATAGTGTAAATTATGGAGGCATAGATGAATTAAGAACATCATAAGTTATGTTGAAGTGTGACTTTTCTTCATTTTTGGTGCCTAACTTCATTTTATGGTTGCAGACCATAGCAACTGTGTGTATGTTCCTGGCTGGGAAAGTTGAAGAAACTCCTCGTCCACTAAAGGATGTTATTCTTGTTTCTTACGAGATAATCCATAAGAAAGATCCCGCTGCAGCCCAGAGGATTAAACAGAAGGTGTACACTTACTGATAGAACTTACACCAGTTTTCAAATCATTCCTCAGATTTATGTTTCCGTAGTTGAGTTGTTACCCCACAGTACTTCTTGTGCTTATCTTTCTCTTCTCTTTGATGTACATAGTTCGACAACAGAAATGTTCACCCTTCTAGTTCAGTTACAAACCCACTAATTTGCTTCATTAGAATTAATCTAAGTTAGCCATGCATTATAGAGCATGAGTCTGTACTTATTTGCAGTCCACTTGTAAAGTGATTGCCTGGTTTTCCCTAAAGTGCCATAATATACCCGTTTATGAGAATTTCTTCCCCTGCTTCTCCTTTATCAATAAATTCTTGCTTAGCTTCTCACTTTCTCACCAACAGCTGTACCATGGCTAAACTATGTCCTTGCACCCATTCAGCTCTTCCCTCTTCCCCCTCTCCTTATTTCCTGTTATTGTTCTTTTTCTTGTCTCATGGTGCTCGTCAATCACGCAGGAAGTATACGAGCAACAAAAAGAGCTCATTTTACTTGGGGAGAGGGTTGTACTTGCCACTTTGGGTTTTGACCTAAATGTTCACCACCCATATAAACCCCTTGTTGAAGCCATAAAGAAATTCAAGGTTGCTCAGAATGCCCTTGCTCAAGTTGCATGGAATTTTGTTAATGATGGGTATGTCCCAATGTTGTTTTCTCTTCTATATTGAGATAATCAGTTCAGTGGTTTCTCTTCCTTCTCTTGCTCTTGTTCACACTGGAAAATGGCTTGTAGTCTGAGAACATCGCTCTGCCTGCAATTTAAGCCACATCACATTGCGGCAGGTGCCATTTTCCTTGCTGCCAAGTTCCTCAAAGTGAAGCTTCCATCGGATGGTGAGAAGGTTTGGTGGCAAGAGTTTGATGTCACCCCACGTCAATTGGAGGGTTGGTCTCCTTCCCTTCATCTGTTAGTAGAAATTATTTGGACCCAGGGACAGCCTTTAAACCTCACTGTGGCCCCAATACTTTCTGTTTGTTTGCTGGTAGACTTTTCCCCTCTGGAAATACGGAAAATCTACCCAAAGATGATTCTGGATGACCTTTATTTGTTCTGTCCTTTTCTGTTTTCATCTCTTAATATTTCTAAGTCATTTTGTTTTTTGTTTTTGTTTTTTTTTTTGTCTTGCAGAAGTTAGTAATCAAATGCTGGAACTCTATGAACAAAACCGAGTGCCCCCAACGCAAGGAAGTGAAGTGGAAGGAAGTGTAGGCAGTGGGCCCAGTCATCGGGCCCCAGCAAAACATCCGGCTGTTAATGAGGAACATACTTCAAAGCAAATGTCATCTCGTGTGACATCTGATTATTCATTTGCCGACATTCATTTGCCGGCAAGAAGTATGCAGAATCAAAGTAATGAAAATGGGAGTGCGGATATGGGTAGTGTTATTACTGATCACAAGGTGGATGCGGACATAAAAGACACTCAGCATCATGAGCATTTGTCCCAGAAGGAGAACATGAGATCCAGGGCTGGGATGGAGCGAGTTGGTGGTGAAGACCAAGAAAGGAATGGTGGGAGAAATGAGACTGCAGAACCAGGAGAGTGGAGGGATCATGGAGCCTCACGAAAGGGCAGCATGTTTGGTCGAAATTTGGAGCTTCGGGAAGGCCCCGTTGGCCAGTCCCCAAAAGAAGCTATCAAGATGATTGACAAGGACAAGTTTAAGGCAGCAATTGAGAAAAGAAGGAAGGCTCGTGGGGAAATTACACGGAAGAAAGATGTGATGGATGAAGATGATCTCATTGAGAGGGAACTAGAAGATGGGGTTGAATTGGCAGCAGAGGATGAAAAAAACAAGCGTGATAGAAGGCAAAGCTGGTCAAAACCTGAGAATTTAGATCATGGGAAGGACCATGAGGAAGTTGGAGTTGGAAACCACTCGGGCATAAAATCTTCAAGGGGTTTGGAAGTAGAGAATGCAGAGGAGGGGGAGATGTTAGATGATGCTTCACCTATGTTGAACAGCCGTAAGAGAAAAGCTGGGAGTCCACCGGATAGGCAGTTGGAGGGGAAGAAGCGGCATGATTATGCGCCGAGTTATAACCACGACACTGCAGAAGATGGACATAGGATGAGTCGTGTTGGTTATGGAGATAGGGAGCACAGAAGGCATTCCCAGGAGAATCATTAGTGAGCGATAAGTTGCTGCAAGTACTTGAATGTTTAGTATAATCTGAGACAGACAGTTCTCTAAATAGATATGAATGTTTGTTTGATTTGCATTATGATGTAAGCCGATATGTCTCTTTAAAGATACTGAGGGATGAGAATGCTTCAGTTTCCACAATGGCCGGGCTGCTGAGAAAGTGAAGAGTTAGTGGTGTTCATTTAGTCAGCCAGCTTCAAGAACTAAGCCCGGATCCAAGCCTCCCTGGCAAATGCTTTGCGACTGTTTAAGGAAGAATGAGGGATGATGTGTTTTTGCCAAGTTTTTGAGGAATATATTGTTGGTCAGTTATCTTGACGGTAATTATCTATACGCCTGCAATTTTAATGTCGTTTCCTGTTAAGCTTTTGTAAAAATTTTATGGATTCAAGACTAAAATCTTCTCCAATTCTGTCTGTATTTCAGAGAGATGAACATATAAACACCCTAAAAGTCTGTAGCAACGTCAAAAAATGTTATGTTACATAAAAACAGAGGCCAAGTTCTTGGTCCCGGGCCCAGCAAATGCAAGGCCAAAAATGTGTTTCGGCAGCCTAGTTTATCGTTACTATTGCGTCAGCAAAGTGTTTCCATACAACTATCCGACTCGAAAACTTTTGTTGAAAGAATTCTGAACCCAGGTAACGATAGCACTTTTCTTATCCACTCAAACTTTGTTAAGATAGAGAGAGAATCTTATAAACCCACAACAGAAAAAGCCCCCAACCAATTACAACTATCCAACTCAGCCTCCTTGCTGCCCTTCCTTATCCTCCCTCCCCCTCGTTCCACCACCAACTTCTCCTTCACAGAATCTAAAAACCTTTTCCCTCCACACCCTTTGCTCCACTCTGCAACCCAGTCCTATCCCAAGCGAAGCCGAAAGAAATCACAAGTCTTAAGACTTGTAAACACTTGAAAGAAGAAACCCCAAACCGGGAAAAATGTCTCTCACTATTCCCACAAACCTCTCGAAGCCCACGTTAAAGCCGAAGTTGAGCTCTACACTGAGCACAAAATCAAGGCCTATGATACTCTGCTGCTCAGCCTCTCAAAACACCAACACAGAGAAAGTTTCCGGTGGTTCGCCACTTCAGGCCTTCTCCGCCGCACTCGCACTCTCCTCAGTCATTCTCTCAGCCCCTGTCCCCGCCATGGCCGACATCGCTGGCCTCACCCCCTGCAAGGAGTCCAAGCAGTTCGCCAAACGTGAGAAGCAAGAGATCAAGAAGCTCGAGTCATCGCTGAAGCTGTACGCGCCTGATAGTGCTCCGGCCCTGGCGATTAACGCCACCATAGAGAAGACGAAACGTAGGTTCGACAACTACGGAAAGGCAGGTTTGCTGTGTGGGACGGACGGGCTTCCTCATTTGATAGTGAGCGGCGATCAGAGGCACTGGGGCGAGTTCATCACCCCGGGGATTCTGTTCCTCTACATCGCCGGATGGATCGGGTGGGTTGGCCGGAGCTACCTGATTGCCATAAGGGATGACAAGAAGCCGACTCAGAAGGAGATCATCATCGACGTGCCGTTGGCATCAAGGCTGGCCTTCAGAGGGTTTAGCTGGCCCGTTGCTGCCTTCAGAGAATACGTGAACGGCGACCTTATTGCAAAGGACGTTTAATTGGTTTGCTTATTCCTCAGGTTTGCATTCTCTTTTCGAAAATTTTCCCCATCAAACTTTTTTTCCGCCTTTTTTGTTAAGGTTAACTTGAAGCGTTCTATTCGATATGGGGAAGAAATTTCTTGACCATGCTTGAGAATGTTAGAACAGGAATGTTTAAATTTGATGCTGACATTCAAAAACTAGCAACAGTAACATCATGCTAATGTGCCAAAATTTGGAATAAGAAATGAGACATCATCAACATGTCAACAAGCGGAAACAAAGAAAAAAAAAGAGTAATACGTGAGCTCCTAATATTTCAAACCTTGTCCCGACCTGCAAGTGACCAACTCTTCTCCTTGTCGATCAAGGTTGGCAACTGGATTAAGGATTTTAACTTTTTAAGGATCTTCTCTGTAAACAGACACAAGCATCAAAACTTCAACCATTAATTCAGATAGTTCTCTTTCTTGCTATTAGAATCCTTCATCAAGCATTTTTTAAGCACAGAGGACTTACAATTGGAGGGGCATATTCTATCTACTGAATGATTTTACTAATTTCTATTACTAATGGAGTAGAAAAACTGTTCTCATTTCAGTCGCTATCTTTCATCAACTTGGGAAAAAGATGGATCTCCTTGGCTATAACATGAAAGGGAATTAAAAGATTAATCAAACTTATGTCGCATAGAATTGTGTGGGGGTTCTTAATAAAGGATGTTTGTAGGTTATTCTTTTTGTACTCGACAATGATCCTTTGTTGTGTTTCTTCTGCAGTTGCAGGGGACGAAGGTACTGGGAGAGGGAGGTGGAGAGCCTGACATGTGAATTTGTTAAGAGGAGAGAATGGTGGAATATTTCTTGTATTCAAGTTGTAAAATTGTTTCTGATTTTGTGCAATGCTTGTGTTAGACACCGAAACTAATCTGCCTTGGGTTTTAGCCCATACTCAAGACTATCGTGCTCGTTATTTTACAATTCACCAAAGCCAGGAAAGGGAGCATTTTGTACATCTTACCATAAGATCTCTTCTCCACCCCCCTCTCCTCCTCCTCTTTCCCTTTTCTCTGTTTCCATCAGCCCTGAAGAATAACCAACATCAGTGAAGTTGAGATTTAGATGGATAATCACAGGTTTTTTACCCAGAAACCATAACAATGGGGATGTGACGGAAATTACTAAAAAGGGAAGCTTTTTCCATCTTGTCAGTCATCGGGGAAATGGGTGTGTAATATACTCAACATCTTAGCTAAAAGATGACTATCAAAGCCAAGAACCTGATCCAGCCCGAACAAATCTTTGTCGGATCCTAACTCATCCCAGAAGTCCATCAGGCTCAAAGAAGTCGGCGTAGACAGCCTTGTGGGCCTATCCATGTTATCTATATGGGTTGCCGAAAGCATACTAGGAAGTTTTAAAAGGGTCTTCTTCTTCTACTTTTCCTTTGAAACTTAAGAGGCACGCCAAAGTAAGATCAAACCGACAGAAATATATGACCAATAGCTGCCGAAAGTACCGGAGCAGAAGTCCTAATGACGCCAATATTGCATCAAAATAGGAAGGAAGTGGTTCTCTCAAAGTCGCTCGTAAAGACTTTTCATACCAACTTACTATGGACCATGTTCATAGGTTGAAAATTAGAACAAGTAAACTTTTTTTTAATATAACCTGCACATTCTCATAGAAACGAATGATATTTTTTGCCCTCTTTCCCTTTTTTTTTTCTTTTGCCCATAGGATGATTCGACGTTATCTGACTGGTGAGGCAGACTAATTTGGACCATTTTCAATGAGATTAACGAGAAAGTTAGGGTTTACCAGAGGGAAAAACAATGGATATAAAAGGGGGAAAATAGTTCATTCCAAATTCCAATTGTTGACATGTAGTTGTACATTCCACACCACAAAAAGACCATCAAATACCAACCCTGAAATCCGAAGCAAATGCCCACCCATTAATCTCGCTTGCTATTACTACCCAAGTCAGCACTTAGAATGCATGGAAAATCCATGCAATAGTCTGATCACGAGTCCTCAACCTACTATATATTTGCTAAATATATATGTAAGATATAAGTTACTGATAAAAGACAAGTTTCAAGCCAAAGCGGGCGGGCGAAATGGCTTCCGCCGCTGCTCCTACCACTGCCACTGCCGCCACCGTCATCGTCACCGTCACCGTCACCGTCACCGCCATTCATTCTACCAAATCTCACATTCGTACTAAGGATATTAGATGCAAGTAAATATCAGGGGAGGGGGGACAAAAATTAATTTAGGTATAGTAGGAGTGACCACGGGAAATTAGACTAGCAAGACCACATCGACTCTCCCAAGCTGGCCTGATCCACCACCATATCAATGTCAAAAATGGGCTTGGCGTGTGAGCCCATGAGCCTAGATGAGGGGGAGCCGCTACTGCTTGGGCTAATCGGGTGGACACCATGGTTGGAAAATGACCCGGTCTGCCTCACCCGCAGGTGCACCACCTCTGCCTGAGCCAGAGCCAGTTGGGTCTGGAGCGCATCAATTTGTTGCTGCAGAGAGGAAATCGCCCCGACGCACCCGTACACAGGGTCCCGCACCCTTGCGTTTGCTTCGTAAACCATGCTACTGACCGCATCTCCTCGCTGGTGCACTGGCAATTCCTGCCAAAATTTCACAAAGAAATTTCGTCTTAGACAGAGCTCCAAAAATAATGATCTTGGGCGTGGCGACCCCAATCCAAGGCGCCGAAGATCTTAGAAACCACAAACATCGTGAGCGTATTATTTGGTCTGACAATTTCTTTCAGCGTTTTTCATCTTTACATATGTTTGTGCATATCAAAGAACCCGACATCATGTGATCAAATTATGGAAAAAAAAAAGACCAAAAAACACTTGTTTGAACCAATGGGTGCTTGTGCCATACCTACGTTGTGTAAAATTACTCAAATGCCCCTGATCGCTGCCTCTCTAGTCTCTACCAACTATTCAATCTTTCTCCATCTTGGATAGAGAAGAATGAAGAGAGAAACAATAGTCCTCCACAGTAATTTCCAGAAACTCGCTGAGGTTCCAGTTTCTTTGAGGATACCAATTGGCAATACATAGCCAATTTGAGTTATGTGTGTGTGTGAGAGATAACTAAAGTCCAAATTAAGTCAAGACGACGTCGAATTCTTCCTTTTGGCGCTACACTTAAGTCTCGGTACTTTTTCGCTTCACACACTGGCTAATGGGTTAGTGAGAATATTCTTTGGAAACACCTTAAAAATTCTCTGATATAAAATTAATATTTCAACGTGCCTCGGAAACAAATTTTCGGGTACGTACGCAATATGGATATACATAAACTAGCACAATTATTTTAAGGCTACGTTTGAAAGCAACTTCAAGTAATTAGGTTGCCCAAAAAAAGAGAGAACTTCAAGCAATTAGACCATGAGTCTTAGCACAGTTGGTGAGAGTACACCAAGTAGTACTGTTCATATGGACTATATAGGGCCTGTAAGGAATGACTTCAAGTGTGAATTAGTGCCTTTGGAAATTCTGATTTAGACTGAAAAGTCCTCTTTTACTTTTTCCATTTTTCAGTTCTATCCTCGTGAGTAGAAAGAAAGGCATGAGTCTCTATGCAAGAAGTTGCTTTCAAAGAAAATCATATAGCGTCTCCAAAGAGCCAGAGTTTGATTGAAACCTGTAACATTTTGTTGACATTGCTGGCACCAAAGACCTTGTGGACGTTAGCAAACTTCTGGGGCTCGTCCGCTGGAAAATAAGGAGCGAACACACAATCCTGAGCACACCTTCTCCGAAGAAGTTTGCATGCTGCGCATGGTGAAGGGACACCTTGTTTCCTGGCACTCTCCTTCATGCTGTCACGTGTCCCTTCCTTAAGGCAACCGAAACCCCCAACAGTCTCAACTGTTAAGGACAACTTACCCCTTAACTTAACTTCTTCTAGGGTACTTCGCCTGAAAGCAAAAGTCGACGTATAGGACTATCTGGGAGAGTAGAGAGTTGAAAGACGAGAGAGAGAGAGAGAGAGCTAGTGACAAAAGAAAAAGGAGAGCAAGAAGATAAAAAAGAAGCAAACAAAAGAGAGGAGAGGGCGTGAAGGGGCGGGGTGGTGGGCATTATATAACGAGACCAGGCAGTACATGCCAATGGGTCCTACCATAGAACCCTTTTAGATTTGGTCGACCAAAAACATCTCACTTTTATTTTTTTGGATAAAAACAGAACCTCTTTATTAAAAAAACTCAATGAAAACCTCTCCCCATCTTACTTGACATGACACATTCGGCGCCATTTTTTCATAATTTCCTTTTTATAATTACATATTGCATATTTTATTGTCCTGTCATAGTCAACATATAGGTCACACGTTTTTAATTAGTCCCTGCAATAAGAACAGTAGGAAATTAATTACCTGAACTCGAAAAGCCTAAGATAATAAATCATACGGCCGGGTTAATATATATAAGATATCATGCAGATGTACAGCACCCTTTTTCAGACTTCTCCAACCCTAATTATATAATTTAATATAGCCTAAAAAGTAATATGGTTGGGGGCGTTGGACTAGGAACAAGTGAAATTTTGGTGCTTGGAATTTTGAAAAAAAGGTTATGGTGTTGGGGATCCAATGTGCGAACCGAAGCATCTATCCTCGTGTTCCACCCCGTCCCCTTTGTTTTGTTTGTATCTGAATTCTGATCCATGGTGTGAATCAATGGACTAAATAGTCATTTCCTTTACTCAATTAAGTCCGCGTTGGCATAGCCGCATAGCATACTAATACCATATCCGAAACAGAAATTATAAAATAAAAGTTTTATTCCCTTCCTTCCAAATAAATGTACTATTCTTTTCCCCTTTTGGATAATATATATATATATATTTGTAATTTGGTACTTAAGAGTTCAGGCCGTGCACGTAAGTGTCTGTGTCGGGACAGGCATGCAGTGTGATCTACAGACTACAGCCATTTTTCTACGCTCAAACTTAAGAGGCGGGGCAGCCTTTTTTTTCTTTTTTTTTAGAGCCCCGATGGAGAAAAGTCGGCAGGATTTAGGAAGCTGTTCTTTTGCACGGCTGCATTCAGTGAGCCATTGAACAGGAAAATTACAAATTAGGACCGCCACTGAGAAGAATCATTAATTAAATAGTGTGTAGTGTACAGAACTTTCTCGACCATTATCCATGCTAGGCTCTAGCTCTGTAATTAAAAACGAAGGAAAAACAGAAGTTTTTTTTTAAGGCAAAGCAGAGGGGGAAAGGGGTAAGGGGATTCGATCGCCCAAGGAACCCTCCCCTTAGAGAGGACGTACCAGTTGAGCTTTAGGAAAAACAGAAGTCGAGTTCATGTAATTATTGGTTTCTTGTCTTGGAGAACACTCGGAGGTCTGCTGAGTATCTGTGGAGGGCTAGAGGGGCCAGGAATCTGATTAATTAGATGACATTCTAACAACTCTATAGACTATCCTCCCCTCCCTTTTCCCTTTTCTTCTCTTTAGTGGCTTTTCTCGTACACTCGCGACCAAGTTTGGAACCAGAAACAATATGATAAGTGATCATATTCCTAATTAACATTGTTAGAGCATCAATTTTTTTTTATCTGAACGGAAGAAACACCAAACACAAACACAAAACCCAACAACAACGATCGATGATGAATAATAATAATAGAAATATATTATAAGTTCCCTTATGCATAGGTTTGTTAATTAATGTTTCTGCAACAATGCTGGTAAAGGGCTGATCTCAGCTGGTCAACGCCAAAAAAACAGAATCAGGTTTTGACAAGACCAAAACGCGCGCCCAGCCAACATTCTATTTCTAAACGTTAGGAAAGATTGTTGAATTGATCATTTCCTTTCTGTTGTTTCATGTTCACCTCCCACAATCAAACAGTAAACATCATGATCATATCGAAATTCTGAGCTATCTGCAGGTGTAGAATACAGTATGCATGCACCGTATGGTCAACTCTTAAATTAGGGCAGCCGATTCAATAGCAATTCTGTCGGGTTTTAGCTAACCTATAACTGTTGACGTCTTATGTTATGTCTATTCGAACCCATATTAGAAACAATGGGCGGATCGGTATAATATTCAAACCCGGCCAGCTTGCAGGGTCTTCAAACATACGATCGAATTTCTTAATTAACATGCATATGGTTTCTTAACTTTATATATATATATATATATATATATATATATATCTACTTGAAATAAACTGGTCCTTTTCATTTTAAGGCAATGTGCGACTCTAATATAAAGATAATTTATTTTCAATGAAATTGATTCCTCCGGAGCCTCCGCTTTGCAGCTAGCAGATCGATCCACTCTCATTATAATTTTATAAATGCAATCTCCACAAACGTTTTTGTTTTTGTTTTCTTGGGAACCAATCAATTGGAGAAAACGAAACAAAAATTGGTGATGCAAGAAAAGTTCTTTTTGCTCCTTTACAATATATATATACAAGATAAAGCTGCCATTGTTATCAGAGTTCGGTTAGAATACGAAGGTGTTAAACTGCTGGGTTACGGGAGAACGGCTCCGATTCATCCCTTCGAATCTGACGGTCCTCAGCGTAAGTGACGAAATCCGGACCGAGACCCGCGTGTTTTACCGAATTCATGCCGACGACCCGGTTTTCTCATTAATTCCTTCTCTCTCAGCACTCTCCCTCCCCCGATCCCCTTTGCTCTCTCCCTTTCCAGAACCAGCTCTCTCCTGAGGCCGATCCCTCTGTGCCGACATTAATCTCTAATCAATTCCCGGTAATGATTAATGTTGTTTTTCCTTTTTTGTTTCTGTGGTTGCTATTTTGATGAATTTTGGGATTGTATTCCGTTTTAGGTTTTCATTCTTACGATTCTTGCATATTTGGTTGTTGTTTGGCTCGTTTTGGGATCGACGTGCTTAGAAATCTGGTGTATTTGTGGGTTTGGAGTAGTTAGTTTGCGTCTCCTTCGCAAAGGTAAAGGAATGGACTAAATATTTTCAAAACACAATGCATTCCAGAATTATCCTTCTCACCTCAATCTTAAAAGATAACGAGATACCTTTGAGCATATTATCAATTATAGGCACAATTTTATTTATGTGCACTGCAGAGGCAAACTCAAGCAGTAGTGAAGGTCTATTGTTGAATTATAGGAGGTACAATAACATGTATTTTAAGCTATTCTATTTTTCAATGAGTTTTTTTCTTTCATTTCTCATATCTCTCTATTCTGTTTTTCTTTTTTTCTAAATTTAGTTGCAGATATCAATCAAATGTGATAATTATATTCTTCGAAAAAACCAGAACTGCTCTGCCTTAAACCAAGTAAAATCATTATACTCTTCCCTGAAAATGACAATTATTTCCACTTAACATAGAAGATAATAAGTGTTTGTCAGTTTCCTATAAAGGTACCAAAAGTTCATCCCAAACACTAGCATAGTCATACTTCAAATTGTTTGAAAAATATTCAGCCACGGATCTTACTTAAAACTGTTGTTCTAAAAATGTTTATCCCGAAAGAAGTGTTGGTGTTGTTTGTTGGACTGATTTGGGTGTGAAGGGCGGATTACTAGGAGAAGTTTGTGTATTATATGACGGTGGGTTCTAATTGGGTTGTTGATTTTGGCATATATTACGTAAAGTACCATTTACCACATCGGTGGTTCTGTGAAAGTTTGTGTATTAAGCCTTGTAATTTCAAGGGTGCTTGATTTTGGAATCCTTCTTGAAGTTTCAAGATTTTTTTTTGTCGTTGGAATGTATTGGTAGTGTCCTACCACCGCAAGATGTGGGATCTGCCCATTACATCTCCAATTCTGTTTGTGGAAGGGGAGGGGGTTAAAATACACTACATTGGTCTAATGCTTGTCCTAATTGTTGTCTCTAGAGTTATTCATAGTTTTGGTTATAGTTTCGAAGAGCAATTGATTTCTCAGGTTCGTTTGACTTTTTCTTCTCAGTTATTCATAGTTTTTTTAGGACCGTGTTCATGTTATTGTGAGATGATTTCATTTGTGAATTGAAAATTCATGGCAGGTGGTGGTCAGTTACATATAAGATGGAAAGAAGCAAGAGAGTCTTGAATCTGAAAAGACTCTGATAACGATGAAGAAGAGGATGGAATAGAAGAAGAGGATGATGATGGAGGACTAGTTTGCTGGAAAGCACACGAGGTTTATGTACAACAGCGATGATGAGCTTGCATTATGTTGCAGTTTTTGTGAAGTGTGGGACGATGTTTCAAGTTTGTATTATGTAATATATTAGTAGTTTAGGTAGGGTAATGGTAGTCAATGTAAAATATTTGTGATGTATCAAATCTATTGTAATTAGTTTGACATTAGTTTTTGTTTCCAGGTAACATATTATAAAAACGACCAATCAATGTAGTTGGAGAATATGGATCCTTTCTTTTTATTCACGCCTTTATAGTAGTTGGACAATGTTGCATAGGATCTAGATCATAATGTATTACCAACAGAAGACAGCTAACTAAACCAGAGGAACTAGGAAAGAAGGACGAAACAGGGGGTGGAGTGTCAATTGTAATATGCAGCACCTTCCTTTGACCTTCACGGCATGCCAACACATCCTTATTTTGCCCAATTCTAATTGCATGTTAAGCAGGCTTGTCCTTTTGTGCCAAGGAGCATATTGTTTAGATTAACAAACCAGAAGTTTGATTACTGAAGTTGGAAGATGATGTGCAGAAGATTAACAAACCAAATCTGCTTCAATTGCACCAAAAATTTAACAAACCAAAATAGAAGTATGATGATAAATAATAACACCAGAAGTTTGATTACTGCAACCTTCTCAAGTTCCCACTTGTTCATCTAAACAAGCAATACATTGAGGGAACTACTTAATCAGAAGGTATTCATGAATCCAAGGGATGAAAAGCTTCAAGTTGACAAAACTGAAAATTACATTGAGGGAACTACTTGATCTATCTTTCATGGCTGCTTCTAGCTGTTTGCATTGCAATTTTGGTGGTTCGTGTTTGATCATCATGTCTATGGACCATTCAACATTCAACGGACACAATCCGGTTACCCTTGTCAAGCTAGGTCTTCACAGCTGGGCAGCGCATCATAATCATCATGGTACATAAACCACTATTACAATAGAACTTGATACATAAAGATTTTTACATTGACTTCCATTACCCTACCTAAACTACCAATACATTACATAATACAAACTTGAAACATCGTCCCTACTTCAAAGGAAAGGCACAATAGATGGCCAAAAGCATGTCACCAAAAGCACGAGATACAACAATGTCTCCACAAACCCTTCCATTGTTAATCTGTGAAAACCATAAGAAAACATGTAAGAAGAAGTGCAATGTGGATTTCATATGAGCACCAAAGGAACTAATCTGGATTATCGAAAGATACAATGTCCTTATCTGTGAAATCGAGGCCAGGTACCATCTGTATTAAATAGTCAGAATAAACCACATATATTCTTTTCTATCATTGTATCCTTTGCATTTGGTCTTCTAGATTTTTGAACTCGACTGGAATACTTGAACTTTTTCTAGAATAGTTCAGGAAAAGAAAAAGAAACAAAAAATGAATGTACTAATACTTTCCAAATATAGAAATTTTGCTTCCAAAATTATCTCAAGGAGCATTAATAAGCAGACAATTTTGGGATGTTCTTAAAGGAAGAAATTCAAATTGTCATCTCTCTTCTCTTCCTACCAGGTTGGACTCTACTTTCAAAGAACTCCATGACTTGGTATCTAAGGAAACAGGAAGAGAAAATATAATTGGTGAAGTTCCATGAAACTGGCATGAGTACATAACCTTCATAAAATGTCTCAATATCCACAAAAGTACTATGTTCAAAAATCCTAACGTAACATACAACATAACGGACCAAATTTGCCTATTAGAGCATGTGTGTTCCTAACTTGGATTGCAATATTGTGATTATACACACTACATTAAATCGATAAAACCAACTTCATTGAAGCCAAATTCTATGTAATAAAGAGTCTTTACTCGCATAAAGCACAATCATCATCGTAGCAGCACTTATACTCCCTTATACGAGTTATGTCCTCTACTTGTTACACATTAGCAAAAATTTCAAGTCACGTACATACCCCACATGCATGTGGAGATAAGCCCACCCACAAATTTGATCCTAGGATTTAAACTTAAAACAAAAACAAAAAAAAGTCTAGAGGTTCTCACAAGGTAAGCAAAGTTAATCAGAGAGAAAAAGTTGGAATTTATGTGTTGTGCTATGCTAAAAATTACATTTCCAGCTCCAATTTTATCTATACAGCCAAAGAGGAAACCTGAGGTGCTAGCAGGGTGTGTGCCTTTAAGTCAGTGCCTTATGCCTACTGAACACAGGGAGGACTCACCAACAGATTGAACCTAGAGATACTGGCTCCCCTTGAAACTTGTTTCCCCTTATATTTCTTCCGTTCTGTTTCTGCGATATCTATTACTACAGTGTTCCACTCAGAACTCACGATATTTTACTACAGTGCTCCACTCAGAGCCACTGATATATGCCATCGAGTCAGACTATTCCAGATTCCTAAGCACATCGATCCCAAAACGAGCCAAACAACAACCAAATATGCAAGAATCGTAAGAATGAAAACCTAAAACGGAATACAATCCCAAAATTAATCAAAATAGCAACCACAGAAACAAAAAAAGAAAGACAACATTAATCCTTACCGGGAATTAATTAGAAATTAATGTGGAAAGAGAGAGAGAGGGGATCGACCTCGGGAGAGAGAGAGAGAAGCAAAATCGGTGGAGGGAGACGAAGGGGATCAGGGGAGGGAGAGAGCTGGTTCTGTGACGAGAGCGTGTTCAAGAAGCTGAAAACCGGGTCGTCGACAGCATTCGGTAAAACACGCAGGTCATCCGGTTCGAATTTTACGATGAATGAGCTTCCGCTGAGGGCCGTTGGATTCGCGGGATGTAATCGGGGCCGTTCCCCCGTAATCCAGTATTTTAACACCAACGCATTCAAACCGAACTCATTGTTATCATGCATGTAGAGTTTTTGCACAAGATGCCATACCCATAGACAAGAGAAGAAGAAGAAAAAGGGTCGAGGGTCCCAGTTGGGCAAAACTAACTCATGATGAGGTCCTCGACGGCAAGATCGTTGAGTTTATGGATCCAATAATTATATTAGCAGTCAACTCTGGGGTCTACTGGCAGTTGGTCCATATATGATTATGATGCTTCGCGAATACTGATTAGAGCTCCACCAAAGCTAAAGGAATGAAACCTAATTATGATGAATAAACAAGGATCGATCCGGGGTCGAAATCTGAAGTAGTAAAATTACAAATGAGAGACTCATTCAACCCATGGTAGGGGAGGTCTATCTTGACTTGTGTGCCAATTGGAGGAGGGAGAAGGACCTGCATCTGTATATCTCCTCTCCTCTCTAACCAAGACTGATAGAAAATCTCTGTGGTCAGTTTTCTTTCTTCTCAACAGTAGTACGTCTAGTTATTCCAAATAACTTTCTCTGGCACTACTGAAAAAGAGTAAATGTTTATTGGGAGTTGATGTGTCCCACTAATTCCGGCTGTGCCCTAGTAATCCTCATGTTACTAGGGCTACAATATAATTATTACTGCTGTCACAACTCTAGCTAGTACTAAAGAGTAGACAGCCAACTAATTTAGTTAACTGCGGATGCACTTTACAACTTTTGTCAAAGCACCGTTTAGGTAAAGAGAAAGAATGGTTTCGCACCACTTGAATTAATGCAGAGCGCTTTATAGATTCTAGTCCTATCATCGAGTTCAGAATCCAAGTTAGCTGCACGATCATCACTCATGAAAATTGAAAGCTCACTACAGTTCGTAATGATTTACAATCCTAGCTCTGTAATTTGAAAAGAATTAAACATATACAACAGGTAGATACTATTTAATATTATCGGTGTAAAATTTCGAACAATAAAGTTCATATATTGTATTTATTTTTTTTCAAATTGTACCGCATAATTTAAACACGAAATTAATGATGATCAACTGAACTATTTTGTAATATTCAACTATCCCAATAATATTTTAGAATAATAGTACGCCAATATGATTCCAATTAACTTTCTCTTTTGTTATCGCCATTTGCGATCTTCTGCCATGAAATATGATTATCACATTGAAAATGATGTTAATGAGGATCCATATATATAAACTGCAGGTCAAATTTGTTTTGGTCAACATTAATTGGGACTACGCTGAACGTTTTATTCCGCGATAAGAATGCGACAATCTCCTAACAACGTCCGAACGTCTTGAATGCAAATAATGCAAATTTGATTATAATTTGAACTTGGAAAGATGTTCAAATATAAGGAAATGCATGCATATATAGTTCAATTTTTTTTTATATAAGTTATGCATGCAGAAGAATAAATGAAACACAATAGAGTGATCAGTACCCTATTTACTTGATATTTCCAGAAACTTATGAGGAATTATAGTTTCTAATTTTACCCATTTTCATCTTGAATGAAATTCTAAAGGAAAGGGCGAGAAAATTAAGGAGGTTTTGCACTAGTTTCAGACGAATCTGATCTAGCTGAAACGTATTCATCGAACTGAAAACACAACAACAAATGCCAAATACTTGAATCAAACTCTTAGCTGAAATGTGTGTACTTGGTAGATCGAAGTCAAGCATTTAAGCTGTAATCCTTTATCCCCAAACCATCATGCCACATCCGGGTAAGTTAAGAGCAAATAATTTCATTATGCGCAGCTTTTGCTTCGTTATAGATATTATCTTCAAAATTCTACAGCCCATATCTGCAAATGTCTAATGTCCACATGGAATAGAGCTATCGGATTATCGGATTGATTCTATTCGTCGTTTGGCAGGTGAGGTAGGTAAATCAATCATTTTTTTTCACGTAGAAAAGAAATAAACTGCTCGCCGTTTAAAGAGTAGAACTTAATTAGGTGCCTCCAGTCAAAATAGTAGAAAAATTAGCAATGGCAATGATTTGTCCTCGAAATTCTATGGCTGTACGACAGCCGTTGGATAGTCAACCTGCAAAGGACACACTTTTCGACCGTTGGCACAAAAAAGGGGATATCTTTCGGTTGGTCGCGCGAGGAAAGGAGGGAAGGCAACAGGAGTTTCCAAATTTTGGAAACCATGAAAGGGGGCATGAAATTCAAAGCAAAGTGGCCCAACTAGAGAAGAACTTTTTACCGCTTTTAGGTCACTAAAACATTGTGCTTTTTTTTTCTCTTCTATTAAAATAAATAGTTTATTAATTATTACCCTTTAGTTCTCCAAGGAAGATGGAGCATATATACCATATTTGGACAGAGTTCGGTTATTGTGCTAAGCATTATTGTGTTGATCATGCTGAGTGACGACTGAGATTAAAAATTTGAGATTTGACGATTGTAATTAAACACATCATTTAAAATATTCAAAATATTTTAATTGATGTGGCAGTTATCATTCAGCATGCTCAGCACAATAGTGCTTAGCATAATAACCAGACTCATTTGGACATGCCTTCAGCCCATCTTATGTAGCATAATTAAACTATTACCAGTCTGATTCTTCTTCTTTTGTTCGGAGAAAAGGGTTGTCTGAGGGTGCCAAAAGTCTCCATATATATATATATATATAAAGAAATGGGCAATGATTTTGGTTTCTTTTGAGTGATGACTGAACCTGTTTTCATGGCCTAAGTCACAAATTTACAAAGGGAAAAGAGAAGTAAACATTTTGGTATAACCCAGGAAAAGATATTTCAGACCCGGGGTCTATACATGCTTGGTCCTTATCTCACTTATTGGTGGGACTACTCACAGTGGCGGATCCAGGAATGTAATGGAAGGGGGGCAAACTCTTAATGAAAAATGACAAAAAAATTTTTTTTACTATGTAATGCAAAAAAATGTCTTAAAAGTTAAAAAAAAAAATCCTAGAAAGACTAACACGAGGACTGAAAATATTTACCACTTTGTGTGAATAAAAATAACATGATCTCGCAACAGATTTATTTTTCAAACAAGAAGAAACTAAAATTAAAACTAGCAAAATTTCTATAAATTCCATACTGCACTACATAGTAGAATAATGAATAAAAGCTAAGAAAAAATTACCAATTGAAAGGAACTAAGCACATAACATTTTTGAATTGAAGGCCTACATGACAATTCAAAGATACTAAGACCTAATAGCAAATTAAAAGGAACTAAGTACATTATAAGCTTACTAAGACAATTCTACTAGGAAAATGAAACATAGCTTAAATATTCAAAAGCACAGATCAAGTACTTAGAGGAAATAAAAAGAGCAAAAAACGATGGTCTCCTTCTAATCTTGATGAGTAAGATAGCCCAATTCTCCTCTTGCCTTCTATAAGCCCCAAAAGATCAAATCGTGTTTCCCTTTTTGCTTACACAAATCAGAATTCAGAAATTTGATTCGAGTTGGTATGTGAGTGATTGTATTGACTGTATCTAGGTTTTTACAACAAATATCTTCTGCTTAGGAAGATTGCAAATTCAAGAATTCTCTATCAGTACTTAATTCATCAAAATTTCATCACATGAATTCAATTAAAATTTCATCACAAATTCATGAATTTTCTATCCGGTTCACAATATATTCAATAATCCTAATCTACTAATTAAATTTCATCACAAATTCATGAATTCTCTATCCGGTTCACAATAAATTCAATAATCCTAATCTGCTAATTAAATTTCATCACATAATTCATCAAAATTTAAAATAAATTTCATCACTAATTGAAAAATAAACAGAGTTACAAAGAGACTTTAGTTGAGAGAGTACTTGGAGGCTGGAGAGAGAGAGCTGGAGATAGAGAGAGAGAAAGAGTTATGGTCCTGTGAAGGAGGAGAGAGGGACGGAGAGGGAGAGAGAGGGAGAGAGCTCAGCCGGCATTCTGTTGACTGTGGAGGTCCGGAGGAGGAGAGGCAGTCGGTAGAGTGATAGAGGACTAGAGGCTGGCGTTCTGTAGAGGCAGAGTGAGAGGAGAAAGAGAGACGTAGGCTAGCATCGAGAGGTGGGGAGCAGAGTGAGAGAGGTTGGGTTGTGGGCGTCAGGGAGAAAAGGGGGGGAAATTGAAGTTGTTAGAGAGGGAAGGGAGGATGACGCCGAATTAACTAAAAAAAAAGGCCAAGGTGAAATGCGTATTTTACCCTCTGTTGATTTTTTTAAAAAAAATAGACCGGCTAGGTTGGCCTGGGCGCCTGGGTTTGAAGGGGGGCTGGCTTCAGGGCCTGGGTCTAAGGGGGGCAGGCCATATAAAAAAATCCAAAAAAAAAAATTTTTTTTAATAGATTTTTCAGGCAATGGGGGGCGGCTGCCCCCCATTGCCCCTAGCCGCCCCCCATTGCCCCTAGCTGGATCCGCCTGTGACTACTCATGATATCTATCTAAGTCGCAGCTTATGAATGAGTTCTCCAAACAGAGTCGCTTTGGAACACAGGAAAGAAAGTGCACAGATTGTTGGTCCAATCCATCAGATATAGAGCCAAAAGTTTTGATAGATTTGTGGCAGCCGGCCGGAGCATCCAAAATGAGCAATAATCAAATGGGACAAATGGAATATCACGTCTGTCAGTATATAGATTCAGATATCTCCTGCGAAAAAGACAACGTACGTAGGATTTGTTTTTTTTTTCGTAAATTGAAAGTTGTCCAAGTATGATATCTAGCAGCTGCTAGAATAAACTAAAGTGATGTGGCCTATTTTTGATTACGGTTGTAGGATCTTGCCCGGACACTGACCTTGAAAGCTCTCGAGTCTTAGTACTAATTAATTAACCCAGAGAGGCATAAGGCCAACTCTAATACATATATAATAAGTGTAAATATCTACCAAAAGCTGAGACTCTCATTGGAGGAAGGGCATTTCTGGCTGAGACATCCCATGTTTAGGTGTTGTCATGAAGGACACAATTTTATTGGAAGATAACATCATTGAGGAGGGGAGTGCCTTGACGTTTAAGCAAAATATTTTAGGCCCAAAAAGGACCATTTATCCACTAATTAAACGTGCATAGGGGATTATATAGCCGTTTTTTAAACGACACCATGTTATAATCTTTAAGCATGATTATGATACGATAAGATTCTGCATTGTCTTGTACACCAACTTTGTTTATACATTGTCGACCAACACTCTTTTGTTTTTTGTTTTTTATTTCTTATATTCCACCAGAGAAGAAAAAAACAAATCTAGATGAGTAAGCCAATGAAGCTGTTGCAATAGCCTTATCTTGGGTCAGGCTTGTCTTGAAGTGTATCTGTGTGGTATTTTCTTTACGGCTCAGAATTATTGTAGGCAGCCAGAGATATATTACAGAAACCAGATCTGGCGACCCGTCGTGCACGTGGGATACGAGAAGTAGCTGTACTGTTACAGCATGAGAGGAAAGGAAAAGTAGAGTATTTGCATGGTGAGGGGGACAAGTTGGAATATCTTTAATCATTATTCTGCATAAGTCCTTTTGGACTGAACTTTAATGGTGTGCTCTCTCTTTGGAGGTTACAAAGCATGGTAGCTATGTTCATAATGGCATGACGAGTTTGACTTTGGGAGAAATGTAGTGCTTAGTGGACTTGATTCCACAAGAGTGGTCCTCTCTCTCTCTCTCTAGCTTGTTGAAGCAAAGTGTATATGATTGTTGTGGTAAACATGCACCTCAAATGGGGAGTTTCTTTAAAGGTGTGATAATCTCTTGGAGTGGGAAAGAAATGGAGCTTACAACTAATGGGACACCTCAAGTGCTCAAGGCCACAAACTTTTTTTCTTTCTGTTCACCTAATGAAGAGACAAAGATGGAGTAGTTCTACCAGGAAAGATGAAGTGACATGCATGTCTAACAAAGATCTTGGCTGAACATGAGGGCCCCGATATACTTTATTGCCACGCGTTCCTTGCAATAAACAAACAGAGCATGGCCAACAAGAAAATCATGTTCAGATGTCAGGAGAGGAAGAAAGAGGAGTGCAGAGACGACTTTACAAATCCTCAAAGACTTGGACATTCTTAGTTCAGGGCTTCATCCATCTCCTCACTTTTTTGCTCCCCCCTTGGAATCGCATGAGCCCCGTGATGGAGTTTCAGCTCATCAAGCCATGAAGCATAGAAACAGAACACAATTTGAGCCTTTTGGGCTTGTTTGGGAACCAATTATGCTTTCAGTTTTGGTTTTGGTTTTAGTTTTTAAAGATTAAAATAAGTTTTATAACAAGGGCATGTTTGCTTAGAATTTGTTTACTCTCATTTATTTAATTTTTATTTTAATAATATTTTTATTTCGGGTACTATTAAGTTTTAAAAAAAATAAAATTAATTTACAAAAAGTACGAAAAAAAAAAAAAAATAGGAAATTATTTTTAAAAAATACTAAAATATTAGAAAAATATAAAAATAATATAAAATAAGTAAATAAAAATTAGTTTTTTATATTAACAATATTTTCTTTCTTATATCATCACATTCAAAAAAATAATAAGAAAAACTACTTTACAGAAAATAGGAAATTTTAAAAATAATTATAAAAAATAAAAATATCTAAATTAACTAAATAAAATATAAATATTTGAAAAAAATAGAATCAGAATTTATAAATCAGGAAAATCGGATAAATATATGTAAAAAATAATTTTGCAAAACTAATTAATCGCTATAAAATAAAATTAAAATTAAAATTAAAAAAATATTCAGAAAATATATCCAAAATTTTACAAAATATTATAAAAAATTTAAAATTGTTGAAAAATTGTGGGTAAAATGTAAAAGTAAAATTAATTAAAAATATTTAAAAGAGAAAAACATAAAATTCATCAAAATATTTATAAAATTTAAAAATCTAGAAAACATTTTAAAAAAAATAATTTTGGAAATTCAATAAACTAAAAAATACAGGATTAATTTGCAAAAATAATAAAACAATATTAAATATTAAAAATAACTTACAGAAATTCATAATTGCACAAAAACTGAAAACCAAAATTGGGCAACAAAGCCCGATGCTTCTAAAATAATAAACATTCACCAAATAAATATAAATAAATAAATAATTTAAAAATTTAAAAAAGATAAATAAATTTAAAAAATATTGGGCCACTAATCTAAATACTTAGAAAAATATTAAATATTAAAATATTAAAACATTAAAAATTATTTTGAAACTAGCCACCCTGGTGAGGTTGCACAGCTCCAATGGGGTCTCCCTCGAGCAACAACCCTAAGAGATTGGGCACTTTTGGCTACTTTGGGTGGCCTCAATTTTTAAATTTTTTGCTCTTTAAAATATCTGTAAGTTTTTTTTAATATTTATAATTTTTTTGTGATTTTCGCAAATTAATTTTCTCTGTTTTAGTTTATTGAATTTCCAAAATTATGTTTTTAAATGTTTTCTAGACAGGAAAATTTTATAAATATTTTGATGAATTTTATTTATTTATCTTTTTTTTTTTTAATTATTTTTATTGAATTTTTATAATTAATTTTACTTTTACATTTTACCCAAAATTTTCCAAAATTTTCTAATTTTTTTAGAATATTTTGTAATAATTTCTGAATATTTTTTAATTGTTTTTGATAATTTTAATTTTAGTTTTATTTTATAGCAATTAATTAGTTTTGTGTAATTATTATATTTATTTTATCCGATTTTCATGATTTATAAATTCTGATTCTATTTTTTCAAATATTTATATTTTATTTAGTTAGTTTTCCTTTCTTAGATATTTTATGTTTTTTTTGTAATTTTTATAACATTTCCCAATTTCTGTAAATTATTTTTACTTATTATTTTTTAAATGTAATGATATGTGAAAGAAAATATTTTTAAATAAAAAAGGTTTTTTATTTATTTATTTTCATATTTTCTCATATTTTTATTTTATTATTTTATTTTTATTTTTAAATATGTTTTGTAATTTTTTTAACATTTCCCAATTTCTATAAAAAAAATTTATTATTTTTTTAAATGAAATGATATGTGAAAGAAAAAAAATTAAAATAAAAACGAATTTTTATTTTCTATTATTTTCGTAGTTTTCTAAGATCTTTAGTATTTTTAAAAAAATTCCGACTTTTTTTATATTTTTGTAAAATAATTTTATTTTATTATTATTTTTAAAAGTAATATTAGCCAAAATAAAAATATTATTAAATCAAAAATTAAATAAATGTGGCTAACCAAATGTAACCAAACATGCCCTTGTTATAAAACTTTTTTTAATCTTTAAAAATTAAAATCAAAACCAAAACTGAAACCAAAATTGGTTCCCAAACAAGCCCCAATGAGGACCCAAACATGCAGATGTAGCACTTACCCAAAAAAAAAAATGCAGTGGTACTTCGAGAGAGGGCGAGAAAGATGAGAGAAACGTTAGCCCATTAAAAAAACCAAGCCTACATTGAGCAGATGTGCAATTTTGAAACCCAAGCCAATCTGCTTTGGTTTCCGTCTATAACACGGCCTTACAGAGCTTGACTACTCTCTTTACAGCAAAATGCAGGATAAGAGATCTAACTGTATTTTATCTTTCTATGGATTCATCTGACTGTTCGTGTGTGTAATGTATCTGTCTTCTCCACTCATCAGATGGCTACAGAGCTGAAAACCACTAACTGTACATAAGCAGAATTAAACAAATGTGTGTGTATTTGAATATTGGCTTAATTACGACAAAATAAATCCAAATGAGTTGTAATCTTGTTACGATTCAAGTTCTAAGCTGAATATGATGATCAAAGAGTAGTTGTTGGGTTGCCGTTCAAGCCAAGTAATTTTGGAGAGTTTGGCTTGTTTGTGGCTTGAGCCAAATGGTCGCAAGAAGTTTGGCTTGATGTTGACTCGAACGAGAAAGATAACACCTATCCACCTCGCTTTAAGTGTTGTTAGGGTCTAAACTAAAATTTTCAAAATGAAACAACAAACCAAAAAGAACCAAATGGTCGCAAGAAGTTTGGCTTGATGTTGACTCGACCCTGACTCGAACGAGATATATAACACCTATCCACCCCCCTCTAAGTGTTGTTAGGGTCTAAACTAAGTTTTTCAAACTGAAACAACAAACCAAAATGAAAGTATACTGCTGTACTTTTTGGCAGAGCAATCCCAGCATTAGCTCCCAGATGTGGGAAAGAATGTGGGAAAGAAAAAAGGGAGGAATCCTTACGGACTGGTGCATTGAGATGTGAAAACACGCCTTTAGCAGTCGTTTAGACTACAAATTTGCATTTCATCACTCGATCTTGATGAAGCTAATTTGGTCGAGACCAATGCTAATATTAGTTTCCACAGATTCAAACCACGGGGTTCAGGGTGTTGGATAATTGCCAAGCAACCAGTGACTCATAGGGCTGATAAATATGCATTCCATGCAAGATAATGGATAGGTTGTAATATACACTCAAAAGATATCGTGGCTACAATTTCGGAAATCTGTGTCATACTACAATTGTTTCCATAAGGCGAGTAATCCACACAGTACAAAAAACGATTTCAATCCACAATTTCCCTGTAGAAGAAAGAAACGAAACATTCATCTTCCTTGGTGAGAGTAGACTGGCATGTAAGATGTAAGATCTGCTAACCAGTTTAATTCAGCCTTCTTTCTTTTCGTGATTTTTCTGTGTTTAGCAGGTCAAGGGAAGTTAATTTGCCTTCAATCTCCTCTTCAGTATTCCTCTGTCCCTGCCAGATACGCTTATATTTGAGCCTAATTACTTTATTTGTTCAGGTTCCATTATCTTCTGGAGTTCTCTCATTACTTTGACTAGAAGTCACACCTTTGTGCTGTCTTCAAACACAAACACAAATAATGCACTCGATTAAATAAATAACGGACCAAATACTGTAACAGTTAGGACCAAATACCAGAAACTTGTGTATCCAAAAAAAAACACAGAAAGGAAGAACAAACAAACAAGAGAAAGGAAACAAATACGAAAACAGAAGAAAACGAAGCAAACTATCCTACACCTAAGACCAGAACATAACAAGAAATTGATGCTATATTCTGCACATTATTTTTGTTCTGCATTAGGAAATCTTTGCATGTGTCTAAAATAATGTCTTTATGCCTAATATAAGAAAAGAACCTGATGTCTATGCCGAACTTGAGAGGGAGAGGACGGAGGGTTGTAATCTAGGCTGGCTAAGGGTATTAGTAGTCTCCTTTTGACTTCTTGAATATTGAGCCCTTCAGGAATATTCAATTCAGTTTCAAAATACTAAAAAGAAAACAACACGAGGAATGAGAGTAGTAGATTCCTCGTTTCCACCATATCGTTAAAACGACATAGACCACCAAACAAATATGGCCTCCGAGATTGAGTCAAATAGTGTTCGCTTTCTTTAAAGAAAAGCAACTAATAAAACAAAAAAAAACGGCATCGCTAGTTACCAAGTGTGAATACTCCCAACACCACAGCTCTTAATGTCAATTTATCTCGACTCAATTAAACCATAAGTAGGCTAAAAGTAGAATATATAATCCTGGAAAAAGCTGAAAACTGCCGTGGCCTCCTCATGAGGGTTATTGGTCAAAATATCCATAAGAAACATCATAATACAACCGACAATAATGTAATAATGAAGCCATGAAGCTTACCGTTTAGCTGGTCTCTTCTTGGAGTCAAGGCCAAGACATGCCTTTAACTCTTCAATACTCATAACTTCCCCAATGCCACGTTTCAATAGATTGCAACAATCCATAAATGCAGCACACTCACCAGGCACAAGTGATAAATCCTTGACCTTCACATTGAAATATTCCATCAAAATGAACCCTGTGCAAGTGCTCGGAGAAGTTATTAGTCAAAATAATATTGAGCTAAACAAATATTGAAAACCAAATATACGCTTGAGCAATGCAAACTTTCACAGAACCAATCCAATTACAAAATCTTAAAACAGTAAACCAACAAAATGAATTGAAGATCAAACCAGGTCAAACAGATTCGATGGAACAACATTGGGCAGTCAAATTTGTTTTGGTATGTCAGCAAAATAATACACAAGCTATTGCTGGAAACACTAATATTTCGCACAAGCTATTGATGGAAACACTAATATTTCGCACATGCTAATGATGAAAACACTAAGCCACGAGACGAAGCTTGTCAACACCTAAGACTTCCAAATTTTGGTATTATCACCAAAGCATAGTATCTACAATCTTTATAACAATAGTTTACAAAATATGCAGAAATCAAGTCAAACCACATCCCAAAAAAAGGGTACTAAAATGAAGTAAATTACAAATTTATCATAATAACCTCGGGCCTTAACTACATATAACATGAAACTAAGGACACAATGGATACAAAGACACAACAGACCAAAAAAGAAAGACATACCAAGGGCTCGAAGCATCTTTAGATCAAAATTTTCAGCTAGATTGTCATGGCCAATTATTTTTGCACGTTGGAGGACCAGCATCTTTAAGCTTATCAGCAGATCCTGTTACATTAATACTCTCATGTTCATTATTAAACAGCACCTAGCATCCTAAAGCAATAATGATGCCCAAATGCACTTCTTGTGCATCATATGCCATGAAGAACAATAATCCTAAGAAAACATAACATGTTCTTCGTAGAATAGGTTTAATTGCAGAAAGTACATTTCACAGGAGGAAGCACGTATTAGCATTGTGAATCATACTGAAGACACTAGCAACTCTGATTTTCACAGTGCGAGGAAACTATATTGAAATAAAACAGATTTCAAGTTTTAGGAGTTCCACAGACACAATTGTGCATCAGAATTCAATTTGACCATTAAGAAGCAATCCATATGTAGTACTACGTGGTACTAAGCACACACATTCACATCTATCTCAAATTACCAAGCATATTTGCCTCAACTACTGAACATCGCCCTTATCCCCATTGAAAATCAAATCACATTGTGTATTACTATCACATTACAAACTATTCATATATTCTTGTGACATACGAGATGGGCATTCAAATTTTGATGAGAACTTGGAAAAGTAGGAAGTCAGAAGGTTGAACTAAAGCATATCGATAAATAATCTTGCTTAGTTTCTGAGCAAATCTGAGGACCTTTTAAGAATGTTAAGCATTTCATCCAATGAATGTTAATTTGGAGCACACACCTTCAAACACTGAAAATATTTCAATGGGCACAAGAGAAAGTAATAGTACAAATATACAGATACAAACACTTACTGAGGGAAAAAAATACAGATACAAACACTTTATCTCACTACAAAAGAGCGCCCATTTATTATGGTAAATGGATTTGCAAACTTTTGACCAACTACTTACAAGCTCTGACTCGGAAAGGGAGCAAAGCCAACTCACATCCTCAAGCTTATTCGTCCCCAATAGTTCTTGTGCCTCATCCATTCAAGTATCCAACCTCTTCTGATTATCCAAATCCTGTCAAAATTGATATAATGAGTGATGCCCATCAATCTTCAAACGTCATCAATCTATAAGTTTCTGTAAGTGTTGTGTAAGAAAGACAACGATAACCATGCCATGTGGACGGAGCGAATTGAGAAAAGATTGAACTTTGAGAGATATCTCACAGGCATACGTCAACCTACCCAACCAAATATCGAGACAGAGAGAGAGAGAGAGAGAGAGCAACTCCAGGAGGGAATTCTAAAAAGAACAAGCTGGCAAATGTTTCAGAACCTTCATCACAGTAAGTTGGTTACCCAATCAGCTTCAAAAGAAATTTTGAAAAAAAAATGCAAAGAGTAGAAACCAAAACCATACCAATCTCAGAAATCATAAACCTATAGAAAAGAACATAAAACCGACTCAAAATCTCACTTTTACGCCGGAAATATTTTTATTTTCTGAAGCGAATCTTGTCCAGATAAAATTAACAATTCGTTCCAAAAGAGAAAATTTTCGATTGGGTATTTCCTTTCAACGGATTCTACAAAAGATAAAATATCTTCCTTCACTTATATTTTCATTTGGTTACCACTTACCAAGGGATTTTCCGAGAAGTTGTTTTCGTGGGGAAACCAACTTCTCCTGGGAAAAAGAAAACACGTCCTCAGAAAGACCAAAGGAGAGGAGGAGAGGAAGGAAAACCGAATAAAGCAAATGAACCGCTGCGAGCTGCGAAGTTACTCGCCTATCCTGAGCTTCAGCCTTCCCTACACAGTTGTTAGAACTGGTTTTTTCTGTTTTGGTAATTGGCTCAGACCTGGATTTCTTTTGGGTGATGTGTTTGCGTACGAAAATTTTGGAGAGGAACCGCGCCGACCAAAATTTTATTAATTTAATTATTTTTTTATATTTATTATAACGAGCTAATTATTTTTATCTATCAAAATTTTTGAGTGAGATAAATTCAATAAAATAGAAAAATCAAACAGGAAACGACGTCGTACCAAGAGGGTATCTATTGTCTTCTGAAAATGCTAGACCGTCCATCTATAGTGAAATGATCTCAAAATCGCGGATCCCAAAATCTAATTTTCTTAGTAGTTCTGTCAACCAGTTCTTCATGAAGCATAAATTTGATGTTCTAATTGAAATATTTGTCATCTTTAGTGAAAAGTATACCTATCAGAAACATTATTGGTGTTGTTTTGGATATTTTAAGATTTATGGCGGTAAATTATGTATAAAAAAAAGAAGCATAAGGGAGTTAAGGTTTTTATTTCCAAGCTATCCAACCTTGTTAAGTTTTTTTATTATTATTATTATTTTGTGATCAAGCCTTGTACGCCTGGGGTTCCCCTTAGGACGGTGGCCCTGAGTACAACAAAAGGGGAAGGATCCTTACCTCCAGGTCGGTTTTTTAGAGCCTTCATATCCTGTATCGTGACCAAAAACGATTGCTTTTGCACACATGATGGTGCTATCCTCTTCAATGGAAGTTTATGCTTTCCACTGCAATGAAAACTAGATCACCTTCTAAGCCAACAATCATTCATGCAGAACAAATTAGTACCACACAGTTTCCACTTCTTTTGGCTACTACTTAAAGCACATCCTTCACCACTTTGAATGAATGAATTACCCATAAAGTCATAAACTACCAGGAATGGACGCTTAACAATGATCTTACCAATGTAAAGGTCATATATACAGTTGTCCGTGAAAGAAAAACCAGCACCCAAGTATAATACAAAAACAAATTTTGAATTCCATAAATGGACATGAACAGCAAAGTTTGCACCTTTGCCGAGACTTACGGCTAAGGACGGTGTTATGCTTCAGTTTGAAGCCAAAATCCATCATCGTGTGTGGTGGAGACAGGTCAAACCTAACTTCCCAAGATCCGATCTGCCATTGGGGTAAGGTAATCCGTCCAGATATTTCCATGATCTGACTGTGGAGTAGCGCCACTGCCAAATTTGGAGCAAACACTGTCGGGAATATCATATTGGATAACCATACTCTTGTTGATCATTTCTGAAGAGGTTGCAGGGGTGGCCAACCAAGAACTAGAAAGTTTGAGATGTTTATTGTAGAGAGCCAAGAAAATGGCCGGATTTTTTCCAGTGCTCCTACAAATACAAAAAGTACACAGGAAAAAGATTAGACCAAGAAGCTCCACTTTGGTTGGGAACCCGGACTAATAAGAAACATAACATTGCAAGCTGGAGTAGAAGAAAACTCAGAATCAAGCTACTTTGCAAGAAATCCATGTAGTTTTACAATATTATCATTCTTTCAGCAGAAAAGTTCTTTATTCCTTTATTTTTTGGACTTTTTCTCCCCTCGATGAATTTAAAAGTACATTTGGGATATATACATGACAAAAAAATGTGAAGCTGCTATCAAATAGAATTTTAGCCAAATCCATCTATCTCTTACTGGCCATTGGTCCCAACAATCTGATCGCCCATTTTGCAAAGTGTAAGGACTTTAAGTGCTAAATTTGTAATCACATGATAGCTTTTAGATCAAAGTGTGAGAGGCCTTGCAATAGTTTAGACTACAAATTTTTTTTTTTTTTTATGTAGATTCGTAGAACAACATAAAGTGTTAAAAATTATGAGGAAGATTCTGAAACCTTTCATTCAAATTGAGAACTTTACTCCACCATAGAAAAGCCTCCACAAAATCTCCGTCCAATTTCCTTGAATCAATCAAAAGCACACTCAAGTCTGGCGTACATGCATTTTTCACATAAGGTGACTCAGAAAGCCAAGGCTTTGAAGTTGATCTTTGAATAGCATCCAACACATCTGATTTCACAAACATATCTAATTTGCTGGAGCAGTCCTCAGCAGCTCCAATAGCATAACTACTTAAGTCGGTTCCAATTAGTTCTTCAACTCTTCCCTGCAATACAAATAAACTATGTTTATTCCTTGGAATGTGAATGAAACTGCCTATGTGAGTTTATCACCCCAAGCATACCAAGGACAGAGAGAGCTCAAAGATGCCAATTGAACCAAAATCATGTGCCCATTAACTCTTTAACACTCTCCCCTACATTGCCTACATGACAATTGAAGTCTCTCCCTGAAATGATCTTTTCTCCATTAGCTTAACAAAAATGAATTTTTTTAGCATAATCAGTTATTTCATATTAACCAAATCCATGGTCATTTTCTTATCCCATTAGGTTTCAAGTTCTGACTCAGATTTATGAATTGTGTGATCTCATATAGCTGCCTTGACCATCGTATTACCTCACCTCTGTTTAACCGCCTACCTTCTTACAATGTTACCTCATCTCAAGGGTACTCCAATTGAAATTTGCACAAAGCTTTTATACATCATCACTAATGAGCTATTTAACTCCTTCATTCTTTTGTCCTATATGTAGCTTCAGATATCTAAAGCTCAGGGATGAGATGTATAGAGACATACATCATATCACACAAATCTAATCATTTTCTTACAAAAAATTCTTCTATTTCAGAAACTTACGACTTCAGTAGTCAAAGCTTCAATATCTGAGCCACAAGAGAGAAAACCAACCTTCATGAGTATGTTCGGTAAGATATAAATGAACTTGGCTAATGACTGGTGCACACTTGGTATGATGAAAGGTGCTACTTCCACAAAGCTGGATACAGCAAATTGTGTTCCGGAAATGGCAGTTGTGATGATTTCTTTCACTTCCTCCTGCCTATAGTGAAAATATTAACGGACAAAAAAAAAGGATTTGCCAACTGATTTTTTTTTAAAGGAATTACTTACCCATGAACTTTGATATTTGAATGTGGAAATAGGACTTTTAATTTGAAAAAGGAGACTTTGTCTTCCTTCCCTTTAGGGATAAAGAAATGGAAGAAAACCAAATGTGGATACCTGGAAAATGAAAGAGCAAGGCGAATCAATCAGTATGTACAGAACTACAAATCTGAAATTGGAAGAGCATAAGCTATTGTAACTATATTTGCTCTCCACTAATAACTTAGCAAGTCCGGATGGCAAAGACAACCTAGATCACAACGAGAGCATACTAAAAACTCTGGATGGGGGTCCCTTCAATGTGGAATTAATTAGGGATTTGACAGCAGATTGGAACCCTTTGAGGAAATAAGACAATGTGGGAACGGCAGAAAAATATTTTTTGGGGGTAATTAAATAATAGTGATCACTGAAAAGCCGTACTATCACCAATGAAAACCCAATAGAATCTATTGGCTAACAATCAAACCTAGTAGAAAACATGAACGCCAGTAAACACTAAACAAAGACTTCAAAAACTGCACAAACCAATAGACACCAATAGATTATGGGAAGAAAGAAAAACAAAGATTTTTTACCAAAGAACAGTGAGAAACAGATTCATCAGAGTATTCAAGTGTTGTTTAGTTGAGTTGACTTGGCGATGATAAAAAAAACATCAACTCAGGCCTGTTCTTGGGCTAATACGTATATTTGATTGATAGATGTACATTTGATTCTTGATGAGTTGCTTCATAAATATGAAAGAATCAGGAATTGGTCTACTTCCATCATACAGAATCCTTTTTCATTAATAATGGTTGCCATAAATCTCAGAACTTAATCTTTTTTTTGATAAGTAAGGGAAGCTTTATTGAGATAAAAAAGAGAAGACAAAACCAAACAAAAGGAAACGGGACAGTACAAAAGGCTGTACTGAACTAGCTACAACAAACAGGCTAAAAAACTGATAAAATCACTGAAGTCTACAAAAGGAGAACCCAGCACCCCATTAGCCCACAGAAACAAAGTCTGCATCATTTTTCCTTTCAAACAATCTAAGGGCAGCCCCAAATCCTCAAAGCACCTTCCGTTCCTCTCCTTCCATAAGCTCCACCAAATGCATAAAGGTACCATATTCCACACAACCAATGCCAAAGGATTGTTGAACTTCCTCTTCCAACATTTTAGCACCTCACCCACCCTCTTAGGCATCACCCACTGATAGTTAACAATACTTAGAACGTGCACCCACAACTCTCTAGCTACCGAGCAGTGGATAAGCATGTGATCCACAGATTCTCCATCACCCTTGCATAGAAAACACCAATTAATCAAGCACAACCCCCTCCTCCTTAAGTTGTCAATGGTTAAGACCTTCCCATGGGCCGTTTCCCAAACAAAGAACGAAACTCTTGGTGGGACAGCAGTCTTCCAAATCTGCCTCCACGGAAAGACCTCACCCATACCCCGAACAATAAGCTCATACATCGTCTTAACCGAAAAGCCCCATTCTTAGCACCTTGCCAAAACATTTTATCTTCTCCCCTTCTCCTAAGAGCCATAGAGTACAACAATGAGTAGAAAGCTAAGAATTCTTCAATCTCCCAATCATTGGTGGTTCTTGAAAAAAGAATAGACCACACCCCATAACCGGAATCCCCCTCCAAACAATCAGCTACCATCGCATCCTTGCGTCTAGCAAGGGAATACAAAAGAGGGAAGGCAAGCTTCAAAGGCCTTTCTCCACACCAAAGATCATGCCAAAACCTAACATTAAGCCCACCACCCACCACGAAACGGATGTTCCCAGAAAAGAGGGAAACAGATCAAATGTCAAACCAAATTTATTATAATTTCTATGCTATGCATGAAAAATGAACTCCAAGCTTTTCTATGCTTTACTGTAACCTGTTATAGTGGAAGGACAATAGTTTTCTTACCATATATCCAGGCTTACAATTTCCTAAAATATTCTATACAATTAAAAAGGATAGTTGAAACAATTGACGGAGGAAACTACATACAATCAGCCCTTTAGAACGAATATATGATAAGAACTTGGAAGAGCTGTAACACTAGCATATAGAATGTAATAACTAGATTTCATCAGTTCAAACCAACCTTGAGCTTGATAGAGTTGAGTTAGCAAGAACAGCAAGGAAGCGAAGATCTAGACAGTCCATCCATGACACAACGTGTATCATTCCATCCTCCCCATCATTCTTTGCAAGCAAACTGGAATTCCCATCATTAGAAGCTTCAGTCTGTCTTAATCCCAAAGACAGTAGCATTAGCATTGACTAAACAGCAACAATAGAAACAAAAGAGTTTCAATTTCTATTGGCCATACATTCAAAAAAGAAAAAGCAGGCACAAAAAGCTAGTTTATCTAAGCAAGCAGGTTCTCGGTTATTGTTTCAGCACCTAATTCTCTTGTTGGCACTGTACCACTAAATAAAAAAGAGGGAGATTTCAAGAGGGATTAGCATTGTTCATAAGTCTTTTTTGCAGTATTGATGATAGATTCATAATGCAAGAGTTATAATATGATTCCAGATTTTCCAATTCAGCACAATTTCCTTTACTTACAGTGTTTTGGCTGCTGGGAAAATCTAAAAAGAAAAGAAAATGAAACGATATGCATAAGGAGAACAGTCATCTAAAAGTCAAAACGCAAAATTAACTTACGGCAGTGGAATCACCGAACGGGGTCCATTTTCTCAGAGGATCAGACGGGTCCCGGAAATGGGTAGCAGGCAGGAACTGAAGGAAGACGAGGAATATGACAAAGCCGAACGCGAGAAGCTGAAACAAGGGCCGTGGAGCCGGAGCCGGGTCAACCTGTCGACGTTCGGATCCAGAAAAGTCCGTGTTCGGAGACGAAGCTGCTCTTCTATGAGTTGCAGTCGCAGATGACCGTGATGACATGTAGAAGGAAGACATGTCTTAAGAGTTTCTTTCAGCCCTCTGTCTCTGCCTCCCTCTCCGTCATAAATGTTAAAAGGACGTTATATGTCATTTTTCCAACTCTTTTACGAAGTAGGTCCAACATAACGAACTCACTATATAAATTAACTTTTCAGAAATTAATCAAAATTAAAGGTCGCCCATCTAATTTCTTCAAGCAACGGACTTCTTATTTACATATTATTATTATTATTATTTCTCTATGTATGAATCTCTTTAGCTGATCATGCCAGATGGAATTAAGAGCTGCGTAATTTCCTGTAACAATTGTATAATTCAATTGGAAGAGAACAACACAAAAATTAGACAGGAATTTCTAATTTTGTCATTTAAGAGGGTATTTGACTTAACTTACTATAATCATTTGAGATAAATGTAAAATCAGTCCTTGTGCTATAAGCAAAAATCGTTTTAGTTCCTGTGATATGAAAAACATCGATTTAGTCCCTGTGATTCTATTTTCGTTAGTTATTGATCCTCCATCAGGGACTGATTCTATCACTTTCTGAAATCACAGGGACTAAATCGATTTTTGGCACATACACCAATTTTGCATTTATCCCTAATAATTTCAAAATAACTCTCTCCATTAAATATATTTTTTTTTATCAAAATAAACATAAAAAATTTATTCAAATACTCAATTCCCTCAATTTGTTTACCAATTTTCTTATTTATAAGGTTTTAAATTTTTAAAACCCGCTTACCACCCTGTCATAGTTACCAATATACCGAGAGTCTCCGTAGCGTTAATCTGCTTCCTTCCAAAGAGGCTGAAAATGTTGTCCGGGAACAGAGTCTCTCTGTTTGTTTCCCCAAAATTTTGGGGTTCGAAATTTCCAACAAAATAAATAAATTCCAAAATTTTTAACTTTTACACACATCCACTCTACTTTTCACAAATCCCAATAAATCTCAATAAAGTAAAGATTACTAAAATTTCGAGAATATTCCCCAAATTTCCACAAGAAACGCCCCTAGTGTACTTTTAAAACCGAGTCTTGTCGTTCTCTCTGCTTCCCCCGCTCTCTGCCCACAGAATACCCGTAACCTTCCATCACCTTGAGCCGCCACCGCCGGCAATCCCCCTTCGGCGTCCGTAGTGCGGCTAGCTCAGCGGACGCGCATTGTTGCTAGCCCCTCTAGGCTCGGCGCCCTTACTTGAAGGTATTTCTAAATATCCTCAGTGTAAATGCCTGATTATTGTTTATACACGCTGGCGCAAGCAATTATAGGTAATAGAGTGGGAACTGCTATTGCCTATCTGAAGGGACAGAAGAGCGGACTTCGGGAGCCACAATTTGTCTACTAGGGGTTTCAGTTTAGGAGATGTTTTTGTTGAGTTCTATGTTATAAGATTCGTGGGAGCACGGGAAGTTGCTTATGCCATTTTGGGGGCTGCGTAAGACTGCCTGACCTTGGGTGTGAACGAGGCTGATACCCCGTCGAACTAGCTTCAATTTTGGGTCGTTTCCACAATTAGAAGCTCAGGCTTAAATTTGAAACCGCTTGTAAATTTCTCGGGATGGTTCATCTCGTTCTGTCAATTGAAATGTGGCCTGATTCTAGGGTTTTTCTTGTCTCTCAAATTAGGTGAATCAGAGCAATGGGTCGGTCTCGGGCCTTGTTTCATTCTACAGAAGAGGATCCAAACCAAAGGTCCGTACCATGTTGTTAATTTTCCTGCAAACTTAATCCCATTAAGCTCTGTTGATTGCCAGGAAAGCACAAGGGAAAGGAACGTATTAAAGTGGTTAACTTTATAAAATCGATAAACAAAGAACAAAATCCCTTCCATTAAATAGCAATTTTTTTATTGGTTTTTGGTAAAATGCGTGAATTAATTATTGTTGGAAACCAGAATAATGCTCAATAATAGATAAAAGAAGTCAATGTATGCAAATCTTTGTTTGTAATGATGTTTAGCTGAAAATTGGAAATAGAACTGTTAATTTCAGGGTTTTTCCTACATGTTTCATTTAGGCTATTTTTCATGCCCAATCAAGTAATTTTATCGATTTTTCTTCATTGCTGTTTCACTTGAAACACTTGTCTCATTTTCATTAGGTCCAAGAGAAAAAGAATAGCTTCCAGTGAAGAAACCACAGGGCCTACACCTTCAGGTACTTCTGTTTCTAGCATCAAGGCACCAGAGAGATAAAAACGGAAACAAGAAATGAAAAAAAGAAACATTTTTAGCATGATTTGGGATGTGGGTATATGTTTTCTGACATCATGCTCTTCTTTAACTTTCTCTTTTGCGTGGAGGTAGTGAATGTTGGGGTAGTAGCCTTTAATGTGCTACTCATAGTTTTTGGGCCTCTTTGTCTCATTTTTTATTTCGATGTATCTTAAATACCATGCTGCATTCTGGATTATCATTGGTTTGTATGAATTCTGATCCTTTGTGTTGTTTGTGATTTTTTATTTTGTTTTTTTGAGTGCTGCTTCACTTTGTAATTTTAAGCCTCAATTGACTTCTAACCTAATCTTTTGCAATGTGCAGTTCACGGACTGTTTGAAGGGAAAGGGGCTTTGTACCACTGTAATTATTGCAATAAAGATATCTCAGGAAGGATTCGAATTAAGTGTATAATGTGCCCAGATTTTGACCTTTGTGTAGAGTGTTTTTCTGTCGGAGCTGAAGTTTCACCGCACAAGAGCAATCATCCTTATAGAGTTATGGTTAGTAATATTATTTGTTAGAAACGCACTTCATTGGTAACTCAGCAATTCAAGCAGTCATATTGGTGTCATGTCATCTACAACGACTCTATTAGTTTCCTATGTTCTTCTGTTAGTAATCCTTAGGCATGTACATCTTATTTTTTAGAATGCTTGTAGGGTGGTCACATTCAAAACTTAGATTTACGCTTGTTTTCTCTGCTGTCATAACTGTAGCTGAAGTGAGAATGTTGAGATGAATGAGTGGCAAAACATGGATGTTGTTGGATAGTCTGCAGTTGTGAGGTGTTAATTTCAGCATCAAGTGAAACTCAAAAGTCAAAAGCATTTGAGTCGGGGGTTCTGAAAAAAGACGTCTGCTTTTAAACTTCTCTGTGATGTTTTTCCTGAAGGAGCTACAGTTGTTCCTCAACACTGTCTAGTTTGGATAAGAATTATAGTACAGTTGAAGACGTATATCCACTGAAAAGTTCTTAATGTAGGTAAATAATTTGGACCCTCTTGCATGAAATTTCTGTGAAAAGAATAAAATCATTTTTGATTTCTATCAGAAAATTTGGTGTCTTTTTTCATCATTCACAACAATTTTCTTGCAAGCAGTGGGAGCTAACTCAGACAAGATTGATGGGAAATGAGATAGTCAATGGTTATTTTATGTGGTGGTTCATATGAAATGAAATAGGAAACATGGATTTAGCTTACCTTTTTACCATATTGCCTCAGTTGCTATGAATATAGATATTGATTACAACAGGGAAAAAAATCACTTTTCCTCTCAGGACAATCTCTCTTTCCCACTTATGTGTCCAGATTGGAATGCAGATGAAGAGATCTTACTTCTGGAGGTAATTTATATCCGGGAAAAAGGTTACTTTACATGGAAAATAATAGATTGGAAATTATTTTTGGTGAATATTCTAGTTAACTTTCATGAATCCACGTCCTTGCCTTGATATTTGGTGATGAATATGTTCCTTTTCAGGGCATTGAAATGTATGGATTTGGTAACTGGGCTGAAGTTGCTGAACATGTTGGAACGAAAAGCAAACCACAATGTATTGACCACTATAATGCAATATACATGAGCTCTCCATGCTTTCCTCTCCCGGTAGGTTTAACATGTGCATATCCAAATACATGCATCGATACATTTGTCAGGTATATTATCGATATTAAAACTAAAATGCTTTAATGTTGTAATTTATGCACCTAGGACATGTCGCATGTTATGGGAAAGAGTCGGTCAGAGTTGCTTGCCATGTCCAGTGGGCCTAGTGAAGTCGAGAAAGGTTAGTCTGTGCGTAATTCCATTGTCAATTGCTGGCATGTAGCTCATATTTTACTAATCTACAATCCGGGATTGACTCATATAAATTTGTATATAGTGTAGGAGAATAAAAGCCTTATGGTTTTGGCCAGATCATTGCTAAGTAAATATGTAATTTGCTGATTTGCTGTTGAGAATTGTGCATGCTTCAATGGGATGCTTTTTCACTAATACTGTCATATTTCTGTTGCTTCATGTAATTGTTTGTTCTTGATCAATTCACTCTTCTTCTTGATGTGGGTAAATGTGTATTTTGGTGTATTCACTTATTGCCTATAACATCTATTTTCTTGGGAAATGTGGGGTGGAAGTATTATTATTGTGTGTTAGAGCTGCTGGATTTGCCTTTTGTTTGGCACAGAAATCCCTCACACTGGGGAGCTTACACTTAAAGAAGAGGTGCCACTCTCAGCAAGAGTCAGGTTCTGCCATGTTCATCACTCTGTATTTATTTACAATCAGCTTTATGGTCCTAATTTGCTAATTACTTTGATGTTTTTATCAGTTGTGATGAATCACAAAAAGGTCCTGCTTGGCATTCCTCATCTAGTCTAACATCAGGTACTTCAGTCAACATCTTGAGAGTTGCTACTTATCAGGTTTCTTTGTACCTGCTTGGCTGTCATCAAAACATTGTGAAGTCATTTTTTTAATAAGCTTATATAAAATTATGCATATTAACTGTGGTTGATGTTCGATTGAGAAGCTAAGCTATTTTCCCTCACCACTAAAGCTTTAAATTAGGAAATTTCAGAAAAATCATAAAGTGGATTGGAGGAAGAGATACTTTCTGCTCTCTTTAGTGCCATGGCATTTGTCTGCTCCACAATCCAGACTGCTCCAGTTCACACCATGACCCTCGCTCTCTCTCTCTCTCTCTCCCCCTGAGATACTTTCTGCTCTGTTTAGCACCATGGCATTTGTCTGCTCCAGTTCGCATTATGACCCTCTCTCTCTCTCTCTCTCTCTCTCTCTCTCTCTCTCTCTGTGCACAAGGTTTCTTGGTTGACTCAAGTGGCATAAATGGTGTGGTTAATCAAGGTCTTGTTGAAGGAAAATGCTGTGCGAGAGTTGTATTCTTTGTATTGTAGCTGATGGGATTGTTAGTCTTGTTTGCTTTATGGATCTAAAGGGGATGGGTTCATATGTTTTTGGTGGAGGGCAAGAACATAGTGAACAGTGAAAATGAGTCATTTATAAGCAATGGTCTATACAATTAGCTGACTAAAATGTGACAATCTAGAAATTAGGTCCCAAACTTGCGCGTTATCATTCTTTTATATGCTTGAATCTATGATTGACAAAAGTATAAAGATCCTTTACTATTGGCCTCAGAAAGGGGAACAGGTCTGGTAACTACAAGTGATAACACGTCCTCAGGTGTGGTAAAGAAAGCCTCCTCCCAAGCCCAGATCAAAGATGACACTAGCATGGAAGGTATGCTTTCTGCATTTTTCTATGAGTGCCAATCATTGCTTGTACACTGCTTTGCTTGATGGCAATCCTTACACATACATCTTGAGATGTACAACTGATTTGGTTGCTGGAGATATTATCAAGTATTTGGCCAAAATTGTTGCGTACTCTAAAATTTGACCTTCCACAAAATGTCTTTATTCATGTACGCTGCTAGAAGTAGATTTTTCATTCTGAATTAAGGTTTTGTGTTCCGAAAAACAAAACTAATGGTTTCAGATATGTATGCCGTCCTCCACTGCGCGGCTGAGGAAGGCCGCTCTTCACCGCGTTGGTGGGGTTGATCTCACGGTTAAGGAGATCATCTCCTGCACTGTGCTGTGGGAGAGAAGCCACCCCCGTGGTGGGAGGTCCCACTATTATGTGAAGGTCTTCTCCACTGTACCGATGGGAAGAACTCAAAACCGCCCGATGTAGTGGAGGTGATTTCCTCCCCAGCATGGATGGGGGAGAACTCCATCCCCGGCTTGGTGGATATAATTGCCCTCTTGGCCTTGTGGTTGTGGCCGGTGCTATGACCACTGCAGAGTGGTGGCTGCTGGTGCAGGGTGGAGACAGATATGGGCTTGCAGTGTTGTTTTGTATTTTTGTTTTCTGTTTTTTGCTTGGTTTTTCAGAGGTTTTTCCTTAAAAAACAATGTACTACTTTACTGTGCAGTGTAAAACAAGTTTTTCTGTACTACTGCACTGAAAAAAGCAAAATACTACTTGAGAACTGTATCCAAGCCTAATGGAACTAGTTCATTTAAAAGTATGCTCAATACATTATTTTTTCTTATAATGGTGCAGATTTTCAGGCTGACAGGAGCGTTGGAGAGAAAAAGCCTAGGGTTGTGGGGGATGAGGGACCTTCTGTGACTGAATTGAGTGGCTATAATTTCAAGAGGCAGGAGTTTGAGATTGAATATGATAACGACGCAGAGCTAGTACTGGCAGATATGGAATTCAAGGCTACTGACTCTACTGCTGAACGTGAATTGAAATTGCGAGTGCTGCGTATCTACTCAAAACGGTAACCGTATTTTTTAGTTTAACCTTGCACTTATGAAGGAGAGTATGCATTGACATGGATGATAGGGAGTATCAGTCTATATGTAGTAGAAGGGAAAAAAAATGATGTACTGCCATTCACTTTTGAAAAAATCTTTAGAATCTAGCTCATGAAGAGATTTTTACTTGCTCTTGATTCTTTGCATCAGCTAAATGCCTTATAAGTGAGATTCAACCAACTTATGTATAGATTTGCTGATGAGTCATTCCAAGCCAAGTATTAAATGTCTGGTTAATTTCTTGAATTGTAAATCGAGTACAAACGGAGATACATGGTCTATTAAATATTTAGGTAAGGGCATGAAGATTGACCTTATTTGGGAAACAGATATAGTTTACATCATTAACCATTTAGTAATTAGAAGTTCCATGTTTTCACTTGTGTACTATGCTCTGGTAACCCAGAACAAGTGTCTAATCTGGTGGAAATTGTTGTCACTGCAGCTAGTTTGTTGTTTAGTGGGCAAAACACGTCATCCCATAACGTACATGCAACTTTTTATTTCTCAAACTATATGATGCATGTAATCGCCGCCAAAGACATTCACTGGCAGCTTAAAAATGTTAAATCTGTGAACTCTGATTCCTAACACAGATCTCAAGTCCATTTTTATACCTGTGCATTGTAAACACATATCAGTGTCTCATAATTGTTGCAGCATATAGGTTTTGCAGTTTTAGTGAACTAGCAAAATATGTTATTGCTTTCTTGGACCATGTGGGATAGCACATTTTGCCTATTGGGCTGTAGACTTGTTGTTTAAGCTTTACTTCTCTGCATAATTTAGACAAAACTGTGCGGAAGTAAACAATCAGTTGTGACAATGAGAGTTTGTTCTTTTTGACAGGCTCGATGAGAGAAAACGTAGGAAAGATTTCATACTGGAAAGAAATTTACTTTACCCTGACCCTTTCGAGAAGAGCCTCTCACCTGAAGAGAGGGAGATATGCCAGCGTTTCAAGGTCTTCATGCGCTTTCAGCCAAAAGAAGTGCATGAGGAGTTCCTTAAGAACATTATTGAGGAACAGCAGATGGTCAAAAGAATACAAGATCTTCAGGTCTAAGGCAACCTTTGTGCTCCCCATACATGCTTTATTCATTTGATCTTATCTATTTATGTTAACTTGAGCCAAGAACACATCTCACTGTTTATTGGAAAAACGTAAAAATAATTGTGCAGGAAGCTCGAGCTGCAGGCTGTCGAACAGCTGCCGAGGTAGACAGATTTCTTGAACAGAAGAGGAAGAAGGAAGTTGAAGGAAGTGAACAGGGAGTTAACGAAAGTGCTCAGGGTCCCTGTAGTAACATGTTGCAAAGACAAACTCATGTCAAAGTAGAATTTGATGCCAGCCCTCAGGGAGCAAAGGGATTCACTGATCTACATCCCAGTGGCAAGGATTCGTCTTCAGCAATGCAAGCTACTTCGAGCTTTGTAGAGGAATGGGACATTACTGGATTTGCGGGAGCTGATTTACTCTCTGAAACTGTAAGAAATTGTCCTCGATTTCTGTACTGTAGCATGGGAAGATAGCTCCTTATTTGCAATCATGGGTGACATCCTGGAATTGTAGGTTCAACTTAGAAAATGAGAGCTGGAACTAGTGGACCGATGCCAAGAGAGAAAGATTGATAAAACTTAACAGATTTTACAGCAAATTGTGCTTAAAGTAGTGGCTGAAGTTTTTCTTCCAAGTTTAACTGGAGATTTTGATTGTTGTCTTTTTATGATGTTTGCATGCAGGAGAAACGGCTTTGTGGTGAGATTAGAATACTACCTTCACATTATCTCAACATGCTGCAGATAATGTCAGTAGAGATTCTGAAGGGCAATATCACCAAGAAGTCTGATGCCCATAGCCTGTTCAAGGTAGAATCAAGCAAAGTTGATAAGGTATATGATATGCTTGTGGAAAAGGGGATTGCTCAAGCATGATGACATCTCCCATAATCTTTTTGTGGAAACCTGTAAAGTTCTTTTCTTTTCTTTTTTGAGCAAAACTTGTACAGTCTAATGGTTGTTAATAAGGAGCTACCCATTGTTTATCTCTCTTCTAGAAATCTTGTACATTATTTGTTGTTTGAGGCTGTTTTTCAATGACGATCAGGATCATCTACAACATTCATTTCTTTCAGAATTGCACTTTTAATTTTCAAATTATACCATGCTATTCGAATTAAGAATTGTAGAGGGTTCTAGTCTGCCAATGAGGAATGTTGTTACTATGCCGAGACAAGGCCCTTTGATTTGTGGTTATATTGAGTATTTAAATTGTAGAGGATAGAAAGTGCCATTGATGTCAATTTGTCACTGTTTTTACATTGTTTGATTGTACGTTCCCCCTTGCCGCTTTACACCACACAAAAATATTGTAGTGAGGTCAACATGCCCGATGCTCGGTTGTTATGTGCCAACTTTTATCTGACTTTGGGGAACTAAAGGCAAGATAAAGAATAACACCAATACAATCCTAACCGCACTTCATGTTTGGTTTTTCTGGTACTTTGAGTTGAGGGAGGTCTTCTTGCAATCGGCATATTTCTTGTCACACTGCAATGCCGGTTGCAACTGAGTGTCTTCCTTGGGTTTTATCCATTGTAACCCGCCTTCTTTTTGTCTTTTGCTGATCATCTGATTCATCTCCTTGAATTTGCCGTGCTTTTCATGTTTGGCCGAGTAAGAGGAGTTGTTAATAAGGGGGAGTGCAAAAGCTACGATGGAGTTTGGCTAACAGCACCAAGCTAAGCACCGGGACAATTTGAGGGTCTTGGTTTGGCAGGAATGGATGGCTTTTTGGATCTATGACGGTGAAGATTGCACTACTTAATTGTCAAACACAGCCACTCCCTATTTCTACTAGGCTAAGGACAAATGCACCTCTAGCTAACTTAGTTCGAATTCAAAACGGCCTACCATCGGCTGAGCCATGTGTGAAACTTTTTAAGTTGGTCAAACAATAACCTGGTATGTTCTTACTGAGGTAACAGTCTTCCTAAGTGTACTCCTCATGAAATCCCGTAAGCTGTACAAGGGGCCCTTTTGGGAAGGATACCAATAATATATAGCATCCTTCTACTCTCCTTTTTCCAAGCAAGTTGAAATAGACTTCTTATATTATTGAGGCACTCTAGAGGGGAGTTGGATTAATTGCTGTTGGTTGGCCGGCAGCTCTTTTCATTGGAAATTTGAAATTGCCTCTTCTCGATCCCCTGGACTTGGTCTCTTAATTTTATGCTCAAAGCTGTCAAAGGCATCCTTTGTCGTCATCAATATTCCAATGAATGAGCCATAATCAAGATTTCCTTTGGAATGAAGTTATGGTTCATGATCGAGCTAATTTTGCTGCATAGTTTTTTCTTTTCTGTAAAAAGCCTTGGCTGGTGAGGCATGTGATCCTTTTCAAAGAGTGCGCGCCCTGACACTGGGCAAAGAAATATGAATGCGAAAGCAATGAGACACGACCTGAAAAAGTAGACAAAATGGAGCCAGTTTCTCACTTGGGGGATACTTAATATAGAAGAACCCAATGCCCACAAAAGCCAAACAACGTGTTCCCCTTGTTGTCTTCACCTTCGTTTTGTAGCCATATTTTTCAAAATGCATGCCTCACAATTATGTCAGTTGTCTTTTCTCTTGGTCTAAATGTCTGACCCAAGAAAATGTCTTTTAATTAACTGACCTCACTCCATGCAATCTGAGTCCTCAATTTTATGCTTATAAAAATCCACTTTCGACGGTCAAACCGCATTACTTTGACCAAACAAAGGTCTCTTCACACAATAAGAAGCTGTGTTCTTTTGTTGCTTTCAGTGAAGGGAAATATCGAGAGAGGGAGATGGAAGGGGAGCTGCAGAAGATGAGTACTGCTATAATTGATGATAAGGATGAGAAGGTTTCGCTTCCAGGTTTTCGATTTCATCCCACAGATGAAGAGGTCGTTGGGTTTTATCTTCGAAGAAAGGTGGAGAAGAAGCTCGTGACTCTGGACCTCATCAAACAGATCGATATATACAGCCATGACCCATGGGATCTTCCAAGTATGCTCTCTCTATAATCATTTAAATCAACTTTATTTCTGTTCTTTAATTAGTACATCGATCGATTTAATCTTGTTATTTGTATGAGAAGAACAACAAAGATCATTTAAGATCATGGAACAATTTTCTAGGCTAGTTGAAAGGTATTGAAATGACTTTTGTTTTGTGAGTGAATCTTTTGTCGACATCTAATTCCCTTCCTTCGTTTTTGGCGGCTGATCTCGTTATGGTGAAAATGCAGAAGTTGGTACTGCTGGAGAAAAAGAATGCTACTTCTTTTGCAGAAGAGGAAGAAAGTACAAGAATAGCATAAGACCCAACAGGGTCACGGGATCTGGGTTTTGGAAAGCCACAGGCATCGACAAGCCAATATACTCTGTTAAGGAACCTCATGAATGCGTTGGCCTGAAGAAGTCCCTGGTCTATTACAGAGGAAGCGCTGGAAAAGGCACTAAAACTGATTGGATGATGCACGAGTTCCGTCTCCCGGCGAGTAAAAGCATCAACGTTAGCAACACTAAGAACAATACTGAAGAAGCTGTAAGATTCGCCTTAACATGAATTTATTTCCCTAATGTCACTTGAAATGGTGATATCTAGATAGACATGAAGGTCAACTAGGCTTTATTATATATACTCAATAGAAAAATGGTTTCTTTCATTCGGTTGCAGGAAGTTTGGACAATTTGTCGAATATTTAAGCGAGATGTTTCTTATAAAAAGTATGCACCAGAGTGGCAAAGGACCTCTTCTAAACAAAGCCCGACCTATTCAAGCTCAACTACCTCCAGTACTGAGTCAATCAAAAAGGACAAGCATTTGAGCTTTGGAGCTTTGTCTGCCATGGAAAATGATGGGAGGACTTTCAGTGATGCCATCGACGAGAGGAATCGTTACTTTGCAAGACAGCGGAGCCTATCAGGTCAAGTCCCATATATAAATTCGGGTTTAAGCGTTTCGAACCCAGACGAAGCTGTATTTTCTAAAGCAGGAAACTGGGATGAGCTGATGCCAATGGTTGAGTTTGCTGTCGATCCATCGCTGCTCTACAGTTTTAGGTAGAGGTAGAACTTTAGTTTGATCAGTTGTTTAGGTAACAGTACTTCGTATTTATCAGAACTACAAACACCTGAAATAATTTCCTCGGGAGTGCACGCTTCATGTGCTGCATGCCTGGCTACTGTTCTCTCCGTTGTTAGCCGCAGCAGGACTGTATGAGATGGTAAATATGTGAGAAGATTGGTGCTTCGATGGACTAAATTCACAAATAATATATATTGTAGTTGAGTTTATATGGTAGCCCAAAGTTAGATCTGTTTGTCTCTCCAATTCATCTTCTCTAGAACTAATCTTCCAGGACTTCTTCATCTTCTCTCTCCAATTCAATTAAAAAAAATTGTTGTGACCTTTTAAAGTTTACCGTTTTGGGGGACTTTTTGGTGTTTATCCTTTAAATTAAGAGTTTCTCCTCGCCAACTATTTGGAACAAATCAAGGATCAAAGTTACCACTCATACGAAGGACGGAAGGAGCACCGTGACTACAGCTTTATAAGAATTGCGATAACACCTCACAGAGAGAAGATCTTGTTACGTCCACGAGAGGACAAATATTAGAAGGTTTTTTTTTTTTATAAATGCAAAATTAGTCTACGTGCTCTAAGTAAAAATTGATTTAGTCCTCGTGATATGAAAAATATAAATTTAGTCCATGTGATTCTATTTTCGTTTGTTGTTGGTCCCTTTTATCACTTTTTCAAATCACATGAACTAAATTTATACTTTTCATATCACGGGGACTAAATCGACGTATAGCACATGGATCAATTTTATTATTATTTTTTTAAAGGCAAACACAATTTCTTTATATAAAAATAATAATACAAGGACATGGTACAAAACTCAGATCCATTTCAATAAATACTTTCATCAGCACCATGGGCCTAACCAAACAAATTAACTGTTCGCAACCAAATTGGTGAGCTAAAAGCCAATTACACAATAGATAAATATGGGCCGAACTATCGCTCAAAAGTCGACGGAACCAACTGCCATGGAAACTACTTGTTCTTTTTATTGTTCTAAATTGGAAACTACTTGTTCAGTTCTTAACTCACTGTGCCATTCGAGCACCGTCAGCAATTATGGAAATAACAGATATTGCTACTGTTACGCTCCCAGAAACCTTTGTTTGGCACTTCCATTTTCCTCCACTTTCCCGAGAAACTCTGCATCTCCCGGAAAATTTATGCACTCCAATCAGCTCATTGCTTTCAGTTCACCTTCCACCTCCGACAATCAGAATCCATCTCCGGAACTCGCTGTTCTTCTTGAAGTTGAAGGGTACGTTATTTAAATTCGAGGTACATTTTATATGCTATTTCCTCTTCTATGCTTATGCTATCTTCGTGTGTATTTGATGCTTCCTTGTAATATATATATATATATATTCCAGAAAGTTTTTCGTTTGTACTAATTGCGGTTGCTTCTTTCTCTGATCTTATTTTATTTCTGTTTGATGTAACTATGCCTAGTTCTTTACCTTTACTTGGTATGGCTTGACAAGGTAATCTCTGTTTGGCTTCTTTATGGGAAGTTTATCATTGTTTACTATTTTTGTGCGTACGACTTTAGTTCGTGTTATCTACAGTCCGTCACATTAATCTATAGGAGACATCAAACATGACATATAATGTTAGGTTCAGAAAATCCTGATACTATTGATCACCTTCAATGAGATATGTGTTCAAATTTGGTGAAGTAAGAAGATTAGTAGAGGCCTGAATTCTTCCTTCTAAAGTACTTGTTCAGTTGTTTGTTTCCTTTTTTATTTTTTTCGATTCAATATACATCTTGGTTTCACTTGGCTTTTTTGTTTAATATAAATGTATTCTCTTTCTTTAAGGGTTCTGATGGATGCATATCGTGTGGGCAACCGCCAAGCCTTCAACGTAGGTGCGATACATGCAATAATCATATCCGAGTAACATTCATATTGTGCAACATTATGGAATTTATTGTTCAAGGGATCATATTCCATATTAATGCAATATATATATATATATATTTAATCTTCTTTTCTTTTCCTTCTTCTTTTTCATGCTGTCAGCATTTCAAAAGCTTGGCCTTGACTGTGCAAATTGGAGCGAACCTGTCTATTCAGACCTTGTGAGGTGTGAATGTCATTTAACACTATATTTTTGGATTAAGTGTTATTTTCATGCGATATGATCTTAGATGTGGAGCAGAAACGTGATAATGTCATTGGCTGAGTCTTCTACGAGGAATTGACTTGCATTGCTTTCATCATCTTAATTTAACTCTTTGCTTTTGGTGGATATACACCCATGAAACATATGTACAAACTGAGTTTCACTGGTGTCATTGGTCCTCACTATACATATCAATTTTGTGGGTCAAATGACCTCTCCTCAGAGAGTGAATTAATTTGGTTTTCATATTATTTTTTGATGGTGACATGAAAATCCCTTAGAATTTGTAAGAGAGTTGGTAGCTCTGTTGGTTAACTCCAAGAGATGTCATTATTGAGTTTGTTACATAAAGTATTATGTGATTTCTGTCCAGGAAGTGTTCTGGTGATGAAGAAAGGATGCTAAACCTGTATTTTAACCGGGTGAGTTTTTTTCCTTGTGATGTTGGAAAATGAAAAGCTTCTGGTAACTTTGTAGAGTCTAGACATGCCTGTGCTACATCATTTAATCAGTGTGCCTGATTGCAGATTGGTTGGCCTACTTCATTGCCCACAAATGAGAAGGGATCATTCATAAAAAAAGTGCTGCGAGAAAAGGTTTGCGTAGGTCCAATTGATAAGATTAGTCATTTTAGTCAGATTTCGTAGAGTTTTACCTTCACTGGTTGGATTTTGACTGCGTGTTCCAATCCTAAGTGGTGATAGTTAATAGCGCTTCATGTTCCAATCCTAGCATGGTGATCAATCGATAGCTTTCATCATTTAAGGGTTGCAATAGAAAACAGAGCTTGGAGGCTGTTACTTATCTTGAGATCATTAATTCGATTATACAGGCAAACAAAGGTATATTTTGTCAAAGGACATGTAAATATCACGGTTATAATTTTAGATCTGCTCAAGGCTTTCCTTTGGCTTGAGCGTTTTACTTTCAGGATTCATTGTAAATACTAGCCACATAGGATGAAAATCTTACTCTGCCTTTTATGTTAAAGTTATTGTTTGAAAAACTGCTTTCTGCCTTCACCTTAAAAGCATTTTTTGGATTGTTTAGGCTTGTCATCAAACCATCTGTAGTTTCACTAACTTGGTTGATGATTCACTTTAACTTCCCCTTTGACAATGAAGATGCTCATGACTTTTAGAAATAAGCTGCTTAACGTATGGATGATTGTTGGCAGAAAAATGCAGTGGATGAATTTGTGATGTCAAAAGGTTTAGCTTTGCGGCCTGGACTTGAAGAGTGAGTTGTCTCTTCTTGTTTAAATGGAAAGATATGCATCTGGCTACTAATCTGTATTTAAGATGTTTCAAACACTATAGGAAGACACAATTGATGAGGATTCTTGAGTTATTTTTGCCTTCGGTACTCTGTTTAACCAGTACTTATTTTATCATGAACCCCCCCCCCCCTCATGTGCCCTCTCTATGTGCAGTTTTATAGATGATGCGTATGATGATGGAATACCTGTTGTCATACTAACAGCATACAGTAAATGCGGCGATACAATCGCCAGGTATGCTCTATTACTTGCCAACTTTCTGCTGTGTAAAAAGTTAAAGAAAGATTGTACGGGTATCATTACTAATATATTTGCATTTATCCTGTTTCAGCGTTTCCTTAAGGGACCACACACTATACTTGTGAAAAGAGGAAAACTCATGGAGCATTTTACAAGATTTCACTAGAAGAACTAAATACCCATAGCTGAATAAACTATTGCTTAGAATTAAGCGACTTAGAAAATATAATGGATTGTGAGAAAGTAAGTAATCAAATAGTGCAAATGAGTGAAATATCTTTCTCCACTGATCCTCTAAAGCACATCAGTTAACTAGAGCCACCAATTCCATCCATGTTCAGCCACCGAAAAAAATGAAGTCATTTTCACCTTCAAGCGGACATTATCCGCTTGTGGTTTCCAGTTTCCACCTCCTTGTCCTCTCCCTGGAGACCCTTGATGTTAACAATTAACACTATTATCCACTACAGACTTGAACTACGCTGATCCTTGAAAGCAGAACACACACCTTCAGATGCTTTTTCTATTGAAGTTTTGTTCATACTTGGAACAGTAGGTGCTATGTCAAAGTCCTAATTGAAGTAAAAGGCCCCCGTCTATGGCCATATGTGGTCAGAGGGAAAAATCTACCAATAAATGATAGCATATCTTGATTGTATAAATGTTCAAATCTTCTTCCCCTTCATGCCTAAAGTCTCACTCTACACGTTCTGTCTTTGTCCTAAATTACGAAGGTATTATATCACTGGAGGCCTTGCATAATTGGTCATGAGCCAAGTAAGGTAGACTTCTAGCCAACGATCAAAAGAAGTATCCGTGTGCTGTTTATGGCCGAAGTCTCCAGTACATGATTTTTCACATTGTCAATCAAGTATTGGTACCTAAAAACAGGGCAGTCACAACAACTACTCTGATGTTTAGCTTGTCTAGCATCGCTCCTTTATTTGGGAAAGGTGGTGTTTAGAGAAAGGGCTTGGATCTAGGCTTAAGATCAGCTAATGATGAACATAATTTAACCTCCTGGTTGAGTTCGTGTGGGGATTAGGTTTCATATTCGATTGAACCTCAGAATATTTTTTATGCTTCTTTGGACAGAATGGAAGCAAGCTGATACTTTTCTTTTGTCTGGTTGTTAGATCTGTTGTTGAAAAGCTTGGTCATGAGAGAATTTCAAAAGTAAAGATTGTTGGGAATGAGGAAGTTAAACAGAGTCTTTATAGCCAACTTGTTTCTAACAAAGGATTATCTTCGGGTTTGGATGAGCAACTTGCCCAAGAAGCGATTAAGGCTGGTAATTCTCAATTCTGAGTTGGTCGGCATGCATTGATCAATGATAAACCTTTTTTCAAGTGCATAGTTTAGATACTAAAGGGCACTTTTCTTGCTCTCTGGGCCAGTTTTGGCTGAGAAACAGAAAATAGCAGAGGAGGTTGCTTCGGTGCTGAAGTTGAGTGTTGACATCAATACTAGCTCACCTGAAAGGTAGTCTATTTTCGTGTATTTTCATATTGATTCAATTCTTGTTGATGTTCACCCTAAGCTGTTGCCGTCGGCTAGTTCTTTTTGGTATAATGTATAGAGTTCAGAAAGAAGGAACACGGGGAAAATTAGGAGTTATAACTTGTATCCTTGATTTTGCTTATATACGACTTGGAAGTTGCATTAAATATTCATTGAGGCTCTGTGTTCTTCAAACCATTTCTGGTAGCCTTTCTTCCTTCTTTATCAGCTGGCACCTTGGGAAAAAAGTAAAAACTTTTGTTTCTTTCTTATTGGTGGTCTTTTTTTAAAAATTGCTGTGGCATGTGTCTCAAGTTTACATGTATCTCAGTATACCAATTGACATTGCGTACCCAGACCCAGTTGGTATTACTCAACCCAAACAATAAACATCTGTCCCTACTAATTGGAATTGGCTACATGCTACCCTATATTGCATATATGTCGATGTTTCTCTTGTAATGTCCTCAAAGTCTCTACTATATGCGTAAATGTTCAATCATAAGTTTGAACTGATATCGGGGGAATTATCCAGCTTACAGAAGACTGTAGCTACCTTGCGCGCTGGGGCAGAATATGCAGGAGTACCTTTCAAAGATTGTGTCCTTATTGCAGGGAGCCAATCTGGAGTTGCTGGAGCTGATCGAATAGGAATGCCATGTGTTGTTCTACGGAGCAGGTAAAGACTTGTTTCTAAATCTTAGAGTCACCACTCTGAGTATATGCTTTCTTTTCTTCCTTTCTGCTGAATCTTCTTGCTCTGAGAGTGGTTTTTCCAATGTCAGTTGCATTGTGCACTCTCATAAGCTGAAAGCCAATGGGAAACTGATGTATTTGCAATATAGTAACAGTAAAGGAATTAGAGACCCCTTTTCTCCTCTGTAAGAGTTACACCATGAGTTATTAGCAGCAAGTATATTGCTAATGGAAAGTGAGAAGGGCCAATACCTGAACAAAATCAAATTCTACAAGCCTTGAAGATCTAGGAAGTGCTTCTCCTGCACAACAACTTTAGGAGTTCTTGAGATTTCGTTCCTTAATAGAAGGAAAAAAAGAAGATTATGCGGTGGCAGTAATTTGTTCTTTTAGATCTATAACCTTGATCTTCTGCGGTTGGCTGCTGCAAAAGCTTTTTCATCTCCTCTGGAGTCCAGCTCAGTCATTACAAAACCACAAATGATCATTTCATCTATTTGGTAACCAGGGTATGTAAACAGAAGATTATTGGTTCAAGAAAGAAACAGCGGAAACAAAAGGACAAGCAAACAACTGGAATCACTGAATGATCTATTTTTCTTGCGATTCCATTTGCATTCATTAACTGATTTCATTCTTCATCCATGCAATGCACAATTTGAGGTTTTGACATGCACAACAGTGTGAGGGTGAAGCAGATGGAGAAGTTAAGTTTGACGAGATAAGCTGGTTATTAGCAATTATAACCAAGGACCTTGGGTTCATGGAAAATATTACTAGAGGCAGATGGATATTTCATAAAACCTGGGACCTGGTGGATACAAATATTAGCGTTTGAATTTTGAAAAGTATGTCCTGATGACAATTATATCAATGTAGTCAATTTATATGCACAAGTTATTTTATATGTTCAAAAATAAGGCAAAGATGCCCAAGGGATCCTGTAACCGGTGGACCCATAGTTGCTGGAAAATGATCGGGGCAGCCCATTCTGCATGTCCAGCATTTATTTAGTTCATGCTATGCACTCTGGCTCTGTTGCGGCCAACATTTTTCTTGACATAAGAATCCGTGATGCTAGCAATGTTATATGTAAACCTAACTTGCCATACCCACCACTGGAGTTACTTTTGCCTCCAATCCAATGCCACTCCATAAACTTGTTTAACTACGTTGCTTATCTTCCTTACTCTATCAATTGATTTTCTTGTAGTTTAACCTCAAGAGCTGAGTTCCCTTCAGCAAAAGCTATAATGGAAGGGTTTGGAGGTGCAGATCTGACAATCTCAAAACTATGCCGGAAGAAATGGTCATGAGAGTCGAATACTTGTTGCTGGGAATTGAGTCATTAATCTGAGCTGTTTATTTTTGTCTCCAAAAGTGATACCTGTGACATCCTCATCTAAAACAGACGTGTTAAGGCTGAAGGCATGTGGCATGTCCCATCTTGATCTGTATTTTCTTTTGTGTACCCTCATCTCAACTTTGTTGTTTTTCTTCTTGCATTGTGAAGCGCGATTGCAAAAATACTGTGGATAGGTAAACCTTGTCAATGCTATCTTCTGCAGAGCGTGCTCAATCAAGTTACAAAACACTTCTCCAGTGGGGGAAAACAAAATTCAGGAGATGATTTGTCCATGTGATTTCTTGGTTATATATAAACCTTTTTGTCATGAATACCTCTCTCTCAAATTGTGAAGCAGGGACTGGAACAGGAGAGTCAGAATAGAAAAAAGGATTGCTCCCCTTCGTTCTTCTCCTTCTCTCTTTGAGAAATGCAAGATTCTGAGTAAGTTTGCGAGAAACTAACAAATCAGGAGAGAGTTTTGAGCAGGCTTGTGCAGATTGCGTGCCGCCCGAATTACAAAAGATAACAGCAATATGAACTAGCTTCCCACAGGTAAATTATCTTCACTAGTGTAAGAGAAGCATTAACCATGGGCATGTTCGTGTACACCAAATTTTTAGGATTTGCATCCTGCTTTTATATTTACAATTCAAACATCACAAAACACACTTATTCCAATACATCACTTTATTACCTTTTTTACAAATATCAATCTCTTCTAACAACTTTTGCACGCATGCCAATACAACTTTAACATCACCTAAATATTCATAATTTTATCAGAATCTTACAAATTTCTTCCAAACGAACATCCCCATGTTTTCTTTCATGGAATCCTCCTGCAAATTAAACAGGTCCTCTGTGATAATCACATTTTGATTCTGGCCTTCATTTTCTAGGGAAGATGTGTCTAAAGAAAGGGAAAATGAACTCTTGGAAGGGCATGTCTTGTTGATATGACTCACTCTGTTTCAAAATGGCTAATTAAGCGGAAGCGGGATAATCCCTTATCAACGTTCTTTTATCTATCCCCTCATCAAGGTAACTCTCTCTATATTGAGGTGGTGGTGACGGCAAAATTAGGCATTGAGAAGCTGCTGATTCATAATAGCCAGTCCCAAACCTTTTGGGTCGGTTTCATCCAGGGCCGGCTCAAAGGTAAGGTAACTTACGCGGTGGCCTAAGGCCTCACCCTCAGCAAGACCCCATAAAGATTAAAAATATATTTTTTTTTTGTAGATGACCCAAAAATAAAAAGACAACCGAGCTAAGAAAAAAAGAATGGCAAGATGCAATCTTTTCATATTTTTTTTATCATGATTAGACTGATATATTTCTTTCAAGCTTCTTAATCCCTTTTTAGATATTTCTGAACTTTGCTCAAAGAGAAAAAAATGTCTTATAAATTTCTTAATTGTTCTAGTCATGGGGCCTTAATGTCATGTATAAGGGCCTCATAAAAAATAATTAATGGGGCCTTTGAATATTTTATATTAAATTTAATAATTTTCAGATAATTTTAAATATTTTGTATTAAATTTTATATAAAAAATCATAATAATTTATTTTGCCTTAGGCCCCATTTAGTTTGAGCCGCAATAGGACCGGGCAGCCGCCCCTTATGGCCTGAAATATATACCCAACAACCCAAGATTGACCCCCAACTACACAAGCCCTCAATTTTTTATTTCATTGTACATAATGTGAAATAAGCACTCTTGTAAGAAATGAAGATAGAATTCACTTTTGATTTTTGTATTAGTCTTTCTTCTTCTCTTTGGCTATGATGTATTAAATTTTACCCTATATATCTACGTGGATTTATAAATTTCAATTCATAAGAAATGTATGATTTAATTGCTTCAAGAGCTTTTAAGAAACAAAGAAAAATTTAAGGTCAATTTGTTGACCAAATTAGATCATCTAATTTGGAGAAGTAGAGACAAAGCATATAATACCTATAGTATTCATTGTTGTTCGTATTAATTACCCGACAATGTGAACCCTACAATATTCAATAGTTTGGATGCTTATCTGCTGCGAAACTTAGAAAAACCACAAGGAGAAGGGATCAATGGGAAATTAAATTAGTAGAATTGAAACAAAATAGCTTAGAAAATAATATACCAAATATGACCAGACATTTCAAAATTTTCTTCCCTCCCATTGGGGTATGAAGTTGTGTTTTATCTCAACGTTCTATCTTACAACCTATCATGACATGTTGCCTCATCTGCCAGCAATAACACACTACACTACGCTTCTCAATTGATTCATCCACTCATATACATTGAGCTCATCTCATACTTTGATCTTTTGCAGCTCCAGCTCCAGCCCCAGCTCCATTCAATCTATCCTAGGACCGATCGTTGAGGCTATTGGCACTATTCTTACAGCCTAGATAACGAAATTAGAGTACAAGAGAGCATTACGCGATATAATAAATAGGAGCTGCTACCTCAAGACAACTAAAATTGTGAATTGATCATATTATGCTTAGAGATCAACTTCGAACCTACATTTATGATGTGAGTAGTCATGATCCTTTTTCTGAGCTTCAATATATTAGAGGTCTTGCTGTGAACTCTTTTCTGGAAGCACATCTTCTGGCGTGTCCGTGACAACTTTCAGAACGATAAGTGACAAGAGTTGTCCATTGGAAATCTCCATCCTTTTTTATTAAACCAAACCACTTCAGAGTTGTGGATAAACATCAATAGACTAAAAACAATGGAGCAACTCCAGCCAAACTCAACAACTGTTTATACACAATTCTTCAATGAATCTCCAGCTCCTTGGAAGAAGCAATAAGAGAGTACAAAGTCGGCAATAAAAATACCAACAAGTGAGGTAACCACAGCAGAAGTTGTGGACTCCCCAACACCTTTAGCACCTCCCAGAGTGGTAACTCCACAAGCACAGCTCACAATGGATATAATTGCACCAAAAACCTGTGACTTTATCATCGCACTAATTATGTCCCAAGATTTCATTGCTCTTTGAGCGGAATCTAAAATTATGTTAATGCTAACCCCATAAACACTATCAGCTAAGAGAGCACTGGAAGCCATTCCCACTGTGAAACACGAGAGTCAAAAACGGCAAAGCAATAGAGGAGGCAAGCACCCTAGGTGTCACGAGATAATCAACAGGGTCTGCCCCAAGCACTCTCAATGTGTCAGTTTGCTCAGAAACTTGCATAGTTCCTAACTCTGCTGCAAATGCACTTCCCATACGCCCTGCAACCACTATTGATGTAACCACAGGACTCAGCTCCCTCGAGAAAGCCAGAGCCAATACCCCACCAACAGATCTGTTTAATCCCAATCTTGTGAATTCTCTGACAAACTGGATGGTGAAAGCCATACCAACAAAAGCTGCAGTTAGAAGACAGACCCCCACTGATCTTGGCCCAACTCTCTCCAATTGTTGGAGAGTATTCCTCCAGTGGATTTTACCCTTTAGAGTTCTGTTAATAACCTGTCCTGCCAGGACAAGAACTGACAATCCCCTCCACAGATACCTAGGTGGTGACCATTTGCTTAGAAAGGTCTCCGCTTCTGAACTGGGGGCATGGTTTGTATTTTTAGCTTCTTCTGATATAGGGGAAGATGGGAAACCGTCACCTGTATTGGCAATAGCATGCAATCTGGTAGGCGACACGAGCATGCAAAATTTATGTGTCTGAGGTCTTCCTGCAAGGTGAAGCTTTCTAGTAAGCTGAACAGAATGAAGGGTTTGCATATTCATCCACCCATCTGGCTTTAGAGTGCGTCTTCTGCAAGTTTTTAAAATTTCAATCAGAAGTTGCTAGACATAAGCATGTGCATGCAGGCATATAAGAAAAATAAGAGAGAGAGCTAGAGAGAGAGAGAGAGACCCGTTAGAGAAGCACGAGAATGAATGAAGATGAGGAGCTGCTTGCATAGTTGGATTGTGTGCGAACAAGAGTAAGCTGACTTCAGAGGTTCGTACAGAAGAGAGCAAGGAACGGGACAAAGTCTCCCAAGTCTGTCAAAGTACACTAAAATTTAGGATCCAAGATGACCTCATGAAATGGGACCTTCCAAAATACTATATGCAACCAGCACTGACACCCAAGCAATAGTTGCCTCAATTGAAGGTCAAACATGAGTATACTAACAATCATTATAAAAAAAATGGGGAAGGGCCATAGACAGAGTTAAACAAAGAATTATGGAAGTCATCTTCAGATTGAAAGAAACTGCCAGTGAAATATGAGTTCCTTATTGAGATAAGCACCTTCTATCACCCAGAATGTGTTTAATCGTGCATACCATATTGGAATGTTCTCTGGTCCAAAGTGATTTTTTTTTTATAAGTAAGGCAATTTTATTGAAAGAAAAAGGGAATAGAAGGAGCAGTACAAATGACTGTACTATAACCCCTAGACCAAACAAACTAGAAAACTAATGAAATCCAAAAACTCCGAAAAGGGAGAACCCAACATTGCATTCACCCACAAGAACAAGGACTGCAAAAAATTGCCCCTCAAACACTCCATGGACACAGCCACACCCTCAAAACATATCTCATTTCTCTCTTTCTATAAATTCCACCAAATACAAGTAGGGATCACTCTCCAAATAGCTAAGGCCCAAGGGTCTTTCAAATCTCTTTTTCAGCAAAACAAAACTTCAGCTACCCTCCTAAGCATCACCCAATCATAGTCCATAATGGAGAGCACTAGGGAGCACACCTCCCTAGCAACCAAACAATGAAGCAAAATGTGCTCAATAGACTCTTCATTACTTTTGCAAAGATAGCACCAGTCAAGCAAATTCACTCCCCTCATCCTCAAGTTATCACTGGTAAGGATTCTTCCGTGAGTGGCTTCCCAAACAAAGGACGCTCTAGGCAGGGCTAAAAACCTCTGTCTCCAAGAAAAGCTCACATCAAAGCCCCCAACTAGGAGCGAATACCAAGATTTCACCGAGAACACACCATTCTTGGATCTCACCCATCTAATCTTGTCTTCAGTCCGACTCCTCAGAACTTTAGAATAAAGTAAAGTGAAGAGTGTCGTAAACTCCTCAAACTCCCAATCGTTAGCTCTCGTAACAAACTGAATGTTCCACGAAGCACTCCCGGATCCCCACTCCAAGCAATCTGCAACCATAGCATTCTTATTGCGTGCTAGAGAAAACAAAAGAGGAAACGTATCCTTTAAGGTTCTCTCACCACATCAATGATCCTTCCATAAACGGACTCTAATGTCACTCCCCACCTCAAAATGGATGGTCCAAAGTGATTAAACATGCATACCCAATGAAACACCAAAAATATGATAGTCGCACCTCGTCCCTCTGTATAAAAGATGTGTTCCAACTTCAACCCTAGTGTTTTCTGTATCTCTTATTCTAGTTGAAACATGACGCTTTGATTTTCATGACATCCTGTAACTTATCGAAAAAGATTTTCATGACATCCTGTCTAACACACAATAATGCCTACTCAAAAAAATCTTGCACTCCATTAAGATATTCCAAGCACGACCTACTAGGAAGATTATCCAATATTATTTAGCATAGAGAGAGTTTTTATCCAATATGGTGGGCAGTATCAGCATTGTATGGAAAATCCATTACCATAGAAACATGCCTTCACACTAGGTGTCAGATTCAGTTACACCTTTTCAGATCTGGGTCACAAGAAACAGGCAGCAAGGAGCATAGGAAAAACACAGGGTACAATTTGCCTATCGTGTAACAAACAGGCAGCAAACAAGATTCACCACCATTTGACAAGGCTGACTTCTAGTCAGCCAAACAGTGAGCCATTACAACCCAGATTTGTACCAAAACATAGCTACGTATTCCTACCAACTCAAACCAATACTAAAAGAAAAGCTAGAAGAATAGGAGTGGATATGAACCCTAGATCTAGATCAGTGTTTTACGGACCTGGCATTGTGGTCAGGGGTTCATGGACTAGAAACAATAGAATCAAGGGCATGCCAGTCCCAAGCTCCTACTTCTAGCCCAAAGCAAGATCACAGGGGAATAAGGAACATTAAAAGATAATTGTGCAATTTTGCCTGGGCTGATTCAAAATACATGGATTCACTAGACGGTGGCCTCCTCCTCCTTTACAAGAGATTCAAGAAGAATGAAACCCACTTGAAGCAATTGAAGAGGAAATGACTCATTAGTAGATTCCGAGAACTGGTTTACCTGTATCTCCCCCGTACAGTAAGATAAATTGGTGACTGCAAAGGGTGGCATTTGGGTGGGGAGGAGGATAGGCAAAAGAGAAAAAGAAGCAAAAATTTGAAGATGGAGCAACTGAGCAAGTCCAACCAAAATTTAAAGCAAAGCACCTATTCGAGCAAAAAAAATCTCCAAAACACCACTAGAACTATATATACACTGTATAGAAGAGATATATGTGTGCAATAAGCTCTTCCTTTTTTTCTTTTTGGTCAAAAGGTATTATTTGAGCTAGAGCTCATGGTGAATGAACAAATACACAATACAGCGCAATTCCATAGAGAATCATTAGAAGACGGCACTTGAAGAGAAAAAATATTGTTTGAGGTACTTTATGAAGATGAACTATGCCAAGTACAGTACCTAAAATAAAAAAGAAAAGAGGACAAAAAGAAATATACTATGCCAAAGAACGCGAATGGTATAGAATAAGCCCCACCCCAAGAGAGAGGAACATGGAAAATAAACCTAAATTCACAATGAGTTTGGTCACTAAAATCTCCACAGCCTCAAAAGCTCCCCTATCCTACTCTTGCAAACTCTCCAAATCAAGAAACAGCTTTACACAACACGATACCACTCATTTTCCAGCGCCCAACCCCTCTCCACTCCCCTAACATGTTCAGAATAGTTTTAAGAACAACCCACGTCGCCCGAGCAAAGATAAATTTATACACAAAACTCCATAACTTGAAAGCTGGCGTACGATAAAGCAGCAAATGGTAAATTACCTCTCTATCTAACCTGCAAATAAAGCACCATATAATAACATACCATCTCCTATCCATCAAATTCTCGGTCATGAACCGACCACCCCAAAGGCTACGTTTGAAAGATACAAACTACAGAGGATTGATCCTCATTTCCTTTCCTCAACATAAGTATAATGACCAAAGGAGCTACAAGCTAAATCTGACAAGCCTATATGATTAATTGAGTGACAATTTCGAAAAAAAAAATCACAAACACGCAAAGGGAAGGGAAGTAGGTCTCAGTTCAGTAGCATTAAGAAGGAATCATTTTTTCGACTTTCTGAATGTGCAGGAATCACACTTAGCAAACCAACAGAGTACCTTCGAGGCCAAATATCCGATCACTAATGATGCCTCCGGTTCAAGTGTTTGTTCGTAAAGTGATAGACCAATCTACCCACTTCTCTCCCTCTTTTCCGAACTTCACCTGAATGAAACTGGCCGCCCAACCCCTCTCAACTCCCCTAACATTCGTCGCTCCCCGCCTCCCCCAACGATGCACCGATGTGGGCTTAAAAGGTAAAGCCCATCTAACACAGCCTAGTACGGCGAAGCTCAACAACATAAGCCCACCTTTTAACAGGCCGACAGACTTATTTGCTCTGTTCGAGCTCGATCCAAGTAGGAAAAATGAGGATTTCCAATACAAGTAGAGAAAATCCCAAAGAACCTCTAGAATATTCTTTTGGATGCTTTTTTTGAACACATTTATTAACTTTAAATTAAATTAAATAAATTCGTATATCAATATTTGTTACTTTTAAAAATATTAAACATCTAAGATAATAAATAATCAATTGATATAGGATCTCTTAATCCAGAAATTGTTTATGTGAATCTTACCTTTTGTATTTATTTATTTTTTGTCGGATGTAACATAATATGTGTTTTATTTAATGGAACATGATACCTTAGCTTTGGTGGTGTGAAAAATGATACCTTCTTCCATATGGTGGTGTTTGTGGAGGGAAAGAAATAATCGTTGTTTTGAGAACCAAGAGTTCACGTTGGAGTGCTTAAAGAGTCAGTTGTTGCAGTCCCTTTTTCTTTGGTCTAATGCTGTGTTGGGCTTTCCTTTGTTGGATATTTCTGATTTCTATAGTTTTCTAGCTTGTACGCTTTAGACGTTATCAGTACAGTTTTTTGTACTGTTAACTCCCTTTTATTTTAATGCAATCTTCTCTAACTTATCAAAAAAAACTGTAATGGATATGGATATTATATCCAATCACTTGCACTCACAGACTAATCAATGGCGAAACCAGGATCCAATTTGAAGGGGGGCGAACTCCTAACGCGAAATGAAAAAAAAAAAATCCTACGTAATACAACAAATATCATAAAGAGTTAAAATATCGAAAATTAAGGACTAAACAAAACAAAATTCATCAACCAATTCAATCTTACACATTCACAATTCAAGCAAGATTATGCAACAGAGAAAAGAATCTTAATTATATTCTGGCACTATAACTCTCTATAAGTTTCACATATATAAATAGATGTCCTAATCTACATAGTTTAACATCTATGTAGATTAGCAAAATCAAGCAAGTAGCCCTTTTTCCTCATTGAACCACATTTAATCAAAGGACATTTTGATAACTAATGCTTGACCAATGCATTTGACCTAAGGCCACATTTGATCTAATGCTTGACCAATACATTTGATCTAAGGCCAGTGGACTGCCTTTCTTGAGTTCCAAAATCTGGGTGGATGGTTATTACATAGGAACATCAGCTGAACTCAATAATGCCTGAAAGAGTGGTGGATGTCCTCTCTTGTTGGGGACGGAAGTTTGTGGATCCTTCAGCAAAAGCAATTTGGAAGATGATACCTGTGTGTATTTGGTGGTGTCTTTGGAGGGAGCAGAATAGACGATATTTTGAGGATTCGGCTAAATCTCTAGGGAGTTTGTAGGGCAATGTGTTCCATTCTCTTTTATGTTGGGCTAATGCTTTGTTGGGGTGTCCTTTTCTAGACTATTTTGATTTCCTTAGTTTTTTTCATTTGTATGCTTTGAGTGACTTCGGTATAGTCTTTGTACTGAATTCACCTATTTCTCTTTCTCTTTTTAATAAAACTGTGCCTACTTATAAAAAAAAAAAACTAAACTAGCAACACATTCAAACCTTTGGCAAACTCTGCTAACCCTGAAGGTTATGAAGCCAATCTTTCCTAAGTATGCTGTGTAGAATACAAACGCCCATTTTTTATGTGAACTATTTACTAATGACTACAACAAACTAGAGAGCCTTCTTTCCCTGGCAGAGTGTATCACCAAAACAAAAGTGGGCAATGACATACATACATATATATGCAAGCTCAATGTGCCCTAAAAGATTGGACAACCCTCTATGCAAAAAATCAACAGAATTTCAGATGTTCTAGATGCAGAAAATCGCCTTCCTTTTCCATTCCATAGATGATTACAAAGAGCAAAAACTACCAACTAAAATTAATACCATCCATTATGACATTTAAACATTTAGCCAAAATATCATATAAACACTTAGAGAAACAAAATATGATAATTTAACAATGACATGAGATTTAAGAGCACAAAACAGACAGAGAACAGCAGTCATTAATCTCCAAAATTCAAATTGCCAAATTGCAAGAGATAAACTTTAGTGAACCAATTAAGCAAGAACTAGAGTTGTATTTGTAATTGTACTAACATTAATTCACTAGAGCAAATCCAGGACAAACAAAAACAATATAAATTAGCTACAATCAACCATATGAATAGCAGTCATTAAACTTTAGTTAACCAATTCAGCACAACTCGCCAAAGTCAGCTAGTAATCAAAATCAACACACCTTCAGACTTTCACTTCGTGCATGTTCAATAAAAAATTAGTGAATTTCAATTTTCAAGCCCTAAATCCTAAATCCTTAATCACATTCACAAATCACAGATTCACAATAAAAAATTAGCTGAGAGAGAGATACCTGCACGAGCACCGGAGCACGGCTTTCCGGCGCCAATCGATGGTGGGCACTGGGCAGCTAAGAGAAAGAGAGGCTGAGTGAGAGTGAGCCGAGAGGAGAGGGCTGGTCGCCGGTGGAGGAGCCGAGAGAGGGGGTCGTGCGAGAGGGACTGAGGCCTGAGGGACCGAGAGAGGGGGTCGTGGGGGCTGGGCTATGTCTTTGGGTTGGCCAAGGGGGGGCGGGCTTCAGTGTTTGGGCGGGCGTGGGCTCATAGGGGCAAAATACATTAAAAACAAGAACAAAAACACTGTGGCAGAGCCAACCGGGGCGGTGGCTCCTGTTCACCCCGGCTTGGTTCGCTTAATTCTGATGTGAACTTCTCACGCGTCCACTCCCATCTCTTCTACGGTCCAAATTGAATTTCTGACACAAAGGGGCCCAACTTTAAATTTAAGTAACCAAATAGAGGAGAGGGGAAGGAGAACTGACCATCAATGACGGTATTACCCTTAATTTTTGTACCCTAAAAGTGCAGGCTAGAGTCCAAAAACAAAGCACGAAAAGGACTGGTCAGGGGTCAGGACCCCGTAGGACATAGGGCTGTCCTCTGGTTAAACCTTGGTCAAAGAAGTAGCCTCTCATGTCTCATTTCCAATTCCAAACTCGCATATTTGGACAAAAAAAAAAGAACTTACGTGGCATCAAGGTTTTGCATGCGAAAAAAAAATGAAAATTTGCTTTTTAGTCACTGAGTTTTTATCCCATTTTATTTTTAGTCACAAAACTCAATGTTTCAAAATTTTAGTCCTCAATCTTTCAATACGATTAAAAATTAGTCCTACCGTTACGTTCTGTTAGATTAATTAACGGAATAGTGGTCCACGTCAGCCCCACTTTTCACGAACACCACCCACTTCTATGTCAGCACCTCAGTAATTAAAATTTAGCGAAAACGGCACGTAGCTTAGCTTAGTTTTTTTTCCCCGCGTACGGTGCGTTTCATGAGACACGGATGGGCATCTGGAAGACAAGCTAAACCCCTCCGTGTTCCCATTCACTGTCGTTACAGTCTTAAAATTTCCGAACTACCAGTCAATCTTCAAGCTCTATCTCTCTCTGGAAAGGAAAAGCAAAAGCTTTGCGGAGGAGCTTCAGAAATGGCTGCTGACGTGAGCACTCTGGTTCGCGTCCTGACTGGGTATAACAAGGAGGATCAGCATCGGACGGTGGGGAATGATTCGACCGGTGAGAAATCTACGTGTCTGATTACTCGCGACCTGCTTGGCGGGTCCTCCTCCTCTAAGTTTGTTGAGTCCCAGGAATTGGACCTCGACCTGCAGGTCCCTAATGGCTGGGAAAAGCGTCTAGACTTGCAGGTTTGTCCATTTGCTCATCTTGGTGCGTTTGTTTCTCCCGGAAAACGACCTTTTCGATACTTTTATCCCGAAAAATTAGTGTCCCCCCTACTGTGTTGCGCAATTCACAATTGTTCTTTGTTCGTGATTGGTCTGCCATTTGGTTTGCCTTGGAGTTTCTTTCTCTGATTTGTAATCCTTTTATTTGCATAGGTCTAATTTTGGGTTTTCGCCTCGTTCTTGCATACTGCAGATATTGATTGTTTTAGGTATTTGGTTGCTTTGAAAGTTTCAAGTTTGTCTGATTTTTCTCTGTTCGGTTATGTGGGAATTGGAGGAATAGTTGGATGGGTCTAATTGTGTTGAATGGGTTTTGTGCTTCGGCTAGTCAATGGGTTTTGTGCTTCGGCTAGGGCTTGAAGATTGACTGGTAGTTCGGAAATTTTAAGACAGTAAGTGTAACGGCAGTGAATGGGAACACGGGGGGTTTAGCTTGTTTTCCAGATGCCCATCCGTGTCTCATGAAACGCACCGTACGCGGGGGAAAAAAAATTAAGCTAAGCTATATGCCGTTTTCGCTAAATTTTAATTACTGAGGTGCTGACATGGAAGTGGGTGGTGTTCGTAGAAAGTGGGGCTAACGTGGACCACTATTCCGTTAATTAATCTAACAGAACGTAACGGTATGACTAATTTTTAATCGTATTGAAAGATTGAGGACTAAAATTTTGAAACATTGAGTTCTGTGACTAAAAATAAAATGGGGTAAAAACCCAGTGACTAAAAAGCAAATTTCCCAAAAAAAATTATATATCAGGGCTTTACGCGTCTCATTGCCTCAAAAGACGAATTTGATATCTGTATTTCCCTTAAAGGACAGAACTGTTCTTTCATTCAGAGTATTAAGATTGCGGGGGATGGATTAACTATCAGGGCTTTACATGTCATTGCCTCAAAAGACGAATTTGATATCTGTATTTCCCTTAAAGGACAGAACTGTCCTTTCATTCAGAGTATCAAGATTGCGGGGGATGGATGTAAATAGTAGCAAGGATCGGGGTTCAAATTCAGATGCGAAGTTAATTAAATCTTCTCTATGGCAGCCAGGGGTATGGGAGGGTAGCCAAATGATTTGGATCCTCACACTCCTGCTCTTTAGGCTTTTAACGTAGATTTATTCTCCTTGGTCTTTTTCTTCGAGAAAGCACACGGTGATTTCTGCACCATCTCGTACAGTGCTGGAACGACTTATCCACCAAACACATGGCTTAATCAAGTCATAACACTGTTCTTAGAGACTAATTTATGTTTATAATATATAGACCTCGCACGAATTTGATGTCCTTTTTCATTCTCCAAACATCATACTTTTATTAAATTTGTGATTCCACGACAGTAAAGCTTAGGAATTGTGTGTGAAATCAAGTTTGCATGTCAATTCTCATAGAACTTATCAATTATAGACATTTTAAAGCGCTCTATTTCGTATATTTCACTCTCACTATTTCGTATATTTCGCTAGGACTGCACAATCGAAAAACGGTCTGGTTTTCGGACCGAATTTTCGATTATGCTTATATGGAGGACCGGTTCAGCCAAATGCGGTTTAGACCATTTTTTAATTTTTTAAAATTTTTAAAAAAAATTAGGTTAATTTTGAAGTTGGATATATAAAAATGTAGAGTTTTAGTTTAGATTAAAATTAAACTTTTTAAGATTGTAATTTGTATTAAAAAAATATTTTTTATTTATATTAATAAATCTGGTTCAGACCGATTTTTTCAAAAAACATGGACCGGACCAGATCGCATTTAAAAAAAATAAGACCGGACCGAACCGCAAATTCGGTCCGATTTTGCGATCAGTTCTAATCCGCAGTCCGATTTTATTCCGCCATATATTTCACTCTATTAGGATGGCAAATGAACAGTTTTTTTTCCCTGATAAACCATACTTCATTAAAAACTCAAAGATAATACAAAGTTAAGGAGAATCGGCTCCCGAGTACACCCAAAGGAAGTTAACAAATAGCTCGAGATCATAGATACGCTAGATAGTAAAATAAGATTTTGTGAAAGATGAAATATTGTGGGTTATAGTATTCAAGTGTCCTTAATTATTTACTTCTAATCCTTGTATGTTTAACGGTTGTGATCACTCTACTTAGCTTCAACCTCAATCCATATTTATTTAAAACAAAAACAAAAAGATACTCGTCTAGATTTTAGACTTTATAGTACTCTTAAATTTTTTTTATTCTTTTTTATCAAGATGCAAAATGTGAGAAGATAGATAAGTACTCAAATACACAATGATCAACTGGGTACTGTTTAAAGTGCTCTAAAATCTAAATCCTTCATTTGCACTAAAAGGAAAGTTGTTATTTTTGAAGAGCCCACATGGACAAATGTTGTGAAAGCAGGTCTATATTCCAAGAAAATATACTGATATGATGTTGGCTTGAGGCGAATCCAGATTCAGTTGCCACTAGTCCTAGGAGCGGCTTACACTTTTTTTGGGCATTAGGCAACTCATAAAAATAAGACTTTTTAATATAAAAAAATAAAAATTAATTCAATTTTTTTAAAAAAAATTTAATCTTTCAAAACCAAACAAAAAACAAAATATATCTTCGTATTTTGAAAATAATTCAAATATATCTTATATGAAATATATTGCTTGATATACAATATAATAAAAATAATCAATTTTGAAAGATTCTCTACTTACTTTATAATATCATCATCATTTTCATCAAATTGTTTCTTCCTATGAATAACACGCTTTTTAGAGAATACACTTCTATATTCATCTCAACTGCAACTTATTTAGATAAATCTAAAGCAGATTTAGTTGTACACCTTGTTTGTTACCTTTCATGTTTGTCATAATTGGTGTGCCACTGTATCGTTTAAAAAATGACTTTAGAATTTAATTATTCGAGAACTTAATTAGCAATAAATTAGTAGTTGTGGTACATAGTGTCACTTTACCGTTAAAAATATTAAGTTATAATTTAATTGTTTAAGAACTTAATTAACAATAAAGTATTTATGTACCGTTGAAAAAATGAAGTTAGAATTTAATTGTTTTGGTAACTAAGTAGGTAGCTGTGGTAATTGGATTGAGCAAAGAATTTATTATGAATGATGATTTTTTTTTTTAAAAAGTGACCTTAGTATTTCTAGTTTTTAGGATGAATTATTTATTTTTAATTTTTAAATATTTATATTTTACAGGTATTTAATTAATTTTTATCCATAATTTTTTTAAAAAAATTATTTAATTTTAATTTCAATATAATACAGGCTTTCATAATTTAAATTTTTTAATATTACTGTAATATAAACTTTATAACAGGTACTTACTAACTAGGGGACCTGCCTACGGTTAGAAGCGGCTGCTGTTAAATAGTTAACTCCCTGTCTAAAGACAAATTAAAGGTGCTTTACGGCTTACGCCATGGTATCTTTGAAAGTACATCCAAGGATCGAGGTGTATGATCGCTTCAGGAGTAAAGTGATAGAAACAGCACGCGGTTTGGGACGTCCTAGAACTCCAAAAAGGTTGTTACAGCTTGACTTGTGATTTGTGTAAAAATAGAAGACTGGGGGATCAAGTATTAAAGTTAAGCATGCAAGCAATGAAGCTGGGCAATGTTCGTTTAGGAAGAATCCTCAGGATTTTTTGAATCCTCAGGATTCTATAACCAAACATAATTTTTCACACCACATAAATATAACTACAACACGCATACCAATATAGTTAACATCACATAAAAATTCTCAAAACAAAAAAAATCCTCAGAATACACCAACATCCCCTAAGAAACACTTCCCAGATAAAGATAGAGGGGAAAATAAATAGTAAAAGAACGGGATGTCAGGATTCTGCTGCATGTGCAGGGGAGTTTCAACAGATTGCCACTTTGCGCAGAAACAACAAAACAGATTGGCCACTTGACGAGCTTGATAAAAGGAACTACACAGAAGAAGTGCACTACAAAACTGTAAGGCATAACTTACAGTATCACTGCCCATGTTCTGTCAACATTTGTGGCACTGGCATAGTATGTGAAATGAAATGGAATATATATTATGCTCCTGCTCCTGCTCCTGCACCCATATATCCATATTGTAATTCAATGGAAGCTAAACCTCCACGATCATTGTGTATCCCTCATTGTACTTGCCTACTAGGACCTAATTTATTACTATATATTAAGACGTTACTCAGCAGAAAAAATGGTGAAACTTTAAAATGCCATGTGAAATAGAGGCATGCCACTGAGATCGTTTTCAAGTGATGTCCCTACTGTTTGGGACTAGCCTATAAGAACTTCTACTCATAATGAAAACCTGCAATTCAAACGGGTATGATGATTGGAGGCCAGACCACGTGTAGGGAGTAGGGGTAGTGATGCTCTCACATACTCTAATGCATGCAAACACCGCATCTTTTTCCTCTTCCAATCTTCTCTCTCCCTCTGAAATTTGTTGGGTTTCGTTGATCTGTCAGTTTGAATGGATTTGCCTTGGCCGGCCTTTTCTTATATTGGTACGCTTGATGACTCTCTCTCTTTCCCTCTCAGGTTTCCCTTACTTTGTGGGGAGCAGACTAGCAGTAGTTTGAATAAGTAGATTTAGATTTGGCCTTTAAACTATGTAGATTTTTGAAGATTTTAGGGGAAGTGTGCAAACCAAACCTAAAGCTCCAAAAAGGTTGAAAATTTTAAGGAAAAGGAAAGGAGAAAAGATGGTGAAAAAAAGTAGCTGATATTTATATACTTCTGTTGTTATCATTTTCACATGCAAAGCTAGATCCTATGTTTCCATACCCAACCGATGAAAACATTAAAACAATAAGACACATCTATGTTAGACTGATACTTAAGGGACCATAGATTCAGGCTTAGATATACCCATTAGTGGTCCTTTACCTAAATAAGCAACCTCGGTGACATTTGACTAGTTTGAACTCCCACATCATCAAGCCTCTGAAAGAAAGGAGCAAAAGACACAGATAAAGACCCATTAGTGACAAGACCAAGTTTTTCCCCATCATGGTCCTCTCCTAGATTACTTCCATCTTCTTCAGAGAGCATAGCCTCTCTCTCTCTCTCTGTTGTTAAGGTGTTGCATGCATCTCGGTGATGGCTGATGAAGGGGGCAATAGTATAATGAGGGACTACAGGAAAGGGAACTGGACACCAACCGAGACAATGACTCTGATCGAGGCAAAGAAGATGGACAGCGACAGAAGAATGAAGGGAAGTGGGGACGGTGAAGGGAGGAACAAATCTGCGGAGCCAAGATGGAAATGGGTTGAAGATTATTGTTGGAGAAAAGGGTGTTTGAGGAGCCAAAACCAGTGCAATGATAAATGGGATAACCTTATGAGGGATTACAAGAAAGTAAGGGGCTACGAGAGGAGGATAGCCGAGAGAGGGGAGGGGAATGAAGGGTCTTATTGGAAGATTGAGAGGAATTATAGGAAAGAGAGGAACTTACCCACCAATATGTCGCCTCAGATATATGAAGCTTTGGTGGAGGTGGTGGAGAGGAAGGGAGCAAGTCAGAGGGTAGTGGGCAGTGTGCTTGCTTCTGCTTCCAATCCCTGTATTGGCCTTGCGGTGGACAGACCCGTGGGCAGCATGGCTCAGCCTTCCTTGCCTCCTGTATTGCAGCATCAAATATCTGCTCCTGTTGCACCTTTAGCACTACCACCGCCACCGCTAACGGCACAACCACTTCCTATTCGCGCATATTCTCAGCCAATGCCCACAGTAGGTAGTCTCTCTTTCTCTCATGATTTAAAAGGTTTCATGTTTTTGTTTCGAGTTCTAGAACCAGATTTTAATAATAAGAGCATCAGAATAATAATAGATTAAGCAATGAGCATATGATATTAGCATTGGGATGTATAAGCAATGCAGATGTCTTTTTATCATTGGAATCAAAGCTCCACTTTCTTCTTGCCTAAAGCGATTTCAATTTTACACAGTTTGAACGGATGTCATTTCCACCAAACAGAAGAAAAAAAAGGATGCCGTTTCCCCTTCCCCCCTAATATTATATCCATATTAGAACGTCAGAACTGCCGGTTAAGTTTTTAATGTATGGAGTTTTGAATGGGTGCCATCTATCTGCAATGGGTACTTTCAGCTCGAATTTTGGTGAGATGCATCAAATGTCATGCCACTAGGCTAGCAATTATGTTTTCTTTTTAATTATGTGTTCTCCGGAGATGAGGTAATATAGGACTGATCAACTCATGAGCGCTATTGATGGTTTGGGAGTCATAACCTTTAGTTAGTATTGATCCGTTTGATTTGATTCCATTTATAATGTGGGAGATGGTGATAGCTCAGATGAGTATTCAGACTCGCCGGCAAAGAGAAGGAGAAGAGAAGGTGAAAGTGGAGAGGGAACCAGTGGCACTGCAAATGTGAGCAACTCACAAGAAGTGGGCACTGCCATCTCCAAAAGCGCTTCCATCATAGCAGAAGCCCTTCAGGCCAGCGAGGAGAGAGAAGAGAGGCGGCACAGAGAACTTTTGAGTTTGCATGAGAGAAGGCTGAAGATTGAGGAATCTAAGACAGAGATCTGCAGGCAAGGCATTAATGGCCTTGTTGATGCCATAAACAAGCTTGCCGATTCAATCACTGCCTTGGCTTCGCACAGGAGCCAATCCCCTCCAGAATAATCTTACTAGTTTATAACCCATATGCATTTTTTAGCAGAGATCGATAGAGAGAAAGTTAATTCCATTTGCTTGGGTGTACATACATTACCAACCCATTTATGCTCTATTTTATATTGGATTCTCATTGCTAATTAATCATTCGTATTAAATCTCTGTACCTCTCTCTCTCTCTCATGTATCATGTTTCATTTTGGTGCTATGTTGTGAAATTTAGATTATAGTCAGTAATTTGATATTTATTGCGGTTCGAGAAGGATGGCAAGGACATAAATTGGATGTGTGTGGTAATGGAAATTCAACTAAAATATTATAGAAAAATAAATTTATTTTAACTGCTACGTATACCCTCCGATCAATATATTCTCTTAAAATTTTGCGAACTGAACTAAATCATTCCCAAATGGGTTCTTACAGTTAAAACAAACAGATCAAAAAGTTATGTTTAAGAGGGCACTACAGTTAAAATAAGTCAGATAAAAGAGTTGCTTTTAAGAGGATACAAAGGAGTGTTGAGTCGAAGCCCATTGTATACAGAACTTTTTCCAGATAGGTAATGCTAATGCCGAAAGGACTATGACCATATTATGTATATGGTTCATAGAAATTTACGACTTGTCCAATGTCTCCAGATCGGCTTTGAATATGGATGGAGATTCTCACATGTACCTCATGCAAAAAATGTTGGTGCAGTTCTGAGAGAGGAAAAGCCACTATAGGAAGGCGAAGCTCACATCTCGGCCGGAGCGTGTTCACAACGCTCCTTCAAGTAGCGTTGCGAAAGAGCGCCTCGTCTATCATTTAAGAGGAAGAAATGTGAGGGAGAGATGTCGCCACTGAGTACTGCTAAGCAGTACTTCTGCAAAAAGAACAGGTAATGGCATCCCAAAAAGACTGGTCAAAGGCGACCGGTCAATGATCTCTCTGAGACTCGCAGATGCTTGGGGATCAGAATTACTTATCTGCCATCCCTGTATTATTATAGGTGGCTTTATGAGGTATGCACTATGCACTTCGCAGCGACCAAAGGTTGCCTTATTTTTTCCTTTCATTTTTATTTATGTTTTCCTCTTTCTCTCTCTCTCCACTGAGAACTCTTGAGGGTGAGAAAGGATCATTATTGGTTGATTTGGTAGCCTCAGCTGTATTTTTCTGACAGAAGGGTGTACTAAAGTTTGCCTTTTTTTCCTTTCGAGCGACTCTGGAAATAGTGGTGGGTATTTAAACCTTTTTCATCCTTTTGTTTTTAGTGGAAAAACTGAAATACATTCTCCATCTTGCCACTCTCACATACCCTTTCGTTTTCTCCCCCTCATCTCCTCCTGCAGCCCAGCCCTGCTCACTACCAACTGCCAAGCGATCCACGACAAATTACCTGCTGTGGTTTTTGGTTTCTGAGTTTCCAAACATATATTTTTGTGTTTCCTACATGGGAAACTGAAGTTACTGAATAACCAGACTTGTATTATATGTTTTAGCCTCGGATTGCTTTTTGGAGGTGCGTCTACATAGAAGGATTTTACCTCAACGACCTGTTACAACAAAATATATCTTGGAACATCGTCTCCTAAAAGTTCAGTCCTAAAGATAGGCCAACTCTATTCCCGTTTAACAAGTATATATATTTTTACTAAGGCCATCACTCTGTTTTCCTTGTGCAGACATTAATTAACTTGGCGTATTTTGGGTCCAACTCAGCTATCCATTCCTTGGTGGGACAAGCTCATGCTCGAGTCAATTGACCAGTAAGTTGTCAATGTTAACGTACGGCCATATACGTAACAAAGAGATTGATAACTTCTTTGATGGGTCATAGCTAGATAGAAATCTTGACATGCTCTATTACCACAGAATCACCGACAAGTCTAGGGATGAGTAAGTAATTGTCAAATTCTAGTGATAAAACATAATGCATAAGTCTGGGCTTGAATGCTTCAGAACTGGCCGTACTAGATTTGGGGCCCAGCCTGGGCTCGATACTTTGACCCAGTCCAGCTCCATATTTTTCACCCTTATTGTATATATATGTTACCTTGACTTACCTGGTGTAACCCTCTTCCTCTATTGCATTATTTCACAACACCTCGCACCCAGGGGTGCATCGTGCCAACCCAAAGACGAACGTGTACGGAATTTGGATGAATCTGGTCTAGATTATAAATATAAGGCTTAATTACCTTACAGGTTCATGTGGCATCCAACTTTTACAAAATAGTTCCTGTGATATGACTTTCAATAAACGGTCTCCGTGGTATAGTTTTGAGACAAATTAGTCCCTCTGTCCAAATCACGCGTTGACACGTATTTTTTAGCATTAGTATCCAAATCACGAGTGATATACTTCTATTAGCTCGTATACTAGTCTCAACCTCAGCCTTAGACTCAATTGGTTCGATCCGGTGGAATAAACGCGCGAGATTCATCTTCCACGACGGCTGCTGACGTATTAACGCGTGAATGACAAGTGACATGTACAACACTCTCCCGTTAAGTGGGTAACGAAAGTTAGATGGAGGGATTAATTTGTCTCAAAACTATACCACAGAGACCGTTTTGTTGAAAGTCATACTACATGAACTAATTTGTCTCAAAACTATACCACATGGACCGTTTTATTGAAAGTCATACCACAGTTACTATTTTGTAAAAGTTGGATACCACATGGATTGGTGAGGTAATTAAGCCTAAATGTAATGACCCTGAACAGTCTAACCGTCCCTGCTCTAAAATAATCTATTAATATATAAATATATAATCTATTTATATATAACTACTACAGGAACAAAAAATAATGAGCCGAGCCGACGCTTCCTCTGAATTTTATAGGGCCGGGCCATTGGATTCTCTGATGCTCCAAATCCTCGCTCGCTGTTGCTCAAAGTGCTGAACGGGCCCAATAAGGCATTAGCAAATAACTCTTCAAAGTTAGAACTGCACGCATATATCCAAAAGGGCAAAAAGGAGTTTTTCACTTTAAGGCATGTTTGAGACCCCAAATATTTGGGGTCTCAACAAATCGAACAAACCAAATAAACTCCAAAATTTTTAACTTTTATACCTACACACTTCACCTTTCACGGACCCAAATAAATCTCAATAAAGTAAAGATTCCCAAAATTTCGGGAATATTCCCCAATTTTTTGGCAAACAAACATCCCCTTATATACAGAAAAATATATACTTCTGAGGATGTTTTAACTTTTAAAACCATTTACAATAATATTCCTGAAAACAACAGCATATTTTCAGAAGATATAAAAAACAAATATATTTTTAAATGATGTTATTTTCAAGATGTTAGATGTTTATTAAAAGAACTTATAGAAAAATTATGGGGTTTGTTCCCCAATTTTTTCACTTTCCAATTTTTTCAAATAATTATAAAATAATCTCTCTCTCCTCGTTAAATTATAAAATAATATTATACTATTCAATTAAATCTTCTCTCTCCTTATTTTTCACTAAACTTTTCCACGAACACCCCAATTATTTGCAAAGTAATCAATTACCTTTGCCACGTGCAACCTGTTGGAATATACATACAAACGAATGAAGAAAATAAAAAAATAAAACGCCAAACGAAGGTGAGAAAGACAATCGCTTTCGTGTACACTTGAGGCTTCCGTGGGGAGAGAGAGAGAGAGAGGTTGGCTGAGGATCCTTCCTTGTGCTTTTGCCTTTGCTTGCATCAACCTCTCCTTCTTGTCAACGCCCATCTGAATTCCGCCTTTGCTGCTTATTATTCTTCCTCATCCTTGAATCTTCTGCGGTCATGGCTACCACTGGGAACAAGAACATCAATTCCAAATTGGTGAGGACTTTGTCTCTTACACCTCTCTTTCTGAGCTGGTTTTTGTGTTCAATGGTTATTTTTTGTTAGGTTGGGTGCTTTTTCGTCAAAATTCTGATGAGTGGTTTGCTCTGATTCTCAAGAACTTTAGTTTGCCTGTGGATGGTTTTTATGCAAATTGTGCTACGGGTTTAGCTTAATTCTTAATAATTCTGTTTTCGTCCTGGATAGGTTTGATTCTGATTCCGATAGATTTCTGGCTTAAATCCTCAAGAATTTTGTTTGGCCTGTTTGTAATTCTGATGCAATTTCTGATTTTGTGGTTTGCTTTTATTCCCGAGAGTTGTTTGGATCGTGCGTGATTTTGATACAAACTCTGATGAGGGTGTGGCTTAGTTCTCAAGGTATTTGATTTGGTTGTTCATAATTTTGATGCGAATTCTGGTGTGTCTGACTTAGTTCTCAACGGTATTGTTTGTCTCGGGCATGATTTTGGACGCAAATTTTGGCATACGTAAGGCTTTTCTCATTTTTTTTCAATTGTGCTCATAGTTTCTATATTTCTTATTAGCCGTGGGAGACGGATTTGCTTTTATACTTTGTATCTGTTATTGTCATCTTTTCCCTGCTTTTGGTCATGCTTCTCATGCAAACCAGAAGTAGGTACAGCGCATTTGTTTTATATTTTCCAAAAGTTGTGATTTAGTTCTGGACAATATCCGGATGCTTCTTGTATCCTAGAGCTTGCTTGCTTATTTTTTTCTTAACTGAATATGCAAGTCATACTGTGAGATTAGTTTTTGGTTAGGACTATATTGTTCTCATTATCTTCTATTCTTTTGTTCCCTTTCTATTTTTTTCTTCTTCTGAAATTGCTTGACTTGATCCTGAGTTGCACATGGTTAATGTTTGATGTTTTGCTTCAGGTGCTTCTTGGTGATGTTGGAGCTGGGAAGTCTAGTTTAGTTTTGCGCTTCGTTAAAGGGCAATTCATTGAGTTCCAGGTTGGGTGCTAGTAATGTTGTTGGATCTATTATGTTTTGAGTTGAAGCTTTGCCTCGTAGATCCAGGAGGTTGACTTTGTGTCATTGAATATTTGTAGGAATCAACTATAGGTGCTGCCTTTTTCTCACAAACATTGGCCGTAAATGATGCAACTGTAAAATTTGAGATTTGGGACACAGCAGGTCAAGAGAGATACCATAGCTTGGCTCCTATGTACTACAGAGGAGCTGCTGCTGCAATAATAGTGTATGATATTTCAAACCAAGTAAGTTAATCACGTGAAAATTTCTTAGCAGGCTTTACTCTTGCACTTTTTAAATGTGTTCAAAAGGACTGTTTCAAATTTGCTTTTAATATTCTCCCTCTAGTAGATATGAACTGAAAGGAGTTTTTTTTCTCCCTCGTGATTGGACTTTTGGAAAAAATAGTATTGAAATATCTAATGAGAAGTTGTCATGTCAGAATGAGGTTTGAGATTTGAAACATCTATATCAGCTTCTTCCTCTATGAAATTTGATGATATTGTTTTTGAATTTTATTCTTTTAAGTTATCGGGCACAGAAGTTGGAAAAACGTTTAGATGTCTGGATTGCTTTGGCGCAGGATAGAATTTTTGCAGGAAGATCTTGAATGAAAAACTTCAGTGAAAATGATAGAAAAACAGCATGTGTGATTTTTAATGTGACTTCAAGTGTTTTGTTGACTCATCATTGTCAGCCTATAGATGTTTCATGTTCCTTTTTTTTCGGCAGGGGATGAGGGTGGGGGGGGGGGTTGTTCTTGTAAGGGGATCGATTGACTTCGTACTAGAGCAATGTGGTAAAGAAAGTTGTTATTTCCCCCACTAAACAGCAAGAAACTTATATTTTACTGTGACATCTATACAGCGAGACACTTATATTCTTTGAAATCTATTGGAATTGGAAATTTAAGGTCATAGCAATGTAAATAAATATCCTCACGGAGTAAAATTCGCCCAAATATTAGAGTCCATGGCCAAAGAAAATGATTTAGGTTTTCCCTAGTGGGGGATCTGTGTAGTCAATTTTTCAACATATCTGTTTATATTATTCTTCATAATGATTTGAGTTAGTTTTTCTCCTTGTACAGAGTCACATATTGTTTCTATTTGCACCCTAAATCTGCTGCTTGGATGGTTATTGAAAGTGGAGAATTATTTTGATAGTGCTAACTTTGGGCTTCATTACCATTATTTAAGCAAAGGGCGCATTTGTTCTCTTCTCTTTTAGGCCTCGTTTGAGCGCGCGAAGAAATGGGTCCAAGAACTTCAATCACAAGGTAGTATTCTGCATTCTATGTTGTACCATCGAAAAAAAGATGCTTCTATGTGTATATACCTCTCTCTTTATTAGCTCTTGCAAATAGTCTTCTTCAGGTGGCATCCATGGGTCCTATTCTGATTTGGTTGCATCACTGACTCAACATACTACCTCATATTAAATTTTGTGGGAGAAAATTATCATTACTAAGATGGGGTTTTCTTTCAACTTATATTCTTCTAGAATTTCTTATATAAGTTGTTTTCCTTTTTGTTGCCACAAGGCAATCCAAATATGGTCATGGCACTGGCTGGCAACAAAGCAGATTTGGTAGATACGCGAAAGGTGGCAGCAGAGGCAAGTCCTAGATCTCTGCTTTAATTAATACACTGTTTAATTGTTGATTAGCCTCGATCTCCCTTTAGCAAATCATGCAAATGTGAAGTACTTCAGCAGCTTAACAAGATCATAAACTTCCAAAGTTTCAAAGAGTGTCAATTTTAGCATTAAAAATATAATTAGCATGTTTGATAATCATTTGATTCATGATTTGTCAAGAGGTCAGAGGCTGCTGGTATAGTGTTGCAGTTGACATGTTTGCAGGAGGTATTATTTTCTAGTAATTGATGCCACTTTTGGTGTCTTTCACTCGTTCAGACTTCTCCTGGGAAAATGGAAGGTTTTTTTTCTTGGGGGGGGGGGGGGGGGGTTGAAACTTAAAGGGGGGCTCTTGCCCCCCTGGGTCATATGAAACTTATTATAAAACTTATATTTTCTATAAATTTGAGTGAGAAAAAAATTATTAAACTCCATATAGATTAGTTTTTTTTTTAACTTTTCTTTAAAAAAGAACTGTTAATTTATTTTGTACATGAAGATATGAGCTGTGGAATATATATGAACCTATTTGTTAATATATTATATATTACTCCCCGCCCAAGCAAAAAATTCTAGGTCCGCTACTGCAAACTTTGTTCTGTTGTTTTTATCTTTATTCTTCCTCACATGGGGACAAATTATCTAATATTGCTCATGCATTTTTACTCGACAGCCATTGCAGTTAATGCAACTAAAACGTCATTTTTTTTGGAGGATTATGCATAAAACCCAATTGGGTGAAGACTTGTTTAATCATTGATGAATAGTGGAAGTTCTAATTTGATACCTTCATTGAGAAAGTTGCCAAAAGTCCTCAGATACTTGAAAAAGTTGCAATTTGGTCCTTTCATCAGTCATAGCCAAAAAATGTTGGAAAACCAATATTAGGATAAGTGGCATATCCCCGTGGATAGTTATCCACATGGCATAGATATTCCAGCCCAAGAATCTTGACTTTTAAAATTTTGAATTTCAGTAGCTTGGGTAGTTTTTTTTTTTTTTTTAAGTTTCTGTTAAATTACGATGGACTTGATTATACCTTTTGGGATCTTATGGACCAAATCAGAGATTATGTGTACTTCTAAGTGCTAGAATAGGTATTTGCCCCACCTTACTCTGACGTCTTGTAGAATCTGTTGAATGGCTTCACAGTCCACATGTTTGTTATCCATTAGTTTGTGTTGCTTATGTGATTGCTACATTTTTACAGGAAGCACAACAATATGCTCAAGAGAATGGCCTTTTCTTTATGGAAACCTCTGCAAAAACTGCAGCCAATGTGAATGACATATTCCACGAGATAGGTATGTTTCTATGGGGATTACTTAGAGGTGCCTTGCCTTCTGAAACGTAGATTTGAAACTGAAATATAAAGTAGAAGTTTATAAGATGGTGGGCCTTTAGGTTGGGGAATCAGCTCCATGTCAAATCGAAAAGGGCCCTGAATGAAGAACCAGTTTAGATTGTATGCAGGCACAGATAATATCTTCCATTTAGTATCTAACATTTTGAGATCTGTTTCTGCATTTGGACTTTATGGATACTGTTGGCTGGTAAGTTATTCAGGAGAAACTTTTTCACGTATTTCTGACATCATTATTTGGAAGATAATCCTGAAAACTTAATGGGGACCAACGTATCCACCCTAAGTATTTTTTAAAGCCAATATCTGCCATGGCTGCAGAAACGCAAAATGCCTGTTTCTATCGATGGACAATTGCTCTGCATGTCAGTTTGCGCATGTATTATGTCTGTTTGTGAAATTGTTGATGATGGTATTGTTTTTTTGTGCAGCAAAAAGACTACCTCGAGTGCAGCCACAGAACCCATCTGGAATGGTTCTTATGGATAGACCTGCAGAAAGGGTAGCAAGTGCATCCTGTTGCTCTTAAAAGATCTTTGGTCTCCTGCTACTTGCCTGCTTGTATCTTCACAGTAAAAATCAAAAGTTGAAGTTGTCAATTTTCGTATCTGTGTACAACTCATTCAGAACTGTAAATGCATGTTTGTTCGGGTGCTTTATTTTGTGGCAGTAAATGATTGTGGATAATGTCATGGAATGACGTGGTTTGCTTCACAGTTAGAAATTTAGCATGCTTTAGCTGCCAATAAAACAATGTTTGTTTCAGTGAGTAGCATACTTGACTGTAAGCAGATTATTATACTTATTGAAAGGCCCACGGTACATTGGTTCTAGAAGGAAGCGTAAATCACCTTGCAGTTTTAGGAGGATAAACATTTGCGACAGATCCACGAGGAAATGTAAGAACTGTTCCTCGCAGAAAAACCTGTTCTACACCCCCAATCTTTCGCAAATTGTTGCAAATTTGTGCCTTGGGCATTAGACTGAAAAATTAAAACGGTAGACAAAACTAATCGTTGCTATACAGAAAGGCTGGTTGGTGCTTTGCCGAAGAAACCTGCAGTATGCCATGTAATACAGAGGCTTTCCAGTTCTACAATTGTAGACCTTCCTAAGTCGAGGTAGTAGATGACACTTCGATTTACTTGTCAGAAAGAAGTTGAGGTATGCATAATATGTTGAAGTAGCCCTCGAAATGGCGCCGCTGCCCTGGCTTCCCATGCCTTGGGTCATGAGTCCTCTGCTTCTTCCCTCTAAAATTTCTGGCTGTTAGTGACACTGGTTTGTAGCTCTTCCCTGAGAATGAGCCAAGTGAAGACCGTCCAGCAGAGCCCTTAAAAGCTCTTCCTGGCCATGGCTCTCCTAACCTTTCAAAAGCTCCTAAAAACTAGCATATTTTTTACCCCTTTTTATGGATATTTGAATTATTTTTTTATATTTTATTCAATTTGACTCTAAATTTTTTTTCATGTGATTGGTACCCCGATAATTAATTCCTGGCTTCTTCCCTATATGTAGTAGTACATCTCTGTCACAGCTTCCAAAGAAAGACACTTCTGGTTTTTGGACTCTTAGGTTTCTAGCAAAACAAGAGAGTTGATGGTCATGGACTAGAAAGGTACACCCAAGAATTCTATGGAAGCCCAATAAGGTCCCATTTTGGGCCGAATCCAGGCTACATAATAAACTCCAACTGGGTTGGGCCATATTGTTTTTTGTCCTGCCTTATTTATTTATTTATGTATTAAAATGATATCTCCCGGCATCTTTTATGCTAATGTATCGAGAGGCCCAAATGAATGTCAGGCAACTATTTGAAAATTAAGAGGGATCCACCATATTTTATCCGAGAGTTGTGGAAGGTTTGTCCTTTTATATATATATATCATTTTTACGCTTTTTGTTGCATGTGCATGCCCCTACTTAGGAACCAGCTAGCATATAGAAGCTGCATGTGCGTAATCATAGAAATTATAGAATATAGAGGTCCAGTTCAATTGTTGGTTAGTTGCCATGCAATGAGAATATATCCACCTCATAATTCTCTTGAACCAGCCAAAACCATACAAGAATGTAGATTCGTTTTTCAAGCAAGGAAAGCAAAATAGAGAAAACAAAACACCGCTGAGTCAAGAAACTGCGCCGGCCCATGCCTCAATATTCTTGCGTGGGCCAAAAAGCATCAGCATACATAACACAGCAAGAACCACCATAATTATTAACTACCACGTCTAGCTAGGACTATATTTTATGTAGTCCTTGAGCGGCTGAAGCCAAAGCACAGTCCCTGGGGTGAAACCCAATTCTCTCTTTCTCCAAGTCGTATACAACCTCCACATTTTGCTGTTGGAAGTTCCCGAATACCCCAGCAGGCCCGTAATCCGCATCATCCATGCTTTGGAACAATAGGCATTTCACTACCGTGGAGTTAATTGGTGCACCCATGGCATAGAAATGACTTCCTTGAGATAAAACAAGGCTCACATTATTTAGGAAATGGAAAGTTATTGAAGGAAGAAGGAGATCATGATCCAGGAACGATGTATTATTTGTGCATGGAACTCTATAACAAAGGTCAAATCCTGTTCGCATCTCGATATCCTTGGCTCTAGGATAGGACGTTATTACTGACTGGAGAACTGAAAGGAGTTGTGAATACAATGGCTCGGGAAGGTGAGTGTAAGTGGTTCCCGAATCTATCAGCATGGCTCCATTACCACGCAAATCAAAATCCCTCAAGTTTGATGGCACGTTGATTTTGCTGAAGTTGCCTACAGTTATTGCCTCTAGACCAATATAATAGAAATTAGGGTACATGGGACTCTTCAACATCGGGGTGAATTGCAAATAGTCTTTAGAAGATATAGCAACATCTCCTATGACTAACGGGCTGGATATGTTAGGGTTATTTGCAAACTTAAAGGCCAAGAAGCAGTGAGAGAATCCCTTTCGTAGGAACCCTACCTGGGAAGGGAGAGAAAGAGCACCCCTGCCAAACCCTGCAATCCCAATAGGTTCTCGATATGTAGACCCAACACACCCAAAACAGAACATTGGAATTTCCCTTGTGACAGTAGGGCTATTTCCATGAACCATAAGTGTATCCCTAGTTAGTGTCCCAGTGACAACCCCACCTGCACCATAGGAATAAGCAAATGAAGGACATGGTCTGGAGCATGAGGATTTGAGAAGGGTGGACAATGAGCACCCAGCCATAGTGCACGTGTCAAAGTGACTATCTGAGCTATGGATGTCAACGCAGAAGGAGCTAGCACAAAAGTCCCTGGCTGAAGAAGAAGAAAAAGAGGGAGAGAAAGAGGCTTCCAACTTGTTGTTCCTTATATAGTCATCACAATCCATGCAATCAAAAGATAGATTCCCACAAGGAACCCAAGTAAGGTCACTCCCAGTATCCATGTACACTTGGATGACTTGTGGAGGTGTCCCCAGACTAAGAGATATTAAATACCCATCTCTAACCGCCCTTAACGGCTCCATCATGTCTAACACTTCTGACGGTCTCTTTGACGAGTTCCTCGAGGCTTTTGGAGAATGAAGGGAAGTCCTAGAATGGGTCATACCAAGGACCAGAGAATGAGAGTTTCTCTGCCTTCCTAGATCAGTTTGGCTGACAGTCGACATTAATGCCGTGAGTAGAATTAGGAAGATGAGAAAGGTGCCAATTTTGAAGGGTGCTGCGGCCATTGTGGCTTTTTCTTTGGGTCTGTTTTGAGCTGAATAGAGTACTAGAGCCGGGCGTGTGTATTTATAGAAGGGATTTGGAAAGTTAAATGATTGGTTTAAAAGTTAACAAGCTGAAGCTAACCTTTGCATGTTTACAGGATGAATTTGACACACGTCTCCATTAGGAGATATTTCATGATCATGGCATCCACCGTACGCGTCCACGCGACGACCAACCGTATTTATTTTATATAAAAGTTTCCTATACTTAATTATATATTAATATTCTTGTCAGTAAAAAAGTGTCAGTGATATTTGATAAGGATAATGGCCATCCAATGGTCGATGACGGCAATTACTATTCCAATTAGGATTCTAGTATCAATGGTAGTTCATTGAAATTAATACTAATTCCCTATATATAGATACTAGGAAGAATAAAATCACAAAGAAACAAGCATTAAAAGGACCTTTTTCGTCTTGTCGTCTAGCTAGAATAATCAAGTCAGACATAAGCTGGAAGAATCCTCTATTAAAAATAAGTTATGATCGAGTGCATGCGTCTCAAATTCATTCCCATGCCCTGTAGCCAGAGCCTCCTTCAGTTGTCGTTGTTCAGTCAATTTACGCTGACAATTAATGTATTGGGAACTTTCTAGTCTGCAGACATGTGCGCCGTATATTTTCTGCCTTAGATAAATACAAAGTTGTGTTTCGCTGATCAATTTAAGAGTAATCACTGGTAGGCGTTTGATATAATCACTGGTAGGCGTGATCACCTCTATCGGTTGTGTGCCAGTTTACCGGCAAACCGGCACGGGTAACCGGTGACCAATGATACTGGTGAAATTGGCGATGGCGGTGAAACCGCCCACTGCTGGGCGGTTCACCACTACCTCATAATTTCTTTTCTTTTTATTACACTTAAGACGCACGGTGTCGTTTCTCATTCGCTTTTAAGATTTTATGCTTTCCCTCTCCTCGATCCTTCACTTTCTCTCTCGAGCATCTCTCTCTCTACCCCTCTCTCTCACGCAGCTTTGTCTCTCTCAATTGCAGCTTCCCTCTCTACCTCTCGAATCTCTCCCTTTCTGCAACTCTAGCTCTCCATATCTCTCACCTTTGGTTGAGTTTGCGATTCGGTTGAGTTTGGTGATTATTTACTATTTGGTTGAGATTTGTTTGAATTTTCTTGTGATTTAGAGTTTTAGTCGATTTTTTGCGCTTTACCAAAATGACGGCAATAACTGGCGAAACCGCCACTGTTGGGTGCCGGTTTCCTCTCATAAGAGTGCTGGTTGTGATTGTCCAAAAATGGACACCGCCCATAGCGATGGAGGCAATAACCGTCACTGTCACCGCTTATGCACAACCCTAATCACTAGATAGCTAATCTGGATTCATGTTTGAGCCATTGGAAATGTGTCCAACAATAAATATTTTTTTTTGGGATATATACTTTTAATCTCTGTCAAATTGTTAATTAAAATGACGAAAATTCGGCCTCAACTCACTTTGTATATGTTGAAGATATTGTTATAAATTCATTAAGTTATCAAGAGTATTATTGTCAAACAGATAGTGCAAAAGATCTAATATTTGTAATTGGAGGGTGCATTGTATCAAAGTAGCTAGCAGATAGTTTTGAGTACAAAATATCTAATATTAGTAGTTGATAGTTGACTATTATCTATTTATATAGATTTCGGTGATGATGAGTGAAAACTGTGAAATTAATGGTATATATGCTACTGATTACTAATTTTTGTCATAACAAAAGGTGTATAAGCTGGGCGAACTTTTGTGATCTCGTACGTCTTTGAAGCAGTGAATCGCGACCCAGATGACTTAAAGAATATATATTTACAAGATGATCAATTCAGATTCAGATTCTTCTCAGGATAGCTATTAGCAATAGCCTCATGTCATGATAATATATATTACAAGGTCAATTCAGATTCCACGTTGTAGATACCAAAAAGTTTGCTTTCGAGATTTCTTCTGGTTGGAAGTACTATATATATATATATATATATGTTAAAGAAGAACCAATTAATAAAGAAAGTAACTACTTTTTTTGTTGCTTTATCAACCATGAACTTGAAGGGAACGATGGTACGGGACTAAAATATAGTAAACACCAAGAAAGTGAAGGAATTCGAAGTTTGGTTTACGCAATATTTAATGGAAAGCATATATATCACTTGCCAGTTGTGGCAATAGTGTACTTTGAAGAACGTGCATGAAAATTTAATTTATTATATCTTTATACATATCACGTCTATATGCATAAATCGAAGAGTATTCTAGTGATGTGTCAACGTGCATTCACATGAAAAATGAAGAAAAAAAAAAGCAATATTATTTGTGTATGTTAGTGTATATTTGAATATTGGTGTAGTTCCGTGTCAATCAAAGTCCGAATTGAGTTATGATTTCTTATCAAATAAGTTTAGTCTTAGTGTTTAAGAGGATAAGCAAGATTTTCTCGAGTTTTGATAAGAATGCACTACAGAATAAAGATAAACATTTGAAATTCTGATGGAGTTGCATGCATCTGATAATTAGAATAAGCAGATAAACCTTATTCGATGTTGAAGAACGATTTCGTTCACAAATAGTCCATAAGAAGACCCTCATAGGATTGAGGTGAATGCTACACGGAGCAGGTCTAAGTTGGATTACTTACATTATTACATCGAGATAGTCAGAGTTAAGCAACACAAGTTGTCCGTGTTAGAATCATCGTTTGTAAGATTTTTCTTCTTAGTGGATTTCGCGTGACACATATAGATCGAAATAGTTTTTTTTTGAAGCACCCTTCAAAAGTTTTCCACTCTGTCAACAAAAATACCATCTCTTTGTGTGATTGAATGTTTTTTATTTTTTTTGCATATTTTTTTGTTAATTGAATTGATATTTGTTAGAATCTAGACTCGATAGATTTTGAACGTGTTCAGAAACTATCGCATAGAATATTAATTGATATTAAATACCTATTTACTCCTGGTCTCTAAGTGATGTTTGAGTCTAAATCAAATTTTTTAGTGCCTATATTACTCACAAAAGAAAGGTGCCATGCTGGTATAATTCCTTAAATATTATTTGGATATAATATATATGTAGTACCTATATTGGAATAAAAGAGAACGAGAGTTGGCGTGCTTTTTATTTTATGACTGATAATGTAAGTTTCCTAAGCAGGAATAAGGAAAGTGATGAGCAGGATCCCTTGTTTGAGATTCATGCCAAATTACCAATTATAGACAACGTCACATGGAACATGACTGGAAAACACATGAGGTTATGCGCAGCTAGGATTTGCGGCAGTGTGTAGTGGCAGGCATCTGCGACGCAAGTACGTACATCCATATGGGTTGGTTGGATAGTTATTAATTGCTTCTTGAACCACCTTAAAAACAAATTAAGTATAGCTCGTGTATGTTAAACTAAAAGGGAGCTTTTTCAAAGATTTCTGTCGATGCAAGTGCTAGACGACTAGTACTTTGCTTTATAAAACCTAGTACGCACGATCATCATGACGTAACTGTCTAGCTGTCATTCGTTGTTAGCTAACTATTATTCGTTTCGGATTACGAAAGAAACAACGAATTAACCAATCAACGTACCTTTTACCCGGTGTAGCGGTCTCTAGTATGGTATCTATATATATATATATATATATATATATATAACTCTAGGATTAGAATATTCTATAATTTTTTACTCGAATTTTATGTAATGTAATTTAAAGGGATAGACACAAGTAGATCTTATGTCATTTAATGTTTCTTGTATTTATATTTTATCAACTTTATAATGAAAATTCACTTGTTGTGTCTATCTATTTTTGAGTTGTATAAATAAAAGAAAATTGCAGAGGATCTTGATCCACGTAATTTTACTGTCTAGAATTTAAATCACACCTTGCCTTGTTGGGTATTTGGGTGTTCCTCAAATAATATTGGTGCACTTAGCTATATATACGTGTGAGATCTGTGTGCCTCACTAATGCTCTCATGAGGGGTTCCGCGACATGAGTTATGGGTATTTTATCGAAATTTTGGATAATATTTCCAAAATTTTGGGAATATTTTGAATGTTGAAGTTTATTGGGGTTTATGAAAAGATTGAAGTATATGTGTAAAAATTAAAAATTTTGAAGCACGTTTGTTTTGTTGGAAATTTTAGACCCTCAAAATTTTGGGCAAACAAACATTTCCTATAAATCTTTGTCCAGTTATCTGCTCAAACGTGCACTTGGTGAAACATTACATTATAACTGATCTTTATATATATCTCGAAGCTCCGTGATCACCTCTACATATATATAGTAAACTCGTGCTGATCGAGGATGGTGAGCCGGCCGGCATGCATTCTTGCCCTCTGGATTCAGCCGAGCTTGTACGTTATAGATTTCTACAGCCTCCAGATCATTTCCAAAGGGGAAAAAAAGAGAGAGACATTTCACAAATGAATGAAAATAATACCGTATCTTCTTTCATTTAAACAGTGAAGTATTTATATACAAGTGAATGAAATAATAGAGTTAAAGAAAATGACTAACTAACTGAACATAGTTATAACTAACAGAGTTATAACAACTGCGTAACAGTTGTAGTAATAATTCAATTTCTAACTCTATTAGCCCCCCTCAAGCTGGGCTATGGATATTCAAAAGTCCAAACTTGGTTACAAGAATCATAAACTGATCAAAAGACAAAGGTTTAGTAAGGAGATCAGCCAACCGATCCTCGGAAGAGACATGAAGAGTTTTAACAAGTCCTTGCTGCACCATGTCACGAACCAAATGACAATCGATGTCAATATGTTTGGTTCGTTCGTGGAAGACCGGGTTGGCTGCAATGTGAAGCGCAGCCTTGCTATCACAAAATAACAAAGTCGGTTGATCATGAAAAATGAGGAAATCCTTAAGTAGAGCAGTAAGCCACTTTAACTCATAGCAAGCCATAGCCATGGATCTATATTCAGCTTCGACAGATGATCGACTTACAGTCACTTGCTTCTTGGATTTCCATGAAACAAGCGAATCACCAAGAAAAATAGTAAAGCCAGTAACCGAGCGTCGAGTATCGGGGCAAACAGCCCAATCCGAATCACAAAAGGCCTTGAGCTGAAGAGAAGAGGCACTAGAGAGAAAAAGACCTTGACCAGGACTGGACTTGAGATATTTCAGAACCTTGATGGCTGCATCATGATGGGGCTGTCGAGGCTGAGACATAAACTGACTCAAAGTGTTAACAACAAATGATATGTCTGGACGAGTGATTGTGAGATAAAGAAGATGTCCCACCAATCTGCGATAAACACTAGGATCAGCAAGTAAAACACCATCTGAGGTAGTAAGTCTGAGATTACAATCCATAGGTGTGCGAGCAGGTTTGGTGGCCAACAAACCAGCATCTTCAAGCAATTCCATAGTGTATTTGCGCTGACAAAGAGAAATATCAGCAGCAGACCGTGCCACTTCAAGGCTAAGAAAGAATTTTAGTAGTCCAAAGTCTTTGAGCTTGAACTGAGAATCTAAACAAGACTTCAACTCAGTAACAGATGCATTAGAATTACTGGTAATTACAATGTCATTGACGTATACTAACAAAGCAAGAAAAACAGAACCAGTGGTTTTAGTAAATAGAGAATAGTCTGATTTCAACTGGTGAAAACCATATGAAATCAGCGTAGTGGAGAACTTACTAAACCACTGACGACTTGCTTGTTTTAAACCATATAAAGATTTTTTTAATTTGCACACTCTAGTGTCACCGGGATGCGAAAATCCAGGGGGAAGCTTCATGAAAACTTCTTCATCTAATTCACCATGCAAGAAAGCATTGTTCACATCTAATTGATGTAAACTCCAGTTATGAATTGCTGCCAAAGCCAAGAGACATCGAACAGTAGTGAGCTTTGCAACAGGACAAAAAGTATCAAAATAGTCAATTCCTTCTTGTTGTGTATACCCCTTTGCAACAAGGCGAGCCTTATACCTTTCAAGAGTACCATCAACACGAAATTTACACTTGTAAACTCATTTACAGCCAATTGCCGTCTTGTTAGGAGGTAACTCAGTCACTGTCCAAGTATTATTAAGTTCAAGAGCTGTGATTTCAGCTCTCATTGCCTCTCTCCATTCGGAGAACTTAACAACTTGATGAAAGTATTGAGGTTTAGGATGACTACTAATAGCTAAGGTAAAGGCTCTACGAAGTGGGGACAATTTGGAATAGGAAATAACAGAAGACAAAGGATATGAAGGGAAGGAAGAGAGTAAACCTTTATCCAGGAGCTGATTTGAAGTGCTAGATGAAGTCTGAGCCAATTGACAGTGATATTCCTGCAGATAAGAAGGCTTATGTTTGATTCTAGTTGACCTGCGAAGAGATGGATTTGAAAGCATAAGATCTGTAGAAATGGATAAATGACCAGAATCTGCACAAAGAGGTGAGGGAACAGAAGTTGTAATTGGTAATGAGGATGCAAGAAGTGTTTGTGGAAAAGAGGAAGGAGGATTGATGGATGTATGAGAGGTAGCTTTATGAGTAGGAGATTGAATATAAGAAGTATTATCAGTTATAGGATTCGGAGGAGCTGGAAGTACAAGATGTTGAAGAGCATCAGAAGAAGGTGAAGGAATTGAAGTACAATTTTCAAAGGGAAAAATGCTTTCATGAAAAACAACATGTCTAGAAATGACAATGTGATTAGTAGCAGGATCTAACAATTTATATCCTTTGATGCCAGGAGGATAGCCAAGGAAAACGCAAGGGATAGCCCGGGGATCGAATTTATGTCGAGAGTGAGAATGAGTAGAGACATAAGCTAAACAACCAAATGTTCTAAATTGAGAATAATTGGGTTGTTTCTGGAATAAGATTTCAAAGGGTGAACGATTGTGTAATATAGGTGTAGGGAGTCGATTGATGATGTGAGTGGCAGAAAGTATGCAATCACTCCAAAAATGGACAGGTAAGTGAGCTTGAAAACGTAGGGAACATGCTACATTTAAAATATGCTGATGTTTTCTTTCTACAACGGAATTTTGCTGAGGTGTATAAACACAACTTTGTTGATGTAAAATTCCTTTGAGATGAAAGAATTCATGCATATTAAACTCGAGACCTTGATCAGAACGCAAGGTCTTGACAGAAGTGCTAAATTGAGTTTCAACCATGTAACAGAAATTTTTAATACATGATCGAGTATCAGATTTAGCTTTAAGGAGATATATCCAAGTACATTGTGACAAGTCATCAACGATGGTGAGAAAATATCGAAAATCATCATAAGAAATGACTGGAAAAGGCCCCCAAATGTCACAATGTATAAGCTGAAAAGTGATGTAGATTGAGCAACACTAGACTGAAATGAAAGCTTCTTTTGTTTACTCAAATGAAAAATAGAACAATGAGGTGGAGTCTGTAAAGTAACAGGGGAAGAATCGGGTAAGGCATGTTTTATTAATTGTAACCGAGAGTCAGAGAGATGACCCAATCTACAATGCCAGAGAAAATTGGGACGAGATGAACTCTGATTACACAAAACAGATGAACTAGAATCAATTAAAGCATCAGATGTCTGCAGTAAATGATAGAGGCCATTAAAAAGCTTAGCAACTCCAATCGTCCTCCATGGAACAAGGTCCTGAACATAACAACAATTATTAAGAAAAAACAAACAACAAGAAATGTCAGATGTTAATCGACTAGCAGAGATGAGATTAACAGAAAACTAAGGTATGTAGAGAACATTGTGTAAAACAAGACCCGAATGAATGTGGACTGTTCCCCGATGAGTAGCAAAAATATGCTGATTATTAGGCAAGTTGATTTTAATATGAACTGGAGAGATATTCATGGTTAGAAAATGAAAAAACCCAACCATATGGTCAGTAGCCCCAGTGTCAATTATCCATGTATTGGAAGGATTTTGACACTGAGTGAGATGATATGAATCTGAATTGACAGAAACGATACCTGAAAAATGGGGAATAAGAGAGGATGAATGATTAGATGTAAGTGGAGCATAAGCATGATTAACAGATGGAGAGTTTGAGGAGCTTATGACTGGTTGATGCTGAAGAGAAGCAACAAAAGGTTGACACTGTTCTTGAATGGTAGATAACCCGGGCATTTGACTGCATTCCTGATCAAGACTAGCATTGTGAACAGCTGGTTTGGATTTAAAACCAGGGGGAATCCATGTAATCGGTAACATTTTTCCATGATATGACCAGTTTTACCACAGTGCGTGCATACTGGTTTGGATTTTCCTCCATAGCCTCTTGCAACATCGGTTTTCAAAGCCATCACAACAGAATCTGTCGTGGAAACCATAGTACCGAGGTGCTCTTCTTCTTGAATGATCAAAGAGAAAACTTTGTTAATGCTTGGAAGCGGATCAGATAGGAGAATCTGTCCTCTAGCATGAGCAAATTTCTCATTCAATCCCATTAAGAACTGGAGAATAAATTCTCGTTCTTGAGCAGCAACAATAGACTTGGTTGCCTTGCACTCAGAACCACAAACACAAACATCTAGAGGGCAATAAGCCTGAAGCTCGTCCCAAAACATCTTCAGTTTTGTAAAATAAGCACTGACAGATGAACAATCCTGAGTACAAGTAGCAAAATTCTTACGTTGATGATAAATCTGAGGTCCATTCGATTGAGTGAATCTCTCACGTAGTTCATTCCAAACTTGGCGAGCAGAATCTGTATACATCACCGAACCAGCAATTTCCTTCGAGATCGAATTGATCAACCAAGAAGTGATCATCGTGTCACAACGCATCCAAGAATAAAAAGAAGGATTGTCTGCAATAGGTTTGGGAATGGATCCATTGATAAATCCTAACTTGTTTTTGATCGTAAGAGCCATGATCATTGAACGACTCCAGGTAGGGTAATTTTGTGCTCCAAGAAGTAATTGAGACACCAGAACTGCATCAGGATTCTCAGCATAGTGAAGATATAATGGATTGGAGGAGAGTTCATCCACGTTAGATGGAGAAGGATGATGAGGAGATTGAGAAGGTTGAGATTGAATCGGGGGAGAAATTTGATCAACAGGTTCCGTGGAAGAAGACATGATTTGGGAAAGTAAAGAAAGGATAGAGTTGGAAAATTTTATTTGAGCGGAAGTTTCGAGAAAGCCTCTGATACCATTTCACAAATGAATGAAAATAATACCGTATCTTCTTTCATTTAAACAGTGAAGTATTTATATACAAGTTAATGAAATAATAGTTAAAGAAAATGACTAACTAACTGAACAGAGTTATAATATAACGACTGCGTAACAGCTGCAGTAATAATTCAATTTCTAACTCTATTAAGACAAGAATATGCCAAGCTGCATGCATTAATATTCCCGGCTTTGATGGAAAACTGTGCAGTCTTTTATTTCTGAGCAGTGAGCAGCTATACTAATTTGGACGTACGTGAGTATTAAACTAGCCCCATTTTCCGCATAACATGATCGGAACCTACTGAGGTGGAGATGACGCAACATCCGCTAACCCGCGGGCATACTGATCAGGTGGGACTTTCCAACGGTTGGGTTCTCCCTGTCCACATATTAATGGATTTACTATTTCTGGAAGAAGAACACAGGAGTCACATGGGCTTACTATATCTGGCATAATATATATATAGACCGTTGTATATGCACTATGTTATGTTCGATTACACTGACAAACCACTTGTAAGAAAACTACATTTTTATAAGATTTTACAACCCACAAAGATGTACTTGACTCTACCTGTTCTTTGCCTTTTCGACCAAAAACAGGTATACGATTGTTAAAAATAAGATATTGGAAGATGAGATGACTCCATCATCTGCAATTAAAATTTTCCCTCTTGGAGCGCCGGCAAATCAAGGGATATTTTCCCAACTTCCTACACTTTGCATCTTCAATTATATATCTAATTTAATTTTTGTCTGAAATTTTCAGGTGGGATTATTATATGCGAAAAGTGTTTGCAAAGGTCACCTTTCCAAAGTACTCTCTTCGCCAACCAGATTCATTAGAAGTGCTCATGTTTTCTGGATTGATCATTGGGAGGTGATTTAATTTTATGAGCATAGTTACGTTTTGATCTTCTCGTTTGGTCAAAATATATAGCTGCCTTTATTCTAGATAGTGGCCATTCGAATCATTGATTGAGGGTTGGATTGTGAGACAGACGTCCTAATTAATAGTTAGGTCATTACAAGAAATTCGCTTATTAGCGACCAAAAAAGTGGTCGAAAAAAAATAATTTTTCTTTTTCATTTATCGAAAAAGAACAGTACTGAGGATCACCGAACTTTCATAGTGAAAAATCCGTCAAGATGTAAAAGTTCAAACCACCATAGGAGCTACCCTGTTGGCTTAAACATGCTCCGCAGGATAATTCCGGCCCCTTGGGTGTGGTGCGTACAGTGCCCATCTCATAGCTCTGTGTGCTGTTAATCTAAGACTTGTCTAATGGTAAGAGCATTAATCTCATGTCTATGTAACTTGAATTTGATACGTCGAGCACACGAAGGGCGACTCCCAATCGTTAGGCTAGTGCCCGATTGGATAACCCGTCAACATGTAGTTTAACGCAAAAAGAGAAATTAAGAATACTTAGATTGTAAGTACTCAGCTTGGAGTGTTGCACAGCATAGAAGTCAGCAAGACCAGTTTCGATCTATTAACACAGATCAGTGACAGACAAAGCAATTGGGCTTGCTAGGGATTTCAATGTACGTACGTACATTAATGTTACCATGACCTTTAATGTTTATTTCATGGGCAGATTTTGTATATATATGGACGAACCATGCATTTTCTTCATTTCAATTCTATTTATCATGATGCTAAGGAATTGAGAAAATGGAAAAGAGCTGATCTACCAGAGCAATTAGCAAACACTAGATAGTACTCATGCAGTAACTAGGACCACGTAACAGTACCATTCGCCCGAAGTTGTCTTCCGAACAAATGGAAAGACGCAAATGCATGCAGTACTGGCACTAAAAATATTGCATCACAATACCTAAAATGTGCAACGTGGGAGGGCGAAAACTGTTGCGGTACACCATGGTACAGTTCGACGTGCAATTGATAGCTGATCTAGACATCACTAACTTTGGGACGTCCAGCATTCGATCGCTTTTTGTAATTCCCGAGAATCTTCACAATATATATTTATAACCTCAAGCGAAAAGAGAAAAGGTTTGAGAATCCAATATACAATGATATTAATCCAAAGCGCATATAATTGGCATTATAAAGCAGCGTACGTGATGAAGATCCTCCATTAAGCAAATTAGGAGCATCGCATATGCTAGCTGACAAACCCTGCAACACTGCAAACCCACAAATAGTGATCTAGTTTCCTCAAGGAAAGAGGGTTAGTTAGCGCCAACTTCTTCAGATGAACATAACCCTCCACATCAGTTAGTGGAAATTAACATTCGTGTGGGCAATAATATTGGCTGAAGAAGTCCTATATAAGTAATTCATGCATGCCAAACAATATTATAACATTAAGCGGGATTGGCTACAGACAATCAAAGAAAGAAGATGAATAAGCACTCAATCAAAGAAAGAAGATGAATAAGCACTCAAAAAGGTGGCTGTGTTACCCATTGGTTGGGCTTTAATTAGAAGACAACTTTGAATCTCTCGCAAAGAGGATCGGTGGCGGCCAGATTCTAGTGCATGCCCGCCTTTCATCTAAATATCATGGACCAATTGTTATAGTACTAGTCAAATCATGCCAAGGGGGAACGCCTATAAATTGTCTTTTTGACGATTTCCCCTCCTATAAGATTTATGATCTTGTTTGGAAAGAAAAATTAAATTTGGCAACTAAAAAGATACAATCTTTTGGTGATAATCTATACTTTCTGAGATTTTAAGGTAACCCGTAATCCGTTGGTAATTGGATGGTAATTCAGACAATGCTTAATTAATTCAACATTATTTTGACAGTGTTAGGGCTATCTTTTTCTCCTATCCCAATTTTAGGTCTATCGATTGTGGGTACATCATATGTCTAAATTTATAGTATTTGTTGCGACCGATTTTTCGTACTTGGGCTTGCTTTATCGAGTGGTCTATGGGCCACGAGTGTGAGGGCGTAGGTGATTAGTGGGCCAAGAGTGGCGAGTTTTGGGACTGGTGGTTGTAATATTTGGGGCTTCTCAGACATAGATGGTCCTGGCTGTGATCTTCCAAACAAGGGAGAGGAAAAGGCCAAGAAAAAAAAGGGCAGAGGAATAGAAGGTTTGGGCCGAAATGTGTCGAGCCTTAAAAGGCCTATACAAAAACCTTGAAATGGGCCAAATAGGACCCTTTTGTTTTTGTTTTTATTTTTTTTTTTGTGTTGTGCAAGCTGCAGAAATTTCAGAGAATGATTCCGGTGTCAATAATTAGATACGGCTTCTTTTCTCTTTACCCCTGTTTTCTTCTCGATATTTTGGTGCCGTTTATTTCCCGAAAAATTTGGCATCTAACATTTCAGCTATCATCAAAAATTAATATTTTTTTTCATTAAACAATTATTTATTATTATAATATTCACTTTAATATTCTCTCTCTTTACTTTTTCATCCACTCCTATAAAATATCTTTATTTTTTCACCAAATTCAATACTCTAAAATTTCCACCACCCAAAATTTCCACAAACAAACACCACATTTACAAAGGACATGTTTTGCTTTCTTTAATGATAAAATCAACAATTATAGGAGGTATCTGTCAGTTATAAAACAGGTAACATTCTAAAGTTTCAGGACCTATTAATTTTTTAATCCTTATATTTCAATTTTCAAAATTTTAGTCCTTCAATTTTCTATTTCTAACAGAAAAGTCCTTCTGTAAGAGTTAGTATATATCCTTTAACGGCAGTCACTGTCACGTCAGCGAGATGTACACTGGCCATATCTATTAGGAAAATGCCCCACGTCCCGCCCCCACGTCAGCCAGCGGGACGTGGGGGCGGGACGCCCAGCACGGCTCTATCTATTAATTCACGTCATTGTCAGCTCAGCAACCAAAACTGCTTCCTCTCATGTACACTGTGTTTGGGCTTCCCTTTCGCTACAACTTATCTTCAATTCTTCCTAAAGCATCTGCATGCTTATCAAACTACTAGCATCATCTTTCCGTTGTTCTCGATCCAGTTGGAAATTCTGATTCTGAGCTTCAAGTTGTGAGCTCAGCAATTTTCCATTTTTTTCTATTACATCAACCGAACCCACTGATTCTGCACGTACACTAAATGTTTCCTCGTCCGCTTAGAAAAAATAAAATAAAAAATAATGTTTCCTCGTCCTCTTCTGTCGCAAACCTTCTTGCTTCCGTGACTCTTGCGAAGTAGATCCAATCTCAGGATTCGAGGGGGGCTAGCTGTTTCTCATGACTTGTACCTACCCAAGGAAAACAGCGTCTGAACAAGAAAAAAAAGTCAGTATTGTACATATCATAACGAGAAAAAGAAGTCCACGCCCTGAAACTATGTACTTTCTGGCTATTGTTTCTCCCGAGCCACCTGGTGGACCTGAACCCTCACAAACCCATTTGCCCTCCACATATTCGAGAACTGAAAAAAGCAAAAAATAAAAAATATAACTCCAACAATCAGGCAAAACACTAACGTAGTTTCTCAACTTCCATATCTTCGTGAAAAAATATTGGAAGAAAGAGCACATTCATTTAAGTCATAAGGAAAACCAAAAAAAAGACGTTGCAAAATATATCCATGTAAAAGTGATCGGTGTTTGGGTCATCAACCACCTCGATGAGATTTACTATACCAGGAGCATCCAGCATTTTCATGATTAGAACCTGCAATGAAAACAGAAAATACGGTTATTTACTAATCATAAAAAAATGCGACCTCCTCTGTTCAGTGGTTGAGGTTCGGTTTTCTGGCCACATTTGTGTATCTGTGCAGAGGCTGAGATACTCATGGAGTTGCTGATGGTGAGTATAGTGAGGAGGAGATACGGGAAGTCCGCCATGGGTGTTGCTTCCTGCTTTCATGAAATCTTTCTAACTGGTCAAGTACTGGGAATGCAGATAAGAAAGTGGATATTTCTGGTAATCGGATTTACGTTGAGGGAGAGAGGAAGTAGAAGCTTGAAGGAAAATGTAAACTAATATGGGAGGAGGGAGAACGAGTTCTTGCTTAGTTGCTTTCTTGGTGTTTTTTTCTGTTTGTGTAGAGATTTACGACCAACCCTTCCATCAAGATGAGAACTTGAAAAACAGAGGACTATATCATCATCCCTTTTATCAGTATGTGGTCTCGGGTGAGGTAGAGACAGAGAAAGATGGTAGGGGAGAAGAGGGAGCAACTTTGGAGTATACCCCTACGTGGGTTTTGGCACTTGTCTACCGTCGAATGAATTTTCCATTACGTTGGGAAATTCTCTATGACGTTGGGAATGACGTAGTACATGAGGGCCCAATTTCAGTTGTTGAGCTGGCTAGTTATGACCAGTGTACATCTAACTGACGTGACAGGAGCTGCCACAGAGACGAAAGGGTTCTTTTTTCTGTCAAAAATATAAAATTGATGGACCAAAATTTTGAAAATTAAAATTAAAGATTAAAAAATAAAAGGTATTAAAACCTTAAAACCTAACGACTAAATTGACAATTTCCAATATTCTGATTAGAAACTCATCTAATATTTTGTTGGCAAGTGTTGCAGAACAGGAAAATTATTCTCTCTAATGGAAAGTTATAGAAAACGTACCCTGAAGACCCCATAGATATTAAAATATAACTCTTCCAGATTGATGGAATAGGACATCACCATTTGGGTTTCGCACGCAAAATTGCGAATGGCTATCCAACTGTGATCTGTGATGATACACAAATCCCCAAACTGACCCCACACGGTGATTCAAATCCCTGACATTATTCTTGACCGTCAACCTGATTTACATCAAGATGGGAAATCCCAGTAATCATCAAGAGAAGGGATTAAAATAGAAGAATGCGCAGAAAATTGGATCCACTACTGTATGGAACATGATGTTGGATCAACTTGTATACGTGTTACCCATCACTACAGTGTATACAACTTTAGTTATAATCATTTATACAGTGAAGAAAACTGAATAATGCAAGACAAAAATGGAACCAGGAAAGACGGCAGAGTTATAGTAACTGGCGAATGTATAGTATCCAAAAGATTCTTTCCGGATGTGAGCCCTCACTGAAGAGGGAACTCCACTAAGTCCACTTTGTGATCACTCTTCTGTCATGCATCATGCCCAGGTGAGATATCCCGTTGCACACCCTGCTTCTTTGCTAATGTCTTCTTCAGTCCCCTGAGAATCTTCCCAAACCAGATCAAGTTCATAATAGCAAGCCCTGAAGGCACCACAAAGACCAAGAAATATCCAAAGGGGTGCAATTGGATGACCTGCCGAGCAAATTAAATGAATTCACATCATAAACGAAGGTTTTAGATATGTTACATCTGGAAACGGTGATTCCTGGATAGGAAATGGAAAAACGCAGAAAAGTAGTCTAGAGAGCCAATTGTGACAAATAAAAATTTAAATATGTCGTTCTGGACTTGAAAAATAATTCCCAAGTTCATATATATTGTAGAATGATAAACATGGAGAATTGAGAATTTTCTTGATAAACTCAAGAAAAATCATCCTATATTTGAAATATTTATGTCTTTAAGAAAAACATTTGTAACCTGTACAGCTACTCTCTCTCTCTCTACTGATTCTAAATATCGTTCGTCCCAAGTCTAAGTATTTTACTCCTGTTAACAACTAAGCAAAGAATTTATATCTTAGGAGAAAACACAAAGCAACGAATTTATGAACACCACATTTAAGAACATTGGAAATCTTATTCTCAAGCAAAGTCAACAAGTAAGATCAGCTTTCAGGCAGTATAAGCTACTCTTTTCAAGACTCCAGAGCCCAGGAAGTTCAAATTTCTTAGGGCTTGCAAATTACCTGATCGTAGTGTAAGTAAACGTGGTAAAACACGTAACCGAACAGCACAATTCTCGCAGCCTGCATTATATAAGTTATTTCAGCAATAAAAAACCGAAACTGTTAGCAAAAATGACATCCTATCATTTTGCAAACAATAATGAGAGATACTCCTGCTGCTTATGTCATTACACATGAAAAAAGAATTCGAGTCAGCCTCTCTCAATCCTATAAACTAAATGTATGAGGTCATGGTTGTGGAAATCCTCAAATCAGATGTAGAAGGGTTATAGTTCAATGAAATTTAAGAGGATTCAGACTCACCAGCCATGCAAAAAATATCAGTACACCATTGATGAGATATAGAATGGACCTCTTCATACCGACCGTATCAAGAAACCTTCATTGATCCCAGAAGATCTATTAAAGCAAAAGCTTCACGACCAAATTAGAAGTTTAATTCTAACCTTACCATCTCATATTGATTTCTGGAGTAGTAATCTCTGAGATGAGGATCATAAATGTATAGAGTTGCCCTTCTCCAGAAAACATAGAGTATCCGACTGCAACTCCGGAAAGAGAGTGATGGATAACCTGACATGGAAGCATATAAGAATGCTTTTAATAGTCAATTTGTGTGTACTGAAACAAGCATTTATGATGAGCTGCCTTGAAATAGAATCGATTCATGAAGCAATGTGCCTTCTCTATTGTGCTCCCTATAAACTTATTGATTCTGGCTATGAAATCCCCGTATTTGAAGTCATTGCGAATATTGGCAATGATGCTTATGACCTAAATGTGAACTAGAAAACGATCTTTGAATTCTTAAAGCGTATACCCAGAAAACATGGTCAGAAGACTCACTTCCCCCATGCTTGTAAATCAATTCAAAACACAAGCTGGAAACAGGGTGAATTGGCAGAAAGATAGCATACTATAGGGAGTGAAAAGGTGTCTATATTTAAGTATCATCACAAACCACAAACACGGTGCTAAGTATCTCATATTGTTCACCTGCATGTGCATGTGTATAAGCTTGATTTGTTTTCTATCCTACAGAATAGACTACTACACTTACATACTCCATTCCACCTAAAGAAGGATAGAGCCAAAATATCATTCCAAGATCTGCAAGAAAGTATCCAACAGAGACCTGTCAAAAATGAAATCATTGTATTATATTGGGACTTCTCACACACCATTAGATAATACTGATCAAATCCAGACAAAGCAAACCCCTAATGCTTTCAACAAAGTAGGTATGCAACAAATTAAAGAAGGGAGGGAGGTTGCATCCACCACATGTTCCAAACATGAGCAGATGAACGTATTTCCTCCCCTTCACATTTTTCAGTTGCTACTTTTCCTATTCAGCCCATATCAAGCGGTATGTGGAATGACACAAAACAATGTTAATTTTTAGTCGAAAATGATAAGTATTCACCAATGAATAAGCAGCATACGGAATCAAGGATTCAAAACACCAGGTCTTTTCATCCCTATTTGCATCTTAATTTCCTTTTATCTCTATTTTTTTGTTGGGGAGTGGGGTTGGTGCATGAGGGAAGGGGAGTGGAAAGGCGAGACTAATTGTGAAAACATTGGACATCTATATTGTATACTAGCTGAAGCGCTTAGCCCTCTCCAAGTACTCTCCAAGACAGATGAGACCCTAATAGCCTAGAAGGTCAAGACAGTGTTTTAATTGGTCATGAAGAGGTAAAGCCAAGTTCTTGGTATCAACACCAGCAGCTTACGTTCAGGAAGTCTACTATTCAAGTAAATGGTATCAGAATACACAAATGAAAACCCAGCCCTATTCAGAAAGGAGAGCTGTTTTAATCAATCCACCTATTATTAGTCTTTATTTTTTCCTCTGAATCAATTGCAAACAGAATCTGCAACATTGAAACACACACAGACTATAGAACTATAAGTGTCAAATTGTTTATTAAAGATAACAAAATTAACACCTTACCCCCAATGAAAAAATTGACAGGGGCGATCTTCGAAATGTAACAGCACCAGCAACCTGTTGGTCAGAAAAGAGATCTGACCAGAACACAAAGTACACTGATATAACTGTGATAAAGAAGGCGTGGATGGTGGACATACCGCTGCAAAGATTAACTTCATATTAACCAGGACATAAGCCGTGATTCAGAAGGGAAATAATGTGGAACAATAGGAGATACACACTCACCGGTTATTCCACTCAATTCGTTGGATTTTTGTAAGCCCATTATAACTCTTTACATAAAAGGTACTGACTAATTGAGTAAGATCATAGATCTGTAAGGTGGAAAAAATGTTGCATTAGATTTTCCTTTTTCTTTTCCTTTTTTTTGGGGGGGGGGGGGGGGAGAAAACAATAAGTGCATGTAACAAAGAAAAGTACAATCACTCCAGCCTTCCACCAAATATAAGATATAAGCTACATTGGCAGGAACTGAACAATTGAAGGACAAGCGTACATACTACTTTGCACAAAAGTATGCCTCCAAGGATGGAAGTGTAAGGGATACACGAATCTGCAAACAAGTAGTTTTTAAGCAGAAACTGGGCCTGATTTTGATAAGACTTGACTGTGATCAATGTTTTTCTGGACATTGCCATTGTAACCTACTCCTTCCACAAAGACTTCGCTTCTTCTAATATCTTCTACTTTCTTGAACTCTTCATTTTCCTGTCACCTACAGTTTGAATCTCAAACAAGTTTATGTCCATCCCAATAAGACCCAACCTCAATCATTCGTAAAATCAGATACCCATTACGAAAACAAACAAGAAATTTCAAGTCAGCAACACCATGGATATTTTGCCTGGAATATACTTCATGATAAACGGAAACCACTTCAACCACAGATCTGAAAATAGAGAGAACGGTATTACTTCAGTAGTCAAGTACTCAAGCTCGTGGCCCAAGCGAATCAAAGCATCCATTAGAAGAAGAAGAAGACGAAGAAGATGATGAAGACCAATCTTACCCCTCAGATCCTTGAGATGTAAGAATGCACGAGCGTAAGATGTGTGTGAACGAGAAAAAGGAATGAGAGGCCAGACAAGAGGGTTTTACCCAGGAACACAGGTATTACTAGCAATATAACAAACGAAAACGCGGTATATAAGAAGTTACAGCTAAGCCGATAGTTGAAAAGTAACAATGCAACCGCAGGAGTTATTAAAGCCCGATAAAAAATCAGACCCATAAAGAAGTCGCCTTGAGGAATCAGCCTAAGATCAGAAAACCTCATATATACTATCTGAAACAAAAAGGCGCAAGGAGTTTCATCAAAAAAGAGACCGACAGAAACTAAGAAAATTGATGAGAGCGAGCTTACCTAAAAGCGCCAAAATCGGGAGGAAGATGATTATTCCAGGATTAATGGAGAACACAAAAGCTAATGCATCCAAGGAGCTCTGAAGGGAAATTAGAATAGCGCCCAAATGGTAAACGGGGTGTTTGTGAAAACGACAAAGCAACCGAAAGGCATCGGCTGAGATGGAACGACGAATGCAACAACCCGTGAAAAGGATAATCCGCAAGGCCGGATTTGACTCCTCCAGAATCTGCAAGGCTGGATTAAAATGGTGGATCCAAGCGAGGCGAGGAAGGAAATGAAGATAATACAAAGTGGGGTCGGGGGGGTGATACGTGCCGCTCTGTCTATGGGCAATGGTTTTGGACTTCCTCGCCTCGGGTTAGTTGAGCCCATGTGGATCATACTGTCTTCAACCAATAAGACAGTGTGATCGGCACGTCGTTGAACTTCGGCTTTGGACTAGTGCGCCAGTCACTTTTTAATTGAAGGAGATTCACACAGCTCGTTTCGATTTTCGAATGATCCCTTACGACACTTGAAGCCTTTTCTTTTCTAAGCAATACTTAATAAAAAAAATTGGGCATAATTAATAATTTTTAGGATAAATAAATAATTTATTATTTGAGTGTACATATCGTATACAAATAACAGGAAAATATAATTATTATATATATAAAATAAGCTATTGGGTCTAAATAATAGTCGATGATCCTATCTCAATCTAATAAATAAATTTCATCGTGAAGGTTGATATTTTCATCTGAACTTGATATAGGAAATATTATGTTTTTACAATATACTAATTTTGATGGAGATCAAATGGGTTTTTCCTATTGACTAGAGACATCTGACCAGCACAACTTGATAAAAGAAAAGTCTCGTTTATTATATTGACCTCTGCTAGTTATGAAATTTCACTTGAATAGTAACAATAGTTAATATGCACATAGAAGCTACTAGTATTGGACCCTAAGAGTGTGGTTTAGGCACATACTCAGAGATTCAAATTGATGGGTCATAATATGAATGATTCAGTCCATCAGAAATACATTAGCTCATCAGTATAATGGGTCATAATATGACTAGTCCATTGAAATACATCAACCCTTTCGTTCAAGGCCACATGCGTCTTCTAGACCCCAGCCCACGCACATACGAATTGATCCCTCCATATTTTTCCGCTAAATATTTAAGGAATCCTAATCACCCTACATATAATAGGTAGATACTCTCTTCATTTTTTAAAAGTCTAAAGTCTCATTATTTCTCTAGACTAAAAAAGACTTTAATTACTCTTCTAATACTCAATTCTTCTTAAGATCTAACTTGGCATCGGAATATATGAGTCCGACGCCGCTCCCTCTTATGGTGACCAGATTTACCATGGGTTATCTTCTCAGTTTTATCCTATCATATTTTTCGTCATTTTTCCGCAGTATTTGATTTTTTTTTGTCCTTTTTCCACGATATTTGAACGAATTGGCAGCTTCCATAACAGATGACAATGAGCAAGAGAAAAAAAAAAAAAAAAAGTAAAAAGCGCCGTCAAGGCCTCAGGCCGGGGTTTTCAATTTTTTCTTTTTTCTTGGGGGGGGGGGGGGGGGAAGTTATCTTCTGACTCCAAAAAGTAAAAAAGAAACATGACAAATGATGCCTAAAACCCTTCTTCTAGGGTTTCTGCTCGCTGGCAGAAAGTGGGAAGTCCATTTTGTTCCCTCCTAAAAAGCCTTCTTACAAGCATTAGCAGATGATATTGTTTTGCTTTTACCCGAAAAGAAGCAAATTGGTATGTCGTAACCCCTGAAATTTATATCCCTGGTAAGAAACCAATTGACCCGCATGGTTTCAGCTCAGCCTTCCGTGGAAATATGTGAATGACCCCGAGATTGCATATTGTGTGTTTCTTGGTTAGATGTTTGTCTCACATATTCAATGATGTATGTTCCTTATTCCTATTCTTAATTTTTTCTCCCTCAACTCTCTGTTTTCTCCTCTGGCCATGTTAGGAACTAGAAACCATAAGAGGGTGTCTATAGTAGCTGAAATGATTGCCAAACTAAACCACCCAGTACTTTTCTCACCTATTGTCTACGAGAAACCCATAAACAAGCAAAAGCCTTCCTTTATTTCAGTTAAAGTTCGACGCTTTCGCACTTCGAGATTTACGAATGCAAGAGTCTCTGATAGCGAGCCAGTGCAATCGCTGAATTTCACTTCTCGAGTCTCTCGGCTAGCTAGGACTGAAGCTCAGAACGTGCTCTTTGATTATTTGCATTATACTAGGGGCTTCACCTTCACGGATGCTGAGCACATTAGCAAGAACTGCCCACATTTTCTTCAAAACTTGCTCTCCAAGATTGATAATGAGGAAGATGTTGCTCGGTCTTTAACCAAATACTTTCGGTACCATCCTGTTAATGAGTATGAACCATTTCTTGAGAGTTTGGGTTTGAGGCCGTCTGAGCTACTGAAGCTTCTCCCCCGGCGCTTGATGTATTTGAGTGATGATCATGTTATGCTTGAGAACTTTCATGTTTTATGTGATTATGGAATTCCACGAAGTAAGATGGGTAAAATGTACATGGGAACCAAGGAGATTTTTGGGTATGAGTATGGGATATTGGCTTTTAGACTTCGAGCTTATGAAACATTGGGTTTGAGTAGACCCACAGTTATTAAACTCGTTAGTTGTTGCCCCTCACTTTTGATTGGTGGTGTTAATAGTGAATTTGTCAAGGTTCTTGAAAGGCTGAAGAGATTAGGGATTGAAAATAACTGGATTGGTGGATTTTTATCTGGTAAAAGCACCTATAACTGGAACAGAATGCTTGATACCGTGGATTTCCTTGATAAAGTAGGTTATAGTGAGGTGCAAATGCGTTGCTTGTTTATATCAAATCCTGCGTTGCTGTTTGAAGGTTCTGGGAAGACAGTGTATTTATTGTTTTGTCGACTACTCAAACTTGGCCTCAGCATGAATGGAATCTGTACAATGTTTACACATAATCCTCAAATTTTGTCATGTAAGTCCGTAAAAAATCTTTTGCATGCAGTGAATTTTCTGCTTGATATTGGAATGGGGATCGAAGACATTGCAAGCATCATATGTACCCACATCCAGCACCTAGGGTTGCTCACCCTTAAAGGACCCAAAACTGTTTGTAGAGACTTGAAAGTTAGAAGAGATGTCCTATGTGAAATTATAAAGGAAGATCCGCTGAAGCTGTTCGCTTTGGCGTCTAAATCAAAAATAAAGAACAGTGAGCAGGCATCTTCACATTGTCCTAGTAAACACATGGAGAAAACAACATTCTTGGTGAGATTGGGTTACATGGAAAACTCGGATGAGATGACGAAAGCTTTGAAGCAATTTCGGGGCAGAGGCGATCAATTACAGGAGAGGTTTGATTGCCTGGTGGAAGCTGGTTTGGAATGCAACGTTGTGGCAAACATTGTTAAGCAAGCTCCTATGGTTCTTAACCAGACGAAATACATGATTGAAAAGAAGATTGACTGTTTAAAAAACTATTTAGGTTATCCACTGGAATCTGTGGAGGCATTCCCTGCATATTTATGTTACGATATGGAACGAATCAGACAAAGGCTTTCAATGTATGTTTGGGTGAGGGAGAGAGGTGCGGTAAAGGCAACATTGTCCTTGAGTACTCTCCTCGCATGCTCAGATGCTCGCTTTGTAAGATACTTTGTAAATGTCCATCCTGAAGGTCCGGCCATGTGGGAAAGTATGAAGGACCATCCCCCTTCAAGCTAAGAAATTTGCCATCCATATTATATATTCTCTAATGAAAAGGGTACTGCATTTTAGATTACGGTGTATTTTACAAGTGCCTGTTTGTTTTTTGTGCTCATTTTTCTATTGATTCCATCTTTGGTCTTCATCTCATCTTTTTCTTCATTTCTTGATGCAATCTTATTTAGCTGGGTTCCTTATTGCAAGCTTAGCTGACACTGGTGAGTTATAACTTGAGTAGGCACTTGAAACAAACATAATTGAATCATGATACCTTGTCATACCACTGGAAACAATGAGTCATGTCTTTCCAATAACGAGTCATGTCATGATCAGCTGTTTTTTGAACACCCAGTAGCATTAAGTTATAGGAGGATAAGCTGTGTCATTTGAGTGAAATCTGCTTGAAAAATCCTGGAAAAATCTTTAGCCAGTTATCATTAGGAATTGGATAGTCCAGACTCACCGAGGAAGCGCTTTTGTGAGTGATTGACTGCTTGAAGGCTGAAGGGGCAGACAGAAATGGGGGGACATTTGCTGGACTGGCGGGCTTCATTTGTTGGGGTGTATGTTCAGTTAAGCTTGAAAGTTGCCAAACGCGCTTGCAGAAGTTGTTGAAAATGCAATTTGTTGGGATGAGAATGGGTCATAATTGTTTGGTGCAATTAGAGTGCGAAGCCCGTTGGGACTTGACTACAGCATAGGATTTTAAAAACGTCAAACTTTATTTTGCCTGTCCATTTCAGTAATGCATAGGTTAGAGTGAAAATGGCATGCAAGAACTCGTGCTTTACCTGATAACATGGTTGGAGTGGGGATTGCTAGAGATGAAGTATGACATCTCAAAAGAGTAGCTTTTTAAAACCTAATCATTTTATGGTTTAATTGTTATTGTCCTCTACATGCATCTGATTAGTTTATGAGCATCTCATGCTTAGCAGGCACTATAATAAGGAATCCTTTCAAGTTTATGTGTATATGAAATTGTTCCAAGTTCTTATTTTGATTATGGCTTTTGCGTGCGTTGTTTTTATATTGATTATGGTTTTTACTTGCATTGCGGTATTATTGCATGAATTGATTGGTTCATGGCTATTATTTTCCTAGTTTCGATATCAGTCAGGGTTCTCATGCATCCAAAACTGCAACTCAATAGAGATTTTCGATCTATAAAACACGCAGTACACTCCTCCAGCCTTATTATTCCCAGGTGTGATTATGCAGTTATGATATTTTTTTTTCTCTCATTCGGTTTTAGCTCAAACTATGCTTTACCCAAACAAAGTAAACTTCATTGAAAAACGAGTACTCTCTCTCTCACATCTACTAAGTGGAAGAGTAGAATTGCACTTGCTATGTATTCCTCTCCATGTCACTAATGTCCGGAAGTAATATGTTTGCAAGTCTCACTTGTAACTCCTCTCTTAGATTCAGATTCAATTATGTCTTGTGTTACCTTAAGAGAAAGAAAGGCCTGGTTAAGTGAAGGTAAAGCAGCTGTCTCCGTGAGTGACAGCGAGGAGTCTTGGAGCCATAGTGAACATTCTCATTTGACCTGGCAGCCCCCCCCTCTGCAGAGACTTTGAAAATAAATTTTGATGTTGCCGTGGTCTCTAAGCTACTGGTTATGGCAGCAGTTTGTAGAACTTCATTAGGGGAGATACTTAACACCTATATTCGGACTACTCCAGGCACTGTGGCCCTGAAAGGTGAAGCTAGAGCCGCCAGATTGGCTTTTTCGATGGCAGCTGATTTTACTGGTCGCAACATTGAGCTGGAAGGGGACTCTCAAGTGTGGTCAACCAGACTCTCAATTTGAACTGCACTCCTGATTGGATGATTGAAGGAGAAGGTTACTTCCATGCGACACTTGCTGCAGGAGCATCGAGAATGGCAGTTTCAATGGACCCCCAGAGAAGGAAATGAATTGGCCCATCGACTAGCTAAGTGGGGTTTAAGTAACGCAATCGTAGGCAACTTTGCTAGTCATGATATCCCAGCTGATGTAATCGATTGTGACATCTGTGCTTATTCAAACAGATCGGGATGTAACGATTGTTTTTGTTACTTAGAAAAAAAAAAAGACGGATGTATCTTGTGTAGGAATAGCATTAAAGAAAGGGGAAAATACATTTTTCACCCACAAACTACAGTAGGTTTTGCACTTTGCACTCTAAACTATTATTTTTGTTACATTGCACCCTCTAACTATCAATTTTAGACACTTTGCACCCTTTATCAAATTTTTAGACTAAAATGACGATAATGTCCTTGACCCATTTTACATAAATTGAAGATATTGTTGTCAATTTATTAATTTATCAGGGGTATTATTATCAAATAAAGGGTGCAAAATGTTTAATATTAGTAGTTAGAGTGTGTAATGTGTCAAAATGATTAGTTTAGGGTGCAAAGTATCTAATATTGGTACTGAGGTGTAATGTGTCACTAATCTGACGGTGAAAAATGTATTTTCCCGTTAAAGAAACCAGTAGAAGCTGTTCATCTATCTAACCTTAGAGACATCACTAGAATATGAAAGAAGTCCACTTGGCACTGGCGCATTGGGTAGATCATCATGCCGGTGGAAATCGAAAGAATCAAGCCTAATATTCGAGCTTGCCAATCAAGGTTGAGTTGTCGACTTTCTTGATGCAAGTCGAAAGGAAAAAATTCGGAATAAAGCGGCAGGGCATTTCTTTTGTTGGAGAGGGACTAAAGATGAGCCAAAATCGAAAATTCTCTCTGACTCCTCGATGACATCTCTAGTCTTACTGAAGCACTTGCAAAAGAAAACGAATATCTACTCAAGATTGAAAAAAATCTTATTCTCCGAGCACTTGAGAACAATTGTTTAGGCCGAAAGAGAAGGAATCAGACATTATTCAGTCAAAGTGTAATGTTTTGGGAATCTGTGCGCGTATACTGATCGTACGAATCTTATAAGATTCCTCAATTAGACTATGAACTCGTTCGACAGAATCGATTTCCCAAGATGCCACGCAAACCAGAGACTTTTAGACACAAAACGGGGGGCTCATCCTTCGTCGCCTTGCCCGAAGTTCCCTTGAGAGGGACAATACCTATCGTCCGTCAAGTACGTTTTCCATCACGTTTTAGCCACTAATCACAGCCTGACTGTAAGGAGGATTAACTCCATGAATCCATTTTAGGATAGAGTCGTTTTTCCATTACCTGTTCTGATAACTACGCAAGATTTTAACATCATATGCTAACACAGAACGCCTTTACAGAAGAATAAAACCAACAAAGGAAGAAAAGAAAGTGAACACAAGACTCCATTGTAGTTCTTCGTTGTCTGTCATACTCAAAATAAGCAAAAACCCCAGAAATCACTCACTCGGGCACCATAGTTAACCCTTTTTCAACTTAATTGAGTGGGCAAATCTGAAATTTTTGCTGCATTGTTTTTTTTTGCTAAATAAACCATAATAAATTAAAACGAACGAAGTCACAATGCATATCACAACTCCGGATATGCTCGAGAATACAAGCGAAAGAAAACCAAAATGACCAGAGACAGCAACCCATTTGGCAAGCAAATGGGGTAAGAGATTACATATCCTTGGAACCCAAGCAATTTTTGCTGCATTGAGTTATGAAGAAGAAGGGAGCTCAGCAATAGCATTTTGATGAGACGCACACTACTGTTCTTCGGTCTCCTTTTTTCTTTTTCTTGTAATGATTGAACCATATTATGTGGATGCACTACCTACATCCACGGTTGGGCTGTTTCTTGAAAGGACTTCCTAAATGATGAGCGGATATATTAATTAGTTTCTAGGGAACTGACTGATTTACTTCCATGAATGTATCGAATGTGTTTTTTAGCAGACCAAGACCTGCGAATGCTTTGTAAACATATTTCACAAGTTTTCATATTGTAGCCGATGCGGCCCAAATGAAACAAAAAGAATAAAACAGTTGCAATTTCTCTCATTCAAGAATATCCTAATCTCAGGACCATCATTTTCTACAAAACTTCAAACCTAGAACGGTTTTGCTGGCGCCTGGCTTAATGGGACAGCAGAGAGCAAAGGAAAAATGTTATACAATAAAATGAGCCAATACATACGAGGCTCTCAGCAGTATATTTCTCAAACGAATTTGCAATTCATCACTAGCTTTATTGAGACAATATATACAGACATTCTCTATTTCCTAACCTTATAATTTAGACCATCTTTAGGAGACGATGAGGATGATGAGGAAGACAATCCAGAACGACTGGACTCGGCCTTGTCCTTATTAAATGCCTTCTGGACATCATTTTTTAGCTCCATGAAGCGTCTCCTCTTAATTCTCTGCTCATCTGGGGTGCCCTTCTCAAGGTAAAACAAATCGGGGAGGTCATCTTCCATGAACTTATCAAGCACTTCTGAGCAATGAGGAAAATAGCGTCGACCCATCTCCACTGCCACAGTGGCCACCACAAAATCAGTGAGTAACAGAATGAAACTACTTTTTTGAAATTCTATATTTCTTCAGGTTCTGCTGCTTTGAAAAATGGGCCAAATCTAAGTTGACTTTGATTTGGAAAATAATGGGGAATAGTAAGTCACCCTACGTTTACAGGCCCATAGAAGCCACAGAACCAACGAGGTTAAATAAAGGGCAAATTAAAATTTATCCCCTCAAACTACTACCAGATTCTCAAATACCCTACAAACTTTAACTCGTTACAATTCACCCCCCTCAAACTATGGTTCTCGTTGCGATTTCATCCTCCAACTCACTGGAGCTGTCATGTCAAACAATTTTCATCCCACGTGAATGGAACATGACCTCCTTATATGAAAGGACAAATTTGTCCACATTGATTCTAAGTGAGTCATCATTTTATTTTTAATAAAGAAAAATCTGTTAACTATATATTGTTTCTTGTGTCTATAGATCACAAAAAGAATCGTAGAAGACTCAGAAGGGCTCAAATGAGGGCAAATTTGTCTTTTCACATAAGGATAAGGTCACGTGTCGGTCACATAGCAGGGGATAGAATCGCAACGAGAAGTATAGTTTTGGAGGTGAGTTATGACGAATTAAAGTTCGTGTGAAGTATTTGAGAATCGGGTACTAGTTTGAGGGAGAAAATTATAACCCTCAAATAAACAAAGGATTCATAAAGCCCAACCCTTTTGGACAACTAGTGCTCAAAACAACAGCAGAAAGAAGGGAGGGGGGGGGTGGAATTCTTTTCTAATGTGTTTGCATAATTGCTGCAAATTCTGCTTGTCATGCACTAATCCTAGGGAGTTTTCTGCATACAGTGATGACAAAAAGATCTATTAACACAATTTTTTTTTTTCAAAAAATAATCACATAATAAACATAGCGCAGCAAAAGGTACAAATAAAATAAGCACGAGATGAGGGTATAAAATTTCTAAGTTATCACCACCACCTGGATCCAGAAAACCATTCCATTTGACCAAAAGACTACGGAAATCAAAACCAGAAAACGATACCACGAAAGGAGCAACTACAGGTCCATCAGACATGAAACTTAGTGAGAGAGAGAACTCATCAACATGATTTACTCAAGCTAGCATTGGTTAGATGTATTCATGCTTGCTTGTATATTTTGCACTTCACATTTCTTTTTCCTCTTTAAAGAAATATAATGGACATGCTTCATGTAAGATTATTTGACTTTTTTACTTCTTATCTAATCTCATACTACTACCATAGCTGCAATATACATCAATCTCTTGTCCTTTCCGTCTTACATTGCTAAGTTACCACCTGATATGAGATGAACCAAGGCAGCTCCTTCAAAGAGAAGTTCCCTACCTCATAAAATCAACATGCAACCACGTTCACAATAGCTCACAATATAATAGAACAAAGGGGGCACAAGGCCTCCAAATAAACAGAAAAACCAAAACTCACAATTACCTGTTTTCATAAGTGCCTCCATTCGAGAACGCACTCTCTTGTTCTGCACAATTGGAGTCTCATTCAAATCCACCGCTGCCCTTAAATTCCCATTTGAACCTCTTGACGCAGAAACGCCAGCGAGAGTCGTCTCAGCATGTGCAACATCAAAGGCTAGCTTAGCTTCGGTAGGGAACAACAATCGTGCAAATGCCACTGCGATAGACATCACTCTTAGCATTGATAGATAGTTGTGCAAATAAGATGAGATTATGCCCAATTTTCACCAGGTCTATCAAGTACATTTGCTAAGCAACAGATTACAAGAATTCAAGAGCCTCCACAAATCATGTGGCACATCAGAAATTGACTTTCTTGCCGAATTGTTTATCTTGTAGTAGTTTACAAAATTCAGCTCAGCCACATGTCCTGTACAAATACTAAAGGTGAAAAAAAGGGGCAAAATTGCAGTAAACCATCAGCCACACATGAAGAAAACGATCATTGTCAAGGATGGCTAAGTTTATCTGTCTGAGGTGATGGGGATTGGTATAGTTTTTTCCTTTCAATAAAAAAGTAAGAGTGAGATTAGTTTTTCAATTATTAACATGGCAAGGCATCTGATCCATTCTCATGTCATGTCAGTAAAAGAAAGGACTTGACATGCGACATAATCTCTTTGTTTAAATAATATCTGGTAGGTGGAGAAGAATCAAAGATTGCCATCTGCAGAATAATACCTCGGTTTTCCAGGTACAACAACTTCATGTGCAGATCATCGGCAACTGTTTGGGAAGAAAGAGATGCACTACCAGCCATTGGATTCCTTCGCATTTCTCTTTCTAGAACGTCAATGCATATCCGGTCTTTGTTTGATTCCTGCCCCTGCTCTGTTTTTGCATGATAATCCTTTGGCCTTGTCAACCTCCGGCAAATACTAACAGCACTCTGACCATCTAAGGTCAAGTCTAATGCGCAAGCTCCTTTCGTCAGAAGTGATACTATTATTGATGGCTCCTTACGCCTGGCAGCTATGTGGAGCACTGTATAACCTCGATGATTTCGAAGGTTGACATCAGCCAAACCCAGACCAAGCACCTCAGTCACAACTTTTGGATCACAGTAGGCTACAGCATAATGGAGAGAATTGGCTTCATCTAAGGTTATATCAGACTCTGTCAGGAGAAGTTTCACCAGTTCAACATCATCTGAGTCTAATGCTTTGTGTATTCTCCTGATTCTCTTTTCATGCAAGGGGTCTACAACTTCCATGCTATGTTCATCGTGACGCTGAGACTGGAGACGTAGCAATTCAATGTTCTCTGCAATTTCTTGCGGGAGCTCTTTCTCAAGAGAGATGCTTTCAAGATCTGATCGTACAACTCTATCGACACATTGAGTTACAAGCTGAGTCAGTTGACAATGGAAAGCAACCAAAAGGATTGGGATGATGTCTTCTACGACCGCCTTTCCGACAAAGTTAAGAAGACGTCGCTGCAAAAACAGAGTATACATTCAGGATGACCTTCCTGTAGCCTGAACAAAGCATAAATTGTAAACTGAAAAGACGCGAAAGAAATAGCCTAGAACTACCCTTTTCTTTTTTATATTGCAATCAATACTTACTTTAGTTTAGTTTAGTTTAGTTTATTTTGTTTCTGTTTTTTATTTTTGCATTTCTATCGCTACTTTGAATGTAAGGGCATCTCATCATGCAAATACAAGATACTCTGAAAGCATTCGTAATTTAACATTTAATACCAAGAAGCCAAATTTTTATATTTTTAACTCTGACACAGCAGAATGCCTAGACCAACCTAGAAAATAAACTGCTATGTCAACAATATATATGCCTATGTGAACTGCACAAAACCCCCGGCGAATGATCATTCATCTGATGTAGGGAAAAGGAATTCAAGATATTCTGACTATGCCATCCTGGATTTCACTGGATAATTATATATTAACCAGGACATCTTCCTCCATCAAGAAAAACTCAGCGTAAAGTCTCATATAACGCCTCCAAGTTTCAAGATTCCAGCCGGGTAATTTATAAATTATCAGCATAAAGATTAGTCAGTTTTTTCAATATCTGTTTCTAAAAGCTGGTTGCTGAATCCACGTTGGGCCTAATTCAAATTCCAAGAGAACAAATCCCCGTGAATTCCTATTAAATAAGATCTTACTAAAAGACAACTGCTCCCGCAATAAGAAAAAGTTGGAGTATACAGTCCAGGGGGTTCAACAGCCTCTTGTTGGTTGTGTTCCGTAATAACCCATTCGTGTTGCAAAATGGAAGTTTGCCACCTCCACACAAGTACCAAACTATTCAAGCAGGATAACAGTCAAGCAAAGCATATGCTTACTTTTAGTGAACTCTCCGACAGTTCCGTAGATGATCAGTAGCTTAATTTGCCTAACAAATCAAACACTTTAAGCATGTGCAGAATACTAACCTGGAAAAGGGAAACCAGCTCTGGCGTCTGAAAAATGAAAGAGGCGTACATCAATTCCACGGCAAAATCAATTGCGGGTCTACATGCATCATGGACACAAACATTGTCAACACAAGTTGAGACCTCCATCGGGGAAGGCTTCAGCTTTGCCGTATACAAATAGCTCATGAATACCCGAAATGCTTCGTATCCAACCTTTCCATAAGGCAACAAATCACTTATTACATACTTTGGTTTTCCTTCTTTCTCAGCAGATCCCTTCTGTCGCTGAAACAGATCATGGAAAAACTTACTTCTAGCAGCCAAAATACATCGATTAACACTGACTGGAGTTCCCTCAACAACGATATCCGCATCGCTGTAATCACAACTTGGATCAACCAAGAGCTGCTCCAGATTAGAACTGAGCTTACTTAAGCTAATGACTTCAAGGCTAGGACCTGTTTCAAGGCCAGAGGAGGAGGATTTGGCATGACCAAATGAGCCGTTTGATAAATGGGATGATGAAGTAAAGCTTAAAGATGATGATGGCTCAGTTGAATTAGCCATTAATGCACACTGCAAAGCACTCTCAGTTGCTCTACTGGAACTTCCTCTCGATGAATTTATGACTACGCCATTTACAGATGAAATTCATCCTCCCAGTTGCTCCACCAAGGACCTATGCCTGATACAGAACCAGGGAAGTAGAAACACCAATACGAGCCTCAGATATAGGAAAGAAGGGAGGAGATTAAGACAAGAAGAAATGGCACAACCAAATCCAATTTATTGGAAAACAGAAACAAACATATTATTCACAGCCCAGAGAAAGGAAACTAGGAGAAAGCTGATTGCGCTGAATAATAATTGGTTTCGTGGGTAGGTGTAAATAGGATGAATAAACAACAAAATTCACGCAACTCCTACTCTTGGAATCCTACCCAGAGGGAAGTGAACTCAAAGGCTTTAAATTAGAGGTCACGAAGGCATGCCCTTTTCATCATGATCTTTTGATTTCTGTATTTAAGAAGAGCCCAAAAGAGATCGCAAAGGTCCTCAAAATCCCAGAGCCACCTAATCAGCATAATATCCAAATAAACCCAAAAATTTCACTGAACTCAGAATAAGTATGTGTATATATTTTCTTTCAAATTGACTTCAAAAAAAGAGAAAACACCACTGATTTAGGCTTTTATTCCTAACAATACCGTGAAATTTACAATGAAATCCCACTTACAAAGAAAAAAATAGATCTCCACCAGCTCTCTACATAATCTTATCCACTGGAAGAACACAATACCAAAATACCTATATTCCAAAAAAATAAAACCAAAATCTCACGCGAAAAATGCACTCATAAATCCTCCCCAAACGAACAATCCACAGCCAAAATTTTGTTTGAAATAACTATTTTTTCACACAATCGGAAGGAGAAATTTCCCAAATTGAGGAAGCTACAGCGATAGAAAGATAAGAGCAAAAGCGTGTAAACGACGAAAAAACGAAACTTCAATTTTCTCTTTCAGACACAGTTCTGCAGAGTGAAAGCTAGAGAGAGAGAGAGAGAGGCGGGGCTTGGTTGGTTAGCTGGGTTGTCAGAAACTTTGAGGGGTACCTACGTGCGAGTTTCGTTAAGGGGATGAAGTCGTTTCGGTGACGACAGGAATGGCGTCAGTTTTCCCAGCTGGGTTCTGCTGACGCCTACAGTGGCGTCAGCGTCATGGTTTTGGAGCCACGAAAGTACAAGGCATCTTCAGAAGAGAGCGAGGTAAGGCGATCCAACCACGAATTATAAAAAGCAACTATAAACGTGGGAAAGAGAAAGGAACCGGCGCTGCAGTGTCGGCTGCTTTAAAAGTCAAGGAAGTGTGTACTACCCTAGATGGCCGCTCATAGAGTCGCAAGAGATATCCACCAGTCAACTTTCGCAGTCCTCAGCAATTAATGTGAAGATAAAAGTTTTAGACCAACTATGGTTGTGTATTGAAGTTTTAGAAATGTTAGATATTAAGATTCGTGAAACCAAGGCCGGCTGAAGCCAAATGGGGGCATAAGGCAAAATAAATTATTAGGCTTTTTTTAATATAAAATTTAATTTAAAAATTATTAAATTTAATATAAAATATTGAAAGGCCCCATTAATTGTTTTTTATGAGGCCCTCATACATGACATCAAGGTCCCATGACTAGAACAATTAAGAAATTTATAAGACATTTTTTTCTCTTTGAGCAAAGGTTAGAAATATCTAAAAATGAATTTGGAGGCCTGAAAGAAATATATTAGTGCACTCATGATAAAAAAATATATGAAAATATTGCATCTTGCCATTTTTTTCTTAGCTAAGTTGTTTTTTTATTTTTAGGTTATCTACAAAAAAAAAAAGTAAAAAATTATTTTTAATCTTTATGGGGCCTTGCTCAGGATGAGGCCTTAGGCCACCGCCTAAGTTGCCTTACCCTTGAGCCGGCCCTGCGTGAAACGTACAGTATTTTATAAAAAAAAAAGTTAGGAGAGAAGATTTAATTGAATAATATAATATTATTTTATAATTCAATGAGAAGAGAGATTATTTTATGATTATTTAGAAATTTTGAGGGATAAAAATATTGGGAAACAAACGCCCCCGTACTGGCGAATTTGTACCTGTGCTGAGTAAGACACAAATAATAAATTCGATTTTTTAAGTGGGTCGTACAACAGTGGTTGAATTTAAGCTGGGTTATATTATTTCCTACAAATTTTCAGGATTCAAATACATTCACAAAATTATCATCGAACATATTCAGAATTCAAACATAAATACTAATATATTTTACACAATCTCCAACAACTTTTTATTTTTTTATTCAACATAAATTTTTTCTCTTTATACTTTTTCACATAACTATAATATTTTTTTATTAAACAATTACATCAAATCATTTCTCTCTCTACTTTACACAAACACCAATAAAATACTATTCAACATCAATATTCACAACTTCTCTAAAATCCTACATTTTTACTCAAAGCGAACATATCCCTAGTTCTTGAAAATTTATCATACCTTAAATGGTTCATTATGTTCTGTCTCGTTATCCTCCAAAAAAAAAAAAGAATATTTCTCTATTTTTACACAGTTACATGTTAATATTCCCCTCCAATTTTATATGATGTCCCGGACAAATACAAACTCTTAGGACCTAAAATCACTGTGATTTTCAATTTTGATTTACTACCATGTCCATGAAGAAGAAGAAAGCAATAAATTTGACCATTTTATCCTAGGACTTTCTTTGTTCAGCATTTTATAGACGAGAGTGAATACCATCTTCTTAGCATTAGTTAGGGAATCTTAGTTTTAGTGAAATTTTTAAGATTTTAAGTGTTTTGAGAATTTTTAGGTGATGTTTGAGCTTTATTGACATGCGTGTAGAAGATGTTGACTTGTATTTATGTGTGTAAAAAATGTAATAATGAGTTTTATTAAAATTCATATTTTTGTGATGTTGAGATTGTAATGTTAAAAAGTAGGATACAAATCCTAAAAAAATGTTGAAAACAAACGTGCCCAAAATTGGGAAGAAATGCCAGGTGGGTTCACGGACGTTGGTTCCATTTTGATTCGGAAGAAAAGCCGGATCACCTTAGGATCGGTTTGGTTCCTTTCCTCTCTTTTTTTCCCCACTGCAAGAAATATAATGGCATTGTAAGTTGTAACCTCGTACCCACTTGGTTCTGTCACTATGGCATTGTAAGTTGTAGCTCCTCCACCAACATTAGTCACAGTCCGCTGAAATTTCTTTGGTTCCATGAATGTTCTGAAAGTGAAAAAAAAACTCATAATTGCCTCGTAGTTCAGATCAGAAGATGGATTCGAACAACTATAATTGCTTGTTCTAGTAATCTCCTTGATGTGTGGCTTGTAGGATCTGAAAGAACATAAATAATTCACATAATCTTGGGGGGTCATATCATATATCAAACCAGGATCAATTGCTTTATTAGGATCAATGTGACCTGCTCCCATGGCTAGAGGTGAAGCAATTTGAAAACGAGTGTTCTTGTACTCCAAGATTGGGTGTAGAGTATTATCCAAGCTGTTAGCAGTGGTCATAATAGCAGACTTGATAGCAGTTGCACTCCATTCTGGGTGTACACTTTTGAGAAGTGCAGCCACACCAGCAACATGAGGGCAAGCTAAGGAAGTCCCAGAGTTTATCATGTAGTTGTTGTTTGCAAGCCTATCTGCCCCTGGAACTGAAGCAGTCAAGATTAGAGTTCCCGGTGCCATTACATCAGGCTTCAAAACATTTGGAATATACCGCGATGGACCTCTTGAAGCATAAGAAGCCACAGTCGGTGCAGGCGTTATCCCTGTAAAAGTTCGTCTGAACTCCATGCTGGCAAAGGGCGTATAACTATTTTCCACATATGTCATCATAACTTGTGCGCGCAGACTCTGGTGTGATCACCATATACGGATTAGAAACATTGAGTAAGTCTAATATTGTGGGGTCTCTAGTTATAAGAACAACTGCGGTTAGGTTTATGGTGACGATAGATTTGATTTGCTTATCGATATCTCCATTAATGCTACAGATAATGATACCATAAGGGGCTTTAGATAATAATGCAGATGAATCGCATGTTGATAAGGTCTGATCATACCACAACGACACGTTTTGGAATGCGATCTTACCTGTAAACATAGACCATCCATTAATGTTTAGAACATTCCCCAGAATCTAAGTTCCACCAATTTGTCGGTCGATTGTACCTGCTGTAGCAGTTAAGACCCAAGGAAACCCGTTCTTTGTGCTCTTAAAGCCTGGGCCTGAATTTCCTGCTACAGTTGAAACCACAATCCATGGCAGCGAATGAAGCTAGCTATAGGATCTTCATAAATAATCCTTCTGCTAAATCCAAGGGAGATACAGATCACATCGCAACCATCAGCAACTGCTTGGTCTATACCGGCAAGAACGTCGGAGGCACGAGTCCCTTCATTCCATGAGACCTTGTAAGCGGCCACCCTAGAATATGGTGCAACACCTTTGGCTGTTCCTTCAGCATAACCAGAGAAAGATACCTTTTCCACATAATTCCCAGCAGCTATGGCAGAAACCATGGTTCCGTGCCCTGAAGTGTCCCTAGCTGAGTCCATGAGCATCTGGCCTTTTAGATCCTTTTATAGCCTCATTGAAATATCGAGCTCCTATAAGCTTTGAAGAGTTGAAGTCTTGTCCACCCTGATCCAGTCCACTTGCTTGGAACTTTAGTAGTAATACCACTATCTTTGAAGCTTGGGCTTTCAGGCCATTTACCCGTATCTATGATGCCAATAATGATGTATTTGCGACCCGTCACCGGATTAAGAGAAAGCAATTCAGGAGAATGAGTGGTATCAAGCATGACATTGCCATCACGATAAGCACAGATGAACCCCGGAAACTTCTTTAGAGCTTCTAGCTCATCTGGAGATAAAACGCCACAAAAACCATGTATGGCTGTATCATACATGTATATGGCAGATGGTGATGATCGATGACCATTTACTGAAGAAATGCTTGTAAATTTAAGGGAGTCAATAGTGGATGCGTACCAGTTTTGATGGCTACTAAATAGCTTGGGCATGATGAACTTGTCCATGTGGACAATATAAGTAAACCTCTTTGATGAATTTGAGCCAACAATAAGAGGCACACAAAACCATGTGAGGAATAACAAGCACGGATGAACCCTATTAACGGACCCCATTATTTCTGCACTACTGGCTGACTTCTGCTCAGTCAAGCCTTCGGCTAGAGTGAAGAAGAAAGTAAATAATCTCTATATATAGCAATGGATTTTAAGAATTAGAGAGCGGAAAAAAATATACAAAAGAAGAAAAAGAAGAGAGAAAGAAATTAAAGATAGTCATGCATATGCTGCCGCCCTATTATATATTGAATTGATGCTTTAGTACAACCACATGAGCAGGGATTGCCTTCGGATGTCCGACGGGAAGGCTGGAAACCATCCAGTCAGACATCCAACGGTCGGGATTGGGGAAGAGTGTGAGTCTCGCCTGGGACCCACGCCTGCCCGAGCACGCTGTTCGGGCATCCCGACATTTGGATGTCCGACTGGACGACATCCGGAGGGGATTGCCTAACACTCCAGTCATACTGTGGTCGGCTTTATATCAATTGACCAATTCTTTTATTGCACATTAGATGCAATTCACAACCAACCAGAAGACAGTTCATTGAGCTTTCCAGTAAATAGCAGACTGATTTGCCTCCGAAAGACGGAAGACCAATGAAAATGTTGTGAACTTATTCTTCAGGCTGGAAGGGCAAAAAGGAGTAAAAGAAAAAGGAAATGAAGTCAAAAGATTCCACAGCTAGCCTTTCTTTTTTAGAAGGGCCAAATAAGCATATCGAGGCTGGAATTCCTAGCAAAATCGAAACTAAAGCGTGCTCTAAAAAAAACCTCAGCGATCGAGCAGGCTAATATACGTTTTTGAAGCTCTCTGTGGTGAAGCTATCAATGTTGTCATATATATTGTTGGCCTTCTTCCATTTTAAATGAGTTCTACAGATGTTTTAGCTAGTACTAGCAAGCTCACTGTGATTGTGAACGGACATGAGGAAATGAAAAGTCTTACCTTGTCACTCTTCTCTTTATTGATCAGTTTAGTCCAAGAAAAACGTTGGAAGCTTCTAAGTGACACCTCAAAGTTCCAAGAGGCAAGCACCTCAACCTGGAAATGGAGAGGCCGAGGACGATTCCTTATTGGTTAACCTCCTCCAAATTGTTCATATAGGGACAAATCCCGTTAGACTGCGTTTCTTTGATATTCTCCAGAAGGCTAGCTTTGTACAGTTGTACTTGTCCTTAGATACGGCCCTGACCTTTTAGCACTTTAGTACCAGGACCGTTGTTTCCAACTAACCACAGAAAGACACAGACATGAGGAAGTTAATTAATGTATGGATAGTTTGGTTAAGGAAGTCTCTGTTCCTTTTATGTTACTAATCTATACGGTTTCGTTCTTAGACCGGCGGTGAGGAAACGCCTAGAGTGATCCAATTTGTCCTGAAAAACACAATTGATTGACGGGTGCTAAGCATCTGACTAGCCAACTCAAAGATCCTCTGCTCAAATTTGAGCGTGGAGGAAGCAGATCATGAGGACCAGGCATGAAGAGCAAACATGGAGAAGTTAACGATCAGGAGTAGTAGAGGATGACTAGGAGTACGGGAAATCGATAATTATAAAGACAATCATAAACAATCACAAGGAAAAAGAAGAGAAGGTAAGAACAAATGACCCAACAACTCCTTGTAATACATGACGATCGATCGAAATGATTTCAGCTGACTGATTCAGGTGGGCCATTGATTCAGTCCAAGTAGAAAACTTCCGAGTTAAAAAATGCGTCCCTTGGAGAAAGTCATGCGTCAAAAATTTCAGTCATTTGAAATATTCAAGTGATTTCATAATCGATACAGAACGAAGACAGTGACAGCGATTCCGAAAGATTAAATCTATACCCTACTGTCCCTCCACTTGCATGCATATCCATTGCTTCGCTTGGGATTTGCTTAATCAAAGGAAGAGTTAATTATTGCCAAGTCTCCTTTCCAAGACAATGCCTATAAATCTTCTACCGTCGTTTGTTTGCTTTCAGCATGAGTGTGTTTCGCTGAAAGAAAACAGCTACCTAAGAAAGGGGAGTCTGGGGATAAATAAATTTATGTATTTTGGGGGCCGTCGCTCTTGAAAATATGTCCCGTGAATGAATCCATTTTGAAAAAGACAGAAGATGGATGGGCTGCGACGGGGACGGGCGAATTCTTTGCTTACAGATAGATCGACAGATCACATGTGCTGTTCTTCGCACTAGCCTATCACCTAAACTATACCAGATAACCTGAATATATATGTCGGTCAAAGATTCAATACTCCCTAATTTTTGCTCAAAATGATTCGATATTATTTAATATTGTCTATGATTCGATACTCTCTATACTGAAGTTTATTGTTGTCTGTATGACTCTTATCTCTTCTGTATTATTCTGTTCCGAGACACTATCCAAATACCCAAACTTGTCATTGTTGCGTCTATCTCTTTCTATATTATACTGTCATGAGACACGACCCAATCGCTAAAACTTGTCTAAGTCAAAATCGATAGATCAATCAATGACTTGATTTCCCTTATCTTAGCAGTAATGACATGGGTTTCTGTTCTGCCAATTACACAGTGATGTCCAAATTGTTTTTTTCTTAGCAAATTTCCAAACGACTGGGTCCTATGGCCTAAGAAGATCACATGCTTCCGTACCAAATTCTCGTGCAGTCTGGCTACAGCAGATTGGTTACAAAATTGTAATCAAATCAATCACCTTTGAATTACGTACAGAATTTGTTTTTTTTTGTCCCTCTAAGTTTTTAAATCATGACAAAACAGTTTAATTTCTATCTTGAAATTTCGGGATCAGGTATTGTTTAGTGGCGTAGAAAAATTACTGCTGGAAGACTGATATGAAATATTTTAAAATATAAAATTAATTCAAATGATTTGCAAAAATTAAATAAGTACTTTTCGTTAACGGAAGTGGACAGAATGAGCATTTTGACAACATCATAAAACACAGGGATAAATGTAAAAACCTAAGGACAAATTTTTAAAAGTGGTGAAAATTCAGGGACGAAAATGGTTATTAACCCTAGTTTTTAAATTATCTATTGAAAAAGGATTGGTAATATTTGAGAAAATATGTGTACGAATAGCATAGTGTGACTCTCCTATGGGTTTTGTTGTGCCTAGATTGTAGACACTTAATTACTAGTCTGTCTAGATCTCGGTAGCTACTTATTGGTACAACTCTTACTGCCTAACATAGAGCATATAATGGTTTTTCGATCCCTTTTTGGAATTGTGATAATTTTCTTATATAATTTGGTGTAAGTTAGGCTCACGTAGATTTTCTTGTATAGTTTTAACTTTTTGAAATGCTAAGTCTTGTGGATTATTCAGAAGAAAAAAAACGGTTAGCAAGGTGGAGGGAGAACCGGCCCGGTTTGGTTTTTGCCGTTTCAAAAATAGACTGCAGCCCTAAAATAGAGGATGCACTAACAGTTAACATCATTTATTACATCCCCATAGGTGTATTGGGATACCGGTGGTCGATCAACATCATTTTCAGTTATTTGCCACAAATGCAATTGATCTGGTATGGGCTAGCAGAAATCGAGTTGTCCACGATGGGATTGGATGTGATATGATGATGCTTGCGAGAAATGTTCGAAAGGTGAGCTGGGAGCATAAAGTTGCGTGGGAGAAGCGACAGAAACCTGATTCTGTAATGAGATGGCAGCCTCCTTTGAAGAATATGGTGAAAGTAAATGTTGATACTGCAATACGTGATACTTTTGATGTTGCTGCAGCAGTGATACGTGATGCAAAAGGTGCAATTTGTGGCTTTAAAATTCTTAAATTGGATGCTGTTAGTCCATTGATTGGAGAGGCCGAAGCAGCGAAATTGAGTGTTGCATTGGTACATCAGTTGGGTTTTCGTCACATTATCTTGGAGAGCGACTCGGAACTTCTAACAAAGGCTATTGAGGAAAATCCCTTGAAGGTGGACTGGCGCATTGAACACACGGTGCGGGAGATATTGGCTGGTCTGCGAGATTTGGACAATTGGAAGGTTTGCCATGTTAGGCGTAGTGCAAATGTATTAGTGCACAATTTGGCTCGTTGGGCCGCCACTGAGATTTCCTCAGGAGGCAATCCCTGTAGTTGTGAGCATTTTCCTGTTTTTGATTGGCTGTCTGCTGGTTTTGATCCTCCTTGATGTTTTAGTTGCTGTTTTTATGAATAAGATGTGGAGTTTTGATTAAAAAAAAAAAAAATCAAGCACAAGGAAATCACCATAACCCAACACATTCTTGTCCGATTGTTGTCTTTCTTCATATCATTCTCTTTTTCTCTAGCTGTCTTTCGTTATCTCTTTTGGTTTTGGAAGGATGTCAGTGAAGCTCTTCATACCCTCTTCTTTGCTCCAACAAATCCAACCAAGAAATGGCTTCCTTACAAGAACTGCTTGCCGAGGAAGGGCCTAAGCTCGAGCGCGGGAAATTCTCCAAGAGTCGAAGGTCTGAGAAGCTGAGACAGAGAAGGGAACCGCATGAGTCAGTAGCGCTGCCCATATACATCTGCCACGACCGACAATCTTTCGACATCTCGAAAGAGAAAACCAAGAATACTGCTGCGAAAAATGGGTCTTCAGTGTTTTCGTCTAAAAGGGTGGGTTCGGTATCAGAGAGATCGAATACTAAGTCATGGCTCTCAGAGGCCTCAAGCAGAGATGAGCCTGGAATTGATGAAGTATCCATAAGAGCTGTGATCTCTGTCCTTAACGGCTACGTTGGCCGGTATGTAAAAGACGTGAATTTCCGTGAAGCACTTCGAGAGAAGTGCAAGTATTGCTTGGAGAGGGGAAAAAAAGAACCCGACAATTGGATTTTCTTGAACGTGGAACTGGGAATTGAGAGCATAGAAAAACTGGTAGAATATCAAGGGACAAGTAACGAACTACGAATGAAGACACTAAAGAGTTCCATTCGGCTTCTAAGCATTGTTGATTCCTTAAATTCTGAAGAGTTAAAGAATGGTTCAACATGTGGAACGCCAAATTCTCATCTCTCTGCTTGTGCACAGCTTTATTTAGCCATTGCCCACAAGCTTGAGAAAAATGATAGAACATCTGCTAGGCACCTACTTCGGGTTTTCTGCCATTCCCCATTTTTAACTCGAACCTACTTGCTTCCTGATCTCTGGGAGCATTTCTTTCTTCCTCACCTTCTCCATCTTAAGATATGGTACACTAAGGAACTTGAATCTCTCTCGAACTCAGACTACGGGAACAAGGAGAAGCACATGAAGGCCTTGAGCAAGGTATACAATGACCAAATGGACAAGGGAACTATTGACTTTGCTCTGTACTATAAAGGCTGGCTCAAAGTTGGGGTTGAGACCCCTCCACTTCCTACTGTACCTTTGCCGTCAAAACCTAGTTATGGATCATCAAAAAGAAGATCCTCCGATTCTTACAGTCCTTCCTCCATGAACGGCAACTTGTAAGTTACTGAAGAACTTAGTTTAATTGCTTCTGCAGAATGTATAAAAAAATATTGACAATAAACTTTTATGCTAACCGTGAACTTTGCTTCATAATTGCCTGAACCACAAAAGATACAGAGTTGTGTTTGGCCCCACACTAGAGCGAAGATCTTTGGACCTAGATGATCAAAATGGAGCTTCAATTGATACACGGAATTCAGAGAAAGAGGTGAAACAGTGTACAGATGGAGATAACTGCTATTATTTCGAGGTGGGTATTTCCCTCTCAATCTAAAGTTGCATAAAAAGTTACTAGTACGTTGCAAATGCTCATCGTTTCCCTTATTATACAGCAAATAGATGGGACGGGACTGTCATCAATCCAAAACGTGAGAGGTTCGAGAGCTGATCAATTATGGTCTAAGACAGAAAAATCAGACTATTTGGGGTTCTTTGCGCACCGAAGTCTACCAACCGAAACCTTGATGGTTGGTGACCATAGGACCAAGAATGGTTCAGTCAGAAAGGAAGAAAGAACCCATTCAAGTGAGTTAAGTAGAGCTATTCACATTCTCTGCTCTTCAGATATTCTGGGCGAGTGTGAAATTGCAATACGTGTAATCAGCAAAGCCTGGTTGGACTCACAGGGTGATACGGCCATTGAAGCTGCATTATCAAAAGCATCCATTATTGAGGGGATGATGGAGGTTTTATCCGCATCCAATAAGGACCAAATTTTGGAATTAGTAATATCACTCTTAGCAGAACTTGTAGCTAGGAACCAGCTGATCGGGCAGATTATGCTGAATTTGGATCCAGAACTGAAACTTTTCATTAGACTTCTGAGAAGTAGTAGTCTGTTTCTAAAGGCAGCTGTTCTGCTTTACCTATCAAAGCCTAAGGCAAAACAGATGGTATCTTATGAATGGGCACCTCTAGTCCTTCGAGTGTTAGAGTTTGGAGAGCAGCTGCAGACTCTATTTACAGTACGGTGTATTCCTAGAGTGGCAGCCATTTACTTTTTAGACCAACTTCTTGAGGGTTTTGATGAAGATAGAAACTTAGAGAATGGAAGACAGGTGGTCTCTCAGGGGGGAGTGAACCTGCTGGTGCGAGGCATTGAGAGAGGGGATACTCATGACAGGAGCAATGCTGCTTCGATCCTGTCCTGTTGCATTCGTGCCGATGGAAGCTGCCGAAATTATGTCGCCGAAAACTTGAATAAGTCTTCTCTGCTTGAACTTATTGTCTTCGAGGGGCCAAAGCTTTCTAATTGCTGTGCTTTTGCTTTACTAACCGAGTTGCTTTGTCTTAAAAGGTATGAATCTTTACCTTCTGAAGTCTCTTCTCTTCTAGAAGCTTAATAACCCAGGGGATTTTACCAGAAGAATACAGATGAAAGAATTCTTATGCGGATTAAAAGAAGGATGGAGTGGCATGAACAGTATGCACATTTTATTCGGTCATTTACAGAGAGCACCACCAGAACAAAAACCACTAGTCGCAGCAATCTTATTGCAGCTTGATCTTCTGGTAGTCTCATACCGTTCTTTTTCTTCTTCTATGATTATGGTTGCCAAGAATTCAAAAGGAAAAAGAGCTTTTAGATTTCTCATTCCTCCTTCCTCTGTTCCCTCAATTTTCTCATCAACCAAACCCCCAATTTGTGTAATATTGTATTTTATTTGTATTCTCGAGCAGTCTAAATAACAAGTAGCACTTATGCTGCAGGGTGATGCTATGAAGTGCAGTGTATATAGAGAAGAAGCGGTTGAGGCGATGATAGCAGCTTTGGACTGTAAAATATGTAACAGTGAGGTTCAAGAACAATCAGCGAGAGCTCTTTTGATGTTGGCGGGCCGTTTCTCATATACTGGAGAGTCATCAGCAGAAAGATGGCTTTTACAACAAGCAGGTTTCCCTGAGAGTACAGGAGATTCGTTTAGCAAAAGGGAAATTATTATTGATGGTTTCTTGCACATGGTAAGCTTGCGTGACATTAAACCGGCGAACTTCCTTTGGAGAAATAACCAAGAAGAAAAACGACAGACAACACGAGTTTCCTTTCGCAGTGATGGGCTTGATTACTCCCTTGTTATTATTTAACTTAATGTTAACTTTTCTTTTATAATGGTTGGTCGGTTTCTGTGGTTTTTGCTACATTATCAGAGTGAAGAGGAAGAGGCAACAGTAGATTGGCAAAGGAAAGTGGCCACAGTATTGTTCATCAGCGGGAAAAAGAGATTCCTGGTTGCCCTTTCAGATTCCATAGCCAATGGGATCCCAAGTTTAGCACGAGCATGTATCATCACCATTGCTTGGATGGCCAGCTTTCTCCTCTCAGTTGGGGATGAAAATTTGCAGTCCATGGCATGCTCAATTCTCGTACCCCATCTGCTAGAATCCATGGATAATGGCAAAGATCTCGAGGAAAGAGTGCTGTCTTCATACTCGCTACTAAGTCTCATCAGGAGCTCAGGTATGAATCTCTCGCGTATTGTAATTTATAGACGAGACAATCGAGCTGAGTGCGGTTCGCCTTACTCTTACCAATATTTCCACTCTTTCCTCCAAACAGAGTGTGTTGCTATGCTCTCATCATGGGATCAAGGGTTGCTAGGCAATCTCCAGGATCTCTCCCTAGTGACATGGACAGCTAATGAGCTTATTTCAACCATCACATGCAGCTCGAGCCATGAGCAGAGAGAAATGCAAGCATGTCACCATTTTTAAGCTTCCATTTTGTGATTATTCGCCAATGCTGGAATCCCTGTACCAGTTCTTCTAGAAAAGCATCTCTGGAGAAGAATACGAGGGCTGTGTATTTCGACAATCATGTGTACAAAAAAAAATGTAATTAGGATCTCTATTATCTTTCATTGAAGAGTCATTAGAATCGTTAGAGCTGGTAATCGACCAAGTCAGAATATATGTGGTGTAATTGTCGTGGTAATGGAGGAAACAATTCCATTTTCCAAATACTTTGTATGAAGATGAAGTGATCAAAGTCGAGTTTGGTGGGGTTGTTTTGATCAGAAAGGAAGCCTGTAAGAAACTCAGGCATGTTTTTTGCCCAATAGCCAGGAATTGAGAGCGTTAGCTTTCACCAAGTATTCTTCAGACAAGATTATAAAAAAAAAGTATTCTTCAGACAATGACAGTATCTATAATTATGACTGATTAGCACCTGTAAATTACGAGTAGACAGTAATGCATCGTAAATATAGGGCGACAAGCCGGTCTTCTTACGCAACATCACCAAGCTCCGAGAACATTGGACTGAGCTCTGAGAAAATTGGACGGGGATGGGGTTTGTAGTCCTTTCTAATAGAAGGAAGCTGGTGAATGCCCTCTAAGTGTCATTCCATGTTTCTCCCCGATGTCCTTTCTGGTTGTCCTTTTCTTTTCTTTTGCATGTTACCCATGAATGTACAGATGATCTCTAGTCCTATATTTCAGAAAGAAGAAGAAAAAAAAAATTCTAGTAGACTAGTCCTATATGGAGGTTAATGGCCAAAGTTCTTATTGTGGACCAACTTATCGTTGAGGTTGAATGGAATAGTCAGTATCCTTCCAGCATTACTTTTGTAATGGGTATGCTGTGTTGAGTTGGATTTTGACTTCTTATGCTTTTACCCAATTTTCATTTCCCCATGAAGAAGTAGTCGCCATCCAAGCTCCATTGGCATAGTTGGTGGGCTAGAAAGGACCTGTCATTCTGTTCTATTCAACAGCATTATCTGGGATATTTTTCAAACCTTTACCAATGACCTCCTAGATTGTGCTTGTCAATTCCTACATCTTTTGAATTTCTACACATTCGCTGCTATTCCCAAGAACTGAAAGTTTTTTTTCATGTCCTTTAATAGGAGAGGAACATGCATCTCAAAGTGAAATACAATACCAGCATTAGATACTAACAGAAAACAACAACCAATTCAACTTCTTTTCCCTGCAAATAGCCTCCCTATGTTTTTGGTCCCCACCTCCACTGCGGGAAATTCGAAAAATTGGACCAGTTTCATATCTGCGTTTCCTTTACAAAAGGAAAGGTAAATCTGCCACAATTCACTATACGTGTTCAAACTAAGAGCCATAACATGGACTCTAGATCAGTTCTAATGGATTGAACCAGGTGTGAGCACATGAGGAAGAGAAAATGAAAGTAATTTGAATTTTCCTTTCAAATATGTGATTTTAATCTAAGGAGTAGACACACGTCTGTATGAACCTAACCTGCCTTGTTATAACCCGGGAAAAAATAATTAATAGATGATGTCCTTTAAATTCTTCAGGATTCATTCACCTTGAATCACCTATATGCTTGTTTGCCTGATAGTACACACTGCTCCATCCTGTGAGTGACATTGATGCAAGGTGAATTTCTCCAGCAAATAGAATCACCAGATCTTGTTTTTTACCCAAAAGAGAAAAAGAACAACAGCAATGACAATCGCAACTGGAGCCCACTTCCGGATAAAAGCCTACAATAAAACAATACAGCAGGATAAGAAAACACAGATGGAAGCCAAATCCGTCACTCTTATCTGTGGTCACGGATTCAAAGGAAACACAAATTTTCATGGCCAAATAACTACTTGAAATGCTTTGAAAACAAAGGCAGTAGGTTCCAACTCGAAAACTTGGAAGGCTTGAACAGAAATAGAATTCCTTCTGTAAACACAGTTCACAAATTATGTTCTGTTTCTCCTATTTTATCCTTTCCTTCCAGTATGAAATTCTTCGCAACTTCCAGAATTATGTTGCCAATAATCATCAGAAATACTAAAACCACAATGGGGCGAATTCAATTTTTAACTAATTCCTAAGGTATCTACCAGTTGTGATATATTCACTACAAACAATTTAAGATGGAAGTTGTAATCTTTTTTCATGTGATCGGAGTTTCTAAAAAATAAAATCAGGTAGCAGTATTCTCCCTTCATCAAGCTCAAGGATGATGAATTGGATTTAAGAAAATTATTTCCATGTCATGCGCACATAGTTTTCCTTACCACCAACTTCCTAAAGCTGTGATGGGTGTAACACCATTCCATGAATGCCATACCAATGATGATCTCCAAAATTAAACTACGATCCTGTAATTGCATTGTGTAAAATTTCATGTTGTGCGAGCACTGGACTGTGCTATTTTAGTGTTGCATTCTCATGATAAACCACAGAAAACTTATAAGAAACATAAATTACATCTCAAACATAACCCATAACTTAAAGATCTTGGTGATTTCCTTACAGGCAAATAGAAAGATTTTCTGACAGATAGAAACGGAGCACTCAATATGAATCAAAAGATTGTCTTCAGCTTAAACAAGATTGGACAACACTCTGAAGACCAAGACCTGGATGAACGTTGCTTATTATTCCTGTAAGGTGGTGTAAAAGGCTTGATAGAGTTGGGTCGTAACAGCTGCAAATTGTTGGTATAAGATAACCTTCTACAAAGTTTCAAGCAATATTTGTTCCCGGAATGAGATCCATAACTACTCAAGTGGAATGAAGTACAAGACAAACCATTAAACAGGACTAGAATAGCAGCACAAGTACTAGAACTACTACGTTCTCAGAATGAAAAAGAATGTCAAAAGAGAACATGATACAATCATAGCAATAAATGGGAGAAAGCGACCAGTCAAGAAAAGACTCACATGTTGATTTAGATCTGTTGCCTTGTCAGCATATATACGAGATTCAGAAGTCAAACGACTGGACATCTCACTAACCTCTGCATGATAAAAACCCCAGTACAGATGATGTACTTCTGTGCTTAAATGAACCGGAAATCATATTTAAATAGAAATTGATTTTCTTGTCAGTGAAATAATGTTTTTATTCCCACAAAAAATATAATGACCGAAAAATGTGAGTGTAAAATCATCATTTCAATGAAAAAAATATCATTTTCTGTTGAAATTAACGGGGGATGGTGCAAAGTGTACATAGTTAGCCATTGAGAAGTGAAATGTAACTAAATCAATAGTTTGAGGTCCAAAGTATAAGAACCTCAATAATTGATGGCAGAAAAGTTTATTTATCCCAAAAAAGAGAGAAAAACTTAGTATGCACGAAAGCCCAAAACCACCAGAATTGCAAACACTACCCAGAAATATCAAAATTACAGAAATGCCTCTGACTTTCCAGACTATGGAAAAGATCAGCTATATGAAACCAGCATCTTCCTAACTTAAAGAAACCCCAAACTAGGGCTGAATATTACATTGCTCAGAATCTACCAAAAGTCGCCTGATCAAATGGAAGATATGTTCTAGTGAGAGAGGCTCTGTCTTCTCTCTAGAACACCTTTAGGGTTTTCGCCTAAACCTCCTTTCTCTCACCCTCTCCGGAGGCTCCCACTCCTTCTCGCCCTCTCCTCCCCGCCCATCTTGCCTTCCGGTTGTCTCGTGTGGTTTTATTTTTTGCTCAAAGAAGTGGAAGCTAGATTCCGGCGTTTTCGTTGACTCTTGGAGGCCACGCCCTAGCTCATCAGACTCAGCTCCTCCGGCCAGTCTTTTCTGCACCAGTCCGCCGCACGCGCCCCACTCTCCCACAAGCGCCGATCAGATTTCTTTGCTGTTTGGGCTATTTTCGGCGTTTTTCGACAGCACCGACAATGTCAGACATTCCGGTCGGCCAGATCTGGACTTCCAGAGTCCCTCCAGCCGCGCGTGGCTTTCACGCGCCGCCCTGAGCTGCGCGTGAATCCCACGCACCACCGTGTCTCCGCCGTGGTTCCGACCACCATTTTGCAGTTAGCTGTTTTTTTCTGTTGTGTTTGTGTTGGTTTGTTGCTGCCCTGAGGGGGCTTCCCTGGCCATTTAGTGGCCTTGCCGCCCTTTTGTGGGCTTTGTTTTGTTTCTCTAGGTTGCCTTTGTGCTTAGCTTTAGTGCTAGCTCCTATTTGGTTCCGATGGTGCCGTCTACCGTTTCCCTCCACCTGCTCTCTCTGCCCAGCATGGAGCATTTGTGGTTTATCGATCCTTTTGGATCCTGCTAGTCCTTTTTACAACCTAGTCATGAGTGCTTGAGTCTGTTGTTCTTGATCTTTATTGTATCTTATATTTTGGATTCAATGCAATGAAAGTTTCACGGTTATATTCAGCAAAAAAAAAAAAGAATCTACCAAAAGTCTAAACCACAATTTAGTGTGAGATCTTAACCGCCTGCCTCAGTAACTCATTCAATTGTTTATCCGTTCTAGTTCTCATATGTCGTATGCCACTAAAAGTATTTTCATTCAAATTGGGACAACCCACAAAATTAACGAAGTGTTCATTAGTCACTTCGGTCCATCCGGGAAAACAAGAAAAGAAGAGACAAAGGCAACTGACAATCTACCAAACGTACTAAGAATATAAAAAGATCCAGTGGAAGGCAAGGGGGAAACTTACGATCCAACTTTTAACCAACACCAAGGACTTCCTGCACATCAGTGGCGGAGGGAGGGGGGCGAAGGGTATCGGCCGATACCCTTCACCCCCCCCCAAAAAAAAAATTTACATGACGTTCTGGGCTTCAGGGGCGGAGGGAGGGGGGTGAAGGGTATCGGCCGACACCCTTCACCCCCTCCCCCCCTAAAAAAAAGTTGCATGACGTTCTGGGCTCCAAACATTAACATATTCAGAGACGCTAGATGGGGGAGAGGGCAAGAGACACCAGGAGAGGATCCATCGGTTACAGGAAAGTACGCAGTGGCATATGTACGAGGGGTTCAAGGTGACTCCTTTGAAGGTGGGAAGCTCGAGGCGACGAGAGACATCTTCAAGCTTCGGCCTGTTGCAAGCATTTTACGGCTTACGATTTGGATAATTGGAAAGGTGTGAACCGGTTCCTCTTCGATGCTCGTGTAAGCCTATTCAACTTTCAAGGATTAGTTCAAGTCCATTTGGGTCTATTAATTTGATAATTTGTTCGAATGTTTTCTTATTTGGAAATGGTCAGTAAATTGTTGTTGTCTCTTGTGATTTGTTCTGCTTCTTTTTGGAAATCGTTCAAAGATTCCTCCTAGTTTCTAGAGCAAAATAATTGTCGTTATTAAATATAAAACTAATAAATTATGTCGTGGACGGCTTTTATTGGATTCCGCCGTTGTGTCTGGAACAATAATGGAATTTTTCGGGGTTTCAGTCTTTTTAGCAGAATTTTAATGAACGAGATATATCTTTCCATTAATGTTAAAACATCTCCAAGAACTTGTTCTTTTGGCACAGATTAGAAGTTCTTAAGTAGGTATCTCTAAGAAACTCATCTTAGAGAAAGAAAAAAAAACACAATGCTTAGGACTTGCTGTTGGACTCTGTTTCGCTTCTGCTTGTGGCAGAAGACAACTTCTGATGTTATCTTAGGTTGGAGGAAAAATGGGGTTTCTTTACAACAAAAGGTGTTGCTCTTGCACTTTGTTTTGACTCGTGCGTCTGCATGTAGCAAAAACACAACTATGATATTATCTTCATGAAGGAAAGAAGTATCTACCTATTTTAGAATAGTCGTTTATATTTATAACAGAAAAAATGGATTATATAGGCTAGCTAGCTATTTTTTAACAGGAAAATGTGTATTTTAATATTTTTAATCCTTAATCTTCGATATTTTAATTCTCAAACATTTTTTTGCATTACGTTGAGAAAAAAAATTTTGACATTTCGTCTTAGGAGTTCGACACCCTTCAAACTGGATCCTGGTTCCGCCACTGCTGCACATTGCGGGTCATTATTTGCTGAACTTCGTAGAGATCATCATTCAGCTTTGCAATATTCCGCTGAGTTCGGGTGTCCATATACAATTTCTTGGTTTTTTGTAAGAATGTATATGACAAAAAGGCCCCCCAAAAAGTTAGAGACAAAGAAAGCGATATCTTACAAGAAACACATACTTTTTCCTGGTGAACTATTTAAGCTAATAGAGATAGGACTAAGGAGAAAAGAGAATGATTAAGATCCACTGCAGTAATACCAAATTTGATGAATGCATATGGTCTAGCTGCAGTTTCAATTTGATCCCTGTTGGCTCTTTCAAACTCATTCTTTAGCTCTTCCAGGTACTGGAAAGCTACTTTTTTTGGATAAGAACGATCACACATCGTCAGGTAACAAACATGACCTTCAATGATGTAGCTCGATAATTGTGTCAAAGAGTCAAAGGTACAAATGACATTCAAGGGAAAAGGCTAGTTCTTCTCCAACTGTAACCTTAGGTAGTGCCTATTCGTATGGTTACACCAATTCACACTCAACAGGGAAGTAACATCACCAGATTATTCGACGCATTTCAGCTGTAAATTTATCGGAACCAACAATTGAAAGACTTAAAAAAAGTAACAAAAAAATAGTAGGAAAGAAGAGAGAGAAAGAAAGTCAGAAAGGAAGAGAAGATGGTGGAACAGCAAGAAGACAACTGAATGAGGGATGGTGCTTCTACCAAATGATAGAACTTGGACGCATTTATGATATAAAAAATGACAGCAAAAATCAGGATACTGGAACACATAAGGACCAGTTTCTATCGACATTCTTGAAGGTTCATTTTGGCCCTTTGACAAGTTTTTGAATATGGATTTAGCTTGCTGCTTGTAGAATTCATCTTGCAGATCCCGACCAGCATCCAGTCCTTCTGCTAATGGTAGGCCATCTGCAACACGAGCTATCATAGTTAACTTCACCATCTCTCTAGCTCTTCAAACTATGCCCAAGTCACTAATCCTCTGCACTGGAATCATGTACTACAGTTTAAAATGCAAGGTAAAATATAAACACTTTGATGAAAAATTGTAACATGGGATAGTTTATCAATTACTTAGGATACAAATCACTTCAAGAAGTGTAACGCTTGCCATTAGAAAGGTCCAATTAGTAGAGAGAGGGGAAGCCTCTCTCTCTAGAATAGTGTGGCAACACCCGTGTGCCCCTCCTGCTTAACAGCAGGGATAAGGTGTCAATTGAAGTTCTCATTTGATCTTGTGGTACACGTGGCATTTTTCACCCAACTATGCTTCAAAAGTGTCCAATTTGTTCTAAAAGTGCTTGTTTTCCAGTTGAGAAACTCACACGAATACCAAATTCAAGGCCCCAAGCTCCCATTTCCATAGTTTATCATGGAAATGTAAAATGCTCTGACCTATTATTGTACAAAGAAGATATATAGACCATCACATTTCACCCCAGCCACCTTAACATGGCAGTTATAATTGATGCGTCTCAAATTGGCTTTTTGCCTTGATTTTTCCTATCTTCATACTTAAAGAAAATGGGAACTCTTCTTCCCTCTTAAAAGTTACCTGACTGCAATTCTTCCTACTATCACTCATCTCATATAGAAAAACAAGAATTCAGGAATGAGGTCAGGGAAACGAGTTGAGGAGTTGAGGAGAGTGATAACCCTTTCCAAAACACAAATACTGACCCCAGAATCCACTCGTCTCGCAATCGCACTTGTCCACAGTATTTGAGAATATAGTGAGAGTTTGAGAGAGAAAATTTATAATTAATCCAAAATTTTAAAAAACTTTTTTAGCATTCACTTCTTCAAAGATTTCAATACGTTTTCATAACTCCTCACAAATTTTTTTTTACAAACTCATACCGCATTTTAAAAATTTCAATAACTTCCTACAAACTCTATTTAAAAAAAAAACAATAGCTACTGAGAAGGAAATGAGCTATAGATATAAGGGAAGATGGGCAGGGGATGGAAGGGGGGAGCAGAAAGAGGTTGTAAATTACATAAAGCAAGTTTCAGAAATCGAACATTAACAACGGGGCTCCTCACATGACGCTTTCCGTATTCTTCCACCCAAGCTAGCTGACCAAATGAAACCTGATCGGCCTCTCCCCCTTTAGATGTTATAGTGATTTGATAACTTTGCTTCTCATACTTCCTTGCGAACACCAATGTCCTGGGCATAACTGTGACCTCAAATCCTCCTGGTGCTATCACCGCGGCATTATAAGTTGTTGCACCTTCGCCGACATCTGTTAGGGTTCTCTGAAATTCCCTTGTTCTCATGAAATTTTTGAAAGTGTAAGAAGTGATAATTGAGGGGTGATTAAGATCAGAAGAAGGGTTTATACAACTATAGTTGCTTGCTCTTGTATTAATGGTCTTGATTTGGGGCTTATAGCGTCTAAAAGAGCATATGAGATTCACATAATCCTGTGGGGTTGCATCAAATATCAAACCAGGGTCAAGTGATTTATTAGGATCGATCTGACCTGCTCCCATGGCCAAAGGTGAAGAAGTTACTATGGGATGCATAGTGTTACTATGGGATGCATAGTGTTATCCCGTATGTGCGCAGTTGTTATTAATATGGCAGATATAATAGCAGCCACACTCCATTTGGGGTGTAGGCTTTTCAGAAATGCTGCCACACCAGCAACATGAGGATTAGCAAAAGAGGTCCCAGACCTAAACTTGAACATATAGCTACTTTTTGCGAAACTATTTGATCCTGTCGAGCCCTCTCTACTATATGGACTTGAAGCTGCCAAAACTAATGTTCCAGGTGCCATGATAATCTGGGTCGGGATTCAATCCAGACCAAATCAGACTGCTTATGTGCGTTCTTTTAGTTTTAGCGGTCGGACCAGTACATTTAGTGGTCCGACCAGTAAAACTAAACTCGCCCCGTGAGCCGTCTGATGTGGTCAGGATTCAATCCAGACAGTGGGTCTGGACAGGTCTAGACTCATACGGTCTGGACTGAATCCAGACTCTGATAATTGGCTTCAAGATGTTTGGAAAATCCTTTGATGGGCCTCTTGAAGCATAAAATGCCACAATTGGTGCAGGCTTGATCCCTATAAAGGTCTGTCTAAACCTCATGCTGGCAAAAGGTGTATTACCATTTTTGGCATATGTGATCACAAATGAGGCATCCTTCTGTCTGATCACAATATATTGATAAGAAGCTTTTACCTGGAATACAACTCCAGGTGGGTCTTCGTGAATAAGAATAACTGCAGTCAAGTTTACTCTGAGGATAGATCGAATTTGACGCTTGATAGCTCGGGCTTTGGGGCCATACACCGGAGTCCACAATGCCGATAAGGGTGTCTTTGCCACGATTTGAAGCGTGCAATAGAGCAGAGGCGGGGTCAAGGGAGATAAATTCCGGCGTATGGGTGGTGTAGAGCTCAGCACTACTATCAGGATAAGTTGAGATGAATCCCGGAGCCTTCTTTAGAGCTTCTAGTTCAGCAAGAGATAAAACCGCACTGAAACCATGCGCATGCGCAGCATGATCGTATGTGTATAAGAGTTCTGGTGATGATCTGTGGCCACTGAATGAATGAATATTCTTCAAGTTGAGGGAGTCAACAGTGGACGAATACCAATTTTGATGGCTATTGAACACCTTGGGCATAACAGACTTGTCCATATGGACAATATAAGTGAACCTCTTTGCTGAAAATGAGGTGACATGGAAAATTACCCAGAACCATGTAAGAAATACCAAGCATGGACGGAGAAGCCCATTAACATGACACATGATTTCTTCACAACTAAAAGCGCCGGTGGTTTAATTTGAAGGATAAATAAGTGATTTATAAGTGGAAGTGGCATGGTTTCAAGAGTTCAGAAAATCGAAAAAAAAAAACCCTACAAAGAACAAGAAAAGGTACGCACTTTTACCTCCTGTACAATCGAATGGTTCTAAACTTGTTTTTTTAAAACAATAAATTAAACTGTATAGAAATGAAGTGAAAAATCGTAATATATATTGGTATTCATGTTCAATTCGTAGTTAGAAGGGCCAAAAGCGATCACATTTAAGTTCAGAATGATGTCTTCGAGAGGTGGAATATGTATACCAAGGAAAGTAATAATGTAAGGTTTGCTCCAGAAAATCTCTCCAAGTGGTCCAAATTTCATCTCTCTTTTTTTTTCGCGGAGAAAATCCATCCATGTATTAAACTAAAGGTCCAAATTTCATCTCAATCGGTCAAGTATGCCACTATATATCACCAAATTAGCAATTCAAAATACATTTCTAAAGCCGAAAATTAAGTCTTAAGTTGATGTAATCCCTTTTTGATTTAGAACGCTCTTGAAAAAAATTATAAGGTCCAGTTCTACCATTAATTATAAACCAATGCAGAAGTACTTGACCTTATATCATTCTTTTGTCATTACTTTTCATTTCTCACCCCATATAGAACTCTGGGTGTTACATCATTCTTGCGCTTGTTATGACGTCCAAGTTGCTTAACTAGTAAAATAAGAAATTCTTATAAAGCTTACACTAGAGAAGCATCCAATTCAAATTGCTCGCCACTTTTTTTGAATGTAACATGTAATATATACCTTCACAAGTTTAAAGGGAATATCAAAGTACGCCTCATATTTATGGGTAAAAATCAAATTGGACTTCATAACTTTTAATTTATTTTATATCATCCCATCAATTTTAAAAAGAATCAATCATCATCTTCGATTTAGCAGTTAAATCAGACAGAAAGTGACGTGAATTAATCGAACTACTCCTCTAAAAAAATTACAAAGTAAATTTAAAAATTATATTTCATTTTTATATTTTTTTAGGGATAAATATAAAATAGGTCCCTAAAAAATTTCGAGCATAACATAAGTCCTTTAAGTTAGTTTGCTTTTATTTTGAGTCGTTCCATCAATCTCCGTTAACAAAACTATCGGTCTAGCAAGACACGTCAGCCACTTGTCCACATTAGCCCACCACGTCAAAAACGTACCGTTTGACACCTTAACCAATTCTAAGACTTATTAAAAACAAAATTTGACCATCCATCACTGACAAAGAACTTACCCTGGCCGCAGAGGTCACTCAAACTCTTACCCAATATCGCAAATCACCCAAGCTCCAGCATCACGACGTTTTCCATTGCCAACTTTGCAATGGGTCACAGTTGCAGCTACAGTCGATGCTGCTTCCCGCTACCACCACACCTTCTGCATTAAACCTTTAAGGAGCTGCTTGAATGAGTCTGCATCATATGTGTTAAGCAGTTTATTACTCTGCATTTCATGCAAGTTGTTATGTGGTTTGGAAGACATGCGGCCCAAGAAGTCTTTCATTTGCCCTTTATTATGGCTTTGATTTGGGTTGAATTCAGTAACCTTCGTTTGCCCCAGAACCAGGTCTGTCCTTACAGGGCTTGCTGGCGTGAAAATTGCCTTCACAGAGGGTTGAGTGGGCACTTGATCAGTGTTCAACAGCAGAGTTCCTCCTAGATGTTTGTTTAACTGCAACATGGGTTGGAAAGTTTGGCGCCAAATCAGATTTGGATTGTACAAGCCTGTCATTGAAAGAGGTATGAGATAAATTCTCTCAGAGAAGACATTGCGCTGGTGAAAATTTGGATGAATACGCGAGCATGTATCTTTCCATTTCTTCAGTAACTATTGACTTTATTTTGCAAACAGTTCTTGGTCCTTAGTCTGTAAAGGGCAGAGATGACAAGGTAGTTAGCCAAATTAAAAAGGTCTTTTATCAACCAAAGACAACTAAAGAAGAGGAAAAAGAGACGAGATGAATCAGGCTTATTTTGATTATGTGAATCAATCCGAGCTGTTAACTTTACCTGTGTCTAATCCACTATTTTCGCATCATTTTCGTGGGCTTTGGCATTTTGTAGCCATTGTGGCAGTTGTTGTCGAGATGCTTTTGATTTAACTTCAGAAGATTTCTCCAATTCCTTTGGTAGTTTTGCTAGCTCTTGTTCATAACTCTGCAAGCACTGAGCACAACAACTTGTTCATCAAGCAGGCTCCAAATTTTCAAATAGCCGTCTTGGTGGTGCAGTTGTTGTAGTGGGAAACACCTTCGACGAGGACAATTTGCGATATTGGGTGACCTCTGCGGTGAGGGTAAGTTCTTCGTCAGTGATGAAGGGTCAAGTTTTTTTTTACATGTTAGAATAAGTTAAGGTGTCAAGCGATGTGTTTCTGACGTGAACAAATGGCTGACGTGTCTTGCTGGACCATTAGTTTTGTTAACGTAGAAGGATGGAATGACTCAAATAAAAGTAGACTAGGGTTGTGCATAACCGGTGGCAGTGGCGGTTATGCCCTCCACCGCCACCGCTATGGACAATTGTCCAAAAATGGACACCGCCCCCACCATCGTTAAGGGAAGAAACCGGCCCCTAACGGTGGCAGTAGGCCGCTACCTAAACCGGAGATTACAAATCCAACAGCAAATCGCAACCAAATCGCACAAAACCAACTGCCTAATCGCAACAAAATCGCACAAAACCAACAGCCTAATCGCAACAAAATCGTACAAATCCAACAGCAAATCGCAACAAAGCGTAACAACAGCTAATCGCACAAATCCAACAGCAAATCGCAACCAAATCGCACAAAAATCCACAAATCCAACAGCAAATCACAAAAAAAATCTCAAACCTAGCAAATCGCAACAAAACTGGAGGGAAGGGGAGAGAGAGAGAGAGAGATGCGGGGGTGCAGCTGTCGTTGCTTCCTGCATAGGGGTGCAGCTGTCGGCTGAAAGAGAGCTGCGACCTGTGAGGTTGAAGGAGAAAGAGAGGTTGCGCGAAATGAGGGAGGGGGCGAGACAAATCGCAGAAAAAAAACCCTAAAAAAACGATTTGGCGGTGAACTGCCCAGCGACCGCCACCGCCATTTTCACCGCTATTTGGTGAAAATGGAAACCGGCACTGCCCTCACTACTAAGCGTGGAGCGGTGACCGGTAACGGTTAACCGGCCCACCGCCAGTACCAGTAAACAACCTTGAAGTAGACCAACTTAAGGGACTTATGTTATGCTCCAAATTTTTTAGAGACCTATTTAATTTTGGCGTAAATTACATGAACCTATTTTGTGTTTATCCCTTTTATTTATATATCATTTATTTAATAATTTTATCTTAGAGAAGAAGGCGTGAAAGAAAATTGTTGCTTTAGTTGGAAGGGAAAAACAATTTGTTTACATTCAATTGAGGTTGTGTTTGTGTTGTAATATTTTTGATATGGGAATATGTGTTGGTATTGGGTTTAGTGAAAAGGTGAAGAAAGAGGTATTTTTTATATTTTTTTTATGGAAGAGATAGAGATTATATTAGATTATTTTATTAGGAGTGAGAATATTTTTGGTAAAATTTTGTAAGTGAACGCAGCTTGAGTATTTCTACTACTTAGAAAGCCTTTCATAAAACGAATTTGTTGAAAATTCCTTCAAGAGAAAAGACAAGTAGAAATGAAGTCAAAAAATCAGAATTATAGCATTTCTTAGTTAGAGGGGCCAACATACTAATCTGCAATCACATTGGTTTAAGAATCTATAATTACGGCTTCTCCACCACAAGACGAAAGTGGAGAGACCTCAGAGATGCCTTTTCAAGGTTGGACTTTCCAAAAAAAGAAAAAGAACAACCACCCCACCTCTGTCAAGAGATTACCTATTTGGCTACTACATGAATGACAAGCTTTTCATAAATTAATGTTAATAAATTGAGTTGATAAGCTTTCTCTGCTAGGGATATGACGACCCATTTCAACAGTTTCGTATCTTCTTCTATATCCGATGTATAAACTTTTAGTCCCTTTAAATGAATCTAATGCGTTCAATTCTTTTGCATCGACCGGATTTATCCTACTCGATTTTTTGGGGTCTACTTAAATATTGTCAACACTCGACTCACACGCCAGAAACATCGAATGGCATTAAACCGACGTGGGTTTACAAACGGAATAAAATTCACACGGATCCAACACGATTCTGACTCGAACAAGGAAAACACACAAACAATCACTACGCGAAAACAGATGACAAAGACAGACTCAGAGCACAAGCAAACACTCTAAATCACCAGGTCCTCAAACCCTGAGCCTTTTGAGGAGACAAACGACACGACATACTGACACATAACCCCATTAGATTCACGCACAAACTCCTTCGCCAATTCAAGTAGAAAAGGAGGGCGTCAATGTCAAAAGCGATATCTATCTCCCAACTCTTCTGTAAAAAGAGAAGGAGAACAAAGGCCACAGATGCAGCCTTCTAGACAAAAAACATTATATTTTCCAAGTCGGCATGCAACTTGAAGAAATCTTGATGAGGTGGTGACGCTGACGAAGCCAATGATGTGGAAGAGGATGCTCTTGTACCTGGATTCACGTACACCCCCTCCAGTGCCTCATAGTAGAGTCGTCCTCTGTAAGCAACCAGGTCAGCATAGTACACTGGCGGTACTAATGACACAGGTTTAGTACATCGGGCAAATGTAAAACACAAGTCATATATGAGCTCCTGCAACCGGTCAGAAGTGAACCTATGCTCATCCCACAGGACATAGTAATGCGTGGGCTTGCTTGTCCCAATGCTTCCATAGTGGCTACAAAGATAGAAGTCAAATTCGAATGGGTGAACCACGATTGTGTCCACAACTGTGCCTGGGTATACATTGCCAGTAGAGCACCCGTCCCTTGGACTGGCTGGAAAGAACCGCGTCTGGTGTCGCTTTTGGGCCACAATAAGAGTAATGGTTGGAGAGTAGTTTATTCTTTCAAACGCTCTCTTCAGATCTACCAACTCTTCATTGAGAACCATATCAAATTGGCTCTCACTTACTCCATCACGGAAGACCACGATCTTGTCCGGCCTAACATTATTAAACTGCGCATAAGATTCAACAAGCTCCAGACACGTCTCCCCAAAGTTCAGAATCTTCTCCTTCCGATGCTCCTGCGGACAAACACGTGCTGCATAGCGATTGGCAGCAGGCCAGTTCATGGTTGCAACAACAGCTGCTATGGATGGACTTGTCAAGTTCCGTGGAGCAGGATGATTGACATCGGCCCCCACAAACATAACATTACCTTTGTTCTCAAAGTGGGCCAGCGGCTTATTAAGCTCTATATTGCTACCTCCAAGCTTGGCATTTATTTTGATAGCCAGATTTGCAAGATACTGGTCGTTTACTTTGTTGGCATTATAGGACAGACAACACTGTGTCACTATACCAACTTGGGTCTCAGACACCCACTTGAGATTTTTGTAACCAGTATCCTTCGAAGACATTGCACAAAGAAGAAATTGCAGACCAGCACTACCATCCTTACAAGCCTCTGCATTGATGCTTTCAAGTAGTTCACGCAGTCTATCAACTCTCGAGAGCATATCCATTTTCCTCCACTCATATACAATGGGTTCTGCCATATGGATCCCCAGATTCTTGCATCGATAGATAAGACTTGGAATGAAACGATCAGGATTCAGTACTGGTCCATCATAAGAGCGAAAGTCGACAACACCCCAACGGTCAATTCTTTTGCCCTCCACAACTGATCTTCCAACAAGGTTCCACTGGCATTTCTCTTTGTCAACTGTTACCTTAATCACTCCACCATTTGGAGCACCTAACTTCAACTCAGGTGGCCCAATAATGCGTCCAGTAACTGTTGTCATGTTCATATTTACTTCCATTCCAAAATTTTGAGCCAAGCCTCCACTGTCAATACAGAAAAAACTATGTAAAATAGCAGTCATGAATCTAACACGCCAAAGTATCTACATTACACGTGACAACATGTTTACTTCAATTCCAAAACTTTGAGCCATGCCTCCACTGCCGTAAAAGAAAACAATGTCAAATAGTCTTAATGAATCTAAAACACCAAACCTCCAAAATATATGAGGCAAAATGTCTTAAGCTCATCTGTACTCAACTGTCCACACCTAAGCTCGTCTATATCTCATCCACCACCTTAATTAGCAAGAAACAGGAGATGATAAATATTTACAACATCTACTTGTTATCAGCTATATAACTAGTAGGCTCCAAACATTGCCACTGTTCCTAAAAATTTTCTATGGCACTAAAAACTCCATTACACATACATGCATGTCACAGACAATCAATGTCAAAAAGGACATGATGTTCTTCATAGCTCAGTAATTTCTAGAGGTGGCCAGCATGAGATCAATACAACAATCAAGGATTTAAGATTCACAAATCGAATAAAAGCCAATTCCACATTTGTTTTCATGGGAAGCTTGACAAATTGCAGCTACTGGCAACATTCCCATTTTTCTTCCCAGAATATAGAGCACAATTTTACTAAAAAAGTTTTAACTATAAGATCAGTAAATTTTTTTTTTTTGATAAGTAAGATCAGTAAAATTCTTCAAAACAAACAAATATGTTTAGTTAAGCGAGACAACCAACTATGAATACGAACAGCCATGCCAAATTTGTAGTTTCATCAAACAGCAGGAAGAAATCTATGAAAGCAACAGCAGAAGTTCCACTGAATAATTGCATGTTACTGACAAAAGAAAAACCAAAGTTTCATATTTACATACCCGCAAGGTCCATCTTTTGAGCGTACCATATTGCATATCTGAGTCTCCCTAACCTTTGGATCTACCAGTGACATGCCCTTCAACATTATGGCCGCATTCTTATCCAAATTCTCTTTTGGATACCGTTGCCCTACAACTAAGAGGCAAAACTCCATTGGCACATAATTTATTTTGATTCCTTTTCCTAAATCCAAGCAAGGAATATCCTTATACTTAATATCCTTGTCATATTTCTCTCTGAAATAGTCAACAAGTCCAACTTTCCTAGGCGGGTTCTGTCTATCAGGGTCTTCCAAATTGAATGAACTCAGTGATGCATTTTGATCTGCCAACCCCCTAATGACATACTTTTGTTTGGTTTTTCGGTGAGTCACTGTAACTTTCAGATCCTTAAGCGTATCATGAATTTTTCTCAAAAACTTTCGAAAATTATTTATATCAAAACCACTGATGTGCTGCTCCAGAAAATCTATAACTGGTAATGGCTTCAGAAACGCCAGAACTGAGTAGTCCAAACACATGGCTAGACCCTGAGAAGTGGGCTTTAGGCTATGTTGGAAACCTCTAGATGCCATGATGCCGCGTCTAAGATCATCTCCTTCCCCATAAGGGAAAAAATTTCGACCAACTGGGATCATATTCCTAGCTGGATTCTCCTTCATTACCAGATCCAACCCTTGCAATATATCACGGGGGATGGACGACAGACACCCGCTTAAATATTCCTTCAGTTTGCAAAGCTTGAGCTCATTCACAAGCTTGATGGCAACAATATATGAACCACCCTGGGTGTCTTCTCCCACGGGGACTTTCACGTTAAATTGTCCAGTGGGCAATGGTACAGCACTAATAATGTTCTTCTCACCATCGTACGCAGTCATTGACAAGGGGAATTGCACAGGATCATCAGAAGATAATTTGTTCCTAATCATAGAGAAATCAGATTTTGACACTTTCACCAGTCGGCCATTCCTGCGGGGAACCTCGGGTTTGATATCCACATCATAGTGCAGTATGATAGTCTGAGGACCAAATTTTACAGGAAAATGATTGACGCGAAGCCTGGCAGGTCGGATAGCAAGTGTGCCACCTTTATCAGGTCGTTTCATTGGGAGCTTTTTGTTTGCATCTTCTGGATGACTAGATGCAAGAGGACTTCCTGAAATTTTCAGTTTTTGCAATTCCTGAGAAACAGGACCTGTAAAGAGCATAAAAACAGAAAGAATCATCTGCTGTTGCACAAGGTCATTAGAGAAGAAAAAGATATAATCAACTATCTATACTACCACGTAATTAGGCTACTAGGATTTAAATAAGTCAATCTAAACGAACCCGTGGAAACTGCAAATTATCCAACATATTGAAACATAGAATAAAATGAAATAAGAGATCAATTTCTGCCATAACGAAATTGGCCATTATGAAAAATATATAATTCAATTGATATTTTGGGAAGATAATGAATATCTATTAACTGTAGAAACCCAACAACCCATCCATAATCATACACTTCCATGGAACTTCCTTGATTAAACATTTGCAACCTTAAATAAATAATCAACAACTTGCAGAAAAACCTCGATCATATGCTGGTATCACTGACTTCACCGTTTATGGTCAATCTAATTTCCTAAATGTAGCCAGGTATGTTTACTACGAGAATGAAGCTGATTCTACCGGTCAACTCAGCCAAAAGCAACAGACGTGCTAATTTGAGGGCCCGAAACCTTTCCCTTTCCCTGTTATTGTGAGCATACAAAAAAGAACTATAAACTAAATTCAGAAACAGATCAAGTACCGGGGACAGGTTCAGGTGAAGATCTCTGAGGCTGACGCTGAACTGGTTTAGCAGCAGTAAGATACGTACAGCTGGTAGGCCCCGCTTGCACACACTGATCCTGACTCGTAGTACCCTTCCACGCTCCTCCTGCGCTGCTAGACCCCTCGCCGGAACCACTAACCCAGGTGGATCCCACTGCCTGACTCCTCCGAGGACTCGATTCAACATTGCTATCAAATTGTCGTGGCTGTTGTTCCCACCTCTCGGCCCCACCTTGCCTAGAACCCCTTCCCTGCTCCTGCTGATGATGACCACCACCACCATGACCGCCTCTTCCTCTGCCTCGACCGCCACCTACTCCTCCATCCCTACCTCTTCCTCTTCCTCTTCCACCTCCACCTCCTCCGTCCCTACCTCTTCCTCTGTACCCACCTCCTCCGTCCCTACCTCTCCCTCTGTACCCACCTCTCTCCATCGGATCTAGGGAGAAAACTCGTGACTCCTGAACTTGATGACAAACTCCGTACTATTCGTTTCTTAGGGAAACAATAAGGAGAGCTAATGGGAAAAAAAGGCTGGGAGTGGAAGTATATATCATACTCCGATGAGTGGAAAAGTACGAAACTACAGTTACTTTGACGCTAAGAAATGAAAGACGCGTCTATCGGTACGGATGAAAAGAATTTTAGCACGCCCTTTCCTCGATCTTTCGCCTGTAAAGCACTTTCCATCGGTTACGCAGAACCTTCTGGAATTCCCTAGCCCCCTAGGTCCTTCTTTTTTTTCCAAGGTGTGCACCAATCTCGCCCGAATCTTTCCTTTCCTCTCTAAATTTTTATGACATTCTCTTTCGAAATTAACCTAAAAAAAATTTAAAAGTCTTTTTAAAAAATGAAATCGGTCCGGACTACTTAAGTGGACCGGACCGCATTTTGTTAGACCGGACCGGACCACTTATAAGTGGTCCAATCAGGTCCTTTAATATAGGAGGACCGGAATGCGGTCCGAAAACCGGACCTCATTTCCGGTTTGTAGCCTAGCTTCCATAAAAAGAAGGCTTAATATACGCGCGTGCCCTTGGGGTTTAACGCTTTCTCAGAAATACCCCTAGGGTAATTTTTGTTGTCCCGCTACCCCTAAGGTATATCCAGTTTCCCCGTTTTATCCCTCAGCCAACATTCTACCTATTTTTTGACGGAAATTGATGATGTGGACCAAATGACCACGTCACATCCAATTAAAAGGTGACACGTGTGAGAAAACTGCTGACCGGACGAAATCCATTTAACACCTCCATATCCACGTCACCCTCTCCATATCAGTTTATCAAAATGCCCTTAAATCCATTTGACCTAAATGAAAACTAACCATAAGCGTAGACCCACGACAATCGCAACCCAAAAGAGACCTTGCGAACATTTGTGTTCAACATTTTCCCCCAAATCAGTTCTAGAACCCTAGATCATTGAAGATCCAACGGCCCCACGACGCAACACTGCCCTTTTAGTCTCTGCTAAGGTTGAAGATCTAACAACCCCACGACTGCAACCCGTCTCTACTAAGGTTAGTTAGTTCTAGAACCCTAGATCGTTGAATAGTACAAGTTTGTTACGATTTTCGGTTGGATTGTTCTGATTTGCGAAAGATTACATCTTTTCTAGTTACTCAGTTGTTTTAACCATTAAAGTTTTGTTTTGTTCTGTAAACTCACCATGGATAACAGATGTGTTGAGAGGGGGTTTATATACATTGTCTGTCCCCAATAAAGTTCATGATAAAATATGTGGGTCACCCGATGCTTATCCACCTAATTTTGTCTTCTGTTTGGGTTGAATTGAATATTGAAGTTTGCTCTTATAACAATGAAGTGGTCCTCCCTATATAGACAAAACTGTCTTTACATTATTTATTGGTATCGTCTGTTACAGTTATCATGTGACTTTGACTATGTCAGTGGACCTGCTGTGTTTGATCCTTATGTCCCTATGGTTTGTGTTTGAGTATTCAATTTGCCCCTATGCTATACAGCTAATATTTTGTATTAATAGACTTGTAATTGATAAACTTTTACCACTACCTGGGTTTGTATCACTATGTCCCTATTGTTGGTCACTAATATGTAAATTTTATCCTTTGGGCAGATGGTTAAAATGCACATGCACCACAGGGGAAGGTAGATTGGATTAATGGGGGGTACATTGGAGGGGAGGTTAGTTATCTAGGTGATCTTGATGTGGAATTTATATCAGTGACACATCTATGGACATGGTTGAAGAGAGATACGAAGTACGCAGATTCTGTGACGCTGTGGCAGCCATAGGGGGATGTTTCCTCTTAAAAGCGATGCTGATGTATTGAAAGTCACTGAGAGATTAGTTGTGGAAGGTCGGGAGATGATGATAATCTATGTGGAGCATACTACAAGTATCCCAATATTTGTGGATGAGGGTGCTGTGATTTATAAGCAAAGGTTGATGATATTGATAAGGAGGGTGATAATAGAGAGGCTGATGATAATGATATGGAGGGTAATAATAGGGAGGGGGATGATAATGATATGGAGGGTGATGATAATGTTATAGAGGGATAATAGGGAGGGTGATGTCAGTGATTTTCATGAAACCAATTATGAGAAACCCGAGCTATATCCAGAAGCTGATTTAGTTGATCTAGATAGGAATGAAGCAGAAGCAAGTAAGGCTGCAATGGATTGGTTTGGACAAGGGTCAAATGCACATGTCGATGAAGAGGAACCGCCCCAAGTTGAGGGGTCAGATATTGATGTTTTGAAGAGTACCAGTGAGGGTAATGATTCTGACAAGGGTGGGCATGGGAAGATGAAGGGTAGGGAGTTTAGGGAAGAGAATTTCAAGGGTACAATAATATTGGAGAAAAGAATGATTTTCAGGGATCGACCTTTAAGATTCACAAGGCACTTAAGCTGTACTCTATCCAAAGCGGGCATGACTATCGGTATTTAAAAAGTGATAAGCATAGGGTGACAGCTGTTTGTAGGCTACGTTGTGGCTAACGTATCCACGCATCTTATATGTACCAACACGAAGCATTTCAGATAAAGACTTTCAATTTTGTTCACCACTGCGGCATGCACCATAAGAACAACTATCTGGACGCGAAGTTTACTGCTGCTCGCTACATGGAACATATTAGGGACGACCCCAATATGCCACCATCAGCATTAGGCGGTAATGTTCGCAGAGATTATAAAGTCCAAATATCCAAGAATCACATGTGGCACTTGAGCTGGTCTATGGGAGGCATGCGGACCAATACAAATATGTTTGCGACTGCGCTGAGGCTATATACAAGTGGAATCCGGGCTCTTGGGTCAAGATTGAAACGAATGAACATATATTTTAGCTCATTTATGTCAGATTGGAGGGTCCTAAACGTGGATTCATGGCTAGTTGTATGCCAGTTATTTGCCTTGATGGTTGTCATCTCAAAGGACCATTGGGTCAATTGCTTGTCGCAGTGGTGAATGACCCAAATGACGATATGTACCCATTAGCATACGTTGTGGTTGAGGTTAAGCGGAGATCTTCCTGGACTTGGTTCATCTAGTTACTCATACGAGACATAATGTCTGAAGATAAATGTCCATGGACTTGGATATCTGACAGACAAAAGGTATTTGAGCTTATGTCCAATACATTATTTCTGCACACCATGTGTTTGGTTTTTTTGCTGATTGGAGACAATAGTAATTCTACACACTATTTTTCTGCACATGCTTGCGCTGCAATTTATTTAGATAAACTACTCCCAGAGGCATCTGTTAATCCATGCTACCGTAGAGCGGCCTACGAAGTAGCTTATGCACCAGTGATACACACAATGCCTGGTCTGAAAGAGTGGTCACATGCTGATGTTACACCAATCGGACCTCCAACGGTGAGGTCTATGCTAGGCCATCCGAGGAAAGCAAGGGTTAGGGCGCCCAATGAATCACACATTCCTACAATGTTACTCGTTGTGAACGCCTGTACGTTATGGAACGTGTGGTGTTATTGGGCATAATGCAAGGAGGTGTAATTATCCACCAAATCTCAATCGGAGAATATACCCAAGAAAGCCATCACAGAAAAAGGCACCAAATCAGGTACGGTTTTCATTTGTTTGTTCATTTTAAATTTAAGCGTACCAAATATTTGTATTTATAACACTTTGATTTTAGGATGAGGATGGACCGTCAAATCCAGAAAGTGCACCGTAGCCAGCGAAAATGGGTAGAAAAAGGAGGTCAGAACAACCATCCCAGCCAACTAGTGCATCGCATCCATATCAGCCATCGCAGCCAATGCAGGTACGACGATCACCTCGAAAGAGGCATGCATCTGAGGTAATTAGCATCACTGTGTTCATTCATATGTTGCTTGCAAACATTATTTACAAGTATCCATCTAATCTGTAAGTCAATGTTCAGGCAGTCACCAAGGAAGAACCTTCTGAAGCAAGGCCAATAGCTCAAGGTGGGTCCCAGCCGATGCAACATCTCAAGTGCTCGCCAAGGAAATTTGTAGTTCGGTCTAGTAAGTAATGGATCGGATTGTAGTTGGATTGGGCTCTGGCGTTAGTGCCTATGTATTTTGGTTTTTTATGGCACTTTAAGTGCCAATGTAATGTTCTTTTGGATGGAACTTTAAGGGCTGACGTATTGTTGTTTTGGTACAAACTTTAAGTGTCATGTTATTGGTGTTTTGGTACAAAGTTTAAGACCTATGTATTGGTGTTTGATGCAAACAGCAAGTACCTATGTATTGGTGTTTTTAGATGGCATGTATTGTTGTTTTGGGAACATTTGAATTGGTATTGTTGAACAGATTGTCTTTAATAGATATGTTTCACATTATGTAAACAGGTCGTCCAATAAATAATTTGCCCAAATATAACCGAACCACAAAATCAATACGCCCAAGTTGCCATAAATTCAACAGTTCATTACATTCAAATTTCAATTACAACAATGATAGTCGAACCACATTACAGACCCTGTCTACTAAAAAAGACCCTTTCAACAACAAATTTCAACCACATTACAGATCCAAATTACATAGATCATTCTACAAACCAACTATGAAGAACTGGTTTCAGCACTAAATCCAATGATGATGCAACAACAGAATAATATCCATGAACCAAAAATAACACCCTTAAGGCGTTTCACAGTAGCCTTCTGTATGTGAAGCCGCTCCTCCATGAATTTCAGATGTTCCTCCATCATCTTCAGCCTCTGTAAGATAGAGTCAGAAACCTTTTATTCAAGTTGGTGACAGGGGGGATCAATCCATTCGAAATAATCACAAGACGTGTGCCTCTGCCATAATGAAAACTTGATATTAGAATCTTTATCAAGTAGGCTTCAATACATTTGCGTGATGCACTGATCCAAATAACCATCACCTACATTTTTCTTTCCAAAATCAAGTACTCAAAAATACATCAGCATAGCATTACTAATCTGATATATCAACAATTTAGATGGAGACTTCCTGTACTCTGCTGAGCAGCAATGAGCAGGGACTGCAAATATGTGGTTTAAATTAACTTTTATTTTTGGACCATAGTTTGACATTTTATCACTTATCTGCTTAGCCTAGTAATCATGTTTCTGCTAAGCTCTTAGTTCAATCTCCAACAACATAACAAATACTGCTCATTACATAATAATACGACTTAATTATTGAATGAAAGGAACAGAGATGCCATCGAGCTCTCACCGTCACGGCAGAGTAATGTGGGCAACCGAAGAAACGTCGACCTGGATTTGAAGACGTCGAACTGAACCGTACCCGAGCAGTACTTCCACAAAAGCACAACGGCCTGACTTCAGGTAGCTTGTCGTCGCTCCTTTCTTGCATTCCACTTCTACCGTCACTGACAAATGACGACAGTGACCTTCGCTGGGACATCATACGTTTGGAACTAGGGTTCTACAAATTATTTTGGCGAATATTTGGGGAAGGAAGTCTCTTTCGGTTTGCGATTGTGGTTAGTTTTCATTTAGGTTATAGTGGATTTAAGGGCATTTTGGTAAACTGATATGGAGAGGGTGACGTGGATATGGAGGTGTTAAATGGATTTCGTCCGGTCAGCCGTTTTCTCACACGTGTCACCTTTTAATTGGATGTGACGTGGTCATTTGGTCCACATCATCAATTTCCATCAAAAAAATAGACGGAATGTTGGCAGAGGGATAAAACGAGGAAAATGGATATACCTCAGGGGTAGCGGGACAACAAAAATTAACCTAGGGGTATTTCTGAGAAAACGTTAAACCCCAGGGGCACACACGTATATTAAGCCTAAAAAGAAATATAAGTTTTTAAAATTATTCTGGAATAAAATACAGTTTTATTGAAAAATATATAAAATAAACATATAAAAATTTAAAAATTCATACACAAACACTAATACTTTTTACACAAACTTCAATTTTTTTAAAAAAAAAAAATTATAACAAATATTCTCTCTTCATACTTTTTCACTTAACTTCAACACTTTTTTATTAAACAATTACATCAATTCATCTCTATCTACAACTTTTTACAAACTCCAATAAAAATTAAATATCTTTAAAACTTTTTCCAACTTTATACAAAAATTTATAAAATTTCAATTTATATAAATATTCACAATTACATCAAATTCTTTACCAACCAACATCCCTAATTCCTTCAATTGTTTCATCTTCACTTGCGTGACAAATCTAAACGCGCTTCTTAAATAGAAAAACGACATTGACCCTACGTGATCCGAGTCATCCGACTGTCAAAATATTACGTGTAAACTGCAATCTGCGTTGTTAAATATAATTAAGGAATTTTCTTTGATTCATGTCTCAAAAAAAGGCCTTAACCCTAGTAAGGCCCAATAACTTAAAAAACAACGGCAAAATTCTCAAAGAGCTCGCATCCCCAGGGAGGTTATATACTGGGCCAGCTTGTCGGAGGCAGGTGTTTGGGAATGGTAAACGTGAAGACTAAGCCCAATGCAAAGCCCGGATATCTGCCAAGCAACTGAAGCAAGTAACAACGGTAACGGTTAGTTGCGTCTCTGGCGAGGTTGTGGGCTCCGGTGACGGACGGGTTGTTATTCGACATTTGATTAACAACCTCTAATTAACACGGTTTGCCGTCCAAGTTAGAAAATATATGGAGCGGAGCAAATGAATGAGAGAGTAGAGAAAGATTATATCGGCAGGTAACATTAGTAACGAATATTTGTTGGTGGTTGCAATAACCTTAGTAATGGACCAAGAGAGTTTGTTTAGAGCAAACAAATAGAGATTTTATTTGAAACGCAATAACAAGATGGATGGTCGCTAAAGGTCTAGGTAGCTAGTTGCTCTCTCGACGTTAGTACTTATGCTAGAAATACTATTCCGCCGAAATAATAACAACTGTTAGCATCAAACATTTCATCCTTCGATCATCACCATTCACCACGTTTGTGTTTTGTCTTTATGGGATTGTGGTTGGCCGTTGGAGGTTAGACCTCCACAATTTTCTTTTTTAATAATCTTTTTGTTGTTTTCTGATTTTTGTATTGATATTTTTACAAATGGTTCCTGTAATAGGGCAACCGAGAGAGTTGGTTACGGGAGAATCCTATCCACAAGGCCTATCGAAATAGGATCTGAGTTAGCACTTTCTCAGACTCCAAACACTTGAAATTGTTCAGTAAACTATAGTACTAACTAAGATTAAGAATTTGAACCGCGATAAACAATGTTAGAGTATATATGGTCAAATCGAAAGATTACAAAAAAGTTTATACAGACTAAAATTTCAAAATTAGAAAAATTTAGGGATAAATACACTTTGCCCCCTTATCTATGGGGTCATTTACACTTTGCACCCCGATGTATTATTTTTGACACATTGGACCCTTTAACTTACAAATTTTTTTCAATTTGGACCCCGTATCCAAATTGCTCGTTAATTTAGACGGATTCCGTTAAAACGTGGGGTGCAATGTGTAAATGCCTCCAAAGATAGGGGGAGCAAAGTGTACATACTCTCAAATATAAGGGGGCAATGTGTAAATTTTTAACGGAATCCGTCAAATTCGACGGCCAAAATAGGGTACGGGGTCCAGATTGCAAAAATGTGAAATATAATGGGTTCAATGTATCAAAAATAAAACTTCGAGGTGTAAAGTGTAAATGACCCTAAAAATAAGGGGGCAAAATATATTTATCCCAAAAATTTAAAAACCCAATTCGTACAACATGGAGAAGTGTGGACGTTATATATACATATATTCCCAAGACCCATAAGCACCTTGCTAATTGTGATATATATATATTCCCAAGACCCATAAGCACCTTGCTAATTTTGCAAATTTCGTCCACTAACATATGGTCGCAACCGGGCAAGTGCAGAAAAACAATTTTTTTTTTGTAAGGTTTCATTTTACAATCCCCATGTGGCCCAGACCGAGGGGATTCTTAAATTGACATAAATTGAAACTGTAAAAAATGAAGAAGAAGAAGACGACGACAAAAGAGAATATATATAAATATATAAAATAACCAATAATATTTTCGCATTTTATAATAACAATATGGCCTGTGCTTTCTGTAAATTGTAACAGGTTGGAGGCCACTAGCTATGGAGTGGGACAAAAGGTTCACATGCCATCCTCTCAACCTGCTCCCGTAGTTCCAACTGACAAAGGACCTTTTTTTTTCGTAGGTTAGTAGCGTAGGAGTGAATAATTTAGGACCAACTTGTTAGTTTATTTTATCTTGGCCCGAAGAACTCGTTAAATTAATAGTAGAAGCTCACGCCTCTGTTCCACCACGGGGGCGGGGACTTTAGTACAGGTATTCCTCTGTAAATGAAATCCCAGTGTGTCGTTTTGCCTCATCCGGATTAGACAGCTCAGCCCCACCGCCCATCAATCTTCTCTGTCTACATGACTGATCTCTCTTCACTTCTTTTTCGCTTCCCTTTAGGTTTCTGTTACGTTTCCGAATAATCATCATATCTCGCTTATCCGCAGCAGATTCCTCCCCTTTCTATCCTACTCTTTTGTCCCTTGCGCCCTTCATGAATCATCTTCCTCCCCTTTTCTCTTTTCCGTCTTGTTAAAACAATAAAAAGAGTCTTTCACTGTGGTTTATTCGTTCGAATGAAGTTGTCAGGATGTTGACGGCGATGAAGGGTTGGTTTTGGTGCTTTTCGTTCGCCTGAATTTATATGCTTTTGTCGATAACTTTTCATCTTGCATGGTCATCATCTTTGTTCTTTTTGCGCATGATCTTTTTTTTCCCTTGGTTTTTGCCCATGATCATCATCGTTCTTTCTTGCTCGTCTCTTTCGCCTTCTGGGTTTTGCTCATAAATCAGAAATTCGGGTTCCTTTTATCAGAAGCAAACTTGAATTCGTATTGCTTTTCGGAACCACATCTCTGGACAAGTTGGATTCACCGCAAGAGAATTATTCAATTTCCAGAAAGGTAACAGATTTATGTTGGTTTTGGTTCAGTCCTCGGAACCACGTCTTTCTCTGTGACACCTTGAAGTCCTTCGTCATTCCATGGGTACCTTTCTGAATACCTGTTGTTGTTTTCCAGGGTACTCTGCAGTCCGAAAGAGATGGCTTTAATGGTTTTTGGATCTTTACCCGAACTCTGCTCGAGGTTATCCCATAGGTATCTCTCAGTACTTCATCGCTTGAACCTGGCATCTGGGTTTAGTTGCATGTGGCTTCTTTCACTTAATTTGGCAATTAAATTGAGGTTCAATTCCGTAAGTTTTCATATCACAATCCGTACTTAATCCTGTTTTAACTAATTCTGATGATCTTTGCTTTTTCTCTGGATTTAAAAGCTGATCACTACTTCTGCAGAAATTCTGGTAATAAACCTGTGAATTATCACGGTTAGACCGAGCATGTGCAACATTTTTCTCGATAGATGCTGATTCCTTGTGATTCCTCTAATCATTCATGTTGGTCTCGTGAGAGCTGTAACTTCCGCAACTGGAATGATTTTGTAGGAGCATTTTGATGAGTGAAACGTAAATGGATGTATCGTCCAGTTATAACCATTCCAGACTCTTTAGCCGGCATGTGAATGCCAGAGCATGTAAATATGTTCTTTTGGTTGTGATTATTCTTGTGATTAGTGCTGCTCTGCTTCCTTCATTCTCTGGCTATGGTGGGATTGAGCAGCAGAATTTCTTCTTCATCCAAAACCGCCCTCTGACATTGAATTCTGAATTTGGAATTCGGAAAGATAAATTCTTGGAGGTTCCTCAAATTGTATGGGGTCTAAACAATCAAAAAATCGCATTTGCAAGAGCTTGCCTGACTGCAAGACTGCTGAACCGCACTCTGCTGATGCCTAACTTGAGTGCCTCCCTGTTCTACAAAGAGGTTGACCTCTTGCAACCCATTTCCTTCGACAAGGTGTTCCAATTCGAGAAGTTCAATTCGCTCTGCAATGGATTGGTCCGATTGGGTCGTTACTCAGATGTTTCAAATGGGACGGGAGTCCTTGAGCTGCGAAAAGGAAGTGGAAGGAAGTGGACGCCTGAGAAAGATTTAGATCAATTGAGAGAGCACAAAAATCACCTTATTGATGCGTATGAAGTAATTCGAATTGTTGGGAAGAACCCATTTTTATGGCACGATCATTGGCCTGTCAAGGACTATGCCAGTGTCTTCGAGTGTTTGGTTTTGGTGGATGAGATTGCAAAAGACGCGGATAAAGTTGTGTCAAAGATTAGAGAGAAAGAACTGGAGGTAAGTAGCACAACTGAATTAGTACAAAATGGTGTTAGTTCTGAGGGGTCTACATTCCGGCCAGTGCCTTATGTAGCAGTCCACATGAGAATAGAGATAGACTGGATGATTCACTGTAAGAAATTAGAGCAGAGATTAAACACGAGACAAATTTGTAGCAGCAAGAAGGAGATTATGGAAAGAGTGGGGAACATTATGGGCCTCAAGACTCCAACTGTGGTTTACCTTGCCGTGGCTGATAGTCTCCTTCAAGATTCTTCTATATTGGATGGTTGGAAGGAGGGCTTGCTTCCTTTGGAGAAGAAGAAACTGGGTGTTGATGGCATTTACAAGAAGTATCCATATCTCATTCAGTCGGCAATTGATTATGAGGTGTGCTTAAGAGCTGACGTCTTTGTTGGGAACAGCTTTTCTACATTTTCAAGTCTCATAGTTCTTGAGAGAACTCAGAAGATAATTAAAGAAGGCGTCACAAATTCCTGCGGGAGGGATGTAAAGTGGTCGTCTTATGCATATAACATATTAGGGGAGTCAAAGGGCCCTCGTAGATGGATGACAAATATGTCGGATTCAAGCCTTCAAGCGATTAGCTACGGCTCTACTGACATCTCTTGTTGATGCCAATGGTTTGTGATTCTTGCTGCAATCTTGCCTACAAATGGAGATATTGAGGGCTCCTCTCCGTCCTGAAACATTAGACACTCCACATTGGGAAGCTTCGTTTGTATTGTTGCAAATTCAAAGATTATTTTTTTTGTAGACAAAATAAGGAAGTAGATAATGTCCAGATAGCACTGCAATAGCCAATCATCTCAGTGGCATATTTTGTTGTGAATATTCATACAGCAGGAAATATACCTATAATTAGAGCTGTTCAACCCCGGTGTAAGTGCCGATTTTGGCCAAAACCGGCACCTACACCTACATCAGATAGGCCGGTTTTCAAATAATTGTCACCTACACCGTTAAGGGCAAAAACCGGCCCTTAGCGGTGGTGGTTTTCAGTAAACCTACATCCATATTAGACTATTTTTTTTAATATATTATGCAATACATTGCCAAGCCAAGCTTAATCAGAGACAAGGCCAACATGACGTTGACCAAATACAGCTAAGGTCTACAATTAAAATCGTTGAATGAATGTAGACCTATATTTCCCATCCAGTAAATTGCATAAAAACTTATGACACACCTTTCCTTCCAATAAGGACGCATCATACAGCCTCTCAGAACAAAGATTGTACACTTTATACTTGCCCTGCATGAGGAACAAGTAATGCAGTTTAAATTCCGGAGGACTAAAATATTTTACAATATCAATAACAAGTACAGCTAACAGCAGAACCCACATTCCATTTCTACTGGACAAACTAAGAAACTATAAGTAGGAAAATAGAGTGTTTATACTTCAACCAGACTAGATAAGGACACAGCAAATTCCGACCTATTAAAATATCACCCAAACTAGATCTGGTCCACTCAAAACTTAATAGAATAGACTTGAATACACATACCCATTATGCTAAAAGCAGAAAATGATTGAATTCAAGTAGCAACACTATCAATTTTGATCAACATGAAACATAAACGGTGACGGTGACGGTGTCGGGGCCGGTGCCACCGGAATTTTCCGGTGGCACTGAACAGCCCTACCTATAATCATTTAATTGTTCAAGTGCTAAAGATATCTTCAAATTCTGAATTTCTTGTTGGATACAGTTGACGAAGAAGATTCATATGTTCCTCTTTTTTGAAGTTTGGATCCTTGTAATTTGAATGAGCTTGGGGAGCTGAAACAGAGTACTTGGAAATTATTTTTACCAATATGCTAGTTTTGCTCTTGTTGTCTTTCAAGAACTGAAACAGAGTACTTGTTTCTTTTTCTTTTAGTTTCCAGCCTAAAATATTCATTTGGGTTATTTTACGTTCAGAGGTAGTATTTTGCATTTGGACTGCGGATCAACTTCTCCCCTGAGAGTTTTCATTTGTCAGGCACTCACAACAGGCGTTTTCATTCAAAATTTATATTCAAAAGGTTTTTGTACTTTCCCGGTTCTTCCCCAATGGAAGACTTTTTCATTGACAAAGAAAGTACTTTAGTGATATTTTTAGCTGTCATCGTAAACTTCAAATGGGGTTCGGTCTTGCTCTGAGAGCTTCCCAGCTGGCAATATCTCTGAGTCCAGTTTGAGAGCGATTGTCAAGCTTCTGGCTATTCAGGACTACTGGGTCGAGCCGAGTTGTCTCATTCTTGAGGAAGTTAGAGAACCATATATTAATTTGTTCGTCTTTTCCGAACTGTTCCATTACTTGGATGCAGAATTGTACGACGCATTCCATTGCTAAATGGGCGTCCACAGGTGGCCATTTTGGCTCCCTCGACCCCTGTCTACTGCTCCCCTCTATTTTGTATTGCGACTCTCAAGAGGGTGTTGATGACTGTTTAAGATATATATATTCCTTTTTAACCTCTGTTCAAGGTTATTCGTACAACTACAGAATTAGCCGAGCGGCTCTCTTGGCCCCTTGGCCCTTATCGTAATGGGAAATTGTATTTAGAGCACAATTAATGAATACTGCTACTTTAACTGTCATTCACGTTAAACTTGAAAATGTCCAGTCTCTTTTTAGCAAATAAAGCAATGGCTGCTTCCCAAATCTCAAGGTAATGGGAGAGATGCAAGGACTCACGTGAGTTCCTATACTTTTGAAAGGTTTTAGGCATACGACACCCCTCAAATTAGGCGTCGAGCCGATACGTTTCGAAATTCTTCAAATCGAGGTGCAGACGTTTTGTTTTTTGTTTTGTTTTATGCGTACGTGAGTAAGATACAGATTCTGCGTTCGGTTCTTTTACTGCAGAAAGCAGAGACAAAGAAACAAGAGTGAGACCCCGTCCTTCTCACTGCGGAAACAACTGGTGAAGGTCTTTGCCCAAAAAAAGGGAACAAAGACTGGGGAAGGATTAGCATGGACCGTATACATTCATCTGCGGTGGCTTATCTAGAGCAGGTTTACAAATAGCCAGTGGCGGAACCAGGACTTAAGTGGAGGGGGGCAAACTCCTAAGGCGAAATGACATCTCAAAATTTTTTCCTACTTAATGCAATATGTCTCTTAGAGTTAAAATATCAAAAATCAAGGACTAAAAGTATTAAAAATATAAAAATACAAGTATCGTTCTATTTACTGACACTGCGAGGTGACAATTGGATCCTACGGTTATGCATATTCTGAAAATGTTGCAAAATAGCTTCATTCTCAATAGTTTCAAAATTTTCCTTCTCGATGTATGCTATCATGTTATTATTCATCAATTCATCATCATCTTATTACGTAACTCAGTCTTGATAATCTTCATCGCAGAGAACATTCTTTCAACGGTTGCAGTCGCAACTGGTAAGACCAACGTCCAACCTCTGTTGCTTTTTTCCAGTTGCTAAACCCCGTAGATGTAAACACGTTTGCCCCGAATCTTGCTCCTCTAGTTTTCTTAAACAGATAACACCACAAACAATACGCTGCATCCTTTGATATACTGTATTCCAAGCACTCATAATTTTTGAACCATAACTCCCTAAAACCCCTCATTGTTTTCTCATATTGCTTCTTGGATAAGTCCTGACCTCCAATTTCCAACCACAATGTATTCCAACCGCCCTTCGATTTCAATTTTAACAACTTCTCAAAATCCAACATAATCAACATAAGTCCTGATCTCCAATCTTCAACAATTCACGAAAACCACCTTCCAATATCAACCAACAATCCACTAGATCATTTTCTAAATTTCTAATATAATTTGAGCTTCAAAATTAACCTGAAAAAACAATTGAGCAGTGTATGAAAATTTGACCAAATTGTAATATAATCTGAAATTAAACTAGGAATAGTGGAACACATTACATAAACGACGGAGGAAAACAAGAAATTAAAGCAACGTAACCAAACTAATTAACTAAAACCAACTAGACAAAAAAAAATAAAGACATAAATCAATTAACCAAAGCCACCACCGAGCAAAAAAAAAATTAACCAAAGCCACCATATATTAATATAATTATATTCATTCGGTAAACGTACCGCAACAAGACAAATTTAGAAAAGTGTCTAAAGTTCTCCTGGTAAGCAATGTCGTTTATGTTTTATTTGTTTGTATTTTTTTTCACAAAGAGGGTGAAAGGGGGGGCGGGCTGGATTGGGTCAAAGGGGCAGACCTGGCTGCCTGTTGACAAATACGTGTATTAAAAAAATTAGAGAACTAAGGGGTGGCAAGCGCCCCCCCTTGCCACCCCTTGGCTCCGCCACTGCAAATAGCAATGATAAAAATAATAGGATTGAAGAACGTTTTCGTACTTATGTTTGACGCACTTTTTTTTAAGAACGATTCCCGAAATTTTAATGATCACGAGGCAGTTTGTGAGTTTTTTCTGTTTTGTCAAAAAAAAAAATCTTAATTTTAAATTCAATTATGATAAATATCACGACCAATCAAGTTCCGACACTTGTATACTTTCTCCAATCAAATTTACAATCATTCTAGATCTTACGTATAAAACTTCTTAAGCCCGTTAAGTGCCTGTACTTAAAATTAACAGAAAGAAATATAAAAATCTTATTAATGAAATTAAAAATCTTGACCTCTAATAATTAAAGTGAAAACGCGAATATTATTTTAAAGGGTGTAAAATTGAGAGACTAAAAAGTTCTTTTAACCTAAATAATAACAAGGGAGTTGTAGAAGTACAATAATGTATGATCCTATCCCGGCAATGTGTACATATCGAAGCTATAATTGTATCATCCCCAAATTCACCCAGCTGAATTTCACACCACTGCCGTCATAATCATTGTATCATCCTCATTATTACTACATTGCCATCACTCTATTATCTCTTCTCAAGTAAATCAAGATACTAGAACACAACCCACACAATGATGTAGGTGAGCAAAGTACCAACTGGAAGACATTATTTCTAATGATATTTGTAATGCCAGTGTGGTGTTAGCTTCTTTTCAGGACTTTCTCGTTGAGTTTGCTCCTAAAAGTGCGAAAGAGAATTATTGAGTTTGCTCTAGAAGTGCGAACTCTCTTTCGCACGACATTGTTCGTTGGGATGCTTCCTCATCTTTTTAGTGTAGCTGCAGGTGAACTTTTTTTTTTTTGCTAAACAAACGTATTATTATAAAGGGAAATTTATTTTTTAGTCGCTGAGTTTTGTACCCTTTTCATTTTTAGTCATGTAATTTTTAGGTTCAAATTTTTTATTCCTTGAATTTATAATCTGTTCAAAATTTGGTCTTTCCGTTACTCTTACGTTAGTCTCTTAATGAAAATTTTTGCCACATCAGCTTCTCATTCCACCTCAACCTCATTTATCCACGTCAGCTCCATATGTTTCTCCAAATGCCCAAAACGACACACCGTGTTTTAACCACGACGTCACCCCTCCCCCCCAATTCATTCAACTGCGACTTCGCACGTGGATATGTTATGGTTTTTGAAAGTGCAAAACTATCCTTCCCTAGCCCAGTGTCATTGTCATTGCCATCATTATCGTCCTCATTGTGTGTCATTTCCAAATTTTTTCCTCATAACTGAGTATTGTTGATTTGCAAAGACTGTGCAGGTGGAGATCCTAAGAAGGAAAATGGAGGCCCTGTCAAAGGGGATTTTGTTGGACAAAATGGAAGAGGAGTATAGATCATTGCTTTCTGCAGCAAACAGTTCTGCTGCTAGTTCTGCCTCCTCTTCCAAGCGAACGAATTTCCTAATTCACCTTCTACGTTAATAAGACATCCTGATCAGGCACTAGGTATTACAAGTCCCAAGTAATAAAAAATGATGTGATCACCTAAAAAGTGAGCGAGCTTGAACAAATGCGGAAGGAGCAAAACTCAGAAGTTACGAGGCGACCAGAAATTGCCCAGGATGCACAAAATGAGATGGAGAAGCGAGTGTTAGTTTGTCGCTTGAAGGAGAGTCATTCTACCGATGATAATGCCAGAAAGCAGGTCTCAAGGGATAGAAGAAGAAGAGCGCACGTATCCAGCACTGGATTTGCAGCTCCAAAACGATCACCTTTCCGAGATATTAGCAACTCGTCTTTGTTGATCAGGCAAAATAGCAGGGCCATTTTCCCTTTGTATTGCACCCTCCCACCAAATGCATAGGACTTTTGAAAGGAGTGAGTTTCAGTAACTGTCATATAGTTAGGGGCAATTCTTCATGTCTAATTGTATCAACTACTGCGATTCCTAGTGAAAAAGAGTTATTTCGAAAAAATTCAGCAGTAGAAAACCCTGAGAGCAAAAATGGTTGACTTGCAGGGAGTTTCTTTTCCTGTTGCCATCTGATGATACCCAGAGGCAGTGGAGACTTTTTAACGGGCCAAGTTCAACAAGCAAAGCTTCTCTACCCAAGAATGAAGAGAATAGACCAGAAACAATTTGCATTTCCCCTCTTCGCCACTTCTTCAAATCAACTGCTACGCTCAATCAACGAAAAAGGAAAAAAAATAGAAAGGGTATTCGACCGGTCAAAGACTGGGAAATGGTGAACAGAGAAAGAAGGTGAAGAAGGGCAATGGGGACCTCTCTGACCTTCGGCCTTTGGCTTTGATGGATTATTCTCTTCCCCGAATTCCCCAAAACTCCACTGCACGAAATGTGAGCACGTTTGCAAGAATTTTAACCTAACTGCGATTTTGAGCCCAACAGAACCCCTTCCATTCATAACGATAGAGCCCGTCCTCCATTGAAGTCATTGTGCGAAGTCGCAGTTGAATGAATTGGGGGGAAGGATGACGTCGTGGTTAAAAACACGGTGTGTCGTTTTGGGCATTTGGAGAAACATGTGGAGCTGACGTGGATAAATGAGGTTGAGGTGGAGTGAGAAGCTGATGTGGCAAAAATTTTCGTTAAGAGACTAACGTAAAAGTAACGGAAAGACCAAATTTTGATCCGATTATAAATTTAAGGACTAAAAATTTGAACTTAAAAATTACATGACTAGAAATGAAAATGGTACAAAATTCAGTGACTAAAAAACAAATTTCCCTATTATAAAAGCAAAACGTCAAGGAAAACGATGCATTTCACACCTCCGGATATGCTAGGGAAGATCAGCAAAACAAAAAAAAACCCACAGCCCCACCATTAGCATCCCAGCGAGCTAACTAATGGGCCAAACCATTGCACTTTCTCGAAACCCAAGCAAGCTTCTAATCAGGAAACCCCGCAAATGCCACCTCGAATAGCCTCAACTTGAGCCAAAATCACCCAACAAACATGAGGCAGGTGAAAGCACATCCTTACATAGAAGAATGGAGTCTGTCTCAAAAATCACACGCGGCCACGCCTTACTCCTCGCCAAAGAAACTGCTTCTGCCAAAGTGCAAGCCTCGCCAACAAGGGGTCCATAGCAGCTAAATGTTCCATGTAAGCCAAATAGAGAGAACTGCAAGTCTTGAACCGAGATAGTTATGTGAGACCCATTAGGACAGATTGCAACATCTGAGTTAACCTTCAACCACCCCTCAGTGAGTGGGATCCAAACTTGACCACTATCCCGCTCCATTGCTGCCCACGCACCAGCTTGCTCCTTATACCTCCTTCCAATATCCTTCACCATCTCCCGAGTATCCAGCAAAGCTTCTTGGTGAACAATTCTGTTACGCACCTGCCAAAGAACATTCATAATAATCGCTGCATTAAGGGAAAAAGCCGCGAGGTCTCGCCTCCTCACATTCAGCACTCTGTCAGCGTTAATGATAGTATCAACCAAATCAGCTGCATTGAAAATAGGCAGTAAGTCGAACCGAATTGCCCATTTTAGACTCTCCAAGCAACCATCGGTACGGGATATATCAGAAGGAGATGAATGGTGTCTTCTGGCTCTTGTCTGCAAAGCGGACAGAGAAACCCAGCCTCCTCTTCTCTATTGAGAATTCCCCAGAGCTCCTTTAAGTTTTAAGCGCACCTTCCAAAGCATGAGGGTTTTTGCTGGTTTTGACACCCCCCCCCCCCCCCCCCCGCCCGAGTTGGGTGGTTCCTTTTCTATTTTTTTCCCACCCTGCGCAGGTGGTCTTCCTGCTTCGTCTGGCTTGTTTTTTCTTCCGTTTGTGGTCTCGTATTAGTAATGAGATCAGTTATTATGATAAAAAAAAGAAAGACAAATAAAACTCACTCCTATACGAGATCCAAACCATGATCTCACCTCCACCTCTGCAAGTATTTTGCCCAAAACACTAGTAATTGATTTTGCTTCAAGTGACGTGAAAAATTTCTTTAAATTCAGTGCTGTAAGTGGTGTTCTCTATTCTCTTTCATTTTCTTTCGAGAACAATGTAATTGATCGTGCATAGTCCTTCCCCTCAATCTTATGCAATGACCATAAGGATCACAATTTTCCAACTGTATAATGACTACTAATACATACAGAAAGAGAAGAGTGAACTTCTGCATGTTATCTGTAAAAAGGAAAAGAAAAGAAAAGGAGTGAATAGAGTGAGAAACTCTTTCCTCCCTCGAGGCATTTTTGGAAGCTAAGCAAATTATTTCCGGATTTCAAGAGGAATCCCGCGTTTGCTTCATTGGATATAGTCTTCGTAATAGTTGTCGCTTATCACAGAAACAAACCTTTCAAGCCACGGAAGCTGATGGAGATCTTTCATAGCATCTACATACGAGTCTGTACAGCGAGGTGGGGATTGGTAAGGGTGATGGTCACTCAGACTAAATCCTCCAGCAAGGAACCGTTGGATCAGTGCCAGTTGTGATCTTTCTTGCTCTGAGTATGCATCCATTATCATTGGGAGAGAATTGAAAGTCTCCCAAGCCCACTGTTCAGACTCTTGCATAGAGTGGGTGAAGTCTTCAGAGTTGTCTTCATCCCAGAAGGCACACTGACACGTCTGTTGGCCATCCCTATATTCCGCACCACAAGAATAACAGAACTCATGCCCACACCTGAAAATGAGACATGTAAGAAATATTTCGTTGCAACGAACTTAAAACTATGCCATCGAAGTTGAATAAAAACAACAGAATTTGCAAATAGAGCCTAAGAATCAGTTATAAGTGCACATAACAGCGGGGTATATGGGATAGCTCATATAAATAGCACACTGATTCTATTACTATTCTACAAATGAAACACCAACCTTATCAATTTGTAACGTTGTCTGGGAAAAAACATGTAGAAACTTGAAAGTAATTTCACGAAATGAGTACTTTTTTTTCTCTTACTTAAGTCAGCTGGACTTAAAATTGGGTCATCTGCATTGAAAATTTGAAAATTCGAGGAGGAAATCTTCAAGTATATTAGGTTAATAACCACCACTTTTGAAGTTTTGGCAGGATCAGCTTTGAGAGTTTTAGAATCTGCTCTTCCACATTGGAGAAAAAAGAAAATATCTACAGTGTTTATGTGAAAGTTACAGATATATTATTGCTCATGATGAAATATCATAGACGCATGTTACCGCGATTTGAGTGCTTAATTCATATCTAGTTGATGCATTGGTTTGAGTGACCACTTATTTAGTCTTATATGTACTTGTCACCGAATGCAACTATTCCCAAGCAAAAAAAATCTCCAACAACAATTCAATACATTGACATGTAGCATTAGGTTATTGAACCTAAAGAATAAAATTTGATAAGACCTATAAACAGTGGTAGAGCAAGATACTTCAAGCAGCAAGCAGCAAGATTATCGTACGTGAAATCCCAACACCATCAATTTTTGTTTTATATAGGCCGAGTCACCAGGTCACCTGATTCCCTATCCTCAAGTTTGGTTTGTCTAAGACACCATCAACGCATTCAATTTGTAAGACAATTTCCAAAATCAGCGATGCTGAAACTATATCTAAAACCACTCTAAATCATGGCACAGTCCAATTTAAGAAAGTCACTTACCAGCAGGTCATGTGGTAGCAACCTTGAGTAAGCTCAATCATCCTACGGCATTGCTGACAACGTTTCCACCTTTTAGTTTGTGCCAAGCGATGCAAGGTAATATCTGCCGCATCCCTCTCCTCCAAGGGAAGGCTCTGGTACTCTTCACAATTCATTGAGGGATGCCAAGGAACACCACATTCTACACAGATAAACCTACGGCAAACTGGGCAATCAACACAGCTATTTTCCGATTGACTTGATGAGCTTGCTCTAGCTGATAAACATTCACGAGGATCAAGCAGGGCAGAACAATTTGGGAATGGACAGTAGGTTCTATCCGAGTGGAGAACATTTGCTTCTGCAAGCGCTTTCTCTAGAGATTCATAGGAAGTGAGTGGAAGAAAAGATCTACATTCAGTGGTGGAGATGTAATATTTACATCTCAACTCAGGGCATCTTATTGGGACTTGAGAGGACTGCACTTTTCCATCAACATAGGTTCTCATACAATTTGAGCAAAACTTGTGGGAACATTTCATTGTAATCATCATCAGTGATAGCTTGTCCTCACAACAGATGGAACAGTTCTCATGTGATTTATCACCCTGGCAAAGGGAAGAAATGACCCCAATTGCCACTTGCGCTAATTGCAAAGGTCGCTCAAGATCAATACTCGGCACAAGTTTCAACACAAAAGCTTCAAGATTACCAGCATGCTCTCGAATCCTTTCCCTAAGTGCTATCATAAGTGGGATCTCAAGCTGTTCCTCATGCATCATCTGTAAGAGATTCACATCACATCACTATAACTTGAAACAAAAAGAAAAAGAAAACAAAAACATAAATTATTTTTTCTCTAAGCAAAACAAGATACTCTTCATTTTGCCAGAGAAGAGCAACCTGCCATTGAAAAAAAAAACTCAAGCTGAACAATGTATTGTAATGGGTAAATCCAACATGATCCTACCAGCTTTTTAAAAATTAGAAATGACAAGTGTGGCTCAACCATCAGTGAGCAATTCATGGTTCTATCTTTCAACAAGACAGGGTAGTACCATTTTAAACCCAGATAAATCCCACACTAGATCAAAGCGCAAATGTAAGTACATTTATCATACTGAGAATCAATCTCATTGGTTATATAGCAATCTTAAAGATCCACATAGCCTAGTAACGATGCATAACCATAAAACAACAGTTAACACTTCAACATCACTTGGATTTTCTAGTTTTTTGGGAGTCTCTTTTATTTCCCCCAATTCTGAAGAGTAGAAAGGAAATCCTTGAGTTGAGAATTTTGTTGGAATGCTTTGAGTTGAAGGGGTAGTATCTTGGGAACGTTCGAGTTGAAGGAGCAGTATCTCGGGAATGCTTTGAGTTGAAGTGTCGGTACCCGTGATGCTCATAAGTGGTGGCACAAATCCACAAGCCAGAGTCAATTGAAACAGGGCAGAGATAGGTTGAATATCATGAAGAAGACAGATTCGAAGGGAAATTGTCAGTAAGGTTCCAGTACAAAGGGTGAGGTGAACACCCCCCCCCCCCCCCCCTCTTCTTCTCAGAGGGGGGGGGGGGGGGGGAAAGCAAAGAAGAAAAAAATGCTAGTTGTTAAAACGCATGATATAGAGCAATTAGTAGGAGCGAACTGACGGTAATGCTGAAATTGGATGTGGCAATTAACCATAAAATTTGTCGCCCCCCCCCCCCCCCCCTCTCCCTTCCCTTCTTATCATAAGAAACAGGTCAACTTAAGTTTATTTGTTTAGGGATTTAAGACCTTAAGCAAAAACTAAGTCGTGATATCAATGGCATTCACATCTGTCTGATATGTAAACGTTATTAATTTCCATCTGAGGTTATTAGACAAAGAAAAATCGGAAAGAAGGACCCACCTGACAGTACAAGTCCTCAGAATCAGTGAAGGCATATAGCCGACGGATGTTATTCTGGGCAGCCTCCAGCAGGCCATCCATCAGAGCTAAGTAATCAGCGACAGATTCGTCAACATAAAAATCGAGTTTTTTCTGCACTTGAATGACAGGAACATTGGCTGATCTTTCCATGACCACCCCAATTCCAGAACTCCCAGAATCAGAGTCCCTGACATCAGCTACTGAAATGCCCTTGAAGAACATCTTCATTGAAAATTCATCGAGCTCTTCTTTTGACTCTTCCTTCGAAGATTCTTCGGTCTCCTTCCACACTTCCTCATCCTCGCAACAACTCCGAAAATCTTCCTCGTCTTCTTCCTTGACTAAATTGGTACAAGATCCACCACCAAGAACTGCCCGATCCTCCATTCCTAATTCCAATTTCCCAAATAACCCGCAATAGCTCTGCAAGTCTATTACTTTGATACGTGATTCGTATAAAAAACTAAGAATGACCCATCATCAAATCGAGGAACCATATAGTCCAAAATTAGAAAGAAAAGTCCATGTCAAGCAGTTATTTTCCAGACCTTATCTGTAGATCACACTACAAGGAAAACCCACCATGGTGTGCATCCAGAACAAAAAATTGTCGCATCAACTCCTAAAATCACAGAGGAAGATTCATGTCAAAACAGAGAACATTCAGGTTCTGACTAAAAATTAACATCTGAGAAAATAAACCCATCGAGGGTTCAGTTTAATATTCCATATCGACGTCAATTTACGCCCCAATAAATAAAAAACAGAAAACCAAAAATATTATGGGAGAAAAAAAAAGGCCTAAAACCAAAAATTACATTTTCAGATTAATCAAAACGAACAAATAACCATCATCAAGCCCTCCAAATTAGCATAAGAAAATATAATGTGCAAGAAAAGCTGTTTTATATATAGAATATACAACCAGACAAGGATAGTCAATAGACAGCCGAGAAGCGAAGCTTCCATACCATGGTGGTTTTCACATAATATCGAGAGGTGGAATTTAATCTGATTCACTCTGAAAGACTGTGCGAGTGTTTGTATGTGTAAACAAAAACCCTAATCTGACAACTGCTCCTTTTGTTCTCCTCACACAGGGAAGTGGAGAGAGAATCAGAGAATCGTCGGTTACTATTGTTGTTTAAGGCGTCAAGGGGAAAAGGAAGGTTCAGGCCTCATTGCCTTGCTGGCATTACGACTGTTAGGTTTTTATATTCTTCTGTGTAATTTGCCCCTGTGCCCCTAATATATATATATAATTAAATACTGCCTTGGACCCCAATTTTTTTTAAGGTTTTACCCTACTTTTTCTCTTTGGGGCAAGCTTTCTTCTTACATGGGATTTCATTTACATGTAAGGACAAATGAGTGTAATATATTTTATTGTGTTTTAAAAGTAGATGGAAAAAGGAAATTCCAAATTGACTGAGAATTTAGACGGAATAAAGATAGACAATTTTTTAAAGTTATAAATTTCAAATAGTACAATTGAAAGTTATGAATAATTATTTAATTTTTACTTAAATTAAGAGGTTAATTATGACTTTACTCATTATGAACGAAAATGCTGTCCAACCGCCCTCCCAAATTATTCCCCTGGCCGTTCACCGAATTATAAGAAAGAAATAAAAGATTTAAAATAATAATGTAAGAATCCCAGGAAGATCAAAGTTTGAGATAACCCATGCACATGGGCCTTTGTCTGTTAGATGGAGGGAGAATCTGACTTTGTTTTTCTTTGACTTTTTCAACGCTCTGAACATTTTTTAACTAAAAAATAAAAAACACCGGCAAAGAGATCGGAAAATGAGGCAATGATGATTGATGATTACCCACCACCTCCTCCTACTATTTTAATTACGAAAAGGAAGGATTTTGTTTTGAGTATTCTCTGCTTCACATGCTCCAGAACCACCAATCTCTCTCGTTTTGATCCGCCACAAGAAATTTTGACTATACCGGCGCCAATTATGGTCGCCAAAAGTTGGCTAATTGGTTGTTAAAAACTTATAGCAACAGAAAGATGTAGGCTGCATTTGTCACTAAAATTTTATCCAAAATTTTATCTCTCTCCTAATAAAATACTCCAATATAATCTCTCTCTCTTCCATCAAAAAATATAAAAAATTACAAAAACTATAAAATATTACCTCTCTCTTCACTTTTTCACTAAACCCAATACCAAAAATTTTACCACACAAACCCACCCGTAGTTGAGCGGGTCGTTGCGTTTGCCTAGTGTGCAATGACATTTAACAACATATGCGAGTCTTCACCAAAGTGCTCCAACAAAGACTAACACCTACCGAGAAAAGCTCGAACAAATTCGGAGCCACTTTTTCGTTGGGAAAGGCCAACAATTCTACCAAGGACAGAGAATCGTTACATGAGAAGAGGTCGACGACTAGAGAGTCACTGCAACTGAGAAAACCATTCTACGAACCAGTTCGTCAAAAACCATCTTCGCATATGCACAAAAATAGCAAATCCAACTACATAATTCATCTAAAAAACAAACAACGAGACATCGATCCATATAAAATGTGAATTTTCATTAAAAAAAATGTGAATCTTCATTAAACTTTGTGGAGAGACTTCACAAAACAGGACACAAGAAAAACAAACCTAAGAAATACAGATCTACAACAAACACAGGAAAGATCTTTACAGATAATGATCAGCAACAAATACTGTGAGTCCTAGATTTCAAGATTAAGGCAACCCAAGAGGGGGGTGAATTGGTTTTCTAAACTTTTCGATATTGACCCCCAAAGATGTGTTTGCAAGTAAAACATATTTTAACACAAGTATATAATATGCAATAACTGTAAATAAATGTTAAAGTAAAGAAATGGGTAAAAGAAGCAAACACTCAGTTTTTAGGTGGTTCGACAAACCCGCCTACATCCACCCCTCAAGCTCCTTCACCGAGCCTTGAGGTTTTCCACTATCTTCAACAAATAGCTTACACACTAGGTTCCGGGTGCTAGTGAATCGTACAAGTGTTTTCCCGAGATCAACACTCAAACTCACCCAAGTGGTTTTTCTGGCTTACCACTCACAACTTCACCAAGCTTGAGATATACACCCTCAAAACTTATTCTTTAGTGAACAACCTCACTAAAGGAAACATCTCTTTTGATAGGTAGATTGAGGAACAAGACTCTCTCAAAGAGTATATATAAAGACAAGGATATGAAAATGTGTTTTGCGTGAATCCTATAAGAAATATAGAAATGAAGGTTTAGAATATTTCTCAAGTAGTAGAAATGATATGTGGTCGTTTTTTTGTGTACATTTTCAACGAAATGAAGGTGTATTTATAGGTCACATATGAAAACTAGCCGTTTATAGTCGTTGGAAGTTTTTGCTAAAACGAGTCGGTCGACCGCTACATGAACCGGTCGACCGCTTCAAGTTACCGTTACCCAACGGTCATATTGTCAGAAGCTTCAACGGCTCTTTTGTCAAAACCAACCGGTCGATCGCTACATGAGGCGGTCGAAGTACCGGTCGACCGCTTGAACAGGCGGTCAACCTCCTTAACTTAAGCATGATCTGGTTCTTTCAAAAACAAGGTTTTTGACCACTTTTAAACACCCAATTTTGAAGACATACTTCCCATAAGTATATGAAGGTTTGGAGGTTTGGAGGTTTGATTGAGGTGTTTTTTGAAAGCTATAAAATATTTTAATCTTTCAAACAAAACTTAAAACGGTTTATGCATGTTTTGAAAGATATGCAAGTGTGTGATTCAAATCCTTGTCAAATGTGAAATAAAGAGTTACAAGGATTATACCCTAAGGTCTTTTTTTTTTTTTCTAAATATACCCTAAGGTCTTGAATCTTCACTTTAAGTTTCTTGCATCTTCTTGTTCTTTTTTTCTTCAAGATTTGGCTCTTTTCGTCAAGTTGTCTTTGTCTTTGAAGATGTCCATTTTGTAAACTCATCCATTTATTGAAATCATGAAAATCTCGATTGTGCACAAAAGCCAACAAATACACCCAAGAAAGAAAAGATCTTCAAAAAATAAAGGACTTAACAAAATGGAGGACTTCACAAAATGCGACAAGTTCTCCATCACCATAGCCTTCGTTGTTCGTTCCTCACCCCTGTTCATTTTTCGTTCTTCACCCTTCGATGTTCGTTTGTTGACAGTGAAATAAAGGCTTTAAGGCGATTACTTTCATCCAAAGCTGCTTCTTGTGCTGCCGAATGTTGACATAGTTCCCCTGCAAAAGGGAACGGTACAAGAGGTCTTTGACAGTGGGAAGCGTGGACACAAGGTGGGGTGCCGTTTGGACTATGATTTGCCATACGCGGATATTGGAGCCTTGGTGAGCAGTGAATATCTTGGTGTCGTTGAATGCAATGGACTTCACAGACCCGGAACTGGGATCGTCGTTGAATGACTCAGTATGGGTGTAGTTGGAGAGATCTAAGACACGATGAGTAGATAGATCTATCGAAAAAAGACGTGGATATGAAAATTTTTGTAGTTGTCGCAGCAGTTGTGTGAGGAGAAAAAAGACGTGGATAGTTGTCGTAGCCGCTGTGCGAGGAAGATAAAAGAAGAAGAGTATGATGAAAATGAGAGGCGTTAGGGTTAAATGACTAGCAACAGTGGAGATCAAATGTGAGGAGAGAAGATATCTCAGCCGTCAAAGTAAAAGGAAGTATCTGGAAATTAATTACTAGAATGTAAATTGTGATTAAATGTGAGGTAAGAAATGTGAGTTGTGAAATGAATATCAACCATAAATTATTTTATTATATTATTTTGCATAATATTTAATATCAGAGATATAGTGTACAAGTTAAATAAAAATAATTACTAGATGGTTAAATTTCAGTCAAATGTTTGTATCATATTAGTAATATATTTTAGCGACATGCTACATTTGTCGCTAAAAAATTGTGATTAAATTTTTTAGCGGCAAACCTTATTTTTGTTGCGACATAATTTTTGTAACGCAATTGGGTTCGTTAAAGCGACAATTTATAATTTTGTCACATAAAGCGTACTTTTAGCAACAAAATTGGGTCCTAATAAATTCGTTGCTAAAGACCATATTGGTTGTCATTATTTAACTTTTATCAACATTTTCTTAGACCGATAGCAAAAAGGTAATCATTTGTGACCATTAAATATTAGTTGTCATTGTTTAACTTTTAGCAACCAATCATCTAGTTGATAATATTTTATTTCGACCAAAAAATATTGATTGTCATTGTTTAACTTTTAGCAACCAATCATCTAGTTGTTAATATCTTATTTCGACAAAAAATGAGCTATCATCTTAAATTTGTTGCTAAAAGTCTCAATAAAAACAATTCTGAAATTTGGTTGCTAAAAGTCAACTATTGGCAACCACATTTAGCTAGTGACAAAAAATGTGGTTGTTATAGCCACTTTTTCTTGTAGTGAACCAACAAAGCAGCAAAACCAGACAGTGAGTACCATTTTCGTAAAATATATATCAATGCTTGCTTTTACAGCTTGTTCTAGGGCTGCACAACCCCGGTGTAGGTGCCGGTTTTGAAAAAATTGCCACCTACACCATTAAGGGCAAAAATCGGCCATTAACGGTGCCGATTTAGCGGTAGCGGTTTCCGGTTATCCTACATTAATATTGAGCCATTTTTTTAGCATTTTACACACTTGGCCCAATGTGTTTTTTCTTTTTTCATTTGGTCCATTAATCACATATCAATAAAATCTAAACTAATGAAATTCAAATTCCAAAATCAATAAAATTAAATATCATCTTAAAAGATAAGATGAAAATTTAAAGTCCAAAGTAATAAAGATGTCATTGTAAGTAGAAACTATTATCTTTTGAAAAATCCGTTTAGACCCTAACAACACTTAGATGAGAGAATATGTGTTTTCCCTCTAATTAACAAATCAATAACAATTTTAAAACATGTTAAAAACCTAGTAGGGTTTCCCTTGGTTTCACAAGGAAAATCCAAAAATTCAAAAAAAATTTAAGGCGCTCGAGCGCGGGTCAAACGCTCTTCGAGCGTTTATGTTTCTGTCTGAAATTTGCACTGAGCGCTCGAACGGTTGTCTAACGCTAGTCAAACGTGATGACTCTGTCTGAATTTTTTCAAAGGGTGCTCGAGCGCTTGTCAAACGTGATGACTCTATTTGAATTTTTGAACTAAAATGTATTAGAAATTTGAACTAAAATGTATTTGAGTGACTGATTTTGTAAGCATGGTATAAATTTAATAGTGATTTGTCAATTTTAGAAATTTAGACAATTTGTTAACATTTCATAAAAACTCTTAAACTAATACATTGATTTAAAAATTTTGTGGTAGAATCTCGACCTCTTGACTTATATTATGCGATGTACTTACCAAAGTTTGACATTAAACTTTTAATTATGATTCCAATGCCTTCATATATACCCTTCTAAATACAATAAATTTGTAATTTTTTCCACCAAAATTCTAAATAACTAGTTCATTCACCTAGCAAGCTTTTTGGTAACTTGAATGTAAGCATTTGATTAGACAAAACCAACAACAAATCTCAAATATTCAGGTGAAACTAAACTATTGAGTAAACATTGTCATGCTTCTAGAATACCACGTCTTGAGATGAAACTAAAGTTTGAACTATTGAGTAGAAACTAAACTAACAAAACTAAAAAAAAAAATCTTGGTTTTTTCAAAAAACCAAACCTACACTGGCACCGATTAGACCCAAAACCGAAAATCCGGTGCCGATTCCGGTTCCGGTGCCACCAAAATTTCTCGATGGCATTGTGCAGCCCTAGCTTGTTCTTATGAACTTAGTTAAATGTTCCACTTTCGTATCTAAATTTTTTACACGGACTTGCACACAACCCCATAGTGTTTTTTTTCTCACAACCTGCCAAGAGAAAATATGTCACAATCAAGAATTCCACTGTACAATGACTGCCATGAAAGTGAAAGATATCCACACATTTAACGGATCCAAACAAGATTACTTCTACATACAAAAAGAAGATTAGTAAGTAGTTTTTAAATTGGTGATGAAACATTGAAAAGTTTAGCAGCTTGTTCCCGCTCCCACATCTTCAAATAGGTTATATATATATATTAAATTGGATTTTTCCAAAAATACACTATGACAGGAGCCCGACCCAAGAAGGGGCGATCGAGGAAAAGCACGGAAGGAATAAAAATGGGTTGTGGCCCAAGGCGATATAGGCAAATCCTTACGGATCAGGAGCCGATAAAAACAACCCTTTATGATAAGTCGCATTAGAATTTCAAAAAAGAAAGTCTCCAGAAAGAAATAATCATCTTATTCTCTGACAAAGATACAAACGAAGATATATGATGCTGAGTTATCTAATAGATGCGAAAAACAGAGTATAGAGACTCCACCACCAGTTTGTCTAGGAGGGAGAAAAGAAGAAGAGGTAGGCCCAAGCCCCCAAGGGCTAAAGGAGGTATAAGAAAACAAGAAAAGGAGTAAAGGAGGTGTCGCTTCTACTCACTGAAAAATATTAAGTACTGAGAAATAGAAAAATGAAAAATTAACAAAGGCATCAGAGACATCTTCCTATGGGGAGGACTTCGTGCTCTTGATTTCTTTTTCTGCTTGTAGGAGGAAGAAAAATTCAGCTCAACCTTTCAGCTCATCCCAAACTCTGAATTTCTGGTCCAGTTTTCTCGGACTCCCTGCCCATTGGATCTTGTAATAGCTCGGTTATTTTTTGCTTCATCAATATATATATATATATATATATATGCACAATCAAAAATATGTTAGTTTGGAACTTCGAATGCATGATAAGTATATATGAGAATAGAGACGTAGTGTCTCCAAAGGAGAGTTTTGAAAATATCAACCTAATAAAGAGGTTTTCTTTCGCCCATGATTTACTTGAATTTAAGGATTACAATAAATTAGCTCATTGATGTTGAGAACTTATAACATTATATTATATTATATGGTAATTATATCTCTTCCATATATCAAATTAGTACCTCCATTCATTATAGATAGACTTGGGTCAAGAAGCGTTGGTTGATAAATATATATCATGTCTATGGTACTCTATGGACTATGCAAACAAAAACAAGCCAAAAAGAAGTAAAATAATAACACAGAAGACAAACAAGCTGGTGGGCGGCGGCCTCCCTGCAGGTGGGGTTGCAGGCGCAAGAAAAAGGTACTGGAACGTGGGGGTGGTTTCAATTTGGTCCGAGTTTGGGCAACTTGGCCAACTTCCGAGATCAGGTTGGCTGATTCTGCTTTTCTCTGGGTGGGGGTGAGTGGGGTTGGTGGTGATGTTGGAACATGAAATCAATATAAATACAGGGAGGGGAGGAAGAAAGGACTCTATGATTGCCATGAGACCAGAAACAAAAGTGTTAGTTATCTTTGTCTTTCAAGGCATTAAAAATAAAGTGCTTTGTTTGTAGCTGTGCACGAGAGAGAACCACGACCATGCAGATGAGCACAAAATAAATTTATTATATGTACCGTCAAAGGAAATATATGTCTATGTGAATAATGGTCCTTCCCATGTGCAACGCCGTAAATGGTCCCAATAATTCAAACGAATAAAAAAGCTGATCCATAGCTAACTACATGAAAATCGCGGTGGAAGAAAGTTTGGAATCGTCCTGTTAAAGATCGCTGTTTTGAATTAGTGTATAGAAGAAACTGAAAACGAGGAAATAATACATATATATGTTATACGACTTCCCCAATTTTTTTTAATTTTAATTTTAATTTTAATTTATGTTTACGAATATTTGTATATTATTTTGATAATTTTTTAAAATATTAATATGTTTTTTTCGATTTTTATATTTTTATATTTTTTGTAAATTAATTTTAATTTTAATTATTTTTAAATATAATAATAAAAATAAAAATATTATTAAAACTTAAACCTAAACTCGTAAAACTAAAATTAAAACTTAAACCTATACTCGTTTCAAACAAGGCCTTTAGAGTGTCGGGCCGTCGGCTATAGCGTGATGCCGTGAAGACGAGGAAGGGTTGGATTTCTTCCATAGCGGCAGTGGATCTCTCCTTTTTTTTTTTTTTTTTTTTCTATTTCTTTATCAGAGCGGCGGCGGGTCTCTCTGACTCTCTAACCATACATTTTCCGAATCTATGAGGTCCAAGCTATTGGAGAGTTCACCGTAGCTCTCTCTCTCTGTGTACTAAGGATGGGCCTAACTGCAGGCGGCCTAAACCTGAACTTTTGTTTACGGCCCAAAGTACATAATCAAGCCCAATGGGAGGGTGTCAAAATGAGTAGCCAATCACTTTGAACAAAAGTGGCCCTCCGAATGTCTTTACCACTTACCAGGAATAAGATCTAAAATAGATATATATCTAATTTGGGTAACAAAAGCATTTGAACGCTTTATCTGTCCTTAAAGAATCTTTTGCAAAGTACACATATTAGATCTTTTTTTCCCCCATGGTTTTAAGTGGAGACAGTATAAAGAGAGTTCCCATTCATGGAACTATGCCTCTGCTAAGAAATGAAGGGCATGGTGGACTATGCGATAATAAGGACAATAGTAGAAGCAACATGGGAATTAGGCGAAGAGAGAAGACATTGTTGGTGCAGAACAATGGGCCGGGAACCAGTAACAACATTAATTATAAAAGCTTTTCTTTGTTAATTTTTTTTTTAAAAAAAAGTTCTTAAAAACAGTAAGGAAAAGGTGTTTCCATTCCTCATTCATATGCAATAATAAAGCAACATTCTTCTTCAGTCATAACTTACTTTATATGCACCAAACATACGGACATTAATGCGACGTCACTTAACAATCACGGCAGTACTTTACAAACCAAAATGCAATAAATATGATAACGGAACGCATGCATGGACAATCATGGACGTATAGTATCATTCGATGAATTTGTGGCCAATTATGTCACGCCCATTTCGCCATCAAAGACATGCCACCAGCACCCATGAGAACAGCCATGTAAGACTTAATCTGGACCTTTATGCTAGTCTGCATCTTTGGACCCATAAAATCGGCGGCAAGAAGATCAACCAACGCCATGTAGATCGGAAGGCCGGCGGATGAGGCATTAAGCATTCCCACCGTGATCAACGAGTTAGGGCTATTATCTTTGTAGTTTGTACGTCTTTATTGAAAAAGCGATCCCGAGGGCGATTCCAAATGGAGTTAATGTCACGGAGAAGAAGAATACTATGATAGCCCTCTTCAGTAACTTGTATTCTGCCTGTTTCAGGAACAAAGAGCTTGAGCAATTAGAAGTGTGTATAGTACTAATGAGTGGATCTCGTATATTCTAGGAGTAAAGTCGAACAGTGAAGATAAGCATGCAGCTTGGAATTCTTTTGAATCCCAACCTGATCAGACGGCTCACGTGGCGAGTTTAGCTTTAGTGGTCGAAACATAGTGGTCGGAAAGCTATTGTGGAGCTATTGTCCGACCACTATTGTCCGACGCGTGCTAGGGGAGCCGTCCACACGGTCTGGACTGAATCCAGACCGTGGGTCTGGATCCGTACGGTCTGGACTGAATCCAGACCCCCCAGTGAAAGCCCGATCACAACTGAATGAACAATAATTCCCAGTTCTAACACCTGCAGCCAGCAATTTTATAATGCAACAGGAAATGTTGTTGTCATAATTAGGATAAGTCAATTCGAGTGCAAAAAATTAAATACACCAGGATGACAAACGTGGTTTACAACGAAATTGCTCGAGTTATATTGTAGTTGTAAATACCTATGTCAAGTTTCATCCCAATACCAATTGATTATGGGAAGAGGTGGTCCAACAAGTATATGAAGCACAAGATTAAATGGTCCCTAATCAATGTGGGACTCTAACACTCCCCCTCACGTGCAGGCCGAATGAACATGATTTATGCACGTGGACAACAAATGGGGAACACAATCAAGTGGGCCAAGCCCAGAAATAGTTGGCTCTGATACCATGTCAAGCTTCATCCCAATACCAATTGGCTATGGGAAGAGGTGGCCCAACAAGTATATGAAGCACAAGATTAAATGGTCCCTAATCAATGTGAGACTCTAACAACCTATATATTATTTTTATGTCCTATAAGCTGTCAATCGATTTGGGGACAAAAATTCGTACCATGGCGACGACTCGATAACGGAGAAGCTGCTGCGAGTCTCCAGCACTTCCTTCTTTCACTCCGTGATGGTGATGGTGGCCATGGAAATGCCCGGTACTCGCCACAGCCATCTCTTGGTCTCCATCGATAGCGTTAGTACTATCCGGGATAACTCCAACGTTACGTTTCCGGCTATAAATAGAAGGTGACCATGGAATCCACCATTAAAGTCACTTTTGAAGACAACATAGCCAAAAAGCCTGAGAAGTGAGAAAGGGACTTGTGCCATGGGTTCTCTTTCAAGCAACTGGAACGTAACATGTCAAAAGAATCAGGCAAAACGTGCACATGCATGAAACCGGTAGCAAGTATGATGCCAGCAGCAAAGGACTCAACAATCACAAACATATTTCGATCGGGGTGCAAGGCAGGGACTGAACGTGTAACAAGGGGCAAGCACACGCCAATCATGCAAGTGACTAGGATGGAAACTATAGCAAATAAAATAGTTAAAAAGATCGATATTTATGCTTAACTATTTAGTTTTCTTTAATTTATGTTTTTTCGTATATTTGTACGCTCATGTAGTACTACAACTTAGAAATGAAGTACAAGCTGCCAATTATATATTAGAGATGGATCATATTAAGATATTCATGTACGTTGGCACAAAAAATTACAAATGATTCTCGGTACGTACGAATTAAGATATTCCCATATTCCCTATATAGTACTGATCAACGGGAGTTACGGGACGGATGTTGCCTTTCTATTGAATGGATATCGACAATTAGATGGAATTGTTTAAGCAGCAACCACATCAGACGTTGTACATAAAATCAAAAATTTTTTTGAACTGGGAATCTAATGGTTATTGGATTGATATCTTTCCTCTGGAGGGAGCTGATCAAATTAAATGTGCTTGGAAAGAGCGATCGAGCTAACAATTTTTAACTCTCAAAGTTCATATTTTTTTGTTGCTTCAAATCAGTGTCGATAAATATATATGTTGTGATCAACGAACTGTTTAATTTTTCTTTTGGGCCTAAGTTCATCATTTTAAACATATCCAGACCAAGACCACTAGATCCATCTAATAACCCCAATAAAGAATAGAAGGAAAAATATATTCGAATACAAAAAAAAAAAAGGGTTCTAAGCTTTACACCTTGTTAAAAAAAGTGGTCCCGAGTTTCTGTTACGGTCAATTTTGTGCCTAGCTAGGTTATTTTTGTTTATCAATTTGGTCCTTCCGTACCTTATTTCTATTAGTAAAATGTCCAATTACTTAATTAACAACTATACATGTCATATTCAATCAGAAAATGACGTCGTGCCACGTCATTTTCTGATTGAGTGTGACATGTAGGGTCATTAAGTGACTGAACATTTTAGTAATGAAAGTAGACCGATCAAATTGATAAATAAAAATAAATTATGAACAAAATTGAGCAAAACTAGAACTTGAGGAATATTTTTTAAAAGAGTGTAAAATCTATGGGAAAAAGGTTATTAACCCATAAAAAAAGCAACAACCTTAACAAATTAACTCACGTAAAACACATGCATACGCATTCTCACAAACGAATAACACACGAACTTTCATGCATGACACAATCCATCCCCCTGGGAGCTCATTGAGGCGTACAGTCGGCCATTATATATGTATATATATAAAAATATTTATATGCAAGTCAACTTGTAGGAAGTCCAAAATAAGGGTAAAGAAGGTACCACTGAACACGTCACTAATATCGTTTACTTCTTAAGTTCTATGACAGAAATATGTTTTTATCGGAAGGCATGCATGGATCTGGGAGCCTTATAATAGCTCTCACTGAATTATTCCACACTAATTAATAGTTCTCACTGAATTATTTAATTCAATATATATAATAATTCCACCAATTCACCAGATTATGACTCCATCACATCAAATTAACAAAAGCAAATATTAAATTCTTACTCTAGTTAATGAAGATAATAAACATATTACTTATTTATTTAATTAATATTATGATGATGACAGTGAATATTATTAATCAAATTTGAAGTTTTGAAAGTTTCAAAAGTTGTGCAAAGTACACCAATCAGATTCTGGTATCGAGAAATATTTTCCAGGATTATAGCAACATAAACGTTCCGGCCTCTATATTAGAAGTACCTTGAAAGTCTGAGAAAAGCGTGAAAACCAATCCAGCTAGCTAGCGATCTAGTTGTGACCAGGGACAGAGAGTCATTAATGGCCACTTCACTTCTCACGCTCATCTCCATGATCTGCTTCATCATCCTTTCTTCCTTCACACCTCAAGTTCTTTCAGCGTCCGACGAATGCGAAACCGAATCCAACTCTTGCAATGATAAGTCACGAGCGTTGCCCCTCAAGATCATAGCTATAGTCTCCATCCTAATCACTAGCGTGATTGGCGTTTGCTTACCCCTTGTCACGCGTTCAGTCCCTGCCTTACACCCCGATCGAAATCTGTTTGTGATCGTCAAGTCCTTTGCTGCTGGCATCATACTTGCTACCGCTTTCATGCACGTTTTGCCCGATTCTTTTGACAAATTACGTTCTAATTGCTTGAAAGAAAACCCATGGCACAAGTTCCCTTTTTCAGGCTTTTTGGCTATGCTGTCCGCAATACTGACTCTAATGGTGGATTCCTTGGCCACCGCTATTTATAGCCGGAAATGTAATATCGGCCTTATTCCCGATAGTACTGATTCTGCTATCGACCGAGACCAAGAAATGGCTGTGGCGGGCACCGGGCTTTCCCATGCCTCCCATGATGTAGTGAAGGAAGGAAGTACAAGTCCACAACAGCTTTTACGTTACCGAGTCGTTGCCATGGTATAGAATTTTTTGCTCCTGATCATCAATTGAGTACTTAATATTCAAATAATGCTAAACTTCAATCAGTGATTGACTTTGGCGTGGTGTTAGATTGCCCGTCACATATCATGCCGTATCAGGAGTATGTGATTAACTCAATATTAGAATTAAACAAAGAGGGAAAATCAGTCCATATATAGCATGGTGAAGGTGATTATTATGCTTCACCCCAACCTTACACCTGCACGTCCCTAGCCAATTCAAAGAAACCATAGGCATTTTCTTTAAATTGTCAAGTCACTTGAGCCGACGTTTGTGATCATCTCTTGGTAAATTTTATGCATCCCCAATTGATTTAGACTGTTGACCATCGACATTATTTTATGTTGCATTCTTCTATTGCTGGCAGGTTTTAGAAATGGGAATCATTGTTCATTCAGTTGTGATAGGGCTTTCACTAGGTGCTTCAAACAACACCTGCACCATAAGAGGTCTGGTGGCAGCCCTTTGCTTCCACCAAATGTTTGAAGGGATGGGTCTCGGCGGTTGCATTCTTCAGGTCACAAGAACAAAATTTCACGCTCTTCTTTTAACGACTAGGACTAATAGATCGATATTATACGACTTCACTCACACTATTCTCCCTGCTTCTATTTATGCTTTTGAAACAGGGAGAGTACAATTTACTGAAGAGGGCCATCATGGTGTTCTTCTTCTCCGTGACGACCCCATTTGGAATCGCCCTGGGAATCGCGTTGTCAAAGACATACAAAGATAATAGCCCTAGCTCGTTGATCACGGAGGGACTACTTAACGCCTCATCGGCTGGCCTTCTGATCTACATGGCCTTGGTTGATCTTCTTGCCGCAGATTTTATGGGTCCAAGGATGCAGGGTAGCATCAAGCTCCAGATCAAGTCTTACATGGCAGTTTTTTTGGGTGCTGGTGGCATGTCTTTGATGGCGAAATGGGCGTGATCATCACATAATTGGCCGGTCGCAAATTCATCAAATGATAAAAGCCAATATATATAGTCCATGTACCATTAATATGTTCATTAAATTTGTTTTATAAACTGTCCTGATTGTCCAAGTGATGTATCACAAGCATTTTTTTATTATCATTAAGAAGGACTATACCTCCGGATTTATTAAAAATTCTTATTTATAGCGGAGGAATACCATTGTTGTATAAACTATTATCTCACAAGCATTAGCATCGCGTTAATGTTCATTAATATGTGAAATATGATGTATATATGTATTATTGCATATGTATGAATGAGATCAAGTGTTTTTCTAAAACATGTCACACTAGAGAATATAGCTGACGGATACATTTCACACTCCAGTTTCAAAATACTACAGTTTGCTCTCATCTGCAGCTCAATAATTGTTAATATAAAATTAGATGGAATTTTGTAATGAAAAGGTAAAAAAAGAAAAGATTTATATATGTTTTTTAATGAAAAAGTATTAGAATTGGTATGGAAAGATGTTGGAATTTATATGAAATTTTTACTTTTTAAAAGTGAAGCATTCTCCCAAGTCCCATGACACATGCTGTTGGGCTTTTATTCTAAGTTGATTAGGATAGGAAGGGAGAGGCGAGGGGAGCGAACCTTGCCCAGCAATGGGAGGAGAAAGCACTACGATATTTTGGATTAATAGCGAGGGTCGACCCATCTTGCACATAAATGTCGAGTCTGACACTCTGTCCAGTTCAAATGGATGACCTAAAAATTGGGCCGACTTACCTTTGCCCATAAGAGCTAAGTTTAAGGGGGACTTGTTGTCTTGTTTTACGTCCCATACCTTTTGAGTCCAACACCCTTAGACTTTATACAACGCTTTGGATGGGACTCGAAAGCCTTATTCAAGATACAATACAGGCCTAAATATATCCCCGTATCAAAACCAGCGCGTGGACCAAGCAAACGTCACCGCTAGAGGTTGGAGATAACGTGAGAGCACTGGATTAGAACTCCCAAGTATATGAGCGAGCCGCCATGTTAACATCCTGTAGATGAGTTCGTCCGGCACTTGGGCCTCATTTTAATATTCCTTTGGGAGTCGGTTTTGAAGAAAAATTGAATGCATGCCTTCTTGTCCAATGGGCCTCATTCAACAATACTCTCACCTGCTGCAAAATCTTTCAGGAGGGCCCTAGACGGAGCGGATAACAACTATAAATGCGACGTCGCTTTTGCGAGTTCTCACTTACCAACAACACAGCGTGCATAGGCATGATAGCCTTAGCCCACTTCATGGAGGAGGCCCACAAGGAGGGGACGCCCGAGGGGTAGTCGCCAGTTCGATCAGAGAAGTTTTTTTTTTTCGTATCCTTGCACGACTTTTGCTAGAGGATGGTTGGGACGATGAATTAATAATTTGGGCAGACATCAAGGAGTTGATTGAAAAAAATTCAAAAAAGTTGGGAAGGATTAGGTACAAGAATAAAGCTGATGAGCGTGGGGACTTGAGATTTTCTGCCAGTCATAATTAGTACCTCTTTCGAGAGGTAATGGGATGACTCAAACTTCAAAGCTCAACAGAGTTAGGATCTTACTTTTCTTTAATCTTAATTACTTACTCAACTGTCTAAACCTCATTACAACGTGGCTGGACATAAGATACAACGCACAAAGCCAACGTGCATGCGAGGAAAAGAAAAGTAGTGGCTCCCTTGATTCGACCAAAGACAAAGAAAAACGATCCAAAAAAGGTGTTTGGAGTCGAAACGGATACATTTTAATCAAAAGTCAATTATCTTTTCAATAAAAAGTAAAAAGAAAAAAGAAGAAGATAAAGTGATGGGTGTTCTCTACCCGTAACCTTTTAGCTCGAATTTGTTCCGGGCAACCAGCTTTTGACACCCAGGACCGCATCGGATCGATCCAAAGACGTTATCATGCACATAGTGTTGCGTGGGAACAACATGCTCAAGTGTCTTATTTCCTGCGTGCCTCGGAAGGCTTACAATATATATTGTGTATATCATGGTAATTTATTTCATTATGCTATATGCAACCAAAAATGTCAAATACAGGGCTGAATCACATTGCATTGATGCAGCGGAGATCACAAAAGAACAAACCCGACAAAGATGCCGATCAGCAAGGACCATGCTAACATGGTAAATATGAGGAGAGTCCAGCAATCCATGTGCTCCAAAAGCTAAAGTCTTTGGGGTTTAAGGGGCCACGCCTTGTGTCTAGTGTCCACAAGTCAAGTCCCATCCCAACTTGGAAAATTATTTTCAGACCACACATATCACATCTTTTACGAATGGACCACGGATAGAAACAGTTCTATTGTCCACAAGTCAAGGCCCATCCCAACTCGGAAAATTATTTTCAGACCACACATATCACATCTTTTACGAATGGACCACGCATAGGAACAGTTCTATCTAAAAAAAAGTGCCCAATGAAATACTGATTGCTACAAGATTGTTGTTTTCAATCTTGCCTGTACTAAGAGTTCCATGTTAATATATTTTTATGATTTAAAAAAAATTAATTTATGACCACCTCAAAGGGTGGATGTAGGCGAGTTTGCTGAACAACTAAAAATCTCGTGTTTGCTTCTCTATCTCTATTCTTTACATTTATCAATTATTTACTTATTGCATCTATATTCTTGTGTTAAATTAGTCTTTTCTTTGCAAACACGTTTTTTAGGGTTTTGAAAATTCAATTACTGAGTTGCGTTAATCCTAAGAATTACAAATAGTATTTGGGTTCAAGCCCTCAACGCCAAATATTGCAATAATTCCTCCCTTCTCAAAGATCGGCCTTCTCAAGGGTCTTCCTGGGTGTGGCAAAGTCTGTTGCAGACTAAAGATCTTGTGGAGGCCGGTTTTTGTTGGCAGATCACTACGGGTAGGGAGGTAAACATCTGGAGAGATCCACGGGTTTCCGGGCTTGTAGATTTTATCCCCAAACTTAATTGGGGTGTCACTGTGGGGCGTAATAGTAACCGTGTCAGTGACTTGATTTCATCCACATCTTACAGTTGGAAGGAACATTTAATTTGCGAAGTACTGTTTGAGCTTTCTTCAGCTGATGCAATTTTAAATATCCCTCTGTCGCCTGAAAGGTCTAATATTCCTGATGTTCCACGCTGAATTCTATCTCCGAAGGGTGTTTATGCGGTCAAAGCAGCCTACTTGCATGATCAACGTGGTCGTTTTCAGTTTACAGAGGACTTCACTATGCAGGAATGGAAACAAATTTGGAGTCTCAGAGTCCAACACAGATTAAAGCTACTCATTTGGAAAATTGCTGCCAAAGCGCTGCCTCTTGGTGGCTTCTCCTCCTCAACTTCTCCCAATTGCTCACTGTGTGGTAACGCAGGTGAGACTTATGTACATCTCTTCTTGGATTGCCCTGTGAGTTCTTCTCTCTGGATTGCTGACCCTTGGCCTTTGAGGGTGGCAAGATTTTCTGGGCAGCCTATTTATTATTGGTTGAAGTTTTTGTTGAATCCGTCTAATCTGCCACATGAAGTTAGGGATGATTCACACAAAATGATGTTGGCAATTTCCATTATTTTTTATACCATTTGGAACACTAGGAATAAAGTGGTCCATGATCCGCAACCAGCTTTTGACACCCAGGACCGCATCGGATCGATCCAAAGACGTTATCATGCACATAGTGTTGCGTGGGAACAACATGCTCAAGTGTCTTATTTCCTGCGTGCCTCGGAAGGCTTACAATATATATATATATTGTGTATATCATGGTAATTTATTTCATTATGCTATATGCAACCAAAAATGTCAAATACGGGGCTGAATCACATTGCATTGATGCAGCGGAGATCACAAAAGAACAAACCCGACAAAGATGCCGATCGGCAAGGACCATGCTAACATGGTAAATATGAGGAGAGTCCAGCAATCCATGTGCTCCAAAAGCTAAAGTCTTTGGGGTTTAAGGGGCCACGCCTTGTGTCTAGTGTCCACAAGTCAAGGCCCATCCCAACTTGGAAAATTATTTTCAGACCACACATATCACATCTTTTACGAATGGACCACGCATAGGAACAGTTCTATCTCAAAAAAAGTGTCCAATGAAATACTGATTGCTACAAGATTGTTGTTTTCAATCTTGCCTGTACTAAGAGTTCCATGTTAATATATTTTTATGATTTAAAAAAAAATTAATTTATGACCTCTATGAATTTTAGTTTTAATTTATTATTACTATTATTATTTTAATTTATTTTTTTAAATACATGACATGTCATATGAAAATACTTCGTGTGCACATCATCAATTTTATTAGAAGATTCTAGTGTAAACTTAAACATGGACAGTAATTTATCAATTTTAGAAATCTAAGCAATTTTAAAAAATCTCATTAAAACCTACGAAGTAATTTTTAAATTTCCAAGACGAGAAACACAGAATGTATCTTATCTTGTTTCCAGAACAAATAAATTTCCTTAAAATCTGTAAGAATACACTATTTCTCATTTTTATTCTCTGTAAAAAAATTGAAATATGTTTGGTGTCGGATACCGAGAAACAGAAATTTTTTTAACAAAACGATGTGTTTTGTAGTTCCCCTCCCCCATTTTTCTTCGACAGATCCCCTCCCTCACCTTTCAATTCGACAACTCACCCCGACCACCACCCTGCCGGCTGCCGTGCCTCCCATCACGCGTCAATCTCTCATCTCCTCTGCCAAATCTCTCTTTAAGGCTTGAGATTCATTCAGATATGTTGTTGGTTTGTGATTTTAATTTTTGAACCTCCCTTCCGTGGTGCATTTTGATGTCTTTGCAGAGGCAAAATGAGATCCGATAATTTAGGGTGGGTTTGTGCAGTGTTTTTAAAATTTTTGGTATAGGGTTTAGTGAAAAAGTGAAGAGAGGTAATTTTTTATATTTTTTATAGTGAAAAGTTATGATTTGATGAGAGAGAGAGATTATATTGTAGTATTTTATTGTGAAAAGATGAAAAATTTTGTAAAATTTTTCATGCATACGCACCTTTAGTGTTATATTATTTTGTTCTCAGCCATTTTCGAAAATACAATTTACCCAAAGCCACTATCAATGGGCTAGGCCCGCTAGGGTATAAGTAAGAAGTGCTTTGTGTATTTTTCTAGATTACGATTTGTGACCAGGGACAGAGTCATTAATGGCCACTTCACTTCTCACGCTCATCTCCATCTGCTTCATCATCCTTTCTTCCTTCACACCTCAAGTTCTTTCAGCGTCCGACGAATGCGAAACCGAATCCAACTCTTGCAATGATAAGTCACGAGCGTTGCCCCTCAAGATCATAGCTATAGTCTCCATCCTAATCACTAGCGTGATTGGCGTTTGCTTACCCCTTGTCACGCGTTCAGTCCCTGCCTTACACCCCGATCGAAATCTGTTTGTGATCGTCAAGTCCTTTGCTGCTGGCATCATACTTGCTACCGCTTTCATGCACGTTTTGCCCGATTCTTTTGACAAATTACGTTCTAATTGCTTGAAAGAAAACCCATGGCACAAGTTCCCTTTTTCAGGCTTTTTGGCTATGCTGTCCGCAATACTGACTCTAATGGTGGATTCCTTGGCCACCGCTATTTATAGCCGGAAATGTAATATCGGCCTTATCCCCGATAGTACTGATTCTGCTATCGACCGAGACCAAGAAATGGCTGTGGCGGGCACCGGGCTTTCCCATGCCTCCCATGATGTAGTGAAGGAAGGAAGTACAAGTCCACAACAGCTTTTACGTTACCGAGTCGTTGCCATGGTAAACAATTTTTTGCTCCTGATCATCAATTGAGTACTTAATATTCAAATAATGCTAAACTTCAATCAGTGATTGACTTTGGCGTGGTGTTAGATTGCCCGTCACATATCATGCCGTATCAGGAGTATGTGATTAACTCAATATTAGAATTAAACAAAGAGGGAAAATCAGTCCATATATAGCATGGTGAAGGTGATTCTTATGCTTCACCCCAACCTTACACCTGCACGTCCCTAGCTAATTCAAAGAAACCATAGGCATTTTCTTTAAATTGTCAAGTCACTTGAGCCGACGTTTGTGATCATCTCTCGGTAAATTTTATGCATCCCCAATTGATTTAGCCTGTTGACCATCGACATTATTTTATGTTGCATTCTTCTATTGCTGGCAGGTTTTAGAACTGGGAATCATTGTTCATTCTGCTGTGATAGGGCTTTCACTAGGTGCTTCAAACAACACCTGCGCCATAAGAGGTCTGGTGGCCGCCCTTTGCTTCCACCAAATGTTTGAAGGGATGGGTCTCGGCGGTTGCATTCTTCAGGTCACAATAACAGAATTTCACGCTCTTCTTTTAACGACTAGGACTAATATCTCGATATTATACGACTTCACTCACACTATTCTCCCTGCTTCTATTTATGCTTTTGAAACAGGGAGAGTACAATTTACTGAAGAGGGCCATCATGGTGTTCTTCTTCTCCGTGACAACCCCATTTGGAATCGCCCTGGGAATCGCGTTGTCAAAGACGTACAAAGATCATAGCCCTAGCTCCTTGATCACGGTGGGACTACTTAACGCCTCATCGGCTGGCCTTCTGATCTACATGGCCTTGGTTGATCTTCTTGCCGCAGATTTTATGGGTCCAAGGATGCAGGCTAGCATCAAGCTCCAGATCAAGTCTTACATGGCAGTTTTTTTGGGTGCTGGTGGCATGTCTTTGATGGCGAATTGGGCGTGATCATCACATAATTGGCCGGTCGCAAATTCATCAAATGATAAAAGCCAATATATATAGTCCATGTACCATTAATATGTTCATTAAATTTGTTTTATAAACTGTCCTGATTGTCCAAGTGATGTATCACTAGCATTTTTTTATTATCATTAAGAAGGACTATACCTCCGGCTTTATTAAAAATTCTTATTTATAGCGGAGGAATACCATTGTTGCATAAACTATTATCTCACAAGCATTAGCATCGCGTTAATGTTCATTAATATGTGAAATATGATGTATATATGTATTATTGCATATGTATGAATGAGATCAAGTGTTTTTCTAAAACATGTCACACTAGAGAATATAGCTGACGGATACATTTCAGACTCCAGTTTCAAAATACTACAGTTTGCTCTCATCTGCAACTCAATAATTGTTAATATTCCCGTAAGTTCAAGAGTTCAAGCCTTTTCTTTTACTTATTAGTGATGTTTGATAAGCAAATATTTTAAGAATTATAAATTTTCAGGATAAAATTTTGAGAGTTTGTAGAAAAGCGTACAGATAAGATTTAAAAAAAATCGATTGAATTTTTTAATAAAAAAATAGAGTTTCTTAAAAAGTAAGAAGAGATAAAATTAGATGGAATTTTTATGTTGGAATTTATATGAAAATTTTACTTTTTAAAAGTGAAGCATTCTACCAAACATGACTCACTTCCTGTTGGGCTTTTATTCTGAGTTGATTTGGATAGGAAGGGAGAGGCGAGGGGAGCGAACCTTGCCCAGCAATGAGAGGAGAAAACACTACGATATTTTGGATTAATAGCGAGGGCCGACCCATCTTGCACATAGATGTCTTGAGTCTGACACTTTGTCCAGTTCAAATGGATGACCTAAAAGTTGGGCCGACTTACCTTTGCCCATAAGAGCTAAGTTTAAGGTGGACTTGTTGTCTTGTTTTACGTCCCATACCTTTTGAGTCCAACACCCTTAGACTTTATACAACGCTTTGGATGGGACTCGAAAGCCTTATTCAAGATACAATACAGGCCTAAATATATCCCCGTATCAAAACCAGCGCGTGGACCAAGCAAACGTCATCGCTAGAGGTTGGAGATAACGTGAGAGCACTGGATTAGAACTCCCAAGTATATGAGCGAGCCGCCATGTTAACATCCTCTAGATGAGTTCGTCCGGCACTTGGGCCTCATTTTAATATTCCTTTGGGAGTCGGTTTTGAAGAAAAATTGAATGCATGCCTTCTTGTCCAATGGGCCTCATTCAACAATACTCTCACCTGCTGCAAAATCTTTCAGGAGGGCCCTAGACGGAGCGGATAACAACTATAAATGCGACGTCGCTTTTGCGAGTTCTCACTTACCAACAACACAGCGTGCATAGGCATGATAGCCTTAGCCCACTTCATGGAGGAGGCCCACAAGGAGGGGACGCCCGAGGGGTAGTCGCCAGTTCGATCAGAGAAGTTTTTTTTTCGTATCCTTGCACGACTTTTGCTAGAGGATGGTTGGGACGATGAATTAATAATTTGGGCAGACATCAAGGAGTTGATTGAAAAAAATTCAAAAAAGTTGGGAAGGATTAGGTACAAGAATAAAGCTGATGAGCGTGGGGACTTGAGATTTTCTGCCAGTCATAATTAGTACCTCTTTCGAGAGGTAATGGGATGACTCAAACTTCAAAGCTCAACAGAGTTAGGATCTTACTTTTCTTTAATCTTAATTACTTACTCAACTGTCTAAACCTCATTACAACGTGGCTGGACATAAGATACAACGCACAAAGCCAACGTGCATGCGAGGAAAAGAAAAGTAGTGGCTCCCTTGATTCGACCAAAGACAAAGAAAAACGATCCAAAAAAGGTGTTTGGAGTCGAAACGGATACATTTTAATCAAAAGTCAATTATCTTTTCAATAAAAAGTAATAGAAAAAAGAAGAAGATAAAGTGATGGGTGTTCTCTACCCGTAACCTTTTAGCTTGAATTTGTTCCGGGCAGCCAAAGGAAAGAAGTGGTCCTCTACACCACTGTCGTATACAATGCCCGGTACATTAAGGTAGCTAGCTCGTGTCCAGAAATTGCCGTTTAATGCGTTCTTAAAGAGGGACCAACAAAAAGTTAGGCATCACGTGGCCCACATGACATAAAGATTGATTCTACGACATGACAGGTTTTTGGTTCTCTTCTTTATCGAGAACGACAAGAAAGTATGCAAAGAAGTTAAAACCCGGTTTCTTGACCATCTTTCTCTCCTTCATTATTCAATCCATGTGAAAGAGACTCGGGGGACGCGGTTGTTGCCTCGTTGGCTTAATTAGAAATCATGGTCATCGAGATGTCGTTTGTGTGTGATATCAAGAAAATTAAACCCCATTAGACATATCTTTCCACTCAAGGAAAGCGAACAAAAGAGCTCATTTTACCCATTACCTATTGACCCACTCTTTTTCCCAACCCCAATAATTTGCATGGGCATGCTTATCACAAATGACAGATGGGGAAAGTTGGTGACTATGGAAGATTCCTCTGCAATATTTTTTTTAACCAGAGAAAACGAACCATGGGTTAGGGCGGCAAGTGGGCACACAAGGTCACCGGCCAGTACTGCCTAATTTTGATATATTTCACATGATCTCTTTTAGAGGGACAAATTCACAATGCATGGATCTAATTAAGGTCAGAAATGAGAATAAATGTTTACAGATCCCTATCGTTTTCATCTTTTTAAAGGGGTCCAACCTGTAAGATTATAGACAATAGACCAGTGGATGCTGAATAATGTCTCCACCGTAATGTTTGTCATTGTTCAGAAACTAGAGGTGCAATATTTGCCTATTTGGCGCATCGTCTAATTGTCTTTTATTCCAAAACCAACGGCTTGGAGATAACGTTTGAATTCGATTCATTGGACCGGTCAATCGGAGATGTAAAAGGATTTTCAATCATCTTCGAATTCTAATATTTACAGTACCGAACAGCGGCTTTCATGAACCAAATACAACGTATCCAATTCCTACATGTCGAATCAAGAAGGCGATTGCTCTGGTTCAGCCGTTTCTTTCTAGCTAGCTTTTTAAAATTTGTGTTGGCTATCCTGTACGATGTTAAAGTAATTAATCAGCTGTTTCCACCAATTGCCTATTGGGGCGGTGGAGAGCTATGATCAATGCAATCAATTTTAATTTGCTTGTTTTCTACTTTAATGGCATAGAATAATGGTGGTTCTAATCAGTGATTGCAATCGTAAATTAGGGGATTATTTGTCCCTTTGTCCAACCTTCCCAAGATTTAGCTTATTGCATATGTGGGAGCCCCCATGTGTTACACGTCTTGAAAAGAAAAGAAAAAGTAAATTTCCTATGTGACTTTATGTGATAAGATCTTTCTTAAGGAAATAATATCCCTTTTTTGCTGTATCGTTTTCAATTCTTCCTAAATAATTCAAGATAGACGCATCACTTGTATATAAATATAGCGAAGTGAGCGGTCACTATCCAAATTGAAACATATATATATTCAAATTCACCCGAGTAGTTCGTGATCCGAGGGAGATTACAACTTTCCCACGTTGGGTAAAATAGAATATGGAGAGATTAGTTTAAAAGCAAATAGAATGAGTTCGTGTAGATTCAAACCCAACACGAAACGACAACCTTTTGAGTTTGAACGGCGAACTTGCCAGCTCATAAAACGGATAAAATTATAATTAAGCTGTCTCAGTTTTGATGACCCTCACTTTGCCATAATCTCAGGGCAAATGTTATTTATCATGTACGTACTCGTCTCTGTCATGTATATTTTATGTTGCTTTCATCTATCCTCATCATCATTATTCAATTAATTAATCCAAACCTTGCAAAATCCTTTTCTCTCTTTCCCCAAGTTGCAATATATACCGTGCCGCACGCCGTTGGTGGAGACTAAACGGCAAGGATATTGACACCATCAAAGTAAGACTCCATAGAAAAACAAACAACGACAAAAACTTCATATATATATCAAATTACGTACTAATCTCTTTTGGGTACAATATATATATATATATATAGTTGGCATTTGCTACGACGTCATGTGGCATGTAAGTCTTGGGTATAAGGTAATGAATTAAGCCCAGAGTACTGCGGTGAATGTGGACCGAAGGGCTGACCAGAGACACATAAATAGAACACACGTATATATATCAGCTTGCAAGATATTTTGTGGAACTTGTAAGTAGGTGATGGGTCTAGTCGAATTTGGAACAGCTAACACGTTGGATCATATAGTATATAATATAAGTATCATATATATGATCCATATAAGGATTTACGTCTATTATAATAAAGTTTAAAGTCATATTTCTTTGTCATTACGTACGTACCCATGGACTGACCTTCTTAATTTCCACATATGGTTGTGATGTATATATAAATGTATGCTTCCTTAAGCAATATTTGAAGGCTATACAGTACTGGCCTTTTGTATATATGCAAGTATGTATATATTGACATTTGCGTGACCCGCTTATAATGCTACAATGAACTGATGCTTTAAAATAAAGCAACGGGTGGATCTGAACTCCAAGATCATGGACTGATTTTGTCGAATAATAGTTGGTCTTAAATAAATGAATAGGTACTATAATTGATCGAATCATGGGGACCGGTCAAATGGTTCAGGTTATAAGTTTTCCTCTGTGTTCTGGCCCTAATAATTAAATATTATTGTGTATGTATATCCTCTAGGCCGGTCCTGCGCTCAAGGTTCAAAAAAATAAGTCGGAATCAAGATCCAGCTCGTTGTTCAAAGGGATTAGATCTAATCTGGGACATTTTTTAGGAAAAAGAAAGAGGAATGTATAGGGTTTTTTAAACAGCAATGGGACAAAAAAGACGGTCTTAATTAGTCTAGCAAAGCATAAAAAAAAGCATAACTTAAAGTAAACAGCTACTGATTAATTTTAATCAAGCTGTTCACTTGCTTTGGATAGTACGATTCCTGGAAAAGATTCACTTAAAAAAAAGGAAACAATTGATAAATAGATCTTAATATTTTTTTAATGTATATTAATATTCGTACGTCAATTAGGACCAAAACGTTCATGCTTTACGAGGAGATAATGTCAATGTGTGTGTATATATATAATGTTATATTCGTCCCAAAATGCAAGGAATAATGCAAATATTTAAAGTCTCTTGCTGGTCATAGAGGGACAAAAGTTCTAAACTCAATGGGTCCCAATTGCCTAGAACACCTAATAAATTAATCATCATATTATCAAGTTAGGTTATCTCTACTGATCTCAAGGTGGCACGTTGAAGGCAACAAAGCAACGAATTAGATCATACCTTATCTTTTAGTTATTTAAAAAAAAAAAATCGGCTTAGAGAATGCCGCACAAAAAAATAAATAATTTTCAGTATCCTTTTCTGAGCCACACATGCCGAATATAATGATGTAATAGGACGACTTTACTGCACACCACATAAACAACGAAGCTTTAAGATGGATTTTTAGGTCATTTATGGATCCTATTACGTAGTTTACACAGCGTAGCTCTTGCTAACTCACATGGCCCATGGGGCAGGGTAAACTAAAGGTTTGGAGCACCCAGCTGGCTACCGGCAAACAGAAGCTGACAACTGAGGTGGAGATAGACACAGGATGATGATGGATTTGGGAAATGACGCTGTTTTTAATTCGATAAAGGCTCCCAAGAATCCCACCGCTTTTTTCCTAAAACAAATAGGCCGAGTTAGAAAAATGGCAATTCAGCTACCGTTTGTCCTTGTTCAGAGTAGGTACGTACTCAGTTTCCCATTTTATTCGGTCTTTAATATTCATGAAAAATAATATAATAATTAATGATCAGCTTAGAGATCACCAGCTGCTAACACTACAAAAAAATTGACCTATAGCGGCGGTCGAAAACCGCTGCTATAGCTCACAAAACCGCTGCTATAGGCTATAGCAGCGATTTTTTAGCGGCGGTCTCCGTCGGCATAGCTCTATAGCGGCGGTTTCGGTGACCGCTGGTGAAGACCTCGGGTCTATAGCGGCGGTCACGTAGCAGCGGTCGAAACCGCCGCTATAAACCCGAGCGCAGTTGCAATGACCGCCGCTACAGACCTAATATGACCGCTGCTATAGACCTATAGCAGCGGTCAGGTTCAACCTATAGCCGCGGTCAATGACCGCCGCTATAGGTTTGCAGGGTCAAAAAAAAAACCAAAGAAAAAAATCATACACATAAATTGTCCATGAAAAATTGTTAATCATAAACATAAAATATTAGGCCATAACTATTTAGCAGAATTTGGGTATTTTCAAGTCAGGCCTCCACATCAGATGACATTCACTCTCCAGATTTCAGCACGGAAGTTTGGGTATTCCATGCCTATATAAACACTACTTTTATCTGCCTACATACAATCAATTTTGTCTTTAGATGTTGCCTAGCAGTCTAAAGTTGAGCATACTAACCTGGAAATCCAGCACTGCCTTTGTTGCATTCACTCTTATATAACCAAATTAAGAAATCCTCACTAAGCTCCAGCTATTTGTCTGTTGATCAGTGATTAATGTTGTAGCCAGGAAAAAATAAGATGCATTGCCTGTGACTTGTAATGGTCGAATAGGAAATTGCACAAACTTTCTACATATGCTACAAACAACATAACATCCTCCTTCAAGCTCCATCGTGCATGCTAGCAACACTTTAAAAAAAAGCAAAGAAATCTAGTGGCACATCTGCTAAGCCTATTTATCCAATCTTAATGCTTATGACTTCCAGAAGATGCTAAGATTCACCCCATTCCTTCAACAGACAACTAATGAAACATGAACTCTTTCTATATATACGTGTAGCTGTGTTTCCATATATACGTTATAACATATTTATGGAAAAGAAAGGGAGCTCTTACAAGTGAATAAGAGTTTCCAAGACCCCGTGCAGTGTCAAGATATAAATGCCTCCCCAATATGTTGACATGAACTCTAATGTGTAAGCTCAGCATTGTCACTGCCCATAGGGACACAACCATCCTTGTGAAACCTGGATAAAACATGGGTCCACTAGATTAATTATAATATCTTTGAGAAAATAAGATTAAAGAGAACGTATTACGAGCTAGTATATGTAGGCACAGTAAAAGCATAAACACATATTGATATTAGATTCATACTTAGGATTTTAATTCTATCTCATAACTCAAGTTTCTCTGAGTTTGGTTGACCCTTTGCTTTCTGGAGCTTCTCAGTAAGCTCAGAATGATCCAATTCTTCTGCAATTCGACTGCTTAAATAATGCATTGCATGAGGCAACGTTGTCGTATCAGCAATCCTTTGAATATTGGCAAAATGGGCTTGCATTCTATTAACATTGACACATGTAGAATATTAGAAAGGCAGCCATACATGCTTCTGAAACACAATACTCAAGATTTCGAAGAAATAAAATATGATGATTGCATACCCTTGGTAAAGCCAAGATGCTCCAACATCCAATTTTAAGAAACAGATTCCTTTTACATGACACCCGCATTCCAGGAACAGAACAACATAAAGAGAAACTAAGTTCAAACCAAATTAGAGGTACTTGAACAGAAACTGAGCCTTGTCTATCAGCAAATCCTTAGCAAAACCAAGACCCTTCTCGGGTATTTGAACAGAAACTGAGCCTTCCTTAGTGGATTGGATATGGGTACTTGTGCCTCCTCCAGAAGTCCCTATTTTCACATACATATAGCAAAATCAGTGACAAGCAATTGGAGTAAGGAACAGCTATTTCTGACAAAACCAAATCACAACAGACGTGTGAAATTAAGCTAAAAATAAAAATTAGCCATAGAAGCAAAACAACATTGATTCCTCGCAACCTATAAATTAACCGACCAAAAGTCGTATAAACAGCTAATTGCATCTAAACCGAAGCAAATACTCTTTCTTCAACCATAAACATGGCTAGTAAATATAATTCAACCATATATAGAGCCACACTATAGAAATTCTAAAGAGGCCCAAACATCCATCGTTACGCCCTGGTATCTAAAGCGAATGGATCTTGAACAAACTCCAAATACAGCCCATAAGCAAAGAATGTGAACAAGATATTTTCCATACCTTGCTGTCTCATTGCTACCCTAGAGATCAAAGCATCTTTCCACTGCCCCATTGATGCACTCACATTCGAAATCAGCGTCAGATACCTAGGATTTGAAGGCTCCAGCTCCATAATCTTTCAAATGGGCTTCCGGTCGCCGGAGGAGGAGCTAAGAGGGAGTGAGAGAGAGGCTGAGAGGGAGTGAGAGAGAGACTGAGAGGCAGTGAGAGAGCGGCTGAGAGCCGGAGGGACAGGGAGAGTAGAGTGAGAGATTTTTCAAATGGAGACTCAGAGAGAGAGAGAGAGAGGGGAAAAGGGGGAATTCGAGAGAGAGAGGAGAGGAAGGGGGCGAAAATACACAGGGAGTAAAAAAGTTTGGCGCTGAACGAAACATTTGAGCTTTTTTTGGCGCTAAATGTAGGGAGTTTTGAGTTTTGTTTATTATTATTTGTAATTCTTAAATTTCTTTAATAATAAGCTATATACATGTTATGTATTTTTGAGTAAATTATTATACAGATGTTTAGTAAATATAGTTCATTTGTAATTTATAATAATATTTAAAAATATTTATATTTAGTATTAATAGTATATTATTTTATACTATTTTCATAACTAGTATAATAATCTTAATTGTAATAATATATAATATTTATAATTTAATATATAAAATAGCTAAAATAGCTAAAATCTCATCCCTAATAGGATTTTACCAAAATTAAATAGACTGCCAAAATATGACCCAAATCGGGTTCAAAAATAATTCCTAAACGGTAAAGGAAAGAAAATAATAACTAAAAATAGGTTTTTGAGAGGGAAAACAGCGGATTTAGGGCTCGAAACGAGGCGCACCAAAGCGTAGCTGGGTGCCCACGACGTGCGCGCCGAAAAGAGCTTTCCGAATTGGGGTCATGGGCGCGAATCGGATACTTGTAGCGAAAGTTATGACCAAAAAATCGATACGTGTGCGAAAAGTGCCCCAATTCTATATAACAACTTCAATATTCATAACACTCTCTCTAATTTCATATTTTATTAACTATGTCTCTTAAAAAAATTTTAAAACATGTGACAAAATACAATTATGTATAAAAAGGAATAAATAGTTAATAAAACAATTTTTAACCTTAAATAACACATAAAATTTCATTTTTCTAATTTTTTTCATTTTTTTTAAATTATACCTATAGCAGCGGTCACTACAAAGACCGCCGCTATATGTATACCTGTAGCAGCGGTTTGTATTAAAACCGCTGCTACAGGTACAAGATTCAGCGGCGGTCATGCTGATCGCCGCTGTAGACCCCCTTCCTATAGCGGCGGTCAGTGACCGCCGCTATAGACACTGACATATAGCCGCGGTTTATTCAAAACCGCAGCTATATTAGGTCTGTAGCCGCGGTCATTGACCGCGGCTATAGAGACCGCGGCTAACAAAAATAAATAGCTGCGGTTTCTGTAGCCGCGGTTGACTAAAACCGCCGCTAAAAACACTTTGTAGCTACGGTATTGGTGACCGCCGCTATAGGTGGTTTTTTTTGTAGTGTAAGCATGATGCTCCACGCGCGGTGGATGGTAGGCAGTCCAGTGCGTCTGCGGTCTGCCATACAGAACTATGAAAACAAGATATATATATATATATATATATATATATGTATATGTATCTTTTATTTATATATTATAAAGTTCAATTAAATCCAGATTTCAAACCTATTAACAATGTACACGACAGGTATATCCGAGCAATGTGCGTAAGAATTAAGATGCTTATTCCGGAATCATTGTATATGGAGTAAAGGTTATTTGCCGAGAACTAATTCAACCCCACTTTTTAAGTACAATACATTTCGTAGTTACCGACCGTTACTTGGAAGGACACTTTTGGAGATTCAAGTTTTCAACTAGTGATACATTTTTTTAAGAAATGATGTTGGCAAAGCAAGCAAGCAACCTAGTACACTAAGGGGGCGTTTGTTTGTGAAAATTTCAGGAAATATTCTTGAAAATTTGGGAATCTTTACTTTATTGAGAGTTATTGGAGTTTGTGAAAAGTAGAGTGTATGTGTGTAAAAGTTAAAAATTTTGGAGTGTGTTTGTTTTGTTGGAAATTTGGAACCCCAAAATTTTAGGGAAACAAACACCTCCTAAAAATATCTGAACAGCCATTTCCTATTGTTTTTATTTAATTCTGGGCAATTATTTATTTATAGTGAAAAATTTTCACGAATGGCTGAGAATTGGTCCAACAAACACAGCTTCCCTTCAGTTGTCCCACATACGAGACGAGGGTCGGCTAGCTTCTTAGCAGGTTTGGCTTGGTTAGGTTGTAACTTGTTCCTAGCATTGATAGACTCGTTATAGTAGCAGTGTCCTGTCATCCGGGCATTGATGTTGCTTCGTTGTTGCGTTTCCTGGTTTGGTTGAGTTCCTTCTCTGATTAGATTTTAGAGGATCGATAGGATAGCTATAATTAGCCAACTAATACTTGTCATTGTCTAGGACAACTAATGTTACCTCGGTCTCTATGCTACGGCTGCGTTGGCAAAGTTAATCTTCCCCAAAATTTTATCTCTCCTAATAAAATACTCCAATATAATTTCTCTTTCCCATAAAAAAATATAAAAAATTACAAAAATTATAAAAAATTAACTCTCTCTTCACCTTTCCACTAAACCCAATACCAACACATATTCTCATACCTAAAATATTACAACTCAAACGTAGTTTTCTTTTCAATTAGAAAGAGGTTTGGAAGTTCAAGTTCTTTTCTTTCTCTAGGAGCTAAGGAACCCAATTACCCAACTAGATAGAATCTATCTGTGCGTGGAAAGGACTGATTCCTCCACCTTTTCTTTTTGGGTAACTTGACGGACGATTTATTTCTGTTCTTGAAAACGTCACTGGATTCCAGAAGGCACCGAAAGAGACCTCCCTCTCAACTCTTAAAAGAAAAAAAAAATTCTGCGACACAGAAAAGCACAATGATAGTTCTTTGTTTTGGTTTTTCCGGGAGGGGATTAAGTAAAGAACTGACTGTCGATGGACCTAAAATGTGTCAATGTGACACGACCTTTAATGTGGGTCCACCCACAATTTGTCTCTATTCATAGGACAGTTTCATGAGACAGCCACGAAGCCAACCCCACTGCCCCAATTTAGCAGATAGATCTCTTCGCCATCGTACGTTAGTGGCCCCGTTGGACCCGTGTCCGGTGCCACTCTATTTTACGCACCCCTAGATTGTCGGCATTGCAGCGTCTAGGTAGAGGTAGATGGGCATTGCAACGTCTCTGCCAAATCTGACAGTATGCACTACGCAGTACTACTCAATTATCCTGGCCCCTGACCTGACACACCCACTGCCGTACACCAGACCTCCTGCCAAATCTTCTGCTGCTTGTTTTTCGGGGTCCTCGTTTGTAGGTTAACCCCACCCTCGAGTGGCAGAACTCCATCAAAAGTAAAGGTGGGGAAAACTCCCCATGGTTTTTACCAACTCCTGCAGCGTTTTTCTCATCTGGTATTGCCCATATCCGAGGATACCTGTCGGTGCTCTGTAATACGTAAATGTTTACCAATTTACAAGCTTTGAAGCCGGTACCTATACGTAGAGTATGAATTGGTGGCTTGTTGCACCTTCCCATGCATATCCAACTGTTTGTAGAAAGGCAAAAAGAAAAAGAAAATGCAAATGCAAATACATTTGATCTTTCAACCTTTAAAATAAAGAAAATTGACAATATGAGATTTATATCATTATAAATATCAACTAAAAAAAATCTAAAGAACTTAAAAAATATAAAGGCCTAGCAAAAATTACTTGTTTTTCGAAACCCCGCTATAAATTCTATCCATATACTAATAGACATTTCATACTAGATCTAGTTATATTTTATTGAAATTGAGAGAATAATCTAAATTAATTTGACTTTTTTGTGTGTTTCCGAAGTAACTCTCATCAACTAGCATTACTCCGATGTAAACTTTTAGGAGTAATTCATCGAATTGCTTAGATCTAAAATAATAAGATCCACTTTTTCTTCATATGATTTTTTATGAAAATTTACATATGGATACATTAACTTTACATTTCAGGCATTCGTCCCGATCTCAATTTTTTTGCTGACGATTTAGTCACTAGGTTTTATTTTTTACAATATGGTCACTCAGTCCATACCATCGTCACGATTTGGTCCTGCCGTCAAACTCCGTCAATCTATTTAACAGAATACTCTGTCACGTCTGCTTTTTAACATGTCAGCACCACACGTCAGCCAGATTGACCACGTCAGATCATCATTAAATAAAACGTGTTTTGTCATCTAAGAAAAATTGACAATTTCGTTACTAGGTTTATACCCCACTGACAAAATAGTCACTAGATTTACTAGTGATTTTTTACAATTTTTGTCACTGAGTCCATACTCATGTGACGATATGGTCATTTCATTTATATTCCGCCACTACATCTAAAAAAATGGTGAGTGAATTTTTATATTTATTTTAATAAAAATAATAATTTAATAGAAAATTAAAGATTTCACTTTTAGACTGTTATCTTTTTATTAAATGATACATACACTTATCACACTTTAATTAAGGAAATGTTGATACTTTTTCTTTTCAATTTCAGGTATTATTTTTGTCACATTTCACTTAACAAGTATTGATTTAAGATATTTCGTATTTTCATTTAAAAAAATTCGTCAATTTAATCGAAAAGTTTTTTTAACGTGTAAAATGATAATTTTATCTTGTGGTTAATCTGTATGACGTGTTTAAGACTGACGTGACATTGGATTTCGTTAAATGGATTGACGAAATATGGACAGAAGGATTAAATTGTCACACGAGTATGGACTCAGTAACCATAATGTAAAAAATGAAACATAGTGACTAAATCGTCAGCGCGGTATAAACTTAATGACCATATTGTCAATTTTCTTTTAATTTACATGACTAAAAACAACGTTGTGCTTAAAGATTCTGGCTAACGTGTGGCGCTGACATGTTAAAAAGTTGACGTGTCATGATATTCCGTTAAATGGATTGACGAAAGTTTGATGATAGGACCAAATCGTCGTGAGGATATGAACTGAGTAAATATATAATAAAAAAATAAAATTTAGTGACTAAATAAAAGATATGTTCTACCGATTTCCAAAACAAAATACGGCGCTTTCTCAAAGAAATGAGCAAAGCGAGAGATGGGGAGGGAGGGAGGAAGTATGGGGAAAGATTGGAAGTTTCAATCATTCAAGCGCAATTGAGAAGTACAACTATAATCATACTTTTAACTTTTAGGAAAACAGATGTAACGATTAGCTTGTAATAATCACACTTCAACTTTTTTGAGGACAGATCTTACCATTAGGGAAGTGATCATGATTAACTTATAGCCTCAATTACAAATTGTTATCTCTTGAAAAAGAAAAAGAAAAAGAAAGAAGAAAGAAGAAGAAGAGAGAGAGAGGTGGATGAGAGATTTGACTAACAGGGCTTTAGATTTTGCAGTCATATCGGCAGTGGGTCACTATAGGGCACTAAGATCAAACTTTTTAGAAAGTCATGGAAACTTTTGTTTACCCGAAAGACTTGACACAAAGACAACAATTTTTCTTTTCTTATGGTAGGTAATGGACATTGATTGGGATAGTGCTCGGCTACAGCATAAAATGGTATATATGGTGGATCCAAATATGGTGGTTGTTGAGTTAGAACATCATGTGTCTGGCCAGATCACGCGTCTAATAAAGTGAGACTACTACTGAGTACTGACTGTTGTTTAAAGAGAAAATTGTCGTTTACTTGACTATCAAAAAGTCGAAAGAACACAAGAGATATGAAATGAAGGAGAAGAAAGGAACATCAATCATGAAATGCGTTTTGGACCTTGCAGCAGCACCCTAGAGTTTTTAGTAAAGATTTTCATTTAATAAAATAAAAAAGGAGGATTTTAGTGTTTACAGTATACCTCTTCAATTATCAATATTTTTGTGGTCAGAAATATAATATTATAAAAAGTTGCTAATAGATGTCTATTTATCACTTCTCCCATCCCAAAACTTATCCTTTATTATTTTTTAAACCAAAATTATGTCCTTTATGAAAACTTCGGTCGGTCTCAACTTTCTGCCTCAGCTTTTTTTTGTTTTCACGTTTTGGTGCGCAGGAAAGCCACCGATGCCCACCCCCACCCCCACCCCCCATCTTCCTCGTGTTCTTTTCGTTCACATCCACCACCCGGAAAAAACTTTTCAGAGGTGGGGATCACCACGGCCTCGTAAGATTTATCTTCTGCCCCCACTAAAGGACAATGTCCCAGAACCACAATTCTGTACAAATGTCACGCTTGTAGAGGATAGCATCTGGAAACGCAAAAAAAATGATACGTACAATTATTTTTCTTTCTCGGTTCTTAGCTGGCAGAGAGATTTACTGCTGGGTGTGGCCTGTGGGTAATAAGTACTTAAGAAGGAAATTTAAACCCAATTCAATTCTGAAGTCTGAACCATAACGCCAAATCTAACTTTGAACAAAAACTAATGGAGAATATTTGCTAAAAAAAATACACAAAAGTTGTCAAATATCTACCAGAGTCGGAGACTCACGAAAGAGAGATCCAAAATTTTCTGTACTGTTTCTTTGTTTCTTTTTCTTCTAGCAAGTATTTTCACTGGTTTTCCCTTCGCCCCTAAGAGAAATTGACATGCACGCTCGCATTGATGACAGAATGACATACTGGGCAATTGCGGAGACAGGACCCACACGTAGTACAGAGGCATAGATGCCTGCATGGCAGCAATAGCACCTTTGACTCGCTCACCCTACACTGCCTGCACATTCTATTCCGACTACAACCCTCCGTCTTTTCCTTCGGCGCCGCATCCACCTCCTCGTGACCGCCCTCGTCCGCCAAGTCATTGCTCCCGCAGCTCGATTCCGCGTCGCTGTCTTTGCTGCTGACGTGCGCCAGCACTTGCTCTAGATCGCTACGTAGGTTGTTGGCCGTGGCCTCGTTAGTTTGGGCCAGGTCCCTCCAAATCTGGTTCTCTAGCCACAAGCTTTTCACTCTTTCTTGAAGGACCCAGTTCATCTTTCCCATTCTCTGAATCTCTTCGTCTTTTTCCATCAATTTCTTTGCGAAGTTTTCCAGGAATGTTGACACCAACATTCTTCTCTGTCCTTCAAGTTTCGATTTTACTTTATCCGCCTGTTAAGAAATCAACGGCAAAAAGAATTAGATCATTAAACTTTAGATTCCAAAATGAAGAGCGTCAATTTGAAAAAGGAAGATATAGTTAACCAAAATAGAACTATTTCATCTTTTAGCATCTTTGGGACATAAACACGGACAGATTTTTTAAATTGCAGACTAGCTTTTTCCCTTGTCCAGATTATTGAAAAAGCTAAAAAGAACGGAGAACAGAGTGAAGAATAAAAACTTACATATTGGGCAATAAAGAGATCAATCTCAGATTGTTGTTGCTGTTCTTGCAAGAAAATTTCCGGGGGGAGAAACGATGGCAATCCGGATAGTTTGATTCTCTTCTGAGGGACTATGAAAGAATTTAGCTCATTGATCGAATCCGTAGGACGCTTTCTCTGATCAGGGATATTGTAAGTGAGTCCGCTATCAGCCTGAGTCATGAACGTTTTCGCGGAAGCAAGATTGCAATCCACAGATTGGTTAAAAGGTGGGTGCGTTTCCGGCATTGTTCCAGCCAAAGGCATCCCAGAATACATCGGGGTATTGTATAAATAGCCGTTTCCTTGATTGGGTTTGATAAAATCCCCGCAAAAGTCCAACCTACATCAGTTGAAGAGATGTTGAATCAAACTATAGGAATCCATTGAAAACAAGGCAAACCCATTATGAAAACAGGGAGGAAAAAAGAAAACCATAGAAATAGGTATATAGAGGCTTGTGGTACCTATTTGAGAGTAACTGAGAAGGGAGTAGGTGCATATGCTGAGCTTCAACTGCCATGGATGTTGGTATTCCTTCGTTTTTCTGTGAATTGTGCAATCGCTTTCTTCTTGTTTGCAGAAGGAGAGAGAGAGAGAAAGAGAGAAGAGGATGAGGCAGAGCATGCAATAGAGGACGGGACTAAGGAGGCTGAATGAAATAAGCTTTATCTAGGCTTTGGGTTGTGGTTTAGATAGGGAAAGTCAAAACACTTCCGGGGGAGCGAAATCTTTATATATTTACATATACGAAAAGGAAAAATAAATAAAAATTCCCATGGTGTGGCAGATTTTGTACCTGGATTCTCCTCTTTTTTATAAGGGGGGTTAAAAACCCAATCCCGTAGTCTTTACTAACCAAGAAAGGAAGCCCTATTAAATTGCCTTGGTTCATAGCCACTGCATCAAACGTGTAGGGACATTATCACGGAAATCAATGTTACCATCTCTGTGTGTGATGAATTTTTTTCAGGCTGTCATAACGTTCACAGTCAATGACGTGCGGCATATCCGCCACGTGGTGAGCCAACTGGTGTCTCCGGCATTGCTCGCCACGAAGGTGGACGCTACAGTCCAAGCCAGGATTGGACCTTTATAGTTAATTCCTTCCCAAAAAACGAGCTCGTTGTGAACGTGACCGTGGGCGTGGGGGCCCTCTTTTGTCGCACGTGCGAGGTGCGGGTCGTGGAGGCGGTGGTGGGGGTGGGAGCGGGAGGGGGACTGGATCCTGTGGACAAAAAAACTGACCGTGGTGACAGCCGTGGGACCCGTATCTGTTTCCTTGCGGTTTCCCCGTTTAGCTACGTTGTCCCCTTCCTCGACCGGTGGCTCTGTGTACGGACAACTAGGCAGGTAATATGGGGATGAATTAATGAATTTAATCTCTTTCCGGTATGGGACAGGTACACCGCATGTGGGTGTGACCTGTGAAGGCCAACATTTAATGCTCCACAAGAAGGGAAGTCAGAGTGACATTTATTTGTATGGTTGCGTATTTATGGATACATTAACCTTCTCGCGGACATTCATATAGCCTTTTAGCATATAAATAAATACAGAATACTTGTGATATTCTGGCCTGAAGGATCACAGCTCAACCGCCGCTATTAACATAGGATGTAATCTTTACTCACTTAAAAGATTGAAATGTGCTGTAAAATAATTTCATTGTGTAATTAAGATCTCGGGATTGTACATTGGACCATTGGTTATGCCATCCTAATTCGGCTGGGCACTTCCTTAATTTGTGTGATAGGAATGGCTATTTGTATAAATGCTATTGCTAGGGATGTTAGTGGGCATAAAAGGGCTCCATACGAAGAGGGAAGTTTTTTAGTAAACCATTATGAAACTGTACATGTGGACAGTAACTTAAGAATCCATCTACGATTCTTTTGGTTGTGATCAAATCAGGATATGTAATAAAGGTTAGCTTATCCAGTGAATTTTGATTTTTTTTTTATGGTAAGTTTTATAAATGGTTGGCGACACCGGCTTAAAAATATTTCTCTTCAAATCGTTGTTCAGATAACAAATTGTAAAAAATTCTGATCCCTGTTTAAGCACCCAACTTTGGTCCCCCATGCCGACCAAGTTGAGCTTAAGGGATAAATCTCGTAACCCTTATGATAGGGTTTTTTTTTGTACGTAACCCTTATGATAGGTTATTGACTTAAAAAAAAGGAGTCCGATGGAACAGGCACCCCGCCGTGTCCGAGACTATCTAACATCTTCTTAAATTCCCCCCTAAGAACACGCAGAATGAAAAAGCAAGGGAGAAGATTAAAGGTAGAGGAGCTGCCACCCAAAAAGTGTGTGCAAATAAATGTAGACAGATGGATTCCCACGTCGGCCACCAGCCCCCATCATATTTCTCTTCTATTATTGCTTGCTTCCATCGTCCCAAAATTTTTCACACCCTTCTAGCCTGCGCTTAACTTTAACCCCCTCAAAAGAAAACAAAATCAAATTAAATAAAAAATAAATAAATAATTCCATAAATAAAACCAACACAAAGGAGCTGCATGATAAGCCCAGATCAGACATCAGATAAGGTTATACGAATTTTACCAATATTACCATTTTTAAACCACCCACCATTGATTTTCAGCTTACTATATACCATTATCATTGTTGTGACTGCCACCACCTACTCTTAAAGCTATGACTTTATATATCCAACTGTTGCATATCATCATTACCATCGCCATTGTGACTATATATTATATATATTTTTTTAATTTTAGATATATTTATCCAATTTGTTTTTCAAAATCCATTTTCTAACACTACCCAAGAGTTAATTAAACATGTATCGATAAATTGGGATGCACAATGTAGGCCGATCTAGATCTCCTAGGACATTACTCAGGGGACTAGATACATGTATCCCATGATAGAATATAAAAAAGAAAACTTGCAATCTCATCAATACTTTTTTAATTTTTTGGGAGCAAGAAAGTATCGGCTTGAATCGTGTACGAACATGGAGATGAAATGACCGGGTTTAGTTAACTTCGGCAAATTTGTCGTCCCCAACATATATGACAACTCCAAGCCCACCTATGAAAACACATTTCGGTTGCCTTTGCCTGGAACATCATTAACACATGGAACCCTCAAAAGTGTTTTAGATATCATCATGACACATGTCCAAGAGCTGGATACCATATATTAAAAATATCCCCGGAAGATCCGAACGATCGAAATGAATAGGAATTCCAATCTCCCTTTTAAAAGTAGTGTTTCTGGCATCAATAGCCACTACAACCGGCCACTCTTTTTTTATTCCTCTTTTCTTATCTTTAAAGGTTCCCTTTTGCCAATCACTTTGGAGATCCTATGATGATTCAAAAAGTTCTCAAATGCGATAAGGTGGGATTGTGATTTGGTTTTGAACAACCTACAAGCACCTTGCACTCTGAACCTACGACTTTAAAGTTCTTGGAAATCATAAAAAACCAAAAAGACAAAAAAAAACCAAAAAGAAAGCAAAAGAAGAGGTGCTTCATTTCATTCATACACTTTGCAGTAGATTAATAATGGATTCTTTTTCAGGCCAATATATAAGTTTTAAATAGTTCTCAATAAAAGGTAATTATTTCCCTTTAATTGGGTGGTGAAATTGAAACCCACTAGTTATAACTAACTAATGAAATTTTTTTATCTTCATAGGTAAATCTCAAATTATTATTCGACACGATTTGTTCGTTGAAATAGCTCTTGGAGATCACAATGGAAACACGACCATATCATGAGTATGGGAGGGAGTAAAATCACTTTAGTATAAGTTCAGAGAACTTTTTGGAGTGGGTGGCGGAATGATAGTCATGTAGAAGCCATTGGTAAAGTTCTTATCTTTTTCTGAGGAAGGAAAAGAGAAACCGGGTCCCCTCCAGAAACCTTAAATTTATGCTGCGTTTGCGAACAAAAATTTTACACACTCTAAAATTTTAACACAATAAAAAATTACAATATAATCTCTCTCTCTCCCATCAAATTACTACTATTCAATACAAAAAATATAAAAAAGTACCTCTATCTTCACTTTTTCACTAAACCCAATACCTAAAATTTTAACAACACTAAAATTTTACAACACAAACACACCCTTAGGACATATAGCAAATATGTTTTTTTGAAGTTGTGATTATTGACTTAATTTGACAAAGAAGACATACCCAATTAGACAAAAAAGTACTCCCTCTCCGAGATCAAATGATTTGACACCACCATTTTGTGTTCGTAGATCGATGCCGCCACCAAGCTCAGTCGACGTTGGTAACTATAGTGCTATAAATAAATAAAAAATCACCCAAAATTAGCTCAGATGGTCGTAGGTTTTACACTTCAATTTGAACATCTCTTTCCAAAAGACCATGCACCGAATAATACACTTAAGTCGTCGACTTTTTTTGTTCTCCCTTTCACTTCCGTTAATGAATGGCTTTCTCGTGATCTTTAAGGTTCAAGGTTGTTTCCCGAAAGGAAAGGAACGAAGTTTGGGGACACATTTCAGTGCAACTAATTGCATATCGATGTCGTGTCGTTAATTATATATTTTAGTTTCCGTAGCAAATTACTTCGTTAAAAAAAAAACTAATCGAAATGTCCATCCCTTTTGAATATATGTTCCTCTATATGAAGGACGACTGCTCCAGTATTAAATTTCCTAGAAATTTATTGGGGGCAGAAATATATGACCATATATATAGAAAATCCACTCTTTCCATTTTCCTAGGAAGCTTCTTTCCGATTGCAGCTCAATAATGCGTTATTTTCGGAAGAATTTGAAAGCTCCTACTTTTCTTCTTGTCACGACGTGAATAGCCAAGATGACAAGACACGAGATAATTGGCATTTATTCACTTTTTCTATTCCTGAAAGAACCCACTTAGAATTAATATTTACCACCAACGCGCAGCAATGATGGACAGCTAGCTGAGCATGAGGCAATTGTGGTCAGTGGGCTTTCCACGAAATTCTGTTCATACAGTTTTTTTGAGTATCTGACAAATTAAACAATGATTCAGATTCGAGTGGGATCAAAGCTCATGACAAAAACAATATAAATGGGAACCCAATTGATTGGATTGGACGCGTCATTTTCTTTGGAATTTCTCCTTTGGAGGCTGCTGGATGAACACGACAGCGAAAAAATTTCTGCCTATCATATTGGCCTTATCTGCCTCTGTGGTGTTGTCGTCGGTCACTGTCCTTACGGAAAATTATGTCAGTACCCCCTCTCCCCCATGAAATGTGGGCCAATTTCTCTGAGCTTTCGTTGTGGATGCCTAATGATGTTTGTCGCCACACAATTTGGAAACAAATTCAAAATGGAGGTTAATTTAGGGTAATTCTTTGGCTTTTTTAGCCTTTTGTCCGAGCCCTGATGTGTACCCACCTTTTTTTTTTCTTTCTAAATGGAAGCACAAGAAAAATTGCACTATAAATTCATGAGTTTTTTTTTTCAAGTGTAACCTCATTTTGAAGGTCCCTTTCTTTGACTAAAAAAACCATAAAAATCACTCCCGGTTTGTTTCCATTTGCCCCTATTGTCTCCCTTTATATATCTCGTCCAAATTTTGTGTCACGACTTCGCGTATAACCCGTACCTCTTTTCCTCAACATACCCTAATAATATACGACATCTCACATCATGAAGACGTGACTCACACGATGGCCGATGAGGTTAGCCTTCTTCATGAACCCCTTCCCCCCTTACTTTTCCCTTTGAATTCCTATCTGTTTTAATAAGTATGAAATTCGATTCCCATCTATCTGTTAATTTGCAAAAACTTCATCCTTCTATCTTAAATTAATTAGGTTGTTCCGATCAAGGTTATTATGCGCGGCGGTGCCTTCTGTAGACTAGTATATGATGCGATTGCCAGCAGATCGAGTACTCAGTACTTTGAAAGGGATTGGACTGACAAGTGTACGTGGATTTTGAATACTTCCAACTTCTAAAAGGGAGGCACGTCAGTGGTGATGCATGTGAATGTTAACCTCAACTGATCAGAGGGACCGAAATTATGCGTTTTTGACGTGTAGTACCTTTTTGTTTCTTGTGACAAAGCCCTGAGTTCAAGTTGCGTTTGGCAAGCGAAGGATGTTTTGAAGACATCCTCAGGTGTTGTAGTTTGTAACCCATAAACAGTGCAATTAGGTCATCATCTGATCATCTAGATGCAGTTAGAGACAGTTTTTCTTAAACGAATTGAAAATGCGTACTATATAGGAAGGTTGATCAAAGCTTAATTTAGGTCTTTCTCCCTATTTAGTACATATATAGTATATCTTATCTGGGGCGGTACCTATACGAGAGATCACTCGATGATTAATAATCTTGCTTGGTCAAACAAAATTAAAACTGGTGAAAAAAAACAAAAACTCAATACATTGAGAACGTATCTGTACGTAATTTCTGAATCATACCAAAAATATTGTAGAGGTTGTTGGATGGGCATGATCATGACGATCGACAACTGAGACTATTTTCGTTGACCAACAACTTTGAAGCAGATTATGTGCGGGATTGGGTTCTAAATCATCATCTAGTACAGCATGTGCCAATAAGTTGATCAATTTTATTATATTATATATTGTGGATGCCCTTTTCTTGCAAGTTGGAGACTTATTTGATATCTTAGATGGAAGAAATCGGCCGAGAATCAAACAAGTACGATTGAGCAATTCAAATCCATCATAATAAGGAAGAGAACTTCATGGGCGCAACCTATCACTTTCTGTTTAAATCATGCTTTGTGAGCCAAGTTCGTTCAAATTTCCGGTCTGACTTGAGATGGTGCTTTTTCTGTGATGTTCAAGGAAATAATCGATGGTTAGAGACGAATATTGTGACTTTTCAAGCCCCCCTCGGGCCAAAGGTCCCTTGAATCCTTGATCCACGATAATCCCTGCATGCGAGTGAACCCTATGACATTAAGCAAAACATTACTCCATAATTTAACTTGAATAAAAAGAAACATATATATATATAGAATCCTATGACATTAAGAAAAACATTACTCCATAATTTTACTTGAATAAAAATAAACATATATATATATATATATATATATATATATAACTTTGCTTTATAAAAGTAAACCCTTTTGCTATAGCTTTAGTTTGAACAAGTGTCCATAACATTGGAGGTACCGTGGGCGCGAGGTATTAGCCAAAAATGTGACTTGTGAGACGTGCCAAGTTAAAGACACGCACCCCTACAACAGCGCCGAGAGCCAGCGGGTCAACTGCACTATACTTACGTTGTTGGGGGTGTGTTTCTGTTGGGAAGTTTTTATCACGGTTGGACTTTGCGTGCAGGTTTGTACATGCGGTGCGCTACTAAACCTGCTAATTTTCTTTTTCTAAGCTCCTAAACCTGCTAATTGATAGCGTGCAATGCCGGCAAAATTTAGTTTTTGGGTAATGCACCGCGACCACTAAATCCTACAAATCGCTGGCTATTAATCCGCACATGATTTTGGCAGTCATGCTTGTTAGTTGGGTGTTTGACAAAAAATGGCATCCTTTGAATAGATATTTGGTGCCGCGTGGCCTGAATGGCAAGGATAGATCGATTTTTCTTTCGTCCGCTAGGTATGCATCTAACTTGTTTGATTTGTTTCATATGTGTACGTATTGGTAAGTGTATATATATGCTCCCACATTACTCTTTGATATTATAATTTAGTTTAACTGATCATTTAAGCTTGATTGTGATAAAATGATCAATAAGATCACGATCGTTTATAATATTCTGTCTGATTTGTATGGTACACTTATAGAGAAATAATATCCCAATTAATGCTGGTCCAACGAATTAATTAAATTCGAAATTCATGCGCGCAGTACAAGTATCGTAGTAGGACGGGCATTTTCCGGGGTGGGTTCTTGCTGGAACTTATTACAATCAATATAATTCCCTATCGCTCTCATGTGAAGGGAATCTTAATTATATATTTTAAAAAAACACATTAAAAAAAGGTTGTTTATTTTTGAAGAAATCAACCGTGAGTTGTATAATCATGAGAACTTAATGAAGTACAAGTTTCATGCTGGAATTTATTTATTTATTTTTCTTCTTTTTAGTTGTTCCTTTATTTTAAGGAAGAGCGTGGACAGTATTTGTTAAATAGGAGTCATACCCAAAGCTTTCCTTAAAAGGAGTTGTAAACGACAATGTTTTTTAAGGAAAGAAAACTTCATGTCAAAGACGAACAACCAAAAAAATTGTTAAGAAGATGAAGATGATCACTTAAGAGATTATTGATTATTGATTATGTTAGCTCCAAAATCACGAACTAATTGCATAATATTCTCCTGCGCTGCACATGTCACTCTCAAGCCTGCATTATTGTTTTATTAAGCCATCAAAATTGAGAAGAAAAAAATAAAATGTCAAATCATTTATGTGATCAAATTTCGATCCTACGTAATGTGACGAAAGCTGCGTAATTTAAGGTAGCTTTCTTTATTATTTCGTTCTCTATTGGCTGGGGTCCAGATAAACTTCCAGAAGCAGGTAATATGCTCCGCTATTCGCACTCGCGTTAAGAAAGCATGAGTACAATTTGATTGGACTTGACGACCAAATCCCAACAATACAAGATTTCAATCTTTATTCAAGCAACCTAAAACTATATATAATATGGTTTTGGATTTCCGCCGGATATCAAATTCCAATAAGTACGGGCACATGGTATTGCAATTTAAATAAAATATATAGAAATCAAATTCCAGCTGCCGGAGATCATGACTTCAACTCTTCAATATATATAGCGGAATCAAATTTTTTTAGCCGTTGATTTTTCTTCTAAGACCATGTGTGAACCACCCCCTATTCGTTGCAGACAGCTTGATCCGGCAGGTACTAGCTAGCGACCTTTTTCACAAGTATTTCGCGATCTTATTTTATTTATCATGATTTTTTTTTAAAAAAAATTGATATTTGAGGAATCTTTTCATTGAACAAACACTTGGATTAGGAATATCTCTGAGTAGTTTCTTTTCGATTTTTTTTTAATTTACTCCATTATTTATAATCAAGATAGCTCTACAATTTTATTAACAACCATTTACTTTGACATATGAATAGTAGAATTAAAAACTTAGTAACAATATATGCAAGTAAGCAATTTTTTTGGAGTTAATTAGAGGATAAATATTTTTTATTTGATAGTTGAAACAGCCTTAATATAAAAGCTTTCATGTGGGACGGTCAACATCCCCAGAATGGCCTATTAACGATCCAGCAATCAAGACGTTATTTATATATTAAAAAAACTCAATTTATTCATATTATAGATAAGTGAGGTTGTATGGTACTTACCCGAAACGAGAAGTTATCGGCCGTTTTCATAATTATTGTCATATCTCTGACAGATAATCCAATTATAGTGCCACACTCGACGCTGACAACGTGCCGAATTTTGGGTCCACTCTTCATAGCTAGAAAACATTAGAAATGTCTGATAAGATTAAATAATGGTGAGAAATAATGATAGGGGGGGGGGGGGGGGTGCGTGAAAGCAGCATTTTGATGACAAATAGATTGTCGTGGGGGGTGGAGAGAGACATTTTTGTCCCTCTATGACCGGCATGTGACTTTCAAAGTTTGAAGTGTCAGCTTCCTTTTTTAAAAAAAATATCGTGGATCAGTCTCAAGTTCCTTTCATGTTTATCTAGATCCCTTAGTTTTTTTTAATATAATTAATTACCAAAAGGGAGCGAATCTTTCTCCAGAGCACGTTTGGTAGTATATATTAAAAATTTACACATAGCCTCAGTTTGATAGTGACCGATAATTGGCATATTTTAATTTGTTGCTTTCGAAGTTTGTATATGAACTATGTTCAATTACCTGTAATATCTATTAAAATAATTAGTAGGTGGTTTTCCTAGAATCAAAGCAGGAACACATGCTAATTTAAATATTATATATGATTCCCTTAATTCAATTAATTAAAATATTTGGGAGATTAATTAATAACCTTCTTTCTCACGTACATACATACAGCAAATTTATTTTAAGATAGCGGTTAGTTTGTTCTAATCTTTTAATTAAACCTCTTTGATTATGGTCTGCAAACTGCCAAGCTAGTGAGGCACACATGTTGGACTTACGTCTCAAAGGTGTATAACAAGTGCCTTCCTGAATAGTTCTACACCAAACCGCAAAGTTGACCAAATCAAGTTGACCGTTTGCATAAATATTTTTGTATATATATATATATATATGGATGAGTTTCTCACAAAACATCGATTACGGATCACATATCCTTGACCATGAAGAAGCGATGGCCAAAGACAATTTGGCCAATAATACTTTATTTATTTATGACATATAGTCAAACAGGTAACAATCCATTCAGTATGCCCCCCCCCCCCCCCTCTATTCCGCATATGATGGTTGCAGTTTCGACCTTCCAAGAACCCAAATGCGTAATTAGTTTATTAATAATTTCGAAGATTATTTTCAATGCCAGGTGAGAATCAAGGACAAAGGGACAAATTAACTACTGTTTGCAGGATGCGTAACGTTGAAACTACTCCTTTTACTATTCTATAATATATATATATATATATATATATATATATATATATATATGCAGGATGCGTAACGTTGAAACTACTCCTTTTACTATTCTATAATATATATATATATATATATATATATATATATATATATATATATATATATATTGTTGTACTTAATTATGAACAACCCCACTGGCTAGGCATTCAATGAGACTAAAAACAATAAAATTAACGTATGTACGTGGCTCAATAGTTTCCAAAAACCCATTTGGACAGTACTAATCCCTTGAGAACCACTTAAGATAATCTGGCACGGTAAATAACCTTAGCAATTACCTGGCGAATATTGTAGCGTGTTTGAGACGAGAGAGGACTGCATGCATGTGCGGGCTAGGTGAGGTGAAACGACGTCGGCGTTTCTCTGGAAGAGTTTTGGGTGAGATTATACTTTGATGGTCATAATCCAATTGGGTGGTTAGTATTTTTTTTTGCTGAATAATGGCTGTTAGTATTCATTGTAGAAGCCTAAAAGCCCTATCGAGCTTTTCAGAAACAAAGAACCTAAAAAAAAAAAATCCCAAGCTTTGACAAGATTCCATTATATGATAACAGTGACGCTACAGGATATATGTCAGTGACTCAGTACAGCTTATTCAATCTTCCCACATGCTGTGCCAACTCTCCACCACCGCGAAACCTGTACCACAACGATACACAGAGTCACAGACAGACCGACCTACTTGATTAGTTCCATCTGTTTTCGTTAGAACGGGACCCAGCGGACTCAAATATAGGATCCCAAAATCTTGGCCCATTTCATTACAACTTTGATTAGACCTTGGCCCCATAGGAGAAAATAGATGGAAAGGTGATCTATAAAAAAAAAAAAAGATGGAAAGGTGTGTCATAAAAGTTGTCCACTTAGAGGATCTTTCCATTTTCATTCGCATGCACTTGGTGGGGTTTGATAGTGATGGAGAGGACAAACGCCATGTGTATTTTTTTATGGATCCCAAAATGTGCCATTTTGTGGGTCGGGGCTACAGCCACTACTAGTCCATCGCCTTAAAAATTGATGTTTTTTTTTTGCTTTATTTGTTCTAGTCCTACAACATATACCCCTCCCATGTATGAAGGTCCCACACTCTTATGGCGAAATGGGGAGAGAGACATTGATGGATAGACAGAGAGAGATGGAGCATCATTAAACCCTACCACGTTGCGTATCTTTTATGTGGAATTTTTGGTAACTTCCAAATGGTTTATTCAGCTTGATGGATTTGATTAGATAATAGATAGGATAGTGGAGTAGACCCAAAGCTAGGAAGAGGAAAATTTTAAAGGCATTTATGGTCTTATGATTCAATCAAAAGCCCATTACAGTTGAGCTAATGGAATTAAAGCAGGAAAAGAAAGGGCAATTCAAACCACTCTTTCCTTGATTTTGACAAAGGGTGGTTCGTTCGGCACATCGTATTCTTCCACTACCGAAAAAAAAATCCATACTTGTGCAAGTGTAAATGGGATCCCGGCCTGAGTACGTAGAATAACTTTTGTCTAGCTTTTATAAGTTCTAAATCCTTATAGTGCTAGTACCCTAATACATAAAGTAACTGAAGTATACCCAACATGGATGTTTGAGTGGGCGGCTTGAGAAGAGAGAGGCAGATTGCGCTTCCACTTTCATAGGCCTAGTGATCGGGATTCCACATTAATCGATCGGCCTATTGGGCTCCCATCACTTGTAGAAAAACAGGTGGGTTATTACCGGGGGGGGGGGGGGGAATAAAGTTGAAGCTAGTGGAACTAATTAATTTATTGCTCCAAAAATAAATGAAAGCGACTGTTTTCAGGCCCTGAGAATATTATTAGAGAGAAGAGATCAAACTGACTAGAAGCATCCAAATGACCCTCATCAGAGATTGACTTCTACTTTTCTGCGTTTTGAGTTTGTCGCCAAGAATAAACATGGATTAAAGTCTTCAAGATCGAAACGTCAGTGGGAGGGAAATTTCAAACCTTGGACCACAGAGAAATTTGGAATCAGGTCCGGGGAGCAGAACCACTTTGTAATAGAGGGGAAAGAACAAGATAGGCCCATTTACATATAAGATAAGGCCTTCCCCACCTCCATGTGAAATTCAGAGGAAGAGAGTGCATGCCAGGAAAACTTTGTCAGCCTGAAATTTTTTTGGTCAAACTGTGACCCATCGAAAACGTTCAAGTCGGCAACAACTTATCATATGGTCAAGGAAAGTAGGTGGTTCAAATTTTCAAAATTCAATCTTTACTTTGTAGAAGCTTATCTGTAGGACCTTCAACGGTCGCTGAATTCGAAAGGGTTCGACAGAAATCCAAAGCTTCCAAGACCTCAAACATCCGGGCAGTTTACTTTTTATTGTTTTGTCTAACTATTCCACAAGTGTCTCAAGCCAACTCCAGGCAATCGATTGATCCCAATCTTTACGAGGTGAACAATTATATGGGGTAGTGTTTGGGGCTGGGACTGATAGATTGATGGGCTTTATATGTCCGAGAGATAGAACTTGCTGATATCGGTGATTCTTCAAATATTGAATTTAGGCTATTTCGTAGTAACTTGTCATATGATCAAAGAAGGTATCCAATGGACATTGTATTGATTTATGCCGTGGACTGATTCGGGCCCATACGAGTGTGGACTTCAGTTGAGCCTCTTGAGCAATGCTGCGATTGAAGAATGTTAAGACAACAAGAGGAAACCAAACAGACCGCCAGCCCACAGTAACCAAGACGATTAAACTTTTATATATATGGGCCTTGGGTAGTGCAGGCTTCGTGGGTCTGGTGGAACTGGTTTTGTTCCGGCAGAACTGGGCCGAGATCGGTGTTTTTATTTATTTAATAAAACAATAATTAATAGGATTGGACAAAAGCCTATTCTTGCTTCTTCTTTTTAAGAACGAGTTGGCAGTGAATAGTTATTAGTATTTAATGTAAGTGATAACTAATAAGGGAAATTCACTACTAAGAAAAACTAATTAGATAAGTAAGAATGATGTGTTGGTGAAAATCTTTCAACGAATTAAAGGCATTTTAAAGTGCCTATGCCTATTGCTTAAATACCAATTTGCCATTCCATTTTAGGCACATCTACACTTCCATTCCATGTGTTCCTTCTAGCATGTATAATAATTAAGAATTACGTGCCGAGCAAAAGCACCTCCCACTGAAAAAAAGGAAGCTGGGAGGCAAAAGCCTAACTTATAAGCTTCGACAAAGTGGGCAAAGCTGTAAGGGGGTATGAACCCAAAAAAAAAAACAAGAAGGGGATGCATTGAAGAAGTATAGAAAATTTCAACCACCAAATGGATTGACCCTGACCAAAGACTAAATCGTGGATCGGTTTTAGTTTTTTTTTTCCCTTTGATAAATGAGAATAATTATTGTCAGAAAATATTTTAGAAGCAAATTAAAAGGGATAAATATAAAATTGGTCCTTGTGTTATACGCAAAAATCGATTTAGTCTCTGTGATATGAAAAACATAAATTTAGTCCATGTGATTCTATTTTCGTTTATAGTTGGTCCTCAATTAGGGATTAATTTTATCACTTTCTGAAATCACATGGACTAAATTTATAATTTTCATGTAACGGGGACTAAATCAATTTTTACTTATAATACAGTGACAAATTTTACATTTATCCCAAATTAAAACACAAGAAAATCATAGGATCTAATCAAACCTGTTTATGCTTCTGATTTGGGTTAGGTATCTAATAACGTTCCAGCAATGGTTATTGGCTTGCGCTGGGACACAGATGAATAGTTAATCAAAAAGAAGTATTTGGAGCCAAAAATTAAAGTATCCGTCTAAAACTCGAGAAATGTTTAATCTTATCGTACGTTGGTCCCATAGATGATAGAACAGCCTAAAGTCAATCCCCTAAGTTTTTTAATCGGTTAGCATCGGGAAATAAACATTTATTGTGACGGCGTGTTCAATTTTTGCGGGCAGTTTTTGAAATAATAAATAAAGTAATCGAGAAGCCCATGAAAAAGAAAGGGGCGCATCCTCAAAATAATAATATATAATGTCTCGCTCTTCTTTAAACCCTAAATGAAATTTTCAACGTTCTTCTTCTCCGCTCTCTCGATTTCTCTCTACTTTTCAACGGTCATTATTCTTTTCCTTTTTCCCCACGCTCTCTCTCTCTCTCTCTAAGCCCCTTCTCGTTGCTTTTTAGTGCTTTTTCTTGGGAGAGGGAGAGGGAGAGGGAGAGTCTGTGTAAATTCGGGAAGAAATAAATAAAATCCCCAGATCTCTCTTCGAACCCTAGAGAAATCAGCTCGTATCGATATCAAGAAGAGAGGGAAATGAGCCAGAAGCCTCTGATCTACGCGTTCGTTTCTCGCGGAACTGTCGTTCTCGCGGAGTACACAGAGTTCAGCGGGAATTTCAATTCCATAGCATACCAGTGCCTCCAGAAGCTCCCGGCTACCAACAATAAGTTCACCTACAACTGCGATGGCCATACCTTCAATTACCTCGTCGACAACGGCTATAGTATGTCTTCATTCACCTTGATTTTCTGTTTCCTTTTCTTCTTAGATTCTCAACAACAGATTTGAAAAGGAGAATGAGATGAATTCCTTAATCTGTTTCTGTAGTGGAAACGAATCTGAGGAGGTTTCGGATTTCAAAAAATTTGCGTCTGATGTTAATATATATATATATATATATATAAGTTCGTGTACATAGATCAGTTGTGGCGTGATTGCTGATTTCGTGCCTGGCTTTTGTCTACGATTTGCGTTTTGGAATTTGATGTTTGAATTCTTCTTTCTACTCTTCTGTTAGGATGCCGAGAAATGGACGAAATGAGGACAGAACGACGTTGGTGTATTTTTTTAGCTAAAACGAAAAAGATAAAGAGAAGATCTCAAGAAATAACATGGAAATAAAAGTATTAAATCTACTTGTTTGAACTATTTATGTTTCTTTTCCACTGATATACCCGCAATAAATTCTGATGGTTAATTCTGGCTCTGTCTTCTCTTCCTCCATTTCTCGGCATCCAAACAGAAGAGTAGAAAGAAACATAAATAGTTCAAACAAGCCGATTCAATACTTGTTTGATATAGGTACTCAGAGATAGCTAGATGGATCGAAAGTTATTTTTTATTGGGGTTCTTATGTTTTTTTATCCTGTTACGTCAGTAATTTAATAAATAAATCTTCTGGTGTTTTTATGCTTATGGAAGAGCCATCTGCTTCTGGAGATCCAGACGAAGGAAAGTCTTGGAATCGAAATGCATGGTGTCTTTGTGATTGACTCATGTATTCCATTATGATATGAATGCATTTGAGCTATTCATGTACTATAACTCATTCTAGAATAAGGATAAGCGAAGTGCATCCTGTTGGTTTTCAATTGTATAAATTGAACAGGATGTGGATTGGATAGTCAGAGGTGTTGTGATGTTTACTGGCCGGGTTGATTAGGGAATTCGTTTTGATTTAAGTCTGGATTTTCAACTTATGTGCTGATTGACAAGATATGATATATTTTCATCTTCTCAGGGTAGGGTAATAAATTTCATAGACAGAAGATTTCCCTTAGCTAGTACCAGCAGTGCAACCAAAGAGGCTATTCAAAATTTTATTTGAGGTTTGGAAGGATTAGAAAAGTCTATCATGCTTGAATGCAATTATGTTAGATCTGAATGGTGAGAAAGTTGAAACCTTAATGTTGATGGAGGAAAGTTACAAACCTTAATGTTTATAGAATATCGAGATTAGATTGTTTATAATGCAAAGTTCTATGAAGAGATTGATGGATTAGAGGGATGTACGTAGAAGAACATTTGCCTGTACTGAAATTTAGATGAAGCATGATGGATTCTTTAGTCAACCACTATCTGTGAATTACATTTTGATGAGATGATTGTTAAGATTACAAGGATATGAGGTCTAGGTGATGAAATTAGAATGATTTCACAAAATTGACGACGGTTGCGAGTTCTAAGTTATGCGTTTACAGTTGTACAGATATGATGTCCTCTAATAGGAGGAGGCGAATCTCTAGCAGATTTAGTGGTGTTTAAAGTGTACGGTGGTATTATTTCAGGAGTGGATTGTTGGACTGACTGGCTTCAACTTATATGGTGATAGACAACAAATGATATATTGTCACATTCTCAGGATAGGGTAATCAATTTCATTGACAGAAGAGTTCCCTTAGCTAGTATCAGCAGTGCAAGCAATGAGGCTATTCAAAATTTTATTTGAGGTTTGGAAGGATTAAAAAAGTCTAATATGCTTGAATGGAATTATGTTAGATCTGAATGGTCTGAAAGTTGAAACCTTAATGTTGATGGAAGAAAGTTACAAACCATAATGTTTATAGAAGATCGAGATTAGATTGTTTATAATGCAAAGTTCTATGAAGACATTGATGGATTAGAGGTTTGTACGTAGAAGAACATTTGCCTAACAATGGCTGTACTGAAATTTAGATGATGCATGATGGATTCTTTAGTGAAACCATTATCTGTGAATAATATTTTGATGAGATGATTGTAAATATTACAAGGATATGAGGTCCAGGTGATGGAATTAGAATGATTTCAAAAAATCGACACTGGTTGGGAGTTCTAAGTTACGCATTTACAGTTGTACTGATATGATGTCCTCTAATAGGAGCAGGCGAATCTCTAGCAGATTTAGTGGTGTTTAAAGTGTACGGTGGTATTATTTCTGGAGTGGATTGTTGGACTGACTAGCTTCAACTTATATGGTGATAGACAAGATATGATATATTATCACATTCTCAGGATAGGGTAATCAATTTCATTGACAGAAGAGTTCCCTTTGCTAGTATCAGCAGTGCAAGCAATGAGGCTATTCAAAATTTTATTTGAGGTTTGGAAGGAATGTCTAATATGCTTGAATGGAATTATGTTAGATCTGTATGGCCTGAAAGTTGAAACCTTCATGTTTAAGGAAGAAAGTTACAAACCCTAATGTTTATAGAAGATCGAGATTAGATTATTTAGAATGCAAAGTTCTATGACGACATTCATGGATTAGAGGTTTATTATGTAGAAGAACATCTCCAGAAGATAGGATGTACTGAAATTCAGATCTTGCTTGATGGATTCTTTAGTCAACCATTTTCTGTGAATAATACTTTGATAAGATGATTGTTAAGATTACAAGGATATGAAGTCCAGGTGATGGAATTAGAGTGATTTAATAAAATTTACAGCTGTTGGGAGTTCTAAGTTAGGCATTTAAAGTAGTACTGATATGATGTCCTCTAATAGGAGGAGAATCGCTAACAGATTTTGTGGTGTTTTATGTGTACGGTTGTATTATTTGAGAAGTGGATTGTTGAACTGACTGGCGTCAACTTATTTGGTGATAGACAAGATATGATATATTTTCACATTCTCAGGATAGGGTAATCAATTTCATTGACAGAAGAGTTCCCTTAGCTAGTATCAGCAGTGCAAGCAATGAGGCTATTCAAAATTTTATTTGAGGTTTGGAAGGATTAAAAAAGTCTAATATGCTTGAATGGAATTATGTTAGATCTGAATGGTCTGAAAGTTGAAACCTTAATGTTGATGGAAGAAAGTTACAAACCATAATGTTTATAGAAGATCGAGATTAGATTGTTTATAATGCAAAGTTCTATGAAGACATTGATGGATTAGAGGTTTGTACGTAGAAGAACATTTGCCTAACAATGGCTGTACTGAAATTTAGATGATGCATGATGGATTCTTTAGTGAAACCATTATCTGTGAATAATATTTTGATGAGATGATTGTAAATATTACAAGGATATGAGGTCCAGGTGATGGAATTAGAATGATTTCAAAAAATCGACACTGGTTGGGAGTTCTAAGTTACGCATTTACAGTTGTACTGATATGATGTCCTCTAATAGGAGCAGGCGAATCTCTAGCAGATTTAGTGGTGTTTAAAGTGTACGGTGGTATTATTTCTGGAGTGGATTGTTGGACTGACTAGCTTCAACTTATATGGTGATAGACAAGATATGATATATTATCACATTCTCAGGATAGGGTAATCAATTTCATTGACAGAAGAGTTCCCTTTGCTAGTATCAGCAGTGCAAGCAATGAGGCTATTCAAAATTTTATTTGAGGTTTGGAAGGAATGTCTAATATGCTTGAATGGAATTATGTTAGATCTGTATGGCCTGAAAGTTGAAACCTTCATGTTTAAGGAAGAAAGTTACAAACCCTAATGTTTATAGAAGATCGAGATTAGATTATTTAGAATGCAAAGTTCTATGACGACATTCATGGATTAGAGGTTTATTATGTAGAAGAACATCTCCAGAAGATAGGATGTACTGAAATTCAGATCTTGCTTGATGGATTCTTTAGTCAACCATTTTCTGTGAATAATACTTTGATAAGATGATTGTTAAGATTACAAGGATATGAAGTCCAGGTGATGGAATTAGAGTGATTTAATAAAATTTACAGCTGTTGGGAGTTCTAAGTTAGGCATTTAAAGTAGTACTGATATGATGTCCTCTAATAGGAGGAGAATCGCTAACAGATTTTGTGGTGTTTTATGTGTACGGTTGTATTATTTGAGAAGTGGATTGTTGAACTGACTGGCGTCAACTTATTTGGTGATAGACAAGATATGATATATTTTCACATTCTCAGGATAGGTTAATCAATTTCATTGACAGAAGAGTTCCCATAGCTAGTATCAGTAGTGCAAGCAATGAGGCTATTCAAAATTTTATTTGAGGTTTGGAAGGATTAAAAAAGTCTAATATGCTTGAATGGAATTATGTTAGATCTGAATGTCCTGCAAGTTGAAACCTTAATGTTTAAGGAAGAAAGTTACAAACCTTAATGTTTATAGAAGATCGAGATTAGATTGTTTACAATGCAAAGTTCTATGAAGACATTGACGGATTAGAGGTTTGTACGTAGAAGAACATCTGCCGAACATAGGCTGTACTGAAATTTAGATGATGCATGATGGATTCTTTAGTCAACCATTATCTGTGAATAATATTTTGATGAGATGATTGTTAAGATTACAAGCATATGAGGTCTAGGTGATGGAATTAGAATGATTTCAAAAAATTGACCTTGGTTGTGAGTTCTAATTTATGCATTTACTGTTGTACTGATATGATGTCCTCTAAATAGGAGTCGAATCTCTAGCAGATTTAGTGGTGTTTAAAGTGTACGGTGGTATTATTTCTGGAGTGGATTGTTGGACTGACTGGCTTCAACTTATATGTCGATAGACAAGATATGATATTTTTCACATTCTCAGGATAGGGTTATCAATTTCATTGACAGAAGAGTTCCCATAGCTAGTATCAGCAGTGCAAGCAATGAGGCTATTCAAAATTTTATTTGAGGTTTGGAAGGATTAAAATTGTCTAATATGCTTGAATGGAATTATGTTAGATCTGAATGGCCTGAAAGTTGAAACCTTAATGTTTAAGGGAGAAAAGTTACAAACCTTAATGTTTATAGAAGATCGAGATTAGATTATTTAGAATGCAAAGTTCTATGACGACATTCATGGATTAGAGGTTTATTATGTAGAAGAACATCTCCAGAAGATATGACGTACTGAAATCCAGATCTTGCATGATGGAATCTTTAGTCAAACCATTTTCTGTGAATAATATTTTGATAAGATGATTGTTAAGATTACAAGGATATGAAGTCTAGGTGATTGAATTAGAGTGATTTCATAAAATTGACAGCTGGTGGGAGTTCTAAGTTAGGCATTTACAGTAGCACTGATATGATGTCCTCTAATAGGAGGCGAATCGCTAACAGATTTAGTGGTGTAAGTGTATGGTTGTATTATTTGAGAAGTGGATTGCTGGACTGACTGGCTTCAACTTATTTGGTGTTAGACAAGATATGATATATTTTCACATTCTCAGGATAGGGTAATCAATTTCATTGACAGAAGAGTTCCCTTAGCTAGTATCAGCAGTGCAAGCAATGAGGCTATTCAAAATTTTATTTGAGGTTTGGAAGGATTAAAAAAAGTCTAACATGCTTGAATGGAATTATGTTAGATCTGAATGGCCTGAAAGTTGAAACCTTGATGTTGAAGGAGGAAAGTTACAAACCTTAATGTTTATAGAAGATTGAGATTAGATTGTTTACAATGCAAAGTTCTATGAAGACATTGATGGATTAGAGGTTTGTACGTAGAAGAACATCTGCGGATAGGCTGTATTGAAATTTAGATGATGCATGATGGATTCTTTAGTCAACCATTATCTGTTAATAATATTTTGATGTGATGATTGTTAATATTACAAGGATATGAGGTCTAGGTGATGGAATTAGAATGATTTCAAAAAATTAACCTTGGTGGGAGTTCTAAGTTACGCATTTACAGTCGTACTGATATGATGTCCTCTAATAGGAGGAGGCGAATCTCTAGCAGATTTAGTGGTGTTTAAAATGTCCGGTGGTATTATTTCTGGAGTGGATTGTTGAACTGACTGGCTTCAACTTATATGGTGATAGACAAGATATGATATTTTTCACATTCTCAGGACAGGGTTATCATCATTGACAAAAGAGTTCCCTTATCTAGTATCAGTAGTGCAAGCAATGAGGCTATTCAAAATTTTATTTGAGGTTTGGAAGGATTTAAAATGTCTAATATGCTTGAATGGAATTATGTTAGATCTGAATGGCCTGAAAGCTGAAACCTTAATGTTTAAGGAGGAAAGTTACAAACCTTAATGTTTATAGAAGATCGAGATTAGATTATTTAGAATGCAAAGTTCTATGACGACATTCATGGATCAGAGGTTTCGTATGTAGAAGAACATCTGTCGAAGATAGGATCTATTGAAATTTAGAACTTGCGCGTTGGATTCTTTAGTCAACCATTTTCTGTTAATAATATTTTGATGAGATAATTGTTAATATTACAAGGATATGAGGTCTAGGTGATGGAATTAGAGTTATTTCATAAAATTGACACCAGTTGAGAGTTCTAAGTTACGTATTTTGTAGTACTGATGTGATGTCCTCTAATAGAGGAGGAGAATCAATAACAGATTTAATTGTGTTAAAGTGTACGGTTGTATTCTTTCAATAGTGGATTGTTGGACTGACTGACTTCAACTTATATGGTGATAGACAAGATATGATATTTTTTTTTCACATGCAAAAGAGTTCCCTTAGCTGGTATCAGCAGTGCAAGCAATGAGGCTATTCAAAATTTTATTTGAGGTTTGGAAGGATTAAAAAAGTCTAATATGCTTGAATGGAATAATGTTAGATCTGAATGGCCTGAAAGTTGTTACCTTAATGTTTATGGAAGAAATTTACAAACCTTAATGTTTATTAAGTATCGAGATTAGATTGTTTATAATTAAAAGTTCTATGAAGACATTCATTGATTAGAGGTTTTGTAGGTAGAAGAACATCTGTCGAAGATAGTATGTACTGAAATTTAGATCTTTCATGATGGATTCTTCAGTCAACCATTTCCTGTGGTAATATTTTAATGAGATGATTGTTAAGATTACAAGGATATGTGGTCTAGATGATGGAATTAGAGTGATTTCAAAAATTGACCCCAGTTGGGAGTTCTAATGTACGCATTTTCTGTATTATTGATATGATGTCTTCTAATTGGAGGAGAATCACTAACAGATTTAGTGGTGTTTAAACTGTACGATTGTATTATTTCAGGGGTGGATTGTTGGACTTATTGGCTTCAACTTATGTGGTGATCGACAAGATATGATATATTTTCACCTTCTCAGGATAGGGTAATCAATTTCTTAGACAGAAGAGTTCCCTTAGCTAGTATCAGACTATCAGCAATGGAAGAAGCAATTAGGCTATTCAAAATTTTATTTGAGGTATGGAAGGATTGAAAAAGTCTATAATGCTCGAGTGCAATTATGTTTGATTCGAATGGTTAGAAAGTTGAGACCTTAGATTGTTTAGAATGCAAAGTTCTCTGAAGACATTCATGGATTGAAGGTTTTGTATGTAGAAGAACTTTTGCCGAAGATAGGTTGTACTAAAATTCATATCTTGGAAGATGGATTCTTTAGTCTACCATTGTCTTTAGTTCCGGATATGAGTAGTTGACGGAATTAGAGTGATTTCATAAAATCGACACCAGTTGGGAGTTGTAAGTTACTTATTTACTGTAGTACTGATATGATGTCCTCTAATAAGAGGAGGAGAATCGATAACAGATTTTGTGGTGTTTAAGGTGTACGATGTTATTATTTCAACAGTAGATTGTTTTTGATAAGTTGACTGGCTTCAACTTATGTGGTGATAGACAAGATATGATATATTTTCTCCTTCTCAAGATAGGGTATTCAATTTCATGGACAGTAGAGTTCCCTTACCTAGTATCAGCAATGCAAGCAATAAGGCTATTGAAAATTTTATTTGTGGTGTGGAAGGATTAAAAAGTCTATCATGCTTGAATTCAATTATGTTAGATTTGAATTGTCAGAAAGTTGAAGCCTTAGTGTTGTTGGAAGAAAGTTACAAACCTTAATTTTTATAGAACGTTGAGATTAGATATTTTATAATGCAAAGTTCTATGAAAACATTCGTGGATTCGGGGTTTTCTACCGGAATGGAACCGGAACCAAAATATGAAAATTGCCCATTTCGGTTCCAGTTCTGGATATGTCCACCCTTACGACTACTTCTAGTTCGGTGGAAAATAAAATTCTGATTTGGCACAATGTTTGCTTAAATATTATGTTGTTGGATAAGTTGGAAACCTATATCGAATGCTTAGGTTGTGAGTTTTGGTAACTCGTCGTAGGGAATATATGATGAGCAAACACCAAATTCAATTATGTAAGAGAAATGTCGATGTCTGTGTTCTTACTTTGAATGTTGAGTAATGAGAACCGAAGTGTGAAGCGAAGACACCTACTTGAGCTTTTTTAATAAAATCAAGGAAGATGTTTTGTGGATATTTCATAGGACTTATCTATTCACGTGGTTTTGATCATTGAGACTTCGGAAAGGATTTGTATAGATTGCTGTTTGTACTGGTTTTAGTTGTAGAATGTTATAACCCAATTTGATAAATTTATCTTAAGACTTCATCCATAAGCAGCAAGGGTTCCATAAGCTCATCCATAGTGCTGCAAATATAGAATCAAATAACTTCAAAATTAAAAGTGAGAAATTTCTTCCCATTGTCATTTGAAATTCCGTCTGATAGAATTTTATAATGTGGGAGGATGTAATTCCCTTCATAGCGAGCAAGGATTGAGCAACATGATGTGATATTTTAAAAACGGTAGACGATATTGAGGTTGTTTTGCATTTTCATTAGTCATAAATTGTGCTTATTAGAAAATATACGCACCAGCCTCTGTTCAAAATCTCTAAATTATCTTTTGTCGTCAGTAATATTTGTCCTCTTCAGTGTTGCATCACATCCTATATGCCCCAAGTAAAAAAAACCCATTGGTCCTTTTTGTTTTGTTTTGTTTTTCTGAGTATCTTTTACTCCCTAGTTGTTGCTTGTAGACCACTCACTTTTCCGGCGATTAGCCGACGATATCTCACATCAGATTAGTGCTTCGTGTCCAACGAGTTATGGCACGTACGGGTTTTATGCGAAGTTGAATTTAAGCGATGGCTTTTTTCCATAGTCTTGTGATTGAGGCGAAGACGTATCATTTCTCGGTTAGCACGTCAGGTCTCGTTACGTTATCGGAACTGAGTTGGAAGTCACAAAGCTCCTTTCTTTTTAGCAGATATGGGGTGGTTTGGCTTGCCAACCTCTTTGGCAAACTGACGGAAGGGAACGTCGACAAAGATCGCTCGGTGAAGTTTAATGAATCCTCTCATGCGTTTCTTGCCCAGAAATGCTCGAATGAGCATGGTAGATACGTTGTGTTGGTGGAATTTGAGGACAGACGGGGGGGGGGGGGGGCAGTTAGGATCCCTGAGGGGCGCTCGGGCGTTAGCTGGCATTCCTTCGCTCAGTCTTGTGAGGAGTTGATTTCTGTTATTGGTGAGCTGTGTCGCACAAGCTCGGGTCATGCACTTTCAGAGATTAGGCGAGTTTCCTTTGCCCAGCTAGTGAGGGGTGGCTCGCTGGAGTTGAAGGGGGAGGGTAAGGGGGAGTTTCGTAAACACCATGCTGGCAACGGTAACATGAAAAGGCTGGCGACAGTTGGCTTCCCCAGGGAGGGCGGCGTCTGCAGAGGTTCGCGTAGGTCATGTGAATTCCATAGTAATGATGCTTTTGGGGGGTTGCTGTGACGGTTGGGTCAGAAGGGGAGTTGTGGGAGCATTTAATGCGTCTGCGTGCTGAGTTGGACAGTTTTATCAAATTCCTAGTGGAACCCGGTAAGGCTTTGTATTGCTCGGTATGCGGTTCTAATCTCGTTGGCTCAGGTTCTGTTGACTTGGGCCGTCGTGTGGAGAAGACTTTGGTTCCAGCCCAGGAACCTGTCGGGCATCACCCCGGGCTGTCTGTCATACCGGGCGACCTCACCCCTCCAAAGATTCCCCACCCTACGATAATGCCCTCCCTTTGTCCTTAGTCTTCCGAGCGATCGAGGAAGACCCTTCATAGTTAACCGAAGAGTTCAAACCCTGTAGCTCCCTAAGCATCTTGCCCCCTGACTTTCTAGACTTTTTTGAACTAAACTACACCCTTTTCTCTCTCCAACACAGCAAATAGATTCCTCAGCTTCTACTCGTGATTGTCACACGACACCCCAACCAAATGGCCAACAGAGGAAGCCATATCTAAGACCCACTTCGGACATTTCCCCTCTGATTGTCCAAATGAACTCATCACAAACCAGGCTCGAAAATGTTTGTTAAAAGTGTTTGCTCTGCATACATTTAGTGCAATAATGTTCATGAGTTAGTTTCTGTACAGAAGTATTGGAGCTGACTTCAAAACTTTAGTTTATTGTTGTTTGATTTACAAAATCTGGGATGTTGAATGGATAAGTAACAAATGCAGGTTGCTATGATGTGTTAGACTAGAGGGAAATGAAAAATGAATTACCTTCTGCGTAGAGTTATTGTGCTGTTGTTTCGTTAGTGATGGGCTTGCAATTTGTGCCTCAAAACAATATGTCATTCAAAAGAATGTTGAGGAAATCTTTCAAGATTATTTTTTCTTTGAAATAAATGGAGTTCGCTCTTTCCAATTTTTTCGGGGGAACCAATTTTGCAAACAGGCACAGGACTTCAGGACTAACGGGACGCAAATTCGGAGGAAAATGTGGCTGCAGAACATGAAAATCAAGTTGATTGTTTTGGGAATTCTGATAGCATTGGTTCTCATCATAGTCCTCTCTGTTTGCCATGGGTTTAAGTGCTGACGATGGGCTGCTTTCTCGAATAGGCTCTTATGTTGTTTGTCAAAACTTGCAATTCTAATTTCTTGTTTACTTTGTTTTTTTTTTTTTTTTGATAAGTAAGCCAATTTATTAAAAGAAAGAAAAACAGGAAAAAACAAAGAGACAGCAGTATAAGAGAAAATACTGCAGAGTCCAAACCCAGAGAACATCACCCTCAACCCTCACCCGCACCCCTTAACCCTCTCCCCACAAGACAACCCCACAATACAACAAAGCACCCTGGACCAACCAAGGGAAACCCCAATCAGTCCAGCCCAAAACACACAGTCTTCCTAGCGATCGCAGAAGGCCCGTCATAGTTCACCGACGACTTCAAGCCCTTCAACTCCCTGAGCATCTTTCCCCCCGATTTTCGGGACATTTTCGAGCGAGGCTTCACTCGATCGCGTTCCAAAGCAGCAAAAAGATCTCTCAGTTTATCCTCTTGACCACCACAGGTCACCCCAACCATCTAACCCACAGAGGAGACCATATCCAAGACCCACGCCGGAGATTCTCCTCCCAACTCCCTCTCATCATCGTCCCGAAGCTCTCCAACCTCCAAATTTGGTCCAACGGAGCTGTCAACACAAACCAGCCGCGAACAGAACAACGCATTTCTTTGGGCAAATGCGTTGTTGAGGGGCCCTTTTCTTGATTTTCAGGATTTCATTAGCTTTTTTGTTTGTATGTTGTAATTTGTCAGTACAATCTTTGTACTGATGTTTCCTCTTTCGTTAATAAAATTTCTTACTTATCAAAAAAAAAGAAATATGGTACATATGATGACTCTGTATCTAGTTCAAATTTTAGCAACTTCCAGATACTTGGCCCGATGTAGACTCGTTTTTGCGTGTGAATGTTGTACCCAAAAGATGTTATCATCTCAACAATGCTCCTCCGTGGATATAGTTGCTCGATTACCTGGAAACTGAACTTTGAATGATGCTCATGAGTGATTTGCCTTGTAAGAATATTGAACAAATAATTATATTATTTATCCAATTTATTCATCTTTCTTAGTTTTTTGGGGCAACTAATGATTTAACTTGTCTTTCTTGACACACGCTTAGCAAAATCGTTCAGCATTTTGGCTTGCTCGTGAGCTTGAGCAAAGCCAGCCTTCGAATTCTCCTGAATAAACTCACGATTTTACCACAATGGACGAAGATCTTTCAAATTTCTTGGCAAAAGAAAACCCACAATGAACTAGAGAGATAACAAGGAGACTCTTGTGCCTGCGCCGACCTAGAGAGATCCCATTTACAATGTCACGTTCAATTCCGTTTCCCTCCATAAACAAAAAGAATAGGCGATAAATGTTTCGTGCGTGACTGAGAAAGACAATGAGTCAGTGAGTTAACCGCATTGTACCTTTAATTGAGGATGTTGCATCGAAGATATCTGTGTGGCCTCAGTTATAGGACGAACGCTACATAATTTTTGTAAAAAAAAGTTTGATCAGTAGCATTCTTAATTTTAGCAAGGAATGTTTTGAAAAACAAATTCTGTAAATACGTATAAATATGCTGTCATAAAAGAGCAATCAATATTCTAAAACTTCCGAAAACTCCGGAAAGTAATGAAAATAAAGTTTCTAGACCAAACCACTCTTCTCATTACACCTTTTCGTAGCCCTCGTGGTCGCTCCACGAGGCTGTAGGCATAACAGTGCTCGAGTTCGAATCGCTGCACCAGTTTCTTTAAATCCACTCGTGAGAGTTTACAGAGATGCATTTTCTACTTCCTCACAAAAAATGTAGTCCTCGAGGCACATCACAGAATAGAGAATAAAACTCGATTTTCTGTCATTTATAATTTATATATATCGGAAGATTAAAAACATTCATACTCTTCTCCTCTTGAACCCACTCCTCTTATCATCCTCGCCAATGTCTTTACATTTTGTATCATTCTCGTTGTCATAATTACTCCAATTACGCACCCTTTTTCCTCCTCTCCAAATCCCATTCCTTAAACCCGTACCCACGCCAATACCGGGAACAATCCGTTTCTTGAGTCCGAGAAGGAATCGAATTCCGAGTACTATCACGATCCCGCCGGGGAATCGGCTTGGCGAATGGGATTTCTTCGTGGACGCCCACGAACCTGGCGAGGTCCTTGAGGACTCCAGAGGTGGACAACAGAGTGGAAGCGTGCTTGTGTAGGTGGGAACCTCCGGAGAGGCCACCGTCGTGGAGTGAGACGACGTCGTGGAGGGCGTTGTTGAGGTCCAGGAGGTTGGACTGGGTGCGGTTGGAGTTGTTGGCGAAACAGGTAGTGGACTTGGCTATGGCCTGGAGGTACTTGGTGACCACGAGGGTCAGGGTTTCGAGGGCAGAGAGCTGGGTGGTCTTGAAGCCCACGGACCGGCAGATCTGGGAGACCGCGATTATTGCATTCGCGTGCGAGAACTCTGATGGGGTCGTTGTTGTCGACGACGACGTCGTCGTTTGGAATTTTGCTTTCCTGCAAGACTTGGTTCTAGGAGGAGATGATCCTTAAAACCCTAGGTCCCTAGCCGTCGTGCTTTATTGTAAAAGGAAAAAAAGTTGGAAGAGAACAGTGTAAATACAGGTGGAATGGGCTCTTGTGATGTGCTCTGATAGCCTTGGGATGGAGGGATAATTACTCTACTAATACCGCCTACTTTCATTGATCTCACGGCTGCTTCTATCCCAGAAATAACCTGCGCATAGATTTGATATATCAGTATCAAAAGCTTCTCAGTTGGCTCAATAATTTGAACAAGATAGCATAGAAGACACAGGAAGAAAGTTACTGACAACAGTCATGAACGTTCTTTCACTTCAGAATATACATATATAGTTCACACATAACTGCATTCATACACAGATATATGCATAATAATGCTGCGAACAAAAACAAAAAGTAACATTCTTCACACACACAAACCAAGCATCCAGCCCCTCAGAAACAAGAAATAAAATTTGCAAAAGCATTGTGTGGTCTTCCTGTGGCTGTGTTCTTATTTCTAAGTGTCTTCTTGCAGCTTTCACTAATGCCACAAAACTCCTAACAATTTAACCTCTATAATAGTGTCATACAAATAAAACAAAAGGCAGAATTTACTTCAAATTAAGGCAATATTTTCCAGCCTCTTTTTTCCTGAGCAATATAGGCCTAGATAATTAAGATTAACTGCAAATACAAGCTTGGCTCAGTATTGCCGAGAAAATTGTCTTCTAAGCTTCTCCTCTGATTTTTACTACTTTCTTCAGAAAAGTTTGATATCAAAGAGAATCTAGGTGCAGTCACTCAGAAATAGAGTGCTATGGTATAGTAGTAATGTGTGGTACTTGAGTACCCCTCCTCCCTCAAAAGCTGAAGGAAGGTTTTCATGCAGGTTTTCCCTAACTGGGCAACTTTTTGAAGGAAGAAGGGGAAGAAAACTAAAACTTACAGATCATGTGACGAGTTAAGATATACAGATAATAAGGATCACCTCTCACAATTTTGACATAAAAGTCCCTAGAAATGATAGCAGTACTTACTTTCCCAGACCCAAGGAAAAACACAAAAGGAATTGGTTCCCCATTTTCATCTTTGTGATCATATGTTGAATCAAAGCGCCATCCTTGCTTCGCTGCCAACCTTCCATAGTAATGAACAGCAACCTTCACATTCAAACTCAAAAAATTAAGGATGAATATGTGGTACTACCTATTCTAATTCGAGCTCCCACACAAGGTACTTGAAAGACATAATACGCACAGCACTTTTTTTAACTGTTTCATATAATACTAGCTAAAAAAATGCTGCATTTTTTCTTTGTTATTGACTTGTGGCTCTACAGAACCTTTAGTGTATTTTCTGGGAATGACAATTGTTGCTTATGATTAAAACATATTGGATGCTGACTACCAATATAATGCTCTCTCTTCAGATGGAAGACAAGAGGAGAAGCCCCTTAGTTTCAACTGTAGGTCAGAAACTTTCCATAGTTATGCAAGAATCATTCCACATCTTTTCTTTTTGTCTTTTTCTCTCTAGTATCCCTTAATATTGGAAGCAACATTTGGCTGAGTAGAGTTAATGACCAAAGGATTAATCTGTGAGAAACAGAGTCATGAGCAATCTACCAGCAAACTCGAAGTTCAACCAGCAATGAAAATCCAGAAATCTTTACTGCTGCCAATAGTTATTTCCATTTGAGCCAGCAAATGAGAGTGATAACAACCAAAGGGCTTTGCTTGAGCTCTTCCCACTTAAGTTCAATTGCTTGCTGATATAGGCTATACTCGGCAGCAAAAAGTTTTCAACTAGATTTCTACTATCCTCACAGATTCCGTGCGAGCTCCAACACCCATTACCTATATAATTCACATATTCCCTACCCAGGATTTCTACACCTTTACTCATCTTTTATATTGCCCCCCAAAATTCCCCAAATCATATATTACTTGAAAGAACCAGAACTGATGGGCCATGAAATACTCGGCTCTCCTCAAACCAGACCACTTGGGCTCGGACCCATTAACCAGTTGGCTAACCCCAAGTATCCGACCTCACATAGGAGTCTAGTATTCGATCTCACGTAGAAGTCTAGCCATCCGAGGACTCCTCATGACAATTCGAATGGCCGGCGACACTCTCCTAATACAACTCTACAACCTGACTCCTCCAGAAAGCAGTCTCACGATAGGTTTGAAACTCTCATATTGATATAAAAGCCACGGTATGTTCTTCAATAGACCCATGTTAAATTCAGTCTTCAGAATACTCATCTTCTCTCTTAAACACTGACTTGACCGTCGGAGATTTGATCCGAGGCCACCTCCCCTCGGTGATTCTTGACATAATCAAGAACCATCACCAATTTTCATAATTTATGATTGGTTATCAAACTGGCAGCTCCCTCAGTGCTTATTACCGTCAAACAGTCGAACATGAAAGAACACAAATTGCTCATGTGCCGCCAATAAGGCCACTCAGTTCAACCTCTAGTAGTTTTAGTAGCCTGTCATATGCAATTCACAAACTTCTCATATATACAAAATGATCTCTCTATTTCCTATGACTTCACCTGGAGCTCAAAAACAGAGAGCCGAATCTTAGACATCAAGATGGATAAGATATTCAATTTGAAAAAAATATAATCGATTTCGAAAAATTAACACCTCTAGCTCTATGCTAAGAAATGATTACATAGAAAGCAAATAGGGAGTAGAATATTGCCAAAAACTAAAAAAAAAAAAAAAGAACAGCAAATTACGGCATAGAAATGTTGTTGCATACACGGTGAGAGAAAGAAAGAATAATGACCTGGTCAGCCTCCCCGGGGACTTCTCCGGAACCTAAAAGAAGGTCCAATACCTTGACGCCACCAGAATTTGGGAGCTCGGAGAACTCGGATGTGGCGGACTTCGAAGAAGAAGCAGAGGACGGGTAGATTAGTGTTGAGAAAAAAGTGGAGAAAACAGAGAGAGAAAGAGCCGTTCTTATACTTGCTGTTAGAGAAGTTGTTGCAGAGGCGTTGTTAGACGGTGATTTTGGATGGTGGGGAACGAGGGGACATTGTACTGTCGCGGAGAACTGAAGAATCATCTTCCTTCTTACCCGAAGGCAGAAAAACGAAGATAACAGACGCCGTCTGTCCGAAAGCATAAAAAAACGAAAGATTATACATAGACGCCGTCTGTGGGAATCGAACCCACGACCACGTGGTTAAAAGCCACGCGCTCTACCAGCTGAGCTAAGACGGCGCTCATGATAAATGTGGAGTTTACATTTTTATCATCTAATTTAAAAAATTAGATATCAGTTCAAACTCAATAAAGCTTTTAGTAATTAATATTAACATTATTAAATATTATTAAACTATACGTTGTATCCATCTTTTCAAATCAGAGAATCTAATTTAATCATTAAATTAGACACCATCTAGGGTGGTGTTTGTTTGTAGAAATATTGGGGTTTTAAAAATTTTGGATATTGAAGTTTGTAAAAAAGTATAGTATTTTATGGAAAAGTGAGGAGAGAGAAGATTTAATTGAATAATATAATATTATTTTATAATTTAATGAGGAGAGATTATTTTACGATTGTTTGGAAGTATCGAGGGGTAAAAATATTGGGAAACAAACGCCCCTTAATCTCACAGATCAGTCACTGGCTCTTCGTTGGTATGAAAGTACTCGAGTAAAATTAAGGCTAAAATGCTCCGTACGTCTCTGAGGTATGACCATTTCCCAATTTTGTCCTTAGGGTATGAATTTCCCTTAAAAAATCCCTGGGGTTTGGCCCTATTCCCAGAAGAGTCCTGTCGTCAACTTAATGGACGGAATTGCTGACGTGGCTAACAGAAGACACGTGTTTACTGACATGGCACGTTTTAAAATTACAAAAAAATAATAATACGAAGGCACGTGTATAATTCAAAGCTGAAATCCCTAAAATGCCCCAAAATCCCCAATTAAATTTTCCAAGCCTCTCAATTGTCCAATCCATTCTGGGATTGCCCCGGAGAATGAATTTCCTCCTAAACTCAGGGACGTACATGAGTTTAGTCTCTGTATTGACTCTAGAAGGCTTCCTGAAAGGAAATTTTCACTGAAATGAACCAACTTTAGAAGAAAACAGTATCCAATATCGTCAGGAAGCTTCGCGGCGACCAAGATCCGGGTTTATAGTCCCTGTGAAGTCGTTCTTTGACAGTGACAGAGTCTGGAGGAATGGCAGCCTCAAGAGGCCCCTGTCGATGTGGCCAGAGAGAGAGTACTTGTAGAGGAGGAGCTCGAAGACCCGATTGGTTCTGGGGTCGCACTTGATTCCTACCCAGCTACAGGGGCTGTCGTCGTCTTCGTTCCGTGATATGAGCTTGGCCTTTGGGTCTTGAAGACCGGCCTTGAATACAATCAATCCCAAAACGTCGTCGTTGAGATCCGGGTCTAGAGACTGCACCAGAGCAGCAGCAAATACAAGTAAAAGGACCAGGTCGTATGGCATTCACAAATCAATTCAATCTTACAAAAGCACACAGGAAACTTGACATCCGTACAGTGACCACAGTGAAGCTCAATGTGATGAAAAGAGGCCGAAAAAAGAAGACGACAACAAACAGGCTGACAAATTACAGAATATCAAAACAATCTTAAGATTAAAAAGAATAAAACAGGGAAACAAAAGCAAAAGCAAAGACATTTTTTTTGTAATTTTTAAACGTGCCATGTCAGCAAACACGTGTCTTCTGTTAGCCACATCAGCAATCTCGTCCATTAAGTTGACGACAGGACTCTTCTCGGAATAGGGCCAAACCCCAGGGTTTTTTTAAGAGAAATTCATACCCTAAGGACTAAATTGGGAAAAGGTCATACCCCAGAGACGTACGGAGCATTTTAGCCTAAAATTAAAGAAAGTGATACACTCACCACCTAAATTCTCTAATTAAGTGACGAGTTCGAATTATACAATTTTCTGGTGGTGGCCTGATGGCCCACCATGTCTATCCAAGTTCGGGGACAGCCAAGGCACAAAGAGTGACAAATTTTTTTGTGGTGGATATCAAAAATGTAATAATTTTATTTTTGGACCATCGAAAAACCACTCTTTAACTCCACATGCAACACATCCAAAACACTACTAAAATAGACTCTTATTTCTTTGGGGGTAAAATTCATATACCTCCTCAAATTTTATGATGCTCTAACTTTTACGATTGTTGTTTTCTCTTTGGAATAAGATTATCTTATATGACTTGTTCTTTTGTCCATTTTAATAGTTATTATTAAAATTGATAATTTTGTTTTGATAAGTATTATTAAAATTGATAATATAGCAGCCATAAATATTCTCTTATCTAGGAGTAAGAAATTTTTAGGAAAAAATTACACTTTTCGCCTTTCGATTATTAAGTTTTTTGAAATTTGCACAAAAAATTATCAATTTCGTTACATTTCGTCATTTAACTATCAACCGTTTACACTTTGCACCTCCTACCATTATAATTTATATTGAAGTTGCAATTTTTATTCAGTGAAATGATAAATTTATCCCTATACAAAATATAATTATAAAAACCAATTTTTGTTATGAGGGTCAAATTTGTCATTTCACTTAATCAAAATAGCGATTTCTGTCCAAATAAATGAAATGTAACGAAATTTATAATTTAAGGTGTAAAATATCAAAACCACGGAGAAAAATATATTTAACCCAATTTTTAATTTTGCTGACATCAAACCACATTTGGGGTTAATTCCACATTTCAGATTGTTTTTTGGTCATCTTTCCATTTTTTATTTTAAACGGGAGGTTATGCTGGCGTGGCTCAATGTGGTTTGTTTTTGTTTTTGTTTTTTGTTTTTTCTGAGCATGGCTTAATGTAGTTGGACTGCTACAGACCGTATTATCAAAGTGGAAGGATGTCCACAGTAGAACAAAGGTTGAAAAGGAATCCCAGCACAAGTTCACAAGTCCCAAAGTCCCAAGCTTGCAAGCTACTTGTTTTTCAAATCAGTGGCCCAGCCCCTGGACTCAAGAAAAAAGAGAAACTGTAGAAGAAGGGGGAAGATTGTGTGCAAAATGGAGAGCAGTGAAGAAGAAGACGACTTCCCATCAATTGAAAGAATCATCCCACAGTCGAAGGTCGATTCCCTCTACCAATCCCACACTGAAAAGGTTTATTCATCTGCCCTGTTTTACTTCCTATCTCCAACCTCCGTGTTTTGTGAGAGCGATTCTGTCGCAAATTGTTGATTTCTTGAATCTCATTATTGATCTTGGACTGATGTTGTGTCTTTGTTTGTCTGCTTGAACAAGGTTGTTTTTTTTTTAGTGCTGTTGGTTGTCCATTATTTGAAGTCCATTGGCTACTAAATCCAAGTTTTAGCAATCTGGGTATTACTCATTTCAAGTGTTTTTTGGGTCACGAAGAGAAATAAAAAATCATTTCAAGTTACTACCGGGCATAAAGTTAAGAATTTGGACTTTTCGGGCTTTTCTGTACCATTTTACGCTACGAGAACTCCAGTTTTCGATTATAGGGTCACGAAAGCACCCGGTAATTATATTACAAGATTGGATGTATATGGTGATACTCCAAGTTGGATTGTTGTATTTTGGTCAAAACCTTCTCTGGGAAAGTTCCTATTTCTCCTTATTGTTGCACATTTCGTTTTCTCGAAACAAACCTACATTATACTTTAGTCTTCGTTTGCGTCATGTTTTGGATCTAAACGCTTTTTCTTTGATCTGGATAATTTTTGAATTACAGAGTGAATCTTCCGTACAGTTTCTAGTATCTTCTCATCGGTTATGTTTTGACATTTATGGTTTAAGGTATGCCGTGTCTTTTCTTTGTTGAAGTACAGGGTATCGATTTCTGTTTTTAGTGGTTTTTGGAAGCAAAAAAAGGTGTATTTTGAAGGGAATGATGTTTTGCTGTACTGATTTTTTATGATTCTGAACGTATGTGCATCTTTATCAGTCTGATGCTTCTAAAATGTAGTGAGTATGCATCCGTTTTATCTGTGAGCCAATATGAGGATGTGAAATGCACCCTATTGTGAGAGTTTGCGATAACAATGTCTAGAAGAAGGAGTTCTCTTTTTTTTTTCTCAATTGTATAATGAATCTTGTTCCAGAGGTTCCAAGATCACAAGAATTGAATTAGCAATTTTGGTCTTTTGTATTGTCTTCCTTTCTCATGTCTTGTAACATGATGGCTAAATATTTTCCTGTAGGCTAAGCATGTTTATCCTTGTAGGGAATACGAAAGCTTTGTTGCGAGCTCTTGGATCTGAAGGATGCTGTGGAGAACTTACGTGGTAACATGCACGCAAAGTACTTAGCTTTCTTGAGGTAATAGAAATGCCAGTTTCTATATTGTAGCACCACATCATGAGCAAGTACATAAATGAGGAGTTAATGTTCCCATCCCACCTGCAGCATTTGACTGCATTAAGGATCTTTTTATTTGGGCAGAAAACTAGAAGTCCTCTCATCAGGCTAAATGCATTGTTGGGCCTTAATGCCAAGGCAATTCGGCTTTTAGGTTAAATGGTGTTATCAAGAAGATGTGTGCAGGTTTCAAGCAGTTTCAAATCTGAAATTAGAGTACATAATTTTTACTTATTTAATGTTTGGACTTTCACCATTATTTCAGATCCCTGTATACTTGATTTGACCTTAAAGATAAATTGTAGGATATCTGAAGAGGCTGTGGAAATGGAACATGAATTAGTTGAGCTGCGAAAGCATATTTCAGCTCAAGGGATCCTTGTGCAGGATTTGATGACTGGTGTATGCCATGAATTGGAAGAGTGGAAGCAATCTAATGGTGACAACTATGAAGCTCAGCAAGAACCTGAAATTTCTGAACTTCAAGATCCCTTTCCAAGTGAAATAGATGACAAGAAGATAATATTTTTGGAGAGAATTGATGTTCTGTTGGCTGAACACAAAGTTGAAGAAGCATTGGAAGCTTTAGATGCTGAAGAGAGAGATTCTTCAGATCTGAAAGGCTCTGGAGATTCTTCAGTAGGTGAAGTGTCAGAGTACAAATCTGCTTTTTCAAAAAGAAAAACAATGGTTGAAGATCAACTAGTTCAGATTATTGAACAGCCTTCTGTTGGTGTTCTGGAGATGAAGAAGGCCTTATCTGGTTTGATAAAACTTGGGAAAGGTCCTTTGGCACATCAGTTACTGCTAAAATTTTATGGGTTGCGCCTTCAGAAGAACATTGAGGTTCTTCTTCCTTCTTGTTGTGTCTGTCCAAAAACATTTTCTGCTACATTATCTAAACTTGTATTTTCTATAATCTCACTGACAACAATGGAGTCTGCTTCAATATTTGGTGACAATCCTATTTATACCAACAGAATTGTTCAATGGGCTGAGTGGGAAGTTGAATATTTTGTACGGTTGGTGAAAGATAATGCACCATCTTCCGAGACAGTTTCTGCTTTACGAGCTGCAAGCATTTGTGTTCAGGCTAGTCTCTACCACTGTACAACATTGGAATCACAGGGCCTGAAACTGTCAAAATTACTTTTGGTTCTTTTGCGACCTTACATTGAAGAAGTTCTAGAGTTGAATTTTAGACGGGCTAGAAGACTACTTTTTGATCTGGTGGAACTTGATGAGAGCTTGCTATTCTCACCTCGCTTTGCGGCTTCATTGTCTGCATTTGCACCTTCATCGGAGAGTGTTCTTGTTGATAGTGGAGTGAGATTTATGTACATTGTCGAGGTAAGCTGCTATCATTGAGGCCACAAACTTTGTTTTCATACCACAACAAGCTCTTTATAATTTTTTTTATATCAACATCCACATGGTATGGACAAGTTTTATGTACAAAGTACACCTAACAATTGAAGATCGTTAGATGCTTTTGGACGAGATGATTTTTGTTCATGCTAGCAGTATAATTAAGACAGACATGACCTAGAGAAAAGAAAAGGTAGCCTTTTCTATTGAAAATGAAAATGGAGAAGGAACATGCTAGAGGAAAAGTAATTCATCCAGGACGATTCACTGAAGCCTTACTTCCTACTCTTCACAAATTTGTTTTTCTAGTCTTATTGGAATAAAACTAATTGGATCTTTTTGCATTTCTGTGGCTTAACTGGGGTTTATTAAACTTCTAAAGTGGGCTCTTGATCTGCCCTGGTTAGTGGTGATGCTTTTAAAGAAACTGTCTTGTTCTTAGGCCTTGATCGATAGGAATTAGTTAGATCGATTCAATTTCATGCATGTATTTCGCATTAGATATTTAGAATTGTACAGAGATGCGCCTTCAAATATTAGAACTTGGATGTCTATGCTAGTGTGTCAAATATTTGTTGTGTTTGAGAATTGGATTATGTTAGAAAATATAATTCAAATAGTAAAATTTATCTTTTCCTATCAGCTTAAGCTTTTGGGATAAATGCTAGATTCATATGGTATCAGAGCCAAGGTCCTGAGTTGAAGACCTGATTCCGCACTTTATCTCAATTTCAATTAAATATTGCACGCATTGAGTTTCTTAATAAAAATGAGAGTCTGACCCACACGTGAGGGAGAGTGTTAAAGAATATAACTCAAATAGTAAAATTTATCTTTTCTTATCAGCTTAAGCTTTTGGGATAATTGGTAGATTCACAGATTATAATCACTACACATGATAGTATGTTCTGAATCCAGTGGTTTTCTTTATAGGATATATTGGAACAGCTAACCCCCTTTGCCACTATGCATTTTGGAGGAAATTTGTTAAGCAGAATCTCACAGCTGTATGATAAATACATGGATGCTTTGATCAAAGCCCTGCCAGGCCCCTCTGATGATGACAATCTTACAGAGCTGAAAGAAGCTATATCCTTTAGAGCTGAAACAGATTCCGAACAGCTTGCAATATTGAGAATAGCATTTACCATTTTAGACGAGCTATTACCAAATTCTGTAATGAACATTTGGAATCGGCAGATTGAAAGTAATGAACCAAAAAGTGGAACCAATGAAAACCTTGTGCCTAGTGCAAGCACTACGACAGAATTAAAGGATTGGAGGCGCCATCTTCAGCATTCATTCGACAAGCTCAAAGATCACTTCTGCCGGCAGTATGTTCTGAATTTCATCTATGCAAGAGAAGGCAAAACACGATTAGATGCTCGTATTTACTTGAATGGGAATGGAGAGGATTTGTATTGGGACTCTGACCCTCTACCTTCACTTCCATTTCAGGTCCCCTCTTCCTTTAATGTTGAAGTGTTCTTTTGTGAGCCTTGGACACTGCACTTTGTGTGTTCAACGTTGCCATTTGATAATGTTGTTTTCTTTTTCCTTTTCATGTTTCCATAAATTGTGACTGCCTTACTTATCAAAAAATAAATAAATAAATTGCGACTGCCTCTTTTAAAGTTTTGCCTATAGTAATCCCTTGTGAGAGGGATTAATTTAGATGACATCTTCCCCGGTTCTCTTATGGCTATTTGTTTGACAATGTTCTTTTGAATATCAGTCTTACCAATGTGTGCTTGGAGAAAGAGAATACATCTGGCCTACCCTCATTTCTTGATGAGGATGTTTAAAGTCGATCCTAATTTAATTTGACCGAGGCGTACTGGAGTCTAATGGAGTAATCTATAACTTTGTGTGTGGATTTGCTCCTTTCCTCATGTTGGATTGTGTTTCAGCATATGTTCCTTTGATTTCAATTCAGGAAGAGCAGGCATAACATTTTTTTTTAGCCAAAAAGGGCAGGGGAGGGGAGGGGAGAGGTGGAGTAACTTAAGGGTTGGAACCCCCTGCTAGAATCTTTAACCTGTGCTGAATCCCTCATGAAGGGACCTAGTTAGGTCCATGGAGAAGCCGATAGGTGGATCAATGAGGAGATTTCATAGGTGTGCCCTCAAAGTGAGTCGAATTATAGCCTGACCCCAAATTCACCAGAGGCATAGTGATAGGAGTTCATTGAGATGTAATATGGGCATGAATCTTATCCTCTTAGCGTCAGTGCCCATGAAGATTATAACCCATGACCTCCAGCCACTAAAAGCTTCTCTTATGTCTTACCCTTACAACCACGCCAAACCTTCCTGTGGTGTGAGAAGCATAAATGGGCAGTTGGTGAGTTATATATTGTGGATGCTCTACAAGTTTCTTTAAGACTTGAGTTTCTCTTCCTAAAAGGTTTAGTGTTTTTAACTTTGCCATATCCTTGGTTTCAGGCATACTACAACTTGATGGTGTCATAGCTGTTTCTTGCTACCATCTATCTTGTGGGGTGATGTCGCTGAGATTTGTGTCTCTGTTGCAGGCATTGTTTGCTAAGCTGCAGCAGTTAGCGACTGTGGCCGGAGATGTATTACTTGGAAAAGAAAAACTACAGAAAATTTTGCTTGCTAGGCTTACTGAGACAGTAGTGATGTGGTTGTCTGATGAACAAGAATTTTGGGGGGTGTTTGAGGATGCTTCAGCTCCCCTTCAGCCATTTGGTTTGCAGCAGGTACTTGCTTCCTTCCAAACTGTGCTTTTTCCGGCCAAGTTCTTTCAATAGACAATGACAATAGGACCTATTTCTATTAATGGATTATTAAGACGATCTCTTAAAATCTAAAAGCTTCCCAGTTAATTTTTTTTATAGAACCCTTCTACATTCTCAGTCTTCTGTTTCAATGGAGTGCTGACAACCTATCTGTAAAGCACTGATGCTGATTTGTAATAGGATGTGGACAGAAGAATGGGACAATTCTTGAAAAACTGGGATGCAATATAACAGGGATGTGGCCATTGATTAATTAGTAAGCATGTAATGTTAATATTAAGTTAGAAAGGAAAAATAGAAAAGCACCAATACATTGGAAAACATATCCAAAACTAATATGAAAGCAATAACTTGGCAAAGAAGCGCATGTAAACTGCATACATGAGATTTCGAGTACTAATAACTAAGCCCATACTTGAAGTGCAAATAACCTGCAATCAATTTCACAAATAAATTGGTAAAAGAAAACTATGAGTCTTCAGATTGATCGAATTGCAAGTATCCGTCCTTAAATGACCATATGTGAATATAATGGTCTCAAATCTCAATGCCTGGTTCATCAAGTGAGGGGTGAAGAATATTGTAGGTAGTAATCAATTATTCAGAAAGAAGATGGAAGAACTTGTAAGATAAGAGAAATCATCCATCCCTAGATCACCTTCCATTCACTGATCAGTTGCATATGTTGGATAACTAGTACAATAGACTAGTATGACCATATGTGGTATGTTTTATTACAAGAACCACACCCAATATTCCCTCTCAACTTGGTGAATAGATATCATGCAAGTTCCGTTTGAGATGGATAAACTTCAATGAGTTATGACCCAAAACCATTGGAATTGTATTTGTAAATGGATCTGCAGATGTCATGAATGGTTGAGAGATGCCTCATTCGATATAGTATCTTGAATGGAAATAGCAGATGTCATCAATGATTGAGGCATACCGTTATTCAATATTGTATCTTGAATAAAAATAGGCTTGATTCCTTTATGATACTCGGGATCAGAGAATATAAAAAGTTAATTGAATTATGGTCACGACTGGATTTTTATTGGTAAGATAATTTGCAGTTGTAGAGTTCATTCACAAAAGTATGCTCGATCTCTTTTAAATCGTTGGTCGAATGACCTCTTTCATTCTCTCTCTCTCTCTCTCTCAGAAAATTTATCTTGTTTTGGCAGTTAATTCTTGATATGCACTTCACTGTGGAGATTGCACGTTTCGCTGGTTACCCATCTCGGCATGTTCACCAGATTGCATCAGCTATAATTGCTCATGCAATCAGGACCTTCTCAACTAGAGGCATAGACCCACAGAGGTATCTATCTGTATCTGATCTCTCTCTCTATCTAGTTTCCTTTCTGCTCTTATTACCTCTTTTTCATCGGGAACTGAAAGTGCCATGTCTCACCAGTGCGCTCCCTGAGGATGAATGGTTTGTTGAAACTGCGAAATCCGCAATAAGCAAACTGCTATTAGGAGCATCTGGGTCAGATACCTCTGAGGTGGATGAAGATCACATCAATCTGCCAGAAGAGATTGTCACGGATTCTGACGACACTGCTTCTTCCCTCTCAACACTGGAATCTTTTGAGTCTTTTGTTTCCGCCAGTATGGGTGAACTTGATAGCCCAATATTCACTGATCCTGAGAGCTGAAAGTTTCACCCTAGGGAAAAAGAGAGTGGACTCAAGTTTCAGCTATTAATTTCCCTCCGACAGTGGTGGTAACGAGTTAGCTTTGGACTGATACACATGCGACATGGATCTTTCTGGATCAAGATTTTGACTCTGTAGAGTTGTATTAGGATTCTTTGCAGTGTACCCCCAGTGTAGTAGGAAGTATGTTTGTGATGTAGACACTTGGTCACATTTATATCGATCATGTATCAATTATTGCCAGTGTTGAAATGTCACATGTAAGCATGATTAAGCAGTTCTGCATTTTTTCATTGCTTGAATTTTTTTTTAGGCTAAAATATTACTTGTGATGTACACACTTGGTCATATTTATATCGATCACGTAACAATTAGGCTAAAATATGACGCATATCCCTGGGGTTTAACTTATTCCTATAAATGTTCCTAGGGTAATTTTTGTTGTCCCTCCGTCCCTGAGGTTTATTAAGATTCCTATCCATGTCCCTCCGTGTATCTGCCGTCCAAAAATTGACGGAATTTGATGACGTGACAAAAATCTCCACGTCATCTCCTATCAAAACAAGACACCTGTCATCTATTGCCAAATCTGCATGCCACGCCAGAAATATACGTTAAAATTACAAAAATGCCACATGACATGTCCTTTACGTCAAACCTCCCAAAAGACTATATCACCCTTCCCTCTTTCTCCTAAACTACGGTGTTCCTCTCCAAATCTTCGCATAGGTCAGTTCGTTCATCCCCAAATCAGAGCATTTGGCCATATATTCTCCCCAAATCAGCTCGTAGGTAGACCTCCCAAATCAACCGAAGTAGAGCAGCCCTTTCTCCACAAATTAGGCCCCAATGTCGCAGAGACGATCATCTCCATCATCTGTGAGCGACGACAGATCTGGTTCTCAAGGAAGGACTGACGGAACGGTGCCTAACGTGAGACCTTTGTGCTTCTGCGGAAGTAGTGCTCGGATAAGCTTCAGTAAGACGCAACTCAATCCTCGACGAAGATTCTTCAGTTGCCCACATTATTCTGCTGCTACGGTGAGTATAGGGGGCTTGTTGGTTTTTTTTTTTTTGGAAGGTTGTTTATTTTGTCCGACTATACTGATTTTTTTGAATGTGAAAGTTGTAGAAGAAATTATGAAGAACATCGGCAGTTCCTCTGAGTTTCTATAGTGCTTCAACTCTTATCTCTTTAGTACCTTCTCTGCTTTTGAAATCTCTTTATCTTTTACTGTTCTGGCCTTACTGATGCGCTGTATGTCTATATTGCTTTCGAAGCAACCAAGTGTCCTCCTAAAGTTTTGATGTAGCTGCCTTCATGCACCGAGTTCCCAGGGAAAGCATTCCAGAGGGACAAAGAAAATGTAGGGCTTTGGCTAGAAAGAACACTACCCAGAGAAAAGTTGCTCATTTTAAAGGACCATCTACCCAAACCTGCAAACTTTGTTGGTGCCGGTCATGATAAACAAATATTTGGGCAGTCAAACTTTGATATTTAACAATCTTATTGGTTTCTGTTTTTGTGTTTTCTATGGTTTCTCTTGGAAGGATGAATTCAAATAATCCATTTATCTAGAAACTTGTAAACTACTAAGAATATTGGTGTACAGCGGAATGTTAAAATTTCTCTGCTATTTGGTGATACAGATTTTTCTTCTTAGAAAATGAAAAGAATTTATAGCATCTAACAATTTTATTGGCATGAGTTCTTGTTAGTGGCTAATCTTAATTGCACTACATCTTCTTTCTGGCCATATTTTGCATTCATATACTTAGAGAACAATATTTAAGCAATCAAAATATCAGAGCAGAAATATCCTGGATTGTCCGAGATGAGATTTGGATCTTCAGTTTCACCACCCAATATGAAAGTCCCAGATTCGCAAATTGTCAGCCCATTGACTGTTAACTAAAATCGAGCATGCTTTTAATCTCTGCTTTAGGCCTCTATTTTTATTATACATAATTGCAGAGGCACACAGCCTGCGAATTCTTTGAATGGATTGATTTCACCCTGTAATCAACACGAGGAAGATGATCCAAAGACATTTGTACGCATGCTGAAGTTAATGGAGGAGAAGTTGAAAACCATGGAGGAGCGACAAAACACAACGGAGGAGCAGCTTCAAAGACAGAAAGCTATGGAGGAGCAACTGAAAGGTATGAAGGACGAGCTGAAGGCTATGAAGGAGCAACTCCAAATACATATGGCTATGGAGAGGCGGCTTAAGTCAATAATTTTGGGGTCTTGGTTGTTCTTTTGTTGCTGTATTTATTTTTGTTGTGGTTCTGAAACAATTTCATTGTAATTGCATATTAGATTACTTAGCTTGGTACATATTGGACAAGTCTTTTGTTGTTGGGACACTGGTCCTAGTACGTGCTTTATGCCATTTTAAACTGTTAAATTAGCTTGTATTTGAAACTGTAAAATGAGCTTGTATTTGAAAATGTGGATATTTGCCACAATTAGATTCTAAATACCCGATTAGACTTCTTCTAAAAAAAAACAGAATCATAAGGTGGTAAACATTACGTGCAGTGCATCAGGTTTTATCTTGTGTGCCCTACCACATCAAGGAAGGCATAATGACACGTGATGATCTTTCAGGGGCTGTGTTTCGGCTTCGGTAACTGCTTCAGTGTTTGCGCTGGGGCTGTGCTTTTTTTTTTTTTTGCTGAAAGCAGGGGATGTGCTTCGAAAGAGAGATGGTACACGTTGAAGGGGGGAAAGGGTGATATAGTCTTTTGGGAGGTTTGACGTAAAGGACATGTCATGTGGCATTTTTGTAATTTTAACGTATATTTCTGGCGTGGCATGCAGATTTGGCAATAGATGACAGGTGTCTTGTTTTGATAGGAGATGACGTGGAGATTTTTGCCACGTCATCACATTCCGTCAATTTTTGGACGGCAGATACACGGAGGGATATGGATGAGAATCTTAATAAACCTCAGGGACGGCGAGACAACAAAAATTACCTTAGGGACATTTCTAGGAATAAGTTAAACCCCAGGGGTATGGGTCATATTTTAGCCTAACAATTATTGTCAGTGTTGAAATGTCACGTGAAAGAATGATTAAGCAGTTATGCATTTTTTCATTGCTTGAATTTTTTTTAGGCTAAAATATTCCGTGTGTTCTTATGGTATAGCCTTTTCTTGAAAGTGTCCTTAGAGTTCAATTTTTTTTCCCACTAACCCTATGATTATATGCGTTTTCTAAAAATGTCCATTCATCTATAATCCGTCTATAAACTAACGGAATATGTTGACATGTCAAAAACATCAACGTTATGACCAACAAAATAGACCACGTATCTAATTTGCTGATACCAATAAAAATAGATTACGTGTCTAATTTGCTGATTGAGTTAATGTCCTTGCAGTATCTGTACAATCCACACTGTCAAGACATTCTGTCATGCCGAAAATGCCCTTGACATTCTGCCACCTCGTTTGCAATCTCAACCGGTGTCGAGCCCCAGTCTCCGTTGTCGAGCTGCCGCCACCACCACCACACCAACGCCATCGTTGCCCAATGGCCCAAAACTCCAATGCAAAACCGTAACCACTCCAAAGAAGTATAGCAGCCCCAGACTGTTCCACCTCACCAGTCCTCTTTTCCCCAAATCACCCTCGAGCTTCTCACTTCTAAAAGCCACCTTACGACTCTCCAAAGTAAGCATCTTTTTTTTCTTTTTTCCGTACAATCGTATTCGTTTCCCATCAGCTCCTCCTCTTTATTGATTCATGAATGTTCTTTACAATTATTTCTTTAATCTTTTACTTGCAGAGTAGGTGCAGAATCTGTTTACAGAGCGTGAAGACAGGTCATGGAACAACCATTTTCAAGAAAAGGCTATACACATGGACACAAGTAATATTTTAGCATTTTTTTTAATTAAATACATATCGGGAAATTCAAGTGGAATTTTGGATAAAACTTGAACATTTTGCCAGAAACAGTATTCAAGTAGGCCAATTTTGAAGGAGAAACTTGTTCGATTTATTGGCCAATTCAGGCACTACGTCAATTTGGAAACGGAGAAAACGTTAAAAAAACCAAAAGTCCCTCACTCCCAAAGGCCAAAACACGGAAAACACAAAGACAAAGAGATGTCCATTTTTCTTTCAACTTTCCTTCAGTAGAGGCCAACAGTGATCTTTGTGGATGAGAGCTTAGTTCTCAAACTAAAGTTTACAAGTCTTTGGGTAAACTTTCCTAAAAATAAAAAAGCTCTAGATCTCTAATTGGTAGCCTCAATATGAGGGCAAATAATTGTTTCCGTTGAATAATAGCGCGGGAAAATTCCAATATCAAAAGGGCTTAGGGTTGGCATTACGGAGTAGTGTGGCAGAGGGCTCGAAGTCTGAAAATGGAAGGTGGGTGTGGGAGCGAAATGGAGAACGGAGGCGTATTGTCCCAAGAGAGCACAGTAATAAATCTAAGGCCAAGTGACAGTGGCGCCGACCCTGAATTGGTGGATCTCAGCGGTAAGGTCCACCATCTCCCCTGCGCCATCAAGTACGACGGCCCTTGCTCTGTTTCCCACTATTTCAAACCCAAATCCACTGGTAAAAAAAACTGAAAAGAAGCACCCCAAGAGCCTCCCTCTCTTACTTTCTGCTGCCATTCAAAGTTTATGATTTCCGCTTTACTGAGTGCTCTTGGGTATGCAGGGATTGAGGTTGACGGGTTAGAGGTGGAGGAAGCTTATTTCAGAGGAAGGAAGTTGCAGGGAACGACGATTCAACTTCCAAAAGGGTATTGCGGTATGCAAATCCTTCTTCCCTCTTTCTCTTTGAAGTGCATGGTTAGATATATTGGTGAGGTTGGGGTATTTTTTTTTTTTTTTGCTTGTCTTCCAGGATTTTATTGCTTGGCCAGAATATGACCATGGAATTTGATTAGTTGAATTTAGCTGATCAAATCTTGGTTAGATCTCTGCTGGTGAAATCCTATCTTATGATTGATTCCCAATCTTCTTTCTTCTTACTTTCTGTTCTAGTGCTTTTACAGCTGGTGTTTACAGTAATCTGTTCTGGTGGTAATCTCTAACTCAAGCTATGCCTCTAATGGCTAGGGAGTTCAGGATATCGCCCACCATTATTTATTTCGTCATTTCCTCCACTTTATGCACTGACGCTGCAGTTACCCCTCCTTCCTCGTCCAAATATATGGTGGCATAGTCTTTCCAGGAGTAAGGCACTGATTTGGGTCATTGTCCTTAACAGAGTCAACGAATGTGACTGCTTCTAGAATATATAATATCTCAAAATACTTCTTCTTTCAGCATTTGCATCATGTATAGATCTGAAGGCTATATGTTGACAGCCTCTTCTGCTATGGCTACACATAAATAAATAGGTTGGACCTTTCTTTGAGGGAGGTGATCTCTGTTTTTAGCCCTGGGAAATGGCGATGCTGTTAATCCTTTTCAATCCAGAATTTATAAATTTGCAGATTTTGGAGAAGTTGTTTTTCTATTATGTCAGGCTTGGCATTATATGGCTAATAGAGCAAAAGGGGAAATTAGATTCTGACGATAACTATACCAGTATGTAGGATTAATAATGTCTCATAATACTTGACTGACACTGTGTATCAATTTGCAAATCTTTTAAAGTTTTCTTTACTGACATCATTGGATCCTATGGCCTCATCTTTTCACACCTTGGCCAATTATAAGCTCATGCCTCTCTGAGCTTCTTACCTTAGTATGGCTCTTAATGTGATTCTGCGAAATTACATCACTTTGGTTTTCTTAGTGGTTTTTGCTTGATTTATACAAGTATTAACATGTTTCTGTTTCTCCACTTGTTGTTGTGTTTAATGCACTTCCATAGATCGACGTTGTTCACTTTATAGAGTTCCTCTTTTCTAACTATTCTTGTTCAGGCTTTGTCCTAGGAAAGAAGAATCTTGTCAAGAGAAAAGCTTCTGAGATGTCTGAAGGGAACTCAAACTGTTGGGACGCGAATGCAAAATTTGAAAATCTGACCTATTGGAATCATGACATCCTTCCTTCATGCGATGATGCTTTTTTGCGTTCTTTTCACTGGCTTGCTGTTGCGAAAGCAGTAAGTTTCTGCTTAAGCCCTGTTATAAAGATGGACTAAACTTGTTACCCAGATATATGCAATGTGTCATGTGTACAATTATTCAAGTGATATATACGGACTGAGACATACACCAGAAAAATGGGTGCAGATCTATAGGGTTATAAGATACGGTTTTTGTCAAAATCTTGATCGCTAAGGCCATGAATATTATGAATCTTCTCTTACCTTCTATATTCAATTTGTGTCCCATACCAATAACTTTATTGAACATTACTTGAGCAAAGGGCGACATGGCTCTTCCAGCGACCTTACTAGAGAAGTTTTGTATAACTGCAGCTGCACAAGCCGGTGACAGCAGAAGATATTGTTTCTGCATCCATTGCTCTGCAGAAGATGGGCTGATTACTGATTGCAGGGAGTGTCATGTGATCTTCAGCCACTACGAGTGTACTGATTCTATAATTATTTCTTCTTCTGAAAAAGATCTCTGTCCAGTTTTTTGTCTACATATGCATCTAGCATTGAATTATCATTGACGTCTATCTTTCTGTGTTTGTGTTCATGAAGCAAATTTGCTATGTTGTCTTGCTTGGTTTATATAACAAGTTGCCAATTAGTAGAGGCTATATCTCATTATTTGCATACTATGAGAACTGTCAGATCAAGTCTTTCACTGACATTTTCTCCACACTAGATTTTGCAGGTAAGAAAGTATGAACACATGGTGGTGTATACATCTAAATACAGTAACACATCAACTAAAAGTCTCCATTTCAATGATCAAAACCTAGTAGTCATTTGTTGGAAAGTAATCCATATGTTATAGATTAATCCAATAAAATGCTTTAGCTTTGTACTGATTATGAACTCTACTTTGCAAGTTACAAGGTATTTGCGATTTTGGAATCTCTGTGCATAAGCCGTGCTCGCTACACCCAAAATCAAGTAATTTAACAGGAGGGCATCATCTCCTTTGATGAATTCTACCCTGTTCAACCAAGATATTATAGTTATGTATATAAAATGGCATATTGCGCCTTTCTTGCGATTTGAAATTCTTTGGGGCCACTCTCCTAGCAAAGCCAGACTGATCTGGTCTGTGTGGTTTAGGAGGACTGCACAGGCCTAGGGCTTTCCGGCCTGTTAGGTGGGTCCACTTCAGTGGGCATGTCGGGTTGAGCTTCTCATTAAAAACAAAAAACAAAAACAAAAACAAAAAACAAATTGCTATAGAAGTTAATCTAAATCCAAATAGCTTTAACTGGTGGTTCATTATACAACAGGTTCAATATGCCAAAAACTTTTAATCCAAATAGCTTCAACTGGTGGTTCTCAACATAAAAGAACAGACAAATTGCTTTAATGTTTCAGTTCGATTTCACTTGTGTGGCGTTTGCGTGCATTGTGACCAATTGCCATTTGGATCCCAATTATTAGTAACATTTTTAACTCTAAAAGCTAACTTAAAAGGTGAGGTTTTCCTCACACTTTAACTGATAATCAGTCTCTTCCACAACCGATGTGGAACTAATCTCAACATATCGGGTCTTGGGTTAGGAGGAGACAACTCGTTTCTCCCATGGATTGTTGGGTCAAAGACTTGTTGGTAAATCTGTACTCCGATACTAGTGTTGGGTGATCTTGTACCTTCTTAATCTCAAAAGCTAGCTTAAGAGGTGATGTTTTCTCTTACACTTAACTAACCACCAACTCTTTCCACAATTAATGTGAGACTAACCTCAGCAAACCACCCCGTTTATGCTGTCTTATTGTGGAATATGTCTTATAAGTTGGTGAAAAGCTAAATGGTGGCGTTGATAGAAAGGAATCGCTCCGTGCAAGTACTATTCTCGGAAAAAGCTTGAAGTCGTGTAGACACTGAATACGTCGTCGGCCTATCCAAGTTTTGACAGCTCGTAGAAATGCAAAATGTTTTCTGGGTTTTGTTCCAAGTGGACCGAAATGCGTTTTTTTTTTTGTTCCGCGTGAATGCTTTCGCCACCCAGAACGTGAGTTATTTTAGAAAAAAAAAAAGACCCAGAACGTGAGTTCTCTGAAACTTCATCAACATTAGAATATGGAAGTGGTTTCGAATCTAAGGTGTTTGGCCAACTTACTTTTTTCGGCGGGCAATTATATTCTTCGATCAGTACGCAGCATTCCTCTCTCCGAAATCACTTTCCGGAAACTTTAGTGACATTAGTCAGAAAAAGGTTAAATACAAAAAGAGCTTGGGATAGGAAAGAATCTGAACGTGGTGACACAAAAGTAGATTCCTCTTGTAGTTTTGAGCCATTGAATCAGGTATCCTTGGCTAAAAGGAATATGGCCTGTCCACTACTCTTTCCCGCCGTCCGGTATCAACTCATGTAAAGTAGTGGCTGGTGGGCTAATATAGTATTCAACCAGATATGGTGTCTATCTTTCCAGAAAAGTTCAATTTTTTCCAAAAAAAGATTAAAATATGTTTAACTTTTAGATGTCAACTTGGTGTTGCACTCGTAATTAATGGTATAGACTTCAAGGTAATGTGTAGGCAAAAGAACTGTGTAAGAGGTTTAGGGTATCCCCGATTCAAAACAAGGGGGAACGAAAAGGGCAACACCAGTGACCAAGTTGTCATAAAATTAGATATAGGAAAAAGGAAAAAAAAAACAACGAAAAATAAGAAATTTAACGCAGTGCCATATTTTTCAACTGCCATATCAAAACTCCCTTTTTTAGGTTACTTTTTTCTTTTCCTATAAGATTAAGGTTGAGTTGTTGCCGTCGAAAAAATAATTAGCACCCCTCTTTTCGGGTGTGATTGAGTTGGTCATCCGTCTCTAGTTCGACTCCTCACAATAATAAAATTTGTGACTTAAATTATGCGTGTAATGAAGGGACATTGCACTTATTTGAGCTTTGTCGTAACGTTAAATCTTTTGGTGTGGCTAAATTAGTCAAGTTTGTCCGAATCCGGTGCCCAAAAGTGCCTCAAAAGGACAACAATTTCAAAGTGATAGAAAAAATTGAAGATCATCTCGTTATTCTCTAAACACATTGAGGTGGTACGGGACTTGCAAAGAAAAATCAACAAAAAGACCAAGTAGTTATTATGTCTTCTTGAAGCCGGTTGATATGCCTAGATTAATTAATATTTCTCCGCAAGGGTGGTGGTTTTCACGACTCTGAATTTTATCGACAAAATGGAAAGCATCGCGTAGAGTAGAAAAGAGAACATCCTTTTTTGTTGTTCTGAGAAAAGATCGGATTCCATAACGCTGCTTGCGTCGCCAATTGTAGAGAACAAGTTCTTTACGTGTTATGAGATAAACCCGCTTTCCAAAAGTTCTCTCTCTTTCTCTCTCTCTCTTGTGGACGGCAACGGCAATCCTTACATATATAATAATTAATGTCAGCTTCTTGAACATGTATAAAACGCTCACCAAGCAATCCATCCTTTCTCAAACTCGCTTCATTCGATAGGCCAAATAAGAAAGAAGAAGAACAGATCAGGAAGAAGCCCAGACTATATACTTCAAATCCAATTGCAATGGCAAACAAACCTCACAAAGATGCAGACTCCGGCTCAAACGAGGGTGTTACAATAACGCCGGTAAGCATCGTTTCTCACGATACATGCTCCAGCTAGCAACTTTTTTTTTACATATTCTCATGAATCGTTAGAGACCAGTACGTACCGTTGTTCATGAGCTGTCACTTTGTTTTTCTTTTTTTTGTTGCCTAAAAGTGTTCCCGACATTTGCGTACGGTAGCAAATTAGCAATCAGACAAAACAAACGTTATAACTTTTTTTCTAAGTACAAACGTTATAACTTAAGTGCCCTTTTAATGCGGTAATATTGGTAATTTACCCCAGGTAAGAGCAAACATTTGGGAGCGCCGTTGGTTTGAAATTTTGGCCATAAAAGATCCCAAACGTTGGTGTGCCAGTACTTGTTTTGTCATTTTTAATCTTTAGTACTGTATGCAACTTTCAGCTGAAAGCCCTTAAAACCTCCAGTTAGATATCCCAAACGCTGGTGTGCTGGTACTGGCCTGTTATGCGCGGTCCTCATGACTGACTGACGAGAAGAATCTTCTTCGCGCGTCTGTTCATATTATGGTCCCTCGATGCCTTCTTTTATCCTTGTGGCCTTTGTTAAATGTACTGAAGTGTGATAATATATGTTTTCGTGGAGGATTTAATTACATGTATGTATAGTTTTAATTACATATATATATCTCATACTGACCAGATCAAATTTTCATGGACATATATAGGATGTGGAAGGCCGAAAGATCATTGAGCTTACACCAAGAAAACTCAGTATCGTATGGGGCAATGATAAACGCTACTGGCGCTTGCCTGATCCATCCACGTAAGTTTCCAGACTCTAGTTACGAATATGCATGGATTTTGAATAGTTAGCTTTTTGCTGCTTAGAAAAGTGATCTTCATAAAGAACAAACGAAAATGGGACTAGAATAGGCAGATTTGCCAACATTTTGCGAGGAAAGAACTGAACAATTAGAACAGCTTGTTTCTGCTACTTTTGATACGTGATTTTGAGGGACAAAAATGACCACAGGATAACATGTTGCCCGGCCACTCGCTCTAATTTCGAGACATCATGATATATATAAATATATATAGGTTTGATTCTTCACGGGTAAGAGTTGGGGTGTGGCCGGAAAGCTTTCTCTGGGATGCACCAAAAGAAGAAAGAGGGGGCCCAAGAGCCACCTTTTTCGAAATAGTTACACACGTACAGTAAACATAAAAGCTCTGCCAATCCATTGCCAGTTGCCACACATATTACTGCATTTTTTTTCTTGTTTTGCAGAAATCCGAATGGTCCTGTAGAACTGATACAGGTGTCTTGGCTCGAGGTAACTGGTTCATATGGTTACGAGTTGAAGAAAAAAACGACGTATCAGATTAGCTTCACGGTATCCTTGAATCCGGATGCGTTCGGTTGGAATGGCTGCCAGGTTTACGTGCTGGCCAAGGTAGGGAAAAAAGGAAAGTACAGATGGAAAAGAGCATCTCTGGATCAATCTAGATCAGGCCAGGAGTTCGAAATCCCCACTCCTGAAAATGATCCACTGACAGTCAGTACAGGTGACGATGAGAATCCGATGCTCTACTTCGGCATGTATGAAGTATGGAGCGGGAAATGGAAGGGAGGTCTGAAAATCCACCAGGTAACCATCAAAGAATCAGTACCAAATAATTAGAGCCATGACACATGCGCGCAGCTGGGAATCTTCAGTTCAACGTCCTTTCTTTTTTTCAATGATCTTGTGATGATCATAGTAATTGAATTTCTCTTTGAGTATTGGAGGAGCATATATAACTGAATATGTGTAATAATTATGCAATTAAATAAAATGAAATAAGCCAAATAAATCGGAAACAGTTCCTCCTCATGATGACGTTGGAATATATCATGCATGTATTGACATATACATATATATATATTTATATATATAAGAGTGATATTTCTGTAAGCACAAATATTGTCTTGGCGTACTAATTAAACTAGTTGATCAGTGTTCATGATATGTCTCGTTACCGCGGGAATTTTCCTCTTCCCACTGTCTTGGTTCGACACTACTTTTAATTTGATGCCACCAAAAAGAAATGAACCTAATATTCCATATATATAATCACATATATAGTGAACTATTACAGGTCGCTAAAGTATTAGAAAATTCATCTCGATCTGATCCTTTCGTTTCCACCTTGTTAACCTCTTTATATATACATATAGCTTTTGGAGAAAATCAGGTTTGTTGATAAATTTGTAGAAGCAATACCCAATATATATATATATATATATATATAAATTTAATTAAGTACATTAACAAAAACAACAACAACAAAAGCTCTAAAGTAAGAATTCTGGAAAAAAATTAATATATAACTTTTAGAGTTTTAACGCAAATTTTAGCAACTTGTTCAGTTCTAAATATATAAGGAAATATGGCTACTGGTTTCAGCCTTTTTAACCAGTAAAAAAAACCAAAATTTATTGAAGGATATATATCGAGAAAAATGTACTATCGAATATCAAATAACGTCAAGTTTATCCCGGCACGCAGGAGAGCCTACATTGCTTTGTTAGGACCATCAACTGTGCCAATCGCAGTGTTGAATATCCACGTGTGAGAGGGTAAAAAATTAAGGTTGTCTCATATTGAAAATAAATCATAATTCTAGGTGGTTAATATAATATAGTCCGACCCAGGGCTGGCTCAAGCCAAATGGAGGCCGCCGTATAAATTAGTAGACCTTTTATATAACTTTTAATATACAATTATTTAAAATTATTTGAAAATTATTAAATTTAATATAAAATATTTAAAGGCCCCATTAATGTTTTTTATATGCTCATATATAACATCAGGGCTCCATAACTTGCACAATTAAAAAATTTATAGGACATTTTTTCTCTTTAAGTAAAGTTCAAAAATCTGAAAAATAATTAGGAGATATAGGAAAAACACATCACTTTTTTTTTGTCGAAAAACATATCACTTGATGAATAAAAAGACAATCCACTTATGATAAAAATATGAAAAGATTGCATCTTGCCACTTGTCATTCCTTTTTTTTCCTTAGCTCAGTTGTTTTTTTATTTCTTGGATCATTTACAACAAAGGTGTTATTTATGGGGCCTTGCTCAGAGTGAGGCCTTAGGCTATCACCTAAGTTGCCTTACCCTTGAGCCGGCACAAACCTATAGGTTTAAACTTTTAGGTTAACTGATATCTCTATATGCTATATTATGAGTCCACTAGAAAACTCCCCACTTGTCGTTTATCTTTTCAACAAATACTATAGAAGTTGATGGTGTGATCCGGAGAGAAGTTTGTAATATCGAAAAAAAAACACTTCAAAAAGAGGAGGGAGCAAGGTGTGAAGGGAGAAGCACAAAATGGATCTTAAGGAGGCCCAAGAGAAAAGTAGCCTATTGGATCGGGCTTCATTCGAGGGAATCAAAAAGGGAAGCAAGTTATTGTGCAGTTGCAAAGCGATCTTAGGAAGGTGCCCTAAGAAAAAAAGGTAGGATTGAGAGGCTTCTACTCAATAAGAAGTGTGTGATATGATCTATAAATTACCTATAGCCTTTAAGCTTTTAGGTTAAATGATATCCCTGTATGCTATATTATAAGCCCAAACTCACCGAGTTGTTTATCTCCCCAAGACGCATAAAGGTGGAGGAAAAAGGATAAGCATTAATGCTAAACGCATATAATCGTACTGAAGATTCGGTCTGCCTACGTACGGTGCAGGATGCATGTTGAGCGGTCCACTTTGAAAAACTTGTTCATAAATAGCTAGGAAGCTCTCACATAAGTGTCTAAAGATCAGCATCTTATCTTCATCTTGCCAAAGTAACCAAAGATGCCCATGACTTCCTTTAAACACCACTCTTATCACATAAAGGATTGAAGAGCATCTATCTCCCAACTCAAAAAGAAAAAGAAAAAGAGAGAGAGATGGATGCCTTTACTTCTAAGAATAAAACTTTGCTGCAGTACTAAACTGAAACATGGAATGAGTTCTTTGTCGTGAAATAATAAAAAAGAAACTAAAGTTTACGCGTGGAATTGTTGCTTTTATATCATGGACATGATATTCTCCTTTTTTTTTTTGTGTTCCGTTTATATTTTGGTATGCACACCGTGGGAATCAATACCAAGTTACCAACCCAACTCATTGGCTCATTGCTAAGAATATAGGTAGTGATATTGGATTGTGGGGCCTACTGATCGAATGGCATCTTCGACTCTGACATTCTATAAAAAACAGCATTGCATGCAAGAAGATGTATCTGAGGAAATGGGGACGGGGTGGTCACAAGCTGAGGTTTCTCATGAGCCGTGGCCAAGTGAGGAATCCAGCAAAACCAGGGGAAGGGACGTGCAAATAGAAGCAAAGCCCAGTGAGAGTACCATATTAGCCAACGGAGGGGAGAAAGTAGCTGCTCAAGTGACACTCCCACATAACTACGAAGCAATATTGAAAGATGCAGACTCACCGATTGACAAGTCCTCCACGGGCAGGCTGTATGATCAGCTCCGCGCTGGGGTACTGTTAAACCAAAAGACAAAGGCAAGTTCAAATTCATCTCAGCATACCCAAAAAAAAAACGACACAGACAAACGACTCTTTTCTTACGTAGGTTTTCTCAAAAAAGGAAAACTATCTTTAACGTAGGGAACATAAAGGCCACAAAACCCTCCCTTCGATTTGTTTTCCATTTTCCCGTTCTCTCTCTCTCTCTCTTAATTTTTTTTTCCTTCCCCCGGCCTTCTCTTGGGTATGGGGTCCTCATTCCTTCTTATTATTACTGCATGCAGAAGTACTGGGTTGACAAGAAATCCAACAGCAACTGTTTCTTCTTGTATGCAAGAAATCTGTCAATCACTTGGGCTGAAGACAATCGTTACTGGCGCTGGCCATGCATTCGAGAAACAAGGTACGTATAACCTAGCATTAATCTCTAGTTCTAATTATATTTCTTCCGCTCTCGATCGAGATCATTTTCAGTTGGCCGGGGTTTCGATCGATTTATTACGGAGAAACATACTTAGATAATTCTTTCTGGACTTGCCTGTTGGTAAATTATTTCTTGCCAACCCGATATCTGTATTAACTAAACAAAAGAAATAGGGAAAAGGACAGATTTATTGGGTTTTTTTTAATCGTTCTCTAAACAATTTTTAAGCTTTACGCACAGACAAAACAAGGTTAAATACAAAACGCTTACAAAAAAAGAAAAAAAAAAGGTTAAAGGGAAGAGAAAAGAGTAGACACAAATATAGAAGTACTCATTCACGCATGTGTCTTTCACGAGTAATGATCAGTTGCTAACTATTGTAAGGTCAACACTGCAGTGATGCTACCGTTGTCGACGTCGTTGAATTGTTAGACGTATGTTGGCTTGAAGTGCATGGAAGATTCGAGACAGCAAAGCTCTCACCAGGAACCCCATATGAAGTAGCGTTTGTGATAATGCTGAGTGATCCAGCTTATGGATGGGAAGTTCCGGTGAATGTCAAACTTACCCTACCAGATGGAACCAAGCAAGAACACAAAGAAAATTTGATGAAAAAGCCAAGAGGCGAATGGATAGAAATCCCAGCAGGCGAGTTTGTAACATCGCCAGAAAAGACCGGAGAAATAGAATTCTCAATCTACGAATATCAAGGTGGGAAATGGAAAAGAGGGCTTATCATCAAGGGAGTCGCCATTCGGCCCAAAAATAACGGACAACATGATTAATCAAATGTACTATTTCGATATATTACTTTCTGGCTATATATGAATGTTAAATTTGCCCGAATGGGAGAAATAATGCTGGGTATATAATTCTGGGGGTAATTGCATATTACGCCCTCTAATTAGTTAAAATCAATCTGGTCACCCGAAGTTTCAAAACAGAGATTTGTTTTCTTTATGTTCCGAACATGATTAATTTTCGTCTTCCGTTTAATTTGGACTTTAAGTAAACAGAAAAACATTCAAAATGATCAAAATATCCCTCCAAGATAAAATATAAAAATATAAAAATTTCAAGAAATAAATTACTAAAATAGAGTTTCAATAATTTTATTTAAAAAATATTTCTTTTATATATTATTTTATAATGAATTTTTAAATATTTTTCAATAGTTGTCTTGGAGGGTTATTTTAGTCATTTTGTATGTAGTTTAACGGTTATTAAAAACGGAAGGCGGAGATTAATCATGTTCAAAACATAAGAGATCGTTTTAAAATTTAGAAGGATGAGATTGATTTTAGCTTATAATTTACTATGACATTACCCCTACTAATGGGTGATCTGCTTACTGAGTCCACAGATCTTCTTCAACTGGTCAGCATAGCCAATGCAAACTATGTCAAGTTGCTCTTTCCTCTAAAAGGTATTCTCATGGTCAGTCCCATCTCACTGGGTTAAAAGCAAAGACTTCCGAGTCAATGAGTACAACTTCATTTATAATTTTATATGTACACCTGGAAGAAGACCGACGTCAATACAAAAGCGTGTAAATGCTCTGAAGATGGTGGAAACTATTATGCGTATCATGCACATGGGAAGGAATTAGAGTCAATTAGCAAAATGGAATTCCATGATCATAAGCTCAACTGAACTCAACTGAGCATTATGGAACTTCAAGATCATACGACGGTGTACATCTATAAGGAACATGCACAAAAATACCATCAGTGGGACAGCGATTTAACATTAATCCTCACACAGGAAGAAAATACACCCAGACAATCACAAAAACCCTATGAGCACGTTTGCTTCTGTAATGGATATATACAAGGTCACCGGTGTATATAAATATATGCTTGCAGCTGATATACATGTAAGACTCTTACGCGATACATGGCGATACATGCTAAGAGTAGCAATAGAGAAAAGAGCAAAAACATCAGCTTTTCTTCCAGCATCAGAATCTTCAAAGATTCTTCATGGATAAGCATCATAACCGTATGTGCTCCATTCAGTCTCATTTTCATCTATCAGTTCTCGGAATCCTTCTATGTCAGTGTGAATTCAACAAATTATATTGCAGCCAGTTTTGCGGTCATCCCGTTTGGGCTATCAGATGGGTTCCCCGTAAGCTCAATCAGCAGGCTCACTTGCTTGCCCAGTGAGTTGTTTCTCGGCGGCTGTCGGGTTACACAGACCCTAATTGCATTCCGTTGCATATCTTACCTTGTGACTCAGAACAGTGCTTTTGTTTAGTTGTTTTAATATATTGCTTTTACTAAGAAACAAAAAAAAGAATTCAACAAATTAAGTCTTTAGTTATTCTTTTTCGGGCCCAAGGTCAGGGAAATGGCATTCCCTTTTATTTCCCTTCCACAGTATTATTCTTAATATACATGAAAATCGGCAAGATGAAGATATCATGAAGCCACTAAAAGAAACCCAGGTACGTCGTAAGGATACAAATGACCTGAACGCCCTAAAGATCTGGGAGAAAATACCCTACATTGAAATCCAGCAAAGAGGTGGAAGATGAGAACATAATCTGCTGCACAAGTGAAGAAAGCCTGCACAAAATAATCTCAACATACAGGAAACGAAAATTAGGAAATTTGGAGAGGGTACATTCATCATAAGTGCACCAAGTGGGTTATACAAGTCCCTTCGATGTGTATATATATCTACATTATAGGCTGAAATACGCAAAACCTAATTCTTAGAGCCATCAGGAATATTTCATTCCTTTATAATGCAAATACTTAGGGAGACTACTTTATATTGGGTAAGAAAGAACAACGATTTTAATGCATTGTCATGTGTGGGTGTGAGATGCAGAGAGAGAGGATACATTGATCTGGAGCAGGAGACAGCCTATACTTAGTGAATAAAGCAATGGTGTCGTGTCAATTTAATCAAATTTCATGGGCTGAACATATTGTGATGACCCAGCGGGTTAAACGATGGCCCAGATAATCTGATATGTGTATCTTCCAATATCCCAAGTTGCCTATGTCTAGGATCTGTGCCCTAGCAAGCAAGTTTATACTAACTAGGAGGGAAAATGGAACCATATCGGCTGGGGTATTATAAAACAAGTAACACCAATTCAAGGTACACCAGATGGCAGCCTGTGTATGATCTGTGCACTAGCAAGCAAGTTTATATTAACTAAGAAGGAAAATGAAATCATAGCACATGAAACAAGTAAAAACAATTCAAGGGCACAGTAGACATCACCTGTGCTGCGGTAAAATTGGCAACAAAAACAGAAATCCGAGCATCTCAAAGATCCGCGCGGTAATTTTCAGGCTTATACCACAATGAGAAATCAATTCCTTTGCTCTTCAATTTCTCTGTTGCAGGCCCAATTCTTTCTAAAAGCTGCATTTTTAAGAAGCAAAAAAATTAACAATTTAAGAAAAATAGGCATACACTAATGAAATATTCTAGTATGTTCTTTCTTGTCTTTTTTGGAGCAAAAAGGGCAGCAAGGAGGGAGGGAGAAGAATACCAGAACTTAGAATGGCTCAACTTGATTTTAGTAATATTCACTGAGGAACCCCTCATGAGGGATCTAGATAGGCCAGCAAACGAGCCATAACTTGACCTCATTATGTTTTTTCCTTTCAGTTTCAGCAATTTCATGTATAAAACACGATTGCAGTTTCAATCCAATGAAGATAATTAACATCATATACCCAATTGAAGAATAACCAAAATTCTTCATGTTGAATCCCCCCACGAGAAAAGAAGTTTGTGAGAGAGAATATTGAAGCTTAAGAATAATACTCATATAGCTTCTTCTTTTTTTTTTTTGATAAGTGAATAATACTCATAGGGCTGTGCTGGGCGTCCCGCCCCACGTCCCGCCAGCATCCCACTGGCTGACGTGGCGGTGGGGCCCACGTGGGGCCCAGCCATTTCATTGGCTGAAATTGCTGGGCCCCACGTGGGCCCCACCCCCACGTCAGCCAGCGGGATGCTGGCGGGACGTGGGGCATTTCCCAATACTCATATAGCTGTCAAGAAAATTGTTTAAGAAGCACTTTTGGAACAAGGGTATTGCAAGGGCTTCGATTTTATATATTCCTAATCAAATTTCATAATTCTAAGTCGAGCTATCTCTGATCCTAGATAGTATTGAAAGGAAAGTCCAAACAGTATCTGACTAAAGCAAAAAAATAAAGGACTAATCTGCTCTAGAAAACTTAGTATTTGATCAAAGCACTTAGGTGATTGCAGAACGGGGGAACTCAAGAAGGCAATGCATCCTACAAATCACCTGTCCCAAATCTGGACAAGTAATGGTCAACTGTGAAATAAGCGGAGAAGGAAAAATTAAAAAGAACAAGAACATGAACCAAATAAAAATAAGAAAGTGTTATATCACCTGTCTCAAATGCTGAACATAATGGAAAGAGCTAAATGCAACTATTTATTTAATTATTTAGCAATCCTCTTTTGGAGTAAAGAGTAGAGTTAGGGTTTTGAACTTAAGACCATTACGTTAAGATTATGTTAAATCGCCAATTGCTCCAAAAGTTTAAGTTAATGCAAGAGATCAACATAGAAATAATTTTCTTCATTTTTTTATGTTTCCTTTTCTCTCTCTTTCCTTTGAGGGAGCGGGGAAGGAGCTTTGGGAATTCTTTTTTCCCCCAGCAAAGTAATGCAATTATATTAAGTAAAATATGAGATGTACACAAGGCAAGTTTTCCCACGAGTCTATGTATTGCATGTCAGCACTAAAATAGATGATTGTGGAAAAACAACCAGCAACGACTAACCTTTTCATGCAGCACACCATTGGATACCAAAATAGACCTATCAAACATACAAAACTTTCCACCATCCATACGAGTAACTGTGCCACCAGCTTCTTCAACTATCTGCATTAAAGGAAAATGAAACAATTATATAAATTAGCAAAAGACAAATTTGAACAGATCAATTCCTTGAAGAAACAATTAATTTGGAAAACTTTAGCACATAATCTCAGTGAAGCATATAGATTCTCTCAATCACTAGCAGGGTTCTCCACGGGAAGGATAATGTTTGACATAAGTCAAAAAGCCTTGGATTATTCTGGAACTTTATATCAGCACACACCCACGTTCTCAGCTGACTGCCAGTATTGGCCACCACCAAAAAAAAACACACACACACACCTTGTTTCAGAACCATGTAGGAACCCTCTCTGGTTCCACATGGCTCACTAGGTGCCATTGCAACTCTACCCCCACCCCCCCCCCCCCCCCCCAAAAAAAAGAAGAAGAAAAAAAAAACAGGCACGTGATACAAACTAAGAATGCATGAAGAGTTTGCGGGAGGGGCCGCTCATACACATGATGAACGAGCATTTCTCCAAAGTCAATGACTTGATTTACTCACAGCTTTTCTCTACAATGCTTCTCATTTCACCAAGTTTATAATAAATTTATTCAATGGGTATTTATCAAAACCACTTGCACGAACAACAAAAATTACCAAAGCACCAGCTGCCATATCCCATGGCTTTAGACGATACTCCCAATAGGCTTCTGCAATCCCAAAGGCTACATGGCACATGTCCACTGCAGCAGCCCCAAGCCTTCTTACACCCTGAACATTACAATGAGTTAAACGAGAAACACCACTGACACACAGGCAAAGAGAGAAGAGGGGAAGGCATGAACCAAATTACTTGGACACCAGCTCAACAAATACTAAAAAAAAAAACATGCATACCCGGCTGACATCAGTGAATTCTTTAAATAATTCCATGTTTGTAGCCCATGGATCATCGTGTTCATACCCGAACCCTGTTATTAGAAGGGAACGCTCCACCTTAACACAGGTAGACAAAAATGAGCACCGCTAGCCTTGAGAAAATAATTAAGCATATAGTCAATAGTAATCCAATTTACTTGATGAAGTCAAACGAAATTTCTATCAAAAGCATTCTCAATAAAAGAGGAGAAGCAACATAAAAAAGATTTAGAGACAGATGACATATGCTTCCTGTAAGAAAAAGTCCGACATTTTTCAGGTATGTAAATTGTCATCACCAGAATCACATCAATCAGAAAGTATGTCACTCTTGGCACCTACTTAAACTAAACAACTACACAGGTATTATACTACAGAAAACAGCTCATGAATGGTCACTCACCTGATTAGTTCGACTCACGTGAACTTTTTGGCCATTACAGAGTGCTCCCCCACCTGTCATAATAAAGAACAATTTGCAACTACTGATTTATTATTTACTAAGACAATAAAATGAAGTCAGCGAACTAGTCAGAACTTTCTTACCAGCAGTTGCAGAAAAGATGCGGGTGTTCCAACACATTGGCCCCCCAACAAACTCTACCTGCAATTAACAAGCACAAAATAATCTTCCTTTCCATTTCAACAAGTACAATATATTATAGAATGTATTCCGCTAAAAAAATGTAAGGGTTAATATTGTTGCCTCTCTATAACTTGTCTTGTTCTCCTCCATTAAGGCTTATTTGCTTGAAGAGTTTGCAACAAAAGTTACTTTCCTGGCTAAACCTCACTTGCAGGTGGTTTAGACTTGTGGTGCTATTTCTCTTGAAAATTCATTTTTCTTGTACTTATCCATGGACACGCTGTGGCTGTACTATATGCCACAATTTGGAAGAAGTGGATTTTCCTCTGCCCTAAGTTTAGTCATTGCTTATTTTCAAACTGATGATCACCCCTTTCTCTAAACTAAGCCAGTGTCCAACAGAATTCAGCTCGCCATCTCAAATTCTTACAAATCCCATAGCATTGCATAAGTAAAAGGATGAAAGAATTTGAAATGAGTAATATTGAAGCATTTTGGAATCCTTTACAAGTCTTCATTATGAATAGCTCAAGCTGCCTAAAACATGGATAACAGGAGAATGCAGCCAGATACATAAATGCAAAATGCCACAAACTCTGAAAGGCAATACAATGGGCATATGCTTTTGTCAATTTTGTATTTCTTTTTCTTTTCTCTTTTCTCTTTTCTCTTTTAATTCAGAAAGGGAGAAGGGGGAGGAGAAGTGTCTGAGCATTTTGAACGCAAACATCCAACATTTTGGATTGTATAATCTGCATATTCTCCTTGTCTCGGGATTTCCATCTTAGCCAAAATGGAGTCAGATGCTTCGTCCAGGATAGATCACTAAGTCAGTGATTAAAGCCAGTAACTGGAACAGCCTCCTGCTTTTTATGTGAAACTCTTAGATTTCCTATAGGTCAGGGAAATGTCCCTCGAAAAAATCTAGGAGAAATTTATTAGACTAGAAGTACCATGTATTACTTAACAGTTCACTTGATATTGACCCCTCAGGGAATTAATACTAATGTTTTGATATCATTAGCAGCCGATAACCCAATAAAGAGTAATAGGAAAACAGTCCAAAACAATTAAAATTATGCACTCCATACCACCGAAGCAGCAGCTGGTTTCCCTCGAAATAGAACTCCCACAGAAACTGCAAAGCTTGGGTAGCCATGAGCAAAGTTTGTCGTTCCGTCTAGAAGAGTAACAGAAGTCAGATAACTTATGATGCGAAACCACCTTACTTCTTTAATCCGTACATTTAAAGGTAAAACATTAAGGAACAACCACATGCAAGATATAAAGTAATATGTAGAAAGATACATGGGGTCGGGTACATCTGACACAGTCTAAAAAGGTTGAATCTGTCCTGTAATAAGTCATTTTTTAATATGAATCCCTTATCTTTCATTTACCTTGTATCACTTTTGATTAAATAAAAAACAATAAGCCAAATAAACTTCACTTTTGTGTCGACTTTTATATGTCCCAAAAATTGAATGCTACACTCTGCATTTCAGTTCTCTCCTTGATAGTTTATGTCACTGAGCTGGCATGTCCAACATATATTTTATCATCCCTGGAGTTTCTAAAGTCCTAAGTCTTATTTTATAGCTAGATCTAGGTCAGGATGTATAATGAGCAGCGTGTTGAGCAAGAGATGGCTATATCCATCCTATTTTTGCACCAAGTGGGTCATTGACAGTATTAAGAGTTGAACTTATCCCCATTCACAGAAGTTTTTCCTTCTCTTTTTCGTTTTCTTTTTGTCTTGTCAAGTCGTCCATCTCCAGGAATGTACATTAACAGTTTGACATATGTAGCTTTCATTCCCAAGAAAACTATGTATTGAGAGAGACAACCTAAAGGATCAATGCACCATAGATAGTCAGATGAAGTGTCTCCTATTACACCTCCCTCCTCCCCAAGAATGAGGTGATCTTTAAAATTCTTTTTAACAACTTCTAAAATAGCATCCTCGCTCATTTTGTCAGTCCTGCAAGTAAATATTGTCAGATTGTGAAATTTTGTTGGCCAGAATCTAACTATTTTTTAAAGAACAATAACAAATAAGACATAATTGACAATCCAAAATCTGATGCAATCACAAATGATATGAAAAGTGTCACCTGGAGCAGGGAGTCAGAATAGTCAAACATTTCTGAGATCTAAAATAGCATATATGGAGCATCCAAAACTGACTTCTTTAGTCTACATAATTGGGTTTATGCATCACCAATAGAGAGAGAGAGAGAGAGAGAGAGAGAGAGAGAAGCGAAGGGAGATAGACAGAGGGCATATTTCTCAAAAACCTCTCTCTACCGTAGAAGGCTGAGCATATATTTGTGAAAATGGGACTTTAAAGGTCAGGGAAACCGTTTTTTAATCATTGCATGGCAAGACTTCTTTTCCCCTTCCCATACATTAAGAAAACTAATAGTAAGCAATCAAGCCCATTTTAAGCTTAATCTCACCAAAACAAATTGTCACCTCCTAGATGGTGAAAAATGTATCCACTGTATGACATATGTTAGGTATCAAGATGTTACAGTTGCAATAGTACTACAAAGATACCATACGTTATTAATGACTCCACAACACAGTAACACAATAAACCGAAACCCATGCTCCAAAGAAGACATTTAATGTTTACAAAAGGGCATTTTTTGATAAATAAATGGGAGCCAGGAAAGAAAGAAAAAACAAAACAAGCATATGATCAGCAAAGGAATTACCTAACAGCAAATAGAGACCAAGGAACCCTTACTAAAGTGAAGTCTCATAGACTCATTCTAGGAAAGCTATGACAAAAGACACCCTTGTCTAGAAACACTGCGACCTCCCTATTTCACAGATGTGTAGATATTTCAAGACATACAAATTACATTAGATAGAACACCTTCAACATTTTCACCATAATGGTCAAAGCTCTCACAATGATCCCAAAAAAAATGATATTCTCTCTTCCTTGAGTGATGCAGGACAAACAAGCTGAAAATAGGATTATCGTACTGTAGCAGTACTACCCAGCTGTACTTTCTTTTCTTTTTTGTGCGTGTTGTTTTCCTGAGGGTAATTGAGTCTCTTTTCTACTTGTATTTTTTGTGCAAGCCTAGGATTAACTAGAATCAAATGCTATGACCAGTAATTAATACAGTTTTTTCTTCTTATAAATATGAGATAATTAAGTCCTTGTAGGACACGACTTATTATTGTCAATGAAAAACTATCCTATGGTAAATGTTCATGTGATTTGGCTACCTAAAACAGAGGTTGTCCCTTTATTTCTGTTTAACAAACATAAGCGTTAGAGAGATTGAAGTGTGCCTTTCGCTCATCGTCCTCCCAACTGCATCATAAAGCTTGACTAGAACTCCTGCAAGTAGGTAATCTGACATCTAAGTAGTAAGACAAACTCCATTTTAAGGAATGTAGTGACGTCATGTGTGTAATCATCCACAAAGCACAAATGTGGCAAAAGTTGGGGACAGGTCAAAGTAGTAAGACCAATAAAGACGCCCTCATCATGGAAAAAAACTTCATTCAAAATCTCTTGGAGCTATCATACTTCAATCACGTAAACCTGACTTTTGAAGTAGAAACAATGTCAAATCTGTTGCTTGAATCTCACGAGTAAGACATAAATAATGTATTCACATTTGCGATGGACACTTCAGCAGACTATTGGAAAAGCAAGGTAATCTATAGTGAAGAGCAAATAAAAAAATCTTGTTTCTATGCTAGGAAGACATTGGAATCATAGAACTACAAGTTATCTGAAACAGAGAAACATAAACCACTTGCAAAAAAATTCCTCACAAAATCCTTACTCAGTCACCAAGTCAGTTAGTCCTTTATAGGTAATATTCCGAGGCTTATTAACAGCATCCATCACAACCTGGAAAGAAAAGTGAACAACCTGAACCCTTCTGCAGAGAGAAGAAGGAAAGTGCGGGAGAGAAAGATGACAATAATTTTCAGTTATGAATTTTTCAGTATAAAGTCAAGTTATGAAAATTACTCTTATCACCTACTCCTCCATTGAAACTAGCATTCACAATGAGATCACCTTCTGAACTATCACGCCCCAAATGGAAAAAAATCAACTAGATACACGAATGTATAATTTCTAAAGCTCACGAACTGCCCAGCTTTCAAACCGGACCACATTTAAGAAGTTGTAAACCGTGATGTAACTGAGAATTTCTTTTTGTGGTGGTTGGTGGTTGTTGGGGGGATGGGGGGGGGGGTTGCATTGAACAAACCTCAGCACCAGTCTTAGCCGCAGATTCAACCACCTGAATGAGCTGACCGGGTGGAATGGGTCCAGTTGATTGGGCACCAATCTTTGGGTACTGTTTCTGGTTGGGAAACTCAGATAAAACAGCCTTTGTGCAAAGTCCTCTTACGGGTTTGGCCTCGAAAAATCGAATCCCTCCAAACCCATGTTGGGATTTCTTGATAAAATCCAATGGAAGACACGAGTTTTTAGGCGTTGGTGGTGGAACCAACCTGGGTATTTGAGAAAATTTCAGAGGAATGCCAGAGGAGACCATGGACCTTCCCATTCGAATTGAACGAAAATTGAACTTTTCCAAATTTTTCTCGAGTATCTATGCAATGTATTTGAAGCCTTCAGAGGAATGGGACTAGAGGTACTGTGCTTGTGCCACAGATTTTGTAGTATCAGATGAAGAAGACGAAGGACTGTTTGTTACGTTTATTGTTCTGCTTATTTGTCCGTTGGTTTTTTTTTTTTTTGTTCAGGCAACTGAAAACACTCTAATATCAACAGACACCTTTCTACTCCACAGATCTATGAGCCGTAACTAGACCCACGGGCGTCATGATCAACAACTCAATCCATGGGCCGGTTACAAGCCCTACATTACAATTCATGATCTTCCAAGTTTTTCGGCCGCCGTTCACCACCACTGTCTGATGAATTCCCATGAATAGCCCCAAATCTATCACCCAGCATCCACATTGCGCCTGTTTGGGCCTGAATAGGTGTCATGGCCCAACACAACTTCGACGCAGATTGTATCTACACGTAATGGTAGACAAGTTAATTCTCCTGATGCGGATTATTCAACTAACCATACAAAAGATTTTCCCATCTTGGTCCCTCAGAAACTTCTTAACCCGGTCCCGCAAATCATCTAGAAGCAATTTATTAATACATCCAAAGAGACTTCCGGCTACTTTCCTGGGTCCTGAAGTTTGAAAGTGAATGAGAACGCATCCACCATGCAACGACAAAGCGAACTGGTCTCTGTTACCAGAGCATTAAGTCTTATTTGTTACGCGTTTGCGCCGGCACCAACTACTGGAAGTTTTCTCAGCTTTGCATTAAATTGGAGATATAAGAAGTCTAATTAAGCCTCACAAGTCCTGGCATCCATTTCCCTGACCCTGCCATCCCCTTCTCTATCAGATTGATACTTTTGTGCTTGAGAAATATTTCATTTATTAGGTCATGAGCCAATACAACTATCCTCCGGCCCCAGGTACGTGATATCTGCTAAATCATATGGTCTGCATGCAGAGGAAAGAAGCAAATTTGGCCAAATTTTCCATTCTTTTGCGTTAATTGAAAGAAAACTTCCAAGACGGAATTACCATATGGAATGAAATCCTGTTTTTTCTTTCTTTCTATCGTGCTTTCCAATACAGCTATGAAGATGTTCTGGTATTGTCAATATTCTTGACAATTGTGTTCATAACTTGCTATTTGGTTCTGTAGGGGTATATCCGCCGGCACCCCGGGTGCCTTATGCATCATATCCTCCTCCACCGGGTCAAGTTTATCCTCCTCCTTCTGCTCCGCCCCTATTCTATCCACCGCCGGTCCAAGCGGGTTACCCACAGGGGCCATTTGTAGCTCCACCACCAGTTGGTTACCCCATGAAAAATGGTCCTGGTTACCCACAACAACCACATAACCCAGACACTCATGCAAAATCTAAGCACAGGGGTGGTGGATTCTGGAAGGGATGGTAAGCCTCTTGATCACTATCTCTCTCTTTCTTTGTTATTTATCTATAAGCACAGTGGATTCTGGATTAATTATAATAAGGGAAAAAATACAATTTTCACCCACAAACTACCATAAGTTTTACACTTTGCACCCTAAACTATCAATTTTGATACATTGCACCCTCTAACTACCAATTTTTAACATTTTGCACCCTATGTCAAATTTGTAGACTGAAACGACGAAAATACTACCCATTTTGTATATATTAAAGATATTGTTGTCAATTCATTAATTTATTAAGGGTATTATTATCAATTAGAGGGTGCAAAGTGTTTAATATTAGTAGTTTGAGGGTGTAATATGTCGAAGTTGGTAGTTTAGGGTGTAAAGTGTCTAACATTGGTAGTTTGAGGGTGCAATATCTTAAAGATGATAGTTTGGAGTGTAATGTGTCATTACCTGGTAGTTTATGGGTGAAAAGTGTATTTTCCCTTATAATAATTTGCTTACATATCTATTTCTATGTTGCAGTTGCGGTGCGTTATGTTGCTGCTGCCTCTTGGATATCTGTTTTTAAGGATTCTGTTTTTTTTTCTTCGCCTGTTTTTAAGGATTATGTATTCTTTATCCATATACTTCCTTTTCTCTTTGTCTTTACCTTGTTAGACGAGGTTTTTATTGTCTTTTTATTATGTATTGCTGTAATATCTCACTATGTTATGAAGTTCTCATAGGACCATTTTTTTATTGGATTATTAAGTCGCACGATCAAGTTAATGAGACATGTATAATATATGCGCTAATTATAATATAAACTGCGTTATAACTTGTTATGTGCCTACGCGTAACAGTGTTGATCTTTTCGAAAAAAAGTAACAAAACTCCTATATTTTCATTTAATTTACGGAAAAGGGCGACCACATAAACCAGAATTTGTTTAGAAATGAATTTTCTCAGCTACTTAATTCATGTTTGGTGTCTTACGAGTTTACAAAAGAGATTCCGTTCGAATGCCTTGTGAATTTTTTTGAATGCTTTGTGAATTATTCAGAGTGCCTCCTCCTAACCTCTGTCCTCGTCGGAGGGAGCATTTCGGGTGGTGTTGGGAAGGGGGAGGGACGAATCGAAGCGACACAGGACTGAATCTCAGTAGATCTTTACAGCAAGGTCACTCTGCCACTTACAATACTTTGTTACGTATTTAAGTCGTCTGCAAAGGATTCTACCCGCCGTTCGATAGAAATTACACTTCAAGGCGGCCCGCACCGCTATTCCGCCGAGAGGGCTTTACCAACGACACGTGCCTCTGGGGGCCGGATGGCCCCTATTGCAGGTCAGCAATCGGGCGGCGGGCGCACGTGTCGGTTCTAAGACAAATTAAAAATACATTTAAAAGAGTCATTAAGTCTTACTTACAAAGAAAAAAATCTTAAACCTTAATGGAAATAAAATAGGAATTTCAATCTAACAAGATAAGCATCAGTCTAACTAAGAGTTGGAAATTTTCTGGCCCAAAAATTTTAGCTATTGTGGTCAAAGATTACTGCTTTTCTCAGGGGATGCATCTTATATTGTTTCTAAATGGAGAGTCATGCTTAAGGCCTTGATCTCTTGAACCCTGCAAATGTGTGTGTAATTTTGTTTGCAACTCTAAAGTCCCCATTTAATGGGTGCCACGAAGTTAATAACACGGGAGAAACGATGCGATGACGACTAACCTTTTCAATTCAAGTGAGCCACTCAAATTAATTGTGACGGGATGGGCTTGAATTTGATGCCCATTCCCACAATGGCCGTGTCTAGCTTGTTCTAAGTCTTAAACAAATATTCACTCTCTTCATTTTTTATAAATTTTCGTAAATTATCTTTTACTTTTTTATCATCTATCATATTCTAAAATTTTAACAATCAAACACAACCGAAAGTTCAAATAATATATTTTTGTACCAAAAAACATATCTGACATATTATATTACTAACTTTTAACAAACCAAATTTAAGTAATGAATCAATTATGTAATAGAATTTTTTAGATTTAGGCTTAAATGCTAAAAAGGTCCTTGTGGTTTAAAGTTTTTTCAAAAAAGTATTTGTACTTCAAGTTGGATGGATTTTGGTTCCTGTACTTCATACGTCTTCTCAAAAAAGTCTCTCCGTCAGTATGACTCCACCAATTTAACGTTTTCTACCGCGTGCCTAACGAAGGTCCACGCCGTCCTCAATCACGAGCTGACACGTGGACAAGCAATATCTTTTCCTCAGTTGCGTCATGTCACGTGACACACAAGGGGTCTACGTCGTCCTAATTGAAACACTGCATTTTTTGCCTCTCGAATTCATCCCCTTTAGCTAAACAAATAACCCTCTACCCTCTCTGCAACCCTAACAACAAAATCAAATCAAATCTCCGAAATCATCCAAGGCATGACGTCTTCATTTCTACGGCATCCTCTCAGGGGAACGATGACAATGAGATCTCTACAGCTCCGGTGTGTAAATGCGGTATACGAGCAAAGTCGAAGAGGAGCACGACTACCGCTAATCCAGGCTGTCGCTTTATGACTGCGTCCTTTTTAGAAAACAGGTGGTTTCTTGCATCATTTTGTTCGATTGTAATGTTTAAAGGTTATTTTTTACATTAATAGTGTACATTTTTGGGGAAAATGCAGTTTTGGATGCATTTTTTTTGTATGTTGTCGTTAGTTTTGTATGCAAGAAATGGTTCTGTCTGTATAACATTGCATATATTTTTTTGTATTTTGCAGGATCATGTGCCATGTGATTTCTTTATATGGATAGATCCACTAGTTGAGATTGGAAATGATGAGATGTTGGCTGATCTTGTTCGTAAGCTTAAAATGATGGATGAACAACAATGCATGATAGATGAAAAACTTCGATTGATGGATAAAAAACTTTGAATGATGGATGAAAAATTGTGTTGGCAACAAACATGGGAGTAGTGATTGTAGGCAATATTAGTTGGTTTTTGTGCTATGTTCTTGTGTTATTTGCTAATGTAGTGAAGGGATGTTGTGTGTTAGCCATTTTGAATTTGTACAAAACTGTAAGTAGGGTTGTTCAATGCCGGTTTAAGGTTTGCAACCCCTCCCCCATTTGTTCACAAACCCTAAGGGAAATATCCCGAATCCCACCCCCCGCCTTTTCCATTTCTCCCGGATTTTTTATTTTTTTATTTTTTTATTTTTATAATAACAAAACGAATCGTTTTGTTTTAAACCCCCGAAGGGGAGCTAAAAGTAGCGTTCCAATCAGGATGACGTAGACCCCTTGCGTGACACGTAACATGGCGTAGCTGAGAAGAGAGATATTGTGTGTCCACGTGTCAGCTCGCGATTGGGGACGACGTGGACCTCCGTTAGACACGTGGTAGAAAACGTTAAATTGATGGGATCACACTGACATATGAACTTTTTTGGGAAGACGTATGAAGTACATAGACCAAAATCATCCAACTTGAAGTACAAAGACTTTTTTGGGAAAACCTTAAACCAGATAAACCTTTTTAGCATTTAAGCCTTAGATTTATAGGTTTTTTGGTTCATCCGAATTATTTATCTAAGAAAGATCTACATTGAAATCGGAGTTGGGGTGTGTATTGTCAAAGTTGTTAGTCTATTACAACCTCATTTTTATTAGTAGGAAAAAAAATAAATCACAAGATTAGTCCGTTTAGATTTATACTAATGATTTGTTAAACATCAATATCATTGCTCTCCATAATTAAATCTATAAAATATACCGAATTTTAACGCAGATGAATGACCTTTAAAGATATTTTTTTTAGGAACAATCTGTCTCTCGGAAATAGCAAGGAGGTTCTTTGCTTGGACCCTTTTCAGGTTTTTCATTTGAAAAACTTGCCCGTAAAACTCTCCTATTCATTGGAAGATTGAAACGCAGTTAAGCAGCTTTAGGAGTCCTGGCCGCCATGGCCAAAACTTAAGTCGAAAGACTTAAACCAGCTCTCAACTAAATTGAACTCCCTTAAATATTCATCGTGGACCTTGAGCTGGACGAAACAAATCGTGGATACCCGATACAATCCGATCTTGTCCCTTGACCTCTCGTAGTTCGACGGAGCATCCTCGTCTCACTTTCCTCTTCAGAGTTGAGCGTTTTCCCAGCGCCTTAGCTCTACGCCTCATGGCCAAGCCCGAGCCCAGGGCTCGAACCCTCATCGAACCACTGGCCCATTTCGACCTCTCCAACCCCTCGCGGAACCCGACCCGATCTCTCGCCGTATACACGGTCTCTGATACCCAGACCCTCATTTACGTCGGAACTCAATCCGGAACGTTAATCCTGCTATCTACAAACCCGAACGATCCAAGCAAGGGCACCACCGGCGAAACCGCTTCTACAGGCACTTCGTTTTCGCAGCAAAACGTTTCGCTTCTGCGAACCATTTCGGTTAGCGATGATTCCCCGGTGGTTCGGATACTCGTACTCGGTGAGATTGGGAAGGTGTTAGTACTTTCAGATGGGGCTTTGTTCTTGGTTGATTCCCTGTTGTTACAACCCGTGAAGAAGTTGAGTTTCTTGAAGGGAGTCTCTGTGATAACCAGGCGATTTCGGAGTAGTAATCAAGCGGACAGTACAAATTTGGCGGAGAATAATGCTAACAATAATGGTTCTTCGTCGGAGTACACAAGCACGAGTCAACGGATTTTGCAGAGACTGGGCGGTGGAATTAGAGCAAATGGTTTGAGAGTCAAAGAATTCGAACAGCACCACCGGACCGAAGGTGATTTTGTTTTTGCGGTTGTGATCGGTAAAAGATTGATACTGGTAGAGCTTGTTTTAGGTAGTAGAGTGAATAAAGGCGACAGAGATGCCGAAGGTGTGCATGGGTCCTTCGTAGTTTTGAAAGAGATTCAGTGTATTGATGGGGTTATAACGATGGTGTGGCTTGATGATTCCATAATTGTTGGTACGGCTAATGGATATAGTTTGTTTTCATGCGTTACGGGACAAAGTGGTATAATATTTACGTTGCCGGATGTGTCTATCCCGCCCTCGCTTAAATTGTTATGGAGAGAGTGGAAGGTGCTTTTGTTGGTGGACAATGTTGGTGTTCTTGTTAACACCCATGGCCAGCCGGTTGGTGGGAGCTTGGTATTCAGGCATGGGGGCCTGGATTCTATTGGGGAGATATCTTCCTATGTGGGTGTTGTGAAGGATGGGAACCTGGAGTTGTACCATAAGAAATCGGGTGTGTGTATTCAAAAAGTTATTTTTGGCGGGGAAGGGGTTGGACCTTGCATTGTTGCAGATGAGGAAGTTGGATGTGGGAAACTTTTGGCTGTTGCAACACCCAACAAGGTATGTAAACATGCTGATAAGAAAATGATGTTCATGTGGAGCTTTATAGTACGTGTATGTGCCCTTTGGATTTTAGTCTTAATCTGTACTCTCTTTCTACTCAATAATTAGTGGTTGTCTTCCATTTAGATACAATTAACGAAGTTTGGCTTATGAAGCACATGCTTACATTGTAAAACACAATATGTCAGCCTCCTGGCTTCAAATGTGCCCCCCCCCCCCCCAAAAAAAAAGAATGCTGCCTCAGAAACTTAAAACAATTCTGAAAATGCCACTGGTTTTGAAAATTCGTATTCGTAAAGTTCATGTGTTAATTCCTCATCATCAGTAATTTAGAAAAAAACGTTTGACCCACACAGGCTTGCCTCCTTCACTTTAATCCCCTTTTATCTTACTTTCCTCCTATTCTAAAATGATTGTTGTTAATTTAAGTGATGTGGATACCCTCTTCCATTTATCTTTCCTCCTATTCAGAGATTATTGTTTTATGTCCTGAGGTGAGGTGAACATCTGACTCCCAGTTCTCTTTTGCTCTTCATGGACTGAAATTAAATGGGAAAGTTATATCTAGGAGTTAAAGAGAAAGCACCAAATACCCAAATATGATCTCGAGTCCTTTCCATGCATAGGTCTTTTGGGACAAATATGTTCCTTACGGGCTACTCCGGGCCTTATTTACCTTTCCCAAAACAGGGTTTTGCATAGGTTGCAACACTCTAGGTTCATGTAACATTATCTAAGGTAGGTAAAATGCGATGGATTCACAATTAGACAGTAATTCCTTTCCCTTATTGAAAAGTTACATGCATACAATGCGTCTTGAGCCCACAGCCTACCCTCTTTGCTGTCCTATTTTGGGAGAGGCGGTGTCATCAGAGCTAGAGTCCGTTTTCTTGAGGAATAAACAGTTTTAAGGAACATGGCAAACATTATGAGATACATATGGAGTTTCGGGGTCAACTATCTTAAATGTTAGGACACCTCATGCGTCTATGAAAAGAAGAAAAACCATTCATTAAAGCTGAATTAGTACATTTTGCAGACTAGCATTTGACTTGCCTCTGTCATGGTTACTTTATATGTTTGCAAGTTTCTGGGCTTTAAGACCTTATGCTTTTTGGATTAGCAGTGAATCTACATCTTACCATGGTGTATTTCTGTTGTGAAGAAGGCAATCCGAAAAGTTCTGCAAAACAAAATGGCTTCCACAATAAGTACTAGTAATAGTTTCATCTATCACTCCAGCATCTTATATGTAAAGTAACTCTTTGTATGACCCTGATTGAGACTCCTCTTTTTGGAATCCAACCTTTCAAGGGAGATTGTATCAAATATATGTTCTCTTACAGTAAGAGTAGTGTTATACAAAAAACAAGTTGAAAAGCACATTAGAATTTTTCCCTCTATCTTATCTCATGTGACTTAGAGATGATAAAAAATTTAACTTTTCTGTTTGGAAGTTTAGACGATGAATTCAATTTTCATCTGGTAATTAGAGAGTGTTTTGTTCTCCTTTGAAATTTAGAGGGTTTGGGTTAAGGAAGTTGACTCCCTTGAAATGCCTATGGCGTTATGGTCAGGCCAACTCTTGATCCATGGAGTTAAGGGATGGGGATCCGTGGGGTCAATAGGCGGCGGACTTGGTAGGAGTTTTCATGGGTGTGGTCTTTGAAGAGTAGTAAAGCAGGATGGAGGAGGTTCTTTGGCTTTGTCAAAAGTGTTGTAGGGAATGGTAGAAGCGTTCATTTCGGCATGATCTGTAGTGTGGTGAAGTTACCATATAAATCTGTTTCCTATTCTGGGGTAGCAACTTCTTTGCCTTTTCTAATGGATTATTTTTTAATAGCCTGTACTTCCAAAGATCTGAACCCTGGAGCCATTAGTTTATTGATAATTGTTATGGGAACTTTTAAATTCTATTGTGGAGGTGTCTTGATAATTGTCATGTTCCATGTTAAATTAACTAGGTTATTTGCTATCGGAAATTACCTTCTGAAGAACAAATCAAAGATTTGTTGAGAAAGAAGAGTTTCAAGGAAGCCATCTCCTTGGTGGAGGAGCTTGAGGACGATGGCGAAATTTCAAGGGATATGCTCTCCTTTGTTCGTGCTCAAGTGGGGTTCCTATTGCTTTTTGACCTGCATTTTGAGGAAGCAGTAAATCACTTTTTGCAGTCGGAGACAATGCAGCCTTCTGAAGTATTTCCATTTATAATGCAAGATCCAAATCGCTGGTCACTGCTGGTATATTTTTTTTCTCATGTCGATGGTTGTCCTATTTGAACATACTATCTAAGATTGCTCAACCTCATACTATTTGATTGTTCTGTCTATAAATTCAGCTTATGAAAAAAGAAGTGAAGCATAGAAATGGAAAATAAAATAGAGAGTCCATGAACGTGTCTCAAATAACTTGGAAGATCGTGGGGGGAACTTTAGGACACTTTTTGGAAACTCCTGGGAATGATTGGGAATTGTGAAAACTCTTGTGGATGTTTGTGAAGTCATGATTAAGGTGTTCGACCTGGTAAAATTCTGGAAAATATAGGCATAGGGACATGAATGGGCCTGTGCATATTTGTTAATCTATAAAATTGAACTTATTTCTTCTATTTGAATTGGTTATGTTGTCACCAGTGAATTAATCTAAGTATCATTAATATATAGCATTTCGTTCAGAATAGTTATTTCAGAATAAATTAGTGCTTTGTGTCGTGTGCTAAATGATAATCTATGTCAGACAATAGGCAGCCTGTGTGTAGTATGACTTAACAATAAATAATTATCCCTTGATATAAATTTACACGGCAATATTGGGACAGGATTCAAACCTGCAGTCTTCAGGTCATGGGTCTGTTGGTCGACCAATTCCTCTACCCCGCTTCTCCCCCTTCTCTTTCTTTGACACTGTAATTATTAGACATAAGAAATTAGGGATGTGATGGAGTTTTTAGGGAAAACTGAGGGCTTTTTCGTAATGGTAGCTTATTTTTGTTCTTAAAGGGAGAAAAGTAATTTCCTTTTGTGTTACTTTGAGCACTTCTCATAACTGTAATTCAACTGCATTGTGGAGGAGGTTGGAAGTTCCCAATGGTGTGATATGTGATAACTGTTCAGTATCTCATCCTCCTCATGGAATTGTTTTTTTTTTAAATGGTCTTTAAAGTTAAATGTCCATGTCAGTATGCTAGCTGATGGGATGAGCCCTATAATGGGTCATGTGATGGACACCTAAAGCATTTATCTTATTTTCATTTTTGGAAAATATCTTCAGAGGATTCACCGGATTCTGTATTTGGGAATAAGTAACTGGAAAATGCTGACCCTGTCTATAGAACCGGCACCTCATGTTGTAGACTGATTTACACTTTTAGAAGGTACAACTCAACTCATTATCGCCCTTGACTTACCTGCTCCCTGGGTTGTGGGGTCGGTCCAGGGGGCCGGGGTTTGTACTTCAGGGTTGGGCCAAAAGGGTCCGGCTTTGGGGAATTTCCTCGTCATCAAAAAAAAAAGAAAAAAAAAAGAAGGTACAACTCAACTCATTGTTGCCAATCACCTTCACGGGTCTTGGGCAGATCCTTGTTGATTTCAGGCTGGTCTCCCATTGCTGGTGGGTCCTTGACAGGGGAGGTCACAGCTGATTGCCATATTTTGTGCATACTAAACATTTAATAAAGTATGAGAAAAGAAGGCATCTCTCTCTGAGTAATCCTCCTGCAAACAAACAAAGGCCAAATGTTCTGATATATATTTGGCTCTTAAACTTTCCTTTACAGGTCCCTAGGAACCGATATTGGGGTTTGCATCCACCCCCAAAGCCTCTTGAAGATGTTGTAGATGATGGGCTGACAGCTATCCAAAGAGCTACCTTCTTGAGAAAAGCAGGCGTAGAAACTTTAATAGATGATGAATTTCTTTCGAATCCACCAAGTAGGGCTGATTTGTTGGAGTCAGCTATCAAGAACATTATAAGGTGTTTAATTTCTTCTTTATCGTTTATTCTTGTATGATTGCTTTTGCATTTCACTGTTCTTTAACCACTGCCCTGCCTTTTGTGTTTCTGATACATAAAAGAAAAAGGGGAGGCTGGTGCAGGGCATTGGATTATGTAGTTTCCAGTGTAAATTATGCAAACATTCTAGATAGAATGATTCACATCTTTTGCATTTCCATACTTTTTGGTGCTCATTTCATGTCTTTGTAGTGTGTAGTGGTGTCATTGAATAACTCTGTTTCTCCCATTTACTATAGGTACTTGGAAGTTTGTCGGGAGAAAGAGTTAACACACTCGGTTAGAGAGGGAGTTGACACACTGTTGATGTACCTTTATAGAGCTCTAAATCGTATTAATGACATGGAGAAGCTGGCATCTTCAGCAAACAGTTGTATCGTGGTATGTACCATTTATACTTATACATTTGTAGATGTGGACATTGTATGTCCTTTGCATACTTCAGTTAGGATATTCATCTATTTGTCCTACAGAATTTCTACTCCTGCTATTTTTTCAAATCCAGACTAATAAGGGCCTTATATGGACTGGTTCATGTTACCTATAAAAGGATCAGATCACATTGCAGGGAATTGTTTAGAAACTGCCGAACAAGAAGTTGACAAAAATCGTGATAGTTCTAATAACGTAAACCTTTTGAAGCAAGGAAAAGAAAGGTTCTCAGAAATTCTGGTTACCTTTCCTACAAGGGGACTCAAAATGAGAGTGCGAGTATAAAATTCACCTTTTCTAGAAAAGCCTAGGGACTTGTCAAACATATTATTATTTACCATTACATGTAAGAAGGAGAAAAGCTCCGTTCCTTACTTCATGACAAGGACAGCAAAGCTCCATTGGCTTCCCTGGGGGAATTAGGAGTTGCTCTTCATACTGGTGAGAGGTCAGCAGCTTCTTTAGAAGGGGGAGGGGCTGTAGTTTGTGTAGAAAGTAGTGTTGATGGGTTTGTGGCTGAACCTTTGGCGGTGTGCCCTCCTTTGAAGGGGAAGGAGGATTGTCATCGGGAATCCTCCTCTTCGGATTGGGTGTTGGGCACAGTTTCGTCCTTCAACAATATGGTTGGTCTCTCTTGTGCAGGTCACGAGAGTGAGCTGATGGCACTCTTTGCAGATCTTGAGAAGGAGAGGGCGAGCAGTGGGCTAGTTATCCCTAGCAAATCAGGAGGCAAGTTCATAAGGGAGCTGAAAGGGTTGAAGTCCTTGGTCAATTATGATGGGAAGAAGTATGTGTCTAGGAAGAGCCGACTGGGAGGGAGGGCATCATGTGGGCTGGTGTAGTATTGCGGCGGGAGGAGCTTCGGGTGGGTTTTTGATTTTGTGGGATTCAATGGGCGTTTTCTGTTGTTTGTAACGGCTGATTGCTTTGGGAAGAAGCTTTATAGTTTTGGGGCTGTCCTTAGAATGTTTAAGAGGGAATTTGTTGCAGACTTTGTTTCTGTGGGCTTATGGGGTGTTGGGTTTTCCTTTTGTAGTCTTCTGTTTTTTTTTCTTGATTGTTTGTTGTTGACGGTTCAGTATAGCCTTTGTACTGTTCCGTCATCTTTTTCTTTTAATAAAGCTTACTTATCAAAAAAAAAAAGGAGAAAAGGAAAATCCCAGGAAGAAGGGTCTAATGGAACCATAAACATGAACTAATCTGGTCTCTGTGGGTTTGTGGATCCTTTCCCTTTTACCCTTCTATGTTCAACCACTATTTGAGTAGTGCCAAGCTTTTCCATTTATATACTAAACCTAACATTGATAAAATAAACCTCCAAGAATAAAAACACAAGTTAGTTTCAGCATTAATGTAGAGGAAAAAGAATGTTGAGGACATCAACAGAAGTTCTGCTCTCAGACAACCAGACTGGTAAAAATCTCATTAGCATGTTCCTTGTGGCCCGCTTTGAAACCTGACTCTGCTATTTTTATAGAATCAATTACGCAAGCGATACAATGAGAGACGCTCTAGTTGTGTCCATTTTTTTTAAATAAGAAAAATAGGAGGGATTGTGAATTGGGAAGGGGACTATCGGAACTATATAAATTTGTTCCAGATCTCGAAACATGGCTGCTCTTTTTGTTTGTGAGGTTGGGATCAAGTTATATTATAGGCCTCAAGTCAATGCAGTATGTGAGGATGTTAGTAAACTGTGGAATCTTAGTATTCCAATGCATTGCAAAACAGAGAGGCTGTTGTCTGGAGCCTGCTTGAAGGATGACCGTGCAACTTGCATGGACGGTGCAGGAGGAGTTGGAAACTTTCTTAGATGACTCCAAGCACTTACGGACACTTGCCTTCCTCTATGCGAGTAAAGGGATAAGCTCAAAGGCTCTTGCTATTTGGCGTATTTTGGCAAGGAATTATTCAAGTGGCCTATGGAAAGACCCGGCTTTGGAGAATGGCTTAAAGGATTCCACTTTTAACAGTATCTCCAGTATGGAGATTGCTGCAACTGAGGCATCGAAGATTCTCGAGGAGTCATCAGATCAAGATTTGGTTCTACAACATCTTGGATGGGTATGTGCAATTCTGCGAAAGTGTCAAAATCATAAGGAATAATGCTCCACAAAGTATTTACTAATCAGGATCTTCCTGATATCCCTTATTAGATTGCTGATGTCAACCAGGCGCTTGCTGTTCGTGTTTTAACTTCAGAAAAGAGAACCAAACAGCTATCACCAGGTGGGCCTCATTCTTATAATTTTTTGGTCATGTTCTAATGAAAACTTTGGTTCTGATGTTCCCATTTTTTTTTGGTTCCAAGTGGTTGCTTATCAAACTGGTTCCTGCTGCTTGTTAATGAACTTATGATTTGAGTATATGTGGATTTTTAGCGAATTATTCGGGATCTCTCATTTAGACAGTCAGCTTTTTTCATATTAAGACAAGGGTATCCTTTTCCTGAAATTTCGTTTTTAGATTTTCCAATTGTATATATGACAGTAAAGAATTTTTAATTGTGAGTTAATGTTTGTGATTGGCATTGAATGTGAACTACACTTATGTTATTTATGTTTATTTTTTTTCATTCTACAGATGGAGTTATTGCAGCGATTGATCCAAGAAAGGTAGAAATTTTTCAAAGGTAGGTTTATCATAAACTGCATCACAGCTTTGCAGCTGTATCATTGTATGAACTTATCCATACAAGAGTTCTAACCTTTCCTCTTCCGCCTGCAAGGGAGCTCCCTTTCTCCCCTCTTATTTCATCCACAGTTTTTAGCTTCGTAAAACGATGATGGAACAACCACCAGCCTCTAACGAAATGAAAATCCTGTGGAGAAAAAGTTCACTACTTCTGTCCTTTTCTCTTTTATGTGAAGTGTCCATAAGATGGTTCTCATTTCGCTATCAGAGCACCAACATGCTGGTCAAGATTCTTTTGTAAAGCTCTTTGACAAATATATTTTAAGGCAGATCAGAGAAATTCGTGACACTTCAAACTGCCTTTCTCAGCTATCACGGGCTTGTAGTACAGATACTTCAGAGAGGGAGCCTTATCAATATCTCATGTATACAGGATATTTGATGAATGCACCAAGTTTTGAAAATGAAAATTTCAATTTCGCAAATGTATCCAATACTGGATATTCCTTGACATACCTTCAAGTATGACAAATTCCAGTTTTGTGATTATAACCATACGACTGTACATAAGAAGAAAAGTATCCGTGCTGGAGTATAGATAACTTTTTCTTGCAGTATTGTAAAGTATCCTTGCTTTAGCATAGGTTACTTTTCTTGAAGTATTGTATCCCTGTACTTTTTTTTTTCTTCTAAAGTCACGCTTCATTTCTGAAACCAATAAGGATACAGACAAGATTGTTTCACAGTTACAAGTATCCATGTACTTAAAGAGGTAACAATTCGCGTAACTATTATTGCAATTGACCATCATCTAAGTATATTATTCTCATCTGCTAGATAATTTTAAAGCCCTACATCTTATTTGCCTTTCTTCCAACAATTAGGCTGTATCTGTTGTCCTTATAGCATTATTCCCTAGGTTTTTCTCAATATGTTGTCTATGACTTTTGATAGTTTGTTTCTCATTATAGTGACTTTCAGGGCTTGAATCTGTGTCAATCTTCTCTTTATTGCGTAGGTACCTCCAATGGTTGATTGAAGATCAGGACTGTGATGATTCTCAGTTCCATACATTATATTCTCTATCACTTGCCAAATCAGCAATTGAAGCCTTTGAAGCAGAAAATACTTATCAAAATGCTGATGCTGGAAGGATGGAAGAGGCAAAAATTTCTCATAGTAAAACAGACACGATCTTTGAAAGTCCTCTTCGAGAAAGACTGCAGATATTTTTGCAGTCTTCAGACTTGTATGATCCAGAAGAGGTTCTCGACTTGATTGAAGGATCAGAGTTATGGTTAGAAAAGGTCCATTGGAACTCTTAATAACCTTCTCCTTAATTCTTCTTTCTTGACTTTTGATTAGGAGTTTGTGGATTATGCTACTTAGAATGATTAGGAATTATTCATAGCATAATGATTTGCATGATATTGTTTAGCCTGCTGTTCTGTCAGGCAATAACGCCTGTGATTTTTTTTATTGCCAAATGATTAGTCTTACTTTTTGCTTACTGCTAAATGTTACTCCTGACCATATGAACAGGCAATTCTTTACAGAAAGCTGGGGCAAGAGGCATTGGTTCTCCAAATTTTGGCCTTGTAAGTTTCAAGTAAACTTTCTAAGGCATTCATAACAATAAATACTCACCACTTCAAATGTGCATAACTTTAGATTATTTTGGTTGGAAGCATTCATGACTCGTTTTCAAAAGCCATTGTAATTCAGGCCTCACTATTTGACTCAGTAGTGTCAATTTACTTGCATAATTTATTGCTTCAACCTTGTGTAGTAGATAATTATCTTTGATTCTCTTAATTCTCCAACCAACTTTATATTCGGTTAGTCTAGCTATAGAGGGTGCACAATCAGGGCTGCTCCTCGGGTCAGTCTAAACCAACTGTCAATTATTCTGACCTGTATCAACAAGGTTGGACAAGGTTCCTCCTCCCCATTGTCAGTGGTTTGGTCAGTAGGGGAAGGGGACTTCCAAAATTGTCAAGCTGAAGCCAGACAGACCTGAAGTGACCAAGATGGAAATAGAGATGGATTTTTCATTTGTTACTTTGCCAGTGCAATTTCATTTATGCATTTGTTTCTTTTCGGTACGTCTCATGCATGAAAACTGGCCTGTGACCCCTCAGAATGCAACAATCAGCCCAACCTTTTCTAATGAGAGAAATGTGTGGGCATTTGAGGGCAATGAGCATTCTGTGATGAAGTTGAATCGAATCTATTGTTTCAGAGATCTCTTACTGATTCAATTGTGGTCAGTGGTGGCTTTTCTTGTATCATATTTTCAGACTTGTGGGATCTAATCAATTTCTGGTGGAAATTCTTTTTTAACTGAAATTTATTACTTCAGAAATAAAAAGTGCCATCTTTTGCAGAAGGAAAGGAGGAGGTTTAGATAGTGGTTGTTTTCTCCTTTTGGTGACTGATGTTGATGGTAATCTTCAACGCTAGTGTTGCCTCATGTGAACTGCCTCATTTTGGTGCGCCATGGTACCTCACAGTTCACACCACTTCCCTATTGACATAGAAACTCTCAATCCTTGCTCATATCCTTAGTTTACACTAAGTATTAGGGGAATTGTCTACCTTTGCTATTTTGTATTCCGGTCTGGTCTGTTCGTTCATATCTTCTTTTTTTTTCCTTCTATGTGCTAAATTTGCTGAATAATCGTGTTTCTTTCATTGTTAAATTATACATGTTGAAAGGTCAAAGCTCTCAATCTTCTAAGTTGCCCCTTCTCTTGCCTGAAAGAATATGATGGGTGACGTTGTTGTAGATCCAATACTCACAGGGCCTGTGTGACTTACCAATTAGAAAGAATGAATATTATGAAAGATACATGGTTTTAATTTCTTGTCCAAATTATAAAAAAGAAAGATACATGGTTTTAATTAGCATTGAAGAAAGGAAGTTTAAGAATCCTATCGCCTCGGCTATTTGGAAGATGATCCCGGCTTGCATTTGGTGGTGTTTGTGGAGGGAAAGGAACGAGAGATGTTTTGCGATCAAGGCCTTGTCTTTGGAATGTTTGGGGGGTTCTATGAGTCTGTTTGCATGAAAAATTTTACAAAATTTTTCACCAACTCACAATAAAATACTACAATATAATCTCTCTCTCCCACCAAATCATAACTTTTCACTACAAAAATATAAAAAATTACCTCTCTCTTCACTTTTTCACTAAACCCAATACCATCACTAAACCCAATACCAAAAATTTTACAACACAAACATAACCTATGTTGTACTCTCTTTTCCTGTGGGTGAATTTGGTTTTAGGTTTTCCTTTTGAGGGTTTTCCGGATTTCCTGAGCTTTTTAGCTTGTATGTTATAGTGTTTTCAGTATATTCTCTTGTACTGTCAACTCTCTTTTTCTTAATAAAGTTTAACTTACTTATCGAAAAAAATAGCATTGAAGAAAGGATAAACTCTTCTGTATATTTCTTGAATGAATGAATCGTACAGGTATTTGTCTCTATTTATAAAACCATAGAGATATACAAATAAGGAAATAATTCCTGAAATCAGCCTAAATAATGTATACCGAAGAGAAATGCTTGGTGCTCTTCCTGGGTTCTTCACAGGTTCTTCTGGGAAGAATCTGATGGCTCATGATTCATTTTAGAAGTGAACCCTACACACCCAGAGATCCTGAGCCGTCAGGTTCTTCCCAAAAAGAACCTGGAAAGAACTCAGGAAGAGTACCAAGTATTTCTCTATACCGAATATCTCTCAATATTGCTATCCCTAATTACCCCCACAATTCTAGGGATTTTATACACACTCCATGATACTCGGGATTTCTACAAGCATTATCCTGGGACAATTGCTTTGTTTTTCTTAATATCTTGCCTGCAATGCTAAACACATCTGATTTAGGTGCATGTGAATTGAATATGTATCTCTAAAGATGATTATCGATGGGAAGTGAATTGAAGGGTGTATCCAATGAATATACTTGTGTCTCTCAGGAAGCTGGAAGACTGTGAAGCTGCTGAGCAGTATTGTGCAGAAATTGGCAGACCGGATGCCTATATGCAGTTGGTTTCCTTTCTTCTTCCTTTCATATGTGATTCATGTATTAAAACGTGTAGCATTTCTTGTAACACACCTGCATCCTTTTTTTTTTTTTTATGATGACTCAGGTTACTTGATATGTATTTGGATCCACAAGATGGCAAGGAGCCAATGTTTAAGGCTGCTGTTCGCCTTCTGCACAATCATGGAGAATCGCTGGATCCTTTGCAAGTTTTGGAGGTACTGAATGCTTTTCACTCATGCATCTGCACATCCTGTTTGTCCATTATTTGCTGCTTAGTAGAATTTTTTTTGCTTCCTACACACTCGAAAAACTTACATCCTGGTTTTACAGATCAAGAAAGGTAAGCATAGAAGGTAATTAACTATTGTCCCATATAGGCCGACATAAGCTTATCCCATATAAAAAGAGTCGGAGTTACACATCAATACATCATGTCACAATTACAGTCCAAAAGCCAGTTTCCAGCAAAAAGCAGGCCTTTGGTTAAATGAGCGAGGGGCTGCAAAAAAATCGAGTCATCAAAGGGCAATCAATTCAAGACTCAATAGCTTATTTGGTTGTACTCAAGTGCCTATCACCTCTGTTTGAGGTGCCCAAGAGGCATAAAGGTGATGCCTTACTAAGGTTGACCTCCCAAGTACTAAGCTCGTTTGACAACACTGGCCATGTAGAATTGGAATGCGGTGCCAACACCAAACTCATATTGAGGACCCAAACAGTGAATTTAGAATTCGACCCCCCAGTGTCCAATCCAAAATCCAATTCGATCCCAGATGTTAAGATCTAGACAGACCCATAATTTTGCTTTGTTATTTTTGGGAGGTTTTAAGATATTATGTGCTGATCAAAACCTATGGGACACTTTATTGCAGAAATTGTCCCCGGAAATGCCCCTCCAACTAGCCTCTGAGACAATATTAAGAATGCTCAGAGCTCGCCTTCATCATCATTGTCAAGGGAAGGTAAGAATATGTTGATTGTGAGACTCATAATTAGACAATATTATCTTATGGTCACAAGCAAAGAAGTGTGTCAGAGTGGTTCCGAACCATTAGAAATCAGTTGAAAGTAGTTTTGTTTTACATTCAGTTTGTCAGAACTATACCATAATTTCATTCTAGCATTTTCAGAAGATATGTCTGTTTCTTGCAAAGCCTAACATACCCCTATAGTTTGCCAGATACCCAGATTTGCTACTGAATTACAGGAACAAGTTTGAGTCTGGCTTTGGCCTTCAATTTGATCCGTATCTAAATTCCTTTTTTCAGATTGTGCATAATCTATCCCTTGCTGTAGACGTCGATACAAGGTTAGCAAGATTGGAGGAAAGATCAAGACAAGTTCAGATCAATGATGAGAGCCTTTGTGATTCTTGTCATGCCCGGCTTGGGACTAAGCTGTTTGCAATGTACCCAGATGATACCATTGTCTGTTACAAGGTTGGTAATATTGAGCTATTATTTCAAAGAGGATCAATTTCTGGAACAGTACGAGGCATTGCATTTCAGAGCTGTCCTGAGATGTTAAAATGTCCTGAGATGTTAAAATGTTTTCCCCTTTCTCATCTTCAAGGACTGGTGATTGACATAATTCCTTATATATAAACAAAATTGAAGTAAACCAGTAAAAGGAAAAAGGAAACAAATTCGCATTCTTATGGACAGAAAATGAAAGCGGTATCAATTAAATTTGAGGGGCTTTTAGTTATGGTACGTATCTCTTTTAATTGATGCAAGCACCTAAGTCCTTTCCTGTGCAGTGTTTTCGTCGTCAGGGTGAGTCTACTTCCATCACAGGCCGCGACTTCAAGCAAGATGTACTGATCAAACCAGGTTGGCTTGTGACCCGATGATCTAGAGAAAGACAGAGACGATGTACATTTGGAATTACCAGGCCTTGCGGTATCTGGTTTATGGCGCTACAGCTCGGGTTTCGAATAGTTTTCCAAGATTTGAAGAAATCAGAGACTGTAAGAGTAGCCAATTCTCTTCGTGAAGTGTTTCAATGAAGTTCATTGGATATGAAGACCCACACGGTCTCACGTTGGAGGCTAGAGACAAGTACCGATGTTGTAGAGTATCTATAGAATCAACATATAGAGCACGCCATCCCATGATTGACACGCTGAATATCTGTGCATTGCTTTCACATTGTAAACTCCACATTGGTTTAGTGGTGATTATGGTGTTGGTATACCCTGTTCATTGTCTCACACTTATTTGACAATATTTTGTTGCATGTAGAGGAGATGAGAGGGTGAGGAATCTAAAAAATGTTATGCCCCTGAGGAAACAAGAAGATAAATAGGAGATTGATAAAAAGAAAAAATTGGTAGGGAACCATCGTTTCTTTATCTGATGACCAAGACAAGGGCCATCGGAATCAGCAGTCAGTGGGTGAACATAGAGGATGGATTGGCGTGAGACTCCATCCCAATCCTGCTTCAACTTCGAAAATAAAAAATCTACCGGGTCACAAATCTCATTTATTCAACTCTTTTTCTTTTCAAAGAACGATGTACCAGCACTTTCTAGAACATCCACGACAAAACGAACTGGTACCAAGACGGTCACATTAAACATCCAAAATAAATCATTTTCTCCTGCTTGGACGGTCACATTAAACAAGCCCATTATTCCAGATTTAAATGCCTCACGTTTTTTCTTTGGTAAAGTCGCGGTGAGTGCGTTAAATTGCCAAGCATTCCTGTGATTAACAGGCAAAATGGTGCAACTTTTGGCTATTAGAAGACTGTTTAGCAAAACTACATTAAATTGGTAAGGTCTAGCGTGCAATGGGGACTAGGACTGAGAAAACATTGAGGGCTGCTTCTTTTTATTCGCGGATACATAAAAAAAAATAGTCAAACGTATAAGATTTACACCGAGCATACTCCCCATTCAACATCTGGACAGAGACAATTTCCAGAGACAGCAAGCTTGTTCAATGAATGAAATTTTTTTTCACAATTACTCTGTACAAGTACCTTCACATATCAGATGTTACGTAACTTTAATAATACACAGGATCTGAGGATCATAACCACACAGATTGCTATACACAGATTATATACGTTTGTTGGGTCAATAAAGCTGTAAGATTGGAACTGCTTTAGGCATCAACCGACACACTTATGGCATTCAGCTCAACGTGCTGCTTCCCCTCATTTTGCGGGTGAAGTATAACCGTCGCACGAGCCTCAGACCGAGATGAATGGTTGTCTCCCACATGAGAAACAGATATCGAGCCCACCACAGGCTTTGTATCAGCTTTACTGTCTCGGTCGTCTTCTGAGATGATTTCCCATTCTTCTTTGAGCGATGTTACTTGTATGCCTTTCTCTCTGTGCTTTTCCATTTCAAATGAAGTGGGTAAAATCACATAATCATTTAGAGGGTTGTAGTAAGGATCTGAATCTGCATTGAGCCAGTGCTTGAGAATCCGAAATACATGATGGTCACAGAGAATTCCTCGATGCTCACCAGGGACTCCAACTCTTGCTTCAGCATTAAGCCCATCAGCCTAGGACATGAAAAGCATCTGAGAGACATTGCAATCCACAAATCCAAGGGAATAATAGCCTCAATAAGAACAGGAGAAAGCCTTAGCATTGTACGTTTATTGTTCTCTGATTCTTAATCCAACACACCTGGTCAACTCCCAAGGTGACATGGATCTTGATTACGAGAGAGCGGAAGCTTCATTATCCAAGCATTATGTCTAAGAAATTCAGCACAATCCCAGCTCTTAATCAAGAAACATATTTCCTTCTATAGGTGTAAGTTACCTGGCTCATTACCTGTCACTCCAATTTGTTCTCTAAGCATGTGGAGGTCCAAACAAATAGTTCATATGTTTTCTTTCCATCCTTCCCTCTTCTCTTACATAAAATAAACCCTCACATTACGATCAACAAAACAGAGACCAGTGATTTAATCAATTTTTCTTTCCTTTTTATTAGGTTCCTTTCCACAAAATTATTTTTATCACCAACGGGAATAACAGCAGCAATGAGTCCTTTCCTCATTGCATGAGAAATGCGGGAAAAATTATGTTAAGTCTCCGCAAAAAAAAACATAACTAGTACTTCGGCAAATACAAAAATCAACTGTTAAAGCTGTATGTCACAACAGAGAAAACAGAAAATCAGGCATACCTTGGCTGACTCTGATGGGACTGTTCCATCACCATCTACGCATATGTATTTAGGCTGAGTATATGCAAACACAAGGTTCAGCCTTCTTAAACAAATAGTAAGTTATAGCCAAAGATTGGAATTGTGTTAGATAATCATATATGTGATCTAGACGATACATGTATTAGTGAACCATAGATAGCTTGCATATAAACTCTGGCAACTTGGAGATACAGTGGAATCACAATTAGAGCACTCCATATTAGATACTGACCTCAAAAAATGGTAGTTGTTGCAAATCTGTAACTGGACTTTCCTCGCTTCCATAGCTGCATAATAAAGTGATGTTAGACATTGCAGTATATCAGTGCATATAAGCTTCTATTTCACAGTAAAGCAAACGATAGCTATAGTGCCCAAGATAAACATATTACCAGACACTATGGGGTGTTTCAAGATTGATCCCATATATATTGTAGAATTTAACTTCAGAAGGAACTTTAGCAGAAGACAAAACCTCGCGTGTTTCATTTGCCCATTTCAAGATCTCCAAGCTGAATGGTAAGGGAATATTTTCGCCATTATAAATGACCTGGAATTGTAATATGCATAAAGTCAAGAAAGACATAGTTCTCTTCATGTTATATAATTCATCAATAAGCCCATGTAGGATTTCTACAACAGAATGGATAAGACAAAGTTCTTAACTCTTTTTCCTTTCCATGGGGAAGAGACACAAAACAACTAACAGATATATGACAGGAGAGAGGCACTAGCCGCAACCAACACTCCAAGTTAAATGTATTTCAGGGATCTGCACTTGACACAAGAAGAATTTGTAGCTTACCGAGTTACTTGAAAGAGCTTCCTTAAAAATTTCTGTACTTTCTGCTGGGGAATAAGACTCTAGGGTAATATGAGAGTTCCCCTCACTGTCTAGCTTCTCTCTCCAGAACTCCAGGAGAGGAACACATTCCCAGTGAAAATTCGGACAACTCATCAACTCATATATTGATGGACATTCAATCAGCTGAAAATTTTGCAACATGTTAATAAGAAAGTCATCTCCAGAAACAGCAAAACTAATGCATCCAAGAATCCGCAAATTAAAGGTACATTATACTAGACGCCTAAATTTTCTGACAAAAGTCACAATATAATGCTTATGATAAAACAGAAGGATGGGCAACAACTTTTAACCTTAACAACAAATCAGACCCACATCCAGCAGAAATGATTTATAGTTTTACATAGCCAGTGACTGAAATCAGAGGGTGTGAAAGAGCAGATTTCTCAACCATAGAAAATCCAACTCCCTATGAGGATATCATTTAACATGCTATCTCTGAAACTGAAAGGAAAAAAAATGACAGGAGGTGGTAATAGTTGTGATCCTCCATCCTAAATTCTCTCTCTATCCTGACAGGTTTATCTTTGAAACAGACATTCTATCCAAACTCCACCTTAGTTATGGCCAATAACCTATATCCTAAGCAGGGGGCAGTAATAATACTGCTAACAGTAAATAACTAAGGTATCAAGAAACAGGCAATGTCAAGGAAGCATTTCTAATTTTATAATGAGCTCTAGAGTTGTTGTTTTTTCTTGCCATAGGCAAATACAACCCAAGCTACTACAGGACTGAACTTGTGATCTCACCCTCCACCCCTTGTTTTACCCATACCTTTCAAGGCCACATGTGAACCGTTAAGATGATATTACATGTGCATAACCTTCTAGTTTAAAAATCTAATACCCTTCTTTTTCTTTCTTTTTCAGAAGGCAGATGTACTGGTAGATATTGTGGGCAGAATATCAAACAGTAACATAAGAGTGACAGGCGGAAAGTTTGATAACCAATCGCAAATCAAGATATACTAATAATTCAAAAAGGGACAGCTCCAACAGAGAAATAACTTGAAAGGCCAAAAGAAATATACTCATACCAGCTGGTGCATGCTCCACTTTGATATAAAAAAATTCTGTTCCCACCCTTCAACAAATGACATTCCATTCAAAAAGGTAGACGTAACATATCCAGGTGCACCTGAAGGACAATTTGACACAATGGCTTAATGGAATTACAACTTCAATGGAATAAAGTTCTGAAACCAAAGCTTCACGTAAATTTCACTCATTGAATATGTAAACTTCAATGGACACATTTAATGAAACTAGAAAGAGTGTTAGAAGTTCAACCAAGACTGACATATTGACTGAGGATTATAAAAGTTCAAACAAAGCTAACAAAGTTGCAATTAGCAGAATCAACATCAGAGAATTATTCGAAATATCAGTTTAGCTAATATCCCACAAAAAGACATTAAGAAGGTCCTATAATATCAGCTACTAAGCATGTAGGATGTGTATAAGAATAGTTTGATCTCACATACATAATCAGTAACCTATAACATGTTCCAAGACATGTTATCAGAAAATACCTTAAGCAAGGAAAGTAGGACATGAATGGCTACCTCAAGCATTATATATCTATATGTGCTTATGCCATCGACCATTTTATTGTTCCCTTTTGGAGTAGTCACATATGTTAACTTTAGGAATAAAATGAAGAGAAGTCGAGCCACCTATAAAGAGAAGAAGCTATTGTACATCTCCTTCAAAGCTATGAATTTTGCTTAATTTCAACAGAACATAGCTCCTTATTCCTACATAATGTATCAGGGAGCTAGAAGTTGTAATCTTATAGCTTCTATTATCCAGCTCTGCCGTGTTCAAATTACAAAGGGTCACTTACCCTTAAATGGTGCAGCAATTGCCACCCAATTCTTTACATATTTCTCAAAAATCTGCAAAACACATAAAGTTGTTGGATTTACATTGTGGCAAACTCGAAGCGCCATTAAGAAACAAATAACCACAAACTGTATAAATGAAAAAGGAAGATAGGAAAATAAAACTAGGGTGAGAAACAAGAAATTTGCATTCTTACATCACTATGTAGGGTCATAAAACATTTCACCAGAAGACCACCCATAGAATGACTTATGATGTTTATCTTCTTCCCTCCAGATGCATTATATACCGACTCAAGTTTAGCAGCTAACCGTTCCAATGTTTCTGGCAACCTAAAAGATAGACAAAGCACAAAGAGGTTGATGACATTAATTTACGAGTAGATAAAGATCTTCAAAGCTCAGGAAGGCAAACCCAACCTTTCGTAGCCCTGAGATTATTCTAAACCTAGATTCCATGATGTTGAAAAAAGGATACATCTTTTAAATCATTTAGTCCACCACAAGTCACATAACTGCATCTTCCTTTAATAATGCAAAGAATTTGGGATCATACAATGCACATTCTCCTCGATAAAGTCACTCTTACTCCTTATCCCATCCGGGAGGAATCAGCACCTAATGTTTCTGATTCAATAAATCGACTTCAGCAAACAATATCTAGTTCTTTACAGGTCTCACGATCAGCAAAGACAAAAGGCAGGGAAAGTGTCCAACAGAATCCTCCAATCAGTGTGATTGAAAACTCAACTATGGTGGCTCAATTAAAGATAAAGGAGACAAAGCTATTGTTTCCATGACTATCGAGGTTGACCACTTGTTGGTGGAACTAATCAACTTCCTAAACGTTGAGGCATCAGAAGAATCAACAAGAAGCATTGGGTGGAAACAACCAAGTCCTGGAGACTAAGGACTCGAAGTATATGATGTAAGAAAGTTGATCAAAACATCAATTTGTTAAAACTGGAATCTACAATGAAAAAGCTAATAGAACAAACTAAATTGGGAAATGTAGGTCATACGGCACCCAAACATAGAGTTTGATATTTTTCTTTCCACTGCCAGTAAAAATATTGCTGAGGGGCTGAGGATTGTACAGAAATTGAATTGCCTCTTGGCTTCATAACCCCCCACCCCCTTCACTCTCTCTCCCAAAAAAAAACCCCCAACAAAGGGAAATTATTCAAAAGGAGTTGCCATGGGCAGATTGACCTGTCCCAACCTTTTGTTGATGAATATCTGGTAATGTTAGAAACTTCAAGACAGGAGGTAATAGGTATGAAACTCGGTTTGTACAAAGGAACATTAAGCTTGTAGAAAACCCCAAAATTATTGCAAATTGAGTTGGATCTTTTTCTTTGTTGTGTTTGGAAGCAAGGAGGAGTATATTCCCAAATTTTCTGGCTTTTTCCCTCAATTTTTAAGCATAGTAACATTTAACCAAATGTGCAGTTTAGCAGGTACCTGTTGCTTTGGCGGAAGTCATACCCAAATCCAAAAAGCGTTTTTCCCTCTTGAAAACCCCAGTTGATCATTTCAACAATCATCTCGTGGAAATAATAAACACAATCACGTCCAATGATCTGCATGAAGCAAAACATTAGAGGAAATTCACCAATATTTTATTTTCTGCACTGGTAACAGCATATATGGCTTGCACGCCAAAAGTGGTAACAGGAACATTGCACCCAATACAATTTTTACCTATGATTTCACTTACCATACTAATGTACATAAAAATCTCAAAAAAATACTTTCAAACAACACAATGTTGCTAATAATTCAGCACAATTTCACTGAGAAACCTTTCACTGACTTGTGCATTTATAAAGCACAAAAAATTTAGTCGATGATTAGTTATCAAACTATAAACCAATACATATCTTGATGCTAACATCCAACTAAAGACACACAGATCTGATGGAAAGCTAAGTCACAATTTATAAGGAGCATGTTTCAACATCTAAGTTTCTTAATTCAAAGCACAAATTTATTTTTCTTGGAGAAGTACAACAACAGAGACAGTAAGCCATTCAACTGTAAAACTTTTTTGTGTCAACACGTTAAGAAGTTGTAAACTATAACGCACCATGTCAGGGTCCAATACATCGATTGCATAAAGTCCAAATCTGTCTTCAGGGACCACAATACTTGACTTTGGATCCAATGAGACAGTTTTACCTGTTTCACATAGTCAATGTCAGAATGTTAAGTGCAAGATCATAGTAAAGAAATGCTAGTAAATGTAAAGCAATTGCAGCAACAAAAAGTATGCTCAGACACCGAAGCAAAAAGATTGAAATCATATAATATGATTCTGCCATATAAAGGTAACTTCTGCTGCGTTCAGCAACCAAAATTTTGGCTCTAAAATTTCTCTCCTCACTTTTTCACCAACTCGCATAATTTTTTTAACTTTTTCACCACCTTCCATAAACTTTTTCTCTCTCTTCACCTTTTTCATCAACTCTATGACCAAAATTTTAACCACCCTAAATTGTTTTCACTCAAACACACCCTAACGTTCTTTCCGAAATAACAGAATGATGAGAATTCATGAGTGATATGCACTTTACATAGCCAATAACCAGGTCTCCCAACCAAAGTTTCGTTCCATGTGCTTTCACCACCCTGTTTACAAACAAAACAGAACTAATCCCCCACGGCCCCACATTTAAAATCTTCCCCACCGTCGCCCTAGTTTCTCAGGAACCGAAACTGAAAATTCATTTCTCAACTTTCTCACCGACAAGGCACGGCTCTAAGGTGTAAAAACTCAACAAAACTGAACTAAACAATACATTACATTAAGAAGTAAGAAAAAGGAAAATAAATTACCAGTAGAGGGATCGAAACGAGACCAAAGCTTGGTCCGGCACTTGTAATCCGCCCCGATAATCCGAATCCAAACCCGATCCTCCTTACCGTTATGGTGATCAACAGCCTTAAGAACCGAACCGGCGACACCGGGCACCAACAACACCGGTTCGAGGTTAGGGTCCACGTGCGGTTGGGGCTTCTTCCTCAGAAGCTTAAGCCAGAGCTCCACCGATTGCACGATTTCCTCCAACAGCATGGCCATTGAGATACAAAGCCCTTAAAGTAAATTGAGTCAAAGTGTGGGTCTTTAGCTCAGATTTTGGGGATTTTTTTGGGGTCCGGAGGTTGTCTGGAAACCCTACTGTTGAGGTATTTGGGATTATGGTTTGGATTTCTTGGCGGGGAGAAAGAAAATCAGAATTACAGAGCGAGACTTTAAGCTAACCGCGGTGGTGATAGGCTTCTCACCGGCTAAATACTCCCAAAAATACAATCTTGCTCGACGAAACGGGGTAAAAAAAACAGGAACAACAAAAGAACAAAATGCAATCTCGAATGCACGGGGGGTGGTGGGGTTGTTTCTCTACGGTGAGAATATGTCAAGTATGTTCACGGAGCAATAAAACATCGACACGTGACAAAAGTTTTTAGAGTTAATTTGTTCCTTACTCCCTTTCCTTCTCTCGTTTTCATCTAAACTCAAATCAAATTATCCATAATTTTATTTATAAATTCATTACGGGTGCGTTTGTGTACCAAAATTTTACCCCCAACGCAAACACAACTTACACCATGCATAATTTCCAAGTGAAAATTGCAAATTTCTTCAATAATTTCAAGAATTTAACTTCGATTTTATCAAAATAAAAAATATATATTGATGGCCTATTTGTAAAATAATGATATCCCAAACCTTCTTTAATTTGAATTTCAAAAAAATAATATTAAAACTTGTAAAATTTTCTTAACAATTTAAGTACAATTAAGTGCCACTGTGATCGCACCACTAGAAGGTCCTAAGCTTCTTCCTATCTTATCCCTTGTTTATTAGGAAAAAAAACACTTAACTTTCAAAGTTATAAGATTGATCGTAATGTAATTGATACTCTGGAGTTTCATTTATTTTCCTAGACTGTCATTTTTGCTGCGTGTCCTTTCAAACGTCGACTTCAATCATGTTTTTCAGTGAAACATATTATATAGTTTTCTGTTCTTTTCTCTTGTATTTTTTTTTGAAAAATTATAAATCAAAATCTCATTGAATTTTAAAAATAATCCAAAATTCCACTTATTTATTAATTAGTTTGGTACGAAACCTAGCCTAAGTCAACTCCGTTTCTAGATTTCGAGCATCTATAGAAGTAGATGATGAGTTCAAGGAGGACATTGTCGAGAAAGATCAACACAACAGAATGAAGAGAAAAACGTGGTAGACTGAAGCTTTTTTTAAAGGAACATCCAAGACAAAACGACGTGGGAGACTAAAGTTTAAAAGCTTCGCAGAAGGACAAAAATACTTTGAGGGATTTTAAATCGATGAACTAGGGGCTTCCTCTCAGCTTCTGTTTCTGTTACTATAGAGAAGACTGACGTGGCAGGATGTGTGTGCAACATGGCCGGCTAAAGCTTATGTGATTTTTTGAGGAGTTATCAAGTAACAATTTGTTCATTTATATTACGCGGATTGGGCTCTGTGGCTCTGTTTTCTCCTCTAACGGAGTCAGTTCAAGTTAGTTTTTCGTATTTCCTTTTTTTTTTAATCTCCGGTGTTTTTTGGATTTATTGTTTTTTTAATCAGATTTGTTGCTTAATTTGACTCCAAGGTGAGGCTCTAACCGCACCCAACTTACACCAAACAGATGGCACGAAGGAAGTTAACGGCTCCGTAGTACGCGTACGCCACGTGATAGTCAATTATTCACTGTTTGGCATTTGAATAGATAAGATGACGCCAAGATTCAGGCAGAATACGGTGTTAAGAGCTTAGGATTACGTCATCCTGTGCGACTAGTCGTAGACCCTTTCGCCTTAACAGTTTAACTTCAGATCCGCAACATCCGAACTCCGAAGGGTGTTGGATTTCGTACACGTATAGATGGCCTAAGGCGTCGGAAACAGTCGTGCATAAGGTCGTGTTTGTTAAACGGAGAAAATGAGAAAATATTTGTAACGGAAAATATTCGTACGAAAAATTAAATAATTCGATGTTTAGCCGACTCTTTAAAAATGAACGTATAATGATTATTTGAAAAAGAGTATACAGTATTACACTGTCACTTAAAAATTTAAAAAATATTTTATAATAATTTCAATTTATACTTATCAACAAAGATATTAAAAATAAGGAAAAAAATATATAACATACTTGTGCTTTGTGTCATTTTGGTTACGAGATTCGTACTTTAATTTATTTATTTTTTGATATATGTGGTTCTTCTGTTTATGAATCTAAAACTCCATTTGTTTTGCCGTTATATGTGGATAAAAAATTCATACGTGGCTAATTTTCAGACACATCAACTACGTATGTGATTTTTTAAAATAATAATAATTTAGACCATTTACATGTAGATAAATAAAAAATAAAAAATATAGATAAAGTTAAAAATAAAATATAAAATATAAAATAATTTTTATTTAAAACAAAATACAAGCCGACATATTTTCATATGTGACTCATTTTTCAGACAAGCTATATATGTGGCTTTAAAAAGAATAATTTATGTCATTTACATGTAGATAGCAAAAAATTTAATAAAATGAGATAAAATTTAAAAATAATCTAATGTAATTTTTATTTAAAACAAAATCCAAGATTGAAAATGAGAAAGACAGACAACGAGTTGAAGTTTGGAAAATTATTTACCCTTCTTGAAAGGGTAAGTCATTTTTAGCCTTTGCAAGGTAAAATTTTCAATTGACTAATGTTGTGTTTGTGTTGTAATATTTTTGGTATGAGAATATGTGTTGGTATTGGGTTTAGTGAAAAGGTGAAGAGAGAGGTAATATTTTATATTTTTTGTAATTTTTTATATTTTTTGATAGGAGAGAGAGATTATTTTATTAGGAGTGAGATAATATTTTGGGAAAAATTAGGTTGGCAAACGAAGCCTAACTTGACATTTTCCTTTCAAATCTATTTTTTATTCTTACCGAACACAAGAAAAACTGAAAATATTTTCATTTTCAGGCGAAACAAAAGCAGACTAAGTTGTAGCTCCAAAATTTTATTAATTTTTTACATCATTATTTTTTATCATATAAAAAATCATTTTACACAAAATCATCTTCACTGTATAAATCTTATCCTATACAAAATATCGAAAAAATCTCTCTCATACTCTCCAAAACGATGGCAATTGAACTTTACACAGGGAATTAGTTATGTCTGGTCAAGAAATTTTTTTAACTTAAAATATCAAATTTTTTATAATCAAAATTCAAAATTCTAAGTGGAATATTTTGTCATAAAAAAATTATATCAAATATTTCTTTATTTTCTTTATTTTTAAAAATATTATTATTTTAATTAAAAATTTCCATAAAATTTTCTTAGAAAAAACGTAAAAGAGACATAAAATGTTAGCAGGAGTAAAATGTCTGCACTATTTTTGTCCAAAATGTAGGAAATCTAGTGAAAGGTAAGTAAATAGTATTTGGGGACTTAGATGTTAACAAATCAATAATATCAGATGTAAATGCCAACAACAGCCTCAGATTTTTTCCTAAAATCTTCGTTCTCAGACATCACCTGAATCAACAAATCAAACACTCCCAGACCTCACCCTTTTCCTCCTCGTCACTTAGAGAGGGAGAGAGGGAGATGCTGCTTTTATCTCTGATGTCTGGCACTACGTGTTGTAACAGTCCTATCTGTTCACTCTCAAGCAAGGTCTCTCTCCCTCTCCCTCTCTTTCTCTCCTTGAATTTTCTTTTGCGCATGGAAATTTTGTAAACATTGTAGTTTCCATAAAGGGGAATGTGAAGAGTGGAGCATCAAATCCAGTTCGGCAAAAGCAACATGAAGCGAAGTACTTCAAGAGCTTGGTTCCACCTCTAATGGCTGCAATCTTAGCCTTATCTCCTATCTGCAACACCCCAGGTAACCCATCAGACAATTCGTGCCATGAGAGAAAGTAGAAGAAGAATATTTTATTTACTCCAACAATCGGAAATTAGAAAATACGCAAGATTGGTCAAAGCTGCAGCAGAATATTAAAAATAAATAAAATGAAGAGTGCATAAAGAATAGAATGCGTGGAGTGAGGGGATCTACTTGGGCACCTTTTTTGGGAATATACTTGCAATGAACGTGGCTGAAGACTAAGCGGTCTTATGCGGCAAAAGCACAAAAAAAGTAAACTCTGTTTGGCTGACGTTTAAGATTTCCTTGTCGTTAACTAAGAGAAGAGACCAAATCTTCTAGGGACATGGAATATAATGTGATTCAAATGTATAATTGAACTTCCACATTGGTCGATATACTATTGGTTTAAGATTCTTTGTTAGAAAATGTTCTTCTGATATTTATTCATCTGACTGCATATTGTCATCACCAAAACATGCTGATCTTAATGACTATCTTATATTAACATAGCTTGGAGCATGGCCCAGAGGAATAAAAAAAGTCGTGTACTTGGGCCCAGTTAAGCAGGCAGCCAGAAAATGGTAGAATAATTTTCTTCTTTAAGTTTCCAAAAGGCCACGGAATATATAGCCTCATTAGGATCTTTCCAAAGGTTGATGTGTCCTTAGATTTTCTGCAAATGGCATTATTATTATTATTTTCTCTAGGCTCTGCAAATTCCATTCAACATATCCGGCAGGTATTTCTATCATAATACTTTGTCAGAATTGTTTCCCATTTTTTGTTTCTCTATCTCCCTAGGTTGCCTTATAACGCAATGTTCATTACAATTATAGCTATTTCTCATAGAAAATTACTTAACCAGTCTTTCATATCCTCTAATTCCTGAACTAAAACATTTAGGAGCTTCTTTACTCCGTGTCTTACCAGCTGCGGAAGAGAAGCACATGACCATATGATTGTTCTTTCATGACTTGGTTTCTTACTTTTTATTTCGTCCAAAAACTTATTGGCTCAGAGTCAACCTTGCACTTAGTTTTCTTTTCCTGCAGCGTCACTGGGACAAACCATGGATGTACAAAGAGGAGTTGCATTGTTTCGTCGAGCTTGCATCGGGTGCCATGATGGAGGCGGAAACATAATCCAACCAGTGAGAATCCCTTTACTTCTACAATGCAATAACTGTCCTTCTAAATCTATCACTCTACTTCTTGCTCTTCGTCTCTGCAGGGTGCAACGCTTTTTGCAAAAGATCTTCAAAGGTAATCTAAGCACAACAAAAGTCTGTCATTCTGTTGCAAAACAACATGCCTTTTAACACAAATACTTTAAAATGATTAGTAAAATTAAGAGGTACGCAATTTTTCCACGTGCATGCTCATGAATAAAGTTGGCCAGCGATTTTGCGATTGGATCATGATGCTACAGATTTTGTGGTTATTCATCCCATCTTGGAAACTCCTCAGCATATTGCCCATGATGCTTGGGGTCATTTCTCATGAAATACTTGGATCTACAAGCTTGGCCTAGGACCAGCATCTCTTGTTGATGCTCTAAAGTCACAGCTCGAGATCAAGCCTATGTTTTGGCCTCGAGATTGAAACACATAGAACCTGAGGTTGAGTTGCTATAACTTGGCCAACCATCACTTTTTGGCAAAATAAGTTGTGTATAAACATCCAAACGGATGATAAAATATTACATGAGCTGCCTATATAAATATATTCCTTTGTGGCTTCTACAGGAATGGAGTTGAGGGAGAAGATGAGATATACCGTTTGACATATTATGGCAAGGGAAGAATGCCGGTGAGTTTCTCACTGTAATTTACTTATTCTACAGAATTACTTCCTCCCATTTAGTTGATCAATGATAGAAGTATGAGGGGTCTACGCAGGGCTTTGGTGAGAATTGCACACCAAGGGGCCAATGCACATTTGGACCCCGTTTGCAGGAAGAAGAGATCAGGCTTTTGGCCAAGTTTGTCAAGCTACAGGCTGATCAAGGATGGCCAAATATAGAGACTGATGAGGATTCCACGACCTAAAAGGTGTAAGTAGTTCTTAAACTGACTCAAATCATTTGGAAAAAGCTTCAGTCATTAGCTCACTTTTTGTATCAGATCAAGCTAAGTCAGTACCTTCGGACATGGCTCTATTACAATCGTTCAAATGTAGTGCTTCTTGGCATGATCTGACATAAAATCCACCCCCTGGCCCCTATAGTTCCGTATGCTCGTTACGTGCATGCATTAGTCAAGTAGTTCCTATCATACAGAATTACCACAAGAACAGAGTTTCCAAAGTGGGGTGAGACACTAAACATCTCAGTATCCTGGAAAATTGATCAAAAAAGTAGAGAGATATCCATTCTTCAATTTCAGGAGCTCTGCTTTTGTCTACATTTTGGTTAACACTTTAAACTTTTTTCCTGAGGTTGAACGCAGGACTTCTATTGCTTGCCTAATTGAGCTGCCTTCAATTCTCGATGCTCCAATTAAGCTCTTAAGCCACATCGATCAAATGTTAGGAATGGTCACTTTGCCTATGACACAATATGGTGGTCTAACCTCAATCATCGTTACTGAGAGGAAATATTTGCTAATTTCTTAACGTTAGTTATAAATTCTAGCGACATCTTTACTGCCGTTTGTCAGTGTGTATTGCCTCCACAGAAGTAGGCATTGACCTATTTCAAAAGCCATTTTGTCAGTGCTTATCTAGTGCATAGTCATAGACTGCATAACAAATAACTTAAGCCAAAAGCCACTTAATCTAATGATCTAAATTCCGTTGCTGAAAAGCAGCCTCCACAGAAGTACACTTTCACCTTTACCAAAAGGCAATTATTAGGTTCTGAATCAAACTATTGTTTTATGCATGCTGAACATCAAGTTTTCTTAAGTAATTAAATCTCAAGATCTAAACTTCGTGTGAACAGGAGGAGGTAATAAAATAGATAGGATCGATGGAGTGTTTGAGCTAAAAAAATGCAGAAGAGGCAAAATCGTCTAGCAGCCAAACAAGCAAAAAATATTATTAAGCAATTTATTTGGTGAAGTTTCTAGTCTGGTAACAAGATATTCCAAGAGCAATTTGCACAAGTGTCTCTTTTCTCATGTTCCACTTGGGTATTCTTAAAGGAGTTATTTGTAAAGGTAGAAGAGACGTGTAAGACAAGAGAGCATATAGGAATAGCTTTGTATTCTCTCAGATGCTTGTTATGAAACTATGAGGCCTATATGTATAATACAGAGACAGAGAGAGAATGTGCAAGAACTAGAGAAGTTATAAATTTAGTACAGTACATGACAGGTGGAGATTCTGTGGTGGACCATGGTTTTGTAATACCAGTATCCACACCAGTCTAACATACTCTAACACGCCCTTAATTATCATATAGTTTTCTTTTATCTTGGAGCCTGGAGGCATCATCAACAAGGTATCAGCACCTCTACAGATGCTGCAAATGGTCAGTCTGTCCCTCACTAATTTGTGGTGAACTGCCCGTTTTCTTGATCTTGCCAGAGGTCGTACCTTCTGGGCAAATTATAGAAATAAAAAAACATTGAATCGATGAATCCGGATAGATTTTGTTTTTCTCAGGTGGTGCGTTCAAAGGGTAGACAAATTGAGCCAGAGTCTGGCCGAACCCCAGCGAGGACATGGTAGTAGGAAACTGGTGGATCATATGGATAAAAGCCATTAAATCTCATGCTTCTTACTGTACTGTGCTCAACGAGACCAAATGCTAGATTTTCTATTAACCAAATCTTTTAAGATACCAATAAACCAACCATTCTTTTAAATATAATACGAACTATATTAGGTTAATAAAACAAATCTTTCAATATTATTCTAATATTCCTGAAATTAATTGTCTTCATTAGAAAGGGGTTATGAAACAAGAAAATGTTCTGCCCTGTTGTGTAATTGAACACTTCAGTAGCTTTCATCACATACTGGGAAAGGAGAATCTGAAAGCAGATTCAAAATTTAGTAAATTCTCAAGCTTTTTTATTTATTTTTTAAATCCAGTACACGTGGAAACTCAAAACACATGCACCAACAAATGTTTCATCAACCAGTGAACTTGGTAGCAAGGAACTTCTGGGAAGCAAGAAGTCATGAAGTGGGATAGTTGGGTTAGCCATATGGGTAGTAGATTGATGCAGCTGTTGCCTATTTGAACAGAAAATAACATTCCTACGGCATCCTTAAGTCCAATTCGATCCGACCATGGTTAGCTCTAGACCACCCGGCCCATAGCTGACTGAGAGCTCTGTTACCCGCAAGTGCCGTGGCTTGGCCGGTTGCACAGAAACACTTTGAAGCAGCAAATAATTACATGCTCAGAAAAAAGAGTAGCAAGTAGTTGTGTCACTTGTCAACCCCTTGTTAATGCATCTTAATCACTCCCATTAATGCATCTTATCCATCATCTTTGTGCACGGATTTGACATAACATGTTCGGCATGGTCATGGCCCCGAGTCTCACTAATTTTGTGGTATGACATGATTAACATAGGAAGCATGGAAACATAATTACATTAGATGGACCCCACTGGTTGTTAAACGTTGAAAAACCTGATCTTTTATGTCTGCTAATGCTCGTGTGCTTTCCTTAATGACCATCTCTCATGTTAAAATTTACCAAACAAATTGTACGTTTTTACCTTTTTCACTACTTCTGCTTTATCTAAAAGTCAAGCCGACGCTGCCCGGGATGTGGATGAGTTGGTCAGAGGTACCATCGGTCAGCTGGCTTACCCTGGTCCTACTCTTCACAGCAACAAAACTCGCAACTTACATAATGCTTGTGGTGAGTACTTGATGCATGTTTTCGAGGTCTATCATGGCATTGATCCCTCTAGTACGATTACATTAGGTCAAGTTCATCCGAGTCTGGTGTACAAAGAGTGTTGCGGATTATCCCTCTACTTTGCTTAAATGACCTTACATTTAAGTAAAACTTTATACTTCTTCATACCGATGTTGTCAAGATTACTATTACATGCATACTATCCCCTTTTTTTCCCCTGAAAATATTGATGTAAATGGACATGATATATTTTGATCGAGTGGAAAGCTATATTGAGTTAGAAATTTTTGCAAGGGTTGATTGTATAGCTTGAAAACCACTTAATTGGACAAGTATGTTAATTGAATCCAAGGCGACACTTGTTAGAATATTTGGTATATTAACCATCAATCAAGGGGAACGATGATCGCCTTAAATTGTTTCGTGCCATCCCGTTTCGGTTTATTTCAATACCCCTAATAGTGATAGATATATAGTTTAGTAATAATACATTGGAGTCGATATCAGCTTCATAAGTCATCCTACACAATAATATCTAGCTAGTGTCCAGACAAGATAGATCTTTTTTTGTGTTTCTCCTTTTATCCTTGATCATTCAAAGAAGGCAAAAGATCACATGCTATATTATAATTACTAAGCTATCCTAGATTGAGGGTCCTCGATCCTAATAGAATTCTTTACTTTGCTTGGTAAGCCTAGATTACCTAACACGTTCTAGTTACACCAAACCAAACAAGTTAGGCGGAGTTCTTTTGTCTCTTATGGGGGAAGTTCACCTTCTCATTGAATACAAGAAGTGGATGTCATTGAAATGAGGAATAGGGTTTCTATATGAGGCACCAAGTTCTCCCAAGTTTTAGGGCATTGACTCATAGCAATGGAGTTAGCTAGTCACTATAATCCCTCTGTTTATACGTACTTTTCAATGCACGAAAAGGAGAAGAGATTCCATGACCAATGGTCCAAAGTTTTGAGGCATATAGGACAACCTGCACATCCATTTTTCCAACGAATAAATGAATGTAAAGGTCAAAAGAGAGACAAGTACACAGCAACCGCAGGCACAGGTTGTCACCCCTCTTGTTCCCATGTGGACTGGTGGTGCCACTTGACCTTGGTTTCACGAGGACAGAAATCAACTTGGAAAATGAACCTTCGAGATCAACTTGAGCAGATCACAAAAGTTACAGAAGTTTCCCTTAATTGTTCTGTAAATATATATTGATTTACTCACAAAATCTAATTAAAGCTAAAGCAATCATGTAAATCTTGGTGGTATGTTCCCTCCAAAGTCACAAGTTCAAAATCTCATAAGTGTTATCAACTCTTTAGAGCCACCCCATGGTCTTTGGCTTGGTAATCACTCGGTTTGTGTCGGATGGGAGAACTACACATTCTAAGATTAATTGAGGTACGCGTAAACTGATCCAGACATTCGATTATAAAAAAAAATCTCATAAATAAAACTGAACCACTCTTAAACAGGAACTAATACCTTGGGATAGACAAAAGGCATCTCGAAACCTATCTAAAGCGACAAATCAAACACTAGAGGGACCAAATGTATGGGATAATCAAAAAGGAAAATACAAAGTTTTTTGAAGCGCTTTGTTTATTACCATGCCACCACACCTACCTTAATCAATTGAGAATTCAACTCTCTTTCAGCTAAATTACAAAGAAAACATGTGACCCTCTCCAGTGATCGAACATGCATATATGTTTGAAAAGTTGTGGTCCTTTCCCTTCCATTAGGGGTTGTCAACATGTCCTTGTTTGTCAACCAAAGGCATGCATCCAAAGGCACCATTAAAGACAGAGGAACCACCCAAAGCTAAAGACAAAAAGGAGGCACCCTCAGCTGATTCCACCAACCTTGCTAATTAACGCCCTTCATAAAAATAATGGAAAGGTATCGCTTACCCAAAACACAAAGGCACGGCGCTATTGGACCATGTAGTCTCTAAGCACATGGAAGCCGCCTTCTGGCCAGCTGCTTTTGTGTAAGCAAGCGCTGTTAATAATTCAAGAAACCCTACTTCATTACCACCTCTTCGGATTTTTCCTATGCTTTTTGAAGTAGTATATATCTTCAATTGCTTGAGACGTACGCACTTAATTAGGTGGAGGAAATTAATACATGGTACAAAAGAAATTATACGCATGCAAGTGTGGGCTGAATTTTTTTATTGATACACCCAACCGGCCATGTAATGTTTTAATTAACTGGGGTGAAATATGAAGTCTCGTGAGAATTTTGGCTATGATACCACGTGAATCTAATAATTATCTAAAAAATTTAAGGTGATAAGAAGAAATATATTTTATTATTTGAATTATATTCTTTAACAATAGTTTTTGCCTTGAATCAATTTAATTAATTATGCTAGCACAAAAAATAGAGAAAAACTTATAGAAAGAACAATAAGAAAAAACAATATATATACTTTAATTTCTATTATCTTTTGAGATTTGAAGTCTTACTAATACAGAAAATCGGCATGGAATAGCATAGTTTATCAATTCGCTGACAGGACGGAGTACTGGTCCCCCGTTCATAATTTCATTTTTTTTATATAGTGCAAAAAATGCATTCCCTGGATTGGAAGAGGGGGGGGGGGGGGGAGAGAGAGAGAGAGAGAGGCAGGTCACTGTCAATAGCTGTAAGGGCCAAAACCCACCATTAAAAACTCCATCTATGACACAGTGCAACAAGAGGGAGACAGAGAAAGGTGCATAAGCATGCATTTATATAGATGTGGAGGATCGAGTCACGAGGGTTCCTCCCTAAAGCATGCATGTCTCGTGTCTTCTTTTCAAAATCTTTAAATGCCGTGAAGCATCTGGCGTTCCTTTAAGGTGCTTTCCCACGAAAGCCAAACGCTATTCTTCGTTTTGGTTCATCCATCGATCTCGAATTTTCAGGCCGTATGTTGGTTTGAGAGGTTAAAGCTGCCAGCATGATCTGGTAAGAACCTATCACTCGGGATTCTATGTGAATCTTGCGACATCAACTTTAGGAAAAATAGCCTTTGGTGCAACCTTCTTTAGGTCAGTTCCGTTGATACTCCCTTCTATGAATATCTGGTTAGTGTTGATAAAGATGTGAGGAACTCTACCCAGGTGTAGAGTTTAGACTCCAAAGTGGTTTTCGAGTAAGCCAACGGGTCATTAACAATTAGCAATTAGATCTCCTAAATCCATTTCAGATCCGTAGATATGATTCCATCAGGTCATCTTGCAGCTTCAACCACTCACTTCCAACAAAGAGAGAAACTTTTGCACATGTGTATGTTTATATATTTGTGGGATCCTAATTTGGGATATATATCAATGCCGCAAACCCCCGAATATTAATGCATCCCGGCAGGTATTCTTCCAAACCAGATTTTGTTTTGTCTTTGCTATATTTTTTTTTTCAAGCATATTTCTGTTGATTTTTCTTTCTTTTTTTCCAGAAGTAGATCGAATTCATTCTGTGGTGATTATGCATTCAAAAGCCATTTAATAGGTTGTCCACATTCATAAACACATGATATCCATACATACATCATGACCAGCTGACCTGAAAGGGGCATGCACACATCTGCTTATCCATGCTGTCAAAGCTTCATGAGTTGAAAACTCATTAGCGTTTACCAACCAGGCTTCTCAATAACTACAAAATGTCCCAAACGAAAAAAAGGCCTGTGCATTTTTGTCTCCACTTTTCCGGTAGAGTCTAGAACCATACCGGAAAACAAGTTATCAAGACACGAGACAGCAGTTAATTAATGGATGTAAAGCATGGTACTGTAACACGCAGTTTGCACAAATGCCTTGCTCTCTGATCTGTTGCTGCATACGTGCTCTCGGTGTCTACAAGCTCATTCATATCATCATCATCATATCATGTCTTTTTATTTTCAGACAACGTACGAGACAGAGGAGCTGGTACGTACGAGTAATTATATGGTTGTACCGTTTTCATCTACCAGTTTCAATAGTCTCTAACAAGAAAACAACGCAGTATACATGCAACTGAAGGTATCAAAGTTTAAGATCTACAACTACCATTCTTAGCCGGCGGATTGAGTGTGAAATGGACTTTATACTGAAATGTAGTCAGCAATGTTGTGGCCGTGATCCAGATAAACAATATATATATCTTGGTGGTAAATCCCGTACAGTTTCTGGTTAATAATTCTAGAATTAGTAAGTATCTACTACCATATGTGGGCTTGTATTAGTATATGAATGAAATATGTTAGCAGAGGTGACAGTTTGTTTCTCCTTTCGCGTTTGCAAGGTCCTAGCTACATGACTACGTACTCAACCTTAATATGAAAAACGAATTTCAATTGGTTTTTATTTGTGATCTGTGTATTTCTCCATCATATGTTATGAGAATGAGCATGGGACCTTTTCTTCAGCAGAAGCATGGTAGCGTGTCATTAATGTACTTTCCAAAGAAGATTAGGAGTTGAGTTAGCTATATACAAATGGATTGATGTTTCAACCGCATTAGCATAAGAATTTCAATTCGTTTTATTTGTTATCCTTATATTTATCTATCATATGTATCGGACCGTCATTTTTCTCAAAACTAATTAGTATCAGAAGAGCATCACTCAAATCTTTTATGACATTCGATATCGCACTCAGCGGACTTGTTCTAAGAGTGCTCTCGCAGGGAAGAGCACGGTAGAAATCCAACAATATGTTATGATAACGAGCATGAGAGCTTTTCTTTAGTAGAAGCATCGTTGCGTGCCATTGTACTTTTCAAAGAAGATTAAGAGTTGAGTTTTGATTTACGAACTATATACAAATGGATTGATATTTCTACTGCATTAGCATAAGAATTTTTTTATGCCAGCAAATTATAGAAATTAGAAATTAACAGGCATTAATCTCCAAAGAGTGTATTACCCAATGACTAGGAATAATCTCAAAAATGCAAATACTTATAACTTAAAACACTGAGAGGAAGCTCAACGAGCTATACTAATAAGGGCTACAGAAGTAACATCGAGATGAGACACACGGATCATGAGCTTTCCAGCAGTAAAAAGGAGCTCAAAACTAGTTGGATCGAACAGAGCCTCCATATGCCAACATGCTTGTGATAGTGGCGCACGAAGAATTGAAATGACTGAGAAAATCTCCTTCTACTATAACATGAGAAGAACCAGCAAACAAAGCTCCCAAAACAGCCAACAACGCTGCAAATGCCTCACCTTTGGCTTTAAGTCCTTATTACAAGATACGCCATATTGCACCAAGGGCTTCATCTCCTCTATAATTAATTCATAAGTGCTGGCCGCCAACTGGTTTGATTGCTCTGTCTTCCCCTTTACCTTAGACTCATGAGGAGCTTTCTTAGCTACTTGCCATTATATACCAGTTACACGCGATTTCGCTTCAAAGTTCTCCGAAGAATTTTTTAGCGGATCCGGCCGGCCTGAATCCACGCATGCCACTTGATAAAACAAAGGAAGTCCCATTAACCTATATTCCTCTTCGATTTAGTCCTAAATCCACGCATGCAACGGGATCGATGACTCAATCTTCGTCATCCTTCAACCTATATTATATGTAAGTTTCGGCACCTCATGCAGATCGGAAGATGGTGTTTTTGGAAGAACAGGCATAACACGATAGTAATTTTTATCCTCTAAAGGGTAATGGGACGTTTCAGCTCTAGTCCACTGTAAATTCTTAATGTATATTTTAGAGTTTCTTCAACATGACATTCTTGGGCCTAGACTCCTAGTGCAAATGCTCTTACACAAATATTTCTGGTTTTTCACATTTGAACGTTTCCTTCCACGGACACATACGCAAAGACAGAACAAAACACAAACATTAATGTCGTGATCATTTGGCCCTAAAGGTAAATAATTAAAGTAGTTAATATGTCTTTAATCAAATCACCAATCAACAAGGCAAACCATATGTTTTTCATGGCTCGTTATTATCTTAGTGCCACAAGCGAAAGGACTAATGACCTAACATATATAAATGCCAAAGCTAGATATGTTGTCAAATAAGCAGTCACGATCTCTTGGCAACTTGTAATAATTCTAAAAATAATAATTTTGCAGAATATGTCGTTATATAATATAGTGCTTTTTTTTAATATATATAATTCTTGAAGAAATCAATTTTATATAATTCTCTAAATCAATCAGTAGGAACCCCAAAAAATATAGAGGAACCATTTAATGTGGATCTACGAAGAATTAAAATTCAATAACTCTGTTTAACAGATTACTTTTTTACAAATTCTAGAGATAGGAAATGGAGAGTTGTAACATATATGGATAGCAAGTTATAATATAAGTTGTGAAATAGGGAATAATTTTCTTTAGCCGCTGTAATTACTTCCAAAAGATGATTGCTTTGTTCATATAATTAGTTCAAGTAATGATAAGTTCGCAATTGCTGCGGCTGTTTTTAGGGATTGGCAACGAACTGTTATGGAAGCAGTAGTGGAGAAGATTTCGGTGGCATCCCCGGTGGAAGTTGAGGCAGTGGCAGCAAGACTAGTTGCTGTGTGGCTTCCAATCGCGGATGGCAAAAAAATTGTCTTGGAGTGTGATTCTTCCCTTGAGATCAAGACGATCTTTAATGTTTCGGCGATGCGTCGACTGGCGAATTAGTAACATTGTGTGGGATATCCGCTGCCATTTTAATTCTATGCAGACATGATCAGTACACTATGTCAATCGAGATGCACTAGCTCACTCGTTGGGCCGCCTCTAAAGTTGAACTTCGTGACCTCTCCTATTTTGAGCACTTTTCACACAAAAAAGAATCTGGTCCAACCAGCGGTATGTGCTTCTACCATCATCCCTGTAAGCTTTATCGATATGTTGTATGAAAATCGAATCAGTAAAGGACTCTCTGAGAGACTTGAGTGAGCTTTCATTGGGGGAAAATATGAGTCTGCTTTATTCACAGTAGAGGTACATATACACGCTGGTTTCCCATACAAAAATAGAGAGATATCTATGTGGTACAAAGTAAATAAAGGCTGTCGCCGAAAGTAAACATTTTTTCATGCTTAGCTTCCAATAGTATGTCGCTGTTCATACTCCCACTTCAGGAGTGCTCATGGTACAATGACTTCACGAAATGATACAGATAAACTAAACATGTGTACCACCTACACATTTCTCTACAACATATTGGATGACCCCACATATGTAACCTATAGTTGTAACCTTGACCGAGGCAAGCTAAAAAAGAATGGGAATTGATCCGGAAGGGGGGATGAACCTCATATTTCCATTGCAGTGATGACACTTGAGAGACACCAGCAGATCCAGAATTCAAAGCCGGGCAATTGGAAGCCAGAATGGGGGAACAATCGTGTTAACTCATTCATCCATCATACGAGAGGCCCCCCCAAGAAAAATGAGTCATTCTCTTGTCCCCAGTTCATTATGGTTCTTCAACCTCAAAGGGACCATTAGAATGCTTTCTTCTCTTCGATTCAGGCTCACCTAACTGCAAAGAAACAAAAATCTCTTCATCAGAGCCATTCCGCAATGCCGAGAGACTTTTAGATTCTAGATGATTCTCTTGGTTGCTTTGATGAACTGGAGATCTGGCAGTGAAACTCGGAATGAACTGGTGTTCTACATTTGGAGCCATATCAATCCCATTTTCTATTTGAAAGTCTGTATGGATGAATGGTGGGTTCTGTTCCTGATAGGACTCGCCTTGAACTGGAATGTGATGGACATTCAAACCAAGCCGCTCAAAGTTCTCTTCCACTTTATCTTTGGATGGCACCCGATCGGCAGGAGATGACTCCCCAACTGTAGAATCAATCCCTGCTGCTGAAGCATTCCTCTGCTCTAGCAGCACAGCTATATTACAATAAAACAATAAAGAAATAATCACAAATCGGTGATAAACATGCAGAAACCAGTTTTTATCACCTACTCCCATCCCTTCTCCAGAAGAGTCACGCCCCGCAAGTTTCTCACGCATCTCTCTCTCTTACCTTGTTAACAGTCAGGCTACAGTATCGTAACTTGAACTACTCATGTAAATGAGCATATGTAGCGGTATCTGAGAGCAGGTCATCTATGCTTGTATGTTCCCATGAAAAAGGTTTCTAGATTAAAAGAGTGATCAAATGTCACGCCCGTGCTAGTACTTACCCCCTAAGCTCGCATATAATAATCGCATGCACACAAGATGGAATTACCGCACTATAGAAACTCTTAGGATCGCTGAAATGCTCCCAAATTTCATCAAAAGGTTAGGTGTATTACATCAAACCAAATTGTTTGGTCCTTTGTTTATCCCTTGAGCCCGACTGCTTGGTCATCGATGAGCTAAGAGACATGCTTTTAAAAAAATATCTGCAAAAGGTTGCTCTTCCATGACAATCACTTGGGTGAAAGAAGTTGGACCGAGTGGCTTTCAATATGACGTTAATCCCAATCACAACATGTATATCATTCCATTAGGAAGTTTACAGGAAATTACAGACCTCAATATTTGACAATAACTCCAATTCTTTCAATGCGAACCAATAGTTCTTCCAATCGAATCTATGTTGCATTCTCTCTTTCTTTGGGCTAATTCGGTTTTGGGTGTCCTTTTGTGGATTTTCTGAGTTTTTTTAGCTTGTATGCTCTGGTTTTTTCAGTATAGTCTCTTGTACTCTAACTTTCTTCCTTTCTAATAAAGTTTAACTTACTTATAAAAAATAAAAGAAGGAGAAGTACCATTCGGTAAGAAGCCCAAAAACAAAATTGCTGCAATCGAAACTCCTAGGACTAGTTAAAATTAGGAGTAAAAAATTTGCAGGTCAACTGCAATTAAGGAACTTAACCATAACATAATTATTAATATCACTGTGATGCCTTACTTTGGGTGATGGGATACGCAGGCCCCTTCATACCACACAAAATGGACCGCCAAAGTAACCAGGAAGCATACCAAAGGAAAATAAATAACTAAATTGGTTAAGAAGCACAAACCTTGAAGCCCTTCACTTGTGGTGATGAGATCTAGTTCAAGGAGGTCTAGAAGGCGCCCAAGATCAACTCCACTAGTCCAATTCTCTGGGGATTGCCCAACTTTTAGTTTTAAACGGCCCCGGTTAGCCGTCCCACCCCAAATGATCCCAACAGGTCGTGGCTTCTCCCCATTCTGACCAGTTAACAGAATAAGGCTTCCACTATCACCCTCAAGGTCAAATGTCTGCTGATTCTCTCCAATAACAAGAAAGTCGGTAAAGAAACAAATCCCTTTTTCGTCATTGTACTCTAGGGCATAGGCCATTATTGTCCCAGTGGTCAACCCAGAACTTCTTCCAACTTTCACCACTTGCCTTCCAATGAGACTGCTAATAGGAGACTGCAAATCTATGATGTTGACATCACCTATCTCCCCTACACCTTTTACAGTTGTAGTTACATTGATCATGTTAAATTCTTCAGCAAAGGGTATGAAGGCCCCATCAGCTCGTACAAATGTTTCTGCAGGGTCATCAAATCGTAGTGGCCATGTGTGGAGGTCAGGACACAATGAGAAACCCATTAGCACTGATGTGAAATTGTAGACAATCTAGCTTTTGTAAGACATTCAAATAGAAAGAGGATAGCTCCAACTAGGGAAGAAAACCAAACTAATTTGGTTATGTTAAATCAGCACAAAGCGAAAAGATCACAAGAAAGATGATTATAGAGTTCTGCAGGTAAAGCTAAAAGGAGCCTGGTCTGCTGCAATACATTACAGAGATATTCAGTAAACTTCACCTATTCTGCTTAAATGAATTTAGGCCAAAAAATTTCCTCACTCAAGGACTTTACACCAGTATATAAGCGTATGCAAGCTTTATCATTAAATATCTTTCATCTTATCTAGATATCTGTAAACAGGGAGAACCTTGAGCTGTGGAGCTAGGGTTATTTCAGCGCAAAGGGGGGGGGGGCGAGAGAGAGAGAGAGAGAGAGAGAGAGATTGGGAAAGAGAGAGAATGACACATTTTATCTTGAGCATGAACTTAATGCTGCTCCATTCTGATCCCACAAAAAGACTGATATCCTCGTTGTACACATAATTGAAAGAGCATACGAGGATACGATTGAACCAAATAACGTGTGATAGGACCCTTGCTGGAACCAACTAAACTGTCAGACTTATGCAACGTGCTAACCAGAGTCTTCTGGTCTGCCTTTCTTTTTTCAATCCTGTTTAGTCCCAACCCATTTTTTCCAACGACAAGATAGCATCTTTCTGGATTCTACAAAGCAGGATTCTAAAATTTCATTCATAGATTTATAACAAGCTTATAAATAAGCTGGCTCATTGGTATGACACTATGGGTCCAGGTAATTCATGTTGAAAACTGCACTTGGGAACTTCATTACCTGGGTTTGTTCCAGCAAAGATTCCATACCAAAGATCATCTGTAATAAATGATGTTGCCCTCTCCACAGCACCCAGATACACCCCAGGTCCAAGGCTGGGTGGCAATGGATGAAACATTTTCTGATTTGGGTAGTCCAAATCCACTGCCACATGCCGATTTGTGAGGAAACCAACCTGTCTATTTCCTGTTCGGCTTTTCACAATAGCACCCAAGGTCCCATATGTCTCTTGGCTTGCAACCTACAGAAGCAAAAAGAAACTAGGTAATTTTAGGACCAAAGGAGAAGACACAAGTTAGTAATGTGTAACACAACTTGTAAGCAAACTGAAGATTCACGGCATAAAAGTTATCTTCCACACGTGCTCAAAACAAAAAAGACTCCACTTTCTGAAGTTTCAAAGCATAAACCATGAATACCAAGCAAATGATAAACAGGTCTCTTGTTCCCCCCTACCTTCAGGTTTCCACGATCAGTTGTTCACCAAGTTTTTTGTTCCAGACCACAAGAGATGATTTAGCATATTATTTTCCATGAGACAATACATTATTATATATTGACTTCTTTTGCTGACAGGGTTATCTTTGACAGGTTAAGTGCACCAAATTTGCTGGGCTTGCCCACCTATCGACCATCTCCAGAACCTAAGCCTCCAGGTTATGACTCCAGCCAATATGGCAAGTCTAATCTTATATCGGGCATAGCACTAACAGATGCAAAGCTCAAAGCATTTCGTCCAAGACCTCACTGAGAGGGGTAAGATCCAACTCGATGGGAATTCTTTCCAACCCTCAGCATCCACAAACTGACGCATACATAACTTGCAGGATATTTATTCTGGTTAAATTTTGCATCCAACCAGCAAAAATCAGTTCATTTACAAACTGGGCAGATTGGTTGATCATCAGTACCATTTGAAGAATCTAAATATTTAGAAAAAAATCCACCACTACATTATAAAGAAGATCGCTACACACCCTGGAAAGAGGAATCTATTAGTAACATCCCTCGCATCAAATGCAGAAGATATAACAAGGAAATTACAGAGTTCATTACCAAATAGAATGATATTGAATTTCTAAAAGGGGAAAAGAAAAAACGGCTGATCCTCGATTTAAAAATTGTGTAGATAATCACAGAAAAATTGAAAGCCTTTATACAACTCAAATAAAGGTAAATGCAGAGGGATAAGTGTAGCTGTTAATAGTCACACTTAAGCCAGAAAGAGATCCGAAAAGAAGACGGCTCTGATTGGTCCACTCAATGCTCAGACTATGGGCTTGGTTGGAAGCATAAATGGGGTGTGGACATGGCTTGGAGTCTTGCACTTGAGTGCTAGTAAGCAGATCCGAAGTGTATTTAGTTTAGATAAAGACTAGAGCAGTCAATGTACGTTTGGATTTGCTTCCCAATAAGAAATGAAGACTGGAAAACTACTCAAGCACTATCTAAAAGCACAAATTGAACATCATGATTATTTTGGACTAACCAACCATACCTGTACTCTACTCACCATAAAATTTTCATCTACTTGTGTTCCTTGTAATTTAACAGGCATATAAAACAGGAGTTTCCATAAAGAGCAGCAAACTACCTGTGAGCCAGACCCAATGCATGGATCACTTCCCCTCAAGCCATCTACAAGCTCTGTATATAGTTGTTCTTTTGGAGTTGGAGCAGGTGCACCAAAATAGGAGAATTCCACAACATCCACATCACACCATACACCTCCTGGCCCCTGACACAAATATTAAAAGGACTTCAACTTCCAAGGTAAAAAACTGTGTCCCTATCATAGACAGCGTGAAATCTCAAAAAAAGAAAACTTGAATGCTTTCAAATACTATGGAATAGAATTCTGTGAAAATCTAAAGCAGAGACAGAAGCACAAAATTTCCCCACCTCAAGGGCAGCAGGTAGACACTGGGTGTGGCTGAGCCATTGCCTGTGAACTTTGCGGGCAACAAAGACAAGAATAGCTGGAATATCTGTCAGCACACCCTTTCGGATTCGAAACCCAACTGCGGTGCCAAGACTAAACAGACGCAAGATCTTGCTATGAAATGCCCTAATGGTCATCAGCTCAAGCAAGGTGGTAGCTTGCAGCCCTGTTGGCAACCGCCCCAGAGTTTCAGGCAGCACCCCCTTTTGGAGGTTTCCAAAGTAGTTTGCCCTATCTTCCGCTGCATCATTTAATCGACTTGATGTAGGCCATGAGAAGTAGGCAGCACTGCTCTCAGAGAGCTGAGCACCTGATGCGAACGGTTGAAGGGGCGATGGACATGATGAAGGAAAATTAGGATGACTGCAGAAGTTCCTTTCCAAATCTAGGGCTGATTCCTCCGATGGGGTTGACCCTGAGTGATAAAATCTTAAATCCAGTCTGGTCCTGTCCATCTTTCAGCTCTCCTACATAATATTCGATATTCCTTAGAGAACCCAAAGTCATAGTCATGGAACTCCATGATACTACAAGGTCCAGATTCAAATTTAGGCATCAAGTTAATTAGAGGATACTAAGGAACATTTTGTTTATACTAAGAAATAAATCCTGTAGACAGCAAGTACCATGATGATGACACACTAAATTGACAGCTATTACACAAGTAGACGAGTAAAATATTAATATGAAAACAAAAATCAATGCCATCCATATAACCTAATAAGCTTGTAAAACAAATAAAGAACTAAAACTCAAAATAAATTCCAAGAAGTCGGAGAAACCCAAATCATGCATGAGAGAACCTACAAGCTCTTCCTAGGCAGAGAAGCTTTATGCTCAGCTGCTCTGTAACCTCTTCGGGAACACTAAAAGAAGTTGTGCAAGTCAATAAACGCCTGTTCTCCACACAATTTAGAGGACGCATGAGGCTAACTACTTGAGCACGTACCGGCCAAAAAAAATTAACAACAAAATAATCAGCAACTCTGCCGTCTTCAAAGCTCAAAGAGGAAAGGCGAATTGTTAAAAGGTATAAGGGGGGGTGAACCCGCAGGAAGAATGGAAATTTTTACACTAATGCAGACCCAGCAAGTCAATAAACGCCTGTTCTCCACACAATTTAGAGGACGCATGAGGCTAACTACTTGAGCACGTACCGGCCAAAAAAAATTAACAACAAAATAATCAGCAACTCTGCCGTCTTCAAAGCTCAAAGAGGAAAGGCGAATTGTTAAAAGGTATAAGGGGGGGGTGAACCCGCAGGAAGAATGGAAATTTTTACACTAATGCAGACCCAGATACCAAAATTATCACCTTTCTATGGAGAAATAATAAAACTGACGCAAAAACGACAAGTGAGGTAGCCATAAAGCTTGAGAGAGCGAACAAGATAGAGTATTCGAACAAAAAAAAAAAAAGACTCTTGACACCCATTTCTTGCAATGGAAAGGTCTCTGTAAAGAGCAAAGGATCCAATACTGTGTATAATGAGAAAAGAAAGACCGAACCCAGAAAGCAAAAACATACCAAATTTACAGCTAAAGGAAAGAAAAGCCCAGATAGTATAGATGAAAAATTGGAACCTGAAGACTTATCCCGACAGAACTCACCGGTCAACAATGGTGGAGCTACGATGGTGGACTCGGAGCAAAGCCTCTTGACGACTTTCATGCCCTAGTACAGGTTTTGCACCATACCCACCATCTGCCAGATCAAGATGGCAGTTCAAAACACTTCATCAAAGAAAGTAATGAGATTGGCCTGCAAAGTGATAGGGTGGGAGGGAGAGCTATATTTAGAAAGAGAGCAAATTCTAGTGAGAGCTCTATTTTCAGAGAGAAAAAATATAAATAACTAAACTCAAGAGTATCTGCTATTTCTGGAGCATAAAAATACAAGAACTATTCTCCTAAATATATTTTTTTTTTCTGCGTACCTAAAGATATAATTTAATTCACGCTTTTTAACTTTTCTTCCTCTCCTGTTGCCTTTTATCTTTTCATTTCTTTTTGCCTTTTTTGCCGTTCAGGTTCACAGCAATTCTTGGTGGGGGAATTTTAATGGAGGAGAGATGGGGCATAGGTGTACAGAGCAAAACAATTTATCTTGAATCCCATTGATATTTTGGTGGGGATACAGGGCCCCATTCACGTTTGCTCCCCAAAAGTAGCACACTCTTCATCTCAAATAATTCAAATCCCACCCAATTGGGGGTAGGATAAGGGAAAGGTCTGTGCTTTTTTGTTCTTACACATTTAATTCTACTTCCAATTACTTTCAAAGATAATATATATGTGATCCTTGATTATGTATGCTTTTTCACATGATGTTGTGAGGTTATAATTAAAAGATGGTTCAAAGACAATGGTGGGAAGAATTGAGATGTGGGGCATAGAGCAAAGGGTTGGAGAAGTGCCCTCACATCCTTAAAAATCATTACCACTTTTACTTATCCCCTTCAATGGGTTTTATCTCAATATTGTAGTTATAGAGCCTCTCTCTCTCATCCATAAATAGTGTGCTAACCCTCTCATTTCTTTACTTTACAAATCTACCTCAACAACACGCCTTGTAAAGGAAAAACACTCCTCAAGGCGTCTTTTGGAGTTGAGTTAGACACACCTTTCACATATTGTGTAAATTCTAATATGGTATCAGAGTCAGGTTCCTAGTTTGTGGTTCACCGTCTTTTGTTGGCTTGGATGTCCCCCCGCCACACGTGAGAGGACGTGTTGGAAGTCCCACATTGTTAGAGAAACTAGTCAATGTGCTTCTTATAAGGTTGTGGCATCCCTCACTCCTCAAGGCATCTTTTGGAGTTGAGTTAGACACTCCTTTCACATATTGTGTAAATTCTAATAAACATATTTAAAGAATAGTCTCTTCTTTGTTTTTTACCATTTATTAAGTCTTTTTTTTCACGTGAAAAAAAATGGTTCCTTGGATATTCAGTTTATATCTTGAACTAGCTTGACGAATTTTCTTCTCCCAACAGGCGTCGGGGTTTCAGGTTTGTGGTGTGATGTGATGTGGATTTCGTGGAATTGGTCAAGATGCCCCTTGATAATACGACCTCTTTTTCAGTTTCAATTATCATTATCAGGGCCTACCAAGATAATGAAACTACACCTGTTAACTCCCCATTGTTCGAGGGCACGACTACTACGCATTTGTAATTCCCTTGTAATACATATACGACTTGGTAAGTTCTTGTCGCTGCATTATGCCCCATATCAAACACAAGACAAGAAAGGAAACCAATCGCTCCACTCCACCATATCGATTTTCAACAGTGCCATCAGTTGAGTTGCGCCATTGCAATGGTGAGTGCCAACTTGGTAGTGCTTCAAGGTTTGTCAGCATAGCCTTTTTTTCTAAGCAAAAAAAGGGAGGGATAACCGGCTTAACAAATCTCTCTCACATGATTATAAGAGCATTTCCGCTACAGAATATCCGATTTAAGCAAATCATAATTATTGTTTATTGGGCATGCCAGTTACCATAGCATCAACAAAGTTAGGTTTTAATTTCGCAAGCGATTTTCAATTTATATCCTGACTCGAATTTCTGACCTTAAAGCTAATGAATTAGTAGGTACTACCAACTAGACTACAGTTCCGCGGGCTACATAGCTTAAGGCTTGTTTAAGTATAATTTGGAAAAAATAAATATAAGGTGGTCAGTTATGTCCCTATTATAATTACCAATACCAAATCATTACTTTAATCATAAATAGCAACTTGATCAGTATATAATTTAATACGAAATGACCAGATTTTCCGATCAAATAACTTTTAGATTTCTACATTTAAGATTGAATATCCCCACCATCGCTCCAATTACACCATACAACTGTAGTGTACTTATTAGCGGAGGAGATCATTTATCTTTATGTCTATACATCATTAAGTGCGATGATATCTTGTTTATCTGCCCACTCATCCCTTTCAAAAGAAAAAATGGGTTGCGTACAAAATATCAACGATCGAATTATAACATTAGACAGTGTAAAGTTATTGATAATTTAAAATATAGGGAAATTTAATATGTAGTCATTAAGTTCTATCTCATTTTATGAATTAGTCATTATGATTCATTTTTTTTACTTCGATTACTGAGTCCATCACTGCAGTGTTTGATCCCTTAACGGGAGCTCCATCCACGTCAGCCCTTCTCACCAGCTCACCCCCACCTTTCCATTTCATTAGCGCACTTTGCTTCTGCCTCTCAAAACGACAAGCATCTTTCATTTCCTTTCAGCGCACTGTTTTACTAAAAGCATTATATCACCGAACCAACTTATCATGGATCTCTCTTTCTCCGTCTATTTACCGGAGTACTCATATTCTCGAAACGCCGACCAAGGCTAAGATGCAGCAGATGATGATTATCGATCATCATACATGCGGAGGATGAAAAATAAGGTAATCAATCTTCTGAAACATAATTAACATTGTACACTACTTTAGAGGATGTTCTGGTTAACTTGTAGACCAAAAAAATTCACCAGAGGTGAGCTTGACAGGGGTTTTGTCCATGTGCGCAATGCTGATGCAGTTGAGTTTGGGAAAGTTTTACATGGTTTTTGGAGAAAGCTGGGTTTCTTTTGCTAATTTTTGTGAATAACGCACTCATGGATACATATTTTGTTGGGGTTAGTCTCACATAGGTCGTAGTAGGGGTTGATGTGCAGTTTATAAGTGTGAGGGAAAATCTCACATCTTGAGTTAGTTTTTGGAGTTGAGAAGACCCAAGACCACCCAATACTGGTATCAGAGTCAGGTTTACTAACAAGTTTCAAACCCAACATTCCATGGGAGAAATGAGTTGTATCCTCCCAACCTAAGGCTCGATGTGTGAGAGGAAGATTGTTGGGGTTAGTTCTACATCGGTTGTGGAAATGGTTAATAATCAGTTTATAAGTGTGATGAAAAACCTCACATCTTAAGCTAGCTTTTAGGGTTGAGAAGGCTCAATACCACCCATATAAGATATACTTAGAATAGAAGTAAAGTTGAAGAGGAAGTTTACATCCTCCCCGCTTCAAGTTTAGGGTTTTCTCTTAGGATTTTTTTTTTGTATCTTTTCCTATAAATAAAGGCTTATGTTATAGGACTAAATGATACGTGAGCATTTGAGAGAGAGAGAGAGAGAGAGAGCGTGATGTGACTATTGTATTGGGCGGGTAGAGTGAGTTTTTTAAACGTTCTTAATAAAATTGCTCTGAGTAGACGTAGACCAGATTGTGGGCCGAACCACATAAATTCTTGGTGTTATTTTATTTAATTTTCGTGCCGTTTTCCCAATATATTCTGAGTGTGGTAATGTGAGGGTTGCTCGATTAATCTTTGAGAGAATGCCAAAAAATAAAAGCGTTGTTTCTTGGACCACAATGGTAGCAGCACTTGCACTGCATGGTCATGGAGAAGAAGCAATATAAGTCTTCCATGATATGGAAGCTTCTGGGATTAAGCCTGATGGGATCACTCCTATTATTTGGTGGACTATTCTCGGGGCTTGTAACATTCATGGTAATGTTGAGTTGGCTGAGAAAGTGAAGGAAAGGCTTTCAGAACTTGAACCAAACAATTCTGGTGACCACATTCTCCTGTCAAACATTTATGCCATCTTTCAAAACTTCAGGACTGCGCAAGTTACCTTTTTCTTTGCTTGCGCTTGGACACTTTTCGATCGACCAGATCTTTCATGGATCCTGCCTGAAATTTCCATCTAGAAAAATACCCTAATTGTGAAGTTATATATGTTAAGGTTTTGCCATTAGCAATGTCGGAGAAATAGTGCACTTGGTTAGCAATGTCGCAAGCTAGGGAAAGAAAGGGGACGATAGCATCTGAAAGGGCTGCGATAAAACGGTGTAATGGCAAATGTGTTTGGTAACATAATTCTCTTTAGTAAAACGGTGCACTGAAGCATAATGCGTGAAATTAAGTGAAAGATGCTTGTCGTTTTGGGAGGCAGGGGCTGAGTGCGCTAATGACGTGGAAAGGTGGGGTGAGTGGGCGAGAAGGGCTGACGGCTGGAGCTTCCGTTAGGGGATCAAACGGTTTAGTGATGGAAGGACCTATTAATAACTAGGTGAAAGAATTAGTGATTGAAAAGTAAAAAAATGAATCATAGTAACTAATTCGTAAAATGGGGCAAAATTTAGTGACAAAATATTGAATTGTCCTAAAATATTATGTATTAAGGTTGTGTTTGATTACTAAAATTTTAGGGTGTGTTTGTTTTGTAAAATTTTAGTGTTGTTAAAATTTTAGGTATTGAGTTTAGTGAAAAAGTGAAGAGATAGATAATTTTTTATATTTTTTGTAGTGAAAAGTAGTGATTTGATGGGAGAGAGAGATTATATTGTAATATTTTATTGTGTTAAATTTTAGAGGGTGTAAAATTTTAACACGCAAACGCAGCCTTAGTCTTGTAAAATTTTAACATAATAAAATAATTACAATATAATCTCTCTATCTCCTATAAAATCATTACTTTTCATTATAAAAAATATAAAAAAATTCATTTAAATCATATCTCTCTACTTTTTCACTAATTTAATACCCTAAAATTTGAATTAGGGGTAGGCAAAAAACTCGTGACCCGCCGACCCGAACCGGCCCGACCCGATCGAGGCGGGTTTAGGCTGGGTTCGGGTTTGTATGTACAGAAAAATCGATGTTCGGGTTCGGGTATAGTAACAAACCCGAACCCGAAAATCTAATGCCCTCAGCTGAGACCGAGGGGTCGAAAACTCGTGACCCGACGATCAGAACCGGACCGACCCGTTTCTGACCCGATATTTTCGGGTTTATGCGGGTTCGAGTTTATATATGAGGAAAACCGAATTTTTGAGTTCGAGTTAAAATTTTTGAACCCGAACCCGGTTTTGCCCACCCCTAATTTGAATACTCAAACGCAATCTAAGTTTGATAGTTTGATTACAAATCGAATATGTGTGATAATATATAACTTTTTCAAATATTTAAGTAATGAAAGAAAAAAATTAAAAAATGATTATTTTTAATTGTAGTTAAAAATTAAAGATCAAATTAAATTGGAGACACTTAACCAAAAGTAAAGCTTGGACGTTGAATTGAATTTTTGTAATTTGGACCTACTACTTTAAAGTGTCCAAAGACGTGAGCATTGACGTGGCACGATCGGGGTGAACCACTTGGATTCCGGACCTTCCCTACGTCACGAAATATAGGATAGGCCTCTCTTTTTTCCTTTGTCTAGAGAGAGAGACTCCTCCATCTCTCTAGACTTCCCTCCCCCTCTTCTGAAAACACCCTCTTCCCATTTGCTGTTGTGGCTGGGGGAGGAGCTCCGGCTCCTCCCCCTCCCCCTCCCTTCCCTCTTCTCCGGTCACTCCGTTGGTGGCCGGAGTTTCTCCGGTTTTGTTTGTGCCTCACGGTTTGATGTTAGATCCCGGTTTTTCCGGTGGTTTTTTGTGCTCACGGTTTCCCTGGTGGTGGACTGCTCTCTCCGGCGACCAGATCCGGCCCCGAGACGTTGCAGCCGGACGGCGCGTAAGCCTTCACGCGCACACACGCGGGCGCTTGGATCTCACGCGCCTGTCCTCTTGTGCTTCTCTCCCGGCGGGTTTGATCGTTTTTTGGAGGACCCGCTCTGCCCCGCCGTGCTTAGCTCCCACTGGCGGTCCTTGTCGTCCCTGTCCGGCCTCTCCTTGCTGGCGCGTGCGGGACACTCGCGGCCGTGGGCGCGTGTGCTGCCTCTGCGTGCGGTGGTTTTGGTTCCTGGCCCCTCTGGATACCGCCCTTGTGGAGCTCTCTCTCCTCTTCCTCATGGTGCAGCCTGTCATTGCATGAAGTCTGTCTGGTTGGAGTCGGTTCGGCGCCACGCTCGTCTTTCCTCTAGCGGAAGCAGCCACCGCTTTGTGCGGTGGTTGTGTTGGGTTCCGGTCTCTGTGACCGATCTGTTTGTGTCTTGTGTGTTGGCCTTTGTGGCCTGTTTGTCTTGATTGTTTATGTTGGTTGTTTGTGTTGGTCTTGGTTGTTGTCATGGTACCGGCTGTGTTGTCCGGTTTGGCTACCGGACCTTTGGTTCCGATTTCTTGTAGGGTCTTCTGGTCCGTTTAGGTTTTCTGCTAGCCTTCAAGTCGATTTTGTGTTTTGTATTAGTTGTACTGTTCTCGGATTTTAATATATTGTCTTGTTGACTAGAAAAAAAAGAAATATAGGATAGGCAAGTGGGCGAGGCGGCAATCCGCTGTATTTTAGTTTAAGTGCGTTCCACAAACAAGAAGAAAAAGATGTCGAGCGTAAGCTCGGGATGGTGCTCCGGCGCGAAAGAGTGCGACCGTCTGCTGCGGTCGCTGGAGGAGTGCCACAGGAGGGTCCGAGCTGGTCCGGTGCGGGATATGGCATGCAAGCACCTGAACTTGGCGCTGGCGCAGTGCCTGGTCTCCTCGGCCTGCCAAGAGGAGTCGGAGGCTGTCCGGGCCCACTGTTCCAGCGTTGGAACCTCACTCAAGCGGGCACAGTGCCAACAGGCCCAGCTGTCCCTCTCCCTCTGCCTCTCCTCCCTTCAACAACCGTTACGCAACCCCTGAATCACAGACCTCTTCATCAATTTCCCTGTTTCTTCTGGCGGTCGAATTACCATTCGGCCCTCGATGATTTTTTTTGGTTATGGTTACTACTGTTCACGGCGGCGGATGAGGCCTCACTTCCTGATTAGATCAGGGGTTTGTAGATTTCCTGAAAAAACTACAGCATTTTGAATGGATGTGGAATTTTTGTGGTTGTAAGTTAACCATGAAGATGATTGTGTAGAAGGAATAAAAGAGAAGCAAATCAGAATATTTGCAGAGGTCGAAATTATCATGATCAGACCCTCGTTTTCAGATCTTTTAGCGTAATTACAGGTGCTAATCTTTCACTACACAAGTTGTCTTGTCTATGGGGAACTTCTCAATTACCGATCGGGTCTATTTGCGATTTTATGTTTCTCGGGAAAAAAACCTGGGTACTTTCTCTTCATACAATAACATTTGCGGAAAGTAGAGAAATATCAGGGCCAAAGAGAACTTTTTCTTCCTTTTTCTTGCAAGATAAACTTCGGTTATATTTGGCGCTTTTTGGTTCTTCTGCAAAATGGTTAAATCCTTCGCTGCGAGATAGAATTCGAGAAGCTCTGGAAAATTACTCGCAAAAAGTTCCAGGGGAAACTCTTTCAAACTGTGGTCTGAATGTGGAGGTTTAACCTTCAAAGAAGTCTATACGGTTCAAGCTTTGAGGATACTGTTCTAGACTTCTCGGCTTACCCTTCGGTCCGGGTCTCTCCTGTCATAAAAGATGGCACTGATGTTCCGCTTTTAGCAGCCATTTGAAAGATCAGAAGACTGAAGATAACTGAAATGAACTATAAAATGAAATGGTCTTCTTAACCCATCAGAAATTAACTTGCTCGGCTGCCAACCTGTTGTCAGAGCCAGAGGTATTCCATTATGGCGGTTTGCCATCTAGCAGTACCAGTACATCTCATTTGTCTAAATTTTCAGCTCTCCGCGACGCAAAAACACTGGAAATTCAAGCAAGTTTGTTGGTGGTGTCAGCTGTTGCTTGAAACGACAAATATCCATTGCTCGTCAAACTTTTTCTGTACGTGATTTCTGCCACGAGTTAAGACTCGCGAGAAGAGTTGTCACTGGGGATATTCGATTAATGGCATTACATGAGAGCACATCTGGAGCAATCGCAGTAAATCAGTAATCCTGCCTGGAGGACACATACACGCGTGCATGTCAACATATACGTAGACTTCTGTATACCTGCAAGGATAGTTGGGACTGGGACATGTCTAAGTTTGCTATCAACAAACCCAATTAATGCCACCACAGTATTTGTAGCTCAAATAAAGATGCTACGTATAATACTTTTGGAGAATTATAACTCTCTGGGAAACATCCATGCAGATACGTGTGAAAAATAGTACAGTAAAATTCTCATCACCATGGCACACAATCATCTGAAACTATTCGTACAAACATTTTTCCAAGAGTCTATTTACCCTCAAGATATATGAAGCCTTGAGGTGTTCATTTGAACTGATCTTAGAGCTCGAAACACAAGCACTTTATTTCATAGTCTGAAATTAGAGTGTCTACGCAGAAAACTTCTCTCTGTCATGGGGGGAAAAGTAGTCAATTTCCGGGCCAAGAGGAATGATTCCAAACGGATTAATAGTCGGATGACTTCCGTAGTAATGCCGCTTGATGTGTTCCATGTGGACTGTACTACTGATGCCAGGCAATTGGGAAAATGTCTTTAGTGTAATTGAATAGATTTGGGTACTCACGTAGCAGTTTCTTGTTGCACTTGAAGTGGACAGCATAAACCTGTCATTATACAAACTCATATTCTAAGATGCATGAAGAATCTGCTACAGACAATACCAGAGTTGCATACAAGACCAAGAAAGCAAGACCTCAACTATCAAATATAGGCTAAAATGATGCTGTACCTCTGGCCATAGTTTTCCTTAGACCCAGCATAATGTCAAATGAATGTTTTCAATGCTTGCCTTTTCCAGACTTAACTGTTCTTTTACTCACTGAATCTCAAAATGACAAGATTTTCCTCGTATCAAGTGAGTGCTCAAAGAGAAGTGTTCAAACATTTCCTCCTTATCATCTTTTTCCAAAAGAGCTCAAAGGAATTGGTCAAAAGTACAAACTTTGCTCCCAAGAGCTATTATTTTGAGCAATACAATCCTTCTGTATGGTGCCATAACAGAAATTGATGACGTGACAAGCACTGAGATGAGCCACGTTATCAACTTCAGTGATGGCGTTGCCAAATTGATGGACGGAAGGGTGGTCTTCCTATAGAAGGGATTGCATTAAACTTGTGTTAAAGGGAGCAAAAGTCAAATTTGGCCTAATTTTTTTCTATGCATCTTTTAGCTGTTCAGTAGCAAAGAAAAAGGAAGAAGAAACAAAGTGGGGAAGTGAAAGGTTGACACTAATATATAAGTCTGCAGGTAAGTGAAAGGCCACAACAAAGCGAGAGTCCTTAGACTAACTTTGTGTATATGACAATGACCTAAGTTTTGCAAGAAAAAGAACAGTTCTGTCTTGTATACAGATTCAAGGTGAAAGACATAATAGGGTGACTTCCAAATACCCGCATCACATAAATTGCTAAGCAATTCCAAAAAGAAGCAGGACGGCTAAAATACAACTTTTCTTTGAGCAGATAATTTCTACAAAATACTTCTGTTTAAAAACTCCAATCCAACAGAATACATTTTCACTTAAAAACTGAAAAATAATTCCTTGACGAGATAAAGAAGATGTTCTAAAAGTTTATCATGCTGCACTGCCTTGAAGATGAAGAACAAGGACAACTTTTGACAATAAGACTATTATGTCCTGTTTGAAAATGTAACAGTATTTGAAGCGCTACTAAGAGACACTCTCGGACAAATATGATGGTTTCTTTGGTGTACAAAGTTTATTAAGAAAGGAGAAAAGGAAGGGACAACTGAGATACAAGGGCACTTTACTGAAGGACATTGCTAGAATGACCACTTAAAAGTATAAAGAATCCACGAATCCAACAAAGACTTTGCAATGCGGCCATCGGCAGATATTCAATGAAAAAGAACTATGATACAGAAAATGTTCTTTGTTCATATTATTTAGACAACCACAAGATCAGGTTAATTTTCCAATAGGCTTCAGTTGTTGATTGAGAGGCATAAATTACCTCATCAAATCTTATGAGGGTGACAAACAATCGAATATCTGCTTCAGTCAGTGTGTTCCCACATATGTACCGTTGCTTGCCAAGTATCTCCTCACATTTGTCCAATGCCGCATACAACTGTTTCACAGCCTGCCAAAACAAGGATCTATTGAGATACTATTTTATTTCCAATTTAAACACAAAGCCCATCTTTCCCAATCGAACCTAAATTGACCACGGCAGGAAAAAAAACTGTATACCTCTTCATAAGGACCTTGCTTCTTTGCAAACCCAGATTTATAGACTCCATTATTTATTGCATGGTATATCCATTCATTGGTCTCATCAATCTGGGCTTGCAAGTGAGAAGGATAAAGGTCCAAAGCTGCATTCTCCGCTATATCATTGAATTCAGTATTAAACATGCGGATTATCTCCGAACTCTCGTTATTAACAATTGTTTTGAGCTTCTTATCCCATAGCACCTATCATCAAAGCTAAATACCCATTAGATAGTTTTTGGGGAAAATATATTAGAGATAGAGAGGGGGGGGGGAGGACACTTCATGTGGGTGACATACAGGAACTGTGTACTTTCCAGTGTAGTTTGCACTAGCAAGCTCATAAAGTCCTCTAATGCTCTTTGCTCCATTCAGAGGGTCAGGTTCAGCTCCTGGCTCCTCTGTCTCTGACGCAGCGAAAATCCATCCCATATGCTCATCAGTTTCCTTTGTTCTTCCCCATATAGGTTTGACTGACTGAGCCCAAGCAAATAGACAAGGTTAAATTGGTCATAAAATTTTGAATCCATCTCGAGAAAGTTATCCTTGAATTCACTGACCGTGAAATCAATGGCTTGGTCAAGTCCTTTGATCTTCAAGTATGCAAGGCACCTGGAAGCCCATGGGCAAGCATATGATACATACAGATGATACCTTCCAGATTCTGCGTGAAATTGGGAACTTGGATCTCGTGAAATAAAATTCCGGAATGTTGAAGCTGTTCTCAGGAAAGCACCGGTATCCGAGGCCTCATCTACTGCAGATCGAGCCATTTGACAAAACTGGTTGGAGATATTTTCATGACTTCCAACAGTTGACAAATTCAAAACCATAGAAGCATATAATTCAGTTCAAGGACTAGTCACTTGTTCTTGAACTAACATAACAAATCAGCGAACCTTTTTTAGTGCTATGCCAGAAAAGTCACATTTTAGGGGAAAATAAAAACTCAGTATACATAATTACAAACACACGTGCCATGGTATCCTAATTTCAATAGGACTCGGGTTGATCAACTAGATATACCTCTCCAAAATACATAGATTTCAGCACCAATTCACTTCATAGATAAAGGCATCTTTCCACTTGAATGGAAAGTAGCTAACTCATGGGGACATCTTAACTGAAATATTCCCAAAGACACATCTCACTTCCATGAAATGCTATACATCAAACTAAAAATAATTTTGCCAGAACCAGGGATTCTGGAGGAAAACCTCAAATTCCGAATTTTTGGAAGCCAATTCACTTCATAGATAAAGGCATCTTTCCACTTGAATGGAAAGTAGCTAACTCATGGGGACATCTTAACTGAAATATTCCCAAATAATTTTGCCAGAACCAGGGATTCTGGAGGAAAACCTCAAATTCCGAATTTTTGGAAGGTGGTGGATAACCCATATCTAGTTCAAAAGAAAACAACAGATAGTGAGGTGAAACTTGAAAATCACTCAACAAAAATTAGAGTAACTCCGAAAACGCCATATTTAAACAGACTTCAAGAGAAAAACCACAAGGAAAAAGACCTACACATCACGATTCCGGCATCATGCTGCATTAGCGAAAGAAAACAAATTTCTTTTGCAGGAGTAAAAGTCAATAAACTTTAGTAAAGCAACAAAAAAAAAGTCAGATAATGAGATCTTTTAAAGCAGCAAACCCAAAGTTACAATAACTTTTGCCAGTTATTCATGGAGACCAAACAATTGACATATATGGGTGCTTGAATCACATTCACGTCCGAGTTCTCCACAAACAATATTCCATTGAAACAAAACTGATCACATCAAAGTTCATATTTTGTCGACTTCATTCGAAACTTCGAGATTTTGAAGAGAGAGGACAGAAACCAAATCATAAGGTAGTACCCCCACCTACTATGTCGAAGTCAAGAATCGTTCTAAGATCAATAATAATTGCATAGTTCATAAAAACTGAAATGACATGAAAGCAATACCCTTTCCTTAGAGCAGCTAGTGTTTTAAGCAGTTCCCGTGAGAATACCAGAAATTGAAACACGTCAATTCGAATCCAACATGAAAGACAGAGGGCGACAGTGAGGTACCTTGAAGGGGATTTGCTGGATGAGATGCTCTTTGCGGCAAATGTCAACAGGGGTTTCTTACAAACAGAGAGCATAGGATTTAAGATAGAGCGCTTATAAATGGAAAAAGACAAAAAGATAAAAAAGATATAATTAATGAGCACGTCAATGAAACTAATTTGGTTTTATAAGATAGTTGGGTGTGACGCAGCTGACTGTTCAATTTTTTTTCAGAATTTCTTTTAAGAAGGAAAGCTGCCTGGCAAGTGGCATGATAGTTTGCAAAAATATTCTAACAATCAGAAACAACGTTTTAACAAATTTTGTAAAATTAAAGTATAAAAAATATCAAAAATTTATACACAAACATCAGGACATTTTATATAAATTTTAATAATTTTTTACACAAATTTAAAATATTATAAAAAATCTCAAAAATTTATACACAAACATCAGTACATTTTATATAAATTTTAATAATTTTTTACACAAATTTAAAATATATTTTTTTAAAAATTCTAACAAATCTTTTATGATAAACTAATACTAAAAGTAAAAGACTAGCTGCTTTGCTCATCAGTAACCCGATTATAATGGGGACACTCTGTGACTCATACATTAGTGATTAGTCGAAATAGAATATGAGACCCCACACATGGGACGAAGTTAAAGAATATTTGGAGGGACATATTCCATAGAATAAAATTTTAATTTTTTTACTGACAAAAGTAAGAAAACTCCTTGTTAAAGTGTTTTCAAAATAAGTATTATTATATATTATATTTTGGGATTGAGAATTTATTAAAGTTTCCCACATGAGAACTCCTTCTTTCTAGGATTGCATTTATTAGTGGAGAGCTTTAACATGTATTTGCTATAGTGCAAGACATGAAGTCTATGGTGCACCACCCGTGCGTGGCGTGGGCCCTAGGACGCTTTTGTGGCGCTTTTGAGGTGCACGAAGCATCAGAGCAAGGATCTGAGCCGTGTATTTTTTGGTCTTTTGATCAGACGGTCAGATCGCATTTATTTCAGCTTTGATGAAAATCCTACGGTGGATTTTATTTATAGTTTAAATCTGTATGGTTAGTAATCTAATCATGGATATTAAAACGTGTTTAAATCGTGTCCACAATATTAGCAGTTTTTAAACTGCTAGAATCACGTTTGAATTTAAATTGAATAATCTCGTTGTTTGGTTAAGTAACTGCCTCCATTTTAAATGTAAACTGTTTTTAAACTGTCAAAAGGTTGAACGTACATTATTCGTGAGTTGTGCTACGCATTTTGTACGTGTGGATCCCTAAATTCAGGCTCTATTGTATCCTAAACAAATTTGACTTACCCTGTGCACAAACTGGTGGAGGCAAATATTGTTTAAGGAAAACAACGATGTTGTGTCTTTGGAGCAATTTCTTTTCCTGGTCATTCATTCTCTTTCTTATATCAACACTCTTAAGCATGAGGTGTTTGAATTTAAGAGTACGTCGCTCCTTCAAGAACTAGTCATTTTTTAAAGGTTTTAACTAGCTTGGTCTTACATTTTCCTTTGGTCCTTCCAATGTGTGTACTTCCTTTCCCTTTTTCTATGTAATTGTCTAGAAAAAACAAATTCACTCCAAAAGAAAAGTGGGAGAAAAGAGAAATGCAAGGTAGCCATGCCCCCAATGAATCGCATTGGTGGGGGCTTTACATATGGCAATATTTATCGAGATTTAAGAAGTGAGATTATGACAAGGTGATAGTGGGCTTTATAGGTGTCATTCCCTCTTCTTCATTTTTCCAAGTATTTATTCAATGCATTTGGTGCGAGAATGAAGCCAAAGAGATTACCCCTAGAAGTTGGTCGAAACAGGTTTGATGAGCTTTCCAATCATACAAGTTTTAACTCAATTGCGTCTCAAAACAATTTCGGAACAATCGAAACCAAACTTCCTTCCTCCAGATACTCTCAGCATGGTCAAAATGGGGTGTCAACAAAATTGAATACCATTCTCTTGTCCACACATACTGTAGATAAGTTTGACTGAAAACTTGTGAATGTACAGTTTATTCCAAAAGCTTAAGCTGATTGAAAAGAACAGATTTTATTATATAAATTATATTCTCTAACGAAAACAACCAATCCAATTACCAGGTTAACTTGCAAAACGAAATGAGAGATTACTTAAAAGAGCAAAGAATCAAAAGGTAAAGTCAACAGGACTGTTCAAAGTGCACAAAAGGCTGCCTTCAGCATAAATTTACGTCCAAAACCATTAATGCTGATGTCCCAAATCACTTCATTTTCATATGCCATAACTTCTTCCACAAATATATAATTGAAGCAAACTACCAAAATTGCCTACGGGAAAAAAAATGGTACCAAAATTAATTCTACTTTTGTTTGAAATCAGAGCACAAGATTGAACTTTGTGTATTGAAAACTTAAGGCAACGATCGGGATTATACTGTCCACCCATTCAGCTGTAAGTTTAGCAAACAAATTGTATACCCCGAGCTTAGAGCTCTTCTAGCCCCAACTGTTCCTCGAAAAGACTTCTCTTTTGGCAGACAACAGGAAAAAGAGCATGCATTTGCCCATCTAATCCGAGATGCATGAATTTACTCATCTTGATGAAACAATAGGTGCTAACCAATTCCTTTGGATATCCTCTCGGACAAGGTGGAAACAAGGGCATAGTTGTTGCTTTCATAACAAGCAGTCATGAATGCTGCCAAAGTCACACGATCCGCATTACGGTCTTTATCCAATAACCTATGAAAGAACAGCGCTGCTGCACCCACTTTTTTCTCACTACAAAGCTTCCTGACCAATGTATTTACTGTCCGGATCCAGAGCTTTCTTTCTAGTCTTTCTAATATGATCATGGCAGTAGCAGAATCATCTATTTTGCAATACTCATAAGCCAATGTCAGCCGCGTAACTTCACAAGGGAATAGCCCCTTATCAATCATGGTGTCATATACTTGACGAGCCTCATCCAACTTAAACCCTTTGCAAAGCCCACTTATAAGAGCACCATATGTAATACTATCCGGCGTACAACCATGATCTTTCATCCTGTGAAAATATTTTACAGCCAAGTTAAGATTCCCATCCCTACAATACTCACCTATCATGGATGTATATGTCTCCTTCGTCGGAACCAGGCCAACCAAGACAGCGTCTTCAAAAAACTTCTCGCTTTCTCTTAATCTCTTTTGCCTACAAAAGGCAGCAATCAATGAGGTATATGTATGAATATCAGGTTGAAGGCCAACTTTGACCATCTTATTGAAAAACACCAAGGCTTGCTGAGTATCTGCCCGCTTGCAGTGCTCAGATATGAGGATAGTATATGTGACTTTATCAGCCCGTAATCCACGTTCACAACCATCCTTAAGCAATTTATAAGCCTCATGAACCCTTCCCTTTTTACAGAGCCCATCAATAATTGTATTATATGTATAGATATTAGGAGTGAAACCTTCATTATCCATTAAGTTCATCAACTCGTATGCTCTCCTGAAATCCCCTGCTTTACAATGCCCATCAATCAGAGTAGTATATGTGTTGGTGTTGGGGACCAATCCCTGTTCTTTCATTCTGCTCAACAACATCTCAGCACGGTTCATTTTGTCCTCTTTGCAATACCCACTAATCATGGCTGTATATGTATGAACGTTTGGTTTGTAATTGGAGCTCCGGACAAGCTTAAGGAACAGTCTAAAAGCCTTCTCAGTCCATCCCTTCTTGCACAGCCCATCAATCAAGGTTGTATGAGTATACACATTAGGTTTCCAACCTCTCCTAACCATTTCCTCCAACATTTCAAACGCTTGCTTAATGCTGCCCCTCTTGCACAACCCATGAATCAATGATGTGAAATTAATCAAATTCGGCGTCAAACCCATCTGAGTGATCTTATCAAAATACCAAGATGCTCTGTTTGTAAGACCCTTCTCACAAAACGTGCTGATTATTAAGGTAAACGTTGCATTATCTACAAGAAAGCATCTCCCAAGCATTTCACTCAACCACCTATCTGCCTCCAAAATTCTACCGATCCCACAATAACCAACAACCATCAACTTGTACCTAAAATAATCAGGAGATACCCCTCTCACGTACATTTCCACGAACACATCCTCCGCGTATTCAACCAGACCCATCTCACACCCAATCGCAATCACACAATTCAACGTGCCTGCACTCAGCACCAACCCCTGATTTCGCATCTCAATAACCATATCAGCAGCCTCCCGTAGCCTCCCAATCTCAGCAAAACTTCTGCCCATACACTGCATCACTTCATGAGCCCTCTCCATATTCCCATTAGCAATCAAAGACGCGGCGCATACTATATACAGCCGCATGAAATGGCGAAACTTGGCGAAATCAATTGCCCAGTGGAAGAAACTCAAGGCTACCATCGAACCCGCCTCGGAGGCGAGTGAAGCAACTACCGTAATGGCCTGTTCATGAGTCAAAGAATCAGCATCCAGCTGGAGGTTCAGCTTGGGAGGTGATATTATTCTCGAGTGGGCTTGTCGGTAGAAAGACTCAGAGACCAACGAACATACTGTTCTGACCAGAGAATGGGATTGTGACGGTAATGGCGACGAAGCAGTGGGGCCCGTTGGAGCGGAGCAAGGATCATGATCATGTGCGAAGGAACATAGTGCTCTGAGAGTGAAAACCGAGTGGAGAGGGGAACAGAAGAGAGATACGGGGTTGGTTGTGGCTGATAGTAATTTAGGTTGGAGGCCATGGGATTTGAGAGACTGAAGGGGCACCATGAAAGGCTTAGGGGATTCATAGGCAAAAAGGGTCCCTGCGTGGCTTTCAGTCGTCGAACCAAGTCACCAACCTTCAAGGTCTGCAACGGTCGACTGTGTTCAGCGAAGCGGGAAAATAAGAGAGCCGGGTTGGACTGGGCCTAGTCACCACTTTTGTCTGGAATTTCAATGAGTATTTTTTTTCCTTAGCGATTTCGGAATTCATTTTACAAGGGGGAAAGGTTACATGGAGGCTGAGCAAACACAGACCTCTAAAGCCGGTTACATTTAACTGCCCGACTGGGGCATTAGAACTTTGATTAAGGCCACAGAACAAGGCCTTTAAAGGACTCAAATCTACAGGCCGTAAGGCCCACTACACAATAGACCTCAACAGCGCGGCTCAACATTTTTGGAGGCTTAGGCAGGTGATAAAAATGAGGCTTTTTAATATTAAAAATAATTTTTAAAAAATTCAAAATTCAAAATTTAATATTTTCAATGCGATTTTCCCGACATGTTTGGCACATAGGTTTAGGAGTTAAAAGTAATATACTCTAATAAAATTTTCTATTTTTTTTGTAGAAAAAGCAAATAAGGAATATATAGGTTGTACTACTCTAAAAAAATGATATTGCTTTAGAACATGAATTAGCTATATCACAAAGAACTAAATTCAAACTATGAAAGCCACAAGGAGTACAAAATGCTCTAGGATTTAAATCTAAAAGTTTTTTTTGCACACCTTATTTGTTAACTTTCATGTTAGCCATAATTGACGTGCTACTGTACCCTTTAAAAAGTGAAGTTGGTAGTGCTAATTTATAGGATGAGTTATTTATTTATAATTTTTTAAATATTCTTATTTTATAGGCCTTTAATTAAGTTTTATCTGAAAAATTGTAGACTTGTTTTCTTCCCTTAATTTTAATTTTGCTATAATATATGCCTTCATAATTTAAAATTTTTAATATTACTATTATATAGGCTTTATAATATGGGACCTTCCTAATTTGGGGCCTTTGTAGATCGCCTCACGCCTACCCCTCTGAGCCGCACTTGGACCTCAAGGACCACACACAATATGGGCCTGTGAAACAGTTTATATCTCATTATCAAAGCCTCTTAAGGAGTCCCTGACAGATGATACGTGAAATTTTCATCATAATCATCTTCTACCATGCAATTCTGATCCAACTTAAAACATTGAGAGAAGGTCTCAATCACTGCCACTCCTTTAATATTCCAAGACAAAATTCTCACACTTGCTACAACCAGACAAAAATATTCTAATGATCAGAAATTAGGGACTTTTATCTGGGCACGTGAGTTTTGTCGACAATGCAGACTAAATTGCACGTCACCTTACAGTAAACGACACATTGTTATGTCACCTATTTTTAACCATTCCCTAAGGTTAAATTAAAAAAAAGATAATTAATCCAAGATATTCCTAGCTAGCAACCGATCGAGGTTCTACGAACGAGGAACTTCACGAGCACCGAACACCTAGGTTCCTGTTTCAACATCCAACAACAGATTGTTCGTATCCATTTAATTAAGTCTAATTTTGCTGTAATTTGTTGTCGTTGAGCTTGTTCTAATCCCAGGAAACAATTTTGGATTGACCATCGTGATTACTTAACCACAAGAGTGGTAGTCCAATAGGTTTGAGAGACCGAAAAGGGGTACGTCCCAAGAGCGGGTGCGAGGTTGGAGATTTTATGGGCTGAATCATCACCTCCAAAATCAATTGCACTCTTGTGAGACTGTAATGACAGTCTCCCTTTTTATAGGTGATAATTATAACTCAATTCGAATATTGAAGGTTTCTATGATCACGTGCATGAGAAGTAATATATGTTGATTGTCCTGATCCTCCACCTCTTCTCTTATAGAAAAAAGAAAAACGAAAGATTACTTCATAGTAAAGACTACTTTCTATGCCAAAGTCCTGACCAGCTGCTTGACCTTCTATTTTCACTACATCCCCTTTTCACTTTATAGGGATCTCCTTTGATTATTAGGTAGATAGAGTGGAGGTCCTTTTACGCTTTGTTTAGACTTATTTCTTCCCTATATTCAAGGTTATGGGAGTTGAAGATGCTTCTACTCTCACATGCGCCCTCCTTCCTTTACATGATTGCAAGATATTTTACTCGATATTAAGAAACACTACCATCACCGATGGTGGTATGGACTTTTTTTGGAGTTGGACAAAAGCTCTTGTCAGTTGCCATTAGTGCAAGTTACTTAATATCCTTTTCGTGTTCTATCTTGTTGCCACTTTAACCAATTTATAGCATGGAGATTGTATGTGACAGTTTGTCAACGTGGAAAGCACCATTGAAATGGCTTTTTGAAGTCATGGGCGTGAATAGTGGCATAGATTAGTCAAATATTTTGAAGGGAAGAGGTGTAGTGTAAAAGTGAGGAAACTTTCAAAGGCATCACATGCTTGCTTTCGCAACAGGGTACATACATAATTCGTTTTTACAGTTGGCTGTCATCGTTCCCTCCCCCCCACACACACCTTTATTGTCTGTTGCCTTTATGTTCATCTCAGATGGGTCATGGGTTTTCCATCAAAATGCCATCTGCAATCCCCACCAGTCAGTTAGAGGCCAAAGCGTGTGCGCTGCTCAACACGAGAAGTTTATTCCAAGATTAGGTTTTTTGCCTTATTTATATGTGTCAAGCTTAGTTAGGTTGTGTTTGTATTGTAAAATTTTAGTGTTGTTAAAATTTTAGGTATTGGGTTTAGTGAAAAAGTGAAGAGAGAGGTAATTTTTTATAATTTTTTGTAGTAAATAGTAATGATTTGATGGGGAGAGAGAGATTATATTGTAATATTTAATTGTGTTAAAATTTTAGAGGGGGTAAAATTTTGGTACACAAACGCACCCTTAGTTATTGAATAATATGGATATTATTGGCGCAGAGAGTCCTCCTATGATGACAGAATCTCTCCCTCTTCAGAAGTTTGTCAGTTGGTTTGTCTTTTAAAAACTCGCACTTTGAACAAATAGTTTGGGTTTGACTTGTTCTGATTCTTTAATTGTAAGCAAAGAACTTACACAGCACCAATATAAATAGCTGATGGCAGAAATTAAGCCGCTTTATGTCATGGGTTCCCGAGATGTTTATGAATAAATTTGGTTTTTTCTCTCTCGTAGCAGTAGAGATTATATTTGTTATTTTTCATCTAAAAGATCCAAAGTCGGCCATTCGATAAATAAAACTCAAATTCATGGTACCTAGGCACTTGAGAATTGACCCGTTTAAGAAAGGTGGCAGAGGAAACAAAAATCTGCAGAAGTATCAGAGGCAGAGAAACAGAGAGAGAATACCATACAAAAAAACCCGCTTCATAACTGCTATGAGTATTAACAAATAGTTCTTCTGATCCCAATGTAATCCTGCCATAGTTTACGTAGAGGTAGGAACTAAGTGACGAAAGTTTATTTGACGGTTTGTTTGTCTAACACGTTTTGTGATATGTGTGGAGGAATCATAAAGAGTTAAAAAAGGCTGAGGGGAGCAACAGAGTTATCATTGAAAAGTACACAATGATGCCATGGACATGGAATTATGTAAACATGCAAGCCACTGTCCACCGCAAGGAAATAGTAAAGAAGAATCTCTCGAGTCTTACCCACCCACCCCCTGACTGCTCATTACTTTCTCTTTATAAGAGCGTCCTTAACTGTCACTAGACTCACAACCACAAGTCCACAATACGACTAGCCAAAAAAAGAGGAAAAACAAAAATGCTAAAGCATCGCTGCCAATTCCTCTGTATTTGCTGCTTCTGTTTTGCTACATTGGCTCTCTCATGGAGCCAAAACAAGCAATTCGATCAGGTTAAGAACTACGAGGGCTCCTCTGATCTAGTGGATCTTCAGTACCACATGGGTCCTGTCCTTGCATCTCCTATAAAGCTTTATATAATCTGGTATGGCCACTGGAACCCAACCCAGCAAGCCACTATAAGAGATTTCCTCTATTCCCTCTCTTCTTCCTCTTCCTCTTACCCGTCTGTGTCTGACTGGTGGCGGACTGTCCGGCTCTACACTGACCAAACAGGATCAAATATCACAGGGAACATCGTCCTCTCAGGGGAGTTCTACGACTCTAAATACTCCCATGGCGGTTATCTCAGTCGACTAGCAGTCCAATCCGTCATAAAAACAGCTGTCACTGCGTATCCACGAGCTCTACCACTTAACCCTCACAATGGCCTCTACCTAGTGCTGACCTCTCCAGATGTCCGAGTCCAAGACTTCTGCAGGGCAGTCTGTGGCTTTCACTACTTCACCTTCCCAAACATTGTCGGTGTCACCGTACCCTATGCATGGGTTGGTCACAGCGGAACTCAGTGCCCGGGCGTCTGTGCCTATCCATTTGCGTGGCCCAACTATTCAGGCAAGCCACCGCCAAGCACCAATGGAGGCAACAACATAATGCGGGCACCTAATGGGGATGTGGGTGCTGATGGCGTGATTAGTGTGATTGCTCACGAGCTGGCGGAGGTGTCGAGTAACCCGCTCGTGAACGCGTGGTATGCCGGGGATGATCCAACTGCGCCCACCGAAATAGCAGATTTGTGCGTGGGTGTTTATGGGACCGGTGGGGGTGGTGGATATGTGGGTAAAGTGTACAAGGACTCCTGGGGATATGGGTATAATGTGAACGGAGTGAAGGGAAGAAGGTTTCTGGTGCAATGGGTTTGGAACCCTGTAAAAAGGAGATGCTTTGGGCCAAATGCTGCGGACTAGAAGAATATTTTGTACATTTTCCTAAGCTTTTTTGTCCACCCTCTCTTGCTCTTGGTGTATCTTAAAAGTGGGCATGCAGGGGGAGGCTTTTTTGTCCACCCTCTCTTGCTCTTGGTGTATCTTAAAAGTGGGCATGCAGGGGGAGGGAAAGCTACGGGAATCAAATGAGCAAGGCCTTGTTTCACATAAATAATGACTCGAACTTCCACCCTGTCAAGATCTGACAACAATCCCATTCCAGGAGACGTACATAAACGAGATACTTGGTTCTACAATCCCCGCGTAGCTTGTAGATTTGAAAGTCATTAATTTGCTTTTATTGGTTCTAGAAAGGTCTAGTAGTATAGATCCAATCTGATTCCCATCATTACCACTCAACGACTAGTCGTAAAACAGATACACTGGTGTAGTTGGGAAGCATCCAAATGCCAACCGCAGAAGAAGATGATCAATATAAATGAAGCATCTATCTAAATTTCCATACCAACTCATTGACAAATTTTCTTTCCATATCAACCAATTAAATAAATCATCTAAAAAATTTAACGTGAGGACACACTGTATTGCCACAAAGACTGAGGAAGGCTGAGTAATAAAATAAAAACAGCCTTCTCACCTAAAAATTTAACTAAACACGAATCTCTCCCGAATATAGATGATTGATTTTGGATCAGCACTTTGAGAGAGACCCAATTTTTCAACTCCCCGAACCAAAAAAAGCTATAAAACTGCACAACTATCTGCACTTCGTGCTCCAAACCTAAACACAGATGGTCGATACAACTTAAAGCCTCACATTTCTCAAGAAACAGCTAAGAAAGTATGAGCCCTCTCCGCTACATTCTATTTTTTGACAAGATTCTGGACAGGACAGGAGTATGACACGAAATTCACAACATGTCAGAACAATGAATACATGGGTGGTCAATGAGCCTGCTGACCAGGCTGCCTGGCTCTGGAATGAGAGCAGATGTCAAGCTGTTCCAGAGATGAAAAGTCAGCGACTCATTCAGAATCGTTCTGAACAAAGCATCCTGTTGAGCTTTCTCAGTCTCAGTTGCCGGTGCAGTAAAATATCTGTTTGCAGCTCAAATGGGTTAATGGATAAACAAGGAGAACAATGTAAACCAAGGCGTTAAAAGAACACAGAGGAGCAATATGGAAAAAAGATAGCAGTAGACATGAACAAACAAACACACATGGCAACTACATCGCCCCAAGGAGCAAGATTCATCGACACAAATGACTGATTTTTCTCTATCAAGAGGTAACACACACGTAAGCCAAGTGACTAAATTATTTAAGATCGTCCCCTTGAGTACATGGAACTACTCTCTCAATGTAGATGTGTTCTAATAAAGAATCCAAAAAGTTTCTTCAACATTGTTTGATCTATATTCTTTATACTGCCCTTTCCTTATAGAATTTTAGATTCAAAGGTCACCATAAGAATAGTTAGCAATTAAGTAGAATCCATAATCTTTACACATCACCTCTTGTAACACAACTTTTGTGCCTATTGAGGTTATGGCTGAAATTTATTGGCACCCCTAGAAGGGCTCCATTTCTCCTCCCAGCTTCAGAAGACAGGCAATGACCCAGGGTTCTTTGTCATTTTCTCAGTTACTCTATGAAGTAAACGAAACAGAACTTATCACTTCTTTGTTTATATTTTCACCTTTTTATTCCAAATTCCTCAGGACCACACACTAACAGGTTCAACCATGTAAATTTGGGTATAACTCCCTATTCATGGCTCTGTCGGCTCCTGCTCAAAAAACTGGACAATCAGAACCGATGGATATATTCTCATATCCCATTCTATTGAGGCCTTATAGCTGGAAGTCCCAATATTTTTTCTCAGGGGGACAAGTTAAATGAATTCCCAATTTCACCGAATAGATTTTGGTTTACAAGAGGTACTGCATGTAATTCATCAGATCATAATGTTGACAAATACCAGTCCTTTGAAATTGCATAGTATAAGTTGATACAGCAATAAGGTGAAGCATATCAACCATTTGTCTCCACCCAGGCACCAAACTTATTTTTTTTTTTTGATGAATAACTTCTAATTTTATTAGAGAAAAAGAAGAAAGAGAGTGAGAACAGTACAAAGGCTGTACGTAACTCACTCAAATCATACAAATAAAGTAGCTAACAAAATTGACAAAATCTAAAAAAGGCCCCCCCATGACAGCATAAGCCCAAAAGTAAAGGGAAAGTAGAAACATGTCCTTCAACTGAGTCAAAGAAATAGCAGAGTCCTCAAAGCTACAGCGATTGCGCTCTCGCCACAAACACCACCAAATACAGAAATGAATCATCTTCCAAATCACTTTAGCCAATGGATCCTCAAAATTCCGACTCCAACATTGCAAAACATCCCCAACCCTGCGAGGCATAACCCACGAGAGCTGAAAGATACAAAGAACAAAATCCCACAATCCTTTCGCAATCGAGCAATGAAGAAGCAAATGTTCAACAGATTCTGCAGCTCCTTTGCATAAATAGCACCAATCAATCATACAAAAACCCCTTCGACGCAAATTATCAATTGCCAGAATTCTGCCATGCACCGCTTCCCACACAAAAAACGCAACCTTCGTGGGGACTTTGGACCTCCACACCACACGCCAAGGGAACAAAACCGAGCTAACACCACGAAGAAAAGCATAAAAAGATTTAACAGTGAAACCACCCTTTTTAGATCCCAACCAAACCATCTTATCAGAACCCCCTCTCCTAACCACATTTGCATAAAGAGTGCTGAAAAAAGACATGAACTCCTCAAACTCCCAATCATTAGTCAATCTTGTAAACTGAACATCCACCCCAAACTGTTAGATCCAACTTCCATGCAATCAACCACCCGAGCAAGAGGGTACTGAGATAAAAAAAAAACAGTGGGGAAAGAAATAGAAAGGGGTGTATCCCCACACCAATGATCATTCCAAAAACTGATATTATGCCCGGAACCCACCATATAACAAATATGCTCAGAAAAAGCATCCCACCCCTTATAAATATGTTTCCACAAGCTGACACCATAAGAACCACGCACGTACCTCGTACACCACCCACCATCCTGAACACCATATTTAGCCACAATAATCCTCCTCCAAAAACTATCCCTCTCATTAGCAAACCGCCATAACCATTTGCCCAGCAATGCTTGATTAAAAAGCAATAACCTCCTCAAACCCAAACCCCCATGTTCAACTGGAGAGCACACCGTGTCCCAGTTGAGAAGATGAAACTTGTGAACATTCTCATCACTGCCCCACAAGAAATCACGTTGCAATTTCTCCAAACGTTTAGCAACTACAACTGGAAGAGGAAAAAGAGAAAGAAAATACGTCGGGAGGCAAGAAAGAGTAGATTTAATCAAAGTGATCCTACCACCCTTGGATAAATACATTCTCTTCCACCCCGCCAACCTTCGAGCCATCCTCTCCAATATACCATCCCAAACATGAAGACTTTTATAGCTAGCACCCAAAGGAAGTCCCAAATACGTCATAGGCAGATGAGAAACTTATAAAAGGCATCATGGTATGTACTCCAAATTCATTCCAGATAAAGGTGTCCATATCATCTAAGCAGACATGTACACGACACACAAAGGATCTACAAACTCAATTTTTTAGGGGATACGACAAGAAGACTCCTGTTTGATTTGTCTTCATCTTTTGAATATACTACCAAGCTCATGCTGAAAAATGTCTGGATACCAAATAAACCCACGTTTATGCACAAGAACACATAAGATGTTAAAGAACTTGGAAATATACCTGGTGATGTTCTGCGAATGGATAGGGAAGAAAATGAATGAGCCTTGCACATTCAACTCCAGCTGTCTAGTCAATAGATTGCCGTGACTCAGAAACTTCTTTGCAACTCTAGTCAAAAGATCAGCTCCATTCCATCTCAAACGTGTATCATCATATGTCATATAGAACTCTTTCAAGCATTCCATTATGAAGGGACTGCATTGAAAGGGGAAGAAATATCATATCCACGATCCATATGTAGAATGCAAAGAAACAAGATATATTGTATCTACTCCCCCGTTTTTGGCAATAAGTGATATAACAAGACATGCTGGTAGATAGTATTTTTAGTGGAATAATAACACGGGCATGAATATATCAGCTCCCTTTCTAAATTAACAAAAATTTCTGTTTGTGCGTATAAAGCAATTATTTCCCTCCAACCCCATGCACTCTTTCCTCTACCTTTTTTGGAGAGTCATTTCAGTTCAATATGACACTGCAAAACAGAACAGAGACATAACTAAATGTATCACAAACTAAAAGCAGCCATGCACGGAGAGATTTCAGTAATTCAGTTTTTGAAGCTATCCTGCCAATCCCAACTCCACCCTCTCCAAACAATTTAAGAACTGATTTCATTTCAAGGAAATATCAACAAACATAATTTTTTTTATAAGTATTAACAAACAGAAAATAGAAAGTAGTATGTTTCCTGATTATAAAATGGGACCCAGTTGGACAGTGACAAGGGGAGGGAACAAACATAAGTGCAGCCAGAAATGATTTCAACTAGCTTAGCAAATGAATTCTTACACTTTGGGAATGTGTTATGTTATTACCTGTGCTTTCTAAATGCCATGACGGCACCATTCAAAGAACTTCCAGTGAGATTATCCTCCATACCAACAGAATTATTAAGGGAAGACAATGCTTTCAAAACTATGATGTCAGAATCAAGATATATTCCACCGTACCTGGACAACACAACAAAAGAGAAACAATAATTTGACTTGAAAACATAACCACAATAGATGAAATAAATGCTAATAAATATCAGCCTCCAGAAAATTAAAAAAGATAACACAATCATCCAACTATAATGACTGCTTTAGTATTAGCTAATCAAAACAGACACTAGAGCCTAAGAACTTGACAAACACGCAAAGTTTCCTCCTAAACTTGCAACAGGAAGAACTATATCATGGAGGAAACTTTGCAACAGGAAGAACTATATCATCTTGCATGAGTGTAATCTTCACTGAAAGCTGACAAAAAAGCAGTCTGCGTGAAAGCACATCTAATACGGAACACATTTTATTATCCAAACTTTCCTGGAGATAAGTGGAATCAAAATCTATTTTCTGTATCAGATTATCTTACAAAACAGGTTAACAGAACAATAATACACAGCTTTCCAATAAAGATTTATACCTTCACAATCCAAGATTTGATTTGAGGTTAGTTTTTCTAGTGGGAAAAAAACTACTTGTGAGATCAGAATCTCTTTTACTGCAACCGATCATATAAAGAAAACAACAGTTTCATTGACTTTCTGCTGACAACACCGTGGAATCTTTTTGTAGAAACCTGCTTACAGGACCTGAAAAATCATCTAATCAACCGCAAATGAGGTTGAAATCCTAATTTAAGAATGCAGTAAACCAACATTCAACTCTAGGAACTGTGAAGTCAAATAAGAAGGTGGTTTGATGCATACATTGGGGAGAAATGGTCACAGACGTTTTTTAAAGCAACATGGTCTTAAGTTGGAGGAACTTCAGTAGCTATTTAATTGAAGTCTCTTTGGAGAGTTATTACCTATCTGTTTCTAAATTACTGTCTCTCCGCCAGAGTGACAGTAATTTTCCTTACTTTTCCCTCCAGCCAAAAATTCTCTCCTGGTGGGTTTATGATCATGTGGAAAATCCTTGTAACCAAAGTGGTTAGAGGATAGAAGGAAACTTAGGCTTTGGACCTATAATCTGACTGAGAAACACAATACAAAAATTCAAAAGAAACATAACTGGGAGAATTTTCTATCCTTGAGCTGAGCATCAAGTAAATCTCAAGTTCAATCACATTAGTTTAGTCAAAGAATGTCTTGTTCCCGAATGAATTTTTTTGGAATGCCTTGATTGTATATAAATCCTGCTTCCAACGTAGCTTTGCCATTAACCATGAATCCGACTCCTGGATGCATGTTGGGTTCTGAATAATGAAAGTGTATATACTTTTACAAAGTTTGTTTCCCTTAGCATCCGATGAATTAATAAGCACATAATTAAGATTGTCCAAACAAAACAAAACAAAAGTGCTGAAGATTCACTAACTGATATGACAATGCAACTAAGCATGCTTACTTGTAGAGAGCAGCAAGACAGACAAGTTCACTAAATTGAATAGAATAAAACTTCTCACAAAACAAAACTACTGAAGATTCACTAAACTGATATAAAATGCAACTAAGCATGCTTACTTGTAGAGAGTAGCAAGACGGACAAGTTCACTATAGTGAGTAGAATAAAACTTTGTTTTTCTCCACTCAAACCAGATAGAGGCAAAAACATGGGTCGGTGTATCCTTCAGCAACTCATCAAGATTTGGCATGGCAACAGCAACTTTGTAACTTAAAAAGAAGAAAATAAATTCTTTTAGACAACACAGTAACAGGTGGGGGAAAAATCAATAGACAGATATAGGAGAAAAGCAAAAAGATGAGAAAATACCCATCATTTACAAAGCCGCGTTTGAAAAAATCAAGCTCAATTGTCTCAGAGAACACCACAACACAGGCATCTCGATGCTGAGAAAGCAAACTCTCAAGCCCCCTTTGGTGTCGCACACTGTACATCCAAGGTGGCGAATTCCACACCATAAAAACTTTCATATGACACCTCCCCTTCCTGAAAAAGGCATTCATGAACGCAGAAAACGACAGACCTCGATGCAAACCAGGATAGTAACCCCACCTCTTTCAATCAGCATATATATGACCCGAAAATTCAGTATTACCCCGAACCTCATCATCATCCATATTGTCCGACCGACCACCATTTTGGCCCAATTCACCGTTCAATCGATCACTCTTATTTGGTGAACTCAAAACCCTATCCCCAGAATCAACAATTCTATCACTGTCCAATCTTTGACCTACATCTTCAACTAAGGTCATATGCTTTGCGCTCTCACTGTCACTCTTATCCGATGGTTTCAAAACCCTATCATTTGTGTTGATAATTCTCCTACTATCTAATCCCTTACCTACATTTACATTTTCATCTAAAGTCCTGCGCTCCGCTCTCTTCGTCTCACTTCTTAACCTCAATTCTTTACGCTTACCATTGAGAATAGGATCACTCTCCTCCTTTGCCACGTTAACGCCAAAAAGATTTTCTCCGGATTTCGATTTCATACTCGTTTCCTGGACACTCAACGGTTTCTTGGCTGGAAATGGAACTCTCCTGAATTCATTCAACCACCATTTCTGGACCAACCGGTCACCCCTCTTCAGAGTGGTGACGCCCACACCGTCGGGATCTTGGAGCATCGGATTATTCAAAGGATTCAAAACCTCCAAATTGGACTTGAACATTTTGTCCCTCCTCAAAAAGTCGCTCTTCTTATCGAACCAATCACCCCACCCATCCCTCAAGGGTGAGGCTTTCCTACGGCCTGTCGCTTTTACCAACAGCGCGTCCTCGACGGAAACCACCTCGGTCACCTTCCTCCGGACCGTCTCGTCTACAGGCACGTCGTCGGAGGCAAACACGGCCTTACTCCGATCGTCGAAGCTCGATCCGGTAACAAACCCCAAGCGATCGTCTTCCCAATCGTCGATCGAACGCTTGCTGATAGCCCTCCTGATGGCCCCACTGAGGTGGTCGTAGAAATAACCGGATACCTTAGGCTGATCCGATTTGCCATTTTCTTCGTCTTCCGAATCGTTTTGTCGTTGTTGATCTTCTTCGATGATGTCGAGCTCGTCGATTTTATCCTCCGAGGTGGAAACGACCTCTTCCTGGACATCGGATATGAGAGGGTTGGAGTCGATGTCGTTCTGAGAGCCAATGAAGTTGTGGCGGGGTTGGGGGTGAGATTGGGAGCGAGAGAGGCGGGTGTAGAGGAGAGAGACTGAAAGAAGGAGGAGAAGCGCGGAAATGACTGCGCACACTTGCACCCCGGAACGGGGGCGCCGACGCGTCCGGAGGTTCCGGAGCATTTCGCTCTGTTGGAATTAACTGGAAAACGGACGTCCTTGCACGGAAATATGACTATATGAGAGAGAGGAACTGACGTCAAATCTGAACCCTTGAGAACAAAAATTGTTTACTATTGAGTCAACTTAGAAAAAAAAAAAGAGTCAACTGAAGCAGACAGATTTTACTATTCGCTCCGCTGTTGGCTTTTTTACTTCCAAGTTCCAAGTAAATATTATTGGCGTTTCATTTTGCATTATACACATCGTGATCAGCTCACTCAATGTCGTGAGAATTTTTTTTTAATAATTAGAAAAATTGACATTTTAGTCTTTGATTTTTCACCACTTTTACGTTTTAGTTTTTGGGGTTTCATTTTTTCAGATTTTAGTCATTGAGTTTACATTTTTTTACAAAATGGTTATTCCGTCAGTCTGTCGTCCATATGCTTAACGGAGCTATCTGACACGTCAACAATTTGGCGGTCGACCGGTACATAAAGCGGTCGACCGCTACACGGTCTGTTAAACATATGGATGACAGACTGACGGAAGGATCATTTTGTAAAAAAATGTAAACCCAAGGACGAAAATCTGAAAAAATGAAACCAAAGGACTAAAATGTAAAGCGTGTAATACCTAATGACTAAAATGTCAGTTTCCCTTATAATTAAGCCAATCTTATTAAATAAAAAGAAAGTTACAAAGAGATTATATTAACAACAACTAAAGTATACAAGTTAAAAAACTACGAACAATCAGTAAACCCTCAAAAGAATAACTTAAACCGTATTAGCCAACAGAAAAGAATGCAACATAGATCCCCCAAACTAGACAAAGACACAACTCTGTCTTCAAAACATCTTTCATTCATTTCCCTCCACAAACTCTATCAAATGAAAGCAGTGATCATCTTCCAAATGGCCAACGCAATTGGATTCTCAAACTTCCCCCTCCAACAAAGCATAACATCCATTACCTTTATAGGCTTAACTCAATCATAATTAAGAATGCTCAGCACATGCCCCCACAATCCTCTAGCCATCGAGCAATGAATAAGAATATGTTCAACTGTTTCTCCATCACACTTACACAAATAGCACCACTCAGTCACGCATACTCCCCTCCTCCATAAGTTGTCAATGGTCAAAATCTTCAAACAAATAAAGCAACTCTAGGGGGAACTAAGCTCCTCCATCATTGACGTCTAAGAAAATCCTCATGGGTGCCGAAAGCTATTGTAGTGGGCACAGAGGTTATCTAGGGATGGCCCATCGAAGCTGAATATCTTGGCATTAAGTGATTTTGCAACCCCTCACATTGATTTTATTAATGTTGATAGTGTTGAGGGATCGTCTGACGATGAGGACGATATGGAAAGGGAGTTGTCTTTGGTGGCAGTTGAAGAACCAGATCTGTGTATGGATCCTTTGGCAGTGTGTAGCCCAGTTGGTGAGAGGCAGTAGTGTCCCACCAAGACCCCACCTTGACCCGTGAAGATCCCTATGTTCCTTCACATCCAGGGCTCCCCGAATAGCCAGCTATAGCCTATTGGCCACCAGATTTCAGCCCAGACGAGGAGGCCCAGCCAGGCAAGCCCACTTGTAGCTGAGGCAATACCACATTATATGGGCTAAAATAGAATGGGCTCGGCCCATCTCCTTGTCCCATTCCAATCCTCTTAACAACATTGTTTGTCAAGTCCAAATGCAAGAAGCCCGGTCCAGTCTCACATTCCATCAACTCAAGTAAATCGTACTCTTTTCTTATTCCCAACAATTTTTTTTCTCCAAAAGGACACGTAAAGTGCCTCACCCCCAGCCGCCTATGCATTAAATGCCTGGCTCTCGGAAAGTGTAATGACATCTTCCAAATTTGCATGCAAGACAGCATGCGTCCTCTTCATCTTCCCTGCTGCCACCCCTACTTACTCCGGCCCCCTCCACAGCCAGAGACTTGCCCCCTGAACTATCCCTCGACTGGCCCTACGAGCCCTCTTTCCCACGTTTAAGCTGACTAAGGTGAGAAACTACCTCATGAAACACATCGGCTAACTCCTTCCAACCAGCTCCCTCCTTACCTTCCGGTATCATAACCACCCCTTTCCTGCGCCCCCCTCCAAACTCTGTTATAGCTACATATCTCCCAGCTTTGTTACTGCACCTTTGCGCCAAGAAGCCCCGAGAAGTTTCATTAAATTTGACAACAACCTCCTTATTGTCAACCATATGCAACCTACTAGCCAAGTTCACTATCCAAGCAGCTCCATACCTCCCAAGAAGATCGAGCTCATAACTTTTCGACTCCACTCCAACATTTTGACAACTCCATCAGCTAAAACGGAAACTTGGAACTCCTTAGCTTCAACACTGAATCTACGGGAAAAAGACATTTGGACTACCTAACTGATCCCAAGACAACAATCTACCGGAAAAAAACTGACCAGAGGATCATCCTACCATCCCCAGCACCCAACAGGGAAGAGAGTGCAGAGGATAGAGAACGGAGGAAAAGCACGTAAGTCTACCAAAGTTTCGTGAGAAAAATTGATAATCAAAAATTTTGATGCGATAAGTATAATTGGGTGCTTACAACCAAATCCTTCCATCAAAAAATTTCTCAGTTGCCAAATACAAGACAACTGTCAACTTCCCAAGAGGTCAAGAGGTCAAGAAGCTTCCTGAATTGGATGCCATTAAAGCACCTATCAACTTCCCCAGCTCGAGTGAGATGTGCGAGAATGTGTTAAAATCTTTTTGGCAGATTCTAGCAAACCATCCAAGTAGTAAAAAGCATCCGAACGCCTCCACTGCCCGCTGCTGTCACCACATGGGCATCTTCCTATCTTAGGTACTTCAATGGAGCTTTCGTAGACAAGAAGCAACAGATCAAACTTCCTTTGGTTAAAATAGGAAAGATAAAAGGAAAAGACTAAGAAAGGAAAATAGAAGGCGAAAGGAGAGAAGGAAAAGCGGAAGAGAGGAGCTTCTCCCCCTTCTCCCGGAGTGCAAACAGCGGCAAGAGGTACAGGTGGGGAGGCGCCAGGGTTTTCTTTTTGGATCGGGTAGAGAACAGGGGATAGACGTACGTTTGTGTTTAATTATCACTTGCTAAAGGAGGATTGAGAACTGACAGTTGCTATTGGTGCGCCATCAACCCAAGACACCCTTTTGAAATGCACCTGTATCGCCCTGGTCTACGAAAAATGTCAGTTCCTGCTAGGATACGTGTGATACAGTATCAGAAATTCTGGCCAGCATAGATGACTGCTTACCATTGAATTAACCTTTCAAAATCAGTATCAACCAGTTGTACTTCCGCAAGGCAGACATTGGAAGACGCATCCGACACTATAACATAAACCATTGAACCAAAATATAAATGGATGGCCCGAAAACAAAAATGCGCAGCCTCTAGAGTTGGGATTTACCAAGAAATAAGCAAAGTACACAACTATCTTGGGAGGGATTCCTCAAGTTTGCACATCTAAAAGCCGAAAACCAGCAAGGTCAAATAGCCAAGCAAAAGTCTATAAAGTTTAGTGGACTGCTTCCTTCCTGTTCTGGTTCTTTTCACAACACAGCAATTGCATCAATTCTACCACGAGATTTCACCTTGATTGAGTAGGATAGAATTTATGGGGCCCCCACGGAGGCAGCACACTTAGGTACCACATGCAGAATGGTTTACTCTTTAGAATCCCCAAGCAGAAACAAACACAATCTTTTCCCCACCACAATAATTAATCGTAGTATTGCAACAAAAGAGACAGCTAAAGTGGGGGGGGGTTAACTTGTCATGTGCGGGCCTGCTCTCATAGGCGATTAATGACGGCCTCCACCTCAGACGGGGTATATAGATGGTATGCTGGAGCCACCTTTGCGATATCGACATTATTAGGAGTCACCTGTGTTCAACAGCATAGTTAAATAATCGGGATACAAGTAAATAGACAATGGACAATATGTATAGATAGACACTATTTCCAATTTCAAGTTAGTCTAACCTTTTCTTCCATAACTTGCCTCAAAATGGAAAGGGCAATGGTTTCAGCTTCTTTAAGAGTGATGTCCTGCAAATGATTAAAAACATGACCCCTTCAATTTTCCAAGCGAGCAGTATCACCAAAATTTAGATAGACAAAAATGTAAAAGAAACATGTCATCTTGACATGGACCACCTAAATGATTCATACATCATTGAAGATTGTTTACCTAAACTTACAAAGCTGGCACCTAAGTTGGCTCCAAGAGGTGGAAAAGACAATTGCGGAAAAAGGTAAGCACATACAGACAAGCAAGAAGACTTGACTCATATGTATGTTTGAGGGTGGAAATTTTGGGTATTGGGGTTTGGGAAATATTATAAAGTAAAGATATGTTATGGGAGTTGGTGAAAAAGTGAAGAGAGAAAAGATTTTTAATAAATATTATAATAATAAAAAATTATGTGATGAATTTTTTATTATTAAACCTAAATTTTTGGGCCCAAATTATTGGGGCTCAAACAATATATATTACCTGAAAGCATGCACACAGGAACACAAAAGGTACTTTATCGTGGAGACCATGAAGACACACACAGAGAACGAGGTACCTTGTTGTATTGCTCTTGCAGAGAGCTGTCTGCACCCTCTGAACCTGAGCCAATAGCTTTTGCATTGCATTGCCAGAATGTCCCAGATGGATCAGTATAGTACCTGCACTTAGTTAGGGTCAAAGACAGAGGTAGTTAGGGTCAAAGACAGAGGAGGATAGCAGGTTAAGCATGGCACCAGCACAACTTTACAGCTACTCAAAACTGGAAAACATGAACATGTAACCTGTTATGAAGATCTCAGCACTATTGCACCCAATTGTTCCCATTCACGGAAACTAGGAGTGGAAATCTACAACTCACTAGTTTTTTTTTTTTTGCTTTCATGTCGACTAAAGTGATGTGTATATAAGGAGCTAAGGCATCATAGAATGACCACAAGAGCAATGGGCATGCCACAAGAACTGGGTACCTAACGACACAATATACAAAAATACAGATATCTTCAACTCAGATCATGTTTGCATTCCAAGATTTTCAGAAAATTTTGGTGGTGTTGTGAAAAATGAGGTAGATTGGAGTTTTATTAGATTTTGAGAAAAAAGAGTGAAAATTTTCAAGTATGTATGGGATATGGTGGAAAATTTTGTTCTTTAATGGGAGTTGGTGAAAAAGTGAAAAGAGAGATGATTTTAGTGAATTTTTTATATTGATTGTGATGGAAGAGATGATTTGATGGGAGAGAGATAACTTTGATTTTTTTAAAAAAAAATTGGAATTAACATTTATTTACAAATTTTTTGAATTGGTTATGTTTGGGATTGAGAATTTTTTAATGGAAGAATTTTGGCCAAAATTTTCATTTGCAAACATGACCTTAGTGTCTACTTTTGCTAATTAAATACTATGCCGTTTAAACAGTGCTCATGGATCCGTGAGAAATTAAAATCACAGCATTGCCATGGCCCATAAACATGAATACATTTGGATTTTGAGCAGTCCATGTACCACAGGATAAAAAACAAAAGCAGGTACTGTAACCAGCTGTCATTTAAGTAATGAACATCCACTGGGGAACTTCCACAAGTCATGTTGGCAGTATATCATAATGATTAACTTTATTACATTCAGGAAGAAACAAAGAGAACAAAGACCTAAACATATTATATAATGCGAAAGCGGGAACAATAGCATTAGAGCATAAAACCTGATACAATAAATCTTCTCCGACAGGGAGAACCTCTAAAGAATGAATATATTAAAATGGAAGGGAACAAACGGACCAAAAAGGAAGGTAAAAAATTCCATGGCAAAAGTTGCAACAAAAGGGAGGTCAAAATTTCATGCTAACTATTTATAGGACCACACCTATCCACAGAGAAAGCCAGTAAGTACACAAATCAAGCTAGCACTTACAAGCTGGGCCCATTCTCATCGTGGCCAGCAATGAGAAGAGAAACTCCAAATGGTCGAGACTGCGTAAAAGAATACAATGTATTAGACGCCATTTAAGAACGACAAGTATAGGGTCTAATTTATTTCGGAACAATAAATAGGACCCAATTTAAACAAGTAAAATTGAACTCTTTCTCTTTTTGATGTTGAACTCTTCCTTTAAGGGCCACCTCTCCTTAATTGAATCCCACTTAAGAAAATAAATGGTGTCCTTTAAAAGAAGAGTTCAACATCACATACCTATCAATTTACAATCACCCAACAATTTCAACAAATGCAGAGTAAAATTTGTAAGCCACTGAAACTCTCCAATACAGAAGTGGGACATATAAAGAAGGCAAGAAAAGCTGGCAGATAACACAAAGGCAGTGTAGGACAAACAAAATTGAGCTCCTACAACATCAACAGATTATGTCATATTCATACAAAAGTATGATAGAGAGAGAGAGAGAGCAAAGAAGCAACTTAAAGAGAGAGAAAAAAGAACTAGATGAAAATTTTTAGAAGCGAAGCGTGACTCGTGCTGTTGGATCTTTTACATACAGATGGAAAAGTCAGGTGTGAGATAAAACAATGTACATAACAAGCTGGAAACAAACAAATAAAAGCGGAAAAGGGGCTATATATAAAGATCCACACCATAGATTATCAGTTGCAATTTAAGAACCTAACAGCCAGTGTTTTTACATGGTGCTATATCTTTTACTATTACCTCATTACCATGTGGATTTACAATAACTATTGCAATGAGAAATGGTTATTACCATGGATTCTTCATCACCTTCGCCAAACCGTAGGGCCAGATCACAAAGTGCTTGTGTTGTAGATTCCACAGTCATTGGCTCACCATAGGAGAACCTATTGTTCTGGAAAAGACGAATTTAAATGTATTAGCATCAACCAATTGTTCACCACTCACAGACTGCTAACAAAAACAGTACCTGAGTTTCCACTCGTGCATGCTCAACAAGTGTTCGAGCATCAGCAATCAATCCACTCATGGCACATCCTATATGGTCATCAATTTCCATAATCTTCTCCACACTGCTGGGTTCCTGAAAGAGAAATGTAAACAAAATTTCTTAACCAAGTGGCAATGCTCTATATTTCCAACATAAACAAGCGTGATAACATCTACTACAAGAGAAGAAGTTCCCTATCCACAGACAACCACTCTTAGTTGGAAATGAACACAAGGTTAGGTTGGACTACAATCTTGGAAAGAAATCCACTTTAACCAGCACTATTAAGTTTTCGATCCTAATGTCGATCCATGAGTCCTGATTTTCCTATTGAGCTCTTTAAGTTCCTCACAGATGGCTAAAATATATACACTATTATTCATTGTGCCGTCCCCACTGTAGGAATAAGATATAAGTCTCTTATAGTCTCTAATTGTGATGGGTAATGCCCTCATTGTACCTAAATAAAACCTAATGTGAAGGGACGTCTAATAACATAATCTCTTGACACTAATACAATTGAATCAGTTATTACGACAATAATATCTAGAACAACATCAATTTCTAAAAAATGCAGAAAAAAGTTATAACAGCCGACTCTTGAAAAAGACTGCCTGGATATGGCTTGATGGTTTAGGTGGGATTTTGGTAGGACTTGCTTCCAGTCTGGACAAAAGTAGACAGAAACACAACTAAACAAACACACAAAAAAACCAGTTGTCTCCTTTCCATAAAATAGTCATGTACAATGTTTACCATCAAAAGTCAATGCCAACAAACATGAAACGGCCTCTCGAGATAGCATGTGCATTCTTCTAACCACATTGGTTCTTAAAGTTGAGCATAACCTACCAATCTACATGACTTACTTGTGTTCGTTAATAATTCTGCATAAAAAGCCACATAGAAGGAAAGAGATATTCCTAAATAGAGATAGATTATGCTGTAGCCTTCAACTCTCAGGTGAAGAGAGCAGATGTCTCCTTAAAAACACCAGGCTTTATTTTTTTTTGCATTTAACAGATATCATAAAAATTAATCCAACTAAGACCTACTAGTACACAATTCCAGTTTAGCAGCAAATCTATAACACCACTTTACTTTATAGGCATTACTCCTTTAGTAATGTGCTTATGTACAGCAGCATATATACAAGCAATGGTCCAAGAGTTCTACAAATACTTATGTGGGCACAATACTTATTCCCAGTCTAAAAGGAAGGTGTTTAACAGTTCAAAAATTAGCACATTGACTTCTTTTAACATTGGTGCAATGCAATGTTTTTCTAGACTTTCTAAACCATAGAGCACTTTGAGCATCAACTTTTAGGATGGTTATGACAACGCCTAAAAAGAATGTGAACCGCACAGCAATTATTCCATCAGAAGCAATCCAAAGCCACAAAGTATTTTCCAGACTGCTAACTTGAATGGATTACAACTACAGCCATAAGCACACAACAAGTACATGGAGGTCATAAAAGGATCAAGGCTAACCAGCAGTGGCGAAGTGATACGTTTCTCAACTGCAAGAACAACACCTTCTTTTGTCTTCAACCCGATTGCAGTTGAACCCAGCTGAAATTCAACATACCAACATTACATTTAAAAGCAGAACTACTTCACCAGAAAATAAGATAGAAAAATAATCACCCGAAGAAAAATAAACAAGACCTTGCTCTCCTCCGAACTAATAAGTAAATACCGGAGATACTTTGAACCAATAAGCTTTCTCCGTGGCTTTTTCAAAACAAATGTGTTCTACTTCTTTTATGCTTTTTCACTACTTTTTTTGTCCTCAGAGAAAAAGGACATTCTAAGGCAAGAAATAAAATGTAACAGAAAGAATAGGAGTGCATTACCTTGATGGCCTCAATAGCATATTCAACCTGAAACAACCGCCCTTCAGGTGAGAAGGTGTTCACTCCTCTGTCATACTCGGTCCTTCACGCACAACACAAACAGAAGATAAATACCAGTATCACATATAAGATAAATAAGCCAAATACATAGACCTTAAAATGTATATCAATAAAAAATGTAGTTCACCTCGTGAGAAACATCTTCGATTGGACTCGATAAAACTCCTACAATCTGCAGAAGATAAACCCTAGATCAGTACCACGAAAACTCCGAATCCCGCGGATTCAAAGAAATTTGAGAAAACAGAAGCCCATATGAACGAATGCGTTCATTTTCTCAGGAATCAAACAGAAATTAAGATAGAAGTTGCTGAAATGTTGAAGGTAAAATAAAAACAGATGCGAAAGCAGAAAGCAATGGATCTAATCGTATATGAGGACCGGGCAATGAAATCTTAAGGCTGATGGATTTAGGACAACAAATAAGAGAGAGATAGTTACCGGTTGGAAGGAATTGTCTGAGAGAGAAAGAGAGCTCGTGGAAAAGAGTATAAAAGGTCTTACGGTTTCTTGTCGAGGAAGAAGGCGTACTCGTTGCTTTTGGGGCCCTTTTTTCATCGTGCCCGAGCCGATGTTTTATCTCATGTGGCCCAACGTTAATCGCACATTCCTTTCGTTTGTGACTGTTCAGTGAAACATGGGCCGGGTTGATGTTATGTTACTCAGCCCACAAGATCCTTGCGAAAAGACCCCCAAGATCCATTTCTGCACCTCACAGGGGGAAAAAAAACACCTTCTCCAACAAGAAATCATCAGATTGGTCGCTGAACAAAAGAGGGAACCCCGCGAGAAGTCTCTCTTACTTGCATTCGGACTCCTTGACATTTCTGTGAAACAGCTCTTTCAAACCAAAATCTCTCTCTCTCTCTCCGTGAGACAGCAACGATGGGAGACAGTCAGTACTCTTTTTCACTCACCACTTTCAGGTTAGAAGAGTATATTTTCTTCATACGTAGTCTTTTGCTCATGTGTTTGTTTTAGGCTTACCATTAATTAGTTCTTATTTTGGTGTTGAGTAGTCCTTCAGGGAAGCTAGTGCAGATTGAACACGCCTTGACGGCGGTCGGATCCGGCCAAACCTCGCTCGGGATTAAAGGTACTTTTTCGTCAGTTTATTCTTCATTTTTTTTCTTATACCTTTCCGTGGTCTTTTGGGTTTAGTAATCTTGTCCAAAATCATTGTTACCGTCGGTGCTGATTTGGACGGATACTCACGTTCGTCAAACATTTACAAAACTTGCTGCAATGATAACTTTGGGTTCTTTTAGGGGTCCCCATTTGATCCTTTTCTCATGTATGTTCAAGTTCATTGTGATGGTCATCTTTGTTTACATTGGTGGAGAAGTCTGAGATGCACCGTGGATTTGAATATTTCCCAAAAATTAGCGAGCATTTTGCGAAGGTTTTGCATTTTGGATCGGACTCATGATTTGAGTGGCTGGAATTTAAGAAAATGATAGTAAAACTGGAATAACTGAAAATAAGAACTTGTGGTCCACTTATATGGGATATTCAGCAATTTCAAGGAATTTTTATTTTTACTTCACAAGATTATGCAAAATTCATGAATGTGTGGCACTTTCGGCAATGTTTTTCATTGTACGTGACTGTTCTTGGGGACATAATTCAACCTAATCCATTGTTTGGTGATCATATGTGTATTACGTGTGCTGTCAGAGCATACATTATTTTAAATTCTTGAATTTATTTTTTAATGAGATATTTGGGATATTGCAGCTGCTAATGGTGTTGTTATTGCTACTGAGAAGAAACTTCCTTCCATCTTGGTTGAGGAATCATCTGTGAGTAACTCTTTAAGTTTGTAACACTGGACTGGTGTTATGTTGCTCATTGTTGTTATGGTTTTCTCTTGTCATGCTTTATGGTGTGTAATTCTAGTGATAAAGTCTTTGGGTGTATGGGCTTATATTATTTGCTCTCTTCTTGGTTTATGGTTGCCAAGTTTCTAGTGATACAGTGATTAGAAACATGGGCTCATAGCATTTTGCTAGAGTGGTTATAAATTTGGGGTTATTTTAACAACAATATGGCACATGGCTAATGAAACCATAACTGTTGAATTACTATGCTCTTTGGCTACTTCACTTCAAAATGCCCACCTCTCGTGTTTTAACTTTTGTAATCTGAGGTCATATTTTTAATGGTTGCTCATGCCTATGCAACTTAGGATGTGTCAACTGGTCAACCACATAAAATTTCTTGTAGTGCATCTCACATCTTTTGATGTTGTGTCAGGAGTTTAGAATTGGCATTTTTCACAAAACACCTATTTTTGAAGATTACTTGGGCGGGGTTCAACGTTAATGGACTGAACGGGTGAATCTACACATGTCGGTCTCCTAGAACTTCTGTTTATTTTTGTCATCGATCCCGTCCTCGAAACTCAAAATATTTATAGTATCTCTCATAATTTGGGAAGGAATTTAGATTTCATGTAAAAAGTCAAGGTGAAACCTGCACTTTGTTTTAAAAAACAGAACAAGAGAGACAAATTTTCAAGTCAGCTCCCGATATTGGTTTTATTAAGCAGGAGTTATACTACTGTGTGTCTAGGAGTTTTTATGGCTTACTTTCGTAGTCTCGTGATTGAGGCGAAAACCTTTCAGTTCTCTGTGAGTTCTTTTGGTAGTGTCACTATATCGGAGTTGAGTAGAAGGTCGCAGAGCTCGATCTCCTTGAGTAGATTCGGGTTGGTGTGGCTGGCCAATCTCTTTGGCCATCTGGTGGAGGGGAAGGAGGCCCGGTTGTTTTCGAAGAAGTTCAACGATTCATCTCGAGCATTATTGGCTCAGGGATGTTCCAATATGAATGGGTGCTACGTTGTCATAGCAGAGTTTGGAGAGAAACGTAAGCGTGGGGCTGTAATGGTCCCGGAAGGGGACTCTGGTGCGGGGTGGCAGGCGTTTCTTCAGATGAGTGAAGAGTTGATTGCTGTTATTGGGGTGCTGAGACGTAAGAAGAAGGGGTGTGCTCCTCAAATCACGCCAGGCATTTCCTTTGTTGCGGTGGTGCGTGCTGGTTCGTCAAAGAAGAAGGTGGTGGCTGAGCAAGCGTCGCGCCTGTGTAATGTTGAGGGGGGTAGCGTGTACTCGAAATTGGTTGGAGTCCCGAAGGTGGCGCATGCTGTAGAGGGAGTGGGCAACGTTATTTCCCGATGTCATCAGGTTGGTGAGGAGTCTGGAGTGACGGCTGGGTCAGAGGGCCTGCTGTGGGTGCATTTAATGAAGCTCAAGGATGAGCTGGATAGACTCGTTGGGTTGGCTAAGTATCTCGGGTTGGACCAGAACCAGCCTTGGTTGCATTCTGGCGTGACTGAGAGGCTCGTTGCCTCTAACAACCAGCACGTAGGATCGTTTGCCCAGAACCAGCTCGTTGGGCCAGGTCGTGAGGCTCAAACTGGTGGGCCGGGCCCATCTTCCTTTTTGGCTCCTGGTTACGTGTTGGAGCCCATCTCGCAGGGGTTGGGGTCAATCGGGGAGGCTGTGGGTCTTGTGGCTGAGGCCCAGATGCTGCCGGTGAGATGGATGGTGGATTCCGGAAATAGACGACACTTTAGTCTCCTGAAGACACACAAGATCCGCCTTCCACCCTCGTAACAAATGCCCCACCCCCTTACATTTCAAAACGTCATTCAGCCCCCGAACATTCCAACTGACAATCCTAGGCTTCATAATACTATAGCTAAAGCCCTCCCCGCCTTCGTACTCCTCCGAGAACTACAAGCAACCGAATCATAATTCACCGAAGACCCCAAAGCCTTGATTTCCCTCCTCAACTTACCCCTCGCTCTCCTCGCTGATTTGCCACTAAGCTGTTCCCTCTCGAATTCTAAGGCAGTGAACAGACTGAGCAATTCGGCCTCATGCCCCATGCAAGAAACTCCAACCAAATGCCGAAAAGAGTGGACCATCTGCAAGACCCAGCTCGACGGATTCTGTGAAGACAAAGACATCCTCAGAGGCGGAGCAACAACCTCAGAATCCTCATTCACAACAGCTACCAGCTCCTTTCCCAAACTACCAGGGGAGACCTCCACAAAAGGATTCGTAGCCTGAAGACAAACAGCATCACTCTCCAGGTCCTCAAACACTGGAGAAGAGACGCACCCCACACTCCCATTCGTTTGCTGCCCCAGCCCAGGTGGATCGGAAACCACCAACTCACTCGCAGGCACCAGCTGGCCTTCATCCAAAAGCCCCAGGTCACCCCAGACCTCTCCCGATGACTTCCGCGTCACCCCAGGAGAAGAGAAGGCCACCAGAGTACTCGCCGGTGGGTGGGGATGTCACTTGGAATGTTCCGTTCTCTAGAGCTGCTAATGACTGGGAGTTGGAGGAGTTTCAGGCTTTCTTTGCCTTAGTTTACGAGGCTAGCATTAGTCGCGGGGAGGAGGATGTGCTTGAATGGACGGGCTCTAAGGATGGCAAGTTTTCTGTTAAGTCAATGTACGATGGGCTTACAAGAGGGGGTGATCCCTCTTTCCCGTGGAAGGAGGTTTGGCGATCGTTGTGCCCTATGAGGGTCTCCTTCTTTGTGTGGGAGGCAGCTCTTGGTAGGAGCTTAACTTCTGATAACCTTCGTCGTAGAGGTTTCATCATTGCTGATTGGTGTTTCTTATGCCGTTGTAGTGGGGAATCAATTAATCATGTTTTGTTGCATTGCCCCTATGCTTGTGAGCTTTGGACCCATGTGCTTAATATTCTGAATTTGCACTGGGTTATGCCAGAGACGGTGGCAGAGATGCTGAGGTGTTGGAAGAGAAGACTAAGAAACCCCTTTGCGCAGGCTATTTGGAGGATGATTCCTCATTGTATCTGGTGGTGTCTTTGGCGTGAGCGTAATAGACGATGTTTTGAGGATTGTTCTTTGTCCTCGGTTAGATTGCAGGGTGTCTTTCTTTCTTTGTTGTTCTCTTGGGGAAACTCGATGCTTGGTTGCCCCTTTCTTGATCTTGTTGATTTCGCTTCTTTCCTAGCTTGTTTAGAATAGTGTTTGCGGTATAGTCTTTGTACTGTATTCATTTTTCTAATGAGATTAGCTTGCTTATCAAAAAAAAAAAAACAGAACAAGAGTAAAGAATATCAGGAGATAGTAACAAGCAGGTGCATATATATAAAAGTATATATATATATATAAGTATATCTTCTGAATGTAATAGTAGTCGGAATTGCTGTAACATATCGCTGATATCTGGAAAAATGAACAGGCATCAAACTTTGTTTGTTTTGGATTTACTGTACAATGGTGTGTTTCTATCTAAACCAAAAATTTATGGTTATGCTAGACCTAAACATGATGTGATGAAAAACAATTCTTAGTTATTTCTCAGTGCACTGGTGTAACTAGATCCTTTCTCCAAATACTTGAATTCTCTCTTTAATTTTCTAGCATATTGTGGCCGTTTGGTTTCAGATCAATCGCTTCTGGTCTCTCATTGTTCACCTAAGATATTTGTTTTCAATATACTGTGAATGTTATATTTCAGGTTCAAAAGATTCAAGTTCTCACACCAAATATTGGAGTTGTTTACAGGTTCTTCTTCTATGTGCTTCTTCGTAATTTTTGTTCCATGATTCTTGTTAAGGTCATTGTCACATCAAATGTGTCTGGAGTAGTTGTAAGTTTAACGGATCATGGTTTCCATCTGATCATTATTTCTCATCGTACTTTAATAAGAACTCATTGAGTATGTATCTCCTAGCATAATCTCTAACTTAAAAGCTTCAATTTAAAAGTTCCTCAAGTACAAAACAAAAACTTTGTTAGTCAACTCAGTTAATCCAATCTCCTGTATGATTTGTTCGTAGAGGCTTAGATGGGGAATTTAGTCTCACCACAGCTCCAAATCATTGGCAGAGTAGAAGTAGATGATTAGAGAAATGAGATAAGCTTCATTATGAGGAATTTTCTGATGTGGTTCTTACTTTTTGACCCATACAAAGCATCAGATAACTTGATCTCTCTTTATTATGTGAGATGGACACCTCAAAAGGGTGAAGTATTTGTGTCCGTCACTAAAGTACAATACGGCAATACCCAGAGGCAGGAATAGTAAAGAAGATGGGAAGCACGTTGGTTAATTAGAAGAAAGCTGAAGACTATTGAGATGTTTTGTATTACAGAGATTTCAAGATTAGAAGAATTATTGCTCCCTAACAAGCACCCACACATTTCAACACTTGAACCTGAGGCTGTGTAGATGCAGTGCGCTATATATATCCTCTTGTTAATTTTGAAGTCTGATTTTCCATCTCAATTATTTTCGCCTGCAGTGGAATGGGTCCAGATTTTCGAGTTTTGGTTCGAAAAAGTAGGAAGCAGGCGGAACAATATCATAGATTGTATAAGGTATTTAGTTTCTCTTTTTCCGTGTCTCTCTTCTCATTCATTTGCTTTTCCAACATTTTGGTGTAAGTTGTGACATACATGAGGTTGTTAGTTTGTGCAACTTCTTAAAAAATACTACTGTCACCAGTCTATTCCTTTTTTTCCTTTTTAATCTACTCCCTTTACCTTACATGCTGTTAATTTTGGGCCCTCAATCAAACAGCTGAATAGTTTTTTGGTGTTACAAGTACTCTGGCTTCAATTTTCTTATTGAACAGCTGTTTATTAGGTTTTTTTAAAAAAAAAAATCTTCCAATATTGACAATAATGTCTTATTTGGGTCATGATGATGTGCTCTTGATGAGTTTTCCTGAAATTAGTTGTCATGGTTCTAGTGTCAATTTCTCGCATTTGCTTGCAGTTAGTTCATGTTTGCCTAACCCTGTCCTTTATTGAATGATTCAAATGTATATTTTGGAGGAGTTAATTTTTCCTTGTTACAGTGTATATTGAGCTCAGTCAGATGATTGTGGACACTGCGAAGGTTTTAACTTATGTGCAAATGTCATGATTGTAGGAACCAATTCCTGTCACGCAACTCGTAAGGGAAATTGCAGCTGTAATGCAGGAGTTCACTCAGTCTGGGTAATTGACGGATTATTTAGTATGATAATAAGTGTAGGACAATCAATTTTTCAATTGTAATGGACGAGATATATACATGTATTAGGAATCTGGAAAATTAGTTCACCCATACATGGTCAGTTTGACTCTTTGTGATCCTAAATATAGATCCAAATAGTTTTCTATTTTGTTATTGCTACATGTTCTTTTAGTAAATATCATTAACCAATAGGGGCCTGAGGTGCGATACATATGTGGGAAGCATTGTTCCCAACATTATGAACTTAAAAATTTGTGTGATGCTTTGTCTACTTAGAATGGAGCATCTGACCCTGCATAGCATTGAGTGGGATGCATGTTGTGTCCCAGGAACATAAAAGGCAGAAAAAATGCAAGATTTGGGCAATATGATGGTTCTCTTCCCCCCTTTTGGTAAACTTGTAAAAATTGATAGCTCAGAAAACCTGCATTTTTATTAGTGTTCTTCAATTTGAGAATTTGGTTATTTGACTCCCCCATCCGAATTTCTCCTTTTTTCTCAAGGCAACAGTTTCCCTTGCTTTTGTTATTGGAAAATCTTTATAAGCATTGCAACTAGTGAAGCATATATATTAGTTTCTGTCATCTATGAAGTTCAATATGGTTGATTCGTTTCTTTCCTTGGTAGTGGCGTAAGGCCCTTTGGAGTATCTCTACTGGTTGCTGGGTTTGATGACAATGGACCCCAATTGTACCAGGTAACTTCTCTCCTGATATTTTAACTTGAATTTGGTTGTAGTTGGGTTTCCAAAGTAATTTTTTTCTTTTTTCTGTTAATTTCATCTGAATTACTTTATTTTCCTTCAACCTCCTCTAATTCAGCATTCTGGCTAGCTGGAATGTGAAATTTCCGTTCACTCTAGCATTAAATAGTAATGATAAAAGTAAAATTCTTCACTGTTCTACTACTTTGGCATATAAATTTATTTCTGAAAATATTAATCAGATAGTTATGTTTTTCCCTAGGTGGATCCATCGGGTTCGTATTTCTCATGGAAAGCCTCAGCAATGGGGAAGAATGTGTCAAACGCAAAAACATTCCTAGAGAAGAGGTATTTTGAACTTGAATTTTGGCACTACTTGCTTCTTAAACTGCTTGAGTTTTGGTTGTTAATCTGGACTCTTAATACTAATAAACGGAGGTCAAAGGAAACTCAAAAAAAGATTATAATCCTTTTACATGCACTAGTTTGATTTAGGCTGCGTTTGTCACTAAAATTTTACCCAAAATTTTATCTCTCTCCTAATAAAATACTCCAATATAATCTCTCTCTCTTCCATCAAAAAATATAAAATATTACAAAAACTATAAAATATTACCTCTCTCTTCACTTTTTCACTAAACTCAATACCAACACTAAACCCAATACCAAAAATTTTACCACACAAACCCACCCTTAATCTTCTGGATGAAAAATGAGCATATAGCCTGCGATGCTGGAGCATCAGAGCTTTCCAGAATATAAAGTAGCATGCCTCATGTGATTTTCCTATTTGTCCATCATTGTCTGAGTAGGGACACATACCATGGTAAACCAGCATTCATTTCAGACACTTGTTGGACACTGTAGTTCCTCTAGTACTTCTTGGATATGTTGCTGGCACTCCTTTGCCATGTTTTTTTACCTATTCATGTTGCCATGACAGGTGCAAGAGGAAAATTTATTAAGTTAGTAGAGATTATTTGTATCAAGTGCTGCACCCAGGTGGAGTTCGTAGATGATCGTATTAAGGTTATAACCAGATATCTAGGTTTATAATCGCTTGCACTGATGGACTAGTTCTTGCTATAATGACAACCCATTACGAGGAAGACATCTATTACAACGAAAACACCTATTGTCAATATCATTAGAATAGTTCCCGATGCTCACAAGACAAGTATGGTTAGAATAATCTCTAAACCGTAAGATTTAGTCGAACGAGAGACTTTTAATAATGGTGCATGTCTGTGTAAATGCCCAATCCTACGGCTTTGTAGCCAATCTAGTCTAAGCAATTTTTCATATGGTCTTCTCAAATCTCATATTGATCTCTTGCTCTTTCACGGTGTCTTGATTACAAAGGGAGGCTGATTCGTACCTCATATATGTCATCTGAACTTCTCCATCCAAAATTGGCTGTAGCATTGATATGTTCCTGGTGTGATTCCTCACATGTAATAACCTTTTATTTTCTCTTTTGGCTCTGCAGTCAGCATGCTGCACTTGGCTGTCAAGCAGCCTCTTCTTATTTCTGCTTTAATAGGATTGTTGATTATAATAATCTTTGCAATAATTTTAAATTTTTTTTGACTAAACGCTGGACTGTCATACATGTGTTGCTAAATTTGTACTTCCTTAGTGTTCTGTGGTTTCCATATGAGATTATCCCCAATTCTGTTAATTGTAACCTGAATAAGAAGCTCACAATGTTTCCCATTTGTTATTTAGGTACACTGATGATATGGAGCTTGATGATGCTGTGCATACGGCAATTTTGACGTTGAAGGAGGGGTAAATAACTGTTAATTATGTGTTTAAATGAATATATTTTGCTGAGGGTTTTTCAAAGTGAAAACAATACTCCTAGAAGGTAAAACTATAAAGCAAGGTGGTTTGTTCCTATCAGGCATGTTGCATAATTTTTTTGAACTCTATTCTAAATGTACTGTTAAATCTTCATTGGGCTAGGACTGGCTTTTCAACAGAACGGTCACAGTTGTATTCTATGTTGGAACATGGCTCTGGTTTGGTACTTTGAAGCTCAATCTCGAATTCTATTCCAACTGGCAAAGGACTATTTACTTACCTGAGAGAAGAAAGTCAATCCACTGACCTGCTTTTTATAAAAGTAGTCTGGCTGATGAGCAGGGAATAGAAAATTATTAATTAATATATAATTAATTTGACATTACTATTCATTTTAACAATCTTGAGTTTGTGCTGTGATCTGGACATTCTGAAAGGGCGGCTTGCCTATGAAAATGCATGGGAATAACTAATACAACATTAGTATATTTGTAACACCAAACTTCACAGAACTTGTTATTGCCGTTGGATTAGAAGCTCTTAAAATGTTTCATATGGAATCCATGCAAGTAGTCATGTGACTGATGTAAATTTGGATTTTCTTGTTATTTGTAAGATGTTTGATTGCCAAATTTTTGGCACTCCAAAATTTTGGGCCTGATTAAAAAAATTACAAAATAATCTCTCTCCCCATCAAATAATTCTTTTTCATTATAATATTCATTCAAATATTCTTTCTTCACTTTTTCACCAACCCCCATACCCCAAAATTTTAACAATCAAACACCACTGAAATACAAGTAGCTTGATCAGGAGCTCCGCTGTTTAAGCTTGTTTATTTTCAGAGTACTCTTTTAATGTTCTAATTAGTTGCTTTTGTTTTTGCACAGATTTGAAGGACAAATTTCGAGCAAAAACATTGAGATTGGAATAATCAGTACTGACAAAAAATTCAGGTAAGCTCTGTATCCCTGCTCACTAAGCTGGTAAAAACTGTTACCCTGATGAGGATTGTTTGGTTTGATATTCTAAGTAACTTGCATGGAATGTGCATTTCAAAGTTATTTTGGGAGTGGAAATAAGCATGTGATTATTCAGCAAAAAAAAAAGGAAATAAGCATGTGATTTGATTACTTTTTTAAAATTCTGGAAAATGAATCTACATCACCATTTCCATATGGGTATGAAGTTTGGGCTTCTCATTTCCTGTAAGTTCACTAATGGTGTCTGGGTAGGTTGTATCTCTGCATGTTCGTGAGATGACCAAGGTATTTCTTCCTTCTGATCTTTCATTTTGAGCCTAACTGTGCGTTTGGTCATTAAGAATTCTGAGGGAGCAAAGATGCGTGATTTCTGCTTCTTGATGACCTTTTTTTTTTTTGATAAGCAAGACAGTTTTATTAGAAAAAAGGCATCAGTACAAGGGGCTATACCGAAGCCATTAGTTCAAACAAGCAAGAAAACTGAGAAAATCATCAAAATCAACAAAAGGGCCATCCAACCAAGCATTAGCCCAACAGAATAGAGAAGATAACAAAAAACCCTGCAACGTGACTAGAGAACAAGAACGACTCTCAAAGCATTTGTTGTTCCGCTCCCTCCAGAGGCTCCACTAAATACACACAGGAATCATCCTCCAAATAGCCTTAGCGAAAGGGTTAGAGAACTTCCTATCCCAGCTCCACATCACATTCACCACAGTCGCAGGCATCACCCAACTGTAATTAACAATACTGAGAATATGGTTCCATAGCCCTCTCGCCATGGTGCAATGAAGAAGCAAATGAGCAACCGACTCTCCATCACCCCGACAAAGATAACACCAGTCAGCCATATACATTCCCCTTCTCCGTAGATTATCAGTAGTAAGAATCCGCCCAAGCGTAGCCTCCCAAACAAAAAAGGAGACTCTAGAGGGACATCTCGTCCTCCACACGCCCTTCCAAGGGAAAGGCACATCATTACCATCAGCAATACAACCATGACCTATCTACTAGTCTTCATTCCGTAGAGGGTCGTCAACCGATCGAGGTCTGTACTTAGATCCCTGGATATAATAGTCTGACGATCTACTTTGATGGGACCTTTGAAATTAGGCTTACGCGAGTCTTCAGCTGGTATGCTTTTGAAATCGTCAATTCTTTCAGCTGGAACACTAAGGCTGCGTTTGCAACCAAAACAATCCCCAAAATTTTATCTCTCTCCTAATAAAATACTCCAATATAATCTCTCTCTCCCATTAAAAAATATAAAAAATTACAAAAAATATAAAAAATTACCTCTCTCTTCACCTTTTCACTAAACCCAATACCAACACATATTCCCATACCAAAAATATTACAACACAAAAACAACCTAAAAATAGTTCAGTGGACTTTGTAGCAAGCTTGCGGCCATAATATTTTGTTTTTGTGACAATCCTTTTGATCTCCAAATAGAGGTAACAGAGAAGGGGCTTTGGCCCCTTCAAATATGAAGGAAGATACAATGAGAAAATGGGCCCGGGAGGATCCGACAGGAGTAATAAATTCCTCTCCCTTTACCTTCTTCACGCAAGTTGGTCATTGGTGTTCTCTCTTGTTAATAATGATAATGCACGCATTAATATCTGATTTTTTTTCGCATGGCAACTTTGTTTTCAATATGTTGCTGCTGAATTAATTCTCTTATGCTTGCTTGTTGCAGAGTACTCACCCCAGCTGAGATAGATGATTATTTAGCAGAAGTGGAGTAGTTTGCTGCTTGTTATTGCCAGACATCTATGAAGAGATACTATTGGATCATTTATGTTTGTTCCTTCACATGTAGTAGAGTGATCAATTTGATGCAGATTAATTGGATGTCAATGGATACTGTTAAAATTGCGGACCTGTTTGAATTGGAGCAACAAACTGGTGGGCCGTTCGAATGTTGTCCCTTTACCTGTTTAATGTTTGCTATATGCACCCCAAAACAAAGATGTAAAAGGAAGACTACAAAAGTTTTGCATCCTAGAATTTTAACAGTGCATTTGCTGGATTCATGCCGTCTTTGGGTTTGTCCCCTTCAATTTTCCTCAAAAGTCTAAATTCTCCATACCATCAAATCTTGATAGTTTCTTTCGAGTCCGCAGCCCAGAAGCAGAATCCCAACTAAGTTATTTCTGGATATCCAAATTTTGATGCATATGGGTAAGAAGTGAAAGAAGCATTATGGCATCAACGAAACGAGGACAGAATTTGATGTCCTGGTATGATTGTAATATTAAGTTGGTTCTAATTCTTATTGCTATGGGTACGAGCTGAAGCGTTGATATATATGGACATGGTCAGTTGCGAAATTGGGACATAAAAATCCATGTAAAAAATGATTATAATCTGTAAATTGACGTATATAGCTACTCTGATAAGCTTCAGTCCTGCAAGATAGAAACGGGGGTTGAGAACAGGAATGAAACTAGTTCTGGAACTAATTTTTAAAGGGGATAAATACACTTTGCTCCTTTATTTTTGGGGTCATTTACATTTTGCACTCCGATGTTTTATTTTTGATACATTAGACCCATTATCTTCTACATTTTTGCAATCTGGACCCCATACCCGATTTGGCCGTTTAAATTGATGGATTTCGTCAACACGTGAACCGGTCAACCGCTACAAAGGTAACGTGAGAGGCATGACAAGCCGGTCGATCACTTCATGTAGCGTTGACCAGTGCATGTGTTGACGAAATCCGTCAATTTAGATGGGAAATTAGATATGGGGTTCACATTGCAAAAATGTGGAAGATAATAGGTCCAATGTATCAAAAATAAAACATCGAGGTGCAAAGTATAAACGACCCCAAAGACAAGGGGCAAAGTGTATTCATCCCTTTTAAATCAAACTCAGTACCAAAATCCAATTCTTTTCCCAAACATTCCCTAAATTCAAAATTGTTATTGACTTGATTTTAAAGCTAGTCACTTTTTTTTCCCTGCCTATATTTGGGAAAATGTAGATCCAATTGTCTCGGTGATATACGACAGAACACGTGGAGATTCACATGGAAAGGTTCGCGTCCAAAAAGCCATGCTCTTCTATATACTTTCTTTCACCCAAGACTCGACTAGTTTTCTTGGCATTAGTCCAAGAAAAACCAAATCCTTCATAATTTCAAGACTCCCATTGTCTGTATGTGAGAAGATATTTTTGTGCTAGCGTTGTCCTGACCATGGACGTTATCAATATCTTTCGCGCCTCGTATGCTGAGAGGCTCCTAGACAGTAGACATTACCCAACCTGAAACTCCTACTCTGCGCATTCATGCAAGTCCAATCCTTCCGCCTCCGCTCACGGTCTCTGTGCATTACAAATGTTTCTGCTTTTGTGTTCTTGTCTTCACTTTCACTCCGATGAGTCCGATTCTTTTTGGCAGTCTTATAAGTGGAATGATATGTTAGTCTTGCTCTGTTTGCCGGTGTTTACGGCATTTCCTCAATTCTGGAAATGTATTTTTACGAAGTAGTACGTGAAACGTGCAGGAAAGAGTTGCTACAGACGCACGCGTTATAGTAGGCTTAATGCTTGTACCGCATGAGCTTTAAGCATCAAACTCACGCACCGAAAGTTGCACAAGAGTCTTTATTTGATGGAAATTTCAGTAATTTGCTGCATTGTTTTGGTCGTTTTCACAGCTTTTTGATCCGTTGCGGCGTATGGTTTCTCATAATTGTCATTCAAAAATGCGCACGTGCAGTATGATTTCAAGAATTTTTGTTCTTTGACTACCTTGTAAAATATGCAAAGGGGTTTTACTTCAGGTGTTTTCAATTTGCCTTTAATAGCATTGTGTACTTTGATTTCCCAAAACAATAAGGATGTAGTCTATCGATAAGCTTCTGGTATCTATAGGTATTGCCATTGTATGATGTCACATGTTTGTATTTTAGTTTGAAGGAGCTTTTCACTCCCTCTTTTGTTCACTTTCTGCCGCACAGGCCCTTGTTGTTGTCTCCTCCGAGGTAATGGCCTTCAGTAGAAGGTCTGCCTTACTTGGCATAGTGACCAATTTTATTGACTTATTGCAGGTTGATTCTTGAGTGTACACTTAGTTATATATTTGTCAAACCAAGAGGTTGTAGATCCAGGAGTAGTTTTCGATGCAAATCCAAGAATTCAAGTGGTGAGGCTATTGAGAAGACTAAACTTGAAGGCCTTTATATTGACAAACGGGGCAAATGGAGAAGCTTTAATCCCAAGAAGGTGTCTAGGAAACGATGTAATACTACACATTATACTCAAATATGTACTACAAAAAGTTGACATCTTGAAGTATTTGATTGATGATCTTTGTACAGGCGGTTCTTTAAGAGGACGGGGATGGAAATATGGGTCTGGTTTTGTTGACGGAATTTTTCCCGTACTAAGCCCTATTGCTCAGCAAATTTTGGAGTTCGCACAACATGGCCTGGATTCCGATAAACTTTGGGGTTCTCTTGACACTCTCCCGGCCTCTCATACCACATGGGATGATGTCATCAACGTAGTTGTTCAACTTCGACTTTGTAAACAGTGGGATTCGATTGTGTTGGTGAGAAAGTAGTACCTCTTTCCTTTTTTCAATAGACACAAAGGACCAAAAATAAATTTCTGTAGTTGACTGTTTTTCTTGGGTCTGGAAGCGGTTGAATTCGGAAGCCTAATATTTGAATTTTTCTAACTGCTTACAAAATTAGGTTGATTACATTTTTATTTCAGGAAGTCTGAGTTGGTGCCTATTTGCTCTTCACACTAGCTGAATATAGTCAATCTCAAAACGAAAGATCCTATGTGAAACAAATGATAATTCAATTTTCAGAATACATCACGCCCTGTCTATTTCTTACTATATGTCACATTCTAATTGACTTTTATTTATTATCAAATACAAAACCATGTTTCCAGATCTGTGAATGGGTATTGCACAAGAGCTCCTTCGAGCCAGATGTTATGTGCTACAATTTGCTTATAGATGCATATGGGCAGAAGTCACTGTATAAGGATGCAGAATCTGCATATTTAGAGCTCCTTGAAAGCCGATGCATTCCCACAGAAGATACTTATGCCCTTCTTCTAAAGGCCTACTGTAAATCTGGGCAGCTACAGAAGGCTGAAGCTGTCTTTGCTGAAATGAGAAAATATGGCCAAACCCCAATTAAGTTTCTGTATCAACTTATTACTGTAGTTTATGCTCAATAGTGTCCAGTAAAGCTATTTAACATCATCATCCATCTAGTTCTCGAAACATTTATTTGCTGCATATTGAGAATTTTTAATCAAGATGTTATGGAAGGAATAACACTATTCTTTTTGGTAGATAGCCTACTTCGGAAGGGAAAACTAAAAAGCCCTCATCATATTCCAGTTCTTAGCCAAAATGTTCGAAGTTCATAATTTTTAATAGTTTAACCCCTTAATTCCTGCACTTTGATGAGTAACTTAATTTCTGGGTACATGGCAGTGAAGAAAACATTTATCTTTGGGGTGGCTTACCTAAAATTGTGATGGTCTTTAAATGTACTCAGGTGCAGTTGTCTATGATGCTTATATCGATGGACTAATGAAAGGAGGAAATCCTCAAAAGGCAGAAGAGATCTTCCAGAGAATGAAAAGAGATTGCTGCCAACCATCTGCTAATACTTACACAATGTTGATCAACTTATATGGAAAGGTGAGTGCCATTGTATTATCATCAACGTATGGTTCCTGTTAAACTTTTGTGCAATTTATATCAAATTGTTACCCTTGGTATCATTTTCCTCACTTCACTTTATTTGACAGTGAGATTTCAAAGTTCTAAAATAGATTCTGACCAGAATAATATTATCTTTCTGATAGTAGTTTTGACAACCCTAAGAGCAAAAGTGATGTTCCAGACCCCTTAGAGAAGGCCAGCAATGCTGTTATTAACTGGAGAAAGACACTGTTAGGGACCAAACCTAGGCGAATAATCCTCCTAGGATTATTCGGCCAGCTAGTGCTCATTTAATTTGGCTGTTTTGTTATCTTTCCATTTCAATAATCCTGGCCTAAATTATGCTCGTGTATTTTTCCTTTCCCTAAGTGTGAGATATTGCCTAATTTTATAAGAGTTGTTCGGCTATTTAATAGCTTGAGGCCATGAATGAAAGGTATCTCATAAAAATTATTTTCAACCTTGTGTTGTTAAGGAGTTGTGGTTTTTCTCAAATTAAACCAAGTTAAGAAGGTCTAGGATCCCTCGAAGTATCCTACAAAAATTATCACTATAGGTAGATTACGTAAGGTTGATCATTGCGCTCTACATGTTCACAGGCCTATCACACGGTTAAGTTCTAGGCAACGTGACAATTTGGTATTGGAGCCAAACATGCCCAACCACCACTTAGGTTATGTTTGTGTTGTAAAATTTTTGGTATTGGGTTTAGTCTTGGTATTGGGTTTAGTGAAAAAGTGAAGAGAGAGATAATTTTTTATATTTTATGTAATTTTTTATATTTTTTTATGGGAGAGAGAGAGATTATATTGTAGTATTTTATTGGGAGTTGGTGAAATATTTTGTGAAATTTTTACCGCAAACGCACCCTTAGATCGTTTGGAAGGTGAACTTGGCTCGTTAACTGTGGGTCAACAAGAGTTACAACAAGCAATGAAGGCTAGCGAGGAGCGTCTCCTGAAACACATGGAGACCATGTTCTTCCCGTGGCAAAGGACAAGCAACATCGGGTGGAGGTTCTACAGCACCAAAAGTTACCAAGTTGGACTTTCCACGCTATGATGGCATGGACAATCCAACGGGGTGGATTTGTCGTGTTGAGCAATTCTTTAAGTTTCAACAAACTGAGGACGACGAAAAATTGCTCATGGCTGGGTATCATTTGGATGACGATGTTCAATTATGGTATCAACGGTTCAAAAATCGGAGGGAGGGCGTGAATTGGGAGATATTTAAATATGAGTTACACTTGCGATAAGGGCCTTCCAAATACCAAATTTTTTTTTGGTGATCTCACGAAGTTGAAACAAATGGGGAGTGTTTGTGATTATCAAATGGATTTCGATCGATTATTACATCGGGCAGGAAATTTGTCGGAGGAACAACAAGTTGGTTGCTTTGTAAGTGGTTTGAAGGAAGCTCTCAGGGTGGACGTGCAAGCTTGTAATCCCATCTCCTTGTCGGCGGCTATTCGTCTTGCAAGGCTCTATGAATCTAGAATGCTTGATCAACGCGAGGGCGGCTACATGGAAACCAGAAAGGCTCCAACTCACAGTTGAGCCACCTCCTTTGCCATCATCGTCATTAACATGGGTGCGAAATCCGGTTATAAAAAAACTGAGTCCGGCGGAATTACAAGAAAGGCGGATCCACAGACTCTGTTTTAATTGTGATGGGAAATTTTCTCCTGGTCACCACTGTAAGAAACTATTTTTAATCGAAGGAATTTTTCCTTATTGGGAGGAGTCGTTGGAGGAGGAGCCTGTGGAGGAAGAAGAATGTAAGGAAATTCCAGAAATTAGCTTTCATGCTATTTTAGGGACTTCTGCGCCAGAGATTGTGCCTATTTGGAAAAATATGAGAGTCTATTGTTACTATATTGGTGGATTCGGGGAGCACACAATTTTTTGAATTCAAAGTCGGCTGCAAAATTGGGAGTTAATCCTACCAAAAAATGAGCATTTTCAGTCCAAGTGCCAGACGGAAGTAAAATGACTAGTGAGGGCCTTTGTGAAGGCATGCCAATCTCAGTTCAAAAAACTGAATTCAAAGTGGGTTTATTTCTTCTACTAGTGGAATGATGTGATGTTATTTTCGGCACTCAATGGCTCAAGAAATTGGGTCCAATTATTTGGGAATTTAATGAGTTATGGATGAGATTTTTTTGGGATGGGAAGACAGTGGAGTTACGTGGGGTCAATGGGCCAAGCAATAGACTCGTAGACAACTGTGCATTTGGGGATCAATTAAGGAGAGGGAAAAGAGCTTATTCGTTGCAACTAAACTCCCTCCATTTAGGAGAAAAGCAAGGATCGAATGAGGGGTAGCCATGGATCCAAATTTTTTGGCTAACAATTTTTTTTTTCAAACGTGAGAAATGTCAATTTGGGCAAGAGGAAGTAGGCTATCTGGGCCATTTGATCTCTCATCACGGGGTAGCCATGGATCCAGAGAAAATTCTGTACATGTTGACATGGCCTAAACCAACTAGTTTTAAGGGGTTGCGGGGATTTTTGGGCCTCACCGGTTACTACAAAAAATTTATTCACCGCAATGGAATGATCGCTCAACCCCTAACAAATATGCTCAAAAAGGATTTTTTTAAATGGAATCCTGCCGCCGACCAAGCATTTGAAGAGTTGAAGAGTGCAATGACATCCGGACCTGTACTCGCTCTACTGGATTTTTCTCAACCATTTATTGTGGAATGTGATGCTTCTGGAGTGGGCTTAGGGGCGGTGATCATGCAAGGAGAACGGCCAATCGTACTTTTTAGCCAAGTTGTACATGGAAAAAATCTGGCATTATCCACGTATGAAAAAGAGATGCTTGCACTAGTCGAGGCTGTCCAAAAATGGCATCCCTATCTTTTGGGTGCCAAATTTCTCATTCTCACGGATCAAAGGAGTTTGCAATATCTCTTGGATCAAACAATAACTATTGTCTACTGCTGCGCAACAAAAATGGTTAGTTAAGCTTTTGGGATTTGATTTTCAAACTCAATACAAAAATAAGGTAAAGAGAATCCACCAGCTGATGCCTTATCAAGATAATTCGAAATTCAAACATATGTCTTATCTTCTCCCATTCCCAATTGGGTGGATCCCATCAAATCCAAAATTTTGGCTAGCTCCCATTGCAGGATCTAGAGGAGAAAATTCAGCAAGGAGAAGCGTTGGGGCCATGGCTCTTCAAGGACGACATGATCTTTTTTAAGAATCGGATTTATCTTCTCCCATCTTCAGATTTAATACTTCCTATAATCAAGGAATTTCACTCAAGCACGCATGAAGGGCTCCATAAATCTCTCCACAGAATCAGATTAATTTTTTATTGGAAGGGCATGAAGCAACACGTAAGGAAGTTTATTCAAGGCTGTGATATTTGTCAAAAAAATAAGGTGGACCAAGTGAAACCAGCTGGCCTCTTAAGTCCGCTTCCTATTCCAAGACACGTATGGACAGACATATCGATGGACTTTGTGGATGGCTTGCCAAACTCTAGAGTTAACTCTACCATTTTTGTAGTGGTGGACCGCCTAACCAAATACAATCATTTTATTCCTATTAAACATCCTTATTCGGCCATCACCATTGCTCACACCTTTTTTGAGCACGTCTTCAAGCTTCATGGCATGCCCAAATCCATTGTGTGTGATCGTGACCCGGTGTTCACCAGTTCATTTTGGAAGAATTTATTTCTCTTAAATGGGATTAAATTCAATTTTAGCTCGGCATATCACCTACAAACAGATGGTCAAACTGAGGCGGTTAACAAGACTTTGAAAATGTATTTGAGGTGTTTCACAAGCCATAAACCCAAGGAATGGACGGTTTGGCTTCCATGGGCAGAATATTGCTACAATACAAGCATCCACTCGTCCACAAAAAAGACCCCCTTTTAAATTGTATATGGCCGGGAACCCCCCACTTTACTTGCTTATGTCCATGATACTTCACGGCTTGAATATGTTGGCGGTGGTTAGGGACGCAAAGGCTAATTTAAAGATTGCGCAGGGCAAAATGAAAAAATTCTATGATGCCAAGCACACGAATAGGAATTTCCATGTGGGGGATTTTGTCTACCTCAAATTACGCCCCTATCGGCAAATGTTTGTAGCTCAGCGGAAAAATCTAAAGCTCAGTCCCAAGTTTTTTGGTCCATTTAAAATTCTATCCAAAATTGGAGCAGTTGCCTACAAATTAGAGCTTCCTCCAGAATCCAAAATTCATCCAGTCTTCCATGTTTCACTCCTCAAAAAAAAGAGTTGGAGATCAAGATACTATCTCTCCAACGTTACCTCCCTTAACCGAAGAATCCACTCCACATCCACTACCTCAAGCAATTCTGGACACACGCATTAACAAAGGGGTGGACGAGATCCTTGTTCACTGGCAAAATCTCTCACCGTCGGATGCCACATGGGAGAATCTTGCCGATTTCAAAGCACGTTTTTTCCTTGAGGACAAGGAAATTTTTAAGGGGGGAGGAGTTGTTAAGGACCAAATCTAGGAGAATAATCCTCCTAGGATTATTCGGCCAGCTCCTAGGATTATTTGGCCAGCTAGTGCACATTTGGTTGTTTTGTTATCTTTCCATTTCAATAATCCTGGCCTAAATTATGCTCGTATATTTTTCCTTTCCCTAAGTGTGAGATATTGCCTAATTTTATAAAAGTTGTTCGACTATTTAATAGCTTGAGGCCATGAATGAAAGGTATCTCATAAGAATTATTTTCAACCTTGTGTTGTTAAGGAGTTGTGGTTTTTCTCGAATGAAACCAAGTTAAGGAGGTCTAGGATCCCTCGAAGTATCCTAAAAAATTATCACTATAGGTAGATTACGTGTTCACTCTACCTGTTCACAGGCCTATCACACGGTTAAGTTCTAGGCAACATGACAGACACCTAGAATTAGGTTGTGATTGCTTTGGGTTTGGTTCAAATGAAGCCCAACAGAAAACATCATGATTGTAGGGTGAGTTGAGTTTTTCATTGCAAGCTTTAGTCATAGAGTTGAGTTGCTCAGCCAAATCATGGGTCATATTCTTCTAGGCTAGGCTAGAACTTTTTTGCAAATCATGGGTTAGCCAAATCATGGCTCTGATGCAAAAGAAACAGAATATATTGTTGCCAGGAACTGGGGTCTTAAGTTATTACCAGGTACCAACTGGGTTGTCCACAGTCGGGGCTTCTTTTGACAAATGATTCTAATATGCGAGATTACACATGGAGATAGTTGCCTGAGGTTCTATCTATGCTTAACACACGTCAAGATGACTAAATGTGTATGTGTCCAGAGGTTGGATTGGGATGGTTGAACTTGCCTAAATTCTCAAGTCAAGTCTAACGTCACCTTAGATTAGGTTGGAATCTTAATTTCAGAAAGCTCCAATCAGTGTCTAGAATCCTCTTTCCAAGTTTTGTAAGTTGAGCTACTGGACTTGGATTGTGTCAGAGTCAAACTTTACACATGAAAACTGATTCTCAAACACCCGAGAATCATTGCACCAAGTAAATCCTAGTTTCCAAGGGAGTCCTACTTGTGAGGCTCCCAGTTTCCAACAATATATGGTTTCAGTGGTATTGCATTTTTCTATGTGAAGAATAGGTGGTTTAAAAGTTGGCAAATTATATTGTAGTGCCATGATATTCTAACCGTTTGAAATGAAATTACATAGGTGAAATATTTTGTCGTTTGATTTGAGTCTTTAGTTCTGAGCATGTTCTGGCAGAAGAAGAGTGCTTAAAAATGTTGAAGTAGACTTGAGTGTGGCTGTCTTATATTGAAAACGTATTCTATGATTTTGATGACTTCGCCAGGTCTGTGTACCTTATTATTCAAATTTATGTAGTATTTTGTATTTACGTTGGCTGGTTGCCTGGTTCCTTCCTATCTTCTCAATTTTTAGCTCTGGGGTAACCATATAGAGATAATCTGAAATTGAAAATCTTACTTCCAATGTCTCCCGAAATTTATTTTTCTCTGGATATCTTCCTCAAAATGAGGTTTTTGCAGGCAAGTAAGTCCTATATGGCCATGAAGATGTTTGATGAAATGAAAAGTCAAAGATGTAAACCTAATATTTGCACATATACTGCTTTGGTGAATGCATTTGCTAGGGAGGGACTTTGTGAGAAAGCAGAAGAAATGTTTGAGCAGCTGCAAGAAGCCGGGCACGAGCCAGATGTGTATGCTTATAATGCCCTCATGGAAGCGTACCGGTAATATCACTTAACTTGGGGTTCTACAAATATGTGCTAGTTTCAAAAGGGTCACTGTAGCTGCTTACATGCTGAAAGTATTAAAATATAAGAAATTCAAGTCCATTAATTAGTTGTTTTGCATTGTTGAGAAAAATAGTAATAAATGTCCTGCATTGGGTATATTGCTGAGATCACTGTCGAAACATTTTCCCAGAAAGAGCATGTATTACCTGTTTGGCCAATTCTGAGGTTGGAAGAAAAGAGGATTAGGAACTTAACTGCTCAACCTGTATGCTTCATGGTTGATAGAAAATGAACATATTTGATATAGCTGCCGCTAAAAGTCAATTTTACGTGAATCAGCTCTAACGGCAAACAAATTCCTTTGACTTTCTTCTATTACCAGTCGTGCAGGTTTTCCTTATGGGGCCGCAGAAATTTTTTCACTTATGCAGTACATGGGGTGTGAACCAGATAGAGCCTCATATAACATTATGGTAGATGCATATGGGAGAGCTGGTCTTCACGAGGGTAACTACTTATCCTGAAAATTGATAATCAAGTGTGATTTAGCCCAAGTAGCCGGCATAACTTAACATTGTCATCCGGCCATCAATTATATAGTCCCTGTTTGGCTAACTCATTTTCATTGCATTCAGATGCACGATAAGTGTTTGAAGAGATGATGCGACTGGGGATAACTCCAACCATGAAATCCCACATGCTGCTTTTGTCCGCCTACTCTAGAGCTGGCAACGTAGCTAAGTGTGAAGATATAGTGAACCAAATGCATAAATCTGGGCTTGAACCTGACACTTTTGTTCTTAACAGCATGCTGAACTTGTATGGCCGGTTAGGTAAATTTGAAAAGATGGAGGAAGTTTTGACTGCAATGGATAGAGGACCATATGTAGCTGATATCAGTACTTATAACATCTTGATAAATGTATATGGACGGGCAGGATTTTTGGATAGAATGGAAGAGCTTTTTCAGTCGCTTCCCATCAAGAGCTTAAAACCTGATGTGGTGACTTGGACTTCCCGGCTTGGAGCATATTCTTGAAAGAAACTGTACCAAAGGTGCTTCGAAATTTTCGAAGAAATGATTGATTCTGGTTGTTATCCGGACGGTGGAACTGCTAAAGTATTCATCTCGGCATGTTCAAGCCAGGAACAGATTGAGCAGGTTACTAGTTTAATTAGAAAAATGCAGAAGGATACAAAAACCACTTTGCCACTTTGATGGATGGATTCTTTTCATTCAGGTCAGGTAATTGATAAGGCCAGCAGGTCCCCAACAAAACTCTGCAGGCTTAGATGTTGTATATTAACATTACGGCCATCTTTTGCATATGTTGAAGGTTCTCCCTCCCATGAACAAATTTTTCTGGAAGAACCTTCCTACTCGTTGAATCCGGCTGTTGGAAGTCATCACACGTTGCAGGCTTGCATTCCCATACTGTGAAAAAGGGCATACTCGTTGTAACATTCTTGCTGTCTGTGCAGGTCAAAAGGCACTTTTCACCTTGGATTTCAAGTTTGTCAGTATTCATGCTCCATCCTAACAGAGCAAGTATCCGAAATCCACCGCATGTCAGATTATAGGAAACATAAAGCTGGCTAAGTCTAAGCTGTAGAAAAAACTAGTAGAATCATTGAACATGTAGGAACTCCCCTTAATAGATCATGGCTGTCGTTTTCGAGGAGGATTGGTACCGCACAGCAAGCATAGAGCATGTTGGTCCCCCAGTTGGTCCTCCATGGAAGCTTGACTCAGGAGGAGCACGAGAGTACAACAAAACTGCCCAATTTTGGTAACAAAGAATTTCAAATTGCCTTGTAATCCTGTCCTGATTAGGACAGTGCAAATTGCAAATATGTTTCAAAATTAGTGGTGGTAGTGAGTAGGGCTGTCCAAGATCCGGTCCGGGCCAATTCAGTCCGGTTTGGCCGGCCAAACCGGAAATTTTTTAAAGCATATAGACCGGACCGGACTGGGCCGGTTTGGGCCATGCCATTTTGGGCCAGTTTTAGGGTTGGACCTTGCCATTTTGGGCCAATTTCCGGTTTGGGCCGGTTTGGAGAGGTATACTCCGGTCCGGTCCCGGGTTTTCATGAGGGTAAACCGGAATACACCGGTTTACCGGTCCGGTCAACCCGGTTTCAAAAAAGTCAACCGATTTTGGTCAAAACCGGTCCGGCCGGTTTTTTGGACAGCCCTAGTAGTGAGTAGTCTTTTTTTTCTCGAAAAACAACTCATGCATTAAAAACTTGTAAACATAACGAACACAAAGACAACCGGACAAACACCACAAAGAGACAACAGAACGAACACAACCAGCAAGGCCTCTAAACGGATCAGAGGAATCGTTATAAATCCATGCAGGGCAGAAGGAGTGGTGGTCGGACATAGTAGACATAGCTACTAGGACCAGAACAAGCCAGTAAAGAAGCGTCACAAACAGCGCGTAGCAAGACCCAACAAAGGGCCGGAAGAGAGCCACAAGGACACGGATAAACCCACCGAAGGGTCGGACACACAACCACGAAACACAACAAACAACAAGCCCTAAACTGAGGGGCAGCCCCAAACGGGTGAAAGCACAACAAATAACAAGCCCTAAACAAAGGGGCAGACCCAAACGGGTTTATTTCTGGTCAGACCGGCAGCGGCGGCTGGTGGTGGGCCGAGACTGGAGGAGGAAAAGACAGCGGAAAAGGGGGGACATGAGCCATTGAGTCCTGTTCGGCGAAGAAGAGAACGGGGCGGAGGCCGGACGTGCTCCAAGAGTGGTCGGCGCGTGAGATCCATGCGCACCGGGTGGGGCGCGTGGATCAACACGCGCCGGCCTGGGAACGTCGGCCAGTCATGGTTGTGAAGCGCGACACCTGCTGAAGACCACCAGACGACGCGTGTCCACAGTGAAGGGGCGGAAACCTCCAAACTTCAAGGAGAATCTACCTGCAAAAAAAAAAACCAAACAAACACCAATACCAGCCACAAACCAAGCGAACCGGAGAAGGCCAAGGGAGAGAGAAGAGGGAGTAGGAGAAAAATAAAGGAAAAAAGGATGAGGGGATGAGGGAGCCGGAGCTCCCCCATCCTCCGTCGGGATGCAGGTAACAGGTTTTTTTTTTTGGTTGGGGGAGAAACTACTTAAGTTTGTGGTAGTGAGTAGTCACCATGTCACACACAATGGTATCCATGTTGCTTGGAGGAACTACCAAAAGCCGTTGTAATTCCAAGTCCAAATAAACCAATATTAATATTAATGCAAAGATTACAAAATTGGAAAAAGAATGACGGGAAAAAGAAAAAGAAAAAGAAAAAAAGACCCACGTAGTCTCGTAGATGGCATTTCAATCATTTCATGCTAGTATATTGCTCATGAGAATTATACGAGTTATTTTTCGCTTTAAAAATTTGATGCAAAAATTTCAATGGGGTTGTCAAGTACCAAAGTTTATAGTTTGGAAATAACTTTCAGAAAATGGACTATTTAAAAAAAAAATTATATGGAAATCTGAAATCAAAATTCAAGTTAGGGTCTGTTTGTTTAGCTTAAAGCACTTTTTTTGTAAAACAGTTTTCAATGCATTATGTTCAGTAAAATATTTTAATTTTTCGGTGTTTGGTTGTTACATCAAATATATTTTTTGAAAGTATTCTTCAATGTTTTTGACGTATGTTATATTTTTCGTAATTTATATGATTAATAAACTTAATTTTCAACATCAATTTGAAAATAAAATAAAATAAAGTTTTTGAGAGAGTAATAAATGGGTCAGACTTCTTTGAATGTTTTGGTTTCGGGTTAGAAACTCAAACACTAACCTGATTTTTTTCGGATTCGTGTTTCAAAACTCTACCTCAACCCTGAAAAAAGCTAAAACCGTTGGGGTCGGGTTCCTTTGAATGCTTGGGTTTCGAGTTAGAGATGTGAATGCGAACCTGATTTTTCTCGGGTTCGTGTTTCAAAACCCGACTCTGACCCCCAAAAAAGCTAAAATCATCGGGGTCGGGTTCCTTTAAATGCTTTAGTTTCAGGTTAGATACCTGAACACAAACTTGATTTTTCTCGAGTTCATGTTTCAAAACCCGACCCCAACCTCGAAAAAAGCTAAAATTATCGGGATCAATTCTTTTGAATGATTTGGTTTCGGGTTAGAGACCTAAACACAAACTTAAATTTTCTCGAGTTCGTGTTTCAAAACTCAATACCAACCACGATGTAACCCAGCTAGTTTTGGTTGAATCAGATCGATTTCGAGTTAGGAGATCGGATTGATTGGTTTTTTGTCACCCGTAAGATTGAGAGAGGTAAGTCATGAAATAAGATTCACTAATTTTAAAAAGTAAATCATTTTTAGAAAATTAAAGCTATCTTTTACTGTTGATCGAATTGAGTTTTGATTAATCATATTTTACAAGATCTAAAACAGTCGAAAGAATGAAAAATACTTTCTGGAAAGGAAAATACTGCCCAACAAAACTGAGGCTTTCTTACAAAATGTTTGGAAGTTTTTATACATAATAGTTTAAATCATGTGGGTGACGTTGCTTTCATAGGCCACCACTTACCCACCAACTTCTTCCTAATGGGTATGTTGACACGTCGATCCACCACTTTCAGTACCATTGGAAAGTCTCCATCTTGCCCAAGGTTTTGACCCGTTCTGTTTTTATTCCTAAGTTAAAAGTTCCCAAAGAACCAAAAATTATGCCAAGTGGAAGTTCCCACCAACTCTCCGAACCCCAGCAATGCTATAAGAGAAACAAATACATTAAGGTAAGGTAAGGTGTATTGAGTAAAGGAAACAGGGTTTTTCTCGTTGGAGTTCACCGTTCAGATATGGCTTCAAGGTTGTTGTGGGCTTCAAGGGCTGCCTCATACCTCAGGATCTCCGTGTTCCACAGAGGCTTTTCTACGGGTATTAGACTCTGCTTTTGTGTTGTCCTCTTTGTATCGATGGTTTGTTCTTTGTTTGTTTTTTCACGTGTACGTATTGATCGGGAAGAAGATGAATACTTTGTATTAATGTCGTAGGCTTAAGCGTGGATGCGGATCTCTCGTCTCTGTATCTGTCCAGAGCTTGACCTGTGGTTCTTTATGCTGAATATTTGTTTCCTGGGAAATGGGGTTCTTTTGTTTTTGTTCATTGATACCATATGTCCATATCTACAGTGTTTTGGAGTTCGGTACGGGAGAGATTAATGGGTTCTCAATCTGGTCATTCCTGTATTCCTATACTCTCTCCCTCTGACTGAAAGCAAGGAATCTCTCTATGTAGGCTTAAATGCTTTTCAGACTGCGGTCAGTCTGCCGATTGTGCTGCATAATTTTTGTGATTTGTGGCAAATTGTTTCCTTGATTTATTTTCTTAAATAAACTTAGCCATTTTCTGTTCAATTTTATTTTGCAAAATGAAACCAAAGTCCGTTTCTTTTAAAGTAGTTGCTGTCAGGAGGGACGATGATCTTGGCAACAATGCTGGAAAGAGTGGAATGTCAGTAAGCTCCATCTGAAAGTCAGTATTGTAATGAGACGAACAATTTAGTTAGTGATAAGTGAAAAGACAACTTTTGGGTCCTACCGTCACATCCCCAAAATGATATGCACAAAATCTTCACTACTAATTTATGTCAATAACTCAAATCTACTTCGAGATAGGAAGCTAGGCTGTTCTCGTCTCTTTCTCCTTTGAAGATGCTGTAGAACTCCTCATTTGGGATTCGTGGGTTCAAAGAGCATAGTAGCTTATTTCTTTGCACTTGATATATTATGTGATACTGTTGCTATTGTTAGCAGTCTCATTGTATCAACTTCTCTTTTGTTGTGCTGTGACATTTATCTTATAGTTTATTCATCATGATGTGGAGTTCATAAGTACCGAAGTGAGTTATGCAAAGATGACGAACTGCTATATTTTTTTGGTTGGCACGATTTGTGTTGTCAGCATTTGCATTTACTTTTATGAAAAAACAACTATCTTTAATGTAATTGAAACCACATACTCCTCACATTTATGGCATTCTATCAACATAAGAGGAGTCAAAGAATAACCATACAAATGTAATGATTTTTATTTGACTTCGTAGTTCCTGAGATCAAAGAAAAAAGGCTTCAGCTGTAACAGGGTTTTCAATGCTCAGCAAGCGCACAAAGGAAAAATCTTGTGTCATTACTGCTTTCTCCCCTCCCTCCAAAACCATCCAGATCATTTTTCCAGAGTTTTGTCTTTTCGTGAAATTATCTGGTCAAATGTCTAATCTATACAATGCATGTAGTTGAAGGTGGTGTTTATGTACAAAGAATGCTCTAGTTCATTGCTTTTGATGTATGCTGCAATATTTCGTTTTGCTCCTAAAGATATAATCACTTTGCTTAATCATAATTTTGTAAACAAGGCCCTCCCCCACTCATGGAACACAAAATCCAATCCATTCAGCTACCTGTTTAACATGAGGAGATGTGATCTTTTGTGGATTACAAAAAATTAACTAGCTTATTGTGCTCATATTTTCTTCCCCAATTTACCTGCAGTTTTGAAGGACCTTAAGTACGCTGACTCTCATGAGTGGGTGAAAGTTGAGGGGAATACTGCTATCGTCGGTATCACTGACCATGCTCAGGATCATTTAGGTGATGTTGTGTATGTTGAGTTACCTGAAGTGGGGGCTCCTGTAGAACAGAGCAGCAGCTTTGGTGCAGTTGAAAGTGTGAAGGCTACTAGTGATATTAATTCTCCTGTTTCAGGGAAAGTTGTTGAGGTTAACGAAGAGCTCAACGGCTCACCTGGTCTTGTGAGTCTAGTTCTAATTTGAGTTTCAGTTCCTTTTTCTTGCGGTATTTTTTTTTTCTCTTTTATCTTTTTGGTCTGGATCAACCTTGGAATTTAACTTTTCTACCTTGCTTTTCTGCATTTCTCAATTCTCGGGTTAATTACTGGCAATTAATTTTGTGGTTGATACCTATCTTTAGTAGCTAGATTTAACTAATCACGTTAGATATTCTTTAGCTCTTTGTGGTTTCCTTCCTATAATTGGAGGAGTTTGACTTTCTTCTGCTGTCAAGAAATGTTTTTTATGCCCCCTTTTCTTGACGCAGGTTAACTCAAGCCCATATGACAAAGGATGGATAATTAAGGTTGAGGTAGGTGACAGTGGTGAATTGAAGAACTTGATGGGTGCCGAGCAGTACTCCAAGTTCTGCGAAGAAGAAGATGCCAAGCACTAACTGTCGTTTTGAAGGAACTTAGTACTTCTCATGGAAGTGTTGTTCCTCGGATAGTCACGATAAATCAAGGAACCTGAAGAGTGCAAATGCACATTTCTTTCTTTGTGTTTTTATCCAAACATCTGCTTTTGTTGTTCCACTTTTGTTTCATAAGAGCTATAAATTTCGTGGATAACTTTCTATCTTAATCAAGAGAATAATCATTCTGGGTTTGGATTTCTCTATTTGTCTTGCACTGTCACGTTTTAGGTCTGAGAATCATTCTAATTATATCAGAATTATCTAGTCGAATTCCGCCCAAAAGTGGATCGGGGGCGTTCGTGTAGTGACTGAGGGGTTTGAAGACCAAGAAGTGAGTCCTAAGAGATTACCCTTTTATTTACGTTATATTTTCTGGGTTGTGGTTTCAGGGCCATTGTTGTCTCATAATTTGGAAATCGCCTTCGCAAGTCTCCTGTTGGATTTAGAGTTAAGCCAGCAATTCCAACCATCCTCTTTCCTGAGAGCACCCCAACATATTTCCATGGACTACTGATATCTTTATAATCAAGGTGGTTCATTAACATGTTTAAAGGACAGTATGTTGTGTTCAATAGGGATAAATATCTACTTCAATTTACTGCTCGACTTAGACCATCTAATTTGGTCCAAGTCGAAGAGAGAGAGATAAATATATTGGTCTCACAATATGATTCACATTGTCCGGTAACGAGAATCATATATTTTGTTTTTCTCTCTCCCTCAAAACTGGACCATTCAATTCGGACAGTTCCTTTTGTTATAATAGGAAATATGATTTGTGTTTTAATAGGAAGTACGATTTTTTCTAAAGTAAAAATTGAGCAGTTAATTACCCCATAAAAAATTGATTTTACTTCAAACTACCATCCAAGTCGAAAAGAGATAGATAAATATATTGGTCTCACAATATGGTTCACATTGTCCGGTAAAGATAATCATGTGCTATATCTATCTCTCTCCCTCAGAATTGGACCGTTCAATTCGGACAGTTTCTTCTGTTATAATAAGAAGTACTATTTGTGTTTTAATAGGAAGTACAATTTTTTCTAAAGTAAAAATTGAGCGGTTAATTACCCCATAACAAAATTTGTTTTTACTTCAAACTACCATCATATCACAAAAACGTTAGGAAAAATGTAAACGATTTTACTCATCAAATTGGAGCAAAACCGGAAGCTGCCTATTTTTATATTTATTACATATTAGGCTGATTAGATTTTGAACCACAAATGATCTTCCTCTTGAATGGACAAACGGATGAGGCTTGCCAACCTTGATTCGGACTCGGCCTATTGTAAGACTCTTTTAGGCCGGGCTACGTTTTTGGCACCTAGTTGGAGCCTGCTCCGAAAAGTTAATCGGGCTTGAAATTTTAAGCCTGAAACCCAGCAAATATGATGCTAGCTCACGACTTTCCCGACTCGTCAGAATGGCGAAAACGTAAAAGTTAAAACCCCTCAAAACCTCTGAAAATCCTCGGCGTTCGAAAACGCGAGTCCTGCTAAGTGCAAAGTGCAAAGGGCGAAGGCCTAGAGGCTAGAACCATTTCTTCAACTCCTAGAGAGATGTTTGTTTCTTTCTCTTCCCCGCCACTCTTCACTCAGCAATCTCTGTTTCCTGTAAGTCTCTTTGTATGTATTGTTATGCGTTTTTTATTTGGAGGTAGTGTATTTAATTTGTTGATTTTGAACTAACGGTAATACTGCTGCAGAATCTATTTAGGAACCACAGAGTATCTGCGTTATCCAGAAATCCACAGGTCGTGAGGAAACTTGTGGTTAGAGCAGGCCCAAAGAGGGTATCTTTTGATAGAGACTGTAGGGATGCCTTGCAAGCTGGGATTGATAAGTTAGCTGATGCTGTTTCTCTTACCTTAGGACCTAGAGGTATCTGGGTCTTCATCATTTTCAACTTTTTGTATCCGGCTAGTTTCCACTATTTTTTGCAAATTCCGTTCGTTTATCTGTTTGCTTATTTCTAAGCTTTAAGGCTGCTACCATTATATGCTCTCTGTTTTAAGCTCCAAATGGATCCCAGAGTAGAAGATACGTAGCATGATTGCAAACTTCCGAAACTTATTTCTAAGCGCCCTAATGGTTTCCGGCACTATAACGCTGTAGTACGCTTAACGAAACCACTATATGAAATCAAATATTTATTGTGTTGTGTGCATGCAGGGCGTAATGTTGTTCTATCTGAGTCTGGAGCTCTGCGAATAATAAATGATGGTGTTACAATTGCTCGATCCATAGAGCTTTCAGATGCAATTGAAAATGCAGGGGCAATGCTAATCCAAGAGGTCATTCATGGTTGCTACATAATTCTGTCCCCTGGTCTTGTGCTGGTGCTTTTTGAGACAAGTTATCATAGATAAGTAAATCTTCACATCCTGGATGCAGGTTGCAAGTAAAACAAATGATTCTGCTGGTGATGGTACAACTACTGCAATTGTTTTGGCTCGGGCAATGATCAAGTCTGGGTTGTTGGCAGTTGCTTTTGGGGCTAACCCGATCTCTTTGAAAAAAGGCATGGATAAGACTGTAAAAGAATTGGTTGAGGTCTTGAAGAAGAAAAGTGTGCCTGTAAAAGGAAGGGACGATATTAAAGGTATTGATCTTGTTTGCATTTTCTATGATTGAAATGCTTCGAGTCCAGAAAATATTGGAAGTGTCTTTGCCATTTTGCAGCCGTGGCCTCAGTTTCTGCTGGAAATGATGAATTTATTGGGAACTTAATTGCTGAAGCCGTAGAAAAGATTGGCCCTGATGGAGTAATCTCTGTGGAGTCATCCTCATCATTTGAGACCTCTGTGATAATTGAGGAAGGAATGAAGGTAATCAATATGATTTCAAATGGGAAAAATATGATCTCTGAGAAGGAACTGATGACAGTTTGCATTACAGGCTGGTCTAAAGTTTATTCCTGATTCGTTTTATCTTTATTTTTTTCCTTCTTTCTCCATTCAACTTATGCAATTGTCTCTTTTTGTACAGATTGACAAGGGTTACATGTCATCTCACTTCATTACAGACCACAACAAATCTGTCGTGGAGTTTGACAATGCTAAAGTCCTAGTAACTGATCAAAAGATTTCAACTGTCAACGAAATTGTTCCTTTATTGGAAAAGGCTACCCAACTGAGTGTTCCACTGCTAATCATTGCAGAGGACATCTCCAGGCAAGTACTGGAAACACTTGTGGTGAACAAAATGCAAGGTTTACTTCATGTTGCTGCGGTCAAATGTCCAGGATTTTTAGAAGGAAAGAAAGCTCTGTTGCAAGACATTGCACTCATGACAGGTCAACTTCTGTTCTGCCTGTCAAACTTTGTGTGCTTAATTATTTTATTTTTCCATTACATAACTCCTCAATTATATAATGCATTGTTCTGAATGAAAGGCTGTTTTGATGGCAAGAAGCTATGCCTGTGACCTGATTATCATTCACAAAATTTCTTTAGCTGTAAATTTTTGGCGCAATTCAACTTTAGGCTCTGGTGATCCTAAGATGTGTAAATTTTTAAATAGTGACATTTTATATAGCAGCTCAAAAATTGTTTCACATTTTGAGTTTCCTGGTTTGCTGACCCCCATACTCAAGAAGCTCAGTATCGATTGTGATAGTGGTTGACTACATGTAAAAATGACATCAAGCTGAGAGAGAAATACTTCGTATTTGCCGTGCTCTAGGTGAAATTCACTTGGACAATGCCTCTACCATATATGTCGCATAAATACTGCAATCTCTGCAAATACGAAGTATTTCTCTCAACCTTCCCAGGCTGCCTTGTTAGCGACGACTGGAAACATAAGCATCATTGTGCTATGCGTTCGGGAGTTCATATTTCATGTCATAATGGTAGTTCTTCATGACAAGATTACAATTTCTGCTCCAATTTCTCATTTACCCGTTATTAACATCATTAGGTGCTGATTTTCTCTCTGGAGATTTGGGTTTGACGCTTGAAGGTGCGACCTCAGATCAACTTGGTATTGCACGGAAAGTAACCATAACCAATAATTCAACAACCATAGTGGCTGATCCTACCACTCAAGCTGAAATTAAGGCGAGAATTTTGCAGATCAAGAAGGATCTAGCTGAAACCGATAATGCATACTTATCAAGAAAGCTCTCAGCAAGAATTGCTAAACTCTGTGGCGGAGTGGCTGTGATTAAGGTTTGCAATATCAAATAGTGCTCTTTCTTGATACTAGTTTTAGAGAAACCTAGAACAAGAGATGTCTTCTTCTGGGATAGTGGTTCACTCTTGATAATTGTAGAATACTGAATCAGGGCTTTATTTGGGTTTGAGGTTAATTTTGAAACTGAACAAAGGTGAGAGTCTTTCCATAACATTTGACACTATCATAATAGGAACAAGAAATGTTGACTATGACTTAAACTGCCCCTTCTTTTGTTTGTATATAGGCTCATAATTACAAAAAAAAAACTTATGGCCTTGGCCCGTGCCTTTATTTTGAAATTAGTACACTAATGGAGGTGCAATTTGATGTGCACTCTCTCTAAACCATAAATTCATTTCATTGTGTGCACTCTGTAGACAGACCTGGAATTTTATTTTTACCAAAACGAAAACTGAGAAACAAATGAATAGTAGAAAATCAGTTATTCCAAAGTTTTTCACACTCCCATTCTACTTCTCTTCTCACTTGGTCTAATGCGACATAGTTACTTTTTCTAATCAACAAATACGAGTCATCTAGGTTCTCTCTTAGAAATCATTGAAGAAAGAATCCTCTGTAAGTAATTTTATTTGTTTAGATTTAGCAAAAATTCAATGTTGTATTATTATATTGAATAAGAAGTCATGGTATGTTGAAAAGTTTTGTTCAAATAAGTCCTTGATTACCCCTTAATCTTATGAATGTGCATTAGTAATGCAAATATGACAAAGAGGGGGGAATCCTGTAGTCTAAATTTTGTTTTACCTAATATCATGAGTACTTTGTAAAGAAAGTGCGTGGAATCAGGTTGGAGCACACACTGAGGTGGAACTTGAAGATCTGAAACTCAGAGTTGAAGATGCAAAGAATGCCACATTTGCTGCCATGGATGAAGGGATAGTGCCTGGCGGTGGTACCACATATGTACATCTCTCAGAACTGATTCCCATCATAAAGATTTCTATGGAAGATCATGAGGAGCAGATTGGTGCAGATATTGTGGCAAAGGTATATTTCAGATATTGTAGTTAAAGCTATGAGCAATTTGCAAGTAATCTCAACATAATGGTTGCTGCAAAGGACAGTCGAGGAAAAAATCTTCTCCTACATCTGAGGTCTGCCCTTATAAACTGTTTCTTGGGCATTGTTCTTTTCATATGGTCAAAATGTTTTCCAATGATGTGAAGTTAGATTCTTCTGGGTAGACTTTCAAGCATCATTTTTCATTTTTCTTTTGCTTTCTCTTTTGGGACCTTGGCTTTCGGACATTTGCCTTTCTGATTGTTGAAGCATTACCGATGTTGAATTGCAGGCACTCCTTGCTCCTCTAAGATCAATTGCAGCTAATGCAGGAGTTGATGGAGACATTGTTGTAGAGAAGACTAGAACCTGTGATTGGCAGACTGGGTATAATGTGATGACAGGCAGATATGAAGATCTTCTCTGTTCTGGAGTTGTGGATCCTTGTCGGGTTTCCAGGTGTGCACTCCAAAATGCAGCGTCAATTGCTGGGGTCGTTCTAACCACCCAAGCTGTCTTGGTGGAGAAAACTAAGAAGCCCAAGCCACCTATCCCGTTGGTTCCAGGCATAACGCCTTAGAAAAGATGAAAACAATATTAGGTGGAAAACTTAGTTGTGAATATAAGTTTGCTTGGTTAGACTCGTGATGATATCAAAGAAACTTTAGAAGCTGTGGAGAGGCCAGACAAAGTTAACTTTCGATCTAATCATTGGGATTGTGAGAGCATGAACAAAATGGATTGTGCACGCCAGCCTTTAGTGCTTCTGATCTCATTTAACATGTAAAAAACTGTATTATGTATCCCAAAATCTTTTCTGTTTTTTTTTTTTTTGCCTTTGGATTTTTCTAGAATTTACTAGGGAATGTATATTCCGATAATGTTTGCTGATGGAATTTTTGATATATTCTTTGAAGAAATCAGAACAGGTTCTGTCTATGTTGAAAGTTGAAACAGTACCATGCTCGCAAGACATGATGTGGCGCATGTGTTTGATTCCCATCATTGCAATACCCAATCTAGTTGAAGTAGAACAAATTCTGCATCCACAACAAACAGTTACCAACTTTGATGATTCCAGCGTTATTCCAAACAAGCAATTATGTAAAGAGGACCCTTGCCCTCATAACTAGTAATTATGTCAGACAATAAGAGCTTCTTTCCTGATCTCATTTTCTGCCCGCCCTTCATAATAACCAGCGTACCCCTGATCTATATACATCTTGGCCTCCGAAATCTTTTGATCACCATTGTTCAAGTCCAAACTATTAATTCCGATAACATGAGTCGATGTCGAAACCACCAGTGCCACCAACATGCAGATCCCATGGACCAAGACACACCCAGCAAAACTGATGTTCACAAGGAGCGCGGCACGTCATGTGCATGCAACCATGGTTATTCTCAATGGGTCGCTTGCACTTGGGGCATGGCTTTGTTTTCTTAAATATCCAATCCAAACAAAGGTTTTCAGCCTCAGAACTATTCTTCGAAAACCACTTCTCCGCGGTCCCGCAATCAACTGGACGGTGAGCTTCTTTCATACAGTTTCAGCAAAACCTACTAGGAGCAAAAGCAGCAAACATCATAACCTCCAGCAGCTCCACCACTGAACTACACGGCATACTCGCAACCTGGCGCCGGACACCACTTACGCTTGCTACTGTTTTCGATATAAGACCTCACGAGTAAGTTCGAATACCTCTCATTGTACTCCTTCAACGCCAAGGACTCGATCATGTTCCGACCAACGGCGGCACCGCAAGACGGAGCGGGACATCTCAGCGTCAAGCAACAAAGCCGTCCTGAATGGATGTGCTTATTTACTTGTCCCAGCAGTCACTGCAAAATAGATGGCCGCAAGGCCGATCTTATTGTCATCCCGAGGCTGTGAAGAGAGTAAGTTTCAAAGCAGATAGTACACGTAACTTCATTGACGGAGCCATGCATGCAATTAATGGTGGACAAACTCCTAAAGAAAAATGACAAAAAAAAATGTGCAATGCAAAAAAATGTCTTAAGAGCTAAAATATCAAAAATTAAAGACTAAAAATATTGAAATACGCGTACCATACTATTGCTGATACTAAGAGGTGGCAATTGGATCCTACGCGACTGCATCTTCTGAAAACGTTGTAAAATAGTTTCGTTCTCAATAGTTTCAAGTTTCAAAAATTTCTCTCGATGTATATCATCATACAATCATTCAGTCATTCATCTCTCATCTTATTACGCAAGTCAGTTTTGATAAACTTCATTTGTAGAGAATACTCTCTCGACGCTTGCAGTCGCAACTACTAAGAAAATGACCTTTGATCAAGTATTCCCCACGAATTTGATCTCTAATCCCAACATCATATTCTTCTATGGGTTTACGCAACCATGGATCAACAACAATATCATCCGGAGTAATAGAAAGCCGAAGTCTTTTCGAACTAGTATTCGTTTCATAACTAATACTCACGCTAGGAGTATTAGATGACTCCACGTTAGCTGACTTTTTTTATCAAAAAATTATCTATTATCTAAAGAAGACAAAAGAAAACAAATAAGCAGCAAAATAGAAACCCAAAGTGTGAAGAAATAACAATGACCTAATATGCATACTGAAAATTTTATAAAATAAGCCCCCTACACAAACAAGTCAAAAGGTCCTCTGTCATCTCATTGCGCAGTATGTGCCCTTTAATGGGCCATTTATGACCTTGATGACAGATTGGATGCAAATTTGGTGATCTGAAGCCTCGTGAGTATGTATGGCCTAAAGTTGGTGATTTGAAACATTGTTAACAAAAAAGGCAAGAGTTTGTACTTTACTAACATAACCGTCTCTTTTTCTTTCACAGGGGACATAGTCACATAAACGTATCTCTATAGTTTGACACAAAGCCTAACTCTGCTAGCATATGGCACCTAATCCATTGGAATTAAGCTGGCAAAGCTTTCGAAGTCCTAAGTTGGACATCTGCAACACTACAATGCAGTAGACACTTTGCTTCCGAGAAAGTTGTCATACTTTCTAGGCAAAATTGATGCACAAGCAGCCTGCTCGTATACAAAGAAAGAAGTGAATGCAAGGACAAGTGCTGCAATTTTATTTCCAACGAGATTAATGTTATGGACTCCATAAAAAAATTATACTAAAAAAACAGAAAGCGAATAGGATAAAGAGATATCAAAACATCCAATAGCTCCACATTAGTAATAGTTCTTACCTATGCCAACCACCACAGTGAAGGATTGCAATAGAATCAAACTTCAAGTCTTCAACAAATAGAGAAAAACTTCTACCTACATCGAAGAAAATCAAGGAAAATGACAATTGTTGACAAAATCATTTGCTCTGCAAATTAGTAGGTTATTCAAAGTTAATACACAAAGCGTCAAAGGCACTTCTAGACTATGTGTTGTCATCCAACATAATTTTTTATATTATTGTCAATTAAGATTTATTAATTGGGCTTGGGCTTAAGGGGGCGGGCAGGGTATTTGGGCAGGCAAGGGGGCGTCTGAATTTCAGTGGGCGCTAAGGGGGGCGGGCCTTTAAAAAAAATTACGTGTAAAAATTAATTTTTGGGGGAGCCAACCGGGGCAATGGCCCCTGTTTGCCCCCTTGCCTCCGCTGTGCGTAACTTCCCTAAATTTCTTAGGAGACTCAACGTCACGTTCCTTCAGCAAGCCCACTGATCGAGTAATTATTTATGAAATTCTTATAAATATCCTAACTATTTTAGAGGACTCCCGAAATATTCCACATTTTTCTTAAACAATTGCTATATGAGATATTATAGAGTTGAATAGTTACTATTTTCAACTTTATTGATATGCGTACATAAGATATTTTTATGTGATGTTAAAAAACATGTTCAATTTTAGAATTCTATAATTCAAAAGAATCCTAAAACAACAAACAAAAGGACATGTCCTTTGCGTTGAATATAAGGAATGATGTGGTGGTAAGTATAACTAATAACTCTCAATTCAGTGCAAGAAATATAAATACAGAGCACAAATTAAAATCTAGATATAATATATATTTTCCGAATATTAAAGTATATATATTATAGTAATCTGTAAATTTGAAAGAATCTTTGTCATATAGTACTCCTTTTGCTTCTGTACAACCTGTAAGAACTAATATGGTAAGGTTTTTTTTCCCAATTTTTCGGTTAATTAAATGCTTCCAAACCGTATCGTTTCTAAAGTAGGAGCCTAGGAGAGTTGATTTTGCAAAATAGTAATAAAGAAAAAGAAACTCCGCACGGATTATTGGGATTCCAAAAAAAATTAAGAATTGGAGGCATCGATCACGCTTCAAGGTGAAATGATCAACGCGAATAGAGCCATAGAGGTATAAAGTTCAAACTTTTATCTGTCACATGATCGGTAGAGGTTTAAATTTTAATCTTTTGGAAGAAAAAAAAGAAGGTTTTTTAACCGATTACGATCCATCTTAAGTAAAGAAGATTATTTTTAAAACGTAGCGGTCAAAAATTTAGCATTCTCTATAGGATAGAAAAATTGGAATATATTATTATATGATTTTCACAGGTCTATCGGAAAATTAGTTGGTGACCGTGACGCAATCACCAACCAAACAAAAAGAGAATATGCGAATCGAACAATAATACAGGTCTCACTAGACTTCAACCACCCTTCAACCCTGCTGTAGTGTTGTTCTAGAAGTGCACCAAAAAGATATAAAACCCTGTCTTTTTCATTCCCAGTTGAGCTTTGTACTTTGTTCGATTTCTTCTGGAGTTTTTGGGTTGATTCAAACTTGCTGCTTTTTGTCTTTTTTGCGACAATGGCAACCAAGAGGAGTGTGGGAGAGTTGAAGGATGCTGATTTGAAAGGGAAGAGGGTGTTTGTCAGAGTAGACCTGAATGTGCCTTTGGATGATAATCTCAGCATTACCGATGATACCAGGGTCAGGGCTGCAGTCCCTACCATCAAGTATTTGATGGGTCATGGTGCCAAGGTCATCCTCTCCAGTCACTTGGTAAGAAATATTTTGGTCCACTATGAAGAACAAGATATACGAATTAGCCAACTATTGCTGCTTAGATTTGGAGAATTCCTTGTTGGTTTTTCTGTTACCACTGACCCATACAATGCTGTCAGTCTGGATCCGCCTTATATGTAATTACGAATTGCGGTCATTGTGAAATATGAACTCTGGAGATAGTTCTTGAAAGACTGAAAACCAGAAGCTTTTTTGAGTTTCTGTTATAGATGTCAATGGATATATAATATAGCGCTATAAGCTAGAACGATTCAGGTATACCCCCCACATGTGATTTAAGAGTAGTCTGAATATTTTATTTTTAAATCTGATTTGTTAATACTTTGCTTACACAGAATCGTAGATATGGCGGGATGGATTAGCATTTCCACTTTGGTGTTCAATTGGGTCATGCTGATTCAATTAAGGACAGGATCCTATCATATGGGCTTGAGGACTTAGTGCCTTGATAAGTGGTGTCAGCGTGAGAGGTTAGGCGAAGCCTTGGCTAACATGAAGGAGCAGTAGGCCAATGGGCAAAATAAGTGAAATTGATGGAAGAGGAAGGAGAATAGCTTTGTACAGGGTACAGACTAAAGAATATATCGTAGTGGTTGGTAATAGGAAATGATTAATTGGCTCTGGTATTTTCTAGCCCTTGGAAGGAGAATTCTCTGAGGATAAGATATACTGGTCTTCAGAGCCAGCCAATTCTTAATAGTAGTCCATTTTGAAATATTTGTTCTAGGAAAGATGTATCAGATTGCTATTTGAGTGTGGTGTGAAATTACGGACTTGTCTGAATTTTTGTATCCAACATTTGAGAGCCTTTTCCAAGATAGAGCTAGATAGTAGGACATTTGAATATACTGATAACTGGTTTTTGTATCCGTCCATTGATATGCTTGGTTCATCCCACCTATGTTAATACCTTAATTTTCGTTTCTAGGAGAAAAAAGAAAAAAAATTATTTCTCCATTTAATTTCATATGCTGTGTGTTATTGCTGTTATTTTTTCAGATCTGGCTGATAGTCTTGGTCTTTGATTGTAAGTCGTAATCTGATGAACTTAGCTAGGTACAAAAGGACATGAACGCTATAATCCCCAAATCTCAAGTTTATGTGATTTCAATTAACTACAGTATCATCAGATTCTTGTAATTGCATTGGCTTAGATATTTACAATGCTCTAAAGTATATGATGAGATGGTGACAACCTGACACTTTTTTATGTCTATCTGGATTTTGTGACTCAATTGCTTCAAAAAATCCCATATCCATTAAATTGATTTAATGCTTCTTCTTCCTGGCTCATTGCTTCATATGGCTTATGAAGTATATGTTTTTCATGGTGATTGCTTTATGACTCTTCTGAATATTTCCAGGGACGTCCAAAGGGTGTAACGCCTAAGTACAGTTTGAAGCCTCTTGTTCCTAGGCTATCTGAGCTCCTTGAAGTCAAGGTGCGCTTTCATTTGCAAATTAAAGAAACCTGACTTATGGTTTTGCTTTAAATTGGTATCCCTTAGATGAAGGGACATTCCGTATTAAAGGATTATATCTGCTTTGATTAGGTTGAGATGGCTAATGATTGCATTGGTGATGAAGTTGAGAAACACGTGGCTGCAATCCCAGAAGGTGGTGTTTTGCTCCTTGAAAATGTGAGGTTCTACAAGGAGGAAGAGAAGAATGACCCTGAGTTTGCAAAGAAGCTCGCTTCTCTTGCAGACCTCTATGTCAACGATGCATTTGGCACAGCTCACAGAGCCCATGCTTCTACAGAGGGTGTTGCCAAGTATCTGAAGCCTTCTGTTGCTGGTTTCCTCATGCAGAAGGTGCGGTTCTCTGCAACTTATAATGCTTTGATTGAGATTCTTTCCTAGTAGAGTTTGTCTAGTAGGGTCCATACAATAATGCATATTTTCAATTCTCAAGATCCCCCTCATGCATGGGCTCCAAATTTGTTTATCCACCTTATCCAAGCTTCACATTGTGATCTTTAAAAATTGTAATAGGTTTTGTCCCGTCCCAAATTCTTCTGTTGAATTATCAATGATAAGCATATTTATATGGGGCAGTTTTCTTAAATATGAAGTCTTCAATAATAGAACTACATAAACTTTGTGAATGTGATACAGTGAGCAGAGATTTAAATGCATTTAGTTGCAAATTAGCCAGCCATGTGTCATGGCCTTCTGCGCTTCTTACCATATGTTAATATGTAAAATCTTATCTTTACCTGTGTTCTTACTGTAGGAACTTGACTATTTGGTGGGAGCGGTCGCAAATCCCAAGAGGCCATTTGCTGCCATTGTAGGTGGGTCAAAAGTGTCATCTAAAATTGGGGTGATCGAGTCGTTGTTGGAAAAGGTTGATATTCTATTTCTTGGTGGTGGAATGATCTTCACATTCTACAAGGCCCAAGGGCTCTGTGTTGGATCGTCCCTTGTTGAGGAAGACAAACTTGATCTTGCAACATCACTTCTTGAGAAGGCTAAATCCAAAGGGGTTTCTCTGTTGCTACCTACAGATGTGGTAATTGCTGACAAGTTTGCAGCAGATGCAAATAGCAAGGTTTGTGCTTCCTAATAGTCATTTATTGGGTTGTGACATGGAAATCTTCCTTATAATCCAACGGGATTCAGAAAAATGCATTCCACTTAATTTGTCTTGCTTAAAGGGGGTTAACAATATGATTGATGAATCACATGTGGCAGGCACAAACCATGGTTCCTGGTACATGTTTCTTCTGATCTTAAGTGTCTCTTTCTGGTGTTAATTACTTTCAGAATGCTTGATTTCACTTTTTTTTAACAGCATCATTATGGTATACGAGTTTGAGGAAGGAACCTATTTTTTCCCCATAGATGCAGTAAATTGGGAAAGATTATAGACATAAGACTGTATATGCAACTGTATTCAAGTTTCTCCTACTATTTTGTATATCTAAACACAAATACAATGCTTCATGTGGCAATGGAGTCATTGACTGTGAACTGGGAGAGTTCAGTAGGGTGAAACAGATATTCTGAGTTTACTAATTGATATTTGTATGACTTTTGTGATAGCTGGTTAAAATATACCTTGTTGCAGATTGTTCCAGCATCAGGTATCCCAGATGGTTGGATGGGCTTGGATATTGGACCTGATTCCATTGCGACATTTAATGAGTCATTGGATACAACTAAAACTGTCATTTGGAATGGACCAATGGGTGTATTTGAATTTGAGAAGTTTGCTCTGGGAACAGAGGTATGCTATGGCGACTAGCCCATGAGATTCACTTATCTGATATATCTCAATTCGTTATTACTCATCATTTCTTTTTAAAGAACTTCAATAGAAAATTGGCTTGTCTATGGTTGACCTTAAATAAGTTACTGGCTACTTGGATTTGGAAGGTCTTGTCTTGAATATCCCCCGGTTTATGTGGAGAGATATTTATCTAGTGCAGTGATTGTAACAGCTTAGGAGTAAGCAGAGGATAGTTGGATAGCTTGGGAGATTTATTTATTTATCATTCTGTACTGCAATATCCCAATTACCTCCGCTCGATTAGTAAACCTCATCTTCCCACTAACAATATCTGGTGTCAATTATCTCTCAGGAGAGAGATGCCACTAGTTCATTAAATCCATATTCAGTTTATGGGACAGAAAGATGTTCCCAATGCTTTTTGGTTTTTGATTTCAACAACTTCGTGTTGTTTTGTACTGTTAATAGGAAATTGACGATACCATTTTTTCTCATTGCAGGCAATAGCAAAGAAGTTGGCGGACCTCAGTGGAAAGGGTGTGACAACTATCATAGGTGGTGGTGATTCTGTTGCAGCTGTGGAGAAAGCAGGGCTTGCAGACAAGATGAGTCATATCTCGACCGGTGGTGGTGCTAGCTTAGAGCTGCTCGAAGGCAAGACCCTTCCTGGAGTTCTTGCTCTAGATGATGCCACCGCTGCTGCACACTGAGTGAAGTTTTGTCCATTTTTTTCTCATGGTTCTACTATACGACTTGCGCCTATTTTGATGGTGGTTTTTGGATCATGGATCATTTCTGGGCTACCGATTCTGTCGGGGCTGCTTTGATGAGATTCAAAAATAATGGAATTTTTGTGTGTTGAACACTGTTGTTTATGCTTTTAGGCAAGAGTGGTGCTTTGTCGCCTGCAATCAAATTTTATAGGTTGGACAATCTTGTTACCAATGTGCTCCCGTGGGAAATAATATATATAACTCCAGAAGTTTTTAGTCTTAGAGACCTGTGATCTTTCATATCATTTTGTATGGGGGACTTGGATCTACAATATTGTAACGAGTCTGCAGAAGTTAGTAACAGTCAAGCTCAAGTGACTTGGTGCACCTGCAAAGACATTCTGACTCTTACAACCTTCCTAAAATATAAACATGACCAATAACTAGTGATCATCTCTACTTATTATCTAGGATTGGATTGATTCTGATTTAGTCTCAGCAGCTGCTGTACCTGCTCCACTTTTCGGAGTGATATGCAGAGAACTTCATAATTCCTCTTGCAGTAGTTACACAAGTTGACTTGGCCTGATAAATAGATGCTTATTTTCCACATGCAAGTAACTACATGGCCTACCAAATATGACATGGGGGGTGTGGGATCTATATGTATATATGTTAAATACTAAAAGGTGCTCGTGGTAAATGTTTTGACAAATTTATCCCTATGGTCGGGTGTTTAAAAAAAGTGATAATTCCGCCTTAGAGCCGTCAAGCCATGGCATGTGCACCAACCAGCGACGGACACCTGTCCTCCTTGACCAGCTCAACACCACGTTGGAAGCCCACCCAACCCTCATTTACACCTCAGAGTCCACCATAAGTCTGCATCTTCCACGCCCAACGCTTTAACCTCACACCCTCTCAAACAAACACAAAAGAATCCCCATTTCGTGACTACTGAAAATCCTAGCCATCCAGTTCAAATAGAAAAGCACCCGATAAACAAATTTTAAACCAAAGGGAAGGCTATGCTAAGCCCAGAGAAGTAATGGGGCATGAAAAGCACCGGAGGATAGATAGTCCAAGTCCAAGTCTAAGTTCAAGGAGGCTACATTGGCATGAAACGTTTACTACGGAGACCTTTTTGTCAAAACATTATACATAGAGACTATTTATATCATTAAGCTTTAATTACACAATTGGACTATAACACAGTTTCTTCATAAAAGTTTCCTGAACTAGAAAACAAGCCTTTCAAGGCCCTTCAAAATGATGCTATCTTCATTCATTCATTCTTCAAAAGAATGAAAAAGACATTTTGGCTGGAGCCCCACTAGTCGATGTACATTTGAGGTGGGTGCATCAGCATCAGCAGCAGCAGCATCCCCTTCAGTGCTGATTTTGTTCCAATGTTCTGCACATTAGCGCTCTTCAAAGACTCTGTACAGTAAACAACATGTAATCATGCTGGCTTTGTGTCCAAGCCAAGTATGTCTTCAACCTCACGATCTGAATTCTAGAGTGAATGGAAACCTTATGATATACGCATGGCTTGAGAGTTGAGATTCCCCAGTATCATGCAGCCCACTAAAAGGCCCTACGGTATCATGCAGTCCACTAATACACCTTTGGTTCAATCACATACAGAAGAGGTGTCATATATATATATTGACAAAAGGTCTTCTCTTGGCAGTTCAAAGGTTACTTTCACTTTCCTAAAACATATTGAGTTCTAAGAAGTTTAACTCCAAGTTGACAACCAAGAGAAGACAAAAAGGTCTCAACAACTCCTAAAACCTACAAGCTTTTTGGTGGGACACTTGTTCCTTTTCAGGGTCTTCTCGAGTTTTTAAGATAATCCACCAAGTAGATTTCTTTAAATCTTAATTGATAATTGGTATATTTAATAATGTACTCATTGTATATCAATATTTATTAATTTAAAATATGAAAAATAGTAAGGTAATATATGTGATAAATATTGAAATTGGATCATGGCTTACCTTAACGACATGGTGATGGGGTGACCTTTTTTGTGCATAGTGCCGCGTTTTTCGCCTCATATTATGATATCCCCTAATAAAAATAAATTATAAAATTACAATTAATTTTGAGTATAAACGAAAATTTTAGATGGAGTTGCTTGGTATTTTTTGTTTCTAAAAAAGATTAGTTCTATAGATAAAAGACACGTGTACAAACAAAAATTGTCATTGTTTTACTTTTGGTGATATTTTTGATTTTTTTTAAAAAAATAAAAAATTTATAACCAATCATCAAAATCTTAAAATTTTCACATAAATTTCAACACCTATCTACACTAATATTTTTTCATAAAAAATATATTTATTTATTTTTAACAAAATTCATTTATTTTCATTAAAATATCTATCCTTAAAAGTAGGGCGAGCAAAAAAGAGGGAATTCTCTAATCCGATAGCCTTACAACAAACAAGCTTGCTTAAAAGCACTAGCTTTGAGTTCCGACTTAAAAGCTCTTAGAAGTTCAAAACCAAAAGACAAAGCGCATCGCTCTCACGCTCGTCAGTAAAGTCAGTTATTTGCCTTTTATAAACAAGTCTTGTGTACTAATAGACTTGCTTACCCTAACCGCAAAGAAAGAAGGCCTTTTACTGCCCGTTGAGGAACATAACAAAGAAAAAATTAAGATAAATATAGACTCAATTTACCAATGCGCCCCCTTAAAATCGGTTGAGACAACATTAATTTTATTACGTCCGTTTTTGAAATCACTACAACTACAAAAGATAAAAGGTAATGGACGCGAAAGCCTATGGGGTCGATTCTGAAAAAAATTATATAGCATCTTCTATTTTTTTTTAAATTATCTTACAATCAAACATTGGGGTTTCGTTTTTTGATATTTGGGAAGCAAAAATTTTAAGAATTTTTAGTTTATAGGAAAAAATTTTGAGACTATCATTTTATGATAGTTTGTAAAATTAGTGAAAAAATTTAAAAATTTTAATTGTAAAATAATTTTTATTAAAATTTAAGGAAAAAATTTGATGAAATTTTTGAATGAAAAAATAATAGAACGTGTAAGAAAGTAAAGAAAGAAAATATATTGTAATTTTTTTTAATAAAAAAATATTGGAATCTGTATATACAGTTGAAAATATTTTTGTGAAAATTTTAAATCTGTGATAGTTGATAGACAAAATTTTAACTATAAATTTGATATTTTTTCTTAGGCAAACATCATCAATCCTGGCCAGCTCTTCTTACTTACTCTTAAACCAACAACTACCACTCTAATAACAACTCCTTCTCTGCCTCTCTGGAGTGTTAAATCCTCCGTGCATTACAGAGCCAGAGGGAGAGAGCTACCACACAGATCTGACCTTCATGGCCTCAATCAAATCAATCTCGAACTGGTACGCTTTCCAAATTCGGCCTCCAATATGTACGCTACTGTTTATCTCTTTCCACAGCCACGCTTTGTTTGGTTGCTGAGAAAAAAAAATATTCAGTAGTAGAAAATAGAATCTTAACTTCTTTGACTTTCAGGTTTTTCTTTGATTGATATGCAAGAAACCAAAATGCTTTGCTATGTTAACCATTTTCTTTAGATGAGCTAAGTTTGAGTTTGTCATTCTTAGAAACCTTCGTCTTCTTCACCTTTCGGAAACTGCATCTTCTTCACCTTCTCACATTTTCCCAGAAAGTCACATTCGTTATAATCGTTCATGTTGGTGCTTGTGCTGGCAATTTTATGTAGACTATATACTTCTGGACTTATAGACTTTCTATGGGTTCGTAACTTGCATTTAGCTTTCCTTCGTTCTTTTTGATGCGGTATTGGAAGAGTGAAAATTTGTGAGTGGCATTGTGCTTCAATGTTTTTGATTTCCATGCTTAACTCAACTGCGTCAAAACTGTTGTGCTCAACTTATTCCAATGGTGATTTTGTTCTACTAAGTATGGAGTTACGTAACAGTTTTCGACACTCAAATTTGAAACTCTTGTCTTTCCTTTAATTTTCGTAGCTGCTAACCAGCCATGAAAGCCTTGTACCATATTGTGAAACTTTGATAAAATGCTGGATAGTTTAGTCTTTTAAAAGATGAAATCCGAAAGAGCTGGATTGTTGCAGAATTATACCTTTTTTGCTTAACGAGAAAGGCTGAGAGAAGGAATAAGTTGGAGCGTGGATTCTTGTTCATCTCTATGCTTTACCACTCTTCTATTCTTAACTCTATCCTGGGAAACGACGATGCATTTTGTGTTCTTATTCAAGTTGTGCAGCATGGGAGTTTGAAAACTGAAACAAGAGAAGTCTTCTAGAGGTTTTCTTTTTGCACTTTTATAGTAATTTGACTCCCAAGCGATACTTGGTTTGCAGAAATTGTGAGTGGAGTTATAATTACTGAATGCCAAAATCACGTCAACACTTCTCAAGTCAAGATTCCTTGATGTCACCCCCTACTGGAAGACCGAGTGAATGGGATGGCCCATCAAGATGGACTGAGTACTTGGGTCCACAAATGACTCCTCCCATGGCTTCTAGGAGCTCTGGGAATGCCGGTCCTGATGGACAGGTCCAAAGTTCAGGCGCATTACCAAGGGGTTTGAATATAAAGTGGGTAGTTCAACTTACAGAAGTTGGTGAAGGTCTTTTGGCTAAAATGTATAGGCTAAATCAAATCTTGGACTACCCAGATCCAGTCGGTCATGTATTTACTGAAGCATTTTGGAAAGCTGGCGTGTTCCCCAACCATCCAAAAATTTGCACGTTGCTTTCAAAGAAGTTTCCAGAGCATTTTAGTAAATTGCAACTTGAACGCGTAAGAATTGGTTTTCTTTCCCATTACATTATTGGTTTCTTGTCTTTTGTCATTTAAATATATGGCCCTGGTTATTGTGTCACTTTGGATGACAATGGTACAGGTTGATAAAGTTGCTTTGGATGCTTTGCTTGATAGTGCAGAACTTCTTTTGCAGAGCTTGGAACCATGGGTTCAGGTACATAGTTGGCACTTTTGTGTACTTTAGTTTTGTTAGAGGGTATGATTGTCATAAGTATAGCCACTAAGGACATGTTTGTTTGCCCAAAATTTCCAATTTTTACACATACACTTCAAACTTTTCACAAACCCCAATAAACTTCAACATTCAAAAGATTCCCAAAATTTTGGGAATATTCCCCAAAATTTCGGTAAACAAACATACCCTAAGGATATAACTGTCCAGTGTAACTGAAATCATAAATATATTACGATAGTAAGAGGATGGTGGTAGATTTGGAATCTACCCATCATTTTCCATTTCTCCATTTTTTAATCTCTCTGAAACGCTAACTAAAAGTTTCATCTCACCATTGTGTGTTGAAGATTAAGCTTGTGGGTGACTATTACCCAGCTTGGCTTTCCCTCTTAATACTATAATATTTTTAGCTGGCGCATGAGATGCCAACTTATTTGTTTCTTTTAGTTGGAGAATGTGACTGGAAATTGCTTCTGTGTCTTAAAACTTGTTTTTCAGTGCATGAGAAGCTGAAATATTTGTTTCTTCGGGTTTGGGACTGTCCTGAAAATTTTCATTTGCTCCATGCGTCTGCAGCACATATTAGGGATGGAGTAAACAGATTATTTATTTTCTCACTGCTGTTGGTCATATGTTTTGGTTCAAAAAATATGAAGATTAAGTGCTCTTATTTCTGCAGTAGAATTGGTGGTACTGAAGAATGAAGGTTCTGAAAATACTATGTAAACCTTTTGACGGTCAAAAGCTGTTTTGGATTAGTGTTGTCAAATTCATTTGAAGCATGTGCCTTCGAATGTTCAATAATCTAGCTTGTCAATTGTGTTTTTTTTTTTCTGAAGTCTGTCACTTGTGGTTCTCATAATGATCATACTTCTTGTAGGAGAGAACAGTCATGTACCTTAATGCAATATGTTTAGCAGATTGGATAATTTATGGCTTAGCCAAAAAACTGGAGGAAGGCTGTCCAACTGATAATAACCGTAGGACTGGAACAAAAAGTAGAACATTGGAATTGCAATTTTGCCATTTTGTTTGTGATGTAATTTTGTTGTGCAATCTTGTTGTTAGCTCCTCTCACTTTTGTAAGGGGAATAGTTGGAGAGATGTAGGTTCTTTCACTATCCTTTTTCTTTCAGTATTTCATGTAATCAATGGTGCTATAGGGAATAACAGTATTGCTTGTATGCTATTATGTGCATACACTTACCAAATCATTGGTATCATCTCACTTGGCACAATATTTATGTGAAGCTTTTGCTTTATAATGAGCAATGTTAGAGAGTAATTACAAATTGCTTTGGATGCGAGGAAAACAACCGAGGATAATTGGAGTTAAAATTTATGGTTGTTCTTATATTGTGCATGGATAGTGGATGAAAGAGGTCAAGCAGAAATCACCAAAGGAGGTAGCCTTAGGATGATCTCCATTGAATGGTATGAGGCTCAGATAAAGGAGGCACACTTAGGATGACCTCTATTTTTTTTTTTGATGACGAGGAAATTCTCCAAAGCCGGACCTTTTTGGCCCAACCCTGAAGTACAAACCCCGGCCCCCTGGACCGACCCCACAACCCAGGGAGCAGGTAAGTCAAGGGCGATAATGAGGATGTTGGGGCTCGAACTTGGGACATGTTAGAACCCAAGCCGAAGTCTTACCACCACACCAAATCCTTGGGGGTGACCTCTATTTCCTTGTTGTCAGACTACTCTTGTTATGATTACTCATAAGATAAATATTGAGAGAAAGTTATTTCTTCATGAAGTTTGTATAATATTTGAATTACTATGAGCCAGCCTAGAACTTATTATCTTGTTCAGAAGAATTTGAACTTAAGCTTGATGGATAGCTCATACACGTCACGGTCTATGGAGTTCTAATGCAATTATATGAATTAAAGTTTTGGTGTTACATCATTTAATGACTTTCCTTGATATTCTTTATCAATTATGTTGACCTGTAAATTATTTTTGAATTTGATTTGTTAATAAAGTTAAGTGACTTCTCTAGCGAATGTGTTTTGGCACCACGAACTGAGCAGCAGCTTCCTCGTTGTACTTCTTAAGCTTATTTAATTTCCCTTTCTATACATATTTCATCCATGACATCAACATTTTGTATATCTGCATTCTTGCGGTAACGTCCTTGTCCTACTGAAAGCTTTGACTGCACATGCTAGAATCAATTGTTGGCATCTGTCTGTCAGGCTTCCACTTCTTAATCTTGATTAAATTCTGTGTGAAGAAATAAAATGATAATTGCTAACTTTTAGTTAGTGTTAGAAACAGCCACTTGTTAAATATAGTCAGTAATAGCTTTCTTGTGTGTGCATCAGCTGCTCCTTGACTTGATGACGTTTCGAGAACAAGCTCTACGGCTCATTTTGGATCTAAGTAGCACCGTTATTACTTTGTTGGTGAGTTTCAAAACTTCTTTTCTTCATGGTGCAGAATGTATATGTGGATTGAAAACTTATATTGACATCAAGGAGTATATAAGATCTGGATCAGAGATGTTAGCAAGTAGCAAGCATTCACTCTAGAGGGTTTCAGCTGTCCACTTGTCAGCAATGGCAACCAAAAAATGAATTGTTCTTGCCTTTGGGAAAGAGTAAGAGACAGACATTGAGCTTCCTCTTCAAGTCCAAAAATGACTGACCATCCGGTTTACAGAGCTTTTGCAACCCAACATATACTCTTCTTCTAGTATCTGTAGGCTGTTAAAATAGCCTTCAAATAACCCTTCACCTCTCAAAGTGTAACCATCTTGTCAAATACATCTTTTGCAGTCTCATTTATAGATTCGAGAAACACCTAGAGAGCAAGATCATTACATTTGGAGAACTCAAGGGTTCTATGAAGAGCCTGAAAGTTTGCAGAACCCTACTGGTGACAGAACATAGCAGTGAGAACACAAAACTTTTGCAAACTAGAGGTTTTCAACCATATTCTTAGATGCGACAGATTATCTCCATTCAAAGTGTTATGATTTTTGCCCCCAGGTTGGCTTGTAGGGCCGGGTACACGAAGTGGCCCGACCTTGGGAGCTCCTGGGTTATAAAAAAAAGTGTTATGATTTCATAAAAGTGAACCAGTGCAAACTTTTGGATTGGATTATTGTTTACATGGTGTAAGAGCAAGTACCCAAGACATCCATGATAATGGATGTTGAGATAATTTTAATGCCCATTGGTAAGACCTGCATATGATGGAATATTGAAATAATAAACCTTTACTCTGCTATAAACTTTTAGGTAAGTGTTTGTCGAAAAAAAACACAAGTGTAGTTTGCTAATATTGGACAGTATTTTGCAGCCCCATCAGAATGCGCTTATACTGCATGCATTTATGGATCTCTTTTGTGCCTTTGTTCGTGTTAACCTTTTCTCCGAGAAGGCAAGTCGACTCTCTATTGTGTTCGTCATCTTTTCTTTCCCTCCATCATTGTCCTCTAATTGAGAAATTTTGAGTTCTTTTTCTTTTTCCTAATGCAATGATTTCATAGCAGATGCCAAGGAAAATGGTGCTTCAAACATACAACCTTTTACACGCGGTGTCAAACAATGACCGGGATTGTGATTTTTACCATAGGTAGGAAATATTGCTAATTTTTGTCTTGGTACAGGTGGATGGGTCTTTTTTATTTATTTGCAAGTTATTGATTATATGGCTACCTATAACTCTTGGAAGCAACTATTTACACCAGAATCACCTAAAAGAATTTGGGATGAATGAGAGTATCAATTGAGTGGAAAAGTAGAGGAACTTTGTAGGCAATCCTTTACAAAGCTGTGACTGCAACTCCAGAGAACATGACGAGGAGGTTGTTCTGCTTTGTAACCAACTGGTGTGCATTTTCAAATGAGAAAAACATTGCTGGTGCCTGTATAACTTACTGATAAAAGAAAATTTTCCTATGGTTCTTGCTTTCACCGATGCGTCAGACATTATATCTTTCTTTCTCGTGGACTACAGATTGGTTCAATTTATAGACTCTTATGATCCACCGCTGAAAGGATTACAGGAGGACCTAAACTTTGTGAGCCCACGTATTGGCGAGGTTAGTCTTGTCCTTTGCTACATCAAAATTGCTTTAAAATGATGTATATATCTCTCTCTTCATTTGATAAGATGATCAGGTTATGAGTCTTGTGACATTTTTATGGTCAAACTCTAGTTGGTATCTTCTTAGTACAATTACTCTCTAACAGTTGGGAGTTTGTGATAAGTCATCATCTGTGTATATTGATCTCCCTGTTTGCAACCTGGTGTGGCAATATCCTTCTCTTCTACTCTTTTTCCTCAATTGTGATGCTGAGAAAATGCCTGTCATCAAACTCAGAAGGAGAAAAAATCCAAACTAAAATGATGTATCTGCAATGGCCGTATATCTGTGGTCTCTTTATTGCCAAAACAGGATCCTATAATGGGAGATAAGGGAAGTTAGAAACATTCAAGCCTGTACTTATCTGAAGGGGGGAAAACCGTTGCTTATTTCAAACTCCTCATCCAAATTCCTTCTATTTCTTCCCCTCTTCCTCATTCCTGTATCTTAACAGAAAATATAAAAAAACCAAATAAGAGAAGCCATTGTAGAAAAATTAACATGAACCTTTTGTATGAAAAGTACTGGAAATCAAGTACCATTTTGTTTGTTCAGGTAAGAATGTAAGTTGAGGAAGTTTGGGGGTTTTATACAACAACTAGATCTTTGATAATGGCTTTAGTGGGAACATGGCTCTCTAGAAATGAGAATTTATGTGTAAAATTTGAACGAGTTGCTGCTAAATGTTTTTGTGGGTTGAAATTCTGGGACACGGCTGTGGTCAGTGGAAACAGTGTTTCAGAGTGAAGTACAGTTTTAAGACTGGGCTCCCAGTTGTATTAGTTATGGGGGGCTCCTCCACCTTGTTATGGTCCTGTACTCTATGATTCAGATACCCTACATGTATCTGTCGGTAAGGAGACCTTGGAAACGCCTTTATTGCTCTTATCGATCAGCTAAGGACTGTAGCCTTTTTGCCTGTGCCATTGGGATGTTTTATGATAAGAAAGGGACGATCCTTTATGTGTAAGTGATGGTGGATTTTATCAATGAGCGGATATCTAATAGGGTGGATTTTCCATTTTCCTGTGTTGCCTATCTATAAACCACTCTGTCTTGAAATCTTGTAGCGCTTGATCAGCTTTTTCTCTTGATCTACTGGCTTGAAGCCATTTGTTTCTTTCTTTTTTAGTGTCTTTATTATGTTATCATGTGCCAACTTGTACATGGAATTCTTTGGTCTCACGAAAAATCCTCGTTCTACCCTTTTTATTTCCCTATATAAAGTTCCTACTGTGTGAGCTTTCAACCAAATGTGAAACACGCTTTCCTTTCCCAAAGTTGTGGTTTATCGATGACTATTTGCATGTATCCTGTCTACTTCTAGCAAGCATGGTGACGTGGTATTAATGATTGTGATGCTTTCCAAAATGTAATGCTCTGCAACACTACTGGCAATGACTGTATTGTTGTAGGGGAAAAAATTGCGGAAACATAATGTTTTTCTTACATAGGTGCTAGATAGATTAGGATGCCTATTCATATGAGCCATTGTCAAGGTTGAAGTGGAATGGTTGTTCAAATGGTCTCAAGGTCGTCAGGTCCTCAAGTTTCTGTTCCTGTGATTTTTTCAACGCCTTGCAAATCTTTCTCCGATCGAGAGTGAAAAACATTCTTTTCTTTTGCCTTCAGAAAAATCCTTGGGAGGCATTAATTTCATAAACTACATTGGGAGTTTCAGTTTCCTTTTTCAGGTATTAGAGGCTGTGGGTCCAGTTATTTTACTGTCGATAGATACAAGAAAGCTTCGAAATGAGGGTTTTTTAAGTCCATACCATCCTCGGTATCCAGATATACTTACAAATTCAGCTCACCCAATGGTATGTAATAATGCTGTGACCTTGGATGATTTTGACATTGCAAATTTTTTACTTGCTAAACCGTGCTCCTGTATTTAGTATTGCAATTTCCAACTCTGTTGTTAGTGGTGTTCCCTATTGACTATGATGCATTTCTCATGCCATTCCCCATGCAGAGAGCGCAGGATCTAGCAAACGTCACTTCTTACCGCGAGTGGGTATTATTTGGGTATCTTGTTTGTCCCGATGAGCTTCTTCGTGTCACTAGCATTGATATTGCTATGGTAAATCCTAGAGATTGGCTGTTTACTTTCTGCTACTGTGATGAATTAAAGTTTACATTTATATTTTGCTCATGTTCAGACGAAGAAGTATCTAGATGTATGATAAGCATGCATTATAGAGATTTATGTACACTATACAAATAGTGCCAGCCATGCAGTCAAGTAAGATTCTTTGCAGTATTTGTAAACATTAGTCTTGGCAGTATTTGTAAACAATTGTTTATAACAGTGCTCATGCAAGAGTAGTCTCGGTTAAGGAACTAGCAGTTGACCATGTATATATTATCTGTTTACATTTTGATTGAATTTTGTATTTCAAATGCATTATTGTATTAGACAAATGGAAAACCAAGAAAGTAGAAATACAACTCATGGTACTCTCTTCCAAAGTCTACTGCCTCCAGTGAATTCGAACCACCAGTCTAATGTTATGCGACCAAAGCTCAACTTAACAAGAGTAGTGAAGGCACAAGATTCTCAAGTGGTAGCTGACATTCTCAAAGCAACCCCTTGAGAGGCAGCTCCAGTCTCTCATGTGTCTGCTTGTGTGCGACCCTTCGAGAGGCAGCTTGAGTCTCTTGTGTGTGTGTTTGTGCATGTGGAATGACGATATAGGGATGATGGTGATGCCATCACAGGCAAACTAGTGTGTTCTGCATGTGTATGCCAGAAAATTATTCCATTTTTTAATCATAGTAATTGGTCACTCCTTCCATTTTATCGTCATCACTTGTGAGGTTCTCTGTTGTTGGCCTAAACTTGGGAAAGCTTTCTCCACATGTTACTTCAAAAAAATATTGTTCCATCTTGTCGACAATTTCCCTCATCCATCCTTTTCCTCTTTTAAATTGGATGTGCCTTACAGGTTGTGCTGAAGGAAAATTTAGTTCTTGCATTATTCAGGGATGAGGTGAGTTCTTTCATCTTTTGTGTGGAGTCTTTTGTCAGTTGACATTTATCTATTATTTTAGTATGAGTGATTTGCAGTAGTTGACTGTCATTCAAAAACAATAAAATGCAGTACATTCTTTTGCATGAGGACTATCATTTATATGTTCTGCCACGAATATCGGAATCGAAGAAGATGGCAAAATCAGGACGTACAAAGCAGAAAGAAGCGGATCTGGAGTATAGTGTTGCAAAGCAGGTTGAGAAGATGATCAGGTATAACCAGAAGTTATCTGTTAACTTTTTTTTTATCCCCAAATCTTAATGCAAAATGCTGAAGTTAAAATGACAGCTTGCTGTGTGCAAATTAATTTGACCATTCTCATCAAAATAGTAACTGTACACAGGCAAAACTTGTTGTAGATGAACTAAAGCGATTCTGTTGCAATTTCCTTTGGATATGATACTGTTTTTAACTTGTATCGTCCTGGTGCTTGGCATATTTTCCGAAATTGACATATATGTATAAAGCTTCACTGTATCAGCTTCTACATTCTTATACTAAAGTCATTATTAGTGTTCAGTTGGGCATAATAATTTGGAGGGTTGTCCTAGCTGCAAGTGCCACTAGTTTAGTACACCTGTGTTTGCTCATTGGGAAATAATAATAATAAAGCAATCGCTTTTTGGAAGCGGCATCTGTGGAAACCCCAGCTATAAAATTAAATTTCAGCCATAACCAATATGCAGGTGCAGGATCAGGTTTTAAACATGTCGTGTGATGCAAAAATTCTGTTCTTTCTATGTCATTTGTGGATCTTGATTTTTGTAGAACCTGTGCAAAGTTTTTCAGATGAAAATAGTTATGTTCTATTATTGTTTTTTAATTTTAGGCTCAGTATGGAAGTAAATTCTAAACATTGTGAATAGACATGAAGGGAACCATTAGTGTTCTCATTGCTAAAGTTAGTTCAGGGTTAAGTCTTAGATGGAGAAAGCATAGTGATGGAACTTAGGAAATGGCTTCGAATTTGGTTGAAATGGATTTCATGTAATTTTTTGAAGGGGCATGGACAGCTTCACCTTTGGTCTTAGCAACATTGTTATCATCTCTGGAGTTCAATGCCAAGCTCTGTGGATGATGATTATTGGCTTATAAGGGTGTTCAAAACTAGTTTTCTTTCTTATACTAGGAGACAGAGTTGCTGATGTGAAAACTTCCAAAATTGGATATCATAAGTGCTTGCGCTTCTTGTTGTTTGGATATTACTGGTATTCGGGGACCTGTTATCGATATCTATTCTCGCTGGCGGATGCATACGGTTCCTGGGAATGGGAGGTGCTATCCTGGTCTCCCAGTTTTCTGTCTAATGATATTAATCAGAGATCTGCTAGCTAAGATCAGAGGTTTTGCCAATTGATCCTTAAATGTATTGTGATCTCAGTGGAAATCGTTGCGAAGTTTGGATGGGTAGCAATACGAGTTTTGTTATAATGTGAGAGTAACATAAAGTGGTGTGGGAGTCTTTGTGATTCTTTTGATTAATACCAAAATGTGCTCAAGACAATGTTAGAATCACTGACTTGCTTTCTTGTGTCAGAAAGGTGGTCCAAATTCTGTAGAATAGGTAAGTGATGAGGGATTGATAGGTTTGCTAAAATTTGATTCAGTGGGTTTTCTGTAATTGTGTGATATCCATGTTGTTCAATAGTAGAAAGCTAGAGAGCAAATGGTGTGAAATTGAAGAGAAAGAAGAAGACGAGATGAAGAAGAGAGATAAATTGGAAATAGGCGACCATGCCTCCAGTACACACATTCTGATAATTTGAATACTTCATTAGAATTGCTAAAAGGTGTGCAACTGCAGTATGATGGCAACAACCATTTCCTCAATACACCAAAGTATTAAGTGTTACTGAGATATTTTACGGAGATATTTTGAGAGATACTTTGAGAGATATATTAGGAGATATTTTAGGAGATATATTTTTAAAGATTTTATCTTTGTATACATGCATCTATAAATAGAGAAGCACCCTATGGGGAAGAGGTATTGAGACCAATTGACATGGTATCAGAGCCTCCATTATGATTTCCATCTCTTGTGGTTTTAATCATTCTGTGCGATTTTCATTGCAACTCTAGAGTGTTGTGGGTGATTCTCGGTGACTCTGTGGTGGTTGTGATTGATTTCGGCAACTTCTGTGGTGGTTGTGGATGCTTTTTGCAACTTCTTTGGTGGCTTGGGTTGCTTTTGACAACTTCTGTGGTGGCTTGGGTTGCTTTTGGCAACTTTTGTGGTGGCTGGGGTTGCTATCGGCAACTTTTGTGGTGGCAGATGAGATATCGGCACTTTTGTGCTTCCTTTTGGTGGCTGGTGTATCGGGTGATTCTTTCTAGCGTGTGGATCTTTGTCTCAGTGTGGTTGGGGGCGGCGGCTATGGTGGTGGCAGCGGTGACTATGGTGGTGGTGCTTATAGTGGTGGTGGATATGAAGGAGGTTATGGTCTTGGTTGACAAATTTATGCTTCTTGATCCTCCAGTATCAATTTGAGGGGGGAGGTTACTGAGATATTTTACAGAGATTTTGTGAGATACTTTGAGAGATATTTTAGGAGATATTTTGAAATATTTTGAGAAATATTTAGGAGATATTTTGAGATATTTTAGGAGATCTATTTTTAAAGATTTTATCCTTGTATACATGTATCTATAAATAGAGAAACACTCTACTGGAAAGAGGTATTGAGACCAGTTGACATTAAGTCCAAAATCTGATGGAGATCTGATAATAAAGAACATAGACATCTTCCTTTACATATAAAATCCATAGGAAACTAGATTACTTAACATAACTGGGATAGAATTCAATATTGCTCAGAGAAGAAAAGAAAGAAAGAATTCAACATTGCCTATAGCAGAACTTGCCTAATAAACACATTATGGAATACCTTGGCAACCAGGAGAGTAAATATGGGACTCTTGAAGCTGGTAAGAAACTCTAGAGCCTGCATAAAAAGGGCCATAGACAAATTAAGAAGTAGATTTTAGCCACTTTCAGCACTGAGCTTGGACTCTTAATATGATGTGCAAGACCTTCTAGGACATCTCTATTATGTAACTCGTGGGCCGTGCATTGAACTCAGTTGCCAAAATTTAGTCACGGGCAGCAAAAGCCTGCTTTCACGGTGGCATCGGGAACCTCAAACGTTAGGAAGAGATTTTTTTTAGAACATTAAAGAGAAGGTGAAATTTAGGACCAGTGTCAATGTATGTTTCATGGTTTTCTTTTTCTGCACATTCAATCTTCTCCACTCATGTCGGATGTTAAAAATTGTCTTACTCCTGTTTTGAGAATCCATCAGAATATCTCATCTTTTAATCAATCCCGTCTGATTTTTATGGCTCCCCAGCATTTAATATGATATGGTAAAGTTGCTTGATCATTGCAGTGAAGTGCATGAGCAAGCATTAGTATCTTGTGATGCCATACATCGTGAGAGAAGAATATTATTGAAGCAAGAGATCAGAAGAATGGTGCTTTTCTTTACCGATCAACCTAGTTTATTAGCTCCAAACATTCAGGTAAACTGTCATCACTGATTTCTTCAAATGAGGTATTTTGAATAGCACAACACACCAGTTAATGTTCTATGGTCCTCATATCCTTCTATACATACTGAACAGTACTTTATCTCAGCCAGTTCATTTTGGTTGGGACTAAGATTTAGTTGGGTGGCTTCATTGTGTAGCACCAACATGTACGTGCCCTCGATAGTCTGTGTGGTATCACTATTGTTTGAACATGCTTGCATTAGTAGCAGGACAGAAGTTGTTGAGGACATAACAACAAATTCATTTTCAAATGTGCATAGCAACACAATCCTATGACCCGGTGACTAAAATCATTGATGTATCCCACCTCTATTTCTTTCAGTTTTGTGAAACAGACTTTTTTTGTGCCAATTGATGTTTTCTTCAATGATATGGTATTTTCCACAGATGGTATTTTCTGCCTTGGCCTTGGCTCAGTCTGAGGTCATATGGTATTTCCAACATGTCGGAGTTGCATCATCAAAATCTAAGGCTGCACGAATAGTACCAGTGGACATAGTAAGTCAAGTTTTTCTTCCTTGTATTGGTTATTTTGTTAATTATTTGTTGCGAACCAGCTGAAAGCAGTTCATACTTTAACTGCTGTGACTTTGGTTTCAGGATCCAAATGATCCAACTATTGGGTTCTTGTTAGATGGAATGGACTGCCTATGCTGTTTAGTGCGCAAATATATTGCAGGTTCTATTTAGTCTGATAAAAATAATTTCTCTCACTATCGAAGATGTATCAGTATCTAGTTCTCTCATGAATAGTTCATATGGTCTGTTAATACCCTGGCTGATTTGATCCAGACACAAATAATTACAATTTTGAAATGCACTTCAATTTTCTTGAGCTTACTCTCTGAGTTAGTTGGGACAACTTTCTACTAAGAGATTTCTGGGAAGACTAATCTAGGGATTTGCATAACCCTGTTGCTGTTCAGTAGAGTTTATACATCCCCTGGATACTCCTGAATTATTTCATTTGTTTTACTATTGTATTGAAAACTAATATTTACCCTTGTCGATGCTATTGTCTTGTATGTATAAAAAATTTTCTTTTTTGTTCTCTCCTCCCTCTGTTGGTTTTCAAAGAAGAATTGGAATTCCAAGAAAACAAATTGTATACACCTTTCCAAGCAAATAAGAATGTTTTAATCGAAACTTTTTTTATCACTCATTTTATGAAGTTTTATTGAATTGAGAAGTGATCATACTGAGAAGTACATCAGTTACATGAGTGTCAAAAAATTGCAAGATCTAGAGACTTCCATCAGATTCAGTGGTTATAGTGTTTTGATAAAGGTTGAAGAGAAGTAGGAATTCTCTAAAAACCAACGGAAGCTTCTTCACAAGAGTATGCAGAGGCAAACTTGATTTACGGCTCGATCATGAAGTTTTATTGAATTGAGAAGTGATCATACTGAGAAGTACATCAGTTACATGAGTGTCAAAAAATTGCAAGATCTAGAGACTTCCATCAGATTCAGTGGTTATAGTGTTTTGATAAAGGTTGAAGAGAAGTAGGAATTCTCTAAAAACCAACGGAAGCTTCTTCACAAGAGTATGCAGAGGCAAACTTGATTTACGGCTAGGTTGTTGGAACTTGGAAGTCTTGATTAATTGAGAGGTATATTTGATATACTTACCAACTTACCCAAAAAAAAAATTGAGAGGTATATTTGCTAATTTTGCACCCAAAAATTAAGATGAAGTTAACACTTGTCCCTGCATTCCAAAGGCTTATACTCCCTTTAGAGCTGCAGTTCAAGCAATACCATGATTAGTTTTGTTATCAGCCATTCATTGAAGTATGAGACAATATGAGTGGTGATCTTGGGTTCCTGCGGTTATGACATGATGCTTTTATATGCACTGTCTTGTTTATCTGTGATAAATATTGCTGTGCAGTGGCTAGATGTTATGTCATCTTTTGTTTCTGCAGATCTCTCTCGTACAAACATGGATACTTATTTGTCTCTTGCATACTTGTATGCAGCGATTCGAGGTTACGCATTATCGTATCTTTCTTCCTGTGCTGGAAGGATCCGTTTCTTGCTTGGCACTCCAGGAATGGTGGCTCTTGACTTAGATGGAAGCTTGAAAGGACTTTTCCAGAAAATTGTTCAGCACCTTGAGGATATGCCAAAACCTCAGGGTGAAAATATCTCTGCCATCACATGCGATCTATCTGTAAGATACCTGTGACCATGTTCTGTGTGTTAGAGTATATATCATTTTCATAAGCCTTCTGAGGTTTCTGAAGCAGTATTGCCCTGCAAGGAACCTAGAATAGTCCAATGATGTACCAAAATGCTAACTGTCAGTATTTTATAGGAAGTGTTGGGAGACCATCATGTTATTATGCACTCTCCCTCACCATAATGGACCACAGCAAAGAAACAACTATAAGTTTATTAAATCCGGAGTTTTTCTAACATGTTTTGTGAGTTTTTGCAAAGCTGTGAAATTACCACTGATATCTAATTAAGAATTTGTAGTTATACCCGTTTTATATTTCATTATGCACACAACTTGTCCACATCTTTTAGGTATGCTTCTTTCTAACTCATTCTGAGTTGAATTGTTCTAGATGGAGTCTTGTCAGTGTCATAGTTATGATTTTTTTACTGGCTCTTTATGGGCACATTATGAATAAGTATTACTTGTGGTTATTAATCAGGATTTACGAAATGATTGGTTAACGATATTGATGATAATCACATCTTCTCGGTCAACTACAAACATAAGACATTTGGAGAAAGCAACAGTCTCCACTGGGAAGGAAGGATTATTATCAGAGGGAAATGCTGCATACAACTGGTCCAGGTGCTCGATCTGAAATGTTTCCCAATTCAATACTTTGGTCCATTCTTGCAAGAAGTCGTAACATTCAAAATTGATATTCCACTGAGAAAAAAGACACCGTGCTTCAGGAGTGGAAATAGGCCACAATGAAATTTGCTGCTAGATATGCTGCCATCAATATATTTAGTATGATTAGAGTGGCTATATTAATTTGTAGTTCGACTGCAGTTGGCCTGATGGTTAAACCTCTGATACTGAGCCTTGAAATTTTCAGCTCCGTTCAAACATTTTGGTACTTGTGATTACCTGGTAAGAAGGGTGGTTGTTGCTAGGAAAAACTGCTTTTGTTAATGGCCATGAAGCTTTGTAGTCGAGCCTATCACGGAAACTCAATAATGGTTATATTGGCAGGAATGCGGAACCACTGGTTCCATTTTCAATGCATTTTGTCTCCAGATACTTCTGAGTTCAATGTGCTTGGTCATTATTCATCAAGTAATAGTTAAATTCGTTTATTCACATACAGTTTTTGAAATACTTCAGATGCATGCTAGCTACATTAATGAGGAAATTTACAACCATGGACGTAGACACCATACATAAGACTTAAAACGCATACTTGGATATCTGCAAAAGAGACAGTAATAAGTTATGTGCATCTCTTCCTCTTTTGACACAGATGTGTTGATGAACTTGAGTCTCAATTATCAAAGCATGGAAGTCTTAAGAAGCTCTATTTCTACCACCAGCACCTTACGGCCGTAAGTTCTTTCTCTCTCTCTCTCTCTCTCTCTCTATAACTTGTTTTCTAGGCTCATTTTCCAGGCTCCCCTGCTACAATGACCCACTCATTTAAATTTTGAAATGATGTAACATAGTAATTTGATTTATTCTATTAAGGTTCTGTCTAGCTGTTGCTGACCTGGATTAATTGTTGTAATAGGTCTTCAGGAACACTATGTTTGGCCCAGAAGGACGTCCTCAACATTGCTGTGCATGGCTTGGCATTGCCAGTAGTTTTCCAGAATGTGCTTCTCCAATTGTTCCAGAAGAGGTGAAATCCTTTTCCCGTCCTACTCAGCTCCCTAATCATTCTTCATTTTCAAATTTATGCTTACTTAGATGTCTATAATATATGACAAACAGTCAATGGTTCAATGACTAATGGTCAACGGTTCTAAATTATTGCTAGGCCTCCTGCATGTCCAATGAAAATTCGTCATTTTTATTGCACGCTGGAGTGAGCAAAAATAAAAAACATGTTGATACTGAATTAACTTAGTGTATGAGGACAATAGAGTCAAAGTTTTATACTCCTATTTTTTCTGAATCTACCTAAAAGTGCATCATGTAAGTTTCTAAGGGGTTTCATTTGGTCCAGGTTCAAGGTTTACTAACATGTTTTAAAAAGAAGAAAGGTGGAATACAAGTTTTTCTATTATATCCTACAGGATTGGGAAATATGAGTCTACTGTTACAAACATCAGTCACTTAATTTTCTGCTGGCAATACTGCCAGAATGGTTTAGTCGTTAAAAAAAAAATCAAGCGATGCTTTGATCAAGTTCCTATTGGCTTCTACATGCAACCACCTACCATATCCATCATCAGATGCTTCCACAGACAAATGAGGAGAATGAATGATACTCACTTGTTCTTCATACTGCTAGCAGGTAACTAAAATTGGCCGGGATGCAGTTCTTTATGTGGAATCTCTCATTGAATCAATCATGGGTGGATTGGAGGGATTAATCAACATTCTTGATTCTGAAGGAGGATTTGGTGCCCTTGAGATTCAGGTTGATGCTTCTATGTCATAATGTAACATAAAGGAACAATTGAGCATGACCTGTGTTCTTATTCCATGTAACTGATTTTGAGAAATCTCTCAGCTTCTTCCAGAGCAGGCAGCCGCTTATATCAATCATGCATCTAAAGTTCCAATTCCTTCAACTAAATCTCCAAAATTAGCTGGCGGTTTTCCTTTGCCTGGCCATGAGAGCTATCCTGAAAATAATGGTGCTATAAAAATGTATGTGGTCTTTAAACGTAATGCCATGTTCTCTTTGGTTTTCTTTTGCTTGGTGAGTCCATAACTTCGCATGTCTAATAGTTTTATTATGGCAGGTTAGAAGCTGCAATGCAGAGGTTGACCAATTTGTGCTCAGTCTTGAATGATATGGAGCCTATATGTGTTCTAAACCATGTTTTTGTGTTGAGGGAGGTAAAGCATTTTTCTTCTTTTCCTTCCTTTTGATTTCACTTAATTTTTCGTCTTCTTCCATTTCTCCATTTGCTTGGATGGTCACAAAATTCGTTGAAATTGTATTATCTTTTACAAGAGTGCTTTATCTTGCCTCTTTTTTGTCCTTGATCCTTCTTCTTTCTGATAATAGCTCCTCCATTTGTCGCTTTTTTCTGTTCTTTCATTAAATAAACTTTGTCACTTACTAATTCAAGTGCTATCCTCTCTATATGCTGTAGTTGCTTGGATATCGTGAGTCCTTCTTCTTCACACTAACCTTCTTGTACAATAGTTGGTTGTTATTTCAACCACTCGCAAAGAGAACTTCCTGCTTTTTACTGACCGAGCTAAACTTGGGAGTCATGATATTCATTGACCATTCTAAAGTCACCAGAGCTCTTTGATGCATAAGATTTTGCAACTTTAGACAAATTACACCAGATTCTCTTCCCTGGTTCTAGTTAACAGCAATAGCATCCCTCCCCATTTGACTTGTTTAGTAATCCATGCCAGCCTTACCCTTTTAATGATTTTCTGATGTTTGATGACTACCCAATAAAAGAAAGATTGATATCTACCAAAACATGCTTTCAGTTAGTCATGCTGTAATGTCATTGCTGTTGATTACGGGGAAAAACCATGAGGTAATGCCAAATAGTAGTGCTAAGTTTGTTCAATATTACTTAAACCAAAAAAAAAAGTTTGTTCAATATTTAATGTCATAGTCAAGCTAGTTTTTCTTTTGGGAACCCTCAGGGGATTAGTTGTGAGGGAGGCCGTGGGGGCAGAAGATGATACAAAAACTGATGACATCACACTAAAGCAAAAGCCCTAATGTATGTTCCCAAGCTATTTTAATAAACCATTTTGGATACTGGTAGTTAGTGTATCTAGTGAATGACTTAGAAAGTGTGAAAATTGATTTTTTTTTTTTTTTTTTATAAGTGCTTGGGAAAATTGATAATAGAGGAGGATTTAATTTAATATCCTCAAAGTACTCAGGATTACTGCAATATTGGATACATGCATAAAATTAATATACAATCTGTATTGAGATGGAAGTCATGTACTTTTCTATAGTTTTTTGTGATATGAATTTCACTGTCTTAAATCCAATACAATAACTAAAGGATCCACTTTTCATGAGCCTGTACCATTTTGGAAAGCCAGGTTTTATTATTCGTCCCTGTTGTTTTTATCGAAGTCTCACTGACTTTATATTCCTAGGTAGCTCAGCTTCTTGCCTCTTTTTCATTAAGATCCAAATCTTACTTATTGGCAAGGTAGTAGTTCATGATATATGGTCACCTAGAATGATGTGGATATGTATGTACAAATAGCGTCCACAGGCACACTTTTGAGACCCAAACAAAACTGGAGGACATTCGTAAAAGTTCATTCTAACATACCAATCATTAACTGCAGTATATGAGAGAGTGCATCCTGGGGAACTTCAGGAGGAGATTGCTTGCAGTACTTAAAACTGATAATGATCTTCAACGGCCTTCTGTTTTGGAATCTTTGATTCATAGACATATCAGCATTGTCCTCCTCACAGAGCAGCATATTAGCATGGACTTAACCCAGGGTATCCGAGAAGTTTTGCTTACAGAAGCCTTCTCGGGACCAGTTTCTTCTCTGCACTTGTTTGACAATCCCACAGCACAATATACTGGGTCAGCTGCTGAAGCTGTATGTAACTGGTATATAGAAAACATAATCAAGGATATATCAGGTGCTGGAATCCTGTTTGCACCCCTTCATAGATGTTTCAAAAGCACAAGGCCTGTTGGTGGATATTTTGCAGACTCAGTCGCTGATCTGAGAGAACTACAGGCATTTGTTCGTATTTTTGGTGGCTATGGAGTTGACAGGCTAGACCGTCTGCTGAAAGAACACACAGCTGCACTTTTGAAATGCATTGAAACATCGTTGCGATCAAACCGCGAGGTGCTAGAGGCAGTTGCTAGCAGCATGCATTCTGGTGATAAAATAGAAAGAGAAGCATCTATGAAACAGATTGTTGATGTCGACACAGTCATTGAATTTTGTGTTCAGGCTGGACTAGCCCTGGCTTTTGATGGGCTCCTGGCTGAAGCTGCTGGAGCTGTGCTTGAAGAAGGTGCACCCCTGATATATTCATTGCTAGGTGAGGTAGTTAAGCATATACCTGATGAAATACCTGAAAAGAAGGAAATTAGGAGGTTAAAAGGAGTGGCAAACAGCATTGGTGTGGTCTCCGATCATGATTCCCAGTGGGTGAGGTCAATTTTGGAAGAAGTTGGGGGTGCAAATGATGGTTCATGGAACTTGCTACCATATTTATTTGCCACCTTCATGACATCTAATATATGGAACACCACTGCCTTCAATGTGGAAACAAGGGGCTTCAACAACAATATTCATTGCTTGGCAAGGTGGGTATGTGTTCATTTTGCCATAAATTGGGATCAGGCTGACTCTTGAATTCTTGAGTTAGATGCCATCTCAAACACAGTTAAAAAGAGCATATATGTGACTGAATTCAACTCGTCATTTTTCCTTGTAGTAGATTTGATCTGCTTGAACTTCTAAGTTTGATAGCACAAAAAAGATCTCAATACAGCTCACTATCCTTGACAACTACATTGGTTTTGCAGGTGCGTTAGTTCTGTGATTGTAGGAAGCGAGTTTGTTAGATTGGAGCGTGAGCATCAGCAGAGACTATCTCTCTCAAATGGAGACGTTGGTGAGAACTTAAATCATGAAATACAGAGTCGTTTGACAGCTGAAGCAAGCATAAAGGGAACATTGCAGCTCTTTGTCAAATTCTCTGCAGGCATCATACTCGATTCTTGGAGTGAAACTAACAGGTACGAGTATTGTTTTAGTAATGTCCTGTAAAGGAGTATGAAGTGTTCAAGTGCTGGTTTACACAGATATGATGTGTTCCCAATGCTCCTGTATAAAGAAGGATTACAAAAAAGAACACACGAAGACAAAAACAAAAACAAAATTAAACTAAACTAAAAACCGAAAAGTGACAGACTGCCGGAGTTACTTTCTCAGCATATTACCCCCACCAAAAAAAAACTACTTTTGTCATGATGTGTGCTTTATAATTCTCCGGTTTAGCTACTGGGTATGTATGCATTTCTTTTTCATATGTAGATGGTCCAAACTGTTAAAAGTTCTTCTGCTGCTCTCCACAGATCACATCTTGTAGCACAGCTCATCTTCCTAGATCAACTTTGTGAGATCGCACCATACCTTCCAAGAAGTTCTCTGGAACCACATGTTCCTTATGCAATTCTTCGTTCAATATATAGCCAGTACTACACAAACAATCCATCCTCTCTCCTGGCATTACTAAGCGTATCGCCCCGCCATTCACCTGCTGTGTCACTGTCACATGCGTCCCCTGTGGTACGGCATCCCCGTGGTGACTCAACTCCGCAGTATGGTGCTCATAATCCTGTCTACTTTAAAGGATCATCATCACATAGTCAGGAACACCTTCATGATACTGATAGTGGAAGCTTACGGGGAACTGAAAACAAACACAGGAATGTTCGCCGGTCTGGTCCGCTGGATTACAGCTCAAGCCGTAAATCAAAGTTTGTTGAAGGCTCGACTTCAGGGAGTGTGGGTCCCAGTCCTTTACCAAGGTTTGCAGTATCTAGGTCTGGTCCACTTGCGTACAAGTAGAAAGATGGCCAACACCAAAGAGAGGACAGGGTCGTAAATTATGTACTTATTGACAAGAATTATTTATTCATACCTATTATATAGTTAGTGAGCTAGTTCACGAAAGTTTTACATAATGCGTATCTGAAATCACCTTCCTTTTTGTAGTAGCCTATATCATGTAAATTAAAGCGAATTATGTCATTCCTTGATCCTCCAGGCTGTTTTTCAGAAATAGAAACATGATATTTGTTGCTTTCTTGGGTAAATACCCGTATCCCCCCACATGGGTTCTAGAAGGTTTCCGTAGCCAGCAATCCAGAGGCCTTGATTGTTAATAGAATGTCTATCTGTTTCACCTTATGTGATGCCTGCTTAGTTCATCTTCCTAATATGTAAAAGACGTTTGCCTTCTGTTGAAATTGATGAAGTATATTTGCGAACTGCTTGACCATTTAACGCCTCTGGAGTGTAGATTCCTTCAATCATTTTGAATTGTTTTCCTTCTTTCTGGCGATCCGGTATTAAGTGTTTTGTTGAAAGACTTGCCTGCCAAGTGCTGATTAATACAAAAATCCACCCCATTGTTGAAATTTGACGCATCTGTATCAGAGTAACTTGGCATGCTTCTTCCTTGCATGGCCAGGACCAAACCTAATGCTATTTGAGAAGTCGATGGTTTGGCCAAAGTTGAAGAAAATACAAATAGTGTCATTTCTCTCTTTTTAAGTGCAAAAAAAGAGGCGGCAAAAAAACACTTACATCACACCTTTTACTCACAAATTTATATAGAACACATTCTAACCAAATTCTCTCTTAGACCACATATAGCGGCACATCATGCATGGACAAAGATAATAGACTATCTGGTTGTTGTTTGCAGCAGACTTCCAAACGTTCACATATAGCTGATTGCTTCGGCCAAAGTTGCAAACTACTCTCCAATGACATCCTGCTCAATGTTAGCGGAGGTGATGCCTACAAGATGTTAAAAGGAAATCTGTTAAATGTCTCTAAACAGAGGTCACAACTAACCTAGGCAGTTCCTGGTTAACAAGGCAAAATAAACCTGAGAGTTTCCTTTGTTCCACGTCGAACTTTGCAACGTATCGTTGGGAGCGATAGGCGCTGGTGAGCCTCATACCGATGGCAACCAGAGAAACCTACAAAAATACAGAGAATAAAATAATATGAACTTTGGATCCTAACAAAGCACATGAAAGGCTTTGTCTTTTACAGAGCCAACTCTCCAGGGTTTCTTTTTGTCTTCTCTTTTTCTCCCCCAATTCTCCCCTCCCTTTTTTCCCATCTCTTTCATAAACTCTCCAAATAGTTCTGAACCCAATGTTTGAACAGAAAACTCTAAAAGTAAATTTATTGGTTAAAAAACTACCATAATAAGCTCCATCAACCTCAAGGACATCAATCTGCGTTGTTAATGAGAGAAAAAGAGTTAGTCAAAAAGAAAATTAGAGTTCGCAATAATATATTTGTTATTATGCAATTATGCAAGGTAAGAAAATGTGTTCTTTTTTACTCCTATATAAAGAGAAAAAAATTTAGAGGGGGCATCTGCCTTTTGTTCAATCGAGTACCGTCTAGTCAGATTGAGATGCTTACCACGGCATCTTTTAATCAATCAAAAGAAACCAAACATTGTAACCCAAGGGTTGGTCTAGTGGTCTAGGTTTGAGACTTGAGGTATGCTTTCTCAAAAGTTGCAAGTGTTCTAGTTCAAGACCTCTCAGATGTTACCAATTCTTTGGGACCACTCCTATGACTTGTAACCTGATAATTACACGGTTTGTGGAACAAAAAAACTGCACAAGCACGGAAATTAATCGGAGCAAAGCTCTGGATACCCTTGTCATCCCAAAAAAAAACAACTGGAAGGAGTTGCAATTCAAAATAAGAATGCCTGCAACAGATCGCCTGAATAGTGAAGGCAACTTTAATCACCAAAGCGCAACAGCGTTAAAGGATAACGCACTTTAAACCAAGAAGAAGCGACCTCTCCTTTTCACCCATCGCATGCTCTATATGAATGTTCTCTTTACATTTATGCAAATTTAAACAGAAGAAAGAGAACAACCGCCTCTTAGAGAAAGAAAAATGTATATTTGATGCAACATTTCCATGTACAATTCTGCAGAGCAAAATGGAGAGTGCTCACAAGTGCTTGGAGTTGGAGACTACTTCTATTGACCAAATTCTATTACCCATTAATTTTCTTGGAGACCAACCAAAGCCCCCCAACTCAATGCAGCAAATAAAATTTAGAACAAACTCGAATAAACGAAAATGAAAATAACAAAACGGGAAAGCAAGAGTGCTCACGGGTACTTGCAGACCGATTTCCTGGATACTGTCCATAAGTTCCTTGACTTTATGAGGATCGTTATCTCTCGTTCGCATCAAAGGTCTTCTAATCTTATCAAGTGGAAGCTCCAGTATCACTGGGCCGCCATTCCCTCCACTCTGAGACCCACTCACAGAAGCCCCTGCTCCACAGTTTAGAGACACATGAAAGAAAAAAACAGAGAGAGAGAATTTATAGTACCCAAGAGAATATACACAGAAAACAAACACCAAAGACTGAGGGAGAGCAAATGATGGGATATAAATTACTACCATTAGAGGAAGCAGAAACAGAGAAGCATTTCAGGGTCCTTGGGACTTGCAGTACGAAATTCGCCATTTTTTGGTCCTTAGGGGTTTCAACGGTTTTCCTCCGTTCAAAAAAGTGGAGATATAGAAATAGTAGATGAAAGGAGGAGTGAGAACCCACCAGATGAAATGATAGGTATCAGGAACTTCAAAGCGGAAAATGGTGACCCGCTAACGATAAACGGTCCAGATGATACCCGAGTTAAAAGGAAAAACGAACACTTCCTCGTGCGACTTATCGTTTGTGTCTCCCAGGAAAAAAAACTTGTCGTTTTGTGTCGTACTTGTTACAAGAACCAAAAAACACCGACTGTAACAACTGAAAACAAACATATAAGCCCAAAACATCTCTACCCGATCCAGTCTAGTTTAGGTAAGTAAGTAATAACAGAATCGGATCCGTTAATTTTAAGCGGGAAACCGGATCCATTAAAACACATTCGGACTATCCAAATAGGTGATTTCTCTCACTCGGCAGCCCATCCTCAGTTGTCTCTTCTTCAAACTCCATGGCTGGCACTGCAATAGCCCCCTTTGCTCAACTTCGGTACTCTCTCTCTCTACTGTGTCAATTTTATGTCTATTGCAAAGCCAAGCAAAGCAAGGCAATGTGATATATGGGTTTTGTTTGGCTGTCTCGAACGACAGGAACTGTGCAGCAACAGCTACAAGAGCTTTTGTGTCTCTGAAACCTTCCTTCACCGTTTCTTCCACTACCCTCCCTGCTCTTCCTCTTCGCTCTGGCAGGTATTATCCTTTTCTTCATCTTCTTTCGTATTCTTGATTTTTCTGCCTAGAATTTTGACAAAGGAGATGGAGAGAATAAATGTTGACGCAAAGAAGCGTTATTTTATTTGATTGACGCATATTCAGCCACGGATTCTGTCAATTACTCAAGGTTTCAGCTTTCTTTTGGGGTGTGGCTCGTCAAGGAATTGGATTGTTGGATAGAATAATTCGATGTTATTGGAGTTATAACAGAATTATGATGTTACTTGTGAGTCGGAGTGGATTAGATATGAAAGTGAAATTTTGTTCACACAGTTGATTATTCTTCATATTCCAGAATTTTTGTCCTTAAATAATAAAATCATCTTTCAGCAATTCAATTGCCATGGAAGGCAAAAAAAAAAGTCATCAAATTGTTATCGTTGATGTCTGCACGTATGATTTGAGTCTGCTTGTGCGTTGGCTTTCTATATGCTATGGTCATATTTCCCTAGCTTCATATCCTATGTATTCAGATTTGAAAATTAACTACTCTAACAATTCTAACTGTTAAAAAATGTCCTTAGATTGCTGTTTCATGCAAGGGCTACAAATGATGAGGAGGCTACTGCCAGAGCAGCTGCAGTTGATGCCGACAGTGGAGCTCCAACCATGTATCATCCCTTCTGACATACTAACACTGGTTTGATCTAACATTAAATTCAGCATGGCATTCTGCCTTACTCATTTGAATTTTCAGGAATATTATTTATCAAGATTTGGAAATCAATTTGATTAATTGTGGAAGTTGGAAAGCTCAATGTGTCAAGATTGATAGTTTAGACCCCTATTTGAAATTGTATTGGTAGTTAAAGGGCTCAAAGTGACTTTTCCCCTTTTAATTTCAAAATATACTGTATATGTGTTCTGGAATTTAATATCTGGGTGGCCAAATATTAGGTTTTGGTAAATTGTCTGCACTTGATACGAAGTCCGCAAAATCAGGACGAGAAAAACTATAAGGTCGATTAAGGCCTCAGTCATAATCTCTTTTATACTCTAGCAAGTTACCAGTAATTATCGGAGCACATTTAGGAAATTATGTAGATGCATTTTTAAGAGCTTTTTCTTTTCTCTTGTTCTTTTAGATTTGACAAGATTATAGCTAAGGAAATCCCTTCAAGTATTGTTTATGAGGATGAAAAGGTCCTAGCATTTCGGGACATCAATCCGCAGGCTCCTGTTCATGTTGTCGTCATTCCAAAGTTTAGGGATGGATTGACACAGCTTGGGAAGGTCATTTTTGCCTTTTTCTCCTTTTGTATATTTTTGAGCTTAATTAATCTCGAGTGTAAAACATCTCTATTTCCTGAAGTTCTGCATGGATATGTTGAATTGGACTCTCTGTGACATTAAATTTTTCTTATCCTGATTCAATGTAGTTTCTATTCCAGACAAGGTTTCCTGCCGGAATATGCAGAATATTGTTTTATTGTTAGGTTATATGCTGCCATTTACTTTTGGAGCTGTTTGTAAGTATTTATCTATATCTTTACTATTGCTAATGATGAAAGTTCGAGTATGCTTCACTGTTTAGTAGGTGGTTTGGTGGCTAGATTTGATCCATCTATTTCACCAGAATAATAAAAGAACTGTCTTTGCTGTAATTAAGACCGTGATCATAATTTGTAAGTAAATGGTTTGCTATGGCACTATCAGACAACAAAATCCTCATTGGCATGCGCTGATTATGTTGTAAGGAATTCCCAAATTGTATTGAACCTTCAGTAAGATTAGATAACTTGTAATAATGCATATATTTTACCCATTCGTGGATATTCATATCATTCCAATTTCTATAGTAAGTGCCTATACTGTCTTACCACTAGCAATAGCATGTAGTTGTACATTCCTGTGGAGAAGTCTTCTACACATTTTTTTTTTTTGAGACATTCGTTGAACCGAAATGGTTTTTGGCCTTACAAGCAGTTTTCTCAACTTTCTAATCTGTTGTGTTACATAAAAATCCATCTATCTCTACATCAATGATGCCGTGTTCCTAGTGCTACATGTCCTATTTACTTTAGGCGATGAGTCCCATCATGGTCATCGTATTAGACTTTTACCAAGGATAGACTGGCTTTGTTCCAGAAGTACTAATGGAGGCAGCTGCTCTATGGCCTGACCCTTCTTACCCTCTGGCATTTATTGTCAGTGGATAGAAAAGATCTTTAACTATTAATTACCCAACAAAATAGGACCTGTAATTATTAGTATGGGTCCTTGGTCTTCAGCTTGTGTTTTTATTTAAGTTAATGAAGTAGAGTTAAGAAGTTACTCTGAATCTCCTTCTGAGTGCTACTTGTGGTTCCCAATACTGATTTGTTTTCAATTTCTACCTTGTCAGGCTGAAGAAAGGCATGGGGTGATACTAGGTCAGCTTCTCTATGCTGCCAAAATAGTGGCGGAGAAAGAAGGTATCCTTGATGGGTTTCGTGTCGTCATAAACAATGGTCCAGGAGCCTGTAAGCTATAGCCCCCTCTGTATAGTTTCTCTCTTGACCGCCCTTGGAAGTTTTCTGTAATAGATAATTGTTCTTAATGCTTTCTTTCTCGCTCTCTCTCTCTCTAGGTCAATCTGTTTATCATCTCCACTTGCATGTTATGGGTGGCAGACAGATGAAATGGCCGCCTGGTTGAAGTTCTAAAAGCATGCATGGTAAACTTCAGAAACTCCCCCGGCGGTGCCCTTCTTTTCATTTTTCTCTCCCATTTTTCAATTTTACAAGATTTTGGAATACATTTTTTGGCAGATATATTCCGTACGTGATGTGGAGGACTTGTACCCCATAATCTTGGAAGACCTGGACCCAAAGCTAGAAGAGTTGATCAGTGGAGGCTTATCACTGTGGACTTAATGTTTGCTTTATCTTTATGGCCATAGATCTAATTGAGTCAGAAGAAAAGATTTTAGATTTTATTAGCCAACCACTAGTTGGGACACGAGGCTTTAAGCTCATGATTTTATAAGCAATCAGTTGAGATGCATTGAAACCATATGTACCATAGAGGTCAAGTCATGCCTAGCCGGTGGTGTTTGTTTGTAGAAATTTTGGGATTGTGGAAATTTGGAGTATTGGGGTTGGTGAAAAAATGAAGATAATTTTTGGGAGTTGTTAAAAAAAATGAAGAAAGAATATTTGAGTAAATATTATAATAAAAAAGAATTATTTGATATGAAGATAGATTATTTTGTAGTTTTTTTAATCATGCTCGAAATTTTAGGGTGCCAACATATCGGCAAACAAATGAATTTTCAGCTTATCTCATGAAACTAGCACATATGCCAAACAAAATAGTATTGTTTGAACTATTACGAAAACCAATTAAAAATTATGAATCTTTTTCTTTCTTTTTGGTAACGAGGATAAGCAGTCTCACCAGAGTGAACCAGCCTAACGGGCTAGTAAATCTCAGACTAGTGCAGTCACACAGGTCAAGTCAGTTTAACTTTATCAGGAGTGACTCTAAAGAATTGTTTGCACTTAGGAGGATTCAAACTGAGACCTCAACATGGAGGGTTCGTAAAGGTATTTCTCCCTTTTGGTTTGATCATTGGCTTAATGGCGGTCCTCTTTGTGACCAAGTTTTGGAGATTGTTAATCCACGGCTACAAATTCAAGATGTTTGGGTTGAAGATAGATGGGATTTTGATTATCTTATCAACTTAGTTGGAGGGGCTAAGGCGGAGGAAGTGGTGCAAACCATAAGCGGTAAGAAAGATGAGGAAGATTTGCTTATTTGGAAGCCAACCAATAACAGCTTGTTCTCTACTTCGAGTGCTTGGGAGGTTATAAGGGTCAAGAGGCCTGAGATTCCTTGGATGGATTGGATGTGGCATAAACTCCTACCTAAAAGGGCGTCAATTTGTATGTGGAAAGCTAGTTTCATTGTTTAAGTGTGGATGCTCGAGTGAGGTTGCTTGGTATTGCAATTGTCTCCCATTGTGACTGTTGTGTCAATGGGCATGAGGAAACCTTAGATCATGTTCTAAGTTCGGGTGAGATTGTCACAGAAGTATGGTAGCGGGCATCTCTAGCTTTGGGGGTTAGTTGTACGAGTGCTTGGTCTTGGCTGGCTCCTGTTAATAGATGGTTTTTTTGTGCTAAGCGAGCGTCACAACGTTGCATTTTGATTGGGTTACTGTCGAGCTTGATTACTTGGCACTTGTGGAGGTAGGGGAGTGATCCGTGGCTCTTTGGGTATTTGTAGGCTGCATTCTCAGCTGAATTTGGCATGGGAACAAATAATGAGGCAGAGTTGCGGGATGTAATTATGGGTGTAGATTTATGTAAAGAGATGAGTTTTTCTCAAGTTGAAATCGAATGCGATTCATCCCTAGTGGTGAATTGGATATACACCCATTTGGACGGTTTGGTATCTTTGGGACTATTGAAAAGACTTAGTATCAAAGCTTCGTGGTCTATCTTTCATCATTTCTCATCAATATCGAGAAGGTAATCAAGTAGCCGATTTTTTAGCAGGTCTAGGTGCGGCAAGAGTCACAAAAAGGTTTAAGAGAGTTGAACATATGCCTCGTCGTTTGAGAGGTTTGATTCGTCTTGACAAACTTGGTATTGCTGGTATTCGTCGTTAATTTTTGGTTTTTTTTCCTCTTAGTCGGATTGGTTTTTATAAGTGGTTTGTATTTGTAACCACGATATTTCTTCCGCCACGTGAGGCTCCTCTGATAAATTTCGGAGGTTCCAAAAAAAAAAAAAGAACTGAGACCTCAAGGGAAGCGAATTTTTAGGCTCTAGGTCTTGATTATCCTGGCCACCGCCTTGGGTTAAAAAAAAAGGTAAGGATAATAAAACTTATTTAGTATATCGAAAACCACGTAAGCGTTCTCTGTATTAGAGATCTATTGACATGTCGACAACAAAGTAATTGAATTGAACATTTGACTGAGTGAACCTTAAATTAGATACCAACTGGGTTCACTCTGTCTACAACAATGAGAAACGTAAGGATAAGAGATGAATAAGAAAAACTTCAAAAGGTAAAGAGCTATTAGACTGCTTAATGATGGACGCAACACAAATTAACGGCGGTGGAATAAAGAATCGAAAACTGAAGATAACTTTTTATTTTCTCCAATGTACAAATGAATTACAATTTCAAGTATTTGTATAATTTACTACCCGCTGAATCTGCACTCTTCAATAACGAAGAAAACGTATCTACAAAACAAAGCTTCTGCCACAAAAATTTAAGACAAACCCCTGGGACCCAAAAAAAAAGGTGGGAAAGGAATATGGGTACACCCAGCTGTTTGGACAGGAGCTAAATTTGTGCAGTGACTATTCCTCAATCTTTCCTGGAAACGACATAACCCTCCGTGCTGGTATCTGAGCACAACTTTGCCAGTTTTCTAGTTAACATGTCTCAATATCATGAACCAACGCCGCTTCTTAAGGTAGTGACTACCCCAGACTGGTTTGTACAAAGACAAGAACAGTCTGGTTCAGTTAATTCCCTCTTAACAAGCCGTCTGTCTCGACTTATCATCAACCTGACTAAGGGTAGCTTCTGGGAGACTTGGCGCCAGATCTCGCTTACTGTTCCATTTGGTTCTTCATATTGAAAGTAGTGTTTTACCTGAATCACAATTTTAAGTTTACCATTGTGCACTGGGGGAAATGGAGGCAAACTACATATAGTTTAACACAAGAGAAGACATCAAAGGAGTGAACAAAAAAAATCAATGCCATTTGAAAGCACAAAATACAAAATCTCAAGATCCAAAAGTGCATTTAGCTGTAAAATCAATTTCCGATTGTAATCTCAGTAAACCGATTAAAAAACAATTACACATGTTACAACTGACAACACAGGTTGGTGTCCACTCTTAAGACCAATGACCAGAATCTTAGAAAATCTTACTATAGCCCTCACACGCCTCTACCATTCTGGTCTATTCAAACCCACCATACTGAGTACCCTCACAATGTACAGTAACTTTCTTTCACCTATCCTTGCGAGAAGTAAGTTTCTTGAATATCTTGTCTAATAACCTTATGGATGACATGATATAACCATTTTAAGGACATAAAACATGTTTACAAGTATAATGTAAAGCTCAAGTTGAAACCACTATGCAAAGGATGTCAGTTGTGAATGAATTAAAAAAATAGGCAAAATATTCAAAAGACGGAAACTATGCAAGTAATACTAACCTCTTTCAGCTTTCTCTGATATTCCAGAATACCCTCAGTGGTTACCGCTCTCAGCCTTGAAACTAAGAATCCTGGTTTAAAAGCAGATGTAGTATCTACAAATATTGCAATCTTTGTGTAATCTATAACATCTTCAAAAGGCAATTCAATACTATCACTAATAATCACCGGGATGCACAAGCTAACTATCGAATCAAAGAGTCGGCAGGCTGATGGAGTATCACCAGCAGGATTCAAACAGAACTTAGACATATGCATCCCTTGAGAAGCAGCACGTCGATTCTCTCTAGATTGTGTTCCATGTCTTATTATGACATCCTCTTCGTTTTCAAGCAGTTGGAAAAGTAAATCACGAATTTTTCCTCCCTGTAAACACAAAAGAGATACTCATAAGGAATATAAGATCAGAAAGATAACGGTGTTAGCAATAAATCTAACTCATGAAAATATTATTGTAGCAACCAATTGGGTGTGTATATATCTCTATCAAAGTATATCCATGTATCTCTATCAGAGTATAATGTGTACTATAACTGTAGACGGTTATTGAATAAAGTCAGTTATGCAGATTCACGATAAGTGATCACAAGTGCTGCTGCAGAACTCATGGCACATGCCAAACAAATAGGAAAAGAATCTGTTAGCAAAAATAAGATGCCCATCATCACCTAGGAGACCATCAATCAGGTTAATAGCCAATTTCCAGGTATTTTGAGCAACCTAGAATGAATTAGGACTGCATATCACCTACAATCAATCAAGGCACTTCCTAACATTATCGCCATTCTCAGACAGTTCCTACCATGCTAGTGTAATGTAGTTTAAGTTTGATCACGAATAAATATAATCATCCTCAACATCAATTGAGAACACCTAGAGTCCTCTTTATTGGCCAAACCACTTAGAGACGGATGAACCATGTTCGAATTCTCCCTATCCTGGTATGCAACTTCTGAGACTTTACGCAAGAAGAAGATCTCTTTCACCTGGTTTTCTTGCCTCAGAAAGCTTGGTCAACGGTAGGTCATCTACTACATAATTAATACCAACTATAACATACACGCCAAAAAGAACGAACTAATCAATGTATTACCTCTTTGCGAAAACGAGCGCCCATGAAGAACAACAGCGTGTTCCGATGCTCGATGCCAACATCGCCGGTATAAGTACTGATCCGGTGCGAATACGGTAAGATCACGTCCTTGACCAGAGATGCCTGATCCGGCCTCAAGCGCCCAAAATCCGAAACCAACAAAATGCTATTTTTAATCCAATCTAGCACTTTGAACAAAGCGTTTGGGTCCTGAGCTATGATCACGTGGTCCCGCCCATTGTTCCTCTTCCAGAACTCCTGCTTCTCCAGCCACTCTACCAAGGCCTCCTGAGTTTCTTCATCGCTATAGAGTGGCCGAGCCTTCTCCAGACTCGACCGGACGGGGTTCACGATCAGGCTCAAGGACGAGAAGAACGGAACGTAGAACAGGTCCGCTTCGTCCGGATCCAAAACCCTGACGACGGGAGACCCGACCCTCTCTGAATCAGGCCGCATCAGATCCACGTACAAGTACCACTCCGCCATGTGCTGGTGGCCCGGGTACTTGAGCGGCGACACGCCATCAGTGGGTCTACCGCCACGGGCAAGGGAATGGTGCTCAATTACGTCATTCGTAAACCTCTTGGGGAGATCGTATAGGTAGATTTTCGCACGCGGAGCTGATTTCGCGGGAAATTTCTCCAGATCGTCTCGGGAGAACTCGCCTTCCCGAGTGAATTCATTGATGGTGGCTGCGGAATGCCCGTGGCTGAAGGGAAGAGTAGTCTCAAGCTCGGCGGAGGAGGATGAGTTGGCGGGACTGAGGAAAGTGTTGAGCAAGGCGTATACGACGATGACGACGAGGATGGTGGCCAGCATCTGCTTGAGCAGCGAGTATTTCCGCACCATGGTGCAAATTAGGGCTTGGGTATGGGTTTGGAAGGCATTGGAAGAGAAAGGAGGTGATGAAGTGGGTTTGGACCTCTTGGCTATGGATCGTCCGTTCATGGATTAGGGAGCGCACAGTGATATAACGTGCGCTACCCCCCCCGTAAAGGATAGTAGGAATAATAGGATACGGCGTGGGACACGTATATAAGAAAAAGAAGGAAAAGCCTTGTGATATTAGTAGGGCCGGTCCGGTCCGGCCAAACCGGTCATATTATGAAGTATAGAGACCAGACCGATCATTCTATCGGTCCGGTCCCCGGTTTCATCGGTTCGGTCTGGATCGATTTGTGTCATGTCATTTTGGGTCGGTCTTGAGTTTGGACTATGTTGGTTTGGAGAGGTATACTTCGGTTCAAGTCTGGTTTTCCACATGGGTAACCCAGAACCGGACCGGAGTATACCGGTCTCGGTCCGGTTTGTCCAAAATTGGTCTGGTTCTGACCAATTTGGTGGACAACCCTAGATATTAGGAAACTTGTAATATAATTTAAAACCATTTTATAGAACAACATAGGTACACGACATTGTGCTCACGACAGGAAGACAACATAGATGCTTCCATCTTGGAGACTTGGAGTAATATCTAAGGCTGTGAGTGACTGTTATGGACTATTTGGGGAGTATGAGATATGTCCCACATTGGTAGTATGAGATGTCAATATAGCGTTTATATGACTTAGGCTTCCTTCCTCTTGAGCTAACTTTTGGGGTGAGTTCTCCTAAGACATGTAACAAATGGTATCAGAGCCTACACCATGCCTACGAGTTGCAATTGTGTGACGTGTGGGTGACATCGGTATTCTAGTGTTAGCCCAGGACGAGAAAAAACCTAATGCACAGCCAACCCGTCGGGGCTGCGGAGCGTGGTGGAATGTTATGGACTATTTGGAGAGTATGAGATTCGTTCTACATTGGTAGTATAAGATGTCAATGTGAAGTTTATATACCTTAGACTTCATTATCTCTTGAACTAACTTCTAGAAGTGATTTTTCATCGGACATGTAACAAATAGTATCAAAACACTCGGTTAGATGGCTGAAGGCACCCGCCGGACTAAAGTGACGGAATCCTTAGAGGCTCTCCAAAAATCGCAAGAGCTTCGGCAACTAAAAAATGAAAAAAAAAAAAAAAAAAAAAACAGAGGAATTCTGACCATTTTTTACCGTCCAAAGGAAAAGAGAAAAGACAATATATTTCTTTGTTATTGGCAAAGTAGTTTTATTTTTCTTCGCATTGGCAAGTTGCAACGTAGTTAGAGTGTTTACGACTTTACGCCCCCAAAATTACCAAACTAGGGTAGGCTTCCAAGAAGCCCTAATATGCCCGAGGCGAGGATACTCTAGACATTTCAGGTACAGATATAATCTTGAATACGTAGGCAACCGTGGACCGTTGGATTGGCATCAAAGTATTACAGAATCCGGAACTGGCCTTGACTTCGAGCTTCGACGAACAGAAGACAGCATTCCCGTCCCTCTTTCCGAGATCGCAATCGTACACACTCCAGCGACTCTAAGTAAGTCTCTTGCTTCGTTCGGTTTGATCCACTTATTAATCGGATCGAATTCTAGATTGGCCTTTTCTGATTGGTTTCCTTTCTAATTGATCAAACAATAGCACCTTAGGGTTTGTGCGTGTAGTGTTTTTTTCTTTTTCTGTCTTGTTGTTGTGAGGTATCTTTTAGCTGATGGAACCTTTTCGATCTGGGGATCCATCTCTTGGCATTACATTTGGCCATGGAGAAATCTGAGGACAAGGAAACAAAAAAACATGGAGTTAGAAATGAATGCTGAGACTCTTGGGATCTGAGTCCAGTTTGTTTCTCCGGAATTTTTTTTGATGGAATTTTTTTCCTGAAATGGGAAATTTTCTTTTTTGCTTTGCGTGTTTGTTCAATTGCTGCGTGTGGATGAAATGCAAATAAAGACTGGGACTTGTATTATGATTGCATATGCAAGTCCTATCGAGATCGTATACTGCTGGGAAATCTGGAGGACGAGCTTGTCTCTGCTTGACAGATGATTTTTGTCCCCTTTGTTTTTTGGGTGGAAAATTTTTGCCGAGTTAAAATTCTCTGTAGAAAACGTAAGGTTTATGGTCTCTGCATAGCAGATGGCGTTGAGGAACTTCTACAATGAGATCAGGGGTCTGAAGGTGAAGGAACTGCCCAACTATGTGAAGCCAATGCTTTCCGTCAACTATGTGAAGAGTACAATACAGAGAGGGCTGGATAGCTACCATGCTAAGTACATCGAAACCGACTCCGTTGAGCCACTCTTGCATGTCTGCTTTGGTGGGATGATCTTCTCCTATCTGGTTGCACTCCCTGAGGAACGCCGCCACCTTGAGCACCAGCAGCATGCCAAGGAGCATGGCCACTAATGATCAGTCGTGCGTTTGTTGCAGGTGTGTGCTCAAATTAGGAGTCGTAATTTTGTTTGCTTATGGATAGTTTGAATTTTTTATTGATGGAAGTATTAAATTGATGCAGTTTTCTTTTTTGGTTTTTTTCATTTGATTGTGGGTTTGCTAGTCCTTGTTTAATTTGCGTGGGTTGACTAAGGTTTCAGTATCTGATGCATGCATATGTTTACATTGGCAATTATTGTCTTGTTCAAATGATCCAATTGATGAGTTCTATTTCAGTCAGCCATGTATAGTTGTCTGATTGATTCAGGTATTTAATGGGTTTGTATTGTGTTATCATATTCATTTTCCCTTGGCTCAATTTTATTTGAAGATTGTTTATAGTGGAATTGTTCAGTTTTTTTGTCTATATCAATCTTTAGAAATGGTCTTAAAGAGATTCGAATGGTTGGTTGCTTTGAGTTGTTGGATAGCATTGATAGAGTAACGATATTGATGACTGCATGTCCTCCAATGTAATCTTTGATAGTTTTATTTTCTTTCAGTGGCGTTTTTATATGTTTACATTTGCTCATCCCTAGTTTCTAGAGGGAGAATCCTGCAGGCTTCCTTGTCAAATTTTGTTCTTTTTGTTCACAAGTTTTTGATCATGGTAGTAAGTAATGTTTCCAAGGTGTTACACTGTGCTTCTTTTGACACCCCTCCCCCAATATATGGAATCAGAAGATGAGAATGGTAGTGTGATTACGTCAAAAGAAAGGGAAAGCTGTCTTTTATTAGGAAAGAAAATATTTTGTGAGTGAAGGCAATGAGGAACTTTGCTGTTGAAGTATTGGTAATATACTCTGATGATGTTCACTTCTTGGCACTTGCATTAGGATTCCATTAAGCCTCCTATGGAGTTGTTTGTTTGCCGAAATTTTGGGAATCTTTGCTTTATTAAGATTTATTGGGGTTTGTGAAAAGTAGAGTGTGTAGGTGTAAAAGTTAAAAATTTTGGAGTTTGTTTGGCTTGCCCGAATTGTTGAGACCCCAAATTATTGGGGAATCAAACATGTCATAATATATGAAAGTAGTAATATTTACCTTGTTGTTGAGAAATCCTAGGGCTTGGGCTTGAGCTTGGCTCACTTTTAGTAAATGAGCTGGAAAATGCAATCTGAGCGTAGGTGATTTACTTCGTAAGAAAGAAGTAGACTGCTTTATAAAAGAGAATCTGTTCAAAATATAGATTGTTACATGCTTATAGAACAAATAAAACGTGGGTTAAGCCTAAAGATATTCCTACATGAGTCATTATTATCAAATAGGCAACTAGCTTGTTTTTTCAAGGCTTTTATTATAATGTTCTCTTCTGTTACTGTGTTTTTGCTCCTGTTTAGTTGTTTTGATCTGATTTGTGCTCAATAGTTTGTGTTTCTTCCATCGGCAGGCTCCCTATTGTTGAGTGGGAGACATGACATGCCTACTGGTCTTCAGTTTTGACATCTGCAATCTGCATATTGTTCAGTGAATACTGCCTTCTTAATTACTTGGCAGCATTAAGTGATACAATAAAATTCCATGAGTGTTATCGTACTCTAATTACTTTCAATTTGGTTATTGAGTGAATGTCAATCAGGGGAATTCAACCTCGTTACTTTATTTGTTTTGATTGCTGGGGCCTGTGGATGAGATGTTATTGTTACTGGTCATGCAAGGTTTTTAATTTTTGGTAGTTCTTTTAGAAGAAGGGGCACATCCGATGAAATTTCCAAGTCAAGTTTGGCCATTTTTCCTCGAGTACTATGAATATCTTCCCGACTACCCTTTCAAGTTTGAACTAAATTGCCCAAAAGAGCTTCTCGATAACTGCTGAATTTACAGTATTTACTTGAATGCACCAACCTTCTAAGAGCAGAGTTTGAAAGAGCGATTTTGAACGCCTCCGATTCTGTGACCATGCTCGGCACAAGTCAGTCACAAAGCCTCAAAACATGAGTTCGGCATTCGTGCTCAAAAATCTTTACTAAAGACCGACCCAAGTAGACAGTATCTTATACGGTATCCAGACAAACTATGATGTTTCATCAAAACATTGTTTTGAGCAAGGTTGAATTTGAACTCATCACAAAGCTATTGTTACGGTAAATTTAACTCACCTTTTTTTCGAGCACACTCTTTCATAGAATTATGCTTAATGGTTAAGTCACCGACTGATAACCATGCCCCATACATTAAAATCGTATGTTTTGAAGAATGGGCAAAGCTCAGCTTCCCTTCATGAAAGCTAAATCTCATAGCTCAAATCGTTTTTCTGTTTGATTAAAAAAAGAAGGATTATAAGTGTGGATATTTAAAACCTCCCTCTTATTTCTCCCAACTAAACATACCACCTCTCATGTCTCAATCTTTTCTCAGGGATTTGCCATTCCCCACCCCACTTACCGGCCAGTCTCAATCCGAACCAAACTGAATGAAACACATCGGTCAGTTTTATGGGCACAGCTCTACCACTCAGCATTATATGAACCCATATTTTCCAAGTAATACGACGAAAAGAAACACCTTCTCATGGGAAATATTCCCAGAGGGTCTCACAAAACCTGTTCAGGGCACAATTAACCGGAAATTTGGCTACATAACTTTCCTCATCCAATGAAATACAAAAAGTATAATCAAGTTAGTGTTGGTTCTCCACAACCGCAACACAATCTACTACTCTTTTCAAGCAACAGCTATATGTGAGAACAACATATAAGAAAGCATTCCTCCAAAATTTGTTGGTCTTCCATTGACTATAATACAGATTCTCTTCAAAGGGGCAAGGGAGTTCATGCCATCTTCTTTGTCTCCTTTTAACAATTATCTTTTACCCCCAATCTCCAATCCTACAAAAGCCGAGGATCCTCAGATTCAACAGTAAATGCTTCCCTCTCATGAACTTCATACAGAAATTACGGGCTTGCAAGCAGATAAAGGAAAGGAGACTGAGACTAACAATGTTGGAAAATTAACTGCATACCTCATACATGTTGGCCCTAGAATGATAAATCAGTTTGACAATCATCAAATCAGAATTTTGTGTATACCCGCGGTAGAAGGTTCTTATTCAGGGTGTTGGAACTCCAGATCTAATTTCCGTTTTAAATGTGTTCTGTCCGCACTGCATAGAAAGAAGTAAAAAGAAAGGATCAATGCAACAACTACCATTTTAGTACAAGGTTTCAAAAACATAAGAAGCCTTAATAATTCTGCAAGTTTCAACCTCATGAAAAGGTGATTTTAGAGTCCATCTTCCACGTGTTCATGTAAAGCATGGTATCTCTTGAAGGAATTGTGATATACCGAAACACACGTAATCTTAAGAGGTCCTAACCATTAATCAGTATTACCTATCAAATGGCATCTATAAAATGCCACATTTTAAATTAACATCATTGAATCAGATGCCTAGATACAGGTGAGAACCTTTTGTCCTAGCCATCTAACCAACTTTTTCCAACTCAGCACCCCCAAGGGTTTGGTGTGGTGGTAAGGGTTCGGCTTGGGTTCTAACATGTCCCAAGTTCGAGCCCCAACACCCCCATTATCGCCTTTGACTTACCTGTTCACTGGGTTGTGGGGTCGATCCAGGGGGTCGGGGTTTGTATTTCAGGATTGGGACAAAAGTGTCCGACTTTGGAGAATTTCCTCGTCATAAAAAAAAACTTTTTCCAACTCAGCGATATTGGTTCCAACCACTGGGATCCTTGTATAGAATCAGGTTGCGGATAAATTTTGTGTTCCTAAAGTTGAAAGCAATTTATTCTTTAGTTCCAGGTGTAAATATCCCGACAATCTGGACACTATGAAGATATATCGAGTGATAATTTTTTAAAGATCAAGATTCAAGTGTAAATGTATTTTGCAACCCCCAAATTACCAGCTTCAGCATTTAGCTCCCCGACTCGAAATTTCAGTTGCAATTTGCACCCTCTAGGGCCTAAAATGTCTGGAATGCACATAACTATACAAAAACAAAACAAAACAAAACAAAAAACAAGGTACAATAATGCATGTTGAGGTATGTAGTTTGAGGAGGATATGCGTAATTTTCTCTTGAACTTCTTACATTGATCAAGACTCTGTTTATCCTCTTCCTTTCTTTTCCCCCCACATTTCTACTTTGATTTAGTACTGAGGATTTCACAAGGTTGAAATCCAAAGCATCGAGGCCATTATGGGGAATTTTCAGAAAAAAATGAATAACGGTTGGTTCAGTCATTTGGTACTATCAAAAACCTGGTTCCAACTCGCTTTTGCATTTTAAGATATTTTTTCTTTTTATTTTATTTGTTGGAGAGGGTGTGAAATTTTAGACATGCATACATTTTGAACCAACAATTTTCCCCTCCAATTGTTTTGTACGGGAGAGGAAGTGCCATTGAAACTACAACTACATTTGAAGATACTATAATTCTCAAGGCATTGGCAGACTTGGACCAACCCTAATTCCCCTCTTCTAAGTCAACCATAGCATTCTCAACTTCACTACTATACTCATACTCCACCTCTCAATTATAGCGGTCGGTTATTGTGTGAGTGAGGTTATTGTGTGAGTGTGTGAGTGGACGGGTAAGATCAGAAGTTGAAAAATCTAATGGCTGAAAAAATGTCACGTCATTTAATGAAACCGGGTCGATTTTGCGGGTCAGGTTCATTAAATGACGTGACATTTTTCCAGCCATTAGATTTTTCAACTTCTAATCTCACCCATCCACTCACACACTTACACAATTACCCTACTCACACAATAACTTTTGCCCTCAATTATATGGTATCTTCATTGGTTATATGGATTTCCCATCAGCATAAGAATTCAGAAAAAAAATTAAAGGAAATGACTACTCCATTTGTTCCACAACAACAGACACCATATCACTTTTTGATGTCCCAAAATGGGCGTTCCATCCTAGAAGTTCAAATGTACATCTTTTGGTTTCTTTGGTTACCCCTAGGAGGGGGAAATTTTAACCTTCTACAAACAAATTAGTGAACATATAGTTTTAAACGTTAAAGGCTAAGTTTTGGTAATTTACACTTTGACTTAAAAGGCATAGAAGGCCTAAATGAATGTTCCCTTAAAAAGTTGAAATCTCCCCAAAAATCGATCGAACAAGTAGACAGAGAAGTAGAAACAAAAGGGATTCCTGCCTCCCTTTTTTATCAACATCAATATCGGACTCCTGTTTTGATCTAGAAACCTGTTAGCTCAGATATGTGCTCTATAACAATGTCGTGTTTTTAACCCTTCCCTTACACCATTTCCAAACAAAAAAATTTCATCCGAAAAATATTGCAAAAGGGTTTGAAATCCATCTTCAAATTGCAATTTTTGTATTTATTTCTGAGTATGTAATATCTTCAAAGGTTATAATATCTCTACCAACTTTGGGCTTGAATTTGACAACTTTCGCGGTGAATCAACATTTCCCAGAGAAAATCTGAGAAAGATTAGGGTTCGGATTTCGGGCACTGGGGTTGAGGGAAAAAAATGCCGTAAACATTGAGAGAGTGGGACAGAGAAAGTAAAGGTATCGTCTATTGTCAATATAGCATTTCTCAGGGATATTTTTTTTAGGTAAGAGGTAAGTGTATTAAAAAAAACCAAAGATGTTGCTAGAAGCCTAGCAACAGAGTTCACAACGCCCAGGAAAAAAAACGCAACAAAGCTCAAAGCCCAAGAACAGGGGGCCAAAAGATAAAGCTTAAAACGAGTGAAACAAAGACACGAACATTAAGTTCTCACTCAAATGTTGCCGTGAATACCCCAAAACTCTAACCACATAGGGAAATTCTGCCTTCTACCTAGCGTCTCCAAGGAGCTTAACCGCAACTTCACAAAATACACAATATCATTAAAAACATCAATAACTGTACTCGGTTGATCTTGATGGCTTCTAACATTTCTTTCTCTCCATATCCGGTACACAGCTGCAAAACTCTAACCACATAGGGAAATTCTGCCTTCTACCCAGCGTCTCCAAGGAGCTTAACCGCAACTTCACAAAATACACAATATCATTAAAAACATCAATAACTGTACTCGGTTGATCTTGATGGCTTCTAACATTTCTCTCTCTCCATATCCGGTACACAGCTGCACAAAGTACCAATTTCCTAACCCAGTTCAGCACATGGATATTTTGGTGATAGTACAAAACACTCTGTTTGTTATTACTTGTCCGGTCGTTGGGTTTGTTTGTGGACTTTTGGACTCTCCAGAGCCCTTAGCTGATATTTCATAGGTTGGTGCTGGGCCAATTTCCATTTACACTAACAAATATAATAATTATTATTTTTTTGTAACGAGGGAAATCCGGATATTCATTTATTTGCATTGAGTTCGGACGGATTTGATCTAATATAAACATGAATTGGTTCAAAAAATCTATATTAAAAAAAGCAGTATTTTCTTTTGCTTATGTTTTGACTATTTGACAGTTTTTTATGTTTTTAATTTTGACCCCTTGAAGCAGATATTTTCGCAATAGGCCCGTTAAAATTTAATTTTCTAACTTCGTCTCTGCCCACACATACACAGAAAAGTGTAGTAGTAGAGGTTGATTTTCTTGTGTACATCATGTGCATGCAATATCCTTGCTGAAGCAGTCAGCTGGTTTTAAAACTAATTATTCCATGATCAGCAAATATCTGATCAAGAAGATGGATCACTTGGTAGAGAGCATTTATATAATTTTTGCCCTACTATTTCAAATCAACGAAGAGATATGAAGAAATTACCCCATTATGAAGCGCACATGAACAAATTAAAGAAACACCGGTTTGATCTTTAATTTTATACATATAAGTCCATTGAAATTAGGAAAAATACATCTAGATCATATATATCTTGATAGAAAGTAAAGGAATTGCGATATATATCCTCCTTCCTGACACCAAAGCCCTTCATACACTAGTCAGTCATCGTCAAACTGCAAAAGGAGAATGAAAAGTTTTGCAATGATGATCAATTAGATATATATATATATATATATATATATATATATATATATATATTCACTGATCACATCCAGTTGACTCAATTACTCAAAAACAATAATAATTAGTTTGCTATAACGAGCACTAACCATATTTGGGGTGCTGATCTAGACTGAAATCTTGAAGGTTGGGCTGAGAAGGCTGGAGACGATACGGGTTAAAAAGTGGAGGCAAGGTTGCCAGCTGAAGCACACTACTAGGTTGCTCTTCCCCGGTGAATGGGAATTGTTCCAGAACATGTCTGTGTTCCTCGGTCTTTGGTACCATAGCCACAGCTTGTTGATGCTCCAGTGCTGCCTGATTCGCCTTGATCTATATATAATTAATTGTGCCATACAAACGATTTTATCACCAATGTTAGATGTCCGAAGGTTACTGAGATGCTACTCATACGTGGTATACATGAACTTTCTAAAAGCTCATTTGACCCATCATGTACTACTCACCAGATGGTATATTTGTTCATTTTCATCTTGCAACAGTTTCTCCTAAACGAGGACAACAATTAGGAGAATCAGTACTGCTTAATTAATTGATATAAAATTAAAGAGATCGAATGTGATATATATGTGTTTGTGAGAGAGAGGGAGAGATGGTTGAAAAGATTTCAGCGTATTACCTTCCTTCGAAGATTATCCATCTGCTGTTCTAAGAGCTCAAACTGTGTATATATACCGGATCACGCACAAACCAAAATTAATTTTAGCCAGCTACCCTTTTCAAACTTACAACTAATGGTATATGACACATGCAGCCAAGAAATGGATGCTAACAATTACAGAAAAATCTAAAGCACGAGTGGAAGGCTTGGAAAGAAAGATCAATATCTAATAGTACTGTAAACGGCCACTACCTTCCTAGCTCGAACCTTGTTGACAGAGTATTCCAGCTGCTGCTCAAGTTCTTCTAAATCCTCAAATTTTACAGAACTCAAGTCCTCACCAGTGTAGCGTTGCAAACTCAATTGAAGATTCAGGGTTTCTGTTTGTATCCTTCTCAGCTCACCATGCATATGTTCCTGCAAACAGGAAATAAAGACAAACGTGAAACTCAACCTTGTTTAGCCATATTTTACATCGAAGTACTGTACACAGTACATGCATTAATAGGTGGACTGTACCAGCTGGTCATTGTTTTCTTGATGAGTCCCTGTTGCAATTTGATACCTACTTATCATTTGCTCCATGCTGCGCGCAGCAATATAGAAGAGATTATGCTTTTGCAAGTTGATAGAGTGGAGAATAAGAATAATCAAGAAGAATGCATAATGAGATCTCTCTCCAAATTAAGGATACCAAACGATTTCGAGTGCGCAAAAATTATTTCTCAAAAATGATAGACGCTGGAAAAGAGATCTGGACGTACATTGATGGCTGCCCGAACAAAACCATATGGATTTGGCAAACCAGCCACCTGACGATATGGATTTGGCAATAGTTTATGGCTCACAAAACCAATTACAAATAAACACTGGGGCAGTGTGAACAATATTGGAGTTTTCAATGGGTGCCAAGGAGGCAGAATCAGATGGGATCACGGCTTGGCGGGATGGGTTGCGCACCAGAGACAATTTGGACCTAGTGATTTAGAATTTAGATAGGACTCCTCTCTATGTAACTGCTGTGGACTCTTACTATGAACCACCTTGATGTAATCGCGTGGGTTTTACTAGTTAATGAATATTTGCTTAGAACAAAAAAAAAAGTGTGGCTCCCTCTATAATTAACAATTTTATGAACAAGATTCCTAGTCAGAAAAAGAGACAAGAAAAAAAATTTTAATCAATTGCAGCAGAGGGAGCCGGGAGGGTATAGATATCGGAGACTGAAAACGAGAAAGATAATCGCCATGAAGCCGCCTTGATATGGAAAAATTAGACGCAGACCGTAATGCATGGTAGCTGCACCGAAGCATGGAACAATACAGCGCGCGGGTCAACGTGATCAGTCGGTCAAATTAGAATCCTCATGATGATGACAAAGTAGTTATGGCATAATACTAATGCCCCCACCGCGGAGAGAGAGATAGAAAGAGAGAGACCCAAATCCAGACCATTGATAACCTCCAATGAGGAAATCCTAGTCATAACCAAAAACCTTGTCTAGGTAAAACAATTGAAGAGACGAAAACTAGAACTTCTAACAAACCAATGTACTGGAAGTCGTTTTTGAACATGATGGAAAATGAAATTCAGTCTTACAAAGCGAAATACGAGAAAATCCATTTCTAAGACTAACAAACCTAGACCATCCCTTGAGATACAAGCTAAGAAAGACAAAAACCAGAAAAAAAAGGACATTAATTAGCAAAGCAAGACTTGAAGCAAGAAAGATAAACTGATCACTTGGAAATGAACAATGAAGCAAGAAACATAGAGATACCTAGATGTCTCACTGCAGTACTCGAACAACTTCCCATTGCTTGAGAAAATGATGAGCGCAACCGGGGCGTCACAAAGCACAGAGAGTTCGTGGGTTTTCTTCAACAGCCCTGCTCGGCGTTTCGCAAAGGTGACTTGCCTTGTGGTTCGGTTCTCTATCCTTGAGATTGACATCCTTCTCCTTCCCATTTTCCAAGAGTGTTCTTATTTTACTTCTCTTCTTGTTAGGGAGAGCAGAAAAAATGGGAACTCTGAATTTTGGTGAAATTTCTGGTTTGCGGAAATATAAGTAACCCAACAATTAGCTCTAAATACCACTAGAAAGAGAAAGCATATAGGTTGCAGTTTCTAGAAAATTACGTCGTAGCTGATTGGGACATGCAATGACTGTAATACTTTTTCTCTTTCTCAACAGATAAAAGTTAATTGAAGGACTAGTAGAATCAGAGAACCGTGATCAGAAAGCATGGACATGATATAATTTCTAAAAACCCTAATAATGACATCTTAGCATTTTTGTAGTCTGCAAAACATGAGAGAGAGAGAGAGAGAGGGGTGAGAGAGAGAGGCCGGAGGGAAGGAGCTGGGAATAAGAGTTGATCAAGAGAGGAAGAAATCCAAGAAATACAAAGAGTTCAGACTTTCTGTGTTCCTTTGCTCGCTGGAGTTGAAGTTGGCATGAAGCTTGTTCTGCAGATCAACCCTATTATATATATATATATATATACACCGTCTTTCCTGGATCGCCCATCTTTTTGGCTAATATTACAGCAAAAAACCTGTCTTGCATGCCTCTTTGAGTTTCTTTGAGTTTTCAAATTTCAATTAAATCTACTATGGCCTAGAAAAACGAAATAAATTTACTGTGGCTGGAAGCTGGCAATCACGGGATATAGCTACTTCATTTACTTTGGACCACGGAAAACTCAGATGCATGCCACGTTTCATATAATATTAGTTTAATTAGCAAATAATTCAACAAATGTCTCATCAGTAAAACTGTTATTAAAGAAATCACTTCAGAATTAATATAGCAGGGGCACTATTGTCATTGAAGATAGGCTCATGCATTCTAGGTTAAACAGCTATTATTAAATTATACATAGTCTTCATAGTTCCACTACACTTACAAGCTCCTTGGCATGTGTTTTACATTTTCTTCCTGTTTCTCTTTTCTCCCTATAAATACACAAGGATATACAGATGTTTCATCACAGATAGCAATCGCAATTAAAATACGAGTTCCTTTTTCTGCACGGTAGATCTCTAAAATATATTGGGAGCAGATAGATGATAGAGATCATAAATAGCTTGAATACTAAGACCTAATTAATTCCCAGTAGTGACATATATATCACTGATTTCATATATCTGTTTTTGCTGCAGGATTGACGGTGTACCTATTTGCCCATGTGACTGTTAAGAAGGGCTGATGTCATATTGTGACTGTTAACTACCCCATCTACTATAGTGCTGGACCAGTCTACTGTCTGTACGTCAAGCTAGCTCTCGTTTGTCTTATTTAGTTTACCAAATTGGGAAAGGGAAACTGGGTACAGTACCATTGCTACTGTTCCTCAATTTCCATGGCTAACTCGCTGATCACGTGTTGGCCCCATGGTAAATGAAGAAGCTTGCGAACCCCGGCGTTTCCGTTGCCAAGGTCAAGTTCTAAAGAAATAATTACACGCGCTGAAGACAAAAAAAAGCCAAGGTAAAGAGAGAGTTCATGGCCTTGACAAAATATTCTATGGAGTCTATGGTTATAAATTAATTAATGTAGGTATCCAGTAGTCGACCATTAGACTTGCAACTCTGTCCAACACGCATTTCCTTAAAAAAACATGCACCACGTCCTTCCTGTGGGCTTCCGTGAAAATCCTCGGAAACTGGCCAGAATGTTACCTTACAGCTTTTTCAATTAAGATATTGCTAGCTATATATTATTACCATGCCTTCCTCGTAGGAAGACACAGCTGAGCAAGAAAAGCATAACTTCCTCGAATGGGAGTTAATGATCATGACCGTATATATATACATGTACGAGAACCCAACAAATTTATAAATATGGCATATTTTCTGTTAAGAATAAAAGAAAAGAGAGAGAAATATCTCAAGTGTCCATTAATCCCTCCTTTAATTGTGCAAGCAAGCTACAAGTATTAGACGCTTAATCTTATTTTTCTCCAGTACTAAGACCATGTTTGGCATCTAGCAAACTTACAATCAGATTTTATATGAGTTCGGATTCCATCCGAACGCCATTCCCTCCTACCGTCCGACGGTGGGGAGGCGCAGGCAGGGTGCTGTTCGGGCCGTCCAGGACCCACACTCCTCCCGCTCCCCACCGTCGGAGGGGAGCGAGTTCGGATGGAATTCGAACTCATTTTATATATCCAAGTAAAGCACCCATCAAAATTGCCCAATTTTTTTGAATTCTATGCCGCCCAAGACCGATGATATTCCTATTGTCAAAATATCATGACCTAATTATTAAAGCACCCATCAAAATTGCCCAATTTTTTTGAATTCTATGCCGCCCAAGACCGATGATATTCCTATTGTCAAAATATCATGACCTAATTATTATAATACTGTGCCTATAATACGATGAAAAAAATAATGGGATTCGGTGGAATTCCTTTCCATATCAAGGAAGATGGTTCTTCTGTCGACGTAGACGTAGAGACTGATTATACGTTGAGGAGAGGACAACTGTGAGAAATATTGATTTTCTCTTTATCACAGCAGTAAACCCTAGTTTCAAACTTCCCTCCCTCGTTCCAATTGGGAATAGCAAGATTTTCTAGTTTGTCCCCACAGTTATTAGTTTTATCTTGCATAATCTCGTAGGCATTAATTATCGAGATCGTCCCACTTTTTGAAGCCCTTCTTCCCCCTGGTCCAGCTGAAGCAGCTGGTAATTGCAGCAAATTAAGAGAACAAAACAGTCTTTTTGTTTCTCACACAATCTGAATGGGTTTTTCTTGCAGTTTCATCCAGAAAACGATTCCAGCCCTTTAAAAGCCTGTTCGAATATTACCATGACAAATCTCATGAATGATTTTCTGCCAAAGTTGCAAGTGGAACATGACACTAAACCAGAACCACTAATAGAAAGAATAATGAGAACATTGTCGGCCTGTAACAGGAATCAGTTTTACGTCCCCATCACCTTCCCAACTTCGGTTTTCATCATTTGGTTTTTGCAGACCTAAAAGAAGCGTTGAAAGATAATAATCCAAGAAAGGCTATGTAAAGGAATGGGAAGACATATATAAGTGAGTGAAAGCGAGAGAGAGAGAAGATTAGTCAAAATTTGGTGAAAATATCATTGACGGATTATAAGTAAATTGTCGAAAAATATTATTTTCTTATTTTATTCATGGATATATATAGGTGTTGGAAGTCCCACATTGCTAGAAAAACTAATCAATGTGCTCCTTATAAGGTTGTGATATATCTTACTCCTCAAGGCGTCTTTTGGAGTTGAGTTAGGCCCACATTTCACATATTATGTAAATTATAATATGGTATCAGAGCAAGGTTCCTAGTTTGTGGTCTCACCGTCACCCGTTTCCACGTGTTGGCTCGGATGTCCTCCCACCACACGTGAGGGGGCGTGTTGGAAGTCCCACATTGCTAGAGAAACTAGTCAATGTGCTCCTTATAAGGTTGTGACATCCTTCACTCCTCAAGACGTCTTTTGGAGTTGAGTTAGGCCCACATTTAACATATTGTGTAAATTATAATAATAGGACGTTCTTTTACCTAGTAATTGATTTATTTTTCTAATTAGTAAAGGATAATTTAACCTATGCCTTGACACATGTATACCATACATGCGCGATCATAATTAACTATTATGTGTTATGGTGCTGTTTCTAATGTTTATGAACCGTTTAATTAATTAGCTGCCATGATTTATCTCACCAATTAAGCATGCATTCTCTCAAGCCTTCAGGCAATATATATATATAATCACCAGAATGTAATCAGGTTGCAATAACCTGAAACTCATTTTCAAATTTAGTGTTGATGGCCCTTCCTTTGTAATATTTCTGCACTCTCTTGTATATATATCATGCATGTATATCCAGCTTAATAATATTGTTAGTTCCATTGAGTTGTCTACATAATTTAATCAACTCATGAAAACAATCGGTTAAACCATGCATGCATGCTGAGGAAGAGAAACGGGAGCTTAATTAATGATAGGAATTACGAGTTTCCAATTCGCTAATATGGAATTAGGTCATCATGATTAGCTCTTTGTTAGATCTTCTAGCTAGCTCGTATGAGCCCGCAAAGCAATTTAGGTTTCATGGATGGAAAACTAAACACCATTAATTGCGAAGATTCAGCTACTGCATGCATGCTTCGAAACGTTGTGATTTGCTAAAGACTAAGATAACTTCTTAGTAGCTAGCTGGCACATCCATGATGATCATAACATGCATCCAACTAATGTACTTATTTACCTTGATTCATCATGGTCACCTAAAGCTATCTGACTTTTTGGTGGGGTACTTAATCCTATTAGCTATGGGGAGATCAAATTTCCATCAATTTCATCGATTGTATGTCTACACATGATAATTGATATATATGATGGGAATCGGGAAAGATATGGCTAATTGATCCTCACAGTAATATGGGCTTTATATATCATGATCGCTTTAACTTTCACCATTTCCAGCAATTTATAATGATGCCCATTTTACCCAGTTTTAGACTTATGCTCTTCTCCATGGTATGAGAGAGAGTCTGAGTGTGTTTGGAGAAGAGGACGGGTCAGGTTTGCATACGATAAAGTTGAATTAATTAGTAGGCCGGGATTAAATAATGACAAACACTAGCTATAGGCAACGAAACCATGGATGCATTTTCTCTGTATTTTTCCTTTTTCGGATGTTTTCCAAATGCATCGTTCACTTAGTGCTTGCGAGCCAAAAAGGTTCAGCTTACGCACAAACACTACTTTTTGGTTCCTACTCATTTCCTCTAAACTCTAACGTGAGAGTAAGTTTTACATATTGTTGTTCCTGCTTATTGGGTGCTTATAAGATGTACCTACAACTATGTCGTAATGAAATCAATATTGATCTAGAACTTCAAATAGCGATCAATTTATTTTTTCTTCATGAGCCTTATTGGTTCGGCTTGCAGAGGGAATTTAGAGTGTGTTTTTTGACCGACAGAAAACAGACAATCGAGCTAGTACGGATTGTGCAACCAAAGGCCCAAAGCAAGGACAATGCAGTGGGATACAAACCTGAGATAGACAGCCCTAAACATGGACACTCTTGTCCGAAGTCCAAAACAAACATGGCCCTTGTAATAAATCGGACAAAGGGCAGTAGCCCAATCCTATCTGGCATGTCCAAAGTAGACCCGAACTGTATCTTTTCCCCTTAAGCATGAACAAACATAGACCCAATTACTTGGCAAGGAAGAATGGTCAAGGAAGAAAGGTACCCAAATGGCCAAATCTCCAGGCTCCCCCAATTCACGAAAAACGTGGCCACCTCATTTCTGCGCATTGTCATCACTCATTTCAAACGTCGGTTCTTTGTAATTTTCCTTCTCTATTTTCTTTGCTCTCTTTCTGAACTTTCTACGGACTCTCTCTCTCCATTTTCTTTCTGGTCCCCATTCTCAGATCTATACCTCGATATCTACCAACCCATGGATCTGGCTCCGGAACAGCTCCAATACCTAACAATTCCAGATATCCTCAGAGAAGCAATTTCTATCCCCAAGCAGTCCCCGAAGACTTTCTACCTCATCACCCTCACCCTAATCTTCCCTCTCTCCTTCGCCATCCTAGCCCACTCACTCTTCACCCACCCACTTCTAGCCCAGCTCCAGGCCTACCCACAAGTCGACCCGTCTCAGACCCGCCATGAATGGACCCTCCTTCTCCTCTTCCAGTTTTTCTACCTCATCTTCCTCTTCGCCTTCTCTCTCCTCTCCACCGCTGCGGCCGTCTTCACCGTCGCTTCCCTCTACACCTCCAAGCCTGTCTCATTCTCCTCCACAATGTCCGCTATTCCCAAGGTCTTCAAGCGCTTGTTTGTGACGTATTTGTGGGTCGCTCTTCTGATGATGTTCTACAACTTTGTGTTCCTTGCTTTCTTGGTGTTATTGATAATAGCTGTTGATACCCAGAACGCCCTTTTGCTTTTTGTTTCTGGGGTCGTCATCTTCTTGCTCTTTCTCGTTGTTCACGTCTATATCACTGCCTTGTGGCACTTGGCCAGCGTGGTGTCGGTGCTGGAACCGGTACACGGGTTCGCCGCGATGAAGAAGAGCTACGAATTGCTGAAGGGGAAAACCCGTTACGCTGGTGCGCTCGTTTTCATTTATCTGGCGATTTGCCTGGTTATTGGGGGCGTTTTTGGGTCAGTGGTGGTGCACGGAGGGGATGAGTATGGGGTTTTTGCGAGGATTGTGGTAGGTGGATTCTTGGTGGGTGTATTGGTGATTGTGAATTTGATTGGGTTGCTGGTGCAGAGCGTGTTTTACTATGTTTGCAAAAGCTGTCATCGTCAGGGGATTGATAAGACCGCTTTGCACGATCATCTGGGTGGCTATCTTGGAGAATATGTGCCTCTGAAGAGCAGTGTTCAGATGGAGAATTTTGAAATCTGAGATGGGGGAGCCAGTTGACATAGATGAGAAAAATTTATGTGTAAGTTTATCAGACAGATGAGATCATATTCTTCCTTCTGTCTTTGTTGTCGTATGAATTGTGTAAAAAAAACCTTTTGAGAGGGGTTTGTGCAAATGTCCAATCAAAATAGTATCTTTGGTTTTTGTTTAGTTTCCCACGACCATTTGAGCGAGTCCTACTCTGTAGTTGTTGCGGATTGCTCGGTTGTAGATCATATGTTTGAAGGATCTCAAAATATGTTCTCACGGAATTTTCCGAATAGCAATTTCGCTTCTGCTCTGAATAGCAATTACAGGATTTTATTTTTCTTCATAGACATATAACTCGGTTCTTCTTAACTCATTTTGTTAAATCTCTTTTGTCTTGGATGTTATGTCATATTTCGGAGTAGTAACTGATTTCTGCGGGAAAGCCCTTTGTTATTTTTAGGGGTTATACGCTTGCTAAGCTAATGGTTGATCCAATGTGTAATAGTTTGGTGGTATTTATTTTAAACCTTTTTGTTTACCCTGATCTAGCTGGCCTCTGATGAGAGGATGGGTATGTCCCTTGTTGTTACTTACTTTACCCCTTATATTGTTCGGATTCACAAATGGAGGTAAGCAATTTGTGATCATAGTGACACAGTCTTCTGTGTACTTCTGTTGTGTTAATCTCGTGTTGCGTTGCCAGTTTATCTATGTTTTCATTGCGGCCAAGTGACATAGATGTGGAGGAAGTCATTTTTCCTTGAAGAGTGAGATTATGTACCGAGTGATAATGACCCAGCCTGAGGTGCATCTAGAGGATAAGCAAAACCTTGTTGAGCCTTTATTCATACATATATAAATACAATTCAAACTTCACATTAATTGCTGGTGTACAAATGGAAAATATTGTTTCTGAAATGGCAAGGTTCATCCATTTGGACAACAACATCTGAATCTCATGGAGCTTTTAGTTTATAGCATATTTGGAAATACCAAATGAATTTTCCCACAGGTGTCTTTACATGTTTTTCATTGTTAGAGGCTGCCATCAGTAAATGTTATGTTTGCCTTTCTCATGGTTTTATGGTTTGGATGAGCACGGATACTGTGAGAGGCTGTAGTAAAAGGGATTACATCCATATGCCTAGGAGTTGGCTCAGTGGGTAATACAAAGGAATTAGCTTTTATGCACACCCCTGCACGATGTCTATGTAGAAAACCAATATAGACCCTCTTGTGAAGTTGATGTAGTTTTGATGTTCTAGGTCTGATTAAGCGAAAGTCTCGAATGCAATAAGAGAGAGAAAGTTTCATGCATGGTGACTTATGGCTCATTGGGATGGTAAAAGTAGTAGCATTCTTGCCTTGTTGGTGAAAGAAATAAGTATATACTTCTTGACCCCAATCTTAATGTTGCTGTTTCTAGATTGTAGACGCTACCTATTTGTGAGTTTACATGTTCATTAATGATTTTGTCATCCTTGTTAACGGGAAAATCGGAGAAGCCTAGTTGTCTTTTATGTTAAGCAAGCTTCCTGAAGCTAAAACCGAGCTCTTGCTGATGAGTCAGTAACTCACTAGTTTCTTTATAACTCACGCTCTGTACATGGTTACTGTCAGCACAGGTTGTCCTTGTTTCAGTCGACATCTCGACTGTTGATATATGAGTGGGACATGATTGCTACTTTGCTAGGGTTTGGCATCGGACCTATGGCCCTTCCATTCAATAGCCGTAAAACGTAAAGTCCGGTGATTTGTTTTGGAAGATAGTTTGTAATACCCACTTTTTGTGCTGGCCTGGCTATATGGTATCCTCGCATGTAGGTCTTCATTTCATATTCTTTTTCTTCTCTTTTATTTCTGCTATCTTTTTTATGCCTGGGTAGGCAACTTGGTTTTTGCCTGCAATTAGCTGTCATTTGTATTACAGGAATTTCAGTTTCCCGTTAACAGGATTAGTGGACAACCATATAGCTGATGATGCTCTGCAGTTCTTACTTGCGGAAAACATTAGTACTGTAAACTTCTCTAAGGGTTCAGAAGAAGAATACTAGTGCTGTGAATTTCTCTAAGAGAGTTCAGAAAATAGAGATGAGAACAGAATTTGGAATTCTTTAGTTGTTAGCAGTGTTTTCTTCTGGATTAGAGAATTTTTCTTAACTTCCGAGTGCTTTAAAGCCGCCACAGAATAAGTAGCAGGAGGGAGCATAAGAATAATTTTGAGTGTTGGATGTGAAGTAGTTATCAAGCAGATTAGAATTATGTCTCCTGCAAAATGAGGAATCGTTTCTTCTTTCTTCCAGGGGAAGGCTTTTCCTCGTAGGTTACCTGCCACTTTGCTTCTCGAAGCTTTGTTTGATTGTTCCAAAAAGAATACTTCTTGTGATTGTTTTATTCTCTATTTTATCCCCTGTTTTAGATATTTGGATATAACCTCTCAAGTGGATTTAGAGCTGCATATCCACATGGAGAGAGCTCTCTACAGGTTACTGGCATTGGTACATCAAAGGGGGAGTTGGGAAAAAAGATGTAGTTGTTCATCTGACCCGTGGTAAAGACCACCTGGGGATACTGCAAAGAGAATCCACTTCAAATAACCACGCCTCGACTAGGCAGCATGTGTATTATATGTGCTTAATCCTGAATTTCTCATCTGATTGTAAGCATCCTAGCTATAGGCTGCGCTGTCACGTTGTTAATGGATTAAATTATGATTTGCGAGGTTGTCGACATTTGTTCTTTATTAAAAATCTGTTGCCTGTTTATAATAATGGAGCTTCAGAGGAAGCTTTCATAATGTGCTTCCCCAAGATCAAAATGTTGGATCAGATTCTCGAGTTTCTGATATTATGAATAAAAATTTGATGTTTTGATCACAAATAATATTTTATTTTATTAGGCCTTATAGGCCTTGCTTTTCCATCACTCTTCAAAAAGAGATACCCCCTTTATGAGATTATCACCAAATTGGTCCAGAACATAACTATATTATATTTCCCGTGAGGCTTACTTGTTTCGTCATAATCTCAAGGAATTTTCCAGTAATAAAATGGAATTCCCCAGAAGAAATAACACCTAATGGATTGGACATCAGAAACATCAATAGTTCATCAAAACATTTGAAGTGTTATAGCTTGCTCTTAGGAATCCCAGCTGGTGCAGCTCTAGACTTCCTTTCCACCACTCGAGATAGCTGATTCACTGCTTCTTTGGACAGAGTGCGAGGTTGGCTCAGATATTCTCCTCCATCAACAACCAATGTTGTCCCATTGACGTATTTTCCTAGACCCACAAGACATTTACATTCAATTTCTCTGTGCATGACATGGCAATATACAGGTAAAATGGAAAGAAAAGAGGGAAAATTAAGGAAAAAGGAAAGGGTATTATCCTCAAAAGAGTAAAACAAGGTGACAGTGAACATTATCAATCGATTAGATTGAATTCGTGGCAAATTAGTTAGCGCTTTCTTGGGTCGTGACACGATTTACTTACACTAATTATATATCCGAGTCACTAGAAAAACTAATTAGGACTCAGATCGTGTAGGTTTAAATCATACTTTACTAATTCACTTCTAGTTGAAACCACTTTTAGGGATATATACACTTATTTGTATAGAGGTGTTTATATATTTTACTAAATTAATTATTTTTCAAGTAGACCAAAAGAGAAAGAACAAACAGAATCAAAACTTTAGATAAGTAAATTAGAGTGCTAATTACCAGCGTCAGATGCAAGATAGAGAGCAGCCATAGCTACATCCCATTTTTCCCCCAGCTTAAACAAAGCCATGCCCTCTCCATCTTTGCTCCTCATTTCCTCAGGTGCAAGTTTAGTAAGGCCTGCAGTGTCTCCAATGGGTCCTGGTGCAATCCCATTGACCCTTATGTTGTAATCTGTCCCCCACTCTAATGCCAAGCTTCTCGTAATGCTATCAACAGCGGCCTGGTAAAACAAAGGAAGGATATAAAGAAACGAGTGCAGTTCGTGGGTAAAACTCTGAACAAATTCATAACCTTTCCAATCCTCAAACCTTGGCAGCGGATGCATGGATTTGGTACCAAGTAGCTGTATAGTGCAAAGTTGCACTAATGTTTATGATTGTTCCGCCATTAGAAAGGTCTTTCCCTGGTCCCCCTTTCTTGAGGTACTTAAGTGCTTCATGGCACATGGTAAAAGTACCAACGGAATCTATGTCCATTACTGCAGAAAGCAATCAAACAAAGAATCATTTAATTCTAACCTCTAAAAGCCTCCTTCTATGCGCTGATTAACCTGCACGGAAGTTCTAATAATCTTGCAGTGGACAGACATCATGCAATATGAAAGTAGGTTGCAACTCTCTACTCAATTAGGAAGAAGAACAGGCAATTGGATTCATTTGTCCGGAATTGGTACCAAATGAGTTTTCCTGATGCCATAAACAAATTATATGATGATCACATGACATGTTATTGTTCAAGAGTTCAATGACAGGATCTTTGAGTTGTCTCCAAATTCTTTAAATATTTTATTCTTCAGGATTGTTGCCCTGTAGCGTAGAGAAGAAGCTCGAATGCTCCATCTTTCTGGACCATACAACTTAATATCAACTTAAACATCTTTGCTCAGCTTCTCGGCAATTACCAAGGACATATGAACATGACAGATGGGTAAATCGCAACATTGCACAAAGAATGATAAAAACTTCCAATGCTATTTGTTTAATCAAATGAAATATTTTTGGGATTCAAACTTCCGAAGATACAACCTGTTCGGAAGCCATTAGGGGATAGATCTTCTGCTGCTACAAGGAAATTTCCAGCTGCAGCATTCACAAGAATGTCAAGCTTGCCAAAATGGTTGACAGTGGATTCCACAATTCTACTTGCGTCTTCTCTTTTGCGAACATCTCCCTCTAGGCCAATAGCCTGAAACCAAAACGATAAACCTCTTTCAGTTTCTGAAGTCTGACCAGACTCCTCTTTAACGCGCTCTTATGATTTTATTTATTTCCCTTCCCCTGAGACCAAACAGGGCCCAACTCATTCCAAACGTAAAAGACAGAGATCACTTGCAAATAACTGACAAAAAAGCGATTGACCCAAATGATATTGAAGACTACTGGGATCACAAAGAGAATACGAAAGTGAACAGAAAATGAAAGAATTACAGGAATTCCATGAGATTGAAGGGAGGCAACGGCGGATTCAAGGATGTGCTGGCGGCGACCCATGATGGCAACAGAGGCTCCGTGTAGCCCCAGTTGATATGATATCTCGTACCCAATTCCTGAGCCTCCTCCTGTCAACAGCGCCACCTTCCCCTTCAGAACGTCAGCCTTGAAGGGGGACTCCATTGCCAAGTGTTTTTTTTGTCAATGTTGGTGTCTGTCTGTTTTCGAGTTTGATTCTCTCCCAGAGAAGCGGAGTCACTCTTTCACCGCGTAGATTTCAGTTTGGCAAACGAGTGTCCGAACAAAGAAAAGGAAATGGAATGGAATCTTAGCTGGCAGGATTCGAATAGATTCTTCAGCTATTCTGTTCTTTACGTTATGGGCCCCCACTTCTCTTGTCTGTTCTATAATTTAGGGCTTTAGGAAGCCTTAGACGATTGTCTCAACTACCTAGCCCTCTGAGCCACCTCTGCATTAGCGAGGAACCGGACCACCTTGGAAATACTCTAGGCTTGTTCTTCCTCTTGATTATGCTGCTTCTTCCTTCTTCTTCCCTGTTTTTTGGTTTAGAGACATACAACACAAGTATGATTAATACTTGTTAAATTCCCCATCCCCACTCCCCTCCCTCTGTGCATAGGACTATAGATGAATCAAGCTACCAAATGATTTTTTTTATAAATTTTAATCTAGAAAATAATATTAAAATAACTATAAAATTATTTATTTCTATTACAATAAACATAAAAAATTACTTAAATCATCTCTCTTTCAATTTTTTCACTCCATTACAATTTTAATATGCAAACACCACCTTAATTAAACAGGCTAAACGTTAGACTCAGAGTTTGGACCATGTACTCTTTACAAAGCTGAAAAAAAATTCAAACTGAACTTATTCAATGACCCCATCTCTTATACATAAGATCCTAGGAGCCCATGTTGTACATGGCTCTACTACAGGGGCTCTGCCCCTCTACTGCCACCTTATTGGGCTTACAAGCATGAAGCCCAGGTGTGCTGATCCCCATGAAGAGTTGGAAAGATCACTCGGCACATGCCTATATGTCTTGTGTGTGATATGTGTCTAAACGGAATAACTTTTTTAAGAACAAACAGTTAATTGTAAGGACCCTCAGCGGAAAATTTGAAATGGAAGGACCCAATTGTAAAAAAATAAACTACTGAGAAATGACAAAAGTTATTGTGTGAATGTGTGAGTGGACGGATGAGATTAGAAGTTGAGAAATCTAATAGCTGACAAAATGTCACGTCAATTAATGAATCCGACCGACGAACCCGACCCGGTTTCATTAATTGACGTGATATTTTGTCAGCCGTTAGATTTCTCAACTTCTAATTTTACTTGTCCACTTACACACTCACACAATAGTTTCACTCACACAATAACCGGTCCAATAAGAAATAGCCGATTAATTAAGCTCATAATTATCTCAGCGGCAGCTGCCACACATGAAGAGTGACATAAACCATCGGGCGCCCACATGGACAGCAGCAGCCAGTAAGTCCTTTTTTTTTTGTTATAATAACATGCTGATGGCATATTCGAACCACTACGGGTCATGATAAGCCTCACCAGTCCATTGAGAAATTCCTATTCAAAGTCCAAAGGACGATATCGGGGAGAGCACGGTGTTTTGATTCGCCATTTGTTTAATATCATTATTTAGTTGTTTGGAATATCATGAACTCCATATTCAATCATTTCGCAGCCTCAACCACTAAATCGAGATATATATATATAAGTATAGGAGGTAAGTAATAATATTTTCATAATCTTCTTCCTAGTGCGGACATATAAAATACAGAAAATAAGTAAAGAATGATAATATTTTATATTTTTCTGTCGTTATACAAATAAGAAATATATATATTATCTTTCTGAATGAGTGGAAAAAAAAACAATTGGTGGGACAGTTTAATGTGGTCCGCCCAATTTGTTTAATAAGAAATATTTTCCAAGAGATCATGAGGATCAGAGGAAGTACTGCAGATATAAAGAAGCCACTCCCACACTTAAAGAATCATCAGCTCTTAATCAATTGATTAAACCGCATAATAATGAACGCTGACTATCGCCCATTGTTATAGTTTAGTACCGTGTTACGAGTAATTAACTTACATAACAAGGACTTCTGTGGGTGCAAACGATTAACATTTTTGGTGGTTTGCTCCTTCTAAGGTCATAAATTTAAAATTTCACAAGTGTTATCAATCATTTGTGATTATCTATAAAGCTTTTGGTCTAGTAATTGTCTGATTTGTGTGAGACGGAATGACTGTACATATCTCTAGATTAGTCAAAGTGTGCGTAATGTATTTTTTTTCTAGGTAAATGTGAAAATTCATTTCACTGGAATAATTACATCTGTGCTGCATACAATCAAGCCTCTAAGGCCTTTAGCAAAGAACAAGGGTATACAACCCATAACATCAATGAGAAAAGTCCGAAGGGCCATACAACGACCAGCCACAAGGGCCGGATTCCTGCAAGCCAGAATGACCGCATATAGCTGGACCAAAAGACCAATAGGTTTGAACTGGGACCACAGACCCGAAATAAACTCCACCACAATCGGAGGAAACAAACTCCAACAACCCCAGAAGCTCAACCAAAACAGCACAAACATACGGGAGAAAAAGCACGGAGAGCCAAACTCTGTCAAGCCGCCACTACAAAAATAAACAGGTCAATCGGTTCAGAACTGCAAATAGCCGCCTCAACAAGAAGTACACCGCGAACTCCATCCCACAAAAGGCTAGTGAAACAAACTTATTAGCAACAAGGAAAAGACTAAACACACAACAACAACAACAACCCAAAGGTTGCCGTAAAAGCCAAACAAAACAACCCAAAACCAATACAAAGAAGGCAGGCGCGTGAAATCCGCGCGCACCTGGGCGCGCGTGAGATCCCCAAGCGCCGGAAGAGTGTGACGAGAAGCGTCGTGAGCCGATGAACCCGGAAGTGTAACGCGTGGCCACCAAAAAACCATCAACCAACCGAGATCTAGCCATAGAGAACGACAAACCGGTGAAGCAAAGTCACTGGAGATGGAGGATAGACTAGGGAGAAAAAACCAAGAGGGAGGAACAGGGGAAGAGCGGGAGAGGAAAGAGAGAGACGGGAGGAGTCGCAGCTCCTCCTGTTGCCGGAGAAAACAGGGGGGTCGGTCAGGTACGAGAGAGAGGAGGCCTAGAGAGGGCAGACGCCCTCTCTCTAGAAACAGGAGACCGATAGGTGTGTAATGTCTCAAACATAGTATTTTACAAAAAAAAAACACTTACCATTTAAGGAGACTTTAAATATATAAAGGAAAATACAATTTCCACCTATAAGTTACTGGGTCTGTGACGCATTGAATTATAAACTTCAGTTTTGACACATTGCACTCGTTAACTACCAATGTTAGACACTTTTAACCCTAAATTACTCATTTCGATACATTGTACCCTTCAACTACCAATATTATACACTTTACACCTTCTTTCCGACAATAATATCCCTGAAGTTTAATTAAATGACAACAATATCTTCAATATATTCAAAATGTAGTAAAGATATTATCATTATTTTAATCTAAAATTTTGATAGAGGATACAATGTATTAAATATAATAGTTTAAAGTGTAAAGTATAAAAAATTTGTAATTTTATTTTAATTTATACTTACTTTTCGAGGAAACTTTAATAATTATCACGTATTTTTACTATATTTTATATAGTATTTTAATAATTACCACGTGAAAGTTAAAACTCTCATTCGGATCAGGTCTGACGATGTATGTAGCCATTGAAGAAGACCCAACACACGTTCAGTGAAATTCACGTGTTAAACGGGTAAAAGCCTGTCCAGTACTACACTTCCTGACATCTTTATGTCACCACCTTTTGAATTATTTAATTAGCAGGTAACCCACGCGCACCTGGCTTTTTACTTCTACATCACACGATTATATATATTAATTTAATTATAATGATGAATGACCTTAATCGAACTCTGGACCCTCATACCTAATTACACCATGATTGTTTTATTTTATTATGCACGGATCACGACCGAGGTGTACATTATCTTTGATGTCTTTGGAAGTTTACTTTTGGTGGTTGCACTGATTAATTAAGGAAGACCCACCAAAGGGGCATATATGGACATATACTGCATCGACGTGTGGAATTAATGCATGCTGATCAATTAGGTGTAGTGAAAAATGCAGGTGCCTAATCCGCATTAACCTAAACAGAACAATATATATATATTTATAATAGAAAACAGGCTGCTTCGTTGGATTCCTGAAACTTCTTTTCCTTCATGTTTTTTAAATTGGTCACGATCGGTAGTGACGAGACGTTCTTCTTTTTGCACAGTTTCTAGCTCCTCACATTAATCCCATTCCATGCTTGCTTTTTTTTTTTTTTTCAAACCATTCCATGCTTGCTTGAATAAGGGTGGTTTTGTGTTGTGTTGTGTTGTGTTGTGTTAGTTAAAATTTTAGGTATTTGATTTAGTGAAAAAGTGAAGAGATAGATAATTTTTTATAGTGAAAAGTTATGATTTAATAAGAGAGAGATTATATTGTAATATTTTATTGTAAGAGGGTGTAAAATTTTGTAAAATTTTACGTTGCAAGAATGTCTAATTTCCTGTATAAATAAAACGGTTTTTATATAGTTTCATGTTTGATCTTTTCTAGAGTGCCAAACAAAAAACAATGCTAGCTCTAGCTAAGGTAGAGCCTAGGGCGGCTTAGTCATGTCATAAAAATTAGACATTTTAATTTAAAAATTAAAAAATTAAAAATAAATCATAAATTTGTTTCTTGCCACTTTTCAGACGGTAACATATCTACTCATATTCTATATGTAATAAAATATTTTTTTTAAAAAATATAGCTTTTTTAGATATTAAGGGGTTGTTCGTTTATAAAAAATCCTTAGGAATTTTTGAATCCTCACAATTCTACAATCAAATATCATTTTTCACACCACATAAAATATAACTACAACACGCATATCAATAAAGTTAATATCACATAAATTCTCAAAACACAAAAAATCCTCACAAAGCACCTTAACCGAACATTCCCTAAGTATTTTAATTGGAGTATTCATTTTATTATTTTTGTAATTTTTTTAAAACTTTTTAATTTCAAGATTTGTATATCAAAATCATCAAGATCAAATGTATGTCATGCTTAAGAAATTTATTAAAAAAATAGGAAATAATTTGAGAATGAGAAGGTATTTTGCTTAGGAAAAAAATAGGCAATTGTGATGTTAGATTTTATGATAATAATTTATTCGGAATGATGTTATTATTTTAAAAAAAAGATTGATATAGATAACCTGTTATTTGTACAACTGCAAAGTTGTAGGAAAATAATTTATTGGAAATCAATAATGTTATTATTTTGAAAATAGACTTGAAAGCTTTATAGGCTGCGTTTGTGTACCAAAATTTTACCCCCTCTAAAATTTTAACACAATTAAATATTACAATATAATCTCTCTCTCCCCCATCAAATCATTACTATTTACTACAAAAAATATAAAAAATTATCTCTCTCTTCACTTTTTCACTAAACCCAATACCTAAAATTTTAACAACACTGAAATTTTACAACACAAACACAACCATAATGTTATTAGTTGATAGTGCTAATTTTTAGGATGTTCAAATTTTAATTTTAAATTTTAATTTTGTGAACTAGATGATTCTATTTTGTAGGCGGTTGTTTTTTTAATTCTTAATTTTAATATTACTAATATACTTACTACTTTAGGAGATATCGGACGATTGCCTTACCTACGTATTTGAGCCACCCCTGCAGCCTAGCTTGTATTTTCCGAAGGAGCTGGAAACTCCCAAACGCGTAAAGGCGTATGAGAAATTTTTACATGCCACCTGGCAGGCTTTTTGGATTGCTGTTTTGGATAAGGATGCTAACATGACACGTATTAGGTACTAAAATACTAAGGCTGCGTTTGCGTCCTAAAATTTTACACACTCTAAAATTTTTATACAATAAAAAATTACAATATAATCTCTCTCTCCCCCGTCAAATCACTACTATTCACTACAAAAAATATAAAAAATTACCTCTCTCTTCACTTTTTCACTAAATTCAATACCTAAAATTTTAACAACACTAAAATTTTACAACACAAACACACCCTAAATACGGGTCGAAGCCAAAAGGTAACCTAATCGATTAAGTGTTAAAAAAAAATACAAAATTGGTATATGTAAAAATTGATTTAGTTTATATAATATGAAAAATATCAATTTAGTCCCTGTAATTTTAGAAAGTGATAAAATTAGTCCCTGATGAATGACCAATAATAAAAAAAATAGAATCACAGAAATTAAATCGTTATTTTTCATATCACATGGACTAAAACGATTTTTACGTAGGATTAATTATGCATTTACCTAAAAAGAAAAAAACCTAATCGATTAAGTAGAGTTCTTTTAGCTTTATCTGCGGTGCTCTTCCCAACACTTGTCGACACGTCTGTATGTTTTCTCGGCGCCATCAATTAATTAACTATCAAGTTGGACTTTCTCAATTGGTCCAAGTGCTAAGTAATTAATAGCAAAAGGTAACACTAATATACATATATATATATATATATATATATATTTAATACAAATTAAAGTTCCTAGTCCCGTTTTGCTTCTTTCTGTCCTAATTTTAGCATGCAGCGGCTTGCATACCTAAATATGACGAAACTTTCTTTTCTCTAATGAAAATTTTCTTTTATTTACTTCTATTGAGATTTGGGAGAAATATGTAGATATATGATTTATATAATTTTTTTAGAGATATGGGGAGAATTATGTAGATAGATGATTTTAAAAAAATATTGAAATTTGTGAAAATATGTGGAGAGAGATGATTTGATTTAAAAAATGGTATAAATTTTGTTGACCAAAAGTTTAAGATTTTATTATTTGGTAACTAAAACTTTCAAAATTTTAAAAAATTCCTAAAAAAAATAATATTTTTTTGTTGTTGTTGCCAGACATAAGCTTAACACAAGAAATGATTTTTCAAACCCCCCCCCCCCCCTTTTCAATGTTATTCTCTGAGCATTATGAGTTGAAATAGTATTTCCCATTAGCATATAATATAAAAGAAATTGAAAATGATGAATCAATTAGTTTATTTTTATTTTGGGTTACATTTATTTTACGAGTTAATATATCACACTAATTTGATTTTTAATGAAAGATAAAGAATATAATTTTCAACTCACGTAGTAAACCCATACACTCATTGTTTCAAACCTGCAGGAAAACAAAGAACGTTTGGACTTCGTTAGGGGGCGTTTATTTCCCAATATTTCCACCTCTCAATATTTCTAAACAATCATAAAATAATCTTTCTCCTCATTAAATTATAAAATAATATTATACTATTCAATTAAATCTTCTTTCTCCTCACTTTTTCATAAAATACTATAATTTTTCACAAACCCTAATATCCAAAATTTCCAAAACTCTAATATTTCCAAAAAAAAAAAAAAACCATATAAACCACAAAAAAAAAGGGGTCAACTTCAATATCAAAAGAATCCATTAAACCACAATACTTTTTTAAAATAATATAATTATATTACAACAAATAAAGAATATATATTTATCCATCATGATTATTTGGACATGCGCTGCACCATCTTACGCATGCCACAGAGGTTTGTCCCAATAATACTCCCGACTTCCTTTTTATAATTGATTATAAAAAAAACGACAGCATAGATCAGTGGACAGAAAGGGACGTCGAAGAGTGTCGTGTCGTGTCGTGTGCGCCGTTCACTTCGGCTGTGGAGTTACTGCGATAGTTATTTTGCATTTTGAATGAATTGGTAGATTCTTCTCCTTCCGTTTGTTCTGTTAGTTTAGGTTGGTTCTGTTGTTAATTATGTTGTATGTAATTTATATATGGTCATGTCATGTCATGTCATGACAATTGACAGGGACTAAGCAATCGAAACCAAATTTTATTCTGCAATTATTATTGCATATTGATAAATTATGTTCCAATTGAATTATTGTCACGCTGTAGTCTGTAGAGACCAATTTGTTTTGTACTGACAATTTTTTAATTGGACGAAACTTGGGAAACACAGCCTAATTTAAGAGAGAGAGAGAAGGGGTCCCTCCAAAGATATGAGATTATTACTTCTACCAGCCTTCCCCAGATAATAATCAGGAGTATATGATAGTATTGTACTATTTTTAACTTAAATCGTGACAAGTAAATTGAGAAAAAAAAATGGTGATATAATTACTAATAACAAAAATAAAATACACAGAATGATTTGACCAATCTTCTTTCGTTCTTTTTTGGTTTTTCCTTTTTTTTGGCTTAGTGGAGATCTGGAAATGTCATAAACGTGTTCCTTTGAAAAGTTTACGGAGAAACGTTAACAAACTACTCTCTCTCTCTCGCCAGGAGAGATTTTTATTGCCATGTTCTGGTTAAACGTTTTGTCTCCTTCCGAGAGAGTTCTGTTTCCTTGCTGAATAAAGAGCCAAAAAGAGCCTGCACACAAGAAGACTCTCTAAGCTCTTCTGTTCTGTCAAAGAGCCTTCGTTTCTGCTCAGGAAACCGACTTGGTTTTGGCCATCTCCGTGTTTTGGTACGTGGGCATGTGAGATTTTTGGTTGGTTTGTTTGATCCTGTGGCTGAGACCAGCCTCTTCTCAAGCTGACCCCACTCGGGAATTTCAGATACAGAGCAATAAGTACTGGATTATTTGTCTGCTTTTCCTTTGTGTTCTCTGCATGTGAGGCGTGCTTCAGCTGTTCTATCCTTAATTGGATTCTCGGTTTATGGGCTTTTCTGTTGTTAAATCAGAATTGAAGAAGAGGTTCAAAATTGAAGTGTAAAGCTTAGTCTTGTTGGGTTATCTTTTCACCATGTATTGGTGGGCTTAATTATAATTTGAATATGTGGTTCTTTTCTTTCAACTGTACTTTGGTGTCGTCCTGTGAGTCAGTCGGGGTATTACCGAACTGAAACCATTTTTTTGCAATTGGATTCGAGTTGTCTTTTGTTGTTCAGAAAAACCGAGTCTTCCATTGGCTTATTAGCATAATTCACTTTTGGTTGATTTTCAGATTCTTATTCGTGGATAAGATTCTTAGTCGGATTGAACATGGATTTCAAGTGAAGATCAAAGTTTAGATTTTGGGTTTCAGCCGTTTGGTTTGAGGTTTTGGAGTCTGTGTTCTGGTTTGTGGAGTGAGAGGCTGAGGGGTATTCAGAGAGGGCAGGTGACAGCTGCAGAATCCATTAAACCGAGTATAGAATGGCTTCAGGAGCGGAGATGGACGGGGACAGCGATACAAACAAAGGTAGTATGTGGGTGTTGGATCAGAAGCTTGATCAGCCTATGGATGACGAGGCTGGAAGGCTTCAAAATATGTACAGGGAAAAGGTAAGTGCGTCTTCTTTCAAGATTCTCTCTGATAAGAGCAGTATTCGCTTGTAGTCGGTTAAAGTTGGGCAGCGATTACGACTTGTTAATGGCATTATACCTTTGATTCATTGAATCTTTTATGCTCCAGTTAATTTTGATCTTTAGGTTTCAAAAATCCAGAAAGAATTCTGTAGAATCAGTGTGGATGTTGTTGCAGGACTTAGGCTTGCACTAGGATTGACTTTCCTGTGCTAAACTGTGCAATTGAACTAATCACTTGGATGAGATGTGTACATGGCAGCCTATACCAAGTGCATGCATGTCTGGTTTAGGCTGTCATTGGCAGTGACTTTCAATATGGTAGCCTGTATAATTGAAGTAATTGGGTAAAGTGAGATCTGTAAATGCCAAGCCTTTGCCAGGTGTCATCTGGAGGGAATGGATAGATTTGGAGTTTATTTTAGTTGATATTCCACTCATTTGCGTTGCTGAGTAAAATTGTGATTCCTATAGAAATTATCAGCGCTATTGCTTCTGCGGCTTGCATTTCAAAGTCTTGGAGTGGTTTATGGAGACTTGGGCACTTCTCCCTTGTATGTTTTCTACAATACATTTCCGCATGGCTACGTTGAAGATCCTGAAGATGTGATTGGAGCCCTTTCCTTAATTATATACTCACTGACTCTGGTTCCACTCATCAAGTACGTTTTCATTGTGTGTAGAGCGAATGACAATGGTCAAGGTAGTCTTGATTTCCACGTATTACATTTTGCCCATTGAATATTTTTCTTGTGCATTTGAAAATTTGATGAAGGAAGTGGTTGGTAATACATTTTTACTATACTGTACTATTTTCTGTTTTGATATCTAAAGAAACAGCAAAAAAAATCTTTTACAAACGATGTAGGTGCTCTAATGCCTCTATCTCATTTCTTTTGAAATTGATCTAACGGTAGAAAGGACAGATATAACTGCCAGATTGTCTTATTTTTACTTATCTTTTCTGTCTTTTTCTTGGTTGGGGGGGAGGGTGGTTCTCCTTTTCCAACTGATGTAGTGTTTTGATGAGCATGATTACTGCTTCTTTCTCCTTTGAGCAATACAGGTTGCAAGTTTTGTTTCATCCACTCCATGTCCAAATATCAACCATGTAGTACTTAGATGTTACTGTAAACACCACCGAGTAGGCTGACATATATGTAAGAACCGTAAATAGGGTGTATAGAATTCTGATTCACTCCTTATTTAAAAATTAAGCCTCTATCTATTTACCACCGCTTAGAAAAGTGAAAGGAGGATGTTGTTTTAAGATCTTCTAATGCAATGAGTTTATAAACTGAATTTCTGGCTAAAACGAATTTGGTTGGTGAAGTCCTTAGCAGTGCCAAAATAAATAGATTGCAAGCATTGGCATTGAAGAGAAAATTAACTTTATTCAATGGGTGCTATACCTATGACATTGCTATACACCTTACTTTTTTAGTTATTGATTCTTCTTTTGATTTTGGTTTCTATCTTTAGACCAAGGTGAAGTAACTATATTGTGTTTTCTTAAATTATTATTTTTTCCTCCAAAAACTGGCCGTGCCTTCTGAGGCTATATAAGCAAACTGAAGTGATTATTTTGGTTGCCCGTATGTATTATTTAAGTTAGAAGAACATGAAGTGTGTTTTTAAAGCTTATCATATTTTGGTTAGGAAATATTGAACGTGTGTCTTTCTTGCAGTCAGTTAAATTGTGTACGCTGCCCATAGTTGTATGCCACAATTTACTATTGTTTTCATTCCTCATGTTGATTAGGCATATTTCTTCTCAAAATTTTCCTTTGATGAGGCACCATTAAGTTCCCTAAACTTATCTCTTTCCGGTGAAGGTGGAACGTTTGCTCTTTATTCTTTACTTTGTCGACATGCAAAAATAAAGACTATACCTAACCAACACCGGACAGATGAAGAGCTAACAACATACAGTCGTTCTACATTTCATGAACATTCATTTGCTGCAAAAACTAAGAGGTGGTTGGAGGAACATGCAATTAGGAAAAATGCACTTCTTATTCTTGTTCTTGTTGGCACTTGCATGGTGATTGGTGATGGGATTCTAACTCCAGCAATATCAGGTACACCCTCCTTCAAGCTGGAGTTGCCCATATTTTGTCTGTGTTCTTGATTTTTTTGTTCTTTTATCTATCGACTTCCTAGGCAATCTACCTGAAAATTCTTTGTTCTTTAGCTTTTCTTTTCAATATTTGGCTCACAATTAATGCATATCTCTATCTTGCACCAGATTAAACTAGTAGGGAAAATAGTCCAAAAATAAACTAATCACACAGAGGACATACTGTTTACTTGATTTGCCGCATTGGCCTACATCCATGAGCAGAGAATAATGGAGAAATTTGAGGAATGAAAGATAGAATACAATACTGGCAGGGGATGCTCAAAACCTTAACCCATAGTATGCTCAAAGTATCTCTGTATATTTTTTCTTTGATGTTACGGTAGGTGTCCATAAGGGTTTAACCAAGTGTAACTGGGTTAAAATAAGAGCACCCCAAATTCAAGCCACCTATCCAACAAAATAATGTGGTCCTGCAATCAGAAACTTAAATAAAATGAAGGACAAGGGATCGTGGTCTCAAATATAGTCGGTGTCGGAGAGAGATCATGTGATATCTCGCTTATCAGTTTAACATTGAGAAGAGATCAATGGTCCTCTTCATCTTGTGGGAATATCACCTAAAATCTTGAAATGTCTGTAATTATTCAAATGATATGACTTGATCCAGGGACCTTGCTTGTGGTAACCAGACACCCTATTTTGTTGTTTTACTACCTTACTGTTGATTCTCTTTGCTCTTATTAATGCAAATGTATATCTGAATAATGCATCTGCACGAATGTAGGTATACATAAACATAAGTTTCTGTTTATCATTAGAGCCCTCTTGGGTGTTCCTTATTTTCATTAATTTAATTTGCATGATCGAATACATAAAGCTGCTTATGGATCCTAAACGCCTGTTAGTTAAATTGTACTGATTTGCTAAGAAATCAGTGCAGATTGGGAGGATGTTAAAGCCTAAGATATGTAACATGCTCGTGATATATGTTTTTATTTAGAGTGTTCTGGTTTTTAATAATGTTAGAGTTGGCAAGTTTCTGACATATTTGGTCTCTCCTGTTTATCTGAAGAGCTAGTCTGACACCTTTACACTTGTCTGAACTTCTCTTTTTGGAGCATTGTATCAAGTTAGTGAATTAGGTTCTAAATTTTTTCTTCCAAAAAGTTGGATGTCCAAGTTAATTTTTAAAATTTTTTTTATGAATAAGCCAATCTCATTAGAAAAGTGAAGACAGTACAAAAGGACTATACCGAACTCACTAATTCAAACAAGCAAGAAAACTAACGAAATCAACAAAATCAAGAAAAGGGCAACCAAGCACCGAGTTCGCCCAACAGAAAAGTAAAGACAAGAAAACACCCTGCAACCTATCCAAGGACAAAGAACAATCCTCAAAACATCGATTATTACGCTCCCGCCAAAGGCTCCACCAAATAATAGCCTTAGCGAAAGGATTTTTGAGCCTCCTGTTCCAACACCACAACACATCTTCCACTTTTTCTGGCATAACACATTGAAGATTCAGAATGCAGAGCATATGAGACCACAACCCACCCGCATAAGGACAATGCAACAAGACATGACTAACTGATTCTCCACCACAACGACATAAGAAACACCAATCATCCAAGATCAAACCCCTTCTACGCAGATTATCGATAGTTAAACTCCTACTGTTGTAGGAAAGGCCAACTGTTTGTGGCTTTCCAATATATCTGAGCATTGACCACTAATATTTTTAGAAGTCACTTGCTTCTTCACGACACTCCTCACCCCATAGATGTATTACTGTAAGTGAAATACAAAGGAAATAACAGGAAAGGTTAAGAAGGAATCAACTGGATGAAACCCTTACAATCGTTTGAGACTTATGGGACTATTCAAGTTGTTTAGTATTTGCTAGACCCTGTTTTTACTTATTTTCCTTTTTCTTTTCTCAACTTCAACATGAATTTCACTGTAATTATATAGTTAATAACCTTGTTTTTGGGTTGTGTATTCTCTTTCCTGAAAGGCATTTAAGATGCCTGACCGTTTTATCTTTGCAGTTCTGTCAGCTGTTGGCGGAATCAAGGTAGACCATCCCCATATGAGTACTGGTATGGTATCACTCCTGGAACTAAAAAATTTACAGTATTTTCTCGTGTGTCTGAAAGTATTTACTCTACATTTATTTAGGTGGTGTTTGGATGTTTGGCCTAATAAATAACTATAAAATAATCTTTTTCTGCCCATCAAATTATCTCTTTTGATCACAATAAACATAAAAATTCACTCAACTCATCTCTCTCTTCACTTTTTCACCAATTCCCATAAACTAAAATATTTAAACTCCTAAAATTTTGGCATGCAAACACCACCTTAAAATCATGGACTGTAACAGTCACTTTTATGTGGTGCAGGTGTGGTTGTGGTTGTTGCAGTCATAATATTGGTAGGATTATTTAGCTTGCAACACTATGGTACAGATAGAGTTGGTTGGCTCTTTGCTCCTATTGTTCTGCTTTGGTTTCTCTTAATTGGAGGTATCGGCATATTCAACATCTGGAAATATGATAGTAGTGTTCTGAAAGCTTTTTCACCACTGCAAATATTTCGTTATTTTAATAGAAGAGGTAAAGATGGTTGGACCTCCCTTGGAGGTATTATGCTTAGTATAACAGGTAAACTTTTATTATCTTGACTAAACCACTTCTTGTTTTTAAGCTCATAAGGTCCTTATATTTGTTGCTTTTGGATTCTGAATGCTCCATATACATTACAGGTACAGAGGCGCTTTTTGCCGACTTATCCCACTTTCCTGTTTCGGCTGTACAGATCGCATTCACCACGGTTGTCTTTCCTTGCCTTCTTTTAGCCTATTCTGGGCAAGCTGCCTACATTATGCATCATCAAGATCATGTCAGTGATGCATTTTACCGTTCTATTCCAGGTATGTGCTAACTTCTTGTCTGTATGAAAGAATGCCTTCTTGTCTGTACTCTTAAAGAGGAAAAAAAATCAAACTCTTTTGTTAAAAGAGTTCTTGATACAGCTGCTCAATATTAAATCAACCTTGTTGGTTCTTTCTTATGGTGATTAACTTAATGAGAGTTACCCAATAAGTGACACTCATGAGGCACTTTCTCATAGGGTTGAAGGATGCATGCGAAACAATGTAGAATCTTCTTTCCTATATGTATCCAACTATCTTTTCCCTTTGAAGTAATTCAACAAAGTCTCATTTGCGGTTCTTATTTTGATGGGAAGGTTTAGCTGTTGTAGATTGAGGTCAAATGGCCCTTTGCATAAATAGGAGCATGAGTAGGATTACTGAATTGGAGGTTGATGATTGGCAGGGAGGAGTGGTTTATCTTTTCATTGCTTCAAATATACTTTCAACTCAACAAACTGCGTGTGTTTAGATACCCAATTTACGAGGGTTGGTAATCCTTAAAAGGGTTGTTGGGCTTCATACCCGTGGAATGAAGGACTGGGTGAAAGAACTGAAGATGTGTTCTTTCTGACCTTAGTACCAGTGGATGACTCCTGTAATGCATATTAGTGCAAACAGCAAAAATTTACTTCAGGTAGATGACCTGTTTCAGTTCACATTTACAGGCTAAGATAAAACTAAATTAATGAAAATTTTGAGTTATAGTCCCCTATTTGAGTCATTATGATCTGATCTTTCCAAAATTCATGTCAATAAAGCAATCTGCATAGGATGAAGTTTACCAAAACCAGTGTGTGAAGCAAGGAAAGAGTGAACTATTGCATGTTTCAATATTCCATGTTTCACATTACTTATCAAAAAAAAAATTCTATGTTTCACATTACTTAATAAAAAAAAAATTCCATGTTTCAGTGTGTGAAGCAAGGAAAGAGTGAACTATTGCTAATTTCAGTTTATGGATTGAATATTATTGCAATCTCATGAAGTATGAACCCAAACATTTAATAGTGGAATGCTTCAGGATCTAGTCCTCACAATGACGTCTCTTAACAGTTAACCCACTCTGTTCAATAATTGTCAATAATTTGACCGTGTTGAGTCTTTTGACCAATGTCACCCCATCGGGGGCTCAAGTGAGTCACCTAGCCTTTCTTTGGTCTAAATCTTTGTCTGTTTGATTAATTAAAGCTTCTAAACATGTGGTGCATTGTGTTCATTTGCCTGCAAAAAGTTTGAGTTCCTTAAGAGGGAGCTTGCCACAAAACACTCGAGATGCTGACTTATATAAGACATGGATAAACTCTTTCATGTGGCAAGGGTATCTTAATCATTTCCTAATTTTGTTCCGCAGACAGTATATATTGGCCAGTATTTCTTATTGCAACTGCAGCAGCAATAGTTGCAAGTCAGGCAACCATAACTGCAACATTTTCAATAATTAAGCAGGCTCTTGCACTTGGCTGTTTTCCAAGGGTCAAAGTTGTACATACATCCAAAAAGTTTCTTGGCCAGATATATGTTCCAGATGTTAATTGGATCCTTATGATTCTTTGCATTGCTGTTACTGCTGGATTCAAAAATCAAATCCAAATAGGGAATGCGTATGGTAAGTTTATCTTCAAGTTTAATGTTGGGAGTTTCTTTCACAAATTTTGTGTTCTGTTCAATATCTGTTTGCTAGGGAAGATGACAATGCAGTAACAGCATTACTATATATTCTGTTATTCTAGATATGAAATTCTTCATCCACATATAGATGACATCTTTTATAAATGCATAGTTCTAGATATACTAGTGACGCATCAGGAAAAGGGTTTCTTTCTTCCTTCCTGTAATGTTGTTTTTCACAATCAGAGGTTGCTAGGGAACCTCAAGACCACGTAGCTGTTGATGCGCTAATCAATTCTAGGTTTTTTACCGTATGTATCATCAATTTCAGCACCACCATATTTGTTTTCTTACAATTGTCCCCCCCCCCCTTCCTCCCAAAAAGTAATTCCTAGCTTCATCTCTGTTCATTCAATTGTGTTTTGGACATCTTCTGTGTTCAATTTCCAAATGTAACTTACACACATGTCACTTTGCTATAACTCTCCTTGAATTACTCATGCTATGATTTTATGTCTCAACATGTTGAATAGCCGCTGATCATGGTCTAATAAGACAGGTTCTTTATTTAATTCTGTGAGTGCTCCCTTGTGGAGGCATCATTCTTATTTTCTTCATTTTCCCCTGTTTTTCGTTCCTGCTTTTTGTTGCCTGTGATATCTGGTCCAAAACTTCCAAAAGAGACTTCTGTTATGTGATTGCCTGGGTGTGGTTGGCAATTTACAGGGACATTAGTTGATGTCTATGTTGGTTTTTTCAATTTTTATTGTTGGGGAAAAAGGTGAAATACCTACCAAGAGATTTATCACTTTTATATTCCCTTCAGAAATAGTTTTCAGCCAAAAAGTCCTTGAAGAAAGGAAAGAACCTAGTTCCAGCTGAGTCAATGGCTATAGCAATTCACGAGCATGTTCTGGTTTACGCTAGAAATTTAACTTAACCATTTGATATCCTCAAATTCATGGAGCCATGATTTGGTACATCAGTCTGTAGCACAATTGTATAAAAAGATTCAAAAGTTTATCAAAACATATATATTGGTCAACTAATGTAGCATTCCTTGTTCCTTTTCAAAAATAACTGCAAGACTTTTTTGAGGAAGAATTATACTGTACTCCCCACAAACTACTATCCCATTTGCAATGTGACCGCGAAACTGTCATTGGTGGCAATCAACCCCATAAAGTGGCACTTTTTGTGTAATGTACTTCTTTGGTTAAAATATAGCCGTTGAGATCTTAACCAAGAGGGTAAATTAAAAAAGAATTGGTAGTTTCGGAGTCGATTTTTGAGAATGATAAGGTGAGGGTAGAACACAAATGAATGTGATAGTTTGTCTTAGTAAAGTAAAATGTTTTAATTTTAAGTTGTCCAAAAATTAGAAAAAGGCTATCTTGGCAAATCTATGGATTTCATGCTATCTGTACATTAGAGCTCTCAAATGAGGGTTATCAAATGATGGACCTCAATTATTTCTTTTTGCACGCTACATGGTACGCTAGCTGCATAGGAAAAGAAGTTTTCTTCTAAGATTCATAAGAGCATGCATTGTAAGTAAATAACAGGCGAGACTCAAGAGTGGCTGAAGAAAAAGAATCTGCCGTAATGGTAAGATCTGGAAGAGAAATTTCATTCATTTGATTACTTTTTAGCTGTTACTTGTGAGCAAATTTTAAGCTCTTTTTTTCTTCTCTTCTCCTTACTTAAGCTTGAACTCAATTATGTATTATTCTATGACAGGAACGGCGGTTGTATTTGTAATGTTGGTAACCACATTCCTCATGATTCTAATCATGTTATTAGTGTGGCGCTGCCACTGGATCCTGGTCCTGATTTTCACTTTCTTATCGCTGGTTGTTGAGTGCACATACTTTACGGCTGTACTCTTCAAGGTTGATCAAGGTGGGTGGGTTCCCCTTGTAATTGCAGCAGCCTTTCTCGTCATCATGTACGTTTGGCACTATGGTACAGTAAAACGCTATGAATTTGAGATGCACAGTAAGGTTTCAATGGCATGGATTCTTGGGCTTGGCCCCAGTTTAGGACTGGTCCGGGTCCCCGGGATTGGACTTGTGTACACCGAGTTAGCAAGTGGGGTTCCCCACATCTTTTCCCACTTCATCACTAATCTGCCTGCTATCCACTCTGTTGTCGTCTTTGTCTGTGTGAAGTATCTTCCTGTCTACACAGTCCGAGAAGAAGAAAGATTTCTTGTAAAGCGGATCGGACCCAAGAATTTTCACATGTTCCGTTGTGTAGCGAGATATGGTTATAAAGACTTGCACAAGAAGGACGATGATTTTGAGAATAAGCTGTTTGATGGCCTCTTCTTGTTTGTCCGTCTTGAGTCCATGATGGACGGGTGTTCAGATTCTGATGAGTATAGTCTCTATGGCCAGCAAACCCTGCAGTCAAGAGATGGCCTATTGGATAATAATGGCAACTCAATTTCTTCCAACATGGACGCTATTGTGGACTCAATTATTCCGGTTAGATCCCCGGTGCATGTAAACAATACTCTAAGCTCATCCGGTCAGGCAAGTTCCCAAACTGAGACTGGCGAGTTTGAATTTCTAAAGAACTGTAGAGATTCTGGAGTGGTTCACATTATGGGGAATACAGTGGTGAGAGCAAGAAGGGATTCAAGGTTCTACAAGAAGATAGCTATTGATTATATTTACGCATTTCTTAGGAAAATATGCAGGGAGAACAGTGTGATATTCAATGTACCTCATGAGAGTCTTTTGAATGTTGGGCAGATTTTCTATGTATAATGCTTTGGTGATGTTTTAGATAGTAAATCATATTCTTTCACATGAGTGAATGAGTGAAACTGTAAATGCCTGGGCCATTTTTGCTCACTGTACTGAACATGGTTTATTATATGGAACATCTGATATGGAGCTATCTGGAAAGTACATACCCCCCCCCCCCTCCCCCCCACAAAAAAAAGAGGGAAAAAAAGTTCATTGGAAAGTGACAAATCCACTTGCAAACATAAAAGCCCAAATTAAAAGATCTCCAAGCGAAACTGCAGGTTCTTCTAGTGAAATATGGAGATCTTTGTTCATGCCCGTACACCGTGGCTCGAAAATCATCTAAATTGGAAGGCTCTTGTGCTTTGCTTGGCATATTTGTCTATTGTGGAGGAAGAGGGTGTATAGATTTTCTAGATTTTTTTTGCCGGATTCGATTCTTTTGCATTATCTTTTTTTTTTTCTAAGCAAACGTGAATATCATTCACAACATAGCAAAGATGCTGAGTACAGAGAGCCCTCCAAGGTCGGATACACAGGATAACCCGAATACAAACACTCACTCAGAACATCATCATGAAAAGCCCTAAGGGCTAGACAATTCATGGTCGTGAAGACCAGATACCAACAATTCATGGTCGTGAAGACCAGATTCCAACTGGCCATAAAGGCCTCAACAAGACAGACCCAAAGGTCTGTAGATTCTAAACGGGTCCACAGACCCATGACAGACAGAGACCGGGAGAGGAGGTGGTCATGCACCTCACTCTCACCTCCTCGAACCATAACAGCACCAATGGACACAAAGATCCATGACAAAAACAAGCAATAACAAACATCACGTATGCCCTAAAACCTAAAACAGAAAACCAAATACAACAACAGCAAGAATCGGCCAGAAAGCAGAGAAGAGCAAGGTCCCGAAGAAGACAGGCCGAACCACCCAAGGAGAGCCACAAAACAGGCGGCGGCAGCAACCGTCCCTCATGCGCGTGGCCACCGACGAGCTCCTGAAACGCCGGGATCTGCAAAATAAAACCGCCATGGAGGGGGACCAAAACAAGGAAAAAAGAGGAAGATTTCAGCAAGCACCGGTCAAAAGGGAGGGGGGAGAGGGAGGAAGGGGACGGCGGGAGGAGGAGAGGCTCCTCCCGCCGCCATGAACAGTGAAGGGGGAGGGGGGTCAGGCGAGAGAGGGGGAGAAAGTCTAGAGAGAGGGCAGAGGCTCTCTCTCTAGACTCGGGGGTGTGGGTTACTGATATTCTCCTTCGATTCTTTTGCATTATCAATCTATGAAGTGCCTAGTTTTGCGTAGTTGGCATGTTTTTGGGATTGAAAGCGGGATCGACCTTTCATTGCGAACTCTTTTTCCTGTGGACAATATGCGTACATACTACTAATGTCTTCATGCGTACTATTTTTTCTCTTCCGCCTCCCCCAACGACACCAACTGTTGTTCAGTAAGCTTTCCTTTCGCCAACGATAGTGCATGTCAACTCTCAACAATACGTTACTGTTTGTTAGCGAGTCAAAATTGTCTCTCCAGCCAAAAGAAAAAACTAAAAGGAGAGCCTGAGTTGTCTCCTTGGGCTGTTTCCCCCAGTCCACGACCTCGAAGGATTTATTTATTTATTTTTGTAATAATAAAGAATAATTTGCGGCACCTTTGTACACCGAACTCAATAGCAGATACCAATAGGAAGGTAAGTAGTCGCGAAACTGGATAAAAATCGGTCTAATATTTTCGATTTTACCATTGCAGAAGGGCATTTGTGGTCCTGACATCATACAGCGCACTATTATGTACAAAGTAGGTTGAAGTTAGTTTCTAGAAGATCGTTGAAGACGGGGGGATCTGCTTTAAGGATGCTACCTACAATAACCATATGCTGATAATTGGCAAAAAAAAATTTTTTTTCTACGTACTAACTTTTAATGCCACCCTTGCATTGCCTACGTACTTATGAGCGGTGGTCGGGACAAACCATAAATCTCAATAAATCTTTCCTGCACTCTAGTCACAATATTAGCCAAGATCATACAGATATGATTACTGGGGTTTTTCGGTTACAGCAGACTACTGAGCCTGGAAAATATTTAGGCTTGCCTCTTGTGTCCCTCGGTCGTGTGCGCAAGCTTGTAAGGAGATTCAGGAGAAGGTGGATCGACGATTGGCAGGGTGGAAAGCCCATAAGCTTGAGAAAGCTGGTCGTACGGTCTTAATTCAAACGGTAGTGGCCGTTCTACCTTCATATTATATGTCAGTTTTTCTCCTTCCCAAGGTGGTTAGTCGAGCCATTGATGTGCGCCTAAAAATTTATGGTGGGGTTTTGACAGTGCTAATCGCCATTTTCACCCGACGAGTTGGGAAAGGATTTGTAGACCAAAGCTTTGGGAGGCCGCTGGGTTTGAGGCGTGTGGAGGACCTTAACCGCGCTTTTGTTGCAAAATTGGGCTGGTAGTTTGTTGTGGACCAAAACATCCTTTGGACTCGAACTTTGAAAGCGAAATATTGTCCGAATTCATCTTTATTTCGTGTACAGCCTAGACGTGGTGCTTCTTGGGTGTGGCAGAGCATCCTACAAGTGCGATATATTATTGAAGCTGGGTTCTGTTGGGGGGTCAAAAGTGGGGACTCTATCAATGTGTGGTGTGATCCGTGGGTGCCGGAAGTTCACGGTTTTACTCCCCATTTGAAATCTGGTGTATTGGTGGATAGGCTGATAAATAAAGTGCGAGATCTTATTAATAGGATTACATGGAGCTGGAAGGAGCCGTTAATCAGAGAAATATTTGAAGAACCGTCAGTTGAGGCTATTATTAGTATTCAATTAACTCGCTCAGGTCAAGAGAATAATAGCCTACGATGGGTGTTTAACCCCAAAGGTATGTTGACAATCAAATCAGCCTACTAAAAACATCGATTTGTAGACATGGGAGGCCTTTTGGCTGCTGATTGGAAACGTGTACGGAAGATGAAAGTACAACATAGGTTGAAGCTTCTTTTTTGGAAGCTGGCTGCATCGGCTCTGCCTCTTCGCAGCAGTATGAAGTTTCTCAATGCAGCCCAGGAGGTAAGTACTCTGTTATGTCCAATATGCAGAGTTCATGAAGAGACGAGGGAGCACCTATTTTTGGGTTGCTGGTTCAGTATTTATTTATGGAGGGCAGGATCATGGTCTTTTAATTCGGAAACTTTTGCTGATCAACCATTGGCTGTTTGGTTAAAATTTATTCTGGACCCTTCAAATTTACCATTACATGCCTGAGATAGGTGGCAGGAATTTATGCTAGCTGTGGTTATTATGGTGGACTCTATGTGGATGCACCGAAACAATATTGTTCATGGAAAAAAGGAGATGGATCTTATCATGGCTATCCAATCCGTGCAGAACAGATTTGCTGCACACAAGGAAGCCAGGAGTACCCAGGAGATTTCGACAGCGGCTGTTTGGCATCCACCTCTACCAGGTTCTCTAAAATTTAACTTTGATACTGCAGCTTTTCATAATGTGTTATGGGCCGTAGTTGTTTGCAGAAACAATCATGGTGAGATAATGAGGATTCGGCTGCATATAAGAGGGGCCAATCCCTTGAAAGGGGAGGCAATAACTGCTAGAATGACTTTTGCTATGGCAGAGACAACTGATATGGCTGAGGTTACTATTGAAGGTGATTCTTTGCAACTGGTGAGTGGTGACCCAAGTCCAAAATTGTGAGATACTGCCCCAACTGATATGTACCGCAGAGTGTTATTGATTGTAATATTTCTGACTGTGGAGGCATAATTTGCCCTCAATGAAGTTATTTCAGGGTGCGTAGAGAAAAAAAAACTATTAATGCCACCCCTTTTATTTCTTTATGTTCCTATAGAACTGGAACGAGATTTCTCTCTTTGTGGGCTGTAATAGAATTTACACAATATGTGAAAGGTGTACTTAACTCAACTCCTAGAATGACTTTTGCTATGGCAGAGACAACTGATATGGCTGAGGTTACTATTGAAGGTGATTCTTTGCAACTGGTGAGTGGTGACCCAAGTCCAAAATTGTGAGATACTGCCCCAACTGATATGTACCGCAGAGTGTTATTGATTGTAATATTTCTGACTGTGGAGGCATAATTTGCCCTCAATGAAGTTATTTCAGGGTGCGTAGAGAAAAAAAAAACTATTAATGCCACCCCTTTTATTTCTTTATGTTCCTATAGAACTGGAACGAGATTTCTCTCTTTGTGGGCTGTAATAGAATTTACACAATATGTGAAAGGTGTACTTAACTCAACTCCAAAAGACGCCTTGAGGAGTGAGGGATGTCACAACCTTATAAGGAGCACATTGACACACGTGGAAACGGGTGACGGTGTGACCACAAACTAGGAATATTCCACTGAAACCATAATAGAATTTACACAATATGTGAAAGGTGGGTCTAACTCAACTTCAAAAGACACTTGGAGGAGTGAGAGATGTCACAACCTTATAAGGAGCACATTGACTAGTTTCTCTAGCAATGTGGGACTTCCAATAAGCTGCAATTGTCCTAGATACTATTTAGTTTTGGCAGAATAAAGTGAGTCATCAGCTTATTGGTTTTAAGTTGCAAGAGAAGCTCTGCATGATTCCTCACCGTTATTTTGAGCATCTTTGAGTGTGGCTTAACTCGACAACTTCAAGTACTAGATGGTGCCCTCCTTTGGGGCGCCTGAAGTGCAATGTTGACGTTGTCATTCAAGGTCGAGTGGTTGTTTTAGCCATCTGTTTTAGAGACTCGGGAGGCTCCCTCTGTCATGTGTACACAGAACGATTTTCCAACATCAATTCTCTCTTTGGAGAATCTTCTGCGCTTGTGGCTGCAATAAATACATCTCTGAATTCTGATTGGTGTTCTGTTGATCTTGAGACTGATTATTTAGTTCGTAGTCAGCTGTTGTTAGATTGCTCTCAGCAACCCGTTCCTATTTTGGAATCACTGGTGAAGAGTTTGTGGGAGTTCTTTAAACACAAGCGGGACTGCCGTCTGTTTTGGATCCCGCAATCAAAATAGACTCTCATCTTATCGTTAAATGGGCTTTTGATAGGCAGTGTTTTGGTGTTATTTCTCCTCCTTGTATTTCCGATCATTTTCTGAGACCTTGATACTTGGATTTTTGGTTGTTCTCTGTTTTTATTGTTATGAAATTCTCAGTCACCAAGAAAAAAAAAAGAGAGTAACCTATATTTGCATGTATTTCTTAGTGATACTATTTTTTTTTTTTTTCTGAAAACATTCTCATCGCATAGCTTAAAAAACAGAGTTCACCTCACAACTTAAAATACTGAAAGGAATACAAGAAATAGCAACAAAGCCAGAAACAGAAGAACGAGCCGCCCATTGCTCCAGGAGGTGAGCTTGTTGCTTGAGTCTTTTAGGAACCCAGTGAAAAGACCATGCAGATTGAGCTTTAAAAAGCAGCCGTAGAGATAAAACCATGTCTTCCATGCTTTCCAACAAGGAGAAAAATGGGGATTGCCTAAATCCGTCTCAAGGAGTTTGGAGTCAGTCTCGAAAATAATACTAGTTCCGTTCTTCAGCAAGGTCACTTCAACAGCACGAACACATGCCAATGTTTCACCTACGATAGGGTCCATAGCTCGAGAAGTTTTGTAAAGCGGATCGGACCCAAGAATTTTCACATGTTCCGTTGTGTAGCGAGATATGGCTATAAAGACTTGCACAAGAAGGACGATGATTTTGAGAATAAACTGTTTGATGGTCTCTTCTTGTTTGTCCGTCTTGAGTCCATGATGGACGGGTGTTCAGATTCTGATGAGTATAGTCTCTGTGGCCAGCAAACCCTGCAGTCAAGAGATGGCCTATTGGATAATAATGGCAACTCAATTTCTTCCAACATGGACGCTATTGTGGACTCAATTATTCCGGTTAGATCCCCGGTGCATGTAAACAACACTCTTAAGCTCATCCGGTCAGGCAAGTTCCCAAACTGAGACTGGCGAGTTTGAATTTCTAAAGAACTGTAGAGAGGCTGGAGTGGTTCACATTATGGGGAATACAGTGGCCGTGAGAGCAAGAAGGGATTCAAGGTTCTACAAGAAGATAGCTATTGATTATATATATGCATTTCTTAGGAAAATATGCAGGGAGAACAGTGTGATATTCAATGAACCTCATGAGAGTCTATTGAATGTTGGGCAAATTTTCTATGTATAATGCTTTAGTGATGTTTTAGATAGCAAATCATATTCTTTCACATGAGTGACACTGTAAATGCCTGGGACATTTTTGCTCACTGCACTGAGCATGGGTTATTATATGGAACACCTGATATGAAGCTATGTGGAAAGTACTTATCCCCTCCTCCCCCAAGAAAAGAAAAAGTAATCGGAAAGTGACAAATCCACTTGCAAACATGAACTTCGAGAGCAATGGGTTAAAAGTTCCAATGCCAAACATAAAGAGAAACTTCCCGTAGATCGAGTCAAACCGCAAAGGAGAGGAGAGCATTTTAATCCAGACCCATTCTATCGTTTCTGCGTTCTAGTTGTTCAGGCCCCGTGCATTTAGATGGGTGATTGCTACTTTCTAGTCTTTGGATATTCGTAAATTCTAAATGCCTCATGCCTTCCCTCGGGTTAAAGCTCAGACATTGAACTTGAAAAAGAAGGGGTTTTTTTTTTAATGTTTCATGCGTTCTGCTATCCTAGTACGTGCTCGAAGTCTATTAAATCTGTGAGTCCTAGTTTTCAGGATTAAGGCAACTCGAGAGGGGGGTGAATTGATTTTCTAAAACTTTTCGGTATTGACCCCCAAAGATGTGTTTGCAAATAAATATTACTTTAACACAAATATATAATATGCGGAACTGTAAATAAGTGCTAAAGTAAGGAGTAGGGATAAGAGAAGCAAACACAGTATTTTTAGGTGGTTCGGCAAACCCGCCTACATCCACCCCTCAAGCTCCTTCACCGAGCCTTGAGGTTTTCCACTATTCTCCAATAGCTTTACACACTAGCTTCCGGGTGCTAGTGAACCGTACAAGTGTTTTCTCCCGGGCTCAACACTCAAACCCACCCAAGTGGTTTTTTTTGGCTCACCACTCACAACCTCACCAAGCTTGAGATATACACTCTCAAAGCTTCTTCTTTAGTGAACAAGCTCACTAAAGGAAACACCTCTTTTGATAGGTAGATTGAGGAACAAGACTCTCTCAAAGAGTGGATATAAAAATGGAAAGCTCTATCTCTTTATTCACACAAAGACAAGGATATGAAAGTGTGTTTTGTGTGAATGTTTAGAATATTTCTCAAGTAGTAGAAATGATATGTGGTCGTTGGGTTATCATTTTAGACGAAATGAAGGTGTATTTATAGGCCACATATGAAAACTAGTCGTTTATAGCCGTTGGAAGTTTTTGCTAAAACGAGCCGGTCGACCGCTTCAAGTTACCGTTATTCCAACGGTCATATTGTCAGAAACTCAACGGCTCTTTTGTCAAAACCAACTGGTCGACCGCTACATGAGGCGGTCGAATTATCGGTCGACCGCTTGAACAGCCGGTCGACCTCCTCAACTTAAGCATGATCCGGTTCTTTTAAAAATAAGGTTTTTGACCACTTTTAAACACCCAATTTGGAAGACATATTTCCCATAAGTATATGAAGGTTTAGAGGTTTGATTGGGGTGTTTTTAAACCTATAAAAACATTTTAATCTTTCAAACAAAACTTAAAACGGTTTATGCACGTTTTAAAATATATGCAAGTGAGTGATTCAAATCCTTGTCAAATGTGAAATAAAGAGTTACAAGGATTATACCATAAGGTCTTGAATCTTCACTTTAAGCTCATTGCATCTTCTTGTTCTTCTTTCTTTAAGGTTTGACTCTTTTCGTCAAGTTGTCTTTATCTTTGAAGATGTCCATTTTGTAAACTCATTCATTTATTGTAATCATCAAAATCTCGATTGTGGACAAAAGTCAACAAAATCAAGTGTCATCAATATTCTAGATTACTTGAATGGACAAAATCTTCAAACAAGCTACAAATTAAAAGATCTCCAAGCGAAACTACAGGCTCTTCTAGTGAAATATGGAGAGCTTTGTTCATGCCCGTGGCTTGCATGAAAATCATCTAAATTGTGGAAGGCTCTTGTGGTTTGTTTCGAATATTTTTCTATTGTGGCGAAGAGTGTTATAGATTTTATAGATTTTTTTTGCACCAAATCATCTCGAAGGTCTTAGAAAAAAAATCATCTCCAAGGAATTTTTTTTTTAAATAATGAGGGATAATTTGCAGCACCCTTATGTACCGAGTTCGGACGGTCACGAACCTAACACAATTTAACCACATTGAAAACTTGATGTCACATGCTAAAAAGACACATATTTCTAGAGAGAGGCTCTGCCTTCTCTCTAGAACTTTCCCTCTATCTTTTTTCTTATTGTCTACTTGCGCCCTTGTTTTGAGGAGGCGGGAGGAGCTTTGTCTCCTCCCATTTTCCTCTCCTCTTTGGTAAGATCTTTTTTGTACAAATCTTGTGGTTAGCTATTTCCTCTCTTTTCTTTGTTTGGTTGTTGCTTCTGTCTCCTATGTGGGATTTTGTTTCGTTCCTCCTATCGCCTCCTATGTGGGGTTTTGTTTCATTTCTTCTATCGCCTCCTTTGTGGGTTACCACCAACCCCAAATTTGTCCCTTTTTCGGTGTCCCACCACCGCTCTTCGGTGCATAGAGTCACACGCTCTCCTCTGTGGGTGTTTGGATCTCTCGTGCGCAATTGGAACGACGCCCTCGCTCTTTATCCTTCGTTTTTTGTTGGGAGCTATTGTGTGCTCTTTCACTTTTTCTGGCGCTTGCATGAAGGTTCGTTTGCGGAAGAAGGATCGAGGTACCTCCGTTGCATCCTCTCCTCCGACGAAAGACACTGCCTTTTGCGGCGGTCATGGTTGTGAGGCCTTTGGGCCTCCTTAATCTTTGTGGGCCTTCCGGCTCAGTTGTGGTCTGCAGGCTTGTGTGTCCTATTTGTATCTGTGGGCTTTTGGGCTTTTTTGTGGTGTATGGACTTCAGGTCCTTTTCAAATGTTGTAATGGGCTTCAAGCCCCATGTCAAATAGTCGACCCAGTGGGCCTTTTTGTATTGTGCCAGTTATTTTGTAATGTTCCCCACTAATTATATAATATTTCAATGTTGCCTAGAAAAAAAAAATTGATGTCACATCACAGCAAATCCAAACACGTAGGCTGTGTTTGTATTGTAAAATTTTACCCTTCTTAAAATTTTAACACAATAAAATATTACAATATAATCTCTCTCTCCCCCATCAAATCATTACTTTTCACTATAAAAAATATAAAAAATTACCTCTCTTCACTTTTTCACTAAACTCAATACCTAAAATTTTACCAACACTAAAATTTTACAAAACAAACCCACCCGTAGAATGGTACTCAACATGAATATTTGAACCCGGCGCCGGCGGTCGCCGCTTTTCGTACAACCAACCATGGATATCTTCTTCTTCCTTATTTTTTTTTTGGAGTATTTGTACGAGGATCACTGGACCTGCCCCTACCAATAAGAACTAAGAAGGTATGTAGTCGTGAAACTGGATAAAAATCGGTCTTAAGATTTTCGATTTTACCATTAATGTAGTAGTGCATTTGTGGTCCTGATCACATGATACAGCTAGCGCACTATTATTTACAAAGGTAGGTTGACTACAATAACCACATATGCTGATTATTGGCTCTCTTTTTGTACGTTTTGTTTATCAGCTGATCAGCTGGTTTAAGAGCATCTGCTTCTCCTTCTTTTTTCTGTTTTATTTTTGAAAAAATACATTTTTTACCTCTTAATTATTATATAAACTATAATAATTATAAAAAATATGAAAAATATAAATACATTTTTGAGGAGAGAATGACGACGTCAAATTAAGTTTCATAGTTCGAAAAGCGACCGAATCTGCTTATTGTCACCTCTCGTGGACAGCTTTGTTTGTCGCCATGCAAAGAGTCAGTATTCAAAGGCTGCAGCGTCTCGCTGGAATCCACAGAAATTTCATTATTTATTATCGAAAGAGCCACCGAATCTGCCAATTTGTCTCCTCTTGTGGACAGCTTTGTTTGTCGCCATGCAAAGAGTCAGCATTCAACGGCTGCAGCGTCTCGCTGGAATCCACAGAAATTTCATTCTTTATTATCACATGCTGGGGCCGGCCCCTTGCCTTCCTTTGCTCGTGATTTTAGTGAAACGTCGTACTCCATTTTTCTACTTCAGTCGGCCCTCAAGTACCCTATTGCTCTTCTTTCAGTATCACACGTCTCGGATACTTTTATTTATCATCAAACTCTTTTTTTTAAGGTCCTCAAATAATGAACTATTCTAAAGTCAGTTAAAAAACTATCACCATTTAAATTCGAATTTCTCCCAAAGAGCAAGTTTTGAGTCTTAGTCACAGCATGAACACTACTAAGCCACCACCCTAGTAATTATTGATTATAAACTCATTTGGCAGCACTTGTTAGAAATAACAATTTTTTTACTTTAGATAAATGAGACACCCAATTATGAAAAACTCAATTAAATTTATTACATCTCACTTATGAAATTAAAAGATTACAAGGGTGGCTTATTTATAAGCCAAAATTTTCCTACACCCCACATTGCTACCACATTTCAACACTCCCCCACAAACTTTAGGTGGACAATCCGACAAACCTTGAGTTTGGAGTTACAAAAATAATTACAAGAAAAATAATAATAAAAATTACCGGTACTGAACTGAAAAATTGTCGGTACTGAATCGGGAGATTGTCGATACCACGCACTAGAGACTAAAAGATTTGGTACACTCCCCGCGTCGATTAAGTAATTATATGGATAGACCCGCTTAATACGCTATTTCTGGTCTCTTATACAACAACAACGTGTACAAGACGCCAAACCTCTGCCATAAAAATTGATCATGGGACGAGATCGGTAAGATTTCATATACCCACATCCATATTTAAAATAAATAAAGAAAAAAAACCATGTGCAGGTATATCATCCTCGTTGCATCGAGGACGCGAAGCGCCGACGTCTGTGTCCATCTGGTTTTTTGACTCCGGCCAAATAAAGCCTCAGTGCCTGAAGATGGATTGAAAAGCTCATGAGATGGTGATCGATCTATGAGATTTCTGTATGAAATCTCACGGCCTCCATCAAATATTTAAGCGACTGGAAAAGCACGCAAAGAAAAGAAGTCATGTTCACTGCGGGAGAAATATTTTTCTGCATGTCTGGGAAGCCTGAACAGTGAGTAGATGACGACTTGTTTGATGCTCCAGGTTGTCCACGCTAAAAATGCCATGACAAATATAAAAAGTACGAAACACCTCATTTGCGCCAAATCAGTTACCAAAGATTTGTGTTGCTCCAGAGGTTACTGCAGTGACTATAGCGAATACCATGTTCAGATTTTTTTTTCTTTCTAAACACGTTGGAACATTTTATTGCTAAATAGTTAACCATAGTCACATACAAGGATCTGAGGTAGGGAGGAAGAGTTAATCCTACCGTTGTGTTTATAATTTATACAACCATTTAGCCAGAAAATTTCCTTTCTCTGAGAATCCAGATTAGCTGCCAGCTTGTCCGTTCAGACAACATGCTTCTGACATTATAGATTTTCCCGGACAAGGATTCCCTCCTAAGAGGGAATTACTTAATGGGTCCACCATTGGATGGATGACATCACATTAATGAATCCATCCAATGGTCTGTATTAAATGTTAAAAAATACAAAAAAAAAAAAAATTTCTTAATTGATTCATTAATGTGCTGTCTTTATTACAGACCATTAGATGAATTCATTAGATGTCCGGATTTCCCTTCTACTCCCAGTCGGGTTGGATTCTATGTGAATACCATGTCAAGAATTAACTTGCCTTATATATATGTTCCAGTAAATATCCTAGTTTAAAAGTAGGTGTAGGTAAAAAAAAAAGGTGTAAATGATACTATGTATACAGTTGTTTTGAAATCGAAGGAATTATAAAACAAACGAAAAAAACTATATAACTATGTCCAAATGGGAAGTTGACAATGAAACATGTTCTGGTTTTAAAGTTACATAATATTTTAGATTCATTGAGAGAAAACAAAGCGAATAAATTGGACTGGTAATGAAAACGCCTGTTCTTGTGAGACTTACCGGGGAATAATCCCAAACGAAATTTAGGTTATGTTTGTGTTGTAAATTAGTGAAAAAATGAAGAGAGATAATTTTTTATAATTTTTGTAATTTTTGTAATTTTTTATAAGAGAGATTATATTGTAGTATTTTATTGGAAATTGGTGAAATATTTTGTAAAATATTTGTTGCAAACGCAGGCTTAATTGCGCTCATTTAGTGAAGGAACTGTTGAGAATAGCATCAGAATTTGTTGGGATTCATCTTTTAATTCAATGTATGCGTGGATTTCAACTTAGACTTGTTCCTATTGTGAAGGAACTGTTGAGAATAGCATCAGAATTTGTTGGGATTTAAACATGTATCTTGAGCTGATTCATTTTTCTTGTTTCAGTTTGTAATGTCGTTTCTGATTTTATGATCTGCAGCTCCCCAAAGGAGCAGGCTCTGGTTAGGTTGATTGTCTCTTCCATTACCAACCTAACAGGTGATCTACAGTGATACTCTGTCGCCGTTTCTGTTGAGTTCACAACGTTTCTCTTTTTATATTTCCACTTTCTGAAGCCAATTGGCTATTGTAGATTCCATCTCTCAACCGTCAGTAGTCAAATGCCGAGCACAATAAATGTATTCCCCTTTTGATTTCAGGAAAATACCACTGCACGATCACCTCTCGTGAGACGGAAGAACAATCTGCGTCAGTTCCTAATTTCCCATGTGGTCAAAAGAATCCGTCTGTATATATTCCAAAAATTCTGCTGAAAATTCATAAGAGGTTGTTTCAAAATATAAGAAATGATATGGGTTTTGATATTTCAAATTCATCAACCTTTTGGCATCCACTTTTATAAATCGCTTACTTTCCGCATCACTTTTTATCGGTTTCTCACAGAGGGTTGCTGATAATGTAATTGTTGATGCGTGCGTGATATATGTTGTTAGCCCACTTCCTAGTAGTTTAAGTTTTTGGGATTAACGGTTTCCAACAAGATGTTAGAGCCTTCTTTGTCTAGAAGGTCTCGTATTTTGAATCCTGAGAATCCCTGCTTCTTCTGTTAAAATTCTGGTGTCTGATCTGTTTACATTGACTGGTCCGGTCCACATGCAGATGTTGTGTGCAGAATCATTTGGAGTTTTAAGAAATTATGAAAACATATTGCATTCATAAAGAGCACTATAGTTAGTACATGAGATTAATAAGAGTTTAGAACAGAGGGATTTTTTAGAGATGTAATTTCTTATAACTTTCTGCAGTGACTGGTGTGCTCATCAAATCTTCTTGGCTTATACAATGCTGACTAATATATGCAACAAACTTGAAAATTTTACTTCTGTTCTCAATTCTTTTAGAAAGTGGAGATATAAATGGGAAATTAAGTTGGCTGCCATATTATGTCATCGATAACAGGGATATAGAATTGCCAAATTGGATTTGTGCAGGGTTGATGCACAAATACGGAGATGCACAAATTCAGAGTCTTCATTGGAGAAAAAACACTTCAAGGATAAGAACCAATTGAGAAAGCATATCCAGAGAGATTAACCGGTGGAAGAGGGAAAAATCAGTTGAGCTGGGAAGCAAATGGCTTCAAGAGTGCAGACAGATGAAGAGGCTGGTAAAGGAGGTAGTGTGTGGTCTTTGGATCAGAAGCTTGACCAGCCCATGGAGGAGGAAGCCAAGAGGCTTAAAAATATGTACAAGGAAAAGGTTTGATGCATTTAACTATTTGGGCCTCTCTCTCTCTCTCTTTCTAATAAGTTACCGGGAAGATCTACTTCAACCTCAATTGCACATTTGACTAAGAATCGGCAAGGCTTTTGATGTCTTGTGCCAAGTTAATTCTGTCAGCTATAGTTTGTTTAAGGATAATGGAAGGAAATGATGAAAAGAATTCATGGATTTTGTTTGATGAAGTCTCTTTTTAAAATCTTGTTTCCTCTCTGGTTAAATTGATTGCATGATCCGAGATGGACATGGCCAGAGTATATGAAGCTTGCTCTGACTAAAATAAGGACACAGTGAACATCTCGGTAGTTGTTTTGTTACAAAGCAGTCCTCTCTTTGCTGATTCATTTGTTTTTCTACAGAAATTTTCAGCATTATTAGTTCTGCAACTTGCATTTCAAAGTCTAGGAGTAGTCTTTGGAGATTTGGGCACTTCTCCTTTGTACGTTTTCTACAACACATTCCCTGATCGAATTGAAGACCCAGAGGATGTGATTGGAGCCTTATCGTTGATTATATATTCCCTTAGCCTTGTTCCGCTCCTCAAGTACGTACTTATTGTTTGTAGAGCAAATGACAATGGCCAAGGTAAACTAATCTTTAAAGTTATTTCATGCAATTATGTCCCACGCAAATATAAGCCTTTGAAGACTTCTTTACTATTTTTTTTACCACTTGACGTGACAAATATACAATTTTTTCAATATTTGATGGTTCCAAACAACTGGGAGTCATTGACACTATCATGGTCTTTTATAGTTATGCCTTGTCTTTCATCATTAGTGAAAGGATCAATGCACTTGATGACTTCTACCTCTTTCTCTTGTTTCTTTTTTTCTTCATTCTGGTATAGTTTATTTCTCCTCCATTCTTATCTTTATTCCTCGGGAAAGGCAAATTTTAGTCAGGACCCTGACCCTCTCAATTGGAGCCAGCTTAATTATGGACTGTTGATGATATTAAAGTACAAATGTACAACAATAAACATCCAAAATGCACCCACTGACGTGACTTGTGAAACCAGGAAAAATTACCTTTCACCTTCTGTGGTGGAATCCAATATGAGTTTCAGTCTCTAACGGGCACCTTGAAAGCAACAAAATTCTGTAGCCCTTTGATTTTCCTACATGTCCTGTGGACGGAGGGTTTATTATGAATTTATGGTTGGGAAATTTTTTAAAGTGTTTTCTCTTGTTGTAATCTGCTGCGACAGATTGTGTAGTTGTGTGCTTGAGAACTTTGGGTTCTTTGCGTTACCCCATTCCAGGCTTGTCCTGCTCTATTTGCCAACTTGTCCTGTATTTGTTGGTGTTTTCTTATTATTTACTGACATTTTCCAAAAAAAATGATAATAAATAACAGAAATGGCAAAAGAAGCAGGAAATGAATATCTTGAAAATATTGAACATAGAAATGAAAATACCCTAATTTAATATGGAGGACTATATCACTTGTCCATGCAGAAGTGGAAAGAAAGAAACATCAAGTTCTATGCTGATATTGCTGGTATCTACAGACTGCATAATATTGTTCGTCACCTGCTTTACATCAGTCTTAGTATGCCTGTAAAAGTTAGTTATTTACTCTCCACAACTTTGGATTAATCAGAGACCATCTCCTATAATCTATGTATATGTTGGATCAATCAGAGCCATCTTGAGAAACCTAAGTTTATGTACCAAATTGATCTTTTAGAAGAGATAAACTTATATGTGCATGTACTTCTTAGTGATACGATAGATAAAAAGGAACCTCTCACACTGTTTACGATAAATTCGTTTTCTCCTAGAGCTAGTTTTAGTTATCACTTATTAAAAATGAAACAATTCAATGGCCTGCTTCTTACGGTGGTATGGGATAAAACATATCACGTCTTTTCTTGATGAGGCATGTTTCCTTACCTGATGCTGATGTTACTGAGTTCCTCAAACTCATACTCCACAGGTGGAACATTTGCTCTTTATTCACTACTCTGTCGACATGCAAACATAAAGATTACTCCTAACCAAGAATGGTGTGATGAGGGTCTGACAGCGTATAGCCGTTCTGTAGTCCCAGGACAATCATTTGCTGCAAGAACTAGAAGATGGTTGGAGGGAAATGCATTCAAGAAAAATGCACTTCTTGTTCTCGTACTTACTGGCTCTTGCATGGTGATTGGGGATGGGATTCTGACTCCTGCTATATCAGGTATATATCCCTCATGCTTGAACCCTTGACCTGTCTGCAATTCTGAGTAGTTCATTCATGAAAAAACAGATTAGTTTTCGTACAAAATGAGTATTCTCTATAACCGGCCACTGAATGAGATCATGCAAACAGTAAGTGAAAAATATAGCAACATGGTTCAGCAGTACTGTACCTGGGTCCAGAGATGGGAGGAAACGGATTTGAATGAATCTTAGTGTTGCATTTGCCACTGAGTCAGGCTGGTTGTTAGAGTAAAGCTATACCATTATTGAGACTTATGCAGAGACGAAACTAAATTTGCTAGGATTCCTAGAGTATTCTACAAGGTAGATTTCTAGTCGTAACCGTTACTTTCAGATTCAATGGTTAAAATCTTACCACATTCGTACTTATAAAAGGTTAGAATTTGAAAAATCTACCTGTTAGAATACCTTAGAAATTTTAGGGAATCTTACCCCATAAATATGATTGGAACTACTAAATAATATGTGGAAGACAAACAAAAAGTTGTTGAATGTATGGGCTTAAAGGGAAAAATATGTTATTAGAAATAAATGGATAAGAAGGATATGTTATATCTCAAGAAAGTTCTATCCAGCTTAGCATCATATCTTACAAACTCTTGTTATGTCTCCAATATAAATTCTCTGTTAGCAAATACACTGATAGATAATATTTACCACCTATGGGGTGTCACAATACCAACTAGAGCTATTAGGAATTGTGAAACTCTGAAAGCTGGTCATTTGACGTTGTGGGTCCTGTGAGGATTTCATAGTCCATACCTTGATTGCTAAGGTAAAAAACATTTAAACCACAGCATAATTAGCAGGTTTATGTCTATGAGTTGCTTCAAGTAGCTGAGTATCTCTTTATCCTAGGAATGTGGTAATCAGATTCCCTCCTCGTCGATTACATGTTTTAGATTTGTAAGAGTTTGAAAACTCTGCTCTAATTATAATTTTCAATGGTCTGCTTAAAATTTTCTAAACCATTCGATTTCTTTCAGTTCTGTCTGCTGTTGGCGGGATAAATGTCGGTCACCCCATGATAAGTCAAGGTATCTCCATCCTCGTGTATGAAACTATTTTCTTCTATTTATTTTGTTGTATAGAGTTCACTGTTAATGATAGCATTTTCTATTTCAATGATGCAGACATGGTTGTGCTCGTTGCTGTTGCCATAATAGTAGGTTTATTTAGCGTGCAACACTATGGTACAGATAAGGTTGGTTGGTTATTTGCCCCAGTTGTGCTTGTCTGGTTTTTCTTAATTGGAGGTATTGGTGTATTCAATATCTGGAAACACGATAGCAGTGTCCTGAAAGCTTTTTCTCCAGTGTGTATATATCGTTATTTTAAAAGGGGTGGCAGAGATAGTTGGGCATCCCTTGGAGGTATTATGCTCAGTATAACAGGTAAAATTTTGTTGTGGTGGTTTATATTCTCCCTTTCTTCTTTGAATCTAACATAAATATGTTTCATGAAAATCACATACGAAACTGGTAATTTTTCTCCTATTGACTAGTCTTTGGAATATTACAGGAACGGAGGCACTTTTTGCTGACTTATCCCATTTTCCAGTTTCATCCATACAGATTGCATTCACAGTAATTGTATTTCCCTCCCTTCTTTTAGCCTATACTGGACAAGCAGCTTATCTTTTGAAGAACCCAGATCATGTCGTGGGTGCATTTTATCATTCTATTCCAGGTTTGTCCTTTATCTTTAGTCTGCATTGGGAATGCAGATGCATCTAGGAGCTTATCAATATGTGGTGCCAAAATGGATTAAAAGAGTATAAAGCTTTTGAAAACCTAAAAGTTTCATTTGCCTGAATGTTTTGGGTACACTAGTAAGTCGTACAGCTTCTGAATCTAGGAAAGGAGACAGTTTCACTGTCTTTAGATTGTGGAGCAACAAGAGTCAGATATGAAAACTGGGAAATCAATAGAAGTCAATGGACCTGGAATTAACAGTAACGGTATCAGTTATCATGATTTTAAGATTAATGTAGATGAGATTGTGAACACAGACCTCTGATTTACCTGGGCCATGTAAGAAATCGTTGTCCTATTGAGTATTCTTGTTCTTGGAATTCCATAGTAATCTGTGGCTATTCTTGATGTTGCTTAACACGTCAGAGAGTCTCCAATTGCTGAAAGTCCAATTTTTGCTTTCGATAATGGAATCATGATTTCATCTCCGAAATTCTCCTAAAGAGCTTAAGCATCAGTAAGAAACCTCGACTGATGGCTCAAGATTATGCAAATGACATAATACATTCTATACCAAGACGTCATGTTTAGCCAGTTGCTCAAATTGTTTATCACTTGCACCCGCGTACATTCAGCACTAGGTCAACTCTCATCCCAGTTCAAATCAAGATGCTTTCCTTCATAGACAAAGAAACTTCTTTTTAAGATGTGACTGTAGAATAACTTGAACTGTGAACCTACCTTGCTCTTTGTCAGGGCTTGTGACCAGCTATATGTTGAACGGGCAGAGTAAAAAGATGCTCTCATGCAATGCGTTACCACAAAAGTCTCATCTGAATACAGACATAACACCAACTGCTTGCACAAAATAGGCCACCGTAGTGACTTGGAAATTCTCAAATATTTGCACATGAATACTCCATCAACACTCTTACCTCTTTTCTTGCAGTAATTTGACTAATGAACCCTTTTGATAAAGACAAACTGATTAAATCGTCAAAATAAATGATCTCCTGAATCTTCTCAGATGCCTCTCCTTATATCTTCTGAATTGTTTCAAGAAATCAGGTTTTTTCTTGCCCCAGGTGTTGATTATAACGAAGAACTTGGATTTTAGTGGTAATTTGCGCTCTAGAATAATTTATTGGTTTGAAATTATTAGGATGAATGAAGATACGGCACTAATATCATGTAGAAGTCAGACTTTTCACAAAACATGTTTATAAATTTTTGATTTACAACGCCCATTCCATGCGGCAAGAGGTTGTCTGACAGTGCTGATTAGTCATCATCCTACAGATAGCATATATTGGCCAGTGTTTCTTGTTGCAACTGCAGCTGCTATTGTTGGAAGTCAAGCCACCATATCTGCAACTTTTTCATTGGTAAAGCAGGCCCTTGCATTTGGGTGCTTCCCAAGAGTGAAAGTTGTACATACATCAAAGATGTTCCAGAACCAGATATATATTCCAGATATCAATTGGATCCTGATGATTCTTTGCATTGCAGTTACAGCTGGATTCAAAAATCAAACGCAAATTGGAAATGCTTCTGGTAAGTTTATCCTCTGCTAAATAATTAGGCTCTTCTTTCACTGATGATAATATACAATATGGAGAAGTGTGCACGCCCGCGCACCCTCAGAACATAGTTATATGATGGTATTTGTAGGCATTCATATGCTGTGTACTAGTATACTTACAATTGAGAGTGGGAAGAACACATTACAGGGAAGTGGTGCATGATTAATACCATCTTTGATGTTAAGTTATGGAAGTAGTTGTGTAAATTTATCCTTTCTTTTTCAAACTTCTTGGATCCTTCCATGACATAAAGGAAGTTGACCTCAGTTACTTGTTCAAGCATGAATCTTCAGAACGTTTTACTAATGCCCCCATTACGTCTTTCACTTTCCCTTGCCCTTCTTTCAGCTTTTCTTTGCTGATCTCCACATATTCACCAGTTTCCATGATAATAACCATGACATTACCATGAAAGCAAGCTCTATAAAATCTTCTTGCTCTAGAGTTCCCAATCTTGCCAGCTGTTCTAGCTTTCAGTAGAAAGAAAAAAGAAAAAGAACTACACGAGATCGTATTCATGTTAGTTTTAGCTTTCTTCTATTTTTGAACAATGTAAAGAATCATTCCCATTTGAAATGGGACCAACAAAATCTATAACCTAACTTCCTGATCCTTTAACACATTCCATGTGTTTCCATCCTTTTTGTGATGTTGATCGGGATTGGACCTACATTAGATTCTCAGTCTGGTCAGTTTGATGGTTTGGATCAATTATTAGACGTTATTGTGTAACCGAGTTCATTTTGTACTTATCGTCTAACAACAGATTAATGAGGAAGCTTTTGTGGCTGGGTGCTAGTGGGTGGCTCTGGATTGTTAGTTGATAATCAAATCATCAGAAGAGCTCCATAACTAGAAAATTGAAAAGTTACAAGCATAGTCTTAGGCCTGAAAGAAATGAAAAAAATTTGTGAAGAATGTAGGCACCACGAAATTACTCAATAGCGAGTTGAAAATCTGAGAGTTTGATTTTGCATCTGAAAATGTTAAAAGGTCTAAAATCAGAGCCCCATATGACGTACCCAAGGAAAAGGGGGATGAGGAAGTGAGAAGGGAAAACACAAATTAAAGGAGAAAACAGGAGCTGGGGACATTAGGCTTATAGATCTCTCAATATGTTCAGAGAACATGAGTAAGGCCACCAGTGAAATATCTGTTGTCTCTTGATTTCAGTGAAGATTTGCTTGTGAGGCTCAAATACAAGAAAAGAGATTCTGTGGCTAGTTCGAGTGGCATCGTGAATCAGATTTGTGTTGAGACTCTTTAGCTGTTCAGATCTGATTTTCAACTCGGAAGTCATTATAGGGCCGGGTACACGAAGTGGCTTGTAGGGCCGGGGTACACCAAGTGACCCGACCTTGGGACCTCCTGGGTTATCAAAAAAAAAACTCGGAAGTCATTATAGAAGATAACACTTCCTTACAGAGGATTTGGTACTAAAACAAGAATAAGGTTCCAAATTTGTCGTAAGGTTGACAGTTTGACCAGCCTATGAAGAAAATACTGAATAAGGAGTTATATGAATAGTTCCTGAAGGGAAGGATAACACTTCGACTATGTTTATAAGAATGGGATGGTTAACTACTTTTATATCAAGTAGCTTCTCATGTAATCTGTTCGCAGATAATTCCTTATTATGCCATCTAAGTTCCCATTAAATTTTCATATATTGACATGTTATGTATAGAAGAAATTTGGAAGGGCTATCATGTTGGCTGTGGACCACCTAGTCAGCAGGCAGGTTGGTTCTTCTAGAATTGTTGCTTTTTGCCACAAACATTTTTCTCCTCTCACAAATAAAACAAAGCAGCCTCTTGCATGAATGGTGTCTGATAGATTTATGTCATCTTGGTCTATCTTTTAGTAGAACCCCTCATCTGTGAATAATAATTCACTTTCAAGCTTTGCTACATAAATGGAGTTTTGCATTCAGTAACCCATTTATGTCACGACAGGCACAGCCGTGGCGATAGTCATGCTGGTGACCACATTTCTTATGGTTCTGATCATGATATTGGTGTGGCGCTGCCATTGGTTAATTGTGCTGATCTTCACTGGCTTATCACTGGTTGTGGAGTGCACTTACCTTTCTGCCGTACTACTGAAGGTTAATCAAGGTGGCTGGGTTCCCCTCATTATTGCAGTAGCCTTTTATATCGTCATGTACGTTTGGCATTACGGTACTGTGAAACGCTATGAAACTGAGTTGCACAGTAAGGTTTCACTGGCGTGGATTCTTGGGCTTGGCCCCAGTTTAGGACTTGTCCGAGTCCCTGGAATAGGACTTGTATACAGTGAGCTAGCAAGTGGAGTACCCCACATCTTTTCCCACTTCATCACCAACCTACCTGCACTTCACTCTGTCGTTGTGTTTGTCTGTGTGAAGTACCTTCCTGTCTACAAGGTTCCTGAAGAAGAAAGGTTCATCGCAAAGCGGATTGGACCCAAGAATTTTCACATGTTCCGCTGCGTTGCAAGATATGGCTATCAAGATCTCCATAAGAAAGATCCTGGTTTTGAGAAAAAGCTCTTTGATAGTCTCTTCCAGTTTGTTCGGCTAGAGTCCTTGATGGAAGGGTGTTCAGATTCAGACATATCTAGTTCGCCCAGCGACCAAACTGTACAAGGCAACAACACCCTTGTTGATAATGGTAGCAACACACCCCACTCAAGAGTCCCATCGGAGGACTCAATTGTGCTCGTTAATTCATTGCATCCAAACCATACCATCAGGTCGTCCAGTGCAGCAAGCAGCGATGTTATGATGGATGAGTTAGAATTCTTGAATGCCTGTAGAGATGTTGGGGTGGTGCATATCCTGGGTAATTCAGTAGTGAAAGCTAGCAGGGAATCGAAGTTGCACAAGAAGATAGCCATTGATTACATATATGCATTCCTTAGGAAGTTATGCAGGCAAAACAGTGTCATCTTCAACGTTCCTCAAGAGAGTCTCTTGAACGTTGGGCAGATATTATATGTATGATGTGTTGGTTTAACCAATTTCATGTCACTTTTAAGCACAGCTGCGAGCAAACGATAACATTGTTTCCCTATACCAAAATGCAGCCCTATTAAATCGACAAATCTATCGTCTTAATAGAGAACATCTAAAGTCATATATCGCTTTCTGTCTTCCTCCCACGTTACTTGGTCCCCCATCTTCACAGGAAAGTGTCTTTTTTTAATCTTTTGTATTTGCTCATCTTTCGGGAAGTACGAGGGAATACTGCTGGTCTTTATTCAAAATGAATAATCTATTACGAAGTCAGATGGGCTCTGTTCTAAAGGTTTGTTCCATCCTAAAAGAGGAACATATCCATTAGACTAGACATGAATATGTAACTTTATTGAGATTGAAACGATTGGCCAGCAACTCTACGCCATAATGAAAATTATTTTATCTGTTATTCACACAAAGTACCAAAAGCAAAGTCTGTTTACTATGGATACAAACAATAGCTTTACTTATAAATCTATTTCCTGCAGGTTTCTCTCAATTGCAATCATACGGAGCAATGGCAATACAGAAACAACCTATAATTTCAACCTCTAAAAGGAAGCTCCTCCTTGCTCATTGTATACACACAACCTTTATGAAGTATATAAAGATAAACTTAACTCGCCATCACAATTCAGGATAAGGGCCAAACGGGTGAGAGGGAAGCATCAGGTGACAGGCGGCAGAGGGAAGCTTCTCCTTGCTCATTTTGGAACCTGGTTCTGCGGCTGATGACCTTGTGGCTTAGTTTGGCATGCTGTGGACATCACACGTAAGCGTCTAGCAATCTCGGTGAATGATGGGCGGACCACTGGATCAGGGGCCCAGCACTGTTCCATTAGTAGCCTCCATTCAGAATCGCAGAAGCCTGGCACTGGCGGTCTCAGTGTGTTGTTCACTATGCCTCCTGTATGCGAGTCAAGAGGCTCTGTCAAGATAATGTAGTACTTCTAGTATATTCAGAAACCACAAGTCACCACGAGCCGCAAATCAAGACGACATCTTAGATCAGTGACTGATAGACCATTAAGTTAACTAAGTATGCTGTAATCAAAGTTGAACTGGCAACCAAAGGAAGGGGCCCATGCATCAACCCTATAATGGACAACCGAATGGATTGAAGATCATACGTCTCCCACTTTATAAAAGCAAACTCCATTGAGACATTTGACTGTGTGAGTGCGAGTGTGTGTGTGTGTGTGAGAGAGAGAGAGAGGTTATTTCAACCTATGATTGCTCCATAGTGCATATTGGCATAAGGCTCCTCGCCAGTGAGAATCTCCCAAAGGACAATAGCAAATGAGAACACATCAACCTGCACAAAAATATGCATAGACGTATTATGGAATGCAGACTAGCAATAGGACAAGATAAGCATAAAAGCACTGCCAAGTTTGCATATCCTAAAAGTATTAGCCAACTATTATGAGTAAGACAATTTCTTCTTCTTCCCAAAGTAATAAATAAATTGTACAACTCACCTTTTCAGAGACCTTACTGCTGCTGCCATTAAGTAGCTCTGGAGCCATCCATGGAAGTGTTCCCCTTACACCACCAGTAACCAAGGTATTTCTTTTAATTTTTGACAAGCCAAAATCTCCAACCTGAAGAAAGAGTAGAACTTCACCAAAACAAATATTGTTTTCTTAAGAACTAGGGAGTTACATATTATTTTTCTTTTTGTTGGGGGAGGGTTGGGGGCAAGAAGAGAAAAGAACAGAAAAGAAGAGGACATTACAAAGAGGCAAGTTTAGGGCGTACAGGGGGTTGGTAGTGTTAGTAGTTTATTGTTTAGCCAGGAGGAGGGAGGGAAGGAGACGGTACGTGAAATATTTATGAGGTCTGCCAAAAACAGGCAAACCAAAGCATTAGTTACCTTGCAAATAGGTCGTAAAGGATCTTTCAAGTTGACAAGCAAGTTGTCACACTTCAGATCGAAATGAACAATATTCTTTGAGTGCAAATATTCCATTCCAAAAGCTGCATCCATTGCAATAATAAGTCGCTTGCGACGGTCGAGATGCCTGGACATTTACCAAACATATCTTAGATGACAATAGGAGGGAGTTTTGATGTCTTAGAGATGAGACAAAATAATACCTATCCTTGCTCAGCAAAACATGTCTAAGAGATCCATTCACCATGTACTCTGTCACAGTGGCCAATGTTCCTCCTGGCCCATCTTGCACCACCCCATAAAATGCCACCACATTAGGATGGTGAAGCTTTGAAAGAATTTCAGCTTCACGCCAGAACTCCACAGTCTGAATAGCAATGATTACTAAGAAACATTCTACAAAATAATCTCCCGTAACGAGAGAAATCAACTAAACAGGTAAATGGAGCACAATGCTACTGCTGAAGACCATACTTCACAAGTACTTGAAGTAAACTCAAGCACCAGAAACAGGGACAACTGAAGCTTATAATTGGGGGATCATGGTCATCTCAATTTGGAAACATAGATGAACCCCACACTCCAGTTTGTAATTAGGCAATAAAAAACGAAATGGTAAAGTACCAATTTTAGGTTCCATGGTTGCAACTGAAATCTTCAACGAAATGGTAAAGTACCAATTTTAGGTTATATGGTTGCATCACTACTTCTTTGGTGTAAGTAGTGATGTTTGGTTAGGAAAAAATTTCAATTTTTTAAAGAAATTTTTTCAAAAAGTCAATTTTTACAACCAAACATCAAAATTTTACACAAATTCCAACACATTTTCACACCAACTTTAATATTTTTTCAAAGGAAAAAACTACATCAAATCTTCTCTCTCTTTATTTTTTAACAAACTCCAATAAAAATCATTTTACAATAAAAAATTCTTAAAACTTTTTTACCAACTTTTTACAAACCCCCATAAAAAGTCAAAATTCTCAAAATTTTCTCCTACAAACTCAAAATTCTTAAAAATTTTGCTTTCCAAACATCACCTAGGACTGACTCTTTTATGTACTTGATTCCTATTTAAACAATTTTTTCATTAGTAATTCCTATTTAAACAATGAAATAAGCACTTTAGAGACATAATGGATGAAAGAAAACTCACCAATCTTTCTTGCTCCGACGAGCGACCTGTGAAACAGCTTTTTTTTATTCGCTTAATGGCTACATCTGTTCCTCTCCATTTTCCATGATAAACTGTCCCAAATGTGCCAGAACCCAGTTCCCTCAGTTCTTCAAGATCTTCATTCTTTATTATCTGTTATGGCATCCAAAAAATTAAGAGGCGTGAATTAGACAGACTTCTGAATAGAATCAAAGAAGGAAGCATGCAATTAGTCGAAGCATAAATTCAAGCAGTGGCAGAGGATGCATAAAAACTCCCAATGCACACAAGTTCAGAATATTTTAACCATGTCAGATCAGGGAACATCCCCCCCCCTGCCTGTGCGGTGCCAGAAAAAAAGACAAAAAACATACAGCCAGACAGAGAGAGTATGGTAAAATAACTCAAGTTCCCTATAGGCCTATACCAGGTTCTTGCATCTTCTTTTTTTTACTTCGGAGAGAGAGAGGGAAAAGGACAGCAACAGTACCATTTCATATAAGCATCACAACATATATAATAACAATCTTAACCATGCACCCTATTCAGAAAATGATGTATTAAAAAAAAATCAGATGTAAGCCCAACATTCTTGAGCCACAAACACCAAGGTAGAGATCCATTTCATTATGCAGATCCAGTGTTAACAGAAGTAACCGATACTTGGATCTCACTAGGAATTTGAGACACCTACCAATGGTTTCTTGGAAACCAAAGAACAAACATAAAGCCTAGAACCTTTCTAAAATATGCACACACAAAGAAGTTAAAAAACCAAAAAGAAAACACTAGCTAATTGGGAAGGATCCTCGATCCATTCAACTATACTCACAGGGATATTCATGTCAAAGCATTATCTATAAAAAAAATAGCCAGGAAATCAAATATCACATGGCTCATCGATTGGTCCAAGTCTTAACCAATTTTAGAGGCTGTTCGGTGATGGTGTTTTTTGAGAATTTTTTGTGTTTTGAGAATTTTTAGGTGATGTTAACTTTATTGGTATGCGTGCTGTAGTTATTTTTAGGTGAGGTTAAAAAACATGTTCGGTTTGTGTATTCTCAGGATTCAAAAAATCCTGAGAATACTAAATTGCCGAACAAGCCCTTAGCTAGAGCATTGATTATTGTGGAGGACAGAAGAAAAACAAACAATGCAATAAAATACAATGAAAATCGACAATGTGGTGGAGCGCTCCTATCTAGAGGGCAAAGAGACAACCCAAACTTGTGCCTTGCATTTTTTTTTTTGATAAGTAAGATCAATTTATTGAAACAAATAAAGAGTGAAAGCAGTACACAAACTTGTGCCTTGCATTAATAGAAGATTAGCAGAAAATGACTTATTTAATTGCAGAAATTCTCCTTTCATATGAAACAAATTAACTGTGAATCATGTATTAACTACATCAGATGTAAAACCTTACCTTGGATTTGCTAGTCTCTTCTTGAGCTAAGTTCATTCTTCTATTGTTGTCTTATCATTAAATATTAAGTTATGTTCCAATTCTTTATAACTTCTACTTGTTCTACAAAAAGAAAAAATCACTAGATAAAGTGTTACATGGAAAGTAAACATGAAAAACATGGATTAAGCAACCTGCAATGCAGCTGCAAGGTAATACCGCAGAAAATAAGGGGAATTCACAATTTCTTCATGATCAGCTGATGGACCTATTTCTTGGATTTAGTACAATGGTTTCAAACTTTTTCACTTGTACCTGTATAGTTTTTTTTTGGTGTCCAAGTATAGGGATCATCCATATTGGGTTCCTCAGAAAGGGCCGTATAGTTATTTAAGTTGAGAAAGCTGAACGAATTGGCGTTTTGGAACTTAATCTTAAAATCAAGGGAAATGGAAAACTTTTGCTCTACCCTTGATGAGCACAGAACCCACTATCTACACAAAAGGTCACATAGGCTGAATTCTATAAAGACAATGGGGTGTGTTTATAACCAAAAAGCCACAAGAAGCCAAACAAAAATGCTTGTAAGTAGACCAAAACTCAACCCCGAACTACAAATTGTTTGCTTGCAACAATCATACTGCATCATCTCGTCCATCAGTTGCATGTTTTCTTATATTTTAGCCATGTTCGATTTGCATAAAAAATGGATACAAGCAACCATACATAGAAAGAGGTAAATGACCTGAACACTCACTCTTGTTCGATATTGCAGTTGGTATAGTTTCTCAAATCCATGTTCGTTAACAAATAGAGGATTAGATCACTAAGATGTTTTCGAAAACCAAGGGTAATGAGCCAAAGCTGCCCTTTCAATTACAATAAAACACAATAAGACATGGAACTTATCAGCCTAATCAACGCCGAATCTAGTAAAACTATACTTTACATGCTTCGAAGTGGATAATGCCAAGCAATATAAGAATATTACACAAAGCACATATATGTCATAAAGCCACGACAGGAAACAATAGAGTCTGGGATCTTAGTATGCAGCTAAAGGTAAGGTGAACCCAGAAAAGTAGAGCTGAATTCAATCAGTTGTAGAGACAAGACTGATATGCAGAGAGGCAGCCCTTCTGTCAAAACTAACAAGACTAAAAAATTATGCCTTGCAAATGAAATTTATTATTTTGAATCTTAATCCAAAAAGCTATTATCCAGCTTTATACAAAAGCACCATGAAGAACCATGTGTAGGAAAAAATTTTTAAAATGACAATTTCTGTGAGGCTTTGTTGCTTTAATGGAAGACAAGGTATGATTCAACTTGTGCCATATTGCTCAAAAATAGAAATGCAAGCATCATACCTGCAAGGTACTAATATCAAAATCTCCAAGAGAAAGATCAATAAGAGGTGCACCAGTGTTCTGAATATCCAATTTGCTATCCTACAAATGAAAAGAGAAATCAGAAAACATGGCAACAGGCAAGAAGTTCAAGTATAACAGGGATCAATAACAAAGATATAATAAAGTACCTCATAATCTGACTCTGGAATTCTGTGGCCTACCCCATCCAACAGCACACTTTCATTGCCCTTGAGCTCAGGAGTGTAACCTGGATGCAAATTCACAGTGTGGGGTCCAACAACAACTGATGGCACTTGTGGAAACTCCTCATCCAAATTGATATGTGACTTATTTTGACCAAGAGAAACCCCATCAGACTTCATAGGCGGATAGCTGTAATCAATAGGAGCCCCTTCCTCATTTGTGAGTGGGGATGAGAAACCCAGATGATCTTGGTCCATAAGGGAAACATCTTTTCTAACAAACTCACCCTGGGCCAACTTTCGAAAGTATGACCAATGCTTAGGCTCATGATTCTCCAAGTTCATGCTCAAGTCTGTTCCATCATGCAGTGGATTCATTTGAGAGAGATTTTGTGAGATTCTCGCCTTTGAGAACATATCAGATAGCAAATCAGGAGGAAAGCGATCATTTATATCAATAAGAATGTCTGGAGTGCCAACAACAGCAGACTCTCCTCGGGGAACACCTTGAGCCGAGTTCTCTGCCCAAGTCAAGGGCTCTGCAGGAGTCATACTGTTATTCTCATTCTTCTTGCTGGCAGATACCTCACTCCACTCAACTTCCGGTGGCCTTAAAGCAGACCCTTCTGTATAAATATCAGAAGCACCTTCACTTACCATTAGATTATTCAAATCAGCTGTGTCTTTATCATTCATAGAGGGAGCTTTATTATTCTCTTCTCTTATCCAAGCCATTTCATGTTCATCCGCAGGATTAATTGCTTTGCTTCTCAACTCAGGTTTCTGTAAATTTGACTCAAGCCCCTCCTCAGAAATACTGGAATTTATGTTACTAAGACTGTCAGCAAACTCTTTATACTTTTTGAGCTTCTCCAGTTCATCTTCAACAGTCTGCGTATTTATATACAGAGGTTGTGAATATGGATTGGACTGTGCAGTCTGCAAAGCCTCAGGCCCATCATGCAATTTATCAACTGATTCAGTAACTGTTTGAGAATGATCTGAGCGTGCCTGATTTATCAGAAACTGAGAACCAAAGGAATCATCTGATTTGGACAAACGGTTCAATTCTGCCTGCTCCCTGGGAATTCGCTCAGAATGAAAAACTGGAGGAGGAACCAGGGGTGCTTCAAGGTACCTAAACTCAGTCGGATAAGTCTCCGAGCCACCATATCCCAGACCAAATTGTCCACCAGATGGATAAAAAAGATCATCTTCACTATTCTTTGACCTGTCATTTACACCTTCAGGTGGCATTTTATTTTGTATGGGTTCCTGAAGCTTTTTATTACTTTTCACAGACATCAAGGAAGATCCTGTGTCCACTGCTGAGCTAGTAACCAGTACTTCTTCCCTACCAATATAATTTGGAATCTGTGGATGAGAAGAAACAGCATACTCATGGTCCATTCTTTGATCTTTATCTGGATCACTTATTTTTTGGAGCGAGCTCTCCCTCTTCATTTTTGCCTCCTTCAGTGATGCTTCTTTCTCCAGCAATTGAATTTTCTCAGGTTCATTTAGCTTTTGGGCTGAGCTATCCCTTTTCAGTTTCAGCTCTTTCATGGATGCTTCTGAATCTTGTGCATGGAAGCCACTATGCAATTGCTCAGTCAAACCCCCCTGCTGAGTCAGATGGCCATGGACAGGTGTTGAATTCTCTCCGCCAGCATAGCTAAAATGGTCAGAACCATAATCATATGGAACAGTGGCCTTTTCATCTTTTCTATGGAAGCTCTCCAAAGGTTGGAAATGAGAGGATGAATGCTGTCCAGCTTCAACATGATGAAGCCTCTGTCCCTGGTAAGTAAGAGGATTTGATTCATAGGGACTAGATGAGCTTGGTGGCAAGGGTTGAGCAGATTGACTGGTTGATGAAGGTGTATTAACTCTCAAAGATGCAGTACTGGCAGCAGCTAAATCTGGTGCACCTCCACCACCCTCTCTTTCAACATTTAGATTAAGTAACTCATCCAAATTGTTTTCTGATGCACCTGTCACAGCAATTGAGCTCTTTCTCGAACCTAGGTCCATACCATTAACAGCAACTACATACTGAATCTCAGAATCACCCTCAGTGTTTCCAAGACCAAACTGAGCATCGTCCAAATCACCAGTAGAAAACAGAAACATCCTAGGTTTCTGTGATCCCCCATCTTGCAGCACATTACATTCCTCCATCATGTTTTGCAAGTCCTCATCACAAGATACAGAAACTAAGGCATCGAGATCCTCGCCAGGAAGCTGATACTTTATAGAATTAGTTTGGTTGTAAATAATCAACATTTTCTGCACAAGATCCTGCCAGGAAATATCCTTCCTTATCTGGATTATACGAGTTTCACCACCGACATATCTAAGCTTTCCATCACTGGGACGAGGTAAAATCTTACCACCAAAGCTGCAGAGGAATTTCACCTTTGTTGGTAAGCTATCTGACGCCCCTGAAGAGGTATAAACATGAAATCCTTGACTCATGTCATTCCTTGCTGAGGTTCGGGATCCTGATTGCAATGAATCATAATAACTTTTGTCCTCATGTGTGGAAGATCCTTTTCTCTGAAAATCCTGAATGTGACCCTTTTCTACGGAGTTGAGCATTGCGATCTCAGACCCACTTTCTGAACCTGTGTGGCTGATTCCCAGCATTCCTTTGAACTCACCATACCCAGTTGGATTGTGAGGCTCATTGTAAGGATTTGGAATGAACTGCTGCCTAGGATTCACCCTTTCTCGCATAAATTCAAGCGCAAACTCCTCACCAGTTTGAATAGAGAAATTCAGTACGGGTCTAGCTCCAACTGACATATTGTTATCTGGAGGGCGTAGGTTGGTGTTGACATTACTAGATGGATCCTGGAAAAATCTTTGATTCGCAGATCCAACTCCCTCATTTCTAGTCTCAGCATTGTTGCGTCGTATTTGTTCATGGTTTTTCTGTTGGTCCATCACAACCTTTTCCAGATTTCTCTCTCTGCTTCAACTTCAGGGAGACAAACACCCAACGCAAGATGCCATGAGTGCAATATCTGTACTAATTATTCCAGATCCTCAACCAGAAACCTGAGAATAGAGTCAATAGACTAGCTTTCAGTGACTCACTTAGACATAAAACTCTCCCAGATACACAATCTTTAACACAAATTAGCAATTTCCTTCGAAAACATAGCTTAAAGCATCTCACTCACAGACAGTGATTGAAGTATCTCTTAAAGATGTATCTAAGATCTCACCCAATTTTAGAGGAAACAAATCTGTGAAGATAGTGGCATATCTACATAATCTATGTCTAGAGGGGGGAAAGGCCAAAAAAAAAAATCAAACCACTCACCACAATGAGCTCAAAATTTAGAGAATTTGAGTAATGCATTAGCAAATCCACATACCTCTAAACCTAAACCAAAGTGAATATGTTATCACTGCAACTTAGAACCAGGTTGACTTGTAAACAACAATAATTATACTCCAAAGTAGCAATCAAAGGGGTGCATCTTGAAGCTATAAGTAAAGCACAAAGAAAACGCTCACACAAATAAACACAAATGTGATCAACAATTAATGGTAATAGCAAGAAAAGTACTGACTGAAGACTAAGTACCTCAAATAGACCCCAAGAATCGACTAGAACTGCAATCAGCAAAGAGGGCGAAGGAACTATTTCGGATTAGATGTCATGAAAACAGGAGTATTTAAATCAACATAAAATTAGTGTCGCTGAAAAGTAAGCAATAGACCCAAAGAATGGCTGGAGGTGAAAATTTTGGAAAACAAACGAACCACGCTTAGCTAAATTTCCTGGAGTGAATGCGCTACTGACAAGTGAACTTTCTCAAGGAAAATGGAAATATTGCTAATGAGAAGTAAACACTCACCATGCAGACCCAGAAAACAGCATTTTGACACAGAAATCAACTTCAAAAGCTTTAAAATTCAACTCCCAAAACCCCTGATTTAGCACCAACGAACTGATCCAACATTCCAATAATCAGCATAAAAACTACGCCTAAATCTCAAAGATGTCAAGCGACAAATCCCCAAGAAGTCGTACAAAATCCGGTCCAAACATAACACCAAAGCCAATTCCCCGTCACGAAAAACAAACACCACTAAAAGAGAAAATTAGAAAACCGAAAAAAGGCCAATTCGTGAGAGATCAAGCTCCAATTGCATCGGAAGTATACAAAACCAAACAAATTAGAAGCTCAAAAATCTTATATTTTTTACCTGAGAAAGAAAAAGAGAAAATAAACAAGGAAACACGATAAACACCGAGCTTCGCTGACTGACGATCAAGTGTGCTAAAGCGACTTTCACACCTCTTTCTCTCTCACTCACAGATTATCTTCCACGGCGTACAGACTCGGGTCTCTCCCTCTCGAATTTCTGCATTTCTTTATTGAGAGTTTGAGACCCTTTTTTCGAAGATTTTAGATTACTCTCTCTCTCTCTCGTTTTACGACTTTTCTGGGACGGTAATCATGGGTTTTACTTCTTTTTTGTTCGGTTTTATCTGAGAAGGTTGGTATTTTTCTGAACACGCTCTTCTGGAGCGCGTTTAACATACCGTCCAATTGGTGGGCTTATTCCCTTTGTAGGTGTCAGTGACGCGGGTCCCAGATAGCATGAACTCGTGCTTTCGTCGTTACTTATCTCATAAAATTATCTATTTTTTATAATTTATTAATGATTTGTATGGTATATAAAATAACCTCGAACTTTTTTTATTTTATAAAATAACCTCAAAATTGTTCTGTTAAAGTCGGTTTAGGTTTTGTTTTCATAACGTAAGCTTAGTGCCTGGTTTTTTATTTTAACGTAATATTATCCTTAAACTCAAGACGACAAGAAAATAGTTTCTAAAGTATACAATATTATAAAATTAAATAATATCTGTGTAATTATAAAGGACATAAGAAAACAGATTTTGCAGTTCAGTCCAACGTCCTTTTCGCATCGGTCGACATGCAAAGTAAATCAAAATTGATTTTTAAAAATTTCCGCAAACCGCAGGCATTTCTGTGCTGGAAAACAAAACAGACAATCAACGGGCGTTCCTGCAACGGAAGCTTTGTCCAAGTTCCTACCTTTTCCACTGGTCTAGCACGTGGGAACGTACGAGTTTCGGGTTCGGTTTACTGTTTTGTTAGGCCTGCAGAATTTGGAAAAAATTGTGGCGTTTGGTTTAAGTACCATTTTTTCTCTCTATATTTTTTTATTCAACATAAATTTTTTCTATCTATATTTTTTTATGTAACTCAAATATTTTTTTAGTAAACAATTACGTCAAATCATTTTTTTCCCACTTTACACAAACACCAATAAAACATTATTTAACATAAATATTCACAACGTCTCTGAAATCCTACATTTTTACTCAAACCGAACATATCCCTAATTTTATTTTGGTACTGCTAAGCGGCAATTTTCCTGCCGTGCAGATTTAGTGTTAGGCTTTAAAAAAATTTGGAGTTTAAAAATTGATAAAAAAGAGAGTAAATGAAGATAGATAATTTGATTAAATTTTTTATATTTATTTTTTAAAAAAATATATAATTTGATGAAGAGAGATTATTTTAGAATTATTTTATTAAGTTATAATTTTAAAAGAAGCAAACACCGCCTTAGTGTTTGAGAACATACCTTCTTATACACTTAGGATACAATTGTAGAATGCTACATGTTAAGTGTTATTGTGTATTTTTCAAAAGTTATTTGTCATCCATTCTTACCTTAAAATGTTCTCAAACCCATGTCTACAAGTATTTGTTTTTATTAAAAAATAAATCATGGTGAATATTCTACTTCGCTAAGGCCTATTTTTTTTACATGTTTTCCATTTATAAGGTGAATAGTATTAATACCCTACAAGTAAAAGTGTTAACATATTACACTTTTTTTATTTCATATAAAACTTTATTAAAAAAATAAAAAAAAAACATTTTAACATGATACCAATACGACATAGTTTGTTATTTTTGCTTTTTCGAACATGAAACAATTATTTACTAATGTTTTCATTTTATACTTTATGATTGCAAACACTTCGCTTTCCTCGTTGAATTTGAAAATACAAGGTGGAAATGTTTTATATTTATACTTTGATTACAACATTGCATATTTCTATTTATACTTCGTTGTCATTAAATATGAGCGATATCGAAGTGGTGTTTGTTTGTGAAAATATTAAAGTTTTGGAAATTTTTGGTATTGAGATTTGTGAAAAAATATAGTATTTTATGAAAAAGTTAGGAGAGAAAATTTAATTGAATAATATTATATCATTTTATAATTTAATGATGAGAGAGAGATTATTTTATGATTGTTTGAAAATATTCATGGGTGAAAAGTTTGGGAAACAAACGCCCCCTAATAATTATCCAAGTTGTCTTATCTATTCATTCACACGGTGAGATCAGATCGTACCAACTAACACATGCATAACCTCGTCGACAAAAATCTCTGTCTTCAAGTTAGTCTTTGATCAATGCTACTACGGGTTCCTTTAATGATCTACAATAACATGGATCTAATTATTTTTGTAATTTCATGGCATATCAAAATTAGAACACATTTTTTGAAATATTTTGTATAGAATGCTTCTATGTTGTTCAAACAAACCAACGACAGCATACCTGTATATTTTTTCCCCTTCTTGATGTATCTTCTTGAATATAAAATTAAATTTATACTATTAAATTTTCTATAAATTTTAAAGAATATTTTTGCAACCCAACACGCCTTCGGTATCCATCTCAAAACACCCATATAGAAGAAGGGCAGTCCCCGTTGACTTTTCAGTAACACCTTGCACCTTGCATTTTATTCTTACATTTGTCTTCATTCAGCAAGATCTATGGCAACTTACCCTAAAAAGCATATACTTATACTTTACATGGAACTAATATTAGCAGCGAAACCCTCATATTCAGTAACAGCGAGTCATTATCAAACTTGTTAACCTTAGCTTTTATGGAAGGATGGCAAAATGAAGGGCTTACCATCACTATGGGTAGGAATGCATGATCACCCGGCTGATATTTTTGTTAGCTGCGAGTCTGTGACTGGGAACGGGTAAGCCACAAAAACGGCACTGAAAACTGTCTGGGAAAACGAAAGAGGAAAGAAGCCTAGAAGGAAAGGGAAGAAAAGAAAAAGCAGAAGAAGGCTATAGATGAGAAAGTTGAAGAGAAATAAAAATGTAAAAGTAAAGCACTCCAAGTGAGCCAGACACCAGCCACGGGGAGTAAAACTCTCTCTGTGTCTCCCGATTCCTCTGTCTCCTCTGTGTATAGTATAAGGGGACTTGGGGAAGAGAGAAAGCGAACAAAAGAGAGAATGAAAAAGAAAAGGAGAATGGGGGATGATGGGCGAGGGAGCAAGAAGTGTGAGAGAGGGGAGGGAGCAAGAGAGTCATCGTTGTGCCACGTGGCGATATACGAGTGGCTGAGTGCTTTGGGCTTCAACAACAAACAGCAACACCAACAACATCAACACGGCAACACCAACACACTCTCTCTCTCCGCTGCCATGTCAGAGCGTAACCCCGTCCTATGACCCCGGCGAATCCGTACTTGTATGCGTCTCTCTCTCAAATTAAAAACCCTCTCCCTCTCTCTCTCTCTCTCTATTTATTCGTTTGTCTATTGCTCTCCTTTCTTTCTCGTATCTCTCATCTATCTCCGACTTTCCATACCCTAATCTCTTTCATTCTCTATCTCTCTCGAGCTCTCAATCCGAGTCTGTCTTTCTCTCTATTGCTGTTTGATCCGTTTGGAAGATTGGTAAGCTTCTTAATTCACCTGGGAACTGTATTTTTCTTTTCTTGCTCATTTTTTGATCAGTGCTCTTGTGGGTAGTTATTTATTTTTGTAATTGCAGCTAACCCATGCGTGCTTTGATGGTCATTTTTGTGCAAATATCGTTTGATTGTTGTGATATTGGGTGTATGGCTTTCGATTGTTGATGCCAAAGTTGATGTCGTCGGAGAGTTTGGTGATTGGACTTTGGATTGGGTTGTGGGATGAGTTGCCACTCAAATGTGAGGTCTGGTTTAAGTACGAGTTGAATGTGTGTGCATGCTAGTTGACGTAATTTGATTGTTCAATTTCAGCGTTGTTATTCTTTTTTGTGGCGTATGTATTCATTTGGTGACCAATGGTTTGAAGTAAAGGGTTAACTAGATACAACAATTCGGTTTGGTGTATGTTGGATTTGGCAGTGATGTTTCAACTTAGCTGTTGGTTCTTAGTTGTTAGAACCGAGTTTTATAGTTTTCTACTGCTGCTTTCACTTGGGTATGTCAGAATGTAGCAGAGAACTGATTCTTATGTTATAGGCATTGGTTATCGGTTAAGAATAGTCAAAGAGTTAGTTTCTTTTTGTTTCACAGCAATGAATCAATTTTAAGGTATCAGAATTTGAATTGTTCTTGCTGTAATCTGTTTTAAGTACTTTACATGGAACTAATTTCCTGGTTCTACTTCAGGTGTTGGAAATTACAGAGTGAACCTCTCGTGTCAGCCGCTAGGCTGAAACTTCCCCCCACCTGATAAAGTATGTTTTGATTATTGAAATCAGAGTCTTTACGTGATCTGTGTAATCATTTGTTATTTATAGGTAGCATTAATTTTGCAATCAACCTATAGTCAGAGCCATTTTAATTCTCCCTTGGTCACTTGGTTTCCTTATTTCCCTTGTGTACACATGTTTTTGCGTAATGTTTGGTGTTGCTTGATTGAAATTTATAATTTTAGAGTCTTCAGGGGTTTTATCAAATGTCTTAGGTCAGTATTTGTTGAAGTCAACCTTTTCTGAACCCTAGAATTCATTGTCAACTCTTTGCGGGTTAATATTGAGCTATTTACAAATTAGTATGGGGTATGTGAAAGCTGTTGATTATAGGTTTACTTCAATAATTTCTTAGTTATGTGAGCCGTTTCTTTTTATTATTATTATTATCATTATTTCTTGTTTGTCATGATTTTTCTGCTGCTTGTTTCTAAATTTCGCAAATATGCTGGTGTAGGAACAGAACATTTTCTCCTCGCAGCATAATGCTGTCCTGAAGCTCTGATGTATCACTTTATTGTGGACTCATAATATAGTTGTGACGTCTATCACCCATGTAAGGGCCAGTTTGCAAAAGATGAAAGAAAACGGTTCATCAACTACTAAAATGATTAACAGAAACTGGGTCTTGAAGCGCAAACGGAGAAAGCTACCTTGTGGACCAGTTCTATCTAATGGTAAGGAAGATAGTTCTGCTGCATCAGAATTACCAACGAATACTTCCTCAACGAAACGGAGGCTGAAGAGTGAGATTAAATCTGAGCGATTTTCATACAAGAAGAAAGGAAATGATGGGGTGAGTTATCTTTGTGCTCTGTGGTACTTCTTCTTGTATCCTAGGCCATTCTATTCAATTTTTTGGCTGTGACAGTTTCTTCTTAATCTAGATATACAAGTTTGGGAGTTTGATTGCTTTTGTCAATTATTCGAGTGAAGATATCTCTAGATTTCATTTCCCTTTTATTTGTGCTGGAGAACATCTGTTGAAAGGAAGTTTTCCTTTCACAGATATTACGCTGGAAGTCTAAAATTTGGTGTAATTTATTTTTATCATAACATTATGTGTCATATACCCCTCTCTTTTAGAACGAGGAAAAGTTGAGTAAAAGAGTTGAAGACTATTCCTCTTAACAGGTTCATCCAGTTGTGTTAGTGTCCTTAGTTAGTGGTTTGAGATGGCTTTTTTCCGTAGTTTAGTGATTGAGGCGAAGACGTTTCATTTCTCGGTTAGCAAGTTGGGTCTCGTTACGTTATCGGAGTTGAGTCGGAAGTCGCAGAGCTCCGTTCGTATTGGCAGATATGGGGTGGTTTGGCTTGCCAACCTCTTTGGCAAACTGGTGGAGGGGAACGACGATAAAGACATTTCGGTGAAGTTCAATGAATCCTCACGTGCGTTTCTTGCCCAAAAATGCTCGAATGAGCATGGTAGATACATTGTGTTGGTGGAATTTGGGGACAGACGGAGGGAGGGGGGCAGTAAGGATCCCAGAGGGGCGCTCGGGTTTTGGCTGGCAGGCCTTCGCTCAGTCTTGTGAGGAGATGATTTCTGTTATTGGTGAGCTGCGTTGTTCAAGCTCGGGGCATGTAGTGTCAGAGGTTAGGAAGGGCGTTTCCTTTGCCCAGCTGGTGAAGGGTGGCTCGCCGGAGATGCAGGAGAAGGAGCATCGCGATGGCAACGGTAACCTGACAAGGCACGTGAATTCCATTCGAGATGATGCTTTTGGGGGGACTGCTGAGACGGTTGGGACAGATGGGGAGTTACGAGAGCATTTAATGCGCCTGCGTGCTGAGCTGGACAACCTCATCAAACTCGTTGTGGAACCACGGAAGGAACCAAGGAAGGCTTTGAGTTGTTTGTTATGTGGTTCTATCGAGTTGGGCCGTGGGTCTCCTTCAACTTTCTGTGAGCCCGGCCCATTGACCCAGTTGTTTGCGCCTGCTGGTGTGGAGAGGGTGATGGCCAGGATGACCCGAGACCCATTCTTGAAGCTGAGTGTAGCGCCATCTCCGATCCCTTGGAGATGTTCTCGGGTGTTGACCGGAACTCTTTGCCGGTGGAAGACTTGCCTCCGGCGATGCTGTCTGTGGCGACAGGGATGGGTTCCGGCGACTCGCCGGCGCCGGAACAGTCAGAAGCAGTTGGAGCTGATTTTACCCGATTCTCTCCTGGCCTGCTGGAGACGTCGGGGGGTTGCCGAGAGGGAGCGGGCAATGCTGGACCTTTCTGTTGGGGCTCTCTTCGGTGGTCTGGAGGAGGGGGAGTGTTCTCGGGATTTGTCTAAGACCCTGGCTTGTGTTGAGAGCTCACACTCTCTAGAGCTGGAGGTTGGAGATCCCGAGGTGGGAGTGCTAGATGCAGTGGGAATAGTAGGAGGGGAGTTGTCTTTGGTGGAGGTGGTAGAACCAGTTCTTGAATCTCATTCTCTAGCGACGGAGGATGGAAGCTATACCTCGATCGAACCCTTGACGGTCAGTTTCCCTAGTAAAGCTTTGAGGGGGGAATCTCCGGCGTGGGTCTTGGACATGGTTTCCTCTGTGGGCCAGATGGTTGGGGTGTCGTGCGGTGGTCAAGAGGAAAAGTTGAGGGATCTCTTTGCAACGTTGGAACACAATCTGGTGCCGCTTAGTTCGCAAAAGTCTAGAAAATCAGGGGGGAGGATGCTTAGGGAGTTGAAGGGGTTGAAGTCTGCGGTTAACTATGAAGAGTCTTCTTTGATCGCTAAGAAGAATAAAAGCTATGGGCTGGACTGCTAGGGGAATCGTATATGGGAGTTTTTGGGAGAGTCTGGTTGGCTAGTGGGTTGAGGGTGTTTTTGTTTCTTGGGAGAGTCTTGTTGGTTGCTGGGGTGGGTTGAGGGTGGGTGGACCTTTGTGTTCCCTTTTCTGGTTTCCTGTTTTCTTAGGTGTCTAGTTTGTTTGTGTTTGGTTTCTTTAGTATATTCTCTTGTACTGTTGACTCCGTTGTTGTGTGTTCTTTGTTTTTCTTCTTTTAAATAATATTGGCTTACTTATCAAAAATAAAATAAAATAAATAAATATATCCCTCTCTTTTGAACTGGTCGATGGCAGCTGCTGTTGTCAGAGTTCGACATCACTTATGTCACACAAAAATTCATCAAGGCTCGATAATTAAATGATGGCTTTCATTTTTCTATGTATTCTTTGTTCCTCTCTGGTATGCTTGTGTGGTGTGACAGTTGTTTATCTGGTTTTTCTTTGAAAATCCTGCGACACTTGCTGGCAAGGAGTACTCTGGAAACCATTTTAGGGCTTGCTTAACCTGTTTTATGTTCTTAAGTGTCTTAGGAGTGATTGATAGCTTTGCCACTTATTTTAGGGTTTTGAAATTTCTGTTACTTGATGGCGTTTTAGTTTGTGCAAGAATTAAAGCCATGTGTTGCTTGTTCCCTGTAATTCAAAAGAAGGGTCTATACTGCTGAAATTTTTATTTGATCTTGGTATGCTAATTACATGTTAGGTTGGTGGCTGATCATCCAAGAGAGGAGAACTTAACACATTGATTTTACACTTTTAGTTATCAAGAGATGGAGGCAAATTTGTTAAGCTCACCTCGAAAAAGTTCAATTTAATTCCCTTCCATTCACTCATTCTTGATGGTGTTCAGTCGTTGTCTTTTATTAGGCAGATAATAATTAAGGAAAGCTTCTTTTGATTTATTTGTGGGTATCTTGGCATATTTTAATCTCCACTAACTGCTTCGTGCCTTTTCTCTGCTCTTATGATTTGTCTTCCAGTACTACTTTGAATGTGTGATCTGTGATCTTGGAGGCAACTTGTTATGTTGTGATAGTTGTCCCCGGACCTACCATCTCCAGTGCCTACATCCACCTCTTAAGGTATGTTTTAATCTTATTTCAGCTGGCTGCCTCAGGGGCTATCTAATTTGTTATCTTTCTAGTCAGAGATGCCAAAACTCAGTGCTTGTTATTCTCTTTTCACGTTTTATGCTCACGTGTAGCGCATTCCTATGGGAAAGTGGCAATGTCCAAACTGCTGTCAGAAAAGTGATCCATTGAAGCCCATGAGTCAACTTGACACCGTCTCCAAACGGGCAAGAACAAAGATAGTCACTGGGAAATCAAAAACTGGAATTCAGTCACCTGATGTGGGCAAAGTATCCCGGATTTTTGGAAACTCCATTATTGCAAAGAAAAGGACCTCCAGCAAAGGAAAATCTGTCAAATTCCTTGAGCAGAAATCTCTGTCCTCTCAAATAGACTTCTCCCGTAGCCTGAAGCCAACCCATGAATCCCTTGCTTTGCCAGAGGGTAGTTCGTCATGTGTGAATGTTGATGAAGAGAAGAAATCCAATTCATCTCAAACGGACTCTCCTGCAGACAGGAAGCCAACCTCTCCTGCTAAGGAAATTTCATTTCGTTCTAAAGTAACTAACTCAGAGGCAACTGATGAATCTCTTGAGGGGAAGCCTGAGTTGTCTAGTAACAATCTATCTCCTGGAAAAACACTTGTTCTTGCAATAAGTGCTGCCACCATGGAACATAGAAAGAGAAAACAGAAAGTCGATGATAATAACAGTCAAAAGAAGCGCAGGACGGATAAGGGAAAATTTAGGGGTGGTACTTCTAAGAAACGTGGATCCAAGGCCCATACTGCGAGCTCTGGAAGTAGTAATTTGCATCTGAAGCGTAAGTCTATTAACCTTGGGAATTCCACAGCTTTGTCCCAGGAGGATTTTGGAACAAAGACCTCAGATGTCCAGAGGAAAGATGAGGTATTCGTTTGTTTTGCTGTCACTGTGAGTGTGGCTGTGGGTATTTTGGTTATCTATGCCTCTCCAGAAATGTATATAGAAATACTCCCTCAAAACCTGGAAGCATGGAGAATGAAAATGGTTGCTGAATGCTTTGGTGTGATGTCAAATGCAATATGCTGCAGAACCTTTGTAGCATCTTGCACTTTATGCTCTCTCCTATCTTTTCCTGTTGTTTCCCACTTTTTCTTATGTTTCAATGGTTATCTGGAACCATACCTGAATTCTCCCCAAGAAGAGTTTCAGGTTGTCCTCATTCAACAGTTTGAATGAGTACTTACGAACATAATATGTAGATACATCGTAGTTGATGCACCTATCTGTGTATTTTCCTGAAAAATATTTGGTAGTCTCTCATGCCATGGCTTTGAATGGTTTTTTCTTATTCGCAAGTGTCTCTCTCTCTGTTTGCGCCCCCTCAAAGCACACTACCCGCTCAACATTAAATAGTGGTATAATAGCTTGAGTGTAAATTTTTGTGACTGAATTGATTGTTCCTTGCTTCACAATGCCCACACATCTTAGTCATTTTTACAATTTCTATCAAATGGATCCACATCCTGCTTTAGAATGTACATCAAAATTTCAACTTTTTTTGGCACTTCCATTACCATTGTTCTGTCTCCAATATTTTGTCTCGATGTAATATAGTTATTTAACATTTACTATCTATTTTATACTTGGCTTAATGTGGTCATAATCATTTGTGGTTGATGGCTTTCTCAGTGATCTTCTTCTGTGGTGATTATCATCACTATTGACATCTCTTAATACTATGGTCCCTGTCACTGTTATTAGTGTTGTTCTTGTTAGCGTTGTTGTTTTTGTTTTGAAGATGATTAATAAGTATATACAATTTCGTTCGGTTCGTGGCTCTTATGGTGTTAGCCTTGGAGGTACATTAGCAAAGGGTGAAATGCTTTCAGTAAGCATATTCGGTTTAGGGTGGGGAATGATGCCAGAATTAGTTTTTGGCATGACAGTTGGTGTGGGGAAAAGCCTTTGAGTCTCGTCTCCCCTCTTGTTTTCTCTGTCTCGCTGCAAGGAGGCATTGATGGCGGATTGTTTGGTGGATGGTGGTGAGAGTGTGGTGTGGAATGTCCCTTCCTCTAGAGCGGCTAATGATTGGGAAGTGGAGGATTTTTCTTCCTTCTTCGCTAGGTTGTATGGTATGGCATTGAGGATAGGGGAGGATGATGTGATGGTTTGGGCAGGGACTAAGGAAGGGATGTTTTCGGTTAAATCGATGTATGGTTTGCTTATGGGTGGGGTTGGTTTGTCTTTCCCTTGGAGGGGTATGTGGAGGTCTTTGTGCCTGTTGAGAGTATCTTTATCTTTTTTTTTTGGAGGCCACTCTCGGTAGGATTCTTACTATTGATAACCTTCGCAGAAGGGGGAGGATCATTGCTGATTGGTGTTTCCTATGTCGGTGTGGTGGTGAATATGTGGACCATGTATTGCTACATTGTTCTTATGCGCGTGGGCTGTGGTCACATATTCTTTGTATTGTGAAATTTCAGTGGGTTAATCCTGAGAAGGTGGCTGATGTTTTGTGGAGTTTGAAGAGGAGGTTTCGCAATCCTTTCACTAAGGTTATATGGAGGTTGATTCCACATTGCATCTAGTGGTGCCTTTGGAGGGAGCAAAACAATAGATGTTTTAAAGATTGTTCTTTGTCTTTGGCTAGGTTGCAGGGCGTTTTGTTGTCCTCTCTTTTTCTTTGGGTGAACTCGGTGCTTAGTTGCCCTTTTGGAGATTTTGTTGATTTTCTTAGTTTTCTTGCTTGTTTGGAATAGTGTCTTCGGTATAGTCCTTTGTACTGTTTTCACTATTTCTAATGAGATTGGCTTACTTATAAAAAAAAATAAGTATATACAATTTGATGCAGAAACTCCCACAGGAAGCAACAAACATGTCACATGAGTTAAAAAAAGCAGATCATGTCGATGAAGCAGTAACCTGTGCGGAAAGTGTCCCTGCTGAACTTCTGCAGGTAAGAGCATAAAGTTTGTTACATTGCTTGTACCGCTTGAATGTGGAGTACATGCTTATACGTTGATGTGCAGGTTGATCGGGTTCTTGGGTGTCGAGTTCAAGGTAGTTGCATGGGCTCTTCAAGTCATTTATCTGTGACTGTTGCTGATGACCTGCGTTCTGATGAGTTATTAGTTCCAGAGAATCAAAACAGTCTGTCAAAGGAAAATTCTGCTGGTGATACTGATTTAGATGTAGCAGCTGCTGAAAATCTTACTGAGGGTTGTCAGAATACCATTAAGAGTTTGGATAGGGAAGAAAGCATGAAGATTGAAGCAAAAATTGACAAAATGCATGTATACAGAAGATCTGCGACCAGAGAATGCAAAAAAGGGAATGCCAGGGATGTTTTACAAAAAGAAATCAAGGATTCAGTTTATAGTACTGTAAATAGTAAGGATCAAGGTGGATCTGTTGTGATCTCAGAAGATTTGGAAAAAGCAAATGAAAAGGTGGTTACAGAGGAGAAGACTGATGTTAATTTGAGAGAGAATGACGGTGATGAAGTTCCAAAACCTTGGGAAACACATGTCTCTATTGAAGCCAAAGATGACAAAGAGGCAGATTCAGAAATGCAAATGAGAAGCTCTTCAGAAAATAAAATTCAGGAGGCCACCCAGTCTGAATCTGCATGCATTGACAGAGATAGGGTATCATTTGAGTTTTTGGTTAAGTGGGTAGGGAGGTCTCATATTCATAATAGTTGGATTTCTGAATCGGAGCTAAAAGTTCTGGCAAAAAGAAAACTAGAGAATTACAAGGCCAAATATGGGACAGCTGTGATAAACATCTGTGAGGAACACTGGAAGCAGCCTCAGCGGGTGATTGCTCTCCGTAATTTCAAAGATGGTGGATGTGAAGCTTTTGTAAAATGGACAGGTCTTCCATATGATGAATGCACTTGGGAAAGATCAGATGAACCTGTTCTTCAAAAATATTTGCACCTGATCAATCTTTTTAATCAATTCGAACACCAAACATTGGATAAAGATTCTAATAAAAAGGCTTCACCAAGTGGGAAGAGTGATTGTCAGCAAAATGAGATAGTTACCCTGACAGAGCAACCTAAGGAACTAAAAGGAGGTTCATTATTTCCCCATCAGCTTGAAGCACTCAATTGGTTGCGTAAATGCTGGCATAAATCCAAGAATGTGATACTCGCTGATGAAATGGGGCTCGGAAAGACAATATCTGCTTGCTCTTTTATGTCATCACTATACCTTGAGTTTAAAGCTACTCTGCCTTGTTTAGTGTTGGTTCCACTTTCCACAATGCCTAACTGGCTTGCTGAGTTCTCATTATGGGCTCCCCACTTGAATGTTGTGGAGTATCATGGTTGTGCAAAAGCAAGAGCCATTATTCGCCAATATGAGTGGCATGCTAGTGATCAAAGTGAGTTGAATAAGAAAACTGCTGCCTATAAATGTAATGTCCTTCTAACTACATATGAAATGGTTCTGGCTGATTCCTCTCATCTGCGTGGAGTTCCATGGGAAGTTCTTGTGGTCGATGAGGGCCACCGTCTGAAGAATTCTGGAAGTAAGCTTTTCAGCTTGCTGAATACATTCTCCTTTCAACATCGTGTACTGTTGACTGGTACTCCCCTTCAAAACAATATCGGTGAGATGTATAACTTGCTTAACTTCTTGCAGCCAGCATCATTTCCTTCTCTATCCTCATTTGAAGAGAATTTTAATGATCTTACAACGGCGGAAAAAGTGGAAGAGTTGAAGAAACTTGTTGCTCCGCATATGCTTCGAAGGCTTAAAAAGGATGCAATGCAAAATATTCCCCCTAAGACTGAACGAATGGTTCCTGTTGAGTTGTCGTCCATCCAAGCAGAATATTATCGTGCGATGCTGACAAAGAACTATCAGATACTGCGGAATATTGGGAAAGGGGTTGCCCAACAATCGATGCTAAATATTGTGATGCAGTTAAGAAAAGTTTGCAATCATCCATATCTGATTCCTGGTACTGAACCGGATTCTGGATCGGTCGAATTCCTCCATGAAATGCGAATAAAAGCCTCGGCCAAGCTGACTTTGTTGCATTCTATGCTTAAGAGTCTGAACAAGGAAGGTCATCGAGTCCTTATTTTCTCGCAGATGACCAAGCTTCTTGATATCCTTGAAGATTATCTGACAATAGAATTTGGGCCAAAAACATATGAGAGAGTGGATGGCTCTGTTTCAGTGGCTGATCGTCAAACAGCAATTGCTCGCTTTAACCAAGATAAAAGCCGGTTTGTCTTCTTGTTATCAACACGCTCTTGTGGCCTTGGGATCAATTTGGCAACTGCCGACACTGTCATTATTTATGATTCTGATTTCAACCCCCATGCTGATATCCAAGCTATGAATCGTGCACATCGGATTGGACAATCAAAAAGGCTTTTGGTATATCGACTCGTAGTTCGCGCTAGTGTTGAAGAACGCATCTTGCAGCTTGCAAAGAAGAAACTGATGCTTGATCAGCTTTTTGTGAATAAGTCTGGATCGCAGAAAGAAGTGGAGGATATTCTGAAATGGGGAACAGAAGAACTTTTCAATGATTCTCCTTGTACAAATGGGAAAGATTCAGGGGAATGTAATAGTAACGGAGATGAGGCAGTAACAGACACAGATAATAAGCAGAGGAAGAGAGCTGGTAGTCTAGGGGATGTGTACAAGGACAAATGCACAGATAGCAGCAGCAGGATTCTGTGGGATGAAAATGCTATTCTTAAATTGCTTGACCGTTCAAACCTTCAGTCTGGATCAACTGACAATGCTGAAGGGGATTCTGAGAGTGATATGCTTGGCTCAGTGAAGGTAGACAGTTACTGAGACATTCAAACATAATTGCAATTCTTTTTCTGATGTCGATACTTGGAATGATAATTTATTACTGTTGCATTCACACAAGACCCAAGTTTTGTTGTCTGAAGACATTGTTGAAACGTCTTTTGTTGCTTATTCTCTCACACACTCTCTCTCTTCACCCCTCCTCGAACCACCCGCTGATGGGACTCGTTTGGAAGAAATTTGTAGGATTCTGATAAAATTGTGAATATCTATGCGATGTTAAAGTTATATCGGTATGCGTGCAGAAGTTGTTAAAAGTGATTGATATTTGTAAAAAAAAGTAATAAAGTGTTGTCTTGGAATACATGTTTTATGATATTTGGATTGTAAATATAAAAATAGGATACAAATCCTAAAAAAAAGTGGTAACCGAACATGCCCTTATTTTGCTTCTCATTGTAGTACGAGTCTAATATGGCTTTTTTTTGTAAATTTCAATTGCTATTTTTTCTTTTCTTTTGACCAGGCACTTGAATGGAATGATGAACCAACAGAAGAACAAGGGGGAGCTGAATCTCCTGTTGGTGCTGATGATATATGTACACAAAATTCTGAAAGGAAAGAGGATAATGTGGTAACTGCGGAAGAAAATGAATGGGATAGACTTCTACGTGTGAGGTATGGAGTATTTTCTAGTTCCTTGAGTTTTTACACATCACCACATGACTGCTTCAGTGATACTAGTATTTTGCAATAAATTGCTCCTTTTTGCTTCAAGAAATTTATTTGCTAATTAAGTTGTATCCTAAAGAGTACCAGGTTTGCTCGGATATAGGTGCTTTTAAACTAAACTTGACAGAACTTTTTATTTAAAATCTTGTACTATTGGAATGTGTAGTTGAATTTGGCACTGAAGCATTTTGAGACCTACACTATTGCTAATTGTAACCCGCCCTGACGATGTCTATTTCAAAGAAAGTGCTCTAATTCCTCTTTGTATATCCTATAATTAAGTACATGTGAGAGTTACTCAAGCCAGTCATCAATGCTTAGTTTTGTAAGCTTATAGCCCAGACCCATACCGCCTATGTACATTCATAGTTGTCTTGCTATGACCGCATTGGCAGACCGATTATGGCATTTTATTCGTTCTTCTAGAGATATGTCACTACGAATAGGCATCGGGTTAGGTTTGTGATGTGAAATGTTTTCCCACACTCGGACCTCTTGTAAGATATACAGTTCAAGCCCAAACCTGTCCATACCCACTTAAACATTTTAAATATCAAAATTCAATGAGAAGTCATAATATTCCTTTTTTTATAAGTAAGATCAATATATTAAAAGAAAGAAAGAGTGAAAACATTACAAAGATTGTACTGAGAACACTTAGAACATACAAATAAAAAATCTAGAAAACGACCCCCCCACATAGCAGAAACCCAACAAAAAGATCGTGCATAAGAGCACCCTGCAAGTGATCCACCGACGAGCCAAATCCTCAAAACAACGACCATTTCGTTCCCACCAAAGACACCACTAAACACAAGATGAAACCATATTCCAAATTGCCGTAGCCAAAGGATTCCTATACTTTCATTTCCAACAAAACAACACATCAAACACCCTTGCCGGCATTACCCAATGAAGATTCGAAATGCGAAAGATATACGCCCAAAGAGACCTTGCCATAAAACAGTGCAATAAAACATGGTCGACGAACTCACTATCTCTTACATAAATAGCGCCAATCCGTAACATAAACTCCTCGCCTCCACAGATTATCAATTGTCAAATTCTGAGAATGCGTAGCTTCCCAAACAAAGAACGAAACTCTCATAGGTACCTTAGTCCGCCAAACCCTACGCCAAGGAAACAACTGGGAATTACCACCAGAAAGAGAGGAGTAAAACTCTCTAAGAGTGAAAACACCATCCTTAGCACCCATCCAAGCCAACATGTCCTCACTATCGCAATGGCATACCATAGCATAAATAGTGGAATAGAAAGCTGTAAATTCCACCAATTCCCAATCATTGGCAGATCTCAAGAATTGAATCTCCCAAACCAAAGAAAGTGTATCATTCGACAAATAATCCACCACCATCCCATCCTTACACAGAGCCAAAGAGAACACAACGGGAAATAAACAACAAAGAGGAATATCCCCACACCAAACATCATGCCAAAACCTCACTCGACACCCATTACCCACCAGAAACCGAGTTTGAGTAGCAAATGTATCCCATTCCTTACGAATATGCTTCCATAAACTCACCCCACAAGAACCTCGAGAAGGCAAAGATGACCAATCTCCCACCATTGTGCCAAACTTAGCTGCAACAATAACCCTCCATAAACTATCCCTCTCAGTGGCAAAGCGCCATAGCCATTTCCCTAATTAAGCTTTGTTAAACATCAACAATCTCCGAAGACCAACCCCCCAGAGTGAAGAGGAGAGCAAACCTTATCCCATTTCACTAAATGAAATTTGTGACCTTCCAAATCACTACCCCATTAAAAGTCCATTTGCAATTTCTCAATTCTAGAGGTAACGGAGAAAGGAACGGGAAAAAGAGATAAAAAATAAGTAGGTAAGCTAGAGAGGGTGGATTTAATCAACGTCAATCGTCCACCTTTAGAAAGATACATTCTCTTCCATCCAGCCAACCTCCTAGCCATCCTCTCCAAAATACCATCCCAAATATGCACTCTCTTAGATCTAGCTCCCAAAGGAAGATCCAAATAAGTAATTGGCAATGCAGAAATCCTACACCCCATAATTGAAGCCAACTCTTGCACATTACTAACATTTTCAATCGGAATCACCTCCGACTGGAAAGATTGACTTTCAAGCCCGAAACTTCCTCAAAGCGCAATAATAAACACCGAAGACTTTGTACTGATTTCGCCTCTTTCTTTTTTTCTTCTTAATAATATTGATCTTACTTATAAAAAAACAAAACAAGAGTGTCATTAGCAAATAATGAATGGGAAAAACCAAGACCTTCACCACTAACACCTCCCACCTTGAACCCAGTGATCATCCCATTAAAAACTAACTTCATCATACGAGAAAAGGCTTCCATGACAATGACAACTAAGAGAGGAGAGAAAGGATCACCTTGGCGCAAACCCTGAGTACTACCAAAAAACCCCTCAGGCGAACCATTAACAAGTATCGAAAATTTAACTGAAGAGATGCAAAATTGTATCCAACGACACCACTTTTCCCCAAACCCACAACGCCTCAACATATAGAGGAAAAACTGTCAATTCACATGGTCATAAGCTTTCTGGACATCCAATTTACACAACATACCCGGTTCATTCGATCTCAACCAAGAATCAAGACATTCATTCGCGATCAACACCGAGTCCAAAATCTGTCGGCCTCTCACAAAAGCATTATCAGAAGAGGAGATAATGTTAGATAACACAAGTTTCAGCCTATTAGCCAAACACCTTAGCTAAAATTTTGTGAACACCTCCCATCAGACTAATAGGACGGAAATCTTTCAACTCAACAACTCCCGGCTTCTTAGGAATAAGGACAATGATAGTGGAATTCATACTCCGGACAAACTGACCGCACCTAGCAAACTCATTGAACATGGAGAGCACATCCTCCTTAATGACATCCCAACAAGACTGATAAAAAGCAATAGAAAAACCGTCTGGGCTCGGTGTTTTGTCCCCATTAAGACCACTAACCACCCCATACACCTACTCCGCCTCAAAAGACCTTTCCAGACATTCAGCCTCATCCCCAGAAATTGTGTCAAACACCAAATCATCCAACATAGGACGCCACAAGGTTCTTTATACATGAAAGAATAAAAGTGAACAATGTGGTCAGAAATATCCTTAGGATCATCCACCTTGACACCCTCTAGCACCAAATGAGAAATAAAATTGAATCTCCTATTCGAATTGGTAACACGATGAAAGAATTTGGTACATTTATCCCCCTCCTTAAGCCACAAAGCTTGAGATTTTTGCCTCAAACTAACTTTTTCCAAATCAATCAGACAATTTAATTCCCTATTAATCTCTAACTTCCTCTCCAACCCACCTCATCTAGACCCCCTTCCTCATCCAACCCTTCCAACATAGATAACTCTCTAAACAAACCTTTCTTACGAGAGCTAAGAATACCAAAATCCTCCTTATTCCAAACTCTAAGATCACACTTCAAAGCCTTCAATTTCAAATTTAGCACAAAACTAGGGACCCAGAAAACTTAACTACTCCACCAGCCCCTGACGCACTCCACAAAACCCTCCTCCTTCAACCACATATCTCCAAAGCGAAAAGGCGTTTTCCCCCACCAAAAGTACCATTTTCCAAAATGATAGGGAAGTTATCAGAATACATACGAGGCAACTGACGCTGAATAACCTCCGGATAAAACATCTCCCAATCCATACTAAAAAGGAACCGATCAATCCTAGACCAAGATTGAGCTGCACGACCATTAGACCAAGTATAAGAACCTCCAGGCAACGGAATATCCAACAACCCACAATTTGAAATAAAATCAGCAAAATCATCCATAGCTCTATCAATCCCCCTATTCCCCCGTCCTCTCACCAGGAAAACGAGTGACGTTAAAATCTCCTCTTATACACCACAGAATACTCCACCACGAAAACACTCTCGTTAGCTCATCCCACAAATTTCCTACTAGAACCCATAAATCCCTGAAAAAGCCCACTGAATCCCATCCTCCACATTTTTTAAACTAACCGAAATTGAATACCAGCCGACACAAAAATCCACAACCTCTAAGACATAAGAATCCCACAAGATAATGATACCACCAGAAGCGCCATCATCTGGGACACTCCACCTCTCATGAGGACCCCTCCCCCCCCCCCAATAAGGCTCTCACCACTACTCTCGGAAGCACCTCAATCTTAGTCTCCTGGAAACAAACTAAATCAGGTTTCCAACCCTGAATCAAATTACCAATCCTACTACACTTAGCTCTATCATTAAGACCCCTGACGTTCCAACTGAGTATTTTTGGCTTCATTAACAACCTAAAATAGCCCTCCCACCTTTCCTATTATGCCTAGACGAAGCATTCCCTTCATCATATTTAATACTGGACTTTAAGCCCTTCAATTCTCTCATCATCTTACCTCCTAAACGAGTGGGTGTAATATTACCCACTTGACCCCTATCCCTTTCCAAGGCCACAAAAAAATCTATCAACTCACTCTCATACCCCTCCCAGAATCCGGATACCATATCTGCAAAGGTTCCCAAATAGATTTCCTACTACCACTACCCACCGTACAAAATTTCCATCCCCGCTCACAACGCTGAACAAACACATGCTCCTCCACCATATTGCTGTGTTCAACCAACATCCCATCAGCACAAAAAACATCACATAAAGGGTTGCACACCACCTCTGTACCTACAAGATCATCACAAACTGCCAACACTTGCCCAATACCACTCATCCCAACATTGACCTCAGTCCCTGGAGTAACAGAAGAGAGATTATCCTGACCCACCTCAACCCCACATAACGGTTTCTTCCTAGAGTAAATGTTGGTCACTTGAGGAAGAGAAGGCTTACCCAGACCCTCTACAAGTTCCCTGCATGGGGAAAAATCAGCCTCCTTATCACTTGGATCTTCCGGCGGTAAAAAAGACAGGACAGACAGGGCTGTTGGCGGCTCTGGTGGCTTGCTAGAGTCACCCGGCAACACACCCACAAGATTCTGGCCTTCCAGAGAGACCCCGCCCAATAATGTCACAGAAGGAGCAGCCTCTTCTCTCCCGAAACTCTGAGAAACTGATTCCATCATCGTCGGAGCAGCAGGCGACGTCAACGACACCTCTGCTATTTCATGCGAAACAATGGAGCCTATCAACGACACCAAGGCTATTTTTTATTGAAATGAATATAACCGGTCATTGCAAATCTTGCCTATCTGCATGCCATTATTCGCCTCTCTTCCACCGGCACCAAAATTTTAACATCCTTGTCGTCCTTAGACCTTTTTGGCTGAAAAGGAAGCTGTTTGAGCTTTTGTTGTGAATGAATCAGCTTGAATTTTTGGCGTGAGCTTGGCTCACATTAACTAAACAAGCTTTAACTGAGTTGGTAACTGGGTTGAGCCCGAGTAAGGTCTTGGTTTACTTGTAGCCTAATTTTGAGGTCCAAAAAGTGTACCTGATCCAATTGATGTGATCTAGGTTACATTTGATCCTGGAGCTGGACATAGCAGAGGAACGTTCATGTTCACTTTCAAGCAGAAAATGGAAAAGCTGGCCATCCTAACAATAAATAGATTCATCTTTCCGCGGCCTTTAAAAATAAGAAATAGGAAATATAAGTTGAAGCAAAGGATATTCCAAAGCTGGATACTGTATGTAGCAGGAAAAAGTGCCCACTATCAAGAGAGTGCAATTAATTACTAATTCATCTATGATGTGCTGCTATTGATGGAAAACATGGGTTATGCAATAGGGATTAAAAGTTATGAAAATGGTGTCTTGAATTTCCTTATTTGTATGTGCTGTCTTGAAAATCTTGGATATGCAAATCGGGACTAGAAAATTTAAGGAACTGGTGACTTGAATTTTCTTCTTTAAATGTGCTGTGTAGATGGGAGAAGTATCAAGTGGAGGAGGAAGCCGCTCTTGGTCGAGGCAAGCGCCTGCGAAAAGCTGTTTCTTATAGGGAGGCATATGCTCCACACCCAAGTGAAACATTGAGTGAGGTAGTCTTTTTTAATTTGCTTACTTCAATGAGGCCTTTTTCAAGTCTATTCAATGTCTTGAATAGTGTCAATGATATCAGTAACAAATACGTAATCACAATTCGAAATGTTGTTTCTTATGAGAATACGTATCTTCTATTTTTTTTTAAAACAATAAATCCTTGCAACCAGTGATTCTTACCTCGATGTTGATTGGTTAAGCTAATACTAGCTTTGCTCTTGCTCTACCTTCTTTGTTTGGGAAGCCACCCATGGAAGAATCCTCACCACTGACAACTTGAGGAGGAGGGGAGTATACATGCTAGATTGGTGCTATATTTGCAAATGTGATGGGGAGTCTGTTGAGCACATTTTGCTGCACTGTTTGGTTGCTAGGGAGTTGTGGTCCTTAGTGCTCTCTATTATGGACTATGATTGGGTGATGCCTAGGACGGTAGTTGATGTTTTGTTGTGCTGGAAAAGAGATTTTAAAGACCCTCGGGCCTTAGCTATTTGGAGAATGATCCCTACTTGTATTTGATGGAATTTATGAAGAGAGAGAAATGAGAGATGTTTTGAGGGTGTGGCTTTGTCCATAGAGGGTTTGAGGGGAAATTTTTTGCTCTTTGTTCTTGTGGGTGAATGCCATGTTGGGTTCTCCCTTTTCGGAGTTTTTAGATTTCATTAGTTTTCTAGCTTGTTTTGTCTAGAGGTCTCAGTATAGTCCTTTGTATTGTTCCTTCTATTCCTTTTTCTTTCAATAAAATTGTCTTACTTATCAAAAAAAAAAAACTGCCCCTGAGCCTTGGGAAATATAGTTTAACCTTACGATTATTTGAGGAAAATGGATTTCCTTGCACATTTTGTTCCTATTTCTACTTGCCTTTTGTAACTTATGGCAATGAAAGTGTCATGCATTGATGCCACCATTTTCTTATTTAAGATCACCACAACGAATGACATTTATATGTCTGAACTTTGGAAACTGTAAATGACAGGGACCTAGGTTCCTTTTCATTTTTTAGTTTGTTGTTTTCCAAATAATATTGGCAACCTCTAGTTTTTGTCTCTGTTAATCACAAAAAGACAAGAGTTCAATTTTTATTTTGTCCTCCATGTTGCTTTCTCCCTTTCCCCCCCCCTTCTCTCTGTGGGCCCATTTCATCAAGGTTTTTTTTGTAATTTTCATTTTGTCTTTTCTTTGTCCTCCTTCTCTCTTTTGCTGATACTTTGGTCTCATAAGAATGGTTTACAAAATGGAAGCAGTGGATTAGTTGGAGGCTTGCACTATGATATGTTGGCAAGTACTACTCATCATTCCTTCCGTAAAGGATTCCTGTCAATAAATACCATAAGACATGATCTTATTTGCATCAATTTTTAACTTTTGGATTATGAGACTGATAATTTTAGCTGGATCTTTTCTTCACCTTTTCTTCTATATGTATGATGTGGATGCTGTGCAATTATATAGAATTTTTTTTTGGGTAAGTTATTTACGCAGACCTAATTATATTTTGTTTCTGCGTCTGTTAGTCCTAGTTAGTTTAAAATCACCGTGGCCCATAACTACTACAATGCTATTCGAGTATTATATGAATAGTATCAGAATTTGCAAAGATGACTAAACCATTTTCTGAATGAAGCTACAGCTAGATGACCTTGACCCTTAATGGGCTGTCTGACATGCATTACAGCCACATCTCTCAAGTGATTCCTTTTCCTATGTTTGATTCCAGGGCTGGAATGCACCAAAAAAAAGAAAAAGAAAATAAAATTAGGTCAGATGTTTCACCTTCACTTCTTTGACTTGAAGCTCATTGGGGTGTATCCTTCCTTTTTTTTTTTGCTCCTGGTTACGTGGTGACAGATTATGTCAGAATGGAGAGAAACATCAGAGCATAGGGTGTATGATAAAGGAAATTTCTATCTGGTAATCGAAAGAGAGAGAAAGTAGAAAAAGGTGTAGGGATGCTGCTCCAGGAAACTGCATAATCATATACAGATTTCAGGATTAGTTGTTTGGAATGTTCAGTTCTTAAAAATAGAGGGGACATCATCCCCTGCGAAGCACTGTAAGGTTGAAAGGTCCCAAATTGTCCAGTGGAATTGCATCACATTGACAACCTTTTTTGACATCATCCAGTGATACTCCAATCAAAGTTAACACTGTTGACTACAACTCTCTTGCATAAAGAATTGTATCCGAATGGGCTGGTGGTGGATTGTATGGAGGATTGGAATGTTCAGTTCTTAAGAAGTGCGAATGATTGGGAGTTAGAAGAGTTTTCATCATTTTATTCCACCCTTTATGAGTTGGAGATTCATCGAGGTGTGGAGGATAAGTTGTGTTGGGTGCTTAATAAGGATGGTATTTTTTTCTGTTAAGTCGTTCTATGTTATGTTTGATGGTGGTAGAGCTGTGTCGTTCCCTTGGCGTCGGATTTGGAAAACTAAAGTCCCCACTAAGTCTCCTTTGTTTGGGAGGCTATGCATGATAGGATTTTGACTACTGATAATCTGAGGCGTAGAGGTCTTTATGTGGTTGATTGGTGCTATTTATGTAAGGGAGATGGAGAGTCGATCAACCATGTATCACTTCATTGTCCGGTGGCGAGAAGTATGTGGCAGCATGTTTTCTATATGGTAAATCTTCATTGGGTTATGCCGGAGCGGGTGGGAGATGTTTTGATTTGTTGGGGGAGAAAGTTTAAGGATCCCCTTGCTAAGATTATTTGGATGATGATTCCTTTTTGCATTTGATGGAGCCTTTGGAAGGAGAGGAATAGGCGTTGTTATGAGGATTCTTCCTTGTCTATTGAGAGATTGCCGGGTGATTTGTTGCTTAATCTGTTTTTCTGGGCTAATGCATTGTTGGGTGACCCTTTTCTAGATTTCCAGGATTTCTTAAGCTTTTTCGTTTGTATGATGTAATTTCTGTCAGTACAATCTTTGTACTGCTCTTTTTCTTTTTTTTTTTAATAAAACTTCTTACTTATCAAAAAAGGATTAGTTATTTTAGCTCACTTGTACAAATCTCAAATTGCATCAGCAGTCTGATTATTCCCCCCACTCCCCCCTCAAAAAAAAAACAAAAAAAAAACTGAGGGGACATCATCCCCTGCGAAGCATTGTACGGTTGAAAGGTCCCAAATTTTCGAGTTGAATTGCAACACATTGACAACCTTTTTTGACATCATCTAGTGATACTCCAATCAAAGTTAACACTGTTGACTACAACTCTTGCATAAGGAATTGTGTAGTAGAGAATGTTCAACTGATGAAAACTCAATTACACGTGTGACTTTAGTCCACAAGAGTAACATTCATTCTGATGAGGCTAGTGAACTAAAACTCAATTGCATGCTGACACCATTCAAAACTGTTGTGACAAATTTCCCTGAAGTTAGATCCACATGACATTTACTCTTGATTTTTCGTTGCCTTTATTCTATGAATTTTTAGGACATTTAGCCCACTAGGATTTTGGCATGTCAAACACTTATTGAACATGACACGAGGGTCAAACCTTGTCCTGACTGGTATATGTCCTTAATATAAAATCTTTCAGCTGATACAGTGTCCTCATTTCTAGAATTTCAGGAGTTGCCATTCGCAATACCTTGGTACACATCTATTCTTAGTTTAATGAAAGTATTTGCTTTATCATGATGATGGACTCATTTCTGAAGTAGGATGTGGTCGAGTTCTTTTCCAAGAACATGCTTTTGTTAAAATGTGCACAGCTTTATAGATTCTGAAAGGATGTCTAGGCTGCTTTCTGGCCTTTTGGCATCATCCGGTGTGAAGTTGGCCTCATATGTAGGTAAAAAGGCTCTCCGGGTGTAGAACATGTCCTAGTTAAAAATCATGGGATTTTCAATGTTTGATGTTGCCATTTATCAAACATCGTATGTCCCTGCACAAACTTAAAGAATTTTTCTTTTGTGTTCAAAGAAAAATTCTTTGAACACAAAAGAAAAAAAAAACTTAGAAGAATTTTTCCCAGTTGGCGCAAATACATACAGATATATGAGGTGAAATTGTTTTGGCATATTAGGTTCGTTCTTTTTGATCTGGTTTCACTTGCTGGAAAACACCAAGAGAGTAGAACATCATAATGAGAGCAAATAGTTACTGGCATGACAGTGATAGGTTCCTTAGAACCAATCCTAGTAAATGAAAGTGTCGCAGGTTCTGGGATTTAAGAGAAACTTGAGAACTAGCCATGAAATTCTGCTAATAAACCCTATCTAATTGAACCACAAATGGTGCTTTTATTCATATTCACGAAGAAAAATTCATCACTGCTGAGCGGTTTCACTACTGCCGCAATCAATAGATTCCTGCCAGCATATTTAGCTTATCTCCAATGGACAACCTGCTACTGCTTCAAATTGGAGAGCTTATCACTTTTAGGGAATACTGAAGCCTCTTTACTTGATATTTACCATATAATGTCATTAAAAAAAATGTAACTCGAGCGATCCTTGTGGATTGGTGTTACTTGTAAATGTAATGTTTTGAGGTGTTGATTGTTTGTTGTTTCATTGCTCTGTGCTGAGAGTTGTGATCTGCTGCTTGTTTGTAACTCTATTTAGAGCCCTATTCGCTGATGAATGTGTGACAATGATCTTTCCTAAGGGCCTGCACTGCATCTTCTCTTCTGGCCTCCTTTTGTATCAGATCATCTTTTGTGTTATTTTTCTCTGAATGGAATCAGATCACTATGATGATTGGTACAAAGTAACATCTGTCTCAGATTAAACTTATCAAAAAGGAAAACATCTGTCTCAGATTAAAAATCTGAACCATCCAGGTCGTTCGTAGGTGTTCTCTCAATGCTTTTGTGAGAGCTTCTAAGTATATATGCTTGTATTTGCCCCACAGTTGCTTCTTTTTCCTGCTTATGTACAGTACTCTAATTGTTGGTTTGTTAAAGCAGAGTGGTGGTGAAGAGGAAAGAGAGCCAGAACCGGAGCCTGAGCGAGAATATACGCCAGCAGGACGTGCTCTAAAAGCAAAGTTGTAAGTTCAAATTCTTTTGTTCTGTTATTGGATTTAGTTAAGAAGCCAAAATAACAGAATTCTTAAAACTTGAATAATTTACTGATAACAGTAACTCACATAAAGTAAAGGACTATATTTCTAACACTCCCTTGTCCTAAAAGGCTAAGGTAAGGGAAAGAGAGGAATATTATCATTGGATCAATATTCCAACACTCCGTCTCTCGGCTCCTTAATAATTAGCCTCAATCTATGGAATATTTAAACTCAAAATCGTTGTTGTGATACCATGTTGAATCCCTACTTTTCCTTAAGGCATAAATTGGTGAAATGAGGTGAATTTATTCCTTTAATTTATTACTTCTAATAGGGGGAACCTCTTCCTTGCGGCAGAATCCTCAAAACAATTTGGCAACCTTTTGAAGTAATTGTTTTCAAGATTGCGATGTGCATTGTAACTTTCATATTATTAAATAATACATTTTTTTGTCCTTCGCTAGATGGGTGAATTGTACTTATGGGTTCTTAATGTTTTGGCACCTGGGATTCTTCAATTCACTTTCTAATTTTCATTGAGCAGTGCTAAACTCCGTGCTAGACAAAAAGAACGGCTTGCTCAGAGGAATGCAGTTGAAGAATCTCGTCCTGGTGAGAGAGTGACCGAACCTGATTCAGTCCCTCAATTTCCTTCCGTCAGTCGAAAAGAAGGCAACGTGACTGAATTAAATCAACACAGAGAGAAAATTCCAGTAATTGACTTAGAGGACGACCAATTTGTTCAGCCAGTAGATTCTCCAAAGAGAACGATTGACTCGCCTTTAAGGCTGGGAAGAATAACAAAGTACAAAATGAGCAGTCATCTGGAACTTCCTGTTAATCCACTTGGTCACCCCTATCCTGACATTTTCCTTCCAAGTCACAATTTTCAAAGCAAGAGCTACACAAACTCAGTGCCCACGAGTAACTTTTTACCTGTTCTCGGACTCTGTGTTTCCAATGCTAATCAAGCGGAGTCATCATATCGGAGCTTGTCGAGATCCAATGGCAGACAAAGTAAGGCAGTAACTGGACCAGAGTTTCCATTCAGTCTAGCTCCTTGCTCCAAGACTTCAATTGAAACAGATATAAAACAACAGGACTCCACCTCAGAGAAACTGAAACAACTAGATGCATCTGCAGAAGCTTTGCAACAGCATCTTAAGAACAGCCTCTTGGATAACTGTCCCCCATATGTCAGTGCTCTCTTCCTCCCTCCCACCGGCCACAAAAATAAAGTTTGTTAATGTTGTGTAGTTACCATCTTTGTAAATGCATTTTTAACTGCTATTCTTTTCTGTTTGCAGTACCCTCCATCTGTCCAAGGAAAAGGTTCTGAACGTCTAGAAAGTTCTGGTTCTAGCTTCTCTGATTTTCAAGAAAAGATGACATTGCCGAACTTCCCTTTTGATGAAAAAATGCTGCCTAGATTCCCACTTTCGGCGAAGACCATGCCAACTCCACATCTTGACCACTTGCCTAGCTTGTCATTAGGTACCATACCTGAAGCTATTAACGGCTTTATGCAGGACCTTCCAACAATTCCATTGCTGCCCAACTTAAAATTCCCAGCACAGGATGCAGTGAGACATAATCAGCAGGAGAGGGATATGCCACCGACGTTAGATCTGGGACCAATGCCGACCTCATTATCCTCATTTCCCGAGAACCATAGGAAGGTGCTTGAAAACATAATGATGAGGACCGGGTCTGGATCATGCAACATGTTTAGAAAGAAATTAAAAATAGAAAGCTGGTCTGAAGATGAACTCGATTTGCTATGGATAGGTGTTCGGAGACATGGGCGGGGAAATTGGGAGGCGATGCTTAGAGACCCCAGATTAAAATTTTCGAAGTATAGAACTTCAGAAGATTTGGCACTTAAGTGGGAGGAGGAACAACTCAAATTCTTTGATGGGTCACCTTTTCCGGTTCCAAAATCAACAAAGCCATCGAAGTCTAACAAATCTCCTCTGTTTCCAGGCATTTCTGATGGAATGATGACCCGGGCCTTGCAAGGCAGTAGACTTGCTACACCCCAAAAGTTCCATTCCCACCTGACAGACATGAAATTGGGTTTTGGTGATCTTGTCCCCAGCCTGCCACATTTTGAGGCATCTGATCGACTTGGTTTTCAAAATGACCAATTTTTACCTTTGCCTACTTGGAATCCTGACAAGTATCGGGCAAATCTTCCTGGGGAGTCTTCTGCTGGACCTTGTGAACGGCCGGCAACAACTCCAAATATACCCATTGATAAGCCATTTTTGCTCAATTCGTTTGGAACCAGTTGCTCAGGCTCTTTAGGTTTGAATTGTTCAAGTGGCTTTGACGTGCATAGAAAGGAGGATGAACAGATTGCCAATAAGTCTGGGAAGTTGCCTAGTCTTCTTGATAGATCACTAAATATTTTGCGTGATTCCCTTCAAGATTTAGGTGTCGAATCCATGAGTTCAGCATTGTTACGTGATTCTAACAAAAGGGTGTCTCTTTCACTCTTGAATGGAGAAGAAACAGCTGGAAGTAGTTCTGCAAAGGACAAGCTGCCCCATTGGCTGCGAGAAGCTGTGAGTGTTCCTGCAAAACCCACAGATCCCAACCTGCCACCAACTGTATCGGCAATAGCGCATTCAGTTAGATTGCTATATGGAAAAGACAAGCCAACTATCCCTCCATTTGTGATGCCTGGTCCGCTTCCTTCTGCGCCAAAGGATCCAAGACGGACTCGAAAAAGGAAAAAGAAACGGAGGTCACATTCATCAAGGCGGGTCCCACCGATCTTTGCTGGGAGCAATCAGGAGTTTCAAAGAAACCTGTGTGGGGACAATGCTGCTTCAAGCTCAATTCCATTGGTTTCAGCATTTTCATCACATCCACAATCAACCATGGAAAATGCAGGGCTTCCACAGACCGAATCCGACCTTAACTTGCCTCCTCTCAATTTAAATATCATGAATCCCGCCTCCTCGGCAAATTTACATGAGCAGAAGAAAAAAAGCATGGGATTGTCCCCCTCTCCCGAAGTACTTCAGCTGGTGGCATTCTGTGTTGCCCCAAGTCCCCATATATCAACGAGTTCTGGTGCGACAAGTTCAACCTTGGTTGAAAGCAGGCTTGTGGTGTCAAAATCTGTTGACCTAGTTGGATTTCCAGACTCACAAGATGCATTTGTGAAAAAGAAGGCTGAACAGAGCACCGCTTTTAATGGATGGGGTTCAATTACAGGGGATAAAGTAGACCATCCTGAAAGTGGAGATTCTAGCAAAACTCAGTCGGATCCCTCTCGTACTGAACGGCCTGATATAGACGATGTATCATCTGAGGGCACTGTCTCAGATCATCCTCTGGTTGACCATGAATCATAGCTACGATGTGAGACTTGAAAATTGAACATAGCTATTCTTTCATGCTACTAAAGTTTCAGGCTCTTCACCAATGTGCTCGAATTTTTGTAGGCATGATAAAGTGAGTGATGAACTAGCACATCTAGGTTTATTAGCGCATTTCATGTAAAGTTTCTGCAAGAGAAAATGAAATATAATGCTGCTTGCTTGGTAATGTTTAATTCATTGGCTTGCTCCAATTCATGAAAGTGGGTTCTCCTTCTAATGTCTGACTGACCTGACTATGGTCTTCTATCCGCGGGTCCATTCAAACCGAGAGCTGGTGCAAGGCCTAGAAAGTTCCTCTAGTTACGCAAGGGATTGAAATGCTGCCTCCTGGTGCTGAATGCAGTTGCAGTTAAGTGCTATCAACATCTGGGTTTTAGAGAAGCAATTATGTAACTCTGGTGTCTGTCCCTTTCGTGAGTGTAATTTTGTCAGGACATCAGAGCGACTGGTCCATCTGTAGAGGTCTGAGGTCTATTAGAGTTGAAAAATCAGTTGGTTCCATTGTAGAAGGCAAACAAAAATTGCTTCACAGATGAGTTTCGGAAGGCAAGTAAGGATGAAAACAAGATTCCATTGTGTTTTTCAGTAAGTCTTCCTTATGATCAGGTGAAATTTTCTTGAATCTGAATCGCGTTTATCACAGATAAGGGACAATATATATGATGCCACTTCATTAGTCCACTCACTCTACTCTAATACAGTAGTTAAAAAGCCACACAGATCACGTGGATTGGGGTAGCTTTCCGATCCAATCCTCCTTTACCCTTATGGAGGTCAGAAAAGTGAGAAGAATATGCTGGCGATAAGCCCCCTACAGGGCCGGGTGGTTGTAGTGTTGGGGGAGGTTGTGGTGGTAGGTGGGTTTTGCAGGGTTGGATTGACTCTTTCGTTGGAGATTTTCCTTCATCTTGCTACGGAGTTAAATTTGGTTTGAAGGAGGAGATGCTAGCAATAGTTCCAATGAGGTGATTGTGATAATATATAGCTCCTCACCTCCGCGAGAAGTGAGTGCAGACCAAGTTTGGGGCGTCATTTTATCTCCTCACCACATTAAATGACACGTTCAATTTTATAATCTTGGATTTTTATTTTTAAATTAGCAGTCACTCTGTATGACTTTACACCTTTTGTCTTTACACATAATCCTTTCTCAAATTAATTACGAATTAGGTGGTTGTGGCGCGAGGGATAGCTCTTCTCTTATGCTACTCAGATACTGGCTCTAAAGACATTGATCATGAGTTGCCCAAATAAATGTCATTATATTTTATGTTGTAATTACTAATAGGTTGACCAGATATATAGTTTAATGTCAGGTCTTTGATTAGAAAACAGGTTAGGATTTGGTAAACACTGCAAGATAAAAGTTCTTTGGGAAGTCCAGTTGATTTTAATTATCATTTTAAATGAGTAAGATTCCATCACGATAGATAACATGCGGTGTGACGATCATATATAAGCCAAAATCTTTACAATTTTTTTAAACATTTTTATATACAAAGCTACTACGTACATGACTACCTACAAAAATTCTTATGAATATTTCTTCTCCACCACTATCCTTCGTACGATTAGATATAGAAAAATATATATTAAAAAAATTGTTAATGTTTGATGTGACGTTGACGATAGGACAAAAGAAGGGTATACAATATTTGTTAGTAACATGCTTCACATGGGCTCCGTCACGCTCGTTTTAGAACGAGGCACTGTGTCTGTGAGACGGTGAGAGTGCTTTGGTTCCTTTCTAGAGCCAATGATTTCCATACATGCATGCTCCACACAAGTTCTCTCTCATATGTCCCTTGGGAGTGGCAGTTTTTCTTTTTTCTTTTTGCTATCCCTCTCTCCCATGGAAGTAGTACTTTTTTTCATTTTTCGGAAGAAAAGCTGCCTAAAAGTACATAAATACATATAGTTATATTTTCTTGGCATTAATCCCAGAGAAGAGCAGTATTCATTTGTATATATATAAGCAATTTTCTATCATTTTCTTGGAGACGGACGTAGCTGCTGATCACTTGCACATGGCTGCCAACAATTCCCCACTTCAGCATTCTCTCTCTCTCTCAGCCTGCGAAAGCTGTTTGAATTTCTTGAAGTTAAACTATTTAACTTACTCTGTTTTGGACAAACTATATACTTGTTTCAGATGAACGTTAAATCTCACCAAAAGCCACTTGCAAACATGTTACTATAAGCATCTTCCATGCACGGATCTCTGTGAGTCTGTGACAGTGAACTGATCATTTGAAACACGTAAAACCAGAAATTAGAAGGAAGAAGAACAAGAAGACTTTCGAATGTGATTCTTTATGCACGCGTATATATTAACCCTAGTCAAACTTAAAGAGAAGAAAAATTAAAGTAGGGGGGGGGGGGACTAAAACAAAAAAGAAACAACAGGAGAAAAACGAAACGAGGTTGCTTAATTTGGAGTTATTTTCTAGCTAATGAGTATTCAGTGCTGGCCACTAGTCTCGGGAAAGAGGCTCTTGGGGTGGCCACAAACCTCGAAGAGAAGGAGCAAAACTTCTGGTAATCTTCGTCCAACAAGCTCCCACTTCCAGTGGTATCAAAGTTGAGAGCATAGCTCAAAGGATCATACCGGCATTGAAACGAACTCTGTCGACTCGGGGCGTGTAAGCTTCGGCTACGTCTCTTTAGTTTCCTCACTAGTTTACTCAGACAACAACACGATGCATCGCGTGCTAGGCAAGTGGTTGAAGCGGCGGAGGTGGTGGAGGAGGCTGTAGCGCCACGAGCTTCACCACCGTTTTTTGTGGTGGTCGCAGTGTTCTTCGGCCACCAGAAAAGCCACAGTGTTTGTGCCATAGCTCTCTCTTTCTCTCTAGATTTGTTGGTATGAATTTCTGAAACTAAGTGGGAGCAGTAGGGCTGTGGAAGTCTTGTGTTTCTTCGAGTATATATAGAGGAAAGGCCAGTGCAATTTTTTATACTCCAAAACTTTTATTCACTAATTTATGCGAATGTTGTATATATTAATTGTTTTTAATTTAAAACAACAACGTCCATAATGTAAGAACATAAATATATATATATATATATATTAATTTGAAGACATAATATATAAACAATATATTATCTTTGTGAAGAAAGCTTCACGGGTCAAGTTTCTTACTGTGAGTTTTTTTTTGTCTTTTTTACAAGCAAAATATAAACAAGAGAGAAAACGAGAAAAAGTCTCAAGCCAATCCAAATGTGAAACGGCGGTAGCATCATCCACGTGATCAAGAGGCTAAAAGCACAGCTTTAAATCATGGGACTCCATAGGATTGAAATATGCTTGGACTATCAAAGCTTTTCACACATCAGACCACATACAAGTACACTCAGAAACCAGAGCCATCTTCCCACATGCGTTGCAGAGTCATCCTACTTTGATTTTATATATATATATGAGTAATTATTTCTTATATAATTGAAAATATTCGACAGCTTTTGCTCACTGATAATTGGTAAAACGAAATTACTCATGAGACCTTCATGAGTTTTAATAATATATTTTCTGATAAAGACATCCACAGAGATGCACATAATTCCCCGATTTTGACTTTGAGGAGATGATCTCCGGTTTCTATACATATGGCAGATGTTACAGCATAACCTTTTCCTCTTGGAACCCACAAATCTACAGCATTTAGTGAAACATATATTGAAGCTGTCATGATAAGCATCTCTCTTCTTTTTCTCTTCAGTTTTTCTTATTTTCTATGCTCGAGAAATAAAATAGCCACAAAAACAGAGAGAAAATCTAAAATATATATATATAAAAAGCCATACGTAGTTCTCGAGGTTGTGTTTGTGTTGTAAAATTTGTGGTATTGAGTTTAATGATGGTATTGGATTTAGTGAAAAAGTGAAGAGATAGGTAATTTTTTATATCTTTTGTAGTGAAAAGTTATGTTTTGATGAGAGAGAGATTATATTGTAATATTTTATTGTGAGTTGGTGAAAAATTTTGTAAAATTTTTCATGCAAACACAACCTTAATAAACCAGTTCATGTATCTTTCATGCAAACACAACCTTAATAAACTAGTTCATGTATCTTCTTGTACAATGTGCCGTCAAGTTCGACGTACTACAAAAATTCATTCACCTTATTTTTGAATCGTTAGTAGAATAAACTTATTAAATACTGAACATTCGTATCAACTCAACAGCAGCAAATCTAACAATTACAATTTTTCTGCTTTACTAGAAACTAGCTAGTTCCCCAGTTCATTGTATGCGATCATAGTAGTATACCATTACATTAATTATGGATCAGTTAAAACATGTCCGCATGTAACAAATAGATCGAGTGAGATCAAACCATTACAGTGCAAAGAAGCTGTGAACATGGACAGCAGCAAGAATCTCGTACCAAACATTCTTGCCGGTGTCAGTTGAATCATTCCCACTTCCAACCTAACAAGCATTATAGGAATGCACCTTCACTACGAAACCCAAATCCAAGTTCTATATATCTTTGCTTACCGGGGCTTGCCAGAAGCTGGCTAGTACGTCCTTTTGCAATTATTTTGCCTGTGTACGTCAAATCTGTCTAAATTACAGAACATAATGGCCAGTAACAGCAGCGAAAGAAATCAATGAATACATATTGAAAGTTGGGATACTGATGTAAGTAAAGCAATTGAGGCTGTCAGTTCGATGTCACCTGTATCAAATAATTTTGACTACGCTGACAATATGATAGTACAATAATATACTTGCAAGCACACTACTCGCCTACTCGGATTCCATCGCCTATACATCATGTAATGCCGCGATTTTTACCCTAAGTGTCGGTCGAAATTCCGTTTCCTTTGTGGATTCTCCGTTACTATAATTGGGTTTTTGTTTGTTAACTAGGTGCTGTAAATAGGAAAAACACTTTTTTATTTTTTTTGTCGTGCGATTGAAAGTTATATCAATCAAATAAGGTTAAATTTTATTTTTAACTGTAATAGTTCGAAAAATAAACTTTTTATAACTGCATGCAGCAGATGGACGTGAATTCAAATCCTACCATTTACTCAAAATATGAGATTGATTCGAATGTTCAGAGTTTGTCATTACGCTCCCAATCGAATCATTACCTTTCTCAAATCAACGAAGTCTATCTAGATAAAAAAAAAAACGAAGTCTATCTAAATTTAATTTGGTGTACAACAATCCGGTGAAACGGATTTCTCTACTCAAACATTAAGGTTAAAATTTATAATAAAACTACGGATTTTGTTTACATTTTTCTTGGAATGAGGAATCCGTTTAAAGATAAGAGGGTAAAGTGTATTTAAATATATATATTTATATATATTGGCGGGGTAGGGTTGACCATGTTGATTATTTTTTTTTGGGACTCATTTTACAACAAAATTTTTGGTAAAAAAATGTTGATTATTTGAGACAAAAAAGGTGTTGTCCTAAAAAGATAGATTGATTATTTGGGACAAAAAATTGCCGTCTCAAAAAGGTTGATATTTAGTGACAGTCTCGTCTGTCCCAAAATCACAGTTCGAACACTTAATGTATTATTTGAATGATAGGGAATCTTTTAGAAGGAATTAACGAAGCAGCATCCTAAAAAAAAATAAAGAGAAGAAGCCACCTCTATCCAAGATTCTCTCTCTACAATTTGTGGTTTGTGAATTGGAGGATGAGATTGAATTGGTTTGGATATTTGTGAATTGAATTGGTCCGGATATGTGTGGTTTGTAAATTTGGATATATGTGATTTGTAAAACTGTTTATTTGAATTGGATGTAATGTAATTAGATTTGAATTGATGATTTTTACATTTTGTGAAATTGGTGATTTTTTTGGTAGTATTATTTTTAATTAATTTGATTGTAATGTCAATTGAATGCAATATAATTAGATTGAAATTTGAATTTGAATTAATTAGATTGGAATTTAAATTTTTGAGTTGTGATCTATTGTGAATATGTGAATATCTACATTTAATATTTTTGAATTAGGGATTTTGACAAACTGATTTTTGTTTGTTTAGGTTTTTCATGCCCTTGAATTTTCGTGGAGTTCCTACTGCTCAAACTATCATTTTCTTTTATATATATATAAGATGCAAATTATTAGGATCCAATTGCCACGTTAAGTCTCAGCAAATAGTAAGTACGTGCATTTTAAAATTTTTAATCCTTAATTTTCGATATTTTAACTCTAATATACTTTTTACATTACATAGAAATTTTTTTTTGTCATTTATGTGTTCGCCCCTTTCAAGTTAGATCCTGGATCCGCCACTGATCAGAGGATCATACAAGGGGACCCCGGCCCAGAGAGCGAGAATTAGCGGTTGGGGAGGAGGGCTGGTTTGCATGCAGCAGCTGGTTCATGAACGAGTCGATCGTCCTTATTTCTGCAAAAGAATATCAAACACCTGTGGCGGAAAAGGATTAATTTGTTATTACCAGACGACATATATATCGAGAGAACTGTGCTACAGTACTGTCATCAAGCACGATGCACAAATTCTCGAGGTTTAATGCAAAATCATCACCGTCTTCCGGTTTTTGGATTTTCCTTTTCTTTGTCTTGTCTTTCCAATGTTGTGCTCTACTTTGCAGGTTTCATGCATTGCAATCAAAATCTCCCAACTAGTGTAGATTCACTTAATGCATATTTTTAGTTTTCTGCATGGGTTCTTCTCGTCGGATGTATATATATATATACATATGTATAAGGATAAAATTATAATTTTTGAATATAAAAAATTAATTTCCGTCCAAATAGACGGAAAATTTTAAAAAGCGTAAAGTGTCTGATTAATAATTGATGGGTGTAATATAATAAAAATAATTAAACATTGTATAAGAGTAAAATTGTAATTTTAAAGTCTAAAAAATTAATTTATTAAGGAGAGTGAAAAATTTCTCAAATCAATAATGGATGGGTATAATATGATAAAAATAATAAATAAGGTATAAAATATATTTATTGCTTAATTTATTTTGGCTAAGTTACTTTTTAGGCTTTAGCATCCCGAAAGTTTGTAGATGCTTATTGCTTACAGACTTACAGTGGACCAGTGGTCAGTGGGGATAACATTTTTTGTTTTGTGAGTGGGGATAATTTTTTATCCAACCCGAAAAAGGGGGCTTGAATGCGGGTTATGGTTCGGATTTGAACAGAGAGAAGCCACGTGGAGGTCCGCGGGCGAGTATCGCAGATTTGTAATGCGAGTACCGGTTTAGTTTCTGAAGCCCTAAGCTTGAAATCGAAAAGGCAAAAACTTGCTTACTCGCCTTCGCCCCGAACTTCCACTATCTCCCGCTTAGTACGATCCGGCGCTCACTAAAATTCCTCTTTTATCCTCCTCCTCCTACTCCTGTAATTCTCTCATTCCCTCTCTAATTTTCTCAATTTCTATTCCTAATTATCGGCCCTCCTCTTTTTTTTTTTTTTCTTTATATACAGAAAGAAAGTACTTCTTGAACTCTCCCTTCTTTGTTTTGTCTTTGTTAGCTCTGTTTTTAAGTTGTTGTATGTGTTATTATACTAATAAATTTAAGTAATTTTGTAGCTATTTGGTTTTTTTCCATTTTAGGCTGGTTCTTTAGTTAGTTCTTTGTTCTCTGCTATTTTCAATTATCATTCTCTTAGACTTAGTGCAGTCAAATGTTGCTTAATGTAGTTTGAGAGTTCTCATTCTTTGATTGTTGTCTGCTAATTTTCACTTCTAGTCTTGGTATTTCACATTAATATGAAAATTGAACGTAGCTGTGGAGTGGGTGTTTAGCATTTCTTCTTTTAGGTGTTCTGTACTCTACCATGTTGGTATTACCGTCACTTGGTCGTTCGAAGAACCTTAGTTTAAAATTGCACCTTTCAACTGTAAAATTTATTTGTGAACTGGGTGCTATGCATTTCATTCTTCTGGGTGTGTATGTTTGCTTCCAATTTTCCATTCAAGTTTTGATCTTGCACTTTTGTACCCTTTGTATCTCAGTCTTCTAATTTTGACTTATAGGAATCTGTATAATCTTTTTTTTTATAGACAGGAATCTGTATAATCAATAATGGGTATTTTGCTTTTTTTTTCTTCTGGTTGTTTTTCTTCACCAACTTGTGATCTTCCTATTGCGGCTAAAATGTTCTTTCCATTGCTTTAAAGCATAAGGTACAGTTTTGCACGCCAGTTACACCTGCCTTTTGATTTAATCCGTTTCGTTTGGTTAGGAATCCATATCACATAGCCAATTGAGAAACATTCAATTCAGATTGATCAATATCTACTTTACACTCAACTTGACTTCTTCTATTATCTGTTCTCTAGTTGCTGTCCTGTTACTTCTATGGTACAGATGATAAGCAGTGGATATAATTCTCATCTCCCTAGGCTAATAATGATCTAGCTCATAATAGTCTTGATGACTTCAGTTGTGATCTCATCATCCATCTAGATGATCATCACAGATAAGTTTTTAGTTTGGGTATCACATACATATCTTCGAGGCCTATCTTTTGGAGGTTGGGGACTTATAGAACTACGAATTGACGGGGGGAGTGGAGAAGATAAAAAGCTTATGTGGGAAATCTGAGGACCCAATTTCCGTTGGACTAAAGAATTGCATAAGTCACAAATTACTTGAAAATTTGAATATCTCAAATAGTTTGTGATTGAAGTTGATAACGTTTAATTTTAGAAAGTAGAGTCTCTTGAAGATTTTTGGCAATGAAGACATTTTCGCTAATAAAGCGCTTCAGGCTCTGTCTGTGACTACTACTCCCTCTATTCTTGTGCGTCGCTGTGCTTTATGTACATGATATATAGTTCATTGCTTTCGAGTTATTTAAGGGTATTCAATGTCATATAAATCTGTTCTGGTCACCAGAAGGCTGTTTATCTCAACTTATTCCCTTTCCTCATTGAGGAAAGTAGAAAGCAGTATTATATCTTATGATGTACAACTCAATCCCTGTTCTGTCCATAATGTGGAACATCTTAACATCACTCTTTCATAAGTTTGTAACCTGTGATCAAAGATCTAGATATAACCAGTTCTCTTTAGAGTCTTTTTGCATCTAGGATTGATCTAATTTGTTCATTTAACTAAATAATCTTGTTATGATCAAGTGTTAATCTTGGAGAGAGATCTGGATAATTACTGAGTGGAGCACTTTTTCAGCGTAAACAGATTAACTCTCGTTTTGTGTTTGGGGAGGCAGTTCCGGAGGTCAAAGATGGGCTGCATAATGGGACTAGCTCTGGGTCCTCCCTAGTATGTATTCTCCGATTCTGTTGCAGAACAAATTCCATTTCAAGTCTCCAATGCAAACCCCTGAGCCTCTCCCTTAAGCTAGCTGCTAAACAGTACCTTTGAAACATATGTTGTCTTCCTTGTTAGATGGGCATCACAAACTTCAAAGTTCCTGTGTCAGACATTACATCACATGTGACATGGTAATGTATCTAACCTGCTTCCTTGGTTATAGCCAAACAGATGTTCTCATAAAGGAGGAATTTGATTCATAATTCAGTCTGCATGAGCTTATTTGCTGCATTGATGTCTGGAAATATGTGTCAAGTATTCATTTGGGCAAGTTAAACGTTGCTTTGGATGTGGAAGAAGAAACGTCAGACAGTTCTAATTTACCAATGTCCCTTCTTGAGGTTTGACTTTTTTAAGTTTTGTCATTCATGGTGGGCCTTCTAGGTTCACTATGATAACTCACTTAAGTATATGAAGCTGCTCATCATATTTCATAATCTATGCTTATATTGTTAGCTTACCAGTTTAGCTGGTAACCAGAGCCTCCTTTTTAACACCTTTTCCATACATTCAAACTGTTGATCAGATTTTTGCTTTTAAGCTTCTAGACTTTTTCAATTCACACTGTTATCATAGGAAACCGGGGGAAATAAGAGCGCATAACTTTGATGGAAGAATAAATGGAACCTCTATGTTTATGGTTAGGGAAAATTATGTTTGTGATATAGTTTACTTTTTGGACAATAGCTATTGGATTCTCCACTTTCTAATTGTTTTATTTTTGTTTTGGGTGAAGGAACGTGGCTTAGTGTGGGGATGCTGATGCATAATTTGATCATGATAAAATTTGATATACAGAAGTTCAAGTACTATGATCAGGTTAACCAATCTAATGCTTATTTTGCTCTCTCTCTCTCTCTCTCTCTCTATGCAAAACTGGCGTTATTTCAGGTTATTATTTAATCTACTTCTAACAGTTGCACGTTTTTTTTTCTTTCTCAGGTACACATGTGAATAGCTTGATTTCCAAAAGCAAATAGAAATAAAATTTGATTGATGGGTATAGATCTTGAGCAGCCTTCAGGAGAATACCACAGGGAAGAGAATGAGCCCAATGGGACTGTTAATATGGTGGATGGTGGAGATGGAAGCCATGACAGAGATGGATCAAGCATCATCAATTCTCCTAATGTTGCTGGAAATGACAAGGAAAACTCAGGACCAAATGTAAATGGAAGAGGACCTGACAGTAGAAAGAAGGCACATGCTGGAGAGGGAATAAACTTGAATTCTTTCAAAAGTTTAGAGCCCCATGATGGAATGGAATTTGAATCAAAGGAGGAAGCTTTTTCATTCTATAAAGAGTATGCTAAGTCTGGGGGATTTGCTGCTATAATAAAGGCGAGCCGTCGATCCAGGATATCTGGAAAATTTATTGATGCAAAGTTTGCTTGTACTCGATATGGAAGCAAGCGAGAACGCAAGACAGATGAAATTGTGGAACCAATTTCAAATATAGACAGCACAACAAATGTTCCTGTGAAAAGAAAACGAGGTCGAATTAATCTATCTTGGACAAAAACTGATTGCAAGGCCTGCATGCATGTAAAGAGAAGGCAAGATGGTAGATGGATAATCTGTAGTTTCATAAAGGAGCATAACCATGAAATTTCTCCAGATCAAGCCTATTACTTTCGGGGTCATAGGAATTTAGATATAGGCAGTAACGTTGATGCATTGCATGCCATCCGGGCGCGAACCAAAAAGATGTATGTTTCGATGTCCAGACAATCTGGTGGCTATAAGAAAATTGTCAAGCAGAAAGGTGGTGCGGTAAATCAATTAGATAGTGGAAAGCATTTGCCTTTAGAAGGAGGAGATGCTCAAGTTATGCTAGACCATTTCATAGATATGCAAGAGGAGAATCCTAACTTTTTTTATGCAATAGATCTAAATGAAGAGCAGCGTCTGAGGAGTGTTTTCTGGGTTGATGCGAAGGGGAGGATTGATTATGGTAGCTTTGGCGACGTAGTTTTTTTTGACACCACACATATCAAGAATGAATATAAATTGCCCTTCGCTCCATTTATTGGCGTAAACCATCATTTTCAGTTTCTATTGCTTGGATGTGCGTTATTGTCGGAGGAGACTAAATCAACATATGTTTGGTTAATGCGGGCTTGGCTTAGAGCAATGGGTGGACATGCTCCTAGAGTGATACTTACTGACCAAGACAAAGCTCTGAAAGAAGCTATTACCGAGGTCTTTCCTGATTCTCGTCATTGTTTTTGTTTGTGGCATATACTAAGCAAAATTCATGAGAAGCTCAGTTACGTAATGAGGCAGCATGAAAATTTTATGCTCAAATTTAACAAATGTATTTTCAAGTCATTGACAAATGAAAAGTTTGAAAGGAGATGGTCCAAAATGGTTGACAGATTCAATTTAAGAAATGACCTATGGTTTCAGTCGTTGTATGAAGATCGTGAACGATGGGTACCTACATATATGAAAGGCACTTTCTTGGCAGGGATGTCTACAGCTCAACGATCAGAAAGTATAAATTGTTTCTTTGACAAATACATGCAAAGGAAAACTACATTGAAGGAGTTCTTAGAACAGTATAAAGTGATACTAAGAGAGAAGTGTGAAGAGGAAGCAAAAGCAGATTTTGAAACTTGGCATAAACAACCAGGATTGAAATCGCCATCGCCTTTCGGAAAACAATTGGTAACTTTATACACACATGCAATATTTAAGAAATTCCAGAATGAGGTTTTGGGAGTAGTTGCTTGTCATCCAAGAAAAGAAAGTGAAGATGGAACAACCAAAACGTTCAGAGTCCAAGATTTTGAAGAGAATCAAGAATTTAGTGTGACGTGGAATGAAATAACTTCGGAGATATCTTGTTTGTGCCGTTTATTTGAATTTAACGGTCTCCTTTGTAGGCATGTGATGATTGTTCTCCAAATGTCTGGTGTCCACAGCATCCCAGCTCAATATATACTGAAACGTTGGACAAAGGATGCAAAGAGTAGAGAAACAACGGGAGAGGTGTCAGTTGTTGAGTCTAGGGTTCAACGCTACAATGACCTATGTCGACGGGCCTTCAAGTTGGGTGATGAAGGGTCTTTATCTCAAGAGAGTTACAATATTGCTTTGAATGCAGTAGAAGAAGCTTTGAGAAAGTGTGAGAGTGTAAATAACTCAATTCAGAGTGTAATAGAACCAAGCTCACCATCAACTCAAAGTCCTCGAGGCCTTGAAGAAGTGAACCGAGGTAACATCACTAGCAAGACAAATAAAAAAAATAGTGCATCCAAAAAGCGACAGGTTAGTTCAGTTTTTTACTGGTTATTGATCCAACATTGCAACTTTATTGAGAAATTTGGGGTGATGGAGTTTTCATTTGAGTCGCCCTTTTGTGTAATTTTAGGTACATCCAGAGCCAGAGGTCATATCAATTGGGACCCATGTCGGCTGGCAGCAACTGGTTAGTTATGTCATGTCCCTCTTTCGATTTCTTTTTATATTAAAGAAATATCTTGATTTGGGCTTCATACTTGTTGTAGGGACACTCAAATCTACGAGCGCCTGCACTTGATTGTTCTTATGCATCACAAGAGAGCATGGAAGGGATGGTATGTTGTGTGGTTTAATAGTTGGCATTATGCTCAGAAGATGAACAAATTGTTGTTTTGTCACCTATCCTTCTCGTTTGAATAAGACTGTTAGCATTTAGAGTTTCTTCTTCAATATTTTTGCTTTGTTGTAGGAACAACTGAACTCAAGAGCTGCAGCCCTCGATGTTTACTTTGGTGCTCAGCAGATCATGCAGGGAATGGTAAGTTTTCCTTCCTTTTTTCTCGTTCTTGTTTTTCTAGTTTCTTATTTACCTTTGTTATGACCATAGAAATATGGAGTTCCAAAACAGAACCATCGATGGTAATACCAACATTATAACCTATATGCTTATGAATAACCTTGTTTTTGATATTTTTCCTGTTATAGGGACAGTTAAACTCAGTAGCCCCTGGCCGTGATGACTATTACAGTAATCAACATAACATGCAAGGGCTGGTAATCAATATTATATTTGACCTTAGATATTGTTTTATTCCTTTATAAATCCAATGACTAAGTTGGGATCTTATCTCATTTAGGGACAGTTGAACTCCATCGCACCTATCCATGATGCTCATTACCTAACTCAACAAAGGTTGCAAGGGATGGTATGTCAATTTATTATATTTTTAGCTGAGTGGTTTCGAGGGGTGATGTATATAGATCATGGATATCTCTGGGCCATTTTTGTCATGGACGCCTTAATATTCCTTAAGAATGAGCTTAGACTAGCAGTTTGTTGATTTTTAAACCTTGCTGCTTATTAAGGATTAATTTTTTTCAATGTGGTTCAGTGACTATACTTTCTTGTATGATGGTAGGGGCAGTTACATTTCAGGCCGCCAACTACTACGACTTGTTTTGACATGCAAGATAGCTTGCAAGATATGGTACCTAATCATCTCCTAGGATTTATAGCTTTCTGCTATACATGGATTACTTTCGATGCAATTTTCTCTTGTTCCAGGACCAGTCTAGTACAGGTCCTACGCAACTGCATGGCATGGCTGAAAAACATATATATCAGAAACACCTCTCTTGAAAGTCACTAGATTAGTAGCTTTCTGACAAAGGTGCGTTGCACTACTTGCTATTTCTTTTATCTGGAGTATCTTCCTTAAAAGAAAATCAGCATTTTCAGATGCGCCCACCTTGGCTTCCAGTAGGATACACGCATCCACCACTTTTAGTTTTGGGTGTGGATAACCAAGCTCCCTCTGCCAGTGAATGTTGTGATTCCAATTATACTTTACGCAGCTGTGAAAGTACACTCCAGCTCGTGACATTGTTGTGTTTCCTTAATATAAGCAGATTCGTCATTAGTTTATCCTCTCTTTTTTTTCCCCTAAGCCTTTGTAAGTTTATTCTATAAATATTAGGTTATTTATTTTTCGTCTTAGAGTCTTAAAGTTGTCAAACTTCTAATAATAACAATCTGTGTCTGGCACAGGTGGAGATGGATTATCACTTTGTGAAGAGTATCAGCCAACTAGGTGGAAGGAACTTTTTTCCTTTGGATGCCGTTTGAAATGGTAGTTTTAGTGCCAGATTCATTTATTCTGTGATTAGGGATGCCAATTAGAGATGGACAGTGATAACTATTTCTCTGCTGCAATATATGGAAAAGCATTATCAGCTTTAAGAAATCCTGATCTGGATCTTCTCTCTGCAGCTGGAGCTATTTTGTGGTCTGCATTGTCTGGTTTATATCTTACCCTTGTCTTGTCACAATCCCACGTTGGTTAGGAAAGTATATAGATGACTTTATATAAGCTTGGAGGCAGCTCCACTTGGCAAGCCGGTCTTCCAAGATGTGAATCTCCAAACTTATGTGGGTCCATTACATATCTTGACCTCTGCTAAAAGAAAAATAATTCCGTTGAGTTGGTCGATGTTTTTTTGCTCGTCCATCTTCATAGACTCTCCTACCATATACGTCATCCTTTTTATGAGGTTCGTGATTTATTTCATAATGTGATGCTGTCATTGTTCTCATCTCCGCTGCTTGAACTGTAAAACCGGGTTTGTTTTCTCCTCGAAAAGATGAAGTTGGCTCACGAAACGTCTTCATTTTCCCAATCGAAAATGGAAATTATACGATTCAAATACCACCTTTCTGGCAAAAAGAAAAAGCGAGTAAACTGGGGAATCCATGCTAAACGGCGTAATTGAGATAAGTATAAATACCAATATCGTTGTCGTTTGACAATTTTGGAAAAACATGGGCAGTGCTGCTTTGTTTTTTTGCCCTTTCTGGCTATGGTAGACTGAAATTATCATATACAATGTTCCAAATGTTCCTGAAAATTGTCGCCAATTAAAAGGAAATATTTTTTCATTAAACTATATGGAGCAATTCTATACATGAGCCGAACACCGGTTGACTGCAACAACCTAAGTGGAAGAGACACCAGCAGTGGTCGGTAGTGCTTTTTAGCAAATACCAAAACGATATGTTCGGGCTTGCAGCTCCCACCTCCACCGTCACCCTTTCCGCTGCGGTTGCGTCAGCCGCCGACACTGTGCTCTCTCACGTACCGTGCGCCGCTTTTCACAGAACTAACGCTGCCTCTTCTTCCTCTCTAGCGGTAATTTTAATAACGCGAAATGCCCCTCAGTTCCAGTCCATATCCATTCGATCAAGCTTAAGCTTTGTGTTTTTTTTTCCTCTCTTGGCTTTTGTTGTCAGTCGTCGTTCGGGTGCTTTCGGGTTAACTCGTGCTCGCTGCGCTTGAGTTGTTGTCCAATCAAAGCCATGTCCCAGACAGATACTGTCTCGGTGCCGCATGGTGGTTCTCAGTTCTCTGCTTCTGGTATTCTTCAACGCTTTCTTTGACTTAATTATTTCACTCTCGTTACGAATGATGTAAAATATTTTTACTTTTTTTTCAGGGCTAAATACAATTTTTCACTCTGAAGTCTTTCTTGACACCACTCTATTATATTATTTTTGTTACATTAAAATTTTTGAAAAAAATGATTTTTGTAACTACAAATGATAATTTTGTACAAATAATTTATTTTATACGGGTAAAATTGTAATTTTATAGATCAAAAAATAAATTTTGAGAAAATTTAAACTAAAGGTGTAAAGTCTCTTAAATTATAATTGGTCTGCATGTGACACAAATAATAAATAGGGTGCAAAGTGTATTTATTTATTTTAATCTGTTGTAATATAGCAAATTTTTGGTCTGTTTCAGGCAATAAGCAAGCACTAATATCCTTATCTGACAAAAAGGATCTCGCTTTTCTTGGAAATGGGCTTCAAGAACTGGGGTAAATTTTCGTACTTTTGGGCCCATTTTTGAGGTTTCGTACTTGTTCTGCGTTGGTTTTAGCTTGTTTCTTGCATTAATGATTGAATTTTTAGAAGCTCTTGCTATAGAAGTCTTGATTTTTTTTGTATATCTGGTGGATTGGAGTTTTTTTTATATGATGCCATTTCAAATTTGATATTTAAACTTGAAATGGGAGATGTTTTGAAGATAGGGCTGTGTCTTTGTCTAGTTTGGGGGGTTCTATGTAGCATGCTCTTTTTTTGTGGGCTAATTCGGTTTTGGGTTATCCTTTTGTGGGTTTGCCGGATTTTCTTAGTTTTTTAGCTTGTATGCTTTAGATGTTGTCACTATAGTCTCTTGTACTGTCAATTCTCTTTTTCTTTAATAAGATTGGCTTACTTATCAAAAAAAAAAAATTGATATTTAAACTTGGTGATTACTCTTGTGAATTTGCACTCATGTGAACAATAGCTACACAATTGTTTCAACTGGAGGAACGGCATCAGCTTTGGAAAGCACCGGGGTATCTGTTACCAAAGTGGAACACCTTACCTGTTTTCCAGAAATGGTGAGTATCCATTGTCACTTCAGTTGCTTTTGATTGTGTGATTACCAGTGTTTATACTAACTTGTTGTTGGGGTATGAAATTGATGCAAGAAACATATTTTAGGTTATTGAATCTAGGTAAGGTTCTGATGTGTGTTATTGCATGGAGTTTACTATGTGGTACGCAGCTTTTGAGCTCCCTTTGGATGATAAACTCAGGAATTTCCACTTTTTTCTCATACCGACAAAAGTAAGATTGTTTGTCCTTTAGTAATTGTGACATGCCCCTCTGCTTCAGCTGACTACAGGAGGTGCTTCCTTTTCTTCAAACTTTAGCTGCATATATGGTCAGTTCTATATTAAGGCTGTTTCAGGTTGAGGTTGAATCAATTAGTGATTTTTTTTATAGTGTAACCTCGGACTTGATCTGTAATCATGCATCTAATTCTGATAAAATGGTGTAAGTTACCACATGAGATTGTTCTGGTTAATGGGAGTTAGTATCTTTTTGTCGGTTGTCTTGCAATCGGTCCACCATTAACTGTTCAAATTGATTCTTTAGATTGTCTTTCTTTTGTTTACATCTTACACTCTGACAGATGTAAATTGGTATGAGAATGATGGGATAGGGAGGGAGGAATTTAATTTTGAAGACTTAGCATAAAGTTGATGAATTTCTCTTACAGCTTGATGGCCGGGTAAAAACTCTACACCCTAGCATACATGGAGGTATTCTTGCTAGAAGAGACCAGAAGCACCACATGGAAGCCCTCAGCAAACATGGAATTGGTTAGTTTAGATGTGGGATCTTTATTATGCCTTCACCATTCTTCTACTTTTTTTTTTGTCTTTGGCTTGATCTTATTTTTGTGCAAATTTGCTAGATAGTGCTTGACTAAGATAGTTCTTCTACAGGTACTTTTGATATTGTAGTGGTTAATCTGTACCCCTTCTACGATAAAGTTACTTCTGCTGAAGGAATTGAGTTTGACGATGGAATTGAGAATATTGATATTGGTGGTCCTGCAATGATCAGAGCTGCTGCAAAGGTTGTTTGTCTGAGTTAATACAGAGACATGATATTAGCAAAATACTTTGTGGCAAAGGTCATAAATTTGATGGGGTTTGAATTCATGAGCAACACCAAGGGTGACCATACACTCCCAGCTATGTTTAGATGCTGCATTTGCTTAGCTTGTGAAAACATAGAAGCAATATACTCATGGCTGTGCAACATTGTGGACTCTATATGAATTGATTGGCACATGGATGCCCTTTGAGTTCTAATTAGATTGTGGAGATTGGGTGGGGGTAATCATGTCAATTACCTTGAATAATTTGTCCAGCATTGTGTTTTCAGCTCATCGTTAACGGCTAGGAGGTTATTTCTTTCAGCCCTATTGTAGCATAGGACTCTTTTTTTTTTCTTTTTTGGGAATGATTCCATTGTGGTCTTTAGCCAAAAGCCCTATGCTGCTTCTGGAATCATAATACCAAATGCAACATAGATATGATTCTGTACAGATCATCATTCTTAATTCCTCTGGGGACGATGTAATATTGTTTTAGTTATCTGTGACTCCAACTGACATTTTCTGCTATCAAACAGAATCATAAGGACGTCTTGGTGGTTGTGGATCCACAAGATTATCCTCAGCTCCTAGAATTTCTGAAAGGAGACGAGGATGATCAACACTTCCGTAGAATGCTTGCTTGGAAGGCATTTCAACATGTTGCTTCTTATGATTCTGCAGTTTCTGAGTGGCTTTGGAAGCAGACTTCTGGAGGTTCTTCTTCTTATGCTTCTGCTTTCTTTAGTAAATTCGGTTGGCAAAAACAGAGGGCTCCTTAGTTCTTAAAGCACACTAAAACTTGCTTCTCCTCTAGAAAGAGACTAATAGAAGATAAGATCTCTTATGACCAAAGAAGTTGGGGTTCGTAAAAGGAAGATTAAATGCACTATGTATGAAAAAAATTGTCCGAAATTAACTGAGATACCATTGAAGTAATTGCTCGTACATTCTCAAAGTTATACTGCTTCTTGTGGATGTCTGTGCATATGCATTGAGAAGATCTCCGAGGATGATGCGTACATAACCAAGACCCTCAGGAAATTACTGAATGGAACAATATAAGCTTAAAGCAGTGAATTTTATAATGATCTTGACTGTTCTTCAAATATAATTTTTTTTCTTGTATCCTTAATTATATCTTAGAGAGCAGAGCAACAATTAAGTTGGAAAAAAAGAAAAATCAGAATGCAGGAAATTCATTTATCTTTTGTATACAAAGTGCCTCCTTTTATTGCATCTACTTATGGGGTTCTATATTGGTTTCCAGATAAATTTCCCCCCAGCTTAACAGTGCCTCTAGAGTGCAAAAGTATTCTTCGTTACGGTGAAAATCCTCACCAGACCAGTGCATTTTATGTTGACAAGAGACTTGCAGAGGTTAATGCTGGTGGCATTGCAACTGCTATTCAGCACCATGGGAAGGTGAGAAGCACTTGCTACTGTATGCATCTAGTGACTTTTAGTGAATGTTAGATGGCAAATAATACGTAAGTTTATCTCTTGAGCTTGTCTTAATCTCTTTGTCTAATTGGTGGGTATTAATTGGTAGCTTTTTATTTTGTTTTTGGGAAGTGATATCCTACTGTCGTTTATTATATTGCTGTAAGGGTGAAAATAGTTGACAAAAAGGTATCCTTCTTTAATATATGTTGTATAGTTCCTGAACTCTACTGAGAAACAAAGCCCCATCAGGGTAGCTTTTCTCTTTATTTCATTTTCTAGAAATATTTAGGCAGTTGTGGATCGAATTTAGTTTGAATTAGTGACAACAGTGATCTCTAGAGCTTCTTTTGTGATCGCTGTTATGTCAGCATGCTCCAAAACGGAAAGGGGTTCAATAGGGATGTAGACACTTCTACAGAAGATTCCAGCTTCGACAATTTATAATTTCTCTTCTTTACTGTATCTTTGTTTCTCAGTGAATGACAAGCTCAATATTTTGTTCATTAAATCTTTATTTATTTTTGTCGCACTTTGTTTTCCATTGATGAGATCGACTGCAAAAAAGTATATATATATATTGTCACATCAGGCCTGTGTATGAATGCTGTACTACATGTACAACACTAGTAGCAGCTCTGTTGTTAGGGTTCTTTTTAGTATCTGGCGTTTCATTTTATTTTAAAGTTGGGTCGAACTACATGTAGTACATGTACTTACTCCCTGTTTCTTTTGTTGTACAGTCGATGTCTTACAATAACTATTTAGATGCTGATGCAGCTTGGAATTGCGTGTCAGAGTTTAGAAACCCTACCTGTGTAATTGTAAAGCATACAAATCCCTGTGGAGTAGCTTCACGTGATGATATCCTTGAGGCATACAGGCTTGCTGTTAAAGCAGATCCAGTGAGTGCATTTGGTGGCATTGTAGCCTTCAACATAGAAATTGATGAGGTAAGCTGCTGTGTATAAGTTTTGCTCCAGGATATAATTCTTTTGCAAGTTCAGGCCCATCCCAGTATGCACTTCTTGGAAACTTCCAGTAACTTTGAAGTGCACTGAATATAATTTATTATAACTTAAACTTTTTGGCTTTGCAAGATTTGAAATTTGAATATAAGATGTATCCCAGGTCTCCAACCCTACCGTGCGCCTTAATCATGTAATCGAAGCCCTGAGATTAAATTGTATTCTCTTGATACGTTAAGATTTGACAATTAGATTGCCAATGCAACTAATTTTGGAAGCCAGAACCTAAGAGGAGTTAAATCCCTCTCTGCTATTTGTTTTTTCTGCAATTGCAGGCTCTTGCTAAGGAAATCCGAGAGTATAGGAGCCCCACAGATGGTGAGACTCGGATGTTTTATGAGATTGTGGTTGCACCCAAGTATTCAGAGAAAGGACTTGAGATCCTTCGTGGAAAATCTAAGACTCTAAGGATCCTTGAAGCAAGTAAAAATGAAAAAGGAAAACTTTCACTCAGGCAAGTTGGTGGTGGGTGGTTAGCCCAGGATTCAGATGACTTGACCCCGCAGGATATCAAATTTAACGTAGTCTCAGAGAAGGCTCCACAAGAAAGTGAGCTTGGTGATGCAGAGTTTGCATGGTTATGTGTCAAGCATGTCAAAAGCAATGCAATTGTAATAGCAAAGGTTGGTATTTTTCTTGAGTGCGTGTAGTATGCAAAATGGTTCTGGTTGACACTCTATTCTGATCCTTATTATCCTTTGGCCAGAATAACTGCATGTTGGGCATGGGAAGTGGCCAGCCAAACCGTGTAGACAGTTTGAGGATAGCGTTGAAGAAAGCAGGAGATGAGGTCAAAGGGGCTGCTTTGGCTAGCGATGCCTTCTTTCCATTTGGTAATGACTACCTTAGACAGTAACTTTGCTTGAAAGTTTTTGAGTATAGTGTGCATGTCAAGAGATTTATGATGTCCTGGAACTAAATATGTTAATAAGGTAGTTTGAAGGTAGTAACAACCAATGCAAACCAGTATTTCTTTGCACCTGTCAAATAATTTCAATTTCGTACTGGTAAATCATTAATGATGGTTATTTCTCAGTGTAAACCAGAATTAGGTGGAACTAGGCCTTTGTATCTGTCTTTTAATGTGGAATGCTGCTTGCTATGAACAGCTTGGAAAGATGCAGTGGAAGAAGCATGTGAGAGCGGCGTTAGTGTTATTGCAGAGCCTGGCGGAAGCATCAGAGATGGGGATGCCATAGACTGCTGTAACAAGTATGGTGTTTCACTTCTCTTCACCAGTGTGAGGCACTTCAGGCATTGAGTAGAGTCGGAATCTCTCTTGCCTTTTTGGGCTCCTCATTGAGCACCATGATTGAAAGCCCCTCTCACCATACGTAGGTGCCCTCTTATGGGGAAGCCCCGGTAATCACTTTAGATTCATGTAAGCCAAAAGTTGAGCAATCAAAATGTTCATCGCAGCAGTTTTGGAGATTGGAAAATCTACGTACTTCAGGATTTTTGCTCCTCTCTTAAATGTTGATGAATGGGAAGAATTCAATTTAAATGTTGATCTGCAACACATTTGTGCGTCTCTCATCATGGCAACTGCTGGGAGCAAGGCCACCATTATCACAGCAGAATGGAGGCACCCATTACCCCCTCGAGCTGTCAGGGTAGGGCCATCAAAGATTGATAGAAAATAAGAGCACCGTTACAAAAAGATGCCACAACTTTTTCGTGTTGAGAGAACAAAAGAAGTTCTTGGGGGAGAAAGAAAGAAAAAGCAATTAAAGAAAGAGAGGATATATTGACCACCACTCTTCGACTTTGTACCTAAAACCTAAACTGACAAGGCCCTGATGACCGTTAGGCTTAAAGAAAATAGTAAAAGAAAAAAAAATGCAAGAGTTTTCTTCGTTGGTCAGAAATCTATAGGGAATTATCGGTTGAGTTCGTGTTGTTTGATGTCCTAAACGATATCGCGGGCTGAATACCAGAAGAAGGCTTTCCCGCAAGACATTTCTAATTTGCAATGAACCAGATATTATTTGTCTCGGGGGAGACTTAAGTGTCATATATGTAAACAGTAAAATATACGTCGCAACTTCTGTTAGTTCTCCAGGTTGCATGGTGTCACGTTCCGAGAGTTCTCAAAATAGCATCCATGGATGTTTAGACTGCCATAATGGCCAGAAGGAAGAAAACGACACAGCAATCAAGTCAGCCCGGCACCCATTTAAGCATACTTTCTAGCAAAAATGAACAAAGACTCTAAATCTGATTGGGAACAATTCGTGGCCTGAAGTAGCCTATAACTGATTCTTATACGTCAATAGAGCATATGAAGACAATCAAAAACTGACATTTGATATCTTTTTTTTTTTTTTTTCATTTTCAAGAACAGCTAGAGTTCTCACATAAATGACCACAAATGGGGCTGAGGATCGAGTATTAGGGACCTGACATGCGCAAAGGATCCCAATCCTTCATGCATACACCAGGATTTCACCCACTCTTCTACCTCAAAATTGCACCAACAAATTATTACTGTAGTGTCTGTCACAGACAGTTATAGTGTCTAGAACAAAAAGAATCTGATTTAGGAAATTTAAACAGGGACATACATTTCCTATCAGCTTCTTTTCATTCCATGACAACCTTGGCCCCGAGAGCTTTCAGTTTCTCAACTATTTGTTCACCTTCTTCTTTTGATACTCCCTTTTTCAAAATTGAAGGGGTCTTCTCCACCAAGTCTTTGGCTTCCTTGAGACCCAAATCAGTAAAACTCCTAACCTCCTTGATTATCTTGATCTTTGCAGCTGATTCATAGGACTCCAGTTTCAATTCAAAAACAGTTTTTTCTGGTTTCTTCTCTTCCTTGGCTGCGGTTGCTGCCTTCGCTGCAATTCCAGCCAATCCAGCAGCTCCTGGTTTCATAACCCCCACTGTTGGTGGTTCCTTCATTCCCATTTTTCTCATTAGAATGGCTCCCAGTTGGCACGCTTCAGCCAATGTGAGTCCTGAAACTTCATCAACAAGCCTAAATACACGCTCAGTTGGAGGACTACGATGCTCTGTAGGATCAAAAGTAGCTGGATCGTAATCAGTTGGAAGCCTTCTCTGATCAATCTCCACTTCCTCCTCCTCCTCCAGTGCAGGTTGACTAAAGCTTCGGGTGAAACCGTTGAGCGTAATTGGATTTAGGGCTACCATTGGTTTCCCGGATACCCAATTAGGTAAACTATGCCTTCTGAAAATGAAGCTCATTATCAGGTTTATAGTCTAATGGAAAATCAACCTATAAGCTTTGGCTTCTGAATGGACAACAATTTGGCCTGAGATTCATAAAGTAAATAAATAAACAGAATATTGTTAGATTGTATACATCCGCTTTAATCAAGTTTAAATATAACAGGAAATGAGGTATTTATCAAGATAAACTGGACAAAAAAGAAGAAAAAGGTACAATTGATTTAAGACTGAAAAATACAATATGAAGTTCGACTAAAATCCCTGATATTCGCCTTAACTATAATCTCAGAGCATCAAAAGAAATATGATAATATATGACTGCCTGAAAAATATTGTTTCATCTAAGTCTCAAAAGAAAGAGTTTCAACTCCTTTACTTATCATATAAGGTAATACAAAATTCTAGAAAAATAAGTAAACTTGAGATGGGAAACTCAAAGTTCCATTAAAGAATTACAATGACTAAAATTCAAAAGAGCCTGAGATAATTTCTGCAACTAAAGAGCCATCATCAACCCTCTTTACCGATAGAAGGAAGACACTATCATTGAAAGAAAAATCAACCAAATGGGTCATCAGGTACTTCAAGCAAAGCTGAATCATCTGTACCAGTTCTCATCTACCTACTGCACTATCAACATGCCTCAAGGTAGTTTTTCTAGGGCACCTGCAAAGTCATGTTAGACTACTCAATAGATAAATTTTATCATCAGAGGTGATGTGTCCTTAACTGAAAGCTAATACAATATACCTTAGACCCAATGTGCTGTCTCAAATGCCACTTCCACCCTTTTATTAACAGGGTGGATGATGAGATCTTATGCTCAAAATTCATTGCTCATCGTGACTTGACAATTAGAGAAAACAAATAATGGCAAACATTTAACAACTAGTGTGTCCCATGGCAAATTTGCCTTACAGATTAAAGTTCATCAATAGCACATTGGCTAGTACATTTGAGCTGGTTCGGGAGGAAGAGAAAAAAGAAAGAAAACAGCTAGCATATTTCGGCTCCAACCTGGAAATTGGTTGTCAAAGAATTCCCATGTGCTTATATCAAGGACAACCCAAATTCCTCCACCAACTTATATGGGGAGAAAGAGAAAAATACTTTGTTCTTTGCTTTTGGAGAAGATGAAGGAAACAGAATAAAAGAGTAAAGAATCTTCAAATCAAGGGATTCCTCATTTCAACTAAAAAGCTACTGTCTTCTTTCGTTTCTATCTCAGTTCGGAAGATAGATGAAAACTTTCATCTATTGGAGCCCCGTTTAGTTACTTTATCACATTTTCTCTCTCAGCAGCCAAACAAATAAAGCACAACGGAAAATGAAAAGAATTAGAGTTTTTCTAGGTTTTGAGAGAGACCAATTTGCGCATTTATTAACTTATCAATCAAGAACAAAAAGAAAGTAAATGAAATAGCACCGATTTCAGATTTATTGCTCCAATTAAATGGGAGAAAAATGATAATGCACGACAAAGTATACCGATTTCAGGTTCAAATTCCATTCGAAAGTCAAACGAAGCACAAATACCAAGCGCATACAATCAATCTTAAGCAGAAATGATACAAATACATAAAATGATATTAAAGAAAAGCTCAATTCCTGACCTTTATCTAACAAGGAAGATGGAGAGTACGACGCTGTATAAGATGGAAGGTTGAGCGGCTGTTTTCGGTGATCCGGCGATGTCCGTCAGAGTGTGAGTGTGTCTAACCGGCCGCTTGTAGAAACTGGAGTACTTGTATTTCCTAAACGACGTCGTCGCAGGAAGCGATTCGTGAATTCTAAAAGCATATGTATTTTTAAATTGTGTTTTTTTTTTTCGATCACCGTTTCTCTTACCTAAACGTCTTTGTGTTGTGTAGGCGTTAATAAACACAGCAATCTGCGCCCGACCCCAGTAAGCAAATAGCGTGGTCCACACGCGCTCTCCTTTTAGCTGGCGTCGAAGTTTCACCAGAGAGTGAGAGGGAGCATGGAAAGCAATGGAAAGGTGGTGGTAGAGAAGGTGGGAGGGAGATCAACAGTGACGAGGTGCTTCTCAAAGTATCCCCTCAAATTCATCATTCCCAATAAGGTTTCCTTATCCTTCAAAGTGTACTAGTGTAGGCAACTGATCTTCATCACGGACAATCTGATCTGAGTCCGTATCATGTTTCTTTGCTCTTTCCTCAGGTGGGTCCCTCCGAAACTGATGCTGTTTGGATTTACAGCCTCACCTATGGTGGTGGGGTCGTCTCTGTATGTTCCATCTTTTTCTTTTCCTCTCTTTTCTATTACAAATTTTCGATCTTTATTTGCTTATGGATTGTAAATAGTAGAGAAATTGGCTGTAGGGAGATTGTATTTCATGTGAACTAACCGTTGGAGAGGGTTGCACCACTGTCCTTACAACCCAAGCTTCAACAAAGGTTGATTTCTTCTTCTTCTATCAATTTGATTTACTACAAGTTAATGTAAGATAGCATTCGTGTCTTTTCTTAACTTTCTATTAGGTTAATGGATTTTGTAATTGTATTGAGTTCCGGGTTAAGTGCCCTTGGTATGTATAATGCCCGAGTTTCTTGTATTTCTCTTGATTCTTGTTTTATATGGATCTCTAAGCAAGTAAGCATGGTTCACTTTATTACATCCTAGGTATACAAGTCTATGGGATCCAAGTGCTCGGAACAAGTGTTGGAGGTAACAATCTTACCTTAATCGAATCACATATAAGCGCTGGATTTCATCAGTTTTGAAACTGAATTAATGTACACAAGTGACGCTGTTGCATTGTCCACTTGCATTTTAACTGGTGGTTTTTAAGTTGACAACTTGTTATTGAAGTTCAACTGATCCAAGAAATCAATCAGTTCGATTTGTGTTTCGTTATTTTTCTAGGTTATTTGCACTTTTGTATATGGTCCATGTAACTATGAATCCATTTGTAAGGAGTTGAGTTAGGAGGTTTTCCTGTTGGAATCACAAGATGACAGTCATTGAAAGACCCTTAGTTCTTCAATAAAATTTCCTTTTGATGTGACAATTGGTTTCAAGTGATAGTGATAAATTAATGTGGTGCAGTAGGCAAGAATCGGGAGTGATGCTCTATTGGCTGTCATTCCAGACCCAGTGACATGTTTTTCCACTGCAAGATACTCTCAGAAACAAGTCTTCAAGGTGGTTTCAGACTCGAGTTTGGTAATTGTTGATTGGATTACCAGTGGGCGCCATGAAAGAGGAGAAAAATGGGATTTTGAACTGTATAAGAGCACCAACCACATATTCTTAGAAGATGATGAGCCTTTGTTTCTTGATAAGGTAATTCTATTGTTTCCATTTTATTTTTTAATTTCTTATGTCAATAATTTGCTGTTCTCTGGAAATTGTGTTTTATTGGTCATTTGTTATGAGACAATGTTATGAAGAAGCCAAGACCAGGTCCCATCTCATGTGAGTATTGCAACTTAATTTACACCATTCATAACAAGCGCGCCCACTTTCATATTTCTGATGTTTTGCCCCAGTATTTTTTCTATTGCTGGACTTGCACGTCTTTTCCAGTCTTTTCTCCCCCTTCTAGAGTCTTCAACTAGCACTAACTCATAACAAGCCAGTGCGATGTTTTGGTCTTCTTTATTCATTTTTGTGGTGAAACGTTAATTTTGGTTTACCACTTTTGTGATTTCTGTCGACTCTTGTCGTGGACGAACCAAAGATCTTGCGAAATTAATCTGTTCCTTGGTGATATTTCATTAACAGGAATACAAATTTGTTCATCACCCTACGAAATTTTCTATTCCTTTGCTTAACTCTTCATCTCAAACTGTTTAACGATCTAAAACAGGTGCTTCTAGATCGAGGAAGCGTTGGCTCTGTCGCAGAGCGTATGCAGGATTACCAAGTCATCGCAATGGTTGTACTCTTGGGGTGAGTTCTTTACGATTTATGATTCCTTGCCATTTTTCTTATCATGTTCTATTGTATAGTTTGAGTTCTGATTTCCTTTCCATATTCAAAAAAGGATGAAGAAGTTTGAATAAGTAAATCAATATTAGATTCTGTGGTTTCTTTGTTGCAGGCCAAAGATAAAACACGTGCAGAACCAAGTTCAAGAAGATGTAAAGAGGATAATGTCTGAGCAATTACATGTTCCTTCCACTTCCTTGGGCCGCCAAGCTGTAACAAAATCTGATTATCGCTTGATGAAACCAAGCTTTATTGCTTCAGCCAGTGTCTTTGGTCCTAAGGTAACTGATCTCGTTTTAATTAGTGACTCGTGCATCTGTGGGTTTTTATCTCACAACTGCACCCTTGCCTCTAACTTTGAAAGGAAAAGAGGTGCAGAATGGGCCAGAGCTCAGTGGCTATGTGAACCTAGATTCAATGCAATTATACTTTCATTCTCTCTTTATCTCTTCAAACTTTGGCTTAGTATTTGAAGATCCAAGTGAAAGGCTTGTTTGCATACATATTCGGAGTTATATTGCTTCCCCTAGGCAAGTTAAAATGCCAGCCACTGGTTCGCCATGTGCGTGCAGGGGATAGGTGTTGTCGTTCGTATAGCTGCCATGACAACTGAATCTGTTTATAGATTTCTGCATCAACAATTGGCTTGCCTGGAGCCGCTGCTTGGGGTGTCACCATATCATTGAACTTGCAGGGAGAATGGGTTTCCTACACCAGTCAGCGGCGCTTAAGCCTAGGCCCTACCATTCCACTATTCTACTACGGATTTGTACTTTTCTGCCAGTTTTTTGTTGTGGATCCTAGACAAATATACGATCAACTGCTTTGACAAATTCCATTATGTTATCTTTTAGATGTTTGAGGTTCCAATATGTAGGGGATAAAAATGGAGGCAATTGTCACAGAGGCTGTGCAATAAAAGGGATAAACTATTTTTGACTAGGGCTCCTTAATTAATTTCTCTAGGATGATGTTTCTCTAACCATCTTCGAAAAGGTTTTAACTCGCAAACAAATGACAAGTGGTGGCAAACAGTCGAATATCAAGGAGCATCACAGCTCTGGAATGAGAAGCCCGAACTCTATTAACAAAGATGGAATCAATCTTGACATGCTTATAATATCCCAAAACCTTTAATTGATACATCAGCATTGCACCCACTCCTGTCTGATACATAAAAGGAGAAAGATAAAACCTTCCTCATTATAATTCCAGTTGAAGTAAAGCCGCATGGACTGGGAATAAATGGATCAAACTATACTAAAATGAAATCTCACAAGGCGCATGAAATGTTCTTCCACGGCATATAGCTTCTAGGTTTTCTCCCGCGTAAGAACATAGTGGCGATACCTCCACCCCTGGGAGCATCAGTTATGCAGAGAACAACATCAATTCTACTTCCACAATATTGCAGATAAAACAGTAAGAACGCATACGCAATACACATGAGATTACCAGTTGCATATAAGGGCACTGAATGTGTTAAGAAGCCACCTGCAGCAACTACCCAACGACTGTGGAGTCGGAGAACAAGTAGCCTAGCACTATCCGGGGTGTCAAAATTTGCCCCATTGGCATTTTTTACTGGTGCAAACTCTTCTTCACGTAATACCTGGTTATTGGGACAAATAAAAATGAAGGTAGCATTCTTGGTAAGCAGCAGAAATACAGGAAATAAAATCGCTGGAATAAGTGTGAATTGGAAAACCAAAGTCACCTCAAACAGTGTAGTTGAAGGAGCATATGGAAATGCATCAAAAATATACTGCTCTAGTTTGAATCCCATTGAATGGCCATGGATAGAAGGAATTTTCTTCTCAGCAAGATGATAACTGCACTCACAGAGCATGGGCAAATTAATATCCTCGTGAAAGTTGGGAACTCTACAGATGTAAGAGGCTGATGCTGCGTTATACTTTCAGATTGGGAACTGGCATTAGTGTCACCATATGAATTGACAGTATTGTGGCATGCAATTACATCTTATTCATATTTATGTCTATGCTAATACACCCAATATCTAGATTTCTCTAATAGATAAATAAAGGTTTAATTATTGATACAGTCCTTGTGGTATTGACTTTTAACATAACATTCCTTGGAGTACAACTTTGAATGTGTCCGATCCATGTGGTCGATTTTTCAGATATATGAGTCCTCCAGTCCACCAAACGTTAGCCCACTAATGGAGACTGCGGGGTCTAAGATAGGTTATCCAATCCTGACAATGGATATCCCGACCACGACTCCATGTCGGTCTTCCGTTAGTCGACTAACTTTTGGTGAACGAGAGGACCCTTATGTCTGAAAAATGGATTATAGGTACTGGCTTGTTCAACGTCGTACCCCAATGATTGATTTGTCAAAAGTCAATACCATAGAAACTGTAATGGTAATTAAGCCCTTATATAGACATTTCAAGACATGAAAGCAACCACCCGCTCTACCTGTTCTTGTACTTGTACCCCTTATAGGCAGCTAAGGACCCTCAGCCTTATAGGAGCTATAACTGTAATATAGGACCTATAAGTTTGATTTTGCTGGCTCTTCTTCCTCCTTCGGATACCAATTGAGCATTGGACTACATCACAAGGACGAGGGAGCAAATATGTTTACCTTTTCCCAGCAAGCCAGACAAAATCGTAATGACTGGTTCAATCAGCATTGCTTGATAATGCTAAAGTGCTTGTGCAAAGAGAGCTCAAAAATCTGTCCCAGTAGAAAAGTGAAGTTTTTTACTCTACTAGCAAGATTTATGCATCAGCTTGCTCCATGTATAAACTACTCACAGTTCCTGATCAAACATGGCACCAACCAATAATTTACAGGCTAGACAGCGAAACTAAAATTTCGTTATCGTTTTGTATACTTGTCAGATCATGAGAATGACAATAAACTTAGCCAAGCCGGATAAAAATCAAAGAGAGAGCGAGAGAGAAAGAGGGATGGAAAGAGAGAGCATCACTAACATGCTGTCTTTCTCCAGGCCATTTGCCACTTGGTTGAGAAAATCCAAGCTAAACATGTGTAAGCACACCTAAAAAGCAGAAGGTGACAAGAACTCAGAATGACAAACTAACTAACAATGAGAAACCATTAAGAAAGCAATTATATCGACTGAAGTACATGACAAGCCAAAATGATACGGTTCTTGACAATATAAATAGCAAATTGTAGTACAAACATTAAGAAGGAAGCCAAGCATGTGGTATTCAGTATTCAATGTACTTCAATACATATAAACCTAAATCTAGTTTTATGTCCTGAAAATCATCACACACAAATTGGCAAATTTCGCAGCTGATAGAGGATAATGCTTGCAACTATACGTATCAGACATTTTTTACTCTTTTTTTTGGTGGGGGGGGGGGGAGGATTTCAAAGGTGTCATCTGCATGGAATTGTGACTTTACAATAAAAAGAAAAAACAAAGCACATCCAAGCACTCCTAGATCAAACAAGGTGCAACAGACATTACATTACTCCAACAAAAACGAAGCCGCCCAGACTCCTGATTTATTGCAGAAGCCAGTGACGAGTCCAATTCACTGTACTCGACTACAGTAAGGGGTCTGTCTTTACCACGCCTTACAAACACGCCAACTTTCTCTTGGGGATATGCCTGTAACCAAATAACTAAAGGTTAATATGTGATACAACATCCTGAAAGTTATGCAGATAACAACACAAAAAATGAGGTACTAGAAAGAATCATGACATTGTTCATATTGAAGAAAATGAAGCTAATAGATTAATGGAAAAATTATAGACTAAAACATTGAGAAAAATGAGCCAAATTGATTAGTTTAACAATTAGAGACCATAACATTTAAGAAAATGAGGCTAATAGGCAAAAGAAAAACAACAAATCAAATTGCAGCGTAATATACACTCATCTATTCATTGATCCCATTTGAAAGCTATGGCAAATATATTTTCATGTACATATTTGAGAACTAGATGTTAAGAAGGACGAACCTCTATAAGTGATAACTTCTTATAGATATTACCATTTGACAAAATGATGTCGATATACAATTACTAGTTAAATAGAAGAGCACCTGAAAAGCCTATAATAGTTTATCAAAGGCAGAAAACGTAGACATCATTGGGGGTCAAAGCATCCCATCTTTGACACCCTGATGGAGACAATATTTGTCGGACACACCTCCAGGGAAGTCAAATATGGAGAACAAAACTAAGGAAGCCAAACACATTTGGGCAAGATGAATAAAAAGCAACAACCCAACAGAAACACATCCAAGTCCTATGACAGCTGAGAATATAAAGCCTGATACAAGCAAGCCCAGATGCCCCCCCCCCAACAACCAAGACATCCGTATTTTCAAATCATAGAGACCAATTGAATTTCTCACATTACCTTACGGACAACTTTTGCTGCAGCAGCTACACCTTTGTCAATGAAATAGCCCAAAAAAGTTGGATCCGCAACACGGACCTGCTTTCAAGACCCCAATTACTAGGTGATCCAGTAGGTTAAAAGCAAATCGAGTAAGGTACTTCAACCAAGAAGAAGACAAGTTCAAGAAAATGAAGTGGACCAGTGCATTGTCAACTCCATAGCAATCAACATATTTTATCCCTCTCATTGCCATATCTTCTAACAGTCTTGAAGATTTTAGAGCTGATCAAACAAAGGTCCAATTAACCAAAGAGCCTTGTCCAAGCAATAAGGAGATAAAAAGGAGGTCAAATTCAGCAGTTGTAATCAGCATTTAAGGGGAGTTTTAGAAAGGATACCTGAATATACTCCTCCATTCCCATCTGGAGCCTTAGAAACCTGGCTTTCAAAAATTAAGCTCAGGTAAGCAATGCATGGCAAGAATGGATTAGTAACTTATAGAACAAATGAAACAAACAAGTTGGAAATATTCCTGGGAATGGTCGCATGTATTAAAGCTTCAACATGATGACACTTTTGAGAAGTGAAATGGCATGGAGGGTTTAATGCATCAAAAAAATAAAATTAAGCATTCTCTCCAAAATATAGAGGTCAAATTTCTCTTCAGCTGTTGGGGACTGCCTTGATGAATGTTTGACAGAGAACATAGGGACACTAAAATGCTCTATCAATATTAAAGTCTGAGTTGTTGTACTAATTGTTGCCTACTAGTGTACTATAGCTAGTAGGCAACAATAAATATTAGGCCACTTTATTCTTGCAAGCCTCATTGCCCGTTTCCTTTTAGTGGTGGTGCTTTCTCTTAGTCAAATCATCATAACTGAGCAACCAAGTCAGCAAACTATCATGAAGGTCAGCACCTTTATTTAAAGCATCTTAAACAAAAATATATAGGAAGATGAAGAAGAAACTCACTCTGTACGGAGTTTCCATAATAAATCTACCATCTTTTGAAACACAAGGTATAGTGCCTTGCTGAAAGAAGGTGACCTGCATCAAGAGGTGAATCCTTCAATTTAAGCAGAGAAACCTACTCCCCCATGCAGGGAAAAGGGGCAAAACTAGTAGTAAAATAAAGAATTACTTGGTCAGCTTCCAAACCAAAGAATTTATGACTTTCAAAAAATTTACGAGTGGCTTCATCTGTAAATGGACTGGTCATAATGTACCAACGTATATGCACGGATCCACCAGACACTGCAAGTATTATTATAATAGAATGTCAAATGATATATCACCAAAACTGATGATAAGGTAGGGGGGGGGGGGTTGAGAGAGAATTTTACCTTCGTTTGGAGCCTGAGCAGCTAGTCTCTGAAGAGATAAAATTCTCTCGGCTTGAAGCTGAAAAAATGACTTCCCAGATGGAAGCCCAATGTCTGAAAAATATAGTATAACCATCTATCACACAATTATCACACGGAAAATACAAAACTTGAACTTTGTCATCACATATATTCCAAAAGATTACAAAATGTCCTAAAATTCAACCATAAAGCTCACTGTACCACCTTAAGAGAAGGTATTAACTTAAAATGGTAAATAAAGAATATTAAAGGAACAGAAAAAGAGGAAATTATGCTACTATATGTTTCCTAGTCTTGCAATTCAAAGAATTTTTCAAATTGTTTATTGTCATTTTAGACATTCTACAAGGAAGAAAAAAAGGAGTGTAACTGAACCTAAAATGTCAAATTGACTGCTAGCAAGATAAAAGCCCAGAGTAATATGTGACTGAACTGTTGAGAAGTTTGTGGAAGGATTGCTCCATCGGCAAGTCGTATGTTTTGACACGAAAGCACAAAAAGGGCAAACAGGAGATGAAAGACAATTCAAACCACCAATATTCCAAAAAGTGCGAGAACATCTAAGGACATTAGGTTAATGATATTATCTTTTCCAAGTCGACAATATTTTGAGACATCAACACATAGAACATTGGAAAAACAATATGGTACAGAGAGTGGAGTAAACTTCCCCAAGAGACTGTCCAACATGAGCTTAAAGAACATGAAAGAATTTTATTGCTATCTTCATATGCACACCTAACATGCTTTAAGCACTTTCAGTTGAATAACTTTTATGGAGATGTCGGATACTACTCCCCACATCTAATTAAACTCAATCCCAAAACCATATATTTCGATCAGACATATACACAAATGAAGCTTGTAAGGCAGAAAAGTATTCCAACATATTTACTCACTGAAACACCCTTTTGGATCTGAACTTCCAAGCCTAGTTCCCTGCATGTACATTAAATAATGAGAAAGCACGTAATAATTAGATTAATACCCACTAAAGGGAGAAAGGGGAGAGAGAGAGAGAGAGAGAGAGAGCAACAAATGTGGCAAGTAAATCTGTATATGACATTAGATAATCTACTTGGAAACTATGGCCATGGAGACGGTGCAACATGCATCCTGCCATGAAAAATAAAAGAAAGGGCGAGGGAGGGGGGGGGATAACTAAAAGATGTTTAAGATCTCTGCACTGCTATAAACTTAAAACTAAGTGCACTGTAATATATTCTATAACCATAAACCTTCTCTCATGCAAGGTTTATTTCCAAACAATCAAAATGACCCTTCTGCAGGAGTCAAGGTATACCATAACATAAATCTGCAACGGTTCTAGTTCTAAGTAACACGGAAGTTTCCAACAACAAGAAAGAGACAAATTCCCCATTGCCCAATACTAAGAGAGGGTAGAACAGGGATTCAATCCAATTCCTTGTTATTCCATGTTCTACGAATGATATGAGAAATTGGTATCAGCTCTATGAAGAATAGAAATTTTAATTCACACTCGACCTTTTTCCATGGGTAAGGAAGGACTTTTCCAAAGAACTATGTTTACCATAGTTTGACAGATATGTACCTTTTGTTTCAAGGAAATTTTCCAGAAGAAAAAGGATAAAAATTAGAATTATGTTATCTTACTGTGGGGCAGATCAGAACGTATGGTATCTAGTAATTTTAGTTATTATAAATGGTTAACAGTATATAAAAAAATAAATAATCCCCAGACATACTTTCTTACAGGAAAAAGATTTTAACAAAAAAAAGGCAATTCAATTTTGCTGATAGTGTGCTCTTAATAATATTGGAGCCAAAAGGTCTTTTAGTTTTCACATTTTTAATTATCTTCCAAGGATGTTCCAAATTTTCTTTTTCACTTTCCATAGTTGCTTCCAACTAAGAAGATTGTGGAATCCCAAAAAACAACTTTGTTAGAAATAATGACTATTCAAGAAAAAACAACAATCACAACTTCAGCATTTTTAAGTGGACTTAACGATCAGCAAAGGCCATTAGTGGACACTCATTAAGAAGGTAATACTAACCAGAAAGTGAGGCCATTAGTGGACACTGACGGTAGTACTAACCAGAAAGTGAGAAAGGAGAGATTATACACAGAACAATTAAAAGTGACTACTTTTACATTATTAAGTAAACATAGCAATCATCAAATTGCTTTGAGCGGAGAAAATCCCAAAAGGCAACATCATACAAGAATCTTGGGTAGAGAGAGAGAGAGATTATCCGGTTAAACTGATTTTCTTAAATAATCGATTCTTTATTGCTGCGGTATAAAGTTGAACATAAAGCACAAGCATACATACAAATGCGTAATACCTGGCCACCAGATAAAAGCAACACAGCTATTTTTCCATCCGAGATAGCCTTCAAACCCATCTTCCACCATCGCTCTCTGTCTTCAGGTTTTCGATCCTCCGCCATTGAAACACTGTTCTCAGGCACGGACTCTATCGCCGCTGCTGGTAGCCCTAAAATCTCAATCAAAATTCACACACCAAAACAATGAGAATTTCACTATAGGTATACACGAGCGCATGCATGTACATACCCTGTAGAATGTAGGTAGAGAAAGATTCTAACCATGAGATTGAAGCGAGCATCGAATGATCCGATCGATCCTTGGAAGATCCAAACTCTGAAGAAAGCATGATCCATTATAACAAAATCATATCTTAACGGCACTGATGCACAAATTGATTCTTTTTTCTTGCAGATTAGAAGCATCAATTAAGGTTAAACAAAAACTCAGAATTATCGAAATGGAATGAATTTCCTCCGCCGTGAAAACAGCGATTTACTCATTTTTCGCAGTGAAAGACACTGATTTGCTCACAAACACTCAATTTCAACAAAAAAAATCATCACTAAGCACCAGCTTGTTTGTCGAGAAAACATAGCTAAACAAACAAAAATCGCAACTTGCTAATCAATTATGCTCCTAGTTTGGGCGCCAAAGAGCAGCAAAAACTCGACTAGGCCATTTAGCTCGACCATCCGGAGCCATTCAAATTCCATTCGTTTATCAGCTTTCTCGGGAACCAAACAGGAACGAGCAGCAGAAGAGAAATGAAAATACAACTCCCATGAGAACAAATCAGGCCAGTAGGAAAAAATAACGAGAGCGAGAGATCCAGAGGAGGAGGAAATTCGAAAGAAAAGGAAGTCTAAACTGTGGGACGCTGGAACTAACATAAACGACCTCGATGTCCTTGACGAGAAGGTCGCGCTCCTCCTGGGAGAGCTCGTCCCAGAGGGCAAAAGCGTCTTCCTGGCCGTAGTCCTTGACCCTCTCCAGCAGAGCCTGCGGTGGCATCGTTGCGTGGTTGCTCTCAACCCCCACCGCACCCTGTGGTTCCCTCATTATCTCTGTCTAGAACTCTCTCTCTCTCTAGACAAGTAGATCTCCCTCAGATTTTTCTTTTTTCAACCTGTGCAGTTTGTGTTGCAGTCGTTGGTGGTTGAGCTTATAGGCAGAGAGGAACAGTGGCGGGGAAGGCAAGAATCCAACAGTGTAACCACCAGCTGTGACACTTAAATCGCGGAAATAACCTCCATCTGGCGTTGGAATTACTATATTATGCCACCACTGCGCTCCGACGTTGTTTCTAATTCTAGTAAATTTCGAGCGGATAGTAGGGCTGAATAGAACCGGACCGCAGATCGGACCGGATTTATGCGGTCCGGTCCGGTTTATATATTTTTTAAATATATTAAAAAAGCGTACACTGCGCGAGCACTGCGCAGTGCGGCTCGCGCAGTGCACTGCGCAGAGCTACAGTGCGCAGTGCGGCTTGCGCAGCGCACACTGCGCGAGCACTGTAGCTCTGCCAGTGCAGAGCTACAGTGCGAATAAAATTTTAATTTTTTTTTAAAAAAAAAACAATTAAATCCGGTCTGGACCACTTAAGTGGTCCGGTCCGATCCTTTATTATTGAAGGACCGGAAATGCGGTCCGGACCGCATTTCCGATTTTCACCCCTAGCGGATAGCCTGTTTTCAACGGCTACACCATATTAGAATCTCAAGTAATGTTTTTTTTTGAGTAAGTTTACTACTCTCTAAATATCATAAAATACACTTATTTTAATATAATATTTTATTACCGATTTTACAAATATCAAATAATTTTTAACCACTTCTGCACGTATATCAATACAACTTTAACATCATCTAAATATTCACAATTTTATCAGAATCCTACAAATTTTTTTACAAACGAACATCCTTTAAAATAGAGCAGCTCACACTTTAAATTAAATTTAAGGAAAATTAATAATATAATCCCTAAGTTTATACTAAGCTGACGATTTAGCTATTATGATTACTGAGTCCATACCTATGTGACGATATAGTCTTTCCGTAAGCTCCTCTAACATAATCATATGTCAAGTCAGCATTTTGCCCGGTCAGCGTCACTAATGTGAATCAACTGCCCATTCACTGAAAATTGGTAAAACGCACCGTTTAACCCAATGTGTTTGGGTTAAACGACAGTATTTGATACACCCACGAATAAAAACCATCTCAGAACCTCATCAATGGCTGAGGGCTCTGCAATTCGCTATTGGGTGCCTCTCTAATTCCTTCACCAGCTTAAGCCTTCGCTCTACTCTTTTTGGTTCCACTTATAAGGAAAAATCCAGCGGAGTCACTAGTTATACTGAAACCAAAGATCAAATCAAACCATACGCATGCAAGCTTTTCACCCCTCTATGAATTTACCATTTTCGTACACTTTCACTCCTACTACGAGTGGCACTGCAGTGGCGGAGGTAAGGGCCCCTTGCAAAATCTTAATTTTTTTTTTAAAAAAAACTAATATGTCGCCTAATCATGCTGGCCCCGTTACGCATTTGCCCAAGCAGCCCAACATTGTTCATCCTACAAAATTTCTGAAATTAGTCTTTGCTTTCTTCATTACATGTTGAAATGGGCTTCAAGTACTATACTTTGTAGAAATAGGCGGTGATCTTAAATCTGTGACTGTATACATTAGCCAGCTTCCATAAGAACACAAATGTACCACAAAGGTTTTTTTTATCCTTTCCATGTCGAAATAACGTAGGTAGAAGCTGGACTTAAAACAAAATATTTTCACTCTCTTTAGCAGGAGTTGCTCTTTGATGTTTCTATTAGATCTTTATTCTCATGTTTTTTTACTAGCTTTCTTGTATTGTGCAGGTGGAAGCATTGACCAATAAAGAAGAAGTTGACTTACTCTTGCATTCATTGAAATTGTGATTAGACTAGGTTGCGAAATAGTGATTAGGATCTTAGTTTGTAACTTGTGGAATTATATTGATGAATATGGTTTTGTTTTGTTTAGATAATGACAAATCTTACGTAATGAAAAGGTTGCGAAGACACTTTAGTTGAATGTTCCTGGAAACAACAAAATGATTTCTCCACAAATTCAGAAGGAAATGGTGAGTGCTGCAGCTATAGATACTACACTTGCCATCATTAAAGATAATGGGGATGTATATTTTTCACTTATGGTTGATGAGTCTCAATACGTCAGTGAAGGAGAAAATGACAGTGTTTTTGAGATATGTGAACAAAAGGGGACATGTGATATAAATGTTTCTTGGTGTGGAACATGTTACCAACACTTGCTCCTAATCTTTGAAAAATTGTCATCTCTCAATCTCAGCAAATAGTATAGTACGTGTACAATATAATATATTTTTAATATTTTTAGTCATTATTTTCAATATTTTAACTACATTTTTTTTTTGCATTAAATGGTAAAAAAATTCTGTCATTTTCTCTTAGGTTGCCCCTTCATATCGTCTCCTTCCGCCATTGAGTGGCAGTCGTAGTGGTACCACTGCCAATACTATCACCACTCCCTGGATGGATAGATTGTTATGGAGTAAACTCCCGCAAAGGCTGCTAGATCGAGTGCTCGCTTTTCTGGGAAAAGATTCGGTTCAAAGAACACCCTGTTCAAAGAAAACCAAAGACATGACTCAGATAAACCTTCTTATATCTAACGGCCAAGATGAAGACACCTCATTTAATGAGGTGAGACCGAAAATGGTTAGTTTTGACTCGACTTTGTCTCAATTTTTTACGATACATTTTTGGGTTAAATGCATCTCATGCCCTTGTGGTATGCGTGAATTGCAAATATACAACTGAGGTAAAGAAAGTCATTTTCATACCCCTGAGGTAAACATCAAGGTCACAATATGCCCCTCCATTAATGTTCCGTTTGAAAGACTAATGGTAAATGCTGACGTAACAAATTAGACACGTCAGCACCAATCATATCGCGACACTTATACACTTTTGAAAAACAAAAACAAAATCTAATTTTTGTTTTTGTTTTTCAAAAGTGTACAAGTGTCGCGATATGATTGGTGTTGACGTGTCTATTTTGCCACGTCAGCATTTACCGTTAGTCTTTCAAACAACGGAAGGACATATTGTGACCTTGATGTTTACCTCAGGGGTATGAAAATAACTTTCTTTACCTCAGAGATATATTTGTAATTCACGCATACAATAGGGGCATGAGATGCATTTAACCCTACATTGTTTAGCTGTCTTCCCCAACACACCTCTCACGTTTTCTTCTTCCTCATCTTCATCGTTGCACTTACACCCTTTCCATTTCCAACGCTATAGAGAAGATAACCACTTCAGAACCTTAACAGATAACAGTCTCTTCCCGTTGGGCTTTCCATTAGAGTCTTTTTACACAGACTAGTTTTCGTACAGCGCAGGATCTTCGCAAGCTCATCAAGGCACGACCACGAAGCAAAGAAGCAAATGTGATGGTATATTGCTTCCATTCAGCCATATTAATGCTTTCATGCCCAAAGAAGCAAATCTGCTGTACAACCATAGCGCAGGATACCTTCCAGTACAAAATATTGATTCTCTCTGTTTATTTTCGTTTTGATGTGTATGGGCCATGGCTCCTGAGAAAAGAAAGAATAGACGAAAACAAATATTTTATTTTGGTTTTGTGGCTTGTTTTCGTGTATGGGAAGTGGAAACTGTGGAATCTTTTGCTTTTGTTTCTTCGGATTTTTATATATGCAATACGCTGCTGGTTTTGCTTTCCACAACGAATGGTAACAGTTTCTTTGTAGCCTTGAGTCAGGTCGAATGGTCTACGTGGGAGGAAAATTCTACTGCATGAACTATAACCCATTTAGCGTTTTAGCTCACGATGTTGCAGCAAATATATGGTGCAAGATCCAAGCTCCCATGAGAAGATTTTTGCGATCACCAGGCTTGGTCGAGAGCAGGGGAAACCTACTCTTAGTTGCAGCAGTTGAGAAAAGCAAGCTGAGGGCTCTGGTCACAAAATGGGTGGAGAGCAAGAGCGTTGGCCGTTGAGATATGGCTATCAGAGTCGGATCCCCCATGGAAGCAGAGATTAAAAATAGTGGCAGAGTAGTGGAAGACATTTGTACGAAGATGTTCCGTCGTTTAACCCGAACACTTTGGGTTAAAAGGTGCGTTTTGCCAATTTTCAGTGAGGGATGCTGATTCACATTAGTGACGCTGACCGGACAAAATGCTGATGTGACATAGGATTCCATTAGAGTAGCTGACAGAATTTGGACGGAAAGATTATATGTATGGACTCAGTAACCATAAAGTAAATAATTGAAACCTAGTGACTAAATCGTCAACGGGGTATAAACTTAGTGACCATATTGTCAATTTCCCTAAATTTAATAATTTATTTATCATTTTATTATTTAATATCTCTTACTTATAAAAGGTCAAAATTTACAAGGAATTTAAAAGTAAAAATTAATTAACTTATTGAATTTGAAATCAACAATATTCAAATACAAAATTTGAAACGATATTTGCTACATCTTGTATAAAGAGTCTTAAAGAAATCTATTGATCAACATGTATTCATCAGTAACATTAACTATGATAGGATTCATGTCCTAACCACTCATTGTAAGCAGTCACGTGTTCCCAATTCACTCAAACTAACCAAGTTGGACTGATCGATATTGATTTAAAATCCACATCTAATTGTCTACGTCATCTGGACCTAAAACACCAACTCATAACTCCATATTGGATAGATTTCTTTTGTTAAGACAACGCACCCCGAGTGACTTAGAGCCACGTAGCTGCTTGTGATTGGTGGTGATTTGTCCCCGTTAGTCATGTGAAATTTATTTCGTTAAAGGGCTCAACCGAGTCGATATAATGATCACTCTAATGTACAAATGATTCCTTAAAAGACTAGTTTAAAATTAAATAAACCTTCATAAGTGTGTCAATTTCAATAAACTAGCAGCTGCAAAAAAAAAAAACCTGCTGCTACTCTCACATTCTCAAAGTACTGTTTCACTTTTGTTGTCTTTCCTATACGTATTTTAAGACGGTTTCTAGTGAGCAACCAACGTAGAGGATGATTTCGCCGTGGCGCAACGTTTTAAGCTCCCCTTTTCACTTGAGGCGGGCTATTGCGATGTCGCAATTATTACTGTTTGATAGGACAATGCAGTTTCGATCTTCCTTTGCTGGCTGGCTGATGCTTCTATGCACAGCGAAGAACACATCAATGATAAACCCATCACCGGCTTGGTTAAGTGGTGAGGACCGGACTCGAGATTGTGTGGATTAAACATGTAGCTTTTGGGGTTCGATTTTTTACGAAAATCATATTTGAATCAATTTAAGTGTAGGATTTCCATGGTTAGAAAAAAAAGTACACCAAAGTTGTATTATTTGAATCTTGGAAGTTGTAGCCCATTGTGTTTCCACTTTCCTTGCAGTCCATTATTGGATGGGAAATATGGGGGATTGCATGCCCAGATGCAGTGGCGGAGGCCGATACCCATCGCACTCCTTAAAAAAAATTTTACATTTAGGTTTTTATTTTTTTATTTTTCTTTATAAATTAGCTAGGTCTGATACCCATTAAATCCAGGCCAAATAGACTTAATGGGTATCGGATCTAAAATATTTTTTTTCTATACATTAATTTTGCTCCTAGTGCTACATAATAATTAAGGCAAATATACATTTATTATAATTTTTTGTTTTGCATTTATTACAAATTCTTCAACCGAGGGGTAACTTCATGTCATCTTGCTAAATTTATGTTAGTAAAAAATTATTTACTCTTTGCTCCTAATTTTTCATAATCAAGATCACTTCATTTTTTTCTCCCTATGTTGATTTGTTTCTTCATTTTTATTATAGATCTCGAAAAATGTTGTGTTTGTTTAGGATTCTTGTATAGGCCAAACCAAAGTTCTGATCACTTTTGGGATATGTTTATCTAAGGAACTTTTTTACTAAATCTTTCTTATATTGTAAATTTTATTTTTATTATTCAGAGCATGGTTTGTCATCAATTGTTGCTTTGTGTGTGTGAGTTGCTTTGAAGAATGTGAATATATTTTAATTTCAAATCCATAGAACCTAGAGAAAATAAATTACAAATGCATCCCAAGTAACCTTTTGTCAAAAGAAAAAAAGAGGAAAAAAAAAAGACAGATTCCAGTTGTGGTAGTAACAAAAAATGTAAGAAAGACAATCCCTAATGGCATCAAGACCTCAACCATCAAAATTATCTGTAATTTGTTCTAAAATTTTAGAATTAAGTAGATAATTAACTTAAATTAGATCATCAAAAGTGATTTGTGTAATAAGATGAGAGATAACTGAATGAATGGTTGCATGTTAGTGTACATTGAGTAAGAAGTTTTTAAAACTATTGAGAACGAAGCAATTTTGCAACATTTTCAGAAGATGCAAACTCGTAGGATCCAATTGTCACCTCTCAGTCGCAGTATATATTACGGTACATGTGTTCCAATATTTTTAATGTTTTTAGTCTTTAATTTTCGACATTATAACTCTAAGACAATGACGTAGAAAAAAAAACTCTAAGACAATGTTTTGCATTACGAAGAAATTTTTTTTTTGTCATTTCGCTTTTAAAGTTCGACACCCATAAATTTTAATCCTGGTTCCGTCACTGTCCAGATGATAGTAATAGCAGTCGGCCCTAAGCTGTCTATATCTTTTACCAACTTTCTAGATTTCGTTTGCCCGAATATACGAGCAATTAAATACGACACTATATGACTAAAGAAATTAATAAATGCACTTCGTCCCCAGCATCAAGGTCCATATATGCATGCTTCCCGCCTACCCAGCAATATCGGATGGAGACGTGAAACCAAAATATTAAAAGGAAGTCGATGGGACGTCCCGAGTTCGGCCGATCCGACATCATCTAGTACTTCATGAGTGATTGATATTCATCAGTACCTAATCATACTTATCTGGGAACTTCTCCACTCTAATTATTAAATAATAAGATTAATTATTTGTACTCTAGCAGCTGGTGGGATATACATATATATTCAACGTTTTGGCCGGGGCCGGCTTCCATCTCATGATTTGATCTTCAAGGATCGAAACAAGTGCTAGCTAGCTAGTTAGTTTGATCTTTAGTTGAAGTTATAAGCAACGTCTGCACTTAGAAAAAAAAAAAAAAAAATATAAGCAACGTCTGCATTAGCTCGATCGTACCCGCTATAATTAAAGTTATATATACTATTGTTCATCGTTATGACGAGCAACGGCCTACTGCATGTACCCGTGATTTGAAGTGGGAACAACATTATTCGTAACTTTGTGAACATTAATTATTAAATTGAGTTCCCTTTGTTTGGAAGTTTTTCCTTAATTAATTCTCATTAATATTTTAAGTCATGTTTGTAATCAACACAAAGTCCAAACCGAAAAAGTTTCGTATAAAATACAATTTTTCACATGCATGGTTTCTTTAGGTCCCAAAATTTTAAAAGTATTTATTTTAATATTAGCAAATATTCATTAACAATATTAAAAATGCTAAAAACATCATTATTCCTTACAGCCTTTAGTCGGATCTCTAAAATAACATTAATATATTCAACATTCTCATAAGAAGGGGAAATGACAATTTTATCATTATAAATAGAATGAGAAAATATCGTCAGCTATACCAAAAGGAAAAAATTCAATTAATGTAAAAAAATATCGAAGGCTACACAACATAGGAAAATCGCGAACTGCCACAAAGATCTCAAAATACCACGAAAGTATTAAAATGTCCATACAAACTACAACATATATACTACTAGGGGTATTAAAATAGCCATGCAAACTACAAATACCACCAGAGGTACAAATTTCATGAAGATATTATCAATGCCACAAAACATCGTATCACAAACACAATAATAGTCTTCATAGTATGCTTATAAAATAAGTTTCAACATTCTAAGGTATCAAGTTAAATATTTCAAATGAGTTCACGAAATCTCAACAATTCCATATTATCAAAATTTGTACAATTCTCCATATACCACATCAAAACAATATAAAAGGTAGTTCACTTTTAAAATATCAAAGAATTCAGTTTTGCACAATAACATATTTCCAAACATTTTTTATTTACAAAAGAATCTTAGGTGCCTTTAATTTTCATAACAAAATGTTTTAGAAAAATTTATTGAATAGCCACTTATATCTATTTATTATTTATTAAGTAACCTCTATCCCTTTAACTTTTAAATTTAAACATAATATTAATAGATCTCTATCTCGTTACTTTTAAATTCAACTATAGAATTAAAATTTTATCTCATCACTTTTAATTTCAAAAATATGATTAATCTTCTTCTATATCCTTTAGCTTTTAAAATAAAAAATTAGAATTAAGCCTTTACCTCTTCTTTTAAATTCAAAATACTAATTTAATACATCTTAACAATAAGATTAGACAGTTATAATCTATTTTTAAAAACTTAAAATACTCATTTAACACTTATGTCGGTTGAGGTATTACAATGTTTGTTTCTGGGGAAAGAAGAGAGGGATGTGAATCATATATATATATATATATATATACATATGCATGCTTTCTCCGCTACACTGCTGGGCATCTTTTCCCTGCGTGATCCTCAAGCAGCATATATATATATATATATATATGCATGCTTTCTCCACTACACTGCTGGGCATCTTTTCCCTGCGTGATCCTCAAGCAGCTATATATATATATATATATATATATATATATATATATATATATGCATGCTTTCTCCACTACACTGCTGGGCATCTTTTCCCTGCGTGATCCTCAAGCAGCTTACATTTCAAGGTAATTTGAAAAATTAACAACCTGAGAAAAGAGAACACGTATATACCAATATTTGCAGTTTCCTAAGCATTTTTGTTTTGACGTCGACGTTCCATTTCAATCTTGTTAGCTTTTGAACGAGACGTAGAGTTTGAAGAGTTTCATTTGTACAAGTTCTACCACATGCATGGAGATTGGAGTTCAATGTAACTAATAATTTATGGATGGAAAAACTCTCTCACTAAAATATGAGTGAAATAAGAAAGGGTAGTATCAGGGGTGATCACGTTTGGGTAGGAACCGACCGGGCCTACCCGAACCGGCTCAAAACTGACTGGGCCGGCCGGTTTGGGTCCAGCCAGATTCAACTGTCGGTTCCCAAAATCCCAGAACCGTGGACCGAACCGAATCGAGGGTATAAGGGGGATTTCAAGCTATTTTTAATTTTTTAAGTAAAATATTCTAATCCCGCCTAAAAGACGACGTTCCCCCATCCCCCCAACTTCTTCGTCTTCCCCAAGCCTCACTGCCTCAGTCGAATCCCCCTTCTTCGTCTCAGATTGCCTAGCCCCCCACTTTCCGTCGTCGTTGTCCCTCTCACTCTCGGGCCGACCGAAGACCAACCGAAGCCGACTGTCGTCAGTTCGGCCGGTCTCTTTCTCCTCTAGTGCGGTTGTCGGCCCATATTTTTCAGCAACCGGTAGGGGCTGAAAATCGACCCCTAGACGCGGTTTTCAGCCCTAGGTAATACCGCACGTTCTAATGCAAGTATTTTGTTGGTTGATCCGGTTTGTGGTTTGTATGGGCCTTGAGCCCAGTTTGATCTTTCTAAAGGGCCTTGAGCCAGGTAGTCTGGTTGCTAGCTAGCATTGGGGCCTTTCTTAAGGTAGAATATTCCAGTAGGCATAATGTAAATGTGCGTCCGATCGATAATTAGGCGGTAACAGAACATATTATATAGGTATAGTAAGGATCGAGCCGTTATGTTGACTAGATCCATTCAATAAGTCAAAATCTGAGCCAGAGCATGTATTAATTAATTATCCGGGTTGCTTGACTCGGATCTACATCTGATTGCGGTTGATTTGATAAGAGTTTAATACCCAGTTAGGCATATGCTAGTAATCATGCTAGAGTAATTAAGTTGACGAATAATAATGTTAGTTGAGATTGCACTACGTACCCAATTGTCTTCCTTCTAGACGTCAACGGCCAACATGAAATGTTGTCGCTACATCCACTACCTAAGTGTTCACCTCTTTAATGCCATAATATCCTAATGGGTTTGAGTACTGCATACTAATGTAAGTTTGGTATATAACTACCGTACACGTAGCCTCTCTCTCTCCTTTTAATCGATCAGGCTTGTGTATTATTAATTAGAAAAATGGTCTTCATTGTTAATGTTAAATTTCAAGGTTTTTAGATACCAAACAATGGTAATAATAATTATAGATCATATAATAATTAAATATTAGACAAGTTATGTCTTTCTCTCTCTATCTGAATCGATCAAGATGCAGGACAGACGCCATTGCAGACTATGAGGATGAACATTATAATCAATTGGATGATCAGTAGCCCCCAAAGAAAATCCAAAGCAAGAAAGGCATAAGCATGCACGCGCTATATTCAGGTTTCTGTTGCAGAATCTCATTTTTCTGCACCATATATGATACTATGGATCTGTTGCGACCGCCTTTCCTTTGGCTTTTTTGTTTGACCTTTTTAGTGGATTTTGTTGTCATTATCAGATGCTACACTAGGGGTCCACGTAATCATAGTACTCCCATAATAAATAATTTTATTTATTCAACATGGGTTGAAGGTTGAAACCCAAAGGATTCTGTTCAAATTAAGACAAATTATTCACACTACAACAGATTTACTTTTTAGCGACGAACTTATCAGTGGCGAAACAAATTTTGTCGCTAAAACTACATTTTCAGCGACGAAATTAGAAGTTCGTCGGTAAAGAGTAATTCAGCTTGTTTGAACCCGTAAAATTTCGTTCGAACACGTAAAAATTGATTCGAACACATCGTCAAATACTGGTTCGAACATGTATTAGTAATGAAAACTTCTAAATCGTCACTAAATAAATCTTTAGCGACACAACTATTTTCGTCACCAAAATAATCTCGTTCGAACGAGACAACTGTGGTTCGAACAAGTATCCAAATACTGATTCGAACCAAAATATCTAGTTCGAACACGTAATAGTGACGAAAATTACCAAATCGTCACTGAATAAATCTTTAGTGACAATAATATGTTCGTTTCCAAAATCATCATGTTCGAACTAGAAAAAATGTTGTTCGAACGAGATGATTAAAAAGCATAAAAGTAAAAAAAGTAAAAAGAAACATAAAATGTAGAGACTACCTGTAAAACTGAGACTATCACCGTCGCTGCCCTCACAGTCGACAACGTTCTTCGAGACTATCTTCGTCGCTGCCCTCTGATCGTTGCCCTCACCGTCAACAACCCCTCCCCTTGTCGTCGAAATCTACAGCCCCTCCTCTTCGTCGAAGCTCCAGCCCCTCCCCTCTCAGTCACGCTGCTTTTTTCTTTCTCTTTCTCTATTTCTTCTCACGTTGCTGCTTTTGTCTTGATTAGGTTTTGATTTACTAACATTTTTTGTTTGATTTTGTTTTCTGTTAGGTTCGGATATTCTAGCGGCGATTTTGGGGATTTGGAGTTATTTCGAAATTGGTAATCCCTATTTTGTTGTTGGTTTGTTTTCGTCTTATGTATTTTGTCTTTCAGATTACTAATGGGGTTAGATCAATCCAAGCATTATGGAAGGTCGGGGAACATGTTCTTGAAATATGAGATTTTTTATTTCGATGATCAGCAATTAGAGTCTGTTGGCTTTCAAGCCTTCCAGAGTGATTGTAACATTTGGAACTGCATGTAAAGATCTGGAAATACGTGTGAAAAATAGTTACATTTTAAAGCCAATCAGTACACGGGTTGCATTAAATTGTTAAGTAGATGTACTTGACATTATTTTTTTTATTGACCATGTAACATGCTCCGTTTTCAAGTGATAAACGTTCTGAAATGGTTGTTCTGGTTGTTGATAATTAAGAAATGAAAGTATCAGATATCTTGATAATTAAGAAATGAAAGTATTTGTTAGACAAAGGGCTTTGTAATATGTCGATATGCGGGTGATTGTTCAATTGTGATTTGATTGTATTGTAGTATGTTGATATGCCCATAAAGGTATATTGCAGTATGTCGATATGCCGGTGATTGTTCAATTGTGATTTGACTGTATTCCTCTTATTAGGTAATCATATTTAATTTCCGCTATCTATTAGCAGAGCTGTGAGCATATAGGGTTACTAATGTCTGCACTAGTATTTGATATACCTGTTTCATTATTCTCGGCTCTGGTCCTTGCTTTGTGAGGAGTCTTATGTTTTTCGTTGTGTCATCAGCAAATACATTCATAAATTTGTGAATGAAAATGCAGAAGTTATATTTGTAATGATTTTGATATCATTAATAAATGAGGATTTGTAAGATTATTGAATTAATTAAGGATGTTTCATGTGTAATCTTTATTTATTGTAGATATTTTTTGCATTGAGGTAACTGTTGGGGCATTACTGGTCACATCCTTGGTCTGTTCATACCTTCTATTGATAGATTAGTACTACTATTTGAAGATGGTTGTGATGAGTAGGAAGAGTTAGGTGGCATAATTTTATTCTCTATAACTAGTCTGGTTTGTTATTTCTATCTCTTGATTGATTAATTTGTATCACTGTATTTTTTATATTGTTGCTTTAGGGAAATGACTAGGCATTAAGACTTTAGATTAATAGTTTGTTGTATGGTAAGCTAAAGAATAATCTCTTGTCTTCCTGTATCACTCCTTATCTTGACCCCTCTACTTAATTGCTTCTCAAAAAAGAAGGTAATGTAAAAAAAAAAGTTATATTGAGTGTAAGTACAAATCCTGTTGTTTTCCTTTATGTTTTCATGTTCAGCCTTTCTAGTCTTCATAGTACTTATATGACTTGTCCGCTAATTTGTTTTTGCTCTTCACTAATTCCAACATGGTAAATAGGTCGGAGAAGTTGCAGTGCAAATTTTTAATGGGTGGGACAGGGGAAGGGTTTCAAGTTGTTGTGTTGACCTTTCCATATTTGTGAATATTGGGCACTTTTAAAGCAGCAATGGATAAGTGGTTGTGATCGATGTTATGGTGGTTACATATACTGAGAAAACTTGAAGTCTATTAATCCTAGGGCGGATGATATTATCTAGATATTTATTCTCTGAATTTGTGTTTGTTTCTTTGATTTTATCATATTTATAATTTTTTTTTGGAAAAAATGTTTTGATTATGAGAATTTTTTGGTATTTTGCAAAGGAATTATCAAGATAATAAAGAAAACAAAGGATGAAAAGAAGCAAAGAAAGCATAATTGACCAGCAAAGCTTCATATGCTTATTTATCTTTTGTATTCATTAAATTTGTTTATCATGCTAATGGTATAATAGTTTCCTTGTATTTGAATAATAACTATTCAATATATATTATTTCATTTTATTAATTATGAAATATTTTTGCATTTTCTCTGTCAAAATTGCAATACTTATTTAAAATACAACTAAAACATGAGTACCTTTATGAACTTCAAAATAGCAATTTAAATTGGATAATTAAATAGTAATTTAAAATTAGATAAAAATAATTATCTAGAAAATTAAATTGATCAGACAAAATGTAACGTTTTAACAAAACATTCATTCACGTTCGAACTGAATGTTTCGTTCGAACTAAGATAGGACAAATGACCAAATTTAGACAACAACGATGATTTTTTTAGTTCGAACAGATCTTTTTGTTCGAATAAAGTTCTGTTCGAACCAGAAAACCTGAACAGACATACTTAGTGGCGAATTTGAATTTTCGTCGCAGATGAGCATTAGCGACCAAAGAGTGACGATTTTTTTTACCGCTGAAAAGCTTCAGCGACGAAAACAATATCTTTAGTGACGAAAAATTTCGTCACTACAGACCAAAGGTGTTGTAGTGGATCAGGTGGCCGGTATTTGAATGTTGAGTTTGTTTCATTAAATCACAATTGTCTTTTACATGACTTTGTACAAATTATTTTTGCACATAATCTGATTGAAACACGTAATAATTAACATGTATGAAGGAGGGAATAATACATTCCTCCAAATTGAGAATCATATCTTATTAGTATACATGAACACTTTATTTTGCAATACAATGTGTATAAGATTTAAAACTTAGATAGTTAGCACACGCCATTTAATTTAAGCATTGACAAAGGGGTAAATCTCGTATCTGAAGTTGCAACTTCCACCCACAACTCTTCCTCCTTCTTTTCCATCACAACAACGAGGAAGTTCATCTATTATACCATCGAGACACTTGGAACAGTCGGTGCTAGAGAGGTCCCTGCTGCATTGCGTCAAGCCATAGAGCTTCTTTGATTCTCCGAGTTCTAGCTCTCCAGCTGCATACAGTTTAGGGGTCACAGATGCTTTTTTGGCCAGTAGGCTCAACAACTCCCTTGTTTTTTGGTTGAATGTTGTGGGGTCTCTAACATTTTTCAAATTCCACATGTAGACCTTGTTTTGATTATCAATCTGGCCAAAGAAATCACTGTTCAGGTATTTCAGAAGACAATTATCGTACCATATAATTGCACCTTTGTTATATGGGCAGCGTTTGTGAATTTCGTTGCTGGCCTCATTAACGCAAGTCTTGCAGTCTTTGGCGGCAACATCACCACGACAAAGAGCGAGCCCGTAAGTCTGGTATGGATGCTGACCCACTGAACCAAGACCAAAACCCAGGGAAGGGGTTTGGTAGTTCAGATTACCCAAGAGCTTTTTCAGGTTTGATTCGTAAGGGCCATTGGCGGTGAAGTTCTCAGAGCTCGAACAGATATGGAAGAGAGGGCTGGCTGCATAAAGGGTTTGGAGAAGGAGAGCAAATGTGAGCACGTAGACGGAGAAGGTGAAATGTGGGGAAGCCATTTTTGGAATAACGCGAGGATGATGGGTTTATGCCATGGATAATGGAGCACTATTTAAAGTAAATATTCTTGGCTTCACCCTCCACCAGAAGATCGAGTTAATGGTGTCGGCTATTTCTTCTGAATAGTTAACTCCACACGTTAACAAGAAATTGTCAAAACTGGACTGCGTCCCCACCAGATATCACTAATCTATCTGTCCCTCCTCTCCCTCTCCAAATGAAAAAAGCAAAAAAAGAAAATGCACTTTGTCAACAATAGTAGTGGGGACTGCAGCGTTCGAAATACAGTGGATGATAAAATCGGAAGAATATTAGAAAAGCAGGTTCTTCGACGTTTCGAGGAGTAATATTATATATATCACGAACTAATTACGTGCCGAAGGGATTGGATCCTTTCAATGCAAAATCCTTCCAGAGAGAAGCTAAGTTTGAAGTACCATGGGTCGTCACGTCACCAATCAAGCTGAAAACGTAGAATTAATGGCCCTTATTCTTATTATTTATCTAGAGCAACGTCCTCCTCATGAATTTTGAACCCTCTCACAGTGTCATCGATTTGGTTGGATCAGTAGTACTCTCCTCTACGTGCTGAATCCTACCGCGTCTTCCTCCTCTAAAGATGGACGAAAGTGCAAATGTCAACCTGGTAATCCATCGGGTCTGACAAGGGAGGGAACAGGGCCCCGTTGAATAAGCTCGATCTCTCAAAAAAAAGAATAAGCTATCGATCGGTTATATATATATTAATCAGAACCTTATGAGGGACAAAGAAAAGAAGATTAGAATAGATTAATTATGGTCATATATATATATATACCATTCGTGGCATAATTATCTATCGATTAATCATGTAGAATAGATTATATTTAGATCAGTGTAAAATAAAGCGCAGATGAGATTTTTTCCGTGGAAAACTGAGAAACCTATAATATGACGGCCTATTCCAACTTCAAATGATATCGTTGTTAGTAAATTGGATAACGAGTACAAGGGTAATATTAATAATACTCACATAAATGCCTACAGACTAATCCAACATATTCACAACGTGGGAGATTATAATTAAAGTGTTAGAATATTTGGTAAATTGACCCTCAAGTAGTACTTGAGATTGATGGGCCTCAATCAAAGAGCCTTGATTCAATCTTTTGATTAAGCTACAAATTAAGGGCCCTAATTTGTGAAGATTTATCTCCTCCATTCGTGTATAAATACATCTTCTTTAACATCTTGTAAGCACATATTTATAATCATATTTAATAAGATAAATCATGTAACCCTCCCGAATTTTTCCAGTGGTGATTTATTTAATAAGAGTACCAATTGGCCGGCCGGGCAAGTACTCACGATCTTTTAGATCCTTTTTTTTTTGTCCCCTTCGAGTTGCGCAATCTCGATCGACTGAAAGTTCTCATTTTCTCTTAGAATTAAGCATATGCCTAACTAGTTGCTTCTAATCAATTAAGCAGCTGTCAAAAGTAATATTTAAATGAATATATATATATATATATATATATATATATATATATATATATATATATATAATCAATTAAGCAGCTGTCAAAAGTAATATTTAAATGAATATATATATATATATATATATATTCATTTAAATAAAGAAATGAAATTTATATTGCTCAGACTAATTCAAATTATTTTGTAGGATAGAAATATTCCTTTATTTCTCTTCCAGAGAGATGTCAAACAAGAAGTTGTCTTTTGACCAAATAAACTAAACAATATGAGTACTAATAACCTTCTTCTAATCATCTTTATCAATTAAAATAGTACGCTAATTTACTGATTATTATGAAGTTTAGAAAGCCATAAATAGTCCTGATAGTAGGTTTTAATTAATAATTAATAATTAGGCACCTTAAGCCTAAGCAAAAGCTGCCACTAATTGGCCGTCATCACTAATGCAATCGATCAGGGGTACTCGAAAATTATTGTGGAAGCTGACTCCCTTCTGGTTGCTATGGCTCCACAACATATATCATGACTTTCCCATGTGACTGACGAATCAAAAATATCGGCCATGTTTGGTTATAAATGAATTTAGAAAGTTTTTTATTTTAAAAATGTTTTCCAATCATGATTATTTTACACACAAAAAATTAAAATTTTTAATAAAAAGTTTCTATCTAATCAGCCTCAATTTATGTGAAAATAATACAAATTTTTTTTTTTACAAAAGCCCATAAAAGCTCATTTCCCGTTTTCGAATTCATTTTTTCTCTGCCCATCAAATTCATTTTTCTTGAGACTTAAAATGTTCTAAAAAAAATGTTAATTTTCAATACCAAACCAAAAATAGCCATCATTGATGATCATGTCCGCCAACTGCAAACAAGGACGTGGAACAATATTGGTTTATTGACTATATATCAGCAAGATCCCTAAATTGTAGTCTGCACGATATAGCCGAATCCTTGGCTGATATATATACACTCGTAGACCTAGAGAACAACCCAATTCCGTAGCTCCCAAGGACCTATAAAGGTAAGGATCCTCCTCGGGGATAGTCCAGTTAAGATTGTTCTCCTAATTAATAAAAATCTCGATTGACCAAAAAAAAATTCTTACTTAAATGAGATATTTTATTATTTTCTTATAAGAAGAAAAGGAAACATTATTCAGAAAAGACACGTTTAAACGGCTTAGATATGCAATACATGAAAAGGAGGTAACACAGGGTTCCTCCAGAAGTGAGAATCATAAATAACTATCCCTAGGCACACTTGTAAATTATTTATCATATAGAGATATTCTCGTTATCAACCTGTAGAGCACTTATCATTTAAGCACTGACAAACGGGTAAATCTCGTATCTAAAGTTGCAACTTCCACTCACAACTCTTCCTCCTTCTTTTCCATCACAGCAGCGAGGAAGTTCATCGATTATACCATCGAGACACTTGGAGCAGTCGGTGCTAGAGAGGTCCCTGGTGCATTGGGTCAAGCCATAGAGCGTCTTTGATTCTCCGAGTGCTAGCTCTCCAGCGGCATACAGTTTTGGGGTCATTGATGCTTTTTTGGCCAGTAGGCTCAACAACTCCCTCGTTTTTTGGTTAAACGCTGTTGGGTTGCTAACATTTTGCAAGTTCCACATGTAGAACTTGTTTTGATTATCAATTTGGCCGAAGAAATCACTGTTCAGGTACTTCAAAAGACAATTATCGTACCATATAATTGCACCTTTGTTGTACGGGCAGCTCTTGTGAATTTCGTTGCTGGCCTCACTAACACAAGTCTTGCAGTCTGTGGCCGCAACATCACCGCGACAAAGAGCAAGCCCGTAAGTTTGGTATGGATACTGACCCACTGAACCAAGACCAAAACCCAGGGCAGGGGTTTGGTAGTTCAGATTACCTAGGAGCTTTTTCAGGTTTGACTCGTAGGGGCCATTGGTGGTGAAGTTCTCAGAGCTTGAACAGAAATGGAAGAGAGGGCTGGCTGCAAAAATGGTTTGGAGAAAGATAGCAAATGTTATCAGGAAGGTAGCGAAGGCAAAATGCGAGGAAACCATTTTTGGTAGGAATAATGAGGATGGTGGGTTTAACCTATGGACAATGCAATACGTATTTATAGTAAACCTCGGCTTCATCCTTCTGACCAGAAGAGTTAATAGGGTTGGCCATTTCCTCCATAAAATTATATATCTAATCGACAAGAAATTGTCAAAAGTGGATTGCGCTCTTTGTAGAAGTCAAAAATGGGTAAGCTAAACTATACGCATCACCGAATTATATATAGATAATGAAGCGTAGGGCAGAGTGCTATTGAAAATGAAATTAGTACAACTATATGATATTGGAATACTATTTTATAATGAACAGAAGAACATTGAATAACTCGTTTCATAAATTCAACAGAAGAACGCATGATTGAAGAAGATTGAGATTTTGAGATGGATTCGGGGAGAATATTATCGGCTTCTTCATTTTGATACGGTTTTATTTCATTTCTTGCAGGAGGTGCTTTCCTGTTTTTGTTTGTAAGCGGCCGCAGCTTAATTTCTAGATAGTGCTCCCGCGAATCAGGACTTAATCACCTGTGCGAAGAAAGGGTTGAATTTTTTTTTGGTTTGGTCAATCTTTGACATTGGCGATCGAACGTGATTGAAGTTAGAGATCACAAATTTGTAATCTTATCTGTAATATGCGACTAATCAAGTACTGATGGGTTATGGGGAAAGGCGACAAGTATATATGCAGAAGCACCTAATGATGTTTACTTATATATATATATAAAAGCAACTAATGTTTGCTGTAAGTGAATATTGAACTTCAACCACCGATGATTCTTTGACATTTGCAAAGAGGGCAGCCCACATTTGAGAATTTCATAGATGTCCCATTTGCGGCTGACTCTATGACCTTCAAGCTTCTAGAAGAACTTGAAAAAGAGTTGCGCAGCTTTCGAGCTCGGGCGGTTTATAATAGTCTTATCTTTAACGTGCGGCTAGTCAAGTAATATTAATGATGGTTATGATTTTTCGTAAGGACGAAAAAAATTAATGCACAAGCACCTAAATATTTGGCGGTGCAGAAGTGAAATATTCAACTTCAAACATTAATACAAAAAAAAAAAAAGTAAGTGAGTAATTCAAATTTTAAACGAAGAGATAGAACTTAATACTATATTTGATTTTTGGATAGAGGTTGAATCGCATTTTTTAATTTAAAGGTGTTGATATATAGATGTGATCTATATATGAATTTAAAGATTTGAATATAGATTTGATCTTGGGTTTGAATTTAAAGGTTAAGATATGGATAAAGATTATTCTTATATTTGAATTTGAATTTAAAAGATATGGATAAAGATTTTATATTTGAATTTAAAAGTGGTGGATAGAAGTATGCTTAAATTTTAAAAGTTGAAGAGATTGAGGTTAATAAATGGTCGCAAAAAATGTATATTGGAGACCAAAATTTGGATTGAGGTGGTGCTACTAGGTTCCAAGAGATTGTTCGACAATTATTAGAGAAGCTTTAAGGATTGGTTAAGCGTTCGAGGTAAGTAGTTCTTCAATGAGATTTTGAACGTTCACCGTATTTTATATGATTTTGATGTATTATTTGTAGAACTGAACAATTTTTGGGCCCGAGGCGTTACAGATGATATCAGAGCATATGTTTGTGATTCTGTAGACTCTTAAGAAATTTTTTATTGAAGTCCGAGTATAGGTTTTGATATGTGGTAACTCAATTGATTTTCAGATGGATTTTGATTGAAGTCGAATTATAGCTTTAAATCTTGATCATTATATTACGGATAAGAGCTAAAGTTATAAGCTTGTTTTGAGAAAATTGATGTTGATCCTAGTTTGGGCTTGGATATTGTATGAGTTTGGGTTTTAGGCTTGAATTGTGTTAATGAAAAAAATTGTGAGGTGATTTTGTATGATCTGAGTGCGTAGCATAAGCATGAATGATTTTTTTTAAGGATGAGAGATTGTAATACTCCGTCCCGAAAAAGGTGTAAGTGAGTAATTCTAATTTTAAACGAAGAGATAGAGCTTAATCCTATGTTTGATTTTGGATAGAGGTTGAATCATATTTTTGAATTTAAAGGTGCTGATATGGAGATGTGATCTATATTTGAATTTATAAGTTTGAATATAGTTTTGATCTTGTATTTGAATTTAAAAGTGATGGATAGAGGTATCCTTGAATTTTAAAAGTTGAAGAAATTGAGGTTAATAAATAGTTGCAAAGAATGTATATTGGAGACCAAAATTTGAATTGAGGTGGTACTACTAGGTTTCAAGAGATTGTTCGACAATTATTATGGAAGCTTTAAAGATTGGTTAAGCGTTCGAGGTAAGTGGTTCTTCAATGGGATTTTGAACGTTCATTGTATTTTATATGGTTTTGATGTATTATTTGGGGAACTGAACAAATTTTGGATAAAATGAGATTGTTGAGATTTTCGTGAAACTCAATTGAAAAATTTATAACTTGTTTTGGTGAGCATACTGTGAAAATTGTCCTTGCGTTGGTGATATATCTCTGTGGTCTTTATGACCAATTTGATACACCTCGTGGTATTTGGAGGTCTTTGTGGCCTGGAGGTCTGTGTGACATGATATTTAGAGGTCTTTGTGGCCTGGAGGTCTATGTGACATGGTATTTGGAGGTCTGTGTGATCATTGATGATTTCCCTAAATTGCGCAACCTTGGATATTTTTGTTATAAACTTGTATTTTTGGATTTGGTTTGGCTCACGTTGTTTTATTTTAGATTTCGGTTATTGCAATAAAATTATTTTTTCCCAACCCCCATTGACTTACTACTTACTGAGCTAGTTGTAGCTCACCCCTTATTCTCATTTTTTTTAGAGTTGCCAGAATTAGAGAAGTTTGAGGAGCTTCAAATATATTTGTGTTTCGAATACATGCTTTGCAAAATTACTTTTGGAGATTAATGTTGGGAAATTTGATATTGTATTATTTTGGGATATCTTCATCGATATTGAAAATATCGGATATGCTAATGTAAATTTTAGGGCTTGGATTGATATTTTTTGGTCTTTTACAGTTTATGAATATTTTGCTGATGTTGTACAAAATTAGTTTTGAAATATTGAGGCCTAGATAAATGATTATCCAGAGTGGAAAAGCCATATTTTATATAAAAATATATTTGTATGGAGTTTGGACCCGAAATCGTTACACAACCCATGCAGTACTTTAATTTCACAATTTCATTTTCAATTACTAATTAACAAATATTCAAAAGATTATGAGGAAACAGTACCAAAGGCCATTAATTCTACCGGTGAGGTGATCACAAGCATGCAGCGACTCTTCAGTACTAGAAAATTCAAATAATGAAAGATTTGTTCTGTTTTGAATAACTGGTTAGAAAGTGACCAGGAAATGTTGAAAGGCAATCAGGGGTAGGCTATACTAGCTGCTGCAACTGCATGCTAGCATTTAAACTAAGGTAAAAGTACTTACTACGTCCTCCGTCAGCATTAAAACGAATAAAAAGTCATGTATATGGTTAACACGTGCCATTTCCAGATAAATCGATAAAAATCTCTCTCTCTCTAGTAATTAAATTAATAAGGAAAAAAACTCGAAAACCAATTAACCAAATCGCATAGCATGCGCATTGCGCAGTATACGTAGTTTTACGAACAACTTACGTACAGAAAGTGCTATTATTATATATACTTTTGGTGACCATATTACCTTATACGATCCTCTGACGACGGCAATAAAGTGATACTATAAATCTGTTTGAGACTCGAGAGAATCAGCTAGGCTTGCTTGAGTTATATATATTCGAAACAAGAATTGTCCCATGGTCTTCCTGATCAGAGATGTCAAACTATCAAGCAGGTTGCCTTGTGTTCAAATAAACTAAATAACATTAACCTTAACTAATCATCGTTGTCCATGAATATACACTATATATTTTGCTGATTATAGGAAGTAATTAATAAAGACAATAATAAGTCATGAGCCATGACAGTAGTTTTACGTACGTCTCCTTGATGGGAGAAAAGAAAACGGTGGTTATTTTTCATAGAAGTCCCGTGCTGCTATATATATATATATCATGACGACTAGGGCTGAACAAATTTGGGCCGGAACCGACCGGGCCGACCCAAACCCGCCTGAAACCGAATGGGTCCTCAAAATCATAGACCGAATCGGACCGAGGGCATTTTGAGTATTGTACTATTTTTTATATTTAATAATACGTGGGGGTGAGACGACGTCGTCTCCCCCCAACCCCAACCCAAAACTAACCCCCGAGTCCTTGACAGTCGACGCCCTAGCCCTCTCTCCCTGCGAATCCTCAAGCCCTCTCCCCTCGATTCCTGGACGCCCTAGCCGCCGCCACACACCCCGCCGACGTGTCTCTCTCTCGGCCACGCCGCCTCTCAGCCTCACAGGTCTTCAGCTCCAGATCTCTCTCTCGGCATCTCTGTCTCGACGTCTTGTCTCTCTCGGCCACGCCGCCTCTCAGCCTCACAGGCCTCCAGGTCTAGATCTGTCTCTCAGCTTCTTCCCTCCTCGATTTTCTTCTCCTTATCCGTTGTAGCTCCAGCTTTATCGCTTACAAACTAGGTTGCTTAGCCTTAGACAGTGTTTAGTGTTTATTATTCAAGAACATTAACAAATTTAAAGAACATTAACTGTTGTTGACGAGTTTGAAGAACAGGTTTAGTGTTTAGGCAGTGTGTTTATTATTAATTGTTTAGTGTTTATTGTTCAAGAACATTAACAAATTCTCGAAGATTAACTGTTGTTGATGAGTTTGAAGAACAAGTTTAGTGTTTAGACAATGTGTTTATTATTAATTGTTGGCTTTTTATTCCTGCTAGTCCCTGGGGTTTGAACTTTTCTCAAACTGGTCTCTGGGCTTTAGTTCGTTCCACAGAGGTCCCTAGGCTCTGTCTTTTTTTTTAAGGTCTTCAGTCAACTGAGGCTCTGCTTCGTGACGGAAAAAGCATACGTGACATCTTAATCCACGTCAGCATCCCCTAAATTCGCGACACGTGTCAAAATTGACACATCATCACTCCACACAGGATGACCTCTGCCACGTAGACTAAAGCCCAGGGACCAGTTTGGGAAAGTCCAAACCCCAGAGACTAGCAGGAATAAAAAGCCTTGTATTAATGTCCAGATAAATTTTAAACATTTTATAAGAAAATTAGTATTTAAATCTCTACCAATTACATGAGAAGCATACTATTTTATTATTGAGACGAGATTTTAGAATATTAATTTTATTGTCTATTCTTGCAGTAAATGAAAAAGATTGCTTAGTCTATACTATTGAAGACTTGTTCAAAATAATAAATTCCTCTCCACTAATTGGAGGACGATCATGTTAGCTTCATCATTAATTGCCTTTTTTTCTCAAGAATCATATGCATTTTGTAAACATAATTTGCAATACCGTAGACCCATTGAATTTTCAAATTATCCGAACTTCTTGAGTTTATAATTTTTGTGAAACAAATCTACCAGCTCAGCACCCTGCAAAGTGGCCGCGAAGCCCAAATCAAAATTGAGTAGTAATGGTAGCTGCTACTTTGTAAATGAAAAGCTCTTTTGTTTTACAAAGATGGACCACATCTATTACAAAAAGGAAAAAGGGCTCCGACTGGATAAGAACAGCAAGCTCACAGCCTTCTCCCTCATCTACCACCTTTCTACTAGTGATGTCACTTGGAATTGGAGTCACATCCTCTGAAACGCAAAGTTAAATCATCACACTAACACTGTAGACCTCAGCCACAGTTGCCAAAAGCTGGATTCGAGTACATGTCCAAGCATTCTCAAAATAAATCAAACTGAAGACAGGGAAGAGGTTTAAAGAGGCCGTCAAAATCATCGAATCCATCATTTCAGAAGAATTAGAAACTCAGAATAATTGAATCCTTATCACCAGTGGCTGCTCTGCCAGAAACTTCCAACCATTTAAGAAACACTTTCCAACATAGTTAAAAGAATAGAAAGTACCAACGACTACAACTTGATATACTGAAAACATATGCTAACAGCCAGAATTAGAAATTGTTTCTGTCCACAAGTCATGCATTTATAAACGCACACACAAGAACAAAAGGACTAATCTCGCCAGCACCCAATCATATCCAAAGGAAAAAAAGGCAATATGAATCCTGTAGTAGGATCATATGATCTCCTTATCACCACGAAGAAACAGAAGTCGATGGTACTCCTCATCTACTACGAGTATCCAATCACTTCTAAGACCAAGCAGAAACTCGAGCTTCCAGATTAAATTTGAAACAAATGAAAAAACTAACTCTCGTAACCAAAACAATGGAACGGGTTATTATGCTTAGCACCTTATGTATTGAGCATGCCGATGTATGGCCTGGATGGATTTGTGAAGATCTAAGGGCTGAGATTAAAATACGTCAATTAATGAAATAACCTATCGGGTCGACCCGTTCAACTGTGACCCGCGAATTTGACATGTTCATATAGCAGTCGACCGCTTCATGTACCAGTCGATCGCTACATGAACAGGTCGATCGCTACATGAAGCGGTCGACCACCTGAACGGGTCGAACCCGGTGGGTTATTTCATTAATTGACGTGTTTTAATCTCAACCCTTAGATCTTCATAAGTCCATACGGACCATACATCAGTATGCTCAGCACCTTAGTGCTCAGCATAGTAACCGATCCCCAAAACAATATCCAGGCCTTTCATTAGGAACTAGATAATGTCAAGCATTCAAACGAAACGTCCCCATATGAATTTCTAGAACAAACAACTTATCTACACGTGTCATTTCCGGAAAAATTTAGCAAAACCTCTGCGTAAACGAAAAACCCAAAAGAATGAATCCGCTATAATCCTAATGATATACCTGTACTATATCATATCCGGGAAAATCAACACGTCTCCATCGAAAAAGTCAGTCTCCTCGCGTCCCTCGTATACTGTCAGGTTCGTCTGCCATAACCAAAAACCAAAACACCGAGTCAACGGAGATATTACCTTAAACCTGTACTCGAATCTAAGCACAACCACAATTACCGAAATGAATAACCGAGTCGGAGCCCTCCACGCGCGAGGGCCAGGACTCGGGGCTCTTGTAGCAGAGGAAAATGTGAAGGTTGTAGGCGCCAACAGTGTCGACGAGGGTTTCCTTGTACATCTCCGTCCGCTGGAAGCCATACTTCTCATCGTCCTCGTTGTGGTTGGGAAGGGTGGAAAGCTTATCGAAGGCCATGGTGAAAGCTAGGGCGAGGATTAAGTGTCGAGAGCGAGAGAGAGGAAAAGTAAAGATGTGTCCATTTTGACACGTGTCGCGAATTTAGAGGCTGCTGACGTGGATTAAGATGCCACGTATGTTTTTTTCATCACGGAGCAGAGTCTCAGTTGACGGAAGGCCTTAAAAAAAGATAGAGCCTAAGGACCTATGTGGAACGAACTAAAGCCCAGGGACCAGTTTGGGAAAAGTTCGAACCCCAGGGACTAGCAGGAATAAAAAGCCTTAATTTTTTTGTGTTTATTGTTCAAGAACATTAACAAATTCTCGAACATTAACTGTTGTTGACGAGTTTGAAGAACAAGTTTAGTGTTTAGATAGTTTGTTTATTATTAATTGTTTAGTGTTTATTGTTTAAGAACATTAACAAATCTTAAGATTTGCATTTTACAGAGCTAGAGATTTGCAAAGTTACTGAAAATTTATTTATTGTTGTTGACGAGAATCAAATCAGGTTAGTATTTCCCATTTTACTAAGTTACTATTTTTTTATGATAGATATTGGAAGTTAAGATTATATTGGTTCTGTGGAGATCGGAGGTCAGGGATTTGATGTTGGATTTGGATGATAGATATTGTAGTTTTATTGGATGAGGTGTTGATTATATGTTGTTGGATTGTTTGATGATTTTATGTTGTTGGATTGTTTGACGATTTTATGTTGTTGAATTGTTTATTAATTTGTGTATTTTTATTTTTAATGTGGTCTAGAATCTAGATGGGAGAGACTCCAACAAGTACCCCTGATAATGAGACTCTCAATAATGTGATTGATATTAAAGATGAGGTGGATGGGGTGCATGTTGATCTTGATGATGATAACTTTAGTATTAATACTGACTCTAGTCGACCTTTTATTAAAAGGAAAGAGTCTAGAGATTCTTCATTAATATGTAAACATTTTACAAAGGTTGAGGGTTTGCCTGCTCATTCACCTAAAGCGGGGTGTAACTATTGTGGGAGACAATATTATTTTCATTCTAAGAGAAATGAAACTTCATCGATGATAAGCCACTTGGAGAATCAGTATAAAAAATACCCTTATCGGTTTGGGGTGGCTGATAAAAATCAGTCCACATTGAGCTTTGATAAGAAACCTGAGGGGGAGGGGAATAGTTCTAGTTCTATGATCATGCATAGGAATAATGTTGAAGACCTTCAACAAGCAATTGTTGAGTTTGTTATTGCGATGAACACCCATTTAGAGTTGTTGGGGGTCGTTGGTTTAGAAGGCTTTTGAAGAAGTTTGAACCTAGATTTCAGATGTCATCTCGTATAACAGTTGCTAGGAATTTTTTTCAAGATCTACAATGTAGAGAAAACAAAGTTGAAAAAATATTTGAAGTAAATTTCTAGTAGAGTTTGTCTCACTACCAACACTTGGACTTCTAATCAAAACTTGAATTATATGTTTCTCACTGCAGACTTCATTGATGATGATTGGAAATTGCACAAGAGAATTATCACTTTTGTTTGGTTGCTAATCATAAAGGAGATACACTCGGGATGAATATTGAGGCGTGTCTTCTTGAGTGGGGTACTGCTAGTAAGATTTTTACTGTCATGGTTGATAATGTCTCTTCAAATGATATTGCACTTGAATTTTTGAAGAGGCACTTGAATTTTTGAAGAGGCGCTTGAAACCCAACATCGTCCTTGATGGACAAATTCTACATATGAGGTATTGTGCCCATATTTTGAACCTTATAGTGAATGAAGGATTGAAAGAATATGATGAGTCTATCATAAGGGTGTGCAATGTAGTGAAGTATGTGAGATCTTTTCCAGCTAGGATGGATAAGTTTAAGAGATGCGCTGAAAAAGACAACATAGAATGTAAGTCTATGTTGTGTCTTAATGTTGCCACAAGATGAAATTCTAATTTTCTGATGGTTGAGAAAGCAGAGAAATATGAAAAGGTCTTTGACCGGCTCCATGATGAGGATTCTTTATACATGAGCTATTTTACTGAAGGTGCTAGTGAGTCAATGCAGTTGGGACCTCCTGAGATGTTGGATTGGAGAAAGTTAGCATATTTGTTCAATTTTTGGAGTTGTTTTATGAGGCTAATATACAGTTTTCAGGATCTTCATATGTTACTGCAAATATATACTTTCAAGAGATTTGTATTATCCAAGAGAATATTTCTGACTTGTGTGAAAGTGGTAATCATATTTTGAAAAATATGGCAACTAGTATGAAGAGAAAATATGATAAGTATTGAGGGATCTCTTCGAAAATGAATATGTTGTTGTTTATTGTTGTGGTGTTTGATCCAAGGTATAAGCTGAGTACTTTAGAGCTTTGGTTCAAGCAAAACTATCCAACTGAAGAGGGGGATGTAATGTTTTCATTTATGAAAAATGTGTTTGATCGGTTGTGCGCGGAGTATATTGATAAGTTTATTACTGTTGAAGCAACACCTCAAGCTTCTCGTCCAACGTATAAGGTTGGGGAGGGTTATCAAACTCGCCGATTGAAGTTGGCTTGCATCCTTGAAAGGCTTGAAGAGTCTACATCTACGGGTGATGGAAAATTAGAGGTGGAACAGTATTTCACTGATGGTCGTGAGGCAAGAACTGATGAATTCAATATTTTACAGTGGTGGAAGTCCAATACATCTAAGTATCCTATTCTTGCTCACATGACTCGGGATGTTATGACTATCTCAATTTCTACAGTATCTTCTGAGTCTGTTTTTAGCATCGGAGGACGTGTTCTAGACCCTTATCGGAGATCATTGGCTCCTCGAACAGTGGAGGTTCTCATATGTGCACAAAATTAGATAGGGGAAGACTCTATTGTTGACTATGAGTTAGTGAAAAATGTACAGAAATATGAAGAAGAAGCAGATATTTTAATTTATGTAGTCAATTATAATTTATTTTAATCACAATTTATATTTATGTATACTTAACTTGCTTTAATTTTCTATTTGTTTTCAACAGTGGAGATCTTTGGGTCATCCGAGAAGAGCCCAGTTGATGATTAACTGTAATGGAAGTTGGAATATTTGAACATTGTTCTCATTTAAGTTTTTTGGTTGTTGTAATTTTGTTGTTGTTGTTAATTGTTAAGTTGTAGTTTTTTTTTTTTGGGTAGTTGATACTTGTTAGGGTTGTATGTTAAATTGCCCATTTATTTTTCTTATCTTGTTTTTTTTAAGTATGTTGTTAACTGTTATTTATTAGGACCATGTCGCATGCATAGCTACAAAAACCCAAAGAAGCATAAAAATTGCATTATAAGTCTTAAATCGTGTGAAATATTTGAAAACAAAGGTAAATTTGGGCCACCGAATGAGCTGAACAAAGAGAGATTTGGGCTTAAAGAAATAAAATGAATTTAGGCTATTAAATTAGTCTTTAGAAAAATGAATTTTGGGCTCCAAAATGGGCCCAACTGACCGAACCGGGCCGACCCTCGAACCATTGTTGGCTCGGTCGGTTCTCCCAACCGTCGGTTCGATCGTCAATTGGGAAATAATGAAAGCTGACCCAATCGGTTCGGCCCACGGTTTGGGCCCAAAACTGAACCAACTGGTCGGTTTTCACCCCTAATGACGACCTTTAAGATTCTAGATGGAAGTTGAAAAGTTGTTGGCTGAGTTTTCTAGCTGACGGTAATCGGAGCATGCACTTATTCCTTTTCCTATAAAAGGATTTTTGGTCATATTTCCTTGTAAGCAGGGCTCACAGATTGGATAGGGATCAATTTTCAAAAATTGCAATGGCTCATCCCTTACCAATCTCTTGATCATATCAATATTGGCATGACCAAGTCTTAGATGCCACAAATAGGTTAGATTAATATCTCTTTTCCTTTTAAGGGATAACACACTAAAATCATCATTCGCAACATTATTCAAAGAATTATTAAAATTCAAAAAATAAAGACCATCATAAATACTTTCAGAAGCAACAAATTTATTTTAAAACTTTATAACCAGTTTGGAATTGAAAAGAAATGAATATCCAGATAAAACAAGTTTTGAAACAAAAATCAAATTTCTACGAACTCTGGAACATAAAGACAGTCTTCTAGAATCAAAATTCTATTATTAGATAATTCTAAACTAAAAACTCTTATTGCGGTCGCGGCAACAGTTGCACTCGTCCACATCTTAAGGATCAGCTCCCCTTCATGGAGCTTTATGGTCTCCTTGAACCCCTTCAACATATTGTAGATGTGAGATGTAGAACTATAATCTACACACTATGAATTAAATGGATCATCCATTAAATTCAATTCAATTACAAGCATATTACACACACCTTCAGAAGGTTTGCCCTTTTTAAGAGAAGCTAAGTAAACTCGACAATTTCTCTTCTAGTGACCGAGCTTGCCGCAATGGAAACAATTTCCTTTGTCTTCGTTCTTGTCACCTCCTTTGTTTCCTTGTCCACCTTGGACATTCTTAACTGCTTGAAACCCCTTATTATTTTTCTTGAATTTCTTAAACTTGGGTTTCAGTTTCATAGAGGCGATAGATTTCTCTGTGAACATCAAAGTAAGTTTGTCCATCTTGATGAGATCTTGAGTTGACTGCAACATATTGAGTAGCTTTGACAATGTCACACTCATCTTGTTCATATTGTAATTAAGGACAAACTGATTGAAAGAATCAGGCAGAAATGAAACATCAACCAGGATTATGATTACAATTGTGGATTTGATTCCATACCTGACATAGGAATTTAGGAACCTACAAACCTTAAGCCGTTTTGCGCTCCAATCCAAAGCTCCAGCAATTCAAAACATAAACTCAGATGTGTTGTCTCCTAAGGGATTTATGTCACTCTCTCGTTTTGAGATTTTCCTAATAGGTTCTGATAGCCAACCCCTTGATTATAACAGTTATATTTATAGGCCTTGAGAAACCCTAGAGAGAGCATGAGACATAGGATCCTTAGGGATCTCAAACTCCAGCCGTAGGATAAAACTGAAGAACTCTTTTTCTAATACAATTAGAGCTTCTACTAATTACAATCAATTCTATCAACATATTGTAATTGACCCCTGAAATTTGAGATTATTGCAAATATGACCGTTTACATACAATTAATTCTTTCAACCAAACTATATTTCATATGAGATATTATGCCTAGATTAATTAATTTGATCATTGAGGACACATAATTCTAACAGCAGGTACCGAGTCAATGACATCTTATAATGATTCATGAGTGGTAGTCCCCATTTATGTCATGAGTAAGTATATCCTAGTTTCAGGATAAATATTATTTGACAGATCATCTCGAAATTGTTTTGACTAGGGATATGAAAAATCAATATTACTAGAATCAGTACGTTTCGGAGAATGAGAGAGATCACCTGCCATGATATGGAAGGTGGCAAAATACTGTTCATTAAATTAGCTTATCTCAAGTCGTACGTAGTACTCATGTTCAATTAAACGATCACACCCACGATAAGAGCGAGTATAAGATAGGTGATTTTATTATTTTTATCTAATTAAGAATATCAAAAGTAAACATTATTCAACAAAGAAACGTTAATTTGTAGGCGGCTTAAACATGCAATACATAAACAGGAGGTGACATCGGGTTCCTCCAAAAGTACTGAAATCATACATAACCTCGTCCTTCGCACACTTTTAGATTATTGATCGAACAGAAACGATTCTAGCTAGCTATTAACCGTAGAACACTTATAATCTAAGCATTGAGAAAGGGGTAAATCTCGTATATGAAGTTGCAACTTCCACTGATAACTCTTCCTCCTTCTTTTCCATCACAGCAACGAGGAAGTTCATCGATTATACCATCAAGACACTTGGAGCACTCGGTGCTGGAGAGGTCCCTGGTGCATTGGGTTAAGCCGTAGAGCGTCTTTGATTCTCCGAGTGCTAGCTCTCCAGCAGCATACAGTTTTGGGGTCTCATATGCTTCTTTAGCCAGTAGGCTCAACAACTCCCTCGTTTTTTGGTTGAATGTTGTTGGGTTGCTAACATTTCGCAAGTTCCACATGTAGAACTTGTTTTGATTATCAATTTGGCCGAAGAAATCACTGTTCAGGTACTTCAAAAGACAATTGTCGTACCATATAATTGCACCTTTGTTGTACGGGCAGCTCTTGTGAATTTCGTTGCTGGGGATATAGGGAGCGGGGGGCAGCCGCCCCCCTCAGGTCTAAAAAAAATTAAGTTTTGGTTTCATATAAAGCTGCAGATTGAATTTCTTATATAAAATCATATAATACATATCAATAAAATCATATAATGTAGATCATATAATGCTCAAGTAATTAATCTGCATCATATCCACATTTCTTACAGTTTGGTTTCATATATAATTAATTTGCAGCTTTATAGCTCATTTTTGGAGAAATTCACTATTTCATTTTTGGTTTCATTTTTAATCTGCATCCCTTAACGAGCATCTAATTATTTTGTGTTTAGTTATACTTTCTACTTGTCAGTTAATATTCCAATAAGATGCTTCTTAGCATAACTTTATAGTTCATTTTCTAAATATTTTGGGAACATGTAATTCATTCCTTAGAACCATGATTTTTATTAGTATTCACATTTTATTTTGTTGGTTTGTAGTGATAAATTTACCCAAATACATTTATAATTAGTAAGAATAAATTGCCTTGAATCATGAATGCATTGACATTTGATATGAATAAATTTATACACTACTATTCCTATTCACTAAAACTAATAGATGAATAGTTTTTCAGGTTTCGTAAATAATTTTATATCACATCATGGGCAAGCCAAAAAAAAATTGATGCATTTTTTAAGAAAAAGAATGTTGATTTGGGTTCTAAGATGCCTTCCTCGTCTTGTAATCCTCAACCTCTAATTCTTGATCAAGAGCAACGCCCTTCTAAGATTCCAATGACTGAATCTCAAGAAGTTAACATTGCTACTATAGAACGTGATCTAGGAAAACGTATTCAGATATGTGAATATCCAGTTAATCAGCAAGATGGAGTTAGAAAAGCTTATCTTAAGGCGGGTCCATATCATTATATTCCTGCAGCTGGTACTGAGTATCTATTTACATAATTTGAAAAAAATCGTCGACGGTTTCTTCATCTTGGTATAAGCAATTTCCTTGGTTGGAATACTTTTCTATAACTGATGCTGCATATCGTCTCTATTATTTTCTAGATTGTCCTTAAGCATATTATGTACATTGTATGGCTCATCAAATACAACTAGTATTGGTTGCAGTAGCAAGAGATGTATTGTCGGTTTGTGATTTTTTTTATGAAACTAAGATCCGTTGTTAATGTTGTTGGTGCCTCTTGTAAGCACAATGATGAACTACATGTCAATCAAGCAGCTGAAATTGCACATTTAATTGTCATTGATGAACTTGAAACCGGAATAGGGGCAAATCAAATTTATTTTTAATCATATTATTTAAAATAATTTTCGATTCTGCCCTCACTATACAAAGTTCCTGGCTCCACCACTGGTTGCTGGCCTCGCTAAAAAAAGTCTTGCAGTCTGCCGCAACATCACCGCGACAAAGAGCAAGCCCGTAAGTTTGGTATGGATACTGACCCACTGAACCAAGACCAAAACCCAGGGCAGGGGTTTGGTAGTTCAGATTACCTAGGAGCTTTTTCAGGTTTGACTCGTAGGGGCCATTGGTGGTGAAGTTCTCAGAGCTTGAACAGAAATGGAAGAGAGGGCTGGCTGCAAAAATGGTTTAGAGAAAGATAGCAAATGTTATCAGGAAGGTAGCGAAGGCAAAATGTGAGGAAGCCATTTTTGGTAGGAATAATAAGGATGGTGGGTTTAACCTATGGACAAATGCAATACGTATTTATAGTAAACCTCGGCTTCATCCTTCTGACCAGAAGAGTTAATGGGGTTGGCTGTTTCCTCCGTCAAATTATCTGATAGACAAGAAATTGTCAAAAGTGGATTGAGCTCTTTGTAGAAGTCAAAAATGGGTAAGCCAAACTATACGCATCACCGAATTATAGATAATGAAGCGTACAGAGTACTATTGAACAGAAGAACAAGTACTCGTTTGATAAATTCAACAGACGAACATGATTGAAGTAGATTGAGATTTTCAGAAGGATTCGGGGAGAATATTCTCGGATTCTTCATTTTATATGGTTTTATTTCATTTCTTGCGGTAGGTGGTCATTCCGTGTTTGCTTTCCTGTTTTTGTTTGTAAGCGGCCGCAGCCAAACCTACTACTTTAGTGGTAAAATAACGAAGCCTAGAATTTCTCTCTAGAGGCATTTTCTAGCCAACAGCTTTCTAGACAGTGCAAACTACTTACCACTACCCCCCCCCCCCTCCCCACTCTTGAACCAGGACTCAATCACTTGTGCGAAGAAAGGGTTGAATTGTTTTTTTTGGGATTTTGGTTTGGTCAATCTTTGACAGTGGCGAACGGTATGATTGAAGTTAGAGAAGACAAATTTGTAATCTTATCTTAAATATGCGGCTAATCAAGTACTAATGGTTATGGAAAGACGACAAGTATATATGCAGAAGCACCTAATGTATGCTATAAGTGAATATTCAACTCCAAGCGTTGAACAGACACAAATCATGCCTGGGTCAACCACTGATGATTTTTTTGACATTTGCAAAGAGGGCAGCCCGGGCAGCCCACATCTGAGAACTTCATAGATGTCCCATTTGCGGCCGACTCTATGACCTTCAAGCTTCTAGACGGAACTCCAAAAAGAGTTGCGCAACTTTCGAGGTCGTGCGTATTGCATCCCCGTACGAGATCTTTCGAACCCGAGTCAAATGGATTGTCGGTCTCTAGACAACCTTGACATCTCGTGGATGTACTCTTTCGTGATTACTCCCCTTAATTTTCATCGTCCCTAGTCCTGATCCATATCCATTAATTAGATAGTTAATTAAAGGCTTAATTAATCCGTCAGTTCTTATGGTTTAATTTTTTTTAATTAGTCTTTGGAGTTAACTACTTATCTTAAAAAAGTTCTTCATCCAGACACACAGACACTACGTGCAAGGCGTATATGCATATTTTACTAACAAAATGTGTCGCAATTAAGAAACCTGAGCGAATCCAAATGACAAGTAATTGATGGTGACACGTTTTTTCGTTAGCCACATAGCTAATCTTAAGGACGGATCTCATGAACGAATTAAAGCTAAAGAAACCAAAGTTAGAAAAAGTTAAATCACAATATTGACTTCCGATTAACTGAGCCGTAATTAAATAATTCTATCTACTCTGATCAAGTTAATGATATCTTAGTATCTTACAATATTGTTTGTCAAGCACTCCTTATTTCTGTCCTAGACCCCTCATGCACAATTTGTTTCAACAACCGATCGAATACATTCGATGAGAGTAAAAATGATCACTACCCGATTATCTAGTTGCCACTAATTCTGAAGGCATTTGAGTAATTTTTTGTCCATATATATATATATAGAGAGAGAGAGAGAGAGAGTCAATGTTGATAGGATGGTGATCGTGAGGGGAATGAAAAATAGGAATATGGCGAAATAATGCTCATTAGTTCAATTAATCGATCCGACTCCAAAGTTGTAATCCCACAATAAGAAACGAGTCCTAATTAGATAATTCCTTAAAAAGGAGATTTTATTAATTATGTTAGAAGAAAAGGAAACATTATTCACCAGCTTAAACATGCAACACATAACACAGGAGGTGACACTGGGTTCCTCCAAAAGCTAGCTAGAATCATACATAACCTGTTCCAATGCCCACTAGTAGATTATTTATCGGATAGGCACGATTCTAATTATTATTTGTAGAAGTGCATGCACTTATAATCTAAGCACTGACAAAGGGGTAAATCTCGTATCTGAAGTTGCAACTTCCACCCACAACTCTTCCTCCTTCTTTTCCATCACAGCAACGAGGAAGTTCATCGATTATACCACCGAGACACTTGGAGCAGTCGGTGCTAGAGAGGTCCCTAGTGCATTGGGTCAAGCCATAGAGTGTCTTTGATTCTCCGAGTGCTACCTCTCCAGCGGCATACAGTTTTGGGGTCATTGATGCTTCTTTGGTCAGTAGGCTCAACAACTCCCTCGTTTTCTGGTTAAACGTTGTTGGGTTGCTAACATTTCGCAAGTTCCACATGTAGAACTTGTTTTTGTTATCAAATTGGCCGAAGAAATCACTGTTCAGGTACTTCAAAAGACAATTATCGTACCATATAGTTGCACCTTTGTTGTACGGGCAGCGTTTGTGAATTTCGTTACCGGCCTCACTAACACATGTCTTGCAGTCTGTGGCCGCAACATCACCGCGACAAAGAGCAAGCCCGTAAGTTTGGTATGGATACTGACCCACTGAACCAAGACCAAAACCCAGGGCAGGGGTTTGGTAGTTCAGATTACCTAGGAGCTTTTTCAGGTTTGACTCGTAGGGGCCATTGGTGGTGAAGTTCTCAGAGCTTGAACAGAAATGGAAGAGAGGGCTGGCTGCAAAAATGGTTTGGAGAAAGATAGCAAATGTTATCAGGAAGGTAGCCAAGGCAAAATGTGAGGAAGCCATTTTTGGTAGGAATAAGGAGGATGGTGAGTTTAACCTATGGACAATGCAATACGTATTTATAGTAAACCTCGGCTTCATCCTTCTGACCAGAAGAGTTAATGGGGTTGGCTATTTCCTCCATAAAATTATCTGATCGACAAGAAATTGTCAAAAGTGGATTGCGCTCTTTGTAGAAGTCGAAAATGGGTATGCTAAACTATACGCATCACCGAATTATAGATAATGAAGCGTAGGGCAGAGTACTATTGAAAATGAAATTAGTACACCTATATGATATTGGAATACTATTTTATAATGAACAGAAGAACATTGAAGTACTCGTTTGATAAATTCAACAGAAGAACGTACATTTGAGAATGGGTACTCCAAGCGTTGAACTGATACAAATCATGCCTGGGTCAACCACTGATGATTCTTTGACATTTGCAAAGAGGGCAGCCCACATTTGAGAATTTCACAGATGTCCCATTTGGGGCTGACTCTATGACGGCATTCAAGCATCTAGACGGAAATTGAAAAAGAGTTGCGCAGCTTTCGAGCTCGTGGGTATTACATCTCCGTACGAGATCTTTCGAACCCGAGTCAAATGAATTGTCGGTCTCTAGACAACCTTGACATCTTGTGGATGTACTCTTCGTGATTACTTCCCTTAATTTTCATCGTCCCTAGTCCTCCATATCCATTAGATAGTTAATTAAAGACTTAATTAATCTGCTAATTCTTGCGGTTTATTTTTTCTTAACTAATCCTCAAAAGTCCTTAGACTTAACTATTTATCTTAAGAAAGTTCTTCATCTAGACACACAGAATAAATACAAGGCTTGTAGGCATATTTTACTAACCTGAGCTGATCGAATCCAAATGGCAAGTAATTGATGGTAACCCATTTTTTGTTAATCACATAGTCAATCCTAAGGACTCTCAGGGACGAATTAAAACTAAAGAACCAAAGTTAGAAAAAGTTGAATCACAATGACTTCCGATTAACTCAGCCGTAATTAAATAATTCTATCTACGCTGATCAAGTTATAATGACATTTTACAATAATATTGTTTGGCAAGCAATCCTTATTTTTCAAATAAAATAAACAACATATACCGTATTGACGAGGGCAGGTTTTTCAAATAAATTAACTAATCATCGTTGTCACTTGTCAATGAATAATGAATATACGCTATATATTTTGTTGATTATCAGGAAGTTAATAAAGACAATAATAATAGTCATGAGTCATGACAGTAGTTTTGACTTTTACGTACGTCTCCTTGATGGGAGAAAAGTAAACGGTGGTTAATTATTTTTCATAGAAGTCCTGTTGCTGCTATATTTATGACTACCTTCAAAATTCTAGATGGAAGTTGAAAAGCTGTTGTGCAGCTTTATAGCTGACGGTAATCGGAGCATGCATGCTCTTAATTTCAACCTATCAATAATATCCCTGATCTGCTACGTACGCAGACCAAGTCAATGACATCTTATAATGTTTCATTAGGTAGTACTTGTACGTACTCCCCATTTATGTCATGAGTGTATATCCTTTTAGAATAAATATTATTTGACAGATGTCGAAATTTTTTTACTAGAGATATGAAGAATCAATATTACTAGAATTAATCATGTTTCGGAGATCGAGAGAGATCAGCTGGCATATGGAAGGGGGTTCGGTTATTGTGTTAAGCCTTATGTGTGAAGCCAAGTGAAGCAAGGGATGAGATTAAAAATCAGCTATCTGACGGTCGAGGGATGACCACGTCAATTAATGACGTTAACCCATTATTCCGACCAGTTTTCTTTGCCAGAACCGTGAGACTAGATTCTCGAGTTAACTGGATGGGGGGCTAGAGCTTTGATCCTTTGCCGAACCCTTTGCCGAACCAGATTCTCGAGTTAACTGGATTTCCTCTCTGATCTGTAAAAAGACATTGGCCATTTCAACTGAGAACTGATCAGTCACCGAAACAAAGAAACAAAACAGACCAAAAATCATTCTTATTAAGGATGAGTCCGAGAGTAGGACTTTAGAAATGTGAAATGTATCTCGTGTGGCGAATGGCAATAGATTTCTTGTTCTGCCTTGTTTCTTCTTTCCAGCTTTTGGCAATGTCATCTACTACGCTTATGGCATCCAGAGATGCACCAGAGAGACCTCTCTTTGTGAACCCAATTGTATAGAGCCCAACCTTGCCTTTCCACCCATTTGAAAATGGATTTTTTTGGAATCCCACCTTTGGAAAAGAACTCACTTTCCTGTGTATTGCAAACATTTCGCATTAGACCACTGAGCTTGCTTAAAGAACTTTGCTATCTGTGCGAGAGTCAATCGAGTGTGCGAGAGAGAGAGTCGAACGAGAGAGAGAATCGAATGCGATCTGGTCTCACGGGTCTGGCAAAGAAAACGGGTCGGAATAATGGGTTAACTTCATTAATTGACATGACCCTCCCTCAACCGTCGGACGTTTGATTTTTAATCTCATCCCTTACTTCACCTGGCTTCACACGATAAGCCTTAACACAATAACCGAACCCTATGGAAGGTGGCAAAATTCTGCTCATTAAATTAGCTTATCTCAAGCCGTACGTAGTACTCATGTTCAATTAAACGATCCAACCCCATAGTAGTACCCCCAAGATAAGAACGAGTACTAGATAATTTATTGATTACAATAAAGGTGATTTTATTATTTTCATCTAATTAAGAAGATCAAAAGTAAACATTATTCAATAAAGAAACGTTATTTGTAGACGGCTTAAACATGCAATACATAAATAGGAGGGGACATCGGGTTCCTCCAAAAGTACTGAGAAAGAATCATACATAAACTGATCCTTCGCACACTTTTAGATTATTGATCGAACAGAGACGATTCTAGCTAGCTATTAACCGTAGAACACTTATAATCTAAGCATTGAGAAAGGGGTAAATCTCGTATATGAAGTTGCAACTTCCACTGATAACTCTTCCTCCTTCTTTTCCATCACAACAACGAGGAAGTTCATCGATTATACCATCAAGACACTTGGAGCACTCGGTGCTAGAGAGGTCCCTGGTGCATTGGGTCAAGCCGTAGAGCGTCTTTGATTCTCCGAGTGCTAGCTCTCCAGCAGCATACATTTTTGGGGTTTCAGATGCTTCTTTAGCCAGTAGGCTCAACAACTCCCTCGTTTTTTGGTTGAATGTTGTTGGGTTTCTAACATTTCGCACGTTCCACATGTAGAACTTGTTTTGATTGTCAATTTGGCCGAAGAAATCACTGTTCTGGTACTTCAAAAGACAATTATCGTACCATATAATTGCACCTTTGTTGTACGGGCAGCGTTTGTGAATTTCGTTGCTGGCCTCACTAACACAATTATTGCAGTCTCTGGCCGCAACATCACCACGACAAAGAGCGAGCCCGTAAGTTTGGTATGGATACTGACCCACTGAACCAAGACCGAAACCTAGGGGAGGGGTTTGGTAATTCAGATTGCCCAAGAGTTTTTTCAGGTTTGATTCGTAAGGGTCATGGGCGGTGAAGTTCTCAGACTTGGAACAGAAATGGGAAAGAGGGCTGGCTGCATAAAGGGTTTGGAGAAAGATAGCAAATGTTATCAGGAAGGTAGCGAAGGCAAAATGTGAGGAAGCCATTTTTGGTAGGAATAAGGAGGATGGTGGGTTTAACCTATGGACAATGCAATACGTATTTATAGTAAACCTCGGCTTCATCCTTCTGACCAGAAGAGTTAATGGGGTTGGCTATTTCCTCCATAAAATTATCTGATCGACAACAAATTGTCAAAAGTGGATTGCGCTCTTTGTAGAAGTCAAAAATGGGTATGCTAAACTATACGCATCACCGAATTATAGATAATGAAGCGTAGGGCAGAGTACTATTGAACAACTATATGATATTGGAATACTATTTTATAATGAACAGAAGAACAAGTACTCGTTTGATAAATTCAACAGAAGAGCATGATTGAAGTAGATTGAGATTTTCAGAAGGATTCGGGGCAGTGGCGGATCCAGGAATGTAATGGAAGGGGGGCAAACTCTTAATGAAAAATGACAAAAAAATTTTTTTACTATGTAATGCAAAAAAATGTCTTAAAAGTTAAAAAAAAAAAAGAATCCTAGAAAGACTAACACGAGGACTGAAATATTTACCACTTTGAGTGAATAAAAATAACATGATCTCGCAACAGATTTATTTTTCAAACAAGAAGAAACTAAAATTAAAACTAGCAAAATTTCTATAAATTTCATACTGCACTACATAGTAGAATAATGAATAAAAGCTAAGAAAAAATTACCAATTGAAAGGAACTAAGCACATAACATTTTTGAATTGAAGGCCTACATGACAATTCAAAGATACTAAGACCTAATAGCAAATTAAAAGGAACTAAGTACATTATAAGCTTATTAAGACAATTCTACTAGGAAAATGAAACATAGCTTAAATATTCAAAAGCACAGATCAAGTACTTATAGGAAATAAAAAGAGCAAAAAACGATGGTCTCCTTCTAATCTTGATGAGTAAGATAGCTCAATTCTCCTCTTGCCTTCTATAAGCCCCAAAAGATCAAATCGTGTTTCCCTTTTTACTTACACGAATCAGAATTCAGAAATTTGATTCGAGTTTGTATGTGAGTGATTGTATTGACTGTATCTAGGTTTTTACAACAAATAGCTTCTGCTTAGAAAGATTGCAAATTCAAGAATTCTCTATCAGTACTTAATTCATCAAAATTTCATCACATGAATTCAATTAAAATTTCATCACAAATTCATGAATTTTCTATCCGGTTCACAATATATTCAATAATCCTAATCTACTAATTAAATTTCATCACAAATTCATGAATTCTCTATCCGGTTCACAATAAATTCAATAATCCTAATCTGCTAATTAAATTTCATCACATAATTCATCAAAATTTAAAATAAATTTCATCACTAATTGAAAATAAACAGAGTTACAAAGAGACTTGAGTTGAGAGAGTACTTGGAGGCTGGAGAGAGAGAGCTGGAGATGGAGAGAGAGAAAGAGTTGTGGTCCTGTGGAGGAGGAGAGAGGGACGGAGAGGGAGAGAGAGAGCTCAGCCGACATTCTGTCGACTGTGGAGGTCCGGAGGAGGAGAGGCAGTCGGTAGAGTGATAGAGGACTAGAGGCTGACGTTCTGTGGAGGCAGAGTGAGAGGAGAGAGAGAGACGGAGGCTAGCATCGGGAGGTGGGGAGCAGAGTGAGAGAGGCTGGGCTGTGGGCGTCAGGGAGAAAAGGGGGGAAATTGAAGTTGTTAGAGAGGGAGGGGAGGATGGCGCCGAATTAACTAAAAAAAAAGGCCAAGGTGAAATGCGTATTTTACCCTCTGTTGATTTTAAAAAAAAAAAATTAGACCGGCTAGGCTGGCCTGGGCGCCTGGGTTTGAAGGGGGCAGCCCATATAAAAAAATCCAAAAAAAAAAATTTTTTTAGAGATTTTTCAGGCAATGGGGGGCGCCATTGCCCCTAGCTGGATCCGCCTGTGATTCGGGGAGAATATTCTCGGATTCTTCATTTATATATGGTTTTATTTCATTTCTTGCAGTAGGTGGTCATTTCGTGTATGCTTTCCTGTTTTTGTTTGTAAGTGGCCGCAGCCAAACCTACTACTTTAGTGGTAAAATAACGAAGCCTAGAATTTCTCTCTAGACGCATTTTCTGGCCAACAGCTTTCTAGACAGTGCAAATTACTTACCCCCCCCCCCCCCCCCAACCCACTTGAACCAGGACTCAATCACTTGTGCGAAGAAAGGGTTGAATTGTTTTTTGTTTTTTTTGGATTTTGGTTTGGTCAATCTTTGACAGTGGCGAACGGTATGATTGAAGTTAGAGAAGACAAATTTGTAATCTTATCTTGAATATGCGGCTAATCAAGTACTGATGGTTATGGAAAGACGACAAGTATATATGCAGAAGCACCTAATGTTTGCTATAAGTGAATATTCAACTCCAAGCGTTGAACAGACACAAATCATGCCTGGGTCAACCACTGATGATTCTTTGACATTTGCAAAGAGTGCAGCCGGGGCAGCCCACATTTGAGAATTTCATAGATGTCCCATTTGCGGCTGACTCTATGACCTTCAAGCTTCTAGACGGAACTCCAAAAAGAGTTGCGCAGCTTTCGAGCTCGTGCGTATTAAATCTCCGTACGAGATCTTTCGAACCGAGTCAAATGGATTGTCGGTCTCTAGACAAACTTGACATCTCGTGGATGTACTCACTCGAGGCGTTCTGTGATAATTTTAGAGATAATCTTATAAATAACACTTGTCTGTAATTAGTTGTATATAAAAGTACTCTTATGCGAGTTGCCTACTTGTAAAAGGGTTAAATACATATTTTGCCCCTCAATTATTAATTGTTTATACTTTGCACCCACCATTAATATTAATTAGGATGGGAATTGAGATTTTGGTAAGCTAAAATAATGATTTTACCCTCATAATTTGTTTACCATTGAAGTTTAGATGAGGGTAAAGTTGTCATTTTGCTGAACCATAATATTAACTTTGATGTATCTAAATTAACTATAGAGAGTGCAAAGTGTATAAGAGTGGGGTAGTTGAGGGGTAAAATGTCATAAAATTAATAGTTAGGATCAGTACAATGTGTCAATACTCTAATGGTCGACGAGTGAAAAATGTATTTTTTTTCTAATAAAATTATTAGGGAGAAACAAGCAAGTTTAGCATTCTATCTGAAAATGGTACGTGTGAATTGTGTGCATTGCTTTCATCCATTTTAATGGTAACAGAGGATGTAGTAGTACTAATTACAACTTGTACTGTTTGTTTCTCATGATCACATGTCAAATATTGACGAAAGAAAAAAAAAGACTAACTAACCACCTAATAATTTAATCCTATACATAGAATTTATAGGACATATATATTTTCTAAGTTATAAATGATGTTATTGACAAATAAATGTTGGACGTACTTCAATCGACAGGGTGCTTTTAGTAGAGGGGCTGTGAGATATTGGGAGCACGCGAGATTGAGTTGATATGGCTGAATTTGTCTTCGGAGCATAATTCTTCGACAACAAAGAAAAAGAACTTGTGTGAAAATAATACTATATGTCTTGTTTAAATTAAACTTTCAAAATCCCCCAAAAAATAGTAGTTTGCTTTCCTAAGCGAAGTGAATAATATTATATATACATATATATATGTGTGTGTGTGTGCACGGAATTAGGTAATTCCCCGGTCAGATTTTTTGGAAGAGAAGCGTGCTGTACTGCAACAATTAACAAGTGACCAACTTATAATTATCTGAGTTGAGTTTGGGATCGATCGTGCATACCACATTACAAAGTATTACACTAATTATATGACTGGTTAGTCAATCACTCATGAGATCTAATAATGGTAGGGTGCCGCCACGTTGATTTTATCCTACAAAATAATTTGAATTAGTCTGAGCAATATAAATTTCATTTCTTTATTTAAATGAATATATATATTACTTTTGACAGCTGCTTAATTGATTAGAAGCAACTAGTTAGGCGTATGCTTAATTCAAAGAGAAAATGAGAACTTTCAGTCGATCGAGATTGCGCAACTCAAAGGGGACAAAAAAAAAGGATCTAAAAGATCGTGAGTACTTGCCCGGCCGGCCAATTGGTACTCTTATTAAATAAATCACCACTGGAAAAATTCGGGAGGTTACATGATTTATCTTATTAAATATGATTATAAATATGTGCTTACAAGATATTAAAGAAGATGTATTTATACACGAATGAAGGAGACAAATCTTCACAAATTAAGGCCCTTAATTTGTAGCTTAATTAATCAAAGGATTGAATCTAGGCTCTTTGATTGAGGCCCATCAATCTCAAGTACTACTTGAGGGTCAATATACCAAATATTCTAACACTTTAATTATAATCTCCCACGTTGTGAATATGTTGGATTAGTCTGTAGGCATTTATGTGAGTATTATTAATATTACCCTTGTACTCGTTATCCAATTTACTAACAACGATATCATTTGAAGTTGGAATAGGCCGTCATATTATAGGTTTCTCATGTTTTCCACGGAAAAAATCTCATCTGCGCTTTATTTTACACTGATCTAAATATAATCTATTCTACATGATTAATCGATAGATAATTATGCCAAGAATGGTATATATATATATATATATGACCATAATTAATCTATTCTAATCTTCTTTTCTTTGTCCCTCATAAGGTTCTGATTAATATATATATATATATATATAACCGATCGATAGCTTATTCTTTTTTTTTTTTGAGAGAGCTTATTCAACGGGGCCCTGTTCCCTGCCTTGTCAGACCCGATGGATTACCAGGTTGACATTTGCCCATCTTTAGAGGAGGAAGACGCGGTAGGATTCAGCACGTAGAGGAGAGTACAACTGATCCAACCAAATCGATGACACTGTGAGAGGATTCAAAATTCATGAGGAGGACGTTGCTCTAGATAAATAATAAGAATAAGGGCCATTAATTCTACGTTTTCAGCTTGATTGGTGACGTGACGACCCATGGTACTTCAAACTTAGCTTCTCTCTGGAAGGATTTTGCATTGAAAGGATCCAATCCCTTCGGCACGTAATTAGTTCGTGATATATATAATATTACTCCTCGAAACGTCGAGGAACCTGCTTTTCTAATATTCTTCCGATTTTATCATCCACTGTATTTCGAACGCTGCAGTCCCCACTACTATTGTTGACAAAGTGCATTTTCTTTTTTTGCTTTTTTCATTTGGAGAGGGAGAGGAGGGACAGATAGATTAGTGATATCTGGTGGGGACGCAGTCCAGTTTTGACAATTTCTTGTTAACGTGTGGAGTTAACTATTCAGAAGAAATAGCCGACACCATTAACTCGATCTTCTGGTGGAGGGTGAAGCCAAGAATATTTACTTTAAATAGTGCTCCATTATCCATGGCATAAACCCATCATCCTCGCGTTATTCCAAAAATGGCTTCCCCACATTTCACCTTCTCTGTCTACGTGCTCACATTTGCTCTCCTTCTCCAAACCCTTTATGCAGCCAGCCCTCTCTTCCATATCTGTTCGAGCTCTGAGAACTTCACCGCCAATGGCCCTTACGAATCAAACCTGAAAAAGCTCTTGGGTAATCTGAACTACCAAACCCCTTCCCTGGGTTTTGGTCTTGGTTCAGTGGGTCAGCATCCATACCAGACTTACGGGCTCGCTCTTTGTCGTGATGTTGCCGCCAAAGACTGCAAGACTTGCGTTAATGAGGCCAGCAACGAAATTCACAAACGCTGCCCATATAACAAAGGTGCAATTATATGGTACGATAATTGTCTTCTGAAATACCTGAACAGTGATTTCTTTGGCCAGATTGATAATCAAAACAAGGTCTACATGTGGAATTTGAAAAATGTTAGCGACCCCGCAACATTCAACCAAAAAACAAAGGAGTTGTTGAGCCTACTGGCCAAAAAAGCATCTGTGACTTCTAAACTGTACGCAGCTGGAGAGCTAGAACTCGGAGAATCAAAGAAGCTTTATGGCTTGACGCAATGCAGCATGGACCTCTCTAGCACCGACTGTATTAATATTTAATTATCATAGTCAAAACATTCTTCCCGAAAAATTGTATAACTATGATAAAATCAAAAAAATAAACACAAATTCAGAGAATAAATATCTAGATAATATCATCCGCCCTAGGATTAATAGACTTAAAGTTTTCTCAGTATATGTAACCACCATAACATCACAACCACTTATCCATTGCTGCTTTAAAAGTGCACAACATTCACAAATATGGAAAGGTGAACACAACAACTTGAAATCCTTCCCCTGTCCCACCCATTAAAAATTTGCACTGCAACTTTTCCGACCTATTTACCATGTTGGAATTAGTGAAGAGCAAAAACAAATTAGTGGACAAGTCATATAAGTTCTATGAAGACTAGAAAGGCTAAACATGAAAACATAAAAGGAAAACAGCAGGATTTGTACTTACACTCAGAACTTTTTTCAAATTACCTTCTTTTTTGAGAACCAATTAAGCAGAGGGGTCAAGATAAGGAGTGATACAGGAAGACGAGATTTGTTTCATCATTAATAAGTTTGCCGTTAAAGAACAAATTTGTTGTAGTGTGAGTAATTTGTCTTAATTTGAACAGAATCCGTTGGGTTTCAACCTTCAACCCATGTTGAATGAATAAAATTATTAAGGGAAATTCATTTTTCACCTTCAAACTACCACGCATTTTTCACTTTGCACCCCAAAGTACAACTTTTGTCAAATTTCACCCTCAAACTACCATGACCCAACAGTTTGCACCCTCCGTCCATTATTTCTGTCAATTTAGACGAAAAATATGCGGTCGACCGCTGAATGTTACCTTTGTAGCAAGTGGCGAATACTCACGTGAAAAATACATAATGGGTTTTCCGTCTAAATTGACGGAAATTATGGACGGATGGTGCAAACTGTTGAATCATGGTAGTTTGATGGTGCAATCTGACAAAAGTGGTACTTTAGAATGCAAAGTAAAAAAGACGTGATAGTTTGAAGGTTACAAGTATAATTTTTCTTAACTTTTACGTACGTCTCCTTGATGGGAGAAAAGTAAACGGTGGTTAATTATTTTTCATAGAAGTCCCGTTGCTGCTATATTTATGACGACCTTCAAAATTCTAGATGGAAGTTGACAAGCTGTTGTGCAGCTTTCGAGCTGACGGTAATCGGAGCATGCATGCTCTTAATTTCCACCGATCAATAATATCCCTGATCTGCTACTTACCCAGACCAAGTCAATGACATCTTATAATGTTTCATTAGGTAGTACTTGTACGTACTCCCCATTTATGTCATGAGTATATATCCTTTTAGGATAAATATTATTTGACAGATCTCGAATTTTTTTTACTAGAGATATGAAGAATCAATATTACTAGAATCAATCGTGTTTCGGAGATCGAGAGAGATCAGCTAGCATATGGAAGGTGGCAAAAAATTCTGCTCATTAAATTAGCTTATCGCAAGCCGTACGTAGTACTCATGCTCAATTAAACGATCCAAGTACCCCCATGGTAGTACCCCCACGATAAGAACGAATATAGATAATTTCTTACAATAAAGGAGATTTTATTTTTTTTTTCTAATTAAAAAGAAAAGGAAACATTATTCAACAAATAAATTACGTTAATTTGTAGACGGCTTAAACATGCAAACACATAAACATGAGGAAACATTGGCTTCCTCCAAAAGTACTGAGAAAGAATTATACATAACCTGGTCCTTCGCACAGTACTTTTAGATTATTGATCGAACAGAGAAGATTCTAGCTACCTATTAACCGCAGAACACTTACAATATAAGCATTGAGAAAGGGGTAAATCTCGTATATGAAGTTGCAACTTCCACTTATAACTCTTCCTCCTTTTCCATCACAGCAACGAGGAAGTTCATCGATTATTCCATCAAGACACTTGGAGCAGTCGGTGCTAGAGAGGTCCCTAGTGCATTGGGTCAAGCCATAAAGCGTCTTTGATTCTCCGAGTGCTAGCTCTCCAGCGGCATACAGTTTTGGGGTCTCAGATGCTTCTTTGGCCAGTAGGCTCAACAACTCCCTCGTTTTTTGGTTGAATGTTGTTGGGTTGCTAACATTTCGCAAGTCGTTCCACATGTAGAACTTGTTTTGATAGTCAATTTGGCCGAAGAAATCACTGTTCTGGTACTTCAAAGCATTTTCTGGCCCGCAGCTTTCTAGAACAAGGCAAACTATACCTTCATCCCCCGGCCACGGCCTTGCGCCAGACGTCCTTGATCATTCATCCAATGAAAAAAACACAGTTTCTTTTGTTTTTGGCTTTCTGACAAACGCATGGACGCAGCGACGACGTCGTGATTGGAGTTCGAGAAAGAGAAAATTCATAATCTTATCTAGAACACGCGCTTAATCAACTACTGGTGGTTATGATTTTTCCTAAAGACGACACGTATGCACAAGCACTCCCCTAATCGTGCCGTTAATGACAATATTAAACTTGGTCATCATGAAGTTTAAGTTCATGCTGGGCTCACCGTATCTGTACTGGGCTAAAGATTCCCTATTCCTTCACAGGTTTTCTCTGGCCCAAGCCCATTCTACTTTGTTCAACATAAAATGTAAAGAAAGAATCTTAGGAGAACGCCTGCATTCGCTGAATCTAAAGGCCAGTACGGAGAACTAGAAGCCTGTTATTTTAAGAGCTCAATTAATTTTTTTAAAATAAAAAATAATTAATTTAACAAATCTAGTAAATTTTAAATGTACTTAGAATTTTTCGCTGGGAGAATATTTGGGAAAGCTAATTGCGCGACGTATTTCCACGTGCAATTAATCCGTATAAATTTGTATCCAAATTACTCTGCCACAAAGTCGGTGAACTTGCAGGCATTGCATCTGTTTGTGTTGCTTGGTTCTAACTCGACAATCAGAACCATTTACCCCAAAAGAAAATGGAATCCAAAACTCCATTAATTAAACATGTTAGAGGCCTATATGCTAAATTGGGATCGTAAAACATTTCAATCTTTTTGTGTCTGTGTGTTTTCTCTCTTGTTCTTCTTCCTACTCTAATACTAATCCTTTGATTCACGAAAGGGCGTCTGTTCCCTTAAACCTAGAGAAGAAGTTCTGTTGATCCTCCACCAGTTCCTGCTAAAAGCATAATAAATGTAGGAGGGTTAAGACGGCTTTGGTAATTCCAAATTGGGCACACCTCCCAACAATTAGTAGACAACATGACTACAATTAGGTATTTTGATTCATCCAATACAATAAAGTATGTATTTTTGTTTTAGCAATTCGATGAACTTTAAACATTAAAAAAGACAGACTCAAGTGTATATCCTGAGCATGTAAATTGTAATAAAATAAAAAGATAATTACTTATAGAGAGGACAGACAAGAGCAAGGAAAAAAAAGAACTTTGTGTCATGTGTTCTTCCTAACCGAGGTAGTGGTTAAGATGGACCAGTGCTGCTGTACCTACAGCTTAAAAGGGACAAAAACAACCCAAGTTCACAGCATTATTTTGTTAAGAAAAAAGTACTCAAAAAGTGTTCGTTTTTTTCACATAATCTGGGCACTCCGAGGTCTACTATCAAATGGGTGGAATAATGTTATGGGCAATTGCAATGGATCCGCTTTGGTCCTTCCAATGTTATATATAAGGCACGCACATATAGCAAGATAATTGCCTTTCAATAGGAGTTCAAAAAGAACCCAAAAAAAATATAAACAATAGAAAAGGTAAAGATTGAAAAGATAAATCATTCACATTTTGACTTCCGAGTTCCATAATTTGTTAGACACGTGATCAAAATGCCCTTATTGGCTTGTAATTTTTTTAAAAATATATTTACGTGATCTTTTAGCTGATAAAGATGGGAAGAATAACCTTTTTTTCCTCATTTTGTCTCGAAATTTAGTTTATAATATTTAACCTACAAAGGCTATATATGTTCAAATTGGTCACATTTAAATCATGGGTGACGAGTTTTGATATTAAATAAAAGGAATAAATGGGATGAAAAGAAGTATTTCAGAATTTTATTTGACTTAAAATGAATATAATTCGATACTCTTTGAGTACTGATTATATATGAAGAACAATATTTGAATGGACAACTGGCCTCCATAGATGCTTAATGATTGGACTAATGCAGGAGAGAAACAAGAATGGAAGCCAGAGGGGTATATCGGTCAGAGAAGATAAGGATGGACGCTCAATGTAGAAAAAGAGAGAGAGGAGCGCTCAAATCATACAGCAGAAAAGTGAAATTGGTATAATTGCAGAGAAAAGTACAGATTGGTGGGTTGTCTTCCCGCCATTTACACCATTCCCCACTCTCCATTACACCTCTCTCTCTCTCTCTCTCTCTCTCTCTCTCTCTCTCTGTCTGAGTCACCCTCTTGTGTTGGCTTCTCTTCAATTCTCTCTCTCCTCTCTCTGCAAACGACAAGAATTCTGGAACCTCCTCGGCTATAAGAATAGTGTGGAAAATTGTCACTTTTTGGAGCTGTAGGCTCTAACAAAAGCAGTTCAGAGAGAGAGCTCATAAATATATAGCCGAGGCTACCACCCTCTAGGCTTTTGCACACTTGAATTCTTGGGGGAAGGAGATGGTGAGAGAGTCATACTCTTCGGATATGGAAGTTGGGGGGAGCATGATGAACAACATGAATATGAAGCCTGCATGGCTAGAGGGCCTGATAGCTGAGACATTCTTTGGTGGCTGTGGGGTCCACGAGAATCGCAGGAAGAACGAGAAGAACGTCTTTTGCTTGCACTGTTGCCTTAGTATTTGCCCCCACTGCCTCCCTTCTCACTGCTCTCACCCTCTCCTCCAGGTATCTATCCCCCCTAAACACTAAACAAAATCATGCACGATCTTGATTTCCTTATAAAACTATCTAATTTCCACCCAGGCGACTGTCTTTCAATTTTTTGGAACCATTTTTGTTCTAGTCCTTCAGTACTTTTTCTGCTGCTTGAAGTGTTCTTGAGCTAAGTCAGCCTCAATTTTCTAGTAGCTACTTGGGGAATTCTTCGGGTTGATTTAGACAAAGTTCTTCTCTTCTTGAATTCCTTTTAAATGAAATCGAAGTCCAGCTATGTAGAGGGTACTCCAAATCTATCATGATTCTTTCGAATTTCTCGATAAATCTCTCTGGCAAAAGTGGATTTTGACTCGCAAGTACTTTGGTGTGGCTTTTCTTACTCGAAAGTTTTTTTTCTGGGTGTGGTGATTTTCATGTTGAGAATTGATACATTTTTTCTATGAACCTCTAATTTCTCTTGAATTCTCGCCATGTTCGCCAAGAATTCTCCTGTTGTCACATATTCTCTGTTCTTTAGTCTCATTTGTTTATGGTTGTCCACAAATTACTTAAAAAAAATCCACTTCCTAAAATTTGCAGTTTGGCGTTAGAGCAGAAAAGAGAAGAGGAACAAATTCCATTAGGTTTCCTTGCATATCAAAGCATTAACAATCTTACCCTTCTTCCGAACTTCTATCCCGGAATAGCCTCTCCAAAAAGGAACCTAATTTCTTCCAGAATTCATCAAGTCGCGAGCTAGATTCTCTTAAAAGTCCTTCTCGTCGTTTTACTCTTAAAACAGATACGCTCAGATGAGATCTTCATTCTTTGTTCATGTGTACTAAATTAAATTCCTTGCTTTTGAGATCAGATTAAAAAAATATGCCTGAAACTATCTTTTAGATATGATTATTTCCAAATCTTTTGAGCGCAGCCAAGATTGTCTTATTTATGTGGTCTTGCTCAGTTTATCGTATCTTTTATGTAGAAGACATTCCATAAGTGGTTCACCATGTCTTTGTTGATTCATACTTTTTGGATTTGGTTTCTTTCCCATTTATGGAACATTTCTTATTTTTTTCATTTTTTTCATGCAAAGGTTTCCTTTACTCTGCTGTTGCTTTCAAGGAAAGCGAAAGTTTGACCAAAATTTTGTCAATTGATTTTTTTTTTTGTAATTTCCATAAACCCTCTTCCAGAACTCAAATTACCCCCCAGATGCTGTAATTGCTCCTCAGTTTATTGTAATTTGGTGTTTTCTCTTGGAATAATTGGTACTTAATTCAGGAAAACATATGCTCCACTCATATGGGTCATTTGTCCTATGTTCTCTCTCACGTGACAGGTGAGACGATATGTTTACCACGACGTTGTTCGGTTGGGCGATCTTGAAAAGCTCATTGACTGCTCTTATATCCAGGTTTTTTTTCCTAATTTTGCTACACACGGCTGAAGTGAATTACTCTTCTAATCGCAAAGGATAATTGTCTGGTTCTTTGTCTGGCAGCCCTATACTATAAACAGTGCCAAAGTGATATTCTTGAATCAGAGGCCACAGTCTAGGTCTTGCAAGGGCTCTGCCAACATATGCTTGACCTGTGACAGGATCCTCCAAGAGCCATTCCACTTCTGTTCACTCTCATGCAAGGTCCATGTTTTAATTGTTTTCTCCTCACCTTCCCTATTCTGACTCAGTGCTAATTTCCAAATACACTATCAAGGAGACAATTAAAACTTAATTTGCTATGCCCAACTGCTTTATTTTTTAGTGTGGAAAATCATGGAAGAACAGCATTTGGTTTGCTAAGAGAAATTCTCAGTGGGGTCTGTTTGGTTAAAAGTTGTGCTCTTTTGCTTGCGTTATCAACAAAAGTGCACATAAAATGTTAAGCTTTTCTTTAGATCATATGTGTACAGCCCATAAACTGGACGATACAATAAATGCAGGTTGATCACATGGTGTACCAAGGAGAAGATCTGTCTAGCATTCTGTATAGGTTTGATGAATCTGATTTTGCAATCTCACAATTTGAGGGATTGCGAATGGATGGCTCGGAGATCATTGATGATGATGGCCAAATTACCACGAGCTCCATCCTGGAGGACCCATCGCACTACAAAGTTTCATCCTGCTCCAACGAGGCCACCAGCAATTCTGTAGTTACACATGAACCCGAGGTGGCGATGAAGAAGAAGAAGAAAGGGCGTGGCTTTCTTCCCGGGATTGTGCTCTCTCTCAGCAGCAGGAGAAAGGGAGCTCCTCAGAGGGCTCCTTTTTCTTAGAAGAACTAGGAGATTCAAGAAATAGAGAAACTGGATTTATTAGTTATATTAGTTAAATTTAAGGCTGGCCATAATTAATATTTATCCTTTAAGTAGTGTCCTGTCGGAGAACGTGATCAGTGTTATGCTTGTATCGAGTGTTAAATTTGGTTTCTTCTTCTCTTTCTGTGCACGGGGCAATTCCATTGCTGGCCCTTAGGTGGTTGAAGATGGACTGAATTTCCTTATCAGCCTCACACTCCCACCAATTTTGCATCTATGTAATGGAACTTGCTGGTATATATGCTTATTATCTCTCATAAAAAAATCTTGTATGTATTTAATAGGGATAAATACATAATCATTCCTTGTGGTGTCTTTGTGATATACGCTCAAATCGAATTTATTGTTATAATAAAAGTATAAAATTAGTTTCTTTGATTTCATAAAGGTATAAAATTAATACATTATGAAGGGACAACTACATACGAAAGTGGGACTATAGTGACTAATTTTATATTGTTGCTATCACAAATATTAATTTGATTATCAAGTAGTATATTACGAGATTAATTTTGTATTTATTCCTATTTAATATCACAGCACTGCAACCCTATTGTGGAAATCAAGGTTTTCTTATCTGTTAGAATATTTTAGTTGGTTTTACTTCGTATGTAATTTTGTTGTATTTCCTGAGATATTGAGGTTAATGAAGCTTCTGTGAAGAGCTGAAGACTACAGTACAAAAATTGGGGATTTCCTCATAAAAGTCAAGTCAGCTTGAAGTCAGATGCAAATCAGACAGAAATGCGAATTAAAGAACGGCTCAAACAGAAATTGGTTAGTCCGTTTCTAACTAAATGAGTGACGTCATGACTGACCCAAGAAGCCCAAAACCTTCTACTCCTAACTGAAAAATACCCGTAGCATTTAACCTCATTTTCTTTGAAGATTCTATACTTAGAAAATTCCATGTAGTGTGCCTTTCAACGTGAAACTCTCTCTAGAAATCTGCTGCCCAGTTTTCTAAGTCTTTGATTGTGTGAGAATTGAAAATGGATCCTTGAAAAGTAAAACCCCTCTCTAAAAATTCTCAGTTCGATTTTATTGATCAGCACTGTTATTTCCTCAAGAAGAAATTCAAGACTTTCGGAGGTTGCGGAAATCTTGAAGGTCCAAGTGCCAAGTTCATGCGGTTGCTGTTGTTGCTGGTTTGCAATGAAGAACGACAAGATATGAATAGCTAGGTAAAGATAGTGAGTTTTTCAAATGGACGAGAGGTTCTCGATCCCTACTATGGTGCAGATCCGAACGGTGTGTTTCGGATAAGAAAGCAAGTGTTAGACTAGGATTATGGGTATTATTGAGTTTATGGATCACCTTGTATTTCGAGTTCAATAAACTAGTGAAATCGTTACCTGGCCTACGGACCCAGAGAGTTTTTATCTCTTGGAATTTGTTTCCACGAGATTTTCTCTTCGTCACCAATTTTGTGTCTTGTGGTGGTGATTGTTCTTTTAATTGTGTTCTTGTTTAAAGTGTTTCTTAGTATAAACTACAAGCTAAATTTTCAGATGTTCTTGACTTGAGAATCTCGGATATAGATTCTAAATATTTTGATCTGATCTTTGTATGATTATTTACATTGCTGTAAACGTGTGTACTGAACTTTCTAATCTGATTTGGTGTAGTTTGTGCAGAAAAAGAATTGTACATTTTGAATAGTTTTAAAGTTTAAATTGGAGAACCTATTCACCCCCTCTAGGTTCGGTTGTTATTGTATTGAGTTTTAAATCATTCCCTTTATTTGTTATATGCTTGGATTAAAAAAATTATAAAATAATCTCTATTAATATAATTTTATTTTAGAAAAGGTTAAAGTTTAGAAAGGGTAAATTTTATTATTTTCTTTTATTAATAGTATCATTATATTTTAATTAAATGCGATCTTCAAACTAACCGATGAATTTAGCTACCAAGTGCTTTTGCTTTGGCCTCAATTGGTGAAAACTGAAGACCACTTAGGTTTCAACTTCCAAGAAAAAATGGACGGCATGCCTGGCAGTCAAACGATCTCTTACGTCAAGAAAGAACTTGGGGTGGTCATCATTGAACTTGGGTGGCTGAGCCAGAATTTTTCTGGGGCCGAGTAATAAAATCATTTGGTTAAAAATAAATTAAAAATAATATTTAAATATATATATATATATATATATATATATATATATATATATATATATATATATATATAAATCTTTAACGCATTCAAATCTAAATATCTGATTGGCGTATTGCATATTCTAATTATGAATTTTAGACCTTCGCATCATTTTTAAAATTTTTAAATTAAAATGATGACAATATTTTTGATCAACTTTATATAATGAAAATATTGTTATAACTTCATTAAGTTATCGAGAGGATTATTATTAAAAAAATAATACAGAGTGTCTAATAATTGATAGTTAGAATGTGCAACGTGTAAAAAGTAATAGTTTAAGGTGTAATGTGTTAAAACCTCTAATAGTTAACGAGTAAAAAGTGTATTTATCCCTATCTAAAATGTTTATACCACCAATTATGTCCAACATTTATAAACTATAGCTCTTCTTAATAAAAAGTATCTTAGCATAAGATTATTACATTGTGATCTTATTTATTTAAAATAATATTAAAGAAAAGCTCAGTTACAAAATAAAATATTTGAAGGGTGAGATTTGGGGGCGGGGATAAATTTTTTATTAAAGATTGCGATTTCTTTTGGGGGGCGGCCACGGCCACTGGAGCTAGTATTGACATGCAGGCATAGACTTTACCTATCTCTGGCAGTGATAGGCAATGGACATAACACACAAGACAGATTCATTACAAAAAGAAAAAGAAAAAAAAAACAGGAAGTAGACAAAGAGAAAGCAGCAAGTGAGAAAACAAAATTTGAAGTCCTTGGGAGGGACGAGGGTTCACGGGCAAAGTTGAGCTAATTAGAGCAAAGAGTTATCGTTTTCTAATTGCCATCTTTGGAAATGTTTTGGACCCGTAATAGTTAAAGGATCTCTTGGCACCTTCTTTGCTCTACGAGTTTAGTTGGTGGTGAGGCCAAGCCAACGACGCAACGTACATATATAGCCAGCGTGCACTGTGCAAGTCATGCGAGATGCGTACGGCAGGTCCAACTCACTGCAGTATCCGGTGATAAAAATTATTGCAGAACGACAAAAAGGTGTCGGGTTAGGCACCCGCTCTCTTCACACAACTGTTTCTTCCGTACACTTTATACACACCACTCTCTGTTAAAGTTTATTAGTGATTTCTAAGTTCGATTGATTCCTCATTTTGTTAATACCCGGTGGCACACTTTCACTGCAGTAGATAGGTGAAGGCTTGAAATTTGAATGATCCACTTTGAGAACTCAGAGGGAAATTAAAGAAGAAGAAGAAGAAGAAGAAACCAGATCAACTCCTTTATTCAAGAGAAATCCACCCAATTCTTATCTGAGACAATCCCAAAGGTCGGCGAGTTTCTCATGGTACGTATAGTAATTAGAGACATCATGATGTGTTTCTTTTGGGTAATTGATATAATACGGTATTGAATCACCATTATCACAAATATATCTCTCTTTCTCCCTCTTTACGATGGATATGTATCCCAATCCGTCGGTTTTTCTGGCCTGCATAATATCTGTGCTGACTCCACGTGACGAGTAAGGGTAAAGGAAGGTTGGGTTCTTGAAGAATGGGTTGCTAAATGGTAAGAGTGAAGGATCTCAATAATAACAGCCGTAAAAAGCTGAAGCAGTACTACCGGCGGTGAAAATTTTTAAGGGATAGCATATGGAAGTAGTGCTTTTGTTTTGTGACAGAACGAGAGGGTGTCCTGTGATGTGGTTAGCTGGACTAGATGACAGTGACAAACCCGAGGTTTGCTGTGTTTGCGACCACATGCTGCACTGTTTGCCCTTGGAATCTTTTTAACGAGAAAATTCTGTCGCCCCAGGCCCCCAACGTATACTTGTCCAACCCCCACTGGTATCCTCGGTCTTTGCACAGTTCTTCTCTGCTCGGTCGCTTAGCTTCTGCACAATATATATAGTATATACCAGTAAATGGTACACAGTAACACAGGCAACAAGCGCTAAATTGGTTGGGTTTGTCCACTCCTACACAAAAAAAAAAAAAACAAAACAAAACAAGAGGACAGAAGAAAGTAAGCAAATTTCAAAAACCTGGTCAATGTCTGAGCAAGACGTCTGTTCGAACTTCGGCAGCTTTCCACGAATGGAAGAACAGATATATCAAGGGATTTGTTTCATGTAGTTTTTCCCAGCTTGCAGGCATAGAGCACTGAATTTATGAACTTCGTACCATATGTTGGCGTAATGGTGTCGTTTGCTACCTGCTGCGAGCCAGACCCTTCATTCTTTTTCATGCATACTATTGATTATTAAAACTGCTGCAAGGCTAGATAGCCCGTTCGTGGATTGCCATGTCCAATATGATTGATTCTCTATGAGATTACAGAGCTGTAAGGTTGCTGTCAAACATTTCAAGTACTGGGCATATGGATTTCGTCGCTTCCCTTCCATCGCATTCAACGTTTGCAGAAATGAAAACCGAAAGAGTATTTACTGTTTTTCTCCTGGACTACACAAGGAGAGGAAACATGCTGAGAGCTACTTGCCAAAAAGCAAACATTCACAGTTCTGTGCTAATACCACAGGGTCGTTGGTTTACGGCCTGCAGCATGTGATCACGAGGGCAAAGTTATTAGAGATAGTTGGAGGGAGTCAGGTGGCTCACATGGGATAGTCACATTCTATTCTGCTTCCAAGGGTACCAGCACCTACCAACCTAGGCGAAGGCAGTAGCATCATAAATAGGTGGAATGCACGGGGGAGATACACGTGGTAAAACGCCATGCAGAACATCTGAGAGGCTGAAGAGTACTGTAGTTCATCTGAGAGGCTGAAGAGTACTGTAGTTCATCTCGTCATCGATCGCCCCCAGCCCCCCTGGTTCCTCATTCAAATGACAGGGCCATGATTAAAAAGCCATAGAATACTAGTTTCAAAAGAAAAAAAAAAGGCATATTATAATGAGGGTCTTGATATGGGCACTCCTATTTTTCACAGGGAAATTGCCTTTTCTATAGTAGCAGAAGTTTTATAAATAGTGGGTCTATTGATACAGATTAGATAACAGATTATTATGGTTTTGAAGAGCTTTTTTTTCTTTTAATTTTTCTAGAATCTTTCCCAGGCAACACATGCTAAGACTTAATTAAATTACAGTACTTGTATGATAAAAAAACATCATTAATGGTTTCATTAAAAAATTGACCTGATGAATCAGCTAAAAGTTTTTTGGCCTGTGTTTTCCTAATCGACTTTGTGCAGGAATTCGAGGTCTGGAATGAAACCTCCGAGTTGTCTAAATCAATACGACATCCAAGTGTACCACAAATCAAAAACCAAATATCAACTTATTGTAAAAGTTGATTTTTATGACAAATTAAATTTTTTTTGTCTTTTGTGCTAGAAGGTACTAAAACTGATACATTTTACCTGCTGTCCTATGGTGTCTATATACGTCATTTCTTAAGAAGCACCTGCAATAAAGTGAGGACGAGGTGATAAACCCTAATAAACAAATAAGCGATCGAGGACGAGAAGATGATAAACCGTAATAAACAAATAAGTGAGGGAAACAGCAGCCATGGGCCTAGATCATGGGCTCCCACCCATATATGCAGCACTTGCAGAAAGGCATATCAGGGATGGGCTTCAATGAGCATTCCAAGGTATCAAAAATTGTACATTAGGCTTGACCAGGTCACCACCCATGAATAAATTTAGTAGGTAAAAGTAAAAGAAAAGAAAATTGAGACCTTATGGATCGAGTTTCAGATCAGATGAAGAAAAGAAGTTCGTGTTTTAGAGTTTCAAGGTGGAATCAGAAACACTGTGATTGATTTGATTAGAGCTGTTGTTTGCTTATGACCTTATGATTTTGTCACCCGCCCTGAAAATACAAAAAATAGACAAACACAGCGCCGAGACTCGTGAGTCTTGATGCAGGTCACCGTACAGAATCCAAGATAAGGCCCCCTTTGTTTTGCAGTGCTCCAATTAACCCTCTTTTTTTTATTCTAAAACTCCAATTAACCCTCACTTTGAAACGATACAACGGGCTGGTTATACTTGACGAGGTTCCTACTTCCCTCCCAGTCAACATCATCAACTGGACACACTGCCCCAACAATCAAATTGGACCCCAAATTGACTTTCCACCCCGACATACAGACTGAATTTCCACCCCCACTGTAATTGACTACTATTATTGTCGGATCTCTCAGTCGGTTGAATTTGAAATCTTTATGAGTTTAATTTTTCACAATCCCATATCAACTCTAACCACTAAGAAACTTGGCAATTATGAGTTTGGTAAATATATTTGAGGAGCTAGTTAGAGTTTCAAAGTTGATGAAAAAAATTTCAGACTTGATTGGGTTTGAGTGTTAAAATTTTAATTTTATTAAAAAAATTATAAAATAATTCTTCTTTTAATAAAATAATTTTATTTTTATTATAATATTCATTCAAAAAAATTTTTCTTCATACTTTTTCATTAAATTCAATAAATTATTTTTATTTTTTCACCGAATTTTTATATTCCAAAATTTTGGCACTCAACCACTCTTATTAATTTCCTGTTTCGGGAGTATTTGTAGTTTCGCCTTCTTTTCTTCTAAGGGGCAGAATAAAGCAAGGGTGGTGGTGGTTTTGAGATCCATGCAGTAAAATTAAACTCATACTGGGCATCCATGGCCGCGTTTACCTCTTTCAGGCGACGCTGACAATGTTATTGAACACTAGCTAGCGAGGCTGATTCTGAAAAGGCAGAAAAAACCAAGAGAATTAGAGTTGTTTTTTAGTCCAGAAAGAGACCCAGATTAGACGTGTGGGAGACAAGAAAATTTGAACCAGGATTCTATGACAGTCGTTTTAATCGAACACCAGGGACATGTCTTACTCACATGGTATGTATAATCGCTCTCCAGTCAGTCGTTCAGTTACATTTGTTTCCAGAGTAACTTGCCCACAAAGAGCCTGTAAGGGGACACTTGACATGGGGCCTAAAGTTGAACTGCAGAAGCGACCTTTGCTAGGAAAATAATTGCTCGGTGGCCCCCCCTAAGCAAGCGATTCCAGTTTCTCCCCGTTATGTAACGGGCATACGTTTTGCAAGTGCTTTTAGAGATCATTGGTCCATTACACTATTAATCTGCAGACAGACTGCAATACAGGAAGGAAGCAAGAAATAGTGGTCGATATTTTTTAAGAGTACCATACCACAATTTTCAAGGTGATTATGCAGCAGATGATCTCAGATAAGGGGTATGTTCGTTTTCACCATTTTTTTAGGATTCTAAGTATATTCACAATTCTACCACCGAACATATTCAGAATCCAAACACAAAAACCAATACATTTTACACAATCTCCAACAATTTTTTAATTTTTTATTCAACATAAATTTTCTCTCTCTATACTTTTTCACATATCTCCAATACTTTTTTATTAAACAATTACATCAAATCATTTCTCTCTCCACTTTACACAAACATCAATAAAATACTATTCAACATAAAAATTCATAACTTCTCTAAAATCTTACATTTTTTCTCAAAACGAACATCACCCAGGAAAATATTTGCGTCTGCGCGCTTCGGACCGAATCAAATCTCAAGTGAGTGTTTCTGTTTTCTGGGAACGTAAGCGGTAGTTAATGTTTTAATGGTATGATTTGATCGTGTCTGTTTCTCTGTCGACCGTATTTGAATGCAGATGTACCCTGCAATTCTAAAACGTCAATTACATCAGATATCTTTTATTACGCTTTATGTGGAGTTCTAATGGGATCTTACGTACAGTGAAGGGAAGTCGAGATAAGGATACAGGAAAGAGAAGTGAAGATAAAGCATACAGAAAAAAGGGAGCCAGAAAAAACTAACACCAATTAGGTTTACAAGGAGGTTATGTTTTTTGTGACAGACCTTCCAATATTTCACAGGAAAACTCAATTGAGTCTCTCATCCTAAAATCTGTCACAAACCCCTTAACTTCAATTTAAATGACCAAGAAGAGAGTGAAAAAAAAAAACAAAGATTTATATAGTTTTTCTTTCTGGGACAAGCCTACAAGGTTTCAGGGGGGCATCCATGACCTCAGCTTCTTAAACACTGCATAATTGTGAAAGAGAAATGAGAAACCAAGGCAAGATGGGGAATACGATAGAATAATCAAAATATTTCAGTGGGCGATAAGGTAGATTTTGTTCAGGCCAAGAAAATACAAAGCAGAAGAATGAGTTGTTCAATTTCCTAATGATTGATGCGAGAAAGCAATAAGGAAAGGTTGTCTCCCGTTAACAAATCCGACTAGTGGGTTGGGGCTTAGATGGGACTTGGGAGACATCAGACATCCGTATCATAGTGCTACACCTACAGCTAGTCTTTTCCAACTTGGAGCAGCAGCTGGATTGGCCTACCAGGGATGTCTCTCTCTCTCTCATGGCGGCTTATTGGGTCACCTCTTCCAGACAGCCCTTTGCTCTTTCTCTTTGTCACCATCACCAGTTTTCTCTTTTTATGTTAAGTCACTGTCATATACTCTGTCCCACCTTGTCTGAAAAAAAGCCTTGCCACAAAACAAACAATTTAATATAATTATAATATGCAGGGAAAAGGAAAACAAAAATACTGCAAATTGGCTAAATTATTTTCAAGCTTTGTCACTAGGAGATGCACGTCTGCAGTATTTGAAGTTAACCAATACAGTAACGTTTGATTGTTAAAATTTTGTAGTGTTTAAATTATTAGGATGTTTGAGTTAGTAAAAAAAGGTGAAGAAATGATTGGAATAAAAAATTTTAAAGTAAAAAGTGATGATTTAATGAAAAAAAAAATTTAGAACCTAAAATTTTCTGCTATACTGTCTGCAGCCTGTGAGGCGTTTACTAAATACCAACTTCCAATCTTGAATGGTAATCTCAATCTCGGCTTGATTATCAGAGGAATTAGCCAAGAGTTACTCAAAGACAAATTCAAAGATCGAGAGAGAGAGAGAGAGAGAGACCACCCATTGCACACCCTCCCTCTCCTCCAACTGACAAAACAAAAAAGGGAGAGAAAATACAACCTTTTTTCTTGCTTTATTGATTTATACGATTTTACACATACATTCGTCGGTGAGTAATGGAAGACATGGGTGGCCATTGTCACACTGCTCTTTTCCGTAACAGGTTGAAGGAGGAGGTGGAGATGGACCCGATTTCAGATATTCCAGACTATCATTGTCCCAATCCTTTGACCCAACAGTGTACGCCTGTCAGCTTCTATCCTGCTCCTTTGACCCTATACACCACCTGCTACTCCTACCAGCCTATAGCCCTATTGGTTGGCATCTTTCACTTTCACATAATGGCTGGAGAGTTATCTGAAGCATTAATTATACTTCGGGAATTCGAATTTTACAGAATCAAAGAGTGAAAAAAGTTGTGGCTACAAGAGTGAAGGGAAGAAGCAAAAAACTACAACTTCATATAGTGTTAGAAAAGGTTATTCGTACGAGCAAAAAAGTTCGCTTGAGCAGAATAGCTAGCATGGCAGGCGTCTATAAAGATGGTCATCAAGCAGATTATTAGGTTTCTTAAATCGGTTAGAAGATAGGTTGCAAGATTCGATAATTATGTTATAAGTTCTTGAAAGTTGAAGTACTTAGGTTGTGTTTGTGTTGTAAAATTTTAGTGTTGTTAAAATTTTAGGTATTGAGTTTAGTGAAAAAGTGAAGAGAGAGGTAATTTTTTATATTTTTTTGTAGTAAATAGTAATGATTTGATGGGGAGAGAGAGATTATATTGTAATATTTAATTGTGTTAAAATTTTAGAGGAGGTAAAATTTTGGTACACAAACGGACCCTTAATAAGTTGAGTTCCCTGGCTGTATTCAATATGCCTCTGTTAATCTGTTTTTACCTTGGCAATGACAACCACACTGCCTTAAATGAGGAGTTAATATCAAGGACTAAAGTATACAGATAGAACAAGTTGCATACGGATTTTTCAAACGTGAAAGGGAAAAGAGAACAAGCTCCAAGCATATGGGGAAATTGGGAATCATGTAGGCACTGTTAGGAAACCAGAAGCCATGGCATGAAGCCCACCATCAACCCGATCTCAACGGATTAATAAAACCCCTCATCCAGTTAGAAGGAAACTGTTAATAATCATATGTTAGAAAAGAAAAGGATAGGCAAATATGTCATTATATGGGTCAAGATGGTTCGTGACCACAGTTTTTGTAACTTGAACTGGAATTCATAGAGCTCATGTGAAATCACCAGGGGTAAAATTTGGACAGGTTCTTTTGTGTTAGAAAAGGTGATTGCTGCAGAACTCATCAGATAATATGTAAAACCATACCCAAATTTTAAATAAATATTAAGGGATTTTCGTTTGGTAAAGATTTTTAAGAAGATTTTGATAAAATTGTGAATATTTATGTAGATTGTAGTTTTATAAATTTTTGTGTAAAAGTCAGTGAAATTTTTTAAAGATATTTAATTTTTGTTAGAATCTATAAAAAAAATTGTAGAAAGATGAATTGATGTAACTGTTTAATAAAAAAGTATTGAAATTAGGTGAAAAAGTATAGAGAGATAATATTTGATATAATTTTTTAAAAAGTATTGAAATTTGTATAAAAAAATTGTTGGAGATTGTGTAAAAAATATTGGTGTTTGCGTAAGAATTTTTGAGATTTTAAATGTTCGTTTTATACATTCGTTGAATCCTATTGTATTCTAGAATATTTTTGCAAACGAACCTGGCCTAAAACAAAAAAATGTGGGATCATCTAACAATTGCAGAATTTTTTTTCATCCCCTTTAATCTTGGGGGTGTTTTGCCGGTCCTTAGTGGCTAAAAACTTTGTATTCCGTAGATAATTCAAGTCTATGAGAATTTAAAACGAAGACTTTAATTAGCCATATGCTGTGAAGAAATTTACATGATGTAGGTTGCAAAATGCTCGCCAGAGACCCTCATCTTAGAACAACCTTCAACTTGATCTCCACCTGGTTTCTTACATTCCACTGCATGCCAGATTTAAAGAACCATTTGTGAGGTTATTAGTCACTTTTTCCCAAAAACACACTCAGGAAAAGGAAAATGTACGCCAAATACTAGATGTAATACCTGCAACTCATTAATTTCCTCATCTGTGAGTGAACGTTCCATGGACCGGTAAGCAATCCTATAACAATGACTGGTCATTCCTTTCTTGTTGGTGAAATTGTCTATCAATTGCACCTGAGAGTCACCAATAGGTTTGGATCAGGTGGCATCTCCAGCCCCCCTAAGCACGGGGTGGTGGCCAAGGTCAGGGGTCCAACCCTTGGATGCATGAGTAAATTTACCAGGGCAAATATAAAACACCAGAACTGGGGAAGGTCAGAATCATTCAGCAAGCGTTCGATTACCTAGCCCTAGCAACCACTCGTTGACTCCTTACTTATGGCATGGACACGGACCAGCCACCACTAAATGCACGCAAAATGAATGTTCCTTTTGTCTTTCGTAAGATATTAATGCACAAATCCATCTCTCCAAAAGAAGCAACCCTACTTAACGTATCTACACAGAGATACCAGAATCAATTGTAATTGGGTCGAAAGATAAAAGTGAAAGTGATGTAATGGATGCAACATATTGACTCCTATAAGAAGATCAGAAAAAGTACTTATTTAAATGCCTTCAATTCCGCTAATGCCCACTGCCCAGGCACACCCTATCTCTCAATCAGAAATTCATAATGGACCCAATGTCTACGGATAACAAAGTACACGAATTATTAGGTAAACATAGTGATTAAAACACATCTAAAGTTCTAGAAACTTCCACTGAGAATAATATTAAACACATACCTCCTCAGCCAGATCTCCAGCAACTCCTCTGACAATTTCGCATAAATTGTTTTCTGTGAACGCTTCACTGATCCAAAAACTTATGTCTTTGTAACAAGGAGGATACTGAAAAAGAATGCAATAATTTCAAACCACCATAATAAAAAGTATTGTAACAAGGCTTTTCTTCATTCATTGCTTTTTTCTTTCAATATATAAATAAGTCAAATTTAATTTGATGAAAGAATGCCACGCACAATAGGTACAAAGCATCATAACAAAACCAAATACTGTACTGCCTTCCCTTTCAAACAAGAAGTCTTTCATGCAAAATTCCCAATTGAGTTTCAGAGGAAAAGATCCCAATAATACCTTCGAAAATGGCTTGAATTTCATTCCCAGCTCTCCATTGGAAAACTGCATACAAAATGCTTGAAATTGGATATTAGAAGTGATCGAGAACGGTTTGACCAGTTATGAGAGACTTCTTATGATACCAGGTGCATTATCAGATCCAGATTTTCAAATTCTAAACGAAGATTTTCATTCACAAACAAAAAAGCATAGCAGAGAAGCAAAAATAAAATATTTCAATTGATGGCTTGAGGAATGACCTGTGAGGTAAATCGCTCATCAGTTGACCAGAAAAGCCTAATGTCTGGTATGTCAAATAGAACCATTGCCAACCTCTCTAATCCGAGACCAAAAGCCCAGGCAACATTATCCATTTTGCCACTTCTCTTTAATATTTCTTGCTCTGTCACACCGCAACCCAAAACCTCCAGCCATTTTTCCTGACATGATATTGGGCCTTGGACAGTGAATTACATTCAGAGATTCAAAAGCACAGACAGTATCTAGAGAGGATATAGAGAATGATATGGAAAATACTTCCATCAAAGCCATTGAGTTCAGAGAATACATTTTTTGAGGATATATATGGAAAACAACTCATTGAATGAAGCAGAAACCAAGCAAAGTGCAAAACAGTGTAGTTCAGTACCAAGAAGATTCAATACTTAATTTAGGCCAGGTGTCAACTTTTATCAACAGTAGCCAACAGTAAAAAGAATCAGATACTAAGATAACCTGTAAGGGTTGGTACAGAAGCATTTTTATGGAACTGACTTATAACGGCTACCCAATGCCTGGGAAAAAGCTGTCCAAAAAGCATATAACAACCCAAGGCTGTGAGCCAAGTAAATAATAGGCGAAGTGATTTATGGTCACCAGTAAAATGCCTGTAAAACCTAGAACTAGCCATTCTTCAAAATAAACCATCCAACAGACAAGATGGAACAGTTTTTTGACAAGGTCTAGTTAAACTGTAATTTAAGCTTGAAAGCCTTCTGGAAAAGAACTGGAAGCCAAAGCTAACATCTAACTAAGCTAGAAGAAAGGATCATAATTCAAGTTTTGAAGACTCCCACCTACCCAACAACCTAAACTAAACACACAAGTTCGAAAAAGCAAATTCACCTCAATCCCTTAATACAATATTAACCTTTAGAAGCCTATATACATAACTGAAAATGAAGATAGAAATTACAAATTTGTCATATCTTCTGAAATTCAACACACTAGCTAGAATGGTAGTGTATATGAACGCAGATAGGGAAGAATGGTGAAAAAAGGCATGTTTACTAAACCCCAATTAGCTGGAAAGAGGATAGGTAGAACTTTCTCCAATTTAGCTGGGATAAGCCATAGTTGAGTTAAGCTTTCATAATAAATCATACCATGTCATCGGTTACACCAGGTCATCAAATAAAGTTATGTAACTTACCTACAGGAACACACTACAGCAAGGATATGTATAGTGCACTATACTATAGACACTATCCCCACACCTATATGAAGTGTGTATGGATCCAAGCAACACCAGGTTCCACCAATGCAGAAAGTATGTTATTCGATTCTCGCAAACTGGAACCGACTCCTTTGAAGAAGCGTAAGTCCAGTTCAACAAAACTCGTATCATCTGAGCAATTTTTATCTTTTATTCTTAATTTCACTTCTATGTTTTCATATCTTAATATTATCTTACTGGCATAATCTCAATTTTCAGATTTCCTATGAAGTTATTGACTAGGACAAGTTTGCAATACTAGGGAATCATACAGGGCCCTGTATAAAAGAATAGTAGCTTTTTTTTCATGACTTATATTCTTCCTAAGAACTAAAAATGAAACATTCTGACAAAATGACCAAACAAAAGAGAGGAAAAAAGAAAGGAACAATGCCACATTGAACATATATCATAAAGTACCAAAGCTATATGATATATAAAGTTAAAGAGAGGCAGGAAAAAGAAAAGAGGGGAGAAGACCGGGGGGAGATCAATGGCATACCTGAAAATATATCTCAAGTTCAAACGATGGATTGGTGAATGGAAAATAAGTATCAATCCAACGCATTTCCACAGAACCTGGTAATTTCAGTAAATTTTTAACTCATAGGGTTCAAAAAGTAGTATATTCTCCAAGGTAGGCATAAAGCCTGACAACAAAGATTATGACATTGGTGGAACTTTACACAATTAGCTTCGTCTAAATCCAAATTACCATAAAGCTTAAGAAAGAAAATTGTGACAAATTATTAGGATGCTAAGAAATTAATTTCTAAGCCCAGATTCGAGTATCTGGATACGATTCTTTAGGAAATTGCAAATTATTCTCCACCTTTCAGTTCTCCTGCCTCGAATCGCAAAACACAAACTTATGCTGGTTGTTTTCCTACCTAAACTAATTCTTCTGCCTTTCAATTTCATTTTTTCCCGATTCATAAAATTTTCTACTAGAGTACACCCCGTGGAGCAATCTATCCTATAATGTGTAGATGTGCTCAGAAAGGTTTCCCGTCTAAGTTTACCAAATAGATGGCGTGCCAAACCCTCAAGACATTTTTTCAAGTCCTCAGCTACATAAGACGTGGCATCTACGCCAGATATCTCCCAATCAGCTGGCGAAAATACACGAACACCTTCCATCTAAATATTCACAAAACAAACTCATCAAATTAGATGAAGAAGGTAACTTGGCTATATAATTCTGACTTGGGATAAAACCTGATGAAACACTGGGTAGTGAGTTGAGTCTATGGAATCTCTACGGTAAACATCTCCAGTTACAAGGAATTGAGTGTGCCCATTTCTCAGTAGCTCTGCTTGATGAGCACTTGTATGACACCTCAAAACAGTTTGAGAGTCAACATAGTATGTATCGTTATAACTCCTGCTTACATGATCAGCAGGAACCAAGACATCATCAAAATTCTGCAAGAAGGCCACTTACCCATCAAAAAATAGAACCACTTAAAACTCCCCTAAAAAAAAAGAAAACAATTCAAATGATCAACATATGATGATTTCAGAAAAGGTAGGAGGATAAGAGTAAAGAAGACTGGACCTGTGATAATTGACAAAAGTTGGAAGTATAACATCCGTGAAAACAGGATTAAACATTTTGAATCTTGTAATTTGAACAGTATCTACTGAAATTGTTAAGTTCAGATGATTCTAATCAACAAATCCATGCACTTGACGCAGTCAAAGATGTACCAAATCATTGCAACATGGGATCAAGAGCCTTATTTTGGAACTTGTGCTCCTCGTGGATTTTGGAAACCAGAAGTCCAATTTGCAGGAAATGAGAAGTTTTGTGAAGGTAATCTCATCCCTGATCAAAATTAAAAATTGCATACAACTAAAGAATCTACCATGGCAATCATAGTTATATGTGTCACCGACATATCCAGACATCATACGAGCAGCACTAATATTAAAGAGAGAAGCCATCATAAACATGCAATTAGTCACGAATCACTTTATGAATTTTATGACCATACCTGTTTTACAGTTACAATTGGGCAGAGATTGTCAAATTTATCGAACTTGTTGGAATAACTGGTGTCAAAGTACTCATATATTGCATTCTTCAGTATTCCAATTGGATGCTGATCCCTTCTATGAAGTTGCATACCAAGTTTTGAAAAAATTGTGTCTGGGACATTGTTTGTAGGGTCATCCCTCACCACATCTAGAAATATATTGTCCACAAATATAGAACAAGTCAATTCGTGCCAAGATAACCAAAACATATAATGACGCATGTGAAAATCCAATAGGTTCAGAAATTGTTTGAAGTCAGGTGATGGTTTTAAGGCAATCCAGACATACCCCACAATCCTCCAAACTGAAAGCCAAACAGCGTAAAAGCTAAAAAAGATATAAAGTTGAAGTCTAATTTCGAAGAACTTGCATTTCCAAATTTGTCGTCGGGCTTGCAATCAGAAGAAATTGAGTGTAATAGCAACCCAGACTATCATGCCAGAAATAAAACTCTGCAAATTCTTATTGGTAAAATGCTGTCAACTATTTTACAGACTCGATATCCGAATATTACAATTGAAGCAATCCGACAGATTAAGAAAACCTAGTATACGAATCTTAAATTCTCATTACCAAAACAAAGAATCATAAACTCACGCGTACACAGCAGTACATCAAACAGATCAGAAAAACCCAATCACCCCACAAGGCATGGCAACCGCATAACAATGAAAAACAAGCCCACCCGGGTACTAAAAATGGTCTCCGAGTACATAAACTACAAGTGCAACCATAAAAGAATAATTGGGAAACACAAAAGACTTCAAAAACCAGATCATCCACTATATAAATTGATAATTCACTGAATACCAATCATAGTTTATGCGAAAAAGATCAAAATTTTGGACCAACGCCGTTCATAAGATTGCAAACCATGAAGAAAAATCTAAATGCACAGCAATCCCAAAAGTAGAAACTAATCTAAAACCCGGACAAACGCCGATCATAAAGCTGTGAACTTTCTGAAGGGGATAAATAACCTTCTCGACCAATCTTAACTCCACCGAGTTCGAGCACTGAGGCCACCGGTTGTCTCCATTTCTTGCGGTGAAGCGCAGAAGAAGAAGAGGATGGGGAAGGAATGCAAGAGGTGAAGCTTCTGAGGCCATTTCTGGAGAGAAAGAGCAAGGTTCTTAGAGTGGCATGAGCTACTGACATAGCCATTGGTATGCTCTTACAGGAAAGACGGTTCTGTTAGTACTCTTTATCGATGCGGGGTTCAGTCATTCGTGGCAGCGTCTGAAAACCCCGATGGGCTCCACCTGTTTTGGGTCCCCGGGTCTGGATTAGCGGGTCAAGCTTTTTTTTTCTTCAATCTTCTTAAAATTGGACGAGTCGGGTATTTGTTCATTTATTTATTTCCTTCTTTCTGGGCGATGGGGTGGGTTTATTGCACAGCCATCGTCATGCTTTGTAATTCTGAAGGTTTTTTTTTTGTAGGCAAACCGGGAAAATAAACAAGGGAAGAAAGAGAAGAATAGAAAGTAAGTCCAATATTCAAACTCGTTATTCGTTCAGCTGAAGATAAGAGAAGAATAAAGGTCCACCACAAATTATTGCGTGGTTTCTTGAAAGAAATTGGCTACTGGGAAAGTAAGAACAAATTGTTATAGTTTGATCTATTACAGAATCTTTTAGATTTGCAGTGACTAGGTGAAATCGTTTTGTGCTAATGCAACCATTCTTCACTTTGCTTCAAATCCTGTCTTTCATGGAAAATCAATTATGTTGAAATTAATCACCATTTTGTTTAGAAAATAACTCATCCAAATAGTAACTTTAAATTCTTTCTACACTACAAATGTCAATTGGCCAGTGTCTTCTTCTCTTATAGGAGATGCAGTTCTTATTCCAAACGAGGACTACTATTTGATTTCTTTAGGCATTTGAGAATTGGTATATTTCTACATAAAGGCATATATTTCTTGCTGTTGTGAAACACACGCACAAGCACATTTATACACAAAATAACTTCAGAGAGTCAATGCCAATGAGCTTTAGCTCAGATGACACCTCCTCCCTTTGGGGAGGGATAGATCCGGGGGTTAGGCTTAGTCCTGCTTCTTCAATTTGCCTAGAAAAAAAAAAAAAAAAACTTCAGAGAGTCAATAGTTTTTCCTCCATTGTCCTCTATCTAGTCTTTCTGTTGAAACCCAGACACGAACAACCCAAATATAACAATATGCTTCAATTCCATAAGCATAACAAGAATATCTCCATCTTGAACGCAATCCTTCTCCCCCCAAATGAAATTCTTATTCAGTGCTCTAGAAGTAAATAAGAGATAACTACACAGAATCAAGGAGTACATAAAAGATAACTACACAAACTTGCCTCAGGACCCAAAAGGCAAGTGAACAAACGGAAACAATCTCTTCCATTTGTTGACTTTTCTTTAAAATGCTACAAAGGCATCAAATTAAAGATCATTTGCATCCATTCCCCCGGGAATCTTCAGTCAGTCCTGCCAAGGATATGACACAAAAGTTAATTGCTGGGCCAAAACTCCATATTTTACAACCAAAAGTAAGATGGGACGGATGCTTCCTCTGAACAAGAAAAAGCATCTCATCCAATTCACATTCACATCAAACGAGTTCAGCCAGAGCAAAAAGAAGAAAAGGAAAAACACCTCTAAAAGATATGGGTCAAGGAAAAATAACTACTGGGTAAGGCCAACTAGAGAGACAGTATGAATGATATATAGATAAACCCCAAAGGCATAAAGATGATGCCAAGTGGATAAATAATGAATTACTTGTAGAGTTTCAACATAGTATCCTTCAAGCGAGCAACATCAGCACCAATTACTTCAGCAGCCTTTTTCCCATCTCGGAAAAATTGGAGGGTTGGCTGAAGCAAAAAAGGAAAAGAAAAAAAAAACACACAAGTCAGCTTAGCAACGCACACCATACACATACCTATACGGTTATCAAGTATAAAACTCCGAATCCTATAACACTCCATATCTTCTTAACAGATTGAGATTTGTTTTACCCCCATTAGATTATGTCCTGCCTATGCTTGTCTTCCAGGCCAAATTTCATCTTGATCATATAGCATTTACCGTTCAAACCATAAACTCATGCTTCAAACACAAAAAGAAAGATCGAGATGTTTACCACAGAGGAAATATTTAGCTTGATCAATACGTTTCCAAGGCCTTCCTGCAAATAGAATATAACCCAAGTAGTCCATGAATTTCGATGTATGACAAGGAATGATACCATGAACCACAGAGAATTTTAACTCTTCAATGAAGCAGCTATGTAGCATGATAACAAAGACATAAAATGCGAGACAAGACAGGTAAGAACCCACCCCGTCGCCCAAATGCCAGAAAAAAGGAAATAAATAAATGAACGAATACCCGACTCGTCTAATTTCAAGAAGATATTGAAAAAACTCGGTCTTACCACCCCAAGAATGTCTATATCATCATACTAAAAAAAGTTTATTTAGCAATATTTCATTTATTGTCAGTGTCATGGTATTAATTTATTTCCAAGATAAACGACATTTTCCCTCCATAAGGTACCACCTCTATGTCATTATTCTGTAGTTCATCGCAACTGGGATATTACTTCAAAGTTTTTATTTCAGTTTCCCTCTTCATTTAAAAGCAACCATCACCAGACAGAATTCCTCATTTCTCCACCCCCCCACCTCCCCTTCTCTCCCTCCCTTTCTTCCATTCCATTTCCTCTTTCCTATTCGGCTATTCTTAATCAGAGAGCTTCACAAATTTGCATGATCTCTTAGGGTACTGGAACCATGTTCCAATACAGGAACTATTTTATCTAGGTACAACCCTCGTGGAAAAAAATGGGCATTTGACGACAAAATAAATGTTCCCCCCCCCCCCCCCCTTTAAAAGACAATGAACCTTTCCTCCTTTTTTTCAGTAGCCACACTTCTCTTCCAAGTTGATGTATCCATCTAAACTCTCCCTCCCTTTTGGCATGGCCTACCAAAAAAATCGCATTTCTTTACTTTCATTTCTTCTTATGGGTGAAATTCTTAACATGTCTATGCATGCAATCGTTTCATAAACAATTTGTTCATAGTAAAATTCTTCACATAGAATCTGTGAATTACATTAAAATATATCAACATGTAAATGTTAAAAGTCTAACAGAGAACATGTTAAAGGATAAAAGAAGAAGCAAAGTATACTGGTCTGTATTTTACGTGAGCTATAATGGAATGATTTGTTTCAAAAGGACAGAAAAGAAACGGGTGGATATACCACTCTATGACTTACTGTCTTTGAAACAACAATCATATCAAATGTAAAAGAGATATATAGAATAACAGACCAAAAAAATTGCTGTTATAATGTATCACAATTTGTAGATCACGAAACCCATACTGAAGTACCTCTATTTCAGACTTGGAAACAAAATTCTTTTTTAGGTGATTGTAAAGATTTATACATATATCATATGATGAACATGCAGTGGTGTTGAGTAAATTTAACTAACTGGAAAAGCCTACATTCCAGCACCCTAAATCCTCCCAACCTGGTCGATGTCAATCTTATACATCCTCACGTGAGGGTATTTCACACTCAACTCCCCAATTAGAGGAGAGATGAGCCTACCTGCACAGTTAGTACCATCATTCTAGGAAACAAGAAAGTTATACCATCAATCAATGAAAAAAAAATTGAAACGTGGAAGGAGCTGGTGATGAAATCCAAAAACAAAGCATTATGCAATTCAAAATATTTGATAAACCAAACCAAATGTTAGAAATAAAAATTTTAATTTTGATAAGTGAGACATCCAGTAGAAGAATAACCAATTGGATTAATTGTGTTAACTCACTTATATTTTAAAACATTACAAGGAGACTTCTATTTATAAGCATACAAACTCACACACCCCACATTGCTAAGCAATGTGGGACTCCTACTTTCAACACTCCCCCACAAACTCAAGGTGGACAAACCGACAAACCATGAGTTTGAAATTACAAAAATAATTACAGAAAAAATAATTACAAAGATTGCCGGTACTAAGCCGGGAAGTTGCCGGTACTGCGCCGGGAGGATGCCGGTACTGAGCCGGGTGGTCGCCGATACTGAGCCGGGAGAAAGCCAGTACTGAGCCGGGAGAAAGCCGGTACTGAGCCGGATGGTCGCCAGGAGGTAACCGGACTAAGCCGAAAACCTTGCTCCGATACCATGTTAGAAATAAAAAATTTTATACTTGATAAGTGAGACATCCATTAGGGGAACACCCAATTGGATTAATTGTGTTAACTCACTTATGAAAAAAATGTTATAAGGGGGCTTATATTTATAAGCCTAAAATCTCACATGCCCACATTGCCTAATCAATGTGGGACTACAAATATTTCAACACTGCGCCGAGAGGATGCCGGTACTGAGCCGGGAAGTTGCCGGTACTAAGTCGGGAGAAAGCCAATACTGAGCCGGGAGAAAGCCGCTATTGAGCCGGGAAAGTTGCCGGTACTAAGCCAGGAGAAAGCCGGTTGAGCCGAGAAAGTTGTCAGTACTGAACCGGGTGGTCGCCGATACTGAGCCGGAAAATTTTCCGGTACTAAGCCGGGAGAAAACCAGTACTAAGCCGGATGGTCGCCGGTACTAAGCCGGGAGAAAACCGGTACTAAGCCGGATGGTCGCCAGAAGGTAACCGAACTAAAGCCGAAAACTTTCCTCTGATACCATGTTAGAAATAAAAATTTTAATTTTGATAAGTGAGACATCCAGTAGCAGAATACCCAATTGGATTAATTGTGTTAACTCACTTATATTTTAAAACATTACAAGGGGACTTTTATTTATAAGCCTACAAACTCACACACCCCACATTGCTAAGCAATGTGAGACTCCTACTTTCAACACCAAATAATTAGAGACTTACAAGGTCCACACCAGACTGCTGTGAAATAGAAAACCACTGGCAACGTTTCATCTGCAAAAACAAAATTGTAGCAAAAAATATCCAATCACGGACGAAGCCAGAAATAAAGCTTGGGGTGGGGAGAAGGGAAAAAAAACACTAAAAAAAAGGATTTTTTTTCTTGAAGGAAAATCACTCTCTTTTGGCTGATTTTGGGGCGCCTGCCCCCCTCGCCTTCCCTGTATCCAATGATATGCTTTGTCCAGAAACTAAGCAGTAAGACGTTTGCGAAGGAAGGAAATAGATACAAGAGGAACTTGTTCTTATTTTAATTTCACTTCCACCATTGGACTATACAATGGCGCCCTAAAAGGAATATCTTTGGGAGAAAAAATGACAGAAGAGCATGTGTACCTTGAACCTCGGAAAGGGCGCCATTGAATTCAGTTTCCGACTTGATGAGAGCAATGTTCGATGGACCTGAAATTAAATAATTGACTCGGCATACAATACAGGACAAAATCTTTGATGGTAGGGGAAAAATCTTGGGTAACAAGAGAGGAAAAAAAATCAGCAACAAAACTACACGAAAAGGGAAATGCATCAGATTGATATTTTGCCAAGTCCACTAGTATTAAGGTCTTACGCACACGTAGTCATGCATGTCAAATTCCAGAACAATCCTATGCCAGTTACCATTCAATATACACTTATCCATCCAATTTAAGAAGAAAACGCCGTCTACAATTGCAGGTACCAGAGGAAGAGGAAAGCGGTCGGAACAACAGGAATGGAAGCTTCGAAAAGTGGAAGCTTGTGGCGGAGGTGGATTTGGAGAACATTGAGGAACCGGAGGATAATGGTTTAAAAGGAACCGAAGGCGAAAATAGTGGTGTTGGAACTAACGGAAGTAGCGTTTCAGAGGAACTAAAATTATTGGAAGGAAGATTAAACGGCAGTGCAGTGCAAAGCTTGTTGTTGCGAAGGGGGTGGGGCAGGGGAGTTGGGACCTGAGAATTGAACTTCTCGCCATTTTCTCTGCTCTCTCTGACTCTCTCTCAGTATACTCAAAATTGTGTAGAAGGGTTTAGAGAAGCGACTTGTTTGTTTGTGCTTCTTTTTTTTGGGTGAGCTGAGAAGCGACGTTTTAATTTTGCATTCATTTGTGTCCGAAACAGGTTGGTGGACCGGGCCTCGCGGAGATAGTACAGCAGTTTGTGTTAAAAGAGCTGCTTCCTACATACTTGTGGACAATACCCAAGCAAAGGCTTACAAAAAAAAACGGGTGATTGGAATTTGGGCAACATAAGCCCAGCTTGGAATCGGTCTAACACTCAAACCTGCAACCTTTGATTGATACAGAGAACAGACAGTGGCGAAGGAAAAAAAAACAAGGGCCGGAAAGTTTTTGACCGAAGTTCTGAGTACTAGAAACAGTATTATGGTATACCACGAGTCCGTCAACAGTAGCAAGCACGCTGCACAAATTGGATGCAATGTTCATGGAGTTGACCTCATGAATTATGATGGCTTAAACCTATGCTCGAGCTTCCCAAACGACATGCCATGTGAGACATACGTGCATAGTGACGATGGAATCCAATTTGGTAGAACTTTGGCCGACTCCATACCCATGATAGGAGTCGTTTGGTGAATGCAAGAAGCTTCGGCCAAAACCACCCCAAGGGCCGGACGAGCCTACAGTAAAGCCTCTCTTCAAGGCCCTAAATCCTCCCAGTTAACCAAAAAGTAATCGAATAGAACCTAAGCTTTCGTGCACCCAAGGGATTCGTGACAATTCACGTACGCTTTCCAGCCCACAATTCTTAGAGAAGATGTAATCTGCCCCGGCCGTCTGTCTATATTCTGATCAAGATAACTATGACATGGTCAGGCATGCCGGTATGGAGTAAATAATTAATGGTACGTTGGTGATCGTAGTCTTCTGCCCTGTCTTATTTCGATCTGCTGTTGAGGAGGATGTCCCCATTGCAGCACTAAGGATTCGCAATAGTGCCAAGAAACATAGGCAGCTGGTCCATGGACAACCTCAATACCACTAGGCACTTGCCTTTTTCTAATTTGTTCTTTTCGTCGTTTGATGAGCTATAATTTGATACCGTTTTCTTCAATGGAAGCACTTACGAATGTGGTGGTACTATAAATGAATAAACAAATAGACATATATATATATATAGATAGATGTTTCGTTTTAGGCTAACTCAGTGGGTCGTGATAGAGCATGCAAAGACTACTATATATATATATATAGATGTTTCGTTTTAGGCTAAATCAGTGGGTCGTGACAGAGCATGCAAAGACTACCATATACATTAATAGAGATAATGCCAAGGCAATCATTTTCAACGGAGAATGGTGCATTTGCGAATTGGGATAGCAGCAAAAAACCCAGATAAACTCCATTTTGATGTGGTAACTAATCTGTCATAACTAATTTTGGCAGTTGACATTGCACCAACTATCTGGTTCTAGATCACCTGCCCCTGCCAATTCAACATCGAAATCCTACATCAAGCACCCCTGATAACGACAATATTCCACACAGAGAGCGTGTGTTCGTGGATTGAGTAGCTTTCAAGACTCAACCGCACCGTATTCACAAAACTTAATTAATTCCGTTGCTCCAATTTACTTTTTCACCCCTTTCTTGTACATCTCAACTTGAGATTCTCAAGTGTCGTACAGCCGGCTAAAGTGGTAGTACATTTTTTGCTCAGTTTGGTCAAATTGATCCAGGCCGGTTTTGCGTTTGTCTGAAGTCTTCGTTATTTATTCGTCAAACTGTACTGCCTACGTACTAACGGATTCCATTAGTTTTTTTTAACTACTCTCACGACTTTCAATTCCTAAATATTTACATGTATTTAATTTTTGAGATAAAATATATTTATCACTAATTTAAAGTATTGTACCGTCAATTTTAACATATTAGACGCTATAACTATTAATGCTAAACATTTTACATCTTTGGTCAAATTGGATAAAAATTATTATTATTTTTATATCTAAAATAATAATAATACCCTTAATAACTTAACGAACTTAGAACGTACTATTAATCGAATATGAACGTATATTTTAAAATGGATAAAGAGCATTGTCTTCATTTCTGTCTAATTCAACATAGAGTGTCAAGTGTATAACATTAACAAATCGTTTTCGATACAATATTTGGGTTTAATCAAGTCAATTTGGATGTTTGGACCCCAAATATTTGAGTTTAATCATAAAAAATTCACCACATAATTTTTTATTATTATAATACTTATTAAAAATCTTCTCTCTCTTCACTTTTTCACCAACTCCCATAACATTTCTTTACTTTATAATATTTCTCAAACCCCAATACCCAAAATTTTCACCCTCAAACATACCCATATGTCAAACTCCTACCTACTACAGTGATGAGTGACATTTGTACCGGGTGGTGTAGGAAAGACATAAACAAGACCAAATTGAATGAATCATTTGGGCGGAGGTGTTTGAGCAGAAATCACAACACTTTTCGAGTGACTCTTTTATTTTTGAAGGAGTGGGTGGATGAAAAAAAAAAAGTGAACCCATTGTGGCAGTCACGTCCTTTTATCTTTGCTGCGAGATCAATGGACAACAAGGATGAGATTTGGGTGGGAAACAGAGGACCCAATTGTTTGAACGACTTTGTCTTGGACCAGTCCGTGAAACATTAGTATTTTTCAGCTTTCGTGTAACTTGTTTCTGTGTGCGTGGGGTTAGTGGAAAAGATATCATCTTTCCAACAAGATTTTGGTCACGAAAAGGTGCCCCTTTATGACATTTGTCGTCCATTTCCCAGTTCCTTTCGTTATTGATTTAACAAGTAAATTAATCATTTCATATTACCAAAACTTGTAGACCTATAGTAATAATTTATCGTGACTTTATAGGCGATAATGGATTGCAACTCTCTTTTCCACTTCATGTCCTATTGTTTAAGCTTTTTATTTCTAAATGGGAGCTTTAGTTCGTATAACAATTAACTCTCTCTATATTTGCTCCCTTCTACATAGCTGAAAGGGGTTACTGATTACATCTTTTTTTTCGCTTTTCCAGATAATTGGTAGTCCACTACACAAGGGTCTCTATATATCTCGTTCTTAGCAAGGAACACCATGACTTCCATTGTCACGTCTCGTGTCAGTACTTACCTCCTAGGCTCACCTATAGTAATGGCTTCGAAAAAACTTAGCAGAAACCATTTACTTAAAACTTGATTTTTGAAATTGAAATCTGACATTTCAAATCATTCTAGAAGTTAGAAATTATGACTTGACAAATAAATTGTCATTAAAATTAAAAGAAGAATTAAAGGTTTTGATATAAACAATTACACTAGGGTCACAAATTTTCTCTTTTACAAAATATGCTTTAACAAAATATGCTGAAGATACATATGTGGCACAAAACGTACTTCAACTTTCAAATAGGCACAAATACAATCTGAACCTACAAAAATAATTTTTTCAACAATCAGGTACCATATTTGTGCATGCATCTTGAACCTACAAAAATTATTCTTTAAACAATCGGGTACCATACTTGTGTATGCATCTTGAACCTACAAAAACAATTCTTAAGAAACTCGGTCATATTCAATATCCCTCATAATGGTATCAATGCACACGTTCACCACTTTTTAAACAAGTTCATAAATTCAAGTTTGCATGCATACAACCTGTGGCTCCTATAGCTCTTTACCTCCCTTTTTGTTTGTAACAAGATGCCAACATGCAAAATATCTAGAACAGTTAAGTACTAAGGTAGACCCGAACCACAAAGTAGAAGAATGAGAGGTGCAATCGGCCAAGTGTTCTACTCTATCCTCATTTCTTCTTTCTTTAACTACATGCATGCATCCACTTTACCTCAAAAACTCTAAACTATCATCTACCCCAACTCAAGGCCTCCTAGGTAGATTCCCAACCAAAAATCTCAATCCCCATGGACAACAAGTCTCTAATCACCCTTACCTTAGTTGCGGTTGTCCTACTTTCTTGGATACAACACCTAAACAACAAGACACTAAGTAGGAAAAGAAAAGACAAAAGCTGACAGGGAAGAAAAGGTGCCGGCCGAAACTACCTCTCTCTTTCTCTCTATTTCCCTTGGTCTAGCTCTTCCCTTTTTCTTTTGCTCTTCTTCCTCTTCTCCTTCGGTCAGTCCATGCAAAAGGAAAGTGGATGCCGACTAAACCAACATAATATTCCCGGGCATACAGGGCATCTGACCAAATACTCCAGGCATTGTAGCTGGGTATATATCTCCAGCCTTTCCGGGCATACAAGGCTCAATCAACCCGAGAATTTATACTTTTTCCAAGCATACAGGTCTTGGTCATCTCGGGAACCAGGTCTCAGTACTCCCAGTACTTCTGGTCTCAGTAAACCCAGAAACCAGGTGTCGGTCAGCCCGGTACTCCAGGTCTCAGACTCTCAGTCATCCCGAGAGTTCAGTCTCGATCATCTTGGGAGTGCAGCTCTCGATCATTCCGGGAGTGCATCTGTCAGGCTTGTCTTAATTGCAACTATTAAATTCTGTAAGTGCAATGAAGAAATCATTTACACAAGAAAATACACGTGAGTACTATATATATATTATAGCTCTATATATTAATCATAAAATCTGTATCAAACAAGTGGAATATACAAGTGATGGGTGTTACATCCATGAAAACAATAATTAAATATGAAAAATCTTTTTCAAACTTGCTAAGTGGTACTTTCATTTAAAGCATAAATGTACTCACAATTATTGTAGTATAACATTAAAAATACATCTATTTTTTCCATTTTCGTCTCACTAACGACAAATGTTACTCAATACGAACCACAACATGTCATGTGTTTAAGTAGATTTTGTAGTCCACTAGTATACGACGTTAGTGAAAGAGATGAACAAACTTTATCAAATGGATTAATTTGTAACTTTTTTTTACCTCATATATTAATTTGTAACTTTTTTCTTATATCATGAGAACTGTGGGTGCATTTAAAGCTACGTGTAGAACAATGTCACAATTATAGTAATTCAAAAATGTTATGACTGAAAGTTATATATGCGAAAAATTAACTTACCAATTCTCTTTGTTGATACCGATAATTTTTCAATAATCTTTAAATTCTTGTCGATATCACAATCTTGAGAATTTCACAATAGCGTCCAAGTGTTATGCCTCCTTCCTCTTCACGCTTACAGCTGTCGAAGGATTTTCTGAGTTCTGATGACCAAATCTCAAACTAACAATTAGGGTAAACTATCTCATATCTATACTTATATATAAAAACCCTAGTTGTGATAGTGCGTAGGATGGTTAGAGATATCAGATCTCGGTCGTAGGATCACATGAAAAAATTATTTTCCATTAACTCTCTTATATTCTTTTATTCTGAATTTTAGGCTTTTACTAATTGTAATCATGTTCATCAACATATTACAATTCACCCCCTAGAATTTGAGATTAAATTGTGAAATCATTTTTGTTAACAATTATAATCGTTTATTTATTTTTTTCACCATACTATATTCAATATGAGCTAATAGAACCAGAATATTATTATTGATAAAATCCTTAGCTCATATAATTCTTAATTTTATAATTTGTAACTTGTTAGACTCTCAAATTGTTTCCAAAACAAATTCACAAATTAATATCTATAATATATTAATTTCAAAAATATTTTCACAAAATTCCTCTAGCTAGAAATTACTTCTTTTCACGAGTCTAACCCTATATACATATACTTGAATATACTATCTCTCAAAGAGACTTGTAGATTCGTTATTGAGCAGTTATGAAATAACTTTGCTTAGAGACGAGGGTTGCGTACAGTCGGTCGAGGCAGCGACGGCTGCCGTGTCTTCGGTGAACAAGTGACGCGATGTCGGTTCCCCCATTTACATCCCCTAAAACGTTGCTTAATTCCCGAAACACCCTCTCGCGTCCAACTCGACATTAATTAACACGTTTTGTATAAGAATCATTAGTTTCATGTTCTGGCTCGGTACCTCCAGCCTGTGTATGTAAGTTTGGGCCACGGACTTAGAAAAATTTCAATGTGCTCGCTTCTATTGAGGAGGGATCAACGAAACTTTATTCTGACAAATAAAAAATAGAATAAGTAAAGAAAAAGCACGAGGGTGCGTGACTCGAATGGAGAAACCAGAACCCAACGCTGACTTTCCTGCGTTGGTGTAATTTGGTTGTACCCACTATTCCGCTTATCTGTTTATTTGAATGTTTTTTTTTACTAAATTACTCTGCAGGTTCATGAGATTTGATCTTATCTCATATGAGTTCTCAAGGTTGTATTTTCTCTAAAATTATTCTTAAGATTTAGTCTTAATCTCAAACAGATCATGTCGTCAATTTAGTGAACGAAAATGCATACGTCACTAACTACTTACACTTAGAAATTAACATGTTCCAGTAAATAAAAAATCTAAAATTAATAAAAAAATAATTAATTTGATTTTTTTAAAAGGAACAAAAGAGAGGAAAGGATCGGAGGGTGGAGTCTGGCTGCCCAGTTTTGAGCAGCCAGTGGAGGGAGGAGGAATCCCTCATCCACCCTGACTTTGGGGCGCTTGAGGGACCTCCTCCACCCCTACCGCAACTACTAATTCACAGTTAGCTACGTGTGCATTTTCGTCCACCAAGTTGACGACAATATCTATTTGGGAATGAGTCCAAATCTCAATGATAGTTTTAGAAAAAATTGAGCCCTTAGAACCAAACTGGAAAAAAGGTCAAACTCTAGGGACGTACAAAATAATTTAGCTATTTTTTTTCTTTATTCTAAGCATCTGATCCGTTTGTTGGGTTTCTTTTGGTTTGGTTCTTTCAAATTACTTCAACATTTGGACAGGCGGTTGTATCCTTTTGGTTGAGGTTGTTGGTTTGGTTGAAATATAGGTGTATGGATCAAAAGAAAATAGAAGGGAAAAATTATTGGAGCAGGTGAGATCGGGTTTCAAGGAAGAGAAAGCTTCATGGTGTTTTCATAATAACACGTTGTCCTCACCACTGAGTAGATGAAATAGAGTAAAAAAAAAAACACCCAAATTTTATCTCTTTGTTCAAAGGAAAGTTCAAAGGTTATTTGCTGCCTTTTTACTCCACAGAAGGAACACTCTTTCGGGGATTAAAATTACAGCAGAAGAAAACAAAGGCCAAAGAAATCTCGTGTCTAAGTGTTGGGCGTAAAAAAAAAAAGAGATTATTAAATCAGTGGCTGCAAAATAATTTAAACAAATCAATGGAATTGGCGTTTGCACGTCATCGAGAAGTGCTTCTTCGCACTGCAGTACAAAAAAACAAGAGGGCCAGCACGCAAGTACAAGAGGACCCCCGCTCTGAAATTACGAATATATTTCGAGGGTAAAATCGGAATCCAGAAAGTCTATCGCTCCCACCACCCTCCACCAGGCACCAGCAACTTTAGTTAAAAAAATGATGTCTCAACCATCTCCCTCGGGAGAAAGGCCCTTTTACAATAATCTCCCTCTCTGAAATTGCTGTTCTCTTCTCTTCTCTTCTCTTTATATCTGTGTGCTGCTTTTCCTCTGTTTCTTGCTCCGTATTTCCTCTTGCTGTCGTTAGTCGGTAACCTCCAATGGCGCCGAGTCAGAGAGACCTCCAGCTCACCCAATTAGCCGGCGCCGGAGGCCGGGTCGTTCCACTCGAAGATTCCGGCGACCTCGAGGATGTACGGCTTCTAGATTCATACGAGGATGGTGATAACTTCAATAGAATAGAAGAGGGAATGAGGAGGGTTCAGGTCAGCGTTTCAGGGATGACCTGCGCTGCTTGCTCTAATTCCGTCGAGGCAGCTTTAAAAAGCGTAAATGGGGTCTTCAGGGCCTCGGTTGCCTTGCTTCAGAACAAGGCTGATGTGGTCTTTGATCCCGGTTTGGTCAAGGTTAGTTTCGGTTTAGCTTTCCAATGTGTTGTAAAGTTAGTTTAGGTTAGTTTTTAAAGTTGGTTTGTTGTAAATTCGTGGAAGGATTAGTGTTATTTTCGAAAGCTTTGAGCTTTTGTGATTTGGTTTTGGTGTTTTGGACTATGGGTCAGTCATAACTGCAGCTCAACTTTCGTGATCTGTGTGCATTCTATTAACTGCAGCTCAACTTTCGAGTTGGATCACGTGCTTTGTATTTGGGGACTTGAACACTAGGTTGTCTTAGTTAATTAGTTTCTGCGACTTCCTCTGTATTTATGTTTTGTTATTCCTGTTTAAGTTTGGTTTGGTTTGGTTTGCAGTAATCGCTAAATATATACGGCATGATCTCCTTTCTGTAATTATGTTAATTACGTTAGTTTCTAGGCACCCTTCTGAAATCCTTAATGTCTTCCTGCGTCTGGCTGCCCATGGGAATACCTTGCAAAGAAGTTTTGTATCTGCTGTCTTGGTACTGGAAACCTGAGATTTCATAGATACTGAAGCATTTGTTGACTCATTTTAATTTAGGATGAAGACGTTAAGAATGCAATTGAGGATGCAGGCTTTGAAGCTGAGATTCTATCTGAGCCCAGTACTTCAAAGCCACATGGAACCTTGTTGGGGCAGTTCACAATCGGAGGTATGACATGTGCCGCCTGTGTCAATTCTGTTGAAGGTATTTTAAGAACTCTGCCTGGTGTCAGAAAGGCAGTAGTTGCCTTGGCCACTTCCTTAGGGGAAGTCGAATATGATCCTGCTGTGATTAGCAAGGATGAGATTATCAATGCAATTGAGGATGCTGGTTTTGAAGCTTCACTAGTACAGAGCAGTGAACAGGACAAAATCATATTAGGGGTTGCTGGCATACACAGTGCGATTGATGAACAGCTTCTTGAAGGCATGCTTAGCCAGTTTAAAGGAGTGAAATTTTTTCGTTTTGACACAACATCAAGACAGCTGGAAATTCTCTTTGATCCTGAAGTTGTCAATTCTAGATCATTAGTTGATGGGATTGCGGAAGGATGCAGTGGTAAGTTTAAATTAAACGTATTGAGCCCTTATGCAAGAATGACTTCCAAAGATGTTGAGGAAGCTGCAAATATGTTTCGGCTTTTCAAGTCCAGTTTGTTTCTCAGTGTAAGTACCTTTTTTACATCGACATGATTGGTGTTGTTTCTTCTCGCTCTGTCTCTCCCTAACATATAATTATGTGTATATATATAATGGGTGTGTATATGTATGTCGGTACACACAAACACACACAGATTTTGCTTCCCGTAAGTTGTGTTTTTGCTGATATTCGCAACATAGGAGCATTGTGACACTCTGTCATGATGCATTGATATGGTAGCTTTAGATGACACTTAATGGACTTAAAGTGTAGTAGATTGGTTGAGCCTTCCTTCTCAATGAGGAATCTTTAATCTATTAATACCATCTATAAAGCTGGATGAGACAAGATGATTTGAATTCTTTTTTTGGCAAGATGAGTAATTAGATAGAGATCAAACTTTAAAATGATTAAACCAGGGATGAGAAACTTTATTCAAAGGTATGAGACCCCTCGGAGTTTAAAAATATCGGGCAAAATGGTGAACCTCTTCATTTGTTATATTCTATAGAAGAAAAGACTGGAAGCTAACCTATATTCATCAAAATAAAGGCCTAATGGCATTTTTATGAGCAAACAGATATACAGTGGCCTTCTGGATTCTATTGGGCAACTTATAGGACTCACTTTCGTTTTTGCTAAGAGGAACATAAACACGTTTCCATGGAAAATATTGTAGCCTGTGTAGACATTTTAGCGATAATAGCAGTTTCTATTCTTAGTTTTGATATTAATTGTTTGCCACATAATGCTTTGCTCCAGATTCCTGTCTTTCTCATTAGAGTAATTTGTCCTCACATACCACGGGTCTATTCCTTGCTGCTTTGGCGGTGTGGGCCGTTCCAAATGGGGGATTGGTTGAAGTGGGTGCTGGTGAGTCTTGTCCAATTTGTTGTTGGAAAGCGCTTCTACATAGCAGCTGCCAGAGCTCTTCGAAATGGTTCAACTAACATGGACGTTTTGGTTGCATTGGGAACTTCAGCCTCTTACTTCTACTCTGTATGTGCTCTTCTATACGGTGCAGCAACTGGATTTTGGTCTCCAACATACTTTGAAACAAGCGCAATGCTGATAACATTTGTGTTGTTGGGAAAATATTTGGAGTGTCTTGCCAAAGGAAAAACATCAGATGCCATCAAGAAGTTAGTGGAACTTTCACCAGCAACAGCAGTGTTGCTTGTCAAAGACAGAGGTATATATGTACACGTGTTTTCCTTTTTTCGTTTCTTAACAGAGGTGAGAGTGTTATTGGGACTTCGCCCCTCTGTTGCGGTTGAAACATAGATGTTTTAGCGAAATTCCAATAATGTTCATAGATCTTTTGACATTTATGTCAATCTTCTTGATTCCAGACTTAAATCTCTAACTTTCAATACCTAACGGGTTTTAATTTATTGGTTTTTAGGTGGGAAGTGTATTGGAGAAAGGGAAATAGATGCTTTGTTAATTCAGCCTGGTGACTCGTTAAAAGTTCTTCCTGGTGCAAAGATTCCCGCTGATGGTGTAGTGGTATGGGGTTCAAGTTATGTTGACGAGAGCATGGTAACTGGTGAATCTGTACCCATTTTAAAAGAGGTCAATTCTCCAGTTATTGGAGGTACCATAAACTCACATGGTGCCCTTCACATTCAAGCTAGCAAAGTCGGTGGTGATGCAGTTTTAAGCCAGATAATTTGTCTGGTTGAGACAGCCCAGATGTCAAAAGCTCCTATTCAGAAGTTTGCTGACTTTGTAAGTATTCTTATTATAGTTTGACTGTAATCTTGTCACGGTTATGCTGCTTTTATGCTATATAAAGTCTTCATCTGGGTCTGCTCTTTTTTATCCTTTTTTGGATTGAAAACAAAAGGATTGCATTTTACTGTCACCTGAAAAACTTGGTTTACTAAAATGTTGAACCACGTTTGTTCTCATTTCTGTTTGTCTTGTCTACATCTATACCATATGCAATTAAGGTTGATTTGCGGTACTGTTATTTGTACAGTTAACTATTCAACTAGACTGGACATTGTTTAAATGTTTGGGACAGGCTGTTATGTTCTCAAACTTGAATTCAAATTGGGGAATGTTGATTACCAAATGATTAAGTGTGCTAGTTTGGGTAGAATATGACCCTCTTCTCACTCCTAATCTCTTCAGGATGGATAGCTTTGACTTTTTTACTTGGTTTTTGAATTTTATAAGTTTGATATTTTTTTTATCCCAGGTGTATTATCCTCTGACCTCCTCTACTGGGATCATTGTATTCTGCTGAGGGTGGATTTATGCAGTGCTAAGCCTGTGTTGGTCAGCATAGATACATAATACCTGCCCCTCCTATCATGGTGCCCAAATGTTGCCTAGAACTACTCGATAAACAAATGAATATGACATTTTAGCTTTAACTTGCTGGTAAATGGCAAGTTACATGCCATAGACAGACCCTCAGCCCAAAACAAGGTGCTTTGAGTATCAATGAGTCAGGACCCTATTCACGCGTATCCATAATATGCATCTTTCTACGCAAGCCTTTTACAGGGGCTGATTGGAGTGGCTTCTGTGATGCCTTCCTTACCTGTGATAGTTGGATCTTGAACATCTACCCAATTAGCATGTTATGGAGTTTACACTGTTCCCCTTATTTATATGAGTCTTGCTCGTTTACATTATGTTTTCTGCAATTGGTTCGGGAACTCATTGTTTAGGATTACAGATTGATCTGGTGTTATTCAAGTTCCTGGTATCAGGTATTGTTACTGTCTTAATGGTCTTTGTACATGCAGGTAGCAAGCATATTTGTTCCCACTGTTGTTGCTATGGCGTTGTTAACATTATTGGGTTGGTAAGTTGGCATATCTTTGGCATGCATTTGTGGTTAGTGAAATTTTTTCCATAAAGTTGAAGCTTTATACCTCATTTTTATTAAATATCTTCATTTGTTGATTATCTCTAGGTACATCGCTGGTGCTCTTGGTTCTTACCCAGAACAATGGCTACCAGCAAATGGCAATTACTTTGTGTTTGCACTCATGTTTTCAATATCAGTTGTGGTTATTGCGTGTCCCTGTGCTCTTGGCTTGGCAACGCCAACTGCTGTCATGGTTGCAACAGGAGTTGGGGCTAATAATGGCGTGCTGATAAAAGGAGGAGATGCTTTGGAAAGAGCCCAGAAGATTAAATATGTGATATTTGATAAAACAGGTACTCTAACCCAGGGAAAAGCCACAGTTACAACCACAAAAGTTTTTGCGGGAATGGATCGCGGAGAATTTCTTAGATTGGTGGCTTCTGCAGAGGTGACTTCTTATGTCCTCACTAGTTTTCCGTTATTTTCCACAAAACTCATACTTGTCTTCTTAGTGTTCCTATTTTTTGTTCTAATATGGCCCCTGAAGAAGTTCCCAAAAATACCTTAACTATCACAACCATAGAAAACAGAGTAGTTTCCGTACTATTTTTACCCTGAGGAAATGGGCAGTTTGCTTTCCCATGCAATATTATGACTTTTTTGCAATTGCAGGTAAATGCATATATGAGTAGCAGAGGGGATACAAAATTTAGTTGTTCATTTTTTCTCCTTCTCATTACATTCTTTGCCTCTCTTTTTTTTTTTGAGGGGGGAGGGTTGAAACTTATCATAATAGTATTAAGCAAAACATGATACTGGAACCAAGTTTCGTTAATTTGTTTCTTCCCTTGGTTAGGCTAGCAGTGAGCATCCATTGGCAAAAGCAATAGTGGAGTATGCCCACCATTTCCATTTCTTTGATGAGCCTTCTGCAACCAAGGATGTTGAAGACAATAGCAAAGATTCAATTTCTGGATGGCTGTTTGATGTGTCAGAGTTCTCTGCTCTGCCAGGGAGAGGTGTCCATTGCTTCATAAATGGCAATCGGGTCTTGGTGAGTTTTCTTTACAATGAGATGTGCAAATGTCGATTCATTTTGGATATATCTTTCCTAACATCTTGTTGGGCTGATTTATCCTGAACAGGTTGGTAACCGGAAGCTGATAACTGAAAGTGGAATAGCTATCTCAACTAAGGTCGAAGATTTTTTAGTAGATCTGGAAGAAAGTGCCAACACAGGAATACTCGTTGCATATGATGATAGCTTAATTGGTGTTTTGGGAGTTGCAGACCCAATAAAAAGAGAAGCTGCTGTGGTTGTGGAGGGCCTTGCGAAAATGGGTGTCAGGACAGTCATGGTTACAGGGGACAACTGGAGAACAGCTAGAGCTGTTGCTAAAGAGGTTTGTATGTTGCTGTTATTTGTTCCGTCTTTAGGATATAAAATTCTTAGGCTCTTTGATTTCTGACATGCAAGGCAAGTGTTAACTTCCTTTTTAGGGCCCCATGAAGTTTGAGTCTTACCAATTCAGTAGCTTCTATATGTCATAACAGAAAGGTTCTTGTGTGAATGATATCTATTAATTGTGCTTAACTTCAAAACCATATGGTTCTTATATTGAGGTAACTGCCCGTTATACAATGGCGGGTTCACGTGCTCTCTTTTTGCGATTCTTGTTGGAAGTCATTTTATTTATTATATTATTGGTATAAAGTTTTGGTTGATACCAAATTCGTTCCCCGATGTCTGATCTGAAGAAAGAAAAGATGTTTATACTGGACAGGTTGGCATTCAAGATGTAAGGGCGGAGGTACTGCCAGCAGGAAAAGCTGATGTTGTCCGATCCTTCCAAAAAGATGGGAGCATAGTTGCAATGGTGGGTGATGGTATCAATGACTCCCCAGCTCTAGCTGCTGCTGATGTTGGTATGGCCATAGGAGCCGGGACAGATATTGCCATTGAAGCTGCTGATTATGTATTAATGAGAAATAACTTGGAAGACGTAATCACAGCCATTGATATCTCAAGGAAGACCTTTTCTCGTATTAGACTAAATTATATGTTTGCCATGGGCTACAATGTGGTTGCAATCCCAATTGCTGCTGGTGTTCTTTTTCCTTCTCTAGGGATTAAATTACCACCATGGGCGGCTGGTGCGTGCATGGCTCTCTCATCTGTAAGTGTAGTCTGCTCTTCTTTGCTTCTCAGGAGATACAAGAAACCCAGACTTACCACGATACTAGAAATAACTGTAGAATAGAAAATGGAAAAACTTTTACGCTTCGGCTTCATATGAAGATTAATGGGTGTGAATCAATCCAGTTTGATATCCCAATTTTGTATATTTACGTTTTACAGTGGGGGTTTAGGTTTTGTACGCCCCTTGTAAATGCCACTTGTATAATAATTTTCTTTTACTCCTTTTTGTTTCCGTTTTTTGGCTTTGATTTCATTCTTTTATTCAATGAAGAGGCTCATGGTTCTCTTTCGTTCTCCCTGACTTAAACTCTCCCTCTATCTCTCGCTCTTTCTCTCTCCCTCTTTGAGAGTGTGCGCGCCCACAATGGGGTGAGGAGGATCACCGAGTGCTCTTTCATGTTCTCCTATTTTGTGGTCAATTTTGGGAAGCCTTACCCCTTCTTGAGAAGGGTTTTGGGTAAAGCTCTGCACAAATCAAACATTCTAAAGTTGGTCAAGCTAAGTCAATATTGAGTTATGTCATTGTGATTTCTCACCTCATTAAATAACGTTGTCAGTCTTATTTGTTTCTTGTCTTTTTACATGTCTTTATTCAATTTATCTCTACACAAAATCTATTTTCTTTTTTATTTTTATGCTTCATTTATGGCATGTAAGAAAGACTTTACTGTAGTACCATCTAGGGCTTCCAAATTGGTGTCTATCTAGGAAAAAATAAAAGGAAAAAGGTGGTAGCATAAGGGGGTCGATCATTTCAGAATGTGAAAGAGTGCCCTGCTGAGGAACCCAAGAATTTTCAGCCTTGAGGTGACGGGAATACTCAGTCAAAACAATCAAAAACAAATGTGGGTTGGTCATAAGTCCTTAATCAGAATATCTTTGAAAGATTAGTTGTATTTTTTTAATATGTTAATTGTTGTTTACGACTGTCCATCTTTGACCAAATATCATCACCTGTCATCAGCTCTAGCGTCTTGGGCATCAGTTTTACTTGTTCTTTCACACTAGATGGCAGGTGCAGCTAGCTCATAAAACGTCGGTTTGACATAAGACGGTGGAGAGGGAAAATAAAATAAAAATACAGAACTTCTTAAAGGCAAAATCAGATAAAAAATAATTTATTCAGATATACATGAGGCTCTCTTTTTCGCTTTTTGCAAATACAATTACTTTATAATAAAGCGAATTAAAAAAAACTCTACGCCAAGTCACTAAGGTTGTGTTTGAGTATAAAAATTTTGGTGAGGTTAAAATTTTAGGGTATTGAATTTGATGAAAAGGTGAAGAGATAGATAATTTTTAATATTTAATATTGTAAAAAATAATGATGTGATGAAGAGAGAAATTATATTATAATTTTTTACTATATTAAAATTTTTGTAAGCAAACACAACCTAACACAACTTCACAAAAAAACGAGGAAGAAAGAATCTTTTAATGTCGGTTAAAGAAGAATGTCTTGTCGAATTGTGATAAAGGGTATGTTTGGTGCCCAAATATTTGGGCTCAAATATTTGGGTTTAATCATAAAAAATTCACCACATAATTTTTTATTATTATAATACTTATTAAAAATCTTCTCTCTTTACTTTTTCACCAACTTCCATAACATATCTTTACTTTATAATATTTCTCAAACCTCAATACTCAAAATTTTCACCCTCAAACATCCCCTAAAGTAGTCTGCAAGTTCTTCATTTTGTTTGACTTTTACTGGTCTGTGCAAAATTGTGTACCGGTACCTTCACTAATAAGTAAGGTCTGTAAGCAGGTCAAATTGAGCGATTCCTTGCTTTAGACTTTCCATGGAAGATGATGTATTTGCTTATGCAGAGGAGGCAACGATACACAGAAATGTTCAAAGGATAAGGACAGCCATGGGATCAGGGCCCGGCCATGATAGTAGTTGAACGACGATTAGCAGGTCAAAGTTTAACTTCGATTGGGGGTACACAACTTCTGGTCAGAGCCCACATGCCCATGTACTTGCTTTACAAGCCATTCTTCAGCGACGAATGTGAAAGGGCGGCCCCCTCGTCTTCCTCTAGATAAAATCCTTAAAACTGTACACGATTGACTGGGGAAGCGGGATCGTATTTCTTCTCGTCTAAAGATCTCAAAATATATTCTTATAAACAATGAGCATTATGCACCACGTGCATACGACCTTATATAAATAATTTTTTGTTTCTTTTTTTTTTCACAACAAAAGAGTACCTAAAAAGATAGACCATCACTTAAATTAAGAATTTACATATAATATGAGAGAAATGAAATATAACGAGGTTAATGTGATTCGAACCTTCGTTGGAAGCACGTTTTGTGTCCTAGCCACAACTCATATATAAATTAAAATGACTTACACATTGTTGTTGGTTTTTACTATGCAAGTACGTACAAGTTAGTGTAAAGAGAAAATCTTCGGGATCCATCCCTGTCCAGGCAAAGGGGTGTTGTTCGGACAGGAGTGAGTCCTGAGCGGGACCACACTTCTCTCTCACTCTCTCTCCGAATTGCAAGGGTAATTTGTTCACAAATTCTCGTCCGTAATGGAAGCATACTGATCTAGACATTTTGAAACTTTCTTAGGCGCCTATGAAGGTTGGCATTTCTTAAGAGCTAGCGATGAAGTCATCGGTTTCATTGGATAATTCTGATCTTTGGGGTGTTTGTTTTAGGAAATTTTGGGGTTATGAAAATATTGGGTATTGAGTTTTGTGAGAAAGTAAAGATATTTGATGAAAAATTGAAGAAAGATAAAATTTAAATGAATATTATAATAATGAAAAAAGAAATATTATTTAATAATTATTCGGTTGCCGATTTTTCGGGCAACAAACGCCCCCCTCGTCGGCTGAACTGAACTGATCTATTTATCAATGTTGTTTAAGTAATGGCCATCACGTCTTTGCTAGAATAGTCAGATTAATTATTTTAATTTTTCTACCATATGCTATATATATATGGTGCAGAAAGAAAGTAGTGATCATCAATGACCTACGTACCAATCAATAGCCCTCTGATATGGTAGAAAAATTAAAATAATTATATATATATACTCGAAATAACCCCAAACAAAAAAACGAAAAATATTGGACCGTTGGCGGTTGGATATATAGCTTAATTAAAGTACTATATATATATCTCTCTCTCTTAATTAATTAGGACGCATGCATTCATACATACACAAATGCACACGTTTTTCCATTTTCGACGATTCACACTACACTTTGACAAGGCCCAAGACTAGAGAAGCTAGCGTCTGGTGATCATGGTCGTCTAAAGCTAGCTAGATGGAGAGCATGGCTGTGGTGTGATCAGGGAAATAAGTAGATCAAAGGGATGTTTGTTTGTGGAAATTTCGGGGAATATTTCCGAAATTTTGAGAATCTTTATTTTATTTGAGATTTATTGGGGTTTGTGAAAAGTAGAGTGTGTATGAGTAAAAGGTAAAAATTTTGAAGTGTGTTTGTTTTGTTGAAAATTTCGGAGCTCCAAATTTTTGGAAAACAAACACCACCCAAAGGTAATTAGAACAGGAGCTAGCTAACGTGGTATATATATATATATATATATATATATATATATATATATATGTTTCTTTATTTTATATATCGCTTGTAATTAATTTTTGACTAAATGAGGGGACCAAGACCGTCTCACAAGACTCCAAAATCACCCACCATAGAGTTTTAAAATTACAAAGGTTTTTCTGCTATTATGATGACCCCGTTGATATCAACAGATGTTCTTTCCTGGAAGCACCGCAATGAATGGTCAGTACCTCTGATCTTTCACTCTCGAAGAATGGTCAGGACCTAGACATGTTTTACTTTGACCGAAGAATAGCTAGCCATTCTATAATAAGAGCAGCAGAGCTAAGCTTGCTTCTATCTTTCACAACATAATTAGGAGTAGTAGAACGGAGAAGAAACTACAACCAACCCAAAAACCATGAATAACAGTATGCGTAGTTCTAGTGATCAGTGGGTGCAGCGCACATTCCATGACCAAGCCATTTATGTGCAGCCTGTGCTTTCTCACGGGCTCTCGGATGCCACTGTGGTCACAGCTGAGACCGTCCTGGGCCCGAACTATTCACCGACTGCAACTAATGGTTGCTTGACTCCAAAGGGCACGGTATCAAAACCAGGCCGACGGAGGTCTAGGGCTTCCAAGAGAACACCCACCACCCTCCTCAATGCCAACACAAACAATTTTCGAGCCTTGGTCCAACAATTTACTGGTTGTCCTAGCACGGCCATTTCGTTTGGGAACTCAAAAGGACCGGTCAACTTAGAGTTCGGAAAAGTTAGAGAAGGAAACCAACGGATCATAACTCCCGGAATGGCACCCAGCTTCGGTAACAACTATCAGTATCGTCATCAATCTCAGTCTCCGCAGCAACTAATAGAGTATCAAGGCCACCATCAACAGCAACAATTGCTGCAGGAGCAACAAAGTACGTATTCATATGGCAATTTTTCTAGCGATATTTTTGTTCCGACGACATCTAGTAACGTCCCTAGACAGGAAGTACTGGAGATTGCTGACCGGTTTTCATTGGACGATAATATGTCTATGCAAGAACTAACTATGGATTCCTTCTCCAGAATCTCCACTGATCTTGTGAATCATGGTTTCTTTTAAGAACTACTAGAAATACCAGTTTTTGACTCTTAGAATAGTCTTCGTCGATCGATAAGCAATTATCAGCTGTGTAAATTGTTATCTATCCCACTTTAAGCTGTCCATAGGAGTATGTTAGAATGAAAATAAAAAATACCCTCTGGGCGGACGACGTTACATGTGATCTGCAACATGAACTTAATTTGGTGCTAGCAGATCAAATACGTTTTTTCTGTTCCTTTTTAGTTATTGGCTTTTTCGTTTCTCTTCTCTTCTTTTGCCTCTTTTTCTCTCGGAGTGTTTGAGTTTCTACACCTTGTTTCAAACAAATAGCAGCATGCTTTGACCGAGGAATTAAAGTACTATATTGTAGGTAGTTTTGAATATCGTTTAAGAGTACTGAAAGTGCATCCAAAAACACTCTAGATTCGAAAGGGTTTTAACCATTTAGTTCACACAATCATCTTCTGAAAGTTCATGACTTAAACCTGTGAATACATATATATTGCAGGAAAATTGAAGTACTACTACTAATCAATTGAAGAAGAGCCAACTTCTTCGCTCGCGTCCCCGGCCCCTGCAGCTTCCCATCTTTTTTCTTGGTTGTGCTAATAAAGTGTAGGACGTCTTGGTTGCATCATGGACCACATAGGCCTAGGAATATAATTATTATTTCCGGCCGTTAGTATTACCTGCAGCGAAGTACTGTTTTATCATATTTGTTAGTATTAATTCGATCAGCAAACTTGGTATTAATTAATTCAAATAGACTCATCATTCATGGTATAGTGCTGTGGTCAATAATATGACTTAGGTAATTGCCTTTTGACTGGGGTACACACAGAATATTGTTTTGAAGTCGTCAATACGCCGATCCAGAAAAATAAAAAATAAAATTAATCAATGGTACCTTTTTGCCGACAAAACCATGTACTTCGAGTACTATATATACAAGCTGGGCAATTGATCATCAGTACTGTACTAATATGATAACATCAAGGAGCACGCAAGCACACCCCACAATCCTAAAGAAAACAAATACTTCTCGCAAGCTTGGTATCGCTAATTATTTTCGAGTCTCTGCAGAACTTACTATGCACCCGTCACTTTGTTCTACGACTGCGAAAGCACGCTGAAAATCAAATTATCAATGTCACAAAACTTCAATTTTTTGTGCAAATGTTCAAGCCAAGAGATCAACAAGTGCATGCATGTGTTAGCAGAGTTACAATACTTACTTCACCATTTACAGTTTGAAAACCTGCAGCTAGCTAGCTAGCAAGCTATCGTTTCCGATCCCTCAAAGCGACAACTTTACGTACTCAAAACGGGTCAATGCATGATAGAATGGAAGCATAGACTATTTCGCCAGTGGCGCAAAACGAATCAAAGTAATGTATATATATTTAAGGCAACTCGACTAGTTTTAGATACAGGGTTCCGGAATCATGAGGGAATAAGTGACGGCTAATTGGACCGAACAGTGCGGACTGCGGAGAAAGGTCAAAACTTCATGTGGCTGCGGGAATGGATGCCTCTAGTGGAGCTAAAAGTAATACAGAGAAATTATCGTCATTAAACTGAAGATGGGCCAGTGTGTGGGCCTAAGTGTGAAATTAATAAAAACCTCTAAAAATGGGCCCAACTGACCACTGGCCGCTGGACACGATGAGTTGAACATGGGAAATCCGAAAACTTGACTCCATAACCAATTGAACCATAATTTCTTTGGGAGAAAAAAGAAGAAGAATTGAACCTAAAAAAAAAAAAAACTGATCCACAGAATATGAAAGACTCCACCGTCACTCCAGTAGCAACAGAAAGTTTTTGGCATAAAAAAAAAAGAAATTGATAATTTATTCACTATACTTATATCACACTGACGATTTAATCACTAAGTTTCATTTTTTGACAATATGGTCACTGAGAATACATAGTTGTGACGATTTAGTATTTCCGTCAAACATCCGTTAAATTTTTAGCTAGTATAGCGGTCGACCGGTTTGTTTACAATTACGATAAAGATAACTTTTAGCAGTTGACCGCTACATGAAGCGAACGACCGCATTCAATTTCGTTAAAAATTAAAAGAGATTTGACGGAAAGACCAGATCATCACAACTACATATTCTCAGTGATCATATTGTAAAAAAATGAAACTTAATGACTAAATTGTCAGCTTACTATAAACTCAATGACTAAATTTTCAATTTTCTTATAAAAAAAAGACTTAATTACCTTACATGTCCATGTAGTATCCGACTTTTACAAAATAGTCCATGTGGTATGACTTTCAACAAATGGTCATTGTGATATAGTTTTGAGACAAATTAGTTCATATAGTATGACTTTCAACAAAATAGTCCATGTGGGATAGTTTTGAGACAAATTAGTTTATCACATGGACTATTTTGTTGAAAGTAATATCATAGGGACTAATTTATCTCAAAACTATACCACAATGACCATTTGTTGAAAGTCATACCACATGAACTAATTTGTAAAAGTCGGATACTACACGGACACGTAAGATAATTAAGCCTAAAAAAAGACAACCTGATTATAAGTTGGGAAGCAATACGTTAACAAGTTATTCCCGTCGTAGCCGCGAGCGTAATGGGAGCAGCCTCAGCTTGAAAGATTCGCATTTGTTTCGGCGCTGAAACCATGTGGGCGATGACGGTCTCTTTACCATGTTACACAATGCCCATGCGTCCAACGAGCCGAATTTTTCAACCGAATTTCACTGGCCGCAACTCTCTGAAGCTCAAAGCGTGTCTCTTGGAGTATCCCCTCGCATGCAGAATCATGGTTAGAAGTAAAGTCATTCTCTTCTCTTTTCCCATTTTCATTTTGTGTAAATCGATTGATTTATCATCTGGGTTTTCTCCCCGGTCGATGAATTTTAAGAATTCTTTATTTATTTTCGTTTGACATTGTGTTTTTGATTGACTTCTTATGTGGTTGTCCTTCAATAAGTGGTATAACCTTTTTTTTTTCATTTTGTTCTACTTGGGAGTTGGTTGCGGATATTTAGTCCATTGTCTAGTTCATTTCTTGGATTCTAATAGTTGTAAATTTGATTTTTGTGGATTGTGTGCTGCTAGTTGGTTGGCTGGCATACTGATTGGACATTGTTTATTCTTCTTTTTTTCTTGGTTAGACATTGTTTATTCATTTGCTAGTTCCTTCGTTAGGAATAAGTATGTTGCCCCTGGAATTCTGTTGTGAATCCTGGATTTCTTCTACTTGAATACCAAACTTTAGTTACAAACAAAACAAGAAGTTCGGAGTATTTGTTGCTGCTTTTTTTTTTTCTCTAGAATTAAGTATGTTAGACTTGGAATTTGCATATTCTATAAGCAACTTTGGTCGATTTCCCATCTGGGTGTCATCAGTTAGTTATAAAATGCATGAGTTCTTTGGTTTGTTACTTTCGAAAGTTTCTTCCGTTAGGAACTTTTGTGCAACTACGTGGGTAGATTCTTCATTTGTGCAAATTTTTTCTAGAATGCCCTCCTATTGATTAGGCTGTATTGAGTTTGGTTCCATAACTCACGGTTGATCATGCATCCTGCTTATATTGGATCTCTCTCTGTGAGTCAGGCCCACATGCAACTATTTATAGATGGATGAAGTGGTTGGTATATGGGAGTAATTGGGTAAAAGAGGCAAGGAAGCAGAGAGACTGATGGAAACTGCTTGCATTATATCTTAGCACCATATTCTTGGAAGTCCCGAACCTCTCTGTTCTAAGTTGATTTCGAACTTCTGAAAGTATGGAACAAATTTTTCCTGAACTATGATTCATAAAGGAGAAAGTTAAACGTGGCATTCCAGTAGATAGGAGGCTTATTGTAACGGTGGAGACATGATCAACGAAAAGGGCTTCTCTTTTTAAAACCAAATTGTCTGAGTTGTCTAGACTTTTGCCTATTCCATTCATACCGCTGCAGCAAGAATTGTGTGTATGGATGGAGAGCCAAGAAGCTAATTAAAGAAGTTTTTCGCTTGGTTTAATTGAGTAGATATATCTTCAATTTGTCAAACCGTCTTTTAGCAATCCTTGTTCTTTTGATTTCTTTTTTAAGAAAAAATGCTGCTCTTCTTCCTGGGCGGTTTAAAGATCGTCATATAGATGGAAGCGAGTGGGCAATGAACTTGCTACAACTCCAAGATCCCAAGTACAACAAATTCCATCTTGATATTTTTTTTACTGGATAGAAGGTTATTGACTTCTTGACTAAAGTGGAGCATACAGCCTGCCATAATCGTGATTCTGTTTGTAGTTGCAATCATTGGCGTAGTCAACTCTAGTTTTGTTTACAATAAAGCCCGATCTTCAATGCTATTTACTTGTAATTGGATCTGCTGGAGGTTTCAAACTGCCACCTGATCAGCTTCTTTAATTAGTTTTTTGTACAATATTTTAAACTAGTGCTCTTCAGCCCAGCTTTTGAACAATTTTTTGTTTTTGGGTGTGTGCGCTTTCAACAATGTAGTGTATATTCTTGGTACTTTCTACATTTTATCTTTAAAGGTTTAACTTCCATGCTGGTGATCTTGTTAAGTGAACATTCAAATGGAAAGATAGTTGTTTCAACTAAACCTTTTATCCCAGATTGCTCCTTCTCATCAATGATTAAGGTGAGCTTTTTAAACTAGATATGTCTGATCATCTGACTCTTGAGATGCACTCAGTAATTTCTGTCCTAGAGACAGAGCCTATGGAGGAAATTGTCGGCTCTGCATGACTTCTCTCATGCCTTTTTAGGTGTCGTTATGTTTTTGGTGTACAGACATATTGACTCTGGTTGGTGTTTGTCCTGTTGGCAATTTGCGGATTTGTTTTCTAAACAATCTCTCTAGAGATATGTACTAAAAGATATGATCTCATATCATCAGCATTGTTGGCATACTATCTCTCTTAATTTCTGTTGCATTCATGAATAATTGAACAGTTCCTCAACAAATGTCAAGGTGATGAAAATTCAAAAATTTATGATTTGTTTTGTCATTACATGCTGCAGACCTGTCTTTTTGGGTAGCTTCCCCCTCGCCAGTCTAATTGTGTATGTGCAGTGCAGATTTACCTTATACAGCTAGCGAAAGTAGTTTGCAAAAGGAATTCTCAAATTTTGGCCAGATAGCTGAAGGTAAATGATCTCAGGAATTCAGTGTGATTTATACTTCCCGCATTTCTTCCACTATGATACGGAATTTATCATCTCTTGCAGTGAAGCTAATCAAGGATGGAGCCACAAACAGGTCAAAGGGGTATGCGTTTATTCAGTACACGTGTCAGGAAGATGCAATGCTTGCCCTTGAAAATATGGATTACAAGGTTCTTACTTTGCCACATTCCTTTTGTTCTTTCAAGATATATCAATCTCATGTGGCTCATGTTATCCTTTCATCAGAACTTTGATGGCAGGGTCATTATTGTAGAGCTGGCAAAGCCTGGGCGTGACGCTCTTGGAAGATATCCAATAACCTCTGGACCACCAGAGGTGCGTCGTTTGCAGGACCAAGATGAAGTGCCGGATTGCTGGTACTAGCCCGTTTGCTTGGATCAAAAGGAAGAACGGTGGAAAGGTGACAAAGTAGTGATGGAATTACAATGAAGCATTGCAACCATTGTAGTAGATGCGTTGGGTCCCATATGATCTCCTTAAACAGATAGTGTCTTATTTGACACTGTCATCCATAGTCGAGATAGTATGATAAAAAAACTCTCCAAGCTTCAAGCCTCAATAAACCAGAGCATCACTATAATTTACACCATTGCTGCGTCTGAACTATGTAAAACAAAAAACAATGCTTTGTTGCTTCAAACCAGAGGAGGTTTACAAGATGGGGGCGCAAAGAGGACATTCTATTGAATGGTCCGACTCCTCATTCCCCGACATGTCAATGTGGCGCAAGCATCTATATCTGGGCTACCCAAACAAGTCTGAATTAAGTTTTGCCCTGGTTGGGTTGAGAATTGCAGCCCTCGTTATTTGGTTTATAAACTGTCCTATCTGCAAACTTGTGCAGTTAGTAGGCAGGATCTGGCGTCTGACTTTTCCACCCCATCCTAGTCGCTGCTTAAATGAGTCTTGCAATGGGTTTGAGTGTGAAGCGGGGAGGACGAACAAAGAATAGTGGAGGAGCACAAAGTTGAAACACCAAAGTCAATCACCCAGTAGATTTCTTTTGTTTGCTAATTGACCCACGGGTTGTCCGTTTTGCACCAAAACTCCATGCAACTTCTAAGTTGCTTCGTCTTGAGATTTTTAAAAAAAAGACGATGGCCAGCTACACACATCCACAAGTCTTATCTGAGTGGGCCTCGTCCTGACTCCTGCGCAGTGCGCACCTAATACGTTATACGTATGAATTTTCTCTGGACCGGGAAAACTCAGTTGACTTCCCCGTTAAAATTTTAACCATTGATTGTTTTCTTAAAACTTCTTATCGATTTTTTGTTTTCCTTGAGAGTAATGATTTATCTACCCACAGTTATAGACTTATAGTTAAATGGTTATTTACAGGTCCGTCTTTGGTACGCAAAGGCTACTAAGATCTGATTTAATTATGAAACAAGTTGATTGAAATAAAATCACAACAATAAATATTAAATACTTAAAAATGCTTAAACTTAGTAACTCACGATTTTTTATTTCCACGCTCAAGAAAAATAAAAGAAATTGCAACTTTGATTTACTTTAGAAAACTTCGATTTGTTTTTCAAAAGTTTTGGTGTGCTTTTCAAGAGCCAACGAGGAAGCTAGTAAAGGCCTAAGCGGCTTTCTTTCCCGAGGATTCGACCGACAAACAAGACAAAAACCACATCCTCTTACCCGATCTTTCGTAATACGATGATAATTGCTTCGTGAGGAACAACAGAAAAGGAAAAATAGTACAAATGTCAGCTTTGCTGTCTTTGATTACGCGCAGTATTAGCTGAGATATAATTCAGCTAATAGACGACTTTGTTTTTTTGTTTGTTCTAAACAAGATGTCTGCTTTGTTTGTTTACACGGAAAAGCTACGCAAAGAAAGAATGAAACGCCACCGAATTTGGTGGATTATGGTTGGTTTCAATCTTCATTTACGCGTTATTTGTTGTACCACTAGTATATTCTTGCAAATTATATACTATTAAGTCATAAATTATTGTTATACTACATACTGATGTTATATGATATCAAACATGAGGTAATTTTCATCAATTATATGTTTTCGATGCATTAAATCTATAAATGGAAAAAAAAATATTTTTTTCATCCACCGATTATTGAATTATTGACACATTGAACTTCGAATTAATTAATTTCGTAATATTTTTCTCTCAAATATCATTTTTGTATACTTTACACTGCTATTAATTTGAACAAAAATTGATATTTTAGTTAGCAACTACTTCACTTACACACAAAATATAATAATTATAGTTGAATCCAACTTGATTTGCTTGATGTGATTCGATCTAAATCAAAGATGCAACCCACTTTGTCTAGATTGATAGAAATGATGAAGAAAAGAATCTCCCATTTTAGTATACTCTAACTTGATCCTACCTAATTTGACCAGGTAAGTGAGTAGATGTTAAGAGTATCAGATGAACATGGTTAGATAATGTATACTAGAAACTTTGAGTGTTGGTCCACATCTTGAAGTACAATTTTCTGTTCGCATTGCAATTCAGATAGAGACAGACATAAGAGGTGATCACCATTTAATGTTGTTCATATAAAATTTTGGACAGTATGAATTATAAAATAGGGACCACCTCTTATGTCCGTCTCTCTTCAAATTACACCGTGCAATTCCCTGTTATTACTTGGATTTGTTTAATGTTTCTTGAATAGCCCCATCTATGTGCATACGAAAAGGACTATAATCTCTTGAGTTTTATTTATATTGTACTTCTACCTCTTCTGATCCATTAGTCTCCCTCTGACAATCAAGTGTAATGCAATAAACCTTATCTGTTTGTTCCACAAAAAGATCAAAAACATTTTGGGTGTAGCTTTTGACGCGTGAATACAAAGCGGGTCATTGGTCCTTAGAACAAGTAATTTATCCTGCATATCAACATTTGATTTAAACTCCTTGTACCGCATGTCATTGATTGCCTTCTGAAAGTGTTGAAAAAATCGGGTCATATTCATTGTTGTCTTCAAGTACTTGCGCAAAGTCAAATTAAAACTTTCACTCAATTGTGCAGTCCTCTTACTTGCGCAGGAAAAATTCCGTACATGTGTTGGGGCCCACTTGCGCTTCTCATAGATCCTTTGCAACCACTTATTGTCTTGAAGGTCATTATCTTCAATCATCTTAGACCAAGCAAGGTCAAAATCATCTACATCACTATCGAAAAGGAGCATATTCCAAACTTTTTTGAAGTCCTTGTTCCCGAATAGTGGTCCAAGATTTTTCAGTGCATTCTGATTAATATGTCATACGCAAAGAAAATGATGTGTGTTTGGCAAGAAAATAGGGATTGCAGCAAGCATACCAGCATCTTGGTCAGTGAAAAGCGATTGGGGTGCCTTCCCTTCCATACATTCAACGAAGGTCTCAAACAATCATTTGATTGAATTAGTTGTCTCATCAAACAATAAACATGCCCCAAATGGCCTGTGCTCGTGGTTTGAATGATTCACTCCTATAAATTCCCTCAATGGCTTGTGCTCGTGGTTTGTCCTATAGGTGGTATCAAACGACACAAAGTCCCCAAAAAGTGAGTAGTCATTCTGCATGTAGAGGGCAAATGGAAAACTATCTGAATTCGTTCATATAGAGGGCAAATAAATTGACGAACCTTCCGAGTTTGAGGTACTACTAGACCCTCGCCTATCTATATTTGGGTTAATGCTTGATAGCTCCGTCATTTATCAACCTATAAAAATTTAATAGCCCTAGTTAGCAAAAGTGTGGTGTGCATTACCAAAGAACTCATATTCATGTATGTAAAGAGATTTTACAGATTTACATTCCTCAGAAACATCGTTTCCTTTACTTACAAAAAATAAAGTCAACTACTGCATGGTGCACGAATTCCTTAAATCCAACAACCCAGCTAAAGTTTGGATCTGAACATGCACATAGTCATTAGATTAGTGCTTCGTCTAGTAAATACAAGAAGCGAGATCACATTATGAAATTACGTGACAAAAAAATTTCAGACAGTAACTAAAATCTAATGCCTCCAATAAGATATTTCCCAATCTTACGCACTGCGACAATCTGAAGTGGTATTTGAAATTTAAAGGAGGGATCCTCGGAATTCCCTCGCACTGCGTCTACTTCATTTGGTGTTCGTAATGGCTGAACCTGTTTTAACAAAAGACGTCGTTTAGGATGTTTTTGTGTCGACCTTCCACATTCTTAATCGTTCATGAACTTAATTTTCCGTCCACCTTCTAGACTAACCAAAAGCCAACTTTCCATATGTCAAATATTGAACCAGACATAGAGAAGCTTCCTACATTCTCGAAGAAGAATTAAAATCTCCAATCAAACCACAACATATGGTAACGACTGGATTTTTCATTATGTTCGCCTTTTCTTTAAGATTCCCAGCAAACAAATAAAGAGAGAAATATCTCAGTAAATTTTGAAGTTTCTACTTGTAGCTAGATAGTAGCTGACTTAATTTTCAGACAATAACTGTACTTATCTTTTTTTTTTCTTTTTTTTTAACGCAAACAGCAAAAAATTAATCTTAATTTTAAAGCTGTCAAATAAGTAATACTCCAAACAAGAGGGACAAAGAGGTAGAGATCTGTTGGGACTTGGGGGCTTTAGACTTGCCTCAAACCCAAGCAATTCTAAATACAGTTTTTTCCGGTTTTTCTTTCGCAGAGACAAAGGAGACAGTCAGACAGGGGAGAGAGATGGAAGATCAGAAGCATAGTGTTCGTGAAAATGGAAACCACAACGACAAGAGTGGTGGTAATGAGGGGGAGAGGCCGGTTCGAGTATATGCCGACGGAATATACGATCTCTTCCACTTCGGTCACGCCCGTGCTCTCGAGCAAGCCAAGAAACTGTATTCCTCTTCCTCCCTTCCTCCCCATTGTATCTATACCCTGTTTGTTCCCCAGAAGCTTACAACAAATTAAACATCTTTTCCGGGAACATTTTGTTCCCTGGGTGGATCCGCCGGGGGGAATTTTCTACAGTCTCTTTGATTATCTTCATGAAAAAAAGTTACTTTTATTCTGAATTTGATCTGGTTTCGAAACAAAAAGTTGTAACTTTTTTGGAGAAAATTTTTCAGGGGACGTTTTTCTGTCTAACTCAGTTTCTTCTTCTAATTTGAATCAAGTTTTGTACGCATATATATATGTTGATATGTATCCTTCAGATTGCGTTATATATGTAAATGTACTCAATCCTATGACTAATTGTAATTTATATCACGGGTTTGCTAACATGATGCTGAACCTAAACTTACCATGTGGAGAATATTATTCTTTCTTCCCCGAAAGTGATGGTACGGTGGGATTATGAGTTAAAGTTGATGCCAATTTTCTGCAACAACAGTCGATTGGGTTTTGTGTTCTTCTCACTTTGAAAAGAAAAATGCCTGTATGCTTGCGGTGTTTGAACTTTGTTTAACGCTAAGACTCTTTTGTTCAACACCTAGGTTACCTAACACTTACCTGCTTGTTGGATGCTGTAATGATGAACTCACCCACAAGTTTAAGGGGAAAACTGTTATGAACGAGAAGGAGCGATATGAGTCTCTCCGACACTGCAGGTTGGTCTCTGTTGTGGTAAAGAGTTATATTTGGTTCTTTCAACCTCACTTGGTTGCTGGTAAAACATAGGATTCAGGGAAAGAACTTAGATAACTTTTACTGTTTTGCCTGTTGCCCCCTGCCTCTTCAACCACCAAATGGACCTGAGTGTAGATGATGCCTTTACAAACTTGTTTTAACAAGCTCATTGTAGCTGATGCGGGAGACACTTTTGAAAGTGATGCTCTATTGTTTGTCAATCTGATTTGATATGTTGGTATAAATGATATGACAATTAGGTTAGCATGGACTGTAGACACAAGTTTTTGGTCTGTAAGCTCCGTTATTAGGCTTGGTATGTAACTCAATTATTACAAGGGAATGAAAATTGCACTCAGTATATCATTTATGCAATTAGCTTCCTTTTTTAACGGTCTTAATATTTTTCCCCTTCACTGGTTCTCTTTGAGATCCAAAGAGAGGGTTGAGGTATTATATGAGGAAACCTCCATGAAAGTGGAATATTGAAGACTCAGATGCTCTAAAATTCAATTAACTATGGTGTATGTTGAGATTAGAGTGCATGAAGAATGCTTTTGTTATGCTTGATGCAGATGGGTTGATGAGGTTATCCCCGATGCTCCATGGGTGATCACAAAGGAGTTCCTTGACAAGCATCAGATTGATTATGTGGCACATGATTCTCTTCCGTAAGGCTAATCAATTTCAAATCAACTACTTCCAGTTTTTTCAGCTTAGGGTTCTCTATAACTTTCTGGTGCTGTTCATGCTTGTCTTGTACTCTGGTTTCAAATTGTATTATCTTGGACAAAAAATTTGTGAACTATTTCCATTGTGGATGGATGGGTAGCTTGATTTCAAGTTGACTAGGCTAAAGCAACAGAGACTTCCACTCCACTGGGGTACATCGAAACCAATTAACTCTGTTTTGTGATGCTTGTTTAGAACAAGGTCCTTAATATTTGATAATTGATTTCTGGACCTTGCCCTCTACTTTGTTCTTATTAGAGGAGGTAATTTCTTTTTGATACCACCATCTCCAAATAACATGAAAATTTTCCATCCTAGGATGATCTCGTGAAAATATTAGTCTGCCATTTATCTGAATGTAGTGCAAGTAATATCATAATTGAATACATAAAATAAAAGAAGAAGGTAATGGAAGTGAATGTGATAGTGATTTGATTTCTGATTCCCAGATTTCTTATATGAACATTGCATATGTAGTAAGGTCATTATGTTCTGAAATATGATGTCTCTTCTTTCTCTGAGCGTTGTAGTTATGCCGATGCAAGTGGGGCTGGAAAAGATGTCTATGAATTTGTAAGTCTCAGCGATAGCTGAACCCTACTTTATATACTTCCACATACATTGGTTATTTTCTCTTCCTCCTCCCTCCTCCCTCCTCCCTCCTTATCTCTTGTGGCAAGATTATACTCTCCCTGATATAATTATGCAATTATCTGAACTCAACCTGATATGCCTTTCTTTAGTTGGTGCCAATAGTTGCTTGATGCCAACAAATTTTGGGTTTGTACAGGCCCATGTTTCCTGTTAGCTCTCTTTGCTAGTGGGCATTTGTTGTCCATTTGTTCCTCTTCTTCCCTGCCTCGATCTTGTCTTTCATCTTGCTTTACATACCCTTTTTGTTAATGGTATTACTTATTGCTTTCTAATTTCCATATGCAAATATTTCAGCTGAATTTTCTTTCCACTCAGTTACCAATTGGTCCCACCTCTTGCTTCTAACAATTTTGATAACTTCACAAATGCTCTATATATGCTTTAATTGTCTCATCACTCTACCATAAAGCTTGGATGGTCTCCGTTTCAACATGTTTGACATAGATCACTGATACAGGTTAAGTCCATTGGGAAATTTAAGGAAACAAAACGGACCGATGGGATCTCAACATCTGATATTATAATGAGGATTCTCAAAGATTACAATCAGTATGTGATGCGTAATTTGGCCCGCGGATATACAAGAAATGATCTAGGTGTTAGCTATGTCAAGGTGCTTTCTTGTTCAAATATCTCATGTATATTTGTATACTTCTTTCAAACGCTAGTTAAGATCTTCATTCCTGCGTGCGAACTGATCCCCACCATGCCATTTCTTACTATCAGGAAAAGCGGCTCAGAGTGAACATGGGTTTGAAAAAATTGCAGGAGAGAGTGAAGAAACAACAAGAGAAAGTTGGAGAGAAGGTACACATGTTGTGATGCTGACATGATTCTGAAATGGCATTGTATGTGCATCTTTACCCTAGGTAGTTAGAACATTGTGCAAAATGTTATAGTTTTACATCATGGATGGTGTTCTGTGAATCTTGGTTTGTTTGTATTTAGTAGGATTTTCCACGGCAATAAACTTGGTAATTCAAAGTAAGCATACCTAGGAGGAGAGGAAGGAAAATGAAAATAGCAATCAGCGTGCATACAAAAGATTTTGTTGTACCTAACAGATTCATTTTCCTGTACATGCATGTTAACTCATGCACCAAATAGGCTTTAGGCACTAGCTTTGGTAAGATAACTGTTTTGAACATGAGATGACAAATGCCTAACTAATGTCAACAGTTGTGAATATGCATTAGTCAAAGAAAAGAAGTGCGGTGGAATTAGGATGAATTATGAGAAGCTCTTATAAATATACAATCTACCTAACAGCAGTAGTTGCTTCTATATGGCTAATTAGTTCTAGCTCAAATAGCGCTTCCTCCAATCGTCAGAACAAATTGGAGGATGGGATTGTGAATACATACTGGTTGAACATGTAACATGTTAATAACAAATAATGGATTCATCGTGTATGTGCAACATGTTTTGACATTTTACCTTGTTGCCAATGTGGGGAAGGGGAGGAGGGACGGGTGGGATTATGGCCATGCAGGAAGGCTAACTTCCATTTTGTTATTTTGGTCTGTATTTTGCTTCTTTGATTTCTCTGTCTCTCTCTCTGCTTTTTTTTCCTCCCTGTATTTCTATCACAAGCATACACTCATCATAATTACAGCTATCAAGTACAGTGCCCACTTTGCCTCCAGCAACCTGTGTCTCATGCTAATACTTTGTGATGATTTTTTCACCATACTGCAACTAATAATAGAGATTTTAAGACTTCTATTTATCCCTTTACAATGCCATTTATTCTTGTGCTTGGTCGTATTTGTGGAATAACTTTGACTTTCTTGAGGTTAGTATTAGCTTTATGTTACAAGTATTGGCTTTCAGGAATGGATGGTGGGGAGGTAGGCAACCGTTTTGTTGGGAGCTGTACCAAGGTTGCAGTGCCCTGCCATGCCATTGCTCTCCATTATGATTAAATAGGACGAAACATGCTGTTACACACCAAATAGCTTCTTATGCAATGGGAATGTTTTTCTTGTGACTTTGTAGATACAAATTGTAGCAAAGACTGCCAAAATACATCGTAATGAATGGGTGGAGAATGCTGATCGATTGGTTGCTGGATTTCTTGAGATGTTTGAAGAAGGCTGCCATAAGATGGTCAGCTCTCTCTCTCTCTCTCACACACACACACACACAAACGCACACACAGTCACACACACAAGGCAAGGGCTTTAGTGAATAACTAGCTTTTGCATCCAGAAGCTGAAGTACCTATAGTCAGTATGAATATTTTAAGTTCTGAAATCTGAACATTTGACTGGGGCATATGTCAGGGAACAGCCATCAAAGACCGGATACAAGAGCAGCTAAAGGGGCAGCAGTTAAGAGGTCTTATATATGATGAAAAATTTGATGTGGAGTTCTATGACTCTGAAGAAGAAGAAGAAGAAGAAGAAGAAGAGGAAGAGGAAGAATACTATGACAATTACGAGTAAAAGTGAGCTGCGCTTTTCTGTGCCTGATGGACCACTAATCTTGTTCATGGTATTAAGAGTATAGAGATCTATGTAAACCTCCAGTCAGATGATACACTGGGCAGACGCGGGATTGACTTAAGCTTGGAAAACAATGTCTATGGAACTTTCATATTGCACTACAATGATTGCTTGCCAAGTACAGGTTTCTGAAAGACACCCGACAGCTTAAAACTCTCCGGCATAGTTTAGCCCAGACTTGCAACGAACATTGACAACTAAACTCTTAACTTCGAAAAGGATGAAATCATAAGCTTGAAAAACGTATAGGTTCTTTTTTTTTTCCCTGCGGAAATGAAGTATAGGTCCAAGATACCTACGGGACACTGAATCCCTGTTGTTTCCCCACCACTGATATATTATTCTGCGGTACTTAATGTAATGGAATGACCCTTTAAATCTGGAAAAAAGAAGTATAGGTTCAAGAAACCCCAGAAAGGGCTTCCGTATTTTTCTTCTTTAATTCGATTTTGTATAATCTCTTTGTTTTACACTGGAGAGAAATAACTATGTCCAACGAATGACCACAAAGTATGTTACAATTTCTTGAAATTTTTGGTGCTTTCTGCAGCTAGAACTCAGTTAAGGAAACAAGTGAACCTGACTTCATAAAGCATATGAGGAGACATGTAGGTTAGCTTCATTCCACCAATATTTGTATCCACCGACTCTGCTCCAAAATCGTAAGTTGATGCGGTATATTCCATGGTACTGGCACAAAAAACAATCGAAGTAACCTTAATCTAGTAATTCAGCAAAACTGTGCATGTCTTAGCACAAAAGCCACATCAAAAGAGGACTCACACCATGATCCTAGAAACCACACAAGCCATGCCCAGAAAAACAAAAAGAAGAAAGCAAAAAAAAAGAAAAGGTCAAAAAGCTAGTACACAAGGCCGAGACGATCTCTACGTACGAAGAATGACACATGAATCCTAAAGAGGGAAATGATCGAGACAAATCACTAGGCCGTGACAATCTCCAAACGGGGCATGGAGCCACTGGATTTAAGCCGATGTCGGCAAGTAGGGCAAGAAGAGTGAGATAGCAGCCATTTATCTACGCAAGCGACATGAAACCGATGATCGCACTTGGGCAGGACCCTTATATTGTCCCCCTCGGAGAAGTCAACTAGGCAAATCGCACAACTTGAAGCTGATGATGGAGACCCTGAATTGGAGTAAGTTGAAGTTGGCAAAGCCACCATTTCTTTCTTCTTTAGCCCCGAATTCAACCTACGAGTGGCAATCCACTGGACCGGCTCAGTGAGGGAACGATTAGCACATCGAAACACACATTGTAACATGGAGTTAAGGCCAAGAGCGCAGACGAAGGCACATAGCATGGCCGCAACAATGACCATAAGGTTGAAATCGAAGGACTGTTCCTGAGTCGGATCATGACAAGTGGTGCTCAAGGTGGGACTAATGGTTGGAGGATGAGTTTGAGCCATGAAGAGGTCGAAGTACTCTGGAGAATTAAAGAGATACAGAGGGAAACGGAGGAGAGCACACGTGGGACAAACCCAAAGAAAGCATATTGAGGCCAGAGAGTACTGAGTGCTGAATGAAGAGTGGTGGTTTATGTTATGGTGGAGGCGCGACGACATGGTATATGCTTACTTGATAATCCACTGTCTTCTCCATCTTTCGTTATGCGCTTCCTTTGAAGCGAAAGGCATATATCTCACTCAACCTCTCGAGGGATTGTCAGCAATTCTTATTGGTGGTTTTCATCAAGTTGAGGCCAACATGATTATTTTTTTTGTGAAAAAGTGTGGGGGGTTTTGGGTGGAATTAGGGGTCTCCCTCGCAAGAAAATATAGTTCGTAGAGATCAGTGAGATTTGATGGTCACATCTTGTTTCCCTTCCCTATCCTTTTTCTCGTTTGCTTTTGGTCGTTTTCAGCATAATACATTAAACATGATTGAGATTTGAGGTAACAAGATAACTTGGCCCATCAAGCATTAACGAAGATATTTGCTCGTCGTTTTTCTGGCAAGAATACAAGGGATGCGCTAAAAAGTAGAAGAGAAGTATGTGCCGTCGCTAATGCGCACCTCTTTTCCGGGGATAAAGCTTATCTTCACTTAAGAAGAGAAAAAATTGTCGACCAACTCAATATGGATCAATTGTTCTTGCACAAAACCAAAACCCCCAACCCTAGATTGCTTCATTAGAATTTCCGAGCAATTGGAAGCAACTCTGGATAAAATTACGCTATTGTTTTGATGATGATCGATAAGGAAGTTTAACGGAAAACTGAAAATAAAATAGACTTTTCTTTTCTGGTAGTTATTTCAGCTTACTGCTGTTTATGTGTGTTTTTTTCCCTTGTAGACCTGTGTATGACCTTTTAGCCTTCCTGCTCGTATGCCTGTCTGATTAACATTTTAGAAGGTGTAACGAGGTTCTCCTTGATTATTAATGGCCAAGCTGTTTTGATTAAAAAATAAACAACCTCACTGCTCATTGGCATGTCGCCTCTACAGAGAGCCATTTAGAGAGTGTAAATGAGGTCTTGGAACTTCCTTGATTATTAATGAACAAGCTGTTTTGATTAAAAAAAGAAAACGAAAATAGAGATACAATTGTAGCATAATAAAGATTGAGAGTTGAAGAGTTTGTTCAAAAAAAAAGATAGAGAGTTGGAGGAGAGAAAAAAAGATTATACAATGCACATCTGTTTGTTTCGCTGTAAAGCACATTTTTTTTTTGTAAAACAGTTTCTAATGCATTATGTTTAAGCAAAGTATTATAATTTTTGGTGTTTCGTTGTTGCATCAAATATATTTTTCGAAAGTATTTTTTAACGTTTTGACTTCTGTTATATTTTTCGTAATTTTATATGATTAATAAACTTAATTTTTAACATCAACTTGAAATAAAATAAAGTTTTCGAGAGAGTAAGAAAGGGGTCGGGTTCCTTTGAATGTTTTGGTTTCGGGTTAGAAACACGAACACTAACCTGTTTTTTTAGTTCGTGTTTCAAAACCCGACCTCAACCTCGAAAAATGCTAAAACCGTCGGAGTCAGGTTCCTTTGAATGCTTGGGTTTCGGGTTAGAGACGAGAACACAAACATGATTTTTATTGGGTTCATGTTTCAAAATCTGACCCCAAAAAAAGCTAAAATCGTCAGGGTTTGGTTCCTTTGAATGCTTTAGTTTCGGGTTAGAAGCCCAAACATGAACCTGATTTTTGTTCGGGTTCATGTTTCAAAATCTAACCCGACATCGAAAAAAAGTTAAAACCGTCGCAGTCAGGTTCTTTTAAATTATTTAGTTTCGGGTTAGAGACACAAATACATACCTGATTTTTCTCGGGTTCATGTTTCAAAACCCGACCCTGAAAAAAACTAAATTTGTTGGGGTCAAGTTCCTTTGAATGCTCTAGTTTCGGGTTAGAGGCCTGAACGAACAAGAACCTGATTTTTCTCCGGTTCATGTTTCAAAACCCGACCCCGATCACGATGTAACCCGATTAGTTTGGATTGAACCAGGTCAGTTTCGAATCAGGAAGTCGGGTCGATTAGTTTTTGGCCACCCCTAAACAGGGAGAGACAAACCAAAAAAGAATATTCATTAGTTTTAAAAAGTAAACCACTTTCAAGAAAGTGAATTTATCTTTTAGGTTGACTGAATTGAATTTCGGTTGACTGTATTTTATGAAGCTACTCGTACAGTCGAAAATATGGATAGTACTTACCAACAAGGAAAATAATATAAAACAAACTGAGCCTAAAAGAAAAAGAAAAATGCAAAGGAAAAGATGGCACTCGTGGTGGGATTCGGATTCCATCCCGACGAAAGGTTTCCGGATACGTTCAGATGGAAGGCCCGGATGGATTGGAAGAAATCCAACGTTTGGGAGGGCGCCACGTCAATTAATGAAATTCATCGGCGCTTCGCTCGGCTCGGCTCCTCAATCTCCCGGCTTAACACCTTTCACTTTGTAGTACCGGTCAGACCTGTACAATTAACAAAGCATAGAGGTCCGACCGGTACGGCGAAAAAGGCGCCTTTTAAACACCCAAAAAATCTGAAATTCATTTCTTCCCCCCGACTATCTTCCTCCTCTCTCCCTCATCCTCCGTTATTTTTTGAAAACCCCACGAATCCCTAAATCTCCACGAATCCCTCTCCCCCAAATCACCGAAACTTCGCCCAAATCCCAGAAAATCTCAGGACCCTCGACTACTTGTAGGTCACACCTCTTCCTAGGGGGTCGGACCTCTTTGCTTAGAACCTTGTTGGGTTTTTCACGGTAAGTTCTTTTTTAAAACTTCCGTTTGTTTCATTCAGGGCATTCTTATTTTGTTCTAATGTTTCTTGTTCTAATGTTTCCATATCTGTGAAGTCATCCATGTTTAGTTGTTCTCACAATTTCTTGCTCCATTGAACCCTGTTTAGATGTGGAAGTATGAGATAGGAAAACGCTAACAAGAATGGATTGTTAAGTTTGTTTAGTTTAGTTTTTTCTAAATATTAAGTTTGTTTAGTTAATGGTCATAAAATTATTTAAACTTTTGTTTTATATTCCAAATTCAAAATATTCTCTTTAAATTCGATTTATTTGCTTTAAATTTGAAAATTAGAGTGTCTCATTTGAAATAGCCTAACATAGTCAAATCCTTCCCTTTTTTGTAGTGTTTCAGCCAGTTCGTCAATGGTGAGGATCAAGCATGCTGCAGAAAAGGGGAAAGAAAAGATTGGAACATCGAGAAAGAGGAAGGAACTTCTAGAAGGTGATAACTCATCTAACTTTCGAGACGATGAGTGTGCGTCTAAGTATGAGGATGACTTTTCAAGAAGGAAGGTGATACGGGGAAGAAATATTAATGTAGATGAGTTGGGTGAGTTTGGGATTGTTGAGCATTTTGAATACCAGGGTTGGAAGAATTTGTTAGATATGGGAAAAAATGTGTATCCTAAGTATGTCAAAATGTTTTTTAGTAACATGAAAATTTCAAAACATGTGGGTGGAAGCTTAACTATTAAGAGTTTATTGCATAGGAAGGAGATTGAGTTGGATCCCGCTAAACTTGGTATGATTTTGGGGATTCCCTCCAATGCGCAACCAGTGTATGATTTGAAAAAGGTGCCTGCTGCTTTAGATTTTAACTATAATGATGCCGTTAGATTCCTTCTAGATCTAGATGAGACACAAGAAATCCCGAGCAGTATTGAGGCCAAAGACCTTCCCATCTTCTATAGGCTCATTCATCTTATTTCCACATACAATTTACTACCTAGGGCTGGTCATAGGGAGGTGTTAACATTTATGGACATTTATATTATCGAACACCTCATAAACCATAAGCCCATAAACCTGCCCTATATTATGGTTAGGCATATAGCGGATGCACATGAGCATAAGAAAAATCTCCCATATGGTTTGATTTTCACCAAGATTCTTACCCATTTTGGAATCCCAACGGATATGAGGGAGCTTGAAATAGTAACCCGTATCGATTCCTTTAACATGCGTACTTTACGGAAGATGGGTTACAGGAAGAATACTAATGGAGAGTGGATATGGAGGGACGATAGTAGTAGTGATGAGGGTGAGGAGGATGCAGCCGTTCCTCCTTCCTCGTCTACTCATGGAGAGACTTCTGAATCATACATTGATCGCCAACACTCAGTTCACGCACGCATCAATACCTTGGAGTTGGATTTATCGTCCTTAAGGAAGGAGCAGCAAGAATATGTAAAAGAGGTGCGTCAATACAGAAAAGAGCAACAATTGTGCTTTGCAGATATCAAAGCCAGCATCCAAGCTCTGCAGGCCAACTTTCCTAGTCAATTTCCACCCACTCAGTGAATCTTGTGATGTGATTATTTATCTTTTTGGATTTTGGTCGTTAAGAGTTGTAATGGAACCATATATTTTTTGATTGGTGGTTTACTGGAAGGAACTTTGTATTTTAGATGGTGGTTTTGTATTTGTTAGCCCAAGGTTGTTCTTACAAACAATCCTTTAAGATTTTATATTGAGACTCTTTTTCAAGATCATTACTCTTGTTAATTGATCATTTTTTATATTGCAAGTGCTTTTGAGAACTACTAAATTGGAGTAGTTATTGTTAAAACTCATAATTTTTTGTCCAAGTGTTGAAAGTGTCGACACATTGTACCATGGTGTCGACACATTGCACTACTAGCCGAGAGTTTTGGTTTTCTCACTTTCAACTTGATTTTTTGTCCAAGTGTTGGAAGTGTCGACACATTGGACCATGGTGTCGACACATTGCACTACTACCCGAGAGTTTTGGTTTTCTCACTTTCAACTTGATTTTTTGTCTAAGTGTTGGAAGTGTCGACACATTGGACCATGGTGTCGACACATGGTCCAATGTGTCGACACTTCCCTACTACTGCGAAATTTTCTCTTCCTGCATTTACACAACACAACCAAAAAACCTTCAATTTATACAACAAATTTCCCTCATTTATACAACAAAACCAAAAAAATGACTAAATTAAACTGCTACCTGTGAAATTTTCCCCTTCCTTCATTTACACAACCAAAACCAAAAAATTGTCCTACCTTCATTTACAATTTTACACAACAAAACCAAAACATTTCCCTTCCTTCATTTACACAACACTAACATAATTTTGGCTAGAGGTCTTTAACAGTCTTATACCGGCCACATTGTGGATTCTTCCTCGTTGTTCGCTCGGGTCCTGTAGAAGGTAAACAAATAAGTATGGAAATGAAATGACCATATGAAGTAAAATGGCTAAAGTTTCCACCCACTATACCTCTAGCTCATCCGTCAACTGCAAGTGACGAGCGATTGGTTGGGACAATGGACCTGGTGCCTCACCCCTACGACCATCAGAAATAAAGCTGAATGTTTTGGTTATAATGGTACCAGGTCATTGTCCCAACCAATCGCCTCGTCACTTGCAGTTGACGGATGAGCCTAGAGGTATAGTGGGTGGAAACTTTAGCCATTTTACTTCATATGGTCATTTCATTTCCATACTTATTTGTTTATCTTCCTACAGGACCCGAGCGACAACGAGGAAGAATCACAATGTGGCCGGTATAAGACTGTTAAAGACCTCTAGCAAAAATTATGTTGTGTTGTGTAAATGAAGGAAGGGAAATGTTTTGGTTTTGTTGTGTAAAATTGTAAATGAAGGTAGGGCAATTTTTTGGTTTTGGTTGTGTAAATGAAGGAAGGGCAAATTTCACAGTAGCAGTTTAATTTAGTCATTTTTTGGTTTTGTTGTATAAATGAAAGGGAAATTTGTTGTATAAAATGAAGGGCAAATTTTACAGTAGTAGGGAAGGGAGCTTTTTTTGGTTGTGTTGTGTAAATGCAGGAAGAGAAAATTTCGCAAGTAGTAGGGAAGTGTCGGACACATTGGACCATGTGTCGACACCATGGTCCAATGTGTCGACACTTCCAACACTTAGACAAAAAAATCAAGTTGAAAGTGAGAAAAACCAAAACTCTCGGGTAGTAGTGCAATGTGTCGACACCATGGTCCAATGTGTCGACACTTCCAACACTTGGACAAAAAATCAAGTTGAAAGTGAGAAAAACCAAAACTCTCGGCTAGTAGTGCAATGTGTCGACACCATGGTACAATGTGTCGACACTTTCAACACTTGGACAAAAAAATTATGAGTTTTAACAATAAACTACTCCAATTTAGTAGTTCTCAAAAGCCACTTGCAATATAAAAAATGATCAAGTTAACAAGAGTAATGATCTTGAAAAAGAGTCCTCAATATAAAATCTTAAAGGATTGTTTGTAAGAACAACCTTGGGCTAACAAATACAAAACCACCATCTAAAATACAAAGTTCCTTCCAGTAAACCACCAATCAAAAAAATATATGGTTCCATTACAACTCTTAACGACCAAAATCCAAAAAGATAAATAATCACATCACAAGATTCACTAAGTGGGTGGAAATTGACTAGGAAAGTTGGCCTGCAGAGCTTGGATGCTGGCTTTGATATCTGCAAAGCACAATTGTTGCTCTTTTCTGTATTGACGCACCTCTTTTACATATTCTTGATGCTCCTTCCTTAAGGACGATAAATCCAACTCCCAAGGTATTGATGCGTGCGTGAACTGAGTGTTGGCGATCAATGTATGATTCAGAAGTCTCTCCATGAGTAGACGAGGAAGGAGGAACGGCTGCATCCTCCTCACCCTCATCACTACTACTATCGTCCCTCCATATCCACTCTCCATTAGTATTCTTCCCTGTAACCCATCTTCCGTAAAGTACGCATGTTAAAGGAATCGATACGGGTTACTATTTCAAGCTCCCTCATATCCGTTGGGATTCCAAAATGGGTAAGAATCTTGGTGAAAATCAAACCATATGGGAGATTTTTCTTATGCTCATGTGCATCCGCTATATGCCTAACCATAATATAGGGCAGGTTTATGGGCTTATGGTTTATGAGGTGTTCGATAATATAAATGTCCATAAATGTTAACATCTCCCTATGACCAGCCCTAGGTAGTAAATTGTATGTGGAAATAAGATGAATGAGCCTATAGAAGATGGGAAGGTCTTTGGCCTCAATACTGCTCGGGATTTCTTGTGTCTCATCTAGATCTAGAAGGAATCTAACGGCATCATTATAGTTAAAATCTAAAGCAGCAGGCACCTTTTTCAAATCATACACTGGTTGCGCATTGGAGGGAATCCCCAAAATCATACCAAGTTTAGCGGGATCCAACTCAATCTCCTTCCTATGCAATAAACTCTTAATAGTTAAGCTTACACCCACATGTTTTGAAATTTTCATGTTACTAAAAAACATTTTGACATACTTAGGATACACATTTTTTCCCATATCTAACAAATTCTTCCAACCCTGGTATTCAAAATGCTCAACAATCCCAAACTCACCCAACTCATCTACATTAATATTTCTTCCCCGTATCACCTTCCTTCTTGAAAAGTCATCCTCATACTTAGACGCACACTCATCGTCTCGAAAGTTAGATGAGTTATCACCTTCTAGAAGTTCCTTCCTCTTTCTCGATGTTCCAATCTTTTCTTTCCCCTTTTCTGCAGCATGCTTGATCCTCACCATTGACGAACTGGCTGAAACACTACAAAAAAAGGGAAGGATTTGACTATGTTAGGCTATTTCAAATGAGACACTCTAATTTTCAAATTTAAAGCAAATAAATCGAATTTAAAGAGAATATTTTGAATTTGGAATATAAAACAAAAGTTTAAATAATTTTATGACCATTAACTAAACAAACTTAATATTTAGAAAAAACTAAACTAAACAAACTTAACAATCCATTCTTGTTAGCGTTTTCCTATCTCATACTTCCACATCTAAACAGGGTTCAATGGAGCAAGAAATTGTGAGAACAACTAAACATGGATGACTTCACAGATATGGAAACATTAGAACAAGAAACATTAGAACAAAATAAGAATGCCCTGAATGAAACAAACGGAAGTTTTAAAAAAGAACTTACCGTGAAAAACCCAACAAGGTTCTAAGCAAAGAGGTCCGACCCCCTAGGAAGAGGTGTGACCTACAAGTAGTCGAGGGTCCTGAGATTTTCTGGGATTTGGGCGAAGTTTCGGTGATTTGGGGGAGAGGGATTCGTGGAGATTTAGGGATTCGTGGGGTTTTCAAAAAATAACGGAGGATGAGGGAGAGAGGAGGAAGATAGTCGGGGGGAAGAAATGAATTTCAGATTTTTTGGGTGTTTAAAAGGCGCCTTTTTCGCCGTACCGGTCGGACCTCTATGCTTTGTTAATTGTACAGGTCTGACCGGTACTACAAAGTGAAAGGTGTTAAGCCGGGAGATTGAGGAGCCGAGCCGAGCGAAGCGCCAATGAATTTCATTAATTGACGTGGCGCCCTCCCAAACGTTGGATTTCTTCCAATCCATCCGGGCCTTCCATCTGAACGTATCCGGAAACCTTTCGTCGGGATGGAATCCGAATCCCTCGTGGTGGACAAAAAGAGAGAGAAAAGCTGGGGGAAGGGGCCGGGGCCCTGGAGGATGTATGAGAACTGAACTTTTTGGTGGTTCCCATAAAAGTAGGTCACCAGACAAGGCTTTTAAGTTTTAATACTGTCTGCTGCCTGGAAGATAATGCAAGATGTTCCTTCTCCTTCTCCATGGCAGCCCCCTCCCCCTGTTTATAAAAGTTAATGTTGATGCTGCAGTTCGCAATGATTTTTCGGCAGTAGCAGCAATTTTCAGGAATTCAGATGGAATGGAGGTGCACGGAGCTGCGGGCGTATTACAAAAACTGACCCTACTACTTGTGAAGCTGAAGCGATGAAGATGGGAGTAGAGGAGGCGGTGAAGAGTGGTTTCAGATCCATTGTTCTGGAAGGTGACTCTAAGCGGGTTATTGATGCGATCAACCAGTTTCCTCATAGGATTGATTGGCACATCCATGAATCTGTTTGTGAGATTCATAGGCTTCTTGGTCATGTGGACCATTGGAAGTGTAAGCACACTTTTCGTGGTGCGAATAATGCTGCGCATTATCTAACTCGTTGGGCCGCTTCAGAAAATTTTTTCTGTAGGCTCCCCTTTTGCTTTGGAGCAAGCTCTGAACTTGAACTGGCTGTACTTAGGGGTTGACCCCCCGTAGCTTTTTTGCTGGCTTTGTTAATGCAAGTCCGGCGTTTTGATTAAAAAAAAAGTTTTAATACTGCATATGATCAATAAAAAATTATCCAAGTAACTTTCCCTTTTAATCTTCGAGTTTCAGCTATATTAGAATATTTAATATCTTCTATATTTTCTGCAGTTAATTTGTTTGAGTTGATGAAAGCACTTGGAAGACAAACATGTAAAGAAGTGAAATTTAGGTTACGTTTGTGTTGTAAAATTTTTGATATTGAGTTTAGTGTTAGTATTGGGTTTAATAAAAAAGTGAAGAGAGAGATAATTTTTATAATTTTTATAATTTTTTATATTTTTTATAGAAGAAAGAGATTATATTATAATATTTTATTAGAAATTGATGAAATATTTGGTGAAATATTTAGTGCAAACGCAGCCTTTTGATACAATAATCAAGAAAGTTTCTGGAAGAACAGAAGCTTTGGAGTTAGCGTATGCTTTGCGTGCGCCGTACGTTTTCAAAAGAAGAATATCCTACTTTGATTCTTTTTACTAATGTCTTCCAAAAAAGCATTCAAAGCACACTTCTCCGTCAAGGGATAGGAAAATACTCTGCCTTTGACCTCTTTCTACCCAAAATAGTGGAAATAGCCACGCCATCCAAAACATTGGAAATCTTGGGGAGAATTTTCAGGCAAGGGGCTCCCAAATTAGTCAAAGTAAGTTCAATTGAAATCAACTGGAAAACTCTTCTGTGAAAGCTTGTCATCAAATGTTTTTTTTTTGTCTTTTTTTTTTTCCCTTTTTTTAGGCAAAGGTATTACTAATCTTAATACAACAATCAAGGTGGAAAACTTGAATTGTCACTAGCCATTAAACAATAGGAATACAAGACGAGGGAAAGAACCCCTCCAAATTCAAACTAGCTGACTAATAAGCAATATTGTGAGCTAAAGTGCCTTAAAAAATAACAGAATTATCAACCCGAAAATGAGCCTCCTGAGCTGCAAATAATGCTGCCCTGGCCTCACCCATAATAGGGGACCGGGAACCTGGAGGGAATCTATTCACCCAATCAAAGAGTAAAGTGCCTGCTGAATCTCTACACACAGCAGCAGGCAAAGGAAGAAGAAGACCGATTGGCCTCACCCGTATATACGTTTTGAGTTTCAAACGTATATACCAAAACATTGGCGAATGTAGCAGAACTTTTTAGTGACTAGACAAAAAAATTCTTCTCTCCAATTATTCTGTGCTGGTCGACAACCACGGAGACCACCCCATTAACCACCTTCTCGCTCTCCACAACCACCACGTTGTTAGACACATTGGTCACTGCATGCGCTGTAAACTTAGGCTCCCCCTGTGTGTATAATGAGTACTGCAGATGAGTAATCCGGTTGGGAAATACCAACACAGACGAAAAATCAGCCTCCCACTTTGTCCCGTTTCCGGCCACTGTCAGTTTTCCGATCGTCGATTTCAATGTCATTCCATTTACATTGTTCCGGTTGATCACCACTTGATCAATGTCGGTGAATCCGCCATCTAACTCAACTATAGGAACCATGTTTTTTGCTTGCCCACTAAACATGTTGTCCACAATGTTTAAACCAGAGATCTGACCCTTAATCGATTTCAAGACCACATTAGCATCCCCTAGGAAGAATCCGTTAGTAACATGTACTTGTGCCGGGTCTTCCAAAACTATACCAGTGTAATCCAAGTAACAGTTATCTATTCTGGTTTGTGAACATCCGGCTAGTTTTACTAATATTCCAATCCCACCATAACCTGTTGCCTTGTTGTAGCAGTGCACCCCAGTGAGTATGTTTGCCTGACCTCTTAATACAACGCCGATTGCTGCTGAGAAAATCACGACATTCGTCACCGCATTGTCGTTACTTGCGAGATCAATGGCGATGCCTGAGAAGTACCTCTCATCTTTATCCCCGCCGACTGTTGAATGTTGTCCGAGAAAGCATGTTGATATGAAGGTCTCGTGGCCCCTTTGGACTATAATTCCCTGTGTTGTGAAGTGGAGAAAGAAGCAGTTGCTTATGCGTATCCTAGCTGAATCAATTATGAAAATGCCTCCTCCTCGGTAGCTTGAATCAAAAAGGATGTCCCGGAAGGTGATGTCCTCGTAGTAGTATCCAGCATTTTGGACCTGCTGGTCGGTTTCTGGAGAATTCCGTGACCATAGTTCAATCAGATGTCGATCCCCAGGAAATGTATCCGATGCTCGCAAAGTTCCTCCCTTTACCTAATTACCCATGCCAAATTTCAGTTAACTCGATCGGAAACAATTTGTTTTTGGGTGAAAGACATCAATGCAGATCTATCAACTTTTGGCTTGCCTAGAAACAAGCCCAATGCTCTGTGACATATCATCAGACACACCTGAAAGTGTGGAGTCAATCAAACACGACTTACATCCAAACGTCCTAACAGAAGTTTTTATGAGTTTGTTAATTACCCCTTCAAGCCAAATAAATTCAGAGCAAAGGACTCAGGTTATACTTTTGGTCCCAAATTTTAACAAACCCCAAAGACAACAACCCTATGGTCTACATCGCTATACTTTAATCCCAATAATGTTTTCCATAAGACCTAATACTAAGGTGTGCGGTATGTCAAAAGATAAATGGCCGGCAAAGTCGCTAGTCTTAAATTTCAAAACCGTATTCAATAAGCGAGCTAATATTATAGTACTTGATGTGCTGCGTGGCACTTCTTGCCATGAATTCGTTCTGGCGTTGTTAAGAGGGAAGTTGGATCGTAACTTAACTTTTTAGTTGGAAAACAGAAAAAAAATGTTGGTCTCGAAGGCATAGATTAAAGAAGCTTTAACGGTGGATTTTAATGAAGAAAAAGGAAAGTACCTGCTGTTCAATGCATGGACTGAAACATGGCAACAGGGCAGAGACCCGGACGGCGGACATGCATCGAGGCTGTACAAACAACTAAAAAAGTCTGACTAAAACCCGACAGCATTGGGAAACAAGGAGAGAGCTTTAATGGTGGATTACATCAGGGAAACAAGGAGAGAGGTTTAAGACAAAAAAAAAACTTTGGACTGTGGCCGGTGACGTTTACGAGCTACCTAGCTAGCAATAAAAAAAATCTAGATATACTGGTTCGGCTTTTTTCTTCTTCTTCCAAGTGATTAACTGGCGCGTTTTGATTCCAAGGAAAAACAATAAACTTCTACTTCCTAAGAAGTCCGAAAAGAGGAGAGCCAACTGGAATGAAAGGGAAGATGAGAAAAAGAAATGTACACACATATCTTCTTATGGCAAAATCATCTGCTAGATTGGCCTTATTTTAGAGTTTTATGTTAAGAAGAGCGAAGTTTATAGGAACTCTTTTTGTACATAAATCTCTGAAGAAAAATTGGTGACTGTTTCATTTGTTGTGAAATTTCTTTCGGGAGTAAACATGCAGGGTGAGAAAGAGAGAGAGAGGCTGACCACAATATTGCCACCACCAGGAGGGAACCTTATTGGTTTGCTGATTTTGTAGTTTCCACCTTGCAAATCAATCGTCAAACCTCCGAAGTCACTTATCCCAGACAGCAATTCCAGTCCAGTTCGCAACTGGAAAGCGTCACTCAAGGCTTGCAGAATGGCATCGCTGCTGTCTTGTGCCCCAGTTGGATCTGCTCCATACCCAATTGGACACAACACCCTTCCATCCTGAACACATTTAAAGCAAATCATTAAGCAAAAAAGAAGAAAGGATGTTTCAAGGGGAAAACAAGCAACATGGAAAGAACCAAACACACAACACAGACATATGTATGCATGGCAATGAATGTTTTTTACCCTTTTGTTGTCTGAAGTCTTGGACGATGCCAAAGGTGGTTCGGTGGCAGAAGGGGTTAACTTTTCAAGCCTTTCTCGCAGCTCCGAGAACGTTTGCTCAACGCTGGAACATACAACTTCTTCTACCAGCAATAATACAAGGATGCTCAATGCTGAGAAGGGTTTCATTGCTTTTGAACTGCTATCTAGCAGTTTTGGTGTCAAATGGACTTATAGCTTGAGTCTGAGAGTGCGAGCGCGCGCGAGAGAGAGAGCCAGAAGGAGGAGGATGAGTAGCCGGAAACTGTTTGGTAGTACAGTTTCTTCTGCCTCTTTTGACCAGAAAAAATAGACTGTGGGAAAGAACAGTCCAGGGGTACTCTAGATCATAGTACAATGGTATTGCTGGTTCCAATAGATATGTAAGTTGCCTGTGAACCTGGGGAAGAAAACAAGAACCGAAAGTTAATATGGACGTTAATCTGTACCTCTAAGGCCCCAACAGAGATTAGATAAATCCCCTTTGACGAGCGCAAGTTTCACGAGAGCTTGGAGTACCCCCTCCGAAGAAAAGACAGATGGAATGCATTATTAAAAGCGACAGAGAAAACATAGGGAAAAAGAAGTGGAATTCCTAGGACAGAAAGATTTATCATTCCATATCTTCTTGCAAACAAAGAAACAACTGTGATTCAACCATGGAAACACAATGAACTGAATGGCCCAGTGGGGAGATAAAAGCGGACCCAGAAAAGGACGACTAGGATGCCGAGAGCCAGAACTAACATAAGTTTGCTCGAGACAGATAGCGAAAGTCTATTAGGCTACAAAATGTGGGCAAACTGGGCCAATAAAGCAGACAAAAAGAACAGGCGCAAAGCAATGAAGTTGGGCGCGACCAACTGGGCTGAACAGAAGTGAAAAAGTGATAAAGTCGCACGTAAAGAATTACGAGAGCGAGACTGTGAACGCAACTAAAATTTTGTTACTAACCAATTTTATCATCTTTATAATCATTTATATCTCTTCACTTTGTTACGATACCTTTTTTTTCACCCACTCTTATAAATTTTTTCACTAACTTATATAAACTATCTTAACCTTTTTACCAAATCTCATACCCAAAATTTTAACACTCAAACAATTATGGGTTTGTTTCGTAAAATTTTAGCGTTGTTAAAATTTTAGGGAACGAAGTTGACTCATTCAAGCCCCGTGGTGCTAGTTCAATGATACTCTTAAAATATAGTCAGAATTTCAGTTTGGACCTCAACTAACAATTAATTAATCTACTGTTAAGACTTTTTACTCTTTTCTTCTTTCTTTCCTTTCCTTCTCTTATGGGAGTTTTTCAAGGAAAATATAATCTGAATTTTAAACTCAGACAAGCCACGTCTTAGGAATTCTGTTACCACTAACCAAGCGGATTCATATATTCTTTTTCTCTTGTTTTTTTTTCTTTTTCAAATTGAGTAGCCTCACCAACTCTAACGGCAAGGATGATGACTAATGCCCAACCACAGATAACCCCATATAGCTAGATTAGCTAAACTTTCATTTCAAACCTTGGACCTTTAGCCTATGCTTATTCTACCTGACATTTGTTCATCTAATTTCCCTTGGATGCTTGTATTTACACCTACTTTGTCAACCTATAGAGCATCGACACGAGAGGTTTTCCTTCCCCAGTTAATCGGTAAGAAATTTTATTGGAAATTAACTAACTTATGACATATAGATCTTCTAGAACTGGACCAGCACATGTTGAATTTAGTTGTCTTCTGAGTTACAGCTTTGAACTACATGGAAAACGTTGGACTACACTTGATAGGAATTGAAACTTTTATGTTCTGTTCAATTTTAAGGCCAATTCTGTATATTCAGGGAACACCCCTTGGATCCCAGAACATGACAGAACAGGGGTGCTGGTTCCCATTCTCTGTTTTTTTCCCCTGAAATCAGAAGCCAAATCTAACATTAGAGAACTTGCTTTTCATTAAAACTGGTTCATTTCATATGGTATTTCTTAATCCTGTTTCAGCATCGTCTTGACCAGAACTAAAAGTTGTTTCAAACTAAAAAATTTTGAAGTCTCAGACTTATAGTAGACTGCTCTGCATTTTAATATCGTGTATTTTATTATCTGGCTACACTTTTCCACCATCACTACAAATTTTGTTGTCAAGTTCGACAATTTTGTACCAAATTGCTCAGAAGAAAATAGATTCATCCTGGGACCTGTTTAACTTGCTACCCCTTGATTCGCCGTAATGAATACGCTGGCAGTGACGTTCAAATCTGTCTGAATCACAACGCGGTTATCCGATACATTCCTCAAGGCATGGTTGGGGAACTGGCCGCCAGAAGTGCTTAACGAGTACTGCACATGCCTAATAAGGTTAGGAAATAGAAGAACATGGTTAAAATCCATAATCCATGAGCTTCCATTCCCATTCACAGACCCCATTGCAACTGTAGCCTTTAGGTTCATCCCTCTGACATTGTTCCTATCAACCACGACTTTATCGATATCTTTGAAAGGTCCATTGGATTGATCCAATTGAACAATTTCAAATCCTTTGTCGTAACCACAGAACATGTTGTCAACGATATTGACCCCACGTGCAACTCCATTGATTGATTTCAGGACAATGTATGCATCACCAAGGAAAAAGCTGTTAGAGATATGAAGTTGCACTGGGTCTTCAGCAACTATACCAGTATAATCTAAGTAAGAATTCACGATCCGGGTTTGTGTCAAGCCGGGCAATTTCAGATAAATCCCAGTGCCACCGAAGCCAGTGGCCTTATTGTAACAATGTACCCCAGAAAGTATATTGGCTTGGCCTGCTATCATTATCCCTGTGGCAGCTGAAAAAATCACCACATCGGTTACTGCATTATCATTGCCCATTAGGCTTATTGCAGTTCCTGAAAAGTTCCTTTCACCGTGATCACCCCCAGCAGTAATATGTTGGCCAAGGAAGGAGTTCCGGATGTAGGTTTCATGGCCGCCTTGGACTAAAATCCCATTGGTAGTGAAATGGGCAATGTAACAATTGTCTATGCTAATCCTGACTGAGTTCACCACAGAAATGCCTCCACCCCTGTAGTTTGAATCCAACATGAGGTCCTTGAGGGTTATGTACTCATAATAGTAGGATGATGTTGAGGAAGATAATTGCTGTGCATCCATGGAGCTCTCCCTATGTTCTTTACTATTGCTAGTCGGGGAAGTTGACAAGTCAATCAGATATCCATCATTTGGAAAATTGTCCGAGGCATGTAAACTTCCTCCATGTATCTGTTTCATCCAAAGTCCCAAATCAAAACAACATTATAAAAGTCGGAATAAATTGATATAAAGCTTGGTTCCCCTGTAATGTAAAAGCTAAGGAATGTCTTGGTGTCCTGAAATTAAAGATGCAATCACTTTTGAGGCTTTCTGCATACGATACAGCACCAAACTTTTTGCACGCGGAAGGCCTAAATGGATACCATTAGGTTTGACATTATGAAAGCTAAATATTTTGCTTTTCAGAACAAACCAGGAAGAAATAGTCGCCTTCAGATGAAAGGAAAGTATATATTCGAAAAAGGCTGCCGAAAGGGGGGAATTTGCTTGGTCATGGCTTCACTAGATCCTAAAAGAGAAGTCAATATTTCGTCTCCAAAGTTATCTGAGTCACGTTAGACCAACTGTTTGGACATTACAGTTCTGCACATGACTCAACTGGTCCGACCACAGGGACACGAGGACCTCGGTGTCGCCAAGGTATTTGTCTTGCCATTGTTGCTTACGATAGTATGCCACGTGGCACCGGTGACTTTAATACATCACTTTATTAGATATTACTGCTATAAAATATTTAGGAGACGGTCCTTTCACATTGTAAAGCAATATTTCTTGAGACAGATTAACTAATTCAGACGTCTTTTTGAACATACCATGAGGTTCCCTACGCCGGTGGCCGGCAATCTTATTGGTCGGCTGATCATGTAATTGCCACCTTCAAGATTGACCTGTGCACCCCCAAGGTTTTGTATTCCCTCCATTAATGACCCTGAACTTGGACCCTGGACTGCATCTGCTATTGCTCTTAGGAGTGCATCTGTGCTGTCTCTTCCTCCTGTTGGATCTCCACCATATGATGTCAAACGATACACGCGTGGACTTGATGCAGCCTGCATCACCACCATAATGATCATCATCAGAATCAGTAACATGTTTGAAGAAAGATCATTGGCTGAGACTATGAAACAGTTAGCCAAGAAATAATCAAGAACATTAAAATTATTAGCAAACGTATCTTAAGCCGTATTAACGAAGAAGTAACCGAACTTTGCTAGAAAGTTGAGAGAAAGAAACGTTTCGAGTACCGTTGGTGGCTGAGCCGAGCTAGGAGAAGGTGGGGTCGACGGTGCAAGCGAAACGGAATCATGCCGGACAAAGGAGGCTCTAAAGTCTTGCATTTTGCGTATTTGATTGTGATATGGACCGCCGGAAAATCGACTGGTTGGTGAATGCTCTCCAGAAACATGAATCACAATGAAACTGGCCAACCCCGTGAGCATGGAGAATATTAGAGCTTTTCTTGCCATTGTTGCTTCCATCTATTTCTCTCCGACGTTAAAGAGAGGTTGGTGAGAAAAAAGCGTCCCACACTCCCACTTAAATACATGAGAGGGGCAAAGAAAGGGCGAGGCTTCGGGACATGGAAAGAGAAGGGCCAAACTAAGATTTGACAGGATAAATGGCAAGATATTTATTCACATCAGGGGCCAACTAAGATCTGAGACGGAAATGGTCAGAGATTTGTTCGTATGACATCACACAAATAACACCCAGATTGGTTTTCATCCCTTTTTTTTTCCTTCGGACAGAAAAGTAAGAAGTTACCAACTTCTCACTTTAGGAACCCGAACAAGTTTGACATTGTTTAAAAGGCATTTCACAAAGAAATGCAAACGTTATATTTTAGGGTGACAGATACTGTAGGGCCGGGGTTCCATGTGCCTTATCGTAGACCCTAGCAAATCTTCAGTTTAGTTGGTTATGGGTAGGTGGAGATCGGATATATAGTTGGTCCTCAATTGACATATCTTACAGATCATGAAGGTAGCCTTCTTAATATGCGCAGTTAGAATGGTTAATTTACTATGGTGTCAAGGGGACCAAATTGAATGAAGAAATGAGTATATAGTAAGGTGAACAGAGTATATATGTATATGTGTGTGTGTGTATATATATAATATTATAACTGTAAGTAAAACGGGCAAAAAATTAAGTTTGTTAACGGACGGCAACAGAAAAGGGCACATACGCTAATTGGCCTAATTTGAGAAGATTCATTTTCGAGAGGCCAAACAAAAGCCCAGAAGTTTGGCTCATCTCCTACAATCTTGGCTGTCGGGGTAAAACCCGATTGCTTGGGACATAGATTGTGACAACAATAACTAAACAAATAACATGGCTGCACCTTTATGGCCCTATTGGTTAAGATGGTGGGGGCTTTGGTGGCAATTTTGTTAGGAGCTATGAGTATTGTCCCACTAGTTAATCTTAGAGACTGAATTTTCATTTTGGTTTGGAGTAAGATGAACGTCATTTGTAACACAAATATCTGTTCATAAGTGATTTTACATCAGTATCATGATGTACTGGTACATAATTAGGTAGCTTAGCTATCTCAATCCCTTAAATACTGTTTGGAGAAAAGTCACTTTGCGCTCCAAACTATCAAATAATCTTAAACATGCATCACAATTATCACATTTGACATATTAAGCTCCCAAACTTTTAAAATATAATTAATTTGTGCCCAAAATCTATCGATCAAAACTATGCCACATGGCTCATTTATAACACATGTGACATGATTTTGACAATTTGATCTTTTTTTAGGGGTGCAAGATAAATTTGATGGTTTTAAAGTTCAATGTATCAAAAAGACAGTTGAAATCCCCTGTTTGAGATTGTTTTAGGTAGTTTGAGGATGCAAAATGACTTTTAGCCGTATTGTTTGCTTTCTCTCCCTCCAATTTCCCTTCATTTTTTCAACCCTTGAATAGGATCCGTGTTTATTCAGCAAAAAAAAAATCCGTGCTAACTGCTAATGATGCATTCTTAATCATCCTCCCTTCACAATGTATATGCTTGCCTTCGTGATGTAATCTCTAAACTAGTCCTACATAAGGTGGAGTGGAGTAGTTGATAGAGGATGACGAAATGAGAAGGTAAGGAATCTTATGCTTGTGCCCTGCCTTTAATGAAAGTGCAGGGGCAGATTGCTTCGATTTGCTGCATCTTGAAGAAATGCATGCGCTGCAAACAGAAACTCGTTTGCTTGTTGACTGCTAACTCCCAAGTTGCCTTCCAAAAGGGCGCTTCTTACAGAGCAGCTTTATATTTAAGGTCTGTACATAGGGTTAGATCAATAATAGGCAGGTAATGCATTTAAGGATCCAATCAACTGCACAGGGCAGGTCCATTTTCGTTGCCAAATTGGTTAGCCCTACTGAAAATAGTCAAATAGCCTAGTCTGACACCTAAAATTGGAATTTTTTTTTATGAAGCGAGACGGTTGCACGTTCGAAATTTATTAGCTCACTTACAGCGAAAAAATACCGTGGTCACAATCAAAATTGACCGACTATAATTAGTAGGCTTAATTACCTTACTGGTCTCTGTGATATCCAACTTTTACAAAATAGTCCTTGTGGTATGATTTTTAACAAAATGATCCATGTGATATAGTTTTGAGACAAATTAGTCTCTGTGGTATGACTTTCAACTAAACGGTTCATGTGGTATAGTTTTGAGATAAATTAATCCCTCCGTCCAACTATCGTTACCCACTTAACAAGAGGTTGTTGTACATGTCACTTGTCATTCATGCATTGACACGTCAGCAGTCATCGTGGAAGATGAATCTCGCGCGTTTATTCCACCGGATCGAACCAATTGAGTCTAAGGCTGAGGCTGAGACTAATTCTACGAGTTAAAAGAAGTATATCACTCGTGATTTGGACTAATGCTAAAAAACACATGTCAACGCGTGATTTGGACAAAGAGACTAATTTGTCTCAAAACTATATCACATGGACCGTTTTGTTGAAAGTCATACCATAGGGACTAGTTTGTCTCAAAACTATACCACATGGACCATTTTGTTGAAAGTCATACCACAAGAACTATTTTATAAAAGTTGGATACCACGGGGACCTGTAAGGTAATTAAGCCTAATTAGTAAAACACTCAAAGCCAAGTTAAAAACCAAGACCACAAACAAAGCAAGAAGCCAAACCAAACAACAGAGTCAATATTATCTTAATTGAGAGAATCTCCGCATGTAAATGTGAATAGAACCAACAACTTCCTAAAGAAGATATGCCATAAAGGAATAAATTTGAATTAAGTATGGCTTAAGGTCATAAGTTTTGACTCGAGGGGTATTTTTTGTTTCTACTCGACTCAAGGGGTCCTTACTAGGTATAAAAAAACGAGATGGAAGCTGAGACTGTAGATTCAAGGCTTGGATGTTTTGATGAAGGTAAATTGCACTACAACTAATTAAGACAAATAAAGCATTTGATGTCTATAGTCCATACCTAGAAAAAAAAAAAAAAAAGATGTCATAGTCCACAAGCCTGACCGCTGTCCGCTGGTCCGGTTTCAAGGGGTAGGTAACCTAGGCCGCTGCCGTAGGCCCCTACCCCAAGCTGGCCCCAAAACATAGCTATACCCTTATACCCAGAAGTAGGGGTGAAAATCGGAAATGCGGTCCGGACCGCATTTCCGGTCCTTCAATAATAAAGGACCGGACCGGTCCTTTAAAATGCGGTCCGGTCTGGACCACTTAAGTGGTCCAGACCGGATTTAATTATTTTTTTAAAAAAAAATTAAAACTTTTATTCGCACTGTAGCTCTGCACTGGCAGAGCTACAGTGCTCGCGCTGCGCGAGCCGCACTGCGCAGTGCTCGCGCAGTGTGCGATTTTTAAATATATTTTTAAAAAAATATATAAACCGGACCGGACCGCAAATTCGGTCCGATCCGGTCTGCGGTCCGGTTCTGTTCAGCCCTACCCAGAAGAAACAAAGGAAATACCTTAATTAATAAAGGTGGAATTCAGCTTCCGCCTTCCAGAATAGAAAAAAAGTGAGCTTTTATGTCCAGGAGAAAAAAAAGGAAATCAACAACGAAAATCTAGGCGAAGTTTTTTATGCTTTCGTTATAGAGATAACATAATCTATTTGTAAATCCTACTATTAGATTGGAATGAAAGTATGCGTGTGCATAGGTTAGGTACATGCGTGTGCATATGTTAGGTACTATAGTAGGTGAAATCGGATTATATTAGTTGCTCTAGAGAGTTCCAATCGGGACTCAATTTTTTTAGGTACCCAAAGTCTTACCCTTTCGTTAACTTTATAGCTCCCAAGATTACTCGAACGGTGAGCAAGCTGACCCGAATACTTTTTTTTTTTAGATCACAGTCCAAAGGACCCGAAATACAACCAGGCGAATACAGTCGGTGGACCCATGAAAGGATCAAAGAAGTCATTACTTGCTCCATGCGGGGCAGAGGGAGTGGTGGCCGAACTCAATAGCTAGAGCTACCGGGACCTATGCTAGCCAGCTAAAAAAATCCCGAATACTCACGTTACCCGAGAAAAAAAATGCCGTGACAATGTCATAAGAAAAACATTTGCACATGCAACAGCCGTGTGCGTTGATTGTGTTACCGAACGCAAACCCGAACTCTCGCACAAAAGATTCTTGTAGTTACAAGGTCGTACTGCAAAGTGGATTTGAGATGCACGCTTTTTGTATGAGAAGTCATGTGTCACGCATGACCTTTAAGCCAGCAGTATTTGTCCTCCCCTGCCAATTTGCAGTATTTTGCTAAACTAACAAACCAGAGCATGTATTCCTTCTTATTAAATACATAAGACAGGACCCGACCTATAGATTATATAACACATTTGATACAAAGAGCACCTCATTTACATGAATCACCGGATCTCCGTACACTAATTACAGGTCCAGCATTCAGAGGAAGGATGCTCCAGTAAGAACCTTCATTGTCAATACAACAACTATGCCATTTAATTCTATAAGATCCCACTGGAAAACTGGAAATATCAAGCAAGCAACTTGCAAATCCTTGTCCTCTCTCATTTGGCTCGAAATGCACAAATGAATAAACAAAACAATCCTCGTTGTTCTCTGACCTTCTGCGCTTACTAGTATTGATGTTTCTTGCGCTCAAGTTTGTCACATATTGGAATAACATTTCGTTGATTTCTACCAATTCATCAGTTTCCCAAGCTTGACAACCCCGCTGCTTCTCTTTTTTACTTGGTTCGGGCTCCTGAAAGGATACTCTAGAATAGAGAATGCAGTAAAACTTTGTGAGACGAGGTAGCAAATTTGGTGGCATGTTAATCAGTTGAAGACAAAGGTCTAATGATAGGCTGAAGCCTGGAAGTGCAGATATTCCATCTCGTTTTTTAGTGTTGGAGCTGCAAGAGAAGAGCTTGGACCCAATGCAATTCCTGAATTCATGTCAAATATTAAATTAAAAGGTAGTTAAAACACCTAAAACAAAAGCGCACATGTGAAGGAATCAAGATTTGGAGGACAAAATTAAAAGTCCTTTTCAGTTTTCATCAAAATTAAGATCAGAATTTTATGTTTTTGGAGCATCTGCTGAACAATCATTCCGAGCAATTATACATCTCACAGTAGATTGTTGAACCCAAGTGACTCAAAGAGAACATCAAAATGTAAAAGCCAAATTCCATATAATGGTGCAACTGAGTTCCTAAAATTCTAAAGCGATCATAGAAGTAAAAGTTGCCACCATTTTCTGTTTTTGGGTAAGTCAATCTGTCACCATTTGTAGTCTTAAAATGTGCAAGTTCACACTTTTTTTTGCCAGAAAAGAACAAAACAGTAAAGTAACCATAAGATGCATACGGACAGGTTACAAAAAAACGTAAAGTAGCCTGATATCTATAATCCTCGAGCAATGAACCTCTATACTGACATTTTTCTTCCTCTTCTTGTTTTTGTTTTTTGTTTTTTGTTTTCTTTTTGTAAACTGAACTCATTCAGAGCTTAGAATATAATCTGAGGTCGTTTATGCTTTGACATGCAAGATCTAATAAGGTTGGGATTTTTGCCATCTATTAATGCTTTAGAGATGAAGAAATACTTGTAACTATGTTGTTTCATAACAAAAGAGCTTTAGCTTAGGTCCTTTCACACTGCAGATGCAATAATCCAATAAGGCTATTACGAAACAATGCCATAAAAGAAATCTTTAGACCAGCAAGGGAAACTGCTTAGCGTACCTTACTTGGAAGAAATATTTGGGGGTCCGAAAAGTAATGTGTATCAATTTCATAATAATGCTGGACAGAAGTTGTAAACCATCCTTGGTAACTTGGGTCAAAATGTCCTCACTGTCTTCTTTACTTGCCTGTTGCAAATGGATTGCCCCAGCAACAGCATAACCACAGATGTTAAGAATATCTTTTTCTTCACATCCAACCTTCAAACTTTTATTTCTAGAGCGCAAGTGGAAACAGTTCTTACCCTGTCCACTAATATCAAAAAGCTTGCAGAGATTTCTATTTATCTCATGGTCTATACGCCACAAACGCCCAATTAGATTCTGTACTAGCATTGCGTGTAAACAGTGTTCTACGTTTTCCAGTCCACATGTTGTAAAAGTATCATAGGAGGCAAGATTTGGAATGAAAAATATGCAACTAGTACTAAAGGCCATGAGTGAACAACTTAATGCAAGGGACAAAATAACTTTTGCACTTTTGTCGTCCATATCAATGAAAGAAGCAGCAAGTAGATCAAATTCTTCGGCTAGCTTTCTAAAATGCAAAGACATTTGACCAATTTCTGGCAAAGATTTCAGGCTCTGAACCGAGATACTACTCCCAACCTCTCCATTATTGCCAGTATTGTCCATGTTAAATGGAATGGTTCTTAGAATTCTTAGTATGTCCACCAAAGCTCTTATGTGTCTAGCTCTTAGATGCAGAAACCATCTCTGGAAACAAAACCCTTGAACTGATGTGTTAGCATCTTCTAATGTTTTCCCCGCAGAGCAGATACCCTCATAAGCCCCAGCAAGCTCCTCAATATAGTTAGGCTCGTTGGTATTTCCAGCAGCATCTCTTCTGATTTCATCTAACACATTGCTGGCAGGAAATTTATTCCTCTCTAGCCACTCCGCTAAAGTAGACCCCTGGTTTGGTAAAAGCAGTAGCTGGATTTTCCTCTCAGAATGAGCCAATTCGTTTATAGAATTTAACCAGCAGCGACAAATATCAGACTGAACCTTTGTTACTAACTGCCCAAATATGAAACTGGCTGTGAACCATGCTCCTTGACATGCCGCATATATCCCAGATCTATAAGCAGGCCAGTTATGCCTCTGTTTCAATATCTTATTTGCACACTCTAGGGTAGGAATTTCCCTCTCAACGAAGGAACTATTAAGAGAATTTCTATTGAGATGGCAATTTTCCTCGCTTTCATTCAACAAGCAACTCCAAATCCTATGATGGTGGAGCAACAGGGAGTAGATTGTATGTGTAAAGCAATCAAATAAGCTGCACTGACAAACACGATCAACCAAAAGCTTCACTTTTTCAAATACTACGGGAGTGAGTGCAATGGCTTCATTGAGATTTTCAAGACACGCAACCACAAATCTGTATACAATTAGCATTAGCTTTGACCTAATACCTGTGCTCTTTTCTCTTTTGAAGTCCTCCATCTTGTCAACCAGAACATCTGATTGCCTGGTAGCCATGACGTGGTCATGCTTATTTGCTACAGATTCAATTAGCAAAGATATCTTATCTAGCACCAAAACACCCAGATCCGGACGTTCTCCAGCCAAGAGAACAAGAAGGTTGAGCCGAATATTAACTTTTTGAAACACTTGGGAGTAAGTCTGGCAAAGATCCGATAATGGCACCACCAGCAATGTGATTTGATCTATAATTAATGAGATTACCCTCAATGGCACAGGGGATGAACACAACACACCAGATTCCATTTCTGTTCTTCCCCTAAGTTTGATTAATATATCTGCCAGAATACGGGCAAATAAGAAGCTCCTAGAGATGATGGGAGATTGGGAGGAATTTTCAGCGACGGCTAACAGCTTATCAATTTCAAGAATTACCAGACAGGGCAAATGAGGTAGCGAATATGAAAGGATCTGCAATATCGTAATTGTGGTCAAGAGAGTGAAATTTACAATATTAAATCACCAGTTGATCTATATAGGCTCAGAAATGACCTTATGCAAAATCTGGAGAGCATCACATTGCATGAATGTAGGAAGTTCAGGCTCAGAAAACGTGCTCAATAATGCTTTGATTATATCTGCACTAGGAGGAAAATGAGCAGGTCCTTTCATGAAAATGAAATGCAGGCATCTTAATACTGTCGCTTTAATACGCAAAGATTTTTCTTGTCTAAGAAATGAGAACAGCAAGTCCACCTGCATCACGATGTAACTGGTTAAAAAGTTTGTAAATGAGAAAAACAAGTCCACCAAAATTTTGCACTTGTTGCTAGCTACAACCTCAAGCTTATAATGCTATTCACCACACGAGACAGGCTCAATCTGTAAGCATTCTGCCTGAAGGTCTGAGTCTAGATATACGTACAATTGACCCTATCATAAATTGAATTCTACCATCTGAGAAGCATCAACAATTCTCTTAGGAACCAACTTCGTTCAAAAAACCATACCTGTTCTAATGTTTCATAACTAAGGAGCTTCAGAATATTATTATGGGACTTAACTATGAGAACAAAATATGCCCAGTTTTAAACATATTCCGGCTAATGAATGTGATAATTTTGAATCCTAGACCAATAAGATTCAACTCAAAATGGATTTCTGTTCATTCAATTCACGTCCTCCAAAAGAATTAAATAGGAGAATGAAAAACTCAGCACACATACACACATTCACATGCCAATATACGGCTACATAAAGATGGTAAATATGCATGGAATAAAGGTGGAAATTTTTTTAGTGTTACGAGAAAGTAGACAAGCAGATCTCTTAATATAGGCCTCCTGCCTCTTTAAGAAAAACAGACAGAAGAAATTACCACTAAGTACTGCAAAAGTACCTGTTCAGAAGTTAGAATTGTCAATTTGGAAGCAAGTTTTGACAGTGAAACCAGCAAAGAGATCAAAAAATCCTCTTCTGAAGAGTCCAACACCAACTTTAGACCTGTCTGTAACATACAAATTTCAGTAAAATTCTGACCATATGAAACAAATATGTTTTAACCGATAAAAAACGACTCACTTTGATCAGTAAAAATTTCTCATTATGAATGAGCTTTGCGTTTGAACACTAAAGACATATAATGCCCTTCTATAAGTTTTCAATCATTTAATGTCTTTTGTGCTAGACCATTAGTTAGGATATAGCTTAAATCTGTATTGCTTCCACTACTGCTAATGTTTTCTTAAACCTTCACCCACATCGCATGCTCTAAACTGTACTCCTGCACTCGTGTCCTATTATGTGTTGCTCTAACAGTGAGTGAACTGATAATTTGGAGCTCACATAAGAGGGAAATATCAAACTACTTATATTCAGTAAACCCCAATCTTTCCCCAATATTGTACCAACCTTGCATATAATATCACTATAATAACATGTTACTTTGATTGACCCTAAAGGCATATCAATCATCACCAACTTTATGCATTAAAGTAGAAGAAAAAAGCCGTTGCATCCCACAAGGGAATATGTATAGTCTTTATGCAAATTTCCATGGGTCTATCGGAACTGAAAAAAAAAACAGAAGGGATACAGAACCTTGTAAGCTCTAATTGCAATGGAATTTGAGCACCCAATTTTTGCAAAAACTCGTGCTCCAGCTAGTCTTACAGCAGGTACTGTTTCAGATGAAGTCACCATGTTAACCAGCATCTCTAACACAACACATGCAAAATCATCTGACAACTCAGAAAAGCATCCAGCAGCAAACAATGACGCTTTTACCTGTAGTAATCAAACCAAAGTGTTTCCAGATCATTCCAAGCCAACTTTGTATAGATAATCAGTTAAGATACAGAACCAAGTACTTCGTACAAGTGTGGTCAAAGAAGAAGTGGGTGGGAGCCAGTTAAACAATGTCCCCTTGAAAATCTAGATCCATTAGACCTAAAACCAAAATTTCCAGGGAGCTAAGTCAGTCCACCAGCAGTAGCTCTTCAGGCACGAGTCAAATGCCACAGGTTCTAATTTATTCTCTGAAATCATTCCACTGGAAAGTCTGAAGTCTTCTATAGCAGTTACCACATAACTTTTTATTCCCTTAGATCTACACATTTGAGTCAGTCTCTTCTTACAAACAAATAAGAGAATTTTCGTGTTGGGTGCATTGTCATAGAACAAATGGTCCGAAAACTCTGATAGGAATAAACTTGAAATCTTGTTGATCTGCTAGACAAGCATGTGAACTCGAAAGCTTTGAGTCCACACCAACACACACACACTGAGGATTATAAAGATGATAATGATAAAATGACATAAAGCTGCAAGAAAATACTGATGATAGTACCATGAATATTAACAAGACAGATAGCAACTGATCTAACCTCAAAAACATGAGAAGAGACTAGACTAGAGAGTATCAAGTATCGCATCTGAGCACTGTCTTTTGCAAAATCAGCCCAACAACCGAAAAGAGCTAAAGCTAATGCTCTTGATTCAGGATCCCCATTATCAAAAACAACCTTTACCCTTGTCAACAATTCTAAGTGGTTGTGCACCCTATCCTTTGACAAAATCCCTTTGTTTCCTTTATTTTTCTTCTTGTCACGATTCCTGTACTCCGACGAGAATATCCTCACAACAGCAAGTTTTGTGTGCTTATCACCCAACTTAAAAGCATCAGCAAGCCGTAATAAGATGGTGTTGGCAAAAAGCCTATCTTCCCCTGGCACTAAGCCAAACAGGTTATACGCTGCCATGGTAGTTTCAGGTTCTCTACTCCATTGCTCCAGCCTTCGCCCAGTCTGTAATATAACTTCAACATATAGACCTGAATCATCAAATATTGTTAACACTAACAAACAAACACAAAATTTAGCAGTCAACTTTTCTCTCATCAACATAATGAATCAAAATCATAGATTTGCAGCAGTGAAGGAGAGATGAGAAGAGTTCGGAGAAAGAGAAGTGCACTGACCTGGTTTTTTGGAACGCAGGGCCTTCTCAAGCTCAATACTCCATTCCATGGCGCAAGCAGCAGAATTTCTCTCCATTACCTACTTCAGCCCACGCCCCTTTCTCCACCAGAATTTAAATATTTACTATCTCAGCGGTGCAACAGAAAAAAAAATTTAAAAAAAAAAGTTTCTTCCTGCAAGCATAATAAAATAAAAATGAAAAAAGAGCACTACAATTCAATACCTTTCGCAGCTGGAGACACCGCCACCTTCACCAAAGTCAAGGTCCAACTACCACAACTAACATTGCTAGTCGATATTACTACCGCTAAAACATAAGAGAGAAAGAGAGAAAGGGGCGTGACCTCCTTTCTCCACCAGAAAATTTGCTAGGAATCGAAAACGGGGGACGTGAGAGAAAGGGTGGTCCGTAAAATCTAAAGAGGTCTTGACCGTCGGCTTCGTGGAAAGGGCAGCTAAGCGGAGGCGTCCAAAAGGGGAAATAGAGCGAAAAGTGAAATTGGTGACGCACTCTCTACCTCTCTCTCATCCTCCAAAAAACCAACAAAAACGACTCTCTATCTCTGAAATCAGGAGACGGAGGCGCGGAGCTCACTGCCAGTGGTCTGAGAGGTGGTGTTTGGGAACAGCATTGAAGTTTGAAGTCTCTAGTTTCGCTCAGGAGCTCACTGCCAGTGTTCTGGCTGCGTCTTTTTCGGCGTAAAAAGAAGAAAATGAGAAAATATTTGCACCTAAGGTTTCGCTGTAAGCACTTTCTTTTCTTTTTCTTTTTTTAAGCAGTTTCAATGTCTTATTTTTCAGTAAATTATTTTAATTTTTGAGTGTTTGACGTCAAATATATTTTTTTGAAAGTATTTTTTAATATTTTTGAAGTATGTTATTATTTTTGTAATTTCCTATGATTAATAAACATCAATTTGAAATATAGTATGTTATTATTTTTGTAATTTCCTATGATTAATAAACATCAATTTGAAATAAAATAAAATAAAATTTTCGAAAGAGTAAGAAATGAATCAGGTTCCTTTAAATGTTTTGGTTTGAGTTTGAAATTCGAACACTAACCAAATTTTTTTTGGATTCGTATTTCAAAATCCAACCTCGACCCTGAAAATAGTTAACACCGTCGGGGTCCTTTTCTTTTGAATGACTTGGTTTCGGGTTAGAGACGCGAACGTGAACCTGATTTTTCTCGGGTTTATGTTTAAAAACCCAACCCTGAAAAAAACTAAAATTGTCGGGGTCGGGTTTAAAGGGTGAGTACAAGAACGGATAGAATCGGAATGACCAATTCCGGCAATCACCGAAATGCAATTTTTTTTTCCGATTACATTCTGTATTTTACCAGAATAGAACCGAAATTTCCGGAATCAAAACCGGAACCGGAAATTTCGGTTCGGCGTGTAGACTTTTGTACACATTTTTTTGGGCCCTAACGAGCTAAAAATATTTGTTTGACCGAATTTTTTGAAGATTTTTCTATTATTCATCATAAATTAATAATAAATGTAAACATTCAACCAAAATATAGATTCTAAAATAAACATTCAAACAAATTCGGTAATCATCATATATTATACTTTATTTTTAGCCTTATTTTAAAAAAAACTTGAATAGAAAATTTCGGTATTTTTAGTTATTCATCATAAATTAACAATAAATGTAAAATTTTCATCCAACATATAGATTCTAAAATCAATATTCAATCAAATTATATGTCGAAACCAGAATTTGAAGTGGAACCAGAAATTACGATTCTTACCGGAATTTTTTCTCACCCTTAGTCGGGTTCCTTTGAATGCTTTTAGTTTCGGGTTAGAGACCCGAACATGAACCTGATTTTTCTCAGGTTCGTGTTTCAAAACCCGACTCTAATTCCGAAAAAAAGCTAAAACCGTCGGGGTTGGGTTCTTTTGAATGATTTAGTTTCAGATTAGAGACCCGAACATGAACTTGATTTTCTCGGGTTTATGTTTCAAAACCCTACCCCAACCACAATGTAACCCCGACCAGTTTGGGTTAAACCAGATCGGTTTCAAGTTAGGAGGTTGGGTCGATTGGTTTTTGACCACCCCTAAAACTGGAAGAGGCAGGTTAGAAAATAAGATTCACTAGTTTCAAAAAGCAAACAACTTTCAGGAAAAGCGGAACTATCTTTTTACTATTGACTGAATTGAGTTTCGATTTATGAGACTCCCTAAATAGTCTAAAAGTATGGAAAGTACTTTACATAAAGTAAAATACTGCAAAACAAACGGAGCCTACAATTAAACAAGTTTCGATATTTAGCTATCTCTATGAAAATGAGCATATGTGTTTGGTTGTCACCTAAAAATGTAAATAATATTTTGAAATAGTTTCAATTTGTCCTTGTCAATAGAGATATAAAAAACAATGGGAAAATATATATCACATACTTGTGATTTATGCCATTTTGGAATCGAGACTTGTGCTTTAAATTTTTTTATTTTGTGGTTTCTCAGCTTATGAATCTAAGGCTCCACTTGTTTTGTCGTTATATACGGACAAAAAATTTATATTTGACTCATTTTAAAAAATAATAATTTAGGACATTTACATACATATAAATTAAAAATATAAAATATAGATCAAATTAAAAATTAAATTATAATATAATATAATATAATTTTTATTTAAAACAAAATATAAGCTGGCAGATTTGTGCCCAATATAGACGGAAAATTCATATGTTGCTCATTTTCAAACACATTAATTATATATGTGGCTTTGAAAAAGTAATAATAATTTATGGCATTTACACGTAGATAAATAAAAAGTAATAATATCAGATAAAATTAAAAATTAAAAAAATATTATAATATAATATTATTTAAAACAAAATCTAAATGGCCAAATTGGCCCCCCTTGTGCGCAATGAAGGTAATTGGGTGCTTTGAGCTAGCAAAGATTGGGGAAGGCAAGAACTGACAAAATGTTGAACAGTTGAAAATGAGTTATCATTTTTGAAAGTGTAAGTCATTTTCAGCCTTGCAAGATAAAATTTCTGTTGACTAACTTGATATGTTCATTTGACATCTATTTTCTGCCCTTACCAAACATACAAAAAAAAATGAAAATATTTTCAAGGATGACAATTTCAGGCAAAACAAATGCAATCTAATTGAAAACATATTACAAAATTGGGAAAACGTTTTCTGAATCCCCGAAAACTAATTTTGTATGGCGTAAAACATTTTCTTAGTAATTGAAAACATATTACGGAATTGAGAAAACATTTTCCAGATCCTAGAAAACTATTTTCGTATGGCGTAAAATATTTTCTTAATAATTGAAAACATATTTCATAATTAGGAAACGTTTTCTGGATCCGAGAAAAGTAATTCCGTATAGCGTAAATTTTTTCCTAATAATTGAAAAAATATTACAGAATTGGGAAAACATTTTCTGGATCCTAGAAAACTAATTATGTATGGCGTAAAATATTTTCTTAATAATTGAAAACATATTACGGAATTGGGAAAAAAATTCCAAATCCTAAAAAACTAAGGCTCTGTTTGTTTGAACGTAAAGTACTTTTTTTTGTAAAGTAGTATCAAATGCATTATGTTCCAATAAAGTAATATAATTTTCAATGTTTGGTTGTAACGTCAAATATATTTTTTGAAAGAATTTTTCAGTAAGTTTTTTATCGAGTTCATGTTTCAAAACTCGCCCCGACCCCGAGAAAAGCAAAAACAGTCTGGGTCGGGTTCCTTTGAATGTTTTGGTTTCGGGTTAGAGACCCGAATACATACATGATTTTCTCGATTTCATGTTTCAAAACTTGACCTCAAAAAAAGCTAAAACCATTGGAGTCGGGTTCTTTTGAATGTTTTGATTTCGGGTTATTGACCCGAACATGAACTTAATTTTCCTTGGGTTCATGTTTCAAAACCCGACTCCAACCTCGAAAAAAGCCAAATCTGTTAGGTTCAGTTCCTTTGAATGCTTTGGTTTTTGGGTTAAAGACCCGAACACAAACCTAATTTTTCTCTGGTTCATGTTTCAAAACTCAAGCCGATCTCGAAAAAAAAAACTAATACCGTTGGGGTCGGGTTCATTTGAATACTTTGGTTTCAGGTTAGAAAATTTAACACAAACATGATTTTCTCGAGTTCATTATTCAAAACCTGACCCCGACCACGACGTAACCCAGTTTGGGTTGAACCATATCAATTTTGGATCGGGAGGGCGGGTCGGGAGGTTTTTGGCTATCATAAGATTGGAGGAGGCATGTCGGGAAAGAAGATTCACTAGTTTCAGAAAGTAAATCACTTTCAGGAAAGTTGAGATTAGTTTGACGGTTGACCGAATTAAGTTTCAGTTGACTGTATTTTACGAGGCTCTCCAAACAGTTGAAGTATGAAAAATACTTTACAGAAAGTAAAATACGGCAAAACAGACGGAGCCAATTTCGTATGGCGTAAAATATTTTTCTAATAATTGAAAACATATTAGGCAATTACGAAAACGTTTTTCGGATCCTAGAAAACTATTTTCATATGCCGTAAAATACTTTCCTAATAATTGAAAACATATTACGGAATTGGGAAACATTTTTCGGTTCCTAGAAAAGTAATTTCATATGGCGTAAAACATTTTCCTAATAATTGAAAACATATTACGGAATTGAGAAAACGTTTTCCCGATACTAGAAAACTAATTTCGTATGGCGTAAAATATTTTCTTAATAAGGCTACGTTTGTTCAGGCATAAAATGAGGAAAAAGAGAAAATATTTGCAGGGAAAACAAAACAAGTTTCAGTATTTGGCTAATTCTTTAAAATAAACATATAGTGTTTGGTTGTCACCAGAAAATTTAAAGATCATTTTGTGAGCATGTTTAGTTTTGATGTACCTTCTAGATTCAGAATAACAATCATATTAGATGAATCCAGACAGATACTTCCTCTAATGATCCATATGAATTATGAAAGGTTCCAATCGGGAAAGTTGTGTCTTTCTTACAAATTTGTCAATCAGCAAATGAAGAGCTATCTATAAAGCTTCGACTCATCACAGCCTTTTTGCAACTTTATCTCAGCAAACTAATTGCGGAAATGTGGAATCAAAGTTCAAATGATAGCGAGATATTAAAAATAATGAAAACAGATCCCATAAAATACGAATTACAACTTGAAACGCTAAAACTCTCTGTCCTTGAGAGAAAGAGAGAAGTTGACAAACTAGAAAAAATTAGAGAGAAGAACTGAGCAGATTGCAAAATGGGAGAGCTGGAGATTTTTTGAATTTAAACTTAAATATAGGCTTTAATTTGTTACTATAGTAGAGAAAAAATAGTCACCTGAAAAATAACTTTAAGTTTTTTTGTTATGATAATAGAGAAAAAAAATAGTAGATATCCTATGTTTACTATAGAATATAGAAAAAATAGTCACCTGGAAAATAACTTAAGTTTTTTTGTTATGATAGTTGAGAAAAATAGTAGATAGCCTATATATGTTGCATAGAATAGAGAAAAAATAGTTAACTGTAAAATAATTTAAGTTTTTTTTGTTAGAGAAAAAATAGTAGACAACATATTTTGCAATTGAATAGATAAAAAATAGTCACCTGAAAAATAACTTGTGTTTCTTATGTTACGATAGTAGAGAGAATATAAATGAGAAAAAATAGTAGAGAGTGTCTGTTAGATAAAATAGACAAAAAATAGTCATCTGGAAAATAACTTAATCTTCTTCAAAGGGTAAGTTATTTTCCCTGTTATTTTCTTTTGACCACCTATCCCATTTTCCTTTGACTTTTTTTCAGCCCCTACCAAACATATATATTTTTGAAAATATTCTGTATAAAAATATATTCAGTCAAACAAATGCATCCTAATTGAAAATATATTACGGAATTCGGAAAACATTTTCCGGATCCTAGAAAACTAATTTCGTATGGCATATAATGTTTTCCTAATAATTGAAAATATATTACGCAATTGGGAAAACATTTTCTGTATCATAAAAAAACTAATGTATGTCGTGAAACATTTTCCTAATAATTGAAAACATATTACCGAACTGGAAAACGTTTTCCAGATCTTAAAAAACTAATTCTCGTATAATAATTGAAAATAAATTACACAATTGGGAATTAGGCACTTAAGTTATGGTTTGCAAAAACTTACATAGTATGAAAAAAACGAACTCAAAAAAATCTAATCTGTAAAGAAAACAAACATTACAATAGTATGATAACACAAAAATCCTCCCATAAAACGAAAAACTTCGATCAGAATAGTCGGAAAAGCTACTAGATGCAATCCCAGTGTAAAGGCGAGCTGTGAAATGGGCCGAGGAATTGGACTTCTTCTTAGAGGTCTTTTGAGCTCAATTGAAATGATCCGACCTTCTTCTAACTGGGCTTTAGAGCTTAATTGACACGATCAGCTTCTTGGTATAGGAAAGATTTTTTTGATTCAGTTTATTTAATCTTCAAAACATTTTCACTCTTCTTTTGGCTCATAAAAATAAAAAGGGTAAAAATATTTACTCCGACATGGTAAGGTTTTAGATTAAAATGTTAAACTTTACACATCTAAACTGATAAATTAGGCAATTCTCATTTGTATTGTACATAATCTTTGGTTGTAGCCTAAGCCGACAATAAACCCCCTGAGAAAACAAAGATGGGGGGGGGGGGGGGACAAAACAAAGTTGTGTGCCTGAATGGTTGGAAGCTTGAGAATAGACACGATCACCGGCACAGCACCCGCATTCTAGAGAGAGGCTGTGTCTTTTCTTTTTACATTTTGATGCATTCTTTTTGCAGTATCTTAAATTGGTTGGACTACCCATCTTGGGCCGCAGGGGGTTTGATATGATTGTTCTTCCGCTCTGCATATATGGGCCAAAACCAACAGTCGGATGAGCCCAGTAATAAGACAATTTACAGTTTTAAGCCGAGTTACGAGATTGTGTTAGGGTTGAGTAATAGTGATGTAAGTGTCGGTTTGATCAATGGCAGCTGTAGTGCCATTAGATGGCAATGGCAGTTGATCTAAATCCTAAAATGTGGCCCTTTTTTTAGACTCTGGATATGTAGTTTTTGGTACATTGTGGCTGTTGGTGTATTATTGTCTATTATGTGGGAATGTAATTCAAACAGGTGTTGTAAAGAGGTGGAAAACAATGCCTCCTTTTGATGTTTTGAGCATAGGTTCTGTAAAGGGTTGACAAAACAATATCTACTTTGTGTGGCAATGTTTAATGAAATGCAAACATTCTGCCATTTGCTTTACATTCTGCCTCTGTCATTGGGCCATTTACATTCTACCATTGCATACATAACATGCTGGAATTTTGCTGACATTACACATATTCTGCCATTTCACTCAACACAAATATTTTGCCAATTCATTCAACACAAATAGTCTTCCATCCTGCCATTACATAACACAAACATCATCCTGCCATTAATTTTCATGTCATTACTCATAGATATTCTGTCAATGCATTACAAAACACAAACAACAGATGTTTTGAAACTTTTCAAAACCAATTTGCCATTTGATGAGCCTAAAACATGGTAGATTGGTTGTCCTGAAAAAGTACAACACACTTAGATATCCTAACCTAAAAGATTTACATCACTTCAACATCTAAATAAAAGTGCTCCTCAGCAAGAATGCACCCATAACAGCAACGACAATCAATGCAACCCCTGTCCCCCAATGTACATTTTAGTCTTCTCACAGAGCGCTTCAGCATATCCACCTCCTGCAAGTCTTTCACTTTTTTCGTCAATAATGGTCTCACCTCCATCCCACGAGGGCAAGTACGAGGATCGAACCGACAAAAGTAACCACAACACTATATGTAGAGGCAAATGTCATACAGTCATCATATACTCCCATATTACACAACAACACTATATGTTTTCCCACAAGTATCTTCCAACACCATTTCTGAAGGACAATTAGAGCAAAATTATTCAGACAACAAATCTACTGACTCTCACTTCCAATAATGAAAAGGCTACCCCTTTCCCCACTACACACATATGATGCCATGGAATCATCCGTACTCTCAGTTGAAGGAAACCAAACAACAAAGAAGTCCTCTAAAGGCCAACTCAACTAAAATTGCTAAAACCTTTTAACAAAGGCCAACCAATCGGCAAAGAATTATTCTGGTTTTATCAATGTTCAGGAAAGTGGACATTAAAATAACAGTTCATCAACGTGAACATCAAATCACAATTTCATCAACGTGAACATTAAAATCACGTTTTTACCGAGTCGTTTACGGTATAAAAGAGTGATTTTATAAACCGAAGTGCACTAAGGTGGAAAAAAGTGATTTTATAAACCAAGGATTTCAAATTCTCACCTTTTCTCTGACATGATTCAACGCTGGTGAGGAAGCTCTATAGTATGCGGGGTAGGTGTGCGACAGAGTGATTAAAACACTGGATGGGTGCGTTCTCTTCGTCTCTGTTAGGGTTCGCGGAAGGGGGAAAGGTGAAAAGAAATACAAGGGATCGAATGAAGAAATAGAAGGGTTTGCGAACGGAAGGGGGAAAGGGGTTCTCTGTTAGGGTTCGTGAGACAGGGTGGAATGGAGACTGTTTCAGTTTTAAGAATTTTAGACAAGTATACCAAAACGGTGCGCTCAGATTAAATTGTGAAATTGAAAAGGGGAACTACATGTCGTTTTAGTCAGGTAATGAGTGACGTGTAGACAATTTTTTAAATATTAAATTTCTAAAAAAGAGAATAAATAAATAAAACGCGTGCGGCTGTCGGAGCTCTCTAGTCAGCAAAAGGTGAGTGTGAAAATTGAGTTTTGAGATTTGTGATATATTATAAAGTAAAGATATTTTATTAAAATTGTTAAACAGTAAAGAGGGAAAAATTTTAATAATAAAAAATTACGTGATAAATTTTTTAATATTAACTTCAATAATCGGCTGTTGCGGCTCAAACATTCTCAATTATCATGCAGCACACGGTATCGTCTATTAAATGGAGCCAATTGCGTGGGAAATTGTAACGCTGCTTTTTTTCTTTTGTCTGTTTATAATAATTTAGTGCGGAAATTATAATGTTGGGTGCGGGTCCAATAGAATCTTCAGATTTCCAATAATTTGAGGGCGAGGAAAAATCGTCATCGCGCACAAAAACCGCATTATGTTCTCTCAGCAATCTAAATCATCCTTTAACTAATAATTAATATCCAGCTATACATCGCATTAACGCTTTGAAGTCAGGGGATTAGTGTTCATAATAAAGTAAGTTTTTTTTTGTTAATTTTTAATTAGTTCTATTTTGGGCACCTTCATATTGCCGCTTCAGGTTTCCCAATGGGAAATTGAGAGTCTTCCCACCTCTGAAGGTTCAAGATCAGGCCCTACTATTCTTGTCCTCTCTTGAGTCCCAGTTCCGAACTTCCCCGAACCATTCCAATAGGATCAGAGTATCTGCTGGGTGCATTTTAGCAACCCATCGAAGAGCGCTCCCAGACTCGCCACGTCGCGGAACCCTCTCTCGTGCACCATTTTGGGATCACCTCTGGCCTTTCAACCTGTGTGATTCGGTGAGGACTGAAGATGAGTATTTAGTTTAGAGAACCAATGGAGCACGACGTGATTCGCTTTAGCGGACGAGTGATCGATATTCCATCAAGATTCTCGGCTTTCGCCCGATCAGACGCGTGGCGTCTGGCCACGTCACGTAAGGGCCCACCGCTAGGATGAATATGCTACAGGGCGCACGTTGGCACCAATCCCTTGCATGGCTGCTCTCAGAGTCCGGAGTCTCCGGACGAATCATCCGACATCATGCCATGTCACGAGGGCCCACTGTAGATGGGCCCATGCACTCCTCACGAGAGATGCCAGCCAGCCAGAAGCCGCCACCACCTCCGCCACAAAATGAAGTACCTTTAAAATGGAAGACGCAACAGGAACCGTAAGGCACACATTAGAGCCTTGTCCCTTTAATTGGCGCTGGCTGCCTCTCTGCCTTTAGCTTTGCGGTGCTGATAGTAATTTGGAAGCGACCAGTCGAGGCAGCCATGGCGATTAAAACTCGCAGCGTCGCTGTTTTATTCGACTATTTGGCGCTATCTCTGTTGTCTGGTTTTTGCTGTACTGCTGCTTCAGCTTATATGTTCTCAGGTATTTATCAATTCTCTTCAAATCCCTCTCAATTATCTTCCCCTATCACTCCAAAAAAGAAAAGGAGAAAGAAGGAACTCAGGAACTGAGAGAGAACTATTATTGTTAATAGAAGAAAATGAATATTTCAGGCTGCGTTTGTATGTTTTAACATGTTAATCAAATAAACATATTAAAAATTGATCTTCATTAGGAATAATAAGATTATCTTTTCTCGAAGGGACAGATGTTGTCCTTAAATTCCGTTTCCATTTGTTTTCTAATCATAATTTTTCTTATAACCAACGTTGACGGTTTCCTCTGCATTTGATTCCATGAAAGCGACTATTAATATTGTTCTTTGAACAATTTTCAAGTCATTAAGTCATAAGCTTAGTCTATCGTATGAGCTATGATGGTGATGACGGTGATGATTGCGACCATAAGAGATTCACCTATCTGTTGTCGTTATAATGATGATGATGATTATAGAAATGATTTGTTTCGTGCAGATGCTGAAATAAACGGTAGGAACGATCTGTTTCGTGAAATCCTAAGGGATGAGGCAGTGTCAAGGCTTAATGAGCTTGGAAAGGTAATAGATTTCAATCCCCAACTTCAATTTCTGACATACTTTGCCTCTAAGTATACTGTATGGCCCTTGTCAACTGAACTTTGAGTATGCGTTTTGAAAGTTCAAGTTTAACGATTATCTAATCGGTGTGTTCAGTACAGCTGCCTTTGAAAAGAAATCTGGTAAAGTTTGACCACCTCGATAGTTCGTTAGTTTTTAAATGTTCCACTAAAGAATTATCTATTTACAAATGATATTTGATTCGAAATTTACTTGAGGAAAGGTTTTCAATGCCATTTCCTCAGCCAATTGGCGACACTGGGTTTTTTTTTTTCTTTTTAAGTTCTCTTTTTCTCTTGAATCTGTTAACTTAACCTCATACTCTGTCAGCCGTTAATTTTTTTCACGGATAAGACAATCTTTGATATATGCCTGCAATCAAAACAAAGCTACCATTATTTTCCATGTCTGCGCCATACCATCACATTTATCTCGTTCCACCAAGATTTGGACCCTCGACTGTCAAAGTTCCTTTAGAATCCTAACAACTTGTCAAATGGTTAATCCCTTTTAGAGTCTGGTCACTGGAATAAAGTATAGAGAGCCCACACTCTACCAGTTTAACTGCAGGTTGTATCAGTGTATTTTCCTCAGCTCTACTATACTCTTTTTTTTCTTCTTCTGAAAAACAACCACCTTCATTGAAATAACTAACGAAGTACAGAAACAACATCACACAACAGAATATAAAGCGGAACAGAACCCGCATCAACAAAACCAGAAAAAAGGGTACGAGCCGCCCACTGGGAGTCTGGGACAACAATATATGTCATTTCTTTTTCTTTTTCCTTTTTTTTGGGGGGGGGGTGGCGGCGGGGGAAGGATATTTGTGAATGCTAATGTTATTGCCTGGAGAAACAGATCAGTGATGCTGACGTCTACCTTGAGAGGACATTCATGAGTCCAGCTTCTGTGAGGGCAGGAAAACTTATTCGTGGATGGATGGAGGATGCTGGTTTGAGAACGTTAGCTTTCTACCTCTTTTTGCAGAAAACAGTGGTTCTGGAAACTCCTCTGATGGCGATGTAGATTTGCAGGTGGGTAGACCAAATGGGCAATGTACATGGTCGAGTTGAGGGAATCAATGCAAGTGTTGAGGCTGTGTTGATTGGTTCTCATTTGGTAATGATTTTATCTCATTTTTCCAGTTATTGTTTAAACTCTGCATACCTATACATAGACACCTCCAGATTACATGGTGACAAGGAGTAATAGTTCATCAATGTTGATAGTGGACGGTCCTCCTTTATAATAGGATACTGTTGTTGATGCTGGGATATTCGATGGATCGTTAGGCATCATCTCTGCATTATCTGCACTAAAGGTTTTAAATGTCAATGGGACATTGGGAAAACTAACGCGGCCAGTCGAGGTCAGTGAAATTCAGCTCTGAAACAATATCATGAGTCATCTTCTGAAATGTTAGATAATTTTTTACCGGTGATTGCTTGCTGGTTTTATTTCCTTTCTTGTTTGTGCTTCTCTGTTATCAGTTGCTAGATTTTTTTCTTCTTCTTTTTTTTTTCGGCATATGTATTATTGTCTTAAGTGAACATGTGTGAGATGATTTCAATGGAATTGCTGATGTAGGCATGCTACGACCTGGTGAGAATTTAAACTTGCGCCATTGGTGAAACAAAATTTGAATGAATAGTTAAGGCACTAAAACATTGGACACTATATCTTCTTCAGCTAGAACTGTAAAGATATGTGGGATGTTGAACTTGGTGTATATGCGACAGTTCTGGTTTATTTGTGTCATGAATTTCCCACAATTTCAGGTCATTGCGTTTAGTGATGAGGAGGGAGTGAGGTTTCACTCTACTTTCTTGGGCAGTGCTGCTGTAGCTGGTATTTTACCAGTTACAGCTCTACAGATTTCAGATAAGAGGTTCATTTGAGTAACTCCAAGCTTCTATATACTCTTGGCACTGATTCTTATCAGTAAATTCATTCATAATCCTTGTTCAGTGGTGTGACAGTGCAAGATGTTCTTAAGGAGAACTCCATAGATATAACAGAGGAAAACCTGCTACAACTCAAGTATGACCCAGGGTCTATCTGGGGTTATGTTGAGGTATAACAAAATACACCATTATCTTGTGGACAAGCCTATCCTGAATTCCTCTTCGAATCCAGCAATAAACTTGGTTATTTTAGTCTCTAGCATTCTGAGTGCACAATCTGCTCCTGTTTTGGCTCATCGCTGCAGGTTCACATTGAACAGGGACCTGTATTAGAAACGCTAGGTTTTCCCCTTGGTGTGGTTAAAGGCATAGCTGGACAGACACGACTAAAGGTATATAGACTTCAAGCATGTATTGCGGAATTTGTTCAAATCTCATTCAGTAAAACAACAAAAATTTGAATAGTTCAAAAATTTATTATCCCGGAAGTGGGGGGAGAAGGAAGGATTGGATTTGAGTAGCCGATACATATTTGGGCAATTAACTTCCTCCTGATTTTCCTAAATAGCTATTTGAGTGAAAGAGTTTTTGTGGTCAGTTTGTAGTCATATTAAGTGGAAGGCTCAGCTACGCACTGGTAAATGGCAGACTATTTTCATTCTTGGATCATGTGAAAGATGAATGGAAACCAATGATAATACTGCAAATGCCGATCTCATGTCAAAATGTGTCTTTTTGAGGCTGATTGGTCCACATATACAATTGCAGGTAACTGTAAGAGGTTCACAGGGGCATGCGGGAACTGTTCCTATGTCTATGCGTCAAGATCCTATGGCTGCTGCTGCTGAATTAATTGTACTGTTGGAAAGACTCTGTAAGCATCCTAAAGATTTTCTATCTTATGATGGTCATTGCAATGATATATCCATAGAATCACTTTCTAGCTCTCTTGTCTGCACTGTTGGGGAGATATCAACATGGCCAAGTGCAAGCAATGTCATTCCAGGCCAGGTAACAATTTTATCTATTCCAATCCTGATCTCGATCAAAGGCCCAATGTGGAATACTTGAAAATGAACTCCTTGGATGCAGGTGACATTCACTGTGGATTTACGTGCGATGGATGACATGGGCCGCGAGTCTGTTATTTATGAATTATCCAATCAGATGTATCAAATATGTGAGCGGCGTTCAGTTTCTTGCATAATTGACCGTAAGGTGTGGGACTTCCATCTGATTGTCCATCTCTTTTGTCACCAGCATAACCGTGTAATTTACTTATTCTGTGTTTTTCCTTGGATTATTTCAGCATGATGCCAATGCAGAAATATGCGATTCGGAATTGAGTTCTCAGCTGAAGGCTGCAGGTTATTCTGCACTTAAGAAAATGACAGGTGAGATTGAAGATGAAATGCCTGCCTTAATGAGTGGTGCAGGACATGATGCAATGGCTATGTCTCATCTAACAAAGGTTTGTTCACTTTTACTTCACCCATGATTTTGAAGATCATTTTACCCAATTTATGTTTTATAGTAATCTGCAAAACTCTGGACAGGTTGGGATGCTGTTTGTCCGATGTCGTGGAGGCATAAGTCACTCCCCCGCAGAGCATGTATTGGACGTTGATATTTGGGCTGCTGGGTTGGCAATCTTGGCTTTTCTAGAGACACACATGTAAACTAAAGCGTTTATAGACATTAATGTACAGGAAGAGCAATTGGATGAATTATAACAATTACATTTGACCTTGTCATTTTCATCATCATCATCATCCTCTCATTACTCTCGTCATTTTAATTCATATTGGTATGAATTCTTTCCCTTTAACATAAGGAACTTGTGTATTACTTTTAGCTCTTTGTTTGCTGAATGGGTGGAATTTTACTAAAGAAACACTTGGCAAGGCATTTTAGCCTGCAGGGATATTTTGGATAATGGTATATTTTTTTCTGTCTTCGGGGGAATCTATTTGGCTGTGGTCTGACCCTTGGGTTCCGGGGATGCTTGGTTTCCGAGCTCAAGCTCGTGAAACTGATCGCCCTTTTTCTACCTATCCTACCCGAGTTTGTGAGCTCATTGATGATAGCTCTGGCCAGTGGAATCGCTTCCTGTTGGACCATTTGTTCTCTCCTGAGTGTGTTTCTAAGATCCTCTCTATTCCTCTACCATCCATTTTCCCCTCAGATGTGCTGACCTGGAACCTGGAATCTTCGGGAGTTTTTTCCGTTAAAGTTTGCCTATTATTCGGATCAAGCTGCAAGGTTTTCTCCTTCCCCTGGTTTGCCTTTTTTTAATTGGGAAAAACTTTGGAAGGCTAAGATTCAAGGGCGTCTCAAACTTCTTTTGTGGAGGTTTACTAATAGAGCCTTACCTACTAAGTCCCATTTGCTCTTTTTAGCAGACCAAGTTCCTGAGGATTTTTATCTTTGCCCCTTGTGTAAATCGGTGCCTGAATCTGAAGAGCATTTTGCTTTCCAATGCCTCTTTGCTAAAATTTTGTGGGGTGAGGCGCATTGGCCCTTCCGTATGGAAGCTCTCTAGCACCTGGATATTTCGTCTTGGCTGTCCTTTATCTTAAATGACGTTGTCCATCTGCCCTTGCATTCTTCTGGTGGTCGTGACTGGACCCTTCAGGCTGCTATTATTTTGGACGTTATGTGGTATGCTCGCAACCAAGCTGTTCATTGTGATGTTATGTTACATCCTTCTGTCTTAATTGTGACTATGAAGAGATGTTTTGTGGAGCATCGTGCTGCCTGGCGTGACTATGATAGGCGGCAGAATTTTGTGTGGAAGCCCCCTGACTTGGGTTCTTGGAAGTTTAATTGCGATGCAGCTATCCGTGGTAATATGAGTTTCTTAGCCGCTGTTGCCTGTGATGATCAGGGTTGTATTAAAGGGGCATGGAGTGATTTCCTTTTGTCTTCTAATCCTCTCCAGGCAGAGCTTCATGCTATTCTTCTTGCTTGTCAATCTGCCGAGTCGTCCGTGTTTGCTCTGCGACTTTTGAAAGTGACTCATTGTGCTCTTGTCGTATTATCAATGACCCTACCTTCCTTGTTGAAGGCACTTTGCTGTTCCATGCCACCCTCATTAGTGAATTCTTCCGAAGACATCCCGATTGGCGTTTGAATTGGATTTCTCGGAGGCAGAACTTCATGGGCCATCGTCTTGCTGCTTGGACTTCCTCTTCTTTTGTTTTTGATGTTCTTTCGATTTCGTGTCTTCCTTTGTATGTCACGTCTGCTGATGATCCTCTGGATCCCCCTTGATGTATCTTCCTTTGCTTTGTTTGCTTAGAAAGAAAAAAAATGTGTCCTTTAACCCAACTTAATGTATATTCCAGGCAGAGGTATTGTGTGCTTCATTATTTGGAGAACATTATATATTATCCTTTTCCCACATCTAATTCTAGAAATTTAACATTGAAACTTCTCCCTTATTTTGCTTGATATTGGTCAGGACTTGCAAACAACTCAACTTAGACCATCAAGGTTTGATTTATGACGCGACTCTGCATGATCATATCAATCAATTGTGTTATTTTGATGCCTACAAGTCAACAATGGACAAAATTACAAGATCGAAAAAATTATAGCTGCTCAAACCCATCTTTGGACTTAAATTACCCTTCATTGATCGGTTATTATGAAAGCAAGATGAGTGGGACACCTGTGCAGTTTCACAGAACTGTAACCAATGTTGGTATAGGGCCTGCAGTTTATAAGGCATTGGTGACAGCACCAGAGGATTATGTCGGAACAGTCTCACCAGCAACATTAGTGTTTGTAAGGAAGCAATCGTACAACATCACTTTAATTTATAAAGGAAGCTAGGATCGGAAACCTTCATTTGGTCAGCTGGTATGGGCTGAAGAAAATGGAAAACACAAAGTGAGGATCCCCATTGTGTTGTATCCCTGGAGAAAACCATAAGTTTGCATGGTGTTTGAGATTGGCTCTGAAAGTATTGATTGTTGACTAGAACCAAAAACACGTAAGAGTGAATATGGAAAACCTTTATCAGTTTTTGTGCGTCCTGAATACGTACGTTGTTTGAACGTTGTCAATGTCTAAATTTCAATACTTAAAAAAGTCCACTCAGAGCCCTGGCCTGCAGCACAAGACGTTTAAGGTGCTCTGCATCGTTTGAGATGGAGAATTGAACTTCTCCTCTCTCCCTTTTATATCTTGGATGATATCGCTGCCATCTTAGCTTGTAAAGAATATAGAGGTTGGTTCTCAAAACTCCAAGTACTGCCCGAGAATATGCTTTGTATCATGACCCTTCCTGCAGGGCTGAATGTATTTTATCTTCATGATCTTCCTTTTATCCAACAATTCGTTCCTGAAATTGGTTTGTTCTTGTTGATATTCCACATTTTCTTTTTCTTTTCCTCTAATTTCTTCATGCTTGTGTGTCCTAACAAACCTAAACTCACGTGCTTGGAGTTGAGTCACGTTCTAGGAATGAATTCTTCTTGGTTTTTTTCAAGACAGACACTAGAGTAATCAAATTTGTTCCTATTACGTGGAGAAGAAATTCCGTTTCCATATTCTTGGGCCTTGTGCCGTCCAGTGACAATCTTAAAGTCCCAAATTGATATAGACGTATAATACCTTCGTTAAAATAAAGAGAGAACAATATGAAACCTGTTCTCAAGGTTGGGTGCGTTTTGGTTGGGAGAAATAAGGATTTGACCTTTGAAGAGTTGAAAGATTACGAGATATAATTGCTATTTCTTCTAGTGAGTTCTATTCCTCACCTTTGAGGATGTAGATAAAATGGCCCAATGTGTTTTTTGCTCACTTCTGTTTCTTTGTGTGGAAATTAAATACAGAAAAGAAAAAAAATTGTTAATTTACACGGCTATATTATATATATCCTACTTGATGTCCAGTGAGAAATCAATGGCAGTTGGTTAATCATTGACACAGCTCAAAGAATTATAGCTGCTCAAACCCATCTTTGGATCTAAATTACCCTTCTTTCATCAGTTCTTATGAAGATGATAAGAGACTGCAGGCACCGGTGCAATTTCATAGAACCGTAACGAATATTGGCAAGGGCCTGTAGTTTACAAGGTCAAGGTGACGGCACTGGAGGATTATGTTGACTGTCTCACCAGCTGAACACATTAACCTTTATGAGAGTAGAGTATTTGTTTTCCCTCAGGGATCGATGTGTTCTAACAGCTTGTATAACACTTTTTCTCCTCGAATGGTTTTGTATGGTCTGAATGCCTATTATGAACATTAGTGCATATCTTGATATGTTTTGGATTCATGCACACTAATTACATTATCTGAAAAATGATCTAAATTTTGTGTGGTGATCAGCTTCAAGCAGTATTCATTGACACAAGAATAATCGAAGTTGTTCCTCCTGTGTCCACGAGTCGAGAACAAATTTCCTCTGAGCATGCCTCACTAGCTCCAACTTCCAAGTATATATTATGCAGAAAGAGCGATTTCAAGGCTATCCGTCATGATTTTTCTATGCTCGCTGCTGTTTGCCGGAACAGTGATGGCTTGGTACTCTTTGCTTGGACGAAGAGAATTCCTCCCGGTACTCCCCTTGCGGGAGAGGCCAGAGCAGCCCTTTTCGCTGTTCAGGAGGTTCATTTCCTCAGCTATCCTCTGATCGAGCTTGAAGGTGACAACTTGCAAGTCTGTCAGGCCCTTAGTCTCCCTTTCTTCTCTCCGGATTGGTCTATTGCCCCTATTGTTCGGGATACTCTGGCGTTTCTCTCTCTCCATGCTAGTTGGAAGGTTTCTCACGTTCGAAGAGGGGCTAATATGTTAGCTCATAATGTTGCCAAATGGGCGTGTATTGCGAATATGGTTGGGAATGTTCCTTCTAGTTGTATTACTTTTGCTGTGTTGAATGCTGATAACCCCCTTATTCCCCGTGATTGTATCCCTTTTATGGTGGAATGAAAGTTTGCTTAGGAAAAAAAAAAGTCTACTGTACTTGATTTCCAGAGAGGTATAAACCTCGAGCATAGAGCATGGGGACAGATTCGTGGGGACTGGGGAAAGAAGGCATTTTCCAAAATCAACACCCAAAGCCAAATTTGCTGATAGAAATCTACACTTGTGATAGATGTCTCGTTTCATCCTGAGCCTTTAATCTCCATGTAAGAATTTTTATAGAACGACAAGACAGAATATGACTTATTAGATATCATTGATCATGCTTAGGTCTCCCTATCAAAATATCATTGAACTGAAAAGTTCGGGTAAAAACTGCAAGTTTGTTGAAAAGTCGGTCAAGCTTTAATGATTTCTGGAGCCAAATGTGAGGAACGTGTTGTGCCAGTTGGGTTCGAAGATGTGCTATAAAGATTAACGTGTACCATCATCCATGGATTGCGGACCAAAATGACTCTTCATGACCTCTTTGAATCTTTTGCCCTTCGAACGAAAGAAAATGAAGAAAGAGAAGGTTATGTAGTTGATAGATCATGCGTTCGTGACGAAGAACTCTTTTATTCATTGTAGTATGTTTATGAAAACAAATAGTTGAATACCATCAAGACGGGACATGCTACCTAATGGGTTCCTTTTGTCTGTTCATCTGCGCAAAAAGACGACTGACAAAGATAAAAGGAATTAACCCTACAAGAGTGCAAGTTGATGCAACCTCTTTTCTGACCCGTAAGGATATAGGATCTTTCAAAAGAAACTCAAAAGATATCAGACGATCCAATAATTCGAGTCAAATCACTACGACAAGATGTTCTTTCGATCTTTCTTGCCGAATGTTTTTTTAAAGAAAGGGACATGAAGAGTTCTGTTGACAAAAAATTGGACGGGGGAAACGCCCAAATTATGATCACAAGCCCTTGGAAGTTGCCCCTGATTTCTTGTGGGAAGAATCTGTGGCAGAACGAAAGACAGCATAAGATCCTTATCCTACGCTTGTCACCTTGTGCTCTGTCTTTAAGTACTTAAGGCGATGTTAATCCTACGGTGCTTTTACATTGGATTTCAGCTTAGTTAGTACACTCAATACCACACCTTAAGTAGCCCCTGTTTTTTTCTTTCTGGGTCTGTAAACGCACCATCCTTCGAACTGTACTGTTATGAATCTTGTTTTGGGGCTGGGAGTGATTGTTATGATGATATGATCTTCTTCTCCTTGCCAATGGGAAAATATGACAACACAGTCGGCATCTCTCTTTGGCTCACTATTACACAGACGCCATACACAGAAGGCCTTATCGGATTCTAGTCTGAGATATCTATCTGTTTTATATGCCTCAGCATCAACAATCTGTCAAATCACAGCTTCATCACAGGCCCGTAGGCCGTAGGTAGATTAGTTTCTCTTGGTTCTTGCTTTACAGCCTATATGATAAACAATGACCAAGTTCCAAATTCATTCGTGCAAATTCGTAATCATCACTTCTCTTGTTCTTCTCGTTGGTCCTATTTTAGTCTCTTCAAAGTGCACATGTGAATCCCATGAAGAAGATCGAAACACATCCGGGTCACTGAAATACAAACTAATCGCCATGGCTGCCATCCTACTTGCTGGTGCACTAGGAGTTTGTCTTCCGTTTCTGGTGAAGAACACAAAATTCTTACACCCAGAGAAAGATATATATTTCCTTATTAAGGCCTTTGCAGCCGGGGTAATCTTGGCGACCGGCTTCATTCATGTACTTCCTGATGCTTACGAAAGTTTAAGAAGCCCATGTCTTAGTGAAGATCCCTGGAGAAAGTTCCCCTTTACAGGTTTTGTCGCAATGCTGTCGGCAATTGGGACTCTTATGATGGAAGCTTTTGCTACAGGGTACCAGAAGAGGTCTGAGCTGGGGAAAGCTCAGCCAGTGAATGCAGATCATGATGAGGAAACTAATGGGGCACATGCTGGCCATGTTCATGGTTCTGCACTTGTATTAGAGAGATTGGATTCATCTGATCTTATCCGGCACCGCATAATTTCTCAGGCAAGTCAAGCACCCTGTTTTAGTCCATCAAGATAATCCTCTCCCTGTATCTCTCTCTCTCCCCGGCCTCCCTCCAAAAAAAAACATAAAAAAATTGAGATAAATGCAAAATGAGTCCATGTGATATACGCGAAAATCGAATTAGTCTCTATGATAACAAAAGCATAAAATTAGTCTCTATGATAACAAAAGCATAAAATTAGTCTCTATGATCTCACAAAAACATAAAATTAATCCCTACAGTCCATGTGATATACGCGAAAATCAAATTAGTCTATGTGATAACAAAAACATAAAATTAGTCCCTATGATTTCACTTTTGTTTCTCGTTAATCCCTTTACTAGGGATTAATTTTATGTTTTTGTGAGATCATAGAGACTAATTTTATGTTTTTGTTATCACAGAGACTAATTCGATTTTCGCGTATATCATAAGAACTGATTTTGCATTTATCCCAAAAAATTTAGATGTAGATAACCTTCATAAAACCATAGAATTTTGCTAGCTAGATAAATAACAGCAATCCGTCTTCTCGAGTTAAAAAAGCAACCGATTGGTTCATAGTGATTTTCTCATATAAGGGGAGGAGGGATCAAATCTTAGGATATGATGTCTTTATTTAGTTTTGTGTTGATTGCCTGTCATTTGACTTGTCCAATTTTCTTGCTGATTAATTCCAAGTGAAGATAAAAGGAGCGATGAGAATCATCCGTTGTAATTTCTAGGATACCACAACAACAGGCCTCACTTGTTTAGAAACTTTATAGAGAGTGGCCTTACTTCCTCCTTCCTTAATGCTATACGATGTTATTCCCAATACTTGAGCATTTGTCCTCTTAACTAGAATTGTACCGTTGTGCGTCTCCAGCTACCAAAAAATTATGGCAAAATATTCAAAAGAATATTACCTTCCTCGGGCCATAGATAGGTGTGCATCATCACCCCCTTCTACTCTGTTTTTTTCTGTAGAAATATAATTCTCAAGAATATTGTCATCTGGAGAAGATTTACAAAGAACAAAGAAAAATTAACAAGTCGTTACAAATGGATGATTCTGATATTTTCCATCTCTGGATTCATGTAAGAAAAAAGTTTCTTATGTTGGTTGCCGAGAGCAAAATGATGCTCGGGCTTTTACTTCATAACGTGTTCCCGACATTCCATCTCTGGTCTCTGTTTTTCTTTCTTGCGTCCTCCTAATCTTACGCTCCTAGCCGCTGCCTTTATTTCACAGTAAACTATGTCTTGTCATGTCTGTGCATGTTTATATCGTGATTTATTTTACAATCTTCTCCCATGTTGTTTACCCTTCTACCATTGCCAAATGCCACCTTCTTCATCACTACATTGACTTTCTTGTTTCGTGTAAAATTCTTATGTAACTTCTTTGAACATCACTTTATAATGCGTGTATTAGGCAGAAAGGTTTTTGCTTTTCTCCTGAACAAACTTGGGGATTCGCCTCGACTTGCAGGTTTTGGAGTTGGGTATTGTGGTTCATTCGGTTATCATTGGGGTATCGCTTGGTGCTTCCGAAAGTTCAAGCACAATTAAGCCACTGATAGCAGCCTTGAGTTTTCATCAGTTTTTCGAGGGCCTGGGACTCGGCGGATGCATCTTTCAGGTACGTACTCTTAAAAGCGTCTCGAGAACAAAAACGAAAACGGAAAAAAGGAAAACGAAGACATCTGTTCACCTTCATTTCCATGTATTTCTTAGGAGGATCATGGCTATCTACGAAATAAAACGTTGGAGATTGTTGTATCTGTTCACCTTCATTTCCATGTATAACAGGAGTCCTCTGGATTCAATTAGTTCTATCTCCAGGTCCTTGCTTAAAGCATGTGTAATTTTTGCAGGCAAAATTCAAGCATCGAACAGTCATAATCATGGTACTGTTCTTCTCACTTACCACCCCTTCAGGGATAGCTATTGGGATCGGCCTATCCAGTATCTACAACGAGAACAGCCCAACTGCACTCCTTGTTCAGGGCTTCCTCTTATCAGCGTCGGCTGGGATTCTAATATGCATGGCACTTGTTGATCTCCTTGCAGCCGACTTTATGAACCCCAAAATGCTCTGTAATTTTCGGCTCCAAGTTGGAGCAAATTTCACACTCCTTCTAGGAGCAAGTTTGATGTCGGCCTTGGCCAGATGGGGAGGATCGTAATTTTTATTTTTCACTTGTATATGGTGGTAAAGCCTATCATTGTGTTCCTTTCTTCTTTTTCTTGCCTTTTTTTCTGGCTTTATGGTCAAGTGGTGGCAATGGACCTAAGCTTATAAACCAAGCTGTCGTTGACACTTCACAATTGTTGAACCCATTTTCGAGCTATAAGATATTATAAATAGGGAATATACTAGATAGGGTACCACATGCACCAGACTCAATCTGAATATCTCGTTTTAGAACTTCAAGCAAGGATGTTGGTAATGGGATAAAATAAGGTAGGCCCAGTACAAGGTCTAGGCCGAATGATCTTTAATTATCAGAAACGCATAAAGATAAGATAATTTCCGTGTGATAAGAGAAGTCACCTCTCAAATTCCCAATAGGGATGAGAATATTTGAAGATACTTCAGGTTCAGTGGCCTTCGATGGTAAGATATATGAAGAAGCCGGCGTAACTGGGTAATCGTGGGGTAAAATGTGTAAGGTTATGATTGAGGTCAGATGAACCTCGTCTGGTTTTGTAGGGTTTGTGGGCTTGTTTTGTCGTGTTAAGTGGGCTTGGGGAAAATGAGACCCCAATATAATGAACAAGAACCAGCATGGTTTGGGTGGGCTCGGACAGAGGGTTCATGATGAATCGATGATGGGCAAGAGGAAGTGACTTGAAGCGGAAAAATGCCAAAAGCTCAACCTCTGCAAATTGCAAAATCACTGTGGGCAAAAGACATTCTCCTTTGGTCATGCGTTTGCCGGGAGTCGAACCCGGGTCTATTGCTTGGAAGGCAATTATCCTAACCGTTGGACTACAAACGCCTGTTGGGACATTCGCCGATCAAAGGAAAAAAAACATATAAATCTGTCTCGGTTCATTACTCCTAATCTTAATTTCTTATTTCCTTTCTTATATATGGGTGTCTAAACAAGGTCAAGAATGTTTTTTTTATCTTTGACTCCGACTTTCGTGCTTACTAATCCCCCAGTACCTTTTAGAGAGTACCCAGATAAGGAAATCTGGTAATCATGATTCACGTGTAGTACTTATCTTGATGGTGTGCCAATGACCAATAAAGATTAACTAAACCATTCCAAAGCTAAGGAATCATACACACATGAGATGGGGCTAGTTGAATCATGAGGAGCTGAGGACGAACAATGCATGAGTACACTGGTAGTAGCAGTCATATATGGTTTCGGTCACACTGACAGGGCCGGCTCAAGGGTAAGGCCAGTTAGGCAGTTGCCTAAGGCCCCCCCTTGAGCAAGGCCTCATAACTTAGAGAATAAAAAAAAAAAAAAAAAAAAGACAACAAAACGTGCTGAAAAAACAAGTTCCCCCTTTCTTGATTTTAGAACTCTTCGTCAAAAGGTTGTTTATGAGTTCCCAAGCTTTTGTGTATTGTTTCCGTGCAAGCGAGGAGCAAAACATATTACCTTAAAAAGAAAACAAAAAACGTATCATTTTTCACTGCATGCAAATATTATTATTTTTTTGAGCATTTAAACTACTAAAATTTATCAATGTTCGATTATGTTAAAAGCTCAAATTATTAATATTTTATCACGCAGCTTATTTTTTATATATTTTAATAGTAGGATATTATTAGAGGATGAAAATCGATGCATTTTCATAATTTGAAAGGCTACAAATGCTAAAATTTATAGTTCAGACTGATAAATAATATTTCAGCGACAGTTCGAGAGTTAAAAATAAAGATTATCCTGTAAAATAAAAGAAGATCAGAAAACAAAATAGATCAGACCGTACTTGATTTTTAATTATCATATTTTTGAAATATATAACACGGTCTTCTTGTTAACCAATATTTTTAATTCATAAGGAGTGGTACTTTGGTTCATGTTTTCATTCAAAGATGGCACAAGAAGACCGTGTTATATATTCCAAAAATATGATAATTAAAAATCAAGTACGGTCTGATCTATTTTGTTTTCTGATCTTCTTTTATTTTACAGGATAATCTTTATTTTTAACTCTCGAACTGTCGCTGAAATATTATTTATCAGTCTGAACTATAAATTTTAGCATTTGTAGCCTTTCAAATTATGAAAATGCATCGATTTTCATCCTCTAATAATATCCTACTATTAAAATATATAAAAAATAAGCTGCGTGATAAAATATTAATAATTTGAGCTTTTAACATAATCGAACATTGATAAATTTTAGTAGTTTAAATGCTCAAAAAAATAATAATATTTGCATGCAGTGAAAAATGATACGTTTTTTGTTTTCTTTTTAAGGAAATATGTTTTGCTCCTCGCTTGCACGGAAACAATACACAAAAGCTTGGGAACTCATAAACAACCTTTTGACGAAGAGTTCTAAAATCAAGAAAGGGGGAATTCGTCACTTCAACCTATCATAATTTTAAATATTTTTTATTAAAATATTATTTTTAAATTTATATTAAAGGCCTCATTTTTTATTGAGCCGGCCCTGGGTCACAGCTGATCACATCATGTGAATGTGGTGCCACATTAGATTTTTTTCCATTCTGCAATATACATTCACATGCACATTTCTAACAAGTTCAGCTAGCTCGGAAATAGTACAAAAAGGAAAAGGGCTGCTGGCCTTACACATTTTCTATTCGTATATAATGGTTTGTGTCGCTGTCTCCTTTGCGCAAACTTTATGATGCTTGATCACCAACCGATAATAATTCTTGTTGTAAGGCGGACACCTGAACTGTTGACAAGAGTTAGTGGCTCCACGGCCATTTATGGTCCTTTGTAGACATTACGCCCGGCAACGTCTAGTTTAGTAGACCCATTAGTGCCGACATCCTTGATCCTACCGGCCAACTCAACAAACTGCGACTTCTGCTGCATGAAAGTGGGCATACTTTTCCACATCGTGTTGGGAATGTCCATCTGCGTTTTGTTTGCATGTAAGTCAGCAATGACGACGTCCTTGGTACTCCTCCTGTTATGGCAGGTTACAAATGGTCGCGTATGGTCCTCGTGGTACCAATTGTTTCTCCATAGTTATTAGTTAATTAGAAATGCAGATGATCACGAGGGATGATCAGATATGAGCTCGAAGAAGACCTGTTATTCCTATCTATTTATTTCCAGTAGATTTGCTATTGATTGCACTGCTACGTACAGTATTATATCACTAGTCTTATATTAGAAGCACCAGTCAAGGAGGATGAGGCTTTAGCTAGGCTTACACGCACGCATGTTGATGTTCTAGCTTTCGATAGTGAAAGTAAACCCTATTCATAAAGGCACAAGGGTCCTACGAAAACCTATAGAAGGTCTCCCAGAATATTATATATTTTTTGTTATATATCTTTAACTGTGGAAATAATACTTAAATGGTGGTTTGTCCCCTCGATGAGGTCTCCTGTACGTTTGAGAAAACACCTCCGGCCCCTACAGAAGCCAACTGCAATTCGATCGTGACCTATTACTGTTCGGCATGGGGTGTAAGACCATGCATGATTGGTACTGATCTAGCGCCAAAAGGTCAATGAAAACTGTCGTCGAGATTATATATATATATTTTAATCGACATCATTTGCAGATAATTAAAAGGTTTCCATAAATACGATATCGTATCATGATTCGTATCGGCGGCCTAAAAATTATTTTATTTTTTGTTACTTTATATCCATCTCAATTACTGTCATACCCCATATATATCATGCAAGAAGCTTCACTACCACCGAATAAGAAGACCCTGCGCTGCATCTTTTTGCCGTTGCCTTGCTCTAATTTATGAACGTTGTTTATTAATTAATAGCCCTTGTAAGACAATGACATCGCTATAATATTTCGTCCATACTTGCCGGCTAGGGAACAAAGCATAATGGGAGGTTTAGATATAGGATCGGCTAGCGTTTCTTTTATTTATTTTTTTTCAAACCTTCATACTATACTAATCTTGTCAGGCTGACATCCTATTGATCAGTTGGAAAGACTATCAAGAAATTAATTTATTTATTTTTCAAAAATCTTATATAAAAATGTCATAGTTATATATTAAACAAATGGGACGAATGCTTAGGCAGATCGAATTATAGAACTTATAAGGTAGGTAGTAAACGTGTTGGGACATGAATCTTAGTTGGAATCCCACTTAATTAAGCCAATTTGTGCTTCCACCGATATATATGCTTCCACGGGTATAATCAAATGAAAAAGGTATTCAACATTATTGTCAAAGCTTCAACGATGTTGTCATAAGGATTCAACCTAATGACAAAAATGGCTCTAACAGTGCATTGACGTTAACATGTCTAAAATTTCTCCGGGCAAAACAGTAAATATATAGTTATGATATTGGAAATTAAGATTAACACTCAAGGGAGTTGTTAATCTCGGAAACAATAATCCGATCAAGCAACAGCTAGTCAATTAGGGATGGCCTTTGGATGACTACATGCCAACAACCAGCAGAAAGGGAGGACTAATTATTTCCAATTTCTAAAACTTAATTTAAATCTCTAACTCTAGTTTGACTTTAATTCAACCAAACTTTCTAATTTGTGTGGGAAGATATTTCCTTCACGTCATGGATTATTAGATGCTATCCTCGAGCAAAGAAACAAACCCCAGCCAGCAGGCAAGCTAAGAACAATGGGAAAAGTAGTAAGTAATAGAACCTAGCTAACTGCGGCCACGATATATGGGATGTGCTTTCTGACTACAAAAACGCTGAAAATAATGCCACGTGATTTGTGAAAGTGACATTATTTTAAAGGGTACTGATCGATTTTCAAAATTTGCTAAGATTTTTAGATGAATGAAAAGCTTTTCATTTACAGCGATGGTGTAATTTGGAATAGAATTCCATCCAGATCCGGACCCAAATATCGTCTGATTCAATTGCTTCAGCTTCACGGGTTTGACTTTAACGTGGCTGCAGTGGCCAACCACGGGCCCCCGGCTGCGGCTTCAGAATTTATATATAGCTAGCTGAGATTTGTTCCCCCATAGATCAAATTTTCGACCCACTCCCGGCCGAAATTAGGCAATAGTCAGACCACTACGATTATTGATTGGATCGCTTTGGTCTTAATTCTTTCCCAGTGTCAGGAGAATTTGGTGCATTCATTACTTCTTCTTTTTTAAGATAAATACACTTTCAGCCCGAGTCATCACACTTTAATCTATATTAAAATTTTCTATCGGTTTGAATCATAATTTATTTTTAATAGATGATGGATATAATATAATAAAAATAACATATTAGAATACAAAATATCATAACTCGTAATGAAAGGGTGTAAAGTCTACTCCTTCTTCCCCTGTGACAACGATGGAGTATTGACCATGTGGCCGATTCTATTTGCTTCATAACCAACGATAATGATAATAATTACGTACGTTATTCTTTCCACTTCTTAATACTCATTAGATATCAAACTCTTTTTTAAATGCACTAAGTAAAGTATAATATCCGTGAGATAAAATTATTATAAGAAGACACAACATATGAATCATACACTATTTAATATTGTTTATGTTTGTCTGTGTAAAGTTTCAGATAACATGTACCTTATAATAAGATCTAATTATTATGTTTATTTATTGTCCTCCAAATTGCACCATACAATTCAAGCAGAAAATTTTAATCGAGTAAAACATGCTAAGCGACTATGTCTCATCTTTTAACAAACGGAGACATTATTTTAAGACAATTTGTTTACCTCCCTTATACATGGTTTTGATATCTGTCAACTGACGCAACAAGATCAGTTTAATCCTAACGTTACATTGATTGACTAGGTTATCGATCGACCAGTCTGTTACCTGTTCTACAAAATTCCAACCACGAATGAAACAACCGAAAATCAATTAAAGAAAAATGAGGTTCAAGTACCTTAATGTGAGGCCTACATATGTGATCACAGTCCCTACAAAAGACCCAAAACCCGGCCGGATCGATCTAGTCGTATTGGTATTCCTCCTCCCCTTCCAGCTAATTAGGGGAGGCGAATTTGTTATCATGGCATGGATGCATCAAGGCCAAACCAATCTAGTTTTAATGTCATGGAAAGGTGGGATAGCAGTTCAGCAGTGGCAGGCCACAAGTTGCAGCTAAGTCGATTTCACAAGTCACAACTAATGTGTTATGTGTGGCTTTGGAACTTTGACGGTGCATGCATATGAATATTAGTCAAGTAGAAATAACCAAGAAATCGTGACCGGCGGCTTTGTTCAGTCTCTCTCACCTAATTCAGTCTCCACGCGGCGCTTCCACATTCTTTTGAAACCTCACTGCCCCTTCTGGCTCTCAGATTTCAAAACTCTTCACCTTGACTTGGTAGCCTCTAAACTTGATCCCCACGATCTCCTCTCTCTCTCTCTCGCCGTCACTGGCTCACGGTGCTGCATGGAACTCTCCCTCTCTGTCCCTCTCTCCTAACCACTATATATACGAGGCCTAGTCCATAGAAACCTTCCCCACTAAACCTTTGCCTTGCATTCTTGCCCTCGACAAAAGCCTTCCATAATTGTTCCTCTCTCTCTCTCTCTCTCTCTCGCTTCAAATTTACAGTTCTATGGCTCGTTTAAGCTCTGCGCTGCTCATTTTCTTAGCTGTCTTCGCTGCATTTGCTTCGTCTTCAGAAGGCAGAAAGCTCTTGGATGAGAAGCAAACCGAGAAGAGATCATTCCCTTCTTTGGGGGCCAGTTTGTTTCTAAGCACCCTTCCAAAGGGTAATGTCCCATCGTCTACCCCCAGCAAGAAGGGCCATGCGGTGGTGGTGGATGAAAAGCTTATCGCCCGCCATCTTATTAGCATTGATCGGATTCTCCAGTCCGTCCCAAGCCCTGGCATCGGCCACTAATCTCTTCAACACGGTCGGCTTTCACTTCTCTTTGAAACATAGGTTCTAGATTTGATTTTATCTCTTAAAAGTTTTGGGTTTCCTCTGTTTCCTATAGGGTGAGCTTCAGAATACAGAGTATTAACACTAGAAATATATAGATGATATGGCTTTATTCGTTCATTTTTCTTTCCTCTCCTTCTCTTTGGATTCTTTTTGTTACATATATCCCTCTGTATCAAGGAGCTTTCCTGTTCCTTCCAGAGTGAGAGCCAGAGCAGCCTGCGTAGTTGTATTCTTTTCTTCGATTTGGGTACAGAAATTGTATCATATCAAACTCTAAAAATTACAATGCAATATATAGTTGATATCTTATATCTGATGCTTCCGTCTGTATACTGATTGATCTGACTCGCTGCCAACTGCCGAGTCTATCAATGAATGTGGGCGTGTGACCAAAAGGATCTACCTGAAAAAGCTAGAGGTTATCACCGTATTGGATTGTGAACACCCCACTTACCTCTCAGTGGTTACCCTATAAAGTTCGACGACTGAAATTGAAAGGACATTTCTCCAATATTTTGGTTTGAAACATGCAACGCACGTAGGACGGTGACACTTTTCCATTCAAGTCGGGGAACATTTTAATTCGCAAGCTACATGTAGGGTCTGGTAGAGAACTACATGTCATGTAATGGTCTACCACAAAGTACTAATTTCGCGAAATGAATGACCAAAAAGCTGAAAAAACGCGTCTTGAAGGCTTTATCCAATCACAAGCCAGCCGTTTCCTTGTTTTCCGGAGAGAGAGAGATGATGACAGAGAAAGAAGGAATTTTTTCTGCCAAAAATTCATGGTGATGTTCGTTTTGAGAAAAAATTGTAGGATTTTAGAGAAGTTGTGAATTTTTATGTTGAATAGTGTTTTATTGGTGTTTGTGTAAAGTGGAGAGATAAATGATTTGATGTAATTGTTTAATAAAAAAGTATTGGAGATATGTGAAAAAGTATAGAGAGAGAAAATTTATGTTGAATAAAAAATTAAAAAGTTGTTGAAGATTGTGTAAAATGTATTGGTTTTTGTGTTTGAATTCTAAATATGTTCGGTGGTAGAATTGTGAATATACTTAGAATCCTGAAAAAATGGTGAAAACGAACATACCCCATATCATATCAAGGGAAAACCCCCAGCACAAGAACCATAACCTTCTCAAAGCCGGTGTGGAGAAGCCACACAATCTTTTTTAAGCAGATGCCACACAATCTTACATGACAGTAATATTTCTGTCATGTACTTCTACAATCACTCTAGTCATGCTTTAGAACAGAGAAAACAGAGAAACAAGTACTTTTATTGCTTTCCAGAGAATTTCGGACAAAAGGGCCAAGGCGATAAGGTTCTGCTGGGATTGAATGTGTAGCTTCTCGAAAGCTATGTGTACTGTGCACTGGATTATTCCTTTATGGTAACTTTTTCGGACGAAAAAAATATAAGTGAACTTCAAGTCTATAGTTATAGCGATAGTAATATTTGACTTCCACAAAGTTTATAATGGATATTGTTTTTTGCAATTAGGTAGGTGAATTTAAGAAATAATAAACAAGAAAATTTTGAAGCGTCCAAGTAGGTAAATTGTGTTCAAACAGTAGCCCATCAAGCTTGACTAAAGGGTCGAAAGGGATGATCATGACTCAGTCCAGTAGGGTGATCAGCTCAGCTGGTTCTATTTCCTTTCAAATGCTTTCGAGTCATTGTCGGTTGATTCTAAAGCACAATTGGTTTACTTCTTCGTGCCCAACATTTTTCTCCTATTCTACCTGGGAGGCTTCCTTACCAAGACATGAAGGGGAAAATTCGCCATCTATATATGAACAGTAATCAAGAAATACAGATGAATTCAATACTTCTACAAAACGGTCTCGACTCGAGTTTCAAAAGAAAACAATATAGCCTTCTCTGAACCAGCACAAGGGCTCCACAGACCGCCCTTCGCTGGGAGAAATTTGACTATTAAACAGAAACGTGTACGCCGACACGTTTGTTTGCAACTTTTACTCCCTCTTCTACTGTCACTCTGTCAGACTTCTTCACCTAATAGGTCACCCTATTGATTTTTTGGATACAAAAAAGTAGAGAAAACGTCAGCATTGACAAGAATCACTGGCTAGCTAGCTAGAGGTGAATCTTTGGCCCGGATTTTTTCGTGCTTTACAGCTTAGAGTTTATGGTCCTTCCACTTGAATGGTCGAAGCGCCAATGAAAGAATTCGGAATAAAGGATTTTAATTGGGTAGAAAAGAGCTAGCCCAAGGAATTCGAACAAGTATTTATTGGGGGGACAAACAACTGCTTTAAATGCAGATTAAACACGTTTCTATCAGGTCAAGTTATATGCTTCACAGCTCGAGCAAAAGATGAATCCACTTTACCTCCTCCATTTTCTTTCCTTTTCCAGTCTGTAATATCAATGAACATGTTCATAGATGTGACTGGTTCAAGCTCGGTAGTCAATGGCATCACGTGGGCAGCCTACTGTGAACTTTCTTCTATTGACAATGCTTGAGACCTCACGAGATTGGACCACACCACACGTGTCATTTTCGTACCTAAATTCCATCGAACTTGCAGAAGAAGGTAATGCATTACACGCGTGCACCATGCTTCTACAGTTTATGGATCAAGAAGTACATCAAGAATTTAGTATGAACTGTATGATATTATCGATGGATCATGGAATTACACGGGTGCTGGGGCCTTTGGGGAGAAAATTTGAAGGCTGTCAGGCTAAAAAGTAATGTGGATGCAAATGACATTTTCTGGGAGTATGCCTGTGACTGCGAAGTTTATTTCAAAAGAGAGACAATACTGAGAAGCCACCCGTTTAATGTTGAAAACAGATTTGACACGGCGTTACCCCCAAAAGTTCAAAACCTGAGAAAAGATTTGCCGTTTCTCTTTCAAGGCAAGATTGTGGGCTTTGGCATCCCAGGCCCAACCTTTAAGGGCCTAGACATGAGCTATGACGTATAGGTGTATAGTATCAAAATAATTAGCTTGCAGGATAAGTTTCTATACTCGAATCAATATTGAGGAGTCCTATCCATCGAAAATATATTAGTCCAATTGTAGTCTTGTTCCGGTTCATAGACGTGTTCAAGGCCCCCGACCCACACAAATACGAATTCATCCCTCAATACCTTCATGCTCGGTCATTCAAAGAGTTTTAAAGGCTTACAGTGTTAAACTCTTATTAGGACTCTACCCCTCATATAAATAGTCAGATACTCACTTCATATTTTCTAAAATTTAATTACTTCTCTAGTACTAAACTCTAGTTGAGATCTAACTTAATCATCGAAGTTTCTCCATCCGATGCCACCTCTCCTTGTTCCCTTTCGTATCTGATCGACTCTGACCTTTGGTGATTTCTGACATGATCAGACATACACTATCTCTAATTTGATGTTCAAATTAAACTATAATTTCAGTGGGTTGTCTTCATTAGTCTATTTTTCTGGAAAAAAAGAAAAAAAGTTGCTTTGTATGTGATACACCAAATTGGTATGGAAGTACCGGGCACGTGATAGTACTTTACACGATCCCATGATAGGGAATGGACCCTAGTTATGGACCCCCACGATCGTATGGCTACGACCTGACAAGGGAATGAGACTCTAACTATGAACAACATCCATTTGAAGCTCCACGTACAGAAAGTACGCCTCTGCTTTCGCAAAAGAACCCCATCATATGTATGTTGACTCTGCCTGATAACTAGTTCCATAAAAAGCAGAATTAAAAGCGTTTCATATAATTGGTAGGCTGACTTTAGAGAAAGCTCAATAGGGGCCGGCTCCGGGAATATAACGTATCAAAAGCCTACTCTTCACCCATCAATATTTCTATATTTGGCATTTATTTACGACTTTGTAGTTTGCTTCGATCTGATTTATGCATTTTTTGTGCATAGAGAGGTACCAAAGGACTGTCTTAGGCTTAGCCTTGACGTTTTAATATTAGGAGGAAACAAGAGAGAAATCGAGAACGATGTTAAATTAACCTTGGATGCATGATGGATCCCTTGATCATTCCTCTCATGATCAGCAACTTTGAACCTAATTAGAAGAGGGAGAGGAAAAAAAGGTATATGATTGCATATTGTGTAAGATTTTCCTGGTAAGCGAAGAACTCGTGAAAAAGGTCAAATAGTGAAAAAGACGAAGAATAATTGATCAGTAAATCATACTCATGTGGAGTACTCATTGAAATATGCAATTTTAATGACTTAATTCAGAGAATGAGGTCAAGATAATCTTATGTAATCTCACTCGTGTAACAGAAGAACTTTAAGAAAGCTTGAAAGACAATCTTTGTCAATTGTTCCAACATCTCTATTTCTAAAATAAAATAAAAAAATTACAAGATGGTTAATTTTGAACTCTTGGGATTGACACAGAATTTAATGCTTATTCTTCGCTTATTCGTAAGAGATGCCTTTTGGAAACGGGAGCTTTGTTACCCCTATGGTTTGGACCCGAAGCCGGGATACTACGCTTGGCAAGGGAGCGGGAAACCACCTCATGCAACTCAAGCGGCTGCCACTTACGAGCTCTAGCGCTTTGACACTCTGATCGTAGTTCTGGCGGTGGGACGTTAGTGCGAATGGCAGAAACTCTGGCTGAGATTATGACTAGTAAAACGGTGAGCGTCAAGATGAAAGATGGTTTTTGGCTGAAGTTCTCCATCATACTGTGTTTGGAAGGCTTTGGGAGTGAGGAGACTGAAAGCAAGGAATGTTGGGGTTTTATACAAGCAGGGCGAGCAGCTTTGAGGATTAAAATTACGCACGCTTTTGGAGAAGCTGGCTCAGTACTTTCTAGGTAGGCACCACATACGAGCAACGAATTCCATGATGGGCGATGACCCACTTAGCGTTTATTGTTCATCTTCCAGGTCATTGAGAGTAGCTAGTTTCTGATCAAGGAAAATTTCAATGCAATTCTTTTCCATCAATTTTGTATATTTTACATACGCAACTTATTTAATTTTAAACCGCCGAAGGGGAGTGTTGGAAGTATATATGGAAAGGCTAAATTTTGGGTTGTTAATATTTTGCAGAAATCCAAAGCAATGTAATCAATGTATATATATATTGCTTCAAAATTTACCCAAAATAGTTGTTATCCCTTAGTATGTTAATTGAAGGCTGTAGGGAAGCTCCATGCTTGAGATATATATAATTGACTCTTGCATAGTTATCGCACTGGTCATGACTGGCATTGAGGAAATGATGGAGATGGAAGCTTAGAAAGTCTAAAAGAAGATAGAATGAATGAGAGACGTGGAAAGTCGGCAATGTGCGTGGGTTAGGCGAACGAGAAGTCCTTGATTTCTCCTCTCAAATAAAAGTCTCTTAACATTGAATCTACCCCATATTCTCTCTTTTTGGGCTTTTAACGAGGATGTTTTATGGCCAAACACTAGATAGATTTTCCATGTCGACCATCTTTTCAGTTTCCAAGTTGTCGTAAAAAGATCAATATGAAACTGTCTAGTGAGAGCCAAACAATTGAATCTCTCAATCCCATCGCATTATTAGATGAGATCTATTTGGCAGCATGGTACTGATCCAAGATATATTCCACATTAACATCATTGGTTGGTATCTCTTTCTGTGGCTGAATATAGTTTCAATAAGATTTCACCAAACTAATTGCTGAGTCCCACCATCATTGACTTTGAAAATCATACTCCACGATTTGCATGAAAAGGTGAAAGGGGTTTCTTCGATGATATTAAGCCCACCTTTCGGAAAGAGATCGAACCTTTTGGAAATTAGCACGACAACGTTCTCTTTCTGAAAATCTCAGTCCATCCGTGAATATCCAATCAGAGAATATAGACGCTATTCATTCCTAATCGTGGTAGGTGCAAGTTGATTGCTTATAATCATTTACTTGTTCATGATATAAAGCTAGCTAGCTACCAGGGGCTTTAGATCATGTTAACAGTTCATCAACTGTGATGAAAAGGTGCAACTAGTGGATTTGGATTGATTATTGACCTAATGGGAAATCAAAAGGCTGCATCTTCTCCACTAATCATGAACAGATAATTGATCACGTTTTGTTCGAGTCCCTCCGTCTCATTTCTAAGTAAGCAGGTTCGCCTTCCACCTTTCTGTACATAAAGAAGCTTCTGGACCCAGATTAAACCACGTTTTTTAAGGTAAGTATGATGAGGTTTTTGCGATGAGTTTTTCCTCCGTACACGAACAACTGGAACGGAACATGAACCCATGCTCTCTCAATATCTACTCCATTGCAACTATCATAAGCGTATCTGAGAGTAGGCGGTTGCCTAGTGCCCCAAAATAGGAAGACCTCCAATTTTTTATTTTACTTAATATTTAATAGGTTATAGGCCTCCAAATTTAAAAATTTTAATTTAACAAAATATCTCAAATATCTATTAAATTTTTTGAAATCCTCATGTAATGCAAAAAAAAAACATAATTCAAAATTTCAATGGAGATGACTTCCAACTTTAAAATTAAAAAACATAGACTATTGGACTTCCAATTTTAAAATTGAAAAAAAGACTATCGGACTTCCAATTTTTTGCTATTTTTACTTTATCCTTACTTTCACTATTTTTTTCACCAACTTTTTCTTATCTTTCTACTCTGAAGGCCTATCATTCATTCTTTATAGCTCACTTCTCAATTGATATCCTACTTTCACTCTTCTCTTTACAATTTTTTCTTATTTTTCTATTATAAAGGTCATATCCTTCTTTATTTGTAGCTAACTTTCAAGTGTTGATTCAATTTCAAAATTTAAATACATGTAACTTTGCTTATGAGAAAAGAAGTTTTTCAAAAGTGAAACTAATAAAATCATATTTAAGATCTACTATACCCAAGAAACATTAAATGACTAACTATATTATCAATTGAAAATGATCTCTCGACAAATCTTGTCAAAAGCAAGAAAAATGATTTTTAACTAAAATTTGTTGATATTTTTATATTTTAATATAATAATTTATAATTTATTATAAAATATCTCTTTTTATGATTTTGTCTTAGGCCCATTTATTTTTGGTACTGCCCTAGCTACGATATTGGTTCCCCATGTTGTGTGTATATATATATTCGGAGATAATTTTGCACAAACTGATCTGACCCATTACACAACAACACAGCGTACGTATGGCAGGCGGTATGGCAATCAGGTCCCAGATTCACAGTTGAATCCTGCATGCCCAGCCATAGTCGGCCCTGGCCCGAGTTTGGATGAGCTAATTGTCTGATATATTGCGACGCGGGCGTGAGAAACCCAGCGGGCCAGCAGCACCTACAGTTAGGCTTTATAAATAAAGCATTTTAGTTGCTGAGTTGCTCAAGGGGTCCTGAGGGATCATAAAGCAACAGAATAACAAAAAAAGCTTTAGGTATTGAGGTTGTGTTTGTGTTGTAATATTTTTGGTATGTGAATATGTGTTGTTATTGTGTTTAGTGAAAAGGTGAAGAGAGGTAATATTTTATAGTTTTTGTAATATTTTATATTTTTTAATGGGAGATAGAGATTATATTGGAGTATTTTATTAAGAGAGAGATAAAATTTTGGGTAAAGTTTTGGTTGCAAACGCAGCCTAAGAACACGCCGCCGTCTATGCACTTCTGCGGAAAGCATAGATAAAAACAAAGAGAAATGTAACATAAAACTGAATTCAGCAACTGGCCTATTAACAAAGAGAAATCAAACATAAAGCTGAAGGTCGCAGTTTCGAGACCTGCATGGGCCATTTTTATATGTTTTGTTTCATAGATATCTCGAGATCCATTATCCATATTCTTTTCCATGCTTTAGAAAATGAGAGTTGTAACGCTGGTATTGCTTGCAAAGGCTGTCTGAGGGTCGACAAAGATTGGCAAATGCCATGATCGAGCCGGGCCTTTGGAAAAGAGCAATGCCCTTGATCTGCCGAATCCTTAAAAAATCAGACTTCGTGCATAACGCCGGAATATGCTCCTCTCTGCATCTGCATGTCAATTGCCGTGTAAACCAATTCTATAGCATGACTGACTAGCTTAAAAGGCCTCATGGAAGATATTGATTGGTTTGTACAAACGAGGAATCAATGCAAATGAGGCGCATGCATGAGATCGGTTGAAAATGACTTTGCAATATACCTGCGTGGGAGGGGGAGCTGCGAAAAAACAAAGAACCCAACATCGCTGCCACTATCATCACCTTCCCAGGACGACGAATTAATTGAAATAAGGCCTGGTGGCGAAATATTCCGGCTAGAATTACAAATTTCGATTCCGGTTTCAGTACGGAATGTCATTTTTTTGACATTTTTCGGAAGGAAATTCCCCCATCCGATTACATCTATAAATAGGGACAAAAAACACGTCGTTTTGACCCCAGATTAAAACTAAAATTTGACCTTGGTCAAAACGTTTTGACTCAGGTCACTTAGGTCTTTACGCCTCCCTCCCCCGCCCTTTCGGCCTTCTCTTCTCCTTCCCCTATTTCATTTCTCCAGTCCCAGAGTCCCCTCCCCCGGTCTCTCTCTCTCACCGTCCAGCATCAGGCTTCCAGCAGCCGCCGAAAGCTCGTCCGCTCCTTTCGGCTCTCTCTGACTCATTGGCGGGAATCTCTCTTTGGGACCCGAATCTCACTCTCTCTCTCTCTGCTACTAAGCATCTCGGCCTAAGTTCCTAACCCTAAGGTATGGTTATTTTGGCCTAATCTAAGCATCTCTGATCTCTCTTTGAACTATATGCTTTAGGATTTTTTGATTCCTTGAATAATGATTTCTGGATTTGATTGGTCCAGATTACTGTGTCGTGCATTATCGTTCTTCTCCCATTTCATTGGAGCTATAAATCTAAAATTGGTGCTATTTCGATTTACTTTCTTTCTGTTCTTGATTTATAGGTTAATAAATTCGCAAATTGGTCTCTCTCAAAACCTAAAAAAGCTCTTACTTTTCATTTTCCGTCTGCTTTATTTGTTTGGCTGCTGAGAAAATGTGATAAACTAACTAAACGGGGCTCCAATAGATGAAAATTTTCACCTATCTTCCGAACTGAGATAGAGACGAAAGAAGACAATAGCTTTTTATTTGAAATGACGGATCCCTTGGTTTGAAGATTTTTTACACTTTTATCCATTTTCCTTCATCTTCTCCTAAAGCAAAGAAGAAAGTATTTTTTCTCTTTTTCCCGAAATAAGTTTTGGAGGAATTTGGGTTGTCCTTGGTAAGCACATGGGAATTCTTTTGACAACCAATTTTCAGGTTGGAGACTAAATATGCTAGCTGTTCTTTCTTTTTTCTTTTTTCTTTTCCCGCCCGAGCCAGCTCAAATGTACTAGCCAATGTGCTATTGCTGAACTTTAATCTGTCGGGTAAATTTGCCATGGGACACACTAGTTGCTAAATATTTACTATTAGTTGTTTTCTCTAATCGTTAAGTTACGATTCGCAATGAATTTTGAGTATAAAATCTCATCATCTACCCTGTTATTAAAAGGGTGGAAGTGGCATTTGAGACAGCACATTGGCTCTAAGATATATCCTCCCGTTGTATTAGCTTTCAGTGAAGGACACAGCATCTGTGTTGATAAAATTTATCTATTGAGTAGTCTAACATGACGCCAAGTTGTAGCGCTAGCATTATACTGCAGGATAAATTGATAGCCTAGAAAAACTTCCTTGAGGCATGTTGATAGTGGAGTAGGTAGATGAGAACTGGTACAAATGATTCAGTTTTGCTTGAAGTACCTGATGATCCTTTTAGTTGATTTTTCTTCCAATGATAGTGTCTTCCTCCTATCAGTAAAGGGATTGATAATGGCTCTTTAGTTGCACAAATTATCTCCGGCTCTTTAGAATTTTAGTCATTGTAATTCTTTGATGGAACTTTGTGTTTCCCATCTCAAGTTTACTTATTTTTATAGAAGTTTATATTACCTTTTATGGTAAGTAAGGAGTTGAAACTCTTTCTTTTGAGACTTGGATGAAAAAAGTATTTTTCAGGCCGCCATGTATTATCGTATTTCTTTTGATGCACTGAGATTATAGTTAGGCGAATATCAGGGATTTTAGTCGAACTTCATATTGTATTTTCCGAAGTCTTAAATCAATTTTACCTTTTCTTCTTGTTTTTGTCCAGTTAATCTTAGTAAATACCTCATTTCCTGTAATACTTAAACTTCATTAAAGCAGATGTATACGATCTAACAATATTATGTTCCTTTGTTTATTTATTTGCTTTCTGAATCTCAGGCCATATTGTTGTCCAGTCAGAACCCAAAGCTTATAGGTTGATTTTCCATTAGACTATAAATCTGAAAATGAGCTTCATTTTGAGAAGGCATAGTTTATCTAATTGGTTTTCCGGGAAACCAATGGTAGCCCTAAATCCAATTACATTCAACGGTTTCACCCGAAGCTTTAGTCAGCCTGCAATGGAGGATGAAGAGGAACTGGAGATTGATCAGCGAAGGCTTCCAACTGATTACGATCCAGCTACTTTCGATCCTACAGAGCATCGTAGTCCTCCAACCGAGCGTGTCTTCCGGCTTGTTGATGAAGTTTCAGGACTCACGCTGGCTGAAGCGTGCCAACTGGGAGCCATTCTGATGAGAAAAATGGGAATGAAGGAACCACCAACAGTGGGGGTTATGAAACCAGGAGCTGCTGGATTGGCTGGAATTGCAGCGAAGTCAGCAACAGCAGCCAAGGAGGAGAAGAAACCAGAAAAAACAGTTTTTGAATTGAAACTGGAGTCCTATGAATCAGCTGCAAAGATCAAGATAATTAAGGAGGTCAGGAGTTTTACTGATTTGGGTCTCAAGGAAGCCAAAGACTTGGTGGAGAAGACCCCTTCAATTTTGAAAAAGGGGGTATCAAAAGAAGAAGGTGAACAAATAGTTGAGAAGCTTAAAGCTCTCGGGGCCAAGGTTGTCATGGAATGAAAAGAAGCTGATAGGAAATGTATGTCCCTGTTAAAATTTCCCAAATCAGATTCTTTTGTTCTAGACACTATAACTGTCTGTGACACTATAGTAATAATTTGTTGGTGCAATTTTGAGGTAGAAGTGTAATACTTCCAAAAAAAAAAAAAAAAAATTGAAAAGTCAAAGTTTAAACGGTGCGGAGGGATAAGTTTATCCCTTCCGCAGCAACCGTTTGAAAACTGAACGTAGAAACGTTCAGTTTTCAACGCGAATCTTCTAAGTTTTAAAAATTTGATTTCTTTTCGAATTTTGAACGGTTTTTGATGAAATTTTCGCCCTTTTTAAACCCATTTAGAGATCTTTCAGTTTAGATCTAGGTTAATTGCGAAAATTTCCTCTCAATATTGGAGTTTTCTCTCATTTGAAGCTCTCTCTCTCCTCTTTCTCTCTCTACACGAAATCCTCTTTCTCTTACCTTTGGAGACGCGATTTGCAGGAGTTGGGTGATTTTTGGAGGTAGGTTTGTTTTAATCTTGGTTTAGAAAGATATTTCTTTGGATTGATTTGGGTTATGCCGTTTTATAGACGTCGTTGGAGAGCCGTTCTTCACGTATTAGGCGCTTTTTCTTCGACTTCGTCGGCACAATTGGGTGAGCTTTTCTCTAAGTTCCGACCTTCAATAGAGTTTTAGATCTGAATATTCTAGATTTTCCAGTTTAGTTTTTGGTTTGCTGTAGGGTAATTAAAGGCGCTTTTGAGGAATTTCGCGATTTTGGGAATAGACAGAGTTATTTCAGTTCAGGTGTGTTGTTGTTGGAATTCTATTATTAAATTACTTTGGGGATGTACGAGGATTTAGATGATGAGTTGACTGAATTTTCAAATGGATTCTAGGTGCTGATTGACCTTTCAGCAATTCTTTGTGAATCTTAAGCTTCGTTTAAGCATCGAGGTAAGTGGCTTATCAATGAGATTTTATTCCTCTAAACTTTTGTGGAATCTAAGTGCACGAAATATTTAATTATTCTGTGAGATGAAATTGATTTAAAAATATTTCTTTGTGCGAAATTTAAATATCTTGTCATTGGTGAAATAGATTTTTAAAACGTGCACTATTTTATATAGTTTTGATTCATTATATGGGGAAAATATACAAATTTTTGATAAAGATGAAATGTCTTAAATTTCATGAATTTGTTTGAAATATCAAACTTGAAATGTTGGATTGTTGGAATATATTTATTTTGTGAGTATACTTTGAAAATTGTCTTTGTGCTGGCAATATATCTCTGTGGTCTGTGTGGCCTAATGTTTGGAGGTCTTTGTGGCCTAGAGGTCTGTGTGGCCTAATATCTGGAGGTCTTTGTGGCCTAATATCTGGAGGTCTTTGTGGCCTAATATTTGGAGGTCTTTGTGGCCTAATATTTGGAGGTCTTTGTGGCCTGAAGGTCTGTGTGACCATTGGTTATTTCCCTATATTGCGCGGCCTTTGATAATTTTCGTTACAAACTAATATTTTTGAATTCGGTATGACTCACAGTGTTTTATTTATGGATTTCGATTATTGTGATAAATTATTTTTTTCCCTTACCCTTATTGATTTGCTACTTACTGAGCTAGTTGTAGCTCACCACTTATTCTCTATCTTTCAGGTTTAGGAGTTGGTGGCAGCGAGTGATAGAAAGATTGTGAGTTGAAATCTCTGAGAATAATTGCTAGATGCAAAATATTTGAATAAAGAGTCATCAGGAGACTCTAGTAATAATTATTTTATTTTGAAGACTTTAATAGTTTTATTGTTTATTGAGACTCTTATTAAGAGAAGTATTTAATGATTAATGTTTTTAGTAGTGCTCTGACTAAACTGTTGGGATTCATTTTGACTATTGAAGATGGAATATAGTTTTTTTTTTTTATGAGTTCTTTTCTTGGTTGAGATGATATTTTCGAGTAGTATTTTATTCGTTTAGACTTTTGGGTCGGGGTGTTACAGGTGGTATCAGAGCATAGGTATATGATTCTGTAGACTATTAGGAAGATTTTGATGAAAGTCAGAGCATAGGTATATGATTCTGTAGACTATTAGGAAGATTTTGATGAAAGTCAGAGTATAGGATTAAAGGGTTAAAGTTGAATATGTTGATGTATTTGAGAGATATTGAAACTTGAACTAGGAATTGATATTGATTTACGATAGGTTTTGATCTTTGAAGCGATTTTTGGATTCTGTATTTTTGTTGTTATATGTTGAGTTCAGGATTTTACATTTTTCTTCCTTGTATTTGGCCTTTGGAGTGGTTATCTTTTACTAATTTTTGTTGAGCCAAACGAATTTTAGGAAGAAGATGCCGCCTAGGGGTGCAAGACCAAGAAGGAGAGCTGTGAACGAAATTTTAGAGGAAGAAGAGTCAAGTCGTAATGAGAGATCTGCCTCGAACGAAAGGTCTGTTACTCCTAGTCAGGACGATGTAGATGCGGTGGCAAATCGGATCATTGTTAGACTTGCTGAGGCCACAGGAGGAAATGGGACTGCACGTGAGGGTTGTTCGTTTGGGGATTTTAAGAAGCATAATCCTCCTATATTTACGGGAGAGCCTGATCCAATCGCTGCTGAGAGATGGTTAACTAAGATAGAAAAATTACTCAAAGTTCTTAACTGCACGGATTCACAGAAAGTGAAATACGCGACTTTTGTCTTGGAGGATGCTGCTGAAAGATGGTGGGATGGCACTGAGTTACTGTTAAATGAAGAACTTGGTGAAGATGTTCCGATTACTTGGGCTAAGTTTAAGGAAGTGTTCAATGAGACTTATTATCCAGAGATTTTCAAGGATCGTCGTGAAAGAGAATTCGCAGATTTGGTTCAAGGGGCCATGAGTGTGGAGCAGTACGCTGCAAGATTTGTGGAATTGTCTCGCTTTGCACCTCATTTAATTCCGGACGAAGGAAAAAGAGTCCGAAAGTTTCAGAGGGGTCTCAGTGATAGGTTCCGCCACCTCATTTTGGCTTCTGGAGTTAATAGTTACACTGAAACAGTGAAGAGAGCCATGGCATTAGAGGAAGATTTCAAACATCGAGATGTTGTCAAAGATACTAGGAAAAGAAGGTTTGAGCCAAATGATGGGCAGGGCAAAGAGCAGAATTTCAATAATAAGAAGAATTCTTTCAATAGTGGTTATGTCAGAACACAAAATACTCAACATGGAAATGTGAGGCCTTGTCCCAATTGCGGGAAGCATCATCAAGGACAACCCTGCCGTTTTGGAGTTAAGTTGTGCTACACTTGCAAGCAGCCTGGTCATTTTTCACGTGAGTGCCCTACAAATAAGAACATGAATCCGTCATCGTCTCAGAATAATAATGCTGGAAAAAGGGTTCCGGGAAGAGTATATGCTTTATCAGCCCAGGATGGTCAGGCTACTGATGAGGTGGTGACAGGTATGCTTCCTATTTTGTCTATGTATGCTAGAGTGTTGTTTGACACGGGATCGACTCATTCCTTCGTCTCCCAAATATTTGCCAAAAATTCTGATAGAGAACCTGAGCAGCTTGATTATCAGTTGTCTGTTTCTACTCCAATGGGTGATACTTTGATTGCGAGTCTTGTGCTTAAGTCATGTGAAATTTGCATTGAGAATAGAAAATTTTTAGTAGATTTAATATTGCTTGATATGTATGATTTTGATGTCATCCTGGGAATGGATTGGTTGTCTGCTTATCATGCTAGCATATGTTGTTTCGAGAAAGAGATAATTTTCAAGCCTTTAGATGATGTGGAGTTCCGTTTTAAGGGGTCGAGTCTCAAACCAATATGTGTGATCTCGGCATTAAAAGCCAATCAATTACTTCATAAAGGGTGTCATGGGTATTTGGCTAGTGTGATTGGTACTAAAGAAGAAGAGTCACAGTTGGAGTTAATTCCAATAGTGAGGGAATTTTCAGAGGTATTTCCCGAGGATTTACCAGGCCTACCCCGAGAGAGAGAAATTGAATTCTTCATCGACCTTGTCCCTGGTACTGCTCCAATTTCTAAGGCACCGTATAGGATGGCACCTATGGAACTAAAAGAGTTGAAAGATCAGTTGCAAGAATTATTGGACAAGGGGTTCATCCGTCCAAGCGTGTCCCCCTGGGGTGCTCCTGTTTTGTTCGTTAAGAAGAAGGACGGTAGCATGAGATTGTGTATTGATTATCGAGAGTTAAATCGAGTTACGGTAAAGAATAGGTATCCTCTACCGCGGATTGACGATCTATTCGACCAATTACAAGGAGCACAGGTATTCTCTAAGATTGATCTTCGTTCGGGATATCACCAGCTAAAGGTTAAGAGTGATGATGTAGCAAAGACAGCTTTTAGAACAAGATACGGACACTATGAATTTTTGGTCATGCCTTTTGGGTTAACGAACGCACCGGCTGCCTTTATGGACTTGATGAATCGAGTATTCCGAGAATATTTGGATAAATTTGTTATAGTTTTCATTGATGATATCTTGATTTACTCAAAGAGCCGAGAGGAGCATGAAGAACATTTAAGAATGGTATTGCAGACATTGAAAGAGAAACAGTTATATGCCAAATTGAAAAAGTGTGAATTCTGGCTTGATAAGATTGTGTTCCTTGGTCATGTGGTGTCTAGCGAGGGGATTACTGTTGATCCAGGTAAAGTCGAGGCTATAACTGATTGGCCAAGACCAACCAATGTGAGTGAAATTAGGAGTTTCTTGGGTTTGGCCGGGTATTACAGAAGGTTCGTAGAAGGGTTTTCCTGTATAGCTGTGCCACTAACACGGTTAACGAGGAAGAATGCGAAATTTGAATGGACGGAAGAATGTGAGAAGAGTTTCCAAGAATTAAAACAGAGGTTAGTATCTGCTCCCGTATTGACTATACCTTCAGGTTCAGAAGGTTTTGTTATATATAGTGATGCTTCTCGAAAAGGTTTGGGTTGTGTTTTGATGCAACAGGGTAAAGTAATTGCTTACGCCTCTCGCCAATTGAAGAATTATGAACAGAATTATCCTACTCATGATTTAGAACTGGCAGCAATAGTTTTTGCTTTGAAGATATGGAGACACTATTTGTACGGAGAAAAGTGTGAAATATACACCGACCATAAGAGTTTGAAGTACTTATTTACTCAGAAAGAATTAAATTTGAGGCAGCGAAGGTGGTTGGAATTAATTAAAGATTATGATTGCTCAATACATTATCACCCTGGTAAGGCGAATGTAGTGGCAGATGCACTTAGTCGGAAGTCTTGGACAGCTGCTATGGTGACTACACAGAAGCATATTTTGTTGGATTTGGAGAGATATAACATAGAGGTGATAGTGGGAGATTCCTCATCTTATTTGGCAAATTTAAAGGTGCAACCTACTTTGGTTGAAAGGATAAAGAGTAATCAAGATAAGGATAAAGAATTGGTAAGGCTCATGGACAAAGTGCGTAGTGGGAAGAAATCTGAATTTAAGTTGACAGATGATGGTATATTGAAATTCAGAAACAGACTTTGTGTACCGAATGACCCGCAGATAAAGAGAGAAATTCTGGAAGATGCACATCGTTCACGCTTTACAGTACATCCGGGAAGTACTAAGATGTACCGGGATCTTCATGGTAATTTTTGGTGGAATAATATGAAACGGGAGGTAGCCAAATTTGTAGAACAATGTCTTACTTGCCAACAGGTGAAGATTGAACATCAACGACCTTCAGGATTATTACAGCCACTTCCAATTCCTGAATGGAAATGGGAACATATTTGTATGGATTTTGTTTCAGGGTTACCGAGATCGCCTAAAGGTCATGATACAATATGGGTTGTGGTGGATAGATTAACGAAGTCGGCACACTTTCTCCCTATTCGGAAGAATTATACTTTGGATAAATTGGCGCAACTTTATGTTCAGGAGATTGTGAGATTACATGGAATACCGGTGACGATTGTATCAGATCGGGATCCAAGATTTACTTCTGAGTTCTGGAAAAGGTTGCAGAAAGCTTTTGGTACGCAGTTAAAATTCAGCACCGCCTTTCACCCGCAAACAGATGGACAATCAGAGAGGACCATTCAAACGCTAGAAGATATGTTAAGAGCTTATGTAATGGATTTTAAAGGTAGTTGGACTGATGCCTTGTCATTAGCTGAATTCGCTTACAACAATAGCTATCATTCTAGTATTGGGATGGCTCCCTATGAAGCTTTATATGGTAGGAGGTGTAGATCTCCAGTTTGTTGGGATGAAGTGGGTGAAAGAAAGATTCTTGGTCCGGAAATTGTAGAAAAAACTTGTGAGAAAGTTGGGTTAATTCGAAAGAGACTGCAAGCAGCTCAGAGTAGACAGAAAAGTTATGCAGATAAACGAAGAAAGGAATTGGAATTCGAAGTGGGAGATAAAGTATTTTTGCGAGTTGCTCCAATGAAGGGAGTTATGCGTTTTGGAAAGAAAGGAAAGTTAAGTCCTCGTTACGTGGGGCCATTTGAGATTTTGGAGAAGGTCGGCTCTGTTGCATATCGCCTTGCACTACCGCCCGCTTTGGAAAGGATTCATGATGTATTTCATGTTTCTACGTTGAGGAAATATATTTCTGATCCGTCCCATATTTTGGATTATCAACCGATCCAGATTAGGGAAGACTTGTCATACGAAGAAGTTCCCGTCCAAATTGTGGATCGTAAAGACCAAGTGTTGAGAACTAAGACGCTATCGTTGGTGAAGGTCCTTTGGAAGAATCAAACCATGGCAGAAGCAACATGGGAACAAGAAGATGAGATGCGATCCAAATATCCGGGATTATTCGTTGGTTATGGTAAGTCAATTTCGAGGACGAAATTTTTATAAGGGGGGAAGATTGTAATACTTCCAAAAAAAAAAAAAAAAAAAAAAAAAAAAATTTGAAAAGTCAAAGTTTAAACGGTGCGGAGGGATAAGTTTATCCCTTCCGCAGCAACCGTTTGAAAACTGAACGTAGAAACGTTCAGTTTTCAACGCGAATCTTCTAAGTTTTAAAAATTTGATTTCTTTTCGAATTTTGAACGGTTTTTGATGAAATTTTCGCCCTTTTTAAACCCATTTAGAGATCTTTCAGTTTAGATCTAGGTTAATTGCGAAAATTTCCTCTCAATATTGGAGTTTTCTCTCATTTGAAGCTCTCTCTCTCCTCTTTCTCTCTCTACACGAAATCCTCTTTCTCTTACCTTTGGAGACGCGATTTGCAGGAGTTGGGTGATTTTTGGAGGTAGGTTTGTTTTAATCTTGGTTTAGAAAGATATTTCTTTGGATTGATTTGGGTTATGCCGTTTTATAGACGTCGTTGGAGAGCCGTTCTTCACGTATTAGGCGCTTTTTCTTCGACTTCGTCGGCACAATTGGGTGAGCTTTTCTCTAAGTTCCGACCTTCAATAGAGTTTTAGATCTGAATATTCTAGATTTTCCAGTTTAGTTTTTGGTTTGCTGTAGGGTAATTAAAGGCGCTTTTGAGGAATTTCGCGATTTTGGGAATAGACAGAGTTATTTCAGTTCAGGTGTGTTGTTGTTGGAATTCTATTATTAAATTACTTTGGGGATGTACGAGGATTTAGATGATGAGTTGACTGAATTTTCAAATGGATTCTAGGTGTTGATTGACCTTTCAGCAATTCTTTGTGAATCTTAAGCTTCGTTTAAGCATCGAGGTAAGTGGCTTATCAATGAGATTTTATTCCTCTAAACTTTTGTGGAATCTAAGTGCACGAAATATTTAATTATTCTGTGAGATGAAATTGATTTAAAAATATTTCTTTGTGCGAAATTTAAATATCTTGTCATTGGTGAAATAGATTTTTAAAACGTGCACTATTTTATATAGTTTTGATTCATTATATGGGGAAAATATACAAATTTTTGATAAAGATGAAATGTCTTAAATTTCATGAATTTGTTTGAAATATCAAACTTGAAATGTTGGATTGTTGGAATATATTTATTTTGTGAGTATACTTTGAAAATTGTCTTTGTGCTGGCAATATATCTCTGTGGTCTGTGTGGCCTAATGTTTGGAGGTCTTTGTGGCCTAGAGGTCTGTGTGGCCTAATATCTGGAGGTCTTTGTGGCCTAATATCTGGAGGTCTTTGTGGCCTAATATTTGGAGGTCTTTGTGGCCTAATATTTGGAGGTCTTTGTGGCCTGAAGGTCTGTGTGACCATTGGTTATTTCCCTATATTGCGCGGCCTTTGATAATTTTCGTTACAAACTAATATTTTTGAATTCGGTATGACTCACAGTGTTTTATTTATGGATTTCGATTATTGTGATAAATTATTTTTTTCCCTTACCCTTATTGATTTGCTACTTACTGAGCTAGTTGTAGCTCACCACTTATTCTCTATCTTTCAGGTTTAGGAGTTGGTGGCAGCGAGTGATAGAAAGATTGTGAGTTGAAATCTCTGAGAATAATTGCTAGATGCAAAATATTTGAATAAAGAGTCATCAGGAGACTCTAGTAATAATTATTTTATTTTGAAGACTTTAATAGTTTTATTGTTTATTGAGACTCTTATTAAGAGAAGTATTTAATGATTAATGTTTTTAGTAGTGCTCTGACTAAACTGTTGGGATTCATTTTGACTATTGAAGATGGAATATAGTTTTTTTTTTTTATGAGTTCTTTTCTTGGTTGAGATGATATTTTCGAGTAGTATTTTATTCGTTTAGACTTTTGGGTCGGGGTGTTACAAGAAGAGTGGGTGAAAGTTCACCCTGGTGTATGGATGGAAGGATTGGAATCTTTTGCGCATGTCAGGAGGTTGATGTTTTCCCTCTTTTTGGGGAGTTACTGAAGCATAGCCAGGCCTTGTCAGTATAGGTTTTAGGTATAAAGTCGGAAACTGGTGGTCAATATATCCTCCGTTTCTTTAATTGCTTTTATTCTTTCTTTCTTTTCCCCTCAAGCACTTCTTTTGTTCTCTCTACACGAAAAAGCTGTGGCATCTTTTTGTAACGGTGCTCTAATTTTGTAGGGCATCCATGTCCCGATCAATTTATATAGAGTCCTGAATGTTGCACAGCCATGAGTGTATTGCTTCTATGTTTTCACAAGCTAAACAAATGCAGAGCATCTAAACATAGCTGGGAGTGTATGGTCACCCTTGGAGTTACTCATGAATTCAAACCCCATCAAATTTATGACCTTTGCCCGCAAAGTATTTTGCTAATATCATGTCTCTGCATGAACTCAGACAAACAACCTTTGCAGCAGCTCTGATCATTGCAGGACCCCCAATATCGAAACTCTTAATTCTATCTTCAAACTCAATTCCATGTTTGCTGAGGGCTTCCTCCCTCCCTGTCCTATCATTCTCATACCAATTTACATGTGTCAGAATGGAAGATGTAAACAAAAGAAAGAAAAAATGTAAGGAATCAATTTGAACAGTTAATGGTGGACCGATTGCAGGACACAACCAACAACGAGATATTAACTCCCATTAACGAGAACAATCTCATGTGGTAACTTACACCAGTTTATCATAATTAGATGCATTATTACAGAATAAGTCGGAGGTTACACTATAAAAAATCACTACTTGATTCAGCCTCAACCTGAAACAGCCTTAATATACAGCTAAAGTTTAAAGAAAAGGAAGCACCTCTTGTAGCTGAAGCAGGGGGGCTTTTCATAATTACTAAAGGACAAACAATCTTAGTTTTGCCGTACCACAAAGTAACTCCATGCAATAACACACGTCAGAACCTTACTTAGACTCAATAACCTAAAATATGTTTTAAGAGGTGGAAATATGTTTTTTTTTCCTTTAAAATTATGAATTTACCTCTAAAAAAATAGGATAAAATTATCACATATTAAAAAAATAATTTTTTAAAGTGTTTGAAATCAATAATTGATGAACTTAACATGTCCTTAATTTCTCCTCTCAAACTGTGTTTAAGAAGTAAAATTTTAGGTATTGGGATTGATGAAAAAGTGAAGAGAGATAATTTTTTATATTTTTTGTAGTGAAAAGTAATGATTTGATGGGGAGAGAGATTATATTGTAATTTTTTATTATGTTAAAATTTTAGGATGAGTAAAATTTTAATGTGCAAAGGAAGCCTTCCCTTGACATTGAATTCCATCTTTTCAGATTCCAAGTTGTGGTAAAAAGATCCATATGAAACTATCTAGTGAGAGCCAAACAATTGAATCTCAATTCCATCACTCTATTTGGCATCTGGTATTGATCGAAGGTATATTCCAGATTAATATCATTGGTTGGTAAGATTTCACCAAACTAGCTAATTGTTGAATGTTGAGTCCCACCATCATTGACTTTGAAAATCATTCTCCACGATTTGCATGAAAAAGGGTGAAAGGGGTTTATTCGATGATGTTAAGCCCACCTTTCGGAAAGAGAAACTTTTGATGATGGTGAGCCCACACTTTGGAAATCAGTACGAAAAGGTTCTCTTTCTGAAAATCTCAGTCCATCCAACCAGAGAATATAACGCTATTCATTGTGGCTACAAAACCGGACTAAGTGGTCCGGTTCAAAATGGTCTGATTAAATCACTTATAAGTAGTTTATATTAGTTTTTTTTCTTCTAAGTTTTTTTTTTTTCATTTTAAGCTCCCATCTTAAGATAAAAAATTAGTTGAAGGGGAAAGAGCATGTCAAAGAACTCAAAACACATAGTTTTAGGGTAAAAGTTTTAAGTTTGTATTTAATTTTTTTAAAAAATATATATTTATTATTTATATTAATAAATTTTGTCCAGTCCGGTCCAGAACAGATCCCAAAGTGCCTGGATAGGATATAACCAGTTTTCCAAATCCAGTCTGAATCAGACCAGATTTGTTCCACTAAGATCATCCGGTCCGGTTTGGTTCGATTTTGTGCAGCCCTACTATTCATTTCTAATCATGGTAGGTACAATTTGATTGCTTTTAATCATTTATTTGTTCATGATATAAAGCTAGGATCAGGATCCTCTGCAATTTTCTGCCCGAATTGCACGATGCAATTTGGAGAGACATACACAAAAGGTGGATCCCACACCATTTAACGTTGTTCATATAAAGTTTCAGACAACATAGATTCTACAATATGGACCACGTCATGTGTCTGTCTCTCTCCAAATTGCACCATGCAATTAGGGCAAAGAATTGCAGAGGATCCTCATCCATAAAGCTACCTACTAGGGGCTTCAGATCATGATATCAGTCCGTCAACTTTGATGAAAAGGTGCAATTAATGGATTTGGATTGATTAGTGACCTAATCGGAAATCAGGCTGAATCTTCTCTACTAATCATGAAGAGATAATTGGACACACTTTGCTCGAGTCCCTCCCTCACATTTCTAATGAAGCAGGATCGCCTTCCACCTTTTTGTTCATCAAGCAGTTTCTGAACCACGGTTTTTGTATGATGATGTCTTTGTGATGAGTTTTTCCGTCGGCGAACAGCTGGAATGGAACATAAACCCACGCTTTCTAAGGGGGCGTTTGTCTGTGGAAATTTCGGGGAATATTCTCGAAATTTTGGGAATCTTTACTTTATTGAGATTTATTTGGATTTGTGAAAAGTAGAGTGTATGTGTGTAAAAGTTAAAAATTTTGGAGTGTGTTTGTTTTGTTGGAAATTTCGAACCCCAAAATTTTGGGGAAACAAACACCCCTTAATATCTGCTCCATTGTTACTGATGGAATAAGATATAGTCGACTCAGTAATATAAAGAGTTTGGGCTCAATGCCTTCGTAAGCACCTCAAGAACCTATTAAAGAAATAAAACCCCTACGTGATTCCTTGACATACTGAGAGTATCAGTATCACCTCTCCTACATTTTCAGAGAAGATCAGGTCTTTGACTTATTAGGAGACACGTAAAGATAAGATAACTCCCCATTCTCGATAATAGAAACCAACTCTTAGACTCCAAATAGGAACGAGAGTCCAAACCATCCCGAATGGTATAGTTTTGAATTCGACATTTTGATTACTAGTCTTCTTATTATTACTACATCCTCTAAAAAATGTTTGACTTAAGCATCGGACGCTCTCCTTCAATGTCACCTCCTAATTGTCTTTTACATGATCAGTAAGGCGTCCGAACCAGTTACGTGCTGTGTAATATGGTAGTTTTTAGCATCATCAGCTACTATATTGGTTCTTCACGTTGTGTATATATTCTGGGATAATCTTGTACAAACTGATCTGACCCATTAACATCAACACAGCGTATGGCAGTCAGGTCCTAGATTCACAGGTTGAATCTTGCATCCCCCTACGTGGGCGTGAGAAACCCAGCAGCACCTACAGTTTGGCTTACAAACAAAGCATTTTAGTTGCTCAGACGGATCATAAGCAACAGAACAACTAAAAAAGCTATAGGTATATATTAAGAACACGCCATCCGTAATTTCTTTTAATTTTTATCTTTCTTTACAACAAAAAGTCAGGTCGAGTACTTCTGGGGTACTTTAAGTAAGATACATTGAAAAGGCAAAGAAAAATACACGGGGAGAAACCCCAACACAGGTAACAAAACCTAGACAGACAGGGCATCAGTCCCTAACTAAGACTAAACAAACCAGACAAGAGACCTAGCCAGGGTCAACAAAGAACAACCGAAAGGAGCCACTACAGTAGAAAAAGATGATAAAATTCAGAAGAGGAAAACAATCAACGAGCCCAGGACACTAAATTAGAAAGGCCCCATTTTGCTGCAATGTCCAGGTTAGCAGCAGAGGTAGGAACGCTCTGGAGGAGGCAAATTTTAGCTTGGACAAGCCCAGAGACTTCCATCAGCACCTGGATCAATCTTCTCTTAGAACCACCATGAAGCCTTAAGTTCTTTTCTCTCCACAGCGTGTACACCAGCAACTGGGGGGGTACTTCCATTAGGCTCGTTGGCTGTTTTTCTCTTTGGCTAATTGGCTTAGTAAGCAAAAAACAACCGTGTAGCAGAAGTTAATTGTTATGTTCTGACCTGGTGCTTCAGCAACTGGCCTATTAGCTCAGTTGGTTAGAGCGTCGTGCTAATAACGCGAAGGTCGCAGGTTCGAAACCTGCATGGGCCAATTTTTTTTAATCTCACGGATATCTCGAGATCCATATTCTTTTCCATGCGTTACAAAAATAGAGCAGTAAGTAACGCTGTTACTGCTTGCAAAGGCTATCTGAGGGTCGACAAAGATTGGCACAAGTCATGATCGTGCCAGACCTTGGAGAAAGAACAATGCCCTTGATCCTACCCGCGAATCGCGATAAGAACTGCCAACCTATTTAGGAATATTCCTTAAAAAATCAGTCCTCGAGCATAACGCTAGAATATGCTCCTCTCTGCCTCTGCATGTCAATTGCCGTGTAAACCACTTCAATAGCATGACTAGCTTAAAAAAGCTCATGGAAGAGTTTGTATCAACGAGGAATCAATGCAAATGGGGCATATGAGATCGGTTGAAAATTCCTTTGCAATATACACCCGCGTTGGAGGGGGGCAGCGAAAAAACAAAGAACCCAAACAAAATTCACTTTGGACAAGTTCCAATTGGGGTGGATCTATAGACTACATTACAAATTTACAGGCTGAAGTTTGTTTTTCTATCCCCCCTCCCCCCCCCCCCCCCTCCCATCCCGACCCCAGTTATCCACACCTCCATTCTATTTAAATAACACGATTTGTCCTCTTTCTACAAGCCATCCACTACTCTATTCGACAAAAAACTGTCCAAACTAATAGGAACTATTCCCTACCACAGTGACCAGAAGTGCTTGTATTCTATCCCCAGACAGAGCAGTCACGTTCCCAGCATTGCCAATTTGCCAGGCGGTATCCACATCTTTCAGCTTGCCCTTCCATCGAGATGAACCTTGTCCTCAAGGTTTATTAAATTTAGGCAATCTGTGGCGGTTGATGGTATACGCTTTTGAGAGAGAGCCATTTATCTATATACCTAATAACATCCCCTGTTTTCTGTCCCCAAAACAAAGCCACTAGCTCCTTCCGGTTTTGGTCAATGGGAGAAAAAAGTTCCAAATACTGATATCCATCTATAGGCCTCATCCCGCTTCCCCACTTATTTTACAGCCGAATGCGTTCCTTACCATTTTCATTGCCCACAGACATTTCGTCTGAATCGCATCTAAGTTTATCGATCAAACTTCGAAGGCTTGGTTGTGCTGGAGCGTCGGCGTAGTAGTTACTATTGGCCGTACAACATGACGCCATTAGAGCTCTCTTTTTAATATTTTCTGTAGGCTCCAGCTGCAGGACAAACAATCAAACATCATTACGACATGTTTGGAGATCCTTGGGCGAACCCTGCTCTCATCCGAAAGAAGTAAGAAATGATTAAATAATACGAAAATGTGTGTTGAAATGTGTTAGTCCCACGTTGCTAAGCAACGTGTGATATTGGAGAATTTTGGCTTATAAATAAGCTACCTCTTGTAACCTTTAATTTCATAAATGAGATGTAAACAAATTCAATTAAGTTTTTCCATTAGGTGTCTTATCTAAAGTAATTTTTTTTTTATATCTAACAATGTGTCTACAGTTACTGCAGCTATATTATTTATTCTGTAATTTCACTTAACCAGTACCATACAAGTCTTGTACAAAACTTTTCTTCTAATAACATACAACATATATATCAGATTAGAAATCTTAATTTTTGTTAATTCCTTGTATTTTCTGCAGACTTTGATATTATTCTGACCCATTTTCGCTATGAAAAATAACGGCAAATGTCTTCTCTGAAGTTGGTGGCCGGGCGATGTCCACAACATGTTGTTCAGTGTTTAAAAAAAAACACACACACACTAGGATTTAAGGGATACAGACTAATAAATCCAAATCATCCAACCATGCTTTAGCAACTTGTTAAGCATGCAGATGATTAGGATTTGATCCTTTGGGTCTTAATCAATTTCCTTCTTTCACAGTACTTTTTAAAAAGCCGTACAATAAATCCGACTCCAAGCAGCAGTGGGGATGGATGATGGACATATCCAGGACTATGCCAACGGATGTGCTGGCCTGGAATGAAAGGCCCTTTTGTTATTTAACAGCGGTATGCAAGACAGAGTAGTAGTAGGTGGTGGAAGTATGAAGTCAAGTAACCACTTTTACTTGTTTAACTGAAATGGCTAATGGGAAAGATCCCTTCTCAGATAAGAAAGAAATATAATTAGAAAAAAAAAAATTAAGCGTGCTTTATGTATTTTAAGCAAACCAAATTAACTATCTCATGCACGTGGGCTGCGCCTGATTAATTCTAGCTATACATTTGTATATAAATAATTATTTCAAATAAACATGAACCAAAAAGCTTCAATATCTTTGATCCCCATCTAGCCAATATATCCCTAGACTATGTGATTTTCCCCACTTAGGCTGCGTTTGCACCAAATATTTCACAAAATATTTCACTAACTCCCAATAAAATACTACAATATAATCTCTCTCTCCCATTAAAAAATATAAAAATTACAAAACAATATAAAAAATTACCTTTCTCTTCACTTTTTCACTAAACTCAATATCAAAAATTTTACAACACAAACATAACCTTAATTTGCTGGATAATCGAAAGTGTTGTAAAATGCCAGCAAAAGTTGTTGGAGGGGGTGACATGGCCAACTCTCACCCGTTTATTGGATGATGGATCACAGTACCAGAAACCCACCATGCAGATATATATATATACCTAGAATGTGATGGAGGGCCGTTATATCCAAATTAGAGACGTGAATTTAAAAAGGTTAAACCCTGCTAGGCTATAAGAGTAGGCAGTTCTAAAATTACCCATAATTTATTTATTTTGAATTAGAAATTATAATGGAATAATAAAGAATAATTGGAATTTAAAAAATAGAGAGAGACTCAGAGCATGCAGGCTAAATGGCAAAGAAGATTCTACCTGCACATCATTTGATACCTGTGAGATTTTTAAAGTTTATTTTTTATTCATTTATTTATATTTTTCTCCCCAAGAATATACCCCCAAGTGACCAACATCGCTACCACTATCATCTCCTTCCTCTGGAAGACGAATTAGGTGAAAGACAGCGTACAAGTCAAACAACGCACACCATATGGTCTGACTCCGGACTCCTACTTTTTTTAACGCAATAAATATCACAACCTCTCTCTATCTCTTTTATTTATTTATTTTTTGCATTATTTTATTCCAGACGGACCCCACAATAATTGACTGGGCATAAGAGCAAACTGGCAAGGATGAAAAGGACATTTCATGCTGGCTCTTTTCTCGTTGCTCCAACCATGAAACAGGAGTGTCGTCCATGATCATCCCTGATTCCCAGCACACCACCAAATCCCAAAGGCCCCAACCGAACAGAACTCAACAAGTCCCCCCCCCCCCCCCAAAACAACAAACTAATTAAAGAAACAATCTTTAAAAACACGTGGTTCCACGTCTCCTCGCACGTCACCTGTGACGCCATTTAACTGGCCAGGTCACCTCCCTGTTCACCTTATCCACGACTTTCCTATGGACTTCTGACACGTGGCGAGATCGTGCACTGGAGACTAGAGCTGTCCAAGATCCGGTCCGAGCCGGTTCGGTCCGGTTTGGCCGGCCAAACTGGAAATTTTGTAGAGCATATAGACCGGACCGGTCATAGGTTTAGCCGGTCCGGTCTGGGCCGGTTTGGGTCATGCCATTTTGGACCGTTTTGAGTTGGGTCATGCCATTTTGGGCCGATTTTGAGATTGGGCCTTGCCATTTTGGGCCGATTTTGAGGTTGGGCCGATTTGGAGAGGTATACTCCAGTCTGGTCCCGAATTTTCATGAGGGTAACCCGGAACCGGACCGAAATACACCGGTTTACCAGTTCGGTCAACCCGATTTCTAAAAATTCAACCGATTTTGGTCAAAATCGGTCCGGTCAGGCCGATTTTTTGGACAGCCCAACTGGAGACTGTAGCAGCGGGTGTTCGGGGTATGTTAAGCAACTCCTGGACCACCTTATGTTTTCCAACCTTGCTAATGGAATAGCTGAATTTTGTTACGTGGAGAGAAATGAATGGTCTGTTTGGAAGGAGTACGTGAGACGAAGTACATGCGATTACAATTTTTGAATGGATGTACTGTACCGTGTGGGGCCAGGGCCTTAACGGGCCGGTATCTATCGTACGTCGTAAACTTTAGATACGTGGTGCCACATGTGGAGGACAGGTCAGCGACTGCCTCAGTAGGAGGGGGTAACGGCGCGTGAGGCAAAGACTCATCAATGCCAGTTGGCACTGGGTAGTCTACTGGCCGACCTTATCCTCTTCCTTTAAAGAAAAAAAAAATAGTAAAGTTTCTGGAAATTTATTAAACGTTTCTTTTTGCTCCGAAAGAAAGAAGCATTGTATATTGAGAGAGAGAGAGAGAGATTGGAATGTGACTCTTGGGATAGAGAGAAGACCGAGACATACCGAAAGAAACCCTAGATTTCTTGCTGCTGAAAGCGTAAGATTACTTTCTTTATTTTGATTCGCAGATCCAACTTTGCCGAAGTGAAGGATAGGAAATTTCTTACTTCAAAGCTGTGGTAAGCATAAAAGTCTCATTTCTTTTCTGGTGTGCGCGTATTTGATGCTATAATTTGCAATCGATTGGGCTCCTTTACTCATCTTTTGTTCGAATTTCATCATTCAGATTATGAATATGCAACTTTTAGTGTGGAGGAATTGTATAATAGATCGTTTGCTATATTTGAATGTCATTCCCCCTTGTGTGTTGATGTATCATTATAAAGAACCTGCTTGCTTTGTTTCTTTTTCTTCGAGATCGATTGTAATGGAGATATTTTTGTGATACCCATTACAGATCGTGCCCAGTTAATGTCATTTTCGTAGAAAGCAATTGTCGGTTTGGTTCATAACCTTGAGATATTGTGAAAGATTTGGATTGAGGGTGTTACCTCAGAAGCGGTTAAAAATGATGTCTAGATCGTATACCAATCTATTAGATCTAGCCTCCGGGAACTTTCCCATCATGGGTCGCGAAAAAAAGCGCCTTCCACGTGTAATGACTGTACCGGGTGTCATTTCTGAGCTTGATGATGATCAGGCAAACAGCGTGACGTCAGAGGTTCCATCCTCGATTGTTCAGGACCGTATCATTATCGTCGCTAATCAGCTCCCGGTGAAAGCCAAGCGTAGACCTGATAATAAAGGGTGGAGTTTTAGTTGGGATGACGACTCGTTGTTGTTGCAGCTGAAGGACGGTTTACCTGAAGATATGGAGGTTTTGTATATTGGGTCTTTGAGGGTTGATGTGGACTCTAGTGAACAAGATGATGTGTCTCAGCTTTTGTTGGAAAGGTTCAAGTGTGTCCCAGCATTCTTACCGCCTGATATTCTGTCAAAGTTTTATCATGGGTTCTGTAAACAGCATTTGTGGCCGCTTTTTCATTACATGCTTCCCTTCTCAGCAAATCATGGTGGACGGTTTGATAGGTCTTTGTGGGAGGCATATGTAGCAGCAAATAAGATTTTTTCCCAAAGGGTGATCGAGGTGATAAACCCAGATGATGACTACGTTTGGATTCATGATTACCATTTGATGGTGCTGCCTACCTTCTTGAGGAGGAGGTTTAATAGACTGAGAATGGGCTTTTTTCTCCACAGTCCATTTCCGTCATCAGAGATATACAGGACTCTGCCCGTGAGGGAGGAAATCCTTAAGGCACTTTTGAATTCTGATCTAATTGGTTTCCACACTTTTGATTATGCTCGGCATTTCCTATCTTGTTGTAGTCGAATGTTAGGTTTGGAGTATCAGTCGAAAAGGGGTTATTTAGGATTGGAATATTACGGAAGGACTGTGGGGATAAAAATCATGCCAGTTGGGATTCATATGGGACAGATTGAATCTGTATTAAAACTCGCAGATAAGGAGTGGCGGGTAGGGGAGCTCAAACAACAGTTTGAAGGAAAAACTGTGTTGCTTGGGGTTGATGATATGGACATCTTTAAAGGCGTCAACTTGAAGCTGTTGGCAATGGAACAGATGTTGAAGCAGCACCCGAAATGGCAAGGAACAGCAGTTCTAGTACAGATTGCAAACCCTGCTAGGGGAAGCGGGAAAGATCTTGAGGAAATACAGGCTGAAATACAAGCAAGCTGCCAGAGGATTAACAATACTTTTGGCCAACCTGGTTATGAACCTGTGGTCTTCATTGATAGACCAGTTTCTCTCAGTGAACGAGTAGCATATTACACCGTTGCTGAGTGCGTTGTGGTCACAGCTGTGAGGGATGGAATGAATCTTACACCTTACGAGTATATTGTTTGCAGGCAAGGCGTTTCTGGGTCTGAGTCTAGTTCAGAATCTAGTGGGGCCAAGAAGAGCATGCTGGTGGTATCAGAGTTCATTGGGTGTTCACCTTCACTGAGTGGTGCAATTCGTGTAAACCCATGGAACATCGAAGCAACTGCTGAGGCAATGAATGAGGCAATCTCAATGGCTGATGCAGAGAAGCAATTGCGCCACGAGAAGCATCACAGGTATGTTAGCACGCATGATGTGGCATACTGGTCAAGGAGTTTTTTCCAAGATATGGAAAGGACTTGCAAGGACCATTTCAGAAGACGCTGTTGGGGAATCGGTTTGAGCTTTGGTTTCAGGGTTGTGGCACTTGATCCTAGTTTCAGAAAGTTGTCTACTGATGCCATTGTATCTGCATATTCAAGGTCCAGAAATAGAGCTATACTTTTGGATTATGATGGCACTGTAATGCCCCAAACTTCCATCAACAAGACCCCAAGTGCAGAGGTTATATCAATCATAAACATGCTTTGCGGCGATGTTAAAAATACTGTGTTTGTTGTCAGTGGAAGAGGAAGGGATAGTTTAGGCAAGTGGTTTTCTCCTTGCAAGAGAATTGGAATTGCCGCTGAGCATGGTTTCTTCATGAGGTGTGCTTTTCTTCTTTTAATTTCTCCTTTACGTTTGCATTTGTTTGCCGTTGCCTTGTATCTAATTGCATGATATGTAGGTGGCCCTCTGAAGAGGATTGGGAAACCTGCGGACAGAGTAATGATTTCGGGTGGATGCAGATCGCTGAGCCTGTTATGAAATTGTATACTGAAGCCACAGATGGTTCTTATATTGAAAGGAAGGAAAGCGCCTTAGTTTGGCACCATCGGGATGCAGACCCTGGTTTTGGATCTTGCCAGGCTAAGGAGATGTTGGACCATCTGGAAAGTGTGCTGGCTAATGAACCGGTTGCTGTCAAAAGTGGTCAATTTATTGTTGAAGTGAAGCCACAGGTACTCATCTCAGCTCTTGTATTTTTTCTTGGACTTCTGGGTGAGTGTGAATGCACTTCTTGTCTACATGCAAAACAATGTCATTTGTGGCATATTAGTTTGGCTTATGAGTTCTGACGGATTACAGAAAGTCACTTTTTCCAAATTTCATATTTGCATGGGTCAAGGCTAATATATGACTGCTGATATGAGACAGCTTTGGATTGATAAGACGTGCATCTGTAGTATAATAGGTGGTAAGTTGTCTAGAAGTGGATACGGCATGAGACAAGATCAAACCAAGGATGAAATATAGTTGGTGTTTAGCCCATGTGCTGAGGATGCTAATATTCCCCTTCATCTGTTACATTAACCTCTATCCAGGGTTCTTGGAAGCAAATTATATTGTAAAATAGAAGAAACCTCTAAAAACAGTAGTTCTAAACTTTCCTAATTGATCTATTAAGTTTTTGGTCGAAGCAAGAAGAAAAACTCTTCTAATGTTGGCTTTCCTTGCATAGACGTTTATTCACTGCTTTACCATGTCTTTTTACATTACTTGTTAACTTTGCGTTGCAATTGTGGTGTTAGATTTTTTAATACTAGAAGATGAGTTCCCTGTAGACTTCGTAAGCCACTTTCGGTGCTTTGATTATATTCACTTTCTAGTCAAATATTGGTACTTGCATGGATTAGAAAACATGAATCTTTTGAATCTGACTTATATTGTGGCTTTTAGGGAGTCAGTAAAGGTGTGGTTGCAGAAAAGATCTTCACAGCAACGAGAGAGAGTGGCAGGCAGGCTGACTTTGTACTTTGTATTGGTGATGACCGATCTGATGAGGAAATGTTTGAGATCATTGGCAATGCAATGAATAGTGGTGTCCTCTCCTCCAATACCTCCGTTTTTGCATGTACCGTTGGACAGAAGCCAAGTAAGGCTAAGTACTATTTGGATGACACAATAGATGTCATAAACATGCTTGAAGCTCTTGCAGAGGCATCGGACCCTACACTCTCCGGATCCTCCGGAGATGAAGCTGGAAGTTCCCCATGATATCCTCCCTGCTTTAAGCCAAGTGTAAAGAATAACATGCTGCTGGCCTGTGATGAAAGGTGATGATCACTTTCATCTCTAGTTGAAGTAATTTGGTAGGAGAACTGTGAATGACCTTCTTTCTGATCATTTGGCGGCCATTTGGGTAAACCTAAACAACTTGGATTTTTTCAGTCACAAACCATGAAGAAATAGTGTGGATACAGTGGGTTTTGCTTTGGAAAGCAGAATTTTTTGCATCAGCTAAATATCTGAAGGGTTCTGTCAACATAGCCTGTTTATTCTAGAGAACTGACTTGGATTGGAAGAAATGCGCAAATAATCTTTTCATCAGACACATAAAGGCTGCCTGGGCTGCCTAATGAATCACAAAACTGACAAGCCGTCCACGTGCATCTCGCTTGAATTCAATATGGGATAAGTCTCTTTTATGTCTGCAAAGATGTTCAGGGGGGCATCAGAAACTGGTTTCGGTTGGTGATGTCGATGTCCCATTAGACAAAAAAGTAGACGGGCTGCTTCTTTTTTACTCCCCTTTCCCTCATTAATTTTTTGAGTGAATTGTCTTTTTTGCCATTGTTACTCGGATCTTTTTCCTGTTGGGATATGAAGTCTGTAAATTCTATACAAATTTGCAATTTAGTTACGTATCCACTTTTTTTTTCTAAGATAGTTATGTATCCTCTACTTCCACTCTCTGTGGGTAAACACGGATGACCTCACGGTGGTTCCTTACATACATACATGTCTTCCGTGTAATTGGTGCAGGGAGCCGATAAGATAGTACTGCAAGGAAGACATGAACCACCTTGTATTAAAATAGGGGTACAACCTTTTCCATTTTAATGTTTTCTCTGCGCTGGAAATTTGCAAGAGGTCGTCATTTCTTCAAAGATGCTCTAGAAGATAATTGCAAAGGGAAAAAAAGAAACGCCAAATAAAAGAATCTCCCAAAAAAACATGGTGGATATTTCCGGTTATGCCGATCAAAGATTCCCCGCTGCAATGGCTTAACTTCATTGGTTGAACGAGAGTTAGTGTTGCTTACTTCTCTGTTCCAGTGCCAGAGAAGCTTGTAATTCGATTTCTGTCCGGCCTTTTGCCGACAATAACAATTATTTCCCAAGATTTCTGTTATCAATGTTGAGAGCCATTATGTCTGCTGCGTGTCTAGTTTTTTCAGCTGAAGCCTCTGTTTTTTGTTCTAACTGGTTTATGAGGAATTTATTGCCCCAAACAGAATAAATATTGTCAGAAGCATGTTTACCACCGCAGGGACCAATCCGAGAACTAAGCAGGTACCTTCAAAGCCATTCCAGCCCCAGGTCACTGGCTTGGTTTATGAGCACATTCATTGCGTTTGCCATTTGCACTAGCCTAAGGTGCTAAACGCTTTGGTCGGGAACAGCACAAGCATTAGGTTTTCCACCTTATTGCAGGCTGCAGGCAGGCCAGGTCCGACATGCAACCACGGTTGGGTATGCCGACTACTGTAGGGGATATCCTCGACAACTAGTACCGCTATCCGTAGGGGCAAATTTGGTCATCCAGTTCAAATCATTTACTAAATGGCAAATGCAATTTATGAGACTTTATTCACAATCTCATCGGGACCAATAAAAAGATGGTAGGTCTGCTATAAGTCCTTGAGAACATTCACCTTATTTCAAATGAAAAAAAAATCCAAAAAATATAACATGGTATTAAGGAATAAATACACTTTGCATCTTCCAATAAGAATATTAGTTGATGGGTCCAATGTGAGAAAAATAATAATTTGAAGTACAAAGTATCAAGATTCATAGTTAAAGGATGCAAAGACGTATTTATCCTTGGAATAAAATAACTGTGTAAACAACATGCATTTGATACAGTTCTACAAATTCATTATTTTTTATTTAAAAAAATATGGAAGGGGCGACCAATGTGACATACTCTCCACTCATTGTAGAATGTTTGGATTAAGCTATATCTAACAGTCATCGAAAAGAGACCGTTACCACAATCCCACAAAAGTGTAATTAATTTTAGAGATAGTAAGGTTTAATCCATAGATCTCGAACCCGACACTCACTCTTGAATGCCCTTTTCAGACCTCCTAACTAATTAGGCTCTCAGTAGTTCTACACTGTAATTCATATCCACAGAAGAAATGGAAAACATAGGAGTCCGCACTTGCTTTATTGTCTTGTTGAAAGTAAAAAAACGGGTGGAAAACTTTTAACCATATAAATCCTAGAAAGCTAGCGCAAAATCCAACTGAGGATTGTTGGGCCCAGGAGATCAATAGGCCCAGTTCACACATCGAAGGACTTCAGTTTCTTTCAGAAAATCGAGATAATACACCACCAAAAAGAACAAAAAAAAATATAATAACCCGGACACCATTAGCTTATAAGAGCGGCAAATGAAAATACAAACACAGGCCATGCAAATGAAATCATATCCATCTCAACTCAAGGTAATCGCCACTCAAGGAGGATAAGTAAACTGCCCTAAAATACTAGCCCGCAGGCAAACAGTCGGGCTAGCTGCCTTGACATTGCGAGTGCCGAGGCAGCTTCGCGGTTTGTGCCAGGCTTGACAGAGCCATGGTGCGACTCCGGGATTTGATCCTTGTCTACAACCGACAAGTAGTATCCAGATGGTCCGTCGGCTTACTTGAAAGTTGAATGATTGTTCTAGATTCAAGTTTCAGCAAACAGCTTGTCTCATTCAACTCCAACATCCTTAATTTATTTCTCCCATGTGCGATCGTGAGTTAAAAAGACCAAAAACCAAAATCCAAAAACAGTATAATGATACATTTAACCCTTGATTTGCTCGGCTTACTTCAATGATACATTTAACCCTTGATTTACTCATTGACATTACTTCAATGATAGGAGGGGTGGATTTTTTTTTCACTTGGTGGCGACTGATTAATTAAATATTGTTGTTATGTTAGGTTTTTTTTGGTCCTGTGTAAAAGGAGGACTGGTTTGTGTTATCACTTAAGCTCAGACTTATTCACATGAGATGGCACCTCCCAAACCATAGTAGATAGAAAGGGGTTTGTCGAACTTCAAGTTAGGAGTGGGCAAAAAATCCGAAAACCCGAACCGGCCCGACCCCTTTGCATGTAAATAAAAAAAAAATCAATTTTCGGGTATATGAACAAACCCGACCCGAACCCGAAAATATAATGTCATCAACTCGTGACCCGCCTTTTCCGAACTGGACCGACCCGTTTCGACCCTATATTTTTGGGTCGGGTTCGAGTTCGAATTTTCGAACCTGAACCCGGTTTGCCCACCCCTACTTCAAGTCCACAGCTTCTAACTCTTATTTTTTCTAGGTGTCCACAGACCACAGCTTCTAACTCGTTAGGTGATAGTTGAAACTTTCTGGCACTAAACTATAACACTAAGAATTTGGGGCAACAAAAATTCTTGTAAACGGAATTTCTTGCCACTGCTCCTGATGGGCACAGAGACATTTGCTAAAAGTTAAAACTGGTTCATGCATGGGACACAGAGCCCGTGAACCGCGGTCAGAGAGATATGGCATTATGTGGCTATAACCAGAGCAGTACACCAATAGAAATGAACAGCCAGAAAGCCCCACCCCTCAATTTTTCAAGTACCAGCAAAAGTTGATGCACATTACACAGCAGTACTGGCCATGATTACGTATACTGCTATTTCATTGTATCGATGCAAGATGCACTTGCAGACTCTGTCTCTTCTTCTCCAAATATAAACCAGCAGAAAAAAAAAAAACAAAATTGCAAACTTTTCCATCCCTATCTAAAAGATATGCTACAGGTGCTACAGGTTTTGGGCAATGGCATAAATCTCGTACTCTATGATGTGTAGATTGCGTGTATTTGCTTTATATAAAATCTGTACAGAGGGGGGAACATATGAGAATATAACACCAGACCAGAAAGGAGATTACAAAAAGTCGGATTATTTTCATCCTTTTCCTTATTGCAGATGAATTATTTTCATCCCTTTCCTTATCTACGGTGGAATTCAAACTTGCTCTAATAATATCTTGCACCACCTTCATGATCCTCTCAAATTTATTGTTCAAATTGTATGATAAAATTTGGAAAGAGATAGATACAACAGTAAACCATACATTACTTAATGACGCTCATATCTATCCATATAAAGTTTGGATCCACTTGTTATGTCTATCTCTCTTCAAATTCTGCCATACAATTGGAACAAAAAATTACAGAAGATCTCAATCCATGCATCACAATCAATATGGTATTCTGGCAGATTTTGCACTGCAGATCGTAAGATTATATATGTTACCTGCCCCAAAAGCAACCTACTTTGTATGGTATTCTTCCCCATACATCAATTGATCAATTTCCTTACACTTGACTGTGGAAACAGCAACAACTATAGAGAAGAGCAGCTGTGTTGAAAGCTAAGTCCATAGGAGCAACATTTGTATCACCCCATTGCATAACAGACCTTACCCGATTGGAAGAGAGCAGATTACCATTATGTTTATGAGGATTACAGAAGATTAAGGTTCGGTTTTTTTATTCCTGAGCTGACAAAATACACTTATCTCTGCTGCTGGTCTTTATAACTATATGCTGCCCCATTGCTCCAAATATCTATGGGCCCCTGGATACAACCATTGAGACACAATGTTAAGATACGCATCTCCATCATAGAGAACTAGCAGAGGCTATACTTACTAAATAAGATACCGGAGCGTGCAAAGGAGCGCGTGGGTATAGAATTTTACATGCAAATATACAGCACCTCTCCGGAGCAGTAGCAGCCGGAGCCAGGTAAACCTGACTTTGTATCACGCTTTTTCCAATCTTGAACCCTGGCACGACAGTGAAACCCACGCGAGGCTCTCCAACGTCGCCATCATCGCCAGAAATTTCACCGGACAAGAACAACGCTTCCTCAGCCACGCATTCCATGTAGACTTCAGAGAACCTACAGTTCTTCCTCACCTGAAAAACGCATACCTCTTCGCCAAACGAGAATGCCAAGCAATGCAACAACCAAACGCGCTTCGCCATCTCAGCGAATGCTACGAAGAACGCGGAGTCAGGAACACCTCCGGAGTTAACGAGCTTTCGCTGACTCAGGTTACCGAAGAGAGAGCATTCCATCTTTGCATGTACGAGGTGGAGGTACTTGGACCTAGTGAGCTTCGCAAAAGACGAGTTTGGATTCTGCAAAATATAATTTCTCGCATTTACATTTGTGAGCTTCTTGAACTTGTCGAAGAAGAGGCGGTTGCGGTGTCTGTCAAGTGGAAGTTGTTTTTGAGACTGATCACTCGGTGAGAACTGAGGGAAATTGAAGCCCTCGAACATGGTTATGCAAACGAAGGATTCGAAAGCGAAGAACCGGTGGCTTGGGTTTGTGAAAATTGCGTTGGGGTGGAGGAATTTGACGGCTGCGTCAAGATCCCATTCCGCTGAATCCATATCACGAACCATGAACCTCACAAAACTACGAATGGAGCGCCGGGTGTGGTGGAGAAATTGGACAAAATGGGTCACATTGAGCTTCGTAAGCCCAAGACTATTGAACATGGACAAAGACCCACTTGAGTTTAGCCTCTTTTCCAAGGATTTGTTGTATGCAATGGAGCCTTCGAGCTGGCTCTTAAGCGAAGTGATGTCGGAGTCTTTGAGTTCAACCTCGGCCTCGAGTTTCTTGATGCCTATCTTGTAGGTTTTCATCAACCCCTGCTGCTCTTGAATCTCCGCTAGCATGAGAGTGACCTGGGGCGAAAGATCAAGTTCCTTCTTCAAGAAGCTGCGCTTGAACTCGGAAATGGCTTTCAGCTCGTCCACAACGGCCTGATCCGCCACCTGAATGGTTTCGCCGTTATAAGGATTCTGAGCCATTTGCATCTCAGCATAAGCCGCTTTGATCGAAGTAATGCCCGCAAAGAGGTTTGCCACCAAAGCTTCCAGTACTGCTCTCTGCCGGCCTCTTGTATCTTCATTCTTGTCAAACTGCTGGGACTTTTTCTCCCCGAAAAAACCCTCCTTCACTTTGGGTTGCGATGTCAGCAAGCAAATCCCATTGTTTGAGGCAATTCTTGCTGCAATTTTGAGGTTCACAACCTTATGGAAAGCACGCGTCCACTTGCCCCTGCTGTTTAAGGTTGATTTGGGCTTCACTGTATCCATCTTAGAAGAAAATAATTAACAGGGTGGATTGGTTTGGAGCATGAAACTAGTGGAAATATGGTAAAGAAGACAGGGAACTTCACTCGCAAGGAAATTCAAAAAAGGGGTTTGGGAGTAAAGTGCTGCAGATAGGAGACTTTTAAGTGGAAAAATGAAGCTCAAAACTTTGGACTATATCAGATTGAAGCCGGTGATGGTGGTGGGAAAAGTGGGCTTTAAAGCGCGGGAAGGGTTAATTAAAAGACCCAAAAAGATTAAAGGTAGACTGCTTCAAGCTACCGATGACAAGTAGTAGGAGAAGAAAACGAAAGGCGCAAGTACAGGAAGAATTTCTCTAACTCTCAATTATTATTATTTTTAATTTCAAAAACGATAAGGGTTGTATTACATCTGGGCTTATCAATGTCATATTTTTGAGTTCAAAATTTAATATATTAAAAATGGTAAATTTTAAAATAATAAAATATTTGAATTTAAATATGATAAATATGGATATGTACGTTCGAATACTATAGTCATATAAAAAATACATTGGTTGGGTGGATCGGTAGTGGGGGCATGCAGCTGGACAACAACTAGCAAGCAATCCAAGTTCGTAAAACCATCGCAGGGCGTGCGGTTTAAACAGAAGCGAGGTCAGTGAATGTCATCGTAAGTGTGCCAGAGACCCAAAGACCGTCCCACAGTCTACTGTGGAAACTGGAAAGTTGGCTGTGACCTGAACTAATATCATGGTCTTCTGTGACTGTAGCTCCAGATGCTGCGAACGTACATACACTTCCGTCCTTAAAAGTCATCACCAATAAGAAAAAATCATTTATTACTCCAAAAAAAAAGAGAAAAAAATTGTAATGATAATAAATAGAAAAAAATACATTTTTCACCCACAAACTATCAAAGGTTTGACACTTTGCATCCCAAATTATCAATTTTGATACATTACGCCCTTTAACTATCAATTTTTGACACTGCACAATTTTTTAAAATTTGAGACTAAAATGACGATTGACCCATTTTATATATAGTAAAGATATTATTGTAAATTTATTAATTTATCAAGGGTATTATTGTCAAATAAAGGGTGCAAAGTGTTTAACATTGGTAGTTTGAGGGTGCAATGTCTTAAAGATGGTAGTTTGAGGTGCAAAGTGTCAAACATATAGTAGTTTGTGGGTGGCATGTATAGTTTCCTCTAATAAATACACTAATCAAATACATACTCTCATAATGGGAATTTTTTTGAACTTGAAATAGTAATTTTATTTATATATTTTTTTTTGAAAAGTAACTTTTTTGAAGATAAAATTATCATTTTAAAAAATAGAAAATAATTTAGATTACTTTTTTTTTGTAATTAATAGATACATAATAATGAAAATAAAAATTTGAGATATAAAGTATTGAGATTCTAAAGGGCGTTAGTGTATTTATTTAATTTTTTATAAACATAGAAAATATGTTGGTTTATCTGTATTGGACTTGTAATGCGTCTAGGGAATAAAAATAGATTATTCTTAGAATATGTTGGTTTTATTTATATTCTAAGAATTTTTTGAATCTTAAAAATATACGAATTTATAATATTTGAAAATTTAGGAATTATTAATTGAGTTTCGAATCAAATATGCTAAAGAAAAAAGCAGGCATTAGTCAACAATAGCGTACTACTTTTTTCTTCGGATTTCAAACTTTTTCCGCCCAGAATTAAAAAACCCATTTTATTATTGCTTTTTAACTCGTTCTACTTTAACAGTCATATTCTTGTTGGAAGGGAAAAAAAATTCAGATCTGGAAAAGAATATAAATATATATATATATATATATATATATATATAAATTATAGAATGAGTTGGATTCCCAAAGGGGCATAATAAAGGAACCCAAACAAAGTTTATTTTTCGGTCTTTTCTATTTAAGCAATACTTCGAGAGAATGTTGAAATTAATTAGAGAAGTTTCATGAAACATCATATAATTAAACTCCTGCGAGTTCAACAGTCATTACTAAGGTTGTCGGGCTAACACAACTAGGGCTGTTCAACCTTGGTGTAGGTGCCGGTTTTGGCCAAAACCGGCACCTACACCGGGTAGGCCGGTTTTTAAATATGTGCCACCTATATCTACACCGTTAAGGGCAAAAACCGGCCCTTAACGGTGCCGGTTTTAGCTGTGGCGGTTCCGGTTATCCTACATTCATATTAGGCATTTTTTAGCATTTTATGCACTTCGCCTAATGTATTTTTTTTCCTTTGGTCTATTGATCACATATTAATAAAATCTTATCCCATAAGTGGCCGGTAACAACTATGCCACAAATTACACAAACGTACAAACATATAAATGCATTAAAAAATTCCAGCAGTCCACAAATTCATCAAACCTGGATACAGAATTGGACTTACAGCTTCAAGGCAGTGGCTTAGAGTTAATTTATGAGCTTTCTCATTCTTGGAAAAACCTTTACCAACCTACAACCAACCACACAACATTATGTTTGATGCCCGGAGGATGAGTCTGCATTAAAAACAGGTTGGGAGACAAACTGCACACACATTTATGTAATACATCACTAATCGAAAATCCATAAAAAAGGGGAAGGTAAATTAGAAGGGAAAAAAAATTAGAAAACTTAAGTTCCAATTGTGCATTACAGCCGCATTAGTCAATACTATACATCCATACCATATATGTGGAACTTCCTATACACCCGCATTAGTCAATCAAACTCTATATGAGTTATTTGGAAAAGCTTCATTCCCTAAGATCAATGGAAAACTAAAATCTCATTCGAGAGAAATGTATGTCATTAATTGAACTCTCAGCTTAAGATTTTACATTAACAAGTTAAAAAAGGATGCATAATTAGTGAAACACTAAATCAACAGTCCTTGGAAGAAAAGATAGAAAAAGAGATACAACTGATCCTCAATTTAAAATGTCTGCATCTGAAACCCACAAAGCTAATAACTCAAACACGGTAGTAAGTTCATCTAAAGTTATGGGAAATTCTTATAACTTCATGCACTCATTTATTTCAGAATACTGAAATTGCCTAGATTCTGTGAACAGTCAAATTCTCATATTTGGACGTAAACACCTAAATAGAAATTGCTGGCAGTTCCCAAGGACAGTTCCTGATAATATCCTTCTATGTTTTGAGCATCAATCAAACTGGCATGGAATACTTGCAAGGACCATCAGTCAAAAATAATAGTTAGCTTACTGGAAGCTACAACAAAGAATTACCCTACCCAAATTGTCAATGTGCATCACTCGAAAGAAACTACAAGAAATATCAATGAAAAAAGCACCCGACCTGACAAGACTAGCAGTGTTAGAAGACATCTAAAATGTAAATGAAAGTGCATAAATATGCTTCACAAAGAACAATTTAAATACTCTTTAAATTGCATAATGAAACCAAATGAAGTTCAAGGAAGAAAGAGCGAGCACCAAGAACACATCAACGACTTCCAATTCAACCAATAGCATAAATGCAGCCTGGGCCTTCTCCACCGTCTTTGGCCTTCAGGGTTCTGCATCAAACCCATGGAATTCAACTGGGAAAAGGGGCAAAACAAGAGAGGGAAAGTAGGGAGAGAGAGAGAGCGAGAGAGAGGGGCACGGCGAAGGGATGTGCCGCCTGTGCGCAGGAGAGGGAAATTAGGGAGAGAGAGAGAGGCACGACCACGGGTGGGGGAGATGTCGGGAAAATAGAAGAGGATGGCGAGGAGAGTAGAAAGAAGAGTCGGCGTAGGTTGAGGAAAGAGATTGTTTCTCGATGAGCGGCGGAGGCGTGGCCGGCGAAGGGTGAGGGGGGGCTGGGAGGGAGAGAGAGGTTGTAGAGCCCGGGGGGCTGGGAGGAAGAGAGAGGCTGTCGAGGATGGGGGGAGGGGTTTTAGGTATACAAATAAAACGTTGAAAACGACGTCGTTTCAATATAAAAAAATTTTAAAAAAATAAAATCCCGGTTTTCGGGTACCGGGAAACCGGTGCCGGGTAAACCAGGACCCGGGTTTATCCCCGGATTTTTGTAAAATGTCCAAACCGGCACCGGCACCAGTGAAGCCGGATACCGGCAACCCGGTGCCGGTGCCACCGGAAAATTCCGGTGGCACTAAACAGCCCTAAACACAACGTGCATGCACGCGTATCCTCTGGACTAGCAACCAGGGCCGGCTCAAACCAAATGGAGGCATAAGGCAAAATAAATTATTAAGCTTTTTTATATAAAATTATCTAAAAATTATTAAATTTAATATAAAATATTAAATGCCTCATTAATTATTTTTATGAGGCCCTCATTCATAAATAGAACAATTAAGAAATTTACAAGACCTTTTTTCTTTAAGCAAAATTTAGAAATATCTAAAAAGAGATTAAGAGGTCTGAAAGAAATATATCAGTCCACTCATGATAAAAAAAAAAGTGAAAAATTGCATCTTACCATTCTTTTTTTCTTTTTCTTAACTCAGTTTTCTTTTTATTTTTGGGCCATCTACAACGCAAATTATTTTGTCTTTATGGGGCTTGCTCAAAGTGAGGCCCCACCGCCTAAGTTGCCTTACCTTTGAACCGGGCCTACTAGCAACGAGCTAGTTTCAACTTTCAGGGTCCTGAGTTCAAGTAGATTGCAATTGTCCTGATGTTTGTAAAAAAATCAATGAATTAATTTTAAATATATTTTATTATAAATTAATTTTATTAAAATTTGTAAAAATAGGCATAGAGATTATTGGATAGAATTTTTTAATAAAAAATATTAGATTTTTGTGAAAAAGTATAAAGAATAAAGATTTAATTAATTATTTTTTTAAAAATTTGTTGATGATGAAATTTCCACTCAAAAATGGTGAATTTTTCTTCTTTCCAAACATATATAAGCTGGAGCAAAAATTGGTCAAGCCCGGTAAAGGGACCTAATAACTAGTAGCTACTGAAAGGGTAGGCAGATGAGTCGACCGCGTAAGCCCCCTATTATAAAGTCCTATATATAGTAAATTAAAAATTTTAAATTATGAAGGCTTTATATATAGAAAATTTTAAATTAATGCAAATAAAAAAGCCTATTTTTTAAAAAATAAAACTTAATTAAAGGCCTATAAAATAAGAATATTTAAAAATTAGAAATAAATAACACATCCTAGAAACTAGCACTACCAACTTCACTTTTCAAAATAATAACATCATTCACAATAAATTCTTGCACCTAAAACCCAGAATCTCAACTACAGCTACTTTATTACTAATTAAGTTCCCAAACAATTAAATATATTGTTAGCAGATATTATAGTAAAATTAGAAGAAAAAAATGTCTCAATCTTAAAGAATTTCTTTATAAGCATGATATGGACTCTGATATTGATGGTTTTGATTTATTAAATTTGCACTCTGATTGAAATACTTAATCTAGTGAAAGAACTAGATTGATTTCCAAATTGTTTTATTACATATAGAATATAATTTACCATACCGGTTACAGTTGGAACTGCAGAATGAAGTTTTTCAAAACTAGGTATATTTCAACTTGCTAAGAATTTTTTTTCTACAAAATATCAAACTCTCAAAATTTTTACACAAATTTCAACACATTTTCACACCAACTTCAGAAAGATTATAAAAAATTATTTTTAACAACTATGTTTCAAGATAGATTAAACAGTTTAGCAATTTTATCTATTGAAATTGATTTATTTGATAAACTTGAATACAAAAATTTAATTAGTAATTTTGCATCTAAAAATGCTAGAAGCAAATTTGTTTAATTTTAATTTTTACATTAAAATAGCTTATTTTTATTATTTGTCTAAGGCCCCAAAAAGGTTTAGCCGCAAATAACCAGTCTATCTAAAACATTAAATGACACACTTATGTGTCATAAAATAGATGGACATCATTAGCAGAAAATAAAACAGGAGCAAACCCTTATAATTAATGTTAAATGTACATCTCGCTATCAAATATTTATGCCAGAGCGAGGCCAAACAAAGTCGATGACACCTAGGATCACCCACTTAGGGCACTCCCGAGTCCTACGTTTAGACAACTCCTATTAAATTAATATTCTTACTTGTTGCTTTCATTGTTTCTTGATGCATGTATTTAATTTGGGATTGGACGATCTTTTCCCACGTCCGACATACCAAATTATGGCAATGTTTTTGTATGAGATAATCTGCAAATTCCCAATTATGTCGAGGTATTTAAATGAGTGTAAGCCTTTCATTAAGGGCCCTGTCCACTAATTATTTCCACAAAGATACATATCTACTCCAAGTTTGCAGCGGAAATGGGAGCAAAACTAATGCTGTAAGTTGGTTAATCTTGCACGGGGGACAACATGTTTGGTTGGTTTGTGAATCTACATCGATCATTCATCCATCCAGGAGGCCGTAGGAACTTAATCTATACACTAACCATATATATCCTTCCTTTCTTTTTTGGAATGCAACTTAAAGATTAAGCTCGAGACCCATCATTATACCGTACGGGCGTTTTTTCCTTCATCTGTCAAAGAAGAGCGTCTAATAAGCTTCCTGCTGGTAGAGATCATGAAGACACTTCGATTACAGTGGCATGATTTATGGTAACACTAGAAGGAATGGAAGCCATGGTTTTATTACGTTGGTAAGGATTAGGTGTATGGAAATTATTTGTCGTGGAAACTATCGTATCTTATACAATTATTACGTCTTCCTGTTAACATTGTAGTCTTTTGCCAAAAATACAATTTCTATGCCACCTTCTAATGGACCCGCAGTCTTGATTTTGATGTGTTTGGACAATTATACGGAATGAAGCAAGATAGAAGACAGTGTGTTCTTCCTGCACATCCATAATCCATACCATCCTCGTAGAGACAGTAGATCTATTGGTTGGCCTTTGAATTACTGCCAATACCCGCTCTGGGTTTTTGACATAAGATGGACCTCTTTGTTCATTTGCCCCAAGTCCCCGGCAGAGAACCTGAGGCAGGGAGGCCAGCCAAACATTTTTCCTGTGGAAATTTGCTTTTCGGCTTCTCTCTTTTGATATTTTTCTGAGCATGTGGAATTATGAAGTGTGGACTCAAACAGTGTAACATCCTCCTGAACCATAGCTCAAACAAAAAACAAAAAAGAGTTTCCTAGGACGAGGTGGGAATTACTCTGTAGGGCCTTGCAAACTAGCTACCTCCCCAAATGGTCCAATAGCGCATATAAATGACAACTTGCTCTAAAGAAAGCGTTAAGCTTAGCGATTGAGACTCAGGAGGACCATCTAGGAGTAATTTGGTGGTGCCATCAGCTTTTTCTGGTTTGGCAGAGCACAAAGGTCTTGTCTAGACATATGGACAGATATGGACTCCGATGAGTGCGACGGAGATCTAGTGTAGATACGGATCTTGGTGTCTCTCGAGTGGCCGCAATGCTCTGAAATTCAAGTAGCGCTGCTGTTGTGTGTGGTTCACTGTGAGTCTGTGAATACGGGTTTGTTATTGTACCACGCGAAAAACGCATCCCTTCTAGCTATTTGGTCATCTTAAATTGAAAAAAGAAAAGAAAAAATACACTTATTATAGGATTGCCTCCGTACGTAGCTAAGCCGAACTTGAGACTATATACAAAGAGAATTTGGTCCTGACATTGAGACTTCGTATTGCGTCCAACTGGATCAGGCACGTCTAAGACCAGTGCACGGGCGGCGCTCGGGATTTCACATGTTACCCAAATAATAATGACAAAAGAGAAGTTAATAAATGGGTTCAAATTGACTTGTTAATGCCCCCAAAATGAAATAATCTCTATCAGTTTGATGTTCTGGGCTTTTTGGTAAGAAAATATAAGAATCGCTTTACTTGTTATGGAAATTGGAAGGATTAGATGGTTATAAAGCTGCACTCCAAGATGCCGAAGTTATATGCTCTACATGTAGGACACACTCTATGCAGAGAGATAGAGACAAAGAGATGGTCACTCTGAACCTTATCCCGACTCAGGCACTCAGCTATATGATATGAGCAAGACAATTGCGACCAGATAAAGAGAATCTCACATCTCCGAACCCCCCCTAACCCAGACAGAGGGAATTACAATGTGTGCTTGTAGGAAGCATGTAATTTCTTCCATGCTTGAGGAGACCAATTTCCTCTCTTTTTCTTTCCTCTATGCCCTCGAGCAGGCCAATTCTTCTTCTTCTCTTTCTCTTTCTCTCAGTGCACTCGAGGAGGCCAATTCAATTTTCTAATTCATAGCTGCACTCTCATGCTTGGCCGGGACTCAGCTTATTGTCCTCTCTGCTCACATATCTTTGAATGTGCCTACCTAGGTTCGGATAACGCGTATCCTTTATGCAGCTTTGCCAGCGACTAAAGTTGCAAGATAAAAACAAAGAAAAATCTCTCTTTAACAGTCGCTTAACTGCGTCAGCCTGTTCACGTAATTCGAACTTCCATTAAAACAGAAATTTGCCAGTCCTTAACCATAACCAAACTACATTTTGAAGTCTATCCCTGTTGTGTCAACAAAGGTGGGACTTAGTCATGTTTCAGTTCACCAAAACTGCCACGAAGCTCAAGGGCACCACCTAAGAGCTAAGATTCCCTAAAACCGAGCTACCATTTAAAATCCAAAGAACCCAAGTTCACTAGCTCTTTCCTTTTCAAAGGTCTCGAAATACTGATAGATGATTGTAACAGCGAGCAATATCCCAGTTCCTGAGCCGATAGCTCCCATGAAATCTGCCAGCACTGTAAGTGCACCAATGCACATCCCACCAAAGGCAGCTGCCGTAGGTATATAGCGATTCAATTCCTTCTGCAAGTTTGAATCTCGATGTCCAGGCATCACCATTTGTTGTTCCTGCAGATACAGCATGAGGTCTCAACATCATCCGGAAATATATTGTTCATAACATAACATTCTTGGAACACCATAACTTAATTCTACAAATCACTCCTCTCAAATTTTAAATTTGAGTCTAATAAATCTGCAGCATAGACAAAACACACATCATAAATCAGCACAGCAAAATGTAACAACAAACTCCATAAATCTAACAAACATTGTTGTTGCACGGGATAGAGTATGGGTTTCCTCATTCAATCCCAACTAGGGAAACAAGTGGCAATTATGGAATTTATTGCAGTCATGCCTTCTTAATAAAAATAAACTGTACTCCAATTGGGGAAAAGAACTAAAAATGGCCCGTGTCTAGTGCTTGGGACAAGAGTCTCATCTAGAAATACCTTAAGTTGCTTAGCAACATCTCGGGCAGATGACCCCGAGACTTCAATCCAAGTTTTAGAGAAAAGTGCACAAGCTGTAAGCATAAACACCATATAGAACAGAGCATGTGATGGATGGGCCGCCATATCTGCCAAGCTGTATGATGATAATATCAAGATATAAAACCATGCATCAGAGCAAGCAGAGAGCAACATAAAACGCATAAGGATTGCTACTGCTGGTGGGAACATAATCATCGAACAATGTTGGAACAAATTCATTACCTTGATGGAGCAGTGACATAGTAAGCAAGACCACCAACTGGAATGAACTGGCCCCCTGAATATTCAGATTCCTTCCACGTTCCCAACAGATTTACAAAAAAATTTCCACCATACTTCCTGTATAGCAACTGCAAAAAGAGAATTCAACAGTTTTAATCACTATGTAAAGCATGAAAGTCAATTCTCACCGATGCATACTCAACCTAAGTACCTGGGAGATGAAATAAAGATTAGAAACAAGGGCAGATTGCAGAATGATAGGCATGTTGGAGGTGTAGAAAAGCTTAATTGGGTATGACCCTTGTTGTCCACGTGCATTCTTTGATCGAACGGGCAAAACTACACGGAAACCTTGGAAGTAGATGACAATAAGGAAGATCAAGACCGTAGCAAGCAAATTAGTGACGTTTGGTAGGTTCTGCCGATAAAAAGCCTCTCGAAGCGCACGAACTTTGTCGGACCTAGTTATCAGTAGATGGAACAAAGCAATAACAGCACCTTCAAATTCAGCTCCCCGGCCACTGTTGATAGTTGTGGGGCTAAAAGCTTTCCAAATAATATTTTCACTGCACAGTCAAACCAAAAATTAAGGATGTAACACCATAGATCATACAATGCCGAAGCTTGTGATGAAAATCAAATCTAAAGCTCACCAGATGTTGGTAGCTATGAAAAGAGAGATGCCAGAGCCCAGACCATATCCCTTCTGGAGAAGTTCATCTAGGCATATCACAATAATTCCAGCAAAGCAAAGCTGAATAATTATAAGAATGGCATTGCCCACACCGAGTTGGCCTACACTACCATACATCCCAGAGAGGACATATGCAACAGCTTCACCAACAGCAATCAGTATGCCTAACAGCTTTTGTGCGCCATTTCTGCAAAAACAGATGCCAAAGAAAGCACATTGAAACAATTAGCCCTCTCCTATTTTAAGCGAAGTTTAGCTTCAATCCCTCATGATTTGAACTGATCAACGAGCCCTGAGAGTTTCACAAGTGTTTCAATGTATCTAAATTGTTAAAGCCCATTGAACGCAATTATCAGTGTAGTGCGGATTAATAAGGGATCCAATTGAAACTTATGCCCAAACCAGAAAAAATATGAAAGCAATACATAAAAGTCTGACAAACAAGTCTTTTGTTGAATGCTGAAAACTGCTTTAGAGAAGAACAAAAAGCTCAGTACTTACAAGAGGGCACGATCTTCGCGGACACTGTTGTCCACTTCAATGATCTTCGACCCAGCCAAGAGTTGCATGACTAGACCAGAGGTCACAATAGGTGTAATTCCAAGCTCCATCACAGTCCCGCGGTTTGATGCAAGAATAACACGCATCCAATAAAATGGATCTGCACCCGTTGTTGAGTGTATTCCATATAGAGGAAGCTGACTGCAAACCAGGAAGATGAAAAGAGAAATGACGGTGTATATGACCTTCTCTCTGAAGGGAATCTTCCTGTCAGCATTCTGAACTTCTGGCAGAAATGAGAGAAATGGCCTAACCAGATGGAGCACTCTAAATCCTCCTCCCATCTTAAACAGTGCGCACTAAACCAAGCACCTGCGCCCCAAATTTTAAGCATTTTCCCATCAACAGATCTTAAATATGTGTACCAGGGAAATTATTTAGAAGCAAGTCAGAGATGAGGTTTGATTTCATCCACGAAGTTAAGAGGAAAAGGAGACCCCGCTCACAGATCAAGTTAGTGCCCAGGCCATACAAGGTGGAGAAAATACAACAGAGAACAAGAACTAACTAAACTTAAAGCTATCGCCAGCAAATATTATTTTCCCGAATAAATAGAGAACCATGTCAGATCAACTATGAATTCTTCGTACAATTTAATCCCAATTAGCTAGCGAAAATTCAGTAATCCGCATGGCAAGCAGAACGCACCAGTGACAACTACATTATCTATAAACTAAACAAAAAAAAAATTGTGAAACTCCGGTCGGAAAACGCTATTTAAGTTAAGAATCTAGAGATCTTTGAACAAAAAAAAACTCCGGTTTGCTTGATATTGCGTGGAAAAACACAAAGAGCAGAAACAACTAATAGAGACCATGAAAATTGTGAAACTCTTCTCGAATCAATGTATTCAACCGAGAAGAAACGTAAGGTCATTGGATGTATAAACGAAGCCGAACTAGGAGATCCATCAAAAGCGGAAACAATAGAGACTTACACTGACAAGCTCAAGACCTGAGAGAGCTTGAGATCTGAAACCGAGCGCAGATCGGAGATAGAGAGAAACCGGTTCAGACAGAGACTCGAAACGTGAGATATAAATCGGGCGTGAGAGACGGAGTCCACCACGCAGTGCAGGTGAGAACTGATAAGTGAATTGGAAACCAAGCACACGCGGCTGCTTTCAGATGCGTCGTGGCGCAGGGTTCATGAAACCACTTGCCACGAGCACAGGCGAATGGTAAATGAACACGTGTATTGGAGTTTGTGACGTGGTTAGCGGGTCAGGCCGTTGGCGTTGTTTCGCACTTTTTGGGATGTATCCGAGGGTTTCCTAGGCGTAGAAACTCATCTATTAGTCATTCGTGCACGCTGGTTTTCGAGTTTTTTTAAAAATTTAAATTTATTCACAAAATTATTATTTAATATTTTAAAAATTTAAACACAAATATTAATATATTTAACACAATTTTTAATAATTTTTTACATAAACTTCAATTAATTTTAAAAAAATTATAATAAAATTTCTCTATACTTTTTCACCTAATTTCAATATTTTTTTATTAAACAATTACACCAAATCATCTATCTTTATTATTTATATAAAATACCTATAAAATAATATTTTACATAAAATATTTATAATTTTATTAGAATCTTACAGTTTTTTATAACACGGCCCGACAATATTGTCAGCCCAATAACAGAAGGCCTTCAGTTATTTGGGCTTTTAAGAGGCTTTTTGGGCCACAGTAACCGGATCATATATTCACATTGCTGTTTTCTTTTTGAGAAAGTATTACGATCATATACCATTCTATCTTTTTATACCATTATTCTCCCAAATGATTGGTTTTATTTCGTGATCTATTACCTGTATTTTTTTTTGTGGTAATGACGAGAAGTCCAACCCGGCTGACCCACCCGAGTGGACTTACTAAATGGATCGATACGGATGCAACACCCAAATCACATAGCTTTCGTATTTGCGTTTGCACCAAAAGAGATTAGAATGTTAGACCTCAGAGAAAGTAAACTTTAGGCCCCATATCTTGAACACCCGAAGCCTCTTGGGTGTTTGCTTGTAAAACTATTAGTTTAAGTAAAAAAGTTTCCATTGAAAAGTTTTCAAGAAAAAAATTTCATTTTAAGTGTGGTTATTCCTTTAAAATATTTTTTTAAAAATATTTTCTGATATTTGACACGCTTAATGATTTATATATTTACATAAAAAAAATTAATTATCGTACATGTCTATATAGTTTACACTCTTAATATTTTAGTTCTTCAGACATCGATTTCAACTGTCGAGTTGCTGAGATAATTTTTTTAGACAAATCGATTTATCGTCCTATTGTCGTTAGCCAACAGACAGAATGATGCTTACACGAATTTTAGATGTCATCTCAACGTCAATCGTAAGTTGCCCTGCGACATGAAATTTTTTTCAAAATATTAATATTTTAGTCCAAATTTTTCTCAAAATTTTAATATTTTAGTCTCTAAGGTATTGATCTCAACTTGAAGGCACCTGAGGTACACTTTTGCGATAAAAATTGGTCACCGCAGTTCAATTGTCGTTAGTCAACTAAAGGAGAAGTGTCCATGTGGCATGGAAAGAGAATAATATAAAAAATTTATGCAACCTTCAAATTCAATTTTCATTTGAAAAAATATTACTTTTAATTTATATATCATTTTTTATATTTTAATACATTTTTTTTATATATTTTGTGTTGGAGGGGCATTTCGATCATTTTGCACGTGGTTTAACGACCAAAACAAACAGAAGTCAATAATTGATTGTTTTTGAAACATATGAGGCAGAATAAAATATTTTGGGACTTGAGGGAGTCTTACTGATGGTTGCCCATAGATATGAGAAGTACAATAATGTTTCCAAAAAAAATGGTTTAGAGAAAATTTGAACTTAGTTTTTTTTTTAAAAAAATAATAGTTTTTACTATTGACTTGAATTTTTTTTACTTTGACCTCATTTTCAGGTGCTTGCTAAATACCTGAAAATAAGTAAAACAAATTACGAAATTTGTGTTAGAAGCAAACAAACGGACCCTAAGTTGCAATTTAAAAACCACGTTATTTCTCTTAATTTATTTAAAAATTAGACAATAATTGAGAGAGTTCTTTTATAATTGGACGGTGTTTTTTTTAATCTTTTTCACAAATTAGATGGTTGTAGAAATTATAATGAAACCATGTCAACGTGATCTCAAACCAAATCACAGGTGGTTGGTTTGAATTATTTGAGTCGTCAATTTGGGTCACTGCCATTGAACCATTTGTGCCACCCATCATTAATCATAACTTGAAAGACATTCGGTCAAACTTGTAATCACGTAGGCTCTTGATCATATCATTGCCCTAATTAATGGACGGCCCACAGGATTTCCCCCATAGAATATATATGGTATTAAGGGAAAATAACAGTTGAAATTCGTCACACATTAGATATATCAATAAAATGGTAGGTTATAATATTTTATTGGGCCGGTGAAAGGTTAATTTGTCCCCGTTTAAGCCCTTAGGGTGGTTTTTAGTCTTAGAACCAAAACCAACCAAAAAGATGAAACCTGAGATTGTGAGTTCGGATGCAGATAGCAATTTATTTAGACTTGAGAGGATCTCTGTTTTCTTTCTTTCCTCGTGATTCTCAGGTAATATGCATTCTATTAACAATGTATTTATTTTTCTATTATCCATAGAGCTATTGTGAATGCTCCAGTTATGCTATCCCCTTTAATTTTCTCTAGTTCTTTTGCAGGGACATAAGCTTCTCCATAAATCATATTCAACTCCGAAAGGGCAATAAAAATGTGGAAATTAGGTACATTTCTCAACATAATACCTAAATTCTATGTACGAAGTACTGAAGTCTGAATCATGTCGAGTTTCAGTACTGAAAGGACTTCAATTTGATTCCATTTATTCCTGGAGGCTGGAACCCAAGGATGGTTGCTGAACTTTGAGAAAAGACAAGTGTGTGTCTCTCTCTCTCTTCCTTTGCAGTCCAGCCCAGCAGACAGCAGTCTCTCGTCACATTTCCAACCCATAAGACAAAACCAAAAAAAGGTCAAAAAGACACGAGATATATAAAATCAGTTTTAGAGAGGGAAAGTGCGGAGAGATCTAAAACACCACTCTCTCTCTCTCTCTCTGCTTTTTCTGAAGCGGAAATAGTAGTGTTGTTTAATTTGGAGGAGAAATGGCTGGGTACAGAGCTGAAGACGACTACGATTACCTGTTCAAAGTGGTGCTGATCGGGGACTCCGGTGTCGGCAAGTCCAACTTGCTCTCCAGGTTCACTCGCAACGAGTTCAGCCTCGAGTCCAAGTCCACCATCGGGGTCGAGTTCGCCACTCGGAGCTTGAATGTGGATAGCAAGGTTATCAAGGCTCAGATTTGGGATACCGCGGGCCAAGAAAGGTGTGTGTCCCTTTGTATACGAGTTCGATTTTCATGATACGGGTCTGTCTTTCTTTCTTTCTTTTTCTGGAGTTTTGTGTGTTTTTGGTGTTTACTTGCATAGAAAAACCGGAGAAAATTGTCCTTATATCTCTAGGGTTTTGTTGTTGCCCTGACATCTAATGCCAAGCAGAAAACAAACATACGAGGGTTGAGTAATGGGGTTGGTTTCATTGAGTTCTAAGTTGTTTAATTGGGATACAGAGACGGGTTCGCTGTAAGTAGATCTCAGAGGTTAGAATTGCGTGACGTGTAACTAGTTCTTGGTTGGGGATTTGTCAAATAGATTCTCTTGTAAGCAGTCGTGCAGCATGGACCGCATGGTAGATCAGGCGTAGACTAGTCGTGTGCAGGGATAGATCCTGATATTCTCCACCCTGTTGTGTTACTTATGCGGTTTGTATTTGAAAAAAAAAACCTTCAACCAGTCAGAAATGAAGTGAAATGTTTGAGCTTGTAATTTGGGTTAGTTGAATGTTCTTCCTGTTAGAAGTGGATAATTCCATGCCAAAAATCTAGATTGCACTTTTTGAAAGTGTTGCACTCTTTATCATTGGGGTTGTTTTTGTGTGAACTGTAATATTTTTTCTCTTGCTTCATAATTTTTTTGCTTTTGTTCTTTTCTTTCTTACATATTTTTTTTGTTCAATTCACTTATGATGTAGATTGTTACTAGTTACTGTACGTGGACTGTACTCATCCTGTCAGTATTGATGTTACCTCTAATCTATTGTGCGCTTCTCTGTTTTCTTCTACCTCCATCAATCCTGGTTTTGGTGGTGGGTAGTTGTTTATCTTTAAGACATGCACCTTATGTATGCTTATTTTTTGGACGGGGTCCTATTTTTCTATATATTTAAAACAAAACCATGACAAAGAGTACAGAATGATACAAATCACAATGCAGTTGGTTGATTTCATTGGCATGTACAAATAAATTTTTTCTCTTGAAGCACTACCAGATCATTTTGGCCTTATGTATTAGGCCCGTCTCTCTCTCTCTCTCTCTCTGTCTGTCTATCTTTCTCTCTTTCCAGAGGCACACATATTTAAACATGGTTGTGTCCCTAGGTGTGTACGCACATGATTGTTATGGTTGATGATCGCAACAGTCCAGTAGCCTCGTTCATTAGTTCGAACTGATTCCTTATTTTTACTGTACCGCAGCACAAATATGTTTGGCTGTTGATGTGATAGTTCATTCCAAATAACTCTCATTGCCTGGGTAGGTGTCTTTTGCTTTGTGGTACTTGAATGTTTTTTGGTTCTATTCATCCGTACATTTGATGTCCTTTTCTGGTTGGTAAGTGGAATCTCCCACAGCATAAGAGCCTCTCCAATTAGAGAAATTCACTTGATCAGATTAGTCGTATTTTTTGAACCTCCTTTTCCTATCACTTCTCCCTAAATTTGACAATTTGGTTATATGGTATTAAGCTTTGCAATCTGAGCATTGCCTCTCATGAACTGAGAATTTCAAGAGGTAGCTTAATGGTTTAATCTCCCTCTTCCTTTCTGTGCATTCTGTTAACTTATCTGATTGAGTGCCATGTCATTTTTACATTGCTCTCATGTATACAACTTGTTGGTACTGACTGTAATGTGAAACTTGCCGCACTTTAGATCACTAATTACAAATTTTGTTCATAGATTCTTCTGAATTCCTTAAAAAGTAACGGAAAATAGTTTAAAATTTATCTAGTAGGTTAAGCTTTTAAAATGACGAAAAAGATCAGGTATCCAATTACAGGAGAGTATTGGACTCTGCTTGTACTTTCTGGTCAAGAGTATTCATGAGACGAAATGTATTCTGTGTCTTATTGGATCTTTAAGGAGTGTGATTATGATCTGAACTAGCAAAAGCAAGAGTTAAATACCACTAACAACACCACTGCCACTGCACCCATCTTTAATTGCTCCATCGTGATTTCAAGCCTTTCTTTTTCAAACCTCACCGCTTGTACTTTTTTCCCTAAGAGCATTTTATGTCCTGTGGATGTGGGTTTTGTCTGACAGCCATAGGCTTGCTCTTTAATTAGCCTAAATTCATTGAATGGAGAGGCTATTTGGAAATCAAATCTGTGAGATTTGTTTGGCCTTTGATTTACTTAATATACTATCACGATAGTAATATGATCTGCCACTTCTGCCGTTCTTCAAATTTGGTGTTCCTTTCAAAACAATGTTGTGCTGGTCTTCGAAATTCATCTGGACCCTTGCCGGTCCACTTTATTCTAGACCTAAATAGAATTGATTAGAAAAAATGTTATAAAAGTATGCTGAAAAGGTTGTTGAAAGTTTGTAGGTTGCATTTGTCTATTGTTAGTATGATAATCACTTTGGCTGGTCATCCTACATATACATGTTACTCTTGTGATTTCTTTGTCCTCACTCACTCTTTGGATCTGTTGGTGCTGGTTAGTGGTTTCAGCTGACATGCTTGCTATTAGAGTGGGAGTAGTAGCTTCAGTAGGTTAAGTGAAGGAGCATCCATTCTTTATCATCTCCTTGTAATATTTCCCATAATTTTTTTAATCATCTCTGGTATCTACCATACTCAAAACTAGAAATTCATTTAACTAGGGAATTTGGAATTGGAAAACATGTGTCTTTGTATCTCCTCAGTCCTCTCTCTCTCTCTCTCTCTCTTTTTCTTTTTTATTTAATTTTTTTCTTTTTTTTTGCGGGGGGGACGGTATGAAGTTGCTGGTTGGGCTCTTAGGTTCGAGCTAGTTTGTGTAGTGCTGCAAGTAACAGTACTAGTACATTTTGCTTTGTTTATTTATTGTTATATTGGTGCGTGACAAATACATAATTGAGAACTTTTGCGTAGTTCAACATACGTGGGAAAAATTGGAAGAATTTATGGGAGACTTATGATTCATGTGCAAACACTTTTGTAATTAAGTGGTGGTGGGCTTGGCCTGGCTTTACGATGGTTCATCCCCTGAGGGCCTTTTTTATGCAATTTAAAACCAAATTTGCTGACACCAACCCAGTCTAACACACTGGTGTTTCCAGACTGAACTATGAAGCCTACTAGATTTTGTGAAAGTTTGTGACATGTTGCTGGCTGAATCCACTTATGTCTCTGCCTGTATATTGATGCATTAACGAGAGGGAGAGAGTTGGTATCAGGATGATTGTGGGAGGTTTTGGTCGATGATGATGAGATAATGTTGCATGATGAGCTAATTTACCTGTTACATAGATATTTTGAAGATTTTATTGGTAGTTGTCTGACCTTGTTTATTGAGTTTTAGGTACCGGGCCATAACCAGTGCTTACTACCGAGGGGCTGTTGGCGCACTGCTTGTGTATGATGTCACTAGGCATTCCACATTTGAAAATGTGGAGAGGTGGTTAAGGGAGCTGAGGGATCACACAGATCCAAACATTGTGGTCATGCTCATTGGTAACAAATCAGATCTTCGTCACCTTGTGGCGGTCTCAACTGAGGATGGGAAATCCTTTGCTGAGAAGGAGTCCCTCTTCTTCATGGAAACTTCTGCTCTGGAAGCGACTAACGTAGACAATGCATTTGGCGAAGTTCTTACTCAGATCTACCGTATTGTAAGCAAGAAGGCCATGGAGACTGGAGACGATGCAACAAATTCCAGTGTTCCTCCCAAAGGAGAGAAAATTGATGTGAGTAAAGATGTTTCTGCTGTGAAGAAAGGCGGGTGCTGTTCCACCTAGGGTTTTTAGTATGTGGGATGTGGCTGGTTTGCTTTTGCTGCATCTGTTTCCATGTACACCATGATTGTGTAGAATTTTTTCAGAGATGCGTACGGTAGGAGATAGGTCGGATCTGTTTTCATTTTTTTTCTTCTTTTATGGAGACCCAAAATTTTAGCTAAGAAATTCGTGTAGGAATTGGACGATAAGTCCATTGCTGCCAAATAGGTGCTGAACTGAGATTCTTCCTCGGGAGTTCAGACCCATTATCCAAACTGCTTTATAAGGTCTTTTATGTTCTCTCTCTCTCTCTCTCTCTCTCTCTCTCTATGTTTCCAAATGTGGAGGATTACCATTTTCTCAACTTCGATTAAGGATTATGTCCCTGACTGGGTTTGTCTTGGGGTCTTTCAAACAACAAATGTGTACGGATATTGAGAAAGCCATTAAACCCTGCTATCTGCAGCTTATTGTTTGCAGGGCTTTGGTTAACGACAAATCCTTATCGTCGTGAGGAAAAAGATCCTGAGAAGAGGAACCAAATCTCATATGACGTTGTTCTTACTCTTCCTGCGACACCTTGCGATACATTGCCCCAAATTTGATGATGCAAGTCCAGCAAAACCCATTAAACAACTCGCCCATTCAAATTACTACGTAGGGTTCAAAGGGTTCATTCATAAAAGCTGGCTTGTCCTTTATGAAACCAAACAAAGATTGGGGGGGGGGGGGGGGTTTAATAATTTCGGGGGCATCGAATTATAATATATATTTACATGGGTGATTGATCCCTTATCCTCCTCAACCACTACACAGTAAAGTATACCTATAATTTAGCTCTTTCTCTCTCTCTAAGCTTCTCTAGGTGCCTCAGAATAAGCTAACCTATAAACAGGCTTTCTCTAAGACCATGGGCGGCTATGACATAATTTAAAGTTGTTTTCACCAAATTGTGGGTGCAAACTCAAAGGGCATATTTTTCCAGCTACAGCACCTAAAAGTCTAAGCTTTCTAGTTTAAAGTTTTGACTTTAAGGTTAGGCCCGGCAGACTATTCAAATTACAACCAACCAAACAGCTAATGTACACAAAGGTCGGGTATGGACCCCATTCAGCCAACCATTTGGGCATTCAACAAACAAATCCTTATATCAACATCATTCAAGACAAGTACAACAAAAAGCATCATTTTTGCAATTCATTTTTTTTTTTTACACTTTTGGGTTCTTTAAACCTTAGCAATCAAATGATTCTCAAGGAAAGTTAAACGGGGATCATGAAACTGTTTGAATCCACATTTCTTAGTGACTGTGAGGCACCGATGTCTAATGGTGTTCTGCAGCACCTAACCTGTTCAATTGGATGAATCATGATTGGTGGGTCCCAATTGAATATCTATGCCATAACTGTGGGATGACAGGCTGCTTGGAAACTGACGGCTATGATGCTAAATACGACAAGATTATACATTTTTTTTTCCAAATTATTATTCATTTACTCCGCTGAAATCAAGGCAAAGTTAAAAAGAGTGAAAGAAAGGGAAACTATTACAATAGAAAAAAATGTTAAAAGGAAAAAGAATTGGTATCTGATGGCGCACGATACGCACACAGTTGACAAACTGAGGATGTAGGGTGGGCCAGTGGCGACACGTGTCAACAGATCTCAACTCGTGGTCCAACACCGCGAAACACGACGGAGCACTCCGGCAACTCCCCCAGATCGGCGTAGAGCGACTCGTCCTCCTCCCTCATCGGGAAGAACATCGCCACGTCGGAGTCGCCCGCGGTCCTCTCCGCAAAAATGGGGCTCTCGAGCACTGTGGACGTCGTCGTCTCCATGTCGCTGAACCACCTGAACTCGTCGTGCGCCATCAACGACTCGTCACCTAGATCCGCCAACTTCTCCTCCGGTTCCGGTTCTGGGTCGGGCTTGATCGTGACGACATCATTTTTTTCTTGTTTGGTCGTTGGCTGGAGGTTCTGGTGGTTTCTAGAAGCCGGCCAGGGATGGTTGTGTTCGCATGAGTAGGTGACCAATAGCATTGAGGGGTCCACACGGCTCTTCTCTACTTGTTTTCTCGCCGGGCAGCCCTTTGAGCTACTGCACCGGTAGTAACCCCTGCCAAATTTCCAACATGCACCGTTCGGTTAACCTCCAGTTGTCGGTCCCCAATAAGCGCTTGCTCCGCAGCAACAGCGGAACAGTGTGTGAATTAAGAAAAACTGACAGGCTCAGGTTTTGGTTCAGTTACCTGGGATATGGAGATCCTTTGATTGGTTTCTGACCGTACTTCCTCCAAGCCCAAGAATCAGATGGTGGTGTATTGCTCTCTCCCTTGAGGCGGGACCCTTCTACGTCCTTGATTGGCACTGACACTACTCTTTTCTGTGTGGCACGCCTACTGTAACAAATCCCGTTACGCTCTGTGTTAGACTACGCATACAAATTCCTCATACAATTAAGCGTCTCTTTCTTTTCATTTTGCTTTCCACTTGTTTTTCTCTGGGAGCCTTTCGGAATTCATATCCTTGTGAATTATGCAGAGAGAGAATTGAAGGTTTAGAAGCTAACACTAACAGCAAGCGTTTCATCTCAGATGACTGACCTTTTTCTTGGGGATGAAACGGAAGTGTTCTTCATGTCGTTAAAGATGGTGGAAGGAGTGGATTCAGCACCATCTCCTGGGACTCTGTCATTCTCTTCTTGCTCCGTGTTGACAAAGGGCATGTTGATGAACCTGCCGTCCATGACTGAGTTCTGCAGATACTGGATAGCTTCGGGTTTTACCGTTGATCACAGCCGAGGATAATTTTAGGACATACAAGATGGCTGACGAAGCGAGAGAGAGAGAGAGATGGGAAGAGAGAAAATGGGGAAGGTCGTGAAATCAAGGGGTGGTTCTTTAAAAATGGGCCGGCATGTTGGCTTGTTATTATTTTATTCGAGGACGTGCATAAAAATGTGATCAAATAATATCTCAGAAACTATATTAGCATCGCCACTTGAAAGCAACCATGATGGTTTTTGGATAAACTTCCCTTTAGATATTCTTTAAGTTTTAATTTATTTAATCAAGTAAAGAATCTTCCAATATAATCTATAAATAATAGATTAACCTTTAAATTTCCAGGTAGCAAATTTGAGTTTTGTGGGGTGACTAAATTGGTGTAGTTCGATCGGTTATTCAATGATTTTAAGCCCGCTTATTCCAAAAATGCAAAAAACCTTATCTGCTACTTAAATCATGAGAATATCCATTACGAAGTGCTATAAGTAGAATTAAATTGTATAAAATTTGGTTTAACGGTGCCAGAAGCCCAAATAAATAAAAAAATAAATGCTCTTGACTTCAAGAAAAGGGTTAGCCACTTCAATCGCCTTCAAATGGCCGTTTTTTTCGACTGAGAGAGGCTCAAAGCCATCTAATCAACCTACTTAATTAATACATTTTTTAATGGCGTTGTATATAATCCACCTACTTAATTATTCTTCAATGGCGGTTTTCCATAGTTGATGATGTCACTCACTTCATCTTCGTTCTTTCCTTCATTCAATGGCACTTGCCCTTCCAATTTACTTACCCTATCGCTTCTGAATTCCCATTTCTTAATCATCAAGAAAAGTTAGGATAATCTTTTCTTACTTTATTATATCATCCCTTTTATTTTATTGTTCATATTTTTATTATCGAAAACCCGAAGAGAGTTGTATCAGTAAGAGGGTTAACGCTAATTACTGTATAATCATGGTTGAAACTAAAGAATTATTGAGAATCGTTGTGGTTCACCACTTCACGATTATTGGACAATTGGACATGAGTCGAATGACGCTACAGCTAGCTAGCTGGACCTGGATATTGAAAGAACTTAAGCCGGCCGGATCAGGTCAGTTTTTGCTCTCTCTGTCCCTCTCCAATGGGAAAGGGATGAAAAGAGCCCATTGGCCAATTTGTCACATCAAAACCTTAAAGAATAAATTGTTCAAGGGCTGATGGAGGCGTGAAGCAACGTGACTACTATATGTATATTTTTTCGTCTCTACTCGATCGGCGAATTTTCTATTCCTAAGTTCTGTTATGTTGAACGAGTTCTCTAGTTGGATAATATTACAATATTGTTCCCCATCTCTGACTTCCTTAACCTACGGCATCTTTAATGCCCGACAGTATCCATTTGTTTAATTTCCTCTCTTTTCTTTTTTTCGTTCTTGTTTTGTTCGCGTCTAGTCTGTGATCGTTTTCAAGGAACAGAAACTTCCTCTCGACTTCCTCTTTCACATTTACCATCTCCTGGCCTCGAAACTCTCTCCAGAATGCCAGCGTATCCTTTCTCTCTACGCCTGCATAGCTTTTTATATCCTTGTGTTGCCTTTTTTATTTTTAAATGAATACTACTGCAGCTACCCTTCGTCTGTGGATAAGAATCAACAGCCTACGTTTTGTATAGTGTATTTACGGCAAGCATTAAAGAGCTTTCTGATCCCAATGGTCATGTAACCAATGGAACCAAATTCACATGCCGTCCTGGTCCGTGTTATATGGGTCAGAAGTTGATCGATAAGGGATATCAGTATGGCATATACCCCTTGCTTGCATATTATAGTCCCTTCACGGCTTCACCCTCGTGCTTTGTCTTACATCTTCAATTTTCTTTTAATGTTAGGGGGAAGAATCCAGTGATTCTCTTTTAGAAGAATTGAGGAATCAAATACACAACCTCAGTCAGTACGTATGTTACGGGAACATGAGAGCCGGCCCCAGCTTGCCATTAATTCTTCTTTCCTAGCTAGACCCATTTTATGTTTGACGTCAATGTCTTAATTAGGCTGATCCCTCCAACTTTTGCGGTGAAATTTGTAGCTGTTAGCCAATGTTCTAGAAATTACACAAATAGATTAGTTACAGTAACCATATGATTAGCATTTGTGAGAACAATTAAAGGGAACAAGTTATGATCACATTGCTAAAATAAAAACAAATTAATTTTTTTCCATGATATTTTCTTATAATTTTTAATCAATTTGTTTTTGTTGAATTGGTAATTACTGATCAGCTGAGCTAGACTCGAACTTCCGAAGATCTATAATGCTTAGATTTTTACTTCATTGTTTATATAATTAACTTCTGTAGATTCTATGTTGGAGAATATAATTCAAATAACAAAATTTATCTCTTTTTATCAATTTAAACTTTTGAGATAATTAAATGATATATTCACATTTTAAAGATTTTAATGTTTAAATAATCTAAATCCATTATGCCTTAAAAGATATATAGACGGATTCTATGTCAATTGTTGAGGGGGCGACGATCTTCTTGAATGATAGATGTCCTCATACATTGATTCTATGTCATACTTTTCCAATAGCCATTGTGTCAAAAGAATATAGTGTGTGATATATATGATTAAATATCAGAATACATATTAATCACGAATTATTCTAATCACTCTTGAGAACTATCTTACGAGTATTTTCAATAGTATTAGTTTAATTAAAACTAGAGGGTGAAATAAATATGTAAGATAAATCCATGAACACCTTGACCTTCCTCACAAAGTCATTATTATAAAGTGATATTCATAAAAACAAAAACAAAAATTAAACGTAATAAATAAAATAATAAACTGGATTAGAATAGAAATAGTATATCATGCATATTGAGGTATATATAGAATCTTTTGGAGAGTAATTTGTCTATATTGGCCTGACAAGGGGAATTAAACTTGATCCTTTTCATTTCAATGATTAAATTCGGGTTGGTCTCGGAATAATTTTATTGAAGTGATTTTTTTCTTCGTTCAATCTTAATGAACCGATTTTATCGTTACCCAACCCTACTGTCATGTATCTCTTCCGGCCCACTCCCGATTTTATGTGTGTGCGTGTGTGTTTTTTTTGGTGTGGTTAAAAGGGGAGGGACAATCAAAGTAACAATTTTTCTAGACATGATCATAGGAATACTCTAGTTGTATAATGTCTAGTTTGAGTCATAACTATTATCCACCGGTCGAGCTCGTTACTAGTAAGACCACCAATCAGTCTCGATCACATCCAGTACTACTTGGCCTAAGCTTAGACTTTATTTATGTAAACGATTTCAATTTATGTATGGACTCCACTTCTTAAACTTAGAGCTAGGGAATTAGTGATTGTTACTAATTAATTTAAAACCTTGAGTGTGCGCTTTCTTGAAAAGGACTTATAACCTGTTCGAAGTACGTCAAGATCGAAAATGAGTATAAAATCGATTTACAAAGGATGAATACCGAGACTGAAGAAAACTCCTAGGTTATGTTCGTTTTTAACTTTTTTTCAAGATTTAAATACATTCACAAAACTACTACCGAACATCTTAAGAATTCAAACACCAACACTAATACATTTTACACAATCTCCAACAACTTTTTACTTTTTTATTTAACACAAAATTTCTCTCTTTATTTTTTTCACATAACTTCAATATTTTTTTATTAAATAATTACATCAAATCATTTCTTTCTTCACTTTACACAAACACCTATAAAATACTATTTAACATAAATATTCACGACTCCTCTAAAATCCTACCATTTTTAACCAACAAGAACATATCTCTAATCTTGTACGTGGAGTGGGCCTGTCTGTACTTCCTAAGAAAACACCTCCAACTTTACACAGAATATTCAGAAAAAATAAATGTAGAAAAAAAAAAATCTATCATTTCGTCATCAGTGGGTCACGTCTCTGCATTAAACAATCGCGGGCGGTAGATGACGGCGACGTTGTGCGCGGACTTTTCTTCGTCTCCTATAATTTGTTTAGTTCGCAGGGGCCACATCTCCATTATCCATTCTATTCTTCTTCTTTTTTTTATCCTTTCAATTCATTATCTTCAAGTTGGTTCAGTTCTTAGAGCTCATGATTTGATGCCTGCGGGTCTTGTGTACTTGCGTGCGAGCGCAATTCAAAGATAGCATGCTGCTACTTCGATGTTCTCAATGGTGGTGCCGTGGTGGCCAGAAAGTTCCTGTGATTGATTCTGATAATTGACTCGTTGCACATCATGTGAAACCTAGTACTGGAGGGCATTAGGCCGTAAGGGTCATTGGGTTGAATAGGATCAGCAGTTTAGTTTCGTTCCATATTGATTTGCGTCCTAGTTCCCACCTGTACGTTTATGTGGGGACTGTCTTCTTAAGGGTCAAACGTATCAGTAAATGGAATTAGGGCGGTTCAAACTGCATAATTCTACCTTTTATTTCCGTACGAAAACTAAACTTCTACCTAAAGTTATGGCCTTTTTGTTCGATATGCTGGTTTCGGGACCAATTCAATATATAGCTGCAGTAATAATACATATTCCTTCGTGTTCACACATGTTAAATAATATAATTCAAATAGTAAAATCTTCTTCTTCCTATCAAAATCGGACTGATCCTTGTAAGGATTGTTCCAATTTTCAACTCTTAACAACTTTTGCCCCATCTTCTTGTTCCATAACTCGGACCCATTGAAGAGGAATTCGAGGGACGCAATGACAACAAGATCTGCTTCCACGTTGAGCCTGGAAAGCGATCTAAACATGACCCTCGGGGCCACGTAGAAATCGTAGTCCCTCGGCGTCCCATATACATCATCGACGCGTACGCATTCTTTTGCGGCCTGCCCTCAGACGCTGTCATTTGGTAAACCGCTAACAACAGTAACATAAACCTCAGAAAGCCAACAACCTTTCGTCTCTCTCACGGAGCCATTCTCTCTCTTTCTCTTAAGAAGAGGAAGATTTTATTATTTGAATTATATTCTCTAACACTCACCCTCACGTGTGAGTCGGACTCTCTTTTAATTGGGAGGCCCAACACGTGAAATTGGGGTGAAGTGCGGAGTCAGGTCTTGAACTCGGGACCTTGGCTTTGATACCATGTGAATCTACCATTTATCCCAAAAATTTAAGCTGATAGGAAGAGAAAGATTTTATTATTTGAATTATATTCTTTAATACGGATTTTTGTTTTGGTTCATTGTTTGCTTATGTTGTCAGAACACCGTGGAGAGAGAGAGATACAGGAATTTATGAAACACCAAAGAGTGGCCGATGTGATAGAGACCAAAATGAAGAATATCAGACCTTTATTTCTTCTTTTCCATGTGTGCTGGACATTCAACATCAAGTGCTACCATTAAGTAATTTAGTTTTTGGAAGTGTACGGAAAATGTAAGGACGAAGTGAGCAGAGCTGGAAGATTAATGCCGATGAGTTTCATCGCAATAATCATGAAAGAGATCACTTTTAAAAAGAAAGTATTAGCTCAAAACTGTAACTCGAAACCAATCAGATATTTTAGCTGGGAACCACAAACTTGATCCAAGTGAAAATCTTCAACTTTCAAGATGGGAAAGCACGTCGTTATTGAAGGTGTTGTAAGCCTTCAGGGAAACGATTTGTCCTATAGGGTGTGGATCCTCCCCCTTCATGGGCGCCATATCAATTAATGAGTGTCTGGCCGCTTCTGTCCGGCTCGGCTCCTCGCGTAGAGCACGTCAGGTTCTCTCTTCTTCTTTTTTGTCTCTTTCATCGTACTAGTCGGATCACTTCAATTAACTTGACACCAGTAAAACTAGTTAGACCACTTCAAGTTCGTGTTAATCTGATATTTTTTTATAAAATATTGCCTTTTGTCCACTTAAATAATTTTGGCTGGAAGGTGATTGAAATCAATTGAAGAAAGTTTTGCACTTCCATCTAATTAGTAACTAATCCTACCTTCCACTGAAATGTTCTCGATCTCTTTTGTCAGCTTCCTATAATTTCCCATGTTCCGCTTCGGCGACCCATAATTCTCAAGAGCGGCGTGACAAGCTGACCACCTAAACCCAAAGCCTTCCTTTGCTCTGGATTTGATGGGCCAATATTTGCCGAATGGACCTTTTCCTCTTTGGAAAGTGCCAAGAAGAGACGGCCCAATGTTACAAAATGGATGGGCCAGGAGACCACCCACGAAGAGGTCTTTGCACATTAGGAAATTCGACATGCCTTTCGAACTTTTTTCGGGTACTATTTAGTGTTCATCGAAGACGTCCAGCAAATTCACAAATTTTATATACTGCTGTAATTTTGCCAACAGAAATAAAAGTTGTATATATTTATGTGCAATAGGAGTATCCTTCTGATCTTATCCTCATAATCTCTCTAGACTACGACCTCTTCAGTTTTTGTCAAAAAATTTCAGTTTTCCCATCCCCAAGTAGATAGACGAGCCAAGAAAACGAATAATAACGTTCAAAAAGTGGTCAAAAAGTAGGAATGGAAATGTCCTTATCTGCTTTGTGGTGCCGAAAACCACATATACATCTTCATCTTTGACTCGACTTAAAACCTCAATTTTCGGTAACATTCTCCTTTGACGGTTCCAATATGAAGAGAAAGAGGATGGTCCAATACGAAGAGAAATTGAGAATTTTTTTCTTTTATATATGCTTTGGATTCTTTTGTTATTTTTCCTTGTTTTTTCTCCAATTTACTTGGTATTCGTTTATTTGGATAGTGTTATGAGTGTATATATGAATCGCGTGTGCACACTGATAGAGTTACTTTGTATAGGTTCCCAACCTGAGTTTTGCTTTGTTGATAAAAGTGACAATATATTTCTAATCGCAAAATGCAGAAACTGAGAACTGGGATAGTTCATGAGATACCATAAGATGTTCGACAAAACAAACGTGTTACATGGGAGTTATTAGCTACAGGAGTTCCCAAATCTTCTTCTTTAATGCGTCGCGCCCTCTCCACCTTTCTTTTCAATCGTCTGAAGAAGAGCTTTTGCTACTTGTTTTACCTCCATGGCTTGGTCTTCTGCTACAGCAACGGCTTCCATTGCAAAACGACTGCTGCATGAAACTCTGGCTCGCTGAACATTAAGGCCCATCGCATCAAAGGCCTCTAAGATTGTAACCAGCCTACCTGCTCCCTGCTCACAGTTTACCCTTACAAGAAATGCCTGCCCTACCTTCTGCACCTCCACATCCTGAAAATTCCATGCAGAATGGTACGATGACTTATTCATGTTGTTCAAGGGCGGTGTGTGCGTGTGCGCGCTTGTCACACAGAGATCTCGAGAGAGAGAGAGAGAGAGAGAGAGATAAAGAGAGGTAGGGAGGAAGAAGGCAGACCTTGTTAGACACCTGTATATTCTTCATTAGCTCTTGATACTGTCTCTTAATAGCCAGTAGGTTGTAGTACTCTCTTTTGATTGCTTTTAGCCTGTAAATCTGTTGAACAACCTCCATGTTGATAGAAAAGAGTCAGTAAGAGCTTGAAAAGTTTGACAGCTTTAAAAAAAAAGATTTGCAAATATGAAAGGAAAAAGAAAGAATATGGTATCTAATTGCGCATTACAGATTTGGAGCTGCTATGGCCTCGCAGGATGTGAATCTTTCTGCGGAATGCTATCCTCTTTTGCAGCATGTAAGCCATCTCTCTTTCTCCGTCTCTCTCTGTTTTGAATGTCTAGCAAGGAAGGATTACTATGGCCTGGCTTTTGTAGAATGGGAAAAGAGTATTAAATGTAATTTGTCTTGGGATCATGGATTGCATTGCGGCATTGCCAGGCTATTACCCGTTTGTCGTATATGGTTTTTCGAACTGAGAACTATACATATAATAAAAACTTTTCTACAATAAAACGGAAATGGAAAATTCTTAATCATTGAAGGAACTCCAAAATTATGAAGTCGATATGCGATTCTCTAAATTCAAGCGGCAAATTTCTTCGAACCATCTGTCTGTACACGTGGATGCGCAGTGATGGTAAATGTTTTGGTACTCTATCCTGGGATCACCAATTCACCATTCAACTTGATGATAAAGCTACAATCTTTAAGGAAGTTGGGTTGGAAATTTTTTTAAGATTTTTGATAGTGATGTTATGTAGATTTGATGAAATTCTTTAATATAAAAATATTATAATTTGATGACAAAATATAAGTAAAAGAAGGTTTGATATAATATTTTTTTTTTTGTTGAAATCTGAAAAGAGCATATTTATACTTGTAAAAATAGAGCATCCACGGAGAGCATATTGATACTGATTTGATTGGAATTAATTTTCAAATATTGTTGAAATTTGTGCTGATTTTTTTTAACAATGTTTAACAAGTTCCGTATGTTGGAGCCTGATCAATTACCTAAGTGTGACGTAGTGGTAGTAGGAGAGGAATAACCTGGAGTGAGTAGCGTAGATGGAAGTGTACAAAACGAAGAGCATCTGAAGGGCATTTTGGGGGGGGGGGGGAATACAGATGAAGAGAAGAACGATAAGGCATAAAACAGAAGTTGCAGTGTCAGAGCATGTGACCTGCGGCCACTAGCTAGGAAGCAGAGCATGCAGCGCAGCTGCGCAGGTTGATCGGTAAAGCGAAACCAAACGAGAGGCCCGTGAAAGACTGGCAAAGCCTTTTGACTGGCTCACTCACTCACTGTTGTATATCTGACTCAGACCATCCCCCTACTGACTCGTTTTCCCACACCTCTCCCCATGCACGCAAATTTTAGCAGACTTGTCTGAATACGACAACTATATGATACACTTTGAATCATGTGATTTGGGCTTTTATCTTTCGGCATTGCTTGTTTAGCCCCAGATGTCTCGACCCTCCCCGTCTCCCACCAAAAAAACAAAAGTCCTCTTGATTCCAAGAGAGACTCGGTTTCGGTTCACTGCTGTAAAATTGATAGTCCGGTAGAACCGTAGAAGGAACGGGGTATGTGACCCAGGAATCCAGTTGAGAATTACCTCCCGGCTTCCCCCAAGTTGATGAGACTTTCATATGCATTAAACAAAGAAACTGACAAATATGGCCTAGATTTTATGTGATGTGATCCTGTCGTCTAAATCATATCCTCTGGATATTTCTGACTGAGGAGCACTATTCAATTTCAGGTGCACCTGTTTCCTAACACACACAAACGGGTCCGATAAATACAGATGTACCGTGGGGAATTCCCGTGAGCGAGCTACAAATTGCCAAGCATGTAGCGCACTGTGCTCCAGTTACTTTAGAGATGACAAGACGTGTCGACTTCTGCGGAAATTCTTATTCTTCCGAGGAAGCCACCAACACGAAAGGGCAAAAGACCTTTTGGATTTTAATCGTTTTGTCTTTCATGCCTTGTGAAATAACTTCATAGCTTTCTTTCTTGGGGTTTCTTTTTTACAGATAGGTGACCTCTCTTTGATCTGTTCCCTCTGTCGACATGTGCGTGACTTTCTCTCCCACTGCCGACCGCTGGTTCAATTGTCTTCCTCTATCTTTTTGGCCGCTTGTTAAAAGTTTTTACCGTTTACTCCCAGTATAATAATTATGAATACACAGGTGGTGTTCGTTGGTTGAAATTTTGGGTATTAAGTTTGGTGGAAAAAATAAGATATTTTATAAAAGTGGATGAAAAATATAAAAATAGAAGATTTAAATAAATATTATAGTAAAAAATAAGTAGTTGATGGAGAAAGAAATATTATTTTATAATTTTTTTAATATAGACCCGAAATGTTGACATACAATTTATCGGCAAACAAAGGCCCGGATACCTTTTATAATTTACCGTTGAAATTGAATAATTCAATTAAAAATAAAAATATATATTGAATATTAAAAATGCAGGGCTCACGTGATGTTTCGTAAATCCAGTTGATATTTTTATTTTCTTAGATAAAAAAAATGAATTTTACCACAAGTTTTGTAATAGTTTGGCCTCCCAAAGCTTATCTATTCTAATATTTTGGTCAAAATAGGGTTGTACAACTCCGGTGTAGGTGCCGGTTTTGGGTAAGTCGGTTTTGAAAAAATTGTCACTTACATCTACACCGTTAAGGCAAAAAACCGACCCTTAGCAGTGACGGTTTAGCGGTGACAGTTTCCGGTTATCCTACATTAATATCGGGCCATTTTTTAAGCATTTTTTATTTTACGCACTTGTCCCAATGTATTTTTTTCTTTTTTGTTTTTGGTACATTAATCACATATCAATAAAATCTAATAGAGAATTAGAGACGTAACTAAAGATAATGAAATCCAAATTCCAAATACATTAAAATTAAAGATCATCTTAAAAGATAAGATGAGAATTTAAAGTCCAAAGTAATAGAGAATTAAAGACGTAACTGTAAGATTATCATAAAGATGGGTAACTCCTTCAAAACTCCTAATCCTCGATCTCCGTCGCCAAGATGGGTAACTCTACACAATATATTTAAATATACCAAGTTATAATTTATAAAAAAAAATATTATTGAAAGTAATAAACTAACAAAAGCAAAAATAAAATTACCCTAGTCAATTGTATAAGTTTGTGGATCTTGTCATATCAGAAGTCATGTCCTCCTCATCCACAATAGGGTCGCATCTCATCCAATTTTGAGCACAAATGAGACCTTCTGCATTTTTTTGGGCCAATGAACTCCGAAAGGGATCCAATACCCGACATTCAGTGCTAAATATTGACTCATAAGGTACAATGGTAATGAGAATTACTAACACGTCCCGAGCTATGCGGGCAAGGATATAATACTTATGAGAGTTAAGGTTCCACCAAAGCAAAATTTTAAATGAAAGAGTCTTTGATTCAACTAACTTTGATAAATATCTCCCAACCTCAGATTTGGAGTTTGACATTTGGCTAGCAGCCCTTACAAGATCAAACTCATCCCAATCCTCGTTATCCCCCAAAGTCACACTCTCACTGTCACCCACCTCCCCGACACTGTCATGGTTGCCATTGTTATACTTATATTCAGTAAACAATCGTTCTAAAGTAGTCTTCACATTCAATGACATAACTTCGCCTTCTGCTTCGTTTTCATGCGGGATGCCATCTCTTTAAGCAAAGTATCATTACTAGAAGAATACTTGTTCAAATGACTATGTATCTTAGCCAACTCCTCCAAGTATACATTAGCTGTAGACACACTTGATCCCAACATTCTTAATGTTACTTCGTAAAATAACTTCAAGAACTTTACAAAGTGGCGAATGTGCTCTCAATCCTCGAGTGTGGTCGCGCCCAATCCTCTCCTCCCATGCCCCTCTTCGCCCAAATACAACATAAAGTGTCCATCCTCATCCAACATCAACTCAAATGCCTCTCGATACTTCAAAGTCACATCCAACATCAAATAAGTTGAGTTCCAACGAGTAGTAACATTAAGAGTCAAAAATTGAGTAAATGTAATCTCTTTAATCTGCACACATTCTTTACTCAGTAAATGTAATCTCTTTAATCTGCACACATTCTTCTCTAACCTTTGGGGTGATGACTTAACATACTTGAGCATATTCTGAACCTTAGCAATTGACTTATCAACCTCTTTCAACCCCTCAGACACAATCAAATTCAAAATATGTGCACAACATCTCAAGTGTAGGAATTCATGGCCACAAACAATCCTCCCTCTATCTAGAGTTTCTTTTTGCAATTGCCTCCTCTTTAAATAGTCAATGACAGTGTCATTAGAGGATACATTGTCAACTGTTATTGTAAGGATTTTTTGTGTCCCCCAATCATTCATACAGTCTTCAATCTCCTTAGCAATAATAGACCCCTTATGATCTCGCACCCTCCTAAAAGACAAAACTCTCTTCTGCAAGGCCCAATTACTATCGATGTAGTGTCCAGTCACACACATATAATTAAACTGGGTCTGGAGAGTGGAGAGAAAAGAAAGAATTGAAGAGGCGTGGAGTGGGTCTGAACTCTGACGAGTGAAACTGGGTCGGGGGAAAAGAAAGAAAAGAACGCGTTTTTTTAAATTTTAAAGAAAGCGCTCGAGCGCTTGTCGAGCGACACTCGAGCTAAAATTCTCTGTAATAAAATGGTGTCAAGCGCTCGAGTGATCGTCGAGCGACGATCGAGAAGTCTCTGTATGCAGGGCTGCAAAATGGGTCGTTTTGTAAAAAAACAAAAACAAAACAAAACCCGGTTCCCGGGAAACGGGAATGGCATCGGGTTTTGTAGAAAACCTCAAACCGGCACCGGTGAAGCCGAGTATCGGGAACTCGGTGCCGGTTCCACCGAAAAATTCTGGTTTGCTTGTGCAGCCTTAGGTTAGAATATAAAATCAGTTTAACAAAAAAGCTGAAAAACACTCCTTAACAGCTTACTTATTCTAACAATTTTTAACATAAAAATTTAACATGTGAATATTGGTTCTCTATTTTTAGAGAGCCACCATTCACTTTACTATCTTAAAATATTAATATTTATCTTCATTTTTTTTCTTTTCTATTTTTAGAGAATCAATGTTTACTTCACCATCTTAAAATTTAAAAAATTCTGACCGTTAGGAAAAAATAAAAATTAAAAAAATTTACCTTTTTAAGATAAGACTAATATGACTCTTACGATAAAATGAATATTTAAAAATATAAATATTAGAGAAAGAGTAAATAAATTATTAAAAAATAATATTTAAATAAAATAATAAAAATAGAGAGTGAAAATAGAGAAACTGTTGGAGTATTTTTAAAAAATTAATAATTAGAATAAAAAAATATAATTTTAATTAAAGTAGATAGTTAAATTTATATAAACTGCTGAGAATGCTTTAATAAAGTTGACACCCGTGTCTCTGGTCGTGTGGCGGAGAAAGGCCGAGCATCAGTTTCCTAGCGCCATCTCAAGACCCGGATAGAGATGACGAAAATGTCTATTCCTCCTATGAAATTTAAACCAGAAAATTTTCCCTATCATACCACTGAGATTTATGTTTTTTGTCCTCGAGCTGCTGCAAATAACCAGTACTGAATCTTTCACCAGCATAGTGTTAGGCCAAGGTCACGCGAGATGTTACCAGAAAGACAAAGTTAAATTCAGGTAAATTTACTTTTTAGTCCTTCACTTTTAAATTTTAAATTTTTAGTAATTGATTTTTTTTTGTTTGACGAAATAGTCCTTCCGTCAGTCTGCCGTCTATATGCTCAACGGATCTCTCTGACACGTCAGCGAAATGGTCGACCGCTCACTTTCAAAACATATACCCGGTCGACCGCTCAAGGTCCGTTAAACATATAGACGGCAGACTGAAGGAAGAACTATTTCGTCAAAAAAAAAAAACTCAGAGACTAAAAATTTAAAGTTTGAAACCTAAAGAATAAAATGAAAAAAATACTTAAAAATTAAAGACTAAAAAGTAAATTTTCATCCTCCCGAATAGTTGTTATGACTACTGGCTACTTAAAAGCTTAGATTGTGGCCCACCACAGGCATTACTTTAACCAGGTGGTACGTCCTCCCTATGGGGAGGGTCCTTTCAGGGGTTCGTATCCCTGTGTCCCCCATTCCCTGCAGGCTTGCCTGCTTTACCTAGAAAAAAAAAACCAGGTGATCAGCGAGAAAAGTGAATTTATCAAAAAAGGAAAAAAAAGAGCTAAGAGTTTTTGCTAGGGAGCGATATAATAGTATCTTATTAATAAATACAATAGTATCTTATTAATAAATACATATGTAAATTTATAAATTAACTTCTTTAAAGAAGTTTCATGGGACTTCGTGGGCCGGAGCCCCCTTCTGCACCCCCAATGGGTTTGTTTTGATCTACCAATACTACACCTGCATGTCACCATATGTCAACATGCGATTGTACATATATGTGGATGTCGGACCATGGACAAATAGGAATAAAAATACCCAAAAAGAAGTGGCTTCCTCGAGCTTCCGCAGATAAATATTCCAAACAATGTTTTCTTGTTTTTTTCTCGAGTCCATTAGTGCTTTTAGGGTCGTCTTCCTTTCCAGTGGAAAAGAAGGCGTAGATAGGATAAGAATATAGGAAATTCGATCGAGAGCAGATATAGGGAACATTCATGCTCGCGAATCTTCCATCTTAATCAATGACATTGATTAATCCAAGGTTGAGCTGAAACTTTTGATGAAAGGCAATAGGGTTTTCCAACTGGAAAGATGACCAAGTTACCAACTAATTAAATTCGGGATGTGATGCATCGAAATGGGAAAGTAGTATCCGTGCATGGGGATTTCAAATGCATTAACCAACACTTTTTGTTGGCTGTGAAATTGCTCCCAAGATAGTGGTCAAGGTCGGGGGGAATAAAGTTGGGGAGGCCTTTAGTTCCACAAGGAAAGCATTTTTTCGAATGGAGATCGTAGATACTTCTATTGGAAGGTATATCCATTAAATCTCTGAATTATATATGGCAGGAGACCAGCTAGGCCTTTTCCCCATAAGCCTCCTTTTTACAGTTGCATTACAGGGCTAGTCTCCTTGACATGCGGCCATTTTATGGGGTTTGCATGTAAGTTACGCATTCTTCAAGTGTGCCCAATTGCCAAGGAGATTTGTCCTGCAATTCATCTCTGTAAGTCTTTCTGGAGCATAATTCTTCTCGATGATGATTCTACTGGGAAAGCTCTGGTAGTTTCGTGTCCTATATTCATAAAATTCAAGGCATATCCTTTTTTGATAGTTGCATGATTCGGCCGGCCTTTGGATAGCAGGGTAAGCATATTTTTGACAAGCATGCTGATGCACCCAAAGTCTTTCATCCTGCAGCCATGCATGTGCATGCTATCAACACCAGTCACTGAGATCTATTAGTGTTGGCTTCTTGATTCTTCTTCCTTTGATCTATCTCTGCATCATCAATATATACTGTCTATCTTCTTATCTGTTTTGCAAAAGAACCAATAGCAATTACGTTTTGAACTCTGCAAGTCCATTTCGTATTGATTCATGATGGCTCAGCGAATTGAACACTAGCTTGTGGCTTTGTTTTATTAGTACGATACTATATGCCATAAAATCAAGCACATCATTTTATTTTGTGTATGCAGAGTACATCAAATTAACTCCAATATTTGATAAGTACTGCTTTACTCAATCTTTTTTCCGGATCTCTCAATCTTTAAGACGTGGGAGTTTCAAGCAATGCTTACCAGCCATATTGGAATAGGAATCAATCAATGCTGACCATGGAGGTCTTCTATTGCATCCTGTGTTGACGATGGTTTATCGAAGGGTAACGGCCGATCGATAAGTAGCAAGTTTGGTGCATCTCATGAAAATACAAAGCAATAAATTAAAGAGGCCAAAATTCGAAATCAAAGTCCCACGCTAAACTCTAGTTTCCAGAGCATATGGGTTAGAAATCCCTAAGGAGGCCGCCAAGAACCTGGAACGTTCACCTGGAGGACGGTGTCGCACTTTACACAAGGCCTCGTTTGCGAAGAAGTATCACTCGGGGGGCCAGTTGCCTGCAATAGATCTAGAACTGAAAATGGGAATCATATTCTCCTCTATTTGTAATCCTTTGATAATCTAAGGCACTTCAAAACTTTTGAATGGACATCATGAACTTCCAACAGGCAAGGAATTATTACTTATGGACCAGATTGCTATAATGACGATAATTTAATGCATATAATTCAAAACACCTTAAAAAAAGGGATCCACTGAAAAGAAGACAAAAGCTCAAAAATGAGATTAGGAAATAAATTCTACTTAATTGAGAGAAAATGACGAGCGAAAGCGCTCACTAAGTAGTATCTATTCACCGGTTACACATGACATTGAAGCTAATATCCAGCATCTTAAAAAGTTATCCTCTACGAGAAATAAACTTGCCTAGAGTACACTGTTAAGCAGATGAAAGGTCAAAACCACCCCGCAGCAAGCAGAGAGTATAAACTCCAGCCACTAAAAGCTGTCGCATGCCTCTCCAGCAGTATCAGCAGTTTGTGTAACCATAACAAGTATTTGACCTCGTTTGCAACCCAAGTGCATGCGCAAGATGGGGAATTGTGCGAACCGTACGTTCACTGCTAGGCATGCAGTCCACCAAATCAAAAGATCACCTACGCCCATATATATATATATATATATATATATATGCCCAGACAGCAGCCCACTAGTTCGATGATCCAATTACGAGAAGTGATTCGAAACAGAGAAGTACTTTCAGAAAGGGGAACTGATCTTGATGTTGCTAAAATAGTGTGCAGTATCACCTATATATAATGAGCATGTTTGAGACCCCAAATATTTAGGTTCTCAACAAATCGGATAAACCAAACAAACTCTAAAATTTTTAACTTTTACACCTACACACTTCACTTTTCACAAACCCCAATAAATCTCAATAAAGTAAAAATTCTTAAAATATTGAGAATATTCCCCAAAATATTGGCAAACAAACATCCCCAGTAATCATTACTGAATGGGCGCTGTACATTGGGCTGAACCATGAGTCGAGGCTTTGAAGGTGCAGCCCTGTACCGTACGTACAAGAATTAGCCTGATAAACGAATCACCGGTTTTTTTTTTCTTTTGGTAATTTAGGAAAACCGGGGAAAGGCCAACCAAGTCATGTATAGGCGTAAGACAAATAAATAGAGGTACAGCGGTCAACCCACGCATCTTTCAAAAGAATCTATCCTGGAAAGAAAGTGTGAATCGTTAGAAAAGTCGACAAACTTAAATATTCCTGAAAAGATCGAAAAGAAAGAACATCCAATTTGCTTGTCCCGAGTCAGGTTTTGATGACTTGGTGAAAAGCACGTTCTACGAGAAGCTGGAAATGTTTCTGTAGACTTTCTGCCGAGTTATGGGGAATTGGGGAACACAATTCACTGGACTTCCATGGCGATAGTCGGTTGGTTACATACAGATAAGCTTAATCTAACACATTTGTATTTGAAATAATTTATTATTTGTTTAATTCTCTATTTTGTGGTTTTATCGATTTTAGTTGTGGCTTGGGTGATTTTCATGTTGTTAAAAAAGCTATAAGATGTTGCACACCACAAGAAAAATTGACCTATAGCTCCTAGACTTTTAGAGATGCAAATTGTCTCATATCAAAGACGAAAAAACAAAGATCGGTGTTGATATCAGTACTTTTAGCGGCAATATAATGTAGTCGCTATAAGTGGTGCCAAATAGTAAGAGTGACGCGGGTTATTCTAATCTTTCGTTGACCCTAGATTAATTTCTTCCCCTTTGTGCACTAGAAGGTTCTCTACTCGCAATGCCGCCTACCAAAAGGATATAATTAATTTTGATTTACATGATTAATGAACAAGTTCTTGGTGGGCACAGTATATATACTACGATCCTCCGTCCGTTGAAGTCGTATCTTGTGCAGCTTCTTCCTCAATGCATTACATATCATTGAGAAAATTGAGCGTGCGAATTGTCAACAAGTGTCGCGTTCCAAGCAAAATAGAATGACGAATATGTATCCCATCCATAGATTGGACCATTATTGAAATGCAGCCTCGAGTTTTGGCATACGCCATGTATATATAGTAGTGATGGCTAGCTAGCTGGTGCCGACAGCTAGCGCAATAGAAGAACAATATATTTTTGGAACATGCTCTTGGATCTTCCATCTTTAAGCATTTCCATCACTCTATTCTTTTCTTTTATCCTAAATTTCTAAGGCTATGTACATCTGTATATTACTTCCCTCATTTCTCTACATATGACGTAGCTACCTAGCTTGAAGCATAAGAGAGGAGGAAAAAAAAAAAACTCGAGAGCCATTGTATATTGGGTAACGTTTTCACGATAACATTGATAATAATTAATATTGTTCTGTTATGAATATTATAATTATAAGTTATTATGGATGACCATTACACATTTTTATTATTATCACCATTAGTTTTTTCACCATTATATACCATTTTAATTCCTTTTAATTCTACGTATCATCCTATACCTATATAAATGCGTCTTCAGATGGATTACAGACATAACAAGATTCATAATACACCATAGTTCCTGAAAAATTATTTATCTCTTTCGTCTTTTCTAGGTTTTCTAGATCGTAGTGTTATATTTTCCTTAGTTTTACAACAGTTCCATATTATTTTCCTCTTGTCAATTCGTGGGAAAACAAAGAGATATAAGTGGCCAAAGCATAACTTACACACCGGCCACTTGTTTTTTTTAGGTAAGTAATATTGGACCACTTCTTTAAGGGTCCGTTTGTGTTTTAAAATTTTATACCCTGTAAAATTTTAACACAATTAAATATTACAATATAATATCTCTCATCAAATCATTACATTTTACTATAAAAAATATAAAAAATTAACTCTCTCTTCACTTTTTCACTACTCCAGGAATTTTTGCGAACAAACACTTTTTAAGGTCCATTGGGATTGGGCTGGTCCTGAGACTTGAGAGCCACGGAAACCGTACGATACGCGCATGTAGGAAAAGGCAGATCATACCATGAAAGAACATGCTCTTGGATCTTCCATTTTCAAAGCAGCCATACAATTATACTTTTGACCTTTTCTCAGTGGCATATTATTTCCTTGACCTTAAAAGTTAAAAGTGAAAGTGCAGTCATAATTTAGTTGATGAATGAACGTGGGCAAAAGAGAAAGAACCGGAAAATATCTCGCAAACATTAACTAATAAATAGAGGTGAACAGATAATCTCCCATCATTTTAAAATTCATATATAAGATCTTTATTCATATCTTTTGAATTATAAAACCTTCAAATTCAAACTTAGGATCAAATCTCTATTAAAACCTTTAAATTCAAATATAAATTACATTTCCATATTAAAATCTTTAAATTTGAAAATACGATTCAATCTCTATTTAAAAATTAAAAATATCTCTTATATTTTCGTTTAAAATTTAAATTAATCACTTAAAACCTTTTTTTGATACGAGATATTACATAAACCATAGGAGTTTCTGCGTACACGAATACTTTGGGTTTAGGAAACGGGGCCATTCGACAGCCCTTCACAGCCATTGGAAGTACAGGAGCAACTTTTTTGCAGAAGATTGAGATATATATGAAGAACATGCTCCTGGATCTTCCGACCTGGAAGCATCCACCACGGCCCATTCTCTTTCTCCCCTTTTTTTTTTTTTTTGGTGAAACCTGAAACTTCAAGTAGATGCCGCGCGTGTGTGAAAATTACGCTCTGTAATGTATGATGACCTTTGAACTTGAGGTAGGGACACAAAAAAGCTGATTAGAAAAACCGAGAGGTTTTAATCATGATCATGCATTGACTGGACAAAGTTAATGTTCATTATAAGAATATCTGCGAGGATTTTATTCCAAAAGTTCTCCATAGTAGTATGATACTGCTCTAGCTACCATCATTTGATTGATGACGGAAATTGAAACTACGTTTAGACCTTAAATTATATCTAGAGGGGTGAATAGGTATTTAAAAAAAGAATAGAGTCTACGCCAGAGATTTTTTGGCGACGAAGTGAAAATCACTTGAGGTTAATTTTCCCAAGTGACAAAAACACTCCGGGTGTTTTAAACACCAATCAGTCCACTAATTGCTTGAGAACTTTACACGACGGTGATCAACATGAAAATCCTTTTCATTTTCCCGATCCCCAATCCTTTCGTAAAGCCTCCCAAGAGAACTCTCTTAGGACAGTGCCCAGCACCCAAGTCTCCGATCAGCAACTATGGACGTTAACAAACTCTTCAACCTTCCGAATCTTTCTCAGAAACTGCTCAGCCACCAAGAACACCTTTCTTCAAGATTCGACTTCGTAATGTCACACTTTCAACACCAACCGAAATGGGATGTTGAAATAATAGATATTTTGAATTATGCCAATTTTACAAGCACTTTCACAAATAATAGATATTTTGACACTTGTTTTGGACCGTTAAGTTCAGTCCAATGAAATTTAGTGGATGGAATTCAAATATGCGACTCTAGGGCGTGGGATAAGGAATAAAGTGATAGAAAGCCTTTGAGCAGTGGGTTCTTCCATGGGATATGCTTCTTCTTGGCTAACATAAATATGAGGTTTGCAAGCCATTGCTCTTTAACTCACAGGTTCAGTTGCATTACAGGGCAAGATCTCCATTGGCAGGCAGCCACTAAGCATATATGTGCATGTGCATTGCTCGTGTGCCCTCTGCCAAAGGAGATTTGCTCGGCAATTCTTCTGCCTCTCTCTTGACGACGAACATACGTACTTGTTAGAGTCTTACATTGATTAGAGATTATTTAATCTTGTGGTTCATATACCTGTTGAGTCACCTCTACTTCCTATTGTCAATTGGTTTTGGGATGAAATTTGACATTGTATCGGATTCAACTATTTCTGGGTTTGGTCCACTTATTTGTGTTCCCCATTTGTTGTCCACTCATGTTCATTCGGTGAGTGTTAGAATCTGTTAGAGTCCCACATTCATTAGAGATCATTTAATCTTGTGCTTCATATACCTGTTAAAGTAATTTTCGACGAAAATTTTTAACCATATATAATGTGTATGAAATTAATATTTAATGAGTATAAAGTGTCAAGACCCCTTTGATGAAGGAGGTAAAGCGTATTTATTCTATTTTATTTTCTTAAAACTTTTTAAGCTACCTGCACAGTATTTTCTTAAAGTGTCAAGACCCCTTTATTTTCTAAACTTTTTAAGCTGATGATTGAAGCTTACGTGTGAATAGTTAACTTTGTGGATGAAAGTTTAATTAACGAGAAGACTTGTTTCATAATTTGGGTTATGTTCAGTAAGTACTCCACAGCATTAAAGCACTGCAGATGAATTGCTGAGAAATCTCCTTGGGCAAACCGTCGCCCTAGCTGTGGAAAACAAATGTTTTGCGATGAAGTAGACTATTTGCTACAAGAGATTTGCTCAGCAATTCTAATGCAATATCTCTGCATCTAAATGCTCCTCAAGCTCGAGTGACGATTGACATCGAAAAGATTTTTGTTTTCGACATAATCGATAGTTATTTGCTGTTATACATAAAGGCTACACTCCATCGTTTATCTACTGACCTGAGCATCTTTTCTGACTCACTCCCCGCATACGTAATACATTAGAAGCGTTTGCTTGTGCAGATATATTTGTGTCTTTCTATATCATTTGCATTCATGAAGAGTAAGATCCGAATTTGTTCTCGCAGTTACTGCACCTGCAATGAGATGCAAATCCATACTTTAGTGGCTTCATATTTAACTCATTACTGATGATATCTGTGGTAGTGTGTGTAAGCTTTGGAATTTTTTTTTGGGTAAGCATTGGAATTCGATAATCAAGAAGTTAACAGCCTTTCAGGAAGACAGCTTTTTTGTGTTTATGTATGTGCTAATTTATGTTCGGAGCAGATAGATGTACTCACTTCTCCACCAGGATCATGATTCATGCTCAGGAGGCTTTTGTCTACACTTCAAGTGATATCATCATCAATTTTTCCTAGGAGCAGCGGGGGATTTCTCTCTTGCACTCTGGTACGTCATCAGCATTCAGCAACTGGGTATTAAATTACCTTCATCGTTGCAGAGGTGATCAGACTCGCCCTGCCTTTAGATGATATTAAAGCAAATTATTTCAGTAGATTTATGCGATCATGAGTGTCACATGGGATGAAACTTAGAGCATTGCGATCATAAATTTCTTATATTTTGAGACACCATATATTAGCCCTATTTTAACAGAGAAATCTGATATGCGCTCCTTTTGATCTCTGAGCGTGCAATCCTCACTACTCATGCCATTGAAATACAATAGACAATTAATGTCGGTAGTGTGCTCATAATTCTGGTTGTACGTACGCTTGTTTTGCTGTTTGGGCATATTGCTTCATCTCTATTTATCTTTCAGGTTCTAGGGCAAATCCCTCTCTGCTTTGCATAATTAATTGGGTCTGGACTGAATCCCGTCCCAGGTTCTTTCTCTAACTGCTGGTTTTGCACTTGTTTGTGGGTTGGGACAATCTGCAGGTTATGGAGCATTCGGTTTGTTGGCTGGTTAGCCTGGTTTATTATAGACTCTGGGAAAGGCTGCATGTCTGGGACAAACCAATGGTGTCTTGTGGTTTTTCTTTTCTGACTCTGGTTGTTGGCTCTCTCTTATCTCTTAACGGTTCTTGTGCTGATTGAATGATAGAGAATAGCTGCAATCTGTTCCGTTCCAACACTCTGTTCTGCTATGTGGTGATTATGTTGAATCTGGATTTGCCTCGATGGCCTTTGTATTTGCTGGATCGTTGTTGCCTTGTTGGGTATCGTTTCTCTTTTGAACTGAGTACGCACAGCCCATACTCCCTAGTAAGATAGGGCCCTAAGCAGAAGTAATTCGAGTTTTGTAATGATACTAAATTACTTAAAAATCAGAGAAAAAGAAAACTCATAGACACCTCTGCGAACTTCTCTGTGCCCGCAAAAATGATATCAAGTGTTTCACAAGACTTCGTTGAAGCACTGCTAATGTACACTTTGATTGAATCCTATTTGGTTCCACTATGTCGTAAGACTCCTAAAATATGTGGCTCCTTTTTAATTTAAAAAGCTTAACCAGCAGGAGAGCTATACCTGCCAAATAAAAGACTAAACTACAAAAATTGCTATATCATGCAGCTTCTTAATTGTAAAAAAACTCCCAATACAGGGATGTGTCATATCTCGCTGCTCTCCCTCCCTTAGTCTCTTCTCTCTCTCTCTCTCTCTCTCTCTCAGAGAGAGCAACGCTGCTTTGAAAACACGTACCAAACAAACGACACATCAGTCGACTACTCGACTGATCTTCGAAATCGTACTCGATCGGCAATTGATTTAGATATTTCTAGTATGCAGCTTGTTACGCAATTGATTTAGATATTCCTCTTTTTTTCTTAGCTTTGATTTAGATATTCAATCTGGCTTATCATTAGATTTATAGTTGTTGTGGAATTTTCTGGGGCAAAGTTTCTTTCAGCCGCTTAGCTCCCAATCCTCTCTTTCACTCGCACGCGCGCCCATGAGCATACATTATGTCGAGTATATATGTCTCATATCCTATTATACGTGGACTATATAAGTAAAGTACGTAGCTAAATTGTAGAGGCATGCATGTGTAATTACCATATTAGACCCTGGAGGTGGAGTTTGATTTTATAAGGTATTTTAAGGATCAGATTCTATTTGAAACTTTGATAAGTGTTTTTCTGTAGTAGCACGTCCTTGAATATAACAAAAATGGAATTAAGTAAAATGTTCAAGTCGTATTAGAGCTCCTATATATTAATACTCAAACTATCTCAATAATGATCTTTTACCTACACCTTTCTTAGTTCTTGCCATATATCATGTAATTCCTCCATGATTTCCTAGCTTCTTTTTTTTTTTTTTTAAATGAGTGATTGATTTCCTAGCTTTTCTCAAATAACACAAGAACACGATACCAGCTGGCCACCGTACTCAATTTCTATGTAAACAAGTGCTAGATAGTGATAGTGATAGTGATAGTGACAGTGTCATTCATGACACTATATCGATTTATTTTAGGTGAGTTAATTATCATTACTATTTTTTAATAATAAAGGGACTCACGGTAAAATCACAGTACGTCTTTGCCTACTTAAATTCGGGACAACCTTGTAGTATGGAACTCCTACGGCAGTAGTGGAGCACACAAGGTTCCAAAATTTGGCCAAATGCCCAGCAGGGCAGAGGGAGAGTGCTATTAGAAGCAAGACCAAGCAGCCATCCACTAGGCCAGAGAGATTTTAGGTCAGTCTATTAGGAAGACATAAATATTGTATCAAATCAAGTGAGAATAAGATGGACAGTGTGGGGTTTTCTTAGATGGAAACTGTCACGCCCCAAAAATCAGCATAAATAAATAAAAGAAATTTATCTCATTTATTCGAAACAAAACAAATTATAATGATATTGTTTTCAAAACAGAAACGTGAACAAATTAAAATCCATAATGATGCTCTCATCTATCCCGCCCACATGCTCTCTAGGCTCAATCTCTGAGCAATCTCTGAAAATAAGAAAAATAAAATGAAGTGAGTTCGACAACTCAGTAAGCAGAGAATAAAAATATATATTATTTTCTTTGAAAATAATACTCAATTCAATGAACAGAAATACAGAAAATAAAATAGCTTTTTCAGAAAATCCCCTTGACATCAACAGTAAGCCACATTGACCCCTGTGGCAGGGTTGTGCAACGACTTAACCGGCGGCCAAACCGAATTAAGCCAACAGAAAGTGGAGTTTGCCCTACTAAGACTTAGCCACGTACGCTAAGTGTGCACTAGGGAGAAACCCACAAAGAAACCAATCCGAAGAATGGGCGCACCAGTAATCAGTAATGAGTTGGTACCAACAGCAGCAGTAATCAGTAATCAGTAACAGAACATCGCCTCGGGGTTTGAAAACAGTATAATATATAATAACAGAATTCAGATTTCAAAATCAGAAATGATGTTCAGCAGAATGCATAATCTTTGATAAATAATTCAGAACAGTCATATAAACGATCTCAGTATGTCTTTTAAAATTTCACATTTGTTTTCAGAATAACATAAACTTGCAATAAAATATTTTCCACAAAATCGTTTATGAAAACGTGTTCATAATTTTAGGAGAAAAATATTATAGTAGCTCCGCTTACCCGACTTGCTTCGATTAACGAACCGCCCTAAAATCCACGTATTGCAGCGACCCAAAAGAACCGAAGAAAATCGAGAAACTCAACAATGACCAAAATTGACCTAGAGAGAAAGATCTCAAAAATGCTAGAGGATTCACGTTTGAGAGGTGTGTTTTACCTTTGAATGGGCTCCCCCTTTTTATAGGTGAGGAGAACTCAAGATTTGGCTTAAAAATTCATTGTAAAATCTTGAAACTCATGTCTTTTCGAAATCCCCCATAAAACATGATAAATCATATTATTTATGAAGACTCTTCAAGATATTTGCAAAGAATTTGAATAGGCTTCGAAATCTAGGTAAAATAAAGTGTAACGGAAGAGAAAATGAAGAGAGAGAGAGTGGTTGATGAGAGAGAAACGAATGGTCGGCGACCAGTCATGAAAAAAGCAGGAATTCAAAAGGTTAGGGATGGGGAAGAAGAAGATTCAAAACACAACGTTTCATTAAAATAAATTATGGCGAAAAGAAGTTTAAGTAGATTAAAACTTCATTAAACTTAATAAAAACGCCAGACGCCTCAGTGGTCATGAGATGCGCCTCTCTTCTCCTGCAGTCCTGGTTCGAGTCCCAGCCTTGCAAAAACAATGTTTTCTTCTCTCTTTTTTTTTCTAAAGACCGGGTTTTCACATTCTTCCCCTCTAAAAAAAAATTTCGTCCTCGAAATTTATAAACTTACAGATACCTGGTAAATCCTCATCGTCATGATCCTAAAAAGTTAACCCTCGTCATCCAACTATTCATCTTCCAAAAAAAACAAATCAAGGAATATGGGTTCTTGCTGCATACATGTATCTACGACGTGGATTCGATCGAGAAAACAAATCTAACCAACTAAATTATGACATTCTGAAAAGCATGTTTGGTATTCAAGATATTCATTAAACAAAACAAATAAAACAATTCACATGTAAGTAAAACTTAATCTACCCAAGCCTACCCCAAAAATTTTCAAATGTCAACTGTCAAAAACTTAAAAGTGTACAGAATCTATAACCTTTCCTCTGATACCAAACTGTCACGCCCCAAAAATCAGCATAAATAAATAAAAGAAATTTATCTCATTTATTCGAAACAAAACAAATTATAATGATATTGTTTTCAAAACAGAAACGTGAACAAATTAAAATCCATAATGATGCTCTCATCTATCCCGCCCACATGCTCTCTAGGCTCAATCTCTGAGCAATCTCTGAAAATAAGAAAAATAAAATGAAGTGAGTTCGACAACTCAGTAAGCAGAGAATAAAAATATATATTATTTTCTTTGAAAATAATACTCAATTCAGTGAACAGAAATACAGAAAATAAAATAGCTTTTTCAGAAAATCCCCTTGACATCAACAGTAAGCCACATTGACCCCTGTGGCAGGGTTGTGCAACGACTTAACCGGCGGCCAAACCGAATTAAGCCAACAGAAAGTGGAGTTTGCCCTACTAAGACTTAGCCACGTACGCTAAGTGTGCACTAGGGAGAAACCCACAAAGAAACCAATCCGAAGAATGGGCGCACCAGTAATCAGTAATGAGTTGGTACCAACAGCAGCAGTAATCAGTAATCAGTAACAGAACATCGCCTCGGGGTTTGAAAACAGTATAATATATAATAACAGAATTCAGATTTCAAAATCAGAAATGATGTTCAGCAGAATGCATAATCTTTGATAAATAATTCAGAACAGTCATATAAACGATCTCAGTATGTCTTTTAAAATTTCACATTTGTTTTCAGAATAACATAAACTTGCAATAAAATATTTTCCACAAAATCGTTTATGAAAACGTGTTCATAATTTTAGGAGAAAAATATTATAGTAGCTCCGCTTACCCGACTTGCTTCGATTAACGAACCGCCCTAAAATCCACGTATTGCAGCGACCCAAAAGAACCGAAGAAAATCGAGAAACTCAACAATGACCAAAATTGACCTAGAGAGAAAGATCTCAAAAATGCTAGAGGATTCACGTTTGAGAGGTGTGTTTTACCTTTGAATGGGCTCCCCCTTTTTATAGGTGAGGAGAACTCAAGATTTGGCTTAAAAATTCATTGTAAAATCTTGAAACTCATGTCTTTTCGAAATCCCCCATAAAACATGATAAATCATATTATTTATGAAGACTCTTCAAGATATTTGCAAAGAATTTGAATAGGCTTCGAAATCTAGGTAAAATAAAGTGTAACGGAAGAGAAAATGAAGAGAGAGAGAGTGGTTGATGAGAGAGAAACGAATGGTCGGCGACCAGTCATGAAAAAAGCAGGAATTCAAAAGGTTAGGGATGGGGAAGAAGAAGATTCAAAACACAACGTTTCATTAAAATAAATTATGGCGAAAAGAAGTTTAAGTAGATTAAAACTTCATTAAACTTAATAAAAACGCCAGACGCCTCAGTGGTCATGAGATGCGCCTCTCTTCTCCTGCAGTCCTGGTTCGAGTCCCAGCCTTGCAAAAACAATGTTTTCTTCTCTCTTTTTTTTTCTAAAGACCGGGTTTTCACAGAAACACATGATTAATTTGTAAGTGGGATGGTCGTAGATCGTAACACGTGAGTTAGTGACAACTGTATATAGGTGTGATCCACTGAGAAAAATTCTACTCGGTGCAATATTATTTCGACATCAAATGCATGTAATGTCCATGTCAAGAATAGCAACTATTGACCACAAAAATAACGCATACGCAAATGCTGTCTCGAGTTTCGGCGTACACGTACGTACGATACCACTTTTGGGTCCATTTCTAGCATATGAATTAGAGGCGTCGTGTTCTACGTAGAATATAACGATAGAGAGCATGCTCCTGAATCTTCCATTCTGAAGCATCAATCACAACTTGTAATCCACTTTCACCCTTTTCTCGTTTTCAAATTTCTCCACTACCTTGTCATAAGGATGCTGTCACCGTTAACCTAGAGCTCCAAGTTGGTGCTCTATGTAAGAATCATATACACTACAAGAATCATATACAGCTTTAGAAACATAAGGATCCTCTTGATTTCTGTAGTTGTAAAATCTGTGTTTTTTGTAAAATTATAAACGAAATTATATAAGTAGAAGCTCACAATAATTAAATTATAGGAAAATTTTGAGAACGCATCATAAATATTCTAATATTTAGAACCCAAAAAGAAAACACTACTGTGTACATGTATATATAAATGCAAGGATATGGATCAGTCCAATATATAGAGAGAATAAATCGAAATTTAAAGTACTAATGAATCCGTGGTCATGAAGAGAGCAAAAAACAGCTGGAAGGAAATTATGGAGGGATCAGAATGGCGAACGGATGCTAACCGTTAAAACTCGGATTTCAAAAGACAAGAATTAGAAAATATTCGTCGTATAATTAAGTCAAGGTGACAAGGACTCAAAGCATATATAAAGATAAAAGAGTGTGTAGTGCTATATTCTTCCGTATAACTTTCTTTGGAGCAAGTGATGATTGCATTGGGTAATAAAAGTCTTCTGTCAATTTATAATTTGATTTTTTCTTATATAAAATTTAAAAGATTATCATATTTTTTTTTTCTCAAGAAACTGTAAATATATATTATTGGGCAACTACATCTGGTTGCTAGCTGCAGTGTATATCATGTGAACAAATAAGTTTGGCCCAATTGAACAAAAGTTTCATTCAAATCCGGTATCAAGTCCTCCCATAAAAAGAAGGTGGTTATAGAACTAGAAGATCGCTGGCTGATCATAACTATCCTTAATTGCCCTCATAAATATCCTTCACTAGTTCGATCGCTTGCTTTAATATTAGCGACAAAAGAAATGGCTAATCTCAAATAATTAACCTGAAAAGAAATGACTATTGCGACGGGTGAATTTTCCTCCCAAAAGAATATTCGCCACAACAAACTTGGACTTTCGTCTTTTTAAAGTTGAATAATTAACAGTTATCTGCGACGTTTTCTAAAAGTGTTGTAACGCCTCGGGCCCCAAACTAAATACAGAATAGATTTTCATACAAAATAAGGATTTTTCACCATGGATAATCATTTATCTAGGCCCCAATATTTCAAAACTAATTTTGTACAACCTCAGCAAAATATTCATAAACCGTAAAAAGTCCAAAAATATCAATCAAATCCCTAAAATTTACATTAGCATATATGATATTTCCAATATCTATGAAGATCTCCCAACATAATACAATATCGAATTCCCCAACATTAATCTCCAAAAGTACTCTTGCAAAACACGCATTTGAACAACAAATCTATCTGAAGCTCCTCGAACTTCTCTAATTCTGCCAACTCTGAAAAATATGAGAATAATGGGTGAGTTACGACTAGCTAAGTAAGTAGTAAGTCAATGGGGGTTGGGGAAAAAACAATTTTATCACAATAACCGAAATCCAGAATCAAACACTGTGAGCCATACCGAATCCAAAAATACAAGTTTATAACAAAAATATCCAAGGTCATGCAATATAAGGAAATCAACAATGATCACACAAACCTCCGGGCCACAAAGACCTCCAAATACTACGAGGGATATCAAATTGGCCACAGACCACAAGGATAAATTGGCCACAAAGACCATAGAGATATATCACCAGCGCAAGGATAATTTTCACAGTATGCTCAAGTTATAAATATTCAATTGAGTTTCACGAAAATTTAACAATCTCATTTTACCCAAAATTTGTTCATTTCCCCAAATAATACATCAAAATCATATAAAAATACGGTACACGTTTAATACCTCGAACGCTTAACCAATATTTAAAGCTTCTCCAATAATTGTCGAACAATCTCTCGAAAACTAGTAGCACCACCTCAATCTAAATTTTTGTTCTCCAATACACATTCTCTGCAACTATTTATTAACCTCAATCTCTGGAACTTTAAAATTCAAACATACCTCTATCCATCACTTTTAAATTCAAACATAAGATCTTTATCCATATATTTCAAATTTAAATATAAGAATAATATTTATCAATATATTAACTTTTAAATTCAAACTCAAGATCAAATCTTTATTCAAACCTTTAAATTCAAATATAGATCACATCTCCATATTAGCACATTTAAATTCAAAAATACAATTCAATCTCTATCCAAAAAATCAAACAGTAAACATTATCTCTTCATTTAAAATTTAAATTAATCACTTATACAGGGACGGAGTATTACAAGTGTCGTTGTCATCTATGGTCCTCCTCCCGTATTACCGTATATCTATTCATCGCTGATTCCCGCCGCAGTAATATTAGCGACAAATTCGTTGTAATGAGTGCTCTGTACTGTAGTTGAGCTTGACAACATAAGGCATCAGCGCTCTCTTGATGAAATAATTATATCTTTAAAGCTTGAAAGAACCCCCCATGCAACTATGCAAGGTCGACCTCTAACCCTATCTCCCTTTTGTGTGGCTTTAGCGACAGAACATCTTGTTGTAAGGCTACGATCTTTCTCTGCCGATCTAATCTTTTGCACCCTTTTCTTTCTGAAGAAAACCTTGCGTTGGCTTTCTCCAAGTATAGTTAGCTAACCACTGCTTCCGTACTTTGTTTCAATTGTCAATGAAAGGAATTATTTCCGACATAAAGCCAAAAGTAACTGCAGAAAATAAAGCAGACACCGTTACAGATACGAATCAAAGGGAGATTCGGAGAACTTATAAGTTTGCTCAATGAAAAAGAAAATAAGGGAAAACATAGTGCATGCATGTGTACTCAATTGAAGGGAGAAAGCGAACAGATCGGTAGTTGTTGAATGGCAGGGCAATTCTCCTTTGGCGGAAATCAGCACTCATGCAAATGCACAACATTTCTGCCACAGGAGAATCGCCCTGTTATTCTTCTCTACAACATAAAGGACTCCTTTTTTTTGCCATTCAGCTCCACATCTGCTTGTGTTTGCCAAAACTCCCATGTCGGGCCTCTTTTTATGCTTGGTGATCCGCACATTACATATGCATATTCCGTTCAACTGACCTGGCATATGCTCTGCATCATTCTGTTTAGATCTTCTTCTTCACTTCTGCTGTAGCCATCATGGTCCCCCTTCCCTTAGGGCTTTTTCTTTCATTTACCTTTTCATATCCATACAGATTTTAGACCTGTTTAATAGCAAAGGAAACTGATATCATGGGATTTTCGGAACAGGACCTCGACATCAATATTGCATCCTCTTCCATCTAATTTTGCTATATTCCTTCTAAAATTTTCCAAAAGCATCCAATGTACCCTGTTATGCACATTTTCCTTCACCTATGAGATTAAGGTCCAGATAAAACGGTGGGAGGATTGTGGGGAAGGAAAGTCTATTTCTGATAAATCTTTGTTGATCTCCTTCAAGTTGTTCCCTATCTTAATCTTCGGGCACAAGTGAACCGACTTGTGATACCAGTGGAGAAAGTTGAAAAGGCCAGGGCGCGCAAGTCAATTGTCCTTGTACTTCGATTATGAGATTTGCCTCTTTCAGGAAGGGCCACGTACTTTGACAATTACCTAAGAATGAAATCATTTTTAAGGAAGAAAAAAGACTTAATTCCCGAAAAATATAAATTCAAGAATCATTAGCATCCTTCAATATAATCTGACCATTCCTTTTAGGCTACTGCGTATATAAAGCTAGCTAGTGCATTCTGAAAACGTATGCATCTTGTATTCGCTCATGTAGGTACAGATCAACCTAGCTAGTATATGCCAGAAATGTCATTTTGCACACATCGTTAACAAAATGTCCTCACCATTATCGGCTATAAATTCAAAGAGAGAGTGAGAGACAAGAACATGCCATTGGATCTGGGAAAGGATTCGGTTTGGACCCAAGGTCTGGATCATTTTTCCTTCATCTAGCGTCCCGAGGGTGCCACGTTAATTAGGTTATGTTTATGTTGAAAAATTTTTGGTATTGGATTTAGTGTTGGTATTGGGTTTAGTGAAAAAGTGAAGAGAGATGTAATTTTTTATATTTTTGTAATTTTTTATATTTTATTATGGGAGAGAGATTATATTGTAGTATTTTATTGTGAGTGGGTGAAATATTTTGTGAAATTTTTGGTGCAAACCCACCCTTAATAAGGTATGGCCGCTCAAGCTCGGCTCGGCTCCTCATGGAGCTGTTCAGGCGCAAGTCATGTCCCACTTTTTTGCCTCTCTCGCTGTATCGGTCAAACTATTTAAATTAACACAAGACCAATACTCCGATCGGTACAACGGGAACGCCTCCTTCACTATAGTTGAATAGTATATTAATACCGTTACTAAGACAAAAGTGAGGCCCCAGTATTTGATGCTTCTCGGCCACCAAGTCCATTGAGAGTACTTGTGCTATTCTTCAACCCTTGGAGGAGTGAGAAAGCCTTCAAATTATTAAGGATATTGGACCCTCACTCGTCATGGAAGGATGGACCACACAAACCAATCCGGATGTTTGGAAGCGTAACCAAGGCATAGAACTCACATGGCCTGTATCATTAATATTGATAATTCTCGGCTTAAGTAAGAAGATTATCTCATCCAAATCTCATAGAACTCTTGTATCTTACTACTGAATACGAGAAGCATTTGTCTTATATATTAATGCACTCCTAATTGAATGGCAACTAGAGTTATAACTGAAGAAAGAAACAGCTCTTCCTTTTTCTATTCATGATTGTGCATAATCCATCATGTTTAACTGAAAAATTACCTGCTCCGGTCCATTCTAAGGGGTTTAAAAGGATTCCAACATTTGCCGTTATAAATTGAGCACAACTTAACTTTTAGGTTTAGCATTTGCAAAATATCCGAACAATCTTCCCATAATTCCATGCAAAACAGATCTGGGATTCACTTTGTCTGTGCATTAGCATTTAGACGATCTCCATACTCGATGCATCCAATGTGTACAATTCTTCCATAAGATTCAACGAGTTTGTCTTTATCTTCGAGCGTTGGTCTGGTTGAGCTTATTTAGTAATTACTCTGGTTGAGCGCATTCACAGATGGATTCAACGAATTATGCAGTACTTGAGATTTCGTTTTCATATTTTTAAATATTAATTTCAATCAATCTAATTCTGTCATGCACGCAATTATAACCCAAAAATTACTCGAAGAAACTCATGTCTTCAGTGTACCCATATGAATGCAAAACAAATTCAGTATTAGAAATAATATCATAATCAAATCTACAAGATTTTGATATTATTGTTATCAAATATCAAGTTTAAATGTGATATCGTTATCAAATCTTAAATATTCAAGTTTTGAATGTAGAGATTCAAATTAAAATGTAAGAATATTTTACTATCATGTTTTGTATTGACTCTATAAATAGAGACCTTCAACTTGTAATCTGTATGGACTCGTAATATAAAATACAGTCATAAATGGTTTTCATAGTGGAAGTAAGTCTTCTAGACCAAACCATTTAAAATCTCTTGTCTCTTGTTACTATTTCTCTTCCCTCTTCATTCTAACATTTTTTCTTCTTTAAGTCGTATTTCATCTTGAAAAGAATATTGATGAACTTCCGTGCTCTTCCATACAACGTCTTCAATGATCCAGTTGTGGGATTACAGAACCATTAGAAGGGCCTTAATTTGTGGAGAAACTTGAAAACTGATGATCCGAGTTCCTTTAATTTGATGTTATCTGGAACTCATTACTGAATAATAAGGACAAATTAAGGAGGAAAAGAATTAGAAAAAAAGGGGGGGAAAGAAAACAATAGTCATTTCAACTCTAATTTTTGAGAAGATCAAATTAGTAAGCTATCATATCTATCACATTCTTCAGATCCCTATTTTGCCTTCAGCAATTCCAGATTTACATAATCTTGAAAATATGCGCCAATGTCGGAAATTTTAAGCATTAAACTACGTACTGCTCTCATCTGATTGTCCCTGCTGCTACGATTTGCATCTAGAAAATCACGGACGACTTCCATTAGCATTCACCTGCCAAAAACAATACTCACGATTATCATGACAAGGGAAACGAATTATTATGAAAAAGACAGATTTAAATCGTTACAGCTTGTTTGTTGCTTTGATTGGCAACAAAAATTGAAGCTGGTTCCATGAAATTACTATGTGCAGGTGAATGGCAGGGCAATTCTCCTTTGGCAAAACAGAAGTCTGCATATGCACGTTCTCTCTGCCAAAGGAGGACTGCACTGTTATTCCCGAACCCCACGACTGCATGCATCCCCTTCCATAATATCTCATGCTCCAGTTGCTACGCTAATTCAACAGTTCTTTAATTTATACTGCGGGATTCGCACCAGCATTTGGATATGCCGGGGAAAGAAATGGGATATGCCGGTACAATTCCTGTAGAGGTTCCATTCACGTAACTTCATGGCCACGTGGTCCCAGTTCCCTCTCACCATCACTCCTTTACCGAAGACGAAGGGCTTGACAGTATCTTCCTGACAACTTGTAGTTGGGATTTTAGTTTCCTTTTCTTTTATTTCGACACATTAATGTAAATGCTGATAGACACTTGCTATCATTAATGTGCCGGTATTTAATATACCCTTCATGGGTAGGGTTTATGAGGGAAATGCTACAACCTTTCTACCTTCTATTAGGATGGCTAATAACAATATTAATACCAATAATGATAACCATCACCATCTTTATTACACTACCTACTTACTTTGTAGCTCGATTTTTATTAAAAAAGATAGGTACCTGGCCCTTTTTGCAGACAAAGGCAATCCATAAATCTTGTTTAGCAAGAAAATCATTTCATGATTTCATGTTTATCTAAGCAGAAAGCAAAACATTATGAACTCATCTTTTGCTTGTTTCTCAATCCACTTCAACAGATTACTGAGTTTTCCAATTATATATGTCTTTTTACATATCATCCCGCGTTTGTAATGGGCTAATGGCTATGAGGATTGCCCCGCATAAGTATACAATATTGAGTCTATCATATTAACTTGATGAACTTGCACAACCAGATAAATTATGTTGCTATCATAATCGTATTTATAAAGTGAAATTTCAGTTGTTCTCTTCGTGGAAGCAGGCACATAATTAGCGACTATACATAAAAGTATAAAACCTTGAACCTTGTACATGTTCGATATTCTCTTTCACGTATGAATATGTGCATTGAAAAATAAATACCTAAAAGGAAATCCGCAGGCATATTCAGCTCTTGATTTTCATGTATGGGGGTATTCACTTTTCAGAACCTTTTGACTCATGACGGAACAAAAAGTGGAAAAAGGAAAGCTAAAGGTCAGAAACGAGGATAAGAATGACGGCCAGCGTTCGGTTGACAAAGAGAGACCACACCAATAAATCTCCTCGAATATGCTCCTTCCGAGTCTTATTTTCACATTTCTCGGCTAGTATCCAATGGCGTCAACTAGCAGTAAAAGTGATGCAAAAAAGCTTGATGCTTCCATTTCAGATACATGTGGCCATCCACTAGTTCGTGTTAGTCTTTGAAGAGGATCAAGTTGATCCGGACCACACTGTTACAGAAATGTCCTCCACTAGTTCTTGGCATGATAACCTTTCAAATATGAAATACTGAGGTTAAATAATAGAAAGATCAAGATCAACAGAGGATGATTTTTAAAAGGTGGCAGCTGGCATGCATGCATTCTCCACAAATGTTAGGTTGTCGGATATGTTGGCAAAGAATACAGGCCAAGGTTCTCTGTAACTGTTAGAGAAGTCGCGTGCAGCAAGACTACTCACGCAAGTGATTTGCTTGAACCATGTACAAGAGGGAACGTAAAGAAAACGATGTTTTAAGATAACGAGAAAATGATCTCGTCGTGGAATACTACTCAAAAGCAAGCATCTTCCCCTACAAATAACCAAAATATCGCAGAAAATGCTGTGGAGAATTAAACTTTTCACATGGGAATCGCGTTCCAATACAAAAAGGTCAGCCTTCCAGTTAGCTCCCTTTGTTCAAAAGCGAGCAAAATATTGCGAAAGGAAATATCTCAATTCTCCGTCTGGCGCGCAGTTGCCTTTCTTTTGGATAAGTGAAAGAACTGCTGCCTCTAACTTTACAAGTTAATTAATAATTAAAAGAAATGCAGAGAGCAAAGTTCACTTCTCTCCTCTTTTCTACATTCTTTCGTTTCTTCCAAATGATGCTTATATATGTCAAATGCATCCGTTCAACAAGAATGAATTCTGTGCAAAGCTGTGTAAAGAGACTGCTTTGATTTAAAGATAAAAATTCAACGTTTCAAGGTTTGTCACGTCATCGAGGTCAAGAGACAAAATGATGTGCATGGTTTAGTAATCTTGGCTTGACTCATTAAATGACTCGACCAACCTTAAAAGATTGGATATGCATATTTAAATTTTAACTGTCACTTTTGATAGCTATACAGAGTTTGTCTTTGGACTGAATCATTTCTCTTTAATGAATGCTATAAGAACATTGGCTAGCTAGCGCTATATATATTGTGTAATGTCTATCTGTCCGCATTGATTCCTACATGTTTTCGATTCCATCTCTATCTTTCCATGAAATTCTTCCCTAAATATGGATTTTAAGCCCTGCATTACGTGCTTACGCACGTGCTTGCACAATACTTGAAATTATAAGAAGAACAAGAAGTGTACGACTTCTTTACACAGCAAAGAGCATTATTATGCGCATATTCTCTAAAGAAAATCCGCGTTACATTTTCCTTTCTCCGGCCCAAGGGAGATGTTAATTTTCGGTGGCAAATTAAACCTAGTACAGAAAAAGAGCTAGGGCTGCGTGAATTCATGAAGCCAGAGGACCACCTTACAAGTTACCGCCTGGCGCCTACCGAACAAAGGATGTGCTCAGAATATCCTGTTTGCACGGCGAAGGCCGCGGGACCTTTGTCATCAGCTATATATAGATATGCAGACCCAAAGCTGTTCATCAACGAAATGAATCAAGTGTCTGCATGGATGCATTACTGGGCAATTACTCGTTTGGCAGTTGGCCACTCTCTAGCTGCTACGTGATTAATCTCACAAGGTACGGAGATTAGTTCACTGCCAAAGGAGATTTGCCCGGCAATTCAGCTGTGTAATCATTCAGTAGCCTAAATATCTGACGACCCCAAGGTACGTAATATTTCCACTATATATATATATATATGTCGAAGCAGATATATTATAAAGCAGCTTTTGCCAATTAAGAAGATATATTATAAGAAATTCGCTTCAATCGAAATACATCAGGGATCGACGAGTTAGATCTCATGATGTCAATTGCTATTCTCACCATCGATATCTGTCTATATTAATTTTGTACAAACCTTCGAGCATATAACAATGTCATAATATTAAATATCTACTTATAATATATTTAAACTCTTAACTAAGCTTTTAAAGCATTATTAAATAGACACCTCTACAATTGTATCCTAACGAGAAAAAAAATTAAAACTCAAGATGACCAAAAGAAGAGGATTGAATAGCCTATCTAGAATCTTTTTCCCTTTATGTTATTAGGAAAAATTGTATATAACAGACCCATCACAATTATACGGACTCTCTATTTTACGAATCATATTTTGGTGCCTCTCTAAGCTCCACGCTTGACGTAAGACTCCTCACAGCACACCCAAACTGCCCCCAACACTTCCATCATAAATGCAGCTTCTACCCAATAAATTTGTATTTACGCGCACGGTAGAATTTAAAAGGTTAGGTATGTGTATGTCATTACCTTATAAACATGGAAAATAATAATTTGGGAACAGCAAATTTGTATAAATCAATACTCATTGAGAAAAAAAAAGTATAAATCAATACTCTATCAGCTTATCAGAAAAATAAAAATAAAAGTGGAAAATAATTAATAATTTCAAAATTGACAAAAGAGAATATTCTAAAGATCAAAATTTGCTATATTTGTTTACCGAAATTTTGAGGAATATTTTAAAAATTTTTAAAAAAATTAAATGTTAAAGTTTACTAGAATTTATGAAAAGTTTGAATTATATATGTAAGAATTAAAAAAATTAAAAATATATTTATTTTTTAAAAAAATTTAAATCCTTACAATTTTAGACGAAGAAACATACACGTAAAGTGGCTGTGGGACCGGTTGGTCTCATGGCGCAGGTGGGAATTGACTTTTCTTCAATCAACTACTAATCATTCAACTCTATTGGTTTATAAAAAAAAAAATACTAATCATTCAACTCACGGGGAGCGTCAAATATACAAACCTTTTTCATCTCTGGCGCGTTTACCATAATGCCCTTCATTATTGTATAAGCAATGGGTTTGAGTTTGATTCCGCCTCCGAAAAGCTCCTCTTGGACTTTTTAATTATCCACGACTACGCGGTATCTATTTATATTTGTCTTGTTTTTCGTTAATGACTTTCTTCTAATGACGAGTCAAAGGGAGATCAAAGGGAATTCTCTTTTCAGAAGTTGTTTTGCAGCCATTTTTATTTGGTAAAAAATAAGATACTTTTTTATTATTTTAAATGCATTTTTTTCACAATCCAAACAATATTTATTTCGATGAAGTTGTGTTTCCAATAGTGTAGAAACCATTTGGATTGACATGATATTGTGACAAAGGTTTACTTGTAAATATCTTGAGAGCATGAGAAATTAAGGTCAAAGGAGAAGCTTCTTAAATGAGTAGTCTGCTTCAGAGTTCACCTGTAGTTTGTAGTAGTTTACCTGGAGCGCAGAAACAACAAGTCTATTTTAAAAGAAAGGGCGCCCCACGTGTAACAGAAGAGAGAGACTTGGAGGCTCGTGAAAAAGAAGAAAAAGGTGATAAAAGAGGCAGTACATACCTCACTAAAAGAGCTAGAGAAAAAGAAATCAAGATTTGCGCAAAGGAGATCCAAGAGAGCAAACCCATAGATTTTGATACTTCTAGCCTTTGATCTATTGTTGTGAGGATTCATCTTGAAGAATACTTCTAGATCTGAAGAATCTTTAGTTGTTGATCACTTGTCCTCATTTGTGATTGAGGAATTTCGAACACCGGACATTTGGACATTCTTGGATGGAATCGTGGTAGCTTGAGTGGCTCAAGTGGATTTGCTGCGAAGAGTAACTTGGGAGTGGTTGGGATTGATGGTATTCATCCCCTGCAGAGGCAGATTTAAGAAGGTATCTTGAGTAAAGTTGCGTGTACTGTAGATTAACTAGTTTGTTAGATCTATAAGATCACGTTGTAACTGAGGTCGTATCCAATAACGGATACAAAGACCAGGTGATAAACACCGGCGGGATCCAATAACGGATTAGAGAAAGCCGCTATATGCTTCATGCAAAGCAGTGGGAGCGGCGACCGGACTCGGTAGACGCATCTACCAGGACCTTTACATGTCAGTAAAGAAAGCATCACAACCTGGTACAGAAGGCCCATACAAGGGCAGATAAGATCCACAAGGGATCGGATAAAGCTCACGCAGGAGCAGGACCAAAACAAAAAATAGACCAACAACCACAAAAAATAGACGGAACCAGCAACACCGACAAAAAATAGACGGAACCAGCAACAGCAGGAGAGCTATACCTGCCAAATAAAAGCCTTACTACAAAAATTGCTATATCATGCAGCTTCTTAATTGTAAAAAACACCCAATACAGGGAGTGTCATATCTCGCTGCTCTCCCTCCCTTAGTCTCTTCTCTCTCTCTCAACTATCTCAATAATGATCTTTTAACTACACCTTTCTTAATTCTTGCCATATATCATGTAATTCCTCCATGATTTCCTAGCTTTTTTTTTTTTAATGAGTGATTGATTTCCTAGCTTTTCTCAAATAACACAAGAACACGATACCAGCTGGACACCGTACTTAATTTCTATGTAAACAAGTGCTTGATAATGATAGTGATAGTGACCGTGTCATTCATGACACGATATCGATTCATTTTAGGTGAGTTAATTATCATTACTATTTTTTAATAATAAAGGGACTCACGGTAAAATCAGTCTTTGCCTACTTAAATTCGGGACAACCTTGTAGTATGGAACTCCTATGGCAGTAGTAGAGCACACGAGGTTCCCAAATTTGGCCAAATGCCCAGCAGGGCTGAGGGAGAGTGCTATTAGAAGCAAGACCAAGCAGCCATCCACTAGGCCAGAGAGATTTTAGGTCAGTCTATTAGGAAGGCATAAATATTGTATCAAATCAAGTGAGAATAAGATGGACAATGTGGGGTTTTCCTAGATGGAAACATGTGATTAATTTGGACGAGATTAACAACAATAATATAACTCAAACACCAAAATTAATTTGTAAGTGGGATGGTCGATCGTAGATCGTAACACGTACGTGAGTTAATGACAACTGTATATAGGTGTGATCCACTGAGAAAAATTTTACTTGGTGCAATATTATTTCGACATCAAATGCATGTAATGTCCATGTCAAGAATAGCAACTATTGACCACAAAAATAACGCATACGCAAATGCTGTCTCGAGTTTCGGCATACACGTACGATACCAACTTTTGGGTCCATTTCTAGCATATGAATTAGAGGCGTCGTGTTCTACGTAGAATATAACTATAGAGAACATGCTCCTGAATCTTCCATTCTGAAGCATCAATCACAACTTGTCTCTTTCACCCTTTTCTCGTTTTCAAATTTCTCCACTACCTTGTCATAAGGATGCTGTCACCGTTAACCCATAGCTCCAAGTTGATGCTCTCTTTAAGAATAGTAGGTCGTGTTGTTAGAGAGTATAATTTAAATAATAAATTTTTTTTTTTCTTATCAGCTTAAACTTTTTGGATAAGTGGTAGATTTATGTGTATCAGAATCAAGGTCTTAAATTCGAGACCTGACTCCGTACTCTGTTTTTAGGCGCCTCTTGATTTCTGAAGTTGTAAAATCTGTGTTTCCTGTAAAATTATAAATGAAATTATATAAGTAGAAGCAAACCCAAAAAGAAAACACTACTGTGTACATGTATATATAAATGCAAGGATATGGATCAGTCCAATATATAGAGAGAATAAATCGAAATTTAAAGTACTAATGAATCCGTGGTCATGAAGAGAGCAAAAAACAGCTGGAAGGAAATTATGGAGGGATCAGAATGGCGAACGGATGCTAACCGTTAAAACTCGGATTTCAAAAGACAAGAATTAGAAAATATTCGTCGTATAATTAAGTCAAGGTGACAAGGACTCAAAGCATATATAAAGATAAAAGAGTGTGTAGTGCTATATTCTTCCGTATAACTTTCTTTGGAGCAAGTGATGATTGCATTGGGTAATAAAAGTCTTCTGTCAATTTATAATTTGATTTTTTCTTATATAAAATTTAAAAGATTATCATATTTTTTTTTTCTCAAGAAACTGTAAATATATATTATTGGGCAACTACATCTGGTTGCTAGCTGCAGTGTATATCATGTGACCAAATAAGTTTGGCCCAATTGAACAAAAGTTTCATGCCTAATGGACTATTAATTGGAACCATATTTTTCTCCTCGCTAATAAGTTTTTGTGACCAAATATAGGAGGCAACGAGTACTAAACGTTTTGGCTGATATAAGGAAGAAATCTAATAAGGTATGTGAGTGTTAAAATTTTAGCGTGTTATGTTAACGAAAAAATATAGAAAAAGATGATTTGAATAAATCTTTTATATTTATTATTGTAAAAAAGAATGATTTGACAGCTGATCATAGCGATCCTTAATTGCCCTCATAAATATCCTTAGATAGTTCGCTTGCTGTAATATTAGCGACAAAAGAAATTGCTAATCTCAAATAATTAAGCGGAAAAGAAATGACTATTGCGACGGTGAATTTTCCTCCCAAAAGAATAGTCGCCACAACAAACTTGGACTTTCGTCTTTTTGAAGTTGAATAATTAACAATTATCTGCCACGTTTTCTAAAAGTGTCGTTGCCATCTATGGTCCTCCTCCCGTATTACCGTATATCTCTTCATCCCTGATTCCCGCCGCAGTAATATTAGCGACAAATTCGTTGTAATGAGTACTCTGTACTGTAGTTGAGCTTGACAAACATAAGGCATCAGCGCTCTCCTCATGAATTAATTATATCTTTCAAGCTTGAAAGAACCTCCCATGCAAGGTCGACCTCCAACCCTATCTCCCTTTTGTGTGGCTTGAGCGACAGAACATCTTGTTGTAAGGTTACGATCTTTCTCTGCCGATCTAATCTTTTTGCACCCTTTTCTTTCTGAAGAAAACCTTGCGTTGGCTTTCTCCAAGTATAGCTAGCTAACCACTCCTTCCGTACTTTGTTTCAATTGTCAATGAAAGGAATTATTTCCGACATAAAGCCAAAAGTAACTGCAGAAAATAAAGCACACACCGTTACAGATACGAATCAAAGGGAGACTCGGAGAACTAATAATAAGTTTGCTCAAAGAAAAAGAAAATAAGGGAAAACATAGTGCATGCATGTGTACTCAATTGAAGGGAGAAAGCGAACAGATCGGTAGTAATTGAATGGCAGGGCAATTCTCCTTTGGCGGAAATCAGCACTCATGCAAATGCACAAACATTTCTGCCACAGGAGAATCGCCCTGTTATTCTTTCTCTACAACATAAAGGACTCCTTTTTTTTTGCCATTCAGCTCCAGATCTGCTTGTGTTTGCCAAAACTCCCATGTCGGGCCTCTTTTTATGCTTGGTGATCCGCACATTACATATGCATATTCCGTTCAAATGACCTGGCATATGCTCTGCATCATTCTGTTTAGATCTTCTTCTTCACTTCTGCTGTAGCCATCATGGTCCCCCTTCCCTTAGGGCTTTTTCTTTCATTTACCTTTTCATATCCATACAGATTTTAGACCTGTTTAATAGCAAAGGAAACTGATATCATGGGATTTTCAGAACAGGACCTCGACATCAATATTGCATCTTCTTCCATCTAATTTTGCTATATTCCTTCTAAAATTTTCCAAAGGCATCCAATACACCCTGTTATGCACATTTTCCTTCACCTATGAGATTAAGGTCCAGATAAAACGGTGGGAGGGTTGTGGGGAAGGAAAGTCTATTTCTGTTAAATCTTTGTTGATCTCCTTCAAGTTGTTCCCTATCTTAATCTTCGGGCAAAAGTGAACCGACTTATGATACCAGAGTGGAGAAAGTTGAAAAGGCCAGGGCGCGCAAGTCAATTGTCCTTGTACTTCGATTATGAGATTTGCCTCTTTCAGGAAGGGCCACGTACTTTGACAATTACCTAAGAATGAAATCATTTTTAAGGAAGAAAAAAAGACTTAATTCCCGAAAAATATAAATTCAAGAATCATTAGCATCCTTCACTATAATCTGGCCATTCCTGTTAGGCTACTGCGTATATAGAGCTAGCTAGTGCATTCTGAAAACGTATGCATATTGTATTCGCTCATGTAGGGTACACATCAACCTAGCTAGTATATGCCAGAAATGTCATTTTGCACATATCGTTAACAAATTGTCCTCACCATTATCGGCTATAATTGCAAAGAGAGATAGACAAGAACATGCCATTGGATCTGGGAAAGGATTCGGTTTGGACCCAAGGTCTGGATCATTTTTCCTTCATCTAGCGTCCCCGAGGGTGCCACGTTAATTAATAAGATATGGCCGCTCAAGCTCGGTTCGGCTCCTCATGGAGCTGTTCAGGCGCAAGTCATGTCCCACTATTTTGCCTCTCTCGCCGTATCGGTCAAACTATTTAAATTAACGCAAGAGCACCAGTATTCTGACCGGTACAACGGGAACTCCTCCTTCACTATAGTTGAATAGTATATTAATACCGTTACTAAGACAAAAGTGAGGCCCCAGTATTTGATGCTTCTCGGCCTCCAAGTCCATAACCGTTGAGAGTACTTGTGCTATTCTTCAACCCTTGGAGGAGTGAGAAAGCCTTCAAATTATTAAGGATGGACCCTCACTCGTCATGGAAGGATGGACCACACAAACCAATCCTGATGTTTGGAAGCGTAACCAAGGCATAGAACTCACATGGCCTGTATCATCAATATTGATAATTCTCGGCTTAAGTAAGAAGATTATCTCATCCAAATCTCATAGAACTCTCGTATCTTACTATTGAATACGAGAGGCAGTTGTCTTATATATTAATGCACTCCTAATTGAATATCAAGTAGAGTTATAACTGATCGAAGAAAGAAACAGCTCGTCCTTTTTCTATTCATGATTGTGCATAATCCCATCATGTTTAACTGAAAAATTACCTGCTCCGGTCCATTCTAAGGGGTTTAAAAGGATTCCAACATTTGCCGTTATAAATTGAGCACAACTTAACTTTTAGGTTTACCATTTGCAAAATATCCGAACAATCTTCCCATAATTCCATGCAAAGCAGATCTGGGATTCACTTTGTCTGTGCATTAGCATTTAGACGATCTCCATACTCGATTCATCCAATGTGTACAATTCTTCCATAAGATTCAACGAGTTTGTCTTGATCTTCGAGCGTTGGTCTGGTTGAGCTTATTTAGTAATTACTCTGGTTGAGCGCATTCATAGATGGATTCAAAGAATTATGCAGTACTTGAGATTTCGTTTTCATATTTTTAAATATTAATTTCAATTAATCTAATTTTGTCATGCACGCAATTATAACCCAAAAATTACTCGAAGAAACTCATGTTTTCAGTGTACCCATATGAATGCAAAACGAATTCAGTATTAGAAATAATATCATAATCAAATCTACAAGATTTGATATGATATTATTGTTATCAAATATCGAGTTTAAATGTGATATCGTTATCAAATCTCAAATATTCAAGTTTTGAATGTAGATATTCAAATTTAAATGTAAGAATATTTTAGCTCTATAAATAGAGACATTCAACTTGTAATCTGTATGAACTCATAATACAAAATACAGTCATGGAGACCTTCAACTTGTAATCTTGTTACTATTTCTCTCCTCTCTTCATTCTAACATTTTTTTTCTTTCAGTCGTCTTCATCTTGAAAAGAATATTAATGAACTTCAGTACTCTTCCATACAAACTCTTCAATGATCCAGTTGAGGGATTACAGAACCATAAGAAGGGCCTTAATTTGTGGAGAAACGTGAAAACTGATGATCCGAGTCCCTTTAATTTGATGTTATCTGGAACTCATTACTGAATAACAATGACAAATTAAGGGGGAAAAGAAAACAATAGTCATTTCAACTCTAATTTTTGAGAAGATCAAATTAGTAAGCTATCATATCTATCACATTCTTCAGATCCCTATGTTGCCTTCAGCAATTCCAGATTTACATAATCTTGAAAATATGCGCCAATGTCGGAAATTTTAAGCATTAAACTACTGCTCTCATCTGATTGTCCCTGCTGCTACGATTTGCATCTAGAAAATCACGGACGACTTCCATTAGCATTCACCTGCCAAAAACAATACTCACGATTATCATGACAAGGGAAATCGCATTATTATGAAAAAGACACAGATTTAAATCGTTACAACTTGTTTGTTGCTTTGATTGGCAACAAAAATTGAAGCGGGTTCCATGAATTACTATGTGCGGGTGAATGGCAGGGCAATTCTCCTTTGGCAAAACAGAAGTCTGCATTTGCACGTTCTCTCTGCCAAAGGAGGACTGCACTGTTATTCCCGAACCCCACAACTGCATGCATCCCCTTCCATACTATCTCATGATCGAGTTGCTACGCTAATTCAACAGTTCTTTAATTTATACTGCGGGATTCGCACCAGAATTTGGATATGCCGGGGAAAGAAATGGGATATGCCGGTACAATTCCTGTAGAGGTTCCATTCTCGTAACTTCATGGCCACGTGGTCCCAGTTCCCTCTCACCATCACTCCTTTACCGAAGACGAAGGGCTTGACAGTATCTTCATGACAACTTGTAGTTGGGATTTTAGTTTCCTTTTCTTTTCTTTCGACACATTAATGAAAATGCTGATAGACACTTGCTATCATTAATGCGCCGGTATTTAATATACCCTTCATGGGCAGGGTTTATGAAGGAAATGCTACAACCTTTCTGTACCTTCTATTAGGATGGCTAATAACAATATTAATACCAATAATGATAACCATCACCATCTTTATTACACTACCTACTTACTTTGTAGCTCGATTTTTATTAAAAAAGATAGGTACCTGGCCATTTTTGCAGACAAAGGCAATCCATGCATAAATCTTGTTTAGCAAGAAAATCATTTCATGATTTCATGTTTATCTAAGCAGAAAGCAAATCATTATGAACTCATCTTTTGCTTGTTTCTCAATCCACTACAACAGATTACTGAGTTTTCCAATTATATATGTCAGTTTAGATATCATCCCGCGTTTGTAATGGGCTAATGGCTATGAGGATTGCCCCGCATAAGTATACAATATTGAGGGTGCGTTTGCGATCCAAAATTTTACCCTCTCTAAAATTAACACAATTAAATATTACAATATAATCTCTCTCTCCCCCATCAAATCATTACTATTTACTACAAAAAATATAAAAAATTACCTCTCTCTTCACTTTTTCACTAAATCCAATACCTAAAATTTTAACAACACTAAAATTTTACAACACAAACACAACCTGAGTCTATCATATTAACTTGATGAACTTGCACAACCAGATAAATTATGTTGCTATCATAATCGTATTTATAAAGTGAAATTTCAGTTGTTCTCTTCGTGGAAGCAGGCACATAATTAGCGACTATACATAAAAGTATAAAACCTTGTACATGTTCGATATTCTCTTTCACGTATGAATTATGTGCATTGAAAAATAAATACCTAAAAGGAAATCCGCAGGCATATTCAGCTCTTGATTTTCATGTATGGGTATTCACTTTTCAGAACCTTTTGACTCATGACGGAACAAAAACTGGAAAAAGGAAAGCTAAAGGTCAGAAACGAGAATAAGAATGACGGCCAGCGTTCGGTTGACAAAGAGAGCATACCAATAAATCTCCTCGAATATGGTCCTTAATTCCGAGTCTTATTTTCACATTTCTCGGCTAGTATCCAATGGCGTCAACTAGCAGTAAAAGTGATGCAAAAAAGCTTGATGCTTCCATTTCAGATACATGTGGCCTTCCACTAGTTCGTGTTAGTCTTTGAAGAGGATCAAGTTGATCCGGACCACACTGATACAGAAATTTCCTCCACTAGTTCTTGGCATGATGACCTTTCAAATATGAAATACTGAGGTTAGATATAGAAAGATCAAGATCAACAGAGGATGATTTTTAAAAGGTGGCAGCTGGCATGCATGCATTCTCCACAAATGTTAGGTTGTCGGATATGTTGGCAAAGAATACAGGCCAAGGTTCTCTGTAACTGTTAGAGAAGTCGCGTGCAGCAAGACTACTCACGCAAGTGATTTTCTTGAACCATCTACAAGAGGGAACGTAAAGAAAACGATGTTTTAAGATAACGAGAAAATGATCTCGTCGTGGAATACTACTCAAAAGCAAGCATCTTCCCCTACAAATAACCAAAATATCGCAGAAAATGCTGTGGAGAATTAAACTTTTCACATGGGAATCGCGTTCCAATACAAAAAGGTCAGTCTTCCAGTTAGCTCCCTTTGTTCAAAAGCGAGCAAAACATTGCGAAAGGAAATATCTCAATTCTCCGTCTGGCGCGCAGTTGCCTTTCTTTTGGATAAGTGAAAGAACTGCTGCCTCTAACTTTACAAGTTAATTAATAATTAAAAGAAATGCAGAGAGCAAAGTTCACTTCTCTCCTCTTTTCTATATTCTTTCGTTTCTTCCAAATGATGCTTATATATGTCAAATGCATCCGTTAAACAAGAATGAATTCTGTGCAAAGCTGTGTAAAGAGACTGCTTTGATTTAAAGATAAAAATTTAACGTTTCAAGGTTTGACACGTCATCGAGGTCAAGAGACAAAATGATGTGCATGGTTCAGTAGTCTTGGCTTGACTCATTAAATGTCTCGACCAATTTTAAAAGATTGGATATGCATATTTAAATTTTAACTGTCACTTTTGATAGCTATACAGAGTTTGTCTTTGGACTGAATCATTTCTCTTTAATGAATGCTATAAGAACATTGGCTAGCTAGCGCTATATATATTGTGTAATGTCTATCTGTCCGCATTGATTCCTACATGTTTTCGATTCCATCTCTATCTTTCCATGAAATTCTTCCCTAAATATGGATTTTAAGCCCTGCATTACGTGCTTACGCACGTGCTTGCACAATACTTGAAATTATAAGAAGAACAAGAAGTGTACGACTTCTTTACACAGCAAAGAGCATTATTATGCGCAAATTCTCTAAAGAAAATCCGCGTTACATTTTCCTTTCTCCGGCCCAAGGGAGATGTTAATTTTCGGTGGCAAATTAAACCTAGTACAGAAAAAGAGCTAGGGCTGCGTGAATTCATGAAGCCAGAGGACCACCTTACAAGTTACCGCCTGGCGCCTACCGAACAAAGGATGTGCTCAGAATATCCTGTTTGCACGGCGAAGGCCGCGGGACCTTTGTCATCAGCTATATATAGATATGCAGACCCAAAGCTGTTCATCAACGAAATGAATCAAGTGTCTGCATGGATGCATTACTGGGCAATTACTCGTTTGGCAGTTGGCCACTCTCTAGCTGCTACGTGATTAATCTCACAAGGTACGGAGATTAGTTCACTGCCAAAGGAGATTTGCCCGGCAATTCAGCTGTGTAATCATTCAGTAGCCTAAATATCTGACGACCCCAAGGTACGTAATATTTCCACTATATATATATATATATGTCGAAGCAGATATATTATAAAGCAGCTTTTGCCAATTAAGAAGATGTATTATAAGAAATTCGCTTCAATCGAAATACATCAGGGATCGACGAGTTAGATCTCATGATGTCAATTGCTATTCTTACCATCGATATCTGTCTATATTAATTTTGTACAAACCTTCGAGCATATAACAATGTCATAATATTAAATATCTATTTATAATATATTTAAACTCTTAACTAAGCTTTTAAAGCATTATTAAATAGACACCTCTACAATTGTATCCTAACGAGAAAAAAAAAATAAAACTCAAGATGACCAAAAGAAGAGGATTGAATAGCCTATCTAGAATCTTTGTGGCTGTCTGACTCTCTCATCTTGCTTTCTTCTCCGGCGGCGGGAGGAGCTGAGGAGGAGCTTCAGCTCCTCCCGTCCCCCTCTCTTCCTCTACTCTTGTCCTATGTGCCCGGATCTCTCAATAAATCCTCATTTTCGGCCACTTTTAGGGATTTTTTTTCCAGCGAATTTGATAGCTAGATCTACGCTATTCTGGAAGTTTTTGAAGACCACAACCAGAGGGGACACCATCTACATCGACTGGAGAGGCTTTCTACACCGAACAACTGGCGAACGCCTCCAACTGCTGTTCGTGTTACCATATTTCGCCATTACCTTTCCTTTTCTGCTAATCATATTAGTTTGCTGTCTGATAAGGTTTTTCTGCCCCTTGTGGGTCTTTGTATGACCTTTTGGTCACCCTGCTCGTTGGCCCGCCGACTCTTCGGAGTGTCTGGTTTGCCCTTTAGAGCGTGTTCTTGAGGTTTTTTAACCTCCTTGATTTTATTAATGAAAGGTGTTGTGATTTTGATTTTTTTTTTAAAAAAAATAAGCAGCAGTTTTCTGGACCAAAAAAAAAGAATAGCCTATCTAGAATTTTTTTTTCCCCTTATGTAAATAGGAAAAATTGTATATAACAGACCCATCACAATTATACGGACTCTCTATTTTACGAATCATATTTTGGTGCCTCTCTAAGCTCCACGCTTGACGTAAGACTCCTCACAGCACACCCAAACTGCCCCCCAGCACTTCCATCATAAATGCAGCTTCTACCCAATAAATTTGTATTTACGCGCACGGTAGAATTTAAAAGGTTAGGTATGTGTATGTCATTACCTTATAAACATGGAAAATAATAATTTGGGAACAGAAAATTTGTATAAATCAATACTCATTGAGAAAAAAAATGTATAAATCAATACTCTATCAGCTTATCAGAAAAATAAAAATAAAAGTGGAAAATAATTAATAATTTCAAAATTGGCAAAAGAGAATATTCCAAAGATCAAAATTTGCTCCTACGGGTATATTTGTTCCGAAATTTTGAGGAATATTTTAAAAAATTTTATAAAAATTAAATGTTAAAATTTATTAAAGTTTGTGAAAAATTTGAATTATATGCGTAAAAATTAAAAATTTTATAATATACTTATTTTTTAAAAAAATTAAATCCTTAAAATTTTAGGTGAACAAACATACACGTAAAGTGGCTGTGGGGACCGGTTGGTCTCATGGCGCGTTTACCATAATGCCCTTGATTATTGTATAAGCAATGGGTTTGAGTTTGACTCCGCCTCCAAAAAGCATCTCTTGGACTTTTTAATTATCCACGACTACGTACGCGGTATCTATTTATTATAGTGTTTGTGAACATAAAATTTTACCCTAAAATTTTAACATCATTACATTCTCATTCTCTCTCATTCATTTTTTTCTAACTTTTTTACTAACTTTTTTACTTTTTACCAACTTTTTCACTTTTTCACTTACTTTTTTATTCTCTCTCCTTACTTTTTATCTAACTTTTTACTGACTTTTCACTTTTTCATTATCTCTCCTCATTTTTTCACAAACCCTAAAATTTTACTTACACAAACACTGTGTATATTTGTCTTGTTTTTCGTTAATGACTTTTTCTAATGACGAGTCAAAGGGAGATCAAAGGGAATTCTCTTTTCAGAAGTTGTTTTGCAGCCATTTTTATTTGCTAAAAAATAAGATACTTTTTTATTATTTTAAATGCATTTTTTCACAATCCAAACAATATTTATTTCGATGAAGTTGTGTTTCAATTAGTGTAGAAACCATTTGGATTGACATGATATTGTGACAAAGGTTTACTTGTAAATACCTTGAAAGCATGAGAAATTAAGGTCAAAGGAGAAGCTTCTTAAATGAGTAGTCTGCTTCAGAGTTCACCTGTAGTTTGTAGTAGTTTACCTGGAGCGTAGAAACGGCAAGTCTATTTTAAATGAAAAGGCGCCCCACGGGTAACAGAAGAGAGAGACTTGGTGGCTCGTGAAAAAGAAGAAAAAGGTGATAAAAGAGGCGGTGCGTACCTGACTAAAAGAGCTAGAGAAACAAAAGAGAAAAAAATCAAGATTTGCGCAAAGGAGATCCAAGAGAGCAAACTCATAGATCTTGATACTTCTAGCCTTTGATCTATTGTTGTGAGGATTCATCTTGAAGAATACTTCCAGATCTGAAGAATCTTTAGTTGTTGATCACTTGTCCTCATTTGTGATTGAGGAATTTCGAACACCGGACGTTTGGACGTTCTTGGATGGAATCGTGGTAGCTTGAGTGGCTCAAGTGGATTTGCTGCGAAGAGTAAGTTGGGAGTGGTTGGGATCGATGGTATTCATCCTCTGCAGAGGCAGATTCAAGAAGGTATCTTGAGTAAGGTTGCGTGTCCTATAGATTAACTAGTTTGTTAGATCTATAAGATCACGTTGTAACTGAGGTCGTAGTTTGTAGTAGTTTACCTGGAGCACAGAAACAACAAGTATATTTTAAATGAAAAGGCGCCCCATGTGTAACAGAAGAGAGAGACTTGGAGACTCGTGAAAAAGAAGAAAAATGTGATAAAAGAGGCAGTATGTACCTGACTAAAAGAGCTAGAGAAACAAAAGAGAAAAAAAAATCAAAATTTGCGCAAAGGAGATCCTAGAGAGCAAACCCATAGATCTTGATACTTATAGCCTTTGATCTATTGTTGTGAGGATTCATCTTGAAGAATACTTCCAGATCTGAAGAATCTTTGGTTGTTGATCATTTGTCCTCATTTGTGATTGAGGAATTTCGAACACCGGACGTTTGAGCGTTCTTGGATGGAATCGTGGTAGATTGAGTGGCTCAAGTGGATTTGCTGCGAAGAGTAACTTGGGAGTTGTTGGGATCGATGGTATTCATCCCCTGCAGAGGCAGATTCAAGAAGGTATCTTGAGTAAGGTTGCGTGTACTGTAGATTAACTAGTTTGTTAGATCTATAAGATCACGTTATAACTGAGGTCGTATCCAATGAAGGATACAAAGACCAGGTGATAAACACCAGCGAGATCCAATAACGGATCAGAGAAAGCCGATATATGCTTCATGCAAAGTAGTGGGAGCAGCGGCCGGACTCGGTAGACGCATCTACCAGGACCTTTACATGCCAGTAAAGAAAGCACCACAGCCTGGTACAGAAGGCCCATACAAAGGCAGATAAGATCCACAAGGGATCAGATAAAGCTCACGCAGGAGCCGAACCAAAACACACCAAAACAAAAAATAGACCAATAACCACAAAAAATAGACGGAACCAGCAACACCGCCAGCAAACGAGCAGATAGGCTGAGCCACCGCCATCTCAAGAAGAAGCACCGGTGCGTGTACACCAAGCGCCACCAAAAAGCACCAGCGCGTGTATACCACGCGCCACCAAAAGGCAACAAAAAGGAGACGTTGGGCTCGCCAAGGAGAGCAGGACCAAAACCAATGAAAACCGTCCGGAATAGTGAGCACAGAGATGGGCGCGTGAGATCCACGCGCGGCGCGTAGCGCTCGTGAGACCTCACGTGCCGTATGTTGTAAGACTCCTGGCTCCTTTTTAATTTAAAAAGCTTAACCAGCAGGAGAGCTATACCTGCCAAATAAAAGCCTTACTACAAAAATTGCTATATCAGGCAGCTTCTTAATTGTAAAAAACACCCAATACAGGGAGTGTCATATCTCGCTGCTCTCCCTCCCTTAGTCTCTTCTCTCTCTCTCTCAAACTATCTCAATAATGATCTTTTAACTACACCTTTCTTAATTCTTGCCATATATCATGTAATTCCTCCATGATTTCCTAGCTTTTTTTTTTTTAATGAGTGATTGATTTCCTAGCTTTTCTCAAATAACACAAGAACACGATACCAGCTGGACACCGTACTCAATTTCTATGTAAACAAGTGCTTGATAGTGATAGTGTCATTCATGACACGATATCGATTCATTTTAGGTGAGTTAATTATCATTACTATTTTTTAATAATAAAGGGACTCACGGTAAAATCAGTCTTTGCCTACTTAAATTCGGGACAACCTTGTAGTATGGAACTCCTATGGCAGTAGTAGAGCACACGAGGTTCCCAAATTTGGCCAAATGCCCAGCAGGGCTGAGGGAGAGTGCTATTAGAAGCAAGACCAAGCAGCCATCCACTAGGCCAGAGAGATTTTAGGTCAGTCTATTAGGAAGGCATAAATATTGTATCAAATCAAGTGAGAATAAGATGGACAATGTGGGGTTTTCCTAGATGGAAACACGTGATTAATTTGGACGAGATTAACAACTATAATATAACAAACACCAAAATTAATTTGTAAGTGGGACGGTCGATCGTAGATCGTAACACGTACGTGAGTTAATGACAACTGTATATAGGTGTGATCCCTTGAGAAAAATTTTACTTGGTGCAATATTATTTCGACATCAAATGCATGTAATGTCCATGTCAAGAATAGCAACTATTGACCACAAAAATAACGCATACGCAAATGCTGTCTCGAGTTTCGGCATACACGTACGCTACCAACTTTTGGGTCCATTTCTAGCATATGAATTAGAGGCGTCGTGTTCTACGTAGAATATAACTATAGAGAACATGCTCCCGAATCTTCCATTCTGAAGCGTCAATCACAACTTGTTTCTTTCACCTTTTCTCGTTTTCAAATTTCTCCACTACTTCGTCATAAGGATGCTGTCACCGTTAACCCATAGCTCCAAGTTGATGCTCTCTTTAAGAATGGTAGGTCGTGTTGTTAGAGAGTATAATTTAAATAATAAATTTTTTTTATGAGCTTAAACTTTTGAGATGAGTGGTAGATTTATTATGTATCAGAATCAAGGTCCTAAATTCGAGACCTGACTCCGTACTATTTTTTTAAGCGCCTCTTGATTTATGTAGTTGTAAAATCTGTATTTTTTGTAATATTATAAATGAAATTATATAAGTAGAAGCTCACAATAGTTAAATTATAGGAAAATTTTGAGAACGCATCATAAATATTCTAATATTTAGAACCCAAAAAGAAAAAACTACTGTGTACATATATATATATATATATAAATGCAAGGATATGGATCAGTCCAATATATAGAGAGAATAAATCGAAATTTAAAGTACTAATGAATCCGTGGTCATGAAGAGAGCAAAAAACAGCTGGAAGGAAATTATGGAGGGATCAGAATGGCGAACGGATGCTCACCGTTAAAACTCGGATTTCAAAAGACAAGAATTAGAAAATATTCGTTCGTAAAATTAATTAGTCAAGGTGAGTAGGACTCAAAGCATATATAAAGATAAAAGAGTGTGTATTATATTCTTCCGTATAACTTTCTTTGGAGCAAGTGATGATTGCATTGCATTGACGCAGAAAAACCGCTCTATTGAGCCTCTGAGCGAAATGCTCTCTCTGACCTATTCCGCTACTGGTGATGGCTTCACCTGGAGCTTTACGTTTCCCTGTATGACCATGCTGTGGTCCCCTCATCAAATGTCCTTTTATAACCTCCATTATTCTCTCTCATTACGTAATCTTTGTGAAGGATGTATATGTGATTGCATATTCGGTTACGTTCTGTTTGTGGATTCGAATCCGTTTTATTCGAATCTTTTGAATTCGGATATTGAGTTTGATTTGCTTTTACAAAGTTTATTGGCGCTGGCTTTTGGAATTGGCTTCTTTTTTCTTGTGGAGGTTTTTACTGTCAAGGAAGGATTATTCCAGATCTGGCTGGAATTGAGCGGGTGGAAAGAGTGGTTAACTCTTGCAGACGAAATGAGTAGTTCTAAGAAGCCTATGAGTGATATGGAAGAGCTTACGGAAAGAACGCGGAATATATCGTGGGAGGATGTTTCAGGTATATTGAAGGTAAACAATGAATGTATGAAGGATTTTGAAAACCTTACTTTGGTTGGACGATTGGTAGCTAGGAAAATTATTCCTAAACCTGTTATTTTTCCTCTCATCAAGGCTGGTTGGAGGTTTGCTTCTCATCTTCGTATAGAGGATGCAGGACCAAACCGATTCTTATTTTCATTTCAATCTTTAGAGGAGAAGGAACGAGTGAAGCGATTAGCTCCTTGGAATTTCAAAGGTTATCTAATGATTCTCAAGGAGTGGAGGAAAGGAGAGACTATAGATGAAGTGGAGCTTTCACAGGCCCAATTTTGGGTACAAATCCATGGATTGCCTCGGGAAAGGATGGATGAAGAAAATGCATTGCTCCTGGGGAGTAAATTGGGGATAGTTGACAAAGTTGATGTGGTGGAGGGCAATAAACCTTATCTTAGGGTGAAGGTGCATTTTGATATTGAGAATCCACTTCAACCGGGGTTCAATTTACAGAGGGATGGATATTCTTCTGTGTGGATTCAATTTAAGTATGAAAGGCTTTCAAGTTTTTGTCTCATTTGTGGTCGCCTTACTCATACAATGGGTAATTGTACAGATGCTGATCATCCTTATCAATATGCTCTGGGTGAAGAAATGAGGGGAATGATTCCGTTTGATGAATTGGAAGTTCTTTCTCCTTTAAGAGGACGAGGGGGAAGAGGGGCCTGGGAGGGAAGGAATTTGGGGAGGGATGGAAGTTCTAAGGGAGGTGGCTTGGAAGAAGGTTATCGGAGACTGAGCAATAGTCCGAATAGTGATCGGGATTCCAGAATCATCTCGAATCAATCTACAAGGTCTACGTATGCACATCGAGGTCCAATGGTGGATAGTTGGATGGGGAAAAGCATGTTGAAAGAGGAAGTGATGATTAAAAAGAATCAATCAGAGGCTGGAACACAGGGTGGGCTGAAAGAAATAGTATCTGAACAACAAGGCTCTATGTTAGTGGGCCAAATTGGAATGATGGGCTTTAAAGGTGATAGAGGGACTGATTTTCGTAGAGATGAGATTTATCAGGAGACTAATGTTAGTTTGAGTGGGCTGAAGTCAGTAGATGATATGACAAAAAGCAAGAATGATCCTAATGAAGAAGGAGGGCTAAAATTAAAACGTGGAGGAGCTGTCTTATGTGATCCTGAGTCTCCTTTGAAAAAACAGAGGGAGCTTTCAGAGTCGCTGGTACTACCAATCGAAGAACCTCTCGGGTTGCTGTTTACGCATGGAGTGGGCAAGGAAGAAGTGGTCAGAAAGAAGAAAAAATTTTGACCAAAGAAGAAGTTGGAGGCGCTGGCTTTGACAGAGGAGGCTAAGAATGTGGTTCAGGAGGTAAGTAATGTTTCGGCTGGGGTGGCGGGCCTATATCTGCCCCCAACCCTGCCATGAGTCTTATTTCTTGGAATTGTCGGGGTCTAGGGAGACCTGCGGCATCAAGAGTCCTAAGGCTGCTGGTGAGAGAAGTGGATCCTTGGGGCATCTTTTTAATGGAAACAAAAATAAAAGATGATCGTTTGGGGTTGATTTTGAGGGGTTTGGGTTTTTCTTTCTTCATTTTTGTTCCTCCTATTGGTTGTAAAGGAGGCATTGCTTTTTGTTGGCGTCCTGGGTTACATTTTGATGTTCTGCAAGCTACTGGTTCTTTTTTTCATTTGCTTATTAGACCTGGGAATAATCGGGCGGATTTTATGTGTTCATTTGTATATGGTCCTCCTTATTGGAGGCTTAAGGAGAAGTTTTGGGAGGAATTGATTTCAGTGGGGGGTAAGGAGTCTATTCCCTGGGTTTGTACTGGAGATTTCAATGAGGTGTTGAAGGCTGATGAGAAAAGGGGTGGAAGGGTGGTGGTGGGTTCCTCATCTAGAGGACTGAGGCATTTTATGGATACTATGGGTTTTGTGGATTTGGGATTTTCGGGTAGGAGTTTTACTTGGAATAATGGGAGATCTGGGATGGCTAACATTAGAGAGAGGTTGGATCGTAGTATTGCAAATGTGCAGTGGCGTATGGAGTTTTCTAATGCTAGGGTTCAGCATTATTCTGTGACCAATTCAGATCACATTCCTCTTCTTCTCAGTATTTCGGGTGGAGAGGTTTTGATGGCTAAGGGATTCAAGTTTGAAAAATTCTGGGCTAGGGAGAAAACTTGTTTTGGGATTATTGCAGATATTTGGAGAGAGCATAGGGTGGGGAGTCCTGATTGGGTGTTGTTTTCTAAAATTAGGGCTGTGAGGGGGGCACTTCGGAAGTGGAATAAATTGGTGTTTGGTGATATTAATATGGCTTTAAGTAATATCAAAGAGCAATTGAGTTTATGTCAACAAGGGGTGCCCTCTGATGAAAATTTGGAGTTGGAAAAATGTCTGTTGATTGAGTTGGATGAACAGCTAAAAAGGGAGGAGATTTTGTGGAAACAGAAGTCTAGGGTCTCTTGGCTCTCTTCTAGTGAGCTAAATACGAAATATTTTCATGCTTCAACAGTGATTCGAAGATGCAGGAATAAAATTTTGGAGTTGAAGAATGGTAATGGGGAGTGGATATCTGGTCGAAGATTGATTGGAGATGAGTTGATAGATTTTTATTCATCTCTTTATACTACTGCAGACCCTTTGATTCCTCATAATCTTGATAATCTGGTTCAGGAGGTAATTACTGAAGATGAGAATCAGATGTTGATCCGGGTGCCTGATGATAAGGAAATTTGGGAGACATTGAAATGTATGCATCCGGAAAAAGCACCGGGGCCTGATGGAATGACGGTATTCTTTTTTTGTCAGTTTGGGAGATAGTTGGAGGTGATGTCATTGCTTATGTACAAATTTGGTGTTGATTCCTAAAACTGATAATCCTTCATTGGTGGGGCAATATCGCCCAATCAGCTTGTGTAATGTTATATACAAGTTGATCTCAAAAATTCTGACAGATCGTCTAAAGAGGGTATTGTCAAAAATCATATCACCTTATCAGTTGGCTTTTGTGCAAGGTCGTTTAATTCAAGACAATTATATAGTGGTTGCTGAGGTGTTTAATGGAATGAACCATAAGAGAGGTAAAGGAGGGTGGATGGCGATCAAAGCGGATATGGAGAAAGCGTATGATCGAGTGGAATGGGCCTTTATTCTTCTTATTATGCAAAAGCTTGGGTTTCATCCTATATGGGTTAGCTGGATAAAGCAGTGTATTTCCTCTACTAGTTTCTCTATTTTGCTGAATGGTAGTCCTTATGGGCATTTTTCTCCCTCGCGTGGGCTTCGTCAAGGAGATCCATTATTACCCTTATTATTTTTGCTGTGTTCTGAGATGTTATCTAGAATGCTTATCAAGGAGGAAGGGGCTGGAAGGCTTAAGGGTATTAAGATTGGGAGGCAAGCACCGGTTATAACTCATCTTCTTTTTGCGGATGATCTTCTTATTTTTGCTAAGGCCAATTTGAGAAATGCCCAAGTTTTGGATGAGTGTTTGGAAAAGTATATGAGTTGGTCTGGTCAAAAGATAAATAGGGCCAAATCTTCCATTCACTTTAGTCGGAATTTTTGTGGAGCTGATGTTCTAAAAATATGTGATCTGTTGCAGTTGAAGAAAATGCCTCATAAGGCTAAGCATCTTGGTCTTCCTCTGATTTTTTCTCGATCAAAACATAAGGCGTTGGGTGAATTGAAAGAAAGATTGTTTGATAAGATTGCGGGGTGGAGAGCAAAGGTTTTATCCCAAGCTGGAAGGGGTACATTGATTCGTAGTGTGGCAACTCCTATACTCAGTTATTCTTTGAGCTATTTGGCTATGCCAAAGAGTTGGTGTTTGGAGATTGATAGGAGCTTGAAGAATTTCTGGTGGGGATACAAATCTGATCAGGTGCATCATTTGACTCTTAAATCTTGGAGTTCAATGTGTATTCCTAAAAAAGAAGGTGGGATGGGGTTTAGAAAAACTCATGATTTTAACCAAGCTTTGCTTACTAAATTAGCTTGGCACATTGGTACAAATTCTGATGCTTTATGGGTTCGAATTTTAAAAGGGAAGTATTTGAATCATGTGACATTTTGGGAGGCAGAATGGTGTTCACAGGCTTCTTGGGTGTGGAAGGGTATATTAAAGATGAGACAAAATCTTGGAAAAGGTTTTTGTTTCTTGATTGGTAATGGGGAGGATGTTATGGTTTGGAAAGATCCTTGGATTCCCTTGCTACCAGGATTCAAACCTTCTCCAAAAATTGATTCATCTGGTGTTGCTGAGGTTACCAAAGTAGCTGAGCTTATTGATTCTTCTACTGGTCAGTGGAATAGAAGTCTTCTATGGACTATTTTTCCTCCGGAGCAAGCTGAAATCATCACAAAAATTTATATGAGTGGGACTAATAGGGCTGATCAAATAATATGGACATTGGAGAAGTCTGGTAAATTTTTTGTCAAATCATTGTATAAAGAACTGGTTAAGTCAAAAGTGGTTTTGACTACTAATATTGAGCCTAAATGGTGGAGGAAAATGTGGAGAATGAAAGTACATGAGAGGCTGAAAAATTGTTTGTGGAAGCTACTATGGTCAATTATTCCTACTAAAGGAGCTATTGCTGATAGATTGGGGGGTAGGGAGCCTGATGAAGTAAAATGTGTTTTGTGTGGAGAAGGAAAGGAGACGATAAAACATTTGTTGTTGGAGTGCATGGTGTGTCGGGTTATATGGAGTTTATCTCCATGGGCACTGGATATTTGTGCTTTTCAGAATAAACCGATGTTTGGTTGGCTTTCAACAATCATTGATCCTTCTCTTCTTCAAGAATTGCCTTCTAAAGATCATCAGTGGTTTCAACTATTTGCATTGATAGTTTGGGATTTAACTTGGTGGACCCGTAATCAAATGGTGCATAATGGTGAAAAATTAGATGTGTTACAACTGAGCTCTAGAATTCATAGAGTCTGTAGAGAACATATGGCAGCCTGGAAGTGTAAGAAGGACTTGGCTATGTTTAACAGATGGAGGCCTCCAGATGAAGATTGTTTTAAAATCAACTTTGATGTGGCGGTGAGGGAAGATTTTGCTGTGGGGGCTGCAGTGATTAGAAACCATATGGGTCAGATTATTGGGGCTTGTGTTGAAAAAATATTAATTGAGGATACTGAGGAGGGTGAAATATGGGCAGCACAGCTGGGGCTATTAAAGGCTAAGAGATGTGGGTTAAGGAAAGTAATGGTGGAAGGGGATTCAATGTTGGCTATTGAAGCTATTAGAAGATATCCTGAGAAGAGGAATTGGAGGTGTCATGGAAGAATTGGTGATATAGTTGGATTAGCAGCTGAGTTTTATTCTTGCTCTTTTTCTTTCATCTATCGTGGTGCTAATGAGGAAGCGCACCTATTTGCTCGATGGGCTGCCTCTAGGATTATGTCTGGAGGCTACCCCGATGTTCATGAGCATTTTCCGAATTTGGCTTGGGTTTATGCTGGGACTGACCCCCCTAGTTTCTTTCAGTTGTTCTTTTCTAATAAAAGCTTTCAGTATTGATTAAAAAAAAAAAGTGATGATTGCATTGGGTAATAAAAGTCTTCTGTCAATTTATAATTTGACTTTTCCTTATATAAAATTTAAAAGATTATCATATTTTTTTCTCAAGAAACTGTAAATATATATTATTGGGCAACTACGGTTGTGTTTGCACCAAAAAATTTCACAAAATTTTTCACTATCTCACAATAAAATATTACAATATAATTTCTCTCTCTCCCATCAAATCATAACTTTTCACTACAAAAAATATAAAAAATTATCACTCTCTTCATTTTTTCACTAAACTCAATACCAAAAATTTTAACAGCTTAAAAATTTTCCAACACAAACCCTGGTTGCTAGCTGCAGTGTATCATGTGACCAAATAAGTTTGGCCCAATTGAACAAAAGTTTCATGCCTAATGGACTATTAATTGGAAGTAATTGGAACCATATTTTTCTCCTCGCTAATAAGTTTTTGTGACCAAATATCGGAGGCAACGAGTACTAAACGTTTTGGCTGATATAAGGAAGGAATCTAATAAGGTGTGTGAGTGTTAAAATTTTAGGATGTTGAGTTGGTGAAAAAATAAAGAGAAAAATGATTTGAATGAATTTTTTATACTTATTATAGTCAAAAAGAATGATTTGATGGGAGAGAATATTTTACAGTTGATCATAAATATTTTTTTTGCTAGATAATGGGGTGCAGGAAAGCACTCAAACTGCGTACACCGGGATTCAAATCCAATATCAAGTCTTCCCCAAAAAGAAGGAGGTGCCAATAGAACTAGAAACTCGCTGGCTGATCATAAATATCCTTAATTGCCATAAATATCCTTCGCTAGTTCGATCGGTTGCTGTAATATTAGCGACAAAAGAAATGGCTAATCTCAAATAATTAACCTGAAAGAAATGACTATTGCGACGGGTGAATTTTCCTCCCAAGAGAATATTCGCCACAACAAACATGCCCTTGGACTTTCGTCTTTTTGAAGTTGAATAATTAACAATTATCTGCGACGTTTTCTAAAAGTGTCGTTGCCATCTATGGTCCTCCTCCCGTATTACCGTATATCTCTTCATCCCTGATTCCCGCCGCAGTAATATTAGCGACAAATTCGTTGTAATTAATGCGTACTCTGTACTGTAGTTGAGCTTGACAAACATAAGGCAGCTCTCCTGATTAAATAATTATATATTTCAAGCTTGAAAGAACCTCCCATGCAAGGTCGACCTCCAACCCTATCTCCCTTTTGTGTGTCTTGAGCGACAGAACATCTTGTTGTAAGGTTACGATCTTTCTCTGCCGATCTAATCTTTTTGCACCCTTTTCTTTCTGAAGAAAACCTTGCGTTGGCTTTCTCCAAGTATAGCTAGCTAACCACTGCTTCCGTACTTTGTTTCAATTGTCAATGAAAGGAATTATTTCCGACATAAAGCCAAAAGTAACTGCAGAAAATAAAGCAGACACCGTTACAGATACGAATCAAAGGGAGACTCGGAGAACTTATAAGTTTGCTCAAAGAAAAAGAATTTAAGGGAAAACATAGTGCATGCATGTGTACTCAATTGAAGGGAGAAAGCGAACAGATCGGTAGTAGTTGAATGGCAGGGCAATTCTCCTTTGGCGGAAATCAGCACTCATGCAAATGCACAACATTTCTGCCACAGGAGAATCGCCCTGTTATTCTTCTCTACAACATAAAGGACTCCTTTTTTTTGCCATTCAGCTCCAGATCTGCTTGTGTTTGCCAAAACTCCCATGTCGGGCCTCTTTTTATGCTTGGTGATCCGCACATTACATATGCATATTCCGTTCAACTGACCTGGCATATGCTCTGCATCATTCTGTTTAGATCTTCTTCTTCACTTCTGCTGTAGCCATCATGGTCCCCCTTCCCTTAGGGCTTTTTCTTTCATTTACCTTTTCATATCCATACAGATTTTAGACCTGTTTAATAGCAAAGGAAACTGATATCATGGGATTTTCAGAACAGGACCTCGACATCAATATTGCATCTTCTTCCATCTAATTTTGCTATATTCCTTCTAAAATTTTCCAAAAGCATCCAATGTACCCTGTTATGCACATTTTCCTTCACCTATGAGATTAAGGTCCAGATAAAACGGTGGGAGGGTTGTGGCGTAGGAAAGTTTATTTCTGTTAAATCTTTGTTGATCTCCTTCAAGTTGTTCCCTATCTTAATCTTCGGGCAAAAGTGAACCGACTTATGATACCAGAGTGGAGAAAGTTGAAAAGGCCAGGGCGCGCAAGTCAATTGTCCTTGTACTTCGATTATGAGATTTACCTCTTTCAGGAAGGGACACGTACTTTGACAATTACCTAAGAATGAAATCATTTTTAAGGAAGAAAAAAGACTTCATTCCCGAAAAATATAAATTCAAGAATCATTAGCATCCTTCACTATAATCTGGCCATTGCTTTTAGGCTACTGCGTATATATAGAGCTAGCTAGTGCATTCTGAAAACGTATGCATCTAGTATTCGCTCATGTAGTGTACACATCAACCTAGCTAGTATATGCCAGAAATGTCATTTTGCACATATCGTTAACAAATTGTCCTCACCATTATCGGCTATAATTGCAAAGAGAGAGAGACAAGAACATGCCATTGGATCTGGGAAAGGACCCAAGGTCTGGATCATTTTTCCTTCATCTAGCGTCCCCGAGGGTGCCACGTTAAATAACAAGATATGGCCGCTCAAGCTCGGTTCGGCTCCTCATGGAGCTGTTCAGGCGCAATTCATGTCCCACTTTTTTGCCTCTCTCGCCGTATCGGTCAAACTATTTAAATTAACGCAAGATCACCAGTATTCTGACCGGTACAACGGGAACTCCTCCTTCACTATAGTTGAATAGTATATTAATACCGTTACTAAGACAAAAGTGAGGCCCCAGTATTTGATGCTTCTCGGCCACCAAGTCCATAACCATTGAGAGTACTTGTGCTATTCTTCAACCCTTGGAGGAGTGAGAAAGCCTTCAAATTATTAAGGATGGACCCTCACTCGTCATGGAAGGATGGACCACACAAACCAATCCTGATGTTTGGAAGCGTAACCAAGGCATAGAACTCACATGGCCTGTATCATCAATATTGATAATTCTCGGCTCAAGTAAGAAGATTATCTCATCCAAATCTCATAGAACTCTTGTATCTTACCAGTGAATACGAGAGGCAGTTGTCTTATATATTAATGCACTCCTAATTGAATGGCAAGTAGAGTTATAACTGAAGAAAGAAACAGCTCGTCCTTTTTCTATTCATGATTGTGCATAATCCCATCATGTTTAACTGAAAAATTACCTGCTCCGGTCCATTCTAAGGGGTTTAAAAGGATTCCATCATTTGCCGTTATAAATTGAGCACAACTTAACTTTTAGGTTTACCATTTGCAAAATATCCGAACAATCTTCCCATAATTAATCCATGCAAAGCAGATCTGGGATTCACTTTGTCTGTGCATTAGCATTTAGACGATCTCCATACTCGATTCATCCAATGTGTACAATTCTTCTATAAGATTCAACGAGTTTGTCTTGATCTTCGAGCGTTGGTCTGGTTGAGCTTATTTAGTAATTACTCTGGTTGAGCGCATTCATAGATGGATTCAATGAATTATGCAGTACTTGAGATTTCGTTTTCATATTTTTAAACATTAATTTCAATTAATCTAATACTGTCATGCACGCAATTATAACCCAAAAATTACTCGAAGAAACTCATGTTTTCAGTGTACCCAAATGAATGCAAAACGAATTCAGTATTAGAAATAATATCATAATCAAATCTACAAGATTTGATATGATATTATTGTTATCAGATATCGAGTTTAAATGTCATATCTTTATCAAATCTCAAATATTCAAGTTTTGAATGTAGATATTCAAATTTAAATGTAAGAATATTTTACTAACATGTTTTGTATTGACTCTATAAATAAAAACCTTCAACTTGTAATCTGTATCGACTCATAATACAAAATACAGTCATAGAGACCTTCAACTTGTAATCTTGTTACTATTTCATTTCTCTCCTCTCTTCATTCTAACATTTTTTATTCTTTCGGTCCTATTTCCTCTTGAAAAGAATATTGATGAACTTCCGTACTCTTCCATACAACGTCTTCAATGATCCAGTTAAGGGATTACAGAACCATAAGAAGGGCCTTAATTTGTGGAGAAACGTGAAAACTGATGATCCGAGTCCCTTTAATTTGATGTTATCTGGAACTCATTACTAAATAACAACGACAAATTAAGGGGGAAAAGAAAACAATTTTCATTTCAACTCTAATTTTTGAGAAGATCAAATTAGTAAGCTATCATATCTATCACATTTTTCAGATCCCTATTTTGCCTTCAGCAATTCCAGATTTACATAATCTTGAAAATATGCGCCAATGTCGGAAATTTTCGCATTAAACTACTGCTCTCATCTGATTGTCCCTGCTGCTACGATTTGCATCTAGAAAATCACGGACGACTTCCATTAGCATTCACCTGCCAAAAACAATACTCACGATTATCATGACAAGGGAAATCGAATTATTATGAAAAAGACACAGATTTAAATCATTACAACTTGTTTGTTGCTTTGATTGGCAACAAAAATTGAAGCGGGTTCCATGAAATTACTATGTGCGGGTGAATGGCAGGGCAATTCTCCTTTGGCAAAACAGAAGTCTGCATTTTGCACGTTCTCTCTGCCAAAGGAGGACTCACTGTTATTCCCGAACCCCACAACTGCATGCACCCCCTTCCATACTATCTCATGCTCGAGTTGCTACGCTAATTCAACAGTTCTTTAATTTATACTGCGGGATTCGCACCAGCATTGGGATATGCCGGGGAAAGAAATGGGATATGCCGGTACAATTCCTGTAGAGGTTCCATTCTCGTAACTTCATGGCCACGTGGTCCCAGTTCCCTCTCACCATCACTCCTTTACCGAAGACGAAGGGCTTGACAGTATCTTCATGACAACTTGTAGTTGGGATTTTAGTTTCCTTTTCTTTTCTTTCGACACATTAATGAAAATGCTGATAGACACTTGCTATCATTAATGTGCCGGTATTTAATATACCCTTCATGGGCAGGGTTTATGAGGGAAATGCTACAACCTTTCTGTACCTTCTATTAGGATGGCTAATAACAATATTAATACCAATAATGATAACCATCACCATCTTTATTACACTACCTACTTACTTTGTAGCTCGATTTTTATTAAAAAAGATAGGTACCTGGCCATTTTTGCAGACAAAGGCAATCCATGCATAAATCTTGTTTAGCAAGAAAATCATTTCATGATTTCATGTTTATCTAAGCAGAAAGCAAATCATTATGAACTCATCTTTTGCTTGTTTCTCAATCCACTACAACAGATTACTGAGTTTTCCAATTATATATGTCAGTTTAGATATCATCCCGCGTTTGTAATGGGCTAATGGCTATGAGGATTGCCCCGCATAAGTATACAATATTGAGTCTATCGTATTAACTTGATGAACTTGCACAACCAGATAAATTATGTTGCTATCATAATCGTATTTATAAAGTGAAATTTCAGTTCTCTTCGTGGAAGCAGGCACATAATTAGCGACTATACATAAAAGTATAAAACCTTGAACCTTGTACATGTTCGATATTCTCTTTCACGTATGAATATGTGCATTGAAAAATAAATACCTAAAAGGAAATCCGCAGGCATATTCAGCTCTTGATTTGATTAAAAAAAAAAGCTCTTGATTTTCATGTATGGGTATTCACTTTTCAGAACCTTTTGACTCATGACGGAACAAAAAGTGGAAAAAGGAAAGCTAAAGGTCAGACACGAGGGTAAGAATGACGGCCAGCGTTCGGTTGACAAAGAGAGCATACCAATAAATATCCTCGAATATGCTCCGTCCGAGTCTTATTTTCACATTTCTCGGCTAGTATCCAATGGCGTCAACTAGCAGTAAAAGTGATGCAAAAAAGCTTGATGCTTCCATTTCAGATACATGTGGCCTTCCACTAGTTCGTGTTAGTCTTTGAAGAGGATCAAGTTGATCCGGACCACACTGTTACAGAAATTTCCTCCACTAGTTCTTGGCATGATGACCTTTCAAATATGAAATACTGAGGTTAGATATAGAAAGATCAAGATCAACAGAGGATGATTTTTAAAAGGTGGCAGCTGGCATGCATGCATGCATTCGCCACAAATGTTAGGTTGTCGGATATGTTGGCAAAGAATACAGGCCAAGGTTCTCTGTAACTGTAAGAGAAGTCGCGGGCAGCATGACTACTCGCGCAAGATATTTTCTTGAACCATCTACAGGAGGGGACGTAAAGAAAACGATGTTTTAAGATAACGAGAGAATGATCTCGTCGTGGAATACTACTCAAAAGCAAGCATCTTCCCCTACAAATAACCAAAATATCGCAGAAAAAGCTGTGGAGAATTAAACTTTTCACATGGGAATCGCGTTCCAATACAAAAAGGTCAGCCTGCCAGTTAGCTCCCTTTGTTCAAAAGCGAGCAAAACATTGCGAAAGGGGCGCGCAGTTGCCTTTCTTCTGGAGAAGTGAAAGAACTGTTGCCTCTAACAGTACAAGTTAATTTTTTTTTTCCTTAGCAACTGTACAAGTTAATTAATAATTAAAAGAAACGCAGAGGGCAAAGTTCACTTATCTCCTCTTTTCTACAGTGTCTCTTTTCTTTAAAAGGATGCTTATATCTGTCAAATGCATCCTTTCAACGAGAATGAATTATTTACAAAGATAAATTGTGCAGATCTGTGTAAAAAGACGGTTCTGATTTAAAGATAAAAGGGGTAAACTCATAGTTAGCCCTTTATGTTTGGGCAAAAATCATAGTTAGCCCCATATTTTTGAATTCAACAATTTGATATACATAACTTTTAAAACCTATCAATCTTCGCCCCCCGTCTAAATTAGACGTTAAATCAGACGGAAAAGTATGAAAAATAACCAAAATGCCCCTCCAAAATAAAATTACTAAAAAAATTCATTAAAAATAAAAAAATGATATTTTTTCAAAAATTAATATTTTTAAATAAAACTATATTGAAACTCTATTTCAATAATATATTTATTTTAATTTATTTCTTAAATTTATATTTTTATTTTATTTTAAATTTTAGCTTTGGAGGGGCATTTCGGTCATTTTGCATGAATTTATGTCGGACTTAACACCTGATTTAGACAGGGGCTAAGTTTGATAGGTTGTGAAAGTTATGGGTCTCAAATTATTGGATTGAAAAATAGGGAGCTAACTTGATTTTTGCCCTAACATAGGAGGCTAACTATGAGTTTACCCCAAGATAAAAATTCAACATTTCAATATTTACCATGTCATTGAGGTCAGGAGACAAAATGATGTGCGTGATTCAATCTTGGCTTGAATCATTACATGACTCGACCAATTTTAGAAGGTTGGATATACGTACATATTTAAATTTTAACGGTCACTTTTCATAGCTTGAGTTTGTCTTTGGACTGAATCATTTCTCTTTAATGAATGCTATAAGAACATTGGCTAGCTAGCGCTACCAGGGCTCATATATATTGTGTAATGTCGTTATCTGTCCGCATTGATTCCTACATGTTTTCGATTTCATAGGGTAGCTCTATCTTTCCATGAAATTCTTCCCTAAATATTGATTTTAAGTCCTGCATTACGTGCTTACGCACGTGCTTGCACAATACTTAAACAGAAATTATAAGAAGAACAAGAAGTACGACTTCTTAGACACAGCAAAGAGCATTATTATGCGCATATTCTCTAAAGAAAATCCACGTTTCATTTTCCTTTCTCCGGCCCAAGGGAGATCGATGTTAATTTTCGGTGGCAAACCTAGTACAGAAAAAGAGCTAGGGCTGCGTGAATTCATGAAGCCAGAGGACCACTTTACAAGTTACCGCCTACCGAACAAAGGATGTGCTCAGGATATCCTGTTTGCACGGCGAAGGCCGCGGGACCTTTGTCATCAGCTATATATATATATGCAGACCCAAAGCTGTTCATTAACGAAATGAATCAAGTGTCTGCATGGATGCATTACTGGGCAATTACTCTTTTGGCAGTTGGCCACTCTCTAGCTGCTACGTGATTAATCTCACAAGGTACGGAGATTAGTTCACTGCCAAAGGAGATTTGCCCGGCAATTCAACTGTGTAATCCTTCAGTAGCCTAAATATCTGACGACCCCAAGGTACGCAATATTTCCACTATATATATATATATATATGGCGAAGCGATATTTGATGTTGATAATGCATACAGCCATCAGGCATGTTGCATTTTAAAATTAAAAAAAAAAATCACACCATTGTTATGTTATAATGGATGATCTAAATTTACCTTTTAAAATTGATTCAGACCAGCGTCCAGTTCAAATTAAGCTGTTATAATGGATGATCTAAATTTACCTTTTAAAATTAAAGAAATATAAATACTCAGCTAAGTTTAGTCTGAATCTTTTCCGGTGTATGTATTGCACTCGCTCATGTGATTATTGCAAATATACCCAAGTCTAGGTTGTGAATTTTCTCTTGCATGCTCAATTACATGCACAAGAAACATGCGCAAAGAGTTGAATTAATGTTTTGCAATAGAAAGATTGCTAGCTAGCTTTGATTGGCTCAAAGATTGCATATTTCAAACTATGAGTTGAGGCATGATGCATATATGTATATAGTGTGTGCTTTTGTATAAATGTTTTATATGTGAAATATAAATTTAGATGATTAAATTTAAATCTTTAAGCTTTTGAGGAAATAGATGATTTAACGAGAAATAAGATGTACTGAGCTCAAGCCTAATTTTGCTTTTTTACCCTCATTACAAATAAATATTATTTGTTTTGGGGACAATCGTAGATAATTTCGTGGCAAGATTTGGAATCTTGCCTATTGCTCTCTCACTCTCTCACTTATTACTCTCTGCAATTCGGTCACCTGAATTGCAGATGAGCCTGGTCCGGTATAATGTATCCTCAGCAATCAAACGTCACTCTACTAGCAATTTTTTATGCCACTCTACAAGCAATTAATTTGGGATAATAGTTAATTACAAAATAAATATTGGGATCATAGTCATAAAATGGAAAATAAGAATTTGGGAACAGCAAATTTGTATAAATCAATACTCTATCAGCTTATCAGAAAAATAAAAGGAAAGTAGAAAATAATTAATAATTTCAAAATTGGCAAAAGAGAATATTCCAAAGATCACACTATTTTGCTCCCACATGTAGAGTGGCTATGGGGACCGGTGGGTTTCATGGCGCAAGTGGGAATTGACTTTTCTTCAATCAACTACTAATCATTCAACTCACGGGTTGTTTCGATGAAGTTGTGTTTCCATTAGTTTTATGAACTCTAGCGTGAAAACCCTTATTTGAAAAATCCTAAGATATCTAATTTGGTACTATAAAATAAAGAAAAAAACACACACACACATATTAAGCTGAAGAAGACATGTAACAACTAGCATGTTTCATATTTAAAAATGTTTCAAATATGTCATACATACTTACATGTGAACACCATAGAAGCAAGAAAGGAATAATCCTTTTCTAAAATTAAGATATAGAAAAAAAAAATGGTCGTGTTTCGACCCTCTAAAATTTGATGCTATTGCCCAACCGATCTTTTTGTTGATTATTAAATTACCCATGTGTTTTTTAATCCACCAGAGATGATTGCTTAAAAAAAAACACAATGATAGTAGTGTCATTGACTTGTAGGTAGGGGGTGTCTGTCGGACTTGGCGTAAGCGGAATTTGTGAGTCCAACATCCGGTATACAAACTAGCATATGCTTAAAATAGGCTCTAATTCCATTATCGATTACTATCAATATCTAAATCGAAGTCCTGTGATTGAAATGGAAATTACATTACAAATATATAAATGAAAATTTAAAATTTATATTGCTTTATATCAACTCACTAAGTGATCGAAGTAAGATTTTGGAATAAAATGTTAATCATTCTTTAAATTAATACAACTTTATTATATTATCATCATATTAATTTTCATGACTTTTTCATTTAGCCCATGATATTTAAGAATTACCAACACATTATTCACTAAAGTAGAAAGTGGAAAAGGTGCAGACGAGAGAGATGACACTGGAAACACGTCCAGATTTTACCAGTTCTCCAACGTCTTGCTTTACCAGTTCCGCACCCCAATGTCTTGCTTTACCCCAGTTCTCCAATCCACCTCGAGGGAACACGCCCCCCACAGCACCTTTCATCCGGTAAAAAGCAGCAATGCCTTGCTTTACCCCAGTTCTCCAATCCACCTCGTGGGAACACGCCCCCCACAGCACCTTTCTTCCGGGAAAAAGCAGCACGCTTGGAAAATTAAACTAATACAAACTAATACAAAATTTAATTTGACCAGATGCAGAACGTGTTAGAACTAGTTGAAGACCGACAGGATATATAAGCCTATATTCACATAGCTCTCGTCGTACACAACCACTTAATCCTCTTCTCCATAGCCGCCAACAATGGACGCAGAAGAAGTCATAGAGCTCTTTGATTCTTACTGGTTTGGGCTCGAAATCCTCAAGAAACAACCAAATCTATCGAGTTCATCAGGTTCTGAATCAAACCCAGATCCCCCAATCCAAGAAAGGCCCTCAAAACCAGAGATCTCACGCATCCCAACTCTCCATAAAAGGTCCATGAGTGACCAATTGAGCTCCAAGGCAAGCTTCAACTGCGGCTCTCTTTCTCCAGCCTCGGTCCTCCCAACGGAGATTAGACTCCAGACCATCCTTTCGGGAAAAGAAGTCACTAAACCAGAGGAACCAAAATCGATGAATTTTGAAGCATCGTTCAAGAGAAAGGTCACAAGTCGTAGACGGCAAATAGGCGAAACCAAGAGCTTGTCTGAACTTGAATTTGAAGAGTTAAAAGGGTTTATGGATCTCGGTTTCGTTTTCTCGGAAGAAGATCGGAATTCAAGCTTGGCTGCAATCCTTCCAGGGTTGCATAGACTCGGAAAGAGTGACGGGGAAGACGAGGCTGTCCATGAGTCTGTAACTTCAAGGCCTTACCTTTCTGAAGCTTGGGAGCTTTTGGATTGGAGAAAGACAGAGAACCCATTGATGAATTGGAAAATCCCTGCTTTGAGAAATGAGATGGACATGAAAGATAATATCAAATGGTGGGCTCATACTGTTGCTTCCGCTGTTAGATGATGCAGTTTCCGGTTCAAGGTTTACCTTGTTCTTGTGATTTTCTTCCGTCTATTTTTCATTTATACGCCAATGTGCCCTGTCGGCAGAGACTCTTGTTTTTGCTTCTTAAATTCATTTTTCCACTGTACAAGTTGTAAATGTGCCAAAAGCCAGAAATTATTTTTATTGTATGCGGTTTCATTTAGACATCATTATTCATTACTCTTCTGTCAACAATAATTTTTTATTTTATTTTTTTGCTATTTAGAGGGGAAAAATAATAACTTTTTGCGATATTGTGATTGTCACATCAAAATGAGGGCAAAAATGTCACCAGCAGTAAAATTTGTTGCCCTCTATTTCAATCGAGGTAGACAACAAGTTGGACTTTGCACATGTGAAAATAAGCATTTTAATAAACTGTCACTCAAAAAGTCATTTTATTGGTTGCCTTTGTATATTTCAGACATAAAGCCTTGTATTTACGAGTAAAAGTTAAAATAGATCTTATAATTTTTTATTTATTTTTATATTTTTTATAATTTTTAAAAGATATCAATCATTGTCTTCATTTAATTTGCCCATTATACTAAATAAAATATGATCAAAATGCCCCTATAAAACAAAATTATTAAAAATATTGAAAAATCTAAAATAAAAGGGCAAAATACATTTTTTATCCACAAACTACCATAAGTTTTACACTTTGCATCCTACACTACTAATTTTGATACATTGCACCCTCTAACTACCAATTTTTGACATTTTGCACCCTATGTCAAATTTGTAGACTAAAATGATGGTAATACCCTTGACCCATTTTGCATATATTAAAGATATTGTTGTCAATTCATTAATTTATTAAGGGTATTTTTGTCAAATTGAGGGTGCAAAGTGTTTAATATTAGTAGTTGGAGGGTGTAATATGTCAAAGTGGGTAGTTTAGGGTGTAAAGTGTTTAACATTGATAGTTTGAAGATGCAATGTCTTAAAGATGGTAGTTTGGGGTGCAACGTGTCACTACCCTAGTAGTTTGTGGGTGAAAAGTGTATTTTCCCCCAAAATAAAAAAATAATATTTCCTAAATAAAAATATATAAATTCAATTTTTTTCTTTAAATGACATTTCGGTCGATTCACATCAATTCCATTTGATTTAAGAGTTAAAATGAACAGAGAGCATGAATCAATATCGATGTCTTTTTACAACTTATAGAGCATAAAATAAATTATAAAATCTTATTTAATTTTTATCCATAAATATGAGACACATGATATTTTCCCTCAATTATATCTTTACAATTGCATCTTCTAGATTATGTGAGTGTATGGGCTGGAAATGAATGAATTGACACACGAGTCCCTAAATTTGAATCAAAATTGATGGAGGAGGAGTTTTTCCTTACTACAAAAGCCCATAACCCAAGATCCAAAATAGTGAGACAAGGGTTAGCCCATTCGATATGGTATGTGTCCTTCAGTGATTGAATGTCCATAAAAAAGCCTAACATCAATGCTTTTATCTAGTAAAGAAATCTATGAAAGAAATTATGATTATTCTTTGATTGACGGTTAAGAAAGCAGAATAGAAAAGAAAAGGGTCAGTCAACTCAAGCCCTCAAAAAAAGAGATTATCTCTGACAAATGCCGACTTTGGATAAAAGGTGGATGAGACACATAAGGACCGGGGGAAAATAAGGTCGAGGCCTACCAAGCTCTCAACCCAGTCGGCAATGAGAGAGGATAAATAGAGGAAGAAGGGAGCAGGTGAACGCAAATTCTCTTTCATACTCTCTCTCACTGATAATCTAACCAGAAAATAAAATATATTAACGATGGCGACTAACAATGTCATCGGAGAAATCCTCATACAGGGAGGACTTTGAATTCTAGCTTGTTCACTCTGCTTGTAGGAAGAATGAATGAGAACTTGGACCTTTCAACCCATCCCAATTACTGAACTTCAAGTCTCTCTCCTTCGGGCTCTTGCCCCAGTGGACGCTGTGATAGACCAGTTAAAAATAGTTCCATAAAAAAAAATTCCAAATTACCAAATTGTCATATTTAGCTCCAAAATTGTTAAAATGAATTAATATTCACCCTGTCATATGATCCGACCGTTGACATAGGTAGAAAATAGGCTACTTGACTCGATATTGACGATTTCAAACGTAGAATCCTATGACGGGGTAAATATTGATTTATTTTGAAAGTTTTGAAGTCAAATGTGATTGTTTTAGTAGTTTGGATATAGTTTAAATTTTTTGATGTAGTTTATAAACTAAAAGTGAAGATAAACTTTAAATATGATGTGCTGTCGGTCCATTCGAGTGTTAAGTTTGTAGAAACTTTAGTGATCTGTGTAAAATCAGGGCATGTGCTTTTCTACAAGTCTTGGAATGATCCAATGATCTTCATTGTTTCTAAAATTTGTATCATTTGGAGAGCTTCTATAGTATATTCTGAAACTAAAGATATGATATTCTTACAATTTATTATTTACAATGTGCAAATCTTGTGATCCATATGATGTTTGATGTTTAGGCATAAGACAATTTGAATATCTAGATTTCGTCATGCCTTATCTAAAATTAAATGTATTCAAACCTATTTTCAAGTGCATATACTGTACAGAAATTTTATTTATTTTCTAAAATTTACCAAATATTCAAATATTTTTAAAAAAACTACAATCGGCAGAACCAAAAGAGTGCTGCTCCACTAAGCAGCTAATTAATGACTATTTGTGAGGTGGAATCTGATCTGATTGTTATGACTCAATTGTCGACGTGGCACGTGATTGGTAGTGAGGTATCGTGATCAGTCAGCCTTTGTGGTTACCATCTAAGGAGGGAGCAGATCGTATGGACTGATTTTTTAATTTTGTTTATAAACATATTTAATTCAAAATTATGATTAAAATAATAAGAGAATTTGACATTTTGGTCCTTGAGTTTATACTTCTTCGGCAAATGAGTCATTCACTTTCAAATTTCAAATTTTTAGTCCTTGAGTTTTTTTGTTTGACAAAATGGTCATTCCGTTAGGCTGCCGTCTATATGCTTAACAAATTTGAAGCGGTCGACCGGATATATGTGTCGAAAGTGAGCGGTCGACCGTTACAAATTTGCTGACGTGTCAAAGACATTCGTTAAGCATTTGGACGACAGACTGACGGAAAGACCATTTCGTCAAACAAAGAAAACTCAAGGACTAAAAATTTGAAGTTTGAAAGTGAAGGACTCATTTACCAAAGTGGTATAAACCCAAGGAAGAAAATGTCAAATTCCCAAATAATAATAATAAATTCAATTCAATTCATCAAATTATCTATTTTTATTATAATCAATATAAAAAACTAACTCAAATCATTTACTATTTTTCTTCTAAAATTCAATAAAATTTTAATCTACATCAATTTTTATAAATTTTATAAAAAATTTAATTTACAAACATGACCTCAGCTCTTATCATTGTTATTCTTATCTAAGGGCTAATTCGTCACTTTACACTTTGTTCTCCGGTTTGCATGTTGTTTTTAACCGTTGGCAACCCGCCGTCAATATAACGGCGCTGTGAATAGCCAACAGTCTAGGTTCAAATTAAAGAGGAGTGATACCTCACTTTCAACTTTCTCGCGTGGGTACCACTCACCAACCAGGGTAACCGATATATGCATTAATTAGTCGAAAGTTAAGATCATAAGATGTACTTGCCTCCACATCGCACACTCTCCAGTGCCACTGGTTTCTCGAAGAGACCAAATTATCCTCGAACGTTGTAACAAAATGGTGGAGTACGAGGACCGATTTTAGTCATTGAACAATATTAACAGCCTCTAAGCGAGAATGATGCGTTCCTTGTTTTATTCCTGTCACCTTTTCAATAGGGTCCATCCAACAATAATCACTGTAGCAAATCACGGAGCTCCCTCGGTTCTTTAATCATTATACTCCTGCTGGGTTTATGCAGCTTTGCCGGGTTTCCTTGGCTCTGTCAAGCTCTCTCTCATGGATGTTTCACGGGCCATAGAGAGCTTTGACTCTCTCTGGTTCTTCACCAACATCTTTTCACCTGGAAACCAGTTTTCAGGTTCCGCTATTGACGAAATCGCCATAGAAGACCATGTCAAAGAATCGCCCAAAGGAAAACTAGTGGGACCTATGTGCTCAGTCCTTCAAAATCAGCTCATTGAGTTGCCAGGTGCTGAGAATTTGGTCCCTATTTACTCTAAATGCGGCGAGTTTGCTGCCGAAGTCGAACCCCAGATAGCCCAAGTGGTTCAAGTGGAGTCGCTGGAATCCCAAAGGTCAACAGAGAAGCATGAGAGAGCGGGGGGACACGGAGAAGAAGCAAAAGAAGCTTATATCAGAGGAGGAGATTTCTCTTAGATCTTGATTTGGGTCTTGATGTGAAAGATGTTTCTGGGTCTTGGGCGTTTGTGGAAACATGTGGGCATCCAGGGTTTGGATGTCAGCCTCGAGACAGAATGCCTTCATTCAACGACAATATGGCCATGAAAGAGCATCTCAAGTCTTGGGCTTATGCAGTTGCCTGCACTGTCAGATAAACCAACTCGAAGGCAGGAAGCGGCAACTCTTAACTTATCATAGAAGTGTATCTCATCGTCATGGACATGCCATCTAATTTTTCGCCTTTTCTTTCTTGTTTCGTTCCTAACGTGACTTAAGGAATAGGGTAATCTGGGCTGACGTGCATTTATCAGAGTTCTTGTTAATTCCATAAAAAACTAAAAATTATGCTCTTTATTTTCCTTGATTGTGGGTTTGTCACTTTGTCTGGTTTTTCTTTTTCAATTGGCTGTTTTGTCCAATTCAAATGGGTCACAAACGGGTGGCGATGAGGAATGGCCTGGTGTTGTACATAATCTCTGCTCTGCTCCGTTCTTTAATTGATTTGGATAATCACCTAAAACTAAACCTCAAGCTTGGTGCTGATCTTGAGGAGGACAGCACTGATAGGATGGAAGCGGCATCCTTTTTTTTTTTTTTGCTTGAAGAGAGAAAAAGAGGAAAGGTAGGACAAACTCGTCAGATCGACCATGAAAACAACTAAACCAACTTCAGACAATTTGTATAAATATTAAGCTCTTACTAACCACATTCACATTTCATTGACCCCGGTCCCATTACGCAACTACCGTATTCAATGCGAAAGCTGTCTATTCTCTTACAGATCTGAGAAGCATTTCTTCAATTTGTTTGTGGGTCTCTTTCTATAATCATCATCCATTTGACAGTTTCCTCCTTCGTGCACAAAGTGTTGGCTTTGCCACCAAGCGAAAGGTTCAATCCGAAATAGCTTAAGCTGCAAAAGGTGGACACAAGCTTGAAGATGCAGGCTCTTTCCCATGGACAGCAATTCGAAATGACAGATAACATCACGTTTTTTTTCCACTTGCGTAAGAAGCACCCCGTACTTCACGTGTGTCAACTTTCAGAGGGAAAAGGTGTAAGATATCTCGGACAAAAGCAGCTTTCTTCAACATGTCAGAGCGTCCCTAATGCTGCATTAGTTGGGAACTTCGGATTGGTAACCTTTTTCTTAAGCTTTATTAAAACACTTTTGCAAACTAAAAGTGTTGATCATTTTTTTTTGGAATTCACACAGTAATTTTTAACCCCTTTTTTAAAAAATTACTGAATTTGTCGTTTTGGTTTCAAAACACTCGACACAATGCTATTAGATTTGTTTAACGAAAAATTTATCCCGCACTTTCTTCAACATGTCAGAGCGTCCCTAATGCTGCATTAGTTGGGAACTTCGGATTGGTAACCTTTTTCTTAAGCTTTATTAAAACACTTTTGCAAACTAAAAGTGTTGATCATTTTTTTTTGGAATTCACACAGTAATTTTTAACCCCTTTTTTAAAAAATTACTGAATTTGTCGTTTTGGTTTCAAAACACTCGACACAATGCTATTAGATTTGTTTAACGAAAAATTTATCCCGCACCATCGTAACGTGACACGTATCATTAAATAAATATAAATATAAACATTTTTTTAAAATAAAAAAACATAATTAATTTAATATATATATATTTTTTAAAAGGATTGAGGACCCCTGATCCGCCAGGGGAGGAGGAACTCCCCCGCTCCAATCGCCCTAGAGCCAGTGTGGAGGAGAGATTCCTCCTCCCTCCGCTGGCCGCCCAGTTCTGGGCGACCGTGGGTGGACCCCCTCCACCCGTCAACGTTTGGGTTTCGGGATGGGGGGAGGTCCCCCAACCACCACCCAGACCACTGCCTGGAGTGGAGGGGGAGTTCCTCCTCCCCCAGCGGCTAGAGGTGGAGGGAGATCCCCCTCTACTATGAAAGATCGGTGTCCCCGATCTTCATCTTTTTTTAAAAAAAATATATATATAATTAATTATATTTTTATTTAATTTTAGATTTATTATTTAATTTTAAAAATATTTATGACACATAACACATTTCAATTGGCGCGAGATGAATTTTCCATTAAACAAATCTAACGACGTTGGGTTAAGTGAGTTTCGGTACTAAAATGACAAACCCAGTGAGTTCTTTTAAAACTCATTGAATTTTTTAAAAGGTGCTAAAACCTTATGTGTGACTTGTAATTTTTTTTTTTGTCTATGACAAGTTTTTTGTTTGTAAAGATAATTAACATAAAATTTATATCTCTACCTATCAATGCAATTTCAAATAGGGATTTAAACTATCACGTTGAGCTCATTAACTTTCAAATTTTATCAATTTATGTTCCTAAAAAAGATTCAACTATCAAACTCGTGTCACATGTGTTTTGAATGAGCCACGTGACACAATTTTGACCCTCAATCTTTTTAGGGCGCAATTTGATTAATTAATGAAGTTGGAGGACTGAATGTGTCAACATTGATAGTTTAGATCCCTACTTGAAATTGCATTGGTAGTTAAGGGTCCAAAGTAATTTTTTTCCTAAATATATATTAAAAAAATCATTCAAATAATCTCTTTTTACTTTTTCAACCATTTTCGTTAAATTGTTTTCTTTTGTAGCTATTTTCAATAAAAATCTTATCAACCTTAATTTTTAGGACATTACCACATTGCAAACATGGCCGTACTATGTTTTTAAGATCTCCAATACCTTTTTCTGGATGTTTTCAAGTCGTTTAATGTTTTATGATCGGTTAGTACTTTGTCGCAGAACTTCATTCGACGTGTTAATGAACCCAGCTCCGTGCCGCTAAACCAAACCCGTATGGGTGTTTGAGTGTTGCAATTTTGAAGTACGAGAGTTGATGAAAAGGTAAATATAATTTAGGAGAGGTTGGGATCAAAAATCTCCTCTCGCCTTTTCTCTAGCGCCTTTGTTCCATTTTTCTCTTTTATTGCAGTCTCTGGGAAGGGAGAAGGAGCTTCGCCTCGGTCTCCCTTCCCTCCCTCTTTATCCTTCTCTCTTCATTCCTTCCGTTCTTTTTTCTGTGTTGTTTTTTCTTTTGTGGATATTTTGTTTTGAGAGAAGATACCCAAATCTATCACCTCTGTTGGCCAACCTCAATGTCTGCGCCCTCTCTTCTTCTTTATGGTTCTCCGATCTGCCTTCTTCCTTTTGTTTGGTGGCTTAGCCTCACGCGACTGCTCTTCACGCGCCGTCTAGGGTGGCGAGTGGATCTCATGCACCTCTCCTATTATGATCTTTGTTGGGTTTTCTTCTACCTTTTGCTATGAGCCCTTACGTGCTCCTGCTCTTCAGTCACCGGCTGTTGGTATGGTGCTTTGCTAAACCTCCTTCAGATCTGTCACTGCTCCATTCCCTGCAGCGTTCTAGTCTCTGGTCTGCGATTGTTGCAAATGACTCCAAAGTCGTTTGGAGTTCTTCAGTTAATCGCCTTCAGGGCGACCCTATCTTGGCTCTCGTCTCCGACCATGGCTAAGAGTTTGTTTTTTCTTTATTTTTCTGTTCTTGTATTTTGCAGTGGTTTATAGGGTTCCCACACCCTCCGATGTAAATGTATTTTGATTAAATGCTATGTTCATTTACTTAGAAAAAAAAAAGAAGAAGAAGATAATTTATGTGAATTTGTAAGAAATTAAATAAAAAATATTTGAATGAAAATTATAATAAAAAAGAATAATTTAATTTAAAATGATTATATTGTAATTTTTTATTTAAGATTACAAAATTTTGACAGTCAAAGTCATAGACTGAAAATGGTGGATTAGGGGAAAAACCATAAAAAAACAATAAACAAAAAGGGGATTGATTAGAAATTTAGAATCGCTCTCAGATACCGAGAGTTCAGCTGAAGACGACATGACGGAGGGGAGCCCAAGAAGGCTAAGGGGTCACAAGGCCACATCCACTTGCTGCATCTCCTCACGTGACCGGCCTGGCGTCGTCGCCACTTCCGGCGAGGTATTTTCTCTTCTCTCTCCGGCTCTCCCTCTCTTTCCGAATTTGTTTCCCATTTCATAGTTTCTTCATACTTCGACTTCTCGGAAATTTGGGAAGACAGAATTTGGAATAGGAATCATGGGCCTCTCAGATTGCACATGAATTAGTTGGTGAGTTTAACTCCACGCAACAAAAAATAAAAAATAAAATGGAAGAAAGAATCAATATCTTCTCAGTACTCATTGTTCTGGGAAAATGATGTTTGACACATAAATAATTAAATAACTGAGTTCTGAAGATTCTATTGCATTTTTATATCGTTCTGATTCCGATAGTTTGACGAAATAGGATGGTTGCATTTGCTGGTTTGATATGCGATGCAAAGATGTGCAACTTATAATGGATGTTGCGAAGGAACCCATTTCATCGTTATGCTTCAAGTCAGGTTCATACGAGTTTTTGTTATTTTGTTATACTTCTTAGTATGCCGTTCACAGTAAATTCCTTAAAACTCGGGCGGTGTAGTGATTTGTAAGTGTGTAATTGAGTTTGCAATCTAGTTCATAATCAAAGCTCTACTTATTATCCTTTGTAATGATTGCTGCTTGACTCAGGGAACGAAGATATCATCTATGTGTCTTCAGGAAAGGAAGTCAAGTGTTTTGATGTGCACATGGTATTCCTTTCTCAGGGCACATGTTGCCTATTTGCTATTTTAAAGCATTTCTGATTTCTTAGAGCTAGTTTTTCATGTAGAGTATTGTTGCTTTTTGAGTTCATAGTGACCGTAAATCGTATACTTGCTAAGGTACACGTTTGTTTTCTTTCCTATTTTGGAGGCCACCTCTTGGAAGCCGCTGGAGAATTATTCTTATAATAAAGAGGAGATAAATCAGGTAAAATATTAGTCATGCTTCCTAGGGTTTAGCTTTTACTGTTGAAGCTTTCACTGATGTATTGTTATTTACTTCTATTTGTGAAGCTAAAAGATTGCAATAAAGTCTATGCAGGTACAATAAATAATTTATTCCCGCGTCCTTTAAATTTACTCTGACAGCAGCCTATTTAAGTATTTAGCTCTATATTTATTTCTGGGCTGGTTAAATGTGTTAGCATGTCCCTTGGTCTGTTCAAATAATACTCATTGTTCTGTTTGTCTTTGTTAGTATTCTTTAGCATATCCCTCTGTAGCTGTAGAGTACAAGATACTGCTCTTCGTGTGTGATTTCATGTCAAATAATCACTTCATACTTGGCTCTTCCAAAACACCCTTGTTTCGATCTATATGCAGGTCACATGCAACTCTAGGTCCTCTTTTCTTGCTGCTGCAGACGATGATGGTGAAGTTAAGGTAACTGCTATTTCATTCAATGTATTGTTTCTCTCGATAGTGATTATGTCCGTGTTCAGTGGTATACATCCTTTTCTGCTCATAACTTTCTATGCTGAAGATGTATCAACTGTAAGATTTTTTTTCTTTGAAAAAAGGGGAGGGGGGGGGGGTGTTAGGGGTTGGGGGAAGGGATCTTTTAGCGTCTGCTCAGGTTGGATTGGTATTGTTTAGCTGACAAAAATCGGTGTTGTTATTACACTTTATTATGCCCGCATGTCTAATGTTCTGTTGTTGTCATGGAGGTTTTTCATGGATCTTCAAAATCTATCCTCAATAATCTGTCTTTTCAGTGCACTATTCTGTACCCCCATGAGTTTCCTGCTGAGGCCATGGATCTAGTTGTGAAGGGTGACTTTGGTTTTTTCTATTGGAAATAACTATCACATAAGAGTTTTATTCCAGGAATTCAAACTTTTTGGGTAGAATTCATGTCCTTCAATCAATCGATGAAATATAACGGTTGCATATATTATAATATGTGAATAAAAACATAATATGATTCATAATGGAATTTCCTATATTGCACAAGACATGATTTTTTTACTAGTGTATTTCGTATCTTTATGATTTCATTATGCTATTGTACTTTCTGTTGCTACCTCAAATAGGCCACTCTGATCTTTTTCATACAACTATGTTCAATTAATTGAAAAGCTCTCGTGGTCCCTGTTGATTCTCCTTCTCTCTCTGATCCCCACGAGAACAAAATACAATTCTTTTTCTTCTCAAGTTATTTTGAGGTTGAAGAAACAACAGTGAAAAATTGACAATGCTACTTTCCTGTGGTTAACTGCTGATTATGACATCTGTTGCAGATCATTGACATTCACCAGCATTGCCTTTATAAAACGTTAAGGACTGGCCATACAAGCGTATCCTTCTTTTTAGGTTGAAAAAATTCCCCTGTTTGGTTGACCTTCATCACGTGCACTGTATGTATGCAAGTCAGTATTGGTTATAACAAATTTTCTTCCTCTGCATCTTTTATTTCTGTAAATATCTTTTCATACTTGTTCCTTCTTTTTCAAATGAGTTATGTTCACATATATTGTGAGACCTTTCTTTTACTTCTGTCACCTTAACTATTTATTCTAGATTTGTAGTAGTGTACAATTCCTTCCTTGGAGACCTTGGGAAGGTATTCCTTATCTTTATTTTTTTGGTAATATCATCTCTCTATCTTTGTTGTGCCTTGACACAGTCGAAATTGTCTCCCCTTGAAGACCATTAGCTGCGAAATAAATTTTTTTAGCACTTATAATCAGCGGATATTTTTGGATGGACGAGAAAAAACTACTAATGATGGTAGCCATCTTACAATTGACTCAAATTTGAAACTAAGCCGCTTCATAAAAACCTAGAAAATGATATGTTCATAAATTTTGCTCCTACTAACAAGTCCTCGTGTGTAAATAACTTGGCTATGGCGTTGAGAGAAATATGATAACCACCTTACCTTGTTCTGAAATTTCAAATGCATCTTTTCAAGCTAATATTGAGACTATTAGCTGCTACTCTGGAGTCATCTTCAGCCAAGATGTATGTAGGGGTTGTGGTAGTTGAATGATTTACATGCAAATGCTTGTATCTTTGCTACTTGTCCCAATATCTAAGAAAATCTTGCTCATGACCCTGTAACACTCACGATTTTGGGTACCAAATTCTACTTTTCATATGTTGGCAGTTATTACTGGAGGTCTTGACTCAAAGCTAGTTATGTGGGACTTCTCCAAAGGGCGCCCTTACAAAATTATGGATTTTGGTATGTATCTCATCTCTGGCCTCTCCTTATCTCCGGTATCTGATTTTGCACTTTCCTTGAGCCTAAGGTGGTTTAGTCAGAAATAAAATTTTCCTGCTCTTTCCATGGGCTTTAGAAGTCTAGTATTTTAGTCTCTTAACAAGAAGTGTCTATCTGCCTCGGCTTGTATGGTTTTGCATCTTTTAGGAAATATGGCCTACTTTTTTCACATTTCATGATGTGGTAGGAGAATACAATGTTCTTGCATAATGGTATTTCAGCTATAATAAGTTCCATTTAACTGTCAGACCTTTGATTTACAGCCTCCTAAAGATGTAACGAGAGTATAAGTTGTTAATTGAAAGCCACAACTTCTTGATAAGGAGTAAAATTGAAAGCTTTACAGCCTCTTACGAATTAGTGTGTTAATTTGGCATTAATTTTGAATATACTAAAAGCAAAATTGCAATAGATGGATAGACCTTAACACCTGTCACTTGCCTCCTTTTGCTCCTGCAGGTTTGCCTGACATGAACAGTAGTGGTAATACGGGACAATGTTATAATCCTGCTTTTATTCATGCACTAGCAGTTCCAGAAGTGGATATGTTAGATAAATTAGGCAAGAAATGTGCTGTCGCAAGGGGCGATGGTGCTGTTGATGTTATTAATATTGAGTGGGAGCTTGATGCAATGAGGTCAAAAAGCTCTAAAAACCCCCGGAAAGGATTTCAATCAAAGTCAAAAGATAGTGCTCCAAGTGGTGATGCAGAAAACTCAGATGACAATGGAAAGAAGAGGTTGCATTTGGATTACTCTTTTGGTGGGCATACTGCTGCTGTCTCTTGTGTGTAAGTAATTTCCTTGATGCAATGAAAGGAAACGAAATTTTTGTATCTTAACTAGCATTAACTGTAGGGCATTTTCACTGTTTGGGGAGAGAGGAAAATTCCTTATATCAGGAGGAAACGATAAGTCCCTGAAGGTCTGGGATTGGTCCAAATACTTAGATGGAGGGCAAACTGATGGCAATAGCAATCCACCTTTGAACATCACTCTGAGCAGAAAAGTTAGTTCTTACCACATTTTCTCTTCAATCTACTGGATGTGAGTTTCTTGTCTTGCTTCATGTTAGTTTGTATGGAGCTTCTCATCTTGTATGCTTACACCTTCGCAGGTAAATTGGCTCTGTACCACTCCAACCGAATCAGAAAACCTTGTTGTTTGTGATACTACTAAGGTGGTGAAGGTCTATTCTTTGTCATAGATGAAAGATAGGTATCATTTTCTTTGTGGTTGGATCTCCCCAACATTGGAGGACAAACCCGTCTCTCGCATAGTGGAAGATAATCTACGGGTTGTTGCATAAGCATTCTTTGTATGCTGTAGAACATGCTTCATTCTGTGAGACCTGAAATATTTGTTATCCGAAAGCAACTTGGCAGGGGTCTTGCTTTTTAGCTTAATAGCCTGTTGCATCCGCCAGTTTGAGGGCATATCCGTTGACACCTTGACCTTCACGCATGCCTAATGTAATGTCGCTAGGTTTCTTTCTTTCTATTTTTTTTAGGCCCATCGAACATTTGAGGTTCTGGTAGAACTATGAGTGCGTTTAAGGTTCACTCTTTTTGATGCCATAATGATGTAGTTTTTAGGTCTTTATTGCTTGTATACTCAATCCAGCCGGGTTTTTTCCGAGTTCTACCAAACATCTCTCGATTTAATTACAGTTTCTGGCCGTAAATTGCAGTACATTTCTAGCTTTATCAAGATTTAACAATACCAGGTGGTTTGCAGCTCACACAATGTGGGGGACTCCGCCGCACTGTTCGGATAACTTCAACGTGGATGATACTCGAATTGACAGAATCATACAAGATAAGATATAAAATCGCAGACGGACTCGAATTTTGGGGGACGAGGAAAGAACCAATCGTAGATTTGCTGAGATCAATCAGGGGAAATATCTCATCAGAAACTGCTATGACTAACTGAAATCTACTACAAACAGATTCAATCCGTTGTTTTATGCCTGTTGGATGAAGCTTGGCTACGGCAAACAATATGCCGAAAAACGAATTAGATGTTGGGCCACCAGCGTGTGAGACTCTGAACTGTGGGACGGATCCCTGTTTGTTCACTGCTGGAAATTTGGAAAAAAACATACACAATAAGAAGATGAAAATAACATTGCAAAGGGACCAACCAAATAATTGCCGGTAGGCGGGGGAGCTTTGTCAAAATAATCAACCCTCCTTTTAGTGGAGGAATTTGAGAAGATTGTTTGCAAATTAGATAGATGCTTGTCAGTTGTGGCCATGACCTGAGAGGGATCATTTAGCGTTATGACCATTCAAACCGTGGTGATGAATAATGTGGGGTGCATCTTTAACTTTTTTGTACTTGTAGACTTGAACCAGAAATCCCACAACTACAACGAGCCATTTCTCTGTTTCAGGTTCGGGTTAGGCATACCGTAACACTACCAAGACGCCTAAACAGCATGACGCATGGAATTTTCACCTTTGACGCTTCTGGTTCTGCTGGCCAATTGACATGGACCCGAGGGGAGTCTTCCTTACAATTGTCTGCAAGGTTGGTTAGTTAAAGATGTACCCAGCCCAACCGAAACCTTCCTTCGACTTCCCGCAAAATTTCAAGTTCCTTCTTCTGTAAACCGGAAAAAATAGACGTTGCTTCTCATCTCTCTCTCTCTCTGTGCGGATCAATGACACCAACACCCCAACCTACAGGCCCTTCCAACCACCACCCTCCACCCTTTCTCAATATTACAAAAATACTTGCACCACCCTCTCACAAAGACCAGCTCACACTACGCGGGGTTAGGGTTATTCGTATAAAGCCAACAAAGAAACACAAATTGAGAAGAATAGGGAGACACCTTCCAAGGGTCAAGTTGGGTCTCCAAGGAATAGGGGAAGTGAAACCATCATGATGGAGTCCGGAGTTCCACTTTGCAACTCTTGCGGTGAGCAGGTTGAGGTCATTGGCAACGGGGAGGTGTTTGTGGCGTGCCATGAATGCAACTTCTCCATTTGCAAGGCCTGTGTTGAGTTTGAGACTAAGGAAGGCCGGAAAGCATGCCTGCGGTGTGCTGCTCCGTACGAAGGTAACTCTCGAAATTTCTGGTTCAACTTTACTTTTGATAGTAAAAATGCGAGCGTTTGAAGGGTTGGTGTCTTGTTTCTTCTTTTTAATGAGACAAACAATCATGTAAAATTTTTGTAATATATAGGCTAGATTGGCAACATCAATAGATGATCAAAGTGCAAGAAAAATAGAATTTTAATGAAAGTGGTTTCTTTCTTAATAATTATAAGCATCTATTTGTTCTCTATTTTCTCTTTCTAATTCAGAAAAATGATGTTGAGCTTATATGTAGGGACATATCAGAAGCAATAGATGATTTCTAAAAAAAAAGAAGGGCTGCTCTAATCTTGATTGTTCTGTCTTCTCCATTACATAGTCTACTGATTGCTTTCGTTTTGGGCTTCTTGATTTAAAATCCTAAGCTAATAGTGCGATGATCAATTCTCTAGAAAAATCAATTGATGACGCTGAACTAAAGGTATCAGGCAATCGATCCACAATGGCTGCTCCTGCTCACCTCAATGATTCTCAGGTAAGAATGTCAATTATGATCTATATTATACCTACAACTAGGGCGGAAAGAAGTGGCATGATTTATAACTTTGAGGATTTGAGTTGAAAAACCTTGTCCATCTGATGGTCATTGGACATCAATCTTTTAACACTGACAATGTCAGAATGTTGCCAGCTTAGTATCATTCATCTTCCTTGGTGCAGGATGTTGGAGTTCATGCTAGACATGTCAGTAGCGTGTCTACCGTGGATAGTGGTGAGTAATATTGATATCTTGTATTATATGACTCCTTTTGTTAATTTTGGTAGATCTGATGACTATGTAACTGGTATTACCTTGAAGAACTCAATGATGAATCCGGGAATCCAATCTGGAAGAACAGAGTGGAGAGTTGGAAGGATAAGAAGAACAAGAAGAAAAAGGCTGCGACCAAGCCTGAAATTAAGGCAGAAAAGGAGGATCAGATTCCACCTGAGCAGCAGATGGAAGAGAAACAGTAAGTGCAAATTATTCTCAAACAAATTCAGCACGGTTAATAGATAACATATGTAGAAGAGCGCATGTTTTTGTGTAAGTTAACTAATGTAAGTTCCTCGAAAGGATTCCTTGAATGAACATATTTTTTCCTTTCAAAAATACTCTTACCTAATTCATTTGTTGCTTAAAGCTTCTTTCAATGGTTTAAAGGATGGATATTTTCTTAATGGTTATGATTGAACTGGTTACTAGGTTAAGCTGAGGATGAAATGTGATTAACATTAAGTATGCATCTGTTTTGAAGGGAGACGAGTAAATGCCTTGCATTTGTGAAAATATATGTTTTTGACCATTTCCATTGGTATATCAATCTTTACTTTTCTCCCAAGGAAGTTGTTTGCATTGATGAGATGCGCTGATTGCTTTCGCAGGTCCTCAGATGCTGCACAGCCACTTTCAAGTGTTATTCCAATTCCATCCAGTAAACTCACACCATACAGAATTGTCATAATTATGCGACTCGTCATATTGGCTCTCTTCTTTCATTACCGTATAACACATCCTGTTGATAGTGCTTATGGTCTGTGGCTCACTTCCGTTATTTGTGAGATCTGGTTTGCTTTTTCTTGGGTATTGGATCAGTTCCCTAAATGGTCTCCAATCAATAGGGACACATATATTGATGAGCTGTCTGCAAGGTAAAATTCAGTGTGGTTTGCAAGCAACTAATCACAGTTGTTGTTTTACCTAGTTCTTTTCGTACCTGTCAATCTAGTAGGCTTAGGCTGGATCAGAAATATAAGTAATGAATGATAAGGAGCACACCCAAATGGACCTAGTTTCAGGAACAAAATTGTAAACAAAGATGTGAGACTAATGAGTTCTCACACACGGTTAATTCACTGTCATTTCAGGTATGAAAGGGAAGGTGAACCCTCTGAGCTTGCTGCTGTGGATTTCTTTGTGAGTACTGTTGATCCAATGAAAGAACCACCATTGATCACTTCCAATACTGTGCTATCCATCCTTGCCGTGGACTACCCTGTTGATAAAGTCTCCTGCTATGTGTCTGATGATGGAGCTGCCATGCTTACATTTGAATCTCTTGTTGAAACTGCCGACTTTGCAAGGAAGTGGGTACCATTCTGCAAAAAATTTGCTATTGAACCCCGTACACCTGAATTTTACTTCGCACGGAAGATTGACTACTTAAAGGACAAAGTGCAACCATCTTTTGTGAAGGAACGTAGAGCAATGAAGGTAAGCGACTGACCCAGATACAACTCAATCACTGATGCCACTTTGATACGTTAACTACATGAATGCAATAGCATGTTAGGTTTATGGTGGCAATGAATTAATTAGTAATGCGATTTTGAAAGCATACCACTCAAGGTTAGCTTCACTTTTGTTGCAGAGAGATTACGAAGAGTTCAAAGTGCGAATTAATGCTTTAGTAGCAAAGGCTCAGAAAACACCGGAAGAAGGCTGGACTATGGAAGATGGAACACCTTGGCCAGGAAATAAAACCCGTGACCACCCAGGCATGATTCAGGTCAGTCTAGCTTATAATATATTCCAATTTAAACTTCCAGTCAATTGTGCAATATTTAGTTGTTACATTTGTTGTATGTTGGGAAGCATCTAACATATTGAAAAACACTAAGCTTTTTTCCCGAAGTTAACTCTTTGATATATGGATTTTGAAGCTCAACACTGCAGCTTATAGTTTCTTTGGCATTTTCTGGAAGTTATGTGATCATACTTCCTGAGTGGATACTGGTTCTTCTTTTCCTTTCGTCGACCTACTTCATTTTCTATGAGCTATAGGTCTACATGTGATCTTACATTTGTACAAAAGGCTCTCTTATGGGGATTCACAGCCGTGCGATAAGGAGATTTCACATATAGGTTTTTTTAACCTCTTCAGGTTTTCCTTGGACATAGTGGTGCTCATGACATAGAGGGAAATGAACTTCCTCGACTAGTTTATGTCTCCAGAGAGAAGAGACCAGGCTACCAACACCACAAGAAAGCGGGTGCTGAAAATGCTCTGGTAGGTTCTCATATATACTTCCACATGATTATCGATCAAAAAATAACACTTGAAGATCTGGATTCAAACAGGTTAGGGTGTCTGCAGTTCTCACAAATGCACCCTACATCCTCAACCTTGACTGTGACCACTACGTTAATAATAGCAAGGCAGTTCGTGAGGCAATGTGTTTCTTGATGGACTCTAAAGTTGGTCGAGATGTATGCTATGTGCAATTTCCTCAGAGGTTTGATGGCATTGATAGGAGTGACCGATATGCTAATCGCAACACAGTTTTCTTTGATGTAAGTGTGTAAGTGTAAAGCTATTATAGATGCTACTTTGGTTTCAATAGGGTTCAAGATTATGCACTTTTCTATCTTAGGAGTACTGTTAGTGAAGGTAATGTAGCAAGTCTAGTAGGAAATAAGAGCATCATAGCTATTTGGACTACATGAGAATCTCAACCTTCACTAGAAGATTGTATAAACTTCGAGTGATTAATCCTGGTTGGGAATTTAGTAATTAGTTCAAATTATATAAGAAGAAGAAGGAAAAGTTGGAACTCATTTCCTTCTTACCGTATTTCATTGATGACTTAGCCTCTGGCAAAGATTCAGGATTTGGACACATTCGGATTCAAGATGCGCTTTTGAGTTGGGCTGAACTCTGAAGTATAATTTTCTCTCTTCAATACACTAGTAAAAGAATTGAAGGAAAAAAAGCTAATGCTGTAATGTTGAAGATTGGTCCCTGAATAATTATACGAGGGTCACGAATCTCTTCATTCAATTACAGGTCAACATGAAAGGATTAGATGGCATTCAAGGACCAGTTTATGTGGGAACAGGCTGTGTCTTCAACAGGCAAGCACTTTATGGCTATGGGCCTCCTTCTTTACCTAGCTTACCAAAGGCCTCTTCCTCATCCTGCTCCTGGTGTGGATGCTGCTCTTGTTGCTGCCCCTCCAAGAAGCCCACCAAAGATCCCTCAGAATTATACCGAGATGCAAAACGGGAAGAGCTTGATTCTGCTATATTTAACCTCAGGGAGATTGATAGTGAGTCTACTTATCAAGGAATTTGGGTTTTGGAAAACTAATTGAGTTTTTGATAACTAGAGTGCTTTTTATTTTCCTTGTGCAGACTATGATGAATATGAGAGGTCAATGCTGATCTCCCAGATGAGCTTCGAGAAAACTTTTGGCTTGTCTTCTGTATTTATAGAGTCTACACTAATGGAAAATGGAGGGGTCCCTGAATCTGTCAACTCATCGACATTGATCAAGGAAGCAATTCATGTCATTAGCTGCGGTTACGAGGAGAAGACTGCGTGGGGAAAAGAGGTTGGCTTTTTCTATTATTGCAATATTGAAGCTTGTGAATAGATTGCAATCTTAGGAAGTGTTGGATTCCAAGGTCAATTGATTCAGCAAGCTTGGTGTGGCCTTTTACAAGAAAATTGTCCTGTCCTTCGTTGCTGATTGATGTGATCTTATGATCATCAATTGAGTGGCATTTGCTCGTAATCTTTCACATGAGCTTTAATCATTGTCAAATATCCTTTAAGCCTCTTGGATTAATTCAGAGTAAGAATCTTTTATTTTGACTATGCAGATTGGTTGGATCTACGGCTCGGTCACTGAGGATATTTTAACAGGTTTCAAGATGCACTGCCGAGGATGGAGATCAATTTACTGCATGCCCTTAAGGCCTGCATTCAAAGGGTCGGCCCCAATCAACCTCTCTGATCGACTGCATCAAGTTCTCCGGTGGGCACTTGGATCTGTGGAGATTTTCCTTAGTAGGCACTGTCCCCTATGGTATGGGTTTGCAGGAGGCCGCCTCAAATATCTTCAAAGACTAGCGTACATAAACACCATAGTTTATCCATTTACATCCCTCCCTCTCGTTGCTTATTGTACAATCCCAGCAATCTGCCTCCTCACAGGAAAATTTATCATACCAACGGTAATTTCTCATATTTTACCTTCAAAAATCATTACACATCTTCAGTGATTGTCTAAATTGAAGAACTGGAAGTTGGTAGGGTATTATTTGCCTTGTTTACAATATACATCAAAGATTTGAAACCATTCGACTAGGGTTCATAACCGTGTGCTGTTCTACCTGATGGGGTTCTTGGAGTAGTGGATTAGATAGATCTATAAATCATAACATTAGGCTATTTAGTGAAAAAGTTGAATGCTATTTGTACTTTGCAAAAGGTATGAAATGCATCAAATTAAGTAGGCTTTGTATGTTGTTTTTCTGAACTTCCCAAGAGGAATTGGGTCCTTGTCAAAAATCTATCAGCAAGAAGTATGGTTGGATAACTTAAACAGAATATATGAAAAAAAACGAAGCTAGTTTTGATAGAGCCGTGTTTCATTTTCGTGTTTTGAAAACCAATTCAGTTACGGAACTTTTTTCACATTATAAATTGGTATTTGATTCAGCTTTCCAACGTCGCAAGTATCCTGTTTCTTGGGCTTTTCATTTCCATCATTGTGACAAGTGTGCTTGAGCTGCGGTGGAGTGGTGTCAGCATTGAAGAGTGGTGGCGTAATGAGCAGTTTTGGGTCATTGGAGGCGTTTCAGCCCATCTCTTTGCTGTTTTCCAAGGATTCCTGAAGATGTTGGCTGGCCTTGATACCAACTTCACAGTCACTTCAAAAGCAGCCGACGATGGAGAGTTTGGTGAGCTCTACCTTGTCAAGTGGACAACAGTTTTGATCCCTCCGACGACTCTTCTCATCATCAATATGGTGGGTGTTGTTGCTGGATTTTCTGATGCACTTAACAAAGGATACGATTCATGGGGACCACTCTTTGGCAAGGTGTTCTTTTCCTTCTGGGTGATTGTTCATCTCTACCCCTTCCTCAAGGGTCTCATGGGTCGCCAAAACCGGACTCCAACCATTGTTGTTCTGTGGTCAGTGCTGTTGGCCTCGGTCTTCTCGCTTGTTTGGGTGAAGATAGACCCCTTTGTGAGCAAAGTTGATGGTTCAACTGTTGCACAGAGCTGCATTTCTATAGATTGTTAGGTCAATCAAAGGAAGCTTCCCAGAATTCTCCAGCCATTTAGTTGAAAGTTGGTGATGATTTCGATTGCCACTCATTAGAGTGGGAAGATGCTTAGCTTTTTGATGCCCATTGAGGCATATTGAAGTAAGTCTTCGATATTATGTAGTGAACTGTCGATGTTAGACAATCCGTTTGTAAAAGCATTGCCTAGACAAATATCGGAAGTAAAAACGTGGTTGCTACTTGCATCCATGAATGGAAATTTTCTCTAGAAAGAACCTGTCTATTTTGCTTGTTTCATGTCACGTCTCTTAGCATTCTTCACCCCTCCAAAACTGTTGTGATAGTTTTACCTATGGGGAATCATGCAAAACTACAAGCCCCAGAAAATGGTCCCCATCGGTCACAAGCACGACGAATGTGCCCTAAAACTTTACCTACAGTCCACCACTAAGTGTCACAGCAAAGTAGCTTAATTAGTTTGATCATCTACCCAAGTTGCTTCCTCTGAGGACTTTGAACCCAACTCACTTAAGAAGATTTTGCCCAGACAAAGTTAAAAGGAGTGTCCTTGCAACTGGCATACTACTATTATGCTGCCTCTCCCGTTCTGGCAAGCAATGAAATCCCTCCAAATCGTAGCAACGAAGAAACCAAAATCCTGAAAATGTATGATGTATGCAGCTCGCAAGCGCGATGACAAACATGGACCGCCCATCAATAGTATTACGCTAATCACGACAGTCATCAAAAGGTCGGTCCCAAAAGGAATAATGAAAGCAGAAGAGCTGGAGCCAATGGCTTTAACGGACACAGTCATTGCATTGCCATTTACTTTAATTATTATATAATTACGTATTTTATCTGCTTCGAGTTGAAATTGTGCTCGACATTTGTACCTTTATTATAGCAGTTCGTGCCGTTTAATATAAGGACCTGTGTCGTTGGTAATGGTCTCATTATCAACTCTGGAAAGCTCAAGCTCTCTCTCTCTCGACAATGGCAGCGCCACCACCTTGCTTTTTCACTCTCCTCCTCCTCCTCTCCACCACAACCAGGGCCACTAACTCTGTCTCCCTGTCCCCAACCCCTTCCCCGACTTCCTCTCCGAGTCCTACTCCAACTACGCCGTCTTCATCTTCTTCACCCTCCACGCTCGACCCTAAGCAACTCAGAGCCCTACAATCCCTCAACATCCCTACCTCCAAGGACCCCTGCCAAAGCAAGAACAACGCCACCCTCCTTTGCGACTCCTCCAAGCCCTTCCGCCACCTTGTCTCCCTCTCCCTCTCCAACTGCTCCACAGATGACGTCGCTCTATCCTTCACCGCCCTCAAGTCCCTTTCCTCCCTTCACTCACTTTCCTTCCTCAACTGCCCCATCTCCCCCATTCGCTTCCCCTCCGAACTTGCTTCCTCACTCCTCTCCTTCACTTGCATACATTCCCTCAGAACTCTCACTGGTCTCTGGCTCTCTCGCCTCCATAACCTCACCGACCTTACAGTCTCTGCCACGCCAATCGTGGCCTCTGGCCCTTATGTCATTCTCGGCAACATGAAGAAACTCAAGTCCGTAACCATCTCCCACTCCAATCTCACCGGTTACATTCCTAAGCACTTGAATCTCAACCTTACCCACGTCGATTTTTCAGGTAATAAACTCAAGGGGAGGATAACCAGCTCCGTCACGCTTCTTGAGGACCTCGAATTCTTGAATCTTTCGTCGAATGCGCTCGTAGGTGAGATACCCACATCGTTCGGGGATTTGATTTCGCTAAAGAACGTGTCCTTGGCGTCGAATTCGTTATCCGGGTCCATACCGGACTCCATGTCGGCAATACCGGGTTTGGTTCACATTGATCTAAGCTCGAACCAGTTGAATGGTACGATTCCGAGGTTCATTTCAGAGATGAAGAGCTTGAAGTACTTGAATCTCGCGAACAATAACTTTCATGGGGTTATGCCATTCAATGGGAGTTTCATTAAGAGGTTGGCTGTGTTTAAGGTTGCTGCGAATAGCAATTTGTGCTATAACCATTCAGTTCTGTCATCAAAGTTGAAGCTTGGGATTGCACCTTGCGATAAGCATGGTTTGCCGATGTCACCGCCTCCGTCTAAGGAGGCTTCCTCTGCGGATGATAGTAGCAGTGATTCGGACTATGATCAGAGTGATGGGAATGATTCCAGCAACAAGAATGAGCATCATCACGGACCGAGTAAGGTCGTTCTTGGTGTGGCAATTGGGCTCTCTTCTATAGTTTTTCTTATAGTTTTCCTAGTTCTTCTTTCAAAATGGTGTGGCTAAAGTAGGGGAGGAAAAACAGACAAGCATTTTGCTTGTTTTATTTAACTTTTAGATTAGGAGAAATTGGTAATTAGAGGAGGCTTTGTTCCATTCATTATACACTTAAATGATAAGGAAGTGTTTGTGCAAAGGGAAAACAAAAGGGTAAAAAAGAAGAAAAAAAGGTGGGAAGGAATTGGTGTGTTATTTTTTTTGCTGCTTTGATCATTAGAGATGGAGAAAAGAGCAGTCGGTTTCCTATTTTATTCTTTGAAGTGTGTTCACTTGGGTGTACTACTAGCTGCCATAGAGTGGAAAAGAGGTTGATCTATTATTCCTGAACATTACTTTTTCTTGAACTGCAAGCATTTGCTTTTCGATACTTTTACTTAGCTACTCTGTTCATCGTATGTGCCTTAATTGAGTTTGGTTTGCCGTCTATCAACACCTTGTGCCTAAGTGAAGCCGAAATTTTCCCCGCTGTGAGTCTCATTCATATTGTTGGTACTCGCTCAAGTCTATGATGTGGGTTAAGATGTTCAATTAATTTTGAGTTTTGCTTATTAACCCCTTTGTATAATTAACAATTCACAATATTCTAGCTTGTTAGTTGATGACATGTGAAATTTCTCTTCCTCCAGTACTAGGTTTTTGCTACCAAATATAAACTATTTGGTAACCAGCTTTGATAGTTTTATGCACTCTTTTGCTATTATTGGAATGCTCCAGATTACTCGTCTGTAATTTTTTGCTCGAATTGCATAGTATAATTTGGAGAAAGTAGATAAAACATGTGGATTTCATTATATGATTCATGTTGTCTGAAATTTTACATGATAAGCATTTAATAGTGCTTGATTCACTTATTGTTTCTATTTCTTTCTAAATTGTATCATGCAATTTGAGAAAAAAATGATAGAGAAGCTTAATCTTAAAAAAGTAACGCATAACTGACATTATCGCTTACTGTGTCTATTTCTTTCTAAAGTGTAACTTGCATTAGAGAAAAAAAAATTAAAAAAGTAAAAAAAAAAATTATAGAGTAGGTTGATCTTAAAAAATGAACGCATAACTGCAATTATTTTCGGTGAAGGTGACGGATGGGACAGGGACAATGTTTTCTTTCCCACTGGGGAATTTGATAGGGTGATAATTTTTCTGTGGCCCAACATTAAATCCCTTTACACCAGTATGTACGACCCTATATAGAGAAGGTACAACAGTAAGCTGTTCGATGAGTTGTGAATGGAGAATTGGGGAAATTCATAAGAGATATATGATCCCACATTCAAGGTATGCCTTATTGTTTGATAAGAAAAACTGAAATAATCAATTAGGTTCTACAGTGATCTAGTTTGCTCATTGGCTGGACCATCTAAAATCAACTGTTAGAACCATCAATGTGCCAGCTTGTTAGCTTTTCATTCCCTTTTTTTTCTTTTCCTTTTTCTCCGTTTCTTTTTTTACAAAGCTTCGAGTTTCAGACCCAATTCATACTTCATCGCACCCTGATAATCGCACTCCTCTGCCCCTGTTGCATCGGGCGCAGTCTCTCATTGAGACAACCTGATAAAATCTCTTTTAAGTCCTGTAAGTTTTTCCTTACGACCTAGGAATTAACTTCAACTCCATTCATAAGAACGGTCTTCTTGTCTCTCTTTTTTCTGTGTTGGATGACATTTTGCTATTAGATAGCTTCTTAAAGCTGCTGAGATCTTAAAAGGCAAGACATGAATTGCTTCTCAACACCCTTGCGATGGACTCATCCAACACTGCAAGGTGATCTCTCCCCCATGTGGCGAGCCCATAATTTGAGACAGCTTGTTTTTGCCTTCTGCCGTTTCTTTGGACCCTCCACATGAATGCAGTGCAGTCCTGAACTCTCATCTGCAAAACGAAGGTGCAAAGTATTCACCAAAAAAAAGAGAGAAGGGCAAGTGGTAAAAAAAGTGAGACTAATTAAAAAATAGGCTATCCACGTGTAAATATTTCTTTACATCCTTGCAGAAAGACGGCTTAAAAGATGTTGCTGGTAGATTTCAAAATGATTCGCAAAAAAGCAACTCTCTCTCTCTCTGTGGGTCTTGTACGTATTATTCCTTGCCGTAGGAGTCAATTCACCGATTGCTCCAAAGTTTTCCCAGACCAGGAATAAAAATTTCTGGAGGAGAATCGTTCGTTAATTATCAAGACAGATAATCGTTGCCAAATAATAATAGAGGAAGACTGGAAGTAAAACCCGGAGGAAAAAAGCATAGAATAATAGCAGGAAGTGCTTGGAACGGGATGCCTTTTTCTCTTTTGTTTTTCCTTCTGTGCACAGTTATACGTAATAAAGTGAATCTCTAGACTACCCACCCACAAGAATATCATAAAACTTGCAATTTTCAAACTCCTAGATTCCCAGGGTCAAAAATTGACTGTTCTGTACATAACAATTATGAGAAATAGTAATGTCTATCAAACTCCAAGGTCTCCTTGTTGACATCAAGGGGAAGCCCGACCTACCACCTATGAATGTATGCTTATTTCCTGGTGCAAGTAATATCATCTTTACATCCATACAAGTGAGCTGTGAAGCACCTTAAACATCTGAGAGTGGTCCTACACGGCTACATCCTTGCTGTTCCAAAACGACAAAAATAGCGACACAATAAAGTAGTCTGTTCGTGAAAATTTTGGAGTTGTGCAAATCCTGGGTATTGGAGTTTGTGAAAAAATTAAAGATATTTTATAAAATTTGATGAAAAAGTGAAAAGAGAAGATTTAATTGAATATTATAATATTATTTTATAATTTGATGACTAGATATTATTTTATAATTATGTAAAAAATTTAGGGGGTGAAAATTTCTACCCCAACCGGCCAACCCAACGAAAATGGTGTCAACATTACAATGTTAGATCTTATGGTTCCACATGCAAGGACTGGCCCATCCATTTGGCCTGTCTGCGTGGGGGGGCGGGGGCTGCAATTCGAGCGATTGCGGAAGGCTTTTTCTACTGAGGAAGAGCAGGAAGAAAAGTGAAAAAAGAAGAGGACGACAAATTATTAAAGATGCCTTCATAAGCAATTTAACGATGATGTTAATGGTGAGCAGAATGATTCCAAGTGAACTATTTTATGGCCTTCCTTTGATATTAAAGCAAATGCAGAAACACTAATTTTTGCATTTACAGTTGTAACAACATAATTTTCACGTCCTAGAAGATTTTCCAGAACTTCTCAAAAGTTGGTACCTGCTTTGGCAATGTTTGTGCTGCCCGCATTATGTGATTCCTATGCTTTCCGACGCTGTGTGAAACACAATTTCTTCAACTCGGGTACGAGGGAGCTGCGAGCATTGGGAGGGATAAAAATTCCCTTTTTCCACCGCTTTTTGTTGCCCTCTCGACAGGGGAGAAATAGTTATGAATACACACAATATAGATTAGCGTTGCCTGATAAACTGCTTCTTCTCATATGCCGCAGAAAGCACCTGCATGTGGAGTTTCTATAAAGCCATGAAGTTAGACATCAATGATCCATAAACTCATACACGTCCATAATGTGTCACAGGGAGCTCCTTAGTAGAAGTGCAATCACAAAATTCGGGTCTTTGAGTTAAGTATGACTTCATTCAACTCAAATGGAATGAGATCCTTCGTGAACATATGGATGGGCTAGGATACTCTGCGCTATTAAGAGATCCTAGCCTGAGTCCTTATCCAACGTATGTTCATGCCCATCAACAATACATAATGTACAATAACTTGTGAATAAAACTTGAGCTCTTTTGCATTCAGATTCCTACTACCCCTGATTCACCAGAAACCTCTGCAAGAACAATAACCGTCCTTAAAATGGTGAAAGCGATTGGAATCTCTCAGGACAATCTCCCTGCTAGCTGACTTTGACATGAACTTGGCCATCTCATGACAGTCACCGCATACTCTTAGATTCTTGGTGACTCGTACTGTTTTGCCATGAGGCAGGCTCAATATTCCAATAGCCATGGCTAACTTTTCGCTGTGCCCACAGAGAGCCATTTCCTTCTCCATGTCATCTGCATTAATTAAAGCATACCTTGTCTTCGGAAAGTACCCTTCTTCCCTCATCTCTGTTCTAAATCTTTTCAACAGGGACTCGATTTTTTTGGCTTGTGGGTGTGAACTATCGCCAGCCACAAAGATATTAACTTTGCCTTTGATCTCTATCCAGCTACACCCTGGGTTTTTTTTTCAATCCACGGTGGCCAATCCTCTCACGCAACTTTTTCACTTCTTCCCACTTTTCTGCCTCTGCATAGATATTTGTTAGAAGTACATAATACCCTGTGTTCTCTGGCTCCAGCTCAAAAACGTGTTCTGCGACTTTCTCTGCTAGTTTTACATCATGGTGGATCCTGCATCCACAGAGCAAGGAACCCCAAATTGTGGCATCTGGTTCAATTGGCATCGTTTCAATGAATCTATATGCCTTCAACAGATTCCCTGTGCGGGCAAGAAGATCCACCATACAAGCATAGTGCTCCAACTTAGGCTCAATATTACATTCCTGTCTCATAATATTGAAAAACCCCCATCCTTCATCAAGTAATCCAGAATGGCTGCATGCATAAAGTATGGAAATGAAGGAAACTTCATCAGGCTCAACACCTGCATTTCTCATCTCGTTAAAGGTAGCAACAGCTTCACTTCCAAAACCATGCATGCCATATCCAGCAATCATAACCGTCCATGAGATTAGATCCTTTGAACGAATCATGTCAAAGAGTGACCGTGCAAGAACTAATACCCCGCACTTTACATACATATCAACAAGTGCATTGGTAACATATTGATCTGACGAATATCCATTTCTCATTATGTGACCATGAATCTCTTGGCCTCTTTCTAGAGCAGCTAGGCTGGCACAAGCTGGAAGGACAGAGGCTATTGTTATGGAGTTGGGTTTTATAACTTGTTGCATCTCAGCAAACAAATTAAGAGCTTCATTTGGAAGACTGTTCTTTGAGTAACCCCCTATCATGGTATTCCATGAGACGATATCCTTTAAGGGCGTCTGAGAAAAAACTGAGTGAGCTTCTTCCATGCTTCCACATTTTGCAAACATATCCATGAGAGCATTAGACACAAACAAACCCAAGTCGATTTTCTTTTCTTTTATTTAAGTGTGCACACTCCTGCCACTGTCCAAAGAGCCATTGCAAGCACATGCATGAAGGACGCTTGTGATAGTAAAATGATCAGGGCTCACACCATTCCTTTCCATTTCATTGAATAATCTGATTGCTCCATCAGATAGACCTTCTCGGACATAACCTGCTATCATTGAAGTCCATGACACGACACTTTTGCCCATCTTTCCAAAAACTCTGATCGCAGAATCCAAGTCACCACATTTTAAATACATGTCCAGCAAAATATTGTTAAACATGATTTCTCTGTCAAAACCAGCTTTTATTGCATAAGCATGAAGTGATCTGCCCAACGAAAGAGTACCGATACTTGCACAAGCCACAAGAACACTCACTATTGTTGCCAAATCTATGTCAATTCCCGACCACATCATCTCTTTAAAAAAGTGGAGTGCCTTTGTCGCAAGGCCATTTGAGGCATACCCACTTATCATAGAATTCCACGATATGACATCTTCATCACTCAATTCATCAAACAAAGTCTCCGCGCTTTCAACTCTTCCACACTTGAAGTAGAAAGCAATTAGAGAATTCGCAACCGAGTTGTAAGAACCAAAACCCAATCTCAATAAATAGCCATGAACCTGCGCGCCACCTTCTACATTCCCTAGGGCCGCAAAACATTTTAAAACACAAGAAAAAGTATAAGAATTCTCTTCTATGCCCGCGTCCTTCATCTTCATAAATAAACATATACTTTCCCCAAAATCCCCTATCTTTGCGTACTCATTTATCATAAAATTCCAAAGAAAGACCTTATCATTCAAAATCCTGTCGAAGACCCGCCTCCCTTCTCTCAAGGCTCCACAGCTGACATACATAAAAACAAGTTTTGAACCCAAAACTCCAACAACTGTTAAGCCATTTGCACATATAATCGAGTGAACTATTTTACCATCTTCTAGAGATTTAAGCTCCGCACAAAGCTGCAGAACCGAGCAGTAAGTCTTCGTCTCAAGCTCGGATTGCTGAGACTTGCAAAGTAATTGCACGGCGTTTCTCAAATCACCCACTTCACATAAATTGCAAATCTTGGTGTTCACATCCATGACTTCGTAAGTGGAGGTTCCGGTGAGCGAAAGGGACACGGCGTTTGCTGTACGAGAACGAAACGAATGGGTAGGATATGGACGTGTTGTTGAAGATATTTTGGAGAGAATAAAACCATTGTGGCATTCGACAGAGATTACTTGGGGATTAGGATCATTATAGTAAAACGGGAGAGAGACCGAGAAGATTGGAGGGGCTCTGGTTGTGATCAACATGGCTCTTCCCTACAATTTGAAGAGCGCGGGAGTTAGTACTCAGCAAGAAAAACTGAGTTTTGGGCGCATGAAGCATAGGATCTCACTTCTGGCAAAAATGAGGAGCGTTCTGTGGCGGATTACCGAAGAACGTGTTTAACAAAGAACGTGTAATGACTAAGCGACTTTAGGGATACATTTATCAGAAAAAAAAAGACTTTAGGGATACAATTTTTTTTTTTTTTGCATAATTTGCATATGTATTGATAATAGGATCAAGGAGGTTTTAACACCTCAGGAGGCTCTACAAGACGAACCAGACACTCCGAAGAGCCGGCGGGCCAACGAGCAAACGGATCGTAAGGCCCTACAAAGTCCCCGAAGGGACGGAAAAGCCACGAATGACAGAAAGGCCTCATAAGGCAGCAAATACAAGCTAATATGCCTAAAAACAAGATACACAGAATTAAAACACAACAAGCCCTAAACAAAGGGCATGCCTAAACGGGTTTATAACAATTCAGTGTAACATAAGTCCCGTGAGGACCGGGAAATCTCTGGCCAGAGAGGCAGCGGCGACGACGGCGATGGCAGCGGCGCGTGGTGGCGGGAAGTGGAGATCCACGGCCCAAAGAATGCGGAAGGAGCCCAGAGGCCAAATATGGAAAGAAACACACTTTAGGGATACATTTGAAAGCAAAAGTTTGGGACTCAAAATTTTCAAGGGCTTCAGCCCTTAATCAACAGGCCCAGAGCCTGTCTCAATTGGATTTAGTGACGAAGGGTTAGGGCCCATACGACAGCCCAAGAGCCTGACTCATATATACGGAACACACTCGTTTTTTTTACCCCTGTAGGCTGTAGGAGCAACGGGTTACCGAACACAACGTAAAGCGTACTTTAACCACTCAATGACGGGTGTACAGACAGTCATTCAGACAATAATAGCTGCTGGGGAGCATGTTTATATATAATCGGCTAATCTGAATATTCAGAATCTCGGATTCAGATTTTCCAGGAGAATATGAAGGCAGTCCATTTTCCTTGTGCCCTTCAATTTTGCACCCCCCTTTCATTCAGCAGGCAGCCCAGGCTGGGTGGAAAACCCATTTACTCTGTCAGAGGTATCAAAGCTTTCAAGACCCATATCTTTTATTTCGTGCTGTCGTCCTTTCCTTTCCGTTAGGACAAATGGGTGGCATCAATTTAATGGAAGGTTGAAGTTAATCAAGGACAAGCACTAGCTACATCTGTGCTTTGACTTCAAAATGACTAGTCAATGTTGCTCTTGAAGCCTCTTGAAAAATTATAAAGCCCAGTTGAACTAAGTAAGGTCCCAATGTGAGACTTGACACTTATAGAACCCATCTTTCATTCATTTACCTCTCTCACTCTATGTGGGATTCGGGGTATCACATGTTTTGTTTCGGAAATAATCTGTTTATAAGAGATAGGTTTCATGTCTTTGAAATGGAAGTTATGCTGTGGATATTTTCGTCTTTGAACTGGGGTTGAGATTAATGGCACTGTGTTGTTACTGGTATATTGCAGTAATTATACGGAGTCCGAGTCGGGTTTTAGTGATTTTGTGTGCAACAATCATTTGGTGTCACGTTTTTGCTCCTTGCAGAAAGATAGATTCTTTTGATCGACAGTTGATCTCTGATGGATGCTTGAACTTAGATTATGGCCAGAAGTAGTATCATATGAAGATCTAGCTTTATATTATGACTCTATGAGCACATATTTATGAATGTACTACATTACTACTGAGTCAAAAATGTAAGTCTTCAACTTTACCTATTAATTATGTGTTTTTGTGGTTATATCCAATATTCGTCTGTAGCTTTGATTTCCTAAATTAGTACTGGTTGGAAGTTGAGTTCCCTTGGTGCAAACCATGTTTGGTTTCATTTATTCTCTCATCCTTTTATTGTTCAAACTAAGTTATACAAGTATGAGTGAGAACATGGCCGAAGTGCAAGGGGCATTCCTATGGACGTCTGACAGACCATTTGCATGGATTTAAATGTGAAACACTTAGGCTACAGATGATAATGATTTATGCTCAATCTGTTTCCTCTTGAACTACTATCTTCTTTTAATTAAACTGGTGTCCTTAGCTTAACATATCCATGTTTAGTTCAGGCCATTAAAAGATGCCCCACACCAGAAATAAAAGCCTCCATTTTAGATTTGTTTCAGGTTGGATTCTCTCTTTTTCTTCTTCTTTTTAAAAGAAAGCTCAAAGTTCTTCTTTATTGTATTGTTGTTTGTTTGCTTTTGATTTGCTATGTTGAATATGGCATTCCCTCTTTGTTAGCTTCCACTGACCTTTGGATATCACCATATTGAGATGTTTGTTTGGCCCGCATGTTTTGTGAACTTCAGACTGAGATATCAATTTTTTGATGCAGCTTATTAACTTTCACAGAGATTGCAGATGGGCTTTCGTTCTGTCACTCTCAAAAGGACTTTCCTAAGTCAACTATTTCTAACATAAGATCAGATGGAAACAGAAGACGTGGACCTCCTGGGAGGAGTTCCGCCTCAAGAGAGAATGGAGGATGAAGAGATAATTTCTCTGTTCCGAAGAATTCAATCTGCAATCTCCAAGGAGACTCTGCAAGTACAAAGAAGACCAATTCCTCCTTACCTGAGGATAAGCCCTCACCTGAATCAATTCTGGATGTTCTTCGCAACTCAAGGAAGGAAGTGAAAGGAGATGCAGGTGGATGTCACCTTTTGTGGAAATCTTCTTCAAGTTTGGAGAGTTGAAGCTGAAATCTTCTCTATTTAGTGATTAGTTTGGCGTGCTAGGAAAAGAGAGAGCTAAAGTGGAAACGTATTATTAAAAAACAGAAAATAGAGACTTGGAAAATAACATCTTTTCCATTTCTTCATAAACCCCGCCCCCAAAACCCACCAAGGGGAGAAGAAAGAAAGAAAAAAAGCGTTTGGCTGACCAAAAATGCTCCGATCAAAATCCACTTTCTCAGCAAGAAATTTAGCCCAAGTCTCTGTTATAATACAATAATTGCTTTTTGTATGCATATATAATTAATCGGCTCTCAATTTGTATCTAATTATTATTTCTATGATCCACTTTCTCTGCTTATGGCAGACAAAACTTCAAAAAAGGAAGGTGACAATGTTCTGGCAAAGAGAAGAGGTGTTCCTAAGAAAGTGCAGGCAGTACAGAACAATCCACCGGTAGAGAACTTGAGATCAACTCGGCCCCAATCTAAGTTTGTGAAGAGGTCTCCGATACCATCTCCATCAACCCTGGGAGGCAGGATACAAGAGTTTAACAATGAAGCATCTCAGGCTCGGGCTGGAACCAAGGAGTCGAAGTTGCTCAGAATAGAGGAAATGAAACTAACAGAACTAAAAGAACCAGCCAAGTCTAGAGGAGTAAGGGGTTATTCAAAACTCAAGAAGAACGAGCTCGTACAATTGCTGAGGTCCTAAGATAATGCAGTCTTCCTGAGATGAGAAAACTTAGAAACCAGCAGGACTTTAAAGTTATAAGGGACTGACCACAGAAGGTGATCCTTTCGATATTTGAAGTCTTAGCTCAGTGAACGTGCACCGTTTTGGTGTTAGTGCGTTGTTTGCGTTCCCACTGCTTGTTTGGTTCAAATTCTTTTTACGGCCCTAATTTCCATGACTGTTTTAGCTGTATGTACATATTCTGTTCTAACGATTTCCTGTAAGTGAACGACACCACGTTCAAGGTGCCAAGTTTTTTATAACCAATCTTTCTCCATTAACTATAGTTGAGGTTTCAAGGTTGTTCTCTGCTTCTTGTAAGGAAGCTACAACAGATCTTTTTAATGGCAGTCATTGCTCAGCTAGTCTATTTTCTATCTGTTTGAGTAACCCGGTGGCCTAAAAAAAAAAGAGTACAGTAACATAAAGTAGCCATCCCCTCCAAGTAAGAAAATTTCGAAAAATTTCCAACCTAAGAGCAGTGACATTATAAGCAGAAAACCGAAGCAACTTAAGAGGCAGTGAATATTCAGTTTAGACGCAGCGAATAGCGCTAACAAAACAAATAACGAACAGTACATACATGACTCCATACAAAAAAATTACCCACCGCCAGCTGTGCAGCAGAGAGACAATTAACATACCCATATATCAAAGCATCACGAGTCAAAACATGAAATCGCCAAAAATTACTTCAAACTAAAGTAACTCATAATCTCTTCGACCAACAATAATGACCCTGGTAAGCAACTGATGAAAGGTAACAACTCAGACAAAACTTGGAACGTTTATCCCAATATGTAATATAGGAGATCTCTCTACGAAGCTCCTGATTGGGACTTGTTGAGGATCACTCCTTCATATTTCATCTGGAACCACTTCATTGAATCCTCCTTTGTGACTCTATGCTGAATTCCAACTCGAGATTTGCATCTACGACGACGACCAACGCGGTATCCTGCTCTCTCTAAAACCACAAAAAAGTCCATACCATAGATACCAGTTGAAGGATCGTACCTGAAGCGAGAGAGACAACAGTTAGTTCTAACATAGAAAGTCAAACTGCTTTTCATGTATAATATTGACGAGGTAGTCTAGTGCCTTCAAAGTTGGTAGAACATAGTACCACTGGCAAATTCAATCATAACAGAACAGAAGATATACAATGACATATCTATATTATATCTTTCTTTTTTTTGATAAGCGGTATATCTATATTATATCTTATGGAAGATATAATCTGTCATACCAATCTGTACCAAATGCCATACAATAATATTAATATTAGACAAATCACATAACCAAACATATTATAAGACGTAAGCAAACCGTCAACTGGACAAGCTACAAACAAGCAGGAAACCAAGTTGGCTTGAGTGAATTGTAGGATCCATGGACCGAACACAAAACAACTTGGATCCCATGACTTGTAAACTCATATGTTTTTGAGTATGAATGATCCTTGCAAGATCAAACACATTAAAGTAGAAACCTGTTTATGCATGTCTACTATGTTATACCGTGCCACAGACACAACGCCTCACCCCAACTTCATCATAGGATCCCAACCCAATAAGACAGCTAAAGCCCACGTCATTTCACTGAAATGTAGCTAAACTAGAAAAGTTGCACTCAGACATTAAACGTCAAGGCAATCAAAACAGATCGGCATCTAACAAAAGGCCAAACTAAACGAGAAGTAAAGAATAAGAATACAAAATAAAGAACCGTAGCCAGAGCGGAAATGACAGAATGCAAAGAAGAGAGAAAAACAATTCTTCCTCAACACCCCAAAAGTCTTCTGCTTTACACTATTGGCCTGCATCTGTAAGGATGTGCGCAGACGCTGACAACTTAACTAGGTTATAACAATAACAGTCACCTTTGACCCTTATGGTTTCATGAGCACAACTCAACTTGGTTTTACATTGCACAGACAAATAGAGGCCCAACACAATCGTCACATGAATAGTCTTGACTGCCAGAAATTCTACGTGCTTTATCTTCAACCGCCTAGAGTGCTCAGATAAACAGCATACCATGGGTACCGAAAACAACATTATTAGCAAAGTACATGAACAAACCAGTTTCAATTTTAGCTCACTGGATGTTATATAACAATAACTTTCAATTGATCAACATTGACCATATGATGCCGCAAACAAATCTTTTAGGTAATGGATGCTAACAACAACGACCAGAAGTCTTACTTGATTCCAAGATCGATGTGCTCCTGAATACCAAAGCCGAAGCAGCCGGTATCGCTGAAGTTCCTCCTGAGAAGTTCGTACTCCTTCACCTTTAGCCCACTTTCCAAAAGCTGCATTGCTTTGTCCCCTCTCACGGTTACGTAGCAAGCTATCTTCTCGTTACGCCTAATCCCGAACGATCTGACGGTGTACCTAGCTGTCCATACAATCAGAGACCAATCAGATCCAAAATAGCAATGCCCAAAAGAAAACTCAATAACCGTTGTTCGAAAACCTTACCCTTGGAGAAGACTGGGTTTTGGCCACTCAGTTGCTCCAGCACCTGAAGGAAAAAAACGGAAAATTAATGTAAAGAAAAAAGGCAAATGAAATTTAATTTTCAGAGCAGAAAGAAACAAGCAGCTGGGGGAGGGGGGCTGAGAGGAGAACCTTGGCGGCTCTGGTGAGACGGTCACCGCTCTCGCCAACAGAGATGTTGAGGACGAGCTTCTGGACCTTGATCTCCCTCATTGGGTTGCTTAGCTTCTTCTCCGACGCCTGGTTCGTTAGAGATCAAACACAACACCGTAAGAAACAACAGATTGAAAAAATAAAAACATATGGAATCACACAGACAGAGATGGAGGGAGGGAGACCATTGTGCCGTGGAGTAGCAGCAGCGGAAGGTGGAGGGAAGGCTAAGGAAGATGAGAGGGTATAATACGAGCGAGCAATGGCCTTGCTAGGGTTCTTGTCGTAGGTTGCTGAGGGTGAGCCAAATGATGATAATACCCCTCTATGTTACCGAGCCCAATCAAGTGGAGTATATAAGGCCTGAGCTCGATCCATCTTTTCCATAGCTTTTAATTTCAAAATTTTATTAAATTTTTGTTGTCGGTGTTAAATCATGTTTTGTTTTTTCTATGTTCGTGTTGAGTAAAAATGTAGGATTTTAGAGAAGTTGTGAATTTTTATGTTGAATAGTGTTTTATTGGTGTTTGTGTAAAGTGGAGAGAGAAATGATTTGATGTAATTGTTTAATAAAAAAGTATTGAAGTTATGTGAAAAAGTATAGAGAGAGAAAATTTATGTTGAATAAAAAATTAAAAAAGTGTTGGAGATTGTATAAAATGTATTGGTTTTTGTGTTTGAATTCTGAATATGTTCGGTGGTAGATTTGTAGAATCCTGAAAAAATCTTGAAAACGAACATTACCTTAAGTCTTTTCATGTTATGTTGATTTGTGTTTATTACGCCTTCGAACGAGGGTGAATACCGAAATGGTCCAATCTGATTTTGGTTTTGGTTTTAGTATCATACATGTTTCTTTTTTTGCCAACTTAGAGCCCAAAATAATTTGGACATGACTTTTGGCCAATTTTTTTATCATACATCATAAATTAATAATAAATAAAATATAAATAAATATTTATTCAAAATCTATAACTTTCAAAATATAAAATAAAATTACAACATTCTAAAATTATAGATATCGGAAAATAAAATTATTTATCTATTTGAGTCCTACTTTTTCAAAAATAAATAAATAAATAAAATAACTCGAACAGAAAATTCACTTTCCAAAAAATGCCAAAAAAACATTCTGGTTGCATCGGAATATTTGTCCACCCCTACCCCAATGAGTGCCTACTCGGTGGTTCAAATATTGGCCTCCAATGTTCGACGTACCGAGTGTTTGAGTAATGTGGGAACGAATTTGATGCTTTTATTGCTAAATTAGTCCTTGAGCTTAGTAGCTTACCGCAAATAATAGGGGTGAGCAAAATTACCGTCGGTACTGAAATTTCGATTATAGTATCGATTTTCACATCCTGGCACCGCCTACCGTCGGGAACTGGAGCCGGAGGCAATATGCGATATCGCCTATATAGCGGAACTGTAATTCCATCAAAACCTCCCGGAATTCCGATATCGATTTTTTTTCCTAAAATGCACACTGTTTCAAAACCCCCACCCGATCTCTCGACTCTCATTCTCTCTTCTGTCTTATCTCATTCTCAGCTCTGTCTTCTCTTTGTCTCTCAGCTCTCGCCTCTCTCTGACTTGCCTGAATTTTCTTCTTAGAATTTCGGCATCCTTTATCAGGATTACTGACCGAAACCAAATGTCAAATTAGGCATCCGATACTTAAGCTGAAATTTCAAATTCCGAATTTGGTAGTACTGTTGCCCAGCCCTAGCAAATATGGTATTGGGGCCGAAGCCATGTGCACCATCTTAAGAGAACGGGGGCCTTGTGACATAACTAGTAGAGTAACTCCCCTAATAGTTATGTCGTTTTTGTAGGTGCTTGTATTCATTATAGAGTTAGATCAGCTCTTCCTTTTCCAAATGAAATCAATTTATATATTATTAAAATAAATACAAAATATATGAATTATTTTATTTAGTTATTGTTTATTATTTATTGCTATAACTTCAAATGAACTATACCAATACTTTTATTAAAAAATACATTGTTTGTTGTTCTTCTCGAGACCTTACCAATAAATATAGGTATCCTATTTTAACTTTGTAAGAGCTTCTTTATGAGTTGTGTGTATATATATATATATATATATATATATATATATATATATATATATAAGTATTTATGTGCACAATTTCGAAGGTCCAAGATTCGTCGAGATATTCGTATTTATAAAATTAATAAATCTGAACCACATTTATTAAAGTTAGGCTTCTTTCTAGTTTTCGGTTCAAGCTCTCTGTATTTGTTTAGCAAACTAATTTGAAGTCAAGTTTTATATGAACAGCCCGTTCTGTCTGACGCCTTGTTCTGGAATTTCCGAAGATCCAAAACGAGAGGAACAAAAATTATTATGCTGTCACCATTGGAACCCAGAGTCCCTGTAACGCGAGGAAGCTTATATATGTCGGCCCTCTTAACCAGTAGACCAGGAAGCCCATCCCAGCTCGGTAAGGGTGCATTGGTGTTGGCCCATTGGGCCTCTTGGCATTGGGAACGTAGAAGGATCGGAGTCATCGGACTGTCCGTTCGGATATAAAAAATGGTCAGGAATTCTAATACAACTTTTGATTCGTACTTTTTGTCTGACTAATATAATCTCTCTTTTTACCAACAGAAATGCTTGAAAGAAGGGTCAAATATAGAGCTGGCCACTTCAATCCCTGAGGCGTTTCACCACGTAATCATATAGACATAGTTATCCATTAGAGTGAAATCCCGAGTGAGTAGAGATGTGGATGCGTTTAGATTGAGGATCATTCAACAAGTGCTGGCCTCGTAACACGGTAACAGGCATATCCATGTGACTCGGGAAATACTAACACAAACAACGAACCTGAGACCGAGGCCTTCGGGATTTGTGGGTGCCCGGGGAACATCACACTAGTTCGGCCTCCACAAAACCCGATTTCTCAATTTTCCAAATCTGATGTAAGTTCAAGGAAACAAAGAAAATCTGTCTGACCAAACAGATCCTTTATTTTTACTGTAATTATGATACCTAGCTTTTGGGTCTCATTGATCCAACCAAGATGTAGGACAGTCCAAACTCTTCAAGTTGTGGCTCAAACTATATTCCAGACTTTAGACAATAAATCTATTGTAAAATCTGATCTTAGATAAGAATAAGGGGGGAAGAAACCCTCGTAAATAACACTACCAGGCAGAATAAGTACAAAGCAGCAAAGAACAATCTGTTGGTTGGCAAGCTGCCAAGGTATTGACTTCAATAATCTGAAGCCTAAAGTCTTCAGAACATAAATTTGAGGACCTGTGTCAGTATGTGACAAAACAAAATAATGCCAGAAACCAAATGATGTATCAATTCCACTATCCGAGCATTACAAGCTGATGATGCTCGAAGAACATTTTGCATTTCTATTCACACTCATACTAGAACATATTTACACGAAAAAACCATGGGAGCACAAAAGCTATTACCAGGCACGCCATCAGGAAGTTACAAAATGGCTGTCCCCGCCAACATCCTCCACGCCGGTCTGCAGAGTTACTACTGCCACTTGTAAACCTCCCTTCATTCCATTCCTCCATAAATCTGTTATCCCCAACACCAGTCACATTCTTTGCAGTCTTACCACAAATTTCACACATCCTGCACGTATAGAAGAAAGAAAAAACAGGCATCTGCATAAGTCGTGAATTCTAACACTACCTTCTTCTTCAAAGCACTTCATTAAAAACACAGCATAAGTGTGGGACATTTCAGCAAAAAATCTGGAAACAGTTTTCCAGAGTCCATTTTAAAAAATTCAACCGCCCACTTCATAACATTTGGGTGCATGAGTGCCTGAAAACACCATTATTGCAGAATCTAAGAACTACATCATTATTTAACTGCATTACTAGATCCCTAGTCACAGAGAACGGGGAAGGAAGAGAAGGGAAAGAGGCTACTTGCGATTGCATGTCACTAACATTTTACCTTATCACAGTTGTCATCTTGTGAATTATGCACTCTCAGATCATTTGGGGGATAATGTTTCTCCACAAATCATGCATATTATCAAAAGCTGATAGAAAGTTTACATATAAATAAGCAAATAACTCAGAAGCTTCATATTTGTCCGATAAAATGAATCAAGCCATACTAAAAGGTCAATCATTTATAGTAAAGTAGTGATTCTATTTTTTTCCCTTGGAAATTTTAAAGAGCTTAATAAGCTTTTTTTCAAAAAAAAGAAGAAGAAAAGAAGTAAGAACTTGACTCTTGAAGGAACAGAAGCTTAAGTGCAGATTGATCTAAAAAGCCAAGCCTAAGCTTAGGACTTACAATCTCAAAGCCCACGAATGTTCTTCTTAAGATACTAACCAGTTTATTGCAAATTGCTCATATTTAATGCCATGCTTGTAATGGATATTGACACAACAAAAAACTTAGTTTTTGAATGAGAGAAAGAGAAGAGATACTTGCTCAAGGTAACTGCTTTTGGACCTTGCTCGAAGATGAAGAAATAGAGCCTTATTAATCCTCAAAAATAAGCAAAAAGAAGACAATAAATAAAATAAGACGACAGTCAAGTTTGCAAACGTCAACTAAAATCTCATCACAACAAATATGTTCCCCCCCCCCCCCCAATTTGAGGCAAATCTTAAATGGGAAACAATTACCTGTTCCCTCTTAGCTTAAACCATGCCTCGGCACAGTAACTATGTGCAATGCCCAGCTCATCTTTACAACAGCAACCAAGCTGAATTAAGTCCGTTGTCTCAGTCATATTAGAATTACCAGGAACTGGTGTTGTCACGTCTGATGATTGATCGGAACTCAAATGGCAAATCCTGCAAACCTTTTCTCCATCCCGATTGTCACTAAACCCTTTACCACTGCCGCACTTCACATCAATCACGACTGAATCCTTCTCCAATTCAGACACCCTTTTCTTCACATCTTTTGTAGATACCTTACTCGACCCCAAATCGGTAACTTTTGCTCCCAATCCCCTATCATCACCGCTAGCATGCAGAGTCTCAACCGAATTAACAACAATTGCAGTTCCAGAAACAACTCCGTCCACCATGTTGCTCGAATTCTCACTTCCCCCTCGATCAACTCGACCAGGAACCTCACTGCCACCGCCCCGGTCAATCATCTCCTCCAAGTCACAACCCAATACCTCACGTTCTCTATTATATTGACCAGCACACACGGTCCCCCTTTCTTCAAAATTTACCACAACCTCAGTCTCAGACGCCAACCCATCAGCCGAACTGCTCGAATTCTCAGCCGCCCCCGGACCCGACGGACCCGGTTGTGCCTTATGATGCTCCTGATCCATTCCCAAACAAATATTTTATCCACCTGTATACCAAATTGCCAAAACTTCCTTACAAGACCCACCGGCAATATCGTCTCTATCTGCACCAAATTATAGAAGCAACATTTGTTTCGTTGAAGAACAGCGCAAAGACAATGTAATCAAACTCAGCGCTTTCAAACCTACTCCTGTGCATAAGCCAGTCCAAGGTGATGAAAATATTAATAATCTCAAACAACACCGAAATATATACCGATCGAAATTTTGAGAAAAACCAAACCCCAGATCGTCGTAGCTCAAGGATAAGAGCTTCAGTCAGCAGCCAAGATATGCGTGTACTTCAGTTATCAAAATCCGCAACTAAAAGAAAAATTACATCCATACACAAAAATCGCAGATCAAGGTATTGCTCCAGTCGAACTGCGCCAACTGTACTAAATTCTCTCTGCGTGATTGTTTGAGAAAAGATTTGAATCCCTTGGGGTTGGGAAGTGATAAATACGAGGGAAGAATGAGAGGTTAGGTGAAAGAAAGGAACTTGGAAATAGTAAGAAATCCGAAATCCAGGTTGAGTGGAAACGAATTACGCGCTTGGAGGGATTGAATTCAATTGGATCCGTTACTTTTTAATAACATCACTCCGCATTAGTGTAATGCCCACTTTCGTTCCGCCAGCCTCAATTATTTCTTGGATTTCCCGATGGCGTTCAGAACGGGTAAAGTACCAAAGCCAAAGACGGTCTAAACGTGTCTGCGGGATCAGGACCTTCAAATTTTTTGATTAATTTTGTAAAATCTTGATAATTCTTTTGATCAAGTTAATACTTTTACTTTATTCCATCAACACCCCTATATTGTTGATCCTCCTGCATCGTTTCAACTGGCAAATACAAATGTTATCTATAACACCACCATCTTCAGTTGAATCCGTGACTCACTTGGTATGAAACGATGACTCGATAATGCCATTTGAGTGTGGGGTTAATTTAAGTAATATATATTAAAAGGATTAACTCAAAGAAAAAGTCAATTTATAAAAATTAAAAATAATTAATTTTTATTGTAGAAAGTGCTAAAATGCGCAGCGGTTATCCATGTTTTGTTCAGTGATGGACGGAACGGATAAAGATTGAGTAGGAGAGATTTTCATGTACTGTGCTGTTGGGTTTTTCTACAATGTCCATGTCCTATTTTGCCGTTATACCTTAAAATTTTTTTTTCAGCTTTTTTATTCTAACTGAGACTATGTTTGTTTGCGTTTTCAAAACAGTTTTTATTTTTTGTGTTTTTTGAAAGTAGTGTAGATTCTCTTGGGATAAGTGAAAATTGTGTTAAAAGTAGTAGAAATTTGTAAAGAGTTATTGGAATTGTTAAAAAGATATTAGAATTGATGAAAAAATTATTGGGATTGTCGAAAAGGTATTGGAATTGATGAAAAAGTGAGTAGGAAGTTTTTTAAATTTTTTTAAGATATGAAACAAACATAGCCTTCTTGAGGCTAGCTCGGTGGTTTGCAGACAAACTCTGAATCCTTGACAAATTAGTATCAAAGCATTTGGGTATAGGTTCGAGTCACTCGTCAAACGAGTCCTAAACACACCGCATACGGGTTTGCGAGGTTGAATCCGTGTGCTTACTAAAAAACGGTAATATTATGTACGCACTCATGATATAAAATACAATTATATATGACTATTATGTAAATCTTCTATACCTAACCACTTATATCTTTGTCTCTCATTATTTTTTCTCTCCTCTCCGCATTATGTTTCAATGGTGTATTTCTTTTTATCTTTTCTTTCAATGCATAAGATATGAGGATCACTTCCAGTAGAAATCTTGATTCATATACTATGCGGTTTGGACTTTGGAATAGTTGTTTTTATCCACCAGCGACAACAGACGTGCATCCATTAACAAAAGGTAAACAAAAATTTCAAACGTTTGAATAATAAGAACTGCGCAATTGGACTTCCTGTCTCCTGATCAGTGCTGGCACGAAGCTAGCGTTCGATGATTTCTCTGCTTGTTAGTTTGTTGCTTGCTGCAGTTCATGTGGAATAAATGTAAGATAGCAATGATTCGTATAGACCGAGGAATATGTCGAAACCTCGTCTATATATGTCTGAAGTGACTCCAACGCAATAGCTTAGAATACTTCAATAGAATACTCTCAAATTACTATCAAAGTCAACTTCATATGGCCTTAAAGAAGAAGAAAAAACAGAGTATCTCTAGAAGGGGTATGCAAAACAGTAGGATGACAATGACTTTGCAATTGTTTAAGGTTGCATTTTCGTTTAATACTAACAGTTGGAATATAGATGTTTAGCTTTCTTCATGCAATAAGGCTCGAATATTGTCAGTCAAATTGTCAATACAACTTAAATATACATCTGAGTGAGAATCCGAGAACTTTTTTTGATGGGAATCTTCATACTGGATCTTACCCAGAATTTTTTTCAGAAAACTTAAACCAACAATCTTGAAATGTGACGGCTGTCTTGGCTCATTTGAAGATACTTTACTTTGTTTTGGCCGAGAGACTTCCATTGGAGGAAGATAAGAACTGCTACAAGGTTACATCCATTTCACCTTATCCAACACCACTGCCTCTGGGATTGAAGAGCACGGAAGAAGACCAAATACATCAGAAAACAATGTTGATTTTGAACAGTATCGGTTTTATCCTGCCAACACAACCAAAATACAAGGAGCCGGCCTGTAATTTAGAAAACAGAGATACTATATGTCAAATTATTAGTTGACTCAGAATTCAGTCCAATGACTATTCCTACATATCTTCGTAAGGCCCATGCAATAATTGTTAAAGCTTTGCTTTTTCTGTCGAATTGCTACACATGAGCTGTTCTGACCAACTGCAGCAGCCGCCCCAGTTCACAGGACAACCCAAGATTATTTTGTCCATTATTTTATGGTCTAATCCTCAATTATATAAAGCCAAGTGATTCTGACAGCCAATAAATAAGAGAAACTAAGTGAATTATTGTACTGAAGATTGAAGAAAATAGGCTGAAGTTCCTGCTACTGTGCATTGAGCCATCAAACGTTTAGCACTACAACCTTTTCTTCAAAGCAACTTAAGAACATATTCCCCACCTCTACCCTGTCTTGTCATTTCCTTGATTTTTATTCTATTATAAGCAAAAGTTCCTTTCGCACTACAAATCTATAGCAATATAAGCTAAGAATGAAGTGGTGGTCACTTCATCTTACCGTCAAGTAAAATAAGAATCTTCGCGATAAAAGCATGACGAGTGCATACGCCTATATCGATCAAACTAGGAGGCAAGTGGTCCTACTTGATGCAATTATCATATCTATGGAAGTGTCACCACGATTGAGAGAGTAAGTTGGAGGTCACAATCTGCGAATACTACTAAGACAGGTGTGATTAGAATCTGTAACATCTTCCATTACTACAGGGATAACAGAGATGTAAATTTTTGTGTTTTTTTTTGTTACACACGGGCTTCTCGTGGCTTTCACATTTTCAGGAAGCGTAGAACGTGAAGGCTCAAGATTCTTGCACTGAAAGAATTGTAGCAGTTATCTGTGTTGAAAAGGGTATGTCATACGGGGAAATCAAGCTCTGCGGACTCGATACATGAATCTGAGCTGAACTTAGTACTTAGTAGGTATATACCCCAAGCATTAAAGGGATATGGGGCCTGCAATAGGTCGGCAGATATTAGTAGCTTGTCCACGTCTTACCTTAATGAAGAACAAAACTCAATAGGGGGGTTAAGAGGAGACCTATGGCTGGCAGTGTCAAGTGGCCTAGTGGCCTGTCCCGCGCCAATCAATGACATATTGTTCCTTTTTGGAAAGGGGAATCTATTCTGCTATGGATCAGTCAATGAATCTACAAAATTGCATAAAAAACAAAATGGAGCGGTTATAGGTTGTTGGTGATGGTGATGGCATCCTATTAATGTTTGGTCAAATATTCATTTATTTTTTTGGGCTAGAAACGTACTTTTTTTTTTTCAAAAAACAACCAATACATTAAAAACTTGTAAACATAATGAAAATAAAGACAACGGGACAGACACAACAAACCAACAACATAACGAACACTAGGGTTATTCAGTGCCATCGGAAAATTTCGATGGCACCGCCACCGGGGCTCGGTGCCGATGCCGGTTTTATGTTTTTGGGAAATCCCGGGGGTATTCCCGATTCCCGAGATCCCGGGGACTGAAAACAAGATTTTCCAAATTTTTTAACCCCCTTTTTCACGGGGAACCCGGGAATCGGGAATAGGATTTTCCAAATTTTTTATCCCCCCTTTTTCTTTTCCCTTTCGACATAATCCCTACCCTCATAATTTTTTCCCTCCCCAAATCCCTAAAGGCTTCAGCATTCCCTCTGTCTCTCTGGGTTTCGACTCTTGAACTTGAATAAAATGGCCACCGTGTTTCAGGGAGTGGGAGCTGCGACGGCTTTTTCGGCCTCCAGGTCCGCTGACTCCAGGAAATTCCACCTCCCATCTGGTAGATCCTTCTCAGGTTCTCCTTCACTTCAGTTTCGCTGACACGAATATTTGCGCCAAAAATCAAATCTTATTCTTGGATTATCACTCCTACTATTTGCTAAGCGTGGTAGTCTTTGACATTTGCTAAATGATTATGCATCTTATTTTAGTTTCTTTTGTTTGGGTTTCTTGATTTGATTCAGAGTGGAAATCAAGCTTTTTGGTTGTCAGATCTGAAGGAAGGGTGGCTCCCAGCACGTACGCTAGAACTCGCAGGTGTTCGATGTGATAAACATGTACACTCAGGAACACAGCAAGAGGTGTACTAACCTTTAGATCAATCCTTTTTCATTGTTATCTTTCAATACACTACGCAAGAAGTCTTAATTTTTTCACTTTTGGAAAACCACATATACTCCAGATAATCGTATCAGTGTCATTGTCATTGTGAAATTTGGAACGGAAATTTTCAAGTCTAGCAAGTCCTAGATAAGACCCATAGCTAGTCCTTTGCTCCAGTTTATTCTACAGAACACATTTAAGAAAAGGAAGGATGAACTAATGATCTGTGAACTAAGAACTTTCCTTTTTCTTCTAGTCCTTTATGATGTCCAACCTAAATGCTTTTTCGAATGCTATATGTTTTTAAGTTATTTTCTTCAGGTTACTGCTTCTTATTTGTTTGTTTTTTCATCCCCCACTATAATGTACATTTGCAGGAAATCTTGGATTATTCCCATGTTCCGGGGCGTGTTGTTCTGCATCGTGGTAGGCATTGGCATGGTGCCAGAGCCACAACATCCGGGCAGCGGGTTAACTTACTATTGTGGTGCAGAAGGTATCTCTCTCTCTCACCTTTCACCCCTCAAGAAATTTCAAGCCTGGTAATTACTCTTTGTAGATTTGCTTACTACTACTGTGTTCTAGTTCTTAACATGTAATAAGTTCAATTAATAACAGAATTAGATCAATCAACTAATGAAATTATTTAAGTTTTGGGAAAATAATGTCTTAACCTTTCTTTGATTCAAGTCATTTGTGTATTCAGCACTAGATGTCTATTTAACAATTTTTCACTAGATGGGTCTCTTTAACACCCGCCTCTCTTTGAAATTGCCTTTCATGTGCATGCTATGGTTATCTTTCTGTTGAGATTCACTACTGGCCATAACTGAAATGATTCTATTGCGGAGCTTCTATATTTTTTGTCCTGAAATATTAGTGAAAGTGATTTCAGATAAAGCATTGTGTACATTTTATTTTTAACCAATCTTTGGATAGCCTATTTTCAGCTTTTGTTGATATTTCTCTTTCTCTTGAAGGATGGTTCATAAATCATGTAACTAATTGGATTATCTCTAATGTCTCCCCCTCAACAGTTTGCTAATAGGAAGTGAAAGATTTGACCATCATTTAACCTCTACTCTAGGTGATAGATGGCAGATGGTGGACACTTGTCTCTAGTGGAAACCAAGCGTGTTTATACTGTGTTCTAGTTCTTAACATGTAATAAGTTCAATTAATAACAGAATTAGATCAATCAACTAATGAAATTATTTAAGTTTTGGGAAAATAATGTCTTAACCTTTCTTTGATTCAAGTCATTTGTGTATTCAGCACTAGATGTCTCTTTAACAATTTTTCACTAGATGGGTCTCTTTAACACCCGCCTCTCTTTGAAATTGCCTTTCATGTGCATGCTATGGTTATCTTTCTGTTGAGATTCACTGCTGGCCATAACTGAAATGATTCTATTGCGGAGCTTCTATATTTTTTGTCCTGAAATATTAGTGAAAGTGATTTCAGATAAAGCATTGTGTACATTTTATTTTTAACCAATCTTTGAATAGCCTATTTTCAGCTTTTGTTGATATTTCTCTTTCTCTTGAAGGATGGTTCATAAATCATGTAACTAATTGGATTATCTCTAATGTCTCCCCCTCAACAGTTTGCTAATAGGAAGTGAAAGATTTGACCATCATTTAACCTCTACTCTAGGTGATAGATGGCAGATGGTGGACACTTGTCTCTAGTGGAAACCAAGCGCGTTTATACTCAGTTTTGTCATTAGTATTTCCAACTTAATCTTAGTCATCGTTTGTTTATATAATCCTGAGTCCATTAAGGTGGGTTTCAAACAAAGTTTATGGAATGGACCTAATCCTAAGTGATTTGTTTATACTCGGTTTCTTATATTCCCCTTTAATTGCTATTTTGGACTTTGGTTTTTTCATTTTATACAGCTAAGGGTGATTAAAAGCTTTGATCACTTGAATTTGGATTGTATAATGTATTAGTTTGGATTGGATTATTGATTTTGGATTGGATTGTATTAGTTTAGATTTGATTGGATTGTATTAGTGTAGAGTTTATATTTTCTAAGTGTGTAATATGTTAAAAAAATGGTTCAATATGAATGTAAGATTACCGGAAACCGCCACCGCTAAAACCGTCACCAATAAGGGCCGATTTTTGCCCTTAACGGTGTAGGTGAATTTTTTTTAAAAACCGGCACCTACACCGGGGTTGAACAGCCCTAACGAACACAACCATCAAGACCCCCGAACAGATCAGAGGAACCACTATAAACTCCATGCAGGGGAGAGGGAGTGGTGGCCAGACACAGTAGACAGAGCTACTAGGACCTGAACAAGCCGGGAAAGCGCCACAATGGGCGCGTAGCAAGGCCCAACAAAGGGTCGGAAGAGAGCCACGAGGACTCGGATAAGCCCACTGAAGGGGCGGACACACAACCACAGAACACAACAAACAACAAGCCCTAAACAGAGGGGCAGGCCCAAACGGGCGAAAACACAACACAGAACAAGCCCTATACAAAGGGGCAGACCCAAACGGGTTTATTGCTGGTCGGACTAAAACTGGCGGGGGCGGCGGCGACGCTTGTGGGGGCAGACGGGGCAGATCCACGACAGGAAGGGAGGCCGGAAGCCACGCAAGACAAACCGAGGAACCAAAACGGGAGGCGAGGGACGAGAGGCGCCAGACGCGCCCCTAAAGGGACCAGCGCTTGAGGTCCACGCACGCCACGTGGCGCGCGTGAATGAACACGCGCCGTCTCTGGAACACCGGCGATGGATGGAGGCGTAGATCCCGGCATGTCGAGTCCAACCAGGAGGCACGTGTAAGGCGAAGTGAAGCGGAAGCCCATGAACGGCGGGAGAACACCACCTGCAAAGAAAAAGAAAAAAGCCAAAAAACCCAACTAGCAGAACCTCCGAGGGGAACCAGAGGGAAGGGAAGGGGAGAGAGAAGAGGAGGAGAGAAAAAGGAAAAAAGAGGGGATGAGAGAGTCGGAGCTCCCCCCTTCTCTATAGGGTGATCGGGAGTCGGGGGAAAACATGGAGGGTTTTTGGGGGAGAGTCGTTTCGGGAGAGATGTAAAGTGCAAATGCATGTAACTCGTCGGCCAGAAACATACTTGACTACGCATTTGATCGATATTGTTTTTATGAATCCGATATCCTATGCTCATCGGATGTGCAAGGTTTAGCTCCAAACATACTTGACTACGCATTTGATCGATATTGTTTTTATGAATCCGATATCCTATGCTCATCAGATGTGCAAGGTTTAGGTCCAGGTAGAAACTGCAATCAAACTCCAATCGATCCTAAAGGAAAAAAAATAATGTGGAATTTGTACCTAATAGATATTCTGATGAGGGAAAAACTCATTTACAGTTGAACTTGGAAGGAACAAATTGAACTTCTTGTTATCGAGGTCCAGAAAGCTCCATGGCTTCGATTACAAATGAATGTTCTTCGTGCACATCACTGTAAATTCTGGAAAAACTACAAGCCCTTGCCTCGCAAATGTTGTTTTGACCTCGTGAATCCTCCGGAAGTCCTGACTGCTCTACAAGACCTTCCAAGACCTTCAAAACTTCTGACATCTTTGGCCTGAGGTTGGGATGTGACCGAGTACACTGCAAAGCCACCTCTACTACTTTCTCCAGCTGTAATGCATCGTAACATTGCCTCAGACCCCTATCTACCAGCGCCTCCAGCCTCTTTTCCTCGTATAAGGTTCTAACCTGCATGGTTCAACTATTATTAGGAACTTGTAATTGATGCCTAAATCAACACCATAGGTTTAACGAAAGAATAACATTCTTCATGTGGCTTTGACATTTATGTGACGGCAAGAGAGGCTATAGAGGGGTCTGTCTCATGAAGATGATAAACTAAATTAACTACATGAATGAAGAATCCAATCTATCGTAAGTGAGAATTTCAGCGTACTTGAAACTCAGACCACTAGGAAAAACTACTTACCCAATCAAGAATCATTCCCTTTTGAGCCTGACCATTTGCAGCATCTAAGGCCTTTTGCCCTGTTATGAGTTCCAAAAGCAGTATGCCAAACCCAAAAACGTCAGTTTTTTCAGAAGATTGTCCCGTTGAAAGATATTCTGGGGCAATGTGGCCTACAGTGCCACGCACTGCAGTAGTCACATGTGAATCCCTCTGATCTAACAACTTCGCAAGACCAAAATCCCCAACAACAGCTTCAAAACTTTCATCAAGCAAAATGTTTGCTGCTTTGACATCCCTGTGAATTATTTTTGGATTACATTGTTCGTGCAAGTATAGAAGCCCACGGGCAGCTCCAACAGCAATCTGAATTCGTCTGTTCCAATCCAAAGTGGGCTTCCCCCGACAAATGTCTGTAGTAAGAACAAGTAATTTGTGAATTAGCAAAGCAATAAGCAAAAATCTGAACCTGGGTCGAGCTTTAACTTAAATAAAAGACATACACGAAACAGCTTTGAATCCAGGGGAAAAAAAATGACCATTTTTCTTTTTGGTTTGTGGAACAACCAATTATCAAACTGTTTGGGTTTTAAAGATGCCATAAACTCGAAATTGTGAGGTTGTCACATCAATAACCAGTTACTTTCAGTTAGAACTGGTGTTCAAAAAGGCTAATCAGAAAACAACAGATATATACTGTGTTCCCACTCCCAGTTGCAAATCTTGAAAAATATCTTACAAGCGAGTAATTCCCTAGGGGTAAAATGATTCTCAGTCCTTGTGAATGCTGCAACTGTGGTGGAGATTTCCTAGACTTCAAATAATAAAATGTTGCAGTTGAGATTTGTCAGTTTGAACAAGTTCTTTCGCATAGAGAGAGAGAAGTGCAGACAAGCCACAATGAAACAAACCTCTCAAGCGGTCAGCAACACTCCCATTTGGCATGTAAGGATAAACAAGCAACCTTTCATCAGACGTCATACAAAATCCATACAAACGTAAGAGATTGCGATGCAAAGCCAAGCCAATCATTTCAACTTCAGTTTGAAATTGCACTTCTCCTGTGAAATTTGGATCTCTCAGCCTCTTAACAGCCACCACGGTCCGATTTGGAAGACATCCTTTATAAACCACTCCAAAACCACCTTGTCCTAGGATGTTTCTGGAACTAAAATTTCCAGTGGCATTTTGCAATTCACGAAATGAAAACCTCTCGAGATGACTAATATCAAATTCGTAATCTTGCTGCACTGAAAATAGGAATGAATCAGTGTCATTCTTCACAATATTGTACAATCCTCATCATCTACTTGCTTGATAGAAAATGCCACAGTTAAGTAAGTACCGTGAGATGTAAAGAGAAACCGAGATCTGCACCGATACACCCAACAAACAACCAGCACCAAAGAAACCCCAAATGCGCAACTCGTGCCTACAACAACAGAAAGCATCCACTGACGACGACTGCTGACTTTCTTAAATGAACCTGTATCTGTAATTAAATAATCATGTACAGGCGTTAGATCTATTTAATAACTCATTGGAAAATTGTGTTTGGCAGTTTGCATCTACATACCGTTTGTTGGTTTTGAAAGACCCATGCAAATTTGTGCTGAGTAAGGAGTGCAAAGCAAGTTATTCCCTGTAATACTGCAACAAAACAAAAAAATTGTCAAGCAGCCGAAACAACATATGAGGTAGGGATTGCAATGTTTTTGTTTTGTTTTGAATGTATGTTAACAGAAAATGAAGAAAGCATGTTTGCAAGTGTGATGATGCTGAATAAGAAAATTATCAACTGCTGAACAGAACTTTCCTATGAAAGATTGGTCTTCCTATTGGAGATGACGAAATAGTATATGCTACAAGTATGAAGTATGGATTCACATATGAAAGAGCAAGTGCAGCAAATGTCTGTTCCTCGACACTGGTGAATATCAACATAAATTTCTCATCAAGAAAACATTCTGTATGAATTACTGCTACATTGTCTTGCAGTCAATTTGTTTCAATGTTTTCCATGACATAACACCACAGCATTCAAAAAACATTCCCCAAATGAAGGTTGGCAACATAGGATCACTGACATACCAGAAACCAAGAATAATCGGCAGACAAACATAAAAAATACTGAAGCCAACAGAGAAACCCCCACATAAGGACAATTGAAGAGCACGAGCTTGTTAATTGTCTTAGACATCCAATCCAAAAGCTTAATGCTTGGGCTACTAGCTGGAAAGGCTCAACTATTATATAAGCCCACATTCATGCCCACACCTAGAATACTGATATAACGAGTTCCCTTTTCCCTAACACCTCACCTGTACCCTTTTGCTAGTATTTTCGGAGTGGAACCACTAAGGTTATTGAATGATAAATCCCTGTGCAAGACAATTAAGCATAATTAGAGTCCCTTCAAACAAGATAAAAGAGAAAACACAGTTGAAATCTGATGGAACACATACAAGAATGAAAGCCCTGTGAGATTAGCCACAGGTTTCGGAATCTGTCCAGTTAACTTGTTTTTATTAAGCCGCCTGAAAAACTTGCATGGTAGAAGGTTTAGAGAACATATAGTTAAGGAAAAAAAAAAGTTCAACGAATAGGAAGATTGGTGCCTAATTTATCTGTCAATCCATACTCACAAGTAACTTAGATGAGTTAGACAACCCAAAGAACTTGGAATTTCTCCAGCAAACTGGTTACCCGAGAGGTCAAGAGTTTGAAGCTCTGAAAGCTTTCCTATGTCAGGTGGGATAGGACCAGATAACTGGTTGTTCTGCAACAACCTGCACCAAGAAATGGAAAATATCGATTGATCCCCTTTATATCATCTTTCTGGCTGGTACGCAGCAAAATACTTATAAGACATCTCATGACTTATGTGCGAAACTTTATCATTTTGTCAAGCAATTTGGTAGAAACGAACACTCTCTACAACAAAACCACACACTGAATCTCAAACATGCTCATTGGTGCATAAGACCAACTACAATTCTTCCTACAGAAACTAGCCTTCGAATACCTCAAGTATCTCAGCCTTCATACACTGCCATATGAAAAAATTCAACAATCTAAAAATCATGCTTTGCCAGTAATTATCTTCTATATATTAACTTGCAAAAAGAAGAATTGCCTACAATGAAGAATTACCCTGAAGATTGAAACACATTATTGAAGCTCCCATATTAGCCATTTACAACAATAGTGAGCTAACCAAACAAGTAAAATTATCGCTCCGTGAGGTCTAGTCGAACAGGCTATAGAAACAGACACTTGGAGCTGCCATAAAGTCAAGAAGGAACGGCAAAAGAGAAGTCTCACATTGTGCGAAGGTGACTCAAACTCCCAATACTGGGCGAAAGCGTTCCTGATAAGCCCATACTGGTCATTTCACTACATGCATCAAAAGGAGACAGGTACCATTAGAAAAACATTTTGGATTTAAGCAAATATTCCTTTTAATTGACAACCTAATATGTGTAGTCATCAAAAAATTAAAATCCCAACCCCCCCACCCACCAAAAAGAACAGTAAAGAAAAGAAACCAATAAGCAATTTTCTTCCAGATCCTCTCTTTTTGCGAAGAAAGCAGAAAGGGGGAAAAAGAAAGCGAACGAAGAGTATGATTGATAATCTTGACACATTTTCGGGTGTAAAATTTTCTCGTCGCCAAACAGGAGCAATACTGTGATGCAGAATGGGGGACACTCACAGAGAAACAACGAAGCCTTCGGCAGAGCAAGCGACCATGTTCCACGTGCAAGGGTCAACGGAATTAATATCCCACCCATCCATCACATGCAACTCGTCCGTCATCTTATTTTTGACCGCCATCAGAGCAGCCACTGCTTCATCGGAAAATGACAGATTAAGTGCAAAGGCAACATATATGCAGACATTTTTTTTAGAAAAATCAACCAGTAACTAGCAGAAGATAAGGAAAAGAGAGAACGGTTTTGTTTCTCGTCGGCCACGAGGCACATACCCTCATAGTTAACACCCTTGGGAGATAGAAGACTGTCAGTATCAGCAACAGCCATTGGCATCCAAAAGAAGTAAAAGAAGAAAAACCCGAAACACAACTTTACACATTCCATAAAGCAAAACTGCAAAGCTCAGAAAAGCAAGAACCTTTCAAGTTTTGGAAAACTTTACTGCCACTCAAGTGGTTCAGACGTCAGAATGCTAATATAATTCCATAATACTCATCTCTCCTCCGTTGATATATAGAGCTTTAAACGGGGAACCTTCTCTGGAATCTCTCTTGCCTGGGGAAAATAACATAGTTTTAAGTTTTCAACAAATCTGTACATAAACAAAGAGAAACGAAAGAGTTCACAGTAGAAAATGAAAATGAGGGTCGGGACTGGGGAGCAGCTCGAGATTTGGGAAGCGGACACGGGTTGTCGGCTGGTTTGTCAGTTTAAAAGGCCGGGTATTGTGCGTGGTCGGTTTTTATGGCCGTTTTGCAATAGAGATGTGCGTGGGCATGTTGGAACCCCCTGATTATTGTAACTTGACTGGAGAATGTGTAATCGACGTTCGGGATATGAGTGAGGGGGTGTCCGGGCTTAGGAAGTATTTGGTTTTAATTAGAGTCGGGGGGGTCTCTACTGTCAACGTCTGGGAGTGCCCGCTATTGGCTCGAAGATTTATGTAGCAGGTGTTTTGGACGTTCCAGGTGCAAGCACACTCCTCCAAGCACGACGTCGTTTGCAATTGTTCTCAGCTCGTTACGAATGAGTTGGGAATAATTAGCCGGGAGGGCTGTAGTCCAGTTGTTATATTCCAAATCTAAAAGAAAGGCAAAAACGTCTATAACATTTAAATTTCATCTGGGCAAAGTTAGCCAGGGATGTGGACACTGGAAAGCTGGTCCTGGCTACTATGTTTGGGTGGAACTAGGAAGCAGGACTTGGTTGGAAGGGCAATTACAGCACATGGGATGCTCTCCTGAAGAAGAAAAAAACTTTTGAACAGTAGTTGGCTCCAGCCAAGTATGATGGAGACAGTGAGTGCTTGAAAATAAGCTCACAATCAGGCCCTAAGGCTTGGTCTCGTAGTGGTTGGGAAGGGGACGAGGATCGTGTTGGAACATTATAAACAAACACGAAGAAACCACTAGACCGGGCAGTTTCTGCTTGCCTGCCTGCCATCCCAGAGAACGATTGCTGCTCTCTCTCGTGTTTTCGTAAAACATTAAATTTGTTTATTTATTTTTTTCTGCCAATGAAGTTGTGAGGAAAAACAATGTCATAGAACAAGCATAGCGGTACTGAAAACAGAATAATAGCATTTTGATTCGTACAATCAGTTGTCTGCAAAAATACAAATCAACCACCAAAGAACTAACAAAACGGAATCGACATGCAAATTACCATAATCAACAACAAACCAGACCAGCCACTTTTCTTCAGCCATTCCATAAGGGGCTTTCTTCCTAGACATAGATACACTTTTCCCTAGCTTTTCCTCTGCTAGCAGCTTTCTGATAAGTCCATCTCCAGTGAACTATCAAACATGTACAGAACAAAAAGGTATCTTACGGAGGCTTGGAAAGAGAAGATTTTTTTGGGTTTTTTTTTTTGTGTGGTGGGGGGGTGTTGAACAAATCGTAGAGCCGAACTCATCAAGTAAAATGCAGCTATCCAGGCACTCGAGTCCCTATGCATCTTGGTAAAGCAAGAGCAAGAAATGATATTGGTCAGGCCTCAATGCTTGGAGATTCCAACACAAAGATACCTCCTTGTGCCAAACATCAACTGGACGACGAGCATTCACATATAACTTTCCACACTCATGTGCCGACTGGATGCAAGAAATTTAGACCCATTTGGCGTTTCAGATGCTCTGGTATCAACCGATTAACAAGCTCTGGAGAAGCCCCTGACAACTGTCATAATAGAGAAAGCAGGTAAACAATTTGTTACAAAGTACACATCAAACTGAATAGTAGCAGAACATTTACCCAATCACCGAACAAAGAATAGTTCAACGTTTCTCCTAAGAGAACTGAGGGTAGCACTACAAAAATCATGGGTGGTTTGCGACCAAAAAAATAAATCCATAGCCACTCATCAACAGTTGCTGAAAAGGATTCAATTTTCTCCAAGATTTGACATGCAAAAGTAAAAGTACTCATTGTCTGTGTTTTGGTACTTAGCCATTGGAAAATCCATTCCTATCATTCTGGATACAATCACTAATAGACATGCACATTCACACAAATAGGCAAAAGAAGCAAATCCATACTTCCTGTTTAAAGTTGAAAAGTGGTGGCAATTGGCGACCATTTGGTAGGCGAGTGTTGGGTTCTCGGAGTTCATCGAAGAAAGGGTGTGCACACGCTTCTAGCTGTAATAACAACAGAAACTCCCAGTCAAAAAGCAACCAATAGAAGAAAAGTCCCATATGTATTCGTGCGGTCGCATAGTACAACCCAAAAAAAGAAGCAACACCCTTGACACCATTTACCAAGACTAACTTCTTATCACGACTGACTCAAGAACTAAATACAATCATTTATCCATAAAACTAATAGCAGAAATGAACTCACTGCTGTGCAGCGAAGACTAGGTGAATATTGCAGCAGTCGTGAAGCCAGATCAATTGCTTCAGGGGGCATCCTTTTGTGGAAGACCTACATCCAGAAATTTACATGTTGACTGGCTTACCTCCCAGAATGTGGAAAAATACGCTTGAGAACAAAAATAATCAAGTTAACCCTTTAGCATCATTAAGAGCCTCAGGTAAACAGACATAGGTTGTGCACCTAACATAAACAAGAATGGAGAATATATACGGGTGTGTGTGTGTGTTCCATATGCAAATTGCAGATAATTCCCCGCCAAATCAACTTAATCCTCTGACAATTCCTTCATTCCAAAAGGTAATATGGTGCAAACCTTGTGCCAAGGGTGTGCTTTTATCTGCGGAAACCTGAAATCGGTATAGCTAGGATTCATACAGCGAATTTCTTCACGAGTTGGAGTACCAAGAACCTGTATGGTAAAACATGAGAAGTTGACACATGACAACGAGGTTGAGTCCAAATAAAGCATCAATGATAAAACTAAACCTTGATTATTTCAACTAGCTGGTCAACTGCATTTTCTCCAGGGAACAGTGGCTACAAAATTAAAGGATAAATAGGTCAGATAAACATATACATGTGAGAGGAAAAACTAACCCTTCAAAGACTGCTGGGAAACTTGTTTAAAAGAGAAAAGGCTAACCTGCCCCAGAAGAAGCTCTGCAAGGACACAACCAGCCGACCAGATATCAATCGAGGTTGTGTATTCCGTGGCACCAAATATAAGTTCAGGAGCCCGATAGAATCGTGAGCATATGTATGATATGTTTGCTTCACCTTTGACCTGATCACAATTATATTTATGATGAATGGCAGAAACAATATACTAGAAAACAGACCAAAGAAAAAATTCCTATTGGCTAAGTTGTAAACAATCACGAATTACTCTCCAATGCAAACATCCAAAAGTTAGCTAAAGCAGGGAGCATAATGACAAATCCACTTGCATCCCCAACCGTAAACAACCCCCCCCCCCCCCCCCAAACCCAAAAAATTCTCTTTTCGATGGTTGACAAATGTTGCAGCAGATCACCAAACAAATCAAAAGAGAAACTTGCTAATATGTGACTTAAAAAGTAAGAGATCAACTTACTAGCACTTTTGCACTTCCAAAATCACAAAGTTTAACCTGGTGAGTGAGAGGATCAACCTGCAGACAGTCATGAAGTGTCAGTAAAACCAGTCACAGCATTGTATTTCTTTCATTCTTTTTAAATGGTAAAAGTTGCAACATTTTATTGTTTATTTTTCGTTTAACAAGCAACATTCCAAGTTTTATTTCCAGTTTACAACAACAGAAAAGCATACCAAAAGATTTTGAGGCTTCAAATCCCTGTGGCAAACTCCAGGAACAATGTGTATATATGCCAGCCCCCTAAAAATCTGAAAGCACCCCAGTTAATACCAGGAAGAATTCGTGATAAGCCAACAACTTAAGAAAGCACCATGCACACCTGGTAAGTGTAAAGTTTGACATAGATGAGTGGCATTCTCTGGTTTCCATTGCTGTAATGCTTCAAGACCCGATACATGGTCTCCGGGACATACTCCATTACAAGGTTGAGAAAAAGTTCATTTTTACTAGTCGTGGAAAAAAAACAATGCTTCAGACAAATCACATTCGGATGATCCATCCCACGCATTAACTGCAGTTCACGATTCTTATATCTTCTGTCCTGCAAAACCTTCTTTATAGCTACAGTCTCGCCAGTTTCCAAGCATTTTGCCTGGGAAGAGAGGAGTATCAGGCAAGAGGCACCATAGATGAAAAAGAATAAAGGCAGGAAGAGCTGCAAAGTTTACATTTGCATACCTGGAAAACAATTCCAAATGAGCCAGTCCCCACAACACGCTCCGCCATGTAACTAATTGTCTGCAATGAGAATCACACCAACAGAATCAACTTCACTAAGAGGAAATTGAACTTGATCAGCTATTAAGCTCTCTAAATATCCAGAATCTTCCAACATTTATATCAAAAATGGAAAGAAACGCAACAAATAGGTATTACCAAGAACGCTTACCTGCTTAGGTTCTCCATTTTTGCCTCCAATGGTAGTGGAAATTATATGACCTGTCGGATCACTTCCATCAACAACAGGACCAGATATTTCCTGCAAAAATATACATCAAGGCTTTAAGTATTTAAGGAAACAAAACTTTCAAATGGGTGTACACAACATTTGCAAATTTTTTTTAGCAGAATTCAGGAATTAGCAGGTGCCACCGACAACGCCTGACGCAGAATTGGAAGAAAAAAGAAAAACACACAACTCGATCCTTTAAGAGCATATTATCAGCTAAAACTATCAGAAATGGAAGTCCCAAAAACACCATTAGAAGAGAAGGTAAGAGAAAAGCTCGGGAAAGAGATGGGTAAGAATTCAATACAGAGAGCCAAATACACTAGTTCGCCAGTAGAGAGTATAAAATGCCTCAAAAGTTGAAGATGTTGCCTACCAAACAGAAGCAGATCGAACACACTAACCTCATTACGCAAGTCTAACATCATACAGTGACCATCCACCAAGTAAATTAGCAAAAACGACTCGAAATTTCAGAGAAAAAACCGAGGAATAGACTGACTAAGCTTGATCTACGGAAAACCTTACCGAAAAATATAAATTAGAGCAAGGTTATTCAAGGAGCCCAAAGTCCAAAACTCCGGATGAGCACAAGAGGAAATCACTTCGATCTGAGACAAAAACTGCTAAATCGGCAAAGTTGAGCTCCGAAAAAGGAAAATTAAGTAAAAGAAGAGAAGAAATGAAGTTGAGGAAAGATCAGAGAGCCGTATAAAAGCTAAAATTTCGGACGCCTATCAAAGTAAACAAAAGAAGATCAGCTCATCCGAAGCACTAGCTTGACCTTAGATCAACGCAAATCAAAACAACGAGATCTCTACGAAATCTTCATACGGATCAACGACAAAGATTACCCCAACCCTAACACACCGTTTGGTCGCTGAGAAAACAAAGGAAACTGAAAAAGAACATAAAGTCAGAAATCCTAGATCCCGCATTTCTCCCTCCACCAAGAGATCAATACACAGAATTTCTGGCCCCGGGAAAGAGAAATGGCGTGTACCTTATCGTCGGCCATGTCCGGCGGTGGACGATGGGATGCTCTTCTTGGCTTAGTCAGCGATGATGAAAAAGATCATGGGGTGGAGGAGGAGGAAGAGGGCGGAAGAGGAGGAGGCCCCAGAGAGAGACAACAAGAAGTTACAAGCACATGCGATTCCCACCTTTTTTTCTCGACTTTCGCTCTCTTTCTCTCTCTACACTTTCCGTCCTCGTCGCTCTCCCTCTTTCTTTGCTGTTGGTGAAAGGGTCCTACTGTCTGACAGAATTACGAGAATGGACTTTGAATTTTCTGACTCCTAGCCGACGTCAACATGATTGGCCTGGAGAAACGATTGGCGTTCGTCTCGCGTTCGTCCAGTAAATATAATATTATTATTTACAGTTCTGCGGTGAGTTCAGTTAAAAGAGAAACGATTGGCGTTCGACTCGCGTTCGTCTCGCGTTCATCTAGTAAATATAATATTATTATTTACAGTTCTGCGGTGGGTTCAGTTAAAATGCAAAAAGATCGGTCCAGATCGTGTTTTTTTTTAAACTTCTCAGACCGGTTTATTTTTCGGGACTATCTCAAAACCTACTTCTCTCTCCCCGTCCATTTGCCCCCAAATCAAACATTCTCAAACCTAAATTTGCTGGGTTTTGCTTGATTTGCCTCCGTCAACGCCTTCTTCCTCTCCCCCTCCCCCACCGAAGACCTCGGCGTCTCCTCCGCCTCCGTTGAATACTCTCGTAACCCCGGTGGCGACGAGCCCGCCCCCTCCCTCGATTTCTGGCACCACCCTAACTGTTCGCAGCACGCCGCCTAATACTTCGTCGTCGTCGTCGTCGAGTGGTCTATCTACTGGGGTTGTGGTGGGGATAGCGATCGGTGGCATGGCGATTCTGGTGGTGCTGAGTATATTGTGCCTGTGTTGCACCAAAAAGAAGAGGAGACGCCGTGGTGACGAGGAAAACTACTACCAGCCTCCACCTCCTGGCCCCAAAGGTAAGAGCTTTTTATTCATTTTTCGTCGTCCGGGGTTTGACTGTAACTCTATAATTCGAGATTTTGTGTGTACGCGTGTTTTCTCGTTGTGATTGTTTGGGGCAATGAGAAAGCGTCTGTTACAATTTTTTTTAATGATTGGATTTTAAATTTTGTTCAATTCCCGATTGGTTTTTTTGTTCTTTACAATCTTTAAGTTTTCGTTTCTTTTAGTTTTAGTTTTGATGTTTGTGCTAGAAAATGGATCTGATCACATTAAGGTCGACAAAATACGAGAACCAAATGTGTTATGTTTCCCCTTTCCGAGGTGGTTGCAGATCGATATTTTATTGGGTTCAAATTTTCATTAGTGGAATTGTTGAGAACATATGCATGTGTTTCCAGTACAGATTTGGATGAGGATAATTCGACTGATATTAAAGTATCAAAATATGATTAGCTTATACACATTGTTTGTCTGGATTTCCAATGTTTGTCTTTTCTTGTTTGTCTTTCCTTTTTTTATTTTTTTCCTGGTGGAGGAGGCATTGATAGAAAATTAGTAGTTTGAAATCTCGGATGTCAGATTAAGTAACTCCTCTGTTGTTGTCACAGGCAAGGCCCTTTACTCTCACGAGCTTTGGACGATGGAAACTTTGATGCTCTAGTTGATCCAAGGCTGTAAAATAGTTATGACCACAATGAGATGGCTTGCATGGGTGCTTGTGCTGCAGCTTATGTGCGTCAAAGAAAAATGGGTTTGAGTGGTACACCGTTGATATTTGCAGCCAAGAGGAAGCAAAGAAGTCAAGAGGATAGCTCATGATGTCTCTCATCTCTGTACAAAATACATGCGTCCCACAAATTAATCAGCACAAATTTATCTGATCTTAATTTATATACATCATTGCTTTAGTGAAGGAATTAACTCTCGTCCCGTTGATAGAGTATTGGCTTTCCTCAATGATGCCGGTAGTTTTTAATCATGTTAGTTTTCAACCATACTTTTCTGAGTTATTTAATGCTGAGACAATTGCAGGATAAAAGAACCTGCCGTTTAGATTCCAAAACTTTTACCTCATAAACCCGTCATGTGACTCGGGAAAGATCCAGCATCTAATGTTGATGTATTGAGAACAGAGTCTCTAATAATGTGAAGTTGTTCTCTCTTAACACCTTAAAGCATTAAAGCTTCTAAAGCAAATTGATTGAATAAGTGGTATTTTTACTTTGAATCAGCAATTATACACTCAACTGGGGTGTTGTTTAGTTGAAATAATCTCTACATAACGAAGCTGGCCTATCTGATTATCAAAGAAAAAATAATAAAAAGAATACCTTCGAGAGATATCAGATACTCGGTAGTCTCTCTTGGGGTTCAAGGGCTTTTCATGCTTCTAAAATAGTCGAGAGTTTTTATTGATAGCATTACAAAAATCTTATACATATGTCGTTGCTAACAACCAGTTAAGCCAACTGCTATACAGCTCCAAGCCAACAAAATCCTTGTTTAAAACAAGGAATTAAAAAAAAAATGATATAAACAGAACATAGAAAAGCTTGATCTCGGGCTAAGCAGCTCCAGGGCAATGTGCAGCTGGAAAACCTTTCGATACGAAATGAATGAGAAATTCATCACCAAAATTTTCATACATGACCTTCTGAGCGAGCACAATTTCTCCAAACAAAACAAGCTGCCAGGTAATCAAAATAACAATCACTATTAGTACAAATCACTAAGACATAAAATTAAGCACTAAGACATAAAATTCAGCTCTTTAACAAGTACCAAGACCCTTTTTCTACCAATTTACTCTCTTTTCCTTTTTCCTTTTGAATAAGTAAAAATCTCTATACAACTTCCAGCTATATAAACTTATGATGTCTACTCACCCAATTGTAACCAAAAAACTGCCCTAATGAATTCATGATGCCCATTTTCTGCCATTAGCTTGTCAATATTACAACAAGAAATACCTCAGTAAAACCCTAATGAATTCAAGTTCTAGTAAAACCCTTGGTCTTGTAGGAAACCACTAAAACATGCTAAGACAGTAGAAGTCATTTTTCTAGTTACCAGAGACTGCTTGTTCTTCTAGTTAGACCAGTGTTTCTCTAAAATGTTGGCCTCCTTTAAACTGTCACACAAGTATCAATCCAAAACTCCCAATAATCACCTCTCCACTTGCTAGATTTTTAGAAGCTCTGTGAATCTTATTAAAAAAGATCAAGAGGATCTACAGCGACCAACCAAAAGTCATCCTACTCTGGAAAAGATTAGGGAGGGAGAGTAAGGGCATAGGCCAATTAGGAAACAACTTCATGTTTCTGCAGTAAAATCAGATAATTATTTTTCCAACTTGGCCAAACATTATTAGTAAACCGTCAGGTTTGGAGAAAGAATAGTGCATTATTGTTGAAATTGAGCTTGCAATTACATGCTCTAAAGAAGAATATTGGAGCCAACATGTTATAATCAATCAATAGATCAATAAGTGCATAGGCAAAAAGCGTACAGGATATTACCTCCATAGTCACATTCATGATGACACAAATAGGAATTTGGGAGCACCCATCTCACGTCAGGCAAAGCTGCAACCAGCACAGTTGTGTTTAAACTAATACCTTAAGAAACACATAACAAGAAAATTCAAAGTGGCCCGTGAATATTACCTTTAATACTGTAAGTAAACTTTTCTGGGATTTTGCAACCAAAAGCATAGTAGTACTTAGTTGAAACAGAGTAGATTGACTTCTTTGCTTCTTCTTGGCTGCAAATATCAACGGTGTACCACTCAAACCCATTTGACGTGGAAGAACAAAAAAACTGTACTTTACACAAATCATAATGCTTATAGAAACGATAAAGACGTTAAGGAAAAAAAAAACCTTATTTATGTTGAAGAATTAACTGATTATGGAAAACTAGGTGCAATGCCTCAAAATACAGTACAGATAAATAAATCCCCCAAGAAATCCACGAACATGGAACACCCTGGGGAGACTTTCGTCACCCCCGTAAATTTCCCACAAATTGAAACTGGAAACACCGGTTTTGACCCGTCGCTTATGCACACTAAAACCGAGACCAGAAACAAGCTTTATTATTATAGTGGAGTTTTTCTCACCTTCCCAATACCGTTGCTAGGGTTTTGACGTAGCCATTGATGATGTCGTCCCGAGGTGGGTGCCCCTTATGCGGCTCCAAGACCACAAGCCAGTGCTCGTAGTCACAGCCCTCAAACAAGTTCGGTACCTGAGTAAACTCGGACCATTGAATAGGCGGCGAGTCATTGGTAGCCGAGTTGTCAGAGAAGTGTCTCCAAGCTGAATCCGAACGGAAGGGCAAGGGAGAAAAAGAGAGAGCAAACCGTGCAATAGACGGACGGTAAGGGTGGGAGAGAAAGAGGGACAAAACTCGGGAGAGAAAAATCTGGGTTTTGGGGGGCAAATGGACTGGGAGGGAGAAATCTGGGGGCAAAAGCTCGGGGAGGGAGAAAGTCTGGGTTTTGAGGGGCAAATGGATGGGAGAGACAACGTGGGTTTTGAAAGAGTTCCGAAAAACAAACCGGTCCGAGTGAGTTTAAAAAAAAAACACGATCGGCTGAATAAACCGGTTTGCATTTTAACGAGGCTCACTGGTAGAAGTAAATATTAATATTATATTCGGTAGGCGAACGCGAGAAGAACGCCAATCGTTCCTCATTGGCCTGAGTCTGTTTGTTGTTTTTTTTTCCCTACAAACGGGGGCAAAAAACGTACAGGAACAAAAACATTTAAGGTTGTGTTTTGAGTTTTAAAATTTCAAGGAAGTTAAAATTGCATGGAGGTTAAAATTTGATAAAAAAGTGAATAAAGAAATAATTTTTAATATTTATTATAATAAAAATAATAATGCGAAAAAAAAGAGATTATATTATAATTTTTTATTAGACTAAAATTTTAAAAAGCGTAAAATTTTCCTACACAAACGCACATCAGGACTACTGCCACAACGTTACTTTTGATTAACGGAATAGTGTTTCGAAGTTTAATTTTTTTTTTCTTGGCAATTTAATTTTCTTTTGGTCATATTCAAGCTAGAGCGAAATGAGTGGAAAAGTCTTTACGGTCAAAACAAGAATTGGTGACTTGAGTAAGAGGTCATAAGTAGGGAAGCCACGATGTTGATTTTGGAGAGGCCAGAGACACGTCATATAGTAGGTCTCTTTTAAATTCTTAAAAATTTGGGGTGTTTGGGTGAGAATTTTTACCCCTCAACATTTTCATACAATTATAAAATGATATCTCTCTTCGTCAAATTATAAAATAATATTATAATATTCAATTAAATCTTCTCTATTTACTTTTTCATCGAATTTTATAAAATATCTTTACTTTTTTCACAAACTCCAATACCCTTATATTTCCAACCCACAATATTTTTACATTCAAACGCCCCATTACTTGTAATTAGGTGTTCCCACTATGTGAGTATATGGTAAAAGATTTTTTTTTATTATTCATAAAAAAAAATTTAAGACTTATAGAGTAAGTTGTGAACAATAATTATTTTGAAAAAAAAGTAAAAAAAAACACATGATCCCCAAATAATAATTATTGAGATTCAATAGTTATATGATCTATTGTGCGTGCAAAGTTCTTTTTAAATCTGTTGTACCCAACTTTTATACATACAACTCAAGAGAATTTTATCCAATTAGAAAAAAACACTGATCGAGTTTGGGAGCGCAACATAAACTGATTTTACAGTTTAAGTATCATTTTAAGTCAATAATTTGGTTGCACAGGCTTCAATTTACTAAGATATGGTAACTAACAATTTATGTTGTAATATTTTTTTTTCGATAAGTTGAATTTGTCTCTATCTTTATTATTATTATTATTTATTTTGGATAACCAGAGAAATTCGGGCACCCATGCACGTGCACCAAGTTCATAATAACTTGACCCAGTATACATACGAGTTGGGTTTAATGCCACGACAAATTTCGAGTCGTGCAATCCTCTCAAACAACCCATGCTAGGTAAGTTTAGCTTTGTTATGAGAATGATCCCAAGGAATCGTTTGTATTTAAGATGATTTAAACTTGAAACCTCATGGAGCACACCCCTAGGCCGCCCCACGTCTTTACCACCCAAATCAACCCCTTGAAGTTAATTTGTCTCTATCTTTGTTTTAAGGCGTAATTACAATTAAAGTTTTTGTGGTATTAAAAAATTAAAAATAAGTCCTCACACTAAGAAAAAATATAAAATAACTCAATATAGTCAAGATTTCGTTAAAAATCGATGCATGTCTAAATTCAAGATATAAATATGCCACCATTAATCAATGAGATGAAAGTGAACTCCAAGGGGTTGCCCTGAGTGGTAAAGGCTTTGGGCCTAAGGGTTTGCTCCCCCTGAGGTTCCAAGTTCGAATCCTCTCAGGTGCAAACAACTCTTTGGGGTCACTCCCTCAGCGAAGCTGGACTTAACTGACATGTGTGGTTTGGGAGGGCTGCACGGCCCGAAGTTTTTCGTGGCATTAAGCCCACCTCGTGCGTATACTAAGCCAGGTTCGTCCGAGCTCGGTGCACGTGGTTGGGTGTCCAAATTTCCTTCGTCACCCACGAGAAAAGATGAAAGTGTACGAAAATACTATTTATAATAAAATATGGATCTGAAGAGCTATTTGGCGATATTCTTAACTTGAGTGTTTATTTGTAATGTTTCAACAGTACAGGGACTTTAATTGCAATCATGACTTATTTTATTACTTTTTCCCCAAAAACAAACAACTGACAAATCCCAAAATGGCAACATCTGACTTGTACTGAATGCAAAATGTTCGTTACATGTGTGTTGAGTGAAATTTTTGGCGTAGCCAGGCGAGACCCAACTCAAATAAATGAATAAGTAAATGAAAATGCGGTTGGTAAGCGGCGCGCCAATACCAAATCATGAAACTCTCTCGTGTTTTTGTACGAACCTCTCACGGCAATTGTTCGAATCTTCTACTTCTTCTTCTGGCCTCTGCTCGCACATCTCGATTTGGCACCGGGACCAGAATGCTCAAATACCAACGTTTATTCCGGTTGGTGACCAGTAGCTGTTCCAAATATGATTCTTGTTTCAAAGGTTAGTTCGGAAAATATTGTTGGGTTTTCTAGGCTTCTCGCTTTCTTTTCACTCATCTGTTCACGAATATAACTATCACCTACTTCTTTAGCTTCGCTTTGAATTCATTCTTGCGTGTTCTTAATTTATCATTATCTTTCTCTTTCTTGATGTCAATACTTGCAACCAAACTCTGTGTCTTCGTAGTATGGTCTAATGGGTTGGTCGGTCGGTTTAGAAAGAAAGAGAGAGGAAGCTGTAGGGGTAGGAGGGGGGCTGGCTTAATTCTTTTTCCCACTCTAATCATTGTGCTAAAGGTGTTTATCTGTTTTACGCTTACGTACCGGCCAAATTTTCTAAGTTATGTTGGAATAAGAGTTGGCGGTTGTGGTACAATTCTGGATTTTTGAAGCTTTCCCGCGAGATGCTGTTCTAATGGGGAAGCAAGGGACCCCAAGAAGCCCGCGTCCAGAATTTCAGAATGCACAGTTATTTCTGGAGATGAAAGACTATCAGTTTAGAGGCCCAGAAACTTTAACATGTTGTGATCCTTCTATTGGAAGGAGGACGTCATGGGTGGGAGTTAACCAGTGGAATTCCAAAGCTGTATTACTTCCTGGGTTGAAGAATGATTCTGCAAAATATAGTGCTAGTAAAGGAATCTATGGTGGGAAAAGGCATTTGTGGCTTCGAAAGCACGTGAGATCAATTGCTTTGATGTTAGGGATGATGGGTTTCATTCTCCTGCTTGATTCTCTCATGGTGTCCATTTTTGATATGGGAAAGTTTCAGCATCATTCATCCCAAAGAGAATCAAGTGGGCTTAAGGTAAATAGTTCCTGAGGTGGTAGTAGATCTCCTAGTCTGCAACTAACTAATGATGTGAGTACTAGTCTATAACTAAGTTGGAACTCTGAGAAATGGAGTTTGAATGGGAAGATGAACTTTAGGTAACTCAGGCATATTTATCCGAACTGGCGCTTTTTGGAGAAATTCTCCATGTTTCATTTTTGGTCTGCAGCCATTGTGGTTGGCTGGTCAACTGTCTAATTGTTCTGTGCATATGTATCCTTTCCGATACGCCTGTCAGTAAATTTTTCAGACAGATGCAATTTGGCATCATTTAGGACTCATTTCCTACAGAGATTGCGTAGGAATTGATATATGTGCAATATTGTTAAATTTTTAATGAGAGTAGAACTGATGTCCAGTAATGTAATGTGTATCCTTTGTTTTCGAGTAGACCCACGGGATGGAAAAGTGAACGTGTATTTTTCTCTCTGCTAGACTTGCAACTGATGTCTGCCTGTCTGCATGTGCATTTTCACTCCGCAGGCTCAGATTTTAGCTGCTACTGGTCATTGGCATGTTCCAATTAGTTATTTCTTCTATATTGAGGATGATATTCTCAACTCATGCTGCTAATCGTTCTAATCTATGCTGCCTCTGTTTTTTTTCTTCAAAGGAACAAGATAGAGGTACCTACATCAGTGAAGCAAAACCACCAATACAGATGTATGGGCGGCTCCTAAACTTGGCATCCAGTGCTCTTGCGAAGGTTAGCTGCATAACTTTTATGTTTGGCACACATTTTCAGATTAGCTTGTCAAAGTAGGTAATTCAATTTCTTTATACCAATATCTGAGATATTAACTTTGCTTTAGAAAGAGTTTAAGCAAGAAAAGTCGATTTCTGGGAGGAGCCATATCATAAGGCATCTGCATGGAAACCATGCGCAGACAGAAAAGATCCAACCAATCTAGGTATTTGATTTTTCTTCACACTCGACTGATGCATGAAAAATATGTTTGCTTGAACTATTTGCTATAGTTTTCTCTTAAGTGCTAAATGATAGCCAGTGTCTCTTTTTTGCAATTCAAATGATAGCTGGCTATCATAGTTGAATCCTTTTGGCGTAAAATTATTCTTGAATTGCGTTCCGATGCTGGACAGGGAGATTTGACAAAAATAACGGCTACATACTAATCAGTGCAAATGGTGGTCTCAATCAACAACGAGTTGCGGTGAGTACCTTAGCCGCCTTGAGTTCTTATTTGGCCTTAGAACCCTAATGAAATATTTGTATTTGGGAAAATAAAAATGTGTAGGACAACATTGCGAGTCCACATGTTGAGAAAATGAAACATCCAGGAGAGCTTCAACCTTAGTTGCACCAGAGAGCTCTCCGTCTGAGAACTGTACTCTGTAAAATGACTACAGATCCCGTTTTCTTGTGTAGAATGAGGGCTTTGAATAGGACACTCAAGTAGAAGAATTAACCACTCACCATCATCTGATTCTTCTTAAAGAGGAGAGATGTGTGCATAGTTGAAAGTGTAGCTCATCTATGGAAGAAGGAATATTCGCTTTGAACTGAATTAGTACTTTGGTATTAAGTATTCTAATTTCCTCTGAAACTTGTAGGGGTTCTCTCTGAACTCTCTCAGATAACTGATTCCTAATGTTGGACATGACAAATATAGGTTTTAATCCATTGGAAGGACAATATCCCCAAAATTTGGGTGCAAAACTTCAGGCGGTTTATGTAAGAATAGTGAAGGGTTTAAGCTTTGGCTCTGTTAGACCATATCTGATTGTCTTGAGTATGTTGATATGAGTTGTGTATAAACTCTACTTGGAAGACAATTGAAGCACACGTTGACACTGTTGGATTTGCATTTCAATTTTATTTATTTGTTTTGTTATCTCTATTAATGATAGTTTCTCTGCATACGTGTTTTGGTGGAGCTTATTCTAGTCTCTTATTGTGATATTTTTTTCAGTTATCTCTTCCACTAGTCGAACTGACTAAAGTAATGCTCACAGATTTGTAATGCTGTTGCTGTGGCATCTCTTCTTAATGCAACCCTGGTTCTTCCAAGATTTCTATATAGCAATGTTTGGAATGATCCCAGGTCTGAGATCCTATCTCGTACTATCTTGAAAATAGTTAAGAGTGTTTTAAGTAGATTGCTTTGATATGATCAGTATAGGACTGCTGTACTTTGAATGGATGCTTCTTTGTGAGTGTTTTTTTGCCCTCTAATTTACACATTTGCGCTGGTTTTTTACTAGAAAATTATCAGTTCAGCTGAGCTCATCTTGTCGTTTCATCCTACTTCAATTAAGTCCTGTTAATTTTAAGAGGAGAGTACAGGAGAAGCAGGAAGCCAAAGAAATGGTGCTACATCGCTTAGTTAACCATGCTGTTTTGCGATTTTTGTTTTTGAACTAACTGATAACATGCTCGATCTATTGTTTTCATCCTTTCAGCCAAATATTTTTCTTAAAAACATAGCATTCACTTTAAAAGAAAGTGGGTCTGGGAACAATATACGTTCTCTACTGTATCTCATCCTCTGATAAGTTGATGCATATTAATCTGCACAGCCAACCAAAAAAAAAAGCATTTCACTCATTTTTAGACTTCTAGTTGAACAGTGTATAGGTTTTTCATTACTTAATTCAATTTAAATACCTAAATCCAGTTAGTTTTTTTTCCACAAGCATGGTTAGTCACGTATTTGTTATTCTGGTGTATGTGCCACAGTTGTTGATTCACGCATTTCATTTGACAAAAGTGCAGCCAGTTCGGTGATATTTACCAAGAGGAGTACTTTATGAATATCCTGAAGGGTGAAATCAATATTGTGAAGGAACTCCCTCCTCATCTGGGATCTGTTGACATTGAAGCACGAGGTAGCCTGGTATGCTGTCTTCTTTTTTTGTGTACTTCATGTGAATAAATGGCAGGCATTTTGAGTGTTTCCTATAGTTTTTACTTTGCTTCTTCAGGTTACTGATGCGGATCTTGTTAAGGAGGCAAAGCCTGTTGATTACATCAGAAATATACTTCCTCTCCTCTTACGAAATGGGGTTGTTCACTTTCTTGGGTTTGGAAATCGACTAGGCTTTGATCCATTGCCTTCTGAACTTCAGGTTATATCCCCTGAAGGTTTAAATATTTCTGTAACCTACTCTTGAGCAATTGTTTTCTGGTTAGTTTATCATATTATTTCCACAAGTATGATGATGCTCATCATTTTGGAGTTGCATCAAGATATCTGAAAATTACACTGAGCATAGTGTAGTTTATATCGTACACATGTATAGTCGTAGTTTACATGCATATCTATATATAGAAGTGCAATGACATACTCTATATATGAAGCTATATACAAGTAAAATGACCACCTCCAAATTCACTCATCAATCACTCATCAATAGGTCTTTCTTGTTCGAATGGTTGTATAATGTCAATTCTTTTATGCTTCCTTGATGAACACTTTCTGAACTGCTTAGCGTACCCTAGAGTTTGAATATTCCCATGTCATCGTCTACCGGTACATTAATGACACACTAGCTCGGAAGCGCTCTCCCTTCAATCTGTCCCTCTGTTATTCAAAGAGTAATGCCTACTTCAGTTTCTCACTTTATAGTCAAATGAAACAAGACACCAAATGGTTATTGCTAAGAAGTTCTTGCCATTGGTCTTCACCACTCTATTCTTAACGTTAACGTGCTATATCAGTGCTGCATAGTTATCCAGTACACATCAAGGTGACAAGGTCACATAACTCTCTTGCATATCAGATTACCTTTACAATTTGGTTAAATGTAGTCGAACTTATTACAGAGATTGAGATGCAAATGTAACTTCCATGCCTTGAAGTTTGTGCCTAAAATCCAACAAGTTGGTTCATTGTTGGTCAGAAGGATAAGGAAATATCCTGCAGTACAAAGTATGTTGGACAAGCAATTGCTAGGGAACTTCATGCCCAGCAATCCCTCGAGTGAGCATGATGCTGCTAGCAGCCCATTTAAATACCTTGCTTTACATTTGAGATTTGAAGTGGACATGGTGGGCTACTCCTTCTGCGAATTTGGAGGTGGAGAAAATGAGAAAAAGGAACTTCAAGCCTATAGAGAAATCCATTTTCCTCTGCTCATTGAGCGCTTAAAGAACTCAAGGTATGGTTCTTGAGGTTTTCAAGTTATGCACTGATAGCTTCTGCTAACATCTTTGAGTTGAATCATCTATATCCTAACCATATTGATGTTTCCAGCCGTATTTCCCCAGCAGAGTTAAGAAAGTTGGGGAGATGTCCTTTGACACCAGAAGAAGCAGCACTTGTTCTAGCTGGACTTGGTTTTAAGAGTGGAACTTACATTTATTTAGCTGGTTCTCATATTTATGGAGGAAAATCCAGGATGGATTCTTTCACCTGCCTCTTTCCCAACTTGGTCACAAAGGAAACCCTTCTCACTCCCAATGAACTTGCACCTTTTAAAAATTTCTCTTCTCAGGTAAACGAGCAGTGAGTGCCTCTTTATTTTCCAATTGTCGCAACTGCATTATCTTATAAATGTATCAAACTTAGTTTTAAATCTACTGGTACCTGACTGTTATTCTCTTGAGAACATCATATGAATCAGTTTATTACAAATTTCTGATGTGGGTATGTAAACTAATTTCAAGGTTTATTTATGACCCACTTGCTCCTTTATGTCCTATTAGTTTCCAATAATCATAGTGCCTTCCTGATGTCATATGGCCTTGACTAAACAGATGCTGCCCAGAAGGTGGGCACCTCTGGATGATACAATGAATTTCCTTACCCGGATTATACAATGAAGAACCTTACTTAAGATTATGGTACTTATAATTTCCCGTACAATCGCACAGATTGTCAGACCTTAATTTGGAGCCAGTTCTCCTACGCCTGGGGGCAACATGCAGCTTTGGCTCACACTTGTAATGAACTTGATATAACACGGCTTTGTTCTTTAACTTTCAACTCGCTTTAGTTATCAGATTGCTGTGGATGCAGCTAGCTGCATTGGACTTTATTGCATGCGCAACTGCCAATGTCTTTGCCATGACTGACTCTGGGAGCCAACTTTCATCCCTCGTATCTGGATTCCGAACTTACTATGGTGGTGGTCGTGCTCCTACCTTGCGGCCTAACAAGAAGAGGCTGGCTGCAATTTTGTCCGAGTATGACACCATCGGATGGAACAGTTTTGAAGACAGAGTGAAAAAGATGATCGAGGAAGGTCAAAGGGTGCGCGTGAGGGGCCATGGTCGAAGCATTTATCGACAGCCAATATGCCCCGAGTGCATGTGCAGAGCCCAATAGCGTGTCCACGTGTGTGACTGTTCCTTTTAAGGCTCTCTCTGGTCTTCTTGACAGTTCTTTTCTCTTCTGCTCAACATAATTGAGATTTTCAACCGAGCTCAGGGGCAATGTTCAATTTTACACAGGCATCTCTTGTCTTCTCTCTTTTCTCCTATTAGTCTTTCCATTTCTTACGTACTCTGTTCAATAACATTCATAATTGTAATCTATTTTGTGAGTACTATTTTGGAGGTCAGTCCACAGGGCATACATGGGTTACGTAGAGGCATCTCTTTGAATGGATTCAAGGCCTTGAATCTTGATCAACTCCAACAAAGGCCGAACCAATCGAGCCGAACATTCTCAATGAAGCTGCAGGTCCAAGACCACTTTTTCACTGCGGAATACACAGGATTTTCCTACCAATTACTATCGACTCATAAATGTCTTAGCAAGTTGTCATCTTATCATCTATGGGTGCAGTTGTTAGACGACATCAATGAAGCAGACGAAAATCGGGATTCCAGTTCCATATCGAATATTAAAAATAAGGAGAAGATAAAAAAGAGCAAGAGGGAAGAAAGACGAGCAATTAACATGCTTAGGTCTTATAAAGCACATGTAGAGTCTTAAAGTCACAAAGTGCTACACTTTCTAATGAAACGCACACGAAACGGCAAGTATGTGATAAATAAAACGATAGGTGGACCACGGAGTGGCGCGTGTGATAAAGTTCCTCCCTTCGACATACCCAGCCTGTGACCTTTCTCCTTTTTCACTTTTTTCTTGTCTGGTTTCTAGTTCGCTAGGAAAAACAAATGTGATATTTGTAGTCCCTCGAAGGGATATCCTTTTGAGCCTTTTCTTCTATAATTCATATTGAAATAAAGGATTTTCAGCGTATAAATAACGGAGAGGATGCTCTGGAATTTAAGGAGCGACAAAACAGCATGTGAATTTTATACTATTAAATATTGTCTAGGTAAAATTCCTGGAGCTCTACGACGAGCTGATATGTTTATCTCTTTTTAAATTGTACTGTATAATTTAGATAGAAAATTGTAGAGGCTCGTGATCCATAAATAACATGATGATTTGCTGCGCCAGTTGGAAAAACAACACGTCTTGAGCACAAACTGTGATTTGCGCCATACAAGTACAGACTCATATTTCTCAAAGTACACCAGAAAGTAGGTGACTTTCAAATCGAACAAATCTGAATATGCTTTATGGACATACGAATCAGTTTTATTGTTTTATAGCCAAATAATCACTCCAAATCTGAAAAAGAGGAAGGGAAGGTAAAGCGAAGGTGCCATTCCTCTACAATGCAGAACATAGGGTGGGTCTTTTGTTGCATTCTTCTTGCACTGATAGTATGATCCACGAGGTGGCCCTTTTCTGGAAATGATGTTTTTCCTCTACCGTCTTTCTTGCTAGCGGGCACTACTACATGTTCAAGATGGTGGGAAGAAACGGTTGAGATTGAATGGGAGGGTGTAGAACTCCTCATTACGGCTGTCGCCCTTAAATGTCCTAAATTTAACCCACCATGGCATTCCCCTGTCTCTGGCACTGTCCTTGTAGTCCAGTGTGTTGTCCAAGAAAATTGCAACGATTAAGGCGACAGTCGGGGATGAGAAGAAGATGGTATTAAGGAAATCATTGAACTGCACAATCGAAAGAAGCACAAGTTGGTGTGAGTAATTCTGTCAGCATGTTCTCCCAACAAACAGAGTATATCAGTCACACTTCCTTGGGATGGTCTAATCCTGATGAGTTGTCCAATTCTAATCCTCCAAAGTGATTTTAAAACACTCCACTCCCGATTGTAGAGGAACAAGGGAGGTGCTGAGGATATGGCCTTATTCATCTATTTAATACTCCAAATGAGTCGAATTATGTACATGAGAAGCTGTTGTCAAATATAATGCTCTTAATGGTTAATCCACCAAGTCTAACAGCTCAAAGCACTCGCAGTCATGTTGTTGAATAAGTTTAATCTTATATAGTGGGACCCCTATAACTTGTCAGCAACTTTAAGGAAGATGACCTTTTCATTTTCCAGATAGATGGTAATTGCTCATGGGGGGAGGTTGCGTACAACTTCAAATTACTGGGTCCACTAAAGTCGCCAACATCTTTGAGACAGACTGCTATTTCTATAGATAAGCTTGAGAACAGACGAAGAGACAAACTTACCCATCCAGCACTGGTATGAGCAGGACCATGAAGAGCCTTGGCTGTGTATTCCCTAAAATACTCGGGAACAGACAAACCCAAGAAGAAGGAAACACCAGTGATGAAGAGATTCCTCATTGAGTTCATGTTCGTGAATTGCAAAAATGACAGCCCCACCGAAGCTGAAAACAAAAATATAAGTCATGTGAAGGAAAGAGAAAGGAAACCGTAAGTTGGTACTAAGAAGTAAAAACATGACACTCACCTACAAGACCAAACAAGACACAATATGCAGCAGCAAATACAGTAAAGGGTATCGACGCAAACAATGCTCCAAATTTTCCTGCAGGGGGCAAGAAATCAGAGTTAAAAGGAATAATATAAGACTCGAGAAGTAACATGATATACATAAAGTATACAAATAATTCGACACTCACCTAACATAGAGAAAAATATCATAAAACCAGCTGAGATTTGTATAACCCTGCGGCTTCCTACACGAGTGCTTCCCAGAAGCCCTACATTTTCTCTGTAGTTTCACATAAATAATTATTAGTCTAATTGTAGCGGGTCAGTGAGAAAGGTAAGAGCATTTGAGCAAGAAGCAATAATCTTTACACAGAAACTGTTGAGCCAGTCAATGTTCCGAAGAGTCCACTCAGCAGGATCCCAATGCCCTGCCAGCCAATACCACGGCTGAGAACATGAGCTGGAGGTGGCGTAGCACTTGCTAGACGTGATGCAGCCTTATAAGCACCAGTCGACTGTAAAAGCAGACAAAAGCTTTACTTTCCACTTATCAACACTATCTCAATGATTGATACTCTTGTATAGGTAATACCTCGATCAACGAAACTAGAACGGCAGCCATCATTCCAAAAGCATGACCAGCGTCAAAGGTAGGTGCACCCCATTGAAGAGGGTAGGGGATCTTTATCCTGAAAGCAACAAAGTGTGGGGGTAAAAAATCCAGTTGCTAAAAGTCCCATCTGATCTTCTTCCAATCTTTCACGAAGTATGGAGAAACATATCTGTGAATGTTCAGAATCACATGGTTGTCCAAATAGTTTCACATTTTAGTGCTATTTTGGGAGATGGAGGCAATTATATTGACCTCTTTTCTTCATCCTTTTTTGCATAAATTATTTTCCTAAGATTAAACTCCCCAAGGCAACTATCTCCTTGAGAAGGCATTGGGGTGATTTGTGTCCTGAGGTCATTCAGAAACAGTTCTTATATTCAGTGGGGTGAATCCTGGATATAAAGTAGTCAACTATCACTGAGAGTTATTGTTTGACAGATTTTACTACTACTTATTTGATCAAGGGCTGCTTTAGCTACCAACCATGGAGCCGAAGAAATGAGATTGGCCTTGTCAGTTCGGCAGTTAACTTGAGTTAATTCTGGTCGATGTCTGTACGCGCCACTGGCTGTCATGAGATGCGCATATGCCCATATCACGGTGATTGATATAAGGAGAGCAAACCGCTCTAGTATTGGTAGTTGCCTTGCCTTAAAATTTTTTAAGTACTGGATACAAGAAAGCAAACAACCATAGTTAGATTGGTTTGCTATAGTAAGCATCTATTCTATGCAATGAATAAAACCCGACACAACAAAACACATTTTAAAACAGTGAAGAAAGATTCTCAAGGACATATTTTCGCAACTTGCCAGATCTCCCTCTCTAAATCATCCATCAATCTTGTCCAATTACATCACAATTCAATGACTATCTCAGAACCGTTCTTAATATTAGGACCATGTCGGGCACTTAACACAATTAAGTTTCCAAAGCTGGTATTAAAGAATTGTCCTTTTGCCCTCAAAATTTGCTAAAGAGTTAATTTGATTAAAAGAGAAAGGGCTATGCAATGAATAAAACCCGACACAACAAAACACATTTTAAAACAGTGAAGAAAGATTCTCAAGGACATATTTTCGCAACTTGCCAGATCTCCCTCTCTAAATCATCCATCAATCTTGTCCAATTACATCACAATTCAATGACTATCTCAGAACCGTTCTTAATATTAGGACCATGTCGGGCACTTAACACAATTAAGTTTCCAAAGCTGGTATTAAAGAATTGTCCTTTTGCCCTCAAAATTTGCTAAAGAGTTAATTTGATTAAAAGAGAAAGGGCAGTAGTACCTGGGAGAAGGCTATAAATAGAATAAGCATGGGAATGCCAATTTCAACACACCGTCCAACCTGACAGAGATAAAGTGAATCAATTATAAAGTAGTATTGAGTGAAATAACAATGGGTACACTTTAGTTACACTCAATATAGAGTTATAAAGTATTAACAAAAAAAATTACAGTAATTTTTTATACAACATACCACAGGGAAGCCTCTATCAAACAGGCCAAAGCCCACTAGAGCGATAACAGGAGCCATTCCAAGAGGGCTGAAGAACCTGCAATGTAAAACGAATGTAATCATTTGATTTATACTAGGAGTTCTAAGAGAGTGAGATTTCAATTTGAGATGAAAGAAGTACAAGTACCTGGAACAGATGGCCCACATCTGACTAAATCCCAAAATGATTTGTATGCTTGATGCTACTATTAGAGCACCTTGGACTGCTCTCATGGTGTTCAGAAATCTCTAGAAATAAATGGAAGGCCATTAGATTTTGCTCTAGGGAACCAAAAGTCGATCACTCCCAGTCTTCAAAATTAGCATGCTACGTATGTTAATCTATTCTAAAGCCAATGCAGCTAGATTAATAGGCCACTTAGCTGGACTTTGGTTCACACATTTTTGTTAACTATGTATATGAAAGGTGTGCATGCCTGTGCTAGTGTGGATGAGTGAGTTGGTAGGCCTAAGTGCATCTTTGAAAACAATCCCATCTTTGAATTATTACTTGTTCAGTTACTATTAATTCTTGTCAACAAAAATTTGTGAACCAATCTCGGATCTGTATACAGTGATTTGACTACAGTTTAGGCCATTAACCTTATGTGCTTATCGTGATTTCGTTTGATATGATAAAGTCAATTCGGTAAGTGGGTGGGTCACACGAATATGCACCGAAAGAATGTGTCCTTTTCACTGACGATGAGTCCTACTTTATGAAAAACAATACAGAAGAGAGAACTGACAAGTGTTACTTAAAATTGGACTAACCAGATGAGGTTCCTCGATGCTCATCAAGGAAGAATCGTGAATTATGGATATAATGGGGACCATGAATGCATAAGACCCTCCAATCACTGTGGGTAATCGGGTCCCAAACAGTGTTTGGAGTAGCGTATTAATTCCTTCAATAAAAAGTAGAGTCTGCACCACCCTGACTTTGTCACCCTGAAGGATCAAAAGCACAAATGGCCGTATCAATAACGAGAATCCATGAAGAAGAGCACAAACCCAACCGAAGAGAACAATACTCGAGCCTATTCTAGATGATCAAAAATTAAAGAAGAGATTTTTCCTTCACACAAACGAAATAAGAAATAGAGAAATTACTTAGCTTTGTAGTTTCGAACTTTGGAAGAAAGTTGAGATATCAGAGCCAATGAAAATGACAAAAAAAAATAATCTCAAACGTATAGGAAAGAGCGTGAGAATTGGCTCACATCATTGCCACCCATTAAAGGAACCAGGAATGATGGTATCATAACAGCGGTTCCTAAGGCCAAAATGTAGTGCTGAAAACCCAGAGCTATTGCCTCCCCTGTTTCCACAGCAAAAATGAGAAGAGCCGAGAACATAGAACGTAAACATGGGCCAGAGAACAAATAAACCAACGAATGCAGAAAATGAAGGTGAGAAAATTGGCCATACCCCACGAAGGGTTTGAGTCAATACAGTACTCTAGGCCTTGAAGTTGGTCCATCGGTGGATGATTTATCTCTTCCGGTTTTGGAGCTGCCATGACTGACACCCAATTCCCAGCTCTTCTTTTGCAGGCAAATCAAAATGGATATCCACAAAATGAATCAAAAAATGCTGAGAGAGAGATCCTCTCAGGCTTTTGCTTAGCGGGACTTACGGAACTCAAGACAGATAAACGCGAAAGAGAGAAAGAAAGAGTCAATGCTGGTAAAAAGCAGAAAGAGAAAGCTAATGGATGACGGAAGCAAAAGCAGGAGACTGAAGAAAAGTTCAGACAGAGAGAGAGAGTAGTGCACAGCTGAAGATAAACTACAGAGGGAGTGAGAAAGCACTGAAGAAAAAAAAATGGCACTCGCCGCCCACTTATTAGTAGCTCTCGCACTCTCCCTCTATTTGGAGTTACTAGTTGCATCTCTATCTCTCTTCGCTTTGTTTTTTATTTTATACAAAAGTTCCGTTAAGGAACTTCCAAACTGAATGTTACCGTTATCTCAGTGTTTCCCATTAAATTTTACAACTCAACTTATTTAATGCCGTACTTGGCCTGTAAAAAAGGAAAGCTTTGTAATAAGTAAAATGGCAAATTGTAAGTTTAGGATATGCTATACAAAATAGTAACATTTTCTACCTTAAAAGGAGAGAAAGAGACGAACTTTTTTTTCCAGCTCTTCAGCCACTAGCGTTCCATGTAGTACTGTTTCAACCTCTATAAGTATAATGGTCCACCTGATTTCATAGGGGACAGCCCGGACAGGACTCGGAATTTCGGTCAATCTTCGCTCTTTGCTCTGTGTCTGCATTTTCTTTCCTCCGTATTGCTAGCTCGAACAAACCCATACCATTTTATCCAACGGCAAAGTTTCTATCCCTGTTTTTTTTTTTTTTTGGTAGCGGTATATCTGGAAGCACGCCAATCGCCATGCAAGTTGAGTTCCTGATTAGAAGAAGAAAGAGAGGGGTGGGGGGTGACTAAGCGCCAACGTGTGAAGGAACAGTGTACGAATCTCTAACGTCTCTTTTTGTATGCAAAGACAAGCAGCATCGAAATCGGAGCTCCTCTGCATCCGCGTATGGAAGAAAAGCTAGAATTTACCCTTTTTCCCTGCAGTGGCAGCGAGATTGATGATATTTACCGCTCTGTCCACCTGCCCCGACAAAACTCCCAACTAACTTTTAAAAAGACGGAAGCAGTATAAAAAGATAATATTATTAACAAACTTTCCGCCTTTACTCCTTTCGTTTGAGTAAAGTTTGGCAGAAAAATAATACGAGATATGAGAAATCTACGTGTCGCTACAAGACGCATATGGCGGATTCTGTCAGGTTTCAAGACGCTGCTAAAATAAAAGATCGAAAAGGTAAGAAATTAAAGCTTTTGGTAAGTAATTAGAAACGGTCAATATATATGTCGTTTGGAAAAGCATTCTGATTATAGACCCCACAAGCTAACAAAAAGCTATAGCAAAGCCAGATAAGTTGATGAACAGAAAGAGGAGGAAGACACATCGATCTCACATACTTGAGCCAGCTCCTTCTGTTCTGCCCAAAGGATCATTCATGTTCACGCTCTTTGATTGGCAACATAGAAAGCAGCATTCCATTCCAAAAAGTTGTTCACTAGTAAAAAAGCAACACGAGCATGATGATAAATTATGGTGAACGCTAATTTATAAAAGCAGTTAAAAACTATATCGAGCGTTGTACATCGACATAAGCAATCATGCATGCGGTGACAGGAGCGAAAAAAAAAAGGCTTTTGAGGGGCCAGAACTAACAATGAGCGGAGGCGAGGATGATTTTATCGACAGGCCATGGATCCGATGTTGGACAAGGTACTCAATCAAAGGACATTGGAAGATGCCGTTCAAGAATGAAAGGCGCGCGCAGAGAAACAGTGTGTGATGGAGTTGACAAGGCGGGCTCCTGATGTTCCTTTCGGCTTGGACTCGGAAGTCTTAACGCGATTATAAGGGATGATGTTGACGGGGTGAAGAAAAGGGGCGGGAAAACCTTTATTGTTTTCCAGTTCTGTTTTTTTTTAAAAAAAAAAACCTTTATTCTTGGTTGGATAAGAATACCAAATTATTCATATTACAGAGAGAAGTCTTTCCTTGATCAGAATCAAGAAAACTCTAATAGACTACTCTTTTATTGTCAATGATCCATTGGACTCGTATTCATTTGCATTATGGCCTTATTGAGGACCCAAGTCAAGGGTAGTTAATTGAGAGCTGGATAGCAAAAACTTTCCACTTTTTCAACATGTAAATGCTGCCTATAAACTCTCGCTCTCTCTCTCTCTCTCTCTCTCTCTCTCTCTCAAAAGACGAGATAAGGAAATGGGTTCATGTGAGAAGGAAGCTATTGGGAGTGTTCATGACATAGGAGAGAAGGGTGCCACTGGAAATGCTTCCAAGAGGCGGAAGCGGCCCAATTATGCCGCCTATAATTGCTCCATCTACAAGCCATCTTTAACTTATTGCATTACAAATTTTCACTCGAGTACTATAAGCTAATAGCTACAATCAGGAAATTGACAACTCTGAAACTGCCTATTCATCTGCACTTCTCTAAGTTCTAACTGGATGTGAAACAATAATTAAAGAGTACTGTTTTCGCTGCCCAGGTCCAATGACGACACATTCTATTCGCACCAGTGGCAGGGGACCTTGTTAAATGTCAATGTTATCCTTGCATTCACGTACAAAATTCCACGAGGCAAACTTTACTGCGGGTAGGTCTACGTACTTGGTACAAAACCCTTTAAGCTGAGACAACATCTCGAGTTAAGAGGAAAAAAAACGACCAACTTCCTACGGGACGGTTGTGTACTGCTTGGTACAAAGGAATGGAGAGACGAAGGTCTGGATAAGGGTGATGGACACCCACATCGATTGATAATTATTGTCACAAGTCTCGGCTCAGAATATATATTATTCAAATTGAAAAGGAGCCAAATTTACAATAACCTTTCCAATAATGATAGCTATAAACATACCAAAAAAAAGGGCAACTTTAAAGAGTGCTACTTCACCACGCAATTTACTCTTACCGAGGAAAAAATTTGAAGGACCCAAAGCAATATGAGACAAAATTTGATTTTCATTTTTGCCATATACAGGAAGTAGTACATACCAGCCGCTATGAAGCCTTTAACTGGCGGGGAAATCACAGTAAGATTATGAACCGTACAAACTGTTGTATGATAAGTCAATGGTAGTACAATGAATGGCTCAAGATCTTCTCTCCATCTTCCTTTCACTAGATCTTCTCTCTTCTGCCTCGCGCCGTCTTTGTTGCCTGCCACATGATCCTTCGACCATTTAGTGAAAATGCTTCTCTTTATGACAGCAACTAAATCAGAGTGAAATCATACCACCACTATAAAGTTCCTTAGTATTACATGCTTGCACAAGTAGTTAAGTTTTGGATAAATCACTCTCAACCTGAATGCAACAAAAGGTTCACATGCTTGTCTAGAAACTGAATACAGTAGTAGATTGGATTCACTCACTTGACAAGGTACCATTTAGCCTAAAAAATTGCATACAGACTTTACAGAAAACACGTATGTTGATTTTGAACTACACATGCCAAAATAATAAATCACCTCCAATCTTAACCCAACCTACCAATGGAACAAGCAGTTCCACTCTAGTTTGTTAGGTTGGGGTAAGAAATATTCATACCAAACAAACCCAATAACTATCCTTCCACGCTAGCAGTTACTGCAACGTGTCTGGTAAAACTTCCAACTCCTTACATGAAGAATAATCAATGATCCAAACACAAAATATGTAACCTTCAGCCCACCTAAGATGCATACATTGTGTCCAGTTTAGAAATACCCCGTCACAATCAGTGTTCATAGTAGATCTTCCAGCAACTTGCAAGAGTCATGCATGAAAGTAATAGAGCTCACACTATTATTTAAGAATCCTACGGTGATGGAGTCACCAAATGCTTTAACATTAACAACAAAAAGCGTTAAAAGAAAGATTGAAAGGGATAGTTAACAAAAAGAATTCACAAATTGTGATATGACGTATATTAAAACATGGCCACTCGCTGAGTAGAAGAGAACATATTTGAGCTGCTCCAACATGACACACAAACTGAAATCATAAGCACCCAAACCCTGGGAGAAGAAAATGATAGAGGGTACACTGGTCAAAGCTGTTGACGCAACTTACGCAAAAGCCATGTATCCAGCACCAGCATTAGCAGCGGATAAAAGTACTGCATGAGCCCCAGCTGTAGAAATAGAATCCTTCCCCCCAGAGGGCAAAGGATTTCTTTGATCCCCATCCACCTGAAACACACAAAAACGAAAAAATCGTATTCAAAATTATGAGCATATAAAGATGACAGGGAAGTTACAAATGGCATATGCATAGATGAGAACCTTATCCCACTTCGATTTCTTGTTCTGTCTACCATCCCTACTAGTGGTATCAGCCGCAGGTGGGATAGATAGCAAGCCACTGGAAGTCGAACTTGAAACACCTGCAAAAGGATGTAATAGGAGAACACGGCATTACCCTAATTTTTGAAAAAAGGAGCAAAAATTAATACCTCCTAAAGCTAACTTAACCAATGAATTAACAGATAGGGTCTTTTTCGAACCTGGGATAGGCAGATTAATTTTTGGTGCAGAAGCAACTGCTCCAGGTTGTGTTCCTGAAACAAATTCCACCTTTTGACTCTTCTTCCTTTCTTGTTCCTCACGCCTCATATCAGCCTCTGCTTAGTTAAACATGCCAAAACATAAGTGGCAAGCGATTGATAGAAATAACATATAGACACTTCCATAACTTAGAATAAAAAAAGAACCAGCAACACAAGAAATCAATGCAGTTAGGAAGATGCAGAATACACAAATTAGAACAACAAACGATAGAACTTGACCTTGAGCTCTTCATTGGTAAGTAACGAATTACAAAGTCTAACTATCACTTCTAAACAGAACTATCCTGACATATTCTAGGCTATCAATGACATGCACTCTTTCACATTTTGATATATCAACCACAGTCTGAAATTGAAAATTCATCAACCCTTGAACTTGGTAAAAGCACGGACAGATGACACAGAAAGACAAACATGTTCAATAAACCTAAAGTCAAATAGAAAACTGTTAAACTTTCATTCCCTCATAACAACAACAAAAAACGAGCAGTCTAGAACCATATGAAATGCACACTCGGCAGTACCAAACATATTCTATACCCAACATATTCCGGGTAATTAACTAAGGAGTCAAAAAGTAATAAAATACAAATAATGTTCACTTTGGGAACAATGTCAAATAGATGTCCAAACTACCCTTGTTGTCACATAAATCCCTCCAGCTACCATTTTTATGTCCATATGCACTAGTTTCTAAGATCTTGATCTTAAGATTTCACCGTTTGGCCTATTTTTCATCTATTATACTGGTCAGATCTAAACCAAAGGTAAGCTGTTAAAATTGCACCATGCAGTATATTTTTCATCCATTATAATCAAATCTTAACTAAGGTTGCCCATTGGAAAATTTTTGTCTGTTAAAGGGCTCAATATGACAACATGGTAGATTGGACACCTACATTCCCTTCATAGTTTAGGATTACAATGAATATTCCCCGTGAAATGAAGTTATCAGAGAAACATGCCAATAGACACAAACATGAACAGATATCAACTACATTATTGACACAAGATCCGCAATAGGATACACACACATACACACATAGAGGAGAGAGAGAGAGAGAGAGAGAGAGAGAGAGAGAGAGAGAGAGAGAGAGAGAGATCTGCAAAAGGTACTGTCAATGACCTATTTCGTTGAAAAAGTCGCTTCTGTCGTATCCATGAGGGTCAAATACATCTTTACTAAAGCAAGACCCAATTTGAACAATGTCTTGATACCTCACTGCGTGCAGCAAGAAGTCCGGGTTCCTATAATCCTTCCTATTGCGTACTTCTGAGTTGAAGCTTTTTCCAGCTTTCTTGTACTCAAGGAACTTGTTTATTTTCCTCTGCATTAGGATAAAGATATCAAAGAAAATAAAACGCACCATATTTGAAAGCACTAGCATACATATAACTTAAATATCCTACCAATCCAAAACAGCTAGTAACTGCATATAAGAGAACTTTTCTACAACTTTAAGCACATCTCCATAACATAGATTGTCTTGACAGTAGTTTCTACCAACACCCCATGCAAGCGTTGAAAAAATCCTGATTAGAAGAAACATGACAGCAATGCAGCCACAACGCAGAACCCTAAGATAAGTCATTCTACCAACTTAACCCAAATTAAAAACAGCAGAAAATGAATAAGATGGAAAATTTTATTGCCCAATTCAAACCATACTATCCATAAACACACAAATCCCCCATGAAATATAATGGACAAAACCTTGAATTTATCATCTTTGAGAAACATTGCATAAACCTCAAATTTATAATCGGACAAGGAAAAGATAAGAGAACTATTTCTGATTAATGGTCCAATAACACTTGGGATTGTCCCCTTAACCTTCTCTTCATGAAGGTATAAGAATTTTATATTTTTCAAAATGACACAAGACACCTCACACGCGTAGATTAGTGATCTTTCTTAATAACCCATATAAATATAATTAAAACTTTTTTTTGAACAAATAAAATTACAACTTACTTGTAGCTCTTCCGAGCATTTTTCTTTTGGTGGCGGTGGAAGAAACTTATCCAATGGGTTGACTTCTTTTTCCTGTTCCCTACCAGCTTCCTCAACATGTTCACCCTCTGATTCACGCACAACATGGTTCATATCATCGTACCGTGATGGATCAGATGATGTAAGAGTCACTTGATTGCTAGGGGTTAAAGCCTGAACAGTTCCAGGAGGTGTTTTATCATGGAAATGACCTACAACAAACAGATTTTGAGGAAACCAAAACTGAAGAAGAAGACACCTACCATCAGAAATATAAATTTTAAATAACAAAAACCTATCATTTTTCAGCTCTTTTTTTTTTTATAGTGTTGAGATGTATGCATGACCTCCCCGTCCCGCCCAACCACCACTTTACAACCTGAACCAAGGCCGAAGGACAAAAATATGCTTACTCTTTTATTTTAAGATTGAAAGTTCAATATAAGTTGATTCTCTCAAGGAGTAGCTAAAATCAAACATCTCTCGTGATTTTTTAATAGTAGTGGTGGAGTGTTTATACTTCCACATTTCAGTTTATCTTTAATACATGATATGATAATAGGGGAATTGTACGAATCCATGATAAAACACAAATTACGACTAGATTGAGAAATAACCCAACACACGCATAGCTTAATGAATAAACTCTTTCAGTCTCTGCATTTCCAGCAACTATACTCTGGAAACCCAAGGAATAATGCATGGCCGGGCAACTTGGGCACATATTTGGCAAAAATTAATGTGTGACCATTTCGATAAATAAATATAACACCATATTTTAAAGGCAATAGCCATCATAAGCTTATTTTGCTAATTATTCACAGAACAAAATCTCATTTTCCCTTTCATCATCCAACTTGGAAGGTCAAGGACATCATTGAACATATGCATTGTTAGTTGACAAGACAGTAGATATCTCATGAAAAACTGCATACAATTAGCAGCAATGGGCAAAAGGCAATAGTCTAACAGTCACAAGCACATTATACGCACCATTAGCAGTTTGAAGCTCCTCTCCAAACATGACCCGGCCACTTCCCGCTATTTCTCCATCCTGGAAAAAAAAATACAACCAAAGCCACATAAAAATCGAGATGCTGCGATATGAAATAAACAGTGATATAGAAGGTTCAACAAAGGTCTAACCCCAACCCCCCACCAAAAAACAGTATTTTACTCTCAGGTTGGTCGGACCTTCCCTCTGAAAAAGGGAGAGGCGCCATTCCACTGAAATAAGCTGAGGTTGGGAACTCTACAATTTCCAAACAAGTTACAAACTTCTCCCCACCAATCTCCGTAACCGATTCAAGTATCCAGAAACTTTCCACCTAATCTACCATCTTCGGAGACTGATTGTAATATTCGACATCAGATAAACACCATTTGGTGTCAGGAAAATAAATACAGTTGAAATATTCGTTTGCTTGAGCTCTCTTCGGGAAAGTATAGATATGAAATCCAGTGCACTCACAGACACAAACTAATTTCCTTCATAACTGATATCACTTACAACTAGAACAAAGATACTTACAACTAATACAAAACAAATAAATGTGCAAGTACAAAGAATATAATTACCAAACAAAATAATAAAGAAAAAGAGGAGTACCTCGGGCTCGGGAGACATAGCAACTTCATCGTGGCCATAGTCCACAATCGTAAGCTTCCCTCTCCTACTCATCCTCGTACTATCCGCCGCCTCTTGCTGCGGCGACACCAACGGAACCCGAGGCTGTGGACTCGTATTCTCACTCTCCATGTGTGGCGTATCATCGTAAGCTGAATCAGCGCCTAATTCTCTATCGTCGATGGCCATTAAGTCATCCTGATCTGGCATTCTCGAATCCAAGTAATCGTCGTCTTGTTGCTCTCGAGCTGGTTCTGGTCGCTCCGCTTTTTCATCTTCTTCCTGCGGTAGTTCTTCTTCTTCTGCGACGTCTTCCATTTCCTCTTCCTCTTCTTCTTCATCGTTGTACATGGACAACATAGCAATGCCTTCGAATTGCCTTTTCTTCGACGCCATGGGATTTAGGGTTTTCCCTGGAGGAAGGGGGGAAGGTTGTCGAACCTGGGTTACAATAAATAGGGCTTCGAAGGTGGATTCTGAGCGAAATTTTAACGGTTTGAACAAAGAAAACGTTGTTTGATAATCGAATTGAAATCAGCTTGGCAAGTTTAGCAAAAATTGAACTTTCGGAGGGACGAAGCAGAAGCTAGAAACAGCCGAGAGAAAATTTAAGCAATGGTGGACTGGGCCGAATATCGGTTTTAGATTTCAATCTGGGTTCATGGGAAGTAAGCCTTTGTGAAAATACATGGGCCTAAACCCCCCAAATAGTGATCCAGTAGCCTCCCAATTGGGATGCCAGCTCCCAACCCACTACCTCTTTGTTACGACACCGAAATCCGCTGCATATAGATGTGCGTCTTTCCCATGGACCAGCTCTCTTCTTTCTTGTTTTGGGTTTATGCGCGTGGTTCTTCTCTCTCTCTTTTTTTTTTTGTTTACAGAGCAAAAATCTGTAACGACGACCTCTTTCGTCAGAGTATAACATATACAATTATCTGAGCAAGCCTCCACTGAGGGGCTTAATTCAATCGATTATAAAATAAGAGTTTCTATTTATGGATGGTAACTAAGTCTGAATCTCTGATTGTTATACGAGGACAATGGACATCCTTACTCTTACAAAGAAAGTGTAATTTTTATTTTTATTTTGGGTAAGCAAAGAACTGTAATTTATCTTTATATATAATCCCAAAAATCTGATGTGACAGGATATAGCGGTGAAAAAGATGATTCTTTTCTCTTTTATAGGAGGAGGGAAAAAAAATAATGGATCGTGCATTTCGGCTGGATCTCTAGGACATCCTTTATAAACTAATATCTCCTTCGAGCAAAGCCGGTAAAATAATGTAGCAGTAAGTAACACTTTCACATTTATTAAGAAATATATAAAATAACTTTATATAAATTTGGGGACACATCTACTTGGCAAGCCGATTTTGTTACACATCTTAGGAGAACCCACCTGACATCTCATACTATCAATGTGGGACGGATCTCTCAAACTCTCCAAATGATCCATAATATTCCATCACGTTCCGCAGTCCCGGCACCCACACAGGCTGACTGTGCATTAGGCTTTTACTAGTCTCAGGCTAATACTGCAATACCGACATCACCCTCACGTGCTGCACGATTGCAACTGAGAGGCATGATAAAAGCTCTGATATCATTTGTTACATGTCTTAGGAGAACTTACCCCCAAAAGCTAGCTCAAAAGGAAAGGGAGCCTAAAGCATATAAATCTCACATTGACATCTCATACTACCAATGTGGAACGGATCTCATACTTCTCAAATTGTCTATAACATTCATGTAATAGTCTCACATTGGTTAAGAAACAAGTAATAGCTTTATATAAGCTTGGGGCACCTCTACTTGACAAGCCAATTTTTCAAGGTATGAATTTTCAAGCCTACGTGGGTCCATTACAAATGGTATCAAAGCCGATTATGGGTTCTTGTGCTACCCCACCACCGCACCTATGAAGTGGCCGGTCATGGATCCGGTGGTACGGGCACGGCCCCGGCCAGGTGAATAGAAGACTCATGGTGCTCGATCAACGTGGACATTGGTCTTAAAATAGTTGGGGTATGTAACAGTCTCATATTAGTTATGAAACATATGAAATAGTTTTATATAAGCTTAAAGGAACCTCCACTTGGCAAGCCGGTTTTTCAATGTGTGAATCTTCAAATCTACTTGGGTCCATTACTTAATGCAACAGTAAAGGTTGAGACAATATGCAATTAGACCCATATCGACCATAAAATAGGAGTGGAACTGCTTGGCGACAACAAAATCTAAGGAAATCTTATCTCTGGATGAACCACGACTTAGACGTTGAAACTTGAAAGCTGACCATTAGCTACCATTCAAGATTAAACTCAGCGTGCTGTTGAATTAAATGAGCAGAGATAGGATCCGCCATTTTTATTGCTGACCACAGATTGTCACGAGACAAGGTTATTGGATTTAACGAAACAAGTTTAACGAAACAAGGTTATTGGAGTTTCACAAATATCTTACAATCTAAGGCAGCTTAGTCAAAGATTAAACTCTTTACCTATCTTTTTTTTTTGTAAAATCAATTGGTGTTAAGAGAGCAACATTCAAGTTTTTTATGACATTCAACATCGCACATGGCTTGTTTTAAGAGTGCTCTCATGGGGCAATATTATAGAACTCCAACAATTTCTCTCTCACGATGACACTCCCGTAACTTGAACTCATGATCTCCTGGCTCTAATACCACTTGTAGGACGGTTAAGTTGACATTCCTCCCAAAACCAACTGATGTAATTAGAAGAACATCACTCGAGTCTTTTACGACATTTGACATCGCATGCATGCGGATCTCTTCTAAGAGTATTCCCATGAAGCATCATCGTAGAACTCCAACAATTATTATCCCTCTGCCAAATTCAAGATCTCTCCCAAGCCACCTCTATCTAACCGGTGATGCACTTCCAATTACGTGAATTGTCTGTCAGACAACTTGTCTTTGGCAGAGATAGAAGGTTCATGAAAGTTGGGGGTCACTATTTGCTTGATAGAACTTCACGAAGTCGTTGTCAAATGCTTACTAACTACTGCAAATTGCAGCAGATAAACCCATTTATTTCGTAGGAACATTCAAACTAATCCTGATGTACAGGAGGCAACCACGTAAACAAGCTTTATACTCAATGGAGAAGAACAAATCCTCAAAAGGAAAAGTATCAAAGACGTGAAAGCTAAAAAGGATGAGTCATGAGCACGACCGCAAAATACCTAAAGAATCCAATTTCTCTGGTCCAAAAGAAGACTGGTAAAGCAGTTATCCTACCATAGACTCTAAATCTGATTTTCTCATACCATTCAGCAACCTTTCTTCTAATTTTCTCTTTCCCTTTCCCTTTCCCTTTCCCTTTTCTGTTTCTGCTTAATTTCCTGTTGCTCCGTTAAAGAAATGTATGGAACAGCACCAGATCATAATAGTCTTGAAAGGTCCAGAAGGTTAAGTTAAAAACTATCTTCATATATATCACCAAGGCAGTGACGTCCTCTCCACCGCCCCCCCCCCCTCCCAATCGCTGTCTCCTTTGCAATATTTCTTCAAAAATAGTTCGCTTTTGGTCTCCATTTGCATTTTGCATGTACTTCCAAATAACAATTGAAATGTCAGCTTCAAAAGATGATCAGAGGGACTAAATTAATCGAACGATTAGGTAGTGCAGAGACACACGTTTGGAACTTGCAATTTGCAAAGAATACTCCAAATGAAGAGGACAACGACATCCTATTAAACAGCATGTGAAAGTTATCTGCTCTCACATGGCATGTACATCTAATTTATTTGGGTTCTCTTAGCAAGCATTCTGATTGGGAAGTTAAAAAGAGATGTTTTAAAACTTACTGAACACCTCAGAGAACACTCCGAATCTAAACTCCATGGAAACAATCAAATTTACGCAAATTCTAAAGTCGTTTTCCCTTAAAACTCAGTCGAAATTCATGCTGCCCATTCTGGTTGTGCAGTGGAACACGCCACCGAGAACGGGCTCCGTGAATGTTGACTATGAAGTGCCAGGGACGAATTAGCGTACAAAATTGACGACCAGACAAAACAAAACATGTCAACTTGTGATGTTGGATTGGACCACCATATATGCACCATTCTTGTGCCAAGTTAACATCAGCCGGAATTCGGATCCCGGCTGAAACATACAAGCACTAACTCCGGCTGGTCAAAATACGTAACTAGAGGAAAACGGGCCAAGCATAAAGTGGCAATCTCTTTTCCTTTTCTGAAACATCCAAAACAAAAGCATAGAAGAAAATGAAAGGAATAAAGCGAAAGAGAAAAAAGACAATGAAATAGAGAAATGGAAAAAAAAAATACGGCTATCGAAAAGAAAAGCTAGAAAGTATAAAATGATGAGGAAACCCTCACATAAGAGAGAAGCAAAATAAGTGGGATTCTCTGCCACCCTTTGCTCACCCAATAGGCAACAACATCCCTCAACTTTCTTACCCTACCCCACTTCATTTTGTCCACCTTTTTCAAGTATAATAAGAAAAAGCAAAAGGCCCTAAAAATAAAAAATAAAAAATAAAAATCCACGCTTTCTCTCTCAATAATTTATCTCTTTACATCACTAGTAAACAATATAATAAAGAAACATCTGAAAGAGAAGCGGAGCGTTTCTTTTCTAATTTTTTCAATCTCTTATTTTTAAACAATCATAAAATAATATATTTTTTTATTAAATTATAAAATAATATTATACTATTCAATTAAATTTCCACGAACAAACGAAAGTAGGAACAAAAACAACTTATACTGCTCAAATCACGCGCCTCAAGAGCACGCGCAAAATCCATCGTCTCAAGTATACAAGTCAATACTCAATAGTCAATACTATCCTTCCTGAGGCTCGTGAGGGCACGCGCTACATATTGGCGTGGCGGGAAATAGGCACGTCCTATCTCGGGATTTGAAGCGCACACAAGGCGAGTCAACTCAGTTCAAGTCGATCGTGGGTGGGATGTATGTCTTTGAGCAGACCCAGGACGTGTTGCATAGTGGGCCTTTTTCCGGGTGACTCCGCCGTACACAAGTACCCAACTCGTAGAGTCTCCACCATCTCACTCACCGAGTCGTCCCCTCCGAGTCGCAGTCTCGAGTCAAGCGCCTCCACGCTCAGCCCTTCCCTCACCAATCTCCTCACCCAAACTACGGTCTCCGCGGACCCTACCCTCCCAGTCAGCAATTCCATCATTATCACCCCGAAACAGTACACATCCGTTTCGGGGCTGCAGTGCCCGACTTCTCGCGTCCCGATATTTCGGAAGCCAAAATCCGCTATCCGCGGCTCCAAGTTCTCGGAGAGCAGTATGTTGGAAGTCACAAGATGGCCGTGGACCACGGGTCTGGACCCGGCATGGTGGAGGTACGCGAGGCCACGAGCTATGCCGACAGCGATGCGGTGGCGTGTCAGCCAGACTAATTTCTCCGGAGAGGATAGGTGGGACCCAGCAGCGTTGTGGAGTTCCCACGTATCTCCGCTCCAGTCCTCCACGTTGGGCGCTCCAGTCGGTAGCTCGTGAAGCCACCGGTGCAAGTCGCCGTTAGACATGAACTCGTACAAGACCAGCTTCTCTTTCCCTAAATTGGAAAAAACCGAGAAAAGAACAAAAATTGGGAACCAATTATGCATCGATCTAAGACCGTTCAAATGTTGGCTATCTCTATGCACCTAATCATGGCATGTGCTGGATTTACGTGACAATGGTGACAGATTACATGGCAGTCTACGGAGTACGACTCTGAAAACATTAAAGCCCGTGACACCGATTTAATATGGTAGGTCAAAGACAAAGAAAAGAGAGACGAAAATTTCCCCAAAATAATGACAAATACATATAAATTGAAGAAATGGGTACAGTACAGTACCTGCAATGCAGTAACCGGAGAGAGGCAATAGGTTGGGGTGTTTGAGACGGGAGAGGTCCTCGAACAAGGATACGGCGTCGTCATGACAGACGGCTCTGGCGTTCTCCAGGACCTTGATTGCCACGTGGATGTCTCCGGGAAGGATGGCCCTGTAGACAGGGCCACACCTGCCTTCCGCGAGCTGGGACTCCCTGCCGAAGTGTGACGTAGCGGCGATCAGGTCCTTGAAGGTCAGGCTGATCAGGGGCTTCTCGAACATCACCACTGGGGCCGAGGTTGGTTCTTTGATGTCCGCGACCCATGATGTGCCTGACTCGGTCTCGAATGAAAACGGCCCTGATTTTTCAAACTTAAATGGCAGCTGGACCGGTTTGGATATTGCCCACTTGTTCTGTCTTGCCAGTCTTTTCCTTCTGTACAGAAAACCTATACAAATGATCATCAACACAAAGACAAATGCAGATGCACATGACAGGCCCAGTATCAGAGGTTTGGTTTTTGATTTGGTTTTTCTAGGACCGGTGCGTTTGATTATGGGACCGCTTTTTTGGAGGGGTCTGTGAATTGGGGATGTGGGATGAGATGGCATATGAATGCTTGTAGTATTGGAGGCGGAAGTCCCAGAATGGATGAACGCGGATTTGCCAAATTTGTGGTACTTGTCCGGACCAACTATTCCGGTGAAGTTGTTTTGAGAAATGTTCAAGAACTTGAGGCCACTGAGGGGAGGGAAATCAGAAGGGAAAGTTCCATTCATGGAGTTGTTTGACACGTCAAAATACTTCAATGAGCGAATAACCGAAATGGGTTTCACGTTGCCTGAGATCTTGCAGCTTGAAATGTTGAGGTTCTCTAAGTTGGTAAGGTTGGTGAACCCAACGGGCAAAGTTCGGAGACTGTTAAGCGAAAGGTCAAGAACTCTTAGCTTCGGAAAAACACTCAGCCGAACCAGATTGGTGAACCTGTTCGTTGACAGATTGAGCACCTGAACCGATGATAACGAGGCGTTTCCCGTCGTCGGTTCAAATCCAATGCTCCCTCCAAACCGGTTCCTGGACAAATCAACGTGTACCAAGCTTGGAATGGACCAAAACCACCCTGGCAAAGACCCTTGCAGCGAGTTCCCGGAGAGATCAAGAATCTGCAACTGTGACATGTTCCTTAGGAACCTCCATGAGATGACCCCGGTTAGATTTCTGGACGGAAGCTCAATCTCCCTAATATGAAGCCTTGAACAGTTCCCATCCGCAGACTGAAACCAAGACGGGTTGAATCCAGAGACTGATTTGAAAGCCTTCGAGATTAGCACCTGGTCTGTACTGTTGCATGCAGATTCCACAACCACAGCCAGGAAAAGAAGAATAAAAAATCTGCAGGAGGTCTTCATTCCTTTCTTCACGATTTTTCAAACTCTCCTATTTGCGTACTTGAGGGGAAAGAGAAACGGAGAGAGCATGACATGCGAGGAGATCGGGCCTATTTTGGATTAATCACTGGGATATGGTGTGGTATTATAGTACTTATGAGGGGGTACTGAGTTTAGTGAAGTGGGAGCTAACCCCGTAAGGTTTCGACGGAAGAGTTAGCGGGTGTGACTAAAGAGACAAGGTACAGTGGGACAAAGGAAAGTTTGCAGAGGTGGTGTGACTAAAGAGACAAGGTAGACTAGTGAACTTCAAACTCTGACTTGAGAAACCCTTTAACAATTACCGGCTGCCCATGCGGTGAATGCGAACATTTTCTTCCCCGTGTGAGTTTAACATCATTTTCTTCGAGACAGTTTTTGTGCAGAGCTAATACTCCGAATGCTCCTTGCTTCTCTGGACTATATAGCTTAAAGCTTTCCTTTGCATTTTCAATAAAACAGGTCCGGTTTTTCCGAAGGATTACATTTACAAGAGTTAGTGGAAATATTTGTCGGGACAAAAAAAAGGCTTCCGCGTATTCTCCACTGGCCGAAGTCTTCGTCTAAAGACAAAATTTTATAAAACCCGAGTCGGAGGCGGCAAATAAACATTTTGACTCGGTCTAGGAAAAGTAAACATTTTGCTCAAACTCCCATTGTTATTGAACGTGTTCCTTTTCATATTTAGCAGCTAAAACTATGTCCTGCAAAGTATCCTTGTTTTTTCTTTTTCTTTTTCTTTTTCTTTTTTGTTTTCCTCTGGGTCAGGATTCGTATGAAGTTGCTACATCGCACCTCCAAAACACAGAAATGTTTGAAACTTAGGACTGAAAACAAGGATTTTAAAAAGAAAGTGCAGAAAGTTGCTTATAGTGGTTGTGATCTGTAAGCCCTATAGCCAGAAAACAACCGCCAACCAAATCATGAGGTAATAATTAACATGTTAATGATTTGATAAATTTGACTTTTTTAGCTTCTTGTTAAGGTGGAGCGAATAGATTCTAGATAGCAAATATCTTTGCCTGGAACAGCCAGACGTATAATTGGCATTTAGATCACGATATTCAAAAGCAACGACCTTGACCTAAGTTCAAGTCATCCACCTAATCCCTTACTCAAGAAATCCTTTTTGTGGGTAATTGAAGCTTTGTCAGGGAATTCACATGCTAGCTAGCTAGCATTCGAACCACTACGGGACTCAAGATGTTTTCGTCCCTTCCAAATACAAAGACTGGTCCTTTTTTTCCTACTCCAGAAAACCCCCACCAAAGAATGCGATCTCCAGAAAAACACCACCTTAATTAGCAGCTCCAAAAGGGAAAAATAGAAAAAGAAAAAAGGAAGAGCAATGAAATAAAGCATAGAGTTATTATTGTATTTCAACTAACATATAAAGGTACCAATTATATGTCAATTATATATTTGACCAGAGAAACAGTGGTCAAAGTAGATGAGATAGGCTAATCAATGGATTTGGAGGCCGGCAAGCTACTTATTCCACAATCGATCCCCAGTTGCATGTGGGCAGCCGACCTGCTCTTAGACCCGACTTTGGCTTAATCCTTTTTGTTTTTATATCCCTTTTGTTTATTAGTTGTACGTTTGAATTGTTTAGGAGGGTTAAGTTAAGTGGATTGCATCACCTAACCCACATAAATCCAAACCAACATTCCAAGGGAATGACAACTCAGATTGACGACAATCGACCAAAGGACTACGTACGAACAGCTAGCTACATTCACAGATAACTACTGGAAAACTCCGACTCTACACTTCCGTCGGAAAGTAATTAGCTCAGAAATTAGCGCCGAGAGATGTTTTGAAGTAATTTATTTCCTTCGTAATTTGTGAGTAAATTAATCCTTTGTGCCCACTCATTCCTATCGTGGATGAAATGGAAAAGTATGTCCTTTTTCTTTTTTTATTACTCGAGATTTGGACTTGTTCTCTAATCCATTCCGGACCCACCTGGGTGACAATATATTCGCAGGAAAAAAAAAAAATTGATTGTACGACATTGGAGAAATCAAACATCGAGTTTATGGAACATGGTGTTTGAAATAGGTTTAATTGAACACGAGGCTCTCGAAGTATACAAAGGTTGTAAACGAGCTTTTGAAGTAAAATTTTTAATAAATAGATCTACGAGGTAGAGTTTAAGTCAAAACGAGATCTTTTCTTCTAATTTTTCGTTAACCACATTAATTGTTAATCATTATTGACAGGACTTTAAAATTCACGTCATAACGAATTAGAAAGCGCTACTGTCCAAATAAAAGATCTACACCGCATTTACTTCAAATGTCTGTCAGCTCACTGCACCTTGTTAAAAAAAGAAAAACGACTTAATGAAATGACGTCGTTCTCTCCATTGTAGACATCTTATTATGCATATGTGACATGGACATTTTAATTGGACAGAATGACAGATGACGCTTTCTAATTCATTATTACATGGATTTTAAAGTCCTATCAGCAATTACTGTTAACGGAAAATAGACAGAGAGACCTTTATTGGACTTAAATTCTACCTGAAGAGTCTATTTATTAAAAACATTACCTCAATGACTCATTTACAACTTCAGTATACCTCATGGCCCTGGGTGTAATAAAGCCTTTGAAATATCATAGGGTATTAGGGTATACGTAGAAAGTTTGAGCGTTTCAAAATGGGTTGAATATGGCTCCTAGGAAAAGGAGATGATTGTACGGCAACCGCATCGATCCCTCATCGAGACCTGGGAAGGATTAGGCCTGTCAAATTGTGAGCTCATTTAGGCTATAATTGGAGGGCAAAAAATTGATTTTTTTTCCTTAAATTATTTATTTTTACCACTTATTATTCTAATTAGAAGGTTTGCATTATTATACTCCCTACTTTTTCTACACCAATATTTGAACTGGGCTCAACTGTTCTGCGCGGGCTCTCTATTTTTTTGGGCTGAATAGGTAGTAGGAATTCTATTAAGTCATGAGATCACAGTACAACATATGATTGGGCGGGGTATTAGTCTCTACGTACTGTGCCGAAACATCGATTCTGGGCTCTTGATTATGGGCTTATGTAATTATGACTAGGAAACGCACAAGAAAAGGAAAGGAAAGTTAAAAGACCAGTAAAACCAAGAGATCCCAGAAAGCCATATGTTTCCGCGCGGGCTTGAAGAGAGCCCAGTTGGGATTGCTCCTTAGTGCAGGGATATAATAAAGTCATGGAGGAGGTGCGGGAGCTAAAAATGCAGCAGTTAATTAAGACGAAGGTGTTTTTTCCCTCCACCAATCACGGCACATGCTTTGTATGCCTATCCTATCATATTGTTGCTGCCAAGGTAGGGGTGTCCGAGAAGTTGAGGTTTGTAACTTTTAGGAATCGGAACCGAAGGTAGATTTAAAGGTCTACCGGAGGCTTATGAAAAGGGAATTTATTTCTGAGCATTACCTTGTGAATTCGATGTTCCCTTAGTCTTCTCTAATCGCAGATCCAAATGTTAAGTTTCGAGTGCTCCACTTCTATCTGGAGTTCAGAGCACCTCAAAGTAACTCATACGTAGCGTTTAGGGCACGAGAGAATTTAAACCAATTGGAACGACATTGTTCTTGGGGGCAAGATAAACTATTCGCATCATATGAGGGCACGTGATGGTCACGTGTGACGGATTACGTGAGAACGTAAATAATGAAGACGGTTTGTCACGAATTATAGTTTAGAGAAAATATTGAGAATGAGTGTAAGTCCGTGAAGATAAAATATAATTAACCCTTCATCTATTATTGAGATGATGTGAACCCCACGACAAGCGTATATAGAAAGAAAACAAAAAAAAAAACAGGCTTGAGATTTTAGAATTTTTAAAAGAGACCACAAAAGAAACATGTTTGCCTGCAGAGCAGAACTGTCGCCAGTGCTTTAACCTGAAAGAGCCAAGTGCCAACTCATGATGGGTCTAGTCCCAGAGTTAGCCATGCTGGCCTTTCAGGCAGGCCTTTGTGGGCCTAGCATCTCACAGGGATAAACTTATCCCAGAAGCAATCTAAAAGCTAGAGAGATGGACCCTAACTGACCCCACCCAAAGTAAAACGAGCCTGACTTCCCAATCTCCCGTAATCCGCTCAGCTCCAGAATTGAGCTAAATATAACTACTCTGAACCAGAGTGTAAGCAACTTCGCAAAAGCCTAGACAAACTCTTTTAGCCACCCATGGACCAAAAGCTAACAGCCTAACACACTGTCAGCCCCATTCAAGGTCACCTGTCAACCATAACTGAAAGTCGCCTGTCAGCCTTAGTTAAAGAAGATTGCCTGCCAACCTTCTCGCGGGCAGAGGTTATCACCGGTACCGGGGTGTATTGGTTAACTGGTACCATTTCGTCTTTTCGTGTGTGATGAATGTCACTTGATGGTCACGTGTGACGAAAAATGTGCGAGTTCACGTCAAAACTGAGTCTAATACCAAATTGAAACGCGACACGTACATTGAAGTGATAGGTCTTAACAAGTTTGAGTTTATAGGATTTTTGAGATTGAGGTGTAAGTTCGTGAGGGAGAAAATGTAATTAACCTTTATAATTTTCTACTAAAATTTTATCATCATTACAATTCTTTCTCTCTCTTCATTTTTTTACAAATTTTTTCCATTTTTTTCATTTACTTTTTTCACCAACTTTTTTATTCTCTCTCTTTAACTTTTTACCGACTCCTAAAATTTTGTTCCCAAACACACTTTTTTTGTGATTTAGTTGAGATATGAGATTTGGTTGGGAATATGTTGCAATTTGGAAATTTTTGCCTATCTCTTGCAATTTAATAATTATGTTGTAATTTTCTTGCAATTTTTGAAAATTTTGTTTAAAGTTTTTTAATTTATGTGTGACTGTTGCCGCACATTCGTCAAAACCCTACTCCCCTAATGGGGGTTTCCATTTTTAAAAAACCGTCCATAACGGTGTCGGTGGAGGCAAAAATTGTCACCACTATTGTAAATGCACAACCCTTAATCAAGGGCATCTTAATTAAAAGGCTCAGCGAGGATTATAAAGTTGATATGATATGGTTAAAATATTATGCTGCAATGAATATGCTATTGCATACTCCCATAGACTTTCATTTTTCGCTAGTCGTCTCAGCTTGTTGCCCTTCGTAGACTTTTCGCCCTTTATGGGTATCTACTCGTCCTTTTGGGCTTGAGTTTGTAAGACTGTTCAGTCACTTTGCTCGTTGGCCCGTCGCCTCTCTAGAAGGTCTGATACGCCCTTTAGAGCACGTACTTAGAGGTTTTCCAATCTCCTTGATTTTAATAAAATCTTGCTATTTTGACTTTAAAAAAAATCTTCAGAACATGATTAAAATGTTCTACATCTGAAAAGCAAAATACGATTATGTAGCATCCAAAATATATGGAAGTGTTTGCAAATTGAGAAATTTTATCCATCCGAAGTTTTTGAACCCAATTATAATTAAATAAAAATTTTAGTAAAAATAATAATTATTATTAAAATTAAAATCATTTCCTCTTCGTATTAAATCATCAATTTTTATTATAATAAACATAAAAATTCATTGAAATTATATTTTTTTTCACTTTTTCATCTCACGCTTTTTACCAAAATTTTGGTTGACATACGTTAAGGCTAAGGAGTTGACTTAATGGTTAAGACTTGAGTTTCGATAGTATGCTTTATCCACATGCCCAAGTTTATGCGTCTACTACTCGAATATACCTAATAAGTAATTGTCGGAATAATCATCACCGACAATCAAGTTGACTTTCTAATCAGAAGGGCGACCTCGGACCTTTCCTTCTTGTTATCGTAGGGTAAGCGACGTACCCGCTCAAATACACCGCCCCCAGCACAGAGTTCTTAGGGTCGGTTCCGTTGCATGAGGATATATATATTCTATAGTTTTTTTTTTTTCCTGAGAAACGTCTCACGGGTCTACGGGACATAGAACACATAAATGAGTAGGGCTACGTGTGTCGTGTGGGCACGAATACACGTCAGCACCATTATGCAAAATGGTTCTGCTGTTACGGAGCTGGCACAGTTTGGTTTGAATTAGGCCGCGGCCTACTCGGCCATTAGACGTCCTTTTCGTTTATTTCATTTCTATTGACTATTGTTAGGCCTTGGAAAGTTCGACCTCCTTAAGATACAAAGAAATCAAACTAAAATACTATTACAGTTATATATTTTTTTCTCCTAAAATAACCCTTTTATTTTTTAATATTGGAGACAAGGAATAAGGATGACATCAAATTGTTTTATTATATTTGGCTGTATCTCTCCAATAATAACCTCTATATACTTAGCTAAACGTTTTTCCCGATCTTTCTTATTGGTGTCTGATGAATAATATATGGCCGGGTCAATACTATAAAGAGTTTGGAGCCCAATGACCTTCATAATCACTCGGACAACCCATTAACGTATCATAAGTTGAATAAAGATATTATACCTCTTATTTGATGAGAGAGACCAACTCTTATGTTCGTAATATGACTAAGAGTCTTAACTGTCCGAGTAGTTCATTCATAGTAAGATTGCACCTCTCTGAGCCAATAAAAAATAGGATAGAACTCACTAATTGTAAAAATAAGATTACTAACTCTTATATCATTACTTTATAAATATTTCTAACTTAAGTGTAAGAGGTTCCTCTCCGACGCCACTTCAGTTTTTTTTTACAGATTGAAACATTGGATTCGGGCTTGTTGATAGATCGTTCTATTGCTTGGTGATTTTTGGCATCATCAGTACCCTAATTATTTTCAAGTTTACTTCCAATAAGTTGATTCTTAAACCACTCTTCTTTGTAAATAGACAGATAAAATTAAAGACCAAATAGAGAGAAAATAATTTCATAACACCATAAAAGAACTTTCATGGCGTAGAGAGTAATTTGTACACTTTGCAGACAAAAAATTTTGGCCGTGCCTATTAAAAAAATAAAATATTCACTTCTAACCTCTTGTTTTACTTTTAAATTATAAAAATATATCAATATTCATTGGTTAAATAGTAAGACAACCCGGAATTTTGAAAGTAAAATTGTTGAAATTCGTAATTAAAAAAGATTGAGAGGATAAAAATATTGTTTCACATTAAAAAGAAGAAATCGTATGCGTATGTAATTAATATATTATATATTTTCGAGAGTTAAAAAAACGATTTCAGGTGGGTTAAATTCTATCTAGGACGTCTGGTCTTATTATATATTTTCCTATGATTTTTTTTGGTAATACATTTGTCCTAACTTTACCATTACTCCAGAAAATACATGTGACCATTTGAATCCAATATTTTACCTATAATCAATCCCTCCTTAAATGAATAATAAGTTTTTTTTTTCATGCTTAAATTAAACAACGAAGTTGATTAAGGTTTACGCGAGATGGTTCTCGCGAAAGGAAATTTGGGAACTCAACACGTACGGTGTCAAAATCAAGGAATAAATAAGGAGAAAAATTATAGTTAGTCTAGTAAGTTTAGTAAAAAATCAAATAGACCCTTAAATTTTAATTCTGCGATTTAAGTCCCATAATTTTTGAACATCATCAATTCTAGCCTTCTGTCTAAATTGGGCGTTCAATCCGACAAAAAATAAAACAAAATGCCCCTCTAAGACTAAATTTTAATAAATAAATAAAATTTAAGAAATAAATTTAAAATAAATATATTATTGAAATAAAGTTTCAATAATTTTATTTAAAAAAATCTTCTTTTTTTCATGAATTTTTTTTGTAATTTCCTCTTGGAGGGGACATTTTGATAATTTTTCATGATTTTTCGTCGGAGCTAACGCCTAATTTAGATGGGCTAGAATTGATAATATTCAAAAATTATGAACTTAAATCGCCGAATTGAAACTTAAAGGACTATTTAATTTTTGGTCAAATTTATGGTAGTAACTATAACTTTTATCGATAGATAAATGAAGCAAATACTGAAAAGTATATATTCCTCCTCCTATCGTGTATCTCCCTCCCAAGACCATCGGAGTCGTTTATTTGCTTCCCAATTTCTTCACAGTTTATACACCACTCACACGGAACCAACACAGAAAAGACCCAAATAAAACAACCTATTATCTTGGATTACATTGACTTTCAAACTTATGTCAGGTACATAGTACCCACCACCACCACCGGCACCGCTCATTTCACATCCAATGTCTAACAACACCAACCACAAACTCATCACCTCCACCACAAAGAAGGAAGCGCAAGCCCTCCTCCTCGGCCGCTTCGAGGTCGGCAAACTTCTGGGTCAGGGTACCTTCGCCAAGGTCTACCATGCACGCAACGTCAAGACCGATGAGAGCGTCGCCATTAAGGTCATCGACAAGGAGAAAATCCTCAAGAGCGGACTCATCGCCCACATCAAGCGCGAGATCTCCATCCTCCGCCGCGTCCGCCACCCCAACATCGTCCAGCTCTTCGAGGTCATGGCCACCAAGTCCAAGATCTACTTCGTCATGGAGTTCATCCGCGGCGGAGAGCTCTTCAAGAAGGTCGCCAAGGGTCGCCTCAAGGAAGACGTCGCCCGCAAGTACTTCCAGCAGTTGATCTCCGCCGTCCGATTCTGCCACTCACGGGGAGTGTTCCACCGTGACCTTAAGCCCGAGAATCTCCTGCTCGACGAGAACGGTGATCTCAAGGTCTCGGATTTCGGTCTCAGCGCCGTCTCTGACCAGATTTGCCAGGACGGGCTATTCCACACCTTTTGTGGCACGCCTGCCTACGTCGCTCCTGAGGTTTTGGCCCGGAAGGGGTACGAAGCAGCCAAGGTGGACATATGGTCCTGCGGGGTTGTTCTCTTCGTTTTGATGGCCGGGTATTTACCCTTTCACGACCAGAACATTATGTCCATGTACAAGAAGATATACAAGGGCGAGTTTCGCTGCCCGAAATGGTTCTCTCCGTCGCTGGCTCGTCTCCTTACCCGTCTTCTGGATACGAACCCGGAGACCCGGATTACGATTCCGGAGATCATGGAAAACAAGTGGTTCAGTAAAGGGTATAAACACATCAAATTTTATATAGAGGATGATAAGCTTTGTAATGTCGTGGAGGGGGAGGGGGAGGGGGAGGAGGATGAAAATTCGGTCTCCGACCAGTCCGAATCGGACTCGGAATCCGGGTTCGAGACGAGTAGGACCAGGAGGGTGGGTGCATTGCCGAGGCCGGCGAGCTTGAACGCCTTCGATATCATATCGTTCTCGCGCGGTTTCGATCTTTCCGGGTTGTTCGAGGAGGGAGGGGAGGAGTCGAGGTTCGTATCGGGCGCGCCCGTATCCAGTATTATATCGAAACTGGAGGAGATCGCTAAGGTTGTGAGCTTCGCGGTGAGGAAGAAGGATTGCCGGGTGAGCTTGGAGGGGTCAAGGGAGGGCGTTAAGGGACCGTTAACCATTGCAGCTGAGATATTCGAGTTGACGCCGTCGTTGGTGGTGGTGGAGGTGAAGAAGAAAGGAGGAGATAGCGGAGAATACGAGAACTTCTGTAATAGAGAATTGAGACCGGGTTTGCAGAATTTAATGCTTGAGGATGCTGCTTCTCCGTTTTCATCTGCTTCTTCATTGCCACTGCCTTCAGATTCTCAATTTCCGTTTCTGCCTTCGGATACTGAATAGAGAGTGAAAGAGAGAGAAAAGGAGGGGACAAAGGGTATGCTTTTCTCAAATATTAGTTTTCGTTTTTGTACTTTTCTTGATTGTTCTGTTTGTTACTTAGGTGGAGTGATAGATTCCCCTATAATATAAGTTCTATTCTTGTATCAAGCAAGAATCGCACATTAGATTATAATGAATGGAGTACGGGTTTTCTACTTAACTGTTCATCCTTGGCATTTTTTAAAAGTAGAAAAAATCTTGAAATCTGGATTTCATTCGATCATTCAATTATGCTGACAATCGGAGAAGTGAGTCCTTAATAACACGTCAATTTTTTAGTTCAGTGCGCTGCTCAATTTCTTGAGCCGGATTTGTTCTGTCTCTGATTGGTTTTTCTGCTTTTTGCACCGGCAAATATAAGCCTGGTTAGTGGTTTTAGTTTCGGTAGAAGGATGTCCTAAGGTTAATTACATAAATGGCTTCCTGAATATAGCTAATGCATTTGATGATAGTTTTGATATACGGGCACTCATCATCAGTATGGTTAAGTATTGAAGTGGAAGGGGGATATCTAGAAGAGACCATATGCTGATACAGAACTAGAAGCCTGAGCTGGAATCCTGGACTTAATGGATTTCGCTTCCTGTTTGATCAGTTTTTCAGAATTCAAGCACTGCTATGATGGTAGTTGCATTACTATGTGTGGATTTATGCAATGATTAAGAAGTTATATATAGTGTGGATAAGAGTTTGTGACCTTTTGAGTAGTGGGTTTTATTATTATAAGAAAGCTCCTGGATAGAGTTGTTGATGTTAATTTGGAGTGCCACCTTTTCGTCTGGAAACTTTTGACAGTGGAACGCAATTTAGGTGCGGGGATTTTGATTTAGAGCTGCTTTCTGTGGGATCAAAATGTACTTGGTTTCCACGTTATAGTTGGGGACTTCAATACACCAATGTTACGATGGGTTCCTCTGAGTTCCTTAATTGTGCAAGATAAAATGCAAGGCAATCTAGTGGGCCTATCTTGGCTTACCTTTTGAATGAATGCAAGAAATAATATCACCTAAATTTGGTGAAGTGATGGCAATCAGGATGGACACTTTTTGATTTATAAGATAGGGATTGCCCACCCAAATTTGTCTCATAATCGCGATCCGGACAGACCCACAGGGAGTAGGCAAGAAAATGTTGCCAATCTGAGGGTGAATTGTAATAGGTTTTATAGAAACAGAGAATCATCTGTCAAAAGGAATATGCTGAGATATATCTCTGAGGTAATTTAGCTAAAAGTGAAAGCCAGTTAAATTTATGAATTTGCTTCCTCACCCCATCTTCAGTCTACTTAGAACAGTGGTTGCTTAGGTTGCATGTAGGTTTGTGGTGTTGGCTGATCTGTGGTATAGCTCTCAGAGTTTTTAGATTTTTCCTATCATTTACTTTGTTTAGTCATGATATGATCTGAATTTTGAACCAGGTCGAGTGGTGAGACCTCTTGTCATAAAACATCTTGCTTCCTGAATTTTGTAGCAGTGGACTTCTTTCCTGATAATTCCAACTACAAGTTTCTTTACTGCTTTTGTGTTGTCAGTCTAGCTGGTAATGTGACATCTATCTGATACAACGGCTTTGAATCTTTCGCATAATTGAGTGTAGGCCCTTCTGCCTCGAGGGTTGCATACTGAACACGACACAATCATATATTGGAACTATTCAAGTAGTTCGTGGTCCTTACAAATATAGTACTGCGTGATGGTCCTTACAAATATAGTACTGAAGTATAATTCGTAAGCACGTAGTCCTGGGTGGGGGTTGCAAACTGGCAAATGGCAATTTCATGAAGCGGGTGCTCGGGCCTCGGGACTTGACTGGTGGTGGATAAATCCAAAGTTCTCGTTTTGTAACGTGATTCGCGTTCTAAGTGGGTATGGAGAAACAGAGCAGGCACCTGAAAGCAGCTGCGGCTTTTCCATACTGCACTCTCGAGTTACCTTCGCGTCCTTCTACTCTTTATGCGGGACAACTGCATACGTGGTTTCTGAAGAGGCCTAGGGAGTGATCGTATTGGGATGTCAATTGTGTGAATGTCGACCCAGAAAAATTGATGATTGTTGTTTGCTTTCTAATTCAAAGCATAGTCCAAGAGGTACTTGGGGGTGCAGGCAATTATGTGGGGACAGATTTTAGGTGTGACCGTGTGTGTGTTCATTGAAACAGAAGCTAAAAGTCAAATTGATACCTAAATATATGAATGGCTGTTATAAATAAGGGCAAAGACTTGCGTCCAAAATACGAAACCACAGGGCGGCATTCCATAATCTTGACCTTGATGATTGAACAATCTCAGCCAAACACGTTCTCATTCTACCGTTGAAGCCGGTTTGCACTTTGCATTCGGACAGCCACGATTAAGGAAACCAGTTGCAGAAAAGTTTAGAAAAGAAAGGAAGTGAACCAGGGGAGGCAACGTAGTGGGTTTTAAAAGTCAAATTGTTCGCTTCTCATGATCTGTATGGATGGCTTTACAGATGTCCTTACACGGCGACCTTTTTGCCACCCGCAACGACAACGATGCGGACTTTTACCTACCTTGCTTTGCTTTCTTTCGTACGTGTCTTCTTTGATGGACCTGTGGACCATATCAATGCATCATCTTCTTCTTCTTCTTCTAAGTTCTATAGGTTAACTTCGAGCAAATCGCTGGGCCTCAGGGACGCATCAATCATTATGTTGTCCAAAACATCCATTTTCATTCGTCAATCACAGAGAAAAGTGAAAGCAGTTATCAAAAAATTTCCAATCCTATTTTGGTGGAGATATATGTTAATGTTGTCCGGACACTTTGGGGGCTATCGAGTTCAACGTTCGGTACAACACGAAACTAATGAGCCGACGTTTTAGAGATTGATGTCCCTCACAATTTACTAGGGTGACGGTTCGTTTTTGAGACACATGGACCGTGATATGAGATTTTTGTGGGATTGGATTTGGGTAGACTATTTCACGAGACACGTGCCCACATGCATGTCAGAGTCTCATTTAATTCTAAGGGACCCCAATTCTTCTTTTCTTTTCTTTTTTTTTGGATAAATTGTTTGCTCCGTTGGATTTGACCTTGAGGTAAAACGATAACTGTTGAATGTTCATAAACAGTTTAATATCTGACTGATCATAGTGTGGTATCATTCAATTTATTGGTCCGTAATGGCAAAAATATAATATGATCTTCTTGAAGGTTAAAGGTAGGCTTGAATAACGTTAACGAGAGTGAGCGAAAATTACAAAATGGCATAACCCGGGATTTCTTCTTCTGAAAAGGAAACAAGAACTCGTGTTCTTCGCAGTGGGCCGATTTGTTTCGATGGCTAAAATGGAGATGTTGATGGGCTTTCAGAGGAAGTCCACTAATGAGTGATCGGCCCGGTTGAGACCGTGTCTTGCAGAGCGTGGACTGAACCAAACAAGCAAGCTCATGAGAACAGTAGAACTTGTGGTCGGTCTGAAGCAGGTAGAAAGCATAAACATCGTATCATCAGTCGAAAGCTTAAGGGATCGTTGCGTGTCTTCAGATAATTGACAACATGCAACTTGAATCGAGGATTCGTGGATTCTAGCAATTTAATTTATAAATTGATATATTTTTTACACCAAACAATTCTTTATTATTATAATATTCATTCAAATCTTCTCTCTTCACGTTTTTACTAACTCTCATAAAATATCTTTATTCACCAACCCGAATACCTCAATATTTCTACCACGCCAAAATTTTCACAAACAAAAAGGGATCACGACCCACCCATTATTAAAACACAAGCGACAGCTCCAACCCTTCTACTAAGCAATTTGCTTCTTCTTCGAGCTTGAGCAGCGCGTCGGGTTTCAGATGTATAGTATACCTAATTTGGCATACCAACACCTTTGGTCAGAAAAACAAGTTAAGCACGTTGAATCGAATTATTTGTTTAATTAATTACCTATTGTAATAAGTAGAATTAATTAGTGATTATAGAAGTTGTGGCTTAATTGGTCTTGACTTTTGCTCGAAATTAGGTTAGGGGATTGAGGTCTTTAGATCGAACCTCCCGTGATCGAGGCTAGATATACTTTAGTATTCAAGTACAATTATTTTTAATGTTTAATATTTACAAGGGATTCATTAAGGCTAGTTATACTTTAGTATTTAAGTACAATTATTTTTAATATTTAATATTTATAAGGGATTCATTATCCGCTCCGCGCTCGCAGCGAAACCACCGAAACTATATATAATTATATATGGATCATTGTTTGACTTTCCAAAAGCTTTTTCTTAAAAAAAATAATAATTGAAAACCACATGATGTCAACTAGTTTCGTGTCACCTAGTCATCACCAGCAGCCAGGCCGGCTAATCTGCCGTCGTGGGGGTCACTAATACACATCATGTGAGCCCATATCTGATATCTGTATGATGCACGCTCATGAAGACGTTGACATGGCTGAACAAATTAAATATCTATTAGTTCGGGTTCATGGAGGTTTCATCTAGATTAATTTTCATGGCTCCTCTTCTTTTACCTCAGCAAGGAAAAGACCCGTAAGAGTTCGAAAGTTCCATAAATATGTGTGAAGGTATCAGGTGTCTCTCTGTAAAGCCAGTCAAATTTGTTTCGATTACGGACCAGGTTGTAAAGTCAGTCTCCCAAAAAAAAAAAAAGCAGCCTACAAACCAATGGTTGATTTTACAAAAATTTTAAAAAATAATAGTATTTGGAGAAAGGTACGAAGATCAGTGGGATCTTTTTCATAATTTTAAGAAGGGAAAAGTACGGAAATAGTCTACGTGAAATGTGTTCAAGAGCAGGAAAAAAGGAAATTGGTATGGTTTTCATTCCTTAGGTTTCTTGCAAGAGTTGTATACTGCAGGAGATGCGTCCTTAGGTATTCGAAAAGGAGATGATAGCTATTACAGGAAGGTGCATGTAACGAGTCGTTTGAACCTTTTTCAATTGAAAATACTTGGAAGGATTCTACTGTTTACAGGAACACGCGCAAAGGAAAATATATTTATTTCCAATACGCAATAACGCAACCATGAAACACCCATCTTCGTTCCCCCAAAAAAACAACGAAGTTTCTTTTACACTGCGCTATCCGTAAGAAACCTAATTCTCAAAAGGGAAAAGTATGAAACAGTTGATGTGGTTTCACGTTTTGATAAATTGGTTTCTGAGTATGAGTTTGTACTAGGTAGTCCTGGGATAAGCATCATGTAACAAAAAAGTTCTCCCGTTAGATTTCGGTCAACTCACTTAACCGTCAATATATGAGAAGACTTTTTTGTTAAATCAACTGTTTCATACTTTCCCCAGAATTAGGTTTCTTTTACGGATAGCGCAGTGTAAAAGAAACTTCGTTGTTTTTTTGGGGGAACGAAGATGGGTGTTTCATGGTTGCGTTATTGCGTATTGGAAATAAATATATTTTCCTTTGCGCGTGTTCCTGTAAACAGTAGAATCCTTCCAAGTATTTTCAATTGAAAAAGGTTCAAACGACTCGTTACATGCACCTTCCTGTAATAGCTATCATCTCCTTTTCGAATACCTAAGGACGCATCTCCTGCAGTATACAACTCTTGCAAGAAACCTAAGGAATGAAAACCATACCAATTTCCTTTTTTTCCTGCTCTTGCTAATGGTTTTGCTTCTGCTAGGAAGTCTGTGTTCTTCTAGATAGGATCTGCTGAAGTTTCTTCTGCAAGCTGGTTGGTTTTTGTGTACTGAGGTTAACTTGACGATAAATCTCAGTCATCCAAAACAAAGAGATTTTAAATAAAAATACAACCATTACTACCAAAACCTTCACCTGGCTAACCTTCCGATTCATCAATATATGGCAGAGAATTCCACCGGCAAGAATAAGCGGAGCAACAACCGCAAAAGTGAAATTCCAGCTGTACTTCAGGGGCGATTCGAGATCAACGACCTTCTGGGCGAGGGTAGCTTCGCAAAGGTCTACCATGCCTGCAACATCAATTCTGGTGAAAGTGTTGCCATCAAGGTCCTCGACAAGAGGAAGATTTTAAATATTGGCCTAACCCGTCAAATCAAGAGAGAGATCCACAGTCTCCGCCGCGTCCGTCACCCAAATATCGTCCAAATATTCGAGGTCATGGCTAGCAAGGAAAAAATCTACATTGTCATGGAGTTCGTTGGCGGTGGGGAGCTCTTCACGAAGGTCACCAAGGGCCGGGTGAAAGAGCAAGTTGCAAGAAAATATTTCCAGCAGTTGATTTCGGCTGTCGGGTTTTGTCACTCCAGAGGAGTTTTCCATCGAGACCTCAAACCTGAAAATCTTTTACTCGATGAGAATGGAAACCTCAAAGTCACCGATTTCGGGTTAAGCACGCTGACAGATAAAACCTCTCACACATTTTGTGGGACACCAGCATATCTTGCCCCTGAGGTTCTGCTTTTGACCATAAAAGGCTACCAAGCCGCAAACGTAGACATATGGTCTAGTGGGGTGATCCTGTTCGAGTTGATGGCCGGGTGCTCACCCTTTCTTGGCGACAATGTCAGGGCCTTGAACAAAGGCGAATTTCGGTGTCCCAGATGGTTTTCACGGAATCTAACTCGGCTTCTTACTCGACTTCTTGATCCAGACCCTAAAACTAGGATCACAATACCAGAGATTATGGAAAGCAAATGGTTTAAGAAAGGGTTTAAGCCTGTCAACTTCTATGTCGAGGATGGTCAACTTTGTAGTATTGAGGAGGGGGAGGGGGAGGATGTAGCATCGAATTTGGACGAATCCATGGGGTCCGAATACGAATCCGAGTTGAAGGGTAAAGGGAAAGAAGCTTCATTACCTAGGCCAGCTAGTTGGAATGCATTAAATACAGGGGATCAGCAATCTATGTCAGAATCAGATTCAGAGTTGGAGACTCGAAGAAATATCACTTCATTTCCGAGACCGGCAAGCTTGAATGCATTTGATATCATATCATTCTCGCGTGGGCTTGATCTTTCTGGCTTGTTTGGGGAGAATGGTGAGGAGGCGAGGTTTTTGTCTCATGCGCCGGTATCAAGGATACTATCGAAACTGGAGGAGATTGCGAAGGTTGCTAAATTCACAGTGAGGAAGAAAGGTTGTCGGTTGAGCTTGCAGGGCTCGAGAGAAAGCGTGAAAGGGCCACTAGTGGTTGCTGCGGAGGTGTTCGAGTTGACACCCTCGTTGGTGGTGGTGGAGCTTAAGAGAAAAGGAGGGGACAGAGGAGAGTACGAGGAATTTTGTTTTAAGGAATTGAAACCCGGGTTGCAAGATTTGATGCAGGAGGAATCTGCTAGCACTTCACATCGTCCATCATAAGCTGAATAATGGGGAGAGGGTATGCTAAATTCTCTCTCTCTCTCTCTCTCTCTCTCTATATATATATATATATATATATATCTTCAAATATCTGTAATTCACATTTTTTTTCTTAAGTATAAAGAGAATACATTTAAGGATTGAGATCCTCTGTAAATGTAACTCTCCCTGATTATCTTTGATTTGCCTGTTGTGGTACGCAGATGGCCGGCTTTTTAGATGCCACAATCCTTAGTATGCTCTACTTTATAGAAAAGATTGTATAAAATACAAAAGGCTGTGTTAATTAGTGCGTAAAAAAGTTGGATCAAAATGGAGTAGCAAGATATTTCACATTTTCATTATGTAGTTGGTTTTCTCGTTTACTGGAGATTAACATTTTCATTAATGTAGTTGGTTTTCTCGTTCACGTTTTCATTATTTTGCCTATCGATTTAGCCGTTATTCTTGATCTCAGCCAGTAGCGAAGTCAGGATTAAAATCTAAGGGTGACAAATTTTAAAGGCAAAATAATAAAAATAAATGTTCTTTCGTGTCTAGACCAACTTATGAAAAAAAATTAAAACACATGTAATTTTTTTTTGGGCTGAGTAATGGGTAGAGATCGCCCGGGTCCGCTACCCCTTGCATCCGCCACTGATCTCATGACTCTTGTATGACGAGAGATTTTAATTTACTAGGTATACAAACTGATGCGTGCATTTGTGTCATTATCACTAATACCTTCACTGGATACTGGCTATTGAAACCCTTTGCTCCTGTCCAGCCAGCTAAGTAGCAACTTATGCAACTCCAAAAGTTGCTCCCTTAGTGGATATCTCATATTTTGTGCGAAAGTAATATGACGACAGATTTATTAACTAAGGAAGGGGTTTTAGGAAGGAATGTCAACTTCGGTGGCAGTTATCAGTTTATGTATACGGTTGGTGATTAGCAAATTCAATGTGCAGGTTTGGATGATTTGTCTTATAGCTAGTATATATGCGTTGTATTTAGTCTTCTAGGTTTGTTTTTGGTTAATTTGTAGGTTTGTTTTTTTTTGTTATGTTGAGTCTTTTGTTTTGTTTTTATTTTTACAGTCCTTGGTTTTGGATGTAAACACGGTATTCTTCCGTCGTAAGTGAAAATTTGAAACAAAATTCTGAAATACCGTCTCCTTAAAAAAAAATTAGCGACTAATGAGTATAGCTGCCTCCTGCATTTTGAGATATAGCAGGCCTATCTTCGACAAAGGGTTAATTCCTTCTCCAGGTGAAACAGGGACTGGCATCATGCTCATTGTTCGATATTTCTGTCAGCTCCCGCATAGATAACAGAAGATATTGGCAAAACTGCATGCTCAATTAACTTTTCTCTGTCGCGAGTACGAGTAATTTAGGACTAGCATGTGTTGGAAGTCCCACGTTACTAGATAAACTAGTCAACTTTCACATATTGTTTAATAGCATGCAGCCATTCACACAGCTAGTTTATAAAGTATCCTTCTGTATCCATGGGCCACATAGGCGGAGGGAGGGGGGGCGAACCGGGGCCATTGCCCCGGTTGGCTCCCCCCAACAGTTTTTTTTTTATTATGTCTGCCCCCCTTGGCCAACTAAAAATTAAACTTGCCCCCCTTGCCTGCCTAGATGAATCAATCCGCCCCCCTTAATTAAGGTCTAAGCAGCTTAGTACCTCAAAATCAAACTAAAAGAAAGAGATATTTATTTGTGTCAAAACTTGAAATCCTACATTAACTTGTTGACGTTGTCGTGAATTTTGCGACGAATATTTCCTATACTTCTCCTGAGTCCTGATAATCGTTGTGTGTTGTAATCCTTGAAATAGATGTTTTCTCTATTCTAGTGCTGCTTTTCTTTTTGTTCTTTTGCCTTTTATGTTGGACTTGGTTGAGAATTTAGATATCACAAATGCTGAGAAAAGGGGTGGTGTGCTCTTGTTGGATAAGTGATAATTCAATTATTCAAGTGTGTTGCGTGTCTATCTTTACCTACTGGAGAATCATTGGTTATATCATTTTATTGTCACTATCATCATCTAATTTTACATGTCTGACTTCTCCACATTTTATGAAAATCTAAAGTTGAGGTAAGACTCATTTTCATCTCTCTTTTGTTTGTTTAGGTCTGATTTTTCATAGCTCATGAGATTAACTTGTTTTTAATTGTCTTTCTCTAAAGGTTGAACTTTTTTTCCATTGTAATTTGTAACGTTTGGATCAAGTTATAGATATATTTCTTCAAAATTTTAGCCATTAATTTAGCCTGGTAATGAACATTTTGAACTACGATTTTTTTGTTTTCTCATTTTGTAAGGGGAGTAGAATAGTTATTTGGATGTTAAAATTGAACTTTTTGTCCAAATTTTTTTCTATTATCATTTACCAAGTATGTATTCCACCTTGCAATTTCGGGTTATTTTATTGTTGATAGAGATTCCACTCCTGAGAAGCTCGTGTTCAATAGTGTTGTCACACTAAAAAACAGTTATAGCAAGGGTGAAAAGCATCTTTATGCCCTTGGAACTTGGATTCTTTTTGAACTTTAGATCCTTTGACTTCTTTTTCCAATATGCTTCGTTTTGCTATTGTTTCTTTCAAGAATAATAGAAACACAGTAATCGTTTATTTTTCTCATTTATGTGTTATGTTTTCTTTTGAGCATAGGGCACATCATTTCTGGAAACAAAAGTAAGTACTTCATTTATGGAAGTAAAAAATTATATTGCTGAAAATACTTTGTTTCATTTATGTGTTTTGTTTTACAAAGAATATATATATAAATACTTTGTTTGTGCGATTAGTTGGTGCTCTATTGGTATCTTGAACAACAAGAATTTAATCTTTAATGTCACATTTCAGTATCAGCAAATATACCTGTAAAACATATTTTTATATTTATAGTGTTAAGACATTTTTTTGCCTTACGTAAATTTTTTTTTTGTCATTTTTCCTTAAGAGTTTGCCCCCCATTGATTGGGTTTCTGGCTCCGCCACTGATGGGCCATATACCTGTAAAACACCCCTCGCGCTTATGCTTGGCGCTTGACCCCCCCCCCCCCCCCCCTCGGAGTTATTTCTCCATTGGCTTCCATGCACCTACTTCCCATACTTTCATCTCAGCAGTCAATATGTACAGATATAACTTAATCGACCTCAATCACACAATTCAACTCTCGTGGTAAGATATTATATGGCTGTGTGCGTCCATGTCAGTATGCCCTCACAGAATCTTCCATGGATGTTTGTCTCTCGTATGATTTTTTTCCCATTTATCTAGTGGCCGAGTACCATTTCGTATTGCTTGTCTTTTCGCTTAGATCACAAATTTAAGATATACAAAAACACCAATGAAAGGAAAATTTTAATTAGAAGGAAAAAAATCAAGTACGAAACGAGAGAAGATCCAATAGTAGCTAGGATAAAGATATTGGGAGAACAAAGAAGGAAATCCTGAAAAACAAACTGGGGAAAAAAAAAGCAGGGCAGGGCCTCGTAGAAAAAAGATATTGAGATGAACAAATAGAGTATTGTTGGACGTCCTATCTAAGAGGAAAAAAAAACTATAGAGATTGTGGCTATTGCTGTTGTTGTTCACTTCCCTGCCAAGTCCAGACAATATCCTTGAGAGAGGGTTTCAAATCCTGGTTACAGAATTCCCTATACTCCAAGGTGTCCCCAGCTGCTTTATTGACCTCCACAACAAAAAAGGATGGGGTAACTTCAAAAATTTCAGCATCTATTGCAAGTTGCCCCTTTCTCCCTTCTTTGCTATCCTGTAATTTCACCTTTCCGCCACCTTTCTTCATGACCCGAAATCTTTCCGTCTCTGCTATTTCTTCAAATTTTGAAATGATCGTTGAGGCTGGTTTTGTAGAAGTGAATCGTGCATGTGGTCTCTGATTCATGTTGTTCTCAAACAAGCCGGATAGATCAAATCCCGGTGAAAGAGAGATAATATCGAAGGCATTGAAACAAGTTGGTCTCATGGGGCTTGTACCCAAATCAACTTTTTTCTTTAAACCATCCTCAGAACCGGACGATTGAAAGGCAACCTGAACGTCACTAACCGAGATAGTGTCACTGTCTGGAAGTGGTGCTGGAGAGTCAATCTGCTTGAATCCCTTCTTGAACCAACTATTCTCCTTGAGCTTTTCGACAGTTATTCTTTTGATCGGATTGGGGTCAAGAATTCTTGAAATAAGCTTACGGACTTCCGATGGGAACCATTGGGGGCACCTGAATTCTCCTTTGCTAATCTTCTTATACATTTCCAAGAGATTCGTATCCTGGAAAGGAAGATAACCCGCCAATAAAACGAAGAGAACCACACCACAGGACCATATATCAGCCTTGGCTCCGTCATAACCTTTCTTGTTAATGACTTCAGGAGCCACGTAGGCTGGAGTACCGCACGTCGTGTGGAGAAGGCCATCTTGCCTCCTAGTCTCACACAATGCGCTCAAGCCAAAATCTGAAACTTTCAGGTTACCGTTTTCATCAAGGAGGAGATTCTCCGGTTTTATGTCTCGGTGGTACACCCCTCGGCTATGGCAGAAATCCACAGCCCCAATCAATTGCTGGAAATATTTGCGTGCTGCGTCTTCCTTGAGCCTTCCTTTGGCAACCTTGTTGAAAAGCTCTCCACCTTTCACGTACTCCATGGCGAAATAAATCTTCGTTTTGCTTGCCATGACTTCATGGAGCAGGACAACATTAGGGTGCCTAACGAGGCTCATCACAGAGATCTCTCTTTTGATTTGATCAATCAACCCGACCCTTGAAATCTTCTCCTTGTCAATAATCTTGATGGCTACGCCCTGGCTGGACCTCAGGTTTCGTGCATGGTAAACCTTAGCAAATGTCCCTTGTCCAAGCAAGCGCCCAAGCTCATACTTATGCATTAATATTGTAGTGTCTTTCTTCTCCATATTGCCTGCTTCCCTCCTTCCACCTACCAGAAAAGGCAAAGAAGAATATGAAATCCAACTAAAAAATTACAGGACTCGTGCTTCATTATCTAACAAAAAATGAGGAAAACATACCAGTTCAGCCAAAAAAAATACCAGGACTTATTTGAATCCGCTGTCCGTGTTTCTATCCAATTGTCGCTGCTGCTCGAAGCGGCCGGAACAGTCAACTTGACCCCTTGAAAGGAGGAGAACAGGCCATGGGCGATGGCGATTTAGACCTCGCTCAAAGGCGGGGTCAAGGAGTGTCCCTGAGTTGTGAGAGAGAGATGCACCATCATATATCAGTTTATTCTGACGAACAAGGCCCGTTGAGAGGTATCCAGCCAACGGAAAACCAAACTTTGACCCCAATGGAGCCTCTGCAAATGCACTAATATAGTAAAATGTCAGGATGGCTTGCTCTGTTGGTGCAAGTAGTGGTTGTAATTTAAGCCCCTAAATATAGTACATGCATATAAGCCAATATTTCGGACATGGTGATGAAAATTAGATCTCAAAATTTTGTGCGGTTTGGGTATTTTACTAATTATGGAAGCTAGGAACTTTTGATATAATATTCACATGAGAAGTAGACAAGAAAGAAGTGGTGGGGAAAATAGTAGGAGCTGTTTTCTCTGTTCCTTCACTAATTAGAGTATATGCATCCACACCTCTTTTATTTTCTGTCGGCATTTTTGGGCCTCACATTGAATGGGCTAGTCCATATCACTTGTTTTTTGTTTTTGGTAAGCAGCAAATTCACATCACATGATGACTGATGAATGTCTCGCATATGGCTATTTATCTGTGATGCGGCTATAACATGGCGATATCAAAGGGTGAGCTAGACAACCCGGAGGCTTCTTATTATTGCAGGTCCATCCGCACGAAATTTTCCTGTTTTGTTCTAGGGGAATTTGAAGAATCTTAAGCTTACAGTAACAAGATTTCATTTGCTGTTTTCTCTTTCACTAACCGACATAGAATATGTATTTTTTTTTACATTACAATAAAATAAAATGTACATAATTGATGGATTACGTGTACGTAAAGCTCAACCAGAGGGATACACCCGCATAGTGCATACCATAACAAAACAGAGCATCGTATAGCACAGCACAGCACAGCAAAGCAAAGATAAATCCTTATATTAGAAGGCAAAACAGAGCAACTCAACAGTACATGACCTCTTTTAATTCCCTGTATCCCATGCAATCCCTCTCAGCAGATTACAGCTTCAAGTTCAGCAGCCTGATTTTGATCTGACGGCTTGAACTATCTCAAGGTGAACATAGATTTTATTTGCAGCCATATAACTTGGAAGTTTTATGAATGAGCCAAAGATGGCCCCGGCGCCGGCCGGCTGGGACCATAAATGAGGGGCCATTCGTTGATATTTGTCAAGTTGAAAGTGACAACAGAGGTGTAATACTTTACTCTCATTCTTTCTACTATAAAGATTTGATTAGGAGTAAAATCATAGTTAGCCTCATAAGTATGAGCAAAAATCAAATTGGTACTCCTAATTATCAATTCGGCGATTTGAGACCCATAATTTTTTAAAATCATCAATTCACACCTCATCTAAATCAGACGTTCGGAAAATCATGCAAAATGACCAAAATGCCCCTCCAAGATAAAATTACTAAAAATATTAAAATTTTTATTAAAAAACTGATATTTTTTTTAAAAGTAATATTTTTTAAATAAAAATGTTGAAACTCTATTTCAATAATCTATTTATTTTTAATTAATTTATTTATTTTAAAAAAAATTAGTCTTGGAGGAGCATTTCGGTTATTTTGCATGATTAACGCCGAATTTGGACAAGATGTGAATTGATGATTTTCAAAAATTATGAGTCTCAAATCGCTGAATTGATAATTAGGGATACCGATTTGATTTTTGCTCGTACTAATTATGACTTTTTCCATTTGATTAGGATGATTAAGAGGATACTGGTTGAGCTTTCAACCACTGACAGACGATGCAAAATATTGGTGGCTGGCGCTATCCAATTCGACAATTCCAAAAGCAAATTGTACATGGAAGGAATTGGCATTCCCAATCGTAGATGTTGTAACCTCCCGTCCTTTTCCAATCATCTCTGGAATCTTGTCACGATAATGAGAACTCCATTTAGGTATGTGTGGACGAGAACTTACCTTATTAGATATTCGGATTCCAGGGTAGTTGGCAGAAGCTCTTAAAAGTTGAGATCTATGGTGAGGGAATATTTCAAGTATGTTGTAGGAGATGGTTTTACTACATTCATATGGCTTGATAATTAGCACTCAATGGGAACCATGCTTTTTAAAACTAATCAGAGAGCATTGGTAGGGGAGATATGGATTTATTTGTTAAGGTGAGCTACATTATTTTAGGGGGAGATTGATCTGAATGCGAGGTCTATTTTGGTAATTGGTGACTTTGCTACCCACTTCCTGAAACCCAATCTCACTCGTAATAATGTGATTAAGTGGAGCTTGACTACATATGGAAAATTTTCTACATCCAGTGCTCTTCGACTGTTTTAAGGGGTTCATGGCAAAGTGGAGGCCCTTAATGATATGATCTGTTGTTGATATTTGTATTAATTGCTCTTCGTATGTTTGTGTTCTTGCCGTAGATTTTCGTGATGATTTCTTATACTTAAAAGATTCTCATTAATTCTGTACAAACTTTCTTTTTAAATATACACTTACCTAGAAAAAGAAAAGAGAAAAATACACTTTACACCCAAATATGAGGTATTGATACTTTGTACTCGAGCGTTTCGTGGTCATTGTTGACCGACGCGTGTTCCCTCACGCGCTCACCCCTTTTTGGCTATGCTGGGGTGATCTTTGGTGGTGTCTCGGGGTTATGTTTTCTGGCCGGCCAGCGGCTTTGCTTTCGTCTATTTTTTTTTTTCTTGTATGTTTGATTTTCATTTAATTGGATTTTTGTTGTGGACTTCACTGTCTCTTGTTGTTGGTGTGGATGCTCTCTCGAGGAAGTGAGAGTGCCATTTGTGACTTCCCATTCCTCCGGCGACCGCCACTTTCGGCGAAGTTTCTTTCGGATCTTTGGACCCGCTTCAACTTCACGGTCCTTTGGGTCCGTCATACTGAGGCCTTTATGGCCATTTGAAATCCGGCCTATATGGCCCTTCGATGTACAACCTGCAGGGCTTCTTCTGATGCTGTAATGAGCTTTATGCTCCGATTCTTTGTATCCGGCCTTGACAGGTCGTCTGTATCAGCAGCATATTTGTATGTTTTCTAGTGAAATAGATTTGATGTTTGCTTAAAAAAAAAAATACCAACGCCTCTCTAATCACATAGTAACAGTACGGCCCACATCATGTGATTGCCACGTGATTCCCATATGGGTCAGAGATCATAACCTCATCTTCAGGCCTTAATGTATTTTGTCCTTTGTCCTTTGTCTTTTAGGGTCGTGCAAACTCTCTCCCTCTCTCTGTCCATGGTTGGGCCACATAGTCGTCATCCCATCTTACCCCACCACTTCTCTAATTTGGACTGTTTAGTGTTCAGTCTTGGGGGATGTTTTCTGGGTCGGGCCTATCTTAGATATATAGACTCGGTACTCGTGGATGAGAAAAGGGGTTCAGACGGGAGAATCGCAGTGACTACTGACCAGAGGATCAACTTGTTAGAAATTCGGATCTTAATCTGGGTTCAAATAATATGAGGAGCTATTCTGAAAACGATAGGAGTGGGGAATACAGAACTTGGGTTCAGAGGCAGATCAGGTGGACAACTTTCACTTTAGAAGCTGAACTAAGGGCACCAACGGGTTCGCAAATTGACATGCTTCTTTGAAACTGTAGAGGCAGATCAGGTGGACAACTGAGCTCAGTCTGCCACTTTGCAGGACGTTTCATGGGCTCTCATGCGTAGCTTAATTTCACGCTTTGATAACAGGATATTGTACAATTTCAATGTCTCGATTGTCGATTGCATACCTTTCTTATTCCGTTTCTGCCTCCTCTTTTTTACTCATTTTTCTACTACCTCGATCTCTTGTAGGTCCTCTTATAGTTAAATTAGTTTTTTTCAATATTCTCATAATATTCTAATGTCTCGGTTGTCGATTGCATACCTTTCTTATTCTGTTTCCACCTCCTCCTCTTTTATACTCATTTTTCTACTACCTCTTCTCTCGTATGTATCTTCCTTAATTGTCTATATCGTGGTCCTCTTCCTCATGGCGGTTTTTTACTGCCATGCTTAAACAATTGGGGATAGTTTATTTACGTGGACAGTTTTTTCCGTATATCGAGTTTGACTGATTGTACATATCTAAAGTTTGGGGGATTCTATCGAGTTTGACGGATTGTACCTATCTAAAGTTTGGGGATTCACAATTGGACCTTTTTGGATTGGGTTTTTCCCGATGGGTCGAATGACTTGGTATCATCAGAATACAACGAATCTTCTAACGTACATCTACGCATTTTATCATTTTCTGCTTCATGGAAACTGTCAAAAAGTTTTTTCTAAAACTGGCTGCCGGTGCCCGACGTTGTGCCCCTTCTTTGTCCCGTTCTGGGATCCTCTGGGCTCACGCGTCAAGCTTATTTTATAAATGTAGCCTTATATCAACGAATTATGCGATTGATTATCTCAATGGCAACCGATGACCAGGAGCGGTGCCGATGCTGTTTCCTGAAATGGATGAACCTCCAACAACAAGAGCTCTCCGAGCTCCACCAAGCCCTAACCTTACAGGCCTCAAACAACAACAGCGAAAACTGCTTGAGACAACTCGCAGAAAAGTGCATCAAACACTTTCAAGATTACGTTAATAAGCGAAGTCAACTAGCCCGAAACGACGTTTCTGCCTTCTTTGCCCCCCCGCCTGGTGCTCCAACTGGGAAAACTCACTGCTATGGATCGCTGGTTGCAGACCTTCCCAATACATCCGAATCGTTTACGCCCTAAGTGGGATTTAGATTGAGGCCCAGCTCAATGAATTCCTCCAAGGGACGAGAACTGGGAACCTCGGCGAGCTCAGTCCCGAACAGTTTCACCTAATCGACATCTTACAAAGCAAGACGATAAGAGCTGAGGAAAAGTTGACAACCCAGATGGCGAGCTTGCAGGAGGATGTAGCGGACTAGCCCATAGTGGCGATTACAAAGGGGTGGAGCAAAATCGGTGAGATGAATGGGGAACTGGACAGAGCTCTGGACAAACACGAGCAAGGGATGGTGGGTACTTTGGAGGAGGCCGATAGGCTTAGGTTGAGCACGCTTAAGGAGTTGATAGATATATTGACTTCAAGGCAGGCTGTGGATTTTCTGACTGTGGCTAAAAAGCTTCACCTATGTGTGCATGAATGGGGTAAAACGAGGGATCAGAGGCATGGTAGAGGAAAGCTTATGATCACGTGAGTTTTGTATTCATATATGTACTAAAGATAAGACGGTAACCATGCGCGCGGGTTTTGGTTTTGGTTAGATGCTTGTAAAGAAAGACAATAAATATGAACTCTTGTAGTTAGCCACAATTAAATAAATCATGTGATTTGCTTGGGCACGTGGTCAACCGATTTAGACATGAATTTGGGGTAAAATCATAGTTAGCCCTGTAACTATGAGCAAAAATCAAATTGATACCCGTTATTTTCAAAACGGCGATTTAAGACCCTTAACTTTTGAAACTCATCAATTCACGCCCGTCCAAATTAGGCGTTAAATCCTAAGGAAAATCATGCACAATTACCGAAATTCCCCTCCAATATTAAGAGTTTCAATAGTTTGGACAAATAGAAAACTGTGAGAATTCTCAACACCAAAAGGAAAAAGAAAAAGAACCTGTACATGAAGGGTTCACAATTTCATACCAACCAGTGCAACATCAACATTTTACATCCCAAACTTGGATAATAAGTTTTACAAATATCATCGTATGAATTATATAGGACACCAGCACCACATCTGTGAAACACTTTAGCACACTTTTATTGCTCGGGAATGCGAGGGAGAAGCAGAAAGAATCTAAATATAATGAATACAAACAACATATGCATAAACACAGACACAAAAACTCATTTGGAGAACTAAATATGTATTGACAGGGTTCGGTCATGTGGGGGGTGGAACGGATTAGATGTTATTCTTTAGCTTTCTGATACAAAAACAGAGAGAGAGATATACGACTTACAACACAGACAGAAGTCAGAGAGGACTCAAGTCGCCTCCACAGATAGGATCTCGAGTTCGGCCCACCAGAGGGGAGAAAGTCTTGGTGTTGCTTGATCCGGTGAAATAGAAATCACTTCCCTCAATTTGGCAATTACGTGCTTCATTGTGGGTCTCTGTCTTGGATCTGGTCGTATGCAATCTTGGATAACTTCACAGATGATATCAAGCTCATCGTGTTTGAAAGACTTGAGTGTCGGGTCAATCATGTAACTGATGTTCCGCTTGTCATTTAAATATTCATCAGCCTGTCATGTTGATAATTAGTCGTGTATCTAAAAGGATTCAAGAATGTATGTTGTGGCTTTAGCCCCATAGTAAAACCTATGGAGTAAGGGGGCCCTAAAACAATTAGATTATTAGACTCCATTCGGAAATTACCCAGTTAAAAGAGAGGAAGGGCTCAAAAACACTTGGTCTGCAAGACTAAATTTGCAACTTACCCAGTTGATAAGGTGCCCTTGTTCTTGCGAGTATGGAAGCTTCCCAGAAATGATTTCGAGCAATAATATTCCAAAACTGTAGATATTTGTTTCTGGATCAGCAAGTAGTGGAGATTCTGAATTCTGCTTTTCATCATCATCTGAGGGCTTTAACTTGGATGTAGGCTCTGAACAAAAAATGACTTCTGCAATCTGACAAAGCATAAGAGAGTGTGACAGTGGATACACAATGATGGAAAATTGTTTTGAGGCAATCAAAATGTTAGAAAAAAATTTACCTTAGCAGCATAATCATCTGTCAGATACATATTGCTTGAATTCAGGTTAGAATGTGCTACAGGTGGATTTAGATCACGGTGCATATATTGAAGACAATAGGCTGTTCCCATGATAATCCTCATCCTTGCATTCCAGTCAAGATGTTCCATTTCTCTAACTGAAAACATGAGAAAGATTTTAGCCTCTGAATTAAGTCTTCAAGATTTTACTTTATTTTCAAAAATGCAAGTTACTTTACATATAACTTAGAGTGTTACCATGCAGATGCTCAAAGAGGGTCCCATTTGGAGCATACTCAAAGACCATCATCCTAACAAAAGGTTCATCCTCCTCACAGTAACCAATAAGATTGACAAAGTTCTTATGATTCACCCGTGACAGTGTCTCGATCTACAGCAGGTCCAAAAAATAAGATACATCAATAAACTGAGGAAAGAAAAAAAAAACAGCATCAGAACGAGTGCTCAATGTGTTGGACGCTGAGTTTGGATTTTCCAGTAATCACAGAAACAAGATACCTTCTTCCGGTATGCCATCTCTGAGCTCTTTGACCATTCCTTAGAAGATTTAATTAATGTTGATGCAACAGCAATCTCAACTCCACTGGACAGTGTTCCCTTGTAAACAGTGCAACCATCAAGAGTCTCAATGATATTGCTGAAATCTTCACAGGCTGTTTCAAGCTCTGATCGATTCAACTTAGGAACCCCTGCATTTCGTATACACACCTGCATTAGTCTCACGACATTAACTGGAACAAACAGAGACAAATTATATACTTTTGTTTTACAGATATCAGCTGATATATTGAGGGTACATTTGGACACAAATGAAACACAGTGGACACTGCTAACGGAGATGGGAACCATCATAATAAAATTACTTTGTGAGACTTCTATGTATTACTGTCTATTTGCACAGGATAGCCATTCCTGACATGGTTGACGATAACATAATTAACTGTCATTCTCTCGTGATACATTATGGGGACAACCAATATTTGCGGACGGCCATATTTGTCCCCAACATAACATTCTTAAGGACGAATACCCTGCAGTTCATAGATCAGTCCCACCAACCTTGGTTTGTCCTTCTCATAAACAACAATCCAATATACTTCTACCACTGCATTAAACCATATTAAATTGGGTCCAACTGATATTTCCAACAGCCAAATTAGATTACAGATTCTTTCTCCTTTGTTTATTTTTTGTTTCTCCCTCTCCTCACTCTGATAGAACAGTTTCTTTTTTTCTATTTCATGTCACAAAAATCACCTGTTATAAATGCTTTCTGCAATTGACCACTCAGTCCACTCTTCCAAGGACCTATAGTTGCAACTGCTTGGTTCCGGAACATGAAGAAAACAGCTGCAGCAACAATGAGCAAGACAGCCACACCTGTGATAACAGTGAAATACTTCCAGATATTTCCAGCGGTGCCACCACTAGAAGGCCCTTCATTGGTTGGATTTTGAACAAAACCAGTTGGGGGTTTCAAAGATTGTCTGCCAGGTTCCGGATTAGTATGCAACGGAGGATCAGCAGGCAAAGGCTGTGGTGAAGGAGGGGAAGGTTCTTTCTTATTTTCATTTGGTACAGCTGGGAAAGCCCCACTACTCTTGGTAGTTGGAAGAGCAATGATTTGTCCTGAGGGTGATCCATCACTTGCAGGTGCAGCTGCAAGGTTACTGGGTTGCTCAAGTAGCCTACGACGTGCAAAATTAATAACCGTCTGAGCAATATGGACCGTTTGTGCCTCAGATGAACCTGCTTAGTAAAAGGAACAAAGTCATTTTGTGATTAGGAAGCATGAATTTTCATTTTCCATGCGCAGGATTGTTAAAACTGTTTCCACTCACTGGGTATATTGCTACAGCAACTGTCTCCATTTGCATGCACATTGTTCTTTCGATATGTAAACCTTGAGAGAAAAGCAACAGTTTCAAGACATAGAGCATGAAGATACAATGAAATGTAATATTAGGGCGGTAAAACTTAAAGAATTGAATTCCATACGGTGATAGATGCAAGATGTGGAGAGAATGCATAAGAGCTCCTATAAATGAATCTCCCTTGTTGAATTGCTTTGAATTGCTCTCCCCAACACTGATGAGACATGAAGAATCAGAAAACTAGAAGCTTAATATTGTAGACATTGGTGCATTACCAACAAGAAGAAATTTTTAACCAAGGCATGACTAGTTAATCTCTCAAGTACCGGTGCATAATATGAAAAAAAAAAGTTGACACCCATGCATCAATCAGAACTAAAAAAATGCAATATCTGTCCAGTGCTTCGAATTAGTTCTGCATATTTCAGACTAGCTTGCATCCTACAAATAGTTCCCGGAGCAGAATCTCATGCTGTTTTAGTCAGTTACAGGTGCTCAAAGTTAACTGGGTGCAGATCAATGAGACTCAAAGGTTATACAAGAACATTAGAGTTGACATAAGATTTCTGATGTTTCTTTTGTAATTGCACTGACAACCAAATCAAATAAATATTGAGGATAAATATGCCTCATTATCCATTCAACTCTTTGCAGTGATGGAGCTGAGAGAAGTAAAACCAGGAATTTAAAGAGTTTTACGAACAGCTTCTTTATTTAGAAAGTTTCCCCAAGTTACCTGACAAAATACTTTCTCTGTTTCCTTAGGCACATGTAACATGCTTCTAAGTTAGTTAGAAGTTCCTCTGCCACATATCTTGCAGGGAGAGAAGCCAAAAAATAAACTAAAGAGTCCTGATCACTACATGATATGTAATGTTTGTGCGTTGTTGAGGCAGACAAGGAATTTTGGTATTTGGGGTTGGGGGGAGCAGAGTAATCAAGAGACCTTAAGTTCAATGCAACAAGCAGATGTCTTACTGTCCAAATTTTCTATTCACACAGCTGACTCCAGCAGCCACAGGAGCTGTAAGGTTATCACAAAATTCAGACTTGGAGAGCAAGCTGAGCCTCCCGATGTCCAAAGAAATGCTGCCTTCAAATTTATTGTCACAGAGAAACCTAGGGTATAACAATTTTAGAAAAAGGAACTTCTAAGTTCTAAGGTAAAGCATTAAAAGCAGAAGAAATATGTAGCGTTCAACTTACAAGTGTTTCAGTGGGAGCATCCTGCCTATTTCTTCTGGAATAGCTCCACTCAAGTTATTGTCCCTCAAGTCCAACTGCTCCAGCTTTGTAAGCTGTCCAAGCTCTTTAGGAATGGCACCAGAGAAATGGTTCTTGAAGAGTACTCTGTCGATAGAAAGAGAGAAGCAAGAACCAGAGTATGTTACTAAGATTTCAACAGGAACAGCAATGTTGACAAATACCAAGCTGCATAGCAACCAACACCTAAGATTTAGTGCTGAAATAAGGGATCTCATATAGTACTGGAATAGATCATCTACAAATGCCAAATGCATATGATTCAGGGTAAGGCCTCAGATATATCCTTAAGATGGGTATATTATGTGCATTCTCCAATATGTAAAAATAACTCCAGGATGCTTTGTAAGGTGAACACGATGTATACGCATTTTCCAACTTGAAACAGGATAACAAACACGCATATACCACAGAGTTCAAACATGTATATCTCAGAGAGTCAAAATTTGAGACGGAAATTATTTTTTGTGCTCTGAAATGAAGCATCACAAGTACCAGCACTAGGGCACAACTTGAGAAAATACTCTGAGGTTGAAGGGTACCGCACCTTTCAACATGTAGAGCAACAATACTGTACAGTACAGATTTGTTCAGTATATGAGTCCTAAAAAGGAGGCACCCAACTTCTCCAGAAAATAAATGACAAACAAAATTCAAAACTGCACTCAGATATAAAAACTCATATTTTTAGCTATCCCATGCAGTGAATCCTTACAGAGATCGTAAGTTACTAAGCTTCCCAAGCTGAGGCGCCAGTGTCCCCTCCAAAGAAAGCCTATTGAGATCCCTACAAGAAGTCAACATCTACAAATTAAATCATTTAAATTGTGCCATATCACATATGCCATACTGAATCTTCCAGATTATTTCTAGAAGGAAATTAGGCAAACTTAACAGATGAACAGAACGGTGATACTCAAATCCGTGGAAATAATGCTTTTTACAATTGAAAACGCCACAAGAAGGACTTACAGCATTTGCACTTCGCCGTCCACGCAATGAACTCCCGACCACATGCAAGGATCGGTGTCATTAGGATTCCAATTTGCAAGAACACCAGTAGGATCCCGATCTATTCTCGCCCGGAATTCCAACAAGGCCAATCCTGCATTCCCACTCCAATAGCAACAGACATTAGACGACAATATACATTTGTATTCAGTACCATCGCACAAACAGACAAACACGAATGCTCAAACGACAATTACCTTCACCGTTAAGTGACCAACACCCCTTGATACCCAAAACAACAATCAATGCCATGAAACACAATAACTTGAATCCTGAGGGGTTCCATCTACCTCCCATTGCTTTGTGAACCAAATGCAGCAGTGGTGGAGGTCAGCCACGATGCTATACAACACACTATACGAGATCGCCAGGTTTTTTATACAACTCACCCTCTTCAATATCCTCCAAAATACAATCACAAGAACAAACAAGAACTCCTCGACTCCCAAACAATCCTTGTGTAAATGGATATATCCAATATACACTAACTACGCGAAAACGTTATTACAATGAGACTCAAATGGGCGGAGGCATTCGCGTCCGGCGATCATATCAGGGTCCCTCATCTTGGAATCTTTTTAATGGGCTCGGCACCTTTGTTGTCGTAAAGCGCCATAGTCCGACTCAATCCTCTACTCAACAGAATTGGACCTTCAATGTCACCAAGTTCAGAAAAGAAGGAGATGAACAAAGTTAAATGGGTCAGAAAATAATGCAAGAAAGAACACCCTCGTCAACAAGCAACAGACGGAGACAGCAAGAGAATTTACCATGAAGAAAGGCAAAAGTGTGCAAGGGAATAAGTCTTTTTCTGCTGCTGTTGTCCACGGTAATAATCTGCTCTTTCGGGGGGCTGGATATGGAAATAGCTCAGAACAAATGAAAATGTGATTGAACCGATAAATTATTGAATGCCTGAAATGAAGGTTAGGAGTGGTGACAGGTAGGGGAGATCGAGACTTCAAAAGGCAGCAAAGAAAAAAAAAATCCGAATAATAATAATCAAAATTTGGTAGAATGTTATCCCTTCTTCTATTACTGCCCTTTATTTTCTCAGGACGATCTCAGAGGACTCTCTCTTCGACCATCTTTGGGTCTCTCTCGGTACTCTCTCTGTTCCTTCCTCCGCTTTTTTCCTCTGCGTTTCGTTCTCTATCTCTCTCCTCTCTCACCCCCACCGGCCATCTCTCACCAGCTGTGTTCTGTTTTTCCTTCGTTTCTTTTTTCAAAAAAAAATGTTCTATATTTTTCGGTAGGTCCAGAATATGCAATTTGCTTACCCTTTTGGGGGGATGGGGCCCGAAAGGAGTTTGATCGGCGGGAACTCATAATCCGTTAACTGACATTTTGTTCGGCGGCGCTGTGCTTGAGCCCGCTTGCGTGGCAAGTTCCCGCGTGTTCTTTAGTGAGTGGTGGTGAGCCACTTTCGATGAACTCGGACGCGTTTTCCCTTCGCTTTGTTTATATCCGTTGACTGGGCCCAACTTTCTCTCTTTCCCTCCCTTGCGTGCCTACCTCTTCGTCTCTCCCTCTCCCTGCCCCCACCGTATACATACTCAACCAATCAGTTTTGGACATGTCAGCTGTTGCGGTTCCAAGCTTTGGAACCCACCTTTAGTTAGTAGGGGATTTTTCTTCCAGAAAACAATAATGTGTTCCATTAATTATTCCCACCATTCATAAAGTTTTGATACTGATATTTCTCTACTTAAAGATCTTTTTTTTTCGTATCTATCTATCAAGTCGCAATTATTGAATATCTTTTTTTTTTTTTTGACAAAATTACACCACGGTTCCTAGGATATTCGAAAGTTATACGAGATAATGATTTAGAAAAAAGAGATCCATCTATCTATTTCCTTATGTGAATGGTAAAATGCTAACATGTCAAATTAATATCACGTTAATCCATTCAAATTGTTTCACTTGCACAAACTAAATGCGTCAACTCATAAATGTCACGTCAATCAATCATTTATGCTACGTCATTTTCACATAAGCCAACTTACTAAACACACAAAAAAAGCCTTCATTTTTCTCAGAAGAGTTAGGTTTGAGGGTGGTTTGGGAGGAGACAACGAAGATTTGTGACTTTCTTAGGTGATGTTCGTTTTGAGAAAAAATGTAGGATTTTAGAGAAGTTGTGAATTTTTATGTTGAATAGTGTTTTATTGGTGTTTGTGTAAAGTGGAGAGAGAAATGATTTGATGTAATTGTTTAATAAAAAAATATTGGAGTTATGTGAAAAAGTATAGAGAGAGAAAATTTATGTTGAATAAAAAATTAAAAAGTTGTTGGAGATTGTGTAAAATGTATTGGTTTTTGTGTTTGAATTATGAATATGTTCGGTGGTAGAATTGTGAATATACTTAGAATCCTGAAAAAATGGTGAAAACGAACATTTTTGTGATGAAAATTTGGCATTGTATTTGGCATTGTATAATGCTCCATACATTTTTTGTGATGAAAATTTATGCTCCTCTCTCCATTAGTGTTTGAAATGTACTTTATTTATTTATTTCTTTGCTTCCCAATATTGTAGTCTATATGAACAATCCAAAGCGTGTACAGAGAAGTTAAAATCCTTATCTTGGCACACCAACTTAAAGAGATACCAGGCTTACCAGCCGAAGGTTGATTCGACATTTACAACGTTGCATGGCATAATTCTGTGTTTATGGGCTTTATAAAATACTAATGTTCTGACAGAGCATGGAATTTTGATAGGCTACCTATCTTAATTCATTTGTACCTGTACTGTACTGCTTGAGTTGTGACAGAATAAAGATCTGGAACCTTTCCTTCAGCCGAAAGCTAACATATTTTTTTTTAGAAAATACATTTTTTCACCCATAAATTATCATAATTTTTATACTTTGCACCCTAAAGTACCAATTTTGATACATTACACCCTCTAACTACTAATTTTTGACACTTTGCACCCCATGTTAAATTTTTAGATTAAAATGATGATAATACCCTTGACTCATTTTGCATATATTAAAGATATTGTTATCAATTCATTAATTTATTAAGGGTATTATTGTCAAATGAAGGGTGCAAAGTGTTTAATATTATTAGTTGGAGGGTGCAATGTGTCAAAGTGAGTAATTTAGGGTGCAAAGTGTCAAAAATTGGTAGTTAGAGAGTGCAATGTATCAAAATTGGTAGTTTGGGGTGCAAAGTGTAAAACTTATGGTAGTTTGTGGGTGGAAAATGTCTTTTCCCTATTTTTTTTATTTGCTCGAGAAAAAAATAATATAAAAAGATGAACCCGATTCAGCTAGTAAGATATTATAGTGGTCACTGTAAGTGTGTATCTGAAACATTAGCTTCATTCTTATTCTTTTAAGGGTTAATCATCATTTTAGTCCTTAAGTTTTACATCATTTTTTTAAATGGTCCTTAAATTTTAAATTTGTTCAAATCAATTATTAGGTTATTGTTATTTGTCGATTTAATTTTTCCGTCTAATTTCGTTACATGCACATCTAGCTAACGGCGGGACACGTCACATCCAATAAATCTCGCTACATGTACCAATTTGAAAAAAAAAACTCACAAAAGATTGTCCACGTTGGCATCTAAGTTATTTAAAAAAAATAGGGGAGGCCACCCCTTTTGCGCGAGGGAGCCCAAATTTGGGCTCCCCGTCCCCGAGCCACCCTCGCAGCTCCCCTGATAAGGGGTGGCCAAGAGCCACCCACCCCAGCGACGAGGAGCCCAGATCTGGGTTCCCTCACGGTGGTGGCCACAAGGGAGCCACGGGGGTAGCTCGCCGACGACGGGTCCCTCGCACGAAGGGGTGGCCTCCCCTGTTCAACCTTTTTTTTTCATGAATGTGTCAACGTGGACAATTTTTGTGAGTTTTTTCTTTCTTTCAAATTGGTACACGTGTCGGGATCTTATTGGGTGTGATGTGTCCTGCCGTTAGCTGACTATACATGTAAAGGACGGAATTGGATGAAAGGATTAAATCGACAAACAACAATAACCTTATAACTGATTTGAACAAATTTGAAACTCATTGACTATTTTGAAAAAAGATGTAAAACTTTGGGACACAAATTATCATTAACCCTTCTTTTAAATATGTTACCTTTCAGCCAAACAAAGAGATGCTTAGAGAGCTAATAGGGTTATAGCCTAATTGGTACAACCCACTAGTTTATTAATTATAAACTTAAGAGTTCGAGTTAAGATATAAATTGAAATCGCTTATGAAAGTAAAAGCCTGACTTTAAACCTAGAGGATGGGTTGAAACTGACTGGTGGTCTTACTGGTGTTGTAATGATGGTCGGGCTCGCCAAATGAGTAGAGGTTATGACTCAAATCAGACATTCTACATCAAAGTATTCTTATTATCACGTCAATGAAAGATTTTTACACTAGTTTCACCCTCTTCATTTATTGTTTTTTAAAAAGGAAAAAAAAAACTGTGGCAATGATAGAGTCCAAGAGACCAAGGAGGATTAGGTATTAAAGTAGAAGGAATGTCGCCGGTAAGGGAGCTTATATGTGGTTACTGATAATGGGACGTGGGTAACACCTTACCGTGACATAGAATGGCAGGAGAGGGAATTGGAACGAAAACAAGGGAGACAAGGGATAGTTTCGAATCAGGAATCAGGTGGTTCAGAGCTTATCGCGATCCTAATCAAGGAAGGAACAAAGAATCAACCGTGTTCTTTCTTTTTTAAGTTTTTTTTTCCTATGAGAATGCAAAAGAATAATATTCTTAGAATATGCCAGAAGTATAGCTTTTAGTTAGGAAAAATTACTTCTTGCACCTTATAATTACTTAATTTATTTGTGTTCCAAATGACCAAGTTTGAAACATAACCTCTCTAATTATAACTAAATTTATATTTGTATGTAACAATTTAACAGTTTAAGATGGTGACACATGTCCTTCATAGATTTATTTAAACGGTGAAATCTTATTAGGAGTACAAATTGAAAATATATGGTAATTAGAAAGTGTAAAATATAATTTTCCCTTTTACCTATTTGGTTTGTTGTGATAACAGAGAAATAAAAGTGTTAGACTTTTAGGACAACTTATTATAAAATATTTAAATAACTTTTCGACCAATATTATTTCCCTTCCCTTCTTTTTTTTTAGTGGGATGAATGGTCAAGGCTTTTAAAACATCATAACTTATGTCTACGGGATTATGTTGCATGTGAATCTGAACATAAGATGAATGAAATACTATAATAAATTTATTATTGAGTTTGTTAAATATTTTTGTGTGCGTGTGTGTATATATATATATTGTCTTTTCCACACGACCTATCACTTAATTATGTGTTATACTATGTTAATTCTCATAAAATCAAGTGCTTTATAGATAATATCATTTAAGCCTAAATAGTTAGCTCAATATATGCAGATTAGTAGAAGTATATCTACAACTCAATTCCGTTAAAACTAGTGTAGGTCACGTGAATAATTCAACACATCTAATTAGTTTCAATAAATGGTAAAACATATCATGATTATGTTAGTGAATATGCGAGTGCGATAAAAAAGGGAAAAATTTACTTTGCACTCCTGAACTTTTGGATCATTTTTAAGTTGCACTCACTTTTATCGATTTTGTTAGATCAGTAAATCAAAGTTTATGTTTATGTTAATTTTCACTCTGGACCTCAAATTACCGTTACTTTTCACGGCAAACCAACCACATGCCGTCCACGTGATAACTTAACGATTTCATTTCCCGTTTTGCTCTCTTCTCCTTCGGTATTCTCATCACGTGGGGAGGAGAGATAGTGTGTGGTAATCAAAAAACCTGTGATGCCCATGTGGGGACCTTCATGCAAACTTCAAATACTTTTGCCCCACAGGCAATCGAAGCAGATCTACGAGGCTCAGAGAATGTAATTTTGCTTTCTTCACCGTTGGGCAGTGCATGGACTAGTTGACTTGTCTCGATAATTTCGTTCTTGATATGATTTTCCAGGAGCTGAAGATCAATGTCACAAAGCATAAGATTCCAACATCTCAGACAATACTGCGGCCTGCGGCACCTTCGCCATCTCCAGCTTCACCATCAAGGGCAAGCGTTGCATTGCATCTATATACTATATATGGGTGGATGGTGGCTATTCTCGGCAATCGGCATCGTTGTGATGATCATGGTTTAATGTTGGAATATTTCAGTGAAGTGATTTTCTTTTTCCTTTTCAGTCCTTTTCAGTTTCCATGTTCTTTCCCAAATATATTTGTTTATTCGTTATTTTTTAATGACCTTGGTTTCGTTATGTCTCCAAAGACCAACTTTTCCATTAATAAAGCATTGGCTCCCATTTGATCTACCAAACAACCAACAACTTAAACAACCTATACCTGTAAACTTGTTTGATATATATATATATATATATATATATATATATATAGTAAATAACAAAGAAACAAGAAGACCGACATTGGACAATTAGCTTGCTATTTGCTAGGTTCTTAGAAGAAGCAAAAATGGAAAGACGGCAAACTTCTCTAGCTAGTTCTCGTGAGAACCATTTTGTAGATATTCATGAAGTGCTAGCAGAGAAAGACGAAGAAGAAGGAGAAAGAGTGCAGCAAGTCCACAGCATAGAAGAATTCGATGAAGCCCTCCGAGTGGCCAAAAACAAGCTCGTTGTGGTAGAGTACGAGGCCAGACAGAGTAAACAAAGCAGTAAAATCTACCTGTTCATGGTGGAGCTCAGCTGTACATGCAGCGACGTAGAGTTCCTCCTGGTAATGGGTGGCGAATCAGAAAAGACTAGGGAACTTTGCAAGAGGGAGAAAATTGATGAAGTCCCACACTTCAGCTTTTACAAGTGCATGGAGAAAATTCATGAAGATGAGGGGATAGGCCCAGATAGGCTTATGGGAGACGTATGTGAGAAGTAATGGGTTTGTCTTGTTCAATTAATAAAGGATGGATAGAAGGGATTACCCGTATGTCAGAATGCATCGGAGCAAAGACAGGAAGGGGTTGTGTTCGGTCGAAAGAAAAAAAAGAGGGGAGCTTGATTAGGCATTTCTCGATCAAGGAGAGGGAGTCAGGTCTATCATCTATGAGAGTTGGAGACTGCTGCGAGTAACAGGCCGAAGATGGTGTCGGCATCAACACGTTGAAGTTGGATGGAGAGAACACCGAAGGAGATGAGGGCAAAACGGAAAATGAAATCGTTAAGTTATCACGTGGACGGCACGTGGTTGGTTTGCCGTGAGAAGTAACTGTAATTTGAGGTCCAGGGTGAAAATCAACATAAACATAAATTTTGGAGTACTGATCTAACAAAATCGATAAAAATGGGTGCAACTTAGAAATGACCCCAAAATTCAGGGGTGCAAAGCGAATTTTCCCAAAAAAGAAAACTAACTAGTGAGATTTACAAGCCTGCAGGTACTATTGGTCGTGAATATATATGGGTGCAAATTGTTATGTGATAATTAATCTAAAAGATAAAGAAAAAGACCTATGGCACCAGCGCAATAACAACATTCCAATTAAAATTTCTGAAACTTAATAGTGCAAATTAAGACTATAATTTTAAAAAATTTGTTGGTCTGAAATCAAGATTTTCGATCTACCATTTTTTATTCAAATTGCAACATATAATTTAAAGAAAAATAGATACAACGTCTTGACTTCATACCATTAAGAAAAAAGAGGATTAATTATAATTTTCCCCCTCAAACTATTACCTAATTCTAAAATACTTCACAAACTTCAACTCGTTGCAACTCGCCCCTACAGATTATACTTTTCATTGCGATTTGATCTATTAACCTACTGAAGTTGTTATACCGTGCTTCTAGCAATAGATCAAAAAAATAATATGTAATTAGTTTATTTTTATTTTTTTTAAAAGATGACTCACATAAAATCGATCTGGTCAAATTTGTATTATCTAGTAAGGAGAATGTCACATGTCTGTTACGTGGGATAAAAATCGTTTGATATAACAACTTCAGTCGGTTGAGGGATGAAATCAGAATGAGAATTATAGTTTATGGGGTGAGTTACAACAAGTTAAAGTTTGTAGAAATATTTAAGAATCGAGTGGTTGTTTGTGGGAAAAATTGTAATTAATCCAAAAAATATATAAAACTCAATTATAGAAATTACACCTATTCAAAAATTTATACTGAATAATTAAATATTATAGAATATAAACTAACTTTCTTTAAATTGAATGATATATTTATATAATTAAAAAAAATACAAAAAGTTTAGCACACAATCACTACCTAATCTCATCTCAGATTCGTACGAGCCATGCTTTCATGAGTTGTCCGGAAGGGAAACGGGAAAGGAAGGGAGGCGGGTCGGCAAAGATTCAATGAATTTTACGCAGGTGGTCGCGGCGAACGACCCCCACTTCTTTTTGTTTTTGTTGTTTAATATAAATTGTTTTTCCTAAGCAAACGACCCCACTTCCCCGCACACAAACATTGCACTTAGCCTACAGTGTAGCTTACTAGCCAAGTGACGTCGTTTCAGTGCTCTGCAAAATTGCAAATCACATCGCTATTTTCAGTTTTTCACCTCTCGCTCTCATTTCTCATTATAAATCCTCTCTCAACTCCCCCACTTCAGTTTTCTCATTATCTGTCGACTCTTAGGTACTCTCTCCCTCGCTCTCCGAAATCTGCGTCTGGTGCTCTCCTAGTTAATTAAATTCGGAATACGCGAGAGCGATCCGTTCTCGGGATTGAATCTGAGAAGTCTTTACCTGATTCTTCTTTTTGCTGCTTTAATTTCCTTTCATGGTGTTTATTTCAAACGGTTGAGTAATTACGTGTTATATGAGATTAGGTACTCCCATATTGATTTTTGTTCCAATGCTTTGCCCAATTTTGACTGCTGAGAAAGATGAGGAGAAGAAAGCTCATCTGAAGTTTCTCAATCTCTGTACTTAGTTCGTATGCTATTAGCCGGATTGTTGAAATTGGTTTATCTTACGTTTAAAAATACTCTTTGTGCCTTCATGGCCTCTTCAGCTCCCAAGGGCGTGGATCGAACTGCCTTGGACTGTGCATCAATTAATAATTATTTTATTTTTCTAGGAGAGTATAGTTGAGCATTAGTAAAGATTACTTAATGAACATACGCTAGTTTTTTCTATTATTTTGTGAAAGTTACTGACATGATGATTATGCTATTTTTGTTTGCTAGGTGCTTTGGAGCTACCGTGGACGGGGTTGCTTAACTACCATGCATATCTATTGCTGTCCCTTGGGTTCACGAAGAGCGGGTTTCTGGAATTGTTGCCGAGAAAGGAAGTTGTTTTTGAACACTCTCGTGTAAACTGGAAAAGCCCAATAGCTTCTTTTGATTTAGATGATTGACCCACCCCAAAGTTCTGGTGACTGATACTTGAGATTTCAGTCCTGCTACAAATTCAGATTAGTTTGTTGCTAGTATTTCTACGGTCTTCATACCATGCCAGTCGTTCAGAAGCTCTATAATGCCTGCAAAGTGGCCTTCTCTACTGATGGTCCTATATCAGAAGAGGCTCTCGGAAAAGTTTGTTCTATTTTAGGTCCGAGGATAGAGAAACGTGAATCATAGTTGTCTCATTTATCTCATGAATGTTGTTCACTTGCACTTCGTACATGCAATTTTAGTTTAATGTCTTTTGTTTTGACATTGTCATGTAATGCTTTTCCAGATGAATTGAAGCCTTCTAATGTGGGTCTCGAACAGGAAGCGCAATTGGCACGTCAATGGAGAGCTTCTGTGAATGGTAGCAATGGTAAAAAGGGGCGTAATGACAGTCATCAGTACCCACCTCCAATAAAATATTTGCACTTGCATGAATGTGACAAATTTTCTGTAAGTAATTTGAACATCTGTAGAACCACACTTTGGAACTTAAGGATCTCTTTACACTTTGTTCTGGTTGGGTGTACTGCATTCTTTTGTAATCAAAGTGGGATTAATAACAAGTAGTTGTGAAATTTTTGGACTTTGTTTCAGATAGGAATTTTCTGCATGCCACCTGGTTCTATGATACCACTTCATAATCATCCTGGAATGACAGTGTTGAGCAAGCTTCTTTATGGTTCATTACGTGTGAGATCATATGATTGGCTCGAGATACCTGGGTTTGGAGATCTATCTCAAGGTGCCCATCTTCATTGACCCTAACATATTTTGAGATAGAATCATGGCTCTATGATAGTGATTGTTAGGTGTGGCTCCGAATTTTAGTCGCACATGGAAAGAGAATGTCTCCATTGTTTCATCCTTAGCCTTTATAAGTGGGGATCAAGACTACTTGCCCCACATGGAAAAGAGAAGTGGTCTTTGCACCACTCTTAAGCCTATAAGAGAAAAGTTAGGCTTATGCTTTTCCACACCAACAAAAGGAGTAAGGGTAGCCAAAATGCATGGGGAGAAAAGAGGGAATTTCTGGGCTCAGAGTTTTGGGCTCTCTTTTCTGGGGTCTCATATTTTTGAGATTTATTCTCTTTTTGGAGTGAGATTCTTTGGTTATATTTGGGCTTTGTTTGGGTCTAGAGTGTTTTATTACCTCTCATTTGTAACGCTCTTCTTTTGTTAGTGGAATTCTTCCTGACGGCCTTCCACAGTTGATGTAGGCTTCCCTAGCCGAACCACTTAAATCCTGGTGTCTCTTGTGCTTTCTATTCTGTTATTTTTCTGCTTCTTTGGGTTCTGTAGATCTTGTTTTGCCGCAACAGTGATTCAGACTGATATTCTGGAGTGTATTAAATATCTCTTGTTGCCTTTTGAAAAAAGTGAAAATATAAGGGATAATTTGTGAGTTGATGTCGTATGTTAGAATCCATGTTCATGCACACTTTTTTGTTTCGTAAACTATGTAGGTTGTTCAGAACCTTTTTTTTTTTATAAGTCGTCGTTCAGAACAACTAACTTGGTTGATACCTCCTAAGCATGTCTGTTCAGTTCATCTCCTTTCTGCCTATGCTTCTTGATACCTTTAACACCTTATTTCTTTCTTTTGCCTGTTACCTGTATGAGATGCCTTGACCTATTCTCAATATGTTGCGGCTGGTGTCACCCTCATTGTCAAATAATTTTAGCAGATGTGACTGTTTTGTAAACTACTGTTTGCAAATTCTATCTGTTACATTTAGTTAGTGGCACTGGCTTTCTTGAGTTAAATTCAGTTAATTTGTTCTAAGGAGAACTACTTAAGAAGGCTGTTTCATCCTTTTTAATGTCTCATATCCAAAGTTGCAAATATGCTTGAGGTAAGCCGGTTTACTCTATCATAAGTTATATCACTGAAGAATGGAAAGGAGAAGAGAATTTCAAAATAATAGTGGAAAATGAGAAGAGTTAGAATGAAAGTTGTAGCACTAATGATGTTGGCCTATAAATACTGTTATATATCTCATCGAGTTCTTGCTGCTTAGTATTGAAGTTTCTTCTAGCTTGTTATGTTAGACTTCTCTAAGAGGCTCTTGGAAACGGTTTACGTCATCTCAATACACCTTTTCTGCCCAGAATACCTAGTACGCGTGGCCTTCCTCTTCAACTATGAGGGTGACACCAGCCGCAACTTCCTGCTATTTTGAGTGTTATCTCCTGAAGAGGATTCCCTGTTGCCACCCTCCTGAATGTACACCTACAGAGATCAGGTACGAGGAGGTTGTTGGTAGTAGTGCAGCTTGAAGCTTCTATGGACGGCCATGAGGAACAAAAATAGAGGGACCCCAATGAGGGGAAGTGGGTGTGTTTAAGTATCAAGCTTTGGATCTCGAGGATTTTGTAAATTTGGGTTCAAAGAAGATCGTTTGTGATTAATGACCTAAAATTTTCCGAAGGCCAAAGGTCTGCTTTAATCTATAATATCGAGGTTCATTTTTCTGACAAGGAAAAAGAGCCACTGTTATTGCTCGTGAGACATCACACGTGTATTAGGCTAGACGAGTCCATTGGCGGACAGGAATTCAGAACTGTTGATCGTGAATTTACTGAGGGAGGATGGAATCTTTGATTAGGAGAAATTGAGGCTACTGATTAAAAGAATTAGATCACCATGAGTATTAAAAGAGATGAACTGAAGCACAAGGGAAATATATGCGTTCTTACCCATTTTTGAGATATATTCAAGACTTTCGTGGCATTGCTCTCACATAGTTTAAGTTTGGATGATGAAAGCCCAAACTTTATCCAAGTTGATATTTGTATGTATTAGGAAAGATTCCTTGGTATCAGCCTTAGATTAAAATCCATGGTGATATGTGGCATTATGCAACGAGATATCCAAGCCATATATACTTTGCTAAGTTTAGAGGTTTAGTCTTGTATGGCTCTTAATGTTTCTCGTAGGGGTGGGCAAAAAACCCGAGACCCGACAACCTGAACCGGCCCGACCCGTTTCTGACCCGATCGGGTCGGGTTTAGGCGGGTTCGGGTTTACATTCAAATAAAAATCATTTTTCGGGTTCGGGTATATGAACAAACCCGAAATTAAACCTGAAAATATAATGACCTCAACTCGTGACCCGCTTTTTCCGACCCGTTTCGACCCGATATTTTCGGGTTTATACGGGTTCGGGTTTCCTCATAAATAAACCCGATATTTTCGGGTCGGGTTCGGGTTCAAAATTTCGAACCCGAACCCGGTTTGCCCACCCCTAGTTTCTCGCATGCATTCCTTTCCTAGTTATGTAAGGTATGTAATGAATACCTGATACATACTGGGATCTAAATTCACTTCATAATCACTAGTAACATGTGCCCCAAGTAATGGTTTAGACCTGGTGGATGACTGAAGATGTTATTTTAGAGATCAGACCACTTATCTAAAAGAAGCTATTTGTTTCGGCCAAGTTGTTAATACCTATTAATTTGAAACTGTCTGAACAGTATTAGTACTTTGCCAACAGTGGCACCACTGCAACCCTCTGTTTCTATCCTGCACCATTTTCATGCATAAACTCTTTGTAGAGTTCTCGAACATGTTTGCTGCTTTGTGGAGTATTTGCGGTTTTGGATTACAAATATCTTTTCAAACTCTTCTGCTAAGTCATATTCTGGTGTCCTGCTAAGTTATATTGTCTCTGAAAAGTTGTTATGCAAATTTTGCGAAATTTAGAATTTCCAATTAGATGTTTGTGAGGGTTGTATCAAAGGGTCAATGGTTTGTGCAATTGCTTATCTCATGATGATGACTATTACCAACAGTTTCATATAGCCCTTTCCTTTTCCTTCTATATCATAGGGAAAACCAAGTAAGCCCCTGAAAATAGAGGAGCTATGCCAAGTAATCAGGACAGGGCCTCTGCCCGATGGTTCTCCAAAGCCTGCTTTATTTTCTTGTTGAGTAGCAACACAGTCACTGTGTTTGATATTATTCTGAATAGGAAGGAAAGGATCCCTGAAATAAGGACCACAGTATTTGGTTTGTTGTATTTCTGACGTATTGGGGTTAATCCACCACAATGCTCTGTGGGTTATGAACTGTTGTTAGTCATTATCGGGAGCACCCCTTCCGGTCCCAGTTAGGAATCAAGACCGAGGTTTTATACTTGCAAATTAATGCGAATTCTCACTTGTGTGCCTGTGATCCTTGCTTATTTCAATGGGTTAGTTTGATGCTTACTCTTTCCGACAATTGCTCATATAGTTGTCTTTGCTTAGAGGTGGTCCAACATTGAATAAACCGGCAGATAAGGATAGTTCACGTATACTGAAAAGAAACGGACTGTGGAATAGTGCAAGTTCACTGACTGAATTTGTGGGATTTTGCAGCCAGACCTGCAAAACTTGTTAAAGATTGTGATATGAGTGCACCTTGTGGTACAACCACCCTTCATCCAAACACCGGTGGCAATATTCATTGTTTCAAAGCATCGACTCCTTGTGCCCTCTTTGACATTCTTTCACCCCCCTACTCCTCGGAAGATGGTCGACACTGCTCGTATTTCCGGAAATCCCCCAGAAGAGATCTACCAGGTATCTTCCCTCCCTCTGTTTTTGTGGTTTTGAGAGATGCTTTTGTCCTCTCCTAATGTCCGGAACTAACCATTTCACTCCTTTTCTTTTCCCGAAGATATTGATCAACTATGTGGTACAGAACCATCTGAAGTGGCTTGGTTGGAAGAGATTCAACCTCCAGAGAACTTGGTGGTCCGGAGGGGGCTGTACAAGGGCCCTATTATTAGAAATTGAAAGGGTTTTGGGACTTCAAGGACCATAACCATTCGTCACTTGGCCTAACAGATGGGCTATGAGGTGATTCTGGTGTTTGCTATCAACCGCCTAGGCAATAAATGCTGGAATGGTTGCAATAGTTATTGTCATTCCCACACTGAGGCATGTGATTGTAGATATCTATTACGTTGGCTTTGTGGGGATGCCCAACCAAAAATCTTATAGCCGAGCCGTTGATTGTTTCTTATATTGTAATAAGTAGCCTTAAGATATTTGGGTTCTAGTTGGAGTGAAGTGCTGTTTTTGCAAGTCTTTTCCAGCATGTTAAGAGTGATTCGTACTCTTCCTACCGCTCTTTTTTTCTTCCTTTTCTTTTGGTGGTCTTCCGTCTCGGAATTTCCTGCTAAAACACTGAAAAGTTAGATCATGAGAAAGGATCTGTAAGACTTAGTCAAACAAAACCACACTTTGCAACAAAAATGCAAGATACATACCATAAATGCCGAATTTTTTCTCTCTTTTTTCTTGGAATTTTCCCTGTTTAGGGGGAGGGGGGAGAATAGTATTAACACACAACTTCAAATTTCAATCACCAATTTAACTGTAACGCGTGCCCTTAACTACAAATTTGTTACGGGTCGAGCACAGGACGTAGCAGACAAGCTCTTAAAACCCGTTTGCCATTTGAGCTCATTCTCGGCCTCAAAATCCTCTGGTTTTATATGTTTCAGGCCTCATTCTTTGAAAAGCTGTTGTCCAACCATTAGTACCGTTTTAAAAAAAACCTTTAAATTTAGCCCTTTACAAGTACTTCTGTCAGACTATTTCCGTGGTGTCCTGGATTATGAAAGTTTCATTGCTCACTGGGTGAATAATACAGCCCATTGGGCAGCCAGACAATAGAGCCCATTGGCTCACCGGATAGCTAAATGCGCCATACAACATACATCTTTTGGCTCAATTAGCTTGGACTGTCTTCCGCCCTCTTATCTTAGAAGGCCCCACGGATTGGCGTGAATAGATAAAAGGAAAATTCCACTACAACACTACTTACAACTACGGTGTCAACGTGGCAGTTTTAATTCTGTCTCTCTGGCCATCTCTTTCTCTCTCTCTTCCTCTCACCAAGGCAGCCTAAAGTGCCTATATTTGCGGCGACAATTTTGCCAACATTTCATATATATTATAGGTATTCGCGTAAAGCTTTCTGTTTTATTATTTTTCTGTACATATCCTGTTTTGATGCTATTCTCTTTCCTATGTGCGGTTTTCCCGTTAAATGTACTTTATTTTGATGGTTTTCCGATCCAAGAATGCATCTCAAGCTACCCTATAGATCTAGGTTATGCAAGAGGGCCTTACTTGGGGCATCCATTGAGCATTCTAGAGTCGGTCAATCTTTATTTTAGATTCAGAGACGAGAGTCGCATGCCATATCTCCCCACCAAAGTAATGGCCGGACTACAGGCCGGTTGAGGTTATTCAAAATTGTCACCCACTCTTACGTAGGTTTGATTAAGCGTTCATGAATATCCACCCACTCATAAGCAGCCATAAGTACGCTAAGAAGTTTCGACTTCAATTTGCGCGCTTTCCTTTTTCTTTTTCCTAGATAAAGAAGGCACTCAATTTGCGTTCCTGAAGTAAGAAAAAGGACCCAGTATGCTTCTTAATTTGAGGAAAAATAAGAGACTTCTGGGACTTGGCCTGCCGTTGTGGATGTTTCATCTTCTTAACTATTTTTTTTATAGATAATTTTGATATTCGGATCAGCACTTTGACTAATCTCGAAATTTTAAAGTTAACGACTGAGTAAGTCTTCAATGACCCTAAAGAGATTCAACCAACGACTAAAAAAAAAGGGGAGCAAACGCAAAGTCCGACTAGCTGTTACTGTTCAGAGTTATTTTGTTACATAATATTATTACTTACCCAAAAAAGAAGAAACTGCATTATACTAGTTATATATGCACAAGACTTCTTTTCTCCCCTTTTTATTGGTGACAGCTATATACATTAATCAGCACCTCATTCTTACTGTCTCATTTAAACTGTCACTGTTATTTCCATATAATTAGAAGAAAGAGGCAGAACAGGGACCCAAAGACGACACTCTGGTCAGCCGGTTATCTATAATATAAGGCCTATAGCTGTCCTATCCGATCAGTAGAAATCACTAGAAAACGAAGACAAACAATCGCAAGAAACAAAGAAAGTATACCCGGGCCAGAACAGGGGTTAAACTATTTCAATGCAGTAATCAGACAGGATTCTCCTTTACACCCAATATTTTAAAATATTTTCCCAGTCACAAATTAATGTTAACGACAAGTATATATGTTGCGGTGATTGCTAAGTTGGACGTTTTTATCACTTATATGACAGATACATACAACTGATCCCCTGAAAGATTCTTGCGAACGATAAAAATAATGAAATGTCAAATCCCCATGCACACGAGACGACGAAACTTCCATGTATTTTTTAGGTACGTAGGGCTGGGAGTCCCGGCCCCCTTTTTTATACACAATTTCCTTCTCTTCCACGTAGTTTCCACTGTTGTTTCTTAGTTTAATCCCACGAGTATCTTTCTATCGCAACAAGATCAAATGCGCACGTCACGCATAACGAGTCAGTGTTGGGTGCCCTTAATTTAAGCAAACCTAATCCTTGAAGTGATTCCCCTTCTGCCCCAAAGAGATAGAGATCAATACGAGCTAGGATGCGTTCTGTGTCATGGGAGGACAATCCAAATTCTCCCCGGGCAGCCTTGGGAAGTAATACCCGGCCTTAATGGTACAGAAAAAGACAAACATTTGGTGCAATTTCGAGGCTATGATCATACGCGAGACAAGTGTCTCTTATCTTGCCTTCCAGCATCCGCACCCTCCCTGCACCAACTTCTGTCTATCTGTGTTGTCTTCTTTGTTTTTTTTTTTGCAGAACTATACAACAACAGATTAAGCAAAAAATTTGAGTTGTAGTAGTACTGAGAGTGATATGGAAGCCCTGGGTTTAATTTTTCTTCGGAGTCGCAACTCGCAACTATTTTTATCTTGAAAACGTATTACCTCTCTGACCAAACTCTAGTACTTACTTTGCAACACATGGAGTGTAACTTTATATGCAATATTCAAACAAATTAAGCGGCCTCTTCCTAGCTCTTTGCGTTGTGTCATGGTATGATCCCTACATGGTCCTGAATCTGGGAGAAGGTAATCTCAATTAAACCTGCTAGAGAAACAAACTGGGGCGTTGAATAAAGCGCCAATAAAGTACACAGTGAGCCTCTAAAGCTCTTTTTGGAGAAAGTGCACTTGGTCAAATTGGTAGGTACGTACCCAATCTTCCCTCCCTCAAATTCAGTATCTTAGATAACAGCTGCAACTTTTAGGGTAAGAAATTCTTGCTTCCATTACTACTGATCCTAGAAAGAATTCTGAAATTAGTAGCTCCAATATATCAGTTGACTACATAAAGCCCGGAATATCATTTCTCTTTGGAGGATATGATCATAATTGGAATGTAGCAACTTAAATCTTGTTTATATTCTATTTGAAGTCAATGTTTCAGTCCTAGCTCATTCTTTTTGTTTTTCTTTACAAAGACGTAGTTCATTCACTCAAGGAAAGCTAACTTTTGTTTGTCAATGTTCTATTATATATTTCTGCAATCGAGCAGGTTCGGAAATGAACCATGCTTATTGTTTTAGCGTTCAAGTCCCCCTAAAATTGACGAGTTTCTAGATCTCGCTCCCCCCACATAGTTCTGGCATGTTTATTCAACAACTTTTTTTGTTTTTCGAATTGGACTTATGAACTAAAAGTCATTAAAACATATGCTTGTCAAATAAAGCCATGAAAACCAGCAATAAAATCATGGGGACAAGAAAGCAGGTGTTGATATATGGGCAGAAAGTCTTAGTTTAGGTGGGAAGAAAATGAAAGGTTGATGAAGGAAATGGCCCACATATTTCTTTCACCCTTGTTGGTCAGATTAAACTTGCCAAACATAAGAAAGATTTTTGTTATTCGGAATTGAAATGGAAGGAGTCTCTAACAGAGGTCAACAATTAAGATAATCACGCTCAAGCCAGAAGGAGAGAGATTGTACAAGGACAACTGTCAAAGGAGGGGGAAGGAAAAAAGGTTGGAACAGTCACATGATTTCCAACAGTCCAAGGGACCAGTCGCATCTGTATCCATAATGCGAGTATTATTGCAATTTAAAGAGCACAAGTGGTGTGTCCGACTATCGTTGATTTTTTCTTAACAAGACCATGGGTCGACTTAGAATATCAAAATTTATATATCTCCTAATTTATCTGCCGAATCAAACAAAAGCGTCCCAAAACCAAGTAGGAAACGAAAACTTTGTTCTCTCTCTCCTCTTTCTCTTCCTCTCGATCTCTCTCTCCCAGCTCTTATGATGGAAGTGTTCAAGGAGTAAGTCCACCCCAATCCGTTCGACCCTCTTAAAAGCTTGCAGGTTAGGAGGCATGCAAGGATCAGCTCAGAGATCTGTTTGAGTATCATTGATCTTCAACATGGAAGAGGGAGGCCGACTGAGGCTCGTTCTTCATCGATGGTTTGTATTTAGGAAAAGGGAAAGAAAATATATATTCTATGCCTTTCTATGATATAGCCAATATCGTCGTGGTAGTTTCTGCTAAAGAACTCAAGATCTTATTCTTTCAATGGCGATGCCACTTAGGTGATAGTTCTCCCCTTTTTCAGGGGGTTCTCCCCCGCTTGCTTATGATTCTTAAGTGGTTTTCTCAAGTGACGTTTCTGAAAGTAATGAAACAGGACTAATCTGCCCTTTGAGAAAGCTTTGGAATCCAGAGTTAGCGCGCGCGCTAATTGACGTTAACTATATAGTTACTCCGACAGTATTGCTTGGTTACTTGTTGAAATGATTAACGAAAATCTAGCAGCCGTTTTTTTCATGATGGGCAAATATTTGCATTGCTATTACCGGCCATGATTATACTGCTGCAAACATATGATAATCATTTGTTATTGCATATTTGGATAATAAGTAGAGATCACATGGGGAGATGGACTCTCTCTCTCTCTCCACTGACCAAGATTGTCATAGGTCCCTAATTTTCTTCCTAGGATATAGCCTTGAGAAATTGTTGACGGCTCTGATCATGCTTCCAATTAATATTCATGATTAGGTCACAAAATGGAAATTAGCATGCACTGAAGAGCATTGAAATTAGGTCATCCTCAATCAAATACTAATCGTGTTTTTTTTTTAATTTGTGTTACATTAGAATTCTCTCTCCATTCGCTAAATCATTCTGAAACATGCCTGAGGCAATGATTACCTTGTACTAACTTAGACGTTAGTTCTTAGTATAATTACAACGTACATTGTTCAACCCTGAGGCATTTTTTATCTTACACTTTGGCATTCACCGAATACTTTGCAATATGTATGGAGATCATAAACATGATAAGGCCGGGGTTCTGAACCTAGTGTATCTTATAAGCTATGGGATCAAACATGTAGATTGCAGAATATTATCTTTAATTTAGTTCCCATTTTCTCCACTTGTTTAGAAAAGTGGATGAAACAGCATAAGCCTATTAAGGATTCACTATTAAATGTTTCCTGCAATAAGTTTCCACAGCTGGCTATCACCTAAAACGCATTTCTTCTAGGATCAAAGACCTGGTGTAATTAATCCATTTTAAAGGCTGGTTGCATATGGAGATAGATCAGTACGTACAGCTAGCTAGCTACTGATCTGATATATATACAATATTGACGTTAATGAAACACGTGGTGCTAGCACATCTAGTAACTCTAAATAAGTTTCGATATTCATCAGATACTCCCTATGCTAATATTATAGTACTCCACTAGGGACAGAAAAAATAGCATATATAAAGAATTACTCCTTAATTAGCTAGGTTTTTGAAGTGCAAAAAACTAAAAAAAGAGAGAGAAAGAAAGGAGAGAACAACAATATCTTGGATATAGGGAAGAGATAATTGTAATCAATCCTAATTAGCATAATTGACCTGCAGGATTATATATATTTACATGGATGTATGTGTGTGTGTTTGTTGATCAGATGTACACGCCTATATATTATATAAGGTGTGAACGGTCCTGTGTTTTTCTTTTCTTCTCTTTAATTTTTAATTTTTTATATTTCTTTTTCCAAAGTTTGAAAGGTACTCCTTCATTAGTTATAATCGCGCTTTGATGATGTTTATTTCTTGCATGTGATATTGTACTGTGCCATTATTTCTCCTTGGAATAAGATTATCCCGCTTATCGGAAAAGAAAAAAGTGCAGTAGGATTAATTGTTTACTATTTATGAAGTAATTAGTAACATGTAAACTAGGTACAAACAAGCATCAGGTGTGAATCTTTTCCTTTCGATTCATTTATTGCGTCCAACATTTAGTTGTACGTCATTTGAACACCCTTTTTTCTTTCAGGAATCTAGCTATATCTTGGAAAACGTGCTCAATTCTTTGATGTGGCAAAGAGAATCAAAGTAGCCATGGCCGAGGCATGGGAGATATATGATGATGAAAAAAGCTGTGACAGAAGTGATCAGGAACAGGCTGAAAATGCCTCCGTAGTGTCTTCACAAAGGTGCTCATCGTTCGACTTAAATGAAGAAGCATGGTGTGCAGAAGATGGTAGTATACCCGAGGTAGCTGAACTCAGCATTGAAGATGATGAGAAAAGAACAGATGGACATTCAGCTAATAATGGCACCTCCCGTGAAGGAAATGGAAGAACGGCGCCTAGAGTAAGGCAATATGTTAGATCAAAAATGCCTCGGCTTCGGTGGACTCCTGAGCTCCATCTCTCTTTTGTTCATGCTGTTGAAAGGCTTGGCGGACAAGAGAGTGAGTTTCAATTACCATATTCTGGCCAAAGGAAAAATGAGTGCCAATGAATCTCAAGAATGAAATTCCTACTACCTAGTCTTATCCCCCTCTATGTGATGGAAGCAAAGAGCATCATGAGTTACTTACGTCTTTTCCAATGAATTATTACTTACATTAATTCTTCTTGGATTGGCATGCAGGAGCAACTCCTAAATTAGTTCTTCAGCTAATGAACGTGAGAGGACTTAGTATTGCCCATGTAAAGAGCCACTTACAGGTTGAGAGCAAATAGCTTAGTTATGTACGGCTATCTCCCCAATCTCCTTTTACTAATTCTCCTTATTTTACTAATTTTGAATTTTGTACGTACAGATGTATAGAAGTAAGAAGCTTGATGAGGCCGGGCAAGGTGAAACATTGTGAATTTTCTTTGTGCAAGTTTAGTAGTTTCCAATTGTTTTCTAGCATTTAACAATTATCAAGATATAAAGGAAATTCAACAAATTAACCTTTAAATGATCACAAATGCCGCTTATTTATATATATGTTCAATGAAGGTGTCAGAATTGTCCGGAATGCTGGAAATTATATGACATCAATTCTGCCATAAAAACCGCACGTTCACAGGTTTTTTGTTGTATGTATGTTGTCTTCTACGTACGTTGGTCGTAATTCTCATTAAATAGACAAAACGGAAATTTAGGCTGCATGAAGAACCCAAAATGATTAGTTACCTAGCTAGCTATGATGGGGATTTAATTAGGATAGAAAAGCAAGCACATTTTTATAACTCATAAATATCTGCCTCTGTTGCCTTTTTTCTTCTTCTTCTTTTGCGAACAGTTCTAGGTCAAACCTGCAGACAATTGGAAAGAAGAAATCATATCCAAGGCATGTTGCAACATACAACCAGTACTCATCAACATTTCAGAATGGAGAATGGTGGAATAGTTCTAGCAAGACATTCTGATGAATACAACGTCCCTCATGGTCTTTTGCATCGACCCTTCTCCAAAGTACCATTAGATATAAAAGCTAGCTTCTCAAGGTAGCCAATATTTCTTAAGAAATATATTCTCATCGAAAAGAGCATCCCCAATTTTATTTTAACGTACATATTCTCCAAGAACATGATGCTCTCTCTCTCTCTCTCGATCATGTTATAGGCAGCAGGAATACTGGCCCAATAATCAGCACCGCATAACAAGAGCAAGCGATCTAGCGAGCAAAGATCTCGGACGAGACAAGGGTTTGATCAGCTCAACAGCCTTCCCAACGCAAGGCAAGTCAACGGCTTCAAGCTTCCGATTCCAAGCCGTGGATACAAACATTCAAATTGGGCCCATGAGACCTAGCCGATTTCTTGAGGAAAAAAGATGGCCTCCGTTTGCCAAGATTACCGCCGGTCACTGGCAAGTAAAAGGGACGCCTACCAATATCAAGTGGGACAATGCTGTCACCAAGTTCATTGGAGAAACCAAGAATACGAGGCCAACTGAATGGAAACTTGGAAACAACTCAAAGGTTACGAAGTTCCTATCAAGCTCAGATGATCTTCTCAGCAATTCCAATAGCTTTAAACAAGAGTTTGAACCCCCATTTCGGCTTGAGGTATGATTTTTCATTTCAGAAAACTCTTTGGCAAATGTTGCATACCATAGCTTTGATTTCTTCTCCGCCCCCCCTCTTTTGCCCCGTAAACTTTGTTTCTTGTTCTTAATTTCAAGCTTTCGTTTTATTTAATTTATAAACTGCAGTTGAATCGAGAAAAAGTGTTGAAGGACAAGGAATGGTTTCCGGATTTGCAGCTAAGACTTAACCAAACACTCGAGAACGAGGATGATCATCAGGAGACTCATGGGAAAGGAACACATGAAATTAGCACTAAGCTTTCTCTTTCTTAGCTTGTATTTGTGAAGCAACCATGGAGAAATCTATTTACGAAATTCATACATATTACAGACACAGAAAATATGGTGCAACGCAAAGAGACCCAACTGATCAGAGGCTATATACTTAATTATAAAAAACAAGGGGAGAGAAATTACGTACAATACAAGTGAGATAGCAACAAATGCTTTTGCTAATTTATTGGACTGTGTTTGATTTGCATAAGGTGAACCCAACAATATTATGTAATCAAAAATTAAGAAAGTATTTGAGTCTTTGCCTACGCATGCATGTAATTCCTTTTGCGGAGAAATTTTGGAGTAAAAGGTGATACAGTTTGTTTGTGAGTATCTGTGACAGTTCTAGAAAACAAAGATAAATAAATAAAGGAAGAAGAATTTTGAAAAATATTTTCAGGGTAGGCTAGCTAGGTAGTAGGGAAAATGTTGAATATGCTAGTGTGAGAGACGGTAAACAAGTTGAAAAGAGATCGCAAATGTGAATGATTGATATAATATAGTTGGGCTCAAAACTATAGGTTTAAGTTTTTAGATTGAGTGGTATTCCTACTTGTTAAATGCAGTTAGCTAGGCCGACTCACCCCGCAGTTAGAAAGATACAGTTACCCTGGTTATTATTTGAGAATTAATTTTGTTCACATCACTTCCCTATTAATCTACATGGATGTTTCTTGAACTTGGAAGGACACGTGATATTTCAAGATATCATCTTAATTAATTTGGGTCTATGTGGACAATATAATTTGTGGGAAATGTGAGCCCCTTTCAACACATTTTAGAATGGAAAATGGATTTGTAATACTAAGCTGAATTAGCACAGACTATACATAAAGAAAGCCTTCATTTTTGCGTTCATTTTTCAAATATAAAAAGATCAGGGCATTGAAGTTTGTAACTGTCCAAGCAAGTCGTTTTAATTTGCATCCCCTTTCTTCTTCTTTTTTTTTTCTTTTTTAAGCATAATAGATGTATTGATAATAGGATCAAGAAGTTTAAAAACCTCAGGAGGCTCTATAGGGAGTATCAGACACTCCGAAAAGCCGGCGGGCCAACGAGCAGACAGACCAGAAGGTCCTACAAAAGCCCACAAGGGGCATATCAGTCTCAGACTGCAGAGAAGACACAAATAACATATAGCTATTAGGCCTAAAAACAGAAAAACCAACACAACCATTAAATAGAGAGGCAAGCAGAAAACACAGAATGAAAACTAAGCAAACCCTAAACAGAGAGGCAGACCCAAACGGGCGAAAGCGGAACATAAGGCCCGGGAAAGACTGGGAAGACTCCGGCGGCGGCGGCGTGTGGGGAACGAAAGGGGATATCCACAGTGAAAAATGTAGGGCAGGAGCCACACATTCCACGCTGGAGGAGAAGAACATGATTCAGGGGACGGAGGAGTAGACATGCGCGGCCAAGGGCATCGGCGCGTCAGATTCAAGCGCAGCGCGTAGTGCGCGTGGATCAAGAGGAGACGGAAACCATCGAGCACCGCTGGAAAGCCACCTGCAAGGCAAAACAAAAAAACCACCCAAACAAACACCAGTCGATCAGACCAGAGAGAAAGAGAATGGAGAGGGAAGAGGGGGAGGGAAAAAGAAAAAGAAAAAGAAAAAGAAAAAAGGAGGACGGAGACGAAGGAGCGGGAGCTCCCCTCCTCCGTGAGGAATATTGTTTTCGGGGGTAGTCTAGGCAGAAAGCGTTTGAACTTGAACCGCGAGTTCAATTTGCATCCCCTTTCAAGTAATGAATTAAGGCCATAAAACCAACCGACATGACTTGTCGAGCTGGAGAATTTATAGTGCATGCATGGTTCTAGGTGAGACTGTGAGAGTTAAAGAGTAACTTCAAGCCTCTCATCTCATGAAAGACTCCTGCTAAGTGTACGGATTGTAGTTGAACTATAACCCATATTCGGAAGCTCTTGTTACGTGTACGGATTGTTGTTGGATTAAATAATTCTTTTTTTTTTTTTGTCTGAAGGATTAGAATTACAAGATATTATAATTTATTTTTAAGACGTGGTATATTAAATGACCATGTAGTATTGACATTTAAAGTCATTAATTCTGTTATAAATTTGAATGAAAATTTAGGGAAGGACGGAATGAGTGATTTTAGGCCTAAACTCGGGTAGTGATTTGAAATTCTAGAAACTTATGCAGTTTTTTAAAATCTCATAAAAATGTTGGCATTAATTTTTAAATTTTCCTTTTTCAAAATAGCCTCAAAACCTATAGAGTGAAATTTGATTTTTCCTTTATTTTTTATGTAACTAGTACCCCTAAGGTTCAATTTCATCTTCATCCTTAGATGGGCTCAAATCTATAGGTTTAAACATTTAGGTTGAATTGTGTTCGTATATGTTATGAGTCCACTAGAAAACTCCCTTAATGTGTTAATATCCCCAACATTAATTGGGCACTGGCTGTTGTTGCTAGGACTAGGCCCTACGCTTTGTACATTTTCCTATATAATAGATAGAACAAACTCTTACCTAAAAACATCAATGGTTTTCCTCCTACCTACCTAAAAAAATGGGCCACGTCGAAGGTTTTTGGATTGGCACCTTAAATATCTTTTGATGGGCTCTCCAACCAGGTTAGAGATAAGCAGACAAACCATCAAAGGCCCACTGAGCCTACCGAGCTCGTCAAGTAGGTATCCCTTGCCCTTGGGTTTAGAACAGAAGTTGCAGCCTGCATTTTGACAGAAAAAAAAAAAAAGAAGAAGAAGAAGACGAAGAAGAAGAAAAGGAACTGTTTTGCTTGGACTAAAGTGAAAAGACCAAGTGCCCATTCATTTCAAATCCCCCGTTGGTACAAATTTTACATCCACCAAAGCCTCACTCAGAAAGATAAATTCAATGGAATAAGATGCAATACATTTCACCAGAAAAAATTTAGCAACAAGTATATTGCTCAGGGCAAATGGGAACTTTTTCCTCTGGTATTTACCATCATCCTTGGCACGCAGCCACGCACACATACCAAAAGGTGGCAAGTTGAAACATCAACTGAAGCGCCTAATTACTAGTAGAAACAAACCAATAATGTGTATCAAAGTTTAAAATTTAAAGGAAGCTATACCCTCATTTATAACCCAAACAGAAATGCCCGCGAATTCATATGAAAAAAAAAAAACAGGGCAGAAAAAATGTAGACAGCAGGAATACGACCTGCTCAGCTGCTCTGACTATTGCCTACAGCTACGACAAAGGATGGATTATGGATAAGAGTAACTGGTGGAATTGAGCAAACCAAAATGCCCCTCCGTAAGGACCTAAACATATCATGAGGAGCAGCACGGTGTAATAGAAACTCCAGCTAAAGCGGATACGAACGAGGGATACATATACCTTTTGACTAAGTCAAAACAGAATCTCCATACCAAGCAACAAGCCTAAGGACTTCTGAAGGGACCTTTGCCTTATGTTATGGATTGCTGAGAAATATGGGTAATTAATTCCTGTCAAGAAGAAAGATTAAATATTTAGCGCATATTTTTCTCTCAGTAGTGAACCTTAAACCATTGGGAATCTGATGAGGATGAAGAATGACGCCATTACCTCAGAATAACGAATATGATCATGATGCAAGTGAGAACTTTTTACAATGGTTTCCCACTTGGCATTAGGAGAGGATGTCTTAGGGTCCTGCTTCCTAAGGAGTGTTCGCGTGCCAAGATTCAAATGTGAAAACGGATTTCCAGAGGAGATGGAAGGCAGCGTACGCCAAAGCCAAGATTCAGAAGGTGACTTTGGTAAAGGAGGCCGAACAGGGCACTGTTCATCACTAGCATTAGCATTCCCAGTCTCGTCTGCTTTAAGAATCTGATAGCTGCCAATATTTAGATTTCCTTCAGAGGTCAGTTTTGAGCATTCGAAGTAACTAGATCTTTTATCAAGTCTTTGACTCTGTCCAGAGCCGTCCGTCACTTTTTGGCCTCTTCGATGTGATATTGCAGGCGTAAGGGATAAATCAGCATCAACGGACACAACGGTTTCAAATATGCCCCCATCGTTTGAAATATTTAGGCATTTTATTTCTTGGAAAACAGATTCTGTAGTAGAAGTTTCTTCGACCCCTCTGCTCTCTAATGAAGTAACCACGTTCTCACGTGCAGAGTCTGTCGATCCCTTTGAAAGTGATGATACTTCAGGAATATTTACAGCATCTACATACAGTATCTTCTCAACTGTGGGGCTAATTGAGCCCGACACTCGTTTATTTTTGTTGCTCCCTTCAATATACTTACCGAACCTGTTGGCTTTTACATTCTCAACATCTTTGGGAATGCCAAGGAAACCAACCCCACGAAAGGGAGACCGAGGTGTTTCATTCCTGTAGGGAGACACCCCAGCACCTCGTGAGCACCGGTATGGGGATAACCTGCCTGTTGTTTGCAGTTCACCGGAACGCGTAAACCGACTGGATTCACCCTGCTTTTTTGCAACCTTATGCAGCTCACCTGATCGAGCTCCATAGCGCAATTTGGGCTTATCAACAGCATCCCAAGCAAGCTGAAAAGAGACGAGACCGGAAGCAATGACGATGACTTTTATTAGTGATAGCAAGAACATTGAATCTAAAGAGAGGGAAAACCGTAAGAACATGACGATGACTTTTATTAGCAATGACGATGACTTTTATTAGTGATAGCAAGAACATTGAATCTAAAGAGAGAGGGAAAACCGTAATGAACACCTTTTGGGCAGTTTGACTGTGAGATCGGATATAAGCAGTTTTCCCTGGTCTAGCAATCTCACGAGCAGAAGATTCGGGGACCTGGGCCCTAAGTTTTAGCCCAGGCACTGGACTTAAGAGGCACAAAGAATTCTTAAAGCATAATCTTGGGAGTAACCCGCAACCTTTAGCTGAATGATTACCGGAGTAGTCATACTCAGAGTCTTCATCTTCACTCTCTGCTTCCTCTTTCTTTTGGACATATAGTGCCATTGTGTCAGACCCGTTTCGATTTACTAGAAGCTTCCTGTCGTCGCTAACCATTCTTTTAAGTTCTCTTGGCTGCTCAGTTGGAGCACTCTGCTTCCTTGAAGGATATCGATATGGTTCTAGAGCCATTGCCTTTGCTGCTGGTAAGAAGCGACGCAACATAAAATCCCGAGTTTGGGGATCTGTAGAGAAGGTTCCAGAGGGCTTCTCATCCGGACCATCAGACCCACTCAGACCACTTGCACTGTAGTTCATGGAGAATGAGTCCGTAGGAGACAATGCGTCAAGTGCATCAGAATAAACACCATCCTCATCCTCCAAATCAGAGCCCCCTTCCTCATTCATCCCCCCTCTGGATAACCCCTTGTCATTTGAAGAATATGGTACGATTTGACACCTAAACCTGTCTGTATCATCACATTCCTTTTTCAATGGTTGTTTTATAATATCCATAACCCTTCCAGGAGGAAGCCTTGGGGTTACAGAGGCCTCCTTACGAGGATGAGGCTCCGGTCCACTCCCATCCTTGGGTCTTCCTGGGATCTTCTCCCAATTGAAAGGAATGGCAACAGGTTTTGTCACTTGATCCAACTCCAAGTCTGATCCACATAAAGGAAGCGCAAGTCGTCTGTTGGGCAGAGGATTCTCAATCCTCTTCCGATTCCTTCTATCTTCAGATGCTGATGGTGAAGAAAATCGCCTCACAGACAGAAGTGGAGCGTTAAAATTCAATTTTCTTTCCCCCATCCAAAACTACGACGAATGGAAATTCTACGCAGTCCCTCTTGATTCGGTGTTCTCCAATAGACATTGACAAGATAGCGTGGCATAGGTCGTCATAACTCCCACCTAATTTCATGAAAAGTGACAACATAACATGCAAATATCATCATAAATCCCTCCAAAAGCCAAAAACCCATAAACTCTGAAATGAAACAAAAGCAAAAATATGACCACGAAGATACTAAAACCCGTCAACATAAAAAAACAAACAAAAAGAAAAACCTCCTGTTTCTATACTTGAACTAGTTATGCAATAAAAACAAAGACCCAGAAGATGCACAATAATATAAAATTGATGATTTCTTCTTTCCAATTCAGCGAAATCATCAAATAACAACACCGGAACACAAGAGCTCTTATAGTTTCTCAGGTGTGACCAGGAATTAAAACTGAAGAAAAAAAGAAAGGAAAGTAAGCAGTTGAAAGACAGCACAATATAGAAAGATCAAGTTTTGAATATTATGATTTCGCACAATTTAGGATTCAGAGAATAAATAAGAAACCCAATTGAGCTGAGCTCAGGGGAAATCCAAACTAAAGGAATAAGAGAACCAGAATGTTAAGTTCATCTCTTTCCTCTACTTCATCTCGGCATTTGGAAACGTTGCTTCGTCAAAAGAACAATCAGTCAGCCAACGAAAGTAATGTAGGATAACTCGAGTTCATAATATCAGCGATTGCAGATTTTGACAGTTAATTCTGAGCTACTAAATAAACAACCACTGATAAGATAACTTAGATTTCACCTACCCTACCAACGCGATACTAGGAAGAACTTGTACTTCTTTTTGTGGAAATAAAGCGTCGAACAACAAATATAAAGCCTTCGCCTTGATCATCAGTAAAATCTTAACCAAAAAAACTTTAAGACGAGAACTTAAGTCTCTGACTTGGTTGCCCAAAATTAAGCTCATCTCAACAGCCTCTTACTGAAAGGAATAAATGCGGAAATACCGACGTCATAATGTACCAAGAAACTTGAAAATTTGCCGACAAAAAAAATGGAAATCAACCAACATGAATAGATTCCTGCACTGCCAAGACTGGTTAGAAGTTAGAACACACTAAATCAAAAGAAGAAACTATAACGAAAGAAAGTAACATACTGTGGAATCTCGCTTCTTGGTTATTTGGTCACCTAGAATGATGCCGCAGAGTTTGGACGAATGAGTGAAATAACGAAGAAAAGCAAGGACACAGTGTGAGAGAGAGAGTGAGGACAGGGAGGGAGATAAAAGCTACTGTGCTTTTTGGCTTTCTCCGTATTCGTTATCAGAGAGGGAACAGTAACTGGTAAACTGAACCATCGGCAGGCTTTATTCTTTTTTCATAAGGCGCGTTCGAAGTCACGCGCCTTCTGATTTATTTCTTTATTTAAGCTTTTACTGTAATAATATTTCTTCTTGCTGATAATTATTGTCATGCTTTTTACCAAAACTTTTATTAAAGCGATTTCTTAAGCTGGCCCGTGATTGCAGTGTTTTGCAAATTGAGATTTTTTGACCGTCATGGGCAGGGCGTCCCGTGATAGCTTTATCGTATAGTTTAGCGATGTAGGTGAGATATTGGAGGTGTGGTCACGGACGAACAGTTGGGATACAGGGACGGTCGGTGAAGGCAATGATCATCTTGGTTTGGCCAATTTGGGCAGAGACTGGACCCACAAAACTTTTAAGTGGCACACAATGCTTTGCCCTTGGAATGACTTAGTCCACCCAGCATTAATACCAGACGTGAGAGATTTGCCTTTCAAGGCAGGTTTGATCAATCCTTCTTACTGAGTTACTTCAATGAGGTCCAAAAAAAACACATAATTTCTTTGACAAGCCGAAAATTTTCGAGTTAGGGCTTCTTTTGACCAATCAGCCCTTTTTTTCTGTAAACATTTATATCAGCCATTAAGTTGGATGGGCAGCAGCCCCTAACTTGAATAGAAAAATTAATGATTTCAAATTGGTCAGAAAAGTATCCGGACTGGAACAAAAGAGGGACGGCTCCTCCCGCCGATCGACCCACGTCGGTCGACGCCAAAAGGAGCTATTAGGAACCAGAACGGAAAATTGAATGGCCCAAAGTCAGTACTCTTATAGACCTGCTTAGCTTTTGTAAGTATTTGTATTATTCTATCCAGCACTATAAAAAAGCAAGCAGCAAACTTTCGTCGAGCAAAGAGGATGATAAGCAACAATACCCTTCTTTTCTTGGAGTCTTAAATTATATTCCCTCAAATTACGGGGCGAACCATCTCCTTAATTTCCTAGCGACTTTTGGTTCTATTCATATGTCACCCGTAGCCGAAGGTGGCCTCTCGTATTTTCTGGGTGTCCGACAATCGTGACAATGGCAGGAGACTTGATCGTAATATTTAGAAAAAGACAATCCAGTACTCATCCACAGACCACATGCAGAAGTCTCCATTAGCCATTATAAATAGTGATAAGGACTAAAGTCTAAAGCATTTTATCTAAGGCTATATATATATATATATATATATATTAGCCAGTTGTCTGATGTTTGCAGGGTCGACGTAGATCAAATGGCCGGGTTGTCAATTGTCATGCAGATAGATCGCCGAACGAAGTGTTTTAAGGGAACGAGGGGATACAAGTTTTCACATGCTATTGGGCTTGATCAGCCTATCAAAGTAGGGAACCATCTTTCACAAGCATGGGCCTAGATTGAGACAAATTAGCATATGATTGTTTTGTTTGGTCCGTTTCGTTGGACGATATTAAAGATATTCATCCCCGAACCAATTAGAAGCAAAACCCGAAAGATACGTTTCACGTCAAAGCAACGTGGAAGAAATTAACTCCACCTAGTTGATCTAAAGGTTAAGGCTTAAGTTTTGATGATTTGTTCATTTCAAAATCTCATATGTATATAACAATCCCTTGGATCACCCTAAGTTCTTTAGTTTGGAATTTTTTTGATTTGTGTAGGATTGGAGGACTGCACATTCTAAAAATTAGTCTATAAACTGGCCTGAATACTCGATTACAACAACAAACAATGGTGCAAGGAATTAGACCAGTACATAAATATGGCCATGTCACATAGGTAGGCTTCTTTGGAGAGTGGGAAATGCAATTTAAAAACGTGATAGATGTTCAAGCGAGCGTTTTGAAGTTTCGGCCCAACGTAACTAAAAGTGCTGAGAGAATAGGGTGGGTATAGAAATTATTTTTCAAGGCACATGACACAAACGGGCCACATGAGCCAGCTAGAAGACAAAGGGGCCATACAACATGTAAGAATACAGTTTAGACCCAAAACTTACCTAGAGGGGGGTGAATAGTAAGTTAAAAAATTATCACTACTTGATACACCCTTATGCGGAAAACCTTATACAAATTTTTTAACAATAAAGATTTTTGAATCGTCCAGATCTGGAAAATCTCATACAATGCAACGAATGACAGACAATCAATATTGTTTAGTTAATTCTAACACTTCTAAGATTGCTCTGTTAATAACCCAAACACTTAGAGTGCTGAAAAAACGGTGGTGTAATCTTTTAATCCAAGAACCACAATCTAGCTATCAAGATTCAAGTTTATATTGAGCTAATCAATTTCTTAGCAATTATTAAAAAGAATCGAAACGCAAACAATCACACAAAACACACGAGATTGTTTACGAAGTGGAAAACTCTTTGAAATAACTCTTTCAAAAGAGAAAAACAACTCCGGGCTCACCGCCGGTTAACCAATCCACTAGAATGAGAGATACACTTACAGTCGGTGACTTTGTTTACCACAAAACCTTTGCTACACAACAAATCCCGAAAGAAGCAATTCGAACGACCCGCTCGAACCCGCACCAAGCAGTAGAATCCAAAACCTTTGGATCTCTCTCACTTCAATGAATCTTTATCACAACAAACTTGCTTCAGGATGATTGAATCTTCAATCAACAAACGACGGAACTCCGAAGTTTTCTCACTGCCACAGTGGTAATTCGTTGGTGGTGATTAGTTCATTCAACAGCACATGGAAGGAGGCAACTCTCTTGAATCTTCACTTTCTCAAGAACAATCTTTCTTCAATTCATCACAAAACTCTCTCAAGAAGGCTTCAAACCGTTTCAGATCAGTTTCTCAAATATTTCGCCAAAGTCGTATCTCACCAGCAACTCACAACTCCTTTTTATAACCCCTGGGTAAATCCACGTGTGTAACAAATCATTAAAACTCCGCGTTTGGGCTTGAGTCTCAGGCTCGCTCCAATTTATAACGTGAATTCTTCAGGCTCACCTCAAGCTCGCCTCAAGCTAGTTCAACTAGCTCTTAACCTCTTTAACAAACCTTTAACTAACAGATTCCTTCACAAACGATTTTTATCTTCCATTAACTGCTTTAACAAACTTCAAACTTCTTCACAACTGACTTCTTTCTTCTGGAACCTATTCTAACAACTTCCATAATTCTTCATAACTGAATTATTCCATCTGAAACTCACTTTGACAACTTCTAGGTTTCTTCACAATTTAATTCTTTCGTCTGAAGCATATGTACTTGGTCATCCATATCCATCCACTTCCAAGACACATCCAAGACACGTTTCTTTACAACATACATGTCACGGAATAAAGCCAAAATCTAACTTTAGGAACTAACACAACCCATCACAACACAAGACACTCACACAATGGTCTAAAAGGCCACAAACAAACATACAACTTGAAGGATAACAAGCCTATCCCATTAGGGATGCACAACCTCGATGTAGGTGCCAGTTTTGAAAAAATTGTCACCTACACCTACACCGTTAAGGGCAAAAATCGGCCCTTAGCGGTGGCAGTTTTCGGTTATCCTACATTTTATATTGAACCATTTTTTTAGCATTTTACGCACTTGGCCCAATGTATTTTTTCTTTTTTCTTTTGGTCAATTAATCAAATATGAATAAAATCTAAACTAATGAAATCCAAATTCCAAAATCAATAAAATTAAAGATCATCTTAAAAGATAAGATGAGAATTTAAAGTCCAAAGTAATAGAGACGTCACTGTAAGTATAAACTACTACCTTTTGAAAAATCCAGTTTATACTCTAACAATACTTAGAGGGGAGAATATGTGTTTTCCCTCTAATTAACAAATCAATAATAATTTTAAAACATGTTCAAAACCTAGTAGAGTTTCCCTTGGTTTCACAAGGAAAATCTATAAATTAAGCAATTGAAGGCGCTCGAGCGCTTGTCAAACGCTAGTCAAACGTGATGACTCTGTCTAAATTTTTTCAAAGGGTGCTCGAGCGCTTGTCAAACGCTGGTCAAACGTGATGACCTTGTCTGAATTTTTGAACTAAAATGTATTAGAAATTTGAACTAAAATGTAATTGAGTGACTGATTTTGCAAGCATGGTATAAATTTAATAGTGATTTGTCAATTTTATAAATTATAAATTTGGACAATTAGTTAAAATTTCATAAAAACTCTTAAACTCATATAGTGATTTGTCAATTTTTCGTGGTAGAATATCGACCTCTTGACTTATATTATGCGATGTACTTACCAAAGTTTGACATTAAACTCTTTAATTATAATTTCAATGCCTATATATATACCTTTCTAAATACAATAAATTTGTAATTTTTTTCAACCAAAATTCTAAATAACTAGTTCATTCACTTAGCAAACTTCTTGGTAACTTGAATGTAAGTATTTGATTAGACAAAACCAACAACAAATCTCAAATATTTAGGTGAAACAAAACTATTGAGTAGACTTTGTCATGCTTCTAGAATACTACGTCTTGATGTGAAATTAAAGTTTAAACTATTGAGTAGAAACTAAACTAAAAAAACTAAAAAAAAATCCCGATTTTTTCAAAAAACTAAACCTACACCGGCACCGGTTAGGCCAGGTACTAGGAACCCGGTGCCGGTGCCACCAGAATTTTCCGGTGGCATTGTGTAGCCCTATATCTCATACCCAAACATCTACTACGTACTAAATTCTAGGGGTGAAAATGGACCCCTTGGTTCGTTTTCAGCCCCAACCTAGGACCGAACCGAGAGGTTCGATTCTTGTAAACTCCCAACTGACAGCCGAACTGCCGATTGGAAGAAACGGCTGAGCCAAACAGGTTCGGTGGTTGGCCCGATTCGGTCGGCAAATCAAAGGGAGAAATTGATAAAAAAAAATTATCACAAATGCAGAATCCCAACCTTGTTCTTGTGACCTTGCCAATGGAACATGAAAAACAACTCTAAAAGTATAGAAAGAGCTTGGACAAGATCTAATTACCGATGACAGGAAAATCAAGAACCACAATCAACTACCAAAAATAGCCACAATTAACCACCAACAACCATCCACAATCAACCACCAAGAGAGGGGGGAGAGAGAGAGAGAAAGAGAGAAAAATTGTAAATCTGGATACAAAGGAGCATCAATCAACTACTAAAAGTCTAGATCTGTGCTGCAGCCTTGCTAGTGCCCTGTAGATCTGCCTCTTCTTCAAGTGCTCTAAAGTTGTTCTAGAGGGGTTGGAGGCGGAGAAAAGGGCATCGCACAAGGAGCCACGGTGGGGGCGTGAGAGAGAGAGAGAGACGTCGGCGGGGGTGTGGAGCGATGGGGGCGACTATTCAATTTTGAGAAGAAATGGGTGAAATAAGTGGGGGAGAAATAAAAAAACGTGAAGGGGATTTGGGGTGGAGACGTCGTCTCTCCCCCCACTTAATAATTAATATGTAAATAAATAACATAAATTTTCTAAATTATCCTCAGTTCAGTTATACAAATTTTTGGGCCGACCGCTGAACCGGGCTGGCCCAAAACCGGCCGCCCCAGTTGGTTTCGGTCCGGTTTCGGCCCAATAGTGTTTAGTAAATTCAAGTGATAACAGATAAACTGATCATGCTAAACAAATCTAATTAGGCCAAAGATAACTATCAACGTCCACTGCTAACGTTGGACTTCTACAAATCCACTTATTGAAAACAACCTACTCCGAGGATCCCATTGTCCTGTTACCCCATCCTGAATCTATGCTTCATTTGCTCAAGCAGCACGTACTAGGAAAGAAGTTCTATGTGAACGGTTTTTGTAGCTTGACTTGGCAATGGTTATGAGGCGGGGGCAGCAGGAGCAGATCTTCTGAACTTCTAATGAATATTGTGAACGTCTAAATCTATCCAGGTATTTTTAACCCCTCCTCTTCATTTCCTCAGCATCCAAAAATTGAACTCCGGCACTTATACCACGTTTAGTAGATTACAATATGAAATTGTCTAGCACGTCATTTATTCCCACTTGGTTAGATTACGATGCAGGGACCAAATGTCTAAGCTGCTTTGAAAGTTCTACAAGCCAATGAGCCATGAAAAATGAAGTGAGCATAGTTCTAATCCATGAAAATAATGTTCCCCCACACCATCATCTGGAGAAAGTATCTGATATTGCTTACAACATATATTCAGAAACCATAAGGCACCTGTTACAGCAGAGTGACAAAATGCCTGCCTTTGAAGAAATTGAAATAGCAATAGAAATTTCAACCACCCAACTTCATAGAAACTACAAATTCATTTTTCCTCTCTCAACGCTATGCGGCAAACCGATTCCTCTTCCACTGGAGAGGTTGGTATTCCTTCTCTTCTTCTTCGAATTTGGTCCATGGGAACTTGTGTTTAGCCATCTTTCGTCTCCTTGCAGCTACTCCCAAGTAGTCTCCATAGTTCTGCAGAAGAAGAATTGAAAAAGGATCATTAATACTCCTATGACGAATGTAAGAGCTACTACGGCTACATAAATCAGTAATTTGACTTTTCTTTGATACCCTGTGACTTTTTAACTGTGGATTTGTAATCAATTTATCAAAACGTTATACATGGCGCAGTCTAATAAAGGCCATATTTCTATAAGACGAATAGATCTTAGATTGAAGTTCGTTATGTATACCTTGAGACAGAGCCCCTCTTCGACATCACAGATGGGGTAATTACTTGGGCAGCAGTACTCAGTTCCGGTACAGCAAACAGCATTTTCGTATGGACAGCAACCGTAGATCAGGCAAAAATCATAGAACTCATATATACAGCAGCATGTCTCGTCACTTGGACAGTAGGAGAAGTCTCCACATTCACTTGGTGAAGGAGAAGGTGGTGGGGGTGGTGGTGTCACGGGTGGTGGTGGTGGCGGCGGTGGCGTCACTGGCGTTGGTGGTGGTGGTGGCGCAGTTGGAGATGGATAAGGAGATGGTGCAGACGACTCTTTGGTTGGGTAGGAAGCCATGGCATTAATGGCACAGACTCCATATTCTAAATTGGTGTTCCTTCTTATATATATGTATCCCTCCATTCCCCAATCTGTGCCCCATGAATTTTTCACTATCCAATAATCTTCACCATCTTCAGAACCGTAGCCCACTATTAGGACGGCATGGTCAATGTCATCAGGATCATCTGAACAGTCGCCATCGTAGATACCCTGAACAGATTAATATCATTTTCAGTTTCAGTAAGAACAATCTATATTTCCCAGATTTCCACAGTAGCATGGTTCAAATTATGGACAGAGATTAGACTTACACTGGTGTATAGCTGAAAGTCAATTGCAGAGCCATCTATACCCACACTAATGGGCTGCTGAACAGTAGCACACAAGAGAGCACTCTCTGATTCCTCTACATCTTCATAGCCATCAATCGTTACAGCTTTGGTTTCCTCCTGGTTAACGTTAAATACCGTCAACGATACAGAACATACTGGTAATATTTGCTAGCGATTGTCATGTTATGCGTATTAATACTCTGCATAATGGAAATATTCAAGTAAGGGGTGAACCAAACCTTAGTGGTATTGCAGGTACCATCCGTACCATCCACACTTGTGTAGGGATAATCGTATTCTGTGTCAATCCCACCATTGTTTATTACCCATTCAAAAGCATAGTCCATATATCCTCCATCACATCCCTCATTGGTCGTATCACAATCCACAAGTTCTTGTTCCGAAAGGCTAATGAGGTCTCCAGTGACTAAGGCGTTTATTCCTTCTATGGCACCAGTTGAGGAGAATGCCCAACAACTACCTGTGAACATAAACCGAATAAACAATTAGAAGACTCTGATATTGAGCTGAAATGGAAATGGCTCTACTATTCTCTCAGACAGAGAGACCCAGATGAAAATGCATTCCTGCATTATGCCAAGGCTACTAGGGATTTACGAAAGTATAGCAAACTATTCTTGAATTCGACCAAACAGAGTGTCGGGACTTGGTAGAGCCAGAGAGACAACCTCATGAAAACAAGTTGAAAGATCATGTGAGTCGCGTTATTGAATAATTATGAAATGGTCACGTCGGTTTGACAGCTTGACATTAGAAGGCCTATAGTTTATGAAAAATATTCGCCTATCTTTTCCCTTCCCCTTCTACTACCCTTTTCTTTAATATGTCCCCCTTCAGCTACCGAAAATGTTCTGGTTGTTGATTTCCATCTACAATTCAAACCTTCTGACTTTGTGGCGGTGCCAGTACTAGCAATTAGATCTCGAAGTCAATGAACTATGGAGCTAAGATCGTTTGTCTTTTATATATATGTTTTCACTGATTCAGTCTTCTTCGTTGAGTGGTAAGATACCCCAAAGCTAAATGTGTAATTGAAGTCCCTGGAACTTCCTGGTGTCCAAAGGGCGGCTCCATCCAGTAAAGAAGCTCTAAAAAACATTCATTATAATTTATAGTGGGGGCGAGGAGGGCTCAGATTCTATATCAATCCCTAAAAAAAGGAAAAAGATATACCGATTGGCGAAGGTGGGCTATTTGGGTTGTTGGGTGAAGAGGCCTGCCATTAGCCGGGCTAAGGCCATAGGAAATTTAAGGCTGGAGGGTTAAATCCAGGCCCAGACAAGACCTCGAAATATGCGTTTCAGACAAATTTCTGACCAAATCTGTGTATCTATCTTCTAAATCAAGGCAGATCAATTGCTGAAATTTAGCAATGTCGATCATTACCAGGGAGCCCTGGTGGAAAGGTACTTGTTTGTTCTCACGTCACCCACTAGTTTATGCAGATAAAGCAACACTATTTCAACTATGAGATAAATCATATGGCTGCAAGAAGTAACTAAGGTCAGTCTCCTATAATGCATCACAGATTAGAGAGAAGAATCCAATTCTCAGAAAATTAATCTATTCCTACCTGAAAACTATTAAGCAATATCATTGTTGCTTGTTGGGATATTTATGTACTGTTAGAATGAGTGGAACTGAAACTTACCACAAGAGCCTTGGTCCTTAATTCCAGTCACAATCCCCTTGTTCCTCCAATCCAAGGATGAAGGAGCATCGTCACAAGATCGCAACTTTTTCTGCATGGTCCCTCTTATAAGAGTGTTGCTCATCTTGGTGGAAGGCTTCTTCACCTTGGAGATATATACCTGCTTGAATTCCTCATTGCTCATATCGGCAAACCTGTTCAGTCCCAAGCGTTGCGCGTTGGGCGCTACTCTGTTTGCATTCTTCTCTATTATGTGCTTCAAATTGCTCCTGAAATTCTCGAACCTCTTCTCCACCTCCTCTGCTTGCTTGTAAACCCTTCTGTGCTTCGCCCTCCATCGTTGGAAGAGCTCGACCACTCGTTCCTCTGAGGGAAAGCTTTCAAGGTCATGACCCAGTATCGAGTACTCGCTCGGAAGGCTTGAACAGAGGCATGTAAGTGAAGCCCAGATGAGGAGAAGAATAGCCAGTTGAATTTTCTGGGCACCCATTTTTTTTCTCTAGTGGGTTGCCAGTGATGTTTGATCTGCCTAACATTTGTATTCTATATAGGAGTGGAAACACTTAACCGGACAAGCGAGCCTACCAGTCAGCTCAAGAAATTTGCACTTCTTTTTTCCGCCCAGCCATATTTTAAATCTTACCTGGATAAATCATACACATTATTTTATAAAGAGACCAAAATAACATTTGACTTCCGAAAGTGACTATACTTTTGTGAGGGCATTTTAGTAGATATGAACTCTCTTCGAAATATTTGGCAATCGTGCAAGTCCCCTATGGGGTTGTTATCCTCAATACTTTGCGGTCTCGGTTTCTCTGCTGTACCAAATTATTTGGGTGGTGGTTACTCGTCTGCTATTCAGACCCTTTGACTTAAGAGCTGGAGATTAGGAACCAGAGAGACCTAACAGTCAACCTATCTACACTACCGATTGGAAGCTTGGACCATTGGACCGGTTGTTCAGTACACGACCGGCCACCACATGGACGGCTGAATCCAGGTCCCACCCAAAGCACGAGGCCCAGGTAGTTAGGTTTTACATGGCGGGCAAAGTATGGGCCGGGCCGGGCCGGGAGAACTGTCAACTATGCATCCAGCTTGACAAAAGGCCTCCGTGAAAAGCTCAAAGTTTTTATCAACCTGTACTGGGCTGGATGAGTCCGTTTTGTATCAGAAATTTTGGGCTTGGTACAGCTGGCAGTGCACCCTATAAAAAAAAAATGTATGCAGTTGTTACCGGCTTCGCATGTATAGGAATAATATTGTCCATTACCCAATGGATGGAATCATCAAGATTTGCATGCAGATTCAACGATTGAGATTTAATCTTAATAAAAAGCAAAAATACAGATAAGAGCTCTAACATCCTAGCTAGCTCTTTGGATTTTTCTGCCCATATATGATATAATTAATTATTTTTGTTTTCTCTGTAGTTATCTCTCTCAACATTGTTAGCATAAACCAAACTACCATATTTCACATATAATCTTCAACAGTACCCTAAGATTGCATAACCTCGTGAACATCTCAAAAGCAAAAAACTTCACTTCTTAGTACTCGTACATACGCGCCATCTTCTCCGTCATCCCAGCCAAAGATCTAAGGTTGCATCGAACTATGGTATCCGCAAAAGAACAGGTATCCTCCTTAGTAGTCCCCACCGGAACATCTACCACGTAAGACTCGATCACAACCGTCCTGATCCCGCCTTTTTCATCGTCCTCCTCATGCAAGCTTGTGGTGGAACGATAATTCACAAGCCGGTGATCGCCGCCAATGATACTAAAAACCATGACGTGCGTGACATCGTCTAGCTTGTCGAGCCTCTCAGTGTTAGTTCCGGCTGGTAATCCAGAGACAAGCATCAAATCACGTATGCTTCCGATGCCACCGTTGCCATCACGCATTGTGCTACTCTTAATGAACAGCTTGTATGCTTCTGGTTTGTCGAAGCGACGGACCACGGACCAAACAAGAGGGAGAGGTGCGTCTATGGTTTGGATTAGTGTTGAAGCACACTGGTTTGGTGACAGGACCGGATTGTGGTAGAGGCTCATCATTGTTTGTCTCATACTGTTCTCTTTGTTCTGATGTTGGCTTGGGTTATAATCTAGAATCCTACTGCTCTTAATAATTTGCTAGCTGTTGTTACGTGCGGGACATAATTTGCTATTAGCAACCAAATGTTGTTGCGATAGAGTCACAAATACCACTTGTGTTCTTGGCTTCTTTTGCTTTGGATCTGTGGGTGGCCTTTCTTGGGATGTGAGTTCTGTCTGCAAGTGCTATGTTTGTCTCGGTCATGTTGTCTGTTCTATGATCTTGTAAGGTAATCTCCTGTAAGTAATTGTTGAATAATAAACTTTAATTCAAAGAAGTGTTGTGTCTTTTGGGAGATTCATGAACTAGTGTAGGTTCATCTTGAAAGTAGTAATACATGTATTTGGGTATTCATGCATTTGGGGTATTCATGTACTTGGGGTATTCATGTATTTGGGTAGTTCATGTATTTAGAGTTAATGCTAGGTGTAATCATCAGCCTATAAATACTCATGTATGCATTGACACAAAGCAAGCCATTGAGAAGCAATACAGTGAAAGAAAATTTCAGAAATAGTATCTCTTCGCTCTTCCCTCTAGAATAGAATTCCTTCTCTTTTCTCCAACAAAGTGGTATCAGAGCAAGGTTTCTTGATCTGGAAGATGGCCAACTCAACGTTTCCGTTTCAATTTCCGCATTTGACGAAGGAGAACTATGAAAATTGGTGCATTCGTATGAAGGCTTTGCTTGGATCCCAAGATGCATGGGAAATTGTAGAGAAAGGCTATGATGAGCCGAGAGATGAAGCTTCGTTGAGTCCCAATCAAAGGGATAATCTGCAGAAGACGCGGAAGAAGGACCAGCAAGCTCTCACACTCATCCATCAATGTTTGGATGAAGCCATGTTCGAGAAAGTGGCTAATGCCACTACTTCCAAGCAAGCCTGGGAAATCCTTCAGAACTCCTATCAAGGAGTTGATAAAGTGAAGAAGGTGCGCCTTCAGACGCTACGAGGAGAGTTCGAGGTCCTGCGTATGCAAGAATCCGAGGCGATTGCAGATTATTTTTCGAGGGTGTTGGCCATTGTGAATCAAATGAGGAGGTATGGAGAAAATATGGAGGACGTCCGGGTGATTGAGAAGATTCTTCGCTCGTTGCATTCGAAGTTCGATTATATTGTGGTGGCTATTGAAGAGTCGAAAGATTTGGAGACGATGGCGGTTGATCAACTCATGGGTTCTCTCCAAGCCCATGAAGAAAGACTTAAGAAGAAGGAAGAACCTGTTGAGCAGGTTCTAGCCACAAAGCTCTCTGTGAAAGACGAAGAGCGTGATAAAATTCAACGAGGAAGAGGACGCGGACGTGGCCAAGGTAGAGGAAGAAGAGGAAGAGGAAGAGGCCAAGGTAGACAAAATAATCAAAATGCCAACTATGAAGAAAGAGGTCAATCCTCAAGAGGCCGTGGAAGAGGAAATTACTCAAGGCAGAATGGAAGGCAATATGACAAGTCCAAAATTCGATGTTTCAATTGTCAAAAGTATGGTCATTATTCTTCGGAGTGTTGGAATTCTCCTAGCAATGTTGAAGAGAAGGCTAATCAAGTTGAGAACGAGGAAACGGAGCCTACGTTGTTGCTAGCCTACAAAGGAGAAGATACTGGCAAGAAAAATTGGTGGTATCTGGATAATGCAGCAAGCAATCATATGTGCGGAGATAAAAGCAAGTTCGTAGAGCTTGATGAATCAGTAAGCGAGAATGTCACTTTCGGAGACTTGTCGAAAATTCCCATCAAAGGGAAAGGTACGATTCTAATCCGTTTGAAAAATGGGAGCCATCAATTTATGTCTAATGTTTATTATGTTCCAAGTATGAAAAGCAACATTTTGAGTTTGGGGCAACTCTTGGAAAAAGACTATGAAATTGAAATGAAAAATCGTAGTCTTTTTCTAAGAGATGGGAAGAAGAATTTGATTGCGAAAGTGCCCATGACAAGAAATAGGATGTTTTTGCTTGATATTCAAACTGATGTAGCCAAGTGTCTGAAAGCTTGTGTGAAAGATCCTTCTTGGCTTTGGCATTTGAGGCTTGGACATGTAAATTTTGGAGGATTGAAGTTGTTGGCTCAAAAGGAGATGGTGAAAGGTTTGCCACCTATTGATCAATCAGATCAACTTTGTGAAGGGTGTCTTGTTGGCAAACAATTTCGAAATAGTTTTCCAAAAGAAGCAACTACAAGAGCAAGTTCGCCGCTTCAACTTGTTCATGCCGATGTTTGTGGACCGATCAAGCCTTCTTCGTTTGGTAAAAATCGGTACTTTCTTCTCTTTATTGATGATTTTAGTAGAAAAACTTGGGTATATTTTCTGAAAGAAAAATCTGAAGTGTTTAGTGCTTTTAAAAGATTTAAAGCACTTGTTGAAAAACAAAGCGGTTATGAAATAAAGGCTTTGAGATCAGATAGAGGGGGTGAGTTTACATCTAATGAATTTAATGAGTTTTGTGAAGCACATGGGATTCGTCGATTTTTGACGGTTCCCAGATCACCTCAACAAAACGGGGTGGTTGAAAGGAAGAACAGAACAATTCTCAATATGGCGCGAAGCATGTTGAAGACAAAGATGATGCCTAAAGAGTTTTGGGCAGAAGCAGTTGATTGTGCTGTTTATCTATCAAATCGGTGTCCTACAAGAAGCTTGTTGAACTCAACTCCTCAAGAAGCATGGAGCGGAAGAAAGCCAAGCATTTCCCATTTGAGAGTTTTTGGGAGCATTGGCTATGTTCATGTGCCTGATCAAGAGAGATCCAAGCTTGATGATAAAAGTAAGAAGCACATCTTCATCGGCTATGATCAAAGATCCAAAGGCTACAAGCTTTATAATCCGAGTGCCGGGAAGACGATCATTAGTAGAGATGTGGAATTCGATGAAGAATGTTCGTGGGATTGGAGTGATCAAGAAAAGGAAAGATATGATTTCTTTCCAATCCTTGAAGATGAAGATCCAGGAAATGATGAACAAGAGCTCACAACACCTCCTCGATCACCAACAATTCCTAGTACTCCGTCATCATCTTCTCATGAAGGAAGTTCAAGTGAAAGGCCATCCCGAATGAGAAGTCTTCAAGACCTTTATGAGGTAACGGAAAATTTAAGTGACGATCTAACTCTTTTTTGTCACTTTGCCGATTGTGAACCAATAGGTTTTGAAGAAGCGGTGCAAGACAAAAGATGGAAAATTGCCATGGACGAGGAGATCAAATCCATAAAGAAGAATGATACTTGGGAGTTGGCAACTTTACCGGAGGGACAAAAGCCCATTGGTGTGAAGTGGGTTTTCAAAGTGAAGAAGAATGCCAAGGGAGAAGTAGAAAGGTTCAAGGCAAGATTGGTGGCAAAGGGTTATAGCCAACGTCCTGGGATTGATTATGGAGAAGTGTTTGCTCCTGTTGCTCGATTGGAGACAATTCGAATGATTGTTTCCCTTGCCGCACAAAACAAATGGAAAATTTATCAAATGGACGTCAAATCAGTTTTTTTGAATGGAATTCTTGAGGAAGAGGTCTATGTTGAGCAACCTATGGGTTATGTGATCAAAGGGCATGAAGATAAAGTGTTGAAGTTAAAGAAAGCCTCATATGGCTTGAAACAAGCGCCGAGGGCATGGAATAGTCGGATTGACAAATATTTTCAGGAGAATGGATTTGCCAAGTGCCCACGTGAATATGCTCTCTATGCTAAGGTGAGTGAAAATGGAGATATTTTGCTTGTATGCATATATGTTGATGATTTAATTTTCACTGGTAATAATTCAAGCATGTTTGAAGAATTTAAGAAGGCCATGACTAAAGAGTTTGAAATGACCGATATTGGTCTCATGTCTTATTATCTGGGCATTGAGATCAAGCAAATGGAGGATGAAATTTTTATCTCTCAAGAAGGTTTTGCAAGAGAAGTTCTCAAGAAGTTCAAGATGGAAGATTGTCAATCCGTGAGTACTCCGGTTGAATGTGGAGTAAAATTGTCCAAGTATGAAGAAGGAGAGAAGGTAGACCCCACAATGTTCAAGAGTCTTGTTGGAAGTTTAAGATACTTGACTTGTACAAGACCGGACATACTTTTTGGAGTTGGGCTTGTTAGCCGATATATGGAGTCACCAAGCACAATGCATTTCAAAGCTGCTAAGAGGATTCTTCGTTATGTCAAAGGTACAATTGATTTCGGCCTTCTTTATTCATTTTCTCATGAATTTAAGCTTGTGGGGTATAGTGATAGTGATTGGGCCGGAGACATGGATGATCGAAAGAGCACTACCGGGTTTGTATTTTATTTGGGAGGTACGGCATTTACTTGGAGTTCCAAGAAGCAACCAATTGTGACACTCTCCACATGTGAAGCTGAATATGTTGCCGCGACATCTTGTGTTTGTCATGCAATTTGGTTGAGAAGGTTATTAAAGGAACTACACATGGCAGAAAAGGAAGCAACGAAAATTTTTGTTGACAACAAGTCGGCAATTGCATTGGCGAAAAACCCGGTCTTTCATGATAGAAGCAAGCATATAGATACAAGATTTCATTTTCTTCGAGAATGCATTGTCAAGAATGAAGTGGAAGTCAAATTTGTGAAGACCCATGATCAAGTTGCGGATATTTTTACGAAGCCTCTCAAATATGATACTTTTAGCAAGTTGCGGATGTTGCTTGGAGTTACCAAGAATAAAGTTTAAAGGGGAGTGTTGAATAATAAACTTTAATTCAATGAAGTGTTGTGTCTTTTGGGAGATTCATGAACTAGTGTAGGTTCATCTTGAAAGTAGTAATACATGTATTTGGGTATTCATGCATTTGGGGTATTCATGTACTTGGGGTATTCATGTATTTGGGTAGTTCATGTATTTAGAGTTAATGCTAGGTGTAATCATCAGCCTATAAATACTCATGTATGCATTGACACAAAGCAAGCCATTGAGAAGCAATACAGTGAAAGAAAATTTCAGAAATAGTATCTCTTCGCTCTTCCCTCTAGAATAGAATTCCTTCTCTTTTCTCCAACAGTAATCTGTAACATTGGTCCTTGAAGGCGGTCAGGAATGCAACATGATAAAATAATTAAATAAATAGATTCGATGAACTAGAATAAAAGGTACCGATCAGGTACTCATGACGTGATGTTTTGGACACGTCTTCTTAATTATAATTATTTTAGATAAGTGGAAATTCCAATCCTCAGCATGATGGCCGTGGTGCACAAAGCGCCAGTACAAAGTCTTGTGAAAATACACAGACGCTTTCTAAGCTGATGGGGTATATTCTACATATATAATAAGCTTTTAAACATCTTAAAGGGATAATTCAATCCCCCACGTACGCACGCCGATGAGATAATTCGGCAATAATAATATGAGAGTTAAGCCCATGACGACGTGGCAACATGCATGAGAGCCTTAATTTGAAATATATCAATCCACCCTGTAAACTACACCTACCGGCTACCGGCTACCACTTTCTTTTTCAAGATTTTCTTCGCTTAAGAAAATGAGATATGAAATGAAAATGCATATATGCCATGGCCCATGAGTGCTGTGCTACAGGCGGCCGCCTTGTTTTTGTTACTGAGCCATGGAACCTTATTTCAGGGGCGGTGCATGATTCCTCGACTTATAAGTGGAATATTACCATGCTAGCTAGATGTCGCTAGCTCATGGTTTGTACGTAATTGCACATGGTGATGATCATAGCAATATTGTAGGAAGCACTTGGAGAGAAATCTTGGAAGCAAGACAAATTTTGAAATGAGAACTCCATAGATGACAAAGCAAAAATGGAATTCGCCACGATCGATGGATGTATTCGGCCAGGCAGATAATATTCATTAATAAAGCTACCATCCACTTTCTCTCTCTTGCAGAAGATGACACGTACGGTTAATGAATTCATCGTTGCTGTCCTAAAATGTTGGAGCTAGCTAGAGAGGTTTACTTGATCATTAATCTGAAATTACATCTTTACGATGTCAAGAATTTGATAGTCGACAAACGGTTGCGGAGGCTATCCTTTATATAATTAATGTTTGACGAACACTTCAAGAAGACTGAAAGATCCGTAAATTGACAATATTGTTTGGCCACGATATTTTAGAATTTTTTTTCCAAAGGTTGAGGTGTTTTCACCGTCCATATATACATAGTTTATATTGCGAATATTTTGAATATTGTAGTTTATTTAAGGGCCTTTTAGATATTTCAATTTTAAATAATAAAAAATTAAAATGTTTTAGATCCGATCGAAATGGTGCACATTGTTATTATTGTCCTAAATATATAGTAAGCTTAATAAAAGTTGGTAATTTAAAAGTCACGATAGAAATGCTTTGTGAGATAAAAAGCATTAAGATAATTAATTTGTTTTAAATTCTTATAAAATGGGGAAAATCAATTCCTCCACCGTACGTGATGCTTAATTATTTGGATGGCACTCTCCCAACTACATGTACACTAATTAAGGTAGCCGAACTTCAGCCAATATGCTTCTCCATGTACCTAAGGGTAGCAAGGAACGCGTCCACGTTCCAGATCTAGATTTCTAGCTAGAAGCTGTAACTCGCAATATTCAGTCAGGGATCTGACGCCTATTGAGGGCATCCTCAAATCGGCAGCACGAGCCCGTTCGCATTTCTGTGCTTATATCATTTTCTGGAGCAGCATAGTAATCTTCTCTCAGTTGTACGTCCCTGAGAGTGGGTATTTTTAAAAGAAACATTAGCAGGTGTTCATTAGCAGTCCCATGGATGAAAAGCTTTCTCAACGTCTCACATTCTGCAAGTAATGCTGCTGCTGGAAGAGAGAGGGTCCTCTTATTAAAATCTGTGTCCTGTGGAGGCCAATAATTAAGCTCAGTGAGCTTCAAATTCCCGATCCCTCTGAGGAAAAATCGCTCCCATATGCTCAAATCCGGATGCCCTGTAGGGGCAGTAAGAGCATATCCAATAGCGCCCCCACAATCCAGATTCATTTTTGAAAGCCGAGGATAATCCTCAAGGGAGCTCAGTCCAAATGCGTGCGTGGAAGGCCTTGGCCGCTGCCTGCAGTCACCTTCAACTCGAATTTCTATCTCCTCGAGTACGGGGCAATCCTCTAACCCCACCAACGTCAATGAACGAAGCAGCTCCCCAACAGCAATCCAAAGGGAAAGATACTGCAGCTTTGCCCAAGTCCTGGAAGAGAATCTCTTTCCACTACAAGCGCCGTGGCTTCGAGTGTGACATAAGTCCAAAACTGAATCGTACTTGCATTTCTTTTTCAAGCTTGTATCTTCCCACATGGAAATTCGCTTTTCTTGTTGGATGCGTTTGCTTCCAGCTGGAGGATTTAGACAGCCAGGCTCCCCTTCTAATCTTTGAATGCTCTCCCACACACAGTCTATGTGCAATCGCTGTATATGGTCTCGAATAGGATCTAGTGCACGCAACGAGCATACAGCATTGAGATGCTTACAGCAAGAGATCTTTACATCAATTAAAGTTCTCGAAAGGGTATGAACCAATTTTCTGATCCCCATTTCTGTGATCCTGTTGCAACCATTAACTTCAAACTTGGCGAGTCTCGGGCAGCCAAGTGATATAGCTATCAAGCCGGAATCAGCTAAATCATCAGAGTTCTTGATAGACAGGGACTCTAACCCCGACCATAGTGCAATGCCATCTGGGTTTGAAAATATTCCCCTGCGCATCCCATGAAAATGTCCCAGCGTCAAGGATTTTAGCCGCGACAAGTTGTGATTAAGCGACTCCAATGCTGGCCTGTTATCTCTAACATTGTGGCAAACTTCAAGAACCAGCTCCTCAAGCAATGGCAATCCAGCACAAAGGTCCACTAGAGTCGTATAACTGATTCTTGCGACTTCGTAGGATCCCTCAGCATCAGGGTTGAACCTCCTGGCATTGGACGAGGAGGTAGCATCTTCAAGATGAAGGAGAGAAAGGCGAGGGCAATTTGAAGCAAGAGAGAGTATAGTTTCATCCCCAGTAAAGCCAATGAATCTGCGATCAAATATGCATGTTGCTAGCAACTGGCGGAGATTTGGACAGGCAGCTGTAATGGCAAGAAGTTCATGAGATTTGTATCCTTCAGCAGATGAACGAGTTAGGATATTGAGATGGGAGAGAGAAGCTGCAACCCTAGGGTGAGCTTCAAGCGCTGGTGGGAGATCTTCTGTCCAGCTATAGAAACGGGAGAGATCAAGGGAAGAAAGTGAATGGCAATGCTCAATCAGTGGGAGGAAATCGTAGGCAAGAGGAGTAGTAGGCAGAGGCTGATGCCAGCGGATGAGCTTAACATATCGTAGATTAGGCCACTGAGGAGCTAGAAGACTCAAAGTTGAAGGGTGTCGAGCGTATGTCGTAAGAGATATAACAGAAGGAAAGGCCTGGCCAAAAAGTCGAGCAAGAAGCATTCCTATAGAGGAAGAGGAGTCTAAGATCAGGGGATGGCCCCAAGGGGAGAGGAGCGACAGGTCAAGGTTGGTGACAGCTCGGAAACAAGTTGGGAGGAAGATAAGGTCGCGGATGTTTCCGCGGAGAGTGAGGGAAGTGCGAGTGGAGCGCTCCAGCGAGTGCCATTTGGGGCATGCAAGGGACATGGCATTTCGGGTACGGGTGTCTGTAACTAGGGAAAATATGCTGGATAGAATTACGTCGGGCAGGTCGTGGAAATGGACATCTTTTAAAGCGGGTATTTTGGCACGCCCCATTTAGTCTGTAAGAGAAAAATGCAGGTAAATATATATTTGCTGTGCTTCAGAAACAGGAAGACAGTGTCTTATATATAGTGGACGAATGGCGGAATGGGTTCGGGTAATGCATGTATAACCATGTGGTGGGGATGATGAATATTTCTTTTTTCTGGTGGGATCGAGAAAGAAGATAACGATCGAGAAGCAAAACCTGCATTCTCATAGGTAGAGCGACAGAGATGTATATCTGTGACCAAGTAAACAGTCGAGATAAAGATTCACAATAGGGGAAGGGTTGTGGCTTCTAAGAAGAGAGAGAGTGAGAGAGAATCTGTGAGACGCTATGGTCCTGTGGACATGGAGAAAAAGATGCAATAACTGGGAACCGGTGGCCGCAGAGAGACTTCCAGGAGATAGGGGACCTGAACGCTGGAAAAGATAGATATCCTTCAAGTACTACAAGGGTAACTGGTATAGTGGGCTGACACAATTGCCAAAAAGAGTGCTGATGTGGATCATCGTCTGCTGGCTCTCCCAATCTTTTGCTTCTTTTTCGCTTTCATAACTTCTCTGCTCAATTACCAGGCCACAAAAAACAAAAAAAAGACTTGCCTGCTGACTGCTATGGCTTGCTTACTCTGTCTTCCCTCCCAGAATGATCATATTATGTTTCTCCTTTGGCTGCAGTATATCTATGTGTTCGAATTGGTGAAGCACCTCATTCGAAACCGAAGAATGATTTTAGAAAAGAATTTCTCGAATACAACTGCTGTACTTCAAGACTCGAGCATGCACGGTGCAACTGAGCATGAGATCTCCAACTCGCTTCTCATTTGTTGACTAATCCAAGACTAATTGAGTCACCACGTTTAGAGTAAGAAATATAAATTGTTAATTGAACGAACCCCATAATATATAATGTAAATGTTGTTTTTCTTCGCCATATCGTATTTCAAGTAACGGCATATATGATATATCGGTAAGAGAAAATGAAAATGTAAATGTTGTTTTAAACACTTTGTAGAGAGAGAGAGAAAAAAAAATGAAATATTGGCGAGGATCAAATAGGGGAAGAAAGACAGATGAACCTAACTTATTTTGAATTTAAGTTATGTATTTAAATTTTATGTTTTATTTAAATTGTATAAATTCCCTATAAAACATACCATACTTTAAGCTAACATAAAGATATATACAGTAAACACTGCGAAAAAACTGGAAATTTTTGGGCCGCCGGAGATGATTACAGCTGTTGTGCTATTATTTTTTCAGACGTGAAAGCCCAATCAATAGGTGCCGCGAGGAAAAGTGAAAAGGGAAGTGGACCCAAAAAGGGTCCAAAATGCTAGCAGGACAAAAGCTTTGATCCTACCTAACTGTCCGAATGAAATATTTGAGGTACTTAGACTCGTTTGAGTCTCGTTAGTCTTATTTAACAGTCTAGTTTGCTTGAATTTATAATTGACTGCAATTTTTATTGTGTACTTTGTACTATGGATTCAAAATGCAATAAAACCTTAATGCATCCCTAATTGCCAGCTTCGCCTCTTGAGAGAGAGAGAGAGAGAGAGAATCTATGAAGATGTGTGGAGACGAAGAAAAAGATGCACTCAATTGTGAGTTTGGCCTCGAGAGAGAGTGAGAGAAAATATATGATGATGTGTGGAGACGAAGAAAAAGATACACTCATTGAAAAATTCGTGGCCTCAGGAGCGAGAAGGGATATGTGAGGCAGAAGGTAAAGATATATATATATATATATGAAGTAAGTTATACTGCGAGTGTCATTAGAGGGTACCTTTTGAAATTTCCCTCGGGCCTTTCCTTTTGAAATTCCTTCTGCGTTTAGATGGCTAAACTTCGCTTTCTTCTTTTTCAGAGATTTGTCTGTTTGTTGGTGCCTTCTGAGAGAGCTTCTTTAGGGGTTAAATAGACTGACTGAATCAGGATTAGAAGTCAACCATGACGAACTTTTAAAAACGATGCATGCATGTCATGAAAAAACAACAAATAAATGTAAAAATTTACTCTGATTTGGGCTCTGGGCTCAACCATGGCGGCAACCATGGTTTGCCATGACTTGGTTCCGCCCCTGGTTAAATATAACGATGCAAGGACAACGCCAGCCACATTTGTGTTTTGGCTTCAAAATTTCTAATCAAGATTGCTCGTGAAATTCTTTGATCATTATAAAGTTTAGTTCAACCTAGTAAGGTCTCAATATGTAACTTGATCATCTAGCATTCATTCTTTATTCCTAGTTCAAGAGAAATTCCGAGTATCATAGTAAAAATAAGAATAATTATTCACTTTTTTTCCTTTTAGCGAACTAAAAAGCAATTGTTGGTGGAAGTACTTATTTTCGGGTGGTGATCTTTGCCGGAAAGCAGTTGTTTTGTAACCTTCATTGCTCAACTGTTGGCACTTTTCCACGTAAAACAGACTGATGCCATGGGTACGTTTCTGGATTGGCTTCTTCCATTCATATTTCAAACCGAAAATGTTTCGGAAAAGTCCAAGAGTCTGGAATAATATTTTTCTACTCCATCACTGGAGCACTTCGGTGGAAGTGGGCCTTTCACAGGCAACGGGAGTGAGTATCAAATAAGAGATCATTCGAGAAAGCAAACTGAGTGGCCGGGACGGCGAATAAATTTCCCTTTACATGTGGTGAGAATAAAGTTTAGGATAGAGAAACCAGCTCTCCGTCTTCACTCACAGATAAGCAGTGGCGGAACCAGGAATGAAAATTAACCCGGGCGAACTTTTAAAGTAAAATAACGGAAATTTTTTTGTATACGTAATGTAAAAAATTGTCTTAGAGTTACAATATCAAAAAATTAGTTCTTCTAACATCTCTAATGCAGGTGTCAAGCTGATCTCTAAGTACCACGTGATCAATTGTTGAGAAATCTTCAGGGTAAAATTCAACAAGACGACATAATCTATCAAGATCAAATGCTGAGAATGAGTCCCTTGGATCAAGACATGTTATGCAAAGAAGTAACATCATACTTGTTTTTGTGAAACGATTATACATCTCCTGAGCAATCAAATCAATAACCTGACATAAGACTTCCACACGAAAATAATGCAAATAAGTAATTGTTTGCCCTCCACGCCTCGAACGACCGCGAGTTTGTATAATATTTTCCATATTGGGCACATTGATAAAATTATTCAGACAAAATGTTTTGACTTCTTCCAAAAATTGGGCTCAACTAAGGTTGTCCTAGGCTTAACAACATCACAATCCAACCTAAAAACTACTACACAAATAACATATCTTCCTCCGGTTTCCTTCACAATCCAACCTAGAGTTAAGCAAGAAATGAAAAAAAAAAGTTTTAAAGAAAGGAGATTACCTACCGCAAATGTCCTTCCAGCAAATAAACAAGTATATTGGCAAAGTTCAAATGTGCTTTCAGCAATGGATTTTGATCTTTACTACACAAATCCACATAAAGAACAATAAGTTAACAAGTAAATATTTAATTTGCTACATAATTTATTTCCCAGCAATGTAGGAACATAATTATCTATAAAGAATAATAACTGAGTGCGAGCATAATTATCTATAATAATAAAAAAGTGCAAGCATAATTGAAATAAATAGGAATTTACTATAAGAGAGAGATGAAAGTGACTGATTAAAACACATTCACACTATATGGATGTCATTAGAAGAAACATTGAAAACCCAAACAATCAATGTGATCTACCCAGATATTAGGGAGTCTATATGCGTTTTACTGGAAAATGGGGAGGAAAAGAAAGTCATTAGAACTGCATATTAATATAAGGTAGAGTTTCAATTTATATATGATAGATTTACAATAGTACTATGGGTAAATTATTCTTAATTGTACTACATCACTTCCCTCCCAAAAAAAGTAAAAAAAAAAAAAAAGACTGCTCCTGTAAAATGGAAGGGAAAAAACTACAGTACTAGCAGAAGCAGGAACTGAGAATGCAGAAAGTGCTCATGCAAAGGTATTACGCAATAACAAAAACCCTAAGCTCGTCTCTGTCTCCTCTGGTAATGCGGGTATCTGCATCGAGATACGTGACTTCAAATTCACCACTTCCAATATTTGATGGAGGCCTTAACACATCTGGAATCCGCGGTATCTCGAATGGTGGTAATTGTGAGTCTGTGACAAGTTTCCACAATTTCACTTGCCTTTACTTTATAGATGTTTTTTCAAATGGATTTTTATCTTTGCAGATCCTATTCCCATTAAAAGTGAAAGCTCATTAACGATGTTCGTTTTCTCATTTACTACTCAGAGAGTCACCCGGGCGGGCTTATGTTGGCCTGGGCCAACCAGGGCGGCCCAGGCCAACTTTTTTTTTTTAAAAAAAAATATACATTAATTTTTATTTTTTAAAAAAAAAATACATTAAAAAAATTTTTTTTAGGGGCGGCCGCCCAGGCTCGCCCAGGCCTGGGTCCGCCCCTGCAGATAAGTGATAACGTTATCCTCGTATTTCCGACCCTTCCAACATTACTTGGAGTTGAGTTAGAACATAGAAGATAATTGAAGTTGATTGCTGATGCCATGAAATTCTTCCTTTATGAAATTGAGTTAGCACTGATGAGATACCCATCCGGTGGTGGTTAATCAAAATTTGACTAAAGTAGGGCGAGCTGAAACAAAAGAAAAAAAAATTGACCTTACAAAACTGGGCATGAAACAAAAACACCACATGCAAAGATTTAGCATGTAACGATCAAAGGACAAGTACTAGCCACATCTGTGCTTTGACTTCAAAAGGACTAATCAAAGTTGTTCTTGAAGCCACTTGGATCCTTATAAAGCTCAGTTCAACCTAGTAAGGTTCCAATATGAAACTTGACCCTTATAGAACTCATCTCTCATTCATTCTCCTCTCCCACTTCATGTGAGATTCGAGGTATCACAATCTCTCCCTTAAGTCCTTGAAGTCCTCGTCAAGGCCCACCAAACCCACATTGATGGTTATTAGGACCGCTCTGATACCATTTGTAACGACCCAAGGACAAGTACTAGTCACATCTGTGTTTTGATTTTAAAATGACTAGTCAAAGTTACTCTTAAAACACCTTTGATCATTATAAAACTCAGTTCAATCTAGTAAGGTCTCAATGTGGGACTTAACCCTTATAAAACCAATCACTCATTCATTCCTTTTGAAGTCCAAGTCCAGATGCGACTAGTGTTTGTCCTTTGAGTAGTTACACAGCACGTCCAGAGAAAACGCATCTTGCACGTTACCATGGGGAAAAAAAAAAGCGAGCAAGCACTTATCGACAAGTGTAAAAGCCGGCGAACAAATTTTTAAGGCAAGTGAGCAAGTACCCTAGTCATCACGAATCAAACGAAAACAACATCAAAAAGAGACGTGCACTTTTAGAAGGCATACGTCAGGAACTACCTTGCCATCACAAGAACAACTAGCGCTAGAGAAAACATGAGCTTCATTGTCCAGCAAGGAACCAAAACACGACCATCGAGCAAAGAATAGGCACGTCCACAACCACATAAAAGGCATCTTGCACACTACCATAAGAAAAAAGTGCGCAGACGCTTTGTGAATCCAAAAAGGTGACCATGTCAGCAAATGCCCTATACATTATCTATCCAAAAAAACACACCTTAAAGCGACGTGTGCCCACTCCATAAAAAAGTCTTGCACACTTTAATAATGGAAAGATACCTACTTAAAAGAAACAAAGATGTTAAAGAACAAGAGCCAATTCCAAAATGTATGGGCACACAACAAATTCCCATCCAATTCCTGTAAGTGACATGCAGGGAATGAAGCAACATAAGCTGAATATAAAATCTTGGTACTCACGAGCTTATAAGCAAGTTTCCCTTGAGATTAGTATGACATGCATCTTTGAAACCAAGCACAGATAACAGCTACATCTTATCGATTTTGAATTTTACAAACTATAGAATGTGCAGCTTATTGATTGTAATTCTAAAAATTCTACATTGTAGCCTTTCTACTACTCAAGGGAGAGACCAACCCAATGACATTTCCGTTGAGAATCCAGATGTTAGGTTGATGATCTCAGAAGGTCCACAATGAAATCACAAAAAACAGACAAAAGCCACAGTTGTATCCTCTCCTCCCATATCTTGCTGTAGATTTCTTCAGAAAACATCTCCCTTTGTCCATTGCCTTTAACCTGCTCATAAATGTACTACACATAGCCACTACATCATGATAGAGCCTGACTGAATAAAATCACAAGACAAGAGGGGACAAGCTGAGATATTGTCTTTGCAACTTGATCTTTATGATGCATCTTCTTCTCTTTTGGGTGGGAGGAGAAGAGGGCTGTGCAATTAATAAAAAGTGAGATCGGTAGATCAGATATCTAGTGCATAACCTCGCAAAACAACTCCCAGCTGAAGAGCCTACAAGATTACATGAGCCTCAAATATGAGCCCCAGATAATTCATCTGAACAGAGAAAATTCCAACAAAACAAATATGAGTTTAGATTGAGCACCAAAACCTTGGAATTTGTTTTCTAGTTTCTGCCTTCTGGAACCTGTTAAGGGCATGTTTGGTGCTTTGAATGTTTATATATTAGGAATAAGAATATTTACTACTAGAATCAGTTTTACAAGGAATCACATAGTAATTTGTATTCATTTGTTGAGTTGCAAAACAAAGATGGGGAGACCCAATTGGTAGATTATATCTTACACCCCACATGAGATAATTCAAAATGTTAATATCAGTTTCTTACATTATATTTGTTGAATTAATTTCTTAATTAATGACTAATTTTTAATATAATACCGCATTATAAAACACCTGTGCAGTTTTACATAAAAAAAGCTGTAGTAAAATTAACTATACCAAAGTATATACAATGAGACAAAAATATCATGTGTACAAATCACTTGACAGACAATGTGTATCACACATTTACGCTATTGTCTCAGTTCTAGCTATAGTTTTCACTTTTATGAATAAATTATTTATGCGCCAAAATTTAAATTAGAATTTTGTATTACCCATTCCTCCGTTGAGAGGCAGGGAATAGCTATTCCACAAGAGAGAGCTAAAACAGGTCTTCAGAAGAAATAACCATCTGACTCTAGGTTCTGTTCTGCAGACCTAATGTACACACTATATCAAAACAAGCAGAGCTGGCTTGAATCCTCAACTTCTAACGTAAGGTCACTTATGGAGCCATCAAAATATCACTCAAGAACATGATTCCTAAATGTAAAGGTATTCTTAAATAAAAATAATGACTTAAATAAACAAAATACCTACGAAATGCAAGTTAGTTGGTTTTACATGGATTCCCATAGAAACCTTAGATAAAAGGGTGGGAACAAAAGCCAATAGTTTAAGGCTTCAATGAAGCCCATTCCTACTCAAAAAGTTGATATTTTCCACAAACCTTTTTCATCTCTATATTTCTTTTATATTTTGTCATGGAATTGTTCCCCTTTTGGAGGAAATGAGTGGTTAGAGCAGGTGTCTTCATTTTCAAGTATCTCGTTAATCTCTCTCTATAGATGATCTTCTAAAGCAGGTTTGACAAATGGAAGCTCCCACACCCAACCAGAAGACTAGAAAGTTATACAAGATACGCAAGTGTAGACTGTCCACTTTAGCTCAGGGAAAACCTGAAATCCAAACTGGTTCAAGTTTCAAGCCTTCAAGACCGCTGAAAATGTGACGAATGTTAAAAGAGGTTGGCAACAAGACCAACCTTAAGAGTAAGGCTGGCTGCTTTAAACTATCTCAACAAACCCAACCATCCCAAGCAGAAACATTTGAGTACTTCACATTTTCTTTCTCGAGGTACTCAAAAGAGCACACAACAAGAATTCAAAACAAAGTAAAGCCATATTAAAGTTCAGCAGGCACAAACTTCCAACCACCAAGTTAAGATCGCTAGGAAAGGCCTCCATAAACCATTAGGCACTAGATTACTAATTATAAAAGCTTTCATTCAATAAAATGAGTAAAAAATGTCAGCCTTCCAAACTAGGGATATTCAAAGGACTTTGCAGGAGACCTTGGGTCAAGAGATAATTGAGGGTTGAAGCATAATAACTAAAAAAAAAAAGGTTTGTTAAATGCTGTAACCCTTTGAGATTGCATGAGTACAAAAGAAAAGGTCAACTTTGTCCAAACAATCCATTTAGAGGGATATTGATCACAGGTGTTCATTCGCCTCATGACAAACTCAAAAGATCAGGGACCACATATGGGAGTCAGACACCTGTTAGGTAGAAAATAACATGATTAACCACACCGTCCAGTTTCTCCAGAATTCCCTTCTTTTATGGACTGCCAGCTTTGCTGGGATAGGAATGACAAGGATGATAGAGAAGGTTTCACAACCCTAATATAGGCACTCCAAAGTTAGAAAAAAAATACACCCCATCCTACAGTGTGGATATGGAAATAAAATTGCAGCGGCTAGCAAGAACCTGTCCCTAGCGCTGGAAACAAAAGAAGCTGAAGTCAAATGACAGGCTGGGGTCACAGTCACAAGGATCAAGCAACAGAGGAACGGTAGGGGGAGAATGTAAAGAGGCATAATCTGCAGTAGCAACAATTGAAAGGTTTGTACTTGCATTTTGCAGCAATCATATATTGTCACAAAAGACGGGAGGGAGGCTTTTTCTACCAACAAGCTCCTCGAATCAAAGACACAGTACTTTAAATAGTATAGTTCAAGTGAGAAGTTAATAGTTCTAAGAATCTCAACTGATATACACACTGAAGGCAGATAGTCCTACTGCTGGCTTGCTACGTCTTCAGCCATGGCTAAACCAAATCAAGCATACAGCTTGTAGGTTGATGAAATGAGCAGTAATTTCTACCAGCCAACGATAAGTATACCAACAAGATGAGGAGAATCTTCACAAAATGCAACCTTTAGAAGTCTATGTTCGCTTAACAGTTGGCAACGTACCAAACAATGCAATGCAGTGCAGATTGCATGTCAAAGAATATGTTCCTCAACCTCCTCACCCCAGTCCCCCAAGACAAAAGCAGGATCAAACATGAAAATTCAAATATTCAGATATATCACAAAAACGCCTGTATACAATGAACACGAAGATATACCAAACGAGTCATTGCGTTCCCAAGATTACAGTGTACAATAAATTTACCTTCTAATCGAGGAAACACTCCATGGGAGTCATAAAGCACCAAAGAACTGGAACCTGTTGTTTTATTAGAAACTAACAAACGGGGGATTGTTTACCCTGGATCAATATCCAGAGCAAAATTAATCCCGTAAACAATCCGCGACATAAACACCAACAACTTCCCCAGCACCAATTCCCCGCTACCTTCAGTCCCACTACCTAAATCGCCGTTTTCCCTAAAATCAAAAAGTATAGCAACCCCAATAAAAAGAAAGAAAGGAAAAGACTTTCCTTTTAGAAAGCTCTCGGGTCGGTTCCGTGCTGCCAAACATAGACGAGCTCGTCCCAACCGGTACTAGCGAGCAAACCCTCCACAAGCACGCTCATATCGACTCCGACCGCGAATTCTGTATGGTGATCGTATCGCCCCAGAAGCGCGTCCTCCACCATATAATCCCACATGCACACTGTCATATCATACGAGCACGACACCATGAGGCTCTGCCTGTGAGGCGAGAATTTCACCTTCCTCACAGCGTACCCGTGTCCATTCAACACCGAGATCGGGACCCTGTAGCTCCTCACGTCCCAGACCTTGATCGTCTTGTCAACGGAGGCCGTGGCGATACAACAATCATCGTACTTGTTCCAGTCACAGGAAAGGATCTCGAACTCGTGGGCGGGGATGATCATGGTGGAGCCAGGCTCACGCACGTCCCAGACACGAAGGGTGCAGTCGCCGGAGGCGGAGGCGAAGACGTCTGCGTGGCGGGGGTTCCAGATAGCGGAATAGACGCAGTAGGCGTGCTCCTTGAAAGTGCGGACGGAGGTGGAACGGTCGATGGTCCAGAGCTTGATGGTGTCGTCCCAGGAGGAGGAGAGAAAGGAGTCGCGGCGAACGGGGTTGTAGTCAGTGGAGTGGACCTCACGAGTGTGTTCGTGGAGGGAGCGGATGGGGTTCGAGGAGGGGGGCAGAGCAAGGTCGTAGAGCTTCAGGGAGCCATCGGCCACGGCGGCGACGAGGAGGGAATCGTGGGACTCTGACCAGGCGAGGTCGTAGACGCCATCGGCGGTATCGAAGGAGGCAAGCTCGGAGATTTGTTGGGGGAGAGAGGGGGAGGAGGGGAGGTCGAGGACGTGGACACGTCCGTTGCCGAGGATGCCAAAATTCTGGGCGGTGGCGACGGCAAGGCGGGACTCATAGAAGGGGCTGAACTTGACGGAGTAGCCGTTGAATGGGGTTTTGAATACCGGCATTGTGGTGGTGGTGGTGGCGGCGGTGGATTTTGCCGAGATTCAAAGGATTTGGGGGTTTGGGGAATGATCTGAGTGGCATGCTTATCCGCTTTAGTTACAGCTGAAGAGTGTGAAAAATAACGGAAATAATGATATAAAAATTATTCGGCGGTGGAGTTTTTTTTTTTCTTCTTCTTTTTATTTAATAACTATAAAACTACAACTAAATATATCGCAAAGGTCAAAGGTAGGAACTAGGAAGGATACCTCTAAACTATGCTTGACAGAAGATTACACCTTCTACCTTGATTGAATTTGGAATTACATATGAAATATCCCAACATCTATCAAATATTAAAAATAAATCAGCTGTCACAAAATTCTTAACTACCCTGAATGATGTCTAAATGATAATACAGAATTTAACAAACTTGGAGAAATGAAATTTGAAAATTTGAATGCAATAAACTTGGAGAAATTAAATGTTTGGTTTTAAAATGTTTGAGTATGTTGAATTTAATTTAATGTTTGGTTTCTTTATTTTTTTTAAATGGCTATTAGAGTATGAGTATTTTTAGAGAATTAAAATCTTATAAAAAAAATTCAAAACTTTTTGTTTTCTCATATGGATCTGTTTACTTCTTCTTCTACTCCTTCAGTTGACTCACCGACACCACGACCCCAAGTAGGAGCCGATGCTTCCTCCCATATTATTGGTGAGGGGCAAGTTGGAGGTGATGTTGATGTGTCAGCGCCACCTCTCCCAAAGAGGAGGAAAATTTCTCAATCGGATAGTGTGACTCCTGACATGGACGATTAGATGGAGGTATTGTTTTTCATTTTAATTGTTACAATATGAGTATTAGAGTATAAGTTCTATTATTCTATAGTTTAGACTTTATGTGTTAGTCTATTATTTTTTGCTTTCAAAGGAAAATGTCCATGATATTAAATTAAAGGTTAAATACATGACATGCCACTGTGGTATGCGCTAATAGCAAATATGCCCCTGAGGTAAACAAAATCTTTTTCATACCTCTGAGGTAAACATTCAGGAGCAAATATGTCCTTCCGTTATGTGCCGTTTGAAACACTAACGGTAAATACTGACGTGTCAAAATTAGACACGTCAGCACCAATCATAAATCGACAGGTGGCATTTTCAAAAAAAAAATGGGAGAACCTTCGCCGCCGCGGCTCCCCTGCTCAGGGGTGGCCGGCAAGGTGCCAACCCGGCGACGCGTCGCTCGCGCGAAGGAGGATCGCGCGACGGGGGAGCCCAGATCTGGGCTCCCCGCATCGCGCGAGGCGGCCGCGAGCCACCCCTGAGCAAGGGAGCCGCGGGGGTGGCTCGCGGCCACCCCTCGCGGCGCCCGCTGCCCGCGTCGGTCGCCGGGGTGGCACCCTGCCGGCCACCCTTGAGTAGGGGAGTCGCGACGGTGAAGAGAGCCCAGCGCCGCTCGAAGGTTCTCCCCCATTTTTTTCCGAAAATGCCACGTGTCGATTTATGATTGGTGCTGACGTGTCTAATTTTGACACGTCAGCATTTACCGTTAGTGTTTCAAACGGCACATAACGGAAGGACATATTTGCTCCTGAATGTTTACCTCAGGGGTATGAAAATGACTTTGTTTACCTCAGGGGCATATTTGCTATTAACGCATACCATAGGGGCATGACACGCATTTAACCCTTAAATTAATAATTGTTAGACTTATAATATTAGAACATGAGATTGATTGGTAATTAGTAATTTGGATTTATTGGGTGTGTTGTATTTTGTTCTTTATTTACTATGAGTATGCAGTAAACATAAACAATTATTTTTTGGATTTGGATTACATGTTTTAATGATGGACATGGTGGTGTAACTGTTGCTGTTTATGCAATGTTCCTTTTTCTAAATACTCTTTGTTGTGCACATATTTCATAATTTTCATTATTTTGTAAAGTTGATCATTTTGATATGGTGATGTTTTATTGTTTTGGAAAAATAGAAAGTAATCAATTAAGTATTATGTTATGCATTAGTTAAAATTTAAATTAGTTTAGTCATTAGTGACCAATATTTTGTAGTTAATCATTAAATATTATGGGCATAAATAAAAAAAGTCATACAAAACTAACACTACCATAATTATATGATAGTGATGTTTTGATTACATAGCCAACATTTTATTTCATTCAATTCAACTATCCAATTTGTAATATTTGTAGATTTTATTTATATGTTTATTTGTAAATTGTAAATTTGTTATTTGTAATTTTGTATCATTTTTCTTTCATTAATGTATGTATGCGATTTATTAATTTAATGCAATAATTAATTATAGAATTGTAATATGTAAATGAATAAAAAAGTATTGGATCTAATATCCAACTAAATTTTGCCATTTTAGATCCAACATCCATCTTTAATAACTAATAACTAAATTTTGTCATTTTTAATCAAACATTTAACATCCATTTTGGATTCAACATCCATCTTTAAAAATTAAATTGTGTAATAAATAATAAGCCAAAAAATCAATATTTTGGGCCCAAAATCAACCCATAAAACACCGCCGGACTGAAACCGGATGCCTATTTGGTTATTACCTGTAGCGGAGCCGAAATTTCAGCGAGTCGGGTACCCACCCCTACAGTGAGGATGTCTGATGCCTCCTATGGCCGGACCAATTACCTTTCCCTTTTCGGCCTAGAGGGAACAAACAGTACAGAAGATGGATGCAAGCCAATTGCCCACGGAGATCAGGATGGGCCTATGAATCATGGGCCACAGCCATCTAACCGTCTAGGTCCAAGAATGAACGGGCCTGAAAATTATATACGACCCATCGTAATTCTTCATTTCTTGGGCCAAAAATCGTAATTCTAGCAGCAAGTAACCCAAACCATCATCCCATTTTAAGTTACGATTTTACCCCCACCTCACTAGGTGCATAAGCATATTAAACTTTTAATTATAATTTATAATATATTTCCTGTAATTTAATAGTTGAATTGAAATTTTCAATTAGAATTAGAAGAAAGACAGACAATTATATGAGTTTTACCAAATTCAATACCATTATTAAGATTATAGATCTGCAACATCTAAAAGATTATATTACATTCCAACCAGTGAACCTGCACAGAAGATGTTGAAGGATAAAAATCTTGTGTGTAGAATTTCACGCTCGAAAATTGTGACCATTGATTTCAAGGATTATTTACCTCAATTAATGACAAACATGAAAAGAAAAGTTCCCGACTTTTTTACTGCACTCGCCTCAAGAATAGTCTGAATAGAGACGAGTCTAGGACCCCAAAAAAAGGAGACACCCTCATGGAGCCCGGCGGAGAATCTGATCACAAGCGAAACTCGTCTAGCTAGAAATGCGGATTTGCCAGTGACAAGCGGCTTTCTTCAGGAGCTTCTAGTGGGGTGGGGGTATCAAACATGTTTCCGTAACTTTTAGCATGTGGTTAAAATTGGGATGGACAGATTTGGGACCTTCCCAAACACCCCTCATTTAATATATGTTTGGATTTTTGTGGACTACATTATTATGCTATTGTGCTTCAGCATTTAAAATCCACTCAGAAACTTAGGGATGATAAATCTTCTTCCCTTTTGATAAGTGGATGACACAAGTCATTTGAAAAGAGACTCAACTTTCCCCTTTCCAAATTTTCTATTTGCCTTTCCCGAAACACCGTGTATGGCTAAAGTCCTTCCTTTGATTGGATAGTTAGCATCCAAAGCACTTTTGTTTCTGAAGTTTAGATCGAAGAGTCATCTATGGCATCTGTAGCACTTCGGATGAAAAAGCCTTTTCTTGTCCTTGGATAATGAAAATTGGGATCAGAACCCTGCTGGGATTAGAAGATTGGTTTTAATTCAAACTAGATGCATTGAACTTTATAGTGGGAACTTCTAAAGAAGATGCTTGGCTTGGGAGCCAGCTAAGTCTACTTGAAATGCTATAAAGCTGGCTGCCCTTCCTTCCTTAGGTGGAATGAAGGTTGATATGATTAATTAAAGTAGTACATCCACTTGAACAAGATTTTGAGACCCCCTAGTTTACGACTGTGGGATCTTCTACAAGGGAGAGAGGAACCTGAGAATTTGCTTCAGTTTACAACTTGGGTTAACGAGGTTATATGGATTGGGGCATACTCTGTTACTGCTGTTATAACTGGTCTTTTCAAGAACGAAGTTCCAACTTGTGTATAAGCAAATAGTTGTCAATGTCAGAGGCAGGGTAGCTTCATTTAAGAATGTCAAAGGTTCTAAACATAACAGATGTTTGCTCTGTTTTTGTGTCAACTGGATTACAGAGAGGTTATGATTAAGCAGTACGCAAGCTGCAGTTTTTTTTTCTTCTTCGAGCAATGCAACCCCAATTGGAATCGCTTATTTCTGGTCAGCTACATCCCAAAAGCCAAAAATTTCCGATTAGAGGTTCTCCTTGGACGGCCATAGATGTATTGACTTTTGGGCAAGGTAATCTAGCATATGGATTTTATGATGGAGAGCAATTTCCATATCAGAAACCTTTTCTGGGCCCTCCCCTCCATACCTGCTCACATGTTGCCCACTAACATCTGCATCTGAACCTATTTAATTGGCGGGCCACATTGTGGATGAGACATCACATAACTAAAATAAATAGGCTATCAAACTACCTCAAACAGTTTCGACTACCTCCTCTTGTTTTCTTGTAGCAAATCTCTATGGTAGATGACATGCAAAATGGTCCAAATTCAAAGTGAAAATAGACATCAAATCAACTCAAAAGGTAATCGCTTCTTCTTTAAGAGATTAGCATGAAGAATTTTCTTACTGTCAGGACCCTTATCTTTTGAATTCCATTGTTTACTTCCAAGAGAATCTCGGAACTTCTGCAAGTGACTAAGAAGAGAAAAAAAACCCCCACATTTCATTTCAAATATCTTATCTTAGTCATATTTCTTTAGTCAAATCGAGCATTTTGGTTTCTTGTGCTTTTATTCGGGGATTAATTTTAATTTCCATGAACCTGCAAGTACTCGGTTGCATGTATTGGAAGGATAATGATATAAATTTTCTATCTACTAGACAAGCAGCTTCACTCGAGTCAAAGCACTAGACGAAACCTAAACCAAGAAGAGATGAAAAGTAAAAGAAGTCTTTCACGCCGGCCCTCACTTTCCAATGAAAGCTACAACCCACATGATCTTGCTTGGGGATATTGAAAGATCACAACCTCATCTCAAAAGAAGATTTTCTCTATACCTGATTCCCCACTCCCCCCTTCTTCAGATTCAATCAACACAAAGCCATCTTTCCCAAAAAGTGACCCTACTGTAGTAGCCTCCTCACCAACTATTAGCTAGCAACTCTTTCTATCAAGTTTCGCCAAATGTCTGCATTGCAATTGGAACACGCGTGCCGGGTCACCCCTGGCAAAAGGGTCTTGTTTTCGCTTAGAGCATTCTTAACAGACTCTCAATTCTAACATTTTGGTTAGAATAAAGAGTCAATTTAATCAAAAAGCCAAAAAACACTCCTCAACAGCCTCTCTAATTTAACAAATTTTAATAAAAAAATTTGAAGAAGTGAGCAATGACTCTCTATTTTTAGAGAGTCACTATTCACCTCACTATCTTAAAATATTAATATATATATTCTTTTTTTCTTTTTTATTTTTAGAAAATTATTGTCACTTCACCATCTTAAAATTTTAAAAAATCCAATAGTTAGTAAAATAAAAAATTCGATCTTTTTAAGATAAGACAAATATTCAAAAATATGACTGTTACGATAAGACAAATATTCAAAAATATGACTGTTACGATAAAATGAATATTCAAAAATATAAATGTTAGAGAAACAATAAAGAAATCTTTGAAAAATAATATTTAAATAGAATAGTAAAAATAGATGGTTAAAATAGAGAAGCTGCTGAGAATGTTTTTTAAAAGTTGATAGTTAAAATAGAGAAATGTGTTTTTTAATTAAAGTAGAGAGTCAAATTTAAAGAGGCTGCTAAGAGTGCTCTAATTACTCGGTAGTCACGATCATGCACCAACATGGGTCACCCATGACGCCCCCCAGCCAGGAGGGGGATAGGGGCCAAAATGATCCATCGTCCAAAAGGCAACGCACAGAGTGAGGGGCAATTATTCATGCCATGGATTTCATCCTAAGCAAGTGCGGCAAAAAATTCTCTCCCACAAAAGCAGAAAAAAAGGAAGAGAAAGAAAGTATAATATAAACATCATTTGCTACAACATATTTAGGTGGCTGATTCCCACTCTCATTTGAGATAGGCATAAAAGAAAGGATCTCTCTCGCTCTCTCTATTTTATATTTCTTCCACATCTCCTCCCTTTCTCTCTCTATGAGACCCTTGTAGAGGCGGAGAGAGAGACAGAGAGAGGATCCATGAAAAACACCATAAGATGCTGCATCTCTTGCATTCTACCATGTGGAGCTCTCGACGTAATTCGCATAGTACACTGCAGTGGCCGCGTGGAGGAGATCAGCGGGACAATCCGAGCCAGCGAGATCATGAAGGCGCATCCCAAGCATGTCCTGAAGAAACCCTCTTCGTCATCCGACGACGGCTGTGTCCCAAAGATTGTGATAGTCCCTCCTGAAGCAGAGCTTCAACTCGGAAAGATATACTTCCTCATGCCGGAACCTTCAACTCCAGCAAAAACTCGATCGAGATCATCAACCAGGAAGAAAAGAAGAGAGCCAGATAACAAAGCCAACAACGCGAACAACGCTCTCGCCATGAAGAACCTATTGATATCCGATAGGTACTTGAGTGAAATACTCTCGGAGAAGCTCTCCACGCAACGGGATCGCAGACGAGGCCGTGTTGGTGTATGGAGGCCTCACTTAGAGAGCATTTGTGAGTCACCAAGTGATGTTTAACGGCGGATTTGTTTCTTCTTGTGATTCGTTTTTCCAGGTTTATGCGTTAGGGTTCAAAATTGCCATTTGTTTCCTTCATTGGCTTTCATCGTTCTTCTTCATTTTTCTCTCTCCTTCTAATGGTTGTATATATAGAGGTATAGAAAACAAAATAATGCTATATTCTGTCATGCTTTGCAAAATTGTGGTTGTGATCGATATTAGCAGTTTTGGTAGGATCCCGGCATCCGATCGGGCCATATTCCGGTCACCGTTAGGATTACATTTTGTGGAGCTTCATATAACTGTGCTGAATGAATGGGGGCATAAATTCAAGGCTAGCCGGAACTTTTTGTGGTGTTGTGAAAAGAAAGAGAGGAAGGTCCCGAGCATTGTGGGGTTTTTCTTGTTTTCTTATTCACAGGGCCATCTATGGGAATAAACTGTTACGGGAGAGACCCACTTCTACTGTTCGGTGAATTGGCACTACATGACCTAAAGTTGTAAGCTGTTTGTGCTATGATCACTTGGATAGTTCTGTAATTGACCAGTTTGGCCATGAACGAGTCAGTAAGCAAAAGAACACGTCAGTTAGATCGCAAGCTCATCCTGATCTTCGTCTTCTTCTTCTTTTTTTCCCCGCTTTCTTTTTGGGTATCGGAATTAATCTTTTATTTAACAAATTTGGCCATATATTATGATTCAATAATATGTATCGTACTTTGCAAGTACTGGTTCATCCTTGTTTGTGTCGTAGAATTAATGATATAAAGCTGCATATATAAATACCACTGAAATGGAAAAATAGGATTTTCGGGAGGTGCTATATATAAATAAAATAAACACATCTGCATTAATGAAGATGGAGCAATGCCACACGTTGCACCTCAAATTTGATGATTTTTCTTCTGCGCATGCAACATATTAGTGATTCATTGGTGAGAATTCGATCAATTTCCATCCAATCATTGGTGTTAGTGAAAACTTGAGCCGATTTTCATCCGTGAATCCTGGCATTCCCATTAGAAAATTGTGACTCACATGTCATTGTTACTCGTGTATTTTAGTATTATTTTCAACTTGGGTGGCCAGGCATATATACCATATTCCGGTGTACTTCAAGGGATTTCCACGCATGTCAGAGATCAGAGGACAAGCATCAATTGGTGTAAGGCCCGATGAATCAACTGTGTGGTTGTGAAAGAGTAGTGCAGGGATCTCAATAGAGCGTCGACCCAATTTTGTACTTCTCCATAATAATTAATGAAGTACTAATTTAGATGAACCATGGTCGCTTTCAGGTGGCTGAAATGATAGTCCCCAGGCCACATTGCTTTCCACCATAGAATAATGCAAACTCTAGCTTTGCACTAACAAGTGGGCATGTCTTTAAGTATTTTGTTCTCTTAGGGATGATTAGATGGTGCGAATGGCATCCTGTAAAGGTAATTACAGTTAGACTTTTGACCCCCTACATTGGCTGGATGGTGTATCCGTGTATGGTTGAGCCTTGAGCAAGCCCACGTTCTCATCCCACATTTGCAGTAGTTTCCAGCTCACCATCTGGGCCAACAAAAAGGTGTCTGAGACCACCAGGGATAGGGATATCATTTGAGATTATTATATATATCTGACCAAATGATCCGCGACATGTCAGACCCAGAGTACTGGATCAGTACCATATATTTTACCTGATCACCACAATGAAATAGGTCTCCCAGGTCAAAAAATTCCAATATCTGTCCACGACTGCCAACTATATATATATCCACTTATCTCTCTATATGACTCTAAAATAATACTCGTTATACTACATTTACAGAAAGCCAGGATGACTCTTTAATGCTTCTACGAGGTACCTAAGAGAAGTTTTCAAAGAATCATGGAGGTTATGCTATTACTGTAAAAGAAGTGATGAGTTATCGATAAGACTACCAAGAGTCAAAGTATTTTGATGGTTTATATACCACTTAGGTTATGTTTGTGTTGTAAAATTTTTGGTATTGAGTTTAGTGTTGGTATTGGGTTTAGTGAAAAAGTGAAGAGAGAGGTAATTTTTTATATTTTTTGTAGTGAAAAGTTATAATTTGATGGGAGAGAGAGAAGTTATATTGTAGTATTTTATTGTGAGTTGGTGAAAAAATTTGTGAAATTTTGTTAGCAAACGCACCCTTAGAGTAGATACTGTTTGTGTAACTGCATGAGTCTCAAAATTAGTCAAAACGCGCGTAAGTTGATCTGGATATATACATGATTAAAAAAAATCACTTTAGTTAAATACATTATATATGCACGCCTATTTTCTTAAGGATTTTTATGTGCACTAGGTGGGGTACCTAAGGAGACTATTCAATTAAAGTGGGACAGGACATCCTGATGGAATATTATATCAGATGGCAAATCTAATGATCCACATAAAACCTTTGAAGATTAAAGCTATAATATTTTTGACCTAAAGAAATACGCCCGATTTAGAAATTAATGGCAGAAGATCCAACGTATACAAGATTGATAATACAATAAAATTTTATTAATGATTTTAGTGTAAAATATCAAGATATTAATACCTGAGAATGAAAAAGAGTATTTAATCTTTTCATTATTATTTATTTATTCAAGCCTGGAGCTCTTTTTTATTATCATTTTATTGAGGTTGACCCAGACCCACGCGTTTGTCCCAAAGGTCTACTAAAAAGAAATGCTCAGTCTTTTCCTCTAATCTCAGCGGTGAAAGTCTGAAAGATGCCACAAATTGGAGACGCAAAAATATGCAAGTTGCAAGTCTATTCAAGCGGCGACTCGCACCTTGCCCGTTTCCATCGTTTGCATTGTGCAATGGTCGCTGTCTCGTCCTTTTACTTCCATTTCTTCAAGCACAGATAGAACGCATATTTGAACTTTGGAAAAATTATTTATCTGCATTCGAATTTGTCCAAATTATTGCCATAGTGTGTCGAATAATTTGATCTGTCAATTTATCATGACTTCAATAGTGGGATTTTTATCTATTTGATCCAATAGAATAAGATCCATAGATAAAATATCCCTTTTAACATAGGGAATAAGATATTAAACTTTTATACTTTATGATTTTCACGATATATTTTGTCAGTCAGTCTTGTCATACCCCAACTTTATATTAAATTCCACACTTTATATGCGGCAAGATTAAATGGTCAGGACCCATTTGTGTTTGTTATATATATATATATATTATGATATTTATTTATCGAAATTTTAGGTTTTAAAATTTTGAGAATCTTTTGAAGGTTGAAATTTATTAAGATTTGTGAAAAGTTTGAAGTTTATATATAAAAATTAAAAAATTTAAAGTATATTTATTTGATTGAAATTTTTAAATTCCAAAATTTTGGAGAAACAAACATCCCTTACCTCAGAAATTTCTTTATTTCAATATATATACCAATTAGACATCCCCAGTGCATTCCATGGGGCTCATGATCACGGAAAAATTATATATTTTTTTAATTATTTTTTTTCAGTCAGATTAGTAAGGAAATGGGGGGCGCGACTGTTTGGTAACATGTCACTTCATGGGCCATATGTATAAATTGCTTAGGTGGACCGTGGATGTAGATGCAATTACATGGGACACAACGCTGCAGAAAGAGAAACGCCTGTCTGTCGGTAAGTTGGAACAAAGAGAAACGCCAGAGACGGTTCCTCTATCTTCTTCTTCTTCTTCTTCTTCTTTTGTTCTGGATCCTTTTCTACAGCGGGCTTTTCCCTTCCTATATCTAAATTCTCCTTGTCTTGCTGTAAGCGGCTCTTTGTTATTCGAAAGTCGGATGAAGTCAAGAATCACCACAATGCTCGGAAGCCAAGTGAACCTGCAAGAATCACAGAGGGGGGTGATCTCGGGTCCGGAGACTCCGACGGCCAAATTAGTGTTTGAGAGAATAAGTATCAGAGAAGTAAGACTTGAGAGAATATCAGATGATCCAATATGAGAGAGATCATAGATAATAGTCAAAACCTTCGAGAATATGAAGGAGAATATCTGTCTATTTATATAGGGAGGTGGTAGAGTCCTAAATGAAGTCTTAAAGGTATGAGCTTCAGGACTCCTCATCTTACCTGGAGTCCTGAAGTCCCTAAGATCATTATCTGACCAGGAGTCTTGTTGTAGAGTTGTATTAGGAGAGCGCCACCGGCGATTCGAGTTGTCATGAGAAGTCCTCGGGTGGCTAGACTTCTAAGTGAGAGCGAGTACCAGACTTTGATGCGCGGTCGACTACTCAGGGTTACTAACCGGCTAATCAGCCCGAACTCGAGTGGTCTGGTCGGACCGAGTATTTCATGGCCCATCAATATATATATATATATATATATATATATATATATTACTGTAGGTAAATTTGGATTAAGCTGGTCCAGGTTATGGGCCTAAGCCAGCTTGACCTCAATCTAACACGTGCAATTCTCACATATGTCGCCCGGACACAATTATCAATGTAGTGAGTCGAGTTTGGGAGATGATAGTATCTTTGTTTTGTTTGAAACAATCGCTCAAATGTTGTGATGGTTTAATTTTAATTTATGAAAATTAATGAAAAATGGAAAAAGAAATGATTTGATTGAATTTTATTTATATTTATTATAATAAAAAAAATAATTTAACAAGAAAGAAATTATATTATTCTAAAATTTTGACAGGAGACTCAAATACCAAATTCTGATGTTGGTTTTGTCTTACCTTATTGTAAAGAACCGACAATAATTTCGTACAATATCGAAATTATATTAAGAACTATATACATTAATGCTATAGGACAGCATCTAATAGGCTAAGACCCAGATATCCATAAAATACTAATAAGCTACTAGTATAATAGGTTTTTATGTACGACTAGATAAGGTTCCCTACGGCCTACGGGAATTGCTATTGGTTCGTCTGGATTCGGAAGGTTCTCCGGTGTTTTTGATAAATTGTAAAAAATAGAGATAAATGTAAAACAGGTTTTTTTTTCATATACGTAAAAATTGAATTAATCTATGTAATAAAAAAGTATAAAATTAGTTCTTAATTTTATTTTTATTTTCTGTTAATCTTTTTATTAGATTAATTTTATATTTTTTAAGGTCGTTAATTTTATATTTATCCTATAAAGAAATTCGAATCGAAATCAGGGTTATGTTTGTTTTGAAAAAAAATGTAGAATTTTAAAGAAGTGAATTTTTATGTTGAATAGTGTTTTATTGGTGTTTGTGTAAAGTGGAGAGATAAATGATTTGATGTAATTGTTTAATAAAAAAATGTTGGAGTTATGTGAAAAAATATAGAGAGAAAATTTATGTTGAATAAAAAATTAAAAAAATTGTTGGAGATTGTTTAAAATGTATTGATTTTTGTGTTTGAATTATGAATATGTTCGGTGATAAATTTGTAAATATACTTAAATCCGGAAAAAAATTGTGAAAACCAACGTATCCCATAAGAGTAGCCGGTGGTGGTCTGTTCCACACTGCAATTTCCCCGCAAGCAATTCGAAAACTCGCGGGTGGTATTCTGCGATTCTGCGGCTCCAAACGGGGTTTTTCTTCTTCTTCCTAATCAGCTTCGAATGACTCATTGGGTGTCAAACAAAGAAATCGTCCCACGGATCCGATTAGGAGTCGCAGGGTTTCGAAACGTGAGCCAGTCTTGAAACGCTGAAGGTGATTTCATCCTTACAAAAGGCCAAAAAAAAAATCGCTATGAAAAAAATAAAAGGTGTAAAATTCAATTATATGTTTAATTGAAAATTGACCTAGAAAGTCACAACTCAAGGGGTTAGGGAACAGGGAAGAGAGCGGCCCACGTGAACGAAACATACACGAGGAGCTCAGTCCACATCTAGTGATAACCCCGCACCGGAACAAGTGAAAACTACAAAGAGATGTATATCGTAATTGCCAGCTCGACGGGACCTAGCCGAGCCGATCCGACGTCAGCCCAAGCCGCTAGCCCAATGCTCGGCCCCTTCACGTCACGCGCCCACCCCCGGCGACCCCTCAACGGCTCGACCGTACCGTATTACGCTCTACACTTACGGCTCATGCGCCCGGCACTTCATCGCCGCTCTCACCGACCGTAACCCTTTTTTTCTCCCTCTCTCTCCTTTAGCCCTAACCAACAAACCCTACACGCCACCCCTGATAACAAAATTCACCACCACAGAAAGTGCTCGCGATGGGCGACCTAATGGAGATTGTGCCTTCAACCACTCCGTCCTCCACCCACTCACGCCCCTTACCCGTCCGCGAGGACTGCTGGAGCGAGGATGCCACATCGACGCTGATCGACGCATGGGGACGTCGTTACCTCGAGCTGAACCGGGGGAACCTCCGCCAGAAGGACTGGCAGGACGTTGCCGACGCCGTCAACGCCCTCCATGGACACACTAAGAAAACGTACCGTACCGACGTGCAGTGTAAGAACCGCATCGACACCATTAAGAAGAAGTACAAGATCGAGAAGGCCAGGGTGTCTTCCTCCGACGGAACCCTCTCGGCCTCCTGGCCTTTCTTCGAACGCCTCGACGCTCTCGTCGGATCCAACGTGTCCGCCAAGAAGCCGCCTCCACAAGGGTCTCCGTCGGTATCGCCTTCTCCGCCGGTGGCCGTTCCCCTGTATTACAAGAAGACGACGCCGTCGCCTTCTCCTACTGTCGCAGCGTTGCAGCAGAAGAGGCCTGCCCCGACGATGGACGAGGGGTTCTTCCGGAGGAACTACTCGGCAATGGCTGCGGCTGCGGCCGCGGAGGACGACGTGGAGGATGAGGATGAGGAGGAAGAGAGGGAGAGCGAGGAGGTGGAGGAGAGAGAGGGGATGAGGAGGTTGGCGAGGGCGATAGAGAGGTTCGGTGAGGCGTACGAGAGGGTGGAGAGGGAGAAGCTGAGGCAGATGGTGGAGTTGGAGAAGCAGAGGATGCAGTTCGCTAAGGATTTGGAGGTGCAGAGGATGAATATGTTCATGGACACGCAGGTTCAGCTAGAGAGGATCAAGCATGGCAAGCGTTCCAGATCCAACGGTGCGGGAAATTTCTCATCTTTCTACGAATTCTTAAGTTTTTTTCCATAGATACGGGATTTGGGTGCATCCGGATATATTTTTATAAGGAATTCTAGTGGGTGTGCACATAATAAGGTATTCACCATTACATTATAAAACCCATTGCCTAGTGTACCCTCATGATTCGAATATTTTATGGAAATTTTGCACCTTGAAGATTTTGGGGTATTTGGATTATCCCATTAATTCTGTTGGCTTAGAGATAATATTTTAGGCGAAGTTTTAAAATGCTCTAAAGGGGACAATTGCCACGCTATGGCTGTTATAATTTAGCAGCCTTCTTTTTCTTTTCCTTTTCCCGCTTTCTAAGTTTGAATGAGAAGCTGTTCATAATTTGTTACGAAAGAGGCTAACTGTGAGCTGTCCCTGAACATTAAAAAAATTTCAGGCTGGCATTGTGTTTCATCAGCTGCTCTTGTATTTTGGGCATCTGAGTGGCAGTGAAGTGAAAATCTATTATTTTTAGAGTCATATTTTCACCTTTGAGGTTTTAGACTCACCATGATAAGGAATCAGTGAAGAATTCTCCTTGTTTTAAGAATTAGCGGTGAGCTTCCAGGCCATGAAGCATTTCAGGTGCGTAATGGTTTGATGTAGATATTAGATTATTGGGGATGGATCCTTACTGTTAAATGGCTTTTAAAGGTTGGGGCTTTGGTTCTGCATCTGTGCTTCAGTTAGTCTTCAAGATGGAATGCCTTCTGGAAGATTGAAATGATGGTGTTAAATCATATAATTGGATTGCCTTGTCATGACGGAATGTTCTGTAAGGAGTTACTTCGAGTGAGAGATTGGATAACCATGCTCAACTTCTTATGATGGTCTCTTGGATAGTGATGACTCAATGATATTTGATTATTAGCTCTAGGTCAAAATTTTTGTTTTGGAGAGTTTCCATGTAGTTTAGGTACAGTGGTAGGAATATACTGCCTTAGTCATGGTTTGGATGATCATAGATTGCTCATCCATATTGAGTACGTGTTGCTTTATTCTCCCTCTTATTTTAGAGGAGCTTTCTAATTATCTCTTGGTATTTGCTATCCGCTGTGTTTTTTCATGGTCGGCTTGTGTGGTAGTCTGATGAGATGGAACCATGAACAAGTGGTTTAGATACAGGGTCATTGCTTGGCGTATGCCCATTATTTGCATTGCTTGGGGTACTTTTCCTATGTACTGCGATTGTATTAGTTGGACATGAGAACGATATGCACAACACTAACTTAGAGGAAGCAATATGTAATGGGGAAGTATAGAATTCCAAGGTTGAAATTATAAAATTTGAAGTAGTTAGAAGAGCCTGCAGAAAGTGGTTGTTGGTGCCATAAGGTGTGTGAAGATTTCTTTGGATATTTCAGTTTTATGGTCAGAATTGACAAATGAAGTAGTATGTACCTAGTTAAATGAGGTGTACTTTCTTTCCCTCTTGACATAGGTGTGGTTTGGTGCATGTTAAACATGCAAAATGTGCTACGTGGTTATTGCACGAAAGTGCCAATGAAGTTATTAGTGGCTAGGCACCCTGGAAGGTTGGTTGAGTCACCAGGATCTGAAATTCAGAGGGACTAGCAGAGAAATACTCAGGATGCTTTGAGGCTGCTAAAAGACGGTGGTCATAATGATTGTGTTTTGGATTTCCCTGAGCATAGGAGCTACTTTATTTCCTATAATGTTGCTTGCAAATGACAGTGGACCCTCGCAATCTTCTGAGTTTTCATTAGTGGGAAGAATTCTTATGCCAAACCCTTGCATACCTACTTGGTTTGAAGTAGGTTAAAGAACTTTTGTATCTGGTCAGTCATGTGATGTGTCCTGTTCTCACTAATTTGCAATTTAATTGATTAGGGTCTGGGGGTAACACATTGAATCGGCTGCAGCAGGTTCATAGTGGGTGTTTTCATGGTGGAATTATTGTGCTTCTTATGCCCATAACCTAACAGAGGAGAAATATTGATATGGTTCGTTGGTAGCCTTCCTGTCTCATCCCTATGGGGATGGGGTTGGTATCTGTTAATCAGGTTGCAGGTGCAATTTCATAAGGAACGTTTAAACCTAAGCACTCTACTTTTTGTCGTCATTTCTTTTGGTTTTTGTTGGGGGTGTGACCTTGACTTCCATCAGTCATGTTGGGTTGGAAGAACTGTCTCGAACCTGCTTGTTGCCTGCCCCAGTTCGGCCAATGCAAAAATGCCAGTTCCATTGGAGTCTCTGTCATGAGGTATTGGAACATTCTTTTTCTTGCGCGATCGATATAGGGGAACAATTACCATTTGGTTGGGTGTACTAACAACATTATGTGCTCATTAGAAGCTAATGCAAAATTTTAAATGTGGAACCCATCTGGGAAACCTGTAGCCTATCTTGTAGATGTGATATGCTAAGGACATGATTGTCTTCTGTTTCTGTGAGGACCAAGGTGCAAGTCTTAACCAGTGAACTGTGTTTTTCCGTGTATATTTGAAAATAATGGCGCCATCATCTGGGTTGCCTTCTCTGGGACTTACCTATGCACTTCGTGGTGTTTCTGTTATCTCATTTTTCTGGCAATCCCAATATATTGTATCTGTTACCAAAGGAACAATGTGTTTGTATCATGATGCACCGAATGGCCTTGGTGATTGTAGAGTCTTTCTTTTCCCTTTCGTTTTGCTTACTTTTTTCTTTTTGCCCCGCCTGTGGAGGAGAGATATTTTAGATACTTGAATTAGAAACTTTGAGATATACTTGGTTGATTGTTGTAGTTTACTGACCTGTATTGTATGTCTGTAGACCATTAGATACTTGCATGAGCTTGTATATTATTTTTAGGATAATGTTGACATCTTTATGGGGCTAAATTGCTAACTAGATGATTTTATTTAGGTGGTCAATGGCTTTTCAGTTATGTAAAACAGGATGTTTCCGAGTGGCTGCAGATAGATAATGGCTTGCAATGATCTTTGCTTTGAGTTGCATGTAAAACCTTATTTAGGCACCATTCGACATGATTATGGTTTTTCAATCTGTGTTCAACATCCAAAGCAAGAAGAAAAAATTTAGACAGACTTCAAAGATAGCAGACTTTTAGTTTCTTGGCATCTTGAATTGCCTGGAGGGGGAGGGATTGGTTTTCCCTAAATATAAAACCTAACTCCTTTTCGGGACATTCCTTGCTTAGTTCATCTGCTTGTTTTCCAGGGAAGTCATATCTTTTAGACACTGACAACGAATATAATAGCTGGATTTGTAGCCCCCCTTTCCTGGATAATTATCCTTATTCTGCCACTGATAAGAAAATGATAATGGTGTGTTCACCATGGTAGTAGTTTTGCATATGAAAATGCCAGTTCGCAATCGTACGTACAATTGCTTATTAATGGCGAGGGTTTTAGTTGGATCCGTTGTTGTATTTCTAGTTTCATTTTTGTCACTGATGAGTTAGAAACTATGGCCTATACCAAAAATACACAGCTTAATGGATGAGAAATCCTGATTGTGCCTGTGAGTGGTTCATTTTTCTTTAATGTTAGTTTTCCTATCTATTCTGAATTTTGGTTTTTGTCACAGATATCTATAGCTAGCCAAGTGAGGGGCAGCTTTGTTTGGGAAGCATGTGTAGCACCTTGATTTTACAATTGTTGGAACGAAGTACATATAATTTCAGCAGATACATTCATCTGAAAATCTCCCGCAGATGAGGTTTCAGAGTTATCCGAAGTCGTCTTTAGCTTGGCCCCTTTTTTTCCCTTCTAGTTATAACTCAATTTGGGCGGCTGCACTAGGCCTAAGTATGGTCCAATGTATTGACTCTAGCTGTAATAGCCTCTTGATTTGAAGTGCTGCAGCATTTAGCTTGATCTGTCATATATATAGGCTAGTTCAGGAGTTCTTTTCCCCACGATTCTCATATTCGATATTAAAATCTTGGTATGTTGTGAAATTTTCATTGCCATTATATGCATGTAATCTCGTCTACAGAGATGGAAAGCACACTTGCAAATCAGTCTACAGATCAGCAGTGGTTCATCATCAAGCATGCATGCTTGGCGTGTGACTTGAGCGGCAGCATCAGATAATCACGATTGGCCCATATGATACAATATTTAATGACCACCTACTCTCAACGGTTCCTCTTGTTGGGTTGTGTCGTCTGGTCATCGCAACTGTGTGAGATTTTTGGGTGGGTGCCGAGTAGTACATGTCGAAATTATGGCCTCTTTTGTTGAAACTTGAAAGTGGAACCAGCTGCCAGCTGGAACCAAATGAAACCTCGACGAGGTTATCGCGGCCATTCACAGTCGACGAACTCATCACTAACCTTTCATTATCCATGAAGCTTGTAACTAGATTTCCTTCAATGAAGGTTTCATAACACAGCCTAATCATAGGAAAGGACTCTTGCCAATCAAGACCTGATTGGTATCAAACTTTGATAGAACAAATATAGAATGGTAGAAACATGTAGAAGGCTCTCGATCTGAAATGGCGACATCAAGACAAGGCTCTCTGTGTGCTCTAATTTAGAAAGATAAGAGTGAAGTTAGGGTTGAAAACTTTCTATAGTTACACATAATGTTAACTCATCTATTGTTTTGCTTAGAAAAAAAAACATATGATCTATTGTTCTAAAAGCTTAACAAAAACACGAGGTATTTGAGCATGAAAATATTCCAAATTATGAAAGTTCCACATAGGCGAGTGAACTCTAGGCCGTAGACTCATGTGAAGGCATAACAGATGTGGCAAGTACCACACGGGATGTTAGGTTATTAAGTGGAACTGGAATTCATAAGCAATTCAACAGTAATTGTAATCTCTACAATTAGTCAATATTCCAGGGTATTCAACGTAAACCTAAACTAATTAGTACTTTCCAAAACGCGCGCGACTAGTTATATCAGAACTCTTTTTTGTTGTAGTTTCGTCCAAATGATATAATGGACAACACAGGATAGGGGAACATTGTTGAAGAATCTGGTTTAGACCCTAAAGGAGAAGTCTTTGGATCAGGGCTATTCATTTTCTATTTCATGGTGGGAGCTTTTTAAAATGATTTTGAAGTAGTTATCTAAGATATAGTTTAGTTTAGTCTGGGGTGCTTTTATGCTACCAGATGAGTCATCTCTGAAGTGAAATATCAACTGAAAACTCCATTGTAGAAACTGGGTATTTTTTTTTAAAAACAAACATAAATGCATCTCTTCGCTCAATTAATTATATATGTAGAAGAAGTAATATAGGGTAGGCATGTATAATGTTGCCAACATTTTTACAAATTCTAGGCTGCAATAAGAACTTACAAGGTGGACGTAGATTTCTAATAAATTACAGGCGTCTGCGCTCTGAGACTATCATGCTTCAACCCATTATTCAAATTCGACACTAACATACACCTTTTTCAAATGAGAGGATCATGTCTTGAAGCACAAGTGAGACTTGGCGCTTGGTTTTTCTGAAAGCTTCTCCTGATCTGTGGACCTCTGGTTGTTTGATCCTGCAAAAACATATTTAGCTAAACTTCAATAAGATTTAAGCTCCCGTCAAGGAGATTTTCTTTTCCAGATATGTTAGTGTGTACATATATTCCTCAAAGTAATCTATGCATGCAGGGTCCGGGCATCGTCCGCACTCATAAAATATGAGTAGAAATCTCCAAAATATCATTGCAACTTGCTCAACAGTCAACAGAAGATCGATTTTATGAGTTTCCGTTCCAACATCCAGACCGGTAATTAAAGAAGCCAAATATCAGATGCATATGAAATTGCTTGACCAAATGGTATGTACCTAGCTACTATGTACATAATGCTCTAGGGGTAAGTTGATCGACTAGCTAGCTTATAATCAGCCTAGCCCGGATGTCCACTAATGATTCTTGAAGAAATACCCGCTGGAGATCACCAATTTTCAATTCTGGTCTCCCATTTAACTTCGTTTCTGCAGTCTAAGATCGAGCTCAGAAGTCCAACAAACCTCCGTCCTCAAGGATTTGTCAGAATAACTATTCCGCGTGTGTGATTCTGGTCTGCCACACCCAGAAATGATCACTGCTTAAAATAATCAGACATTCTATACAAGTTGTAGCATATTGGTGGCGTCTCCAGCAGTAACTAAGGAAAACCACCTTCTGTTATCGTTCAGGAGTGTGCCTAGCTATAGCTATGCCCACTGTCTCTGAGAGTTAAACATTTATTCATTCTACCATCTAGCATCTGATCAGCTGATGAAAGGTGTATGTGTCAAAGTCGTAATCAAAGTTTCCAAAAGATTCTGCAAATACCCTTACTTTGGAATCCATCCTTGTCTGTGCTAGCTAGTAAAATCCTTAAAAGTGCAACCCTATGTAGAGGGAAGTATATAGCATCACCTGATTACACTTTCTATTAAGCCATAATATTATGTTATAGCTATGGCGTTTACAGGACAATATATATACATACGGGGAATCTTCACTTCTTACTCCCTAACTATCAATCAAATGTCGTTTGAGTCCATAAACTACCAATTTCATCACATTTACCTCCAAACTACCAAAATGCATCAATATTCGCCATCTAGTAAGATCTCAAGGTTGAAATTCATAGAAAATAAGCTACGTGGCATAATATCGATGGTTGGATCTTATGACAGGTCAAACATTAATGAATTTTGATAGTTTGAGGGCTCAATGTGATGAAATTGGTAGTTTGTAGACTCAAAATGAAAATTGTTCCATAGTTTGTGGGTGAAATTGATGTTTTCCCAATATATTTCCAATTAAAGATTTACTAGTACATGTAATATTGCAAACATTCACTAGATCAAGAGATAAAAGTCTCGAGAAATAGTAAAGGAGCAATAAATCTAGCTTTAGTGCTGGTAACATCAATTGCTTGGTTATGTGATATATATGCAATTGGATAGTACAACTCTCGTATTTTTAACTACATGAACGATTTACTAAAACCCACCAATTGAAAGTGCCAACCTGCATGAAGGTATTTAATTTCTCATTTGCCATTCTTTTGGGGTAAATTGTCGGCTTATATTCCCAAAAAGGGCTGTACAACAGCCTAATTTGTTTATGATACCTAAAAGGTTACAGACATAATGCATAAAAGAATTATACCAGTCGGGTCAGCAACCCATCAGAAGTCTCAAGATGAAAACATGACAAGCCTCAGTCAAGTACACCCAACAAGTAAGCAATAGAAACACATAGATGACAACCAGACAAGCTAGTACCCAACAACTAAAAAAGAGAAACATGTACCACCAGAATACAAGGATGCATGACAGCAATTAGAAACCTCAGTCAACAGCAAGGATGTCTCCAGGCCGAAAGCCCCACCAAGCTAGCCGAGTTCACTTCAACTATTAATTAGTCCTCATTTGCCATTGTTATTTACAATGCTTAAACAAGTATATATGCATCCATCGACTTCAGCTTTGACAAGGAGACAATGGAATGGCCCGGTTGAAGCATTAAAATCATGTGTCAGAATACTGGCAACCCATCTATATACTATAGGTATCGAGAAAAACCATTCCCAAACAGATTATTTTAAAACACATGCATCTACTATATATATATCTAGAAAAATCATATCCAAACAGATTATCCTACAACACATGAACACCAACGTTTTTCCTTAAAGTCAATATCAAAAGTATAATGTAAGACAACACAGAAAAGGAAATCTGAAAGCATAACCTGGCCTGTTGTATATATAGGCTACTAAATTAGTTGTTTGTGGAAGCTAGGTGATCATCACTTACTTATTTCGTTTATAGATTCTAGGAGATCTACGATCTGGCCGGAGCTTTAACTTTCCCCTAAGAACGAAAGCAAACGATTCTAATTGTCATCGATATCTAATTTAATATGTTCTTCGTTACAAGATTATAGAGTGAGGGCGTTGGTGCATATACTACACACTACGTAGGGACGCGTGTTTAGCTATCAGTTTTATAAATAAATTAAAAAGTACTTTCAGAAATGCTCATTGGTATTTCAATATTCAATTGAAAACCCTAAGAAAATATAATACTTGCAAATTTAGCTTGTTTGCAGAACTTCTAGTGGGGTTCATGTGGTAAGGAACAAAGTCAGGATTGGGAGGGTGTCTTGAACAAAATTGGCGGTCAAAATGCAAAAACAACAAGCAAATCTTTAGAAAAAAACACTTTTTTTGCCCAAGGTAGACAACAGCCATATATGTCTCTGCATTAATGGTAGAAACAAATAATACTAATATGCAATCACTCCAAATATTGATAGCCGCACGTATATATACATAATCCTACAAACATTCACCTCGCTAGGTTCATATATAGAAAGGTTCTACATAGATAGACAACATAATCCTACTCTTACCGACTTACCCTCTCTAGTAAATGCATTATAACTGATCTAGACACAAGAAGCTGGTTCTTACTAAGTTCTCGACAAGTAGACGGCTATATATGTCGGGAGATATAACTATCAATGATGGTTTCTGTAATGCAGAAGCATTTGCACAATGCTCGACATCTCAGCCATTACAGATGCTGATAGATGAGTATTTAACATTTGAATCAAATAGCAATCCGCGGTCTCTACAAGGAAAAAAAAATCTTATATATGTAGATCATGTGGGAGTATATAATATAATTATAAGCATATCCAAATTGTCTTTTTTGATCTCACCAGAAATATACTTCTGTTATTATAAATTCCAGATTGCAGCCCTTAGCTAGCCATCCTCATTGCAGGCTCCCACCGAATGTCTCGACCGAATTGTTCCTGTAGTCTTGAACTGGTTGCTCTTATTAATTAATGTTGGGAAAAGTTAAAGAGTACGGATATACTCAGAAATAGGACATGACAGGAATACACAAACATGGATGCCAAGAGGTCTCTAGTTTATTTTTATAAACTAATGTACCTGTTAGTTTATATATATTACATATGTAGCTATATAATATATATAAATATATCTACATATGATTGCTCTACATGTCAAATCAAAGGGAGGGATGGATGGGTATGACATAAAGGACTTGATAACTCCACATTTCTGCTTTGCAAAACATATATTTTTAAAAAAAAAAAAGGATATTGGAGACCATCAAATTAGTCCAGCGCTTTCATGACTCTTACCCGGCCACAGCTATTAATTAATGGCACCTAAAATCTGAAATCATGTTTAAACCTCATTTAATTTATATCTTTCTTCTTTTAGACTGATCCTCTCACATAATCTAAAATAGTACGAGTACCTTGATTGGAGAAAAAAATACACAGAAAACATTATTTGTGTTTCTTTACAATGACCAAGTACTAATGTCCAAAATATTCCACGAAGACAAAAATCGAATCCTTTAATATACTTACAGTACCCAATTACAGGATATACATGTTGCTGTGTCTAATAATGTATCAGACCAGATCTCTCTTTCTCTAAGGAGTGTACGCATTTCGTCAAAACTGTAATTGGAATTATAGGTCATCATTTTGTTTTAGTGATCTAATTGTCACCCCAATTGAAATTCTAGCTCCTCCATTAGTACTGTTCCGTCTAAGTAATAGGGTCTTCAGTTAATTATCAGCTAACTCTCCGTCACAGTTTGTATATGTACTGTGCTTACATGATATATATGTGGCCAACGAGTTTTAATTTATGATGTTTACCAAACCCCCAGAACCTTTCATTTATTCTTTGTCTTCAATGTAAGTAATTATTACCATTGGACGGTGTTTGCTTGGATGAGATTACTTCCTTTTGGTCAGAAAATATGAAGAACGTACAAAATAGAATGTCTCGCCGATCCAAATGCAAGTTGGAGATATAAATGCATGAGAATGCCTACCAAAAGTTTCAAAAACATAAGGCAGGAATAAGTAAAGAGCAGTATGCAGATACTATAACCGAGAAGGGGGAACAAACTAAATGGCAATCAACCAGAAGAGAGCCCGGGACAAACATCATGACTGATCGATCGGATATTACTTAAACTAGCATAACTGGCTTGCAAGTTTGTACACCTTGGGGATTGTTGTTTAAGCTAGCCCTATCTTAGAATATCATGGGGAGTAAGTTCTTTAAAATTAGACAAAGGTACTGAAGAGAAATGCGTCTTGTTAATATTCTAAAGCGCCCATATTGGGCAAAGATTGACGAGGAGGGCTATATTTGATATGTTCTACTTCACCTGAATAATTAGATGGAAGTGCATGCAAGAATTCAAGTAGTTATATATTAATTCGAACGAAAATACGTATATAAATTACATGCAACGTACGGTATATCGCATGATCATCCATGGGGAGCACAAAATCTCACTGAATCAGAAAAGAGCCAAAACAAGTAAAAAAAAAGTAAGCGAGTGAGACATATATATTTAGGAAGCTACAAGAACAGAGTTTTCGCATGATTGAGAGAGAGAGGAGAGAGACAGCATAGCCCGCTCCCCTCTCTAATCATGGCATCTAACGTTAGTGAGGGTAGGTAAAGTTCTTTATCGCAGTTTTCCACTTCCACTAGTCCTAACCTTGTAAAATTAGGGTTTTTGGATCTGGGTCTAGGGTTTTATAAAAGAAGATAAACCGCAATATGTACCGACGACTTTACGTATTTTGTCTCCCGGTCATATAATTTGTCCAATGAAGTAATCTCTTCCAATGATTTCCGGACACTATTAGATCGGATGATCCACTTTTACATGGTTTTGATGAAAGACGAAGATGACTTGTATGCCACAATTACCAAGAGTTCCTAAACCTTACAACTATTCAGTTTTGTAGTAATTTTTATGATGAAATTTACCATTGATCCGAAGAAGCAAAGTGAGCTAAGCTGATTGTTTCGAAGCCTTTGCCTCGTCGTTGGCCTTAATTTGATTCCTCTTCTTCTTTTTCTTCTTGTACGGAATGCCTCTTGCTTTAGCTTGACACTCCTTAATTTCACGCAAATACACCCGAATTGCTCCGTTCCCAAATGGGTTAGTCTCCGGTGAGCCACCGTGCTCCTCATAGGCAGCTCTGAGCCGTCCAATTAGAGCGTCCAGGCTCCCCCAGGCCTGCCTGAGAGGACACGTGCAAGCAGCAGGCGGGTCAGGCTGGCCAAAGAAGACGCAGCCATGTAAGTGGACCTTGGTCTTTCCAAACTGGTCAAGGTACCTAAGGAAGTCCAGCACATGGTTGAAGTTGCACTGGGAGAGAGAAACTGGGGGTGTCTGATTCTTCAAGTACTGACCAAAAGAGTTCCAGTCCCGCCGTTTCTGAGACTCATACCGGCTCAAAGGTGCTGGTTGCTGCTGGTGCTGATGGTTGCCGGAGGCGGTGGATCGTGAGGACCCTTCCGCGGAATCTTTTCGTCTGTCGCTGGACATGATCGATTCTTGAAGGGGAATTGTTCCGTTTATTTTTGGTAAAAAATGGCAGGGAAAAAGGGGGAAGGAGATGAAAGAATGGTATGGTACAGTGCAGTGGAGAAAGATGAAAATCACATCTTGGGTTCTAGTGAGGAGACATGTCATGGGCCCTATGAAGGTGCTTTTGTTCCCCTTTTTCTTTTTCTCTCTCTCTCGTCTCTTCTCTCTCTCACACACACTCAACACACATAATCTAGAACTAATGACACTATATGCACTTACCATATTTTGCTAATTTAATTTATGTATAACATGATTATCGAATGCCATCATCGATATAATCATAACATCATCATTTGCATGTTCATACATCCTTTGGAACTCATGAGTGACTCGCAAGTCGGTGCATGCATTCTTGAGCTAGTTTAGCTAGGGCCCCAGGCCAATGGGCTTTCTAATTAACGCGCGCCACGAATTACTTCAACTAGCGTTAATTATTGAAAACCAGAGCTACAACCTTAAGTCATAGAAGTTAACCTCTGTATCGTTGTTAACTAGGCCGTGAGTAAAGCAATTAGAAAAAAAAAATAGATTCTACAGCATACAAACGTTATACAGTGAAAAGTGATTTGCACCATAATCGATTCATCTGTAATCACCTCTAATAAAGTAGATCAGATGGCCAATTAGACTGAATGATGCACATAAATTAAAGCTATTGCTGAGGTTTCCTTGGTTTTATATTAGTATGGTGGAGCACTGTTATTTTCTTTTCAATACTTGATGTCTTCGTCTTTCTCTTTTCTCAAGATTTACATGGAATGAGCATGAAAGCTAGCGAATATCAGAGGTATCCTTAAATCCTGTTTGGAAATTCTAAGCACTGTGTTGCAGGTTTCCAAGTGCAAGTACATGCAAGAAACGACAACAATTCATAATCATCCATATATGCATGCCCAGAAAGAACTTATGCATCAAAGTAATTTCGTATTTTTTACGAATTACTGCACGTAATGGGTGAACTAGGAAAGTGTTTAATCTTTAATGTGAGGTTACGGGAATAGTCTTACAGTAGTACTTCATCCAAGATGGAATGCCTTTTATTTATTTATTTATTTATTTTATGAGCAATTATGGAAGGAATATTTATGCTGCTTCTGCAATGGTACGTCTAATGGATATGGGGTCCAAAGCATTGTTAATTAGCTTGTTGAGTTTATTATAAATTAACCAACCAACTACGAGTTTTAGTTACTGTAGGCTTGCATGTGATCCCTTTTTTTCTCTTAATTAGTCATGAAGTGGGAGAAATCTTGTGGCCAACATTGCCATAGAACTTTATAAGGTATATATTATTGATCAATAAAAAAATCCTAGGTCGGCACCAACAGTTCTAATGCCCTAAATTTGCTTGGGAACCAATGTCAGTTCTAGTGCCAGGGAATGAGTAAATTGTACTATTGTATCAGCTATATAAAATGAAAATTCCCAATTATAGGAGAAACAAAAAAAAAACTTTACCTTATGCTAGTCACGGTACAGATGCATAATCGAGGTTGAAGAATACAGTACTACAGAGCAAGGTGAATGATGCAAATTTGAAGGAAATCGATCTTTGTGAGGTGCTAATTCAGATGGGCGGAGTTTTTTATTTTTTGCTAAATGAAAGAGTGGAAGTGAGCGACTAGTATAACCAACTTTCCCTAATCGTGACTATAAGAACTCTCACTCACTGCAGAATGTTACGATTGAGTCATGGCTACCTATTATGATGAGAGACGATCGTTACCACAACTCTACCAGCATGCAAGTGATTGTGGAGGCGGGAATGTTCGATCTAAGGATCTCCCTCCCCACACCCTCTCTTAAGTGTCTTATTTCATACTCCCATATCACTTGAGAGTTCATATTCAGTTTTAAATTTTTTATTAGGATATGTTAAAATCTTACTCTTACGACTGAAACGGAATCCAGCTCGGTACATGTCTCTCATTCATTACTATGCTAGTTGGAGCATTCTTATCCACTTGTACGGCACTCTGTATTATTACCAATTGGAGAGCTTTTATTATTAATCATGCCTGACAACATGAAGGAAAAAAAAAACAAAGATCCCGCCCACTCATATGTTCTGAATATTACAAGCACATTATTCTCTTTACTACTGCATATATACGACAGATCATATTTGTCGTGATTGTCTGCCTTTTCTCTCTGTCTCTCGAGACAGGATTCCTAGCTAGCGGTTTTTTTTAGGGTAATTTAGCTAGTGGTTTCTCTATACTCTCAAGTGACCTATTGAGTCGTACCAATGTTATGCAGCCATATGTACTCCGTGTATTTAGGGATATCTACAGAACTTCAATACGGAGAAAGTGACTTTTCAAACATTGCTTTAATTAATTAGATCAGTACGTAACGTGGAACAGAAAGTATACCTTTCATGCCCTTATAGAAGTTTTGCATAGAAAAAGAGAGGTTGATCTAAATAAAATAAATCCTGTAAGCAGAATATATAGGATGTGAATATTGCTTTTTCAAGAGAATTGAAACAACATAACAGGACAATTCTAAGATATATGAAACACTGCAAGCCAATTAAGTGATGTTCAAAATCCAAAAACACCCTTTGATCGGACTATATATTTTTTGCTCCTTCTGTAATAGTATATGATCTGCGTTTTCTTTTTCCCACAATCAAAAATTGAATGCTCCATAGAGTAGCTACTAGCTAGCTAGCTGCCGACATCGTGAAGAAAGCAGACAAAGCTTTTCTCGGAAACCAAACAAGTTTAGCATTAAGGAATATGTCACTACAATAAATATAGCTCTAAGTGACAAAAATATGGGTGTCAAACCAAATTTTATCACCTAAATTGGTTTTTTTTCTGACAAAATATTAATTTCGTCATCCAAAATCATCTAGGAACAAAAAAACTATTTGGACTGATTAAAAACACGTTCGAACGTATTTCTAGAGTGACGACATGCATACACGTGTCGCCAATGAGTGATGGTAAAAATAGTCACAATATATAAAACTCATTTGGACTCTCAACAAAACCGTACGGACTCTATGCTAGGTGACAAATTGCAAATCGTCATAACTGAGTGCCAATTATAATCGTCACAATTTTTTCAAACCCGCCCGAACAATTTTTATAGAACCGTCCGAATGGAATTATTACATAACGAATTTTTCAAAACCCATCCGAATGGACAATTTTTAGTGGAGTCGAAAGAGAGTATTCGGGCGATAGTGAGACTGACACATTCATTGTGCATTGAGCTTCAATGCTGCTTGACCGGTCTAGAGAGTAAACTTGCTCTAAAGGATAGGACTCTGACGGAAGAGTTGAATATTATGCGGATGAAACTGTTCTATGTGAGACAACAATTGTCTGAGTTGTCTCAGTCTGTCCATATCGTTCCAATACAGGTGCAGACATTCGTCAGTCGGGTGGATAATATGGAGGAGCATTTGTCGCATGTTCGTGACGCCCTCAGACAAGATCTGGACTAGCTAGCTCGTGATTTTGACTAGTTTCCTGTTTATACTTTATCACTATTATTTATTTACCGTTTGAAAAACCGTCTCTGGCTTGTGCTAGACATTATGATCGTGTTTTTCATTTTGTATTTGGATGAATTTTATATTTTATATTAGTTTATGTTCTTTCACTTGATTTTTTTTTACAATTTAAACGGATAATTAGTACGATCAAACAAGTGATTAGTACAAGTATTATGTTAACAAAACAATTAGTGCAATTAACTTGTAATTACAATTAAATAGGTAATTAGTAAATTAATTAAGTGAAGGAAGTTAAATTTAGTGAATTTAACAACAAAACAAATGAAATTTTAAATAAATCTGCTAGGGGTTCAGATGACAAACATAACGTCTCGACTCCACTACAGAGGTAGGCATTCGAACATAGAGGGGTAGAGTCCGGACTCGAATGATGAAATGACGCGATTGGAACGGTTGAGTAATACGCGATTATAATAGTCGCATGACATACACGTGTTTACGTTGTACGATATTAAAAACAGTTGTACCCGTCTGGACCGTAATATATAGTCGGATGCTATTGTAACCGTTGCATTGTTTACACTTGTTTACTTTACCCGCCAGTTGAAAACAGTTTGTTTCAGCCAATTGTGCGCTATCACGTCGTGCGATATCGGTGGCAAGTCGTTCACAAAGTATTTTTTCTTGTAGTGTCACTCGGAATTATGTTAGGAGATTCGTAGTTCAATCTTCTTGGCAAGTTCTCTCTCGTAGTTTTACATAGAAGAACATTTCATGAAGATAGCAAACTACTTCCTCCGGCTTCCGTCAAATGAATAGGTTATGTCATGTATAAATTGACGTTTCGTGGGTGCGTTGTGTCAATTTTTGTCTTGAAAGCTTGTACCGCACAGATTGATTAGACACATCACAATCCACTTCGAGCAGTCTCTGTTCAACCCAAGGACATCAGAAGAAACCCCAAGGACTACGTTGAGTGGTTTGTCTGCCAGAGTTGGTCAATCGAAAATCATCGTCTACCTCTATATGATCTGTTCCCATGGCTATTACAGGGCATGTTTTGTTTCTACGAAGAACAATATTATATGATCGTTAACGCTCTCTAATTAAGCATACATTCCAAGAATATCTCTAGATAATCATTAAATATATATCTACACATTACAGACTTGAATTTTCACTCACGAGTAAATTCGATTCTTGAAGTTCGATTTGGACATATTTATATTCCATGTAGGCACTAGATCTGTGATCAATGATCAAACCTTTTGCTAGAAGTTTCTGCTAAATCTAATAGTCTTAGTTATCAATAAAAATGGTTATAACTTGCTAAAGTTAACTACCCTTCTAATGAGTCAATTTATCTATCACTTTCTCCTTCTTACTGATCACCAGTACGTGAGCCGGCCCTACCACCGCTGTGCGCGGTTGCTACTTCCAACTAGTATCAGCACTTAACGGGTAAAGGTAAAACCACGGCTATGGGCTCATTGACCAACAGAGATATGTGATCGCATATATTGGAATACTTCCAAGGGATTGGTGGAATGCTTCAATGGATGAGCTAGCTGTGTAATCTCAATTCACGGAAAAAAAATTTATTCTCTAAAGCTGTGTTTATCATTTCTATAGGCGTGCAGATATTGAGGTTGGATTTGGACCGATGCAGCAAATGGCACACTCCCTTGTCTCTGTAGTTTGGAGTATATATTTTAAAATTAATTCCCATAACATATATCTGTAGAAGATATTGATTAAGGATATGCTACCCTTCACAAACTTCGACATCAACTTAATTCCAACTTTGACATAAAGTTATGAAACATCATATAATATCCCGAGAAAATATTTGCTTTCAATGACCACCAAATGGTGATGTGTAGAGCTGTTTTTGTTTTTAATTTCTACTTGCCAGGTCCCGTCGTGCATGACCGATCAAGTTCCCTCATAATGGATTAAAAAAACAAAAAAAGTTCCCTCATAATGATATAGGTCATGTCATCTGGTGAAAAAGAAAAAAAAGGAGTTTTGGTAACTTCGGCCCCGGTTAGCCGGAAAAGTTAAAAGACATTAATTACCTCGATCGTTCTGGTTGGCTTTATTGTCTTTGAGGTAAATTCGGTTCACATGGGTATTATGACGAATTTTGGAAAGTTTTTCGTCCTTTCCCATCTCTCTCTCTGTATATATATATATATAGCTAAGCAGTTCGTACTTTGCTCCTCTCACTTTTGAAAGAATATCTGCCAAAAGCGAGAAAACTTAAATCTCCCGATCAAAAAGAAATGTCGGGGCGACAGAATTAAAGTGAATTTATGGCCCGCCTTGTATATAGAATTCCGATGCTATTATGAGTCATTGTAATTAGATGATACTACTAATTAGTGAAAAATAAATGTTATGTTTTTCATTTTTATTGTACTAGAATATTTGTGGCCGCCGGCCACGGAATGAGGACGTAGCAAGCTAGCTACTTACCAACAACGAAGTAAAAAAAAAAAGAATCGAGAATATCTAGCGCCTCTAATTTCTTTGGCAATCCACAAGATAAGTCATTAAGCGGATCCACTAAGTTACTGCTATACATGTTAGAGATAATATCATATTAAAATTTGATAAGATATTATGATTTTCAAGATATCAAATCTTTGATATCGTTATCAAGATTTAAAGATTTAAATTTTAAATATAAAAATATTATCATTTTTATTGCTCTATAATAGAAACTTCAACTTTATAATAATATGTATAAATTAATAATACGAGGCTTTTAATTTTGCAGCCATAAGTTGGGTCTAGCGGCCCCAAACTTCCACATCTTGCACTTTCAAAGAGAATTCCAACGAGTCTCTATCAGATTTGACACATTAATTTCAGATCTTTCATTTGTCCTACAGATTTCTATTTTTTGGGGTCAGTGTTAGAAAAAAAAAAGAGTGAGTGAAAGAGAAAGAAAAAAAAGGAGAGAAAAAAAGAAGTCATTTTTGTGATCATCATTTATTGCCTATATTTGGTCATTTGTCTTATTGTTAAAGACATGACTTGGTTTGTTGGCTATTGTTGTTTTGTTCAGTCCACTTTTTAATGATCATGTGCATATTATTGTTCAATGCTAGCTTACTTACAATTTCATTTTTCAAATACAAGATTTAAAAATTCTCCATCTTGTGTTTGAGGGGCTGTTAGAGGTAATATTTTTTCTTTCACTACAAAGGAAGAAAAACAAAAATAAGTGCCCCTGAAGCAAGGCAAATTAAGGAGCGTGGTGGGAGCAGATTAGGGTTAGGTAAGTAAGGGCCAGATTACCATTTAGTACTCTTAATATCAAGCATACAGGGAAATTAAACCCAAAGTAATCTATATCATTGTTCAATTCTATACGTTATCTATATGTTGAACTTTAAGAGGATTATATGACCTTTAGAGTAAAAAAATGCGTTGAAAGTCGTTCCTCAAGGAGCCCACAAGAGCCGTCTGTGTTGCACAATGGTAGGTTACTCTAAAAGTTCACACGTAAATGCGATAGCATTTGTTTTCAATATTTTTTCCTTCCTCAAAGTGCTTATATTTTATACCTTTGTTTGATTCAGCCAGTCAAGGTAATTTTATCAGCGCAGATCGATCATTGTTTCTTTTCAGTAAAACATATTCAAAACTCGGAGTTCTACGAGCTAGCCATTTAATTATAATGTGAACCCTCGCTCTGATCTCTCTCTCTCTATCTTGTTTGGATCGTAGAGATACCAGGGCATTTTATTTTGCTTCTACTCAACAATCCAAGTAGGTAGCTTCTTAATTAGGTCGTCATCTAATCAACTCAAGGGGACTCAAAATCTTCACATCGAGTTCAGTTGTGGAATATACCAGAACACACTATTCTCACTCGTATTAATATATTGAGCGGATCTTGTGTGGGACAATTTCCTGCGCCTTTGTGATGTAGTATTCCACCACCACACGTGGGCAATGGGACCTTATGTCGCTCATGATGAAAGGAGGAAGAATCACCCACTATCTCTTCTGTAGGTGAACTGGACATTGTTAATTAGTACTGCATTAGCATTAAACTTTATTCCCCTTTAGATTTGTAACATATATGTCTTTTATTTCATCTTAATTAATTAAAAGTATATCTTTATTATTGGATATTATTATTTGAAAACTGAGAACACCTTCCCTCATATATGCTCATCAGGATCATGGTTATAATTAACCATAATCAGGTTGGTTTCTTTTTTTCTTTCTTTTTTTCCCTAAGGCTCGCGTCTAGAATATGATTAATTAATTGATATTAATTTTAATCCCGTGATCTCGTCATTTTTGGTGGAAGCTGTAGTGCTTAAATATAGGGAATTTAACAATTTAGTCCTTGGGTTTTGACCCTTTTAACAGTTTGGTCCTTGGGTTTCAAATTTCAAATCTAAAGCCCTTAGGTTTCATACTTTTGACGATAAGGTTCTTCCGTCAGTCTGTCGTCCATATGCTTAACGGAGCTCTATGACACGTCAGCAATTTGAAGCGGTCGACCGCTACATGAAGAGGTCGACCGCTTCATATAGTGGTCGACCGCTCATATGGTCCGTTAAGCATATGAATGACAGACTGACGGAAGGACCTCATTATCAAAAGTATGAAACTTAAGGGTTTTAGATTTGAAATTTGAAAACCAAGGACTAAACTGTTAAAAGGGTCAAAACCCAAGGACTAAATTGTCAATTTCCCTTAAATATATAATATACTAGTAGTTTGATTACATATGATCCCAAAAGAATTAATTATTTAAGCTATTTGTCATATATATTCTTCTCTTCGTGGTGTTCTAATTTCTTGAAGGATGATAGATAGTCTTTCTACTCTATTTCTTTCTAAAGTAAGAAATAGCGATCTGAGTCAACAAGGACATGCAGTTTCCTTCCCCAGCCCAAACCTGCTGATCAGAGCGGGTTAATTCTTGTCCCAAGTCATTTTTTTCGATCCCCCGTAAGTTGTGAGGGCAGTTGCCAAAGTGGAGAACAAATTACAGAAGAAAAACATAGTCCCCAAGGGACGGAGTCGAGTACGTACGGGAGCCTAAGCTAGCTAGACAGCAGCAATATGTTCCTGAACCGACAGGGTCCGGAATTCCCTCTGCTTATTATGCTGGTTAATTAGTAGCCGTACGTAGTTGGACCCATGCATACACTTTGTTTGATGCTGATTGGCGATTCACCGGTCCCGGATCCAAAGTTTGAAGCCTCCATTAATCCGTGACAAATAAGGCAAATTTATTGGCCTCCAAATGATAGGTTTGGTCCAACAAATCCTTTTCAAGAAACAATAATCCCACTAAATCCCATGTACATTCCACTCTCCCAGCTCATTCCATTTCATATGTTATCTGTGAGACATTAGATTTGTGTCAAATAATAAAGGAACCCCACAAACCGTGTATCGGATCAAAGACCTAATTTGCATTTGAAAATGCCAAAAAGTATCATTCGGCCACGAAGCCGGCCCTTGATAAGGATGTAAGCATTTGTGAAAGTTGTCAAATGATAAACAATTAGTACTTAAATCTCAATTCATCCAGGGAAAGAAATATTAAAATTCACCAATAAACAATTCTGTACTTTTTGGTGGCAGTTTCTTTTTGCCAATTTCAATGCTTCAACTATCAGAACCCTAATGTAAAGACAACCCCAGTTAGTTTCCTTTCTTCCTAAAGCAAAATGCTTGCTCCATACTATGCTACTTTGTTCAGAAAGATGCCTGTTTCATTGGCCCCAACATTGTTTGCGGTATATTTGGTCTTGGCCTATATCATATAAGTAGGTATGAGAAGGAGGTCCTACCAAATGATTCCCTTTAAGTGGACAAAATTTGTCCGTGATTCCATACTCCACGTTCATGTCTATATTATACTAAACAATGATACAAGCATTTGCTGCAAGCTTCCAAATGATAATGATGACCTACCACCATTATTTGAGCCCTTATAACTAGGTAGCTAATAGAAATGGTGCTGGAAATGTTTGGCAAACCGTGTTATATATATGGGTTTTCAGAGGAAGTTTTCTTTCTAGCCAGAGTGCTTCAGCCGGCCTTCAAGTGGTTCTCTACTTTAAACATCTCATTCCCACATTTTGAGTGCAAGGGCAACTAAACAAATTAATTATGCAGGATGCAGGTGGAGTAATGTGTTTAGCACTAGAGAACACTTTTTTTGCAATAAAAGAACACGTAGTACTACAACAACATTATAGCATCCCACCAATTGAGTTGATCAAAGACTTTTTTGAATAACACATTTAAATTCCTTCTCTTTGATGCCAGAAAATCAGGTTCACTATGTATAATTGGAAGATAGGCATTAGAAATATCTGTTTCGGTCTCTTTGCCATCGATCATTGGAACAACCAAGTAAAGATGACACACTCTTTGGGTCCTGATTAAGCAACAACTTGATGGATATCAATGCGGCATGCTTACCGATGCTGAATATCTTAATTATATACAAATTGGTTTAAATTTTTTTATGCGTTCTTTTAATCAGCAGGGGCCTCTTTAATTAAAGGCAAATTGGCAGTGCTTAGTCATTCAAATAGAAAAGTAAAGGTACGTATTGCTTATTAGCTAGTGATATGCACTGTGTCTCAGTCACCATGTCAAATGAATATGATCAACTTAAGACTCCATTATACAGTGCTTTAAGCTCCCTCACTGAAAGATCATTAGCTACCTGATAGTGTAAATGAATAACTGGCCTAAGGAGAGAATAAATTAAGGAGAGTAAATACTCTATGATTTTAATGTGTTGTTTTATTGGATATGTTGTTATTTTGCATCAAATATTATCCAATATTCTATCTTTGTTTCTCATGCTTTTCACTTGGTTGTTGAGATTTTTTTTCAAGAAACATATTTAATTCAGAAGACTCTTGAACACTTGTGTTGTTTTATTGAAAAATCTTGTTTAGACCCTATTAACACCTATAGCGGTAGAATAGGTGTTTCCCCACTATTTAAAAATTCAATAACAATTTTAGAACAAGTCCTAAAATTGTTGAGTCTAGATCTGCATAATCAATCAGCAAAATATATATGCAGCAAAATAATAATATAAATATCAATCACACAATAGACAAGGATTTTGTTGACGAAGTGGAAAACCTTTGAACTTACCAAATTTAAAATACAACTCAATTTGAATTTAAATTTTAACACGGAATTACACCAACATTAAAACACTAACACTACCCAACAGTGGCAGAAGGAGGGGGGTGCGATGGGTATCGACCGATACCCATCGCACCCCCCAAAAAAAATTTTACATTTAGGTTTTTTTTTATTTTTTTATTTTTCTTTATAAATTAGCTAGGTCTGATACCCATTAAATCCAGGCCAAATAGACTTAATGGGTATCGGATCTAAAATATTTTTTTTCTATACATTGATTTTGCTCCTAGTGCTACATAATAATTAAGGCAAATATACAGTTATTATAATTTTTTGTTTTGCATTTATTACAAATTCTTCAACCGAGGGGTAACTTCATGTCATCTTGCTAAATTTATGTTAGTAAAAAATTATTTACTCTTTGCTCCTAATTTTTCATAATCAAGATCACTTCATTTTTTTCTCCCTATGTTGATTTGTTTCTTCATTTTTATTAGAGATCTCGAAAAATGTTGTGTTTGTTTAGGATTCTTGTATAGGCCAAACCAAAGTTCTGATCACTTTTGGGATATGTTTATCTAAGGAACTTTTTTACTAAATCTTGCTTATATTGTAAATTTTATTTTTATTATTCAGAGCATGGTTTGTCATCAATTGTTGCTTTGTGTGTGTAAGTTGCTTTGAAGAATGTGAATATCTTTCAATTTCAAATCCATAGAACCTAGAGAAAATAAATTACAAATGCATCCCAAGTAACCTTTTGTCAAAAGAAAAAAGAGGAAAAAAAAAAGACAGATTCCAGTTGTGGTAGTAACAAAAAATGTAAGAAAGACAACCCCTAATGGCATCAAGACCTCAACCATCAAAATTATCTGTAATTTGTTCAAAAATTTTAGAATTAAGTAGATAATTAACTTAAATTAGATCATCAAAAGTGATTTGTGTAATAGGATGAGAGATAACTGAATGAATGGTTGCATGTTAGTGTATATTGAGTAAGAAGTTTTTAAAACTATTGAGAACGAAGCAATTTTGCAACATTTTCAGAAGATGCAAACTCGTAGGATCCAATTGTCACCTCTCAGTCGCAGTATATATTACGGTACATGTATTCCAATATTTTTAATGCTTTTAGTCTTTAATTTTCGACATTATAACTCTAAGACAATGTTTTGCATTACGAAAAAAAAAAAAATTTGTCATTTCGCCTTTAAAGTTCGACACCCATGAATTTTAATCCTGGTTCCGCCACTGCTACCCAATCCGCACGGATGAACCCACACTGATCTTCTCGAATATGTCTCACGGTGCACCTTCTGCTTCTGGTTAAAGACCTTTTTTGCCAAAATAAAAGTACTTAAAAAAACAGAAAAATTAAAATAGAACAATATAGTGTCCTTATCATAGGGAATTTCTGATCGAGAGTCGTGAGTTGTCCTGCAAATTTGGTATTCAGGTTGCTACTGTAGCTTTGCACTTCATAGCGCAATTATTTTTTATTGTGCTGAACTTGGGATATGGATTCTGACCGGGTGAATTAAACACCAAGAAAGGAAGAAAGCTATCTCTCGCGCGCGTGCTCGCTTTTTTACTTTGGTGGAGTAATAAAGATACATAACTAAATAAGCACAAAACCCTACCAGAAGAAGCTAATTGCCTACAGTGAGTTACCAAAAGCCATGACAGGACCACCGTTAAGATAGGGTTGTAAATGAATCGATCTGTTCATGCATGAACACCTCGAACTCGGCTCGTATAAGCTCAACTCGAGCTCGGTTCGTTTAATAAATGAGCTAAGTTCGAACATCATTTCTAGCTCGAATATTAAAAGAGATAAACTCGGTTAAACTTGACTCGACTCGATGTAAGCTCACGAATAAAGCTCATATAAGCTCGACTCGGTTCATTTAAACTCATTTAAAAGCTCGTATTAAAAGGATACGTGTAAATAAAAATATATTTATATTCTTACTACTATATATATATTTATATGCATGTGTTATGCTTTATATTAAATTTTTATGATATTATCATATTAAGTTACGTTATATATATATATGTAATTTTTGAATATATAAGTATATTTTGATATGCATTTTAGTTTAAGCTCAATTTAATATATTTGCTATAACGTATGTAATTAAATATTTTTCATTTATATAAAGCAAAATATTTTTAGTAGGCTGTCATTTTTTGATATTAATGTATGTATATCTATTCATAGATTTTGTTATGCATTTTAATTTAAGTTTGAAACACTTTGCAAGAGTTTTTTCTTTATTTATATGTTATAACCACATATATGTAATTACATGTTTTACCATTTTATATTTACTTAAAATTTAGCTACTTCAATTTATATAACATATGTGTTACATGTTAGTTTAACAATTTCTTAGTAAATCATAGTTATTCGTATTTTTATATAGCTAATATGAAGTTAAAAATTCTTTCATAAAAAATTTCGTTAAACTTCATCTTCGTAACTTCCATCATTACGATCCAATGATCTAGATATTCAATATATATCAAATTTTGACAAAAGTATAAATAATTAAACTTGATTGTGTACATAAAAGGTTAAGATTAGAGGAGTTCCTTATTGTGGAATAGCGGATAAACATGGAAGCAAATTTAATTTAATTAATAGGTCATGTTTAGTATACCTTAAGACATAGAGTAGTCTACACTTGAGGACAAATGTACCATTGAGATTTTATCGAGTCAAAATACAATTGATATTATCATAATTCATAAGCTAAAAGCAACATCTATCTTTAAGAATAGATTTCTTTACTATTGACCTATGTTAATTATACTTTAGATTGTAAATTTAGAACTTTTATACATAATTACATGGTAATGAGGAGAGAGAGATTATTTGTAATTTTGTTTAATTAGGGCCAAAATTTTGAGTGCCAAAAGTATGGTAATTTCAAATCTTGAAACGGTTTTACGTAATTTTAAAAATACAAAATGAGCTCAAGTTGAGCTAAGCCTATTTGTTTATTTTGTAACGAGCTCGAGCTTGTTTAAAATTTAACGAGCCGAGTTCGAACAGGAGTTTTTGAGCTATATTCGAACTCGAGCTCTTATATGTGTTAAACAGGCCGATCTCGAGCTTTTATATGTATCACTACGGCTCGGCTAGTTTACAGGCCTAGTTTCTGCCAATGTCTTCTCACCATAGGACAGCAAACTGCAACATAAAATTGGGCTTTAGTCAAACTGAGCCTGGCAATGTGTCCGTCGGGTTGAGTTTAGGCTTCGGCCCATGTTCAGTAGGCTCAGCTGTTTGCGGATCTGTGACCCAAACAAGAAATGCGTTTGGCGATTGAACTCCTGATACCTGAGATATTCAGTGTGAAATGCATCTTGTCCACTTAAGGTGGCGAACCCACTATTAGGATTTGCAAAGGGTGGTGCGCTATTTATTGTGTCCAGCCCATGACCTTGTAAGACCTGTTGGACAATTTATAACCCGATACAATTACTGAAATGGGTTGTCCACGTTTGTTTTAATAGGGCTCAAGCTCGATCGTAGAAGGGCCCTCTCTTCCTTGTTGAGATTCAGAAACAGAAATTATAATTGAATGGGCCTACTGTCTGGCCTGACACTGATAATATTATTTATTGCAGCAGGTGCAGTCTATCTTAATTTTCTTTCAAAAGACAAAACACACACACACACACACGTAAAATAAGTCGATCCAGATATCTGAGCTAGATCTGCAGTTTTGCCCCTCATTGGCTGCGTATCCAAGTCCGACATGTGGAGATGATCATGTGAAGTCCGAATTGTCCATTGTTCTTGTCTTTTATTGTTTGGTTTTGCATTTCTCGGTCCCAAGCATATCTGCTTTTTGGTAGATTTAGATATGCATGTTTGCCGTTGACACTAACGACGGGAACAGAGTAGCTAGTGGAAAATCTACTAGATTTATCTGATCTTTGTGAAGTTCTGTTATCTTTATTCAATTATCTTCCTTTCAGTGTTAAGCCCGCTACAGAAACTCACTCATGATGATCTGCACTCTGCAATTAGCGGAACTTCAAGGACTCGTACATATCTACTATCTGCTCATCCTTTGGTTTAAAGTCCGCGTGGATATTAATGTTAAAAAAATTCTCTTTCTTTGGAAGGTAAAAATGCAATATTGAAGATCATGCCAGTGAGTTTCTGTGGGTCACGGCCTGTTAGATAAACCCTGCTAAAGACACTTGAGTATCCATGCAACACGATGAGCTTTTAATTTCTTCGCTAATCCCGTCCAAGTTGGTGAGTTTTAGAGTAATAAACGGTTCTTTAAACGACGACTTTTGACCACTCGTTAACAAAAACCCTAAAAGATGAACCGACGAAACTCTTACGTGATCAAATCAATTCATTAGAATAAAGAAAGCTGCGGAACATTAATGATGAATGTTTTAAATAGGCAGTTAGGCACCATCGCACTGACGATGCAATTTACTTAAGATCAACTGGTATGGTGGCCATTAAAGAAAACAACTGAATATATAGTGGTCCATCTAAACTTCTCCGAATGCAAGAGAGAGAGAGAGAGAGAGAGCGTTTGGGTAATTGGGTCTCATCATGTACTTGGTCTGCCACGCATTATTTACTTTATCAATAGATTTAGCGAAGCAAAACTTTAATAATGGAAGTAGATGGCCATGTGCATAGTACTAGCATATTAGTTCTGGTGCAATATTGTGCTTCGTCTGCCGTCCACTTTTCCCACTTCCTCTCTATTTTTCTTCGTATATATCTTCTAACTCTTGTCGAGCCAAAGAAGAACCAAAAGAGAGAAGGTGGGGTTTCTTCCAATCAGAGTCATGTGGTCGATACCGTGGTAAATCTTGATTGCATTGTGGTTGGGACACAACGTGACAACCCCACCACGCAGCTTGGGCATTGGAGGCAGTAGCAGATCGCCGTGGTGGTAATATCAAACTATACCAATACAGTTTTCAATGATACTATTAGTTTATCAATCAAGTGCATGTGGGTGGTTTCTAGCAGATTAGGTTGTACTATAGTCGACTTCGGTTCGCGAATCACATCTCTCCGAGACACATAAATTTTTATTTTGTAAAATATATAATAGAACGTCGATGATTTTGATGATAATTGGAGATTTGAATAACTGCACTGATTAGATATATTGTTCTTGGGTGAAGTGAAAGCTAACTAAAAGATTAAGATTCCACCTTAAGTCAAACGCGGAAACCTACACCGGATCTTACTTATGATTTACTAGTCAACTCAACCGACTGACAAAGACGAGAACCTCTTCATTTTTTATGTTTGGAAGGGAATCAATCCAATCGTTTGTTTTTTTCTTCGGTAATGAATGAAATTTTACACTTAAAGTTTACATAAATTAGGTCCACCTAATTTAAAAACTGGACAATAGAAGAGACTAGCGTGAGACACATTTCCACGACTTCTCATTTTATGTTAGCTTTGGTTTGTTCTTCGTTAGAAAACGAACTCAGAATCTCTACGTCTAATCTACATAATTTCATAATTTCAGAGTCAACCAGGTAATCTGATATTTCTTGCCTTTTTTTCTCTTCACCTAATTCGTATGGCATGGATAGAAGTCAATAATTAATAAATAAGTAGACATTATCCCACTCTTACAAATATAAACACAATAGGTGATGATTAGATAGAGTGAAATGAACAGATCTATAGCATAAAACAATGAAAAGAGTGGACAGAGAAAACTTGAAGTCATGCTTATTATTTTATGAAACAAAATATAGTTTTTTTTTGTAATCAAAATATGTAGTTTTAAAATACTCACATGACTCGAGACATTATAATTATAGAGCTAAATTACTTCGCAAGTCCCTAGAGTTTGACCATTTTCCAGATTGGTCATTTCAATTTTCCTTAAAAATATCTTTGGAGTTTAGTCTCAATCTCATACAGATCCTGCCGTCAACTTAATAGACGGAAATGCATAAGTGAAAATTGGCATGTTGATTAAAAAAATCTCGTCTAATCACAATGTGACACGTGTCATTCAATAAGTAAAAATAAAAATATTTTTACAAAATAAAAAGTTATCAAAAACATAATTAATTTAATATTTTTTTAGAAAAAGGATCGGAGAGTCGGAGACCCCCGATCTTTTCACGGTGGAGGGGGAGAATCTCCCCCTCTCTGGCTGCTGGGGTAGTTTGGCCGCCCAGAATTGGGCAGCCAGGGGAGGGAGAAGGAATCCCTCCTCCACCCCGGCTCTGGGGTGATTGGGGACTGACAAGAGGTGGAGGGGGGCCTCCACCGTTTTTTTTTTAAAAGTACTAAATTAATTATGTTTTATTATTATTATTAATTTTATTTTTAAAAAAATATTTTTATTTATTTTAATGACACGTGTCACATTGCGATTGGACATTTTTTTAATCGAGTTGTCCATTTTCATGTGTAAGTCGTTAGTCACATGTGCATTTCCGTTCATTAAGTTGACTGCAAGATCCGTATGAGATTGAGATTAAATCCTATGAATATTTTTAAGAAAAATTGAACCCTGAGTACCAATCTGAGAAATTGTCAGACTTCAAGGACTTGCAAAATAATTTAGCCTAATTATTATAGCTATATGTTTGAGGGAAATACATATTTAATGGGTAAATTGATGTGAAGATTATGCAACTTCCACGTGCAATTGGCAGAGGTTACTGATAATTAGGCCTGCAACGTTTGTGACCACCACATCACATTAATTTGAAACTAGAGGCAAGATGTTATTATTTATTTGTTTTTGAGCAATAAATTTTTAATTAGCTGGTCACGAATGACATAAATTTGTTGAAACTCTAGGTTCTTTCTGTCCCTTATTATATAATTTGCCTCTCTCTATACATCCTGTTACGGCTCAAATATCGCCTTGATAGTCTTCATATATCAACCTGTTCACGATCTATATGGGTCAAGGTTTTAATTGGCTGGAGGGATAGGCACCCCGCCAAGGGTCAAACGGTAAATCAACCTGTTCAAAATATTTAAATATTATCGCTTTCTTAATTTAAATCTTTTTGGCTTTCCTAAATTTCCGTATGCAGAGATATCACTCTCTTCTCCGTTTCTGTCTTCACCATAAAGGCAAGAACCAGGACAACTTTTGAAATGTCCGAAATCTCCTCTGCCAACATACGAAATAACACCAGGCCCTCGAGACGGCAAGACCAACAACTTCTACAGAGGTCAACCATTTCCTCCCGTACACCCAAGTCTCTCCCTATACGCCCGAGGCTATTTTGGTACTTTCGAGTGTACGAACACCAGTGATTTCCATCCCGGAATGGCTTGCAGAGTTGGCAATGCCCTCCACTTCCCAATAAGCAGAAAAAAACACTTCGCTCTCTCGGCAGTTAAGCTGCTCCAATCCCTCCCACCTACTTCACATTCTGTCTCTCTTTCAATCGAGAAAAGAAAAGAAATAAAGAAGAAAAATTGTCTCTTTCTTCCTCGCTCGTAATAATTTCTTCATTTATTCCTCAGTCATTCATTCATTTCGTTCATTCAACCATTTTGTCCCTCGTATAGTGCTCGGAAGAGAGAGAGAGGGAGAGAATGCCACTGGTGAGGGTCGAGGTGAGGAACGAGTACGGCCTGGGGCAGCCGGAGCTTTACAAAGAGGCCAGCAGAGAAGATCCTAAAGCCGTGCTCGATGGCGTGGCCGTCGCTGGCCTCGTCGGGATCTTGCGCCAGCTCGGTGATCTTGCTGAGTATGTTCTTTTAAATGGTAGCATAATTAAAATATTTAATTTAGCGAGGTTTATAAGAGGTGGCTGTCCCTTGTCTCTGCTTAAAAGGTCATAAATTTCTCGAGCTTGTCTTGCTTGAAGAAGAGTGTAAACCTTAATTTGGGTTGTCACTTTCAAGTTTGGCAAGTTTCTCTGAAATAAACTGCACTCTGTGCGTAGCTTCTAGTTTTAGAACTCCATACGCTTACGCCATCATTTCCCTTTCTGGTGTTTTCAGTAATTTTCAAGAACCTCCGGTTGAAGTGTTATGTTTGATAAAAAATCAATACGCTTGGAAACTTCGGTGATGGAAGAGTATAAACTGTCTACAAATTTTTTTCAATGTTGTGGCTTTGGATCCTTGGTTAATTAGATGTAACTGGATGGAGCACAGTTCATGACAAAGCATATAGAAATTCTGAAAAGATTGAGCTATTGTTTAATTTTGGGGCGACGCTTACATGTGACCTTGGTTTATGTTGCTGTAGTAAACTAGATGTAACTGGATTAGCAGTGCATGTGAGTCTGTGACCTTTATGTTTGTTGTTGTAGAAGAATAAGTGAGGTTCCCGAGTAACGTTTAGTCAATACCGATCTGTGAGTTGTTGTCTTTGTAATTTCGCCTATGAACTACTTGTCTATTTTTGAAATTTTTGGGTGGTTTATTTTTAGTGGTTCCTGTTCTCACAGCCGTTAGGATTTGAGCTATTTGGAGATGATAAGGGGTTGTGAGATTGAATTGAAATTGGACTCCGTGGGAAGCCAACCTAGTTGAAGTTCTCTCTGGGAAATGAAATAAGGGTCTTTATTTTAGTTCTTGGTCAAGTGTTACAGCGGGGAGACACGTGCTATCAATTCTAACTGAATGATTCGTGGGAATAGGGCTATTTAAGTATGCAATACTCGACTTGTGAAATATAGGAAGTATAGGAGTTTGGACTTCCTTTTTCATCACCAGCCCTCCCCCACGCCCCCGTGCTAGCCCCCCTTCTCTCTCTCTCTCTCTGGTAAACACAGAGCAACTCTGAAGGGTTAAATCTTCCCTTAGGACACTCCTGTAGATTATCTCCAGGTATTCATGATATGGAAAATCTTGCTCTAGAACAAAAATTTTAAGAGAAGTACATTCTTTTCTCAAAAAAAAAATTGGAAACAGATCAAACAAGCAGTTGAGCATATCATGTTCTCTGGTACAGCTGCAATTATATAGTATGAATGATGTGCACCAGTTATCAAACTTGATCAATGTATTCTGTGAAAATATGTACATCCTTTCTTTCTGTTCTTAACTATCACAAAACAGTTGCAACTGAGACTAGCTATGCTACATGATGTAGATTTTCGGCAGAGGTATTTCATGGCTTGCAGGAGCAAGTAATGACTACAGCTTCTAGAAGCCATAAACTAAAGGTTCGTGTACAACGCATTGAAGCTGCACTTCCTCCTCTTGAGAAGGCCATACTAGCCCAAACAAGCCATATACATTTTGCTTATACTAGCGGTATGGCTCTCTACCTGTGCTTTAACCTGCTGTATTAGATCTTTTTATATGCTGTCAGTTCCACAGAATATAGCATAATATATCAATTAGATGCCCATCAACCTATATTCACAGAAAACAGTTTCAGCAGAATTCAATCATTCTTTCATACCTTGTTGGGACTTGAAGAAAGATTCACCTTTGTTACCGAAAACCTGGAAGGAATGGTGTGGATTACATCCTCAATGCATCTGAATCTAACTATCAGAGGGTAATTATGAGATTCACATATTCTATTTGACATGATCCCGTATATCATAGGATAGGTCTGCAGTGTCATAGGAGACTGTGTATTAATGAAATTATTAAAGATGAGTAAATATGAAACCATGGCCTGAATATAGGAGTTGCATGATGCTCATTGATAGTCCGGTTCAACTTTAATTTGCATTTCTTTTGTGGTCATTTTTCTCTATGGTCAAGATTCTGCAGCAGTACTCGGATCTTCCCATAATTCAGTCCTTTTTATAAAGCAGTTGATTTGCAGGTTCTGAATGGCATCCTCGTATTCGTAGTGAACAAAATCTCTTCATCTCCAATGACTTGCCCCGGTTTATAATGGATTCCTATGAAGAATGTCGCGATCCTCCGCGTTTGCAATTGCTTGACAAGTATAATTAGCTTTTTCTTTAAAACATCAAACTTTGTTGTATCTTTCTGTTTCCACACTAAAGGACAAGTATATCACGTAATTAAGTTTAAGTTTGTTCTGCTTTGCCCTTCAGGTATGATACTGGTGGTCCAGGATCTTGTTTGAAGAGATATTCAGATCCAACCTTCTTCAAAAAAGAATCTGTTGCCTCGGATGAAGCAACTACTGGAAAAATTGAAATCGACAAGAAGGCTCGTAGAAACAAGGTATGTAATAGTATAATGAAGAAGCTAATTGGCATTTTAATTATGGTTAGGACCATCTATCTAAACGTTGGCGCACTCTCATATTCATGAAAATCAAATAATTTGCCTCCCTGCTTAATTGTTGTATTGAAAAGACAAAAGTTGTATTAATTTCTATAAACTGGCAGCCTAGGGAGGAATTTACTTCCAAGCTTTCTTAGTTGATATGTAAAATAATATCATGAAATGAAGTGACTTCTAAGATGCATTTCTTTAAGTTGAGCATAAGGTTTCCTGCTATGGTTTTCATGGAACATACACTTGGACTTGCTCAAACTCATTTATGCTGTTTTTTCAAGTGTATATTGATTAAATTGTAATGGGCAGAAAAAGAGGTCATCCCGATGGCAAGGGAAAGTATTGCGCGGAGCATCTATGTCCAGTTGCAGTAGCAGGTAGCATTTCTACGTGCATACAATTGGCTTAGGCATATCACCATTTCATTTTGTTGAATTAAAAATTTATGGGGCATCTTACTATGTAGATTGTACTTTGCTTCTCCTACTCGAAATGGGCAAACCTCTTTGCAAACTGCCTCAGCTGTAGATATGGCTTCCAATTCTGACCTGGGAGACCACTCAAATTCTTTTGATTCAAGAAGTGGTCCACAGTTCCCTTCTCATATTATTAACGGGCAGGCTTCCCCATCTCAAACTGCATCCACAGTTGACCTTTCATCAAAATATGACCCAGGAGACCATTCAAATTCATTTGATTCCAGAATTGACTCTGGATATATCGACTGTGTTTTCCATCTGAATTCATCCATGCAAGCTGAACAACAGGAATCACCCTCTTCTAGGTTGATGCAGCAAAATGATACCCTTGATTCAGTTTTGCCTGATGAAAAGACTAAGTGCAATGAGAACACTCATAATACAGTTTTTCCTGATGAAGAAACTAAGGCTGTGGATGATAACCTTTTACTCTCTAAATTTCAAGACCAAATTCCCTCCAGTACTTCTTGTGTTACCTGGGATGAAAAGGCAGAGATAGTGGAGACTAGGGGTCATAAAAGCAATAGAGATGAACCTACAGAGATAATCTTGACGAAGTCTGAAACAGACACACCTGGAGGGAGAGCTGTTGACCTTACAAATGGTCTAACACATAGCCTGCTTGATCGTGAAAAGAGTCTGGAGTCAATCTCTAGCGGGAATCAGACTGATGATATTGAAAGTGAAACTGACAACTACATGGATGCACTCAACACCATTGAATCAGAATCTGAAAATGATCTCGACTGTCAAACAAAGAAAGAAGTTGCACAGTATGCCTCCAACATCAATGATAAAGGAATAGATGAAATCCTCGAGCTTCCTGTGAATGGCACAGACGATAATCCTTCAGAGTTGGAATCTGATACTGCATCCTGCATTTCATCAAATGGGGGAATGCCACCAGATATGCCCAGCTCAGTTTCTCCAGATAGTCTTGCACATGAACAGATGCCTCAAATTGGTAACATCTCTCCCAATTTAGAGTATTCAGCAGACGATAATTTTGGAGGAAGTACTGGTATTCACGATGGTTCTAATTTGGGATCTGTTAGTGTTCCATTGTCTCCTGTCTCCAGAATTTCTGGTTTCAGAGATCTATCATCAGATATGATCATCAGCAGTTGTTGCGAGTCTCAAGAAACTCCTGATTTTTCTGGTGTTCATTCAGATTTTTCTGGTGTTCATTCAGTTACATTCTGGACTAATGGTGGCCTTTTAGGACTTGAGCCATCAAAACCTCCTGATTACACCATGTCAAGTGCTGTGGATCACGATTCAGTTAACAGAAGTAAAGATGAGACAGTTCGCCCTTCATCGCACATCTTTCTTGTAAAAGATGATGAGCATGAAGGGAAACAAGATATGTGCACCAAGAAAATTGGAGACGTTGTAAAGGACCCAAGCTTTGTATGCTCCACATCATTCCAAGGTTATCAAGAAGATAGGATCTCATCTAGGAACACAATTCAGCAATTTTCACCAGCTGGTTCAAAATGTGAAAACCTGAGTGTAGTGGCACCAAAAACTGCAGGGTCAGTCACACCAGATATCAAATCCATATCTGCTGAAGCTAAACAGGAGAATGATGAATATTCATCTCTGGTGTTTGGACTCAGCCGAAGGTTACTGGCAAATGGTTTATACAAAAAAGTTTCACATGTCCGTGATGACAATTCTGAACCTACTAGTTCTGTGGATGCTGGTGCACTCGGGCAATGTAGGGGGCAGCATGGGGTTGGGAATCAAACAATTGCTGAGACAACTTTTGAGGAGCAGCTTGGATGTGGGTCTCCTGTACATTCGCTTACTTCTTCTCCACCACTAGAACATATGAAAATATCTTTCCATCCTCTAAATGGCTTGGAGACTTCCAAGCTGAAACTGAAGTTTCCTGACGGGAATCAATGCTTTGAAGGCATAAAAGACATGTTTCCATCATTTCAGTTGGTCCCTGAGCCTGATATTCCTCTGAAGGACTTTGGTTTTGAATCTGATAATGACACATTTTGTAGATCATCTCCTTATATGTCAGATGATTGCTATAGCCCTCACTCTGAGTCAAATTCTGAGCAATGGGAATCTGTTGAAACTCCTAAAAGCAAGGATCTTGAACTCTATGGTGCCTTATGTGGGAAATTATCAGTGGAATCTATATCAAGCTCTCTGGAGCTTGGGGCAATGGCCAGTAACAGCATCCACCTGGATGGTGGAATTATAAGTGCGGGTACCAGGAATTGTGTGGAACCTTCTCTGTCGGGTCCTCTCCTAGAACTTCCCAATTATGATTCTGTGAAGCCTGTAGTCCAGCAAGAAACAAATGAAGATCCTAATCTCTTCAAATTGGAATGTTCTGGACAGACTACCCCGCAACCGCCCCCTCTCCCTCCAGTACAATGGTGTGTATCAAAACCCCATTTCGATGTGATAGAAGACAAACCAGATGATGCATTGGAAGCTGTTAGACCTGCATTCAATCTGAAACCTTTGGTATCTTCCGTGCTTCAGCTACCTAAACCAGCCCCGGCAGAGCAACAACAAACTTATAAGGAGGCTGCCACCATAGAACGCAATGGCAAGGTACCATGGTATTCGGATTGGTTTTTACCTTTTCAATAGGTTATTTATGTTTTTAATAGAACATACTGAAAGGATGAACTGCTTCTTGAAAATTGTAAAATTTTATGTGTAGCAGCTGGACCAGCAGAAGTTAAATGGGCAGAAAGAAGCTAATCAAGATGTGAATGGAAAGGAGATGGATGAAAGGGAAGATTTTCTACAACAAATCAGATCAAAAGTGAGTAGCCATTTTAAATTCCTGGTGAATATGAAATGTCTATACGCGAGACTTGTTTGTATTGACATGTGCAATATGAAATCTGAAAATGAACAACTGGATAAATATAGCATTCTGGAGCTTTTGTTTGGGGGGAGGGGGGGGGGGCATGCTAACCCGGTAGCGCTATCTTTTAAAGAAATATCCAGTTTTTGAGACACGAACAGGGAAATACATGTTTAACTCGGGTTATTTGGCATTATAAAATACATTTACAGATTTTCTCTCTCGTTTTTATCAATTGCCAGTTTACTAGCTAGAGTACATTTAGCTTTGAATTGTCATTATAATCATCATCCTACCTGGTATCACTTTGTACTGATTCATTAGTGTTGACTGTTGATGTCTAGACTTTCCTCCTGTTGACCAAGAGAGCCATGTTTGCTGAATTTTACTCTCGCATATATTCTTCTTCTAGCAATGGAAGTGTTGCTGTTATTTGTCTGTACAATGAATTGATGAGATTCAAATAGAGAACAGAACTGTCATTTAGAAAAACCATACCTCTCATAGAGGTCGTGATCATACGAATTACTGTAGGAGTAACTGTGAGGTCTAGAGGCACAGGGAAAAAAAAAACCTGAGGTCCATAACCTGTGTTAATGTGTATTTGAGCGTGTCTATGCCTGGCAGATTGTAGGTATCGTATTAGACTAATTAATTATGTTGTAATTTGCTTGTATCTTGATCAATAGTTCCTAGTTATGCATCCTTTCTCCAAAATTAAATATCAATCCTTATGTGACCTGGCAAGATATATTTTCTACGATAAACTCGAGTGTGCTCCATCTCACTAATGGTCCTGCTATATTATCCCAGTCCTTTAACCTGAGACAGACAAAGACAACAAAGCCAACTAATACGCCAGGACCTGCTACAAATGTCAAAGTTACTGCAATTTTGGAGAAAGCAAATGCCATTCGCCAGGTCCATAACAATTAACTTCCTTTTCTCTATCTTTGTTCTCATTATCCTGCCGTGTTTAACACTGTGGGACTCATTGTTAAAATAACTTGTCAGGCTGTTGGGAGTGATGATGGGGATGACGATGATACCTGGAGTGATGCTTGATTTTCCTCTCAGGACGTGGTTGTATCCATGATAAACGATTCTCTTTTAGCTTTGAGTTCACAAGGTTGGTGAGGCTGCGTTATACACATATGTGAATAATCGTTGCTGTAATTAATTGTAGGGGTTCCTTGTATCTTGTTGTGATTATTTCATTTCATTCCTTGTTAAATCTATGCCGATTAGGTGAACTCCTTAGGCTGAGCAAAAGGTAACCTCCGTATTTTGGGGGCAATAATTGATATGCAATGGCCTGAAAATATGATGCTTTTGAGCAATCTGGTCATTTTTGTCTGGACGCTTTTTGGCTGTGAATTACACCTGGACTCCTGGCTCATATAAACCAAACCTGTCCGTAGTAGGTCCAAGAAATCAACCGCAGGAAAGATTCGTGATGTTCTTTTTTGAAAAAATCTAGCAGAGGAAGTATCTTAAGAGCTTTTAAGGATCCTGGTCCTCAGTTTGTTGTAGAATTTTTCTCTTTATTTTGGGATTTTCATACGTAACATTTTGCCAATATGGTCTCGGTAAGGAGCATATTTTTATGACCTAAGGCTTATATCTTTTAGCAAATTTCTTGACCTGAAAGGGTGGTGTATCATGGAATATAAACTAACACGTTGCTTGCGAAATCTAGAACAAAAATAAGAAACTTGCAAGAATCTTTCAGGCTATGGCCAGCAACAACAGTCGTGCCTTTTGCCTACAAAGTCTACCGGCTGCTCTATATTTAAAGGTCTAAAATCCTCAACTAGCTATATTAACCGGAATCAGGGGAATGAAATTGCTGGAACCACGAATATTATTTATATTTATATTTGCAACATGTGTACAGAACAACAATCGGGCTAAAACATTAATACGTAGAATACCGATCCATAAATTTAAAAAACACCACCTCCAGTTGCATTCTGGATCTAAGTAGGTGGTTTCAGCCAACAGATCACCCACTTGACCATATTTATTCTCTTCTAGATGCTTTGATGTTAGAAAGGGTCCCTAAGGTGTCTTTACCAAAGACAAATGGAACAGGAGTAAAGCTGGGTTTTGCCAGATCCTGCCATACCTCTAAAGAAGAACTGAACATGTATATTGTACTTAAAAAAACAGCGAGGAAATTTTACTCAATAATATTTCATCAACTTACGTATTCGCCTTCGGTATTCCCCAAATATCCCTTTTTGTTGTTCTTTGGGAGTTGGGACGGGACGGATACATATTTTCACCCGTTCCTTTTCTTTTTTTCTCTTCACTTTACAGCTCTTGTTTGTGTACTTTCTGTTTGGAATCAAAGATAGAAACCAAATTATATTGGGAAAGTTGTGGGATGGAACTGTTTTAGGGGATGTGATAGAATTCTCGACTGCAAAGAGTAGGGGGATTTGATATGACAAATCTGGGTAGTCAATTTTAAAGGAGCGTTCAACTTCCAAGACGAATGGGGGTAAATAAAGTATGCGCAGTTGGCCCATTATTTTGTCCTTTCGCCGGACTTTCATACTCCAAAAGTACTGAAGAAAATAATAAAGTATAATATTCCCTTCACTTCTCCTGCTTTTTGTTCAAAATTTTCCGGTCTGTTTGCACTGCATGGACGCGGTATACTTTTATGCTTTTTCTCTGTCCCTTTCGAATGTGGTGTACTTTTTAATGGGAAACTTTTTCTTGGAAAGCGACGCGTGAACCCGAAAACCTTTCTATTCAAACATTCCACTTGTTCAAAAATAAAAAAATAAAAAAGTAAAAAATTATAAAATTATAGTTAGTTTAGTCAATTACATTTCACTCTCCTTAATTTAAAAAGCTACCATTTACATCACACACATATATATTTGTAATGTTAGTTCATAATCAAAATTTTCATTAAATTTAATAGAATTCGATATTAAAATGACCGAAATATCTTTAAAGATAATTTTTTTAAATATAAATAAATATTGAAGAAATAAATTAAAAATATAAATTATTGAAATAGAGTTTTAATAATTTTATTTTTAAAAAATTACCTTTTATAATATCATTTTTTATTTTTTTTTAAAATTAATAATTTTATTTTAGAGGATTATTTTAGTCATTTTAATGCTGAATTTCATCATTATAATGAAAATTTTGACTGTAAACGAGACTAGCTAGCGCAGAAGAGAAGGGACCGTCTAGGACCACCGCTTCTTTCTTCTTGAGATACAAATGCACTACATCAGGACCACTTACCATTCATAAACCGGTAACGTTTTGATGATTCAGCGTTAAGAAGATGATGATGGGTAGCGACTGTCAATAACAAATCGTGGTGGGACGAAGGAATTGGGGATTAAAGATGACTGAATTAATGATGTGAAAAACTTTTTTAAGTACTTAACTGAACTTTAATGATAGGATTAATATGTTCCGGATATATATGTCACCTCATTGACTAAATCCTACAACTTTAAACCTCAAGTTATGGATTGTTTTGAGAGTTATAGATTTAATATTATTGTATTTCTAACCCAATCAATGCGTCTCTCAACCAGGAGAGGTGCACAAATTGGGTGAGACAATTAGTTATATAATTCTAGAAAAGTCTTAACGGGCCTATTAATTTATTTTCAAAGATATTGATTGAATAATAAAATTATATTTCTTTTAACTTCTAGTATTTGATTGAATTCCCATAGAAAATACATACCCACTTCTCAATTGAGACTATTCATAGACTTAACGATGACTTTACTCTTTATTAAAAAATATTCCTTAATTAATTGGTTGTTATATGAATCCCCCAAGGCCCAAAGTAGAGTAGACGAGATATATATATATATATATATATATCTGGTCTGGTGTAATCAAATTATAAAAGGAAAAGAAGACTTTCGTGCCTAATTTGATTAAAGCAACTTGCAGTTTGAAGAACGACAACAGCAAGCAACATGCTTCTGAATTTTCTTTCTTTCCAACTCACCCAAAATTTTATTTATGTACTGGAAAGCAAATATAGATCAGAAAATGTGATGATCAGAGCACTTCTCTTTTTGAAGAGGATTGGATAACTACGCCGACCATAAAGACTTCCTTTTTCTTTTCTGTCCTCATCACGTACCTTCTTAGTTCTTTTATTTGTTTCTCTGTTTGGTGTGAGGGAAAATAATGGGCTGGATAACATTTGTTGACCCTTCTAAACCGGCAAGTCAATATTAAAGAAGGATGGGATTCGATCCCTTGTCTTGTTAAATTGCGAACAACTGCATCTGACTCAGCAATTTACAACTTCCATGAACCAGGAAGACCAACTCTGGCAAAAGAGAAAAGGAAACCGAAGAACAGAGGACACCAGGAAGGCAGTTTCCAAGGTGCAAAAAAAAAAAAGCAGGCAGTTTCCTCTTAGTTGCCCTATTTATCAAAATGGAGGCAGCCATGATTATGTCCTGTGAAGTATCCTAAATAAAAAGTGCATATCTTTCCAAGCAAGAGGAGCGAAAATGATTCTTTGTCTGCATTATAAAATTCGGGGAATTTGACAAACTGATCATTGAGTTTATACGTTTTTGACAAATAAGTTTTTGGGTTTCAAATTTCAAAATTTAGTCTTTGAATTTTCGATGTTTAATGAAATTGTCATTCCGTCAGTCTGTCGTCTATATACTTAACGGATATAAAATTGGACGACAGACTGACGGAAGGACCATTTCGTCAAACATCGAAAATCTAAAGACTAAAATTTTGAAATTTGAAACCCAATAACCCATTTACCAAAAGTATAAATCCAAAAATTAAAATGCCAAATTCTCTAAAATTCGGGAAGGGGTAGGAAATGAGTTACTTTCGCATAGATTATGTAAAGATTCTTTATTGAAAAAGAAAAAAGCCCCTTAGCAACCTACTTTCTCTCAACACTTGCGAACTGAAAGCTGCCCAGACAAGATTAAGGTCCACAAACCCTACAAACATTAAGCGCTATAAAAAGGGAGCAAAAAAAGTACAACTCATCGAGTCCATTGAAACCTAGAAAGATGGCTTTGAAGCAAAAAAAGAAAAGAAAAAAGCTACACCATCAGAGCATCCAACTTTAAGGATCACTATTGCCTGCGAATTTCGCACATTATAAATCTGACCAGTGACCCACTTGATTATCTTATCTATAAAGTAACCACAAAATATGTAAGTGATGCATCACCTGCAAGGAGGCAAACTAACTCACTGGTGGAATCTGATTGGGCAATAATAAGTTCACCATTTCTTAATGTTTGATTCCTAATCTTATCCTTCTAATTCCTAAATTTTCAAGTGGATATATAGCACTAATAGAATTAGCATTTCAACTTTTCTCTAAACAAAAATCAGAGCTGCCCCCCTTTTTGGTCGAAAAGATGTTTGGTACAAGCTAGGAGCAAGTGAAAAAAAGAAGTTTTGTACCATTTGAGACAATCGCTTTTAGTGTGTACAAGTGTACTTAACGATTTGCCTCAATGAAGATGGAAAATGATGGTTGCCCTATATTTTAAGACCTTAAAGATAAAGACAAATGTTCATACTGCATACATGTACGTGTACATATATGATGCGGCGAAGTAATTCACTAAAAAGTAATTGACAAAATTCATAGAGATTTTTATTTTAATTTACAAGAGTTGATAACTTGATTCAATTGAGAGAACATCAAGTATGTTCGTGTCTTCAGAATATTGGTAGGATGTTGAATGTTTTGAGAATTTTTAGATTATGTTAAAGTTGTATTGAAATGTGTGTAGAAGTTGTTAAAAGAGATTGTTATTTGTAAAAAAAGTAATAAAATGTTTTATCAAAATGCGTGTATTTTGTGATATTTGGATTGTAAAAAAAAGATGCGAATCCTAAAGAATTGTAGGAAACCAACTTGACCCAAATCTCAATCACTCGAGATTAGAACCATACTCCTCGCTCACTAGATACTATTTTATCCGAGAATAAAAATTCCGTCTTTCAAATTTGCCTCCATAATAACCGTAGGAATTTTTGTTAGAAGCAAAAATGAAAAGCAGCTGTCAGTTTTAGATTCATCTCTTTTCTGCTTTTGGTTAGAATATAGAGAAGTCCATTAGGGCAAGCTTTAACCCTTTATTCTCTCGCATCCACCCTATTTCACCTTTGACACGTTGCACGCAACCTACCTGGATTGGGACCCATAGCTTGGACTTTTCAACAAAAGCACCATGATGACGTGAAGGAATGATGTGTACAAAAAGCTCATCCTCAGCTTTTCTACTCCACCTACCTGGCCTTTTTGGGGGGCTGTCACTTTGATTTTATGCAATGGTTTTAAGCACTTTTTAGCCCTCACCTATATATATATACAGGTACGTCTATAACTTCTTTCCTTGTACCGCGAAACTTCTCTCCCACTTGTCAAATTATTCTTGCCCATCTCTCTCAAATTCCTCTTCTTTCAAACTAATCCATCTCGCTCTCTCTCTCTCTCTCTCTCTCTCTCTCTCTCATCCTTTCTGGGTTTTTCCAATCCCCCACCTTCATGGCTAACGTCCAGGGAGGCCAAGATGTGCCCGGAATCAAGCTGTTTGGGACTACCATTACGTTGCAGAATAGACAAGCAAAGGAAGAACAAAAAGGTTCAGATCAAACGGTACTGGAGAAGAGACCAGATAAGATCATACCATGTCCCAGATGCAAGAGCATGGAGACCAAGTTCTGTTACTTCAACAATTACAACGTAAACCAGCCCAGACATTTCTGTAAGGGATGCCAGAGGTACTGGACGGCCGGCGGGGCCCTTCGAAACGTCCCGATCGGTGCCGGCCGGCGAAAGGCCAAACCACAGTCTCGAGGGATGGACGGGTTCTCCGAGGGTTGCATATATGATGCTGCTGGGGTGCACCAGTTTGACCTGGATGGGGTGGTGGAGGAGTGGCATCTCATGGCGGCTGATGGCAGTTTCGGGCATGTGTTACCAGCTAAACGGCGGAGGAGTGCCTCAGGCGGTCAAACCTGCACTTGATCTTCCCTGTCCCAATTTTTATTTCTTCCTATTTTCTTTTTGTTTGCGTTTTTTAGTTTTAATTTGATAGGGCAATGGGGTATGTACAGACAGTTTTAGCTTAAGTAAACTAGGTGTGTACTTAAGTACTACTTCATAAATAATATTATTAGATTAAGTTACGTGATTAGTGCCAAATTTCAAACTATATATCGGGTTAGCATTTTGTATTGCACTGCAGCGTGAAGATCAACGTTCATTCATTTTCTTGCGCCCCCACCAGAACTGAGAATACTACTTGACTACCTAAGTCTGCTCCAACTGGCGGACTATTGGTTTCCATGCCCCCATATACCTATTAGGTCAAAATGAATTGGAAAATCAGAGTGATATATATGGTCCAAACAATTCCTCAAATATAAGGCCACGAAAGGTCGTCAATGGGTGCAATTCGTCTTGAACACGTCCAAAGTCATGGACCTACGGAGAATATATTTATATAGCTGCCTGATGACCATCAAAACAGTACTGAAGGCATGGTCTCATGAATTACTAACTCATACTAAAATGGCTATGCCATAACGACTACGTCCGGCCATCACACATCGGTGCATTAATCGCACAGGTATATTCTAGTGTTTTTTTATTGATAACCCAGGAGAGCTCTCAAAGTCGGGTCACTTCGTGTACCCAACACTACAAGCCAACTTGGGATATGTGTCAGGACCTCACCCAACACACCTCAGATAAATCAGGGGTGATAATGGCTGTGTTGAGGCTCAAACTTGGAACATGTGAGAACCTAAGCCTTTGTCTTAACACCAGACCAAACCCCTGGGGATATATATACTAGTGTTCAATTGCGTTGACGTGATGTTTATTTGAAGACCTGAGGATCTAGCTGGTGGGTTCTCGTGATTTACATAAAAGTTTCTGATGTACGTACCTTTAATTACGCCCTAAATTGATCAGGGTACTCCTATAAAACGGTTTGGAAGGCGCCTTTCTTTACACGTTAAAACAAAAGTGGGGACAGGTAAATTAGGAGTGTCGGATTGGACATATATGTGTACTAGATGATCTAGTTTCACAATTTATCATAATTAAATAGATTATAGAAGAAAACTCGTATAAAATTAGTAACTTATGCTGTATGCATGATGGATGGTGACTTGTATTTTGGGTTGGAAATTGATTAATGTGACTATATAATTAACACGTACAATTTATATGTGAAGGGACAAAAGGTGTTCACATCCATAGCTACTTAGAAATATTTATTTATAGATATTTATTTATGGCGACTTGGATACTTCTCCTAGTTATGTTGGTGTATTTTAATTTTTTATAGTTAATTATTGGGAAAATTATTGAAGGTAATTGAGTAATTTAACAAACAAAAGGGTGATTAAGCAATTAGCTAGCTAGCTTTTTTTCTAGGCAACAAGACAATATATTAAAATCCGAGAACAGTACAGCCAGTATAAAACACAAAATCGACGTGAAGGCTAGCAGAAAACCTAAACGGACCAGAAGGCCCTACAATAAACCGGAACCAAAGGTCCGGTAGCCAAACCGGACAACACAGCCGGTACAAACAGCCAACATAAACAACCAAAACGAACACCAACCAAGACAAACAGAAGCCAACACAAACAGCCAACATAAACAACCAAGACAAACAGGCCACAAAGGCCAACACACAAGACACAACCAGATCGGTCACAGAGACCGGAACCCAACACAACCACCGCCCGAAGCGGTGGCGGCTTCCGCTAGAGGATTGACGAGCGTGGAGCCGAACCGACTCCAACCAGACAGACTTCATGCAATGACAGACTGCACCATGAGGAAGAGGAGAGAGAGCTCCACAAGGGCGGTATCCAGAGGGGCCAGGAACCAAAACCACCGAACGCAGAGGTGGCACACGCGCCCACGGCTGCGCGTGGCCCACACGCGCCGGCAAGGAGAGGCCGGACAGGGACGACAAGGACCGCCAGGGGGAGCTAAGCACGGCGGGGCAGAGCGAGTCCTCCAAAAAACGATCAAACCCGCCGGGAGAGAAGCACAAGAGGACTGGCGCGTGAGATCCACGCGCGCGCGTGAAGGCTCACGCGCCGTCCGGATGCAACATCTCGGGGCCGGATCTGATCGCCGGAGAGAGCAGTCCACCACCAGGGACACAGTGAGCACAAAAAACCACAGGAAAAACCGGGATCGAACAGCAAACCGTGATGCACAATCAAAACCGGAGAAACTCCGGCCACCAACAGAGTGACCGGAGAGGAGGGAAGGGAGGGGGAGGAGGGGGAGGAGCTCCGGCTCCTCCCCCAGCCACAACAGCAAAAGGGAAGGGGGTGTTTGCAGAAGAGAGAGAGGAGAGTCTAGAGAGAGAGAGGAGTCTCTCTCTCTAGACGAACGGGATCAACAACCAATTAGCTAGCTAGCTAGTTCGTTTAGTTTAAGACATAAAGGGAAGATGAAGATAAAACAGATCTAAAATTCAAAGTTCCTTGAAGGTATAAAAGGAACAAGGAAAGAGAAAGCAATAACTTGAGTAGTACTGAGGAAGTGATTATTATTATTATTATTCTCAGAAGTGCATTATATCGGACCGAGAGCATGAATTAGCTAGTGGGGGGCTTCAACTTTTTAAAAGGAAAGCCAAACTTTTGCCTTTTTAAGCTTTTTTTTTATATAAAATAGTATCTCTCAAGGCCTACTGGCGCGCTAGGACCCCAAGTCGCACACTACAACAGAGACATGCAACTAATTATGTAGCAATAGTACTTAATTATAATTAATTATACCGTCCTTGGATTTCTGAAAGCCTCGTTTAACTTTTTCACAGGCTACAAAATTTCTTTGTGAACAATGTGCTTAGATGACTAAGTCGCTAGCTGTCTGCAATATTTTTTTGCTGAAATTTGCCACGAGGAAAGTTAGGAATTAGTGTGACAGCATATTAGCTAGAGAAAGCTAATCTACTCATGATGGGCGGATGAACGGTAAGGAACTAAGCAAACTTTTTGCTTTCTTAGATGCCCTTATCTGTACAGCTGGGGGCTCTTTATCAACTAAAATCAACAACTTCAACATTAACAGAGTAATTAATCTATCTGTTGCAACCCCTAGATAGCTAATAGATCATTATTGTTATGGAAGCACAAGCATGAGATTCTGTGTCCCGAATCATGCATTCTACTTTATTCTAGACATGTCTTTTTGTCTAGAAATATTTGGATTCCTAAATGTATTCCGGGGAGCCAAGCGATCACTGATTGATTGAAACCAAAAAAAAGGCAATCAACTGGGTGCATGCAGTAGTATATATCCCAGTGTAGGGATTAGGGAATAACAAGATTCGGCCAACTTATCATGATATGCTTTAATAGAAACAGTTGTTGTTGGGTGCTGCTAGAAATGGGGAATAGAAGAAGAGGATGATGCCGGCCGCTACCAATAAGACAGATAGGAATTGGGAATTGTACTTCAAGTGCTGCAATATCTAGTACGTACCCTCACGCATTTGGCTTTCAATAAGAATGCAGGAAGCAGGTACCATCTGATGTGGATTCTCCACCCACCTCACGCATTTGGCTTTCAATATTTATGACGACAATCAATCGATATTGTGCCTGTAATTAAATATATCTAAAGCCATATGCCCTGGCCTGTAAGACAAATTCTATTACAGCTTGCTGCATTAGAACGCTGAGAGGACACAAAAAGTTGCTGCATGCGTTACACAAGGCTTTTCAAAAATTTGGCTTGGAAAAGCTAAATATCAGACTTCGGAGAAGTTGTACATGCAAAATGGTCTCAGCCGGACAGATTCACTCTGCGCAGTTCATTTCCTAGCAAACCATATTGGATCGGGAATGATTTCTTTAATTTATTCAATAGTACAAGACGCGGCTGAGCAATTTCTCCCCTTAGAAGGTCCTCTAGCTAGCCCAATCTTTTATTTGAGAAAGGGAAAAATACAAAAAAAGTAAAAAGATAAGAAATTTCAAGAAAGAAACTGAAAAACAAAATTAGAACAGATCTAATTAAGATCAAATGTATCGCTCCGCACAGGAAATTACTATACAATACGTGTAAGTGATCAAAGAAAGACGAACACCCAGGACCGTATATTAGAATCCCTTAAGCTTTTTTTTTTGGCTAAGTAAACGAAATAAAATAAATCAAAACAGCGAAAAGCCATGCATATCACAATCCGGATACGCTTGGGAATGTCAGTGAAATCAAAGAAACCAACAGAGCCAGAAGACGCTGCCCATTTAGCAAGACCATGGGCCAAAGCATTACACCGACGAGGACCCAAGCAACCTTCCACATTACTTGTAGATATGCAGCCAGTATATAAGCACAATATGCGTATGGCAAAACCCAAACCATTGGAGATTATAAATCACGCAAACCCCACAAACTACACGAAAAGGAGTACTAGCCCAGAAGACGATTAAAGGTTGGGAGTCAGGGCTAGAAAAAACCCCTCGTTAGTACATGAACGACATTTTTCTTACTGTAATTATACGTGAAAGAAAAGAAACTCAGTTTATTCGTTAACAAATTGAATGGATTCCCAATGTCAGATTATCCTCTTCATACATCAGAGGCGGACATCCCGAGCTCTCTGAGGACACCAGCGCACTCAGGAACGGGTTTCGTCTTCAGGAATCCAAGCGGATTGGCGTGGCGTACTGGGTCGGACATGCCATTGTTCTTTGTGAGGCTAACCCTAGCACCCTTCTTATTGAAAGGATCCTTGCTGAGCTCGCTGCAGTCGGGGTCGCTGCTCTTCAGGAGCCCAACTTCGCAAACTTCCTCCTCGCGGTCTCCGTCCACTACAATGCGGTAGGCTCCGTTTGCATCAGTCGTAGCCTCACTGCTGAACGTTAGGCTACCGCCTTCACGGTCCCTGCACTCCAAGCGCACCGTTGCACCTGCACCAAACCAACACAGTTTCTGCCTTAATTAGGATATATACTAGCGCTATGGACTGAGTTCTTCTAATTTCTCCCCCCCCCCAGCTTTTTATCGAATAATTGATTTGCTACACAATCTCACATTTGCGATTTTGTTAACGGGACATGCATCAGGAAATATAAATATTTTGTACCCATTAACGAAAATGTTAGTTGAAATTAATACTAATGACCTTTTGGAAAAATTAGCATCGCAGTCTAATTTGTACCTTGCATGAACACGCTGACCTTCGTTACAAATTGGGTGCGGCAGGTGTCGCAGTAAACACTGCCCTCCACGAACAAGCGGGTGTTATCGCAGTAAGCGAAACCAAGGAGGGAGAAGAAGCAAAGGGCAGAGGACAGGATGACGACAGACTTTGCCATTGTTCCTGCTTGTTTTTCTATATTTTTCTTAGAGATTTTGATTCAGAGGACTGGGTAAAAAGCAAAAGGGCTCTCTTTTATAAAGGATAAAGGAAAAGGATGCAGTTAGATTTGGAGGGATTTGTTGAGGCCTCCTTGGTGGCTGTTATTTTTCTGCGGTTGTGATTTTTTCCTTGTTTTTATGTGGTTGGAAAGAGAATTTGACTCGCTCTCCTGTTCCTGAAATCCCTCTTGAATATTGAGTTTCTCCATTTTCTAAAATATATATATATATATATATATATTTTTAAAGCAAAAGAGGGTAAATTATGACTTGCAACCTATGAAACACAAGTGACGTATAGTTAAATTCCCTTCGAGAAAATAACTTTAGTAAAATAACTTGGTCTACAAACTTTAGTAATAACTATCAATTTTTGGTCATTGGGTTTTAACCACTTTTACGTTTTGGTCATTAGATTTTATTTTTTTACAATTTAGTCTCTAAATTTTGATCACTTTAATGATTTGGCCTTTCCATCAAACCTCTATTAATTTTTAACGGAATATAATGCGATCAATCACTTCATGTAACAGTCGACTGCTACAATATACCATTACATCAACGGCAAACAAACCGGTCGACCACTATTCTGGGTAAAAATTTAACGAAAATTTGACAGAAATACCAAATCGTAAAAATGGTCAAAACCTAATGACCAAAAATAAAATTTCCCTAACTATTAAGTCAAGAGGACAAAAAATCAATTTACTAACTTTAGAATATGAGAATCGAGTGAAAGATAATTTATATAAATTAGTGAAAAATGAGATGAGAAGATTTGAATAAATATTATATAATAAAAAACAATTTTTTTTATAATTTTTGTAATAAGATCCGAAAATTTGGCACCGGCAATCAAACTAGGTTTCCCAAAAAATAATTATGTAGTAGAAAATTGTTAATATGGGTATCCATTCCGTATTGATCTTTATAATCCTTCTCTGTCCGTGCATCAGATTAGCATACAAAGAAAGCCCAAAAAATAGAACCTACAACAGTCCGTTAAGGCAAGAATTATTATAAAACATGCAAGTAGCGCAAGTAAATGTGTTAACAGGAATATAGTAATGCCACTCCGTCCAAATGGCGTCCCACTGTAAACACAAGTATATGAAGAAAAGGCCTCCTAAAGAAAGCTCTGAATACCTTCAGATTTAAGTCAACAGCAAGGGAAAGTGATTACTCCCAGGTTGCAAATGGGCTGACAATCCAAATACAAACTACTACAATCTCAAAGATACAGTCCACGCATGAACAAATAACAGAACTTGAATTTCTCCGAGAGATAGAGAGAAGAGAGAGAAAGAACACAAGGCACCCAAGAATTTCTCTGCAGACATTGAATTTCTCCGTGCATAGTAGCTTCACTTCACTGCCAAAAAATAAATTGATAAAAGAATAAAGGTCAAACTCAAAAACATGGTTCCTAAATAAGACAGTAACCCACCTCTGCATCTTCACCTCCAGCAGCTTTAGCAGCACCGTCCAGCTTCTGGACTTCTTCAGCTGCAAAACAAAAATAGGACAAATTACAACTCACCCAAAAGAGAAAAATGGACTATAGGGCCAATGAAAGAGACGTGATTGTGGAAGATTATCAGGCCAATGAAAGAACCCTACAGGAGAAGAAACATGATAGATTACAGGAGATTGGTTTCGAACAATATGCGAGGGAAAAACCACTTAAAAATCAAAGTTCCAAAAGATCTTGATAAACTTTTGGGGTTATTCATCTAAATATCCAATTTTTCTCCACCAACACTCATTTCTCATAGATGAATAGTTCTGAATTTCGGGTATCCATCACATCATTGTGAGATAGTAATAGCATAAAGGCAAGCCAGTAGTGCAGTCTCTAAATCTCCATGTACCCCAAAAACGATTCTGTCAGTATAATTGACCACCTGCCCCCAATGGACTTCTGGTCCAATTACTCATTTTGAAATGTACCCTTTTTCTCATGCTATTAGAAGAGTAGGTTAGCTCATTATGCATAATTCCAAACCCAACTTACAAGTAGTCTAGAAATATAAATGTTATAACAGATACACATCCAGTAGCAAGGTGGACTCCCTAAAGTTGACTCAAGAAGCTGGGAAAACTGAAAAGCAATAAACACCAACAAAAAAATATTAAATGAACACTATAATACGCAAAGTTCATGTACTTAGTTACAAATTGGGTGATGTTAATATCACCACATATGCTCGTGTCACACACCAGTTGAGACCAAAAGATCCACCTCTATCTGCTCTAAAATGAACCTAAATAATGTTGTGTTTAATGACCTGTAAAACTGACATCCCCAGGCCCACAACCCAGGTCACTCTCTCATCAATAATCAGATCATTGCTTTAGTTTTTTTTTATAAATTCAACTTTATTAAAGAAAAAGAGAGTTGACAGTACAACAGATTATACTGAAAACATTAGAACATACAAGTTAAAAAACTAAGAAAATCAGGAAAACCCTCAAAAGGAAAACTTAAAACCGAATTCGCCCACATAAAAAGAGAATGCAACATAGAACGCCCCAAACAACCCAAAGACATGGTCTTGTTCTCAAAACATCACTCATTCCTTTCCCTCCACAAACTCCACCGTATGCAAGCCGGGATCATCTTCCAAATGGCTGAGGCGATAGGATTCTCAAACTTCCTCCTCCAATAATACAAAACATCCACTACGTTCCTCGGCATAACCCAATCATAGTTGAGAATACTCAGCACATGCACCCATAATCGTCTTGCCACCATGCAATGAATAAGGATATGATCAACCGTTTCTCCGTCCCCCTTACACAAATAGCACCACTCCGTCAAGCACATTCCCCTCCTCCTTAAGTTGTCAATGGTCAAAATTTTCCTATGAAGGGCTTCCCAAACGAAGAAAGCCACTCTAGGGGGAACCAAATTCCTCCAACATTGACGCCATGGAAAAACCTCACTGGAGCCCTTTAAAAGCAAAGAATACATCGACTTAATAGAGAAGACTCCACCCTTGGAACCCATTCAAAGCAATTTATCCTCACCCCCTCTTCTCCTAATCATGGAGTAAAGTAACGAATAAAACGTCAAAAAAACCTCCATATCTCAATCATTGATCGTCCGCTCAAAATGAACATCCCACAGAACTCTGGATCCCAACTCCATACAATCAGCCACCCAAGCATCCTTGCATCGAGCTAGAGAGAATAACTGAGGAAACTCCAACTTCAAAGGTCTTTCCCCACACCACTTGTCATGCCAAAACCAGATTCTTGAGCCATTACCAACCACAAACTTAATATTCTCTCTAAAAAAGTATCACCCTTTGCTAATGTGCTTCCACAGGCTAACCCCATAAGAGCCTTGTGCCTCCAAAGTGCATCAATCACTCTCCTCACACCCATACTTTTCCGTAATAACGGTTTCTTTCAAAAGTGCATCTCCAAAGCCATTTTCCAAGAAGAGCTCTATTGAATAAAGGTAACCTTCTGAGTCCCAACCCTCCATCTCTGATAGGGGAACAAACTCTAGCCCACCCAACAAGGTGAAACCTGTGCTCATCACCACCACTTCCCCACAAGAAATCCCTTTGCAACTTCTCCAACCTATTAACCACAGACAACAAAATAAGAAATAGCAGCAAAAAGTATGTAGGAAGGCTAGAAAGAGTAGATCTAATCAACGTTAACCTTCCCCTCTTTGAAAGATAAATGCGCTTCCAACCCACCAACCTTTTTACAAAACTCACAACGATACCATTGCATATATGCACACACATAAATTTAGCACCAAGAGGAAAGCGCAAATATGTCATCGGGAGCGACGATACCCTACAACCCAAAATCTCCGTCATCGTCTGAACATCATTAACTCTTCCAATAGGAATAACCTCCGATTTGCCAAGGTTAATCCTAAGACTAGAGACCGCCTTAAAGCACAAAAGGAAGCATCTTAGGTTTCGTACTTGATTCTCCTCATCCCCGCAAAAAAATAACGAATCATCAGCAAAGAGCAAATGAGAAATGCACACCCCATTACTACCACCTCTCCCCACGTCAAACCCCTTAATAGCATCTCTCCCAACCACCTCTATCATTATCCTGCTAAATGCTTCCATGACAATCACGAATAATAGGGGTGAAAGAGGATCACCCTTACGCAAAGCTCTAGAACTCCCAAAAAAAACCATTAAGAGTTGTTGACCATAACAAAGAATTTAATGGTAGACATACAAAACACAATCCACCTACACCACTTCTCACGAAACCCACATCTCCTCAACAAATAGAACAAAAAATCACAATTCACATGGTCATAAGCCTTGTGAATATCAAGTTTGCACATCAATCTCGGCACATTCATACGCATTCTCGAATCAATGCACTCATTAGCTATCAATACTGAATCCAGAATCTGTCTACCCCTCACAAAAGCATTATGGGAAGGCAATATGATTTTCTCAAGAATTATCTTCAACTTATTCGCTAACACCTTGGCAAAAATCTTATAAACCCCTCCTACCAAACTGATGGGACGAAAGTCTCTCAAATCCACAACACCAACTTTCTTATGAATGAGAACAATGAAAGTAGCATTAATGCACTTAACAAATCTACCCCTCTGGGCAAATTCATTAAACATTGCCAAAACATTCCCCTTAACCACCTACAAGCAAGACTGAAAAATGCTAAAGTGAACCCATCCGGTCCCGGAGCCTTGTCACCATTGAGGCTACGAACCACCCTTGTGACCTCGTCCTCCTCAAAGGGCCTCTCATGCCAACATGCTTCCTCCTCAGAAATGGAATCAAATTCCAAGCCATCTAGCACCGACCTCCAAGAAAATTGCCCCTTATACAAGGAGCTATAGAATTCAACAATACTTTCTGAAATAAGCGACGGGTCCTCCACAATTTCCCCCTCCATTTCCAAACTAGTTATCAAATTAGCCCTCTTATTCGAATTGGCCATGCGATGGAAAAAATTAGTGCATCTATCCCCATCCTTAAACCACAAGGACCTCGACTTCTGTCTCCAACTAATCTCTTCTAACTCAATCAAATGATTCAAATCTTCCAAAACCTCCAACTTCCTCACTTTCCCCCTCTCATCAAGAATCTAAAGACGCCAACTCACTTAACAAGGAAGACTTTCTGAAACTTAGATCCCCAAAAACATCTTGGTTCCATATTGTCAGCTTATTCTTCAAAGCTTTCAGCTTAGTCTAGCACTAAGCTAGGAGAATCCAAGAACTCAAAAGACTAACACCACTCCTTGATGCTATCCACAAAGCCGCTCTCCTTTAGCCACATGTTCTCAAAACGAAAGGGCCTCTTCCCACTTCTAACCCTGCCATACACAAGAAGAATGAGAAAGTGGTCTGAATATAAACGAGTCAATCTTTTCTGAGAGACCTCCGGGGATAAGGACTCCCAACTAGGGCAAAACAAAAAGCGATCAATCCTGGACCAAGACTATGATACTCTATTGTTAGACCAAGTGAAGGCACCCCCCCAACAATGGGATATCCAATAACCCCATCTCACCCCTCCGCCCCCAAAACGTTCACTAGGGAAGCGAGTAACATTAAAATCTTTTTTTTTTATAAATAAGACAGTTTTATTAAAAAGAAAAAAGAAAATACACAACGGAGGCAACAGTACAAGAGAAAATACTGAAGAAACCAAAACACAAACAGGAATACCCACCCTCCCCCAACCCACTGGCCTACAACACTCTCCCAGAAAACAACAGCACCCTTGCCCCATTAGCCAACAAGACCCTCCCAAGAACTCCCCCCCCCCCCCACCCGCAACCCAAACGAGACCCCTAACAGTCCAATCCAAAGGTCACAGTCTTCCTAGCGGTCGAAGAAGACCCTTCATAATTAACCGAAGACTTCAAGCTCTTCAACTCCCTGAGCATCCTCCCCCTTGATTATCTAGATGTTTTCGACCGAATCAGCACCCGATCGCGAGTAACATTAAAATCTCCCCAATACACCAAGGAAAATCCCACAAAGCCTGAATCCCTGGCAACTCGTCCCACAAGAAACTCCTACTACTATCAGCACTAGGACCATACACACCAGAAAACATCCATACAACCCTGTCGTCAAGGTTCTTGAATACACAGTTTTCCCCAAATGATCCTGTAGCCCTAAACCAACTGGTAGACGAAATAGTGTTGTTGGTTCGGCAGCCATACGTGTTGTTTCTTGCTAGGAAAAAACGATTGTCTATAGAAAAAGGAGTGGCCTATAAGCGAGTAATTTTGGTAGGGATTTGTCTTCTCAATATGTTCATTCATGGGATGAAGTTGAAGAATAGGCGCAATGATGGTCAGTGGTGGAAATTCATTTTGTTGCCTGTTATCCTCATTAGGAATAAGTCAGGTTGAGAAATTTGAGGTAGAGTTGTTTCTTGGTGCTAGACTTGCAAATCGCTCGATCTTCGTCCTCCAAAATGCACCAAGGTCCACCATCTTTACCGCTAAGGTAACAAAAATTCCCTATGTAAAATGCTCCCTCAGTCGTGGTGGAGAATTGTCAACTAATTCGAAAGTTGTTGAGAGGGTGGTTGAGTTGTTTGGCCGATCATTCTGTTAGATTTTTCTAGGTAGTGTAGCCCTTAGTCCAGTTAGGTGTTCCCGATGTCATTCTCTCGTAGATTCAGTTTTTTAAGCAGAGGAGTTTCAGGTTTCAGTGTTAGGCAATGGTGTAGTGAAGCTTTCAAAGTGGAGTAGAAAAGCGTTTAGTTCTATACTTCTGGGTAGATATGGAGTTGTTTGGATGGTAAACCTGGCGAGTAGGCTGCAGGAGGATGACAATAAGGAGTTTGTTGTCAAATTTAATGAAGCTTCTAGGGCTTTCTTAGCGCAAAGATGTAGCAACAAAGCTGGGAGATATGTTGGCATTGCAGAGTTTGGAGGGGGGGCAAAAAAGGGGTGGTGATGATTCCGGAAGGTAAAATGGGATTAGGCTGGAAGGTGTTGGATGCATTGTTTCAGAAGGTGGTTTCTCACTTGAGTCAACTTAAGCGTGGAAGAGGAAAATCTTTTAGTTCTGGAGTTCGAAAGGAAGTGTCCTTTGTCGAAGTGGTTAAGAAAGGAACGATAGGGGAAAGTTCCAGAGGCAGAGCTCTGGTCGTGGAAGACATTTGAGTGGCTAGTGGGGGCGTGGAAAAGACGTTTGAGCTACCTACTTATTCGCAAACTAAAAAGGAGGGTGACGACTCATTTTCCAAGAGTCTGGAATTTAATGCTAAGTCAGCTGGATCTCTTCTTGATTACTTGCCATCTAGATGTGAACATAGTTCAGCATATGAGGATAACTGAACAGCACCTATTTTCAGAAGTTCTGCTCAAGACCCTTGTTGATATCTCTTATTCTGAGTCAGAGACCTCACAATTTCCCAAAGATAACATTCTAACTTAACATCAAACTATTATAATGACTTATACTATCTTACCTCTAGACATGAGTGCAACGAATGCCCCTCCACCTCAAACATATTTAAACAAAAAGAAAATGGATTGCAGTTGTGTAACATAACAAGACAAGAGCTGAACTCGCAGAAAAGAAAGAAAGAATCCCACCGTCTTTGTTCCCTTTTACAAGATCATCCCACCCTCTTTGTCAATACAACATACATGAAAGATTTACTTTTGCAAGATGACAATAAAGGATGTAATTGGATAGTAGTCACTCAAATAATCAAGGGTAAAAGTCTAGGTAACATCAATTATTCTCACAAAAATCTGTTAGTTACCTTCATTTTCAGGGATGTCAGAAGTCCACAGTGTGAGGTTGTCCCTCAGCAGCTGCATGATTAATGTGCTGTCTTTGTAAGATTCCTCGCTCAAACTATCCAACTCCGAGATAGCTTCATCAAAAGCTTGCTTTGCCAGGGAGCAGGCCCTGGACATAGATTACAATGTAAAAGGTACAAGCAAGTAATTCTCTACATTAACAACAAATTTGATAATAAATCAACAAATATGCACCTTTCAGGAGAGTTCACAATCTCATAATAAAAGACGGAGTAGTTCAAGGCCAAACCCAGTCTGATTGGATGTGTAGGAGCTAATTCAGCCTCTGCAGTCGTAGAAGCTGTCTGAAAACAGAATTACACAATAGGTGAACAGATTGCACCAACAAGTAAAAAAAGAGCTGGCCAACAATTTCAGCATTCTATGGCAGGGAGCCAAGAATTTACGTCCCTAAAACAGAAGAACATTACAATGACTCTCTTTTTCATTGTCCGCAGAGTATATATAAAAATGGGCATGGGTCAAAACCAAACATATCCTTTGAAAAGTAGATGAAAGGTCATTCGAGGTTAAGTGGAGAAAAGATTCAAGAAACTAGGCGATCACTTCAGTCAATACAAATAGCTTCAAAAGGATGCACAATAAACTACACAGTTTACCACACACAGTTTGCATAACCAATGATCCAGAACAAATCATACGAATTATCTTCAAAATCATTATAAGTACAATGGGTCAGTTGCCATCTCAACCCAAAAATTTAGCGCAGAATAAATAATATCTGCCATGAACAAAAGAACCTTTCACTACCCATTTGGTTACAGATAACCAAATGAAGATTAAAAAAAAAAAATCTAGAATATAAAAGGTCTTCTATAACCTGGGGATACCTAATTTGTCCTCCTTTAAAAAAATAAAAAATAGTCCAACAAACAGAGCACAAAGCCTAACCAAGAGCATCCATACCTGATAAGCTTTCATCGACTGATCAGCAGCCTCTTTCCTGTCATCTCCAAACTTGAACTCCGCCAAATAACGGTAATAATCCCCTTTCCTGCAGCCACGCAAAGCCCCCCCCCCAAAAAAAAAAAACGAAATCCGTTAAAACCCTAAAGTCGGGCGAAATCAGATAACCAAAATCCCCAAATCACAACCATCACAAAAGAGAGATCACTGACATTTTGTAGAAAAACACGGTGGACTCTCCGGCCGAGCACGCAGGGATGAGATGCTCGTCGATGACGCTCATGATATCGCTGCAAATGGTGGAGAGCTCAGACTCGACCTTATGCCTGTACTCCTTGATCCGCTTCACGTTCTGGTCGTTTCCTTTGGCTTCCTCCTTCTGCTCGATCGACGATAGGATCCTCCACGAGGCTCTGCGAGCTCCGACCACGTTCTTGTACCCGACGGAGAGTAGGTTCCGCTCTTCGATGCTCAGCTCGACGTCAAGATTTGCCACTTTCTTCATGGCGTCCACCATTTCTGCGAAGTTGGAAAGGACTAAAGTGAAAAAGCGCAGCTGAGAAGATACAGGGGAAAAGAAAAACAAAGGCAAGGAACCAGACATTTTCTCAGCTTTTTCAGTAAAACAAACGCATTTTGATCAAAGTATTCTACTCGGTTGAGTCAAGAATCAAGATCCTCTTCATTTCCAGTGAGCTAAGAGTCAAGAAATAGATTCTTTCCCAGAATCGTGTCACCTTTTCCGTTTTTTACTCGGATTTGCTCGGCACCCAAACAGGTGATTATGGTTTAACAAACAGAAAAACAAAGAAAAGAGAGCCAGCTTTCCCAGAAAGAAACAGAGCGAGAGAACGTACCTTCGTAGCGCTCAGCTTGTTCGGCAAGCTTAGCTATGTAGACAAAGTTCTCTCTTTCCTTGGCAAACGCCATAGCCGATCTCTGTTCGCTCTCCCTCTCTCTCTCTGCGTCTAAAAGTCTCAGCAGAGCAGGGTGGGTGGTTTGGTTTGGTTGGAGGGGCCGGGGACTAAAAAATTGTTAAAACCAGTGCGAGGGGAGAGATTGGAAGTTGATTTCCCACGCGCGAGAAGGGACTCAGAGAAATGAGATCAGAGAAATGAGAAGATGGGACAGAATTGTTGGGAGAATTTAGCACGTTTGAGATATTTGGGGTCTCAACAAATCGGACAAACTAAACAAATTTTAAAATTTTTAACTTTTATACCTACACACTTCACTTTTCACAAATCTCAATAAAGTAAAGATTCCCAAAATTTTGGGAATATTTCTCAATATTTTGGCAAACAAACATTAGTAAAGGCTGTCAAATTTAAGGCAGTCTTTGTTCGTGGAAATGTCAGAGTTTTAGAAATTTTGAGTATTGGGGTTTGTGAAAAAATATAGTATTTTTATAGAAAAGTGAAGATAGAATATTTAATTGAATAGTATAATATTATTTTATAATTTAATATAAAAAGATAAATTATTTTATAATTATTTAAAAATTTTAATCGGTGAAAATATTAAAAAACAAACAGCCCTTGAAAGCCTTTTTCTTTACTTTTTCGGGTTCTCAACTATTCTGAAGTTTATCCCTTTCTTTTTATCTTTTTTTTTCTTTTTCCTGATTTATCCATTTTTTTGCGTCGTCTTCTTCTGTTTATAAAAAAAGAAAAAAAATACTTGGACCAACCGGTCTGTGATCCGGACTCGGAGCCTGACCCAGAAAGAAGAGAATGCCTGAACTGTGTTTCCGTAAGAGGTATATTTGAACGGGTGGTACAGAATGGTGAAATCGGATCAGGAATAAAACCCGAAATGCAAAAGGTTTGAAACTCTTTCTATCTATGATAATGAAGCGAAAATAAATAATTGGTAGTAAGATGGGAGATGTCCATGAAGATGCGTAATATAATATTAAGACAACCTTTCTTTTGGCGTAAACAAATTTTAAATTATTTATTCAGCGAATATTTTTATTTATATCAAATATCCAACCGTTTTTATATATTTAACATTCTAGTTTTGTGATTCAGAGGACCGTATTCGACCAATACGTTATATATATAATACATATGCAGTAAAAAATTGTTATTCAAGTTTTAATTTCATTTGAAAGAGTTGTGATCTATTGGTGATTGATTGGAGAAATATTTCTCGCCATATGTTTTTCAGGCCTGGAAAAGTCAACCCGATAGTAAGGGGATGTTTGAATATGAAAATTTTGGGTATTGAGAAATATTATAAAGTAAAGAAATGTTATGGAAGTTAGTAAAAAAGTGAAGAGAGATAAGATTTTTAATAAATATTATAATAATTAGTATTAAAGCCAAATATTTGGCCCCAATTATTTGGGGCTCAAACATTCCCTAAGTCCAATTGATTAACGTCACCAGTATTGACGAACGATTATCCCGCATTAACATGAAGTGAGGAAATGAGAACATGTCAAGCTAGGAATATCCTCCATGTTTACGTGAGAGAGAAGAGAGTGGACCTACCTTTTGTTATCTAAAGTAAAATTGAATATATAGTTGTGACAATATGATCACTGAGAATATATAATTGTGATGATCTGGGTTATGTTCGTTTTCTAAACTTTTTCAAGATTCAAATACATTCACAAAACTATAACCGAACATATTCAGAATTCAAACACAAACACCAATACATTTTACAAAGTCTCCAACAACTTTTTACTTTTTTATTTAACATAAATTTTCTCTCTATATTTTTTCACATAACTCCAATACATATTTTTATTAAACAATTACATCAAATCATTTCTCTCATCACTTTACACAAACACCGATAAAACATTATTCAACATAAAATATTCACTTATCTAAAACCCTATATTTTTACTCAAACCAAACATATCCCTTGTCTTTCCGTCAAATCTCCGTTAATTTTTATCGAAATAGAATGCGATCGACCACTTCGTGTAACGGTCGCTCACTTCAAATTACCTTTGCTGCAATGGTAAAAAAACAGTAGACCGCTATTCCGGCTAAAAATTTAACGAAGATTTGACGGAAAAACAGTAGACCATTTTGTTCTAAAAGCATTCAAAAATGAATTAGCTTTCGCCGTAGATGGGGGATTAAATGTTCAATTTTAGAAAAAATCAGATGACTTCGCTTGGCTCTTACTAACTTCCGATGCCATTTCTTCAAGTTCTGTCGACAATGCTTTTACTAGGCGGGGCAAATCATCTGCACCTTGAAATGCTGATTCGACTGCCCCTTCCGTTTGGAATGGGAATAGGCCTGTGGGGAATAGAATAGAAAATCACGGCGCAGGATCGTTCAGAAGAACAACCTCACTCCTGAGTCATAATGAAGGATATCTACAGTAGCATTCATTTAGAAAACGTGGAAGCACCAGATCTACATATGCGAACTATAGTGATTGATGATATGTATCTGCAGATTCATCAGCTACATACATCAGAGGCGCTATCTTCATTTCAGAAAAAAAAGACTATCAGAAAGGGGCAGAGAGAGAGAGAGAGGATACCGGCCCCGGGAGCAATTTTCTGCAGAGCTTGACCCATCTTTTTCTTCTGCTTTGGACGGGAAGTCACAATATGGAAGGGTGGCTAATAACACAAACGACAGGAACTTTTTGCATGTTTTGTCTGATCCATATACAACAGCAAGACTTGCCTCGTGGGAAGAGTAATTCTTAATTCTTGGTTTGAGATATTTCAACGACACTATTGACGAAGAGAACGAGGAAGCATCTAAGAAGGTAGCGCGGAGAAAAACAATAAAAGTAAAGGCTGATGTAGCGGCGAAAAATAAAATTTGAGATTTGGTGTCGAGAAGTCCCGATAAAATCAAAACACCATTAATATATGAGGAATTGGTTAACAGCAAAGCATTTGAAGAATCGGTAGATGTGCTGCCAATATTGGATATTGAAAAATTATGAAAGTTTTGGCAAATGAACATAAAGAATGCATATTTACATGAATTACAGGATCGAGGAGAAATAAATTGTGAGGAGAGTGTTAATATTAACACCTATTTTTCTTTAGAAAATTCTGGGACAGCCAAAGAGTATCGGCAAACAATAAAAAAAATATAGAGATCGACCACTTCATGTAACGGTCGTTCACTTCAAATTACCTTTGCCGCAATGGTAAACAAACCGGTCGACCGCTATTTCGGCTAAGAATTTAACGAACGTTTGACGGAAAAATAAGATTGTCACAACTATGTATTCTCAGTTATCATATTGTCAAAAATAAAACCTAGAGACTAAATCGTCAGTATGGTATAAACCTAGTGACTAAATTGTCAATTTCCCTAAATAAAAATTAAATTCATATATTTAAAGAACACAACTGAGAAAAAATATATATAAAAGAAAGAAGGAAGGTTTGGAAGCGTGAAACTGCGTGCTTCTCCATAAACAATGGGCGAATTGCACTTAACTTTACATTTCTCTCAATTTCAAAGGCCAGAATGAAAACGAAAAATAGAAGAAAAAAACATTGCATAAAGACAAGATGCCACCTACATAATTCCACACAACTAGAAGGAAAAGGAAATTTGGCTTTGATATTGCATAATACTGTGGTATTGGCACTCCATAGTCGATGATGACCAATGGAAGTACTTCTTTATTCAATGAATTATGAGATTCTTCCACAAGTTTCAGCTTTGGTATTCTTAGCAGACGAAAAAATAACCAACAAGAGGTTTCAAAAAGAAAAAGGGAATTTTTTTTTTTGCTTTTTTTTTGTATTGGGGGTGTGGGGTGGTTTCTACAACGCAGGCATACATTGCTACAGGCTGGAAGCAATGAATGAGGGAGAGGAAGAGGAAGATTCTTGTTTTAAGCTGTCTGCAACATGAGTCACCACTCCAGCACCAGCATTGTGTAGCCACTCAATTTTCACCTGAATTCGAGGCAGCAATCAGATTAAAGACTCAAACTGAGGAGCAAAAATCTCCAAATGAAAAGTTGGGTAGGGTCCCTACATGAATGTTGTTGTGGGCGAAGAAGGGCCAGAATAGAGAATGAAAGCTAACATCGACCTTCTTCCATCCTAGTTGCTGTAATCCACGTATCATTTCCTCTGCCAACAAGCAAAAAACTGTAATTATTTCTCTGTCATGCGACAGTAGGAATCTCGTTGAAGGAAATTTGTCACGTTTGTTGCAAATCAATGTTACCTTCCATTGCCTAGAAAACAAAACAAAAAAATTGTTACCTTCCATTATTTCATGATATTCCAACGTATTTTGAGCGCTGGGTGCATTTTGTGCCGCTTCCTTAGCTTTGGCCGCTTCTGGTGGAAAATGGGGGCCATCGGAGGCAACTGGGGGACAATACTCAACATTGACAACATGCTTGTAACCATCCAAAGATTGGCGAGGGGGCTTTCAATTAAGTAGGAGAAGTCAGGATGATGCATAAGCAGACCGTCAGACTCTTGATTTATAGTTTATATTTCCAGCACCAAAATAAATAAATCAGCTACTGGTTCTTTAGCATGGTAAACACACAGGCAAGTAACATTTTACCAACTCATCATGCCAAACAAGATTCGAAATGTCGTTTTTACAAGAACAATAAAGTAGAAAAAATCAAGATACCCCAGTAACTGACTATAAGTAATCTATAAGATCATTAGGAACATAACCTACACCCTCCTGCAGTCCTGCCCGCCATTTCAATTCCCTCTGTTTCTTAAGAAATTATCTCAGATGAATTTTCTTGAGGATGTGACTCATGCTATGAAGTTCATATGCCATCATATGAATATTGCTTTGCATGCACATTTCAGATAAATACAAGAGTTCTCCTTACTGCAAAGGCATGTCCTGCTCTTACCCCATGTCAGCCCACTATCTCCACGAGACAAATCCCCCATGCATGCAAGGTGAGATTCGGTTCAAGAGGTTACGGCTACAATTTTTAAGTTGAACCAAGACTGCAGAAAACCCATTCGTCAACTCCAAGCTATCTTATATATTTCTGTACCAATAAATCCCTACTATAAAGCAGCTACTACACGTATCGCTTGGCTGGGTTGCGAAAGCAAAAGAGTGCAATACGATATGGTCTTCTTAAGCTGTGTCCTACCCCTTACCATCTATTTTGTGTTTTGTCCAAGTCTACTCCTTACTATCAACTCCCACAATTACATAGTTGCTCCGCACTTAGCTGACAGTAAAAGCGTTGTTTAACTGGCTCTTAATGTCTCATAATGTGTTTACATCCTAGGACATCCTATCAGTCTCAGCCAAAACATGATGGAAATTAATTTTTAGTAGCAAACTGATGCACACTTCCTTCGGGAAACAAAATAAAGAAAAACCAAGTAAAAGGAACATAAGAACTAATTTTTAGCATATGTCTAGGACTGCACCAACCCTGTAAATTTCACCTTAACTGAGAAAGGCCCAAAAAAAAAAGATAGATAAAATGACAACACTATTCGGTCAATGAATTTCTTTATCTTCCATAACAGAACACTTGCTTCTTAACTAACAGAACATTCAACAATTAAAAAATATCAGCAAATGACATAGTTCAAGAAAATAAATCACAAACTTACGTTAGAAAGTTCTGACTCCCTTCTTATGGAGGATGTGCGCCAACCAACCAGTTCTATATGATGTTAAAGATACAGGTATAATGGCGAGAGAACAAATATATGAATGTTACCACAGCCAGTTGAGTGAAATATATAAAAAAAAGTAAATGAAACGCGGTTGGATACGATCATAAGATACATTAGCATAAACAATGCGGTGTTCAAAAGCGCCAAGGGATGATCTGCAAAGCCAAACAGATTAGAACCATTGAACTATCATGGCAGAGAAGAAAGTGCCTTTAGCAACTATAGAAACCTTTCTCCACTTACATGAATTTTCCATCTTCACAATCAGATGCCATTCTTAAAAGAAGAGGTGGTTTGTTAGGTTTGCCATCATTGAGGAACATCTGAATACCACTTCGGCCACTAATTATAGGAGCTAACGGTAGAATCAGTTTCTCTAGGATGGAAATCCCAAAGAGGAGTGGGAGCTGAATAATAACCATAGAAGATTAAAATAGGAAAAACAAAAAAGAAACTGAACTGTGTGGCATCAGGTGCCAGTAGTCCTGATACTAATGGTGAACATTCATAGAGTTAGGGATTACTGGATGCACAACATTATTGGCTGCTCGCAATTGGAGAAAGACAAAATTATTGCTATTTCTGAACTTTTGGTTTCACTCATTTTCCTTCAACATTATTAGTTGTCAAGTATTTTGCGACATATGATGATTCTTTAATAGTTTCTCATTATTGCTATGTGTTAGCATCACGTTTTTGTTAAACTCACAGCGATTATTTCCTCATAGTAATAATCTATCTTTTAATCACTTTTTATCTGTAGATTTTAATTTTTTAATAGTTGGTAACTATTATGTCTTTATTAAATTATTTATCTCATATTCTTCGACTCATGTTTTATCAAACTAAAGCATTTTAAGGTGCAATTGATCATTACTGGTTGCCAATGCACAGTAACTCAAATGGAACCTCCTTCCCTATAAGGACAGAGTAAAGGATGAATCATGAGTTCAAGAACTAGGGGACCCGAGTAAGTTACTAATGACAATAAACATACTACTTTGGGATGAAAAGTACTATCCAATAAAGGGGTCAAGCAATGAAGCAAGTAAACAGCTCAAAGATTTGGCCTTTGTTAGGTATTCTTATTCGATATTCCTAGATGACAATATCACATAAGACAACGAACTCCTGAAGTTTTAGCTTCATAGTCAAAATAGTTTATCCTCCTACAAGGTTGTACTCATATATTTTTCCATAATTAACTTGACAGCTAGACATTTAATTTGAAAATACTCCAAAACTTTTGAAAAACTAGCAAAGAGCAACAGCTGCAACGTTATGTTCTCCATCTACAGAGACACACAAAACCCTGTAGTGTAATACGATAAACCCATAACATAAGGGGAAAAGGGTGACCATTAAAGCCCAAATTGGCAACAGTATAGTGATTCTGATATTGCAACAAAGATAAAATAGACACAATGAGCTATCCCTCAAGGACAAACCTGTTTTTTGCCTCTCACCCCAAGATGTGGAGATGCCAAGGTAATAAAATTGACTGGCTCCAATCCAGCAATCATACCTCGTCTTGAAGAGCATGTAGTTTGTGAATTTGCCACCGCGGAACTGGTGGGATCATCAGATTTGCCACTACTTATGCCAGGCGGGGTATAAAGAACAGATACAGCATATCTTGCAAACAAGCCACCAAGAGAATGGGCCAAGAATGAGATTTTTTTGAGGCTGTCATTCTTTCGCACAACTTGCATGACCTGTTTATATCAACGGCATTAAGTCATTTATAAAGGTGTGCTACATCTATTACAGATGGATGTAAAGAGTTAACATTTTTTGCCTAGGTTTGAATACTCACTTCATCTGCTAACCTATTCCCAGCTCCATCAATTCCAGCAAAGGTTCTAGTATAAGCATTTGATGAACTTGCTGCACACACAAGAACAAAATTACCCTGAGTTCTTGAAATGGAAAATCTTATAATAACACTGATACTGCCTCCATTTTAGCATCTGATGTTCGTCCCATTGAAAAGACAACAGTGTGCAAAAGCAGAGCCAAGGGACCATTTTTTTTTAATCCAAGGGACCACTTAGTTCTACCAAATTCAACTCAACTAAGACTTAACTGAGTGGAGTGGAGAGGAAAAAGGAGGCCCAACCCTTCTCTTAACTCATAATCTACAAATGTAGAAAAGCCCCCCCTTCCCTCACAAAAAAAAAAAGATGACATACCATAAATTAAGAATTTTTTTCCAAGGCGCTTTTTTAACTCTGCTTCTACATATATCCAGTCACTTGCGCTGCAGTAATCAGAAATCAGTCAACTCGACACCTCTAGAGATAAAAGGCTGAAGGAAACATAACTGTGAAAACATCAGCAGGAAGACAGACAAGGGAATTATGTAAGCATCCAACAGTGCAAAGAGATGAAAAAGAAAACACATGGTAAAAATTTGAAACGAAATCAAGCTGCATAATCCTTTCAAAGTACAAACTGCAATTGGAGCACCAGCAAATACAAAAGCTTCCATAGTACGGAAGGCACTTAAAAAAGAAGCATGATGGCATCTGAACAAACCACTAGTTCTACAATCATCACCACCAAAGCAATTAATAAGACAGAATTGATTCTAAAGCTGAGGAATAAGTGCTTGCTTTAGTGCTTCTTAAAGCTGACATCTCTAGGTTATGATTAAGGGAAGTTCTGAAGCCCTAAAACTTGTTCAAAGCTGGAATTAAAAGCAAAAAAAAAGGATATGATTAGGCAATTTAGAGCATAGACAATTGATCCATGCTAATAGGTACAAGTTAGAATGAAGCCTTAAACATGTGGATGTCTATCTTCATCTGTCAACTACCTCAAATAGCATAGCGTATGTTATAGATTCATTACTTTCTTCTGTCCTTTAGCTTTCACTTCCTCAAGTTCTACTCTGGATATCATTTTTTGATTGATCAATATTACCTAGCCAAGTACCCATGAACTAAGACAAGTAGATGATCTGGTTCATCTTTTCCATTTGCAATGTTCCTGGATGATCCGACATTTACTTTGGTGGTAGTACTCATAGCTTGAGCTTTAAAGCCTTGCTGTCTCCAACTATTATTTGTGCCTGCACAAGTTTATCTAACACCCTGAAGTACAATGAAAATCGGAGCACAAAATAAAGTATGGCCTTATATGAAACTCAAGTGATCCACATACAAGAAAGATGATGCGTGTGATTTAACATCTTGCTTTTAGTCATACAGACTATATGAAATAAATGACATTTCTAAGTATTAGTAATCACAATTGATAGAGAGCGGTAAATGCCAGAATTTTGATCAAATGCTCCTCCAGTCCAAATTATAGTATAATTCTTGCTTGTTCAATAGTTTAACGATATTCTGTGTTGTTTGCTAGTTCAATAGTCTTGAGATATTCCTTGTTGTTCTAATCCCAGAGTTTTCACTTTTGATCAATGATCAATGGTTGACCGATAGAAGCTGCCAAAGTAATTTCTTCCCACCTGGAATAAGTCTACAGGATGGCATTTTAGACACTTTCTGCTATCTCTCTTTCCTTCTACTTCTTCCTCTTTGGTTTTCTTTTTCTTTTTCTTTTTGGAAATAGAAACAGAATGGACAAGTTCCAAGTATGGCAGCAGCGTGTAGAAGTCCAAAGTACTTGTCGGCTATAAGATAATGTTTGAATCTAAAATCTGAAAGGTCATAATGCGCCTAATAGAGCCATAAAAATGCGCCGAACTCAACTGAAATTTTGCTAATCATCAGTCAAGCATTCCCGCTGAGAAAGTGTACAATAATCTACTTACAAAGTGAATTCCAATACGACTTAATCACGGAGAGTAAGATATTCCAAGCCATGTCACATCAAATAACACAGATATCGTGATACGAAAATCTCATTAATCATTTCGCCTTGTCAAAAATCGATTAATTTGACACAGAATACACCTTCTGATGCTCTCTATCAACATGCAAAAGCTCACAGGGCTCACGTATACACAAAGACGACGAATTCAAAACCTTCTTCCATATCCAGTGATTATGACTATGAACGTTCAACTTCTCGATTCAAATCCTCTTAAATTCAACCAGAGAGGAGAAGTTGCAGAAGCAAAAATATATAATTTACCTGAAGAGAAGCTCAATCCCTGACAATGACTCAACGAAGAAGACGAACAACACGAAGAAGAAGAGGAACACAAGGACGTAGAGGACGAGCTTAGAGGTCCTTGCTTCGCACTCCAACGGTTAGCACTAAACCTCGGTGAATATATATAGCTCAAAGGCGCCGAAGCCATGTAGTACTTGTATGTATATAAATTTATACGGATATAGCTCCAAGCGAAACCCGAAGCGGGAGAAAGAGAGAGAGAGAGAGAAGTATCCTATTTTCTCGATTGACTCAAAGTGAAGTCAGCATCAACGTTATAATGTTCAGTATCGTTCTGGCCGCAAATACAACGAAGCCCGTGCCCTGCCCCTGCCTACGCGATCGGCTCCACAGTAAGCAAATGAGGTCGGAGGTGTAATTTTTTATGATGTTAGTCCCTGTAATGTTTACACGCAATAGATTCAGACAGATTATTTAGAAGAAAAGAAAATTTTTTAGATTTAGACAGATCTTACGGAAGACACCTGTATGATGATGGAGTGTAAGGGGAAAGAGCTGGGGGCTGGGACTACCGGACAAAAACCATCCAGAAATGGAACCGGCTGTGACGGAGAGTGAGACGGAGAGATTGGGTCACCAACCAATGGGAATTGGTGGTTGCGGATAATTGCAGCGGCTTTTGGTATTTTCAAATGGGAGTTTCATTGATATTGACGGTCTCGGACATGGTGTGGGTAAAGCCTGGCGCTGGTGTTGCTTGCGGCGACGTTGTCGTTTTGAGTGGGATAGGAAAGATCAGCCAGGTGGCGCCAGATGGATGGCCCCCATTGAGGCGGATGGCGGATGCGACCGGGGCCTGCCAGCTCAACTGGTTCATGCATGTTCGCTCGTTGCACGCTTGGGTGGCCAATTTCTTTTTTTTTTTGCCTTTTTTTTGCCTTTGTTTAGAGTTTCCTTAGGAATATACGCAGCCTCTCTTGATTAATTTTTAGAGAAATTGACATTTTATTTCTTAAGTTTTTAGTATTTTTTTATTTTAGTCCTTCATTTTTAATTTTCAAATTTTTAGTCCTTGAATTTTCTTATTTTGACGAAATGGTTCTTTCGTCTATATGTTTAACGACACATGAAGCGATCGATCGAGTATATGTGTTGAAAGTGAGCGGTCGACCGTGTTAAAATTGCTGACGTGTCATATAGCTCTGTTAAGCATATAGACGCCAGACTGACAGAATGACCATTTCGTCAAACAATGAAAACTCAATGACTAAAAATTTGAAAGTAAAAACTGAAGGACTGATATGAAAAAGTGTCAAAAAAAACTAGTGAATAAAAAGTAAATTTCTTTAATTTTTAATGGAAGTCAAGTGCACAGAGTCGATGAACAATTCAAATAATATGTTTAAAGCTTCTTTACACAGAGAAAAAAGAAGAAGGTAATTTTCAATTGACAAAGTCAAAAATAAAAATAAATACCCCAACTGTATTGGAAATTAAATAAGCACTGCAAAATTAACAAGTACATAAATTCGAGTATTGAAGAGAATGTAGAGAATTATTAACTAATGGGACGATTGTTTCAATTTGTAAATCATCATAATTAAATCAAGAATAGTACTTTAATTCAAACGTATACTATACGAATGAAAGTTCAAAGCTCGAATTTAAAACCTTTAGGAATTGTTTTTGCTATATTTTTTAATTATAAAGGTTTAAAATAGGCGAAACATCAAAATTTTCCTGCGATATATTCGAATAAAGGAGTTTAACCGCGTGAATTATTGGAGGCCCACGTGGGTTCAAGGGGAAGAGAAAGTGATAATAGAAAAGAAAAAACAGAGAGAGAGAGACGTGCAAAAAAATAAATAAAGAAAACCTCACTTGCCCAAAAACAAAAACAAAATAATAAAGAGAAAAAAATATAAGACATGTGAAAAAGATAAACCTCCCCCCGGCTTTTTTAGAAACAAATTATTTTTCTTAGGTGAAAACGTTTCCAAACCCAAAATTTGTGTCCTTTTCTAAAAGTCTAATGTCTAAATTCATTCTATCCTTATTTGTCTCTTTAGCATCGATCGATATTCTTATTTGTTATTTATTTCTTAAAATTCTGATCAATACATTATAATTAAGTTTTCCGTCCGAGACAGAAAGTCCTTAGATCTAATTCATGATTTCAATTAGCATAAATGTATCTCATTTATTCTTTCATAAAAAAATGTGTTAATTAAAAATATATTGTTTTCTAATAACTTGAATTATGTTTTTTTTATATTACCTATATGAAAAAAATAATTTCTAATTTTTTATTTTAGAATTAGAGTTTAGTAATTTAATTTTTATTTAATTTTCTCATTTTTTTTAATGTTTTTTTAGTAATTTTTATTTTTATTTTATAAGTTTTAAGATTTATTTAAAAAATCGATGAGCTTTTTTAAATCGAGTCAAAATTTAGTAACACTTATAAGATCAGTTATCGGATAAACAAAAGATCAGTAAGTACAAGAAGACCGACAACATCAGAACAACAATACTAATCACTTCATTAATTACATCACTCTTAAATTTTTAAAAAAATGCATTCTATTTACTTTTTTTTAGTTACTAAAGAAATTTGAGTATCTATTTACGTGTATCGAGTTCAGACGGACTTAATCCAGTATATGCACTAGATAGATTCAAAATCACGGCAAGTCTCGGATCATACAACTCTCTCAAGCCACACATGATTCTAAGACGTTATAAACTTAAGCTATAGAAAAAAAAGGAGAACAAAATTACCACACAAACGGTCCCTCGATCAAATGGCCAGGTTTCAAACTTCCAACTCCGATGCCAGGATGGATCAGTGGTACTGTTTATTCTCTTAAAATATAGCAAACTGGCCGTAGGGATCACATAACGGAACAAGCGTTAGGATTGTCGTCATTGAACATGGTGGTGGCCTGCCAATTATCATTGGTGGTCGAGTAAGGAGGCGGTTGATTATAAGGACGGTAGCGATCGAGTTGGGCACCATGGGCGTCCATATAGTCGTGGTCGAAGGAGGTAGGCTGATCATGATATGCATGGTAGGTCACTGGTTGGCCCAGGTACTGCTGGTGGTCGTAGTAATGGCGGATATGGCCACAACTCAGCTGTCCGCCCTGTCTTTCTCACTCTCTTCAGAACTTTCTCTTGATCGACCCATCCCATGACCGTCACCTTTTGCATGGCCATATCTATATCCACTTCATTTACTCCTGCCTTTATGCCCAAGATCGATCAATCATAAAGATTAGCCAACGAGTAACAATGAACAGAGGATGGTGATACTAGCTTAAGCTAGCATTGAAAATTCACCCTCGTAAACGTTGTTTGTTTTTTCCTAGGTAATTAAGGATGACCAAAATGCAAATGTTGTGAATTTCTAGATAATGAATTGGAATCTTGAACAATTCAACGATTACAAAAACCAGCGAATACGAGAAGGTTTTTATAATTCCTTGATTAGGGGAATATTCTGAGAAGTTCACAAATATTGCAGATGTAATAACAACTCTCGCGCAATTCCGATCGACAAGTTGAAAAGAAGAAAAAAGTCAACGAGCAGAGGTCAGCTTCCTACCTTCGTCGACTAATATAAGTTTTAATTAGGCTAAAATGTTCCGTACGTCCTGGGGTATGACCATTTTCTAATTTAGTCCTTAGGTTATTATTTTCCTTAAAAAAACTCATGGGGTTTGGCCCTCTTCCCAGTTGAGTCCTGCCGTCAACTTAATGGACGAAAGTGCTGACTTGGCTAACAGATTACACGTGTAAGCTGACATGACACATTTAAAAATTGGAAAAAAAATATAATGTGAAGCCACGTTTGTAATTGCATGCTGAAATGCCGAAAATGCCCCAAAATCTCCAAATTAGTTTCGCGAACCACCCCCCTAAATTACTTCCCCGAACCCCAAATCCCCAACTTTCCCGAACCCTAAGGACCCCAACTTCGCCGAACACAAATCTTGTTGTGAAGGTCGCCGAAGACAAATCCCGTCGTGAACTCAGCTTCTGTGCTTCTTGGACCCATCGTGAAACTCGAAGGTGTTTTGGAAGGTGCGAACAGCTGCTCTGCGAGAACCATTTTCGAAAGGTACCACGTGATACTAAATTGACTCAAATGATTTCTTTTGGAAAGTTAGCACTTGCTTGTCTGATTTGAGTTCATTATATAATTTTTGGTTGCATTGTGCTTCTGTGGCGTATGAGTGCATTGACTAGTTAAGAAAGTTTTGTGGTCCACTGTAATGAATTAAAATTGGAGTCTGATGCAGTTGTTTACACGAAGAAAATGGGATGGGTGGTCCATTGTGTACAGGTTCTCACGTGTGGTCCCCAATTTTGTCTGTGTTGTTTGTTTTTGGTGGTTGTCCTAATGTGAATTAAGTGAATTTTAAATGTGGTACCATTTTAAATGTTGTCCTGTTGTTGCAGATTAAATCTTCATATCTTTTAGGAGTTCAATAAGCTGAAGTGGGAAAATCTCGTTCTAATCAAAAGGTAAACAGTCCAGAGCAATATTATATTGTCTGTCTGTAATTTAAAGTTCATCTTTGAGCGGAGGAAACAGTAATTCATTTTGAAATTCTGCATGTGCATGTTACAGCCACTGGATTCTATGAAGACAGCCCTATCCATAAGAATATGGCAATATAAGATTTGATGCAGCGGCTGACTTGGCTGCAGTGGATATAGTTTCATGGCAGAGCGCTCATTTTATATTGGGTGATCTATATTTATTCTCCTTGAATTATTATCCCCGTTGCAATTTTACCTCCCAACTACTAATTTCGTCACTTAGCCCTCCAAACCAACGCCTTATTTGTAAGTACCCCTCTAGAGCCTAAATTTTCCTTTCAAGAGTCAAGACTGCTCCAAATTCTGTATAAAATATATATTTGTCTTTGAAAAATCATCACCTTTTCAAAATCTCAAACTTATTCAGGTTACCGCTACAAGTAAATTCAGTTGTTCAAACTTATTGATTAACAGCGAAACGAAATCACGTGCCTGGTGAGTTGCAGCATTGAGTCAATACGTGATAGATAAGAAACTGAAAACAAAAGAAAGAACCTTTCGAAAATAGTTCTCGCAGAGCAGCTATTCGCACCTTCCAAAACACTTTCGAGCTTCACGATGGGTCCAAGAAGCACAGAAGCTGAGTTCACGACGGGATTTGTCTTCGGCGACCTTCACGACAAGATTTGTGTTCGGCGAAGTTGGGGTCCTTAGGGTTCGGGGAAGTTGGGGATTTGGGGTTCGGGGAAGTAATTTGAGGGGGTGGTTCGTGAAACTAATTTGGGGATTTTGGGAGCATTTTCGGCATTTCAGCATGCAATTACAAACGTGGCTTCACATTATATTTTTTCCAATTTTTAAACGTGTCATGTCAGCTTACATGTGTAATCTGTTAGTCAAGTCAGCACTCCGTCCATTAAGTTGACGGCAGGACTCATCTGGGAAGAGGGCCAAACCTCAGGGGTTTTTTTAGGGAAAATAATACCCTAAGGACTAAATTGGAAAATGGTCCTACCTCAGGGACGTACGAAGCATTTTAGCCTTTTAATTAATTAAGGCTAATATATACGTACATATATATAACTGTATACAATATCACTTGCAGTAATAACATTAATTCGATAGAATACAAAAACAATATGCATGCATATGGTATATTCTTTCGCGTAGGTGGACACAAACAAGCTCAGCAGAGTCGCAGACCAGCATATATGTTACCGTTATGCATGCCTTTTCCATTAAGAAAAGCAGCGCATAAGAAAAGTCGAGTATGCATATACTTAATTATCAAGATAAAGAGAATTAAGGTTGTGTTTGAGAAGTAAAGAGAATTGAGTTTAGTGAAAAAGTGAAGAGAGATAATTTTTTATATTTTTTATAGTGAAAAATAATGATTTGATGGGAGAGAGATATTTTATTGTGTTAAAATTTTAGAATGTGTAAAATTTTATAAAACAAAACGAGCCTAAGAAAATTAAGAACGCGGCTAAGCAAACTTTTAAGGACGCTTTTTTAATTATAGGAATATTGTAAAAGATCAATTTTAATTTGGGAATAATTAATTAAGAAGGAATTAAGTCGAGTAATATTGTACCATCTAGTTTGAGGAGTGCTTTCTTTATCTTGCTTTGGCAACCCGTACAGTCCATGTGAACTATCATCTCCACTATCTGAAAAACAGATACTTGGCTGTTTGCCTTTATGAGAAAGAACCAAATACTTGGCTGTTTAATAAGATTGTCCAAATCTTTTGATGCTTCTTCCAGCCCCAGTTCTACCATCAGATTCGCTCAATGTAAACCAGGCATGAGAAGTTCCAATCGGTAGCCTACCGAAGGTTTATGCCATTGGAATACATCACGTGTCTGTACGTGGAAGAAAAGAGTAAAAAATTCAAAGAGGTGTGATCCTTGAGCATAAGGACTTCTTGAATGAAATGAAGAGTATAGACCAGGAGAGGACCCAGAAGGCTTCTGGAATCACAGGGTCTGAAGAGAGAATTTGGGTTCTTTACTGGAGAGTGAAATGGACCCAAGTAATTTGGTAACTCTTATGGACACATGTAATACCATCGTGTGTAGGAACTGGTGTGGCAGAAGTTCCGTGTACTTATGTCACAACTTGAAGGTACTGAAATAAATTCTCTGGATCAAAAGCGAAAACCAAATGCACACTGAAGACAAAAAGTTAGATCGCTAATGGTAAAAACCTCGAAAAATAAAACAGCATCCAGAAAACATGATGCTAAAAGTTGGTGTCACGACTTACCGTGCTGCACGATGTTTCAGACTGGAAAATATACACTTGAGAGTCTATGAGGGGTCACTGCTGAATGGTACATTGATAAAGGATGATGGCCTATGGAACCTCCCAACTATCAAGCAATATAATAGACAGAGAGATTATCTTAATGCCACCACTTGTTTGTATGAATTGTACCAAACTGTCGAAAATGCCACTGTAAAAGCCCCTATACAGTGTTTGAAAGTTCCGTGAGAGCATACCCAAAAAGCCAAAAACTGGACTACTTGAACTATCTTGCCTTGTCTGTAAGATCCAAGTGTAAACATATATAGTTTCAGAAGAGAGTGGCTACTGTAGAAAACACGAGTAGAATGACATCTGCTGTCAAAAGAAAAAGAGATGACCATCTCCGAGGAATTACAAACTCCAGAAAGATATGACAAAATGTAAGTATCAACATTCGTTTCCTCTCTTCCTCTGGACAGTCACACCAAGTCCTAGTTCAAGCTTTCGAATATTGGAAACCTGAGCAGAAGAACAATCTATTTCTAGGAGTAGCGGTGGTACACCTGCCTCCTGGAGGATTCTCCTCCTTTCAGTATAAAGTGAAGGTTTTTTCATTTTAGCCAAGTCATACATGTAGAAAGAGTATAAAATTCAAACAACATATGTACCAGCACACAAGAAAAGAGGCTTTAAAGGATAAACAAGAAAGATGTGTAGAACTACTATAAGATTCAAACGACATGTATACCATCAAACAAGAAAAGAGGCTTTAAAGGATAAACAAAAAAGAAGTATAAACCTCCCTCAAGAAGGAAAAAGGAAGCGGGGTGGAGGGTGTTACATTTTAGCCAAGCCATATATGTAGAACTAAAATGAATTTCAAAGGAGGCGTACCATCAAACAAGAAAAGAGAAGGATAAGCAAGAGCTAGGTGTAAAACCCTCACATAGATCATTAGATATTTGGAGAAAAGAACAAAAATTGAATCTTCAAGTCCAAAATTGGGTACACGTATTGAAAGGACAGCTACATAGTCATATATATGCCAAACTCTCCATAACCATCTGTCGCTCCTCTAGTTTAAGTATCCGGCCCAACAAAATTAATCTATAAATGGCTATACATTTAAAAAATGGGATACCAAAAAGTATTGATTTTCTTCCCGCAGCAGAAGTTTGAATAAAAGATCTGCTGAAAATCATCTCTTTGATCATGCAGTTGCGAAGGCCTGCCACTACATCCCAACTATTATGCCTTCGTTGCTGGAACCTCTGGCATGACTCCACCATTAAAGACATGTACTTCCAGCAAGGTATTATAATGCCCTTTCTCAATTTCCTCCTCTCTCACTTCATGGAGAAGGAGAGTTTCAATAATAAGATCCTCCCAATCAATATCACTAACTTTTTTTCGATTTCTCTTCTTCACAGCACGTGCATCTTCCGAAGAGCAAATATCAATGCTTTCAACCAAATCAGGCCCTGACGGATCCATAACTCTTTTAATTCGCAACTTAGCAGCATTTATCTTTTTTCTCCTCCTCTTATAAGCCCTGCAACCACTAACGAAAGATGGGGGGAGAGCATCCAATCCAACATCTTTCTCCAATATCTGCCTGAGTAAAAGCTTTTTCGTCAGCTCTGATTTTCCATTCCACCAATCCCTACATGCATGAAGCTCAAACCCTCTCTTCCTTTTCCTTCCCCGAACCTCACCACTCCCTTCCATGGACTTTTCATGGCCCGCCTCATTCAAAAATTCATTGTAAAAAAATGATAAACACTCATGCGAAATCTTCATCCTATCCAAATCACCATCCCCGGATCTTGCAGAACCACTGTTCTCTTCAACCTCAAAATACTGAGAATCATGCTCTCTACTATTCACATCAATCCCATATTCAACATTTTTCCTCAAGCACTCACTAATGACGTCTCCCAAATCAACACCAACAACTTCAGATTCCTTCGTTGCCCTCGCCATATCAATAGGTTTAGCCATTGACTTCCTCTCCATGTATTGAATCACAAATGGAGCATTCTTAACCACATTCTTGAGCGTGACATCCTTCCCCCAAGGCAAGGCCTGCGCCACCTCCACCAACGACTCCAAAAGCTCCCTATACCTCAACCTACTAGTCGAAACATTGGCGTGAACCTCCCTCGCCACATCCTCAATCCTCGTATCCACCCCATTCAACTCCCCCACGAGAACCAGGACTGCCGCCACCACCGGAAGTGGCCTCCGTCCTGTCGTCAAGAACCACTTCACCGCACATTGTACCAGAAATACCCCCTGCTTCAGTATTCTCTCCACCTTATCCCTTCCCAGTCTCGAAAAGCTTAGGCTAGTCCTCACTGCTCGCTCGAAAGAGCCCACTACATCGAATTCAGGGAACTCCTGAGGCCCCTTTAGGCCCAAGAAATCCACGACACGCGCAACCATTCTACCTAATTCGTGAATATCAGTGCCGATAACCGACGCCACCTCGGCAATAGGCAACGATTTGTTATCTTTCCGCATTGCGACGTAGGCACAAGCGCCAATTAGAATAGGGAACCAATCGCCTTGGCCGAATTCGTCATTGGTAATCCTGGCGATCATGGTTTTGACGTCGTTAGATATAGGACCGGACAAACCTAGCCTAGACGTGAAGTAGTCGATGAGTTTTTGGGCCTCGAAGACTTTCTTTTCTTTGTAGCTGTAAATGGTGCCCGTACCTGCGGTACCGACGCGGACGAAGGTGCCCTGAGGGCCGTTAAGGCCGCCGAGCTGGGCATCGAAGTTGTCGAACTCCTGGACGATGCCGCAAGTGGCGCAGACCAGGTTCTCCGTGATGTCGTCCCGGACGAGGGAATTGCTGCGGCAGCTGGTGCAGCCGCGTGAACGACTGGACATTGTGAGTCGGTCTGGGTGCCGATGAAGGAAACTTTTGGGAGGAAGACCAAAACGGCTTTGATTGCTTGCCCCTCTGTTTAAAACCTTCCAGTGCAGGGGAAGCGGAATAAAAAGTTCGATTTCTAAAGACGCTGCGTTTCAAAGCGTCGAGGATTAGAACATAAATTCAAAGACTATTCAACGAGATGGGAATTATTTCCCCTCGAGTTCGGTTTTGGGCCGGAAATTCTCCGATCCCATGATAGGTCGAGCTGAGCTGGGCCCAGTTCTTTTTTGAAGTCAGTGGGTAGTGCTAATCTTAAAGCTGTTGCAACAAAATGTTGGCCCGGCCCAAATATTACTAGGCCGAGTGTGATGGTTACTGGTTAGCAGCCTGCTATGCCCGCAACAACGAGATGTCGTTCCAAAAGATTACTATTGTCGTTTGATATTTTTTTTTTCTTTTGCTGAGTGAGTCGTGGTCGTTTCACTTGATTACTTGTATGAATTTTACCGTTTTAATAATGGTCAAATAGTCTGAGATGCTTCAGGTAATTAATATCACGCCTGTCATCATGTTTCCAAAATATCTCAGCTAAAAGCTTACGATCTTGCAATTTGTAGAGAAATTGAACTCTCAATCCTTCATTGGACACTTTTGTTTGAGCAAAAATGGTTTGTTTTTCCTTTTCGTTTTCAAACAGATTCACTTTATTTTCTCCATTTTTTGTTATATATTTCAAAGGAGAAGAAATTAATAATATTATATATAACACATAATATATATATCCTTCATTAATTTTTAAAAAGATAATTAATTTATTTAGTACCAAAATATATGAACTTATGGAATTAATATACATAAACGTTCTATGCCAAACTTAACAGAAACAAAGGCCTCAGATTAAAAAAAGAAAAGAAAAGAAAAAGCAATAAAAAGAAAGAGGCCCGTTGTTTCTAGCTAATCCAAGATTGCCCGTTGTCTCTGTCAAGATTACTTACCGTGTTAATTATGTGATATTCCACGTCACTTTTCTTAGCTTCATTGTCATGATTATCTTTAATCTGATGTTATAATTTTGCAGATCAGTATTAATTTCCAAATACATTTTATGTATATTAATCTATAGATATACACTCAATAATAGCTAGGCCGTAGGCGTACAGGCAATGCATATAAAATGGAATGATTAAAATGTGATAATATATAGTTTGAGACGTCGACGTTTGAAGCTAGTCATTACCTTTTTGAAACATCACAATTCACACCAATAATATGATTTCGATTAATGTCTGAAAGGGCTTTACTAAAACGAAATGCTTTGTATGAGTAGTTGTTTTTATTAGGAGTAACGACAGCGACTTACAGTTCTTTTCCTTTTGCCTGATCAGGCAAACTAAAGTAATTTATTTAACTTTTTTATTCCAAATATTCGGGGGTTTGAGTACGTCGGATCATCCACCAAGGCACGTAGTATGGCAGGTCTCTCTCTAGCTAGTAATCTTAAGCCAAAGGACAAAGTTGCATAATAATCCACGCATATAAAATCCAACAGCCATGCAGGGATATTGTATTGTGCCCATTTCAAAGATCATCTCTGTACTCACTAAGATACAATTTACAAGTTACAACATTACGTCCATGGCGTCCATAAGCCTAACTAATTTCCTGACCCGCCTGGCCTTTCTCTCAACTTTAGCCCTTTGTGCTTCTCAAGCATTCTGTCGCTCCCTCGATGGGCAATCCATGATGGTGAAGAGGCACGAGGAATGGATGGCTAAACATGGACGCACCTATAAAGACATGGATGAAAAGGCGAGACGCTGCATGATATTCAAGCAAAACGTGGAATGGATAGACAACTTTAATACCGCCGGTTTGGATAGAAGATACACAGTGAGTGTAAATGAATTTGCAGACCTTAACAATGAGGAGTTTCGTGCCATGCGTAATGGCTACAAGCGGCAAACCTCCAAAACAATGTACACCGGCTCCTCAATAGCTACCTCTTTCAGATATGCTAACCTCAGTGACGTGCCGGCTTCTGTAGACTGGAGGCAGAAGGGCGCTGTAACCCCTATTAAGGATCAGCAGAAGTGTGGTAAGTAATAGATTATGAGTGAAGAAACATATTCCTTCTCTCTCTCTCTCTCTCTCTCTCTCTCTGTTTCAATTGTTAGCATATTGTTCTTCTAAGGGCTACATAACATTCTCTTCCCTTTTGTTACACAGGGTGTTGCTGGGCATTTTCAGCAGTGGCATCTATGGAAGGGATAAACCAGCTTAAAACTGGCAAGTTAATCTCTCTATCTGAGCAAGAGCTTGTGGATTGCGATACTAAAGGAGAGGACCAAGGTTGTGGAGGGGGTTTAATGGATAATGCCTTTCAATTCATTATACAAAACCATGGACTCACAACCGAAGACAATTACCCCTACAAGGGAGCAGATGGCACTTGCAACTCCAATAAGACGACAGCCAGTGCAGCCACAATAACGGGGTATGAAGATGTGCCTGCTAATGATGAGAAGGCTCTGTTGCAGGCTGTGGCCAACCATCCAGTCTCAGTTGCTATTGACGCTGCTGGAACTGCTTTCCAATTCTACTCGAGCGGCATCTTTAATGGGACGTGTAGTACAAACCTGGACCACGGTGTCACGGTAGTTGGGTATGGTGCTGATGCTGATGGGACCAAGTACTGGCTGGTTAAGAATTCATGGGGCACCGGGTGGGGTGAGGACGGGTATATAAAGATGCAGAGGGACATTGATGCCAAGGAAGGCCTTTGTGGCATTGTCATGGAGGCTTCTTATCCAACAGTGTAAAAGGAGAATCATGGCTGGTCCTCCCAATTGATATACTACTAGACGATCTATAGATGTCTCAATAATGAACCTCGTATAACCTGAATGTACGTAAAAATTGAATGTTCTGCTGTCTGCATTTCAATTACTTGGAAAATTAATTTGTAAAAGTTCAGGAATAAAAGTATTTTGTATTTGCTTACTTCAGGCATGGTTTGTGTGAGTGTCTTCACGTCCTTGTGTGACTTCGTGATGGGACGGAAGCGTCTAGGTATTTTCCTTAATAGAATGTTGCCCCAAAAACACTCGAACAAACTTATTTACACTAGTAAGAATTTATTTTCCTAACAATGAAGTTACCAACAATCATTTAAAAAGGGTTGTCTTCTAGCTTTCTTCTTCTTTTTTTGCTTGTTTGGCCATTTTTCTTGGTTTTTCAATTTTGGCCCCCACAAAGTAAATATTTATACAATTGCCCCCCTCCCAAATATAATTCCTAGCTTCATACCTGGTTACCAGGTTCCTATTATAGGAACATGACCACAACTATCCATTATATTATAGAAATGACTTTAACAGAATCCATTTTAGGAATGTTAGTCTTCTTCAGAATACTTTTAACCGTGTCTCGGTTGAAAAAATTCTAGAAATACCACTCCCCAATGGTACCTCTTCTGATCGGGCTACCCCTGCATCCAATGGTAGTTTCTCTTTCAAGACGGCCTACCACCTTATTTTCTCTGACCGTCTCGCTCCTTTTAATGAGGCTCCACCTATCAACTGGAAGAAACTGTGGAGGATGAATATGCATGACCGACTTCGACTTTTTCTTTGGAAAATTGTCTGGGATGCTTTACACACGCGGGTGACAATTGCACACCGGTTACAAGACAGTTTCCAAGGTCCTCTATCTTGTCCTTTGTGTGATGCCTCTGAAGAATCTCTCCATCATTTGCTTTTTGATTGCTCTTATACCCAACTACTCTGGTGGATTTCTCCCTGGTCTCTTTTTGTGGAACTTTTTCATGCCGGCAGTATTCATGGTTGGGTTAATTGCATTCTAGATCCGGTTCTCCATCTCCATTTACCTGCAAATGACGCTCGTGGGTTCCAAATTTATGCCATGATCATGTTTGACTCTTTATGGCGTATTCGTAACCAAGCTGTCCGTGAAGTTTCCTGGCCCTCTCCTCTAGTGTTATCCTTCAGAATACAGAAACTTTATAATGAACATAAAGCGGCTTGGTGTGAATCCTCTTGAGTTCTCAAACATGTCCCTGCCCAAAGTTTTGCTTCAGGTGATTTCTCCCGACTAACTTTTGATGTTGCTATCCGCCCTCTATCTTCAACTGCTGCTGATGTTCTCTTCCATGCTGATGGTATTATTCTTCGTGCTTGGACTTCGAACTCTTCTGTAGTCGACCTTTTGATTGGCGAGGCAACTGCTGCTTACCTGGCTATTTCTAAGGCTTTTAGTGTTATCTTCCAAATCTTATTTTGGCTGGGGACTCAGCTATAGTCCTTGAATATTTGAAGGCAAAGGGTAAACTTCCCTCTCTCCCATGGCGTATTGCTTCCTTGATCTTGTCTTCGGTTGAGGTTTTAAAGGGGAACGGATTCCCTCCGAAGGAGGGAATTCCGAAGCCTACATAAGGCATGGTACAGATTAAATCCCTAAGAATCAACGGTTATTATAATGACAAATCATTTAATGAATAGAAAGAGTAATTTGGCTTATGGCTCGGCTTAGACGGTTATAAATATCCCAAATTTCCTTCTCCCGTTCTTCCCTTCTTTCAAGCAAGTTCTCTTCTTTCTATTCTTCCTGCTTCTCTCTCACGCAGAATCCTCTCCCCAAATTCCTTTTGTCACGCAAGCTCCCTTCTCTCTTCTTCCCCAAATTCCTCTTCATTGCCCGCCTCTCTCCTCTGTTCGCAGGACAAGTTCCCTTCTTCTTGATTACGTCTTTCTGAAATCCAACTCAATATTGCAGAGGGTCGGGCATCCCTGGAAGATTTTAAAGCACCCAATTTTTTTTTACACCTGGCTTTTTTTCCTCCTTAACAGTCTGCCCTCCAGACTCTTGATTTGTTTCTTTCGGATCTTCTTTTGGTTTGATTTATTTTTTTGGTTCTTTTATGTTTTTGTGAACCCACAATTAAAGTTACGAAAACATGTTCAGAATTTGTCTACGATTGTGTTTTTGGCTTTTCAGATGAATATCATTTTAGTAGAAGCGTCAATTTCACTCTCGGGCTCCAAGGCATTGCACCATTTTCCAGACTCAGCTCCTCTTTTTCGTTACGTTCGTTCTCGACTTTTTTGCCAGTATCGGTCCTCTTTGGGTCCTGAGAGAACTTGAAGGAAAGGGTAATAAGGAAAAGGAAAACGATTAGTAAGTGTTACGACATATATTGGCATCACGTGAAGCATAAGTATTAGGGGTACTTTTGTCCTTTGTAATGATTCTAGAAGATGGAAATGTAGTGCTGAACCGTTGGTGATCAAAAGTCCTCATTAAGGGCTTTCTTGTCATTTCCTTTATTCAATTGGTATAATTGTGTTGCTCATATTGGATATTGGATATCTATTTGTGATCTTTTCTATTGAAAAGGGGAGAAGTCTTTGCATATATGCATATATGAAATGCTTGTTGCATGTTTTGATTATGTTAAAAAATTTAAATCGGATTTTTAGTTTACTATCATATGGTATTGGTCCTCAATTTTTTTTATAATTCATACTATGTGTTGTTGCGATTATTAATGTTAATATGTTTTTAGTTTGACATCTTCCTTGACAAAAAGGGGGAGAAAGAGTATGAGAAATGAGAACATATTTTTTGAATATAAGTTGTGGAGCTGTTGAAAGGGGGAGTAATGTTTGGAGGATGAGATATTGAAATCTATTTCTTTTGTGTTTAATGTAAAATATGATAGTGTGTTAATGTCTTGATATACTATATAGGTTTGGTTGAGATATTGTTTTTAATGGTGCTAAAAGTTAGGGGGAGTTGCCTCTTATTTTAGTTGGATATAACTGTTTGTCTCAAGGGAGACATATCTCAACTACATTGAGATTATACCTGCTGCATTTTATATTCATATCTTTAACTAACACTATTTCTAATGGTTGTTTAGATTGATGTTTGTGATAAGTATTTTGCAGGTTCTTTTGGTTCTATTCTAGTTCTAAAATCATTATAGTTTATATAGGGTTTGAGTCTCTATGTAAAATGTTTCATGTGGTGGTGATCAACAGGTTTCATTGTTTTTTGTTTCTAGGCTAGTGTTGTTTTGTCACGTAGGATGCCAAAGAGGGAGATTGTTATGGCATATATTGGCATCACGTGAAGCATAAGTATTAGGGGTACTTTTGTCCTTTGTAATGATTCTAGAAGATGGAAATGTAGTGTTGAACTGTTGGTGATCAAAAGTCCTCATTAAGGGCTTTCTTGTCTTTTCATTTGTTTCTAGAAGATGTGAGAAGGGATCTGAATTGGTGGTTAGCCTCTCACGCGTGAAATGAAACAAATTGGAGAAAATGGAATTGGGGCTTGCGATATAAGGGTTTGTTGTTGCCATTTTGGCCGAGAGGTCTCCTCCCCTGTGTTTTCACTTTTCAAGAAAGTTCTCCCAAGATGTGCGTTAATTGATGATGCTCTTGTGCTCTTGCTGAAGCATTGGAGTTTTGTTGAAATAGAGAGAGCAGATCGTAGAAGAGGAGAATGTTTGTGTGCTGATCACCGATACATTCATTACGATTAATTGAGGCTTCCAGAGGTTCTGGAAGAGTGGTTGCTGGAGGTTCCAGCAATGACCATTGATTGCACAAGGTTTGTGCGTGAAGATCAAGAGGCGTTCGAGATCGGAGTTTCCGTTTGGATGTAGAGGTTTTACGTCGATAAGATTTTAAAGTGGGTTGATAGGCTAGGTTAGTCGTTTCAATAGATCACTTTGTAAATCGATTGGAAACTAGTGGATTCGAATGGCCTACGGGCCCGGAGAGTTTTTCTCCTTAAGGACGTTCCTTAGGGAGTTTCTCTTCGTAACCATCCTCGGTGTTTCAATTGTGTGATTATACTTGTTGTTCTTGATTAGTTTAACTTGTTATCTTTCTAACAAATCTTGTTCTTTGTGATTGAGAGTTCAAATCGTTTTGATCCGAGACTTTTATACAAAGGACGTCCAAGATTTGATGTTTGATAAGTTGCTGATAAGAACTTGGTATTTGGTGAGTTGATGAACTGGTGATTAAGTTATTGAAGTTTTGGATCTGTAATTTTCGGTTATATAGTTTCTTCGGAGTCACTTACAGTTTCTTCAGATTCCTCTGTTTTACAGATTCATGTTTTATGTTTTGTATTGATTTGCATTTAATCGTTTTGTTGATCTTTAAAGTATCTTGGCATATTGAAAAACAGTGTGATTGATTTGTTTTTCAAAGAATAGGTTTGTGTCTTAGAAAAAGATTTACTTGATAAATTTTTAATATACCTAATCACCCCCTCTAGGTATTTTCCGCATATTTGGGTCTAAATCGGTAAGTTCAGTAAGAGAAGGAAATGGATTAAAAGCTTGTCAAAGTTTTCATTCCTAAAGAGCTTCTTGTCAGGTTGAATACTATTTCCTCTATGGACAATGGTATTTTATGTTTCTGAAAACAGAGTATCCATACTTTTGGCATTCCAGCTATGTGGCGATGCTTGGAACAATTGTGATCTTTCTTGATTCCGGCGAGATTCTGGCCAACAGAGGAGAGAGAGAGCGTTTCTTTACTGGAATCTGCTTGAGAAAGAAGCAGAAGAATATAAAGACGGGAACTTGCGTGAAAGAAGAGAAGAAGGAAATTTGGGGAATTTGGAGCCGCTGGCTAAGCCGAGCCACAAGACAAATTTTCCTTTCTATTCATTAAATGATTTGTGATTGTAATAACCGTTGATTTGCATAGATTTAATCTGGACTATGCCTTATGTAGGCTTCAGGATTCCCTCAATCCGTTCCCCTTTTAAAGAGCTTCAATTGTTTCTCTTGCATCAAGCTTCCTCGCTCTCAAAATTTTGTGGCTCACAATGTTGCAGCCTAGGCTTCGGCCATTGTTGGTGATGTACCCTTCTTTCCTTCTCAACAGGGGACTCTGGAAATTTAACGGTGCTAAATTGCCCTGAGTTTCCTGCTTTTGTTTAGTTTTCTTCTTGCTTTGTTTTTCCTTTGTTTTATTTCCCTTTCTTTTTCTTTGGTTTGGTTGTAGCTCCTCTTTTCAATATATAATACGTCTCTTTTGAAAAAAAAAAGCTTCATCCATTTTGACCCCAAAAAAACTCGGCCTTTATAATACAAGTAAAGCCACATTTCACTTACCAAAAAAAAATTCATATTTCGTATTCCTTTAGATTAATTCTGTGTTCTTTTCATTTTGTAATAATAATAATTTTTTTGTTAAAAAAAATAAAGAATAGGATGCCCCAACTGATTAAAATATAAGATTCATAATAGAAAACCACCTTCAATAGAAGCCAATCAGCCTGGGCCGGATAGCCCAAAGTCGGAGTTCTGTGATTGTGAAGATGTAGCCGGTGGCCGTAGTAATTGCTCCCTCCCTCCCCCATCAAAATTCCAACTCTCTAATCTCATGGGGCTCATGGGCTTAATTTTCAAATCGAGTAACTCCGTAAATCCATGTACGAAAATCAGCCGCTAATTGAAAGGTAAACTCAATGCATTCAGAATAAGATTATCACCGTTGATACCACGAGAGACACGGGGCGTCCAAACACCAAATCAGAATTCTAATTTATTTAAATATAAAGTTTTATTACTATTATTATTATTATTTTTTGTCGTATTCGCCATTGTCGTTTAGTGAAGCTTCCAAATATCATTGCAAATTTTTATTTCGTTCTCACCCCCAATGGGGCCTTATCTCCATATACTAACAAAATTAGATTCAAAAGTAATTATTTATTTATTTATTTATTTATCTGGGAGTGTTACAGCAAACCAGAAAAGTCATGGAAACAACCGTTAGGTCTAATGTTATTGAGATGTTAGGTGTAGTTGTCGTTGCCATTCCATTCCCCAGCAGTTCTTTCAAACCCTTCACTATATCAGTATGGGTTTCATCAGATAATTTAATGTCTCGAAAAGAAGAAGTACAGGATTCGAGACCAGATGTCGATTGAAAAGAACAGAAAGAAACTCCTGAGACGACGAAGACTTTTTGCCCTTCCTACAAACTCGATCCGTTGCAGCCAAGATAGAATACACTTGTCACCACATCAACTTCTCTCTCTTCTAATCCTGTTGGCATATTCAAAACTTGGGTGCTACATCATGTGAACTTGAACTGATCACTCCCATCTGTTTTTCAGACTTTGTTTACTAAAGATTCAAACCAAATCTCGTACGACTGCTGCCAGTTTGCGTCTCAATTTTTTTTTTAATAAAAAAGAAACAATACTGGTTGTTCTTGTCTTCCAAGACAGCCATTTATATATATTCGTTGATCCTGATCGTGAGTCCCATTCCAACCAGTAATATTGTTCGGTGTCACGAACCCAAGTGCCATATCGCTTTTCGTTGAAGTTTCGTTATTGGTTAGGATTCAAAAGAAAATAACTGATGAGAACATTCCAGCTATGCAGTACATGATCATAGGACCAATGACTTTGTGCCAGATACATGGAATGGGCGTGAAAAAAAAAAGAGAAAAAAAGAAGAAGAGAAAAGATCAGTAAAATTGCTAGCGTACGTCTACCATTCTCTTAATTTGTTTAAATGATTGCTTGCTTCTTCCCTTCACCTCAAGAAGTTATTGTGAACATTCATTGCGGATCGGAAACAAATCATCAGTTTATCTGAGTTCTTTAAGAGCCAGAAGATAACAAAAACGTTGCTTTCTTGACTGACGCGTTGAGTCCTTAATCTTTTTCCCTAATTTATAAAGAAGCAGAAAACTGATTCTCTGTTGTTGTTTTTGTCGTCTTTAATCTTGAATCTTTAATGTTTTTATCAATTATCACCCATATATATATATATATATATATATATATATATATAGTTCCTGAAACTCGATTAATACAACCCATTGAACCCAAAGTTTTGTTAGATCCTTTGATATTTTCTCTGCTATATATATTGTTATATAATGTCCAAGTGCATAGATAATATTTATGCAGAAATTAAGTATCTTCTGAGGTGGTTTGGTCTTGAGATTCAGTGACATACAAGTTATGTACATGCAAGTTTTCTTTTGTTTGGTTCATAATCTCCCGGCCCCTTCTAATTCTCCATTTTATTCAAAAAGAAAGTGAAGCCACGCAAGTTCATGAACTCATTTTCTCCATGTCACGTCGGAACTGTGAATCTTGAAAGGCGTCCATTTGGATTAATATTGCAGAAGAAACGGTGGTCGCGTGCAGAAAACTCAACCTGAAGAGCTAGCTTTTTCAAGCTATTATATAATTTTCAAGTATTCGGAATTTAATTATATAGCTCGTCAAAAAAGAAAGAAAAAAGTAGAGGGATTATACTGCGTAGTTCTTATGATCATCCTTTTTAATTAAGTTACTATTACACGCCATTAGGGAAAACCACATGGTTTTAGTTGAGAAAAAGTTCAGTGACATAGGAGCAGACGTTTCTGCAAACCCTGATCTTAATACAAAATTAATCGAGTCTCTTCTTGATCAATAGGTTGAATCTCTAGAAACATTAAACAAATAATTATATATAAAGTTCTTGGTTTATTATATAATAACGTTGGTGCCAGAAAACAGGGTATGCTAGATGGGGACTCAGAAACAGTACTACCATATAGCTGGCCTCTAAAATCCAAAAGTCCTCCAATATCTAATTGGTCAGTTTGTGAAGGCAAATTTTGTTTTTCTCCTGTTGTTTAACTAATGGTAGGAATCTTGATGTCGATTGGAAGTTGTTCAGCTAGGATGCTATTGGTCATCTCCTCCAACTATTTTTGTCCATTGGCCTCAAGATCATATATTTTCAAGAGATCAAACATATTTTTATTGCCGAGAAAACGCCAAAAGTAACGGTTAAAAGTCCTAAATCAATCCTGTTTAGAGCTTGCCATGTTTACACGGATTGTCGATCCCCCCCCCCTACAGGAGCATTGAATGAATCCTCCAATGATCAGGTCAGAATGTTGATCAGATAGGTCTATAACTATCCATTGAATGTAGGTTCAATCTATCTACGTTCATTTAACAAGATGTGTCAGCGAGTTGAGCATGCTAGATAAAAGACAAAATTCTAAAATACGCATATTTTGTGTAGAAAACTGCCCAATTAGTGCTAAAGCAAGGCACGCTTTCGTGCCTGAGAGATCGATTAGTACAGCTTGCCATATTGGATGGAATTTGTCTTATCTAGTTGCGATATCGTTTAGTTAATATAAAGAGTTAAGATTGCTCAAGTTTGTGTGGATCTATCACAGTTCTAGTCTCACATGAATGAGTTTAAAGCATTGGAAGATATATATAAGCGAAGGAGAAATGGTCAAGTACTCGCGGCATGCAGAAAGACATAGAAACTCGTAATTCTAAAGGGAAAAGAGAGGCGAAAATGCAGAAAAGAAAAGGGATCGGAGCTGACTAAGATCATAGTGGTGATTGGAGATGATATATATATATATATATATATATATATATATATATATATATATATATGTGCGTGCGGGCACGCTTTGTATTCTTTTGTTTTCCCTTTTCCGTCTTTTGGGTGTAAAAACTCAATTACCCTTCAAATAATTCGTACTTAAACAAGGAAAGAGAAAACAAAACTAGATCAAAACAAGAATTAAGTGGGACGTAAAGATAGTTGGGTAGTTAATTATCATGGATATGTAGAGTATTGAAAGCAATTAGTGGCGAAAAAATGTGACAAAGTTACATGTAATCGCGCGACAATGTGGAAACTTTTCACCTCAAAGCTAACACGACGAAACAACAGATCTATAACTTATTTATAATAATTAATATCGACGACTTTTAGATCGAATGGTATATTCCTTAATTACAGAGAAAATGCTAAAATTTAGATCTTGTTCATGTGAGCAGAGATGGTTTATTCTTGGGATAAGCCATGGGGACCAGAGTATTGAAAAATGAACCACGGTATCTTTTTATTTAAACGATACAAAACTCCGAAATTTCGTGTAGTGGTCTATTATTTATTATCTTCTATTTCGTTTTATATATATATATATATATATATATATATATATAGATCAAAAACCATGAAGTTATATATATAAAATAGAGAACTATTTCACTTCATCTCAATAAAATTTTTGTTTCTCATGAAATTTATAAGATTCGTGATTCCTCTCTATATAGCATACAAAATATATAGGTGAAGAAAAGAAAAGAATAGATTATAATTAAAGAGCTACATATAGATGAGAACTTTGTTGTTTACAAAATTGATCTACGTAACTTTTTCTTCCATGAAAAGAAGAAGACGACAAAGCCCGGCCACTTGATTTAGGCTCCGTTTGACCCTTAAAATTTTATCTCTATTAAAATTTTTAACACAATACAAATTACAATATAATCTATCTCTCCCATCAAATCATTACTTTTCACGACAAAAAATATAAAAAATTACCCCTCTCTACACTTTTTCATCAGCTCCAATACCTAAAATTTTAACAACCCTAAAATTTTACTTCTCAAACACAACCCTTAGGAAAACTAAAACAAAACAATAAATTTTGTTTCTCCAAAGAAAATAACGTACGAAACATAAAATAACGTTGAGGTAAACCAATATTGTAAAGAAATCTTGAAGGAAAACTATGTTATGAGTTATTCTATATAGATCCCAAGTAATGGATAAATCACAGAAGTTTTACCTTAGCCAATAGAGTAGATGTGCAGATTTTTTTAAGGACATAAATACATTTTTTTTACAAAAGCTTTAAAAATAAAAAATAGTTCTTTACATGATATCGTAATTTAATAAAAAATTCGGTAATATATAGATTTACAAACCGAATGGAATTATAAGTATTTTGAGGTGACGATTCGAAGTTGCAGTTGGGAACAATTAACCTATATGTCTTTTCTATTGAAAAAGTTAAAAGTAAATATATAATTAGCTAATATTGCAACTTAAAAATTGGAAAAAGCAAAGTGAGTTTAATGTTTTTGATTAATAAAAGCCAGAATATATAAATCATAATGATAATCATGCTATAGAAAGACAGCTAAAATAAAGTCAAAATTTAACACTTGACGTAATAACGACGTGTAAAACCCAATTTTTATTATATGCGATTGAGTTGAGTAGTAGTGCTATTAATATGGTCAAGTTTTGTGGAACAACTTTGTGACTGTCTCTGTGTCAACGCCATTTTTGTCCTCTTTAATTTCTTGAACATGCATCGAAATCCCAGCTAAATTTCACCACCAAATTCTCTCCAGGCCCGGACTCTCAGTTCCCCAAATCTTCGCCCTCTTCTTACCTCGAGATGCTCGACTCCACGCCATAAAGAAGATAAAAAAATGTGAAAATGTTTTCTCAGTGATCTTCTCCTTCACATACGCCCCCCACTCTTGTCCTTTAGCCTCATGGAAGGTATGACCAAACCCACAACAAGAAGGACGACGACAACCATCACCACCAGTACTATCATCACGTCCGCTCTGTGCAACAAAGCTTGTCCTCAAAGCGTAAAGCTCTCTTTCTGGTTTTCACCAACTGCCCGCCCACCTGGTCTCCTATCTTCAGTCTCTGGTTCATATTATTCGTAAACAAGACTTTCGCACAAATGGCTTCCTATTCTTATAACTCCAATTCTTCCTACGGTTATAACACGAATTACTCATTCCCATCTGACTTTGAGAGGCTGTTCGATCCGTTTTCGAATGCTGTAGGAGGGTTTAATGGGGTTATGCTAGGCGGGTCAGCGTTATCTCACTCGTTGGTTTTGGATAGTGAGAAGGGAGAGCTTGTGAAAGCCCCAACAAGAGTTGGGAAAAAAGGAGTATCAGAGGCGAAGGCTTTGGCGGCTTTGAAGAGCCACAGCGAGGCAGAGAGGAGGAGAAGAGAGAGAATTAATGCTCATCTTACCACTCTTCGCGGCCTAGTACCTAGCACTGAAAAGGTAATGCTCATCTTACCACTTATCGCGTAATACAAGGCACTGGTCAATACATATTTTCTGTCTAGTTTTATGAGACTTCTGGACGGTTCTTGGTTCGCATATTCATCTAGATTGGCGAACCTCAACCTCAAAAAAGTTGAGAACTTGAGTAAAAAAAGGAAGCAACGAGATGATCTTGGTATTATTCAATAGATTTGTAGTGTTCGAAAAAAAACAAGTACATAAAAGGGAGGTGCTCCTCCTGAGAATTGAGGATTTATAGCTATAAGATACCGAGGAAAGTTCACAGGATATATATGGTTCTAGTAAATCGAAACCAATCCCATCTAGCTAGAGTTTTCCGAGAGCCCCTTCACGTTATGTCTCGTGAAGCTTCAACTCATAATTGGTATGATATTGCCCATTACTTGTGAATTCTATGAAAAAAAAATCGGAGTTCCAGAGTCATATCGTACATCAAGTGCATATTTTATGATCACGATATGATGCGGATAACTGAAATTTAATAACTGTCTTTATTTTCTTGCATGATTGGTGCTTGGTCAACTCTAGATCACCTAGAGGATCAGCTGCTAAAGTCAGATAGGAGATGCATCATATTCAGATAATATAACGATGTTAAGCTAAAACCCTGTTGCTAACGTATATGCTTGATGATTTAAGAGTTTCTGAAGTCCCAATGACCTGAAACCCTGAAACTAGCTAATATGACGCCAGTAAATTGTCCATGTAATTTCACTACAAGTGTCTCGTTTTTCTTCGCTTGTAATATTCCGCAGAATGTTCATGGTCCTGGATGAACGAGTCCGGTTATTCATTTTGTAATCCGTATTCTATCGTGCAGGCTTGCCTTCCATATAGGTATAATTAGGAGTACATTTTTTAAGAAGTTTGCAGAAACCAAGAAGCTAGCTGGTCAATGCGAATTTCAATAATTGACGCCATAATTGGCTACAGAAGTTGGATGTTTTAGTACTGTTGCTACCTAGAGAAAGTCGTGATATATATTTGTTTGTCTTTTATTTGATATAGGGTAATCGAGCCCATAGTAATCTTTTCGTTCAAGTCTGATCAACCTGCTGCTACAAGCTGGCTGATCCTATTTATACGGTTCTTTAACTACAAGCATGTCCAACCCACTGCCAGGGTACTATATATATATATGCATCAGACCCTATAGTCATTGACGACATTTGTATTTGAAAGTGGCTGCGAACTGTGGGGCAGAGTGCTACTGTTGTGTTATGGAAGCCGATGCAAGGTCTACGTCATGAGGATTATTATATATATGGCTTTGATGTTTGTTGCCTAACCTACAAAACAACATAATTTCATCATTGTAAGGGCCGCTTTTTTTTGGGGGGGAGGGGAGAGAAAGCCATCAGATCTTTCAAACTCCAAGCTTGGTACTGATAATTTCTCTCTGATTTAGCTTAGATATATAAATTTCCTTCAGCAAACCCCTAATGTTTCTGGCCTCTTCCAGTCGGCTTCCACAAAGCGCAGGAGCAAAGGCTCCTGTTGAAATCTAAACGACTGCTAGAGTGGGTTATCCATCTCATCATGGCTATAAGACTGGATTAGTCTTGTATAAGACAGATCATTCCTGAATTTCTATTTCCCAGGAGTTTCTATATGCATGACCTACAAACTTAGCTGCATATACATGGTTCGGACAAACCAGCCTAATATCAGGCTATTGAGCAGGAAGTAATGGAACTTTATCCTCGAAGAGGAGTAGATAATTGGAAATCATTCGTTTGATCTTGTTGTGTGTATTTGAAAAAAACAAAAAGAATAGTACTGCTCATGACAGTGATATTTTCTTCTTCATGAGTTTGGTTCTAACCTGGCCGTTAATTTGCTATGATTAGATGGACAAAGCTACATTGCTTGCAGAAGTCATCAGCCAAATGAAAAAATTGAAGCAAAATGCAGCGGAAGCAAGCCAAGGTTTTCTCATTCCAACTGATGCTGATGAAGTGCGAGTTGAAGTTGAACCATGCAACGATGGAGCAGAAGATGGAACAGTAATGTCTTACAGGGCATCTGTCTGCTGTGATTATCGACCGCAGATTTTCTCCGATCTAAGACAGGCTATTGACTCCCTTCAACTTGAAATGGTTAAGGTGGAAATATCCACCTTGGGAAGCCGGGTTAAGAATGCATTCGTTTTCACCACCAGCAAAGGTGAGAAAATCAGCATTGAGGAGTGCGAAGGTCTTACCAGTCATGTTCACCAGGCCCTGACGTCTGTACTAGATAAAGCAGCTCCTGCCTTGCCGGAATACTCACCAAGAACGACGACCCTCCCAAGCAAAAGGCGGAGGACCTCTTTCTTTGACACCCCAAGTTCGTCCTCGTGAAAACGTAGAAGCAATGTATTGTACGAGTGATTCTGTATAATATATATGTGTAGACATAGATGTGTCATTGTCAAGCAGATGAGAACTAGCTAGTAGTACCTACATGCATTGATTATATCTTACACCGTAAAATTGTACTTCACATGATGGCAATAATGAAGCTGTCGTTGCTTAATTAGTACGTATAAATAGCGTTTCCATCGATCGGTGTCTGAACCAAACAACAGACTGGAAATGTTAGAACCCCTGGACATGTATTGCAATTTATAACACCTCCAATGGAGACATCAGAATTAATTGATGACTACTTAAGGTTGTTTTTAAGTCTCCAAGTTGAAGACCTCGTGGTAGATAGTATTTGAGCTAGCTCTATAACATTTTAAATTAGTACTAAAATATACTGGAGAAAGTGCACCTTAATAAAAAAAAAATCAATTCTTGTCTTTGGATGTAAGGTCAATGCATGATGCAAGACAAATAGAATAAAATCAAATAAATAACATAATAAACGGAGAATGTACGTAGAGGCTAACTAATACGTCCGGACCGACCGATCACGATATTAGTTGCGTCTTATGCACCATAATAATTGAAGCGTACAAGTTATACCCTACAATGAGATCTCGCCCATAAGAATGAATCTCACCCTCTCTAAAAAAGAAAATAGAAGCACAAATCATTTGACACTTTATTCAATAATAGATATCTAATTTATATACTTATAAAGTATAGAGCTATAAATATTATACTTCTAATCAGTGGCGGAGCCAGAAATTGTGTATAGGGGGGCAGAAACGAAATTTTTTTAAAATAATATGATTAAAAATAAATATTAAATATTATGCGAAAAAAATTTTTTAAATAAGATTTCAATATATCAATATTTTTTAATAACTGAAGACAAATATGCAAAAAAAAAAAAATTAGGAGGGAGGGGGGGCACAAATTAATATCAGGGAGGGGTAGGATGTAAGGATACTCATAATTTTTTTTTTTTTTTTAGAACTGAGGGGGGCAGCTGCCCCCCCGCGCCCCCCCCTTCCCTCCGCCCCTGACTTCTATATCTGTGCAACTACTCTACCACAATGTAGCTAAAAGATCTAGGGTATGTTCGTTTTCACCATTTTTTCAGGATTCTAAGTATATTCACAATTCTACTACCGAACATATTCAGAATTCAAACACAAAAACCAATACATTTTACACAATCTCCAACAACTTTTTAATTTTTTATTCAACATAAATTTTCTCTCTCTATACTTTTTCACATAACTCCAATATTTTTTTATTAAACAATTACATCAAATCATTTCTCTCTCCACTTTACACAAACACCAATAAAATACTATTCAACATAAAAATTCACAACTTCTCTAAAATCCTACATTTTTTCTCAAAACGAACATTATCCTAAATTAACAACTAATTGTAATAAGACTTCAACTTAAAAACTAAACATGCAAGACTTCAACTAGAATAAGGACTCCAGTTTAACAGTATCTAAGTCAGTGGCGAACTGCTTGTATCTGTTAACTCAAGACTATTAGAGCATTCCTAGCAGATTCTTCAAATTTGGCTATCTACTTTAACTAAAACCCACATTTCTTTATTTTAACTATCAACTTTTAAAAAACATTCTCAGCAGCTTCTCTATTTTAACCATCTATTTTTATTATTCTATTTAAATATTATTTTTCAAATATTTCTTTATTATTTCTCTAACATTTATATTTTTGAATATTCATTTTATCGTAACAGTCATATTTTTGAATATTTGTCTTATCTTAAAAAGATCGATTTTTAAATTTTTGATTTTACTAACGGTTGGAATTTTTTAAATTTTAAGATGGTAAAGTAAACAATAATTTTTTTGTTAAAATAGAGAAGCTGGTAAAGGGTATTTTTAAGTTTTTTAGTTAAATTGTCTCTCTATTCTAACCAAAATGTTAGAATAGAGAGCCTACTAAGAATGCTCTAAGGAGTGGACAAAAACCTACTAAGGTTCACATCTGTAGTGAAATGATATCTTTTTAGCTCCTTTTTAATGTTTTTTTGTTGTAACCGGCTCGAATACAATGAGACTAATTAATTTCTCCCTCTTCCATTTCTTTTCCTTTTTTTAATTAATTTTTTTAAAATTGATCAAACTATTAAATTTAAAATTAAAATTGTATATTTAGTTTATGTTTATTTTATCCAAGTGTAAAATGCCCAAAGTGAGTTTTTTAAAATATGCCATGTATGTATATGAGATGTCCTAAAAATGACATACATGTATTTTGCATTTGTTTTTTTTAAGCAACCATTGACATAGTTACATTAATGGTGAGCTTAGTCTTTTACCTTGAATTAAGAAGGATCCTTATCTTAATATATACAAATTACAAGGGACATATACGTATGCCTCCGATCGGGCTGCTGTCCTTGCCAAATCGTGTGCAAGAGTTTTAAGGTTGTGAACATCCTGTTTAGTAGATTTGCCCATCAAGTGACGAAGCTGACTTGGCAAGACTTGATTGGTTTCATATGCACAACCAAACCGATCTTAACTCTAGAGAAGGCCACGGACCCTGGAGTCAGAAGCGAAGTCATCGACGAGGAAGAGGAAGAAGAAGGGCGCACATCAGATAAACAAAAGGCCAAAAGCAATAATCCATGGCGGGGCACGACAGCGGATCCATACTAGTATTCGCGCAATTCCAGAGCGCCGTGGACGAGGGTTTCTGGCACAGATTGTCCTCTCTCAAGCTCAACAAGCTCGGCATCGACGACTCTCCCATTCCCATCACTGGTACCGCTTGCTCTTTTTCGCTTTCTGTTTTTCTGGTTCTCCTGGTTAGGAATCAAAGTTCTGCTTCCCCCCCCCCCTTTTTGGGTGGAGCGGTTGGCATCTCATAATTGTGTCTGTTTCGTTCATACTCTTACTGTTTGGTTGACGTGAAAGTAGGGGGAACTGACAGAAAATTAGAGAATTATGTGTTATTTGTTGTGGCTATTAAATGCTTGGAACGTTTGAGTCAACTTGTCCAGATGACTTTGCTAGATTCGTTAGAGCGAAAAGCGGAATCCCCAAATAGTGAGGAGTGTCTTATAAACAGGGATTTGGATTTCCAAGGGAACATTTACATTTTGCTTTCTTCTTATAAGGGAAACTGCAAGTATGCTTCTATTGCTGAGAAAATTATTAATCGTATGTCGCAGTCTCATATGGCCAGAGCATGTTTTCGTTTTCTCCAATCACCATCAACGAAAAATGTTAGCCTTACGGATATTTTTTCTCAATGTTAGAGGAAGTTCTTGGATTTAATACTGTTGTTTGAACCTGTCTGATATGAAATTTTATAAGCTCTGGTAGTCTGAGGTACATACCGACCATGTTTGCAGGTTTTTATGCCCCATGCTCGTATCCTCAAGTGTCAAATCATTTAACTCTACTTGCTCAATCTTTGCCTTCTGAACTAAGTGAGCAATCTTCAGAAGCAGACACAATTCGTGGCAACAGAAACAGGTGCCCCATCCAAGGCATTCTTTATAACACGAATACCATAGAAAGCTTCCATTTGCTTGACAAGAAGAGCTTGCTAAATGCAGAAGCAATGAAGGTGCCTCTTGAAATTGGTTTAGTTCTTGGATTTTATCTGTGGATAGTGGGTATCCAAGACAAGTTTATTGTGCAAATACAAATTTTACATAACAAGCTCACCTGTTCTTGATGTCTAGATTTGGGAAGACATTCATATCGGAAAAGCTGTGGAGGATAGTGCGTTGCTTTCAAGGTTCCTTCTTATCTCGTTCGCTGACCTGAAAATATGGACCTTTCATTACTGGTTCGCTTTCCCAGCTCTGGTGCTTGATCCGCCAGCAACCTTGGTGGATTTAAGGCGAGCTTCACAGTATTTTACCCTAGATGAGGTGCTGAGAATGTGATAATTTTGGGATAGGTAGAAGCTGTCAGTCGTAATTGTAATTGGATTTTTAATGTGCGTATTGTTATTTTAACTTGTAGGCAGAATCTGTTTCTGCAGCTTGTAATGAGTGGCGTAACTCAAGCTTAACAGCTGGTAATTCTGCATCCTCCTTTTTTGCAGCTTCTACTTTCTTTTCTTATTGGAATAAATATGTGATTGATGTTGCTGCATCCTCCTTTTTCGCAGATGTGCCTTTCTTTTTGGTCAGTGTTGATCCCACTTCACATGCAACTATTAAGCATCTAAAGGATTGGGAAACCTGCCAAAGCAATGGTGAAAATGTCTGTCTACATAACTCTTCAAGTTATTTTGAAGCCTGATCAGGCTTTTGATATGTCATGCTGATACAACTGCTATGGATTCTATGGGCAGTTGCTATTTGGTTTTTATGACCCTTGTCATCTTCCAAACAATCCTGGTTGGCCTCTTCGCAACTTCCTTGCTCTTATTTCTGTGAGGTGGAATCTCAAGTCAGTCCGCTTTTTATGCTATAGAGAGAATCGTGGTTTCGCAGATCTGGAGTTGTCCCTTGTTGGTGAAGCCTTGATTACAGTTCCACAAGGTAGAGCGGCAGAAATTGGGTAACAGCTCTATTCTGATTGATTGTTTCTGTCTCTCTTTCTTTTTCTATAGCTGGATATTGTTTCAGGTTTACCTGGCTTTCCTAACTAATTGTTAATAACTGTTTAGGATGGAGGGATCGCCAATGTTTACCTAACGCAGTAGGGTGGGAGCATAACAAAGGAAGGCAAGTACCCAGGTCTATTAGCCTTGCAAAATCCATGGATCCGACTAGGTATGCTGTTTGCGCTGACACTGTATTTTCCGTTACAGGATTATTCCAATGGATAATTAAGATTGAGACATTCTTTTCGCAGGTTGGCAATATCTGCTGCAGACTTGAATTTAAAACTAATGAGATGGCGTGCTTTGCCATCTTTGAATTTAAATGTCTTGTCATCTATCAAGTGTCTTCTTCTTGGAGCAGGTACACTTGGATGCCAGGTTGCTCGTATGCTTATGGTGAGACTCACAAAAATTATGATTAGAATACCAGATTCTATCTATCGAGTGATCACAATTATGCATATTGCAGGCTTGGGGTGTCCGGAAAATTACGCTGCTCGACAGTGGAAGGGTTGCTATGTCGAATCCCTTGAGGCAGTCCCTGTATACAATGGAGGACTGCCTCAATGGTGGTGAATTTAAAGCCACAGCAGCTGTCAAAAGTCTCACACGCATATTTCCAGCTGTGGTAAGTGGTTTCAGCCCCTACACCTTAAATCCAAAGAGTTATTCTGGAGGGTTGTTGATTTTTCGTACTATTTATCTGTACCATCACTCTTTTTGCAGGATGCAGAAGGGATTGTGATGTCCATACCAATGCCTGGGCACCCTGTGCCTAGCCAAGAAGAGGATAGCGTGCTTGAAGATTGTAGACGCCTACATGATTTGATTGATTCTCATGATGCAGTTTTCTTACTGACTGATACAAGGGAAAGTCGGTGGCTACCTACGCTTCTTTGTGCCAATTTTAACAAGGTCTTTATCTTTATTCTTTTGTTTTCTGCTCTTGAGATTGTCGCTGGTGTACTTGTCATTGTGATTTCCCATAAGCTTGGGTCTCATCTTGATCAGGATGATTTATATGCTCAAACCCAATACAAAGAGTATTTTGTTTATGTTATCACATTTACTATATGAACATATGATTACTTGTTTGCAGATAACCATAAATGCAGCTCTAGGGTTTGATAGTTTCTTGGTTATGCGCCATGGAGCTGGTCCTTTTAGCTCTAATCATGACTTCAAAACCGAAGGTGATAATGCTTTATCTGCTATGGGAAACATAGCCCAAGCTGCTAGTGATGAAAGGAAGAGATTGGGCTGTTACTTCTGCAACGATGTGGTTGCACCTATTGATGTAATTTTTCTAGAAAGCCAGAGATCTGATATTTTAGCTGTTCTTTCTATAACATGCTCAGCCATAGTTCCATTGGATTTTTTCCAGTCAACTACAAACCGCACTTTGGACCAGCAATGCACCGTCACACGACCAGGACTTGCTCCTATTGCTTCGGCCCTTGCCGTTGAACTTTTAGTGGGGATCCTGCATCATCCTCAAGGGTAAGGCTGTGTGAAAAAAGCCTGATTATTTCTTAATTGTCTGACCGTTGAAAGGATCTTTAGTTGACCTGGCACTGTGGTGTCCAACTGCACATCTACAGTATATTTGCTGATGCTGAGGTTACAAACTCCAGTAGCAGTGGAAGCATTGAGCAGCCTCTTGGTATTTTACCCCACCAGATTCGAGGTTACCTCTCTCAATTTTCTCAGATGACGCTTGTGGGTTGCTCCTCAGATAGTTGTACAGCTTGTTGCAGCACTGTAAGTGTTGCTTGTTCGTTCGAGTACTATATCTTAGCGCCGCCCTTTTATATCCATTTCCCTGAATTTCAACTCTAAGCACAATGACTTATTCTTAAATAATACATTTATTCTCAGCTTCGGTGGTTCCTAGTTGAGACATTAAAAGCTATAGCCGAACTTGTTGCTGAAGCTGTTTCATGGTTTTTAGTTTAAGAATCCTATTAGTCTGCTAGAAAAAAGACATGATTTGGAAATTCCCCCCCCCCCCAACTCAAACACCACCACCCAGTACCCACACACACACACACCAAAAAAAAAACGCATCCTTTATAATTCCGTACACAAACTTTTTGTAAGTCAGCCTAGTCCATGCTTAGCGGATTCTTTGATCCTTCAACCTCTGTGAAGATGTAATGTAACAATTCTTTGACCTACTAGTTGAACTACTCAGAGGAGGATGGGAAGTTGAGGTTTCAGTATTCATACCTTTCCTCTTATGACTCAGTTTTGCTCTAATTGTTCCTTTTTATTTTAAGTATTTTTTTTCATTAGTCGGTCTGTAACTTCAATCCCCACTAATCTGTCAGGTGATATCCGAATATCGGGAAAGAGAAAGGGAATTTATTATCCAAGCAATCAACCATCCTACCTATCTAGAGGATCTCACTGGACTAACAGAGTTGAAGAAATCAGCCAGCTCCTTTAAACTTGACTGGGATGACGAGACAGATGATGATGATGATGATTGTGTCGACATTTAAGGAATTTCTTTCACTGAATTGGATCTATTATTCAACTAGTCTTTCGAGTACTATTTTTTTCTGTGAAACAATTTAGCCCTCTAATTTAGTCACTTTATTTGAGTTCACTGCCTTTTTTTTCGAACTTTATTTGATGATCTTTGAAGTTTAACCATCGGCACAAGCAAAGTTCAATAAGGTAGAAAAAGTGTTGTAAACAGGAATCACGACCCCATAAGAGGCATTTTTACCCAAAAAAAAAGGACCCCATAAGAGGCATTTACCAAAAAAAAAAAGCTCCATAAGAGGCAATTGTAATTTGAGTTCCTTCTTAATAGGCTAAAATACATTGGCTTGGCCAGACGCTTATATCCAATATTTTTTTTTTTACGCTTATATCCAATTCACTTTTACAGGCTTGCGACTGTTGTCCAACGGTCATGCAAGCATGCTCTCCGTTTTCGTTCTTGTGATCTAGAATAACCGCCTCGCCGAATTATTTTAAAGTTGTAATGATATTGATCCTTGTCTGAATATGGGACTGATTATAACGAGAACCAGTAATGGCTGTCTAGCCTCATCAAGCTCCTTGTGCAAAACATGGGGTTGAGGGAAGGTGTCCTCTGAAAATTTAGAAAAGTTAGAACTTTAAGAAGCTATCAACCATCGAAGCACCAGTGGTCTAGTGGTAGAATAGTACCCTGCCACGGTACAGACCCGGGTTCGATTCCCGGCTGGTGCACTTTTTGCTTTTTCAAGTTTCCCTGAAAAGGCTCAAAGAGTGTTGCCTTTTCTAAATGGCAGGAAATTCGTATTTCCGATTCATTTTTAATATTAGAGAATATTTTGTATGGGTGTATCTTGAGGGTCGTACAGTAGACCTCAGAATGTTGAAAATTTAAGCAAGACTTGCAATTTGCTCCCCTTTCTATAAATCTCCAATTTGGTCACGACGACCTGATCAGAGACTTATCATTCCCAAGGGTCCCTCTTCGAAGCTAGAAATGGCTGATTGAAACACGTAAATTTATCATGATTCATGACATTTGTGGCTGTTCAATAGGGTATTTCCGTATTATCAAATGCAAAAACAGCACTAATTGGTAAGCTTCAGGGACCTTCCAGTTTTGGGGGCAGGGGAGTGACTTCCATTAAATAGAAATGAATCGTCAAAAGTCAAATAAAGGAGGGTCAAAGGCCTTGAACACCTGCGGTAAATATATCTCTCAAACGTTGAGGAAAGGACCCAACCAACGATTTGGTGCCCAAGAGAAGAGAATTCACAGCTCTTGCCTCTTGGGCAAACTAGGGTACACCATGTATCAAATGAAGTTCAGTTCGAGAGAGTTATTTAATTCAATTTTCCTGTGCTCTGACGCTGGAAATTATAAGTTAACTACAGTTTGGTATCTTTGAACAAACGAGCAGTGCTATTTGATTCCTGCCTAAATTGGAGTCTTGGACATGTTAACTACATCGTTGGTGTGATTTGCAAGGAACTACGAAGTTGCTGTAGACCAAGCATGTGGGTTATCATAGCAATCATACGAAACTGGCCCTTTTGAAACATGCAGCCTGAAAAACCTTGGACCGCAACGCAGTTGCCAGTTGATATATCAAGCTTTTCAAAAAAAAAAAGAAGCAAAATTTGATAAACAAATCGCACTTTATGGTACTAATTGACCACTAACTTCTACTCTTTTTGTCCAAGTCCTTGACCACAGACGTACGTATATTAGGCTGAAGTTGGCGAACTGATAGAGCTTGACTACCAATACAATATTCCAAGCTTTCTTCCCTCTACGATGACTTCAAAATTTGAAATGGGTCAGTCAACGACGAACCTGCAGATAACGCTTTGTTCCCCTTAAGCAAGTACGCGGTGAGCTTTAGCTCCAAATTTTTGCAGCTTCGAGCTCGTGCTAATAAGGCAGAAAAAGGAACAGTATTTTCCCCAAGAGTGCTGGGGACTAGGACTGGGTCGTGCAAATTGATAAGATGGTAGCTTAGCTTTTGCACTTTTCTGTCCTTTTTTTGAGTCGCGAAAGCCATCATGTTATAAGCTGCCATTATGCGCGAGATCGATGATCCTGGCAACTGCTCTATGATCTATCGGCCTATGGCAATGTGAATGCAGTCTTCGGTTGTGGAAATTGACTCTTTATGATCTGTATATTAGTCTATATATATACGTCTATCTTCCACCTCGGCTAATGAATTAGTGGAATGCCCATTTCGAGTTCCATTTCTCATCATCCCTCGTGTCCACCTGCACTATATAACGGGCAGCCGGCGCAACTCTATTGGAATTTGGAAATACGCCACTTCCCACATTGCTAACGCTAATTTGATTCGTCGACTCGCCAATTGAAAATAGATTAGAAGTTCGATAAATCTGCGGCGTGGGTGGATTTTGTTGATAATTCGTTTCTTCCCCGTCTAACTAATTTTAATTTTATTTATTACTTTGCTTAGTTTCAGTTTTTAGAATAATAGTTATTTTAGTACAGTACAGTACAGTACGTATAATAATAATAACTCGGAAAAACCATTCAACTGATCAGAATTTTAAGCTAACATGAGATAATTAAGAGCTTAATCATTAGTTTTACGTGCAACTTAATTAAATTTTCCACCAATAAATTAAAGCCACCGTCACAAAAAAATAAAAAATAAAAAAAAATTGTAACGAAGTCATTCTTAACACGTGGTACTTGGAAGCGCGAGAAACAGATTAGATCAATCTCTAAGGTGTTGTTCGGTTATGTTGTATTTTGAAGATTTTTTGTGTTTTGAGAATTTTTATGTGATGTTAACTTTATTGGTATGCGTGTTGTAGTTATTTTTATGTAGTGTTAAAAATGATGTTTGGTTGTAGAATATTTTGTATTCTGAGAATTCAAAAAAATTCTGAGAATTTTGTTTGACCGAACAGCCCCTACGAGAAAAGTCATTTTCGATCGCAGGTGGTATACACATCATAGAAGCACCATTCCTTTGCGTTTTAATTGGCTTTCGACGCCCGCTGTCCTATTAGCCACAAGCCAGTGCAATTCTTATAGAAACATATAAGGATGTTATTGGTCTTATTCTTGAGTTTTTCCTCAAATTTTTCTGAAAATAATCACACCGTCTATAATTTATAAAATCCTGAACAGTCGTAATATTTAAAAAAAAATTAGAAAGAATCCAACGAAGAATTGGTAACATTTCTAAAACATATACACTGTTTCACAATTTATAAAATATATATACTGTTTCACACCAGGGCCGACTCAAACAAAATGGAGGCCTAAGGCAAAATAAATTAATAGGCTTTTTATATAAAATTTAATATAAAATATTTAAAATTACCTGAAAATTATTAAATTTAATATAAAATATTAAAGGCCCCATTAATTATTTTTTATGAGGCCCTCATACATGACATCAAAGTCCCATCACTAGAACAATTAGGAAATTTATAAGGCATTTTTTCTCTTTAAGCAAATTTCAGAAATATCTAAAAAAGAATTAGGAAGTCTGGAAGAAATATATATGTCCGCCGATGATAAAAAAAAAATATGAAAAGATTTCATTTTGTCTTTTTTTTTATTAACTCAGTTGTCTTTTTATTTTTGGGTCATCTACAACACACACAAAAATATATAAAAAAAATATATTTTTTTAGTAGGGTGAGGCCTTAGGCCACCGCCTAACTTACCTTACCCTTGAGCCGGCCCTGTTTCACACGTGGAGGAATTATTTGCTTTAGTGGGAGGGGCATTATCCCCTGGCCCCTGCCATATCTATAGACATGCAATAATTCCCCAAAGGTGATCCAACCAGAGATCGCAACGCCTAGAAAAAAGACCAACACAGCTCCAACTCATGGTACCAGCCAATATGTGCATGGAAACCCTCCCTCCCTTTGTAGTGGTATGGTGACGTAGAATTGCCACGCAATCGTAAAGCCGGACGGCCTCGTAATGCAATTCCACGGCCACAACTTCTTCATCGAATTAATTCTTTTTTTTTTTGTTAAGAAGGATCAATAGTGGTGATCAGTGTTGTGCCAAAGTGGTGCACTAATTATTACGACTCGTCGTGCCGAGTAGAATATTCTTGACGGCCAAAACGGTAGGCACGTACGGCTAGAATTTTAAGTTGAGTTGTGGATCTAAATTCTTTCTCTACTCATTTCTTATCAATGTGCTAGCTGATGGACCTAATTTGTGTAATTTTTAAAATCTTAACATTTTAATTTCTTTTATATATTTAATGAGTTTGACGGAGAAATATTTATATAATTTGCTCAAATTTTACAAGCTAAAAATTGCCCTTCCAATTCATAAATCAAAGAATACTAAAATTTTAAAGAGTTTAGAATTAGGGTATGCCTCGACCTAACGTGAGGGAGTACGATACCCCAGAAGACCGTAGGATGCACGTATACGAGGGTTGCCTCCTTGTGCACCTTTTTACTTGTATATGTGTGTACGTGATATATATGTATATATATTTATAACACTGAGACCGGATTATTTTATATACTTGTAATGTTACATAACCTAACTTTTATAATATACTTGAGAACAAAATGTGGAAGCTGTCTATGGGCAGACCAAATTTGGCAGCCGCTATCCTAGCTAATGCCCGAACCCTGTGAGGAAAGGAAAAATGCATGAAAGAGAAGTAGGCAGGCATCCGAACTTGATTTTTCTTTTTTCTTGTTACTTTGTATACTATAACCTAACCAATTCAGCAAAAAAAAAAGGTATACTATAACCTAACCATAAGAGAGCAGAGTTTAAAGGACACTGATAGACAAAATAGATTGAATTATTTCATTGTCGTATTAATATATATCGGTGTCCTGCTAAGAATCTGTACATACGACCTATAATGCACGTGACGATAATCTTTCTCAGCATGGTTCTCTGGCGACTCAGTAAAGAAAAATCATTCATGATTCGGCAGCAGTTCTAGCTCTTGCCTCTTGGTGTACGTGATTGCCACGTGCATGTAATGAAAAACATTTATGATCGATCCTTCGCAGAAATTAAATCGATGCTGCTGCTCCCTCTCCTTGAATGCAGCCTGCAGAGTGCAGATTCTCCTCTGCCATAATGATAAATGTGGCTCGCATCAAGTAACTCTAATTAATCCTTTGTAAGATCGAAAACAGATACCATGCCCCATAACTCAAGGTTTATTGGGAACGTCAGAGATCTGTCTCAAGTGTCTAATGCATCTAGCTAGGAAACTGACCTCACTTGAAATGGGTCGGGTGATTAATAGACCCCACCCCGAACTATTTGTACCGGCCACTCAGCTTTATGAGGGTGGAAATTTTGGGTATTATGGTTTGAGAAATATTATAAAGTAAAGATATGTTATGGTAGTTGGTGAAAAAGTGAAGACAGAGAAGATTTTTAATAAATATTATAATAATAATAAATTATATGATGAATTTTTTATTATTAAACCTAAATTTTTGAGCCCAAATTATTGGGGCTCAAACATGACCTTATTAGTCTTTAACTAATTAAACAAATAACTAAAATAACATCTCCTAATTTCTTAGGATATTTCCATAATAATTTACGAAAAAATACTATGCATTGGTAACCATGTATTCTTTTAATTTGTAATATAAATTATCAAATTCGAACACTTGCAAACTAACAATAAGGTGGAAAGTATAATTTCTCTTGATATTTCTCTATAATATAAATACTAATAAAATACAAGGCCTAATTGGTTGATTACGTGTGTAGAATACCATTAGTTAATAACAAAACAAAATTTGCCTTAAATGGTGCGCTAATCTGAATTCTAAAATGCCAAATTCGTTATATGGTACTGTGACATGGGCACTATGTCCATCCAACGCTCACGATCCTTCCTGTCTTAAATATCTACCACGGCGTGAGTTCGAAATGGGACAGCACTGTTCTTGTGCATGTGTTTCCTCACAAAGTCTTTCTCGCCCTTGTCCCACCGATCCATATTCTCTGCCAAAAAAGAAAAAAAAAACGAAGGAAGAAAGTCAGAGTTACAGAGAAATAATCGAAACTATAAAGAAACGAACACAAACACTATTTCCTCTCAATCTCTTCTTCTCTTTCGCTATGCCCCCCTCACAAACAACAAACAATATGTCTGCTTCTTATTCTTCTCCTCCTCCTTCTCTTTCCTCTTCTCCTAGCTGGTTATTGTGCTACATGAAGCTTCGCTTCTTTGCTCGAATCCGACGATTCCTACAATCCAAAGCGGCTCGCAAGCGATGTGGGGTTTTGGAACGCTTCGATGGGGAGAGTGCCAAAGGTGTCGATCATGAGGTAGTACAGGTTATGGAGAGGGAGAGGGAGAGGGAAAGCGAGGATGATTCTACGGTGCTTCAGAAGTCGGTGAAGAAGCTTCACTTTGGGAGCTGGAAAGAGAAGGAGAGTGCGGCTAAGGAGATTGAGAGGCTTGCTAGAGAAGACGGGAAGACAAGGAAGTTGATGGCAGAGCTGGGGGTTATACCGGTGTTGGTGGCTATGGTGGCTTCGGAGGTGGAGAGTCAGCGGCGGGCGGCGCTGACGGCTTTGATTGAGCTCGCTAATGGAACTTATAGGTAAGTTTTATTTCTCCTCAGCATCAAACTCACACTGTGCAGTAACATTCATGATCAATAGAATGGTTGAAATATGAAATTCTTGGACTTTTAATTTTTTTACGTGCTATTGTTTTTATAATTGGTACGATTAATCTTATGTACGTTATTTACCTGTTTATTTCCGGTTTAAAGGCTTGGTGATTTAATTCAGATTATCTCAAGTTTCAAATTTTATATTAGCTTTGTAAGGATGGTAGAAACTTTTTATATTTTGCACGGAGGAAATCGGTGCAATGTAATTACTTTATAGCTTTTTGTCAGTTAATTTTCATCCAAAATTTCTTTTTGAGAGCGACTGTGGAGCCCAGAACGGAACTTGGACAACAGTTTGACCTTTTAGACTCTTAGAGTATGTGATGATTCACTATTCCATTTTATTTTATTTTTTACTATTCGCATGGTTGATGGTCTCGCCGGATATGGGTTGGGACTTCAGGACCCAGATGAGATTCCCATGCTATAAAAGTTTCAGAAAAGTAATGGACATGAAAGTTTCAGAAAATGACCATAATGAATTGGTCCTTAGCAGCAATGATGGAGCCCTGATATGGACAGCCATTGCTTGTTTTCTTTTTAACACAATTGAAATTTGCAGCCCACCAAAGCACCGATGACCGCAGGACTAGAGCTTATAATGCTTATTTGCTTTTTCTAATGCAAACGAAAACCTTTCGTTCTATGATTACCCATAAATTTGATGGGAATTATTTGCTCGACGAATCGATTGAGCAGAATATGCTATCGATTCAGAAGGCCGCAAGGTGCGTCGAATGTACCCACTAAGTGTCACGGTGGTTGGGGGAGTTACAGGTGTTGATTGAAGCGACGTCTCTTATCTTTTCCAAATAGAAAAATCATAGCTTGTAAGATTTAGCGTAGTGGTTCAGATTCTGGCTCTGCGATATTCTCTGAACAATTTAAAATCTTCCTTTGTTGACCTCCAGTTTCCGAGAGATCTTGACTTCAGCAGCTTATAAATATTCTTTGTTTAATACGATTAGTTTAGGGAGCACTGGAGTAGTTAATTAAGCAATATATACAATGATGGTCCACTATATGTGCTCAAAGTTACTCTATTAGTTTTCAACGTACGTTGGAGAAGAATCGTAACGTGTTGTGCTTCTCCTCCAAACTTCTAATTCTAAATTGGTCTTTTCTTCTTCCCTCAGGAACAAGGCTCTCATGGTGGAGGCGGGAATCTTATCCAAATTGCCAAAGAAGATCGAAGCAGTGGATGAATTAATGAGATATGAATTTGCAGAGTTACTTTTTTCGTTGTCTTCTCTTGCAAATACCCAATTCCCTCTCGCCTCATCAGAAATACTCCCATTTCTCATAAGCATCCTTGAATCGGGTTCTAGTTTTGAAACCAAAGAGTCGTGTTTGGGTACTCTATACCACCTCTCCACCGTGTTAGACCTTGCAGGATCTCTGGTCTCTAGCGGACTGGTACACACAGTCTTGAAGCTCTCCTCGTCAAAAGAACTTTCAGAGAAAGCCCTTGTAATACTTGGGCATCTGGTGGTGACCTTAATGGGAAAGAAGGCAATGGAAAATAGTCCGATGGTGCCAGAGGGCTTGATCGAGATTTTGACATGGGAAGACAAACCCAAGTGCCAAGAATTATCAGCTTATATCTTAATGATTTTAGCTCATCAAAGCTCAACCCAACGCGAAAGAATGTCGAAGGCAGGAATTGTCCCGGTAATTCTTGAAGTGGCATTATTGGGTAGCCCTCTAGCTCAGAAGAGGGCACTAAAGTTACTACAATGGTTCAAAGATGAACGGCAAGCAAATATGGGGCCGCATTCCGGGCCACAAACAGGAAGAATTTCAATGGGTTCACCCGTAAGTCAAAGGGACGCTCACGAAGGGAAGAAAATGATGAAGACTTTGGTGAAGGAAAGTCTGCATAAGAATATGGAAATGATAACGCGGCGAGCCAATGCTGCTGGGGACTCTCCGAATCTCAAGGCCCTTGTTGTCAGCACTAGTTCTAAGAGCCTGCCCTACTAGAAGTTGACAACTATACTTCCAGTTTTGGGGCTTCTATTAGAGATGCTATTCTTTAGATATAGCACATGATGATTTGAGAGCACTTTTGGGGGAGGAAGGGATGTCTTCCCACAGAGAGAGGAATTGAACTCCTTTGCCCCGGAGATGTGTTTCTTGTGCAGCATGAATAATGACAATTGTACATCACCAGACAAAAAAAAAAAAAGTTCTTGTGAAGATGGTACAGCATGTACCTTGCCAATAAAAGGGGTACTTCGAAGTCGACAAGCAATTTCAGCCCACCACATGTAAGTTGGCAGTGGGCTTACTATCCGGTACCACCAAGCCAAGCCGAATGCAAATGCTCCCGAACTTGAACCCATAACTAACATGAGTGAACTGGAAAAAGGTCCAAACGACCACAAAGTTCTCATGCCTCCACAGCAGCCTATTACACGAAATCATCTTTTCCGGTCTCAAGGCAAGACGTATTGAAGTTATGGAAGAAAACAAATAACAATCTCTACTTTTATGCTTCCTAAAAAAGTCTGCAGTACAGTGCACAATCACTATTCCAATTCTCAACATAATAACAAAAACAATAATCAATGTCAGAAGACTAGGGTTTATGCTGACCATACTAAGATAAGAAAGCAGAAAATCCCATTCCAAAATAAACCCAAGAACTACGTCAGAAATTATAGATTAAAAAAAATGGCCTACATTACAAAATCGTCAGAACTGAAGACTGTCTACAAAGATCTGATAAGGTCCACCAGGTTCAAAAAGAGAGAGGGAGAGAGACTGACATACACCAGTTGATTTTAGCTCTTCAGCACCAGTGCTGCCACTCTTTTCAGTGATTCAGAAGCCTTCTGCAGATCAGATTCTGAATGGGCAGCAGAAACGAACAATCTGATTCCAACAGGCAAACGACATTTATCAAGCGTTGATCTTTTGGAAGCCACCACAAATACGGAGTCTTCCTTCAGCACCTGCAAAAGTTAAAACAATTTGGTAATAAAAAGTAAAGAAACTGATTTACCAAGTTGCAGATAGAAACCACATAACTATTGACTTACACGATCGGCAATATCTTCAAGCAGAGTTAGGTCATGCTTCATGGAACCTGTTGACTTCTCTAACTTGAGAAAAATTATGGGTGATTCTGCATTACTAGCAATCGAGAGGCCAGGCATATCTGACAATCCTGCAGTCAAGTGTCGAGGCAGCTTTAAGCAAACCGCTATAACAAGGCACACACGCACAGGCGTATTTATACCTTTGGGGTTCACTTTGAAATCTAATGAGGAAACAAGGACTCAATAATTTGGCTTTCAACATAGTTGATTAGGCCATTCTCCTGGTTGATGAGCAACATCCGTTCAACGCATATATCTAAAGAGAGCAATTTAAAAGGCATAATTGGCCAGTCCATCCTTACAAAGATAACCTACAGCCTAAAGCCTAGAAATAGCACTAATGCAAGCCATTATAGTCACACAGAGCTCTTCACTCTACAGAATGCCCCCTATCCATGGCTGTTTCACATACCTACACCTTCAACAACGAAAATAAGTATAGGAGGTATGGGTGTTGTGCATTAACATCCTTCAGAACCCTACATTCAATCTGGGTAAGCACTGGAATAGAACCAACCTTTCCATAGCAGAGCAATGTTTTCCTTCAGTTTCTTTATCATATCAGGATTTTCCTCCAGGACATCTATAGCAGTTATTGCAGCACTCGCAAGATACGGGGGCAAAGAAGCAGAAAAGACATATCCAGAGCTGCTCAATCGCTGCCAATTTTTAGCAGACTCAAAAATTAGAACTTAAAAGAATGGAGAAGATTAACCTCTATTATTTTAAGAGTGATGACACATTTGTCTTGTTAAGACCTCCATCCAATTATCACTCTTATCTTGTTAAGATTTCCATCCAAACAATATGATAGCTCACTTACATGGTTATTTCTATAATTTACAAATTCGCATACCTGGTGATCAATTACTCTAGCACTTCCAGTGCAGAATCCTCCTTCTGCGGCTAATGCATGTCCCATTGCAGCAGTTATAATATCTATCTTCTCAATCTGCAATACCCACCAACATAAGTCACAAATGGAAATTGGTGTCAAATTCTTTTTAGAAGAAAAAGGTGGTCATTAAAGTTTTCAAGATATACCGGAACCCCATAGTACTCGCCTAGGCCTCTTCCAGAACTGCCAAGCACACCAAACGAGTTGCTCTCATCCAATAAGACGCGGAACAGAAATTTCTCCTTCAATCTAATGATCTCATCTAAAGGAGCTATTTTGCCAGAATTCTAAAATTTTAGAATCCAGATATCAAGTCAGTCAAAGGAAAAAAGAAAGCAGTGTAACACCTCGCACGTTACAATAGGAAACAAAGCATTGACATCGATACCATTAACAAATCAACTTTCGAGAGTCATGAATATATTTCAGCAATGGTATTGTATAATTTGATATTCCTAGGTACAAATTTAGTCTATACCACAAGCAATCCCTTATAGCACCATGTCCACATGTATCAGAATAATGAACTAGAAGCCTTTATAGTTTTGCGGATAAATATTATGTTCTTTCAATTCTCAGTAAGTGGCAAGACATGCCAATGAGAAAGGTTGCAAAACTTGAAAACACACTTCCAATTATTGCTCGCCTGCCTTCTACTGCTAGAATTTAAACCAGTGACAGAAAGGAAAACTAAAATCTCTTGCAATATGCTATATAAAGCCACTATTTCAGATTCCTCCTCTGCATAGCATTTGTCCACAACATCTAAGGAAAGTAGCTGTGTTTACGTGTGAACCATACAAAAAGGTGAGATTTTCATATGCATAATGCACAAAGATATACCTGGTACACAGCTTCAACAACAATGTAGCGTCGCAATTTTTTAGCCTGCTTATTGTCTGCAGTGACTTTCTCAAGAGTATTTCTTAGAGATTCCATATCATTATGCTTGAAATACACAATTGTGCTTCTAGAAAGATAAAGGCCATTTTGTATTCCCCAGTGGACTCCCTCGTCCCTGAAAGAGTAACAATTAGAGCTACCTTAAAATAAAGACCATATTTGCACCAGAAATTTGATGCAAGCTATTTTAACAGCAAAAACTCCAAATGCTAGCTCAAATCTGAGAGGTGTCTTATCCTCGCCCAAGTTGGCACACCATTTCCTTACAAGTGTTTCTTCACAAAACTAGCAAATACAATTATCCTCTTAGGATCAACATGAACAAACTGTATAACTATTTTCCTTTACATTACAAACACAAGGAAATGAATTCGAGAGGAATGTAACTTCTCTTAAAACAGCCACATAAAAGTACCAATAATCAAACAATCGAGACAACTATACTCACACCACGATGATATCTCCTTTTTTGCAAAAAGCTGGAATTGCACTGAACGTGGTGGAAAGTCCATATGAGTAGAGAATTGAATCAGGAGTTCCCAAAAACTTTGCTATTCTGGCCTCACAATCAAGGTGTACATCTAGTAAGAGGAAAAACGTAAAATACATGTCAACAGAAAAAATGTTTTTCAGGGAAAATCTTGGTTGGGGAACCTCCAATATGACTGATTAGAAGTACATCCAAAATTAACTCTTACCGATTGTTCCATAGAACCCACGAGGACCACAGGAACCGACACCATATTTCTCCAATGCAGAGGTACATGACTCCTGAGATAAAAAGTTATTTATGACCTATCCAAACAATGAACCTATCACAAAAGGAAACAAAAAATTAATAGGACAGTGTCTTCTCACAAGCAACTTCTCATGTCCTATCAATCCGAGATAGTTTGCTGAAGCAAAATTGACAACGTCTTTGCCATTGATTATTGTATGCGGCCCTGCAGCACTGCCAGAGAAGAAAAGAAAAGGAGAAGAAACAACACATGAGCAGCAATACCTACAGCTTTTCTCAAAACACTCCATTCAGGAACCGAATGTTTGACTTAGAAATGTAACAAACTCCAAAAACAGATTATTTTGTCCATGTAATAAAAAACCAAAGAAAAAAATCGTACACATAAATTGACTGGGAAAAGCATACTATGACCTGATGACTTCAAAAGCAAGAGTAACATAGGAAACAAAAAAAAAACAAAGGAAAAACCATCTGGTACTAGGAGAAATAAGAAACATGAAACTCATTGTCGGAAGAATTATTTTCCCTGTCTAAAACTAAAAGTGTAAAGAACAAAGGCAAAGGCATTATTCTGACAAGAATCAAAGAAAGCTCGTATGTAGATATCACTACTATTTTCACCTTTCTAATACAGGAGGTTCTCTCAGCATCTCTTCTGTAATAGAAGGAATGAGGGGTTCTGGGACCCATTCATCGCATAGCTCATCTATTTCCTATAAACATCATGCATCATTAGTGTTTGGTTATGAAATCTTGATATAAATAAAACTCGAGGTAGAAGTCTAGAAGAAGAACCGAGTAAGAATTATAAAAGTTGATCCAGATGGATATACAACCATTAATAACTAATCACCAAAGACAACTCGTTATTATGATCAGATGGAACTTGGGTAAAATTAGAGATCAAGCTAGACAATAGAAAGTAGGTGAGCCAAACTGACTGGGTTTTGTGATTGATTTTATACAATGGAACTTTGGGTGACCCAAGTCTACGTTTTAAGGGGAATTTCTAATTTTTAAACTTTTGCGATATACAATTAAAAACTTGGGCCTTTTGTTCTAGGGTGAAACAGATTTAAGGACAAGCATGAAAGTTAGATGAAATAGAAATACATAAACATGTGATGAAATCGTGATATCCTATGCATTCAACTGTCATCGTGACAAAAATTTCAACATAATTCAAATTCAGCTTTGGAAGGCCTTATAAATTTTGATATTTTTTATTTTTCTCCAAAACAAAATTTCTTATATTTTGAATTTAGCAAAAGAGGACAGAAGATAGGAGGAACAGATAAAAAGAAAAAGAAAAGCACTAAAAAGCTCCCGGGTCAAAACAGTAGCCTAAGCAGGAGGACAACCTTTTAAAACCCATAGAAATCCTCAACTAGAACCTTCCCCCAAAAAAACATGTCTCCAGACACTAGCAGCAAAAGAATAGATTTTGGCACACCAATCATTAGAAGGGAAAGTGTTCTAGGTTTTTTCTTTTCCTTTCTTTTTTTTTCAAAGGTGAAGCATTCTAGTTATTGAAGAAATGCTACACCAATTCAAGTCAAAATAAATCAAAAAGAGCATCCTATCAGTCAAGACAAGAAGTATGCATTATAACTGTCACACAAACCTTCTTTGTTAAAGGCCTTTTAGGGGGCTTGTAACTTTTCTGGGAAAGTAGGAAAAGGATCACCACAAAAAGAAGAACTTCCACAAATAAATGCCCTTCAACCAGAAAGTAAAAAATGGGTGACAAGTCAGTTCCAACCAATCAAGAGCTGGAGGACAAAGACATCACCAATTTTTAAGATTGAAGACGTTACCTCCAATATGTACCCCAAAAACAACCGCTCGGGCAGAAGGAGCATCTAAAGCCAAAGTCACCCAATCTAATGTGGTATTCACTATTTTCAGAACAGCAGATGCCATTGTCCTCAATGTCTCACTCTGAGGGTTCAAGGAGGCTTCAAACATCACTCACATAGACAAGGATGCTCTTTTCCTGTATACAATGTCTTCACACTCACCACAATATATGGCGTAGAGACCAGGATCCTGCATGTCAATATGATTGTCCCCTTGGAATGTTAGCAAAAAAGCACTACACAATCAAAAGCAAAAAAAAAAAAAGATTACAAACAGAAAAACATGGAGAGTATTAAGATTGAAGAAACATCAGATGTTACAGAGTTGTGATACTCCATGAAGGGAGGTGATTATATTTACAGGGACGTAAATATTATTTATAAGAAGAGCATGATATCTTTTGTCATCAAAGTGGTCACAAAGAACCAGCAGATGTTGGCAAGGCAGTCCAGTTCAAACCAAACAGGTAACTACGCAAATATTTTTTGGTTCAGACCGTCCCATGCTACAAGCACACGCTACATTTTTTAACCCCTAATTTCTTTGTTTGTTTCTTTCTTAGCCTTGGTTTCAACTAACCTCTTTTTTATGTTCCTTTTAACACAATCACGTGTCATTTCTGAGAATCAACCCCTTGAGATGTCATGTCTAGTTCCCTTTTCTTTTAGTCCCATTCTGATATTTCTCCTTTTGGTCAAGACTACAGCATTTGAAAGCAACATGCCAAGAAAGCAATAAACAATATCAATGAGCTTAGAACGAAAAACCACGTAGATTATAACATGGGCCGAAACCTGAATGCCATACTACTTGAGGACAGCCAATTAAGAGTACAGCTTCTTATATTATCATTTAGTTTTTTTTGTTTTTCTTCAAACCCACATGAGTAACTATTTGCACCATTAGTAATATACTTCCCCAAAACAATCGGAACATGGAACTAGTTCCACTTTCCACAAAACCCAAAAGAATAGCAACTTAAGGCAATAGCCATTAGAACACTTCAAAAGGATTGCCCCTAAAGCATAAAGCACCCCTCGAATCAAAGAACCTCAAATTAGACAACTTTCTGAATTTTTTTTTCTCCACTATGATTCCATAGCAATCTTGATTCACCTTGATACAAGCCTCAGCCTACTCCTAACAACTGAAGAATAAAATTTAACAATCACATGGAATCTACCAATATCAGGGTCTTTCAAAGACTGCTAAAGGCAGACTGAGAATCTCTACCCATTACAACTTCTTTCTTGCAGCCTCAAGTAAGATAGTCCAATGTTCCCAAAAGACAACATAAGTCCCTCAAACTCTATGATCTGTAAGGCTCGGATGAATTCATCAAAAATAAAGTCGGTTTCAGGGGTTAATTGAGTAGTACACCTCTGGCGCTCATGACATCAGGACTGTGGTTGTCTATCTCCAAGTTGCTGGCTGATAAGATCTCTGAGACTAACCAGCCAGGGATTCATTAGGTATTCCTTTCTGCCAAAAAGGATTTGTCTGTCTGCATGAGCCTCATTCTTATAGGCTCCAAGTCACCTTCTTCTAGTCTTCGCTAGACGACACGACATTGTGGCTCAAACATAGGCCACCCTTACTTGTGATGTTTGCAAATCATCCAATATGGCCAATTAGGTCTACTCGCTGTATGTTGTTCAATGGAAGCAATGTTACAAGTCTGGAGCGAGGAGAAAAAGGAGAGAAACAAGAAAGCTGCCTCTTACCCTATTTCTAAAGAGCCACTTACATCATTCCTACATTATCGACTTAGGCTTAAAATTGAACTTTTCTAATGTCATGGCCTTGCTGCCCCCTCCTACTAAAAGCTAAGTGCTTGAAAAGCATAATAAGAAAGGTTACTTTTCTCGGCCTTGATGTGCAACAGCCCACCAATAGCAAAAGAGAGATATCTACCTATATACAAGAATCTTCAAGCCTTTCTATGTAAGCCTTTTCTTATCGATGAAGTAGTACGACGGCTGAATCTCCCAAAATCAACCAATCCCCGACCATTGGTTCAGCTAAAAAAGAAGGAAAGAGTTTCCAGCTGGTCCCCGCCCCAGATAAAACACAACAAACCAATTGCTATTAGGAAAGTCACCAAAGCATTAGCGCAATCCTATTTCATTAGCACCAGAAACTCCACAAATAATGTCATCCCCCGCATCCACCTTACATCCGGGACATCATTCTCAAGCAATTCTGGCATTCCTATGGAAAGACTTGAGAAACAAAAACTCTTACATACTGAATTGTACTCGAGGACATTCCATTAATTTGGAATTTTTCCAGTTATAAAATCGCGCAAATCAGATATGTCCATATACAGTAAGCTTTAATCCAAAAATCGTGCCAGTGAACATCCAAATTCTTGATCCAGGATCCTCTTCGCATGTCTATTGTTTGTGAGACTCGCACCTTTCAACAATTTTGTCTGAAGTAAGCCTCTAGTAATTTGCATCACCAAAGATCCTAGACCAGTAAAAGATTATACGAAATGTTCAACCGTGGGGCACGGACACCAATTGAACTTATCCCATATTGTCTTTATCTAAAGCCTATACTGATATATAAGTGAGAGAAAAATCAATATCATGGTACTTCGAGAAGAAAGATTGATATTGGAGACGCGTACCTGGTAAATGAGTCAGTGGGACACCCTATGATTCAGGACATAGACAGCAACGCTAATTTTAAGAGATCCGCAACAGAACTAAAAGCAGTGAAATCTGGAGCTTCTGTACCGCGAGTAGGCGAAAACGAAGATAGACAAAAAGCCTTCCGTAGATCCAAATGCACTAAAGAAAGAAAACTAAAATCTAAAAACAAAAAACAAATAAGAAATAAGATGAAAAAGGAGCTCAAGATTGACTTCGGCGGACGAACTCGCACGGGGATGCGAAACAAGGGAGACGACGGAGTTGGGAGGAAGACCAAACAATATCACCTTCTTGTAATAATATATCATAAATACATTTTCTTTCTGGGAGCTGCTCTCAAGTCTCACCTCCAGTTGGAGGGCGTTCCCGTTACCTCCCGTTTTTAAGAGAGAGGGAGCCACCTGTCAAAGATGAATATTTTTTTTTCAAATGACTAGAAAACGGACAAGTCACTCGCTGCTATCCGGAATGGTCCACCCACTCTTCTGGCTGATTCCTCTCTCGTCCAGTCGCGGATTCAGAATATTTCGGGGCGAATTAATTTTTTATTATTATTTAAATAAAATAAAAATATATTTGTATATATGAATTTTAATTTATAATAATAGAAAACTAAAAAAAAACCTCATAATATTTGATAGCAGCTTCCATTTGGATATATCAAAAAAATCAAACATACTAAACTTATGATCCTAAAAATCTCCTGTCATAATTGAATTAAACGATATTTTAAAGAATAAAAGTCATATATTAACAATTATATGTTAAAAGTCAATTTCTTTCTTAAATTTTGGGGTTTATCAGGTAGCATCTGCGACCTACCTTAAAAGAGATAAAAAAGAGGAAGATCCCAAAACTTATGATCCTAAACTTATATTAACAATTTGACTGAAGGCATGCCTACCTTAGCACAACTCATGATCCCTAAAATTTTGAAACGAATTTAACAATAAAAGGCGCAAGAAAAAAAAAAGAGCAAAAAGTTTAGAGAGAGGAAAACTAGCTATTATCCTCTGTCTGGACAAATTTTCCATAATTTCTGGAATCTTTCGGTTCAAAAGTTGATCGAGTTTTTCACACATAAATATTGGGTGCAAAATTGGTACTTTGACTAATTTTGGTGGAATTTTAAAATTTTATATAACAGGAAAAATCAATCAAGGCCCAGATCTGTCCTTAGTGCAAGTTAGTTGAGTTCTTTTAGCCCAAGAGAAATCACAAAACGATCAAAATCTCTTTCTTCTACAGTCTTCTATACAATAAATTTGTGCCTTACAGGTTCTCAATGAAGCTGTTTCCAGCAAGATCATCCAGGATAAAGGTGAAGGATGAATCTCCAGTTGCACAAGCTTTCAGCTTCAATATAAATTGGTCTATTGATTCGGCTATCTGAGGATCAACTTTCTGAACAACCCAGCAGATAGCAGTAAGTAACAGAAGGGGAATACACAATCAAATATCGTGGATTTCAGAATCAATATGCACCTTGCGTTCTTCTTGAAGGGCCTGCAATTCATCTGCAACTCGCAGCAATATCCCCTCTACCTAGAATAATCACACCAGAAATAAGATGGTTGAAAGGCTAGAAGGTGAGAGAAAACCATAAGCAACTGCGTGTTTGTCTGTGCTTAGTCATTAGTTGTAATATAAACTTCAAATGATCATGAAGAAGAAGCTCAGATACCACAAAATGCTTCAAGTTTATGCCTTAATTATGCACCAATAATCATTAGCTCCAACGGCACCACCTTCCCCGACATGAATGGGGTACAATGTAAGGTTTTGATTCATTATGCAACTCCTAGTAAATGAGCAATAAATTAGCACCTCCTATCCGAAATCTAGCACCAGCTGCTTTTAGTAATGCATTGCAAACACACGCACCCACTTAGCAGACGATAGACAATGCCCAAAAAAAGCTACAAGTGCCAATCCATTATCGTAGAGAACAGGAAGCCAGACATGCTCAAACTTATCCGCTGCTTTCCTCTACGACTTCTCAGTTAGTTTTCTTTCTTTCTAGTTTATTTTCTTTCTTTCCGTTCTTCTTTCTTTCTTTTAGTAAATTAGCAATAATGTTTGATTGTTAAAATAGTAAAGACCATCATAAATAGCTTACAGTATCACAAGGGGGAGCTGAGAAAAACTAGGAGGAATTGATCCATTGATATAGTTGCGAGTGAGATCACTGTTAAATGAAAGAAATAAACGTCACTGAAATAATACAAGGACTCTATCTGGTTGAGAAGAGATGGAGAGACAAATCACTTGATGATTGTACCCTCAAAAACATAAAAGCATTCTGCATTTGCCATATTGTACCATTTGCCATATTGATTATCTATTTACAACAAATAATGCTATGGGTTTTGACTAGCTCTAAGAAAACAAATTCAAATCCTATGTAAAATATGACAGTCCCCAAAACACAAGGATTAATCAAGGAACGCTGGGGCTCTCATTGTTAATCTTCATAACCATGAATCTGGATGGAAAATTTCAGCAAAGTGACGATGCAAGAACGCTTAATTGACTTGTTTAATGGAGAAAAGTAAGTATGTGTCTCTTACAGTTCTCGGAGATTAGTAAGATTTCCGAATTCAGCAGGTAGAGTTCCAATTAGATTGAGATCCTTCAGCTGGCTGTCATATGAAACGAAAAAAAAAAACATTCCACAGATGAATACAGGGCAATCGGTAAAACATTTAAGGTGTGCTGTCACAAATCTGGGTCTACCTATATCCACAGAGCAACTGTATGTTAAGGAATAATAATTAACAGATCTGGGTCTAACTATATAATCGATTAGATTATATGTTGTCACAGGGCAATCAGTAAAACATTTAACAGAGCTCAACCAAGGGGATCGAGAAAATGTCCACACATCGGCAAAGTGAAACGAATCTACGAAGAAAAAAATTTGAAGTTCTTACCGTGAATCGCGTATACAGTAGAGATCCCAACTACAACTCCGAATCTAGGGCTTTTCGTGTTTCTTGATTTGGAGATCGATGAGCTTGAGAGGGCGAGAGAGGGAGAGAGAGTCTGAAAACGTCGGGGTGTGGGGTGGGGTGAGAGCTGGAAATGTCGGGGAGAGGAAGCGGGGAGTAAAAAAAAAATAATTTGTCGTTAAAAGAAATCGTCCTTCAAAATTTCAAAAATTTTAATTTTGATAAGATAACGTACTCTAAGAAAACGTGACAATAATTACTTTGAAAAGAAAATTTAAATTTCAAAAACAGTCTTTGAAAATAAGTCTAGCTTTTGCATTTTGAAAACTCCAGATAAATATATTTACGTAGAAATGCCTTCTTCAATTAAAATTTCAAATTTTAATATAAACAAAATATTATATTTTATCCCACATTTCAACCACCAAATAAATCAAGGGATCCCAATTTAGTTTCCATACTATTTGCAAACAAACAATTTTAAAGATTTTTTTTTGTAGAATTCTTTGAAGAAACAACGTTTTTTGCATAATAAGAGCAAAAAAGGATGATTAATATTGAAATAAATGTATCTCTTGCTGAAAAACTATCAGGTTGTTTTTATTGAATTTAATGGAAAGTAATTTTTTTATATAATCAAAAAGAGAGGAAGCAACTAACGTAGCAACCCTCCCTCAAAGACCAAAGAACATTCCAGGTTGCAAGTTCTATATCGACTTTAATGGGAAGTAATTGCATAGTTACAGTATTAACTACTATTTATTTGATAAAGATGAGATATCCAAATAGTATTAACTGCTATTTATTTGATAAAGATGAGATATCCAAATAGTTGAGTTTATTTGGACTGGAGACGATTCGCCCAAAGTTTTTGGGGCTGGCGGAGACGCGGGAATATGGCGGGTAGTTCGTGGGGTCCCTCTTTCCTTCTGTGTAAGTCGCTCCTCCCCCTTCCCGATCTCCCTTATAGAGTTTCTCTTCTTCGTCCTGTTCCTCCTCCTCCCATGGCTGCGCTTCGCTCCTCGCTCAACCACCCACATTGTTGTCGTTGCTCCTTAAACCCTAATCAGCCGTCGTTGATCGTCTTTTCAGGCAAGATTACAATTTAAACTGTTTTGCATTAATGATAATAATGGATAATGGCAGTGAAACTGCTTTGCAAAACTGAACTGATAACATCTGTGCGTGAGTAATTGTTGACTATTTTCAGGAGGGACTGCGTTTAACGGCGTGGTGGAAGAGCTTAAGAATTTTACGACTCGGGTTGCGCATGTACTTCCTGTTTCCGATGATGGAGGAAGTACAGCTGAGATCGTTCGTGTCCTCGGTTAATCTTCTAACTGCTTTCAGCTTTTATGAGCGATAAATTTTGTATTCTGATGTATATCTGAATCAAGATTATGAGTATCCTCATTTGAGTTTGCTTGTTTAGTAACTCTTATCACTTCTGCAGCTAAAAGTCTCTAGCCTGGAATTGGAATTGGCTTTTGAACATTAATTGAGTGCCTTAGGGATCGTGTAGGATGCGTGTTTTTAGGAACCCTGGAAATTAATTGGTGTGGTCTGTTTACTTTAGGTGGTCCGGCCGTAGGAGACATACGGTCGAGGTGTTTGAGATTGTCTGATCAAAGCACCGCGGAGGCACTTGCCGTCCGAAAATTGCTGGGTCACCGTCTGCCACTCGATGCGCGACAAGCCAAGTCAGAATGGTAGTATATCACAGTTCCTGCTTCTTCAATTATAAGCAATAGCAACACTATGCACAATTAGCTTATTGTCAAATTTTGCATTTTGAGTGCAGCATAATACATTCTTCTGCTACATCTCTGTTGACGAAATTGGTTGTCATTCATTTCAAATGGACCTTGATACCTGGAGGATGTGGATGGGACCTTCACACATGATACCAAAACAATAATGAAGTTCTGATTTTTCTTCTTTCATATTAATCCCTGCTAAATTCACTCCTCTCCCTCCCCCGTGTTTCTTTCATATGAATCTATTCACCCATGTCTCTTTATCAGTTTCCTCAAATAAACTATCCATGTAATTGTGTTGACATTTGAGTGATAATCCATTCTTTATGCAAACGTCTCATCAGTGTATATTGTCCAGTTAACTCCAGAGTAAGGCATTGTAGTTGGTGGAACTTACAAACTGACATATAACATTGTAGGTTTTTGTTTGCTGTTCTTTTTGCTGGGTATGTACTTTTTGATAATCAGGTGATGTTCTTTTGATTCTTTTACATTGTTCATCACTTAAAAAAGACACCATTTGTTGATAGCGCACTAGTTGTATTTTGATTCATTCCTCTCTTCCTTTTTAATTTTGTAATAAAGTTAGACCATTGCATTCTATTTTACTAGATATTGCTATATAGTTAAAATTATGTGTTCTGCGCTTATTTCGTTTACTTGCTAGTTGTTATTATGTTTGGGTATTTAGTACTGGTATGATGTGTTGAGAATTTGACAGGTATGATATTGTGGAAGGAGAACATACCCTATGGAATGGTGTATCAAAACCCTACAGGGAGACAATTTGAGCTTTCCTGGCTTACTTTCAGAATCAGGTGAATAATCTGAACTGTGCTTGATTGTTTGTATATAAATTTTTTCCCTTTGCACCTTCAATCTTCTCCAGCGCTCAATGTGTGAAGTCAATTTGATACATGTGTCAATTGTTATTTACTCTTATTTGAAAAACAGATTCTCCGGCGGTCTGATGAATCATTTTGTTTCAGTAATGGCAGGTACTTTGCTTTCATTTGAGTTAGATTTTACTGTTGTTTCAATATCTCACTCACAGAAATAATTCCTTATTCCTTTGTTAAATTTCCATTACTATGTTCTTGAGTTATGATGGTGGAAAAAGTGGCAAGTAAACAAAAGTTGACTGTTGTATTTTGAATATCATGTTTGAATAACCTTGTAATTTCAGGTTCTTACTGCCTGTGACAAGTGAGTTTTTGGTATCTGTTTAAGCTTTTTTTCCTTTTTTTCTTCATGTTGTGATTCTCAATTCTTCTGTTATCCAAACAAATCTCTTAGGTATTGTATTCAGAATCTGGGACTTGAAATGCTAATTATAGCCAATTACTTAGTTCTAGTCATCTATGATGAACAACAAGTTTGATTGGGGATAACTCCACAGCCATGAGGATGAGGGTGATAAAAATTAAAAGTGCTGGATTATCCTAGCGGAAGATGACCCTGTCAAAGGGGACTACAAAGCAGCAACTTGGCTTGTTTGCTGTTTATAATCGAAGCAGATGAGAATCTACTATCCTTCGAATTGGTTCACCATTCCTAAGAAGAGTTGAGAAATGGCCTTGATTGATCTCTAAAGATTGCCTCTAGTAACTTGAGCTAGAACAGAATCATTTAATATGTATTTTGGCGTTACCACTTTTGGACCCTTGGGGAGGGGGGAGCCTAGCATGTAAAAGCTGCAAATGTTTCTTGGGGTGTATAGTCTATCAGTTGTGGTGGTGAATCTTTTTCATTCATGCACTAAAATACTTTATTGATTTAACGTTTTTAATCTTCTATTTTAGTTGTTATGTTCTAATCCTATTTTAAGTATTAGAAACTTTATAAAGGAGTGTCTTGGTTTAAAATTAACAGCCTAGTTGATTCTGACGTCTGCTCAATTTCTTGTCTGACATTGCCATACTCTTAACTAACTCTGATAATTTTTGCAGCATTGGCAATTTCTTCTTTGCAGGAGCACGTTTATTTTTTCAGTCATTAGATGCTGCAATATTTTTGTTTTCACGTGTTTTAGATATTCCCTCAGAAAGTATGGTCCTCCCAGTGATTTCGACCAACGACAGGCTTACATTAGGATGTGAATTATGGGTATGAGGATTAGTAAGTCTTTTGATCAGTGTACTTATGACATGTGGGCACAACATCATAAAAAAATTGTTGGCATGCGATAAAAATAGATAGCAGTAGGTGCTCATTAATCCTCTGTATTCAATTTTCCGCAGAATATATGCTTAACACATGTATCTGCTAGTATACTAGACAACTCTATTGTCAGTTCATCCGTAGAAGACCAACCTTGGAAGATACGACCCTAGATCCATACTTTTTTTGGAGAAAGTCATAATTATTATTTCTTGTGAGGAATGGTGCTACATCCCAGATTCCAAACTTATCCTAAAACGTGTTTAGGGTTCAGTTTCTATTTGGTGCCATTTCACATGCCCTTTTTTTTTATAGTTCAACTTTGTACATGATGCATCCATAACATGCATTACAAGACCTAAATAGCAAACAGTCAAATGGTTGAAAATATCTCAAGTCTGCTATTTTGAAAATTAAAACAAAATAGCGGTTCCAGAAAACTCAATACTCTGTTTTCGATAAATAACACTAGCGCTCAGATCACTACATTTTGCATTTTCGTTTGTACCTTTGATATACAGACTTAATTAGCATAATGAGTTGGCAGTATCTTCTTAATGTAACTGAATCAATAGTTCATTTACAATTTAGTGCCTAATGTTGCTGCATGGTGTCTTTAAGTTTCATTTTTCTCCTGAAATCTGAAATCTGAATTTTGAACTAGTGAGCTGTTTAACTTGGCCATCAGCACCAGTTGTGGAAATGATACTCTTTTTTTTTTCCCCTGCATTACATCTTAGCTCCTCCTTAATTATGGTTTGGAGAAAGGATGCTGGGTTTAGTCAACCAGTATGGGGAGTTTTTCCTTTGCATTTTTGTTATAAACTCCTAATACTGTTCTTTTCGATTTGCTTTTAGGATGGGACTATAATAAGAGGTCAGAATGAAATTTCTCATCCAAGTGTTGGATCCATAGAACCAATAAATAAGGTATTCGCTATTGTTTCCAGAGAGGAAGCCTATTTTTTGGCTAACAATAAGTTGTACTAGTTAGCATCTGGCCTGTACTTAAAGTCTTACAATGGTGGGATGCCATTTTGTTGTGGTTTGTAAAGTGGAGCCATGTGCAATGGTAACAGTCAGGGTGGTGTTGGTGCTGATGCTGGTGTGGTGGGCATCATTTGCGTGTTGTTGTGGTCATGATGCTAATTTATCCTTGTAGTACTACTACACGATCTTGCTCATTTTTCTTGGAATTATTATACAAAGTTTTTTATTTATTCAACCACCTGATTCTCATGATAGGAACGATCTTCAGTTCCAGCACTTCCTTCCAGAATAAAGCGGGTATTCTACATGTCAAGTGAGGGCAGTAATTTGCTGCATGAGGTGAATGATGCATTGAGGTTTCTTTCTCTTCTTATGTACTATTAGAGATGGATATGTCTTGAGAATTCACCCATGCATATCAGTATTCAATCCTGTATAGGGCCAAAGGTATTTGGATTAAATGTCATCCTTCCATAACCAAGGGAAGGAGGGTAAGGTCATGACTTCATTCCTGCATTGGTGCATGGTTTTTGTTTGTCAAAGAAATTCTTCATTTTTATCATACATCAAGAACAAAAAAGGAATGAGTAGGAGAAAAAAATTTAGGCATTGGTGTCACCATGGGGTTCATCCCTTTTCTAATTGCCTGAAACATGTCCATTGTAAGGACTTTAGGCAAGTTGATTTTTACTTTTCTGATACTCCAGAGAGCATTTTGTTGCATCAGCATTCAGCCTCCCCAGATACTTAAGTCTCATGGAACTATTACGGCTCCTTTTGACCATTCTTTTATTATTTTATCGATTGTATATGTTCTTTTCTGTGTGGAAGACAAATGGTTCTGCAAAAAGCACCATGCATGACTATTTTTTTCTAGTTAGGAAACTCAGTGGTATTAATTATGGAACATTTTAGTAATTAACTTCTTTTACAGTGTTAACCAGGAAATATCTTATACCTTCCGAATTTTAGTAGTTAACCTTTTTACGGTGTTAGCCAGGAAAAAAAATTTACAAGATGATTAAGAACTTGTTTTATCCTACCTAAACTGCAACTGTTGGCACTTATAATGTGTACTAGTTCGTGATTTGCAAACAACATGTTGATTTCGCTTCTGTTATTGAGTAGGTCTTCCCCACAGCAAATCCAGCTATCCTGGACCAGTTGAGGAATGTGGATTGCATTGTTTATGCTATGGGATCTCTCTTCACTTCCATTTGTCCATCATTGGTAACATTCTTGACTGTTTGCTTGGATATTGGTTCTTTTAATCAACTTGATGCCAATACTGTCATAGGGTGATATTCATTACCAAAGGAATAATGATCATTAACCCTTTAGACTGTCATCTTACCATTTGCCAGCATATGGTAAGAAATGTACTGTGGACTGCAATGCCTATCATGGAAGGCTACTTAATCAATTACTATGTCAGTTCATGCAATATCAGATTGGCACCTTCTTGTAATCTGTTATCTTATACAAATATAACTGTTAAGACTCAAGTTCTTCAAAAGTTTCAAGTAAATAGTTTTCTATGTGTATCCTATCGACGTTAAGTTGGCGTATCTGGTTCCCTAGAAAGAAAGAAAAAAGTTGGCATACATGGTTAAATAAAGAAACTGTCGTGAATGTAGATGCCTATCTGGTGTATTTATAAACATGAAACAGGACAGAGCTGCCTTGTATCGCTTTTTCGGTGGTCCGAAGGTGAGGGAAGTTTGGGGGCTTGGACTGTGGTTTATAGGTTGTACTTCAATCGTGGTTTGAAAACATTAATTTCAGTGACTGACGAGATGCTTGGGAGTAAGAATTGTGTTGCAGAAGTTTAATTGGGATAAGCTATCAATGATGATAGTTTATAAAAGATTTAAGCTTAAAGAAACCAATTGTTGTTCTGGTATGGATGGAGAACACTGGAGAACGAAAAAAAGAAAATTAGAAAGAAGAAGAGAAGGAAGATGACATAGAATACTATCGAGGGAGGAGAGAGAGATCATATTTTGTAGACTTAAACTTCTTTTTGAAGAATTTTCTTGTTTTGAAAAATTACTTCTTCTCCTAGCCCAAGGAAAATCTCACATGCAATCAAATACAATAACTCTTTTTCTATTCTCTTATGATTCATACCGGTCCAAAACTTGGAAGTGAGTTACTGAGATTTTGCTTTCTTAGGTTCACCTTGTTAGTAACACTTTTGAATCTGCGGTATTTGCTAATTAGCAAGATCAGAAAGTTATTTTCTGATATATGCTCAGAAGAAAAAAATAGGAATTTTTCTTCTCGTACTTCCTTATTTGGTCCATGATCATGCACTATTTCTAGGTATTACTTGGCATTGGGGAGATTATTTCTTCAAGGTCCTGCCGCAAGGTACCTTTCCATCATGCTATCCAGTTCAAGTTATGATACATATGGCCATCGAGCACAAGTTATTGTATCCTTTCTTACTCATCCATATGCGTGGAATATGCCAATGTCTTCCAGAATGGTCAGGTCATTTGAACGTATTATCTCTTGATGTGGCCATTTGGATACACATAAAATGTGTTGTTCAATTTTAGACACCAACATCTAAATTAAATATGCCTAAGGCATGTATTGCACTTATTCAGTTATTCTGATATCAGGTATTTTTGTTGAATGGTACACACGATCGAGAAACGAGTGACTTCTCAGCATGTTGCTTTGTAACTGCTATTACAGATGCTCTGAATCGAACATATGGTTATCCTCATAATTGTCTGAAAAACCATGTAAGTGACTGGATAAGAGTTATTTCTTAAGGTACATATTTGCAAGTGATGAGGTGATGATGTAGCATAAGAATGTAGATCTCCATTTACAATTATAAATTTCTCCATAATTAGGTGGAACTCTGTTTAAACATTGTCGCTTATTGAAGTGTATATTTTTGTGTAGCCAAGTCAGTACGTTAACACACTTTTGGTGCCCAAAGATGGTGAAATTCCAGTAGATGTTCAGCGCTTGGCTGCCCAAGGAATCCTTGATGTGGTATGTTTGGGTGTTACTGTTTTTTTAGTCGTATATGTAAAAAAGTAACTAACTTATCAAAAAATAATAATAATAAATACATGCTTACGTGTCAATATGAAGTTCTGTTGCTGATTTTCATGTTGAGCATCCCTCATTCACAGCTTTAAAGATAAGAGATTTGAGTTTTTTTTATTCGAATTAAGTTTGATGAGAGCATATTCCTAAAACCCTTTCTTTGAAGTACGACTGTATTGCTAAAGTACTCCAGTGAGGCATTTTTGTTGCCTCTGATCAAAGTGCTGGTGCCACAAGAATGGCCTGATGAGGCTAGAATTTAACAACAAACCTTGAAGGCAGGCTGGCAGGCAGAATTTTTTCCTATGGTGTCGTTGCTTGAAGGGCTTTGTATTCTGGAAAATCTTAATTTTGCATCTAACAATGCTAAGAATTAAAGGTCCCTGAAGAAAATTGTGTTTACTATTTTGAATGAATTTGGTTTCCCGATGACAATACGCTACCTTATATTGGACCTGGACTCTAAACCTAATCAACTTTTGCAGATAATGGTCGATTCTATACATGATCCAAAAGTGGGTGTAATATTTGACCCCAAGTCCCTAATACAAGCTCTTGCGGATGTGGTAGGCACAAACATGAACACAAACGTTGGAGAGCTCAATTGACTTCGGTAGTGGTTTTATGTGGATAGCCAATAGCCTCTAGTTGTAAGTCAAATGTTCTTGATGCAAAAGCTAGAAAAACTGTCCTTTTTGTCATGCATGTTTGTGCCATATACTACTACCTTATTCCCATAAATTTCCTACATTTCCTATTCCTACTGTACAATTTTTGAACTTACCTTCTGATTACAGGTGAGGTTGCCTCACTTCTTGTAATGGCTGACACATAATCTTCAGTTCAAGGATGAGCATGGGATATACGAAACATTACTGCTACCTCGATTAAATTTTGAAGGTGGCAACTCTATGCTCATCAAAGCATCAAAGGCAGTTTACACTCTCACAAGCGGAATTTTTGTTTATGAAGTGTACTATACATGTAAGTTTCTGTAGGTTGATTATGTTCATGTACGAGCTTTTGAAAATTTTCTTGCTTTTCGTTTTCTCAATTATTATTACCTTTATCTGTGGTCTTCTAGAAGGTGTCTTGTCCTATCATAAAAAAAGGTACCAATGTATCTGAACAAATTAATTCTTTATAGCACACATTTCCATTCTTACTAACTGTTAAAACTGTTGAACCTCTTGCCTGGCCCAATTTCACGCCCATGTGTGGGCGCCTTCGTGTCTTTGTTGATTTTGGTGTATGTATTTGGCATACAGGATTACTAACCAATAGCTATGTAGGCCAAAATTATGTTGGTGCAATGGCTGTTGTACTCTAAAGGTAAGTAATAGATACGGTTGAAATTTAGTGGCTACGAAGCTTCTCGACCATGCCCGTATCCGCATGGATGGGCTATTTCAGATTACACAGAATGGTAGTGAAATTTGGTGGCCGATCAGTTTATTTAACACAATTAATGGTAGTGAAACTTGGAGCGAAAAAAAAATTACATTAGATGTCAAACAGAACAATGTATACGGAGGTCAAGAACTAGCCGGACAAATTCCCCCAGTACACTGGGGAATCTTGTCCGTGTGCATCACAAGATTCAGATCACAATGCATATTAAAACTCAAACTAATTCCCATGAGATTTACAACACCTACCTCATTTTAAGCTCATTAGCGACGTAAAGCACATGGCATAAGATTTATCTCGAGGAAATCATCTGTGTTGAAGAATCTCAATGGAAATGACCAAGGTGAACCATATCACAAGAATAACATAAAACAGTAACAAAGGAAGAAGTGAATTCCAATGAACAAGATATTTCTCAATGAAACAAGTCAAAATATGCATCATTAGATAAAGGTTGCAACCAGACCAAGTTTTACATACGTGGACGACTGACATGAATGCTTATCAATGAATTTACCCACTGAAACCAAATAAAAAGGAAAAACAGTTAGGCACGTTTCCCACTATTGGGATTAGACTTTGTGCAGAGGACCTTCCGTCCCTTAGCACGTCGGCGCTTTAACACTGCTCTACCACTTGTGGTTCTCATCCGCCTGCGAAAACCATGAGTTCGAGCCAGAGACTTCCTTGACCTGCTTCTCTTTGTCTGGCAAAGAGCGGCCTTCCCAGCCCTCACAACTAGGTTGCGCCCTTTCTGTCTTCCAATCCCAATACTAGAATTCAAATCCAACCCTAGAGATAAACCTGGAAAATTATTTTTGAAAACAAAGCCCAATTAAGTTTGCAAGTGAACAAAATTCCTTGAGCATTCTTATTTCAACATTTCTTACTGTCAACAATGGCTAAAAGAAGCGCTCACAAGGGTGTCAAATAAGCATTAGAAAATTGGAGCATACCAAATTAGCTTTACCCCATCTCTCTTTTTTCTTTTTTCTTAATTTTTTGTTTCAATCACTTCCATCAAAACAACTGAATCATGATTGCAGTTGCAACCTTGGTAACTTGTTACCAATACAGATATCAAGCGAGCAAAGAAAGCAGCATCTTATCACCCTAAAAGATGGTTTTTCAATACATTTCTACTCTTTGCATGTTCTAAATTAATATTTGATCAAATCCAGTTTAATTAGTGAAAGGAACAAAGAGATCTCTTGATTCTAACACTACGCTGTCATTTTGTTTGAAAAGCAGGTGTTTTTGCTTCCTTTGGTCGGCGAATTGCATTGTTTTAGCTTTTCTAACCAAGAAGAGATTTCTATCCACACAAAAAAAAAAAACAAGAAAAGATTTCTGCCACACAACAGAGACTACAAACCCAAGGAAATCAAGAACCAATTTGTGACGTGAATAACCACAAGAACACAAAAAAAAAAAATCCAAAATGAGTTTTGGCCAAAACTTCATATCAAGCACCAAAGCCCATCGCATTTGAATAACCCAGCATAAACCCCCCAGAAATACCATTTTGGGGGAAGATGGAACAACAACCCCATATGCCAAAATGACCAAACAGTAGGAAATAAAAGCAGAAATTTCGATACTTAGTTATCCCCCCAGTGGTGGGGAATTACCTGAAAAGGATGAAGGGAAAGAGAGAGAGGAGGAGGGGACAAAGGAGCAATGAAGCAGCCCGGAACGAGAGGTGGGGTTGTTCCCAGCATTCAAGGACACTGAGCTTCTTCTTGCTGAACTGGCAAGGAATGTGAGCGAAGCGGAAGGAACGCAAGTCTGTGTCCCTCCTCCACGCGAAACCCAAGGTGACGATGACGATAATACAGTTAACGAAGCCATTCTTCAATTTCCACACTCCGCTCTCAAACTCTCGACCCCTACCCTGCATGTGCAGATGAGGTTACCTTATCAGGACCCGTACAACCCGATTTTGAAGTGGGCACATAAGAAATCTGGGCCTATAAGCTTACATTTTTGGCCTGGATCGCGCTAACATTTGATTTCACACAAAATTAATCTGACCACCGAAATAACAGAGTTAGCGGAAGCCATTATTCAATTTTCACACTCGGTTGCCTCATCGGGTACCAGTGTTACCAGTTCTAGCAATTGCAGGGTGCACCATATGAAAATTGGGCCAACAAACCCATCAACCGAAAAACCAGACGGTATCACGTTATAGGCTTGGATTCGCACTGTGTTAGATGGCCCAATTCGATAAATAAAAACAGAATTTAAAAGTAATTATAATTTAATTTCCCCTAGCCCTTCGAACACGGGGGATGTAGCTCAAATGGTAGAGCGCTCGCTTTGCATGCGAGAGGTACAGGGTTCGATCCCCTGCATCTCCACAGCAATTGGCTTTTGCTATTTGCATATTTTCAAAATTTCAGTTTGCATCGTAGAAGTAATGCCATAACTAATCCACGATAGAAACACATTTGGAGTACAATGTGGCATGGGGTCAAGCAAATTAATGCAGCCAGCCAATTCATACTAAGACTTGTGTTTCTGCTTCCTTCTTTTAATCCAAAAGATAATTGAAAATTGATTTTATCACTATTGACACAGGAGGAGGAGGACACGCCACATCAGTTCCCCGTGTAGAAGGGGGCAAAAGATTTCTTGCTTAATGTATAATGAATACTTTGCCAAACAGTCATGCATTTGGGTCCCCCACCCAGCTGCAGTCCATTGGCCAACTGTAGCCCACCCAGTCCTTATAATTTGTTATATTGGACTTGCTTCGCCGCTTGAGAATCACTTTCCTACGGTCCTACCATCTTCCAAAACAGAGTGTTCCAAAATCAACAACGCTATCATCCTTGGTCGACATCCATGATCCAACCCACTATGGAGCATGCATGGCGCACAGCCTCTGCTTGAATCTCAGTGGATATTTAGGCTGGATTTGCCACAAAATTCTTACTCGATGGCCATCGCGAGTCCCATCGCCTTATCCCTTGGAATTATCTTAGTACCTACCAGAGTCCAGAGAGGCATCGTTTTAAAATAAAGCACAGAAAGGCCAAGCGAGCGGCCAAATTACCGTGTTCGGGGGTGGAAACTGGAACAAAATAAGAAACAAAAGGTGTAAGAACTTAAAGCCGCATTGCCCCTACCGATTTTGAGATTATAAATATGAAGTAGTGGAGTGTTTTGTGGTCGGGGATCGAAGGGACAGCAAGTCAGTGAAGGCTTATAAATCCGGTTCTCTTTTTCTAGATATTTAAAAGTCCGGTTCTCAATCATTCTGTTTATATTACATGATCTCTATTCAGAATCCACTGAAAAAAAAGAACAACACTTAGATTGCCTCTTATGTAACTCTCTCCGGGGCAAAAACTGTTATCCACTGAGGAGTATTTTTCTCTTTTATAAATTGGGAAGTGGGTGACGGGGCCGAGTAATTTTGCCAGGAGACGGAGCGAAGAAGCATATATAATATGATCTGGATGTCAGCGTCACGTCATGATGAACAATAATGTCATTATCCTCGTGTTCGTAACGGTTAAATTACCTATTATTATGAGTAATAAAACTTAATAATAATCTTCATAATTGGTGGATCAAGCCTCAAGGTTCTTTACTTTATGCAATTTCAAAGACGAGAGTATTAATTATAATAGGTTTTTTTAAATTAAAAAGGAAAGAAACAGATACTAATATCTCCGACTGACTTATTGCTTTACGTAATCTTCAATTGTTAGGTAACTTTTGTGTTTAACAACGAAGATGGCTTGCTTGGGGGAAAGAGTTGCAGTAATGAAGGATTTGCTTTTCAAAATATAGAGTAGACACAACGCAAGATGGGTCTAGCTTCAACTTGAAGGCACCCCAAAGGTTTTGCATTATTGAGTGCCCACAAGATTTTAGCCCTCGGAAAGAATGAGCAGACAGCAATAGACGGTTCACCAACACAAGCCACGGGTCATGACGGGGACCAATCTTAAGGTGGCGGACGGGACCTAGTAAGGTTTGACATAATGTAATTTAGCCCAGGGCCGGGTCAACCGAGGTGCCAAGGCGTTTTGTGGTAGGGCTGGTGGCTGACAAAGAGTCCCTTCCACTCTTTTCTTTCTAACAGTACAAAGAGGATCTTATTTTTTAGAGCTTGGCTTTTCTATTAGGTTTGGTCCGATTTCCGAAACCTGCAAGTTTTCTGCTATCAATCCCACCCATCCGATTTCCTTGATCTAACTTATGTCATCATCAGAGCGAGCGAACGAATACGGAACAAAGTGATCCCTTCTGTACTCTTGGAGGGCTGTTTAGAGTCGAGGACCTAGACAGGACCGGCCCTCTAAATCCATAATGCACGCCTAATTTTTGTTGGTTGTTAACATCTTTCGCGAGGCATGGCGTGCAAACATCATAGTTCAAATCTCATGCTGCCAACATTAACAGCTTGCAAATTTCGCAACATAAATTTTGACAAACCCCGTGACCGGCAGACCAGTGAAACATTAGAGTAGGAGCTTTTCAAGACCCCCCATCATGCTAACATTTGATTTCACCGATAAAACCACCTCAGAAATTCAACCCCCGCGCACGTTACACTATTACGAATCCATCCAAGATTCCCAGCTCATGTCAGATATAAAAATCAGTGTCTCTAGCACAAATCATGTGAACCCCCCCTCTCTCTCTAAAGTGTGATCCCTATCGGCCACGAGTTAAACCAACAATTGGGTATACGTTAATTTCATCTCGTTACTGAAACTTCGATCTGTTCATCTTGTACTGCTTAATTTTTTTGCTGACTTTTGGTCCTTTTTCTATTTTGAACCTGGCTAGGTGAAAGGTAGCCCAGTTTTTGGTTGGCTTGTTCGTGTGCACCAAACCTCTGGTGGGTTGTTCCCCGTGTATCTTCTGTTTTTTTTTTAATACAAGATCTTTCTCAATTACCCAAGAAAAAAAATCTGCAAATCTTCCCACCTGCTCAGCTTTTTGAGATACGTTCGGTGATAAAACGCCAAAAAAGAGCTCAGAAAGAGTAAGATAGGCACGACTTTACCATAGCTTTGTCCTCAATGAAAAGTTGAAAACCCGTGGCTTCTTCCCCTATATAGCTCCTGTCACGGACAACTTTTACTCCAGAGCTCGTCTTTATTTTCTGCTCTGAGGACCCAAATTCCTAGATGGGATTTCGTTTCCTGGTCTTGGTCTGTGTGTTTCTTCAAGTCCTGCTCTTGTTGTGTTTGAAGCAAGCAAGAGCAGCACAATTGTACAATGTGAGCCGTTTCAGAGGTAGGAAGCAAGTGAGTGGGTGCAATTTGTTCCAAGGCAAATGGGTGTTTGATGCTTCTTATCCGTTCTATGATTCTTCAAGCTGTCCCTTCATAGACCCCGAGTTTGATTGCCAGAAGTATGGCAGACCCGATAAGCAGTACCTCAAGTACGCCTGGAAACCCGACTCCTGCGACTTACCCAGGTAATACCTCACTACTCGCAACGCAAGCCGCTTCAGGTCGAAAGAGTCTACTTGTTTTAGTGCTCAAAGAGCAGCCTTCTGGTTACTAAAATTTCCAAGTGTGGAATCGCAAATAGCACCAAACTCACAAAATGAATATTTGGTATCAACCGTTTCTCCTTTTGTGATTGTAGGTTTGATGGGATGGAATTTCTGAAGAGGTGGAGCGGAAAGAAGATAATGTTTGTGGGTGATTCACTGAGTCTGAACATGTGGGAATCGTTGGCATGTATGGTGCAAGCGTCGGTGCCCAGTACCAAATCCAGCTTTGTAAGGAAAGATTCACTCTCGTCCGTAACCTTCGAGGTTAGATATTACTACCCTTTTTTTTGTTTTTTTTTTCAAGAATCGAAGCAAATCTGTTCATTGAACGACTGCATGCTTGTCTGCTTTATACTATTTTTCTGCTACCACCTGTTTATATTAGTCTTCCAATTTTTCTTTTGTTAACCATTATTCACTGTAAGTGTTTCCTCTTGCCGGCCCGTCGAAATGACACAAGTAAAATGTAGCACAAAGAAGAAAAAAGAAAAGAAAAGAACTTTTTTCCTTTTATGCCGACTTTCACACAATTAGAATATCGTATGTGATGAGAACATGCAAATGTTTCCCACCTTAGCAGATTCAAATATCTCATTATTTTTTGTATGAATGTATTATACATCAATTTGGATAAAGATTCTTGTAATTTCTTAATCGATTTGTACCATATAATTTAGAGAGAAATAAATATAATAAGTAGACTATATTATAAATCTCATGTTCTATCTATTATGTCAAACTCTTTCAAATTACATGTATACCGAAAAATAAATTGGAGAGAATATAATCCCATGATTCTGGCCTCTTTTATACAATATTAGTGATATTACTTTATAAATGTACAATCATTGAAGAGGCCCGAACAGGCAGGATGCTGCATTCTGAATTCCCTTGCCCTGTGACTGGTCTCAGTCATGCCAGAGAGCATAGAACCCGGCACTACTCGACCTTAAAATAGCACCCCATTTCCTGACGCCATAATTAAATTTCATTAGTTTGAAAGTAAAAAGGGTTAATTAAGGCCTTAGTCCCTCCTCCTCTGCCCTAGTGTACAGGCTTTAGAAGTTAAAATTCGAGCAATTAGCCCTTGGGTCGGGTGTATCCGGGCGGGCGTCTGCAGCTAGTTTTCTCCTAATGAGCCTAGTCATCTGTCTCTTGTGGCATGCCATGTGGCACCGCATGTGAATTATGAGAGTGGCGACTTCATAATTATAAGTAGTGGGGTTTAGTAGCATGTGGTAGGTGGAAATTTCTTCAATAGTACTATATAATATATTTTTGACCGGACTATTAAACTATAATCCTATGAGTACTAGGTGTTGTACAGCCTTAAATATCGGTTTTTCGTTGGATTTAATTAATCCCAGCCATTTTGTTTGACCGTCCTTGTACCAAGTACCAACCACACGAATATTATGTTAAGCTTTTAGCCTCTTTTAGATATTGGACCGTCTGTCTTTATCTGATCTCCTACTCACAATGTTCACGGTTGGTGCACTAGTTAGAATTAACAGTACAATGACACTAGAAACATCTTTAAAAAAAAAAAACTGGTCAAGAGTCGGCCTAAGTACTAGGCAAGCAAGTAGAAAAAGATTATTTATAATTTTTTTAATTGAAGAGAGATACGTACAACATATATGCCTTATGACATTAAACGTTACATGCGTAGATTTTCAAATAAAGTGGACCTTAGTTCCAATTGATTTAATTCTATAATATTATTACTAGATTTACAAATATTTATCATTTAGTGGACTTTGAAAAAGAAAGACAGAATCTGACAAACTCATGTTTTATTTTAGAAGTGGGCTCTACACATCCAGAAATCATGTGCAGTATTCTTCATAAAAAAAATCATGAGAAAAATCTAAAAAGAATTTGTAGAATTTCTCGTTACTAATTTTTCCACGTGAATATTTTCTTTTTGCCATATCATGGAATACGCAAGTCCGTGACGCGTTGTAACTTTTTAAAACCGCTGATATATAAATTTATATATTCTGCTTTTTTGGAGTTATTCCGAAAGTACTTAAAAAGGGGGACATTTCTGTGTGCGCAGGACTACGACGTTAAGTTGCTCCTGTACCGTACACCATACCTTGTGGATATAGTCAGAGAGAGAGTCGGCCGCGTGTTGACGCTAGACTCAATCCAGGGCGGAAAAACATGGAAAGGGATGGACATGCTGATCTTCAACACGTGGCATTGGTGGACCCATACAGGAAGATCCCAGCCGTAAAAGCTTCTCCCCTCTTCTCTTCTTGATCTTTTGTAATTTGTGACACGGATGGGGCCACGGGGGAATACAATCTGACGGCTGCTGACGTTTGTGAATGTGAATGTGAATTGCAGGTGGGACTATATACGTGAGGGGACAAACCTGTACAAAGATATGGACCGTATGACGGCCTTTTATAAGGGCCTCAACACATGGGCCAATTGGGTCAACCTCAATGTTGATCCTACCCAAACCAAGGTCTTCTTTCAGGGGATATCTCCCACCCACTACCAGTAAGTAAAGATCCTCGGTGCTTGCTCGAGCCTCGAGTTAAACCAAAGCTTTCAGATATGTTAATTCTTTCGGCTTACGTTTTGGGACTGTTCGAGATGATTAAGTTATCTTGTTTCAAATTCTATGCAAAATGTGTCAGCAACGAAGTTATCGACTCTGTTTCTTTTTTTTTTTTGTTAAACCAGAGGGAAAGAATGGAATCAGCCTAAAAAGAGTTGCAATGGAGAATCTGAACCGCTATCTGGGTCAAGCTATCCGGCAGGTGCACCTCCAGCTGTTGCTGTGGTGAACGATGTGTTGAGTAAGATAAAGAAACCCGTATACTTGCTCGACATAACGACAATGTCACAGTTGAGAAAGGACGCACACCCTTCCTCCTATAGCGGTGAGCATTCAGGTACCGATTGCAGCCACTGGTGCCTTCCTGGACTGCCTGATTCTTGGAACCAGCTCCTATACGCGGCTCTCGTAATGTGAAGGCCAACAACACAGCGCAACAAATTTTAGGTGCTTACCAAATCATTGTTTTGTAAATCTGGGAGGTATTTAAACTTCTCGTTTTAGTTCATTTGGTAGACATAATAAGTGGGGGTAAAGGTCGACCGTAAGGTAGCTTACTGTTTTAACAATATTAATTGATTTGGAATGGTATAGAATGAAGATTGGAGATAGAGATGAAGATGGCATTTCATTCGATTATGGAAGAAATAACTCATAACTTATAAAACTTCCCTTTTGTTCAGTTTCTGTTGTTTTTATCTTGTTCGGCACTTTACACCGGGCCAATGAATTGAGATCAGTTCGCAGCAATTTGAATTTGCTTGATTCTAACTAAGCCGATTGAAAAAATTTCACCATGCTGGGTATGGAGGTCTACCAAGTTTCGATTACATAAGACCGACTCTATTAGGCTCGGACACCTCCCAAGCCCTTCCACTGCAGGTGAACTTACCAAACAGCCAGTGACGGATCCAGGATCCAATTTGAAGGGGGTCGAATACATAAGCGAAATGATAAAAAAAAAAATTTCCAACGTAATCTAAAAAATGTCTTAGAGTTAAAATATCGAAAATTAAGGATTAAAAAGCTTTAAAAATTTTAAAATATAAGTACGTACTATTTGCTAAGATTGAAAGTGGCAATTAGATCCTACTAATTTGCATCTTATATATATATATATCAGAAAATGATAATTTGAGCAGCAAGAACTCCACAGAAATTCAAGGGCATAAAAAATCCTAAACAAACAAAAATCAGCTAAATAATTTATTCGGGACCCAAAAATATGAGTGAGTTTCTATTTATTTTAAAAAAATTAAAAAAATTAGAAATTTTTAGGTAGAAACCTCTATAGCCCTAAGATATCCAAACCAATTCAATCTCATCATCCAACAATTTCACAACTCACAAAATTTCAAACCGTAAAGCATTTTTAGCATACTAAATAAAATGAATTTTTCTACTGAATTGTAGAGAGAGAATCTTGGATAGAGGGACATACTAGGGGTCGAAGGTCCAACAATTTTCAAGTGTAAAATCTCGAGTATCCTACAAAAATTGAAACGTCAAAAATCTAAATAATGAGATTGAGAGAGAGCTGAGAGTCAAGGGAATATACACTAGAATTTTCAGTATCAAGTATTACAAAAATAGTATGGACAAAAATAACTGAGAAGTATTGCATTATAATTCCTATAATAGTATGGAGAATTTGCTGTTAACTATAAATTGCCCAAATTGTTCAATAAATTGCCAGTGTCCTATAGGCTACCAGGGGATTTACCATCGTTAGTATTCAATTGCAAATACATTAATTAGGTTTGATAAAAGCACTAGTTGCCTCACAATGTCCACTTAAGATGCAAATATCAAATTGTCAAATCTTTCACTCCAAAGAAAATGTACTTTAAAAACTAAAAGAAATAAGTAATAAAGAGGCAGCATGTATAACTAAGATACACGTATACTCATTTCCAGGAAAAAAACCCAAAAGACTTGATTTCTCTAGCACCAGGTGGTCCAGGTCCACGTAAAAGGAGGTCCGCATTTGCCAAGTAAAAACCATCTGACGATTTCTCTGGCAACTTTAACCGGCCAAGGCTACTGAAAGTAGAGGCAATCAATATACACTTAAAACCAGGTCCTGCAAGTTTAAAACTAGGGTTGGCCTGGGCCTATGGGGATCGGGCTCCCATAGGCCCATACCAACTTATAATAAAAAAATAAAAAAAAAAATTTTTGGCAGATCCAATGGGGGGCGGCCGCCCAGGGCCGCACCCCCTGGATCCGCCTGTGCAAACACCACAACTAAGGTTTAAAGAGATCTCCCTTCTCTACTACTTTCAATTTTTGCTTAGGCAGGTTTAGAGCTATCCGATTCCGAAGTTTGGGATTGCTGGCACCAGTACGCCATTTGCAATATATTTTGGGTAACAATCATCTCCAGCAATTTTGTACTTTCATAGCGACCACTGACCAACATTGAGGCACACAAATAAATCATATCATTATACGAGAACAATTTTCATTTATTTTCTCCCAGGCTTAAAAAAGAAGAGGTTTCGGTTGCTCCCACCAATTAGGGCCTGTCAAAACAGCAATAAGGGGATGCATTAAAAACCGAGTGTCATGGAATCATATTGATCGGATGATCTCAACGCAGCAGGACAGAGAGCAGCTCCACATAAAACTCATCAAGTTCTTTCCACATTCATGCCAAAGGAGTTGGCATGGCTGCTACTCCTTGTAGGTTTGGCAAAACACCACTTCCATAGTCCTTTAACAGGATCCTGGAACCATTTACCGAGACACGAATAGAGTTAGGCAAGATTGTAATGCAAATGAAGATTCTACAACAGTGTAGCTATACTAGGTCCGGCAGTTTGCCAGAACGGATCCGGCTCCCCTGCAATTCCTAGGGTATTGCAGGGGTGCAATGAGGAGAGAGAGTGACACATGAGTGTGGGGTGGGACCCACACTGCCCGAAAACACTGTTCGGGTAAGGGCAGTGTGGGTCCCACCCCACACTCATGTGTCACTCTCTCTCCTCATTGCACCCTCTACAATACCCTAGGAATTGCAGGGGATCCTGATCCTGCCAGAACACTACAACGATAGAACTCCCGTGTAAAATCACTTCATTCATTTCACCAACAGATTACTTCATTTGGCCCACTAATCATATTTTGATATGGAATCTTAACCACTTCCATGTTCAACATAAGTCTGTGGAGGAGCTGGGGCACTTCAACCTGACTGGAGTTGCTTTATTCATGTGGCCCACTAATCATATTTTGATTTTAACTAAGCCGATTGGTGCTCTGTTTATTCGTAAGATTAAAGTACATTTGATCTCTACGAATTGGTGCTTTTGTGGGTTATTCTTGTTTAGCCATGTCCTCAAAACCAATCTGCATGTGTGTGCGTCTGAGAAAGCGAGGGGGAGGAGTGAGTGAAACAGGAATAAAGTGATTAAAATTTCCCCGGCTATCAGGTAGACGTCCCTTATTTTAAGACGTATGAACAAGATCATGAAGTTGACCATGTAAAGTTTGAAATTGATGCATATCTAACGGATATGTGTGAGTCACGTAATACCCCATCCTTTGATATTTTGGCTTGGTGGGGGAATAATAAATCCAAATATCCCATATTTGCGATGGTGGCAAGGGATGTGTTGGCTATGCATGTTTCCACAGTTGCTAGTGAGTCGGCATTTAGCACGGGGGGTCATGTGCTTGATCATTTCTGCAGTTCTTTGTCTCCGGTCACAGTTGAGGCTATTGTGTGCTCTCAAAATTGGTTGAAGGATCCAATTAAATTAGATCTTCGAGAGTCAATGAACGAAGTTGAAACCTATGAGGCGTTAGAATCAGGTAATATTATTGTAAAATGTCTCCATGTTGGTTAGTTTTTTAATTTTATAAGTTCTAGTTATTTATGAAGATTTAAACATGTTATTTTTGTCCTAAATTATTAGGAATAACTTTTAACTCGCGAGAGGCTCGGATTGAAATCAATGAGGACTAATTAAATTGATTTCATGGTCAGGTTTTGTTTCTTTTTTTATAATAATGTTTATTATTGTTTTATAGTTTATTATCTCACGTGTATATATATTTTACAGCTTGATGGGAGATGGACAATCCATGATGGGTACAATTTATTTATTTTATTTTATTTCTCTATTATTTCGTTGTTTGTTATGACTTGTAATAGAGTAGTGCAATTAATAATTACTAATTAGTTCCAGTAGCATTTCTATTCGATACTTTTATTTTAGACTTTCTTTATTTTGAAATTTCTATTTGGATTGTTGATTTATAATTATTTAAATATATGCTTCAAGTCTTAAGATGTATGATTTATTATTCTTAAAAAAATATAATTTAGAATTCTTTAATTAGTAGCGTAGTAACTAGTATAGTAGTATTATTTAAATGTATGATTTAGAATTATATTTGGTTTGTTGTAGAAGAAGGTTACAATTGTTGTAAAAGAGATCATAGCTCAATACTTTATGTAAAAAAACACCAAAAAAATGATGTAAGAAAGCCTAGAAAATGGTCCAAAAAAAAACAAAAAAAAAGTAATCTAAAACAAGGCCCAAATCCAGTTTGTCTTAAGGCCCAAACCGGCCAAATCAGACCGGTCCAATTTCATTAACATGGCCGGTCCGGTTGATTGACTCTCAGCATATCCGGTAAGCCTGGCCCAAACCGGACGAAACGGGACCAGCCTGGCCTTTGGACACCCCTAGATATAAGGGTCACACTTTTTTTTTTCCAGTTGATGCAAATGCGTCACAGGAGCATTGACTGACTTGGATTTATGGGTCATGAACACTGGCCCGCATATGTGTATCATCAGTAAGCTGAATGACGCATTCCAAAAGGTTCTTTCGTTTTTGCTTTCTCTGTTCTTTCAATTACACTGAACAGGAGAGAGAAAAGACCGAAAATGTCCTTTATTCGGCAGCAAAAGGGCATGGGCACAGAGGCTTGAGAAACAGTTAAGGTCGCTTTGTTCTAGGAGTCAGGGTAAAGCTTCTCGTAGATTGAGGATTGGCCTACCCGCCACAAAAAGTACTGGCATCGTTAAGCACCAGAAGGTTTGGCCAGGATTAAAAGAGAGGCCATAAAGAATCATTGGCAAGATCCGAACTGAGTGCTTAAGAGTGTCATTAGCATCGCAGCTTAACTACTCCAGATTACTACAATCTTGTTTTTAAGTCATGGTGAAGGTATTTGAACAAATCTGAAGTTCAAAAAGATATGGCTGCTGCCATTGTATTCACAAACAATATATATTTTTACAACAAAAGGCCGGTAGCAATTCTGAAGCTGAGTTTGCTACAGATCAAGATTAGCAAGGTGTAGACCTGCAAACAAGTTTATGGTGTTGCTGGCTTTGGCAATGTTCATGGCATGATCTGGCTTTATCTCTCAGCTCCTGGAACGCCCTCATTGTATCCCCATCAAAACCACCGGCAAACTGGCAAAGAACAAACCCGGTTTCTCCTTCCCATCAGCATTAAAATAACATACAATGACCAGAAATCTCGACTGTAAAATTGTAAGTAACTCTACCTGATGTACTCGGAAAGCAAATCTAACGCATTGGACTATCAGCTCTTCTTCTTCGGGACCACCGCCAACTGTTTCAAGCTCCGCAGAGACCCTCTTCATGTACTTCATGGCCAATTTCACAGATGCCAGCTTGATCTGAATCAGTGTACACTAGTTGCTATAAATGAGCTAACACTGGGCACGCCATAAATTAAATTCATCATCTATCTTCTACGGTACAAGGAAAAATTGAAGTGAGGACAACTAATCTTCACCAACCGAAGCTTCTCACTTAGTTATATCATACTTTTACAACATAAAAATTTGAGAAGCTATTGGCATAATCCCCAAATCTCAAAGTCATTTCATGTATAAATGCCGGAAAAAAAGTGTCGAATTCATCCAAAAGGGAGAACTCATCTCGACTCTTCCATTTTTTCGAAAAACTCTTAAGAGTGCTCAGTTTCATATTATCCTAGATCAATTCACGTGTGAGTTGTAGAGGGATTTTTAATCTTCAATATCTGAATCCTAATAGCAGAATCGAATGCGTTATTGAATAGTGAGAGATCCAAACTCCCTTAAGTTAGGTCTCATAGTCAACTTGTATTCCAACATGCTCTATATAATTTCACATAAATAAATAAAAAATCCTCAATGTTGAAACTATCAACATATAGAGGAACATTCAGGTTTTTCTTTTCTTTGTCAAATAGTTAATTGCAACCCCATTGGGGTTCTCAAAATCATTAAAGATTGCATCGTGATTCCAGAGGCGCTTAAAAAATTTGGAAATGTATAGAAGTGGTCAACAAGGAGAATCGATTCTCTTCTTTACTCCTAAATATTCAACAGAAGAAAGAAGTAGACAAGCAGATGAGTGTAGATAATCTGGGAGTTCACATGTGCACACGCAGGCGTGCAAAAAGAAAATGGGACAAAGTCTCACTATCCTTTTGTCATCTTGCTACGACTGCTACTAGTTATATTCTATTGTAGACTGTGTCCATACCCTTCTATTGTCTCTCCAAGATCCACAAACTTTTTTATGACTCACTAAAGAGGACCGCCTGAAATTTTTAGTTAATTTGTACGAAGGTTCTTGTTACCAAGAGCCATTTGTGTCGTTTTCTGGAGATTATCTGCCGCTTATAGAGAAAATCTAAACATATCAGAGAAATGGAATTACCTGGCTCGCATAACCAGTGTCAAGCATCCAATCTGTAGGAATATGAAAATCTTTATATTTTCTCGTCGCGGATTCTCTCAGTCGCGAGAGATTGTACACACCGTGCTCTAATCTGTAGAATTTATACCAATTAACAATAATCAGAGAAAGTACATTTTGAAAGAAAAACCCACCAAATAGAGATTACGATTATTTAGATTAAAATAGAATTGTGCATACTTTTCGAGCAAAGCCTGAATTTTCTTGAGAGCTGGGCCGCATGGCTGGCGGGCATCGTCGAGGAAGGAAGTAGCCTCGGATTCGAGTTTCTTGATATCACAGTAAGCGAATGCAGCCTCGCGCAGTGCATCAGCCTTTTGCTCAGGCCAATCGAAGTGCTTCAGCACCGCTCTCTCGTCCACCTAAACACAATTACTACTCAGATCTCAAGGGAAAAAAAACGTTCTGGATTAAAGCAACAGATTTTGTGTAGGAACGTAAAAGTTAATAGGAAAAAGAAGGGTACCAAGTAGGAGAGCTCGTCGTCCAGCCATTTAACGAAAGGCACAACATCTTCAATGGCTGTAAACGCTGCATTCTCAACTTCTTTTATCAGAAATCTTATGAAGTCTCCTTGAGTTTCTACTTCCGATTTTATCTGTTCAAAATACGATAACCCAACAGTCACTAAAAACTGAATAAAGAGAAACGAAAGAATTTGAGATAAATCAAGACCTCAAAACCAGTACGCGCTCAATGAAAACTGCGAATATTTTTGGACAAGTTGGAATTGCCACTAAACTTCATCAAAATTACGCATTAGTTTTTTAAGAAAATAAATGGTTCCTTTCAAAGTGGATACAAAGAATATAAACGGTGTCATATATATCCTGGTCGTGTCTTATCTGCCAAGCTGACTGTAAAGTTCCAAAAAGTGCTTAAGGGCACCGATAAAGACACGCACGGACCTGTCAGTTGTCACTGACAGTTGACACGAAGCTCCAGTCTTAAAACAGTAAATACGACCGAGAACCAAAAAACGTAACGGCAAAACCTCACAACCGGTAACCGGAACTTACAGCGAGCAGGTGAGTTGACCGATTCTCGATCTCGCCGATCATGTCGCGGGCATTGGCTGTGGCCGGTGTCACGTCAGAGGAGGCGCCTGAGTCCCGCTTCGAGTCTCTCCGCATTAAGGAGTGGTAGAACTCCACCACCTCTGGCACCCTCCTCACTTTCGCGGGCAAGGCTTTCAACCCCTTAGGAGGTGGAGGAGGGGGTGGAGGCGCCATTTTCTTCGGCGGAGGAGGCGGCGGAGGAATCGATAGCTCAGTAGGAGCTTTGCTATCGGAGGAAGTACAAGGACCGCTGGATGATGGGGATGATGGTCTTGGTGGTGGTTTTGGAACCCGAGGAGGGCGAGATCTGATACTAGTGAGAGTGGACTCGGACGAGTCAGCGAGTTCCTCGGAGTTGCACCGCGAGTGCCTTGGTCTCTCATTTTCCGTATCGTCTTTCTTGGAATCCTGTCTTTCAAGCCTCTGGTTCTCCGAACTCGAACCACTGTCCGTATATTTTGTCCCCTTCTTCAAGTTCTTGATGAGATTTGATTTCACGGTGACCTCCATTAGGCCCTGAAACCTTTGGGAAGATGAAAGCTCGTCGTTGTCTAGGATCAACTCCACCCTGTTGCGATCCGAAGACGCTTTCTTCAGCTTCGAAATCTCAGCCTCCATTTCCTGCACATTCTTCTCGCTATCTTTCCTCTCATCCTCAATCTTCGTCTTCAACTCCTCCAATTCTATTCTCAACGTCTGGTTCTCAAGCTCCAGGCTGATCATTCGCTTCGAGGATATCTCGAGCTCCACATCCTTGGCAGAGATCTCGTGCTCGAGGACTGGAATAATAGCGACAGATTCCTTCAATAGTTTGTGCCCGAGAAGCTCAGTCTTCAACTGCGACTCTCTCTCACGGAGCTCTTCGACAAGACGAAGCAGCTCCGAGACACTGACGTCGGGTGGGCGCGGCTGGACCTGCGCTGAAGAGCGAGGAAAGTACACGCCGAAAGAACGCGAGAACACGGCCTTCTGAGGTACCTTAGCGGAACTCAGCGGTGGCAATGGCGGCTTCGGAGGAGTGTCTTGCTTCGAACGCGCCGGCGACTTTTGCAGCCCCATTGCCATTCTCACCTTCCCCGACACCATTTGGCACTAATCTCTCTCTCTCTCTCTCCACCCGAAACAAATGTGCTTCAAAGTTAGTGGGTAGGTGTTTTGGGGCTCTGGTTTTCCAGTCCGCTTGTTTTCAATCCACTGGAATGGAGACGAAGTGAAGCCTACAAAACGTCGTTGTCCGAATGTGGCTGTCTCTGAGAGAGAGAGAGAGAGAGAGTCCGAACTTGAAGTTCTTGAGACTGAATTAACTACGAAGCAGTTTGTGTAAGAAATATAGGTTGTGTTTGTGTTGTAAAATGTTGGGTATGGGAATATGTGTTGGTATTGGGTTTAGTGAAAAGGTGAAGAGAGAGTTAATTTTTTATAGTTTTTGTATTTTTTTATGGGAGAGAGAGAGATTATATTGGAGTATTTTATTAGGAGAGAGATAAAATGTTGGAAATGTTGAGTTTTGCAAACACAGCCATAGAACGTTGAGAGTGTAAGAGATGGAAAAGGCAAAGGCACCGATAACGAGGAACGGTCTTCTTTTCTCGGATCCGGTTTGAAAAACCATGAAGAGAAACACATATAATGAACATCTGGGTTAAAAGGATATTATTTAACGACAGTTTGCTTATCCCCAACTCTCGGGAGTAAGACAACAAATTTACTCGCCTCTGTTTTCTGACAGCTCGGCATAACAAAGCACTTTTAGGCCGAGTAGTCCGAAGTTGCGCCCTCGTGGGTGGATGGGAGCATAGGCGCGTGCTTTCCTCGTGGTACACCGGGGTTACTGGGGCGTTGGTTGGGGGAGACAGAGAGAGGGTAATGAAATTGATTTGGAAAATATATAGCGTCGGAACTTTTAGAAAACATATATGGTAGCTATAAGTTATAACGGTCGTTTTTTAGTTAAAAACTCTTTAGCTAATAGTTTCGTTCCATCTTGTCGCTGTGTTGATGGGTGGACACGTGCCAACAGCCTATTGGACATCAAAAGTCAGAGGAAAATCTATGCCGAGTTTGTTTTAACTGGAATATACGGGTTTTTTTTTTATTAATAAGAAGATTTTATTTTCATAGGTATGTTTTGAAAACATTTTTACGTTGCAATTAGAATTTTTTTTAGATATATGTTTTCTCACTGTTTATGGAATTTTTTTATATTATCTCTATTTCTCTAAATTGATATATATATATATATATGCAGAATAAGTTAAATAAATAAATAAATAAATATATCAACTATCCTTATAGTAAGAGGCGGTTTGGTGATGAAGTATTTTGAGAATTATTAGGTGATGTTAATTTTAGTGGCATGCGTACAGTAGTTATTTTTAAGTGATGTTAAAAACATGTTCGGTTTGTATATTCTCAGGATTCAAAAAATCCTGAGAATTCAAAATTGCCGAACAAGTTGTAAGAGTTGTAAGATTCTTTCATTAATTTTAGGTGGTGCTGACTATTTTGATATTAATTTACAAAATTTAGACCGACTAAGTATTATTATTTAGCACATAAAAAAAGAATTATTATTTAATTTTATAACCAAATTCAGTTTATTTTATATGTATAGAGAAAAATCATATAATATGACTAGACGCTTATAGGGGTGTCCAACATCCGGTCCAGGCCGGTTCGGTCCGGTTTGGCCGGCCAAACCGGAACTTTTTCAAAGTATACAGATCGAACCGAACCGGACCGGTTATATGACCGGACCGGTCCGGTCCGGTTTCCGGTTTATCCGGTCCGGTTTGGGTCGGTTGGGGTCATGCCATTTTGGGCCTGTTTTGGGTTGGGTCATGCCATTTTGGGCCGGTTTTTGGGTTGGGCCTTGCCATTTGGGGCCAATTTCCGATTTGGACCGGTTTGGAGAGGTATACTCCGGTCCGGTCCCAGGTTTTCATGAGGGTAACCCGGAACCGGATCGGAATACACCGGTTTACCGGTCCGGTCAACCCGTTTGACTAAAAGTCAACCGGTTTGGGTCAAAACGCCGGTCCGGCCGGTTTTTTGGACAGGCCTAGACTCTTATAGGACATACGATATTGATACAGTACAAGCTTAAAAAAGATCTAAAATTACTTTACACTTTAATTACCAATTATATCACGGATATAAATGGAAAGTTGATAACATTTGATTTTGGTTTGTGAACATTGGAAATTTATCTGTTTTTTGGTTATAATCCTTAATCCTTATTATTAAACTCAATGTGCACTTGTAGCTTGCTATTCCCTATGGAAATAATTCTCTAATTTTTTTTTTATTTAGTGACAAAAGATGGAGTAGGGCAATTAGTGTAGTCTACCTTCTTAGTCGTGATCATACGAACTTCCATCCACCGGTGCAGAATGAGATTGAGTCATAACTACCACTCATCTGGCACAACTTCACGAGAGTATAATTGATTATGTAAACGGAAGAGTTAGATCCCTAGATATTCAGCCTCCACACCTGCTCTTAAGTGACCCTTTTCAAACCCCAACCTAATTGAGCTTGAGTTTTTTTTTTTTCGGAAGCGGGAAGGAAGGATATCTAAAATGTACGTGTAAAACATCCTTTTGGCAATTGGCGCAGTCATTGCACGTTATTTGTGAGCTCTTTCCAACTACGTCTACAAAGTGAGGGAGTTGAATAGATTTGTAATCGGAAGTGATTGAATTGGAACTACATAGCCTATAGATTATTTTTACTTAGGGCAGCTAATTAAAAATTATTTACAAGCTAAGGGGAATCTTCCTGCTTCTCCCAATTGTATTTGGTCTTCTCTAATCTCTATGGAAGTGAATCAGATCGAGGCTGCAGCAGGCGACTAGGAGCCCAGATCTGGGCTCCTTTTGTCGTGCGAATGTGGGGTCCCTCCCGTTCGGATTTTTTTTTTACGAATATTCTAGGTGGATAGTGATTTTTTTTTAAAAAAATATACACGTGTCGCGATTTTATTGGTGGTGACGTGACTCATCGTTAGTTTAGAAAAAAACATGCTAAAATAGTTTAGAGCAAAAACATGAAATAGAGAAGCAAAAATTTGATGGCCTAGATTTAGCTGGTACTACACTATGAAGATAAGACTGTAACCTATAGCTTCTTGGCACGACTAATAGGGGGGAATCCACTTTGAAACTTGCTCTGATTACATCAACATGGAGTATTCAGGCGTGAGCACTGCACGGGAAATTTGCAGCTCATTTTTAGCTCTCACGAAGGTGGAGGGAGCGAGAGAAATTAATTGAAGAGCGGTCTCAAGGTCAAGGAAAGCATGAAAGGAATATATCAAGAGGAAGGAATAAATGAGTAACCAAAAGTGGTCCTTTCGGTCTTATACGTCTACATCGCCTGTGGCCCCGTGGGTGCAAGAAAGGGCCGGCAACCAACCAAGGAGTTAATCTACATCCCTCCACAGCTCCATGAGGCTCTGTTTAGAAGTACAGTGCCATATATTGTTGTTTCATTATATCAATGGTATGATTATGCAGAGAATTTGAATTTCAGAAACTCACATCATTAAAGGAGGCTTGCATGTGAGGAGACAAGTCAAGATTATACGGTCCTTCGGGACTGGGGCAACGAGTCAGTGAGTAGTGACAGCCTACCACATGCCAACCCTGTCAAATAGTGCTGTATCTGTACAATATTAGATTGAATAGAGGCGTACATATCAGTAGCTCTTTTTTTTCGTTCCGAAGAGTTACCCTATAAGTATAAATCCTAAGCCTTTTTTTTTTCTCAAGAGCTCCCAAAGTCGGGTAACGTCGTGTACCCGGCCCCATAAGCCAATTTGAAGTTATGTATTAAGAATCTATTTAACACATCTTAGATAAGTCAGGGGCGATAAAAGTGGTGTTATGACTCGAATTTGGGACATGTGAAAACTCAAACAGTTGCCTTACCATAAGACCAAACCCCTGAGGGTAAACTCATCTTTGTCTTACTGATCGAATAGCTGGGTCATTTCGTATACCCGACCCTACAAGCTAACTTTGAGACATGTGTCAAGACCCTACCTAATACATCTCAGATAAGTCAGGACAATAAAAATGGTGTTGGAGCTCAAACTTAGAATATGAGAACCCAAGGAGTTGCCTTGCCCCAAGACCAAAACCCTGGGGATAAACTCATCTTCGTGTTACTGATCGAATAGCTTCAAGTTTTTCTTCCCCACTTATCAATCCTCTCTGCTTTATAAGGTCTAGAAAGTAGGGCCGTGTTTACTGGAAATTTACAGTCACGGTGTCTGTTATTTTATGTTCTGAGCACTGAGCAGTAATGGGGCTCACAACGTAGGTACATATGTTAGAGAGCAATGTCTGAAGAACAGCAAAGACATAACGGGTATGTTTGAGGGTGAAAATTTTGGGTATTTGAGTTTGGGAAATATTATAAAGTAAAGAAATGTTATGGGAGTTGGTGAAAAAGTGAAGAGAGAAGATTTTTAATAAGTATTATAATAATAAAAAATTATGTGATGAATTTTTTATGATTAAATCTAAATATTTGGACTCCAAACATCCCAACAAAGGGCTAGAAGAAAAAAACAGACAATTACAAAAAGCCAGCCTGCTTTTTCACTCGAATCCAGCAAACCTTGTCCACGCATAGATTTGGGAAGCAACCTTGAATTCTGGGACTCATAGAACTACGCAGCAAAGACATGCAATTAAAAAAACATTTGTTTTTAATCAAAGCAAAAGAGTTCTGGTAGTTGAACCGCAGAGCTCCAATTCAATTCAGAGTTGCAGACTGTGAGTCCTTATCTTATTCAATAGGTTTTAGGCCCCAGTAACTAGCCTGGATACAAGTGGAGTCTCCCCAGCTAGTTCATATACAAAACCACCCCCGTAGACTAGGGATCGATATTTTTTTTTTTAGGTAAATCAGGCTTATGCCTGAGGGGTGGGGGTGGGGGGTTTTGAACCCCAGTTCAGGACCCTCCATAGAGGAGGAAATGTCATTTGAGCCATAGCTTATTGGCCTAGGGATCGATACTCAGCGAAACAGGATATGGCCTCTAAATCAATTTCATAGGAGGCTTACTCTATAGCGGCGGTCTGTGCTTTGGTCGGCCCCCATTAATAGTGCAACTTTTTGTGGCCAATGCATGTTTGAGCTGCAATGCTTTAAAAATTGCTGGGGCTAATGTTTTTTTTTTGGCATTTCAATGCTATTGCTACTAATAAACGGGAAACTGTGAAAGAAGCCTGATCTACATGTAATAGGTACACCATTAGGTAATAATGAATCTAATCAGAAGTTAGAACCCTAAAAAAATGCAGCATCTTCATCAGTATCTACTTTTCCAAGCCTAATGATAGTCGACTTCGTCAATGTGTCAGTAGGTATTTTCTAGATGTTTTTGGCATTCGATCTTCTTAAATAAGATATAAAAAAGGACAACACCTATAGCTTCGTGCATGTTAAGAGATAATATCATTAAGAGATAACTCAGTTGACTAGGATACTATTTGCACTGCACGTGAGCTGGGCCAAATAACCAGACCAATGGGAATGGGCAAGAGGAATTGGGAAACAGGGCACGAAAATTAAAGAAAATGACATCAAGAATTTACGTGGTTTGACCCCAATTCGGTCTACGTTCATCTCAAAACAATTTTATTAAGAAAGCTTAAGAAAATCACTCTACTCGCTCAATATAATAGTCACACCACGCTATCTCTTGTTTTTCTCTGCCCAATGCTCACGTACATCTTCTCCTATAACATAAGTCTTTATTTATAGGAAAAGATATAAAGATAAAACTCTAAGAAAAAACCCTAAACTTGGAGTGAGAAGGAAGTAAAATTTATTTCTGAGTTTACTTTTATTCCAAGTCTACCTTATATGGATGACTGTGAGGTTATATGCATAATCCTTTAGTTTTTAGGTGTATCTATTAAAGTTTGATTACGATTTTTAAAGTAGGTACCTATTATTTTAGGGTGTCAATATTTAATACGGATAATACGTGATGAAATGTAATAAAGATTTAGATGGGGCGGAGGGGGGAGACATTGGAACAACTTAATATGCTCGCCCTCCATTCTTTTCAGGGTGGGCGCGGAGAGAGGGCGAGAGAGAGCGAGACAGAGGCGAATGGCGATACCACACACAGTCAGTGCTCGTGGGATCGGTGGTTTGAGCTACATGACACATGAAATTCTCTGACGAGGAGCTCCTACTCTTCCCGTGAGCCTCTTATCCGGACTAGACGCTGGCTGGTCACGGGCTCTGATAGAACAGAAAACTATGCTCGTGGGAGAAATTGGTAGTGCTGAAGGAACTGCAATCACCTCGACATGTCACAATATGTTAAGATGCAATTATACAGACATCGTCCATTCTTCAAAATGTCAAGCATAAAATCTTTGGCTAATATCTTGTACTACCGGGAAGAATCTCATCATGTTAGTTGTCAAGTTATTTACAAATGGAGACAGGTTGTTGGCGTGACTATTTGTTTCTTTTCCAGAAGGGCGAGTACCGCTTGCATGCACGCTTATATGACGGCAAGGAAGTTTCGAGCTTCTTTTAACTTGCATACAACTCAGCGAGGGTTCGTTTTCAGGGCCATATGAAATTGAATCATGGTTTCTGAGATTTTTTGTCCTGCATAAGGTATTGACAATAGGGATGGTTTGTCCCAATGCAATAAACTATAAAGTAACTGACCCATTTGAGAAGTAACCTTATGCCTCACATCAGTCTCCTCTTTTCTCAATTGTCCCATTGGAAGGTTGCGCTGTTGCTTCGGATTGGGTTGGGAGTAGTTTTGCTTGCAGAGGGAACAAATTAATATCTAATTTTGGCAAAGTCTACAACCTAAAACACATGGGCCTTCGCTGCTGAAGTACAGAGCATTGAAATGCAGACATTTTCTTAACTGTGTTCAACTAGGTACTGCTTTGCTCACAAAGGAAGACGGAGATATAAACACCCGGCAAAAAGAAAATGTTTAAGAGAAAAGAGAAAAATGGGAAGCCATGACATTTAAGAAAATAAAATTCTATATGAAAATCATATGACACCCACTTAAAACAATAGAGTCCCAAACGGTAGGTCAAGAATCTTATTGATACCTTGGGGGTCCACTGTAAACGGACAGACACCGAATTGTCTTCAGAGTCTGAGAGCTCAAAAACCCACCATCACCATTATATCACTCGGTGGGGAATGTGGTCCCAGCCTCCCAGGAAAGATTAGGATACCATTTCGCCAAGGGAAAATAAATAAATAAAAATCTGGAATATTAACAAAATATAAATGGAATAGATGCATTACAAGTATTTCTAATTGGTTAATCATATTGACACTTTGACAATTATTTATAACATACATGAAAAAGAATCGTAAAAATTTAATGTACTTTTCTACAGATGTCAGATCCAACACACAGCACTAAGGCACAGAATCACGTTCAACAGAACTTGGCAAATCACTGTGCTGCTAGGGAGAACCACCCATGGAATTAGCATAATATCCAACAGAAGCCAGATCATGTACAGCGATTTCAACCTTCCTAACGGCCTTAAACCAACCTTGTGACCGTTAAATCAAAGGAGTTGCCAATCGTACTCCTGTGCATGGTCCTCGGCATCACTCATAGATGCCACAGCAAACGAATCATCTTTTTGAAGCCCATCAGTGCCAACTGAGGAAGATTCCGGGTGACTAACCGGTTTTGATAAATTATGCTTCTCAGCCACTGTAAATAATGGAGCACCATTTGATTCATCAGCTAGTTTGGAAGCCCGCAGACAAAAATCATCAAAATCATCTGTTAACCAGGGAAGAGATGAAAAAGAAGATATGCCACAGTCAACAAATGTTTTGTCCTTTAGATGTGACCAGCAGGCTACTGAAATTCAATCAAGAGGCAGAAGCAGCAAACCTTTGTCTCGACAATAAAATCCAATTGCCAAGGATGGATCAATTGAGTCTAACGGTATGTGCCGAATAATACTGAGAGATGGAGAGAGAATAGAAAGCGAATTAAAAAAAAAAAACATGAACACTGAATGCTGAAGTGAATCAGGCTCAGCAATAAGCTTACTTGCAGTGGTACGAAGAAGTATCAGCCTCTAGATCATCCCTACCAATGTTAACTACCTGATAACAAATAGAATAAAATAATATAGTCAGCTGCCGCGTAGTGTAAAACTGCCAGTATAACAAGCATATATTCCGTCAAGCTGGATAACAGAAAGAAGAAGTGCCTAAATGACACAGCAAGAGGCTGGGGCAAAAATTACGACAACAACAGGAGAGGAGGAAAGAGATGATGCCCACCATGATGGAAAACGAATGTGTAAATGCTATAGCAAGATGCTGGGGGCAAATATGGAACCATCCACCCTGGGTTTTAGGTCTCCTATTTTTCTGCTTCAAACTAAAGAAACCAACTCCTAAGCTTAAACCATAGGAAAAGTTGATGAAACTCAACAAAGTTGCAGGTCTTGCATAAACGCCGAGATTTTCTAAAAAATATCTAAGGAAACAGTAAATCCAACCATTGTCAGTTTTCTCTATTGAGCTCTTTCTAGGACCATATTGAGCACAAAATCACAGGCCACCATTTCGCTTCTCATATATCTCTTATTCCTGTAGTGCCATATACCAACATTTCTTTGTTGTTTTGAATTTCTTCAAGTTCTTAAATATAGTTGTGTATATCTAAAACATGTAATTACAAGTATTTACAAATGAAGTAGATAATTCAAGTTGTGCCAGATACCGGTTGAACATTGTGTGGATCAAGGAATATAGCCTTTTCATCTTGCACACCAACGATGTAAGTTGAAGCCCCAGGCTTCCCACCTAAGATGCCAAGGCTCTGTGGGAACATAAATGTTGCACGCAATGATGGAATATATCTGGAAGGAATACAAGAAACATGGATTAATTAGCATAGAAGGTAGTAAGCAGGATAGCACAAGTATCTATCACAGTGATTATTAAGTTAGTGTACTTGGTAATATATTCTACATAACTCATTCTGCCCATTGGCATAGATAGCTGGTCTCACTAATATTAGTTCAACAGGATCATCATGGAACGTCTACTCGTGTCCATGCAAAATCACAAATTGAATTAATGTCTCTTCAATTCATGGAGATTAAGTAATGGTAACATAATCAAATTGGCTTCCCCTCCCCTAAAACAAAGAGTGGAAGGCTACATGGGTTCAATCCTCTGGTGCATGAGGTACATTTAAATTTGTACCAAAATTTCAAGACCTATTGATCCCACCCAAAACGTGCCATCTTCTACTCTATTGCTTTTTAGCTTAATTGCAAGTTCTTTATAATGAGCTTGAGATTCTGGACAAACTGAGTTACTTTTTCAAAGCTATACAACTGAAAAATCTAAGTGGACATGGACAACACTCTGAGGGATACAGGAAGTTCCTCGAGATCTCCATCAAAATTTCTTGAAATTATTTTCACTCGTGAAACTACAGGTAGCCAAATAAGGTAGACAAAAAAGCTCCTGTCAAGACTTTCCTCAAGCAGATAGTTCAATGAACCAAGAACCTATAGAATCCGAGCTTAACCAAAACCAACCAGTAGCATACCATGATCTGAGATACCTGTAAGAAACTAGATCCCATAACTTTCTAGGATTATCAAAAGCTAGAAGGATAAGGTACAAGTACAAGTAACAAAAACTTAAAGTAACTTCACAAACCTGGGATTGACCTTTTCAAGTCCAAGGACCAAAGGAACCAATAAAAGAATGGGCGACCAATCAGCTTGACCTCTTGAAAAGTCAAAACAAAGTCTCGAGGCATCTTCAACGCAAAGAACAGGAGCTCCACCCCGCTCCCCATCTTCATCACCAGAGACAATATATAGAGCCATAGGAAGTGGCTGGTCCTCAAGGTCAGTTGCCTCCCTGTTAAAGCGGGCTAGAGTTTCCCATGTGCGACACATGGCATATGGTCCCACCCATGAACCAGCAGCAAGGTCATAAGCCTTTCCAGCATGAAGAAGATTGTGGATTGAGAAAGGCGATATCTCAGAATCACCAAAAGAATGCAGAGTCTGAATATATTCCCGGTCTAATGGCTGCATATGATGCAGATAAACAATAAAAAAAATATAGTGAGTACTTTAGAGTGATTGTAACCATTATATCTTTCAGATGGATTGGATTTGAAGCTCAATTTTCTAGGAAGAGAAATTCACATATATACTAAATATCATATTTTTGTTCTATACACCTCACCTTTTGCTGAGGTTTCCTCCAGGATCTCCCCAATCGATGAAAAAGCAATGCCTGCAAAGATTAGCACAATTCATTTATTGACTAATTTGACAAAAAATGGGTATACTTGAAACAACAAACAACTTAACGGCACACAAACCTGAATATCATACTGGAATAATATAATCATGCAACAATAAAGCAGAACCATACCTGAGCAGCAAGCATCTGACTACTGCGCAGCATACAACCCCAGTTTACATCACTGGTATATTCAGAATCTCCAATACCATCAAAACCTAGAGGAGAAAAAATAGAGACCATAGTTTCATTACCATAATTCCAATTTGCAAAAGGTTTCTTCGTACATCCCTCAGAGGAATGAGAATATTTCACACAACAAACCTTTACGATATGTCATCAAAATCCTTGATGAAAAATCTCGTTCAAATCCTGCTAATCCATTGCTAATATCAGCATCTCCAGCTGACTCGTCCAGTGAGATTCTATAGCACACACCTAAAAGCCATATGTCACTAGTTGAGCCAGAAAGGCCAGTCCTGGTTGACCCTAGTACACGCTCCTGAAGTCTCCTCATTGAGCCAATATCCACAGCTTTTTTCACAGCTGCTGTCCACCCATTGCATCTAGTATGAACTGCCTTCTTTTCACAAGTTAATGAATCACTATGAACTGTCTTGTCTTCACTTACTGATGGCTGGCTATGTGTTTCAAAGACAGAGAGCGCAGATGCAAAGAAACTTGACCATATAGAGGCCTTGGGGAACTTATTATCACCGGATCCTGGGTTTGAAGAAACAGATGGTGGACTACTATTCGAGGTATCAGTTAAACTTTTTGAAGAACATTTTGAACCACCAGCAGTCTCATAGAAACCCTTCATTACCTAGTCATGAAGCTCATGTGATGATGGAATTGGCTCATAGAAGCAACCCAAGTTTTAGTATGTATCTGCAAATAAGAGAAACCACTAGAAATAAGTTCCAAAAAGAAACAAAGAAAACTGAAATATACATCCACTAAACAAGGAGGCACATTAACGATTGTCAAATGAGTGCCAAAACTGCACAAGTCTGTGCATCAACAAGTAAAAGATTGTGTTTTCAAATCTGAAATACTGTTACTATTATATCAGACATTTTTAACCATCTCAAACTAGAATCTATGCTGAGAATACAAGGGTGAATGGAAGAGAACAGAAAATTCAAGAGCCCCATGAATAAACCGATCTAAGCCAAACCATGAAACCATATATCCTAACAACCTTCAGCTGATTAACACTTATCCTTCTTAGCCATTCACCTCTACCTATATCATTGTCTGCTACAGCTAGTATTCTCTGGAAATGCCTTCTTCATCATGACCATTTGCAAAAAGATCGAATAAAATTCTGAAACAGTGCAGATGATGTGCGAATATGGAACAACTGATATAAGCTAAAGAACACACGCAGCTAGTGAGATGACGAGGAAATGTGGAACAACTCAAGTTACAGGTCCGCATATGTAATAGCTTAACTGCACAGAATGTACATCCTAATTTTGATTTGTTCCCTAAACATTCTACATAATCTAGTTAGATAAGTTGAGAGCCAAAGTGCAAAAGACACATCCCCATCATTCTAGCATAACAACCTCCATTTCCAAAACTGCTGACAGTCAGTTCTTCAATTTTTTGGTTTGGTTAAGCTGTTCTGTTAGACAAGGTAAATTTGCTAAAGGCCTCGAGGACAAAAAGATTTTGGGTTCACTTAAATCAATTCCTGAATTAAAATCAGGAATACCCAACTTTGCATCTGCTTTTTGGCTTCTTCGAGAGAACACATGAAGCAATGATTATTGATTACAAAAAAAAATTCTATGCCATGGCAATTGGCCATTTGAAGATTCAATGTCCAAATGAGTCCTCGTATTCTCTCTCCAAGAAGCACATTAATGTCCAACTTATTCGTAATTTGGGGCTTCCGAGACTACCGTGGCTAGTAGCATTACTACCAGCAACTAATGAGATCGCCTCGCAAAGTTTTCGCAGGAACTCGTAACAACAAAAAGAGTGGCCCTTCCAATTTAACAAAAATTGACAAAAAGGACTTAAACCATACGAGTTCTCCTTCCAAGCGAGCAGTATTTACTGTGAACCGTACCTGGGATTAACTGAGACTTCCTCGGTTCCCTAGTAATGCTATGGCCCATAACTCATAGATGATGAATAGTAATCAAAAGTATAAAACTATAAGAAATAATAGTCCCAGGAAACGAGAGGTTGATTGGGATCTGAACGCGTCATAGCAATTACAAGCGAAGTGATTGATTTATCCAATAAATTCAGTCAATCCACGGACATAAGAAAACAGCAAAAGGGGTTCTTGCTACCATAATCCCAAGTCACCAAAAGCGGCAAATACGATCATATAAAGCAAAACCCGACATCAGGAAGGGAAACCCATAATATATATGATGATGAACGGTGGAAAAAAAGAGATAACAGGAAGAAAAGGATGGCCTACCTGAAAAGTCGCGGAATTTTGAGTCTGAAAGAAGATGGCGGAATTTGATGCTTTTGGGGTTGGATTGCCAGGTAGTCTCCTCGCAGGAATTTATCTTGTTGCTTGTAAGGGCAACTCACTCAGGACAAAATATCACACGCACACATAGAATGCCCAAAACCAAGACACCAAACACAGGTCCGCCGTCCAGTCCAGGTCGAGGTCTGAGCTTGTTTCGGAACTCGGTACGAACTAGAAATCAAACAAACGTACAAAAAAAACTAGTTAAAAACCAAAAACCTAAAGAAAAAAAAATGGAAGGAGAGCTTTTTTGGAAAGAAACATACGAGCCCACAGTCCACAACCGAGCCTAACGAATCGACATAACTGTCTGCCAGTCCACGTGTTTAAGGTCAGATGCATAGACATGTACGGCCCAACAGGAGTGATTAATTCTGTTCCCTCAACATCTTTGCCACAACCTCGCTCGGTTAACATTTTTTGGTTTTTCTTGTATAAACATAATTTTTTTCTCCTAAAATTCGTTTCAATTCTCAATAAAAGTTTTTTTTATATCATTATCCTTATTTTTCGTGACAAAAAAACAAATTTTCTCCTAAACATACTTTCATAATTTTCACCTTCTCCAAAATAATATATTTAAAAAATTCTCTCTAAATATATATATTTTTACGGGTCTCACCAGTTATACAAAACTACCAAAAAAACACATTTAAAAAACCATTTAATCATTACAAATTTTTTTTCCCAAACGCATAACAAAACATAGGATCTTTCTTGGCAAAGATATATAAGATCCATGGTTGAAGACGGTTATATCTTCAACCAAACAAATGCACAGCGAATCCGCAGATTTATGAAATTACGCCGGTGTGAGGAAGAGCATGTTAAATATGGGCCCTGTGAAAGAGTTTGTGGAGGACTGAAGCTCATCAACTATTCATCATTTCAATCTAGACACCGAGTTAGGAAACTACTACAAATTTTTGGAGGCCCTGTTGGGGGAAAAAGTTTTCATTTATGGGTAGCGGACGAGCCTCGTTCCTCTAGCTTGGCCCTTCTTTTGGTATTGGTCACGAATAGAAATATTGTTTAAATGCATACTGTAGCCACGGGTATCCAGTATTGGGCTTCGAACCCATTTAGTTGGGCTTTTTAGCTTGATTTGTTTGGGGGTGGTAGGATAGCAATGTTGGTCAATTACAATGGGTTTCATCTAAAAAAAAAACTAAATTATTCCGTAAGTCTATAAGGTTTGACCATTTTTTAGATTGGTCATTAGAGTTCAGTTCTCCCTAAAAATATCTCTGAGTTTAGTCTTAATCATATACAGATCATGCTGTCAACTTAATAGACGAAAATGCACACGTGACTAATAGCTTTCACGTGAAAATTGATAGCTCGATTAAAAAAAATCTCTCACAATCGCAATGTGACACACGTCATCAAAGTAAATAAAAATAAAAGTATTTTAAAAAAATAAAAAATAAATCCAAAATTAATAAAAAAACATAATTAATTTAATATTTTTTTTAAAAAAAAACTAAAAGAAAAAAAGGAAAGGATCACAGTGGAGGCCCCCTCCACCTCTGGCCGCTGAGGGAGTCTGGCTGCCCAGAACTGGGCGGCTAGCAGAGGGAGGAGGAATCCCTCCTCCACCCCGGCTCTGGGGCAGTTGGGGGACCTCCCCATCCCGCAACAATGGGGGCCAGAGGCCCCTCTACCGTGAAAGGATCGGAGGCCTCCGATTTTTTTTTTTAAATATTAAATTAACTACGTTTTTTTATTATTAGTTTTAGATTTATTTTTATTTTTGCTTATTTAATGACATGTGTCACATTGCGATCGGACAATATTTTTTTTAATCGAGCTATCCATTTCCTCGTGTATGCCGTTAATCACGTGTGCATTTTCGTCCATTAAGTTGACCTCATGATCTGTATGACATTGAGACTAAACCCAGAAATATTTTTAAAGAAAACTGAACCCTGAAAATCAATCTGAGAAAAGGTGAAACTCCGTAAACTTGTGAAGTAATTTAGCCTAAAAAAACAACAAAGAACAAGAAAACGAAAGTCCCTTGCAAGAGGAGCCCCCGCAACTGACTCCAAAGACTGAGCCCATGCTGGTTATGGGAGCTACAAGATGATCTGAATGTGGGATTTCTTTGGTAGAGCTTGAATCAGTGCAAAGGTAGTCGCATGAGAGATTGTTTTTTATGTGCTCGAGGTATCAGGTTGATACTTTTACTATTTTACAAGTTCTAAACTAACCGTGTACAGAATTGAAGGGCCGACACTATGCGCACCACCTATGGGAGATTACCTTGAGGGACACGTTTAGGCGAGAGGCGGATGCAGGGGGCGGCCGCCACCCATTGGACAGGGAAAAAAAATTTAGATGTAATTTTTTTTTTTAATATAAGTTGGTCTGGGCTTATGGGAGCCCGATCTCCATAGGCCCAGACCAACCTTGGAGCGCCTGGGCCTTTGGAAGCCTGACCCCCATTGGCAGAGGTGGATGCAGGGGCGGCCGCCACCCATTGGACGGGAAAAAAAATTTAGATGTTTTATTTTTTATTTTTTTAAATATAAATTGGTCTGGGCCTATGGGAGCCCGATCCCCATAGGCCCAGACCAACCCTGGAGCGCCTGGGCCTTTGGGAGCCCGACCCCCATTGGCCCAGGCCAGTCAAACCAGGCTGGTCCAGGGTTGGCCTCGTTTGACTAGGCCTAAGCTGTGGACTGCCCCTTTTGGGTAAGATGCCATTGACTTGCTGGAAGAGGCGATCTATATGTATAGCTGAAAGTTCACGAAGGCCGTCCAATGAATTACCCATTACGCAATATAAGATTAATGGGTAATCTGGGCCTAAACAAAACAAAATATATATGCTTGTCAAGAAATTACAGAACTGAAAAAGCTTAAAGCGAAGCAAGCCTGGTCGACATTGCTAAATCTGTGTCATTGAAAAGCCCAGAGAGATATAGATCATAGAAGCAGCGTTCACGGAACATTTTTCACACTCCCTCTGTTTTGCGATACATTTTAAGATTTTCTACTTGAATGTAATAGTTGCTTGGGAAAAGAAAAAATAAAGAAAAATGCTTTCTGTATTTTGTTTTCAATAACTTGTGCACTATGGAAGTGTTTAGAGGTTAAGCAGAACAAACACTATGGTCCATTAACACAATATTAGCAACTCACTTGAGAGGACCTTACTCTCTCTCCAGACAGTGTCCGGTCCCGACTCCCTCATCTGCGAGAATTCCGCATTCCCTCAGACCCTCACTCAGTAGCGTTTGCAGTATTAAACCTTTAATTTCTTTAGTTAATAGTTAGTTAGGAATTATAATGATTAATGCATACAACATAGTTAATTTATTGAACAATTAGATTTAGAGAAATTTATAGTTAATAGATTTAGGGCACCAGCTGTTGGAATCGTTATAGTTAATGATTAATACTGATTTCTCAAATCATGAGAAAATAGAATCAGCTGTTGGAATCCTTACAATTCCATCCAATTCATTTTCCAGAAGCATGCTAGAGAATCGAAAGGGGTGCTTCAGGGGTTTAAGACTAGTTTCTCTGAAGAAAAGTGAACTTCCCGAATCGTCGAACTTAGAGAGTAATGATTTTGAGTCACTCTCTGCTGCTAGATGCTGTGTTTTCAAAAGATCAAACAATAAGGTAATTTATTTAGGTCGCTTAATTGTGTATATGATTTATTGTTTCATCATAACTATAGTTTCTTTACTTTTTGCTCACTGCAAAGCTTGGATTTCTTGTTATGCTAAGGTAGAGTCTAAGTTCTGCTATCCTATTGTGAGTTGTGAAATTGTTTAGTATGGTAAAAATGCTTTAGAGTTTGAAATTTTGTGAGTTGTGAAATTGTTGGAGGATGAGATTGAATTGATTTGGATATCTTAGGGCTATAGAGGTTTCTACCTAGAAATTTCTAATTTTTTTAATTTTTTTCGAAAATAAATAGAAACCTACTCATATTTTTGGGTCCCGAATTAATTATTTAGCTGATTTTTGTTTGTTTAGGGTTGTTCATGCCCTTGAATTTCTGTTGCTCAAACTATCATTTTCTTATATATATATAAGATGCAAATTAGTAGGATCTAATTGCCACTTTCAGTCTTAGTAAATAGTATGTACGTGTATTTTAAAAATTTTAATGTTTTTAATCCTTAATTTTCGATATTTTAATTTTAAGACACTTTTTATATTACGTTGGAAAAAAAAATTTGTCATTTCGCCTTATATGTTTGACCCCCTTCAAATCGGATCCTGGATCTGCCACTGGTTTAGGCTTGTAAAGTAGCTCCCATATTAGTTTTGACGGTTTTTCTAGTGCAAAGCTAGTCGTCTAATTTGTCTATCAATAAATTATAATAATCAAATATATGGTTGTTTATCCGATGACATTATTTATTAGTGCTATTTTTCTTAGCTGATGTCTGTGATGTGTACTCTAATGGTGTTGTACACCTCTTAATTTTAGTCAATGGTTTAACATTTCTATTTTTTAATATATATATTAATAAAAAAGGTTGCATCATCCATTGTATTAAAAAAAAACTTTTTTTTACATCCAAATCACTTTCCCATAAACGTGCGGGCATTTCAAGGAGGCGCTATATTAATTATTAAAGGGACATGTATGCAAATTAACCATATATATAGAACTTTATTCATACAGTAAGATAGACCTACCCGGCCGTTCGTGAGCTTGAATCTTTCATTCGTCAACGTAATATGATATAGAACCAAAGGGCACAACACGTTCAGTTGGTAACTATTTAATATAATTATGAGATATAGATTGGCGTATATAACAAGTTACAAATTTGTATATTATAGCATGTTCTTTTCTCATCAACATGCATGACGACTGAAACTTGTTATTTATTAAGGTCCGGACATAAATATTATATGGTCTAAATTTGAAGCCACCTGATCGGCAGTGCCGGTATTATGTAGTTCCGGACAATGTAGTGCATGCGTGTTAAGAATCAGACTGGAACATGCATGCCGCAAGGGGCCGGCCCGAAAGTTGGGATGGATCATTCGGCCAAAGTTATATACTCTTTCATTAATTATAATCCATCCTTCGAATGTATACAAAGAAAAAGGCTAGCTAGAATGACATCTCATCGCTTTTTCTAATCAGATATAGTGCGTGTGCAAAATTTGGGTGGGATCGGACTTCCTTATATATTATATAAGTCATAGGAATTTCCATATATTTCATGATATAATACATTATTAATATATGTTTCAATTTTTATTCATTAGACTAGCTACCAGATGGACCTATAATCAGAGGGTTTTGAATATACCTCCAGTTATAAGAATTTAATTATCTCATCGATCAAAGATGATCCTGAGTTTATTGTGGTTATAATGTTTCTTCTTCTTCTTCTTCTTTAAAAAAATAAAAAAATAGAAGAATCTCAAGTACGTCATATATATATAGTACAAAACAAGAAAATTAAGGATATTTGGAATTTTTACACACTCTAAATACTTGCATACATTGTAAGTAAGTCAGACAATTTGAATGAATCTCGAGCAACGTCAATGCTTTGCATAATGTGTTTTATATATGCTTATAGTATTATTGCGGTAAAGGCTTTGCTACAGTCTTCATAGGTGGACACTAGTCAAACTGTCAAGGTAGTTTGAGCCCATGAGGTAAAAGGGTTCGGAAAGAAGGTTGGTGGAATAAGCAAGAAGTACGACTCAGCAAATAATTTCTATTTTTCCAATTGCCTTCCTTTTCTGGCACGGGTCATCAAATTAAGTATCTGAACGAACGCTAATCGATCAGTTCCAATACCTGCCTTCTTTGACTTCCAAGCATCTTCATGTTGTCGATATATAGAGGTTCTGCTTCAATAACTTCAAAGCCAAGACTGCTTTGCTTCTTCAGGTGGTTTATAAGGACGAAGCTACAAGAAAAGCTTATACACAGCTAGCTGCAGGTTGCGTTGTCTGCGTCAAGTTTTGAGTGAGTTAATAGCAAACATCATATATATACTATAATACGTGCATGGGATATATATATGTCCTTCTACCCCACCACGTATAAAGAAAAATCAATTGCGAGACATATGTATATGTTGTGGGAGAACGTTTAATTACTATATATATATGTAGAATTGGGAAAACCAAACTATATATATAGGAGTACAAAGCTAGTAATTAATTTGCAACCACAATGCATTAATAGGATTATTACTGAGTTTTTCTAAAACTTTCATTAGGGAATGAGGAGAATAATTTTGCTACACTGGCGGAAGTGATCACAAGGCCTCTCTCTTGATCAAGAAGAGAAAATCGATCCCAAAGATAAAAGTTACTGTAAGGCCTTCTAATTAGCCAATTAGAGTAAGTTAAATGGTCAATATTATGCCTAACTAGTTGACTACGTCCGAATCAGCTAGCGCCAGATCACTTCCAAGATCTTATATGCCAATCTCTAATTAGGCCCGAAGCAAGCGCGTTAAGCTTCAAGCATTGAAATAATCGTATTACAAAAAGTTTCAAATTGCCATTATTCTTAAGCTAAACAAGATTTGTGGTGCATATTGCCTGATTGACTGATTGTCAACATTAAATGAATCGGGAAATTATTTGTCAAGCTCTTGGAATTTGAGGTTTTACAGGTTGATAACCTATTGCTTATAGTATTACGAGTTTATTAATGGCAGATCATGGCATTCAATATGAATACAGTTTAATGTTTTCTATTGCTAGTTGCAAATGAATATCCCCTTTTTAATTTTTCTTTGTTAGTACATAGACAAATGATTAACTTAGCAATTTCTTTTTAGTTTAAGCGTTTAGACTAAAAACAATTCGTATAACATACGATGATCAGAACAATGTCGTATTACATCAACTGGAAACGTTCTTTAAATTTGATCATCAACATGATACGAAATCGAATGGGACTTTATCAAAAGCTTGAAACTGGCATATCTATTTGACATTGGGGGCATCAATATAATACAGTCGAACTTTGAAGTCATGCATTCGGGCATGCAGTTGCCAGTATTCTGTGGTTTGGACAGAGCAGTACATATTTAAGAGTAAAAAAGATGCAAAATTTACTCACAACGTTGGGAGTGGGCTAAACGAATCTGTTAGCACTTAGCTAGACAGCCTGCGCCCTCTTCATAATCGTGTTTTATATATATTTACCAGAGCACAATCAGCACATGCTCGAGGCTAACAAGAGTAGAGGCATGTCTCCTAGCTACCCAATATTATCCAATAGACCAAAAAGGTTATCCCACATAATTGCTTTAATTAATTTCTTAATCAGATGCGTGTGCAAAATCTAATTGGACTTCCTTTAGTCACATCAGTTTTCGTATAAACAATTGTCGTCACGCCGAATTGCAGGCAACAAAAAAGATAATAAAAACGACACATCTTAGACATCCCAACGCATCAAATACAAGAAAAAAGGGATCAAAACGAAAGAAAAGAAACGTTAGCCACAGTCGGCACGCAATACCCAATCGATGCAGGTCTATATCGAATCGATATCTCTAGATTCAGGGAGGTATACCTTGTTATACTTGTCATTGAGTTAAAGTTTTTATAGCTCGAACGAATCCTGATATAGCGTTAATGACAAGATGGCATTCTCCTAAAGTTTAGATAAAGAGAAAGGGGGTTGTTGGGGACTGGGGAGTGATCGAGCACTAAAATCCTGGGCAAAGTATAATTCTTCTTTATTAATCTTCCTTTTCTGACAAGGGTCAGCAAAGAATCTAACTGATAAATTGAGATACGTGCCTTCTTTGACTTCCAAGCGTCTTCATATTTTCCATATAGATGAACATGTGCTAGCTGTTTCAATAACTTCAAAGCCAAGACTAGTAGTAGCTGTGTCTTCTGGGGGTTTAGACGAACCTACAAGAAAATAAATGTTATCGATTGGCAATGTTTGTCTTCGCAAATTGGTGGTTTATGGTTACGTTGCCCGCATCAGGGTTTTGAGCGGAAGTGCAAACATAAGATGCATATATGGAATAAGTTCTTTCATACCCACACCGGGTTAGAAAAATCCACTGAAAGTTAAAAGTGTCATATTTTCTTCCATGACTCATGCACCCTGCAGTTGCATGTGGGCGAAGTTTTTACTCTCTAAAAGTGAGAAAAAGTAAATAATAAACGATATAGAATCCTAGTTATCTTGCACGTACTCCACCACCATATTACGAATATGTACTATTGATCCGCACGTAGAATCATTTTTCTGATTGTGCAAAGTGGGAAGGCCTCGGTGCTAAAGCAGGAAAAGAGAGAGAGAGAGAGAGAGAGAGAGAGAGAGAGAGAGAGAGAGAGGGAGAGAAAGAACTGTGGTAAGGCCTTCGAAGCCAAGAAAAGGGATTAGCATGGTGATTGTGCCTAACTTGAGTAACCGAAATTCCGTCAGCATTAGAGACCGTTGTAATATGCCATCACTTTGGGAATTTCACTACGCATGCCAATCTTGAAGGGATGTAGCACTTTCCTTCAAGCATTACTGCATTAAATTAATCTTCATATTCTCCTCCCCAAGTTAAACGAAATTTTCATGCCTGATTCAGTAATAACGAGGAAAAAAATGAACCACAGACTCAATCCGTATAAGTTGGAATATCGGGCTTTACATATGAGGCCGGTTATTGTGTGAGTGAGGTTATTGTGTGAGTGTGTGAGTGGGCAATAACTTGGCCAAATAACTCAAGTCATTGTGAAAAAACATAACACAGGTACACCCTGAACAAATAAATATAAATGGGTAACGAAATTCATTTATTTCATTGCCCATAGTGTTAAGAAATATAATATTCTGATGCTGATCTTACAGGTTGAATTGTATAATATTCCTTATTAAGCTCCGACTGCCATTGAACCGTAGTATAAACAATCCCTTGTCAATATGGGCAAAAGTTATTGTGTGATTGAGGTTATTGTGTGAGTGTGTGAGTGTACGGATTAGATTAGAAGTTGAGAAATTTAATGGCTGAAAAAATGTCACGTCATTTAGTGAACCCGACCCACAAACTCGACCAGCGAAACAGACCCGATTTCATTAAATGACATGATATTTTTTCATCCATTAGATTTCTCAACTTCTAATCTAATCCGTACACTCACACACTCACACAATAACCTCAATCACACAATAACTTTTGCCCATATTGACAAGGGATTGTTTATACTACTGTTCAATGGCAGCTGGAGCTTAATAAGGAATATTATGCAATTCAACCTGTAAGATCAGCATCAGAATATTATATTTCTTAACACTTTGGGCAATGAAAATAAATGAATTTCGTAACCCATTTATATTTATTTGTTCAGGGTGTACCTGTGATTATGTTTTTTCACAATGACTTGAGTTATTTAGCCAAGTTATTGAATAATACAGCAAATTTGACCCATCTTATTAGGTTCGCATGATCAGTGTTTTGGAAAAGTACTATTATATATGGTTGCTGGATATAATAGACAATTTCTTCATTCTCACAATCTGGTATTGGATTGTAGTTGTAAATTCAAAGGAAGAAAAGGTAAACGAAGATTGAGTGGATCAAACGTTTGACTATCCATCTCTTCAATGCAGTCGATGGTTTCTCAAGCAGTGTATATAAAGCACGCTTTAGGAGTCATCCTTTCAAGGAGGTTTAGCTTGAAGAAAAAGATGAGTAGCATAGCCAAAAAATGGAAGAGCCTCAGTGGCCAGAATCATTGGGAGGGTCTGTTGGACCCTCTCGACATTGATCTTCGTCAGTACATAATTCACTATGGAGAAATGACTCAAGCAACCTATGATGCCTTCGATACAGAGAAGGTATCTAGGTTTGCAGGAAGCAGCCTGTATGCGAAGAAGGATTTCTTCTCAAAGGTGTGGTTAGAGAACGCCAATCCTTTCAAATATAAGGTGACCAAATTCTTCTATGCAACAGCAGATATCAAAGTCCCTGACGCGTTTATCATCAAGTCGTTATCGAGGGAGGCATGGAGCAAGGAATCGAATTGGATGGGGTATATTGCGGTAGCCACGGACGAAGGGAAAGCCGAGTTAGGGAGGAGGGATATTGTGATTGCTTGGAGAGGAACAGTGCAGACCCTGGAGTGGCTTAACGATTTTGAATTTAGTTTGGTTTCAGCTTCAAAAATGCTTGGATCTGGGGGTCATCCTAAGGTGCAGCATGGTTGGTATTCCATTTACACTTCAGAAGACCCTCGTTCGCCCTTCAATAAGACTAGTGCCCGAAACCAGGTAAATTTGGATAAGTTCTTTGTCCATCAGTTTAGAATCTAATCAGGATGGTTATTGATTATAATTGTATGACAGGTTATAAGATGATTGAAACTCATCCATGAATTTGGAACGAAAATCTGACAACCAAACTATTATATTCGTTTATACAGGTTCTTGGCGAGATAAGAAGACTATTGGAAGAATTCAAGAACGAGGAAGTCAGCATTACTGTTACTGGCCACAGCTTGGGTGCATCGCTTGCAACTTTAAATGCGGTTGACATAGTTGCCAATGGATTTAATCAGCAAAAAGACCATCAAAAGAAAGCTTGTCCAGTCACAGCAATAGTATTTGCCAGCCCCCATGTGGGAGACTCGAACTTCAAGAAGGCGTTCTCTGGATATCAAGATCTTCGAGCCTTCCGTGTCCGTAATGCTCCAGATATTGTTCCTGATTATCCCTTCATAGGCTACTCAGACGTGGGAGAAGAGCTGGAAATTGATACTCGCAAATCGAACTACTTGAAGAGTCCTGGAAATCTGGAAACATGGCATAACTTGGAGGGTTACCTGCATGGAATAGCAGGGACACATGGGAGTAAAGGAGAGTTCAAGTTGGTGGTTCATCGTGATATTGGACTTGTGAACAAGACGATGGATGGTCTGAAAGAGGAGTATCTTGTTCCAGAATCATGGCGATGTATTCAGAACAAAGGCATGGTTCAACTGGCGGATGGTTCTTGGAAATTAATGGATCACGAAGTAGAAGATCTTGATGTCGATCCTTGAATTAATGCTTTATAAGGTGTTACAATCAGTTATAGTAATTTGTCGCCAACTCGCCATGGATTGAAATAATATTGTTGTGTTATATGGAACAAGTTGCTCTAGGCAGCAATATCTTTGTTACAAGATCTAGGTAATGAATTAAAGCAGTGTAGGATTGAGAAATCCTAGCTAGCTAGGTGTTGAAAATTGGAAACTAGGGGACGTTATTTGTTTGTAATAATTAAGAACCTTTGTCTAGCTACCTGCACGTACGTACGTACGACTAAATAAAGAACCCTCTCTCTGGGTGGGACACAGATAAATTATGTATGCAAGAATGTTCTGTTTATCAAGCTTTCTCTCTCTCTCTGAATATCTCCCCATATCTCCCAATATGCCGATGACAGTAGTAAGTTAGCTCGTCTCCACTCTCCTATTCCCTTTTCACTGAAAACTATCGGGCGTAAACCTCGAGTCATGACATCAGTGCGACGTACGAAAAGCCGGAAAATAACCGCTTTCACCTCTTGAGAATTTTCTTTATTATTCTTCCTACAAGAATGCTAGCAACAGGCATCGCGCACATCCGAACATATTGTTGCTCAAGAAGTCATGGGTATCATGTTCAGAATAGCCACGGAACAAGGATTAGAATCAACATGCAGGTAAATCGATGGATGACTTGGGTTCTAAGTAATAAAGGCGCCCATCTCTCTACAAACATAAGTATAGGCTAGTCATCATTTCAGAGTATGCTGGACACAGCCGAAAAAGTTGGTAACACGGGGAAGGCGGCAGCACGTGTCGCTTCCAAAAGGGACTCCAACAGTAGAAGAGTGCACGGTATCAAAAGAGGAGCTCACACAAAATGATAATTGGTTGGTTACGTAGCAACAAAGAATGTGGGACAAACGACAAGAGGATGACGACAGAGAGGCAACGGCCTCACACGAAGTGCATGACCTTTGGATTACAGGAAACGCATGGAAGAGACCAAGATGACAAACATTGCGTCTCCAAAGTCAAGATTACGAAACCGGTTGCTGCCATGCACAAATCTAATGAACTGGGAAATTGGATATAGGTGGCATTCGCCTTCTTTTAATACCTTAATCATTTTATGGAAGCGGATAAACTAATTTTTGGTAACGATGAAATTGTATTGAAATTTGTGTAGAAGTTATTGAAGTGTAAAAAAAATGTAAAATAATATTTTTTTATTTATAATATTTATTAAAATTTCGAATTTATTTTTTATTTTTATTGCAATATAAATATTTGAAAGGTATTAAAAAAAAGGAGAAAAAGACAAACGACTAATGCGGTTAAAAAAAAAGAACACTAAAGCGTGATTGATGCCTACTGACAAGCTGCAGGGTATCGCAGGGGAAGGGAGAAAAATTGCAGCTGTATATTTAATGGTCGGATGAAATGACCATCGCCCTCGACCAAAGCCTTAATGTTGGATAAAGCAGTTGAGGTATTTCGTCTATTCACATGTATGAGTGGTTAATGCCCTGAACGTGTGTGACCATGTGTTTTTTCAAATTTCGGTTTTACCCTTCGATCTTTGTCTTCAAAGAACCACATGAGGGTATATAGGTAATTTTCCATAAGTATGGTCATGGTAAAAATGAAAAATAATTATTTACATCTTAAATTTTAACATGTTCGGTTTAAGTTGTAGTAAGTTGAATGCAAATTTTAAAAATATTTGTGAAACCAACGACCCTCAAGACTCACATGGTGATGTCCCAATAAACTTAAATGACTTACATCGAACTGATAAGCTCAGTTTCCCTTTTTTGAGAATTTTTTTTTCTTTTTGCAGTGAGAGAGTCACTGGCCCGGGTGCACTTGCTTCTGGACTACTCAAATATCAAACCATAACTAATGGAGCCGCAACAGTCTAATAGAGGGCCAGAGAAATTGGCTCAGGGTCAGGGACTCTTCCCGTGGATCGTAACTTGGCCCAGGTAAGGCAGGACACTAATGGGTTAAATGGAGAGAGGCATGGGGTCCGAAGCCCATTAATTGTCTGCATAAGTTGGGCTCATAGCAAATGAACTGCAGCCCTTTCATTTGCCCCTAAATGGGCTCATTAGGAGCACACAGTCTCAAAGATTTCTGATCCCTTTTAAATGGGCTCATTAATGAAATCATCATCACTTGTCATCAGCCATACACTTCTATTGATCACGACCGGCTCACTGTGTTAATTTCTCCCTCATGTATATATCTCACCCGGCATTGTGGCATGCATATATGTATGACGCAATTAATTAATGGACATTGGGTTGACTCGGCCAAGTCAGTCATAGAACCATGGAATATCAATTAATGAAGAGAACAACGGGTCAGTCTCAAATCAAAAAAGACAAGTAGCTAGACTTGTCCAGCCAGATCAAACAAGTTCTAGTTCTAGGGAAGAGCGCAGCTGATCATTAAAATGGGAAATTTCCAAGAATACGATTAAGGGAGGAAAAAGCAAAAGCAAACCAAAATGTTGAAAAAGTATAACAAAATTCTAATTCCAAGTTCCCAATTCGGGATTTCTCCACCAAGAAAGAAGTTGTAGATTAATATTGACCCTATCTCTAGAATTCGTGTGAGAAAAGGCCGCGCAGGTCAAGTTCCAAAATACTGCCAACGCAAACAAGTACACGATGAGTTTCAAATTATAAATTAAAGACTAGTTTTCGCTGAATCGCCCGCGGCCTACTCATGCATCTCAAATGGGCTCCGTGATTCATGTAGATCTTAATGGACTAGTACTACTGCAGGAACGTGGTCAAAGGCGCTCGGTAAAGACTTCTATTATTGAAGCAGACACACGATCATTAATTGTTCATAGAGAATGGAGAGTTGGTTGGAGATCTCTAATTTTTTTTAATCATGACGTTATATTGACATCGTCGGTGGCAAACATCACCATGATACACAACATCGCTGTCAAATCCTTAACAATACTGGTGTTATTGGACTTCTCTCAATTTTTACCTCTTTAATTACTGATCATACCCCTACTTGTAAGTTGTAACAATATGATTTTCTTTCTTTAGTACTTGTATGAGTCGATTCAAAGCTTTGTGGTTGCCGCAAGACATACCTCACATATGTGTCATTCTGACGTAAATATGATATTCCTGATTTTTTTTCCTTAGCATGATATTCCTGATTTGTTCATTCAATCAATGATTCAAGCAGTCCTTACTGGCAACTTGAACCGTGTAAAGAGGGTTCTCAGCATAGAAAAAGTAAAGGGAAGACTCCTCGCTCGTCTTTTCTATGGTAGTAGTACACCACTGGGGTACCGTCTAGCGCAAAGTAAGCGCGGCACAGACAAAAAAATCTTTAATTTGTCACGAAATCCGTTGGGAATAATTTTTTTTTCTCTATAATTGCAGTTTCGCATTTCTCTCTCTCAATAATTCCAAGGATAATTTATAATAAGATGTTACTATGACATAGTCAAGATCGAAATGTTCTGATAGAGATTTTTTTATACTAAAAAAATGTATTTGGGTGGGTAACTTATAAACATTTTATAAAATCTAAAATTACACATCCTTAAAAAAAATTAAAAAAACCTAGACACCAATAAAAAGAAACCCTGGTAGAAGTAATCATTAAGACAACTTGCTTACCTAAAAAGTAAAATGTCATTTATTATGACGGTTAAGAATCAAGATCCTAATGGATGGAGATCACCTGTAATTTGGTGACCGTTGCAGTGTAATTAGAAGAGAGAGTGATGAGAGGTGTGGGTCTCATCCTCCTCGTGTAATACCCTAGGTATTGCAGATGAGCCTGATCCGATCTTAATTCATATATAGTTACGGCTTCTGCTTCCGTATTCATGTTAAAAAATAAAATTTGTGATTTTTGTAACAATTTAAACTTTAAAGATAAATAATATATAGTTTATTGTAATATCAAAGTCAAAGTCGAAAGTCGTGAGACTTGACATTATACGTTATTCCTAATCTAATTAAATATTACATATATAATGGGACCCACACACCTCTCGTTATTCTCTCCTAAGGGCTCATCGTGCAATATCTTAGGTATTGCAGATCGAGGAGTCTGATCCGATCTTAATTCATATATAGTTACTGCTTGTATTCATGTTAAAAAATAAAATTTGTGATTTTTTTAACAATTTAAACTTTAAAAATAAATAATATATAGGTTATTGGAATATCAAAGTCAAAGTCAAAGTCGTGAGACTTACATTACACGTTATTCCTAATACAATTAAATATTACATATATAATCTATCGACGCTTTAGGCCGAAACTAGCCCTCTCACAGAACAAGTGGATGTGGATCTGCATCATCAAGATGGACCATTGGACCGTATAATTTTGAATGCTACTTTGCCAGTTTGCCCTGTCAATTGTCATAAAAGCCATCAATTAAAGTCCAAGAAAATGAAAGCAAAGCAGGCCGATATGTAGCGAAGCGTGGAAACCAATAATTCTTAGTTGAAACTCCCAAGTTTCAGGATCTTGGCAATGTACGTCTTCCTTCTTTGTTTTTCCCTAGCCTTTTTAAGGTAGTGTTAATTAAGTACCCAAGGTAGTGTCAAGTACCCATTTCATTCTTAAGTAACAAATCATTTTTTGACTTTTAAATTGATAGTTTATAATTTTTGTCAAAAAAAATCTCTCTTAAAATATCATTATCAAAGTTAAAATTCCTACTTCAAATCTAATTATAAGTTAGACACGTGTTACCCAGAATTAGAATCACGTGACTTATAAATTTTTTAATTTTTTTTTTATTTTTAAAATATTTAAAATATTTTAATTTGTCACATAATTTTTTTTAAAATGATTTCTGTAACAAAAATTACGAACTCTCTCACCTTTACTATCAATTTAAAAAATCAAAAACTATTTTATTAAAATGAATCAAATATTCCACATAACTCTTTAAAGTACGTGTAATTCCTTGTTAATTGGATTGGCTGCAGTCGAGGCCTTCTCGAATTTATAGCAACTTTCTTTGAATTACTATAATAGAAGGTTCTACAGTCCAGTCCGGACAAGATTCCACGCTGGTTCCAGGGATTACAAATTCTGAACAATTTTCCAAAATGCGCCCATGCAAGACCGGAATTGATCCACTTGATCGAGGCACGTTTAGCAGCCTGCATGAGTCTCAGTGAAATCTTTTGGCCTTGCGTTCGTTTACTCATACGAACAGAAGATTCTAAGTCTTCTCACAAACAGTCCAACTCATCTAGCAAGTCTAGCTACTATATACCTTCGTCAAGGACGCACTCGCCCAAGCGCAAGTCTATGAAAAAGCCAATATTTCTGCGAATATATATTGACCCAAAATAAACAATTCGGAACCTAATTAATATAGTTAACTTATTAAAATGCACAATAAATATTTTTTACACCCTTCATTTATGAGGCTTTTGACACTATAATACAACTTGTAAGAACACAGTTTAGACCCAAAACTTACCTAGAGGGGGTGAATAGTAAGTTAAAAAATTATCACTACTTGATACACCCTTATGCGGAAAACCTTATACAAATTTTTTAACAATAAAGATTTTTGAATCGTCCAGATCTGGAAAATCTCATACAACGCAATGAATGACAGACAATCAATATTGTTTAGTCAATTCTAACACTTCTAAGATTGCTCTGTTAATAACCCAAACACTTAGAGTGCTGAAAAACGTTGGTGTAATCTTTTAATCCAAGAACCACAATCTAGCTATCAAGATTCAAGTTTATATTGAGCTAATCAATTTCTTAGCAATTATTAAAAAGAATCGAAACGCAAACAATCACACAAAACACACGAGATTGTCTACGAAGTGGAAAACTCTTTGAAAGAACTCTTTCAAAAGAGAAAAACCAATCCGGCCTCACCGCCGGTTAACCAATCCACTAGAATGAGAGATACACTTACAGTCGATGACTTTGTTTACCACAAAACCTTTGCTACACAACAAATCCCGAAAGAAGCAATTCGAACGACCCGCTCGAACCCGCACCAAGCAGTAGAATCCAAAACATTTGGATCTCTCTCACTTCAATGAATCTTTATCACAGCAAACTTGCTTCAGGATGATTGAATCTTCAATCAACAAACGACGGAACTCCGAAGTTTTCTCACTGCCACAGTGGTAATTCGTTGGTGGTGATTAGTTCATTCAACAGCACATGGAAGGAGGCAACTCTCTTGAATCTTCACCTTCTCAAGAACAATCTTTCTTCAATTCATCACAAAACTCTCTCAAGAAGGCTTCAAACCGTTTCAGATCTGTTTCTCAAATATTTCGCCACAGTCGTATCTCACCAGCAACTCACAACTCCTTTTTATAACCCCTGGGTAAATCCACGTGTGTAACAAATCATTAAAACTCCGCGTTTGGGCTTGAGCCTCAGGCTAGCTCCAATTTATAACGTGAATTCTTCCGGCTCGCCTCAAGCTAGCTCAACTAGCACTTAACCTCTTTAACAAACCTTTAACTACCAGATTCCTTCACAAACGATTTTTATCTTCCGTTAACTGCTTCAACAAACTTCAAACTTCTTCACAACTGACTTATTTCTTCTGGAAACTACTCCAACAACTTCCATTATTCTTCACAACTGAATTATTCCATCTGAAACACACTTTAACAACTTCTAGATTTCTTCACACTTGAATTCTTTCATCTGAAGCACATGTACTTGGTCATCCACATTCAAGACACGTTTCTTTACAACATACATGTCACGGAATAAAACCAACATCTAACTTTAGGAACTAACACAACTTATTATTTTTATCGCATTATACCAATACTTTGCACCCTCCCTTTCAATTTTTGTCAATTTGAATGCTATGTGATATTTTGGCATTTGAAATGAAAATTTTATCACCATTATTTTCTTGCGAGTGATATTTTTGTGAAGGTAAAATCGTCATTTCAAATATAAAAAAAGAGAGTAATATTCGTTAAAAGGAGGTTGCAAAGTGTTTGATATATCAATAGTTGGCGTGTAACAAAAATAAGAGTTTTGTGTAAAGTATTGAGACTCATGATTGAATGGTACAAAGTATATATTTATCCCTTAAAATATAAAAATTTTCATGCTCTAGATACCCCTGAGCATGAGATTCAGATCATAAGTTTGCCTTCAGCCAAAATTGAGAGTATTTGCCTTTTTTTCTTCCTAAAACTGATTGGATTAGCTAGCATGCCGTACTTCGAAAGTTTTCAGAAAAGTGAGAAAGCAATGTTCCTTACGTTTAATTTTCTTCACAAGTGCAGTAATGATCAATGACCTTGGAATTGAACGAGGAGGCAAAAGGATATACAATGTATGCCAATTGCACCGAATCAAAGTCAAATGCTTAGACAGGGTCCGCTTCACGAGTGATGGTGAGTCCATGGACCCTGACTGCTCTTTTCCCTTGCACTAAGACTTTCCTAACATGCAGAGGCCTATAAAGACATCATATTGTTTTGAATGACAAGCACAAAACTTAGGAAATCCCTCTCTCAAGGTCTCTTTGCTCTCTAGCGTTGCTCCCTGTTGAAGGAAAAAAAAATGCAAAGCCCAATAAGGTTTTCGAGTTGCCGAGGCGTGGCTTTTGAGATAAAACGGCCTCATGCGGATCCCTTTGCCATCACAGTACCCGCAGTGGACGAGTCCCCGGCCAACAACAAAATATTTTGGCTTGGCTCTTCCAAAGTGTTCCCTAATTTTATTCCCATGTCTTTAAGTAAAAGTAGCAGCCACTTCTGTGATCTTGACCTTGACGGAAATGAAGAAGATGTCGATTTGGAGGTTGCGCTAGAAGGGGAGGACGAGGCGAAACAGAAGCAAAGCCCTCTTCCACTTCTAGCTACAAGTAAGCGCGAACAACCATCAAAGCCTGTGCAAAAGAATAATTCGAGGCTGTCGATAATACTTCTCGATCAAGGGTTGTTCACAGTGTACAAGCGACTCTTTGCGGTTTGCTTGACTCTGAATATTACTGGCTTGGTTCTTGCAGCCACAGGGTATTTACCATATGCAAGGAGAAGGGCTGCGCTCTTCTCAATCGCAAACATACTTGCTCTGACACTGTGCCGGAGCGAGGCCTTCCTGCGTATTGTTTTCTGGCTCGCAGTGAAGGTCTTGGGCAGGTCATGGATCCCTCTGTTTCTCAAGACTGCCATCACATCTCTTCTCCAAAGTCTTGGTGGGATACACAGCGGCTGTGGTGTCTCATCGATTGCATGGCTCGTATATGCCTTAATCCTTACTCTCAAAGACAGAGAAAATACTTCCCCTGAGATCATAGCTGTAGCCTCCACCATTCTTGGCCTTCTTTGCCTAACTTCTTTGGCAGCATTCCCTCTCGTCCGGCATCTACATCACAATATATTCGAAAGAACCCACCGCTTTGCTGGGTGGACTGCTCTTGCACACCTCTGGGCCTTCATTATCCTCACAGTCTCTTATGATCCAAAAGCCAGATCCTACAGGAATGACTTTGGCTCCAGGTTAATCAAACAGCAAGAGTTCTGGTTCACAGTAGCCATCACTACGCTAATCATTTTGCCATGGGTGACAGTGAGACGTGTAGCCGTTAAGGTCTCCGGTCCGTCAAGCCACGCCTCAATCATCAAATTTGAGGGGGGAGTGAAAGCTGGCATATTGGGTAGGATTAGTCCATCACCTTTATCTGAATGGCACGCCTTTGGCATCATATCGGATGGAAAGAAGGGGCACATGATGCTTGCCGGCGCTGTTGGTGACTTCACCAAGTCCTTGATCTCGAACCCTCCTAACCATCTGTGGGTTCGAAAATTGCACTTTGCCGGCCTGCCTTACCTTGTTAACATGTATGACAGGGCTTTGTTGGTGGCAACCGGTTCAGGAATTTGCGTTTTTCTATCATTCCTCTTGCAGCCATGTTCAGCTGATGTGTGCTTGGTTTGGGTGGCCAAAGGAATTGAGGAAAACTTTGGAAAGGAAATCAAAGAGATGGTAAACGGATGGCCTAGAGAGAAGGTGATTGTCCATGACACAGCCGTGCTCGGACGTCCCAATGTGTCACAGTTGAGTGTTGATGCGGCTAGAAATTGGAGAGCTGAAGTTGTCATTGTTACCAGCAATCCAGAGGGAAGTAGGGACGTTGTCAATGCGTGCAAAGCGGTAGGAGTCCCTGCATTCGGTCCCATATGGGACTCGTAACACCACTCCGAATGACTGTAGTCACTATACAAAATAATGTTCGGTTTTCCTCTTTCCAAAAATATATGTGCGCTAGGTTTATTTCACTGTCATATTTCTCAAATATGTAAAAGGGCATTAATTACCCTGTTATGTTTTCCCCTCACTCCATCCATGATTCACCTACGAGATTTGTCTACGATCGATGCAAGTTTCAAAGTGGTCTTAAAAATAGTTACAGCGTTCATGTATTAACAGGTTGATTTTATCGTTGGCCCAGTATATGAGATCAAAACTAGTTTTTCATCCCAATTTTGGCAACGGGATTTGTAGGTTAGACTCCATCTAGACAATGCCGTGTGAGTTTAAAAAAGAGATCACTCCTAAAGAATGCGAGCAGCCGGCATTGATCGCACGCAAGAGTCAACGCTAAACCCATTGACATAGGCCCATACCTTATATGGTCACCACATGCACCGCTTTGACGTGCAGAAATAAAATTTAGGAGGTAGCAGTCGCCAGTCAGCGCTAAATTGGTCACCTCAGCGGCCATCCCCTCGATAGTTGTACGTCTGTACAATCTCACTGGAAAATTTTGGTGATACTGGCACGGCACCGGATTCTCGGTACTCGGTACCGGTGTAGGTTTCATTTTTTAACAAAATTGGAGTTTTTCCCGGTTTCCGGGATTTTTTTATTATAGTTTTTTTAGCTTTTTTTAATTTAGTTTCTACTAAAAAAAGTCCAGGTCTTGAGCATGTCTTGTACTGGATTCTAATTCTTTAAACATGAAATTCTATCATTTAATTGGTTGGATTTCTTTAGAATTAGTGATGCAACTAAGAATAGTCTTAATAAAAATTCATGTGCCTCCCATTGAGCGAGATAAATCAAAACAAAAAAATTGAGTAATACGATTAAATGTATGTTCAAACAAGCTTCCAACACTGCTTACTAACCAAAAAAACAAGTATCAAAAAAATGTTTATGCATTTTGTCTATTGTAATATTTGTGAGTCCTATTTGATTTTCTAGTTGTAATTAAGCTATTTTTCCTCTGCCATATATAAACTCGAGTTTCTAATAAAATTATTAAAAAAATATATACTGCATGCTTCTCGTATGCTTTGAATGAATCATTAATTTTTCACAAACATAGGCTTTTATATTAATTTATTTTGATCTTCTTACTATTTAAGACTTGTGAGAACAGCTTTAATCAATAACATCAAATAATTGGTATTTAATTCTCTTAGATCAGGTTTTATACATGAGGTTGTCGTTTGGCACAAGCTTGACCATCTTAATGAAACAAAGGTGTTAGTGCATTTTTGTATTGGCAAAATTCCGTGTCAAAAATTCAGACAGAGTCATCACGTGTGACTAGCGTTTGACAAGCGCTCAGTTAAAATTTCGATGAGCTCTTGACGCGCGCTCGAGCGACTTTTGGCAAATTTCAAAAATTGCTGATCAATTTTTGAATTTTCCTTGTGAAACCAAGTGAAACCCTACTAGGTTCTGAACATATTTTAAAATTGTTATTGATTTATTGATTAGAGGGAAAACATATATTCTCCCGTCTAAGTGTTGTTAGGGTCTAAACTAGATTTTTCAAAAGGTAATAGTTTCTACTTACAGTTACGTCTCTATTACTTTGGACTTTAAATTCTCATCTTATCTTTTAAGATGATCTTTAATTTTATTGATTTTGGAATTTGGATTTCATTAGTTTAGATGTTATTAATATGTGATTAATGGACCAAAAGAAAAAAGAAAACAAATACATTGGGCAAAGTGCGTAAAATGCTAAAAAAATTGCTCAATATGAATGTAAGATAACCGAAAACCGCTACCGCTAAACTGCCACCGCTAAGGACCGATTTTTGGCCTTAACGGTGTAGGTGACAATTTTTTCAAAACCGGCCTACCCGGGGTTGTGCAGTCCTAGATAGTTGATTCTATGCAGCCTAGCTACATGTCCCGTTGGGCCACCAAGATCCTCATGCGTGTGTATGCCCGTACTTGCAAGTTGCGAGCCACTCGACGAAATAATTCGGCGAGCCCTGCTTAACTGCTTAAAAATCCTGGCTCTCGAACTGTGACATGTGATTACTGTTAATTTATGATTTATGAACTATGATCTGTGAATCTGATAGTGTTAGAATTAGGGTTTGTGAATATGTGAATTGTGATGTGATATTTTGATTGGTGATTGAAATTTGGAATTTGTGAACTGTGTGATCTGAAAGTAAAACTTGTGATCTGTTTTGGAAATTCATAATTAATATTTGTGAATATGTGATCTGATCGGAATTTGGAAAATCTGAATTAGGGTTTCGAATTTGTGAATTGTGATCCATATTGGAATTAATATTTGTGATCTGTTTTGAAATTATATAATATTTGTGATCTAATATTCTGATTGGAATTAATTTTTGTGATATGTTTGGTTGTGTACGGGAGATTGGAGATGACAAGCTGATAATCAGAGATAATATTAGAGGATGTAATTGAATTTGTTTGGATTGAGAGATTCGTGAAACTGTTATATAAAATTTTGAGGATGAGAGGTTGATAATCGAAGATAATATTAGAGGATGTAATTGAATTTGTTTGAATTTTGTTGGTATGCTGCAATTTTTTTTTTCATTCTAATTCTAATTCTAAATTTAAATTTGTTATCTAATTTCGTACTATTTGATAATTTGGTTTATTCGATTAATTTTATACTCTTGTTTCTATTTTCGTAATGTTGATAGGGTGATGTTTTGGAAATTAGTCAATTAGAAATTTAGGTTCAAGTTAGGTGTTAGGCATTTAGTTTAGTCTTTAGAGTTTTAGTGACCATTCTTTAGTAGTTGATCATTAAATAGTATAGACATACATAAAAAGGCCATACAAAGTTAACACTACCATAATCAAGTATTTATGGCTGTGATGCTTTGAGGTTTTTACCAATATGGCTAACATTTTCTTCCTTTCAAGTTTCAATCAATTCTTTTTCCCTTGTCACTTGTGTAACTGTACATTTTGTCAATTGTCATTCTTTGATTTTGATTTGGGATGGTAAATTTGTATAATTTTTCTTCTATTAGTGTATTTATGATTCATTTATCTCTCATTCATTTTTTTGAAAGTATTATAAAAACTTAAACTTTTCAAGCACAACAAAATTTAAATGCATGGATCCAACATCCAAATTATAAAAACAGTAAATAAAATAATAATCAGTCTAAAACCCAAAAAACTGCGATATGGGCATGATCCAACTTGGGCAAGGGCTGGACCGTAGGGGATGCCAACTTGGGCTCCATGATTCACGTAGATCTTAATGGGAGACTTACAAAAATACCTTCCGAGTTCCAAGTAAATCGAGCAGACCACACATGTAATTAGATTTCACGAGGAATTTGATATAGTCGTATGACTCGATTCCATGCTTAATTATGGTTGCCGCAAGATACCTCACATATGTGTCATTTTGACGTAAATGTTTTTCCAATGTGCAGAGGGAATTAAATATGATATTCCTGACTCGTTCATTCAAGTAGTCTTGTTGGCAACTTGAACCGTGTTAAGAGGGTTCTCAGCACAGAAAAGTAAACGGAAGACTCCTCGCTCGTCTTTTCTCGGCCAGTAGTACCATCGGATACGGTATAGCGCAAGCACGCACGGCACAGACAAAAGTCCGGAAGAAAAGATCACCATAGAAAGGCGAAGACATTTTCTTATAATAATTAGTCACTGAAAACCGTTGTGACTTTATTCTCTATAATTGTAGTTTCGCAATTTTTCTCTCTATAATTCTAAGGATAATTTATAATAAGAGGTTACTATGACATAGTCAAGATCAAAACGTTCTGATAGAGATTTTTTATACTAAAAAAAAAGTATTTGGATGGGTAACTAATAAACATTTGATAAAATCTGAAATTACCCATTCTGAAAAAAATTAAAAATCTAGACACCAATAAAAAAACCTGGTACGTATACGTAGTAGTAATAATTAAGACGTACAACAGGCTTAATTACCTAAAAAGTAAAATGCCATTTATTATGACTGCTAACAATCACGATCCTTCAACCAGTGTCACATGCAGAGGCCTATAAAGACATCGTATTGTTTTCAACCAAATCCTAATTAGTATGAATCTGTTCAAGAGCATGTGCGGATTCAATGGGATGCGGGCGGGGGCGGCCGCCTCCACTGGCTCTAAAAATTCTTTGCGAATTTTTTTTTTGGTTATTAAGAAGCAGGCCCGCCCACACTGGCCCAGCCTTCTTCCAAGGCCAGTGGGGGCGGAACTGGGCCAGCGGGGGCACACTCACTGGCCCAGCGGGGATACACTCACTGGCCCAGTCTGTGTAGCCTAATTGCTTAATTTTTTTTAAATCAGAGGGTGAAATTACGCCGTTTCACCCTCTGATTTTTTTTAAAAAAATTACTCACGCCTCTCTCTCTCACTCTGCGATCTCTCCGTGTCTCCCTCACGCCTCAGCAGTCCCTCTCACTGGTCCATTATCACTTTAACTGCACTAATACATAAATTATGTAGGTCTTCACTAATTTATCATTTGTCAATTAGAAAGGAAAGCACATAAATACTATTTTTTATTAATCTAATTTATTACTGAGGTTATTTTTTAACGAGAAATAGTTGAGTGCACCAATACTTTTTGACAGAACAAAATTCATTATCTTCATATAGACATCAAACTCCATAATTATTGATGAGTGTTAAGAATTGTCTTTCTCATATGTTGATGGACATTTTGTTTTGTTTTGTTCTTTTTAGATAATGGATAGATTTTTGATAAAAAAAATCCACGAAGCATGGAGTCGTCTAATACTCCTAATGTGGCTACTACTTCTAATGAGGATTCTAGTTCAAAAAGATCTCGCCCTTTGTTGAGTTCGGATGATATTATTTCTGACCTAGGGTTGCGTAAATCTATTGACTTGTGTAGCACAGACCACACTTGCTATAATTAAAGACATTAAGGGTGAATTTTTTTGTCTTATGGTTGATGAATCTCGAGATAGTTCAGTGAAGGAGCAAATGACAGTGGTTTTGAGATATGTGAACAAAAGTGGATAGGTGATTGAACGATTTCTTGGTGTGGAACATGTTACTGACACATGCTACCAGTTTTAAAAAACTGTTATAGATAAATTGTTTGTAAAACACGGGTTATAAATTGTTTCTTGGTATGGATAAGTGTATTTCATTATTTTTAATATTTTTAGTTCTTAATTTGCGATATTGTAATTTTAAGACACTTTTTACATTATGTGGAAAAAAATTCTGGTCATTTTTCCTTAGAAATTCGACCCCACTCATTCTATATCCTAGATACGCCACTGTTCAAGAGCAGTGATTTCATTTTGTATAGCTTCTCTCCAGGCAGATATTTTGACTGCTTGGTGATAAAACTTGGGTTCAACATGACTCGAAACAACTAGGGTATAAGCTTTTGTGTGATGGTGACAGATTGTCATAAGAAATGTAAGATGAAAGAGGATAAATAGATGAAGAAACAGACCCAGAGTATCAACAGCAGATGAATAGAAGACATATTGTGAATTGCTAAAAGCCACTTGAGCTAGCTGACAATGGTAATTTTGCATATAATCAGATTGTCTTCGAATCCTTGATGATTTTCTAAGTAATGGCAGAGTATCAGAATTTGAAAGAGAAATATTAGCTTAATCAGTAGCAGTAGTTGGTAAATTCTGTTGTGATATTAAATCTGGTGTGATGAGTGGAGAATTATGCGAAGGTGAAGCAATGTCATTATTAGGGATGAAAAAATGTAAATAATCAATAGGAATAGGAGGAGTTGGGAGAACCATATCAGAGAAAACATTATCAGTTGCTAAAGGTGAAATTTGCTAAAATGAAAAAATATTCTCATGAAAAATAACATGTCGAGAGATAAGAATTTTATTGGTAGAAAGGTCAAGTAGTTTCTAACCTTTTGTCCCCAAAGGATAGCCTAAAAAAATATAGGGAAGTGACCGAGGATCAAATTTATTTCGGGAATGAGATTGAGTAGAGGCATATGCTAAACACCCGAAGGTTTTAAAATATGCATAATCTGGTGGATGACTAAAAAGAAGTTCATAAGGTAATTTTTGTTGAAGTAATGGTGTTGGTAATTTGTTGAAAATATGGACAGCTATTAGGATGCAATTACTCAAAAAAATATAGGTAGATTGGCTTGAAACCGAAGGGATCTAGCCACATTTAGAATATGCTGGTGTTTCCTTTCAACGATTGAATTTTGCTAAGGTGTGTAACTACAACTCTTTTGATGAAGGATTCCATGAATATTGTAAAATTCGGTCATAGCAAATTCATGGTCATTGTCTGATCTAATGATTTTGATGGACTGATTGAATTGATTTTTGATCAAGTGATAGAATGACTGAAGAGAGGATCGAGTTTTAAACTTAGTTCTCATAAGGGATACCCATGTCACCTTGAAAAATCATCCACATTTGACAAGAAATATCTAAAACTATCATGAGAAGTGACGGGAAAAGGTCTCCAAATATCACAATGAATAAGTTGAAACATATGCTGAGTGGTAGAATTACTATTCGGGAAAAGAAGCTTTCTTTGTTTACTTAAGTGACAGATAGAGCAGTGTATAGGAGTAGATGTAGAATGAATATCAACATTAGGTAAACTTGATTTTATTAATTGCATTCGTGAGTCTGACAAGTGCCCCAATCGACAATGCCATAGGAAATTGGATTTAGGCAAACTGTCATTACAAGAAAAATTATGCGAAGAAGAAACAAAAGAATCTGCAATCTGCAATTGATAAAGGCCCTGATGCAGCTTAGGAATTCCAATCGTTCTCTAAGGAGAAAGCTCCTGAATATAGCAGAGGCCATGGAGAAAAATCAAACAACAGGAGAGGTCAGAGGTAAGTTTACTTGTTGATATGAGATTTACAGAAAAATAGGGAACGTATAACACATTTGTTAATACAAAACCTACTGTAAAACATATTGTGCCGATATGAGTGGTTGTTGACCATTCGACAATTTGACTTGAATGTGGACAATAGAGACAATATAAGTTAGAAGTTTGAGATCACTGACCATATGGTTAGTGGCTCTCGTATCAATGAGCCAAGATTTTGATGATGAAATAGATGAACTTGGAGATACAGTGAAAACAGATGAAAGAAGGTGATTACCTGAAAAAATTGATATGAGAGACTGAGAAACAGATGTGTTAGAGTGAGTAGAAATGTGATTGACAAATGGTGAAGGTGTGGAGATGAGGGCTTGATGATGGAGAGAAGAGAACAAATTTTGGCACTATTCTTGAAGCATATCCAACCCGGGAGCTTGACTGACTATCTCCTGATCAATGGTAACAATTTGAGCAGAAGTGTTCTTGCCTTTAGTAAACTTAAAACCATGAGAAAATCCGTGCATCCTATAATATTTATCAATTGTATGCCCAATTTTGCCACAATGTGTACACTGAGGTTTATTAAAGGGCTTGCTACCTCCTCTAGCTCCTTAACCATTATCAAACTTAATAGCCATTATAGCAAGCTGTGGCCGATTGATCTGAGTACCAAGTTGTCCCTCTACTTACTTGTATGATGAGGGAAAAAACTTTGTTGATGTTAGGGAGTCGATCAAACAGAAGAATCTGACCACGAGCATGGGTGAACATGTAATCTAAACCCATCAAGAACTGAAGAATGAATTAACGTTCTTGGGTTGCAATAATTAACTTTTTTGTTTTACAGTCTGAGCCACATACACAGGTGTCAGTATGACAGTAAGCTTGCAATTCGTCCCAATAGAGTTTAAGTTTGGCAAAGTAGATGCTGACAGAGACATTGTTCTAAGTGAGAGTTGAGAAGTTTTGTTGAGTGTGAAATATACGAGAACCATTCGATTGACTCTCTTGAATTCTTTATCTAATTCAGCACAAATGACCTAATCTTGGCCCTCTCTTCTTTTTATTAACTAGTTAACTAAGAGTTAAAATTAGGGTTAGAGCTAGGGTTATTAAGGTTCAAATGATTACTCTAAAAGTTAACTTAAAGAAGCAACTAAGGGGGGGCGCCATGGGCAGTTTAGGATACTTGTCAAAAATTTATTTTTAAGCACTTGATTCGCGCACTAAGTTAGGTTGGTAGCCTTTAATTATTGGCCGGCCACCCTAATGCACTAATGAGCTTGGTTTTTAGGTTTTATCAATCACAATTCTAATGACCCAATTAAATCTTCCGTCAAGGTCCATTTAAGCCCAAAATTTTTAAACACATTGGGCCCACAAAATAGCCCATTAACAGCCCAATGATGGGGTCAAAGGGCCAGTCAAACCTTGGCCTATTTTAGGTCCTTTATTACAACTATTTTTTGAAATTAATACCAACGCCTAAATATTATTTAAGGATATGACTAGAGCATTTGAATAAAAGTAAGTTCATAAAATTTCTTAGAGAAAAGCATATAAAATTTCGGTAATTAATTTAGAATAGAAAATTAATTACTAATTAAAATGAAGTAGAACACAATTTCTCTTATTGGCAATTTTTATCATAAAAAGAAAATAAATGAGAAATAAGGCAAAACGGCCAAGAGAGGATATTCTTAGAGAGCTTCTATATTAAAGAAAATATAAACACTCAAAAGCTTAGGAAACAAAAATCAAATATCGAGGTTTAAGCTAGATTTTCTATAAATCTAATAAAACTTCCTTACTTAGCGTAAAATATATGATTTAAGAAAAATAAATTAGGAGCGTTGTTACATATATACCTCACAGTCGTCAATCACCTCATGTACATATAGAGAGAACAGACAGTAGAAATCACTCTCTCAAGCTCTCTTTGTTATCCAACTTCGCTATTCTCGTGATAGTCGGCCCCAAAATGACAAATGCAAAACCCTGTAACGGGCTGTAAGGGTTTCGAGATGCTGAGGCGAGGAGGCGTCATGGGGATCCGTTTGCCCTCAAAATGCCTGCCGAGAAAGAGGGCCCCAACAACACGCTTTGGGCTTGGCTCTTCGAGTGTTACCTTATTTCGAGGTATATAAGTTAAAGGAGCAGCAACATTTTGATCTTGAATCAGATGGAGGATGTTCGAGATTGTCTTCGAGATTATATCATAATTAACCTATAATATTTGATATGATGTTATTACGATATCATAAATTCAATTTTAATGTAAAATATTATCAAGATCTCAGATATTCAAATTTAAATATAAGAATATATTTTTTTTATCATATTTTGTATTTCTATCTTCATGGATTCTTGGTACTCACAGGTGAATTTTCACCTTCATCTGCTCTACTTGCAACAAATCGGCTTAGAGTCAAGAGTTGGTAAGCTATCTCACTGGTGTATTAATTTTTCCTCTTGTTGGCCTATACAAAAAATAGTTCTTTGCCGAGTGATGCGAAAAGGAAGAGCCTCTTTCGTATACGGAGTTCTCGGTTTAGAATAGACAATACGAAAGGGTAGCCTACGAATGGATTAATGTCCAATGTCCAATAATTCATAAGTTGACTCTAGAACAACTGAATAGATCAGATAGCCAAATAGTGTAAGAATAATGTCCTAAAAATTATTTATCTAAATAATTATTTGTTTAGATATCACATGTTTATATTTAATTATTGGGTAATATGGTGTGACATAAGATGTTGTAAAAAAGTCATGTCAATGCATGATTAATGAATCAAAGGCGGAAGTATGACTCTTCGGTTCCTTGTTCACTTAATATTTTGTTCTAGACTAAGGTACATATTGATGTACGATAGGTCTACACTAATTGTGTCTATATTTAATAGGATGATGGATTTCGTCATTGAGGTGATGACCTTAAGCAAACGAGTGGGTGCAATGTAAGAGTACATGCACTGAACGAGATCAAATATGAATACCTTCTGGAAGTAATCAGTGATGTTGAGAATGTATTCAACACAATTGGTTTATTGTATCCTTAATTAGACCTGAGAGGTTTATACGAATCTATTTATTGTGTATTTGTGCTTTGACCGAGTCATTTGGTGACGATCTTTCTAAATCAAAGATTCTAGATAACGTTGGGTCTTGTACATAATAAATGAGTTTGTATAAATACTCACGAAGGAATCCACCGGTCTCTTGATGGGATAGTATATTCGATATATCCGTATAAGGTTGGACTAGAAAAGAAACCATTGACGAGTGATATTTTGTAAAAATGTTATTCGAAATTAATATATATATTTATGAAATTGTTTTGGAAACAATTGATAGTCCAACGAGTCACAGATTGTGAATTGAGAATTATATGAGTTAGGGACTTAATCAGTGATATAATTCCGGTCTTATTAACTCATGTGGAATATAGTACGATGAAATGATAAATAAACGAATAATTGTTAGCATAAATGATTTCACAAATCAATCTCAAATACTCGGGAGGTAAATTGTTATATGTTGATTGACATGATTACAATTAGTAGAAGCCTAAAATTCGGAATAAAAAAATAAGGGAGTTAATGGAAAAAAAAAGAGTTTTTAGTGTGATCTTATGGTCGAGATTAAGATCTCTAACGATCCCACACACAATCACAACTAGGATTTTATACAAAAAGATAGCTATGAGATAGTCTATAGAAAATTTTTGGGTTGGCCATCAGGACCTCCGAAAAATCATACGACAGTTGTGAGCGTGGAAATGAAGGTGGCAGAACATTTTGGCTGCTCAATTGTGAAATCAAGCGACTCAAGGTGTGAAATCAACAAGACCTGAAGATTATCAAAGATTGAAGATTAAGTCGCAAGTAAGTTTAAGATCGTTTGTCAAGATCAAGTAAATATAATATTGAGCGGGCAAACTTTCAAATACAACCATGCAAGTTCCCAAAAAGCTTAAAGTAAACCAGTCCATTCCTTCTTCGTGACAGTCCAATATAATTATATAGGCAAGGGATCAGAAAGAGAAGGGGCCGGGCCTGGGTTGGTACTTGGTTTAAGGGGGAGAAATGAGATCCATATTGTCTCATAGTGGAGAGGACGTGAGCGATGGATCAGTGGTAAAAGGGCCATTCATTAAAGCCTTGGCTATGTACCGGTAAGCTGCTTCCGTTAAGTGAATACCGTCCTAGTTTGCATGAGCGGATGGATCTTTACAGGCTGTGGATCCAGTGTGACCACACCTTGCCAAATTATTGAAATTGTATGGTCCACCCCCTCCGCAACAAGCTGCTAGAGTTCCACTCATAAAACCTTCATCAATAATTCGCCAAATTTCAATGCTGATCACATTTGACAACTGGTAATAAGCTGATCAAATTCTTTCTTCTTCTCAATTTGCTGCATAAGTCTAAACTTTCAATGCTCATGACAATTGGTGGGTATTCAAAAATCGTATATGCACAGATTCAATTGGCCGCTGGGTATTACGTACGTTAAAACATCATTAGAAACTCTATAAGATGTTGTTGATAATCAAGACAACAATAGTCGATTAGGAAATTGTTCCTTTTAAGATTTCTGAAAAGCAAAAGATTATAATGTCAAATTCAGCTGTTATGTTCATATTTTCTGAATTCTTGCTCTGTATTAATGAGTATCATCAAAATAAGCAAGAATACGATTTAGCAAAAAAGTACAAATTACAGGTATTTTTGGTGAAATATTGCAAGAAGATATCTGGTAGTAATGCACGCATTCGAGATAAAACTGACCGTGATGTCGTGGTGCGTGAAAGAATCGCATGGCGGGACCATAATAGTCCGCATAAATGATCCTTGCATGCGGCCATGCGGGTACTTTTCTCTCAGCGTCGCCAGAGCCCGTTTTAGTTGATTATTATGATACTTAGCGAAAGCATTGAATTCCTTCAAACACCCATTTCTTGGGTCATAGTCTGTTTTGTTAGGGCTTGGAAAATAGGTGAGGAAGCGGCGGAGCACCCAATCGGCAAATTCCCCGGCACCACCAGCTCCACCGCACCTTCCTCTATCAGTGTCTGATGTAAAGACCCAAGGGGAAATAAAAACATAAAAGATAACATAATGTTACAGATTTGGCCACTTGACAAAGTTTGATCCCCAAGAAATAAAAGCTAGCGCGGTTATGATTGAACTTACACTGGTGGCCCTAGTAATTGCTTCAACGACAAGAGGCACGACGGCTCGAAGTTCTTTAATGCTTCCACCGACAAAGAAAGCGTAATTGTAATCGTTCCCACCAATTTCTCCCACGAGAAAGAGCGATTTCTTGAAGTAGTTATCACAGTCTGAGACATGAGTTGCAAAGGATGCTTGATAATGTTACAAAAAAAAGGCAAATTGAAGAAGATAATTAGTCATGAATCGTTGGTCTTTGATCATCTTGTCACCTTGTTTGCTTAAACAGATGGACGACTTAAGCTTCTTAAACCAATCAAGCTGAACACTCAGACTGTCATTTGTCCAAAGGAGCGATCCCACTCTTCTTTCGTAGAAGAACTGTGGATCAAGTGCGGTGGCTCCAGCAACAGCAAAATTTACTCCATGACGTACATCTTGACCATTTTTAATTGATAGGTATGGACGAAGATATGGCAGACCAAATGCCTCAGCTACATTTTAATTGTACATCAACAGAACTTAGAAGCCTTTTCCGTTTCTTTAACAATTAGACTACTCTCGACTTATTTCGGTGCGTATTGAAAGAACTGAAGTACTAAAAATGGGTAGAAATGAGGAATGAGAAGAGATGAATACCAATGAAGTCAATCACTAGGCGTCCATCAGAGCACCGCCCGGTTGCGCGCTGAAAGAAGGTCTCTCCATACGGCAACTTCCCTATGACCGGATATGCCAATGCACCAGAAAGAAGGAAATTTCCCGTGTCACTAAGCGAGTCACCGAAGTTGAAAATTGACACGTATTGCTGAGGAGTTGAGATAACTCCCCCAAAAGTGAGGCACGAGATGGATAGGAGGAAAAGAGCTCTCATGGAGACAGTTGGAGTTCTCACTCAAAGAGGGCAAGAAATGTCGCAAATTTGCGGAGTTCTCTGCTGTCAAGTTATAATTAATAAGAGCAGCTCCGGGCCCAAACTTCGTAAGGATATATTTCCGTATAAAATAGGATTTTTTCACCATGGATAATCATTTATCTAGGCCTCCATATTCCAAAACTAAATTTATACAACCTTGGTATAATATCCATACACCATAACAAGACCAAAAATATCAATCCGAGCCCTAAAATTTACATTAGCATATCCGATATTTCCAGTATCGATGAAGATCTCCTAAAATAATACAATATAAAATTCTCCAATATTAATCTCCAAAAGTAATCTTGCAAAACAAGCCTTCAAACACACAAATCTCTGTGAAGCTCCTCGAACTTCTCTAATTCTGCCAACTCTGAAAAAATATGAGAATAAGGGATGAGCTACGACTAGCTCAGTATTTAGTAAGTCAATGGGGGTTGGGGAAAAAGACAATTTTATCACAATAATCGAAATCCAGAATAAAACACCGTGAGCCATACCGAATCCAAAAATACAAGTTTGTAACACAAGATCAAATCTTTATTCAAACCTTTAAATTCAAATATAGATCAATATCAGCACCTTTAAATTCAAAAATACAATTCAACCTCTATCCAAAAATCAAACACAAGATTAAACACTATCTCTTCATTTAAAATTCAAATTAGTCACTTACACCTTTTTTGGGATGGGGTATTACAGCAACGTACACAGTTTAGCATTAAATGTAAGAACACAATCAACCAGATTTTCCGTCCTTGAATGCTATATGTAATGTTATATGGACAGAGGAGGTAGTTAGAGACGTTGCTACTTGTAGTGATTCCACCTAAATGCTATCTGGCTCCACTTAGCCTCAAGTCAAGGTTTTAAATACTACCTTAGGCAAGAGCCATTCCTACCGTCCAGCCTGACCTAGTAATAACTAATAACAGCTTCTGTCACTGACAACCGCGACTTGTGTTAAACGTTTAGCCTTCCTTTGTTTAAGCGTGCATGTCTGTCCACTTACAAGTTACAACCATTTGATTGGTTCCCGGCCATCATATCAACCTCGACAAGAAACACAGAGCATTGGCAATATGCATGTTGTTGCGTCTCATCAGCAATTGATCATGACGTTAATCTTGGTTTCAAGCATTCACCCATACTTTTACTTGAAAAACAATTCAATTAATGTCGGTAGTTGCTATGGCCGGAAAATACTGGGGGATAGTTGAGATGCAACTGACACGAAAATACGAAAGAAGATAAACATGAGAAAAGCCAAAGGCAAGGGTTGAGTTTCACGTTTCATAAAAAGGGAAAAAGACAATTTTCATGCATATGGGTGGCAACAGTGAGTAAGAGTACCACAAGTCTCCTAGTTACTGTAGGCTGTTGAAAGTTAAACTTGATTTGGGCTCAAAATGTGCTCCAAACTTAGTCTTGGCCTGATGGAGGATGAAGATCTTCTAGAGAGTTCCACAAATCTCTAGAGGAAAGGAAGAGAAATCTTCTTTCTAGAAAGTTCTATAGTGCTCTAGATAAAGGAAGAGCAAGAAGTTCTCTAGAGACTTCTATAAATCTCTAGAGTATGAGAGATCAATAACTTTCTAGAAAGCTCTAAGAAAATACTTAGAAATAATTAGAACTGTCTTGTTTAGAAAGTGCTAGAAAATATCTAGAAAGTGTCATAGAAATATCTAGATATTTTAGATGAAATGTGTGACTAAGATTGAATGTGTAAGCCTATATAAAAGGATGTAGCCCCACCATTTTGTAAGAAGAAAAAGAAGTCAAGAAAGTTCAAGACAAGCCAAGTTTGAGAAATTGAAGTGTGTTCTTCCATATCACTCCTCATTATCTCTTCCACATAAATTTTCTCTACTTTAAAAGTGTTACTCCCTTTGTGTTGTAAACTCTTCTTCCAACATAGGCGACTTATAGTTATAACATATGGGTGTCGCACTTGGATTATGGATTCACAATCAACTCAAAAAAATTTAGACGTGCATGTTCATATAATCAAAATTATTAGACCTGGGCATATATAACAGCTCCAAATTGTTCAATAATCATATACTGCAACAAAAACTTCACTCACAACAGAAAGCAGGATGAAACAACATGATTGGCAGAAATTTCGTTTAAGCTACGCAACTGTCTTTTATTTCAAGTTCTGCTTGGCGCTGGCTCCTGGAGTAGGTCTCAGGATATAAATTTCAAATCTGCGGCAAAGAAATCTCCCCACACCAATCTGTTATTGAGGATTTGGTGGGCGGCTGTTAGCAGCAGAAACTCGGGATCCCCACTCCAGCAGCTCTTTGCTGGTGTCATCCTTGTGCACAAATACTTCAATGAAACATAAGGAATCCTTTTCTGCCCCTGTTGCTGTGGCAATTGCTTCCGTCAGTTCAGTCTCTGTACGTACCTGTATTCAACCAACGAAATCCATCAATATACTCCAGGAGCAAGATGCTATCGCTATTTAGAGGAAAAATACGTCTTTAGAATTTCTAGACATGGACCACAAGCCGTCTGATCTTTTTTACTCCAGCTGGGGCAGTTTGGGTCCTCTGCACCAACTTCTTTGCGTTTCGTGTTTATGACTTAATGACGTACATGATTTAAATATTCATATTTTAGGTACCATTTTAGCTCCTTGAAGATTTGAATTTTTGCATCGTGAACTTTAATTTATCTGAGAGAAGGCCAGAAAACAAGCGGCAAACAGAGCAATACTTTTTGAAAGACCACGGGAAGAATGAAATAGATAATGCCAAGACAACTAATAATGGCAAAGAAACAAACAAAAAAGTATAGTATGGCTCCAATTGGTTGGTTCTCAGACTCTGTTATGGAATACGACAAAATATACTCATGTATCACGAGCAAATACTGGGTGGTTAAGTTATTTACCAATTATAATCAAGCCCCTAACAAACAGGGAATTGTGCCACCCTGAGTAAATTGAAGAAGGGAAAGCATACTTGATACTAACCTTCGTAGTCCAGCATTTCCCTTCGCCATTATGGATGGCATCAACAAGGCCAGTGTAATCCCAGTTCTTGATGACGTTGTATGGGCCATCATGAATCTCCACTTCAATTGTATAACCTCCATTATTGATTAGAAATATAATGGTCCTTTGACCGCATCGAATCATTGTCGATATATCTTGAGCTGTCACCTGAATTAAGGCATAGTTCTTTAGCAGAAATCCCATACCAAGACATAACAATGTCACAAGGCCAGGACGAGGAGCCAAAGCAGGGACAGAAAAAAGTTTACTCGGGGGAACAGGGCAGAAAATAGGATCCCCGGTCTACCTGTCCCGATGCTAAATTACAACCACCACAAACATGTCATAAAAGTCCATATTATAGTTAATACTAACCTGGAAACTACCATCACCAATACAGGCAATCACACGCTTATCTTTGACAGCTTGAGCATATCCGAGAGTGGCACCGACTGACCAGCCAATGGATCCATACTGCATCTGGAATTCGTACCTATATGCAATTGGGATAAAACAGTGTACCCCGCTGACTTATAAACATCTCCTATTCAATTATAAAGGACTGTGTAATGCGAACTCTGGCTTACCCGCAGTTCTCAGGGAGGTGGAGCTTCTGGCAGTTGAACCACGAGTCTCCAGTTTCAGCAATTACTGCAGTGTCTCCACTCAGCATCTCCTGTTTAATTAAGAGATTAATTGCTGAAAAATGGCAGCATACACTAACAAAGATCGGGAAAAAAAACTGGGTATGACCAAGGTTATTCAAGTATGTAGTTCTTGAAATTACCAACACTTACCCTATAAGGAGGTTCAGAAAAAGAACTTATAAGAATGTGGCAGCTTTGATGGATGAGGACAGAGTCTTACAATCCACAGAGTGGAAAAACAAAATGATGGCGAACAATGACGAGCATATGTACTAAACAATAGGTGGCATATTCTACACCAACAATACTAAATATTTAAACAAGGGGAACTGTTATTAGGGACAACTTGAAGTTTACATGAGCATGTCTTTCCTAGACATTAACCATATACTAAACATGACAAGAATAGTTCTGTATTCTGCGTCCTCTGCCTTACCTGGACGTGCTTGAAGAGAACATTAACTCTAAGCGGCTCATCTTGCTCACATTTCAGGGGGATGCCTGGTGGCACAAAGATCCGTCGGTAGTTCTCAAGAGCTGTGTTGTTTTCCTTTAGCTTTTTGGCCAATGCACTTAAGAAATCAGCCATGAAAACCCAGCCAAAAGACGGACCATTAGCTACAGTCACACGATTAGGCTGCACTATCAATGTTTTCTCCTTCTTGATCAACAAAGAGTAACCAACAGAGCTGTAATCATTGAAGATGGGGCCGACAAAAACATAGGCATCAGCAGACTCCACAATCTCCCCAACGAAGCCGGTGCTGACAGCACCCCAGTAAGTTCCAATGAAGTGTGGATGGTGCTCCGGAACTAGTCCCTTACCTGAGGGCATAACAGCTATTGGATACCCACTGGCATCTGCAAGCTCTACAAAAGCCTTTTGTGCCTTTGCGACCCTTAACTTGGGCCCACCCACAATGACAGGTTTCACAGCTTTATTCAAAAACTCAGCAGCCGCTTCCACAGCTGCTTCTAGTCCGACTTGATTGCTAACCCTGCATGAGAAGGGTGGTCATCAGAGTCAATTCATTATGCGCACTTTTCCTAGTATATAGTGAATCCTTTCCTTGCATTTCACCATCACAGTCATCAACTACTACATCCCTAAAAGTATTAGGTGAACCACATTTTGGAACAAGAATTCAAGAAAGACCACTCAAATCACAAGAAACTACAAAATCCGGAGTCTAATAGTGAGAGAGATTCCATACTTAGGTGCTAGCAAGAAGGGTACAGGCTCCCTAGAGAAAGTGGGATGAGGGATCCCAGCCAAATTACAACTGATGCTGATATACACCGGTTTGCTCTCCTTCAACGCAGTCGAAATTGCTGTGTCGATCTGCTCGTGCGCATCCTCCAAGTTATTCACCACCGCCTGTCGCATTAACCATCACATTTGGAACGAAAATCTATCAAACTAAGGACCAAACCTTTGAGATAGTCCATACACCAAGAGCACGATCTTAAACATATATACAGACAAATATAACATAAACCAACTTGGCTTCTTAGTTACCTGAAAGCAAGTGACTGTTTGAAAGCATCTGTGCTCTTGTGAGAAATCGGGCAACCCGATTGTGTGATGGAGGATTCGGTTGGTCCCGTAATCGTTGGAGTTGGGCCCACCGACTATACAAATCACCGGCAAGTTCTCACTGTAAGCGCCAGCAATAGCGTTGATAACGCTGAGTCCGCCGACCGTGAAGGTGACGACGCAAGCACCAACGCCCTTGGCGCGCGCGTAACCGTCCGCGGCGTACCCGGCGTTGAGCTCGTTGCAGCAGCCAATCAGGTTCAGCTGCGGCTCGGCTATCAGATAGTCCAGTAGGGTCAGGTTGAAGTCGCCGGGGACGGAGAACACGTCCCTCACGCCGATCTCCGCGAGCCTCCTGGCCAGGTGGCTCCCCATCGTGGCGCTAGAGCAGGCCGGGAGGACCGTCGCGGGAACCGTGCTGGGGCGGGGCAATGAGCCAATGGAACTAGAAGAATCCATGCCAAAAAATTAAATCTTCGATCCTAATCAGGTTTTTGGAGGGGTTTCGACTGTGTTAATATAGGTTTTGGGAAAATAAGCGCCGGATAAAGAGTGGGTTTTCAGAAACCATGGGCTGTCACAGGAATGATAAAGGTCATGGGGGTTAGAGGGAAGTGAGAGAGAAGCACATCGGACGTCTTTACTGGTGGCGGCCAGCCTGGGGACCTATTGTAAGTTTTTTTTTTCTCCCATAGGCGGGAATCCATAGCAGAGTTACTGGCATAACCAATTTCTTATGCTGTGTGGCCCGCATGGTACTGGAGTTCTATATCTTTGTTGGCGGGCACGTTTGAGACTTTCAGGCCATTATTTAAGGGGAGAGAGTGACTGAATTTGCGAAATCAGGGGAACAGGTGTCCGGTTTTGGATTACTCCTAGGTTGTGTTGTGCGGCGGTTTTGTAAAAGGGCTTGCGCGATCCCTTCGAGGAGAATTCATGTGGGTGTAATAAAAAATTTGACAGAATTTGAAAATTTGGTCCTCAGATTTATACTTGTTTTTGGGTAGATGGCTCCTTGAGTTTTCAATTTTAAAATTTAGTCCTTAAATTTTTGTTGTTTGACAAAATAATCTTTCCGTTAGTTTGTCGTCTATATATTTAACGGATTTGAAGCGGCGGTCGACCTCTATATGAAGAGGTCGACCGCTTCATATAGCGGACGACTACTCACTTTTTACACATATATCCGGTTGACCGCTTCAAATCTGTCAAATATATGGACGGCATACTAACGGAATGATCATTTTGTCGAACAACGAAAATCCAAGGACTAAAATTTTGAAATTTGAAACCCAAGGACTCATTTGTCAAATGAGTATAAACCCAAGGACTGAAATGTCAAATTCCCAAAAAATTGTGAGAGACTTGTGTACATCTGATCTGCTGCCGTTTCGGGTTCCTCCACGGGTTTATTATTTATTATGAGAAAATTACAAATTATATATGTTTCCATTGTTTTTCATCAAGGTTGTATATTACATATGTAACTTGAAATAATATAAAGTAGTTGGACATGTACATAAATATTCATAAAAAATATTATAATAAGAATTTCCAGGAAAGTAAAAGTTGGTTAAGTTAAAAAGAAAAAGCGATTATATTCAATTAAATTTGATAACATTACGTGAAAAAAGTTGCAAAACTCTACATCAGGATAATATGTAATAACATATATAATAATAATAATAATAATAAAATTGACCATGTAATTATCTTGACGATAGTGATTTTGAACGACAAAAATAATGTCACTCGAAAGTGCTGCCTTAACACATTCACATTAACATATAAGCATTGGCGTAACCATAATTTTAGTAAAAGGGGCAAATTTTTAAGGCAAAATGACATCTCAAAACATTTTCCTACATAATGCAAAAGTTTCTTATAGTTAAAATATTGAAATCGGGGTACCACGATCCATCCCTGCGAAGGATTCGCCAATATCATGGTGCTTTTAGATTTACATTGAGAATTATTGCTTCTATTTTTTGGTTAAGTTAAAAGTATTGACTACATAACAAACAAGAATTTCTCTAAACTTTTTAAGCAATGGTAAAATTCTCTTGGTTTTTTTTTTCAAGTAATGAAGAAAATATATACCAATCTCAAATACTTCGCCCAATTCGGACCTTAAAGTAGGTCGAGAGCTAGCTCACCTAAAACTTCCAGACACACACAAGGACCTCTTCACAGTACATTAAGTCTTGAGAGAAGTTGTGTGAGGGATAATTAAGTCGTGAAGGGGCTGGGTTTAAGAGGGGCGGGCAAATACATTAAAAAAAATCTTTAGCGTTTTCAAGAACTAAGGGGGCTACACATTGGTAAGCTCCCCACGTCGTTCCGCCACTGCATATAAGGATATTACTTAATTTAAAAGTTTTTTTCTTAAATTTAATTTAAAAGCTTAAATCTATAGATTTGAGCTCAATTATGCTATATTTTTTTTTTCTAAACTCAATTATGTTATATTAACTATCTACATTTATTATTTCTTTTCCATGTGAAACAACATGTTTTTACCCTCTCAAATTTTTATCCTCTTCTAGATTCATCCTCCATCCTTTGTCAATATATATAGTCTAGAAGAAAGTAAATTGCACAGATGCACGAAACTGAGGGCCGAGGGGTCACTTACCCAAAAACAGAACTGATGGGTTACCCACTAACCGTTTACAATCTAAGCAGCCCATTGTCTGAATGGGATACTAGGGTCATGTTTGGTTTGAAGATTTTTTTTGTAGGATTTGGAGCATTTTGAAAATTTTTAAGTGATGTTAGAGTTGTATTGATGTTTGTGTAGAAATTGTTGAGGTGTAAAAATAGTAATAATAATGTTTAAAGTGTTTTTTTATATATTTCAAATTTATTAATTTTTTATTAAAAGTTAAATATTTAAAAAGGGTTAAAAAAAGAGCAAAAAAACGACAAAATAAAGCAATGAAAAGTCTCTTGCACAAGGGACAAGACAAAAAATACTGCAAATATAAAATATTTAAATTAATAAACGGAAGCTTAGAAAAAAAAATTAATAAACGGAAGAGCTGCAATTAATGCTATAAAAATATTTAAATGTAAAATAGAAGAATAAGACAACTTTTGCCCCAGAAAATAAACTGACATACCAACATGCTGCAGGGGAAATACTGCCGCAGGCGTTACTAATATACTGACATGCTGCAGGGCAAATTTTAGACTGAATACAACTTTTGCCGAACATTATCGAATTTAGTATTACATTTTTCACAAAACGAACTTAACCTAAGATTCTACAATATTTTAATTTAGTGAGCTGCCGGGCAACCTAACAGGAGGATGTTAAAACTGTTTGAACTCTGGCCCAACTCAGGTCAGTGCCATCAGGACCCAACTCCAACACAGTTGTCTTCCGATTTTGCAATCCAAGGTTCTCGAAGAAACAGGTTTCTTATTCCAATCCACTGTAGTCATGTAGATTTTCTCTAGACAAGTAGTGTAGGGAACAGGAACTCTTTCCAAAGAAAAATACTTCCCCCTCTCTTCATACGAGAAGAGTAAAATATCTATTCCATTGAGTTTAAGACAAGTAGAACGACTAGCTTTTGTCGTATGTTCCGGAATTATTTTGTTCGGCGGCCATGGTTGACCGTCAAATCTAGACTTCTATTGCGTCGGCTTCAAGGCTACGAACTTCTGATCTCTCTTTCTACTGAATATTGTGCAGTGCAGTGGGAATGAAAATAGAAATATGTGTCTTGCCAAACAGTTTGAAGACAGACCACAATGGCTAAGGGATGCACGACAATGGCTAAGGGATGCAGTAAAATTACAGCGATCAACCCACACAACTTTATAAAGATTTATCTTTTGAAAGAGGAGTGCCAACTTATAAGTCCTCAAGCCCCTAAACTCTACATCGGTGTGGGACTAGATAGCACTCCAAACATATTACTTACTCATTTATTCGATTTTGTTAGGGAACAAAAATCGAAACACAATTTTGCCGTGATCTTCTTTGAAAAAACTAGTACATACAAAATTTAACAAAAAAATAGTTACAAACCCTGTTGAAGACAACTGCAAACCAAAATCTTGGAATGGCCAAAGAGAATCAAATATGTATCAGTACATTTGTCAGAGGCTCGAGTGCAATTCTAACAAGGGATCTTGGATGTGAACCACTTCATGACCAGAATTGGAGCCTTAATTAATGCAAGTGCAAACTCAACTATTACTGTCACGCACAAGCAGCATGGGCATAGGCAAATCAACGCCAACCTGCAGCATCACAAACACAAGCTCCTTCTCGACTTTCTCATTAAAAAAAAAGATAGGAAAAACAGAAAATGTCAATTTTAGTGTTATTAAAATTTTAGGTATTGGATTTAGTGAAAAAGTGAAGAGGTAATTTTTTATATTTTTTATAGTGAAAAATAATGATTTGATGGAGATAGATTATATTGTAATATTTTATTGTGTTAAAATTTTAGAGGGTGTAAAATTTTAGAACACAAACGCAGCCTAAGGAATCCAAAATAGAGAAAGGAACTAACCCGACGATCCAGACCACGATGCCTACGATGGAGATGAGAAGGGAGAGGAAGGCGAAGGGCAGCACAACAGAAAGCCCAAAGGTCTGCACTCGCAATCCTCACAGCAACAGCTGTTGGAAGTCCCACATTGCTAGAGAAACTAGTGTGCTCCTTATAAGGTTGTGACATCCTTTACTCCTCAAGGCATCTTTTGGAGTTGAGTTATGCCCATTTTTCACATATTGTGTAAATTCTAATATGGTATCAGAGGAGGTTAGTGGTCCCACCGTCACCCGTTTCCACGTGTTGGCTTGGATATCCTCCCGCCACACGTGGGCGTGTTAGAAGTCCCACATTGCTAGTGAAACTAGTCAATGTGCTCCTTATAAGGTTGTGATATCTTTCACTTCTCAAAGCGTCTTTTGGAGTTGAGTTAGACCCACCTTTCACATATTGTGTAAATTCTAATAGCAGCACATAACTTCTTGCTTTCTTCTTCTCCTCTTGCTTTTGATCTTGGTCTCTCTTTAATTTTCACAGTTTCACGACATTCAAATGTTGACGCAGAGGACTAAGACCAAATGAGAAAGACAAATGAACACGTTCGTCGTACAAAAAAATCGTGTCTGCCTAAAAAGGAGGTAGGGGGAGCTCCTTTCGTGACTCACGCCGCCCTCTTGCTGTGACGACTTCACATTTTTCGTTGACAATTATTTTTCCCAATTCCAAAACCTTTTCTTAAGTTTGTATGGTACTATGGTTCGACACATTTCTTCATCCGAAAAAGAGAGACGTTTATTTGCACGATTTCATTTTAAATTTTTTATTCACCTATCTGGCTATCTCACGTGCATATTTCCGTTTTGAAGCAAATTGAACAACCAGGAAAATCGCGCATAATCTGTGCACCAATAATATAGTGTGAACAAATATGAAAGCAATTTCTAAGAAAAATAAAAACGAAGAGAGACAAACAAATGTTCAAAAGGCATGATAATTCAAGGCAAATAATTGTGATTCCTCAAAAGAAATGAAAATAAAATAAAAAACTAAAAACACCTTGAGTTGAGCATGTAGAGGCGACCTTCTGTGTGGCTCAGTGTTATTTATCGGGACACTAATCCAGATCTGAATGGAGTTCTCACCCAAATTGGGAGGATTCCCACTTCAGAGTCTCATATCTGGAGAATACATTAATACAAAAATCTGCCATTGTATCTCCAGCAGCAACTTATCCATGAACATTTGCCATCTGGCGCTGTTACAAAGTGTCCATAACATTTACAGTTAAAAAACTCCAAAAACCATGTCAAAAAATTGTTACTGCTTCATTATCAACCAGCAATCACAGAATCAACATCCTTTTGGTGCTCTGTGAAGCTTTGATAGGCAGACAGAGTAAGCTCTTCAGGTGCACTGTATATATCAACCCTCAAACACCAAGTCGTGCTTGTTTCAACAAGTGAGAGTGAAAAGCTGCTACTCTCAACTCCTTACTGGAAATGGTTTGAGATTACTACCTAATTCCAAAATTTTTATTCGAATCAAGGAGATATCTGCCTCACGAAAATGAGCAACTTGGCATAGGACTGCTTTGCCTTTGAGTTCAGCGCTTCTCTTTCTCTTAAGAAACCTTTGAGATAGTCCATAGTCCATAAGTGGCAAAGAACTTTCCACCGCCAACTTGTCTGAACTTTCCAATTTCTTCCAGAGTGAATATCACAAACGTTGCTATCTCCACGTTTGTCTTTATCATGCAAATCATTGTTGTCTCTAATTTTGGTCAATGGCTCCAAAACCATATCCGTAAAACAAGTTGACAATGAAGGTGCATGTTCATCCAATGTAGCCAGTCTTTTTCTGGGGGGCGGGGCGGGGGGGGGGGGGGGGGCACAGCGAGTCACTCTGAAAAAAACTGCATGATAACCTTCATATCGAACGCAGATCATAGAAGCACCAAAAAGACTATAATTTTAGAAAATGGGAGGCTGTAGGAGATTGCTTACATGAATCGGAAACACAGTGCACAAAGCAATTGAAACAGATTATCTCCCTTACAAAAAATGAAAAAGGTCAGTTTACTTTATCTTCTGCTCAACATGAAAACTTATACTATCGGTGCCAACCCAACTGCAGCCAGTGTCTTTTGATATCCCTTTTACCTTCATTATCTCCCTGAGCTCACTTACACCATCCCATTTCCCTGCAGCAGCCAAAGTATTGGATAGTGCAACATAAGCACCAGGCCGACAATCAGTTTTCAACTTAAAAAGTTCATTGGCTGCCATGCTAGCAATCTCAACATCACCATGAAGCCTGCACGAACTAAGCAGAGCTGCCCAAACATCAGAATTGGGCTTTTCAGGCATCCCCATTACAAACTCCCATGCTTGCTTTAAACTCCCTGCACGTCCCAACAGATCAACCATGCAAGCATAGTGCTCCATTTTTGGTTTCATCAAGTAATCTCTCTCCATGCTTTCAAAGATCTCCTGGCCTTTATCAACAAGCCCAGCATGTCCACAAGCTGACAGAGCACTAAGAAATGTAACAAAATTGGGCTCAGTGTGGTATTCCTTTTGCATCTTGCTAAAAAGTTCTAGTGCTTCCTCTGGATATCCATTCTTCCCATATCCATCAATCATGGAAGTCCATGAGAATACATTCTTTACGGGCATGTGATTGAAAATTCGTCGTGCGTCCTCAATTTTTCCACATTTAGAGTACATGTCTATTAGAGCACTTCCCAACTTAATGTCAGAGAAACATTCAGTCTTCATGAGTTGACCTTGGACTTGTTGGCCAGTTTCAAATGCTGTCAACATAGAGCAAGACCCGATAAGACTTGCAAAAGTAGAGATATTAGGCCAAAATTTCAACCGTTGCATTTCAACATAGACCTCGAGTGATCTCCTAGCATACTCGACCGATTTGCTGTAACCTTCAATCATGGCATTGTATACTACTACATCTTTCTCCGCCGTCTTCCTGAATATATCTTCGGCATCTTCAATAGAGCCTTGACTCATGTACCCAGAAATCATTGATGTTGAACATATCACGTTCTTTTCCAGCATCATCTCAAACACAGTCCTGGCATAACCGACCTTCCCATTCTTAATATAAGAGTCAACAAGTGCAGTATAAAGAACATCATCTGGCTCAACATTAGATTTCAGTACCTGGGCATGCACTTGTCTTCCTAAACTTCTCGGCAAAGGAGCATTACAAGCACAAGTAGACATCTTTAAAATCATAGAAAACGTATAACCATCAGGTTTCTCACAAGACAAAACCAGCCTACGAGCCAGACCAAGTGATTCTTCAACTTGCCCTTGTTTGAGGTATCCACTAATCATATAATTATATGCAGAAAGAGTCATTTGAGGTAATTCATCAAACGCTTGGCGCGCGTATTTCAGACGGCCACATTTCAGGTGCAATATAAGGAGTTTGATGGAGATATTGGTATTGGGCCTGAACCCAGCTTTGATAATATGTGAATGTATCTTTTGGCCAGGAGAAGGATAATCTGAATTGATGTAGTGCTGCAGAGCAGAGGCTAGAGAGGTGGCAGTTGAGTTGGAGAGATATTCGGTTGGCGGGAAAGTTTGGTTTGGTGGGCCCGGGAGTTCGCGATTCTGGGGTGATAAGAAAGTGGATGATTGTCTGATAGGGGGTAGTCTGGCATTTTTCATCTTCTCATTTGATCTGATAGAAACTGTTTCTGGGTCGCCTGAGCTGAGAAAGCCTGGCAAAGAGCCCGTGTTTAGCTACAAGTCGGGCGTGGAGTTTTCAACCAAAATTTCACAATTCACATAACCACGGTGGATTAAGTCAAAGAGGGCCTTTACTCTTCTTTCTTTGCTTTATAGAACATTAATGATTACGTGTACACAGGTTTAAATCATTTTATCTTTGCCAATGCTGGAGACCGGAGATGCTTTCTGCACCTGTCAACTAGCGATAGTACGGCGCGTGATCTCACGCGTTACCACGGGCGCACGAAGATCTCACGCATTCATCCCTTTATCTTCATTTCTCAGCGGTAGGTGGTCCTTTCCAGTATGCACGCGCCATGTGGCTGGCATATGGACGTCCAAGCGGTCCTTGTGGTCATCTCCGATGACCGGTCGGGTAGCGCGTGTGGGCACACGCCCGCATGGATCTCACGCGCCTCCCCATTTTCAGATCTGGCCGGTTTATTGCCTCCAGCTGCTTCTGCCACCCTAATATGTCATCGGCTTTCTTTTTTCTTTGGTCGTCTCAGCTCGCTGCCATTCGTGGGCTTTCTACTCTTTATGGATCTCTACCAGCCCTTTTGGGCTTGGGTTTGTAAGGTCGTTTGACCACTTTGCTCGTTGACTCGTCGTCTCTCTAGAGGGTCTGACACGCCTCTTAGAGCATCTACTTGAGATTTTCAAATCTAATTGATCTTAACGAAAGTTTGTTGTTTTGACTAAAAAAAAATTGAAAATCAAGCGACTGCTTCAGGGATTGAGAACTCTAGCCATGCGAGAAGGAAGTAGCAAGGGGCAAGTGAAAATTTCGAGTTGGGCGTGAAGCATCACAGATTCACAGATGAACTCCCATTGGGCCAGGATGAAGGTGATAGAGCTGTAAATTTGATGGAGTTGGGCCTGAAGCATCACAGCTAGACTGAGTGAGTGTCATTTATCAGGACACTAAACCAGATCTGTAGATTTCTGCGGGCACATTCCCTCTCCGGGCACATTTATATTAATATCAATACGATAAGAGTCTGTTTGTTTGCTTCGAAATGTTTTGTTATTTTTTTTAATTTTATATTTGACACGTTTAATAATTTACAAATTTACATAAAATGCCTAAATACCGTACATCCCTGTGATTTTAGGCTTTTGACATTTTAATCCCTTAGTATTGATTTCAACTGTCGGATTTTGTAAGTTTTTGATAAAAATTCATCTCCTGTCCAATTATCTTTAGCCAATAGACAGAATGATGCTCACGTAGATATTAATATCATCTCAGCTTTAATAGTACACGATTGCGTGGCATGAAAAATTGTTTAAGGTACTGATTTCAACATTAAGGTCCATGAGGTACACTTTTGCGATAAAATTGGTCTCGCAGTTTAATTATAGTTAGCCAACTAATTGAGAATGTCCACTTGACCTGAAAAGAGAAGAATAAAAAACTCAACCTTCAAATTCAATTTTTATTTAAAAAGATTACTTTTTATTTATATATCATTTTTAATAAATTTGTTAATATTTTTAATAATTTTGTTTTGGAAGGGTATTTATATCTATTTTGCATGTGGTTTAATTGAGGGAGGCTTTAAGCTTAGTTTGACCTTGTTTTTAGGTGATTGATAAATACTCAAAACAAGCATAAAAACAAACAAAGAACCCTTACTCTTTAAAAAAAGCTTAGGGTTAAATGCATGACATGCCCCTGTGGTATGCGGTAATAGCAAATATGCCTCTGAGGTAAACAAAGTCTTTTTCATACCCCTGAGGTAAACATTCAAGAGCAAATATGCCCTTTCATACCCCTGAGGTAAACATAACGGAAGAGCATATTTGCTCCTGAATGTTTAACTCAGGGGTATGAAAAAGACTTTGTTTACCTCAGAGGCATATTTGCTATTACCGCATACCACAGGGGCATGACATGCATTTAACCCAAAAGCTTAATTACGGTACAGGTTCCTGTAGTATCCAAATTTTACAAAATAGTCTCTGTGGTATGACTTTCAACAAATGGTCTATGTGGTATAGTTTGAGACAAATTAGTCATTTTGTCTAACTGTTGTTACCCACAAGATTGTTGTACATGTCACGTCAGCACCATTCACGCGTTGACAAATGTTTTTTGAAAAAAAATAATAATTAAAAATTCATCTCAGATTATACTTTTTCCACATCATTTGGTGCTGAAATTACATATACAATAATTTCTCGTTAAGTGTGTAACTACAGTTGGACAGAATGATTAATTTGTTTTAAATCTATACTACTTGAACTATTTTGTTGAAAGTCATACAACGTGAATATGTACGTTAATTAAGCCAAAAAAAAAACTGACTCATTTTGAAGCATTACATTGAAAACCAAGCCAAACTTGAGTTTTTCTGGCCTCTGGGTCCTCAACGAATTAGCGAAGCAATTATTCAACCAGCCAGTCTCATAGAAGAAAAGGAGTTTTGACTCTAGCCCAACAATTGCCTTTAATCGAGGAGATCCAGTAGCAATCATAAAGTGTACGTACGTGGAGAAGCGAGAATATCCTGGTAAAATGAGAATCGCAAGATGATTTGCAGGAACATTCCGCTTCAGGAAAAGGTGCTAATTGACTGTTTCTCGCAAACACTCCGCACAAAGATCGGGATTCTCTCGATCATCATGAAAACGAACGTAGCAAAAGTGGATTTTACCGTAAGAATCTGCGAAACATAAGGTCACTTTTTGCACTCTGAGCTCCTGTAAATCGCACCTCGCTGATTGGACTCCTTTTTTTGGAAGTATTCTGATCTTCAAACTTCTGGACCTCAGTATTATTCTTGTTATCAGAGGGTTATAACCATGATCAGCAAGACTTCCAAAATAAATAAATAAATAAAAGAGTGACCGCCACTGGCTTATGAACAAAGTAAGTAGAAAAAAAGGGAATATACAATTTTTTACCTATAAATTATTATAAGTTTTACACTTTGCATTCTAAATTATCAATTTTGATACATTAAATCCTCTAATTACCAATTTTTAACACTTTGCATCATATATCAAATTTGTAGACTAAAATAACGATAATACTTTTAACCCATTTCACATATATTAAAAATATTATTGTCAATTCATTAATTTATTAAGGGTATTATTGTCAAATGAAGGGTGCAAAATGTTTAATATTAGAAAAAATGACGATATAATTTTTTACCTATAAATTATTATAAGTTTTACACTTTACATTCTAAATTATCAATTTTGATACATTACATCCTCTAATTACCAATTTTTGACACTTTGCATCATATATCAAATTTGTAAACTAAAATGACGATAATATTTTTAACCCATTTCGCATATATTAAAAATATTATTGTCAATTCATTAATTTATTAAGGGTATTATTGTCAAATGAAGGGTGCAAAATGTTTAATATTAGTAGTTTGAGAGTGTAATGTGTCAAAGTGAGTAGTTTAGGGTGTAAAGTGTCTAACATTAGTAGTTTGAGGGTGCAATGTCTTAAATATAGTAGTTTAGGGTGCAATGTATTGTTATCCTAATAATTTGTGAGTGAAAAATATATTTAAAAAAAACGTATGAAGAAAGAAGTTAAAAAAAATATTGGACAATATTGAAAAAATAAAGGTCGGAATTTTATATTATTTTTAAATATTGGACAATTTTTGACACTTTGCACCATATATCAAATTTGTAGAATAAAATGACGATAATACTTTTAACCCATTTCGCATATATTAAAAATATTATTGTCAATTCATTAATTTATTAAGGGTATTATTGTCAAATGGAGGGTGCAAAATGTTTTATATTAGTAGTTTGAGAGTGTAATGTGTCAAAGTGAGTAGTTTAGGGTGTAAAATGTCTAACATTAGTAGTTTGAGGGCGTAATGTCTTAAATATAGTAGTTTAGGATGTAATGTATTGTTATCCTAATAGTTTGTGAGTAAAAAATATATTTAAAAAAAACGTATGAAGAAAGAAGTTAAAAAAAAAAAATTGGACAATATTGAAAAAATAAAGGTCGGAATTTTATATTACTTTTAAATATAAATAATTTTCTTTCATTAAAGAGGGAATTTTTATATTAGAAATATAAAACATCTATCTTTTTGTTGGATGCTTTCTAGCTAGATGATAGGGCTGATGCAGCTAGGTTAACGCAGCCCCACTTCCTGAGTGTCGTTATTCGCAAAAAGTGAACAGCGACGCTTGAGAAGAAGCTTTTTCCTTTGTGGGGATTGGAAAACAACGGCCATTTGCTTCTGCGGCATTCACAGTCCTTCGAGTGGACGTCCATTTTAAGTCCCTTTTTCTTTTTTCATCATCAAAGTGGTCTCACCAAATTTAAAACGTCACACAAAGTGGAAAAAGGTAAATGCATAAACTACGAACTTTTTTTTTTCTTTCTAAATGCATAAACTACGAACTTAAAAGTAGGATTTTGCAAGACTTAATTACGGGTTGGCGTTAACATCACCGAGTGCTAGCTCAGCCTAGCTGTTACATATCTTCATCATTTTGTTTTGAAACTATGTGGGGTCGATGTGCATGTTCTTGTTCCATATTGACAGAGAAAGGTCTCCTAACATAAAAAAAGAAATGAAGAAGGTTATTAAAATATATTTGTTGTGGCGAAAAGATCGATAATTGAAAGAAGAGACGAACATGTACAGTTGGCTTCCTTCAATCGACACGATATACACAATTTCGCATGTCATTTGATGGTAGTTGGTGGCCTTTAGAATTTGTTTTCAATTGGAAGCTCGTGGAACGCATATGGTCGACTGATATTTGGCAACAGAAGCAGCACTGGTGAGAAATTTGCGGCCAGAAGTTTGGCTCGAGTGACGGAGCAGCACATAATTGGGCTAGGGAATCAAACATTAATCTTTAAGTAACTCCCATTAACCTAGCTTTGTTAGCGTGCAAAGAGGTATAAGATTGGACCTAGCTAGAACAACAATGAACGTCTACGTACGATAATTGGAGCAGCCTGATTCGACAAAGCAAGAGCAATCTTATGCCTTAAATTTTGTCAACCTTCTGGCATACAATATGGACTAATGCGCGTGGCTTTAATGATCAGAAGGGTTTGGTTAATTTGGGTCTCTGTAGCGATCCTGATATATATAAAATCACATATCCTCACAAGATACTGCCAAAAAGACATCAAAAGCATCTGACTTTTAAGTTTTTCACCTTTGATATAGGAAAAGATAAAACCTATCAACTCTCAAGGCCTGTAAGGTAATTGACAAGAGGCTGGTAAAAGATCACGACGACTCTTAAGACTTATACAGAATCCTCGAAGGAAGGCTATTTGTAAGGACATATGAAAAAAGTCAGGGGTCCTTTATATTTTATCTAGAGACAATAAAATACATTAAAGCAATCTTTTCTAAACGCAGGATCTAATTATTTAGTTAGAATATCATAATAAAGGTGCCCAGATTTCTTTCAAGTAACATTGATGTTTAACCTTCTCTTTTGTCGCTATCCCAGAACCAATCTAAATTTGAAGTCGCTGGGCTGTTTAAAGATTCGGAGGCACAGAAAATATATAACCGATTTGGTCAAAGCAAGGGGTGGTAAAGGACAATATTATTTGTTCTTCTCATCGTGTCCTGAACATAAATATACCAAAAGCTTGTTTGTGACCCGCTTGCTTGCTGGTAAACTATAATTTATCTTAAGTTGAATAACAGTACTGACCAAACAGATCGCACCTATAGGCTTCATAGTAGCATAAATATACCCATTTGTCTTAAGTTGGAGATTGCAATGAATGGGAACAAGTATCTGCAATGTTACTGAGTGGAGTAGGAAGTAAGGAGCATGTTATAGCAACAGGCGAAGGATCAGGGGAATCATTATGTGCAGAGGAGTTAGAATTCATCAAGTTCAACAAATGCTGATATTGCTCTTGAGAAATATAAGTGCTTGGAGTCTCATTATCATCATACGTAGAAACAAAAACTTGATTAACTGTAGAAGTAAAAGTTTTAGATCGAGTGGACTTATCTCCAGGAAGATATCCATGTAACTTGTAACATTTGTCGATGGTATGGCCTTGACTGCATATAGGGTGATCCTTGCAAAAATTTTGATTTGCAAGAGATTTGATGCCAAGGCGATATGCAGTAGCCAGACGATGCTGAGATGCAAAAGCATGAACATTTGGATAATTTTGAGTGACAAAGGCAGCAGTCTCAAAATTCGGTTTGTCTTTCTTTTTGCAAGACTAGAGTGAAAACATTATTGATTGGAGGTAAAAGATCCATCAATAAGATTTTTCCTCTGATATGACTAAACGTATCATTAAGTCTCATTAAGAACTTCATGAAATACACTTGTTGTTGATGCTCGACAACAATTTTCAATCCTCCATACAATTTTCAATCCTCCATAGGAGCAACTTGCCAAGGGTCTATAGTTTAGGGATGCAAAGCTGGAAATTCGATCCAGTTTTCGGACTGGATTTCCGGTTGTGATTATATGGAGGACCGGACAGGACCACTTATAAGTGGTCCAGTCCGGTCCGGTCTAGTCTAATGTGGTCCGGTTTCATTTTTTTAATTTTTTTTTTAAATTTAGGTTAATTTCGAAAGGGGAATGACATATAAAAATGTAGAGTTTTAGTTTAGGTTAAAACTAAACTTTTTAAGTTTGTAATTTATATTAAAAATATAATTTTTTTATTTATATTAATAAATCCGGTCAAGTTCAGACCAGAATGTCAAAAGGTATGGACTGGTCCGGACAAAATTTAAATAAAAAAGACCAGACCGAACTGCAAATCCGGACCGATTTGTGGTCCGGTCCGGTTTCGTTCAGCCCTACTATAGTTGATTAGCTCGTCCCAAAAACACTTGAGTTTTGTATTGTAGGAACTAACCGTCAGTTGATCTTGTGAAAGATTTGTCATAGACTTCTGCAACTGAAAGATCCAAGGGCCATTTAACTAAGAAAATCGTTCTTTCAAACAGAGCCACAATTTCTTGTTGTGTCAATGTAAATGACTCTTGCAGCAAGATCCTTGCTCAAAGAATTCAGCAACCATAACAGTACCATGTAATTACAACGAATATAAGCATCATGCTTGGGATGAGAAGAATCAGGTTTCACCAGAGTTCCATCAATGAAGCTTGTTTTGTTTTTAACACTTAAAGTCTAAGCTATTGAACGACTCTATGTAGAGTAGTTCTCACTATTCAGAGGGTGAGACACCAGGATATGTCCTGGACTATCACCATTGTGCAAAAACAGAGGATTAAAAATGCTATCATCAGTCGAAGAAACATTTTCTATGGAAGGAGAAGAACAAGGGGGATCAGATGACACCATTTGTTTAAGCAAGAAAATTTAGAGTGTGCTCTGATACCATGTAGAGTTAAGAAGTGGAGGAATGATGTAGAAGGTGTAGAGAGAATATTGAGAGTAAATGAAATATCTTCGTATATCTTCGTAATGAATAATGAAATATCTGAGCTGGATAACGAGTGCTGATCTGGAGCTTGGAGCTTGTTCTGGAACTTTACCAATACATCTTCACAGAAGCAAAATGAAAGTAAAAACAAAAGCAGGAGAATCTGCTTATACCTAACTAAAGCATCGGGGGGCACCATTCCCTTGCAGTCATGATATGCTCCAAGAATTTCTGCACTCGAAACCTCAACAACCACCGCACACGTCAATAATGGGAGTTCAAAAATTGTTCTCGGCGACTCAAAATGTAGCACAATCCCAGGAGTAATTGATCATATATATTCCCTTGATCCACAGACGGAGCCAAGGGGGCAGTGGGGGGCCACCGCCCCCCTTGGCTCCCCAAAAAAAATCTTTTTACATGTTATATTTTTTTTGTCAAGGCCTGCCCCCTTGGCCTATTAGAGTTTCAGCCCGCCCCCTATGGCTTGCCCAGATGCCTCAGCCCGCCCCCCTTTGACACCCAATCAGCCCCGCCCAACCCTATTTTTCTGTTTTTTTTAACTTAACTGAGGGTGAAACGTCTTATGTAAGTGACCTTTTTTGTAATTATTAGGTGAAGGTCTCTCATGCGACTTTGATTCAGAATCTAACTGGTTTTGTGGATAATGGTACTGTAAACTAACAAGTAAACTCTTATCCATATTAGCTTCTGTAAAGAGTCATCTTAATTTTTATTTTAACTTTCTGTTAGAAAATATATAAGATAGTACCTTGTCTTCATTCATATTCTTCTGTAACAAAAAATAAGAATTACCAATGCATCTGAAAATTTTCGAGTTCTAAGCACCTAATGGAAGAAATAATCTGGGAGATGGATCGTTTTCGTGTGGAAGTGTTTTGCTAAGTTATTGATTTGATCACCCAAGAGATGGATCATTGTTTCACTGAAGCAAGTACGGAGTTACTTCTTTGTATAGCATGTCTTGATCCAAGAAACTCGTTTGCAGCGTATGATCATTCTAAGTTACTTCGTCTTGCTGAGCTTTATCCAGAAGATTTCTCAGCAATTAATCATGTTGTACTTAGAGATCAGCTTCGAAACTACATTTATGATGTGAGAAATCATGATGTTTTTTCTGGGCTTCAAGATATTGGAGGTCTTGCTGTGAATATGGTTGAAACGAGGAAGCATACTCTATATCCATTGGTTTATTAGCAGATTAAATTGACATTGGTCTTATCAGTTACGACTGCAACCAATGAGATAGTATTCTCTGCGATGACTTTATCAAAACTGACTTGCGCAATAAGATGATAGATGAATGGTTGAATGATAGTATGGTGGTATACATCGAAAGGGAGATTTTCGAAACCATCGAGACGAAGCTATTTTGCAACGTTTTCAGAAGATGCAAAAGTGTAGGACCCAATTGCCACCTCTTAGTATCAGCAAATAGTACGGTACGTGTATTTCAATATATTTAAGTGTTTTTAGTCTTTAATTTTTGATATTTTAACTCTTAAGATATTTTTTTGCATTACATAGTAAATTTTTTTTTGTCATTTTTCTTTAGGAATTTACCCCCATTGATTGTGCTTCTGACTCCGCCACTGCCTTGATCTTCGTTTCGGTTTTAATTTTTCTATAAGTCGATTCCCTTTTACTCCTATTGTTTTTCGTTTTAATTTCATTTAAGCACCTATATGTCAACTGAAAGGGTCTATTGAAGGAGCGTATATATATATATATATATATATATATATATACGATCAAACTCGTGACTCGACAGCTCGGATCATAGCTAGCTTTACGAAACTTGATTCGAGTGATATCATGAGCATCCGGAAAAGCCGAAAAGCCTCGTCTTTATAGAAGGGATACTAATTAACCTAGCCGTACCATTTACAATATTTAAATCCCAACGAGAAAAGCAGGACCGGCGTGCATGCATGCTATTGGCTGCACACCTTTATTTAGTCTTTCGTATCATATACAATATATAAAGCTTGTGTTTGTGTTGTAATATTTTTGTTACGGGAATATGTGTTGGTATTAGGTTTAGTGAAAAGTTGAAAAGAGAGGTAATTTTTTATATTTTTTGTAATTTTTTATATTTTTTATAAGAGAGAAATTATATTAGATTATTTTATTAGGAGTGAGATAATATTTTGAAGAATATTAGGTTGGCAAACGCAGCCTGAGAAAATGAAGAGAACATAGAGATGGTCGCAAGTGTTGGACCCATCAGAGACTAGAGATCAGCTGATGTATATCAATCTGCTGTCTAATTCACATTTAAGTTGATCATAATAATAATAATAATAATTCACATTTAAGTTTTATAGAGTTGTAACCTGATAGGAGGGGGCATATATCTATATAGGGTAGACTAAAAGATCAGCTGTTAGCTTCAAATTCCAACCTGTCGAGGATGCCAAGGATTATATTTTCTCTGGGTAATTATAATTCGAGGACTTTTGGGTTCTCAAACTTCCAATGCGAAATGACTCTCTTTGGACTCTATGAGTTGCGACAATTTTTCTATTTTTTTTTTCTCCTCACCAAAACTTTCTTCAATTATTTAACAAGATCTAGGTATAGTACTTCTTAAGCTATCCCATACGTTTTCCGAGAAATAAACGTTTGTAACGGATTTAGATCAAGTAATCGAGATAACCCCCCCGCGGGGAAATTAAAGCTCATCAATCGAAAACTTCTTGGAAACATATTATATTTTTCCTATAGTCGACTAAAGTGAGAAAAATTTAAAAAAGAAAAAGAAAAGAAAAAAAAGGCTGCGGTCCCTAGTAGATTTTCAAATGCCTAAGTTCGATCTTGGCAATTAATGCATCCCACTATCAATGCATACGAGTTTTATTGTAATGGTACAAGTTCATGGTGATTTATGTTGTGGTATATATATGTATTTCATTAATCATAATACTATTATGCTCATACGAAGTGCTCCACATATTAAGAATAAATTTTACCCAAAGAAAATAAGAGAGAGAAATAAATGACATAGGGAATATCGATTTTTAATTTATTTAATTAAAATGGAACTCTAAAATATTGTCTGAGTGCATTGGAAAAAATAAGTTGGATGAATCATCTAGAAAGATCTCTTTGGTAAAACAAAGCTAAATATTCTCTGCCCACTGTTTAGAATCTAGATACTTAATTTATAGGTGTTTAAAATAATAATTTAAGAAGGATGAAGTTGGTAAACTAAAAGCTAATTAATTAACACGTACAATCTTTTTTTGCGGACTAAACTGCCCATATTGCGTTAGTCTACACTGAAGCATGACAGGTCCACCCTCATTTGAAAAGCCCTCGACGCATCAGCCTAGCTACACAGTGATTAGGGGATTTTTGAATGTTGAAAATAAAAATAATAATCTATTAATGTATAGTTGCGAAGATATGTGTGTAAAAAAAGTTTACTTAAAAAGTAACAATTTATGGCCTAGAAAAAAAAACAATTTATGAATGATCCTGTTAGTAAAGTAAAGCTATTTAACATGTACAATCTTCAGTTTGTAAAGTAAAGCTAATTAACATGTGCAATATTGAGTTAGAACTTTAGGGACAAAAAAAGCCCTCGTTTCATTAATCTACCCCTGAAGCATGATAGGTTATTAGGTACTCATGATAAAAAGGGAAATTGAAAATTTAGTTACTAGATTTTAATATAGCTGACAAAATGGTCATTGAATTTTTTTTTTTTTTACTTTTTAGTCACTGAAAATATGTAGTGGTGACTTTTCACTCTATCCGTCAAACTTCCGTTAATTTCTAACGGAATAGAACCCAGTCGACCTGTCACACCCCAGACCCAGCATGGTCCAACAGTGGACTTTTCTTTGAACAAAATTTCAAATAACTCAAAATATATAATTCATTTATTCCAAATAAACTTAAATAAAATTCTCTCAATAAAACAAAGTGCAATGTAAAATAAAACTTCATTATCATCTATCTCAGCCCGCATGACATCTAAGCTTGTTCCTCAACATGTTCTCCGTACTTTTCTGGAAATGAAAACATATTAACGGAGTGAGTTCGACAACTCAGTAAACGGAGAATAAAAATATTTTTAAAATAAATTTTCAAATGATTTTTCAGTAGTTCAGAAATTTTCCTTAGGCAATATCAGTAAGCCATATTTACCCTATGGCAGGGTTGTGCCATCACTCCGAAGAATAGATGCACCAGTAATCAGTAATCAATAATCAATGAGTTGATACCAATAAAGACAGTAATCAGTAATACACATTGCCACCGGGATTTCATAACATAAAACAGTAATCATATTTCAATATAAACAGTAATTGAATAACAGTGAATCCAAGAATTCTAAACAGACTTCGGTATAATTTTCAAAACCCGTCATTTCATATTATCGAGGAAAATTTATCGTTACCCCGCTTACCTGACTTGCTTGAAAAATCAATATCCCCGCTATTAACACAACCTAACAGTAATTCGGAAAAATAATTAGGGATCAAAACGTTATTTGAAACTTGAATTTCACGTTGCATAATTCGTTCAAACATTTGAAACAAATTAAACATGTGATTGGAGTAGACTCAGTAGAGAATCATCAGAGCTGAAATTCTATTCAAACATTTGAAACGAATTAAACATGCGTTTGGAGTAGACTCAGTAGAGAAACATCAGAGCATACTCACACTGCTTAAGAGCCGAAATTCTTCAAGAACCGACAGTGAGATAGAAAGGGAGAAAGAGCTAAAAAATGATTGTGTGGTCAGATTTGAGAGGTGTATTCGACCTCTGAACAAGCTCTCCTTTTTATAGGTGGGGAGAATCCAAGATTTGGCCGAAAATGCATTGAATCTCGTCTGAAACTGATGGCTTTTCAAAATCCATCATAAAACATGATAAATCATTTTATTTATGAAGAATCTTTTGAGATATTTGCAAAGGAGTTCAATAGGCTTCGAAATCTAAGCAAAAAGAGGTGTAACGGGTGAGAAAATGAAGAGAGAAAAGTGATTTATGAGAGAGAAACATCTGGTCGGTGAAAAGCCTTGTAACTGCTGTAGAATTCAAAAATTAGGGTTGAGGAAGAAGATGAGTCAAAACGCAACGTTTTACTAAAAATCAAACCAGGCGTAAAGAAGTTTAAGTATTAATTAATTTCACCATTGTAATCACGTGAGCGCATGACTCCAGTGGCTTGCTTGCCCTTTACCTCTCACGGCACCGAGGTTCGAATCCTCGCGCTGCCCCTTTTTCTCATTTAAATCATGTAGTGCATATATATAAAAGCGCACCGCCAGTTTAATAAAACAACGTGTAGCTCAGTGGTTTCCCTTTGTTTACCACTAGTCCAGAGGTTTGAATCATAGGCATGCCCCTTTTCTTTCTTTTTTGTTTTAAACGGGTTTTCACACTACCGCTTCAAATTGTCGTTGCCGCAACAGTAAACAAAACCGATCGATCGTTATTCTTGTTAAAAATTATCGGAAGTTTGACGAATGGAGTGAAAAACCACCACTACATATTTTAAGTGAAAAAAATAAAAATAAAAATAAACTCAGTCATTTTTTTCAGCTGTACTAAAGTTTAGTGACAAAAAATTTTAATTTCCCTAATAAAAATATAAAAGAGACCACTCGAGCGAAAAAAGAGTCGGCGAGTTTGTCGAGGTAATCTGCATCTCTCAGCGGCGGAGAGCTATGCGATGAGGGTTCTGAGATCTGAGGAGCAGAGAGCCATCACTCCTCCCCGACTGGCTGACGGAGAATTTAATGCAAAGTCAAGCAGTCATGTCAGGAAACTGTGTTCAGCAATGGCAGTTCCGTCATTGTGTACTACTATAAAGGCTATTTTCGTGCTACAAATGACTTGTACAGTAAATGGTGCAACGTGCAGGCCAGTCATAAAATGCAGATCATTATTGAAAAACCAAACCAAACCAAACAAAATAAAATAAAATATAATATCAGACCCCCATTAGCTCTTCCAAGGCAACAAAACCGGAAGACCCAAACTGAAAGTACCAGAAAATTTTTGAGAAGTGAGTGGGAAACCGGGGAGTTCTGTGTTGTCTCACTCTCTATATAATACCAGGGGTGGACCGTGGAGTTATTCGGGTGGTGGCGCATTTAAAAGAGATCAAATTTATCTCAAGGAGCAATAAACTCTAGCTCTTAAATATTACGTACAGAAGGCAAAGACTATCAGAATTCAGTTCAGTTTTGCAGGTTTTGGGCTGCATCAATTACGAAGCTTGTGAGGTACCTCACGTAGATAATATAAAGAGACAGTTGATCACTTTGAAGCAAAGAGCCATTTTGAGATTGGTGAAAGATGAGGCCAAAGATTTATCTTTTCGGTGACTCGATCACTGAGGAGTCCTTTGAGGATGGAGGCTGGGGTGCATCTCTTGCTAACCATTTCTCTCGCACGGTATTCTCTTTGGTCTTTGATAGCTTCTAAGAAGAGTATATCTTTCGCAGTTCTTTTCTATGTTTTCTTAGGGTGATTTGGATACTTTTTTTTTTCTAAGCGGGTGATTTGGATACTGGGTTCGACTGGCTCTATGAAATTTTTGGAACACTCTGTTACCTTTTTGATGATCAGGTTGATGTGGTGCTAAGAGGGTACAGTGGGTACAACACGAGGTGGGCCCTGAAGGTTCTAGACAAGGTTTTTCATGCGGTGGAAGGCGGGGATGGTTTTGAACCATTAGCTGTGACCGTGTTTTTCGGCGCAAACGACGCTTGCCTTCCAGACAGATGCTCAGCGTTCCAACACGTGCCCCTTGAGGAATATAAGCGCAACCTCCTCTCCGTTATCTCCTCTCTCAAGGTGAACTCTTTCTCCCTTTCTTTCCCTTACACCCACAGACGTCCACACAGAAACACGGGCACGCATGATCCTGAAAGTCTGAAAGAGTTGCTTTCAGTGTTGGACCCAGGAAAATCACTGTCCATAAATGGCCCGAAAATGGGGAATTAGGTATGTAGAGATAATACTATCCTTTGTACTGGATGACTGTACCGTGCTAGAGATTCATTAGGAACGTAAAGCGGTTTGAGACTTCTTTGGGATTTGGAGGTCAAAGAAATGGGATGGCGCCAAGAAAGTGGGTCTGTGGAGGTCGCCCGGGCCCCGGATGTCGTTTTTTGTCTTTTGCCACTTGGCTGTAATAAGTTTGTAGAGTCGGATTGGCTTGCTAGTATGAAAGTGAAATGATGTGTGCTTATATCAACCATGGATTTGTTTTGTTTTTAATCCCCACACCTTGTCTTTGGTGGCCTTCGGAATTCCCTCCTTCGGAGGGAATCCGTTCCCGTTCTCGATTGCTGCCCACTGGATAGAAACGTCAGGCTACAGAGGACGCCAAGCGTTGCATTCAAGGACTTGTGAACTTTCACTTTCTCGCACGTGTATCGAGTTGTTAGATTTTCCATACTCCAATATTATGCATAGCTCGTCTCTATGGGAAAGGTTGTTGGCTAAGGAAAAGAAGTAAGAGAGGCTGCTCCACTGACTTGACTTAAAAAACCAAGATATAAAAAAGGGGAAACTTTCCTATTTCATCATCTTCTTAAAGCCTTGTAGTTTCAATCTATGAGACCCTGTATATGAGCATATTTTTATCTCAACACTGTTTGAGTAGGACAACAATCGTTCAATGAGAAACAAAAAGTTTTGGCTACTTCGGCTTAGGGAGAGATATACACAGAAAGAGGTAGAAAACGTTGGGAGCTGCGGTGGAGAATTTGTTAAAGAAAGAAGACATTGCAGCTGAATTTGGGCACTTCTTTCTTTAACAACCAATTCTTGTGTTCTGTCTGTGCCCAAGGTTTTGAAGATCGCCAAGCGTAACTAAACAGATAAAAAAATGGCTCTGATTGAATGTCTCAAAAAAAAAAAAAAACTGATCTTTAGCTACAAGTGCATTGAAGCTTTTATAGTTCAACATCAAGGAACCAAAGTTATCTGCTACATGCCTACATGTATAGTTCCTCGTTTTTTGCTTACTATTTGCATCACATCAAAAATTTTCCCGTTTCTGTTTTCCTTTGATTTTTTCAGAAGCGATGGCCGAAGACTCAAATTATTCTCATAACCCCTCCCCCAGTCGATGAAGAGACGCGCCTACGGTATGATTCTGCCATACAAGATCTTTAGCTAATTCCTTAACATCAATGTCATGTATCATTTTTTGTCGTTTCACGATGTTCTTCACTTCATTTTTATTGTGACCTGCAATGTTTGGTCATTTGAGGCGCTAATGACGTGAACTTCAATGGGAAAGAAAGAAGTTGAAGAGTGAGAACAACTTTGTATGCAGATTTCCTTTCATTGAGAATCCTTTGGGCCTGCCTGAGAGGACAAATGAAGCTGCTGGTGCTTATGCTAAAGCATGCATTGCTGTTGCTAAAGAATGTGGGATTCCAGTGGTAGACCTCTGGACCAGAATGCAGCAGGCTCCTGACTGGCAAAATGCTTGTCTGAGGTATTCCATGCTCTACTTTTTTGTATGCGTATATATGGTGTTTGCACGTGCTGTTGTAATCTAATATATTTGAGGATGGAGATTACCTTTTATCCCTAATGGGTCCCTGTAATCCCATTTCGCGAGACTCGTCTGTTTTTTCAAGCAGGCAATAGTGGTTTGCGAAGGGGTATACTATAAGGTCTGATGAACTTTTGTTTATTCAAAATATTGCAGGGATGGTTTGCACCTGTCTCGGGGTGGAAACAGGATTGTGTTTGAGGAAGTGGTCATGAAGCTGAAGGATGAGGGCTTGAGTCTGGAGGTTTTGCCAGTAGATCTCCCACTGCTAGCTGACATCGACCCTAGTGACCCCCTTAAGGCTTTCCAGCAGTACTGAAATAATTGTGTGTGCTTTGGGTAAGGTCTTGTATGTTTTGCTACATTATGGTAACAGAACAGTTCCAGGACTATGTCGTATCAGCCCACTGGGATACCACGCAACTTTTTTATTTGTGGATTGAATTAGATCTGGCCGATCTAATTTTTGGCGAGAAACTCTTCCTTGGTGTGAATTGAAATAAAGTTAGATTGCACACCCTCTAGACTGTTGGTCTAGGCCCTAGGGTAACAATTAGTTGTGTAAGGCAGTCTGCTGCCGCGATCTATCTGGAAGTGGCTTCGGATTCCGGTGCAGACCAGGTCAGGTCATGTGTACTCCATCAATTGTCTAAGCTGTTAATTCCCAGAAGCGAAATAGTTTCGGCCTTTGTCACGTCTTTTTTTTGTTTTTGTGTGTAGTCTTACTCCGGCTCAATTTGGTTTGGATTACGGGCAGATCCATTTTCGTGCTTTGAGCGCAAGCTATCGATCGGGGGAGCTTGCGCGTCACGAGGGTTTTCTTTCTCGGTTGAGCGGCTGCTTGGATGGAGTGGAAATTATTTTAAATAAACTTTAATGATTTTTTTTTTTCAAATTTTAATATTTTTTTCAAATTTCATTAATTTTTTACAGGCTATTAATAAAATCTACACTACTTAATATAAAAAATAAAAAAATATATTCCACAAAAAATGGACAGCCTGAAGAGACAAATGTGGCTACAAAAACCAAAAAGTGGACTCGTCACCTACGAGGTGGATCTGAGTGAGTAGGATTTTCACAGTAGAAATTATGAGGTCCTTTTTTACAGTTGAAATTTGGTCTTGTCCAGAGGATAGATGGCCAAATTCATTCCTAGATCTAGTAACAATCAATTGATCATTTCCATTTCAAATTGTTATCTACTCGAATTTATACAATATGTGAAATATGAGTCTAACTCAACTCTAAAAAACAGTCTTAAGAAGTGAAGGATGTCACAACCTTATAAGGAGCACATTGATTAGTTTCTCTAGCAATGTGGGACTTCCAACATGCCCCCTCACGTGTGGCGGGAGGACATCCAAGCCAACACGTGGAAACGACGGTGGACCACAAACTATGAACCTTGCTTTGATACCATAATAGAAATAAAAATTTTTTATACTTGATAAGCTACCCTCTGGCTTTCTCTCGGCTTAGTACCAGTAACTTTTCCGGCTCAGTACCGGCATCCTTCCGACTCAGTACCGGCAATCTTTGTAATTATTTTTGTAACTTCAAACTCAAGGTTTATCGGTTTGTCCACTTTGAGTTTGCGGGGGAGTGTTGAAAGTGATGTAGTCCCACATTGCTTAGCAATGTGGGGTGTGTGAGTTTTTAGGCTTATATATAGAAGCCCCTTTGTAATGTTTTAAATCATAAGTGAGTTAACACAATTAATCCAATTGGGTGTTCCCCTAATGGATGTCTCACTTATCAAGTATAATTTTTTTTTTATTTCTAACATTATCTAGGCTAGTTTTTTTTAATCAATATGATTTGATTGAAACACCGTATATTATAAGACTCGTGATTTAGGCAATTCAATCTTCTGCATGTAAGACAGAAGCCCCTAGAAATGGTTTGGCGATTAATCGGCATCCAAGCTTTACTAACTACTAGGATTGAGGGGCCGGCAAATGTTTTAGCTGTACGCCAAAGTAATTGGCAACCATGAAATGAATTTTGATTTCTCGACTTGAAACCGAAAAACTGGTACTTTGTGGGGAATAAAATCTTGGAACCTGGTGGTTTGGCTGTATATTGTGAAATAAAAGATAAATACAGTGAATAATTGAAAAATAATATAGACAGAATAGACTAATAGTGAAGAAAGATATAGGTTTAAGTGGTTAGTTTAGAAAACTTATATAAAATTCTTATTTTGTATTATAAGTCTATATAAATTATAAATTAAAAGTAAAATATAGACAAAAAAATATTTTCGCATTTAAATTTGAGCAGAATCGTAAATATTGAAAGTTAACATAAACAACAAGAGGTGGGGAGAGGTATTACCGTATTAGAGACTGAGAGATCATCTCGTGTTGTGAAGCCCATGACCCAAAAAAAACCACTGAACAAATATACTGTATTTAATCTTTTCGCATCTTCAGGCCTACCTGTTTGGATAATAAGACGTACGCGATCCCTTTCGTTTATATGAATTGCTATTTGGGTAAATGTCGATGTCGTTTTTTTTTGGATCAACATTCTCGAATCTTACTCATAAGAAACATAAAAGAGTCTTGCACTACAAAAGCATAATAATAATTAAAAAAAAAAACGAAAACTCAAGGAGTGTCGAAACCTTCATACATTCGAGGATAATTCTGGTGATGCCCCCAAAACTCGGAAAATTAAAGCATCCCTCTCGCATTAGGAAATCGGGCAAAATTGTGTGCTAACACGTTTGTACTCGATCGGAAGTGTAGCCGCAAGGTCGGCAACTAAAGCTAGAAAAACCTCTGCAGTCGAGACGTTGCACATGTGTTATGATAGGCCCTATCCTCCAAAGGCAGTGGATAGGATCATTGACAACCAATCGAGTTCCCCTCAAATTCCACCTCCATCCTGCGTCGCTGCGCCTGCTATTCTAGGAGAGCATGGCAAGTGCCTCAGTACACTCCGTATGATGCCAGGTATCGAACTTCCTCGTCTCTACATGAAAAATATGACCCCGAGGATTTCGACATACGCAGACAGCCATGGAGAAAAGAAGACTGGTCCAGATAGCATTTTCTTCTGAGTACTTTTTTTTTAGTCAAAACAGACAACAACAAGCTTTTATTAAAATCAAGGAGGTTGGAAAACCTCAAGTACACGTTCGAAGGGGAGTGTCAGACCATCCAGAAAGGCGACGGGCCAACAAGTAAAGGGACTGAATGACCTTACAAACACAAGCAAAAAAAGATGGGTAGAGACTTATAAAGGGTGAAAAGCCCACGAAAGACAGGAAGTTTAGACGAGCAACAAAATCGATGGCAGAATATAGTGATAGGACCAACAGCTGGCCAAACGACATGGACCATTTGTCCAAATCTATCGCGGTTTCTCGTTATTTTGAGTCTAAACGAACCCATTTCTGGAGCTAATAATTTTATCATTGGGAGTCAAAAATACTAAAGTATTGGTTATACTATTCATGGAAGCACGCATAACTTATGCCTTAAATTCCAAAAGACTAGTCCAACTTAATTGTAATTAGAAAATGTTGGTGCATTTTAATATTTTGTTAATTATTCCTTGAATAGTTTACACAGTTGGGAGATGTAACGGTAGAAAGATTAATGGTTCATTATTCATTGAATTTAATGTTGCTCTTAATGACAGTCGAAAATCTGAATAGTTAACTGTTTCTTTTTACTTCATTATAGTTAGTAATAGATTGATTTTTTTATTTAATAGTCAAATAGTCATTTTTTTACCGTTAGCTATATATACGAAAAACGTGAATTTTAATTTCTTTTAAGAGAGAACTTAACAGAGAAAGGTGTTATAGTGGTGGAACTTTGAGTCCATTCTCTTGTGCAGAATAAGGTTTGAGCTATCGCCGAGTAAGTCGGATTGTTGTATCTTGAAGGAGACAAGTCATTGAGAAGATCTGTTGCATCGGTTTCTACTAGGTTTTGCCAACCGCAAAGGGCTTGAATCTCCTTAAGAGAGCGAGATTTTCGTGCCTCGTCAAAGAATGTATACATTGTGATTATTACTAGAGCGACGTCTACCTAAGAATTGACCCCGGGAAGAAGAGAGAGTTATTCTGTAGGCTAGTTCTACCAATAATTCACAGAAAAGATATAAAAAAACACCCAAAAAGGGAGAGAAAACGTCTAATATATTAAGAGAATTATGAAAAATAAAAAATGTCCGAACCCTAGCTCACAAGCCGGGTTATATAGCTAAAATTTGTCCAATAGGAAATTTTATCAGAATTGGCAAATTCTCATTAAACACGCCAAAAATAAATACATGTCAAAAGAAATAGTCTGCCAAAAATCTAGCTTAAATTGGGTTCAAAATTACCTCCTAATCGATAAATTAAAAATTACCAATAAAGGAAAAGAAAAACTAAAATTAAGGATTTTGAAAGGAAAACGATGGAATTAGAAGAAAAATGTTAGAATGAAGAGGGGGAGAAGTAGTAACAAGTGACAAGATATTTTTAAGTGGTTCAGTCTATAAGATATTTTAAATGTGGTTCAGTCGATATCACATTTAAACTCGATATTATAATAACAATAATATCATATAAAATCTTGTAGATTTGATTATGATATTATTTATAATATAATTGAGGTCGAAAACGACGCTCACCAGTGTAGCTCGGTGGCCACAACGTGCACACCGAAAAGAGCTTTTCACATTTATTGTTTATTGAGACTCTTCTCTTAATAAGAGTCTCAATAAACAATAAAACTACTAAAGTCTTCAAAATAAAACAATTATTACTAGAGTCTCCAGATGACTCTTTATTCAAATATTTTGCATCTAGCAATTATTCTCAGAGATTTCAACTCACAATCTTTCTATCACTCGCTGCCACCAACTCCTAAACCTGAAAGATAGAGAATAAGTGGTGAGCTACAACTAGCTCAGTAAGTAGCAAATCAATAAGGATAGGGGAAAAAAAACAATTTATCACAATAATCGAAATCCATAAATAAAACACTGTGAGTCATACCGAATTCAAAAATATCAGTTTGTAACAAAAATTATCAAAGGCCGCGCAATATAGGGAAATAACCAATGGTCACACAGACCTTCAGGCCACAAAGACCTCCAAATATTAGGCCACACAGACCTCTAGGCCACAAAGACCTCAAAATATTAGGCCACAAAGACCTCCAGATATTAGGCCATACAGACCTCTAGGCCACAAAGACCTCCAAATCTTAGGCCACACAGACCGCAGAGATATATTGCCAGCGCAAAGACAATTTTTAAAGTATACTCACAAAATAAATATATTCCAACAATCCAACATTTCAAGTTTGATATTTCAAACAAATTCATGAAATTTAAGTCATTTCATCTTTATCAAAACTTTGTATATTTTCCCCATATAATGAATCAAAACTATATAAAATAGTGCACGTTTTAAAAATCTATTTCACCAATGACAAGATATTTAAATTTCGCACAAAGAAATATTTTTAAATCAATTTCATCTCACAGAATAATTAAATATTTCGTGCACTTAGATTCCACAAAAGTTTAGAGGAATAAAATCTCATTGATAAGCCACTTACCTCGATGCTTAAACGAAGCTTAAGATTCACAAAGAATTGCTGAAAGGTCAATCAGCACCTAGAATCCATTTGAAAATCAGTCAACTCATCATCTAAATCCTCGTACATCCCCAAAGTAATTTAATAATAGAATTCCAACAACAACACACCTGAACTGCAATAACTCTGTCTATTCCCAAAATCGCGAAATTCCTCAAAAGCGCCTTTAATTACCCTACAGCAAACCAAAAACTAAACTGGAAAATCTAGAATATTCAGATCTAAAACTCCATTGAAGGTCGGAACTTAGAGAAAAGCTCACCCAATTGTGCCAACGAAGTCGAAGAAAAAGCGCCTAATACGTGAAGAACGGCTCTCCAACGACGTCTATAAAACGGCATAACCCAAATCAATCCAAAGAAATATCTTTCTAAACCACGATTAAAACAAACCTACCTCCAAAAATCACCCAACTCCTGCAAATCGCGTCTCCAAAGGTAAGAGAAAGAGGATTTCGTGTAGAGAGAGAAAGAGGAGAGAGAGAGCTTCAAATGAGAGAAAACTCCAATATTGAGAGGAAATTTTCGCAATTAACCTAGATCTAAACTTAAAGATCTCTAAATGGGTTTAAAAAGGGCGAAAATTTCATCAAAAACCGTTCAAAATTCGAAAAGAAATCAAAATTTTAAAACTTAGAAGATTCGCGTTGAAAACTGAACGTTTTTACGTTCAGTTTTCAAACGAGGTGCTGCGGAAGGGATAAACTTATCCCTCCGCACCGTTTTAAACTTTGACTTTTCAAACTTTTTTTTTTAAGTATTACACGTAGCCAAAGATATGACCAAAATACCAAAACACACTCAAACTTTCCCCAATTAATAAAAATTAAACATTTTTTTCCATCTTTAGGCTGATATGTCAACTCAAGGTATCTCAACACCATCAATGTATTATTTGACAACTCATTATCCTTGGCTCAGATCCTCTGCATCACCCATGTAAAATGTGGCTCTATCGTTGCCTTCACTGTGAGCTATGTGACGAGAACTTTCCAACAAAGGTTCCTTCCGTTAGACAACAACGTCAAGGTTGGAGCAATTTGCAATTTTGCACTACGGAATTCTTCTGCTTCAAGTATTGGAGGAACTCTATCTCAAAAAAATCAAAAGCTCTCTGGTTTCCCCCTACCCACGACATCTTTACGAAGGAGAGGGGAGCTCCGGCTCCCTCATCCTCCCTCCTCCTTTTTGGTTTTCCCCTCATCCCTCTCCTCCTATTTGGTGTGCTTGGCCGGTGGGCTTGTTTGGTTGGTTGGTTTTTTGGTTTTGCTTTGCAGGTCTCTTCTAAGAAGCGCATGGTTGTTTCCCCCCCTTTCAAAGAGCACGCGCCTGCTGGTTGGATTCAGCCCGCCGAACTCTTTGAAATCCATATTTTTCGGCGTCCAAACGGTGGCGGTTGTTGATCCACGCACCCCACGCGCGACTGTTCTTGGCCGCAAGTGACCGCCCCTCAGTCGCCTGAATCCAGATCTTTTCCACCGGAAGGGCCTCTGTGGCTTCTGTCCACCATTTCCAGGTCTTGATCTCCTCCTCCGCCCTGCACGCGCCGCCGCCGGTCCTGTTAGATTCTCCTCGGTTCCCGAGGCTTATGTTATGCTTTATGTTACTCTTTAGCCCGTTTGGGCCAGCCCATATGTTTAGGGCTTGTTTTATGTCCGGTGTTCGTCCGTTTGGGCTAGTCTCTCTGTTTAAGGCTTGCTTATGTTTAATTATATGTTTTCCTTTTGTTTGTAATTACATCTGAGATTGCATGTTTAGCACTCTACTGGAGCCAGCTCGCTAACTCTGTTGGCGGTCTTTCAGCGATAGTTCTTTCACGGGTTTTCGTGTTTCCTAGGGCCCTCGGTACTTTCGCTTCGGACTTCGTGTCCGCCACCTCTGAGGACCTTGTGTCCTCTTTTATAGCCACTTTACTGTTGACCCTTATGCTGTCGCTTGTAACACCTCTTTTGTGTTCATTTTTGTGTTTTTTTAGTTTATAATTTTAGTTTGTCTATTTTTTTAATATATAAAACTAGCTGTTTAACAAAAAAAAAAAGTATTGGAGGAAAAAAAACTGAGGGCCATTTTTTCCTCAGCGAAGGCTCCTCCCTTTAGACGATTTTCTGGAGGGCGGTCTGAAAGCCCGAATTGTACAGTTGTAAACTTTTCCTTTACTCGAGTAATGTAAGACTTCACTCTGATAGGACCTAGTCTATAAAGGCTATGTCAGATAATTACGACTCACCGTGCGGGGACTAGTGATTATTTTTTTAACAAATATATAAATTGATAATGTCGAGAAGGAAAAGTTGTATTTACAAAAATAGATCGAAACTCTACTTATAGTGGATGGGGCTATATGTAATTCGGTTGTTGCCGAGAGGGAGAAAGAGAGGTATGAGTTCTGAGCGGGATCCACGTCTCTTTCTCTTCCTCTTAAACGAGATCCATACCTGCTCGATTAAGAGAGTTCTATTTGGACAGTTGTAGGTCCCTAGTTCCAATTTTTTTTAAAAATGTTCTGTTATATATCTTTGCTTCATTTTTTTTCTTTCTTTTTTCAAGTTTTTCTTTATTTGTTTTAATTTTAACATCTAAAATATATATTCATGCAATTGTGCCTCCTAAAATTAAAAATTTATAATTCTAGCTAGTGCCAAATAATGAATCTGTTGATCAATTCCCAAAAAAAAATATCAAGTTTGAGTCGAAGTACTACCAACATTGTTGTATCCTAGATCGATATATTTGCAAGACCCAATAACAACGTAGACATGAAGAACCTTAGCAATTACCCGGGCGATGGGTCACTCGATCTGAGCGCATTACCTGATTATCCATGTATAGAATCGTACAATTAACGTTACGGCTCAGATGGCTGGTGGGTTGTGTTTCATTAGGCATCATGCTTTTGGACACTACTCGTTTCTTTTAACATTTCTTTTACAGTCACACTACGTAACAATGCATTCGACACATGCATGCCCACTAATATATATATAGTTATACTAATTAATAGTAGACAGCCTAAGTTGCAGCAAACACGCAATATAAAGAAGCAGGGGCAAAAACCAATTAAAGGTGCATCTATTATTTTTCCCCACACTTTCGAAAAAGACAATTTGAACTCTTTCAAAGAAGAAAATTACAACTACAAAGAACCGAATCAAACATAGGACACATAAATCAAGGGCGACGTAAACACAAACTTTGTTTTTTAGCTTCGATCGGGTACATGTTCCTTTGCATATCCCTTATGCACCCATCCCGTAACTCTTATCTATATCTATCAACAATATAGATATAGAAAGTGTACACAGAAAATGTGCTCAGAAAATGTGCAAATAAATGTTTTCCATTCAGCAGTTCAGGCGCACAAACACAAAACAAATGGTTGCAGTGAATTTCTGTTTCGGTTATTTGCATATCTCGAAAAGAGCTGCCCCGCAACTGAGTACGTTTCCTTCGCGATGGTATCTAGAACCTTTTTGGAGGTGAATCGTGGTGCATCTTATCTGGACCTCCTGGTGCAACTCTATCTGCGTCAGCGTCAGTGTCGGTCATCGCCCTTCTTTTGTTAGGCTTCATCTTCGACAAGTCGAAGCCTAGTTCACGAAAAAGAGAACTGCTATTGATTCTTTTATGCATAGACTTACGACCATGATAACTCAACGCTTCCAAGCTGCTCACATGCACAGATAAAATTAGTAGCATCAGTAATGAAACTTTGATGACGTTGAAGTTGGCCATTCCGACGCACGAAGTACTGCTACCTAGAAGACGTGGTGGTTAAACTGGCAGGTTTGATGTGTTATGATCATTCCATGAACAGAGGACCAAATATATATAGAGTGCGAATTCGTTGGGAAAATTTCAAAGATTTCAAGGGTCCGTTAAACAATGCTCTACGCCGTTACAATCTGCTGACAGAAAGAAAGTCTTTCGTTCTCTTTTTTGTTTTTTAACAAAATCCCTTTAGCTCATTAACGAGACGGATTAAGAGCTCGTACTTCGTCCCCACTCGAGCACCAAGTGTAACATTGTAGCTCATATCTTCTTCTTCTTATTTGTCTCCTCTTTGTTGCATTTGATTTAGCTGGACTCGTGTCCAGGTATTGTATTGTCGTCCACTGTTGTTCAGATGTTGATTCCGATTGGGCAGTTCGTGAAAATAAATTAAGAACAAAGTTGAGCAATATATATAAATTGCTCAGATACGGAAGCCCCTGAATAATAAAAGGGTCACTACTTTTGGTCCCTAGCGCTTATTCTTTATAAGTATATCTCCACAGGCAAAGATGTCTTGCCCACTTTGGATGATGGAGAACATCTTTCCACATGGTTACAATAAAAAACAGTACCGCCTGTTGATTCTCAATTGGCTTCATGTTGTTGTTTGTTTTCTTCTTAATACTGCTTATCAAGTCTCTATTAGTGCTTTCTTTTTCTGCTTGTGCAGAATCCAAATAGATCTCTTTTAATTCCTAAAGTGATACACAGGGCGTCACTGGAAAGATAACCTCAAGAAAGATTGCTAACCCAATTGAAAGAGAGTCAAATAATGGGATCCTTTTCTTTAGGGGAAGGGGAAATTTTCAAACTGCAAACTATTTCCAAATATCAAATCATTCTTTGATCACGGAACAAATGAGTTGATCTTACAAAAGGAAAATGGAAACCAACGTCACTGATTATACCGAAGTTCTGTTCATATGGAAGTATGCAGTACTTATTCTTTAGCGATTCTTTGATTCCTTTCATTTTTTCTTCTTCTTAATCTTCCTTTGATTCCGCGGGATTTCTAGGATTCCAAAAGACACATGGTAGGACATTTGCTTTTAATATGTAAAGTAATATTGCCTCACGTTGCACCAGATTTCCTGGGTCCGCAATGTATTTACCTACATTTCAGAGAATCGTTTGCTTGGTTTTAGTTTCTTCACAATTTCGTTGTTTTTGAGCCAGTAGAATAACGAAGTTCGGAACAAAGAGGAGGCCGCAGAGAAATATCATTCGTTTACTTCATTTTTCCGGGCACGAGGATACGAACAATATACATAGTATAATATCGAAGTCTCATAGTTACATCCAATGACCAACCCAAGGGAGGGTATCTGATTTCAATCAGAGTTGAGGGGTTCTATATCAGATATGATTATCATAAGAATAAGAAGAGGTGAAGTTCTGTGAGATCACTTCCTGTCAGTACACGTAATGTTTTTCCTTAAATTTATATGGTGGGGAGGGGAGGGGGCTTTCCGGGTCCCATGGAAGAACTTGTTACTTCCCCAACAAAGATTTGGCAATAATTAAGATGATCTCTATTCTACTTTTCTTACTACTTTTTAACATTTGCCGTCAAATGGATAAGTGGTCAACGAGAGAGAATCATATCTTTTTTTTTTTTGGTAAGTGATTCGTGTCCAGGTTAGTTAAAACCATACATTAAATTTTCAATGTACCAGCAAACTACCTTTCATCTGTAGCATTCCATTTTGGTAAATGGCGAATGAGTTGAAAAGCATGCTACCTATACAAACAAAAAGCAAAGACAAATGAGGCTCTGCGAAACAAAAGGGAAACTCTCTATTATCCCAGAAAAAAAAATAGAAGAGAAAACTCTCTGATGCTTTTAGTAGGCAATTAAGTAACACTAATTGATGTGACCATCTTTCAAGATCAATCCAACTGATGTCATATTTGAATGCTTCTCCCTATCGAACTTACACCGAGTGTCCCTGCCAGTCCATGGAAATTTTGTGCTCTGCAAGACTAATCCTGGAGAAAACAAGTACTACGTACTCCTACTCGAGAAGAGAGAAATCTGTTATGAGCTTCTACAACAAAATCACATCTTACCAACTTGATTATTGAATATTCATGCTTTCTTTCTTCCTTTCGTTTCTGGGAGAGCTTGACTTTTGATGATTCACTGGAATCTCTTTATGTCATTATCCATAAGATGCCTTGGGATAAAGAAGATCGGTTCACGGGAGAGTCCTCACCACCTTCATAAGATATGCACTAGGCATATTATATGCAATAAAAGAACCTATATCTCTTACAAATTTTCGAGGGACACGATACGTACATATGCGCTGGATTGCAACATGTGGATATCCATTTCGCGGCCGGCAAGTTGTTCATGTACGTGGACGATAAGAAAGGATCACTTTCACCGTTTCGGAGAAGGTCGGCTATCAACATCCAGCACGTTAGATTAGGTCAAAATTATCATAAAATTGAAAATTAGAAAGTGAAGTAGTGCAGTAGCAATTGACTGGGAGTACACTGGGTCTCATGGATACCCCGACTCCTAAATCTTCGACTGCACCTTATTTAAGTTTAGTAGTCGACGGGGTATCATGGACTAACCCCCTCATAGGAAGGAACATTCTTTCGGTTGTCTAGAAACTTCAAAGGTAAGCCTTTAGTACCGAGAGTTACTGTCAAAGTAGTAGTAACTATAACTCTACTGTGTACTTACTTCAGAGGGAAAATATTAGGATATGTATGAGTAGTTCTAACTGAGTCGACATTAAGATATGCAGTACAATATTTTAATACGGCTTTCGAGCATATATCTTAGGAAAATGGGTCCTAGCTAGTGGAGTGCTAGGGTAACTCGAGAACATCCTGAATTAATTGAATGACTGGCATGTGCCGCCGGTTTTGCGATTCTGATGCTATGATACTATAGCGAGTAGCAATATGCTTTAAGCAGCTAATGCGAGTGATACGGTATAGCTGTTGGTCTCTAAATGTAGGTCATGATCGATGCTGCTGATGCTGGATTTTGAAGTTCTCTTCTTGCTGGTTTTATTGGTTGGATGTGTATTGTTGGACATGGAGGATTGATATGGGTAAAGGGATGGCGTCGCCTTCTTTACCTGAATGGATATTCTCTTTCGTATCATATATTCTACAATTTTACCATAATTCTTTACTTGAATTATAGAGGAAGAGATGAATGAATTCCTACCCTTGCATGCGCTGCCGGGCAGAGATCATGACGTGAAATCTCACGCCTGAGATCCTTATCTGTTCACCTCATACAATAGAGGGGAGAGTCCTTTTCCCTTCCTTTCTAACAATCAAGACCAGTAAGCTATTGGTCTGCATAGTTGTTCACATCAATTCGCAGAGGTTTTAGGCGAAACTCTAGACATTGTACTTCTAGACTTCTACTAAGATCGGATCTCTTTATATCGTCAATTTCCCATAGACGAAAGGATACTCATTTCATTCAAGCTAGCTTATTCTATTTTTTTTGAAATATCGAAGTAATGTGAGTAGGGTAGATAAACACAACATTGAAGGATCGATCAATGTTAAAATTTGAGAATCGATATTGTACTAAGTTTTGAATCAACAATAATTAATATTATATGACCAGATACTGCGTGTCTATGCGAATTGCACTGTAATTTACATAAACAATTATTGAAAAACTTAATCTAATTTTTTGAGCTATATATCATTAAGCAATCATGCACCTACCAATATTGTAGTTAGGCTTGAGGCCGCGGTACCAGAAAAAGAGAGAGAAGGGTGGGAGAGAGAGAGAGGAATCTAGACATAAATATTCTACTAGTTGACACTTGGATTCCTTATTCTGGCCACCATAAAATATTAGAGAGACGTGCTAGGGAGCCATTAAAAAAAAAAGGACAGTTTGTTGACGTGCCCTTCTTTCGGCCCCCTTGTCTCGACCATATGGGACCCTTCTGCAGTATCTAGGGAAAGTGAAGCACAATATAAAGTGAAGCCACGCCTCGATAATGCTTGTGGCGGCGACCTCATGGGAGCGAATTCAGTGCGATGGGCTTCTTTTCATTAAAAGCTACGATCCAGTCAATCCATTCATCTTTCTTTGACCGTACAGCTTTTTTTTGTACTTGAAACGAGGAATTCGATAGCACAATCAAACTAACGACGTTACTCAAGTGGTTCTAATTGTATGCATATAGCGACATTGATAACATATATATGTCACTGACTTGTAGGCCTAAGTAAACCAGCCTCTACCCTTTTTAGGAAAAAAAGAAGAAGAGTAAACCTCTACCACTTTCTTAGGAGCGGTACCGTTTTATAAGGATCGATGCTGCTAGTGCTTTTAATCCATAGGTGGACGAGATCTGGACCCAGAAGGCTGTCCAGTTATACAGATATTCAACGATCATAGACGGGTCAAAGATACTGTACCACGTTTGGCTCACGAGATTCATCATGAAGTGAAGCATATGTGGTCCTTCTAAAAGGAAAACAAAAAGTAGCTTCAACTTCAAGGTCTCTTCGACGGAATGTATTCCTTTTCTCCAAAGACAAACAGTTGGTATTCCTTTTTTTTATATATATAAGTTGGTAACTTGGCATTCCTTTAAATGTAATGAAATGAAAGTTACCTTCCATCGAGAAAACCAGACCCAATAAACATACGGGCCTATCTGAGCCTAAAACCCAATTGTCCTTGTTAATGATGTCCGTTATACGGCCCAATGGGGTAGAAGGGCCTAACATTATTCCATTTCAAATCGACCACAATGGAAAGACAAAATCTTGAAAATACACACTAAAATATAATAAATGATACAACGGTCCATCATAAGATTACATAAATTATGGGGTTGAGATTCTAACATGATAGTACGGGATCCACAGACATCCGGATGGATTCTATGGATCCGTTGCTGCAAATCAAGCGCCACATCAATTAATGAAGGGCATGAGTGTGCGCCTCGACTTGTCTCCTCACGGATCTGGCCTAACGCACCCCTTTTCTTTCGTCACCTTAGTCATACCATTTTGATCTGTAAAACAAAGCGAGTCAAGACAAAATCGATCACAATGGAAAGACAAAATTTTGAAAATACACACTAAAATATAATAAAGGATACAACGGTCCATCATAAGATTACATAAATTATGGGGTGGGATCCTAACATGATAGTATGGAATCCACAGAAATCCGGATGGATTCTATGGATCCATTGCTGCAAATCGAGCGCCACATCAATTAATGAAGGGCATGGGTGTGCGCCTCGACTTGACTCCTGACAGGTCTGGCCTAACGTACCCCCATTCTTTCCTCACCTTAGTCATACCAGTTTGATCTGTAAAACTAAGCGAGTCAAGAGCTCCTATAGGTACAACAGAAAGCTCTCCTCAAATCACCCAATCTCGAATTCAAACCTCTTAATTCTCCCAAACCCCACCCAATCTCTCTCCTCAAATCATCCAATCTCAAACTCCTAACCTCATGATTCGCCTAAACCCTACGAATCCCTCTCCTCAATTTTAGGTTAGACCTTTTTGTAAGATGCTTGACAACAAGAGGTCTGAACCATTATGAAGAGGTCTGACCCAAAACTAGGAAGAGGAATTTGTGGGGATTAGGCGAATCAGGATGTTAGGGTTCAAGATCAAGTGATTTAGGAAGATGATTCATATTTCATGGGGGTTTGTGAGAATCAAATGGTTAGGGTTCGAGATTGAGTGATTTAGGGGTAGGGACATAAAATGAGGAGATTTATGTTGGACCTCTTGGGTTTGCTTAGTTTTACATGTCTAATCGGTACGATTGGGGTGACGAAAAAAAGGGGGCTAGGCGCGTGCCAGGCCAAACCCGTGAGGGACTCGGCACGCACCCATGCCCTTCTTTAATTGATGAGGTGTATGATTTGCAGCAACTGATCCAGGGTGTCAATCGATAGTGTGAAATGTCATTGTTCGTCTTATAAGTATGCGTTAATTGCAATTGCACCCCCTAACTTCAAAACTGCAATTTACGTCCTTTAAGTATGAAACATTTGTAATGTTCTTTCCCGTTAAAATTGACGGAATTCGACATTAAAATAACCAAAATAACCCTTATAGACAAAATTACTAAAAATATTTTAAAAAATCATTAAAAATAAAAATGATATTAATTAAAAAGGTAATATTTTTTAAATGAAACTATTGAAATTCTGTTTCAGTAATCTACATATATTTTTAATTTATTGCATATTGTTGGAGGCGAACATTGCAAATGTTTCATACTTAGAGGATGTAAATCATAGTTTTGAAAGTTAAGGGAGCGTAAATACAATTGACGCATACTTATGGGAAGAACAATGACATTTTCCCCAATCGAGACATCTTTAGAGCCGTACTCCTAAATTATGGGCCATCATAAAGAGTCAACAACCTTCAGGTTGTAATGAAAGTGATCGATTAAATTGAATATTGTCAAATTCAATTTCATTCTCTTCAATGATGTTGTACGAGTTAACATTCTACATACACAGTTGAAATTTTTTGTATTCAGCGCTTCTCTCTCAACGATCTGATTTGTTGTGCAAACATGTCATGATCATGTTCTTTGAAGATAGCTAAGTACCTCTTTTGAATCTTAATTACTTATGATTAGACCCACGCAACTTTTAGAATTTTTTTTGACAACTGATAAGTTTATTAATTTCCCAAAAAGCTATACATGAGTTTCGGGCTAGCTCGTATAACTTTTAAAATTTCCCTAACACTCCAACTATATATGTAAGTTATTGTGAATCTGTTACAACCATGAGTAAAGAACACGAAAGCTTTCAGCAATGAAGAGTTTTGTTCTATCTAGCTAGAGATTATTTCTCAAAGATTGATCTTTCCATAACTTATCACTCTTATCAATAGGTGCAAGGGTTAGATTTGGAGCTTTTTAAGTCATATTATTTTTTCATGACTTTCTAGTTTTTCTTTATCATAGGCCTTTGCATTCGGATAGTTAATGTTTCTTTTACATCCATCGATCCTAGTGAAGCTTCATGTTAAAAACCTACAAGCCATATATAACCTTTATCCTTCATATCAAAATGATTAAAGGAATTACATGATTTGTCTCATTAATCAATTCCAAACCACTATTGGAAATAGAGATATTATCTATGTACACAAGACCAGAAATATGAACTTCTATAGGAAAGATGATTTTTTTAATCCTCTTGCAAGGAATAAAACATGCCTTTCAAGCTAACCACATTATCTCTATATCTATAAGACAATCATTTGCCTCAAGTTAGACTCAATTTGACCTTCAATTGTTAAAACAATAATATTATAGTATATATGAAAATATTGCGAAATAGGTCGTACATGTGTTCATATAGTGACAAAGTAAAACTTAAAACTTACCCGTATAGATCACAAATGATTGGACGAATAATATTGGCAAATTTAAAACTTACCCGTATATTTTATTAAAATCTATCCTTACCTTATTGATCTTGACAATTAATATAATTAGGACGGCTGCGAAAATTGTGAAGTATCTGCTATAATATATTGTAAAAGCGTAATATATATATATATATATATATATATATATATATATATATATATATATATATATATATATATATATATATATATATAGGCCTATTTAAACCGCAAATTAACTGAATTGTAAGCTTTTACTAAATCCAGATTATAGAAAGCCTCCTAAATCTACGGAAATTAAAGGACCAGTACATTTTGAATTTCTGGAAAGCTGATTTGTATGTCGCGCGCGGGGGGATTCCAGTGAAAAACAGAACTCTGCGGACGTTGGGACAAATAATGCTGTTAACAACCTGCCAATATCGAACGAAGAAAAAAGAACAGAATTTTCTCCTTCCATGCATGCAGCCGTGATCCATATATAAAAGCATTTGATAATTATTAAGTTAATTTTGAGTAGCGAGATCTACGTACGGAGATGTTTAATGTGGAAGTCTAGTGCAAAAAACTTATGAAGTGACGATGCAGATATGGTTCCTCCAGAGAGAGAGAGAGAGAGATAAACGTACGTTCTTATTCATGAACAAGTGATATCATTTCACAGGCAGAATATAGTTCCCTTTCTCTGGAGACCAATTCCAGTGATGTGCACAAAATCATGGTAGCGCTCTGTTGATAAAATCATGATGATGCGAGTCAGGTCCTCCGGGAGGAATTCTTTCGGGCTGCTTTGGGGGTTCGTTTGGCTCCACAGCTAACTTTCTAGCGAGTGCTTCTTTTGCAACCTGACTAGAAGCTTGCAATAACAGACTTGGGTTCCTCCGCTCTATAGTTGGCCTAAGAGGGCGAGTTTCAGTCCTTGCACATATAAGCAGGACCATGACAATGCACGCGAAGCACCTCAAACTGCGCATTCTACTTATCGATTTTTAGTAAGTACTTCGATGCTGGTGTATTAATTAGCTATTGGGGTAATTGAAGCCGGTGGGAGAATTTGGGTATTTATAGATCTTCGTGGTCATAGTTCCCTTATCTGTGGTGGAGAGTGGTCGTTTTTCGTTGGCATATACGTACAACTGCCAAGCTAGTTTGCTAGCTAGATTCTCATGGAGACCTACAATAGCAACCAGTAACTATCAGCGCTGAGTGTATCCTAGTATGAAAACCACTTTCAGCGATATAGATGGGGCAACCAAATTGAAGGGGCTATCTTCATGTTGAAAGAGATATGGGGCGGCCTATTCCAAAAAGATCAGTCGCCTTTCCTTGAGCACAAAGAGAGGTCCCTTTTAGGTAATTCATTTAAACTACATTCTTCTATATCCATTCAGCGTTACACAGAAAGGGCTAGAATGATAGAATTTAAAGTGTCCTGTCACTGCCATGTATGCGATACCCTGAACTGGCAGTAGATGACACAGCTACTAGGAGCTTTACTAATAGATGCCCCATCCCTAGTTATAAAGTCGAAACTCCATCGAAAAGCACCTCCTTTGACACCGCGTACCTCATAGATAATCCGTTTAAATAATGCATTCCAGCATCGACCACATGAATTCACATGGATAAGCGCCTCAAGACCGTCAAGAAAAGCCGTGTTTTCAAAAAGTTACAAGGGACCAATTTCCAGGGATCTGCATGCACGTTCTTGTTGCTGGTGATCAGCAATAGCCCGTAAGACAAGCACCACATTGTGATCAGCAGTTGATACTGTACGTATTACTGGCATTGGTGGCGACGGCGAGTGATTGAATTAATGTATATAAACTCGATCGTGAACGAGTGTAATAAATATTGAATACTGCTCAAGGGGAAACATTTAAAAAGGAACAAAAAAAATGTTGTACGCTACTGATAATCAATATTACCTTTCCTAGCGGCTCGACTCCATTGCATACTTGCTTTTGTTATATCATTCTTGAGCTTACTCCCCTAGTCTTTTGGTTAATTTCAACCTCAATTACCTTCACTGTTATGCATTCAGACTGCGTCTAAAGTTTCATCTACGAAGATACTTTCGAATATTACGCGCGCCCACACATATACATACACAGTGCGTGCGTCTTTGTATGAGTGAGATAGAGAAACCAACTATCCAAGATACTTGCAACAGTCCTTTTGGGAATGCATGTTAATCTAGCCCATGCAATGCAAGCCATATAAATATAATTGGAACCTTAGCTTACATAGTACAGAAAATTCTGGTAAATTGGTAATGAAGCGCAAATAGGCAGCCGGCCCGCCAGGGTGCATTCAGCATAAAGCAGTTCGATTTTTAGAGGAAGAGCATTTGATTGAGACTGGGTATTTGCCGGATCTTACATTTTCACTGTCTTATTTGGATCTTTGCATACATATTTTATAAATTATAAGGGACGTATTTTTTTTTTCTTTGGGTAAACGGTACATCATATTATAGTGTGAATCCGTTTCTGGATCTCATATGCGGCATGCTCAAGCCACCTACTCTGAACGAACCACTCCAAATAACGTCTAACGTCTACGTAATTAAGCGCTCCTCAATCAAGAACTTTCATTGCATGCGCATGCAGTAAAGCGGCCGAAAACGATTGGTATATGGGCCGTTGGACATGATGAATATTAATATGCAGAAAAAAAAGACATGATGAATATTTATGGAGTGAAGGAATATGCTGATCACATTCCCTTCCAAATGCACTTCCATATCCTTTTCGGGATTATGAATGAGACTTCCACGTTCAATATTAATTGTTATACTCTTATCTCGATCGGCTTGACTTTTGCAGTACTTCCGGCCCATATCTCGGGTTAAATACCCTTTTTTTTTTTTTGAAAAAAGCCCCAACTAGGCGTAGGGCTGTATAATGTCACCGGAAAATTTCGGTAGCACCGGCACCGAATTTCCGATACCCTGCCTAACCGGTGCCAGTGTAGGTTTAGTTTTTTAAAAAACCGGCGGTTTTCCCTGTGCTGGGTAAACCGGGATAAACCAAGATTTTTTTTTTTTAGTTTTTTTAGTTTGGTTTCTACTCAATAGTTTAAAATTTAATTTCACCTCAAGACGTAGTATTCTAGAAGCATGACGAGGTCTACTAAATAGTTTAGTTTCACCTAAATATTTGAGATTTGTTGTTGGTTTTGTCTAATCAAATACTTACATTCAAGTTACCAAGAAGCTTGCTAGGTGAATGAACTAGTTATTTAGAATTTTGGTAGAAAAAATTACAAATTTATTGTATTTAGAAGGGTATAAATGAAGACATTGGAATCATAATTAAAGAGTTTAATGCTAAACTTTGGTAAGTACATCGCATAATATGAGTCAAGAGGTCGAGATTCTACCACGAAAAATTGACAAATCATTGTATGAGTTTAAGAGTTTTTATGAAATTTTAACTAATTGTCTAAATTTATAATTTATAAATTGACAAATCACTATTAAATTTATACCATCCTTGCAAAATCAGTCACTCAATTACATTTTAGTTCAAAAATTCAGACAGAGTCATCACGTTTGACCATCGTTTGACAAGCGCTCTAGCACCCTTTGAAAAAAATTCAGACAGAGTCATCACGTTTGACTAGCGTTTGACAAGAGCTCGAGCGCTCAGTTAAAATTTCAGACAGAAACATAAGCATTCGACAAACGTTTGACAAGCACTCGAGCGCCTTCAAAAATTGCTGAATTTTTGGATTTTCCTTATGAAACCAAGGGAAATCCTACTAGGTTTTGAAAATGTTTTAAAATTGTTATTGATTTGTTGATTAGAGGGAAAACACATATTCTCTCCTCTAAGTGTTGTTAGGGTCTAAACTGGATTTTTCAAAAGATAATCCCATATAGCATTGCTGATTTTCCAGTCAGCACATTTCGGGTATTGAAGAATGGATTTGATCACCAAAAAATAGTCACACTCCAACACCACACGTGGCTACCGGCGATGAGACGCCTCCATAATACCCATCTTAGTTGTCGCAGCCTCACCTTCCATAGGAGAACCTACCAGAATCTTCTCTGCATTAGCTCACAAAACAACACCTTGACTATCACGGAAAACAGCAGCAGCCATAACAAAGTTCTCCCGAATGGCCACATCTGTGTTCACTTTCATCGTATCCGGAACGGAGGAGGCACCCAAACGAGTTTACCTGGATATTGACACAAATTCCAAGCTGTCAAATGTTCTCTGCCCAGCTTATTGACACTCCGAGATAAGGCTGTGACATCTAGCAATTTACCATTATGCACACTTATTTCGGATGCACCATAATAAATCAATCAAATTAGTGGCAAATAGTTGGAAGCTATATATGTACATATGAATGAGGGATACCAAGACGTTGGGCAGGGCTAAAAAGATATTCAGCCAACTCAACAAAAGAGAGATGAGCAAACCTAAGAGACTCCAATGGCCACGGGCCTAGATGTCAAAGTTGTTGGACTACATCACACTGCAGCCAGAGATGCATTATTGTTTCTGGAGAGGACTGACAAAAACAGCAAGCCAAGGAGACCCCTTCTCGCACACTCAGTCGCTCAACAATTTTACCCCGAGTTTGAACAATATCCCAAACTATTTTCCAAAGAAATAGTTTAAGTCGAGCATTAATTTTAAGACCCCATAATTTCTTCCAAAAAGGAGCCCCAATGGAGGTGGAAGTAGCATCATCAACTATAAGAGAATGGTACATAGACTTAATTGTAAAGCTATCTGATTGTTCCAAAATCTAGCGCAACTCATCTCCACGTGGGACATTAATGGGAAGTGAAATAACCAAGATCGCTTGAACAGATTCTTCAGAAAAACAAAAGCGCAATTTCTGAATATCTCATCGCTACATATTAGGTAACAAAACATTCGATACAGGTAGATCAGGTGTTTTGACAATTGACAAAAGAGTATCTTAATTTGCAGGCGTTTTGACCATCACATAACCTTTTTGCTACCGTCAAGTTTTGTCAGTGGTGGCTTTAATAGTACTATTTGTTTTGTGATAATTCGAAGTTTTGGACCATACCTAGAAAATAAAAGAAGAGATAATCTAACTTTCAAAGAAATCGAGATTTAAGTGATTCCTTTGATTCATTTTTGTGGAACGAGGAAGTCCTGAATTAGGGACTATAAGCCCAACCAGCGATCTACAGAGCAACATCCTATTTATCCAGTTCATGTCACATTACTCTCTCTCTACATTCACTAGCCGAGAAGATGATAAAGAACTTAATCTTAACAGAAGATCGAGAATATTATGTATTCAGCTTATAAGAACCAAACAAGTGTTGGGTGGTATTTGACTTTCTCAACTCTAAAAAACTAGTTCGAGAGGTGAGACTTTTCCTCACATGTATAAATTGACCACTAGCCTATTTCACAACTGATGTGGGACTAACCCCAACAATTTTCCATTGGGCCAAGATTTGTTGGTAAACCTAGGCTTTGATACTAGTGTTGGGTGGTATTGGTCATTTTCAATCCTAAAAGCTAGCTCAAGAGGTGAGGCTTTCTCTCACACTTATTTAGCGACCACCAACTCCTTCCACCACCGATGTGAAACTAACCCTAACAATCTCCCCTTCACACTCTAGTAATGAATTTGAGAAGTGACAACTCGTTTCTCCTATAGGCTTCAGACTTATTGGTAACCCTAACAATCTCCCTCAGCTCACACTCGAGTAACGCGTCAGAGAGGTGACAACTCGTTTCTTCCATAGGTCCCAAACTTATTGGTACTCCTGAGAATTGGTGTTTGGTGGTCTTGAACTTTCTCAACCTCAAAATCTAGCTCCAGAGGTGAGATTTTCACTCACACTTATGAAATGACCATCAGCCCCTTCAGTAACCGATGTACGTGGGACTAACCCCAACAACAAAGACGAAGAGCTAAAAAGGCTTTACTTAGTGGAAAAAAAATCCTAGAGGGCTTTAACTAATTACTCAAATAAGGATTAATTAGCCACGTCATGAGATATCAAGTATTTGTGAAAGGACATGATAAAGGTTTGGCGCGCGGCAGGGGGGTTAATGGTTCGAGTTTATGATGATTGATAAATTATTAAGGGATGGAAGTTTCTGTCTATGGCACACGAACTTTCATCTAATTAATGACTTGATAGTACGTAATGAGGTGGTTCTGGAGATTGCTTAGCTTCGAAAAGCTGCCCGATTTAATTTTAAGAGGTACTGAATTAGCACCGTGAGTACTTCAGCAGCATTGTTGAAGCTTGAAGAGCTGTAATTGGAAAAGATTGAGAGTGCACCACTTGATTTTATAGCCTTCAAAGTGAAACAATGTAGAATTAGTCATAGTTATAGCTTGCTTCCAATTTTTAATATCGAACTCCAATATATAGTCAAGTGCACATATTTTATCCACATGCAAGTGTCAATATATAATGTCAATTTCTAGCTTTTGCAACCAAGTGCTTACGTACGGTGGCTTGAGGAGATGAGAATTTCTCAGTCGTGGGGCAAAAGGAAAAAAATAGAGAGGAGAGAGAGAGGAGCAAGTAGCGACCATTAGACTCATAACATTTAGTCTTTTAAGGCAAGCTGCTATCTACACACCCATCCCAACACTGTCAACAAGCTGTCACGAATTCACATGCATTCTCACCCTTTACCCAATTCTTATGGGGAGGAAGTACCACTTGAGCTAGTCGACGATCACTACATTGCATATTCAAACTGCATTAAAGCCTTTTCTCTTGCAAACCTCCGCGTCTTCACAATGATATCTCCTAAGGTTTCATAGAGTGATGATAAGGATCAGGTCCGCCGGGACTAAATCGGTCGGGGTCATGCAGCTTTCTATTATTTGTTACCTTGAATTCCAATCTCAGGTCGACAATAGCTTTAGAATCTACATGAATGGGCCTGTATGATTTGCCTGGATCATGATCAATTGCCAAGATATCGGTATTTAGATGACGAGCTTCAGACCAGCTAGCCAACGGGTGAAGGACTAAAATGAGGCAAACCCAAAAACTCAAGTTAGCCATCTTTCTTTCAAGATTTCTGCAAGAGAGGCGGTGAATAGCTGAGGCTTAAATGTCGAAGGTTAGGATACCTATATATATAAGACGCCTTGCCTTTAGTTACTGTATAGTTTATATTTCACATCACGCGAGCAAACAAGTAGTATACCGGCTCAATCCAATGCTTTTCTTGCTTTGTTGCTAGTCTGTTACCTCATTGCACTCACCCAACTTTGATTTGTATATTCCACGAGAAATGAGTTTTCCTTTTGATTTCTTTATCAAAAAATAAGTGTAGAGGATTTGAACCTAAATTCTATTCCTGTACATCTCTTGTTATAGTTAATACTTTGGGGCCGCGTCCACACGCACAGTTGATTGGTCATCTTAAGGCAGAGCTATTTCATACGAGTTATGATGGAGACATATATGTATATTGTTTCCCGTTTCGTCCCCAGATAATCCGCCATATATAGGCGGAGGTACGTATGAGGGGGAAGGCCAGGGGGCAAGGGACAGCCCTTCCTGAACTTCGGCCATACACTTCTTGCGCTATTGGATCGTAGGGGATAATTACGAGAAGTCGAGAAGTCAAATATTGCACAACAGTAGAGATTCTCCTGTGACTTCTACTATTGGCTTCCACGTTTTGTTCTTTGGTTAATGAGTTCTTGTCTTTTCACTTGACTTCTACTATTGGCTTCCACGTTTTTAATGAATTAAGAATTTTGCATTAATGAACTGATCAGAAAACGATGCATAATCAGGTTAACCAAATGCACTATCTAAAAAGTGGATGGCCGGGTTTGTGCTACGACCGTAAATTTGTAATTGGCAAAACTTGAAGGTTTTAGGTTCCTGAGTGAACCTTGTGGAGTAGGCAATTACTAGCCAACTAGGTATGTACAGGACAACTTTATGCTCCCGTGCATAGCGATGGTTATTTTGCAGAATTGCAACCACATTTGGTGGAAGAGGAATCAAAGAATCTTCCGCAATAATCTTGGAGATGGCGTTTTTTACGAGATCCAATCATTTCCGGCCGGTTCGTTCAAAATTAATCCTTAGCATTCATCAGGGATCATGTGCTTTCTGATCACTTTCAATATATGATTGGAGAAATATCGTTCCCAAGTCAAATTTGTATGCTCGCATGTTTGTATCTATTTTGTCTAACTAGCTTGGTTTATTCCCTACTAACAACGTCTGGTAAGGTTTTTTTTCCTTTTATGTATCCTCAGACATAGAGATCATTTCCACATTGATTAGGAACCATTTAATCTTGTGTTTCATATACCCGTTGAGTCACCTCTTCTCATTGCCAATTGATTTTGGAATAAAACTTGACATGATATCAAAAACCAACTATTTCTGGGCTTGACCCACTTGTTTGTGTTCCCCATTTGTTGTCCACGTGCATGGACCATGTTCATTCGGCCTGCACGTGAGGGGGAGTGTTAGAGTCCCACATTGATTAGGGATCATTTAATCTTGTGTTTCATATATCTGTTGGGCCACCTCTTCCCATTGCCAATTGGTTTTGGGATGAAACTTGACATGGTATCAGCGCAAGGTTTTCGGCTTTAGTCCGGTTACCTCCTGGCGACCATCCGGCTTAGTATCGGCAATTTCCTGGCTTAGTACCGGCAACTTTTCCGGCTCAGTACCAGCTTTCTCCCGGCTCAGTATCGACAATCTCCCAGCTCAGTATCGGCTTTCTCCGGCTCATTACCGGTAACTTCTCGGCTCAGTATCGGATTTCTCCCGACTCATTACCGGCAACTTCCCGGCTCAGTACCGGCATCCTCCCGGCGTAGTACCGGCGACTTCTCGGCTCAGTACCGGCAACCTTAGTTATTATTTTTTTCTGTAATTATTTTTGTAACTCCAAACTCAAGATTTGTCGGTTTGTCCACCTTGAGTTTGCAGGGGAGTGTTGAAATGTGGTGTAGTCCCACATTGTTGGAAGATTTTGGCTTATAAATAAGCCACTCTTGTAATCTTTTAATTTCATAAATGAGATGTAATAAATTCAATTGAGTTTTTTCATAATTTGGTGTCTCATTTATTTAAAGTAAAAAATCTTTATTTCTAACAGTCGGTAAGTAAATTTGTTCTCTGTCACAACATTTTATATATAAACACCAATAATGCAAATCTTTTACCACTGCTCAATTACCAGATATACACTAACAAAACAATAATATACACTTCCGTCACTACAATCACTAGTAAACGGCCCGAACATGTCACAGTAACCAACATAATATATATATTGAGCAAACCACAAGACTGCAAGGCAGCAAGAGGCTTTTGAAGATTAGCAGAACTTTAAAACTTTTGCAGTACTAGACGAGTCTGTATTGTAGCCAACCATCTCTAAGCCCTCTACGTACAATTGGTTGCTGTATCGATTTAGCTTTTGACTTTTGTACGTACGTATGGTAGTAATATTTTTTTTATTTGAATTATAAACAAATTTGTCAATGAGAATATTTCTTAAACAATAGACTATAGTGACTTATAATCGCACTAAGACAAGAGATGGAAGGGGAGATCACTTCTTATTGACCTTGCATCCTGCCGGCCCCCACATAAAAAGTTTCCAATTCTGCGACTGCTTTCTCCACTCTACTATATATCTCATACTTTGTTTGAACTTAATATATTAAATTATCACAAGCTGCAGCCAATTTTAGGCCATTGCCATGCATTAAAGCGTTAACAATATGAACAAGGGAATTAATTAATGAAGCCATTGTTCCAACATTGTAGACCATGACCGCATTCCTCTATCAAGCACGATTACTGGTATATATATATCTTGTCCTCTTAACTTAAAACGAAGCCACATGGGTTTTTCCCTTTGATTCCCAAACCACTTTCCTTGATAGTACGCAAACGTGGTGTGTATATATATCTATATGTGTGCATACCCTGGATAACATTTTTCATTAATTTCTCTCGGCATTTTCCCCTCAATACCACCAAATTACCCTAAAGAAAATTAATATCCGTTGGAATATTCTGGTATCACATTGTTTTTCAGTATGTACCTAATAATTGATTGTCGACGTTGGGATAAGTGGTACTTTTTGTTTTGTGGGAGTAGAAGCTAGCTTATACGTGGAAAGCGCATGCATGAGATAATCGGACTGAAGAAATGCCAAGCTGTGAACACGCCCAAGCCTGACGCTAAATAATGATAATATTATGCGAGTTTCATATTAATTGGTTGTTAGAAGAGGCCAAAACGTGAAAACTTATATATTATATCGACAAGAGAAGAACAAAAACAAAAACAATTAATATTCCATGGCTCATAAAGTGAGTGAGCTTTAAAATGACGTGTAGTATATAATTATATGGAAGTCCAACTCGTTCAGCCGACCTGTTTTTGTCAGGATAATGCTTAAACGTTCATAATTAATCACTCTTCTTGCTCACCTTGGATTTCAGAATTGCAGGGTACCTAATTATGATCCTGAGTTCAGGATATGTCTCCACCGTATTTCGAATGACTATATTATTTACCAATTGATGATCAAATCCATTTTTCCTTTGGGATATTGAAATATAAATGGTGGGAAAACCTCCATGTTAGGTGTAGTGCATGCATGTTCAAAGATCTAGAAAGCAATATTGAAGTTGTTATTTTATTGATTTTTAAACAATTATAGCTAAATAGCAGATTATCATATCTACAGAGCCTAAAGGAGAGTTAGAACTTAGACTCTACTTATCTTAGGGTATATGGCTACGTACCTTTCACACTTCACTAATATTGGACTCACCATAAATACCCTGATATAGTGATATATATATATATATGACAGACACTTTATCTGTCTATCATTATTGCCTAGCTAGAAAGAGTGAAGTCAAGGTGATGGTTCTGTTACGATAGCCTATAGTCGCTAGGATCCTTATTGACGATCAAATTTGCTTTTTATACCCATATTCTTTTCTCTCTAAAGAATCAACATCAGAGATAAAAAAAGAGCGGACGAAGCGCATTAAGCATATATAATTCCAAATCCACGTACTCTAAGACATTTGCATAATCTATAGCCTTTCAAGAGCATGCACTCTTTCAGGAGTCTAAGAGACTTTGATTCTATAACCACCCTTCGTCTTTTCACTTTTCTATAATATTTCTGTTTCTTATCTCTCAAGTTCTGTAGCTATCTCATGATCTCTTCTGTGTTCCAAATACATGGCTATATATCCGGTAATTACTTTTGTCTAATAGATAGCCCGTACCAAGTATTTAAAACCAATAGATAGAGATTAACGTAAGAAATAGTATAGTTCTGATGCATATATATTCACGTCAAAATGTGAATGGTTAAGGCCGCTACAGATCATTTCACATTCCATAGAAGGAGATGACTATATGGCTATCTTTTGCGATGGCATTGTTTCGTAAGCCTGCATTATATCAAGTCCAAGCATGGTTCACGCATTGTAAAGCACTCACGATTTAAACGGCTAGCGCTAGCTGCGATGAAAATAAATTTCACCTCATTAGCATATGATTACCTAGCTAGCTACTTTCCATGGAAATGCTAGCTGCTAGTGTTTTTATCAAATCCCACTTGTCATTTTCTTATGGTCATCATAGTGACCTTTATATGTGTTTACATTATCCAAAGCTAACCTGAGTATCTTTCCATGATACCTATGAGTTGTTAGGTTCCTGCCCCTTAATGTTTATGGTGTAAGAAGGCTGAACAGTTTCAGACCTCAAATTAAGATGAAAGCAATTCCAGCATAGTGCTAGACAAAGTGTTAGTTTATTAGGAAAACTCGACATACACTTAAGTGGTAGTTTATCATTTACCAATCACAGACACAGATCTTGAAAAATGCTTGTCTTGAGACCAGATATAGCTTGGAGGTGCTACGATGTTGATCATCGTGATGCTGCTCTTTTCTTATTTTACTTAGAAGTGCAGGGGGTGGGATAATGGGACCTCACATATATACGACCCTTCTTTCCTTCTCTGTGTGGTCAGTTTTGTAGCCTAGTGATCTTATCTTGCTAGCATCAACAAGAAGAATATCAACCACAGTGGCTCCACGCATTCTGTGTGGATTAGACTAATTGCATGTTCTCGGCAATAGATACCCAGGCGCCCTACCAGCACCCCGGACAACCGAAGACATCTGTACTGTCCCTATTGATACCAATGTATAGTACCCACTCCTTGATTTCCGCTAAGTGTTATGTTTTGTTAACGCGTGACGTCGTGAGTCATGTGGTTGCTTTAGAACCGCGCGCGCAGGGAGACTCAATGGAGGAGTTTCCTCTTAATATTTGTACGGTTCTACCTCTGCTAAAGGGCTTGTAAAAGTCGCACCTTTTTTCAGGCTTTTTGTAACAGCACTACTCCAACTTCGTAAAAAAGAACACACTCTCATTGTTCGAGGCCTCCAATAGAGTGAGAGTCCAACCTTTTTCTTATCTGCGCTCTTTTTTAGCTGTGGGCGGTGGGCCTCTGTTGTTTCTGATTTAAGAATAATCGCCTGGCTGACTTTGGTCCGCGAACAACTTGGCCCTGCTTGACAAATTTTTTTTTTTCTTAGCGGCCCTGCTTGACTCATGAGTGCTTATCCGTTCCTTTTATAATTGACTCATGAGTGATTCATATTAACATGTGCACGTACTCGGATTATGTTTGGCAATTAGCACTCACAAATTTTTTTTTTCAGATACTTTCTTCGTAAATTTTAATAACCTTATCTCAATTACTAACACTTTTTTCATTAAGAAAACTCTATTTGATGGAACCATTTTTAACCGCCCTATCGCAACGTCTACTGGGCCAAGAGCCCGAGGGAGCTAGACTTAAAGTCCAGCACTTGGGATGAGTTGAAAGGTCTCAATTCTCCTTTCTTCCTTCTGCAAGCAAAATAAATACACTAGAACACAAAGTCTTCTCTGTAAGGGGATTTCTCCGATGTCATTGTTAATCATCATTGTCTAATATATTTTCTCTTATGGTTTTTATTATAACTGAGAGAGTTTGAGAGAGAATTATGCATATCTTTCATGCCTTCCCCTTTCACTAACTTATACCCCTTTTTCACTGTCTGGGCCAGAGGCTTTTTTGGACTTCGGCCTTACTGTCCTCTTGGGCCTTATCACCCTTTGGGCTTTTTCTATCCCATTCACCGTTTATTGAAGGTCGGCGTTGTCAGAATTGGTCTCCCCCAAAATGGCTCGAACCAATTGCCCCTTTTCCTTTCCTTCCTACCCTTTCGCCCATCAGTCAGTAAATAAACAAAGAATGATCATAATTTCTTACGTCAGGTTCTTTACCCGATAAAACATGGATGTCATACTCTTTTATGGACCTCAAATCATCGTGGTGCATATACTACATCGAGTGGGCTAACCCTGTCCTCACTATTTTGGACCTCAGATTATGGACTTTTGTAATAAGAAAAATTCTTCCTCCACCACTATTAATTTATCTCTTTACACTTTTTTACAAATTTCAATAAATTTTTTATATTTAAAACATCGAATATGCTCGAATACGTGATAATTTTTTTAGTTTGAGTTATAATTGTACATTTATCTCCTCCCCTGAACTAGGGGTGGGCAAACCGGGTTCGGGTTCGAAAATTTCAACCCGAACCCGACCCGAAATTTTCGGTTTATTTGTGAGGAAACCCGAACCCGCAAAAACCCGAAAATATCGGGTCGAAACGGGTCGGTCCGGTTCGGAAAAGGCGGGTCACGGGGTGATGGCGTTATATTTTCGGGTTCGGGTCAGGTTCGGGTTTAATTTCGGGTTTGCTCATATACCCGAACCCGAACCCGAAATTTGGTTTTTATTTACATGTAAACCCGAACCCGCATAAACCCGACCCGATCGGGTCGGAAATGGGTCGGGCCGGTTCGGGTTGTCGGGTCTCGGATTTTTGCCCACTCCTACCCTGAACAACGGGGGAAACAAGTTCTGACTAATTGTCGTTACATTACCAATGTTTTTTTCAAGAGGAGTCAATGAAATAAGATATATATACATATCTTAACAGTTTGTAATCGATCAAAGAGAGGTTTATTCGTAAATAACATGGTTCCTCTTCCGATCAATAATTACTAGAAGTTATAAGTTGGTAGATGTTACTTGTAAGATCTCTTCTCTCCTATTTTTTAATCTCTTATGAGTATTGATGCAGTAGATTTTTCCCAAAAATTCACTATGACAAGGGTCCGACCCAAGAAGGGGGTGATCCCGGGGGAAAAGCACGGAAGGAATAAGATGGGTTGTGGCCCAAGTCGATATAGGCAAGTGCTAACTGATCAGGAGCCGATAAAATGGAAGAGAGACAACTCTCTTTATGATAAGTCTCGTCAGAGTTACTAAAAAGAGTCCTGATAAAGAAATAATCATCTTATTCTCTGACAAAAATGCAAACGAAGAGATATGATGCTGATTTATCTAATAAATGCGAAAGACAGTGGATAGAGAGATGCTACTGCCGGTTCACCCTGAAAAAAAAAAAAGAGGGGATGGCAAGCCCAAGCCCACGAGGGGGCAAGAGGAGATATAAAAAAAAAATCCAAAGAGGTGAGCACTTTTTTTTTTAAAGAAAAAGACTAAGAAAGACTAAGAACTTAAAGGGTAAAGAAAAAAGGACAACTAATAAAGGCATCGGAGACATCCTCTGCAGGGAGGATCTCATGCTCTTGATCTTTTTCTCTGCTTGTTGGAGGAAGAAAAATGCAGCTCAACTTTCCAGCTTATTCTAAGCTCTGAGTTTCTGGTCCAGTTCTCTCGAGTTTTTTTGCCTGATAATTTTTGTGTTAGGGCGATTATTTTTTGCTTCATCAAGTATATTTCAGACTAGGGTATGTGTGTAAAATTTCTTAGAGAAAATAATTGAAAAAAATGTCAATAAGGCTGGTTGTATGAATCTTTGGCCGAAGATTGAAAAGCTTGGCGGTAGGGGTGGGCAAAACTTCCGTCGGTACCGAGATTATGGTTCCGCGCATCATATACTGTATATCGCCTGGAACCGAAGCCAGAGCAGGTATAGGGTATATGGAATTAGCGGTACCGGTAATTCCGCTGAAACAGGACGGAATTCCGTTACCGGTATTTAAAAATAACCCAAAACGCACAGTTTTGGACAGGACCAAAACTGTGCGTTGGACCTAGGGTTTCTTTCAAAACCCCCTAGTCCCCCCATTCGACGATTCTCAATCTCCCTCCCTTTCCCTTTCTCTTTCACGCCGCATCTCAGTCTCTCAGATCTCTCGCTCACCTCACGCAGCTCTCTCTTTCTCTCTAGTCTCTCGAACTCTCACTCCCTCAACTCACTGCTCAGCTATCTCTCTCACTCTCTCTCTCTAGTCTCTCACTCTGTCTGGTCTTGGTGGTCGTTGTCTCCCTCTGCCGTGACGCCGTCGAAGGCCAAGGTCGCCTGCCTCTCAGCCTCTCTCTCAACTCAGCCTCTCTACCTCTCTCTCTCACACACATGTTCACACTCTCAGTCTCACAGTCACAGATTCACGAATTTGCTGTTTAATTTTTTAGTTTTTTTTCAATTTCATTTTCATTAGAATCAATTGTTCAGTTGTTCTTCATTTAATTATCTGTTAATTAATTAATTTTTTAGTGCAGGTTACATTGTTTCAAGATTGTGAATTTGTGCCATGCGTGGTCAGTGCACTATCATCATGGCAAAAATTTATTCACTTATTTAATTAATTATTTGTTGTTGTTCATTAGTTAATTTAGAATTTTAAAGTATAGATTAGGTTGTGAAACTATGAAGGACGAACTTGATTGGAAGATTTGGTTTTGTTTGAAGTTGTGAATCTGTTTGAAATTGGAGGATGAACAGTTGTTGTGGGCTTGATTGATTGGATATATTGTTGTGAAATTGTGTAGTATGTTTATTTTAATGCTCATGTGTGTGATTATTTTAATGATCATGTTTATTTTGTTGTGAATTTGATTAGCAATTTGAATCTAAAAGGAACTACTTTGATTGATTGTGAAATTGTTTAACAATTTGAATGCAATCTAAATGTAGCAATTTGAACGTAATAAACTTGGCGAAATGAAATGTTCTACATTTTGTTGTGAAATTGTGTTTGAAATTATATTTTCTTTTTTCAAATATTTTTTCATTTTTAAAAGGACTATTAGTAATTAAAGTATGAGTATGTTTAATTTAATTTAATGGTTGGTTTATATATATATTTTTAAAATGACTGTTATGCAGTTTTAAAATGACTATTAGAGTATGAGTATTTTAGGCGATTAAAATCTTATAATTTTTTTTTCAAAACTTTTTGTTTTCTCAGATGGATCCATTTACTTCTTCTATTCATTCGGTTGACTCATCGACACCACGCCCCCAAGTAAGAGTCGTTTCTTCCTTCCCTATTATTGGTGAGGAGCCGATTCCTCAAGTTGGGGGTGTTGTTTATGTGTCAGCATCACCTCTCCCAAAGAGGAGAAAAGTTTCTAAATCGTCTCCCATATGTGATCATTTCACAAGGGATGAAAAAGTGACTGATCCAAGAGAAGCCAATGACAAAATGTAACTATTGTTTATTGGGGTTCACCACAACCGTCTACAAATAAATTTAATATTTGTAGATTTTTTTTTCCATAATGTAAATTTGTATTATTTATAGATTTTATTTATATGTTTATTTGTAATTTATAATTCATAATTTTGTATCATTTGTTATTTGTAGATTTTATGTATATGATAGTGGTGTTTATTTGTAATTTGTAGAGTTTATTTATATGCTTAGTGATTAATGTATGTATGTATGTGATTTATTAATTTAATTCAATTTTCAATTATTATAGAATTGTAATATGTAAATGAGTAAAAGAGTGTTGGACCAAACATCTAACTAAATTTTTGATCCAACATCCAGTAGCTTTAAAAGCCTGATCGTGCAAGCCTAAAAAATCAAACCTAAAATCAGATTGTGTAATAAGCTCAGAATTAGATAGTGTAATAAGCCCAAAAAATTAAAATTTTTGGCTTAAATCTGTCCCAAATCGGTTAAAAACAGGCCCTATTCTCCTAGCCGGTAATGGCTTAAACCTACTCCGTTTATTCTTCCCACGTCAGCATCGCACTGATTGGTATTTTGTTGTCAAATAATGGCTCCGTAACCGGAGAATCTCGCCCCTCGCTTTTTTCTGTTTGCAACTCCTTTTGATTAATAGTTTCCCCCGACAATTAGAAAAAGAAAACTTAGAAAAGGGTTAAGCCCGCTCCGCATTATTCAAGAGGCAATACCTCACACGTAATTAAGGGAGCCAATGAGGGATCGGTGAAGTATGTACTGTTATTAGATTTTGATTTTTTTTAATAAATCATCATTCGATTTCAAATTAATTATGGAGATCTTGAGTTTATAACTTTTGTCAAAAGAAATCTTTATTTTTTTTAAAAAAAATTCATTCTCAAAATTACGATTCTCGCCTCATTTTCAATCATAAATTGACATGTATCAATCAAAAGATAAAATCACATTACTTATAAATATTTTAAACATTTTTTCTTAATTTTTTATTTAAAAAAAATTAAAATCACTTTACTTATAAACTTTTTATATTTGTTTCCTATTTTTTGTTTTTTTTAAATAAATTTTGGAACTGAATTGTGAAGGTTGACTTTATAGATAAAATTTTAATGAAAAGAATTATTTAATAAAAATTTGCAAATATAAAGATATTTATAATCGATTTAAAAACTCAAAAATTATTTATTAAAATTGATCAAGCACCAGACAGTTAGCAAAACACGGAATGGCTATGTTTGTACAAAAAAAATTTACACATCCTAAAATTTTAACACAATAAAAAATTACAAAATAATCTCACATCATTACTTTTCACTATAATATATATTAAAAATAATTTATCTCTTCACTTTTTTACCAAATCTACTACCCTAAAATTTTAACCTCTCCAAAATTTTAACATATAAACACAACCTTAGTTGGCTATTTTGGGCACTTGGGCTGTAAAGCGCAATTTGTGTAGGCTACATTTTTGGGCACTAAATTAGCCCATAGTGATGAGGGCTGGGCATGGGCCTCTCGTGGGTACGGTTAGTGGCTATTTGTGTAGGCTACTTTTTTTGGACTCTAAAATCAGCCCATAGTGATGAGGGTTGGGCATTGGCCTCTCATGGGTACCTTTAGTCTCGGGTCAGTGGCTTTTATGACCGTGATTTCTTTTCATTTTCTGTCCGCTTTTATGCACATTTTGAACGCTACGACCTGAGATGGAGATTCTGGCGACGAAATTACGGATTCCGTTTAATTTGTTACTTCATAATATTTAAGCTTTTGAAAAGAGATAGCTTATATTAATTAAAGATAAATTTTGGTTTATAATTGTAATATTTAATAAAAATAAGATAAGAGTATTTAGTCAGGTCTTGAATTTAAAATTTTAACTATGATATAATATGAATTTATTAATTATCCTAAAAGTTTAAAGTGTTAGGCAAGAGATAGATTATAATATTTAAATTATATTCTTTAACACAATTGAATTGAATTGAATTGAAGATTCAGTACTGATATAGATTTACTGTCAAATTAGCCCAATGCATGGCCGTAAATTTCCATTTTGCTTTCTAGACTTCCATCCGAAAATTTAAGCTAAAAAGAAACTGAAAATTTAATCTCAAATATAGGACCACGTATGGCATAAGAAGACAAACAACAGAAAGCCCTGTAAATAGCAGCCATCCTGCCTCTGAGAACCTCAGCGCCAGGCCTACAGACTACGGCTAAGTTAGTCCACAATTTTATACAAGCCCACAAAATTATACGCAACCCAGATCCAGTGGCCTTGGACGACAAGGAACTTTCCCCCGGCCCTCGGATTGGGTGTTGGTGCCTGCTCAATATCGATCCTTTATATGTTCAGCGATTCACAGTAGTACCGTCACCAGCAAAGTTTATTATGCACGAAAGCTTCTCCATTTCTATATATATATGTTTCCGTCGTTTTATTCAATGGCTGACAGCCTGGCCATCACAATGGGAGGAACCTATCCTTTCATTAAAACTCTCGTCCTTGGTGTTAGTGGAACTAGATTTTAAAGCCTCAAGGACAACACCACTACTTGAACCCACAAATCAGTACCGACGCTAACTAGCTAGCCTACCACGGAAGTGTTATGTGTTGGCAGGAGACACTCCCTTGTGAAGCATGTTTTTATTGCAACCCATTTGCGCCAAACAAACCGTTGACTGGGTGCATAATGTTTTCTAAAATTTGCTCAAGACTAATGAAACATTTAGTTGTGTTGCCAGCAGACCTTTTTTTCAATCTTAGGCTTTCTTTTTGTTTTTCTTTGGGCCCCCATGTTGACGGTCGCAATCGTGATGGACGTACCTGCTCAAAAGCAATGCGGCAGTAATCCCACATTAAAAAGTTGCCACTATATGATCTGTTAGAAATAAAGAACCCAGAAGATAAAAGCACATGATCGTCTGTCTACTAGAATGCATATGAACGAAAAGGAAAGGAAAAAGAAAACTTCGCCATCTACATTCCCTTATCATGATTCATTCTTCATAGATCAGCACATTGTCTGATGTATCCAATTATGAAAGAAGAAGTTTCTACAAATGTTTACTTTAATTTCCTGAACCAATCGCACATATTTCATTAACAAACACTCTGGTTATGATATTAGAAATGATAGTACAAAATTTCAGCAGCAGCAATCTTATGCTGAAAATATGTGAAGGAAGAGAAATATCACTTGAATGTGTATAGCAGCCACAAGCTCTCCAAAAATCTCTTCTAGGCACTCAATGATGCTTCGGATCGGGGCCCCCGGGAATGCTTCGCTCAGGCCAACGCGGGATCTGCTTTTGATCTGTTCCCTTGAATAGCGACCCCATGAGGAAAAGCTCCTTGGCACCCAACACCACTGGTTTGTCTGATTTGGTTGGATTGCTAGTCTCAATACTTCGACTAACAAGACGAGGTTGAGACACTGCAAGCGAGTAGAACACTAAAATGAGGCACAAACAGGACCTAAAGTTTGCCATGTTCTCTCGAGGGCTGTGGAAGAGCTCACTGATAGAGGTTCTCAGAAGCAGAACGGTTGGAATTTATACTACTTTCGAGTGTTCTTATACAGTACTTGGGCTTTCTATTTACAATGCAAGTAAACCAAATGCCCATTTGTACCCAATAAGACGAGTGATCCATTAGGATAATGTATCAGTAAAACTACCATTAGAATCTTTAATTAATTTGAATTCCTCCTTTTGATTCTCCAATGGCGATGTTCAACATATGGCGAGCTGCGTGCACATGCACAGTGGACCTAGTCAGGACTTTGGCCATACCTATAGGATAAAGACTTCATTTTACCTGTCCCCCAACCCAATGTTCTTTGCGGCTCTCAATGCCTCATGGTTGAGATTCTCCATAAGATTCACTTATAGTGACCAAACAAATGAAGCCTTTTTTCTCCTGCAACATAAAAAGTATGTAATATTTTCCCTGTGAATAAGGTGACGAAAAGATCAAAGCAAGTTGGTGGATCAGTTATGTCCTCAATGGTTAAACTGCAATATTGATGCGTGACCTTAAGCCACTTCAAAAGTAAAAATAGCCAATGCGTTATCATATTTCAGCATGGGTCATTTTAAAAATCACCGATGACATGGAGAACCGAAGAAATGCTTTATTGTAGACAAATCAAGCGAGCCTTGAAAATGATCCAAGTTCCAACAATTGGTCGATGCAATGGAATTAGCTGTATGCCTGTATGTTTTTTTTTCTCTAAATGTATGCCTGTATGTTCAACCATGCACAATCGAGGGAACATCTGTGCAGTCCACGTAATTCTGACAAAAGATCAGAAGCAGGAAAATGCTTCCAAGATTATCTAAAGCTATCTAATGCAGCACCTCAAGGTCTCAAGCATAGGGGTTGTGAGCTAGCTGGCCAAGGTTGGAAGATTAACAAACAAATTACCGCGTGCGCGAACTTTATACGTGCGATTTTAACGTAAAATCGGAAACCATCCATTATCTTTCTTATTGATTTAAAGAATACAGCTTGGCTTCAAAAGAACAGGTGGGCGGTGATGATCCTTCGTTTCGTTTGTCTTTTTCTTTGTTACATGAAGTTGGAAAGTCTAGGGATTTGGTTACTCGTTTTTAAGGTAAAATTTTCATTTGGAAAGTGATGCATGCGTAGTACTTGAACTCCACAATATGTATGGGCCGGACATTCCAAGTTTAACTTAATTACAACCACTGGTTATATCCATGAAGTTGAATCAAGAACGCTTAGACTCTAATTATGTGAGCTCGGCAAAGGCATGGAGTTTGAGGCTAGCCTTATAATTATACTCTCCAATCTATATCTGTTGAAAGAAAAAGACAGAAAGACAAAGCAAACATTTAATAAAGGCGTAGAATCTATACTACCTGCGAATTTACAGCCAGCATCTAATGTTACAGGCCATAAGTTGTGTGTCTCACAAGATTGGGTTGTCAAAATTCGATTATCTCATTTCAACAAAAAATTAGAGAGATCTTGATAAACTAAGTTTAAAACTAATCTATACCTAGAGGGGGTAAATAGGTACTATTTAAAATAATCTTCTAATCTTCTTTAAGAATCAAAACAAATTTTTCATTACTCAAACTCAGATCAAATATTTATGCTTTTATCAAACACTTGACTTCTAATCACATTACTATTGCTTTCAAACACTTGGAGAAAGATTATCAAACTTCTACCTAATCCTAACAGCATATAACATAAATCATATAACCTTTAATCCAAGATTATCAATTTAGCAATCAAGATTAAGGAAATACGAAATCAAACAATGAAGAGATCGAAAGATAAAGATAGAGAGATAATAGCATACATAACCACCAAGTTTTGTTGATGAAGTGAAAACCCTTCGAAGAAATTCTTCAAAGAGAAAAACACTGTGGGTGAGGCTACTGCCAAATTAATCCAATATTATTCAACAACCTTAGAACTAGTGGTATTTAGTGCAAAACTCTTTTGCCTATTTCCCAGATTCCAATTAATACCTAAGACATCCAAGTGCCACACTTGGACTAGTACTGTACCCCACATCATGTTCAGAACCTCTGAACCTCTTCATAGTAGATTCTCACATGCAAACTCGCATTAGCTTTTCACTGTAACTCAAGCTACACACTCCCTCAGAACTCTCAAGGGATCCTCACAATGACATGGTGATTTTGGCGATTTGTTCTTCTCGAAAACAGAGAAGGGATTTGGAATTTTCAGGAGCACTTTGTTTCTCTTTTTTGACTTCTTTTAGAAATCTTGATTCTAATCGGGAAGACAATTTGTCATGTTGTTCTCTATTTTTTCACTATTATTTTGTATATTAGAATGATCTCATAGGTCATTTAAATAGGTTTTAAGAACGTTTGGCTAAGTAACATACTTGGTGGTTATTTTTCATTTCTAAGTCCATCAGTATGTAGTCTGTTACTCCGTTAGTTAATCTCGAGCTCACTCCCAGCTAACTTCAGTCACTATGTAGTCCAGATTCTTCATTCTTTGAGCTCTAGCTAGGCTAGCTAGCCCTCAGCCAGCAACTATACTCTGACTACTTGAAAAACCTTTATTTATTCATACGACCTTCATGATAAGCCTTCTTCTTGAGCCAGGATAAGTTGTTTACGTATCATAACAACATTACAATTAATAGAAATATTTTTGACACAGAATGTGTTTGCCAATATATTCAACTATTACATTCACATATCTGGCTTAGATAAATTTGGTTTTTTCAAAGAAAAAATTATTTCTGGTCCTTGAGTTTTATACTATTTTTATAATAGGTTATCATATTTGAAAACTAAAAATTTAGTTTTAAGTTTTTCACCGTTTTTATAATAAGTCTTTCGGTTTTTAAACTAAAAATTTTAATCCTTGAATTTTGATTACCTTTAAGTTTTAATCCTTGAGTTTTAAAACTAAAAAAATCATGAACCTATCCAATAAGCTAAATTGGCAATGTCACATCACCCACTATCCACCTATATATGTCCCGCAATTAAACATTGTTATTCCAATCTGCCCGATTTAAGCCCATCTTCCTCCGACTACACGTAGTACCATTTCACTTATTTGGTACCATTGAGAGCTGAGATGGCTACGGAGAATTGACAGGAGGACTTTTTTTTTTTATAAAAAGTTCAAAATTCAAGGAATAAAATTTTTAATTTTAAAACTCAATGAATTATGATGAAAATGATGTAAAACTCAATGACCAAAAATTATTTTTTGGGTAAAAAATTAGGGATAAATACACTTTATACTATCTAAATATGAAAATCTTGACACTTTGCACTCCCAATTATTATTTTTGTCACATTTCACCTATAAACTATTAGACACTTTGTACCCTTTGTTAAAATTTTCAAATTGATTTTTTTACATATAAAATTACAATTTTATCCTCCTAAAATGGTCACGGTAAAAAAATTATGGGAATAAATTGTCATCTCGCGCACCAAAAAATAATTTTATGTTCAAATTGAAGAAATTTTTTAACTTATGGTGCAAAATGTCTGGAATCAATTGTTTGTAGGTATAATGTGACAAAAATAATAGTCAGTGATGCAAATTGTCAAGACTCTCGTAATTAGAGAGTCAAAAGTATATTTATATATATGTCAAAAAAGTATATCTTCCAATAACAGAATTTTTGTGCATCTTTACCCTAAAAAAATGTTTTTTTTTTAAAAAAAGGAGTACATTTCCCTTGTGAAATTTCAAATTTAATTATTTAAGTGCTCTCATTAATATTCCTTCCTGTTATTTCGTGGACTCTTCATTAACCCTGGAACTTTTAGGCTCTTACCGCGCGCGATACTTTTGAATGGGGTCGATTCAGATGAGAACAACTAGCAGGGGAAGCCTGGGTGGGAAGCTACGTACTCATTCAAGAGGCGAAAGCACGATCTCTTGCGTACGTGTTTAATTATTGATCTCCTGCGAGGAATCGCAACAGAGAATGTCGGATGTTGTATATTCTTTCGCGCGCTATCCCCCAGTAAGTAGTCTTCGTACTTAGGCTCCACTTAGCTATATATATATATATATATCTACCTTTCATCGTACATAGATTATGTTATTAATTAATTAGCCACTCACATCTATTTTAGGTACTTAAAACTATATTGCGAAAGCGATACTTCGTTCTTTACCTTCCACTTATTTCACTTCATCACTTAGGAAAGCGATGCATCTTTATATATATCATGCTCCTTATATATATAATTAATTAATTTTTCCGGCGTAATAAAAAAGTGCATGATAATTCAATGATTTTAAGTAATAAGATTCGGTAATTGTTTGTCTGTACGTATAGATGACCACTATCCTCCGGCTCTAATCATATAAAAACAGATCGTGATCAGTTTGGACACAGCAACGTGATAATTAATGCCATTAGGTAAAATAATTGTCAACAACTAGAGATTCCCAGGATCTGTCCATCCACTGAAAATTTCATATTAAATCTGGCCCCTCCACTATTTCTATTTCTTCTTCCTTCTTCTTATGTCACGCATTGTGCTGATACTTACCCCTCGACTCTCGTATAGTAGTCACATGCACAAAATTCGGGGATTACCGCACGATAAAAACTCTTAGGATTGCTTAAATGCCCTCGAATTTACTTAGCGGAAGACTTGATTAAAAATCTTACTGATAAAAAGAAAGGTCGTAAATCGGTTTAGAAATTTGAATAGAGGAAGTGAAATTGCACAAAATATTAAAATCGGTATATTTGCATTTTACTAAGGAAAACCTTTGCCGGTAAACGACTAAAACAAGAATGAAAAAAAATCATCAAACTATCGTATCGTAATCATATGCACATATTTAGGAAAATCTCATTAACGAATTAGGTTGAAAACTGATTGGTATCGTTTAAAGCGTAATAAAAAGAAATAAATAAACCTTGTAGCAAGAAATCAATATAAAGAAATATACACTTTCCTTTAAACGAATACAATTTAATACAAAAGGCTTCTTCGGAGGGATTTACAAAAGAATATGCCTCTACTATACAAAAATGCGATCTTCCTATAGTCCACCTAGCCTATACAAATGCATTACAAAGAATCAAAAACAGTTTTGAAACACCGTCATCAAAAGAAAATAAAAGAAACAATGGAATAAGGGGTACAAAACAGATTCTGCATATAAAATCTCTTCGGCCTTGAAATAGTCCAACATCCTACATAACAATAAAAAGACAAACACAAACAAACATAGAAGGGGTGAGTCCTATTGACTCAGTAAGGTCGGAGAGGGGACATGTCAATCATAAAAGGAAAGAGCATGTGGATACATGACAATATATAGCATATGACAATATGTTACGTGATAGAGTATGTGTGCTTTCATCAATACATATATCAATGCACATGTAATGAGATGATGTTGTGCACTCATTTCTCGTCCTTTCCTTTGGGATTGAGATGTTTCCGCCATCTGCTCTGTTCACCCCCAGAGTTGGGTTATGCATCCCTCCTTTCATCCGAGATTTGTCCCGTGCCACCTGCACCAGGATTCGATCATAGTAGGCACTTTGCCCCATTAGGAGCCCACCATTTTCTCATAGCGGTGAGTTGCACTCTCTCTTTAGTGAACAGTATCGTCACCCATAATTACTAAAAACACCTCGTGTAAATTCGGTTTTCATTCCCTAATCTTGGTCTACTCAACGATCCATGACATGAATGCAACCATTGATGCTCATTTATGCAGCACGTAATCATGATTCATGATTCATGATTTATTCATAGATTCATAGCTTCATATCGAACCAACGTATTCATAATATTTCAAAAACTTAATGAACTTCAAGTCAATGTTTTATTCTTTTCATTCATAAGTGTAATTGTGTACTGCTTGGGCCTCCTGGGCCCCAATGGATCAGATTTCTAACTCAAAATACTTCCTAAGGTCATCGGGCTCAAAGGTCCATTTGTGGACCTTAACGGGCCGTGTGATTTGGGCCCTCTAAACAGGTCGGTTGGGCTGAACTTTTTACACATATATTATTTTTATCTACTCTACATGACCATAAGCCCAGTTTTCTATTTGGACTCTTTTACCCATCATTTTTCTAGAAATGCCGAAATTTCCCTTAGAGACTTCCAGGGGAATTTTGGACCTTTCCTTAAATCATTTTAACTGCAATTTTTACAGGGACGTCCTGAGTACTTGCAATACCTATTTGAAAAGTTTCACATGAAAATTTTAAGGATTTCTTGGGTTCGTTTTGGACAGTGGTCATTTCCTTATTAAAACCTAACTAGTTTTGTTGCGTGTTATATATCTTGCTTCCAAATACCCTATCTCAATGATCTACCACTCTTACACATATTAATACAATCACAGAGCACATAGTAGATTATATCAGTGAGAAAACAAAATCAAAATAAAGCCACGTAATAAATGAATACATGAGCACCCTTTTTTTGCCATTTTCTTAGAGCACAAATTCTCGCATGTGTACCCTTTTGAGCCTTTTTCTTTCCTTTGTCAGTCCATGACCTTTTTTGCTCACTTTGAGCATCCTTAGGGCACTGTCATGACCCCCTTTCATCAATCAGTTTCATCTTTACATTTTTCAGCTTATAGATCAAACATGCACAAGCATATAAGTAACCAAACTCAAAAATTTCAAAGAATCATGCAATGTGTGTCTTACACCTTACATGCAAACACAAATATGTAAGAATCTCTTCACCAACTCAAAGGTCAGCAACGTTTTAATCAAACAGAGGCGCAAAATAGTTTAAGCATCAAGTTCTTCAATAAACCAATGCATTGTAATCATAACTCATAACATGTTACATAAAATGTCTCAAATATAGGAGATCGAGAGTTTTTATGAAGGCAGTGGCATTTTAGGTCATAAAAGTTGTGAAAATACTAGATTAAACACAACAAACTCCCAGCAACAATATGCAATTAACCCCTTACCTATACTTGATTACAAGTCCTTCTCCTCCTTTCCTATCTTTCGGTCAGGTGAAGGTTCTCTCCTTATGTTTTTTTTCTCTATCAGTTTCAGTCGAGTGCTAGGTCCATTCAAGTCTCTATCTTATTCTTTTAGTGGACAACACAAGCAGGAAAACAACTAACCGTGTGCTCCCCCTTTCCACTCTACACACCTAAAGCTAGGGCTGAACAAAATCGGACCGAATTTGCGGTCCGGTCCAGTCCTATTTTTTAAAATGCGGTCCGGTCCTGTGTTTTTTTAAATGCGGTCCAGACCGGACTGCATTTATTAATATAAATAAAAAAATATTTTTTATATATTTTTAATACAAAGTACAAACATAAAAAGTTTAGTTTGAAACTAAACTAAAACTTTACATTTTTATGTCTTTCCCATTCGAAATTAACCTAAACAAAATTTATTTTATTTTTTAAAAAAATTAAAAAATGAAAAAAAATGAAACCGGTTCGGACTACTTAAGTGGACCGGACCGGACCACATTTTCTTAGACCGGAGTGGTCCGGTCCGGTTCTTTAATTTAGGAGGACTGGAAATGCGGTCCGAAAATCGGACCGCATTTCTGGTTTGTAGTCTTAGCTGAAGCTAGGTATAAGCAATCATTAGAGAGATTGTACAAATTACGTTATACCCATACATATGCTGCCACCACAATCCTCATATCTCACGTCTCTTTTTGCAAGCAACAAATCAACATATGAGCCAATGACCAAGCTCTATCTAGACGGCCAGATAAGAGGGCTTTTAATGCACATCATATGGTTAAGACATGTGGAAAACAAGTATCATGAAAAGCAAGGGGAAATTTGTTATCGTAGCTTCCTTTGCACATCAATACGTCATGTGCATAAAACAATGCCCAAACCAAAATAATTTTCCCAGGTATACAGGGCATCTGACCAAATACCCCGGACAGTTTAGCCAAGTATTTCTCCCCAGTCATCCCGAACAGTTTAGCCAGGTATCTCGCCTGCCAAACCTATCCTCAGGCATCCCGAGAGTACATCACTCGGTCATCCCAAGGATACAACACTCGGTCAACCTGGGAATTCAGGACTAGCTCATCCCGGGATCCAGGTCTCAGTACTTCCGGTACTTCTGGTCTCGGTCATCCTGGGAGTGCACATGACAGGCCTGTCCCCAGACATCCCAGACCTATGGCATACTGGTCTCCCCTGTCTCACAGGGCATATACCCAGACATCCTTGGCATACAGGTATCCTAGCGCTTGTCTTACCGGGCTTTCCCCCGGGCACTCTATCAATACTGGTCATCCAGACTCCCCAGTCATTACTTTTCAAAAACACAACAAACACGTCCGACCTTGTTGAACTCCCCTAGAGTACAAGCTTGCCCCCGGTCATCCCAGTTACCCTGTCAGACCCGGTACCCTGTCTGTTCCTCGGTCATCCTAGGTACCCTGTCAGCCTAGTTACCCTCATCTCCCCTGTCTTAAACTGTGCTCTGGTTGGGTACTACCCGGGTCAGGCTAAAACCATGCTCCATATAGACTAACAAGTGAAGAAGCTCAATAAATTTACAAATGCAACTACTAAATTCTGTAAGTACAAGGAAGAAATAATTTACACAAGAAAATACACGTGAGCACTATATATATTATAGCTCTAGATATATTAATCATAAAATCTGTATCAAACAGGTGGAACAAACAAGGGAGGGGTGTTACATCTTACTTTCATAAATTCTACTCCATTCCGCCAAGTGATTTGTCATGTCAACATGCATGTCATCGGTGTCTTAAGAAAGCTTACTCTACTTTCTCTTAATTTCTTCTAGTATTCTGGCTAGAGAGTCCGGCCAGCTTATTGGCTGCTTCTTCTTCTTCTTTTGTTTTTTTCACAACAAGGCATAGATGTTCTTTACTACTAATAACATAAAGTCTTTATATCTGGCATGCGGGAGAGTCCCACCTACAGCTTATTGGCTTCTTCACAACCACCAGCAGTACTCTTATCCCAATTGCCTCTTTCAATATATGTTTCGTGCTGCTATAAACTTCCCTCTGGCCCCCAAATAAGTCAGTGGCCTTATCCTGCTGATTTTGTGCACTCTTCAATATCTAGTGTTCCTCACAGGATTGGCCGGGCGGTGATTTATGCTATCTTGCTATCAAATCACAAGCGGTTGAGTCATGCTCTTCCCATTTAGTTTTGGAGGTGACGAGCGTTATGCTTCGTAGTTGTGGCCCAAAATTAAGAAGGAAAGGACATCCAAACGTGTTAGATGGAAATAAATATTAATTGTGATAGTAACTGGAGGACACTAATGACCACTTGCATAAAGCTGGAAACATAGTGGGGGTGACAAACCAAAACAGATAGACCTAGAACAATTAGGAAGGGGATATGGGTGGGATCGCAAAGACGCACAGCGAAGGGCGGGGAAAGGCTCATTAGGGGCTGGGGAGGAGAGACTTTCAGAAGGGAGAGAGCTCTTGGGAAGAAGTGCCTTCTAGTTATAACCAGTTTTAACTATCGTTTTGGTTTAAACCTGAATATGGTAAACAACTTCGGTGAATCACTTAGCTCTGATACATTTTTTGTGCCATCGAGCTAAACAGCGCCTTCAAAGGATGGCTGCTTTCAAGCCCATCTCTTGGTTCTTGTTGCTTATTCCCACTAAGTGATTGCTTGGGGAGCTTAATTATTAGAGTATATCTGGCCTGTTCCTCTCGTCTTTGGATCTTAATTAGCATAAAAGTCCGTCTGTACAAATCGATCTAATCATCTAGGAGTACTATATTCGGAGTTTTCTTGGAATTGGTAAGACAAAATGGGACGTCCCTAGCTAGCCCATTGAGTGCTCTACCTTAGGCCAACAAAAGCACATGCTCTACTGATAGATTTCGGGGGAAAGCCAGCAATATATCTTGGAGGGCCATTTCAGCCCTAGCAACAAGTCATCCCCGTACTTTGTGGGTTTGGTCCTCCAAGGCCTGTTAGATCATCTTTTCTAATTAATAGAAGAATTACATATCTCCAGCCTCGCGTTGATTACGTTGATAACGTATCTGTTAGACGTTGGACGATGGAAGGAGGACCTCATGACAAAGTAAAATAGAAGGGTCATTTTGAAGTACATTGGACGCAGGACCAACAATAGAAACGCTACATGGTTAGCCGAGTATAACTAAACATGCAACATATATACTATAGTCTGTTCGGTAGCTATATATATAAATCTACCCATGGGTTCAAAGACTAATTAAGAACCAGGATTAATCCACGGTATCCACCTTATCAGCCCAGGCCCCGTTAATTTGATTTGTGCGAACCAATACAAGTAAAAATAAACTGCATGCGTAAGTCTAGAAATTAACTCTGTGTAACTTATGCATGCGTATTCCATAAAAGTAGCATTATACGTGTGTCAGACTTGGATCTAATACTAGTTATAATGATTCATTCTTCAATAGATCATGCACCGTATATGTATGATGTATCCAAAAATGAAAGAAGTTTCTAGAAATGTTTACTTCAATTTCTTGAACCAATCGCACATATATATTTCATTAATCTCTGGTTATGATATTAGAACTGATAGTACAACATTTCAGCAGCATCAATCTTATGCTGAGAAGAGGTGAACGAAGAGAATTATGACTTGAATGAGTACGTAGCACCCAAAAATCTCTTCTAGACACTAAATGATGCTTCGGATCGGGGCCCCCGGGAATGCTTCGCTCAGGCCAACGCGGGATTTGCTCGTGATCTGTTCTCTTGAATAGCGACCCCAAGATGAAAAGCTCCTTGCCATGCAACACCACTGGTTTGTCTGATTTGGTTGGATTGCTACTCTCAATACTTCGACTAACAAGACGAGGTTCAGACACTGCAAGCGAGTAGAACACTAAAATGAGGCACAACCAGGACCTAAAGTTTGCCAAGTTCTCTCGAGGGCTGTAGAAGAGCTGGCTGATGGAGGCTCTCAGAAGCAGAACGACTGGAATTTATACTACTTTCGAGTGTTTGTCTTCTTATGCAGTACTTGGACTTTACATTTGCAATGCAAGAAAACGAAATGCCCTTTAGTAGCCAATTATACAATGTGTCCATTAGGATAATGTATCAGTAAAACTAGCATTGGAATCTTTAATTTGAATTCCTCCTTTTGATTCTCCAATGGCGTTGTTCAACATATGGCGAGCTGCGTGGACCTACTCAGGACTTTGGCCATATATATTTATAGGATAAAGACATTAGTTTACGTACCTGTCCCCCACTGTTCTTCGGCGCCCTCAATGCCTCATGCTTGAGATTCACCAAAAGTTTCACTTATAGCGACCAAACAAATCAAGCCTTTTTTTCTCCTGCAACAAGAACGTACGTAATATTTTCTCAGTGAATACGGTGACGAAAAGATCAAAGCAAGTTGGTGGATTAGTTATGTTCTCAATGGTTAAACTGCATTGATGCGTGAAATTAAGCCACTTCAAAAGTTAAAATAGCCAATGCGTTATCATATTTCTGCATGGGTCCTTTTAAAAAGCACTGATGAAATGGAGAACCGAATTAAAAATGCTTTATTGTAGACACCCCACGCGCCGCCACATTTTCCGCTCCTCCGGTCTGTTCCGCCGTTTTTTCTCGGTTGTTTATTTCCATTTCTGTTGATGTATTTCATTTTATGCCTTGTCTGGTCTAAACCAGTGTGCTATATATGTAACGCTGAAAGGCTATGCTAGCCGGGACGCCGCCTCTGTTAAAGATCCAGTTCACCCATTAAAACTTTTGCTATATTTTAATCATCCTTTATAAAGTACAGATTTCCACTGTTTAAAAAAAAATTAGGCTTCGATCAATCCCAACTCCCACAACTATTACTTAATTACACAAACAATTAAATTCTAACTTAATTTTTTCAACTGTACACAACTAATTTATTTCTAATTAAGTTCTCAAATAATTAAATTCTAACGTCATTTTTTAAACTAGCACATCAATTATGGCTAATTTGATTATTATAAAGAGTGGATTGTTCTAACAACATTACAACACAACCGATTTTCTTGCTAAAGCTTCTCATTAATCTTGAAATATTTCCTACTTTCTTGCTAGCAATATCTGCCAAACAACCTCTCAAGTAATTGGCAAATCATCTTCTCATATTCTTGATAGTTGGTTGTTGCTGCTTCAACAAATTTAGGATTACTGACCAGTTCTATTTTTCAAGAATTCACATTTCAATTTATTATTTATATCAATTAGTTTTTGTTTATCCATTATTATTATAATTATTCATTATTTTGGTAAACTTTTTAATTTTTAAAATGACTGGTTGAAAATATCCATTTGGATATGAAAAAAAAAAGAATAGAAAGTTTATTTGAATCTCAAAGAGGGCCCTTAACAAATTTTTTATTGACAAAAGGGAACCAAATTCTAATCAAGGGGTAATAGGCGAAGTACCAAGTATTAGGGGGACTTTGAAAAAGTCGATAATGTTGATGTGAATCAAGGGGAGAAATTAGAAAATAATATAGATGTGACAACAAAATGAAAATTTGGAACAAATTGCTAGTGAGACACACATAGATATCTTAGTAGAGATATCTTAAGTATCACTTTTTTAAAACTAAATATTATAAAAAATTATTTACAACAACTACGTCTCAAGATAGATTAAATGGTTTAGCAATTTTATTTGTCGAGATTTATTGGGTAAACTTGAATACAAGAGTTTAATTAGTAATTTTGCATCTAAAAATGCAAGAAGCAAATTTATGGTTTAATTTTATTTTTGAATTTATATTTTTTTAGTATTAAAAGACTTCATTTTTATGACTTGCCTAAGATCCCAAAAAGTTTGAGCTAGGAACTATACTTGACCACTTGAAAACCTTCATTTCTTCATACAACCTTCACATTAAGCCTTCTTCCTGAGTCAAGACAAGTTGTTTAACATTACAATTAATAGAAATATTTGAGATGGTATTATATATATATATATATAGTACTAATACAATCAGTTCTTAGATTTTTTTATCCTATATATTATATTAATCCAAGTGGATGGAAGAGGACTTTCCAGGTGCATAATTAAATGCTTTGAAGTATGATTGGTAATTATTTTTCTGTACGTATATATAGATGGCCACTATCCTCTTATCATATAAAAACAGATAGTGACTAGTTTGGACATAGCAACGTGATGATGCCATTAGGTAAAATAATTAATGTCAACAAGAGATTCCCAGGATCTGTCGATCCAATGGAAATTTTCGCTTAAATCCCCCCTCCACTATTACGATTTCTTCTTCCTTCTTTTTGGGCAAGTGATCACTTTCATAAATTCTACTCCTTTCCGCTAAGTGATTTGTCAAGTCAACATGCATGTAGATGTAGTCGGTGTTTAAGAAAGCTTACTCTTTCTTCCACTCTGGCTAGAGAGTCCATGGCTTATTGGCCTGATCTGGCCACCAAATAAGTCTGTACGCTTATCCTGCTGATATTTTTGCGCACTCTTCAATATCCAGATAGTCACAGGATTGGCTGGGCGGTGATTCGTGCTATCCTGCTTGCAAATCACAAGCGGTTGACTCATGCTATCTTCCCATTTAATTAGTACTATTGGAGGTAACGAGCGTTATTTATGCTTAATTCGTAGTGGTGGCCCAAAATTAAGAAGGAAAGGGCATCCAAACGTTTTAGATGGAAATAAATATTAACCGTGATAGTAACTAGATCAGGACACTAATGACCACTTAAGCTTACAAGAACTATGGTTCCAACATCAGTGACTTCACCCCTATAAATTAGGAGAGCAATTCAAGACCACCGTTTACAAATCGACGGCACGTCTTGCCCGAAAATGGAAATTTTTGGTGTGTGTGAAAATTTAGATAGATTGAAGTTCTATATATTCGATGTAAAAACATTAGTGAAACTTTTTAGAGTTTTATGTGATTGTGATAAAAAAAAAAGTAGAGATAGAAGATTTCATGAAATATTTTAATATTGAAAAGAGTTAAATATACTTTGCCCCTTATCTCTGGAGTCATTTACACTTTGCACCTACACATTTTTTCAATTTTGAACTCCTCACCCAAATTGTCCGTCAATTTAGACGGATTTCGTCAAAAATTTTACACAATTCCCCCTTATCTTTGGAGGTGACGTCACTGATGTTGGAAACATAAAGTTATACATTTTTTCAATTTGGATCCTGTACCCAAATTGCCAGTCAATTTAAACGGATTCCTCAAAAAATTTATACATTGGGGTCATTTAGACTTTGCACCCCGATGTATTATTTTTTAGACAATGGAACCATAAAGTTACACATTTTTTCAATATGGACCCTGTATCCAAATTGCCAGTCAATTTAGACAGATTCAATTTAGACAGTAAATGATTACCGTCTAATTTGACGCCAAATTTCACTTTTGATGCAAATCGTTGGGTGAGATAACATAATAAGCTCAATGTGTCAAAAATAAAACATTGGAGAGCAATGTGTCAACACCCCCAAATATAATGATACAAAGTGTATTTAATCCAATTTTTTAATATTGAGAAAGTGAGAAAATGCGTTAAACATGTCTGAAATATTTTAAGAATTCTTGACATTTTTTCAAAATTTATGTTTAGTACGTATGGTGAACTTTTGAGAGAATTTTTTTAAAAAATTTCCACGTGCCAAACATGGAAGCGGAAACATGGGGGGGGGGGGGGGTTAAAAAAGAACAGAGCAACCCATCTAAAGGCACAAACCCAAAAAAAAAAAACCGAAAAATTAGGAAGGGGATAGGTGGGATCGCAGAGACGCACAGTGAAGGGCGGGGAAAGGCTGGCTCATTAGGGGCTGGGGAGGAGAGACTGTCAGAAGGGAGAGAGCTCTTGGGAAGAAGTGCCTTCTGGCACTTCTAGTAACCAGTTTTAACTATCGTTTTGGTTTATAACCTGAATATGGTTAACAACTTCGGTGAATCACTTAGATCTGATGCATTTTAATTTTGTGCCATCGAGCTAAACATTGCCTTCAAAGGATGGCTGCTTTCAAGCCCATCTCTTGGTTCTCATTGCTTTTCCACTAAGTGATTGCTTAGAGTACCATTTTTTTTTTATAAGTAGAGAACCTTCTTTAGAAGTAGTAACAACTATTTCCAAACCAATTGGACCTCATCTTCCGTTGATAATTTGTTCATGATCACTACCATATCAGTTCTCGTTTAACCTTTTTGTTCAAGGGAGAACTGACCTTATATCAATGTGTTTCCGGGAACATACTATTACATCCTTGTGTAGATTAAAAAAACCCAACAAACCATATGATAAAAGCTTCAAGAGGAAAAGAGAGAGATCTCGTGTAGATTTGCATCATTGTGTTTATTGGTGAACATAGTAGAGCTCATTCACGGAGTTTAGAAGATTCAACTTCAAGCAGAGGAGGGAAGGTATGCGAGTAGGAAGATGAAAACAACTCCAACTGAACCTATGCAATATGAAGTATCACGTTTGAATGTCTAACCATGCCGGCACAGCTCAACTTCCTGGAAAGATAACTTGTAGGATGTCCCTGAAACTTACACATGCCAAGCAAAACTGTAAGTGCGCAATCAGTTGGGCAACAAAATTAAGGCATGTCAGACAAGAAATGCAGTACACACCCTTTAATTTGAAAACTCATGCTCCGACTGATCATGTTCGGAGCTCATTTGACACCAGTTGGGCAGCAAAATTCTGAACCCTATGGATGTTCTCAATCATTAAGGATATGAAGATTTTAATTCTGTAACGCATAAAAGCCCAACAAATGGGGGGGAAAACAATAAAGACAATGTTGAAGGATATCTTCTCTTCATAGATGGGATGGTTAAGCATCAGCAAATTATTGTTGTTGACAATAGCTCGAACCAATATCTCCTTTGCTTCTTCATGCTTCTTTTTCAGCATGTTGCAAATCTGCACCAGCGATGGGACAAATTAATTTATGATTTCCACGGAGTCTAATTCTTCTGGGTTCATATACTTTGGCATCTACTGTTCAATCAACAGTCTACAGTCCTATTTTGGCCTATTAAGCATTTAAAAAAAACGAAACAAGATACATATAATATGGAATGAAAATCCAAGTCACTATACTAAAAGGAACAGCAATGAAGAGGATGACTATTGCACAAGGGTTTCCACTTTAGTTCAAGTGAATTACAAATCCAGTCATGATCCATGAATTTATTAAGTACTGTGGTTTTAGGAATGATAGTAAGCATAGCACATCAAGGTAGCAGCTTTTTTTTCCGGTGACCAGTACTGCTTTGTCAGTCAACATGGCCACAAACTAGAGAGGATTGACCTAACTCAAAGCCCTTTTCTTCCTCTTCCTTCCTGGAATGACAAAGTCCATCTTTAACCCAGGCTCATCAATTAAAGAAGATGAATTACCTTTCGAGTTAACAATTTCAAGTCTTTTTCACCTGTTTCGCTTTCATATTCACAGTTTTCAAGTCACTTCCATGTTTGAGCCTTCAGTAGGTTTCATGTTTGTTTAGCTTTTATCAACCAAAGCATATACGAATCTCTTGATAGCACATATAGTAAGTTCGAGTTTACTCACATCATCAAGCTCCTTTGTATATGCCTCAGCCTTCTCAACATTTCCATCATTTTCAATGACTATAGGTATTCCCAGTTCCATCATTTTCACCTCTTGAGGACTTTCAAGTCCAGAGGTTGGGTGGTCATCAACAACATGCTTGTCATTACTCCCTCCATGAATCCCCCAAGTGCAAACCTGGACGACGTGTAAAGAAACTGAAGTTATTACCTATCAAGACATCAACCTCTTTTAATTTTTCTCATACAAAGTTTAACAGGATTTAGAATACTGACAAACTTCATTTATATCTACCTGTTCCTCAAGAACTCTTTCCAAAGGCACTTCAAAACTGCTGCAGGTGATTTGTAGCACAAGATACTAGAGTAAACAAACTTAGGAGACTTTCAGGAAAATTTATATAGACAGACACACAAACACACACACCCACACACACACACTGTATATATATTAAACTAATAAAACACAATAGTCAATGGAATAAATGAGACCTGCTTTCACTAGGTAACTCAGAGAGACGTTTTCGAGGCTTTAAGCACTCTGAATCTGCATTTGAACTCTGAAAAATAGCTTGTTACTAGTATCAGAGATGACACATCAAGATAACTCTCGTATAATTCATTGAAGCTCCAAACTGAATCACTATTTTCATGATATCATTTTGGAGAGCTCCTTATGATTTCTGAGGAATAGCTTTATAACAAAAACCTCTAATATTTTCCGCTTCAAGGAAAGGCTTTGAGACACTTCTCTCTCATTACTGTCAACAGGACACTCAATCTTCAATGCTGTATTGCCCTGCACTTCCATGTTTTGCTCTGACTTTTGCTGGGAATTAATTTCTCTCAGGCATATAGAAGTTGATAGAACTTTTTTTACTCCCATAGTCCTGCATTGAAGACATGCTGCCAAGTAAGACTCAAGTTTTCAGAGATGAAGGCATAGAAGAAGATTTAGGGGTATATTGGCATCACACCTTGAAACTTTCTTGTTAGAAAGATCAGGTGTTTTACTCCCTGCATTAATAGAGCATAGCATATTCCTTTCAGCTGAGACTATCTTTGAGTTCCGCAAAGATTCCACGCTTGAAACCACAAGTTTAGAATTCAGATGTCTCAGGGCACTGTATTCAGTTTTCTTCTCAGTTAAGCTGGATAGATTCAAGAAGTTTCCTCAAGTTGAAAAGCTCGAATGAACAAAATAATATTTTGCTTGCAAGCCTCATGGAAATATGACAAACTGGATCGCATGACTGGAGAAACTTATCACAGCAGCATTTTTCATTTACAGACTAAACACGTATGAAGCACCCATAAAATAAAACTGAGGTATGGTAACTGGACATCTCAAAGGAATTTTCAAGTTCAATAACAGTGACTGAAGCATAATAGAACCCATTCCAAAAAAAGTGGAAAAAATGTGGAACTTCTGGAAAAATCATTATCCAAAATGACTAAGGAAACATGTGCATTAATAGACATGAAAACTTGGATATAAAAAATTCTTTGAAAAGGGGAAAGATACAGACATCTAAACAATATGCCCACGTGCACTTAGATGTGCAGTGTCTTTAGGTTCCTCCCTTAAATTAGTTTTCCTCAACTAGTGCATCTGACCTCATCGAATTTATATTTAGTATCCGCATCTTCTACTATCAACATCACAAGCTTGGGATCAATATACAGGAATCATGTCTGCATGCCAAATCGCACCTTAAGAACGGTCACTAAGGTTCTTAAACATACACGATGGAGACCTATGCTACTACTACAGTCACTGAGAGTACCACCGTACCAAAGTTTAAGCCTTCTATGCCACAAATTCTTATTTTGGCTGCAGTCTTTAATATTCTTACTTCACCTGTAGGGAGCTACAAAATTGAAATACCTTGACCCCTGTTATTGAGATTTGAGTTGTGGAATGACCAACAGTAACCCAATTCAAAGCTGAAAGTCATGCATACTTGTGTTACTGGCGCTGAACTTAAATGTACCAAGCATGCCTCTGCCTTAAGGAACTTCAACACAAGTCGCAGAGTAAAACTTGAGTCTATGATAACTATGTGAATATCATAATTAATAAAGCATAGATGCTGATCTTAAAGTTCGATGCTCTCTAACGTTCTTTTCACTTCCATCAAAACAGGTTCCCCTTTCGTTACTTCTTTATCAATAGGTAGTAAATTCTCTATCAGATTGCTCCCATTTGGTAATTATCCAGAATTTAGGTCTTCTCTGATGAAGATTATGAGAGACACCTTCAGGGACGAAGCTAAAAATAGAACCTAAGGCGGGCCAGCAGCATGAAATACTCTTTTGGGGGAGGGAAACAAGCAAAAAGTATAAATATCTGAAGATCTTTTTTACCAAGAAAAAAAAGATCTTCATATTTTGGAAGGGGCGGGGGCTTGGGGCCCCCCCCTCACGGCTCACCCCCTAGATTTCTACCTGGAAACCATTCCAATAATGGAATTTATCTTTTCTCTGTTCTTAACTTGATCAATCCCTATTTCTAGAGGGAGAAAAATTCACATGATGCCAAAGTGTAGAAATCTTTACTGAAAAAAGGAAATTCCAGTCCAGATGCCTCACCTGATTTTAGTAAGATTTTTGATATTCTTTTCCGTTCTAAGAGGAAAAGGTTGGCCTTTTGTTAATTCTCTGGCGACTGAAATTGTACCGCTAACCAATTTGCCTACAGTCTGTCCATCCTTAAGATTGAGGTCCTCCCTGTTGCAGATTAGATGAGACAGTCTATCATCTGAGGACCAACCATTGTATTTGTTAAAGTGTAGAAATCTTTACTGAAAAAAGGAACTTCCAGTCCAGATGCCTCACCTGATTTTAGTAAGATTTTTTTCATTCTTTTCCGTTCTAAGAGGAAGAGGTTGGCCTTTTGTTAATTCTCTAGCGACTGAAATTGTACCGCCAACCAGTTTGCCTGCAGTCTGTGCATCATTAAGATTGAGGTCCTCCCTGTTGCAGATTATATGAGACAGTCTATCATCTGAGGACCAACCATTGTATTTGTTAAATTGAGCATGACTCACCCTTTTTCATTGGTACGACATAGATGTGTGGCCCCAACTCTTTTGTTCACATATGTGGCTATCTTTGTCCCAGATGGCTGATGCAATTGAGATCCATTTTCCTCTGGCCTTCCACAAAAAGTTGAGTGAATACTTCTTTCATTTTCTTTCATCAGCGTCCTTGTAGTAACTATGGGTTCCCTGCATCAAGTAACCATAACATATGCTGTAACACTGAACCTCAAGAGGAACATGCTTTGTCAATGATAGATCATGGGGGTTGATAACATAATTGCTGAACATGGAGTAGAACTTGTTCAACAGAATGCATAGTGAAATCTCAAGGATATGTGCATCAATTTATAAAGAGAAAAAGAGTCTCCTGATCTCCCAGTCTTACATTTTCAGTCACATAAGTGATATGTTTTCTCATATTGTTTCAGTTATGCTTAAGGACCTATAAAAAAGATAAAGGTTGAATCTCACAATTAACTGTTTCTCTTGTACATAGTTCACTTCAGAAATAACATTCCTTAATGTTTGAGAATTCTCTTACCTGACCAGTTGGGCCAAAGGAAGCTTGGAAGTTGGACTCTGGCTCTCGCTGCCCTGGATGTCATGTTCTGTCTTTCTTGAGACATTTGTGGTGGAGGTAGCCTTCATATCTACTTCACCTTTGGTCAGTTCAGGTGGTTCATTGTCATCCATATGTTGCACTGATGCATTGCCACCTGACTTATTCCTTTTATCATCAGCGCTATCTGATCTAGTCATGCGCACAGGAGTTGAAATCTTTGATCGTGAGTTTTCATGATCAGATCCCATGCTAGACGTCATTTCATCCACATCAACTTTGTCTCCACTTGAAGCTTTTTTTTCTTTTGTTCCTACAGAACAAATATTTGTCTCTACTTCTGAATCATCTGGAATAGTATCTTGACGTGGCTCATATGCACATACAGGTTGGACTGGTAAATCAGGTTTGACCTGCTGAGCAAAAGGATCCGCAATAACCGACTTCTCCGATAAGCAGCTTCGTTGATCAGTCTCTTCTGCACTCATCGTTATTGTTTTGCTTGGGAAAGATTCTCCCTTCTCTGACACAATGAACCTTTCAAAGGTTGAAACATCATTAACGGAATTTAAATCCCCTTGATCAACTAGCAAAGTCTCAACGTTAGAAGTGACCACACTCTGGCATACTGGAAGTTTCGCGTCTAAGCTATTGTCAACCCCTGCATTACCTTCAGGCAGCTTTGACTTAGAACCTTGAGAGCAGGTAAGCTCTGATGTAACTCCTTTTCTATCTGAGGTCTTTCGGGAACTCTTATCTTCTTTCACTAGGTTTGAATCGAAATTGAAACTTTCCAACCTGAATTAAAACAGAAATGTGCCGGGTAAGCAATTCTGAATTTCAAATAGGAAGTTCACTGATATAACTGCCACGAACTAAAAACTAATAGACCAGAATAAAGAGGTCCACCAAAGACATTTTGAAAGATAAGTTCACTTACTCATTAAAATCAAAACAGAAATCAATATCTTTTCTTCCTGAACAATTTCCACCAGAAGATTCTTCTTCAGATCTTTCCTTGGGTTTTGCAGTTTTTCTAGGTGGGCAAGAGAAATCAAGGTCTGACATGTCCACTTTGAATGATGACAACTTGTTGAAATCACCATCTAGATTGAAATCCATATCCCTGAGGTATATTAAACAAATGTTGCTTGTAAGAGTTATGCAGCAATTGCAGCCTCGTACTATTATCAGTAACCTATTCATAGGTTCAGTGAACAAGCATATTAGTATCCTAAAGTCTATCTCTTAATTAATAACACTTTGCTAGACATAAAACACCAAAGTCAGCACACACTTAGGAAGGGCATAATAGTGCACCACATACCTAAGAAAGCAAAAGTGACGAGGAGAGATACTAATGGTAACACTTGAAGAGTTCAAATAAATACTGAGTCAGGAAGCAATTCAATGCTTTGCAAATCAACTAGGTTGTACTGTTAAGACATCACCGCGAGAATTGATATTTTGCCATGTCAACTGTTGCAACAGCTTAAAGTTTCTGTGGTACTCACAGTTTCTCAAAGTTGAACTTCTTTTTTGGGCCTTTGGATACTGTATCAAAGCTAAAATCCATAGCATCATCTTCTGTCACTGACATTGATTTCCAGGAGCTGAGGAACTCCTTTCCAATTTCCTCATCTGTTTAAAGAGGAAATAGGAGTTCATAAGATTTTTTGTGTAAATAAATAAAAAACTACTGTGAGTCAAAGTGCAACAGTATTTCCAAATCTGAGGACTTAAGCAAGCAAGCTATAGAATTGGCCGTATGGAGTGTTGTCCTCTGGCACTCATTTCTGCCACAAGTCCTGGTTTTTTTCTTATCCAGATTTTTCGAGCCGACTCTTGAACATTTTATCCTACTATCCTTGTCCATTGAAACAATCTACACACAACATTATGCCCAACCAGTGCCAACTGCTTTTAAATCTGTTTATTCATTGCAAAATGAAGATATGCACAGGACAGATTCTACCTTCCTATTTTCCTGCACTATTATTGATTTGACAAGGGACTAAATTCCATCAAGTTGAAAATCTCAAGAAATGCTTGAAACAAAGAGCAGCCAAGAGGATACCTAGCAAAGAACTCTTCTCTTTTGGATCGACAGATGATGTTTCCTTCTGTGATTCTGCCATCTGAAAAGATAGTAGGTACATGCTATTATCATCTTCTGCAAAAGGCAAGAAGCTTCCATATGCATTTTAATTGAGAGGAGACACTTAGGATAGAGAACTGCATTGGTTTCTGACCTAACTAAGACACTACAATAATAATTAGAAAAATAGCAAAATATGAGAAAGATCAAACCATAGAACTTTGACAAATGCAACTAGGCAAGAGTCTGCAACAAAGCTCCCTTGATCTGATCACAACATATGATTTGAAGGAGATGATGAATCAAAAAGCATTTGCAAAGCCAGTAGTGAGACCAAAAATCATCAAGACATGCTAGACTGAAAATCATCCATGCAAGAGCTGGCACGTGAAAGAAGTAACATAACTTGATCCTAGTCGTCAATGTAGTCCTGTCTATTGGAAATGAAACTTGAAGCTCAAAAACCAAGAAAGATGAGATTCTACATCAATAGAGAATTCAGTGATTTAAAAGACGTGCACATCAATTCTTCGCAAGAACAAATAAGAAATCAAGTCTGTTATCCACTTTTCTCTCTCAAAGCATTGCATGTAAGTTATGGAATGCCTTCAGAATTTTTGATTTGGAATAGAAAAAACAAAATGATCAAAAGAGCTCAAATCCAAATCCGTGATCCTTCATCCAATGAACACTCCTGCCTCCAAGTAAGTTTTCAAAAATGACAAATGAAATCGATTTTACTTCAAACCATTCAAAGAGATGTGAAGAAATTACAAAGAATTTTTAAGCTACCGGCCTCGTGTGGATCATGTTTTCATAGTGAAATGTGAATGAAAGTTCACCAAAAAATAATCTAGTGTCTAAATAATATGGATAATACCAGAGAAGTTGTGGATCAAAGTAACCACATTGAAATTGAAAGGTTAGAGGCAGAGCGAGCTGTTATTGAATCTTACAGATTCCACGAACAAAATGAAACGAAAAACGGAAAGTGAGAGATGTTTCAGTACAGAATACTTCAAGGATAAATTCGGCATACAAATCGAGCAAAACAAAGCTTACCGATCTCATACTTAAATGACCGCACAAGAATATATGACCTGAAGTTGATAATATTGCACAACAGAAGTATGAATTTCATCAAAGGCAAACAAAATCACCTTCATTCAGAAATCAATCTGCGAATTCACCAGAAATGAACTGAAACGGATCATTTGTACGAAATAAACGACAAGGAACTAGATTAGCGATCTTTCTAATAAGCAACGCATCCAAAAACCTAGATTTCAAAACTCCTAGAGACGGAAAAATTCACGAAGTATTGCATCAATGACATCAATTGCTTCCACATTCAGAGAGAGAGAGAGTGCCTGGCTTTTTTTTTTTTTTTTCTAAATAGAGAGTGCCTGGCTTTGCTTTTGGAGAAAAGCGAGAGGAAGGCTATTTGGTGATTGGTACGGAGGAAAGTTGTGTACGGAAGGTTGGAGAAGCAAATGAAAGCCTCTCGAAGATTGAGCTATTTCCTTTGTAGTTTTTAAACTTCTAACAGGCGGGTATTTAACGGCTCTCCCTCTCCTGGCGCCGCAGCGGTTGGCACATTCGAGTATACCAGGGGTACAAAGTACATCCAGCGAGAAATTAAAAGCAAACAAGTCGTTTTGTGAATTAATGAAAATGAAAAGATAACAATAAAATAAATAAAATAGATATCCAGGCTTATTTGCTTAATAGTCCCTTTGTGGCGCAATTAAAAAATTAAAAATTAATTAGTCCTTTAATCGTCAGGCGAGAGAAAATTATTGGCGGGACCCTGCGTATTAACTTCATTTGGGTATCCCATCGTATTGAAAAATACCACTTAGCTTGGCCGGAGGTAGTTGACACTTCCCACCAAACACCGTCACGAAGCTACCAAGAAAAAGAAGGCGAACCAGGAAGCAGCCAGCTCAACCGCAAAACCCAAGTCTCTTAACAATGGAAGTCGAAATCTTAAAGACCACCCTCGTGTCCCCCGCTACAACTCCCTTCGACCAAGACCACGTCCTCTCACTCTCCCACCTCGACACCGACCGTAACCTTCATGTCATCTTCCGTTACCTCCGTGCCTACGTTAACACCCCCACCACTCACCCTAATCCTCCATCAGCCGACCCCTTCCACGTCATCTCCGCCGCACTTTCCGCGGCTCTCGTCCACTACTACCCTCTCGCCGGCACTCTCCGCAGCCTCCCTGACCACCGCCTCGAGGTATATTGTGCCGCTGGTCAGGCTGTACCTCTTGTTCATGCCACCGTGGACTGCACCCTTGACTCGGTAAACTATCTTGACGACCCGGATTCGCAATTTGTGGAACATTTGGTGCCCGATCTGAGTCTAAATGAGGGACTGGTCGACCCTTGTGTTCTACAGGTCACGATGTTCAAGTGCGGGGGCTTTACGCTGGGAACTGCGATACACCACGCCTTATGCGATGGTATCGGCGGGACTCAGTTCTTCAATGCTATGGCTGAGTTAGCTCGAGGGGCGAATCGGCTTTCGATTGAGCCGGTGTGGGACCGGGCAAGTTTGTTGGGGCCCAGAGACCCGCCCCAAGTTGAGTTGCCGGTCCACGAGTTTCTGAGTTTGGATAAGGGCTTTTCACCCTACAGCGAGGCGAACATTCGTCCGGTTGTGAAGGAGTACTTCCATGTGACGGACGAGTGCTTGGACCGGTTTAAGTCGGTGCTGTTTCAGCGGTCGGGGTTGACATTCACAACGTTTGAAGCTTTGGGGGCTTTCATATGGCGGGGCAAGTGAGTCGCTCGTGTCCTTTTTCTGACTTTCTTTTACTGTCAAATTAAGCATATTTTAATTTCTTATTGCCTATTTGACCTACATTTTATGATGGATGGAGCAGGGTTAAAGCCTCGGGGGTTCCAGGTGATGAGGATGTGAAGTTCGCATATTCACTCAATATGCGGAAACAGGTGAAGCCACCTTTACCAATCGGGTATTGGGGTAATGGTTGCGTGGCGATGTACGTGAAACTTGGCGCCAAAGAGCTGGTAGAGAAGCCCATTTGGGAGACAGCGGAGCTAATCAGAAAGAGCAAAAGCAAAGCCTCTGACGAATACGTTCGCTCCTTTATCGACTTCCAGGAAATACATTACGGAGATGGGATCACAGCTGGAAAAGGAGTGAGTGGATTCACAGACTGGAGGCATTTAGGCCACTCGACGGTGGATTTTGGCTGGGGTGGCCCTGTTACTGTCTTGCCTCTCTCAAAGAGCCTTCTTGGAAGCACTGAGCCTTGCTTTTTCTTGCCTTATTCTTCTGCAAGTGTTGGAAGGAAGGACGGTTTCAAGGTATTAGTGACTTTGAAAGAGAGTGCAATGCCTGATTTCAGGGAAGAGATGAGCAAATTTAGCAGTCAAGAATTTGGGTTCAATTGACATTACAAAGCAAGTCCACTTTTGTGCATTTGTTTGGACTTTTCTCGACATATATGAAGGCGGGAGGGGTGTTCGTCAATAATATATAAAAATGTAAGATTGGTTTGGTACCTGAGTTTGGCATATACGCTCAGCTCCGGAAGACTCTGTTATGCTTGTGGTTACCATAACTTTTGATTTCTTCGGTAACGTTTGCGCTATAGTTGGAAATGAAAAACTTTTATGTGTTCTCTAACAAATTTCTTCGTGTATTTTTATGAATGTTTGTGAAAATAATGGAGCAAGTCGAAAGGAAGAGAAAACTTTTGAAAATAAAATTATAGGAAATGTTTGAAAGAAATTTTTCTTAGAGAAATTATTTATTATTTGTTTTAAAAAAATAATTTTGTTTTGTCTTTTTGTCACAAAAAAATGACTAATAAAAGCACATATGTGTACAAAAGCATACACAGCTATATAAAAGCACATATGCTCATCTATATACAGAGTCAGAGATGTATAGATATACAAATACATACGCAGAACAGCATATCTACAAACGCATATTTGTATGTGTACGTACTTATATAGATTTCAACCCGCCATACTTGGCTTCCAAGGTAATTAATTACATCAAGGGGAAGACAAAGAAGGTGGAGCCTACAGATCGAAACTATGGCTGTTGAAATGGAAGATTGGATGATAGCGTTGTCTCCTAATATTCTGTGATCTGATTTCTTTAGCAACACTTGACTGAAGAGTTGGAGGACCGCACACAATGACACCAACATCAACGGGACCAAATTTCTGGGATATGTTCCCAAAAATTTCTGCAGTAAGACAAAGAAGGGATCAAGGAAGCTCTAGTGATTGATAAGAAGGTTAAAACTCGCAACTAATATGCCCTTTTTTTTCCTTTTGGCAATCTTTTGTTAGTTTATATTTGGAACATAAATTGACATGCCTCACCTTTGAAGTCTGGTCTTGAACCATAAGAGGTATGGGTTGAACTCGCAAGAGTTTGCCAACATGAATCCTTGTGAGCTACAGTTTCAGCATGCTGCATCTTGTCAACCTTTATCCTCTCATCTTCACATTCATCCCGGGTTGCATTTTGTCTTTCCCAGAGATGCCACATACCAATTACAAGACCTCCGAAGACAAAGACACTTCCAAGCATGCAGGTTACAAAAAGAATCCCTTTGTACCACCATGAAGATATGCTAAAAGGGTTTATGTAGAAAATATCCAGTAAACCCACTAAGATAACAAACCCGATTGTAGATGAGACAACATATAGTCCTGACCATATAGTATTTCCTGTACCAACCAATTCAGACATGCTGTATCCATGAGACACTGGGCAGGGAGAAGAGATCATAGTTTCGTGAGCACTACCCTCTTCCTGCAAATAACCACCAGTGGATGCCCCCGAGTGAACAACATAGTGTATAGATAAGAGATAAAACAAGAAATAATTTACCTAAGAAATTAAAAGGGCGAGAATTTCACTACACCTACCAGTGGAGGTTCTGATTCTCGAGTGACATATATGTGAATCTCGAGATCCAGTTTATTAGAGAAAGATGGACAGATTGACTCCATATCAATGGTCAAAAGAAGAGAGAGCTCGTTTGATCTTTTTACAGCCCAAACTATGAGTATGTTTCGAGGTCGGCAAGGTTTTCCCTCCCTTGTACGATGGAGAATATCACTCAAGATAGCCAGAAATGGTGAAATACCGATGCCACCTGCTACCAAGATAAGGGTTTCGTACCTACAGGATAAAATGGTGAAGTCAGTTCACAAATAAAACCTAGTAAAACGAAGTTTGTAACCAAAGTAGAATTGACTTGTTCAGGACATACATCAAGTGATACGGTTGTTCATGCCCGTAAGGCCCCTCGACAGAAGCTGTTAACTTTGTTTGAGGCTGGAGATGTAGCTCTTTCTGCGGTTCAGTGCCAGAACTATTCAAGACATTTCCTTTGAGTTCTGCTGTCCATTCCCCGAGAGCCTTTATAAGAATGGAGAGATGATATTTACCATCGAGTGGACTAGACGAAACGCTGAAAGGATGCCACTGCAGCCAAGATAATTCCCGAACTTGAAGGAAAATAAAACTGAGGGCATTGTACCGCAGATCTACATTGCCAAGAATGAAAAGTGACACAAATATGGAAATAACAGATAAACAAGGAAATTATAAGTGTGGGGAACTACTATTACTTGCGGGTTTTGAAAGGACCAATTCCACAGTTCCACAAGGCAGGCACTTGGCTGAAATTATATTGACAGTCCTTCGTGATTGGCAGAACCTCAGAAAGCGATCCAGTATGAAAAGAAATATTCCTCCAGCAGCAATACTGAAAATGAAGTCACCAACATGCAGAGCTAGAAAGATGACAAAAACAGCGTATAGTTGGTGGCTGTAGAAGAACAACTCAAACTTCTGCTTTCTCACTGGATGAAGGGATGTCACCCACATCAATAGACCAGCCAAAAGACTGATAACTCCTGCAAGATTGGCGACACCAATATTTTTCCACTCCAATATCTGCTTGGAACAATTAAAAATATAATTAGCTTTATCATCTTTATATGACCCAATGTTTTTACCCATCAAGGTCGTGTTGAAAAATTTTGATGGAGGAAGCAGACAGAGTATGACAATCAGATTGTTTGCACAAGGAGATGGCTTTCTCTCAAGTTTCCTCTCCAGTGCCACTCAAAGACCTAGTTAACTTCTCAATCAGCTTTTGAAGAAGAAGTTGAAATTATTTACTCAAAGTCTACTCGAATCAAAGGTGACTCAAAAATGTTCTCTTTCAATATCTATTCAGTTGTAGGGTTATCCCATGACATGACCTCTCAGAGTAACAGTGGATTTGATGGAACTGGCTCTATACAAGGAGCATTTCAAGTGACCAACAAACAAACACACCTGCAGCACATGATAATGTAACGATACATTTAAGTACATATTGGCTTGCTTCTTCAAGAGCTCAAGAAGACATTCTTGCACACTGGGCCATATAGAAACACGGAGCACTGCATACTGAAAAAACTATAACCACAAGCCAAGCCAGACGCAACTCGCCTCTATTATTGTATTTGCACAAATTTTTAAGGTATCAAAGACTGCTTAGCATCAAAATGCTTTTGTCACATGAATAATCAGACAAGATAGAGGAGTAAAAGCAAGTCATCAAACTGCAATGGTCAATGACTCATTGCACCCTAGCACCAATGCTTTACAAATTTGTGTGTGCTAATGTAATCACTAGATAAAAAACAAAATAAGTTTAGTCCACTATAAATCAAATCAGCAAAGTTCTTCACATAGTGTAAGCATCGGTCTAAGTAAGGACATCTCATCCATAGGATCTGTCTGGTGATCAAGAAATTTTCAAGTTTTTCTCACCATGTTGTCTTATTCTCATCCTATAAATTACTTACCAAAGTTCGTATCTATCATAATTGGAATGTGCATTAAGTTATCGAGGACATATTTCTTTTCTAGGTTATTAATATTTTAAGGATATATCTAACAGTCAGGAACTTGAATTGCAATATAAAGCGTTGTTTACAGTTATGTAACCAGAAACACATCACAATTTCACATCCTCAAGAATAGAGAATCGTGTTTGGCCTTAATTATTACTCTTGTCAGAGTGGATAGCCACATCAGATGTCTCATGAATGATTGGAGTTGCAATGGTTCTTGAGAAGAAGTATCTGCTGGAGATGTAAGATGGTGTATCATGTTGGTATAGGGGTTGAAAGATAGCTATTCCACTAGGAGACTTATATGGCTCTATGTAGTGCATAGGAGTCTTTACTTGTTTGGTCATGGATATACAGAAAACAATTTCATTATTGAGAGATAAAAAATAGCACTCACTTCTTGAATCAGGTTGCCCTCGATGGTCCATGCAATTACATAAAATAGTCCATGCAGAGTAAACAGCAGCATCGTGAGATGTCCAAGCCATACATGATATCTTGTCGCATGCTCGAAAGGGATATCTATAAGGCGGAGAAGAACCGATCCTCTTGCAATTGGAAGAAATAAAAATCCCAACAGATATAATCCAATTGAACCAAAGCGAAGTCCCAGAAATTCCAAAATGAAGCAACTGAAAAGATCCAAGTAAACAAGAAACTTCAGCCAATAAAACCCATCTTCCTAAAGAAGAAAAAGAACTGAGAAAGTTTACTGATAAGATGCTCATTGTGAAAGGTTTAAGTTTCTGCTTGGACACTACACATAGTAGTACATCATGACGTTACTTCGAGAAGTAGAAATTCATTGAACAATATAACATCATTTTACCAGCCCGACAAATGTAAGTAGGTTCATATCTTCCAGGATGCTTTGATAGAAATTAGGAATATCAAGGAAGCAGGATAAGATACTTGTTTAAGAACCACTTCAACATGTACTTAGGTCATTATGGGACAGCAAGTAGAAGGAGTAACTTGTAAAACAGAGAAACTAGTGCAGCCAAGCACTGAAACTGTAACTCGACATAGCGATTAGAACTGTGAGAAAGCCTAGAGACAAATTTCTAATTTTCCCAAAGATTTCATCGTGCATTCCATCCAATTTTATGCCCTCGGAAGCAGCATCACAACCCCAATCAAGTCTAACCCCAATAAAGAGAATGATAAAGTCGGTCTCCATTTTCTTAAAAGCATTGCAGAATAAATGTAGTAAAAGCACATTACAGGCGTAAGCAAGGCAGTTCAGCAAAGATTGCTGTGGGTTAAGATTTTTCTTTTCTTTTCTCTTTCCTTTTTGTATGATACTTGGTTCTCAAGAAATGCAGCAACACAAGTTAAAGGCAGAAGCCTAGTTTGAAGAGTTAAAATGAACAAATAAAGCAGGGCTTTGAATAAAGCAATGAAGAGGTTGTGTGAAAGCTTAACTAGTCCATTCCTGGGGTATGGTCGCATCTCAAACTGGTTCCTAAGGTTTATTTCGTCTAATACTAGTCTTTGAGGAATCCTTAGTGTCCTATGACCATTCCTTCAACTCAGTTGACGGAATAAATCTCATGTGGTTAATGGGGACAAGTAACCGCGTGTCCCCAAGTCACTCCAACTATCAAGTGCAAACATTCTGGAAATACCTAACATCATGAAAGCAAGCAACTAATTTCCCCTCGAAGAAATGACAACCGAATAAAGATAATGAAAAAAACCAATATAGTAAAAAAAAATCACAAAATGTTGTACCTCTTTTGCTTTAGAGTTAACGAGTACTGAGCTATAGTGCCGAGGATCTGAATGGTATATGCAGACACAGCCCATATAACATACACAACGAAGAGGAGAATCCCAATAAACTCGGTAGCAGAAACAACCCCAAATGGCCCATCCACTAGAACAGGGAAAGTCCACAAGCGGAAACTTGGACCTTTCGAAGCTTTCTTCCTACGTAATATATTCATTCAAACTAGAATTCAATTAAAAGATTCAAATCCACCGGTTAGCACAGAAAAATAAAACTGAGGACATCTCCACGTCACAAACACATACTCATGAGGCTCTTCTTCTCCAGAGATTAGACTATAAGCTATGGCGAGGAATGCAATAACAATAATTGGGCCGCTGAACACCATGAATATGCTTCCTACAGTTTGCAACATTAGAACAGAAATGAACCCACCGACAGGACAACCACTATCGGGGAAAATAGCTGCAGAGAACAAGTAAAACTACCAACCTGTAACCCCAAAAATAGAACCACTGGTAGCTTGAGTCCATTCCTTAAACAGTCGATTGACAAATTGTGCAGGGAACAGGAAAATAAGAGTAACCCATGCAATGAAAATGGCCCATATTACATACTTGAGAATCGACTTGACCCATGACACATAGAGAGGTGTCTTCTTGACACGATCAGCGCCTCGGCTCAGGATAAGAGGTTTGTCAACAGATTTTTCATCCATGGCCTGAAAATTTTTCCCTCTCTCTCTCTCTCTCTACTTCTGTTTCAAATGGCTTTCGGCGAACTCAATCTCCCCATTACTACGGAAAGGCGAATAGCCACATTTTATACGGAAAGAATTGAAACGAAGACAACAATTTTGTTCCACACATTACCATATCCACCAGGTCTGTACGAGATTGTGTCGATTGGACGAGACAAATTCTGAACCACTGAAGGTTTTGTAATGTAATCTGAAATTATTCCCTCCAGCTACAAATATCACAGTCAAGAGGAAAACAAACGGTAATTGCCCATTACAGACAAATAACAACCGTCCAGCTAACTTTATTAGGGTCACTCACTGTTTATTCTGATAGCACTCATTGTCCTCTCGCTCTTGATTTCTGTTGCCTGCTGGGATGTCCACTAGTGACCAAGTACCGCAGTTTGAACGCCATTAAATCGGACAAATTCAGTATTTACCGCTCCTACTTAATCACAAACGAGGCTAGTAAATGCAAAATTTTCTGTGGACAGAATCGCAATGAGATGAATTCCGTAGTACGTGTATACAAGACTATCTTCTAAATAAGTAGGCTTCTTCGTAACACTATTTACAGAGGAAGATGATGATTGCGAACCATCAACCACGTACGATGACTATTAAACTTTGAGAGGAAATTGGAATGAATAATTTGTGTATTGATTAAGCTGTATATGCTCTCTTTATATATACAGTCGAGGTATGGAAAGATTCTAACTAAAAGCTAGTTACAACAAACTAACAGCTTTCTAACTTATTTGCCACATCAGCAACTAAGCGGCACACAAAACGATCTTCATAGCTTTGACACTCCCCTCGAGATGGCGTGTGAATGTTGTGAACACCCATCTTGCCAAGTAAATACTGATATTGATCATATCCAAGTGTTTTGGTGAGCATATCAACTACTTGATGTCTGGAGGCCACAGGAAAAGTCTAAATAATACCAGAAGAGATTTTTATCACGAATGAAATGAAGATCAATCTCGATGTTCTTTGTTCTCTCATGGAATATTAGCCGCAATGTGTAAGGCTAATTGATTATCACAATACAAAAGGGCAGGTTGAGGATGAGCTATGTGAAAATCAGCAAATAAGTAAATCAACCATTGCACATCAGCAACTACAACTGCCATTACTCAGTATTCAGCCTCAGCTGAAGAGCGTGACACGGTGGTCTGCTTCTTGGATTTCCAGGAGACTAAAGAATCACCAATAAACACACTATAGCCACTGATTAATCTTATAGAATCAGAACATGCAGCCCAATCAGCTTTTGAAAATGCTTTGAGATGTAGGGGAGTGGGGAGAAGTAGAGGGTAAAAATAATCTTTGACCAACAGTTGACTTTAAATACCGAAGAACACGATGAGTGGCTTGCATATGAGGTTTTCTTGGCTTATCCATATACTGAGTGAGGATCTGAATTGAGTAAGATAAGTCGGGTCTGGTCAAAGTAAGATATAACAACTTGACAACAAGTCGTCTGTAAAGTGTTGGATCAGAAAGCAAAGAACCAGTAGAGGAATCGAAATGTTGATGTTGTGTCCATGGGAGTTTTGGCAAGACGAGAACCAATGAAGCCTGAGTTATGGAGAACATCTAAAGCAAAATTTCTTTGACATAAAGAAATGTCTTCGCTAGACTGGGCCACTTCCAATCCACCTAAATCCTTAATCTTGAACTGGTCATCAATAATTGATTTAAACTAAGTGACAGTGTGCACATCATTGCTAGCAAGTATTATGTCGTCAACATACACAAGTAATGCTAGAAATGAACTGTCAACCTTGCGAATAAAAATAGAATAATCAGCTTTTGATTGGGTAAAACCATTATGAAGCAAGAAATGAGAAAATTTTAAAATCATTGTCTTGAGGCTTGTTTAAGGCCATAGAAAGACTTGGTTAGATGGCAGACGTTGTGCTCCCTCTGAACCTCAAAACCAGGTGGGATAGTTATATAAATTTCTTCATCAAGATTCTCATGTAAAAAAACATTATTCACATCCAAATGATGTAACTGCCAGCCTTATATAGCAGCAAGTGCAAGAAGAACATGAACTGTGGAGATCTTGGCCACAAGAGAAAATGTATTGAAATAATCGAAGCCCTCTCGTTGAGTATAACCTTTGATCACAAGTCGTGCCTTGTAATGTTCAATGGAACCATCTGACTTGTACTTGATTTTAAAGATTCACTTATAACAAATAGGTTGTTTGTCAGGAGGTAATGAGACGACAAACCATGCTTGGTTAGCTTGAAGGGCTTGAATCTCCTTTGTATGGCCTCATGCTATTCAACATGTTTAACAGCTTGATTGAAAGTCTTAGGCTCTTCAGTAAGGTTAATGGCAGAGGTAAATGCTTGATAAGAGGGTGACAAATGAGATTTACCAAGGTAATCAAATATGATATGAGGTTTACTTGATAAAGGACCATGTTGCTCAGGAGGTATGGATGTAGCTGTCTGACAGTAATAATGTTGTAAATAAGTAGGGGCAGATCTAATTCTATTAGAAGGCCTAAGAGATGGTGAAGGAGAATGATTATGTTTTGAAATATGAGGTGTAGATGTAGTGGGAGAAATACTAACATACGAATTAGGATCTGATGGTGTAGTTGAAGACTCGATGGAATCAGTTGAAGAAACAACAGAAGGAGAAAATGAAGACAAATAAGAACTGGACATAGGAAGAACAATAGAAGAATCAATAGGAGATATGTGCTGAAATGGAAAATCATTTTCAAAGAATATAACATTTCGGGATATAAAAACTTTATGAAAATTGAGATCATAAAGTTTATATCCTTTGGTACCATCGGGGTAAATTAAGAAGACACATATAAAAGCTCTATGATCAAATTTTGTTATGTTTCTCATGAGTGTAGAAGCAAAACAAAGATACCTGAATACTCTAAGATGAAAGTAATTTGGCTTAGTAGAAAATAGGACTTCAAATGGAGACTTATTTGACAGCAAGGGAGTAGGAGTTTGATTTATCAAATACATAGTAGTTAAGACACAATCCCCCTAAAATTTAAGAGGTGTATGTGACTGAAATTTAAGAGCTCGAGCCACATTTAGAATATGTTGGTGCTTTATTTGGGCAATACCATTCTACTGAGGTGTTTCAACACAAGAATTTTAATGGTAAACACCGTGAGACATGAAAAAGGAAGGCAGATGAAACTCAGTTCCATTGTCATTTCTAACCAATTTTATTTGAATATGAAATTGAGTATGTACCGTAGCAAAGAAAGATTTAATAATATCAGTTGTTTGAGACTTGGAGTGCATAAGAAAAATCCAAGTGGAAAATGCTGAAATCACCAACTATGGTAAGGAAATAACAAGAGTTATTAGTAGTAGAAACTGTCATTGGTCCTCAAACATCACATGAGTGAGTTCAAATATGTATTGTGATGTATGTTGATTAGAAGGAAAAGACAATTTTCTTTGTTTGGCTAAATGACAAATTTGACATGAAGATGTATCAGAAGAGGAAATGAAGATGTATTATTATTGTGTAACAACTTTAACATTGAAGAAGATAAGTGGCCAAGCCAATAATGCCACAAAGTATTGGAAGTAATGCTACAACATTTAGAAACAGAATTAGAACTAAAATGTTGTGCAACGTTGAATCTGTCATAATCAAGTTTTAAATGGTATAAACCACCTTGAAGTTCATATAATCCAATCGTCCTCCAGCTGCAAGGGTCCTGAATGTAACATAAACCAAATAGAAATAAGACACAGTAATGGATATCATTGATTAACTGACTGATAGATAAAAGGTTAAATCCAAAAGATGGAACACATATGACATTGATGAGAGTTAAGGTGGCTGACAACTTGACATGGCCGAAATGAGTGACAGTAACTGACTGGCCATTTGGAAGCTTAACAGATTGGGAAGCAACTGAAACAACGAGTTAAGGCTAATTGTGAGTGCACCACATGATTGGTTGCACCTGTGTCAATAATCCAATCAATATTGTGATTTTTGATAGCAGATGAGAAAGGCAAGTTACCTAACATGAGAGAGGTATTAGGTGCAAGATCTTCAGTAGAAGATGTTACTTGCATAGCAGAGGATTGAGGGTCAGTTTGTGGCTGAATAAGAGCAAGAAGTTGATTGTAATGAGTCTCAGTGTATGGAAATGAGGAAGAATCAGCATAAGGAATTTGAACATCGGTGACATAAGCTTGTTTTACTAAAGCCTGAAATATGAAATTCTTATAACCATAAGAGTAGTCGTGGATCTTGTAACAATTCTCAATAGTGTGCCCAGTAATGCCACAATGGCTGCAAACAGGTTTGTCCTTCATAGGATATTAAGGATATGAAGGATATGGCTTCATATGTGAAGAAGAGGAGCATATGTGAGTTCCTTATGTTTTTCTTCTTGTAAAACCATAGAGAACACCTTGTTGATAGAAGGCAGAGAATCGTTCAAGAGAATTTGACCTCTGACATTGGAGAAAGACTCGTTGAGTCCCATGAGGAAGTGTATGACATATTCGCGGTGGTGATACTCAATCATAGTCTTAATAGCACTTAGGGTCGACTCTAGCTATCGGCAGCATAAGTGGTTGCCTAAGGCCCATAATTTAAAATTTTTTGTAATGGTATATTTAAAAAAAATTAATATAAGGACTAAAAAACTTAACGTTAAAAAGTATGTTAATTCAAGAGACCTATTAAATCTCCTTGATTGAATGAGCATTAACTTTTTCCCCCAATTTAGGAGGCCCAATTCAAAATTTTCTTTAATGTTATATTTAAAGAAAATTTAATAATAAGGCTTCAAAAACTTAACTTAAAGAGCATATTGATTGAAGAGGCTTATTAAATCTCCTTAATTGAAGGAGCGTTAACTTTTCACTTTTGTATTATTTATAAGGCTTAAATGCACCCCATGCCCCTGGGGTATGCCGAAAGAGCAAATATGCCCCTGAGGTATGCAAAGTCATTTTCATACCCTTGAGGTATATTTTTAGAAGCAAATATGCCCCTCCGTTATCTGCCGTTTGAAGCCCTAACGGTAAATGCTGGGCTCCCCCGCGTCGCCCGCGCCGTTCGCGCGAGCGGCGCTCGCGCGACGGGGGAGCCCAGATCTGGGCTCCCCCGTCGCCGGGGTGGCCCCTGCCGGCCACCCCCGCAAGGCGCGAGCCGCGGGGGTGGCTGGCGGCCACCCCTTGCGGCGGCGAAGGGAGCCCAACTCCCTTCGCCGCTCGGGGGTCTCCCCCTCTTTCAGTTTTCGTTTTTTTTTTTTTTTTAAATTTCGAAAATGCCAGGTGTCATCGTCTGATTGGTGCTGACGTGTCAAATTTTGACACGTCAGCATTTACCGTTAGGGCTTCAAACGGCAGATAACGGAGGGGCATATTTGCTTCTAAAAGTATACCTCAGGGGTATGAAAATGACTTTGCATACCTCAGGGGCATATTTGCTCTTTCGGCAAACCCCAGGGGCATGGGGTGCATTTAAGCCTATTTATAAAGTATGCGTTCAACCCTATAATATCTTCTTGTTTAAATATAATAATTATAATTAATTCAAAGGAACCCTATAAAATCTAATTCAATCTTTTTATTTATTTAATTTTTTACCATTAGATATTGCTAGTTACTTAAACTTATTTGAGACAATATCTTTCAAGAACAAAAAATATAGAAAAATCATCTTTCAACCATTATGTTTTTTATTCTTATCATTTATTGGAGCTTCTCAACTCTTATATTTCCTCACTAAAGTCTTAGATAATATTATTCTAAACTTCTTACTTTAATTTATTTTAAGTTGTATTTAATTTATTGGAGCTTCTCAACTCTTATATTTACTTTGGAGATAGATCGGAGCTTGAAGAATTTCTGGTGGGGCCACAAATATGATAAGGTGCATAATCTTACACTCAAATCTTGGAGTTCGATGTGTATTCCTAAATCTGAAGGAGGGTTGGGTTTTCGGGCTGCTCATGATCTTAACCAAGCTTTGCTAACTAAATTAACTTGGTATGTGAATACAAATTCTAACTGCTTATGGGTTAGAACTTTAAAAGGAAAATATTTACATCAAGTGGGTTTTTGGGAGGCTGATTGGAATTTGCAGGGCTCTTGGATTTGGAAGGGTATTCTAAAAATGAGGAAACACCTTGAGAAAAGTTTATGTTTTTTGATTGGGAATGGGGAGGATGTGTTGGTTTGGAAGGATCCCTGGATTCCCTTGCTACCGGGTTTTAAACATTCTCCTAAAAATGATTCTTCTGTAGGTGTTGAGGTTACTAAGGTGACTGATCTCATTGATTCTTCTATTGGTCAATGGAATAAGAGTCTTATATGGAATGTTTTTCCTCCTGATCAGGTTGAGATCATTACTAAAATTCATTTGAGTGTGGATTCTCGTTCTGATCAATTTATTTGGACTATAGAAAAATCTGGTGGATTCTCTGTTAAATCTTTGTACAGAGAGGTGGTAAGGCAGAGGGTATTTCCTACTACTACTGTTGGGGTTACTTGGTGGAGAAAACTTTGGAAAATGAAAATTCATGAGAGGTTGAAGCTTTGTCTGTGGAACTTAATATGGGAAGTTATTCCTACTAAATGTGTTGTTGGTGATCGGATGAGTGGCAGAGAGGATGCAGAGTTGAAATGTGTTTTGTGTGGTGAAGGAGATGAGACGTTAACCCATATGTTGTTGGAGTGTATGGTGAGTAGGATCATTTGGAGTTTATCTCCTTAGGCATTATATATTCGGGCATTTATGAATAAGTCGGTGTCTTCATTGTTAATTACTATCATTGATCCTTCCCTTCTTCCAAATTTACCAATTGAAGATTACCAACGTTTCAACTGTTTGCGTTGATAGTATGGGATCTTTCTTGGTGGACCCGCAATCAAATTGTGCATAAAGTTGGGTTTTTAGATGTGCTGCAACTGAGTTCTCGAATTCATAAGGTGTGTGCAGAACATATGGTTGCATGGCAACATAGGAGAGATATTACTTTGCAGACTAGATGGAGGCCTCCAGATGAGGGTCATTTCAAGGTGAATTTTGATGTGGCTGTGAGGGAAGAATTTTCTGTGGGGGGCTGCTGTGATTAAAAATTACAAAGGGCAGATTGTTGGAGCATGTGTTGAAAAAATTTTAATTGAAGACCCTGAGGAAGGTGAGATATGGGCAGCTCAGATGGGATTAATTGAAGCTCATCGATGTGGGCTCAACAAGATTGTGTTGGAAGGGGATTCGAGATTAGCTATTGAGGCTTTTCGGTATTATCCTGAGAAGAGGAATTGGAGATGTCATGGGCGTATTGGTGATATTGTTGTCTTAGCTTCTACTTTTGACTCTTGTTTGTTTTCATTTATATACCGTGGTGCTAATGAGGAAGCGCACCTACTTGCTCGATGGGCTGCCTCTAAGATCTTTTCTGGAGGCTACCTCGATGTTCATGAGCATTTTCCGGATCTAATTTGGGTTTATGCTGGTACTGACCCCCCATAGTTTTTCTTGTTGTTTTTACTCTAATAAAAGCATTCAGTATTGATAAAAAAAAACCTCCGAATGGACACCATCCAATCTTCAGCCTGCCAACTAATCCAAGCAGCTTGCTCGAACACATCCTGGACCAGAACACTACAATTACTCTCAAAGATAAACTGAGCACGAGGCTCTTGAGGAACTCCATCCCCTTAATAAGAATAAATCAAAATAGAAAAATATTAATTAAATGAGAAAAATTATCACAATAATACTAAAAAAATCTAGTATGACGCTCCACCCTTGAAACAAATATAAAAAAATAACTAGAAAATAAAAAATAAAGAGAGACAAAATTGTGAAAATATAGAAAAATGTAAAAAAAATATATAAAAAAATATAGGATCCTTGTGTTCTTGAAAAAAAATGAAATCACAGAAAGCTAAAAGGAATAACTAAATAATACAAAAGAAAGAGACAACAAATTGAAATAAAATCCTAAAAAAGGAAATAACCAAAAATACAAACAAATATATTAGAAAAAACAAACGATAAAAAATAAAAATAAAAAGAATACGAAGAAAAAATTATAATTGAAATAAATCCTAAAATATTTAACTAATAATAAAAAAATGAAATTTGTTTTTTAATCCTTGAATTTTACCAACTTTTCATTTTTAGTCATGAATTTTAGTAAATCAAAATTTTACTCCTTGAACTTTCGTCTTTATAAAATCTCAATTCTTCCCAAAAGTAGGGCTGAAAACCGGAAATGCGGTCCGGTTTTCGGACCGCATTTCTGGTCCTCTTATATTAAAGGATCGGACCGGACCACTTTTTTTAAAATATATTTTTTAAAAAAATTAATTCGCAGTGCAGAGCTCTGCATGCGTCTGCACTGCGCAGAGGTTGTTTTTTTATATATTAAAAAAATTTATATACCGGACCGGACCCCATAAATCCGGCCCTCCAATCCGGTCCAGACCGAACCACATTTTAAAAATTAGAATCGGGTCGGACCGTAAATCCAGTCCGATTTTATTAAGCCCTACCCAAAAGAGAGCAACAGTGAGTATTTCGTGGACCTACCCCATGCATGGTGAAGGTGCGTGACAACTCCCCCCCCCCCGGGTGGATCCCAGGCGAAGAGGGTTTTTAGAATATTTTAATTTTTATCTCACTTTTTATAAACTTTTTACTACTTTTTATATTTTCAGCTTTTTTTGCTTTGTGTATCTCTTTATCTTTTTTTGTTATTTATTTCATTTTGGATATATTATTTCTATTTTTCATTACTTTTTAATTTCGCGGCTAGATTTTTAAATTTGAGCTTTCGTAAAAGTTGGAGAGTTTTCTTTCATTTTTAGTCACTTTTTTCTATCATTTATTTTTGAACTTTTTGTTTCTTCTATTTTTATATTTATCTTATTCTTAGGAATTTTATTTCAAATTGTTGTCTCTTTCTTTTGTATTTTTTAGTTATTAATTTTCTGACGTTTCATATTTTTTCAAGAATTTGAGGGTCATACCTTTTTTCAGAATTTTTTTTCTCTATTTTCTTATTTGATTTACATTTTGACAATTTATTGCAAATTTTTATCTTTCTTTTGTATTTTCTAGTTATTTATTTGATATGTTTAATATTTTATATTTTTCAAGAAGTGGTGTGTCATATCGGTTTTGGTAAATGTTTTAGTATTTTATATTTTTTTATCATTTTAAATTTATTTTAATTAATACTTTAATGATTTATTTTAAATATTTCTTTTTAGCGCTAGCCAAGTGGCCCAAGTCAATACTTTTATTAGCAAGGTGAAAAGACCAACTTGGGAAGGGTTACTATTCCAAAAAACTATCTTGGAATAAACTTATTAAAGATTAAATTGAAGAAAAAAAAAATGTAAACTATATTACTAACAAACTAATTATTTTTTTCCTAAGCCAGCTATTAAAGCATACGTAAAGAAATAGGGAATACGCTTGCAACAACCTAAAAAAAAAAATCTATCCTCTTATCCGCAACCTACGGAATCAATAGGAACCAATTGAAAACATGTTCAACTGTGAAGGTCGAGAAACTCATACACCGAAACACAGACTGCTTCCGTAAACAGTTGCCCATGGCATCAGTACTTGGAACTTCCTCAACTGCAATCTTGGCTTCTCGGCCCCTTTCTTCTTCGACTTCCAACCGTTCCATTCTCTCTCAGTGTCTAACCCCAGGTAGATTACTGACCAAAGATACTGAACCCCAGTCCATTTGATGGTTTCTGAACCATTCCTTGGGCGTACATTTTCGTATTCAGTACATATGTAACAGACCCAGGTCGTCTATAATTCCTCTGCGTTCTCGAATTTTGTTGATTTTAGGTCTTGGCAATGATTATAAGAAATGGGATTTGGCCGGTTCAGTGGGCTATCGTTGATTTTGACATTTGTGGTTTTCCAGGGCAGAGTAATGGGAGGAAATTTTATGGAGGGATCGGGACTCATGGTAAAAGGGGGAAGTCCCAGTTCCATGTCGCAGTCACTAATGTTGCCACTGACATCAACTCTGTTGGGCAGGTACGTGTCTGATGTTCCTGATTTATGATACTTTGAGCCTGAATTTTGGTTTTTGTTGCTAGCTTTTCCATTTATAACTATTAGGTTGCTCAAACTATTGAGATTACTTTCGAATTCTTGTATAGTATTAGAATAAGATTGAGGGCTTTTGTGCACCCTACTTTCCTACATGCTTGGCAGAATAAGTTAATGGTTAGCGTATACCACTTTTGGCTTCATTAAAGAAGAAATTATACCCGTGGAAGAAAGTTTTTCTTGGAAGTCATAGTTTAAATAAGAATTTCCTGAACAGGTTTTGAATTTTCTAGGAGTAACAATTGTGAACTTGATGATTTCCAGGCCCAGAAGCTTGCGGCAAAGGAAAGCCAAAGGCCGGTATATCCATTTCCTGCTATAGTTGGACAGGATGAGATGAAACTCTGCCTTCTGCTCAATGTGATTGATCCCAAGATAGGAGGTGTCATGATCATGGGTGATAGGGGAACCGGTAAATCCACCACTGTTAGGTCCTTAGTTGATTTGCTTCCTGAAATCAAGGTGGTGGCTGGTGACCCATATAATTCAGATCCAGAAGACCCAGAATCCATGGGCGTGGAAGTCAGAGAAAGCATTACGAAAGGAGAGGAACTACATGTGGTGATGACAAAAATCAACATGGTTGATTTGCCATTGGGTGCTACAGAAGATAGGGTCTGTGGGACAATTGACATAGAGAAAGCCCTCACTGAGGGTGTCAAGGCATTTGAGCCTGGCCTTCTGGCTAAAGCTAATAGAGGAATTCTTTATGTTGATGAAGTTAATCTTTTGGATGACCATTTAGTGGATGTTTTATTGGATTCTGCTGCCTCAGGTTGGAACACAGTGGAGAGAGAGGGTATATCAATTTCACATCCTGCTCGGTTTATTCTCATTGGCTCAGGAAATCCAGAAGAAGGGGAGCTCAGGCCTCAGCTACTCGATCGGTTTGGAATGCATGCACAAGTGGGGACTGTCAGGGATGCAGAGCTGAGAGTCAAGATTGTGGAGGAGAGAGCTCGGTTTGACAGAAATCCCAAGGAATTCAGGGATTCTTACAAGGCAGAACAAGAAAAGCTCCAAGAACAAATTTCCTCTGCTAGAAGTTATCTCCCTTCCGTTCAGATCGATCGTGATCTTAAGGTGAGAATATCCAAGGTTTGTGCAGAACTGAATGTCGATGGATTGAGAGGAGATATTGTCACAAATAGAGCTTCAAAAGCTCTTGCTGCTCTGAAGGGAAGAGATAAAGTAACCGCGGAGGATATTGCTACAGTTATTCCTAACTGCTTAAGACACCGCCTTCGGAAGGATCCCTTGGAGTCAATCGACTCAGGTTTGCTTGTCATTGAAAAATTCTATGAGGTGTTTAGCTGAGAGAGGTATCTGTTATTTTGGTCCAACAGATTGTTGTTTCATTTAGTGTTTTGCGGGATTTCCATTTTCCTTTCTCAGAAGAAATTCACTGTTATCTTCATGATATTTTTTTTTGATAATTCTGTTATCTTCATGATATTACGGCTGATGGTAGTAATACCTGGGGACTTGATATGTAAAGAATCCATATGGATATAGATTCTATCAAGGGTTTTGCTGTAATTCATTTAGTGATGCATGCTTCCTTTATGTTTACAAGTTTTCTTCCAAACTACCTTGTTATTCATATTCGTATTGAATTTACTTTTCGGATCTTATCGAGTTAGCAACTGTTACCAGGTCAAGAAACCTTAAGTAATTAAGATCTTCTGTAGTCGGTTGAAGTATGTGATTTTTTTCATCTATTGCTAACATGAGTAGGCAACATGGTTTTTAATGTTTCCGATTCGCATCCAACTCGAAACTACTCAAAATTGGAAGCAAAAAACATTTCGTCGAGTTTGAAAAACAGTGATCATGCAACCAAATGATCTTCTTACGGTATCTCTCAACTTCAGCCATGATTTTTCTTGATGTCTAACCTGCTGAGACTTAAATTCTGGGACCCCAATTTTACAATATATGAGCTAATTTTTAGTCTGCAGAAAAGCATGAAAGTCTAGGATGCAATAACAATAGTACGGAAGTCTAAGGAAGAAGAGCGGAGAAAATATATTATTCTTTTAGTTTCGTTTCTAAAATTCCATCCCTCACAGAAGTGATTTAAGTACGTAAACAGTGCACATTATAAGTACTTATCAGTTTACAAGACCCCAAAAAATGCTGCGGATCTATGGTGAAGCAGTAGTGTTTTCAGCAGCTCTATTCCAGAAAGGTGGACTCTGCTCAAGAAATGCCGGCGGCCGCTGAAAGACAAGTGATGCAGCCCTAATCAGGATTCCGGCAGTTAAAGCCCATATCACGTATTTCTTACTGTCGGATTCATAATCAAAGAAATGCCGTAGATACTTGTCTCCCATCCATTCTTTCTCCTCTGCTCTCCTGTTCTCATCCTAGGCGGACCATGGAACGAGTGTCACTTTTGACTTTCTTTGAGATTAATTTCGTCAAAGAATTAAAAGACTGAATGAGAATCCAAACAAGAGTAAAACCTTCAGAAACATTTCTAAGGGAGCATCGAATATTGCTTCTACTTCAGCAGCATTTGGAATTGGACAGAATTTTTTTATGTCAGAAAGTGTGCCGACCACAGGAACTACTGTCAAACCATTCTGCAGAAAGAAACCAGTTCCAGTGAAAAAACAGATTTAAATGTAAATTGCAATTCTGCTGAACCACTCTGGACCACAGCCTAAAGAAATCTCTAAAGACCCCAAAGAGGCTCACGAACACTTGAATCCGACGACTAGACAACGAGGGGGAGAACCGACATACTAAGCAAATGAGCTTGAATTAAGAATATAGAGCACAGTGATTCTAGCATTCTACCCAAAACTACTTTAAATCCTAGAAATTGCAGAACCTGGCTACATACCAAACACTGCATTATGGGTTTTTCATTACTATCAATATCCTTTTTTTCTTTTTCTTTTTTTTGTAAGCAAGCGATATTTTCATCACCCTACTAACCCACCAAAACCTTCCGACAAAATGGGTCTTTTTCATAATTCCAGTGAATAGGTATAACTTGTGATTGATCAGAAAGTTTTACTATCACATTGAGATGGTCAGGACTCAGGCTAGGTAGCTGGACTTGTACTCAATCGTTTCAAAAAAAGACGTTAGAATTTGGTATACAAATCTTACTGATTTCTGCTCTGCAAAAACTGGTGCCTCGACACCGGGCGACCAAATGGTTCAAGAACGGTACCTTAGTCACAAATGGCTCGAGAACGGTAACGACATTGACAAACGAAGGGTCCAAGCCGATCTCCTCCTTAGCCTCCCTCAACGCCGTCTCCACATCATCTGCATCATCTTCCTCTCTCTTCCCACCGGGCAAAGAAACTTCACCTACAACCAAAAATACACGCCCATTTCCTGTTTTCCATCACAAAACTCAAAACAAAACCGAAAACGGAAAACCACAAGCTTAAAGCTTAATTAAGGCCTAGCTAGAACCAGAGTGAGAAGAGAGAGTGGAAGCTCGCTTGGTGAGTATGACACGCAGATCGCCATGGGGACCTTGGAAGAGGCAGATCAGGACAGCGGCTCGCTTTCCGACCGTTGGTTTTGTCGAATTCGTTCCATTGGCTGGTGGACGAGGTTTGTGGAGTGCAAACTGCTGAGTCAACGATTCGAGTCTCCCTAGCACTCGAACGAGGCTGTCGGAACCCATTTTTTTAGTGCTTATTTTTTTCTCAAAAGAACCGTGCTTCTATTCTTAGTTAGAAACGCTCAAACGCGTGTGGCGCCATGGCGGAATTTGGCTTTGGCATGTTCTGCGAGTGCCATCCTCTTCAAGGCATCAACAATACGCATGTGCATGCGTGTGCCCACAAAGAAAGGCGTCTATGTTTTTTTCTTGGCGACAAAAGAAAGATGTCATTGGTTGTTTTCAATCTTCATTGGCATTAAGAGTGGAAACCGCACTTCTTGTTAGGCACGTGGAATGCTGCTTACCTATCTGATAGAACCCTCTTCCTATGCCCAAGCAATAGTTATTTTCATCACGAAATTTAGGTGAAGAGGGGGGGGGGGGACCAGAAGCGCTTGCCAATGTACTTGATTAGAACGTGAGCTCTTGAGATATCCCCATCTAGATTGGTATGAGATGAGCGCAACTGTCTTTAGGTTGATTGAATGAACTTTTGACTAAAGTCAAGTGTGGTTCTTACACCATTCTTCCCCTTCTTTGTCTCTCCCATCTTCTTAGTTACAAGTAGAGGAGAAAGATAGTCAGGAACTCGATAAAAACAATTGGAAGAAGACTATCTGATCATTCCTTCCCTCATTGGCCAAGAATCAAGTACTTGGTCTACGGATTAGCTACTGGATATCTTATTCTCTGTCCCATCAGGCAAATAGTGACTCGTCTTTATTCGAAGAAACCAGCAAGATGCTGTTTTAAAAAGGCAGATTTTCGTCACCTTTAGAACTCAACCCTTACTTGAAGGGCTTCATTTCTTGTCAAGGAAGTAGAAATCTCTTATACTCTGTAGGAGTACCTAAACTATAAGTATACTGCTGAAGTATTATACATCTCTTATAGGAACCTCTTTTTTAATACAATATAAAATGTTAACTGATCATAAAGCTATATCCCTTCAGCTTAAACGTTGTGAAGGAGACCTCTAGCCTGAACTGTGTTAATTCTCTGTATTGCCATCTCTTCCTTGTTCCCTTTGTTGTTCTATATATACCTATTTAAAATCCTTTTACATACTTTGTCCTTCACCCAGGGAGGTAAGAAAAGAAGACTTCACATAGGTTTTCATTTCCCTAGCAAAAGCAAGAAATGACCGGCCAGGGACACACCATTATTAACAGTAGCAGCTACACTTCCCTCTGTACTTTCACCAGAAAAAGTTCTTGGTGCAGATAAGATTTTTCAATTGTACGGATAACTGACCTGAAGAAAGGTAAAAGAGGCAGCTCCATATTGTTTATTCTTACAATTTGATCTCAGCAAATTAGGTGTGGTTTTTCAGCTTTTCCCTTGTTTCAGTGCAAACATCTATCTGAATACACTGTACAATATATTAGTCCAACACTGCAGGTTGTGGAGGAAATTATTGCAGATGATTGCTTATAATTACCACCGACAGTATATTGAATTTAAGGCAAAATTGTGTCTTTATCAGCAACTCTAGGAACCTTGAAAGTGGGATTCTGTTCCACAAAAGCTGGTGGCCGTTGATATACAACTGATGCAGCCTTGATCAAAATGCCAGCAGTTAAACCCCAAATCAAGTACTTCTTATTCTCTGTTTCATAGTCAAAGAAATGAAGAATGTACTTGTATCCCATCCACTCTCTCTCCTCTTCCCTCCGATTTTCATCCTGGATCAAAAAACTATTATAAACAGAACATTGAGGATTGGGAAATAATTAACTTACATAATCTTAAGTCAAGAAATGGAACTTATGAGAAGAACCTTGATAAACATTTCCAATGGAGCGTCAAATATCACTTCCACTTCAGCAGGATTTGGTGCAGGCTTGAATGCTTTCTTTTCGTAAAGTATGCCAATGACGGGAACAACTCTCAGTAGGTGCTGCACAGAAAGACATGGATAGCAGAACCATCCAACAGGGGAGAACCTAGTTAATTGTCACGTCTAGAGTTTTCATATAAATAACTTTATGATGTAATGTTATTTCGACCTAGTGGAATTTGGCCGCACTCTCCTGCGCATGTAGGCACACTGCTGAACCACGTAAATCTGTTTGTCACTTTTTCTTGCTTTCTCTCTTTTCGTCGGTGTACACGGTAACAACAAACTCAGATTTGACTCTCATTCTATTCCCATTTAATGCATGGATTCTAACTTATCAGATAATAAATAAATAAATAGAAAATAGAGAAGAGCACACAAACTGTAATCAAAGTGGCAAAGTTCTTGTTTTCTTGAAGGGTTGGAACCCCACGATTCCGTTTACAGTTAATGTTTCAGAATTCTATGAACCTGACAAATGTCACAAATGTTCTAATTTCCCTTGATAAAGACTACATCCTATGACTTAGTTTTTCATTGAAAAGTTCCGTCTTACAAAGGGCAGAACAGTTCCTGTCCATCTAAAACGGCTTTAATCTAACTATAGGTACTCCAAAAAGCTAGCAAAACTCCCATGAAGGAACAAAAACAGACACTAGACCTCCACCTGAGCATCTGTGTACTCCCAGAAGAAATCCACCAACATCCTATAATACGATCAAACCGTAGTCTGACCCCACAACGAAGGCCTTTTTTTCAAGTTGTCACTTGGACTTCAAAATTGGCATTACCTTATATAAAGAGACAGCTAGCGAAACCAAAAACATAGATAAAGAAGGTAAAGTTATGGATTAGATGCCACAGCTAGTTAATAACATACATAATGCCTTCTTTATAAAACTGTGCACTTAAGGCGGCGGAAAATTTAAGTTTTGAGTTTTGATCCAAAATTTACGGTATTCATAAATATGTCTGAAAAGCATACAACAGAAAATTTCATGTCCAGAAGTAGATAGGTCTTCTAGCCGAACTCGAAAAGTATGAAGCACTGTCGTACATGTATAACCAAATACAGGTCAGACAGCAGAAATAGTTGTGAACACAAACATTGGGAAACAAAGGTTGAAGGGTGCTTGCCAATATTGCAAGCAAATAGTCTTTTCAGATACCTCTCAATGTATTATGCGACTTCTAACAAATATGCCACAGATTTTTCAAGACGACTATTCACTCCGCAGGCTCCTTCAATTTGCAATCAGAATTACAATTAAATAAAATAACTCCCACTGCCCTGTCCTAGTTGCCTATTCCAACTTCCACCAGTGATTATTGCGTGCACCTGTTTTTTAAAACTTGAAAACATTGCATACTTGGTACAGAATTAGTTCTGTATTCCCCTAAGTGGTACAGTGTTAAGCACTTGATCTGAATCAAAGACAAACAACAAAGGCCTTAAAAGACAACGAAAAAAAAAGGCAAGAAGTTGATACCTTAGACAAGAACGGTTCAAGTACGTTGACAACATTCACAAGTGAAGGATCCAACCCAATCTCCTCCCTTGCCTCCCTTGTCGCAGTCTCCGCATCATCCTTATCCCCCTCCTCAGCTTTCCCACCTGGCAATGAAACTTCACCTGCAAGAAGAACACCTCGTCTCAGTCTGAACAACCAATTTACAACTAGTTTATCTCAAAACACTCCCACATCACAACCATCAAGTTAATTCCGTCTGTTTCCCCAAAGAAAACCTTCCCATTAATGCAGGCTTTAACAGCCTCATTGTTGGGGGGAAATTCCCATAACTCGAAGCAAAAAAACCCGACGCAAAGACTTGAAATTTATTTTCTATTGCTTGCTTTCCACACTTTTTCTAAGGAACAAAAGGTGTATCCAATTCCACTGACCCGAATGAGTGGACAGCCTCGAAGACCGCTTCGTGAGAATCACCCGCAGATCCCCAGCGTCGCCTTCAAAGAGACAGACTAAAACAGCGGCTCTCTTGGATCTAAACCTTTCCGAGTCTTGCGCGATTGGAGTGGCCGATTCCGCAAAACCAACTTGGGAAACCACTTTCCCAGCGCTTTCTTCGAGGCTCTGCTCCTCGATGTCCTCAGAAATAGTCGGTGGCGTGTAGAGGCGGAGCTGTTGGGCCAAAGCGAGGAGTCTCTGCGAACCTCCGAAGGAGCTGGACGCGTCCATGACCTTGGAGAGCAGGGCTGAGGACGGGACAGACTTCGACAGCCTTCGGAGAAGTGGAATCATGGGGTGGAGTTCGGCATGTTTTGGCGTAATGGAAAGTATCGGTAGTTGAGGATGGCTACTGCTGGGATAGGCTGAATAGAGACATCGCAGAGACGGGACCGAATTGCATAATGTGGAACGACAATCGTGTACATGCATCGAGGAAATTTATTTTGGGTTAGGTAATTAGAATGGAGTTTTATTTTATTTTTTCTTAATCTCTTTTCAGTACATATGAAATACAAATGGGTTATAATAGAATTAATGTAGGTAAATCCTAATTTGGCCTTCCATAAGTGTAGTGTCCAGAACTTCGATTCTTAGGATTATTTTTATGTGTAAAATAGGTAAAAATTAATAAAAACTTGAGACTAGAATCAGTTATCATAAATTAAATCATTTTTAATAACTTAAAATTAAAAATAATATTTATTTAAAACTCTTCGAGAGTGAAAACATCACAGTCGAACACTTAGTTAAATTGTAAAGGTAAAACAACTTTCATCTTTATATAGTAGTTCTATAAAATTATGGTTTGGCTATAAATGGTTATATAAGTTTGTGACCTCCAAGTTCTGCAATTATGTTTATTAAGAACCTACGTTTCAGGTACTTTCGTTCATGTTCTTGCTCTATCTGTAGGGTGTCCCATCCCTGCTCGTGTTATTAAGAACGACGTATTGACCAAATTTTTTAATTTGTGCACCCACCATTCTAACTTTTCGCAAAATGTGGAAGAATTTTGGAAGCAGATATTAGTGTTTTAAATATATTCGAAAGTGGGACAATTCAGCGGGCTACTCAACGTAGAGGAGCTTTCTGACATATCAATAGAGTTGAGCACACCAATGAGCGTTAGCTCAAGTGATAACTAAGGGTGTCCAAGTATCGGTCCGGTCTGATAGGTTGGATTGAAAATTCTAAGAGATTGTCAATCAGATCGGACCGGACCAGTCATACTAATGCAACCGAACCGGCTAAGGACCGATTCATATGGTCTGATTTGGGCCTTAAGACCGAATTCGAATTTAGGCCTTGTTTTAGATTACGTGCGTGAAGTCAATTCAGTTTTTTTAAGAACGGTCCAGACCGGTCTGGAGCAGTATACTCTGGTCCAGTATCGGTTTTCCTATGTGTGAAACCGAGACCGGAACGGAGTATACCGGTTTCACCCGACCGACCATTCCGGTAAACTATTTCTCGACGGTTTGGCCAGAATCGATCCGGTTTCGGTCTGGCTCTGCCGGTCCAGCCGGTTCCTTGGACACTCCTAGTGGTACCTTGTAATACCCATCCCTCCCTCTATCTACGTATTTACTATGTTTTATGTCTGTATGTGTTTTGTTGAACTACTATCTTATCTTTTATTTTATTTTGTATAATAGTTTTTATGTTCAAAAGTTTTTGTGAGAATTGGTCTGATTGGTCGGACTGGTCGGATTGATCGAATTGGTCGAATTGGTCGGACTGGTCGGATTGGTCGAATTGGTCGGACTGGTCGGATTGGTCGGATTGGTCTGCTGGTGTGCTGGTCTGCTGGTGTGCTGGTCTACTGGTGTGCTGGTGTGCTAGTGTGATGGTCTACTGGTGTGCTGGTCTACTGGTGTGATGGTCTACTGGTGTGCTGGTCGGATTGGTCGGCTAGGTCCGCTTGGTCAGGAGCAAAAGACCCACTTCTTTTTCCATTCCTTTCTATGTGTCTTCTTCGTATGGTGGGCAGTAAATGCAACCTTACCATATCTTACCTACTCATCTAGGTGGGGCTTTATCATTGGAGCCTGAGATACGTGAGGTGCGGAGGTTTAAATGATTTGTTGGGTGGCTTTACGTGATTGGTTTAAACTTTATGGCATAGACTCTTAGTTTACGGTAATAGGTTGGCCAAAGGGGATGTACGCAGGAATGTTCTAATCTTCTCTGTGCGACACAGAGAATAAAACAGAAAGAATAAGAGCGTTAAAAAAGAGAAAGTGAGATAACGACAGAGAGAGGGAGAACTTCCAGAGAGGGAAAGCAAAGTAAAATCTGGGGAGCTAAGTGATTGACTGAGGGATAAGAGGAGGAAAATCTTAAGGTAAAGGGGAAAGTCATGTGACTTGGCCTGTCTCTTTTAGTCTTTTTCTTTCCTTTTCTAACCTCTGTTTTGTTTGATTAGGTGTTATTTCATCTACCAACAAGCTGTACTCAACGCCTAGGTAAGGGATCTAGGTGTTTTATACGAGTGTAGAGTAGTTTTGAATATATATATATATACTCAGTCATGGATAAAGAAAGAGAGCATGTTTTTATTCTTGTATAACAACGATTTGGACGTACTGTGTTGGGTGAAAGATGGAAGTACGTAGGTTCTGCAACTGTTGTGTGTTGTTGATAAAAACAATAGTTTATTTTACAATAGTTGGTCTGAAAGCTCAGGAAATGCCCGAGCCAGTTTTTCTACAAAAAAATGTCCGGGGTGTTATTTGTTTTTTTTAAGGCCTGGAATTTCTCTTGTTGTATATTAAAAAGCCCGAAGATGTTTTATTTAAAAAGGGAAGTCTAGTATAAAAAGACCCAGGTAGAGACCTTTCATTTGAAGGGCCGGATGGCTCAAACCTCTTTAGCCGAGAAGTTCCTTTTTTAAAAACATGTCTGTTGCAGTTTACAAAAGAGCTCAGGCAGGGATTTTACAAAATACCCGAAGTGTATGCAAAAGACCCAGGGTGTCTGTTTATTTTAAGGACCCGATATTTCTTTATAAAACGCTCGGGGTGTTGTGTTTCTAGGTCCAGGATGTGTTTTCTGGTTTGGTGACAAACTGTCCATTCTATTTCCATCCAACCTGCCCGGGAAATGCTTACAAAATGCTCTGAAAGTTTATTTTAGTTCTTTTAATGGGATTAAATAAATAAGAAAAGAAACTTTGTATAAGTTGTTGGACTTGCTCATTATTTCTATTGTGACAAAGTTGCCTTATATATATGACAGTTGAAATCCATGTAATGTCTTTATTTTATTGGCATATTCAGATTATGTGGTATATGATTGTCATGAAAGCATATGAGACATCTTCATGTCATGGGAATGAGGAATCTAATAATGAAACAATCGAAATGACCGAAATGAAACCCATACCCAGAGGTGGTCCTATGAACGGGTGACGGTACCGATCACAGTGGGATAGTGCAAGTCATCACTGTAAGGAGTGGGCGGTATCCCTGGCGTGACACAATATACGCTTGACCGGGTCCTGGTGAAAGGAGCACAGGACAGTCCCATAGAAGGGGAGGGGACGCACAACCCTGCTCTGGGGGATAGAACAGAGTAATGAAAGGACATCTCTATCGACCTCTATCGAACCGGAAGTGTTGCATAAAAAAAGTAAAACGAATGGGAACCAATACATCTTCATTGCATTGCATGCAACACATAGTGCTATACCGTTAATAGTTATAAATGCTTCATGCTTATGATTACCTTCTTATATATATGTATAACATGTCCCTTTCCCCCCTTTACTGAGTCTGTAGAACTCACCCCTTTATCTATTTAATTGTCTTGTATGTACTATGGTTGCGGACCCTGGATATAGCAGATGTTGACCTTTATGAGTGAAGAGTACCTGGATGTTGACCCATACATTCTAGTGATTACGGTGTGGACGTATGTTACGGATTCATATGAAGTTTTTGTGGAATGTGAGTCCCAGTGGTACTATAAGGAACCTCCAGAATTTTCTGTTGTGGAGCTAGTTGAGGATGTTCCTATTTCACCATCGTTGCCACTAGAAGATATCGGTGAAAATGTAATAATTGACCTGACCTCTGACACTGAGTCTAGGGTTGACTAGAGATTCAGTCGTCATCTTTTTGGGTTCCTGTGATAGTTGTACAGCTGTTGGGGTTTGTGGTGGTAGTATGGAAGCAGTAGACAGCTTCCACTTTTGTTGTACTTATTATATTTTACTACTGTTTTCCTTTAGACGGATGTTTTGTGAACTGTAACTCCTACCTCCTGTTTATATTGTACATTCTTTTACTTAGTGTTTAACTGCTATGTATGGTATGTTATGTTTTTATTTTCTACCTTCTAAAACGGATATCTATGTATATATATATTGCATTTGTTTTACCAATAAAAGTTTAAAAGTTTCCGCTAAGCTTTTTCAACGTCAAAACTCATAGGATCTTTCGTGTCGTAATCCTCGTTTGTGTGCATACCATCACTATAGGTGAGCCTAGGGGGTAAGTACGAGCACGAGGCGTGACATACCTCCTCCCCTTAGGTAGGGTAAGATTCGAGGGGTCAAAATTCCCCTTCCCACAGGCTCTGTCTGCTGTCCACTATCAATAAAAAAAATGAGAGTTGAGCAACGCTAGAGGAAAAATGGGGGAGGGTGCAAATACTGTGACAAGGACAACACCATCCCGATTCCTTGTGACGCTGCCCCACACCATGGCAGCCACAAATCAGTACGATAGATTTACTAGATATTACAGGAACTTAATGGTGAGAATTTTATCCCGCACCTATTCCGGTACCATAACTGGATCCTATATTTGAGAATTTTCTGTCCTGCCATTTTTTTAAAGGCATGAGTACTTCTATGCTCATGCCTTATTTGTACTTCATTCTTTTTTATTATTAATATCTTATGTAAAACTCTCCTTGAGTTTTGATAGTAGAGCAATTATACTGCATTCTGTTGTTTTCAAGCTTGTTCCGCCACCTTGTGCACAAATTTTTGTCGACTGCTGTAAGTCCAAGATTAAGGCAATGGGGTGAATTGATTTTCTAAAACTTTTTGCTTTTAACCCACAAAGACGTGTTTGTTAAGTAAGCACAAGTATATAATATGCAATAAGTGTAAATATGTGTTAAAAGTAAAGAGTACGGATAGAGAAGGAAACACGTGATTTTTAGGTGGTTCGGCAAATCCGCCTACATCCACCCCTCAAGCTCCTTCACCGAGCCTTGAGGTTTTCCCACTATTCTTCAATAGCATACACTCTAACTTCCGGGTGCTAGAAAACCGTACAAATATTTTTCCCGGGCTCAACACTCACAACCCTTGCAAGTGATTTTTGGGCTCACCACTTATAGCTCCACCAAGCTTGAGATATACCCTCTCTAAACTTATTCTTTAGTGAACAACCTCACTAAAGGAATTACATCACTTGATATAAAGTTTGAATAATAAAACTCTCTCAAAGAGTAAATATGAAAGTAGGAAGCTTCATCTCTTTATTCACACAAAGACAAGGATATGAAAATATATTTTGTGTAAATGATATGAGGAATATGAAATATGAAGGTTTGAAATATTTCTCAAGTGATCTAAATGATATGTGCTCGTTGTGTATTAATTTTGGAAGTTATGAATGTGTATTTATAAGCTACATATGAAAACTAGTCGTTTATAGCGTTGAGAGTCATCTGTTAAAAACGATCCGGTCGACCTCTTCAAGTTACCATTACCCAACGGTCATATTGTCAGAAGCTCAACGACTCCATTTTAAAATCAACCAATTGACCACTATACCAAGCGGTCAAAGACTGGTCGACCGCTTCATCAGCCGGTCGACCTCTTCAACTTAAGCACATAGTCCGGTTCTTTGAAAACCATATTTTTTACAACTTTTAAACACCCAATTTTAAAGATTTACTTCTCATAAGTATATGAAAGGCTTGAGAGTTTGATTGAGATGTTTTAAAACCTTTTAAAAATATTTTAATCTTTCAAACAAAAGGTAAAACAGTTTATTCACGTTTTGAAAGATATGCAAGTGCGATTCATAATCATTGTCAAAAGTGAAACAAATAGATAAAAGACTTATACCCTAAGGTCTTGAATCTTCACTTTTGAGCTTCTTGCATATTCTTAATCTTATTTCTTCAAGTCTTTGGCTCCTTCATCAAAACGTCTTTGTCTTTGAAAATTTAGGATATGTTCGGGTTTGAATAAAAATGTAGAATTTTAGAGAAGTTGTGAATATTTATGTTGAATAGTATTTTATTAGTGTTTGTGTAAATTGGAGAGAGAAATGATTTGATGTAATTGTTTAATAAAAAAGTATTGGAGTTATGTGAAAAAGTATAAGGAGAGAAAATTTATGTTGAATAAAAAAGTAAAAAGTTGTTAGAGATTGTGTTAAATGTATTGATGTTTGTGTTTGAATTCTGAATATAAGTTTTGTGAACGTATTTGAATCTGAAAAAATTTAGACGAATATAACCTATATCTTTAGTTCCAATTTTCCGAAAAGATCTGGAATACAACCAGAATTAAATTGATGAGTACCAGAACGATGGCACCGGAATCGAGGAAGTAGAGAAATACGAAAAAAAAATCTGGGAATAATATGTTGGGTTTGCTTCTCTTTACATCTGTGGAGCTGACCGGTGGTCTTCAGGTCATTTTCAAGCGCACGGGAGGATCCAGCAGGGCCGCTCCCGTATCGGGATTCACGACCACCGAATCGACCAACTTTTAGCCAGTCTTCTTTTTTTTTTCTAAACAAAGGATAATTTCATTCAAGAATAATAAAATTACCAACCACAGAAAAAATATTATAAAATATTTTTTTTACGCCAGCCAATTAAATGTTGCGTATTGATGACATGTTTGGAACCTCTCGGGAATCTGCAAACGCCACACCGCGTAGCTGACGACGCAAAGAATGTGTACCTTTTTTTTGTCTGTAAAAAGGGAGAGTTTGTACTCCTGTTCAATTCAACCCGATGATTTTTCAGTCACTCCGTACCTAACGCGGGGTGGCTGGCAAAATGGATCCAGAAACAAGAACCACTGTATGAACACCAGGATCAACGGAAAATTCTCCACAACTAAAGTGCTTGTGGGCATCGACTCTAGAGCGTTACTGCGTTTTTGTGTTGTGCTTGGCAATTAATTAAAGACTGTCAGCCTTATTGGCATGTTTAATCCGACAGAACATGGTGTAATATTACCTTCACATTTGATCCTTCTCTTCTCCTTAACTACACTCAATTAGGAACATCGGTGAAAAGAATATTGAAGCAGCAAGATCAAAGGATTCTTATTCTTTATTTGTCAACTTGTCCACGAACCTACCGAGGAGAGAAAACCTACTTCGCAACATTCTTTGACCATGGCATAATGCAATCAGTACCACTACATTAATTTGCAGTTCCATTGAGATATTCAGGGTGGGGCTGGGGCGGATAATGGTCGCAAATGCATCGACCGTCAACGCAGCGGTTGGGGAATCCTTGACACACGCTGTTGCAATCAATCATTCGGGGACACCGAAATGGGCCCCTCGCTTCAGCCGCTGGCACCCTCCACAATGGCACGCCTGCTCAGCAGTGTTCAATTTGTCACCTCATGCAACACTAGTACAACAAAAGAAATAAGCCTGGCTATGAATGAGAGAGAGAGAGAGAGAGGCTAACCAGACGTGAAAACCAGAAAGATGACCATGGATGCCAAATTGAAGGAACTTTTCTGCATCATGTTTTGGGTTGTGCTGACGCTGGAGCCTGGAAACTGATATCTGTCGGGTTTAGTTTTGCAACAAGCACATGAAGTTGCTGAGGACACTTTATAGCGGATGTACGTCTGACACCGAGGCTATGAGGCGCGTTGGGTACTTCAATTTCAGATCTTTGGTTTACATCATATCTGGCCTTACATGGCAGGGAAATCTGGTGGGGTTTATTGCATACATTACACGTGAGAAAGTGGAACGACAGAAAAAACACTTAAAAATCACAGACGTTTTACGTGAGTATGATTTACTACATTATTGCTGAAAATGGAATGGCATAAAGAACCATTCAACCACATTCATCTTGTAGTCGACACTAGAAACACATCAAGAAGCTTTAAATCGACTTCTACATCATATTCACCTAGACAAGGCTGGGAGGATTTTTGGGTTCTTATTTTCGTTTTCCTCTATTTCCATGGAAATAATTTTCGGGAAATTGTGATGTCCCAAATCCCAAAGGGTTAAGAGTTCCTTTCAGAAAATGAGTAGAGTTGGTGCTTACAAAAAAAATTGATTTTGCCCCTTGGAGAAAGATTACTCCAAAAGAAGTATCGCAACATTCTCCCAACACAACCTAATATATTCAAATTACTAATTCACAGCAGTTCAATCCGAGCAACTACCATTGATAATAATCTATAAAAGAAAAGTATGCCAGATACAAGTTTATTGGGAGTTTGTCAAACGCAACTATAGCTAGTAAACTAAAATTCTCAGCTACCAGAAAACTTTCACAACTTGAGCGAGCATTCCTAACAAACTCCACCTTGAGGTTCCTCAAGTCTCTAGCCGTCCCTTGCTAACTCTGAAAGGATAAGAACAAAAGAATGAGTTATAACATACCCCATAACGAGTATACTTAATAGCAGTGATAGAAATTGCAAATTTAAGTATATAGAAAATAAACTACGAAGTGCTTGAGCCAGCAAAATTTCAAAATAAGATGATTTATTAGGAGCATATCATACAAGGCCACAAGTAAATGAGGAACCACACCATCTCACAAAGATAACAAATTGGTCACAAAGGCCTCCAACTTGTCATGGAAACATTCAGTGTGTCACGAGGACATCAATGCACGACGAGGGGTATCAATTTGTAGTGAAATATGTCAAAGAAGTTATCAAAAAAAAAAAATATCTCACAAAGAATAAGATGTCTTTAAAACAGTATGTTCATTGAATAAGTTCCAAAATTTCATCGTTGTCATAAGCATTATATTACCAAGAAAGCATAATCAAAATAGTACAAAAAGGAGAACCTAATTTCGTGAATTACTACATAATGAAGAATTTAACCAAACCGTGCACAGTACTTTCAGATCACTTCGAATTTTGTAAAAGTCCTATCACAGAGCTACTTAGGTCTTTGTTAATTCAAGAGGTCTACAATAAATTCGAGGCCCCTTTTATGACATTAAAAAATGGAAACTCTTAGGAGATGGTTTTAAGCCTTAACTAGTGCCCATAGTTAAGAACCCACCGAATTTTCCCTACAATAAATCTGGACAGTCTCTCTATAAAGGGCTTAAAATCTTTTGCTTTCACAATAGCTTTATATTTGAGCAATCCATCAACATCCTATAATACGTTAAGAACCCACCGAATTTTCCCTACAACAAATCAGGACAGTCTCTATAAAGGGTTTAAAATCTTTTGCTTTCACAATAGCTTTATATTTGAGCAATCCATCAACATCCTATAATACGTTAAAACCATCAGTCAAATCCACTATCGGCACCCCCTTTATATTTGAGCAAATCGTGACCATGGAATTTTGCTTCTGTCATAATAGCTTAGACAGCCCATCTACTCCCATATAATGCTTCCCTCAATTGACTGTGCCATTTAGACAGCCTATAGTGAGATTCATTGCGCTATTACAACAGTATGTATTCGAACAAAAGTGGAATTCACTACTTGGTCAGATGAAAGACTTCGGAACTCTTTATCTTTTAGTCTCAAACAGTTCTCTCTTCTCCGAATCACAAAGAAAAGTGAATGCAACAGACACTCTCTTCATAAAACGTTTTCTGTACATTAGGAAAGATGTTTGCTGTATACACTTTGCAGTAACCAGTGTTCTCCCATATTATCATGGCAAGTATTTAAGCCATAGAAAAGGTCTTCACTTCACCCCTAGTAGAAATTCAGGTTCTAAAGCCACGCACAATATTGTTACTCCTAATAACTATACTACTATAGATTCGAGCTTGAATCAACTACTAAAATTACTTACGAATTTCTACTACTAGTGGTCAAGACTCAAGAGAAAGGATTACAAAGCATCACCTCGGACCCGAATCGTAGCAGGCTTGGGCCAGCTGCGTGGTGAAACGGCTGTGTAGAAATCGGGAGACATTAGGACTAAGGCAGAAATTTATAAAAGGGAAAAGAGGTTTAGTGAGCGGTGACTTACCGCTACCGGCTTACGTTGGCAGTCCGCTGTGGCGGCTGTGTACAGTTTTGATCGGGCATAGGTTTGACAGAGGATAGAGAGAGAGAGAGAGATCTCCGTAGAGCTCGACGTTGAGGCGAGTGTAGGAGTTCTAGGGGAGAAAGACCGCAGAAAGCAAGGACAAGCGGTGGAAAGCCGGTGTAGGACACGAAGAATAAGGAAAGACGGGGGAAGAAGAAACGAAAGAAAGGAGGAGAATGAAATTATCGAGGGAAGGAGCTTTTTCCTCTTGGCTCAAAATCTTGTGGGTAGCCAAGGGCCAGGGGCTTTTCCCTGTCCCGTTTGGTGAAAACGAAAAGAGCATAGGAAAATTGTACTACATTTTCCAGTGCTTGTACATATGAAATTTTGTGTTCAAAACCAAAATAAAACAAGCGAGGTCCTGTCGTTTGTTAGGAGGTATTAATGTTTGTTCTACAAAATTTTACACTTTTTGAAATTTTAACATAATAAAAAATTATAATATAATCTCTCTCTCGTCACATCATTAATTTTCATTATAATAAATATTAAAAATCATCTTTCTCTTCACTTTTTAACACTAAAATTTTAACCTTCTCAAAATAACACTCAAAGACAACCTTACCTAGGAGCGGAGAGAAAAGGGAGGAAAAACAGAAACTACTCACTCTTTCGGCGATCGCTTTTTCGGCGGAATACGATGTAAATATTTTCGAGTCTTCGAAGAAGCTTTGAATTTATGGTTTTCCTCCCATAACCAATCAGCATGAAACAAATGGTCGTGTAACTGTAGCAGTTAAACCTGCCAAACGCCCGTAGAAGAACCTGGTTTTAAATCACGGTTTGAATTGCAAAACCAGAATTTGAATCCGTTCCCAAACAAGCCCTTGAAATCAAAACTCTTTAAATCAGTGGATGTATAACTTTTTGAGCTTTAAATAATGCTATAATAGATTTTATGCCTTAAATAATGTTATAATAGACTTTATGCCCCCATTACTTGTATCCGGCTCCCGTAGATCATTTGTATTCAGTACGTTGTAATTTCGCTATGAAATGAAATGAAATTCAAGTTTGCTTAGAAAAAAAAAAAGAAAGAAACCAGGACAGAAAAAGCGTGCGTATACATAGTTGTCTTGTGCAAAAGTAACTTCAGCGTGGTCAATCCATTTCCGGAGAGCGATATTACAAAGTTATTTACATATTTGAAGCCTGCAGCTGCGTAAGCCATCTAAGCAGAGGGGCAAAAACATATCGAAGAGAGCAAACGACAGAAATAACAGCCTTCCCAAACATTATATGGATCCTCACAAACAAATATCTACCCTGTAATGTATATTGTACTCCTTTCACTCTATACATTATTGTAAAAGAAAAGAAGAAACGAAATAAAACCAAGAAACAATGACTAGGTCCGTTCCAGATCCAGGTCTCTCCAATTATACTCTACCGCAGGGCACCCCATATTGCTTCCAAGCCAATCCCCCCCATTCACGGAATCAGATCTGAGCACATAAATAACAAATGGCTTCTCCCTCACATTTCCACCATTCAACTATGTGAAAAATTGAGTACACAACATCCAATTTCCATTATTAGCAAGCCACCTACTCTTTGTTATTGTTTCCCGATTCAGCTTTAATGCTCGCTTAATATGCAGCTGGTTTTTCAGCAGCAGGGTAAGACAATCTACGGACCTTTGTAGTTCCCTTCCCATCAGCTAAAAGTGGTTTGACTAAAACAGGTGTTTTAGATATCTGAGAATTTGCATTTCTACCAACCTTGCTAGTCTGCCTACTCGAGCCTTTCTTTGGGCTAATAGACTTAGAAAGGACACGGCTTTCCCATGGTCGAGCGGCAATCCAGCGTTCCAACCAGCTCCAACCCCAATTAGTTTTATTAAGTTCATAGTTTCCCAGTCCTTGATTCTGACTAGAATTGGCCCTCCACTGCAAATCACGTGTATGAATTTAAATCAGTCATATGAGCCAAAGTAGTGACTAGTGAGAATGATACTTCTTCACTCTGGAGGATGAAATACCTGATGAGAGAAGGCATATGCCAAAGTGCGCTCCCGCTTAACTGCTGCATCTTCTCTCTGATGTATCTTTGCAAGACTTTCCTCCATGGTTTCAGAGCCACCACTCCATTCTGCCTGTCATTGATTTGAAGTATTACTCAGAATTCACGAGATACTAGTTAAATGGATTGAAAAGCCTTCCTGCATTAACTATTTTGATTGGAGGACACCAGGGGCCTAGCATTCTTTATATCCTACTTCACATCTTAATCGTTTTCCCCCTTTTATTTGATTTATTTTATTCTGTTTCTCAAAAGAAAGCATCAATGACAAAAGGGATCAAGCATCCGAGTATCCTAGGGGATAGTAAGTTAGGACCTAGTGTTCCCTAGTTGCAATACCATCTACTAGTTTCAATATCACATTCAGAAAAATAGAGAACAATTAACCAGACATCACTTCATAACCTTCCAAAGGTAGGAGATGCCATGGAGTCCAAAGACAATTTGGAATTTTTATTGACAAATTCATCACCCATGGTCCCACATGAGGAGTAGATATTCCAACCTCTAGGTCATGAAGCTTGGCCTCAAGTTTTAGTTGATTCTCTAGTTTCTTCTGTCTAAGCCGACCTTCTGTCACCATAGAAAGTCTGCGGGCTCTTATCTCAGACTGTATTTTCCCCCACGAGTGAAGATGCGTCAATGTTGTAGTAGCTTGCCTCTTGGTAGAATAACCCTGGGTCAGAATCTGTAGTCTTACTATCCCTTTCAATCGATGAAAAGTTTTCCTAGCCTGCAAAATGTTAAGGTAAATTACCAAGACGTAAAATTAAAACACTGGATAACAATAACCATATTTTTTGCGCCCAGAAGTTGCTAAAACAATGAACCTAAGGACGTCCTGAAATTAGGGGGAATGTGCTCTTATACATGCCTTCTGTCCCGAAAGATGCCTATGCCAACACTCATTAACAGAAACAAGTAACAGGGATGGCGTCATTCTTAATTGAACAGCATGAGAATGTCCAGAAAAGAGGGAAACATGTTCTTGGCTTTAATAAATCCTTCCAACATGCTAATCTTAGTCAAAAGCAGATAACAGTTGACCAAAGATGTTCTTAAATTGTGCCCAACAAGATAACATTGCTGTTGTTACTGATTGATAACGGCCTTGAAAGGACTTAAGAAACACATTTGTATCTTTAATTGCTTAAACAGATACCAAATACTGATCCTCCAGTTCTTAGATGTGCCTAGGATAGCCATAAATGGAATACCAATTGGCCTACTTCTCCCATATCTGGATTGTTTCGTCCATGGCATGTAGTTTGGCCTTGTAAAAAGGCCAAAAGGGAACCTCAATTACACAGCCTTCTCCACTTTCTGTCAACTGCTATATTTCCTTTCCAATTTTCAACAGGGGATGCAGATTTGGTTCCATCCACTCAACAGAAGCTCAATTGGTTGACATAACTGGCCAGAGCAATTGTTGGCTATTTCATCCAATTCTACTCAATTACAGATTTAATACGTCTCTTTAATGCCCTTTGTTTTACCTGGATCTTCCACTGTTATTCATCAATGACCAACTCAAATCTTGTTCTTGTCAACTATTAAGTAGAATTTATACTCAGGCTCAGCACGCTATACATCTAACAGAATATTTCGTAAATACAGCAGCATGCATTTGTGACTGAATATGAAATTATTAACTCCTCAGAAATGTAAATGAAAATGTGACGTGCTTATACATTAGCCAAGAATGGAAAATGAAATCAGACATAAAAGAAGAGAATCGCAATAACCAGACTCATCTTAGACCCACATATTTAGGACTTCAGTGTGTAAAGTTTCTAATTTGACATACCATGTAAGCCCTGAATGCAGTCTGAATCCGTGTTGCCGCAATATCCACAACTGGCATTCCAAGAGATCCAGGATTTCCACTGTTAGCACCATTGGAAAATCTAGAAGATTCTTTCCGCAGATGATTCTTTGATTTTGAGGAATTTGCTTTTGCAGAAGCTGAGCCCTGTAAGAAGTGCCAGGAAAGATGAGAAATGGAAAGTTTATATTAAAGTTGGTCCTGAGTTATCAAGGTCATGATAACAATGATACCAATTGATAAATCATGTCAATGACTATTAAGATTAGTTTCAGACCATCGAAAAGATCCTAGATACCTCTCAGCATGTCCTGGATGACAAATAACAATCTACTATTGAAAGAATGCAATAAAAATCCAAGACCTTAACTAACTCAAATGCATTTCCCAAAGTTCCTGATTCCATACTCTATTCAACCTTCAAGCAACAAAATATGTAGCCACAATTGCTCCTTGGTTTCAATTCTGAGCCAACGACTAAAAGGAGCTAAGTGATCTAAAGGAACTGTAAATTAGTGTTAAGCTGAGGGCATTCAGGGAAGTGCCAAACCAGTTATTGATGTAGGATAAACAGCGATAATTAAGGTCAAAATGACAGTTTGGATATGCATTTGAATTCGGGCGATACATAGTTTGATTCCAACCAACTACGCAATGTTGTGGCAATTAAGGGCCCCGTACCTTTGCTTGTTTTGAACTGCTATCTTTTCCTTTCTTTAAGCTGACTATCGACTTAAACCAATCTCCAGAACCCATCCGTGCTGTTAATTATGTGTCCAATTTAACATTACCCTGAAATAATAGCAATGTAGATCTAACAAAATTCAGCATTAAGACGACATAAAACCGATGAAGTTTCACCCATTCCAGTGATTTTGTTTTATTTTCCTCCACTTCTTAGCAACCAATACAGACAGTCTTCAATAGACGTCGTAAATACAACGTAAACAAATAAGATTTGTTTAATTAACTGCATTCACATCAAAGAAAAGGAATCAATTTCACATTAGTTGGCAACATACCGATTAACCTGTTTATTAATCAAACCGGGAAGTCCATGACTCACCATACCTTACCAAACTCAATAAAATTTACAAAAATTCAAAACAGAGAAAAATCAATAGTATCTTAGAAGAAACCACATTCCAATCAGTTAATGGTAGAAAGTAGTGCTGGTTCCAAAACAATCTGCATTAATCCTTGTAATTCGCTTACAATTAGCTTCGGGATCTCACCCATCCTTCCCGAACATCAACTAGGAATCACCAGATCGCATTTTGCCATTCCAGAAAATGAGAGTAAACAACAAAAAAAGCAAACAGAAGAGTTCGTGGGTAAGCATGACGTACCAGATAATAGGCTCCAAAAGGTCCAATAGACTCTTTTGGAAAATGGGCACTCGAGATCTTGGAGCAAAGTGGTGGCGACAACAGTATTATTAGTAGTAGAGGAGAAGAAAAGCCTGGGAGAAGATTAAAAGGTGGGTGAGCAATGTGGATTGCCATGGCCCAAGACCCAGCTTTTCTTCCTTTCTTTATTTTCATTTTTTTTTTTGCATTTCCATTTCTACTCAGAAGATGTTCTACAAAAATAAATATCCGAGGATAAAGTGGATAAAATATATCTCTCACTCTCTCTCTCCACTTTCTTGTTTGTTGTTCTGTCTGTCTTTTTTTTTTTTTCTAAGTGTTCTGTCTGTCTCCTCGATCGAAGGTTCAACCAACGCTACAACTCATGCGGATGTGAATGAGGTAGTGAGTCAGTGTCGTCGTGGTTTTTCTACGAGCAAAATATATTTTTCCCCCACAAATTATTATATGTTTGACACTTTACATTTTAAATTACTAATTTTGATACATTACATCCTTTAATTACTAATTTTAGACACTTTACATATTTTTTTCAAAATTTGAGACTAAAATAACAATAATGCCCTTGACACATTTTATATATAGTAAATATATTATTGTAAATTTATTAATTTATCAAGAGTATTATTGTCAAATAGAGAGTGCAAAGTGTCAAAATTGATAGTTTAGGGTGCAAAGTGTCCAACATTGGTAGTTTAAGGGTGCAATGTCTTAAAGATGATAGTTTGAGGTGCAAAGTATCAAAATTATAGTAGTTTGAGGGTGAAAAATGTATTTTTTTTCTTTTTTATATTTATTTATTTTATTATTTTTGTTGATTTAAAAGATTTTAGAATCCATGGGAGGCTACAGCGACAGTAGAACAAACCGTGACAAAGGTTGATGGTGATGGGCTGCCTTTCTAATTTGGATCGACTGTTCTTACATAGATCTGTTCCGATCGCCTTTTCAACAACAAAAAAAAAAACTTTTAAGGTCCCGCTGTGGGAAAATAAATTATGAATGCAATTTTTGGTTACTGTTTTATATCGTGCTGGGATTTGGAGCTGGTTTTCTGAAAGCTTTTGAGCAGTATAAGAATTGGACTATTTTCTTAGGCCGTGAATGAGTTGGCTAAGAAAAAACCACTGAGTTGGCCCAATGAGTCTGGATTGGTCCCGGCGATGTTCGAACTCGCCACTGACCTTGGGCTAAAAAAACCAACGTTCTAACGAAGCTGAGCTGCGGGACCATGCCGGAATCCATTAATTTTCTGAAATTTTTTCTAAAATTTTTTAAAAATAATTGTTTTACAAAACGTGAAATGAAAAGATCGCTGGTGTTTGTTAGTTTGATAGTGTCAGAGGAAGAATTTGCTACGTGCTCGTGCTGCCTCCCTAATGGGGTTCCAAACCTTCATCCCTTATTTGTATTGCATGCAAGACCCAACGGTCGACAAGTATTGGTTAGTAATGTTGATACAGAGGTATCACATGCTAGTGAAGAAGCTTCCATCGACTTTGCAATTACCCTGACGAGGACAGGAAACCTGACCTACTAGAAAATGAGTTTTGACTCCAATTCTCCAAGGCTTATAGTTGCGTAATTACAAGAGGCAAAATGCTTGAAAATCCGGCAAGTCTCGTTCTCTCTCTCTCTCTTTCCCCCTTTGCCTTTTGAAAGTTGCGTGGGCAGAAGGATAAGAGGGGCAGAAGGGGGGAGGGGCAAGCACTAGAATGTCTAAACGTCGCTCCAAAACAGTCAAAACTCATGAAAGATGCAGGTGCAATTTTTCCTACTTCAACAACTCCCTGAAAGCTCCGCCGAAGACATTCCCACAAGTCGCAATAACTGACTTTAATCAAACAAAGGCATCCCCAAGAGCACCAAATCAAAGATGAAAGCAAAGGAATTCTTTGCTATAACGCAAATCGAGAAATCCAGAGATAAGAAAGGCGTATTTCTTAATCCTTCAACTTTGGGGCAACTACGAGTTCTGAGATGGGGGACAACAAATTTGGTGTCAGCCCCAAGGTCGTTCTTGCTGCTATCATCTCTCTCTTTGCCTTTGTGATGCTCCTCATCATCCTACACATCTATGCCAGGTATCTCCTTAGACGCCAAGAAAGAAGACGCCGCGCTTCCATATATAGGGGAACCCGTCAGGTGGCCCCAGATGTAATGCGTCCTATTGAGTCACTGGAGACAGGTTTGCACCCATTGGTAATAGCCTCACTTCCTAAGTTCACTTACAAACCAGCAGAGTTTAATCACGGTGAAGTTATAGAATGCCCAATTTGCTTGAGCACCATAGGGGAGGAAGCAACCGTTAGACTTCTACCAAATTGTAAGCATGTGTTTCATGTAGAGTGCATAGATATGTGGATTAGCTCAAACACAACTTGCCCCATCTGCCGCACCGTGGCCGAGCCTCGGGTCCAGCCAGAACGATGTGATTTAGGTACTGGGGTGCAACCCACAGCTCCACCTCTAGACGATAGTATGTCACATGGTACTGCCGAACTGGAGAAGGCAGGTGGATCGGGCTCACGATTGGACTCTTTCCGGAGGATGCTTAGCAGGGACAGATCGTCAAGCAGGATTCACAGTAGTGGATATGAAGTGGGCGCAGAAGATATAGAGAGAGTGATTGCAATTGCCACCTATTGATGCGAACTTACTCGATCGAGGACAAACTAGCGGTGATTTTTTTTTCCTCAATTCTTGGTCTATATAAATATGGGGGTCAAGATTTATAATCGGTTGTGCATAGGCTTTTTGAAATTACTAGCTATTGGATAGATATATTAAGCAATAGAACTCTTAATTTATAGCATGTTTGCTGATATACATACTTTTTTTCATCCTTCTAAATTGAGTCCAAAGTTCTTTGTTTGGATGGTAACAAATATAGGAGAAAGTGTAGAGGTTTGTGAAGAAGAAATTGTAGATTTTATTGAGTTTTGTGAAAAATGTGTTGAAGTTTCTAAACGTTTACTGGAGTTTGTAAAAAAATATTGAAGAATATGAAAAAGCAATTTAGAATAAAATTTCAAAAAAAAATTATGCCAACCAAATTAAAATGATTACGGATAGTGCCATTAACGGGAAGAGTTGTGGCAGAGCATATCAAGTGAAAGGTCCAGGGGATGCGAGGCAACACGGCTTATAGAATGCATTGATTTTTTTTTATTCTTTTTTTTCTGTTTGAAGAAATTTTTTGGACAAACTTTTACTTATGCTCAAGTGGACTTATATTAAAAATATCGTTATAGAGACTCTTCCCCTCTCTCTAGAACCCTAATCCATTTGTCTGAAAAAACCTTCCACTCATTCTCTCCATTCACCTCCCCTGTGTCTTCTTTCCTTCGAACATGCTTCTGGACCTCTGGTGGCCGGAATATATCTTTTTAGTGCTTTTTCGGTTTAGTTTTTGGAGATTAAATAGCGGCCTCTCCGGTGGTTTTCGGTGTGCACGACCTTCATGGTGGACTTTCTCTACATTCGGCGACCAGATCTGGCCATGAGCGGCGGCCACATGCCGGCGTGTGACCTCCCACGCATGCGAGCTTCGTTGCCTCTCTCATGGCTATTTTGAGCGGTTTTCAGAGAATTCGACCTATCATGCCGTGCTCAACTCCCCCATGCGGTCTCTTCTACCTCGGTCCAGCCTCTTTTTGCCGGTGTGTGTAGGCCATGCGCGGCCTTTCGCGCGTGTGCCACCTACACGCATGACGATTTTGCTTATTGTCGTCTATGGTCGGTCCATCAGGCCTGTTTACCGCCTCTGCCTCTTCCCTCGTTTGTTGGATAGATCTGGTCGTTTTTCTCTGGTGGCTCTCCTTGCTGCCGCCGTTTTGTGCCACCCGATGTTGTCTCCTCTTCTCCTCCTCCTAGTGCAACCAATCTTTGCATGAAGATTACTTCTAGTCGTGTTGTGTCCCGGTATTTGTGCTAAGTTTGTGTTTGTACTGGATTTTGTGGTCAGTTTACATTTGTATTGTTTGTTGGCCCTTGTGGCCAGTTTGTTGTGTGCCCGACCCTTGTGGTCGGTTTGTGGTTCTGGTGTTTGTGCTACCGGATCTTTGGATTCTCTAAGTCCGTTTAGGGCCTCTGGGTCCGTTTAGGTATTGTTCTAGTTGTATCTTTCTCGTATTTTAATATAATGTTTCAATTGCTTAGAAAAAAAATGAGTGAAGTTATATTGATTTCATAAATTTTTCTAACAATTTGATATAAAAAATAAATAAACAGCCTAAGCAACAAAAAAACTTTGCATATATTTGTTAGTGGCATGATACTTTCATGAATCGTAGCACCTTTACATAATCCAATGAACCTTTAAATGAATTCCGATGTAAATCTTTTAAACAACTTGAACTAAATCATCTTACGACTTATCAAAAAAAAAACTAAATCATCTTACCATCTGCGAGCAAATTTTTTACTTATCTTTTAAACAACTTGAACCAAGTCATTTTACCATTTGCGTGCAAATTTTTGACTTAGATAATTTTTAGACTGTGGAGCTATTTCTATTTTTTTTTATCTTCACAAAATTAGACTATTATTGAAATAAGGAAAACCCCCTTAGGTACAGGTTATGCTTCAAGATTGCTTATATAATGCATGGTTTCTTTTTTCTTTCTGAAGAATTTTTTTGGACAAACAGCTCAAGTAACAATTTTTTTTTGCATATTCATAATAGTGTTTGAGTGTTAAAATTTTGGGGTATGAAAGTTAATGAAAAATTGAAGATAATTTATGGGAGTGGGTGAAAAAGTGAAGAGATGGAAAATTTGAATGAATATTATAATAAAAAAGAATAATTTGGTAGGAAGAAAGAGATTATTTTGTAGTTTTTTTAAATTATGGGACAAAATTCTAGCACTCAAACACCATATTTTTAAATATTTGGCTAGATAAAATTTATGAATCTTAACACCTTTTGCATAATCTAATGAACCTTCAAATGAAGTCGGATGCAAATCTTTTAATCAAATTTTTCTTACCACTTGCAAGTTTTTTACTTAGATAATTTTTAGGATGTGTAGCCACTTTTTTATTTTTGGCCTTCACAAAAGAGTATTATTGAAATAAGGAAAAGCCCCTTAGGTTCATGGGATGAGAATGCATTGTTTCTTATTTCTCGCTAAAGAATTTTTTTGGACAAAATTTTACTCATCCTAAAATGAAATTATATTGATTTCGCGGATTTTTCTAACAATTCGATAAAAATAAATAAATATGCTTAAGCAACAAAAATATTTGCATATGCTAGTTAGATTTAGCACAATCATGATATGTGCTGTCCCTAATAGAATATTCTTACACATCAGCAAGTCTCATCAGACTCCACTTTACACGTCAGTCTCACCCATTGATTTTGAGTTAAATGCATGTCATGCCCCTGTGGTATGCGGTAATAGCAAATATGCCCCTGAGGTAAACAAAGTCCTTTTCATAACTCTGAGGTAAACATTCAGGAGCAAATATGCCCTTTCATACCTCTGAGGTAAACATAACGGAAGAACATATTTGCTCCTGAATGTTTACCTCAAGGGTATGAAAATGACTTTGTTTACCTCAGGGGCATATTTGTTATTACCGCATACCACAGAGGCATGACATGCATTTAACCCTTTGATTTTTAGCACTTTTGCCATTTTCCCTCCCAGCACCCAAAACGGTATCGTCTCACTCAATGAGTTCCATTTTCCCATTTCGATTTCCCCTCCTCAGCAGTCAGCACACATTTTCCCTTTATCGTCGTCGTAAACTCTAGATCTGCGAAGACCAGCTAAGGAAGAGAAGAGGGAGGAGCTGCTTATGCGGGAAAGATCCTGGCATCGATGAAGGAAAACAAGTGCATAGACCACCGGGTACCAACTCCAATAAGTGCATTACATTCAATATCGGTGCCCCTAATAAACACTTGTACACATCTGAGTCCCCCATTCTTACTTCAGCCGCTAGACAAGAGGCTTCAGAAAGGGTTCGGCAAATTTGACAAACTTCCTATCCAAGTAAAGATCATAACTCCACTTAGTTCGTACTCTTTTCTTTCAATGGAAATTTCGCGGGGTTTAGTTTAATGAGGCCCACTTTATATTGATTATGATATTTTGGTGCTTTTTTTTTTTTCTCTATCATAATGATAACAGAAGGAAAGCGCGGACATCTAACGTCAAAAGTCAAGACAAGGTGAGTCAGATCGTAGAGCACCATACAAGGGCTTCCTACAATCAAAAGAGCGGACGGGAAGGGAAGAATTAGACCTTAGCTTAAACATCCAGAAAGACGAAGGAGATAATGCTATTGACCTCAGCCTAAAACTCTAAGAACTAACCTGCCAAGACTATTGTCAGCTGTCATCAACAGCAACGCCTTCAAACAGATGACTTTCGAGGTTTTAAAGGTATCAGTGATTCATTAAGCGTTTGACTAAGAGATTTGCAATGAGAGTTCTAGATGTGGATGAATTTGATAATGTTTATCACCTAAAGTTTTGTTGCGAATTCATCGCAGTGGTGGCCACGACCACCCTTTGCAGGAGAAGACTCCCCTGCAAACGGGACCATAAATCTGGGCTCTCTATCGCCGGAGTGGCTTGAGCCGCAACGGGTGACCAGGAGCCACCCCGACTCCCTTGGCTAGCGATGTGGAGTCGGGGTGGCTCGCAACTCCCCTGTTTTTTTTGTTTCTTTCTCTGTTTTTTAAAGCTTTTAGCTTTACATGTTTTTTAAAATTAGTTAATTAATTTTTTTCCTTTAGTAATATTTTTGTCGTACAGATGCGGACATTTTATTGACCCAAAGTAGAAGGAATGACCAAATTTATAAATAAAAATAAACAAAAACAAAATTGATCGAAATCTATGAGACTATTTTTTAAAAGGATGTAAAATTCAAAGACGAAAAAGTTATCTATGATGTAACCTAACATCTGTATTGATAGTAAAATCTTCGACAATTCACTCTTGCTATATAAGCCTATTACCGAACCACATTTTATATAACTTTAACAGGGTAGACCGAGTCTTCAGAGAGTTCGGCAAATTTGACAAACTTTCTATCCAAGTAAGATTATAACTCCACTGTAGTTCCTAGTAGTTTTTTTTAATGGAAATTTCACAAGGCTTAGTTTAATAGATCTACTTTATATTGATTATGATATTTTGGTGCATTTTTTTTTTGTTTCTACTAAAGGATAACCAAAAGGAAAAGCACGGACGAAAAAGGAGAGAATGCCATTGATCTCAATCTCGAACTCTTAAGAGGGTACCTGCCAAGACTATTGTGATCAGTTGTCATGATGGCCGCAACGAGTTCAAAACAGATGACATTGAGGTTTAAAATGAATCATTGATCGATTGAGCATACACTTGATCCAAGAGATTGGGATTGGGAGTTGATCTAGATGCGGACGAGTTTGGTAATGTTTATCGCCTAAAGTTTTGTTGTTTAATTAGTTTTGATGCTTCTATGAGGTTTTAATATTTGTGTAATTCGTTTTTAGCTCCCAACTGCTTTTTGTACCATTTTTTTAAGGAAAATTACATTTATCACCATCAAACTACCATATATTTTTGACTTTGTACCCTAAAGTACCACTTTTGTCACATTTTCACCCTCAAACTACCATGCCCCAACAGTTTGTACCCTCCATCTATAATTTCTGTCAAGTGAAACGGAAAACCAATCACGTGCGTCTCACGTGACTTTTTCTCACTTGATCTTCCCTTTTTGCCTAAGTGATAATTACACTTATCACCCTCAAACTACCATATTTTTTTTCACTTTGCACCCTCAAACTATTTTTTTTTCATTTTGCACCCTCAAACGAAGGGGCAAAATAAGAAGATCATTTGGGAAAAAGTCATGTGAGATGCACATGATTAGTTTTCCGTCTAAATTGACAGAAATTATGGATGGAGGGTGCAAACTATTGGGGCATGGTAGTTTAAGGGTGAAATGTGACAAAAGTGGCAATTTGGGATGCAAAGTGAAAAAGACATGATAGTTTGAGAGTGATAAGTGTAATTACTTTTTTTTTAAAAAAAGTTATCCTTGGAGGGCCTTATTCAAGTTTCAAAAATTATTTCTTATTTTCAAATAAAATAATTTGTTTCCATGTGAAACGAAATAAAAGATATATTTTTCAGCGATAAATATAGGTAACAACTTTTTGGTATTTGACTGATGCCCAAAACATGTTCCGCAAAATTTTAATGCATGTTTGGTAGCCTTTGATTCGAGAAAAACTAACGTTTGAAGAAGGGTAGTTGAAACTGGTGCAATTAATTGATGATGTCTTTGAAAAATTAACCTTTGAAAAAGGGTATTTGGTAGCCTTTGCATCTCAAGCTCCACCTCACTTTCTCTATTGGCCGGCTCCTCTCCTCTACCCGCTAATTCTATAGCCTCTTATGCCATCGGCTTTTATTTTCCGTAGGTTTTATCAATTTTGCTGTTCTCTGTGAGATTTTCACTCTCTATGGGTCTTTTTCTGCCCTTTTAAGCTTAAGTTTGTACGCCCGTTAGGCTCTTTTGTTCCTTGACCCGTCGCGTCTACGGAGAGTCTGACTTGCCCTTTATAGCATGTACTCAAGGTTTTCAAACTTCCTTGATTTTTAATGAAAGCTAGATGCTTTGACTAAAAATAATAATGATATGTCCCTCGCTCTACATTCTAATAGTAAAAATAAAAAACAAAACAAAAGAAGGCACGAACACGAATTGATGGTTGGAGGACGAACATAACAAATCTGTGAATTTCTCATTCAAATGCCTATTTCTTCCCCTTTGGATTTGCATCTTCAAGCGCTAATTATTGTCTGAATTAACAGTAGAGCTGCAACTTGCTTAGGACCATCCCAAAACAGAGGTGAGGACATAAATCAGCAGTAGAGATAAGGGGTACAAGAGATATGCTATAACACTCGTCCATAATGGGAATTTGGAGCAGAAGCTGGTAAAGAGGCCCATCGCTGAGCAAACAAGTAGAACAGCCAGAACTTCAGCCGAGACATCCCAAGACAAATCTCGTATGTAAACAAGAGCCAAGAACGTGCACAGACCCATCATGTTGTTCATGAATACTCCATTATAAATCTGTCAAAAACCTTCCAAAGTGTCAAATAATATAATTCCCAATTAATTGCACAAGAGGAAAGAAGGTTAATTAACATCTGATTCATGACTGAACTTGAACAAATATTGAAGTCAACTTACATAAAATGTTAAAAAAATGAAATAAAAATGAAACCGCTTGAAATACTACTGAGATCAGAAGGAATGATTTAGTCTTCAAAGGAATTTGGCGACCTTAATAAAGAGATCAGTTTTATGTTGGATTATAGGAAACTAAGCAACACCGCTGTAGTGAGTTAGGGGGCAAAAAGTACTATTATCTGCTGAACAAGTGAAATTTGAATTTGAGAGAGAAATTAGCAAACCTCGGAAAAGGTTAAGGAGATAGCATTTTCCGTCTTCTTTCTGGCAGAAGTAATTGCTCCCCACCCCTGTCTGAAGTTCAAAGCCCATGGTATCACGACATAGGATACCAAAAATGAAGGGATGCTTACATCACTAGAGAACTCTTGGAGAGTCTGCATCAGGGGCATTGCTAGCAGAAGCGAGATAGCAGTTCCTAGAAGCAATAGAAGTGCTGCCTTCGTGTAACTCAGCCAAGCAGCTTTATCATTTCTCTTACTTTCTCTTTTCTGGGTCAGTGGCCTCTGCTGTTCTGCGGTTGTTTTCTGCAATCGTGACTCAGAGGTCAAGATCATGTCGTACTTGTGCTTAGTGTCAAGATATATAGCTCGATCGTGTACTATTTGTCAATCTTTACCTTCGAATTGTTGTCGGAAACCTTTGACCTGTCATGACCTTGATCATTGGCAGAGAGCTGAGCCTGATCAAGCCAGTTGGAGACTCCTTGAACGAATTGCGTCTCACTTATATTAGAATCATCAGAAATATCAAACTTCTCCATCACCTTTGCTTCATAGTCATCCTCACTCAAACCCACCCCTTCTATTTGTACTCCTATGATTAACGCTCTCAATTCATCTGCCGCTATAAGGTTATCATTATTCTTGTCAAGTTTCTGAAAAAGCCTGCAAGTATGGATCAGGAGAGTGGCTAACTCATAAGATGACAAATACTTAGAATTTGGGTCTGGAGAAGGACACTAATATAGAACTACATAAGCTTACTCTCTTATAACAGTTGTATTAGGTCTGCTACCAGCGGTGAGGAGGCCTGCTAGTAGGTTTTTCTGAATGTAATTAAGCATCAAATAGTCGAGTCTTCTACTCTGAATCCATGGCTGGAATACCTGCACCATGGTATACTTTTTAAGGAAAAAGAAATGTGGATAGATAACCCCATAGATGTAAGAATGAAATGAGTTCAATAGGTAAATCAGAATGAAAATTCAATATTCACATTCAAAGGGAAATTTTGGGTTACCTGATAGGTGCAGTAAACGAAGAGGAAAGCAAGCGTGATACAGAGTGAGACTAAGACTAGTATTCGTGCCCCTGAAGATGAATCGAGAACTATTGCGAGTTGAAGAATGAGAAATGGGATCATGGATACAAGCATGATTCTTGCAGTATGGGAGGTTTTCACATCAGTGCTGACACCATAACCTGCAACATAACATGTACACCTGAGATACATCAATAAATTGCATTCATTGGTTAAAGGTACTGCTGTTACATGTGAGTCGTGACTCGTGAGGGTGAAGATGAAAACCAGTTAAATGGAACGGTGGTCTCCTATTTTTCACATGAGTCGATGAATTAGCCGAAGTCTCTGAAAGATCATGGCTACCAAAAGCAACAACAGATCCCCAGATTAAACTGAGACTCATGATTGTTGATCCTGCAAGTAAGCCCATTCCCATTGTTGCCAGTTCTTCAATAGTATCTGCACTTCCCGTCACTCCAGTCACTGCAAACAAACATGTAATTTTATGAGTTATTTTATAATTTCTGTGTTCCAACAATAAAATGTGTTAAGTATCAGCAAGAGATTCGGATATTTGCCGAGCAATTTTGCTAAACCATTAGCACACCATCAGGACCTGCCTAAATCGTCCTCTGTTTCGCGTATCCAACCTAAATTGTCCAGGTGCCCCACAGGGGCCCGTGTCGCTTCGGCTCGGCCCATCTCCTCCAACTGGACTCCGAAGTCCGACCTGACGGGCCCTATTGGGTTCAACGCCTAAAATTGCATCTTAACCCGGAGTCAATTCGATCCGGCCAGTTGAAGAGTGTTGAACCAGTGGAGCCCTAATTCCCAATCGAATATCCCTGGTCCTACCCTCCGAGATCTGTGCTTTTGACTACGTGGTATTGTGGTCTTTCGGATTATTATTTTAATGCTCCCCCCTCCCCCGCCGCCTCCGCCCGAGTTTAAGGAGGATGCATGGGAGACAGATAATACGAATTGTAAGATAGTATACATAGTTACTTCTTACCAGGAAGACTAAAAATCTATTTTGGAGCACACGTGACTTGGATGTTCAAGCTTCAAACCTTGCATCCTTCACATTAGGGCTGAACAGAACCGGACCGCAGACCGGACCGGACGTAAAACCGGACCGAATTTGCGGTCCGGTCCGGTTTTAATTTTTAAAATCCGGTCCGGTCCGGACCGGATTGAAGGACCGGATTTATGCGGTCCGGTCCGGTTTGTATATTTCTAAAATGCGGTCCGGACCGGACCGGACCGCATTTCATAACCAGTTTTTTTTTAATTATTTTTATATATTAAAAAAAGGCTAATCGCGCTGAGCCGCTGACTGCTGAGGCAGTGCAGAGCCGCACTGCGCATGCATCGCGCAGTGCGCTGCAGAGCCGCACTGCGCGGATGCATCGCGCAGTGCGCTGCAGAGCCGCACTGCGCGGATGCATCGCGCAGTGCGCGCATGCGCACACGCAGGAGCTGCGCAGTGCGCGCAGTGTCTGCACTGCGCAATTTTTGAGATTATATTTTTTCAAAAAAACACGTAAACGTCGCTCTGCTCTCTGTTTTCATTAAAATAAAATATTTTTAAAAAAAATTAAAGACCCGAACTGTGCCGCTCTGCATAAAGCCGAAAATAAGTTATTTTAAATTTTTTTAAAAAAAAAAAAAATAAATCCGGTCTGGACCACTTAAGTGGTCCAGACCGGACCGCATTTGTAAAGACCGGACCGGACCACTTATAAGTGGTCCGGTCCGGTCCCTATATATATGAGAACCGGAAATGCGGTCCGGACCGCATTGCGGTCCGAAAACCGGACCGCATTTCCGATTTTCAGCCCTATTTCACATGTGTCGCAAGCCATCCAAGAGGGGTAGATGTGTCTTCATTGAACTTTTGGTTTGGTGGTTACAGAATCAGTCTAGGCCTTGCCAGGATGGCTCACTGGCAAGTATGGGTTAGTATGATTACGCCCAGATAGGATTGCAACCTCTAATCCCCTCCTATCATTAAAAAAAATAAAAAAACATAATAATTTCTTACAGAAAAAAAAGGAGAAAAAGTCATTTTTACCGCTCTTAAAATGAGCCAACCATTAAAATCATGACACATGTTATAAATGAGTCGTTTGTCATAGTTTTCATAATCATATTTTATTTTAAGACGCAAATTGATTGACTTTAAAAGTTAAAAGACTTAGGTTGTGTTTGAGTTGTAAAATTTTGGGGAGGTTAAAATTTTAGGGTATTGAATTTGGTGAAAAAGTAAGAGAGAGATGTTTTTTAATATTTATTATAGTAAAAAATAATGATGTGACGGAGATAGAGAGATTATATTGTAATTTTTTATTATGTTAAAATTTTAAGAAATGTAAAATTTTACAATGAAAACGCACTGCACCCTTAATGATTCAAATGTGGTAGTTAGACAGTGTTTGGGATTATTTTGATAGTCGAGGGGAAGCGAAGTGGCTTTTCCCTCTTAAAAAAAAAAACTCGCCTCTAGTCAACTTCACTTTAGCGATAGGATTGAAGTGAGGCTAAATTTGTTTTTTTTTTTCAAAGCAATATGTATTCATTGAAAACATGACTATCCAGGGAGAAACTTGGGGATTGCTACTAGAAAGATAGAAAGGCAGTAAACAGAAAAATACTAGGTAACAGGCAGATAGAAAAGAAAGTGAAAAAAAAATACTAGAGTGATGTTCGTTTTGAAGGTTTTTGTAGGATTTGAAGAATTTTGTGAATTTTTAGGTGATGATAAAGTTGTATTGGTGTTTGTGTAAAAGGTGTTGAGGTGTAAAAAAGTAATGATGATGTTTAAAGTTGTTTGTTTTATATTTTAAATTTATTTATTTTTTTATTAAAAATAGAATATTTAAAAGATATTTTAAAAAAATAAAATAAAATAATCACTAAAAGACAAAATAACAATGAAATGCGCTGGAGACAAGCTGAGGACATGGGGGCAGGGGACTGCAGGCGAATCCTCCTCTTCTTTGGCTTTTTTGCCGAACATAGTGAAAGAGGATTCAAATCCTCATTTTTTTATGAAACCGAACATGCTCTAGGTTAAATTTGATTTGAAAGAGAGAAAAAAATAAATAAATAAAAATGCGTTTCCCTTTTTTTTGTAGGCAATGTAGCAGATGTATATATTGAAAGGATCAAGGAGGTTTAAAAACCTCGGAAAGCTCAAAAGGGCGTACCAAATATTCCGAAGAGCCGGCGAGCCAACGAGCAGACGGACCCAAAGGTCCTACAAATTCCCCGAAGGGATGGAAAAGTCACAGAGGCCAAACAAGCCACAGAGGCCAACAAACACAAGCTAATATGTCTAAACAAATAAAAAATACAACATAAAAACCAACACATGCCGTAAACACTTCGGTGAACATGAAACACAGAATTAAGAGAGAGAACATAGTGAGTAGAACCGTGTCAGCTGAGGGAGAAAAGTAATGATGAAAAAAATCACAAAAAAAAAACAAAATTTGTTGATAATTTTACTACTGTAGTCTATATTAACCATCATAGTGACTTGCCTATTGGTTCTATTTTTCCCAAACTGTTTGAGAATAAATCGTTATGTTGACTTTGTCCCTTCGGAATTTCTGACAGATCGCAAGAGAGAGAGAGTACCAAATCTCGTCACTGTATATATTTTTATCTTAATGTATAATCTGTATGCTTATTTCTTCTATTGCATCATCCTAATGCTGATATTAGCAATATCGACACTATGTTATGTAAGCAAATGTAGAACAAAATGATGGTCATGAAAAGCAATGTCAATGGAGAACTTCTCAGCCTAGACGGGCTATCGATCCTCTTCTAATTATATGATACGTTGCCTAAGAAAGTTGAATGCCTTGTACCTTGAATCGAAAGGCCATAGACCCGAGACCCCGATGACATTGAACTTCCATTAATGGAAAAATGAGCAGCTTGCACCAAATTCCCCCTAAATTAGGTACTTTTTTCGGGTTGCAGGTCTCCTCTTCTTGAGGGGAAAGAAGCCAAGAAGAGCAGGAAACGAAAGAAGTTGCCGGTAACAGTAAATTCGGGCTGTTATGGTTATCTAAGGCCTACAGAGCCTACCTTGGTCGAGCTAAGAAGCACTAGGGGAATTTTGAAATTGATGAAGTTTCATTTGTGAAAAGCATATGCAAGCAGAAGAAAAGGCTCCACTTTATAATCAGGAATGGAGAGAAGGAGAAGAAGCCTACTAGCAAGATTTACTTACCGAGTATCAAACCCACTTGCGGAATCGTGCCGAGAATGTGGAACAAGCTAGCACCAAAGATGCCGGTTCCGAACTTTTTAAAGAAAAGGTCAGAGCCACTTGAAACATACTTCTCTGCTAGGGACAGCAAGTACTCGTACACAACTATCAGGAAGAGCTGCCCGGAGAGAGTGGTGGTGCAGGGCAAGAAGACGTAAACGGGGTCGCAAGTCACTGTTGTTGTTCTAACATCCAGTCGAAGGATTGAAGAACGGCTGATAATTTGGTCTATGCCGTCGGATACAAGGGTGGAATTCTCTCTAAAGGAACGGCTATACCCCGAATGGGTTATTAGGAGGACTAAGAGAATGACAAAAGAGACTCTTAACATTGTCTCGAACACAATTGGTGCGCAAAAATGGAAAAAAAATGAGAAGCTGAAGATGCAGTTGGTAGCAACTTGGCCGGTTTAAGAAGGTTTTAGATGGGCAGAGGCAAACAAGCCGATTAAAGTTGACTTGGATGCTTTGAATGAATATACTGATCCGCTACTGTCTTTTGGTACACAAAAATGGGAGGGATATTGGGCACAAATATTACATGGGGTTCAATAATTGGGTTCGAATCTTAGTAATGGAACAAGTCTAACCACATGTCAATTAACTCACCCAACAATCTGTAATTTAATTTTAGTAGATGAAGGATAAACATTTTTCTAAAGGAAAAACTGGGGCTTAGAATTTCTGTGTCTAGTGTACTGTTAAGAACGAGCTTCAGAATTTGACTTTGAAGGCAAAGATATATATGTGAATAATCATAAGATCCAGACAAAAGATCTGCTATATATGAACTTATAATATATGCATTATTTTTTAAGAAAATAGTACAGTATGTGAAATTAATACAAAGACTACAAAACACAACCTCCAAAAATACAAAACAACACAAAAAAGACAAACCACGAGAAAAACACCATAAAAAAAACAAAACAACAAAAGGAAGCTTTGGAAAGGCTTCAGGTGCAAAATAATTAGAGAGGAGATGGACCAAAAACACTTTACAGAAAGTTCATTTCACATGAAAAGAGACAATCTATAACTGGTCTAATCGACATGGGATCACGAACCTCTTAACCAGATGACTTAAGTTGAACTCATCCATCTGTCTGGCACTGGCGTGTGAATTAATCCTGACAGTCACGTCAGGCAGGCATATGAGACGCGAGCACAAGACAGTAGGATCTAGTCAATGCACATGGTCCTCTTTATAACGTCTGCAGCCATAGATTTCCATATCATATTATCAATTGTTAGACGTGGCCAAATGATTTTGGTGAGGTAGAAGGTCCCAGAGGGAATTTCCAAGGTATAAAGTAGCTTTTAAATACAATAATACTGCATAGCGAAGGGATCTGCTAACGGGGGGATGTGGGCTCCAATAAGATGCGGAAAAAGAAATCCTTGTAGAACAACTAAAACACCAAACCATTACTCTATTGACTAGTGGAAGATAATTTGGATAATAATTTGTTATGGATCACTTGGGGAAGTATGACATTCATCCTACATTGATAGTGTTGGATGTCAATGTGAGTGTTTATATACCTTGATCTCCCTCCTTCTCCCTTGAGCTAACTTTTGAAGATAAATTATCGTAAGGCATGTAATAAATGACATCGGAGGCTACATAATGCCTCCCAATTGCAATCGTGCAGGACATTTGTATTGCAATGTTAACCTGGAATTAGAAAAAGCCTAATGCACAATTAGCTCCCGTGAGGGCTAGAGTTTCGAAGCGTTGTGAAATATTAGAGATCCTTCGAGTATAAGATCTTATCCCACGTTGGTAATGTAGGTTCCTGTACGGAGTTTGAGCTAAAGTGAGTTCTCCTTAAGGGCATTGCCGACCCTAAGTTTCTTTTTTCACAAACAAAACAAGAAAGAAAAAAATGCCTAAGCGAGGTAAGATTCATACAACCCGCATTGTAGAAGCAACTCAAGTTCTCGGCCGACAAACAATTAAAAAGCATTAATGACGAAATCCCTTTTGATTTTTCCCAAAGCAAAGGTCCAAAACTTTAGCGTGTAAAAGTGTACAAGCAAGAAGAATCCCAAGATTCCCCATTACTATATTCCAATAAGACGATAAATATAAAATAATGCAGGCAGCTCAGCCATCGGTCCGTTCTCAAGATCTATTATTATTTACAACAAAAAAAACTCCCTCTCTAATCTATATCTAACACTTTCAATAGTGAATTCAGTGACGAATAGCATCATGTCTGTGGTGCTGGTAAAAATGTGGAGCAGCTTCCCTTAGCCAAGAAGGATCTATAGAGATGACATTGCGCATGTACTGCCGATCAGTTGAGACAAGAGAATGGTATATGACCCACTTCGGGTTAACTCTGCATGATGACAAAATTGTTGAGATAGAATAACAGCATTTGCACATAACTACAGACGAATTGAGTGAAACACAAGGTGGCTGCAGGCGTGGATTGGATAGAAAAAAAGATTATAACAGAGAAATTAAACAGAAATGCCCTGCTGTCAATTAAAACAAAATAAAACCCTCGCGTGGAAGGGTATCCTAGAAATAATCTTGGTGCAAATGACCTACCCCGGTTACTGCAAAATTGAATTTAGTATTACTTGATGAAGGGAAGACGAATGAAAAAGGAGGCCAAGCAAACCTTCAACCAACCAACCTAAACCAAGTTGTACACCTAACGAGAAAGAAAACACCCTGCAAAATTCAAGGTTCCTATGATCACTCTCTGTTGCCTCACATTGTGTTGAACACAAATTCACAAGTCTCCATCCTAAAAGCATGTAGTGACATTTGAATACAGCTATTTCAACTGCTATGCAAAAGTAAAACTCGAACATACATAAGAAAATGTACAAAAATCCATTCTTCCCATTCATAAAAAAATAATAGGAAAGAGATACTTAAGTTCCTTGATCACATTATCAAGTCATATATATCAGTCTACCAATGCTCTTTGTTCATCTATGGTTCACGGATTATGTCCTTCCCACCAGGACTGGGGTTCATGCATAAGTAGAGAGAGAGGAGAAGTCAAATATAAGTCCAATCTCTGTACCAACCTGAATAACACAGATGATGGGTGAATATAAACTTCTTGGTAGCCTCTGACAGTTTTGTACATGCCACTGTGACTGAATGCCTTTTACAATACAAAACAACATATATTTACAAGTACATCAACCAAGAAATTTATAAAACGCAATGTGGAAATGAATGAGATATGGATGAAGATAGACTCGCATTTCCAAAAAATAAATAAAATTAGGGGTGCATTCAAGTGATGACAAGGAGAATACTCACTTCTAAACGACATGCATTAGCGAAAAAGCCAGCAGTAACTGCCTTTCTCACCACCTGATAGGGAATAAAAATGATAGAAAATGAGCCATCGTAATTTGCGCAGGATGTAACCAAACTAGATCACTTGACCAGGAATCAAATACTACTTTTATATGATTGTGTGTTTAACTGATCTTACAAGCTTTTCCATGTTTGTGTGTATTCTGTTCTTTGGTAACATGTTGACTGTTAGCATGATTGAGCCTGGCTAGATCTTTTGTATATTTCTCTAGCCTTAGGCCCTGATAGGGCTTGTATTTCTGGATTCTCCAGTCTTTTATTTCAATATGCTAACTAACTTACCCCCCAAAAAAAATACTACTTCAAAGTACTAAGCAAAAGATGTTTTGGAAATGAGGAAAGACAGGGAAGAATGAGTGTACTACATTTAATATCCCAAAACCTCACCAGTTCTATACGTATACGGATATCATCAAACCTTCCCAGACATGTAAAAAATTTTTTGTTCATATATCTAAATCCTACGTAAGGGTTTAAAAGCTGTACATGGCTTCAGAGCCTGCACAGCGAAGAGTAGCATGGCATCTTTCAGTGACCAACAGGATGAGGATAGAGAGAGGAAAAACATGAAGATTTCTCAAAGATAAAAAATGAAATACTTGATTACGTTCTACTGCCTATTCCAATAATGGGCATAAATCTGGAAAGGGCGGTATTATTATATCGGCAAGGCTCTTAGAACTTACCTGCATATCTCCTTCACAAGATTTTAATATGATGCCTAATCTCTGTGCTATTCGTCTGAGTTGTTCTCTAATTTCAACAACTTTCTTCTGCACCACATTCATACCAATATCAATATAAACACTATACAAATGAACAGCACAGGGAAAGAGTATTTTCTATGCAAAGCTACTGTTGTGCATGGAGCCAAGGAAAGTGAAAAATAAAAAATTTTCTTATATTGGCCAATGGTTACCAAATGTGATGTCGTCATAGTGTGATCTTCTCATACCTTATCAAAGTGAGAATTTCCAAGGTCACAGGTTAAACAGTTACAGGTGCATAAATAACATTTACGCATTAAAACAAATTTCTTAGATTGTGATACGAGCTAAACACGAATACGTACCATGGCATGGTAGTTCACATGGTTTTTATGACACCATTGTGATGATTTTCCAGATTGAAGAAACACTTTGTAAACATTTAGGAAAGTCACATGGTCACCCTGCATCCATTACACAACGATTACTGAGCAAAGAACGAAAAAATATATACCAAAAAAAAAGAAAGGGAATCCTGGGTCCAGTCACGGCAAGATTGCGAAGATATAAGTAGAACCAAAATACACATGCCAAGAACAGAAAACAATGAGATTTGACAGATCTAACTCATATGTTAGATCATCACTTTAGGTCGACTACGAATGCTCACTGTTATGACCCAAGCATTGATATAACACGCAATTTAAAATTCAAATTTCATTGCTCAAGAAGCTGGAAACTTGTTTGGTTTTTTTTTTGGGGGGTTAATTTTTTTGGGGTTAATTACATTTCCCCCCCATGAACTTACATTTCTGTCAAAACGCACCGCATTTTGGCTTTGAATTTTTAGTCACATGGAATGGAGGCATTCTGGTCTTTTCGCGTGGTCTGGGTGTCACGTGCCCATCATGTGTGACGGAAAATGTCCTCTTTAACGCCAAAACTGGGTCAAAAAGCGAATTGAAACACGACACTTAATCTATGGTGGTGAGTTGTAACGAATTCGAGTATAGGGGGTATTTGAGATTGTGGTGTAAGTTCATGGGGGAAAATGTAATTAACCCTTTTTTTTTGGGGAGGGGGGGGGGCTCAAAGCGAATAGAACCAAGTGTAAGACCAACAATCAGCTCTAAAGGGCTCTAACAAAGCTTGCTAAAGGATTGCATTCAGTACAGATCATGTTCGACAATGGACAGGACTAACAGAGGCAACTTCGAGCCAAATATTATCCAGGATAAGGTTATGAGGCCCACAGGGTACATCAATCCAGTATGAACTCCTAATATTACCGAAGAAAATTTAAGATTAAAGTCAAATACCTCAGCAGCAGCAAATCTCAACTTGGCTTCATCCAGTTCTCTTTGTACTCCCCTCCCAGACACCCAAATGGACTGCAAGAACACATGTTAGATCTGAAATAAAACTTACTTGCACATTACCTTTGTGCTGTTTCTCGGATTTATGATTCTACAAACATAAATCTTTCCTATATGATTTTTATTTCCTCCCCTTTTTAAAGCTCTTAACCATGAGCCCAAGCTGACTCCAAGAGAAGTAGTTGTATCTCCATGATAATAGCTTAGGCAGTTACTAAAATCATCATCAAGTTGCCTCCTTAGCAAGATAGGACATGCCCACAGGGCCTAAAGGTCTTCCCCAACCTCCCGCCTCTAAATTTTTCCCATGAAGTAATTGGAGGAAAGAGAAGAGAAGATGAGGCCTAATAGGGCTTCCTTAGTACCATTATAATAGTCCATAACAATGATACCCACTTACAGATGATTGTAACACTTACCACCACCATTTTGAACCATTGGATTCCAGAGTAAAAAATGTGGGATTTAACTCTAATCACGATCAAGTATGGTAGAAGGGATTAGACAATTTACTTGAACAGAGAGAACAGCAGCAACAGTAATAATCTCCTCTGAACACCCAAGTTTGCTTGAAGAAAGGATCATCTTTGAGATCATTGGTTCCTACAATTACCAAATTTAACATGTTTCATTATATCATGTGAACCGCATAAAGTAAAAACCAACTGTCTCCGTCAAAACATTTCGACAAGTAACCAACGGTCATCCATATATGCTAGTTAAAAAAGCAATATTAATAGAAAACACTTCTAGTGACAGAATGAATAAAAACAACTGGATGAATAATATCGTTTCAAGGCTTTAGGCTTCCACAGATGTTCGCTTCCAAGTGATTAACAAATGCAGGTCTCGCATAACCAAGAACAAAGAAAAACAGCAGCCAGAGATCATAATAGTAAATAGGCTCATCTAGCATTGAGGATATCATGAACGAAGCAACGAACAAACAACAAGCAAAACATCTGATCAATGTAAAAGCCAGCATATGAAAGAATCTATCTATACTCAGGTTATTTGTTACAACTATTATTATTTTAACAAAGTAAAATCAAGCTAATGACTCCATGAAAGATTGACATTAGAGCTTCTGGGGGAGGCATTCCTGATTATTATTTTTTTTTTGGGGGGGGGGGGGGTTCCAACTTGCAAGATAGTGTAGAATATAACATTATGGATGCCAGCATTTCAAATTCACTGCAATGTTCATTTCCAGTTCCAGCAAACTCGGAAAATAATTAAACGATGTGGAAGAGAAACCACAACAGCAATAATGTTTGTCAAATAATAAAAATAGTCAACTGGAAACATACTAATGGAATCTCTGCTACTTGAAATCCAGCAGGTGATGTAAGTTTGGCATCATCATCCAAGACTCCAAGTGAATAAAGTACTTCAAGTGCTCGAATCATTGCTTCAGGAGAAGGAGATGCTGGCCAATCAAACCCCATGATATTATCTATGCCTAAGGCTTTTAACTAAGAGATCAGAGAAAAAAAAATTAGCATCCAAATTATTGGTTAACAAACAAACTCTTCAATGCAAGTGTTCGTGATTATCATTACTCTATTAAGTTCTTGCTTGAGGAAAAGCTGAGAAACAGTTAACAACAACAATATAGCATATAAAAACCTACTCACAGCCATAATAAAGCATTAGTCATTTCAGTACTTGCAAACAAGAAGGTTAGAGAAAATCCTTAGACATGTTTCGTAGCATATTTCACAATCCCTAATGCAACAGTCCACTATGAAAGTACTAGTAACTCACGGAAAGAGTTGCTTAGTGGCAGTTCCCCTCCAATATTTCTTCTCACCAATTTGCTTCTTTCAATCACACGGAAATGTAAAATGGATAAACTTTGTTCTACGATGCTTTGAAAGCTCAAAGCATTGTCCAAAGTGTTCCTAAGAATCTATGAACTAGATAATAATGACAATCTAGAGTACTGAAAACTCTCTATCAAGAAAACCGTGCCCTTGCAGGCATTGTCGATTAGTTGGAAGACTCAACCATCTGACCAGAAAAGGGAAGGAAGGGATGGAAAAGGGAAGGAGAGGTTGTACACAAAATCGCAAACTAGAACTTATAGGAATTTCTTATTTTTTATTACTATCATTGTTACTAACACTATATTATTATTATTTTGACAATCAAACTCCATACCTGAATCACACAGGAAACAAGGTTTGATCTTTGCATCTCCGGAATTCCCTCAGCAGACATTTCATTGACAAAATATTCTTCAGTATATAGCCTGGTTACAGTCAGGAGAAAATGTCATAATGCAAATAATGTCCTTATTAAGACTCATTTCAGACAACAACTATTGCACCTTACGGGTATTATTAAGTAGGAATCTTTCTTTAATACCATGCTAGTGTTACTTTTTTTTTTGATGAATAAGCCAATCTCATTAGAAATAGTAGAAACAGTACAAAAGACTATACCGTCATCACTACTCCAAACAAGCAAGAAAACTAAGGAAATCAACAAAATCTAGAAAAGGAGAACCAAGAATCGAGGTCACCCAACTAAAAAGCAAGGACAACAAAACGCCCTGTAACCTATCCAAAGACATAGAACAATCCTTACTATTAATGTTACTTAATAGTAAGGTGATGATATATATATAGCATCGGTAGAATTAAGTCTTCTTGGTAAGGCTTCATCAATCAATTACATGCTTCAGGAACACCAAAATGTATCATGGAGTCATAGAAAGATAAAAAGGTAATCGCTGCATAGAAGAGGTACCTTGTGCTCAATTATAAAGTAGCAAGATATATTAATCAATATGTCAATTTTGATTCAATTTGACTGGTTCATATATATGGACAAGAGTGAGAGAGGCCTAAGCATTAAAGCAAAAAATGGTGACCAATAGGGATATGAACGACAAGTTGCTTCAAATAAGTTAAAAGAAACAGTTCCCCCTGAAGTTAAAATATTGACTGTAGGGTAGGCACCTGTAACACTTTCCAGATCGAATTCTTCCAGCTCTACCAGCCCTTTGTCGAGCAGATGCCTTGGAGATAGGTGCCACTACCAGATTTTCAATATCGGAAATCTGTAATGAGTGAATCAAAGTGAAAAAAAGAAAAGAAACGCACACAAACACAAAGAAAGGAGGCAAGATATTAATTAGTAGAGGAATAGACAGCCATTCAATAACAATAGCTATGACAGTTATGATGCCATATTTTTACAAGCAAACTGTCATATCAAGGTCAAATGAACCTAAAGAACATGATTTTACATTGACAGTGTAGCATGTTTCTGAACAATTCAAGATTGACAATAGCAACCGCTTTAGAACACACCAAGAACGAAAAGCCAAAATAAACAGCAAATAATGCACAATAGTTTAGGTTCCCTAGAGAAGTTGCAAGAAGAAAGAATTCTGCATGGCAAAAGCATCCAAGATACCATTGGAGCATGCAAACTAGTCATACCATACATAACTTGAACATTTCACTGACAATTCATTACCGGATTGTAGAATCGCTGTTTTGAGAAGCCACTATCCACAACATAGACAATTCCCTGCAAAGTTGGATGGCAATGTACTGACTGGTTTCTTTTAACTAATCACACTCAACAAAATTTCTTCTAGTTACCTCCAAAGTCAATGATGTCTCTGCTATATTTGTTGATATCACTACTTTCCTCTTCCCTCTAGGAGTTGGAGAAAAGATAAGGTCCTAAAAGCAAAGCAAAAAGGTAGTCAGTAGATAAAATTTTTCATGAACTTATCCACAAAAATCAGTTTATTAGACCCCAGATACCATATCCATATATCCTTAACCTGTTCTGCTCGTGGAAGTCCCGAGTACAAGGGCAGAAGTATAAATCCTGAAAATGAACATATGCTCATTGTTATGCTTAATACCTATCTTTCCTAACAAGTGTGAATAAGTCTCATAGAATTTAATGACGAATACTGCATTACGAGATAAACATATTATCCTGCCTATTCTGTACAGTAGATTGAACACAACAAAAGCAACAATATGGGATTCCCCGACCTTTGCTAAAGAAGTAAAGTCTGGTTGTTCATAAACCATGATTTTGTGTATGCTAAAATTGTCATATGAATGCTGAGCAAAAGACCCAGTGGGAAGAAAGGAACATGCAACCAAAAGATCTAAATGACGTGGATCAATTGTGATCTTATGCCTGGAAACTTTAAGATGTATAACCATCTGCAGATCACGGAGCGCCAATTACATCACACAATAGAAGCCACAAACATGGCTGTGTAAAGCATATACACACAATCATATACATTACATATAGATAATGTTTCTTTTAGCAAATTACTTTGAGATGCATGGATACAGAATACTACAAGTCAAGATAGAATCGCTTTTTCATTCAACCTGAAGAATTCTTTCTGTTACTGTGAGCTTGTTCATTTAACAACTGAATAGCAGCATCAATATCATCTTGGCCAGTAAGGAATACCAGAACATCGCCCATGGGTTCCTATAAGCAAAAGTATCATATATATATTATGGTCAGGAACCATCAAAACTTGTTTCTTATTTTAGCAATGAAAGAAAAACCCACAGCACGTAGGAGGGAGGAAGAACATACGGCAGGAAAATCTTTAAAACTAAAAATGAAAATGCAGTCGTACACTAAAATTTCTCCAAAAACACAATGGCATTGCCCACGAGAGCTGAGGGGAAATATTGGAAAAACACACAGCATTATCCACTTTGTTAATTGCTATGGAAAGTGGTAGTCAGGAAAAACCATGACACTGACAAGAAACTCTCGTCGAGAAAGAAGAAAAAAAGATTAGAAAGTCAATCCACAGCCCGTTCTCAAAATTAAAGACTCAATTCTTACGGAGAAAATAATTTTGGTTCCTCCACTTTACATTTTAGTTATGAACTTTCCCAAACAGTTCCTGCCGTAGGACAATCAAACTCAGCTGATGTCACCAGCATACGTGCAGTGTATATTCAACTTATAGCAGATGCAATGATAGATCAAATTGATCCTACAAAGGTAGTGCCTGAAGAAGCAGAGGATAACACAATACATGTATGTGTAAGAAATATGCTGGGAGCACCACCAAAGTACATGAAGCATAAGAGAAAGGTGCGCCTTAAGACGTTGGGAGGGAAAAAGTAAGGTAAAAAAAATCAAATAAAAAAGAAAAATTGAACCAGGAAACACAGCTAGTTGGACATCTAAATTGGAACATCTTTTAGTGTTAACTAGAAAGTATTACTATTCCAAGAGAAACTATAGCACACAGGACGTGTACATGAGATCCCTTAAAGAATAATGGATACCTGATCATGAATCGACAATACTGTTGAAACAGCAGCCTGGACATAGTCCTGGACAGGCTCCTCAAGAAAATGAATTTGCACATGAAAGCCTCTACCCTGAAAGTTAAGCAGATTGCAATGATACCTCACTCTCGTAATTTCCATGTCATATCACAATGTTACCGAAGATAACTTCTGTCAGAAATAATGGAACTGCCTTATGAACAATGAATTACCTGCAGGGAGGGAGAGAGAGAGAGAGAGAGAGAGAAAAAGAGATACCTCGACAGATAAGATCGCAGGCTCCATCCTTGGTCCAGGCTCTTCACCTTCCAATGTTTGACGCCTTTTGCTAGTACAACAAAAGCGAGATACTTAAACTAACAGTTGATTCAGATACGGATAGATTACAACAATGTTGCTGGCAAGCAGTGGAAAAAATAGATGTTGATCAACATAACTTAAGGTACCAGCCAGAGCAAAATCAAGAAAACTTTCTCCAGGTTTGTAAAAGAAAATCAACCTACACACTAATTGAAACAAGGTGATAGTATGAACTCGATGAAAACGCATGAAAAATGACAATAGGAAACCCATCAATTCAGTAGTAAAAACATGCATGATTTTATTTTCACTTAGCAACTTATTTTTTGCCAAAAACAACAGCTCATTAAACACAATAAAAATAATTTCAGCTTACAGGAACTTGATTTGTCATCCCAACAAAAAGAGAAACATAGTTAGGATAAGGGAATAACTGACCTTGAACTTTTCGAAATAAGTGATCTTATCACTTATCCAAAAAGAAACTTTTAAAGTCTTAATTTGGCTTATATATAAGGTGTTATTTTTTATTTCACGGGTGTAAGCCACTGGGGGGGCTAAAAGGTGACTCCCTTAAAGAAATTATTCACCTCTGTGATTAGCAACATTATTGATTTTGCTCAAACATCTTTCTTTCCAACTTCTCTTTCTTTTGCACTTATCTTCTTTATCTAAACTCTGAAATGCATGTGTTGTTTTGCCCCCAAAATTTGTTTCCATATAAGGCATGTACTAACCTTTTACCTTGTAGATTAAACATTCAGTCTCTGTCTCGTCTCTGTCAGTATTCATCTTAACATGCGGCTAATGAGTTATGCAGTTTCTCTCCATATGAGGCATGTACTAAACCTTTTACCTTGTAGATTAAACATTCAGCCTTTGTCTCGTCTCTATCAGTAATTTTTGTTTTTTGATAAGTAAGGTAAACTTTATTAAAAAAAGGGTAACAGTACAAAGGACTATCCTGATACACCTAAACCATACAAGCTAAGAATTTAATGAAATCCGGAAAATCTGAAAAAGCTGAACCCAACACAGCATGAGCCCATAAAAAAAGAGTATACAACAACTTGCCCCTCAAACGCTCCAAAGACAACACCAAATCTGCAAAACATCTACCACTTCTTTCCCTCCATAAACACCACCAGATGCACAAGGGGATCATCTTCCACACTGCCAAAGCAAGAGGGTTATCAAACTTCCTCTTCCAACAGTTCAGCACATCCATCACCCTCATAGGCATGACCCAATAATAATTTGAAATACAAAGCACATGAGACCATAGATCTCTAGCAACCTCGCTATGAAGAAGAATGTAATCCACCGATTCCCCATTGCACCTACAAAGGTAGCACTCCCCTCCTTAGATTATCAATAGTCAAAGCTCTCCCATGGGCAGCCTCACACACGAAGAATGAAAATCTCAAGGGAACCGAGGTCTTCCAAATCTGACGCCAAGGGAAAGAAACAACAAAACTACAAGAAAGGATCCATACATAGACTTCACCAAGAACATGCCACTCTTGGAACCTAACCAACACATCCTATCATTAACCCTTCTCCTTAAGACCTTAGCATAAAGTAAAGTGAAAAATACTGAAAATTCCTCCATCTCCCAATCATAAGCAGCTCTGAAAAAATGGACATTCCAAACCCCCATGCCGGAATCCCCCTCCCAATAATCATCCACCATTGCATCTTTGTCCCTAGCAAGGGAGTATAAAAAGGGGAAAGCATACCTCAAAGGTCCCTCCCCGCACCAATGGTCATGCCAGAAGCGAACTCTAAGGCCACAACCCAACAAAAAAAATGGACATTCCAAACCCCCATGCCGGAATCCCCCTCCCAATAATCATCCACCATTGCATCTTTGTCCCAAGCAAAGGAGTATAAAAAGGGGAAAGCATACCTCAAAGGTCCCTCCCCGCACCAATGGTCATGCCAGAAGCGAACTCTAAGGCCACAACCCAACAAAAAATGGATCTTCTCACTTAACATGCGGCTAATTAGCAGATTATGCAGTTTCTCTTTGTCTTTGTCTCTCTCCCCCCACCTAATTACCCCAAAATGAGGTATGATAGGATGTAAAAGTTTATTTAATATCAAGTCAACCAAATCAAGCAGCAGTGGATGGCCCATATATCATTTTGCCCAGTCCCTACCAACACCGAAGAGCTTGTTACCATTTCTGTATGCCAACCTTAAGGATCATGCATATATTGGAACTTAGATGAATCCATAGGCTTTGACAGAAGGAGAACACATACAAGAAGCAAAATTAGGAATCATCAGTTAGATAGACAAGGAAAGTGAGGGCATAATTTCTTTTCGGGGGAGGAGGTTGAGGGCCAATTTTCCTGGCAGTTCAGCACAACTGAATCCAGCTAGAATTTGCTCGACCTTTAGGCTGGTGAGAATTGCAAATAGTTGGCCAAGTCATGCAGTATACGAAAAGATAAAAGAAAGCAGATTGATGACAAATGGCACACAACAACCATAGTTTGCCCTCCCCAAATTTCTTTTGGAGTAAAGTCTTAGAAAGGGCACATCCAAATCAATGTGAGTATACATAATGTAATTGTAAAAGTTAAGTTGATTTAATCACTAATTGAAACTAATAAAAAAGAATATAACTTCCGTCAAGATCGCAAACTGCCAAGGTGATCAATCAGTGGGTTAATCTTCAAAATACCTTAAAGGTTTTTCGTTTCTGCCTATACAGATTATGCTCTGCTTTACACAAAAAAACATCCACAAGGTCCAAGAGGAATGTTGCAAAGTGCAAAATATTGTATTGTGTATAAGACTCTTGACATTTTTTGGAGGAGAAAAGAATGTAATTATTAGATGCGACTCAACTGTCGAATTTCTAGTGTCTCAAAAAAAAATTCTCTATAAAAGGAGTGCCAGAACTAGAACCACGATAGAGGTTGAGGCCACCGAACAAAGGACATACACGATTTTGACTTCGCTCAAATGCTTAAAAGAAAACCTGGCTTGGAAGAAAGTCGACATCGATTTTGCTTCAATTGTAGCCGAAGAGATAATCAGGCGCAGGTCAGGTCGGCGCCTTTGTATCTGGATTAAGCAATAAGAAATTCATGAAAAGGCAGGAACTTGAAGAGAAAAAATACAGAGAGGAAAAATGTTATACACCGCTTTAGTTTCACAAACAATCTAAAATATGCCCGTGTTACCTTTTTAAGTAGACCAAGTAATATGTCAGTGGATATAGACCTTTCATGAGCCTCATCTACCATCACGACACTGAAACAGTAGTCAAATGAAGGGTGCAAAATGTTATGGCTGCAATGTATATAATAAAAGTAGGAGTAATATTGTAGTAACAAAGTTGTAATACACAGACAGAATAACCATTATAACTTTGCTGAATCATCCTATAACTCCCTAAAACAAGAAGGAAAAAGAAAACTAAACAATAGGTGTCATGTTCTGTATTGTTAAGTTAAACCAATCAAGGATTTTTTATATTCTGCTAATTCTAGTCACTGGTATTGCATGTAAAGTAAACAGCGCACATGCATGTGGTTCTGCAGACCAGATAAATCAGACCAACGAGCACAACAGGTGGTAGTTAGACTTTAAAACCTTTCGTTTCTGGTGGCAGCAATATGGAAGGAACAAAGAAATGAACACTGACACAGATTTCTGGATTGTAACTAATACCTATACTTGGTCAAAAGAGGATCATCCATCATTTCCCTGAGTAGCACTCCATCTGTTAGAAACTTGATCATAGTTGTACCCTGTGCCGCCAAAACAGGGAAACTCTCAGGAATCATGATGAGGAGCTAAAGATGTTGCAAAAAATTTTGGTCTGTAGGCCAGAGCTTTCTGAAGAATCATATGAGAAGCCAATAATTCATGCAGCAATCTAAAGTAGAAAATGCCATTGAGATAACACAAGATGATCCAAATAAAAGATTGATTGGGAACTTGAAAAGAAAAAGGGAAGGTATCACCTTATTCGTAAGATCTTCAAATCGGATCGTGTAGCCAACTTCCTCGCCAAGCTTGACCCCCATCTCTTCAGCTACCCTTGCAGCAACTGCCTGCGCAGCAAACAGCTAACATTGCTAAGGAATCTATTACAATGAAAACATCATAGATGCCTCTGGAACTTATAAGAAACTAAGACTTAGGCACTTAAGATTTACAACAGAATCGACAGCACCTTTGGAGATCCACTCCTTTTCACCCTAGAATATAACGCAGCAGATATTAAGAATCACTAGAACAAGTCAGTAATCTGCATCACATTTGATTCATCGAAAGTAATACGTATTCCTCCCATTTGGATTTAATCAGCATTTCGACACAAAGGGTTTAGTACACGTGTAAAATGAAACAATTACTGTGAGTGTTGTGTGTTCCAGCTAGCAATTTCTTTTCTATTTAAGAGAAGAAAGAAAGATGCAAACTTCTCCTTGTGAGTAAGCATCACTAATCTATCCAAAAGAGCCAGTTGAAATTACTTGTTTTCTCCCACCAACCGAAGTAAAACGATCAAAGGCTGCAATAGCACAACAGAAATGGTTCCCTACCCATTCTTTTCAAGGCTCACAGAGAAGCAAGGATGTCATGATGCATCATACAGACTATGCCCATTGTACTCGCTGATATTCATCCACACAAATTAGCACAAATTTTTCAATCAACAAAATTTGTAAACTCGTTATTGTTCTTTATGGCACTTGTTTCAAATATAAATCTTTTTTTTTATGATGAGGAAATCCCCCAAAGCCTTCAAATATAAATCTTATACACATGATACACCAGGCAATGCCATAAGGCCTCTCTGCACAGATGGTTTAAACACGAGTTTTTCTGATTTTCATTCTGATTGTTTGCAAAATGGTATATGGTTCAGGAAAATCACTCCTAAATCATTTGGAAGCTTTCAGTTGTAGGGAACCGAGTCTTATTGTTGGTCCTTTTATCTTGTATACTCCAAGTGTTTCCCGTCTGAACAATGCTATTATAGCAACCAAATCCGTTTCCAAGCCCTAGAAGCAAATTAAAAAACAAGGCAATTGAAAGAGAAAAGTAGAGAAGAGTATCCTGAACAATTAGATAGTACTTAAATAAATAGCATGAACCAAAAATTCACCTGGACAGCCAGTCGTCTTGGTTGAGTGCAAGCTATTACACGCCCACCGTCAGCCCAACCTGCTTCTTTGAGGTACTAAAGTTTCAGCAAGTAAGGGTCAATAATTAGATTCATTGATAACTAGTCCACTCCAAGTTATTTCAAAATGCCCAACCAAATTTTTAAGTGAAAACATAAGCACGTTCAACACTTAACATTCATGGAAGTCAACCAACCTATTGTTCGAGTTCCACATGATTACAAAAGTATAACTCCGTTTATAGCCATTTTGATGACATTCCAATAAGTTAACAGGACACGCTATAATCAAAGAAATGGAGAATACAATTTCAGTGCTTACATGATAAGCACATTGAAACAACCAAATTTCCACGGCACGAAACACACCCTAACACATTGTCCGCGAAGTTGCCAAACCGATGAGAAGAGTAACGAGATGTCATCATGTCAAGTAAACTTGTCCAGTATACCCAAAAAGCGGGTATAAAAAAAAAGGGGGACACTTACATACTCCGTGAAGTTCTTCTATTTTCCGCCAGTTTCTCAGCCACCGAAGGAAAACAAAATAACTTCAAGTGATGCAACTAAACCAAAGACCTTTCCAAGATGCATTAATTTTTGAAGAAAAAAAATTCCAAAAAAAATTACGGCTCCACTTGGTAACAAAAAAAAACATGAAAAAAAGGTTTTCTACGGATTTCTCATTTTTTTCACCAACAAACAAGCAGCTTCATTTGAGTCTAAAACTTAGGAAATTGAACCTGAGGAATCTGGGTGGTCTTGCCGCTACCGGTCTCACCGACAATAATGGTAGTGGCGTGAGCCTCAACCAAATATAGTATCGCAGTGCGGTACTTGTAAACTGGAAGCCTCTGCCTCTGCTTCTCGACACTCGCATAACCAAATCTAAAACACGCTAAATAAGCGTAAAGCAAAACATATAAGATGAACCAATATCACAACGAAGAATACCTAGAAGAGGAAGACGCAGAGGCAGAGGCCGACAAGAAGAGGACTCCTCCCTCTTCGTCCTCTACCAGGCGAGGCTTCTCGGTGCCAGGCTTCCAGAATTGCGACATTGTTGCCTGCTCTTTATGCTTTAACGTCGCACTGGCTTGGGGGAGTGGGGCTTTGAGACAGGACAGCTCGTCCTGAAGCCTGTAGGTGAAAAATCGGGGACTTCCGGATAAACAGATATGAGCCTTACCCGATTGGAGCGGGTCTGAAACAAATGCCAGCCCGATTTGCAAGCCTGAAAGGGTGAAACCCCGAAAAAAGCCCAAGCTTTTGGCATTCCTTTTTTTTTTTTCCCCTCTCTCTCTCTTGTTTTCATGTGAAACTGGCACTCATAACGGCATGCTAGCCCTGTAGGACATCACCCGCGTCACCAACTTCTCAAAGTTCTCGGTGTTCACTTCTTCCGCGACGTCACTTAGGTTGACTTTGTTTTTGTTTTGACTTTTTTTTTGGTTTAGGACTTAGCCGGTCGGCGGTCACAGGGTTTCAAAATCTTATTTAATAAAATAATTATAAAATAATATATTTTCATAAAATCATCTTCTTTATATAATATAAAAAATTCATTTAAAACATCAATTTTTTCACTGTTATAGATCAAAATTTTGTTCCTCAAATATCATCAATAAATATATCAACCGAAAGAAATTGTGATCGAAGCGTGCTTTCGAGACTGGTGAGATGGGGAGCGGTCCAGCTTCAAAGCGTGGCAAAGAAATTGTGATGACTGAAGTTTTGTCTGGGGAGAGTCCTATGGAAGGCTCTTTGGCAGAATTATTTCATATGGGCGATCCGGGTACTATACTGCCGGGGAAGGAAAAGAGGTCTTCTGGTGGTCGTTTTGGGAGGAAGTTGCTGGCCCAAAGGAAGAGGTTGGGAGCTGTGGAGTTGTTTGACTTACAAAAAGCTGAGAGGCGAGCCTTTCTATGCCCCCACCCCTTCCATGAAGCTAATATCTTGGAACTGTCGGGAGTTCTAGTTGGGCCCTCCGAGATATTGTGAAGAAAATGAATCCGACGAGAATTTTTTAATTGAGACTAAGATTGATTATAGTTTTGTCGCTAGTGTTATGAAGAATATTGCTTTTACTTATTTTATTTCTATACCTCCAATTGGGCATCGAGGAGGTCTCGTGTTTTGTTGGCATCCAGGTTTTCAATTACGTTTTATTTTACAATTTGAGCATTATTTTCATCTGGAAGTGGATCCCGATGGGGATGATCCTGTGTTTTTGTGCTCTCTGGTTTATGGACCGGTGAGGTGGAAGGAAAAAATTGTTTTTTGGCAGGAGTTGATAGAGTTTGGGAAGAATGTATTCATGCCCTGGATGTGTATGAGAGATTTTAATGAGGTGTTACGACAAGAGGAGAAGCATGGTGGCCGTTGTGTTTCGGCATCTACGTCGAGGGAATTACAACATTTTTATGAATACTATGGACTTTGTGGATTTAGGGTTTGTGGCTCAAAGTTTACTTGGTGTAATAAACGCCCAGATCTTACTAATATAAGGGAACATCTTGATCGCAGGATATCCAATATTCCTTGTAGAGTGGCGTATACTAGAATGCGGTGATTCAACATCATCCTCTCATTAATTCGGATCATTTGTCGTTGGTGTTGTCGTTGTATGGAGCAGTGTGCCTTTAAAGCCTTCAAATTTGAAGGCTTCTGGACAAGGGACCCATCGTGTATGGGAGTGGTTGCCAAGGCTTGGTCTCACGCTATAGGAGGGACGCCAGCTTATACTCTCTTTAAAAAAATAAGAGTCACACGATTTGCTTTAAGAAAATGGAATATGAGCAATTTTAGTAATATTCAGCAGGCTATCACGCATGTTAAGGACCATCTATCTTTGCCTTCCCTGACTAATTTTCAATTGGAATGAGACCTTCTTTGTGAGCTAAACGAGCATATGAGGTGAGAGGAAAATTTGTGGAGAGAAAAGGCTTGGGTTACATGGTTAGTTTCTAGTGAATTAAATACAAAATATTTTCATGCCTCTACAGAAATTCGCAAATGCAGGAGCAATATTTTGAAGCTGAAATCTGATAGTGAGGGTGGATTTCGGGGAGATCAGAAATTGGAAAAGAGTTGGTGAATTTTTATCAGCAGTTGTTCTTAACTAGTGATCCTGTGATACCGGCAAATTTGGAAAATTTAATCGAACCTATGATTTCGAGGGAGGAAAATGATATGCTTACAATGATTTTGGATGCGGATGAAATTTATAGCACCTTACGGAAGATGAGTTCGGAGGAAGCTCCTAGGCCGAATGGGATGACAGTTTTGTTTTTCAAGCATTTTTGGAAAGTGGTTGGGGTGGATGTGGTCCGTGCAGTTGAAGATTTTTTTTGTGACTGGGGTGATGCTTCCTAAGCTGAATAGTACAAATATTACTTTGATTCCAAAAATTGACAATCCTTCTAAGGTTAGTCAGTTTTGGCCTATCGGTTTATGTAATGTGTTATATAAGATTATTTCTAAAATTATGGTGGACCGTTTGAGAATGGTTCTTCCCAAGCTTATCTCCCTTTCCAACTTGTCTTTGTCTCGGGAAGAGCAATTCAAGATAATTATATTGTAGTCGCATAGATCTTTCATGGTATGAATCACAAACATGGTAGAGGGGGCTAGATGGCTATTACGACAGATATGAAGAAAGCTTATGATAGGGTGGAGTGCAGTTTTGTGTTGAAGGTGTTTGAGATGTTCGGTTTTAGTCCTATATGGCTTAATTGGATTAAGCAATGTATCTCGACTTCTTCATTTTTGGTCCTTATCAATGGGAGTCCATTTGGAAATTTTCAACCTTTACGTGGTATCCGACAAGGTGATGCTCTCTCTCCATATCTCTTTATTATGTGCTCTGAGGTGTTGTCCAGATTATTGCTCAGAAAGGAACAAAGAGGAAATCTCAAAGGTATTAAGGTGAGACGTGAGGCACTGAGATTCTCTCATTTATTGTTTGCGGATGACTTACTTTTATTTGCCCAGGCGACTTTCCGGGAGGCTACGAAGCTTGATGAATTTATTGCAAAATATATGAATTGGTCGGGGCAAAAATTAAATAGGGACAAATCATCGGTGCATTTTAGTAAAAAAATTTGGGGCCAAGCTATTTTATCTATTTTGGATAAGTTGAGATTAAAAAAGCTTCCACCGAAAGTCAAGCATTTTGGACTCCCATTGCTTTTTCCACGGGCTCAGATTAGGGATGTTAAGGATATTATAGAGAAATTTTTCTCCAATATCTCAGGATGGAAGGCGAAGACACTATCTCAAGCGGGGAGGATAGTAATGATTAAGGCGGTTGCTACTGCCTTACCATCATATTTGATGAGTTTCTATTTGTTGCCGCAGAATTGGTGTATAGAGATTGATTGAGCTTTGAAAAATTCCTGGTGGGGCTATTTAGATGAGAAAACTGGACATTTGTCGTTAAAGGCTTGGTTGTCAATCTGTTTGTTTAGGTGTGAAGGAGAAAAGCTTATTTCTCAAGCGGGTCGAGCATGCCTAATCTGGTCTGTGGTGTCGGCTTTTCCCACGTATTTTATGTCTAGCTTATTGCTGCCACAACGGTATTGCCAGGAATTAGACTCATTGCTGCGAAATTTCTGATGGGGCTTTCCTCAGGAAAAAAGAAGGAACTGTGTGCCTCGTGCATGGGCATCAATATGCTGGCCAGGGTTATTGTGTGAGTTGAAGATGGTGTGAGTGGTGAGATTACACGGTGAGGATCTCGTGAGCTTCATCGGACGACCGAGCTTAGGCTAGCGCATTAATGAGGCTATGACCCGAACGAAACCCGAAACCCGCAACCCGCAAATCTTCACACGCGGTCTCTGCCCCCAATTTCAGCCTTCGTCTTCAACTCCACCCCCCAATTTCAAATCGCCTCTCGCCCTAGCAGAGCTCCTCCAAATCGGCTCGCCGTCAAGAAATTCACTAAGCTCGCTTGGCCTGATCCAAAGCAGTTCGCCGTAACTACTCATTTCCTTAATGATTTGAACTCTCCAGTTTTACCGTTTTGTTCTTCAATTTTTTCTTCGTAGGGGTTTCCAATTTTGGACCGCTCTGTTTAATTAATGTTGCTATTCTACTTTGATTTTAATTTCAGGAGGAAGCTTCGGGGGTCGGGAAGTTGCGGCATAAAAGGCTCGCAAATTTGATTGGGTATTGCTGTGACGGTGATGAGAGGCTGCTTGTTGCGGAGTACATGCCCAATGATACCCTTGCCAAACATCTCTTTCACTGTATGGTCCCGCTATTTCTGGCTTAAATTTCACACTAATTCTTTCGGTAGGTAGTTTAATTTTAGGCATTCTTTTTTTGCTTTAGTTCTTAGGGGCAATCGTTTTATGTGATATTAACTAGCTTTGGACTATTTGGTGGCATATTAGTGAGATGCATGAAGGATAGACTCTTGGGGACCAGCCTTCGGAGTAGAGTTTGAGCTCCACTGCATTTGAAAAAATTGCCTGGATGAGAGGTTTTCCTTTATTAATTTGTCCAGGGATTTGTTGAGACAGTAGTGCGTGTGAAATTGATTATATATTTGCCATTTTGTCAATCTTAATTAATTATATATTTTCCTTATGTTTCCATGTATGTTCGTACCCTTTCCTTTTCTGAAAGATATTCATTCAAGAAACTGAAATTGGTTAAAAAAAAGTATAACAGCCATTGATCTGCCAGTTTGTCAATCTCATTTTAGTTCAATGACGTAATCTTCCTCCATAGCATTGGATATTTTGCTGAAATTTTTTTTTTTCCCTAAAATTGTTAACAAATTCCTCCCTTAACAAAACCTGCCTAAAGTTTGACGATGTAATTACCACTTCTTTGGCAGGGGAAAATTAGACAATTGAGTGGGCTATGCGTTTAAGGGTTGCTCTGTACATTGCTGAAGCATTAGATTATTGTAGTACAGAAGGTCGTCCGCTGTACCATGATTTGAACGCATACAGGGTTCTCTTTGATGAGGTGCTGTGACTAGTCTTTTAATTTAAGAACTGAACTGTAACCTGAATTTTGATATTTCTTTGACCAATGTTTTAATTAGGCTTTAATAGTTGTGATAGTTCTAGTGTATCAGACTTCTGTTGTTTGGGGGTATCTGTGTTAGTTTCTAAGAGCAGAAGTTGTAACATTGTGTATGGTTTTGGTAGAATGGTGATCCCCGTCTTTCATGTTTTGGCTTGATGAAAAATAGTCGGGACGGAAAAAGTTACAGCACAAATCTGAAACTTTCATTAAAATTTGGCTTCTCATCTACCTGTATCATTTCTATTTTCTCAGTTGGTACATAAACCTTGCTTCCCAGACCTTTTCTGAAACTTTCTAAGGATCCCAAATTAATAGCAGGACTAGTAAGAGACAAAACATCAGAACCCAAATTCGGTTTCTCAGCTGCTGCCACAGTCTTATGCTGATAAAAAACCACTATTACGGCCATATTGTGGTTGAGAGAACCAGAATCCTGTAAGGTTCGGATGCCAAACACTTAAAATCTATTTTAATGTACGCCTAAGTAGATTGTAACCCATGATGCACAAGGGCTCCCATCAAGCTTCGATCACTGGATTGCATCATTGGAGATTGAGTTGTGTTCCATCCTAAACCTTAACAAGACCTCTTCAAATCGTGATAGAGGAGGAAAGGTACTCAAACAAGGCTACAGAAGCCAGTAAAAAATTAGAAGGAATGTTAGCAAATTATACAATAATCCATACAAATTTCAAATAACTCAAAATTTTGCCAAAATGCGTCAGAAGCTTTGATAAAGCTACCATACGCTGTATATGTCCACTAATACAGTAGAGAATAACAGCATAAATGGAAAAACTCAGGCTTTACGACTAAAATTGGAGAAATTTCCTTACCGTTCCTAGAAACAGAGAAAATAGATTAAAGCAAATTTAAAATCTGACCTCTCTTCCACATTATGCTGGAACAGCCTCAACAAGCTTGTTGTAGCTACAGTGCGAGAAAATCCTAAAAGTACCCCGAGCATGTTGCCCATTTTCCAACTTCACCCCTTCCACTCGTTACACTGCGCAGTAGGCCTTGTCTTCTGCGTGCCGGCCTTCAATGGGCATGGCGTCTGTACGGGATGTTAAGAGTGGTAGAAACAATCAAATCTCATTGTTTCTTATAAGTAGAAACAATCAAATCCCATTCGATGCACATGAAGGAGTTGTAAAACGAATTGAAAAATGAGAGGAGAAGAAGAACCTGAGGGCTCGCTTTCTTCCCCAGATCTGAGAACACAGGGAGAACGGAGGTGCTTTCTTCGTCACTCGTCGAAATTTGAGGGGGAAAGGGCGAAATTTGGGGGAAGGATTCGGGGAGGAGTCGAGTTGTGTGAGATGGAGCCGGGTTGAAGGTTGTGCGGGTCGGGCAGGAACGACGGGTCATCTCATTAATGTGCTGGCGAAAATCCGTCCATCCAATGTAACTCATTTCATCCCCACCGTGTACTCACTCGACTCACACGACACTAAACTCACACTATAACCCACGCCTCAATATGCTGGCCTAAAGAAGTGGGTGGTCTGGGTTTTAGGCTTTTCTATGATTATAACCGTGCACTCATATCGAAGATTGGGTGGCAAGTTAGTACACAACGGGATAAGTTCTGGATTCGGGTGTTAAGAGCGAAATACTACAGTGATGAGGCTTTATCCATTCACTCTTCGTCTAGATGAGTATCCTGGTTGTGGCATGGGGTGCAACAATGTCTTCCTCTGTTGTCTAAAGGCTTACTGTTCTCTGTGGGAGAATTCTCGAATCTAAGTTGTTGGTTGGATCCTTGGGTGCCCAGTTTGCTGAACTACACCCCCACTCCTCGTGACTCAATGTTGTGTGAAAAGCAAACTTGAAGGTAAAAGAGTTGTTTGCCTCATCCTTGCCGAAATGAGCATGATGTTGCTAGCTGGACTTTGGCTGCTGATAATTCTTTTGCGGTGAAATCAGCGTATCTGAATATCCTTCAAAGCTGACCCCCTCGTTGCCTATTATCGGCTCTGAAAATTGGAAGTTTTTTTAGCGCCTAAAACTTCCAGATCGTATTAAACACTTCCTTTGGAGAGTAGTATGAAATTCACTACCAGTTCGAACTTTGGTGGCCAGAGTTATCCAGGAGGTTCCCCCGAGTTTCATTTGCTGTCAATTGTGTGAGGGTGCAGAGGAAACCACTGAGCATCTATTCATTGCTTGTCCGGTAGCTTAGAGTATCTGGCGAAGGGCTCCTTGGCCTCTTGACATGGTGGTTCTGATGAGCTTCTCTATGATTGATTGGATCAAGCTACTTCTTAATCCAGTCGGTCTTTTGGGTATCTGCACCTCGGATGAGCACTCTTTTGTGCTATTTGCTGTCATCGCCATGGATAATATTTGGTTTGCTCGAAATCAGAAGGTTCATACTAATACCCTGGTTGACCATAATATCATCTTTCAACGCATCAAGAGGAGTCACTTACAACACTTGATGGCGTAGGGTCAGAGAGCTAAGCAGGATTTGAAAATATGGCTTGCTCCCCCAGATGGTTTATTCAAGATCAACACTGATGCAACGATTAGGGATTCGTTTGTTGCTTTGGCTTGTATTTGCCATAATCATCTTGGCTCTACTATTTGGGCACGGTCAGAGATCTTTCATTGCATGTCTCCTTTCAAGGCTGAGACGCTGGCCATTCGAATGGCAGCAGGTGAGGCAAAGGCGAGGGGTTTGTCTAATGTGATGTTTGAGAGTGATTGCCTTCTTGCTATAGAAGGTATCTATGATCCCTCCTTGTTCTATGATGAGGATGTTGATTGCTGTCTTGAAGTCATTCGTGATATGGCGGTTGGGTACCCATCGTGGAGCTTTTCTAAAGTTTCACGCCAAGCGAACGCTTATGCGGATCATTTGGTTAAGTGGGCTATGGTTAGGAGGTCTTCCGGTTGTATTGTTTTACCTTTATTACCTGCCTTTTTGCTTAAGCACTTTGTTGTATTTGATCCACCTTGAGAATGGGTGGTTTCTCTTTAACGGTGGTTTTTTTATTGAAGCATCTTTGTTTAGAAAAAAAAAATGTGAAGGAGAACTAGGAATAAGACGACCAACAGAGGTAAATCAAGTGTTGATTGCTAAGTTGGCTTGGAAGATGATAAAAGAGAAGGATAGTTTGTGGGTGAGGGTGTTGAGTGGAAAATATTTGAAAGGAATGAACTTTTGGCAAGTGGCCTGGTGGATTTAGAAGAGTATTGTTAGAACTCGAGAGGTGTTGAAAGCGGATATGTGCTATTAAGTGGGACCAGACAAAGAAATTTTCTTACAATATGATCCGTGAGTGCCATCAGTTCCAATATTTATACCGTGTCTACGGTAGGAGGGTGAAGGATTGCGGAGTAGAATGACTGTGAGGGAGCTGTTGTTAGATGACAAGCGTAGTTGGAATAGTGTAGAGGTTTGGAGATTTTTTCACAAGAGTATGCCAGTGACATCCTCAAAGTCAACGTGGCTGGTGCAAGTGTAAAGGATAAGCTTTTTTGGACGTTGGAGGCATCTTGAGATTTCTCTGTAAAGTCGATGCATAGGGCATTGGTGGGGAAGCGTGCAGGTGGCCACGAATACATTGAATTTCTATGAGTGGAGGGATATTTGGAAGTTGCTCATGCATGACCGACTGGAAATGCTGATTTGGAAGGTTGTTTGGAACATGTTATCGACTAAATCTAGAGTAGCAGAACGAATTGAGAGTAGCGGTGATAATAGATATGCTATGGTTCTTTGTTCTTTGTGCAGGGAGCAGTTTGAAACTATCCACCATTTGATGCTCGAGTGTCTGTTTAGCAGAGCCATTTGGAGTGAATCTCCATGGCAGATTGACATTTTAAGTTTTGGATCGGGCTTGGTTGGGGATTGGATCAAGACAATTTGTCATCCACGTCGGTATATTGGAATCTTATTGGAGGAGCAGCACAGGTTTCAGCTCTATGCAGCCAATACGATTGACATGATTTGGGCAGCACGAAATCGCGTGGTCCATGAGGGGTTGCGTTGTGAGATGAGTGAGCTACCTTATCGAGTTAGTAAGCTCCATTTGGAGCACTGGGATGCGTGGAAACATAAAGTGCAAACTGCAGGGAGAAAGCACGTATGGCAACCTCCGCCTGCTGAGATTGATAAGGCATATGTTGATGTGGCTGTGCGGGATGATTTTGCTATTGTTGCTGCCATTATTTGGGATCACTTGGGTGCTGTTAAAGGGTCTACTTTTTTTAAAGTAGAGGATGTCCAGCCGTTGGAAGGTGAGGCGATGGCAATAAAGTTAGGTGTGGAGTTTGCTCAGCAAATGGGCTTCAATGTTGTTATTCTAGAAGGTGATTCGGAGTTGGTGATAAAAGCGATTCAAAGTTACCATGTACGCTCTTAGTGGAGGATCCATCATACAATTCAGGAGATTGGTGAAGTTTTTTGTAAGATGAAGAGTTGGGAAGGTGTTCATGTTCATCGAGTTGCACATGAGGCTATGCATCACCTTACTCGTTGGGCCGCCGCCGAGTTTAGGTTGAGAGGCAATCCCTGTAGTTGTAAGCATTTTCTTGATTTACCTTGATTGTATGCTGGCACGGAACCGCCTTAATGTTTCGTTTGTTGCGTGTGGTTGTTTAAATAAGACGAAGTTTTGATTAAAAAAAACAATCAAGTCAATGACATATTGCACCCTTCAACTACCAATATTAGACATTTTGTACCCTCCTTCTTGACAATAATATCCTTGAAAACTTAATGAATTGACAACGATATCTTCAATATATGCAAAGTGGTCAAGGGCATTATCATTATTTTAGTCTAAAACTTTGATAGAGAGTGCAAAGTGTTTAAGATTGATAGTTAGAGGACGTAATGTGTCAAAACTGGTAGTTTATGATGCAAACTGCAAAAATTATGGTACTTCGTGGGTGAAAAATGTATTTTTTCCTTAATTACAAGTGAACCATTTATTGTCATGAGCTGAGCATTAAAACCTTAACATTGATTTGTTAGGAAATAAAATTTAAAATGCGTACCCCCAATCCTTAAACTACTATATATATAATATCACGTGCCTTTCACTATAAACTACGAATAAAACTCTAATTTGTGCTCTATTACAATTAATTTCATTGTTAAAACTGTGTCATACTGGATCACCAGTACCGGTAATCTTGTTTTGATTTTAACAATTAGATCTCAGCGTTATACAAGTAAACACTTATAGTATTAATTTGGGTATATCTGATTAATTTATTCGTTACACATTTAAAAAAACGAATAAATTATAATGTCTGGTGCAATTTTACTTAAGTTTTAGACTTATATGCTTATCTCAAACTAAACTCTAGAGCGCATGCATGTGCTATATATCTCTGTACGTAGAGCCCTCCACGCTACACAATGAACCAATAACATGATTTTGTTCTATGAATAAGTAATCGTATTAAATAGAGAAAAAGTAGAAGATATCTATCTATATAATTAGGTGCAAACCAAGTAAAAGGTACTATACGTACATCGCCCGAATTTTGCAATGACAACTACGACTGATTCTTCTTTGGACGAAACTATGCATCTTCTGGGGAAGTCATGTAGACTACAATTTTGAATAATAATCCAATAAGAAAAATCGACCCCCTTGATTACTGGGCTGGTCAAGTCAAAATGTACAAAATAATTCCACGCTGATCATTCCCAGCTGTTGCTTGTTCTCCCGTGAGCATCAATCACAGATATTAAGTACAAAATATCCTATAGAAGAAAAACCATGTCCATATATATATATATATATGGACATATATCAACCGTGTCCATATATATATATATATATATATACCAATGCCTTTTAAGAGAGCATTTATTTTCCTTTTGCTTTTGTTTTTTGGTTAATTTCGTGAAGACAATTATCAGTCGCTAAATTCAATGGCTTTTCTCGTTAGCAGTAACGTAGTTCTAATTAATTTTTGCCGCCTCTTTCCCATACTGGTTTGCTTTCTTCTCTTACTCTCGGATGGAGGCGAAGCTGCAAATACAGAGAAAGTTACAAATATCGGTGCCATCGTTGATGTCAGTTCCCGAGTCGGGAAAGAAGAGAAAACGGCCATGGAAATCGCCGCTGAAAACTTCAACCACCATTCCAAGACTCAAAAGCTATCTCTCCATTTTAAGGACCCCAGCAAACTAGACCCCCTTCTACTAGCTTCTGCTGGTAAGTTAATTTTGTGGTGATCATGGTGATAACCGGGATATATTTCCGAATTTGTGGTTATGGATTGTTCTTTTTATTTGTTTTGACTTTTTGTTATAAGTTGCATAGAAATTGTAAGTAATGATCGAATCCACGAGCTCATCCTCGGTTCAATATCGGTAGAATTAATCTCTTATTTTTCTTGCAGCCGAAGAGCTCGTTAGAGAAAAAAAAGTGGAGGTGATGGTTGGCATGAATAAATGGGAGGAAGCAGCTCTGGTGGCTGCGGTTGGAAACCAGGCTAAAGTTCCAGTTGTTTCATTTTCAGCTCCTGCCATAACCCCACCACTGATGGAACGCCGTTGGCCCTTCTTGATACGAATGGCGAATAACGATTCTGCTCAAACGAAATCCATTGCAGATCTTGTCCGGGCGTACAATTGGAAAAGGGTTGTAGCTATTTATGAAGATGATGCATATGGCAGTGACTTGGGGAGGTTAGCTCTTCTATCTGAGGCTCTCCAGGACGTTGACTCGGAGATTGACTACTGCTTAGTTCTTCCACCAGTTTCTTCTGTGTCTGATCCAAAAGAGTATATTCTCGACGAGCTGTTGAAGCTACGGCAAACAACTCAATCTCGGGTTTTTATTGTTCTTCAGTCATCGTCATCGATGGTGACTCATTTGTTCAGAGAAGCTGAGAAAATAGGAGTTAAGGGCAGAGACTCGGTTTGGATTGTGGCGGAAAGTGTCACAAGTGATCTCCTGGACTCGGTTAACGACTCTGTTTTATCCTCCATGCAAGGTGCTTTGGGGATCAAGACCTACTATTCTAGTAGTAGTAAATCCTATAGGGACTTCTATGCCCAGTTCTCAAACAATTTCCGAGCAGAGTATCCTGAGGAAGCTAATCCCACGCCAGGAATTTACGCTCTACGAGCATACGACAGCATTATTACCATTTCAAAGGCCACGGAGAGAACAAATGGTAACACCAGTAGCCCAAATACGATGTTAGCGAATATACTAGCAAGCGATTTCTCTGGTCTAAGCGGCAAGATAAGTTTCAAAGATGGAAAGCTATTGCAAAATCCTACGTTGCGAATTGTAAATGTGCCTGGGAAGAGATACAAACAAGGAGACCAGCAAAACAAGAGGTATGAAGAAATATACTTTTGGACACCAGAGGAAGGCCTCGTGGAGGAGAAATCTAGAGAGAAAACCGCACAAGGATTGTCTGGTCGTGTAATTTGGCCCGGGAACCTAAAGAGAATTACCCCAAAAGGCTGGGCAATGCCTACTGAAGAGAATCCGTTGATAATTGGAGTTCCCGGTAATACTTCATTCCCGAAGTTTGTCAAGGTAGACTACAGCGATAACCCGGAAGCTTATGATGGTTGGTGCATTCAAGTTTTCAAGACGGTGCTAGCTAATCTGAATTATCCACTGCCATATGAATTTAGGCCCTACAATGGTACCTATGAGTCACTGGTTCGCGGTGTCGCCAACAAGGTAACAACTTCAGCTTCATATACCAATCATTTAGTTTCTAATTAAATCTCCTTGTTGATAATCTGTCGTGAATGACACTAAACAAATAAGCTTTCCCCTTACCTCTTTTTCTGTCCAATTTTTTAGTTCTTTTAAGTGTTCACATATATGCGTGAGCTTAATTATCGAAATGTTGTGTCATTGTTTACAACAAACAAAATGAACTTTGGGCGTGGTATTTGGAATTGGACTTTGGGCGTGGTAATTATCCCCAAGGCTAATGAAGTAAGACCATTGGCTGGGTGTTTCACTTATATCCAAAGATCGCGCTTGTTGCTTTCAATAGGAAGTGATTTCTGACTTGCCCTTCAAGAACAATCCTGCAAGACTTTTCCAATGGTTTGTGTGGGTTTGAATGGATTCTCTTCAAAGAGACGAGAGGCCGCTTGCAACAGTGAATCTTTGAGTAAAGTCAGCTGTACATAAAACCCGCAACAAATTTCTCATTTGATTATTATTTTCTTCAATTTCCAATTAAAACCTCTTGTTCCTGATAAAGACCACGCTTTTCATGTGGATCGAAACAGACGTATGATGCTGTCGTAGGGGACCTAACCATATTAGCCGAGAGATTGGAATACGTGGAATTTACTCAGCCGTATGCTGAGTCAGGGTTGTCCATGATCGTTCCCGCAACTGAGTTGTCCGCGTGGATGTTTTTGAAGCCTTTCACCTGGAAAACGTGGTTGATGACTGGTGCCATGATAATTTACACAATGCTTATAGTTTGGTTCTTGGAGCATCGATTCAATCCTGAGTTCAGTGGCCCATGGAAGAAACAAATTGGCACCACGCTTTGGTTCACATTTTCCACCCTCTTCTTCGCTCACAGTAAGTAGCATATGTCCAACATTATGATAAGTATTGTATGGTGCTAATTATGCAGAAGCCACAGAGATGGATTTTATAAGAAAACCATGCACTTAATTAACAGCAAACAACATGAATTTTCTAATCAATGCTTTTGAACGGGATGGTTGCCCTTTTTTTGATGACCCAGAACCAGCCTTGAGTTACCCCCTGGTCTATGATCTTTTTGCAGGGGAGAAAGTTTATAGCAACTTTACTCGGGTGGTGGTGATCGTGTGGCTCTTTGTTGTGTTGATCTTAAGCTCAAGCTACACTGCTAGTCTGTCTTCAATGCTCACATTGCAAAGATTAGAGCCAGGCATAGATATCGAGTCGCTAAAGAGCAGCAACTCACCAGTTGGTTGCGATGGTGATTCATTTGTAAGGAATTACCTTGTGAATGTGCTCGGATTTGATTCGAAGAACATCGTTATACTTACGAACGAATCTCATTATAAAGCGGAATTCGAAAGCAAGAAGATAGCTGCTGCCTTTCTTGAACTTCCATACCAGAAAGTTTTCATCAACAAATATTGCAAGGGATTTACTGCCTCCGCACCACCTTACAGATTTGGGGGATTTGGCTTTGTGAGTTCGAATTACAACTTCTGCACTTTCAGTTTCTACATAAGTACTACTTGTCAATACTACTACAGATTAGCGTTGGCTATCAATGAATTCTTTTAAACTTTCATGCGCTTTCTTTAGAACCTGAAATCACGATCAGAAAAGGGCTCTCTTTTTAGGCGTCTAATTTGCTTGAATTAGACTTCTCCAAAATGATACTTATGACATGTCTCTTTAAAAATTCTTTGCAGAAAAAAGGCTTTGTGACAGTTCAGAATGAAACGAAACAAGAGAAAATAATACTTAATTAACTCAATGTTGACTCCTCATTTGTAAAGTACAGTAATTATTAGAATCTTAAACATTAATGTACTAGGTCTTTTACAACATGCCTATTTATTGATCAGATTGTGGATGCATGCATTGTCACTTATCAGCTATCTTAATGATCGGATATTTATTGACGTGAGTATAATTTATATAAAAGAAATAATAGGGTTAGGGTGCTAATATATATATATATATATAATTAGTAATTTGTGAGAACATTGTAAATATGTGTCATTATGAGGAAGTTGAACATGAAGTTTCTCAGGAAACAATGCCGTAAAGTTTGAGCAAGCTTTCCATGCAAGGGGCTTAAAGCTAGCTAGTTCATGTTTTCTAGACGTGATCATTCATCAATGAAGTATTTGCTTATTTTCAGAGAATGGTCTCTGCAAATAGGTGATTGTCCTTTTAATTTCCTGTCTATATTTATCAGCCATCTCAGAATATCATAATTAGGAAATAATTTTTTTTTTCTAACAGGTATTCCAGAAAGGCTCTCCAATAGCCAGGGACTTCTCGAAAGCAATTCTAAGGCTATTAGAAGACGGCAAGATGAAACTACTTGAAGATAAATGGTTGATTCCCTCAAATGAGTGCGCAGATGCAACATCTGGTAATGCCCAAAGTTTGAGCCTCCAGAGCTTCTGGGGTCTCTACCTTATATCTGGCGCCATTTCGGCCATTTGTTTTCTACTGGCATTAATCCGCTTACTAAGAAATTATCGAAGAGATCAGCAACAGGCATACGAATTTGGCAATGCAACTCCAAGTGATCATAGAAGTGCTTGGAAGAAGGTGGTTAGATCACTTGCAAGATACTTTTATAATGGAGAAATCAAAGTCAGTCCAGAGAGAGCTCCAACTTTTAATGCTCGCACAAGGGATGCAGATGAATGGGGTTCTTCAAGTAATTGGGAATACGTGAGCACTTCTGACATTCTGGACAGTACTACTGATCAGGTCTCCACACCCGCTGAAATTGAAATGGCTCCATAGAATGAAGAATTTATGTGCGAACTATACCCAAAATGAAAAAAATGTATATATAATATAGGTGCTAATTGTCATGTTGACAGCAATTCATTTCAGTCATTGCTAATATTCCAAGTGAAAACAACTTGGTGTAATAATAGAAAGTAAGTAGGGATCCATTTCACCATTTATTCGAAAAGTCACGAAAATGCGAATAGATCAATTTTATTTTTATTTATGCTTAACAGGTTTTTATTAGCGACAATATTATAACTGAATGGTCACACAAAAACAAGAAGAAAATGTGTACTAGTCCTCGTTGTTGGTTTGTGAGAAGTTTGACATGATCTGCTTATCTTCCTGCGCTGCATACCAAAGTCAAAGAAATGAAATTACATGCCCACTTTCCTTCCATTTGCGCGTTTTCTGAAATATTGCCCATTTATTTAGTTGTGGTGCGTAATTAGCCAAAGATCCATGCTAACCAACTAAAGCCAAACCAGTAGCTAGTCCCCCGTCCCAAAAATTTGCTCAATGGCCTGCCTATTGATGACAGTTAGCAAAATTAATCCAAGATTCTTCCCGTTACTCATCTCTTTTCTTCTCATTCTCTCCCATGGAGCTGAAGCCGCCATTGCTAAAAAAGTTATGAACATAGGTGCCGTCATTGATGTAGATTCTCGTATGGGAAAAGAAGAGAAAACCGCCATGGAAATTGCAGTTCAGAACTTCAATAACAATTCAAAGGAGATGAAGCCGCCATTGCTAAAAAAGTTATGAACATAGGTGCCATCATTGATGTTGATTCTCGTATGGGAAAAGAAGAGAAAACCGCCATGGAAATTGCGGTTCAGAACTTCAATAACAATTCAAAGACTCACAAACTGTCTCTCCATGTTCGACATCCAGCTAGAGTCACTTCCGTCGGTTAGTAATCTCTATAATTTACCCCATCTCTATAGCTTCTCTGCAAAACTGTTGGTGACATTTACACAGATGTAAATCTGAACTCTTGTTGCAGCTGTAGAGATGATTAGAGAGAAGAACGTGGAAGTCCTTATCGGGTTGCACACATGGCAGGAAGCAGTTCTGGTAGCCGATGTGGGAATTCAAGCTCAGGTTCCCGTCATTTCGTTTGCAGCACCAGCCATCAACCCACCTCTAATGTCACTTCGTTGGCCTTTCTTGATACATATGGCCAGTGAAAAATCTAGTTTAGACCCTAACAACACTTAGAGACGGAAAATATGTGTTTTCCCTCTAATAAACAGATCAATAACAATTTTAAAACATGTTCTAAAAATCGTTCAGCCTAGATATGCATAATAATCAACTCAGTCAACAAATAGGCAGCGGAAAATTAAATAAACTTCAATCACACAAAGAGACACGAATTTGGTGACGAAGTGGAAAACCTTTGAAATACCATTCAAAGGAAAAACCACTCCGGGCTATCAGCCACCTAGAATCCACTAAGAATAAAACCTTACAAACAGTGATTCAGACACAGGCAACCCCTGTTGCTTGACTCTGACAACCCTGATGTAATAATCTAAGTCTCCCTGCTTAGACCCGCTCCATGCGGCATTCCCCTCAAACCTTTGAGGATCTTCTTATGAATTCTTCACCGAACACTCTTGTTCTTCAGCACCCCTTCAACACCATGAAGGTTACAAAGGTATTTGATCAAAGAATCGAGAGAAACTTGTCAATCTTGAAGCACAACTCTTATGGGGTTTTCTCTCAAGGATGGAGGCACAAAACTGCTCAATAGAAGCCTCAACACCCATTAGGACGGCCTCCCACGAAACCTAGTAGGGTTTCCTAACCGTTCAAAAGGAAATTTCAAAAATTCAGGGATTTTTGAAATTCGCCGGAAGTCGCTCAAGCGCTGGTCAAACGCTTATGTTTCTGTCTGAAATTTGCACTAAACGCTCGAGCGCTTGTCTAACGCTGAGACTCTGTTTGCATTTTTTCAATGGTCGCTCGAGCGCTCGTCTAACGCTGGTCTAACGCTGAGACTCTGTTTGCATGTTTCCAAGGCCGCTCGAGCGCCTGTTGAACGCTGGTTGAACGTGATGAAGATTTTGGACACACCATCAACTCTAACTCTTGAACAAATGTGGGAACCAAAATTACAACTCAATCAAGACATATTTTGACACAAAATTTTGCCAATACAAAATGCGCTAACAGCCAGAAACGGTTATGAGAAAATAAAATGTATTGCAGATATTGTTCATTCGTACAATTGGTAGAGGGTCGTAGCCATTTACGAAGATGAACCATATGGCGGTGATTCCGGCAAGTTAGCACTTCTATCCGAAGCTCTACAAAATATTGGTTCGGAAATTGAGTACCTTTTGATTCTCCCACCATTTTCTTCCATGTCTGATCCGGAGAAGGCTGTCCAGGAAGAGCTGATTAAGCTGCTGAAAATACGGTGTCGGGTTTTTATCGTTCTTCAGTCCTCATTAGAGATGGCGAATTATTTGTTCACATAAGCTAATCAGATGGGACTTGTAGCGAGAGACTCATCTTGGATAGTTGCAGACAGCGTTGCGAATTTGCTGGACTCCGCGGACAACTCTATTATTTCTTCCATGGAAGGTGCATTAGGAATCATTACTTACAATTCAGAACTAAGCAATTCTGAGTATCTTGATTTCTATACCCAATTCCGCAGAAGTTTCATAACTGAACATCCAGAGGAAGATAACCGCAACCCCGGAGTATATGCTCTACGAGCATACGATAGCATTGGAATTGTTGTCCAAGCGATAGTAAGAAAGCCTAGTAACTCCAGTAGTCCGAAGACGTTGTTAGCCAATATGTTATCAAGCAATTTTTCTGGTTTAAGTGGTAAAATACAATTTGAAGCAGGGCAGATTTCGGATACTTCTTTATTGAGGATTGTAAACGTGGTCGGGAAGAGATACAAAGAGATCGACTTCTGGACGCCAGAATTTGGATTCGTGGAGAACCCTTTTATAGAGAACGATGAGAAGAACAATGGAAGTGGTAATATTTTTTATAACAGAACCACTTTAGCTGGTCCAGTAATTTGGCCAGGGAACTTGAAACGGACCCCAAAAGGTTGGGAGATGCCTACCGACGCAAAGCCACTGAAGATCGGAGTTCCAGGTAGAACAACATTTGACAAGTTTGTGAGAGTTGAGTATAGGGAGAAACCGAATGAGAATAGATACGATGGTTTCTGCATTCAGATTTTCTACGAGGTGCTAGAACTTTTGGATTATGATTTGCCTTATGAATTCGACCCATATAATGGCACGTATACCGATCTGGTTTATCGTGTCTATAATAAGGTAACAACTTCTTCTCTGCAATTATCTATGGGTTTTACCATTAAAAACGACAATTCCCTATTTGAAAATCATTTGGTTCTGTTCTGATTTTGGTTTGTAAATCCGGTAACTCCTTGGTTTTGAATCTTTATCTAGAACTCACACAGCTTGTATCATGTCCTTTTTCCATTTCCATTTTTTTTCCTCTTTTACTTGGTTAGAATTTTTTGTTCTGATAGATTGTATGCTTGTCATGGATCCATTGAAAGACTTATGATGCTGTCATTGGCGACATTACCATACTAGCCGACCGGTTTCAGTACGTCGAGTATACTCTTCCATACACTGAGTCCGGTTTGGCGATGATAATTCCAGCAAAACCTGAAAGATCGGCGTTGATGTTCACCAAGCCTTTCACCTTGGAAATGTGGGTAGTTACTGGTGCCATCTTGATATACACCGTGCTCATAGTTTGGCTCCTGGAGCGCCAATCCAATCCAGAATTTAGTGGCCCATGGAAGAATCAGATTAGCACTGCACTTTGGTTTACCTTCTCGTCTCTGTTCTTTGCCCACAGTAAGTATCAATTTTAGTATAGAGCCAATGACATTCTATTATGCTCTGTTGAAGTCTGACTAATATAATTCACCCGCATGCATTCCCTAATAGAATTTTTAAGAAAAAATCCACAAGAGGCTTCTGAATAGAAACCTTGCTTTACTTATCAGTTGAAAGCGCTCATAGGGTATGGTTTCATGTTGCAGAGGAGAAATTCTATAACAACCTCACACGCTTGGTGATTGTAGTGTGGCTCGTTGTCGTGTTGATTCTAACCTCGAGCTACACAGCTAGTTTGTCTTCAATGCTCACAGTGCAACAACTGCAACCCGATGTTACAGACATCGAGTGGTTGAAGAAGAACAACATGAAGGTCGGCTGTGATGGCGATTCTTTTGTTAGGAAATACATGGAGGATGTGCTTCAGTTTAAGTCCCAGAATATCGTGAATGTCGACAATGAATACAAATACCCAGGGGAATTCAAAAGCAGCAAAATATCCGCTGCCTTTCTTGAACTCCCATATGAGAAAGTTTTCCTCAATGAATACTGCAAGGGATACACCAGCACCACACATGCCAGCAGATTTGAAGGATTGGGCTTTGTGAGTAGTAAATGAACTCTTGGCCAAACCTTAATGAATTTTATTACACTACTGAGTTGACTATCCTGCAATCCCCTTCCCCACTCTCCCGAATCCCTCCCCACAAAAGAATATTCAAGTAAACTAAAAAATGTGTGGTGCTAAAGAGAAAACTAGACATACAAACATATGTTAGGTATCCAGTAAAGCAACCGCACCTTATTAGATTCACTGCTTTGTCTGCAATACATGTATAGTGGATTTTTGTTTGTGGGTTTTCAATATAGCCAATTGAAAGTAGTTAAAACCTGTTTCACCTGCTACCAAAAAAAGCTAATGACATCTTCTTTTGCCTCTCAGGTCTTCCAAAAAGGGTCGCCTATGGCCAGGGATTTTTTTGCAGCCATTTTGAAGTTGTCAGAGAATGGAGAATTAAAATCATTGTAAGACCAATGATTAACTCATTCAGACCAGTGCTCAACCAACATAACTTCCAGCAAACCTGAAAGCCTAGGTTTCCAAAGCTTTTGGGTTCTCTATCTAATATCCTTTGCCACCTCTACCATTTGTCTTCTAATATCCCTAGTTCACTTATCAACAAGTCATCCCCAAGATCATGATGCTTACGAAGGGAATGAAACTCCTGGTGATGACAGCTTTTGGAAGAAGGTTTTTAGACTAGCAAGATACTTCCATATCAACAATCCAGGAAGAGCAACAATTCTTGCAGACACACCGAGTACAACCGAAGGCAGAGCGAATGTAAATGAATGCTCTTTAGAGGTGGAAATTCATGAGCCTTCTGACACTGTAAACCATCGTCACCGCCTGCCAGCATAAATTAGATTTCTATGGACTTCTAGTTTTTAGGGTGAAGATATGGACTCCTGATTGTTAAAGGAATACATGTAGAAATGAAGCAGAGACTAAAGGCTGCATTTCTTTCGACCTAAAGCGTTGTATATCGGCTAATATCTTCACAATGACTCTCAGAAACTTTTCCTTTGTTTGTATCCATTATAAAGTATTACCATTTGTATGTAATTGTAATGAATGTAACATGGACTCATAGAGAAACCAGAAAAAAGAAAAATAAAAGAACTATTATATAAGGGGAAAAAAGCAGGATGGCCATTAATTGTTCTACAAGGAGAAAAACATAAATCTACAAAGATTAAAAGGAAAAAAAAAATCCGTCATCACAAGCATATAGCCCATTTGACAGATCATCGAATGCATTTGTCTCTCATGATAAGCCCAATAAGCACAAGCAACCGCTCAACTATGCATCCAAATGCGTTCCCATCCAAATGGCGGCCATTTTGGGCCGTCCTCTGAGAGGGTGTTCGGTTACCTAAAAATCTTTAGGATTTTTTGAATTCTCACAATACAAAATATTTTACAACCAAACATCATTTTTAACTCCACATAAAAATAACTACAACACAAATACCAATAAAATTAATATCACATAAAAATTCTCAAAATACACCTAAACCGAACAACCTCTTAGAAAGTCTTCCGGTATTCATTACTCAGTGTGACTGTTTCTGTTGACACTTTTGGCCTGTATCCGTATCGAATTCTGTATTGAAACTGTTTCTGTTGACACTTCTGGCCTGTATCCGTATCGATTTCTGTATTGAAATGTGACTTTTTTTTTTCTAAGCCAACGATTTTCATAACTGCAAAAAGGGGTACATTAGGGGGGTCAAATGACCAGTCCACTTCAGAGATATCAGAGGGAATACTATTTACAGGAATAAAACCACAAAAATCATGCAAACTAGCCCAGAGCATGCGCCAACTTGTTCTGACGCCTGGACACCCACTTCCATGCCAAGAAGGGTGGTTATCCAAGACAAACCGAATTTGTTTGGCATCATCAGCGATAAGTTCCTCTGGAAATAAATTTGGGTCACAAATAGCTTGGTAAACCTGTAGAGAATCCCCTTCAAAATACAAATTTGCTGAAGAAAGTGTGAGAGCTACATGACAGGCAAACAGAGCAGCTTTCATCTCAGCTACCAGGGGATTAGAAGTTTGGATAATGCCAGTCCATGCCCTAATGATGTTTCCTGCATGATCTCTGCAAACAACCGCAAGTAAGGAACGATGACTTCCACATGCTATATCAAAATTCAAGTTCCAAGCATCATCAGGGGGAGGTATCCATCGCAGCTGAAGGGATGCCTCCTTTTCTCCCGGGGCCTGAATGTGATCTGTAAATCTCCTTTTCATTGATGAGATGGCAACCATAGGGTCTGGATTAATACCCTCACGGGCCACTTGATTTCGAAACCACCAAATAGTATCTGCGACGAGGGCAACTTGTAAAATAAAGTCTTTTGTATTGGATTTGTCTAATAGAAGCTCCCTAGATGGATGCATTAGGATCCTAAAGCAATGTGCTGCAGATAAGCCAAGAAATGCAGTAGTATGCAGAGACCAGTATGCTTCACGCCAAAGTATTTGGGCAAAAGGACAATGCAAAAACAAATGTTCCATTGTTTCAGGTTGAGAATTGCAGAGATGGCAAAGAAAACGATCGTCAGAATAATTCTCAGATCAAGATCGCATTCTAGATTTGATTGGCAGGGCACCAGCAGCTATTTTCCAGAGCACTAATTTAAGACGGTCTTGAATTTTCAAAGACCAAAGTTTTTTCCAATCAGCCCGGGATAAGGAGGCAAAGGAGTGTTCCCATCAAACTCTAACCCTCTTGTCTTCATCAAGCAATGTTTGTTTGGGGCATATCGTAGAACAACTTGTGAGCGAAACATAAATCTCTGTTTTTCCTATTACCCAGCTAAAATTCTGTTTGCAGAGCACCTAATTTGATTGCCCGGCATTTGGAAAATTGGATACCGTAACCTGGAAGAACTTCTGACATTAACATTGTGATTACGTCCTATAATTTTGATAAATCTAAATAAATAATAATAAAATAAGCATTATTTCCATCCAATCATCTCTTTCCATGGTAATAAATATAAAAAAATTATTTAAATCATCTCTCTACTTTTAACTCTCTTAAAATACTTCAAAATTTTGACAAACACTTCGAATTATTAAGAAAGTCTTTTTAATTAATTTCGGGGAAATACCAAAGAAAGCTATTGTTTGCAGAACAGACACATATGGTTAACCAGACGAAACCTCCCTTCTTCGTTTTTTTTTTTGGGTTGTTGTTAAGATTACAGAGTCCAACTTAACAGGGGTGCTTTTTTATCCTTGTCAATTCTAGGAAGATAGCTGCTTCGAACGTCTTGCCGAGATTATTGTTAAATCATGAGCTTGAAGATTCGCACTACGATTAACATGCTGGATAGTCCAGATTGGTCCTCCCTTCCGTTCATTGCCTTGACAAGAATCCCTTAGTCAACAATGCACGGCCATACACAAAGGACTACAATTCCCCCAACCTCAAGTTTCATTGCAGTTTCCAAAAGTCGCTCCTCTTACCTCTTACATGCCCGCCCCACTTGGTTTTCGTAGTCGTTGGTCCTCTCCCAACACTCCAGAAGGTTAGCTTCTGGATATTTCTTTTACGTATACGTACATCGTTAAGCAAAGATCTCATTCAATGTAACTTGAAGAAAACGAGGACTAATTCGAGAGCATGCTTTGGAATTGCTGGTAGAGAAAGCTGTGTGATTTACAACGATATAGAAGTTAGTACGTATTGCAAGCCAAATAAATATTTGGGGACTATATAGTTTCACATGTCACCATTCTTCCGTCTCCTACTATCTACATGCGTGGCACAGGATTACTCACTCATAGGCTCCATTGGGTTGACCGTCGAAAGAGTGAGAAGAGAATCTTTGTATAAGATTTAGAGGGAGATGGAGACTTGGAGTAGCAGCCAGCAGGTAGGGAGAGGAAAGAGAAGAAAGGTGGTAGCTGCCAGGAAAGGGAAAAGTATCCTCCCTCAAGAAGGATCACAATCCTGCCGACGACAACCTGTAACGTACTTTAACTATATTTTAACAAACATTTAAAAAATGTCGTAGATATATTAAATCATTAAAGGAAGATTCTTGGAAGTCTATTCAGTATTTAACCAAGAAAAAGAACAAAAAAAAAATCCAATGGACTTGTCTTTTTGAAATGGGTTCGTTTTTGTGAAAGTAAAAAAGTTCATCTTCATCAGCTTAATCTAACTATGTAATTAGTTTAATCTAGCTTTAAAAAGCACGGATTAATTAGCAGTAATTATGTTCGGAATTTACTCAGTTAGAGTCCGACGTACGAAAGCCTGTTTCAAATGTTTTAGAGGCTACGAGAATGAGATCTGAAGTCAAACCTTTCCGGATTGAAAAGTCTTGTGTGTCATATATTTTACGTACACTGCTCTCACATGCGGGAGAGAGGATCCCCTCCTCCGGATGTTCGGAAAGTCGTTCAGTCAGACATTCAATGGTCGGGATGTCTAGACAGCGTCTTGTTCGGGCTATCCGGAGAGACCCACACTCTTCCGCATCCCGACCATTGGATGTCTGGCTAGATGGCTTCCAGTTGTCCAGCCGGATATTCGGAGGGGATTGCAATCCCGACCCCACATGCAGACCACTAGAATGAGATCTGAAGTCAAACCTTTCCAAATTGAAAAGTCTTTTTATTTTTTATTTTTTTTACGTATTAAGAATACAGGAGGGGCTCGACTGCCCTTGCGTATTTCATGGACATGTTGAATCGAGCCACTTCTACCACATGCTGGCGGTCATTTCCGCATGACTAGGTATATACTCACTAAATTATAGCTGCTAGCGTGTGAAGGGGGTAGGGAAGGAAGGATGTGCTTACAAGATTATTCGAGTCACTTTCACTGAAGCCTTCTTTAATAGTTAACAATAAGCTTGTTTGCATTCAAATAGCTTGGCTGCTTGACGTTGATTTAATAATTTATTATTCTATATTTTAACAGCTTATAATTGACTAGACAAATATGTTTGATTGGAAAGGAAACCAAATTAAAAAAAAAAACATTTTAGTTTTGACTTCAAGACCATTTCCACCGGCCAAATATTGGCTTTGAACGTGGCAGCATATTGCCTTGATCACGGAAAAGAAAAGTCGGCCTTATAGAAGACAAAAGTGAGAGATACAAGATTCCACACCGATCTTCCTACAAATGACGCGGTTTCTGCATGATTTTACTCTCTTTAACTCAATATGCAGTTTCTGACGTACTAGTACATTTCAAACAGAAACGGACGCCGTCCTACTCCTATCCATTCTATACACTCCTATGTATTGAATTTGAGGCTTTCGAAATGACTTTCCCACTCGTGACAGCTAGCATGGTTCCGCGAACTTGGCTGTTCTTTCCTCTCGTAATATTTTTTCTTCTCTGCCTCTCCTACAGAGCGAAAGCCGATAGCGAAAAAGTTACGGGCATAGGTATAATCATTGACGTTACTACCCGGGTTGGAAAAGAGGAGAAAACAGCCATGGAAATTGCAACCCGAAGGTACAACAACAGTTCAAAGACGCGCAAAGTATCTCTTTATATCCGGGATACACGTAGAGTCACTTCTGCTGGTAAGTTGCATCTATCGCTCACCTTTCAACGTACCAATCTCAGCAGCATTTATGCCAGTGGGAAGAAAAAAAACTTTCTCCCCTCAAACTGGCCTTATTTGCACTTTGCTTCATAATTGACTCCTTAAATGCATATTTTTTAGCACTGTTACCTGAGTTAAAGGCTTTTTTTTGTTGCAGCTGAAGAGATGATAAGAGAGAAAAAAGTGGAAGTGATTATTGGCATGCACACCTGGCCGGAAGCAGCTCTAGTAGCCGATGTTGGGATGCAAGCTCATATTCCGGTCATTTCTTTTGCAGCACCAGCAATCAACCCACCTCTAATGCCACTTCGTTGGCCTTTCTTGATACAAATGGCTAAAAATAGAACTGAACAAGTAAAATGTATTGCGGATATTGTTCATGCGTACAATTGGCGAAGGATCATAGTGATAGACGAAGATGAAGCATATGGCGGTGATTCTGGTTTGTTTCAACTTCTATCTGAGGCTCTCCAAAATGTTGGTTCCGAGATTGAGCACCGTTTGGTTCTCCCACCATTCTCTACGGTATCCGATCCGGAAAGGTTTGTCCAAGAAGAGCTGATTAAGCTCCTGAAGACGCAATCTCGGGTTTTTGTCGTTCTCCGTTCGTCATTCGAGATGGTAACTTACTTGTTTAGCGAAGCTAAGAAGATGGGACTTGTAGGGAGAGACTCGGCCTGGATTCTTTCAGACAGTATTGCGAATTTGCTTGATTCTGTCAACAACTCCGTAATTTCATCTATGGAAGGCGCGTTAGGAATCAAGACTTACTATTCCGAGATAGGCAATTCTGAGTACCAAGACTTTTACTCCCAATTCCGGAGAAAATTCAGAGCTGAATTTCCAGACGAAGATAATCCCAACCCTGGAATCTATGCTCTACGAGCCTACGATAGCATTGGAATTGTTGTCCAAGCGATAGGGAGAATGACTAGTAATACTAGTAGTCCAAAGATGTTGTTAGACAACATGTTGTCAAGCAATTTCTCTGGTTTAAGCGGCAAAATACATTTTGAAGCAGGGCAGCTCTCAGACACTTCTCCAGTGAGCATTGTGAACGTGGTTGGGAGGAGATACAAAGAAATAGACTTCTGGACACCAGAGTGTGGCTTCTCGGTGAGCCCTCCTGAGGGAAAAGGAGAAGAGAAAAATGGAAGTTGCAGTGGTTTTGACACTGGAAACTTTGTGTCCGGGCCCATAATTTGGCCAGGGAACTTGAACAGAAATCCAAAAGGTTGGGCAATGCCTACTGATTCAAAGCCACTGAAAATTGGAGTTCCAGGTTATGCGACATTTGACAAATATGTGAAGGTTGCGTATGGGGAGAGGCCCAATGAGAACAAATATGATGGTTTCTGCATTCAAGTTTTCTTTAAGGTGCTAAACCTTTTAGGGTATCATCTGTCATATGAGTTTGAGGCACATAATGCAACCTATGATGATCTGGTTTATCTGGTCTATAACAAGGTAAGAACCTTTTTCTATGCTTTTTGATTTAGTAGTGACCCATGGAAGAAGCACTGAATCTTTAACTAGAACTGATCTAACCAGTATTATGTGTTCCTTTTCTTTGTTTCCTTTTATTTAGCTACAGTTTCTTATTCTGATTAGGATTCGATGCTTTTCATGTGGGTTGAAATACAATAAAAGACATATGACGCTGTCATTGGCGACTTTACCATACTTGCCAAACGATTGCAGTACGTGGATTTTACTCTTCCATATGCCGAGTCAGGTTTGGCAATGATAGTTCCAGCGAAACCTGAAGGGTCAGCATTGATGTTTTTGAAGCCTTTCACCGGCAGATTATGGGTGGTCACTGGTGCCATCTTGATGTACACTATGCTCATAGTTTGGTTCCTGGAGCGCCAATCCAATCCAGAATTTAGTGGCCCCTGGAAGAATCAGATTAGCACTGCGCTTTGGTTTACCTTCTCCTCTCTGTTCTTTGCTCATAGTAAGTATCAACTTTTAGTAGAGTGCCAATCATATTCTGTGCAGCAGCCAGTAAGGCAGTAATACTGTCCTAATATCATGGACCTCCATTCCCTTTGTAAGCTCTTCAAGAATGATCAAAATTCATAAGAATGCTTTTGAAAAGTAACATTGATTTACTATTTGAAAGCATTCACGAAAGATGACTTCTCATTGCAGGGGAGAAAATAAACAACAACTTGACACGTTTGGTGATTGTAGTGTGGCTCTTTGTTGTCATGGTCCTAACCTCGAGCTACACTGCTAGTCTTTCTTCAATGCTTACTGTGGAACAACTACAGCCAAATGTTACCAGCATTGATTGGTTGAAGAAGAACAACTTGAAAGTTGGTTGCAGTGGCAATTCCTTCGTACAGAGATACTTGGAGGATGTGTATAACTTCAAGACAGAGAATATCGTGAACATCACCGAGGAACATATGTACTTTGAGGGACTAAAAAACAGAACTATATTTGCAGCGTTTCTCGAACGCCCATATGAGGAAGTTTTCCTCAATAAGTACTGCAAGGGATACTCTGGCACAGGAAGTCTCAACAGATACGGAGGACTGGGCTTTGTGAGTAGTAACTGAAACACCCCTAATCTGTAATGTGGTGATGATTGTCATAGTAATGAAACAATACAGAAAACATTATGAATTCTGGAGACTTCTGAAATTTATGCTGAAGAAAATCCCTCACCTCACCACATAAAGAACACTTGACTGGATTAAAAGGTGCTTGGTGTGGAAAAGAATTTGTCCACCAAGTAGAATGCTGCTTCATTTTTTTCTTCTAGAATTTATCACTTTGTAGATAGAATGTGGTATTACGCTGAAATCAAAACATATTCTATCTACAAGATTATTCCAGTTTACAGACAAACACTTCTACAAGGAGTCTATAGAGGCCAAAACTAATTTCATACTTTTCATTTCCATTCTACTAAATACTTATTGGATCCACTGCTTTTTCTGCAATACATAAATATGTTGTTGCATGTGTTTGTTTGTAGCTTTTCCATAAAACCATAATTGTCTGAGTTCTCAGCTGAGCCAAATAAGAATTCCCCCTTAAGTTTACTTTACTCCTAAAAATTTTGTAGCTTTCAGAATCTTCTAAGGAAGTTAACATCTGTTTCATATCCTCAACAAAACTAATGGAAATCTGCTCTTGCTCCGCCACTCAGGCCTTCCAGAAAGGGTCACCAATTGCCAGGGACTTTTCTAAAGCCATTCTACAGCTATTGGAGAATGGAGAATTACAGCAACTGGCGGATGACTCCCTGACTCCCTCACATGAGTGTTCAACCAACATAACTTCCACCAAACCTCGAAGCCTGAGCCTCCAGAGCTTTGGGGTTCTTTATCTAATATCTGTTTCCACATCTGCCATTTGTTTCCTACTATCACTAATACAATCAAGAAGTCATCAGCAAAATCGAGAAGCTCTTGAAGGAAACTTTACTCCAGATGAAGAGATCGTCTGGAAGAAGGTGGTTAGACTGGTAAGAAACTTTCGTATCGTCCCAGGAAGAGCTGCAGCTGTAACAGACACAAGTGAGAGCATTTGGACGAAGGGTCTTGGACTAGCCAGATGCTTTCATATCAAGAATTCGGGAAGAAATCCAACTGTGGCAGACACAGCAAGTACGAATGAAGACACAGCAAATGTAAATGATTTTATTCAAATACAAGAATCAGCAGTATCTCAGACAGCACAGCAGCACTCTCATGCAACAGATCTCCCAGCTATCTTCATCTGTACAGAAAGAGCCTCACACACAGAATAAGATACAGTGCTGTAATTTGAGACCCAAGATCAGAGGAGCCGTTGTTATACTGCATTGTTGTGATAATGCGGATAGGATAGGAGCAAGAGATTAAAGTGATTCGGTCTACTTAAATCCATTGTAAATTTGAATCAATCTTGATAATAATAATATCATATCAAATCTTGTAGATTAATTATGATGACATTATCTCTAACAGTGTTATCTAATAGCGATAATTTGAGACCCAAGATCAGAGGAGCCGTTGTTATACTGCATTGTTGTGATAATGCGGATAGGATAGGAGCAAGAGATTAAAGTGATTCGGTCTACTTAAATTCATTGTAAATTTGAATCAATCTTGATAATAATAATATCATATCAAATCTTGTGGATTAATTATGATGACATTATCTCTAACAGTGTTATCTAATAGCGATTCGCGAATGTCATGCAAAATTTCATCCTTAATATACATCCTAGTTTTTACCCATCAAAATCACACACGATCTCTTCGTGCTTCTGAAGCCCATTTTCAACCTCAAGTGGTTAAGTTTTGGTCCACACGAAAAAAAAAAAAAAGCAAAGCAAAGCAAATAGTTCATAGCCTAGAATTTTCCTGCGTACAATCGTGACACGAAAGCTAGTATCCCTCCTACATTGGTCTCGCAACATCCTTATGGCGTTCTTGCCCGGTGTTATCCTACCACTCTCATTTCAGGTTTGGCTAGGCACAAGATGAGACTTTACCACCATGGACTATGGAGCAGCTTTTTGCAAAAAGATACGGGGAAAATCAGTAAGATGTCGAGAAGCGAAATATTCGAGATCATGAACATAGATTGCTCAAAAGCTAAGTTTGAAATTGAGACGAAAGCTTTATAAGCCTTTTGTAAAGATCCCGATCTTCCTTCCTAGTGATCAGTCCGAGAGTGCTGGGGAGAAGAAAAAGTGGTAAAAACCTCTCAATCCATCCGCGCTCCTACACGCACGCATTCGCTGCCGTTTTCTTTCTTTGTTTCGTCTTTTCTGTTCTCATCTTTTTTCCTTTTTCTTCGGCTATAGCCAGGATCACAAGCATCGATTCTCGGCAATGAATGGAGCTGAGCTTTCGTCAAATTCCCATTCAAACAAACATACTACATAATCCACAAATTGTCAGAATTCTGAAATCATTCCTCTAGAGTGCCAAGTTAAATGTCATTACAATACACAGTTTTCCATGCACACCCACATGTAACAGGCATGCAAAGATTCCCGAGTCAACCCTGCAGCAGATTTCTCATAAGCTAAACTAGAAACGATTAACAACAGAAGGCAATAAATCTGCTGGACAAGCTCCAGAGTCCAGAGGATTATGACTCCTAGTGCCTAGACCACAAACAATCTAGAAACTACTCAGCTTCCTATATTTTGATCAAATCTAGCTCCAACAGAACTCCAATAAACAAATGGCTTTTAGTCATAGATGTCTCGCAGAAGATGAATCTCTCAATCCATGTCTGCCGCACACCACGGCTACTGGTAGCCTCTTCCTCTTCCACGTCCACCCCAACCCCTGCCCCTGCCCCTAGTCCCACTTCTACCACCATGAGACAAACCTTCCAATGCTCTATTAACCAGCTGGTTTTGCATACCGCCAGCTCCACGTCCCCTTTTAGATGTCACATTGCTGGACCCGTTAACAGCAGTAGCAGGTCGTTTTCCTCTGCATATAAAAAGTTCATTAAAAATCAAAATCTTAATCACCATAAAGATCTATTTCATTAGCACCAGATTTGCAGAAGGCAAGGTTATCCTGTAAATTTGAATACGCTATTGGCACAACTGTGGGAAAACAACAGACTAGACGGATAAACTCATACAACTCTCCTGCCTGCTTATGCCAATTGAATGCGGAGAATTTTCATGAAGGACATAGATACAAGACAGCAACCACATACTGAAAAGAAGAAACAAATAAAAGCTAGGATATGATTCTTCTGAGATTGAGAGAGTGAGAGGACAAAACTAGGAAAATATCCTACCCAGTTGTAGCTGTGGCAACCGGAACCGAAGGTTTTGTTGCTTCCTTCCAAGATAGGTTGATGCTTTTATCTCCGATAAATGAAGGTGTTTTAGAATGTAACGGCTGGATAAGAAATTAAATATAAGTTTTTATTGTGCTTAAATAAGGGACCAAAAAGTTACAGGCACAAAACTGTCTTTTCACCTTCGTCATTGCCAAAATGTTATTACAGGTACGCAACCCAGTGGTGGTATTCTGCTTTTCAGTCCTCTGCACACAAAAAGGTAGTTGTAGCATAAATGTTAACCAACAAAAAGAAAAAGCTCGATGAGAGACCTGGATCTCTTTCAGACCAAACTTACAATGGTATCCTTTGCTTCATCGGATTTGGCGGCAGCCATAGCTTTGTTTTGTTCAGCCATTCCCTGAGTTAGTTTCTTCATGGTAGCCCTGGTTAACTCCTCAACATTACTCAACCTGCAAAGACGGAGAGTTGAGAAAGCCATTAAGAAAAAAATCTTTATATTGCCCATAGGAGATGCAGGAATAGCACTGCCAACCTATGATGTATCACAGCAGGCCAACGAGCTAGGGGACCTAACGGCCATACATACCCAAACAGGCGGAGAGTAGAGATGGCCCATAATGGGCGAGGGGGCAGTCCGGGGCAGGGGATATTCTAGAGAGAGGGCAAAGCCTCTATAAAAAAGTGGGGACAGGTAAAATAAACTGCTGACGAATCTAAACAAGAATAAAATATTGAAAGCCCCCAATTTCTGTGCCTAACTAGTTCAGGACTGCATATTATTAAGCAGTGAATGAATATGTTCTTGACAATAATATGCTCCATCATGATCCAGAGAAAGCACAAGGGTCATATGTCTATACTCCAAAAGACTAGTTAACATTACAATTGAAGGTTTTTGGGGTCACTTCCAAAGCCCAATTCCATCTAGTAGCATCCCATGTAGACTGAACATCTGCAACGCTTATACAATTCATCCACCTTATGATGGGACTTCACAAGATCTTCATACCACAACCTCCCTTACTCAAATCCTTGATATCCTTCCTAGGGCCGGTATCACGTTGCAGTGCCTTAAATATACACAAGGTCATAATAACCAGGCTCTAATACCATTTTCCATGACTAGGGAAAGAGCTATCCTAGATTTCATTATAAATTAGAAGGAATAATCTATGGTTCCTTGATTCACTTATTACGTCAAGACCCATTTAACAAACGTCCCCATATGAGGAGACCACATATCCTCTTACAGGTAGGAGTCTACCAGAACACTTGGAATTTAATCCTCGTCAGTAGATTTGGAAGAAACATGTCCTATTGAATCGGAGTCCAACATTAACATTACTAAAGCAAGAGGTACATGCACACTTCCATTAACACATAAGGTACAAGGACACCATGCAAGTGGAAGATTTGACCACATGACTAAAAAAACTGGCCGATTAATGAATGTGAGCACAAAAACCTTAGTTTAGCCATGATTTTGATTCCTATACACCAGAAGGTACCACTCTACAAAATCCATCACAGCCTCACATCAGAGTGACCTCGCCTCCTTTTACAGTCCATTGGCAACAGAATTGCTAAACACCCAATTAAGAAGTATCCCTTTATCACAAGAGGATCCACATTCCACTTAGTAGTCTTCAGTAACTAAAGAACTACACATCCTATTTTACTCGACCTTATAAACAGATAAAGGTCTAATTCCTTCAGCCACAATGTGGAAATTTAGACCCAGGTAACGGTTTTAGTTGACAGCATAGATGTTAAAAACCACACAAAGATACAGGACACTCCCTTGAAAAACAGAAAATAAAAACATGAAGAACCGATTGTGTTTCTATCCACATCAGGTTGGAAATTTTATATTCGTCCCCCTCAATATGATAAACACACCACGGACAGAGATATGGGAAAATAAACTTTGGCTTCGGGGAAGTACACGAAGTTCTAATTTGGTCCAAGAAGTTCAAAGAGTAGCAATCAGGACATCCAACAATTTGAAATGTAACCTTTAGGTCCATATGTTTGTCAGGTTTGATGAAAAGCATCGACAAAGTAGTTTCCAGTAAAAGGGGGAGAGAATACTGAGAGTAACAGAAGTATTTTTGTTGGGGACTTTTTAAATTTGAAGGACCAAATGGCAACTTAATGTACTTCTCAGGAACTCAAAATAAGCATTTGCTCTAACACTAACGATATGACAAATAGATTTCTTTAATACAAAAACACATAAGGAAAAAGATCTTATGAAATAGTCAATTACCTTTCAGTGAACTCCTTGTAAACATCTGAGAAGTCCTCCCCAAGCCTATCTGATGGTTGGCCAGTCACAATCTTGTAACCACATAGACTGTTTGTTGCATTGGGAACCTAAAAAATAACAAAAAGTAGACTAAGTATTGTGCAACAGTGAAGCAATACTAGTTTGACAAAGGCAAATCATTGGACACCAAAAACCTTGTGAGCTAGATGGTGAAATGTGTACAACAAGCACTCGACATAAGTAAAGTTCATTTCTTCTCCAGTCTTCCTCCGGGGCATGTACTTCTGAGTAGGCACAAGAAACATGTTACGACATTGAAACAAATATCAATTTCATTAGTGACGTAAACATTGGAGCTGAATACGTAGTTGAGAACTGCTAAATAAACAGATTGGTATTTGTTGAACAGTTTAAACATACGTACCTTTAGTAGCTGAACAATGTTAGGAAGAATCTGCCGTGAATCCTGAGTTGTTGTGTAAGGAGAAACTTCTGCAAGGGCTTTGAGCATATCTAGCTTCCGCTCCTCAGGGAGCTGGTACAAATATAAAAAAGAATGAATGTCTTGCAAGATGTATTTTCACCATAGCTAATAGTCACCAGAAACTCTTTTTCCCGACAGCCCTTCTAAAGTAACCAGGACCCTTCCAGACCAATTTTCATTGTCCTAAATACTTGAGATACTTATGGTGAAATCTAACATCATCCAATGACAAAAGTTCCTATGATATATGCAGGTTTGAATAGGATTTCCTTATTATTTGTTTCAAATCTGTTGTCATTAGGTCACCAACAGGTTTTCCATTATCATTTATGTCTGTGCGACTTATATTATTTCCCCCTTTTCTGTAATTACTTCTTTCCTTTTTCCACACTGATGATTCGTGAACACAATAGAAAATGAACAGCAAAACTTGTGACATCAATTACAGCATAAAACTTACACAGCAATCTGGGAATTGAAAGAATCAACAGAGTTTTAAAACTGCTCAATTAATAAATGTAGTTCAGATTTCAGTTAGACATTGGATTCTTCAAAAAAAAAAAAAAGCGTAAATGCACCCACAGTCCCTATGGTATAAGAAAGTTACAAATTAGTCCTTGAGGTAAAGAAAGTTGCAAATCAATCCTTGTGGTAAGGTCTCCATTAAAAACACGTCCCTCTATCCATCTCCATCTCTTTCACTAATGGCATATGCTAATCAGCACTAATCACAGCGTGCTCCGTGCCCAGTAGACCCTGTAATTCACTAGCATCTGCCTTCGTAAAAGAGATGGAGATGGACGAAGGGATGTATTTCTAACAGAAACCTTACCACAGAGATTAATTTGCAACTTTCTTTACCTCAGAAACTTATTTGTAACTTTCTTATTCCATAGGGACTGTAGTGCATTTATGCCAAAAAAATTAACAGAGTATGAAGTACCTTAATACCAAAAATCAAACAGAACATTGTTAATATTGTCACTACTTATATCCAACACTCACAAATAAGTACTAAACCATGCAAGCTCACTTAAAATAAAAATCAAACTGAACATTGTTAGCATGTCGTAATTTGCATACTGACACTATCACAAATAAGCATTAAGGGTACTAAACGGTACTTCTTTTCCTCGGGTTACTCTTCCAAGTCCAACTATTCAAAGGGGAATCGTTTATACTATACTAATCCCGTGATTGAGAACATAACTAGCAAAGCATGCACAAGGCAATATATGTAAAAAGCACAAGCATCACAGATTAGAACCGAATCCAGAGGATACTGGGATAAGAGTATCCAAGAAGCCAAGGAACTCTAGACACCTGCTTACAAGCTCAAGACATGAAAAGGGAAGTATCACCTTATCAAATACTGGTATAATGTGCTTGTTCAAATAGTTAAGGAACTTGCTGCTTGAAGCACCCCTCTGTGTGACATACCAAAGGCATTATTGCTGTCAAAAATACATGCAATGAACCCTTCATATAAAAAAGTAATATTAAACAAAGTCCATACCACAACAAATGGAAGAGCCATGTACAGGCATGATATCAATCTGTCAATATGGTCTGCATCTGAAACCTGCTTTTGGAAGTCAATGAAATGAAATTGTGATCTTTGGAGCCGTAGAATTAAAAAGCAAAAAATATTATTTGAAAAGGAGGAGTATACTAGTCAAAGGTACAACAACAATCGGCAATGAGTATTCACCAACATGATTATCACCATTGACAGCAGGAAAGACTTGGCCATAGGATCTAACACAGGCCAGCTTGGATTCAGTTGAGACCTATGTATATATAAATATACATTGATACCCATCCCCTTAAAGAGAGTCTAAGTTAAAATCACAGGCAAAGGCATCACTTAGGAGACAATAAAGGAAGTCTCCTTCAAAAGAATGTGAACTATTAAAACATGAGCCTAAATGCCATATAAATTATAGGAATCAGACGTGGCTATTGGAATAGTGCTGATCTGAACAAATGCGTCATGGTGTTACTTCCAGAAAACTCCAAGCCAATATAAACTAGATAGTGGACTGCTTCAGAAGTTACCTCTCTCACAATACCCACATTGTCAACATTATGAATGAGTACTTACATTAAACTGTGCATCTAAATCAGCTTGTCCTTCAATAATACCAATAAGTTCTTTCATCCGTTCTGGAGGAGCTTTTTCTCCAAAAATGCCCAAACTCTTTAAGAAGTCCATAAACATTCGAAATTCTGCTCCAGTTACATCTTCTAAACTCTGCCATGGAACTCAAATCATATTATTTATTAATCTTCTTCCAGAATAACAAAACGACAACTCAGATTTAACAATTTCAAAATCTTATAAATGGGACATGAAAAAAGGGCATTGAGATTTAGTAGTAGAACCAAGAAAACACCTTTTTTATCAAATCAGTTATATGTCTTTCCATTTCTTCCTGAGGCTTCAAGAGTTCGGCTTTAATAGGAAAAACCTGCAGATGGAATTACTAACCAGAAAGGATAAAGGGCAAAAGTTGCAACAAGCCACAATACAAGTCAGCAATCTTACCTTATCTCTGATAAAGCTTAGAACTTTCTCACGGATGACTTCATCCGTACTCGGTTCATCAACACTACCAATGTGCTTAAATAAAGCCGTCAAAGAGGCTGCATCAACAAGAAGATTTAAGTCCACCAAGAATTAACACAAAAAAGATGCATGCAATAAAGCTGACGAGGACCGTGTGCAATGATGTGATGTTCACGCAATTACAGCATTAATATGATTATGCATGTATGTTAACCAAAAATCTATTCATTCCAGTTTTGACCCTATGCATTTTCATTGTTGTCTATGTTCTTAAGCATGAACAAGCTTCCACCTCCAAAATTTACACCAAATGCAATAAAATTCCACAGGTAGCCTTCCAATGAGGAGCAATAATTGTATAGCATAAATAAACATGTCCTTATAAGATAAATTTTGCAATCAAGTGGGATGAAATTTGAGGCAAGAAGTAAGAAAATTTATAACATATAAAAAAACCATTTTCTAGTTCAAGTGGATCCACCAATTGGAAAAACCAAGAATGCAACCATGCCCCAACAGTTTTGAATAACTTAACGCATTTCTTTAACAATGACTTTACTGCCATCCATTTTCATTTTTCCATGCAAAACCAATTTTACTTCAAAGTTAGCTTTTAACAAGTAGTTATCAGTGATAACTAACAATTCACTAGTTAATTGTATTACGAACCCTATTGCAAACTATTCTATTCATACGGCTCCACATCTATTCACACCAACTACAAGGTGCATTACTACCGAGGCTGAATATTACTGCAATTAATGTGAAGGTAAAAATACTCCCAACCCATTCTTGCCAAAACTACACAGGAGTTAACAATGGTATGAACTTCCATTCCAGCCAGTCTTCCATCCACATGAAAGATGTTCACATATAATATACAAACAAAAAGATACTCAAATATCAAGATTTTCAAGATGGTACCTACGAACAATGGCCCAATAATGAAAATGTCCTTCCTACTTCACACAATATAGTACAGTATCTTGCATTAACATTGAGGGGAAAAAACATTGTCATGGACACACTCCTATAATAAATAATCCTACTCATCATCTACAGAATCAAAAGGAACAAAGCTCATCTCCTAACTCCTGCATAACACAACACAAACTCAGGTACTATCACCTAGAAAGTAAGGTACGATACCTTTCACATCCTGTGTCAACAGAGACATAAGGGCTTTATGCACTGCATCACGCTCCACAAATTCCTCTAAAAGCATGAAAAAATCTACATCAGATACATATTAAGCGAGGATGGAGAAACTTCTAAAGATATAATGCTTATGAGAGCTCCAAAAAGTGTGCTTGCAGTGCCCAGTAACCCAATCCCAGTCAAAACTATTAACACCATTTATTTCTCTTACAAATACAAGGCTCTTTTAGGAAGTGGCAAATCACTCAGTTTGAATAAAGTCACAATCCTGTCATTAGCTACATCAATTCGTGATCAAAATAATTTCTATGATCAATTTATCACCATAGTTACTTTTGTCTCAGCTTCTAGGCCTCTCATCGGATAGCAACAATATACAAGTGCTTCAATCCAAGCACATCCCTAACTTATCACAGTTCTTGTTTCTTTTTCCTATTTATATTTTTATCAATAAAATTTGCAACTGTTTACACTATTTATTATGAGTTTTTTTGTTTATTGTGTCTGTCCGTGTGTATATATGTACATATCTAATATATGTATTTATATGCATATTGGTCATCGTTATTTTCGTTCCCCTTCCCTCCAAAAAGCACAGAGAAAAATCAATGCAAAATCCGTAATTTACCAGCTGCAAGGAGTTGCACAAGAATGTCTACAATTTTAGCAATATGTTCTGGTGTATCCTTGCAGAAAAGGGGAAGTCCCCTAATGGCTTGCACCCGAACCTGTATGATGGACAAGCGTTAAAGAGAACATTTTCGAACTAAAAAATAGAGCGCCATTCCAATCAACAAAGAAACACTCAAATATTCAATATGTGACGTTAGAGTATGATCTTTTTCTTTTGCTTCCGCACATTATCTCAGCAACGAAATAGAGATAGCTGCTTATAGGTTATTATAGAGAATTACTGACCCCGAGCTCTTCTTCCTCGATTAAATCGAGATGTGTGTCAATGGCAGGGCCGGAGAGAGTGGGGAAGAACTTGAAGAACCTCGGGATGAACTGAGCGGCCAATTGCTTGGCCTTAATGCTGGACTTGGCCGTGTCAATGATTCCCTGGTAGTCCTTCACATTCTGCAAACAACCGAAAAAGCCCGAAGGGTCTCATATCTTACGGGAAGCCCAGGTAGGTCGCGATTCTGGAAAACCCTAGAAACGCAGAAAAAGCGAGGAGAGTGGGAATTACGGAAGCGGACCTGAGACTTGTCCGTGGCCTCGCTGAGACACTCCACGTAATGGTAGAGCTCCTCGATGTGCTTCGAGTCATCGGCAGCTGAGGAGTCGCTCATTGCGTAGGGGAAGAGAGCCAAATCGAAAAACAAAAATTCAAAAATACGTGGGAGAAGGATTCTCAGAAGGCTTTACTCATAAACTGGATTTTCGTCGCTTTGGAGAGAGCGCGAGCAAGTGGGTAGTGTGGCGGGTGCGGAGCTTGGGCTATGCAATGACTACTTGGAAAGTACAGAGAGCTTGACAAGGGTTTGGATTCGAGTGGAAAGAAAGAAAGAAGCGTCTTGACTTTGTTGCGTCGAGGGGTCGATATACAAACCATATAGCATATTCTTATGATCTTATCTGCTTTCTCTAAACCGACAACGTTTCTTGGTCCGTCGTGAAAGCGCGGGCGCCCACATTTTGCACTTGTCCTCTGACCCCTTTTTCTTTTTCTTTTTCACGTTCTTTTGTTTTATTACACATTTTGCCTGAATTGGAGTTGTTCCCTTTTTTCTTTTCCACCTTCTCTCTTTCTCGAACGATATTCAATTCAAGAACAACAATAACTGGCATCTCTGATTCTCTGCTGGGTTGAACTTGAACATGCTGGAATTTGCAGTGTCCTGGCAACACTTTCCCAATCTAGCTAATGGAGCATCTACCTGTGTATTCCCAACATCAGGATCAACTTTGCTGAATCGGACCAATCCCAGGTGTATAACTACTTTTGCTTCGAACCACTCATCCTTTTTTATCAATCTTTATGATCCCAATCGATAACACAACACATCCTGTATAACCCGAACGCTCAGATTCTGACTTTAAAAAAAAAAAAAACAATAAAATAAGATTTTCAGCTCTAGAAAATCAAACAAAAGAAAAGGCACTGCATCAGAAACCAGAAAAGGGCTCTTAAATTGGAGTACGCTTCAAAAACTCCCGTTCAGTTACTTATTAGTATATTACACAATGCTTTGCTAGATGGAAATCCCGTTAGCAAATGTAAGGAATGTCAATACTTTCACTGTAAGGAGATGTTTGACATAAAAAATTTCGGACCTCAAAATTTCTACTCCAATAAAATAATTCTTTAAAATTTTCTCTCTCAATCAAATAATCAATTTTCACTCCAAATAAATATAAAAAATTCATTTAAATCATCTCTCTTCAATTTTTCACCAACGCTAAGATCCCAAAATTTTTACAATCAAACATCATAATATCTTTCTCTTACCCCATCCTATTAGCCCAAGTTCTGTATGTTGGTAGATCACAGAATAGGCATGTCTAATGCTTGCAACACATCCTTGAACTCAAAATCATGAGTTTTTTTGTTGAACCTTTCAACCAGCTTGTACCTAACGTCATTCAAGTAAAATGATTGGGCGGTCTCTAAAAGCCATTTTGCTTCCGTGTCATTAAGCTTGCTTGTGAACACAACATCGCCACGGATAAGCACCAAGTCCTTGCTCTCACCAAATTCTTTGTAGTAAGATACGGTGAAGTAGGGAGCTGCTTGAGTTCCTCTTGCCTTGTAATCTTCAAGACCAGTGAAAATAATGTGTGGCATCAGCACTGCAAATTGCAATAAGTTTAATGAAGACATTTGGGTACGATTAGGCTCATTTCTTAGGTATTGTGTAGTAGGGCAGTTGAATAGCTTTATCAATTGAAAACCTAGATACGAAAGCACTGGGCAATTGCAACAGATAATCACGATACTCATTTCAGTGAACAATTATTTAATGAAAAAGTAGTGAGGTTTGTTAGAAGTAAGGAGAAATAATATTTGATGTAGTTTTTTTTTTGTAATGAACAGGTATTGAAGTTGGTGTGAAAGTTGTTGGAATTTGTATGAAAAACTTAAGGTCATGTTTTGTATGGTTTTGAAAAAGTTTTTTCTGTAATGATTAAGAAAAAAAATTTAGATATGATTTTTTTAGGTATTTGTGAGAATGGTGGGGCCCACAGAAATTATGGTTGAAAAGAGAGTTTTTAAAATTTATTCTCTCGAAGAATGTGAGAGTAAAAATGTATGTTTGGATAGAAGGTTTTTGTGAGAGAAGTTTTTATAGGTTTTTATATTGTTTTTCACAGAAATTGAGGCCAATGATTAGATAGAAAATTTTATCAAAGATTGAAATGTTTTTTAAAAAAAACATCATGTTTGGATTAGAAAACATTTTAAAAAAACGTTTTTAAAATCATTAATGTAATGAATGTAACATGGATCATATTCAATAAAATTCTGAGTCATTACATGGAATCATTACATTGATTTTAGTCTTAAAAATTCTGAGTTTTTGAAAAAATTTCTTAAAAAGTTGAATATATTCCCCACCCAAACATCACCTTAATTATCTGAATTCACATCCTTGGGTCTATAACTCCACCAACAAGATTAAGAGAAAAATCAATTCCAAGGAAGAGGCAACATCTTAGCAATTATTAACGAGCAAATATGACATGAAGCCAATTATTAGAAACAGTACCTTGACCAAACATCGTAGTGTAACCACTTCCTTTCCACAATGGAATAACAAAATACCGGCTGCAAGGACCGATAGAAGTATGAAGACCAAATATAGAAAGAGAACATACAAAAAAAATAATGATCTTTTCTTTTCAAATATAAGATTCAATAAAAGGGAAGGGGGAGAAAAACATGATCAAAGTGGGGTTACCAATCCGCAGCTCTTTGCTCCAACAAGTAATAAAGATTTGCTTTCATAGATGCCCCAATATGGCCTCTTCCCAAGTGATACTGAAAAACATAACACCTCACAAAATAACCATGTACTTCGGAAAAATATTTCATAAGCTAAGGTCGTAGAGTATTATAACAAAGGGAATTCAGTTCAATCATCAAAATTCCGTTGTCATAAAGAATATTGTTTTTCCCAAGAAACATTATCCTGAATGCAGACACAGTCACGGAAAAGATACACGAGATGACCATTTAAAGAGATTGACAGCAGAAATGAACTTCTCAGATCCTACTTTACCGAGTGCTATAGGTTTTCAAGGAAAATAAACTCATTCCAATAAATTTTCTGAGTTTGGACAACAAATTTTAGAAAGGCTTATATTTTTAGAAAGAATCGTGAAATTCGCTCCATTTTGGCAATGTTTTCCTAAAAATTTTGATTAAGCTTAGAAGCAAATAAATGAGTAAGTGAAGAGTTTTTTCCCCCTTACGTAAGCAAGAAATGAGCAGTTGTGTACCCAAAGACACATCTTCTCCCATGAAGCAAAAGATAAATAGCTGTTAGTTCTCCAAAATATATCTTGGTGATGCCAGAAAGAAGGTAATAACATCGAAGATTAAGGAGTTAAATCTCCAGCAAAGATCACCTAACCGTGTTCTGCTAAAGGCCTTAAGACGAACATATACTAGTCTAGACTCGAATTCAAACCAAAAATTTAGACCAATTTGCTTGTAAGAGATATAGAAGTACTAAGTTAGCCAGAGGGTATGAACAGTCAAAATCTGGCTTAGCCCTCTTCCCCCTAAGTGCTACTGGGACACGCTGAAATTCACATAATAAAAGCTCCAAAATGTACTAAAAGTTTGTCTAGATCTTTTAAGTCCATCCCTATCAGAATAAGTCAATGCAGTGAGACGAATGACAATCATAATTACATGGATCTACTTCGTATTATGAAAATATACTTCACATTATTCTTTCAGCAAGCAAAGTTAGCAAACATCCAATCTAAAATTTCCTTCAGTCTGGAAATCTGCACACAAACAAACAATATGGACAAATATACCTACGGTAGAGAAGTTAGCCTTTTCTATTAATACAATTAGCCGAATAACTAAGAATTTATTATTGATGCATAATATAGACCTATTTTTTCTAAGAACAGCCTCTATGTTAATAGCAAATTTCATCTACCAGGAATTTGTCGTCTAAAATATGTTCGAGTCTGTCAACCACGCATCCAAATAAAAGAAAGTAGAGTTTAAGACCCAAACCCACTCCAAAAAAGAAAAAGGAAAAAGCATGACAACAAAAGTCAGATAATAAACAAAGCATTTCGAGACATTACATCATCCCAAATCGAAGCGATGTCCTCGGGCGAGCGATCCTTAACCCTCTCGATATCCATTATCGAGTCCAACGGCTTCCGCTGCAATGGCGTGAACCCAGTGGCAAACGATGAAGCCCTGCAGATACCAAGCGAACCCCATTTCACAAAATCTCCCGGGATCGCTCCCTCTTGCAGTTTTTGTAGATTTGGCTGCAAAGACAAGGCACTGAACGATTGTTTCGGGATAACACAGGTTGATGAAGCATGATTGAGTAGTGTTGTCAATGTAGAAGAAGAAGCCGTGGTCCTTAAAGCCAGTGATGATAAACGTTGCATGGTCAAATGTAAATTTGACAGAAATGAATTGTTTTTTTCAGGCTTTAAATGCTGCAATTGGAAACTGTTAAACGATGCTTTCGACTGTGACTGATTGCGAGTTGGGAATTCAGCATTCAAAGGGATGAGTTCAGATGAGTAAGTGTCGTCTCAGATCCAATCTGTGACCATGACCTTTTGCTCCAAAGCATCCTAAGTTGAAGAAGACCCTGAGGGGCTTGTTGAGGAATTTTATCGAACAGGTAAAGTACAGTACACGTAGCTCCCCAAAGGGTAGAGTGCAGAGAGAGATAGGGAGGAGACAGACTAGCAAGTGAGCGCGTTTGTGGTAGAATGATCATTAGGCCTGGCAGGGCCGCAGGTCCTGAAGCGTTGAACTTTGCAGTGGGCTGGACTAGAAAACTAGACGATCACTTAACGGAATGTCCCACTTATGCCACAACTAACCCAAATTGATCCGGCTCATTCAATAATTTATCAATCATATATTTATTAGATTGATAATATGTGTACTTGTAATTTAAGTCAATAGTAAACTTCAAAAATCAATTGTATGGCATGTCCCATGTTTAACACGGGGGCGGCGGATCTAAGAGGCTCTAAGATAATCGAATTGAAACTTCAAAATGAGACATTTTATAATAAGTTATAAAATAATAAATTTTAGTTAAAATGTATTCTTTTAACTTATTGAGATGTTAAATTATATGTCAAAATGTTATATTCTAGATTTGTTAATATATCATTTTTAATTTATAATATTGCTAATCTACTTCATCTTTCTTGCATCATAATCGATCTTAAGCAGGATTTTGTTAGTTTTAATTTTAAAAACTTCTTTCTTTTTTATATAAATATAAAATTTTCATTTAAATCATCTTTCTTCACTTTTTCACCAACTTCAACACCCAAACATTTTTACAATCAAACATCACGTACCACGCACTTCTGATTCTCGTTGCTGCTGCTTTTATTGTCTTCAAGCATGAAGTGGACGAAACGAGTAGATGACAACCAAAACATGTTCCAAGTTCCATGTACACAGATCACTTTTTTTTTGGGTCAATTTTTGTGCACATCGATTAATCTTAGGATCTGTACAATCTTTTCGTCCCATACAAATTAAGTAATTATCATACTAAAGATTTTAGGGATGATACCAAAGAATTAATAACACTTACGAAGGTTTGAACCTAAAACTTTAACTATTAAACCAATAAACCAAGAAAACAGACCACTTAAACGACTATAGGTTGAGATTTGAGAACCATAGGAAATGTCTGATAAAAATAGATATGTTCGTTTTCACACTTTTTTTAGGATTTTAAGTATATTCACAAATCTACCACCGAACATATTTAAGGGGATGTTTGTTTGCCAAAATATTGGGGAATATTCTCAAAATTTTGGGAATCTTTACTTTATTGAGATTTATTGGGGTTTGTGAAAGGTGAAGTGTGTAGGTGTAAAAGTTAAAAATTTTGGAGTTTATTTGGTTTGTCCGATTTGTTGAGACCCCAAATATTTGGGGTCTCAAACATGCCCTTAGAATTCAAACACAAACACTAATACATTTTACACAATCTCCAACAACTTTTTAATTTTTTATTCAACATAAGTTTTCTCTCTCTATACTTTTTCACATAACTCTAATATTTTTTTATTAAACAATTACATCAAATCATTTCTCTCTCCACTTTACACAAACACCAATAAAACACTATTCAACATAAAAATTCACAACTTTTTTAAAATCCTACATTTTTACTCAACGCGAACGTAACCATAGACTCCGATACGTCCTCGTAGATAATATTGAAGGGGACTAAGCGCTGATGTGGCAAGACCAAAGTTGGGGGGAAAGTGACTCCGCCTAGATCTAACCTCGAGACAGGTGAGCAGACCAGTATGCTACCTTTTCAAGGGGTGCTCACTGCTCAGGCTTTCTTAGTCGCAGCTTTCGGATTTCCTTTTTGTTAGTTTAGTTGATGGGCAAATCCAACCACCCGTCATCTTTTCTCTATAACAATGGCCCCTGAAGTACTTGGAAATCGTTTTATACTACAACTAAGCAAAAGAAATAATAGGTTATTTTTAGTCAAAGAAAAGTACAAAGCAGTAGGTTGTGGGCTTCCGTCAAAAATGGCAAGACAAAATTATGGTCATGGATATCCCAGGTGCTCTTCCTTTAGTCTCTTTAGGCTTCTGGATCTGTGACATCTGTCTGTGAGAGCATTAGTTCATATGCCCTCAGGATAGCAGAAGATGTAAATGGACAAGAAAGAATTCAGAAAATGAGCTCGCACATGAATTCTGTCATTAAAAATGCACTTCACATAACAGAATAGCACACAAAATAGTCAGTAAATTAGACAAAGTCATTATTAAGATAAAATGCTAAGATGTTCAAAGTCTAGATTCAAATGGATAAGATAAAAGTCATTTAACGAGATAAATATTTCTGAAGGAAGATGGCACCGGAAAGCTTTCAGATATGCAGCATTCCTCCTCCCCTCTCTTTTTTCAGGGATATATAATATATATCTGGTCCGTTCTAATTAATGGCAGGAATCATCGTAACATGGTCCACCAGCTTTTATTCTGTTTCAAAACAAAAAGCTTGCTCCACTTAAATACTGCTCAAAAAGTTTAAAGCAAATATGCCATCCCTCTTCACGTATATGTGAGGCTTTTTGCTGAGGTGCCCCGCTGCACATGCATGCATTTATGAACTCACGCGAGAGCTGGTAGTGGCCTCATGCGAGGGCTAATGAGCCATCTATTTTTGCAAACACGGCCAGTAGCGTTTCTTGACTTCCCTCAATGGCTCAATCTGATTGTCAAACTCGATCTCAATGAACCACCCCTTGATACTTTTAGACTGCTAGATGTCTTGCACTTTGATCAAACTTTTCCGCCCCCTTTCCGTGGTCCAAAAGAGAAACATAAGAGAGCGTGGGTCATAATTTTGTCATCAATCAAGACTGTGATTGGACATGATTATCGATTGATAATACCCGTGAGTGATCAAGGTCAAAGATACAATTTCTTATAATGTGAAAGAAGCATCTAGATACCGGACCTCATCCGTATACGAAGTCACAAATTTGTCACCAAGCCATATCAGTTGGGATCCGGCTTAAATTTGTTTCAAAAATTTGAAGGGGCTTTCTTTTGTCTCTTTCTAGTTCTCCATCGTCATGTTTCTCTCCACGCCATAGTTAGTCTACACACAACAGAGTCTGTCTCTTCCCCCCAAGAAAATTTTGTTTTTGGCCATTTGGGCTTCACGGGTCCTGATTCTCTCTATTTTTCTACATTGCAACTTGTCCGGCAACAAACTTTCACACCTCTGGTCTTCACTTTTCATATTCTCCCACTATTTCTCCTTTGTCCTAAGCTGCCCGCGGTCCAAACCATGAAACCTGTCTCCTCTTCTTCTTCTTCTTCTCGTTTTCCCTCCTCTGTCTTCACTTGCTTGCTTTTCATCTTCTTCCTTACCCTCCACACCTCAAATTGTATTGCCAAACCCACAAATGCCACTCGCCGTCCCCGCCAACTCTCCACTGGCTATTACGCCAAGTCATGCCCTCAACTCGAGCAGCTCATCGGGTCCATCACCAGTCAACATTTCAAAGAAGAACCAGTCTCAGGGCCTGCTACCATTCGCCTCTTCTTCCATGACTGCTTTGTAGAAGTATGCAATACTCGACAGAAGGCCTTTATGTTCTCTTTTTTTTTGTATTCAACCTCGACAGAATGTCTGGGTTTTCCATGAATGCCAATGTAATTAGCTGTTAGCATATAACTCCACATCATGATGCTAGCATGCATGCACCATGATAACCATAGCCCCGATGCATCTTAGATGAGAATACTTATTCATTCAATGCAATTATGTCTCTTATTTTTCATGATTTGAATATTTTTTTAAAAAATTTATAGGCATTTGAAGATTTTTATTTGTTTTCTCAACTTATGTATGATGTGAAGGGCTGTGATGCATCAATCTTAATATCGTCGAAGCCGGGAAGCAAAATGTTGGCGGAGAAAGATGCACCGGACAACAAGGACCTTAGAGCGGAGGCCTTTGAGACCATAAGTAAAGCCAAAGCGTTGGTGGAGAGCAAGTGCCCTGATGTTGTGTCTTGTGCAGACATTCTAGCAATTGCAGCCAGAGACTATGTACATTTGGTAAGTGTCTCCTTTCCCTTCACCTCCTTAGACCTTTTTATGATCATTGTTATTTCCTTAACCCCAGTGGCAGATCCAGAACACAATTTGAGGAGGGGCGAACTCTTAAGACAAAATGAAAAAAAAAATCCTACATAATGCAAAATGTCTTAAGAGTTAAAATATCGAAAATTAAGGACTGAGGTTTACACTGAAGTCTCTAAGTTCCTAGTGGTTGTCTTCAAACCTATTTCTCTTGTCAATCTAAACAACAAGATATCACATATTATATAATGAAGACTTTGGTATCAAATAGGCAGATCACAGTGTATACAAGAATCTAAAGAAAGATATTCTGAAACTCTACTATGATCATCAACTCAAAAACAGGAAATATATCAGCGGCAAAGTGCATTTTGCAAGAACATGAGTGTTTGTAGACGCAAGCATTTCTATGCACAAAATGCATGTATGAGATTGTAGATATAGATGTACATAGGCACACACACACTTGATAATTTATATCAAATGCTTCAATGCATGTATGAGATTGTAGATTAGAGTTAGTTTCCTGCTCGTAAAGCCAATGAAATAATGTGGATTTAGCAGATTCAAAGTTTAAGAAGAAGAAAAACGCCTCATCTCAGCCCTAATCTCAGTATTTCAACCAAACAACCCTGGTGCAATTTGGGTTCAGGAAAAAAATTTCGGCCTTAGAAAGGGTACAACAGTAGGAGTGTGCGCCCTTTGATGCCGGGCATTAGAAACAAACGCACAGGGACGAATTGTTTCCCTGTGAGAGAGTTGAATGTTTGCTGTGCAAGTTTTTGGAAGATACAGTCCCCATTATAGTAATAATATTGCTCTATAAAGTCGTTAATATGGATGACTTAAAAAAACGCGTGTATCTAAAAAAACAAATGTATTTCAGTAGTACTAATAGTAGATAGCTTTGTTTTTTTGATCCATCTTTTTAACTTTGACTGAATAGCGGAGAATAGGCTTTGCAGCTTTCGGCGCTCTTCCCTCCTTACTCCTATAAGCTAGCCTGGTCCCGCCCCCACTGGCCAATGGGCAGGCCTGGGCGGCTGGGCCAGTGGGGGTAGACCTGCATCTTAAAATCCTAAAAATAAAAAACTAATAGAGTTTTGGAGCCCAGTGAGGGCGGTAGCCCCCACCCGCACCCCCTGGCTCCGCCTCTGCTTAACCCTAAAATATGCTTAAAGTAGCGTATAACTCATAAGAAAGTCCCCACTCCCCAACCCATCTTCTCTGGTTTTCTTAATCTTGTTTCATTTGGTCGAGTATAAGAAGAATTGAATAGTTGAAGCGCAAAAATAATATCCTCAATCATGCTAATTAATCCAATTTATAGAAATTGCATTAGGAATTTTACTCCAAAAGGTTGCTGGTGCCTGGTGGAACCAAATAAAGTCACCCCAACTGTTCACAACTGATCAGTTACTGGTCTAAGAACTAAGAAGAAGTAACCACTGTCAAGTGTCAATCATGTACAGGTACCCTGGTGTTGGTACGAGACAAATGGACCCCTCGTGGCGATTTTTTTTCTATAATACTGACTAATTTTTCTGTAAAACCTCAGCTTGACAACAGAAAGATTGTAATAAAATGCCCTCGAGTGTAGGCTGTAGCCCATGCTGAAACAATTTCTCTTGCATTTTTTCAGTTTTTTTTTCTCTTATTTGTTTTCAGTTTTTTAGGGTCAGTAATTTTGCTCATATATTTTTCGATATGGATGATGCTTCCAAAGTAGAAAGATTGATGACAGAAGGCTTTAGTCCTTGTCTGATAAACAAGTAAACTCAACTGGATTAGTGCAGATTTCCATGTGCCTAGTTTGTCGCTTTGGTTATTTGTCCCACGTACTGACTGCTCTCGGTTTTAACATCTTGGGTCTCCAAAACTAGTACCTGTCAGTGGCTATGGAAGTCAAGATCAATTATTTCCATAATCTCAATGGGCATTAAAATTATTTACTCGTCTGTATTAATATTATAGTAATGCAAAACGCACCAGTAATTAGGAGGTACAGTACAAATTACTTCGTAGAAATATGTTGGCTCCTGTCCCACTTGTCATACTTCATGTAAAATCTGTGGGGGCTCCCTGAGAAGCGAGAATGGGGCCAGTTTTCCCAATTTTCAGACTTGTGCTTTCTCATGTGTCAGCCTCGCTGCCCATTACTAGACCTAGCCTGGCTGATGCACTCTGCAGCTTGGCGACCAAACTTTTGCCTCTTTGGTGCTCCACTTGAATTCTTCATAAGCACCATATTTCAGTACTTTTGCGGTAAACGACATGTTCTTAGAAACTTTCTTTAATGATTTCCAAATTCATGTGGTTGCAGGCGGGAGGTCCTTACTACCAAGTGAAACAAGGAAGGTGGGATGGAAGAATCTCAATGGCATCAAGAGTAGCCTCCAATATCCCTCGCCCGAACTCCACAGTCGACCAGCTGCTCAAACTCTTTGGATCAAAAGGGCTAACACAAGAGGACCTCGTCGTCCTTTCGGGTGCACATACCATTGGATTTGCCCACTGTCAAAACTTCTTAAGCAGGCTCTATGACTTTCGTGGCACTAAGCAGCCTGATCCAACCATCGACCCGAGGCTTTTAAAGGCACTGAGGATGTCATGCCCAGAGTATGGTGGCAATACTGACATTGTTGAACCATTTGACGTAACCACCCCGTTCCTGTTTGACCACGCTTACTACAGCAATTTGGCAGCTAAACTTGGCCTACTAGCCTCGGACCAAGCTTTGTTTTCGGACCCACGGACCAATCCACTAGTTCAAGGTTTGGCAAATGATAAGAACAAATTCTTTCAAGCTTTTGCAGCGGCTATGGAGAAAATGGGTTCAATTGGGGTGAAGAGGGGAAGAAAACATGGGGAGAAAAGGAAAGATTGTAGTGTGCATATGTCCTGATGGGTGTTCATGAGTTTTTCACTTTCTTGTTGGTCTAGATTCTTGGTCTTTTTATTTAAATTTTTTTGGTCGATGTGATTTGGTTCTAGTGCTTAAAGAGAAAGGAAGAATCATTTTTTTGCGACGTGATGCAACCGAGTTAATGATATTTCCGTCGTAAAAGGGCTCCGAATACTCTTTTATACAAATAATCTAAGCTCCCTAAGTGAGAAGGCCCAAAACGAAGAGAAGCCCACGACATTAAATGTTAAAGAAAAAGGCCCAAAAGAAAGAGAAGCCCGTGGTCCAAATGTCGTGTTTAAAAATAATTTAAAAAATAGAACAGTGAGAGCGGGAAAATAATTAAGAAAAAAATGAATGTCGTCTCGGTTTTCTCTTCCATTGCAACCATAAGCGCGAACTCCACAAAGTTGGGTAGCACCAAGAAGGAAAGCCAAACCAATCAGAGGGATGAAAGCTGTGGTTCAGCGAGTTGCCGCTGCAAGCGTCGAGGTCTCGCTCTGTCTGCCTTATTATCCTACGTCGTCGGCGCATAACAGCATCTTTTCAGGTTGATGGACGCGTCGTGTCAGAAATTGGTCCGGGCTTGCTCGTTCTCGTCGGAGTCCACGATACCGACTCCGATGCCGACTACATGTATGTTGCTGTAAAACCTACTTCGGTCTCTCTCATCGTCTTTGTATCTTTTGGTTTCATTTTTTTTTCTAATTTTAAATTCGGTGCCAAAAAGGACGATTAGAAGTCATGGATCCCTATTTGTGCGGTTGTCGCAAAGTCTTGAATATGAGATTGTTCCGTAACGAAAACAGCGGCAGAGGATGGGACCAAAACGTAATTTCTCATTCTCTCCTCTTTTTCTTTTTGCTGCGCTTATATGACTGCCAGCGTAACTGTATTAACTTTTAACTACTCTCGTAACATTTTTTTGTACAATAAAGAAACGAATTTTTAATTAAAATTTGGAATGCAGGTAATGCAGAGAAATTATGAAGTTCTACTAGGTAATCTTGCGAATTTTTGGTTTTCATTGTTTTTGTTGTTGTATTAGTTGAACAAGGGATTAGGAGGAAAGTAATGATACAGGTGAAGTGGCAGTTGTTTGAAATTACAATGCTGTATGGTGGTTTTGACAGTGAGTCAGTTTACATTGTGTGGATTCTTGAAGGGTAACAAGCCGGACTTTCACGTGGCAATGCCGCCCCAGACGGCAAAGCCCTTCTATACATCTCTTAGTCGGGAGATTCCAGAAATCCTACAATCCGAGCTCGATAAAAGGTAAACGTAGGGTTGCTAGGTATCTTTGTTTCAGTTGTCTTAGTATTAAGGATTCTACTACTTGGATTAGTATTTGCATGATAATTCCTCAGGCTGGGAAGTTTGTGTTTTGGGTTACTCTATGACTGAAATTTTATGGAGGATTGCTTATGGATGTGCAGGGAAACTCTCGTATTTTTTCACTTTATGCTTGGTGACCACTACACTGTTGTAATTGATATGTCAATTTGCTAGAAAATGGATATCATGGTCATGTTTGGTTTCTTATAGCTCTTTTCCATTTTTCATTTGTGTAGATGGTGTATTTGGAGCGATGATGAAGGCCACAATACCTTTGCTCAATTCCTTTCTTTCCTTGTGTATTCCATTCTTCGTTTCATGTATTTTCTTGAAAACACATCATAGACTTCGATCTCCCAATGGCATACAGGTCAGTTTGGTTAATGATGGACCAGTCACACTATGCAGCTCGACTCACATTCCCCAAAGTGAGTACCACCTCCCTGAATGTGTATAGCAGTTGCATGTTATTCAGTTTTCTCCATGGTAATGTTTTACTTTGTTTCTTTTTATAAGTAAGTTAATCTTTATTAATGAAAAAGAGAGTTAATTACATGAGAATATACGGAAAACTCTAGAGCATACAATAATGTTTTACTTTGTAAATTTCACTTTTTAATTATCTAAAAGAGGGTTGTATGATTTTCAGGAATTCAAATGATACAGTAGAGGAATCATAATGCTTGATTGTACCTGGATTAACCGAAATTTTTTTACGGACCTATCACCTATGCTTCTTCTTTAAAGTCCGCATGGCAAGCAGCTTGGAGGGATGTTGGACTGGAATTTGCTTAATTATAGTAAAGCACTTTGACCTTTGATGGGATCTCCCTTTTTTTGCTTTTGACCTGCGGTAATCATACTCCATATTGTTCGTGATGAATGAAGTTGAAAACGAGGTGAGGAGTTTACACGTTGGAGTGGAGATATGCAATGCTTAGACCCCTCATGAGCTCTCAGCTCTCAACCAATTTAAGATGTCCCAAAAACAAGAGCTCCTTAAAATCAGAAAATATAAAGGATTTTGTTTACTGAATAACGAAGACTGGAATTTGCCATTTCCCCATTCGTGGTTCAATTCAGGAAAATCAGACTGGAATTTGCTAAAATCTTATTAATACAAAAATCCGAGTTCTATGATGAATGCCTCGCATGAGATTAGGGTTGTTCTACTCCGGTATAGGTGTTGGTTTTAGGGATAGGCCGGTTTTCAAATAATTGTTACCTACATCTATACCTTTAAGGATAAAAATCGGCCTTTAACGGTGGCGATTTCCGTTTAACCTATATTCATATTATGTTATTTTTCCGGTTCTATCGTCTGAGTCGAGGAACATGTACAGTAGAAAAATGTAGTGTATAGAGAGCTTCTATAGAACTAAAACATTGCATATGCGTATCTCTTTCCTTGCAATAGCTTCTAAGTTCTAACCCCCAACAAACCAAGAGATATAACCAAAAATACAGTAACTAGAGCTTCTATCAAGTTGTTTATTCTCTACATTTCACGCGCGCACAAAAAAGTTGAAGATCATGAAGCCAACGGTGCTTATCCTTGAGGGTAAAGTAGTAACTATACAGACTAATTGCATCTCCTGAAACGGGAAAAATACAATGTCATCAAACCTCCAAAAGAATTAGCCAGAAACAACCTCATGTACACTACCCACCAAAGTCTTCTTTGACTTCAGAAGAAACTTCCACCGAAAACAAAACAAATCCATAGAATCAAAAGCTGGTAATCTTCTGTCTAAACAACACCAGTTCACAAATTAATTCACAAATTAAAAATGATACAAACGTACCAGCAGGGATAAGCCCTATTTTCTTCTTTTTTTCTCTTTTCTACTGGAACCTCAAAATGGAATTTCAAACCCTAAAAATCTCAAACCAAGGGGAAAAAATTAAGCAATAATATATGTCCCAATATTTTCAATAGAACAAATTAAAATCAATAAACCCATTGATTTTTAACATCATACCGAAATGACAGACCAGAGATATATACCGAGGGTGAAAAATGAATTGAGATAAGAGAGAGAGAGAGAGAGAGAGAGAGAGAGAGAGAAAATAACTTCCATAACTCATAGGACACTACAAAATTAGCAGCAACTACCACGCAAAGATGCTGCTGGCTGAGAATCAAGCTTCCTGCAGTATGGCATCTCTCACGAGTCAATGCTTCCAACTCCTATGACTTCATAGAGAGGATTGTTGCCGCTGTAAACAGTGCTTCTTTTCCAATTGACAAAACCTCCATTTGCCTATACGATAACAATTAGCATGATTAACAAGAAGCTTAGTACTGAGAAAGTAAACCTAGTACATACTAATTAGACGCCATGCATCCTAACTTAAATAAAGGCACCAAAAAAGTTATTTCGTCAAAGGTAAATGTATTATCCTGTTTACACCTTTGGATTTCCCTGTTCAACCACCAACAGTGACTGGCTCATATGGAGGTTTTAGAGCCTACCTTGTAGGTTGATTCAAAATTATCTATACTGGCTTCCGTGCTGTACTAAGTATTTGGGTAAAAGCTGGATATCACTCTTATGTTGCAAGTAAAAACCAGTAGAGGTGATCAGTATTTTCCATTAGAAAACATGCCATTTTGGATCTCAGCGAGAACTACGTAGGACAGACACGTTGGTAGGGCGCTTGGTAAACAATTGGATAGTCAAATCCTATAAATTTTGACAGATTTCTATGTGATAGTTTTGGGCTGTACTAATATTTCGTGATCCCATTAACCAAATCTAATAAAGATAGAAGCTATACGATGCAACCAATGATAGTAATAGTGGAAAAAGATAGAAATACGGGATTCCAGTTGCATTCAAGTATTATGGTCTAATCACAATAGGAAGAAGCATGCTCTGAGTCAAATGAGATGCCTGATGTCACGTGAGATACCAGTGTTTAAGCATGGGGTTTGGTTACTTAAAATGACCAAATTACTCCAGAACATAAGGAGAAACTCATGCAAAGAGAATAAGCAAAAGCAAAATCAAGTTAAACTGCTGAAAGTTGATGAGCCTTACTCATCTGCTCTTCTCAAAGTATTGAAAGCGGAGATCATATTCTTGCATATTTCCACAAGAGAGTTGCCTATTGAGTCTTCCTTGGAATCAGAGATGCCTAGAGCATGACATTGTTTGGACGATAGCAACAAGTGAGCCTGAAAGAGGGTGAAATCTAAGCAAATCAAACTACGTAGACAAAAATGGTAAGTACTGTGGAGTGAACAAAGAATAGACCAATAGTAAGGCAGGACATTTTTTTTCTGTAAGCGTACGGCAAGGCAATTAACTATAAAATAGGTGAGGCTGCATCGAACATACAATATAAACCCTGTTGATTATACAACAAAGAATGACTCGTGTACTAAAACATGCCATCTCATCCAATAACCAGCCTCGCACTGAGGAATGCTAAAAGAACAAAGACAACAATTAGCATCACTCTGCCAAGGGGTAAAAATCTAATGGCAGCAACCTGGGTTAATTATTTTCTGAATATTAGTACATGTATTTTTGAAATACAAAAAATCACCTTAAAAGCGTGTGCCAAAAGCACCTGAATAACTTCTATACCAATCTTTTTTATGATGCTTTTTGTGTTAGTACTATTTGTAAAGCACTTCAAGGCTCCATTTAGTGTTGCATCCTCTGTAGAATCATTTGATCTCCGAGTGCGAACAGAAGGCTGGGGAAAATGGATATAATTAACCTCCTGAAGATGATATTATTAAAGCAGAAACTACTTGACTTCAGGACAATTAAAGGAAGCAAGCACCAAAGACATAAATATTTTCAGATAACTTAAATGGAGGTATAAACAATATGACAACTTACTTACTTTGGCTGTGTATTTCCAGAAATACTGCAAAATTATTTCCAGCTTCCATTTTGGATCATTGAAGACCTGCAAAGCTCATTATTGGCATGAAAAACAAACAAACAAAAGGATGCTCATCTCCTTAGTCGCTAGAAAGTAAGGAAACATGTACCTTTACAAACTCAAAAGAAACACTAATGATGCAATAAACAAAAGTCATCTAATGCTATAGAAAAAGTCTCCCAACTTTGGATTTAATATTCAGCCGAATGTGACATCAATAAACCTCTATCTTCGACATTTCATCGAAGATATTCATTTTCTTTTATGCGGGCAGAGTTGTTACTTGACACCAATACCACTGTTTGCACGAATGTTTGTTGGAAAGCCTGAGTGTTGCAAATGGAATGCAGAGAGGGAGCGAGTGAGAGAGAAAGAACACTTTGGATGAATACCTGGAAAAAGGGGCAAAGAATCTCCTTATTGTAAGTTAGTTCATCCAGAATTACATCTACCATTGGGGTTCTGCACCGAATTCCACTGCTGTAGTTACTTTCATCGAACAAGAGACTCACACACACACACAATGAATGTCAACATATAAGAGATGTAACCTCACACCATCGGCTCTGGTAGTATGACCTTGCATATCAGCTTTCTTCTTTGACTTATCGAGCTCCATAATCTAAATGTCAAAATATTAGAGCCCATGGTGACACTGATGCAAACAGACCTCAAGTAAACAATGTTGAGAAACTTACGAGTGTCAAAAGTTTCTGCATAGCAATGCAGGTATTCTTTCCGATTTCAGGCAAAGCAATTGCCACGGCAGTATCATGGTTATCAGACTGCTTTGCCACATAGTTCTCAGAATAGATCTGATCATTACTAAATGCAGATTGGGTTTGACATAGGCCACACATAATGCTCAAGCAGTCCCTCACTAAAGCTTTGTAGTTCAATTTTCGTGACCCCTGCAAAAGAAATCTAGTCTGAACAGCCTCACATTCTCTCAAATATACATGACATAGTGTCCCCAAGGAGTTAAATCTGAGAGCAGAGAAAGACAACGCACGAGCCACTGTATGCAAATCGCTTAATGACCAGGGTATCAATAAATGAAAGACATAAAATCCTTCAATGTCCATGACTTGGAAGGACAGGAGTATACCAGAAGCAAGTGGAGCGAAGATTCTCTCAGAAGGGTCCAGTTCAAAGTTTCTGCAGTACAACAATCAGCCACTAAAAGTTAAACTGTCTAAAAATGGGAAGGAATAACAACGGTGAGATCAGCTGACCTTCATATACATCACTACGAGGTAGTATATCTCCTTCGAGAAAATTCACAAGATACTGGATTAGCAACATGCTTCCCAGGGACTGAAGAAAGATAATGCAAGAACTAAGAACATTGAAAATGTTTGCTAAAGAAAAGTGACAAATCATTTCCATGATAGCAAAAATCTACCACGTCTTAAGAAATTAATCATAAAACAGCATCAAATAGCTGATCCCATATAAATATAGACCATGTACTAAAAAACAGTTAAAGCAGAGAAGGAACTAAGGATCATGAAATCAAGAAATCTGAACATGAAAATACAATCAGTAGGGGACTTTGATTACAATTCCTATGTCAATAGGCATATTGCCACGTGAATAATGGTTTCAAACATCTGAAATTGTAGAAGTCAAGGAAGAAATAGGGGAAACCTTTAAGGAAAAAACCACATAATGGACTAATTGACAAATTACAGGCATACATCAAAAGCTTCTAATGAGAGGACAGACCATCTTGTCAACAGACTGGTGAAAGAGAGAGAGAGAGAGATTTTTAAATTACTACAAAAATGTTAGGATGTGCTACAAAAGCCACCATAAAATGGCTTTTTTTTTTTTATCATTCTGATCTTGGAGATACCCAAAAATTGCTTAATATCGACTAGGCATTCTCAACAGAATTTTCAAGCAAAACATTGCATACACTACAACGTTGAAAAAATAGTGTACTAACGAAGAAAGCCTCAAAATCAGGTCTAAGACTTGAAGAAAAATGTATTTTTTCACACCAAACAAAAAGATGAAGGTTCAAAAGTTTTCAGGGATGACGTAGTCCCAGAGTGAGACTTTGGTCTTGTTAACTAATGCTATATGTGCCTTAGTATAAAGTGGTACTTGAAGTTAGTGCCTCTCAACCTTACCAACTTACAATATGTGCCTTTTCCAAAGGCTTAATGCGACAAAAAGAAGAGTGCCCCAAAACATCAACTGGAAAATTTAGAGCTGAAAGCCATATGGGGGCACGAGTTCTATACTTTATGCAAATAAATGACTTCTCCATTAGTTTTCCTCTAAATAATCTTTAAATTTTTGCATTCCAAGTTTACCCTTGAAAACATAGGGTTTAGAGCCAAAAGATCCTTTTAGACTCCAAAAACGATACAACCAGATAAGCATCCATCCTTTCACGCAACTAAATCAAGTATGCCATGCTCTTCAAACAAACTCAGGAAACAAGTCAATTTCTACCTTGGCGTCTAATACTTGAAAGTTTGCTTCACGAGCCACTTCAGCAAGATCTTGTATCAGAAGCTGAAAACCCTGGTGTTGGCAGAGACACTCAAATCTCAAGTTCAATGAATCAAACACTCAAATATATATACAATAAGAATTGAAAACATCATTCCTCACTAATGTTTTTACTATAGAATGAAGGAGCCTCATCCATAACTCGGTACATATGTACTACTAACCACTACCTCAGCTTCCACAACAGAAACATGCACTTGATATTCAAAACTACTATACTGTTAGACATTTAGACATGGTTCAAAAATTCAATCAGCTGGTGAATGTCACTCTTTAAGATAACAATTTTCCTGAACCATAACAGCAAAGAAAGAAGAAGCAATATTAAGATATTTATCAGCTTCTATTTGAATCTCAGGAGAAAGAGGAAATGTAAAAGGAAAGTGCACAAATGCTTAACTAACTTCATTTCTTGAGCAATTCAGCAAACCTCACTTTCTTCATCAGTCCCAAAACCCAAAGCAGCCTTAGGAATGTATATGATAACAATTTATGGCGTAACTTAAATAGTTTTCTTAGTTACAAAGACAAGTGCTGATTAGTGTAGGTCAGTTATAGCAATGAACTCACGGAGGAGTCAAGTGGTCCACCAGAGCTTTTGTCAGCCCCTTCTCTCTCACTACTACTGGTACCAAAGCCCGCAACAAATGGCGACCAAGCCTAAGAGAATACAGAAACTAATGTGAGTTTCATCCAAGACGTATAACATAAAACCACCCTGTTCTCAATACACAAAATGAGGAAACAAACTAAATAGAAATACTCTCCGTACTACCTCTTTAACCACTACTAGTTCAAGCGGAGCACTAGAAGATGACTTGGATTTATCTAAATTGGAAAAATAAACCCGAGGGTAACGCTGCATCAAAAAATAATTTAACACAAGAATGGACTCATTAGAACTACGGGGCAACTGCAGATGCTAATATAAATAATGAAAAATAAAGGGATCAATACCACACCTTATCTAACTCATTCAAAAGCTGAAAACTCTCCATAATCAGTTCAAGAGATTTCCCCACCCTCAATATCTGGAACACCGCCTCACGCATTTTGCTTCACAACCAAATTCATATGAAAAGGGGAAAACACATGGTTATTTAGATGAAACCAAACGTGACATGTCCATTTGTGATTTTCTACCAGGAAAGAAGAGATAGGTTTCCGTCCCAAAATATTGGCATACATGGTAGTACTAACCTGACAGTAAGAACCTGATATCCTAACTACATGTGAAGAAAATAAAGGCTATTTTATTTCCAAAAGAACACCAAAGAGCAATGCTTCTTGCATCCCTATGCTGATTAAAAACAGTAAATTGAGAAAAAGACAATGCTCATCATTAACACTCGGGGGCTCACGGAGTGCAGGTCAATAAATTAATGTGACTTGTGAGGAATTACCTGGTTGGAGGTGTCTCACTTTCTGGGAAAATCGAAGCAGCACGAACAGCTACCAGAAAAGCAATCCCTGTGCATCAATCACCATAATGAAGCGACAAAAGAATCGATAAGCGCTTACTTGTACTATCAGCCTCTGTTTGGTTGCTGAGACAATGTAGGAAAAGTTCAAAAGATTCCAATTCTAGTTTCAAAACTTCTCATGACAATCTCCACTCTACTTATACACACAATTTTCAGGTTCATTTTAGTTCAACCTTCCATTTTAAGCAAACCGAAACATGCTCACACGTAGAAATCAAACTCATTTCCGGTTTTCCTCCTGGAAATTAACAGAAAAATGAAATCTAAAATTTACGCACTATCATCGTTTGCGTCCCGAGTGTCTTTAGTCTCCGAGGCGTCAAAAATAGCCAAGATGTTCTCTTCGATTCCTCCTCTACTCATAGGGTTCTCCATCATCCACTTATCTAAGGAAAAGATTGGAAACCCTAAATCGTCTTTCAGAGAACAAAAACCCGATGGAAAAGGGAAAAGGAAATAAATACTTGTTCCATTCTCCCGCCAAGTGCCAGCAAGCTCAATTAATTTCTGTTACAGGGTGCAGAAAAGAAAAATTGAAAAGGATTATCCGATGCCGGGACTAGAACCCGGGTCTCTCGGTCGGCGTTTGTTCGTGGAAGTGGAAATGTTGGAATTTTGGAAATTTTGGGTATTGGAGTTTGTGAAAAAATATAGTATTTTATAGAAAAGTGAGGAGAGTGAAGATTTAATTGAATAGTATAATATTATTTTATAATTTAATGATGTGAGAGTTATTATTTTATGATTATTTAGAAATATTGAGAGTTGGAAAATTTGAGAAACAAACGCCCCATCGGTGAGAGCCGAGTATCTGACCAACTAGACTACAACGGAATTTGACCTAAGTGTTCCTTCATTTTTATATAATAATATATATTTTAAAGAATTTCTAGGGAAAAAAATTGCCGAAGACTTTTTAAGGTACCGACAAATCTATAAGACATTTGCATTTTCTCTCAGAGCAGACATTTTTATCTGGAGCAACAAAATCAATCGAATTCAAATTTCTAATAAAAAGATGCTAATTAATAATGCTGGAGGACCCAACTATATATTCCTTGAAGAAAAAAAAATGGTACTTTAATAAGTCCAATGCTGTGGTGATTCACCGTTCGCGTGACTCAACTATATATTGGCTTGAAATCTGAGTGTCCTTGCAACATTAAGAAAGTGCAAATATTTTCTTTCAACAATTGAATTTTGTTAAAGGATATATGCACAACTTTCTAGTGAACCACCCTCTTTGACTCAAAGAAATCTCTGAAATTAAACTCAGGTATTTGATCTGTTCTAACAACTTTGATCGTTTTATTGTATTGGGTTTCAATAAGATTAAAAAAGGACTGGATAATGATCCAAGTTTGTGATTGTGGTGCATTACATAAATCCAAGCGATTTACTATCACTACAAAAAAATGGCTTTTAGCAGCGGTCGGAAATCGTTGCTGAAGGTCAAAAAACCGATGTTATATCTTTAGCAGCGGTTTTTACCGCCGCTATAGGTCCGTCGCAATAGATCTATAGCGGCGGTTTGCGAGACCGCTGGTGAAGACCTCGAGTCTATAGCGGCGGTCGTGAACACAAGTTTGCCCTTTTCGCAGCGTTTCCTGAAAACACTGGTATAGACCTTTAGCGACAGTCAGTTAGCCGCTAAAGGCTTGTGCCAGCGTTTTTTTTTGTGCCAGCATTTTTAAAACACCACTAATTTTTTCTTAGATTTTATTAATCGGTAATATAAATTTATTTTAATAACCATAATTCATTGGATGTCAAAAATTAAAGAACAAGGAGAATAAAACAAAATATACTTCATCATTGATTAATAATATTTTAGAACAAACACAAGAATATCTACAAGTGATCTAAAAAGTAACAAATTTCTAATATAAAATAAAAATAAGCAAGGACCGACTAAAAAATTCAAATACAACAAAATAAGCAAGGACCAATTAAAATCTTCTTCTTTTGACACATCAACATCCTCTATCTTGAATTACTGTAATAGAAAATAAATATCACATGAGAAATAAAAATAAACAAAAGATTTTAAGTAAACAAAATATCTACTTGTATATAAGGCTATAAGCAACTTTAGATAAAACGGGTCAAAAATTTTCCCCTTGCCCCCAGACCCCATCAAGGCAGTCTTAGTCCATGGAGCGGAGGTTAGGGGTGTGCAAAAAATATCCGGTCCGACTGCCCGACCCGTTTTCGACCCGCCTCAACCCGATCGGATCGGATGGAGATGGATCCGGATTCGGAGTTGGATAGTGAAGGTAAGAAACATATGAAATCGGGTCGGATTCGGATATCCGGATATATATCCGATTTAATCTGACCCGACCCGATTTCCTATGTTAGTTAGACGCGTTTAACCTACCCTTTCCATTCTTCGCAATTTTGCCCCCCTCTCTCATTCGCGATTCATTCTTCCCAGCCCTCTTCGAAAAAACCTAAGTCTTTGCCGCCGCCAGTCTCCCCCCTCCCCCTCACCTGTCGCCGATTTTTGTGCCCCATACAGAGCTTGAAATCCTTCGCAAGTTCGCAGATTGAAGGGCGAAAATGGTTGCGGGTTGTGGAAGGCAGAGTGGCTCAGATTACAGGCTTTGCGGAGCTCGTTGTAAGTTGACTTTTCAAAGCGAATTTCTTTACTCGTGCATGCATACACTGCGTGTATAAAACATTTGGCTATTTGTGCGTGTAAGTTGATTTTGAAAAGTTGTAACTTGTTGTCGATATCAAAGTTGTGGATTTTCATGAGCTTTTTCTTGTTTGGCCTTGAATCGGCACTGGAAGTATCCTCTCTTTTAGTGGGTTTTGTGGACGTCCTTAGGAAGAACTTCGAAGAAGCCATATGTTGACTCAGGCTTGAATCCGATCCGAATCCGATTTGACCGACTGGGCCGGATTTTGGTGCATTTCGGATCGGATTCGGAGATTAAATTCGGTATCTGAAAATTTCGGATTCGGATTCGGATAGGTCATTTCTGAATCCGAAATTTTCGGTTCCCACCCCTAGCGGAGGTTTGGGCCGATCAAAAAATATCATTGTAAATCGTAAAAACACTTTTCAAAAAAAAAAAACAGGTCGGGTACTATTCGGGTTGGATATGCAAGGAACAAACTTGGGAAATAAATAGCATAATTTGTGCACCTAACAAAGCATAAAAACTGAAGCTAATCTATCATAATTTCAAGTTTGCGATCTTGCTAATCCACGCTCAAAGAATCACACGATAATATACAATAAGTGAGCCGAAGGCATAGGGTTTATTTACAATAAGAATCCCATGATAACATACTTGAAAAAGATGGAAAGTTGATCATTTACATTCAAAAATAATCCACAAAAAAAGCAGCACAAAGCTATTGATGACTAAGATAATGAAACCAATATTTAAATAAAAGTGGGTTGCATGAAAAACACTTTACCCTTGCATTTTTCCAAAATAGTTGAAAGGTAAGATCCACAAGCATCAGTTTGACGGTTTCCAGAGACATTAAGCACTTCCAATCGAGCAAATAGCACAGGGCATTCACAAATATGAAGAGTGACAAGCCCAGGTTAAAGAGAACAGAAAAACTCAAAAAGCATTACCCATGTTAGTCAGCTACTGATAGATTCAAATCAGTACAACTTTAGTCATGCTACTGATGAACCAGAAGAATGAGTCCTTTTATTGAAGGATGAGAAAAAAATGGGTCCAGACCTCTCAACTAAATATTATTATGTAGCAGATTTTTTAGCAGTAGGTCGGGCTTTCCTTGTTTCTCCAGATCAGAAGTTATTTTGGCAATTAGCCCCAGGAGAATGACACCAAATAAGAAGACTTCACAACTTGTTTCCCATTCACCCCCTGTCATGCATGCCAAGTCTTCAGTTTTGAGTTGTAAGGTATGCAAAATAGTCTCTCGTTTACTTGAGAAAATTCCAAACATTTATGGTGTTCATAGGCAATGTCCTTAAGTGCCTCTTTCCCTATTCTTAAGATTATTTATCCTATTGTAGATGAGCTGTTTAGTTTTCACCTATCAGATGCATTTTTTACTCACCTTGGTTGAACTGAACAGAGTGCCTCGAAGAGTAGAAGATGGATTAATACAGTGAGTAAGAATTATGATTTGCTTGTTTTGGGCTCTGTCTCAACTCTAGATTCACGCCTGCTCCTTTGCATGTCTTTAACCACTTTCTTGTCCTTTTGCATGAGCTGCAGGTCCAGGTTGATTGCCACCGGAAGATATTGTTGGTTGACGTGTCCTTTGATACCAATATCAGGATTATTCTAAATTACTGGTATTTATTTTGAACACCTATAAATCGATCTAGATGACATTCTTTGCATTGTGCAACATATCAACGGGGAAATGAGATGGGTTGAGCATTTAATCCAAAAAGGATTCGCTTATACACCAGGATTGTGGAGGATTGAGCAGAACATAATGATAGATTTGATCTGTGCAGATCCATCCAATGACTGAATGTCAAACTAATATGTTTTGGCTTACTTTCATCCATGCTTACAATCCCTGTAGTAGTCTCTTTAAAGAGGCCTGTGAGAAATCCCACATATGCTCAGCAAAATAAAAATAATAATTACCAAACAAACGGAAAACATGTAGCCCACAGAAAAGGCCCAAATCATACCATTTCTAGATATTAGTAGGAAAACTTTCAAACGGGGCCATATTTATTGAGCCCAATACTCCCAACAGCAAAAAAGATAATGACAAAATCGGAAAATGAAATGAGGGAGAAAACGCCTGCTTTTTATCTTTCATGATCACACGGGTACAGCAATTATTTATGACGCTTCGGACGATCTCAAGAGGCACAGATATGCCAGAAAAATCTTCAAATATGGACCAGAAAAATCTTCAAAGGGCCTTCTGCTTCCGAGTAAAGTTACTTTCGCTTATAAAATTTAGCTGACTTCTACTTTTTCGGGTTAGCTAGCTTACCTCTACTGGTTTGAAGGGAACAGGTGCCCAAGTATTGATAGAGAAGTATAAAAAGCAGAAGAAACAAAAGTAGGAGTAGGTAAGACCTTTCAGAGGAATAGTATTCTTAATAGATAGATTTTTGGTTTGAATTTTGATTACAAGAAGTTTTATAGGAAACCCACCAACCAAAATCCAAATCGTTATGGCCTATTTGATTAAAGTTCACTGCATAGTTCTTTAATTCCCCCAAGACATGAAAGTCTAAACGAAACATCATGTATTGTTAAGTGTCCTGAGTGGACAATAGAAAAGGATAAGTTTACATCAAAAAAATATTGTAAGTTCAAAGATGACACGAAGATTAGAATAGAGAGAGAGAAGATTCGTATATGGAGATGATCCACAAATCAGAATTAAGCAATTACATGGACCTGGACCTGGAGGTAGTACAAGATAAATTCTTGGACCATTTGACAAGTACACAGATAAATTCATCACGTGGCAGACAAGGGATTTTAAAATGTGTTTACTTTCTGGTAAAATTTCCATACATAGGACAACTTCCACCAACCAATATGTGACCTGAAGAAAGAGTTTATGCCTGTCCGATGGTAAGAGTTTTAATGAAGCCTCATACATCCCCCCAGAAATTTGGTCTTATGTTGGTCAAAGGCATGGCAGAGATATGGACGCCAATTGTCTTGTACGCTTTTGATGACCTTCCAGCTCCCAAAGGACGACTACTGTTCTAGCTGTGACACAAACATTTTCCATGATTTCTGAAGACTCCTTGAAACTCCAAAGATAAAATTATGCAGTCGATACACCAAAAACCCCTTGAAAAGGAGGGGAATTCGGATGAGAATTACCCAGAAAACTTCAACCCAAAAATATCTGGATGGATACTAGTATATCAGAAGCATTTTAGGTTCTGAGATCGGCTTGGATCTGTTCTCATAATTTACCGACGAGGAATTCGGATGATAATTACCCAGAAAACTTCAACCCAAAAATATCTGGATGGATACTAGTAAATCAGAAGCATGTTAGGTTGAGATCGGCTTGGATCTGTTCTCATAATTCACCATCGCTTAGCAGTTCTGCAGCTTTACTGACCCTCTTTTATTTGAATCCAAAACAATAGGATATACTTTTGCATTACATTTCGTACATTATGTTACAGTTTGCAAAGTAACTAACCAAGAGAAACTCTGTAACTAGACCTCTTTTACATCAAACCTAAAAACAGACAGAATTGAAAACTTTCAGACTTCTATGACCCAGTATTTTGATGAAATCCGATGTCCAAGTGTATAATTTACCAAACTTTTGAGAAGCCTACAATAATTTCTCTATTGTGCCACCCGGGAGGTGCTGCAGCTACTTTCTGATTCTAACGTCTTTGAGGTCCCGATGGACTGCGTGCTAGAGCTACCAGTACTTGGCTCCGAGTCTTGCTTATTTAAGCTCGCCACGCTGGAATTTGGATGAAATCTTTGCAAGGCTGATGCAGCCACCACTTCGGCTGGAAAGTTAAGAAGGGCCTTGGCACCGCGCATCCTAAAAGCTGCCCTATCATAAGCCAAGGCAGCTTCTTCAGCGGTCGTGAACGTGCCTAGCCATATACGCGCACCATGTCGTGACGAGTCGCGAATCTCCGCCGCGTATTTCCCCCACGGCCGACGCCTCACGCCTCTGTAGTGTTTCTTGCCGATGTTCCTAACCGCTTCTAGGCTGCTCGACGTATTGCTTTGGTGCCTTTGGGGCGCAGAGGAGCTGTTGAGCGTCACGGCCTCATTGAGGACCTGGTATATAACCATGTCGTGCGAGTCGTTCTCATTAAATGGCAGCTCACTTTGGGAGGCCATAACCATAGCTTCCCTTTTATTTCCTTTCCACTCTAGGAGGGGTTTCTTGGTGGAGATTTTGAATACTGAAGATTGCAGTAGGTGCATCTGCCCCTGTATTTATCTTTGAAATAAGAGGACAAATGTGGGGTCAATGAAGTCTATATTGTGGGAAAAAAAAAGGTAGGTAATAGGGACCAAATAGAAGAGTGGCTCAGGAAAAAAAATGAAAAAGAAAACCTAGGAGAAGAATCAATATACTTCTTTCTAATTTTTGGTTGGTAGCGAGTGTTTAAACATAAAACATGACCATTTGTATCCTTTGTTCTACTCATCATCAATGACCATCATTTATATAAATCAACGTCTGATTAACTCCTCCGCCAATCTGGGGGTTAAAGGTGGCCCAATGATGGTCCCGAGGGACGAGTTAAGTTGAAACTTTCGACGCTTAGTTATCCCAAGAAAACGTGTACAAATAGTGTTTTGAGTACCAAAATGTGCTGAGGAAAAAAGAAAGAAAGAGAGAGTACCAAAATGTGAAGCCCATGTTTTCAAAAGAATACGTGATGGGTACGTGATGTCAACTTTTGATTGATGGCTTCAATTGAGACTTGATCCACAAGTGTGGCCGGTGAGGGGTGCACTGTGCAGTACTGCAAGCAGCACACGGGAATTTTGAGGGCACAATAATATATAAGGCATATGTTTGCTAGTGAATGTCGACCTTAGTGATTTTCCTCACCTTTCACATTGTTAGTATGATATCCATAATGCCCATGGTTCAGTGGTCGGGGCTCCGCTCCGCTCCGCTCATTTCAAGTTGTAGTAGTCTGTCTTGTTCTTGTTAGTCGGTAAGGAAGCAGGGTCTACCATTGGTCATAAGAGGGAAGGTTTGAGACGTTTCTTTGGATGTGGTGACGCACAGGCATACTTGGAATTTAGTACAACTTTCTTTATCTGAATCTGAGCTCATCACGGTCGTAAGCTCCACTCTCTTTGACTTATTGGGTCCCCTTTTAAAAGTCTTCAATGGTCTCCAATTATACTTTTCCAACAAAAAGGAACAATTATGGTGGAGAAAGAGAGAGTGTCCTAATTGAAGACTAAGATTCACGTGGTTTGAATGGACAAATTTAAGACTATGAACCACAGAAAAAAAAATGGCATATACTAAAATGCATTCAAGAATCAAGCACGCTTAGGTTTGATGTAATGGCAAAGATTGGTTAGGTTTTGAATACTGCGTCTTCAAATAATACTGTTTCACCGTGTTACTTAATTAAAATAGGTCTTCTTAGTTGTCTGGGAAGTCCAATAGTGGTTGAAATTCTGAAATTTTGTGCTAGCTTTGCTGATTGGGTCTTGATCCTCCAAGATATAATTGGCGATGCCCATTTTACGTTTACCACGGTATTTTGCAATTGAAGTGGTCATTTTTGCATTTGTATTGAAAATTTGATAGGTCGGTCTACATATATATAACCAATTGGACATGTCGAATGTACAGTTTAGTGGTCTTATGTCATAGGGCGCTAAAGAGGAAAAGAATCAAACAGAGGTGAACCAATTGATTAAACTATACAACCAATTTATGATCGGAACACATGTCACTGAGAGGTAATAAAGCAGAAATCAGTACAACGAGAAGATGGATGGGAGTTGGGACCTGGGTGGTGAGTAGAAAGCAAATAGGGGACCAAAATTGAGTCAATCAACCAACTTTTAAGTCAAATCTGTATAATAATAAAAAACAAACAAAACGTACCCAAATCAAGCCTTTTCCCCTTGCTGTTTTGTAAGATTAGTCAAGCGAGTTAGGAACCAGGTTCTAAAGTTATTTAGAAATCACTGAAGCTCATCTAGTCTTCTTTTTTTTCTCGAGAAGCTCATCTAGTCAAAACAAATAAATATCGTTCCAATTTTAAACTCAATTACAAAACCAATCAAGCTTTTGAGCTTTCCCTCTTAAACAAAATGAATACCACAATAAATCACTTAATGAATTCCAAAAATAGTTCTAGAGAGAGAGGTTATGTCTTATCTCTAGAACACCTCAAACTCTCGTAGTCCAACCTCTTTCTCTTCTCTGTTCTCCAGCGGCGGAAAGAGCTCCGACTCCTCCCGTCCTCCCTCCTTCTCCAGCACCTTCCTTTGTGTCAGTTCAGTTTCCCCCTTCTCTTGTTTCTTTTTTTGGTTTTTTGCTTGAAGACTTCGCAGCTAGATCCCGGTGTTTTTGCTCACCCTCGAAAGCCACGCATCAGCCCACCAGCACCAGCTTTTTCGGTCGGTCCCTTCTGCACCATCTCGTCGCTATTCGGCCGCTGCACACCGCAGCATGAGCCTCACCCGTCCGTCCTTTGTTTCTGCTTGCACAGGCTTTTTCCAACAATATTTGGAGCCACCGCCCCTGGTCAACTCCAGCACCTCTGGGCGTTCATATCTGGCAAGTTCTGAACCATTAATGGTTGCGCGTGGCTTTCACGGCCGCCTTGCATGGTGTTCTCCAGCCTCTCCTGTTTTTTGAGAGCGTATTTTTTCATTTTTTGTTTTGTTGCTTTATTTAGGCCCGTTGGTGAGCTTGTTTGTTCCTTTTTAGTTATAGCGGCCCCGAGTGGCTTTTCCAGCCACTTTTTGGCCTTGTCGGCCCCTTTGTGCGCTTTGTTGCATTTGTCTAGGTTGCTGCTCTTTCTTAATTCAATTACTAGTTCTCAAATGGTTCCTGTTATTGTCGTCTATCGTATCATGTCACCTGCTCTCTTTGCAAGACATGGAGCATTATGTGGTTTATCAACCCTTGATGGTCCCGCTGGTCCTTTTGCAACTTAGTTTGCTTGGATATGTAGTTTCTAGTTCTTTATTGTAACTTTTTCTATAGATTCATTATGCAATGTTAAGCTCTCGGCATTATACAAAAAAAAACTCCAAAAATAGTCCAACACACCCTACTTAATTTTCTCTCTCATTCCAAAGCTTCTCTCACTCTTTGAAAGACTTTCCTTCTAAAAAAATCACTCTAAAAAGTACATTATTTCATGTATAATTTTATATAATTTATTTTTAAAAAATAATATAATTTTTTGAAAAACATATTTTCTTGGAAAAATAAATTTTGGGTTAAATACACTTTGCACCCTCCCTATAGGGGTCTTGACACTTTGCACCCAAATTTATTATTTTTGTCACATTGCACCTACTAACTATTGATTTTAGACACTTTGCACTTTCCCTTAAATTTTTTGATTAATTTCGACAGAAAATATTTTTTTACATGTGAAATGAAAATTTTATCCCCATATTTTTTTGGCAGTGACCATTTTATGAGGGTAAATTTGTAATTTTTTAGAACAAAAAATAAATTTTTTAACAAATTGATGGACAATTTTAACGGATGATGCAAAATGTCTGAAATCAATAGTTGATGGGTGCAATGTGACAAAAATAATAAATCGGGGTGCAAAGTGTATTTATCCCATAAATTTTTGAAAAAATAATATAAATTTTTTGGAAAACTAAAATTTTGAAAAATTATATTTTTTTTGAAAAATAATTAACTTCTTGAAAAATAATTAAATTTTTGAAAAATTAAATGAATGAGCATAGCAATTTAGTTGTTGGCATTCCAAGCTTCCTTCTCCTCTAAGGCCTATCCGAAAAAGATGAAGTCTTGACTCACTCAATCAATTACTACGAAAACAGATCCAAACCATAAAGAAAAGTTACACAACAGAAGTGTTGCCGGATAAATAGAAGAAGTGAAGGATACAAGTACTAGGGCCAAATTTTTACTATATATATATATATATATATATATTATTCGGTTGTTATATATGTTATTTTTAATTCATATCAAACTGATATTAAAAATTAAGTTTGCTAATCAATATGAGATTATGGTGTACGAAATATTAAAAAGTACTTTTTCAAGAAACATGTTTTGAGGTAGCAACCAAACATTGAAACTAAATTACTTTCCTTAAACAAAATTAAGGCTTCGTTTGCTTAGACCTAAAGTTATTTATAAGGGGTAATGTCATATATAGTTCGCCCCTTAAGTATGGGGAAAAATCAATTTCGCCCCCTAACTATGAAAATGACGATCTACGTCCTCTAACTTTTGAAAATTATCAATGTATGCTCCGTCCAAATCAGTTGTTAAGTCAAATAGAAAAACATGCAAAATGACCGAAATGTCTCTCCAAGAAAAATTACTAAAAATATTTAAAAATAGACATTTTGGTCATTTACTAATTTAGACGGAGGCTTACAATGATAATTTTCGAAAGTTAGAGGATGTAAATCGCCGTTTTCAAAGTTATAGGGGCAAGATTGATTTTGCCCCACACTTAGGGGGCGAACTATTACATTACCCCTATTTATAATGTAAAGTAGTTTCGAGTGAATTTTGTTTGAATAAAATAATTTATTTTTCAATTTTTTGTTGCTACCTCAAAACATTTTTGTTAAAAAGTATTTTTCAATATTTGGTACATAATTTTGTAATCTAATATGATTAGTAAAACTTATTCTTAATATTTATATTTTTCATAAAGTTAAAAAAAATAAAAACAAATGTTTTTCAAAAATTTATGTTTTCAAAAAAATAAATTATTGTCAAAAATCATTTTTTAATATATATATTTCAAGGAATAAAGTACATGAAATTAAGTTCAAATTTGGACTGGTACTGTAGGTTTAACTTGAGTTTGTTTAAATCATATTATTTGGCTGCACCTTTCCAATGAAACCATTTTTTTTTAAAAATCTACCACAACATATATAGCTCTTCATGTTTTGCCCATTTTAACTCTATTGGAACAAGAAAAGGAAGGTAAAAGAAAATTAAAAAAAATAGTGAAAAAAATAATAGGTTAGCATTAGAGGATGCACTACTACCATGGTTTCCTTAACTTTGTGCTATCCTCTTACGATATGCTGCTTGACATCTTCCAAGGTCTAGACTATCATATCCTTGTAGGATGTTATCATTCCATGATTTACTGCTGCTAATGGAATTACTAGATTAGGAGGTTGGGACTGTTGAATATGCACATCACTCTCTAGTCTATACAAACCTGTAGTATAAGTTATTGCAATAGAAAATACTACTCCTTGGCTTCCGATCAGTTGTCCTCCTTGTACAGGACCAGTATTACCAGAATTTATATCGCTCAGAGTTAAGCAATATTCCAACTTTAATTTGGATGCCTCTAGTAATGTACCTCGTTGAGTCCACGTCTGTTGCAGCTAGCAAAACGTTTTGCTGGTTCAGTTGATTCCTAAGGGCTCGATCTCTCGTTTCCTATATTCCCCCACAGGTCCATGAACTGGATCTCACTTCCAAATCGAGACTTCTCATTCCCACGACTTAATAGCCTCTTCCCTCGGTTGTGAATCTAGACTCGCGAGCATCTTTGTCAAGTTGGTAATCCCAAAAATTTTGTGAACCGCTTGGAATTCTTCAACTCTATCCGCTGGGAAGTACTGAGCCATCAAACAACTATCAATGCACATCTTCCTCTGGTGCCTGCACGCGGCCCCTGGACAGCTACCATTGCATGCCTCCTCCGTGTCACCTATTTCACTAGACATATTGACAATCCAATCTGTGCCAAGAAGATCAAAAAGGCAGAGAACACCAACTTGATCGGTGCAAGACTCAGAAAGAAGATTGATGTGGAAAGAGACAGACTAAAATTCAAGCTATGTTTAATAAGGTGAATACAAATCAGAATATTGCTCAGAGGACAACATCTCACCCAATATGTTTTTGATGAGAGCTAACTGGATATATTTCAATCTCAATGTACCGGTCTTTTATTCTTGCTAGGAAACGAGTACTATAATAATACTAAACACAATTAAATTGCACTACTTGACATGTTTGATGGATAGAAGTTTGGATCCTTCAAGCATGGAGCTTACTCTAAACAAGAGAAATAAAGGAAATAGTTTTTAGCATTCCATGCGCTTGGCTTCTGATCTTGTTTGCAGCATGGCTAGTTGTAATTTAGCACCACCTGTTTACATACCCTTTTCAACCGGATAACACGTTGTAGATTATATACTAATTTGTTTTTCTTTTTGGTCAAGTGGTTTGACAATTACATCTATCTCTACAGACAACCATGATTTAATTAAAAAGCAAACAAGCAGGGAAGGGGTGCCAAGGAGGGTCATGTCCCCCCAAACCCTCCAAAATCTATTTTTATATAATTATATTTAAAGATAATATTATAAATCAATCTATAAAATTGATATGATATAAAGGCCGGCTCAATGGTAAGGCGACTTAGACAGTGGCTAAGGCCTCACCCTGATCAAGACCCCATAAAAAGAGCAATATATATATATTGTGTTGTAAATTACCCAAGAAATAAAAATACAACTGAGCTAAGAAAAAAAAGAAATGACAAGATGCAATATTTTCATATTTTTTTATTACGAGTGAACTATCTTTTTGTCCATCCAATTGCAATGATATGTTTCTCCCAGCTCTCCTACTCTCTCTTTTTTTTTCAAATTTTTGAACTTTGCTCAAAGAGAAAAAATGCCCTAAAAATTTCTTAACTGTGCGAGTCATGATACTTGATGTCATGTATGAGGGTCCCATAAAAAACAATTAATGGGGCGTTTGAATATTTTATATTAAATTTAATAATTTTTAGATAATTTTAAATATTTCATATTAAAATTTATATAAAATGTCTAATAATAATTTATTCGACTTTAGACTCCAACTAGTTTGATCAGGCAGTGAGATATTGTTATTAAGATATCAGCTATTCAAATTTAAATGTTAGAAAACCCTTTTGTATCGATTATTAATCATTGTCTTTTTATCTTTTCTTTCCTAACTACCTCTCTTAAGGTTGAATTCTGACTTGGTCTGTAGACAAGGACACAAATCTAAATGACTCAACAAAATTGTGGGTGATTTGGACTGGCCAGAGACGGTTAGGTTCCGCCCGGATTTAAGTGTTCCCCTGCTCCCATAACTTTGATCCTTTATTTTTCTGTTCCATTAGTAACCTAAATAAAGCAGGGGCAAAACTTGTTCTCAGTTAGCCTTTAGAACGACGTTGCCGAAGGCTCAGGTTCAATTGTTGGATTCTTTGTCGGCTTCACTAAAGATTGCGCCAGAAGTTTATATAGCAAATAGAAGCGAAAGTCTATTACTCCGCATCTTCAAGGAGAATCCAATTCAATTGCACCGGGCCAATGTCCGAAACAGCAGGACAGTTTGACACCAGCCGGAACTGAAGTCTCAGGTTTTGGCTTTCACTGCTCCAAGAGAAAAAAGAGAAGACAAGTAAGGGCTTCTACTTAAGCCAGAAAGCCTTTATTAGTACTGAACCCAACCCAAGTACCAAATTTTACAGTTCACATTTTCACTCACGAGTAATCTATTCTACAAGTAACAAAGATGGTTTCTTTCTTATTAATTATTATTATTATTATTAATCTTTAAAGATTCTCTTTCAAGAAATCTGAATTGACTATTTGCCTCATCTTACACCAACTTGTTTACAGGAAGGTTAATAATAATTATAACATTCTCCTTCATTGGAACTTCACTTTGAAGAAAACTGGAATTGGGCTTATCAGTGGGCCCAATGCAAGCTAATCTTTGATCAGCCCAGATAACCAAACTGCAAAGCAATAATAATGGTAGACACCCAACAAGACAACCTTTTTGACTCTTTCTAAACATACCTCCCTTCATTCCTGATCTCATCATCATGAATTTGGTTTATAATATAGCAATTGTTCTCTCTTCATCATGCTTTCCCCTCCCTTCTCTAACACTTAACCCAACTAACTGATCTGGCACCAAACTCACTTTCTTAAGCTCTCTGGCAGAGCTCTGGTCTTGCACCTAAAGGAAAGAAAGGCCCAGGAGCAATCATTTTAAATCGGAGGAGTTTCAACTGAAGTGGGTGATAGGCTTGTAGGTAGTTGAAATCCCTGCCTGCCCCTTTTCAGTTCTTCTCATACCTGAAATTACTCATTTTCTCCTTTTATATGTCGGTATCCAACTGACTATAAGTGGTGGGTGTTTTGGTTCTTAGCAGCGGAGACAAAAAGAGTAAGGGCCAAAGGAAATGAGCACAGCCAGATTTATCAAGTGCGTGACGGTGGGGGATGGCGCGGTTGGAAAGACTTGCATGCTCATTTCCTATACTAGTAACACCTTTCCCACGGTATGATCCTTTTCTGGTGCTCCTGGAACATGTCGTTTGCAGAAACCACAGATCATGGTGATCATTCCTGATTTCAGTACATTAGTTAGGAATTTCATTCTCTGTTGTCCTTTTTGGTAGGATTATGTTCCAACAGTGTTCGACAACTTCAGTGCCAATGTGGTGGTGGATGGTAGCATAGTGAACCTCGGCCTATGGGATACTGCAGGTGATTTTCATGTCTCTCAGGTTCATCACATCAGGCTACCTGTTTTGGTTTTTGATCTTTTTTTGTACTTTAATGGGCTTCATGAACCTCTCTATAAATTGGGTATTACAGGACAGGAAGATTATAACAGGCTAAGGCCTCTAAGTTACAGAGGAGCTGATGTCTTTTTGTTGGCCTTCTCTCTCATCAGCACGGCCAGTTACGAGAACATCCATAAAAAGGTTCACAGTTTTTGCCTGTTTCGATCAATATGTGTGTTTATTAAGATTATTATTTATTATCATCCCCTTCCTGTTAGACATTGAAACGACAAGCTTGATTGGTGTCTTGCAGTGGATCCCCGAGCTAAAGCATTACGCACCCAACGTGCCAATTGTTCTTGTGGGCACCAAACTTGGTAAGAAAATTCAATTTCAGAAGCATTACTGACATAAGTTCACATATGCAGTGCTAATTGAATATCCTGAGAGCTTTCTATGTCGATTCTTTCACTCCAAGCAGTGCTAATTGGAGCGCCAAATCTTCTAAAGCTTCACATCTTACCTTAATGTTTCTTCTGTTTCGATTATCTCTTCCAGAGTAATTTCTTCAGCTCTTAAATTTCGGTACTTGCTGAAACAACTTTTTTTCTGCAGATTTGCGAGAAGACAACCAGTTCTTGGCCGATCATCCTGGAGCAACACCAATAACAACTGCACAGGTCATCCATGGATAAATTATGTATCTTTAAACTCACAGATAATTTATACTCATTTTTGTTTTCTTTTGGGGTTTTAACATTTGATTGATGATTAGGGTGAGGACCTGAGGAAAATGATCGGTGCAGTCATCTACATAGAGTGCAGTTCCAAAAGTCAGCAGGTACCTATTTAATAAAAAATAATTACAAAAAATGTTAAGAATTCTTCTAAGAAGAATCTCATGGAGCTAATTCGAATTATATGTCCGTTCTGGTTTTCAGAATGTGAAGGCAGTGTTTGATGGTGTAATAAAGGTTGCTTTGCGGCCCCGAAAACCAAAAAAGAAGCCACGCAAGCAAAGAACATGCGCTTTGCTCTGACGCCGGCGCCAATCTCAAATTGTCTTGTCTTCTTAGGGTCAATCACAGTGCATTTTTATTTCTCGTAATTTTTAAATATTCTTTTTGTATACATATAAGTTCCGGCTGAAGAAAATCTCTGAAACTGCTTGGCCAGAGACACGAGTTTTGTTATTCGCAGTGTCGAATCGATGCATTTTGTTAATGGCAATACAACGGCCACTTTCTTCCCATATATTTTAATTTTCTATGCCCAACTATTCGATATTGATAGCGTCTTAGTTTCAATCTCCTTTGATTTTATATATAAATTTTAATTCATTTTCTTGTTTTTTTTTTCTGAATCTAAGTAATTCATTTTGTCGTTTGTAGTGAATACATCAAATCATTCTTAACTATGACTATCTCCGTCCTTCATTGACCCAACCCAACCTACCCGGTTTTATGTGAAAAGCTTATGTTCTTATGAGCCTCCTTTTTGTGCTTTCTATCCCAAAAGGATACTAAACTTATCCTGGACTTTCCTGGCCCGTTTAGCTTGTCAGACCGAAGTATAATTTTATGCCCGCTTTTGCGAATTAGTTCAAAACTTTGAGACCAGCCAAATTCTCTCTCACTGACTCAAGTAGGGCTATACAGAATCGGATCGGACCATAAAATTGAACCGGATTTATGGGCTCAGTGATATAAATTTGGTCCGGACCGAATTTGAAAAACCGGTTATATTCTGTCCGGTCCAGGCCTTTTGAGATTAGGTATCCAGACCGAATTTATTAATATAAATAATAAATATATTTTTAAAAAAACTTAAAAATTTTACCTTAAAACTATGTGTTTTGAGTTCTTTGATCATTTTCTTCCCCCTTTAACTAATTTTTTTTTTATCTTAAGATATGAGTTGAAAATGGAAAAATAAAAATAAAAATTTAAGAAAAAAATTGAAACTGATCTAGACCATTTATAAGTGGTACAGTCCGATCTTTCAATTTAGATATAATGAAAATCCGGTCCGATCAAATTTCGATTAAAAAATGATTTCCAATTGTGTAGCCCTATCACTAAGTCACTGGATACACCTTTTGCGTGTGTTAACGTGGGAGGTATTTTGTTGTCAGATTTGGCCAGATAACCTTTTTAGATCAAAGGTTGGAACATACCGAGCTTGCATGCCAAATGTTCGACAAGTTTTCATATTTTTGTTTTTGGATTTATTATAGAAATCCGTTGTACCAACTAGGTGACACAATGATCGGATTGAGACTGCAACAACGCATAGTTTAACTGGCATTAGAGTTCAAATATCAATTAAGTCAAAGATTTATTGCAAACAACAAGATTTAAGCCCACGTTCGCCTACGAGATACGGTTTGTGTAGGAATGAAAGTTCGATCTTTCAATTATTGAGCTATCATCTTTCGGGGCCACGTTTTCATATTTTCGTTTTTGATTATTACAATTTTCAATTTAAATTAGATTACAAGTTATGAGTTTAAAGTAATAAATAATACAAAAAATAATTTAAACATTGCCATTGTTAGTCTACGAATATCTGGGGGTTCGAAAATGTTTGGTGTTTTGACTCAACAACAACGTCCATATATATTCTGGTGGAAAGTGGAAAGTCAATAAAATTTAATTGATTTATATGTCCTATAAAATCAAGCGCCTCGTCGCGCGACTTGAGCTCGCTGAAAAATTCCAGCGCCATGTGGCGTGCGTCTCGCGCGCAAGAGCGCGCTGGAATTTCCAGCTATGCATTGAGATTTTAGCAGCATTGTTTAGGCCGCGCAACACGTACATACTACAGTATCGCGCACATGAGCGCGCTGGAATTTCCAGCTATGCGTTGAGATTTTAGCAGCATTGTTTAGACCGCGCAACACGTACAGGCTACAGTAGTCATATGATATAATACCTTATTTATTTATTTATTATATTCTTTGGACTTTGTGTAGGGCTCTCTTGCAAGTGTAAACTGGAGTTGGTAGAGACTGACACGAACAATATCGAAGGATTGAAGACTAACATTGGAAACGGTGAGACGTAGTATCGTTTTGAAATTTTTTAGACTACACAGGACCGAGATGGAATTGTTTGATATTCTAGAAGGATATCCAATAATTGAAAACATCGAAATGAGATATTTTTGAGTCGTTCCTCGGCTTCTTTTACCCAAATTGTCAAAGAGAAAACGAGTACTAATGTTTTTACCAATTCAAAGCATGGTTTTCGAAACTAACGGTCAATTGCGGCTAAAGGCGGTTAATGTTTCTGACTTCTTGTGGAGCTTTTCGGCCATTGAATTCGAATGTTCGACTTTTCAATGAAATCCACTTATCTGAAGGTCCATTAGGTTCAGAAATACGATATATAATAGTACTGTTATTGGTCAATTACGATGAAATATTACAATATTTTGTAACATAATCTGCAGAACGACGTCTGTTTATACTAATATTTTACTGCCAAACAATTCCACTAACTAATAAGCTTTATATTTCCAACCGGTGGACCAATGGTTTAACACCCACTCCCAAGACGGGGCGAACGATTGACATTCCAACCATTTTTCTTTTTCTTGTTCCCCATTTCCTAAGAATCGACATTCCCAGATTCAACTTTCTTCTCATTCTTTTTTAATCGCCCAGATTCAACTTTCACTTGGTTTACTTCAGTATCCCAATACATTCCAACCAAAGTCTCTCCAACTTAGCAACGGATATTGTAAAGAACCCAATGAGTGGGTCATACTAAACTAACCCAAATTCATGGAAGTTTGGTGCAAGGAAGTTTCCTACGTAATTTTTTCTTTCATATTAATTAGGAGTACCTCAATTTCCCAGAGGAGGTATCGACCATTTGCTGCACAACATTTAGCATATTTGCAAGGAGAAAACATTACTAATGACTTCTATAGATAAACATTATATTATATTATTAGTATAACTAGGAAAAATCAAAAGGCTGAATATATGTTTTTTCGTATTATTATATTGTAAATGCTTCGGGGAGACAACACCATTGATAGGATTGGACTATGGAACGTGAGGAAAAAAAATGGACCACCAATGGGTGCTTTCCGAAAGTTTCCAACCCCCTCTTTCTCTCTCTAGTCTCTCTCAGTCTCAGATCTCTCTATATTTTCTGTGCCAGAAAGGTATTTTCAATTGTGTTTGGTCTTCTTTTCTGAACAATAACGTTTGATCCTCAAAATTTAAACGATTGTACTATAATATATTTCGTTTGCAGCTGCACCATATTCCTGCATTTAATTGTAGCATGTTGTGTATTTACTGCTTGCACGTTCTCATTTTGCTACTGATGTTGGCGCAATTTTAGCTAAGACACGCATACCTATTCCCAGTTTACATTAGATTAATGTCAACATTTATTGTTATCATGTGCCAGTTCAACATGTAGAGAAAATGTCTTGTTCAGAGACGTTTTCCCTTTAATGGAGTAAGAGCTAAATGGAGATCGTTAGCTCCATTTAAGTCTAAGTGCTGTTCTGCTTAGTTTAGTAGAGGATTGAGCATATTTGTCTCGTCTTTAGGTCAGACAATAGACAACATAGAATTAATGACTCTGACCCAACATTATGTTTTTGTTAGATATCTTGGTTATGTTCTCCATGCAGCATATCATAGTAGGTTGGTCGTGAGGTAGGAAAGACAAAAAAAAGTACTGCAGCCTGCAGGTTAAAGAAAAAAATCAAATCCGAGAGGTCTTTTCAATGAGGAAGGTTAATTCATGTAATTGATTTATCCTTCCTCATTCTCATCCAGACGAATTGGTAGGAACATAAAAAGGGGACTGATTTGCTGATTAGGAAGGAAAATGACACAGAAATAGGATGGAAGGAGTAAATATTAGCTTTGTACTGAGCAGCAGAAAATCCCATCAGTACCGCAAAAATTTGAAGCGGTAGTGTGGGCCGTGGGGGGTGTCCGGTGTTGCGCCGTACGCTGGACCTCACCAGTATTATAAACTAGCGTGCGTACGCACGTACGTTTGCATAGGACATAGGAGTGGATGTTAAAGCCAAAAAAATGCTCAAACTACTCTCACTGCGAATGGGCAGGCCGTCTAGTCGTCTACGTCTTCAGCTCTGCTAAAGATATATGTCTGATGGGATCGTATTTTGTACTCTCTGCTCCTTTCCTGTCTGTCTTCCCAGAGAGAAAAGAGGGAGGGCTTTTGATGCCGGGGCCGCATTTGATTGCGTTAGAAATGAGAGGGAGGTACTCAGCAGTCAGCAGGAGGAAGGATCTTATCGAATTTACGTGTAAGGGGTTTGGACATTTTTAAAAGAGGGAGGGCTTTTGAATTTGATTGCGTTAGAAATGAGAGGGAGGCACTCAGCAGGAGGAAGGATCTTATCCAATTGACGAGTAACGGGTTTGGACCTTTTTTTTGCATTCCTTGTCTTCTTCTTCGCCGGCCTAATTATCAACAAAATCTGTATCCTCATGTTTTTATATAGATAACTACCAATTACGCATCACTTTGTATTGATCCTCGTTTTTTTTAAGTACTATTTCGAAAGGAAGGAACAGTTTGATGCAAAAAAAAAATCGAAGCACCGGGTTTCTTGTCTAAATAATTAACCAGTTAGATTCATTGGCAAGTAGGACTACATTCATGATTCATTGTCATTAAGCCCATTATTAGCTCTATCTTCTAGTGATAAAGGTTCCCCGTCAGAACTCAAAGTACGCGAAAAATCTACTTTAGACCCTAACTTCACCTAAAAGGGGGCGAATAGGTGAAATATCAAAATACAAATTATTCAATACCAATTTTAAAACTTGATCAGTCTAAATATATCAACCAACTAACACAATCATCAAAACAGTAAATCAACTTGTAAAATAATTAAACAAACACACAATGAGACAAGAGATTTGATAACGAAGTGGAAAACCTTTGAAAAATTATTCAATGGAAAAATAACTCCGGACTATCAGTCACCTGAAATTCACTAAGAAAAAAACCTTACAACAGTGATTCAGATACTAACAACCCCAGTTGCTTGACTCTGACAACCCTAATGTAATAATCTAAGCACATCTGCTCAGATCCGCTCCAAGCGGCATTCTCCTCAACATCTTGAGGCTCTTCTTGAATATTTCTCATGAACACACTTGTTCTTTAGCACTCCTTCAACAACATGAAGGTTACACAATAAATTGATGGAAGAACATAAAACTTGTCAAACTTGAAGCATAAATCTTCTGAGGTTTTTCTCTTAAGGAATGAGACACATATATGTCGAATAGAAGCCTCAATAGAGTTCTGGACGGTCTCCCTCGAAACCTAGTAGAGTTTTTCTCAAGGTCTCACAATCTAGAAATTCAGTGATTTCTAAAATTCGCCGGAAGTCACTGGAGCGTGGGTCGAGCGAGAGTCGAACGCAATGTCTCTGTCTGAATTTTCCATAGGTCGCTAGAGCTTGAGTTGAACGTGAGAAGGTCTTGAACAGAACACAAACACTAACTCTTGAACAACGTGAGAACCAAATTATAATTCAATCCTAACATATTTTGACACGGAATAATGACAACACAAAAATACCCTAAGAGTACTAACCCAATCAATATGCCTGTTGAACTTTAATGATGCAGCAGTTTCAAAATTACTAGACAGAATTCAGTACTATCTTCTTGAACTTGCAACTGAATACCTTTATTAGCAGAATTTCAAAAACCTTTTATCTGCGGGTGCGTTGTGTTTGAGAGAGATAGAGCTCAGAGGACGATTGCAGGAGAGGGAGTGGACAAAGGAGATGCAAATAATTGAGCGATACAATGGCACGCACCCAAATTCGCTGTGAGCTTTGCATGTCGGAATCGCACCGACACCACTTCGACCAGAACTTTACTCCTCTCTTTATGAACTCTCTCGTCTTTCCACGAGGGAGTTGGCCTCTCTCTTGCCACACGCGCGCTCACCTGCACAGAAGAGAGACGGAGAGAGAGAGAATATGTGTATCTATGTTTTGTTTCTTTGGTTATATATATATATGAAGCTGACCGAAGCAAAACTTTACGTCAAATTTCTAAGCAGTATATATCCTTCAGAGTTTTCATGCAACGGGTTATTATGCTGATGTATAGTCTGGATGGACTTGTGAAGATCTAAGATCTGAGATTAAAATACGTCGATTAATGAAATAACATACCGGGTTCGACCCGTTCAGCTGTGACCCGCGAATTTGACCTGTTGAAATAGCGGTCTACTGCTTCATGTACCGGTCGACCGCTATATGAATAGGTCGAACCTGGTGGGTTATTTCATTAATTGACATGTTTTAATCTCAGCCCTTAGATCTTCACAAGTCCATCCGGGCCATACATCAGTATGCTCAGCACCCTAATGTTAAGCATAGTAACCGGACCCGAGTTTTCATCTCACTTTGCTGGATGAATTTTGCGTCTGTTATTTTTAGCTTATTAGTCATTCACAGTTTGCACTTTGGAGATGATTCAGCTAAGATTTTGGGAGTCTGCTTAACGAAATCTATCAAGTGCATCGTGTACAATTGATTCGCCTCACGCGTTTTGTTCAAAGCTCAAGAGTACCCTCAATTAAATTTTCTTCAGCATCTCTGTCTTCTTGGACTCTTTTTTGGTTTTTTGTCTCCTGAGATTCTGGCCTTTCGTGCTTCAACGGCTTTCCTTTAGACTATGTATAGATTTATTTCCTATCTGAGATTTTGTTGGACCCAATTACATTCCATCAAGCCTCTTTATCCTCTAGACTCTAAGTGGACGACAGATCAGAACCCTCTGCGAAATTCAGCAATCAAGTGATACAAACCAGCTACAGTGTACGCACGTCGAAGCGTGAACCCTGGCTAATGGTCACGAGGTATATGCACAATGCGACAAAGAAGAGGACAAGCAGATTTAATTGCAAGGTATCCATCCATCCATCCACGGAGGCCCTTTGTTGACGCTCTATCACCCCTCAGCATGTAATGGACAGCAAGCTCGAGAAACAGACCAAAAATTTTCATTGGCACTGCACGGATAGCCGCAATTGGTCTGGGTTGAAATGCTCAAGGAAAAAAGTCGCGGAGCACACACGCTCTGGTCGTATGTGCGTTCACGTGAGGCTGGCTGCCCGTAGATCAGAATCAACCATAAGAGATTGTCTGAATAGAATTGTTGAATTTAGAGAGCATAAACACTATAATTCTAGAGTAGAGTCGAAAGTGATTGAAATTTTATAAAAGCATCATTAAAATGGTGCGAAATCTTCTTATTGTGTATATGATCTCTATTCACATTGTAGGATGCAATTATAGTAGTGTATTGGAAAGTATCATAGTCCTACTGCAACCTCTTTAAATAGGAGTTGATTACAAAAGGTTAATCTTGATATCAATATATATTATCATGGCTCATTGCCTTTAAGAGGTTTTTTAACTTTTTTTAAAGGATAAATATACTTTGCACCTCATGAATCTATTATTTTTGTCACATTCCACCTACCAATTATTGATGTTAAACACTTTGTACCTTTGTTATAATTTTTGTTTAATTTGGACGGAAAATGAATTTTTTGTGTACAAAATGATAATTTTTTTAGTAGTGACCTTTTTATGAGGATAAAATCATAATTTTTAAGCTAAAAAATAAAAGTTTCCGTCGGATTAAACTGACAGAAAATTTTAACTGAGGATATTAAGTGTCTGAAATCAATTGTTGGTGGGTATAATTAATAAATTAGGGTGTAAATTGTGAAGACCTCTCTAATTAAAGGGTGCAAAGTATATTTTCAAGAGCATGAGTTATTCTAAAACTTTAAAACGACATAAAGATGTAGAATTAATTTTTTAAATTATATAATCTAATTCTGCCAACACATGTTGCTCAAGCATCCAACCACCAATTCCAAATTGCAAAATAGGTAGCTAGCCACAATTGACAATTCAAAGCTCCGCCATGCACATGCCAATTGAAGTAGATTTGAACCAACTGCAACAAACGTTCTAGCCATTAATTTTTGGATCAACATTATAAATTAAGCCGCCTCAAAACCCTTGTTACTTTATGTACTTTCCAAGTATTTTTCTCTTATTAGTTTCTTCTCTGATATTTCTGTGGTAATTGAAATGATGATCAGTATATATCCAGAATTACACAAGAGCTACACGTGCAGTAATTTTGAGTCCTGCAAATCCCTCCCTATGAGTTGATTAAGTTAACAAAACCACTTCCTATTAATGCATAATAGATTCATCTTTTTCTTAACAGATCTGGATTGCCTAGTCATGAACTCTTTCGTGACATTAATCGATTGAAGTATTTCCCCACTGACATGCAAAAAAATTGCCGAGTAACTACAAACTACGCATCACAGCCACGCACATGGCGCAGGAGCCTCCTATTTTTCCCACCATTATTTTTGGACCGCCACCAACATCATGTATAAGGCTTGCGTGCAAAACTCTGCTGACATATATTGGTGCGGTGGTCCTTTAAAGTTCATGTTACTGATTAGCTTGTTAGATAAGCGTACAGATCGATTCCGATCGCTTGTGAAAATATATCTGAAAGAAACTGGAGAGTTTATTTTCGAGAAGTAAATTCTTGAAGATTTTACGTATATAATAAATAATGTCCCTCGAGTCAATCCAAAGCTAGGCCAGCTTACTTTGCCCAAAAATAACCAAGACTTGCAATTACTATCCCACCACCGCATTCCAATCGCACTCTACGTGCCCTTCTTGACTTTGAAACACCCCCATCCCCCTATTTATTCCTGCAACAACCGCTTCCATTAGAATAATCCTACAGTTACTAGTCCTCCACCCTTCAATTAATATGGCCTGCGAGCAATCCAAATGACCAAGAGAATCCTCTCCGTAGAAATCTGGAAAAAGAAAGAGACAAACTGATCAGAACAGAACCATCCCCACTTCTCTAAAGCGCACGATAGAAACCTTTGCATTAAGAGCTTCTCTGTCATCTCTGCAGGATATTCTAATTAAGCCCCCACCATGTGTTCCTTTGCTTCTCGTCCAGGGGGAATCGGCTTGTACTTTGAGTAGTGCACAAAGTATTTCGTTTTTTAATGCAAAAGTTTGAAGAAGTGATGGGGGACATGGTACTCGTTCTTATCTTCATCGCCTTTTAATTTATTTGGGTTTCCTTTCTTGTATATCTTTGCACAGGCGATTCCTGTTGTAGGTTTTGTCAATTTTAGATTTGACTATTTCTTGGAGAAATCTTTTTTTTTCTTTGGGAGATGGGAAAGGCGTTTTATTGGGTTTTAGTTTATACTAATATAATTTTAGTGTACACCGGTAGGTGCGGAGGCTATAAGAGAAGTCATTTTTGCCGTGAGGGCTCAGTTCCAAAAAGCTAGAGCAAGGAAGGGCAACTTCTTATTGTTTCTCGTTTGGTTGGCCGCTTGAGTAGCTGTCTAGCTTACATCCTGACGATCATCGTCTCGTAATGGCTTCATCTAACAGACACTGGCCTAGCATGTTCAAGTCCAAGCCCTGCAACAACCACCACAATTGGCAGCATGACATCAACACATCTCTAATATCAAGTGGATGCAACAGAGGCCCATATAGTTCAGGTAACATCACAATTTGCACTCAGAGAAACAATTTTTCATCATTTAAAGTTTCTGAGTTCCTATTATTTGGTAGATCCTTAATCCTTTTCTACTCTGAGAAGATCTCAAAGGCGAGGCCCTTGATCACCCGCTCAAACCACTGACTAAACCAGTGTTGAATTTGGCATTCTTCAAACTGATCTTCTCGCCTAAAACATGAAGGTTTATAAACAATATGTCCTGTCACGAAACAAGCAAAAAAAAAGTGTTATTTCTAAATTGCTGATAGACAGATAAAAATGATTTGGGTGGGGAGGAAGATAGAGGGATCAAAAGGTTATATTCTAATTTAAAAATCGTGCCTCCGAAATTTGGAGTGATAGGAGAGTTGAATGGGTGAATGTTTTTTAATTCTTTAAAAGTTCGCGTATTTTGTGACAGCTTAAAAAGAGAACAACAGAACATTAGTCGTGCAACGGGAGGAGCATAAACATGTTGTCTTTGCAGCTAATTGTCATTTTTTCTAGTTGACTTATGCAAGCAGATGATATCAACCTTTTTGGGTGGACGGAGTTGTAATGAAATTCATGTGCTCTAAAGAAAGTTATTAAGTTGCCTGCATTTGCTCATGAAAGAAATTTCTTCACCTTTTTCCAACAGTGCCTGGGTGTGAAGAACGGAGTCCGGAGCCAAAGCCAAGATGGAATCCAAAACCGGAGCAAATTCGCATATTAGAAGCAATTTTCAACTCTGGAATTGTGAACCCTCCAAGGGACGAGATACGAAAGATCAGAGCCCAATTACAAGAGTATGGTCAAGTAGGTGATGCCAACGTCTTCTACTGGTTCCAGAACCGAAAATCTAGAAGTAAGCACAAGCTCCGTCATCTCCAAAGCTCAAAAAACTCGGCCCAGCAAACCCAAAACAACCCTCCAACTAAATTTCTTGCTGCCACTACGGCACCTTCATCCTCGTCATCCTCTTCCGAAAAATCATCTCCTAAGGCAACCTACAAGGCTACTTCCGTGGGCTTCCCAACTGTCACCGATGTTTCTAATTCTCCAACTGCCTCGGTGAACCATGTCACCTATTTCCAGTCCCCCAATGAAATTTTGCCCGAACCGTACTTGTTTTCGGCACAACAGACCGGTGGGGTGCACCATACCGGTGGAGCGGCTAGTTTTAGTCAGGGATTTTGTTTTTCTGAACTATCAAATGCGGTTCAATTGCATGAACACGCAATGGGTCCTTGCACTAGTCTCTTGCTCAGTGAAATGATGTACCAGGAGACATCAAAGAAAGATCAAGAAGATCAGAAAGTACTCATGAAAAACCATCACCAGCTGAATTACAATGTGACCAGTCATCTTCACACTGGCGTTGTCCCTCCCTCCACTACTAGTGGTACTGTTTCATCCCCCATCAGTCAAATTCAAGGTAAAAAGTTGAAACTTTTCAAATCAGTCTGGATATCGAATGATTATACACAAATTCCCCCCTCACAATACATGGTGCAATCGGTGGAAAATGACCTACTTTGCGAAGGGTTGAATAAGATTAAAGACCAAATTAGGAGTAAACAAGGTAGATTGGTAATATATGCCTGTCCTTGCTAAGGACAGAAATATACAAGCACATGACATCCCAATAGGTTTAAGACTGACAAATATTACATGGACGTGATTGACATGATGTATAAAAAATTTGGGTACGGACAGTGTAGGATAGGTTTGTCATATTACGAATAAAACGGGGTCTGTTTAGTCAATTGGATCCGGGATTTACGATCTCTGTCTAGATGGACGTGCATGGCTTGGCATTAGTCACAATTGGTTGACTGCTGCGTCTGTTTGACATACGCCTTTGAGAAAAAACTGACAAAGGAATCTGTGGTCGCAGGTGTTGGGGAACCGGGTGTAGTGGGCACGGCTGTCCCGGCGAAAGCAATGGTGGTCATTAACGAGGTGGCCTTCGAAGTCGCTGCTGGGCCCTTTAACGTGCGCGAGGCTCTTGGTGACGATGCGGTGCTAATCCACTCCTCAGGTCAGCCAGTTCTCACCAACGAGTGGGGTGTCAGTCTCCAGCCACTCCAGCACGGCGCATGCTATTATCTGGTGCGCACCTTGAGATTTTTAATTGATATGCTTGGTCAAATGTGCGAAACTTGTTAATGGGTTGAGAATTTTACTGGGGCTCAACACCAAGACAATTAAATTATATGCAGGACAACAAGATGTTGAAGCCTGTGGGCTGTGAGTTTGTGTTTTCTACTTTATGTTGTGTATGAACTGTAAATGCTTTTGGTATTAATGTGTCTTTCTTGGATTGCAGATTTAGAAGGGCGGAAGCTGAAGAGATGGGATAGCTAGCTGCAGCTGGCAAGCTCTGGTTCCCGTGCTTGACTTTGTTTCATGTCTGTGTTGTTTATCCTTTTCTTTATTAGGGTTGAAATGAGGCTGCGTTTGCGGTCTTGGATGATATGCAAATTTATGGACCAATGCTTTATGTTTCTTGTCAGAGCAATATAAATGGAATGTATTCTTGATGATCTTTAGCCCTGGATATATATATGACAGGTGGGAATTTGACTCGCTACCATAAGAATTAGACAGCTAGTATGAACATATTAGTGATTTAGTATGGACGTATGCCATTAATGTTAACTAGCATGCATCCAACTGAGGTGATATCATTCTCATAAATTCCGCCAGCTTTTGGATTTAACTTGCTCACTCGCGAAGACTTCGAATGTGGCGGCAAAAGTTATTGTGTGAGTGGATAGTGTGTGTGAGTGTATGAGTACACAGCTGAGATTAGATTGTGTGAAATCTAATGGCTGAAACAATGTCACGTCAATTAATGAAACCGACCCGAGAACCCGACCCGCGAAACCAACCCGGTTTCATTAATTGATGTGACATTGTTTCAGACATTAAATTTCACACAATCTAATTTCAGCCGTCTACTCACACAATCATACACACTCTCCACTCACACAATAACCGACCTCCGAATGTGGCTTAAGCATATTTTACACCACCATGGTACCACTTCATTAATTTTAGGCCAAGCTGGGACCTTTATGTTTCTTTTCTTGGTGGGTTCATAACCACGGCCTGGTAATTCAATATTTTGCGTCTGTCTTTAGTGCCTTTCATGTATTTCCAGATAATCAAGGACAAAATCGTATTATCTGTACTGGGATAGATGCAAGCTGGGACACTGGATCTAGCTATACGAACGGATAATTATAAGAACTCAACTAGAAGAAGCAGGATGTTTTGATTTGGTTTAGTTTTACATGTTGTCTACTCCAACGGATGCAAAAGGAGAGAACCAATTTCACATGTCGTAGCAATCTTAAAAGTAATCGTCATTTGGTGAGTTATGTACGCAACATCACTTCTTTGGACCAAAGAATAACTTCGTCACCATTCACCACAGACTTCACTGCTTCAATGGCCACCACTGGCATTCTACAGAAAAATCAAACAAAAAGAGGATTAATTAGCCTCCCGTTTCAAACAAATTTGTGGGACGTCGTGTGCAGGAAGAAAGTAATATTGGGGTAAGTCACGTTGACAAAATGTTTGATGGGCCATAGCTTCCTGAATGATCAAATATAGCAGGATCTTTGCATTTTATTTTCCAAACAATAACTTAGCAATACCGAAAGTCTAGTAAAATAAATAAAGTGCTTTAGGAAGCGATGGATAAATCTAGTTAAATGAGGTGACTGGTGAAGGTACAGGCCATAGCCTCGACGTGTCGTCTTAGGGTAGATGGTCTATTGTTCTGCAGGGCTCCTCAGCAGACTAAGGTACTAGAAAATACGGAATTGCAGGCCATGCCCCACAAAAACACAAAATATACGGTAAGGTCTAATTTTCATAATCAAAATCAGTGGCGGAGTGGCCTGTGGGGGACAAGTGCTGCTGTCTTTTCGTCCCTCACACAATATTTAAAAGTATCTAGAATTTATGTATGAGTTAGCACAATCTAATCCATGAGCAAGATAATCATGATATTATTCTCGTTACTATAGAAATACATGTGGATCCTTTACAGTGAAATCTCAAAGAAATCGACAACAATACTTTAGTTCAAGGTGATGTGATTCTGATCGTGCAAACTATCCCGCGCAAGAGCCTGTACAATCAGTTATGGCTGGTACGGCACATACCAAAAGGTACCAACTCTCAATTCAACATAGTAATTATTGTTGGATTTAATGTCCCACGTGACTTATCTTATGGGAATATTTGACGTTATTTGAATTTTAAATAAATAAGGTAACTGCTCTAAAGGAAGTTAACACACTATCTCTTAGTGAGATTTTATAGGGGAAGTTATTTTCCTTTTGCCCACTCTGATGGGGAGTGGTCAGTTATTTTTAACGTTGGAAAACTGTCCTCTCTCTACCCTATTTAACTGTCAGGATACCCATTAATTTCTGTCGATAAAAGTTCAAAGGGTGAAGTGAGAGAAATAGTTTCTACGCTATTATTTTACAGGTTGAAACAACAGAGATAGAGAGAAGGCCAAAGGAAAGCAAAAGAGGTTTCATCACATGGATTCCGGTTTGTCTTATTATTGATAATTAATTCCGCATTATGATTATTGATACATGTGAAAATCATGATAGTTGAAAATCCTGTTTAGATTATAGATCCAAAGTAATTTTAACATGTGGTATCAGAGCTATTGTTGAAACTCTCATGATTTTCCGATTAATATAGAGATTTTGATTGATATTTTACAATCAATTTTATTTTATCATCTCTGTTGTTTATCATCGATAATCCATGTTGATTGTGATATGAGTTTCTGTTTGAAACTTTATTAGGATATTATGTTTCAATTGAAATTCGACTGTGCGAATGCTGAATATATTGTATATTCATGAGTCTGTGATAGATGACATATGTGGTTTAATATTTCTTAAATTTCCGTAACAGATATGTCATTTGAAATAGGTTGTTTTGTGTTGACCTTGTAAAACAAACTTTTAACGTTTGAGAAAAAGGTGTAACAAACCTTTAACCTTTCTTCATTTATTTAAGGGATATTTTGTTTTAATATATAAATATTTTAACCGTACGTTTGTTACGGTTTTCTTTTTGTTTATTTCATTAAACAAGCACACTAGGAGAAGTTTAAGAAACAAATCGTACTGTTTGGTTTGTTTTGTGATCTGAAAAGTTTTGTACTTTTAATTTTTGAAACCGAACTTTAATTGGAGGTTTATCTAGACTACAATTTTTCGGGAATCTACAATCACAGTTTTGGTTTTGGCTTTTATATGTCAATTTTTAAATTATTGTCGTATGTCATTAATTGTTAATTGATATGTTATTATTGATATGGGCCAAATTAAATTCTAATGGATTTCTTATTGACACAAATATTATTTGATAGATTTCTATGTTTATCTGAGTTAAACATGGACTGACTTTTATTTTGCTAAGTCATTATCAATCAATATTTACATTATGGTTAGCTTGTCATCACCAAAGTGAGCCCGCTAGAAAGTAGGAAATATTTAATTGAATTATGATTTTGCAAAAGTTATAGAATAATTATTTGATTATTACGGTTTGACCCAAAGGTGCACCAACTTTCAAATAATTATTAAATAAATGGGATAATTGATAAAATTAGTAGTGATATTGGAATGGATACCCGAAGGTAACAAACCAATTGAACTTTGAATGTTATCAATTATGCCTAGGTGAGTTAGAACCACCATTAAATTTAACTGATAGTATATTGCATTAGTTAATCCAAAGATTGAACGCAATAGTACTAATATAAGGTTTTCTCAAAGCACTAATGTTGTAATTTGTATTGCAGTGTCACTTCCAGTTTCGCTTCATTCGCTAGCCTCATCTGTTCCGATCTTTAATGGATCTAATTTCTCTGATTGGAAAGAACAGATTCAGTTTCATCTTGGTGTTCTGGATTTGGACTTAGCACTGCGAACTGAGAAACCGACTGCTATTACTGAAACAAGCAGTGCGGAGCAGCTGACTTTGTTTAATTCATGGGAAAGATCTAACAGATTGAGCATTATGTTTATGCGAATGTGTATTGCGAATAATATTAAGTCATCGCTTCCTCAAATTGATAATGCTAAGGAATATTTCAAGGCTGTGGAAGATCGTTTCCGTTCAGCAGACAAGTCCCTTGGAGGGAGATTAATGGCTGAACTTACCACCATGAAATATGATGGTAACCGTGGAATGCACGATCATGTCCTTGAAATGACTAATCTGGCTGCCAGACTCAAAACTCTGGGCATGAATGTTGATGAAAGTTTTCTTGTTCAGTTTATTCTGAATTCCTTGCCTACTCAGTATGGGCCATTTCAAATTCATTATAACACTATCAAGGAAAAGTGGAATGTGAATGAATTGGCAAGTATGGTTGTTCAAGAAGAGGCAAGGCTTAAGCAACAAAGACATCATTCAGTCAATGTTATGAGTCATGGGGTTGGAAAGAAAGGAAAGAAACCGTATAAGAATTTCAAGAAAGATCCATTAAAGGTTGCGGGGCCTTCTCATGTCATTGAGGCTCGCAAGAAGGAACAGAGTGGACCAAAGTGCTATTTTTGTCATGGCTCTGGGCATTTAAAGAAAGATTGCCTGAAACGTAAAGCTTGGTTCGAAAAGAAAGGTGAGCTTCTAGCTTATGTATGTTTCGAATCAAATATGACTCAAGTTCCTTCAAATACTTGGTGGATTGACTCTGGCTCTACTATTCATGTTTCAAATTCGATGCAGGGATACCTTTCGATCCAGAACATAAAACAAAATGAGCATTTCATAGTCTTGGGAAATGGAGTTCAAGTACCTGTTGTTGGTGTTGGAACTTTACGCTTGTTTTTAGACTCAGGCCTTTATTTGGACCTATTTGATACTCTTTATGTTCCTACTATTTCTAGAAATTTAATTTCCATGTCGAGACTTGATTTTGAAGGATATTCCTTTGTTTTTAAAGACAAAGGTTTTCAGTTTTTTATGAATGACTCATTTGTTGGTTCTGGTATCTTATATGAAGGTTTATATAGTTTTAATCTCAACCAAAAATTTGCTCAAACTCTTTTGACCCTGAATCATAATGTTGGAACTAAACGAAGCCGAGTTAATGATAGTTCTTCTATCTTGTGGCATAAACGACTGGGTCACATATCCAGAGAAAGAATGGAAAGATTAATAAAAGACGAGATTCTTATGAATCTTGACTTTACAGATTTTGATGTATGTGTGGATTGCATTAAAGGAAAGCAAACCAAACATACAAAGAAAGGCGCCACAAGAAGTAAAGAGCTTTTGGAGATTGTCCATACTGATATTTGTGGACCTTTTGACTCACCATCTTTTGGTGGAGAAAAGTATTTTATAACCTTTATTGATGATTTTTCACGTTATTGTTATGTCTATTTGTTGCACGAAAAGTCTCAAGCATTCAATGCTGTAAAGGCATATATTGCTGAAGTTGAGCGACAATTAGATAGAAAGGTGAAAATCATTCGATCAGATAGAGGTGGTGAGTATTATGGAAGGTATGATGGAATAAGACAATGTCCGGGACCGTTTGCTGAATTCCTAAAAGAGCATGGTATTTGTGCACAATACACAATGCCTGGTACACCTCAGCAGAATGGTGTAGCTGAAAGACGTAATCGTACTCTTATGGAAATGGTTAGGAGTATGTTAAGTAACTCCTCAGTACCCATTTCATTGTGGATGGAAGCTCTTAAGACCGCCGTTTATTTGCTTAATCGGGTTCCTAGTAAGGCAGTTCAAAGGACTCCTTTTGAACTGTGGACGGGAAGGAAACCAAGCTTGAGACATCTTCACATTTGGGGTTGTCCAGCGGAGGCTAGGATCTACAATCCACATGAAAAGAAATTGGATTCTAGAACTGTGAGTGGGTATTTTATTGGATACCCAGAGAAGTCCAAAGGGTATAGGTTTTACTGTCCCAACCATAGTATGAGGATTGTTGAAACCGGAAATGCAAGATTCCTTGAAAATGGTGAAATTAGTGGGAGTGATGTATCACGTAAGGTAATCATCCAAGAAGTTCGGGTGCCAGTCCCAATACCCGTAACTTCAACGGATATTGTTGTTTCACCAGTTGTAGAACAGCATGACAACGTTGAACAACAATATGGTGGTCAATCACGCCATAATGAGATCATCACCAATGAACCAATTGCAGAACAATCACAAGAAATAGTATTAAGGAGATCTCAAAGAGAAAGGAGATCAGCTATTTCAGATGATTATTTGGTTTATCTGCAAGAATCTGATTATGATTTCGGGACTAGTAAAGATCCGATTTTGTTTTCACAAGCCATTGAAAGTAGTGATTCTAAAAAATGGATTAATGCCATAAATGATGAGTTGAAATCAATGGAACAAAATGAAGTTTGGGACGTCGTTGAATTACCTAAAGGTTTTAATACAGTCGGGTGTAAATGGGTCTTTAAGACCAAACGTGACTGTAATGGCAATATCGAACGACATAAAGCTAGACTTGTTGCAAAAGGTTTCACTCAAAAAGGAGGTGTTGATTACATAGAGACGTTCTCTCCTGTATCGAAAAAGGATTCTCTTAGAATCATAATGGCAATGGTGGCTCATTTCGATTTAGAATTACACCAGATGGATGTGAAAACTGCTTTTTTGAATGGGAATTTAGATGAAGAGGTCTACATGGATCAACCTGAAGGTTTCTTGATTAAAGGAAAGGAGCACATGGTATGCAAATTAAAGAAGTCAATTTACGGACTTAAACAAGCTTCCAGACAATGGTATCTTAAATTCAATGATATCATCACGTCCTTTGGATTTAAGGAAAACACCGTTGATCGGTGTATATATCTCAAGGTCAGTGGGAGCAAGTTTATTTTCCTGATTCTGTATGTTGACGATATATTGCTTGCTACTAGTGATCTTGGTTTACTTCATGAGACCAAGAAATTTCTTTCAATGAACTTTGAAATGAAAAATATGGGTGAGGCATCCTATGTGATAGGAATCAAAATATTTCGTGATAGATCACGTGGAATGTTAGGATTGTCTCAGAAAGGATATATTGATAAAGTTCTTGAAAGATTTAATATGGCTGATTGTGCAGCCACTCCTGCTCCTTTCAATAAAGGAGACAAATTAAGTGCAAATGATTGTCCACAGAATGCTATGGAAAGGAAGATAATGGAAACTATTCCTTATGCATCTGTTGTTGGAAGCTTAATGTATGCACAGACTTGTACGAGACCAGACATTAGTTTTGCAGTTGGTATGCTCGGGAGATACCAAAGTAATCCCGGAATGGAGCATTGGAAAGCTGCAAAGAAAGTGTTAAGGTACCTGAAAGGAACAAGACACTACATGCTCACGTATAGAAGGTGTGATCAGTTGGAGGTGATTGGCTACTCCGACTCAGATTTTGCCGGTTGCGTTGACAGTCGGAAATCAACTCTTGGTTATGTGTTTCTATTAGCTGGAGGAGCAATATCATGGAAAAGCGCCAAACAAACTGTCATAGCAGCATCTACTATGGAAGCTGAATTTGTGGCATGCTTTGAGGCCACAGTTCATGCTTTATGGCTACGGAATTTTATCTCAGGACTTAGAATTGTCGATAGTATTGCCAGGCCGCTGAGGTTGTATTGTGATAATTTCGCAGCAGTCAGTTTCTCCAAGAACGACAAATATTCTAAAGGCGCTAAGCATATGGAGCTCAAATATTTAGCCGTTAAGGAGGAAGTTCAGAAACAAAGAGTGTCAATAGAGCATATCAAGACTGAGCTCATGATTGCAGATCCTTTAACTAAAGGGTTACCACCAAAGACTTTTAAGGAACACGTTGATCGTATGGGTCTTGGGTACGAACCCTGAGGTATGTTTATGTTTTTTGCTCTAAGACATTTCTAGAGATCTCATTGACTGTGTTTATGTTTCTTGTTTACCATCAATTACGTAATTATAGAGATGGATTATTGATAACAAGAACCGTCTTTTGACAAAGACATTATAGGGACTTTATTGGTACTTCCCATTATGAATCATAATTGAGTGATTTACTAGTATTGTAGTGCATGGAAGGGAAGATGTCACTTTAATGATGTTTACCGCCATGACTCGTATTAGTGAATTATTTAACTATGATATTAACGTAATCACACTAAGGTGTAAATGAGCTGATATTATGCACATATTATGTTTACCTTATAAATTCAAGTAATTGTCATTGTCACATGGGCCAAGTGGGAGAATGTTGGATTTAATGTCCCACGTGACTTATATTATGGGAATATTTGACGTTATTTGAATTTTAAATAAATAAGGTAACTGCTCTAAAGGAAGTTAACACAATATCTCTTAGTGAGATTTTATAGGGGAAGTTATTTTCCTTTTGCCCACTCTGATGGGGAGTGGTCAGTTATTTTTAACGTTGGAAAACTGTCCTCTCTCTACCCTATTTAACTGTCAGGATACCCATTAATTTCTGTCGATAAAAGTTCAAAGGGTGAAGTGAGAGAAATAGTTTCTACGCTATTATTTTACAGGTTGAAACAACAGAGATAGAGAGAAGGCCAAAGGAAAGCAAAAGAGGTTTCATCACATGGATTCCGGTTTGTCTTATTATTGATAATTAATTCCGCATTATGATTATTGATACATGTGAAAATCATGATAGTTGAAAATCCTGTTTAGATTATAGATCCAAAGTAATTTTAACAATTATCTGTCCAGTGAAGGTAATAGGAACCCGTTCATCCAATTAGGCTGTCTGATCCGATTATCGCTGCCAAGTTTGGTTGCAAGTTGGAACCGTATAATTGCTTGGACGAATCAGAATACCTAACCAAAAACGGAAAAGTACTGATGTTTCAAGACCGTGAGCAGTTGTTTAGATACTGAGAACGTCAAATGAAGACCTTTCTTCCTCGCTGCATGCTGATGATCATCTGAAAATGTAGGAGATAGGAGTGGTTGTTGACCCCGTCAACTTTGGTTGAGTCAGAGTGGTGCAGATAATTTACGTGTACACTGGTGCGAACAGTGCCATACTATTGTCGGATTTGATTGAGCGACTAAGAAATATCACGGGGGGTTCTGCCGCAGATATTTCCTCTCCACGTCACACCCATCCTGTGATTTGCATGAACCATCACGTATGACATACCACAACGACCCCCACACAACCAATCTGTCTCTCTCTCTCCCTCCGAAGAAGTTGCAGGTGTTTGGAATTCCGAATCAGAAGAGGAGCTCTCTTTTTTCTTCTTCGTCAGAAGAGGAGCTCAGACATACGTAGACATGGCTGTTTGGAGTACTGACGTGGCATGTGCCGAGTGGCCGAGTGAGACATGCCCATCCCCGTGTTCTCCCACAAAGGTATTGGAACAGTCACCTACGTTGATGGGATTGTTCTTGTCCTACGGATTGCGGGTCTTTATAAATGCAACTTTCTTTTTCTTTTTTGGTTGAATTTGTATTAATGTAAATAATATGATATGCAAAGCCTATGAACAAAAAAACAAAAAGGGGAAGTAGGAATTGATGTTTTGTTTTCTATCAAGGTGTTCAAACAAATTCTAAAAACAAGTTGAAACCATTGTCTTAGAAATCTGGCCCCCAAGCGTTTTTACGACTCTGTTTGCATGATAAAATTTTAACATACTAAAATTTTATTATCATTATAAAATATTATCTCTTCTCACTTTTTCATATATTTTTTACCAACTTTTATACTTTTTTATTAACTTTTTCATTCTCTCTCCTCTTTTTTTCATCAATCTTAATATCAAAAATTTTATTTCTCAAACACAGCCATATATTTTAATTCTTTTTTCTACCAATTTGATCTTTAACTTCTATAATAATGCTTTTAAACTTTTCAAACCATCATCTTTATTTTTAAAATTTTTATGTTTTACCTTTACGCTATGCACATTTTGGAGGAAAATATCTAGTAAATTTAACAATAGTGCACTAGAGTTTTATTGGGTTAGCTAAAGTTGATAAATTTTTTTAAAGATATTTTAAATGATTTTTTTTAAATAAAACTATTAAAATTTAGTGAAAAAGTATATAGATAACAAATTTAATAGAATTTTTTTTGAAAAAATATTAGAATTTATGTGAAAAAACAGTTGGTGTTTTTGTTGAAATTTTTGAGATTTTAAATATTAGGTTTTGAATTTTTTTAGTGGCTGAACACCACCTTGTCAGCCACCCAAATACAAAGTAATTAGCTGAAAATTAGTTCAAACAAGTTTTACACATAAATGTTCGGTTGTGAACATTTATGTCATGAACATCACCTTCTCAAACTATTCACGTATGTATGGGATTGAGATGAATTTAGGAGAATATCACCCTTGTCAAATTGTTCTTGACTGTATACCTATCCCTTTTCATTACTCTTCTTAAAAATAGAGAGAGTACAATGTTTGAACCAATCTGTTATACAATGTGACAATTGGCACTAGTGCACCCATTACTTTTCAGCATAAAAGTCTCTGTCTGTCGGGTTAATTTTAAGATAAGTTGGGGTTTCCCTTATTAGGGGAGTCCACTAGTCTTTGGATGTGGATCCATCCCACAAGCCTGTAGACTCGAGCCCAATCCTGTGATAAGTTTTAAGCCCAAATACCCGAATGATTTTCGGAAACATTTTGGGCCGACAGCTAAATTAACCCGTCAAATGGTCCTTATTATCATGTTTTTCTGTTATTTCATTTGTTTTTTTATTTTTCTTTTCCTCTTTTTGATCTTGTACATGCATCTATCGGAGTGGGGGATTCGCACAATTGCCCTTTAACCCTTTTGCTCGCGAGCAATGGGCAGTAAAGAAGCGATAGCCCCCCGGATAGTCCGGGACAGTAGCGATGGTTGAATAATGGGCGGAGTTTTTGTCGAGATGTGGGTAGGCGACAGTGGGAAGAACCGTGGAAAAGGTAGTCGAGATTGAAATTAGAGGCGGACCCGAAAAGAATGCATTAGAATTTCTCATAAGATATTTACTCAAAAGGAGTAGAGATATGTGTATATGGTATTTAAAATTAACTTTTATAAAAGTGGTAGTTTATCTATAGGTTAAATACACTTTTTTACACCCCTCAGAAAATCTGCCAACTAAAGAATTAGTTCCACGCTTCCAGCTCGCTGTCTCAGATTTTCTCACCTCGACAGTGCTTTTCCCCACAAATCTATTCACATTTAATACATCCACACGCGCGCACTAACAAACAGAAACATATAGACGGCATGCTTCTGTGACACCTTAAAACTGCGATTTTGTCTCGTATTTCTGTCTTATATATAGTGGGGCTTTAAAGAGAGTTGTGTTGGAGATGGGGGCGTACAAAGCGGATGATGATTACGATTACTTGTTCAAGGTGGTGCTGATCGGGGACTCGGGTGTCGGCAAATCGAACCTGTTGTCGAGGTTCACGAAGAACGAGTTTAGCCTGGAATCAAAGTCCACCATTGGGGTCGAGTTCGCCACGAGAAGTATACGGGTTGATGATAAGGTCGTCAAGGCCCAGATTTGGGACACCGCAGGCCAAGAAAGGTTTTCACCCCTATCCTATTTCCCATTCTGTCATTTGGATTTGGGTCTTTCCCGGATCTTGAAATTGCATTTGGTCTGGAATTTTGGGTGTTTCATAGATCTTGAATTTGCCTTTAATTATGTTACGTAGGGTTGTGTATGTGTTTGTATGCCTTGGATTTTCCTTCATTGACACTGTTTGGTTGGGAAGAAAACTGAGTGAAGGAAAAGAAATGACGATTGGAATTTTGTTGAAAAATGAAAAATGTAACCCAACTCAGCTAAATGATTGCGCAATACTTGACTGGACGTCAGAATTTTCTACAAAGACACCTATTTGGAGCCTTCACAAGACAAATGATAACTGCGCTAGTATATCTTCTACTACTGAAAATGATATTCCCTTATCACGGGCATTGGTTTGCAATGCTACATTCTTCAGTAAACGTAGTGTTTTTTTTTCTCTCTAGGATTGTTGCATTAAATTGTGATTATGAAACCGTCATCACAATGAATGATATGGTTGTTGATGTATGAATGACATGGTTGTTGAAGTACTTGGACTCCTCCTTTTGTTTTGGCGAAATATTTTTTCCAGAAATTGTTTTCATTGTTTCTCTGTTGTGTTTGGTTCAGTTGGAAAGTGTTAGCCAAAGAAACAGTTCTTCATTATCAATGGAAAATTATATACCCAAAAGAGGTGGGAAATGTAGGAAGAAGTCTAAGCCCCTGCATTCTCCCTCCACCTCCATACCCCACTCTGTGCTGCAACATTACTGTTCAAACTTAGAAGTTAGGTTACTTTGAGGGAAACTTGTCAATCTTGGAGACCTTCTTAAAGACTAGCAAGTTAGTTAGTGAACTATTAATGGCATGCAGCTCTAAATGCACTCTGGTTTGTCCTCCAACCCCTTCTTATCCACTTAATTAGAAAGTAGTCCGTTCAGCTGGTGGAACCTTCAGGTTTAATCCCTCTTCCTGTTTCTTGGGACGCCCATGCCCAGCCTTCCTTCTGGCAAGCTTCTTTATACAAGTCAGAAGTTTCAGGTTGCTAATTCAAAAATAGAAAGAAAAAAAAAAGACTGAAGGAAGACCAAACGTCAGTGAGAAAAAGACAAAAGCTCCTCTGCAAATTGTAGTCACAGTTCATTCATCTTGAAAATTTTTCCCGCTGTTGATAGTGAGGCCTCTTTGTACTCGATGAAACCCTTGCAATGAAGTGGAAATTTTTTAATACAAGCCCAGCTGATGTGGTAGTAATTCATGGCCCATGGTTTATCATAAAACCTGAAGAAATTTTGAAAATAAGAAAATGCAGATTATTTTTAATAGAAAGCTCCCTCCAAAGCTTAAGGCTATCGGCATCATTTCTTTTGAGTCCCACATCATCTTGGGTACATCATGCTATATTTAGTGGGTGTCATAATATTGCTTGATTATATTCTTCTTATGTCATGCTTTCTTTGCTCAAGGTATCGTGCAATCACGAGTGCCTATTATCGAGGTGCTGTTGGCGCTTTACTAGTCTACGATGTTACCCGACATGTTACATTTGAAAATGTGGAGAGATGGCTGAAGGAGCTTCGGGATCACACAGATGCCAACATTGTGATCATGCTTGTAGGAAACAAATCAGACCTGCGGCACCTGCGAGCTGTTTCCACTGAAGATTCCAAGGCTTTTGCTGAGCGAGAGAAAACCTTTTTCATCGAAACATCTGCCCTTGAGGCCATGAATGTTGAGAATGCCTTCACAGAAGTGCTGACACAAATATATCATGTTGTAAGCAGGAAGGCCCTTGACATTGGGGATGACCCGGCAGCCTTGCCCAGAGGACAAACAATCAATGTCGGAACCAAGGATGATGTATCCGCTGTGAAGCAAGCCGGATGTTGCTCTGGTTAAGACCAGAGAAGAGTAAAAATTTCTCATATTTGAAATTCTATGCCCTTTTCATATCCTTTTACAGGTAGCCCATGTGATGTGATCCAAAAAGCAGTGTCAACAGACGATTTACTGTTTGAACGTTTTGCGTTTTTTTGTCTGGGAATTGCAGATTATGCTTTGGAAACGATAGATCTTGTCCGTGGGCTGAAAGTTTGGGATCCACAAGATATGCGCCTGTTCTTTTTATTATTATTATTATTCTATTTGCACTCCCAGCGTCTCTACTTTTTCATTTATTGTATTAGTAAAATTATTTGACAACTTCAGTTATATTCAGCTTTGGATATTTTGGGTTATTGATGTAAAGACTAGCTTTGATGAATATTGCAACGCTGATCTTTCCTTTTCCTTCAGGCTTCATGTGTACAAACAGACAAATTGACTATTGGCCGAGTGAGGGCGTTCATATGTAAATTACGTAACTATACAGTATATCCCAGAGATAATGACATGTCCGCCCCTTTATCCTGTACTTATTCCTTATTCTGAAAATAAGCAAAGAACTACAACTGGGAGCGAAACGTTTCCGGAAAAGATGAATATTTACCAACAAAAATTTCAGATGCAAAAAGAAATATGGATCTTTGACAGCACACAACATACAATTGCTCAAGAAAAACATGGAATGTCATAAAGGCCACAACGGCGCACTGAATTCTGATTCCTCTGCCCATGTCATTTTTGCACTAACCACAAACAGATCTACCCCGTCACTTGGGATCGAACGATCCAATTACACCTAGCCCCCAAAAGAAGAAAAAGAAATTTATGATACCTTTAAGAGACTGTACACCAAAAACAGAGTAAGGTTCACTTATGGGACCCCTGGATTGAACACTGTCATCCTTATTGCTGAGGTATCTGCAATCACCATTCCAACATAAATCAGTAATCTATACCAGGGAATTGAATCGAGTAGCATGAACATACATAGCACATAATGTAGGGATTTTATAAATTCAAGTAAAAATTTGAAAAAACTGACGCAGGGCTTCTGCATCACCCTAGAGTTCTGGTTACACTATGGAACTGCTTAGTTTAATGGAGACCAGAGACCCTTTCTACTAGAAAGAATGAACGATCCAATTACACCTAGCCCCCAAAAGAAGAAAAAGAAATTTATGATACTTTTAAGAGACTGTACACCAAAAAACCGAGTAAGGTTCACTTATGGGACCCCTGGATTGAACACTGTCATCCTTATTGCTGAGGTATCTGCAATCACCATTCCAACATAAATCAGTAATCTATACCAGGGAATTGAATCGAGTAGCATGAACATATATAGCACATAATGTAGGGATTTTATAAATTCAAGTAAAAATTTGAAAAAACTGACGCAGGGCTTCTGCATCACCCTAGAGTTCTGGTTACACTATGGAACTGCTTAGTTTAATGGAGACCAGAGACCCTTTCTACTAGAAAGAATGCTCATTTGGAACAAAGATTGGAGATGCAGGAAATAGGTTGGAAAGAATCTGTGCAGCCAAGGCAGCGACCCAATTAGGCAGCAGAGTAAATTGGAAGTCATGGATTGTGAAAGGACACTAGAACATAAGTAAAGTTTGTCCCATTCAACAAGGTCTCTTCTAGGGCGCGCATTGATAGTGAATCTTTCCTGCTTACAAGTTTCAAACTCAACAGGTGGTTAACAAGATCCGAACAAAGTCCTATATGCAAAGGGCATGACGCCAAATCACTTTGACAGTGAGATCACACTCACGAAGACATGCGGTTTGATAGCAAGAGAGACATACATGCAGGGGGAGGCATTCTTAATTACCAAACTTAGGTTGAACACCCCCTGGCGGGGTTCTCTCTCTCTCTCTCCCTCTCTCTCTTCCAGCTAGTTTTAGTAGCCCTTAGGCTACATTCAACAAGACACGAGCAGTCTACAAACAGTTAGAAAACTCGCTCTCTTAATCACTAATACAGTGATAAGATAAGAGACATTGGCACCAAGAACTAAAAATTATGAGTTTAAATCACCCATGTATAGTTGCGCAACTAATTACGCAAGTTCCACAGACCATAGATCCTTAAAGGTGAAAGCATATGTGTAATCATGATGAACTCAGAACCAACGTTACCATCACCATAAAACTTCAAAGTTCAAAATTAATACCTACAAATCTAGTGGAACACACAATTATCCAAGTGAAGTCCCAACTGGGGATCAAGAATGCTGAAATACTAGTGAACATCTTCACCTACTAAACATAAATTCGATACCAGCACTCACGAGGCCGATACTTGTCATTGGTAGTTTATACCGTTAGAAGCAGCATCCACGTACTGTATGGTTAATAAGATCACCTCACCATGTTTCAATGCTGCTCAAGGCATACCAAATTGAAAAAATAAAACATGAAAACCACCAACAACATTGCAGAAATACCAATTCAATCTGAGATATGAAAAATGGAGCCTGATATTTTTGTTAATGCAAAATTCGACTTTTCCACAGCTAATTACTGGTCCAACTCTCAAGAGAAACAAATAAAAGGTGCTGAAAAGTGAAAACATGTCAAGCGACCCAGGAAACGGGCCCCAATCCCTGGACAAGACCAGAAACCAAAAACCAAAAACCACCAATTAGAACTGAACAACTGAACAAGAATAGAGAACATAACTACTCACCCACTTCAGCGGCGAGCTTCATCTGCATCATGGGTAGAAGAAGAGGAGGAGGAGGAGGAAGGCTCGGGAGGCTTATTGTGGGAAGAAGGGAGGGGATTGGAGCCTTTGATGATCCAGCCAAGGGCGAAGAAGGAGATCCCAGCGAGAATGGCTGCGCCCCAGGCGCTAGAGTACCACCTGCTGTACTTTCTGGCGGCGTACCTCCATTGCTCTCGGAGCGTTGCCGGGTCAGGATTCGTTGTGTCCGGCGGATTCGGGTATCGGTATTTGTGACCCGAGAACTCGTTCTCGCCGCTAGTACTGGAATTGCCGGGGATTTTATTTGAAGAAGAAGGAGGCAGGTTTCTGAGGGGGATTGGGGTCTTGGTGGGGATCAGTCATAGTTGAGAGCTCTGCTTTCTTTGGGGTACTTCAAACAAAGAGCGTGAGAGCGCATGCTTGCAAGTTTCAACCGAAGCGTCAGTGAAGGGGGGAAGTGTGCTGGAGAGATATACGTCGCCTAGATTTGCCACCTGTTAAATTGGGTGCCATTTGGCTGCCTCTCTTTAAATATTTGGATAAATGCTTTTCGGTGACATTTTTTTTCCACGCACAACCGAGTTTCAACATTGATTTGCATATTAATCGCAGCTTCAGCATCTGTTGTTGATAATGTAAATCAGCTTCAACAAGGGTCACGGTGAAGCCGATTTTTCATTCCAGGTAAATGCTAAGTATTCAAAAATTCAAAGACCAAACAAATGGTTAGAAGAGTTTTCACCGATTTCTGGATTCAATTCAAATAGTGGTGCTGGGATTATGCATCGCCATGGAACTATTTCTATGTCACCTCATACAAAGCATCGAGTGGAACAAGCAGATCCAAAACAATTCCTTTTCAACAAATTCTAAGCGATATAATGATGACAGGGTTGGTGCAAACCAAATAAGGACAGCATAAATTGATATGAGATGCATTCACTATAACCACCAGTTGTGTTCCATAAAACGCCTACCATCATGTCACGGTAAAGTTCCCAGTATATGGGGATATATAACATCTTGTATACAAATAAAAACGACTAAAACCTTTCTGAGAAGATGTAGATATCCATTCGCTATAAGACACTAATACAGAAGGAAAGAAAAAAAAAATGTTTGCACAAGTACCGACATAGAAAGATAACGTTCAATGATAAATCTACTAGCAAGTAAACCAAGAGCGCCAATATTTTCTTCAGCCAAGAACAGTAGTACTCTCCCGCATCACACTTTCCAGGAAGTTCATTTGCGAGCTTCAACCTTCTTCTGTTCCTTGGCTGAAACAGTTGGTAGTTTATCAGTTTAAAGATGTTAGATATCAGCAAACGAAATACAAGGAAACCTATAAAATATGACGGAGTCAAAACTTTACCGGCTTTTTCTTCTTCTCGCTTTTTAGCAGCTTCTAACCTTTGTTGACGTATAAGGGATAAACGCTCTGCACAAACAACCAATACGAAACATCAAAAGGTTGTACATCCTATAATCACGTCTTACACAAGGGGCCAAGTCAAGGAACATCTAAAAAACTGTTCAAATTTGGTAGATTCACGCCCTTGAGTTTTCTTCTCCACATCACTCACTTTCTATGGAGTCATAGTCAATAGACCATCAAGATTCAGCTGATATCAAAGGACATACAAGTACGAGAGAAAAAGGTACCAGAAGTATTTGAACTTGCAAACAAAACCTTATTATTGGCAATTTCAGGATAAATAATCTTTCGAGCCAATTTATTTCTCTGTAAACCAAAAACCAGTATCAATGACAAAAATTGAGAAATGAAAAGTAGTCTATCATGTTCCATCACCTAAATCTTTCTTAGCTTGTTCTGTTTTCCCCTGCTCTTGCAATTTCATATATCGCTCGTGAGCTCTCTGTTTCTCCAACTCCTCCCTGCAACATACCCACATATGGAAGATAAATACCATTGCATCACATTTTCCGAAAATCCCATTTTATGTAATCCATAGAGGCTTTGATTTCTATAACTGATATCCAAGATATTATCTTTTGACCGAAAATAATTTCAGAAAACCAAAATTCTACTCTTCCGTAGATAAAAATGAACTCCAACATTAGAAACAGATCGTAAACTATCAACTTGAAGAATAAAAGCATCTATGCACAAACCTTTCACGCCTTGAAAGTTCAGTGGTTTTCCCCAACTGCACAAGAAAAACGTTACTTTTTTATGTCACCATTTAACAAATGAAAGAATGTAGGAGAAGATCTTATGGAACTTACATCAATATCTTTAGCTTTTAAGGACTTTGGCGTTACCAAATTAGGATTTTCAATTGGAATAATACCTTGAGTCCCTTTCCGCTTCTGCTAACATTATTTGAGAAAAAGACAAAGAATTTCATGTTGATAAACCACACCAATAATACAATTCGTAACATAATGAAATGAAGATTACAATATAAATGGCAGTCATCATCACTAACTTCATTCTTTCCTTCCGATTCTCCAGATTCTTCTTCTGATCCTTCTTCAGATTCTTCTCCTGATCCTTCCTCAGGTTCTTCCTCTTTGTACTCAACTTCTTGCTAGAACATTAAATTTATGGCAAAAACAACACTTCAGAACATGAAACAACCAGAGAAAACAAAGGGATAGTTGCCAAAAGGCTATTATATAAACGACTCAGTTGCTAAATTGAGGCCATAGTTCAATTGATCAATAACTTGCATCACCACAAAATATGCGTGCAGGGACATGAGAGAGAGAGAGACCTGTCTAAAAGTGCGAGGACGGGAAGATGTACCGGCAACTACAATCATGAAATCACAATGAAAAATGTTTGAAGTCAGCAATGCTAAACTTTGGCACCATGATTGCCTTTTAAGTTCATATTAATTGAGGTAGCAAATAAAAAACAAACGAGGACACCATTTACCTTCCTGACACAAACCTACAGTAAATCGTCATTCCCTACAACAAATTAGAGGTTTTTCAATCACTCACACACTCACAAATTACAAATACTCAGTTAGTTTCACACTAGAATGCTTTACTTAATACGGTTATAATACTCCAAGCCTGTGTTCTGCTGATACTTTTGGTCATTAACGGAAATTCTTAGTAGCAATATTTGTGTGAAATTATCACTCAGTAATCGGCTCAACACCTTTTCCAATGCACAAAATATCACAAACTCATAAATTTTATTCAACCCCCCCCCCCCTCCAAAAAAAAGGCTAAATTAAACTAGAAATAGCTTTTCAACTCTTTTGAGTCTTCAAATAATCTTTATCAACCAAACCAATCATCAAAACTCAGTCCAATTTTTCAGAAATAGAATGGATCAAAATAAAACGAAGCAATAAAATCATCATATTCAATCCCAAATATTCAGGAAACCACCCAGTCACTCACTCGAGCCAAATTCAAATTCTAGAAAGTCCAAAAGAATTCAACCCAAAATTCCACAGCTTTCACTAAGCAGCTGAGAAACCAGACAAATACTTAAAGATGACAGAATAAAATCAGTGACCCATTCCACTTCAATGCTGCAGTTCTTATCTTAGGAAAAAAGAAACATAAACTTAGTCAAACACAACTATGTGTTCCACAATTATTCTTCGGAATAAGGAGGAACCAAAAAAATCTGAAATTACATACATTCTAATCATATTAAGCCCTAAATTCACTCGGGAACCAAACAGAAAAGCAAAATTAGGGTTATCCATCTGGTGCTTACGCATCTCTTCGGGAGTCGAGAACTGGCGCTTGCCAGTGGGCTTGTTCTTGAACTTTCCTCTTCCCATCGTCTCCAAAGTCAAAAACAAAAACGTAAGCAGTTGAAGATGCTTCCCGCTCAGAAGCCGATCCGGCGAGTAGCCGCTTCGCTCTCAGATAATTCTCTATTGTGTTTTTTTCCGAACAAAAGCCCTAAATATTCCACGGCAAGGAGTTGCAGTCCAACTTCTTCTATGACATCTACGTGGCGTTGTGTGGAGGGAAATTTTGGGGTGTGAATCCTCGGTCAAAATGAGGATTTTCTTGAGTTCTGGGCCTTCTGGCTTGTGATCAGTGGGTCCCACTCTTACTGTGATCAAGTAACGCAGGCCCATCCTGACCGACTTGCACTAAAGCGTTTGGGTGTCCATTTAGGAATAAACCTATAATTATTGTGTAGCCTAAGCCCAATTATCATCCAATAGAAGGCCGGGGAATAAAAAAGCAATATCTTCGTCCTACATTATTTAATATTTGATACAGATAAACAAAGTTGCTTATATATGTCAAAAATACTTATATAAAAAGGGTTAAGTGTCCATTTAGGCTTTGTTTGTTTAAATGTAAATTTTTTTCCAGTATTTGGTTATTTTAAAAACAGATTTTCTTAAAAATATTTTGTGATATTTGATACGCTTACTGATTTACATATTATGATGTTCCTCCAAAACATTTTGGTTTAGAAAAATTTGAACTTAATTTGTTTCCTATATAATAATATAATTTTTACTATTGACTTAAAAAAAATTTACTTTGACCTCATTTTTATGTGCTTACCAAATATCAAAAAACAAGTAAAATAAATTACAAAAATTATTCTACAAGCAAACAAACTTACCCTTAATTAGTTGTTACGTCTTACTTCTTTTTTAAAAAAGTCTAAGAGATAAACTAGAGAAAGAGGCAAAAGTTTAAGGACCTAATAATTACTTAACCCAAATAAAAAAAAAATTATAGGAAGATGCAGTGCCCACCCACACTTCAAGAAAACCGCTCATCAGCCACGGTAGCAGTCGTGGCAGAAAGCATTCAAAACCGTCGAGGAAGGCATTTGGCCACGACTTTTCGTCGTGGAGGAGTGGTCGCGGTTGTCGCGTGGATAGAGACAAAACCCGACAATTGTGGCTCATAATCGTTGATGCGGTGCCAATCTCGCCCAAGAGATGCATCGGGAGAGACAACCCACTTCCGTCGAGGTTGCCCGCAGCGGGTGGTCGTCGTTGCTCTGTCGTCCACCACCTTCGTCTCGTTAGGAGTAACCGATTCTTCCTCGACAATTTTTGACCGCCAGCAAAGGAGTTTTCTCGACGGTGGATCGTGGTCCACATTTGTAGCAATTGACGACATCATTCCGTGGAGAAAGGCTAGTCTCGACGAATTCTACCGCCGGAATCACACACCTGGTTGGAACACCTTTAAGCGACGAGTAGAAGTTGGTGGCAATTGTGGTTCGTCCACCCAATCGTTGTAGCGAGAGGCTTATGTTAATGAAAGACGATGCTTCTTAATTTACGATTTGTTTCATCTCTCTGTTTACAAAATTAGCAAAATTTCTTATTTTCCTTAGTTGAATGGAAAAGGATAGCGAAAAATGAATTCTATTTGTATTTCCTTGTCTGTGAATGAATACAAGAGAGCATTTTTAGAGACAAGTTTTTGTAACCTCTTATGGACATAAAGACAAACATGTGTTGTGCATTGCTACACCTCAGAGGTGCAGACTGAGACCTATAATACAAAGATTCCTCAGTACAAATCGTTGATGCTAAATACAAAAGAACAACCAACAGACTGTAAATATTTGCTATGTTGCACAATCGATTTGTTGGTGTTGCTGAGTTGGAGATCAAGGTTGGATTGTAGCTGAGGTGTTGAGACACTGGATGGAGAGCCTTTGATGTCGTCTGTTATAGCTGTTTTAACATTCTTCATTGTGACTATTGATGTTTGTACAAGGTGTTCATTAACATCCCAGACTTGATCATAAAACAAAAGAACAGAGGAGGAGTAAAACAGAGGGAGCAAAGTACTTACTTGATGAACCATGGCTGAGGTGAACATACGAGTAGCTTAAAACTGTAGAATGTTTGAACTCCTTTCTCCTCTCCAACAATGGCTTATGCTTTCAAAAAGCTCTACTAGCAAGTCGATTCTTTCAAACATTTGCTCTTCTGGTTTAGTAAGCAATTTTTTTCCCAAGTCCTAGTGCTAGCGCTTCCCGCCCAGTTGCCAAAAAATTCTAAGCGGCAACTCTATGTTCAAAAAGCAATTTAGTTTAACAGAACACTTCTCCCGCACAAAGCAACGTTGAGGGTCTTAACTCCTAATTAGTGGGTAAGGGATTTTAGATTTATATATACGTGTGACCTGCTATATCCCTTATCCAACTTCGGATTTTCAATTATTTGGCTATGTTCGATGCTATTGGGGACCAAGGTGACAATCCACCACTGTCAATATATGAACATATCATGGTTCACCAAAATAAACAGTCCTACATAATTACAGACCAGGTTTTCCCCAAGCAATTTATAATTTAGGCTAAGAGGTGCTTAGAAGTAGTCTTTAGTTTCCCTGAAAAATATTAAAGTGTTTTAGTAGCCGAATAACAAATACTAGAAGAAAGCTTTTATGGATTTGAACAAAATGATTATTTAATGAAATTTATTTTTCGAGTACGAGAAAGACTGAAGCATATTTAGAATCTAGGGGAAAGAAAGTGACAATAAGTTTCAAAGATGTTTGTGAATTAAACTTGTGAGAGGCTCATTAGTTTCCAAAAATTGACATTCTACTAGTAAATGCAATGAGAAGCTGGGTCCTATGGTGAATAAACTATGACACCAGCACTAGCAGTACCACAAAGGCCACATTCCCACCCTCTCACTACCATACAAAGTGAACAAAAATTTGTGGATATGTATGCCCATCAGCATGAGAGTTAAATGAATTGAAAAGATGCTATAGGTAAGTAAAATTCAGGTGCAACACAAGTGCAATTACTTTGTACATAGTAATACGAATTACATAAATCTATGCACAGCCAGACATTCTATTGTTTTTCCAACAGAGACCATGATAAATGTACCATGGAACCTTAATAAGCACTCATCACCGAAAGCTTCTGATAAGTGTGTCATAAATGAGTGAATTGTTAGAATATTTGTCCTCGATAACCAGCAAATTAATCATATTTCAAAACATAAAGATCAGGTGAGACTTCTGGTTACAGACTAAAGATCATGTGACACACTTGAAGGCTGGAGCTATAATTTTCCAAGTTACAGACTAATAAAGTAAAAAAGGCAAGGACCAGATAAACAATATAGTAATGACACACTTCATTTAGCTGTATGAAATGCTCTTATCCAGAACAAAACAGAGTTCACAAATTACAACAATATAGACCAGAAAGGTTAAAGCAATTTTTAGAACCACAAACAACTCATTACCTGCAGTTCTTGCAGCCACTACTTCTTGAAATAACTTGTCTACAGTCCTATCTACTCCCACTGTTCGCAAAAACTCAAGATATCTATGTTTCTCGTTTTTGTTGCCGCACATTAAAATCACATAGATATGAGGCACATGCCAACCATAATGGGTTCGTACATGATATATTGTTCAATTCTAAATGACAACCAAATATTCTGCAAACTTACCCCAAAAATTTCAACTCTTACGAAGTACATCTTTTACGCAACAATGGTTCAAATTGCATTTGTTCTTTGCTCTGCAACCTCCCTCAGCTTGTGCGCCATATGTTCTACAAATTAGCAGATGAATTGAAAAGGGAAAAGAATGTACATTATAGTTTCGAGGAAATCAAAACATTCGAATACATAGATTTAGTGAACTAGCTAGGTGAGATTGAGGAAATAGGAGAAGTAAAATAATGGATTACACGGGTCATGCCAAATCCACCTCTAGAGGCGAAATATTTTCCCAATGAACCAAAGAATTGAAATCTGATCATTCGATTGCAACAGTCGGCGACTAAAGAGATTGATGCACAAGCTAAGCCGTAAAATCCATGGGAAAAATGGGTTTCATCCACGAGCTTTCTCAACAACGAAGGTCAAGTGGTGGCCCTTCATCAACCACATACACACCGGCTGAATATTTCGTCGATAATCGATCAATGACGACGGCATGAACTGGTCATTCTTTGTTCCCCGACGAAGTCAAACAGTGGCAAGGCTAGGACTAGGTTTCATGACCACAAACATCGTCTCTATTGTAGAGAGAGTCGTTGAATAAACCTTGGCCGACCACAATTCCCGACGGTGATTTGGTCCAGTGTTTTTCGCCTTTAGACTCGACGACAATGAGTTAATGGTAGACGAAGATGGAGCTTTTGCTAACTATAAGCCCTTTTTTTAATCACGCGTGGTTGAAGTTTAGTTTTCTTAGGTTTGTGTTCGACTCTACAGGAAATGAAAAGTGGTGGGGGATGTTTGAACTTTTGCTGACGATAAAGGATTTTTTTTAAAAAGCGCGTGGCTGATTCGCTTATTTCTTGTAGTGCCATAAAGTTCACGAGAATGAAAACAAGCCCATAGACTCAATCAAGAGATCGGTGCTTTAATCGAGATATTTACTAATAATACCATTTACAATATAGTTTTGACATTTCCACAAAAAATTAAACCCCCTTGCCACGAGTTACATTAGTCACTCATTCTCAAACCATGCGCTGCTAACCAAAGCCCAAAAGGCTGAAACATAATTATTCGAAGAAAACTAAACTTCGAATATGACCAGATAACAAATAGTAGATGGGAGCAACCCTTTGGTGCCGCACTTCCAAGATCTTTGATTTGGTAATTGTTCGGTTTGTGTGAGACAAGAAGATTACCGAGATTAGTCAAGGTGCAAGTAAGTTAGCCCGAAAGTCTGATTAAAAAAAAAAAGATCAACTTAGTTAATATTTCTTTTCTGTAATCATTCGATTAACCATTAGTCTTCTGCATGAACCATATTCTCTTGCTCAAACATGGTTGAAAATCGTCTAGAAAAACTGAAAGGACAGTCTTAAAGTTGAACAGGCAAAGATTAACGAATTAAATGAAAATTATTATCTACAAATTAGATGAACTCATTTGAGCAGAGAATGCAGCTGTTGAGCAAAACTATCGATGTAGCAGTTCTCAAGCCCTTCGCTCAAGAAGAACTCTCTCCATTTAGCATGGTTGGTTCTCACCGTCTTCCCCACCTCACTATCCTCATTCATTACAGCCCTCACTGCCTTGCACACACCTTCCTTCGTGAATAGCCCGTCTTCTTCACCTGTTTCAACTTCAACCCCTACTTTTAGATCTCCTCCCATCACCCTCGCGTTGATAATTTGATCCCCAACCAGTGGCAGCAGTACCATTTGGCACTCATTCACCATCGCCTCAGCTAAAGAACCTGACCCGCAATGCGTCACAAAACACCCCACGGAAGGGTGCCTCAGAATCAACTGCTGCTGAACCCAATCCCCATGAACAACCCCTCTTCCCTTCACTCTTTCTTCAAAACCTTCAGGTAATGCTGACTCAATTGTTCCCGCCCCCAATGGTGGTTTCAGGGCAGCAAAAAAGGGTGTACCTGATAGCTCTAGGCCCAGAACCAGTTGTTGAAACTGATCCTTCTTTAATGTGGCTTCGCTTCCTAAAGCACAAAATACCACCTTTTTGGCGTCGAAGCTATCCAGCCACTTAGCCCATTTCTGTTCTAATGCTGAAGTTGGAGGCTCCGGCACCACTGGCCCTGCAAGAATCACAGGCTTTCTATATTGTCCTTCCAGATAGTCACAGTAAGGCCCTTCCGTCTCCCTACAAGCTCTGAAACTTAGCGCGTCACAATCGCTGAGAGAGATCATTAGGCGTTCCCTGAATGATATGCCTTGTCCATATTCTTTCACCGTTTCGAAGGTTAGTCCTCGGGTCTCATGGGCACGTAGCTTGATCGAAGAACGTGGGAAACTTGGCGGGGGTGCCTTAAGATCAGCCTCGGTTAAATCTTTTCCATTCGGTTCTCTTTCTGGGCTTAGCAAATACCCTACGGATGCTGGGCTAATAGAGCAATAATGTATAGACTTGATGCCTAGCCGGCGTGCCAACGCTGGTAACCAGTGAGTGAAATCATAAAGTACTATATGGGGTTTGATGTCTCGAAGAAAGATTTCAATTGTGGGTTCAGTAAGGTCCATAGCAGTCATAACGAGGGATCCCAAATGGGAAGGAACATCTGCCGTTGTTTCAGTACCGGGAGGGAGGCCATCTACGTGTGGAACGGTAATTGAGATGAAAGAAATGAGGTCTTTGTGCAGATTGAAAGGCTCTAGCTTATGCTGAGTTTTGGTGGGCAAGAAGAAGGAGATTCTGTGGCCTCTCTCAGCAAGTTTGTTTGAGAGGTGGAGGAATGAGGTTAGGTGGCCCATGGCGAACCATGGGTACATGGCTATGTGAAAGCTTTTGTCGCTCATATTTTCTGCAAGACTACGGAAATACAAGTTCAAGAGTCATGAACATGGTATGGTCGAGCGCTTTGGCCTTAAAAGAAGAGGGAGAGCTTTTTTATATGCCTGTAATCTTGCACTTTTTGAACGGTCAAAATATATTTGCAGTAAATCACTCCGCAGCAACTGCATTAATTCAGTTTCGCTCCCATTCTTGACCCTTTCAGAGTTCGGATTTGATCAGGGGAGGCTACAACTATAGGCAGGGTAGGGCCCCGAAATTAAGAAGGCACCAATTAATTTTTTTTAATAAGTATATTTTTAAAAAATTAATGATAAAACTTAAAAAAAAATTAACGTTAAAGTTATTTATATAGAATTTTAGTTAATTAATTTTATTGTATAAAGATGCCTAATAAATCTCTTTAATAAAATGAATCATTAACTCTTTTGCATTTATAAAGTCTTCTTTATTAGAGCATCATCAACCCTATAAAGTCTAGTTAATTAATTTTTATTTTATAAAGAGGCCTATTAAATCTCCTTGATTGAAGGATCCATTAACTCTTCACTTGTTTATAAAGTCTCTTTATTTAAAAGATATTAATTGCAAATTGATTCAAAAGAAATTTCATAAAATCAATATCCAATAAAATCTCCTTAAGATTAGTTGGCAATTGATTCATAAATCCTATAAAATCTCACACCTAATTCATTTAATTTTTTTACATCTATCTTTGGGATCAAGATCACTAGTTGTCACTAAAGTCTAGGTGCTATTATTCTAAATTTTTTATTTTTTTTGTTTTATTTGTTGTACTTTTCATTATTTGTATTGTTTTTTTATTTTTCTATTTAATTTGAAAAAGTTGAAATATTTAGATGATCATGACTTGAAAAAATATTTTCTTGTACTTGAAAATGTTTTAAAACATGAAGATCATGTTGATATTAATGGTTTAATTTTTTTTTCGGAATTGAAACTGTTGAAAGAGATTTTAAAAATAGAGACTTACACTCCAATTGAAACATTAAATTATATAAAAAGATTAGACTATTTTCTAAATGCAAGTATTGCTTATAGAATATTATTGACAATACCTCGGTTGCTTCTGCAGAAAGAAATTTTTAAAAACTAATAATATCCTACTTAAGATCAACTATGACTCAAGAAATATTAAATGGATTAGCAATATTATCAATTGAAAATGATATATTAACAAATTTAGAATATAAAAATTTGATATTAATGGTTTAGATTTATTTTCATAATTGAAACTGATAAAAGAGATTTTGAAAGTAGAGACTTACACTCCAATTGAAACATTAAATTATATAAAAATATTAAATTATTTTTTAAATGCAAGTATTGCTTATAGAATATTATTGACAATACATCGGTTGCTTCTGCATGAAAAAGTTTTTAAAAACTAAAACTAATAAAAGCATACATAAGATCAACTATGACTCAAGAAAGATTAAATAGATTAGTCATATTATCAATTGAAAATGATATATTAACAAATTTAGAATATAAAACTTTGATAATAAATTTTGCATCTCAAAAAGCTAGAAGAATATGTTTTAACTAAATTTTTATTAATATTTTATTTTTTAAGCTTATTATTTTTATAAATTATTATAAAAGTCCTCACTCTTTGATGTTTCGCTTAAGACTCCAATTATACTAGATTTGATGAACCTTCATTAAAGTGCGACCTTAAACCAGGAAGTGCCTATGGGGAGTTGGCAGAGAGTATCTGAAAGAACATCGCATCTATTATATTAAGGACAAGGTAGAGATATTCATTTGGTCCGCATTGGCCTTGTGGTGATCTGAACCCTCGGGCTGAGGTTGTCACGCCACTGCGCGTGGCTACGGTAAGGACCTTCCATTGCCTACTCCTCAGTGAAGCTCCCTTGTAATATGGCAGCCTTGAACAAGATTGTGGCGCTTGTATTACGCGCGATATTTTACATATCACTCGTTAGGACTAGAAGAGAGGAGAGGACGCCGGCTGCGGCGGTGAGGAAGAAGAAGAAAAAAAATACGAAAAACCTGAGAGAGATCTCAAAGTTATTCTCACCCAATCTGTTAGTGTTATGAACATATTAAGGTACAAAATATAGTCGTATAATGCCTCAGTTCGGTACTCAATATACTAACATATTTTTGGTAAAACCTTTGCTAGTGATACCAGGCCCACCGCAATGAGAATTTGTTCTACAAGTGTATATAGGTTTTCTTTGCCATTGTTGGGAACAAGCATGAAACCAGATAGAAAAACCAAAGAGAAACCTAAGGGGAATGCTTAGCCAACATGGCAATGCTGTTTGTTTGCTTTTTTTTCAAAAAAATAAGCAAGCAATTACGGAAGTGTTAAACGAAACAAACTGAAACAAAATGAAACCTAAGGCCTAAGGGGGGTCGGGTGGGTTGGTGTGGAAAAAGACGTGGTGGGGCCTGGGGGATGGAAGGTCAATGGATCGGGTGGGTTTGGGTCGCATGTCTCCCGTTCCTATACCATTTCCTCATGTGAAGCCAGAGAGCTGAATATAGAGGCCTAAACCGGCAAAAGCGGATATACGATATATAATACAACTGATGGAGCGTTGTTACATTGGTCTTGAATTTAAAGCTCCCAAACCGAGTCGAGTCACACTTCCAGCATATTTGTGTTCAATCCAGCTAGGTGGCATCGAAAACTGCAGGCATTAGTCTTCAATTACAATTACAAGGCAGTGATCATCGGAATGGCCTGGCCAAAGCAAAATGAGCATCTGGATTTACTGACATCAGCAACTCTATCACAACTATCTCATTGGGAGGGTCGACATTGAGACCGGGTTCAATAAAGCCTACTCAAGACAAGCCAAAGAAGATAAACTGTATTAATGCAGCAGCAGCTTAACAGACAATTGAGTAGATACCAAAGGCAGTTAGCACCTACCAGGGGAAAGCTTTCTCCCACCATACAACTCCTTTGCCAAGGGATTAGCAGCCCAGTGATTAACAGCAACCCTGCTCATAGGTTGAAACCCAACTATCTTCCCATCAGTTGACAGAACCACCTAAATTTCAACGAAGATGAAGGACATGTCAATTTTAACACGTACAACCACCAAGAAACAGATGCAAGCAATAAAAGTTTTGAAGTCGAGATAATAAACAAAAGAGGATACAAGAACAAACAAAAATTTCTAACATATTTCCCATGGACTATATACGACCACTAAAATTGTCACGACACACCCCGTGTGGAGACACATTAATGCCACACCCCAAAGTTCTGAAAATTCATAAAGCCGAAACCATAGGGATTATACATTTTCCTCAACTGCAAGTCTTTACTTTGCTTCCTTGTTCTCAACATTTGCCAAATGGTTTACAGTCACTACAATTGTAGTATACCAGCTATGATTAGCCATTTAGGTGATGCTCCTCAGTAACAGTATAATCCAAAAGGATGTTACAAGTGAATTCTATAATTATAAAATTAGGCACACTTATGCAACAGAGAACGTCAAGTAATGAAAATATAATAGGAACAATTCGGGTTTACCTGATAGCTAGCAATATCCTGTGCAGAAGTTCTCATATCTGCATCAATTTTCTCCAGAGCGACAGTTGAAATGCCTTCATTATTGGAATCAGTTTCACTGGCCCTCCTCAGGTAGGATGGTAATTCGCCAGTCCAGGCACCAATACTTGTTTCAGTCATTACATCTCCAGGCCACCCAAAAGCAGCCTTTATCTTTTGGACAATTGAGACACAAAATGCTTCCACCTAGACAGATACAGTTTAGCTATTAAACTCTTAGAGAAAAGGGAAATAAAAAGGCCAGATAAAAGAAGAAAGAAAAGAGTGAATATTTATAAGACCACCAAAGCACTAGGTACACCTACAGACAAGAGTTACTTTCTCCCAGTATGCCCAAAGTTATTTTGTAATAGGTATGCCATCTGTAACAAACATAATAAACAAAAGGGCACTACCAAGTCCTCAGCTTGTCACAGGTTATGCATGTCTACTCACACCTCAGGCACTGGCAGGCCATACCAACAATAAATTGCATAGCAAACAACAGACAATACTGATAAGCAGCAAGGAAATGAGTTAGAACTACGATCACATTCCGAAAACATGAAATTAATAGTTTATCAAGATGATATGGAGTACAAGAATAGAATTTACCCTTTCGAAGGCATGATGTAAGGCATTGGAGGTCGAGTTGACTTTAGAGGGTGAGTTGTAGCATGTTATAGTTTATGGGGGTATTTGAGAATATGGTGTTAGTTTGAAGAGGGTTATTGTAATTAGCCTTTTAAAAAAAAATTATAATACAGTATAAAGGAAATTTTAAGTAATGCGGTTCAGGCTTCATCACATATTTCTAGTAACACTGTACTTAATGACACTAAAACAAGCCAAGAAAAAAACGTAATAAAGAAACAAGAAAAACAAAAGGATGAAACACACAAAAGAAGCAAACTAATGTAAAATATAGCTTAAACATGCTTGGTTTTTTTTTTCCCATTCTCAAAAAAATTGTACCAAGTGCAAGAAATACGAGTTGAGGCATAATAAGGTTTGCTAGGCTTATACCACATTCGACAACCACTAGAGTACAAAACGCTCAGTAAGTTTTACAGATCCCTCACCCAGAGAAGTCTTGAGGTGAACCTCAGATAAAAGTCTATGAGAATTTTTCCGTAATAAAAGAACTTTATTTGACAGACAAAAGGATTTGCAAAGGCAAAAGACAGCTATATCTTAAGTGCACTTTTTGCGAGCTCTGATAAGCAACCTACCTGCATCTCATTCTTACAGGGCCTCACAGGATAATTTTGCATTAGCTACCTCAATGGCTCTTAAATATCAAAACCAAAGACAATCTAAACAAAAACAAATTATTTAACAACATGGTGCTCTGAGTGCATAAATACCTTTGGAAAATCCAGAGAAAGATTTAGTGTATAGTCAACTGCCGATGATGGAAGAGACTTATTTTCTGCAGGGTATCTTCCACCTTTGCGCAGATGAGGCAAACCTAGTTGACCAAGGGCACTGACTACAACCAGAAAAACTGCACTTGCAACCCCAATAGATAGCATTTTGAACAAAGAAGAGCTCCTCTGCAATTCATGGAACCAATTAGCCCATGCCAACACTAAACGGAATTATTCTAAACCTTATCCCAACTGAAATCAAATGATAAGAGTAAAGCAGAGCTTGTCCCTAACAAGATTACCACAATTACAGACCCATAGCTGGCCCTAACTATTGGGAGTTAGGACAAAGGTTTTGCTGAAATGACACAGTAATGAGTCTCCAAAAATAGATTCAGACAAAGAGTAAACGAGATTATGAGAAGTATCAGCAAAAATAAAAGGACTGAAAAAAGAGAATGACTATAGAAGTTCCAGACCCACAAACAAGTGAAAATCAATAAATATTGCATCACCTTTTCCCCATGCGTAACAGTCACTAATGATCACTTACAAAAAGTCACTGATGATCTTCTAATATTGAAAAGATTTGACATATCCCCCACAATCACAAATCTAAAATGCAAGTCATTTCTTCTACTCTTGCTCCTAAATCTCACCAATTACCTCCTTATTTTAAAACTTCATTGAAATTCTTTTTCTCATTGGCAGAGGGCCAAGAAAGACCTTGCTCATCAGTTAGCAAACAATGTCAAAACAACGCTCCAATTGTAGGTATCCCCAGCAGACAAGTTGGTGGGGATCTTGACGGTTACAATTCCAAAATTCTCTGCCAATTTAAATTTCGTATTTCAAATTTCCAGATTTCTTGCTGATTGTTAGCTGTGTTTAGCCCAGTTTGTTTATCCTGTTATTTGAATTCCTTGTTCTTATAGCCTCCTAGTCTGTAAAGGAGGAGTTGATTCAATAATGGCAGAGCAAGATTATTAAATTCAAATTTGTCTGAAGTGGGAAACTTCCTATTTTTGGGTGAGATTCCAAACGTGAGTGTGTGAGAAGCCACTCTTCCTTTCCATTAGTTCTCCTGCATCACACGTGAGGACAATATTTTAAGGAATACCTTTTTGTTCGACAAGTTTGCAAAATTTACAACGACACCACATGCGAGTTGTTTATGGGGCAGTGTGTAAAGGTCTTCATAGTACATATCTAAAGAGTCTGCCAATCCGACCTGCAAAATTTTTATAGGCTAGAATCAAAATCGAAATAAACTAAACGTTATAAAGCAAAAACTTGTTCAAATATGATAACTACTGATTTTGATTAAAAGCATTAAAGTAAAACCAATTCTTCAAAACACACATAAAAATGCTGCTTCATCCCACGTGACGCTCATATGGTTAAGAAAAGGATTCTCTTTTACCTATACTTTTTCTTCTCGGGAAGGATGGAGGGGATTTTCATCATGTAAATTGATACCCCATTTAAAGATTTTTTTAAGCTTGAGAGTCAAACAGTATGTGGACAATTCAAACAAGCATGAAATGCCTACATCTGCCACAATAGGAATGAAGCACTACAAAAAGCGTAAACCAGAAAGAAGCAGATAAAGAATGACTTACCATTTGGGAATGGGTAAGAAGTACTTCCCATTGATTTTTTGCAGAATTTTTCCAGCCACTAAATTCTATATTCTTCAGTATATCAGCATCAATTTGTAGCTTATACGCAGGAACATACTCACTTGTCCATGCACTGAACTCTGGACCGCCAATCTTTTCCAATTTGGTGTGTACAGATGGCTTCCACCAGTGGTGCTTTGATCCCGTCTTCTTGATCTTAAAACTATCCTTTGATGAATTAAAATTTTCTAGCAGAGTCTTGGCATTTTCAACTATCTCATCCTCAAATAATTTGAAAATGATGACTGAAGAATCTTTTGACGCAATCCTGTTGGATGTGCGAAACCAATGGAAGAGATTTCTCGAAGGATTGCCCAATACATTGTCAAGGAAATCCCCTTCAGAGCTTTGAAGAGCAGAAGTGCAGAAAGCTTCTGCAAGTACAGAGATAACCCTTTCATCTGATGATGTGAGGCTAAAAGATTCAGGAACCTGCTGATATTAAAGGCATAAGAGAACTGAACCTGTCAGTATCAATGTGGCACCTGCAGGACAGACATATTTATATGGTATTATGATTTATGAAGAATAGATGCAGATGCCAAAGTATAAGAGCTTAAAGCAGAAGGACTACAAACCTCTATTGGATTTTCAAGATCCTCCATGTTTCTTTCCGAGCCATGTCTAAAAACAACCAGTTCAAAGCTGTAAAGCTGCTGCAAAACTACTTGTCTAAATGTCATGGCCAATATGTTTCTAGATGTAGTGCCTGCCAGCATATCTTCTGAGATATACCTTCTGAGCTTTTTGGCTTTTTCTTTCACTCTCTTAGCAGGCAGAAACTGTACCAAAAAATTTACAAAATAACTTTTAGACAACCATGAGAGTAAATATCTCACATAATGATACATCACATTGCATTGATGTCTACATCATCAAGACCCAAAAGGATCCTAGAATGCAGAACTCAAGATCATGCCCTTGCTTTATTTCAAAAAATGAAAACCAGTGTTTTTCCTAAGGTCATCACGAACCCAGCAGAAATTAGAACTTGGGCGATAACCCATCAACAAGAAGACATTTTGACACCACAAGTAACAAATTTTCCCATTCAGGAATGATATACCAGGTAGGCTCTAACACAGGTAAAAAAATTATAACAGAGAGATAGATGAAGAAATTATAGCATTACGGGGGACACACTATCTAGACATGTAATTGCACTGTTCTAACTTCGTTACAGCTCCAATCATGCCCTCAGTTGTCGGGTCATTTTTAACATTAGAAAGGCAGCAAATTGAGTTCATTTAGATGTCAGAAACGTATCCAACCTTTCCCCTCCTCTCCCAACCCCCCGCCCAAAAAACCCTGATTTGCTTGGGAGAAAACCAGGTATGGCCTCTATTCTGTCATTCGATGCAATGCAGGCCCGTTCCTTTTCTGTGTAGCTCTCAATTAACAGATTTAATGATTCAAATGGATGACTCGCACAAGCGCAGCTCAATTATACACAGTAGCAACCATGCTCAGTTGGGATTCTATATCCTTCAAATTTGTAAGAGCAACAAAATATCACTAAGATATAATAGTCGATGTTTAGATTCGGTATCTTAGCCCTTTTTTTTTGGTATCTTAGTCAGTTGACAGGAAGATAGAGAAGCTCGAAGGGCATGGGAATCGAACGGACCAGCCGAGTGGAGACGGTGCTGCGTTCGTCCGAAGGTCCCGGAAACACTGTCTCCACGACCATTGCGGGCATGCCCGAATCGATGTGCTCGGCGGCGGCGTCACCACCATCGGCTGCAGCCGCCGTCAAGGCCTGCTCCAGGTCGACGACTCCAACCAGAGCCAACCGAGCCAAGTCGTTCTCGTAGGTTCTTACGCACGGGAGAATCTTCTCGTCGGATTCCAACATGGCTTGTAGGACTTCTTGCTCTGTGGATGGGATGGACCTGGGAGAAGTGCATGAGAGGACAGGGAACTCATTTCTTTGGTTTTCGAGGAGTAGTTTGGGAACGGAATTTGGGGGCTTTGGAAAGAGAGGGCTAGAGTGAAAGGGGAGGACAGGATGGAGGTGAGAGATGGATTGGAGGAACAGCATTGGCGGTTAGGGTTTTGAGGTCTGGACGGAGTTTAGGATTAGGGTTTATGCAGCTAAAATGGGCATTGTGTTGTAGTAACAGCTTCTCTGCTTCCGGGCCTCCTGTAGTTGGGATCAGGAAGTCGACATTTATTTCGACATCTAACAACTGATTTTTCGCTTCATATAAGGGGATGTTTGAGCTTATTTGTCAAATAATTGGAGCCAATTATTTGGGTTAATATTAAAAAATTAATTATATAATTTTTTATTATTATAATATTTATTAAAAAATATTTTTTCTTTTCACTTTTTTACTCATTCTAATAAAATATCTTTACTTTATAATATTTTACAAACTTCATTATCCAAAATTTTCACATTCAAATAATAGGCTTTTTTGAACAAATTTATATATATAAGTAATTTAGTGCCACAATTTTCCATTAAATTAACAATTCTAGGTCCACCGTGAACATAGAATTACGGTAGATTCTATTGTTGTTACGCGTGAGTACGAGAACGGATGGATGTTCCGGTAATTATCGGAATGGAAAATTTCATTCTGATTTCATATCTAGGTTTGAATGCGGTTATTTTTTTTCCTGTTATACAGTTTTATAATATTGTTTTTAAGCATATCAATATATTATCCATCAATAAAGGAACAAAATTGCAGATTCTATCCGATCATTCCATACATCACGACTTCTATACATAGACCAAGAATCGCAATATTAACAAGAACTAAAAGAACAGCCGTTGTAATATTGTATTCAGCAATTCAAAATTATAACTCGAAGCTCCTCTGATTAACACAACTAGGTCTTCAAGTCTGATTACATATTACTGACGTAGCTCCAGTCCAATAATCCAATCTAGTCCTAGATCACTAAACTGTGACTAAAACTCAAATAAAAGGTGAGAATAAAAAAGTATAACACGGTCATTTCATTATCTCTGCATAGAAAGAAAGAAAGAAAAAAATCTAATTAAAGAACAATCGAAACAGAGCAACTTTGTATTAATTGCCTTCAAGTTCTTCTTTAAGAGATCCGAGTCTTGTCTTCTTCTCATCGTCGTAGCCTTCAAGGTCAGATTTTTCTAGACGTACAAAATAAAAATTGCTTAAGCACTCTTAGCTTTAAGGTCACAAGGAAAGGACATGCTGCAAGATTTTTTTCCTCTATCTTCTCTGCCCTTTTCGTAATGCATTTCACAGCAAGTGGACTAGACACATTCAAGTCTTTTATGCCTTTAAAAAGCAAGGAAGTTTCATGAATCGAGGCAAGCTTAACGAACAAGTTCCCATTCAAATGACCAAAGAATAACAAATCATGACTGCCAACAAAATTTGAACAATTGCAACACTTTCTTTTGTGATTTTCTTCTACTCATACATGCATCCAAATTATCAGATGTATTTCCCCAAATTATCATATGTATTATCAAGTTATCTTGTTCAACCTTGAATAATAACATATCCAAAAAATCTAACACTTGACCTTACAATGTAGTCAACTTACAGGATCAAAACACAAAAGAGAGAAGAAATAATCAAGAACAAGGTCTCAAATCAAATGTGTTATTGTCCTGTGAGATTCGGCCACCAAAGCTCAACTAAAATCAGCAACCCACGAGAGAGAGCTGAGAGATCTGAGAGGAGAGAGAGAGAGAGAGAGAGAGAGAGAGAGATGGAGATTTCGAAAAAGAGGCTGGGAGACGAAGCCTGGACTCAATGGGGGGCTGTCGCTGGCGGCTGGGAGGTGAAGGGTGAACTTTTCGACGACTCACGAAGAAGTCTGAAGACATTTCGTGTGACCTGGGTCAAAACGACCCAGGTCACGTTTGTTTGTTTTTAAAAAAACAAGGGCAGCCCTGAATTAATTTTTTAAAAAAAATATGGAGCTGAAAATTCCTGCATTTCCGTCGGAATTCCCAATTTCGGTACCGAAATATAGGTACCGAAATTTTCGGTTTCAACCGTATAAATTTTTCACCCTTAATTGTTGTAATATCCAGCAATATGATATCTTCGAATATACAACCTCATGTAGGAGAAATTTTCCCTTATAACAAAAACTCATAACTTAGAGCCCAAAATAGTGGAACAAGGATTAACACATTCGATGTAATATGTGCACCACGGGGATTGGTGGTCTATAAAGAAAACTGACATCCATACTTTATTGGGTAAAGAGGCTGATGTAAGAAATTATGATTATTCTCTGTTTATTGACTGACGAACTGAAAGGTAGAAAAGAAAGAGAAAAAGAAAAAGACAGTTGGTTCAGATCATCCTGGAGAGACCAGTTCTGACAACGCCGACCTTCAATAAATGGAGGATGAGATAGAAACGCTTGGGAGGTGATACGGCCCAGGTGAACAATAAGGCCAAAGCCCAAACAGAGCCCTGACCCAGACGATGAAAAAGGGGGTATAAGAAGAAGAATAGTGGAACAGAAAAAGGTATGCATTTCTCTATCAAACTCTTTCATTGATAGCAAAAAAGAGAAAATAAAAGATATTAGACGATGACGACTGACATTGGCATATAGAAATCATCCTACAAGGAGGACTCTAAGTTCTAATGTGCTATTTTACTTGCAAGAGAAATGAAGGAGAGTTTAAACCTTTCAACCCATCCCAAGTACTGGACTTTGAGTGTAACTCCCTCTGGTTTTTGGTCCAGTGGATTTCTGTGATAGAGAGGTTAAAAATGGCTTCATCACAACCGTAAGCACCAAGCTTGCTTGCTATGGTAATTTTGATCAACCTTATTATTGTCCTTACTTTTTAGTCCCTAATCATTTTTTTCAAATAAGTGTGTGAGCTCTAGGCACTATGGTTCTAAGAATAGTATAGCTTTGATTTTTTTTAGGTAATTAGTTTTGATAATTTCATATAAAACGAAATACCATCTACATGCAATTGCCTTTGTGCTGCTATGTTTGTCAACTGCTTCTGGAGTCGATTACATGAGCTGTATTTTTATGGCAGTATAATTTTTATGTGAGAAAAATACATCCTACTTTTCAGAAATAAAATATAGTTTTCAAAGTTTCCATAAACAGCATCTCCAAATCGTTCCAAAACATAAACTAAGCTCATGTTTAGGGAGTTAAAAAAATCATATTTCAAAATTCTTAGACGAATTTTTTGTGAGATTGATTTTTAAGAATATTTGATTATAGTTTTTTTAAAAAAATTTATGAAGAAGTAGGGGAAGAGAAGAAGAGTTTGATATAGTTTTTTAATTTGTGAAGTTAAAATCGTAATTTACATGTTACAAATTTAATTTCAATTAAAATTGATTGAAAATTTTAACCGACAAAAATAATAGTTGATGATGCAAAGTATTAAGCTTCTCGTAGTAGTTGGAGGGTACAAAGTATATTTATCTTATTTTGTTTTAGGTAAATGTGTTAAAGTTTGTATGAAAATGTTTCCAAATTTTATGTGAAAAAGTATTGAAATTTTTAGACAATTTTGATTTTTTTTGCTTGGTGACTAAAATTATTAATTTATTTTTTAAAAAATAGGAATTTTTCTTGTTGCCAAACAACACCTAAACCCTCACAAATTACAAAACTTGACTTGATTGTCTTTAAAAAAAAGAGACAAAAATAAAATTAGGTTCATAATATGTTCAATATTTATGGGCAAAAATTAATTAGATCTCTCAAATTGTATTTTTTTTATTAAGCTTTGTAGAGAATCATCAATCATCTCACTCTCTTTGGTAGTTAAACTACACGAAAAATGATTGAAATACCCATTAATTATAAAATTACTAAAATTATTTAAAAAAATAATAATTTTTAATGTTTTCATTTATTTTTTATTTTATTTTTTAAAATTATCTCTAACATTATGGTCAATTTATATCATTTTCTGTTGATTCAATGACTAAATGGAAAGGCTGCTGTAATTGATTGATTGATTTTGAGCTTATCGGATACATACTATGATATAAGCGGATAAGCCTAGTCAAGAGAATAATTTTTCCTCTCATCTTTACATAGTAATTTAGTTTCAATAAAATACAAAATATATATACAATAGACTCCAAATCAAAGTATCAAATACCATCAAATAAAACTAAACACCAAAATTATTTTCCTACACAGTTATTAAGATATCTTCAAATCGTTGCAGATATAACAGGCTAAAAGGAATCTCTGTCTCTCTCTCTCTCTCTGAAAACTCGCGGATCAGACGCGCGAACAGGTTGCCACTCCTTTATTTGTGATTGAGTTTTCATCGTGATCGATAATTTTTTTGCCGTCTTTTTGGGTTGCCGAGAAATATCGTGGTTCTGTTGGGTGAAAAAAAATGGTTTACTTGCTATTTTTTTTCGAATTGCTTAAAGGAACAAATTGGTGTTATTTTTTCTACGCAATTGACGGGGAGCTTGTTTGCATGGATTATATTTGAGAGATTCTGTTTGGTCGCTGTATTATTTGTGATTATCTTTGTATTATGTGTCTTTTTTTCGCGAGCCCAAAGTACATGTTTTTCTCTGTATTGCTTCTGGGTTAAGCGTCGCATATCTACTTTCTCTTTTGAGTAAAACGATATTCCTTCATTTGGCTGTCAACATATTTTTCAGTGTTGAATATTGTATTTGTTTAAACGATATTGATGCTGCTGAGGTGTGAGAAATTCTAGTTAGTATCTTTGTAGTTATTCCTTGACAGATATTGGCAATTGAAATAAATGTTTTGAACTTCTGAGATTGATTATGGACCTGCTTGCTTATATAATAGCTCAGGGACTTTGAGGTATGGGGAAGAGGAAGTCAAGATCAAAGCCGCCTCCTAAGAAGCGGATGGACAAGCTTGACACCGTATTTAGCTGTCCTTTCTGCAACCACGGTACCAGCATTGAATGCCGCATGTACGTATATTGTTAATTTTAATGTATTCTCGACAAGAATCATGGACAAATTATGATGAAATTTGGGAGGCTCTTAATGACTCTTGGGTAACTGTTGAACATCAAGGCTCTGATGAGAACAAACTATATTTCTCTTGGTGTGATTCTGTGATGTTTGACTATATGTTCCACTGTCAACGTACAGCTAGTGAAACTTGCTCACATATGGCTGATTATGCTGGGGAAGGTCATGGAAATAAACATATTATAAGGTTTATTGCATATGTAAAGTTTGTAGATTACTTTGGTTTGTTCTTACTTCTGGAATTTATCTGGTTTCAGTGACATGAAGAACTTGATTGGGGAAGCGACCTGCAGAATATGCCAAGAGAGCTTCAGTACCACCATCACAGGTGATTTATAAAGCCACTGCTTTGCCATGTAAAAAATTCATTGAGTTGACGAAGTTCAAGAGGGGAAGTTCTCCCAGGTTTTGCTGATTTCTGTGATCATGGATTTATTAGACGTAGTAGTGGAAATATGAAACTAAAATGATATTTTGATTACTGAAGTTTATAATTGAACTGATTCATATGCTCTGTCTCTCTCTTTTATGGACAGCTTTGACTGAGCCAATAGACATGTAAGTGATCTCTCTCTCTCTCTCTCTCTCTCTCTCTCTCTCTCTGTATTTCTCTGTCTAATATTGAACCTGTGACTTCAGATACAGTGAATGGATCGACGAATGCGAACGGGTCAACAACCTTGAAGATGATGGTGCTTAGGATGAAGAACTAAGGCCTTAGAACACCAGTTCCAGTGTTGGAGTAGCTCAAGCCAGTAACTCTGTTAGTTGTTAGTGGAGCACTTGGCATGTATCTGTGCATAAAGTATGGTAGTTTTTAGCAACACTCAACATATGGTGTCTAGTTCCAATGTTAGTGTGCAAAAATAACGTGTATGCATTTCTGGTAGACCAAACTAGGAACATGGCTGTCGTAGGGCTATCCAAAAAGTGTTCGGAGGCACTGTAATATAATATATACGTCTGATATTCCGTTGTTATGTAATATATGTCTCAGGTTCACATTATTGTTCTCTTCTCTAATTGCTCAATTATAAGATTAGGCTCTCAACCTTGCTTTTTGAAGTGGGTGTCTGAGCGACAGTGATACTAGGAATTGGTTCAAATGATACAGTGCTGGTCCTTTGGTATTTTAGGTTTTTTTTTTCTAATCATTTTTCTTCCCAATGATGGAAAACAATTGATTTCAGCTATAGGTTGAGTTGGTTTGCCACCTTGTGGTTTTAAAAGTGACATATTACATTCATTCCATTAGAATTTGCATTTTATCCTTTTAACATTATAAAACCGTCAAATTTGAAATATTGCATGTTGGTAAATGGTTATTCTTTCTTTGGGAAAAAAAATTTTAACTTCAAAACCAAAGAAAATTTTAACGATTTTTTGAAGCAAATTTAATGGATGCAATGAGATAGATTTTTGGATGTGTGAAGTAGAATTTACTCACTCAATTGTAGATGGCGAATATAACTTAGTTTTCAGAGACGAATTTTCTTAAGAGATGTTGGATTTCTTTTGGAAACGCCGGAGTGCACGACAACAGGCGGTGAGATGATTTTTCTTTAGAGGTTGAACTTTATTGAAGTCTCTAAGTTCTCGAACAAGTGGATCCCTCACAATGAAGCATTAACACCAATGGTTAAATTCAAAACATTAGTCTGTAATTTCTCGGATGTTCACGATAAGATAACTGAGAGATATACTTTAAGATCCAAGAAACAGGTAACATTATATATCAGCAGCCACCGTACATATGCAGTGTCTTACATTAACTTGCCTACAAGCTTTATCATTACCATAATTCCGATAACAAAAAAGATGACAGATAAATTATAGCAATGCATCCACCTATTCCAGTTTTGGTGAAAGTAACTGGTTTCTAATGTCCAAGTTCAACATATGACAATTAGTAATAAAAATGGACTGAAGAAAACACCAATTTTCTCTGTTTGTCATCATCTTCCAGAAGTTAGAAATAAGCTCCAGTATCTGGGCCAGTCTAACACAGCACTTCATGTGAGAATGAGCTATTCACAATTCTTGATATGGCGAAAAATGAACTTCACTTATGTTATTGAAGAGGACATTGCGAGGACCGAATTAGTGAAGAGGAAGAAAACATGGCGCCACCACTGCCTAATGTAACTAAACTAACAACATCCAGCATGTTCATCACCCATCCTTATAGATTAAGTCAGGTAATAGTCACTGATATTCTCAACAAGATACTCATAGGGCGCATTTATCCCATACTCGAATGTTCCATTTGCTGGTGCCACTCGATTTGGAACAGAATAAACATTTCCTACACCAACCTTCGCATCAACTTTGACCCTTCCCTTCACAGAGCGCTTATTATCAGATGGAAACTCAGCAGAGAGCCTTCCCATCTGCTTCTGCAGATCAGCAACTGAATCATTGGATGTTTTCCCTTTGGAGTTCTTCTTCCCATCAACAAGTTTCAGTTCCAATCTATATAAAGCACAAGCATCACACTTATTGATCTCATATTCATAGAGATGCCACTCAAAATGGTTAAGTGGTTGTGGATCCATGTAGTAGGATCTCTTCAGGCCTCCATATTCATTCATCACTTGCTTCCTTGACTCATGCCAACCACGCCCACTGTAATCCGGCAATGACCTCTGCTTTCTGTTCCCACTCTCAAAAGCTCTTCGAGGCTTATCAAAAAAGAGCCATTCCCTAATTGTTTCACCTTCAAGAACAGAAAGATCAAAGAGTTCTGCAATCACAGAGCAGAATTAATTAATCAACCAAGAAAGGATGTTATCAAAGTCTACTACTAGAGATCACCACTCACAAATCGAAAATGGAAAACCTAAAATAAAAACCTACCAGGTGCATTCCATGGAGACTTTGCAGTTGCAGCTCCCTCACATTCTGGGATACCAACATCTTTTCCTTGTGCCTTTGCACTAAGAGCAGCAAAAAGAAGAGCATCCTTTAGGCCAATGCCCCCAGGTCTTAGAACTGGACCCATGCCAGGTGGACCTTCGTTCAATGCTAAAGCAGCATGAAAGCTACTGCAATAGTCCTGACACCAGTCCATGCCATGAGCAGGCCTCGGACAGTCCCACAGTGCACATTTTGGGCCTAAGAAAGCAGAAGGTGGAGGGCATATACTTGGCAGATAGCTAGAAACATGAGGTATGGCATCCTCCCCGGACAAACTGGCACCATTCAAAGAAGTGTAGAAGTTGTGCTCAAAGTCTTGATGCATATCAAACTGAGGATAGTCCAAATGCGTAGCCCCATCCAAGCTATTAACTGCCACATCACGGATTTCTGGAGAGAGGTTTTTGCATTCACCGACAAAGGGAAAACCATGGTCCTGTTGCCCCTGATCCACACTAAATCCCTGCAACATATCGATGAGGGTTAATTGCCATGCCCCCCAATAGCATTGGTAAGCATAAAGTGAATAAAACTGAATCACAGTAGAAACCAACGTATACCTAAGCTCCAGACAATAAAGTACACAACCAATGTAATTTCTTCCTCCTTATCTCTTGTTTTGTACCTTTTCCTTTTCTTTGAGTTATTAAAAACAACTAAACTCATCTCCCAACTTCACTATGATGAACCAGATTGTTCTTCTTTCTTCTTGGTAAGAAAATGAAGCAGATTCAAAGCATTCATTCACAGCACAAAGTGATACAAGCTAACCTAAAATCCAGGAAGGACGCTATGCTCAAGTGATTGGTTTGGGCTTGTACACATAAAAACATATCAATCACAGTACAATAGTACACTTGTTTATCAAAGTACAGTAAAAGAAACGGTCATTGTTAATGATTTGGGCTCTGAAAATTAGGCATTGACAAAAATCAAAGTACAAACCACATGTATGGAAAAGTGAAGATAACATTAGAAACATAATAGTTTAATCCTACTCATAACTTCAAGATTGAACCGACATACATGCTTGACTGTGTTATGCACCAAAAACAAAGAAAAGTGAAATCCTTAAAGCAAGCTCGAGCACATGTTCATTACGCATGAGCCAGTATACCTGTAATAGCAAAGTCACCAAGAAAAATAATGCAAAACCTTAATCCATTGCCACTCCATGTTAAAAAATTGCCCCAAATTCAAGTCAGATCTTCAATGGAAAGTAGAGCAGCCAGGAGCATAGTTCCTATGTATAAGTGTGGTAATCCCATCTCAGAAAGACAAGAGCAAGGAATTGCAGTTCGAGTCTCAGATGCGTGTGCGTGTATGTTTGTCTCAACATTTGATGGCCTTGAGCTGAATTATGGACTTCAGTATGTTTGGGGGATCCAAGGTTGTCTGTGTGGAGTGTTGATAGCACCTTCTAAAATTTCTCAATCAGTAAGGTCTTGAAATGATCAAGGGCAAAGCATTTTCAGTGTCTCTCATCAAGATGGAACTTGAGCTTTTACTTGTCACATTTCGGCCTGATTTTCTTTACCCATTATTGTGGCTCTTTGTTTCCAAACCACATGAATATCAGGTCTCGTGTATAATTGATTCATTTCATTTACTCTTCTCTCTTTATTTGCCATCTAGAGTCCGAATTAGTCTCAAATCAAAGCTTCCATTGCAAGAACACTATGTCATAGTCCATATCACATATAATAAATTTCTGGATCTCACCTCTTATTCAACTAGATTGACAATCAATAACAGAGCAAGCCCTCCACTTTTCATTTATACCTTGAGTCCAAGTAACGTGGTGCACCCAAAAATACATGATTTACACATCTACGCTAATATTAATTTGCAAAACCTACATAAAACACACATATTATAACAGAAGTATTATAAAGCTTACAAATCCCACCTCTTGAAAGGTCTCACCATCTCCTACTTGCACACTTTGCTCATTAGGCTCAGGCTTCGGGGCAGCTAATGGACTAGTGGCATCGTCTTCCTCCTCACAAAGCTGCAATAGCCGACAAATATCCGAGGAGAATGACCCACGGCTACCACCCTATATAGTCACCCATAAATACCACAATTCACAATCACCCAATCGAAAATCAACCATGCAATAACAATTCACACATGTCCTCATTGCAGTAGACATACCATGAAATATGTATCTATAGAAAACATAAACAGGTGCTTCAAGATATGCTCTCAAATAGGAACGAATATGATACAACACTAACTTGCTGCAATGACGAAGCTGGAGAGGGCTCATTCAGCTCGGATTTCCACTCGCGGAGCATCTGATGGACTTGCTCTTCAAGAACTGCAGCGTCAACACTGCGGCTCTCCTTCCTGGCGAACTGCAGGTCCACGAACATCCCTTGAAGGTCATCGACCCGATTCTTTGCCTTGTCCTTGAAGAGCCTGTGTGATGCAGACTTGCAATTGCTCTTCGAACCCTTCCCCATTACTGTACCTAGCACACAACAACCTTAGTTCGTTATAAAACCCTGCAATCCAGTGAATCCACAAGCAAACACACCTTAATTCAGTATAAAACCAATGGGATTGTGGAACAAACGAGTAGTCAAATTACATGCAATCATAAACTTTAAACTCAAAAGGAAAAACAAATACTTCTAAAGAGCCCCCCCGTTACAACAAACCAGAGAGTTATGAGATTAGCAGACCTCTTTTTTTTTGCTAAATGAGATTAGCAGACCTCTGCTTGTACAAGTAGAAGAATTAGTAAAGTAAGTAAATTTAATGTATACAGAACTAAAAGATAAAACCCAAAGGACAAATAAGAATTGAACCTAATAACTCAAAATTGATATACAAAATCAAGACAAATACATCGAAAATACACCAAACAAGTTCACGTTCAAGACAAAAAAAAAACAGCCTCCATAACTAAACAAATGATACCTCGCAAAATATTAACCAAACAGGCAAGAAGGGGGGAAGTAATTTACCAGAAAAGAAAGAAATATTCAGGCGATCGCAGTCAAGTATCAGGATATCTAGCAAAAAAAAATTGATATTTCAAAAACCCAAATTCAGAAGAGATCGAACTCACAGAGAGAGGGTCGCTCTATCTATCTCACTATCTATACCCTATGCTCCAAGAGATAAAGTGACAGGAAATTGGAGAGGCAGAGAGAGAGCGGGAGAGAAAGTGAAATATTCGAGAAGACTACTCAATCGAAAAAGAGATGCTCACCGTCCAATAGTTTTTCTTTTTTCTTTTTAACGATTCCTACGTTTTCCCAACCAAAAAAGGCTTTTCCCCAATTTTTTATTTTCTTTCTTTTTCTGTCCGAGACAGAGAGGAATAGAGAGGGGCAGGTGGAGAGCCGAGAGAGGGCTTCGCTTTTGCTTATGCCGGTCCGTCTTTTTGGGGGAGGCTTTAAATTTTGATGCTTTATGCTGAGTAGGGGAGAGTAGAGTCGTCCTGCTGCTCCTCCTGCTTCTCCTCCTCACTCATCCCTCAGCCCAGCGAAGCAATTTGTAAGCGGCAAAAGCTAAAAAACATATTTTTACTGCGCTGAACCGAACGGATGTGGTTGGTTGGCACTTGATGGCTGATGTTGGTTTTTTTTAGGAGAATTTATTACCGTGTGGCGTGATGGCTGATGTGGACGACATGTCCGACACTCGCTCGTGATTTCACGCTTTCCACTCTTTCCTACTGATGCCTGAATCCTGATGCCTCTCCTGATCCGTTACTTGTCGAGTATTTCGTGCTCTCTCATAGAGTCTACTTCTTATAGATCTATCCAAAGTTTTTAGCTTATTTTTATTGAAGGCTTTGAGAATTCTTTAATCATCATTTGCATTTACTATTCCAACAAACTATTTTTTATATGTTTTAAAGGGAAAAAGCTACCTTACTTTGTGAAATTAAATAAAGTTCTCAATTATAACTTTTTTACGTACAAAATTTAAGAACTATCAAATATTATTAATTTATGTCTTAAAAATAAATTAATCGTTAAAATTCGTGTCACATATATTATAAATAAATTATTTAAGATAGTTTTAATTGTCGAACTTTATTTTAAGACGTAAATTAATTAATTTTAAAAGTTTAATATGTTAAATGTGGTAGTTGATACTTCTAATTTGATATTGCTTTAATAATTTGAAAGTCTAAAATAACTTTTTTTCTTATTTAAAACACAAATGTTAGAAAAAAAAACGTTTTTCCATGAACTATAAGCTAAATGTCACTTGAAACACTCAAACTAATAATTTCTTCACATTAAGCCTTCAAATTATTAAATTGATTGATATTCATTTTGTTGTAAGATTCAATCGTTAATATCGTACCACGCCACCTATTTTCTCCGTATTTCAACCATATAATCTTATTAGAAAGCTAAGTTTGAGAGTTAAATGTGATTAAATTTATAATTCAAACTGATAAATAACATTTGGTAATAGTTCGAGGGGGTAGAAAGGAAGATTTTTTGAAATATCAAGTCAATAGTGTCATGTGTAATTCCGTCGGGTGTTAGTTCTCATCGCCTTTTGGCTTCGTTTTCTTTAAGTTGAAGTCTGGCCCCATGAACAGACTAACTTCGGAGCTAAGTTTTTGGCATTCATTTTCACGAGCAAACATTGCAACCAGAGCCCAACAACAGACAAACGATATTGGTAGCAAACCCCCATTAAAATGTTGACTTGTCATAGTATAAACAGTTGTTTGATTTGAGAGAAGCAAGAAGGCCACTAGACAAATCCTTCTCTTTATTGTTAAAAACAAAATTTAATTTGTGGGAGAGGAAGTGAAAGATGAGTAGGGTAAGAAAGGTATAAAGGGCATTCCCCACTAACATCGACCAGGTTCCTGTCTTGATGCCCTTCCTATTAGAAGATTTTAAAAGCAAGTGAAATTAAGCAGCAGAGATTATTATCCCAAAAGAAAAACCCAGGCATATTCATTCCAAACAGTTTTATACCCAACTTAACTTCGAAACAAGCTGCAAAATCTGCCAATGCTAATTAGGGGGCGTAATAATTCTATAATTTAATCTTTTTCTGATCCAAGATAGAAACAGGAATCATGGTAAAAAGAAAATTATGGATCCGAAAAAGAGAAATCATATCTTTGATCTAAGTCCAATTGTACTTGTTCTTCCATATGTATTGCCCAAAGATGGTACCTGAATATTAGTTTTTAATCCTGATTATAGTACACAATGGTTCTAAAAAATTTCAACTGTGCTTGTGATTCGTGCTCGTCATAATTCGAGGATATTTGGTGATGCTATTCTTCAAAAAGCAAATCTTAGCTCTCTATATTTATATATCCACTGCAAGGGAACAAACGAAGTTATGGAGTGGAGCATAGTTCGCCAAGTCCAAATAAACTGGAAAAGATGAGGGTACTGAGGAACAGGAAATGCAAAAGAAGAAGACGTTGTTCTGCTGATGGTCAAGAAGAGCACATATATAGATCTCTCTATCTCTCCCGAACCCATAAACAGGAAAAAGAGAGCACTAGATCTTCGCCACACGGCACGTCTTTTATCCAAAATTTAAGCTAACTTGATCGAAGAAGGTAAAATTTGAGCTGTAACTCGGACGGTTCGAAGCATCGGGGTAGTGTCATTTTCAAGGGGAATAGTTTTTTTTTTCTTCCGTATTCAAAAGGGATGCGGTTCATAAAAGGACCCAGGCTGGCAGCTGGAGGAGAAAAAGACATCTGCATCAATGACACCACTAAACATATCTCAATCAGAAGCTTTTTCTGTATTCCTTCAATTCATTTTGTTTTCCAGCAGTACACAAGGGAATGTCCATTTTGAAATTTTGCTGGTACTCATTTACAACTGAGCTAGGTGAAGAGCCAGAACTCAATCAGAAAAGATGACCCGAGGTCAAAAGAATGCGAAAACTAAAAGAAAGTTTTCCCTCCTGAAGGGTAGCTATTTGATGAATTTGAAATTGTGCTACAAAACTGCAACTTATTTGAAGAATCTTGTGCTTAGGTCAAGCTGGTTTAGCTGCCTTTCCGGCTTCTAAATTATTTTGTCTGATGTGGAAAATACCTCCAAGTCCTCGTCCCTTGGCAAGCTGCTCCAGTTCCTCAACCTTCTGCCTAAGGAACTCCAACTTTTTCTCTAACTCTTCATCTCTTTGCCTCATTGCCTAGTAAATGGTGAACAGAGGCCTGCTGAGTTAGGCACGCTCACAATATTTACAAACATCTTTCTGAGCATTAAACTTGGGTAGTCATAAAGGTGTCTGTTTACTTCTATTCCCTTTCTGTTTTTTCAAATTTCACTCAGAATGATGGGCAAATGCTTTAAGAAAGCTCAAATTTCACTCAGCATGAAGGGAAAATGCTATAAGAAATCACAATATCATTTTTTTTAACACCTGCCTCATGTAATGCATCTTTCACAGAATCAGTTGTTAACAACCATTGACATGTCTGCTGTCAGATTATTGTCTTCATCAACACCTTTTTAAAGATATTATCTTACTTCCTTTCAAGCCAAAAAACGCACACGTATGTTCTTAAGATAATTGAAAGAGAACTTTTTATATAAGCATCCCCTAGCAAACTTTAAAAAAGAAGATGCATTATCTCAAAACTTGGTGCATTCTTTCCTTTTGGTCATTTACGGTGGCTATGCTAAAAGTAGTGGAGAACAAATTCCTTTCATTCCAACTTTCAGTCTGAAATGACCAAAAAGTGATATTTGATATTTTACAAACCCTTATTTATCCAGTGGTACAGTTTCATTTATTAATCTATTGCAACAGCGGTAAAGCTCCATCTTCAGAAAGTGCTTCTAAGGCATGTTTGCAAACCAAAATTTTGGCCAAAATTCTCTCCATTTTAAAATTCTCATTTGCAAACATAATTAACTCAAAATTTTGGTCGACAATAATAACAAAAAAAATTTCATATTCATCTCTCTCCCCCGTCAAATAATCTATTTCATCAATCTCTCATAAAATTATACATTTTACTACTTTTCTCTCAAAATCTAGCAAGACTCTAATATACCTCAATTTTCACAACATTCTCAAATTCTCAGAAAATTTTGGTTTACAAATATGATCCTAGGTTTGCAAGCCAATTTTCAAAACTCATTCCACAAAGGCAGCTCACTTGGGCTGCTAAAAGTGAAGCTTTAGAACGTCTAGCTCATGCATAAATACAGCTTCCCAGTCGGTGTAGCTATTATATACTGTGCCAGTTCATACCAGAACTTGCAAAAAATGGAAATTTACTGCACGACCATGATTTTTTTCTCCCTGAAAATATGGCGGCAACCCTACGTTAAAACTAAAAGCTCCTGTGGTAAATAAAAACGCCACTCCATTGGCCAAATAAAATTGCAAAAACACAAAATGTTCCATTGCAACTAATTAGGTATTTGAGTGATCGCCTCCTAGATACTCTAGGAAAACTGGATAATTTTTTTACTTCAGTCACTTCGCCTCCATACTATATGTTCCAATGAGAAGAATTCCTTGACAAAAGGAAGAGGAAATGGGAAGAACATGTGAGATTTAGTATTTACTGGTATGAGATCAAGAAGCTAAAGCTCGCCAAAAGATTTTGATGTACGGGTGTCTCTGGGAAGAACTACAGACATCTCTTCATTCCAAAGGAAATAAACACAAGGGTTAAGTGTCAATAATCATATATCACCTCAAATTCTTGCTTGCGTAATTCCTCCTTTCTGGCTTCTGATCTAGAACTTCTTTGCACCTCAAGGATCACAGCAACTCCTGCAACCTATATATAGAGAAATTGGGGAACGTAAGTAGCACATAGGCATCAATACAGATAGTTGGTTTCAGTGTGCTAAGCATGTACTTTATTGGTGTGGGGATGTGTATGTAGTTATGTATCAAAATAGTACAGATTATCATACCATGTACAAATGACAAAGCCGCTCTCTGTATATTACATATGACATATGCAAAACATTAGTTTTATGCTGTGATCAGAAAGGATCCCACAAAAAGAGGGAAGAAGAGAGTTAGAGTTATATGCTCATGTAATTGTTGGCAGTAACCAACCACTACCCATCAAGTCACACTACAATGGTTAACAGCAACTATTCCATCCAAAAGAATGGCGGTTTTTTTAACTTCATCTAAACTTAAAAAAGTGGAAATGCTTTCGATTCACTGACTAGATGTAGAAATACCCGAAGAGAAGCACTCACCAACAAGGAGTCAAGATATCAACTTGGCCAAACAATTATTCTTTTTTCGGATTGATCAAAACTATCTGTGTTGCAATACATACTCTCAAATTCAATGTCCAACAGTGGCAGAAGAGAGTGCAAACTTCCCACTGTGGTTGTTATTCCTAGGCACCACACACTCCAAAATTGGTAGTTGATATGGAAAAATTTGGGGTGATTCGGTTCAAGTTCAAGACCAAAGAAATTGGAGATGACGGCAATGCGTGTTAAAGAAAAAGGAAAAGTGCCCGTATATTGTAGCTTTAAAAGTCTGGAACATTTAATAATTGGATAAGATGGAGAATAATCAAATCACGAACAAAAATTATGTCATACGACGTATATATTTGTGACACAGAACATTGCATATGTAGCTGGAAGATTGGCAGACATGTATCACAGCTACATTGCTCTCGACCAAGCCTTGAATTTTTCTCACTTTAAATACTAGCGCGATAAATCAAAAACAAAAATTCTTTCTGGGGTCGTGAAAAAAAAAAATATTTCTTTTTGTGTCATGCAAAGACTGGAAAAAGCTTTTATAGGATTAAAGAGTCATCATTGAGGGTCTTGTGGCTGTATCCCAATAGGTACAAATACTTACCTCAGATCACCATCCAGATCATAATTGTTCCTTTCAGTAATTAAAGCCAGTGAATAACTTAAGAAGACAGATTGATGGGAGATAGTAGACACAATAAATAGATAGCCCCATTCCAAAATCAATCCTTCAACTTCTTCAAAATGGAGCGGTTCACAATCACATTATATCTCTTCAACCTAGATCACACGGCACGCCATCACAATTCTCAATTGCATTTACTTTGTGCATTTAAACCTGATGTCAGTCACTCAGTCAAATTCAAGTTTTTACTCCTTGTTATCCAAAGATCACTACGTGCCAAATGACGACAGTGTAGCTTTGAAAAATTATGCAAACAGGTAAATAAATGATACCGAGAAGACAAAGAGTTCCCCAATGAGGTCTACAGCAGCCTGAACAGCTTTCTCTTCATTCAGAGGTCGAATCTCCACATCAGTTGCATGACCATATATACGTCTTTGCATTTGCGTTGTGAATCGATGGTTTACCTGGTCCCAATGATCAAAAATTTAAAATTAACCCCCTTTTCTTCTCTAGTATAAAACGATAAAAACCAATATCTAAACCAGTAACTATGGAATAAGTGGAAGCCTCTGAATTTCATCCACATAGCAGAACAAGGAAATGAACATCTCTCTCTTTCCCTCTACATTATATATATACGCATACACACACCCAGTACATGAGATTCCGCAGTTTAGTACCTGGGCCATGTCGACGATGAGCTGGCGAAACCTCGGGTGAATCGCAGCTTGTTTCTTTAGCCTGCTGGCCACGGGTTTGCTGAGAGTCTTCAAGGCCAGCGTCCCTAGCTTCAGTAGCGGGAGCACCATTGCAACGACGAATCCTAGTTATCAAGCAGCCCGAGTTACTTGATTTCTAGAACCGAAGAAATGCGAGGTAAAAAATGTCTAAAATCGGAGGATATAAAAAGGGTCGAGATCAACGTTGGTCTCGTGGTTGGACTGGATCAGAGGTTGGCTTTCTTGATGAAGAGGGCAGGGAAGGCTGCGACCAGGAAAGTAGGAGGAAAGAGGGACAGACATTGGAGAATTGGGGGGAGTTAAACCATGTTAATGTCAATACTCAATAGAATATGCCAACGAAGGACCCGAAGCCCAGGGTCGAAGTTTCCGAGTTTCATTGGATGAGAAAATTACCGAATTAGCCAGGCATTCAAGCAAACCGTTTGCACACGACTAAGGGCATGCCGCATGCCGATCAATGACAGTTGGAAACTGATCCACGCTCATTGACTTATAATTGTGTCGAATGTATTTTGTAATTTGCCATATGGATAGCGTAGTAGTGGATTTGTCAAACCTTCAGTCCTCCCTGTATATCTTCTTTTCTTGCCAAATCATGGTCCTCTTCCCAGGACTTCACGGTCTGTTGCTCCTAGTACAGTTCACATTACAAATTTTAGTGTTGTTAAAATTTTAGGTATTGAGTTTAGTGAAAAAAGTAAAGAGAGAGGTAATGTTTTATATTTTTTGTAGTGAAAAGTAGTGATTTGATGGGAAGAGAGAGATTATATTGTAATATTTTATTGTGTTAAAATTTTAGAGGGTGTAAAATTTTAACACGCAAACGCAGCCATGCGACGATCTCGATTTCCAATGCGTGTATAACCTTAACCAATCTTTGTTTGCTGAGTTGGGACCAATTCATGTCCCAATTGGTATCCATTATTTTGAAAAAGGCCCTAGGTGCAGCCATTTTAGTCGTCTCTCTCTTACCCCTTTAACATAATCAAATTATACCGCAGTTTGTCTTAAATGGATTTATAGTTTGGGTTGCGGGAGAGTAAAAGAGCATTTCAATGTCAAAATGGGTTGTTCTGTGATATCAATTTTTGCTTTTACGAACAATAAAACGAATGGCACTGGAAACAAACAGCACCGACCAATCAGAGGGAGGCATCCGTTCCCAGAAGACAAATGAATGCGCCAGGTCATTGATCTGCAAGCCACGTTGAGCCCATTAACCAAACCGCAGCCGTAGATAACACATGGAATCGACGGTACATATCCCTTCTCCTCCGCGCAACAATTTTCCATTGCCTCTACGAAAATTTTGAAAACTCACCCCTAGCCCTAGGTCCCCTACCACGTCAGCGATCCGCGTTCAACCAAAACAGTCCGCTCTGACCGTCGAATAACACCAAAATCAATCCACGGCCACGATCTCCCTCCTTCCCTCCCAAATTTCAAACATCCCCTCCATATATTTACCCCCTCCCTCCATTCAGTTTCATACCACTCGGCACTCGCACACCCACCGATCTCGAAAACCTTGCCTGCCTTCTGAACCCCAAGCCCTACCTCTCCAATGGCTCGCACCAAGCAAACCGCTCGTAAATCCACCGGAGGCAAGGCTCCTAGGAAGCAATTGGCCACCAAGGCTGCCAGGAAGTCCGCTCCCGCCACCGGCGGAGTGAAGAAGCCCCATAGGTTCCGACCAGGGACTGTGGCGCTTCGTGAGATCCGAAAGTACCAGAAGAGCACGGAGCTTCTGATCCGCAAGCTCCCATTCCAACGCCTGGTCCGGGAGATCGCTCAGGACTTCAAGACTGACCTGCGTTTCCAGAGCTCCGCCGTTGCGGCGCTCCAAGAGGCCGCCGAGGCTTATCTGGTGGGGCTCTTCGAGGACACCAACCTCTGCGCCATTCACGCCAAGAGGGTAACCATTATGCCCAAGGACATCCAGCTCGCCAGGAGGATCAGGGGTGAGCGTGCCTAGAGTGAAATGTAATGTTGTATAGACATCAAGACGAAACGGAAGTCTCTGTGTGGATCAGTCACACTTGGGCTTGGTTTTGGGGTTTATTGTTTCACTGTTGCTTTCTTTGTTCATGGTCTAGTCTGTAGTTCAAGCATGGATGTAGAATTGACTTCCTGAATGGAAATGAAACACGGAAACGCTTCTAATTTTATTCGCCTTCGATTTTAATTTCCGTCGAAATTTCTGAACCGGTATTATTCCCTTGCCTGGAAATGCAAGTGAGATGACCTCGATTCTCTTTGCTGGTTCGGGTTGATTTTATTTAGTTTCAAACAAAGTTGCGTTGTAGGCTTGATTTTGAGTTGGATTACCTTTAAGCTTCATGTTAAATGTATGAGAAATTAGTGAATTTGAGGATAATTAGGCATAACCTTTGTTACAATATTGGTCAATGGTCCATTTGGGTTCTCAGTCCTCTGTAGTTTTTGTGCGTCCTGTGATGGAGTGCAGAACATGTGTAAAATGGAGGTCTAATAGTGACAGCATCATTCTGTCCATTGTGGTAAACCTTCAGCAGAGGTTGCTAGATTAGATGTACAAGGAACTCTGGAGAGTTGTGTTATCGGGGAATCTTGAGTTCATTGCCCGAAGTGAGTGGTATGATGCTCGTCCAAACTAGAGCTGGCTGCAGGCACCAGTTTATGTACATACTGATGACAAAAAATGGAAATTCTTGAAAATCCATAAGCGACCGAAGAAGAAACCTACGCTCTATTTTGCCCTCTTGTAGGCTTTCTTTTCCAATTTATTGACCCCTATTCTAGACAAAACCCAGCCGCGGTTCGCGGGAGATTTACCAAATGGCTAGTGCGTGGGTTTGCGTTCATTGGTTCGCATAGAATGTGCTACTAGATCAATGGCAAGGATTATCTCCAAAGCATCACATCGTCAAGCACATGGGATGGGACTATTGTCTGCCAAAACCCTGCACACAAGAAAATTTTCAATCCCTCTCTGTGATCGTGGTAGTTAGGGAGTGATGCAAATTTAACAATTCCATTCACTATTATGTGCAAAGAATAGTTGCTACGGAGATCCAATTAGAGATAGAAAAAGCAATATAATACAAGTGCAGTAAATAAATTTGATAGCACAGAGATTAAGTGCAATGTCATGATGATACATGTGAGTCATGTGACCAAGGCAGAAACGAGTGTTCACACCCTGCGGCCTTGTACTATAAATGCAAGAGGAGAGGACAAACCCAAATTTTAGTCCTGATTTCTCTCTCTCGTGGGAAATTGAAGCCCAAAAACCAACTCGTACAAATCCGGTCCAGTTGTTTACTAGGCCCACTATTGTAGGAGATGTTTGAGCCCAAAATTTATACTAATAAAATAATTTCTCAAAATTTTCTCTTTTAATCATATAATTGTTTTTTATTTTAAATAAAATATAAAAAAATCATTCAAACAATTATTTCTTTACTTTTTCTTCAATTTCAACCCTGAAATTTTTTAAGATTAAAAATTTTTTAATATCAAACACCCCCCTGCAGAAGGCACTGAAAAATGCCTGGTGATCCAATCGCTCCAACCTATCCCTTGCAAAAACAGCCACGTCATCGATCCGCACTAAAGTATGCACAGCCGTTGAAGACACTGCATATCAACGGCCTAGATTCTCTTTCCCTCGACACTTTTTCTAAACCCCGCCTCAGATTTGAATTTCATGGGAGCACAAAGAACTAAGGACCATGTCATCGATCCGCCACAGCATTTTTGTCCCGAAAACAACCCAGGGCCGTCGATATGCTAGAGCAATCAAGGGCCACGATTTCTCTTCTCCTCCTCCCCAATTTCTTCAAGTTCCCTGCCTCCCATGTCCATTTGCTCTCAGACACGACCCTTCTCTTAAACTCAATTGTCTTCCATTTCTCTAAGTCCTAGCTCTACAATGGCTCGTACCAAACAAACCGCTCACAAATCCACCGGAGGCAAAGCTCCGAGGAAGCAATTGGCAACCAAGACTAGGGCTGTGCATAAGCGGTGACGGTGGCGGTTATGACCTCCACCGCCACCGCCACCGTGAAAGGAGGAAACCGGCACTTACCGGTGCCGGTTTTGACGGTACCGGTGCCGGTTACCGCCACCCCACCAACACACCTAAATCCAAATCAAACATCTCAAGAAAATCGCAAACCCAACAAATCCAGCAATTCGCAACAAACCCAACAAATCGCAAGAAACATCAATATCCGCAAGTATCCATTTGCTAAAGATCCAACAATTTTTACAAACACAACACATCGCAAGAAAACAGAGGGAGAGAGAGAGAGAGAGAGAGCGTCGATGCTTGCTGGTGGCCTGATGCCGAGGGGGAGTCGGCGCCGTGCAAATGAAGAAGAGGTCGAGCGGCATCAGAGAAACTCGAGAGAGGGAGAAAGAGGGGGAGTCGGCGCTGTGCAAACTCGAGAGAGGGAGGAGAAAGAGTGAGGGTTAGGGTTAAAGTTAAATATCAAATACCTAACATAAAACGACGTCGTTTTGATAACCTTAAAAAAAAAAGAGAAGAACGGTGAACCGGTGAAACCGCCAGAGGTGAACGGTTTCACCGCCACCGGCAAAATCCCCGCTAGCAGGGGATTTTGCTCACCGCCACCGGTGCCGCTGGGCGCCGGTGGACAGTGTTCACCGCCGGTACCGGCACACTGCCGGTACCGGTGATCAGGCCTAACCAAGACAGTGAGAAAGTTTGCTCCGTCCACCGGCGGAGTGAAGAAGCCTCATAGATTCATACCGGGTACCGTCGCGCTCTGTGAGATTAGAAAGTACCAGAAGAGCATGGAGCTCCTGATCCGCAAGCTCCCATTCCAGCGCCTAGTTTGAGAGACCGCGCAGGACTTCAAGACGGACCTGCGTTTCCAGAGCTCCGCCGTTGCGGCTCTACATGTTGAAAGTTGAAGTCCCACATTGCTTGGCAATGTGGGCAAGTTTGTTCTTTTGGTTATAAATAACCCTCTTATGTAAGATTTTAAATATAAGTGAGTTAACACAATAAATCCAATTGGGTATTCCCATAATTGGATGTCTCATTTATCAAGTATAAATTTTTTTATTTCTAACATGGTATCAGAGGAAGGTTTTCGGCTTTAGTCCGGTTACTTCCTGGCGACCATCCGGCTTAGTATCGGGGCAACTTTCCGGCTCAGTACCGGCAATCTTTGTAATTATTTTTTGTTACTCCAAACTCAAGGTTTGTCGGTTTGTCCATCTTGAGTTTGCGGGGGAGTGTTGAAAGTTGAAGTCCCACATTGCTTAGCAATGTGGGCACGTTTGTTCTTTTGGGTTATAAATAACCTCCTTATGTAAGATTTTAAATATAAGTGAGTTAACACAATAAATCCAATTGGGTATTCCCATAATTAGATGTATCACTTATCAAGTATAAAAATTTTTATTTCTAACACTACAAGAGGCCGCAGAGGCCTATCTTGTGGGGCTCTTCGAGGACACCAACTTGTGCGCAATTCATGCCAAGAGGGTTAATCATGCCCAAGGTGTTGGGGTTGTCCCACATCAGTTGTGGAAGGGGTTGGTGGTCAGTTTATAAGTGTGAGGGAAAATCTTACCTCTTGAGCTAGCTTTTGGGGTTGAGAAGGCCCAAGACCACCTAACACTGGTATCGGAGCCCAGTTTAACCAACAAGTCTCCGACCCAACAATTCATGGGAGAAACGAGTTGTCTGCATCCAACCCAGGGCCCGATGTGTGAGGAGGAGATTGTTGGGGTTGTCCCACATCGGTTGTGGAAGGGGTTGGTGGTCGGTTTATAAGTGTGAGGGAAAACCTTACCTCTTGAGCTAGCTTTTGGGGTTGAGAAGGCCCAAGACCACCTAACACTGGTATCAGAGCCCATTTTAACCAACAAGTCTCCGACCCAACAATTCATGGGAGAAACGGGTTGTCTGCATCCAACCCAGGGCCCGATGTGTGAGGGGGAGATTGTTGGGGTTGTCCCACATCGTTTGTGGAAGGGGTTGGTGGTCAGTTTATAAGTGTGAGGGAAAACCTTACCTCTTGAGCTAGCTTTTGGGGTTGAGAAGGCCCAAGGCCACCTAACACTGGTATCGGAGCCCAGTTTAACCAACAAGTCTCCGACCCAACAATTCATGGGAGAAACGGGTTGTCTGCATCCAACCCAGGGCCCGATGTGTGAGGGAGAGATTGTTGGGGTTGTCCCACTTTGTTGAGAGAGATAACGACAAACAAAACAACGGAATAATTCTTCTCTCTAGATGAAAGAAATTGAGCGCAATCTCAACAATTATACGTACTGAAAAATAATCTCAAGATAATCAATCACACCAAGCCAGAACGACACAAACAATTTTTACGTGGAAAACTTCCCCGGTGTGAGGTAGAAAAACCACGAGACCTAGTCCAGTCAAATCTCCACTATAAACCAAATAATGGGTACACAAAGTCTTCTCTAGTCACAACTAGAGGCTACAACTCAGATCTTCAAGATGATATCAATCTTGGCAAATACAATGGAAAACAACGTACAGAAAATACCAACAATTTGCGGATACTGTTCACGCGTACGAACCACTGTCACTAAGCTCAAAATATGATCTTCACCGTTCAGATGATAGCTCCTTGTGTCGTGAACGTCTACTCCAAATTTCAGCTCGATCGGACCACAGAAGAAGCGGGATATAGCCTTTGAGGAAACCTGGGCGTGAAAGAGAAAAACTGTCTCTTTCTTTTCTTTCTCTTCTTTTAATCCGTACTACTTTCAAAGAACTCATCCTTAGGGTTATAAATTAAAACCCTAATGGGCTTTGGGCCTTATTAAATACCCCCATTGGGCTTTCCTTCACATAGAAGGAATAAACCCAACCCAAGGATATCCAGCTTGCCAGGCGCATTAGGGGTGAGCGTGCTTAGAATGATGAACCAATATGTATAGCCCAGGTGGTACTTCTTACGGTATCGATTAGTGCTTTTGTTGGAGTAGATTTTAGCGTTAAATTGCAGTTGAGGCTCTTAATCTATTCCAGTTTGTGCTGGTATCTGTTTTACTTCTTAATGTTCTCCTAATCTTCCAATTAGCACTCTCCTGGAGCTTGTCTCCGATGTTGTAATGGAACTCCAATATTCTATTCAGTGACTTTCTTTATTCTAGTCAGTTTCCATTTGGTCATCGGTTCTTCACGATGTGAGATTTTGCGCACTGGGGTTTAAGATTGAACGCTTGTGAAGTAGCTGGAGGGGATCGTGGGGCATGGTCTCTGTTTGGTAGTTCTGTGAGTTGGATTTTCTCGAAACAACATTTGAGCTGCGAGATTATTGCTTGAATGACTCGTTTAAGCATTGTAAGTAGGATGCTCTGCTCTCCTGTGGGTTAGCTAAAATTTCTCCTGCGGATTAGCTGTGCACTGAAGACAATTTCAGCTGAAGGAGAATCATCAGCATTCAGCAGACAAGTTATGCACCTTGTTGTGCGTGAATGAACGGATCAGCTTTGGAGAATTTGGTCTAGGATATTTATTGCTAGTTTTTTCTGAGCAGATGGAGTTTATTTGTGTCCATTGTGCGTACGTGGTAGTGATGCATCGTCCATTTAGGACTTCCTTAATTGATAAATTGAGAAGGTTTTAGTCTACCTATCAAAAAGAAAGTGAAGGTTCCGCTTGGGCCTTTGGTTCTATTTAACTCGCGTTTTCCGCCTAAACCCAATGCTGCCCTGATTTGGATTCTTACTGTTTGTTTGCCGGCTACAACCCCTAACAATTGAAAGCACTTTCAAGAAAGAAAAAAAAAACACTTCCAGAAATAAAACTTTATGGCCTCTTTCTCAATCTCTGAAATTCCCCGCAGTCAGAGTTCTCAAATGCTCGGAACTTTTTAGAACAAGTTGGAGCAAGTATTGAACGTGATTTAGCGTAAGAACAATTTCAATAGGGCTTTTGCACTATGCATTCTCAAAAACGTGAGAGAATCCCCTGGCACAGAAAGAATGTCATGTGGATATTTCTTTTAGTTAATTGACTAAAATCAAGATGGGTCTCTATTCCAGTGCTCGAACTGTTCATAAATCTAAAATTTTGAAGACGATTTTTTAATCCAATTGGTATTCACCGACAAAAATAGAAAAAGAAAAATAACACCAGCAACAGAGAAAAGAAGAAAGTGGGAATGGGGCCCTGTCTCTTCTGGTCCTCTGCAACCTTATCTAGATAAAACGAAAACAGCTCGAGAAAAGAAGAAAGTGGGAATGGGGCCATGTCTCTTCTGGTCCTCTACAACCTCATCTATATAAAACAAAAACAGCTCGGTCGAGCTGTTCAAGATCAGGCTCTGAAAGAAATCTGCAACAAAGATGGATCTCGTTACTGGCCAGGGAGTGAGCGAGTTGTTTCAATCTCAGTCCTATCTCTTTAGACATATGTTGAGTTACATGGATTCCATGTCACTTAGGTGTGCAGTTCAGCTAGGCATACCTGAAATAATCCATAAACATGGCCAACCAATTACTCTTCCACAGTTGGTCACTGAGCTTCACATTCCTCCCCAAAAAACCAGCTCTTTGCATAGGCTTATGCGTTTTTTGGTGCACTTCGACTTCTTTACAAAAATAAAAGTTCGTGAAAATCAGGAAGAGGAAGAAGCCTATGCACTCACACCTTCTTCTAGGCTCGTCTTGAGAGATAATGTCGCCAGTTTTTCATGGCTTGTTTTGCTAAACAGTGAGCCTTTTATGGTGAACCCATGGCATTTCTGGGCAGATTGGTTTCGAGGGAGTGATGAGTTAACACCCTTTGAGAATGCGCATGGGATGAGTTTCTGGGACTACTGCGACGAACACCCAGATGTTGGTAACATGTTTAATAAAGCAATGGCCAGCAATTCCCAACTCATGAGCTTGGTCGTCAAGGACTACAAGCCCATTTTTGAGGGTTTGGGTTCATTAGTTGATGTTGGAGGTGGGACTGGGACTGCAGCACGGATCATTTCCGAGGCATTCCCTCAGATAAAATGCACTGTGTTTGATCTCCCACATGTTGTTGCCAACTTGCCAGACAGTACCAACTTGAAATATGTTGGCGGTGATATGTTGCAGTCTATCCCTTCTGCAGATGCCATTCTGATGAAGGTTTGTGACAGCTTACTACCTTTCTTATAGACCTGTAATATTGTTATGCAATTGGACTGCTTTTCTTTTTCTCTTTCCTATACTGTTTTTGTTTCTTTTTCTTTTTACTGTTTTTATTCACATAGAATTTGATTCTGATCTCTGAGATTTGGTAGTGGATTTTGCATGATTGGAGCGACGAGGAATGTATCAAAATACTACAGAGATGCAAGGAGGCGGTTACTAGCGAAGGTAAGAAAGGAAAAGTAATCATCATGGACATGGTAGCAGATGAGGAGAAGGATGAACATGATATCACCAAGGCAAAACTCCAGTTTGATGCACTGATGATGTTTTTGTTCGCGGGAAAAGAGAGGAACAAGACAGAATGGGAAAAGCTCTTTTTGGAGGCTGGTTTCAGCCACTACAAAATGGTGGCATCATTTGGCATCAAGTCCGTGATTGAGGTTTATCCTTAATACACAAATTAACTCCTTGGGATGTGTATGCGTATGTCAAGCTTACGATCAATATCGCAACAGAAGTGAAGGAACCGAACTCTTTTTTTTCTTTCTTTTCTCAGAGGAACCGAACTCGATTTGTCATGAAGGTGATTTTTCTGCAATTTCAATGGATCATGCTTCGGTTCCAAATAATGGAGGATTGACACCTGTTTCACATTTGTGGGATTTATTCTTTTCTCTGCATCTTAATTGTTCCGAACGATTTTCCCCGGCTTCCACAGTGCGATATATTCTGTGATCATTATTGGTCTTCTTAATTGCATCTAAGCAACTTCCAACTAACCTAGCTAAGTTGGCGGAGTGCAATGGTAAATCTCATGCACTTCATAAACTAGCCTATACTGTGATCATTATTGGTCTTCTTAATTGCATCTAAGCAACTTCCAACTAACCTAGCTAAATTGGCGGAGTGCAATGGTAAATCTCGTGCACTTCATAAATTAGCCTATAGGCCAAAATTCCGGTAAGAATTGGAATTTATTTTTGTAATTTCTGAAATCAGAATTAGAACTGTTGCAGGAAATTCCGATTTTTTTATTTTTTTTAAGTAAGGATGCAAAACATACACGCTAATTTAGAATCTAGATTTTGGATGGATATTTACTTTGTTGTTAATTTATAATGTATGACAGAAAAATCTTGCCAAAATTCTAGCCCAACATGTCCCAAAAAAATGTTTTCAAAAAAGTCGCTGACCTAAAATTTATTTAGAATATATGGGATGGGACTAGGGGTATATATATATTACTTGTTATTACGTAGATATCGGGATATAGGATGCCTTTCTTTCCACGCTTTTCCCATGCAATTATCTAGGTGGGCAGCAGAAAAAAGCATGTTTCATGTGTACTGAAATGTGACCAAGAACCCTGCCAAGTAGGCAACCTTTCATTGAACACAAAGCTAACTATTTAGCTATAATTAGCAGGGGCGGCTCAATACTCTTAGGCAAGTCGTGAAAATAAGTCTTTTTAGTTTAAAAAATAAATTAATAAATATAAAATTAAACAATAAATTTACTATTTGCAATTTTTCGATATAAAATTACTAATTAAACTTTCATATTAAAGTTTAGCTAATAAATCATTTTTATAGATAAAATTGCTAAACCTTTAATCTATCTTGAGACATAGAGATCAATCCACTAAAATTACTAAAAATACTTTGAGCAGTTTTGTTTAGCAAAAAATAATAATGAATTGTGTTGTTGTTAATCTATTTAGCAAAAAGAACAATCCACTAATTAGTTGAGTATACCATGTAATGGGTTAAAAGAATGATATAATTTAATTTTTTGAGAACTTGAATTAATTATCTAGACGGTTGTGGTGCTAAGTTTTAGGAGAAGAATTTGTGAGAAGTGGACATATTACTTAGGAAACCTTATGTGAATTTAATTTTTTAAAAAACTTAAGGTGCTAGGATTTAGTAGAAGAATTTTTCGGAAGTGGTCAGGAAACAAAGTTATGAGAATTTAATTTTTTTAATAACTTGAGTTAATTAGCAATAAAGTAGACAATTGCAGTGTGAGGTTTTAGGAGAAGAATTTGTGGAAAATGGTCCAATTATTTAGGCAACCTTATGTGAATTTAATTTTTTGAAACCTTGAGGTGTTAGGTTTTGAGAAGAATTTGTAGGAAGTGGTCAGTAAGAAATTAATTTTTTGAAAACTTGAGGATAAGGTTTTAGGAGAAGAATTTGTAGGAAAGTGATCAATAAACCTTATGTGAATTTAATTTTTTGAAAACTTGAAGGGCTAGGTTTTAAGAGAAGAATTTATAGGAAGTGGCCAGTAAACCTTATGTGAATTTAATTTTTTGAAAACTTGAGGGCTAGGTTTTAAGAAAAGTATTTGTAGGAAGTGGTTAGTAAACCTTATGTGAATTTAATTTTTTGAAACGTTGTGCGAACGGTGTTGTACATTATACGTCATTGTTTAGTTTAAGATAATTACTTATCTTTATATTTTTCAAACTACGTCGTTTTTTAACGATACGTTCGGATAGTCACTTGTCACGTGCGGACGTTAAGCAATTATACGCTATCTTCTTGTCTACGATATATACACATGTTAATAATTTATTTTTTGTGAGTATTTTTGTTGCCGACACTTATTCTATTGTGTGCACGTTTTTTCAATAAACTATGTTGTTTTCCCACACGTGCGGACGTTTGTCCCTTATACGCTGTCGTTTGGTTGATGATCTATACATATATGTTAAAAAGCTTTTTCTTAGGAGAATTTTGGTTGCGGGTGGTGCTATAAGCGTGCGCACATAACTTTACTAAAATTATGTCATTTCTTTAGTCATTCGAACGATGTTGTTTATGTGTTGGGATGTGTTTCATATATAAGTTGTCATTTTGCATAACGTTCGGAGGTTAAATGAGACGTTTGGAGTGTATTTAGATGATGTTCGAATGGTATGTAACACCGTGCAGACGGTAAATTCCTGACATTTTTTTTGTTTTTTACGAATTAAAAAAAGTCTAAATGCCACCGTTTGTCATCGACCTCATTTGCTGGGAGCTCTGCGCAGGAGGATCCTCAGAGTCATGAGGATTACATGACGCTAGAGGAACGGTTGGCCCAGCAGCGGGCTGAGTTCCTGAGCCGATCTAGAATTTTTGGAAGAAGTCAAAATTTTTTTGTGTCGATAACTTTATTAGTGTGCTGAATAAGGAAAACACTATATCAACTCGTAGTCGTTCGAGGCGTGAATGGCAAACTATTACTTATTTCCATCATTTTTCGTGTGGAAGTGTTTTGACATGTTATTGATTTGATTATTCAGGGGATGAATAATCGGTTCACAGAAGCAAGTTCGGAGTTACTTCTTTGCATAACATGTCGTAATCCAAAAAATTCATTCCCAGCATTTGATCATGCTAGTTTACATCGTCTTGCTGAGCTTTATCCAGAAGATTTCACAGTAGATAAACGTTTGATACTTAAAAGTAAGTTTAATACCTATATTAGAGATGTTATAATAAATGATGTTTTTTTTTGCTTCAAGATATTGGAGGTCTTTCTATGAAGATGGTTGAGACAAAAAAGAATACTCTATTTCTATTAGTTTATCGACTTATTGAGTTGACATTTGTCTTACTAGTTTATCGACCAAAACCGTTGAAAGAGTATTTTCAGCGATGAAGATCATCAAGAGTGATTTACGTAATATAATGAGAGATGACTGAATGAATGATTGCATGGTAGTGTACATCGAGCCAGAAGTTTTTAAAACTATTGAGAACGAACCATTTTGTAATATTTTCAGAAGATGCAAAAACGTAGGATGCGATTGTCATCTCTCAGTCGATCCCATAAATTTTAATTCTAGATCCGCCACAGTATTTCAATCGCATCGCAATTACCAGATCGAAAGCATAGGCCGGGCTAGCTTCCATTTGCACAAACCTTGCTGCACGGCTGTTCTGAACACACGATAAGATTCCAGATCCAGATCGCGTGACCGAACTGCAGTGCAGTTCTGAGAGAGTAGTGTTGTCCCGCACTATCTCATAACTGCACCATGCAATTCGGGGATCCTGGTCCCAACATTCCTATCCTTTTTTTCTTTTCTTTTCTTAAACTAACATTCCTAATCCGAATCGAGTTATAGAGCGAGCAAATCAGAAAGTGACTGAGGCTGCTGTGACAGGAGCATTTCCGTGTAGTAATTTCCAAGGCCGAAAAGGGCACTAAGAAAAAACGCACGTGATTTAGGGTGTGTTTGTGTTGTAAAATTTTAGTGTTGTTAAAATTTTAGGTATTGGGTTTAGTGAAAAAGTAAAGAGAGATGTAATTTTTTATATTTTGTAGTGAATAGTAGTGATTTGATGGGGGAGAGAGAGATTATATTATAATTTTTTATTGTGTTAAAATTTTAGAATGTGTAAAATTTTAGGACGCAAACGCAGCCTTAGAAGATATGGGATGGGACTAGGTGTAGATTATATTAATTATTTGTTATTAAGTAGATATCGGAATATAGGATGCCTTTCTTTCCACGCTTTTCCATGCAATTATCCAGGTGGCAGCAGGAAAAGGCATTTTTTTTTCAAAGCAGAAAAGGCATGTTTCATGTGAACTGAAATGTGACGCAGAAAAACGGGCGAGCATTTGCTGCAATTGTGAGGGTCGGCTCGGGACTCACACCTGTATTGTTCGGACAGGCGTGGATCATGCCCGACCATCACAACTGCAGCAAAGGTTTGTTGCAGTTCGATCAGCAGACCCTCGTCCGAAAAAAAAAATGTGTACTGAAATGTGACCAAGGACCCTGCCAAGTAGGCAACCTTTCATTGAAAACAAAGCTAGTTAGTTAGCTATAGTTAGCAGGGGCGGCTCAATCCGTTTAGGGACTTAAAATGAGTATTTTTAGTTTAAAAAATAAATTAATAAAATATACATCTTAGCTAATAAAATTACTAATTAAATTTTTATATTCAATTTTAGCTAATAAATTATTTTCATAGATAAAATTGCTAAACCTTTAATTTATCTTGAGACAGATCAATCCACTAAAATTACTAGAAATACTTTGAGCTGGTTGTTATTCTATTTAGCAAAAAACAAATCCACTAATTAGTTGAGTATGTCATGTAATGGGTTAAAAGAATGACAATTTAATTTTTTGAGAACTTGAGTTAAGGGAAACAATTTGTAGAAAGTGGTTAGTAAACGTTATGAGAATTTAATTTTCAGAGAGCTTGAGTTAATTAGAAATAAAGTAGACACTTGTGGTGTTAGGTTTTAGGAGAAGAATTTTTGGGAAGTGGTCCTATTATTTAATGACCTTATGTGAATTTAATTTTTTAAACTTGAGGGGCTAGGTTTTAGGAGAAGAATTTGTAGGAAGTGGCCAGTAAACCTTATGCGAATTTAATTTTTTGAAAACTTGAGGGGCTAGGTTTTAGGAAAAGAATTTTGTAGAAAGTGGCCAGTAAAAGTTATGAGAATTTAATTTTTTGAAAATTTGAGAGGCTAGATTTTAGGAGAAGAATTTGAAGCAAGTTGTCAAAACTTAATTTTTTGAAAACTTGAGGGGTTAGGTTTTAGGAGAAGAATTTGTAGGTAGTGGTAAGTATACCTTATGTGACTCTAATTTTTTTAAAACTTGAGGGGCTAGGTTTTGTAAGGAGAAGAATTTGTAGAAAGTGGTTAGTAAACATTATGTGAATTTAATTTTTGGAGAACTTGAGTTAATTAGAAATAAAGTAGACACTTGCGTGTTAGGTTTTAGGAGAATAATTTGTGGGAAGTGGTCTTATTATTTCGTGACCTTATGTGAATTTAATTTTTTGAAAACTTGAGGGGCTAGGTTTTAGGAGAAGAATTTGTAGGAAGTGTTCAGTAAACCTTATGTGAATTTAATGTTTTGAAAGCTTGGGGGGCTAGTTTTTTTAAGGGGAAGAATTTGTAGAAAGTGATAAGTAAACATTATGAGTATTGTTGGTATAAAATCATCTATTGAGTAGGGTGCTCATTTTATCCGCAAAAGAGGACCGACAACACGGGGTGGGTCGTTGGGCATTAGTCTATTATAATCAATCTATAAGATTTAGAGATTCAGTTTTAACATGTCTTATTGTCAAGATCTCATAGATTCAAATTTAAATATAAGAATATATTTCCTATCATTCTTTGTATTTTTTCTATAAATAGAGAGCTCTAATTTGTACTCTCATGAAGGCATAATACAAAATTCAGCCATAGAATGTTGTTACTATAGATGTATGTCTTCTAAACTGAACCAATTAATTTTTTATCTCTAGTAAAGTGCAAAAATTTTGGCAAAAATCAAAATTCCGAGATTAGGAATGCATTTTTTGGAATTGGAAGCGGAACTAGGACCCTAAATTCCAGCGAAATTTTTTATTATAACTTTTTTTTTCTGTTAAAAAAATAATGCTCAAAAGTTATAATTTTAATTTAGATTTTGAATGAATCTTTATTTTATATTTTATTTATTGTTTATTTATGATGTATAACATAAAAATCTTTCTAAAATTCCGGCCCAAAAAATCTAACCAAAAAAATCTATATATTGAAATCGAAATTTTTAGTTCTTGATTTTGAAAATTTCGATTTCATTTGAAATGAAACTGGAATTAAATATTAGATTCTGGTGGTATCTAAATGTACCATTCTAATTCATCTGTTTGTCTACCCACCCCTAATCTCGTTACTAATTTTTCTCACATGGTATTAATTCTTGTTCTTCAAATCTCACCAGATAATAAGCATGGGCCGGGCTAGCTTCTATTTGCACAAACCTCGCTTGCACGGATGTTCTGAACCCATGATAACATTCCTTTCAGAATCCATTATAGAGCGAGCAAATCAAAAGGTCTGACGGAAGCTGCAGTGACACTTTTATATATATATATATATATATTACTTGTTATTGCGTAGATATTGCACTTGTTGTAATTTTCAATTAAATGAGTGTCAGATTCACACGTGAGAGTGTTAGAATTATAATTCAAATAATAAAATTTTGATCTTTCTATCAGCTAGACATCTTCTTCAATTCTGTGTATGAATTATACATCGATACACTTTTATTAATCATGGAACTGTGTGTGCACTATAACAATTTGTCGTGTTTTCTTTTTATCTCTCCGAACTGTACACCAAACTCTATCCTTTTAGGATGTAAACCAAACACTGTCCCAGCGATAAAAAAAAAAAACCAAACTCTGTCTCTATGGACACCAAACTCTGTCCCTATAGGATGTAAATAAAAGTTTACCGAGAAAACCCTACAAAAAAGGACACGGGAATGGGGCGCAAACCCTACAAAAAAACCAAACTCTGTCTCTATGGACACCAAACTCTCTCTCTCACTCCTAAATTCGGAGTCTTACGTCAAACGCTGTCCCTAGTAAATCGGGCATGTGGCGCAAATCTTGACATGGAAATGCAGGTACATAGGCCACGCCTCTTATACAAACACTATATAAGAAGCTGCAGCTAGACCTAGGATGCTCAAGAAGCTCCGAAAGAGATCTGCACCAAAGATGGATCTCGATAATGGTCAGGGAGTGAGCGAGTTGTTTCAAGGTCAATCTCATTTGTATAAACATCTTCTCAGCTACATAGATTCCATGTCACTTAAGTGTGCAATACAGCTAGGCATACCGGACATAATCCATAACCATGGCCAACCCATTACTCTTCGAGAGTTGGTCTCTAAGCTTCAAATTCACCCCAGAAAGGCTAGCTGCGTGCATAGGCTGATACGTTTACTGGTGAACTCCGGCTTCTTCACTCGATCAATTAAAGGTCAGGAAAATCAAGAAGAAGAAGAAGAAGAGGCCTATGCACTCACACCTTCTTCTAAGCTCGTTCTCAAAGAGAGTGTGATCAACTCGTCACCTTTCATTCTCGCAATGCTCGACCCAGCCATTGTAAACTCATGGCAGTTCTTGGGAGATTGGTTTCGAGGGAGCGAGCTCACACCTTTTGGGGAAGCACATGGGAGGGGCTTTTGGGACTACTGCGACCAAAACGCAGAATACGGTAACATGTTCAACGAAGGGATGGCCAGCGAATCCCGACTAATGAGCTTAGTCGTCAAGGATTACACGCCTATTTTTGAGAGCTTAGGTTCATTGGTTGATGTTGTTAAAATTACTTTGGATCTATAATCTAAACAGGATTTTCAACTATCATGATTTTCACATGTATCAATAATCATAATGCGGAATTAATTATCAATAATAAGACAAACCGGAATCCATGTGATGAAACCTCTTTTGCTTTCCTTTGGCCTTCTCTCTATCTCTGTTGTTTCAACCTGTAAAATAATAGCGTAGAAACTATTTCTCTCACTTCACCCTTTGAACTTTTATCGACAGAAATTAATGGGTATCCTGACAGTTAAATAGGGTAGAGAGAGGACAGTTTTCCAACGTTAAAAATAACTGACCACTCCCCATCAGAGTGGGCAAAAGGAAAATAACTTCCCCTATAAAATCTCACTAAGAGATAGTGTGTTAACTTCCTTTAGAGCAGTTACCTTATTTATTTAAAATTCAAATAACGTCAAATATTCCCATAATATAAGTCACGTGGGACATTAAATCCAACATTCTCCCAACAGAAACTCATATCACAATCAACATGGATTATCGATGATAAACAACAGAGATGATAAAATAAAATTGATTGTAAAATATCAATCAAAATCTCTATATTAATCGGAAAATCATGAGAGTTTCAACAATACCTCTGATACCACATGTTAAAATTACTTTGGATCTATAATCTAAACAGGATTTTCAACTATCATGATTTTCACATGTATCAATAATCATAATGCGGAATTAATTATCAATAATAAGACAAACCGGAATCCATGTGATGAAACCTCTTTTGCTTTCCTTTGGCCTTCTCTCTATCTCTGTTGTTTCAACCTGTAAAATAATAGCGTAGAAACTATTTCTCTCACTTCACCCTTTGAACTTTTATCGACAGAAATTAATGGGTATCCTGACAGTTAAATAGGGTAGAGAGAGGACAGTTTTCCAACGTTAAAAATAACTGACCACTCCCCATCAGAGTGGGCAAAAGGAAAATAACTTCCCCTATAAAATCTCACTAAGAGATAGTGTGTTAACTTCCTTTAGAGCAGTTACCTTATTTATTTAAAATTCAAATAACGTCAAATATTCCCATAATATAAGTCACGTGGGACATTAAATCCAACAGATGTTGGAGGTGGAACTGGAACGATGGCAAGGATCATTTCTGAGGCATTTCCTCACATGAACTGCACGGTGTTTGACCTCCCACATGTCGTCGCCAACTTGCCAGATAGTTCGAACCTCATATATGTTGGTGGTGATATGTTTCAGTCTATCCCTTCAGCCGATGCAATTCTAATTAAGGCGAGCAACACATTTTCTTTGCTTAAAGATCTACAGTACTTCATTTTCGAAAGTGCATGGAATATTGTTTTCTTATATATCTAATTTATATTTTGCAGTGTATTTTGCATGATTGGAACGATGATGAATGTGTCAGCATACTGAAGAGATGCAAAGAGGCTATTACAAGCAATGGTAAGAAAGGAAAGGTGATTGTGATCGACGCGGTAATAGATGAGGAGAAGGATGAACATGATATTATCAAAACAAAGCTCCTTTTTGACGCAGTAATGATGGTTTTGGTCACTGGAAAAGAGAGAAACAAGAAGGAATGGGAAAAGCTCTTCTTGGATGCTGGCTTTAGCGGCTACAAAATTGCAGCATCATTTGGCATGCAGTCCGTGATTGAAATTTATCCTTAATGCAAGATAAACAACTACATGTATTTACTCATAGATATATGCATGTTAAGCTTAGGACCAGTCCTGAAAAATAACTCTTGTATCGGAAAATGTGATGCTTTAGAATGAATGGGATTGTGCTTGAATCTTTCTATTTACAAATGTGACAGTTCAGTACTGGAAACGGTCGGGCCCCCGGGGTGCTAATTAACCTACCACCTGTTGTTTCCATCCCCGCTCACCTCCGCCCAAAGGGGATTGATAAAACTGTCTCTAAAAACTGACTATACAAGATCAGCGATTCAAAGAGATCTCTAGAGTTATGCCTCTCTTTGGATCGGTCAATTTTTTTTTTGAAAATTTTTTATAAAATTTTTTCATAAATTCTAATATCTTTTTTTATAAATTGTAATAATTTTTCACAAATTTCAACCACTTTTTAGAAATCTCATGTGATGGTAACCGCCCAACGGGGGCAGAGCCTGTGGCAGTTAAATCGATTACCATCAATGATTTGTTCATTGTTGTTCTCTTCTAATTTATCTTAAATACGCTGGCAAATTTACTATTATAAAAAAAGATGAGAATGAGAATGGACAGATGAACTTGATTCTAATAGAAACATGATCCCCAGATGTAATTTTTTCTTTTCAATTGACTCTTTTTTTTATAATTTTTTAATATCACAATTAAGGACAAGGACGGCAGATATAATTATGCCTAATTTAAAATGACATTAGGGATGTTCCAACCTTAGAAATTGTTAGAACACTAACCATGACGACAATAACAATTGCAGTCAGTCTTAAACAATTAGGGCGATCGATGAGGATTGCTTGAAGGTCCTGAAAAAATGCCGAGAAGCTTTTTCAAACAACCGAAACAGGGGAAAAGTGGTCATCATAGACATAGTGCTTAACGATAAGAAGGATAAGCACGAACTAACAGAAGCAAAGCTCTATTTTGATTTGTTGATGATGATTGTGGTTTCTGGCAGGCAGAGATACGAGAAGGAATGGGAAAAGCTCTTCTTGGAGGCTGGTTTCAGTCACTACAAGATCATGCCCCTGTTTGGTTTGAGGTCCGTTGTTGAAGTTTATCCTTAGCAACACTTCTGTATTTTGCCACCAATAAATCATGTTGTAAGCTTGAAATTGTACTGGGGAATAATGATGGGTTAGCCGGTGACACCGAACATAATATAGATTATTCTGCGGGCTAGGGCAATAGGTAATTTACAAGGAAAAAAATGGAGAATTCAACCCAAAGTTCAGAGAACACTCTGGATTTAATAAAATTATTAATATTCGGGAATGAATCAAAATAACCCACAAGTCAGGTTAAAATAGCTGAAAATCGACCATTCATAGGATTTTACCAAAAATAGCAAAACATTAAAAGTCTTACCAAAACGAAATACGGAAAGAAATCAAAATATTGCCAAAAATCTGGCCCAAATCGGGTTTAAAATTACTTCATAATCGACAAATAGAAGATTACCATAAATAACAAAAATTAACTAAAAATGGAGATTCGAAAAGGAAAACAGTGGATTTAGGGCTCGAAACAAGGTGCACCGAGCATAGCTGGGTGGCCATGACATGTGCGCCGAAATTAGCTTTCCGAATTGGGGTCACAGGCGCGAATTAGACACTTGTAGCCAAAGTTATGACCAAAAAACCGACACGTGCACGGAAACCACTCCAATTAGGCTAGATCACGATTTTTTGTCATCCTTGCGCTGATCCTCCCTTTCCAGGTAATTCAACGTCATTAATGAGCAATCTGACAGCTCGACATCGTCTGACTCGGATCCCCTGCATCAGCCGGGGAATGGAAGCGCCATCAATCATTGTAACTTTTTGATAAGCACGAACTAACAGAAGCAAAGCTCTATTTTGATCTGTTGATGATGATTGTGGTTTCTGGCAGACAGAGATACGAGAAGGAATGGGAAAAGCTCTTCTTGGAGGCTGGTTTCAGTCACTACAAGATCATACCCCTGTTTGGTTTGAGGTCCCTTGTTGAAGTTTATCCTTAGCTACACTTCTGTATTTTGCCACCAATAAATCATGTTGTAAGCTTGAAATTGTACTGGGGAATAATGATGGGTCAGCCGGGGAATGGAAGCGCCATCAATCATTGTAACTTTTTGCTAAAATTTCCTTTTCTTGTTGGGCGTATGAATTTGTGTAAGAGGGCTGCAGTAGATGCTATTTGTTATCCGGAATTACTCTCTAATTTTTCCTTTTGTGAGCGCTGTGACACTGTACTTTTACTCGTGTACATCAAAGACTTCTTTGAAAAGGTTGGTTTTTTTTTTACGGTATCTCGAAATCCATAAAACTTACAAAACAGAGAAAATTAAACAATTACCTCAAAAGCAAATAGGTATCTTCTAATGCTACATGTCTATGTGAATGTAGCCGCCGGACCGATATCCTCTATGCGGGTTATAATTTCTTCAATTTGACTGTTAGTTCAAAATATAAGCTTGAGATTCTTTCACGAACCGCGTCGCTCTCGTGATTAATGTTAAGAAAATGAAGTGGCATACTGGCGGGCAGACAATTTCTTCGTTGTTAACGTTGTGTCGTTTTTGGGAGCCTTCTTATCTTTTTCTGCAGAGGATCCAGCTTGCCCCCATCCTAGCAGCTCTTCAACAGATAGTGATAGGATTCCACTATATCATCGATTTGCTCTTTGAAGACTTCGAATTCTCCTCCTCTATGAGAAGGCTGTTCTTTCACTTTGAAATTTTTGGTTCTTATTGCTTTTAATGTTTTGTTTCCAAACTGATTTGATTTATGTGGTTGTCTCGTTGAGATAATTATATGCAATTTTCTATTATGAGAATAATTCATCGAGAGATAGATATAACATGTAGATCCAATTGTAAGACTAGTGTTGGACAAAACTTTATATTGATAATATTAAAAATTGTAAGATTCGCCTATCGTAATTATTTTTTTTAAATTGTGTCATTTCTTACAGAAAATTACAGAATATCTTAATTGGTATTAATTATTATTTTTCAACTAAGGATTCTAATTTTTTATTATTATTATTTTGGCTCTAATTCCTTCTGAGCTCGTTGTCTTGATTTGATTTGTGTGGTTGTGTGATTATTACAATTCAAATGAAGAATCTAGTACAAGAAATGTTGGTCAAATGTGTGAGTTTGAATTCTGTGGTTGTCTGAATATTATTTTCCAACTGAAGAGTTTATTAGTTTGTTGGCTCTGATTCCTTCTGACGTCTTTGTCTCCAGACTGATGTGATTTCTGTGGTTGTCTGATTATTATTTCCAACTGAAAAATCTAGTTGCTTAGTCATCCTAAAAAATCTGTGAGATCATCATCCTAGAAAATGTGAGTCATTTTCGTTAATGCTCTTTAAAATAATTTAAACATGATTTTTTATATAAAAATTATTTCAATCTTTAATAAAATTTTCTATACTTTTATTTATTTGAAAAAATAAACATAAATTTTTTTTTATAAAAACCCATAAAAAATGACTCACAATTAAAATCATCTTTCCAAATATACTTAAATTCTTACGAAATAAATTTCAAAAAATATCTCTTTCTAAACATCTTTATATGGGTGCACTATTTTCATAAATATCAAAAAAACTATAAATATAAAATATTTAATAATTATAAAAAATATTTTCTAAAACTCGAAAAAGGATCAAATAGCTCTATTTTGTTGTTCGACTGAGAAAGATTGGATTTTGTATGGCTGGGATTTGTCCCAGATTTAATGTTCGGCCTTTCTTTCAAGCTTTTTTCCTAATTATTTTATTCTTATTTTGATATTGTTGTTATATTTTTCAGAAATATTATTTTTATATTTTGCACAAGGAGTGTCTCCTGATCTCCTTAGTTTGAAAGTTATGTGTCTCCTTAGTTTCTCATACGGTGCAGTCTGCTCTTTCTAAATTTCTTCGTTTGGGTATTTTATTAGTTCATTCTCATGGGGATTGTCTCAGCAGGACAAAATCATCAGGAGCTAAGGCATCTGCAAAATTATGGATCTAACTCGTGATCAGAGCAAGTGAGCTGTTTCACGCTCAATCTCACTTGTATAGACATATCTTTAGCTTCATAAGTTCCATGTCCCCCTTAAGTGTGCAGTTCAGCTAGGCATTCCGGACATTATCCACAATCATGGGCAACCTATTACTCTCCCCGAGTTGGTCTTGGCGCTTCAAATTAACCCAACAAAAGCTGGTTTCTTGCACCGGCTCATGTGCTTACTCGTGCACTGTGACTTGTTTGCTACAACAAGAGTTCACAAAAATCAAGAAGATGAAGAAGAAGCATATGATCTGTCACCCTCATCTCGGATCCTCCTCAAAGATAATATTACCAGCTTGTCACCATTTGTTGTTGCAATGCTTGACCCAGCTCTAGTAACTCCATGGCAAGTCTTGGGAAATTGGTTTCGATGCGACCAGGTCACACCATTTGAGGGGGCACATGGGGTGGGCTTTTGGGACTTTGGTGACCAAAACCCTGAATTTAATAAGCTGTTCAACGAGGCGATGGCCAGTGATTCTGGAATGATGAACTTCGTTGTCAGAGACTGCAAGCCAGTTTTTGAGGGTTTGGATACATTGATTGAAGTAGGGGGTGGTACCGGAACATGTGCTAGGATCATCTCTGAGGCGTTTCCTCATTTGAAATGCAGAGTGTTTGATCTTCCACATGTTGTGGCTAATTTTTCCGGCAGTTTGAACTTGGATTATGTTGCAGGCGACAGTGGCGGAACCAGAACTCAAGTGAAGGGGGGGCAAATTCTTAAGGCAAAATGACATCTCAAAAAAATTTCATACTTAATACAGAAAATGTCTTATAGATAGAATATAAAAAAATTAAAGATAAAAAATATTAAAAATATTGAAATACATGTATTGTACTATGTACTGTCACTACGAGGTTACCTTCCAATATCAACCAACAATCTAGTGGAGCATTTTGTAAATTTCTAATAGGGTTTAGGATACAAATTTCCTGAATGAGCCAGCAACCAAGCAAAATTATAGCTTCAAAATTAACCTGAAAAAACAATTCAGCAAATTTGAGTTGTTCACCTGTTACTTATTTACAAATTTTTGAGAGTTTGTAGAAAAGTAAGGAGCTATAAGATAAAAAAAATCGAATGAATTTTTAAATATAAAAGTAATAGAGTTTCTTACTAAGGAAGATAAAATTAGATGGAATTTTACAATGAAAAAGTAAGGAAATAAAAGATTTATATATATATTTTTTGAAAATGTATTAAAATTGGTATAGAAAGACGTTGGAATTTATATGAAAAATGCATATATATATATATATATATATATATATATATATATAAAGATTTTTATAAAATCAAGGGGTGGCAGCTGCCCACGCTTGCCACCCCCTCGCTCCGCCTCTGGCAGGCGATATGTTTCAATCTATCCCTTCGGCGGATGCCATTCTGCTTAAGGTATGCTAATCCTTCCACAAAGTAACCATTCTTTTTGTCTCTAAAATTTCGCCGGTTAATTTCCTTCCTTGGGTTTCCTTCTACAGCTTCTCCTTCGTAGGCAATTTAATTTTCAGTAACTTACCCTGCTTTTGTCCCATACACACCTCTAATATTGTGCACACATTGCGAGCCAATTACGAGATTTGGCTAACTGCAAGAGCTATTTCAATTCTATAGAAGCTCTAAGATATTATTTAAATATCCACTAAAGTGTCTTCACACATCAAATTTTATAAAGTTTTAACTAGAATGAGTAATTAGGCCCTAGAGCTGTAGCTCAGTTAGAATATATTTTAAAAGTTAAATTTCAAATTGAGGGTAGTTGACCTACCCTATAATACGAACATGTGTATTCCATCAATACGGCTCTAAGATTATGAATAGGCTAGAAGATCCCTCAGCAGATCTCCAGATCCCAGATGCAGATCTTCAGGTATGACTACAACGATGTTGTGTTGTGATTGAACAAACATGAATGAATGTATATATATGTCGATCTAAATTCCCCTGTGCATGTATACTATTTACAAAATGATTATAAGCTTAGTGTGTTGTTTATAGCTAGAAAAAATAGAGCACAACAAGATGATCTCGTGTTTCTTGATGCTGAAAATAACTAATGACAGTTGGTTTTACACGCTTGGAGCGATGAGGATTGCGTGAAGGTACTGAAAAAATGCGGAGAAGCTATTTCAGACAAAAGAAAGGAAGGAAAAGTGATAATCATAGACATAGTGATTAACGACGAGAAAGATAAGCGCGAAATAGCGGAAGCAAAGCTCTTTTTTGATATGTTGATGATGGTCGTGGTTACCGGAAGAGAGAAGCCAGAAGGAATGGGAAAAGCTCTTCTCGGAGGCTGGTTTCAGTCGATACGAGATAAAACCAATATTTGGTTTGAGGTCCCTTATCGAAGCTTATCCTTAGCATTAATTATCCCAGTAGGATTTACACGACCGTTGAATAAATCTTTTTTTTTCCTAAGTCATGTTCCAACGAGGAACCGATACAACGACCAGGCGAAAACACCGGCGAGATCCAAAAGCAGATCAGATGCAACCGCTATATGCTCCATGCAAAGCAGTGGGAGCGGCGGCCGGACGCGGTAGATAAAACTACCAAGACCTTTACATGCCAGTAAAGAAAGCACCACAGCCCGGTACAGCAAGCTCATGCAAGGGCAGAAAGATCCACAAGGGATCGGACAAAGCTCACGCAGGAGCCGGACAACAAAACACCAAACAACAAAACAGACCAACACAACAAAACCAAATAAACACCAAAAAAGACGGAACCATCACCAACACCAGCAGACAAACGGAGAGGTCGAGACACTGCCTTCGCAAGGAGAGAGCCCGGCGCGTGGAGAGAGTCCGGCGCGTGTGCACCACGCGCCACCATAAACACCACCGAGGAGCACGGAGCTCGCCTAGGAGCGCAGGACCCAGCCATGCGGCGCGTGGCCGCCAAAAACGTTGGCAACCGCCCGGAACAGAGAGCACAGTGACGGGCGCGTGAGATCCACGTGCGGCGCGTGGCGCACGTGAGGTCTCACGCGCCGTCCAACGAACGTCGGCCCGGTGCCGTTGTGCTCGGCTGGAGTAGTAGACGGCGTCAAGCAAATCCGTGGCCACCGAGGATGCACATAAACCCCGGGATCTACCGTCGCGTATTGTAAGATTTAGGCCAGGGAACTAAACAGACCCATCCAAACAGAAGAATCTCATTCAAGATCGGTGATAAACTACGGACACTATCGATAAGATTATCTCTGTTCTTAGCTTTATTTTCTCCTATCTCAATCTTGACAGTAACTTACAATGCTGAAAGAGAAGAAAAACTATAAATGTAAGAGCATTATTGAAAGATAATACGAAGAGAGGAGAGAAATAATTTGAGAGACATAAATTTAAGTGATTCGGTTTAGAAGACTACATCCAGTACTGTAAAAATTCTCTATGAACATATTTTGTATTATGAGTTCCATCTAGAGTAAGAACTAAAATTCTTTATAAAGAAAATACAAATCAAAATAAGAAAGATATTTCTATATTTAAACTTGAATTCAGAGTATGATACTAATATCTTATCATCATATATATTAATATTATCTAATTTAAATTGGGGCACATGGTACTTGACTCATACTTTTTCCATTGTCACGTGGAAGGTTGCTAGGCGATCTGTATTTGGACAAAATGGTTTCCGTCTAGACTTTCACCATTGAAATATGATTTATAAGTTGCCAGTGGTGATACTGTTTCTGCCATTGATCTTAAGTTTTTGTAATGAATTATAAGACTTGATGGATGTATTCGCCGCGTAGTCCTACTTTCTATAGCCTAATTTTTCACTAAGCAACCAATGAACAAGCTGGGATGCCTAAAATCACTTGAAAATAGGACATCATTCCTCCCTACAACTTTCTCTCTTGTTTCCTTTTTCCTCTTCTTTTGCTTTCATTATTTCTTCTTCTTTTTCCTCCTTTCGTTTTGTTGACTCTCTCTCTCCCACTTTCTCCTCACCTCTTCCTCTCACTCTCTCTCTCCTTACTTTTCTTTTTCTTCTTTTCTCTCGTCCTTTTTTTTAGCTATTTACTCCTCTTTTTTTCTCTCTTTCCTTACCAACTATCCTTAATATTTTCTCTCTTCCTACCGACTACCGTGCCTAATCAAACTTTCAAATTTGCTTGCGCCCATAGTTGATCGTTAAATGAGTAAAATCCTCATTGAAATTTCTACTTCTTTTGATAGTGTTAAATAATCGGGAGTTTGTTTTTATCCTGAACAAAGTTGGGGTGGTGATCCTCCTTATTGACTCAGATTTTGTGGTTCAGATTTTCTCTGGATATTGCAATTGATGACCTGCAGCTCTCTCCGCGAACTGCACTCTAACTGAACTTGTAGTGGTCTTTTTCTTGACTACGACAGCAGTTTTTTTTTTTAAGCAATACTTCGTTGGCAAACATCAAGGATACCTAATAGTCAAGAGATCAGCCCCCACTACGACTTGATGCCCTGCAGAGCTCAGGACCTTGCCCGTTGATCATTTCAATAGATGTGTGTAATGCTAGAGTATCTATGTAATGCTAGAATTCTGATAGATTTTTTGCAGGCTTGTCCGGTTGTTTTTCCATCTCGTAGTGCGAACTCGCTTTCACATGATTTGGATCGTTGAGCTGCATCTTCTTCTTTCAAGGGCTACTTGTCCCCCTCTCATGAGCTCCTTTGTAATTACCCATGGGTCTTTGCGGATTTTGATCCTCCTTGAGTCCAAGAGTTATAGCTTTATATTTCACTTTTATTAGTTATAATGAGAGTAGTTATTATGCTTAAAAAAAAAAACCATGGGCATGAAGAACACTCCCTTGGCACTATCTCTTCTTTCTATCATTTATTTTTGTCTGAGGCTCTATCTCTTTTTTGTACTTTAGTTGTTAGTGTTTGACGGCCAAATATTTGATTTAATAAAATAATCTCTCTTTTTACTCAAATAATCTTTCTTTATTTTTTTTACTAATTCTCTCATATACAATTAAACTCCCAAAATTTTGAGAGCAAAACTCATATATATATATATATATATTGCTTAAAAAAATCACAACATCGGAGCATCAACCCCTTATACAACATCCGAGATGAAACTAAAGAGGAACAACTTTATTAGCAAATCACAGTTCAGCAATGGTGAGAATCAATTGAGAGATAAGGAAATCCAAGATTCTGGGGAGCTCCAACGGTAACAAAATCAACTCAAAATGCGATCCAAGACGTTAGAAGTGATAAGGAGCTTAATGTCAAAATATTGCTAAAATCAGTGAAGAGAAAAGGAGCCCAGCAGTAACTAGTTTTATGACATCCTTTTTGTTTCAGTGGTTATGAGTTTAAATAGTGTCCTTGTATAGTTAATACTCACGTTGCCATCTACGGAAATAATATTTTGTCTTTTCTCCAACATTACCGAATTTCTTCATTTTTTCTTTAAACTTCAACCAAGGAAATCACGTCCACAATCCGAAACAATTTTGGAGATCAAATGGGAACGTTGGTGATTACCTCGAGCAGCCAGTTGAAGTTCAAAAATTTTAAAAATTTTGAGGTTGTTGGAGAAAATTTTAAAAACTTGACTTTTGTTAGGAGTTTGTAAAAAATTTAAATATGTTTGATTGTTTAATAGTTTTTTATGGTACCAAATTTGATTTAGCCGAACAGATGAGTAATGGGCCGCTTCCGAGCCTTCCTTTCTTATTATTGAATCTGCTAGACAAGACAAAGTGAATGAAACTTCCTTGTGAGAGTGAACTTACTGTGCTTAGGTGGTGTATGTTTGTGAAAATTTTGGGGTTGTGAAAATGTTGAGTATTTGGATTTGTGAAAAGGTAAAGATATTTTGTGAGAGTCGGTGAAAAAATGAGGATAGAGAAGATTTAAGTGAATATTATAATAATAAAGAATTATTTGATGTAAAAAAATTATTATTTTATAATTTTTTATAATATACCAATGTTCCAATATTTTGGAAAACAATCGCCACCTTAAGTTAGAGTTTGGAGAATATAATTTTGAAAGTAATTTTAAAGTATTTGTAAATTACCTACCCGGAGGCTTTTATATGATTGTTGCTCCCAACGCTCTAAGGGAGGGCAAAGGTGGATTGGTATCCTCTACAATTTGGACAGATGTGAGTCCCGGACGATCACTTCACTCTCTTTACCTCTCTCTTATTGCCCAATCGATGATCCGAATTACAGAGGATTACCGTCCAGGCAGCTAAGGAAAAGACGTGACATGTCTTCTCCTGCCGCATAATAATCTTGTTTTGCGGCTGTCTGGACGTAGGTGGAGGCCGGGAGGGAGGTTCTGACTGAAAATAGGTAGGGGAAGGTCGGTCACATGCGGGCGGAGGATATGATTTGTTGGGCGTTGCGTCTGAAAGAGGAAAGATCCCAAGTGGAGGCTTTGAGTGGTTGGGCGTCCTTGCGTGTTTAGTCTCCATGCGGCTATTGGACTTAGCGGGAAAGACTTCTATGTGGACGAAAATTCTTTTTAGGTGATGGAACGCGACCCTGCAACGAGGAGATTTTCATCCCTTTCCGTAGAAATGCCTTTTCGGTTGTTGGGATCCTTTGGGTTTGGGGCCTTTCCTTTGAATAATTGAATATCGACGATGTTTACAACGTGTTAGTGTTAGTGTTAGTGTTAGTGTTAGTGTTAGTGTTAGTGTTGGGTCTTGTTTTGACTAATTCAAACTAGTCGCAAGAGGCGGCTTAGAGCTGGCTAGCAACTTTGAACTTTCTTGCAGTATAATATTCATAGTGGAACTCTGACAAGACACGTGGACAATAATTTTTAGCTTTGCTGACTCAAAAGTTAGTGTTAAGTAGAGGGACTTGGATTCGGTCCCGACCGTACGGGTCCGGATACGTCCGGATCCACGGTTGGGATTGAATCCCGAGAGAATGGACGGTTCTCGTCCATTCTCGTCGGGACGTACCGGTCGCACCGGTATTGTAGGGGTCCGACCGGTACCCCGATCGAGAATGGACGAGAGTCGTCAATTCTCTCGGAATTCAATCCCGATCGTGGGTCCGGATATATCCGGACCCGTACCGTCGGGACTGAATCCCGCTCCTAAACAGAGATGTCAGACAACTAATTATTCGGTGAAAGTGAAAAGGAGAAGTGGAAATAATATGATATATATTTGGTAAGCAACAAGATATATATTAGTACGTACTTTTCATCAACTACTCGATCAAGTAATATTCTTGTCCAATTCTGCTTACATCTCTTCCTCCTTCACAGACTCCTTAACGATCTTCCCCATACCCAAACCACGATTTTGGAATGGATTGCATCAATAGTTATGGAATGTGAACTAATCTTACAATAATTGTACTCACTTTTAATTGGTATAGTCAATAGTGACAACGTCTGCTTAGAAAATAAAATTAGTGGTGACGTCTAGCTACCAAAAAAGTAATTGCAAAGTCGTTGGGTCACTGCAGTCTGTCATGCTCTCAGTATCGTACGTGTATATCCTAGAGGGCAAGAAGTCTACTCTGATCCAGATTAGTCATGCATGTCAAGACTAGGGGTGAATAGCGGACTAGTCGGAAGCGGAATTTGACATTCCGACATCCGGTCCGCTAACTAGCGGATGACCAAAATATAGTCCGCTTCCGCTAGCGGACTTAGCGGAAGCGGAAGCGGACTTAGCGGAAGCGGATAGCGGAATTCCGCTAAGTCCGCTAAGACAAGAACAACCAAATATATGTATTATGCGTCTCATTCAAAGAGATATGTAAATCTCCACAATCACAACATCCAATACTACAACACCTATATTGACATTCATCCTGTGGGCAGTTATAGTGTAATTTTATAATCAAATGAAAACAATTATAGTGTAAGAGGAGAAGGCACTACAGAGGGGGAGGGAAGGAGATGATGTCTTGCCTGCTGGCAGAGCTGCATGGAACACCATTGGCTAAATTATCATGATACTCTGGGAAGGAATGGGGATGGAAATTAGGAATGAATTGGTTGGCGAACTTTATTCCATTTAGAGGATGGTTGGAGTCAGAAAGGCCAAATTGTTTGCCAACAGATGCCACTCATGCAAGAAAAAATGTTCATCTTAAAAAGCCTCAACTAATGCATCGAGTCTTTATGGGCAGAAATCATACTCATGCATCCCACGGATAAATTGCCATAAGGGCTTTGACAGACATTAAGGCCATCTTGCTCCCGCTCAGACTGTTCCATGAAACTGCAGAAAGAATTTTATCACCTCAATATTTTATCACAATGGAAGAAAAACCAAAGAAATCAAAAGGAACAATAACATGCAGCAACACCAGATCAAGGTGAACCAAAAATATATCATCAGTCCATTTACCAGTCAAAAATTTAAAACGTAAGGTACGTTACAACAAAAGGCCAAAAAGTTTTCTTAACATGTGAGGAAAATTTCTGCAGATAATGTGTATTCTGTCATTAACCAAATGTGACCAAAAAATCAAACCAAAGGAAGATACATTACTTGCAAAAGCACCAATGTCGGATGTTTTTTGACAATAGCAGAAAATGTCTCTCCCATTTTGGAAAATACCACATTATCAATATAATGGGGTAAGATGCACAAGACATGTACTTTAAAGATATGGTAAGTTCATGGCAATAAACAACAAGGTGCTTAAAACTAATCTCCAATTGTTACTTCTGATTCACTTTTGGTTTTTCAACCGATTGACAACTCTAGGGCATAGGGACTCGAGAACAATGCTTGAGAGTTGCAAGCTGCAACAATCTCATCTGCAGAAATAACAATAAGTCGTCCTCAATGATTCTAAAACCTGGCTATTCTCCATAAGTTCATGTCACTCCTGGCAACTAATGTTAAACCTCCAACACATGGATTTGAAAATGATGAACTTCATGAAGTTCAACAGTTGAACATACGAAACTAGAAAACCGTAGCAGGTCTTCATAAAGTCAAGGGAAAAGCAATGTCAAACGCCAAGCATTGAGTTCAATAATAGAATGACTACAGAAATGGTAAGCATTCACATCAATAGGACACGAGACCTTAGTTCTCGATGGTCGATAGTCCCATTTAAGGTACTTATGTTTTCAATACATCAAGACTTCTATATTTTACTGTATTAGTTCCTATCAAAACACCATGGCATCGAGCAAGCTTACAATGGTATCCCCCTTCCCTGAAACCACTCCATACCATTATAATCTATCAAATCACAAGTTCTCATATGGACCAATGTTTTCTAATACTATCACCGTAAACTCTTATAGATACCCATTGGTATTATCTAGAAAGTGAAGTGCGATTTACGAAAGAACAGAAGGTATCCGTGTTAGTAAGTAACCAAGCCTCCAATCCAAGACCCAATAACAATTGCATCAAAAAAATTATTCCCACCCAGTCCTCCTCCGTTTCCCTCTCTCGCTACCGCTTTATCTACATTCAACACGGATTTGGACCCCAATTTAGATTTCTAGTTGCGCCAATTCAACTCGCAGAACCCTGAATTCCCACTACTATGGCCGAAAATTTTGGAATTCCGAAATCTCAGGGCACCGTCAGAGAGAAATTTGCTTCGCAAATTTCTTGGCCTGGAAGTCTCCAGCTTCGTGAAACTGTTAAATCCTAAGTCCATGCTACTGAGCTCATAATCTTTAAGAGCTACTGTTTTAGCATGATTAAGTTTATGGGTCTGATCCTATTCGATTGTGTACCATAAGACGCACTGGAAAACTGAAAATCGTTCAACCCCAAGTTAAATTTACAGAGCTCGGAACCACAACAACCAATGGGTTTTTGAAAAACACATAAGAGAAGAGAGACCGAGAGAAACAGAGACTAGAGAGAGAGCGACAGAGAGAGAGAGATTGAGAGTAAGAGAAGAGAGAGAGAGAGCTTACTCGCGAAGGTCGAAGGAGAGGGGGGGACTTCGGGGAGGGAGAGGAGGCGGTAGAGTTAGGGTTTCTTCAAAACGCACGTTTTGATCTACTGTTTATAAATTTTACCAAAACGACGTCGTTTTAATAATAAGTTAGAAAAATAAAAAATAAATAAACGGAACCGGTTTTCCGGTAAACCGGCGGAAACTTCCGCTTCCGGTTCCGCCTCCACTAAATCTCAGAAACTACTTCCGGGTCCGGTTCCTGGAAGAGGCGGACCTCCTCTTCTCGGAACCGGTGCCGGAACAGGAACCGGAGCTCTGGCGGAAGCCGGACCGGACTTACACCCCTAGTCAAGACTCGTGCTCTCAGTATCGTACGTGTATATCCTAGAGGGCAAGAAGTCTAAGAGCCTCTAGTTTAACCAGTATTATCAGAATTTTTTTTGAATTTTTACAACACAAAAATTTCTACAACCAAACATTATTTTTTACATTATATAAAAATAACTACAACACGCATACCAATAAAATTAACATCACCTAAAAATTCTCAAAACACAACTCAACCGAACACCCCCTAAGAGAGATGTTCGGTTTCTCGAAAAAAAAAATCATGATTCGAATTTGAATGAATTCATATTCGGCAAAAATTGAAATAAAACGACGATTCCAATACAAAACTCCTGCTATTATTCTTTTCTGTCCCTTTGTGCCGGTCTTTTTATTTTGAGCCAAGTATGTTCTCCGTACAAGAAATAGCTGTTTTTGTTAACTTTTTTCATCGTTTTGCACCTTTTGTTTTTTTTAAAAAAAAATCTTCGTACAACGGAGTTTTATTGACTTCTTTTACCTTTTTGCTTTTTTTAAAAAAATTTAAATATTCAAATTTTAATAAATTTAAAATAAAAAAAAAATTTAAACATCATCATTATTTTTTTACACATCATTAATCTCTACACAAACATTAATACAACTCTAGCATCACCTAAAAATTCACAAAACACTTTAAATCCTACGAAAACTCTCGAGCCGACATTTTAGCACTCTTACATGATTATCTAAGGCTCTAAGCAATCAGATTATGTTTTTTGACGATATTACCCCTCAGATGCCTCACGAGGAGCTCATAATACAGCCAGTACTTCGTATATATATCTCACCCATGTTGGACCCCAAATGCATTATCTCCTCCCTTTTGATTTCTCAGAGAGAGAGAGAGAGAGAGCAGTCGCATATATCTTTCTTTCCTCTTCCATTTCATGGATCCAGTTCAGTCCCAGGGAGCAAGTCATGAGCTGTTAGAGGCTCAGTCTCACTTGTATCAGCATGTATTTAACTACATAAGTTCTATGTCAATTAAATGTGTGGTTCAGCTAGGGATACCTGACATTATCCACAATCATGGGAAGCCTATTACTCTCCCTGAGTTGGCGTCGGCGCTTGAAATTCATGACCCTACAAAAGCTGGAGCCATACACCGGCTCATGCGCCTACTTGTGCACAATGGCTTTTTTGCTCAAACACAAGTTCATGGAAATCAACAACAAGAAGAAGAAGCATACGATCTCACGCCTTCATCTAGAATCCTCCTCAAAGATAATGTGATGAGCTTGTCAAAATCTGTTCTCGCATCGCTTCACCCAGCTGTAATGGATCCATGGCATGTGTTAGGGAGTTGGGTTCGAGGGGACAAGGTCACACCGTTTGAGAATGCACATGGGATGAACTTCTGGAATTATGCTAGCCAAAATCCTGCATTTGGTACTCTTTACGATGAGGCATTGGCCAGTGATTCTGGAATGGTGAACTTGGTTCTAAGAGACTGCAAGTCAGTTTTCGAGGGGTTGGATTCGTTGATTGATGTTGGAGGTGGTACTGGAACAAGCGCTAAGATCATTTCTGAGGCATTTCCTAACTTGAAATGCACTGTGCTTGATCTTCCACGCGTTGTATCTGATTTGCCAGACAGTTCGAACTTGAAGTTTGTTGGTGGTGATATGTTTGAGTTAATCCCTTCGGCTGATGCCATTCTACTTAAGGTATGCATTTAATCCTTCCACAATCATTCTTTAATTTCTGCCTCAAGCAGGTTAATTTCTTTGGTTTCCTTCACCAGTTAGATCCGAAGAATGTCCTCGATGCACAACTTCATTCTACTGCTATCCACTGCTTTTATCTTACACTTTGCTTTCATACTATCCACAAATTGCGAATCAACTGGGAATCATTCTACTGCTTTTAGACTGGATAAGTAGATCCTGTTTGCATTTTTCTTGATTGCTGAAAATGTCTAATTGCAGTCGGTCTTAAACAATTGGGGCGATGAGGATTGCTTGAAGGTCCTGAAAAAATGCCGAGAAGCTATTTCAAACAACGGAAACAGGGGAAAAGTGGTCATCATAGACATAGTGCTTAACGATAAGAAGGATAAGCACGAACTAACAGAAGCAAAGCTCTATTTTGATCTGTTGATGATGATTGTGGTTTCTGGCAGACAGAGATACGAGAAGGAATGGGAAAAGCTCTTCTTGGAGGCTGGTTTCAGTCACTACAAGATCATACCCCTGTTTGGTTTGAGGTCCCTTGTTGAAGTTTATCCTTAGCTACACTTCTGTATTTTGCCACCAATAAATCATGTTGTAAGCTTGAAATTGTACTGGGGAATAATGATGGGTCAGCCGGGGAATGGAAGCGCCATCAATCATTGTAACTTTTTGCTAAAATTTCCTTTTCTTGTTGGGCGTATGAATTTGTGTAAGAGGGCTGCAGTAGATGCTATTTGTTATCCGGAATTACTCTCTAATTTTTCCTTTTGTGAGCGCTGTGACACTGTACTTTTACTCGTGTACATCAAAGACTTCTTTGAAAAAGTTGGTTTTTTGACGGTATCTCGAAATCCATAAAACTTTACAAAACAGAGAAAATTAAACAATTACATCAAAAGAAAATAGGTATCTTCTAATGCTTATATGTCTATGTCAATGCCGCGGACGGACCGATAACCTCTCTGTGGATTACAATTTCTTCAATCTGACTGTTAGTTGAAATTATATGCTCGAGATTCTTTCACGGTCCGCGTCGCGCTCGAGATTGATGTTACGAAAATGAAGAGACATACTGGCGGGCAGACTAACGGCAGACAATTTCTTCGTTGTTCACTTCGTATCGTTTTTGGGAGCCTTCTAATCTTTTTCTGCAGAGGATCAGCTTGTCCCCATCCTCACAGCACTCCAACAGATAGTGATAGGATACCACTATATCATCGATTTGCTCTTTGAAGACTTCGAATTCTCCTCCTCTATGAGAAGGCGTTCTTTGACTTTGAAATTTTTGGTTCTTATTCCTTTTGATGTTTTGTTTCCGGACTGGTTTGATTTATGTGGTTGTCAATTTACAAAAATGAAAAGATAAATATAATAGATAGATTCAATTATAAGTGTTGAACGAAGTTTTATATTAATAATATTAAATAACGTAAAATTCATGTAATTATTTCTTTTTAAAATTGTATCACTTGTTTGAGTCCCAATAATTTGGGCTCAAAAATTTAGGTTTAATAATAAAAAATTCATCACATAATTTATTATTATTATAATATTTATTAAAAATCTTCTCTCTCTTCACTTTTTCACTAACTTTCATAACATATATTTACTTTATAATATTTCTCAAACCCCAATACCCAAAATTTACACACTCAAACATACCTCATATATTTTGAACAGAAAATTACAAAACATCTTAATCAGTATTAATTATTATTTTGTACTTCTATATTCAATAGAGGATTTGGTATCCTTACCAACAACAAATGTCATCAAACATCTCAATTTTATTGTTCAAATTTTGCTAATGTTTTGGTCAAATGAATTCTTTTTCCCTATCTACATAAATACCTTATAGAATTTTTAACTCCCCTAGTCTAGAAAGTGCATAATTCAATATACAATAATCATGTACAATTTCTTCCCAATTAGCTAGTACGTAAGTAAACTTCAAATCAAATATAATGGCAGCTAAGACATTTTGTATCGTTCCCCTTTCCGACGACAAAATCTTTCTTGAATCTCAATTAGAACAGATGCACAATCATGAGTTCCATCTATAGCTCCGATAGATTCTTATTAGTAATAATCGTTAAAACTAACATATGTTAGATTATTTTGTACACTACTATCTAAATATACATTCATTCAAATCTTTAATTCTTATATTCAAATGCGGGTAAAATCTTATGCTATTCACTATTTCTAGTGGTGTATTATTATCAGATTGACTAACATGCTTGTGCAACATCATAATTACCTTAAAGATGAATCTAAAATACTGATGAATTGTCTGGATCGATCTGTAAAATCTTCCATCAACCATTCAAAATATCACATTATATCCAATAGTGTGTAAAATATAATTATTTTTTTTCCTTGATATATATGTTCAGAGTCTCACATATTAGGCTATACTCCCTAAATTTTTTGAATAATTTAAATAGACCTCATTCTTATTTGATTCGTGCAATTATAATTACCTTAATAGAAAATACTACTAATATATATTTCTCTTTCAAGTCACTATTAACATAAGGTTTTCTAGGTTCGAAGGGTCTGTGTTTGACATCTTTCAATATTATAGCATCAACAACGATGATAGTTGTAGTTGCTCCCGGAATAGCTTTTTTAACTTCATTATTTCCCATCTAAAAAATTACATTCCATCAATTGACATTTTGGACACAGACAAAAATTAGCCTAATTAGATTTAACATGTTAATCTGGCACTTAATAGCATATTTACATTTTATGGTATGTCTATAAGTAGAGCACTATACACATTCTTCTATGCAATAAGCCAACGGATATGAGAATAGTAAGTTAATAGTATCTTTACCACAGGCCATAGTAATGTTAGTACAAAAGAGTCTAAACAGTGTCATCTTGCTTTTTGGAATCGTAGACATAAAAGTCAAAAGGTAACACCGCAAAGGCATCGTTTGGTACAAATGTGTCTGCCGATAGTTTGAGTAACAGTGAAAAGCGTGAGCACTAAAGGACAAAGACAAGTTCACTCAAGGAAACATTTTGGATAGGCATGATTTTGTGACAAAAGTTTGTTGGTAAATATCTCGAGAGCATAGGAAAGTAAGGTTAAAGGAGAAGCTTCTTAAATGAGTAGTCTGCTTCAGAGTTCACCTGTAGTTTGTGGTAATTTACTTGGAGCGCAGAAACAGCAAGTCTATTTTAAATGAAAAGACACTCCACGTGTAACAGAAGAGAGAGACTTGGAGGCTCGTGAAAAAGAAGAAAAATTGATAAAAGAGGCAATACGTACCTGACTAAAGTAGCTAGAGAAACAAAAGAGAAAATAAATCAAGATTTACGCAAAGGATATCCAAGAGAGCAAAACCCTAGATCTTGATACTTCTAGCCTTTGATCTGTTGTTGTGAGGATTCATCTTGAAGAATACTTCCAGATCTGAAGAATCTTTGGTTGTTGATCACTTGTCCTCATCTGTGATTGAGGAATTTCGAACACCGGACGTTTGAGCGTTCTTGGACGGAATCGTGGTAGCTTGAGTGGCTCAAGTGGGTTTGCTGCGAAGAGTAACTTGGGAGTGGTTGGGATCGAAGGTCTTCATCCCCTGCAGAGGCAGATTCAAAAAGGTATCTTGAATAAGGTTGCGTGTACTGTAGATTAACTGGTTTGTTAGATCTAAAGATCACGTTGTAACCGAGGTCGTATCCCTAGTAAAGTTCCGTTCTGAACGAGGTCCCGAAAATTTTTTCTCTCAAATAGGTTTCTATTTGAGAGTTTCTCTTCGTCAACAAATCCGTGTCTTGTGTGTGTGATTATCGTCTATTACTTTGTTAATCGCTAACAAATCTTGTGTGAAAGTGTTTCAAGATTCACTATCAAGTGATATCTTTATCAGTTCCCAAGACGGTTTAAGGTAAAGAACAGATCTGTAAGTTGCATTAACTTTACAAGATATATTGATGATTTTATAGTAGCGAAAATAATGATATCTTGTGTTATATTGAATCTATTGTGAGCATTTCATTGCTGGAATTTAAAGTACTTTACTACCTGTTAGTATATTTTTTACAGCAAAAAATTAATGTAAGTGCATTATGTTTTTGGAGTTTTTCTATTCATTAGAGACCATCTGGAATGTTATTAGAAAAGTCTAAGTGCATGATTCAATTTTGAATATTGATTTTATAAAGTTCTATAAAATTGTAGATTTGATTATAGGTTTTAAAGTGCATTCTTTGTGATACATTCATCGTATTAAATTGTGCATTTATTTTTAAATACCTATTCACCCCCTCTAGGTTATTTGGGTCTAAAACAGTTTGTTCATTCACATTTTAAGAAGACAGAGGTTACGTCTGTAAACTAAAAATTTTAGGAAATTTTGAGAATGTTGTGAAAATTAAAGTAAATTAGAGTTTAATTGAATTTTAAGATAGAGTTTTGAAAAATATAATTTTATATAAATTAGTAAAAAAAATAAAGAATGAGATGATTTGAGTGAATTTTTTTTATTTATTAAAATAGAAATGTATAATTTGACTAGAGAAATAGAAATGATTTTAAATTTTTTTTTGTTTACGTAAATTTGGAAATGACGATCCTTTTGCCGGTAGAAATGAATGAAAAAGTGGAGAGAGATAATTTAATTTTTTTATGTTTATTATAATAGAAAGAGATAATTTAATTAGAAAATAGATTATTTTATAATTATTTTACTGTTATTTTACACTTTAATATTAAATCTCAATTGTATAGCGGATTGATGACCTCAAAGAATGGTGAACGTATTTTGAATCAACGGTCAGGATTGAAGAAATTATACCCGTGCAACCTTAGATATTGAAGAGGATCTTAATACTGTATTTTTCTATTGAACATTACTTCCATCTACTAAAAAGAATAACAGAAAGGCCCACTTAATAGATGCAGATCTTTCTGGTAAACAACAGAAATCTATTTTGAATCTCTATCCCACTACCGGATCCAGATGCTCTCTCTGCAATTTTAAATAGGTATTGCCGCAGGTTACAATTCTTTTGAATCCTCACCGTCAGTTTGGAATGCAAGGTCAACTATACTTAAAACCATCTTTTTTAAAGAACGAAAAACGTTCACCGAGGCTTGACGACGTTTGTGGGAATTGGAATTTTTTCTTCTTCGTTTTTCTCTCTCGCCTCCTCCTCTCTTTGTCACGGAGAACAACAGCCCCCACATCGATGGACTCTCTCACACCCACATCAAAATTTACTTTAATCTGACCCAACGTCCAACGATGGAAGCAAGTCAGCTCCTCTTTCTGCTTCCAAGCCTGCATATGCTCTCCATTGCTTCTCCGGATCCTAGCCAGCAATTTCAATAAATCTAAGGTTGCATCCCGGTGCACTATTTGGTTACGTGTCCACCAGATGGAGTCCCCGGCGTTCAACGCAAAGATCTGAAAGAAATGATAATCTTCCCGATGAAGGTTGGGCAAAAGAGGGATCAATAATGATTTTAAGCCAATCTGAAATTGGATTACAACCAAACTGCCGAAAGTCCAAACTCCAAGGAGAGGTGCTCCACACAATCCAACTAACCATACATTCTAACAAAAGATGTTTGGTTCATTCCTCCACCACTCCACAAAGAACACAGCCACCCCGATCCTCCTCTCGAACACTAATCCGCGACGCCACACTACATTTAGTTGGGATAACATCCCACAGTAACTTCCAAAGAGCATTCTTCTGTCGCTCTTGAACTTTCAACCTCCACAATTTTTTCCACCAAGACGGATCAACAGGAGACGTGGGGACAACCTTACGATGAACAAGCTCCCGATACATAGATTTTATAGTGAAAAACTCCCGCTTTATCAAGCACCCACACCATCTCATCACATATGGGATTAGGACTAAGGTGAATTTTTAAGATAGCTTCAGCATGCTGGGGACTAAAAGTAGCCCAAATGAGAGGCCTATTCCATTGTCTTGTAGACGAATCAATAAAGTCAGACACCTTATAATCCAAACGAACTTGATCAGGGAGCAAAGGGGCAGGTTTAAAGCCACTAATTTTTGGAACCCAGGTGTCAGATCATACAGAAATGTCCAGCCCATTGCCCACCACAAAGCATCGACCCAAATCCAGCTGCTTTTTCACTTTCAGAATGTTCTTCGACACCCAAGATGACTGATTACTACACTCAGCCTCCCAAAAACCAACCTGGCGAAGATATTTGCTACTCACCATCCGCACCCACAAGCACAAGTCCTTTGTGGCAACCTTCCAAGCTAGTTTCGACAACATAGCAATGTTAAGGTCCCCCATAGCTCTAAAACCCAGACCACCCGCTGACTTGGGGATACAAATAGAGTTCCACGATTTCATAGTAAGATTCCGCGACTTCTTTCATTAAATCTGGGTGATGTTCGTTTTGAGAAAAAATGTAGGATTTTAGAGAAGTTGTGAATTTTTATGTTGAATAGTGTTTTATTGGTGTTTGTGTAAAGTGGAGAGAGAAATGATTTGATGTAATTGTTTAATAAAAAAGTATTGGAGATATGTGAAAAAGTATAGAGAGAGAAAATTTATGTTGAATAAAAAATTAAAAAGTTGTTGGAGATTGTGTAAAATGTATTGGTTTTTGTGTTTGAATTCTGAATATGTTCGGTGGTAGAATTGTGAATATACTTAGAATCCTGAAAAATGGTGAAAACGAACATACCCCTGGTTTTCCACTCGTTCAAGAGTTTCATGGTCACAACCACCTGGTAAGAGAAGATCAAGATTTTTTTGCAATTCTTTATTCAAATTGTATGGTAAAATTCGAAGAGAGATAACCACAATAAGTGAACCTCGCACTATTTAACGTTGTCCATCTAAATAAAATTTCAAATATCATTCACAGCTTGAATTTCATGATAAAATTCTGAAAGAAATATACACAATAGTTAAACTCATTGTTAGACCCATATTACTTGAAACTTTATATAGGATCTACATATTGTGTCTATTTATATCTGAATTCTACCGTGCAGAATTACAAAAAAAAAAACTCAATCCATAAGAGATGGTTACTGCTGTAGGCCGCCTACTTGTTGAGCACATAACGTAAAACATCAAACACACCAAGGCCAATATTTACGTGGTTCGGCAACTGCCTACGTCCACAAAGAAGAGTATTTTGATTTCACTTACAGAATCAAAACTTTACAAACTCTCAACTCTCACACCGCACCTTTCTCCTCACAATCTCTCTCAACCCACGATGGGTGCTCTTCACAGAGGCACACTTTTCTCTCATAGAGTTATAGACGACCAGATGTAGAAATATTGCATGATTCTAGGGATACAAAGTCTCAAGGCAAGTTTGAAATATTGCATTCAAGGATAGCATGATTCTAGGGATACAAAGTCTCAAGAAATATTGCATGATTCTAGGGATACAAAGTCTACGGCAAAGTCTCAAGGCAAGTTTGAAATATTGCATTCAAGGATAGCATGATTCTAGGGATACTGTTTATGAAGTCTCATGCAAGGTTGATATGTTTTACGAGCTATCCCTACAAATCCTACCATATCATATCTTGTATATCTCATCTTTCAAATTAGCTAGAATCAAGCTTTATTCCTTATCTGTAAAGATAGCTGTTGTTAGCATAAATATAGGGACCCCTACAATACCTCTTGTACTCACGTTGAAACATAAAAACAAAATTGTCTATTTTTTTCAATTTTCTTCTAGAGTCACACTGTTTCTCTCCACCCACGGGTGCTCTACATCATAGAGTCACACCGAACTCTCTCAATAGAGTTCGCATTTATAGAGCAAACATCGTGGGCAATGAGAAAACGTTCTTCAAGATTTGCGACTTGCAAATCTTTTCTCCTTCGGTGCAAAAACTCATTTGTCGGAGGTGGCTGAAAAACTGTCAAGATTTGCGAGCAGCAAATCTTGACGTTATGGGGCATGGACTTCAATCCTTGAACTTGTCAAGATTTGTAGCCACAAATCTTGACTCTTCACGCCAACACTACTCACCATCACTGTCACCTCTTCGTCCCTTCATCACTCGTACTAGCCTCTTGCTCCTTCTAGATAACTCGCATCTGGGATTCAGATCCTGAATCCCCCACTACCATCCATCAATTTTCCCTCAAGACGATTGGTAAAGTTGTGAAACAGGGGCCTATTGCCCCTCACTACTCTGTTTGTAGTTGAGTTACATGTGCTTTGCCAGACCGTACCCTAATAGCTTTATTTCTGGATTGAACTAATGGATTAACCAAAAACGAGAGAGAGATCAACTGCTTATTATACTCCCCTAAAATATTAGCTTCCTCATTGTGAGAAGTTAAAAATGATACCTGATTAGTTGCTTCCCATTTTTTACACTTCCTAAGTTCCTCTTGACATGACAATCCTCAACATTTAATACAAAAAGCAAGAATTTATTTACATTGATATATGTCCTAAACACAAGCCGACAAGGGTCTGAATTACGTGCCATGAACTTATGTGCATCTGAGACGCACGCACATTAATGCGTGAAGTTTCATAGGAAGTAACGTATATATGAATCTGATTCTTTTTTTTTTATCACATCCTGCCCTTTTGAGAATTTTTTTTGTTGATGGAGGGGAATATTTCAATCCAAGTTGTGTCTCAGACACTGGGAAAGGTTATGATGTCAGATTCTCAACTCCCAAACGCCACAGACCAGATAAATCTTGTAAATGCCTTGTAGTTAAGGAAGAAAGGAAGATGGGTAAAAGAATGACTGGATAATTCCATTTGTCATGACTTATGTAATTGTTCGGTAATTGTTCATTACGTTAACAATAAGAATAATTGAAAACCGTCAGGTCAAGGCAGTCGGCCATGCTCAATTGATCATATGGTTTGCTTCCTATGAGTATTATATGAGTGATAAAAGGCATCTAGATCCCAGAGGGGCGGCGTCAAACACAACCATGAAAATTTTTCTCTTGTTCACATTCGTAATCAAACTTTGCACGACACATGCCCAAGACTATGCAAAGATCACTGAAAATCTGATCTTTACTTGAGAATTTCATGTAATTATAAATTTATAAGTTTGGTATGACTACTTCCATGGTCAAAGTTATAAGGTCGCTGCGGAGAAAAATTTACGTGGTAGCTGTCACGACTACTGCATTTAAGGTCGCTAAGGATTAACATTATGGCTTTCCAGAAGGAGTACCTCGATTTGGTGTTGGTGCCAAGTGGATTGCTCGTAATGTTTGCTTACCATCTCTTCCTCCTCTACAGATATCTTAATCTTCCTCACACCACGGTCATGGGCTATGAAAACCATGACAAGAAAGCGTGGGTTGAAAGAATTATGCAGGTCAGTATATCTTCCCATTTCGTCGATCCTTTTTATTTGACAGGGACTCCCCGACTTTCGTAATACTTCAGTTGGTCGTTGCAGATTGATAAAAAGGATGTTGGTACGGCTCTATCTGTGATATCATCCAATACATCAGCAGCAACTTTCTTGGCATCTGTCTCTTTAACTCTCTGCTCCCTCATCGGAGCTTGGATTGCAAACTCTTCCAATAGCTTTCTGCGAAGCGAATTAATCTACGGGGATACAAGGCCATCCGCAATCGTAGCTCTTCACTATCTGGACACAAACACAACTCTGTCGCATCAGTATAGGTCTCCGCGGAAACAGGATGTTAAAAGCGTGGTGGTCTGAATTTCCATGCCAGTCAGGCATAATGCTGTATTCAATTAAAGTTAAATTATGGTCTGAAAAAAGCTCGCTTGCTCTGCCAAAAAAATGCAGAACAATTGATGTATCAGCATAACGCATCGAATCAACTTAGTGCTGATAGATCGGATAATGAAAGCAAAGAATTACTTCGCTTCTTCATCTTCATCATGAAGAATGTTAGCATTCTCTTGTTTGTGTACGAAATTACCAAGCACGAGGATGTTCATTGTTTCTACAAGATGGTACTTGTTATATGGTCGACAAAAAGTTTAGCAGAATTCAAAACTTTTTTAGAAACAAACTAGTATGTTTCGAAAGAGGGAAAGAATTCACACGCGTAAGCTAAATTAGGAGAGTTGCAGCTCTAATTAACGTTTCTTGTTGGAATCAATTGGGCTGAAAATTTGGACCATACGTTCAGGCCCAAGATTCACTTTTCACGATCGGGCAGCCTTATGGGATGAAATACACATTTTACATATTGGGTCAGCAAACTGTAGACCTGTTGGCCCGTTGGGGTTGCACTTTATTATCTTTCAAAATTCTTAACATCTCGCCAAACCAGTGTGCGCCTCTATAAGACTATAACCACAAAATCAAAGTGAAATATGGCCCTAAAATTTACGGAGCCAAAACTTTTGTGTTGTTTGTTTAAGAGTTATTTTTTTTAATATATATGAGTAGAAAAACGAGAAAATAAATTACAAAGGGGGAGTGAGCCTAGAAAAGTGTACATAATTATCTCAGAATTTTGTGCTTCTCTACTGCAACATTATTTATATTTTGGTTCATGTGTTACAGGAATTTTGAAGGACTGTTAGATTCTACGAGGAAAAAAGCTTTGCTGCATAAATGGCTATTGCCTTGCAAACTGTACTACTACGGGCTACCCTTTTATTGAAACTCCTTGATGTACAATTTATTTTTCAATGACTGTAGAATGCCGGAATCAGATTTGTGATACTTTTCTCGGAACCGCATACTGCTCTGATGATTGGAAGATCAAAACAAGAAAGATTTGGAAATGGTATTCTTAGCTGCTGGTGTCGTTCCCGTTGAGGTCTGAGAAAAGATCAGCAATATCAGGTTTAATGGTCCCCGTTGAGGTCTGAGTTTTAGTTGCTTGGAATTTTCCCCTGACAGTCCAGCTTTCCACTCATCAATTCCCTATTGAATGACACGAGAAGCCACAATATTTGACAAACGGGGTGCCAAATACGTGGATGTGTGCGAGTCATATGCCTTATGCGGTAGGAAAAAAAAGTTAGAATAAAAAAGGAGAGAAATAGTAATAAGAGATAAGAGATTTTAAATGGTTCTGTCTAGAAGACCTGCATTCATTGTGAAAATCTTCTATGACTGTATTTTGTATTATGAATACATGTATATTACAAGTTGAATGTCTCCTATTTATATAGACAATATAAAGCATGATATGAAAATATTTCTACAATCTCTACATTTAAAATTGGATCTTTGAGATTTAATAACGATATCACATTTAAACTTGATAGGGTGATAACAATAATATCATCTTGTAAATTTGATTATCTAAATCTCTATATTTAATTATGATATTATTTCTATAACACATGATAATTAGACCAAATATTTTCGTAATGCACACATCTCAGAACGGCTCTTGCTGTCATTAACTTTTGCCTATTCTCGTAGACAAATGCTATTAAGAGTTGGGGCCCACCCATTAGATAACCATAAACTTGTTCTCTACTTCATATGCCAGCCATGAGCTTTGTAATTTATTTCATATGCACAATGCGCCTCCAACATGGCACGTACCTAACGCTGTGGAGGCTCACACACTCAGAACTAGACAATTGGCCCCCAAAACCTCTCCTAATATTTTGTGCTCTGGTGCTTTCGTGGACACCTTCGAAGAAAGATATATGTTTTCCAACAGCCAACAAAAGGCTCCTATTGACAAAGTGGAGGGTATAAATGTATAATTTTCAAAGAGGCTCCATTCAGATGCAGGTCTAGCTTCAATTATATGTACCAATCGTATATAGAATCATACTTAGAAAAAAAAATCGTATATAGAATCACATTTCAACTAGTGCCTTGAGCACGAACAAGAGCAGTACTGAGGCACTTAGGTTGACTTTCCAGTAGCTAAGAATTCAACTCACGAAATGGCACGAGACCAAATTCCTCTTCAACTAATCCAAACACAAAGGAATGCTTGGTGTTTGGATTTGATAAATGTTCCAACAACTTTTGTCATATAACCATGATTTGTCATGATCAAAACAGAGTGGAATCTATTTAGTGTCAAAAAGTAAGTTCAATATATTTCAACATATCTTTACAAAATGGTTTGGTAAACATATGAGGAAAAACACCTTCTACTCTATAGAGATTTGATCCTATAATTAAGGAAAGAATATCTATCCTATAATCCCTCCACTATTCTCTCATACGACAACTCATGCCAACACTTTCCCTCAAGTTGATGCATAGACATCTTTGATGCACAACTTGTCTAGTGAGTTGTAAAAATCCTTGTTGCACACAAAGCTTTGGTAAGTATATCTGCTAATTGATCCTCTGATTTAACGAATGGAAACCGAATTATCTTGGCTTCTAGATTGTGCTTAATAAAGTGTTGATCCACTTCCACATGTTGGTGCGATCGTACTGTACTGGATTGTGGGAGAGATCAATGGCTGTTTTATTGTCGCAGAAAAGATTCATTTCCGATTTTGGAGCAAATCCAATCTCGATGGCCATAATAGCTCATACAGCCCTTTGGTCATTCCCCGAAATTCGGCTTCAGCACTTAAGAGGGCTACAACTTTTTGTTTTTTTTCTTCGCCATGTCATGAGATTTCCACCAACAAAGTTGAAATATCTTGAGGTCAATTTCCTGTCTGATATATTCTCTACCTAGTCAGCATCTGTATAGCCATGTACATCTACATGATTATTTCTGGAAAATACAAGTTTTTTCCTTGGAGAAGATTTCAAATATCTGAGGATACACGTCACAACATCCATGTGCTCCTCACACAGTGCATGAACTGACTCACTACACTAACCGCATATGCAATATCAAGCCAAGTATGAGAGAGATAAATGAGTTTGTCAACTAAGCGTTGGTATCTCTCTATGTCAGCTGGATTCTGATTTTCATACATCCACAGGCTTACATTCTAATAATACTTCTGTTAATAAATCCAAAATATATTTTTGTTGGGACAAAAATATACCTTGACTTGATCTCGCAACTTTTATGCCCAAAAAATATTTTAGTCCACCCAGATTTTTTATTTCAAATTCTGCTACCAACTGCTCTTAGAGTCTTGATATTTCATTGAGATCGTCTCCTGTGATGATCATATCATCCACATAGACAATCAAGGCCGTCATCTTGTCATTTTTTCTTTTTAGGAATAGAGTATGATCTAAGTTGCTCTGATGAAATCCATATTTTCTTATTGCAAGACTAAACCATCCAAACCATGCCCATGACAATTGCTTCAATCCATACAAAGCGCGTTGTAACTTACACACCACCTTAGTTCCATCAGTCACTGAATATCCTTGAGGAATATTCATGTATACTTTTTCTTCAAGATCGCCACGAATGAAGGCATTCTTCACATCAAATTACCACAACCACCTTCCCCTGACCCTTATCTTTCCCAGCATTGGAACGATGTTTGCGGGCCTGATGTTCACTCCACCAATCCGGGTACCCATGGAGCTTGAAGCAAGTATCATGGGTATGTTTTTGGTTGCCTCAATGCGCGCACTTCAAGCCGTCGGTGGAGGAACTTGATTATAACTTCCAGCTAGTCGATGACTGATTAGAGGGGCCAAGTCTAGACCTTTGGTGGCAAGAACGACATTTGGAGCATGATTGGTATTGTCGGTGATCATGATATCATGTCGAATAGCTTCACGGTAGACGTGGGCGTAAGCTTGTTCTACAATGGGAAAAGGATGAAGTTGTAGCACATCTCCTCTTATTTTGTCAAGTTTGTCATCGAGTCCATCCAAAAACACACATACCCGACCTTCTTGAACAATATTTTTATAATGATGAATGTCAACCACACATTCCATAGGATTAGGACGTCGAAAGTCTATTTCGCACCATAATCCCTGGAGATTGGTATAAAATTTTCTCAAGAGATCCTCCATCATATTTAAGTTGGGTCACACGAAACCTAAGGTCGTAAACTTGAGATATATCACTACCATCGAAGTAAGTGGTAGCAATAGAATCTCAAACAAGCTTTGCAGTAGGAAAGCGAATAAATTTACCAATAAGAGACGACTCCATGGAGTTGATCAGCCAACCCTTGACAATGATGTTGTCCGTGCTCCATTTGCAAAAGTTTGGGTTGGTTGACGGGGGTTGCGAGATATCATCATTAACATAGACCAACTTGTCTTTTTCTTGAGATATACATCTCGACAACTTGGGACCATAGGGTATAGTTGTAGTCGTCCAACTTAATGCCGATTGGAGCTGCTGCAGGTTCAGAGGTCAAGGTTGGTGTCTGGGCCTTGTTTAAGGCTTTAGTCATTTTTGTGGTGAATTCAGTGAAGATGGATTTGGTCTGAGATTCATCGAATCTTCCTTCTGCATCTGAGTCCGACATGGTTAGTAAGGAGAGAAGAAAAAAATTAGGGTTTGAGATGGGTGCAAGACCAAGGAAGAGAACATTGCTATGATACCATGTCAAAAAGTAATTTCAACATATTTCAACATATCTTTACAAACTGATTTGGTAAACATATAAAGAAGAAAAACAATTCTTCTAAGCTATACAGATTTGCTCCTATGATTAAGGAAAAAATATATATCCTATAATCCCTCCACTATTCTCTCATATAACAACTCACGCCAACATTTAGTTTCTAGAACATAAAGAATGATCATAATTTATTGTAGTGTCAATTATGCTGCTCACAATCTTGCTCGTTTAGCATATTTAACCAATCATTTGGATTGTTAGAGATATTATCCTTTGATATGATATTATGGTTATGACGATATCAAATCGTTATCAAAATTCAAAGTTTTAAATTTCAAATATAGGAATATTCTCCTATAATGTTTTGTATTGTCTCTATAAATAGAGACTTCATCTTTGTAATTTGTATGAATTTATAATACAAAACACAGCCATAAAGGGTTTTCACAGTAGATGTATGTCTTCTAGAACGAACCACTTAAAAACTCTATCTCTCCTTACTCCTTCTCCTCTCTCCATTATGTTTCAATTATGCACAATTTATCAAATTCTATCATGGTATCAAAACTGTGATCCTACAGCCATAAGTTGGATCTAGCGGCTCCAAGCTTCCACATCTTGCACTTTCAATGAACATTCCGACAAGTCTCTATGTCTCAGATCTGACACATTAATTTCAGATTCTTCATTTGTCCCATGGATTTTTATTGTTCGAGGTGAGTGTTAGGAAAAAAAAAAGAAAAAAAAGGTGAGTGAAAGAGGAAAAGAAGAAGAAGAAGAAGAGAGAAACAGAGAGAAAAAAAGGAAGTTATTTTTGTCGATCATTATTCATTGACTTTATTTGCTATATTTGGTCGTTTGTCTATTGTTATTAAAGACACGACTTGGTCCTTTGGCCATTGTTATTTTGTCTGGTCCACTTTTCAATGATCATGTGCCCAGTAATATTCAAGGCCAAATCACTCATAGTTTCGTTTTTTCAAACACAAGATTTAAAAATTCTCCATCTTGTGTTTGAGGGGACTGTTAGAGATACTATCATATCAAGATTTGATATGATATTATGGTTATGATGATATCAAATCGTTATCAAGATTCAAAGTTTCAAATTTTAAATATAGGAGTATTTTCCTATCATGCTTTGTATTATCTCTATAAATAGAGACTTCATTTTTGTAATTTGTATGAATTTATAATACAAAACACAACCATAGAGGGTTTTCACAGTGCATGTAGGTCTTCTAGACCGAATCACTTAAAATCTCTCTCTCTCCTTACTTTTTCTCCTCTCTCCATTATGTTTCAATTATGCATAGTTTATCAAATTCTATCCGAATAAAGGAAAATGTGTTTCCTAAGCCCCATTGGATCAATATAAGAGAATATGAATCCCCTGCCCCAAAAAAAGAACCAAATCTGAGTTGATTTTCTCTAACTAACGTTTCAAATGTACTGTGCCATTCTTCTCCATGCAATAACGAGTGCTTTCATTCACCGTAGCTCTCTAGATTTTGGCAAAGTTTCTTACGAAGTTCGATGCTTTTGAAAACTAAATACAAACGAATGGATAAAGGGGAAAATGGGCCTGGAATGACGAAATCTTTAAGAATATGCTCACTGATCGTTATCCGCTATTTTCTAAAGCCAATATGAGGACTACGGAATCATATACTAATGGTTTATTTGACTTCTAGCCAGTAGGTTGAGTTTTTTAAAAGGTTACGTAAGTGATATTAGCCCTTGCATTACGGGAACAAATGATGTTGACCCGAGCAAGCTACGTCCTGTTAGGTAAACCAGAGCTTATGCAGTATTTCATTTGCTAACCATGAACTGACTTTTCCACTTCCTCTGCGTCATGACTCACTAATGCTTCTTCATAATCCAGGGCACATGCCTAACCATGTGAGAGCTCATTGAGCTCCTCACACACGATTAAAGATACTAACTACTTTATTTTTTTCCTCTGTTTGTAATAACTAATTAGCAATGCTTCTGCAGCAAATCTTCCCTGAGCTTAGTTGTAACACACCAAACATCTTCAGCCGTGCCTCAGTTAATGATAGTTTGGATTCTATAGATGTTATGGTCCTAAATATGTTATTACAGTTTAAAACTCCAAAAAATCCTTCCACTTCATGACGTTAACTGTATTCCTGCAAAGTGGAAGCTACAAATAAGTGATTGCAGTATTAGACTACAATAATAATTTTGTCGTAAGTTTTTTGTTTACTACATGTCCACTAGTGCCATATTAAATGCAAAGAGAATAAAAATTTCCCCACTAGTTTTGCTGCCTAACTTGTGAGAAGTCAAAAGTTTTCGTTTTAAAAGAACTCCAAAACACCATGGATTCTCTTCCCCATCAAATATTTAGACAGAGCCAAGAGGTAAAGCACACAGACTCCTCCTTTGTGCATGCTAGCGCAAAAGGAAAGAAAAGGATGGGTTTCCAAAAGGACGACCTTGATGTGGTGTTGGTCCCTGCTGGGTTGCTGATCATGTTTGTTTACCACATCCACCTCCTTTACCGATACCTTTATAGCCCTCACACAACATTCATGGGCTACGAGAACAATGACAAGGAAGGTTGGGTCGAGGCTATTATGAAGGTCAGTATTACTCCCACTTCTTTCATCTCGGTGTTTAACCAGATGGATTTTGGCAGACCTTCTTACCTTTGATTTGAAATTGCAGGATAAGGATATCAGCGTAGCTCTTTCCGTGACCAGCACCAACACATCTGCAGCGATTTACCTGGCAACAATCTCTTTGACTCTCTGCTCTCTCATTGGAGCTTGGATTGCGAACTCTTCCAATAACCTCTTCCAGAGCAATATAATCTACGGAGACACAAGGTCGTCCACCATGTCCATCAAGTACATCAGCCTTCTAGTCTGCTTCCTCCTTGCTTTTTCTTGCTTTGTTCAGTCAGCAAGGCACCTCGTCCATGGAAGCTATCTGATTAGCAATCCAAGTGGTAAGGTACCTGTGAGTAGTGTGAAGTTGGCAATTATAAGGGGAGGTGAACTTTGGTCACTTGGGCTTAGAGCGCTATATTTTGCTCTTAATTTGCTGCTGTGGTTTTTTGGTCCAGTACCCATGTGTATTGCCTCTATCGTTATGGTTGTAATCCTCAGTTACCTCGACTCCAATTCGTACCCGTTCCATGACTACGAGTTAGTAGAGAGCAAGACGGTCAAAAAGACTACTAAACAGAGTGTCTAATGCAGTCACCATTATTGAGTATCATGGCGGAAGCCCTAATTATGGTCTGAAATTGCTCTGTTGTCCCAATGAAGCACCATACCGCAGATTTTTTGGCATCAAGTGTCTAATAAGAAATCGGGCCCTTGTTGATTAATGCAAGTACTTTTCTCTACTGCGAATTCAGATTGACATTTCTTTTATCTGCTTTTCTTCCCCTTTTTCGTACACTTTGTGTAAGTAGTATATTCACGTTCGGAGTACCTTATGAAAAGAAGATGATATTTTCTCAGTGTTAATGATGGAATGAACACAATCACAACAATAAATGCGGAAGATTAGAATGCCTAAGTCGCTGAAAACTAAAGTTGGACTCTCAGTTCTTAGTTTTATCTGTTTTTACAATCTATTTCCTGAATTGAAACAGAAATTTGTGTTCCTTAAATTTGTTTGGTTACTTGGGGGGGTCTGAAAATTATATGAGCCTCTGCACAAAAGCTGGACTGGAACATGGGGAGCATGTGCGGATGTATTATCTATAAGTAGAAGTTGTTGAAGTTTTCATTGTTTCTCAAGCCACATTGATAGACTCTACAAACGAGGATTATTTCACCCAATATAAAACAAACTCAGCACGACTTTATTGGTAAACCACGCTACCACACCACTGGCTCCCGTCCTCACAGTCACAAGCATCATTGAATTAAACAATACCACTGGAACTTTGTCCCGCTTGCATAAGAATTGAGACTTGGAGGCTAGATACTGACTGGCAAACAAGAACTAAACATTTGATATGTTGCAACTAACGAAGAAAAATTGCATCGCATCAAACCTGGAAGAATGCACATAAAATCAGTGGGAATGACTACAAGGACTCTGTTTCCCACTTTGAGATCTTATCATGCGATAGGGTGAATGATGGCGCACTCCACTTGCCTGGATCGGTCAATTTGATCTGCACTCTCCTTTTGCTATGTTATAATATGCTCCCGTAGTAAGCATCAAAATCATCATGAAGGCTACAAAAAAATTCCTGTATTTTTCCATCTGGTTTCAGGGTCACCTTTTGGTGGCCCTTTTAATCTGCTCTCCAACTTTCATGGGTTTCCAAAATAGTGAGTCAGTAACCATTGGTGTTCTTTCTGCTTATGGCACTACACAAAACCTGCCTTCTTGAAACATGATCAGGAATATGCCGGTAATACAACACCAGCATGGTCAAGGTTGAAAATATGATGCTACTTTACTGGTGAGCTACCCCTCAAAGCAAGAGCGAGAAAATATTAATGACTATGATGCAGACTAGACCATTCCCCTGGAAGATTAGGAAAGCATGCTTTATGAGATTCTGTTTTGGTTCCTAAGACAGATGCTCCCTCCGACCGTCCACCAGTCGGACATCCGACGGTGGGGAGGCGCGGGCAGGGGCGCTGTTCGGGCTGCCCCTGCAGGTGTGGGTCCCCGGCGCCATCCAGTCGGACGGTCGGAGGCATCCGACTCCCCTAAGATAACCCTGCTCCTATTCATGGCATCTTTCCCCGAGCTTTGGAAAAGCAAAACTTGTATAGGACTTCCTAGTACAATGACAAAACCTCAATGATGACGTTGTCCTGCAATTCTAGATTGAGATTCAAGTTTATGAGTAGCATCAGAAATAAGGTACCCCGAGAGGATCTAATCACTCCCAAGTCACTAAATTTTAAGGTCAGTTGACCTTGGCTAACCATCCAGTCTCGAGATTCCTCTAGAGAGTGCTGTACTATGTGGTACGACAATCACCACAAACAAAGGATGAACCAATTTTGAATCTTTGGATTGTATGTATATGCTTTCCAGGGAAAATGATCCTATCTAAGTACACCCTGAAGAATTCATTCTGTTGTATCCCCCCATCCAGTAGCCAAGAGGTAAATTTCCTTATGGACACTTCTCCCTGATCAGTGATCATACCTTCCTCAGCAGATAATAACGCAGATTTATTTTTTAATCTCACCAATAAAGAGGACCTCTCATGATTTACATTTTAAAACTCAAAAAATCCTTCCACTTCTTGCCAATTTGTCCTGTAGTTAATACAACAATAATAAACTTCTTTTTATTAAATTATTTATTCCATGTCGTGGGAAAAGAAAACTCCAACTAGGTTTTGCTGCCTAACTTTTGAGAAGTCAAAGTTGCGCTTAAAGAAATCCGAAATACCGTGGATCGGACAGAGATATAAGCAACCCCAAGAGATCAGAGAAGTCCCCACAAACTCCTCCAATTGTTGTTAGTTAGCTTAAACAGGACGACAACCATGGGTTTCCATAAAGAGCACCTTGATTTGGTGTTGGTCCCTTGTGGGTTGCTGATCCTGTTTGTTTACCACATCGTCCTCCTTTACAGATACCTTCATAAGCCTCAAAGTATTATGGAGGCCAGTATCATTCCCTGGTTTCAATCTCTCGGACTCTCTTTTTCCGGTTAACTAAATTGATTTTAGCAGCTTTGCTTACCTTTGATTGGAAATTGCAGGACAAGGACATCAGCATACCTCTGAGTGTGATCAGCTCCAACACATGGGTATCGATTTACTTGGCAATCATCTCTTTGACTCCCTTACACTTTTTCGGAACTTTCAAGGTCATATCAGTATCTTTGAAGCTCTCACTCTCTGGCCAAATAGCAGAATCAAGAACACTAGCAATGACATCCTCGCCATAACTTGAAGCTGGCCACAGACCAGTCGTAGGGTTGAGTGATAGGAGCATCGGGGGTATAGGTGGTTTGAGGGAAGACAGTAATGTTTCCAACAGCTGAGATGTATCCCGGTGACTTCTTCAAAGTCTCTAATTCGTACTTAGAAAGAAAAGCACTAAAACCCTTGAGAACTTGATTGTAAACATATACAAGCGACGGTGAAGATGAATGGTTGTCCGAGAAGGGAGGATTTGTAGACTTTAGGGAAGCAATGATAGACGAGAACCAACAATGATTATTACTAAAGTCCTTAGGCATTGAGTAGGCATCCATATGGACAATATAGACGGCCCTGTCAGTCAACATTGGTCTGGACTGGAGAGCTAATTAAAAGAAATCATGCAAAAAGAAATACGCATGAAAATGCACTCATGGCTATGTTAATACTCATAAGGATTGTTTGAGCACTCTTGCAATTAAACTATAAACAAATGTGATAAGAATATAAAGGGTGGGAGAAAAGGCCGAGGTCGGTTGAAGCATAAGGATTTAGACCTTGCTCGACGTCTAAAGTAAAGGATATATAATATCTATTCGTAACAAGAAACGTCGCAAAACAAGAGTCGAAATCATTTAAGATATTATATGTTATGACTTATCACACACTTGAAAGATCATTCTAAAAGAAACACTTCAAAGATTATGACATATGCTTTTCATATAAATTTATAGTGAAGATAATGGATACTGAAACGTCAAGCAAAAGAGAAACAGAATCAAAAAGAAAAAAAATGCAAGATATATGTATTTTTATTTTGTACACATCTTGGGACGTTTAAAAAGACATTTTGATGACATGCAAGAGACAGAAAAAAAAAAATTAAAGATCCACGGCTTGAATTGTTTGGTGAAATTTAAGGGAGGAAAATAGAAGTAGTACCCTTTTCATAGGAAGAAAGGCTAAAGCTTAAACAAAAAGTATGCGATCTCGAGGCTGAAGGCTGGTTTATAGAAATGTTGGCGTACACGTTTTTTCAATAGACCGAATGAAGACTGTAGTGGCTTTTTTGGTAAGCATGTGGTTGTATTGTTCTTTTTGGGTAAGCAAGTGGTGACTTTTCTCAGAAAACTCCCCCGGCCCTTTTTTCTTTTTTTTTGTATGAGAAAGTGCAATTGGTTGCTCAACATGATTCTAGTCATTTTTACCATTAAAATTTTCTTTTTAGTTTGTAAGGAAAATAAATTAAAAATTATTTTTTTTCACCTACTAATTATTGTAGGTTTTGCACTTAACACTCTAAGATACCATATTTGAGACATCCCACCCACGTACTACTCATCTCTAACATATTGCATCTTCTGTCTATTTTTTCCGTTAAATTAGACAGAAATTGAAGATTAAAAATGGTGATTATGCATGTATAACAATTACGTAAATAATCGTAATTTCGTTTTAAAAAATTATAAATTTTTGTCCAATTTGGTAAAAAAAAATATATGGAGACCAGATATGATGTCTCAAACGTGGTAGTTTAATATGTAAAGTGCAAGACACGACGCAATTCTTAATTGAAAAATGTATTTTTCTCCAAATAAATTATCGTTACAAATCGGTGTATGAACAACTCTTGCGTAAGTCATGGACTATCTCCAATGACTAGCCCCGCTCCTTTTTCCTCAATTTATCTCAATTTATGCTATCTGGTTCTCATCTTTTGGCCAACTTCGATCGTTAAGTAAAGAAACTCATTATATGTGGATGGTCAATTAAAATTGGAGAGACTATATAAAAGAGTTATGGGGAAAAATAAAATAGAATAATATTTATCCCCACTTCAGGACAGCAATATCTTCGTATTTTATTACCAAAAGACATGAGAATTGTGTCATTTGTTCACCCTCTCTCCATTCCTCGAATTTACGTTGTTAACAGCAAATTGAATAGGTTTCTTCCTTCGGCTGGCGGATGTACTCGAATATATAGTTGTTCAAATAACATTTTTGCTAGAATAGTAAATTACGTAGAGATTTAAATTTATGAAAAATATCCCTTCATGCTTGGTCCTGTGGTTGGTCTTTACGTAAACAAGCGAGCATGGGCATGGTCCAAACAGCTAAACTTAATTAATAACGTTTTATATAAACACGCGCAGTCTAAAATCTCAAGATTTTCTAGGTTGTAATTTCCTAAAAAGTGTTTAAACTTACTAAATTCTTCTTCTTATTATTTTTAGAGAGGACGGCATCCGTACGTATTTGATTAAATTCTTCCTTGTTAACTAATTCACCTCTCAGGTTACAATCATTAATATTTAATAGATAGTCAGCTTAACACATCAAGTAAATGCTCACGCCTTAAAGAGGTGTTTTCAGGAGTAAAATACCAAAGGAAGGCACAGTAAAAAATTTAACACAAATCTTCCTGAAGATACATATAACTTCTAATATAAAAATATTCCAAAAGCAAGAACGGTAACAAATTGCACATTCTTATAGCCACAGTGACTTAAGTATATATGAAAGAAACAGAATGATGTTTAATCCTTGACAATAACTTTAAAAACTGGAGGATTTTATATAGCTATTACAGGTAAATATAATTGAAAACAAATAACTAACACGAACCACGACTCATTCGCTCCCGGTCGAAGGCTATCACAATGGGACTTCTCACCGTGTAATGTTCATTTTCTTCAACCCAAACAAGATCGCCAGATGCAACTTCAACTTTCTTCTTTCCTTCATATTTTATAGTAAGAGTGTATGACCTCTTTTGATTTTTCTTTGTGAAGCTCAATATCTGTGGTGACACTGTGATATTAGAGTCTTTTGGTCCAGTCACTCTTGCCGTATAATTCGCTCTATCTTGTCCAACATTAGTTACAGTTCTTCGAAAGTTCCGTTCAAACTTCTCTCCCTTAGTACGGTATAGAACCATAAAGGAAGGGTAATTAAGATCAGAAGAAGGCTTCGAACAACTATACTTTCTTGATCCCAAGATATCCCATATCTGTCTCTGGTTAAAGTTCATGGAGCATAAAAGATTCACATAGTCTTGGGGCGCTGCATCATAGATTAAACCTGGGTTGAGAGCTTGATTTGGATCAATCTGTCCTGCTCCCATGGATAAAGGTGAAGCAGCCTCGAGGTAATTTTTGTTGTCTCGAATTGGCTTAAAAGTATTATCAAGTGGGACTGCAGTAGTTATAATAGCCGACTTGATTGCTGCAGAACTCCATTCTGGATGTGCACCTTTTAAAAGAGCAGCCACACCTGAGGCATGAGGACAAGCTAGGGATGTCCCCGACATAACGTTGAAATTAGTATACAATTTGTTTACTCCATTAGGATTTATCGGAACGTTAGAGGGCCAAGCACCCAAAATTCGTGATCCAGGTGCCATTACATCTGGTTTTAAAATGCACGGAAAACTGTGTGAAGGTCCTGGTACAGCATAACTGGGAACCGTAGGCGTACCCTTCATCCCAAGATTGGTTTGTTGGAATATCAAGGAAGCCGACGGCATAGAAGGAGTAGCTTCTATGTGCCTGAACAAAACTTCTGCATCGCTAGGGTTAATCAAAATGCAAGCACAATCCATTTCTTGTATAGCATCCATTTCTACAAATGTAGAAAATTTAACAACAATTATACCACCTTTCACTCCTGCACGTGTGAGGCTATCCAATTGCTTCACCACAGAAAGACTTCCACCCATACATATGATAATACCAGGAGGTGCTTCTGAGAGAATCTTGCCACAGGTCGACAAGGTCTTATTATACACTAATGGCAATGAACCCTTTTGGACAAATCCTCGGTAAAGGCTCCATCCAACAATTTGTATTACACCGTCTATATCCAAAATTCCGTTAAACCAACGATCGGTTGTGCTTGCAGTGACAGTTAAGACCCACGGATAGCCATTGGCTACAGTTTTTATGCCTGATTCTTTATTTCCTCCTACAGCAGAAACAAAAATACCTTTCTCCATTGCTGAAAATGTAGATGCTGCCCAACCATCATGTTCTAAAGGAAGTTTATCTGGGTTTAATGATAGCGAAATTACATCGACCTGATCGGCAATGGCTTGTTCGATACCAGCAAGTACATCAGCTCCGTTTATTCCTTCCTCCCAAGCAACCTTGTAGATGGCCAGTCTAGCCTTTGGTGCAACTCCTTTTGCTACTCCTGAAGCATAACCAAAGTAGGATGCACCAGTCACATAATTTCCAACAGCAATAGAAGAAGTAATGGTTCCATGTCCGAGAGTGTCCCTAGCAGAGTGCATGCTAAACTTCTTGACTCGTGTATACTTTAGTAGACCTTTATTGAAGTACCTAGCTCCTATGAGCTTGGCATTACACATCGAGGAATTAAAATCTTGTCCTATTTGACATGTTCCCTTCCACTTTTCAGGAACTTTCAAGGGCATATCAGTATCTTTGAAGCTATCACTTTCTGGCCAAATTCCAGAATCAACAACACCAACAATGACATCCTTGCCATAACTTGATGCTGGCCATAGACCAGTTATTGAGTTGAGTAATAGGAACTCGGGAGTATAGGTGGTTTGAAGGAAGACGGTAATGTTTCCAATAGCTGAGATGTATCCCGGTGACTTCTTCAAAGCCTCCAATTCGTACTTAGAAAGAAAAGCACTAAACCCCTTGAAAGCTTGATCGTAAACATATAAAAGTGCCGGTGAAGATCGATGGTTGTCTGATAAGGAGGTATTCTTGGACTTCAGGGAAGCTATGATAGACGAGAACCAACAATGGTTATTAGCAAAGGCCTTAGGCATTGAGTAGGCATCCATGTGGACAATATAGACGGCCCTGTCAGCCAACAATATTGCTCTAGATTGGAGAGCTAACAGAAACCAAGCAAAAAGAAATAAGCGTGAAAATGCACTCATGGCTACGTTTGTAATCATAATGATTGTTTAGAACTCGATAGGTAATATGAGCACTCTTGTAAACTATGAACAAATGTAGAAAGAATATAAAGAGTGGGAAAAAAGGTTGAGGCAGAGAGAATTGGACCTCGACGTCTAAACTAACGTTATCTGACTAAGGGTGGGTTTGTGTTGTAAATTTTTTGGTATTGGGTTTAGTGTTGATATTGGGTTTAGTGAAAAAGTGAAGAGAGAGGTAATTTTTTATATTTTGTAATTTTTTTATATTTTTTATGGAAGAAAGAGAAATTATATTGTAATATTTTATTATGGGTTGATGAAATATTTTGTAAAATTTTTTGTGGCAAACGCACTCTAAGTCTCTTTTATTTTTTTCAAAAATTGGGAGAAATTTTTTGGCACACTAAGGTACGAAAACAAACAAATATGTTTTTTTTCATAACATCGAAAGGGTAAATACTGAAGTCTTTTGGCAAAGTGGAGAAAAAAAAATGCGAGGATCATGATCTTCTTGGTACCAAGAAACGTTAAATAGGGGGGAAGCTCCATTGAGATGTATGTTATCCCTAGATTGACTTGGTATGGCTATATCTAAATGTTACGAACTCATCAAACACTTGAAAGATGGTGGCATATACTTTGCATATAATCAGAAGAATGGGTACCTGAAACGTGAAGCAAGAGAGAAAGAAACAGAAAAGAAATGAGAGAGACATGTCTTTTCGTGGTAAGAAAATCTAACAAACACCATAGCTTTATTTTTCAAATTGTATATATCTTGAGACGTTTTAAAAGTCTTTTTAATGGAACTCTAATGACTCATCAAACATCAAAGGTTGTGATATTACTTATTCTTTTTTCTGCGTAGGTTGTGTATTACTTGTTTTGTATTTTTTTGGTTTCATTGTGCTCATCTCTTCTACTATTTTACTATTTTGGAGAGTCACCGAGGGACCGATTCTCTTTCGTGTGTAAATCATGGGCTTCGTGGTAAATTTAAGACCCACAGTAGAAACAGCCCAAATAGCATTAGTGGAGGACGCAAAAAGCAACTTGAAATTGGCAGTGTACCCAATTACTTTTTTGCCATTCAATAATCCTCAGAGAGCTTGACCATCAGGAACTTGAAGGGAAAAAAACAGCATTGAAGGAGGCAAAAGCACCACGATGCAAGCGTATACTCTACCACATACAAACACACCTGCGCCGGTGATTATTATTAGACTCTGGGGAGAGAGGTGTCAGTCAGTATCTCTTTAATTCAGTTTTGGCCGTTCCTGACCGTACGATCAAAACGATGTAACCTTATAAGTAGCCGACACCCTCTGATGAGACAAGGACTGGTCTAGTTCCTTTTGGCAAGTCCTCAGTGGGGTCGTATTCGGGTTAAGATCACAGCGCGATGAAGTGAGAGATGCCACCTGTATTATCCACTGAAATGACGAAATCACCCTCGATCAGGCGACGATCTGATCTGCGCGAGGACGCGGGAACGGCCAGGAACGTGACAGGGGAGAAAGAGCGTAGTTACAAAGATTGCGTCGGGGCGCGTGATGCGTGAGTGACGTGACAAAAGTACGATGAAAGGCTGTGGCAGTCTGGCAGAGGCAGGCAGCGCCCGCGTAAAAGTCGAGGGGTCTCTGCGAAAATCGCCTTTAGTCATTAGTCCTGGCTTGTTTCTTTATCGATGGACCCTTTTTTTTGCCTATGTAAGCATGCTTTTTGCACGCGTACAGACGCGCTTCCATCAAAAAGCTCGTGATCTGCCAGTTTCTGATCGGGGGACCGTGGGAGTGAAAAATAAAAATAAAAAAGAGAGTAATTCGAAATGAGTCGAGCATGAGGAGGATTCGGGGGAGAATTATAATTTTGTGAGAGTTTAGTGAAAAAAATAAGAAGAGAAGTAGAATTTGATAGGATTGCGTTACTTGTGTTTGCAAGCGAAAATCCTGAAATAGTACTAAAATTTTACCGTGGTTTGCATTTGCAAACGCGTCTGAAATGGCTCGGTAATAATGGTTTACACGATGGTGTGTTGCTGGCTTCGTACAAGCCATCGAAGAAGATGCTTTTTACAGTAACCAAGGGTCCAAGAGTGAGGTGAGTCAGGTGACTCGTGATCACCGGGGGACGATAGATTAGTGGTACTGAGCTTTGATTAGGATTTAAGAGTGATGTCTAAGAAATTTTTAACCTTGAGCTTATATTGTTCAAGTGATTTCCATGTAAAGAATAATTTTGAGTTTAGGTGGTTGTAAGAAATAAAATTTAAATTTAGATAAGTGAGACAAGCTTTAAGTGATTCGGTCCATAAGACCTACATTCACTGTTGGAAGGCTCAATGGACTAATATGTATTCTCACTAGTGATTCAAAAGGTTACATAGGGATTTATTTATACGCCGTTAGTTTCAATTGCCCACATTGTTTTAGCAATGTGGGACTACATTTTCAACACTCCCCCGCAAACTCAAAGTGGACCCACCTTGAGTTTGGACTTACAAAAAATAGGAAAAATAAAATTGTCGAGCTCTGCCGGGTGGTTTTCGGGCTCTGCCGGATGGTTGTCGGTCTCTGTCGGTGGTTGCCGGGCTCTGCTGGTTGTTGACGGGTTATGCCGGACGGTTGCCAGTCTGAAACCTTGAGATGCAAGAAAGTAACCTGACTAATACCGAAAACCTTGCTCTGATACCATGTAAGAAATAAAATTTAAACTTAGATAAGTGAGACAAGATTTAAGTGGTTTGGTCCATAAGAACTACATCCACTGTTGGAAGGCTAAATGCACTGATTTGTTTTCTCACTTAAGAAAGTAACCCGACTAATACCGAAAACCTTCTACTGATTTTTTTTTTCCTTTTTTTCACTTTTTTTTTGTAAGTTCCCTTTTAATTTTACTCAACGTGAATCCACATTGATCTTGGTTAAATATTTCTTTTTTATTTTTCTTTGGGTTTTATTTATTTTTTTCTAATCTTTAGATTTTATTTTTGAAGCGATGATGTTGCAGGTGGTCCGTTAGAAACATACAGCCTCTTCTTATTAATGCTCATTGTCCAATTCGATACTCCTTTTTGGGTTTTTGAGGTAGGGAAACTCCATAATTGATGTGCAAAGAAAGTACTTAGGCTGACAAGAAAAAGATGCTTCTTTTGGAGGGTCCCATCGCTGAGCCTCACTTGGCTAATTTCAAGAAAGTAGGACTACTTTGGATCCATCAATTTTGTGAGAATCTAACAGCTTTCAAAAATTTTACTCCCACTACCCCTTATCCGTTATCAGGTAGGTTCGTTTTCAGAATATTTGTAATATGTTAAATATTTTGAAATTTTTTAAATGATATTGAAATTAAATTGAAATATTTGTAAAATTATTAAAAATAATAATTATTTATAAAAAATAATAAAATATTATATTAAAATACGTATATTTTATAATATTTAGATAAAAAAATTGTAACTACAAAAATTGTAGGTATTTAATAACGTCACTCGTGCATAAGTAATAATCTGGAATTTATTACGCCACAAAAGATATATCTGTACCCAGCAATTACCCCCGCGTAAGAGACAAAACTGACACCGCCGCTGTTAAAAATAGTCAAAAGAATAATTAGTGGTTTGGTTCATGCAAATTATAATTAACCATGATTTTTGCCATGGGGTTTGCCCGATGGTGCACGTGCGTGCTTGCCATCCTTTCATTCATTATGATCTGTTCGCTCAAACTTATCCATTTTGGATAATACAAGAGATTGAGAAAAAGGCCGACTGACTCCCACTAAAAAGAGATGCCCGAAAAATTATTTGTAGCGAGAAAATGGAAATACCCAACTAAAGCTCTGTGAACACATGCATCTATCGCCAAAGGGTAGAGATTTGGATCTATATGGTTTCCTAAAATGGGTAACCTGGTAACATCCCAGAATTCCACCGGGACATTGGAACCAGGACGAGGTCGAAAATAGGAAGAGCCACGGGCGGCCCAACATCCATGTAGCTTCGTGACCTCCTATAATGGAGCTGTCTATTCTTAACCAAGATAAAAGTACCGGTCAAGAAGACAAGAACAATCAGAAAAATATGAACAAACAAGCAAAATCAGTAATGGAAATTTCTCTTTTTTATTTTTCAATTGAGAGATTCATCCACGATCTTGAGACTATAATCACTATCTAAATTTAAAGGAATAAAGTGTGGCAAGAAAATCTGACCAATGAGATTGGTATTGGGTCATATTTCCGGAAACCGGGAGGTGCTTGAAAATCGTGCTGGATAATTTCCAAATACCATCCTGATAATAATAATGTTAAGAATATGCCAAAAATTGTTAAGAATATCGCACCTTTTTCTTTCCTTGTTTGTTGGGAAAAATTACAAAGCCCACTCCTTTAGTGGGGGATGGGACAGACGCAAAAAGCTTTAAAGCTAGGCAAAAGGGAAAGGAGAGAACGTTGCCATCCCACGCTCCAGCAGACGCAAGTGCCTGCACGCCCCACTCATAGCCAGCCCAGCCCAGCCCAGACCAGCCAAGAAGCTGCCTCCCGCGACTTCCAAACTTCTTGATCAAAGGACTTATCTACAAATATTAGGGCATTTTCGTTTTTAAAAATATTTTAAAATAAATAACATTATATATATATACAAAATGAATATCTAAAATTTTAAAAATTCAGGATACTTTTTACACAATTTTTAACATTTTTTTATACAAACTCAAATATCATTTTTTGAAAAATTATAACAAATATTTTCACTATGTATTTTTTCATCTAATTCAAATATTTTTTATTAAATAATTACATCAATTCATTTCTCTGCAACTTTTACAAACTTCAATAAAAATTAAATATTTTTAAAAAAATTTCACCAATTTTTTACATAAAAATGTATAAAATTTCAATTAACATAAATATTCATAATTATATCGAAATTTTAAAAATCTTTAGAAAACTAACGTCCGAAGCTTATCAACAATTGAGAGGATGATCAGTTGTGTTGTTTTTTGAGAATTTTTTGTATTTTGAGAATTTTTAAGTGATGTTAATTTTATTGGTATGCGTGTTGTAGTTATTTTTATGTAGTGTTAGAAATGATGTTTGGTTGTAAAAAAATTTGTATTGTTGAAAATTTTAAAAAAATCTTGAAAGATTAAGAAGTGAGACCACTCCTATGTTGGATGGAATAGAAGATGAGTTTCTTTTAGAAGATTAAGAAGTGAGACCACACCTGTATTGGAGGGAATAGAAGACGAGTTTCTTTTATAAGATTAAGAAGCTATTCAGTTAAAAAAGAAAGAAGCTTTCTTTCTTTTTGAACATAAGCTTATAAAAGAAACTCGTACTCTATTCCCTCCAACATAGGAGTGGTCTCACTTCTTAATCTTAGAAAAGAAACTCAGACTGAGTTTGCACTAAATATTTCACAAAATATTTACCAACTCCTAATAAAATATTACAATATAATCTATCTCTCATTAAAAAATATAAAAAAAATTACATCTCACTTCACTTTTTCACTAAACTCAATACTAACACTAAGGTTATGTTTGTGTTGAAAAATTTTTGGTATTGGGTTTAGTGTTTATATTGAGTTTAGTGAAAAAGTGAAGAAAGATGTAATTTTTTATATTTTTGTATGAGAGAGAGATTATATTGTAATATTTTATTGTGAGTTAGTGAAATATTTTGTAAAATTTTTAATGCAAACGCACCTAAATTCAATACCAACAATTTTACAACATAAAGGTAACCCCTCGTTCTTCTACTCTCCACACAGGAGCGGTCTCACTTCTATCACGAGTTTGATTAGATTCTAGAGCGAGTTTATTTTATCTTATCGGACTCGGTACGGCTTCTTTCTTCTGCTACAAGATTCAGACCCACCATTTCTCGTATATACGGAAACTTTATATGCAGAAAGAGAACTGTGTACAACGGTGTCAAAGTGGCGCGTGGGATTAGAAACTTTCCACTATAAGATAAAAGCACCGAGCGAGTTATAGCCAATTGGGCATCGAGTGGTAACCCGTTTTGTCCGGGCTACTCACTAGACCCACCACTATAGGTCCTAGTTCTTTTTTTTTTTTCTACGTCTAGTCCTCTAGTTCGGTTCTTCACAATTGATGGCTCTGGCCTCTGCTGAAGGACCTCCTCTTTTCTATTACCGTGACACTTATGTCCGCGTACCGCTCATTGTCAATTTTACCCTTCGTTTGCCAACCACGACTCTTTTTTTTTTTCTTTTTCTTTTTATATAATTGCTTGTAAATAATAGGTAGAATATTTTCTTCTAAGGTAAGGCTCAATTCTAATATGATTCTTAGGGTTTATTTCGTTTTGAATTGATCCTTGAAAAAACTTTGTATCTTGTCTTGGAGTAGTCACTTCGTCAGCTCTGTTGTCCCTGTTAACAGAATAAATCTCATGTGATTAATAAAAATACATTACCATCAATCGCAAACAGTCACATGTTCCCATGTCACTTAAATTACCGAGTTTGACGGATTATTGTTAATTTAAAATTCACATTAAATTATCTACGTCACTAAGACCTAAAATGTCAACTCATAATACCATGATGAACATATCTTTTGTACTGACAACTCATCCCGAGTGAATTGAAGTTATCTTACTACTTGTGATTGGTAGTGATGTATCTTCATTAACTACGTGAGATTTATTCTATTAATAGAAATATATAGAGAACTGACTTAACGAAATGATCACTTAGGAGTCGAGGGGGCAGCGTGAAATCGTTTATGTTTCTAACCCCATAAAAGTAAAGTGTGAAGCAAGTATTTGAACTTAAAATCTCTACTCAGATACAACCGTCTTAAATTACTATTTCTACCGAAAATTTAAAATGATATTTTAATTTAATTATTGGTCTCTATAATCAAAGTTTTACCCAACCAATCTAACACTTAAAAGTGATATTTGGTTATGAAAAAAATCAACTTAAACAAAAATTAAAATTTCTACGACCAAACATCAAAATCTCAAAATTTTCATATAAATTTCAACATATTTACATACTAACTTCAATATTTTATCATAAAAAATAACTGTATCAAATCTTCTCATTATTTTTTCATTAAAAAAATTACATAAATGTTCTCTCTTCTTACATTTTAATAAACTCTAATAAAAATTATTATATAATCAAACATTCTTAAATTTTTTCATCAACTTTCTATAAAATCCCCATAAAAAAGACATTCTCAGAATTTTCTCCTACGTAACAAATTTTTACTTGCCAGATATCACCTAAATACGATTTTCAGTTATAAATGTCGATACCCATGGCACAAGACTTTGATAATGACATGTGGGTTCAAATAACAATTAGGCTAAAATGCTCCGTACGTTCCTGGGGTATGATCATTTCCCAACTTAGTCCTTAGGGTATGAATTTCCCTTAAAAAATCCCTGGGGTTTGGCCCTATTCTCCGAAGAGTCCTGCCGTCAACTAAATGGATGGAAATGCACACGTGGAAACTGACATGCAGATTACCAACCAATCGCAGTGTGACACGTGTCAGTGAATAAAAATAAAAGTTTTTAAAAAAAATTAAAATTTAATAAAAAAAGTATTTTTTATTATTAAAAAAAAAGATAGAGGGGAAGGATCAGATCTGATCCTTCCCCGGTGAACCACCGGCCGGTGGGTATTTTGGCCGCCCACGGGGGGAGGAGAAATCCTCCCCCACCGGCGTGGCTGGGGGACCTCCCTCAGCCCCGGGCGCACCCAGACCACCGCCCGGTGGAGGAGGGCTCCCTCCGCTGGCCGCCCATGCCTCCTCCACCGGGCGGTGGTCTGGGGCGGCTGGGGGACCTCCCCCATCCCGCGCCCGGGGTGGGGGAGGTGGCCTCCTCCCTCCGCCGGCCGGTGGAGGTTCACCGGGGAAGGATCGGTCCGATCCTCTCTGTCTTTTTTTTTTAATAATAAAAAATACTTCTTTTATTAAATTTTAATTTTTTTAAAAAAAATCTTTTATTTTTTATTCACTGACACGTGTCACGCTGCGATTGGTTGGTAATTTGCATGTCAGTTTTCACGTGTGCGTCGTCAGCCACGTGTGCATTTCCGTCCATTTAGTTGACAGCAGGACTCTTCGGGCAATAGGGCCAAATCTCAAGGATTTTTTAAGGAAAATTCATACCCTAAGGACTAAGTTGGGAAAGGGTCATACCCCAGGAACGTACGGAGCATTTTAGCCTAACAATTAATTACGACTTCCTTCGGTTTTAAATAAAGTGAATAAAGAGCAGCGACATTCTCAATTGGTTGCAATTAGCAATGAGAAACGGGGTTGAAATGTGAATTATTTTTTTTTAACGGCTAGAATGATCACTGGTTGTTGAATAATGTAATTCAATTGACACGCATAACACCTTCAGCAGCAGCAAAATTAAGTTTTGATTCAAATCAGAAAAAGGTAATTTGTTTCATATTTATTCCCTAATTTTTTTTTTTTGTGATGAATAGAAACTCAATCTTACAGGTTCACCGAAATGTAAGCAAAGTCAAAACTTGGGCAACCTCGGCAAAAGGGAGTTAAGAAGTGTTTGGGAGGGGGGGGGGGGTTTGAATGATGCGAAGAAAAAGTAAGTTGTGTTTGCTAACAAAATTTCACAAAATTTTTCATCAACTCACAATAAAATACTACAATATAATCTCTCTCCCCCATCAAATTATAACTTTTCACTACAAAAAATATAAAAAATTACCTCTCTCTTCACTTTTTCACTAAACCCAATACCATCACTAAACTCAATACCAACAATTTTACAACACAAACATACCCATAATCCACACTGAAGAGAGCAGGCTGATGTTCGTTCGTCACTTTTTTTTTAGGATTTATCATCAAAATATTATAAAATACATGTATATCAATATAATATTTTATTTTTATTTTTAAAAATTAATTTTTTAACAATTTCTCGCATCACAATACATAATCTAAATATTCACGATTTTTATCATAATCGTAGTGATTTCTTCCGGACTAATATGCCGCTATTTTGATTTGGCAAGCAAGTACCGGTCCCAAAAATCTGCCATAAATTATCCCATCTAAGTTCAAATGGTATGGTATGCTACCTAACATTTGAGATGAACAAAAAAGTTAGTCCCGTGTAAAGAAAGAATTCTACCCCAGTAGCCTTTCAAAGTTAACCATTGTAGACTACTTTCTTGGGTATGGGTAAACGGTAAACGCCAACACGAAAAATTAGGAAACATATCGGAAAGCAGAACACATAAAAAATAAGAAAAAGAAAACTGTCCCTCCATCACTCAGTGCTAGACATTGGTCTGAAATGAAACATGCCCATAGAGCAAGAAGATAAACAACATGTGAGAGAATTTTGTGATAGCTGCCTTTAATATAAGAGGATTTTTTCCTCCCTAAAATAATGACATAGTAATGGTCCAGCTTACAGAGATGAAAGAAGCAGATCGAATCAAATGTCTTCAAAGAATTCTCATTTGCCTTAAAAAGAGCAAAGAAACAAAAGTCTTAAAAGAACAAGATTTGTATAATGGGATCATTGGGATGGTGCCTAACATTTGAGTTTAGAGAATTTAGAGGGATTCCAAAGTCGGTCCCCCCAAAATGATTTGTATAATTAGAGGAGATTAAGGAAGGGGATAGTAGTGAGATTTGGGGCAGTAGAAGGGGACAGAATAGACATCCGCCCGGAAATACAGGGAGACCGTACATAGATCCCTTCTTTTCAGTTCGTGATATAAATTAACCAACACAGTACAGTCCTACCCATCTCGCTCTCTCTCTCTCTCTCGCTTTCTCTCGAGCTCTCACTGCCACACAGCACACCCAGCAGTCGCAGCGTTGCAGCAGCAGTGCTGCAAAAAGCTCAGTCTTCAGACGAGAAAACAAAAGCGAAAACCCGAGACCCACCAAAAACGGAGTGATAAAAGATAAAAGAAAACAGGAAACATCCCAATGTTAAAATCCAATGCTTTTGGTTCCATTTAACCCACGCACCATTAAAGCTTTTCATTTTGATTTGATAGCGAAGAAACCCATTTCACCCCATTTCACTTGCGCTCAGAAAGTAGAAACGAACAGAAAAAAAAAAGAAATTATACGAAAAAGAGGGAGGCCTTTTTTTTTTTTTTTTTCTCTTTTTGAAGCTCCACAAGCTTCTTTTTAGGAATGCCAAAGTCACACTTGCTTCCTTCCCCACCTCTTAAAAATGCAGGCATGACCTCTGTCTCTTCTCTCCTGCACTACAGTTCTCATTTCCCTAAAGCGCTCTCTTTCAGCTTCGGGTTTGGCTTATTATCTGTTCCACACTTCAGGGGCTTTTGAACTCATGGGTCTGATCGATCTCAACACGACTGAGGAGGACGAAACGCCGTCCTCAGGTTCCTCCGCTTCGTCCTGTTGCTCTGCCTCAGCTTTGAGCGCTTCTGCTCCGGCTTCGTCGGTGTGTCTGGAGCTGTGGCACGCGTGTGCGGGCCCACTGATTTCGCTGCCGAAGAAGAATAGTGTGGTGGTGTACTCCCCACAGGGACAATTGGAACATGTTCCGGATTTTCCGCTTGCAGCCTATGATCTCCCTCCCCACGTGTTCTGTCGCGTTGTCGATGTTAAGCTCCATGTAAGCACCTATATGAAGCATTATCGTCGTGTGGATATATATGTTTAAGTCCGTGTGTGTTTGAATATGGTGTGTTTGTTGTGGAACTGTTGTTGGTAAGTGAACACTGTCGGTTGTAAAGGTTTGGGTTTTGTGCATTTTGTTTTGTTTTTGATTGTTTCCCGAGAAAATGGAGCCCGGGGGTGGGGGCAGATGTGGAGAGTCTTGTTTCCTATGTTTTTGCTCAGCTCAACTCGACTCTACCAACTTAATGCGGAAGACTCAGCTGATTTAAGATCTTTATTTCGTTTTTCTTGCTTTTATGTTTGGGATTAAAAGGAAGAAAAGTACTGTCCTAATTTTCTTCGGTGTATTTCTTAAATGATGGTTTCTTGTGGCTCAATGGAGTGCTCAAAAAAGTTATTTTCTTGTGGATTTGATGCGAAATCTGTTCTTTGGGGCAGGCGGAGGAGGGTACCGATGAGGTTTATGTTCAGGTGGCATTGGTTCCTGAAACCAAGGTGAGCTTTCTTAAGATTTTGCGCATTCTTTTCGCCAATGAAATGCAGAGAAGAGGAATGTAATTGAGTTTTCATTATGTCCGACTTGAATGATGGAATGTGACTTCAAGTCCGCTGTGAGGCTTTGCTTGATATTGCTCCTTTGCTTTATAGATTTGAGTGTTATCTCGCTTGAAGGCCCAAACAACAAAAATAAGACTTTCAGCTTCATTTCTAGGCGTCTACCTTCCATTGACATATTTTGATTGAGAGTTTTGTTTCTGGACGTCATGCATAAAGTTTTATGTTTTTGTGCTTGACATGTTTAATTTCTTAGAGGTAATTTTGTATCGATTGGATTGTCATTGCATACAGCAATTAGAGCAGAAACTGCGAGAAGGCGAAATTGATGCAGATGGAGAAGAAGAGGATGTTGAAGTAGCTGCTAAGTCGTCCACACCCCACATGTTCTGTAAGACACTTACTGCTTCTGATACCAGCACCCATGGAGGCTTCTCCGTCCCTAGACGAGCTGCCGAGGACTGCTTCCCTCCCCTGGTAATTTTAGTTGCTCTTTTCCTTCTCCCGTGTTACGGAATCACCTAGTTTAATTGATAAACTCCCTTGTTTGAATGCACACCTCTTGTACGTGCTTCTGTCTAATTCTTCTTTTACATGGTGTATGAGCTGACGTAATTTGGTACTGCAGGACTATAAGCAACAAAGGCCTTCTCAAGAGCTCGTGGCAAAGGATCTGCATGGCTTGGAATGGAGGTTTCGACATATCTACAGGGGTAAGACTCAAGTATCGGATATATATTAGTGCTCCATTTGTTGGGAGATGTCTCAATTGGTGAAGTAGTGACGTACTTATTGGAACTCTGATTCTCTTTACTCATGCGTGGTTTGAGCAGGGCAGCCGCGACGACATTTGCTGACCACTGGCTGGAGCGGTTTTGTAAACAAGAAGAAGCTTGTCTCTGGAGATGCTGTTCTGTTTCTTAGGTACAATGGTTTCACGATGAGAAAAATTTTAGATGTCACCGACTACTCTTAACTAATATTTATCCCAGGGGGGAGGATGGAGAATTGCGACTGGGAATTAGACGAGCTGCTCAAGTTAAAGGTGGTGGCACTCTTCCAACTCTCTCTAGCCAGCAGATGAATCACGGTTCTCTGATGGATGTGGCTAATGCACTATCTGCGAGAAGTGCCTTCAACATTTTCTACAACCCAAGGTATTAAGCTGCTCTCTTCCTTCCTCTCTACCAGTTTTCTCCCTGTAGTTTCCTTTACAGGGGCAGAGAATAGACTGTCAATAACCAGAGGAAAGGGGCAATTCATGTAATATTAATTAGAAAGCAGCTACATCAAGCATGTAAAATCTTAGATATTTTTTTTTACCATATGGGTTGAATCTCGAAGCCCTAAGGTTAGAAGTTGACAAAAATTATCTGAAAGGATCCATATCCTTGTTTCCACCATGAGTTCCCTCCAAGCACCATAACCAACCCCCCCTCCCCCGCCCCCGTCTTGTCTCTTTTCACTCTGTATCACGTTTATTCTTATGATTCTTCTCCAGTTCCAAGTGTTATCAGGAGTACGCTTTTCTCTTACTACATGAATGAGCCTTAAAAAGTACTCCCTCCATGCCAGCATTATCAGCAATGTATTCCCACATCTTCTGTAGAATGACTTCTCCCTCCACTGCCATGCTACCATGGCCAACATACTCCCACCTGTTCTCTCAAGGATATCCATGAGTGTAGTCTTAAAACTTGAATTATGTGTTGCTAAATATGTATGACCATATTTCAATAGGCTCATTCATCTATGTAGTGTGCTGCTATCCTCTTTGTTGCTCGGTCCTATTTCTATTATATTAAGCTTCTTGGGTTTTAATTTGAGGTTTATCTGGTACGACATTCAACTCACGGGCATTGTCTATACTTGTCAAGTGTTTATAAATGAATATGCTTATGCATCCAGAAAGAAGAACCAAACTTCCTTTCTAACTATTTGGTTTTAGCTCAGTAGCTTCTGGTTCATGCTTGGTTATCTTGGACATATGAGTCATTTTGTCTATGCTTTCCAAGTCTAAAGTTTTCTCTCTCTAGTAGGGCCAGCTCATCAGAATTCGTTATACCTCTCCGTAAATTCTTGAAGAGCCTGGACAATTCTTTTTCGGTTGGCATGAGGTTCAGAATGCGCTATGAAGCAGAAGATACAGCCGAGAGAAGGTTAGGCGTGTTGTACTTATTCCACTTAAGATACCTTAAACCAACAAAATCAAATTGATATCTCCATCCCCCCCCCCCCCCCCCCCCCCGAACACTCTTTTGGCCAGATACACAGGGCTTATAACTGGAATAAGCGACATGGATCCTGTTAGATGGCCTGGTTCAAAATGGAGATGCATAGTGGTATGAATTTATAACAGAACTTGATCAAATTTATGTTGACTTTTTGTTTTTATCCTTTTGGAAGAATCATGCGAGGGTTGTGCATCTAGATTGGTTTGGGGGTATTCTAAATTTCTAATCCTTTATACTGCACATTGTGTCCTGTCTGCTTTCTTAAAATCGGGCTTATGCTGTTGTCTTCTGCCATTGTACTTGCAAATGATTTTACTTCTTCAGCCAATGTAGCTTTCTATTTGAATCAGGAGAATTAGTTATTCAGTTATTGCTTTCTGTGAAATCATTAGATGCTTTCCTCATATCTAATATCCCTTTTTGCCCTCATTTGGTCATATTTTTTAGTCACAAGATTCTTTCATTGATGTAAAACGGGATATTTTTTTTCTAACCGGATGTCCGGATCAGCATATGTGCACTTCGACTAATTCCGAGTTCTCTGCAGTCCTGTTGTGCCACACAATCCAGGCAATTATTTAGCCAAAGGCCCTAGGGGTGGCCCCAAAGGGTGTAAAATGGGATTGTCTCTATTAAAAGGTGACTAGGAACTGGCTTATCTATTCTCTAGAACTGCCAGGTGCTGCTGGTATAGTCTACACGTTTCTGATAAATTAGGACTTTGATTTTCTTGGCAGACTGCGAAGTTGTAATGATCGTGAATTTATGCACTGTTATTATTATCCAGTGTATTGATGTGATTTTGCTATTTTTCCTTTGGCATGTATAGTCATTTTGTCAGAAGTGCTAATAGTCTGTTGAGTTCTTCTTTGTGGATCATTTGATATGATTGGTTGTTTGCTTCTGTGCACCGAGTTGTCTTAATACTTAAAATATGAGATTACTGGAGAGTATGCTGTATTTGATTTGACCAAACATGTTGGCTCCTTTTTGCAGGTAAGGTGGGATAATGTAGAGCCTAGGCGTAACAGGGTTTCACCCTGGGAAATTGAGCCATCTGGTTTTCTTTCCAGTTCCACTAGCCTGATGGTACCTGGTTCAAAAAGGACCAGGATAGGATTGCCCTCAGCGAAATCGGAATTTCCAACTCCCAGTAGGATCTGCATTACAATAAAATGTTTCATTCCAATTGTCTCTTCCATCTCCACAGGACATAATTGACTGGTCTTATGGTCCTTTAACAGATGGGATTGGAGCATCAGACTTTGGGGAATCTTTAAGCTTCCAGAAGGTCTTGCAAGGTCAAGAAATTTTGGGTTTTACACCTTATGATGGTGTTGATACTCAGAATCAGTATCCATCTGAATCAAGAAGGGGTTTTCCTGGTTCGAATGGTTTTGGGATTGCTGCAAAAATAGATGGTGGTAGAAACTCAAGCGTAAATTCTGATATCTCCTTCAAAGGCATGGGCTTTAGTGAATCTTTCCGATTCCATGAGGTCTTGCAAGGTCAAGAAATATTTCCCAGCTCGCCATATGGAAGAGCCCCAACCACAAATGGCGCTCATGACAATGGTGGCTTGGGAATCTTTGATGGTGTTCAAGTGTTGAACTCGAGGAATGGATGGTCTGCCATGATGCAGGGAATGAATAAACATGTGCACCCATCTGTCCCACCTATGCAAGTTTCATCTCCGTCATCTGTTTTAATGTTACAGCAAGCAATTAATCCTGTTTCAGCCTTGGGTTCAGTGTATAAATTCAATAATCTGGAGAAGCAGAGAATTAGTAACCAGAGTTTTTCTGTTTCTGAAACACCTGGGGGAGATCTTCTAACATCCACACCTTACCAGGGTGGCATATGTGGGAAAGATCAGGGAGGCATGAATTCTTCTAGTTTTGACCAAAATCGACCGGGTATTACACTCCCTCCTCTCGCAACTCAGTCCATTTTTGGGGGCAATCAGAATCTACCTTCCTCTTGTAAAAGTAGCTGCAGACTCTTTGGGTTTTCACTGACGGAGGAAGGACGTGTTGCAAATACAGAGAACCCCACACCTGCTTCATCTCCATTGAATTCTGGAGCTTCTTTTCTGCCTCGTGCTGGGGACCAGTGCCATCTGAAGTCGCCGCTGATGACCATTGCAGTTGGAAGCAATTGTACCAAAGTAAGGAATGTCTGTGCTGTAAGAGATATGCTTTTTGATATTGCATTGTAGCGTACTATTGTATGGTAGGAACAGCAACTTTGCATGCAGGGCAGTGTTGTCGACAGGAAACTGGTCTTCCTAAGCTAGACAGGCGTGATTATCGGATAATGGATTGGAGCTGAATTTGGATGGCCTTTTTCCCTAGTGCAGGGGAAATTGTGCGAATTTGTATTGGCAAAACTCTGAGAGAATGGACGCTTGATGGAGATGATCCATGTAGTTGCTGAGTATAATTGTTCAAAATCTGATTTTAGATTTTTGGATTGTTTTGTCATTCAGCATCAAGCCTGAAGATTGTGTTTTACATCATTTAAATGGTGAATGGCTCATGTATTGTAGGAGGCTCATAAGAAAGTGTTGGCATAGGTGTGGCTGGTACTAAAATTTCCTGGTATTGGGTAGGCATTTAATTTCACGTGCAAAAGATTTCCCACTAGTCTAATTTCGGGTTCAAAACCTATGATCCATAATTGTTACAGGCTCCTATTCCTGTTATCAAGTAGATGCTTTGAATTTGTCTTTCTTTCCATTGGCATGCCTTTTTTGCGTCCTGATCTATTGGCACTGGGTCTTTTGGTCTAGATTCTCCCCTCATGGTTGATAAGAGCTATTGACAACGTTTTGCAGGAAATTCTGCAATCTTTTGTCAAGGCCTATGATATTTACTAGGACGTAGTACTGGCCCGAGGTTTCAGAAGAAGATGCGTGTAATTTCCACCGATTTGTGTACCGCCACTGGTGTGATTTATCCTGTGAGTCTGTAATTATCTTTCTTTCAACTTCCAAGAGTAGTTTAGGTTAATCTAGTCTATTAGGTCTTCTGATGATTGTACTCATTGGACAAGGGTCTGTTCTAACTGATCAGACTCTACCCACGTAAACTCATTTGTTCCAGTCTTGTGTGCTACATTTCGATCCGTTTATGCTTTTCTTAGCATTTATTAATGGTCGTGCTGATTTCTCTTGTTTAGAACCGCATGCTGTCTCTCAAGTACTTTTGCTTCATATTGGCTTGCTGGCCAATTTTTCTTCTATCTGAAGGCATAGTGGGTGTAGTGCGAGTTGGGGAGTTATAATGTGTCAGGGTTTCTTGTGATTGTCTTGGTTCCATCCTCTTACTGCTTCAGTTATAATCCAGATATCCATTTTTTTGACCCTGTCGACGAAATGTTAAATGGTTAGATGCTTTTGTTTGAAGCTACCAGTGGTCTCGTAGATTCCACGATAATTGGGATTTGGAACTCTTAATCCTCTGCAGATTATATTGACAAGGTAGATGGTACTTTTCGAGTACTTGTTCGTCTGCATGAATATATTATTCATACGCGGAAACGTTAGGTCAAAAGAGATGGGAACTCCGAACTCGTGCACTTGTTATGGTCAAAATCCTTGTACCTCAAATTTCAAACCAATGTGTTCTTAGTTCTGGCCCGACTTCTATTGACGCGGTGCGCGGGTGCCACAGCTACGAGCATGGAGCAGTAGGTTCCGCATTATTATTTGTGTTGTTTTGTCGAAGTCAGCGCTTGGCGGTGCTTGCGAATCGAAGGGAACTACAACAAACGCGTTGCGTTAAGCCGGTAACGTCAAAATGTGAAAGCTTTCTAGTCCAAGGTACCAAGAGAAAGGGGATCTAAAATCCATAAAATCTCACTCGCGTCAAATTTGTGGCACCCACAAGCTCCTGATGGACAATCTCTCTTGTCCTGACTCCTGATGGGCGAAAATAAAAAAGCCCCGAGCTCAATCTTTCTCCAATCAACGCGTATCGCGTGAAAATGCAAACTTGTTCTTCTACGTGTCAGGACAAAAACTCTGTTCTTTCTTTCTCTTGTTCACATTCTAAGGAGTGATACCTAAGCTTTTGCAGCAATAATGTCCTTATGATGGACCGCCAGCACATGGGGGAGTGGCCTATAAGGGTACTGTTACAATTAATTTTGCGGGATACGTGCAATATTCTGCGTGTGTACGGTTTTAGTGGGGAGTTTGGATTAAGATCCTTAATATATTTAAGGTAATTTTATAATAGGTTTCTTATAATCATAATCATTCATTTAAAAAAAAATGATTTTGCTATTTTAGCCTCTCTTTTGTCTGTTTATACACCTTTACGTTAATGATTCCGTACTAGAATGGAATAAGGGGGGACATGGCGCAGCCAATGAAGGAAGAAGTATTTTGACTAGTAGAAGTATGGAAGTGCTTAGGAAGCGAGGTGCCAGGATCCAGGTCCGCACAGACTACAGTAACCCACAATTGCCCCCTGGACTTGTAATAAAGCAGCACTTGGGCGTCCAAATAGCAAAGACCCCCTTCAAATTACACTAGATACGAGAGATCAGAAAGAGAAGAATGGCGGAGGAGGAGGTAACAACTGCTGTTGAACGCACACTAGAAATAACGCCGACGTGGGCTGTGGCAACTGTGTGTTTCATCTTGATACTTGGTTCCCTTCTTATTGAGCGGCTGCTACATCTTTTGGCCAAGGTATACCTGCATACCTGCTATTTCGCTTGCATGGATGACCTTTTCTCCCGCAGGTATAACTATAACCAATCTTGTACCTTTGATTGGTGGTACTTACCCGTAGTGCTTTTCTCTTTTTATGCAGTACTTCACCAAGAAAAGGAGGAAGTCCCTCATTCAGGCGCTCGACAAGATCAAGTCGGGTGAGAATCCAAATATTGTGGTCAACTGTTAGATGGCATAATGTTTTGCTTTCTTAGGATAGTTGTTAATTGTAGTAGACTCTCCTTTCTTTGCAGAATTGATGCTGTTGGGATTTCTATCATTGTTGTTGAATGTGTGCGAAAAAACAATAGCAAAAATCTGTATTCCAAAGAGCGTTGGTGAATCATTTCTTCCTTGCGAGAACACGACTGCAAGTGACACTGAGGAAGAAACAAAATGCGCGGAGCAGGTATGAAGCAAATAATCAAAACCAGAGGAACATACAAGATTGTTTTCCAAATGTCATGTGCACCCACAGATTACTTTTCGAATAAACTGAATTTCGAGCTTGAAGTTGATGGTCGTGTTGGAAAGCTTATTCCAAAAATGTCTTCTGTTGGCATCAAGAAGAATTGCGTTATAGAATTGATCGCATGCAAACAGAGAGAAGCATGGATACACGCACCTAAACAGAGCTTGCACCTGAAGAATTTTTCTCTTTGAACTTTGCATTCATAATTTTTTTTTTAAAATTTAGGTAAATTTATTTAGTTGTTTTTTTTGGTTTATTGAACAGGGAAAGGTCTCCTTCTTATCAAGGAACGGTGTTGATGAACTGCAGTACTTAATCTTTGTGCTAGCCTTCTTCCATATATTCTCTTGCGTTCTCACGTTTGGTCTTGGGATGGCAAAGGTAATTTCCTTTATCTTTCCTGGTCTTTAAAACCTAGAGCTTTGTTTCACTTTTTTGAACATCTCCTTCTAGGTTGGGGGTGGGGGACTTGGTTGTTTAGCTTTTGACTTTCACAAGCGCGCAAAACAGCTTAAAAATAGCATCAACAGTGAAAAGGAAAAATTGTAAACGGAATCACTCAAGTATGAACTTTGACAAAAACTCTACTAGATATTTTAAATGGGAATGCTGGACAGTTGTTTGCCATGTTGGCTAGCTGCACAGTCCTACTTTTCAGTTTTGTGAATCTTTCCTTTCTCTTTCCAGATGAGGAAATGGGAGTCTTGGGAGGCAGAAACCAGAACATTGGAATATCAATTTTCGAATGGTAAGAATTGGTGGCTATCTATCTAGAATCTGGTCCGGTGAACAAGTCCTTGTGGACCCTATTAATCTTTCTTTATCATGAAACAGCGACAATATGACAAATAGAACTTTATTTGTATAACATGTTTTTGATTTGGCAACGTCTCTGGTTGTCAATATCATCCACCTTCGTAATCATTAGTGGTACGCGCACTACCTCCAAGAGATCCTTTTGATTTAATATAATCTTGGAAAAATGGCAAAGATAACAGTTGTGATTTCCTAACAGATACATAACCAAGAATCATTCTTAACCGTGAAAGATCTAAGATCAGTTTTGAATCACGATCAGTTGTTTTCATTGTCTTTCCAGTCTCTTAGTCTATAATTCTTTTATTAATCTATTAGTTTCATTTTCTTCTCTATGTCTATACTAGGATTCTAATTACTGCTTCTTGATAACATATCTAGATCCACGAAGGTTTCAGCTTACCCATCAAACATCATTTGGAAGGCGGCATCTGAAGTTTTGGAGTGACCACCGATTTCTGCGTTGGCCGGTTAGTAGTTCAATGAAAATGTTACCAAAACTAAACATCCCTTTTTACCAACAGACTAATTGTCTTTCTATATTCTGCAGGCCTGTTTTCTTAGACAATTCTATAAGTCAGTCTCCAAAGTGGATTATTTAACTCTTAGACATGGGTTCATTATGGTATTGCACCCAACTCATGCTATAGTCAGTTCAATGCAATTTTGTTGATCGATGATGAAAGTTCATATAGTTTTTGCTCTCTCCTAGGCCCATTTTGCAGAAGGAAGTAACTTTGATTTTCAGAAGTATATAAGAAGAGCTTTGGAAAAAGATTTTGGGATGGTTGTAGGAATAAGGTACTCATACAAACAATCACTTCGTATAATAACGCCTTGATATACCACTTTGGAATTCAATTTATGATACTCAGTACATAATTTTTCTCGGCCATACGTCTTATTTTTGCAGTTGGTGGATTTGGATATTTTCTGTACTTTTCATTTTCTTCAATGCACACGGTAAAATCGAACCCATTGAATTTCAAGAGATAAATCTTTAGTTTACTCCTAACTCAACATATTGGTTCTATTTGTCCAGTATTTCACAGTTATCTATGGCTTCCCTTCTTCCCGTTAGTGGTAAGCAAATCACCTTCGGCTACAAGGATGCATGCTTTTTAGCCATGGAAAATTTTGCAATGAGATGAGGGAATTGTAACGGTCTTCTGTGTTTTGCAGATGCTGTTGCTTGTCGGAACAAAGTTACAGGGCATCATAACAAAGATGTGCTTAGATAGCCATGAGAAATCTCATGTTGTAAGAGGAACAGTACTCGTGAAGCCCAGTGACCACTTTTTTTGGTTCGGCCGGCCGAAATTGCTTCTTCACTTAATCCACTTCATATTGTTTCAGGCAATTCCTTCAACGCCTTTCAAATTATGTCATCGACGAGATAGATTCTCTAGCCTTTTCCAAACAAGACTGCAGGGGTTTTGACTTTTTTATACCAAATTTGACCAAAAAAAGTGCTTTCTATGGTACAAGATAATTAAAATATGGGAAAAATATAATTTACACCCATAAACTATCGAGGTAGTGATACATTGCACTCCAAACTACCATCTTTAAGACATTGCACCCTCAAACTACCAATGTTGACACATTACACCCTTCAACTATTAATATTAAATATTTTGCACCCTCCATTTGACAATAATACCCTTGAGAAATTAATAAATTAACAACAATATCTTTACTATATACAAAATGGGTCAAGGGCATTATCGTCATTTTAGTCTCAAAATTTGAAAAAGGTGCAAAGTGTCGAAACTTGATAGTTAGAGGGTGTAATGTATTAAAATTGGTAGTTTATGGTGCAAAGTACAAAATCTATGATAATTTGTGAGTAAAAAATATATTTTTCCCTTAAAATAATCTCTATCCCTTCTCGATCTCAATCACGAGAAAGGGAAAGGAGCTAAAAAAAAAAAAAGGACGTTTCTTGCTTTATCAGAAGGAATGGAATTATTTGAAAAGGGGTGACAAAGATATATTATACATAAAAATTAGCTTAGTCCTAATAAAGGTTTTTTGGGCTCTGCAGAATTCCTTTCAACTGGCATTCTTTACATGGACTTGGGTAAGCCCCCTGAACTTTGTTGTTATTGCCACCATTATTGTACTAATTAGTACGTAATCAAAGGGAAATTCCACTTCTTACTCACTACGAATTACAGTTCAAGTATGGTTTTAGGTCGTGCTTCCATCAAGAAAATGAGACTATCTACATAAGGCTCGCCATGGGTGTGGTGGTACAAATCCTTTGTGGCTATGTGACACTCCCTCTCTATGCTTTGGTCACTCAGGTACTCCAAACTCACATTAAATTAAAAACCTCAAGTATCAATCCTTTAAGTAGTGCTGTTTTTTCTTATAAGCGTCACATCATTCGAATGGATAAGCATACATCTTTTGCGTGCAACAGATGGGTTCGTCAATGAGGAGAGATGTTTTAACAGAGGTGGTGGCTTATGGTCTGCAAAGATGGCGAGTCGAGGCCAAGAAAAGCCTTGCTTTGGGGAACACACATAACGTCTGGGCACGCCCCTCACTGGACGCCTCGCTGGACAGTTCACCCTCTTTCAATACTCTTGACGCAACATTCCCAGTTGATTTTGATCGCCCTTCAGATGCTGATCAATATGTGGCAGTTGAACTGCAGGATGAAGAGAACGTAAGAGAAATACAACCGGAGACGAAGCAGAAGCTGGGCTCCTTTGATGGTTTTCACCTGAGCAGTACGCCGTGAAAGTTTACACTGAAGGAAAAAATATTGATCATTATCGGAAGAGCTTTTTTTTTTGGTCGGCGGCCATGTATATAGGCTGTACGGCTAGTTTTGACAGCTGCCGATTTTACATATATATAGTATAGTGTAGTTTTTATTGATTCATAGGCAGCTTAAATGGGTTTTATGGAGTAAGACACTCTCGTTTTGCATGCTTCCTAGGTCAGAATAACACTTTTTGCCCCCTTGTTTTACTTTCAAGTATTTCCCAAAATATTTATGAATAATTATGGTGCATTTGATCCATTCAGAAAAGATTCCCATCTTTCTTCTTGTTCCTAGGTCAGAATAACACTTTTTGCCCCTTGTTTTACTTCCAAGTATTTCCCAAAATATTTATGAATTTTTATGGTGAATTTGATCCATTCAGAAAAGATACCCATCTTTCTTCTCCTACAGAACAAGAGAATAATTTTTGAAAGGTAAATGGGATAACCAAAAATCCACATATTAATACAAAGATTAAAAGGAAAGCCGATAACCTTCTCGCTGTCCAAACAACCTTTTTCTGTTTTGTTTTTGGGTAAGTCTGAACAAACATATTCGACCAGTTGGAAGCAAAATGCGTACTTGGCATGTTAATTTTGGTGAGATTTTTAGGATTTGAAGTGTTTTGAGAATTTTTAAGTGATTTTTGAGTTGGATTGATATTCGAGTAAAAAGTGTTGACTTATATTAATGTTTATAAAAAAAAAAGATAATATTAAATTGTATTAGTATTCGTATAGATACTGATATTGAGATTGTAATTTTAAAAAGTTAGATTCAAATTCTTAAAATTTTAAGAAAACGAACATGAACTTAGTTTGACTAAAGCCCAAGTTAACTAAGGCCCAAAACAAAATGATTTGAAAATCTAAAGAAAAAGAACCGAAGGCCAAACAAGCCAGTCCATCGCTTTCTGGAGATGTAATTTATAAATAAACGAAGCCGAAATTGGAACTCCAAAGTTGTCCCGTTCAATTGTTCTGTAAACTTCAGTTTGCAATCTTGGACCCAGAAAACGAATCTCCCAACTTGGTTAGAAGATTGCATGGGATCTGTTTGCAAATATTCCTATACTTTTTTTTCCTGAATAAAGCAAATATTCCTATACAGTTTACACTTCTTGTGAATGAGGCGGGATTGTCACGGGCGGATGCTTGGATGGGGTCCAGGACTCGAAAGTCTTATAAGATGACATGAAATGGCGGCTAATTTAGACCAGTCTTCAACGGAATCATTAACTAACCTTCGACCAATTTTTTCAACCAGGGACTCCACGGATCCCACTTGTCATGCCAAATTAGATGCCTCCTCCAAACCATTTCAAGATGAATCGTTTGGTATCTTCAGACTCGAGAAATTCCTTTCTCTCATCAAGTTGAAGCTTTCCCAATCGGCCAAACAATTGAGGGTTTTTCTTTCCCGTTGTTTTGTCTTGTTCTTTTTAGATAATGGAGCGGGTTTTGATAAAAAAAAATAACATGAAGCATGGAGTTTTGTAATACTCTTAATGTGTCTACTACTTCTAATGAGGATTCTAGATCGAAAAGATATCGCCCTTTGTTGAGTTCGGATGATATTATTTCTAACTCAAGACTGCGTAAATCTATTGACTTGTATGATGCTAGGATTCATGATCAAGTCCGTAGAGAGTACTTGACCAAAGGTGCTTTTCAATCTCGTGGCCATGTTTTTCTCAAGAAGAAATTTGAGAAGGATTTGAGGGGTTTTAGGGAGGTGTGGTACAAAGATAATCCATGGTTAGAATATAGCGTATCAGAGGATGCAACTTATTGTTTGTGGTGTTATCTATTTAGACGACCTAAATAAGCACAATTTGGGGGATATGTGTTTATATCTAAGGGATTTGGTAATTGAAAAAAAGGCACTGGAGAGATTTAATGAACATGTTGGCAGACATGATAGTGCTCACAATAAAGCTAGACAAAAATGTGATGCACTCATGAATAAGCGACAAAATGTGTCACACATATTATCCGCACATGGGCACAAGCAAGAGAATGAATATCGCATTCGATTAACAGCGGTTTTAGATTGCATTTGTTTTCTTTTGGGGCAGGGATCATCTTTTTGTGGTCATGATAAGTTTGAGAGTTCATTGAGGCTGGACATTTTTCGTGAGCTTTTGAAATGATACAACTTATGTAAAAAAAGGTTGCTAAGACAATTAATCTAAATGTTCCTAGAAACAACCAAATGACTTGTCCAACTATTCAGAAGGAAATGATGAATGCTTGTGCAGCGTTGATCACACTTGTCATCATTAAAGACATTGGGGATTGATTTTTTTCCTCTTATGATTGATGAGTGTAAGAACCCAGTTTAAAAAAAAAAACATGCTAGGCTGGGATTCGAACCCAGGCGCATGGGGGATGGAAAGTGTAGCTGGACCACTGAGGCGCGTGTGCGTGCTTTTGTCTTATGGTGAAACTTTATTTTATTTAAACCTATTTTGCTTGAGTTGGATTTTTAAGTGAAACGGTGCACTTTGACCTTCTTCTTCCTCAACCCTAATCTTTTCGACTTCCTGAGATTCCAGTTCGCTGTTCGACGACCATTCCTCTCTCTCTTTTCGATTTCTCATCCGTTTTAGCACATTTCCGTCTGGTTTTTGTGGTCTTTCAACTCCATTGTGTAGATCTCGACGTTTCTCAATAAATCAAGCGATTTATGGTGGTTAATGAAGGATTTCGAAAGGACAACGATTTGGGGTTGTTACACATTGATTTTCGGCCTATAAAAGGGACATTCCCCTCACATATTATTCACACCTCTCAAATGTGAATTCTTTATCATTTTTGAGATCCCTCTCACTCTCTCTCTCAATTTCGGCCATTGTTGAGTTTCTCTATTGTCTTCAGTACTTTTGGGTCGCTGCAATGCGTGGATTTTAGAACAGTTCGATTATCGAAATAAGTCGGGTAAGTGGAGCTACTATAATATTTTTCTCCAAAAATTATGAACACGTTTTCATAAACGATTTGTGCAAAATATTTTATTATATGACTATTCTGAATTATTTCTCAAAGATTATGTATTCCGCTGAACATCATTTCTGATTTTGAATCTGAATTCTGTTATTATGTATTATATATTTTTCAAACTCCGAGGTGATGGTCTGTTACTGATTATTGCTGTTGTTGGTACCAACTTACTGATTACTAAGTGCACAAATTCTTTGAAGTGGTTTCTTTGTGGATTTCTCCCTAGTGCACACTTAGTCTTAGTAGGGCAAACTCCACTTATTGTTGGCTTAATTCGTTTTGGTTGCCGGTTAAGTCATTGCACAACCCTGCTACAGGGGTAAATGTAGCTTACTGTTGATGCCAAAGAGATTTTTTTTGTATTACTGATAAAACTATCAGAAACTATGACTTTTTGTTTCGGGAAATGATTATATTTTTATTCGTTTATTTTTATTCTCTGCTTACTGAGTTGTTGAACTCACTCCGTTTTATTTTTTTATTTTCTTATTTTCAGAGATTGTTCAAAGATTGAACCTATAAAGCATGCAGGCGGGATAGATGAGAGCGTCATTATGGATTATAGACTGTTATGATAATTTGTTCAAGTTTATGTTTTGAAACATTATCATTATCATATAATTGTTTTGAATAAAGGCGATAAATTTATTTTATTTATTATTGCTGATTTTTGGGGCGTGACAATGAGTCTCGAGATAGTTCAGTGAAGGAACAAATGACAGTGGTTTTAAGATATGTGAACAAAAGTGGACAGGTGATTTAATGGTTTCTTGGTGTGGAAAATGTTACTCGCACATGCTCATAATCTTTAAAAACTGTTATAGACAAATTTTTTGCAAGACACGAGTTATCAATATCCATATTGAGAGGTCAAGGGTATGATGGGGCATCAAACATGCGAGACGAGTTCAATGGATTGAAGTCGCTCATTTTGAGTGTGAATCGTTATGTTTTCTATATCCATTGTTTTGCTCACCAACTTCAACTGGTTGTTGTAGCTATTGCAAAGAATAATTTACAAGTTGGTGATTTTTTTAACTATGTTTCTATGATTGTAACTATGGTTAGAGCTTCTTGTAAAATGAAAGATATTCTTCGACAATCCCAACATGAGAAGATAGTGGATCAGTTAGAAAATGAAGAGATTTCTAGTGAAAATGACAGAAATCAAGAAATCAGTCTCGTACGACCAGGTGATACTCCTTGATTACTATATCTCATTATAATACTTTAGAATATTCATTTTTTTTCTTTGTTTATAGGTTTTTAATTAACATAATATTGTAGGTGATACTCGTTAGGGTTCACACCACATAGCAATACTCCGTCTCTTCAGTATGTGGTCAGCAGTGTTGGAAGTGCTCGAAGGCATAAAAGATGATGATACTCTCTCAGATCAAAGATCCATTGCTATGAGTTTAATGGATAAGATGGAAACCTTTGAGTTTGTATTCACTATGCATTTGTTGAGGAACATAATGAGAATTACTAGTGAATTGTCACGGGCATTACAACGAAATGATCAAGGCACTGTTAATGTTATGTCTTTGGTAAGAGTTGTGAAGACACGGTTGCAAGATTTGAGGGAGATGAGATGAAATGAATTTTTGGAAGGAGTGAAAAGTTTTTTTGAGACTAATGACATCGTTGTGCCCAATATGGAAGACATTGTATCAACTCGTAGTTCGAGGCATGGAGGGCAAACAATTACTTATTGACATCATTTTCGTGTGGAAGTGTTTTGCCAAGTTATTGATTTGATTTCTCAGGAGATGGATAATCGTTTTAATGAAGTAAATACATAATTATTTCTTTGCATAGCATGTCTTGATCCAATGAACTCATTCAAAGCATTTGATCGTACTAAAGTATATCGTCTTGCTCAATTTTACCCAGATGATTTCTCAGCAATTGAACTTATACTGCTTAGAGATCAGCTTCAGACCTACATTCAAGATGTTAGAAGCAATGATGATTTTTCTTGGATTCAATATATTGGAGGTCTTGCTATGAAGATGGTTGAGAGTGGCAAGAATATTGTATTTTCATTGGTTTATCGTCTTATTGAGTTAACATTAGTCTTACCAGTTGCGACTGCAACCGTTGAGATGATGTTTTCTGCAATGAAGATTATTAAGATTGATTTGCGGAATAGAATGTGAGATGAATGGATGAATGATGACATGATATTACACATGGAGACGAAATTTTTTTACACTATTGAGAACGAAACCATTTTACAACATTTTCATAAGATGAATGCTCGTAGGATCTAATTACTATCTGTCGATATTAGCAAATAGTTCAGTTAGTGTATTTCATTATTTTTAAAAATTTTAGTTTTTAATTTGCGATATTGTAATTTTAAGACACTTTTTACATTATGTGAATTTTTTTTGATAAATTTGCCTTAGAAATTTAACCCCACTCATTTTATATCCTAGATACGTCCCTATACCTCAGCCACTTCATCAAAATATCTCTCTTCTATTTGGTAAAAGTTGTTTTGTTTAGTGAGCAACATGTTGCCAAAGTCATCACAATCATAATCTTATAACAACTTTTGACTCTGAATCTCTGATAGTGCTAGCTGTCAAGAAGCGCTCATTTCATTCAGAGATATTTCTGGAAAACTTATTCTCTGCATTTTTCCTCGAAATGATCTTGTCGTGTCTTTCAGTAGTAAAGGTTGAAAAAGCTTCCCTTTGTTCTTACCTATGGATGAGTGATGATTGCTTTGTAACGTTAGGCTGAGATAGATTAGGATAGCTGATTGTTGTTGAAAGTCAGGTTTTCAAATGTCTATTTGTAGTGCCAAAACTTACTTCAGTCCTTGAGAAATATAAGAGAAACAACATTGACAATTTTTTTCACCTCCGGACCTTTAGGCTCCAAGCTACGAGTGAGTAAAGAGTTGGGAAAGAATGGGCCAAAGGATCATTGAAAAGCTGGTTGGGGTGGTGCCCACTATCCAACCAGTACATAGGCTTGCTCAAGAGGTGAGTATTTCCCTCATACTTATAAACTGACTACCAACCACTTCCACAACCGATGTGAGACTAACCCAAATAATCTCCCCCTCACACATCGGGCCTTGGGTCCGTGACTTGTTGATAAACCTAAGCTCTAATACCAGTGTTAGGTGGCCTTGAGCTTTCTTAACCTCAAAAGTTAGCTCAAGAGGTGAGACTTTCCCTCACACTTATAAACTTTATAAATTGACCACCAGCCCCTTCCACAGCCGATGTGGGACTAACCTCAACAATCTCCCCCTCACACATCGGACCCTGGGTTGTGTGGAGACAACTCATTTATACTTGTTGGTAAACCTGGACTCCGATACTGGTGTTTGGTGGTCTTGAGCCTTCTCAACCATAAAAGTGAGCTCAAGAGGTGAGGTTTTTTCTTACACTTATAAACTTACCACCAGTCCCTTTCACAACTGATATGGGACTAACCCCAACACCAACGTTCTATTGGCCGGAACAAAAAAGGGTGAGAAGTGAAACGATAATTGAAAAACAAACTGGTGCTTGGATGCTCACCCATCCCACTGCAGAGTGGGCATGCCAAACCGGAAAGACGTGCTTCTGCACAATTCTCGGCAAGGTACTTTCAGAAAACCATCAATGGAATCAAAACCATTTGCTAGAGTGGACCCCTGATCGTGTCTTCAAATTTCCCTTTCAACTTTACCTAGCCATCGCCAATAGTGAAATTTGTTCCATTGTGATGCTTGTCCTGCGCGCTTTTCGAGCAGTCTAACATGCAGGGAAAGCTTTCCTCAGTAAGTGCGTCACTGAGTTCGCCTAAACCACATCATAATTAACACGTGAAGGACAGTTGAAGACTTCCTGTGGATGTCGTCTATGTGTAGACAGCTAAGCTGGAGAGATCGATAGATTAAAAAGTAGTAGTGATTCTTTGTCTCCACGTCGATCGAGTACAGAAGTTTAGCAGTATGTGTGTTTTCCAACCTGTAAGCCAATGTGAGGAGGCATTGATCGATGGGTACGTAATAGAAATTTAATCATATTCGTACGTAGATGTTTTTAACAAAGTCGTTCTTCCACCAAAATATGGCCAGCGGGGGGTATTTGGTTTTCTCGCCCTTTTTTCCTACCCTCTTTCTCTTTTGGAAAACGCCATATGCTGCTTTTAGAGATACAGACAAGGTTCCATGAGGGCTAGCTCATAGTACTGTAGTGATACCATGGGCCGAAAACGATTGATCAAATATGAAACACTGGGAAAGAAAGCAGCATAGACGTTTAATTTATAGCTTTTTCTAGGTAAAGTCCGAAAGGAGATGATGACTGTTCAACAAATTAAAGCTGCAAAGATTATGCAGAAAAATCCAAAGCTTAACTCAGAAGAATCAACTTGAATATGGTCCTATATTTGATCCTTGTCATAACGTATTAATTACTGAACCGAATTATTCTGTAAGGTACTCTGGTCTCTCTCTCTCTCTCTCACACACACACAGACCGTGGGCTCGTATAAAGGGTGATGCCTAGATGGGGTCCAAAGCTCACAAAGTCTTGTAAGATGATGACATGAAGTAGCGGCTAATTTAGACCAGTCTTCAACTTTACGTGGGTTTGTTCCCCCCCATTATTCACGAGCTTCGTCCGTGAAAATACATATGATAATGATCGCATATGAAGCGTCTTTTTGTGTGTGCTTTTGAGTGGAGATGACCAAGTCCATCCTTCATTCCACCTAAAGTAGACCGACTCACCGCCCTAGATTTTCAAAGTAAACCCTGCTCGGTATCCTCCCCTATTCTGTTTAATCACCCAATATGTCATTAGAGTTGGATTAGTCTTTGTTGTTCAAAATTCAAAGTAAACTCACGAACTTTTGAACCCTTTTTGTCTTTCTTTCACCAAGAAAATGAAAACAACCCCGCATCAAAGATTAATCCTACGGTAGAGAAAAGAGAGGGAGAAGCTAATATAAAAACAAACGACCACATGCTTCTTTACCTCCTAAAAGAATATTGTTGCAATTACCACGGTACCCCAAAACTGGTATTTGGCATTCATAACATACGCTACAAAATTGTGACCGAATAATAAACTGAGTTCTCAAATCACCTTCATCATTTACCCAACAAACTGAGAAAAACTCGTTGTAAGCGACCTTGATGTACTAGTTTAATGGATTTGATCTATGTGAAACAAGAATTAACTGAGTTGGTAGTGCAAAAATAAATTATGGACATTTAAATCAGTATCACAATCTGAAGCAATTGGTAGGATTCAAGCTCAACATAACTCACTTACTATGGTTGGTCTAATTTAAAATTCAATTTATAAAAAAAAAAAATTAGCAGAGATATATAAAGAGACGAGAATTTATTACTCAATTTGGAAAAGAAATTAAATTCTTCACTGCAAACCCAGCTAGATTCAGACGATTATCCATTTATATATCATATTACACCAACTTATATATGTGCTAATCCAAAGTTCGTACTGAGGAGGACAAACAGGGAACAAAATCACCAGTACATGAGAAACGTACCTACCGTATTGCGTGTCTCTGTCCCACACAGTGCTTAAGTGGAAGATCAGGTAAAACATGGCCCCACATAAATCAGATGACATGTGTTGTTGATGAGTCACGTTAGATCATAAGATAATATCATATCATTATTATTGCTGTTTGTCGTCTGTCTTCATCTGCCGTGACGTGTAGTGCCATAACGGAATTCACCAGCTTTGACTGCCACATGAAAACGTGGGGAGGAGAAGGAGCCAACGCCCCCGCACACACACGCCGTCCCCATATGGGTCATTTCGATTGTCAGCACCGGAAAGAGGACCGAGGTGCAAGGGCTTTGCGTACGTGGCTGAAAACGACGGGATCAGATAAATACTGAAGGCCACTGTGTATTGTCGTTCTGATATGTGCCACGTGTCGGATGCAATATGCGACCGAGAATAATGGGTGAGGTATGACGTCATGGCAAGTTGGCCGTTTGCTCACGTAATCCCGTGTGCTCCGGCTGAAATCAGATTGCGAAATGAACGGTTTCGATTTGAGCTTTCAATATGCATGCAGGCGCGATTAATGATTATTCCTTTTCCTTCTTTTTTTTTTTTGGAAATATTTGAGAGTTGTGTACGTTAAAGAAATTCTATTAATTAGAGAAAGCACTGAATGGGCAACAATTTTATTATTGCCAAAAAAATAAATAGTTGATATAGGCAAAATAATAATAATTAATTTTAGCATTATGCTAATTCTAATTTACTACTTTATCTCTAAAATATTCTAATATTATTTTTATTTTTATTTTTGAATTTATCACGAGCACAAGTTTACAGGTTATTAATTACATAATCGAAATTTAAAATCTAGTTCTCTTAAATTTTATAGATATGATAACTTGTATAGAATTTCTATTCTCTTATTATTGGTAATATTCTTAAAAATAATGTTTATAAAGATTCGCATGAGATCCTCATCCACCCTCAACTAAATAATTTTTTATTTATTATGGTTTTACGTAAAAAAAAAAAGAAGAAGATAAAAGCTCCCCACAGAAGAATAGGAGATCACGTTCTTTTGCTCTTCGTTGTCCAATTGTCCAGCAACGAGAAAAGGGACAATGAAGAGGAGGTCACGACTGGTGGGACGTAGCTACTTGGAATCTATCAGTCGAGCAAGCGCTTACGTAATCGCACGTCACTACAGTGTTGGTGACGTACAAGAGGGCGTAACTGCAGTTGACGTTAGAGTCTTCTCTTCTTTATTTCTAGCCCCCCACTACTACCGCCCCTATAACGCACTTTATAATCCACCCCCCTCCCTCACCTTCTTTCTCAACGCACCCTCTGGTCCTCTCTCTCTCTCTCTCTCTCTCAATCTTTCGTACGATGCATCAAGCAATTCCTTATAGTTATAGAACGTATTTCCCTACAGCCAACGGGCTGTCAGGTGAGCCACGTGATTCTCCCACCACCATAGCAACCAGCAACGGTGGAACAACTGAAGCCGAAGATGTGACGAATGTGGGGAAAATGGTGTCCGAAAATGCGGTCATAGTGTTCGGGAGACGTGGGTGTTGCATGTGCCATGTCGTGAAGCGGTTGCTGCAAGGTCTGGGTGTGAACCCTCCGGTTTTCGAGGTCGACGAGGACGACGAGGTCGCCATGACTAACGAATTGATAAGCATCGTGGGGGCTGTAGACGGTCGGATTCAGTTCCCGGCGGTTTTCGTCGGAGGTAAGCTGTTCGGCGGTTTGGAGAGAGTCATGGCGACCCATATTTCGGGGGAATTGGTACCCATCTTGAAGGAAGCCGGTGCTCTGTGGCTTTGACCGATTGGGTTTAGTTTTTCTTATTTGGTACTCTCCCGCTCTCGCTGTCTCTGTTTCACGCTAGGTTCCTTCTCAAGAATTTTTGGAGGGAGGAATGCAGAGGAATTTTTCTTGATTTGTCTCTTCAAAATTCGAAAAAAATACATGTAGATTAATTCTAATATCGATGCTTGTGAAGATCAATGGACTTTGGTTTTTTAAACTGTATAAAAGAATCTCTATCTTCGTCATCGCCGTCGTCGGCACTGTAGTGAAAGAAACATTTTTCGGGTCAAATTGTGCCAAAGGCCGCTCTGAGTTGACAACTTGACACCCTCGAGAACGCGCTGGGACAGACTGGCCATCTTTGCGGTGTAGTGTTAGATGATTTCAACCAACTAATTAAATACAAATAGGCCTACCCAAGTTGCGAGACGCGGTGCGGACTTGCTGGCCGTGATAGTCCCTTTATTTTTTGTTTGTTCATTTTTTTGGTAAATAGTCCTCTAATATCAAAATACAGAAGGAAATAAAATAATGTCAGCGGCTTGGATCCAAATTGATACTTTTTTTAAATAGGATTTATGCAATTGACATCACGCATGCGTCATTAAATCTTAAACGTGAGATATTTCCTTCATAATTAACGGTTCGTCATCTACGGCAAATTTTCTCCTCATCAAGGAGACGTAGAAATTACAAAACCCAGCAATCTTAAATGGGACAGCAAGAGGGAGAAGTGGACTTTTTTCCCAAATCACAACCCGTAATTTTCTCGGAGCAAATCATTGCTTCTGATTACTTGGTTCATATGGTCTACGTACCAAGTGTCGTTTTGCACTACCTTCCAGTGAGAGGGAGCATTTATACCCACCAGCGCCTGCATCGCCACCCACGTGATGGACCCGGAGCATAGCTTATCCGCAAGGGCTTTTCTTTAGTAATTATATGTTATTTTTATATTCAGATGCCAAATATCATAAAACACACGTATTTTAATACAATATTTTATTAACTTTTTATAAATATCAATGTATTTTAACATTTTCTGTACGCATGTCAATACAACTTTAACATCGCCTAAATATTCATAATTTTATGAAAATTCGACAAATTTCTTCCAAACGAACATCACCTAAGTTAGCTTGGAAAAATTGGAGGCAAGTGTGGGTATGGCGCACTTTTCCCCTATTTGTCAAACTTAATTGCCATTTTGTGAAAATGTTCGATAATGATTAAATTGATTGTGCAATTTTCAAAAAATGATGATTCGATTATGAAAATAGAGACTTTTGAAGAGTTATTTTATTAGAGCTAAAATTTTAGGCAGTCCTAAAATTTAAACCGTACGCCATTTAACTCGGAACAAATGAACGATATCCTTTCACTATCATCGTTACAGATCAAGGCCTCAACTTGGCCCACTAAGCTAAGCTCTGAAGATCTTGTCCAAACCCAAATGACGATGCATTTGGGTGGATCCATGAACTTAGCTTGGCCCAACTATTTATCTTTATTAGCTACACTAGCCCAAAAAAGGTTCTCTCTTTCTCTATGCACCTCAATGGAGGTTTAATCGCATTTTATTATTTTGATTTAAAGGTTGAAAACCTAGTAGGAAGTTGCAACAAAAATAAGGGTTATTTTTTAGCAAGCGAAAAGCTCAGGTTGGCACACAATGACAATGGTGTTGAAATAATCAACTCTTTCTTCTATCCCAGAGTTAAATACGGACTTTTACAATTATAAACTGAAAAGAAAAAATCTTAACTAAAAAGTCAAATTGCATCAAGTTAACCTTTAAGGTGGCTTCCAGTCTAACTCTAGGATTTTTTTGGAGACCTAAAAATGAACAGCAAGAATTTTTAATTCCGAGTGTTTAAAAGGATCCGGCGTAGTTAGGGGTGTTCACCGGTACCGGCGGTGGGCCGGTTAACCGGCACCGCCACCGGTACCGCCACCTACCACCGCCAACCGCTTCTTAGCTGGGGCGGTTACATTTTCCAGGGGATAGCGGTGATACAAGCGGTGGCGGTGAAACCGCCACTTCACCGCCACCGCTTGACGGTAAACCGAGAAAACCGTTTTCCCCTTTACGACGTCGTTTTGACCCTATCTCGTTTAAACCCTATTTCCTCTCCTTCCGTCCTTCGTTTGCAGTTCACTTCGAGTCTTCAACACTTCGCGATTTTTGTTTTGCCTGCCCTAGAGTCCGAGACCACAGCGGCACTGCACATCCCTCCCGAGTGCACCTCGCCGTCTGCCACCGCCCACCTCGCCGTCAGCCGTCTACCTCTCGGTGTCTCACGGTAACTATTTATCTCTCTCGCGTTCATCTTGTTTTATGCAACAATGAATTAAAATCACCTAAGACCATGTCGTTGAACCGCAACCTCATAACGCCAACTTAGATGGGAAAAGCAATTTTCTTTTTGGTCCCCTTTATCCTCAGCAAACAATTATTGGGTAGGGTTTTGTTTATTATTGAGTTCCATTAACTTGATATTATTTTCTGGGCGTTCGTAATGCTTATTGCAGAGATTAGTTCAACACCAGCCAACTCAGTATCCAACGTCAGAGAAGTTGAGTATTGGGAAAATCAAGTTCAAAGCTTTTGATTTGTGAGGAATCAAATAGCCCGTAGAGTTTGGAAAGACTACTATGCCAAGGTAGATTTCTCAGACTGTCAATTATCTTGGAGGAGAATAAAATAAAAGATCCGGTGATTATGCTGGGAAGTTTACATTTACTCTTACCAATATTTGCAATTTTCTCTAGTTTTCCAGATAAGGCCAGTTCTGTAAAGTTCGAGGTCTAACAATAGGCAACAACTTTTATTCTATTTTTACTTGTTTTACCCTGTAAGAAGGATTCAGATTCACCCTGATTGGAATTGTGGTGAAGTTTGAGTTATGATTGTGTCCACCATAAATTGGGAAATAGGGAGTATTTTAGTGTAAAATGGAAAAGTTACAGCCTTCGTACTGTTCTTCGACTGATTTGGTTTAAGCCTGACCTAGATAATTTGGAGCTTATTTGAATCACAGTCTTTTGATCTGTCAACTGCTGCCTCTGTCATTAGTATCATATACCATCTGTCAACTGTTGCTATTGATCTCCTACCACTCCCAATGGGCTCTAATTGCACTGCTGTCTTGTTTGCTGCAAATCAGGTAGCCAGGCTCAATGGGTTGGATCTGTTTGGCATTTCTGTTTGCTTGATTGTGGTATCAGGTATGTGTTTCTATTTCATCCATATATAAAATCCAGTTAGTTAAATTGATTTAAGGTTTGTGAAACTGTTTTCTATTGGAGGATGGGCTTGGATGTGGTTTGTGAATTTGTTGGAGGATGGGCTTGGATGTGGTTTGTGAATATGTTGGTCTATTGATTGGCTTGGATTGGATGTGGATGTATTTGATGTTATGTTTTGTTCCCATTGTGTCTTATGATTGTCATTGCACATGATCACCGTCATTGCACATGATCACCATTTCTGTTTTGCAGTAGAAATCATATGCTATTGTGAGGTTTGCATAGTCAAAATTGTGAGGTTTGCACTAGAATTGTGAGGTTTGCATGTCTTGTATAAATCATATGCTATGGGTGTCATTTTGCTGTTGTCAAATAGTGCTAGTCTTGTAGTCCTTTAGAATTGTGAGGTTTGCTGTTGGTGAGCACATAGGTTTTTTGTTGGGCTCTCTATTGCATAGTCAGGTTTGCATAGTCCTTTAGTTGTCCCTTTTTGGTGCAATGCTTGAGCTCAAATTAGTTTACACTTGAATTGTTTTTTATTTTTATTTTCAGATGGATTTGACACAATCACATACTCCTAATAGTGAGACTCGATTGAGAAGTGAAACTAGTATCACTTCTAACGTGATAGGTAGTAGTGTGGCTACTACACCTTCTCAATCTTGTCCAACCACTCCTACGGAGAGTATGGAAACAACTGGGTCTGATCCACGTGGGTTACCACCACTTCCTCCACTTAAAAAGAGGAAGAACACACGTGAATCTCCGGTTTGGCAGCACTACACTAAGGTCGTTGATGAAAATGATGCTATGAATGTTAGGGTCACTTGTCACTATTGTAAGAAAGATTTTCCTGCCCATCACAAGAAGAATGAGACATCGGGGTTGAAGCAACATTTAGAGTCTTGTGTTTATTACAAGAGGACTTTAGCGGGTCATGTGGATGTTGGTCAGATGTTGTTGAATCATGATGCAACGAGGGCGAATAGTGGTGATGTTGGGGTGATGGGGGTCACTCGTAAGTTTGATGAGAAGACTATTAGGGAGTTGATAACAAGAATGGTAATTATAGATGAATTGTCATTTCTCACGGTTCAGAAGGTTGGTTTTCGGGCATTGATGCATTACTTAGAACCTAGGTTTAAGATGCCTTCGAGGTATACGTTGATGAGAGATTGCATGTCATTGTTTTTAAGGGAGAAGATGAAGTTGAAGGAGGGGTTTCGGGTGAATAAGTATAGAGTGTGCCTCACCACAGATACTTGGACATCAATCCAAAATTATAACTATTTGTGTGTGACTGGACACTTTATTGATTGTAATTGGACATTGCATAAGAGGATCTTGTCATTTAAGAGGATCCAAGACCAAAAAGCATCAAGTATTGTACATGAATTAGAAGATTGTCTGCTTGATTGGCATATTGATAGAGTGCTAACGATAACCGTTGATAATGCATCTTCTAACGATGCGGCAATTGACCAATTCAAAAGAAAACAATTGATGGAAAGTATTGGTGGTTCCATTTTGAAGGTTGTGTGTGGACATGAATATTTACATTGTAGGTGTTGTGCACATGTTCTTAATTTGATTGTATCTGACGGGTTGGAAGATGTGCATGATTCGATAGCTAAAGTCCGCAATATGATCAAGTATGTCAAGTCTTCACCTCAAAGGTTAGAAACTTTCAAGAAAGCTGTTTTAGAAAAAAAACATTGTATATGACCAATTCTTGAGTCTTGATGTTGCAACCCGTTGGAACTCCACGTATTTTATGTTGAATGTGGCTGAGAAATACCAAAAAGCATTTGATCAAATGATGATTTTGGATAAACATTTTGTTCTTTATTTGCAAGAGGATGGGCGTGGGAGGCAAGGTTTGGGTCCACCTACATTTGAGGATTGGGAGGCCATTCGTTGTGTCATAAATTTTTTGAAGTTATTCTATGAAGTCACTTTGCGGGTATCAGGATCGAACTTGGCCACATCTAATGCATTCTTTGAAGAGTTGACTAAGATTACTAGACATATCACAAGGTATAGATCCAGTGGGCAAAAAGATCTTCTGAATATGACATTGAAAATGCAATCGAAATATGATAAGTATTGGGGTGATTTAGAGAAGGTTAATGGATTCTTATTCATTGCAGCATTGATTGATCCTCGATATAAATTGGGGGCATTGGAGTATTGGTTCAAAAACCAATTAGGGGAGACAAAGGGGATGAAGATGACAAAAAAGGTAGAAGGTGTATTTGAGAGGATGTTTTCCGAGTACTGTAGTGGTACTAGTGCCACCGATCCTCCTTCTGCTGTTGTCGATAGCACTGTTTCTACGGTTGATGTTGATGATGACGATGATTACTTTGCTGAATGGAGAATTTCGCAGTGGGCGTTGGAGTCCAAATATGAGATTGAAAGGTATTTATCCGAGCGAGTTATAGAGAGGACTCCAGATTTTGATATTCTAAATTGGTGGAAGGTGAACTCTACGAAGTTTCCAGTTATATCTCTGATAGCCCGTGATGTATTGGCAATCCCCATCAACACTGTGCCCTCTGAGTCGGTGTTTAGTACTGGAGGACGGATCTTGGATCCTTTCAGGAGTTCATTGGCTCCAAAGACTGCTGAAGGACTAATATGTGTTCAGAATTGGTTGAGAGATGACCCTATTGTGGGAGTGGTTGAGTCTGAACTTGATGTATCTGATAACATAACTGAAGATGAAGAGACTTACCGACTCGATTCAGGTACAATTATTCTTTGGTTAAATTTGGAATTTGATACTCAATATTATGTAATCATTATAATTTGATGTTTTTATTTTTGAATTATGTAGAGATATTGACTTTGAAGACGGAGATCGAGATGGAGTAGGACGCATGTTGCATTTGGCCCACCTTTTAATCCTTATGCTATTTTATTTGAACAATGTTTATTTGATGTATCATGTATGTATAATGTTGTATTTTAGTAATTTTATAGTGTTGTCTTATATTATGTATTGTTGTAGTTTGGTTAACTTGTAAGTTTTCTAACTTGTATTTGAAAATTTGTTAATTTTGTTGTAGTTTTGTAACTTGTAAGTGAAAATTAAAATCATGATTTAGTGTTTTGATTGAGAATGATCAAATATTGGATTTGGTCATTCTCAAAAAAATGGGGCAAATAAAAAAAGGCCATATGATAAGTCTCCATGATTAAACTTAATTATTGTCATGGGGATCAATAATATGGCCTACATGTTTAGTCTTAGATACAATTTTCACTATATTGTTTTTTAATTTCATGAATTGTTTTAGATCTTTGTTTAGATTATGGATCATTATATTGTTCTATTTTTGCTTTTTAGATCAATGTGCAAATGTTATTTATATTATAGCCTATAGGTGGTTCAATTGGGATTCGGGAACTCTGCAAAACATCCCAAAAGGGGAACAAATGGGTCCAAAATGCCCAAAAAAATGGGTCCAAAACGCCCCAAAACAGTCTCCAAAACACCACAAAAAATGGTCAAATGGCCCAACAAATGGGCCCAAATGCCCCAAACGGGCCTAAAAGGCCCAATAATCAGGGCCCAGCAGTGGTAGCGGTTCACCGCCACCGCCACCGCTGGGCCGGTTATATGTTACCACCGGTGCCGGTGGTAACATATCCATCACCGCCCTTGCACAGCCCTATGCGTAGTCTAAATACAAATTTACTAAAAGGTTGCACCGAAGAAAAATTGGAGAAAAAGCAAATATTATATCAGGGCCCACGCAAGGCCTTAAAAGGGGGGAGGGTTATTGTCAATCAGTCTCCCATGGGAACAACGGTGAACCAGATTCGCAAAAAGATTAGGGCTGCACAACTCAGGTGTAGGTACCTGTTTTGGCCAAAACCGGTACCTACACTGGGTAAGCCGGTTTTGAAAAAATTGTCACCTACACCATTAAGGGCAAAAACAGGCCCTTAACGGTGGTGGTTTAGCGGTGGCGGTTTCTGGTTATCCTACATTAATATTTAACCATTTTTTTAGCATTTTACGCACTTGGCCTAATGTATTTTTTCTTTTTTCTTTTGGTCCATTAATCACATATCAATAAAATCTAAACTAATGAAATCCAAATTCCAAAATCAATAAAATTAAAGATCATCTTAAAAGATAATATGAGAATTTAAAGTCCAAAGTAATAGAGACGTCACTGTAAGTAGAAAATATTATCTTTTGAATAGGGGTGAATAGCGGACTAGTCGGAAGTTGAATTTGACATTCCGACATCCGTTCCGCTAACTAGCGGATGGCCAAAAAAGAGTCTGCTTCCGCTTCCGACTCTTAGCGGAAGCGGAAGCGGACTTAGCGGAAGCGGATAGCGGAATTCCGCTAAATCCGCTAAGATGTAATTCACAAAATAAAATCCTAAAACATGTAATTGACAAACAAATGTAAAAATCAACCATGACAGTCATTCATAAGATACTGACATGCTGTTTTCAGATGTATTAATTTACTTTTTGCCTAAAGCTTGAAAAAGCAAGGCAGGAATCCAAATCCAAAGACGAATCACTAAGGAAGCTAGAAGAGAACCTACAGAACCTTGAGACTAAGGCAAAAGGCAAAGATCAGATCTGTAAAATCCTACAAGAAAAGGTAAAAGAACTTGAAGGTCAGATTGAGTTGAAGGCAGCCATGCACGGCCAGTCTGAGAAACAGATTTTGCAACTATCTGAGAGATTGAAGGGGAGGGAAGAAATCTGCAGTAATCTCTAGCAAAAGGTTGCTTTTCACTTGGATGAGTATAAATATTCTGCTTAACTTTTGATTATTGCTGAATTGGAATTACTTTCTCCTAAAGGTCCAAGAGTTAGAGATCAAGCTTATAGAACGACAGCAGTCAGAATCTGCATCTTTTCAACTGAAGGTTCGTATATCAAACATAAAAATCTCCAATATCTCAACAAAAAATACTTTTGTGGTGGGAGTTTTTACTTCACTTTATGGTGTTTTAATGTTATTTGATATTGTTCATTAAAATATTTCTGAAAAATCTTATGCTGAGGAAACTAGATTTCAAGCCCTAACATGCAGTATCTTTGACCAAATGAGTGGGATCCTTAAGTACTTCATAATTGAGATAATGCTTGCTAGACAGAGTGATGATTTTAATATAAAACGCCAAAGAGATCAACCACTGTTTTACTCCAAGCAGGTTAAGGAATTTGACGACAAGCTGAAAGAGCAATTGCAGAAATCGGAATGTCATACTGTCATCCTTCAAGATAAGGTTCTGAAAAAGAAAATTTATGTAGTGGCATGCATTCGAATTTCAATATATAAGACAAAGACTACCTATTTTTTCAGTCTAATCTGTCAAGTGTTTCTCACTCAGCAACATACCCTTAACTAAAGATCCGGAAGTTAATGCACAACTCAACCCAACTAAGCCTCAATGTGGTGATTTACTTAGTTTCAAGAGAGAGAGCTCTTACAGAGAGAAAGAAGCGGCCGTCGTTCGGAGGAAGAGAGAAGCGGCCGTTTTCGGAGTTGGAGAAAGAAAGGGTTCGCGAATTGAAGGGAGGAGAGGGAAAAGGGTTTTTTACCGTGGATCAAAACGGTGCCGTTTTGATCCACGGTATTTTTTTCTTTTTTTAACTATTAAACGACGTCGTTCTATTTAAAATAGAACGACGTCGTTTTGATATTCAATTAATTAAAAATAAAAAAACCCGAAACCGGTTTTTCCGCTAAACCGGCGGAAAACTCCGCTTTCGGTTCCGATTCCGGGAAACCTCCAAATGGACCACCGATTCCTGGAAGGGCCGGACCTCCTCTTCCCGGAACCGGTGACGGAACCGGAACCGGAGATCCGCCGGAGGTCGGACCGGATTTACACCCCTACTTTTGAAAAATCCAGTTTAGACTCTAACAACACTTAGAGGGGAGAATATGTGTTTTCCCTCTAATTAACAAAACAATAACAATTTTAAAACATGTTCAAAACCTAATAGGGTTTTCCTTGATTTCACAAGGAAAATAAAAAAATTCAGCAATTTTTTAAGGCGCTTGAGCGCGGGTCAAACGCTCGTCGAGCGCTTATGTTTATGTCTGAAATTTGCACTGAGCGCTCGAGCGCTTGTCTAGCGCTAGTCAAACGTGATGACTCTGTCTAAATTTTTGAACTAAAATGTATTAGAAATTTGAACTAAAATGTAATTGACTGATTGATTTTGCAAGCATGGTATAAATTTAATAGTGATTTTTCAATTTTATAAATTATAAATTTAGACAATTAATTAAAATTTCATAAAAACTCGACCTCTTGACTTATATTATGCGATGTATTTACCAAAGTTTGACATTAAACTCTTTAATTATGATTCCAATGAATTAAACTTTTGACTTATATTATGCGATTTTGCAAGCATGGTTTCATCTAGCAAGCTTCTTGGTAACTTGAATGTAAGTATTTGATTAGATAAAACCAACAACAAGTCTCAAATATTTAGGTGAAACTAAACTATTGAGTAGACCTTGTCATGCTTCTAGAATACTACGTCTTGAGGTGAAACTAAAGTTTAAAGTATTGAGTAGAAACTAAACTAAAAAAATAAAAAACTTAAATAATAAAAGAAAATTCTAGTTTAACCTCCACCGGGAAACCCGCTGCCAGTTAAACCGGGAACCGCCGGTTTTTTAAAAAATCTAAACTTACACCGGCACCGGTTAGGCCGGGTACCGGCAACCCGGTGCCGGTGCCACCGGAATTTCCCGGTGGGATTGTGCAGCCCTAAAAAGGATCATATATCTTAGGGGGTAAATATATTTTTTATTCTTCAGTTATGACTTTGCACTTTGTATCATAAACTACTAATTTTTATATTTCACTCTCAAACTATCCTCCGCTAACAACTTTCACCCTTCGTCCATAATTTTTGTAAATTTGGACGGAAAACCAATCATGTACATCTCACGTAGCTTTTTTCTCACAAGATCTTTCATTTTTGCCCTTCGTTTGGTTTACCAATTGACATTAATGCCCCTAACATCCAATATGCGAAGACGAGTAATTTGAAATTTTTTAAAATACCATCGTGCCCTCACTTAAATGTGTATTGTTACTTAAATGTACATACAACTTCACGATCACTTAACCAATTCACAAATGCCATAATCAATTCACAATCAGTTCCAAACACTTCCGATTCAACATTTATTTACCCTACCAAAGCTGGCCGAAGCTTTCAAAAAAAAGATTTAGCTCGGGTGGTCCTCCTTTTCGTGCACGATCTACACCTATTCTTCGGTAAGTCTTCCCTTTTATTGTTTAATTGATTTTTTTGTTCATTTAGGCTCATTTATGTAACGATTCGTACTTGCGTTGGGTTGGATACAAATTTATAGGGTGCTTGTGTGAATGAGGTGAATGAGTTGAAAAAGGATGCAAACTTAGGTTTTGAAGTAGATCAAATAATAATTTTTGGGGGTAAGTCATTTTAAGCCCTCAAACTTCCATACAAATGTCAAAGAGAGCCCCAAACTATCAAATTGACACATTAAACCCACTAACTTTTCTAATCTATCAATTTGAGCCCTTCGTCCATTTTTCCCGTCCAAACTGACTGAATAGTGGTCACATGCGCAACAAATGCCATTTTTAAATGAAAACATACAAATTTGCCCTCATTCTCAAAAAGAAAACTTTGCCCCTTTCCGAGTCTCTAAATATGGAGCAGTTCAAAGGCCAACCTCGGCTCCCCAAACGCTACGACATACTCTTTAAACCAGACCTCACTGCCTGCAAGTTCACCGGATCTGTTGCCATTGTCCTCGACATTGTTTCCGACACCAAGTACGTCGTCCTCAATGCCAACGAACTCTCCATCGATGCAGGCTTCGTATCGTTCTCCAAACGAGATTATGATATTCCAGCATTTTAAAATGTTTGCAAACTCTGGTGCTTGATTTGGTTGTTTTGTAATTTGTTGAAAGAAAAAAATAGGGTGATGTCAACTTGCAACCTTTCTATGTAAGGCTAGATTTCATTTGTTTTCCAGAGGGAACCATACACACTGTCGTTTATGACAGATGACAATGAATGTTTACGCAGGCGTTGGAGCCTTCAAAAGTTGATTTGGTTGTAGAAGACGAGATTTTGGTTTTGGAGTTTCCTGAGACATTTCCTAATGGGATCAGGATTCTCAGTATAAGGTTTGAAGGAACTTTGAAGTTGTCAGTTTTATGAGTGAGAGCAATTTTGTCTGTTTCCATTTTAAAATGGAACATGATGGGCACGTGACTACTGTTCCGTTAGTTTGGATGAAAAAAATGGATGGATGGCTCAAATTGATAGATTAGGAAAGTTAGTGGGTTTAATGTGTCAAAATTAATTGTTTTGGGGTAATCTTTGAAATTTGTATGGGAGTTCAAGGGTTCAAAGTGACTTTACACTAATTTTTTTTTTTCAAATGTTGAGTGAGGTGACCTTCATGAAGCACATATAGTACAATGATTTCATGAAATTGTGGTTATGTTATGTATAGTTAGTGTTTAACCTTTTGGGTTTAAGTGGGTCAAATGGGAGATAATGACAACATATTAAAATGTCCTTTTCTTGGCCTGCACATGGAAAAAAATGTCTTGTAATGTCGACACATGGGGGTAGTGAGAATGTATAGTTAGATCTTTTTATGCATTGTGGTCCTAGCAGCATCTTCCACGTGGTAAAAGTAATATACTCAATAGGGGTAGACAACTTTAATTTATTCTCAGTGTAAAGATCTTGCTTGATGTTGTTGCTTTCTTAGTGGTCTACACTCTGTTTGTCATAGATTGTTAAGTCAATTTTCGCACTGCGACCCACAAAAGCAAAAGTTTTGAAATAAATATCTGCATTCAATTGTAGTTATTTGTGATGTGATACGTGACATGGATCTAACACGTGTCTTTGATTTGCAGGTATAGGTTCTTGCTGTTCAGTTTTGTTCCAAATGACCACATAATTCTTTATATTTGAGAGCTACATTGATTGCACAGTAGCAAGTTAGAGTTCCTTGTGTTGGCCCACTTGTAACAGTGATGGAACTTGCACCACTCAGTAGTGGGTACATTTCTCGGCTGGAATAATAGACATTATAGTAAGTTCAGTAAAATAACTAATTTTAACTAACCCAAAGTAATACACTTTATAGAGAACTACTGAAACTAAATGTTAAATAGATCTGAAAGCAAATCCAGTGTGAAAGGAGAAGAAGATAGATCTTTGTTGGGGGTTTTCGGACAAGTACATGCATGAAAACATTCTTTGCAGCGACTCGGTGATCTCGACTTCAACTTCGTAGAAATTGCAGCGATACGTGACCTTTCGTGGAAATGGAAGCACCTCGAGTGGAAATGGAGACAACTTCAAAATCTTATGAGATGCTGTTCAAAAGAGGTTTCAAACCCCATGAGAGAGAATAAAATAACTCGAAGAAGAAGAAGAAATGGGCATTTTCAAAATTTCGATATGGAAAAGTTGAGTTGTTGGTGGTAAACCAAATGAAGGGCAAAAAAGGAAGATCGAGTGGAAAAAAGTCACGTGATTGGTTTTCCATCCAATTTGACGGTAATTATGGACGAAGGGTGTAAATTGTTAGAGAATGATAGTTTGAGAGTGAAATGTAATAAAAGTGATTGTTTAAGATAGTGGCGGAAGGAGGGGCAGGGGGTCATGGCCCTCCAAAGATTTTGAAAAGTGCCCCCTCCCCCTTCGTTAATATGCCATTTTTTTGACAAAATATGTTATTGGACCCCCAAAATTTTAAAAAATGTCCCCTCAAACTATTTTTAGCCTCTTAGGAATTTGAAATATAAATGTTGGCCTTAAATATTTAACAATAACCTATCATTTTTAGTTTGGACAGATTTTAAAAACACATTTAATCGGACTAAAAAAATTCGAGATTCAACTTAAATCTTTAAAAATCTAGATCTTTTTTAAACTCTAACTTTTGAACAGTAAAAAGTTTTGAAAGTTAAAAATATATTTATTTTTAAAATAGAGATTACGAGTGTTTCTCCTCTTTTTGTATTTTCAAACTCTTTCTTGTTTATATTTACTTTGTATTATCTCTAGAGTGCCTTTACAACATACTCAATTTTGACTAATATAAACGTGTTATTTATATATTATTAAGTGAAGAAAAATCTTTGAGAATATTTTTCATAATCGGAGTTGTATTTGTATAAACTTTTTTATATTTTATATTTAACAAAGCATATAATTTAAAAATAAAAAATATATTATAATATTATTATGGCCTACTCAGAGATAAATTCTTAGCTCGGCCACTGGTTTATGGTGTAAAGTGTAAAAATCATGGTAGTATAAAGGTGAAAAGTGTAAAAATCACCATTGTACCGATTTCTGACGTTAAAAAACTACTAAATCATCTCTATATTTTTTTTATAAAATCCAATAAAGATTAAATGTATTTAAAATTTTATACTAATAATTACACAAAGGGCATGTTCGTTTTCAAAATATTTGTAGGATGTTGAATGTTTCGAGAATTTTTAGGTGATGTTAAAGTTGTATTGAAATACATGTAAAAGTTGTTAAAAGTGATTGTTGTTTGTAAAAAAGGTAATAAAATATTGTATTAGAATGAGTGTATTTTATGATGTTTGAATTATAAAAAAAATGCGAATCCTACAAAAATGTAGGAATCGAACATGACCAAAACCTACAAAACTATGTATTCACAATTCCTTAAAAAATCTTAAATTTTTGGGTTAATGACCAAAATAGTCTCCGGGTTTTATGCCCTTTATCGATTTGGTCCATGGGTTTCCAATTTGATCACATAAGTCTTTAGGTTATCCTCATTTATCAATTTGGTCTTTGAGTTTCCAATTTGGTCACATAAGTCCTTAGGTTATCCTCATCTATCGATTTGATCCTTCCATCCAATTTCGTCTCCTCCGTGCACAGTCAGCTAACGGTGGGCCACGTCACCACCAATAACATCGCGACACGTGTATGTTTTTTTTTTTTTTTTTAAAAAAAAAAAAACTCACGTCCACCTGACATATTAGTAAAAAAGAAACGAGGGAGCCCAGTCCATGTTTTACCAAAAATCAGTCATGCTGGTCGTCTATTTTTCACGGAGCGAAGAGATATCCAATATGAAGCCGTTGGTGATCTTTGAGATTTGAATCGTGTCGTGGATTTTCTATTTGTTGCTCTCTGTTTGCATATTGATTTGGGGGTAATAGGTCATTTTGATGAGACGTGAAAGTAGAAATTGGACGGAAGGACCAAATCGATAAATGAGGATAACCTAAGGACTTATGTGACCAAATTGGAAACCTAGGGACCAAATCGATAAATCAGAATAACCTAAGGTCTTATGTGACCAAATTGAAAACTCAGGGACCAAATTGATAAATGAGGATAACCTAATGACTTATGTGACCAAATTGAAAACTCATGGACCAAATCGATAAAGAGCATAACATCCAAGGACTATTTTGGTCATTAATCCTAATTTTTTTATAAAACTAACTTCCCTCGAAGCTGTGCCGATTTCAGACTGCTAGGTAAAGGTTAGCTTTATATCCACGCTGTCGTTCCGACATAGAAGGAGCCAGTAATTTGAATGACGAAAAAGCCCTTCCATTGTTTCAACTCATCGTCAACAAATTACATACAGGCGTAATTTTGGAGTCCTCCGCGGGGATCATATAAATTAAGCCCGAAAGGAAGATTCTCCTCTGATTTCCCTCTCCAATTTTAAACCCGTCGCTCTCGCTCACTCTCAGACCCGAAAAAGAAACGAACGAAAGTTGAAAGAAAAACAAATCGACAAAACGAAGACGAAAATCAAAAGCAGAGAAAGCAAAAGAGAGTAAAAACAGATCGGAGACGAATCAAAGGGAAGACAAAGATGATGAGGCTTTTCAGAGGAAGAGACAATTCCTCCGACGATACCTCACCCCAGCACTTCTATCCCTCCCTCTCTCCGGAGCCGCCGGTGACCGGCCCGGCGAGGCCGATACGACTCGTTTACTGCGATGAGAAAGGAAAGTTCCGGATGGATCCGGAGGCCGTGGCGGCGCTCCAGCTCGTCAAGGGACCCGTCGGCGTCGTCTCCGTCTGTGGCCGCGCTCGCCAGGGCAAGAGCTATATTCTGAACCAGGTGAGTTTCTTGCATTTTGAAATTTAGGGTTTTGTGGGATTTAGGCTGTTTTGATTTATGCCGTGTTTCCTTGGTTTTGTAAAGGTGAATTCAGCTGTTAGTTTTTTTATAAGTAACCAATCTCATTAGAAAAAGTGAAAACAGTGCAAAGTACTATACCGAAATCACTTAGTCTAAAGAATTCATAAAACTAAGAAAATCAACAAAATCAACAAAATGACAGTCAAGCATCTCATTAGCCCAATTTTTTTTTTTGATAAGTAAGCCGAATTTATTAAAAAAGGATCAACAGTACAAGAGAAAATACTGAAGAACCATAACCCAAAAGAACAAGAGAAATTACAGAAGAACCATAACCCAAACACCTACCCACCCAAACACAAACACCCACCCACCCGCAACCCAAGAGAAAACCCACCCTACTCACCCAAAACCCCCAACCGACAAGATAACCCAAAAGAAACCCTTAACAGTGAAGCCCATAACTCTTAGTCTTCCGAGAGACCGAAGAAGACCCCTCATAGATGACCGAAGACTGCAAACCCTTCAGCTCCCTTAGCAACCTCCCACCAGATTTCCGAGTCTTTTTCGAACTAAGCGGCAGCCGGTCACGTTCCAACACAGCAAAGAGATCCCTCAGCTTATCGTCTTGGCCACCACACGTCACCCCAACCAGCTGACCCACAGAGGACACCATATCCAAAACCCATGCCGGAGAATCCATCCGCTCCTTCCCCTTCACAGAATCCAACGACGGGTTTGCAACCACCAACCCATCAAGAGGAGCAGCCTCTGTTTCCACACCAAGAGACCCACACCCTTCGGGAGAAGGACCCGTAGAGTCGACGCCCATAGGGTTGACCCGAAGAGTCAACCCTGCAGACCCATCTGCCAAAGAACCCACCCGATCCCTCCCATCTCCCTCCTCGAGACATGCTAAACCCAGCCGACAAGAATCGCCCTTAGGCTCACGGCCTGCCCCTATCTCCCCCACGACAGAACACCTGCCCCCAACTCCTTCTCCCGAGGACTCACTGCCAACTCCGACACAAACCGCTAAGGAAGAGCCGACGACCTGGTCTGTGCCGGCGACAACACGATCCGGCGACGAAAACACCCCCAGGGAAGAAACACGCGTATCGGGTAACTCGGGAGCATAGATCTGCGCCAACTCCGTCGCCGGAATGGCCTCCGGGAAGCCACCCCTCGCCTCCGCAGTCGCCGTCGAGCCTCCGTCCTTCGCCGGGGGTCGGTCATCCTCATCGGCGGCTCCTTCATGCTGACCGACACCATCCTCTAACATAAGACCCGGGTTTAGATGGGTGCCCGACACTGACCCAATAAGATCCGGCCCATGAAGACCCACCGAAGGAGCCACCTGGGCTGTAGCCAACGCGCCTGGGCTTGGGGGCAGAGGCTCCGGCCCATCCCCCAGCACCAGCCCTTGCAATGGGCATTTGCCCTTACTCTCCCACCCAAGTGGACCCAGCCCATCGACAGCCCAATTGAATCCTATACCCGGCCCACCCTCACTCCCTAACAGTTGTAAAAGCGAATCAATCTCTTCCCGCAGCCCCTGCAGCTTCTTTCTCCAAAAAGACTCGACAGGCTCCTTGGACAGAGAGTCATGCTGCACAGCCTGCTGCTCCACGCCACCCTCAGGCCCCTCTACGCCTGTCACAGCTACCTCCCTACTCCCCACGCTCTCCCCCTTCATCCCTCCCTTAACAGCTTCAGCGAAAGAGAAACCCCTGCGAACAGGATAGCCACCAAGGCCACCACCTCCATTACCACACTGACCAAGGTAAGAAATCACACCCTGAAACACAGAGGCGAGTTCCAACCACCCTGACGCCCCCGTACCTTCCGGTACCATTATCACCCCCCGACGACGCCCTCCACCAAACTCTGCTAAACAAAGAAATCTGCCTGCCTTGTTGCAGCACCTCTGTGCCACAAAGGCCCTAGAAGCTTCAACAAAGTTCACAACAAACTCTCTATTCATATCCTCCAGCAAACTAGAAACCAAGTTAAACAACGAAACAGCTCCATCTCTCCCGAAGAAGATAGAACTCTTAGCCTTCCTACTCCACTCCGATAGCTTCACAACACCATTGCCTAATACTATCACCTGAAAGACCTTCGCTTCAACACAGAATCTACGGGAGAAGGACATCGAAACCCCGAGCAAACAACCAACAGAAGGACGCTTAGATGAAAAAATCTAACCAGGAACTAAAAGCCGACGCAAAAAAAGGGAAAAGAGGGAAGAGAGAGAACGGAGAGAACATGGTTCCTTTCTCTGGCTCATTAGCCCAATTTAAAAGAGAGAATAACAAAGATTCTTGCAATTTCACCAAAGACAAGGAGCAATCCTCAAAACATCTACTATTCCATTCCTTCCACTATCAAATGCACAAAGGAATCATTCTCCAAATAGTCTTGGCAATCGGATTCGAAAACCTCCTATTCCAACTCCACAACACTCCCACCACCTTCTCCGCATCACCCAATGAAAATTCATAATACTAAGCACATGATTCCAAAGCCCCTGCGTGAATGGACAATGGAGGAGCACATGGTTAACCGACTCCCCGTCATTGCAACAAAGATAACATCAATCAGCAATGTAGATACCTTTCCCTCGAAAATTATCCGAGGTAATAATTTTCTCATGCATAGCCTCCTACTCAAAGAAGGAAACCCTCAAAGGGCACTTCGACCTCTACACTCCTTTCCAAGGAAAAGAAATTCTGCACCTACTAGCAACGGAAGCGTACATAAACTTGACTGAAAACAAACCATTTTTAGAACAAGTCCGTGACATCTTATCTTCCTCCGCTCTCCTAATCACAGACCCATACAACAAGGAGAAAAACGCGGCGAATTCCTTCAACTCCCAATCATTAGCAGCCCTAGCAAAGGAAACATTCCACGCAACAAGACCATCATTTTTCACCATACAATCCGCCACAATAGCTTCCTTGTTACGAGCCAAAGAATGGACCACCGGAAAAGCCAAAGACAAATGATTATCACCACACCAAACATCTTGCCAAAAACTAACCCTTACACCACTCCCCACCACAAACTTAATATGCTTATTGAAGGCATTCCATAAGGCTCCTAAATAGAACGAGATCTCCAATCACCCACACAACTCCCATATTTTGCAGCAATGACAAGCCTCCAAAGCCTATCTCTCTCACAAGCAAAACGCCACAACCACTGACTCAAAAGAGTCCTATTAAACATGGAAAAACTCCGGATCTCCAAACCCCCATTGTGAAGAGGAGAACACACAAACTCCCACTTCACAAGGTGAAATTTATGCACATTCTCATCTCTACCCCAAAGGAAATCCCTCTGAATCTTTTTCAACCTATTAGCCACTGCAACTGGGATAGGGAATAAAGAAAGGAAATAAGTCGGAAGGCACGAAAGAGTATACTTAATGAGAGTAAGTCTACCACCCTTAGAGAGATACATCCTCTTCCGACTCGCTAGCCTCCTCTCCATCATTTCGATAATCTCATCCCAAATGTGAACACACTTGAAATTGCCCCCAACGGAAGGCCCAAATATCTCAAACTTTCAGCTGTTAGTAGGGATTTTCAGGTCACGGAATGTACCATTTTGTTAATTGAGGAGTAGTTTTACAGTTCTGAGCAATTTTGAGAGCTTCAATAGTTGTGTTAAGCATGATTGTTTGAAAGTATAAGTAACCTGTATAACCATTTGAAAGAATATTGTTTCTCTAGGGATGTCAAATTTTTAGCTTCAAAACAAGGGGTTTCGGCATGCTTTTTTGAGAATGCACTTGTGATTCACGCAATGCTAGGAGTTCACTGATACTAGTTAGTTCTAACTCGGAAGTACCTTTTGAGGCAATGGGAGAGTATTACTGCTGGTGGGATGTCAAAAACTAGGAGGAGAAGTTGATAAGGCTGCTCTGTAACTTTTAGTGAACTTGTAAAGTCGAATACTACTATATTAGGCCAAAACTACCTTGTTGCCTGTATACTGCACTACTTGGAGGAAGTTTGCTATGGAGGATGTGCCTAGTAAACTGGAGAATAGTTGTAGCAAGCTATGGCTGGAGCTTAAGGCACTAAATATCAAAAAGAGAAGAACGGGCAGCATATGTGGTGGGTGACTGATGGAGGAAGTGGTTGTCCTGGTGTCAGCACTGGTTAATGCTGTGAGAGAAGGCATTAGGGGTTCTTCTGGCCAGGCAGTAGGTATGGGTATGGGCTAGTTTGAGGGCCACAGCTGAAGCAGGGGCTCAAAACTTTCAAATGGCTGTTACAGGACCATATGTGAAGAGAAAGAAGGAAGTTTGTGGCTTTCAGCTGAGATGGAAAACAAGGGCATGGTAGAGAAGGATATTTCTTAGCTTTTATCCCTCCCTTCTTTTAGCCGGTCCACCCAATAAATGATTGCTTTCCTTTCCTTCCATATTATCAGCAGTTCGGGCAAGATACAAAGCTCCATACAATTCTGACAGTGCTTGTGCCTTGTTTTGATACTTTAGAATTTAGATGCTGGAAAACCAAGTGGCCAAAAGTGCATGTAACGGATTCTAGTGGCCAAACCGTGATCTTTGTGTCTCAATTCATGTGATACTTTGGGTGAAGTATATATAAAAAAAAAGATACTTTGGGTGAAGTGTTCTGAGCTTAGGATACTTTTTTTTTTGTTCTCATCTGCTTCAGCCTCTTTTCCCAGTCTTTCCAAATTTCCAATTTGGATATGACTATCTGCTTTTGCGCTTTGTCTGGCTTAAATGTGCTGTTTTTCCATTCTAAGATGATTCTGCACTTGATTGGTTTTGCATTATGGTTGAAATTGTCTTATACAGTGCTCGTATACATTTTGTAGTAGCACTTTTTGGGTGTTCGCACCGGCATTATGTTATTCAGTCTTAAGTGATTTGGTTGAATTGGAGATGAATATATTCATGCAAACGGTTTTCAACATTTTGTTTTAAGACAATTAAGAACTTCAGATTGTTGGTTTGAGATCAAGCACTTGTTAGAAAGCCATTTGGAACTGAGACTGTCATATGGATTTGATGTACTGAATACAGTTATTTATTTGTTGCTGCTTGTAACTCTTTATATTTGTGTATTACCTTAATCAGTGATACAGTTACAAGGCACAATTTAACCAAGTATTTTGCTTCTTTTTTTGTCTATAGCTTCTTGGGAGGAGTAGTGGATTTCAAGTAGCATCGACTCATCGGCCATGCACAAAGGGGCTTTGGTTGTGGAGTGCACCCTTGAAGAGAACTGCTTTAGATGGAACTGAGTATAATCTTTTGCTATTAGACAGTGAAGGAATAGACGCTTACGATCAAACGGTCAGCCTTTGTTCCTTGATGACATGATGATTTTGTTTATTTTACGTAGTTTACTGTTCAGAAACTAGTAAGAATTATTTAGCTTGATGGTAATTCTTCCAATTTATTGTTAGGTACCTTGGCTACTACTAATTTATTTGGAAACTTTGATGGATTTCAGCTTGTACACTGCATTTCTATTGTACTCTAGAACTACTGCTTACTCCATTTTGAAGCTACTTTTCGTTGCGTAATCTTTATTTTCTTTACCAGTATCTTTATTCAGTTCTGATTTTGTCGTCTTACTTCTCTCACAGGGAACATACAGCACTCAGATATTCTCCTTGGCTGTCCTCTTATCTAGCATGTTTGTCTACAACCAGGTTGGGTAAACTTATGCAGAGACCTTGATTCTTCTGAACAATATTGCTCATAGATTATACTTTAGATATTTTGTTGTTGAAGTTGATTTAACACTGGTTTGACCTCAAACTAATGCATACTGTTTAAGGAGTAGTGTCATTTTTCCGCCTTTGTGGCGTAGCTTTTTTTTATTGCTGGATTTATTGTTGCAGCTGTCTATTTACATTCTTCCTGTTAATTAGATGGGTGGTATAGATGAGGCTGCACTTGATCGTCTCTCTCTTGTCACTCAAATGACGAAACATATTCGTGTTAGAGCCTCTGGAGGAAGGACTGCAGCTTCTGAAATTGGGCAATTCTCCCCAATCTTTGTCTGGCTCCTAAGGGTAATTTGTTATGTTTCCTCTAATTGTATATATACATACAAGTGTGTGCATATGCCCATGTAAAATGGTTCTGATATCTTGAAGTTATTATTTATTTGGTGGTAAATCTTTGTGCATTCTTCCCCGCCCCCCTCCCTTTCTTTTCTAAGTAGCATATTAAGATTGTCATTTGTGGTAATGTTTGAGTTCTTCCTTTCAGGACTTCTATCTGGATTTAGTGGAGGATAACAGAAGAATAACACCACGTGACTATCTGGAGCTTGCTTTGAGGCCAGTTCAAGGTAGTGGCAAAGATATAGGTGTAAAAAATGAGGTACTCTCCCGTTCTTGTGACTATTATTCTGAGAAGGTTGCTGGGGAACTGTATGAGCTCAATTTTTGTTTTTGTTGTATGCAAATAATTGGCAAAAAATGTATCTGGAGGGACTCTCTGCTCACATCTATGTAACGTGGATGTTGTCAAAAGGATAGGTTATGTTGGATATGTTGAATACCCATTCTTTATTTTTGTCACGGGAAATATGCAATATCCAGATCAATCTTTTAGCCCACATGTAATGCAATTTTACAACATGCGGTGGACACAAATGTAGTTCCTTTTGTTCCAATCTGTACATCTTGCTCTGTTCTTCTAAGACATCCCGTTCTGTTTGCTGCTCCTACTCTTTAAGAATTTGCTCTATTGAAATTGTCCATTTTTTGTGCAGCTTGTTTCTGTATGTTGTGTATTTGGTTCCTATGTGTTTCAGTGTGCATATCATGGGCTCTTCTAAACTATTGTGTGGGTGAGGAGAGGATTTTGAATCTGTCTTTCTTCTCTATTTTCTTTCCTTTTCATGGTGGTAGTAATTTTTAAACTGTAATGATTGACAGATACGGGATTCTATTCGAGCTCTTTTCCCAGATAGAGAATGCTTCACTCTTGTGCGACCTCTGAACAACGAAAATGAACTCCAGAGACTTGATCAAATTGCGGTGAGTTCCATATGGTTCTCATTTGTCTCGTGTTAGTTTTTGTGGTCATAATTTTAGAACTATTGCCTTCTCTTTCTAGCTGTTTGTTTTCTCAAGTCATTTGTTCTGCATGCAGGTTGAAAAACTAAGGCCTGAATTTAGAGCTGGACTGGATGCATTGACAAAGTTTGTTTTTGAGAGAACAAGGCCAAAGCAATTTGGGGCGACTGTAATGACGGGTCCCATACTTGTTGGTATTACAGAATCTTATCTAGAGGCTCTCAATAATGGTGCAGTGCCTACAATATCCTCCTCATGGCAGGTTAGAATTATATTTTGAATTTTCTTGTGGATTTCCTAATAGTTTAGTTTGAGGGAAGGTGAGTGTATTCCAAATTGTTTAGTTGCATGCATGGCGAGGAATTTATTCATTACATCAGAAAAAGAAAATCATATTCTCATTGTATATTGTAGGAAATTTCCCAATCAGTACTAAGTGATCACAATTATGATACTTGTTATATTAGGTTCATCGACCGGTATATATAATTATGGGTATTGAGCCTATAAGAAGAAGATTTTTGAAGTAATTGCATCCAGCTCCAACAATTTATCCATATCAGAGACTGATATTGGCCACTTGTTTGACGATGAGTCTTTCCAAGAAATACCCATTACTCTTCCTTATGACCAGAAATGTTTGGAACATGTGACGATACATTTAACTGGCTTATTTCCCTTCATAAATGATGTGAACTAAAGGCCACATTAGCTCTCTTGACACATTTGTTGCTATTGTAATTGGAGACAAAGTGTTAACAAATGAGGGAAGTTCCAATCAACCTAGTGTTGCTTAGGAGGTCGAGTTTTAATAACAACCTGTGGTTTGAATGGGGTTTCCCTTTGCGTCCCTGAGGTTTAATCGTTCGGGGAATTGTGCGTAGTGATTGTAATGAGGTCAATTGTGAGTTTTTTCTTTTTTTCTTTCAAGGTGTGTAATTCTAGGACTCTAATTTTGCTGATGTTAAACTTAAAAATAGCAAAGGATGTATTTTTGGTGGATAAATACAACTTTTAAACCCTAAGTTGGCTACCCAAACCCCATCCAAATCACTTGTTGGTAAAATCTATTAACCCTATTGAATGGTATCGAAAAAAAATGTTCACTGAGCTATAATGTTTATTGATGTACTTTTAGTGTTCACGTGTTTGAAGAGATAGTTAAATGTCACTCAAAATTGAGGATTTGAACTGCAAGCCACGTCTTCACATTAAAGCAAACTGGACATGTTAATTCAAAATGTTTCTCCTTCCATTGCTGCTTCACTGACGTAATGCTCTCTTTATCTTACTTTCCTCTGTTTTTCTTTTCCGAAAAGCTGTTGCATTCGTGGTTGAAAATTTTCTTTCTTAATATGGTTCAATGGATATAAAATACTCGTTGAGATGCTTTCGTTCTTTTATGCACCATGGAACATTCAAGTAGGCCTTTTTCTCTACATGAATTCTAAGCTACAGTGTTTCATTGCCTGAGGGTCATTAGGAATCTCAACCTTGAAATAGCTCTTGAAAGAAACTTATCCAACTTATCAGATGATAGGAGACATTATTTATTTTCTCTTTTTTATAGTTTCCATATTTTTTTGCAGAGTGTTGAAGAAGCTGAGTGTAGAAGAGCATTTGACTCTGCTACTGAGGTTTATAAGTCTTCTTTTGACCGTTCAAAGCCGCCCGAGGAAGTAAGTGACATTGTATGTCCTAATTCTTGATAATTGCTATTGTTTTCTAATACCAGTGTCACAGGTTGCATTAAGGGAAACACATGAAGCAGCTGTTAAAAAATCCCTGGCTACTTTCAATGCTGATGCTGTAGGAGCTGGTTCTGCAAGGAAGAAATATGAGGAGCTTCTCCAGAAATTTTTCAGAAAAGAATTTGAGGTAACGATTCTCTGAAAAAAAAATACCATTATAGCTACTTGAAACTTGATTTGACAAAAGTTCACTTTTTTGAGTAGTTCAACACAAGTTCCTAGAATTTTAAACACGTGAAAATGAAAAAAAAAATGCGTGAATGCAGAAGTGCTTGCACTCATGCATGCTATCTTTGCTATCAACACACGTCATAGTTTTTTTTCCCCTTTATCATGCAAGCGTTCTCCTTGCAACTTGTTCATGTTAGAGAAGTAATTAAGTGAAGAATTCAGAAATCACTTATGAGGGACTTAAATTGATGATTGAGCCATACAGAGGGCGTGTAAAGTTATCTGGTGCGAGCCTTGAATTATCACCCTAAGTCTCATAGTATGTGTTCAGTATGAACTTATGTAGAAAGAATGCTTCTAATGTTGGAAAAATTGTGGTAGTGTCTATCTAACATGTTGTATTTAACTAGGAAGTTAAATTTACTAATAATTTGGTCTTCGATTAAACCTACTTGAGTTTTTGCGCATCACCTCCGAAAAGGGCAATGAATCCTTGACTTTGTCATTGGTATTGAGGACTGTGGGATAACCAAAACAGTTCCAAACATATTTATGTGCTCTGTGGTTGATCCAACTCGTTTATAACAGGCCTCATTTGTATATCCAAAATGGCCTATACCTTTTATGCCATCCATAGTTAACAGGAAAGACCAACCCCATGTTAATAGTTAACCCCGTCGCCCCAAAAAAAAGGTCTGCAGCAGGGAAGGCAGCCAAATGGGTATTTACGCACATATCAATGTAATTGTTGTGCATGTAGCAATGCCATTTCTCTCCTAGTTTTATTGACATCAATTTTTGCGTGATGCAGGATTATAAAAGGAATGCATATATGGAGGCTGACTTGCGATGTTCAAATGCTATACAAAACATGGAAAAGAGGCTGAGAGCAGCTTGCCATGCTTCTGATGCAAATATAGACAGTGTTGTAAAGGTAAGCAATCAATTTTCTGGTTCTTAGCCTTAAAGAAAGCTGATGCCATGGTTTTTTGGCAACAAGAATGACATTTAGTTATCTGACTAGCCATGAGACCTTGTTTTCACGAGTCATTTGTTGTTTGTGAGCATCTCCAAGCGGAATCCTCGTTTTCTGTGGCGTGGTTTATCTCACTTGTTCATGAGCATGTCCAAGTGGAATCCTTCGTTTCTGTAGCCTGGTTTGTCTCAGAAAGGAGTTTAAAGTATTGGTCATGACATTGGAATATGGATATAATGGAGGCTATGCTAAATGAACTGCGACCAGCCTTATTGTCTTGGGAGCTAGTATTGTCGTATTTGAACCTGTTATCCTCTCTTCTAATTGGGCCTTCAGTTTGTCATGAAGGATTCTAAAGCAAATAGTTTTTTTCCTTAAGATTCTGCCTGACATGTAATACATGCTGTCTTTGTTACTTAAATACATGGTCTCACCTTGCCCACGGAGTTAAATTTTAGTCATGAATATGTCATACAGGTTCTTGATGCTCTTCTATCTGAGTATGAAGCATCATCTCATGGTCCAGGAAAATGGCAGAAACTGGCTCTGTTTTTACAACAGAGGTTTGTGCTAGTGTTCCTTTTATTTTGTTTTCTATTTCATAGGGGATTTTAAATCGCAGAATGCTTGATTATATATATCTATCAAATTTCTATTGAACTCCCCAGTTTGGAAGGTCAAGTGCTCGACCTCGCAAAGAAGTTAATAGATCAAGTCAGATCAGAGAAGAGCTCCCTTGTGCTTAAATGCCGCTCGATTGAAGATAGGATGGGGTTGCTTAACAAGCAGCTGGAAGCTAGTGAGAAGTATAAGTCTGAGTATCTGAAGCGTTATGAAGATGCTATCAATGACAAGAAGAAGCTGGCTGATGAATATATGAGTCGCATAACTAATTTGCAGGGTAATTGTAGTTCACTGGAGGAAAGATGTTCGAGCTTACTAAAAGCTTTGGATTCTTCCAAGCAAGATTCCTTAGACTGGAAAAGAAAATATGAACAGATTATATCAAAACAGAAAGCCGAGGAAGATCAAGCCAGTTCCGAAATTGCAGTTCTCAAGTCTCGAAGCAGTGCTGCTGAAGCTAGACTTGCAGCTGCTCGGGAACAAGCTCAGTCTGCTCAAGAGGAGGCAGAGGAGTGGAAAAGGAAGTATGATATTGCTGTGAGAGAAGCAAAAGCTGCTCTAGAGAAGGCAGCAGTTGCGCAAGAACGAACCAATAAACAAACACAACAGAGGGAAGATGCTCTAAGGGAAGAATTCTCTGGCAGTTTGGCTGAAAAAGTGAATTTCTTCTCTCTCTCTCACTTTCTCTCTTTCATGCACACAAAACACAGATTTATGTTTGTTCGATAGGTTTTTACCTCAATTCACCAATGCTGAGCTTCAGAATAGAAAAAAATGACATGTTTTCTTTGCTAATATATATGCAGGAAGATGAAATAAAGGACAAGTCAGCAAAGCTGGAGTATGCTGAGCAGTGTTTGACAACTCTAAGATTAGAGTTGAAGGTGAGCTTCTTGGAACTTTATGGTAGGCAACGGAAGTTCTTTTATGTGTCTGCACACTCGCAAATATGTGCACACACTCACAAACCAATTGCCATCTGAGGCGATCCCCAACTAAGCTTGTGGGTAAGCATGGTGTTGAGTGGTATTTCACTGTCAATTCCTTGCAGGTTGCTGAGTCAAAGGTGAAGAGTTATGATGAAGAATTATCATCACTAAGGCTTGAAATCAAAGAGTTGAATGAGAAGTTAGATAGCGTAGACGATAAGGCAAAATCGTTTGAGAGAGAAGCAGGGATACTGGAGCAGGAGAAGATCTATTTGGAGCAAAAGTACGTATCTGAGTTCAAACGGTTTGAGGAAGTAGAGGAGAGATGCAAAATTGCTGAAAGAGAAGCTAAGAGAGCGACTGAAGTTGCTGATAAAGCTCGGGCTGAAGCAGGTGTGGCTCAAAAAGAGAAGAGTGAGATGCAAAGATTGGCAATGGAAAGATTGGCCCGAATTGAGAGAGCTGAGAGGCAAATTGAAAATTTGGAGAGAGAGAAGAATGACTTGGCTGATGCTGTTGAGAGAATGCGTAGATCAGAAATGGATGCCCTTGCAAAGGTTGCACTATTAGAGGGAAGGGTTGAAGAGAGGGAGAAAGAAATAGAGTCACTACTGACGTCAAACAATGAGCAGAGGGCCAGTACGGTGCATGCCCTTCAGAGTCTTCTGGACTCAGAACGTGCAGCACATGTGGAGGCTAATAACAGGGCAGATGCCCTTTCTCTTCAGCTACAAGCTGCACAAGCAAAAATTGATGTGCTCCAGCAAGAGTTTACCAAAGTTCGTCTAAATGAAACAGCATTGGATAGTAAGCTTAAGACTGCTTCCCACGGGAAACGGCTGAGGGTAGATGATTTTGAAATGGGTGTGGAATCTGCTCAAGACATGGACACAAGTGACAAAATCTTGAGAGGAAACAAGAGGTCCAGGAGCACAACTAGCCCTCTGAAATATGTGCACCCTGAAGATGGTGGTTCGGTGTTCAAAGGCAACGACGATAACGATAGTCAGCAAACAAATCAGGAGGACTATACAAAGTTTACTATACAGAAACTTAAGCAAGAGCTAACAAAGCATAACTTTGGTGCTGAGCTGCTGCAGTTGAGGAACCCCAACAAGAAAGACATTCTTGCTCTCTACGAGAAATGTGTTCTCCAGAAGTCATGACTAACTACCAGTCAAAGAACTTGTAAAGGGATGGTGCTTGTAATCTACAGGAGTTAGATTAGTATAGGACCTAGAGCGTCACAAGTTGTCAAGGGGTTGATTTCCGCATTAAGTTGTCAGCGTGTTTATCCCGGATAACTAATGAGCGTTGGTTTCTTTTTTTTCCCGTTTATATCAGCCGGTGCTGACATGTGCAGTATTCGATAGGCTAGATTTATCATAGTTCACTCCTCGATCTGATTTTTTTCTTCTTCAGTTCGTGTGCTTTTTATTATTGCTTGGGCATGTTTGTTTGATTGTGCTTGTGGCAGCCTTGCCATCGAGCTTTATTAGGCTGTGTGATCTGTGTGTTGACCTAATGATGTTGGGCCCCGCGTCGTCCACTAAATTTTCATTTGTGGCTATGTGTATATTTCTTGTAAAGTGTGATTTATTTTTGTCCTTATTTTAAATTGTTTTTTTTCTTTGTGCTCTGCTCGTGTTTGCTAGCGTTACTACCGTCATCGGATTTTGTTGGTTTCGAATTGAACTTCCCGTCTCTATCTCTCGTCTTGTTGACGGGGCAGCTAAATAGTGGTATAGGTTTTTCCGCTAGAAATTCCTTGAAATTTAGTTCGTTAAATGAATTGACCTTTAATGAAAAAAAATAGGTTTATTAGTGGGGAAAAGTCATAGTTAGCACCATATTTATGGGCAAAAATCAAACCAGTACTCTATTTCAAAAACGGCGATTTGAGATCCTTAAGTTTTAAAACTCTTCAATCCTCGCCCCCAATTAAATCTACTGTTTAAACATAAGGAAATTGCCCCCACGTGCTGTTTGTCCATATCAAATGACCTAAATGCCTCTAAATCTGTATTTCATATTTCACCCGATATTGTCTTCTCCTTCTCCATAGCAAATCGGCTTCTACTTTCGTTCTTGTCATCGCATGAGGTAAGATTGTCTTGTTCCCGTCGCCCAGATCTGGTGAGCTCCCACATTCAACCGCCGGTAGTTGGTTTTTACCACCCATAGAATACTTCTATTTTATTCTTTATTTCTGTTGTCGATGCTATTTAATGAAGACCCAGTTTTCATTGTTTGCTTTCTTTATTAAGTGTAATATATTTTCAGCTTATGAAATGTCTGAAGTCACGCGATGGTAGCTCCGGAAGTGAACAAAGTGGAGAGTCTACAAAGGTTCCAACATGTTTTTGCAATCTGAGAGCAATATCCACTTTTGCCTTTACATATGAAAATTTTGGCAAATGTTTTTGGAGTTGTGTGAAGTACAAGGTTAGCTGTTGTATGTGCTATTGAATGGGTACTATATTTACTAGGGTCAATGTCGATTAGGTGATGTTATGACTTGCATTAATTGTGGACGGTGTACTATATTTTAATGAGGTTGAGTATATTTTAATTAAGTTGAACATGTTGACTATATTTAAATTAAGTTGACAGTTAGTTTAATTAGGTTATATAACGAATATGTTTTTGTTATATAACGAATATGTTTAATTGTATGGCAAGAGGGAGGTCATTGTAATTATTTTGCATGAAGGGATCCTAAGATGTGTCCGTATGGACGAAAGGTACTTCGGCAACTGCGAGCAAAGCATGGGCAGATGCTTCAAGAACAATCTTCTTAGGAGCCAATTCAGAGAGAGCTGCGAGGACAGAATGAGTCTATGATGGCAATAATAAAACAACATGGAGAATATATGGTAAACATGACTACACAATATCGTTTAGAAGTTGAGGATTTGGCTGCACAACATCGAGTAGCAATCGAGGATTTGAAACTGTAAAATCGAAATAAAATTGATGATATGGTCACAGATCATCATCTACAAATTGAGGTGGTGAAAAAGGCGTCAGATGTCCAGATGAATGGTTATAGGGTTGCATTGGTCTTCAGTTGGTGTCTTGTTGTTGAAATTTTAGTTGCTCACTTATTTAGCACTAGATTGTGTAGTCCTTCAAATCTTATGTTAGCTTCATGAGCAGTAATTATGTTGTGTAATATTTTGTTGATCATGTTCAATGTAGGGGTGGTCAACGGTAGTGTAGGTGACGGTTTGGCAAAAACCGTCACCTTCACCGCAATTGACGGAATCACATATTTGACACCGTCATCGCACCGCTAAGGCACAATAACCGCTCTTGCCGGTGACGGTATTAACGGTAACGGTTAGACGATAACCGTTTAAACCGTGTAAGCGCTAGGCCAAAAAAATAGTTTTTTTTTACATTTCATTTTTTTCACTGTTTTGGACTCTTTTTCTTGGATTTTTTTGGACCGTTAAGACCATTTGATGTCCATATATAAGCAATAAATATAATAATTCAAATATTATAACCTATTTAAATTTTGCAACATAATATCATAATTAATAATCATGTTAAATAGACAAATATCATAATTTATTCAAACATAATATCATAATCATAACAAACATAATAAGTTGTCCAAAAGTCCAACATAATATCATATTCAAACATAAAGACTAAAATCTAATAAAAGTGTCCAACAATGTGACATAAACCAACTAACATATTCCAACAAAAGTCCAATAAAAGTATGTCACATAATCAATAATCATCTAAAGTCTAAACTAGGGGTTGTTAACGGAAACCGTCACCGCAAATTGACGGAATCACATATTTAACACCGTCACCGCACCGCTAAGGTACAATAACCGCTCTTACCGGTTACGGTGACAGTTAAACCGCCACCGCCAGTGAAAATGAACACCCCTAGTTCAATGTAATTTTAACTTGTGAACTTTAGTTAACTTGGTGATCATTAACTTTGTTGTTGATTTTGTTGATCATTAATGCGTTAACTGCTAGTCTCTTCTTGGAGATTTGATGATCATTATTTGTGTTATGTAAATGTAAAGTTTATTGCATTCAAGATAAATACATGTTTTCATGCCAAACCAATATTCAAGATTACCACATTCAAGATAAAACCAAGTATATTGAGACGTATTCAATATAAAGACACAAAATCTGCTATTGTCAAAACATTCGTTGATCAAATAAACAAAATGCATTAGCACCTGATTTTGTTTAACCAAGTCCATATGCATCTCTTTACAATTCACAAGAACTACAAAGGAGTTCTATTAACATAACACAAATTGAAAAAACAGTGTCACCTTGTACATACAAATTGTTGGCACTATCAAGATACAGTTTACCCTCTTCCCCAAAAAATTACCAACTGTCAATACCATAACAAACAAACTGTCAACCATAAATCCAAAAACCACAAAGTTTCCAACCACAAATCGTTGTGTACCACCACCTTCCCACCAACGTATTTGCACCCAGCTGACCTGTCAAATTTCCCCCATAATGGACCTTAAACACAACAGAAATTGATGACATTGTGAATAAAAATCTGCCACAATTCAAGATAATGAGGATATAGAAGGTATTGCATAAGATATTAAAGATAACATAATGAGAACATCTTTGGAAACTAAGTTATTAAACAAGATAATGAGAATACATGTCAGCAGTTGCATAAGATATTAAATTCAGTTGTTAAACTGCCACAATAAGTTCTATGTGCAAGTCAAGATGTCATCTATTGTTAAACTAAAATCCAACATATTTAAACAAAATGAGATGCAACATTAGTTTCCATACAAGCAAGCATAGAAGTAAACCACTGAGACTGGTTGAATAAAAAAGGGAAGGTGGATATATATCATCTTCTCTTCATTCATTTGAAACAAAAGAACAATCTCTACTGCAAAATAATTTATAAATCTGTCTCATTCACTTTAGTCCCCCACCCCAACAGTGTTAATACTTCAGCACACTTCATTAGAGAGCTCATCCTTGTTTTATTTGGTTTCGTTATCTGTCAATTCCTTCTTTGTAGGCGATAGGTTTTTATAATTAAAGGTTGCTTATGTATTGAATATTATTAATATCTAATTTATTGTTGATTTAATTACCTATTTTGGCATAATTAGAAAGCGTAATAAAAATGGGTACATTAATTTGTGTTGTAGCCAAAGTAGCTGACGAACTTCCTTAGCTCACACTTACCCTTCCCTTTAGACTTTTGGATACACTTTCAGTGACAACCTATGAGCTTTATTTTCAGTGACAACCTATGAGCTTTATCCATCTCATTTGAAGCCAACCTAAAGGTAAGCCACAAGGGTCACCACTGTTTGATTATTATTATTTTTTAATCAAGCTAATAACATTAAACCAAGAAACAACAGGTTCACACAAGCCAAGCCAAATAAAAACAAAACTAACACAAAAAACACATAACACAAAACAGAGAACAACACATCAAGTGTCCTTATCAAATCCATATGACTCGGGGACTAACTACTTCATCCTTGCACACCCAAAAATGAATATATATCATCATCTCTTCGCACCCAAATGTCCTTATCAAAGCCATATGACTCAAGGACTAACTACTTCATCCTTGCATGACATGGACGTGACATTGGCCAATAATAGAGTATAGTATAAGATCTTACCTTGTACAATAATAAAGTGTACAATAGTAGATTGTCAGCAAATAATATTCTCAATCATACACATCTTATCTTGTATACAAAAAGAAATAAGCAAAGATATAAGTAGTAGTAACTAATCATTACCAATAAAGTTCCCAATTTATACATTCACTGAAGAATATCGTTTGAGGAAGGACAAGCCACCACGTGCGACACTGATTCCTATGAGATCATAGAAAACATAATAAGAAAACCAAAAGAAATGAGACCAGGGACCACATGTTGTCAGCCAACACTACCAAACAAAATGTTCCCCAAAATATAAAGTCATGGACCACATGTTGTCGACCAACACTACCAAGTTGCAATTTTAAACCCTTATCGCAACTGGACCACCTTAAAACATATAAATACCAACCCCAACAACCCACGAAATCAGTTCAGACCTAATCGACCCAACCACCACAAAACCCATATGACATAGGAAATGAAAGTCGAAAGTCGAAGGTTTGAATTTTTACCTATTCGTCTATGGCTCGCCTAAAGGAAAATCGAGGCAGTAGAGGTAGATGGGTGGTTACCGGAGCCTGGCCAACGGAATAGGGGGATGTTGTCTTCTTCCATCGTCGTCTGGACAAGGAGTCGAATGTCTGTCGAAGCCAATTTGAAAAAATCCCTAATTTGATATGCCCTAAATTGGTCAAGAATTGAAGAGGGCATTTGGCGTAATTCGACCGTCACTTATCAAGGGCATATAGGTAATTTGATATGGGCAAACAGCACGTGTAAGGCATGTGGGGGCAATTTCCGTCTGTTTTAACTGTAATTTTAAACAGGGGCGAGGATTGAAGAGTTTTGAAAATTAAAGGTCTCAAATCGCCTTTTCAAAATAGAAAGTATTGGTTTTATTTCTGTCCAAAAATATTAGGCTAACTATGACTTTTGTCCTTTATTATTTGTCCATGTGGATTTGTTTCGTGATAAGTTGGTCCTTGGAGTTACATATTCGTGACATTCTAGTATCTCCATCAGTCTTCCGTTGTTATTGATGAAATTTGATGATATGACATTTTATAATAATAAAATATAAAAAAATTATAAAACCCATTAAGAAAATTTAATTATAAATTCATATTTTCTTCTTTCATCGTATGCATAAACTCGATTGACTTCTCTGGTAAGGCCGTAGAAATTCTTATGACTTCATTCTTATTAGTTTTTATAGTATTATTTTGACTTTATATTAGATCATATCGTTATGAATTCAAAAAGAAAAGAATGATTTATCTGACCATAATAACAGATGTAGGTCTAATATAGTGAAATTTAATTAGCTGTAATATATTTAGTCGAACATAAAAATGTATAAGGTTGCTATAAATCTATATGTATCCTTTTTCATCTCATTAACTTTCACTAAAGAAAAGAATGATTTCTCTGACCATAATAACAGATGTAGGTCTAATATAGTGAAATTTAATTAGCTGTAATATATTTAGTCGAACATAAAAATGTATAAGGTTGCTATAAATCTATATGTATCCTTTTTCATCTCATTAACTTTCACTATATACTCCTACAAACAATTAAATTAATAATTAATGATGCATTTATGAAGGTGCATACGTCATCAGAAGAAAATATTAGTTTATTAATCAAAGAACTCATAAATGAGTTAGAACTTCGTTCGAAAATAAATGATTAGAATTCTCTAGAATTCTGTATCCCAATTTGTAGATGAACCTAATCCATCAATGACCACGAGTTTAGGCTTGAAAAGACTAAAAGCATCAATTTTGAGCATTCAATGCTAGAGTAGCGTACTGCGTACGCTCGATTTTAGTCTTATTATCAAGTGTAAGTTGTTGCCTTTATACTCTACCATACAGTTGCAGTTGCAGTTGCAGTCATTCTCTTTATATAATTTGGTAGTGTTTGGGACGAGACCATAAAGGATCAGAATTTTCCCTTTTTTTTAAGGTAAGGAGAATTTTTCATTTTTAATTCTCTAATATGTTAGAATAAAAAGAAATAAAATAACCAAATATTTTCCATTTTCTAAAATGTCTGCAGCTCACGGGTGGTGTTTGCAAATCAAAATTTTGATTTACGAGAGTTTATGAAAAGTGTGATAATTTGAATAAATTTTTTATGTTTATTATAATTAAAAGAGATTATTTTGTGAGAAGAAAAATTATTTTATAATTATTTTACTATACCCAAATTTTAACACACAAACACCACCAAGCCATAACCGTTTCTTAGTCTTTGTTCTCAACTTGCCATAAGCTGTCGTAGGTGTTATTCAGCTAAAAGTGTCCAAAAGTGGCAAAAGCATATGAATATATCATGGTACAATAATTGATGAAACTAAAAGCTTTCTTTTTTTTTTCTTGGTGAAACTAAGCTTTCACATAAACACAAAAGTTGCAAGAATCATCTTTATAGCAAATCACTGTATATTTGTACATAATGATGAACCTAAAAGTTCTCTCATAAACAACAGTTAGTAAGAATCATCTTTATAGAAAATCTTCTACGATATAAAAAGATGTAATAGTACAGGCTCGCCTGCCTGAACCCAAAGGTAGAATATGAGCGGTATCAATTCGGTCAAAAGTTTCTCAAAGGAACAAAGTGTAGATGAACATAATGATGAAACTGAAACCCTATTATGCTAACAGATGGATGTTTGTACGAATCATGACCTCTATACATTTCTAAAAGATAATACATCACGGTCCCAACATCAACATGCATATTTCTTCTTTCTTGCCTGCACAAAAAAACTTCAACAACAGTTATACTCACGCCAAATCTTCTATACCCAATTTGGAAGCCAGTTATCTTATTCCCCTTCCCCCCTTGTCCTAAATAAAATCTGAATCTATTAACTTATTTTACTGTTACCCAGCAAGGATAGCGACAACCAAAGAAGTAGTTGCCGTTACTACTGTCAAATGCTCTTCCATCACTATTTTCTCTCATATTTTCCTTTGCTTGCATCTGCAGCTAATCGAATAAATGAAGATCCGTCACCTTGGACAACCAAATTGGGGATTAGTTGTGGTGGGATTTCCCTGTTATGGCCCCCCTGGTCATAGTTGATGAAAGAAGAAGGATTGTAATACTCCACAAGAGGAGCGACATTCTTAGGTATAGGAATACTATCATGCACGCTTTGGTTTTTCAGTCGTTTGTCAAAGGAGTCCAGCTTGATACTTGAACCGCATTGTCTAGGCTGCGTTTGGTAGAAAACCTTCGAAGCCACTAATTCTCCATCTTTCTCTTCTTCATTGTTGCCAAGATGGTATTGGTGCATCACCCAATTTGTTTTCTCAGGTTTCCTTTGCCTGCCATAGTTGGTGTATAGAACCAAAATCTTTTTGAACCCCTTAATTACCGCCCCCCCAGAAAAGACTGGCCTAGTCTTGCCTGTTTTGTGCCATCTGGTCTCGCTACCATCCTCATCGGTGTGGACCTTCCTTCGTTTCCTAGTCCCAGTCGTGTATGCCTTTGAAGGTCGATGAAAGAAGTGGCGGATTTGGCCATCTTTGCTGACTCCTGCATCAGCAAATATTCATACAAACCGGGTTATGTACTTCTGAATAAAGTTATACATAGAATATTGATACTAGTGTTGCTCACCAACCATCATTTAGAATAACTTAGAACTACAGAAAAGAAGATACTATATACAAAGTGAAATATCGGGCGTACTATAAAGATGACCAAATATAGCATTAAACTTTTCTGGTTCAAGGAGAGTGATTCTTTACGGACAGGAGTAGTATATGATCAATTAGATGCAAATGCGGACGAGCATTGGTTCAAAGAGAGTGATTCCTAACGCACAGGAGTAGTATGACTGGTCGCTTAAAGGAAAAAAGGGTTTGATACTACTTCAGTACTCTTCAAAAGATACGGAATATATATATATGAAGATCACAGCTCAACGGTTACATGCATCTCTAATATGACTAAACCCTTTTCTTCCAGCAGTACTTAATTAAACCAGAAGACCAGAAAAATAAAAATCTTATACCAGACAATGCGAATGAAATCTTTAACTCCGATTGGTTATGTAATAGTTCTAGCTCTTGATCATAATGTGATGGCTGCAGTACTAGTATTGTAATAGTGTGTTTAGTGAAAGAGTTATTTTGTTTCGTTGCAAGGTAGCCTAGTTGTTTCGTGAAAGGATTACATCCGGGTTAAATCCAGATAGATCCAGACGGATAGTTAGGATTAAATTCTAGCACATCTAATAACACATGAGCATGCAACCTCAATTAAATGATGCGGGCTGGCTAGCGAGTTGATTGAGATCGGATTCTCCTCATTAATTGAGATGACATGCTCATGATGTGTCAGTGGATGTACTGAGATTTAATTTTAATCATCCGTCTCGACTCATGATATGCATTTAACTCATCTAGATGGAATCCTTTTATAGATTTAACCCGTCCAAATGAAATTCTTTTAGGTTAAATACACTTTGTACCTTCTAACTTTTGAGGTCTTAACACTGTGCATCCCGATCTATTATTTTTGTCACATTGCACCCACCAATTATTGATTTCAGACACTTTGCACCATCTGTTAAAAATTTTCAACAATTTGGACGGAAAATTATTTTTTGGTCCTGAAAATCACAATTTTACCCTTAGAAAATGGTCACAAAAAAAAAATGGGGACAAAATTGTCATTTCGCACATCAACAAATGATTTTTCGACTAAATTAACCGAAAATTTTAAGGGAGGGTGCAATATCACAAAAATAATAAATCGGAGTGTAAAGTGTAAAGACCCCCAAAATTGGAGGGTGCAAAGTGTATTTAACCCAATTTCATTTATTTGTGTCACTCTTAAAGCTAATCCAAAAGTTCCACACTAATATTTGAAACCGGTAGATTGGGATAAATGCTTGCAGTTACTTTTGAAGTTTAAGAATGAGGAGTGAAGGTGTAGTTTAATGCCTTACTTGTGTTGTAACCAAAATTGTTTTCGTGTTGGCCATCATAGCCAAATTGGGTATTCACCTGCGACATGCAGAGATGTGTAACCATCTGTTGATTAAGATAGGTAAGCAAGCCAGGCGGATCACGTTTTCTCTCAAATCACATCTAGGAATGGAGACATGTCCTCTAGGAGGGAAGGTTCCATATCTCCAAATGGAAACATAGAAATACAATTCCCTAAAATTTAATGAATTTGTTGTGGAAAAGTTGATTTGAAGCTTGTGTGCCAATCAAGTTTTTCCCACGAGCACAACAAAATTGAATTATCTTTCCTATTCCGTTTGAGGTGTTGGCAATCTCCTAGTGGAGAACTGGAGATAGAGAGAGGTTGGCCGAAACTTCTTCCTCGTAAACTCATTTCACTGCATATTCGCCTTACCAAGCACTAATTTTTAGTTAATAGTGTGACCAGCTTGTTTCCTCCATATGTATTGTCATTTAAGAGCTGAAAGAGGCATATATTAAGTAGGGTACGAAGAATCACCTGGCAACTTTTCTGGGTGAGTATAGCAAATTCCATTCTCTCCCTCAAGTGTTGGGATGAATTCATCAATCAGAGGGTGAAGCTTCCGCGTATCAGACAGCACCTTTGCCTCTAAGTGTTCAAGAATTTCATGGTCTGTCGGATCAAACTTCACCCCCGCTGGTAACCCCGGCAAATCATGGATTCCAGCCTGATTCACGGAATTTTTCCACGGGAAACATTAAAGTAATACTAGCCAACTAAACAAAACAAAGATTGAAATTGGAGGTACAACAGAAGGACAAGCATAGGCCGGAATGGAACATATAGTACAAAGTTAAATTGCTACCTGATCTTGGAATTCTATGTCGTGGCCGCATGATGGGCACGTTATGGTCCGAATCTCATCTGTTTTCGTATCGAGAACACTACTTTCTTTTGGAGTGGACGTGATTATCTGAAGGGCCCTCTCGTCGTCTGAGTCATTGCACCATGTCATGATCTCTTTGGTACTTTTGCTGTCATGCCCATCCCAAAACTGGAATTTTCCTGTTGTTTCCTCCACTTCTCCTAGATATAGAGAACTCTACCAACAAACGCGCATAGGAGAATCAAATAAAGTTCGAAAACCACACCCCAACAAGAACGCCAAAAATAAAGAGGAAGAAGAAGAAGAAGTAAAGCAAGGGTTGTCACTTTTTAAGCACGTTTTCCTTAACCGCCTTCCTCTTGATGACAGGGAAGGAATTCAGTTCTTGCACTCTTTTTCCCTTCAGTAACTTATGATTGATTTGTGTTCTTCTTAGCTTTTGGGCGCCTAGCTTCCTGTGTGTGCGAGAGATGGAGAGAGAGGCAGCTAGGAGAAGCAAGGGATATAAAAGAAGGAAAAGAACGAGATTTCTTGAAATAGTAAAGGTTGCTTAGACATCAAGTTTGGTTATGCTTGTGTATATACGCTTGTACGCAAGAGAATAAATGCAATATGTTTTCTTTTCTTTTCTTTTTACTATGCGTCTAAAGAAGGTTGCGTTTACCTAACAGCTTAATGAGGAAAGTTAAACCTAATGTGAAAAAGGGTAGCTAGAGTGGAGATGGAGCAACCTGATTCTTCTGGGGACGTTTCACCTCTTCAGAGAGAGACAGAGAGATCAGAGGGAGAGAGAGAGAGATGGAGGATTCAGCTTCAGTGTCAACCTAGAGTACCCTTAAAGCTTTGTAAAATCCAGAAATGTACGTACGAACCAACAAATATGAAAATAACATGGCATATATACTCACACCAACCTGTACATTCTTCTTAATCCCTTTCTCGACGCACACTCATATGCCAAGCAAGGACTCACCTCTCTCTCTCTCTAGTTGGAATTTATATACTGCCTACTTTAATTGCTGTGTAGTTGCGCTACTACAAATGTTCGCTTGGTAGAAATTTCTGATCTGTTCTTCTTTTCATGCGAGAGAAAACCTCTAATCACCAAGACTCCAGTTTTTCTTTTGCATCTTGTGTCATGCACCAAAATTCGGAAATAGTTTTTTAATTTTCTTTGTTGTTTTGTGCAACACTCGGAAATATATATTCAACTGCATGCTCTGAAAAACCATTAGGTCATTAGTACTGGATAAGATGGCATGAGTCATACTCTATTATGATTCTCTATATATAAAATGAAATTAGATCTGTCAACATGTACAGCACTAGTTTATATAATTTCTTGTATTTCGAAATTCTAAATACAGAAATGTTGCAGAAATGATCATACATATACTGTCGGCTACAGGCGTTCTCAACGCTCTACAAATCATCCAATCTACTAATCAGACGAAAATACAGGGTGGAAACGGGACCACTAAAGAGCATAGGCTCTTGTGGGAGCGCATACGTACGCTTGTTAACCAAGTAACGTGCCCCTTTCACATTCTCTATTTTCTCTTTTTCTCCACCCCCTAGAAAATCAGAGGATCAGACTTACCCAAAAAACAATCAGAGGATCTGCCTTATCGGCCAAGAATCACATGCCTATTTTTTAGGGGAAATTGACATTTTAGTCCTTAGGTTTTTGACATTTTTTCATTTTAGTCCTTCACTTTCAAACTTCAAATTTTTAGTCCTTGAATTTTCTTTGTTTGACGAAATGGTCCTTCCGTCAGTCTGTCGTTCATATGCTTAACGAACCTCTTTGACACATCAGCAAATTTGAAGAGGTCGACCGGGTATATGTTTTGAACGTGAGCGGTCAACCGGTACATGAAGTGGTTGACCGGTAAAATTTGTTGACGTGTCAGAGAGCTCTGTTAAGCATATGGACGACAGACTGAAAGAAGGACCATTTTTTCAAACAAAAAAAAACTCAAGGACTAAAAATTTGAAGTTTGAAAGTGAATGATCTATTTGTAAAAGGAGTATAAATCCAAAGACTAAAATGTTAAATTCTCTTTTTTTAATTGCAAGCTTTTATGCAAAAATAATATATAGATTTCCTAGCTTTTTCCTTTTTATTTAATTCCTTTTCTCTGTCGCGCTCTCTCTCTCTCCCAAAAAAAATATATTTTTTAATTTTGTGTGAGTGGGATTAGGTCATGACACGTCCTCCAACTATATATTGATGGAAGCTAATTGGCAATTGCAAGAATAGATTATAGAAAAGATGGCGACTGTAGACAATAAACATCTCCCTGGATATTACGTGCAGTAGCCGACATTTCATTGTACTTCTCAAAGAAGCCACGCAACAAGAAGCTTAGGCGTTAAGCTTTAGCAATTTTGTAAGACTTTCTATATAAAATTTGAGTTTTTTTGGGACTTTGTCAAGTTGTTTCCCACCAAAGAAAGAAACGCCGTGTTCCTCAGATCCCCACTTGTCCGTTGCCCAAGTCTTGGCTTCGTCTAATTAAAACTCTCTCTCTCATTGATCAGATGGACATTTTAGACAAGAGTCTACATAGTTGGACTCATTCTAATACGCCAATTACGATAATTATTGTAGTGGCAATATTGTGAGATAAGGATGATATACGGTATATATATGATGCCATTTTTTTATGGTAGTAGGAGTAATAGTAATTTCCATATTTTACAGTGACATGCATGGGAATAGTTGCAGTAGAGTGGTGATAGCAGCAGCAACGGTGGATATAACACTAATAGTGGCGGCGATGGACCGCAGTAAAACATTGGTGGTACTTAACAAATTGAGGAGTAATTATGATGATCATCTAAATTTGTACTAAAACTTTCCAATGTCCCAAATTTCATGCTACTTTTGAAATGGGTTATTCCTGTTATATTTGTAGCCCACTTATATATATATGATGAATTATATAACTTTATCCCCAACATTCTTAGGGCTTGATTTTCTAGTACTATCGGCCTTTCACCAATTAATTAAGGGATGTCACGCCCCGTGCCCGTACTCACTCCCTAGGCCCACCTATAGCGATGATATGCACGCAAACGGGGATTACGACACGAATGATCCTATGAGTTTTGACGTCATTTTAAAATTTTTCGCTAGGCTTTTCCATTTTGCCTGGGGCAGTCTCGAGCATAGTGACCCGGACGACCACAGAGATAGCAAGTCTCGTTTGCCATCCGACATTCTTGCCCCGGATGGAACCTCTTACAATAGGGGCAAGACGCTCCTTGATTACCCCTAATTAGAACATTACTCCCTTGACTCTTCCGCTGACCACCATTAGAAATAAATCTCTTCAACTGGGGTTGATCGCGGGAACTACTTCCTTGCTGAGGGGGACGCTTCTTTTGTCGGTCATAAAAAGCAGCGTTTCTTTGGATACTACTCTCCACTATGGCAGCTCGCTCCACCAATCTTCGTGCTTTCTTTTCCTCTTCAGGAATCAAATGAGGGGCGAAACGCCACAAATCGAGCCGCATACTCCTCTACTGACATCGACCCTTTTACCAGAGTAGTGAATTCTCTCGCCTTGGCATCTCGAGCCGATCTTGGAAATCTCTAGTCAACCCTAGATTCAGTGTCAGAGGTCAGGTCAACTATTACATTTTTCCCGATATCTTAATCAAATACGCAGGAGAGAACAACGAACCAATGAGTGCATCCCCCCCTGACCAGCCTATACACCCTTAGCTAGGTAGGCAATCATTCAAAAGATAATAATCAGTTCGGAGTCATACACAGACTATCACCACACTTCCCATATAACACGTCTCTATTGGAAGCACTAAGTCAAGGTGCAAGCCAATCAAAGAACCTCACGTAGGCGGTTAAGATAAGGGGGCATTAAATGCACATTCCGCGAACTAAGAAATCCCGCACTCGGGGTCCAAAGCTAGGCCAGAAAATTTCCGACCACGCCGACCTTCCGACCTCCCGACTTACCGACCGTCCGACCTCCCGAATTTCCGACCTTCACAAAATATCGCTTTCTTCCTAGTGCCACTGAGTGTTTTCTCCAGAGCATATTCACACAAACTTTTGAACATAAAAACTATGTTAAAACAAGATATAATACATTATCATAGTGATTCAACTTCTTATCAAACAAAAATACATCCATACATAAAACATAGTAAATACGTGGATCGAGGGAGGGAGGGGTATTACAAGGGATAAATGCTAAATTGGTCTATGTGGTATACGAGAAAATCCATTTAGTCTTTGTGTTACCAAAATGATAAAATCAGTCTCCTTATTCACTAACTCGTTTGCCAATGGTCCTCCTTCCCCATTCCGTTCACTATATCGCCGGAACATAAACCACCTAAGCCCTAAATGTCATATGTCCGCCACGTAAGCCATTGACTAGTCATAACAAAAAACTCAGCTCACGAATTTTTTTTCCCGCGTGACGCACTGACCTTGACCCAACCTGCACTTGTCGATTCCCACAAGTGGGACCTCATTCGAACCCTAACTTATTTTCCCTTGAAGAATAGTCCCCAAATCCGCTAATCTCCTTCGTATCTCCTTTTGCAAGCATCCCTAGCCCTAAATTGTTACTGAAGATTAACTCTTTTTCTCAAATCAAAGGATGCCCAGATTTTTGGAAGCATCTATTCGCATTTTTTGTACCTCGCGTGGCTCGTGGTGGTGTTTTCTGCAACTTGATATGTTTTCTGCAAGTGGGTAGCATTGCTATGAAGTAGTAGCCACACCTTTACCCGAAGTTATGATGCCGGGGTGATATTTTGTTCTTCTGTCAGGGGTACAACTTATAGCAAAAACAAGAAAGCACTTTGGATATATGAGGGGTGGTCTTGGATATTTACCCTATTCGAGAGATCTTCACTGCAAGGTGATGAACTCGTGATGCTAAACAATTTAGTCATGATGGTCTACTCGCCATCTAGTGCTTAAAATTTCGGGAGGGCTCTGAGAGTCTTGGGCAAAGCATACATAACAAATTACGTTCATTAAACCTTGCAGTACAACAACCACAAAATCCATACATTGAAGACAAGATCCTGTCATTACAAAAGCTAACAAGACGTACATGAGGTTACATTGAAAACCAACAACCCAAACACGGCTCAAAAGCCATGAAACAACCATGCCTGTTTGTTGTTGAATGCTTGGAATATTTGGGTGCAATACCAGGAGATGGGGGAACAGAAAAAAGGCACGAACCAAAGAAGATGGTAGACGAAACTATGAACTAGAGGAGAAGCTTCAACGTGGGAGGGAGATTTTGAAGAAAATGGGTATGACTAGGGCACGAAGAAGTGGGAAGGTTTTGAGAAAATGGCTTTCGGGGTCAGGGGGTCACGCGGGTAACAAAGGATTTCGGGAGCTGTTTTTTTGTCATGACTAGCTTAAGTGGCAGAGGTGGCAGACATGTGGCATTTAGGGTTTATGTGGTTTATGTTCCAACGATATAGTGAACGGAATGGAGGAGGACCATCGGCAAACGAGTTAGTGAATAAGATGACTGATTTTATCATTTTAGTAACACAAGGACTAAATCGATTTTCTCGTATACCACAGGGACCAATTTGACATTTATCTCATTAATTAATAAGAGCACCAAAAGAGAATTTCAAAGAACATGCATAAACATAATAAAAAAAAAGGTACCAAAATGATTTATTAGTGATTTTCATGGAATAATGCAACGTTTGCAAAACACAACTATTATAAAATAAAATTTAGACTAGTCCAAATTAATTTGCTAACACAACTAACTCAATATTTTTATCAGATAAAATAACTTTAAAATAATTTGTCCCGTCAAATTATTTATTTTCATTACAATAAATATAAAAATTTACTTAAACCATCTATATTCATCTTTTCATCAACTCTTATAAAGTTTTATTTTTTTCTGCTCGACTTTTACACTCTTATAAAATTCTAACTAATTCACTACTTTCTCACAAAATTTAATAAAATTTTAATTTTTTTTCAATTTTCACAATATTTCTTAAATATTTAACTTAGAGTTTGCACACGTACATAATTGGGAAAGTGTAAGGCAATTGCTGGACATTTTTGAAATATAGCCGCTAGTGATGACATTGCATTGATTAGTTCTTGTCAACGTCACCGACTGGACCGCACCAATTTCTCGTTGACGTCAAAAGAGAAATTAGGGACAAAAGTTACGTTACCCTAATTTCCAGGACACGGCACTTTTTGTTTCTTGTTTTTTCTAAGCTCCAGGGCACGGCACTTGGTTCAAAAGAGTCCACCCTGAATCAACGACTTGCTCAAGAGCCTCAGAGGGTTACTTTTACATACAGCCGTAGCTACCTAGCTAATGTCTTGGGGGTGAAAATCTCTTAACAATTAATGCCGCCAAAAGCTATATAGGGTGCGTTTGCCATTACAATTTTCTTCCAAATATTCTCTCTTAATAAAATACTATAATATAATTTCTATCTCCAATAAAAAAATATAAAAAATAATCTCTCTCTTCACTTTTCACTAAAATCAATACTAACACAAAACCCAACACCAAAAATATTTCAACACAAACACAACCATAGGTTGTTAATGGTTGAAACTAAGAACTTCTCTTCACGTATAAACCGTGTACATGAATTCGGACTAAGGGGGCATGAGTTTGACTTCTACTGATTGCAAACAAGTTTTTAGTTTATGTTTGAGACTCAATAATTTGGGCCCAAAATTTTATGTTTAATAATAAAAAATTCATCACATAATTTATTATTATTATAATACTTATTAAAAATCTTCTCTCTTTCACTTTTTCACCAACTCCCATAACATATTTTTATTTTATAATATTTTCCAAATCCCAATACCCAAAATTTTCACCCTCAAACATACCCTAAATAATACTTCCAACTGTACAACCTGTTTAAGTGTTTAAAGTTGATTGAGGCTTTCTAATATGATTTATATGTTTCTCAATCGAGTTATATCTAAAATCAGAATGTAAAAAGTCGAGTATAACTTAAGTAATACTTAAATTGTGTGGCCGGTTCAAGTGTCTATAATTTATCATTATTCTTTCAATCTACTTAATATATTTTTCAATCGCGTTAGGTCTATCCAAATCTAAGATACAAACGTTAATAGTGTAAACAATTTTTATCATTACTCGAATAAAATTCTGACAAATGTAATCCGTCAAGATCTAAGTAATATTGGATATGTGCCAAATTACACACTTTTTGATACCATGATCCGCCAATGCTCGCTAAGCGGAATCTGCTCCCCTCTAAAGAATCAGACTATGGTGAAGTCGTATACATCTATTCACTGGATACATGTGAACGATTGCAGTGCATTTTCTTTTTTCCGCTTAAGGGGCAAGGGGCAAGGAGTTTGCGAATGCTCATTAGGTACCCAAAAAAGTCAAAAAGGTGGTCTAAGAAGTAGTATATATATTAATAGGCGTCAAATAATTGATGATGCTGAGAATAGATACAAACTGTTGTAATTTCAGGTATACTACTGTATTCTAATTACGTGTAGTGTCATACGAAGTGTTCAAGTGTGAGCAAAAGAGTAGTTTCGGGCCCGTCAAGCTTATTATCAATACATTCCCACCAGATATTTCTTCTTCAAGTAAGGCAAAGTCGCGCAAAATAGAACATTCCCATGATTGGATCAGGCACAAGTTAAGGGATTGGGAAAGATAAGGCAAAACTGCAAGAAATGTCAAACTATAGAGCACAAGTGATGGATGTTTGGACTGAAGGGTCATTGTCGGAGCTTTATAGTCGGACGTGTCAATCTGACATAGCCGACGAAAAATTAGTCCCAAAGTTCCAATGCTAGGAAGACTGTAAAATGTTTTAAATATTTTGAACAAATATTTAAATATTAATAAAATGTTTTAAATAAATTCTTTAAAAATTTTGTATAAAAATAATTTATAATTCAGAACTCCTTGCAATGAGAAATTTCATATTTTGAACATTATTTCTAGACAATAACCTAATATAAAAAAACAATCTTGAGAGTCATGTATTTATTCTAATAATCTCTCTATTATCGGTCCAAATTTTTCTTAATAAGGCTTGGCACGTGTCTAATTGTGTACTCACGAAGAACCTCCAAATCAAACCATCTTATTTGTAATACGAATGCACTCTATGTGGTTGTAATTGGTACCAATGTAGTATCACTATAAAATATTTTAAATAAATTCTTCAAAATTTTTGTATAAAAATAATTTATAATTCAGAACTCCTATGCAATGAGAAATTTCATATTTTGAACATTATTTCTAGACAATAACCTAATATAAAAAATAATCTTGAGAGTTAAGTATTTATTCTAATAATCTCTCGTCCAAAATTTTCTTAATAAGGCTTGGCACGCATCTAATTGTGTACTTATGAAGAACCTTCAAATCAAACCATATTATTTGTAATATGAATGCACTCTATGTGGTTGCAATTGGTACCAATGCTACTCTAGGCCTCCGAAAAAAATAAAGCACTAAATAAGAGAGTGCATAGTAAAATAGACTAAACAATATAATTATTTAACCTTAGAAAATTCCAATTCAACAATAAAACTTAGGCTATATACTATAAATCTTCACGAAATCTCTTAGTTAGCTAAAAATTATATTTTTAAAAATAATTAATCAAGATAAGTGTTACACTTTAGGACCGATAAATTTCCAGGCCAACACCAAGAATTCCGATGCATGTATCCCATCGCAATCCAGACTATACACCTGATAAAAAAAAAATCGAGACTATACCCCAAGAGCCGCGTCCCATCATTATTCAAATTTCAAAATAATTAAATGGGCCCCGTGCTTTTTATGCAGATTTAAGCCCTGGGGCCTGGACCCTCTGATCCTGAATCAAACCCTCGTCGGAGGGGCCGGACGATTTTCAGACAACATCAGAAGCTATGCCTGATGTTAATAGAGGAACGCTCCCAATGCTTAAGGGGCGACTTAAGGGGAAACTTCGGTCAAAAACTAAAATGACCATGGACCCCGCGGTGCACAAATGATGTCGGAAAATGCTTTATGATGTTATGAATCGCAAAACTGAAGAAGATAATTAGATTAAAGTTAACGCGTAATTAGATGACTAATGGTCAGCATAAAATGATTTTAGCTTTGGGGGTCCGAGCTCGATGTTTTTTTTTTTCAGTTTCCACCTTTTTTGATGATATTTTTGGTGGGGCAATTGAGACTCGCCCCCTGGGGAGGCTCGGGGGAACCTCTCCCGCAACAGCCACCGTCTTTTAGTGAGCTAATGACAGCCGTCTTGTACTACAGGCGTGACATTCTATTTATCTCAGATTTTCTCTAGTTTTTGGGCCCCACTCAGAATGCCATGAAAAGTCAAGCTAACCACAGGTTACTGGACAAGAGCAGGATTGGCGAGTTCCTCATAACATGGCACGAAACCAGGTTATGGTAAACTAAAGATACTTGTGAGAGACCTGCAGTGTTCTGTCAATGTTGTGGAGAAGTGAGAGAAATTTCCCAATGACTAGTTTTTGATACATCTGTTTAACCTACCCACGTAAACTTATCGGTTTAGTATTCTAAGAAAATAATTATAAAATAATTTATTTTCTAATCAAATTATATATTTTTATTATATTAATAAAAAAATATATTCAAATTATATCTAAATTCACTTTTTCACAATGAGGTGGTATTTACAAATTAAAAATTTTAATTTATCGGAATTGGTGAAAAATATAGACAAATAATTTGATTGAATTTTTTTATATTTATTTCAATGGAAATAGATAATTAAATGTGAGTGAAATATTATTTTATAACTATTTTATTAACCAAAATTTTTAGCTTGCAAACACCACATGATGTTATAATTAATCTCAGGAAATCTAGACAGTCCACCATCCAGCCTCCAAAGCTGCCGGGCGGTGTTAGAGACGCATACGTAGTTTGAAAGAGCGAAGGTAGATAACATGAGAGAATGGGGTGAAGACATTTATTCTATCTTTTCCTTCGAGAAAGGGCTGATTTGTAAATCTCAATGATTCGAAGCTTTCCTTAGACTGAAGGATCCATGGTTGTTACGTGATGCCGCACTTAACGTCAAAAATCGGCTTCCTTACACTGGCCTTTCGGTCCAAAACTGGCACGCCATGGCTAAAACACAAACGTGGAAGCTCAAATTTATGCTCTCTGATTTCGGCCTACGTCCATGGGATTTACAGTCATAGACCATCTGAGCTTGGGTTCAATGAGATAGTGATTTATGTCGGCCCAGACTATACTGGCCCAATTTTAGCCCAGGAGAAAGAGAGAGGATCGAGGGGCAACGCTTACCGTTGGGGATTTGATGGAGGATACCAGGGATGTTTTTTTCTTCTTCTTTCTTCTTAAATTATATATTTTTTAAGTAGGGTTTCTGTAAGGTGGAAAAAGTTACAACTGGCCTAAAATCTTTAGGAATTTCAACCTTCATATTTGAGACTATTCTATTCTATTTAAACCGCTTTTATTAAGCATTTCCATAGAAGTTTGAGCAAAAGAAATTAGGTTTATAAATTCTTAATTGTCAAAAACAAACTGAATTTTTATTTCTATCAGCTACTAACAATTTGTAGAAGGCTTCCACTGCTAGATGGCCACCAGACAATAACATAAAAGATTAGTAATTGGTATATCTATTGATTTAGCACAAGAATGGACAGCAACAAATGTACTGCCGAATCACCTTCCTATTCTGATAAAAAAAAAATTCATATTAGTTCTTCTAGCCTTTGGCTACAAAATAAAAACATTGTTTCCTAGTTGCTATATGATTGTACAGGAATGATACACAGATTGATGCTAACTTTAATCAAAAGATAAAGCAATGACAACCCCAAAGAGGTTGATTGAAAGAACGGAACGAGTCACACTCAAATAAGAAAAGAGATCCGTCGTTCAACACGCAAACAAGATATTAGTTCGCAGTCCAAAATACAAAGACACCGTCGGACCTTTTCCATTTCGAAAGCTCCCCCGGGCCCCGAGTACTTCTAGAAGACGAGACGACTATAAACTACGGCATAGATGTTTCAAACGGGCACCAAGAATTTATACACTGAGAGGACTTGATCAAAGTCAAATACTTCGAAATTTCCAGCTTCTTCGTCTGTGAAAGAATTCTCATCAGATAATTAATGATAAGACTAATAGCAGCAACCATTTTAGACCCAAAGTACTTGGTCCCTGCCAGAGACTTCGGAGGTGTTTGGATGCCGGTACTCATCAAAAATGGTACCCACGACGTCATTGGTTCATTTTGGGAGATACCGTGAATCAAGAACAGAAATCCATCTCCAAACTGTTCAAAATTGCTGCCACTTGACCCATGGAAGGCCTATTCTTCCTTGAGTTACCAACACATGCTGAAGCAACTTTAGCAAATCTAAAAAGAAACTTCATATCTGAAGGAATTGCCAGTCTTGGGTCTAGAAGTTCCCAAAACCTCATGTCTTTAATCAATGGCAATGCCCACTTAACCAGTAACCCTTCTTCACTTCTTCTCCCAGTCAAAAGTTCTAGCAAAAGCACCCCAAAGCCATAAACATCACTCTCCTTGCAAGGACCGCCCCTGATATCACCCCAGTACTCATCATCCACGTAACCTATCAGGCCTTTCTTCTCATGGGGTGCCAAAAAAGATAGCCCATAATCACAAACTCTAGCAGAAAATTGCACATCAATTAATACATTTGAGGCCTTGATACAACCATGGACTATGCTTGGCGCCGAGCCTTCGTGCAGGTACTCGACCCCTCGGGCGGCCCCAGCTGCAGTCCTCAAACGGCGGCTCCAATCCAATAGCGCTACCCCATCTGGGCTCTGATGTAAATAGAAATCCAAACTTACCATGCCAACGAACTCCGTCAATACAATTCTCTCACCCGGAGCTTCAGAATACCCAAGAATTGATACTATATTGGGGTGTTGGGCAAAAGAAAGTGATTTGATCACCGTTAAAAACCCAGAACCAGCATTGCTCAACACAAACCTTGGATGTATCCGCTTGACTGCCACCAGTTCTCCTTGTTCTAGTGTGCCTGCATATACAGTTCCTAGGCGACCCTGGCCGACTATTCTGTGGTGGTTGAAGCCATCAGTGGCAGCGTCAATATCCATTAAAGGGTATGCGCGAGCACAAGGCCGCTTGGAGGAAAGTGTTTCCTCATGAGATTCAACAGGTCTACGTTTGCAAGCAAGGTAGAGGACAATACCAAGAACGATGAGGGAGATGGATAGGCACACCATGACAACGTAATACGCAATATGCTCACCATGGCTCATTTCCGTTCTCTTCGCGCGTATAGCCTCTGGATAGGAAAGATAAAGAGGTTGGCTGGTCAAAATACTGGAGTCCAAATGGGATTTATATATGTATATGGGATCAAAGTAGGTAAGGACTCGATCAAGCAAAGATGTAAGAAAGAAAATAGACAGCATCGGGTTTGAAAACTGGGGTGGCTTGGTGAGAAAGTTGGAACTGATCTTTCCCTAGTTTTAGGTACGTGTCTTTTGTTCGTTCAAGGTTGGCCGCCGCCTTCACGGAACTAAAGCTGTATATATGTAACATTTAGTTATAGATCTAGAAAAATCCTGCTTCAGTACGACGACGTATGTCCAACAACAATTGTTTTGGGTAATCCCTATTCTATATAGCAAATGCTTTCTTGCTTTGTCATGCTTAGGCGTTGCTCTTGATTCATGATTGGGTTTGCGCCGTTTCAACGAATAGCATGTGTTACCTTGTCAAGAGTACTTGAGATCAACCATAAAATAACTTACCCAAATAAAAAATGGAGAGGATAAAATACCTCGAATTGATTAAGAAGTAGGTGATTGCTAATCACCTTTCACCTTGGGAGATAGCTAGACAACTATATTTGTCTTGTAGGGCAAAAGTAAAGTATGAAAAGATTAAGCGAACAAAGTTATATGCAGTGGCTATAAACAATGTGGAAAGGTAACCGAGTAGAGGCGGAGTACTTGGGTATCGCTGAGAGCATGAGAATATTAAAAAGGGTAAATTGCTCCGTACGTCTCTCGGCTATAGCGCTTTCCCAATTTCAACCTCAGGGTATGTTTTTCCCTACACAAAACCCTGGGGTTTGACCCTATTCCCCGAAGAGTCCTGCCGTCAACTAAATGGACGAAAATACACTCGTGGCTAACAACGTACACGTGAAAACTGACAGCTCGATTACCAACTAATCGTAGTGTGACCCGCGTCGCCAGCGGCGGCCGCGCGCCACCCCTGAGCAGGGGAGACGCGGGGGTGGCTCGAGGCCACCCCTCCCTCCCGACCGCCGCGGGCGACGCGCCGGCCACCCCGGCAAGGCGCGAGCCGCCCCTCGCGGTTCCCTTCGCCGCTCGGGGGTTCTCCCCCTCTTTCTGTTGTTTTTTTTAATTTCGAAAATGTCAGGTGTCGAGTTGTGATTGGTGCTGACGTGTCTAATTTTGACACGTCAGCATTTACCGTTAGGGTTTCAAACGACACATAACGGAAGGACATATTTGCTCCTGAAAGTATACCTCAGGGGTATGAAAATGACTTTGTATACCTCAGAGGCATATTTGCTCTTTCGGCATACCTCAGGGGCATGGGGTGCATTTAAGCCTTAAAGCAATGGGGGATCCGGATAATAATAAAACCTTGAATTTATGACGGTACTTGAAGTTTACCGATATATCAACTTATAATTAGTTTTAGTTTTTAAAAAATTCTTTACTTAGAAGCAACCCTTATAGGTATTGTCAATAATATTCTATAAGCAATACTTGCATTTAAAAAATAGTCTAACCTTTTATATAATTTAATGCTTCAATTGGAGTGTGAGTCTCTACTTTTAAAATCTCTTTTAACGATTTTAATTCTGCAAAACAAATTTAAACCATCAATATTAATATGATCTTCATGTTTTAAAATATTTTCAATTACAAGACAATATTTATTCAAGTCGTCCTCATCCAAAGATTTCAAATTTTTCAAATTAAATAAAAAACCAAAAAATCAAAAATACAATACAAATAATGATAAATACAACAAATAAAACATAAAATAAAAAGTTTAGAATAATAGCAAATAGAATTTAGTGATTACTAGTGATCTTGATCCCAAAGATAGAGTTGGAAGCACCAATAAATGAGGAGAAAAAATAGGATGGTTGAATGGGTTTTTAAGAAGTTTTTGTACTTTAACAAGCAATCCAAATATTGTCTCAATAATTGTGAAATGGTTTATAGATTAAGTCCTTTTAAAGGTGGATTTTTAATTGTTAATTAATACATACAAGGTAAAAATATTAAATAGATTAGATGTTCTAAACGGCTAGGAATTATTTTTGTTTGTCAATTAACTGTAAAAAAATTAAATGAATTAGGTGTGAGATTTTATGGGATTTCTCCAATAAATTACCAACTAATCTTAAGGAGATTTTATAGCATATTGATTTTATGAAATCTCGTTTAAATCAATTTTCAATTAATATATTTTAAATAAAGATGCATTAGGTTAATTGATGTAAGAGACTATATAAAGAGGTGAAGAGTTAATGGTTCTTCATTCAAGGAGATTTAATAGGCCTCTTTATAAAATAAAAATTAATTAAATAGACTTTATAGGGTTCATAATGCTCTAATAAAAGATATTTTATAAATGGTTGGAGAGTTAATTATTCCTTTTATCAAAGAGATTTATTAGGCCTCTTTAAAGAATAAAAATTAATTAACTAAAATTCTATACAAATAGCTTTAAGTTAAATTTTTCAGGCTTTATAATTAAATATTTTTTAAATATACCTATTAAAAAAAATTTATTTGGGACCTCCTTAATTTGGGGGCCTTAGACAACCGCTTACCCTGCCTATAGTTGGAGCTGCCCCTGGTTTGACACGTCTAGTAACGGATGAGTATGCTTGATGAGAGGTTGTTTCAGCAAGTGAGACGCAGGCAAAAGATGCTGAGAAAAAAAAATAAAAAGATGGTGAGTGCCAGATTAGAATTTTCTACAATTTTTTTTCAGATTGCACAATTCAATTCGGAGAGAGATAGATAGCAAGTGGACCTCACACCATTTAATATTATCTATATAAAGTTTCGAACAGTATGAATCTCAACCGGACGGCACTCCACCTTAAGACCACCTAGCTGATCAGGCTTCAGAATGTTGTATGAAGCGACGTCGTATAATGTACTTACAGTTTATACTATTTGCAGCAGGCAAATATAGCAAGCAAATACAATCGATAACAGTCCGGACAAATACGCCCCAAAAACATATAGAGGAAAAAGGAGGGTCTTTTCCGCTGCGGAAGGGAGGAAGGAAGTCTTCACTGTCTTTTAACAGATGAAGCGGAATAGTGCCGTTCCAATTAACATTGGCGGCCCATTGGGCCAAAGCATGTACTAATCATTGGCTGCTCATCTCAAAAATTACATTGTGCACTCTTAAATTGTCATACTTTTTATAATTTATACTCCTAAACAACTGAACCTGACGTGGGATCTCAAATTACGGATATGTTTATACACTACACCTTATATTATACTTTCGCTGTTAAAATTAATAAAAATAAGTTACGTGTCACGGTTAAAATGCAATATGAAAGGCAAAGTGTAAACATATTGATAAATTAGAATGTATTTTGTAAAAAATATAGTAATTAAAAAGGTACAAAATGTATTTTCTTCAATAATCAAGATAAGATGACCTGTGTGATAGGCGTATGTCCATACCAACCAAAACCAACGAAGCAAAGAAAAGGACGGTGATTTATTCTGGAGTGGGCTCTACGAGACGCACAAGTACTACTAGCCCAACGCCCTTCGTGGATTCATGCAGAGCAAATTTTATGAGGCGTTCAGAGAGAGTCTAATTTGAACTTTACTAACGAAGGAAAAGTTTGTACATTGGCTAGGAAACAGGAGACGAAAAAAAAGAACTGTTGTTTTATCCTCCCAGCGGATAAAACTGTTACGTGTCAGAAACAGTAGGCCTACTACGGCTACTTTGGCCTATCTGGTACTTAATTGTGGGCTCAACTCCACCTTAGACAGACAAAACTCTGTCCGTTCTTGGAGTCGGTATTTGTATTCTACTGGGTACATACTCCACCTGATGTCTAAGATGCTGCTTCTACACTCCCAATCCAGGAGGAATCCTTGTTAATTTTTCTATCCACGGCCCATGGTTTCTGCAATGTGGTCCAGTCAGCGTGTGATTTCACGAGCAAAAGACCCAGTCACCCAGGCAACGAAGGGAGCATTGAAAGCGAGACTACTTTTATTGGCGATTGCATAAACTCCTGCCCTCTTGACTCACCGCCTTACCTATTTCTGTTTTCAAGGCAATTATTGTATGGCTGAGAGTGAAACTCCAATTCCTGTCTTTTAAGGACTAGAAAACTGACAGATTTAAACGGAGTTTCACCGGGACGGTGCAAGTGCAACTGAGAGGGTGGGGGTGGGTGGGACAGAAGTGTACTGCTATATGCCCCCTGAAATAGAACCACGTCCACAAGAGAGGGACAGACGGCCCTCTAGCAGGCCTCCTTCTCTAGAGCTTTGCCCATCCTAGGCAACAACGAAGAAGAATTTAATGTGAATACTCACCGGCCGCTAAAATTACGTGCAAATGTGGTGGTTGAAGAAACAGAGGAAGTGGTAAGTTGGAAGCCAAGGGCAAGAGCACCTAAAGGCACTTAAAAGCAACGTGGAAACTCAACATTACGACATTGCGTTCCTCCTCAAACTGTGCAGTGAAATGATTAATAATTTCAAACATTTTACATTTGAATCTTCCAATTATTTAAAAAAAAAAGTGACTTTTTTAGCATATGAATGATAATTTTATCTTTCGTAGGTTTTTGACGGTTACATTTTAGAAAAATATAAAATCATAATTTCAAAGATGAAAAAACTAATTTTCTTTAAAATTGCAGAATTTTTTTAAAAATAATAGTTTCAGTTATGTTTTGGTGAAGACAAAAAAAAAGTAATGACCAACAAAAAAAATGTGACTAACTTCAATGTAGGAAGGACCAGCCATAAATTACCAGTGAGATGTCCAACTTTCCAAGTCCAGTTTCCAAGATGTTTGTCAGGGACACGGACACCATTAGGGCAGTAGCAAGAGCAGCCAAAGAGGCGGGAACTATTTCACTTAAATGGGAGGGGCCAGACGACATCAACCCTACTAACTCCCTTATTAATTGATTCATAGCCGTCCAGAGCACATGGCTATCTCAATATACATACAGTAGCTACTTCAACCACTGAAAATTCTCAGGCCAGAGAACAGTCAAAGGCACAAAGCATTTAACCAAGAACATCACAGCACCATTTCAGACTTTCCCATTTCGGGATCTTCTAACAGTAGACATGAAAATTGTATCGTCGTTGATGGAAGCCAGAGCCTTGGGTTTCAACACTCACCTGAGTGATACCAGGGAGAAGATCAGCGTCAAGAAACACTGTAACAATCATTCTCCATGTGCAGTTAGAAAAGAAACAGTGTAACAATCATTCAATGCAATCAGTGAAACCCGTCAAGATTAATTTTCGTCCACTAAAAAAGTCCACTCTTTCATCACATCCCCAGAGCCCCTTTTGCGCTTTTTTCATCTCGGAGTTTTTACCTTTTCCCAGTCTCAAGCAAACACGGAGAACATCTATCAATGTGCAGTTAGAAAAGAAAAAGTAAAAGAAAAGCTAACAGAACTTGAAGATGTTGCTCAAAAAAAAAAACAAAAAAACAAAACATGAACAAGTTCCTAGGCTACACTTCCATGATCTGATGTATCTTCGTAGTAAGGCGACAATTTTCCATCCTTTTTCGCAGGCTTGGGTTGGTTCTCTGGCCCCACTTCTTGCAACATTTTGACCACCCGTCTCATGGATGGCCGATTTATTGGGAGAGGGCTGGTGCAGAGAAGGCCAATGTTGAGCATCTTGCATACTTCTTCCTTGTAACAAGGATCAAGTTTCGAGTCAAGAACATGGTCCACGCCTTTCTGATCCAAAGTGGTGCACACCCACTTCACCAAATCCTTTTCCCCAAACTCGGGGTCAACCGGGAGTCTTCCTGTGACCAACTCAAGGACAACTACACCAAAACTGTATATGTCGCTCTTCTCGTTCACTCTAAGCGTGTACGCATATTCTGCAACAAGTTCAAGCAAAAGAGGAACTTCATTTTGAGCCAAAACAATACTTGTTATGCAAGGAGAGAAAGAAAATGATCCCATGACTTCCCACTAAAGCATAATTGAAATTCACAATTAATAGGAAATAGTTGTGAAGACAATTAGCCTATTGATCTTACCTAAGAGAGAATTTCTAATATAAATAGTAAGCCATGTTAGAACACACAAGCTAAGTATCTCTAGAGAAAATTTCTAATCAAGAATGGTTACGCAAGAGCAGAAAAGAAATCACCACCCAACAACCAACAAGTACAAGAATCTGAAGTTAAAGACAACCAAACAAAAATGAAAAAAGAAAAAGTTTCGCTAATCAGTTCAAGATATATCAAGGTTAAAGCCGGAGACCAGGAGTTGAGGACGCTAACCTGGTGCAATGTACCCACAGGACCCAGCAATAACTGACATGGATTTAGGCCCCTTTCCGCTGGAATCAACCGCCTTAGCCACCCCAAAATCTGCCACTCGTGCTCCAAAATCCCCATCCAACAAAATATTGTTGGATTTCACATCTCTATGGACAATAGGAGGAACACAATCATGATGCAAGTAAGAAAGCCCCTCAGCCGCATCAAAAGCAATCTTATACCTTGTTGGCCAATCCAATAACCCTCCTTTACTACTATGCAGCAAATCACCTAAACTACCATTAGGCATGTACTCATAAACCAAAAGATTACAGTCCCTAGTCGTGCAACAACACCATAGCTTAACGATGTTCTTGTGCCTAATCTTTCCCAGAGTTGCAACCTCCGCGTCAAAAACATCCTCCCGAACCGGACCTTTTTCAACATCGCCACTCTCGAACTCTTTCTTCGCTCCTCCCCAAAGCTTCTTCACCGCAACCACCTCGCCATTGCTTAGTACAACCTTGTATACTTTCCCGGAAGATCCTTTACCAATCACACTATCCTCGTCAAGGCAATCCAATATCTCATGTTCACTAAAACCCAGTTTATGAAACGACATCAAAGTCCACTTTGACTTGTCGATTGCTTTCTTTGCCTTCTTGAAATTCCTGTACTTGAAGTAGAACCAAACCACACCCACAATAAACACTAGCCCAGCTAGCACAAAAATGGTCCGAAGCAACCAAACGTAGCCTTTGCTCTTAGCTTCGCCTTTTCCACCGCACAAACCCTTCAAGTCCCCACACAAACCAGGATTACCCAGAAAGCTACTCAGATACATTTCCTTCGCAAACGACGGCGGAAGATCACCCGATAAGTGATTGTAGGACAAGTTCAGCTCATTGAGCTTCAAATTCTGCAACTCAAGAGGGATTTTCCCAGATAATTGATTCCTCGAAAGATCAAGGTAATTAAGCACAGACAGGCTCCCAATCTCTTCGGGTATGTTTCCCGAAAACCTGTTATTCGCCAAATTCAGCTCGTTAAGCTTCTTCCAAGATTTGATCCCACTTGGAAGTTCACCAGAAAGCTCGTTGTTGTGAAGATTAAGAGTCCCGAGTTGCTCAAGATTAATCATACTATCTGGCAATGACCCACTGAGTTTGTTACCGTCACCCGAAAACTCGACCAGATTTTCCAACCACCCGATCTCATCTGGTATCGGACCCGAAAAATTGTTTGTTGACACGATCAAAAGAGACAGATTTGAAGCTCCGACAATTGTCTTCGCGATTTGACCCGAAAACGAGTTCCCAACGAGTTCGAGCAAATACACATGTGGGAGGCCCCAAAATCCAGCCGGGACTTCGCCGGAAAGGCGGTTGTGAGCCAATCGGACACGCTTCAAACTCGGGCACTCCCCAAGAGCCGCCGGGATTGGACCCGACAACTGGTTGTATATCACTAAAATTTCTTCCAGTGTTCCTTTATCACACAAAGTCGCCGGAAGTTCACCGGAAAACTGGTTGTTTGAAATGTCGAGCCATTTGAGCGGCGAGTGTCTGCCCAGATTTTTGGGTAACTCCCCCGTGAGTCTGTTCTGGAAAATCCTGAGCTCGTATAAGCCCGGCGAGTTGGCAATACTCTCAGGCAAGGCTCCCTCGAATAGGTTCTCGTAAAGGTTGAGGCTTTCGAGAGGCAACCGACACAGCTCATCCGGAATAGTCCCTGACAACTCGTTCATTGACGCATCGAACAGTCGCAATGCAGTCAGGTTGGACATCCTGGGCGGCAACCCGCCCGACAACGAGTTGTTATAGAGTTCAATCTGGACCACGCTGCTCAACCCGGAGAGAGACCTCGGAATAGGACCGTGTAAAGCATTCAGTGCCAGGTCCAAATCGGTGAGCTTCTTGAGCCCACCCAGGGAGTCAGGAATCTCACCGACCAAGTTACAGTCTGTGAGCCACAGCACCTGGAGATTTGTCAAGTTTCCGAGCTCCGGCGGGATCTGACCCGGGAAAAAGGGATTGTAAGACAGGTTTAGCATTTTCAGTGTACTTATGTTCCCCAATAACGGAGGAATCGTCCCGTCCAAGAGATTGTAAACGAGGGAGAAAACCTCGAGCTTTTGAAACCGCCCAAAAGTATCTGGGATAGCTCCCGAAAAATTGTTACCGGTCAAGTCCAGGTACCGGAGGTTGGGGAGGTCGGCCAGGGTGTGAGGCAGCGTACCGGTGAGGAGGTTCTGGGAGAGGTCGAGGTGTTCGAGATTTATACACGATGAGATATCGGAAGGGAGGGTGGAGTTGATGGAGTTGTTGAAGAACGAAATGAAGGTGAGGTTGGGGAGGCGGCAGAGTAGGGAAGGGAAAGGGCCGGCGACGTTGGTGTTGGAGAGGTCGAGGGAGTAAACGGAGTGGGAGGAAGGGTCGCACTTGATACCCCGCCATTTGCAGGGATTGTCGTCACGTTCGCTCCAAGCGGAAAGGATGGAGCTGGGGTCATCTAGGGACTGCTTGAGGCTTTGGAGGTAGAGGCCTTCTTGGTTGAGAGAGAGGGTGAGAGGTGGAGGGGAGAGGAGGAAGAGGAGGAAGAGAAGGTGAAGCATTGTTGGATTGGTTCTATGAGGAAGTGAGTTTCCCGAAGAGAAACGGTGTGATTTGGCGTGAATATATGTGGGAGGCGGAGAGAGAGAGGCAGACAACAACATTTGTATTTGAGTGTGTTATTCAAGTCTCCATGACTCCCATCACTATGAGAGAGATCCCCAGGGCACTGAAAGGGGGACACTGGAGAGGAGAGATAAGAGGCAGTGTGCGCGCGTGCGAGAGGAGAGTCGAATTTTTTTTCTTTTCGTTTAAAAAAAACTAGGGAGAGTAAAATTTGAAGTTTAATTATAAATTACGTGGGATGACCAGGAAAAGTATTTTACATTGGTTTTAGTCAAAAGTCCAAAATTTTGTTTAAATATAATAACTACAAAATATTTTTTCTTTCCATTAAAATGTCCGGAGAAATTTTCCCTTAAATCCATGACTTAGGACCCAAAAATAGTAGAACAAATGTCACCCCATTCGATATCAAATGTGTACCACGGGATTGGAGATCCATAAAGAAAACTGACATCCACATTTTATCGGGTAAATAAATCGATATAAAGAATTATGATTATTCTATATTTATTGAGTGGCGAACTTAAAGGTAGAAAAGAAAGGGAAAAAAACAGTCGGTTCGGATTAGGTTGTCCATTGGCCGGTTCGGTCCGCTTCGGCTGGTTTGTGAAGGATGTATACCGGACCGGTCATTCTAACAGTTCGGTCTAGGCCGGTTTGGGTCGTGTCATTTTGGGCTGGTTTGGAGTGGTATACTCCGGTCCAGTTTCGATTTTTCACATGGATAATCCGGAACCGGACCGAAATATACCGGTCCGGTTTCAATCCGGGCTGGCCGGTCCAGCCGGTTTGGTGGACAGCCCTAGTTCGGATCATCCTGGAGAGACCAAATCAGACAACGTCGGCCTTCAATAAATGATGGATGAGACAAAAAAAACATATGGGAGATGATACGGCCCAGGGGAACAATAAGGTCAAAGCCCAAATAGAGCCTCAGTCCAGACAGTGAAAATGGAGTATAAGAAGAAAAATAGGAAAATAGAAAAAAGGTAGGCACAACTCTTTCTCATAACTCTCTCTCACTAATAACAATAAACTAGAAGAAAAGACAAAATATTAGACAAGGATGATAGACAATGGCGTCGGAGAAATCCTCTACGAGGAGGACTCTGAGTTCTAGTGTGTTATTTTACTTACAATGGCGTCGGAGAAATCCTCTACGAGGAGGACTCTGAGTTCTAGTGTGTTATTTTACTTGCAGAAGGAATAAATGAGAGTTTGGACCTTTCAATCCGTCCTATCATCTCTCTTTAAAAATGGTTTCAACTCGTCAGTTAAAAATGGTTTCACCAAATATAAAAAATTACATTCATATTATTTCTCTTTATTTTTTCTCTAATTCTAACACTCTAAAATTTTAATACTCAAAGGGGCGTTTGTTTGTGGAAATTTTGGGATTTTGGAAATTTTGGGTATTGGAGTTTGTGAAAAAGTATAGTATTTTATAGAAAAGTGAGGAGAGAGAAAATTTAATTGAATAGTATAATATTATTTTATAATTTAATGAGGAGAGAGATATTATTTTATAATTATTTGAAAATATTGGGGTTGAAAAAATTGGAAAATAAGCTCCCCAAAGTCTCAAACACCACAGTCAAATTAAAAAAAAAATGACAGAAAAATAGTAGTAGGCAGATTCTTTAAAGGAGGTCTAGAGTATTCCAAAAGGAAGTGATATCAAAGGGCTGGTAAGTCTACTATTCTACTATGCTCTCTCTTCTCGTTTTCCTAGGATTTTGATTTTAGTAACCAAGAAATATTTTACACTGACCCGTTTAAATAAATTTGATCAATTCGAGAAACATACTAATTTTACAAAAACACAATGGTAAATACTAAATACTCGATTCCTCCCTTACCCATTTTATGCATGTATACTAAATGTATATTTTCAACATTTACCAGAGGAGGGAGGCAAGAAGCCCATCGAGTAAGGCTGCGTTTGCATTCATAATATTTCTCAAAATTTTATCTCTCTCTTAATAAAATACTTCAATATAATATCTCTCTCTACCATAAAAAAATATAAAAAATTACCTCTCTTTACCTTTTTACTAAACTCAATACCAACACATATTCTCATACCAAAAATATTACAACACAAACACAACCTAAGTTGTACCTTGGTGGTGACTGTGGACCGCCTCGAGGGCAGCGTCCCATCGTAGGGCTGCTATTGCTCCGGACTAATTAATTACTATTGGAAATTGGGTTAGTATCTTAAATCACGTTTTATCAGCGTGCACTGATGTGTGGGTGTGAGCTGGCTCACGCCGTCAAAAGCGAAGCTTTACAGTTTACACTTTACACACTGCTTTCCGACGGTTATAGTTTATAGCCAGCGACTACGCCCGAATCTTACAGCCAAACGGAAACGGTCAATGGGAGTCAAAGATGAAACAGTGTTATCTCAGTGCAGTTACGAAATTCATACTTGCACTGAGGTTGAGAGGTTCCCGAGTGCATCCTCATACAATCCTTACGTTTTAGCCTAATTGAGTCTAACACGTTAATCGTTATTTTGGAAAATAATCCTTTTTTTTCTAAGTAATTCCAAAATAATCCTCATTCATAAAGAAAATAAAAAAGTGTATCTCATTCATGTACGGTTTGCTCAATCTCAAGGTTGGAGGGAGAAGTACTTGAGATTCGCGAATTGAAATCCGTACGAAAACTGAAATTTGGAAAGAGACTGCTTAAAGGGACAAAGTTGGGCTCGAGTAGCAAACTTCTGGTGCCGTAAACGTGACAAATCAAGCATTGAGTATGTTTGAGTCCAATTAATTAAAATTTTAAGTTTATTATTAAAAAATTTATTACATAATTTTTTATTATTATAATATTTATTAAAAATCTTCTCTTTTTCATTTTTTTACAAACTTTCATAACATTCCTTTACTTTATAATATTTTTCAAATTCCAATACTCAAAATTTTCACCCTCAAACATACCCAATATATTTGCTGAGAGTCCGATGGGATGTGACAGAATATATAGCTCCAAAACATGGAATGTATCTGTGTATTAAAATTTTGAAGAGGTTAAAATTTTATTATATTAAATTTAGTGAATGGAAATGTTAAAAGTTTTTTATATTGAATTTAATGAAAAATGAAGAAAGATGATTTTAAATATTTGTTAATATAAAAAGTAATTATGTAATAGAGATAAAGATTATATTATAATTTTTTATTGTATTAAAATCGTAGGATAGATAAAATTGTAGTTTGCAAACACAAAACGGATTCGTCGCAAGAAGACTGGGGGCATGTTCGTTTCCATGAATTTTCATGAATTCGCATTCAAGATGCCTTCATTCAACCGAACATGTTAAATGGTTTCCATTTTTACCCTGCTAATGCGTAGAGACAATTACCAAAATATCCTCCGTAGTGCTTTTAAGTAAATAAATATCTAAAGGTAAAACCGGAATTTTAAAAACATCCTGGCCCCACACGTCAGCGTCGCCTGCAGCTTCAATCCCCTTCCCTACTCTCTTGACAGAAGCCGCCTGCGACTACCCCTTCCTTCAGGCTTGTCATAGGCTACTGCATGCTACATTCGTAGGCCATCATAGGTTTATTAATCAACGTTTTCGTGCTTTTGCTTTTGTTTTGTTTTTTTTTAATTTTTAAATATTTAAATATTTAAATTTTAATAATAAAAAATAAAAAATTCGAAATTAAAAAAAAACTTTAAACATCATAACTTTTTTACACATCACCAATCTCTACACAAACACCAACACAACTCTAATATCACCTAAAAATTCACAAAATTCTTCAAATCCTACAAAAACCTTCAAAACGAACATCACCTGGGTCTGTTTGAGGATGATCCGCCTTGTAAGATGTAACAATGGGTAGAAATCTATCCGGATGGTAACCTGTTCAAGCCGGGAACCTGCGTACTATTGCCACCGTTTAGGCTACGGAACGAGGCCAACAAAACAAGCACATTGCGTTGTGTGCAAATTAAAATGTCCATAATTTTGGTTGATAAAAACGTGGGAAATGATTTAAATGAATTTTATATATTTATTATTTTAGATTATATTTGTAAATTAATATTTTTAAAAATTTTAAGAATATAATTAAAATTGAGTTAGAATAGAATTTTATTGAATTTTGAAAAATAAAAAATAAAAAATAGAATTTTATAGGGGTGAGCCAAAAAATGAAAAGAATATTATTGAGAGAATTTTTTTATATTTATTGTAATAAAAAAGATAATTTGATAAAGAGAAACATAATTTTAAAATTTATTATTACTATTTTTTTACTATAATTTTGATTTAATTGTGTCTCAATTCAAAAAAAAATTATGGGTAAATTTTATTTCAAATATTTTGCAGTGGCCTCGGCAAGAACTGAGAAACGGAAGACCATTTATCGGTGACCGAACTGCAGCAGAAACTCGCCCCAATTTATTGGCCTTGACTGTCTCGTGCACAGTTTGCAATGAAAGTCAAAGACGAGCAGTGAAACTGTCACACTGATGCAAAACTTTTTTTGTTCGACAATTTCTCGATGCTTTCGAATCCTACTAACCTCCACGATGCCACCACGCCCAGGCATGATTGCAGTGGCAAAATGGTTGGTTTTTTGTTTGGTCTGGTTGTTGGCTACGTCCCATCTTGAATGTGCATCAGTATTGTTGTTCCAAAAATAAAATGGGAGTACCAACTAATCTGGGTGCCCTTTAATCAGGGTACCATTACAGTCAGAACTTCGAATAGAGTTAGGTGGACCGTGGTCCGTGGAAGGAAATTAAAAGAGAGAATGCAGGACACTGCAGAGACCTTTCTTGGCCCTTAAATAAGGGTAAATTTTACAGGTAGAGCTTCAAATAGAGGTAGGTGGCAGAAACTTCTGATAGAGAATGCTGTACACTGTGACCTCTCCTGGCTTAGATTCTATGACCATGTTGTGTGGAAGTCTGAACTAGGTGCATTTACAAATTACACTAAGAAGTGACCAACTATATTGAATATATATATATATTGTTAGAAATATAAAAAAAATTTACTTTAGATAAATGAGACACCCGGAAAAACCCAATTGGATTTGTTTACATCTCATTTATGAAAATAAAAGGTTACAAAGGGCTTATATTTATAAGCCAATATTTTCCTACTCACCACATTGCTAAGCAATGTGGGACTCTCACTTTCAACACTCCCCCGCAAACTCAAGGTGGACAAACCGACAAACCTTGAGTTTGGAGTTACAAAAATAATTACAGAAAAAAATGATTACAGAAAATAATTACAAAGATTGCCGGTACTAAGCCGAGAAGTCGTCAGTACTGCACCGGGAGGATACCGGTCCTGAGCCAAATGGTTGCCCCGATACTAAGCCGGAAGGTTGCCGGTACTGAGCCGGAAAAGTTGTCGGTACTAAGCCGGGAAGAAGCCGGTACTGAGCCGGGAAGAAGCCGGTACTGAGCCGGGAAGTCGCCGGTACTATGCCGGAAAGTCGCCGGTACTATGCCGGGAGGAAGCCGGTATTGAGCCGGATGGTCGCCGGTACTAAGCCGGGAGAAAGCCGGTACTAAGCCGGAAAATTTGCCGGTACTAAGCCGGGAGAAAACCGGTACTAAGCCGGATGGTCGCCAGGAGGTAACCGGACTAAAGCCGAAAACCTTGCTTCGATACCATGTTAGAAAATAAAAAAAAAATTAATTTAGATAAATGAGATACTAAGTGGAAAAACTCAATTGGATTTGTTTACATCTCATTTATGAAAATAAAGATACAAGGGAGGTTATATTTATAACCCAACATTTTCCTACTCCCCACATTGCTAAGCAATGTGGGACTCTTTACATTTCAACATATATATTATTTGAACTATTCAATATATACTAGGCCATCCCGAAAATAACAACGGAGAATATTTGACAGAAAAAATATATATATAGAAAAACTAATAAACAATTAGCATAATCTCAGCTGACGTGGCCACCTAAAAAGTTATTTTGAGACCAGAGGGTTCGATGATTCCTCCTAAGACCGGAAACTACAGAAGGATTACGTCCCGGCTTTTGGAGACTTATGTATTAATCCCTGTCGAGCTGCTGAAAATACTTTTTTTCCAGGTAACTGCTGGCAGAAATATTAGATATTTTCAACGGCGGAATTTTGGGAGAAGAAAAAGGTGAAAATAAAGGGTTAGGAGAAATAGTAACAAGAGACAAGAGATTTTAAGTGGTTCGGTCTAGAAGACATTCACTGTGAAAGCTCTCTATGACTGTATTTTGTATTATGAGTGCATACAGAAAATCTTTATTTATAGAGATAATACAAAACATAATAAGAGAATATTCTATACTTAAATTTGAATATCTACATTTGAATTTGAATATTCATAACAATATCAAAAATTTGATATTGTGATAACTATAATATCATATCAAATCTTTAAAATTTGATTATGATATTATCTCTAACATTGGGCACACTCTTAGGGTTGTTTATTTACTGAAATTTTGGAGAATATTCTCAAAATTTTGAGAATCTTTTGAATGTTAAAGTTTATTGGAGTTTGTGAAAAGTTTGAAGTGTATGTATAAAAGTTGAAAATTTTAAAATATGTTTGTTTTGTTAGAAATGTTGAACCCCAAAATTTTAGACAAACAAATAATTATACAAAGAGCAAGTAGATTTATGGGTTAATTCTATTGCCCGTTGATGGAAGACCACCACCAACTCCTCCACTAGTCTGTGTATCTTTAAAGCGAGATCTATTCCGTGAAGTGCAGCCAATATTTTGAAGGAATCCAGTCCAAACAAATAACTTCAGGAGGCTCCTGCCGTTTGACCACGTCAGATCCACATTTTTTTTTGCGGGGTGGGACCAAATTTTTTTGAGATTTTCCATGTCATTGTAATTGATTGGGTGGTCGGAAATAATTGAGATACTTGATATTGCATTCACAGCAGGGCCGGCTCAAGCCAAATGGAGGCCTAAGGCGCTATATAAATTTTGTAGGCCTTTTGTATAAATTTTAATATAAAATATTTACAAATTATTAAATTTAATATATAATATTGAAAGGCCCCATTAATTATTTTTCTAGGGCTCTTACACATGACATCAAGGCCCTATAACTTGTACAATTAAGAAATTTATAGGGACATTCATATAATTTGTATAGTTAATTTATTATAGGGCTTTTTTCTCTTTTACCAAAGTTTATAATGTGAAAAAATGATTATGAAGCTTGGGAAAAACATATCAATGAGCAAAAAAAAAATAGTACACTTATGATAAAAAATTAAAGGGAAAATTGATTTTTAGTCCTTAGGTTCTGGGCCCTTTTTAATTTTAGTCTTTAACTTTCAACCTTCAAATTTTTAGTCCTTGAGTTTTCTTTTGTTGCATAAATGGTCTTTTCGTCAGTCTGTCATCTATATACTTAACGGAACATGAAGCGGTCGATCGGGTATATGTGTTAAAAGTGAGCGTCGATCGGTACAAATTTGACGGCAAACTGACGGAAGGACTAAATTTTACAAATATGAAAGTTCAAGGACTAAAATTTTGACTCACTAAAATTCATGACTAAAAAATGAAAAAGGAAGTAAAAACTTAAAGACTAAAAAACAAATTTATCAAAATTAAAAATATTGCATATTGCCACTTTTTTAGCTCAATTGTTTTTTTTTTATTTCTTAGTCATCTACAATACAATATAAAAATTCTCTTTTAAGGGGCCTCGGCTCAGGGTGAGGCTTTAGGCTATCGCCTAAGTGGCCTTACCCTTAAGCCGGCACTGATTCACAGTTGGAGGCTTTTTATATGTAATTGATTTGGTTTCGTTAATACGCCACCTAACGAAATTTACCCTGCACATCTACCACCATTTACTTCTGATGTCTAACCCAAGAGACGCATTTAGAGCAAAATATTTATTGTGTGAGGTGGAAAGCACAGACATTCCGAATTCACTTTTGACTAGAAAATCAGGTTACTTGAAGGACATCAGCTTTCACACCCACTTCAATTGTAATATTCTCGTTATCTAATGCAGCCAATTGAATGGGATGGACGGTGTTGGCAATAGATACAATTTTTTAATTTATTATTTAAATTAATAGATAACTCAATTCAAAAGAGCAATCGAGTCATAGCCCGCCACGGGTATGCAAAAAATTTAGAGAAAAATTCGGGTACATTGATAATTGACCTCCCTTAATGGCAGACTTTGCATCTTTTTGATAAATCGGGTACACATTAAATGGTATTTAAGTAGTAGAGTATACATCAATTGAAGGGTCCATACGGGCAGTTGGTCCAATTTAAGATCAGTATTCAGTACTCACACATTGTTTTCATGACCTCTAACGGGTCCCACCCAAACATTACCTCTCTGCCAACCATCACTCCAAACGGACAACACGCAGGATGTTCCTGTAGCCTGAACGAAACTAGATCGAACGATCCAAATTAAATTCCCACGATCACAAAATCGAGTCAAATTATCTCCAAACACATGCGTATAGTTTAAAAAGCCCACTCGGCGGCCTCGTGAACGGTGGCTGAGAAAGTTATCTTCCCATCGCTGGCTGGTTGGGACTATTGAACATCATGTCGGCAACGGCCACGATTCCTTTCCAAAGCCTTAATAAAACTATATACGCAACTTTTGCACGGACAATCTCGTGTACGGGGGTATGCGTGCAAATGGGTGAGCTGGGTGATTTTGGACGACGCTAATTGTTACTTTGTGATCGCTTAGGTGTTGGGAGGTAAAATTAATCTACGAGTAGCCTTTTGTGTAGCAGAAGCACGGGGTATATGATTTTTGTGTCGGGTCAGGTAACAATGGGTACACCGCCATATTATGAATGTTTTTTATTGCTGGGATTGGGAAACAAGAGGGCAGGGTAAAATATGATGAATTGAACAAACCCTTTTACGACGTGCATGTGAACAAAGATGGGTGAATCTTAAGTCAACTTAAGTAAAGCTCTTTCTTGTTAAAAAAAGTCTAGAGTAATTGCTTATAGGTTTCGTGAAAGTTTGGTTTAGTTTTTGTTCTATTTTGCTACAACAAATTGATATTAATAATTCATTAAATAAAAATTTTGATTGAAGAGCGTTAACAATTAATTTATTGTTTTGCCATATATATATATTTGAGGGGTGTGGGTATTCACTTTATGCAGGATTATTGAATGGTCAATTATAAGTGGACGGCTAATTATGGCAGAGGACTCCTTTTGGGTTTTGGTTTTAATGAATCTTCCATAAATTACAAGAAAGAATGGGCACGCTAACTTCCTTTTCTAATAGTGTGACCACTGGTCCAAACGAAAAAGACCAAGATGAGATGAGCACCCTCCAAGTCAATGATGGTCTAGAACATATTTTCTGGTCTAAAATATGGAGGTAGATGTCCAACATAATAGGACCCCCCGGCTAAGTAGCATGGGTTAGAGAAGTGATGAATTGTCTTTCCCCCAATGAAAATTACAGCAGCGCATTATCTTTTCTTTAGCTTATAGCAGCCCACTAGTCTTTATGAAGACTGGGTGCTATTTTGTGGAGCCCATGGGAGAAGATCTGCGGGGGCCATAAGCAAGGCTTTTGCAGACTTTGAGGCATGGATATGGCCCTGATTCATTATACAATGGATGATGAAGATGAAAAGGGCAGTAGAACATATTTTCTGGTCTAAAATATGGAGGTAGATGTCCAACATAATAGGACCCCCCGTCTAAGTAGCATGGGTTAGAGAAGTGATGAATTGTCTTTCCCCCAATGAAAATTACAGCAGCACATTATCTTTTCTTTAGCTTATAGCAGCCCACTAGTCTTTATGAAGACTAGGTGCTATTTTGTGGAGCCCATGGGAGAAGATCTGCGGGGGCCATAAGCAAGGCTTTTGCAGACTTTGAGGCATGGATATGGCCCTGATCATTATACAAAGGATGATGAAGATGAAAAGGGCAGTAGAGGCAATGGTGGCTCCAACATTCGAATCTCTTCCAAACCAGAATCATGATTGTCCTAGTATGCTTCAACTCCACCTTTCTCCCAATATGCCACTCTCTCTAGCTTTCCTCTTAACCTTTTTAGGTGGAAAAGAAGCTTTGCAACTGTTGTGACAAATTTTTTCACATCTTGAATGTTGCTTTCTCTTCTTCTTTTAACAACAGCCCTCCTCTATGATCTCTCTCCTGCTATTCTGAATGATTAATGGTAGTCAGTTTGGCAGAGCTGGGAAGATCCCAAAATATGTTTGGTATGCTTTTTAGGTTGTGTTTGTGTTGTAATATTTTTGGTATGAGAATATGTGTTGGTATTGGGTTTAGTGAAAAGGTGAAGAGAGGTAATTTTTTATAATTTTTGTAATTTTTTATATTTTTTTATGGGAGAGAGAGAGATTATATTGGAGTATTTTATTAGGAGAGAGATAAAATGTTGGGGATAATTGGGTTTGCAAACGCAGCCTTAGCATTAGGATTGCATCGAGCTCTTTAAGATAAAAGGAAAAAGAAAGAAAGGAAAGCAGTAAAATATCCTTACTGAAATTTGGTGATTTTTTGTATGTTTTTTTTTAATTCTTACACCTACAACCATTGTTTTTATTACCTTCTATCTCGTCTGTTTGAATTTCACCTAAATTAAAATGGTTATAAAAAAAATAGCGCCAATAACTATGAGATTGGTATTTTTTTATTAGTTGATAAAAAAACAGCACCTAATTTACGGATCCTCCCCCTTTAATGTTCACAAATCGACAGCTCAATAGTCAAAAGGTTTGAACAAAGGATCCAAATTATTTTTTTATTTCTTCTAGGCTGATTACTATTTATTGCGTTAGTTCAAAGGAATGTCAGAAAGAGCCAAAACCCTTATGGGAAAAGTGATTGATGGATGGCTGATCTTGCAGCAGTGGATTTTGTCGTGGGTGGTCTTACTCATTCTAGCTAACATATCCTCTCGAGTCTCGATAGCATCACGGAATTTAGAATTTGGGGGCCAATGGCATGAATGTGATGGTAAAACACAACCCACGTTCTAGAGCAGGGCCCCAAGCTTTTTGGAATATACCCAAAAAAAGTATTTAAAAGAGTGGAAAACTAAATAGTGGTAGTAGTCGTCTAGAGAAGGACAAGTGGTAGTGTTCTGTGTTCATGGGAATTTCATGCAAACCCATTTCGTTGATCTTGACAATACATAGAGTAGTAGGTTTAGGTTGTCCGGTAAAAGCACCAGATAACTAAAGGGTACCAGTCACTAGGCATAGACCACTCAATGGTGCCATGGAAATGAAGGGTTGGATGCTTGGACTTTTTTTCCTTCGAGTTAAGCAGTTTATGGAATACGTTGGGGGCATATTAAGCCGGAGATCAATCAGTCGTTTGATACTTAAAAAGTTATAAATACCCAAGAGTCTCTTCCGAATAATGCCAGTTTTTCCTGTGCAAGAACATATAAATGACAAAATGCTGGTTGTTATAAGATATGTCAGGGAAAAAGAGAGAGGCAATTATGTTCTGAGAAAAATAAAAAAAATAAAGTTATGTTCTGAAAACGTTATATACTGCCCACTCGGAAAAGCATGCTAGTTATCATTGGGAGTTTCCCCACCGGTCCTCAAATTGAGGGAAGCTCATGCAGCAGATCATCAATTTGTACAGAAAACAAGAAGGGAACCTGCGTTATATATCGATCAACACAAAGGTTTCAGGCCCTCAATTATGAGTGAAGGGTGTAAAAAGATCAACCGCATTATTCTGAAGAACAACTCCCTAGCAACATGCCTGTCTGTGCAACTGGGCTACTTATGAGTTGGACGCAAAAGCGTGGTTCTCCTTATTGCAATTGAGACCATTCATCATCACCCCCACCACAGTTCTTCATATTCTCTCTCTCGCACATGATTGGTAGTGGAAACAGATTGCATCTTTTATATCGTAGGGGTGACGGGTCAACTACAGCTCACCTGGGTAAAAAAGAAAAAGAAGAAATCCTTAATTTTCACACTTGGATCTTATGAGAAGAGCAATAGTTTCCAACACAAACCTAAAATTACGTCTGAGCCAAACAAAGAAGAAGTTTTATTGCTAGGGTCCATCTGATGGTGTCATCATTTGCTTAATCTTGAAAATATAACTTACAAGTAACTAACAGTGCTTGTAGCTAACATGTCTTGAGTAGCCATAATGCCTGTCGATATACAGATTGAAATTGACAGGAGAAAACAAAACAAGCGTCAAACAAATGAACTATGACTATTAGAACTATATATAACAAAAATCTTCCAGTAACCAATATATATATAACAAAAAGCTTGGTGACGGGTGTTATTTTTATGTGATAGATAGATTATTGAAATTAGATTCATCTCAACCTTCAATGATTGTGCTGATCTAATGGCCCAAATAAGTACTTATATATAGTATAAGCATGACTTATCTGAGCTAGGATTACTCTAGGGGACGGTCTATAATTTCAGGCTAAAGGACAGGAATCTCGACCTCACTAGCTAGCCAGTAGACACCTACCTAACCATTTAGACCAGATTCTGCAATATTCTAAAATTCCACGAATTCTTAGGGGAAATTAGAGAATATATTGAGAACATCCCATCTCCAGTAGCTGGACCTACTTGTATCGAAATTTTTTGTTCATGAACATCTTTGTAGGGAATCATTCATTCTTAAAAAAGAACAGTAGAAGCAAATTGCAATATTCAAAGCACTGCTGCGAAGAACTTGCTGCAATCTGCATGCAGTTAGACCTGAATGCTTCATATATACATATGTTGTTCCTTAAAAGACGAGGAGATGGTTGGTTTATATATAGATAAATAAGAACAAGATGGGCTTTATTCGTGAACATCTATATGAATGTCAATTGTCAAAGCTCAACCATTTTTTTTTCAACTAATTTTATTACGGCGAAATTATTTGTCGCCTTTTGTCAGATCGGTGACGAAATAAAAATCTTATAAATTTTAAAAATAGGACGACGCCATAGGGCTTTGGTGGCGCGACAGCCTGGTTGAGACTTGAGAGTATATACTACCTTGTAATATCCCGCGATACTACTTCGAATTTCGCTATTTTAATCAGGACTGGTTGAGTGGTTGGACGGACATGATTGAGTATATTGATTTCTGTTTCTATCAGTTAGTCAATTTAATTTATCGTACTGAAAATATTACATTTTTATCTCAATTCAGTGACGGCACGAGACAATATTATATAGCTTCATAGTTTATAACTATTGATTGTGATATATATATATAGACCGCCATAAAAAAAGTCTAACGCACAGCACAAACCATGACGTTTTGCAGGTCTAGGGGCATGTTCGGTTGAGTGTTTTTTTTAAGATTTGCATCATACTTTTATATTTACATGTCAAATATTACAAAACATACGTATTCCAATACAACACTTTATTGATTTTTTTTACAAACATCAATCCATTTTAACAACTTTTGCACTCATGTCAATACAACTTTAACATCACCTAAATATTCACAATTTTATCAAAATCCTACAAATTTCTTCCAACGAACATCACCCTATATTCCTAAACACCAGTTTTTTTTTGGCATTTTCAACAATTCTAAGCAGAAGAAGACAGTTGACGCATTGCAGCTTCCTTATAGCTTATAATTTAGAGGAATAAAAGAATATTTCATGCTAAAAGTCCACCGAAAGAAACGGATCAACTAATGGATTAATTGGAATGTTGTCACACTCCCATATTATCAGGCAATTTAGGGGTTTCGAAATTTGGCCAACAACCACACGGGGAGAACATAATAACATGTCCATTTGCGAATCATTAACACGTACACTTTTTTCACTCAAGCCTTTAATTTCATGCAGAAGTCAAAGCTTGGCAGCTTGTTGCCGTAACATGAGGAGATGCATATATATATATCTTTCTAGCACGTTGAAATATTTATGAAATATTCTTTATGTACGTAGTTTCAAGAAACAAAAAAAAAAATCGGACAATGATTTTATGATGTATATCCAAATTCTAAGCAAACTCCACATGCTAATTACTCAAACTATTCTCGAAGATAGATATCACGCAAGAGTCCCTTTTCTCCCGCCCACTTTCGAAGCTGATCATCAAATCCTACTAGCAACAACCATTTGAATTCGAAACAATTGAATTCGAAACAACCATTTGAGAAGCGACGAGCAACTTTACTGCACATCTAAGTTGTGAATATATACATAAAACTACGGCCCCTCATGCCCTACCCAAACTACCCAAAAGAAGCTACAACGTCTTACGCATGGTTGAGCAACCTCAGATATGGGTGAAGAGTAAATATTTAGGAAGAGTACAAAATCTTGTGCGTACGTAGATATTTGTATTATACAAATACAACTGTGGGTGAAGAGTATATATATAAAATAGAGGGGATATAAGAAGATGATCAGCGTGAACCTGCACGAAGTGATCAACATGACAGTCGCACCATGAATCCTGAGGATTTTTTGAATCCTCAGAATTCTACAACTAAACATCATTTTTCACACCACATAAATATAACTACAACACGCATACCAATAAAGTTAACATCACATAAAAATTCTCAAAACATAAAAAATCCTCACAAAACACCTTAACCGAACACTCTAAACATCGTTCCGCAACTGCTACGAATACGACATTTCGTCCCGCACTTCCGCCTTTACAAAAATGTTTTGGTGGGGCGTTTTTCCGTTAAAGTACTCAAAGGTGTAAGAGGACAAAAAATCTTACGCTCCTGCTTACGATATGTCGTTGTAGGGGTGACGTATATTTTGCAAGCGCCTTAAAAGTTTTTTTGTTTCTTTACAAATCACCTCCTCAAAAAAAATGAACTCAACATTTTTATAATTATGTTGTATTGGTCAATTGAAATACATAAATGGTGCGTAGTTGTGTGAATTACTTTTAAGCCCCCTCATGTGCATATCCAATTTTATGTGCGTGCACTCTGCACTCTCAAGACTTAAGGCATATTTGTTTGCCTAAAATTTTGGGGTCCCAAAAATTCTAACCAAATAAATATATTTCAAAATTTTTAACTTTTACACATACATTTCAAACTTTTCAAAAATCTCAATAAACTTCAACATTCAAAAGATTCCCTAAAATTTTAGTAAACAAACAACCTCTTAGGCCTCTCATATGCATACCATCAGTTGAGAAAAGAAAAAAGCTTTTTTCTGAAGTATGGAGCTTTTTTTTCTGTTAAGAAAGAAAATGGTACATAGAAATATACATCTTTGTTTTTCCTGGGCTGTCATGTGGAGACTTTGGACTGGACGTAGTGGTTCCGTCATAAGAGGGATTTAGTGGGACCATTTGCGAAGCCCAAGTTGTTGGACTGGACGTAGAAGTTTCGTGATAAGAGGGTTTTAGGGGCCCGATTAGCTAAGCCCGATTGATGGGAATATATTTCTTTGTACCGTTGCGATTCGTCAAGATAGAACAGCTGCCCATCAATGTTCACATTAACTTGCCCGAAAGTACTTTTTTTTTTCTACGTAAAAAAAAAAAATATATAACGGTTGTCCTTAGCGTTGCCCGAAAGTACTTAGTTGGTGTTATATTATATCTGGGGTTAATGGCAAAAATAGTCCCTGGGTTTTATGCCCATTATCGATTTGGTTCCTGAGTTTTAAATTTGGTCACCTAAGTCGTTAGGTTATCATCATTTATCGATTTGGTCCTTCCGTCTAATTCCGTCTCCTCCGTGCACAGTCAGCTAACGGTGGGCCATGTCACAACCAATCAAATCGCGACACGTGTTTTTTTTAAAAAAAATTTCCACCAGGCACATTCATAAAAAAAAACTCCTCGAACGGGGGAGACCCCCCGTTCGCGCGACCAAGGGAGCCCATATCTGGGCTCCCTCGCGCGGTGGGGACCCGTGCGAGAGGGAGCCCAGATCTGGGCTCCCCCGTCGTCGGGGCGGCTCGCGCCGCTAGTTGTCACTGGGGTGGGCGTCTCGCCCCACCGCCGCGAGGGAGCCCAGATTTGGCCTCCCTTGGTCGCGCGAACAGGGGGTCTCCCCCGTTCGAGGAGTTTTTTTTTATGAATGTGCCAGGTGGAATTTTTTTTTAAAAAAACCCGTGTCGCGATTTGATTGGTGGTGACGTGGCCCACCGTTAGCTGACTGTGCACGGAGGAGACAGAATTGGACGGAAGAACCAAATCGATAAATGATGATAACCTAAGGACTTAGGTGACCAAATTTAAAACCCAGGGACCAAATCGATAATGGTCATAAAACTCAATAACTATTTTTGCCATTAACCCTATTTTCTAACGGTTTGGGCTTCATTGAGAAGAGTTAAGAATTACATTTCATGAATTTGATAGTTGTCCTTAGCGTTGGAATTTGGATTATTTTACAGACCAGACAGTACTCTCTTGGGATTTACAAAGTTGATGGATAGAAAAGGGTGTGTCAGTTTTAACTGGGCTCAGCTCTAAAAGTACACCGTGCAATTAGATCACTAATGTAATGGGCCCTGACAAAACTTGTCCAGCCGAATCAGGAGCCCGCCCGTGAAAATGTTTTTTCATTATTTTGCCTTAGAAAAAAAGAAATATTAATTTACAAAAAAGATCGATTGCTAATTTTCAATATAGCTACGTTGTAGCCAGCTTGTAGAGAGACTAAGCCAAGTCAACAACAGTTCACAAATTCGCAAAAGAAAAAAGAAAAGGAGGTACCAACTTGGATATAAATATGTAAAATGAAAAAGTAGTAGGGTTCACAAAACAATTTCTTCTGAATACCCATAGCTTATGCGAAGAGGCCGGACAGGGTTATATATGTAGTAGTCTCCTGCTACGCATGAAGCAATGACAGCTTTTTATATGATCACATCTAGTCATGTCATTGATCCAAAAAAAAAAAATATACGATCACACGCGTGAAGCAATGACAGCTTTTTATACGATGATCACATCTAGTCATGTACATTTTATCTCCTGCTCCACCACAGTTGAGCATTCCACGTTTTTACCCAGCTTGGTGGACAAGGGAAATTTTGAGTAATTTTGTAATTAGTAGCCGAGTCATTAATAATGAGTTGTTAGTACGTAATTAGTAATTTATATGACTCATTATCCTTCATACTCTTGATTATTCACGAACCCATTTGAAAAAAATATTTCAACTTTCCTCGTATAATACATGAAACTTACAAGTTGATATATATATATATATAATGTAAATATATTTTTATCCCACAGACTCAGACTGTACAAGCTGGTAATGCATTAATATTATCTCCAATTCTCCATATGAGATTATGACGTGCAAGAGATGGGTATTTATATCAATCATCACAGCTTCATCAGACTATTCCCTAGAATTATTCCTATTGATTCTTGGTAACGTGCTGGCCAATACGTTCTATCACTTGCAAGGCATGCCTTATAACCACTCTTTCCCTCTCTTTACTTCGACTCGATCAGTTTCCCTCCTCTTTTAGTTATATATCTATAAATGCATTCTGTTTAGTGTTTAACTTATACAAACAGGAAGGGCCGGGGATCAAAGCAGAGGGAAAAGAGAGGTACTGATCAAAGGTTTCTGCAACATGGAGACTGGTACGTCCTTCCATCCTGATGGAGCGAGGCATCCCCTCTTGCGAGATGCTGACGAATCAGAGGCAACACTGATACAGAAAGCCATTAGCCTTACTTTCAAGAGCACAGCATATTTGGCCGGTCGTTTGCCTACTGGAACAATCCTTGTTTTCCAACTTCTGTCACCCATTTTTACGGATCACGGCGATTGTGACACTGTAAGGCAGTACATGACTGGTGCGCTTCTGATCCTCTGCGGGCTGTCATGTTTCTTTCTGTGCTTCAGTGACAGCTTCAAGGACGACAAGGGAACTATTCATTATGGGTTTGTCACTATCAAAGGCTTGTGGGTCATTGATGGAGCTACCCTTACAACTGAAGCTGCAGCAGCATACCGGCTGCAATTCGTAGATTTCGTGCATGCCTTCCTGTCGCTACTGGTATTCGCAGCTATTGCACTCTTTGACTCGAATGTGGTGAATTGCTTCTTCTCTTCGACGTCAGATGAGATCGAGGAGATCCTTACATGTTTGCCAGTCGGAATTGGTGTCATTTGCAGTGGGATCTTCGTTTTGTTCCCTACCACGCGCCATGGAATTGGCTTCGCCTCCACTACTTCCAAATAGCAAAAACCCTATTTCCTTTGCTTTCTATATTACATCCATGTCTTTGCTCTTTCATAGAACAATTAACGTGGATTCATGTAATGATCTGCAACGTCATTCCGCTGTGTGTTTTTTTTTAAGTGCATTCATTTGATGAGTATTTGCAATCGGACCACTATTTAGTTTGAAATAGCCTGCGCTCATGCTTGTCAAACTACGGATGTATGTACTGCAAGGTGTGTTAGAAACGTTTTCTCGTGATTACTAAAACATATGAAGTTTTGGAAATGGTTGAGATGACTCTCGCGTAGAAATATATTAGAAACGGCGAGTTTTAGACGACCGTAATTATACAATCTAGCCATTACGGGCATTACGTACCAATTTAATAAGAAAATGTCTGATATGCACCTTTGAACAAGTTGACATACGATTCTCCAATTTAAACTTTAAAACTATTCAAATTATACGATTCTTTTTCTGCACAAATTACACAAACAAGATCAGAAAGTTCAGTACAAAGAATTACATCAATACAAACATATTCAATCGAAGTAAATAACCAAGCAAACGTAAACTCAATTTATTTCGAATCTGTATCCAAGATTCTCAATTCAAGAACATCAGAAAATTTAGCTAGAGTTCATGCTTGATAACACTTTAATCAATAACAAATTAACAGAACATTCACCACACAAAAACACAGATCTTTTGGTGACAAAGAGAAAATTTCTTGGAAACAAATTCCAAGAAATAAAAACTCTCCGGGCCCGTAGGCTAGGTAAAGATTTCACTAGCTTTTTAAACTTGAAATATAAGGTGATCCATAGACTCAAGAATACCCATAATCCTAGTCTAACACACTTGCTTTCTTACCCGAAACATACCGTTCAGATCTGCACCATAGCAGGGATTGAGAACCTCTCATCCATTCGAAAAGCTAACTATCTTTACCTAGCTATTCATACCTTGCCATTCTCCATTGCAAACCAGCAACAACAGCAACCGCACGAACTTGGCACTTGGACCTTCAAGATTTCAGCAACCTCCAAAAATCTCGAATCGCATTTGGGGAAATAACAGTGGTGATTAGATATAGAACTAAGAATCCTAAAGAGAGGGGTTCAATCTTCAAGGCTCCATTCTTAGTTCATACACACAAAGACTTAGAGAAAATGTGCAGAAGGTTTCGAGAGGAGGTTTCACATTGAACGCACAATCTGCATTTTTCTAAGCTCTCTTTTTCTCTAAGAAAACAATCGAAACAAGGGGTTATAAGCTGAGGGTGACTCACGGTTAAAGTGGAAGGTTCTGGGCTTCTTAGGTCAGTCATGACGTCACTCATTTAGTTAGAAACGGTCTAACCAATTTCTGTTTCAGCTGTTCTTTAATTCGCGTTTCTGTCTGACTTGCATCTGACTTCAAGCTAACTTGATATTTCTGAAGAAATACCCAGTTTTTGTACTGCAGTCTTCAGCTCATCACAAAAGCTTCATTAACCATAATAACTCAGGAAGTACATCAAAATTATATTCAAAGTAAAGCCAACTAAAATATTCCTAACAATCTCCCCCTTTGGCTTACTTCGTGACAAACACAATCTCAACCCCTAGGACATGGATTCTGTTGATCACCACCACGAAACTCATTTACATAAGACAAGCCTATGAACTCTATCATAGCCTATTCTATAACTTACTGAGATTTCCAAATACCTGCATACAACACCTCAGCAAAACACAATCTTTAATTTCATTATAGCAGGATTAACATACAAATAAAAAGAGTTAATCATAATATTTCAGGATACTACTCTTCCCTTGAGACAAATATTCATTTTGTAGATATATGGAAGATAGATAAACTCTCCCCCTAAGTGTTAGCACAATATGTTTCACGAGCACAAATATAACTACACACTGCTAACAATCCAAGTGCAGCAAGTAAGCAATAATAATCATTTCATATCAACAAAATAAGCAGTAAGCAGCAGATAAGCAGCAGAAGAAGACTAGGCTTATACTCCCCCTTTTGGCAAGAAGTGAGCCAAAGGGAATTCAGTCAGAATCGACAGTATCAGAGTCATGAGCAGTAGTAGCGCCAGCAGAAGTAGCATCATCAGAGGTAGAACAGTCAGGATCACCAAAACCTCCAGCCATACTTGAGGCACCGTGAGAGTTCACCACATTTAAATGTTTACAAATAGTGGCGACATCATTCAGCACTTTGGTCAATATAAGGTACAATAACAGCATAAGTGTAATCAACAACCTATGTTAAGCAACTTTAATCCAAAACTTGAACAAGGATATATTCAACTTAGTAGAAAAAGTAGAAAAAAAAAACTTGTCCTTTTTTAAACCAAAGCCACGTGCTTGAGTTCATTTATTATAACTACCGAGGCAACCAAGCACTATATCGCACGACCCTTTCATTTTTACTTAGAAATTTTCAAATCCAATACCAATAGAACCTACAGGGGTGAATAGGTTCTATAACTTTTCTTGTAACTATTTGAACTTAACTACAATTTCTGTTTCAGCCGTTCTTTAATTCACGTATCTGTCTGGCTTGCATCTGACTTCAAGCTAACTTGATCTTTCTGAAGAAATACCCAATTTTTGTACTGCAGTCTTCAGCTCTTCACAGAAGCTTCATTAACCTCAGTATCTCAGGAAGTACAACAAAATTACATACGAAGTAAAGCCAACTAAAATATTCCTAACACTTAACCATGACTTTTTGAAAGTTTCATAACAAGAATGAAAGCTTTTTAGACATTAGGCAGCCTGCGTAAACTTTGCCAGCTACTTTTCAATACCGAAATCTGCAGAAGGCTTGCTTTATATGTATCTCATGTTTGAGTTTACACTCTGTTTCTCACAGGGCAAGCCCAACCACCCTTCCAACCTTTACCTCCACTGAGTTTCGCTTTGTTTACACTGCTTATAAAACACTAACTCACAAGAACCCCTTAATAAAATCCAAAGGAGATAATAGTAAAGCCAAAAGATAAGTATGAGGTAGTGGGCCACGGAGATTAGAGAAGAATCTTATTTCCAGCATCACATGTATCAAAACATCTGCTTTGCAAGAGATGATTAAAACGGAAGATAAAACACTAGAAAACCCTAAACCATATGTAAACAAACCTAAATTTTGATCCTTTAATTTTCCCAAATTTTAGGCCCACCAAAGTAGAAATAGAGAGATCATCTATATTTGTTCTATATCATGCACCCTCCCTCGGGACATCCACATTGTGATGAAGAACATTCATTTGAAGGCAAGCCATTTTGATTCATTTCCTGTACGGATAATGAAATTGAGTTGCTGGTGCTCAACCTAAAGAAAAATATACAATTTCCAACGACAATTGAGAGGATATCTATTGACGACATGGGGCTGTGTTTGTCCAAGTTCTATAGGGCGACTTGACTTGTAATTTATATTTTTCTCCGGAAATGTGGGGGGTGCATGATGAGATACCATGTATTGATCCAGCAACCTATGCTATCTGATTGGGCTTTCGAAGCTTACTATACAATAACTAATAGGAGTTGTTAGTTGATAGAGTATTATGTCATTAATGTATCCGAGTCATTGATTGTGTAAAAGAATGTAATACGCTGGATGATACTCATCGGAGAAAAGTGACTAGCAGTCCTTGGAACCATCCAATCAGGAAGGGGTGTTGTGCCTATGACCTGGGATCAGAACTCGTAACATTCATGGTGTTTACTAAGCTAGTGTAATCTGCAGAGTCAGTTGGGATAATAAGAAGCACCCCAGCATAAGATCCGTTTTTTAAATAAAAAAAACCAGATTTTTGTTAGTTAAGTCCGATTGAAAATTCCTAAATAGACTAGTAAAAATTCCAAGCGTGTTTCAAACACAACACCTGAGATATGGGGCACACCAGTTTAATATAGCCATTTGGTGTTTTCATATCCAAAAATCCACAAATTCGACTCAATTTTTTTTATTAAATTTCCCCAATTATCTGAATCACCTATAAATAAAACTTATCTTGATGAAAAATGGAAAAGAAGCAATTTGATTCAAAGAATCTTGTGATTAGAATGAGTAGAGTCCAGGTACCAAGAGCACTTACTAAATAGTAAAACTCCATTTCAGATCTATATTTGAGCCTCAACAAGCTCATTCATCAGCTCAACCTGCAAAAACTCAGCAGCTTCCCTTGCCTTCCTTCGATCCCAAAATCCACCCAATACTGCAGTCCATGATTTCTCAGTTGGAAGACAGCCATCGATTACCATCTCATCAACAATTCTGGAAGCCTTGTGTAGGTCTCCTCTCTTAGAGAAACACTCAATCAGAGGATCAAAAGTTCCAGTATCAAGCGAGATACCCCTAGTCCGCATACTGAGGTACAGCTGAAAAGCCCGATTTGGATCACCATTCGTACAAAGGCCTTGGACCACCATATTATAAATCCTAACATGAAGACTCCAAGTTAATCGGTTTGGGGAGATGCCCCCAAGGACCATTTCATCGAGGAAGTTTGCAGCTTCTCGGAACTTACGAATATCACAAAAGCCACTAATGATCTTCCCATACAACCCTGCATCTGGTTTCAATCCCTGAAACTTCATCCTGTCAAGAATCTCCAAAGCTTCTTGAAGCTTTCCTTCTTTACAGAGTCCATGAATCAAAGTACTATAAGTTATCGTATTAGGCCTATGGCGTTTGCTGATCATCATCTCCAGGAGTTCCATGGCTTGTGAAGAACGCCCACCCTTGCAAAGACCATCCATTAAAGCACTGTAGGTGAACACATTTGGCTCGATATCTTTGATCGTCATCTCTTCGAACAATCTTATGGCTTCATCTGAATTTCCATGCTGGCACAAACCATGGATCATAGAAGTGTAGGTCACAACACTGGGCAAGCAACCTTTTGTTTCCATCTCTTTGAATAGCTCCTTTGCTTCACCAATCTTACCTAATCTACACAACCCATTAATCAGAGTACCATATGTGTATGAATCTGGAGTACAACCACGAACGGGCATCTCACGAAATATATTAAGAGCAGCTTCCATTGTCCCACTGTTCTTGCAAAGGGCTTTAATCAGAACATTAAGGGAAGCAATACAAGGCGGTATACCTATTTCTCTCATATGCCGATAAAATCTAAGAGCCAGCTTTAACTGGTTTTCTTCAACAAGAATTGCAAACACTGTAATGTAAGATCTCTCGGTGGGTTTGCACTGGAAGTTCTCCATCTTGTTGAAGACCCTAATGACATCCAGTGGCATGTGAACGCGACCATAGGCTCTGCACAAGGAGAGGAATATATCTTCTGTGATATTACACTTTTCCTCCTTCATTCTATTAAGGAGTTCCTCTGCTGATCTGAACTGGTTTGCAGAAACTAACTTTGAGATCATTCGACCGAAGGTGTTATGATCATGCCGAAACCCATTAGCATATTCAGCTGTTGCCGAATCAAAAATTAGTATAGCCTTTTTCACATCCCTCTCAGCCTGTATCTACTGCTCAACCATTGAAGGTGTGATTTGTTTTGACCATTTAAATAGAGTTTTACTACCCATTATGGGGACTCCTCTTTTGTTAATATCCCCACCCAGTAAATGAAGCTAACTTCATTACTTTTCCATGACTAGAAATTATACAACTTAAGAGCAGAGACATGAGCTTCTGTGCAACATTTAAGTGTCCTAGGGCATTTGCCGATGAGTGAATGTCAATTGGTAGGGAGATAACGTTGCTCACTCCTGAATGGAGTAATCTTCCCCGAATAACATGGTCAATTTCAATTCTCTAACGAAAATTCATGATACCTGTGATATAAATCAACAGCCAAAACCATCTTAATACTGATTTCATCAAAACCACGAGTGTCATAATTGAATAAGAAGCTCGGAAATTCTACACAGACCGATACTTTGACATGTCAGTTTCATATTCAAGCAATAAAGCAGACGATAACTAAAAGAAAAACAAAACGCAGTGGCTATGTGGGTATGCATTCACAAATAAAATAAGACCAAAGCTCCGGCAAACTTCTCATGGATGGAGAGTTATCCTATTCTTATATTCTTTAAACTAGCCAGGCAGTCAATTACGACAAAGCAGTAAAAAGAAGCTAGAGTCTGCAATAATTTGCAGTGCAAAAGGCCCGTTTTATAAACCAATGGGTTTGTGTCGGGGAAATGCATCTCTGTTAAACATTTTATCAATCAAGCGGCGGCCGCAATGAAACAAAGCTAAATATGAAAGATACAAACGCCATAATAAAATTTAAGAGGAAAACCAGTAGATAGAAGAAGCGTGTCTGACTGATTATATCAAATGCACGCATATGGACAGAAAAACTGACACAAATACGTCCTCCTCAGATCCCTCTTGAAACTTGCCTTCGAAGGAAATTCCCATATGGGAGTAGCAATAACCAAGCGCGAAGAAACAATCACTTGTCTATCCTCTTGTCTTTTCGTCGTCTGAAAGGAAAGAAGGGAACGCTCAGTTCATTGGGCTTGCAACTTGCTGGGAGGTCTATTGGGCTTCAGAGTACGTAATCTTATTTAGGGGTTTTTGGTCGGCATTCATTAGCAAAGCCCACTTCGTTGCAGGCTTCTAGCATCCCAAATTTAAAAATTGAACAATGCCTTTGCGAGTTTATATATCACCTATTATTCAATGTGCCTATAGCTATTGTCAAGAAAATTACAAGGAATTTCCTAAAATATAAGAAAAGAGAAGGAGTTCATATCAGACGCCTGGAATTTCCTTCTTCTTCTTTTTTTGGAGGGGGGGTTTAACATCTAATGTTAAGTCCTTTACACGACAATGAAAATTTATTGTGGAGAGAATCGGACGATGCACATTCTTTCCTTCTGTAATTGGGAGTCTCCAAATAGGAAAAGAAAAGTAAATCCCAAATTTCCGTATTAGCAGCTGCAGTAAGTAATATAATGTGAACCCATTACTCGCCACACCCATCACCAAGGGAAAGGGCAAAAAAAAAAAAAACAGAAACGATAAGGGATTGAGAAACAGCCACAGAAACTATCACCACCACGATTGGACAAGACAAGCCCTCACTTCAAGGCCTTTCATTGGAGATAAGACGGGCCCCACACCTCCACCTCCACCTCCTACAATATCTATAGGCTCCACGGCCACAATAATATCATTGTTCCTTTAACCTACATCATTTGGACCACAAACAGACACGTACCCCCACCTCTTGTACTATCAAAACTATGCGCCCAATCCCTGATTCCCTTATTGGTGACTGAAAGGTGGATTTAATTTATTAGTGTGGGCCGCGAAGTATGGAATCAGTAACAGAATAAAAGGACAGGAGGTGATGGACCTCTCGGCTCGTGACGCTTAAAATGGTTCGCATTGGTTGCCGATGCAAGTTATCCATTTCGACGCAGAGTAGGTCCGCTCTCTGGTTGTTAATAAGAGCTTAGAGTGACTAACGCAAGCACATTTCCTTCTCTCTCTCTCTCCCTCTCTATCTATCTCTTTCTCTCTCTCTCTCTCATCAGACCATGGAGTCAAGAGTGCTGTCACGCGCCGCCAACTTCGCTTCCCTCTCCAACTTCCGGAAACCATCGAGAGATAGCGGCAGCAGCAACAACATCGTCAGCTTCGGTCCTGCGAGGCCAATCGGAGCAGTGGGAGAAGGCGGGAACTTGATATGGGGTAGGCAACTCCGGCCTGCTCTGCTGCTCGAGAGCTGTAGCCTCAGCGGAAAGCCGCGTGATATTCTGAAGCCGACCCGCCTCGGCGCGGCAGCTTCTTCATCACCCTCCGAAGGGAGCGATTCCCCCGGGTGAGGTCCGTTTCCTCCGTTCTGACCGGCAGACTCGGCCGCGTCAGCCTCCCGACTAGCAGTCTTCTTTGTATCTCCTGTCTGAATCGTTGTTCTTGCAAATTACAGGGAAGCGAAGATCGCTCCGGTTGGGTTCATCCAGAAGTATCCGGCCCTCGTCACTGGGTTCTTCTTCTTCATGTGGTAGGTCACGTGCTTGCTTCCTCTCATATGCCTGTTGCGGATATATTAACTAAAAAAACCACCGGATTCTCCGGCTCGAAGAAGTCGAAGATGGTCTCTTTAATTTGTTTACGTTGTTGGTGCAACTGCTTTGTGAAATTACCAAATTATCACTGTGCAGGTACTTCCTAAACGTGATTTTCAACATCCTTAACAAGAAGATCTACAATTACTTCCCTTATCCCTAGTAAGTATGCCAACTCAACATAAAATGCTTTGTAAAATGAGATGTTTGCGCTGACAAAATTCACTTTTAACAAAATAAATCCACAAAATAATTTTTCCATCCAATCATTTTTTTTTACTCTAAAAAATTTATTGTTGAAATTTTTAGAATTTGAACGTAACCCTTTAAAATTATAATCTCAACATTATTTTTACACAAATACCAATATAAATAAACATTATTATTTTTTACAAATATCAATACAACTCAACAACTTCTACACAAATATCAATAAAACTCTAACATCATCTAAATATTCACATCTAGGTTGTGTTTGTATGTTAAAATTTTAAAGATATTAAAATTTTAGGGTATTAGATTTGATGAGAGAGATTATTTTAATATTTATTATAGTGAAAAGTAATAATATAACGAATGAGAGATTATATTATATTTTTTTTTATTATATTAAAATTTTAATTAGAAACCACCCATAAAATTTTATCAAACGAACGTGCCCGTCAGATGTGATTAACTTTGGTTTCGGATATGTGCAGCTTTGTGTCAGTCGTGCACTTGTTCGTCGGGGTGGTGTACTGTCTGGTGAGCTGGGCTGTGGGCCTTCCCAAGCGCGCTGTAAGTCAAACCTTGAAGCCCAGAACCAAATTAATTGACATTTTCCTTTGGATCTCTGCGCTTTTAACTTTCGGCTGTTTACAACCGACCAATAAATTGTTGGGCTTGATCGATACATTAGGCTTTATTTCCCCCTACATTCAGCAACGATAAATGTGGGGGCAAGATCAGCGGAGCTCGATCTGTCCTATAATTTGGGAGAAAGGATTATACCGGACCTTATCAATCTTCATAGGTCTCGCCCATTTTAAGTTATGTTAATGGAGTTTTTGACGACTTAAGATAATCGATGTGCTAAAAATAAAATAATGAAAGTATCTTCTTTTGTGAGCAACTTTTTTTTATTTGGTCTGCAACTCTGGGGAATTTGAAATATCGGCACTAGGAAAAATAGGATTAGAAGTTTTCACTGGGCTGTCTAAGGATGTAAATCTAGTACCGGGTTTCTAGAGCAATATTTCCAAGGCTAAAAGAACGAGCAGAATCTCTACGGTGTCCCAATTTTTTGCAGTACTTGGAAACTTGGGAACTGATTACACTCGACATTTTACGTCGTTCCTCTTTGTAGCCTATCGACGCAAACCTCTTGAAGCTGCTCATCCCTGTTGCTGTGTGTCATGCACTTGGCCACGTGACCAGCAATGTCTCTTTTGCAGCTGTTGCTGTCTCTTTCACTCATACAATCAAAGGTGATTGGAAAGTTGAAGCCTCTTAAAATTGAGCCAATCGTTTATTCTATTAACATAATATTTGTTTGTTTCAGCTCTTGAGCCCTTCTTCAATGCTTCTGCCTCTCAGTTCTTACTTGGGCAACCGATACCTTTGACTTTATGGCTGTCTCTGGCGCCTGTTGTTCTTGGTATGCTCTTCCCTTTGTTCATGTGCTTGTTTCAATGATTCGATTTCTCTTTCTACATTTCTAGAGGCGTATTTTAAGGTGTCTATAACGGCATCTTTACCTCTGAATTGACATGCAGGTGTATCAATGGCATCATTGACTGAACTGTCATTTAACTGGGTTGGCTTCATCAGTGCTATGATTTCCAATATTTCCTTTACTTACAGGAGTATCTATTCAAAGAAAGCCATGGTTATTTTCCTTGAAACCCTTCTCCACCCTTTCACATTGAATTAATTATGCATCATGCAAAAAGCTTTGAAATGAGTTTAGACAGCAGTTAAGTTCCGCGACTCAAAAGTTTCTGTTCTGATCTTTTTGTTTTTATATCTCAATTTTGCAGACTGACATGGACAGTACCAATATCTATGCTTATATTTCCATCATTGCTCTCTTCGTTTGTATTCCACCGGCCATCATTGTGAGTGAACACTAGTAACCACTAGAATTATAATGTATTTGTCGTGAATAATGCCATCTGAAAGGTTTAATTTTATGTTCTAAGGTCTCATTGTTTCCATGTCCTTATTTTATACAGTTGGAGGGACCTCAACTGTTGAAGCATGGCTTTAATGATGCGATTGCAAAAGTAGGTCTAACCAAGTTCATCACAGACCTTTTCTGGGTGGGAATGTTTTACCACCTTTACAATCAGGTAAAGACTTCCAAATTTTGGAGCTGCTTTGATAACTGATGCTTCCAGGACTTGAGTGCAAGTAATATAATGTTTGAAATTTTGTGAGGCCTGTCTTTTTTCTCTCCCCCACTCTGTCTCGGATTAGCTTCAACAGTGTTAGAATCTTCTTTCCTAAGCCAACTGCTACGTTCATTCTTAGTTATGACTGATGATGCTTTATTCTTTATTGGCCGTTTAAAAACAGTTGGCCACCAACACCCTGGAGAGGGTGGCACCTCTTACGCATGCAGTTGGAAACGTGTTGAAAAGAGTATTTGTGATTGGATTCTCGATCCTGGTCTTTGGTAAATATTGTTTGGCTTCTGCTCTGTCCTTTTCTTCCGCCCCTTGTTTGCTTGAAAGAGCTTTTTATTGAATGCATGATGTCTAACATAAGGCTCCTGGCAGGTAACAAGATTTCAACACAAACTGGTATTGGGACGGCCATTGCAATCGCTGGAGTAGCAATCTACTCTTTAATCAAGGCCAAGCTGGAAGAAGAGAAACGAGTGAGTTTTCTCAGCTTCAACTACAGTAAAGAAAAAAGAAGTCATATCAATCAACTTTTAGTGCGGTTTCTCTGTTTTTAAGTGCTAAAACATCGCATCCAAAGCCAACCAATGTTGGATTACCAGCCAATGAGCCGCAACTATGCTTTAGAATTCCGTTTTCTGGCATGTTCAGTGAAAATATAGCTTATGCGGAGACTTTCTGTAGGAGATTGTTAGGATTTTTTGGCCTCCAACTTAAGGGGAAATATCCTGCTAACTTTGTTGGCTGGTTGGCACTGACATTGAAGTTGGTCCACCGATTTGATCGGGATGCCATTTGACGTGATTTTTATGTGGTCCAAACAAAGTCTTGGAAGATGCCTTTCCTTGTGGTTTCCAGATAAACTTCAGATAGTTTTGCTGCTCTAAATATACTCGCAATTTAATTCATTTGCAATTGATCTACGAAAAGGACACTAAGCTGAATGATATATATTGATCTGATTTTTGTTTTGGCAGCAAGCGAAAGCGGCGTGAGAAGAAACAGAGGTCTGGACATGGGGGAGAATCATGTGCTGTAAAGTTTAAATATTTTCTTCAGGAAGAGAGATGACGAATTGAGTATCCTTATAATAACCCAGAACAAATATTAAAAAAAAAAGTGTATCGTATTTCCCGTAAATTTTCTTGATTGATTTCTTTGATTCCAAGTACAGACAATAGCTAATATGCAATTGTCCGGTGTTTTAGTGAAAATAATGAATGGCTTCGTCTCTCACAAGTCATACAAGCTTTCGAGGGAGCTAACAGTACTATTTGTGATAATTTGCTGACATATCTGGAATTGCGCAGTAATTCTCTATTTCTTCAGCAATTATTTGTATTTTGTGCTCTTTGTAATGCAAAATAATCAGTTTATGGCAAGCCTGGGAATTTGGCAAAATAACAAAAAAAAAAGAAAGAAATTAACTCGTGAAGTCAATCCTCCTCGCTTGATTAGTCTAGTAGTCAAGCTTCAAAAAAAAAAGATACTTTTTAAAATTATTTATATATGTCACTTCACTGTATCTTGCCTTTTATAAGCTAAAATGCATGCTTATTCAAATAATTTGTTTATCATGTTTAAAAAAAATTATATTTCAAATTTCTAGACAAATTTTTTGAAGTTTGACTTTTTATAAGATTTCGAGTACTTTTTTTAAAAAAATTATTTAGTAGAAGATTGAGTTTCAGTAAGTTTGGTGGAAAACTTGTAAATATGAAGAGTTAATGAAGTTTTTTCTTTACTAAACGGGAAAATTACCTTTTCACTCTCAAACTACTACGCCTTTTTTACTTTGCACCATAAAGTACCACTTTTGTCAGATTGCACACTCAAACTATCATGACCCAACAATTTGCATCCTCCGTCCATAATTTTTGTCGATTTAGATGAAAAACGTGCGGTCGACCGCTACATGAACCGGTCGACCATTGAATGTTACCTTTGCAGCAAGTGGCGAAGACTCACGTGAGACACACATAATGAGTTTTCCGTCTAAATTGACGGAAATTATGGACAGAGGGTGCAAATTGTTACGTCATGATAGTTTGAGGATAAAATCTGACAAAAGTGGTACTTTGGGATGCAAAGTGAAAAAGACGTAGTAGTTTTGAGAGTGAAAAGTATAATTTTTCCCTACTAAATTGTATCAGAGTTTCTAAAAAAATTATAGATAAGATAAGTTGATATAGTATATATATTTCGTTGATTGGTAAAGTTGGAGTAGCGAAGGAAGTATAACAAAAAGTAAATAACAAAAGCTTATGTTTGTACGGGACGAGACGAGACATGAGAGATTACATAGATTTCGGAATTAGTGCAAGTGTGTGTTAACTGTTAAGTGTAAGTTGACTCCGACATTAGTTAGAAAAAAAACATTAAAACTTATCAATTACACTTAACAGTTTGATAAGTTTGAAATTAAAAAATTTCGGAATTAAAATTTTTATTATAAGTTTGAAAAATCAGTCAATTAGAAAAAAATGTTTCTCAATTGTTTCTCACCAAATCTTACAATAAAATTTGTCCTACTCATTATAGGAAGCTCTCCTTTGAGCTTTTATTTGTGGGTTGCGTTGGCGATTAACCGGAGCTTTTCCAAACGAACCTAGCTGGGCTAACAAGCCCAACTCCACAAAGCCCATTCACAGTATACTAGCAAGCCAAGCCCGTCCTTTCTAAACTTGGAAAGCCGAAATCCGACCGGGACTCACAAGAACACAATCCTCAAACACCAACTCGATCGCTGTTCGCGAAAGATCCGAAGAACCCAAACCACGAAACAAACAAAAAATATTAGAAACGAACGCGGCAGACCCCGTAACAAGCACTGAAAAAAAGAAGAAAAAAAAAGAAAAAAGAAAAGCAAGAACCAATAGGAACGGTTCATCGAAATTAAACACCAGAGCGAGACCTGCGTTGCTCGTGAGTTGTTCAAAATACGAAGAATAAAGAAAAATCATTTCGCGTCGTGATAATTACGGTTGTTTTGGGTTTGTTTGTTGCCCACATCAAGAAGGTCTCGTTTGACACACAAACACGCCGTTCATTAAAAAGGAAAAGGGCCAAAAAAACTTTAAAAAAGAAAATAAGAATTATGGAAGGTAGAATTAGAGCGAAGAAGGACTGTTGGTTTTTCGCTCCTGATTTTGCCTTTTTCGTATTTTCCGTTTGTTTTATTCCTTTTATTCTTCTTATTCTTTCATCCCAATCCCCTTTGGCATTTATTATTCGTTGTTGTATTTTTATTTTGTTATTCGATGATGATGATGATGATTTTCTTTCTCAGCCTTTCTCTTCCTTGACTTCTACGTATTTAGTTTTGGGAGAGAATTCTGGGAGAGGTAAAATTCGTGTTCTTTTCGTTCTTGGCGGCCTCTTGTTCTTTTTTGGATCCTTGAAATTTCTAGGGTTCCCGAGGGAGCTGCCGGTTTCGATCCCGATCGTTTCCTGCGATGGAGGCCGCTTCGGAAGGAGATAATCAGGACCAGAATGATGAGCACAATAACAACAGCGGTAGCAAATTCGCTAATTCCAATGAAGGACAGAGCAAGCCCAAGCGCCAGATGAAGACCCCCTTTCAGCTCGAAACCCTTGAGAAAGCCTATGCCAGTGTGTACACATATTCCGTCCCGATTGCGATTTATTTTAATTTATTTTACCCGTGTTTGTGTGTGTATGTTCTTGTATGATGGTATTTGATTTTGCTTAGTTTGCTGATATTTTGTGGTATGATTCAGTGGAGACGTATCCATCGGAGGCAACGAGGGTGGACCTGTCGGAGAAATTGGGGCTTTCGGATCGGCAGTTGCAGATGTGGTTTTGTCACAGGAGGTTGAAGGATAAGAAGGATATTCCCGCTAAGAGGTCAAGGAAAATGGCTGCCCTGGCTTTGCCGGAATCTCCTGTGGATGAGGTGAAGGCGGGGGCCGAGCCTGGTAGTGATTATGGGTCTGGGTCGGGGTCGGGTTCGAGCCCTTTCGGGCGTGTGGAGTTTCGGAATATGGTGCCAAGGAGGGTGGTGGATGATGTACCAGTGGTGAGGAGGTATTACGAGTCACCACAGTCAATATTGGAGCTTAGAGCCATATCCTGTGTAGAGGCGCAGTTAGGGGAGCCATTGAGGGAAGATGGGCCAATTCTTGGGATCGAGTTTGATCCCTTGCCGCCAGATGCGTTCGGGGCACCCATAGGTATGGCTGATGTGCTTGTTTATTCAATTTTGATGTCTTTGTGGGATATTTTTCCATAATACCTGAGTTTAGAATGCTTTTTACTGAACTTTTGGGATATTTCTGTAGTTATTATTGAAACTATATTGTTGGTATCACATTGTGGATGATATTTCAAATGGCAATTTTGCAACCCAACTAGTAACTTGTGGTTCACCGATATTTGGGTGGTGTTTGCAAACCAAAATTTTGGGAATGTTGCCAAGATTTTTTTTTTGGGAATGTTGTAAAATTGAGGTCGATTAGAGTTTTATTGGATCTTGGGAAAAGGTAATAAAAAATAGAATTCTATGGGAGTTGGTGAAAGTGGAGAGAGAGATGATTTGAGTGAATTTTTTATGTTTAAAGTAATGGAAAGAGATAATTTAGAGCTGGAAGAGAGATTATTTTATAATTATATTATTATTATTTTCTTGACCAAAATTTTGGTTTGCAAACACAACCACTGTAAAGCTATGGTTAGCCTCACTTTAGCCAATGCATAGCACTATTTTTTCTGGTATAATTTGTTAGTATCTGAGATGTCTTTATGCACATAATCTCATCTGGCTGTCACGAACCTGTTATGCATGTAGAACACAATTGCAGTTCATTGTACTCTTTGATATGCCTTGGAGTTGGTTAGCCATTGCGTAAAACACAATAGGTGATGTTCGTAGTGTGGTGATCGAAGCAATAGGTGATGGCGTTTTATCGTAGTGTGGTGATCGAAGCAAAGACGTTTCAATTCTCTGTGAGTGCCTTTGGGCTAGTCACATTAACCGAACAGAATCGGAAAGCTCAAAGTGTCATTCGCTTTGGTAGATTTGGGGTGATTTGGCTGGCGAACTTGTTTGAAAAGATGGTGAAGTCAGTCGTCCCTGATGATTTTTCAGAGAAATTCAATGAGTATCCTCGTGCTTTTTTAGCCCAGTCTCGCTCGAATAAGAGCGGTAGATATATTGCTCTCGCTGAATATGGTGAGAGGCGTAGGCGTGGGGCTGTGTTGGTTCCGGAAGGAAAGTCCAGAGTTGGGTGGCAGTCTTTTGCTGCGACATGCGAAGAGATTATTTCAGCAATAGGCGAGCTCAAACGTAGGAGAAGGGGGTCTGGTGGTGCACCAGTCAGGGAAGGTGTATCATTTGCAGATATGGCTAAGTATGGCTTGTCGGAGAAGACAGTGGAGGGGAAGGGGGAGCGTCGTAGTATTCCGGTTGACGTATGTAGCATGCTAAAACAGTCTGAGTTGGTGTCTCACACACTGCTCGAGAAAGAACTCGTGATTTCCCATGATGTTTTGGAGGGGCAGTCTGCGTCGGTGGCTGCTACTGACACAGAATTGTGGCAACAATTAATGAAGATTAAAGCTGAGCTGGACTGGGTTATTGGGCGGGTCAAATATCAGAAAGAGACTTTATCCAAGTCTGGGCCTTTTAACATTCTTAAGTGTATGGTGTGTGGCTATAAGCTGGAGGCACAACAAACCTCGGAGGCCCACGGTGCTGCTGTTAAGGAAGCCCAAATTGGTCATGACTTTCGGGGAGAGCCCAACAAGGAGGGATCGGGTGTGGGCCTAGGGTGTTTTGCGGTGGATCGAGCTGATGGGCAGCCTCATGGGTCCAACGGGTTGGAGCTTTCAACCCAGTTGCGACCGGCACTTTTGGAGCCGATCCGAAGTCCTTCGTCAAGTAGATCAGTGACTCCTGTCGCCGGCGTGGGACAAACGACGCCGACGACATACTTGGCGCCAAGTCTTTCGGCAGCAAGCCCAGTTGCGACCGACATGTCTGGAGCCGACCCGAAGCCCCCGGTGTGTAGATCGGCGATTTCTGTCGCCGGCGTGGGACAGACGACGCCGAAGAAATGCTTGGGGGCTCCTGACGGCTGGGGGTTGGATGTATCGGCGTCGGGATTGCCGCTGGAGATGATGGCTGCGACGGGAAAGGGGTCGACGGATTCTTTCGGGACGAGATCTGTACAGGTACATTCTCCATCTCTAGATCTGGGTGTTGTAGGAGAGGGAGTTGAGATGGGAGATCCAGTGATGACTAAGGTTATTGAGGAGGGGGAAATTGTTGAAGTAGGCAATTTTGTGGCTTCGGAGGTGGAGGAATTTATTGGTGCTGATTTGGTACAGTTAGTTAAGGATGTAAATGCAGAGACTATTCCGATGGGAGATGTCTATTTCAACAGACAGGGTGGGGATACTGAAACTGGAGGATTTGAGATGTCTGCTAAGCCTCTGCGGATGCTTCTACCTCAACAGACTCCTTCTAGTTGGGTTCTGGACAAGGTTGAGTCTTTCAGGCACCTAGTGGGTGTTTCCTGTGAGGGGCATGAGACTGAGATGTTGAATCTGTTTGCAGCTTTAGAGAAAGGGAGGGTACAATCCTGTGGGAAATCAGTGAGGCGGTCGGGTGGTAAATTGGTGAGGGAAATGAAGGCCTTAGTGTCTTCGGTGAATTATGATGCTTCTAGTTCTCGACGGAACATGAAGTCGGGGAGGGCCTTAGCTATTGTATCATGAAGCCTAAGATCGTCAGTTGGAATGTTAGGGGGCTCAATAGCGTTATGAAATGTAAGGGAGTGGGGAATCTGTTACGAGGGTGGAAGGCAGATCTTGTGTGTCTCCAGGAGACTAAAGTGTCGTTTGTGTCGAGGGCTTTGGTGAAGCGGGTGTGGGGTGGACCTCACGTTCAGTGGTGTAACATGGAGGCTGTAGGTGCCTCGGGTGGTATTTTGATTCTCTGGGATTCTCGGGTTTTAGAGATGGAGGACTTGTGTATTGGCTCCTACTCTATCTCGGTGTTGTTCAGGAATGTTGACGATGGTGTTGTGTGGGTGTTCTCTGGTGTTTATGGTCCGAACGATGATAGTTGTAGGCAGCTATTATGGGATGAGTTGGCGGGCATCTCTTCGTTGTGGAGTTTTCCTTGGTGTATTGGAGGAGATTTTAATATTACTCGTTTTCCTAGGGAACGGTCTGGGAGTGGGGGGCGCAGGAGTGCTATGTCTGCCTTCTCCAATTTCATCTCCGAGTGCGGTTTGGTGGATCTCGCGCTGGCGGGTGGGTTATATACTTGGTCTAATGGTAGAGACCATCAGGTGTGGTCTAGAATTGACCGCTTTTTGATTAGTTCCAGTTGGGATTCTATGCACCCGAAGCTTATCCAGCGAAAGTTACCCCGGTTGTATTCGGATCACTTTCCTTTATTGTTGGAGGGCGGGCGATGGGGGGATTCTATGAAACCTTTTCGCTTTGAGAATATGTGGCTCAAGGTGGAAGGGTTTGTAGAGATGGTTAGGGAGTGGTGGCAGGGCTATGTCTACAGCGGTTCTGCTAGCTTTGTGCTAGACTCGAAGTTGAAGGCTTTGAAGAAGGATCTTAAAACGTGGAATAGGGATGTCTTCGGAGATCTCTCTGTTAGTAAAACTTCGTTTCTGCAGGAGTTATCCTCTCTCGATGAGTTGGATGAGAGGGGCATGTTGGATGCGGAGGGTAAGGAGAGGAAGTTGTCTGTATCCAGGGAGCTTGACCGTCTAATCGAGTTGGAGGAAACGAGTTGGAGACAGAAATCTAGAGCGTTGTGGCTCAAGGAAGGGGATCGTTGTACCAAGTTCTTCCACAAAGTAGCTAACTCTAATCGGAGAAATAACTCCATCTCCAGCTTGGAGTTAGCGGGGGTGATGGTGGAGGATCCGTCTGTAATCTCAGGAGCGATCGTTGATTATTATGCTTCTTTGTATAAAGAGCCTTTTGGTTGGCGCCCGTTGTTGGACGGGTTGGAGTTCGGTAGTATTCTGGAGGAGGATGCAGAGCGCATGGAAAGGCAATTTGAGGAGGAGGAGGTGACTAGTGTGGTGCATAGCATGAATGGTGATAAGGCGCCGGGCCCGGATGGTTTCTCTTTAGCCTTTTTCAAATCTTGCTGGGATGTGGTGAAAAGGGATGTGTTGTTGGTGTTTAATGCCTTCGCGACCGAGGGAAAGTTTGTTAGAAGCTTGAATCATTCTTTTATTGTCCTGATACCCAAGAAACCGGGCGCGGTTGATCTTAAGGATTTCAGGCCTATCAGTCTTGTGGGTGGTGTCTATAAAATTTTAGCTAAGGTTTTAGCCAACAGATTGAAGATCGTTCTTGACAAGATTATATCTCCTTCTCAAAGTGCTTTTGTGAAGGGAAGACAAATTCTGGACTCTGTGCTTGTGGCCAATGAATGCATTGACTCTAGGTTGCGGTCGGGCGATCCAGGTATGCTTTGCAAGTTGGATGTACAGAAGGCCTATGATCATGTGAATTGGAAGTTCCTTATGTACCTTCTGCGGCGATGTGGGTTTGGTGAGAGATGGTGTAAGTGGATTTTCTACTGCATTTCGACGGTTAAGTTTTCGGTTCTCATTAATGGGTCTCCTAACGGGTTCTTCAGTAGCTCCCGCGGCTTGCGCCAAGGAGACCCCCTTTCTCCGTTGTTGTTCGCCATTGTGATGGAGGCTTTTAGTCATATGATGGAGGCGGTTGTGGTGCACGGGGGGATACGAGGTTTTAGAGTTGGAGGGGTGGCGAATGATGGTGTTTCCATTTCACATCTTCTTTTTGCTGATGATACGTTAGTGATGTGTGGGGTGGATGATGAGCAGTTCCGGAATCTCAGATGTCTCCTACTATGTTTCGAGGCGGTTTCGGGCTTAAAGATTAATCTCTCTAAGTCCGAGGTCATCCCTATTGGTAAAGTGGAGAATGTCCAGGAGTTGGCGGATATCTTAGGGTGTGGTGTCTCCTCTTTGCCTATTAAGTATCTTGGCCTCCCCTTGGGTGCGTCTTTCAAAAACACTCACATTTGGGATGGGATCCTTGAGAGGATGGATCGTCGTTTGGCGGGATGGAAGCGCATGTACCTTTCCAAGGGCGGTAGGTTAACTCTTATCAAATCTACTCTTTCGAGCTTACCTTCATACTTCCTTTCTTTGTTCCCTATTCCGGCGGCTGTTGCAAGTAGGATGGAGAAAATTCAACGGGACTTCCTTTGGGGAAGTGATGGGGACGCCCATAAGCTCCACCTTGTGAAGTGGAATACGGTGTGTTCTCCGCTGTATGATGGAGGTTTGGGCATTCGCAATATTAGGAAGTTTAATACGGCGTTATTAAGCAAATGGTTATGGAGGTTTGCCATAGAAAGGGATAGTTTGTGGAGGAGGGTTATTGCTGCAAAATATGGGTGCATGATTGGTGGTTGGCATACTTCTCTCGGTCGTGGCCCTTATGGGGTTAGCTTGTGGAGGTTCATCAGCAAAGGGTGGGATGCCTTTAGTAAGCACATTCGGTTTAAGGTGGGGAGTGGTGCTAATATTCGCTTTTGGCATGATGTATGGTGTGGTGAGCAGCCCTTGAGTCTCACTTTCCCTACGGTTTTTTCCGTATCTCGTTGTAAGGAAGCTATGGTGGCGGATTGTTTGGTAGAGGATGGTGGTGTTGTGACTTGGAATGTTCCGGTCACTAGAGCTGCTAATGACTGGGAATTGGAGGATTTTGATGCTTTCTTCGCCTTAGTGTACGGGGTTACCATTACTCGAGGGGGAGAGGATGTGCTCGAGTGGATGGGCTCGAAGGATGGAAAGTTTTCTGTTAGTTCGATGTATGCTGCTTTCAGAGGAAGGGCTGCTCTCTCTTTCCCGTGGAAGGATGTTTGGCGTTCGTTGTGCCCTATGAGGGTTTCTTTCTTTGTGTGGGAGGCATCTCTTGGCAGGTGTCTAACTACTGATAACCTTCGTCGAAGAGGCTTCATTATTGCCGACTGGTGCTACTTATGCCGAAGTTGTGGGGAGTCAGTTAATCATGTTCTGTTGCATTGTCCTTATGCTTCTGGACTTTGGTCGCATGTGCTTTATATCTTGAATTTTCCTTGGGTTATGCCAGAGAAGGTGGACGAAACGCTAAGGTGTTGGAAGAGAAGCCTAAGAAATCCCATAGCCCAGGCTATTTGGAGAATGATCCCACATTGTATCTGGTGGTGTCTTTGGCGTGAGCGCAACAGTAGATGTTTTGAGGATTGTTCCTTGTCTTTGGATAGGTTGCAGGGTGTCTTTCTTTCTTTGTTGTTCACTTGGGGGAACTCGATGCTTGGTCTCCCCTTTCTTGATTTTGCTGATTTTGCTTCTTTTCTGGCTTGTTTAGAATAGTGTATGCGGTATAGTCTTTGTACTGTATTCCTTTTCTAATGAGATCGGCTTATTTATCAAAAAAAAAAAAAAGCAGTTGCGGAGCAGCAGAAGCGGTCAGGGCAGGCTTACGAGGGGAAACTATATGAGCTACCTGACGTCAAATCATATAAGGTAGGTCTCTTGATTCTCCGAAGAAATTTTGTGTAATTCATCATATTTCATTACTCTGACATGCATAGTGACGCTTTGGTTTTCAACTTAATATTCTTCCTCTATTGTTTCCTAAATTTCCAACTTTTTAGTTTCTTCACGGTAAGACACTATTCTTTTGGTGTTAAGTTTCTTGACCAGTTGTCTAGAACCTTTTCTGCTAAGAAATTTCATACTAACTAGAAAATTAACTGCTTGAAATTAGAAAAATAACTTTTATGTGTTTGCTAAGACTGACCAAGTGTAACGTATCTCTTTGAGCCCACTCAGTCAATGCTATAGTTGTTTTCTCTTTTTTGTTTTCCCTTCATGAAATCTGGATTCTTGCTCTTAATGTTTATAGCTTTTAGTTAGTTATCCTGTTGGTAGCTTCTCTCGTTTGACGTTGGTGGATTACTGGATTACTGACTATTTTTATGCTGGAGGCATGTAATTTGTACCTCCTTTGTTCTGTGTTAACATATTGAAATTGTATAAAATTCATCCCAGGCCGCTGCAAGGGTGCTCCATGAATATCCATTTCTTCAAGAGAAGTCTGCTATTAGATCCGATACATTTGGACAAGTTGTCCAATCTCATGGTCATGACTCAATGGTGGATGGTCCGACTGCCAGAAATTCATCATTTATCCTTGGAACTGAACAATTGCCTAGGGTTCATGGTGTCCAAGGCCACGTGTCTCGTGTTCGTCTTTTGTCTCAGCAAGACAGGCAAGGACTTGCCCTATCATCACCTCCTAAGGAAGATGATCGTGTCCCGGAAAGGGACTCCTTTACAAATGTTAGAATGAATTCTCAATTTAGTGATCATCCAACTGTTGGACCAGAAGATTCATATGTAGTGTCTGATGGGCAAATACTTCATAGCGATGCTATTTTCCGGAAGGAGAGGAAACGAAAGGTATACTATACCTGTGATTGCGTGTTATGATAGTATTTTTATTTCATTCACTATTTATACTTTTTGTTGCCTTCTGCAGAGTGATGAAGCTGGCATCGCAAGAGAAGTTGAAGCCCATGAGATTCGGATAAGGAAAGAGCTCGAGAAACAAGATATTCTGAGGCGAAAGGTTCAAACTTATTTGCCATGAATCTGTGTACTCTGAAATTAGCCTGTTGTCTCTTCTCAGCAGATAGAAAGCCTCTTTAGAGAGTAACATTATGAACTTTGTTTTGCCAGAGTGAAGAACGAATGAGGAAAGAGATGGAAAAACAAGACCGTGAAAGAAGAAAGGAAGAAGAGAGACTGATGCGAGAAAAGCAGCGAGAGGAAGAGAGATCAAAGCGTGAGCAAAGACGTGAAATTGAACGAAAGGAAAAATTTTTGCAGAGAGAATCTTTAAGAGTAAGTTAGTGTACATAATTTGAGCCTAACATCTTACTTTTCTGTGATAAATGACCAAATTGCACCTATTGTCCCTTTACCCTACTTCTCTGGTTACCCTAAAGGTCGAGAAAAGGAGGCAAAAAGAAGAGCTTCGCACAGAGAGAGAGGCAGTGAAACGCAAAGTTGCCATTGAGAAGGCTACTGCACGCAGAATTGCTAGGGAATCAATGGAGCTTATTGAGGATGAACAGCTGGAACTGATGGAATTAGCTGCTGCAAGCAAGGGCTTATCCTCGATGATCCATCTTGATCATGACAGTTTGAAAAATGTTGAATTATTCAGAGGTAGTATACTATTGAGAACCTGTAGTTCAGGCTTCATTCATTTACGCGGCTACTTTTCTTTTTCTTTTTTGTTATGGTTAGTACATGACTGTTTTTTTCTAACCTTAATCTGGTCTTTTAGAGTGCTGAGGAAAAGAAGAAGAAATGGTTGGATACTAGCTCTTGTTATTTACATTATTTTGGTTCCAATGTTATGGTTATGACTGAGGTGTCGAACACAGCTACACACAAATTAATGAAATTGAATTCCTTTTAACAGAGGCCTCTACCCTTTGAGGTTAAGTAGGGTATTGTATTTTGGTTTGACAAAGTTATCTGTGGTGATGGTGTTGGTTAAGGAGGTAGTGGCAATTATTGTAGTGTAAGAGATGATGATGGCAGTGGCATGAGTCAAGTATCTTCAAGTGGAGAATTGGAAACAATGCCTCTCCTTGCCTCTATTTCACAAGCAGACTGTCCTTGTCCTTATGACTCTTTAACTTCGATATTTGAGCAAACAATTGAATCCATCTGTTTTAGTTGAAACTCCACGAAAACACATCCGAAGTCTCTTGACAATGTCTTTAAATAATGAATGCTTAATTCTTCTGCTGATAAGGTTTTTTTCCCTATAATTTCGCTTTCCTTGTGTTCCTATCTGCTGCATTTACTCTTTTAATTTTTTCTGAGCAGCCATTTTTGCATTGTAGATTCTTTGATTGCTTTCCCCCCAAAGTCAGTGAAATTGAAAAAACCGTTTGCAATTCAGCCGTGGATCAATTCGGAGGAGAATATTGGCAACCTCTTGATGGTATGTCCTAACAGGGTTTTCATTCCATTGAAGATGAGGAAAGAGTCTAGTGGAACTGGAATTATGCTAACGTGTATTGTGTTCAAATTTTTACCTTTGTGGATGGATTATCTGATGCTCTAATCTGTGTTCAAATTACAGATTCTAGCTAATTGAAAAAGAGGTTATGAACATGCCTTTAGTTTCTATCAAATATTGTCATTCTGTTGGTTTCTATCAAATGTTGTTTTCATTCCATCCGTTTGCAATTATGCTAATGTTGGTTTCTATCACACTACTGAACAATTATCTCTCTTAATACATTTATGTTATTTTGTGGAAGTTCATGGTCTTATAACTGAAGTTTGCTTCTTTGTTTATGTCATAAGGGATAGCGGTTTTGAATGCACTGTTCTCCCATATATGGTACCGTGAGATAGAGGGAGTTTTTGCTAATGGGGAGACATTTGGTGTCTTAATATGTTGATTGTCTTCTTCAGGTCTGGAGATTTTTGATTACCTTTGTTGATGTTCTCAAGTTGTGGCCCTTTACTCATGATGAGTTTGTTCAAGCCTTCCATGACTATGTAAATCATTCTTGAGCTCTTGGCTTTTTAATTTTCTTCTTTTAGTCAATGTTCTGCAACTTGTTTTTCCATGATCACATTATTTTTAGTATCTTTCGTAAGCACTGTATTCATACCATTTTGATGGTAGGATTCGAGGTTGTTGGGCGAGATACATCTTGCTCTTCTTAAGTTGATAATAAAAGATATTGAAGATGTTGCAAGGACGCCTTCTACTGGGTTAGGCATGAATCAAAATGGTGCTGCTAATCCGGGAGGTGGACATCCACAAATTGTAGAAGGGGTACGCTCTTCTGTATTCAGACCTTTGTTTTTTTTTTTCTCTACTTTTCCCTCATTGCAACAGAACCTTTTTTGACATTATTTTGTATCAGGCATATTCATGGGGCTTTGACATACGAAATTGGCAGCGACACTTAAATCCATTGACCTGGCCTGAAATATTCCGGCAATTAGCACTTTCAGCTGGATTTGGGCCACAGTTAAAGAAAAGGAGTATTGCATGGTCATACCCACATGAAACTGATGAGGTTTCCATTTTGTCATGTTTTTAGCACCAATGCCTGATTTTAGCATTTATGCCTTTCTGCCTTCAATTTAAAATGCTATTCCAGTAATCCTAGCGATACTCTCAATGATTAACAGCATGCTTTTTGTGCATTGGGTAAGTTAGTAATACTAGACGATTTTAAAATGAACCAAAAATCTTACCATGGCCTATGTATTTAGATTATAGATCTAGTGGTACGAAGTTTTCTGTTACCGTTTAGTATCTGCATGTCCAATGGGATCTGTTGGATGTTGAAGTTCAGGACCTCATTATGTTGGCGTAGTTAATTACTTCTAGTAAATATTGTTTGATTGTATGTAATTACAGGGTAAAGGTTGTGAAGACATCATTTCTACTCTCCGTAACGGTTCAGCTGCTGAAAATGCATTTGTGATAATGCAAGAAAAAGGTTTATTACTTCCACGAAGATCTAGGCATCGGCTGACTCCTGGAACTGTCAAGTTTGCAGCTTTTCATGTTCTTTCGCTCGAAGGAAGCAAGGGATTAACAGTATTAGAACTTGCAGACAAGATTCAGGTGAGTTAAATTTCATGAACACTGTCGGCTATGGGCCCTTGTTGTTGTCTGTTGACTGTTTGTGAAGGGAAGGAAGGAGAGAGATTGAATCCTTTCAAGTTTATTGATGCTTCCGATTTGTTTGTATATCATCAGAAATCTGGACTGCGGGACCTGACAACAAGCAAGACACCAGAGGCTTCAATTTCTGTTGCTTTGACTAGGGATGCTAAGCTTTTCGAAAGAATAGCTCCGTCAACATATCGTGTACGTGCTGCTTTCAGAAAGGATCCTGCTGATGCTGAGGAAATACTTTCGGCTGCCAGAAAGAAAATTCAGATATTTGAAAATGGATTTTTAGCTGAAGAGGATGTTGAAAGAGAAGATGCTGAGGATGTTGAAAGAGATGAAGACTCAGAATGTGATGATGTTGATGAGGATCCTGATGTAGATGACTTTGCCACTCCGTCAGACGAAAATAAGACCACTTCTTTTAGCGAAGTGAAAACTGGCTTGGAAATTGGAAATCAAAATACATGTGATAATGTTGCACTGAATCTACCTACTAAGTTGGAGGAGGACTTTTTGTCCCTCCCCTTGAGTGGTTCCAAAGACGAAAACTGTCCAAACATTGTCACTGATCAATATGTTGCTGCTGAAGATATGGCTGCTGGTAATATTGATCAAGAAAATATGGAGATTGATGAAAGCAAATCAGGTGACTCGTGGATTCAAGGTCTCACAGAAGCGGAATACTCTGACCTCAGCGTAGAGGAGCGCCTTAATGCCCTTGTTGCCTTGATTGGTGTTGCAAATGAAGGAAACTCTATTCGTGGTGTTCTTGAGGTAAACATATCTTGCCAATTTGGTTAATCAAGTAGTGTTGCTATTCTGAGAAAAAATGTTTGCTCTTTCTTTTCTTTTCTATCTCAGATTTGACACTAAGCATCTTTCAGGATCGTATGGAAGCGGCAAATGCCCTTAAGAAACAAATGTTGGCAGAAGCACAGCTAGACAAAGGCCGCTTGAAGGAAGAGATCATATGTAAATCAGATTTTACGCCAGCTTCTGTGGGGAGCAAAGCTGAAACACAACCTATGAGTTCTGCAGTTGGGGGCAACCAAAGCCCATTGCCAAATGTTGATGATCAAAACAATGAGGCATCCCCCAGCACTGCTGAAAACCAAAACTCACTTGGTTCGCAAAGTATTCAGGATCAGCTCAACAGTGTGGCTCCCGAAAGGACTTCTGTTGTTCAAGATTTCTCCACAGGTCCAGATAATTTCCTGATTCAGCAACTTGGATATGCTTCAAAAAGATCACGCTCGCAATTGAAATCTTATATTGCACACAGAGCGGAAGAAATGTATGTATACAGGTCCTTGCCTCTTGGACAAGATCGTAGACGGAATAGATACTGGCAGTTTGTTGCATGTGCTTCTAGCAATGATCCTGGTTCTGGCAGGATATTTGTTGAATTACATGATGGCAACTGGAGGCTTATTGATTCTGAAGAGGTAAATGGTCTCTTGTTGTTCTAATTTATTCTTTTACTGGTCCCCTATAACTTGAATTTTAGAGTTGTGTGGCTGAGTTTTTGTTCTTTTCATCTTAGATTTCTTTCTTTTGAATTTTGAATTCTATAATTTTGCCCTACCTGCTGCTACAAGGTTGCCTAACACTTGGTCATCCCCTGCATCATTGTATGCTGGATTGATCATGCAAACCTCCCTTTACTCTGGGCCCTTTTGCTTGTTCCCTGGACTTGTTGATAGCACAGACAACGGTGTTGATAACTCGTAGGTTATTTTGTCTTGAATATTTTTCCTTTTTTTCCTTTTAATGGAGCCTATTCTCTTAGAAGTAGTAAAATTCTTCGTTCTTCAGGGCTTCCTCTATTTGCGGCCATGTGTCTTCTTACATATTGTGCATAAGGTACATAATAGATGGAATTTGTAGTCTGGTTTTTGATGATTTGAGTGAAATTTTGGTCTCTGAGCTGGAATAAGTATTGAAAAGTATCCTTGATGGGATATGGTGGCCATGTTTTTGTTTATACGAAATAAATGTCATTAACCCCTTCAGCTATTCAAAATAATGTGGTTCCAAAGAAAGGGGCTTGTCTTTGCTTCTGGGAACAAGGTGGGTACTAAAGGTTAGCCTTTTGGCCGTGTTGCTTATGAAACTGTTGGTTCTTGGAATTTTATGCTTTGTGCCTTGTGTCTAACCACATTGGGGGCCTGCCTTCCTTGCTCAAGTTAAATGACTATTGTCTTTGGGTTTTTTTTTGGCTTGTAGCGAAGAATTGTCTGTTAAACGTCAACATGTGGTTTTGATATAATTTTGAGGTTTTGATGCAGATTAACTTCTATTTTGTCTAGTAGGAGAACTATAGTTTTTACAATCTTAATTTTCTCTGGAAGCCTGGTCTTGGTAGGCTATCCATGAAACCATGTATTGTTTATGGGGTCCTTGCATGTGATCAATTGTTCCGCTGATATTTATATATAAATTTTTAGAATCCTTTTATTTAGATTCTTTGTTATTTGTGATTGATACTGTTGTTATTGTTTGTGAGTACGACTCTTGCATCTCTCAACTGTTAATATCCCTCTGATTCATTTTCTGTGCAGGCCTTTGATGCTCTTCTGATGTCTTTGGATGTGCGTGGGATAAGGGAATCTCATTTGCGCTTGATGTTGCAAAAGATTGAGACCTCTTTCAAAGAAAATCTTAAAAGGAATATTCAGAGTGCTAATGTTGGGAACCATGGAATCACTGTTAAAAACGAAGCTGATGAAATGAATTCTAGTCCCAATTGTCCTGCTGCTTTCGACAGTCCCAACAGTACTATTTGTGGTTTGAACTCAGAGGTATTGGAGACCTCCTGTTCTTTCCGTGTTGAACTTGGGAGAAATGAATCTGAGAGGAGGGCTACTCTAAATAGGTATCAAGATTTTCAAAAGTGGATGTGGAAGGAATGCTTTAATTCATTAACATTGTGTGCAATGAAGTATGGGAAAAAGAGGTGCGGACAGCTGTTGGGTGTTTGTGATTCCTGTCTCAATTCTTATTACTCTGAAGAATCCCACTGCCTTTCTTGCCACCGGAATTTTGGTACCAGTACTAGTGAATTTAAACTTTCGGAGCATGCAATTCAATGTGAACGAATACGGAAGCTAGATAATGGGCATCTCCCTATATTAGACTCCTCTCTTCCCTTGGGAACCAGATTGCTCAAGGCTCTATTAGCTTTCATCGAGGTTAGATTGCAATGACCTTGAAGTGCTTTTGTCTTTAGATAGTAGCGATTTATTCTTGCCTTCTAGTTATAAATTTATTGCTTCTGGCATCTTATGTGTTGGTAGCTGTTGTTCAGTTTGGCCTTTGTGTCATTTGAGTCAACCCCCCCCCCCTCTTTCTTTTCTCTTTCCTTCTCCCCAAAGGTGAAGAATGGAGGGTTATGTCACAGCTTCAATCCAGTGGTGTTAGGTGACTTGTATATTTACATTTTTTATATTTTTTTAATTGACAGGTATGTATTCCCCAAGAAGCTCTTCAATTATATTGGACAGAAGAACGCCGAAAATCTTGGGGTGTGAAATTGAACGCATCATCTACTGTTGAGGAACTTCTACAGGTTTTCTTATTACTTCATATTGGTTAGATTTTATGAGTTGATATCATGATTCATCTTTGCATGCTACTATTCTTGTGCACTTCCACTGTAGAATCATGGCGTTCGGTAGCATTTTTTAGGATATGGCCTAAGTTCTTCAACTAGGGAGTGTCAGCGGTTGCTTGATTTATAGTCTATTCCCCCGTCAATCAGATTGTGATGAACTTTGTCAGTGACGTTATGGTAGAAGCATGCTTACTGATGATTAATGCATCTCTTCTTATTCTTATCAGTTTAAGCTTTTGGAATTTAATATGATTTAACATGACGACGAGCAGTTTCTGAGATTGAATCCTGACTTCGCTCTTTAACCCACATTTCAGTTAAATACTCCACATGTTGGGTTCGCTCATTAGAGGGTCTTTGGTTTACACTTGAAGGAAAGTATTATGACTTAAATTATTAAAATGTGAAAATATAAATTAGAAGATTATATTCTCTAGTTCATCTCAACCGGAAGTGGTGATCTAACAAATAGCATTCAGATTGTCTTTTCAACTTTATCTGATCTGTTGAAGGATTTATTTTTGCCAGTTGAGATGTCCGTCTTTGCATGTGTACTTGTGTTATGTCCTGTTACTAAACTAGTAGATGATCTGTACATTAGAGGTTGGAAGACCCAGGTCCACTCTTTCGTCTTGATGAGGAAGCACACTACCTATAGTCATCATAAGTAGTCAGTTGTATACAATTTTTCTTGCACCCTTACGATATATAATTCTCTGTCAATATTCTAGTGGCATGGGATCATTTATGCATAAATTTGGTCATAGATGCATCCATATTTTTTTTCCCAACTCTGGTAATTTCTCAGTTAGAAGAACATTGTTGCAGATGTTGACTCTGTTTGAGAGAGTGCTGAAGCGAGACTTTCTGTCACCAAATTTTGCAACGACGGAGGCACTTTTGGGCTCCTGTACTCAGTCTGGGAGTTCTTTACATGACTTTGAAGATCCTAAATCAGTTCCAATACTTCCGTGGTTACCACAAACCACTGCAGCTGTTGCTCTTCGACTTTTTGAGCTCGATGAATCCACTGTTTATAGGAATCAGGTGAAACGTGAGCCTTGTGAGGACAAGGAAGTCGGAGAATTTATTGTGAGTTATATGTTTCCTTTTTATTTTTCATTTTAGTTATCATTTCATTTCTTCGAGGCCTTATGATAAGGCATTGATTAGCATCAGCATTGTACTGTGAAATTTGTTGGCTGAAAAACCTAGAGATGTGCTAAATCAATGTCTGTGTGGCTAAAATTGTTACCATCTTGTAAAAATAAGTGATCACTTTACTCCTCTCTTCTTTTCCACAGAGGCTTCCGTCAAGATTTGGCCTTGATAATGTTAAGGAGGTTGAAGTAACAGAATTAAACCACGTTGAAGAAATGACAGGAAATAAACGTTCTGAGCAGAAAAGCACGCGAAACAGTTACAAACGTGGCCGGGGGGCTCGTGACCAAGGACGTGGTAAAAGGCGGCAGAAAAAAGTGCGTGTTTCCAATACAGATGTTAGCAAGCGAAATGTTAGGGGCAATGAGAATTTAATGCATGGACTAAGACAGCAGGGACAGAAAACATATGGACAAGGGAGTGGGCGAGGTCGCCGAACAGTTAGGAGGAGGAGAGTAGAAAAGAGGGCTGTTGATGAGAGGTTGCTGAGCCATGGGACTGACGCAAGTAGCCCCAAAAGCATTGGTGAATCACCAAGAAACTTGGGCGAGGAATGGGATGTTGAAAAAATTAGCGAGCTCCATATGGAGGATGCTGAGAATATGAATGATGCAGAAGCAGTGGAATCTGATGATAATGCCCAGGCAGTGGAATATGATCAAGGAAATTGGGAGATAGGGTTTGCTAGTGGCTCCAATGGGTGGAGAAGGGATTTAATGGAAGCAAGTGATGAAGATGTGGATGCTTCTGAGGACGATAATGGCATTGAAGGGGCAGGAGACGAAGATTCAGAGGCAGATGTAGATGGGAGTGAGGCCTCAGACGTAATGGCAAACACGAATGGAAATGATGAAGGGACTGAATCAGCAGTTTCTGAGGATTATAGTGATTGAGTTGCGATTTTCAGATGATTAAAGTTGCAATGATTGCTGATGCATTAGCAGCAGATATATGCAGGCTGCAAATTTTTTGAAGTTGCAGCTTCCGTTGCGGCATAACTTTTTACAGGGGACTCAGGCAACAACGCCCCCCTCGTACCCGCCATTTATTATTTTGTCCAACGAGGCGACGGGATGGAAAGAGTTCGGAATACTTGGATAGATTAGTCACAAATTTATTGGTGGAAATTAGGATCTGTATTTGTAAGGATATTGACATCACTGGCTTTAGATTTATTAGTATCTCTCAGAAATTCACTAATATAGTTTCAGCAAGTTGAACCGATGCTGATTTAAATACGACGCTCTTTTCTTTTTTTTAACTTGTAGTGGCTAATGAGCCTTTGGTGGCCATCTCGTTTCTCCTCGGTTTCCTCTTCAGTCGGAGAGTGCGACGTTGAGAGAATTTTTCCGACGACATTACAGGTTGCACTTTGTTAGTATGGATCAATAAACCGACTGACACAGTCGTTTTCCAGGGAAACGTCCAGAAGACGTTGCACAAAATGATCACATCAAGACTTGGCTTGTTCAATTATGTTGTTTAATGGCCGTGACAATACAAATGCTGAATGAAGAAGCTGAGATAACCACGGTTTATTTGATGCTATCTTTTCTCTACTGGCCTAACTTCTCAAATGATATATTTGACAACAAATGCACCAAAGCTTGCGACACAGTATACAAATCCCACTCTCACAAAGGGTCTAATACTATAAGATTTAAGGTGCCAAAAGTTTCTTGATTCCCGACTTCTGTTCAGCAGTCAACCTTTTTGGGAATTTGATATTGAACTTCATTCTTAGGTTACCTTTCTTCGAGGGGTCTTTTGGTATTGGCATACCTTCCTTTGGGACGACCTCTTCATAATTCGGATCGATTACGCTGTTGTTGGGGATGGTCAAGCTCCTTCCATCAAGGGTCGTCAGATGGGCTGCGTAGCCTGCTAAAGCTTCTGCAAGAGAAATCTTCTGCGTGACAACTAGGTCATTTCCATCCCTTGTAAATGTGCTGTGAGGTTTCTCATCAATTATGAATACGAGATCTGCAGGGATGACATTCGGCTGCTCATTCCCCTTCTCTGGAAAGGTTATTTTTGTTCCCTTTTTCCAGCCAGGCTTAATTTCGATTGTTAGGATTTCCTCCACAGGCAAGGTCTTCCTGCAAAACAAGATAAAAATGCAAATTGTAAGTTCGAATAATAAATGCAAATAATGATAGGAGATTGTCCCTATGGACAATCCCAATTTCCTTGAGGAACTCAAATAGGGAATTGGAACCTGAGAAAGCAATACAGTACAAAGATACATTCCCAATGCTTATCTTAGCTTAACATGCAAACAGTCAACGAAAATCCTAAGAGTAGAATGAATTCAGACAACCTATCACTATCAGTTAAAGGTAATCAAATTGGGATATCTCCAACCAGTGATGCTTGTGGGATCAACATTGACTATCTAGCAATTGCAGCCAGTTGCAATACCAATCCAGTGGTGTCCGTTGCCGTAAGAGTGGGTGTATAGTTATAACAACAATCAACAAGCCACCACAACTGCTGCCACTATCACAGCCATCATTCACAATATTATCTCCCTCCTATTTAGAACACAACCATAGCACTGGAAATGCTGCACCTACAGATGACTAATTCATTCCACTCAGGAAATTCAGCGCAAGATAAGTACCATCAATTTTAGAGGAATTACTTCATTTCAATATCTGAACCTATGTGTGGTTTTGCTTCTGTGTATGTGCTTAGCTTTCCACAGCTAAACCTTCTGCAAGTGTAATAGTTTTCAGGAGAGAAACGAACTTGTAAGCATATTTTATAGATCTAAGTCCTAACATTCTATTTTTTTTTTTTACTGCAAGGCATCACATTCAACTAATGATACATCATATTATCAACTGAAACCGTTCCTATACTTTATACTCCCCCAGACCGTTTTGTTTTTCCATTCCATACACCCAACTCCTTAAGAAAAAACTTTACGATTAATCTTATAACAAGATACAATTTAGATCTCACTTTAGAAAGTGGACAATTGTTTGTTGAAGAGGACTTAGCATCCGACAGAGAGAGTAAAAGAAACGATTCAACCCGTCACATCTTCGACAGCTATCTATTAAATGGGTACACTTCAACGAACAAGCAGAAGCAACTGTTAATAGAGTTGAAATAGTCGGAAGGAACTTCAATACATAAACAATACCAAATCCATAACAGGCAACCATTCAGACATTGGATAATTTGGATTATGGACAATCACAAGTATAGAAAGTGCCTATACAGAAATGCAACTAATTAAATTAGTCTAGCAAGAAATACTCACCCACTCGCATCCACAATTTCCCTTGATATCTTCATCTTTTTGGTAGGACCCTTATATAGCTCCTCAAGGCAACATGGTAGTGTACTTTCAAGAGGAGCAGCCTTTCGTGGACCCTGACTCATCGGCCTGCTCTCCCCAAATGTGGTAAACATATCGTCCCCAAACATCCCACCAAAGGACCTTGAACTACTCCTCATGCCACTGACACTGCTGCCCATTCCTACGAACGGGCTTGAATGGCCAAAGAACTCAAAGAAAATATCGTTGGCATTTCTGGGGTTGAACATGAACGTTGTTGGGCCATCCCCAGTAGGAAAGAACGAGGCTCCACCATGTCCCGCAGCATCAGGGGGTGGCTCTTGGCCTTTAAGCCCTTCCTCACCATACTGATCATAGATTGCTCTCTTTTGGGGATCACTTTATACCTACTTCCAACCAATATATACCATGTGATTAGATGGTGGGTTTTATAAAAATAACAAACATAATCAATGGGCATTCTTCTCTACCGTAATATTAATGATCTGAAATATATAGATAGTGAAATGTAACTTTGACTTCAGGGGACACTGCCAAAAAGCAAGAAAAGGAAGTGCATTTTTTTCTAGTTATCAAGGATTTTCATGTAGAAAAAGCGATGGATGTAATATAAATGATTGAATCATTGTCTATCAACTTAATCTTTGGGACAGTAACCATTCAATAATGAATCATTGCTAGACATGAAGGATACACATTACCATTCAATAATGAATACCATTTAAACAAAGCACATAAAAAAGATACCAGAGAATGCACACTGAAAGAGTTTTGAGTGCCAAATTACGGCAAGTGAATAACAACATAAAGCCTACCTCATAGGCCTCAGAGATCTTCTTGAATTTGATCTTCTTGAAGTGTGATTGTCAACCCCCCGGTGCATTATTTTTCCGCCGTTACAGTTTTCTATACGTGCATCGGTGAATTTGAGAAGAATAACATGAAACACATGCCTCTTTCAAGAACGACATGTCTATTGGTGTGCGAGAAGTAGGGCTGCACAATCGAAAATTCGGTCCGGCTTTCGGACCGGATTTCCGGTAACACTTAAATGGAGCGATCCGTTTGGACTGCTTTGGACCGATTTTTATTTATTTATTAGGTTAATTTTGATGGGAGAAGGACATGACAAACACATAGTTTTAGTTTAGGTTAAAATTAAACTTTTTAATTTGTAATATGCATTAAAAAATATTTTTTTATTTATATTAATAAATCCGTATTGTCCGGTCCAAACCGGTTTTGCAAAAACTTTGGACCAGATTTCACAATTAAGACCTAATCGGACCACAAATTCAATCTAATTTTGTAGTCCGATATGATCTGTTGTCCGATTTTATTCAGCCCTGACCAGAAGGTCGCGAAGGTCCAAGGTTGGCTGCGAGCAAACGTTTTAATTTTTAGCCTTCTTTACGAGCTAATCATATTTTTTTCGGTCAACTATGAGTTAATCATATAATATAGAAGTATTGTTCATTTCGATTGGCTGAGGATAGGCGGCACCAGCTTGCGCCACGTAGAATCTAAACAAAACGACCGGAGGTCCTCCTCGTCATCAAGCGGAAGTTCGAACGACGCCGTTCGAATTTAGTAGCGGCATTTCCTCGATTTAGAGAGAGGTGACGGGCACGGCCCACCATGGAAGTCCGAGAGAGAACCAGTTTCTGAAGCTCCCAAGGCTGAGAAAAAGCTCCTGCAATGGCGATTCATCTGATCCTATATCTCTGTCTACTTCCCTCATTATTCCCCTTGCTCTTCGCTCTATCCGAGACCACACGTTCAGCTTCTCACAACAGCCTCTTGATGTGCGAATTGGACGAACTCAAGCTTAAGGTTTCTCAATTAGGTATTAGTTCTTTTATTTCGCATACACTACGAAAATAATTATCGTTGAGGATTTTTATGCTCATTTATAGACTCAAGTTGATTCGTACCGAGGCAATTGAAATTATTGCCATTGAAATGCGCAGAATCGATTCTTGAAGAAAGCACGCAAAACCTGAATCAGAGAAGCCTTTACCTCAAGGAACGCGAGGAAACAATTGAGGCCATGTCACTGAAAATCCGGCACCTGCAGTCTACTCTAGACGATCTAAAGGTTTGTTTTCATCACGACCATCAACCAAAAGTTAAAGCTAAGTTCGTTTATGTCTGACTCCTCCCATGCTTAGAAAAAAAATTTTCTGACTCCTCCCATGATTATGGATCAAATTTAAGCAGCAGGGTGAAACGTCACGGGCTGATGAGAGGCTCAGTGCTCTGCGAAACGAGGTTTAATTTGTTTTTATTTGAGTTGCATTTGCCTTTTTGTATTATTTCTTTGAAGAAAAATAATGATACTAGACCGCAGAGTTAGTTTGATGCTTATATGAAAGTTCAACTGATTCCAGAAGTAGCCTTGGGAATGCTTAATTAGGTACAGCGTCTTTGGGCTGCGTCAAGAAAGAACAATTTCGATATTCATAATTTGAAATTTAAAGCACAGGATGCTGAGGAGAGGCTGGAGAAGATTACCTCACAAGTTGGAAATGTCAGTACTCCAATTTTCCCATTTATCCATTGTTCTGGTTTTCATAAGCACAGATCGATGGTTATTTGAATGCTGATGCTTTTGGTCCATCTATGCTCAAGTTTGATGTGTATGAAGTGCATATATGATCTTTCACTGCTTTTTAGCTTAGAGATGGCAATTCCCACTATGTAATATACATACCCTAATTTTTGTAGTTTTTAAAATGTGTCCTCAGTGAGAGATCGATAGTTGTTGATACTGGCTTGTGTGAAGAACTGTGATACTTGAAATGATTCTACATTAGTAATTTTCGAGTTTCAGACAAGTTGCCTATTGTCTTGATTGGAGGCATTTAAAGAGATATAAAGGGTGCTTATAAACCATATGGGACTAGTACCTGCTTTGCAGAAGTAGAGTTTCTTGACTACAGAGAGCTATTTAAAGCAAGTAATGGATTGCTGGAGTTGTTTCTTACTAGCCTTTGTCAAAATGTTTTCTGCAGTCATGTTGTTTTGACCAACTGTCATTTTTATTCATGAGCTGGTTGTAGGCCATGTGGTTGCAACCGAAGACTAGATGAAGATTGAAAGATTGAGAATTTATTTATTGATTGTGCAGATATTTATATTTTGTTGATGCTTTTTTTCTAAAGAATGGAGCTATATTCAACATGTCCATCCTACCCCAGTGGATAAATAACCAGTTATTTAGAAGTAGAGATAAATTTCAAAAGAACCAACTACATCAAAGCCAGAATCATGGAAAGCATGATGGATTTGACTCCTAGGGCTCTAAAGAGATCAAGCGCGAGCTTTTGCTGTTATTGTTCTCATGATTCCTACTGAATAGTTTTTACTTGGATACAATGTCTCGGATACATGTCTTATGCATCAATTAGTATTGGCGTTTGGAAGAAGCAACCAATATGCAATCTGTTAAGACTTGTTTTGTCTCTTCTGCTTGTTCTTTCTTAATACTATTTACTTCTATGCTTTGCTTTCAGATGGCTGACTTTGTTACCGAGCAATGGATTCAAATCCAGCGGCTTGAGCAGGCTCTTCAAATTACTCGAGTATGTTCCATCAAAAGTGGCTCATTTTATGTTACATTGGGAGTTTTAATAAGGGAATTCATGTACAACACCCCATGTCCTTTTGTTAGTTGTATGTGAAATCCTGGTTTCCAAAATTTTGGCCTTGTTCAAATTGCAGACCCCGTGTTCACTTTGTTGTCAGATAAATGACAAAGATCATACACAGTTACAATTATGTTACGAAGGTTTGAAATTTCATAAAAGTTTTAAGTGAAAACCCGACAGAGAGAGACTTGACCTTCATGGACAAGGAGGTCCAACAGTCACCTCCAAGGCCATGGAAGTGATCATGTAGCAATGAGGGACCAACCTCCAGCTCCATGCTCACCATGGCCATTGATGTACCTCCAAGGCTGTGGAGGTCTCCTCCACATGCCTCTAGGGCAATCGCCATGGCCATGGAGGTCCAATGGGTGTGTAATTTGAATTTACATAATTTATGTTGGTTATTTGGCAAAGAAGTGGACATAGACATTTGATTAAACAAGGTCAAAATTGGTCTCTATTGCAAAAAAGGGTGCTGGAGTTTTTTCCCATCTTTAGAAATTGAAATTATATAGAAGTGTTTGGAATTCATTGACACTTTTTCCTCTTTTGGGTAAATAGAGGAGGGCTCGAAGGCAAGCAGCTTCTACAAGATGCACATTCTTGAAGGTAACAATGAATATTCCAAAGAGGTAGTTCAGATGTTGCTCTTTATCTATGACTTTGGGGGGGGTGACTTCGGGGGGGGGGGGGGGATTAAGAATTGCTTAAGATGTGACTAAAACTTGACCTACATTCTTATTATGCAAGATCAGGAGTGCATAGCATCAAGCATTGTAAACAACCCAAGGCTGCTTCTGTTTGTATGTATCTTTGCACTTCTCTGTCTTAATACAAATTTTAACGTCTTGTAGTTCATCAACAACCTTTTTTGCAATCATCGTCAGAAGGTGTTTGAAGTGCTGGATCCTTACTTATTTGGCAAACGGTCTACCTTAAGTTCCTATATCTCTCAAGCTCTGCATCAGTTGGAAAGACTATTCATAACTGCTGGAAAGTATCACCATCAGGTCTGTACCAAGTATCTCCTTGTTAGTCATAAAGTTCAAGAAAGAAAATTCAGTTTTCACATAAGCTTTGAAGCAGTCCATAGAATGAAATGAGATATTGTTTTACGAGGCGTTTATCATACTATTTAGAAGTTGGTTGCCTTTATGCATGGTGTTTGTGTGCTAAAATTTTGAGGTATGAGGATTAGTGAAAAAGTGAAGATGGTTTATAGGAGTTGGTGAAAAGTGAAGAAAGAGCTTATAAAAAAAAGTGAAGAAAGAGATGATTTGAATGAATTTTTTATATTTATTATAGTGGAAATGAATGATTTTATGGGGAGAAAGATTATTTTATAATTATTTTATTAGGTCAAAATTTTGTCGCACAAAAGCCACCATTAATATCTTAAAATTTCTTGTGATTGATCAATGTATCAAGTGAAAGAGTTTCTTAACCCTGAAGGCACAAACTACTTGACTTCAGCACTTATACAAATGTCTCATCCAAATCAAGGCCAACAAATTACAGCTCTGTGAAGCAGTGGCCAAGGATTGGAGAGCTTGTCCTACATATTCCCTTATGCTGTGGGCGTTACACCACACGCTACACGCGGACCTGCAAAGAAGGAATTTTACACTAGGACTTTGAACTTTCATGATAGCATCTTCTACCCTCAAAATGATTGGTCAAAAATATGGAAGTTTCATATATTCCTAACCCTTGTATCATGCTATTTGATCTTATTCTACTGGCTCAGACCCCTGATTCCCTAGACTCGTGTACCAAGCATGCCTCCTTGTTTAGAATTACTACTTTACAGATGTCCACTGGTTTGTTAGTGGTAATATTAGACTTATTCCCTTCACAGTATCTTACTTGGAGTTGGATCCTCATGTCTTGATCTCAATAATAATCATGCTCTAGAAGCTAGAAGGTAAACCTGTGTGATGCAAATGACAATCTGTGTGAGAAATGGCAGAAACATTTTTCTCTCCATGAATTTACAGCATCTTTCATACTTTCACGATGTGTCACCTGTTTGTACAATACGAAATGTATAGTATGTTTGCCAGCAAAGTAGGCATGTGCTCTCTGTATGAGGTGGATGTATTGCCTGTTCAATGCTTGAAGAAATATATATTTATGGTCATCAATTATGAATAACAATTTCTTTTTGCAGCTGCAAGGTCTCATAAAACAAGAAATGGAAAGAAATGAATTTACCGCAACTCTTGCCAACAGTGAATTGGTGTTCATTTTGGTATATTGTTGGTTTCTTCTCCATCTGGAAATTTTCTTCTTATTTTTTCTTCACCTACCTTATCAAAATTTGCAAATTTTCAGGCTTCTGCTTTGATTACTTTCCCAATAATGGGAGCTTGGCTGTTGCTATCATCAAATTTCAGCTAGTTGGGAAACTCCATTCCTTGAAGAGGAGAATGTGGTTAATCTCTGTTTCAGCAGTCCTCATGATATCTGTTTCAACGATTGCTAGAAGTGATGTCGGTAGCTTCCACTGTTAGAGATCAAGGTCGTAACTCCGTCTTGGGCAGGATTGAGGCTGCAGACTTGTGTTGCTGGAATATTAAGAATAGCATTCCAACACTTTTAAGGCGGATTGGAGTATAGTATCAACGATCTTCCATCAAGGATTAACCTCTCTCTGTTTGAGCTCGATTCACGTGGTCTCAAAGAACCCTACGTAATGGAATCCTTCACTGCCTTTTTGCAACACTTATGTTAAATTCAGTAGCAAGGATCTTGTCGTGCATTGGTTGTGGCAAAAGCAACACTAATCGGGCTTATGAGAAGGAAAAAGACTACGGACTGGTAGGATTAGTTGTTCTTCTATGTTTCAGCAGAATATTGTAAAAGCCATAACCAGCGACAACGCGTACAAATTGGATGTTATTCAATCGGACCTGCGTCGTTCCCCTCTTTTTGGTAGCATCTGAGTAACAGAATAATCATTGACATGCTTTGCTTAAGGAAAAAAAAACCTCACTGAAAGCCATGATAACCTATATGAAACCACAACCCGGCTCGCCTCTTTGATTGGGCCAAAAAAAGCATAAAAGTTCAGGGGAATAAGGCGATTGTGCAATTTTATTGGGCTTAACTCGCAAGAATACTCTAACGTTGGGTCTTTTTTCAGCAATTTTGTTATTTTCTGTCTTCCTGACTTCTCATCTTGTACTCTGAGACGGCGAAAAGATAGACATCGATATCAATGGAAGAAGACACAACGTGGGAGCAAATACTTCAAGCCTTGACTCACATCCTAACCAGCCCGACAACTTCACCACCTCTCTACTCTCAATTCTTTATCTCCACCCAAATCCCTTGCTACCTCAAGTGGGATTATCCTCCTATCCTCTGCACCAAGTTCTCCTCAACCTTCCCTTCTCTTCACCTAAGGTGGGGTTTCGGTCTTTTCCTCAGAAGGGTCACTCGATTTGGTCTCCCTGAGACCTCGTGGAGGTCCAAGTGCCCATTCCAACAGCCTCCGTCGTTGATTCTTGCAAAGGGGGTGGAGGAAGCTCAGTGGGGACAAGAACAGAAGAGAGAGTACGTCAGGAAGAGGCTGAGAAGGAAACACCTTGGAAATGGTGTTCACCCTAGCATTCCTATTTTGGTTCCGAATCTTTTGCTGTTCTGTCTTCTGCTCTGGAACCCATTTCCGGATGGAGATTCCTGAGAAATTTAACTCAAATTTGTAACACCGGCTTGCAAATGTAAACTTCAATAATTATATTTTTGCGGTAGCAGGGACATATGTCTTGCCTTGAGTTTTGGGTTTCAGTCCTATGTTTATTTCCCTACTTCTTTGTATCTAACTATCTATGTTCTCTTTGATATGAATTTGATGGTCATATGCTGTGACCCGTGAGAAGGGAATTGGCCCAATAAAAGATTTCCCGGGAAGAAAACAGATTTAAGTCCCATAATCGGCCTAATTAAAAGGTTTATCCGAATCTTCTCTTAAAGTAAAGCTTGATTTTGGATTTAGTGGATGAGTTGAAATTAGCTTGTAGTTTTGTTGGTGACCCTCTCGCCTAATAGACAATAATTATGATTCAAATTAGACGTTCTTCATCATAATATTCCTATAGCGAGAGATTTAATAAACTAGTTGCCTCTTCTATTCTGCTTAAAAAAAACTAAACTAAACTGTTCATCACCATAGAAGAGAAGAAGAAAAGGAATATTAGATGATATTTCGGACAATCCCCATCAATGTGGAGTCAAACAAGAAAGAGTTTGGATGCTAATGAAACCAAACAACAACTCATGTGTCCTTCGTCTTCTTTTCCTCTCCACTTCATCTTTGAGTCAGAATTAATGGCCAAAAACGCGCTATGAAAGGTTGAAAATTCCCCTTCCGCTAATCACGCTACAGTTTTACGTAACCCGAGGTATAAAGAAAAAGGTATAAAGTTTTGGTTGATTGGTCAAGCACTAAAGTTGACCATATAGCATTTTTTTAGTAATATATTTCAACATAAATACCCAAGATTTTACTATAAAATAGTGAAAAGTTGGTGTTGCTATAGTTATCAAATAATGCCTAGCTATCAAATCCACTCACCCTATGATTAATTAATTTATAAATAGATTAAAGTTGTCAAAATTACAATTATGAATCAATTTATCTTTTATTTGACTCTTATAATAAGAATCACTACAAATATCTATTACCTTCATTCATAAATTTGCCATAGCAAGATTTGGTAATTTATGGCCAATTAGGTGTATATATCAGTTAGAAACAATAAGTTTTTCAAAGAAACTGTGGAAGGAATCTCTAAATCACAAAACCCAATCCCCCCAGTAAATGGATAATTCGAGTTTTGGAATTATCGGATTCGAAAATTGTACCTCTTTGTGATGAACGCTTCTTATAATTTGCTCTTTTGTTGGGTTGATTTTGGTGAAATCCCATTTGCATAACGATAAAATTAGAGCGGACGTACTTCATGTTTTCTTTTGGGGAGCCGCACTCATGCATGAGTCATTAAAGTCCCAGATTTCTCTAGATTTGCTTATTGTCTTGGACTAGTCAAAGAATAGTCTTTTGCCTTTGGAACACCAAAGTTCATGTTCATATTTACCTTCGGTTTCATCGACCTCCTTTTGCGGGTGCAGTTTGTACAGTAGTTAAGCTTTAGGTGGGAGGGCATGCAGTTGGGACATGCATGCATAAGGCATATCGAAGCTTCTTTTGCAGCTGTTCAACCTTTAACCAGTTCAGTAGTCTGCAGGCTCTATTATGATGGAGAATGATAGGGCTTTATGTTGGACTCAGTCAAGCTTCCTTTTCTTCCTGAGAATTTCTTTTGAAGCTTTCATTTTCTTTTTGTAAAGAAGATATTTGGTATCGACAAAGAAAATGAGGAAAAGAAAGTTACATTTATTAATTTAGGAGGTTCGAATATATAATGCAATTGAAAAAATCAGTACCATTCAATTCACATCCACATACTGGTCCTCTTATCGCGATGACACTCAAAAGGGTGTACAGTTGGTGATCGTAAAAGCTACCCCTCCAACGGTGAGATTATTAAGAAGCATCCATCTACTATTGATCACTTCCAATCATAATATTGTATGCAGCATTAATTATAAAAATTGAACTGCACTTAAGATGTAGCGACCAATTGTTACTTATTTATTAGACCTCAAGCTAGCTAGAACACATGAAAATGGGTGGTATATATTATCAATAGACATACAAATCCCTATTACTCTATTAGGCAACTGAAGTCTGAAGTCTGCGAATGAGTCAAGTTTGACTGCATGATATATAGGCGTACGCAGCTTAAAGTAGGGTTGAGGAAGGCTAATACTGAATAGATTACGCAGAAGATATGATCTGAACCAAACAATTCTGGGGACTCCATGAGCTGGAGCTTATCAGACTCTGAAAGTGCCGCACGCGGCAGGAATTTGGCTGGTAGGCCTGGTCCAATTAAAGCATTCATGAATCATGAGTTATATGGGGAGGGTGAAGAGTACTGGGGGCCAGAGAGTTCGTAAAGATTAGGAGTTTCCTTGCGCTCTAGACAAATTTTAAGAGGCCACATGCTGGATGCACTAAAGGCCATTATTTGCATGCCCCACTCACTCTCCACGATCCACGCATCATTACTCGGCCACGCCATAGTTTCAGTAAATTTCCCGGACACCCTTCTCTCTTAAGCTAGCATCTAGCCAGTTTCCCACTGATTTCATCCGTGAGATAATCATGCACGCCTCTTTACTAAGAAACCCATATACACCCCTACTTAAGAACAGATTGTGACGATCGATGGTAAGTACTAAGTAGCTACTTCTGTTGATCTGCATTCCATATAATGCGTGATTCGACTCAAGTGCTTGCTGGCACATTGATTTTAAGTAGTACTATATATTTCTTTAGTTGGAGAACTTTTGGTTTCTCCCCTAGTCAGTTCACAATAACAAACAAATCCAATAAGCTAAAATTTCATGAGTTCCTCTATACAAGATCAGCATGTATTTCTCAATATAGATTGAGAAATGTTTGGTGTTCTTCCTGTGTTTTTCCCAGATCTTTCTGGGAAGAACAACTCTGGGTGTATAGGACTCATTTCTAAAATTAATCATGAGAAGTTAAATTCTTCCCAGACCTGGGAAGAACCCAGGAAGGACACTAAGCATTCCTCGTATAGATTTGAGTTCGTGCTATAACAACTGAACAACAAATCTTTTGCTATCTTCAAAAGTGTTTGAATGAGTTACCTTTTTTCTGGAAACAACCTCATCGCATAAAACTAAAAAACTGAGTTCACATCACAATTTAAAATACTAAAATGAATGGAAGAAACAGAGACAAATCTAGAAATAGAACATTAATGAGACACTCATTGCGCCAAAAGGTGAGCTTGTTGATTGAGTCTTCTAGGCACCCAGTGTAAGGACCAGGCGAATTGAGCTTTGAAAAGTTGACGTAGAGATAAAACCATGTCTTCGACTTTCCAACAGGGAGGGAGATGAGGATTGCCTAAATCCATTTCAAGAATATTGGAATCTGTTTCGAAAATAACACTAGACCAATTCTTCAGCAAGGCCACTTCAACCGCACGAACACAAGCCAATGTTTCACCGATGATAGGATCCATAGCACGAATCCGCTCCGTATACACAGTAAAGAGGGAGCTAGAGGAGTCTCGACAAAAGACGGCTATGTACGATCCTGAAGGACGTATAGTCATGTCGAAATTGATCTTCATATAACCTGGATTCGGAGGAACCCAAGTTGCAGCAAATTCCGGATGAACAGAGAACCAAGCTGAGAAATGTAATGAGTTACCAAATATGCTAACAGTTAGATTTTGAAGTTATTTTAAAGAATTAGTTTGAAACGAAACATCAAGAGGCCGAATTCGACTTTCAAACTAATTCTTTAAATAACTTAGAATCTCACTGTTACGCGCATATATAGAGTGGGAACTCATTCAAACAGATAGCAAAAAAATTAGGTCAGAACATTTCACTAGCATTCTTTATTCTCAAAAAATTTCTCCTACAAATTCAAAGTTCTTAAAATACAAAACATTACCTTAAAAATGTAAGCAATGCATTGCCTACATTGATCATTAATGCCCGAGTCACCAGCCAGATCTCTGAGATATAGCACACAATTGTTTCTTTTTCTTTTTCTTTTTACAATGTCTACATAAAGTTTCTAAAAATAAATAACTATTATTTTTTATATGAAAAATAATCTAGACAAAGACGAGGCTTCTTTGTTAAAAGTTCACCAATCCAGGGACCACAATCATCACAATTCTTCCGTCCATTTGCACCTAATGAGTGGAAAAAATAGGAGAGAGAGAAAGCAGGGGAGGGAGATCAGGGAGAGGCAGTGGTCCTCTATATAAAGATTAGACCATGACAAACTCTTTGCTCTCACTATACACTCATCCAGTACACCAGCACTATCTTTTCCCTTCTCTTGCTACCCATGGCTCCCTCTGCACAATTAATGTCTTTTCTCCTCCTCCTGACCCTCTTTTCCTCTATGCAAACTCATGCTAGGGAAAGCCAGTTCTTCAGCAAAGTCACAAATGTCAACAACAATGCCAAGGAGACAACACTCCCCAACAAAGCAGAAACCTTGAACAAACAAGAGGAAGAGCCAATATTCATCCCAGAGACCCAAGGTGGCTACGGCCTATACGGCCCCGAGTCTGATAAGCTCCCTCCCACCTCCACATCCCTAACCAATGTGAATGGCGCACCCTACACTGCCACCCCCACCAATGTCCCATCCAACGAGTTTGAAGATGAAGAGTCATTAAACAAGTACCTCAACACCAACAACGACAACGACAACAACAACAAGAAGTACTATTACTACAACAAGAATAGCTACGGTTCAAGCGTAAATGGCCGGACTGGGAGAGAGTACACCACCACGGGCAAACAGAACAACTACTACAATGGTGCCAACAGCTACAATGCTGAGAAGCAAGGCATGAGCGACACGAGGTTTTTGGAGAATGGGAAGTACTATTACGACCTTGACAACGAGAACTACAATCCAAACCGGTATGGGAACTCAAGAGGTGTGCGTTCCGGAAATGGGTACGGCAACAAGGGTTATTATGGCAACAATGAGAACTCCTTTGAGTACAAAAACTCCCTGGAAGGATACCAAAATGCGGAAGAGTTCCAAGAGGGACAAGACGAGTTCGTGCCATGAGCTTGGAATAAAGTGCAAAGAATGAGATTGGGACTTCTAAGCATCTTCAGTGCATGGTGTTAATTTTCATACTACTTAATTATGATTTGGTTGGGGAACAAGAACTATTTATAGGTTAATCTTATATATGCAGGGTTCTTGTGGTTAGTCTGTAATCTTGTTTCTGGGTTTGCATAGTGCTCATGTTCTGAAAAGTTAAGGTATGAAGCATAATTTTGCCTTTGGTTAAGAAGGATTAAAAAATGTATATTGTCATTGCTTCCTAGCTGCTCGTCCTTATCCGAGTTTTGTTTTGGGGGGGGGCGGGGGGGTAAGTTAGTCCTTATCCGATTCAATGCACCAAATCACCCCCAAAAAAGATCTCAAGATATGGAGAATTATGCAGAGTTAGTACGTAGTTTCCTAATGCCGTATGGTGGCCCATAAACCAAACTTACCCACCAAAAGGACCGAAAGTTCTGCATAATTAAGCCGATTGCCAATATACTTGAAACATCTGAGTGATAGTACGGGACGTCCTGTGCATCTTACCAATTAGAGTACCTGAGATTAAGGACAGCAAGGAAGAACGGAGCCATTTCGGCTAAAACACCAAGAAATTTCCTTCAGATAGACGTACCCCGATCATCACGTGAACCATTATTGTTGTTTTTCTTTTTGTTGTTATATAGGAGAGTTGGTAGCTAGAACAAGATGCCCTGACCAACACCAAGGCACATCATCTTCGTCTTGGCTATTGTTTTTGTAGTCTAGGCTAGAAATGAGAGTCCGTAGTCCAACAACAGGCACCCAAATTTTCGGAGACGATACACGTATTGGGTATTTTTAAACAATCAAAGTTGACGCAACTCGCACGTATTTAAAATGAAAAGTATCTGACAAAACTCGCGAGAAACGAGGAAAAGATCAAAGGTTAAAAGCAAAAGAGAAAGAACATAGAGAAGCAGATAGTATCCGAAACTTTAGAAGGGCAGAGGAGAGAATTATGGACGATAAGATCAGACGAGTTGTTTTTTCTTTTTTTTTTTTTCTCGTCCACTTCACTCGCATTTGTTGGTGATTTCTTGAAGGAGGGTTGGAGACACTCGCAGGGAGCGGATATTAGAAGGTACACATTCTACATTAAAATCTCCAGTCAGGTGAAAGCTTGCTGCCCACTGGGCTACAGAGCTAGCCATCCTGTTGCGATTCCGTGAAGTCCGTTTAAGTGACCAAAAGGGATGCATTTTGTTAACACTTTTGGGATCGCCTGAATAATATCATCGATCAATCGGTCCTTCAAATTTTTCCAAGTTATTAATGGAATTGCAAGCAACTTGGGGATCCAATTTCAGCCACTAATTGGCTGACCAATAAGGCAGCTCTCAGTTCAGTACTGTCATACGACTTGTCTACATTTTAGGAAAGACAATTCTGTTAGGTTGTGATTGAATGGCAAAATAAATTATAAAATAATATTCTTTTTAAAAAAATATATTATAATTATTATAATATTTATTCAAAAAAAATTTCACTAACTCTCGATTAACTATTTTCACTGTCTCTTGCCCAGAATTTGATATACTGTTTGTAATGTTCAGTAACACGTGAAGTGTACTGTTAAAGCAGAGCCAACAAATTGATACGGCATTAAGTGACGGGGAACCTGTTCAGTAAGCTACCTCAAGGAAAATAATAATGCACTCAAGGCTCATTTAAGTTTCAGCTTCATCTACTTGTCTCAATTACTCAGCTGGCCAAAACAAGAAAATAAAGAATCACTTCAGAAAGGGTGAAGTCAAATACGACATGGTAAAGCCTTGAAGTATCCACTTTTTCCTAATCTAAAACATTTCCCCTACGTGAATTCCGGTACAGAGAACAACCCCTCACTGCACTTCTTTAGCCCACATTAAAGACCTATGTTGGTCTCTTTCCTTCCCCCATATCTCACTCTCCTTTAATTCCCTTTCTTTTTCTGATAAGGACAATAACCAGATCCTATCTATTGCCACTTCTAGACCCTATGTCCTATCCAAACCCAATTTGATCCCTACCATCCACCCATTTTTCCCACTCTCCTTATGTCTAAGGCCCCCCTTCCTTTCAAAAAGTTGTCTAATTCAATGGCGCGGTTAAGGGTTGGTGAACCACTGGCACTATGACACCAGGTAGGGGCATCAGACTTATGAATCTTTTGCTCCTAAGTTCTAACATAACCGTAAATGTTGAAATTGAGAATCCCAGTTGGGTTGCCTTCCCCGTGACTGGCGGGGATCGACTTCTTTATTCAACCTCTCCACCATTAGGTGCCAGCCTTTTTTACTTAAAAATTGGCTCTCCAGAAGCTCTTGCGCTTAATTGGTTTTCTAGCGTAGAGGGAATTTCTGTTGGTGTTGAGAGTACCATCACACCGTAAAATATATAGATGACCAACATTTCCTTCCCCCGCTGCGTTTCGTCTTGTTGTATGCATGACAACTTAAAACAAAACACTTGTAACAGTGTGCAGTTAATAACTTGTTATGGTAGGATCCTAACCCAGCTTATAAAAGGCTACTAGCTAGCATAGTACCCCAGTAGCACAGCTAGCGTGTCGGCTTGGGTCCTGGATCCCCATTTTAGCAGGGGCACGCAGCAAATGATCAAAAATACAGTAGTTGTTGTATATATAATTGCAGGAGCAGTACTACTCACATGGTGTTGGGTATAGAATGGTGAATATGATAGCAGCTAATAATAACGTCCACCTACTTCTGTTTGCCCACATCCCCCAACATCACTTTCCATCTTACGGTCCAATCCAAAGGACTCTTCCAAAGCTATTGTAAATTTGTATAACCCTATTTACTGTTCATGGCTGACTGGCCCTTTTTTTTTTCTAAATGACTGGCCCCATTACTCCTGATGGCACATGGGAAGTGAAATTGATTTGATATGTTTTGGATTGTGATGTACGAAAGTGTTATTGATGGGTTGGGTGGTCACTTAAACCCCTACAGTATGTCAGTAACATTGTTCTTGTTTGAGAATAATAATTTGGATTAAAAAATTTAGATTTAATAATAAAATTTTTAATACATAATTTTTTATTATTATAATATTTATTAAAAATATTTTCTTTCTTCACTTTTAACCAACTTTCATAACATATTTCGACTTTATAATATTTATTCAAACTCCAATACTCAAAATTTCTACTATCCCCGTTAACTCCTGTATAGAATTGGGCGCTGCAGATGCATATCTTTTTTCTCTCCCGTTAACTCCTATGTAGAATTGGGCGCTGCAGATGCATATCTTTTTTCTCTCGGACTCGCAAAGCTCACCTCCCTGACTCTGAGTCCTAGCCGAAAGGCAGTCGCTGGGAAAGGGACACGACTATTCAAGCCTACTAACCTGTTCCAACTACTTCCACTAGCCAAGACCTAAATAGCAAATGGTTGATCGGGGACAATCGTACAGGGACCCCGTATATATTTGCTAAGTTATTTGGTAATAGCCACAGCACCTGTCCTTCGACCCAAATGGCATAGCCTTATCATTGTCGTACGCTAAAGGACTAAACTCCAAGCGGGATGAGATTCTTATCGAGGACCATCCCATATATGTGAGTTGTGACATGTTTGTTTTTCTAATAATTTGTTATCTTAATAATTTGGTCAAGTCAAATAAATTCTAAAAATTTTAACTTTTATACCTACACACTTTACTTTTCACAAATTACAATAAATTTCAATAAAGTAAATATTCTTAAAATTTCGAGAATATGTCCCAAAATTTTGACAAACAAACAACGCACACGATCTCACAAATATTGTACATATGCTATGAGGGTTGAATTCAAATCTTATCATTTTGAAGAGAAATAGCCCAAAATTAAAAGTTTTAAAAAATAATATTTGATATTTTGTTTAACTTGAATCTCTTCCCTGTCTTTCCATATTTTTTTTGGGTAATTACTAAAGTCAAGTCACCTAATTTTTTTAGAAAAAATACATTTTTCACCCACAAACTACCGGGTAGTGAATCATTGCACCTCAAACTATCATTTTTAAGATATTGCACCCTTAAACTACCGATGTTAGACACTTTGCACCCTAAACTACCAATTTTGACACATTACACCCTCCAACTATTAATATTAAACACTTTGCACCCTCCATTTGACAATAATACCCTTGAGAAATTAATAAATTGACAATAATATCTTTACTATATACAAAATGGGTCAATGACATTATCGTTATTTTAATCTCAAATTTTGAAAAATAGTGCAAAATGTCAAAAATTGGTAGTTAGAGAGTGTAATGTATCAAAATTGGTAGTTTATGGTGCAAAGTGCAAAATCTATGATAGGTGGTAGGTGAAAAATATATTTTCTCCATTTTTTTAATTCTTCCTTTTTTTGTTTTCCCTTAAATCTCTCTCGTAGTTTAACGGGCATCAATAACTCCAAAGGCCTGTAGCTGCTTCATGACCATAGTTAGATCTGGACCGACAGACACCAAAACTGGGCCTATTATTGTAATGCCTCAAGCCCAATGAATTCCTAGCATATGAGACTGTTTGGATGTCTCTAAACGCATGAACATCAAAGCCCTACATGAACGACACCAAAAAGGGGCCGGTCCGTTGTAGTGGCTTAAGCCCAATGAACCGAGGAGCACCCCAGATTTAAGAACACATTTCTCCTCCTTTTAAGATTACTGGCTCTGTTAAATCCTACTCCAAAGTGAATGAAACAAAAAGGAAAAGAAAATAATCAAAAGCTACAAAATGTTAACTGTAACTGGATGAGAACTGATGATAGACACTGAACCACAAATCCATCTCAATGGAACAAAAAGAATTAAGAGTGGGAGCGCCGTGTAGGTTGGGATGTCGGAAGGGACAGTGTCGGCACCGTTGGAGAGTTAGCTAGCGACCAAAACTATACTTTCTGTGCCACATGCTGAAAGGCCCGTTCCAACCATTCTATTGCTGTTTCTTTCCTACTCACTTTATTGGGGTAAGCTCGACTGACTGACAATCCCTTACCTGCTGCCTTCAAGGCAATCAATCTCCATATAAGACGCTCTCCCAGCTGTATCCACGTCAGTACCTGAGCCCGTCCATATACTTACTATTCTTTTAATGCGAGATATGGACCAGCTGATGGTTTTAGTGACTTTTAGTCAGCCTAAGCTTCAATTGTAAATTGACGAAAGAAAGTTCACAAGGAGACAAACCGACGGACTTGTAAGTTTGTCAAAGGCCTTCCTACTTAAAGTCATGCTCCAGCATACTGTCTTGTGATTCAAAGACCTCATTGTTGCCCCGCTGAAATAAACGTCTGTTGAAGATAAGGCTATCCCCTGTTTCCATTGAATTGGGGGGGGGGGGGGGGGGGCTAATTGATTGAAACGCTCAAGTAAGAGTGGGATATGAATTACTACCCGTAAATCCAAGTTATTAAAGTATGTTTTTATCGTTGGCCAAAGGATGAATGCTTCAAATATGAGCGGCTGTCCTCTAAAAGTGGAGCCATAGCCTGTGGCTCTGATAGGATATGAGTCTATTAACTGACCACAAAATTTGATGCATTAAATGCTTAGAAGTGTTCCAAAAGCAACATCAAGAAGTATCCACCTCGCCAGTCAGTTAGTAAGAGGTACCTCAGAGGTTCAGATATCCTCTGCTCAAAAGAAAAACCAAAACAAAAAAGAGGCTCGAGAGATAGCTCGACAGTCCCATCGGCCATCATGCATCACCCCTTGTACCCCTTGTGTAGTTGTGTTTCCTAATAAATGTCTTCCGTTTTATTGGTATATACTCCGTAGGATCCCACCTATTTGGTTTCCACACGGTTCTGAATATGCCCAAAAGCAACTCCTGACAGCTGCATCAAAACTGATGTATCGATCACTGAGAACCATTAATCTGGTCCATAATACGATTTGAAATATGGCGGTAATTCACCGGCTGAACTGTTGTTAGCAAATAAGAGTACTTACGGATTGATAAAAAAAAAAGAGTACTTACGGATTGCTCATAGAGAATGTTTTCAGAAGTTCTAATGATGAATAAGGCTTAACATCCATGTGGGACCCAAGCTCAAAGAAGTTTGTCGTTGTTAAGGCAGAATATGAAAGACCCTTTCTTCTTCCTTGGCCTTTCTCAACATTTTGTCTGTGATCATCAATTCCACCTGCTTCCTTCACCTGGACACCATTGACGCCATGGTCACAGAGGTAGCGTTCATGCCCTGTATTCTTACTTGATAACAAAATATATCTCCAATTCATTAATTATTTGTTTTTTGCGTTTTTTTTTTATCTTTAATGAACGATCAGTTTCTTCAGGATTTGTTGCCTTTTCTCTTCTCGGTATTAATCATACACATTTGGTTTTCAATATTTAGATAGGATGGGGAGTGAAGCTCTGTTCCTCAGCAGTTTCTTGCTTTTGCACAATTTTTAATTTTGTTTTTTGAACCGTTGGATTCTGTTCTACTTGAGAGGTCTAGCTGCGTCTTTTTATCAGGCAAGTTTTTTTAATAATTTGGCTTTTGTTTGCTGACAAGTTTGCTTTAAGATAAGCTTTACACGAAGCCTCTTGATAAATACTTATAGTAGCAACTTCTCAGCGTTTAGGAGATGGAGTCTGCTTAGTCGTGTGTTTGAGTGAAATTAAAAAATTTCTCCACCTTTCCGCGAATAAGTAGATCAAGGCACCCTCTCTGTGTGAATAACAAGGAAAGAAGGTTGAGGGGGCTTTGATGCCATGGCAACCCGTGATATAAGCAAATTGTGGGAACTGAGAATTGATAACAGAGGAAATACCTGCAGAGGTAGGTAGATTTCGTCGAACTGGAACAATCAAATTGAAAAAGGACCTTTCAGAACTTGAAGAGCTCCTATATGGAAACTGGAGCGGCGGAATTCGATTTTGATTTTGTTCGGACCAGCAAGTTAAAAAGGGGGACTTGTTTCTTTCGGACGATTCTCTCTTTTTTCAGTATCCAGTCAATAGTAGAACGGGGGGAGCAAATCTCCTCACCTTGATCGCATTGGGAACAAGAAGCTTGTCTTCAATTGAAGAAAAAAACAGACCAAATAGTAGAACGAATGGTTGATTTTGTCTTATATTGCTCCAGAAATAGCGGGATAATTCTCCATTTTCTTTTCTTCCTCATTTGAACTGCTGATATTTGTACCTTACAGAGATGTTATTGACAGTTGTTCTGAACGCTATGAAACTATGTATTAGCTTATCCTCACTCTTCTCAGGAGCGTGAGATGCCCAATGGATGGCCGCTCGGGCTTGGGATTATGAGCATTAGACTTAGAGTGGTGGAGAGCTTAACAACCAGTCCCTCTTCATTCTCATCTTCCAACCTTGACACTGAGGTAATTGATCTGACCGCAACCTTTAATGGTTTTTGTCAGAAATTCAGCTTTAGATATGTATATAGGAGTTTGAAAAGGATTGCTGCCCTTTTAATCTGAGTAATTTTCTCAACTCTGCTCCAAACTAGATTATGTTTCCTGTTGAAAGTAAATAATGATTCTTCAGCCAGCCTGATCCCTTTGGTTAAAAGACAATTTAGGATCGATCAACACTAATTCTGTGACTCATACATAGAGAGAACCTTACATTTTGTGTACTTCTTTAATGAGTGACTGTCATTGCACGGGTGGAATTTGGTTCTGTGGTGGTTCAAATCTTCTTAGACATGAACTTTAGGATTGTGAAAGCAATTAAAACATTTCTGCTAAGAACATTTCCCATTTCAGAAGTAGTAGCCTCCAAAGTTGTCAAATGTTTAATGTATGATGAGTTGCTTCCTGTGACATACTTAGACATATACAAGGTAGTCCCAACTGTCCTACTAATGATGTCTTGTTGCTGCTTCTACTTTGACATCACCCAGTCTACAGTATCATTCTTCCAAGACCGTAGTGTGACACTGGGTCGGCTAATTGGGCTTAGGCCAGGCGAAAGAGGAGCCTTCTACTTCCCAAACTCAATCCGCTTTGAAGACCATGATAAGAGATCTTCAAGGGATGCACGCACTGACGACTCTGGAGGACAAAGAGCGGATATTTCGCAGGGAATTTGCATTCCGCAACTGCTTGGTGCGCTAGTAAAGATGAACCGAAGTAAGAGCAAGTCAAGAAAGTAATAAACTTCCAGGGAATGTGTTAAGAGTATGTGAATATCTAGCCTATTTGAGGCTTTGTGAAGGACGCTTGTCAATATTGTACGTTGATTTACAATAATAAGTCCGATCAAGACATTCTTTGAGCATGGTTTCGGTCCGCCGCTACAGTTCATTTGTGTAAGATTTTTTCGTCCCAGTAAATCGTCTGTATCGTCGCCCTTAATTTTAAATTTAAGCAATAAATTTTTTTAATTACATTATTAACTGCAATATATTCCCACACCCCCAAATTTCAATGGCTATTGTATTTAAAAAAATTCAAGTATTTTTTATGCCAGGACCTCTTCCAACAGAAATAAAGGACTCTAATACCATGTTAAAATTAAATAAAAGAGAAAATAATTTAGACTAAAAATGGGAAAAAAATACTAGAGAGAAAAGATTTAAATGATTCGGTTCATAGACATACGTACACGGTCCACCTTAAGAAAACTAGAAAACTAAACTCATAAGAGATACTTGTATACTTAATGATGTAATGATTAGATTACAATGGTGTTTTATTTATAAGCACCCTAATATTGTAAAATGAAAAGATGCATGATCATCTAGTAGTTATGATATTATATATATTTATAATTAAGTACAACAAAGTGTAAGTGACTTAATTAGTATTATTTAATCTCATAATTTACAAAATTAACTAGATAATTTTTAATAGAGGTGGGCAAAAATCCGCCAACCCGAATATCAGATTTGAATTTTAAAATATAAACTCGAGAAAAATCAGGTTAAAGTTTCGAAATATAAACTTGAAAAATATTATCGAGTTTAGATTTCTAACTAATATTTATTTATTTATTATTTTTTCTCTTATACAAAATAACCTGTTTTATTCAATATTTTCTCTTATAATTCGTCGAAATTAAAACATTCAAGGGTGAGATTGACCACCCCTTATTTTTAACTAATGTTTGAGACTAAAATTTTGGTCGTAATAAAATAACTACACAAAATTATCAACTCCATCACACTAAAATATAAAAAATTTATGTAAATCATCTCTCTCTTCACATTTTTTATCAATTCTACCAACTCAAAAATTCAACCACCCTAAAATTTTACAAATAAACACAGGAAAAGCATTGGGATGTAATATCGGACCCACGTTCTGGTACGAGCATATACACACAAAGACCTTACTCGAACATCGTAGGATGCCTAAAACCCCCCAGAGAAACCAAAACCCTCGAAACGAACTATTAAGCGAAGCCCCTAATAGTACTTGGCCTGCCGAGAAGACAGAGCCATGTCAGCCGCCGCCGCCAGGTCTGCCCTCCGCTCCACGGCTGCCAGAACCTCCGGGGCAGCAAGGCTTACCGCAGGAGTTGGAGCCAGGACCATACCGGCGGGCTCATCATTTCGCATCCCCAAACAAAACCCTCTCGCACACCGCATTTTCAGGTACGCAAAAAAAAAAACATAAATTCTCTCTGTGCAATGAAAATTGTATACATACACATATGATGACATATCTTATACACCCATACATGTATGGTATCTGAGCTAATAATTATGTACGTTGTCGGAAAAGATCACCTGTGGAGTTGAGCTGCTGTGTCGAAACTTTGCTTCCGTATCACACCGCCACCGCTTCCGCATTGCTCACGTCCATGCTTTCGGTCTCTCAACGCAGCTACGGCTGGACCCCTGAAGGTAATTTCGCTTCGTTGCTTCATCCAATATATTTTTCATTCATTCATTTCCTTTGGATTTGGGCTTGATAATTTACCTCCGCGCTTTATTTGATTGTGTATCGTGTTGTGCTGGACCTGCTTTGTATTTGTGAACCGCTTGTTGTTCTGGTGGCGCTGTGATTGATTTTCTGTTTATTTCATAAATAAAGTATAAACGATGCTTTAATCTGGATTTTGTTATCAAGATTTGGTTTGCGGTGTCGGTGATCTAGGACCTCTGGGTTCTAAAATTTCCAAAAGTTCGTAGTTCAAGATATGTATACTGCTTCAGATGGGTGTTATGAGAATTTTATATGAGGTTTGACCCAGAGTCACATGATAATTCATCAATGAGGGGAATCGAACTGGCACACATTCACATATATTGGCTTTGAGAGCGAATTTGACCGTAATCATTGAACTGAACTTTCTCAAATCCCACGTTTTTCTAGCTTTCGGTTGCAGAGCTCCTTTTGCTTCTCTTTAATCCCTCTTTTTGTACACGAATCAGCACCTTCTTTTTTTCTTTTAAATATGTTGACTTGTAGATTCTTGAGGGAAGAAAGGAGGAGGAGGAATCCAGAGAGGAATTTTAGCATTAATAAAGTTTGTTGTGGTGATGCAGACAGCTGAACTTCAGGGGCCGCCATTCTACTTCTAAGCTGTAATGTGACACTAATTACAAAGGACATGGTTTTAGCAGTGTTGGACAGTTTCACAATTGCAAATGAGTGTTTCATTAGGTTTGTAGTACCTTATTGTTTTGTGGATTCAATCAAAGTGCAATTTGGCAGAACTAGATGTTCAGATTGAACGGTTTTAAAGTCCTTTGTAGTTGATTTCAAGTGCCACTGTTTATGTGTAGTCCACTCAAAGTGAAATCAAGGATCTTTTACCAATTCGGGTTTTGAAATTAATTAAATAATATGCCTTATTAGTGCTCCACTTCTGTTTGTTTCTTCTTCTTTTTTCAATTTTTTTAGGTAAACCCATCTCTTTCTCTCTCAATGAAAGAATGCCTACTCTCTTTCCTTTTGTAGGGCAAGAGAAGACTAGATGAAGATCAAGCATCAAATACAGATTTCCTTGGATTTATTTTTGTTATGTATCTTGAAAGTGTTGGTGAATGTTTTCTTCAGTAAATTTGGTGGGAAGACCATCTTTTGAAAATTCATTTAGAAAGAGGAGAGATCGAGTGCTATTTATCATACTTTTGGAGAGTTCGAGATAAGTAATACAACTCTGCAGTGCTCCTAACCAGATCTCCTAAATGAGTTTTTAGTTAGTTAATTGCAGTCTTGAAACGGAACTATGTAGTTGCTTCCACAGTTTGTTATTATTTGACCTCTAGACCAGGAATTTATCTTTTTTCTTTTCCCCTCTCCTAAATAAATACATCATGTATGGGGAAGCCCCATGTCATCCACATTTTGTAGTCCATTTTAGTTCTGATATTGCTTGTGTATTTTCTCATTTCATGTTCCCTTCATTGATTATGAGAAGAGTTAAACCTTGGATTATTTTGGCTGTCATAAAGGAAATAATGAATAGGAATATACAAGTGTTTCTCTGCGTTTAATCTTGGCTGAACTATTTTCTTTTTATTGATATTAATGTAGAGATGGTCATATGAGGATCATACTGATCTATTGTATTCACTCAGATTGCAATGATGATGTATGATGAATGTCAGAGGATTCGAGCAAAGTTTTATGAACATGCGCCCTAAGACAAGGTGGTGAAATAAAGCTTTCTTACTAGGGCTTATGTTTTTTGCCAGTTTACAAAAGCCAACCAAGGTGGTCAAATAAAATTTTTACTACGCAAGTAGGAAGTAACAGAAAGTCATAAATGGGTCCTTTCTAAATGGTCTCCTTATAAAAACTTTAGATATGTAATTGGGTATGGTAATGATTGTAACAATGTTTCGTCATCCAGTAGTTTATCTGTCTTTATGCATTGTGGTTTTAATTTCAATTTAGCATGTTTCGTCATCCATGCTCTGAATAATATGTTTTCTGCTAACAAAAATAATATAGTTACTTTCCCTGAAATTTTGGCATTGTCATTGTGTTTACGTTAATTAACCACTGAACCAAAGTGTCTGGTAAAATGACAAGAGCCACGATAGAGTACCATACAAATACGAAAGTCATAGGTTATAGTCCACCAGTATATGCAAATTGATATTTGCAGTTAGGAATCTTGATATATGCCAATTCTATGGTTTAATTTTCCTCTCTGCTTTATTGTATTATGCTGGGTGGCATCGTATACATTCATTGTGTCTCAAAAGACATTGTGAATATTATAATCAATATCTGGGACAACTCTACCTTCCTTTTGGCTTTTAGTATGAAGTTGCAAAGATGAAAATCATAGCAGAATGTGCTCCTTGATAAAGTTTGGTTTGAGGATGATGTGATCTTGCTTCCATCTATGCCTCGTATCTTGAATCCACTATTCTGGACCTAAATAGTGACGTTTATTCTTCCTGGTGCTTCCACCTTCTGCTTCTACAGTTTCTACCTTATTTCTTCTTGAATTTTGCTGCTGCTTGTTAAAGGGCTGTGACTGTCGCTAATTCGTTCTCAGGCCTCAGCCTAGAGACTTGCCACATTCCCTAAGTTATCTCTGGATATTTCTCTTGCAAACTCTGAAAAGAAACATATCATCATGTTAGCCATCATTTTTCATGTTTGGTTGCAAAGTATGGCTAAAATAATTAAAATATTTGTTTTACCCTTGATTAGAATTTTTCTTGTTCTTGTCTTGTAGATGGATGATTGTTGTTGGGGTGCCGTACATTGATCATAATTTCCATGGATTTCAATGGACTTTGTAAGAGTTGCTTGGGGAATTATTCTCATTGAGCAGATTTGAAAATCAAAAGATTAAAGGTTGTTCTACATGCACCTGGAAGTAGGTGTTACTATGAGATAGATGGTTTTTTATGCATTCAAGTATTGATTTACAGTTCATCTTGAACCCTTTTATGTGAGTAATGGATTACAGTCTCCCCTAGGAATGTTTGCTTTCGCATACTCAGTAGATTGGAAAGGCCCTTTGTGATTCAAGATATCTAGGGTGCATTTGATGATCAAGTATGGCCAGGTGGCATGTCAGACTGAGTTTCACTGGTCGAGAGATGTACATAAATATAACCTAGGACCATTGAGAATTAGCATGATTTGGAGGGCCAGAGCTGGTATGGTCTATCAGCAGTGTGGTAGATGACTCACATGTGTCTTTCTTTAAATTAGATCACCCAATTCGGGTAGCAAGATCTAATCCCTCCCCACCAAAAGCTTGAACTTGGGAGAAAATGACAAAATGTGACTCAACAGTACTGGTGCTTCTATCTGGAGCCTCTATTTTATAATAAATTGTAGTGCCAATTTGGAGAGCTAGAGGCATTTGGCTTAGACCTGAGGCTATTTTTGTCTTGGTTGGCCATAGCCATGCTAGATATAAGAACAGAATCGACAAGACTGCTCATGCGTTCGGCTAGGCTGGGTGTCAGGTTTGGGTTGCCCAACACAACAAACCAACAACCAAAATGCTAGGCTGGGCCCAAGCAAGAAATTCCAGCCTAAAAGGCCGGCCTCTCCTTCAATTAGTTAATAGCGAAACTGCCAAGAACTGTGTCCCCGGACAACAACTCTGCTCTGGAACACGCTTAAAATTGTGGCTGCTAGCAGAAAAGTAGGAGATTGGAAATAGAAAAGTAAATTTGGGAATAGCGTGAAGCAAAAGCAAATATTTAATAGAGCCGCTTCCTTCCAACGAACGGGGTGGTTCATTTTGGCAGATGTGAAAAGAAAGGCGAGGAACTACAAAGATAAGGCATCAAGTCCACCTAAAGTCTGTCACCTACATATATAGAAGTACTAAACTAGACGATATAGCACACAGTAATCTTTCAGCTGCAGTAGGTGCCATGTTACATTTGCTTAATGACTGTCTGCCAACCAAACACGAAAACGTCTGGAAGTTCAATTTCTACTGACTGCATAGTATTTATGTTATTAAGAAATCACACAAACAGCTAAGGAAAAAAAAAATCACACAAACCCTCAACTCATAAATCTAGAGCCAAAATGACGAAAATACATTACAACATAGAAAAAGGGCTTACCATTCTCAGCTATGTTAAAGTATTCCAATTTAAGCAAGCCAATGATCTTTTTACACACTTGATCGTTCAAACATCATTGTACCAATCCTAGCGGACGTTAATACAGTGAACAAGTAGAAAACACTCATGCTTTTAGTGAGATTTGTATAGCAAACCCATCTTAATGAAAAAGTAACTCCCATACCACGAGAAAATGGGTATCGGGCTTCTAAACTACATAAGCACTATTTTTTATATCATAAGGCTGATTTCACAATAATCACTCTTCCCCTACGTTCACTAACTCGTATTCGACCAGGGAGAGATTGTTGTCCTCTTTAACTACGAAAGTAGCAGGTTCAGTAACTTCAATGCGGCCCCATTTGTCAACAGCTAGCCTCATAGAACCCTTAAACATGTCGATCTTTGCATTGCGAAGAATTACAGTGGCCTCCGGCTTCATCAAGTCAACTGCACAAAAGATACAACCATGACCATATCAATGCACCATTATTCGCGGTTTGACATTCCCTTTCTGTATTTTGAGGGGAGGGTGTGGAGAAGATACCGCATGAGCATTCGAATGAAATAATTCAAATTTCTAATGCAAGCTATGAATCAATTATAACAGTTCGTTTACGAGATTAGAAGATTAAGCAAAGAGCATGACCTAAATCTTTTTCGTAAGCACCCAAGAATATGTATCTACAACATATAGAACATCAAAATATGAGAATCATAGGTGTGGACAAAATCTCAACGAAAATCGAAATCCTAGTTCACACTGCATTCCTAGGAAAACCATGCGAGACTTGCGAGTATCTCGGGCTTCATCCAAGAAAACTTAACCACGTCATTTCAAGATCTCAAAAACAAAAATTCCGCCTTTTGCAAATACTTTTCATCGCTCAAATGCGTTTTGGACGCATACACAAGACAAACCAAAGAGACGGTACTCGGTATCTGTTTGTTTACCAAAAATGGAAAGGAACCAAACCACAGATCACTCCCAGCTTCTGATTTCTGTTCCCACTTCATGCTCGGCAAACCAGGGTCACAGAGATCCAAATCAAACTAAATTTCAGACCCAGGCAAAAGAAATAAATGAAAAAGCTACTCCATCGACCACCGGAAACAAAATGCAAAAACTTTGGTTGTTCTAAGAGAAAATTTCCGAGCACGTTCAGAACATAAACAATCATTTCGTTAGACAAGGAGATAGAAAGAGAGATTAGGGTTAGGGACCTTGATCGTTGCGAGCGGTTAAGAGGATTGTGGCGGTGTCGTCACCGATGAGGCACTCGGCTATGCGGGTCTGGCGGAGGTGCTGAGAGGCGGTCCGGCCCTTCTGCAAGACCGTGTTGGAGGTCAAGACCTTAGCGATCAGCGTGTGACCGCTCGTTCCTGGTTTTAGCTCGTCCACTTTCACGAACACCGGCTTTCTCTTCTCCGATCTGCTCCCGCTTCCTTGTTGCTGTTGCTGTTGCTGCTGCTGAGTTGTCGCCATTGCCTGAATCCGAAGCTATTAAAAGTATTCTGATATTTCTTTTCCACTTCCTTTCCTTTGTCTTTGAGGTTGTCGCGAAGACAGAGTATAAAGAACTAAAGCAAGCAAGCCCTACCCCAAGGCCAAGACCGCTGGGGGTCTTCGCATATTTCAAGTTTCAACGACGTTTGCACGGACTGCCGAATCAGATTCTGCGTTTCATCTCTTTCGTTGTTTCACAGTGCGGTCTGCTTTCAAGAATTTTTTCTTTTCCCACTTTTATTCCTTCTAAACTCAGAAAAAGACAGGAAATTTGTTCCTTCTTTTTCTTTTTATCGTGGCCTGTGGCTGTGGGTATACCAAACTTGACGAAGACTTGTAAAGTTGGAAGATGATTCTCCTCTCCCCAGTTTTATTTTATTTTCTTTTTCTTTTTTGTTGTCAAATTGCACTTCAATTTTTCAAACTTTTTGAAGTTTGAACATTAATTTGCATTACAATCGGGTTAACATCTTATTGAGGCCGCTTATTGTGTGAGAGAATCTATTGTGTGAGTGTGTGAGTGGACGGGTGAGATTAGAAGTTGAGAAATCTAACGGTTGACAAAATATCACGTCAATTAATGAAACCGAGTCGTTTGTACGAGTCGGGTTCGTGGGTCGGATTCATTAATTGACGTGACATTTTGTCAGCCGTTAGATTTCTCAACTTCTAATCTCACTCGTCCACTCACACACTCACACAATAGCTTTACTCGCACAATAACTTTTGTCACATCTTATTATGAATAACATTGATACGAGAAAATGACACCTAAGAGAATAATTTTATTATATAGTTATGTAATACTTATCTCCTCCATGAGGAAATAAGTATTAAATTCAAAATCTTCGTAGATTTTAGAAATAATTAATTGTCCTATTGGTTGATGAAAATAACGAATAAAATTTATTTTCTGAAGAAGGCATTTTTAGGGCTTATATATATATATTTGTGAATCTTATCAATAAAATAATGAATGCCTATGTTTGACCCCTTCGAAATTGTTTTAATACTTTTGTAATCCATTATACATTTCGACTCTTTTTTTTTTTAAAAAAAACCCCTTGTGCACCTTTTTTTCAACTCTTCCTTCGTAATGACGCATGACCCATGGTTTCTTCCCAACAGCATGGGCCTTTCTCTAATTATTTGAACTTTTTTCTATTGATACTCTTTTTATACAATTTTTCTATAGTTTAATAGAGAATGAGCAAATACTATACTTCGTTTGTTAGTTATTCCCTAATCTACACATGGTTGGTTTTATTGTTCTTTTCCATCCACATCCTCAGCTTCTTTTTGTTCTCCTTGATTGTGGGTCTCGACAGGCCCATATTTTTGAGTCGGACAGCAATTTATAAAGGAAAATTATACTTGTAGCTCTAAAACTTGTTACTTCAGTAGTCGTAATGTCCCATTCAAATTACCAACTCGAATGAGTTTCATCTTAAACCACTGGCAACTTAGAAGGCACATGTCGAGTCGAGGCTTCATCTACTCAACCTTAACAGGATAGGCCATAAGGTGGGGAGAGAGCTTTGTGATGTCTAGTGTAATAGGTCTGTTTTTTCATTCTAACGGGTTAAAGTAGGTTTTGTATCCCCTCTAAGTAGCGGCACATAAGAATTAAAGAATTATGTACAAAGATAAATAGTATAAAAGGACAGCTATAATTTAATAATGATACAAATTCAACGTTCCAATAATAAATGATGTGAACAATTTTAAAACGTTTGATTTGTATCATTAAATTAAAGTCATTCTTTTGTACAGTTTTACATAATTTATTTTTGTACAAAATTCGAAAACGTCTGACTAAGGATAAATACTTCCAATTAAACTTCAGCAGTTACCTCTTGATGGTGACTCTCTGGCCTAATCACAACCCAAGATGTTTTATATTTCTCAATCATTGCTCGTCTTATCGCTTCTCCCTTTCTCAATGGGCATACATTTATCTCTTATTAATATTTATATAGAGTGTCCAATAAGAGTCTTAGGCCCCTTGAAAAAATTGTTCCATTTCCATCTCAGTATCGGGTCACATTAATGTAATGACTGTACCAATAAATCATTGGCCACCTCGATGGACAAAATGTTGATCAAATCAATATTCACCGATACTGTCCCGGCCCAGAGATTTGTTTTTAACAAAAAGGAAATTCACTAATGTTGGTTCCAAGTAGGGCTGTCCTCCAAACCGATCAATCCGGATCGAAATCGGACCGGTTTTGGCCAAATTCGGCCAGAACCGGAGCGATTTTGGACAAACCGGACCGAGACCGATATAATTCGGTCCGGTTCCGGGTTACCCATTTGGAAAATCAGAACAGGACTGGAGTATACCTCTCTAAACCGAGTCAAATCGGTAATCGGCCCAAAATGACATGACCCAACCCCAAAATCAGTCTAAAATGGCATGACCCAAATCGACTCAGACCGGACCTGTGAAACCGGAGACCGGACCGAAAGAATGACCGGTCCGGTCCGATATACATGCTCTACAAAATGTTCGGTTTAGCCGGTCGGACCAGACCGGCCAATGGACAGCCCTAATTCTAAGCATGTAACGTTAAAGTAAAATTCATATTTTTTTTTTCCCTGGAGTAAGAAAAATATGATTTTGCAGTCTTTGAAATTAATAATTAGTGGAGTATAATCTATAATGTTATAAAAATAATTAAATTCGGATATTTTTATCTAAAAAAATAAAATAGTCCACGAATAATAACGTGGCCTGCAGACCACTCGAACAGGGATGTGAGTTAAAAAAAAAGCCAAGGGCAACCCGACGGCCGACACTTCCTCGCACAGCGTTTACGTCAGCTCTGGTCTTCACCACACAAATGACCCCCCCAATCCCATCGTCATTTCTAAAGCCTGCTCGCATTAAATACACAAATCGAAGAAAAAGTCAAATTTGTAAGCAAATATTCATCTATCTTGAGAAAAAGAAAAAATAAAATAAAAGCAAATAAACTATTAATATCATCCGCTGTCTCTTCTCTCTCATTGTGTCTGAAGCTTTCCTGTTAGCAACTTGGACAAATATCAAACCCAGAAGTCCAAATTTTTCAGACAAGCACACCCTAGAGATTCTAGATCGGAGGCGAAGTTATTTCCTTTTTCCTCCTTGGTGGTGATTAAAATTTTAAAGAAATATATATTTTTTATTAAAAGTGAGCTTAATCTCTGATCCTTCGGCTCAATGGATTCCGACTTCTGGACCTCTCGCCTCGCCGCCGCCAAGCGCCAGTACACGCTCGGGCACCACCATCAGAGCTCCCACTTAGGTATCTGATCCATCTCTCTCCCTCTCTCGTCTTTGACTTCACATTTCTCGTTTTTATAAACTTATTGTCTTGAATATACGGGTGTCTGTGTTTTTGGGTTAGATCGGTTGAGCATCGATGATTTTGAGGTGGAGGACGAGGTCCGACCAGATTTCCCGTGCCCGTATTGTTACGAGGACTTCGACATCGTGTCGCTGTGTTCGCATCTCGAAGACGAGCACTCGTGCGAGTCCAAAGTCACCGTACGTATTTCTTTCGATACACCCGCCGATTTGTTTTTAATTCTTTTTTTCATATGTTTTCTATGACAAATTATGCGTCTTTCTATAGTGTTTCGTATATGCGAGAGAGAACGATTTTGTTATCCGATTCATGTTGAAGGGTTAAAATCTTTGTCGGGGAAGTTGTGTGCCCCCCCCCCCCCCCCCTCCCCTTTCCTCCTTTTTCTTTTATTTGTCTTGAGTTCATTGGCTTGCTGATATATCCTGACTTTCTCGTCTAGGCTTCCAATGTTTTCCGAACGCGTTTTTTCCTTTTTAGAGCAAGTGCAGGCAAGGGCTAAGTAGGGACCACAATTTCATTTCCTTCTATGTATGGTGCGGATATGTGTGTCTGCGTATTACAAAAAATTTTCCTGTTGTGTTTTTGCTGATGAAGTTCATAGATAAGTGTCAGTGGGATATTTGGATGTTTATTTTGCTGCATAACACGAAACGTACAGAGGAAAAAAGAAGCAAATTATAATATGGAAAAACTAGTTGACTGAAGTGCGGGCTGGCAAAATGTGAGAAGAATTTTAGTTGCTGGAGTGATTTATGAATGTCAGAAAGAGGGCTCTCTAAAGTTGCAATCGATGTGCAATTGAGTTTCAAGAATTGGCAACTTATGAAGCTGTTGGTTATTGGTTTAGCAGCTTACTGCAGTTGCTCTTCTTGGAACTTTTTGAATGAGGCTGAATGTGTTTGCTGTTTTATTTATCTAGGAAGATTTCCGATCACCAAAGTTTGAAATATATTCAACAAAAGAGAGACCCTTCGATGCCAGATAATTTGGTATCTTGCACCACATTCCAGCAAGGCACTCTAGGTGTGTGGGGTAGCTAGAATTGCATGGTTAGTTCATAAGAGATTTTCATAAACCTCATTTTCTTTCAATTGGGTTTGGTTAGTTCTAATGTACCTTTATCAGTTTACACTTTCATCATGATAGAGTAGGAAATGGTAAAGTGTTCCTGGTTTGCATGTTCAAAATAAAGGTAGAAAGAGAAGAAGACTGCAACTATGTACTTAACAGAATGTTTTGTGAAGAGTATGAAAGCTAAGTAAAAAAGGAATCATATAATTCAAGTCTCAGATGTTACGTGGATGACAGAGAATCATATGGATGTGGCGTGAGGTAGCTGTGTAAGATATACTGGCAAATAATTCGACTAACATTGGAAGAAACAATCATGGGTGAATCATAAAGGAGGAACCCACCAAACAAATTTGTACCCAATATCTGTTTTGACCCGACAATTGTTGCCCAGGTTCAAATTTCTGACTTACCTGGTGCTTGAGGTCTGAGACAGCCTCATGTATTCGAGGTTTACTTACACTAACCTTGTATAATATATAATTGTTAGGCCTTGTGTATAAGGTTCTCATTGTTATACCACTACCAAACAGCCTACCCAGCTTCGACTATGCTTGCAATACGAGTTTTTAGTATTCCTTTGTTTTTCTATACAGAGATTTGTTGTTCTACATAAAGGTTCAGTTTCTTTTCTTAGCAAAGTGAATGAGAGTCTGGAATGGATGACCTCATTTTTCTAAGATATTGAAGAGAAAGCAATTTTTTATGCCTCACTATCAGTCAAGATATATTTATTGGCAAGATTGGCTTAATGCAGAATTAAGAAATATGGCTGGACTCATTGTAAAATTTACAGCACTGTATTGTTTCAAGAGCTGGGGACATTCAATGAAACTATTTCTTGCATGCTGCTTTCCTTTCTTTTTATATTCATTCAATCGTTTATGTTCACCTTATTGTGTAGTACTTCTGTCCACCGTTATTTACGTAGTTCAGGTTTTATCTGGACCTATTCCATTACTCTAGCAATCTGAATTGTGAACACAATTTACAATGGTCAGTATTATGACTCTACACTACACCCATTCATAGATTGAAGCTATCAGCGATCATCCATTTTGAGATGTGAATGTTATTGACCTAAATGTGCTGATGTATTGAGATCTTTCATCGTACCTGTGCTTGATACCCTTGAAGTGGACTTATGTGTTTTGCCTTGCAATGAATCATTCATAGATTGAAGCTATCAGGGATCATCCATTTTGATATGTGAACAGTATGCACCTCAATGTGGATTGTATTGAAATCTTGGATTGTACCTGTGCTTGATGCCCTTGAAGTGGGGTTTATGTATTTTCCCTTCGTATGAAATTGGAAAATTATTTCTGGTTTCTTTGATGTACTTGCTAATCCAGAATGATTCTATGAGAAGAGGGGGGAAATGGAGGAAGATGTATGAATAAAGTGAAGAACTTGTTTTATCTAGTTATGTATACTGTTATTCCTGTTCCTTAGGATTGAGGTAGGGTGGCGTATTACATTGTTTACTTTCTAGTATTGACTGTTGTTTTTATGATAACATAATCTCATTTTGCATCCTCTTTTTTCCCTGCAGGTTTGTCCCATTTGCTCTGTTAAAGTTGCACGGGACATGTTAAGTCATATCACGCTGCAACATGGACACTTGTTCAAGATATCCTTTAAACTAAAAATTTGATTGTCGTTCTTCTCTTTATATGACTTGTTTACCAAAAACAACATGGTTGTGAATATCCTTGGCTATTTATTGATGAACTAAATTTTCAAATAAGTTTCCTTTGACTGAGGATTACTTGCAGAGACGTCGCAGGTTACGTAGAGTTGCAATTCCTAACAGCCAGGCACTGTCCCTATTGGGCCGGGATCTTCGTGAGGCTCATCTGCAGGTGCTTCTAGGGGGGGGTGGGTATCGGTCAAACAATAATGCGAACGTGTCTACTCCAGCAACTGATCCATTCCTATCGTCCCTTATTTTAAACTTTCCTGCATCTGAAGCTGAAGAGATTTCAAAATCTGTGGTAACCAGCACAGAGGATACTTCTTCAAAACATGCAGCGCCGGCCCATATATGGAAATCAAGGTAGTGGTTAAGTATTTGTTTCTGTTGGGTAATTGACCCCATTTAGGAGTTGTTTATTCAAAATGAAGTGGGTAATTGGCATCTTCTAACTACCCCTGTTTTACTTGCCTCAGTCCAAACATCTCCTGTGAGATGTAACACCCTCCAAAAACTCTCTCCTTTGTTTTCAGCATTCTCTTTTTCATGCCTAGAAAAAAAAAAACGTTCTCTTTTCCGTTTAAAACTTTGTTTTAAGTCCTTGTTCCTCGTCAGGCAAGATTTGAAACTTGCACATCCTTTTGCCATGTGAGCCAAGGCTAAAAAGTGTGTTTCGCGTTTCTTCATAGGAAAATTGTTTACCAACGGAGCCCCCCCTGATGCCGTGTTCTCCGAGACTATTTTCTCAATAAGAATGCTATACGTGTTTTGATCTCTTAAGAAAGACGATCCACCATTTTTCTCAGCAGAGACGATCAGATAAATTAGGGCGCAATCAAGTTACAGCCTTTGGTCTGAGGAAGCACTCATCATGCTCCCCTACAGTCGCGCAAAAACTTTCTTCTCTGGGTCAGACTATTTAACGTGTCTTTGTCCCCTTGCAGTTTCGATCCTTCATTGAGCTATGAAGAGCGGGAAAAAAGGATGAGACAAGCTGCCGGGAGATCTGGGTTTATGCAAGATCTGATTCTCTCAACTCTGTTAGGTGATTAATAGAAGCATTAAGCTGCTTCATGAATAACTGAATGTGAGTTCTTAAGAAGTCTAGATAAGGGGGTAACTTTGTTTGGGACTAGTAGTTGACATTGTTTGACAACGCAATACGTGCCTCGTATGAATATTGAAGCAACACTGAGTTCTACGATGATTATATGCCCATAACCCATTCTTGTTAGTTCCCTCTCTCTCCACCAGTGATGTACTAGGAAATATTCCAAAAGGATCTATCAGTTTATGAGACACCTGAACTTATGAAATCTTTATTACCTTGCCTTGTAAAACTCTGAATACAGAGTATCCAGCATAGCAACATATGAAGCCTATGCTCTGGTTGGTTCCTGTAGGAGGAGATGAATCCTAGAAGGAATTCCAGGATCCAGCTGATGAATTATTATGTTTGACTGAATGAGTGCTTGTATTGGCGCAACGGGAGTACGGTTCTTCTAATTCCCTATGATAAAGATCCGGAATGCCATTCCGAAATCCTTCTCTTTTCTTGTTGTATCTTCCTTGGTATAATTCCCCTCCACTCATCCCCCGCTCCCAAATGAAAACAATCCACCGGAATTTACAGAAAGGAGAGGAAAAACGAAGACTTGGAATATCCTCCTGTCCCAGTTGTCTCTTTCAGGAAACAAGCTCTGAATAACTCTGACGGAGGCCACAAGAGCTTGGCCTTGATTGAGGGGGAAATAACTTCGGGATTGGCCCGAAGTATGGGATGGATCGAGATGACGATTACCCCATCTATTACTAAGAAATAGACTGAACAAATTGCAACGTTTCTGAAAGTTCACAATCTTAGCCCGCAAAAAAGCTCCACAATTGTAATTGAGAAAATTATGACTTGAGCATCCAAACTTTATTAGGAATCATCACAGAGAAGCTTCACGCGAAGAAATCATTTACTGGGTAGCGTATAATTGTAATTTCAATCAGTTTTGATAGATTTATTATATCGATGGTGTAAGACCCACCAAAGAAAAATGGCACTAAAAACCGACATTGACATTAACAGTACGTTAAAAAAAAACTTGCCAAAAGAGTGACATTTAGCACTAATTTTTTTATGTAGAGCAACAAAACGCACACTAATTGCTGAGGCGGCAGCGGTCGGTGGTGACGGTGTAGTGAAAAAAATTATACAGAACGACGTCCCTAGACTTTAGCCTAGGTCTGCCACTCAACCGAAAAATAAAGGAAAGATCAAATTCACGTGAGATGACCCACGAACCTCCTTGTTAGGATCGCTGTCAAGGAATTCAAAATAAGCACCAATTTTTCCGGTGCCCGATCTACTTCAATTACCACAACGATCCTCCCGACCAATGATAAGTAACACGAGCGTAAACGATAAGATCTAACATATCAAGAATGTCAAATACCTCACTGTTATGATAAACAACCGTGGTCTAAGGATTATTAGTCCTTTGAACCACAAGAAACAAGACAATCCCGATCAAAGGTTAATTAGCCCAAGAACGGGTACCCAAACTAGGTTATTAGCCTAGAATGAATCTCAATGACAAGGTTATTAGCCCTGACAACGACGTAGCATATACGTGCCTATGCTCGGCCAAAACACTCCTAAAAGCACTCAGACTCTCTAAGACTATTATTCTCAATATCCCTCCTAATGATCCTAAGGATGTTTATATAGACATCTTCAAGAGCTTACAAATCCTAACTGACTCCAAACAAATCAAATTAAGTCTAAATCAAATCACTTATATTTAGGAATCAATTCCTTAAATCAAGGAGATTTGATATTACATGCCTAATAAACCGAACTCAAAAAGAAAGGATAATATTCTAGACTTCCGGAGAAACGTCTGGATCTAGAAGATACGATTCACCGTATCGCTACAAAAAAAGGAAACCTATTGTGGAAGATATTTCCATAAAAAGCGTGGTCGCGCTGCCACTACGCTCTGATCTGGTCTTGAGCTGGTCCTGATCTTTTTGCGATTCGCTGGTTGGCATGCCAGGCATAAGTATCGCTGGGCTCCTGGCCGGTCAGCACGCATGGGCTGTCCTGGTCGGTCTGCATGACTTGGCTGCCCTGATTGGTCAGTATGCCTGGGCGATCCTGGTCGGTCAACCTGTCCTGATCGGTCGGTATTGTTTTTGGTGCGCGCGCTTGGGACGTGTTAGATAAGGGGGTAACCTTAGTGTTGCTTCAATATTCATACGTGCCTCGTATGAATATTGAAGCAAAAGCAACACTAAGGTTGATTCGCTGGTTTGGACTCCTGATCCTCGAGGATCCTTTTCAGTCAAGAGTGCAGTATGTTTAGCTCAGGATCATAGACGTCCTGCCCGAATATATTTGGAGGAGAAGGACTGGTCTGCTTTATGGAAATTAAGACTCCAAGACAGGCTAAAGTTATTGCTTTGGAAAATAGCGTCTGATGCTATTTCAGTTCGAGTGCCTATCTTTCAAAGGGAATCTGCTGAAGACAATCCTGCGTTGCTTTGTATTTGTTGTGGACAGCTATCAGAGACCAGCTTGCATTTATTCCACGACTATACTGTAATTCGGCTCTTGTGGACTACATCACCTTGGCCTCTTAACATCTCTCGCATTTCGGTTTCTTCCATAGCTAAATGGATTCATATCCTTCTCAATGTCGAATCTCTTCTTGGTATTCATTCATGCTCCTCTCCATCTTTCCTTTTGAATGCTGCCTTGATCTTAGATATTGTGTGGTTTTCCCGTAACAAGGCTATCCATGAGGATTGCCTTATTCTTGTCAAGGATATGCAGCGCACCCTTGCTCTTCGATATGCAGAACACTCAGCTGCTTGGTTAACGCAGAGTCACTCTCCTGCTTTACTTTGGTCCCCCCAGGGCTTCATCAATTGAAGATCAATTTTGACGTCGCTTTTCGTCAAACAGGATCGTACATAGCCGTCTCTGTTAGAGACTCTTCTCGCTCTCCCTGTACGGGGTACATGGAGCATATCATGGCTATGGACCCGCTTCAAGGTGAAGCAATGGCTGCTGTGCACGCTATGGAATTGGCCCTCTCTCGCCAATGGCCTATGGTTGTTTTCGAAACTGACTCAAAGCTTTTATGGGAAGACCTCTCCAATGACCATCAATCTCCTTGTTGGAAAATTTCTGACCTGGTTCTTTCTATGCGGCTTGTTCTTAAAGCACATTCTGCTTGGTCTATCCATTGGGTGTCGTGCAAGCTTAATTAACAAGCACATCTAATGGCTCAACGGGCAGCTCGTACTCATGTTTCTGGTTTTATAGACCCTAGTTGTATTCCTTTTTATATTCTGCATTGTGACTCGGTTTCTCCTAGTTTTGGGGATTTATTTTAATGCATGGTTGTTGGTTTTTGAGCAAAAAAAAAAGAGTTCTATTTATTTGTTTATTATTTTTTGGCTTCTGCTTCCAGTTTCTTGGGATTTGTTGGATGGTAGAGCAAAGCAAAACGTGGATGAACAATGAAGGCATGTGATAAATAACTCTTCACGCCAAGTTTCCTATGAAGTATGGAGAGCCAAATCGATCCGAAGAGGAAAGCTCTTTCTGAGATGGGGGGGTTGGTTAGCTTGCACCTGCCGTGACTCTTTTTGTACATTATTAGTGACATTTTCTCAAGCTTCGTCGGTGCATACAGATTTAAAATAAATGGAAGGCTTTCTTTAAAAGTTAGGAGAGAGCCGAACATATTGTAAACTGTGATCCTTCAATAACTAGTTGAAATCCTGATGACTTTTGCTTGGAAACAAGATAATAGCTAGTGATTGGTTGCCAAGTAAAGTTGGTATGTTTTGTTTTGGGACAAAACAGATTGGAAAATGCGTAATCCACTACCGCAATGGTTTGGTAGCATTCCATTTTTCAAAAGGAATAAACTTATTCATTGGCTGTCGGATTGGCTGAAGAATAGCAGAAGTAAGAAGATTCTCTTTGGGGTGGTGGGTCTCTGGGCGGAAGACAACATATGGTTGAAAATTGTATCCCAATAAATAAAAGGACGACTTGGTAGGTTCAACGCGCGAACGGTAGTTAGGCTTTACCTCCTATAAGCAAGAAGTAGGTATAAGAAAGGGGAACAACATAAAAAGGAAATGGGAAAATCTGGGCGTCCCGCTGGGGCGTCCCGCTGGGGGACGTGGCGGTGGGACCCAGCGTGGGGCCCACCATTTCCCTTTGGGGGAAATTGCTGGGCCCCACTGCCACGTCCCCCAGCGGGACGCTGGGGGGACGCCAGCGGGACGCCCAGCAAGTCCCGAAGGAAATAATCATGCAGAATTGAATGAGGGTAAACGACTGTCGTAATAGCCGACCTACATAATGGCCACTAGGCCCACTACCCACTACGGTCCGCGGTTACGAAAGAACAAAGCGGCGCCAAACCCAGACTTAAATTTAGGCTAAAACTACCTCGTGTGGGACAGTGACTAGCGTCCTACCGACGCAGTGTACAAATCCCAGACGCACTTGATGATCTAATGGATCATGAAGCTTAGGAGCCTCCTTGCCTTTCGCAAACCTCTTCTCCAACGGTTTTACCTACCATTTTAACCTCTCACTTTCCCAACCCATTTTATTTTCCCCGCTAAACATATCCAGACCTACTCTAAATTTGACCCACAATCCTACGTAATTTTATGCTCAATCCGAGAGGGCAGCTTCATACCCACCTCTGTATCCTACTCTAAGCTCCTCTCACAATGCACTGCTTCCAAGTCCGTAAGTTCGGGCATGGAAGTCCATGCCCACGTAGTTGTATTGGGATTATCCGAGGACCCGACTGTGAGGAACCATTTGATTAATCTGTACTCTAAGAGTCGGTGTTTTGGGTATGCCCGGAAACTGGTCGAGGGAAGTGCTGAACCGGATTTGGTTTCTTGGTCTGCTTTGATATCTGGTTATGCACAAAATGGGCTCGGTAAAGAAGCCGCTTTGGCCTTTCATGAGATAAACTTGTTGGGAGTAAAATGCAATGAGTTTACGTATCCGAGTGTTCTCAAGGCGTGCTCCATATTGAAGGATTTGAACCTCGGGAAGCAGGTTCATGGGCTTGCGTTGGTTACGGGATTTGAGTCCGATGTGTTTGTTGCAAATACTTTGGTTGTTATGTATGCCAAATGTGGGGAGTTTGGGGATTTGAGGAGACTGTTTGGTGCGATTCTGGAACGGAATGTTGTTTCGTGGAATGCCTTGTTTTCTTGTTACATGCAGAGTGATATCTGAAAAGAAGCACTGGTTTTGTTTCAGGAAATGGTTTTGAATGGAATAAGTCCCAATGAGTTTAGTTTGTCTATTATACTGAATGCTTGCTCTAGTTTGGGGGCGGGTGGACAAGGAAGGAAAATTCATGGGTATTTGATAAAGCTTGGGTATGCTTCTGATCCATTCTCAGCAAATGCACTTGTCGACATGTATGCAAAGGCAGGAGATATCGAAGATGCAATTCTTGTATTTGCGGAAATTGCACAACCTGATATTGTTTCCTGGAATGCTGTTATTGCTGGCTGTGTTCTTCATGAGTACCATGACTGGGCTTTAAAATTGTTTGGGCGAATGAAAAGGTCAGAAATATCTCCCAATATGTTTACCTTATCAAGTGCTCTTAAAGCTTGTGCTGGAGTAGGGCTCAAGGAATTGGGGAGACAATTGCACTCTAAGTTGATAAAGATGGACAAAGAATCAGATTTGTTTGTGGATGTAGGACTCATAGACATGTACTCAAAATGTGAGATGATGGAGAAAGCGAGGATGGTTTTTGATTTGATGTCAAAGAAGGACTTGATTGCTTGGAATGCGGTTATCTCTGGACATTCACAGAATGGGGAAAACATCAAAGCGGTATCCCTTTTTGCTCAGTTGTACTAGGAAGGAATAGGATTCAACCAGACTACATTATCCACCGTCCTAAAATCAACAGCTAGTTTGCAGGCTTTCAATGTTTCTAGACAACTTCATGTCCTTTCTGTGAAGTCAGGTTTCCATTCTGACATTTATGTTATAAACAGTATTCTTGATGCATACGGAAAATGTTGCCATGTAGATGATGCTGCCAGAATCTTTGAAGAATGTACAGTTGGAGATCTGGTGGCTTTCACATCCATGATCACTGCGTATGCTCAATACAGCCAAGGAGAGGAAGCACTAAAGCTTTATTTGCAAATGCAAGATAAGGGGATGAAGCCAGATCCATTTGTTTGCAGTTCGCTTCTAAATGCTTGTGCAAATTTATCAGCATATGAACAAGGCAAACAGATACACGTTCACGTCCTGAAGTTCGGATTCATGTCTGATATCTTTGCTGGGAACTCTCTAGTCAACACGTACGCAAAATGTGGAAGCATAGATGATGCAGGTGGTGCTTTCTCTGAGATTCCGGAGAGAGGAACTGTCTCGTGGACTGCAATGATAGGGGGACTTGCACAACATGGGCATGGGAAACAGGCCCTCCAGTTGTTTAATCAGATGCTAAAAGATGGTGTTCCCCCAAATCATATAACTTTGGTTAGCGTCCTTTGTGCATGCAATCATGCTGGTTTGGTAAGCGAAGCCAGACGATATTTTGATTCAATGGAAGAGTTGTTTGGCATTGAACCAATGCAAGAGCACTATGCATGTATGATTGATCTCCTTGGCCGTGCTGGGAAATTAAGTGAGGCAATGGAACTCGTAAATTCAATGCCATTCCAAGCTAATGCTTCAGTTTGGGGAGCACTTCTTGGTGCTGCAAGGATCCACAAAAATGTACGTCCTGGCCAACATGCTGCTGAGATGCTCTTTACACTTGAACCAGAAAAATCCGGTACCCACATTCTTCTTGCAAACATTTATGCATCAGCTGGCATGTGGGGAAATGTTGCAGACGTGAGAAGGCTTATGAAAGATAGCAAGGTGAAGAAGGAACCTGGAATGAGTTGGATTGAGGTCAAAGACAAAGTATACACCTTTATTGTAGGAGATAGAAGCCATTCTAGAAGCAAGGAAATATATGCCAAGCTTGATGAGCTGGCTGACTTGATGAATAAAGCTGGCTATGTTCCCATGGTAGAGATTGACCTCCATGATCTGGGACAAAGTGAAAAGGAGCAGCTTCTCTTAAACCACAGCGAAAAACTTGCAGTGACTTTTGCTTTGATTGCTACTCCCCCAGGAACTCCCATTAGGGTGAAAAAGAATCTTCGAATCTGTGTTGACTGTCATACTGCATTCAAGTTCATCTGCAAAATTGTATCGAGGGAGATTATAGTGAGAGACGTCAATAGATTCCACCATTTTAAAGACGGTTTGTGTTCTTGTGGAGACTATTGGTGATATTTCTGTGGAGAAGTGCTCTATTTCTTTACACCCTGATCAGTGAAGGAGAAGCGCCTTCCTTTGCAACCAAGTATAAACCTACTTAAACATAAAGTATTTCTCTCTGGTCATACCTGGGCGTTGGAGGCCTGTATGAACTTGGCTTTTTCCCATCTAACCCCAAAAGTATTGCGTATTCCTTCTATTGACTCACATGTGATGTTCATTATAAAGAAATTTTATGCTTTAGCTGGTTCTCCTACCATATCCGGGGCAGAAATTTGATTGTTGATCAGGAGCATATGTACCTGATAGCGACATAACAACTTCTGTTGTCATCCTCGAATGGACTCCGAAGAGATTTCTTTGTGTTGGGGGCAAATTGAGTGATTATTTCTCCAAGACGCTGATTTTTTTTTTCCATTAGGTATTTTGTGAAAGTAGTTATTCAACAATCTATATTTGTCTTCTACATATGATACTCAATGTCTGCTCTCTTCGTTTGTAGGTGAAGATTACTGATGCCCCTTCAACAATTTCCTGAATACAAGGTTCATCAAGAGAAGGTTGTGCCACCAAGATTTTCACATGAAAGAGCAAAAGTTGTTTAGTGAAAGTAATTTAGCATTATTATTCCTGAATGGCTTTGTGCCAAATAATACAATCGAAGCTGATTCCGACTTCATACTGTACAGGATACATTTACAACTGGGAAAAAAATTACTCTTGTTCCCTGTTCAGTTTTCTCACATCAACATCATTGACTCCTCTGACATTATGGTCAACAGTGAATATTTCACTTTGATTGAAATTCTGCCACCCTCTACACAGAGCTTGGCTCCGGTGACCACCCAATATCCAGGCGGGTCCTCCGGGCCCCTCACCATTTCCTTCGTATTCACAAAGTTTGACAACTTTGGTGCCCTTATTGGTAAAGGTGGCCCCCCTGGATACACTGCCGAGTTCGTGTCCACTTTGGTTGGCTTCTCCGGTGGATTCAAATTCAATCCTGAACTAAATCTCGTGCTGATCATCATTGAGATGAATCCCGATTTTCGTGATGTCGTTGTGGCTCCTTCCCATTCTGATCTACGTATCTTTGCAGATGCCACCATGGAGTAACCAAGCCTCAGGAACAGAACTTTCCTCATTCCAATAACCTTAACTTCAAACCGGGCCTTTGTCACAATAGAAGCGGACTCATCAATTTGAGCGCCATTGTACTGTACTGGAGCAGTGCAGACGTGTGAGAATATGCTCCACTTGACAGGTTCAAAGTAGGCTCGATCAACTGGTTCCTCATTGGGTTCATAACTTTGATCATCTGAGAGTTGGAGAATCTTGGGAAGAGTCGAGAGGTGCTGAAGATGAATTGCTAGATGATCACTTTTCTTGCCTTCCAAATATAACCGGACCCCTGTCACTGGTCGACTTCCTGAGTCAACCTGTTTACACAAGTTTTATGGTGAAATTGCAACAACCGTCTTTGATTACTGAAAAATTATATTCATTTATTTGCTGCAAAATGGGTAAAATGGCCAGCATCTTGCGCCGGTGGCAAAGATGGTACACTTTTACTCTACAAATCCTGGTGTGCAAGAGCAGTAACTATGCCCCTCATAAAATAGAATAGCATACTGAACTAAATCTTTTGAAGAGTTGGTTGCAACTACAAGATTTACATTACACAGGGTGACAAGTGACAACAGATATGCGCTGCCCGTGTGGAATTCCATTGCACGAGTTGTTCCATAAGCTTAAAATCTACTTATAAAATCACCAAGTTAAATTTATGCCATACCTTAGCTGTCCCAAATATGTAATGCATAATAAGCAATGAACCAATAAGAGTATTAATCCTGACTGCATAATCACAGAAGCGAAATGCAACCTGGCAGTTCAGATGGGTTATCAAGTATCTAACTACAGATATAACTCATCGGATGATAGTTCCTATTTCCAAGACCAAGTACTACCTCATCTATGACAAGAGATTGTGACTGGTCGTCCTACAACTAAAGAATGCCGACAATGAGGTCCCCAGTAATATGAGCTTTTTAAGTTAATTCTATCGGTATCTTTACAAGCTCCAAGAGAAGAAATTACCTGCACGGTGTTGACATAAAGCCTGGGGCCCAGCAAAGTGAACTGAAGTGATGGGGACGCTTGTTTTCTGTGCCTAAGACCAAGAGGTAAATCGCCATACATTGGGGCCCATTGCCGAGGCAATTGAAACTCTAGAAATTGATGGAGTTCTTCTATCGGCGGTTTATCTGCATGATTTATCCACCATCAGAGACCAATACAAGTGCTAATTGAGAGGAACAATACCACAGTGACTCAAAAAATATAAGACTTGCATATTAATTCACAGGCTACATAAAAAAGATAACGTTCACAAAATTTTTTACAAAGCAATAATTAAGTTACTGCAGTAGCATATAATATTGCCGCATCAAGTAGGATGTAACCAAGAAGACTAAGAAAAAACAGACAAAATAATAAGCAGAGAGCTATACATGGGAAAAAATGTAAGGTCCATCTGGAGGGAAGTGCACAAATATGCCGACAAAATCAACTATTAGGGGTCACCCCCAGGGCATCCAAATAGTTTATATGGTGCTATACAATTTTGTTCCATTAGTCATATGAAATTATACTTCCTTTAGGCATTAACATCATCAAAATCGCATTTTATGCTTTGGTGAATGCATGATCGGACTGAACTTTGGGCACTCTCAACTGTCAATAGAACTATTAATGTCGTTATTCCAACTACGCTCATTACAATATATGTAAGAATCATCATGGGGTTTTTCACTATTAGATACGCTATTCACATAGCTAAAATTCAGATGAATACAAAAGAACTATGTAGTTTCTTTTTCTAAAAGAATGATCATTGTCACTCTCGAAAATTTGACTCTCAATGTGAAATTATCAGAAATAACAATTCCTATTATTGCACAGAACTTTAAACTAGGCTGAAGCTTAAATCCATGATGCTTTTAGTTGTTCCAGCAAGAAAAACTCCCACACCTCAATTTGCATAAGACCCATACAAATTAACGCCCATGAATTCTGGAATAACTTTCTTTTGATCTTTAAAAGCTTGGAAGTCAACAGTTCTCGCGAGGAACTTGGCACCAGAGAGATCAAACTGACAGATTGGATATATTACTCACATCTAAGGTAGAGGTTCACTGCATGCGTTAGAAATCCATTGCCTTTCACACCACTCAAAAGCGAAGTTATAGGTGCAAAGGACATTGATATGACATTTGGCGACTGTGCTACAGTTGAGAGCCACTGCTTATGACTTTGACCGATGTCAATGCCTCCCCTTCGGACACAGATGTGCCATATATCCTGCATTGAAAGTAAAGCAATCACAAACATATTGACAGTGGCCTGTTTCTGATCAGGTACAGTTACAAACCAAGATACAATTGATGGCAAAAGGCTCACATCATTCTTCGAGCTAGTGATATCAGGTAGCATTACTGAGGCAGCCAAAGCTTTCCGGAGATCCAAGGGCATAGAGTGTTCTTCCTGAAAAACAAATAAAAAATATTAAACTGGAACAAGGACTCTCCCCATTATTTTCCACCTCCTCCTCCTTCATATAGTCTTCAATTCAAAATAATTGAAGCTGTTCCATAATCAGCGCAAAGCGCGGAATAAGTTATTTAACTAGAAATAAAGAGGAGAGAAGGGGCGCAATAGTGGCAATTCTCTGAGATAGCAATGACGCAGCAACAAATTATGTATCATAGAGATCGAAAACTTAATGAAGTTCAGAATTGGCATATGTGCAATTGGAATTTCTGAGGTTTCAGGAAAAAACAACAGCTAACTGTTCGAATCGTTTGGAAAAAAAAGGCTGTGCATTTTTTTTTACTTTTCATTCTCTTTCCTTTTTAAGTTTATGACATTTTCTCATCGAATTTGAGTAAATGATGTAACGATTCAAGGACAAGCATCCAATGTGATACTTGGCCTTATACTATTTGAGTCAATGATGTGACAACCCATCTACGCTTATACAAAGACAAAGCGCCTTGGAACTTAAGTTTATGAGTCATACTATTTTAGTCAATGATTTTAGTAATAAACTTGTCTAAATGACTGGTCAAGGTTGCCTTTGAAGCCCCTTGGAACGTATATAAGTCTCAATTCTACTTAGTAAGCATCCAATGTGATACTTGGCCTTATACTATTTACTTATCATTCCTTCTGTGGGAGTCCCACTCTATGTGGGACTCGGGGAAATTGGAACGATTACCTATGGCTGAAACTTGGGGAAATTGGAACGCTTACTACATGAAATAATTTGGCAATGTTTTCTTCCTCACTTTTTATTTCGCACCATTGAGATACATCTTACATGAAGACAACAATGATGTTAACTTTAAGATTCTATGTACCTTCAGTTTTCCTGATAGTTCCAGAGGGTTTGGTAAGAAACTTCCATTTTCATCTTCAGAAAATCTCTGATCAGCTAAGTGCTTTAACAATTTCTGCACTTCAGTGGGCTGAAGATTTGAATTTTCTACCTGCTTTATGTGAATTACATCCTTACCTCCCATCTTTACCCCAACAACAACATGAGTACCATATTTTTCAATGAACCTGGAAAACCATGAAATCAAATATTAATAACTAAAAGAATTAAGTAAATAATTTACAATTAAAACCTTAATTTCAACAGGACCATTATGCTCAAGACCACAGAACATGGATGTTCAATCTTTGAGATCAGTCTTAGCAGGCAAATCTTTCCTCTTTTAAAATAAGTACCAAACTTAAAAGCAATCACGAATTGTGAGTCACTGATATATCAAGCATTTGCAATTTAGAAAACCTTACTCAGCTAGGGCAGCAGGATCCCATAAAGAAGGCACTTCTTGTTTGACATCATCGGACAATGTTATCTGGGATCTGTCTAACTCGATGTTATAAAGAGTTATGAACCAACCATCGAATGCAAGACTCCTTGTGGCAGCTGCATCCTTCTGCCAGCATCCCTTGAAGTCAAACATTGCATTGAACAAGCCAGACGGTATTTTGCCGGATAACGACATTTCCTGATTGAATCGTTCCGACATCTGGCATAAATTGGCAGATAATGCCCAAGGTTAGAAAAGGCAACAAAATGCTTTGCACATCATTGTAATAATTCAACTTACCCAGAATCATTTGACAACAATAACTCTGAAATTCGAAGTCTAACTGAACCACACTTATCTATACATCTTCGTTTTCTACTCTGTTTCTGTTTTGTGCTACTTAGTCATCTAATATGAAAGAACGGTTCCTAAATTTTAGCCAAGACTAATGTTCTTTGTGTCCTGGAATTACTCTGGCGGTCCCTGTTTTTGGCAAAGTTATTCCATTTCCCAACACTATATCACATAAACGAACTCTCGGGTTCTTGCTCTTAAGAACCTATAGTAATTAAAAGAACAAGAAGAAAGAGGAGGCACCTGATGAAACGAAACGACATCGGAGCGAAACCTGGTGCGCTCGCCTTTGTCGCACTTGATGGAGGTGGACACGTTGGGGACGAGCAGGCCGCCGGGTATCACGAGGTCTCGGGTCTGGGTCTGGTCCAGCTCGATCAGCCTCGACCCGGAAGGACCCGGTTTGCATGACGACAGTCGGATATCGTTGGAAAGATCGTAGCCTAGCCCAATCACCTCGACCGCCTTGTCGGCCGCCAAATGGGGTTCCAAGCGAGGGCCGGTGATAACCATCGATGCCCACTCGCACGATAGAGAGAGTGCGCCTCTCGGGGGAGTTTGATGAGGGTTTTTGTCGAACAAATATAAGAAGAAGAAGAAGACGACGACAGTCGGTTTACCGGAGTGGTCTTTGGGTTATAAGCTTTCAGCCGAAGAATGCCTTTTTTTTTCCAACTTATTTCTTGTTTTGTTTCTGTTTTTTCGTTAATTTTAAATTTTTTTATATTAACGGAAAGCGACAGGTTGTTCGTTCAAAGGTTGGACTTCCGACATTGTAATGTGAACGGACGAAGCAGAACTCTAGAACCTGTGGGCGGCGGGAGACTGTTCAGTCACGTGTCGGACAAATATGTCTCTCCTTTTTACTTTCTCTTTTTTTCTTTTCTTTCTGGGCTTTTCAAGAAAAGTCTTACGAAAGGTTCTAATTTGAGGTTGACTACTGTACCAAAGTCTGCAACGAAGTCTTCTTTAATTATTGAAATCTGAAATTAGCCATTGCGTTTACATGGCAAGTGTGGATGCATTTTTCTTTCTATTTGTTTATTACCACTACCCTTACAAGAGACCGTGGACTGGGCTGGCCCATAAACCTTGGTGGAGTCCGTGTTCAATCTTTCTCCATTTGCAGGGTTATTTTATCATCTAGCCTCATAATTTTTTTTCTAAATTACTCTAATACCCCCTCTTGTTGTGAAGCTACACGGCTTTTGAACGTGAATCAGAAAATGTAGTCAGTTAGTTGGCGGAATTTTCACATTTTAAGATTTCTGGCGATATGTAGACCCAGTCAGCATGAGCTCCCATGCTGGTAGCCTGGGACAATCTCAGGGCCCTAGTCGGCCTCCCTATCTATCTGGACCATCCGCGCCTGATAGCGCCGCGTCGAGGATAAAATTATAAAGACATAAGAATGGTCTTTAGAGTGTTTATCGTGATATGGTTTCTGGCTGCTTTATTCCTTTGCTGGGTCATGACACGAACTCGTGAAGTTAATATAGAGGCAATTTTACTGCAATCAATTTGAAATCCAAGTAACAATTAGGCTCGATCTAGCGGAAGCACAAAGGCCTCGTGAAGAGAGCCTTAAAAGGAAATAAGCCTTATCGCACCACGAAGGCGGAAACCCTAGGGGACCCCTACTCCCGCTCTATGATTGTAGAAGTTTATGAAACAGAGAGAGTTTGGAAACTGAGTTCTTGAAAATACTCAAATGACTTCATCATCTTTACATTATCGAATGAACATGTATATATACACTTAGTTGCTTTCAGCAAAGTAAAACTAACTAAGTTAAACAAACTAAGTAACTGATTTAAGTAATCAGTTGAAGCAATAACTGTTCCGTGACTTAACAGCAAATTGCTGTTAGCTTTAAGACTCCCCCTCAAGTTGGAGCATGAAGGTTATGAATGCCCAACTTGGAAAGGAGAAACTGGAACTGAGCCTTGCCAAGAGCTTTAGTGAAAATATCGGCTAATTGGTGAGAAGAAGCAACATAAAACGTCTTGATAATGCCCTTGGATTGCTGCTCACGGATGAAATGACAAACAATGTCAACATGCTTGGTACGAGCATGGTGAACAGGATTGGCAGCCAAAGAGAGTGCAGCTTTGCTATCACAATACAAAAGAGCCGAAGAAGAGTGGGGAATCTGCAAGTCTTGAAGGAGCTGAAGAAGCCATATGACCTCACAACTAGTGGAAGCAAGAGATCGATACTCAGCCTCAGCTGAGCTACGTGAAACAGTACTTTGTTTCTTGGATCCCCAAGAAATCAAAGAATCTTCAAGATAGAGACAAAAACCAGTTATAGACCTGCGACTATCAACACAAGCAGCCCAATCACTGTCACAAAAACCCTTGAGTTGTGTAGAAGAAGAGGCTGGAAAGAATAAGGCCTGAGCTGGTGTACCCTTAACATATTTCAGCACCCGAAAAGCAGCATCCAGATGAGATTTACATGGTTTATCCATAAACTGAGCCAAAGAATTGACAGAGTAGGACAAATCTGGACGGGTAATTGTAAGATATAATAAACGACCAACAAGCCTCCTATACTGAGAAGGATCTGCCAAAGCATCAGGAGCATCTTTTGTCAATTGAAGTTTAGAATCCATAGGAAAAGGAACTGGTTTACAGCCAAGATAACCACTGTCCTCTAACACTTCAAGAGCATATTTGCGTTGACTCAAAGAGATACCAGCAGATGATCGAGCTATTTCCAAGCCTAAGAAAAATTTCAATTGACCAAGACCCTTGATTTTGAATTGAGCATGGAGATAAGCTTTAACTTGAGTAACATAACTCATGTCATTGGAAGCTATGATGATATCATCCACGTAAATCAACAGAGCTGTAAAAGAAGGACCTTGAACCTTTGTAAACAAGCTATAATCAGCTTTTGATTGAATATAACCAAGAGATAAGAGAGCGGTGGTTAACTTCTGAAACCATTGTCTACTTGCTTGTTTAAGACCATATAGAGATTTCAAAAGACGACAAACTCTATGCTCCCCCTGTTTGGCAAAGCCCGGAGGAAGGACCATGTAAACTTCTTCCTCTAAATCCCCATGCAAAAAAGCATTGTTAACGTCAAGTTGTTCAAGAAACCATCCTTGACTAGCAGCTAGGGCTAAAAAACAACGAATGGTTGTCATCTTAGCCACGGGAGAGAACGTTTCAACATAATCAATCTCTTCTTGTTGGGTGAATCCCTTAGCCACAAGACGAGCTTTGTATCTTTCAACACTACCATCAGCCTTATACTTAATCCTATACACCCATTTGCACCCAATGGCAACTTTCCCGGGAGGCAGATCTGTTAAAGACCAAGTTCTATTGTTCTCAAGAGCTAAAATTTCAGCATTCATAGCAGCTTTCCATTGAGGATCCAAGGAAGCTTGCTTATAGGATTTAGGCTCAGATTGAGTAGTAATGGCAAGGCTAAAGGCTCGGTGAGAAGGAGAAAAACAAGAGTAAGAAATATACCTGCTGAGAGCAAATGTAGAAGAAGAATCCTGCTGCAAGAAGGTAGAATGGAGAGAAGGTCGATTAAAGAATTGAACAAGTTTACAATGATAGTCCTGTAAGTAAGAAGGAGGACGTTTGGAACGAAGAGATCGACGAGGTGAAGAAATAATAGGAGCAGAAGATGCATCACTGGAAGAAGAAAAATCAGAAGAAGAAATAAGAGATGGATCAGGAGGCGTATCATGAGTAATAGAAGATGGATCAAAGGTAGAAATAGGTAAAACCAAATCTGAAGGTTGAGGAGAAGTAGGAGAATGAAATGGAAAAATGTATTCATGAAAAACAACATCTCGAGATACAAAAATGGATTTAGAAGTAAGATCAAAAAGTTTATATCCTTTGGTACCAAAAGGGTATCCAAGGAAGACACAACGACGGGCTCGAGCATCAAACTTAGCTTTATGAGGAGTTGTGTTAGTTGCAAAACATAAGCAACCGAAAACCTTCAAATGTTGATAAGAAGGTTTAATAGAAAACAAGAGCTCATAAGGAGACTTGTTATGAAGTAATGGAGAGGGGGTTCGATTTATTAAGTAAGTAGCAGTCATGATGCAATCGCCCAAAAAATGCAAAGGAATATTAGATTGAAAACGAAGGGCCCTAGCAACATTCAACAAGTGTTGATGTTTTCTTTCGGGTATACCATTTTGTTGTGGGGAGTAAGGACAACTATGTTGATGTATAACACCTTTGGAATCGAAAAAGGTGGAAAGATTAAATTCAGTGTCATTATCAGATCGAATGATCTTAATAGTGGAACTAAACTGATTTTCTACCATTGCAAAGAAGGATTGAAGCATGCTGCCAGTTTGGGATTTAAATTTGAGTAAATAAATCCAAGTGCAGCGAGTGAAATCATCTACAATTGTGAGAAAATAATGATGTCCATTGTTAGTAGGAACAGCAAAGGGGCCCCAAACATCACAATGAACAAGCTCAAAAGGTTTAGAAGTCTTAATAGAGCTGATGGAAAAAGGAACACGGTGCTGTTTAGCTAATGGACAGATCTGACATGGATCGGTATTAGATAAAAAACTAAGACCAGGAAGTACATCATGAAGCAAAGACATACGAGAAAGAGATAAATGGCCTAGTCTACGATGCCATAAAGCATGCTGAGATGTAGCAGAAAAACAAGTAAAAGAAACAGGACAAGAATTCAGCAAGTAAAGCCCATTTCTTTGATCAGCCACTCCAATCGTCCTTGATGCTTGCAGGTCCTGAATCAAACATTTGTTAGCAAGGAATTTCAAGGTAAGATTAGAATTGGAGGTGAGTTTACAAACTGATATCAGATTGAAGGTAAAGGAAGGGATGTAAAGAACATGATGTAATTGTAAATGGGGAGACACAATAACAGAACCTATATGTGTAACTTTGGCAAGCTGACCATTTGGTAAAGTAACAGTGGCATTGACTAAAAGTGGAGGAGTAGAAAAAAGAGATAGAGAGCATATCATATGATCGGTTGCTCCACTATCTATGATCCATGTAGTTTGGGAATTAAGACTGGTGCTAGATGCAGAGGTAAGACAATGTAAAAGGCTAGAAGGAAGAGAGATACCACCTGCCATATTAACATGGCTAGAAGGCTGAGGCAGTGTAGAGGAATAAGCATCACAAAGTGGAGAATCAACCTTGAACTGGGACTGTAAAATGTTGATAAGGTGCTGAACTTGCTCTTGAGAGGCAGCAGGACTATTAGCAGTCACTTGGTGTGCAGAATAAGGAGAATGTCCAGGACGAGTATTGTCAAAATTCTTCTTCCTCGGGACCCAGCCAGGAGGATATCCATGAAGTGCAAAACACTTATCTTTTGTGTGTCCCTTTCGATTACAGTAAGTACAATAAGGACGCTCTTTAGAACTAGAATGAAAATTCTGTCTAGGAATGGCAGCAGCAACAGAATTAGGAGATTGAAGAGGCTGAGATGCTATCATAGCTATAGTGTCATGATTTGAAGCAACAGTCCGTGAAAAACCACGTTGCCGCTCCTCTTGAATGATGAGAGAATAAATCTCATTCAAGGAAGGAAATGGTTTCATGAGAAGGATATTACCTCGGATAGTGAGATAATTCTCATTCAGGCCCATGAGAAAGATCATCGTGAGGTATTTTTCTTCCCGTGCTGCAATAATCTCCAAAACCTTGCAGGTGCAATCATGACAAACACCACATGTGCAGATCGGCATAGGTGAGAATTGGTGGAGTTCATTCCATAAAAGATTCCAAACGAGTGAAATATTCACTCACAGTAGACTGATCTTGAGTAATACGATTGAGATCTTGTTGTAATTCGAAAATACGAGGCTCGTTGCTCTGTTCATAACGTTCCTTAAGCAAAGTCCACATCTTCTCTGCAGATTCGATATATAATATGACCTGAGCAATTTCTGGAACAACAGAGCTGCAGATCCAAGACGAAACCATCAGATTGCATCTGTACCAAGCACTGTATGTGGAATCAGTGGAGCTGGGACGAGCGATACTTCCGTCGAGAAATCCGAATTTATTACGAGCTCCAATCGCCATAAGCATGGCACGGCTCCAAGAATAGTAGTTCTTCCCGGTGAGAAGAGAAGAAACAAGCGGAGCATTGGACATGTCTCCAGAAGTAATCACATATGCACTATCAAGAGAGGATGTTGAGATTCGAGGTAATGGAGGAGGTAGAGGAGGTGCGGAAGTCATGTTTCAATTGTGCTCTGATACCATGTAGAAGTTTATGAAACAGAGAGAGTTTGGAAACTGAGTTCTTGAAAATACTCAAATGACTTCATCATCTTTACATTATCGAATGAACATGTATATATACACTTAGTTGCTTTCAGCAAAGTAAAACTAACTAAGTTAAACAAACTAAGTAACTGATTTAAGTAATCAGTTGAAGCAATAACTGTTCCGTGACTTAACAGCAAATTGCTGTTAGCTTTAAGAATGATGCGCAGGGCAACCCTCATATAGAACTTCCTAGCTAATACGTGCTAAAACACATGGCACTATTGGAAGTTATCTCTTCCATTCGCATTTATAATTTTCTAACTCAAGCATCGAAGGTAGATCTCACGGAAAAATTCTGCCTAATAGTTTTTGGTACAGAATCAATTGCTAGCTAACTCGTGGATCGGATTATTTTCGACATCATCAGCATTCCTGGTTAAGGTTTGATGATGTATTCGAAAAGGGATGTAAGTTGGAGGTGACAAGAGTGATTTTTCTTTTTCATTAATGATTATAATTTTATCCAAAAGGACAAATTTGTTTAGACAAACAACGAAGCCTAAATATAACTACATTGGGCTGGCTCTTAACTTCGGCCATCACGTTCATCTAACTCTGTTTAGACCCAGCCCATTACCCATGCAATTCCCCCTTGATCCGAACCCTCCTCTCTTGTGGTTTTCCGCCCTATCATTCGCTCGGAATGCAGATCGTTCCCTCCCAAAAAGTAAATATCGGGCCTGCTTCCACGAATTCAAACGAAATGTGATCATGGGCCGCCGTGGTCCAATATATTGGTTTTGGCAACTTGGTACGGAGATGGCTGGGTTATAAACTCGACTTGTATGTCGTCTCACCGCAGGGAGGATTGTCGCAGAATAAAAATCAAAGCGTGGTAATAAAAAACAGGCAAAATTACCTAAACGGTGTCTGTAGTTCTACTTTGTTAAAAATTTGATCTGTTGGTTCTAACTTCGACAATTTGATCTATGTAGTCATTAATACTATGCATAGAGTCTCTCTGTCGATCTCCGTTAATCTCTTAACAGAATACGTTAACATGTTCATTTTTAAACACCTAAATAATGCTGATATGTCAGCGTTTTCTGTCAAGAGAGCTGTGACCATATCTACGTACAACTACGGAATCCAGTTCTGCTCTTGATAAGAATGAAGGGAGAAAAACTGGGACTCTGAAGATTGACTGATATTTGCCAATATGTGCTTGAAAACACGCATTCAACTTAGCCACTATGTGAGCGTTGTTATCCTAAATGACCAAAAATGGTCAAAACCTAATATTTTGGGTGAAGAACAAAACAAGGGAATTTTCGCTTGTTTTTGGCATGATAACCATTGTGCGGGCAATACTGCGAGGAAGAGGTCAAAATTCCCACGGGAGTGTCATTAGATTTCTCATAAATCGTGTTGACTGTATCAACCGCGTTAGGTTAGGTTTTCCGAGTCGTCCAAGGAAAAGAGAAAGAAACGCCTGGAACTTATCAGTACTCCCAAGTCAACTCGCTAGATGGGAAAGCCAACATGCAAAATGTGCACTTGACTCTGCGGACTACGGGCACGAGAAGCAGCCCCCCTCAGTACTCTTTGCTTTTTTTTCCGTCACGCGGTTGACGTTTCCGCGCCTTTTCTTTGTTTTGGTATGCTGCCAAGATGCTGCAACTGCCAACTACTTTGAAACGGAGACTTGTTCCTCAGTAATACAACGTGGTTTCATGGATGTTTGGGCCAATCCTCTTACATATTAAACCATTCGCTACTTTTTCTGTCTCCCCCTCTTTACGTAAATATCAAAGGAAGAAGTTAATACTATGATTATACTTCAACATTAATTCAAAAGCAAATTAGGTAAATTCAATTTATCTTTACGTAATCGATCACGTAATTTCCAAATTTCCAATTGATCGTGTAGACATAGCAGCCCATAAGTCGTGTTCCCCAATCCGCCGTGTCTCGCTAAAAAATCCGCTAGAGTATTGCCTTCTCTCCACACGTGTTGCACAGAGTAGTCGAAACCCACAATAAGATAAATAATATCTTCCCAATAATCTTGAAATCTTCCATATACCACTCCCCACATCTTTTTCTCCTTCGTCTCTCTCAACTCAAAGGTCTGAATATCTAAAAGTTATAATTGAGGCTGGTCATGAAATATATATAAAACGTTCTAAACGTATGGTTTATTGAAGGCCCTACCTAGAGGAAATTGTCAAAACAAACCCGACAAAGCTGTTATTGTAACTGCGGAGTCGTCCTCCTTGCAACTTCTTGGAAACGTAGACATGTCTCAACAGTAATAGTAATAGCAATAGCACGTGGTTTCATAGTATTTTTGGCTTGGATTTTCTATCAAATTTTTGTATGTACTGTCAGCAATAGACATATATATGTGAACATTATCAATGTGTCTAAAGACGAATTGGAGAATATACCCGCAATCTTCTACTGACCAGGAGTTGATCCAGTGAACACGATCCAAGGGTGGAGGGGGACACGCGTTATTCAACGTGTTTCGCGTTGGAAAGTCTACTGTGTCCCTCCCTCCCCTTCCTGTCAAAATCGCGTTATCTACAGTAACTCCATCGAATCTTTGACACGCGTCCTCATGCACATGGTTTTTTCTGGCTTTTGTTCATTTCTTTTGGAATTGTCCCAGTGCGTCTTTGTTCCCCCCATGGCTATGGACACAGAGAAACAGACCTTGGAGCTCAATCAAAATCAATATCGAAGCCGACACTTTATGGGGCCCTTTTATACCAAACATCCGGCGGCGAAAGATTGTCCCGGATTTTCTCTTGGCCCCAAAAGCTGAAAATAAATGGCATTATGGCGGCCAATGTAGTGCGTGTATGTATGTCGTGGTTGTTCTGGGAAATTAAAGAAATTAGAGTAGATATTTTATATCTTGTGCTTTATTTTTGTTTTTTAATATTTTAGTCGTGTGAAATCTAGATATGTTGGTGGCCAAAGGGCAAGGCGATAATGATACTGCTACGAACAAAGACAAAGTTTTTAAAATTATATTAATATTTTGTGATGTTGCTCAATGATTGCTCGATATTTTGTTGTCGTTTGAGCTATTGCATGATCCTTGTTGCGACGAGTGTCCAATAATTTAAGCGTTGAGGATAAGATAAAACCGAAGCAGCCCACTGATTAGAAATCTGTATAATTTGGGAGAATACTCTGGAACATCGATCCCTTTGCGGCCTGTCTAATTTAGTCCAGGCAATCTGAGGTGTTAGGTCTGTGTAGTTTATTATTTTTATGATTGAATTTCTTTTGCTCTTGTTTTATTATTTTTTAAAAACTTCCTTCTACACTAACTCTCTTATGGGTGATTGGGAATCAAACTGGTAAGATATTCATTCAACATTTTAATTAGCAGAGATGGAAAAAGCTGTCAAACATGATAGCCTTCATAAGGTATGAAACTAAAGTGCCATAAACACGTAGCTGAAAAAGATCAGCAAAATGATATGATTGATCTAATCTTGTTAACTACAGTTAAATACATTAAACTATAATAAATATGTTATATTTATGAATTGCATAACATAATTTGAACAAAAAAAATTACATAAATTCTGATCGTATTCTTAGAGGGTGTTCGATTAAGAGTGTTGTGAGAATTTGTTGTGTTTTGAGAATTTTTAAGTGATGTTAATTTTATTGGTATGCATGTTGTAGTTATTTTTATATGAGATTAAAAATAATATTTAATTGTAAAATTTTTATATTGTAAAAATTTAGATTTTTGTTTTTTTAAACGAAAAGCAACTACTAAACAAATGGGCAATCTTTTAATCCGAGTAGGAAGCTGTAACTATTACCAAAGCATGGTTGACTGTAGGCCTGCGGCTCTGAATCAAAGTACATAGCGCGCATCGAAGTCAGGACTCAGGACAAACGCACTTTAGAGAAATTGGTGTTTTTTGGGCAGTTTTTTTTGTGGCCCATCCTGCCAGTCATATCAAAGAAAACTGAAAACCTAATTCGTATTTCCTAATATAGGGTGGAAACGAATAATAAGAGCATGATGGGTTAACAAGTATTTTAAGTTTTTTTTAATCTTTATGGTATTAAAATTTTTTACAATTAAATATCATTTTTAACACTATATAAAAATAACTACAACACATATATCAATAAAATTAATATTACTTAAAAATTATCAAAATACAAAAAATTCTCAAAAAATAACTAAACTGAACCACCTCTAAGTGTGTACGTCTTAAACTGTTCGTAATTGACCACAAAGAAAAGTTGGTCACGGTGAAAACGCACTACCTTAAAATCTCCCTTTTATAGCAGTTATTTATTTGCGCATGTATATAATTTTAATACTGGTGCACACTGTCAGCACCGCATTATAAATATTCTAGTTTCACAGCGTCCCATTATTATTATTTTTATTTTTCCCTCTTTAATTTGTTAAAAAGGTAAAGCTGACAATTAATATTGACTTGACCAATGACCACATAAAGATTGCTTTATTTCTAATATTAAAATTTTTAACCGTAGCCACCATGAAACGCTTGTGACATGTTTGAATCCCAAACAAACTCAGTGCTAACCAAGTTTACGTTGAACAGTGCAATTTAGAATTGACGTGCCCTTATCCTCGTAGCGTTTTACTAGGAGGGTAGCTTAGTAATTCAAACGTTATGGGGGGCGTGGGAGCCACGAACTGAGGAGGATGAGTGGGGAGATCTACTGTCGGGTGATATAGATACTGCTGTTCATAAAACTGCTATCCCCCCTCCCCTCGTCAGACGTTGGAGCCCCTGGTTGGCTGCGGGAGTTTTCGCCACTTGCCTCGAACATGCGTAGGAAGAATAGACGCGTGTCGAAAGGTGATTCGAGTGAGGGCGTTAAACCTGTTGGTCTAATGGAGCGGTTCAAAGGGGGCGATAAAAGCGTGGGCAAAAAAGCCTGGAAAAGACAGACCAAAAGAAAAGCCACCCCAACAGCTGCCCCTCCCGTCAAAATCCCGATACAAATCCAAACATTACCGATCCAAGTCACGCGGCGAGATAGCAGAATACGCTGACAACTTGATCAACCGGCTATAACCGGTACCCATTCTACGGACACACCTAAAATCTCCTCACACCACACGCGCTCCTCCACCTGAATTCATTCGTGACCCAATTATTATGGTCCAAAATTCTCAGATCTGTTTTTTAATTAAGGGTGGGTTTGTGTGATAAAATTTTTGGTATTGGGTTTAGTGTTGGTATTGGGTTTAGTGAAAAAGTGAAGAGAGAGGTAATATTTTATAGTTTTTGTAATATTTTATATTTTTTTATGGAAGAGAGAGAGATTATATTGGAGTATTTTATTAGGAGAGAGATAAAATTTTGGATAAAATTTTAGTAACAAACTCAGCCTAAATACTCTATCGAACTATATCTGTTCCGATTAGGTTATCTTCAACTAATAGCATGCTATAATAAATTGCATTAAATGCCAAGTTATTGAAAGCTAGGGATAAAACACAATTTTTTTTTGTAAAAGACATAATTAGCGTGTACATATATACGCGCGGAAGGAGAGCGTGGGTCGTTGTAGCTGCACCGCACGGAAGGTACTGTGCGTTCGCAGCCGTTAGATAAAGATAATGATGATGAAACTCCCAATAGACAACCCACATGCCACGTAATTCGGAGACAATACTAAATTGCCACCAAGCTCTCGAGCCCAGCCGCCCTCCCTCTTTCTCTCTCTCTAATTTATCAGTCAAATCGCTCGTTGACTGCGCCTTTTCTCTCTCTCTCCCCTTGTTTCCTAGCCGACCCTCTATAAAAGCACCCACCGCTGCCCACTCCACAATTGCGATACCCTTCCTTGCTTTTTCTCTTATCGCCTTTCCCACTGCGAGTACACGTTTTTTCGTTAGAAAAAAGGAGAAAATTTTGGAATATGGCTCCGAGGGGTAAGACGACCGCCGCTAAAGGAAACGGCAAGGAGGTGCATTTCAGGGGAGTGAGGAAGAGGCCCTGGGGAAGATACGCCGCCGAGATCAGGGACCCAGGCAAAAAGAGCCGTGTCTGGCTTGGGACATTCGACACGGCTGAGGAAGCCGCAAGAGCCTACGACACCGCCGCCAGGGAGTTCCGCGGCGCCAAGGCTAAAACTAACTTCCCGTTGGCCTGCGAGAATGTGTATAACAAGAATAATAATAACAGTAACAACCAGAGTCCGAGCCAGAGCAGCACGGTGGAGTCATCCAGCCGGGAGCCGGCTCTGATGGTCGATTCCTCGCCTCTGGATCTCAACTTCGCTCACAGTCACGGGGGAAGCGCGGGATTTGGCTCCTCCAACGGCAGGTTCCCCTTCCAGCCCCACCACGGCCAAGTCCAAGCTGTCCAAGTCTTCGCCGGCGGTATTCCGGCGGCAAACCACATGATCTATTTCGATTCTGTCGTTCGTGCCGGGATGGTCCAGAGTCAGCCGTATCAACCGCTGAACTTCGATCGTACTCATTCGGCGATTGATTTCATCGGCGTGACGTTCGCCCGTGGCGCCCAGAGCGACTCGGACTCCTCATCCGTAATTGATCTGAACCATCAGAATCTCAAGCCTCAGAGGGCCCTCGGTCTCGATCTCAATCTACCTCCACCACCTGAAGTTGCCTAAAATTTTTTGCCGCTTACAAAAGCGGATTTTATTATCGTTTCGATGATTTTAGTCTTATTTTCCTTTTCCCGATGTTGTACACCAAAAAAAGAAGAAGCGAAATATGATTAGAGCAAGTATGAGAGCTGGGATGTGAATAGGTAGTTGTTGATGATCTCCTTTTTTGCAACAAAGAAACGATGAGTTTCTTGCTGTTGTTCCAAGTTTATTCAGGAGATCCATTTTCCTTCCCCGGTTGTTATCTCTTAATTTCGGATGTATTCTTTTCAGTGAATTAACACCAGCAGAATATTTTATGAAATTGTATGAAATCTTATTTTTCTTTTTTCCACTCATGACGTGCCGGTGGTTTTGCCGGAAAATTCAGCCGTTAAGGGAGAGAATATTGAATAGACAGAGATTATCCTTTAGGGGGTTGATTGGTACGTGGGATGCATTCTCGTACGGACATCGCACGAGTTGTGCTGTTTGATACAAAAGCGTACTTTGACAGTGATAAAATGCTCAAACCCCACACTCGCTGCCATGTGGCATTGTGTTCCTTTTGACCGACTGAATTCTGTTCTCTTCGGGCGCTGGGAGACAGGTGTCAATCATCGGCATTTTCATTATTTTCTGGTCTTTGTTTTTTTGTAAGCGTGTGAGCTGGTTTTGGTTGAAGATCCATACAATTTGTACTTGATGGATTTATACTTCTTTTTTGACAATGTTCGATACCTTTTTAGGAGATACAAAAAAAGAATATTCTCGTGGTATGCTGCATCTTATCTTCTCCGTCATTGTGAATTGACATTTTTCTCAAGAATACTTTTTTAAAAACCTTTTTTTTAAGTTGAATAAAATTGTGAGTTGATATTGTCCTTCTTCGTATTTTATACAAAGAAACGAAAACTAATGGCTTACACATAAACATAGCATAACATATATATAATCACTAGAAGCACAAAAAATAATTAGAAACACGTGTTTTGATCCAACTTATAATTAATCAACGATTTCAATTTTTAAATTAGAATTAATGTTTTTTACGCTCCAAAAAATAATAAAGGAAACAGGAACATATATAACAAATATTATGGTCTCATTGCTCCATTATAAAGGAGTCGGTGAACACATAGTACAGTGGCGGATCCAGGAATGTAATGGAAGGGGGGCAAACTCTTAATGAAAAATGACAAAAAAAAATTTTTACTATGTAATGCAAAAAAATGTCTTAAAAGTTAAAAAAAAATCCTAGAAAGACTAACACGAGGACTGAAATATTTACCACTTTGTGTGAATAAAAATAACATGATCTCGCAACAGATTTATTTTTCAAACAAGAAGAAACTAAAATTAAAACTAGCAAAATTTCTATAAATTCCATACTGCACTACATAGTAGAATAATGAATAAAAGCTAAGAAAAAATTATCAATTGAAAGGAACTAAGCACATAACATTTTTGAATTGAAGGCCTACATGACAATTCAAAGATACTAAGACCTAATAGCAAATTAAAAGGAACTAAGTACATTATAAGCTTATTAAGACAATTCTACTAGGAAAATGAAACATAGCTTAAATATTCAAAAGCACAGATCAAGTACTTATAGGAAATAAAAAGAGCAAAAAACGATGGTCTACTTCTAATCTTGATGAGTAAGATAGCCCAATTCTCCTCTTGCCTTCTATAAGCCCCAAAAAATCAAATCGTGTTTCCCTTTTTACTTACACGAATCAGAATTCAGAAATTTGATTCGAGTTTGTATGTGAGTGATTGTATTGACTGTATCTAGGTTTTTACAACAAATATCTTCTGCTTAGAAAGATTGCAAATTCAAGAATTCTCTATCAGTACTTAATTCATCAAAATTTCATCACGTGAATTCAATTAAAATTTCATCACAAATTCATGAATTTTCTATCCGGTTCACAATATATTCAATAATCCTAATCTACTAATTAAATTTCATCACAAATTCATGAATTCTCTATCCGGTTCACAATAAATTCAATAATCCTAATCTGCTAATTAAATTTCATCACATAATTCATCAAAATTTAAAATAAATTTTATCACTAATTGAAAAATAAACAGAGTTACAAAGAGACTTGAGTTGAGAGAGTACTTGGAGGCTGGAGAGAGAGAGCTGGAGATGGAGAGAGAGAAAGAGTTGTGGTCCTGTGGAGGAGGAGAGAGGGACGGAGAGGGAGAGAGAGAGCTCAGCCGGCATTCTGTCGACTGTGGAGGTCCGGAGGAGGAGAGGCAGTCGGTAGAGTGATAGAGGACTAGAGGCTGGCGTTCTGTGGAGGCAGAGTGAGAGGAGAGAGAGAGACGGAGGCTAGCATCGGGAGGTGGGGAGCAGAGTGAGAGAGGCTGGGCTGTGGGCGTCAGGGAGAAAAGGGGGGGAAATTGAAGTTGTTAGAGAGGGAGGGGAGGATGGCGCCGAATTAACTAAAAAAAAGGCCAAGGTGAAATGTGTATTTTACCCTCTGTTGATTTTTTAAAAAAAAAATTAGACCGGCTAGGTTGGCCTGGACGCCTGGGTTTGAAGGGGGGGCAGCCCATATAAAAAAATCCAAAAAAAAAATAAAAATTTAAGCCGCCCCCCATTGCCCCCTAGCTGGATCCGCCTGTGACATAGTATATATATATATATATATATATCGTGCAGATCGGAGTGTTATTTTCCCGGATATTTCATTTTCATTGAACTGTTTCTCCTTTGGTGTGGAAGCTTATAAAGCAAACGATCACGAGAAAGCAAAAGCTTATTTGTACAGGGAATAAGGTTGCAAGATCCAACCACCATTTTATTATTGTTATTTTTTATGCAGGACGTCTTTCAAGGCAAGTGTTGCGATAGGTAGTCTTTACCCTCTCGACTAATAATTAACAAAATGCATTGGTTTATTACATAAACTCCTTCATTTTGCCTTGATCTCTCTTTAGAATACAGGAGGATTTCTTTTTATATTCATAAGCTGTAAGCAGTTGTTTCGTGGAGAGTCATGATCCACTAGGTTTTATTGTAGAATATGGAAAACCTTTTGTCCAGTAGCCCTGATTATCGGGCTTGACTAAGACAATGTTTAGAGAAGGTACTGTAACAAGGGAAACTGCAGCCATTTAAAATAGCAAATAGAATTGATGCTAATTGCCTTCTATAAAGGGCGCTTTGTTGAGCGGAAGGGAATGGAAGTTACGGTCCAGCTTTATGAAAAAAGTGCCTTTTTTGACCAAAATAATCAAAGTAGCCGGCCAATCCAACAACATCTGAGTAAGACATTAATGCTGTACCCTGTACTATTAATGTTAAATTGCCTAGAAGCAACCTTTATTCATCCGTTAATTAGTGCTTCTTCTTCTTTTTGTGGTTTTCCTGCCTAAAATTGTTGACCTACATCGTAGTCCTCTGTAATGCGAACAAGATAATCATTTCCTTCCTTCCTTCCTTCTTTATTTTCAATAATATTTTCAAATCCCATTTGGGAGCTAAGGCAAATCTGTGGGAGCAATCCCACAATTTTTTTTTCTTCAAAAAATTATATTTTATAGGATGGGAGTACGGCAAAGAGAAAATTTATACGGCTGGGGCAAAAAAGACAATAGGACTTGATTGAGTGGCCGTCTTGTAAAAGTATCGGACACTAACAAACACGTAAAGGGTGAGGTGTGAATAAAATAGTAAAATAAGGTGGGGGATGTCGAAGGGCGGTAACGCGCGTGAGACTCGAAGCAGAGCTGGGTTTGTGGGGTCCGAAACCGAGAGGTAATTATTTGTTGACTGAGCACTCCTCGAGATCCCAGCGGGAAAGGGATGGGGCTGCACCTGTCGAATAAATATATTACATGTTTGAACGAGGCGCAAAAATGTCGACCACGATCGCCTGCAATTCGGCTGCCCGAATTGCAGTGCAATTCGTGAGAGGCCAGCGTGGGTCCCGGGCGGGACCCACGCGTGCCCGAACAGTGCACTGCTGCTCGGGCACGCGTGGGTCCCGCCTGGGACCCACGCTCCTCTCTCACGATTGCACTGCAATTCGGGCAGCCGAATTGCAGGCAATCGCGATCCCAAAAATGTGGCCAAGGGAGACAGAGCTGGGCCCCCCGTTGGACGCGGGTGCTGGAAGTGGAAGTGGAAGTGGAAGTGAAAGTGGGCGAAAAACCGGCTGCCGCTCTTAGTGGGCCCGGTCGTTGGTCGTCCATATCTAGACTTAAAAAGTTCAAAAGATTTCGCTTTCCATTTTAAGAATAAAAAATAAATTCCATCGGAATGAAAGCACCTGATTTCTCTCTCTGGGCAATATTGAAGTCGATTTCTCTTCCTCTCCCCCTTACTTCTCGATTACTATCTGGGAGAAAGCAAATTAGAGGGGTTCGGTTTACTAGTGTTTTGAGAATTTTGTGTGTTTTAAAAATTTTTAAATGATATTAATTTTATATTTTTATATAATGTTAAAAATAATGTTTTGTTGTATAATTTTTTATATTGTGAAGATTCTAAAAAATCCTGAAAATACTGGTTAAACGAACATGCCTTTAGTGCATGATGAGCATTACAATTTACAGGCAAAAAAAAGTGTGCCGATGATGGTATTCGCGGTTGAACATGATAATAAGCATTTGTGATAAAAATAAAATATTGAATTAAAGAGGAAATTATGGCAATAAGAACAAAGGGAATCTTGTATATCCAGATATCAGATTATTGTAGCTTATAATAACTAATAGAATTTTTCTCTTTAAAAGACATTTTTAATTGGTGCTTATTTCCGTCTTTGAAGATAAAGTGAAAATGTAATATATTTACTTTTAAAAAAAGAATTTGAGAAAAATATCTCATCAGTCAATTGAATGGTTCTCTAACCGATCCTTCGAATATCTTCAATAATTATTTGGTTCCTTCATATAGTGCACGAATTTATATTTGTTTGATGAATAAACTCTAAGCGATCCTTCGACTACTGTTCTTAATATAAAGCTATGTACTCTTCTTGATTCATTTTGAATATATTAAGATTATTATTTTTTTAATTTATTAAATTTAAACGATATTTTTATTCAATTAAATAGTTAAAGCGTCATAAATAGTTAGAAAATATAATATATTAAAAGTTAATTTGTCGTAAAACAAAAAGGAGACGGTGTGGGTATGGCGTGCATAGTAGGGGCTACAAGCATAATAAATATGCCCTTGACGTATAGACTTTAGGCAAGGTGACGTGTTGGACGGGGACAGACAGTTACGCCGGCGAGGAGTCGGCGGATTGCGTAAAAGGATATAGTTCAGTGGTGGGGCCGGTACCCTATCCCACCACGAGACGGAACAAAGAGAAAGAGAGGAGAAAAATAATGAAAAGCAACCGCCAAATTAAAATAAGTTAGGTGTGGGCGCCGGGCGGCTGCTTCTGCCGGTGCCTTGTTCTTTTGTTTAAGTGGACTTTTGCTGCCTCTGAGGTGACACCTCCTCTCTCTGGCGCGCACACCGGCGTAGTTTAGCAGAGCACTTTAGCTTCCATATTCTAGAACTAGATGCCCTCGTACCACGCGGCAAGTCAGGTCCTGCCTAATACGTGCAAACGGCGTCGTGTGGATCACGAGTGACGACAACGTCGTTTCTTGGTAACTAGGGAGCAGGATAATTATGACTGGCGGTGGGTCTCATCACTAGAGTAGTTGTTGGGCGTAGATAATCGGATTACTGAAATTAGTTCTTTTGATTAGCGCGAGATTTAACATAGAAAAAAGAAAAAAATATCAGCGTGAGCTTTCCCTTATCCAAAAAGCGAAGAATAAGGTTATGGCCGTCAGGTCTGACACGTTAAAAGGATTCCTGATCCGGTGTAGATGATCGCACGTGCGACAACACTTCGTAAATCACATTTGGAGGAATCTGTGCTAGGAATCATGTGAATGCACTTGCTAGCACCCTTTTTTCTTCTTCTTTTTTTTTTTTTGTTTTTTTAATATTTTTAATTCTTTAACGTGATTGAATCAGAATGGTTCTGGATCTGAAAATCTAAAATTTATTAATATTACAAAAAAAAATCTTTTTAATTTTTTCATAAAATTTATCATTATTGCGTAAGGAGTTTTTAATTGTCTGGACCTTCGAAATCACCAGTACTTCCCTAGGGTCTATATTTCTGACAAATACGACGTAAAATAATACACTCAACAACATGTTAAACATGTTACCTGGACCTTTATGGAACTGTCTTTTCATAATACTAGATTTTTCTAACACAAAAATACAGCTGGCATTAAGACGACTAATCTCTGCTTTCCTCAACTCCATATTTAAAGTCGTTGCCAAATATATAATTGTTTCCAAGCGCCACCTCCATTAGGGAATGAGCATGTTTTCTGCTTTATTAATTAAAAAATTTGAATTATTGGATTAATCGTAATTAAAAAAAAATCTCATAGTTATCAAACAAAACTCGAAATTGAATGGGGAACAAATGGGTCCAATTAAAACCTCCCCAAGAAGTGGACAAAAACAATTAGCAACAAAATATAGCTATTACGTTGTCTAGGTGCCACCCAACCCACACTAGCACACCATGCTTTTACTGTAATGTTTGTTTTTGTTCGGCTTTAGGACCCCACCAATCCTGTTACCAATTAGTGCTGACAATAATACATAGCTTTGTTGCGATTAGGAAAATCCAAACCAACCACAAAAAAAGGTGGCCGAGTCGAAGTCGTCTTTCGTGTATAGGAGTTACCTTGACAATACTACGCCGTTCTATTGGTCTCCTATACTAATTGCGCACCAATTATATTTGATAAATCAGTGTCAGAGACAGAAGAAGCGGCCAACGTGGTTATATTGGGCCGGCTTTTGGCTTTTAAAAAAAAAAAAATTAATTAACACGCTCTTGTTTGTCTTAAAAATTACAAGAATATTATATGTTAGAGCAAGTTGTTATGATTGCTTTGCATTCGCAAATCGCGAGTCTCACCTTTCCTACACTACTAATAAATGACGAAGACCGAAAAAGATAGTCGGAGAAAATGTTATGGACCGGGCCCGGATCTTTGCGCCACTTTCGGTGCCAGTGTGCGTGGCCCACGGGTAGCTACGGAAACAAATTTTTCCTATGCGTCACAACAAGTGGGCACATGGGCTACGTGTCAGCCACGGTGACGGAGCCGAAACAAATAAGCGTTACAATAAGACTTCAATTATGCAGAAAAAAATGAAAGCCCTATCATTTATAAAGGTTTCTCCGAACTGAAAGCCATTTGACTTAAGCACATCTGAATATATTCTGGCTGTGGTCTGTATCTTTAGAAGTGTCAAACGGTGCGTTTGGTAATCCATTTGAGGTATGCCAACACGGACTACTGTTGTATCGAAAGGCATCGAAGTTGTTACAATTAATAAAAATCAGCACGGCGCAGATACTAACTTTTGATATCTGAGATAATATGCCTGCATAATTTACATTAATAAAAATCAGATATTTATGAGAACCCTTCAGAATATGTGAGCCTAAGGGCAGGTTCGTGTTCGTAAAAAACTGTAGAATTATAATAAAATTGTAAATATTTCTGTAAAATAGTATTTTATATGTGTTTGTGTAATGGATAGAGAGAGATAATTTAATGTAATTGTTTAATAAAAAATATTAGAATTAGGTGAAAAAGTATAGAAAAAAAATTTATGTTAAATAAAAAAGTAAAAAATTGTTGAAATTTGTATTAAATGTAATATCATTTATATTTAAATTTTTAAGATTTCTAATAATAATTTTGTGAATAGATTAGAAAGGTAAAAAAACTTTGAAAAGGGAGATGCATTACCAGATCGATAAAGGTAAGAAGAAAATCAACCTTCGAAATTTGAGGATCTTGTTTTTTGTCGAGGCACAGGAATCTCCCGGTTCCGGTGATAGTAACGACAACTGCAAAACCTGGAAAGATCAGTGGGGCGTTGCCATTGCGATACGGTAATCGAGAACTGAAGTTGGAGCTGTGGAGGAATATGGGGAGGCTATTTCTGGTGGACCTCGAAGGCAGGGCTTACCGATGCAGATTCTGTGAGAGCCCTCTTGCTCTCATCGACAACGTCCTCTCTAGGGTAAATTTTCTCTCTCTCTGTCTCTGACCGCCACATCTCCATATAATTGTTAGCCACACGCACAAAGTCTTTCACTTTGATTTCTGTTAATGTCAACCGTAGAACAAAATCTGATAAGTGGATTTATTTTGGTCGTTTTAGACTAAAGGGGGGTGGGGTTTAGAGCCTTGCCAGATGATAATTGTGGTTTTAGGGATTCTGTAGGAATTGGCACCATGATTGTTTTACCGATGATGTCTTTGTTGAGTTGGGATTAAGAGCTTTGCTAGATGGTAAGGGGGTGTTTGGTACTTGGTCCAAACTAAGGTAGTACCTTTCCTGATGCATGGTCTAGATTTTGGTACAACTGTTATTTTTTAGTTTGAATTGGGGTCTCCTTGAGCTGAGAATTAAACTAGGTCTGTACAATTACTTCCAATTAAGGGAACGAACGAGAGAACGTTGTAGGATTGGGTGGTTTATCAAGGCATGCTGGCATGTGAATGGGAAGGTGTCGACTCCCGCATGTGGATGGGTGGTGGCGTGGTGTAGACTGCTCGTGCTTCTTGACAAGGTTATGGGGATAAGAAGATTGTGGAGGTAGAGTTATCATCAATGAATCATGCATTGACGGCAGGCGGTTCACCATGTTGGTAACTAGGCAACGAATTGTTTTATGGAAGTTCAAAGAGAGACTCATAGACTAATGGTTAAAATTTAATTCATATTTTGAGGTCTCATGTGCAACTCTCCTGTATTGCCGATGCATGTGGTTTGCTGGTATGCGAATGCTGGTTTCAAGCACCCACCTTGTGCGGCATACTTCCACCTTAATCTGTCAATTAAACCTTGATCTACTACGTATTTGATTCCTCTCCTCTTATTACATTTGTCGAGTTACCAGTAAGTGATGGTTTTACTAATCTAGATACGAAACAGAAAAACTCAGCCACTTAGAATTGTTTAGAAGATGAGTTTTGCTCATTATCCCATCTCCCCATAACTGGGACAAGGTTATGATTAGGTCAGGTAAAGAAGGTTGGTTGGGGCTGTAGGTGGACTTTAAATTTCGGTTTGAGGATCCAAGCATGAAGGCTTATATCTTCTCTTTCATTTTGCTTCGTAATGTTTGAATTCTTTAAGATACATTCTTTTGGGCGTGTTTGAATGCAAAAGAGCATTTCTTTTACGAAGGATTTTGTTTTCTTGAAAAAAAATATGTTTCTAACCCTTAAAGATGGTTAAACATTTTTAAATCTAATTTGGAGTTTCGACCAGGTTTATGCAGCCTTGTTCCTAATAGGAACACAGGTAGTATCAGTAACTAATTAATAGCAACGTCCTTTCCTGTTGTTATGCCGGTCCTTCTGATCCCTTTATTCTCTGCTCTCTCTGTATTCCCTCTTTTGTGTTTAGTCTTACCATATTCTAGTGACTTCCAATAGAAGATGTCTATTGCACTTTGAATTTGCCTGTGTAAAGAAACTGATAGGGTTTCCTTTGTAAGTCAAGTTTTCACTTTACTCTCTGGGTGCTTCTCCTGTCCAACTATTTCTTTTGTGCTCCAATTGGCTATATTAGTTTATACGTTGAACACTTACGTTTATCCTCCCTTTCTCCAATGAGGATACCTGAAATTCAATTGCCATCACCTTTCTTCAGTGACTTTGTTTGGTTCACTATTCAAGGAATGGAAATATATTAAAAGTGTGGGATTTTAGTGCTAATTATGGATGCAATCATCATCATTGTTCTCGTGTCATTCCTGTATTTCTAAATCTTTTTGCTTGATGTCATAAAAGAAATTCAAAAAGAGAGGAATACATTAAACCTGATCTCACCTCATCCTGTCTTTCTAAATATAGTTGCGAGTGTAAGTTCTGCTATTTTGTCTTTGCATATAGAACATAAGTCACTTTTATATACCTGGATATTCAAATTTGACTCCAGCGTTTTTTGCTATGTAATGTGAGCAGTCCTTCAATTGCAGTCGTGGGAGGGCATACCTTTTCAGCAATGTGTAAGTTTTACAGTTGGTTCTGTATCTTGCTCAGGTATAACTGATGACTACATTATAGGGCTAAATAGAGGTGGACATTTGTTTCTTAGGGCAATCATTGACATAGGAGGCTGAAGTAACCTAAAAACTGTGTTTCCAGCCTTCTGTTTCTTTTGTCTCAAACTCAATTGATCTATGTTAAACCGGAGAATCAATTCTACACCTAAACCTCTGGCTTGTTTTCAAGCAACTTCCTGAGCAAGTCTTTTCTCGTCCAATCCCAAGTACACAGCATTAGTTTACTGAAAACACTTACTCCACTGCCCTTTTCATCTAAAATGAAGAACAGTTTCATCAGAAAATGGGGATCGCCCTAACCTCTGGATGAAGCTTCGGAGGTTAGCATCTCCCACATCTCACACGGATGCATACGGAATCAATATGTTAAAATAATAATATGGACTTTTATGTAATTGTGGTCATTCTGCAGTTAGAAACCTGTCGTATGGTCAAAGCCTTATAAATGCACACCGAAATGATACTAGTAGTTCTTCTGTTTTGGGGACATGTGGAAATCGGAATGCCTGTTTTTGTCCTTCAATAATATCTGAACTATGGAAGTTTCATTCAGGGTAAATATAACACATGGTCCGCAGGAAGAGAGGCTGATGCTTTCTGGTTTGCATACTGCACAAGATATCTTTTGCTGCTGCTGTGGACAATATGTTGGTTGGAAATATGTAAGCTTCCTGAATTCGAAGGAACAAATCAACTTTTTGTTCCTATACGATCTATTGAAGTTTTTCTCATTAGCCAATGATATAGTAATGGAGTTCTGAACAGAAGTTTTTCTTTTTTCTTTTTTCTTTTTTGGGAAATTAACCTTTATTGGAACGGCATAGCGAAGGAGTTATCCAATTGCGACACCGAAAAATATTTTTTCACTTTTCTTGCCGCCTAGACAAGCGTGGGTTCCCATCTAGAAGGCCTTCTTTAGTAAAGTCAACCACTAGCAATTGTTAGCTGCTGCACAAATACTGCAGCAACTTTGAACTCTTGGATTGTTCTTTCGCCTTTTTTCCCCAATTTTTCATGTAACTGAGTTTTAGTCTGTTCACCAACTAAACTTCTTTACAATTCGAGAACATTACCTTTTTCACAATAATGCAAAACTGTTTGACGAAGCTGATATCAAATTCCATTAGGTGGCAGCACATGACAAAAACCAGAAGTACAAGGAAGGGAAGTTTGTTCTTGAAAGGTAAGAATTTCTAAATCTCTGCATCGATCAAATTCTGCATCTAAAAGAAAATCTGATATAGCCATGCATCCATGTAACAGGTGGAGGATAGCTGAGGAGGTCACCGAGGAATTCAATCTGGACACTCGTCCCAGTTCAAGTGATGCCGAAAATCCTTAGAAATTGATGAATGCCAAGTACTCAACGCGCAAAAGATGGGAGGTACATAGAGCATTGAGCGAGTGTCAAGTGTCAACGGCAACATTTATACAAGGCAGTGCAGGAGGATGGCGTTCCGATGTGGCCATTGTCCTTACTGTTTCCCATGGTTAACAGTGATTTTGAGAAATTCTTACGAGAAGTTAGAATTTCATCGAATTAAATAGTTCTGAAGTCATGAAAATGCTCTTCTAGTATATGTTTGATAGTTAAGGTGAATGAATGATTATCTTCTTGACAATGTGGCTTCAGCCTACAAAATTTGACCTTTTAGAATTAGTCCTTCTGATCTCAGTAATTGGGACCTTTCCCGTTATCCCAATCTGTTGTTGTAGTTAAGCATCAAGGTAGAACACCAACCCATAGAAACAATACTATTTTGTGTGTTTACTTGGAATAAACAAATTAAATACTTTTTTTCTCGGAGAATCCAACAGTTGTGTGCCTCCTATTTGGGCACGTAAACCTGTCTTGCAAAGTTTGGGCAGTTTCAAGTGCTTCAACTGGAGTTATAAATTCAGGAATCGACCAAGTCTTCGATTTGTATCTGAAAATACTATGCATCAGTTGTATGGACCAAGTTTTACGTCCTTTCCAACATCATGACCAAAAAGCATATCGATATGTATGCCTCCTAAGGAATTTCGCTTGGATGTCACGATGATTTGTGCGTCCCACATTGATTAGGAGCAATATGTGGTTGGATTCTGGTTCTCCGCCCATCTTCTTGACGCCGGACAGAATAGTGATTATTCTGTAGGCACGTACAAACGGCAATTTGCAAGGAAGAATAGCGTGTTCTACCCCAAGAACTCGAAGAACAATTCTTCAATTCAATAAAATTCGAATAATAAAAAACTGCTAAAAACAACCCACAAGCCGGGTTTAAAATAGCTGAGATATCCGAATTTTGCCAAAAATAGCAAAATCCTAAAAATTCGAAATTTGAAAATACGAGATAAGATAAGTCTAGTGCTAAAGATCTGGCCCAAATCGGGTTCAGAATCTTATCCTAACCGATAATTGAAATATTACCATAAATGGAAAAAAATAATTAAAAATAGATATTCGAAATTGAAATCACGAATTCTTGCCATCTTTGACTCATATCCTCCTGCATCAGTCACCCCGGGTTGGAAAGAACTCGTCCTCGAGTTCTCTGCAGCATCACAAGATCCAATTTTTCGCTCCTTATGCTTGTCTCTTATAGGCGGCAGTCTAGGAGGAGGATCTGTTGACAGCAAATCAGAAAACTTTGAAAACTGCCGCTCCTCGCCTGCTGCACTATCTCCATATGGCGGGAAGGCATAGCCTCCGTCTTCAGAGATTATTTCCTCACTGCCCTTATTCAGCCTTGACAGTTTGTATGGCTTGGGGTGACGATCTGTCTTCAACTGCAACTTCTGGACAGCGTCTTCAGGGACTACGTTCTCGCAACTGCCGCTGTCAGTAATCATCTTGCATACTTTATCGGCCACGATGCAGGTTGTATGGAAGATATTGGTTCTCAACCAATCATCTTCGGAGTCGCCTCTGGGAGTCAGGAGGCTCTTACGAATGACTAAGGTCTCATGGTCATCTCCATACAACACCTTTTCTTCTCCTTCTTCGTCATACACTGGCTCTCCCATCTCTTCAGTCTCGTCATACACTGGCTCTTCCATCTCTTGTAACGTACCAGAAAACTCGGGCAAATCAACTCTGAAGCCGAGATCTCCATAACGATTCTCTTGACCACGGTACTCCCGGAGTTGATTGTGATACGGGTTTTCGAAGGTGGAGTTGTCGGTATCAGAATCTTCCACATCATGATGACCGATCTCCTGCGCCGCCAGGCGCTGGGTTAACTCTGCCACTTGCCTCTGCAAATCCTCAATCATAACATCCTGAACGTTACGATCACGGTGCGGGACTTCCTCATTCGGAACCTGCCCACGACGACCACCACGACCACGACCACCAGCCATTGAGACTGTCGAAAATCGCACCTCAGGAAGAAAACTGGCCTCTGATACCAATTGACGCCGGACAGAATAGTGATTATTCTGTAGGCACGTACAAACGGCAATTTGCAAGGAAGAATAGCGTGTTCTACCCCAAGAACTCGAAGAACAATTCTTCAATTCAATAAAATTCGAATAATAAAAAACTGTTGAAAACAACCCACAAGCCGGGTTTAAAATAGCTGAGATCTCCGAATTTTGCCAAAAATAGCAAAATCCTAAAAATTCGAAATTTGAAAATACGAGATAAGATAAGTCTAGTGCTAAAGATCTGGCCCAAATCGGGTTCAGAATCTTATCCTAACCGATAATTGAAATATTACCATAAATGAAAAAAAATAATTAAAAATAAATATTCAAAATTGAAATCACGAATTCTTGCCATCTTTTACTCGTAGCCTCCTGCCTCCTGCATCACTTCTATATTGTGATTATGACCGCACGGTTAGCTTATACGGCGGGCCAACACGTCTGCAAATCACGTCTCTTTCATTTTGTACTGCAGAAGGCAGAAAGCCACCAAAGTGGTTAGCCCGTTGTTTTGTAAACCCTCTCCTTGCAACAGAAGCCCGATACTACTCTCTTTTTCTTCTTTTTTTTGGGTAAGCAAAAAGGGGGAGGGAGCTATCCCAGAGTAACAAGTTAGCAATTTTTGCTGGGCATGACTATAGGAGGAGCACTTTCACGGCAGAATTTTTGGTTTTAATCATAGGTATTTTCCACTAGGCGAACCCGTCACCACAATAACAAGACCCCCAACTTCAAAGTTAGGCTTTACTTTCATTTGCAGTTTCAATTTATGTTTGGACTCAAACTCGTGACTTTAAAACTATTGAATTAATGAGTTGTACCAACTCGACTACAACTACTAGGTTTAGTCCGTTTCTATTTCAGCTTATTCCGAGGCATAATTTTGATTTTCCAATTGATCAAAATCACACCTTGGCTGTGTAGTATTGTCCTACGTACCAAGTTTTAGCTCCTAGTTGAATTTTCTTTCCCTGTAATTTGTACGTAAGAATAACATACGATAAACAGAAACAAGAAGAAACAGGGAATAGTGATTTGAAAAGGAAATTTAGGGGAATTTGAAAGCGAAAAGGGTTCCTTTCTGCGACCCAATAATTGTTATTTGTTTGTTAAAAATAACCCAAAGAGAAATAATTTTACCTTAATTAAGCAAAAAATGAGAAAGCAGACGGTGACAAGCGAGCGAGACAATGAAGTTCAAGAGGACCCCTCAATAATGAGACTGCTGCTTCTGCAACGTCCAGCAGTTCCAGACACAAAACCCCAAACCCTCACATTCATTATGCAGGATGACTCATCATCCGCGATGACGATGTTAATGCACCCATGTCCATGACTTGCCATGATGATGATGATGATTACCACGACAACATTTCCCATGTGGACATTGAGCCTCTGCGTCACCACCCCCAACTTAACGGAGCTGTTTAACCAATGCACCTGATTGGACGAGCCACCACTTTCGATAACGACGTCGGACCGCCGCCGCAGTCACCGACAGGGTCACGGAGTTTCTGTACGACAAACGACACCAAGGCCAACAACAAAAAAGGGTTCCACTTCCACCCCCGGTTTCGACCTTTTCTTTAAATTCGCGTGGGTGTCTGCGCGCGTGTGGTGGTGGTAACGTTAGACCGCCGTGACGCCTCTGCTGCCGACAGATTCGCTCGCGGGGTAGGGGCCTAGAAAACCGGACCACCCCTGCAGTCTCGCCACGTGCATTTTGTGGGTCCCACCTCGCACGACACAGGTGCAGCACCTCCTCGTGGGAAGAAAAAGTATATTTATATTTATTTACCGGTGTCATAAATTTCTGTCTTTCGAAGGGTAAAAAGACCGAAACGTGGGGACCACAGTGGGGTCAAATCGGTCGTTGTATAGAGTTGAAATGACGGCCGGCTCGGTGCAGGGTGCAGGTACAGGTACAGCACCAGCACTGATGATGGTGCATCACTGAGTGCTGACGCTAAGATTAGGTGAGAGTGTGTAAGAAGAATAAGAGGTTGGGAAACTTTGCGTGTGCGGGTGAATCTTTCTTTTTCGCCAAAACTTATTCCACTGACTGCTATTTGCACCCTGTACTTCTCTGACAATTTGGTTTTACCCCCCACGTCTTCCAGATACCGACGAGAGGTTCCCCCAACGCATCCTCATCCTCCACTACAGTTTTCCCACCATATCATGCTTTTTCTCTGTCGATAATCTGTTTTTTTTTTTAATTCCGGGTTAGTTTGGGTAGGTATGGAGTTGTGTTCGTTCTAAAGTTTTAAGTTTCAATTCTTTATATGCAAGTAATTATTTGAGATAATCGTTGCTGCGATAAAATCAAAACTGATCTAACTTGTGTAATTTAGGAGACTGCATTAATTCAAAGTTTGCTAATTCAAACTTGCAGGATTGAGTTTTCTATTAGTGTTTTTCTATCCACCGAATGCGGTCGAAAGTTTGAGAATTAATGGGAGATTTGATAGACAACACTTTGTGTGATACCCAATTCTCACATGGAGTGATAGAAGAGAATGAATGGGTGATTGATTTTATAAGGACCAAATTTCACATTGGGATATTCATAGATTGAAATGGACTTTATAATAATGCAAGAAATTTTCAGAACAACCTTGACTAATCATTTTGAAATCAAAATACAGATGTGACTATTATTTATCCTTGTATCGGTATGGGTAATAGAGCGAGCGGTGGGCGAATAATATGCACCACTTGATGCCCTTTTTAGCAGTGGATTTTATGCATATGTTTAGGAATACCATGTCGTATTGAAGATTCATGATTTTATAAATTAATAATAGTTTATGATTCCTCTTACGAAATGAAAGATTTATATTGATCCGTGGATTTAGATTGCGAGTGATCTTCTCCACAGTAGGGGTAGCCTATACACTATTAGCAGAATAAACAAGATTAAATGGAAGTTGCATGCACTTTTTCCTCTGCTTTATTTGAAAATGACACTTAAATTGTTAATTGATATATTTTTAATACTATTATTTTCAACTTCCACCGTCCTAAAAGCTAACATTGACCATGATATTAGGGCGCCATCTCATTCACGTCCCGTTCCTTGGTTTGTTTATCATGAAGTGCTTTTCTCCTTTAGTGTGAATCTTGTAAGTTAATGAAAAGGGAAAGAAAAGTTTATGTAAAGGTTAAACTTATATTAATCAAAATGTCATCTTTTGTTGACTTTCATTACCCACAAAAATATAATTAATTCTGTTGTTTACCATATATATAATATATATAAATATCTACTCAAATACTAAAAATATTTCTGTTGATTCCATCCTTCTAAGTGAGCAATTCAAATTTGGTACGAAATGAGTGTACAGATTTTTCTTATTAAAAAGAAACTTCTTCTATCAATCCCGTAATAATTCATACATAATAAAGTATAATTATAAATTTAAAACGATGATGAAAGGAGTCTATGAACTAATCAGAAAGTGTTTGTATGTCAATATTTTTGGAGTTTAAAATTTTTATTTATAAGAATCTGAAAAAATAGAGAACAAATTTGATATAAATAAATATTATTTTATAATTATTTAATTAATTATAAATATTCAGCGAAGATTTGTCCGGTTTACCGGTGTGGGATACTTTAGAGCAACCTTAGAGAGGAGGATGGTTATTTTGGCTGAATTTTGAATGTGGGATTGGACCACAGATTCCAGCAGGACGGAAAAGAGGGGCTAGACTGTAGATAAAGGGGGAGAACCAAAGCCGTCAGCACATGAACAACGAGCCTCATTTCCTAACAACGACAAAATGACGTCGTCAAATAAAGCGGACTTATCCGAACCACAAAATGTTGGGGTCGACCCACTCGGCGCCCATGGCCAAACTCAAAGGACCCCCACTTGTATACACGCGCCACTTTTCCTCAAAGACGCCTAACATGGTGTTGGACAATGGTATCAAAAAAAAGTACCTCAAACACTATTGACCAAACCACTAGCACCGTCCAATCAATGCATATGAAATTGACAATCAACAGCATTACAAATATATTCCGATACCTCAATTTTCACTTGGGGTAGAAAAAAACGAATGAATTGATGATAACCACAGTTATACATTAGAAATCCTTATTAAGGGAGGTTCGTTTGAAAGTAATTTACAAGATTTTGATAAAATTATAAATATTTAGGTGAGTTTAAAGTTGTATTGACATGCGTGTAAAAGTTGTTAAAAGAGATTGATGTTTATAAAAAAAATATTATATTGAAATACGTGTCTTGTGATATTTGGATTGAAAAAAAAATGTAAATTCTAAAAAATGGTAGACGAACATCACCTAAATGGAACTGCATTTACAATAATTCAAGAAGGTCTAAGAATAACTTTGACTAATCTGTTGAAAACTTTTTTTTTGGATTGTTAGAAATGTCACTTACAAAACCAAAGAGAAGTCTACTCGGATTTTGTTTGAATCCTGCCAAAAAAAAAAACGTTGATAGCTTTGGTAATTTTGTTTTTAAAAATATAACCACGCCAAAATAAATATATGTGAACTCAAAATATACCTTCGTTTTTAATGTCCTCCCGCAGCGTGTGTATATATATTGGGTCTCCCAATAGACACACTACCGTACACGTGACCTAACAATTGCTAGGACTTTCTCGTAGCATCGATCGATCTCGGTAGCTAGACAACGTTGTCGTAGGTGATCATTAAATAAAGAAAAGACATTGACACGCGCGACAAAACAACGAGTGGGTCTTGCCATTAAATGCTAAAAATGATCACCGCTACATGACTAAAAAAGGCATGCTATTATGCTGGAGCGCACACGCTTGCTTAGCAGTTCGCGCTCTCCGATATCAAAGCCCAACCTTTTGTAGTTCGGCGTTCAACCAATCTAATCCTACTCTCGCGTGGAAAGCAAGCGCGAGCGTCAGCCTCCATGAGCCCCCAGCTAAAAATACAGGACGCCATATATATTTATCACCGTTTGGGATCAGTGGGCCAAAGCGAAACGTATCAAGAGACTGACCGAGGTCGTTTCGCCGATGATCATCGTAAAACCTCGGAAGTTTCTAGAAGAATACGTAAGAGAAACTGAAACAAAAGAACTATAGGAAAGGAGTTTCATGGAAACAAAAACCAAGAACACAGGAACAGTATATACATATGGTTTTCATTTCATAAGATCTTCTTTGGTCACTCCCTCTCAAACGCTCAAAACCAGAGGAACTTAAAGCGAATAAGCAGGATATTTGGAAGTGAATAGAGATGCAAAACGGTGCCGTGAAAAAAAAAACCTAGACAGCCCGCGCATTTCATTCAAAGCCACAAAGGAGGAGGCTCGTTCAGATCAACGGGCAAACCTCGGCGCACGAGTCCCAGGAACGATGCCGTGGAAGAGCTCTGATCAGGTGCTCCAGCTCCAACAGCAGAGACAGTAACAGGACCTTCTCTCTTAGCCGGGGACGAGGACTCGGCCTGGGCACCACAACTCACGTCCTTGAGAACTCCAGTCTGCAAGAACTCACCAAGGACGAGGCGGCGGGAGGGGTTGTTCCAGTGGCCGGAGGGGAGGTTGAGGTCGAGGGGTAGACCGGCGGTGACGGGAGGAGGAAAGTTAGTCTTCGCCTTGGCCCCGCGGAGGGAGCGAGCTGCGCCGTCGTAGGCAAGTGCAGCTTCTTCCGGTGTGTCGAACGTGCCCAGCCAAACCCTGGTTTTCTTCCAAGGGTCTCGTATCTCAGCTGCATAGCGACCCCATGGCCTCTTACGTACCCCTCTGTAGTGTCCTTCACGAGCGGACGACATAACAGAACCAAAGAGAAGCTTCAAACAAGAATACGCACACGGGAGGGAGACAGAAGAGGAAAAGAGCGACCGGGGAAGCAATGGAGAAAGAGAGAGCTAGGGTCGACAGAGCTGTGTGGGTGTGTATAAAAGTGGAGGGACCCACTAGGTCTCCCGTAATCGTCGGCTGAACGGCATGACCTCCTGCTTATATAACAAATTTGGCCCACCTCCTATGTTCCTCGCATTTACTATGTCCCGCTCTCCTAAACCGTACGATCGTCCTTACAGCATCTTATCTTGATACAAATGTGATCCAATGGCTGAGATTGTGGGAGAACGTGTTCCTGAGACGCAGGCAAACAAAAAGTACGAGTGGGGCGAGTAGAAGCACAGAGCCGCCGCCTGATTAGACGTGTGCGCTGGTGTGGGAAGCTGTGGGCTGTGTGTGTCTACGAGAGAGAGAGAGAGAGACTACTCTCTTGGCGCCGAGCGTTGTCGTCAGCCCTACCTATTCTGTACGGCGCCAGCCGTTTTTATTATATTTTGTTTGTTTTCTTATGCGAAAACCGGATGATTATTCATGATATTCGAATGAGATTTTGGTGGGTGGCGTGTCGAATAGTGAATGGAGGGTTAGCTGTAGTAATGGTTCTGGGGGGAGGAAAGGGTATGTCAGAGCGCTCCCACGTGGAAGGTACATAGGAGGTGTCTGAGTTGCAGGAGACAGCCCGAGTTGGGGTCCGAGGGGAGAAGCCGAGTTGTGGTTGGGGGTGTTTAACTCGGCTCTGGGACTGAGAAGACCGAGAAATTTATGATATGCTTGTTAAAATTTTGAGTAATAATTTTTAGATGGTAAAATTTTTTATTTTATTGAGATTTATTAAAAATTATAAAAAATAAAGTATGTATAAATAAAAAATAAATATTTTAATAAATATTTATTTTGTTAAAAATTTATAGGACTCAAAATATTAGGAAACAAATAGCACCTTATCACGAGTGGTCCAATGGCGGAGGTTGGGGCAGAAAGGTCAAATGAGAAAGTCGTACGGGGTGAATGACTGGAGACTCTGAAGTTGCAGCTACCAGACACATGTTCACGTGGAGACTTTAGGGTAAGGCCCTTTACATTACTATTTCTTGGGACACGTGTAGCTCTGAATGAATATTTCGAATTTTTTTTGTTTTTTATTTTTTATTTTTTAATCTTTGGGTACTTTTCGTTTTGCCAAAACACAGCGAGCCCTATTGGGCGTCCCATTTGTTTGTCCAAGAACGAAGCACCCATGCCACCGTCCGTTAAATCCATCCTCTATCGTTCTTCCTCACCTTCTCTCTCTTTCTACCAGGCAAAGCTCTTTTCTTTTCTTTTTTCTCTTTTTTTTTTAAAAACGGGTCGGATCAACTTAAACAATACGCTCAAATTTGCGAGACAGTTATGATTTTTATTTTGGAATTTCATTATTTTTATAATAATTAAAAAATTACGCATTCGTAACATAGACATTTAATTTAATTAGTTTACATTATTTGATTGTAATTTATATTTTGATAGATTAGTAGTTATTATGTTTTATTAGGTTTTAGTCTCATGGTTTTTATGATTTACTTAAGACATTTTGTTCTCTATTTAAAGTTTGTGAGAATCTTAAATTATTTAAACATATATTATAAAGTTTATTGGCGGCTATCTTTTGCACTCAAATGTGTTTTTCTTCTCTCTTTGACTTTATTCTTCTCTTCTTCAATATTGTTTCTTAATTTCTCTATATCATTCCTATTTCTTTATTATATTCCGCATCATTTTGACTAAGGGCATGCAAACCAAAATTTTGGTCAAAATTCTCATTTGTAAACATAATTAACTCAAAATTTTGATAAAAATAATAATAAAAAAAACAGATTTCAAAATCATCTTTCTTCACTTTTCACATACTTCTACAAAATTATAATTTTCATTATTTTCTCTCAAAATCAAATAAAAACTTTAATCTACTTGAATTCTCACAACATTCTTAAAATACTCATAAAACTTTGGTTTCCAAACATGACTAAAAAAATTTTAAACTAATTATCTTTTTTCTAAGCAAGGGTATAGCTTTACAAGGGTAGGTGATTAAATCCAAAGAGTTTGAGTGTGCTATAACCTTTAATATACACAAAAGCTCGAGTATTTACCATCATAAAGCAAAAAGGGAAAGGGACAGACAAGTATGTGCTTACACAATTTAATTCTAATTGGTAGGTCTTTCTCATTCTTTTGGTGACATCCGAAGGAGTAGAGCGTAAAGGAAAAGGTCAGGCCGACTCTAGCTATAGTCAGCATATGCGGTTGCTTAATGCCCGCAAATTTAAGATGCCCTCAATTTTAATTTTTTTGTAATGATATATTTTTTTTAAAAAAATACTATTAAGGTCTAAAAAACTTAACATTAAAGAGTATATTAATTAAAAAGGCTCATTAATTCTCATTGATTGAATGAGCATTAAATATTTTCCAAATTTAGGACGCCACCTATTTAAAAAATTTTGTAGTGGTATATATATTTTTTTAAATAATATTAAGGCCTAAAAAACTTAACAAGTTAAAGAGTATATTAATTGAAGATGCCTATTAAATCTCCTTGATTGAATGCACATTAATTTTTCCCTAAATTTAGGAGGCTCTAGTTCAAAATTTCTTTAATCTTATATTTAAATAAAATTTAATATTAATGCCTCAAAACTTAACTTAAAAAGAATTGAGTGTTAACATTTCACTTTTTTTGCGGTATTTATAAAGTATGCGTTTAACCCTATAATATCTTATTGTTTAAAGATAATAATTATAATTAATTCAAAGAAACCCTATAAAGTCTAATTCAATTTCTTTATCTATTTAATTTTTTACCGTTAGATATTGCTAGCTACATAAACTTATTTGAGACTATCTGTCAAGTATAAAAAAAAATAGAAAAATCATCTCTCAACCATTTTGTTTTTTTATTCTTATCATTTATTTGAACTTCTCAACTCTTATATTTCCTCACTAAAGTCTTAAGTACTATTATTCTAAAAAATTTACTTTAATTTTTTAAAGTTTTATTTATTTTAGTTATCATTAAAATTAATAAAATTTTACTTAAGATGGAGTATGACTCAAGAAAGATTAAATGACTAATAATATTATTAATTAAAAATGATATATTAACAAATTTAGAATATACTTTGATAAGTAATTTTACATCCAAAAAGTTAGTAGAATACTTTTAACTAATTTTTAATAATATTTTATTTTATAAATATTATAAAAGGCCTCACTTTATAATTTTGCCGAAGGCCATTACCATAAAGCCGCCCTGTACAGGTTGCTTAACATTCTTATCTCACTAACGCTTATCTCTAAGGCTTGAAGCTTACTGTTTGTTTGTTCTCATAGACTTGCACAATTCACGCCGTTCGTCGTTGCGAGGACATCTCCGTTTCAAATACTATTGGTTACTCTTTGGGATGATGTTGAAGATTCAATGAAAAAAGGAAAAGGAAAAAAGAGAATCCAGCATTTTTAATTAGTCTTTGGGTTGCTTGAGTGCATCTCCAGGACTATCCAAAAACAAAAACGCAGAATAGGAGTTTTGAAATTACATTTTAAAGTTAGAAAGAAACGAAAAAAAGAAGAGAAAAGTTTTCTATTTATGTCTGCTTCAACTTGAGTACTCCGATAAGCAAAAGCTTATCAACCCATGCGTACGTATGAGTGCACAATTGTGCTCTCACCACCATTAGATTTAGATCAAGCTGCCATCTTCTCCGAGCTTATCCACAATGGGTAGTGGATGTCACTCAGTTTAAGTGGAAGAACGAGTTAACAGGAGGAAAAAAGTTGGTAACATAATCTGTACTCGCTCTCTCTCTGTCCATTCTAGTTGACTACACTGCAGATCTGCATAGTTGATGGCATTTCAAATTCGACATATGCTCCGTACAAAATCTAGAACGGAGAGAGAGAAAATCGATTCTAAACATTGCTGATACTCAGCTCCAGCAAAGATATGTGGGAAAAAAGAATGTAATATCAGAGGGGTTACACGAACAACCGACACAAGAAGAGAGGTTTACAGTAGGCTAAGTAACCCACAGTGGTGTCGTTACTTCCAGACCCTACACAAATAAGTTAAAGACAAAATGTTGTAAACATTGTGGATTTCTATATCCATCTATTCTCTAATTTGATACAAGAATGGGGGCAATATACAGAGTTTTTCATATTCGGGAATTTGTTGCCACAATGGTGAGATCGGTATTCTGTATATGTGATTCTACGTGCTATCATTGTTCAGTCATCGAAAATGTGAAAGATTAGCACCCACGATGCAGTTTCATGAGCAGAACAAGATCTGCAAGGCCGGATTGATGAATGGGTCAGGGGACTTTTGAATAAACCTGAAGTGTCCATTCCCAAATAGGAGCACATCTTGACCAGATTGCACCCGAAAGTTGTTGGAAGGTTGGTCATGATAGCAAAATAGGCCCCGTTTCAGCAGCAGTCCGAGAATGGCCATGAATGTTATGCATCGTCATTTGAACATCACGTGATAAATGGGTCCTTGCCTTAGCATAAGGAGCATCTCGTGCTGTCAAAAAAATAAAACAGGCTGTATATAAGATTTTCACAGTAGATAAACAAAATACCGATAAAGCATTGTTCGCTTACTCATGAATCCTCAAGTGGGAGGGGCATCGCTCTAGTTTTTTTCTTTCTACCTTTACCGATCTCAAACCAAGCACAAATAGAACTCAGGATCCGAGGGAGTTACCATTGTTTCTTAATGTTCAAATTTTCACCTTGGATTTTTCCTAGGCTTTTCACCTTTTTGCTTTTTGGCCATATAATGATTAATATGCTACTGAATGAGACCAGGGGCGAAGCGGTTCTTTGTAGCTTTCTAATGCTAGCAACTCCCCTGGGAGCAGGCCATGCCCATGCAAGGGAAGGTGTGAGGATGGAAAAGCCATGCAAAATATGAATATATATCAACGTCGCAGCCCATAGCCTATGGCTTATGAGCAGCATTCTGTGCAAACCAACTATATGGGAGTGGGGCTCTGTGGTAAAGCTGGCATTAGAACTTAGCTCCCCATGTTGGTCTTTATGAATATTCTGCTTGAAATCGCATAACAAGAGTTTCTCTAATATGTTTCTGAAAATCATTTTGCTAAAATCTTACTTCTGACTTCGATGTGAATGTCCTTACCTGCAAGCTGTCGTGCTCGGCTGATATTTTGCTGCCTTTTACGCCAACATAGTGAACACATAACAAGAAGTAGCAGCAAAAAAAATGACCCCAAAGCAATGCCAACCTTGGCACCAGCAGAAAGGTGGGCCCCACATGTAGGTAGCCCAGGTATGCCGCAAAGACCTGCATTATCTGTAAAGCTGCAAACAGCTGTGTAAGTATTTGTGGCAGACTTGCTGACATTACTGGTGCCCAAGAAGTAACAAAAATGTATCCATAATATCAACTATAAGAAACACGATATGGTAACTAGTTACTCAACGCCTTGAAATTAATGTTGACACCAATAATAGTAGGAACATACTTGAAGCTAGCTCTATGCAAAAGCCTTCCTCCGAGTGCAGCTGGGACCCTTCCAGACAAAGAGTTGCCATTAAGATTCCTGTACCATTATAACTTATATCAGAATTCTCTGATGGACATGTGAAGTTCCCGATTCAACGAGATGCTTGAAAGATCTTACAGTATCCGTAATGACGTCAACTGTCCAAGGCTTTCAGGAATTGATCCATTAAAAAGATTGTAGGACAGATCCCTGCAATGCAAGCATGTATTCAGACATTACACATATTTCAGTAACTCAAGTCAATCACAGAACAAAATAGTAGGTGACTCGAGTAAATCCAAAAGGTTTTGGCATTTTGATGGCATTGCCTCTAGACAACATCAATAGCGCAATAAGGCAATCACAATTCTCCGGTATAGCTGGTCTTTGGTCCAGAGCTAAGGTTTTGATTTGTGTTTTGTATTTCAAGCTTCCCTGAAAGATAAAGCCGCATTTGGATGGCAAAGTAAATAAGTTATGGTTGAAATTGCCTTTTAATTGCAATGTCACACCCCATTTGCATCAGGATGCCTTAACAACAAGGGGTTTGCATGTACATCATGCCTCAATTATTTTCTAATGAAAATGGTATTCCATACCCAGCTAAGAAAGAGAAAGATTGATTAATTTATCAAATGTAAATGAAGGCACATGGGCACCTTACAAGAATCCCAAGTCTCTAATGATAATTGACTTGGTGATATTGCATGAATTTCATTCACAATTCCTACGATTGTGAAACTGAAACAAGAGTGCAATCAGGATATGTAATTATTCTGTCAAACATAGGGCAATTTGAGTTTGAATCTAAAACCAGAACAACCTTTTAGATTTAACCTAATAGTCGACTCATAACAGTTTAAGCAGGCATCAAAGAAGACTTTCCTTCTGAATACATTACTAGGGTAGGTAGCATACATTCAGAACTCATATGGGCAATCAAAAGTATCTGAGAAGAGAGGCAATGCACTTACAATACTTGCAAGCTACCTATTGTTCCAAGCGAGGAAGGTATGACACCATGAATGCTGTTTCCACTCAAGTTTCTGGACATGCACAATCCAAGCAAATATCAGAGACAACTTAACAAAGCAAGATGTGTTAGCTAAATCTGCTACCAAGTGTCATGCTATCATAGATAAATGAAAATATTTGACTAACAATCTAAGTGAAATAACAGGGACCAGTTCATAAAAAGATGCTTTTATTTGATCAAGTGTAGAGCAGTTGGGACTTGCATTCCAGTGATACGTCCCTGTATCAAATATTAAAACAGCAAAAAAGCAACTTCCACCTTCAATTATATAGCTTAAATTGGAGGAGGCTAGCTTTTAGAAACTCACATGCTTTGTAGATGATGCAGTTTGGATATATCATCAGGCAAGAACCCGCTCAGACCTTGGTTGTCAAGACCACTGATTAGGCAGAGGTAAAGATTACACTCTTAGCATCTTAAATCTTAAACATCAGATCAAACAACTATTAAGGCCATACACGATGAAGATATTAAATATGAGAAAATGCAATATACTTCGGCCGTGATGGGCCTTCTGGAAAAGCCTGATACTGGATCTGTGAGATTTTCTACTCAATTTACTCATCCACGTGGAAATTAGATTTTTGACTTTGTTCCTTGGAAAATGAAGCTAGAAGGCCCGAAAAAGAGTGCCAAAATCAAGGTAGAGTTACATACAGAAAGTACACAAAAAAATGTAAATGCTTTGTGCTTAATAGGTAAACGCAATTTTTTAAAGGTGTCCAATCATACTAGAGCTAACCATGGAGGTACAGACTCCTTGCCAACATTTAAACACATGGCTCAAAACAGAAAGCTCAAAAGTAAAGTAATAACTTCAAACTTTCATTAATATAAGCCTGCTTCCACCATTGCTGGAATAGCCTTTGTCATTTAAGTCACCTTTGAAACAAGTGCTATTCCCAGGAGAACAATATGACTTTCACTCCATATATTCCATGGATGATGAGACCCATTTGACCAATATGAAATACAAAATTCTGAAGGGAATAAATGTGGAGCAAACAGTTGCTTTTAATAGTTGAAAATTACATAAGAAAATGCAAACGATGGAAAGGTCATGATTTTTTACTTTTTCTGGAACATCTGGAACTATAGAAACCACTTCTCATTTCATGGTGTCAAGCCCTATAATATCCAGAGCATATCAATTTACTCAATGGTTGATACAAACTCTTAATCAATGAATTTGATGGGATGGCTAAGCCCATTTAAAGAAACTCAACCTTGAAAGTGAGGGGGCCTAGTAGTTTGTTAGTTCACATGTAAAAATATAAATGAGATGGCATCACACAAAAGGAAATCACTAGCCTCAAACAGCTAGAAATGCTAATAACGTCAAAGTCAGTCAAAGATCGAGAAAGTACAGTCCATCAATGACCCATTTCCCGCTAGCACTGTCAAGTTGGCAATCTGCCCCATTCCATGGGTGTTGTTGGGGAACACATGGATCACCATTCCATCCAAGACGAGGAGGAAGTCCCAATGCTTTCTTTAATGTCTGTAGAGCACTAACTGAAATGGAACCAAGATACTGAAATTACTAACAACCTATATAGACTCTGACTTACAAAAATACTACATGCTTTACCATTAAGAGAAATAAGCAGATACAGCAAAACAATAGATACAAGCCTACGAATGGCTTAGAACAACTTTCATAACATGGGACCCATAAAAAACATTTTGAACATATGCTTTATGATAAGCAGATGAAAGGGTCATAACAAAAGCGTCTGAATGTACCGCTTTGTTCATATTGACAATAGAATGTAAGCTTTTTAATAAGATTGTGAAGGCAATTTAGGATGGCTCGCTATTCATCAGGAAAGCCTATTTAATTGGATCAAATTAGGAATGGAATCAGTTAGTTTTTAGAAACTTTCTTCAGGGGAGGGATGGCTGTTATTTTCTTCTCACTTTCAATTTTTAACCTCTTCTAACAATTTCATCTCTCATGTAAATGGTCACATTTTCCTTCTAAGAGAGTTATTGATTCTCTTAGAGATAGCAGGGTCTTAGAGTGAAGGAGTTTATCTGGTCCATCAATAAGTTTTCCTGACAAGGTAGGGTTAACCTTCGTGATGAAAGGTTCAACAAAAAAGAAGAAACTTTAGGTCGGTATCCAGACTGAGTTTCAAAGCCATCAACCTTTCTTTTCCAAATGGATTTTTTCTTTGTTCTTTTGACTTATGTCAGTCACGAGATCTTTTGTTTAACCACCCAGGAAGTACAATATTTTGCAATTTTGGATACTAATTGACAATTCTGACTTGATTTGGCAGTAGATGTTTTTCTGGCCTTGCAGGTCATAGTGATCTAGTTAGAAGAACTAAACTGAGACGAACTATTGACAAATGCTATGCAGCAAAAACTACCTATTCTGTTACAAATTGATGGTGCTACAACATGGTAGGTAAATATCATTCCTATTCATATATAGCACATTACATTGAACACTAGATGTCAACTTGCTAACTTATAACTCTTGCTAAGCATTTTTCCTTTCGATACAACACAAATATCAAATTTGGGAAAAGATTTCAACAGCTTAGACACAGGCAGGCTGTTGACCTTAATCTCTGGAAGCAGACCCTACCATAGTTTATAAATGTCATGCACATGTACATAAGTTGCTCCATACGTACATGGAGACAAGTACAAAATTTATGCATGCATACAAATGTACTTAACCGACCTCAGTCTTGCACTAGATCGAGAAATCTGAAGAGACTGAATATTGAAAAAGAGAGAAGTGATATACTTGCCTTCATTTGGTAAGGTTTTGGACTCTGCAATGATAACCTCAAAGATCTCAATGGCATTGATAATGGCATGGCTTCCTTCTGTAGGACGCAATGTTATAGTCAAAGTTCTTCCATTAATAGCAACAGTAGTGTTAAGAACAAGGGCAGTGTAACGACCCCCACTCATTTTGATAATGTCTACATTTTCAAATGCAACATCGCCATTTATCACGATTTCAAATACCCTTTGCCCTACATCAGTCACTGTAGAATCGATCTCTGCAAAGTGTAACCAAATTGAATAGTTTCTATTGGGCTCCACATCCATAGCATATGTTAAATCAGGCTTGTTATCTGTACTGACAAGAGCTGACTCATAAAGAGCTTCTGGATAAAAGTTTGGGGAGATAGAAGCATGCTTAATGCTACCTTGAGTGGTTCTAGGCTGATCAGAATTCTCCCCAAAAGTTTGCATGGCCTGCCAAAATCTATCCCCACCCCAATGGTCACCGCTGTAATCCACATCAAACTTTGATGTCTTTGCACCACAACTTAGTCTTGTTGCTGTTCTCAAAATTGTTCCTTGACCCCATTGTTGATCAGAAAAGTACGCTTGATCATCGACTTGAAGAATTTCGATGGAAAGAATTGCTGGATCTCCATGCCCAGTACTATGAAAGCAGATAGAGGCTGTGTTATCTGCAAGAAACATAAGGGCTTCAGCAAATGCTTGGTCATCAAGGTTGCTCCAACCTGACTGCAAAGAATATATCTGAGTGCCTTCGACGGAAACATCGAACAGAGGCTCATTTTTAAAATTAGGCTGCACAAGCAATCCAAAAAAGATCCTGACGGAATAGTGACCCTTTGGCACACTATTAATCTCGTAGCAATTTTCTGGACCTTCAGATAGGGGAAAGTAGCGAAGTGTTTTAAGAGGAGGAGATATATAGCTCGGTGGTGTTGCGTTAGCAGGTATCCCTCCTGTGTATGCAAAGTCCTTATACCATAGTGTATTGGTTGGCGGTGTATGAACGTTTTCACGAGCTCCACAGCTTATACGCATGGCATATGGTGCTGCAGTGAGGGAAAAGATTCCACAAGTTCAAAACCACCATTAGAATCAAATAATAAGGGCAAGTATCTAAAGCATTGGAACTAATAGTAATACTCTACCACTTAACATATGCTACTAGTCATGGTGGTTCATATATAGTAACACTGACCAAGAAAGTAGCAATCACCACATAAAGATGACCCAACATGCATATCACATGCTGCTAATTGATGTGATACGCACAAGCTTCTTTCCTGAAATGTACTGGTTGGTTCATGCTGTACATCCTTTTACTCATTATCAACTTCATAAGAGCCCAATTGGTCGAATGAATTAGAAAAAAAAAAAACGAATACTCCTAAATTAAGAAGCAACCGTCAATAGCTTATAGCTATATGTTCCCGCAACATCATAACACACTCCAGGAAATGGGTCCTTACACCATCAGTTGCGTTGCACAAGAGAGCACAAAAAAGAAGAAGAAGAAGAAAAAAAAAATTATCTGTTACAAGAACAAGAAAAAAACAAAACTTTGAATTTGTTAGCAGTTCCTTTTCTTTTGCAGTTTTTTGATATCTAGCTATCTTCCTTTTATGTTCTCTGATACATCATTTCAATTAGTTACCTCCATGAATTATAGCAAATAAAGAACGATATAAGATCTATCTCAAATCTAACTCAAGAGCAACTAGAAAACAACTTAGGAACTTGATTCTTAATCAAAACTTAAAACTCAATAATAATAATAAAAGATCAAAATGTAATAAAAATTCAATCCCAAAACCCCAATTAAATCCTTTGAGCATTACAAAGCTCAATTTTCCCCAGAAATTAAGTAACAGAGTGAGCTAGAGAGAGTAGCGGAAGCTCACGAGATCGAGCTGAATACGAAGAGAAAACTGAGCAGAACATGAGCAGCCATAGCCAACGGAATCTGAGCATCGTAGCTGAGAAATGCATTGCCTTTTCTCTCCGTCTCTCAACTGCTACGGCCTCATTTCACACTATCTCGTTCCTTTTCAGCTTCCTTTCTTTTTAGAGAGAGTGCTCAGACGTGTAAGCAAAATACAGGAGATAATATAGTTTTTCACTCAAACTAATACCAACACAAAACCCAATACCAACAATTTTTCAACGCAAAGACAACCAATTATACAGTTGTAAATTTAAAATTCTCTTTTAAGTTTAATAGTTTGACTCGTGAAAGGAGGAGATATACTGGACCACTGGTACCCTTGAGGCTCATGAAGTTTGATGGATATTTTAATCGTACGGTGCAGGCTGCTCAATTAACTCTCTGAGGACCCGCACCTAATCACCTGCTCGGGAATTAAGCAGCATTGGAAACCCACGTCCACATCAGATTCGTTACTGTTGATTGCACAGCTGGTCATCCAAACGGTGGTGCCCACTGCCCAGGAAGGGTGCAGCATAGGGTGGCGAGTGTTTATCATATACAGTCACCTTATGGGCCTCAAAGACGACTGAGGGCAGTTATATAATTCCGATTTTTTTATTGCTCTTTTCCACGTAAAAAAATACCCTTCCTTCCTTGTTTGAGGACAAGAGCCACGTGACAAAGAGGACGGGTAATCTTCACGGGAAATAATCTTTTTTTTTTTTTCTGTTTTGTGCTGAGCGAAATTACCTAACTGGCACTTCTTCAGTTTTAGAGTTGCTGTCTTGCCTTTTTATTTGTGGATCCGACGGTGCAGGATGGTCCTACAATTCAGACGAGTAGACTTTGAGAACCTTCAGACAACTTTTGGGCTTGGATTGATGCGCAATAATCGGTGCAGCGACCTGCGCCGAAGGAGGATGACCTGAAAACGGGTTACTCGAAGTGTGGGGTTGATAGATTTCTTTAGTTTTCTTTCTCTCTTTTCTCTTCCTCCCTTCTATTCGAGCGTAGATTTCTTTAGGTAAAAGGGGGAATTTTGACCATATTTTGCGTTCAATATTAAATAGTCACCAGCAAATTTCACGTTCCAAAGGTTACAATCGGAGTTGATAGAAAAGTTGTTCAGACTTTACATGAAAGATGGGGAAATTCAGCTCAGTAGGGTTGCCCATGAAATAAGGCAGTCAGTAGATGCCCAACTCTTCTTTTCCTGATACCGGAGTCATAATTAGAAGTGGAAAAGATACTACATTGATGAGCTGCACAATCTGAGGCAAATTTCAGTGAGCATTAAACACGCGGCACTCGACACAAAGCTATCTAACTGTTTACTTAGGGCACGTTTGATTGCTTAAAAATTTAGGATTCCAAAAATTCCAATCAAACAAATATACTTCAAAATTTGTAACTTTTACACATATTTTTCAAAATTTTCACAAATTTCAATAAACTTCAACATTTAAAAAATTCTCAAAATTTTAAAAATATTCTCTAAAATTTTAGTCAACAAACAACCTCTTACGCCTCCCTTTCTCACAACAGGCGACATGTAGGCAATAAACTATGGTAGATTGCCGGTTAGAGTCTTAAGCCATTAACAAATGTTGGGTTGGCATTGTGGATTAATTCCACGTAACTTGGTCCCCAAAGAGAGCAAAATGTACTTCCCTGAATGTTTTTTTTCTAATGGATTTTTTTTTATCGGGGCAGTTTAGATTCAAGAGATCGTGAAAAGTTAGTAAAATATTTTAAAAAGATGTTTGGTTAGAAAGTGATTTTTATTGAAGTTTGTGAAACTCAACAAGAGATTATATGATAGAATTTTTGTTTGAAAATTGTTGGAATTTGTTAAAAAAAAAAAGATGAATGTATAGAATTTTTTAATCAAAATATATTAGAATTTTTGAAAAAGTAGGGAGAGAGATTATTTAATTTAAGAATGATACAAATTTAGTTGATAAAAATTTTAAGATTTTGTTTGTATGGCGGTGATCAATATTTTATTTTATTTTAAAATAAAATATTATTGTGTCGCCAAACATGGAGATTCAAGAAATAATTTTTGAATTTGTTTTGGTCAAGCATAATTTTATTTAAAAAAAGGAAAAAAATACACTTTCTACCCCTAAACTAATGGATTTGTGATACATATCACCTTCAACTACTAGTTTTGATACATCTTACCTTCCAACTATCAATGTTAAATACTTTTCAACCTAAATTACTCGTACATTGCATGTTTCAACTACCAATGTTATACACTTTGCACACTCCTTCCGAAAATAATACTCTTGAAATTTAATGAATTGACAACAATGCCTTAAATTATATTCAAAGTGTGTCAAGTGTATTATCGTCATTTTAGCCTAAAAAATTGATAGAGAGTGCAAAGTGTTTAAAATTGGTAGTTAGAAGGTGCAATGTCTCAAATATAATAGTTTACGATATAAAATGTAAAATCTACAGTAGGGTTGCTCAGTGCCACCGGAAAATTTCTGTGGCACCGGCACCAGGTTGCCGGTACCCGGCTTCACAAGTTCCGGTTTGAGATTTTTTTACAAAACCCGGTGCCATTCCCGGTTCCCGGGTTACCCGGCACCGGGATCCCGGGTACTAGGACACAATGTTTGTTTTGTTTTTTTTAAGAAAACGACTAGTTTAGTTGTTACAGATATTTCTCGCTCGACGGTCGCTCGAGCGTTCGAGTCTCAGTTTATAAAGAGACTTTTCGCTTGACTGTCGCTCGACAGGCGCTCGAGCGCTACCTTTAAATTTTTTTTAAAAAAAACGCGTTAAAAAAACTCGTCTAAGTAATGTGATTATGTGTGTATATTGCTTTCCTTAGCATCTATGTAGATATTCAAAATTTCAAATATGGTTGCTTCATTCGAATGAAGCACGATTGTGGGATGTAACCTTGTTTCATTGGTGAGATTAGCACTCATGCTTTGTCAACAAATCTTGAGGCTAGTGAAATCTAGTAGAGCAGATACCCAAAAGATTAGCACTCATTTTTGCTTCTTTGTTGTGGTTGTGATGATTGTTTCCTCTATGGGATTCCTCCTTGTTTATTGTTGCCTATTTACCATATGAGCATTTAGGGGTTCTCGACGTCTCGTAGTGTCTTTGAACCAGTCGTAGTTTCAATAATATTTTTATTTTTATAAATTATAACTTGGTGTATTTCAATATATTGTGTAAAGTTACCCATATTGGCGACGAAGATCAAGGAGTAGGGGTTTTGAAGGAGTTACCAATTTTTATGATATTCTTACGGTTACGTCTCTATTACTTTTGACTTTAAATTCTCATCTTATATTTTAAGATGATTTTTAATTTTATTAATTTTGGAATTTGGATTTCATTAGTTTAGATTTTATTGATATGTGATTAATGTACCAAAAGCAAAAAAGAAAAAAAAATACATTGGGCCAAATGCGTAAAATGCTAAAACATTGCCCAATATGAATGTAGGATAACCGGAAACCGCCACCACTAAGGGCCGGTTTTTAGCCTTAACGGTGTAGGTGTGGTTGTCAATTATTTCAAAACCGGCCTATCCGGTGTAGGTACCAGTTTTGACTACAAAACGCCACCTACACCGGAATTGTACCGCCATAATCTAAGGTAATTCGTTAGTGAAAACTATTTTTTTTTTCAAACAAAAATAGATTCGCAATTTGAGCTATCGGATGGCTGTAGGCCTGTAACGAAAGGTTTCATAGTGTCATTCAGACTGACCATCCAATATGGGCCTACTGGAATCAGATTGCGGTCGTCCACAAGTCAACAACTAGGCTTCTGCAAATTGGATGCCCACAACAGACTACTGTTCACCAAAGTAGATATTGTATTCAACACCTGTGGCCCAACTAGTGGGTACATTTTATTTCTCTTATGGGCCGAATTTCTTCTAGTTCTGATTTGTTGCACCAAGTTTCGACTCCTCCATAAGTGACATGTTCAATGTCTCGGGAATAGGGCCGGCTCAATAAAAAGTGAGGCCGAAGGCCATGTTAAAAAATAGCCCTTTTATATAATTTTTTTAAAATAAAAAATAAAAAATTATTTAAATTTTTCTAACTTTTTGACATGAAAAATTACTAATCAAAATTTTATATTCAAGATTTGTTAATATGTTACTTTCAATTGATAAAATGACTAATTTATTTATACTTTTCTTGTGACATTGTAAATCGTAAATATAATTTTATTAGTTTAAGTTTTTAAAAACTCATTTTTACATAAGCAACTATTACTAGTATTGTTAAGAGTATTTTATAAGCAATGCATGCATTTAGAAAATAATATAATTTTTTTATATAATTTAATGTTTTAATTGGAGTATTGATTTTAGGTTGCAAAACTTTTTTTTAATATTTTTAATTCTGAAAATAAATTCAAACCATCTATATCAGAATATTCATCATCTTTTAAAAAAAAATTCAAGATTAAGACAATATTTTTTTACATAATCATTCTCTAAGATTTAAATATGTTAATATTAAATACGAAACCAAAAATATTTTTATATACTGTGAATTGTTCAAATCTATTTTGAATTGAAGAAATAGTTTGACCTACTATGTATATTAAATAATCAATTTTAAAAGTTTCTTCAACTAATTTTATTGTTTCATCATTAACATTTTCGTCAAAATTTTTTTCTATGTATTATTCGTTTTTCACGAAATATAGGATTGATTTCCATTTCAACAACAATCTCTTTTGATGAAATTAAAGCAGATAAAAATCCAGTTTTCCGATAATTTTTTAAATAATAAATAAGCCCTTTTAATTGATCTATGACAACATCTATATGCATATCTTTAGATTGTGAGATCTTACTCACTGAATTAACAGCAAACAAAATATCATACCAAATATTCATGCCTAACTCAAATTTTCAATCTCATATGTAGCTAAGCATGTGACTTCACTATTTGTCTTTGGATCTTCACTTGTTTTTGCTAATTGAATTAAAACATATCTTATTTTTGGAGCTTGATATTTTATTAATTTTACACCTTCAATGCGACTTCCCAACATGTTTATGACAATAATTTTAATATCAATGTAGATATATTATCTTGTAAAAAATTTCATCGTTTTGTATGAAGAAGAAAATAAAGAATAAATGCAAAAGTTATCTTCAAAACTTCTTAAGACATTCTAACGTGGCACTGAAGCGATATTTTCAAGAGACAAGACGTCAACTTTTCAAGATTGCTGCTAACTTTTCAATGTGTGTAAACTTGTGTGAAGTGAAATAAAAAGTGTTTTGCTTTGTTTCACGTCAATTCAATTTTTCTTATTTCACTTCTAAGACTTTAGTATTATTTTGTTTCCACTCCCACGTTTTCACATAACACGTCTGTCAGTCTTGCTTTGTTTCAAGACATTACTTCAAGTGCTTTTTTTTTTTTTTTTTAACTTTCAAGACTTTAGTTTTGCTTTGTTTCCACTCCTACAACTTTTTCACATACGACGCCACTGGCATCTTGCTTTGAAAGACGTTACTTCAAGACGTTTTTTTACAAGAGTCACACCAGTCTTGCAGACTGAATAACACACTTTACAACAAATAAAATATTGTTTACTTGCTTGTTTTTTTTTATTATGTTTCTTTTCAACCTGTCCTTGTTCTTGGCTTATTTTTTCACCGTGTTTTTAACGATCTTTCTATTTTTATTTTCTTATAAGTTATGGGGCCTCTTGCTCAAGACAGGGTCTTAGGCTTAAGCCGGCCCTGCTCGGGAAACATGGATCCGTCGGAGACTGTTTTGTCGACGAAAAATTCCACAAGTTGGGGATGTTAGTTTTTTTTTTTTTAATATTTTGATAGAATTGTAAATATTTTATATAAATTTGAGTTTTATAGATTTTTGTGTAAAAGTTGGTGAAAATTTTAAATATATTTAATTTTTATCAGAGTTAAGTTAAAAAAAATATGAAGAGAGAGTATTTGTTATAATTTTTTTTCTTGAAAATGTATTAAAATTTGTTAACATTTATGTAAAAAATATTAATATTTTTATATATATATTTTAAAAATTTAAAAATTCGTTTTAGAAATTTTGTTGAATCATATTTTACTAGTGTCTGTGTTTGCGTCCTAAAATTTTACACACTCTAAAATTTTAATACAATTAAAAATTACAATATAATCTTTCTCTCCTCCATCAAATTACTACGGTTGTGTTTGTGTGTAATATTTTTGGTATGAGAATATGTGTTGGTATTGAGTTTAGTAAAAAGGTGAAGAGAGAGGTAATTTTTTATAGTTTTTGTAATTTTTTATATTTTTTTATGGGAGAGAGATAAATTATATTAGAGTATTTTATTAGGAGAGAGATAAAATTTTGGGGGAAGTTATCTTTGCAAACGCAGCCTACTATTCACTATACAAAATATAAAAAATTACCTCTCTCTTCACTTTTTCACTAAACCCGATACCTAATATTTTGTATACGAACGGAACTTCGTATATCTAATTGAAGGTCTGTTTCCAGGTTTGGGTTCAACTACAGAGCCTGCTTCGTCGAGCTCGCCGTAACCCCACCCCGAGACTGACCCGAGCCCAACAACAACTCCTTCACGCTCGACAGAGAGCGTAGAGAATCCATTAGCGGGACCCGTGTGGAGGACCCGCGGTTACGTATCCAATCTAGTGGGTTGGCCACACTCCAACCCCCTCGTCCCCATCAAAGCTCTGCCCGGCTGTTGTGAGAACTAAACCCGTTGCCGCACCCAGGGCCCAGGGGGCTGTCAATCCCCAATGCCTTCATCGGCCTCAGCCGCCGCGTGCTTCGAAGAAGAAGATGACTCGGACGCGCCCGTCGTTTCTGATTCTGACATCGACAACGAGGAACAAGAAGAACAGGAATATGAAGAAGTCGAAGAAGAAGTCGAAGAACACGACGTAGAAGAAGACGGTGATGAGGATGTTGAAGAATATGAAGTAGTTGAAGAATACATAGAAGAAGACGAGGTAGAGGTGGAAGAAGACGAGGTGAACATGTCAGATTCGCCAATCGAAGCTGATGAGGGTCCAAACGGTTAGTTTAATCTGTAATTGAATAATGTTTCATTGCATTATGGTAATTGTTCGGAATTATTGGTTATGCGCGTTGGTTATGCGTGATCTTGTGGTGTGGGTTGCTCTCTTTAATTCCTTTTTCCTCTTTGTAGAATTATGCGTTACATCTTTAATTTTTTGCATTTTATTTTGTTAAAAATTCTTATTGATGTGGTGACATCGTGATTTTTTTTTTTTAAATATGGGCAATTTTGTGCGTCTGGTGTTTTTTTTTTTAAATTACCTTTTGTGGGCAGATTTTGGTAAATAGTAAGCCTTTTGGCCGTATGGTAGGCGTAACTAGCTATTGCAATCAAATTGGTGTAGATGATACTGTCTTATCAGTAATTTTCACGAAGATTTTGTACTTAAGGGAGGTTGACTGCTTGGTGCAATCCAACCTACACTGCGAGCCTAGCTTGTCATTGTTTTGTTTTGTTTTTCTTCTCCCCCTGGGTCCTTTTGGTTTCCCTCTGGAAGATCTAGGAGTAGCTGGCAAGCCATGGGTGAGGTCAGGTCAAACCAGATTGCAGAAGGTTAAGATATTATAGAAGTCCAAGTGGGTTGAGCAATCTGTTTTCTAAACACATACCATTTCAGTGTGTGTTGATAGGGAGCTCAAACTGACATTTTGACTTGTGAGTGCTATGTGAGTCGGAGGATTGTGGTTGATATCATCTATGCTATGAAAACTAGGGATTTTAGCAAGCTATAATTCTAAGTTGATCTTGGTCTTTTGGGCTATAGCGCATATGGAAAACTCATTCCTACTTATCGTTACATTCTCCATTTTTTTGCTGTAGATTTCCTTGTAATGAAACAATGTGTAACTAGACGAACTCTCTGAAATGTGGATGTTTGTAAGCTACTTAAAGAACTTAGGCTTAACATTTGGCAAGCAAGTATTCCAATCAAATTGCTTATCTCTGCTTGGGTGGCAACATGGGGGACAATTCTAGTGGTGGATGGATAATCTTAGAAACACAAGAAGGTACAGCTACTGGTGTTGCTTGCGTAAAGTGAATATGGAGATAATGGATCATCTTCGCCTGTGTTGTTTTGTAGCCAGGGAATTTATTTTTACATCTTTCTGTTTTTAGAATTTCGGTGGGATATGCCTAGATCATTGATGGATTTGCAGGCTCGTCAGATAGATTGATCAATAAAGAGCAAAGTGTATGGAATGTTGTACCTTCCGAGAAAAAAGTATGGAATGTTCTACCTGTGTCCCTCATAACGTGCATTTGGTTGAACAAGACTTCTAATGGAAATGGGTTTTCTGTGGTTCAATGAAAGTCACTCTGCTGAAACCACTCTTTGATTAGATAAGTGCAATTAGGGGTACTCTTCCTTAGTTTCTTGTCTTTGTTGAATTTTCTGGATCTATGGAAAACGTTTGTGTGCTAGGGCTTGGAGCTTTTGATAAAGTTGTTACAAAAGAAAGAAGATTCACTTGCATTATTAAATTAGTATGCAGTCCTGCTGTAGAATGCTTTTACCAATTAACGAACCTATAAAGTATTGTTGTCACCCATCCCTACCAGATAATATACTACTCTTTTAAGGATGTTCATTTAATATATTTGTATTCCATTTTATGTATCCCGTCTCATATGCCATTTCTGGATTGATACTGATGGCTCGACAGTCATCCTTAGGACCCGATCCAGTATTTTGTATTTTATCCTGGCTTTTAATTTAGGGAGGATGGTTATTTTTCTCCATTTCTTGACTTAATTATTCTTCCACGTAGATGTTTGTCAAGAAGTTGAAGTAGAGGGTCGTGATGGGCTACTGAGATTGGGTTCTTCTACTCTAGAAAAATCTGAAGCCAAGATCACATCTGAAACCCTTGCTGTAGAAGAAAGCAGTGCTTATACCAATTTTTCTAGTCCTTCGAATGAGCCATTGACAAGACAAAGGGAGGAATCGGTTTTAAACTATGAGGATTCGAAGTATGAAAAATCAGGGAAAGAAGATCTGGTTACTGCAGAGGACAACAGAATCCAAGAGGTTGTAGAGAAGGTCTCTAAAGATCGTAGTGAGTTGCGTTGTAATATCGAGACTCATTTGTTCACTAAGGACAATATTGATTGTACAACCAACTTTCCTTATAGCATCACTGGAAATGAGATTGCTGATGCCATCCCGATGAAAGATCACTCAGGTGAGGGGGCCAACGATGCTGTGAACACCAATGAAGGAATTAAGCAAATGGACGGGCAACCAGGGCATGACAAAGTTTGGAGGGAATCGAGGTTAGGTGATACTGGTGCCCTTTGGTCTTGATATTTATGTGTCATACAACCAACACATTGGGTTGATCTGTGTATTGTCTCATCTTTGGTGGTTTTTTTTTTTCCATTTCCAAATTAATGCTTGAGCCAGTTCCTATTAACCATTAGGTTTTCCAGATTGGCTGCTACTGATACAACGACTAAACGTCTGTCCCCTGGTGCTGAGATTATGGATGGAAACATACGGCCCACGGTTATTTGTGATTTTTATGCAAAAGGGTGGTGCATAAGAGGTAGTTCATGTACGTTTCTTCATCTAAAAGATGATTTGAATAATATTGCCCAAAAGCCAGAGGCAGAAGCAGCAGCTTTGGACAGGAAAAGAAACCTTCAGGTTGATGAAGGTATACCGTATATCTTGTTGAGTATGGATGTCCAAGATTCTTTTCTGCCATCATGATTCTGATAAGCACCATTCACTGTAACAGGTGTGGGAGACATTACAAAGAGATCGAGGTCACCTGGTTTTCCTGAGCCACTGGCATCTTCAGTTGGAAACAGTCTGGAATTTTCTTCACATTTCACTTCAGAAACAATCCTGCCAAGGGATCTTGAAGAAAGCCAAAAGTGGCATCAGTTTCATGAAAAACATAAGCTTCCATTGCTTGAGAAAGAGCATTTATCTTCATCTCTTAATCCTGACTCCCAACAATTGCCTTCTTCTCAAGATGATCCTGGCTTTGTCACATTTAAGACAGTAGGGAGAGAGAGCCATAGACAAAATTGGCCTGCTGACAACTGTGGTGACCATGCTTCATTGAACAGTGGAGGCAGTTCTATGGTAAGTAACAGCTTGTTTCCTGAGTATGGGGTTTCTTCAAGTGGCTCTGTTCTGTTGTCGTGTAACTACCGTAGTGGCAACTCTTCTCATTCCAGCAGTATGGATGGAAGTGGTAGTTTTCGGAACCCACATATGCACATTGCTTCACCACTTAGGATCCATTCGCTGAGTTCGAGCTCAAATACTTATCTTCTGAACTCTGGCTTGTTGTCATCTCACCATAAGTCAGCCTGGACAGCATCTTCATTGCCATTTGCTTATTCCGCTTTCAATACAAGTCCTCTTGGTGCCCAAAAGCTTCTGGATGGTCAGAATGAATGTAGTGTTTCAAGATCATCTTCCTTGCTGCAAAGCCCTCCTCTCTTATCTGGTTTTGAAACAGAAAATCTACCTCTAACCCATGTCTCACTGCGCTCTTCTACACATAAAACAAAATCTTCTTCAAGTGATTGGGAGCCTTCTATACCTTTCCGACCATCTATTTTTATTCCTCCTATTGGTATATCATCTCCAGAAAGCCAATATGATCCTCTTCGTGATAGCATTGAGTTACCCAAGATAGGAGATCAATCCTTTAGAGTTTCTCTCTACAGTCATGGGGCATCCAGCATGGATACATTACATAAGAGGAAATATGATAGTTCTGTACTAACTGGTACACTGGGACCAGAATGTAACAATGATACAATTTCGGTGTCTTCTCATAATAAGTTTTATGAGAACGTCTTAGAAAAAAGATGCCATATGCGTGAAACAGACTCTCTTACAGCTGAAGCAGAAAGAGTAGGAACATCTGTTGTTGACTGGAAAAGTGGTACACTGCCTAAAGAAGGGAATCCCTTGAGCCCCTCTGATGTCGAAGAACTTACAAAAATGAGCAAGATTGATGATGATCATGCTTCTAGTTATCAAGATGATGCATCAAGACATCAAAAGGAATTAAAATTGAATAGGGCTAGAGACGACATGAACAAAATGGATTTCAGGCTGAAGATGGATGGACATGTGGAGAGAGATGGAAAAGCGGCGAGGCATTTTCGTGCTGCTCTTATAGATTTAGCAAAAGAATTGTTGAAACCAAATTGGCGAGATGGTCATCTCAGCAAGGATGCTCATAACATGATAGTTAAAAAAGTGGTGGACAAGGTTCTCAGAACCTTACAACCCCATCAAGTTCCAACCACCTCCGAATCAGCAGAGCAATATCTCTCTTCATTTCGTACAAAAATTGTGAAACTTGTTGAGGTGAGTGTCTTGATTCTAGAGAAAATATGTTAGTGGAGACTTCCCATAAGTTGTCCTCGCATTTGACAATCATATTTTTATTTGCAGGGATATGTCAACAAATATGGCAAATCTTGATATGCTAGGCTAAGTGCCTTTTTTTTATAAGCTTGCAGTTACTTGGAAGTCATCAACAGTTTGTCTGAGGCTATGTTGTACGCAATTTAGAATTAGACAATGTATTGTGTTGTTGATTATCTTTCTAAATGTTGTGCTTCGTGCTTCACTGATTTTTACTTCTTGCTATTTGATCCATTTTTGGAGCAAATTGTATATTTCGACTCTTTCCAGTTTATGTTAGGTTCAGTGGTGTAAGGGAACTGGTTGTGTTAGTTCCTTTGATACATTGATCAAAACTTGATCTTAAAATCTACTTGGCTTCTAATAATCCACCTTAACATTGTTTGCAACTCACCTTGCCTATTTTGTTCTTTCTTATGCCTTCCTATTTTGATTCACTCAACTGCTTTGTTCTGCTTTTAATTGCATAGTGCCTGGCCATGATGATGCAAAATTACCTTTCTTATTCTTTAGCAAATTTGAGGCCTATGGTCTGTGTTGACGCATTCTTAGGACTTCACAGCTGATTCTTTAATTTATGTTTCCTCAATTAGGGTAGATTTGAACTACTGACTTTCTGAACACTACTTTTGCAAATAGAATGGAAGTTGCAAATGAACTGCTTCCTTAGAAGTCATGTAGATAATTTATGGTCCTTTTAAACTTCGACTTCCGGATCAATTGAGTCACCGTATTGCAGCAGTGTAGGTGAAGTTTTACTTTTGTTCCACTTTGCTGCTTGTTATCATATTCCTAGATATGGTTCTCAGATTCTGGTGTTCCTGGATGACGTCTGCATGTTTTGCTAGATCATTGACACGCTTATCTGGAGGTATTTGTGGACTGAGGTACTTGTCTCATTTCTTACTTATGAAACGCCTACGGTTTTTTAAGTTTGACCAGACGCATGCTGCCATGGTATGATTTCAGATTAGGAAAATTTGCTTTTTAGTCATTGAGTTTTACCCTCTTTTTATTTTTAGTCCTTAAACTTAATGAGTCAAATTTTTAGTCATTTAATTTTTACTCCGTTTAAATTTTAGTCCTTAAACTTAATGAGCCAAATTTTTAGTGCTTTAATTTTTACTCCGTTTAAATTTTAGTCATTAAACTTAATGAGTCAAATTTTTAGTCCTTTAATTTTCACCCCGTTTAAATTTTAGTCCTTCCGTTACCCTCCGTCACCCTAATTAACGGAATAATTTTACGCGTCAGCTTCCATCTAACACGCCACCCTTCATTTCCACGTTAGCCTCAACCAATTAGACGTGATTTCTTAATCGACCTGTAACTTCTATTTAATTGAAACTCTACATAAAACTTAAAGCCTCAGCCTCGTCGTTCTCATGTCAAGGAACACAAAAATGTATCTTTGAGGATGCTGGAAAGGACAAAGGTGAGAGTTGCAGGTATTACACAGGCTTTGGTGGATTCTATACACGAGAAGTGGAAGTCCGATGAAGTGGTGAGGGGTGGCTGCCAAGGTGAAGTGGTAATGAGTTTTATGTAGAGTTTCAATTAAATAGAAGCTACAGGTCGTTTAAGAAATCACGTTCAATTGGTTGAGACTAACGTGGAAATGAAAGGTGACGTGTTAGATGGAAGCTGACGTGTAAAATTATTCCGTTAATTAGGGTGACGGAGGGTAACGGAAGGACTAAAATTTAAACTGAGTGAAAATTAAAGGACTAAAAATTTGACTCATTAAGTTTAAGGACTAAAATTTAAACGGAATGAAAATTAAAGGACTAAAAATTTGACTCATTAAGTTTAAGGATTAAAAATAAAAAGAGGGTAAAACGCTTACTAAAAAGCAAATTTCCCTCCAGATTATCATCAACTATATAGCTCTACTATTGTGCCGCTCTCATTCATATAGGCGCTGCCAGGCAGGCTTTTCAGTTAGATCCTTTTGCTGATCAATAATTGAAAGAGTCAATACTGATGTAAAACCTACCTCTATTTGGCTCTCTAACGAAAGCGGTCTGCAAGAAAATGATTCTCAATTTTCACTGTGTTGTTACCTCTACCACAAAGTATAACAGTGCATGACTCCTCATTATTCTCTACTTTTAAAGTTAGGCAGAAAATCTTGTCTTCTACTACAAAAAATAGTCCTCCCTCTCTCACATACCCAAACCAAACCACTCCCCACTGACAGCATCAAGGACCTACCACAAGTGACCATTCGCATGACATAATTAATCCATTTGTTGATCTCGTCGCTGCCATCGAGCCCCCCTTGGTTTTTGTTTTACAGTGATAGTAGGATGTGATTTTGATTGCTGATCCTGAATGGATATTGGAGACCAGTAAAGGAGAGCGAGTCAACCGAAGAACTGTTGTCTGCTGCAACATCCGTGGATATCTTCTTTTGCAGGTAAGTTGCCTTTGAGACTCACTTCAGTAGCCAGTCCTGCTCATATATAGAGCACGAAGATCTGGGCTGTTTGGATGTACCTATTTGTTCTAAGAAGTTTTATTTTTAACGTTTTGGCCGTGAATTTTTTTTTCTAGGCAATGATAAATTCATTCAACAAAAAAAAATGGGAACAAGCAGAAATGGGGAGAGCACCACCACCCATAAAATGTTACAAACGTCTCCAGTCTTCCACTAAGATGACTCCACTAGTTCTTAATGCGACTGTCAGGTCATCCTCGTACGTATCAGCAAACACAATCATATCTTGGAAGTGCTCTATGAAAACTGAGACTAGCCGGTCCAATGAGCCTAGACAAAGCAAAATCTTGATTTTATATGTGCTTTAGCAACCAAAATCTATTTTAACTGAACTGCCCCTGCATTTTTGAATTAGTGACCCAGACTCCCAGTCCTCAAAAGACTTTCTGCATATATATATAATATCATAAAATCTTCTAGCTTGGGTTGGATTTTGGTAGTGTGGCTCAGCTAAGTCCCTTGGAAAGGTCAGTTAAAAAAAAGATGGGAGTTGAATTTTTTGTTTTGGGCCTAGTTTAAATCGTTGTGCTACCTATTCCCTGCGTGTCCTATAGTTGGGCCAAAGTCTAGATGCTTCCGAGGGATCGGTCTCGACTCGTGTTCTAGAGGACAATCCTCATTCCTCCCTCTTTAGTCATAGCAACTGTTTATTAGAGCTCCGATCATTCCATTAATTAGTGGCCTGCCTGTTCTTTAGAGTGTCTAGTACGCCTTTTAGATTTTTTAACCTACTTAATACAAAAAAATATATAATATAATCTCTCTCTCCCCCATCAAATTATTACTATTCACTACAAAAATATAAAAAATTACCTCTCTCTTCACTTTTTCACTAAACCCAATACCTAAAATTTTAACAACACTAAAATTTTACAACACAAACACACCCTAATATATAATATGCTGTTATGCTTAAATAAAAAAAATCCCAAAATTAGGCGGTGGGCCCTAGTTGTCACGTTCGAGGCATATGTCTCCCATAACCGTCGACCCCACGTTGCTCTCAGACGAATAGGACAAACCATTGTCTAATTATGAAGTGGACACTTGTAAAGCTATCCCCGACCTACCTACCTACTCCCATCTCATCCCGAAGAGATATTATTTTGAGGGCCCCGCATTGCCAAGTCTTCATCCTTATCCATCCCAATCGCTCTGTTCCCACGCGTAACTTATCCATTTCCAGGGTTACGAGGTAGTAAAAATAATTAGGGTACGTTTGAGTACGAAAATTTTGGATATTAGAGTTTAAAAAATATTATAAAGTAAATAGATGTTACGAGAGTTGGATAAAAAAATAAAAAGGGAAGATTTTTAATAAGTATTATAATAATAAAAAATTATGTGGTAAATTTTTTATGATTAAACACAAATATTTAGACTCCAAACATCCCCTAAAAATACCCGTCTGGATATGGCCACTATAAATTGAAAGTAAAAAGATCTCAAGGACCGTACTCTCTTTCCAGTGAAAAAAAGAAAGACCATCCTCTCTAGCTAGACTAGTTTCTATATAAAAACTAGTACGCCTTACAGCCTCAGTCCCACCCATTACGAGAACAAGAAAAGGAAAGATGGTTCTGCTAGAGAAGCTCTGGGACGATGTGGTGGCTGGACCTCAGCCAGAGCGTGGCCTTGGCAAGCTCAGGAAAATAACCCCCAAGGCCTTGAACATCAAAGGTACCTGGTGAACATACTTTCTTTATTACCCAAATTTTGAATTGCTTGTTTAGGTACACGATCATTAGAAGTTGTGTGCATGGTACTTATCCTTGTGCTGGTTTTTGGATCGGTCTTAGAAGTGGAGGGAGAAGGGAGCACGCTATTCCAGAGGTGGATGTCGGTGCTGGCGACCCCAGGGACACCAGCCACACCTATGACGCCGACAACTCCATCTTCGGCGCGTAAGGATAACGTCTGGAGGAGCGTCTTCAACCCCGGCAGCAACCTTGCCACTAAGAATATCGGCGCGGAGATCTTTGACAAGCCGCACCCTAACTCTCCCACCGTCTATGACTGGTACGTACAACACTCGAGCCGCCTTTGCATGCATGATTAGTTGGCAGTCCGTGCCCAGAAAAAATAAAAATAAAAAATAAAAAATAAAAACAATACGTGCCTCTTAAGAGATTTTCCATATATATTCTCCTCCTCAGCGTGGTGTGGAGACTTTCTCTCGGTTTCCAGAAACCAAAAAGAACGCTCCGTTATATATATGGTACTTACAAAATAAATAAATAAATAAATATATATATGATACTGAGTACGGTCTGTACACGAGAAACGAAGTTAAGAACTATATATAATGTCTTTCATTCTTCTGCAGCTCTGCTGTCTTCTGAGCTTTGCTTTGATTGGTTTTGTATGTGATTACAGGCTCTACAGTGGCGATACCCGGAGCAAGCATCGCTGAGGTCTGAGGACCTGATGTGACCGGTTGGGGGGTTAACCAAGCCAAGCTACCATGAGTTTGCATGTAAATAGCGTTTTGTTTTTAATTCCTTTCCAGTATTCCGGCGGTGTCGTTTTGCCGGTATATGTACTGTGATAACGTGTCCTAAATAGAGGCAGCTTGCCTTTTCAGCCGACTAATACGGATTGTATAACGCTAAGGTGGGGAACGTTAGAACTGTTGTCGATTTGTAAGCCTAAGCCAGATCTGTAATGGTGGTGATCATCAACTTTTGCGTGTATTTGTATATATAATATCGTACGTTTTATTTTCCTGTTTCTTTTGTAGCTTCATCAATCAATTGCAATGTTTTCGAATCTATGATTCTACGAACGACATCTCTCAGAGGTAGTGGAAATGTTATTCGTGAACCTCCCACCCAATTGGTGCTTGTATTTTTTATTTTATTTTTACACTCAGATATGTCTGTTTATACTATGATCTAATACTTAGGAAAAAGATTTTATGGGTACTGCAGTTTAATAATGAAGAACCCGGGAATAAAAAAAGAAAGAAAAAGGAACATGGTAAATGGACCCACTTCTAGTGGATAACAAGGGGGAAGGGGGGGCCATCTAGCAGATGACAGTGGGACTTAAAACATGATGGATAAGAAAACTGTAAATCGGGCAGGGAAAATATATTGCTTGAGGGCTAAGTATGATGGATCGATCTTAAACATTCCGTCATAATTTATGGGCAATTTTCAACCTTGATTAGTAAGTAGACAAATGCATCTGTCGCCCTCTTTTGTCACAGGACAATTCTTGTTACAAAATTTGTCTTGCCGACACGATACGAATGTTCGGATTGCTGCAACCCGAAATGAGTGGTACCATTCAAAGGTTGTTTCTTCAAGTAAGTGCTGATATCTGATCCGTATGTGAGTGCATGAAGAAACAAATACCGGAAATTATATGGAGCGGCCCACGTACAGGCCATAGCAAGGTGTCTCGAGAGCATTAAATCATTAACTTCAGGAAACAAGCTTCTCGCTTTCGTGAATGTGGCAGGCTAGCGTTTTGGCCGGTTACGTCGAAAATATTGGAAACATGAGTTAGCAGACAGATAATGCACTTCCGACATCATTTGAGCTTCTTACTTGGTACGATGAAGTACATACCGATGCTTGTAGAAACTGGATACGAATTTATAAATATGACTTGAGGACTTGACTGTTTCTGTAAAATCCAATTTCGTCGTAGTTTCAACATCCTAGAAGTTTGCATTTTTCTTGCAATAAGGGACGCCTAGAGCATTGACACTATCTGCTATCAGTATATATAGAGCTACTATCCCGATTCAGGGTATATGTATATACCATATTGAGGAAAAATAAAAGATGAGATTGCTCGTTCCTCATGACAATAACAATCGGAAGATTTGAGTTCCACAACTCTCCTGAATGCCAGAAGCTGAAAGATGACTATAGAAACAAAAGGACCAGTCGTCTCGTGTTGTTCAATGCCTTATCAGAGATAGATACATCTATTGAATGAGGGAGAAAGCTCATTTATGTCACCAGAAGATTTGAGTCCCACGATTTCCTCTGATATGCCAGGAGCTGAAAGACAACGAGAAAGAAAAAGGTTCAATTTATTATTCCAAATATAAACCAGAACATATAAAGTGACTGTTTGTTAACGTCAGTCTGTGTGATCATCTTTGCTGGCACGTGTGTGTTTGCACAAGCATCACACTACAAATAAAAGTTCTAGAAGAAGCGGTTACCAAATAGCCATGAACAAAGTTGTCAGTTATGAGTCCTGCCAAAGTTTCCTCCTCCCCTAAAATTCGCAACTTATCTTTTCCTGGATCAATAAAAGACTGGACCAGTGGAGAACTTGCAGAGGTTGGAAGGTTCATTTTGGAATGCCATTCTTTTACCAAGTGTAATGCAACCTCATCATATCGCATTGCAGTTTTGATGGCTACATACTGCATTAACACACCATCAAAACCACTTCCACGACTGGCAACAGAAGCTTTTTCTATCTGATGAATTGCAATCGAATGAATAAGAGGGTACACAAGTTTAGAAACAAACACACCTGGCGAAGCTGTCTAACTGACAAGGTAGGCCTACAGCAGAGGTAGGGCCTCTCCAAACTCGGTATACTTTGTTCATCGAAAGAAACAAGCTTGAGGTTTATGGTTAACTGAAATAACAAAGAATATATTAATTACCACGACAGGGAACTTTTTTCTAAGAAGTTTTCTGCGCCCCCCCCCCACAAAAAAAAAGGTTTGTGATGTAATTGTGACTCTGGTGCAATAAATAGTTTGTGCTAATTTTGAACCCAGAAATAGTATTCATAGTTCCTTAAGACTAAAAATCATTGCCAAAATCTTCTTTACCTCATCATCATTTTTCTCCAAGTTCCGCAGATAATCAGCCAGTTTTGAGAGGCGGCTGTTACGAGCATTTTTACCATTTCCACCACTCATACTTCCATATCTTGTGTGACTCCGCATGCCACCTTTGCCCCAGGCAAGCCTTTCTGAGCTGCCAACAAGTCCAGCTGATGCACCCATGGGTTCTCTATTCACTTCAGAATCATTCTCATCGCCACCTCCATCTCCACCAGCAGTTGCTGGAGAAGGCTGAGAAAATCTAGCTCCTCCCCATCTTTTGCTTCTTTTTGGTCTGACTTCTGTGAGCTCATCAGCAGAAGATGAATCTTTGCTTCCATCATTACCATTCACATCCTCATTGTCGTCAGATCCTTGACTTTCAGCAGCACTTCGATAGTTTCTCTTTCCCCTCAAAGGAACATTTCGATAGCCCCGTGATCTCCTAACAAATGCAGCTGCTGTGGCTTTAGCTGTTGACCGCTTCTTACCTAAAGCTTCTGCTTGCCGTCGAAAAGTCTGGGCAATGGAAGCTTGAATCTATTCAAATATGGCTAAACATGAGAGCCTTGAAGTAACAAGTAGAAAATGGGAGACATCTAGCAGTTCTGCTGGACAACAATCCCAAGTGATACTACAAACTCAGATTATCAACATCAATAATTCAGTGGCCACAATTCTACTCTATCACAAGGCACTGTAATGTTTGAAATAATAGAACACATTTACGCTAGGTGTCCACGTACAAAAAAAAATGCATTTTTGTTGGGGTAAGTAAAAAAACGAAGGCATTTATCATCTAAAGTTTCAGGAATTTCTATCCCTGTCGTTACAATCACAGATAATGGCTGCGTTACAAGAGAAAAAAAATGATTTCCCCCCTCTTCTGCTTTCTTTGGTGCCCCAGAACTAAAACTCAAAAGGACTAACATTTTTTTGATAAGTAAAAAGGACTAACATTGAGGTATTAAGATAAATGGATGTGTGCATTGTGCGCAGGGCTTCATAGCTAAACTTTGACAAGTTTACCTGCTTGTTGCGAGCCATTTCTTCTTCATGGAAAGCCAATTCCTAGGGCAGGTGCACAATAATGAGTGCTTGACATTAGAAAATGATACAGTATATTAAATTGTAACATTAGATGCAAATATTTTGGCCAAACATACCTCTTCCTCGTACTTGTCAATATCTGGATACAAAGCTGCAATTAAGGCATCATAGTTCGGATCATCTCTCAAGGAACGACGACTAGCACAATGTGTCCGGCAGGCAGGGCACTCATTATTGCTGCAGTGAATAACAACTACCAACTAAGAAACTTATATATAGCTTATATACAAAATTCTGCATAACGTTGTAAGATCCTCGTCAAATGACACTACATATGAAGTTTGATCCCCATGTTTATGAAATCCACTATAGATAAGAATAATAGATAGATTACATACCCTAGCCGCATAGATTTGTCAATGCATTCCCTACAGAAGCGATGCAGGCACTCCATTACAGTTCTAGTTTTCCGAATGATCCCTACAGATGTGGATATAGGGAAATTAATGTTTTCATGTTCTTGCAGAATTGGTTATATCTGAAGGAACAGGAGTCATGCAACATAAAATAAAATAAAATAAAAGCTGACAGACTTTCAAGCTCATAGTCTGCAGCCAAGAGCAGAAACAAAACATTTTAGACAGTTCAAAAGCTCTACAATTTAAATTGACTAACCAGAGGCTAGGCCCTTGAAAGAGAGAAATGGTAAATGAGGACCAACTATGATACAGTAACTAAAGACACGCCAATGCTGTAGTTGTTCAACATTTTTCAGAACATGGCCCAAAAAAGAGGGGAGTGGTAAACTATACAAGAACGAGTCGATGCCGACCATATGCTTCTGTGGCTTTAGTTGAGTTCAGTTGATTTGATTGCATATTTTGTAATAATTCGTGTCTAAAATGAGTGCTCTGATAAGCATTCAGTAGTGATCCAAAGCAGTGCCGAATCAATTACTTCACAACTACATCCATCACATGAAGAGAAACCATACTTCATCCTCTGGACCCCAAGTATCCCGGTCTCACTTAAGAGCATAAACTTTGCATTGAATTTTTTCAGTCCACTCACAGACCTGCCTATCACTGTTACTTATGGAAGACTAAAACGCAATTAAGGAATACAGACTATTTTCCAGTTACAGCACTGACAGGAAGCTCACCAACTGCAGTTATGCCACTGCTACTTGAGGATTAACATGCCTTTTGCTCTCTGTTTTACTTCGGTTACACATGCATGTGAAATTTCATACGTTGATTCATTGAAATTTACATGGTCAAAGAGAAGATCATCAGGCGTCTGAAGCAAAATACAGTCATTGTCAAAGAAGATAACCTCATAGATATATTATCTAGCTAAGGGCACTGTCATGGATATAATATAGTAAACAGAGTAGTCTACACAAGTCTGCATTTGGGACAGAAGCTATTCTACAGAGATGCATTAGATTAGCCAGTAGCTCCCATATGGTAGTTACTATTTGGTGGAAATATCCAGCATATAGTAACCACCAAAATATCAGGCATTGGCCAGCTGTTGGAAACACTAGTACGTATATATATTAAGTAACACCATTTCAATGTCATGAAAGGGGTACACAACACTAGACATTATTGATGTCCCTTCTGTGAGGAAAAAAAAGGTCAAAATGATGTCAACATGTAACCAGTAATCTTCTCAATGCTTGAATAGTATGCCAGACATATCTCTAGGTTAGAAGCAAGCATATATGACAGGGAAGTGTCCGTTTTGACAAAAAGAAGAAGAAAATGACATAATCATACCTAGACAGATTGGACATTGCACTTCCTTCCGTATATCTGACAGTTTCACTGCAATGAATCTGTAAACAAACAGAAAAACCAATAATGTCACAATACAACGTTAATTGATATACATGTTTGCTTGTTAAATTCATTTCATACTCAAGAATGTTTCATAACACTTAGTGGCAGATACACAAATGAAAAAAAAAGGTGTATTTATTGATTGGAAACTCAGTAAAGGAAACTGTTTGCTTCTGCTTAACCCCACTTCCCACCACCCCAAGTGACCAAAAGAGGACCAGCCTCTCACAATGCTTGTATTTCTCTATTAAATGGGATTCCACTATATTTTAGTAAATATAACCAACACAATCCAGTTAAGCATCATATGTAAATGACTTGGAAAAAAAAAAGTAACCCAACTAACCTGCAGCACTATGAGAGACTGCTTCTCGTCACCGGCTATTTCAAAATGCAACTAGATGTTACACTATTATACACTATTATCATGCATCTCATTACACCTATAAAGATAACCAAAGATAGAAAGGATGGACTGGTGCTTTTTCCAGACTCTGTACAAATCACCTCAACTATGTGATTCAGTCAGCAATTTTATATATACTGTCCTAGTAAAATAAAAAATGTCAATACCACAGTTGATGCTTCATATCGAAGCAACTTTCTTACATACTTTCGTTTTGAAAACAATTAGCAAGGAACTGATGATGAGTGAGGTAATATTACGAAGGAGGTTAATAGCATTGTGTAAACCAGAGAGACAAGGAGTGACGTGATCTTCAAGGTCTGAACAAAGGATTTTGAATGTGTTGGGATAACTTATAGAGCCCGAGGTAACATGGCAGCTTCCAGAAAACAATATTTAAGAAAGTCAAATTGCTTGTCACTTGCCTCGACAGAATTCGGAGGAAAGGCTCTCTTGCAATGCCAATTTGAATCACAGTATCTAGCATTGGTGTTTCCTTTGGGGCCCAGAAGCCCCTCTTGACTCAAGATTTATGTGGAAGAATCTAGACGAGGGCAAAGCCATCTTAATTACTGTGTTGAACAGCAAATTGACAAACAAAAGGTTGTTTCCGGCCAATTTTCAACCATCATGGCTCCACTACAAGTATCAGTTTACTGAGAGGACACAGACTCAATACTTTCTGGAAAAAATATGACTTTTGCGTGTTAGATTTAGCATATCACAGATAGAGGAACACTTTGGATGTCATAATCATCTGACATGTCAAATTATCTTGCGCGAGATATAGATAATAGATCAAATAGTGTTCACAGAATGTTTTGGAATCTCAGACTTGGACAATAGTGACCAGGTGGATGCAATTTTTTTTGCCTGATTCAGGTAGACTTGTTCTAACAAATTAATTTTGTTTTTTCTTCTTAAATTGAAACCAAGTTGTTGAGTCATGAAGAAGACCATAAAATGTAGGTGCATATCAGAGTTCTTACAAAAATACCAATCAATTCACAGTTCAACTTGGTTCAGTAATGCCTCACTGTTGCACTAAACGAGTCACACGCAAAAGATTAGCCTAATCCAGCCGAGGTTTCAGACCATAAAAATGTAGGTGCATATCAGAGTTCTTGCAAAAATACCAATCAATTCACAGTTCAACTTGGTTCAGTAATGCCTCACTGTTGCACTAAACGAGTCAAACGCAAAAGATTAGCCTAATCCAGCCGAGGTTTCAGACGAAGGGAATGCACAGTCAGAACAGCAATGCGCGAATAGCTCTTACATAGCAGATGGCAGTAAATGGCAGCTCCCGTAGAAAAAAGCACCATGTTTGAAGACTTGGTAATTGAAAAGAAACCCAATAATCCGTTACTCAGAATGAGAACAATACCGAGCCTTCTTAGTCTTAGCCTTAAAAAAAATGTAAAGCCTTCTTAACCTTGAAAAAATTTAATCACCTATATTTACCAAGAAACCAGTACTTGAGGTACTCAATTATAAGCTGGACATTTTAACCAAGTTCCCCACCAGTCTGCAAGGATCATGTTCAGCTAAATGCACAAATGCAATCAATACTATGATATGTTCAAAAGATCAATGATAAGCAGCCACATGCAAATGTTCGCCCCAGAGGCGAAATCTCATTGCCAAGCTGCTACAGAGGCTACCATGCAAGTAACTATTATATGCATATACAAATTCCAAGAAAATCACCGCGACCGCGATGATCCAAACCCGAACTCCACCAACCTCGGTCGAACTCGACGCAGTAGCGTTCGCGATGGCAGAGCAAGTGGAGCAATACCCATCTCAGACTAACCACAAACCATGACCATAAACATTGAAACACACTCAAAATTATCAGTCGCCAAACACCCATGTAGCACTTCCTCGAGAAAATATTTGTTGAATACAATTATACAACAGAGAAGCAGTTCCACCGTACAAAGCACGTAGATCCTAGATCAAAACCAGCATTCGCACAACTTGAAGATCTATAATTCACTCAGATACAAACACACATCCCACCGAAGAAAAAAAACTATCAGAACGAGTAACAGAAAGAGAGAACGTACTCGTCCTTGTTGTCCCCGTTGCTCGACGAAGGGCTTCGATCAGATTCTGAGAAAACAAAGGACAACATTAAGCAAACGAGCAATCCAAAATTTCGAACAAACATGCGTGAAAGCGGGCTCTCTTTCGTGGTGGAAATCTTCCTGGTTCCATGTGAGGTTATTTTGGGCAAGCCAAAGTAAACCACGTACCCTCTGCAACCTCGGGGTGTTCATGGTGGTCTCTGTGGTTGTCTAGGACGGGATCATCCTCCGCCACATCGAGAGCTCGCTTCTGCGCCGGCATTGCTTTTGTTCCAAGCAAAATCCAGCGACTATGGAGGAAAAGTTTCTATATGCTAATGGAATTGGTAGTTGCTGTGGTTAGAGAGAGAGAGAGAGAGAGACCGAAAGAGAGAGATGAAGGTGGCGCAGTGTGGGCCTGTGGCTTCGGAAGACCTGACCTTCAGAGAGAGAGCGAGGCGGAGGGGTAGAGAGGCAAGCGAAGCTCGTGGAGTTACCGATATTTATTTATCCGAGTAGAAATTTCTCAGATATTATTATTGTAATGCCCCGCTGGTGTACGCTGGAGATCAACACAGCCTACTCGCTTAACCTACACGTGTTAGCTTCGGGGGTATTTTCGTACCGTGCATGTTCAGGACCCAAATGAAAATAAATTTTTTTTTTTTAAAAAAATAGCTGTTATATCATGTATGCCTGCAAGTTTGAGATTGTCCGAAGATAAGAGGCAGTACGAATCACTCTGAATCTGAACTACTATTTGGATGCGTTGTTTGGGTGCAGAGCATCTATTACGCACATGATTTTGGTTTCCTTGCCCCCCTGTGTACAGAAGTTTCATGTTTTCTGGTCAAATTAAGAGCAATGGCCGGCTGACGGTACGACTACGGCCAGTATGCTTTTAAGGGCGATCTCTCTCTTTCTCTCTGTTATAAACAAATACGAACAACTACAAAAAGCTTCCAAGGATCAAGGAGTTTTGAACTTCCATCAGGGCCAATAATAAATCATCAGAGGGAGTCTTGTTGTAGAAAAGCGGCGATAAGATGAGATGGAAAAAAAGGCATTTCAATAAATTTGTGATGCAGTTAGTCTAAGAAGAAATTTCTGCAAGAAGACAACGAATGGTTTAGATGATGATTGGAATAAGTTCTTCTCGGTTACGATCTTGATTATGACGAGTGAGCAGCTTTGAGCTTCTTTCTTCTTTACAAGCAAATATGGCGCGGGGGGGGGGGGGGGGGGGGGGGGGGGGCTGGCTTCTGAGGGTCTTTCTCATTGTCTTATCATTCTAGCTCCAGGCTACTCATGGGGGAGAATGGAGATCGCAGGAGATAAGAATGATTTACGGAGATGTTGCTGAAAGATTGATATTGGTTATTTCGATCAGTGAGTATCTGCAAGAATTCCAGCTATTGAGTTAAAAAGGCAAACTCTGCAAAATATGAATCTATCGTTTATAATATTAGACATACTGTTATGATAGTTAGCTTATTGTTACGATAGAGATCAGTTAGTCAGTTAGTTATTTAGTTAACAAAGTTTCTAGTTTCTTTACTTGTATATAAGGACTCCTCTGTATTCAATATTAATACACAAGAATTCATTTTATTCAAATCCAATATGGTATCGGAGCGAATTTTTTTGCTTCCGCACTTCTAACTTTCTTTTCTCTGTTTCTTTCCTCCAAAAGAACATGCCTACTTCTGTTTCAGACCACCCTCTTTCTTCCGCTCCACCTCCTGTACAAATTCAATCTCCTGATCTCGATCCTCCACCTCGAACCTTTTTCAATCCTTCTATGGATGATAATCCATCCAATCCTCTCTTCCTTCACCATGCTGAAAATCCTGGTGCCATTCTTGTCTCCCAGCTCCTCCTTGGTGCTCAGAATTTTTCCACATGGCATCGATCGATGAGCATGGCTCTCACAATCAAGAACAAATTTGGATTTGTCAATGGTACAATTCCTAAACCTGCTTCAGACAGTTCTTCTTTTTATGCTTGGGATCGATGTAACATGATGGTCACCTCTTGGCTTCTCAATTCCGTCTCCAAAGACATTGCTTCTTCTGTTATGTATGTTGACTCTGCACAACATATTTGGAATGCTTTGCGAGAACGGTTCACTCAGTCTAATGGTCCAAGAATCTTCCATACTCGCAAGAATTTTGCCACTTTAGTCCAAGACAACACTTCTGTTACTACATACTTCACCAAACTCAAAATCTTTTGGGATGAACTTCAAACTTTTTGTCCTATTGATCCATGTGTGTGTGGATCTGAATGCAAGGCTACGAAGTCTGTACTTGCTGCTCAAGAAAGAGAGTTTATCCTTCAATTTCTCATGGGTTTAGATGAGAAATTCTCTCATGTTCGTGGTCAAATTCTGCTGACTGACCCCCTTCCTCCTATTAACAAGGTTTTCTCCTTGATAGTTCAAGAAGAAGAGCAGCTTGGTACCAAGTCAAATCTGATTGACTTTGCTGTCATGGCTCTCAAACGTGAACCTGCTTATAGCCTTGGCCATAAACCAGTCAAACCTCTCTGCACACATTGTGGTAAACCTGGCCATACAATAGAGAAGTGTTATAGACTTCATGGGTTTCCTCCCGGCTTCAAGTTCACTAAGGGTCGACCTATTGCTGCTCACAATGCCACTAAGGATCCCGAGGATCAGTCACTATCCAAGTTTTCTAATCTTCAAGAGCAGTGTCAAAGTTTAATTTCATCTCTTCAAAATCAGTCCTTTATGTCTTCAATTCCATCATCTGTGAATCATGTTTCCATTCCTCAACCCCTCCAATCTTCACTTACTTCGAATTTTTCAGGTACTATTAGTTCCTCATCTGATCATTTTTTGTCACAATTATCCAATCAGCATGCTTCCTTTCCTTCAACATCTTGGATTTTGGACACAGGTGCAACAGATCATATGATCTGTTCCCTGGATTTTTTCACTACTGTTCCTTCCAAAATTCAACTCAAAATTAATCTACCTAATGGTGCACATGTCACTGCCACTCACATTGGTACTATCATTTTCACTTCTGGTATCACATTGACCAATGTTCTTTATATTCCCAATTTCTCTGTTAATCTCATATCTGCCAGCAAGCTAACATCTGATTCTTCTTGCTGTTTAATTTTTCTTCAAACTCATTGCTTTATACAGGGCCTTACTCCTTGGAGGACGATTGGAGTTGCTAAGATCACAAAGGGCTTATATCATTTACTGCCACATTATGCGACTGTTTCTGCTTCTAGTAATTTTTCTTCATGTAATCTTAGTTCCAAAACTCTTCCTTTTTTGTGGCATTGTCGATTAGGCCACATTTCTGATTCAAGATTACAGCTTCTCAAGTCTATTTTACCTGCTAGTTCTAGTTCTTCTATGTGTACTCCTTCACCTTGTTCTGTTTGCCATATTAGTAAACAAAAACATCTTTCTTTTCCTGTCAGTACCTCTCGGGCATCTTCTCTTTTTCAGCTTATTCATTGTGACATATGGGGTCCATTTCCTCATACTTCATATGATGGCTTTCGATATTTCTTATCCATAGTAGATGATCACTCTCGCTGTACATGGATTTACCTTATGAAAGCTAAATCTGATACCCGCAAGTATATTCCAGTTTTTTTGTCAATTAGTTGAGACTCAATTCCAAACTTTTGTTAAGACTATAAGGTCTGATAATGGTTTAGAGTTCCGTATGACAGATTTCTTTAATCAAAAAGGAATTCTTCATCAAACCAGTTGCCCTTACACACCACAACAAAATTCTATAGTCGAAAGAAAGCATCAACATATATTAAATGTTGCTAGGTCTCTCCGGTTTCAAGCTCACCTTCCCATTTCTTTTTGGAGTGACTGCATACTCACAGCAGTGCACTTAATTAATCGAATTCCTACACCCCTTCTCAATAACCATTCTCCTTTCGAACTCATTTTTCAGAAGCTTCCCAATTACAATCTCTTAAGAACCTTTGGTTGCTTAGCTTTTGTCTCAACTAATTCTCATTGTCGAAATAAATTTGAACCTCGGGCTGTTCCATGTGTGTTCTTAGGATATCCTAGTGGTACAAAAGGTTACAAACTTCTTGATATTACTACTCATCAGATTATAATATCTCGACATGTTATTTTCTATGAGTCTATCTTCCCTCTTTCTAAGCAAATTCATACTTCTAGTACTCCTAATTTTCTGCAGCATGTTGTCCTTCCTAGTTCTGATAATCCTATCCTTGATAACCACTTATGTACACCACTAATTTCCTCTGCTAATGACCTCACAAATACACACTCAGATCCTTCACCCGATATTCTCACCTCTCCTTCACATGATATATCTACTTCTCCCATCTCAACATCCTCTCCAGATATTATCCTCAATACTTCCCCAACTTTATCTGATGTTTCTTCATCTGATTCTCCACACTTTATACCACCTATTCGAAAATTTTCTAGAATCAGAAAGCAGCCTACTTATTTGCAGGATTATCATTGTCAAATGCTCTCACCTTCTGATAGCAGCTCCAATTTCTCCTCGGTTCCAGGTTCTATTTCTCCTCCTCTTTATCCATTGTCTTCATATCTCTCTTATTCTCACTTGTCTTCATCTCATAAAACTTTCACTTTAGCTGTCTTTAGTCATTCTGAGCCACGTTTCTTTCATGAAGCTATTAAGGTCCCTGAATGGAGAGAGGCAATGAAAGCTGAAATCACTGCACTTGAACTTAATAAAACTTGGGTTTTAACTGATCTTCCTCCTAACAAAACAGCAATTGGATGTAAATGGGTCTACAAGTGTAAGTTTCGAGCTGATGGCACCCTTGAACGATACAAAGCAAGGCTGGTTGCTAAAGGGTATAATCAGCAGGAGGGTATTGATTATTTTGATACCTTTTCTCCTGTTGCAAAACTGACCACCGTGCGTTGCTTGCTAGCTTTAGCTGCTGTACATCATTGGGAGTTACATCAATTAGATGTCAATAATGCTTTCCTTCATGGAGAGCTTGATGAGGAAGTATTCATGAAGTTACCTCCTGGTTTTTCTCATCCTAATGATCACCGAGTATGTCGATTGACTAAGTCCCTTTATGGTCTGAAACAAGCCAGTCGACAGTGGTTTCAAAAGTTCTCCAACACTCTGCTGACTTATGGATTCAAACAATCTTCATCTGATCCTTCTCTCTTTATTAAATCTGATGATTCTATTTTTCTGGCACTTTTAGTTTACGTTGATGATATTGTCATTGCAAGCAACTCTTCTACTTCGGTTGCTGCCTTAAAGTCTTGGCTGGATTCCCAGTTTAAGTTAAAGGATTTAGGTCCTTTGAAATTCTTTCTTGGTCTTGAGGTGGCAAGGTCCAAAACTGGAATATCCTTATGTCAACGTAAATACTGTCTTGAAGTGATTGAAGATGCAGGTCTGCTAGCATCTAAGCCTGTTCAAGTTCCAATGGATTCTTCTTTAAGACTTAACAAGTCAGATGGCGAGCTCCTTGAGGATCCCAGTTCATACCGCAGGCTAATAGGCAGATTGTTATATTTAACAATTACTCGGCCTGAGATTTGTTTTGCCATTAATACTTTGAGTCAATTCTTATCTCAACCACGGGTACCTCATCATACTGCTGCTATCCAAGTCTTAAAGTATCTTAAAGGTTCTCCTGGTCAAGGGATTTTCCTATCTAGTTCATCTTCCATCCAATTAAAAGCTTTTTGTGATGCTGATTGGGGAGCTTGTCCAGACACCCGCAGATCAGTCACGGGTTTTACTATTTTTTTGGGAGATTCTTTGATTTCATGGAAATCAAAGAAGCAACATACAGTTAGTCGATCCTCTGCTGAGGCAGAATACCGATCTATGGCACTGACATATTGCGAATTGCAGTGGCTGGTTACTCTTCTTCGTGATTTTTAGATTTCTCATGACAAGCCGGCTCTTCTCTTCTGTGACAGCAAGGCTGCCTTACACATTGCAGCCAATCCCGTGTTCCATGAACGAACCAAGCACATAGATATTGATTGCCACCTAGTTCGTGACATGGTCCAGCGTAAACTGATCAAGACTTTTCATGTTTCTTCAGACCATCAACTAGCTGATTTGTTGACTAAACCTTTGTCATCTGCTCTGTTTCATCGTTTAGTTGCCAAGCTTGGACTGTTAAATATTCACAGTCCAGCTTGAGGGGGGCTATTAGACATACTGTTATGATAGTTAGCTTATTGTTACGATAGTTAGATCAGTTAGTCAGTTAGTTATTTAGTTAACAGAGTTTCTAGTTTCTTTACTTGTATATAAGGACTCCTCTGTATTCAATATTAATACACAAGAATTCATTTTATTCAAATCCAATATATAACAAAAGTTTGAGTAGGTAAAATTCATTATTTAATTATAATATTTAATAATCTTGCTCATGGTCTCGAGGCAGCCGTTTAGATTTAGAAATCTCCTTTTTTTAGTTAGACATGTTTGGAGAGGGACTAGGCCCCGAACCCCACAGGTTGAGCTGAGAGACATTTTAGCGAGCTGCAGGACACTGCCTCTTCTACTCATGATCTATTATTGGGATGGGTCTCTTTCCATGTAATTTTCTTTTAGGGGAAACATTAGAGTATGATCTATACTTATGGGCAAGAGATAAGAATGTTCAATAGAGATGTTGCTGAAAAATTGATATTGGGTGAACTTTATTAATAACCCATAGCTTCAGGAGAGAAAATTCGAACAATTCCAACTATTTGGATGCTTTTGTATTTCTTTGATGGTCTGCAGCCGGATTGAGAAATTTGCTTTTTCGTTAGACATGTTTAGGAAAGGACTAGGCCCCGAACCGGCGAACCCCACAGGGCACAGGCGGCGCCGAGAGACCTTTACACCTTTAAGCGGGCTGCAGGACGGACGCTGCTTCATGATCTATTATTTAGTCACACCTCCTGTTGGAATAGGTCTCTTTGCATGTAATTTTCTTTTATCCAACGAGGCAACGACACGCAGTAAATAGATAAGGTTAGAACCATATTTTAATACATTTATAATGGTGCTCAAAAAACGACAAAAATGTTCCAAACATTGTTTGTAAGCTGCTTGGGGAGTCGGTATTCGGGAATTTGTCACAACATTAATTAATGCCTGCATTGAGAGTAGACAATAGACATCGTGGTTTAGGCTATATTAAGAAGTTGATATGTCCTTGGCCTAAAATATAATGTTTTTTTTTTTGCTTATCCAAGCCGGGATGGAACTACGGGGCTTTTGAATTGGATACTCCTATGTATATATTGATTTATTAAAGCTAATAAATAAACATCAACAGCATGTGCATGCTAAGAGGTCAACAAGAAAAATATAAACCGCGTTTCAGTAGTCCTCCACATATCATTTTTCATCCATAAAATATGAGAGATTGGGGAACTGGTCCTCATGCTGTCTATTCCATCGTGGACTTTTCTTCGGCGTATGCTGCCTCGGACACGCTGTGATTTTTGTTGTGTAAATTTGTGGTTTCTCTTAGTAATGAGATGACCCAACAAAATTAATGTGGTCAAAAGCAGGCATATATGGTGTCCAAAACCTTGATTGTATCATAAGCTCAAACAATGTCGGCCTAACTATGGAAGGTGATAAGAGGGGTAACTGGTCTTCATGGGTTTGTAGCATAGTGGGCACTTCTAACAAAGATCCCTTCTTTTTTTTTTGGCATTTTTCAAGAAAGATTATTAGTTTTGGTACGTTTACTTTACTTATAAAAAAAATCGAAATTTATATTATATATTTAAAAGAGGTTGAATTCTTACTTTTCTCATGTTAGAATCCTCTTTCTAGAGCTGCACAATGCCACCGGAAAATTCCGGTGGCACCGAATTGCCGGTGCCGGTTTGGATTTTTGCAATGAACCTGGTGGTATTCCCGGTTCCCGGGTTACCCGGCACCGGGATCCGGGGAACCGGGAACCAGGATTTTTTTTTAAAAAATTTCGTTTAGTTAACCCTCCCCCATTCCTCCCCTGCGATGTGCGACCCGCGTCCCCCAGCCCCCTCTGTGTTTTGCCCAGCCTCTCTCTCTCTCCCTCCCCTCCCTCTCCTGCCGACCACCACTCTTGCAGCTGTCGCGCCTCTCGTCGCCGACCACAGGTCCCCTCGTTCTCGTTCTCAGTGGCAAAGTGGCAGCGTAATTCGAATGGGTACCAAAGCAGGTAGAGATGGAAATCCCTAATTTTTAAACTTGTGCTTTTAAATTACTTGAATCCCCGAAGGCTTTAATCCTATTGCAACCAGTGTTCATTAATGTGTTAGTGTATTTTTTTGTGATGTCCGACGAGTTCACTTCATTTGTACTTTGATAGCTGGAACCGGGTTGTAATTGAGGGATTTTTTGGAATTTGGCGGGCTTATGTTAGGACCTTATATCCATCGAATTGTTTGGTAGGAACCTGCTTTTGGATTTTTTGTGATGTCCGACGAGTTCACTTCATTTCTACCCCTTGATATTCTCTGGGTAGTCTTGTGGTTTACTATTTGAGACCTTTGTTTAACCGTTCTCTCTGCTAAGACAATGTATGTGTGAATTTATTGGCTATTGTAAAGCCCCAGTACGTTGATCACATTCCAAAAGCAGTCCAAGGCAATGTAGGGCAGGTGTTAGACCAAAAGGATGAGAGAGACATGAAATCAGAACTTTGTGCTGATCTTGAGCTTAACCAGGTTATAGAGCGTAACGTAGGGGATTTATCAGAATGAGAGTTTCAGAGATTTTCTATTGTTGTTGTTGCTGTACAGAATGCTGAGATATATATGTTTAATGAGCCTTCAAGTTATCTTGATGTGAGACAGAGGCTAAAAGCTGCTCATGTTATCCAATCTTTGCTTAGGACTCACAGGTTTTGATTTCTCTAGTCTTTTACTGCTCATGATCTTCAACGCTTGTTTGTAATACTATTCAGGCTTTTGATAATGATAATCAGACTACTTAAATTTTATGTTTCAGCTATGTAATTGTTGTGGAGCATGATCTTAGTGTCCTGGATTACTTGTCGGATTTCATTTGCTGTTTATATGGGAAACCAGGAGCATATGGGGTTGTAACCCTTCCCTTCTCAGTCAGAGAAGGCATCAATATCTTCTTGGCAGGGTTTGTTCCAACAGAAAATTTACATTTTCGGGATGAATCTCTTACCTTTAAGGTGACTTATTAGTCTTGTCAATGTAGGGCCCTTTGATTTGGCTGTACTTTTTTATTAACTTTCTTGTGTGCTCTAGGTTGCTGAGACTCCACAGGAAAGTGCTGAGGAAATTGAGACTTCACTATGTCCAAAACTCAAGGAAATTTCAGGCTTCGTGTTCTTGAGGGTGAATTCACTGATTCTTAGATCATTGTGATGCTGGGTGAGAATGGGATAGGGAAAACAACTTTCATTCGATTGCTGGTACTGTTTCTTTAATCAGTATGGTTCCTTGTCATTTTTATCTGTTTATGTGATTATAGATAACCTGGTTCTTCAGAAGATGAGTTATCCTGTTGGGTAATCTGCAGGCTGGTTTATTGAAACCTGATACTATTGAAGGTTCTAATGTGGAGATACCTGAGTTTAATGTTTCTTACAAGCCCCAGAAGATCAGCCCGAAATTTCAGTCCACTGTCAGACACTTGCTACATCAAAAAATTCGTGATTCATACATGCATCCTCAGTTTGTGTCAGATGTGATAAAGCCTCTTCTTATTGAACAATTAATGGATCAAGAAGTTGTGAATCTTTCTGGTGGAGAGTTGTAAAGAGTTGCATTATGTCTTTGCCTTGGGAAGGTAATCATTTTTTTTTTGTGTACTTTCTATTAATTTGGGTAAAAATTTACAGACCTAAGTAGTTTTATGTCATGGATTCATTTACTGACACGAAACCTGAAATGTCCCTATTGTGATTCATTTATTTGTTTCTCTTATGATTTTTCCTAAGTAGTTTTAAGCCTAATATGAATGTAGGATAACCGGAAACCGCCACTGCTAAGGGCCGGTTTTTGCCCTTAACGGTGTAGGTGTAGGTGGTAATTTTTTGAAAACCGGCCTACCCGGTGTACAACCCTACCTCTTTCCACTGAGCTCACTTTCTTCTCGGTCAAAGACAAAATGTAGGACTGGTGCAACAAATCATCAACGAGCTAAAACATGCTTTTTCAATGCCGGAGCCCGCATTATAATTAATTGGGTCAAACTCTTAAGAAAATTTAAAGGGATTGGGGTGGGCTGCTTAGGTTTAAGGGGGACGATCTGAAATTTATTAGGCATCAAGGGGACAAATCTTAAAAAATTAAAAAAATTAAAAAATTTATATATAAATTTTTTTTTGGGGGAGCCAACCGGGGCAATGGCCCCTGTTCGCCCCCCTCTTCCGCCTGTGCTTTTCTAGACCGCAAAATTTTCCTTGAGTTATGTCTCAATAGATAAGATATTACTACCACTAGCTTCGATCTTACATACAAACATTCCTCCAAAAATACAAAGACCCAATAACCATGAGTAAGAGATAGATTTGTTTTTTTATCGGTGTCTAATTAATTTAATGTTGTCATGATATGTGAATGTAGAAAGAACACCCCTCCCATGTGGACGAATTGGTTTGAGATATGCTTCCAAATCAGTTGCAGTATATGTCTATGCTCCTCGCTGGCTCCAAAGTCCGTACTGGGTAGGACACTAAATTGGTGCCCAACTTCTTTTGTTACTTGAAAAAAAAAAGCTACAAAATATCTGCCAATAGCCTCGTATTACCTTTCCCTATTCTCATTTTTTTGAATAGAGGTAAGAAATCACTCCAGAGATAATAGAAGTGAATTATGATCCCCTGTATTTTTTGAAAGTAATGTTCCAAATAGGCTCGTTAAATTATAAGCGTGATTTTTTGAAATTTTATAGTTAAGATCTTAACATATCAAACAGGCTTAATATTCCTGTTGGTCTTTGGGGTTAACTTTTTTTTTTCTCAATTTGATCCCTATGATTCAATTTGTTCCACACTAGTCCCTAAACTATTTTCACATTTTGCATCCAGTCCATCCGTCAAATACTTTAATGAGAAATTCGAACGTGGCAGATGAATGCCACCTCATATGCGATGAAATAACGACACTTGTTCTCTATTTTTTTTTCATTTTCCACAAAATCACAAAAAAAAACCACGTCGTTAAAAATTCAAAGTAACATCGGTAAAATTAATGGGCAAAGTTGTAAATTTCTACTACTGCTCATGAGACTCGCGAGTTCCTCAAAAAATGGGAAAGGGGTTTCCAAGATTGGAGCTCTCAAGTGCTTCCCTAGTGATGATGAGGAATGTGTTGGAACTTTCGCGGAGGTTCTAGTTAGACCCAGATGGATTTTCCAGCAGTGTGAAAAGGTCTTTTGGAGTTTAGGGTTTAGTGATGGTACTATGAGCTGGGTTTTAGAAGATTTTCCTGCCATAGTTATGATGAATGAGAGGGAAATTCAATGACATGGTTTTTTTTGTGGAAAATGGAAAAAAATGGGGACACGTGTTGTTATTTCATAGCACTTGAGGTGGCCTCCGTTTGCCACGTTCGAATTTTTCGCTAAAGTTTTGGGCCTGACCCTGACGGATAGACTGGATGCAAAATGTAAAAGAGCCCAATGACTAGTGTAGCACGAATTGAACCCTAGATACGAAATTGAGAAAATGTTAAACTCCAGTAACCAACATGAATATTAAACCTTGAACATTTTAAGCTTACCATATATATGCAATATTTATCATGTTGTTATTACCTATTTCGCTATATTTTATTTAAAAGTAATAAATATTGATACAAATGCACAGCAATAATCGAATCTCAGAATCTTAATTGGAAATTTAAGAAAAATTTCTATCTACCTTCTTTTACACATTGCCCGTCCATCAGATCAGTGATATATTTTTTTTCTTTTTGGTTCCTCCCCTCTTTCCACATATATGGTAAACAGCACAAACTTTTGGCAGCCAGATTCTTAGCTAAAAAAAATAAAATAAAAAAGCATAAGCTTCCTAAATCTAAGCGCGTGGGCGCGTGGGGGAACATCACGTGATACTAGAAGGCTAGAAGCACCGGCTGTCGGTACAGAGCCGCCCGTGGCCACGCCAGCCAAGCTTCAAGCTTCGAAGAAGACAGGCGCTTTCTCAACGGCCTACTAGGAATAAGATGAAGATCAAATTGTAACGACGTCGTCTCAGGAATTTCCCTCTTATCCCCAACTGGCCTGGGAAGTCGCAAACTTCTCCTGGCTCCAAATTCTGGAAAATTTGCACGCACTTTTGAAACAAACAAATCCCACACAAAATACGAACAAATAGCCTCGAAAGCTTCTCACTTGAATTGTCCCACACCATGGCTTCGCCGGACATCGTCGAATTTGCCCGCAATTTCGCTGTCATGGTCAGAGTTCAAGGCCCTGTAAGTGCCACCTCCTCTACACGTACGTTGTCTTCCGTTTCTTTTATTACGTTGCTCTCCTAGCTGGTGGTGGTAACGAAGATGATATTTCCATCATTGATATTTAGGATCCAAAGGGCTTGAAGATGAGAAACCACGCTTTCCACCAATACCAGTGAGTTCAAATTTTCAATCACATCTCTACGACCATGTGCCAAGTTGGTTTTTTATATCATTTATGGGGGGTTGTGGCTCTTTGTGTTTTCATAGATCCGGTAAAACAACATTATCGGCTTCTGGGATGTTACTTCCAGATACCCTTTACGATGCTGAGGTAGCTAAGCGTCTTTACGGCCACGATGATCGGTGCCCGGCATTGGTTCTGACTGTTGCGTCTATTGTTGAGCCTTTCCTAACCCGGGAACATAGAGAGAAGATTGCCGAGGTTGTAATGTTTGTGATATCATATAAATAATTGCTAAGTTTCATCTTCAGGATGGGTTTTTAGTGTATGTCCTTTGGCTTTTGTGCTTTGCAGGGGCGGCCCCAATTGATTCCCGGTGTGCACATTGATATCATGGTAGAGGTATGAAAAAAAATTCATGACAGCTTGTTATTTAACCGGTTGCTGTTGATTTCTTGGGTTTAAATGTGAAATGGTAATGTAATTAATATTTGCAGGGGAAAACGGTGTCTCAGAAGGAGTTGAAGGATTTGGACGAAGGAGCTCCTTGTTGGATAGCTGCACAAGTTCTAACATTAGTAGGTGTTTCATTTATACAATTTGTTGAGTTGGGTTTAAAGGGGCATAAGAGACCACTTAAGTTATTGGATAGTGGTAAAATAACCTTGCGATATATGGATCTAACGTTATCATGTCTTTTACTATGCCTTCTTGGCATTTATTCATTGGTTAGTAAGGATAAATTTTGTTGTCTCCTATGAACTTAATGGCCTGATCATGATAATATGTAGTTTTACGCATAAATTTATTGTACTTCTGAAACTTTGGATGCATGCCATATGCCGTTCAATGCTTATCAAATTTGTAAATTTTGCAGGCTGATATCCCTGCATCTGCTCTTGCTCTTCAATCTCTTACTGAAGCTTCTTTGGGCTCAGCAGAGAATGGATGGGAGTTTGGTTGGTCTCTGGCATCTCATGGTAGTGGTCCTGTGCCTCTTACGGATGCAATTCAAACACAGGTTGGTTAGGAAGAAGGTTTTCAATATGTAATTTTTTCCTCTTTCTAGATTGTTGCATGGAATTAGTCAATTTATTAATTCGCAGTTTAGTCAATTTGTACATGAATACAAGTTCTTATCTTGGATCGAGAATAGAAGTTCCTATCTTAGAAATCTTAGAACAAGAAAGGGAAAATGAGAATCACAAGTGCCTCAAGTAACATCAAACATTGTTTGAATACTTATTGGCTTCGCATGGAGACATTTCTTTCTGACATCTAATGGCATTCCTTGTAGAGTTTAGACAAATTGCGCAAAGTAAAGTTGTTTTCTCATGTCTACTTATTGCCATATTGTACTAAATTTGTTCCTTAAAGATAAATCTGGGTATTCCATTAACATTCTTCGGAGATCCAATTCTGATGATTTGCTAGCATGAGAAGACGCGGTAATTTGAACAACGAGCCAGTAATAGGTATTAGCCAAAATGTGTTATCACACCTTTTTTGGACATTGGGCACTTAGCACTAGTTAACCGCAGTTCTATTGAAGCTTTATATCTTTACCAGCTGCAGTAGAATGTTGAGTTGGAAATGGTGAATGCCCAAAGGAAGTTGTTGTTTGCTTGAGATCGTTTCATTTTTTCTTAGTGGAACTCACTAGGGAATGCAATTCGATCTACAAGTCTTCATCAAAAAATAATTTCCTCTAGATCACTCTCAATCACGATCCACTTCACATACACTCTCTGGTTCCTAAGCACAGTATTTTTGTATTTTTTTTTCGGTTTTTTTTTGGGGGGGGGGGGGTCATAGTATTTAATTCACCTCTTGAATTTATTACTATTTCCTTTTTTTTCTTTTTTACCTTATGTACAAGCAATTTTATAATTCATTCAGATCTAGATGCTGCTAAATCTTTCTTGTAGAGGCAGAGCCATTTGGCAGTGGGAGAATCAGGCAATTTAAGTCTTTTGGGAAAGTCGACAACTAGAGTTGTGATTCTTGGAGTTTCCTTATCTCCTAAGGTAAATTAAACTTTCTGTTTCACCTTCTTCACAAGCATAGCATATCAGTAAGTTCAAAATTTGTCTGTGTAGAATACTGGCATCATTTTTCTGCTGGCAGTTAATGTTTATCTCGTCACTCAATTTTCTATTTATGAGATTGGCTTGGTGACTATTTGTCATTTAGGATGTGCCAGACATCCTTGTATCATCCTCGCGTAAGAGGGGAGATTTTCTTCTGGCAGTGGGTTCTCCTTTTGGTGTCCTGTCACCTGTGCACTTCTTTAACAGGTAGTTTGTCTTTCTATTTATATTATGTTGAAAAGTCTGATTGTCAACTTGCAATGCGAAGCACTTTCCGATCATGTATTGGAGTGAAACTTTCATGGTGAATTTTTGTGAGGTGGCTTCCGTCATTGTTTCTTTCAATTGATAGGTTTTTCACCTTGTAGGGAAGTTCTACTGTTCCCTTTTTAATTTATTTATAAACCCCGTCGTCCTCTATCAATTTACTATTCTTCTATCTGTACAAGTTTCTTTTTGTTTTGAGTTTTTGGCTGTCATTTATGTGCTTTTCATGATGGCTAAAAAATTCCCTTCGTGTCCACTTATCTCCACTCTCAGATTCAGTAGTTCTCCAATCCCCACCCCACTACACGGGATTGTTTATACAAATTGCATGATTTCCATGGTCTGCTAGCTTATCTGCTTAGCAGACTTACCCACACACAAAAGACTCCAACCCCAAATCCTGCCCACTACCTGATACTTATGGTGAATGGAGGTGCCATTTGTCTCACAGATCATTAACTTTTGGGCTTTTGTTGGAAAGAAGATATTCCTTTAGCTGTTGCATTGATGATTAGAAAATGGTCAGCACGACCTTGATATAGGTAGTATTCTCGAAGAATATCTGAAGGCAAGAAGAATGTTCTCATCCTGAGCCTTCTCTTCAACTTCTCCTGTCCAATCCATCATTTGTGTTGCTTTTTTGTTAAGTTGTCATGTTTGTCGGCAGCTGCATGTTGGTTGAGATATGCATAGGTAGATCAAGCTTAAATAGCACTTCCTTCCCTTCCACCAGGTGGATGTGTAACCTAGCAATAAGGAAATCAAGGTTACTCGTCCTTGCTCCCCCCCCCCCCCCCCTCCTCTTTATTTAGGGTGTTTTACAGGTTTTTGTTTTCCTTTAATTTTTTTTTGGTGTTGGGGTGGGGTACTTATCCTTGCAGGACATCAGAAAGGTATGCATGGTGGGAATCTAGTCGCGTGACCTAATTAGTTTTGTTACTCTCTCTCTTATGGCAGTGTACTGTGTGCTTACTTCTTGTGATGCATTAAATTATCCTTTAAAAAAAAATCCCTATTGCTGCCTGCATCAGTATATCAGTGGGATCCATTGCCAACTGCTATCCTCCTACTTCATTGACCACATCATTGTTGATGGCTGACATACGGGGTCTTCCAGGTGTGAACATTTCTTGGTCAGCTTGCTCATTATTCATTTCGATAATTGTGGTTTCTCATTCCTTTTAACACTTAAATCTGTCAGGAATGGAGGGTGGTCCAGTTTTTGGTCAGCATGCAAATCTCATTGGTATTCTAATAAAACCATTACGGCAAAAGGCCAGTTTTGCCGAAGTTCAGGTAACTTCAGAAAATTTCTCTCTTTCAAATAGTTTGAACTTTCTCATAATTAACTCATCATGCAAAACGTTAGCCCTGGGTAACAGCTGGTGGTTCCATGGGAAGCCATTGCAGCTTCTTGCAATGATTTGCTGCTGAAGCAGTCTCAAAGTGCAGAAAAAGGGATTCGTTACAATAAAGAAGACTTGAATGCTGTCCGGAAAGCACATATTACTAGCGGCAAATACTTTGATGGATCCTTCGGCCATGTTCACAAGCATCTAGATTCTTGTCACCCCTCCCAGTTACCAGTGGAGAAGGCAATGGGAGCTATTTGTCTTGTAACTATAGACGATGGAGTTTGGGCGTCAGGGGTTTTGCTTAATGAACAAGGCCTGATTCTCACCAATGCTCACCTGTTAGAACCGTGGAGATTTGGGAAAACTACTGTCAGTAGCGTAAGATTTGAAACCAAAACAGAAAAAGTTTCTTTCCTGTCTGAGGAATTTGCATCTCTTCATGCAAATGGAGTCGATGACAACCTCAAGAGTCAGAGTTTACTGCCAAAGCCGCTGAAGACTGTGACTCGCTCAGTTGGTGATGAGCATGATGGATATAAGAGGAGTTATTCTTATGGAGGCCATAGAAAGATACGTGTTCGCATGGATCATATGGAACCTTGGGTCTGGTGTGATGCTAAAGTAGTGTACATTTGTAAAGGACCTCTGGATGTTGCTCTGTTGCAGCTTGAGCATGTTCCAGATCACCTTTCTCCAATTGTCATGGATTCTGAGTGCCCATCTCTAGGGTCAAAGGCATATGTTATTGGACATGGACTATTTGGCCCAAGATGTGGTATAGCTTTCCTTACCTTATTCTCTGTTTTGGTTGATTTACAAAGCATGGAAATTGAGATATTGCACCGTTTCACATGTTTGGCTTTCTGATAGTCTTATTTATTTTAATGCGTAATCTGAATTTACTTAAAGAATGATACAGTTAATACGACAAGATTTGTTTTGTTCAGACTAGTCTTCACTCTAATTTGCTCCACGATGTTAAGGCATATGACTATCTGTGAAATTTGCTTCTGACTCTCAGTTTCGTGTCGTTTGTACTGGTATTTGACGCAACATTGTTCTAGAGATTGAATTTTTACTTCTAAGTGCCAGAAGGAGGACTAGTTCTATCTCATGGGATTAACGTTTAATTCCTCTATGTTCTTTCGGTATTTTCAACAAAGATTGGAGACAATAGATCGTGTTCCTTTCCATGTATAGATTTTTTTTTATAAGTATAGATTTTAAGACTGTTTCTGCTTTCAAATTCCCATCAGGATTCTTCCCATCTGTCTGTTCCGGTGTGGTAACAAAAGTTGTCAAAGCAAAGATTCCCCACTCATATCCATCCAATCAAGAAGGAAATACACAAGGACACATTCCAGTGATGCTTGAAACAACAGCTGCTGTCCATCCTGGTGGTAGTGGTGGTGCTGTTGTCGATTCAGATGGTCATATGATTGGACTTGTGACAAGGTACAGCGACTGAAATTCTGCAAAACTAAGTCACAGTGGGCTGTTTTTTGGTGTTTAGGGGGGGGGGGGGGGGGTGGTTGGTTGGGGGGGGGGGTTTCCACGCCCATGAAATTAAATAATTCCCTTCCACTCTTTTCGTACCACGGTATGGATTCATGTTGTTTGTGTTTCCTTTCTGGATTTTAGTGTCGATGTTGGAGATCTTTATTTCCCTGGTGGTACTTGGTTTGGTATTATCTCTATCATTTAAAACACGGGAATCAATGGTTGAGATCTATCATTTGACCACTATATAGATTGGTCAAATTTACTTTTCTCATCATCATCATTCAGGTTTTAAGCATGTTTTCTAGTTATAGACTCCTATAAGATTGCTGATTGAATTTTCATTGTTTGATGCAGTAATGCAAGGCATGGTGGAGGAACAGTTATACCACATTTGAACTTCAGCATTCCATGTGCCGCTCTGGAGCCAATATTCAGATTCTCAAAAGGTTATTGAGCTATTGTCCCTCTTAAACATGGGAAATGAGATTATTTTTCTTTTTATTCACATTTCCATGATAATTACAAAATGGTCCATTTCTGTTGTTCATAAAAATTTGACAACCCTAATTTTAACTTCGAAAATTTTAATAGTTCAAGCTCCAGAGCTAATATGGAGTGTAGGCGCTAAAAAGTAATATGTGTTGTCCTGTGGAAATTCAAACAACCACACCAAAACTGAATCCAGCACCGAAAGTGAGAAAACATGAAACTGTGTCCTATTTAATATTCAAACAGTACTCTTTTATATTCTGAAATAAAAAAGTTTATAAACTTTTTTTCGGATAAATAAGTGAGAAAAGAAAGACACAAGTAATAACTTCGTGCATTCATGCCAAGAGGTTTCTGTGCCTCGTGAACTCTTCATTGTAATCACTGGAGGTAGTGTGTCTGGTAGATCTGAATGACTTGGCTTTTTCTCCAAACAGATATGCAGGATCTGTCTATTGTACGAGTCCTTGATCAACCAAACGAACACCTTTCCTCCGTATGGGCATTGATGCCATCGCTCGCCCCCAAGCCCCCTCCTTTGCCTCATCTGCCTCAGTCACTACTAGAAGATAGCACCAAAGTGGTGAAAGGTTCCCGTTTTGCTAAATTTATGGTGGAAAGAGAGGAGTCGCTTAAAAGGTCCATCCAACATGGCAAGGTGAAAAATCTTTCCAACGAGGTTATCCCCAGCAAGTTATGAACATCTGTCGACCTTCTTGTACTGTACGAGAGAGAATCAACGAAGAGAGGGATATGCTCTCCAGTTGCCTATCATGCTATAGGTTTCTGTCTGCATTCACTCTCCCAGCCGGACGAAGATGAATAGTTGGTCGAAAGCTTCTGGGAATTATCATAGTAAAGAAAACTATGGACAGGTGAAGTAGTGGTCCTCTACTCCACACAGTTATGTCTATTGTTTTGTGTGACATATTTCTGAAGGTAGATGAATGTCACAAAGAAATAAATTTGCCTTCTTTGTTTAAACTATGGCTGAATCATAGTTCCATGACGAAGAGAGAGGAGCCATCACAGCCATTCCCTGAGCGCTTTTTTTTCTGGGACCTGTTATGGAGATTCCCTAAACCTGTAAATAAATACTAGTTTTGGATATTATATAATGTTTTATAGCAATTTTAACAATCTTCATTGTTCTTTTTCACCCTCTATAGATTCAATTCGTGCAGCTCTTTGTTGGTTCCAACCTGGCTTAGCACATGCTTAGTGGGTGGGAAAAAATTGGAATCTCCAATCCAATCTCAACCCCTCTAATAGATTCAACATTTCTGTTGCACGCCAAAAAGCTGTGAGCTGTAAGGTTTTATTAATAAATATAAAGTTAACTTGTCTATATCGATTGCTGCAGCAGTAGAAGGCAAGTTGGACTACAAAATTTCCAAAAACACGATTAAGCAAGCAATTTCCAGTTAGTTCCATTAACGAGCTTCAGCCCCAGAGAATATTTCCATATCCTTGAGAGAGTACACGTGTTTTTCCACCAAAACTTTTGTCCACCCGTAATTTTACCAAATAATATAACCCCGTTAAGAAACCCATTTCCGTAGTGACGTAGTCCAATGCAAATCATATCAGAAAAGACAAAAACGACTGTAAGATATATTTGTTTTCATATAAACTAGAAAACCAGTACGTTTTGGTTTTCAGCGCATAGAGATTGTGGAAAGAGTGACAGGGACTCCCATGATAGTCCCTGTGTAGCAACCGTTGAGAGAGTTTCAGAGCGAGAGAGAGGGAGGAAGGAGAAGCGAGTGAGAGAGAGAATGGGGGAAAGTTCCGGTTATAAGGAGTACGTGGCAGGCTTGGTCGCCGGTGTCGCCACTGTCATTACTGGCCACCCCTTCGACACCGTGAAGGTAACTGTGTATGTATGGATTTATGTATTATCTTACACAAACACAAATAAACGTAGGCTACGAACCTAGTCATTGGTACTCCTCTGTTCTGCGAGTTTTATGTTGTATATGTGTTTGATTCGAGTATCAGTACTTTTCTAATTGGATGTCAGATTTAGGAGCTAGAGCGAACATAAACCCAATATTAGCTTGGAAAAATAATGTTTATTTTTTGCTCGAGGAATTGGGTGAATATATAGGGAGTTCTAGTCAAGAATGCTTTTAGAGTTGGGACCCACGTTGCTATTAGCTGAAGTATTCTCTCAATCACATTTGGCACGTTGCTATTAGTTGTGCTTAGCTTGCTATTAGTTGAAAATAGTTAATGAATCTTCAGGAACAAAATGGTGAATTGCTAGAGAGAATTCTATTGATTTCTTGGATGTTGAAGTCAATTTAGAGGTTCAGATAAAAGAAGAAGAAGAAGAAGAAGTCAATTTAGAGGCCCATGTTGAGTGTTCATTTGTGAACTAAAAATGACTGGACTTATTTCGTGTAATAGTTTAGTCTTTTGATCTAAGTAACTCTGTTGATTTAAGAGTCTCTTGTTTTGTTAACTCATTTTAGGTGAAGCTGCAAAAGCACAATACTGAAGCCCGTGGGGTTACCTACAGGAGTGGTTTACATTGTGCTGCTCGGATACTGAAGACAGAAGGAGTATGGTTCTTGAACTTTATCTTGCACGTTTTCTCCATGTGTGCAATATAGGTTGATCAAAGGGCAGAGAAAATATTATGCCGAGTTAAGTGTTTCAACTAGCAACTATAATTAATCATCCTCTAGAGTTGTTATGGTTATATCTGTGTCTGCAATGTTGGTCATGTTCAAGGATTCCAGCTATAACCTTCCTTATTTTGGGTCTAGCTACATTAGTCGAACCTCGTAAGAAGGTGCATCGAAGCCTTCCCATTTCGAGGGAAGTTCGTGGAATAACATATGTTGCATCATGTAGGCAAGTCTAGATGTTTAGCTCTCATATAGCCTATACTATATGTTCCACATTTAGGGTAATCAATAATCCTAGTAGACATCCTAGTGTATGCTTAGGAACACTGACATTCCTCGGAATTTCATAGTTACAGATACAGCAAAACATATAAGGTTTTACATATCCTTTAGGATGAAGAAAATGCCCTCAAATTTAAGTCACAAAAGCATCTCAGCTTCCTCTATTCTTTCCTATGACTAATTGGATACAAAAGCCATAGCTCTGATTGTACCCTTTCAGTGCTGAAATGATTTAGAAAAGGGTAGTGCCACAGCAGTCTTTCCCTCTAAATTATGAAGCAACATTGAAGTCTTTTGAGAATTGTCTATTGGTGGAGATGTGATGCTAATATCAAGAACAAGTTATAGGATTGGTTGCTTTATAGCCTGTAATGCTTGAAAAATGGGATATGTCAAATACAAGAGAGTCTTTTTGTCTAGTTTATATAGCAATCTATGCCAACAATATGCATGAAGCTGTGTTGCCAACTTTTTCCTAAAAAAATAATGTGTGGACAAATTTTGAATTTCTCTGAATGACAAGGTAGATCTCTCCTGAGGGAGAGAGTTGAATCAGGGGCTTGTAGGATTTTTATTTTCCATAACATCTTTTTCTCCTAGAGAGACTAAGTGAAACGTGTTTGACAGATTAAAGGACTTTATAGTGGGGCAACATCATCTTTTGTTGGGATGGCTTTTGAGAGTTCGCTTCTTTTTGGCATCTATTCCCAAACAAAGCAGTCACTGCAGGTTAGCCTTTAAATCTAGTTGGGTAAGCATTTTACTGATTTCATGTCACCGATATGCATCTAGAGAAATGCTTCTGGTAACGACGTGGTTTCAAACCTCAGAGGATTTTGAGGATATATTTCTCCTGAAGTGGTCTTCCATTTTATATATTGTTATAGAACAACTTCTCACTTTTATCTTTGCTCTTTTCATGAAGGGAGGTGTACAAGGTTGTGGCCCACAGTTTCAAGTAATAATTCCTTCTGCAGCTTATGCTGGAGCTCTTATCAGTTTTGTGTTATGTCCATCAGAGCTGGCAAAGGTAGAGTGAAATGGACGGTTTGTTTGTGGACCGCGGTTTTCCAAATTTGCTCTGTTTTTTCTGGTTGTACTCTTGTGACACTGAGTTCTGCAGTGTAGGATGCAAGTTCAAGGCACTGACTCTATGGTACCAAAGTCAAGCAGATACAGTAGTCCCCTTGATTGTGCCCTTAAAACCATTAAAACTGAAGGGGTGAGAAAATCCTCTGCATTTGGAAACACTAGGAATGATCCAGTTTTGAGCTGACATAACACCTTTCAGGTTTCAGGCATCTTTCGTGGAGGTTTTACAACATTGCTAAGAGAATCTCTTGGCAATGCAGTATTTTTTAGCGTTTATGAGTATGTCCGTTATTACATGCATTCACAACTAAAAGCTGCTTCATCTGACCACAGCCACTTCATTGACATGGGAATTGGGATTGTGAGCGGTGGCCTTGGTGGTGTAGCTGTAAGCCTCTTGGCAAATTCAGCACATTTCTGAATGAAGTGTGGTATATTTCTCATATTTAAGTCTGATTCCACACTGGTTCATATTGTCAATTTCCTCGCCCTTGCAGTTTTGGTCTGCTGTTTTACCTTTGGATGTAGCAAAAACGATAATTCAGACTACCCCAGATAAAAGGTCTTCAAGAAACCCTTTTCAAATCTTGAGCTCGGTGAGTCGTCCCTCCATTTCATTGTTTTCAACAAGGGCATCCCTCTTTTCTTTCCTCTATTTGCAGAAATGAAGAAAAGAAGAGAGAGAATCCCTTTTTCTGTATTTTCTTTTTCCTTCTTTGCTTTCTTTCTGGATCTTAAAAGAGAGAAGCTGAGTGGATCTTCTGCTGCAGATATACGGGAGGGCTGGATTTAAAGGATGCTATACAGGTCTGGGTCCTACAATCGTTCGGGCATTTCCTGCCAATGCAGCTGCAATCGTTACCTGGGAACTGACAATGAAAGTTTTAGGCGTCAGCATGAGTCATGACTGAAGATGGTGTTTTTTTCAATTCCCGAATGCTTCGCTTTTCTCTTCTAACCCCTTCGAGCACATCGACTCGTCGCTGCTTGGCAAGATTTCATCCTGATTATCGACCCCTTTCTGACCCTGAGGGTGCTGATATCCCCCATCATAGCTTCACGCGATTTATGTTGAAATAAAGCTCGCAAAATTGATGTATTTCAAATTATTTGTGGTATTTCTCCCAGTAGCCTTCTTTTATTTTTCCCTCTTCATCTGTAGGATGTATCCGGGGATGACTTTACTGACTGCTTGAAGATGTTGCTCAAGCATGCACTGAGCTTTGTTATCGAAAAAAGCCTTTCAAGAATGGTTGCGACCCTTTTTCATTGCTGAACAACTTTTTAGTTAGGAAATCTGTAGTGAAGAAATGTAACTGTTATATTTTCCGCATAAGTATGATGACCTCTCACATTGAAGTTGTACACATTTTGCAAGGGACTAGTTTTCAGGTAAGGCCAAGAACGACACGTTTAGGCGACTCCTTCGATACTGTTGTGATCATATCAGTTGGTGATAGCAAAAGAATGGCTCGCTCCCTTGCTCTGATTGCCTATAAATACGTCCTTTTTCCTTTAGGGTGGAGGCTAGAATGACTACCCAGATATTTGATAGGCTGAAACGTCTCTCTTACCATATTACAGGTTTTCCCCGTGGCCGTGGTTTGGATGCCAAGCTGTAGCTATTAGATTGTTGTTTAACTCATCTCCCTCCCGACAGACGTTTTCAATTCTTCGCCGGCTGTTGCACGCCATAATTAAAAGTCCTGTCGAAAAGTTAAAGAGTTGATTGCTATACCTATGCATCCACAGATACCGGAAAAAGAAAAAGTGAGTCAAGAGACGGGGGTAATATGGGCATAGTTCCTGTCTAACGTGCCATAGTTTCTGAACTACCATATGTTCCTACATGCAAGTAACCATATGTTTATTTAAGGATTATGTCCTAAGTCTTTCTTCTTCATTTTGTTCCGGAATAACAATGTCGCAAACAAACACAATAAAGCTTGAGTAACCGAAAGAGTAGGACATGAACATCAACCCTCCTTGTGGTTGAGCAGTTTCTTCTGACAATATCGACCCTGAAATCATGTTCTCGTGGGAGACTCCAAAGCAAACGGAGCATTAGTCTATCGAAGCGACACTTGGGACAAGAGATTCATCATCTATATGGAACAAAACAGAACATCACGCCATAGGTAGTCCACATACGAATACTTGAGACTCTGACAATCACTAGGAAAGCACATTCGTTTGATGGTGCCAAAATGCGGTTAGAGATAATTATATTTAGGGGTAAACTCATAGTTAGCCCCATATTTTTAGGGCAAAATCAAGTTACTACCCTTATTTTTCAAACCAACAATTTGAGACCCCTATGTTTCAAAATCACTCAATCCTCGCCCCCCGTTTAAATTCACCGTCAAATGAGACGGTTTTTCTTGAAATGACCAGAATGCCCTTGATAAGTGATTGGTGGATGACCAGACTGTCCTTGCTCTCTTTGTGCCCAGACGAAGACCAAAACCGATGACCCACGTGCTTTAAGCTCCTGCACGTTGCGGAAATGAGTACTGCCGGTCTTGCTCATTGCTTCCTTTGTTTCGGTTGCCTTTTTTTTTTGCTAGATATTTGTTTCGGTTGTGATCTCGCATTCTCGTATTCTCGTTTATGCAAATAATTCCCTAACTAGAAGCCGGTGGTGGAAGGGGAAGTGAAGAGAGAGAGAGAGAGAGCTCATGTCTTTGGTCTTGGAGAGTATAGGCCGGTTGATCTAGCCGACCCACCGAAGTCGAGAACTGCGACGCAAACAGTGCCATGTACCGTAACGATTTTCTTCCTATAGCTTGATGAACATAATAGGAACGCTTTGCGTATACGCCTCAATATGCAAGTACGAGAGTCTTCCTTTGAAATTCTTTGGAAACAAAGCGGCCTGAGAAAATTACTCTGTGGCTTCGGATGCTAATCTTATTGCGGAGCAGCATATATGGGCGTCAGTAGATCCGAATGCAAGGAACGAATGGTTTAACTGCAACAACGGGGACGTGTTAGACCCTCTTTAGATCCTCTGGACTTCTCATCAGCTCCGCCAAACATCATGTCCTGTAAAATAGAGTTTTCACAACAACTTTTGCGCCGTTCAACCAGTTCCTGATCTTCACCTCCAGTACCTCCCATTGCACTTAAAAAAGTATTCATTGTTATTTTCTATCAAACCTTGAATGTCTTCACTACGTAAGAACCAGCAAAACCGATCTGTAGAAGAGACAGAAAGACAAATAATTGGTTAAAGTATTGTTGATTATAACTGCATGTGACAGAGATAGCTGCTCGATCGTTACTTGGATCCAGGCACATACCCTACGATACACCATATCCATGCATACGAAGGAGCCGAAATGCCAGAGTGTCCTTGGAAACTCGTTCTTTTTTTGGTGTTTTCTCTTCAGTTTTCTTACGTACCTGTAAACTCGTTCCAAAACTACTCATGTTTCTTGGACAAAATGCTCAGCAAGTCCCAGCCTTATTAACTGGTTGGCCATGCAAAGGTTGATAAGGTCTTCGTCCATGGGATAAGTTGGCGGAACTGCGATAAAAATTACGTTTCATGCCACGAAAGGGAAAAAAAGGAAAAAAACTGGTACGTACGTGAAGTTCTTCGAGTAGTTAAAATGGTAACGATAAATAAATTTTCTGACCTCCATTATCGCATCTTTGAACAAGTGACAGTAAATGAGCCAAACATTTTTCGTTTCCCGTCACCATAAAGCACTTGCAGTGGCGGAGGGGGTTGGTTAAAACTAGTACTCTTACCGCGCATGGTAATTAATTACGTGTTCGAAAAGTACAAGGGAGTTGGTTACACGAAGCGGCTGAGAGAACGAAACACACTTGCCGTACCAGTACCACCTAGTTTTTCGTTTTATTTATTTATTTTAAGCAGAATGGAAGTTTAGACCCAGAAATGGAAGACTGAGGACTCTTTGCTTTAGTTGCTCTGTTCCTGTTGACGAATTTCCTAAGAGTAGCATGAGGGAGTTCCAGTTGTTGCTATGTTGTTTTCTTCTCTTTGTTATTGCACGAGGGTTTGGAAGAAAGTAGTATTAAAATATGTAAATTAGTCTGAAGAGGTGCAGAGTACGAGTATCAGACTGTACACGTGTTCTCCAGTGTTGGGATTCATGGATGCACAAAGTGCTTGGAGAAGGCGGGGAAAGCCATGAAAGGGTGCGCCCCGAGGAGGGAAGACAGAGGTCTAAGTGTCGGGTGTTATTTGAGATATTCAACTGCGGAGGAGGAGAAGAAGAATGTTCGAGATCGAGACCACATGGAAAGTAAAGGCCTTTTAAGGGTAGTTTTGTCATTTCAGGTGGAATAGAGGCACGTGGACGAAAAAACGTCTAATTTGACGGTGAATTTAAACGGAGGGCGATGATTGAGTGATTTTGAAACATAGGGATCTCAAATTGTTGGTTTGAAAAATAAGGGTATTAACTTGATTTTACCCCAAAGATATGTGGCTAACTATGAATTTACCCCTTATATTTAACGTAATGCTTGACCATAGAACAATAGCTAGCGCATAATTAAAAAGCCAATTAACCATTGACAGAAGATAGAGAGCCCATACATAGATACTTGAATGATCCTAATATGCTTAGATAGAATTTAATGGGAGAGAGGTATAAATTCTCCCTTTCTTAAGCTTTTGCCTCCGGTTAGTAAATATCATCTTTTCAATTCGAGCCTTCTCTATGGAATTGATCGGATGCGCTTTTCCGACGCCTCTCATTGTGTCCAGCTAGACGTCTGCGACAACTCCTTTTAGCTTCATCAAACTCTGACATCACATGGAACCTGTAAGGCATGCACCATTTCAAAGTTATGCTGACCGAGGGAGAAATGAACAAAAAAATGAAGTTAGTCCTTCTTCTTCTTCATCAGGTACTGCTGTTTCATACTTCCTTTTCTTATTCCCTTTTCACTGGTTGACACTAACTCGAAGAAAAAACTAAGCAGCAGCAAACCCAATGGGAGTTGGGTCTTTTGGTCAACCTTTCCTTCCAGCTGGAAATGTGATAAAAAAGAAGAAGCACTGCTTCCATGCAACATGCTCTAGTCTAAACGCACCCCCTTAGGATCATCCCTTCGGTAGGTGGAGTCACGGATTTCAAATGAGATTCTTGCTTAAAATCATAGAAGTTGTAAAGCCAGATTGATAAGACTTCAGTAAGTTCATAAAACAATGTGTAACATCTGTAGTTACATTCTAGTACCTGAATGATAGTGCATACCATCAAATCAACGATAACGGTAGTCGTACATATTTAGCCATTCTATCCACTAAGAACAATATTCTACAACCAATTGATAAATCAAAACTTAAGAGGAAATGAAACATATATTCAGGCCTAATATGAATTATGCAGATCAAGAGGATCTATCCAATTATGTTCACAATTTGGTTTATCTTATAGCAAACTGGAAGAAGAGTTTCTTACTCCTATTTGAACAAAGGAAAAAGACATTCAATCCTGTTCAAAGGGTAAGAAATATGAGATTTGTCCTATCATCCGGTATCAGAGGATATAATTAGATTTTTTCAGTCCTGCTATGTATTATACCTTTTTTTTATGAATAAACCAATCTCATTAGAAATAATGAAAACAGTAAAAAGAATTATACCGAAGACACTAATCCAAACAAAAAAGAAAACTAAGGAAATCAGCAAAATCAACAAAAGGGGAACCAAGCACCGAGTTCACCCAAAAAGAAAGGACAAGACAAAAAGCACCCTGCAACCTATCCAACGACATAGAAACACCATCAAAATATTGACTATTCCGTTCCCTCCAAAGGCACCACCAAATACAATGAGGGATCATCCTCCAAATAACCTTCGCAATAGGATTTTTAAGCCGTCTCTTCCAGCACCACAGAACAGCTTCCACATTTTCAGGCATAACCCAGTTAAAGTTCACAATACGAAGAACATAGGACCACAGCCCACCCGCATAAGGCAATGCAGCAAAACATGATGAACAGATTCACCACCATGCCGGCACAAGAAGCACCAATCAGCAATAATCAACCCCCTCTGATGGAGATTATCAATAGTCAGGATACTACCATGCGTGGCCTCCCAGACAAAGAATGAAACTCTCATCGGGCACAGAGACCTCCAAACGCCCTTCCAAGGAAAAGACAAAGCAGCCCCACCCATGAGCAACCCATACATAGACTTAACCGAATACACCCCCTTCTTATCGCCCGACCACACCATCACATTTGCCTCTCCTCTCTTTAACTCCCTACCATACAACAGAGCAAAAATGGAAGTAAAGTCTTTCAACTCTCAATCATTAGCCTCTCCAGAGAAAGTAGCATTCCACACCACAGTATCACCACCATCCAACAAACAGTCTGCCACCTATGTATTATACCTAGGTTAAGGGACTTATTCAAACCTAATAAAACTAGGAATTAACGCTTTATGGTTTATGTGAAAGAAAGTCTGGAGAAAAGATTTATACCCTTCGATTTGAAATTTGGGAAGAAGTTATAGACCTACCAATAGTAATTTATAAGAAGAGTTTTCTTTATCCAGAACTAAGATTAAAGAAAGTCTAGGAGAAGGAAATGTAAATTTCTTAGCAAACCAGTGCCCGTTTATGTAAATTACTACCCCGATCCCTATGTAAAGTCTACATCAAAAGTACAGAAGTAAGGAGTTACACATAATTCACAGATATGTATGGTAATTTTCCTGCATTAGTACATCAAGAGAGTAATGATTTGTAGTCCAAGTCCACATATATCAATACTAATACAAAGGGTTCAGTGGTTTCAGTCAAAGAGTACTGACTTGCTAGTATTAGACGTTAATTTGAGTTTTTTTTCGTAGTATGTAACTATTTTGTTTTTATGTGCTCGTAACCACGATATTCCTCTTCTCTACTAAACTTCAGAAATACCTTCCTCTTTTACTATTTTTTTGAGATAAATGCAAAATCAGTCCCTGTGATATACGCCAAAATCGAATTAGTCATTGTGATAACAAAAACATAAAATTAGTCCCTGTGATTTCACTTTCGTTTGTCGTTGGTCCTCCCATCAGAGACTGATTTTACCCCTTTCTAAAATTAGAGGGAATAATTTTTTTCTTATCACGAGGACTGATTCGATTTTTGGTTATATCACAGGGACTAATTTTGCATTTATTCTTTTTTTTTAGTAGGCTTCAGGCTAAAAATGGGTACTTTATAGATGGATAAATTGTGATGCTTTTGGTTTATTCGGGACCTAGGGCTTGAGTTTCTCGTCTTCCTTGTACTTCCATATTGATATACCAAAATTAAGCTCCATCCAAACTCTAGGGGTCCGAGCTGATTGAGCCTAATGGGCCTTAACAAGAAATTGAGCAAAAAAACCCACTGCACTAGACACGTAAAAGGAACCGTCGATGACAGTAAATCATCGATAACCGCGATTCATCCATACCCAAAAATCACCCCACAACCTTGCAGTTACGATCCTCAGGAATCGATCATGGGAAGTGGGGAGGACGGTGGTTAAGAAAAAAAGAGGATATAAAAAGAAAGGAGAGATCACGAAAGAGGTATATATGCAAATACACTGATTATTGAGTGAACCTAAAAATTGTGATAAAACACTAACTTGAGCATTGGAGTTCTCATTCCCTCTTGGGAGGGAAAAGCATCTCATAATTGTGGTGTGCAGATAAGCTGCAAGGAGGGGAATCAAAGTCTTATCAAGTGTGAGCAGTCGCCAAAAATTACTGGACGTTTCACCACATATAATTCTGCAAGTGTAATTTCTATTTCATTGTCTCTACCTGTAGAATTTCTATTTTGCTTGTCACCATCTTGAATATTAACTTGCCATAACCGATGGTATCAGAGCCGTGGATTCTTTATTTAGATTTTAAGGGTATTTCAGTTCTGCTGTCATGTTATTTGCATAAGCTACTGGATATTCCAAATAGAGTTCTGAACTTTTTTGGTATTATGGTGGTTGCTTCAATTATTATTTTACAACAGCACAAATCTAACTACCAAACTAAATTAATTCATGAAGAGAATTTGGATTTTAAAAAATGATTTTAAATCTTCAACATCTGTAACTCTTTGGTTTGTCTTGATTACAGGGACTTGCTAAAACTTTAGAGAGCAGATGAAGCTACTCACAGTGATGGATATGATAAAAGATGATTTGCTGATTAAGGCATCTAGTCTACGATATTTGGATGACGAGACTTTGCACAAAGTTAGTGAAGGTTGTGTTTGAGTGTTAAAATTTTGGGAAGGTTAAAATTTTAGGGTATTGGATTTGATGAAAAAGTGAAGAGAGATAATTTTTTATATTTATTATAGTGAAAAGTAATGATTTGATGGGGAGAGGAATTATATTATAATTTTTTATTGTGTTAAAATGTTAAGAAAGGTAAAATTTTGGGTTGCAAACGTAACCGAAGATAAGTCGCAAGTACAAAGCAATATGGGAGAGTGTGATACCCTGAATCCCACTTGGAGTGGGAGAAGAGAATGAATGAAGGATGATCACGTTCCATATTGAGACCTTACTAGGTTGAACTGAGTTTTATAATAATCCAAGGAGCTTCAAGAGCAACCTTGACTAGTCCTTTTGAAGTCAAAGCACAGATGTGGCTAGTGCTTTTCTTGAATCGTTACAAATGGTATCAGAGCGATCCTAGTAACCACCAATGTGGGCTTGGTGGACCTTGACGAGGATGCCAAGGATTTAAGGAGGGAAGATTGTGATACCCCGAATCCCACTTGGAGTGGGAGAAGAGAGTAAATAAGAGATGATCAAGTCTCACATTAGGACCTTACTAGGTTGAACTAGGATTTATAATAATCTAACAAGCTTCAATGACAACCTTGACTTGAAATCCTAAAGTTCGGTGTTTTGTCTCTCTTCAGTCTCACTTGCACCTCCTTGTCAGGCTTAGCTAGGCAAACCGGTGCGCCTTCTAAGTATAAGTAAAGACAGTATATGATGAAATCCCTAGCACTACGATTGTGCTTGAGACAATGTCTCTACCCTATTCATCAAAGAATTGTACATTCGCCAAACTATTATTTGTCACTTTATTATCCTATGTAAGCTATTCCGTTTGGATGATGAACAGAATGAGGCTCTAGTTGCTCGGGGCAGAGGAAAGGAGAACGGTTCTAGTAGTAAGCGTAAATCTAAACTGATTTCTGGGCAACATATAAGTCACAACTATATATGGGCATTATATACCAACAGTAAGAGAGACGCGGGGAAAAGAGAGCGAAAAAAGAAAATCCTGTCAATTGCCTTTGTTTGTTGGAAGGTACAATATATGTTACCTATGATGCCTTTGTCTTAGTTAGCGACGCACGGTGGAGTAAAATGTCATAATAAACGATACAAGTTGTTATTATTGTTACTGTGCACACTGATGATGAATAATATACGGAAATTGAAAAGAGAACGAATAAGAATAAATATGTCACAGAGATTTACTTAGTTCAGTAGTGTGCATACATCTATTATTGAGTGCGGCCAAATTAATTTCAGTATATGAAACATATGTACATTATAAACTACTTATATGAAAATCCTAGTTGTACGGAAAATTAGAGATTCTTTATTTACTCTAGACAATTTAGTATTAGGTTGAAGCAAAACAACGTGTGGCAGTGATTTGCTGAAACCATAAAAGAGCTACGTGGGGCGGTATCAAAAGAGTAGGCATTCTTGGTGGCCAGAGGTACTTTCAGAAGCTATGGCAGCATTGCAGCAATAGTTTTTGGGGGCATATGTGACATACAATTGTCTGTTGTAAATCTTAGGGCATGTTCGTTTTGGTGAGATTTTTAGGATTTGAAGTGTTTTGAAAAAATTTAGGTGATGTTTGAGTTCTATTAGTATTTGTGTAGAAGGTGTTGACTTGTATTGATGTTTGTAAAAAATTTAATATTGAGTTGTATTGATATTCGTGTAGAAGTAATGTTGGGATTGTAATGTTAGAAAGTTTGATGCAAATTCTTAAAATTTTGACAAAACGAACATGCCTCTAGTAAAACTGTGGCCTGTCAATAGTATTGAAGGTGTGGGATCATGGTTGGAAACAAACTAATAAAGTTGTTGCCTAGCTAAGAGGTCTAATAAAAATATCAAGTTATTGTTTCTTCCTTTATGATGATCTTATCAACAACCTCACGAAGTGTTAGCCACTTTTAAGGTTGTGCCAAAAATACTAGTCAAAGATATAGTTGGAGCTTTCTATCATCACTTGTAATTAAGTGAATTCCCATCTAATAAACATCCAATGTGAAACTTATAGAGTATAGAGAACCTTCACAATACCTTAAAGTTGCTTGAACTTAATTACTAGACTAGCTTAACTATTATTTGTAATGAAACAAGAAACTTATACTAAACACAATTATGATATATATATTCTAAAAAAATAGTGAAAATTACAATTGATACTCTTTAAATTACTTGTAAACTTCAATTCCATTTAGTGAATTTTATGATGTACATGCGCACTCTCAAAATTTACCTACCTAATTTATTACGGAATCAGCTAGCGCATGCAATAACTAGGCCACCATAGTCCTACTCGAATCCCTATAATGTCTCATGTGTCAGTGCTCTAATTGCACAGTGGCTATCATACAGTTGACTTGGCTTGTATAAATTGTCATATATTGTACAGAGAATTGACCGAGACTATTAGGATGTTAAGCTTGACAGATCCTCGCTCAATATAGGACCCAACATTACAACCATTGTATGACAACCTCCTTCACCGACGTCTTTTAATCAAGGTACGTCTCTATTGCAGAATACACAGGAGTTCGGTTAGGTCTCATACTATATTTACTTTTTTCAAGGAAGCATAGTCACATCTATCCTATATCCCAAAAAGTATTAGTCAAAAGTTATCCTATATCCTTAAAAGTAATACTTTATACTAATTAAGGTTGGTCCCAAACACAAGAAGCTGAGTGCTTTCTTTATTTTGAAGAGGAAGATTAGATTCTGAAAACCCAACTTGAAAAAAAATTGAGTTTGTTCAGAAGTACGTGATAATGGAAAAGTTCATTGAGAAGCAATGAGTGAATTCTTCGCTGGAAAGGGTATTCTAGCTGCTACATGGACGTAGGTTAAATTCTTGATTTTCAGTGGAATGACTTTTCTAGTATTCATGTTCATACTTTGCAGCAGCAATAGAACTTGTATTGATACGGTTGGTTAGTGGTCTTTGCTGACACCAAAAGGTAGCTTTTGTATGTGGTGACAGACAAAAGGGCCCTATATCTGACTAAAAAAACTTAGGTGTGTGATGAAAGGACCAAGGATACGACTATTAGATACCACTTTACTTTGGATATTGATACCGGGGTTAACCGAGGAAAGTGCGGGACACCTCGGAAGCAATTCGGGAAGGTTAGAATGAGAGAAATGTACCTCGAAAATAGTAATGGGGACCTCGGTACGTGAGAACCCGGGATGGGTAGACACCTCAGGATAGTAATGGGGACCTCGGGATATTTGTGACAAGGTCGGGAAAGTGTATGAGTATCTCGGAAACACACTCTAACTCACTCGGATAAATAAGCTTACCACCCAAGTAGAACACAAAGGGATACAGAAATCACCACCCAATGTAATCCAACACGGGATACAGAGCAGTAACTCGCCACCTATCGGAATACACCGAAGGATAAGAGTTTGTAGAAGAAATCTTTCTTCAAATTAGCCTAAGGCTCAAGTTGTATAAACACTCAAATCTGTTGCTTTCCACTACAAGAGATGAGTTTAAATAACAAAGCTTGGAACAACCCTCCAAGCATGAGTAAATGAGAAATACATCTTCCAAAATATTAATTAGGACTTAGGAAACATAAAAGACTCTTAGGGAAATGAAAATACACGTTGAACATCCAAAAGAACAAGCTAAAAATAGCAAACTCGTCCAAAATTCGCTAGACCTCGGAAATAGCTGTCAGTCTGACCTCATTGGAGTAATTTAACCATAACTTCTTTTAGAAAACTCCAAATTGTATGCCGTTTGATGCATTGGAAACTAGACTCGTAGAGCTCTCCAAAAATTCATAGCTCGAACATAAAACCTTCGTAAATCATTTCAGGCTTTAATTTCAATCTTGACCTTTTGTGCTGACCACACCTGTGTCATGCTCCATTGGTTGGAAAAGACTCGACCTCGAGGCTAACTCTTCATCTTCTTCTTCATGATATGGGGACAGGTCAGAGACATTAAAGGTTGTTGAAACTCCATATTCCCCTGGAAGTTCAATTTTATACGCATTATCTCTAATGCTTTGAAGAACCTTGAATGGACCATTGACTCTAGGTCTAAGCTTAGCATATCTTCCTCCCAGAAAACGTTCTTTCCTTAGATAAATTCACACCAAATCACCTTCCTTGAAACTTTCTTGCTTTCGGTGCTTGTTGGCTTGCTTTTTGTACTTCTCAGTTTGCTTGAAAATTCGGTCTCGAACTTGTTCATGCAACTTTTTAATGTTTTTCACTCTCTCCTCGACATCACCACTAAAATGATTAGTTGTAGGAAGTGGAGCTAAGTCCAAAGGACTAATCGGATTCTGACCATAGACAATCTCAAATGGACTACAACTTGTAGTTTGACTAGTGGAACGATTATAAGCAAACTCGGCTTGTGCAGGAATTAAATCTCATTGACGAATATTCTTACCAACAAAGCTCCTCAATAAATTTCCCAAGCTTCGATTGAGAACTTCAATTTGTCCATCTGTTTGAGGATGACAAGTTGAACTAAACTGCATATTAGTTCCAAGCTTCCTCCAAAGAGTACACCAAAAATGACTCACGAACTTTGTATCTCGATCCGATGTGATAGTCTTTGAAATTCCATGAAGCTTAACAATTTCTCGAAAATAGAAATTCGCCACATGAGAAGCATCAAGAGTCTTGCTACAAGGAAAAATGTCATCTTTGAATAGCGATCAACAACCACCATAACTGAATCTTTGTTCCTTTGAGTACTTGGCAAACCCACAACAAAATCCATACTTATATCTTCCCAAGGTGAATTAGGAATTGGAAGTGGAGTGTATAACCCGATATTTTGGTCATGACTCTTGGCAATGTGACAAATTCTACAACGCTCCAAATGTATCATAACATCTCGCTCCATTTTTTGCCAACAAAAATTTTGCTTCATAAGAGAAAGAGTCTTGTTTCTACCAAAGCGACCAGCAAGTTCACCACCATGAGTTTCAATGATAATGACATTTCTCAAAGAGCACTCTGGAATACACAATTGATTGCCTTTGAAAAGGTAACCATTTTGTAATAAAAATGAGGGAGAAGGACCTTTAGAACATTCTTTCCATACCTTGGCAAAATAGGGATCCTCCTTGTAAAGCTCTTTTACCACTTCAAAGCCCAAAACATTAACTTGCATAGTAGAAAGCAAGGAATGTCGACGACTCAAAGCATCAGCCACTTGATTTTGAACACCCACTTTATGATTGAGAACAAATGAAAATGATTGTTGAAACTCACTCCATTTGACACGTCGGGAATTGAGTTTTTGTTGGCTATTCAAATACTTCAAGGATTCATGATCCGATAATAAGATAAACTCCTTAGGAAGGAGATAATGACCCCAATGATGCAAGACTAGAACAATAACATAGAATTCTTTGTCATAAGTCGAATATTTTTTGCGAGACTCAACTTTTCACTAAAGAAGGCAATAGGCTTTCCTTCTTGGCTAAGTACTACACTAATGCCAACATTAGAAGCGTCACAATCAACTTTGAACAAAATGTCAAAATTTGGCAATGAAAGGATTTGAGCTTCCGTCATCTTTCTCTTGATAACTTCAAAACACTTCTCGACTTCAATAGTCCACTTGAAAATACCTCCCTTCAAGCACTCGGTGATGAGTGCAATGATAGAGTTGAATCATTTGATGAATATTCGATAAAATGATTCAAGACCATGGAAGCTTCGAATTTCATAAATCGACCTTGGTATAGGCCAAGTCGTGATTGCTTCAATCTTGCTAGGATTCACCTTTATTCCTTCGCTAGAAACCACATAGTCTAAAAAGATAAGGCTCTCCGTAAAGAAATGACATTTCTTCAAATTGGCAAACTACTTTTGCTCTCGTAGAGTTGTGAACACTTGCCGAAGATGTTCCAAGTGTTGCTCCTTATGCGTGTTGTACACCAAGATGTCATCAAAGTAGACAACAATAAAATGCCCAATAAAATATTTAAAGACATAATTCATAAGGCGCATGAAGGTACTAGGAGCATTAGAAAGCCCAAAAGGCATAACCATCCACTCATAAAGACCATCTCGAGTGTTGAAAGCGGTCTTCTATTCATCTCCCGACCACATTCAAATTTGATGATAACCACTTCGAAGATCTATCTTCGAAAAGATAAAAGCACTGTGAAGTTGGTCAAGAAGATCATCAAGGCGAGGAATAGGAAAGCGATATTTGATGGTAATCTTGTTCACCGCTCTACTATCAACACACATCCGCCACGTTCCATCCTTCTTTGGTACAAGAAGTGCGGGGACAACACAAGGACTCATGCTTTCTTTCACCAAGCCTTTAGCCAAAAGCTCCCCAACTTGCCTTTGTAGTTCTTCATTCTCCTCAGGACTCATCCTATAGGCTGCTTTGTTTGGAATGATGGAACCCGGTGCAAGATCAATGCAATGTTGAATGTCTTTCATAGGAGGGAGACCATATGGAATTTCTTCGGGGATAACATCAAAGAATTCCTCGAGAAGAGATTGCATAATATAAGGTGGTTCATTCACTTCGTTTTCTTTCATCACCACAAAAGCACAAACTTCATTAGAATACATCAATTCCTTCTCAACATCACATATAGAAGGTAAATTACTTTCATCTCCTTTAGAAGGTTTGGGAGATCTCTCCACATGCAAAGGACCCAAAATGATCCTGACTCCATCCTTGACAAAATTATCAGTATTCTTGAAACCGTCATGAATAGTTTTTCTATCATATTGTCATGGTCTACCAAGAAGTAAATGGAAAGCATCCATAGGCACAACGTTACATAAGACTTTATCTTTGTAATTCTTGCCAATAGAAAATTGAACAAGAGTGCGTTTATTTACCTTCACCTCGTTTCCTTTTTGAAACCACGTAAGCTTGTAAGGTTGAGGATGAGGTTCCATCTTAAGTTTCAGCTTCTTCACCATGTCTTCAGCCGCTACATTCTCACAACTTTTACCATCAATGATAATATCACAAACTTTGTCATAGGAAATGCATCTTGTTAAGAAACATTGTCATAGGAAGTGCATCTTGTTAGAAATATATTTGTCCCCAGACATTCATCACAATGTTCATGAACTGAACTCAAACTTCTTCGAACAATAAGTGATTCTCCAATGTCGGCATAAGTGACATCTTCATCTTCCTTGTTTTCTTCATCTTTCTCCATTGGTTATTCTTCATCGCTTTCGTCCATCCATTCTTCTTCAATAAGAGTCATCACTTTGCGGTTTGGACAATCAGAAACAATATGACCAAATCCTTGGCATTTGAAACACTTACGAGAATTAGGATTTTAGCGAATTGAACCTCCTTTATTCTTCGGGAGTTGAGGATTTGCTTTGTTTGCTGAAAACTTTGGTGCTGAAACTTTAGGGACTAAAGAGCTCACTCGGTTGGAATGACCATCCTTTGCTCCAAATCGTGGCCTACTTCCATGAGCCTCCTTTTGTTACTTTTCCACCTTCATTGCTAGCTTCACAACGTCGTTGTAAGTCCAATATGGTTGTAATTGGATAATATTTTCAATCTCCCATCTTAACCCACTAAGATAGCGAGTGATAGTTTGCTCTTCTGGTTCCACCACATCACACTTCATCATAAGGTGATCGAACTCGGCAGTGTATTCTTCCACCGAAAGATCCTTTTGCTTGAAATTGTGGAACTTAAGAAAAATATCTTGTTGGTAATTATCCGGCAAAAATTTTTGCTTAAGAACTTTTCTCATCTTTTCCCATGAAACAATACGATTTCTTCCTTCTCAAACATGTTGCTTCTTCAAATTCTCTCATCATAGAGAAGCATATTTCTTCAACTTTAATTCAACAAACTTCACATATCTTTCTTCCGGCACCTCCTTATAATCAAATATATGCTCCATCGAATGTAACCAATCAATAAACTCGTTCGGTTGCATTATTCCTTCGAACTCAGGAATATCAACTCTCACATCAAGTTGATCTCGTTGAACTTCATGGTTTCTTCGATTACGTCGACGATGATGATGAACATGTTCCTCCGATGATGCTTCACTTCGATCACGATAGAATAGATTCTCATTCTCATGATGAGAAGATCCACCATCCGAACCATGATGAGAATCAAAATGCTCAAGACGTTGCTGAAGTTGTTGTAATTGTCTCCTTAGATCTGCAATTTCAACTTCATTGAAATCCCTTTCACGAGCTGGAGGAGAGTCAACATTTGGCCCACGACGACGATGACCCTCCATGACAACCAAAAGCTCTGATTACCACTTGATACCGGGGTTAATCGAGAAAAGCGAGGGACACCTCGGAAGCAACTTGGGAAGGTTGGAATGAGAGAAATGGACCCCGAAAATAGTAATGGGGACCTCGGAATATGAGAACCCGGGATGGGTAGACACCTCGGGATAGTAATGGGGACCTCGGGATATTTGTGACAAAGTCGGGAAAGTGTATGTCTCTTGGAAACACACTAACTCACACTCGGATAAATAAGCTCACCACCCAAGTAGAACACAAAGGGATACAGAAATCACCACCCAATGTAATCCAACACGGGATACAGAGCAATAACTCGCCACCTATAGGAATCCACCGAAGGATAAGAGTTTGTAGAAAATATCTTTCTTCAAATTAGCTTAAGGCTCAAGTTGTATAAACACTCAAATATGTTGCTTTCCACTACAAGAGAGGAGTTTAAATAGCAAAGCTTGGAACAACCCTCCAAGCATGAGTAAATGTGAAATACATATTTCAAAATATTAATTCAGACTTAGGAAACATAAAAGACTCTTAGGGAAATGAAAATACACGTTGAACATCCAAAAGAACAAGCTAAAAATAGCAAACTCGTCCAAAATTCGCTAGACCTCGGAAATAGCTGCCAGCCTGACCTCTTGGAGTAATTTAACCATAACTTCTTCTAGAAAGCTTCAAATTGTACGTTGTTTGATGCATTGGAAACTAGACTCGTAGAGCTTTCCAACAAGCCATAGATTGAACATAAAACCTTCATAAATCATTTCAGACTTTAATTTCAATCTCGACTTTTTGTGCTGACCACACCTATGTCAGATATTCCATTTCAACTAGAGCTTACATTGAACAAATTAATATATATAGTAGAAATCTCATATACATGTTGATTAAGTTATTTCTTATGTTAGAGCTCAAGTGTTGGTTTGACTTGATTAGTGTTTATAGTGGATGAGGTGCTCCTTAGTGTCTTTCAGAGGCCATGTGATCTTCAAGAGATTTTACGTTGCCAGGATTTATGGAGTTCGAGTGAAGGTACATACCAAAGAAAGGATTTGAGCTAAGGTGGATTTATCATTCCTTGCTGTAAAGTTCAATAAATTCCACTTTGTGATGATATAAGATTGGTAAACCTATATCGGTAAGAAGAGGATGAGGACTTGTAGTTCAAAGCAGAAATAAAAAATTTTAGAAGTCTGTGGGGGCTTTAACCCAAGTAAGGGTGCGACCTAAAATGATTCCTCCCTAAAAAGATTGGTTTGGTAGGCTGTAAGGTTTTGAAGCATTGAGGACCAGGATTTGAGTGTTTTCTAGCATTAGCTATTGTATTCTGTCTTTTGTCAGTGAAATTTTGCCTAGGTCGTGGACATAGCCCCTTGCGCCAAGAAAGTAGAAATCGGGTGCCCCACTTGGCACCGTACTTTACACACCCATTGCATAAGGGAACTAAAATCGTGCCTGATATGCGTCTTGATGAAAGGAATTCATGTACTTCCTCTTAAGATTCTCCGGTAAAGAAAAAAATAGTGTTTCTACATAAAGTTGTCGAGTTTCAGAAAAATCTAAACTATCTATTCTGCACTCCAAGCATATAATTCTTAGGTGCTCTCCATATCAACAATGTAATTATATTATCTAGTAGCGTTTGTGTGCCAAAATTTTGACTACAACCTAATAAAATAACTATAAAATAATATATATTTTCCCATCAAATTATCCATTTTCACTATCATTCAAATCAACTCTCTTCACTTTTTCACCAATTTTCATATCCCAAAATTTTAACGCACAAATTCCACCAAACCATATTCATAGATATTTCAAACTAAATGCTTTGGTTAGCAAAGCAGTTTCCCTTTTGCATGCAAACAATTTATATAATAATTAAGTATAAAAAGAGGAAAGAAGCAGCTTGTTTTCATTGCAAAAGTAGTGTTGGAAGCTATTCTAATTGCTGAATTATGATGTCAAACAAACAACATTTCAAGTCACATCACTTTTGTATCATAAGTGACAATAAATCTCATAGCACACCTAGCATCACTCTAAGGTCAAATAGTTATCCATAACGTCTAGGACTTTGAGACACACCAACAGATACAATACCTGTAAAAGTTCTGTAATTCTAAGTTGTCATGACTTCATGATACCTGCTAAACCTATGTGCACCAAGGATACCATCAGTCAACTTACTTCAGACATTACGATCAGAAAGCCTAACGTTTATCCCTCGTTCGATTGCAGGGTGTATTGTTGTCTTCTCTTTTCTATTGGGCTAGCTCTGTGCTTGCATGCCCTTTTGTGGACCTAGACGATTTTCTCAGTTTTCTTGCTTATTTGGAATTTGGATTAGCGGTTGCGGTATAACGTTTGTACTGTTTTCACTTATTCTAATGAGATTGGCTTATTTATAAAAAAAAATTTAAAAAAAGGAAAGCCTAACGTTCTAGATCATGAAATCGGATCTGAGAAGGTCCTGTAGGCATTATTGAATAGACTTAGGATTAAACTGTGGAAACAGGTAAGAATTACCTGTGGATAAGACAATTCAATGGTAAGTGGGATTCTTGGCATGGTTCAGTCAATGCTAAATCTTGTTCCAGTATATTATTTCATATTAACTGCATGGCTTCCAGCTCATAGCTACTGATCCGTATCTTACGCATCCATCATTAGTGAATATGTGTAGTGCGAGGACTTATTTGGTTTTGAATAGATTTAGGGTTGGTTGGAGAACTGCTAATTGTGCCCAATTGGTTAGGATAAGAAGTGAGACTTGCAGTTCTCTTGTATTTTATTTATGAGTTAGCCTCATCATGTGCATAAATAATGAGTATTGAGTCAACAGCCCCCTACCCAAAGACGAAAATGGAATAGTTTGCTTTGTGTGATAGGCACATGGATCATGCGAGAACTCATGGGAGTGTTTAATGTACTGTGTTCTGGTTTGATGCAATAGTAGATCCATAATAAATAAATATATCCATGGGTTATGTTTTCTGGAAAAAAATCAAATCAAATTATAAGCTTCTTCCTCGGATCTTTCTTGTGGGACAACAATCATGCTAAGCCACAGTAAACAGCATAAGAGAAATTCAAGAACTAGTACAAAGAAGCAAGCTTGTATTGGCAATGATTGAAGAACTAGGGTTTCTAACCTGCTACATTGTTGGCAAAACCTTTTCTGGAGTCCAGCAACATGGACAGCGGGAGCCTTAGCATGGAATTCACAGACTTTATGACGCCGGTGGTAGTGCTTGGCATCGCTCAAATCAGCATTGCAATTATCCGCCTGGCAAGCAATCGGCGTTGGCCCTGATCCACTACCAGAAGCTCTCCTGGCAGAGTTGGTCATCTCTCTCCTTTTCTTCTCATCCTCTCCGAGTCCAAGTTCACCAACATCTTCGTCCTCCTCCTCTTCCTCCTCCACCATCATGTACTTGAAGCTCCTCTTTCCCTCAGCTTTGCTTGCTTCCATTTTGCCAAACAAGAGAAGACAACCGAGGAGAAAGAAGCTGGAGCTCGTCGAGGAAGAAGACTAAGAACCTAGGTGGAAAGTTGAAAGAATAGAAGACTCTGATGTGAGGACCACAAGCACCATTTTCCCCCTTGTCAGCACAAGAATAAAACCGATGGGGTAGAAAGCAAAGATCAGGATTTACTCAAAGAGAACATTTTTTTCTGAGCAAAGAGAACATTATTAACAGAGAGGTCTGGACAGTAACATGAATAGTTCTCGCTTTATAGGGCTGCGCTACTTGGACTAAGTCTTACTTCTAACTTCTGTCTACTTACCAAAGAATAAAAAAAACTTCTTTCTGTTGAAATTTCTATTTCTGTTGTTAAATGGCTTCAGCGAGACAGTATAAATAACGTAAGTCTAAAGCGATCTCTCCCAGGTTTCTATATATATATTAGTGCTGGTTGTTGGAACATCTATTTTTTTCTCTTTCTCTAATCCAATCACGAGCTTAGAAAACTCATATTCTAATATGGATTAACAATCTAAGATTGTGTTTGTGTGTTAAAATTTATTGAGCTTAAAATTTTAAAATATTAGATTCAACGTAAAAATGAAGATAGAAATAATTTTTAATTTTTAATATTTATTATAATAAAAATAATAATGATATTACGAAGTAAAAAAAAATTATTGTATTACAAAATTTTAGTGTAAACGAACCAAGTCACCAACATCTGACAATGGCTGAACTCTGGGCTAGTACAAATGCAATAAATATTCTGCCTCGGATGCATGCATGTGAACACTCTAAACCCTCTCTAAAATAATACAGTCCTTTTCGGATAGGATGGACGATTCCTGCAAAAAAGTGTATTATAAAGGGGATGAAACGTGAAGACGTAAATGGTCCAATGACGTAACAAGATCGGCCTATCCCGATTAAACACTTTCGACTTTGTACGACTGTCTCGCTGTTTCATATCCTTGGATCTTTATTCTTTGGCTCTCGTTTGTTTTCCACAGTACAACTGCCGTTCAGCTAGCCAACTGGTTTGCAGCAAAGTGGACAACCATCCTCCCCCCACTTCCGGATTCTCATTTGAAAAGTCGTATCTAGGACGCTCTAGTATTATTGAGTAGGGGTGTCCAAGTTATCCGCCGAATCGGTGGGACCGGTCGATTCGGACTAAATTCGGATCTATTTTAGTTAAACCGATCCCATTTTTTATACCAGATTTTATCGGTTCAGAAAATCGGTATATTTCGGTCCGGTTCTGGGTTACCTATATGGAAAATCGAAATTAGACCGGAGTATAGCACTCCAAACGGTCATTACTGATAAAAAACCTCAAAACACGCGTTTAGTATTTTAAAAAAATGTGCGGGATGAATTGGACCCCCGCGCCCCCAACCCTTCTCTTTCTCATGGCCTCCCAAAATGCGCGTTTAGCATTAAAAAAAAAAAGAACGCGTTGGATGAATTGGACGCGCACCCCCAACCCTTCTCTTTCCTGCGCCCCTTCTTTTCTATTTTCAGAAAACCCTAATTTCCCCCTCCCTCGTACCTCCCTCCCTTGTGGCCTCCCCCTCCTCCCTCACGACCTTCCCCACCCGCTAGTGTTCCTCCCCTCCACCTCACGGCCTCCCTTCCCCCTCCACCTTCAGGCTCTAGAGTGCAGCTCTCTCCCTCCATCCACCACCTTACAGCTGTTTGTAAGTTATTTATTTCCTTTTTATTTAACATCAGTAAGTTCAATATCTATTTAGTTTTTTCCCTTCATATGCTACGTTCATATTGTTGTCACTTGTGAGTATAGTGTTATATACATTGGATAACATCAATAAGATTTTCTATTTAGTTTTTTCATGCTATTTTTCCCATAATTATTAGGCTTTATCATTGACTTAATTATTAAGATATGTAGCATTAATTATTCATATTTAATATCTAATATGCATATTTCATATTGCCAATAACAGTAAATAGATATAAGAGATATTGTCTAATATGCCAATGTGAAATATGTAGATATTGACATATTCATATTGCAATAAATAGATATTGGCATATTCTATTTGAAGCTTGACATTGGCATATTAGTTTTTATTTACTATTTAATTTTTTTAGTGCAGGTTACGAGATTGTGAGTTTTGAAGTTGTGTTGTTTGAGGTCAGTGCATTGCATTGAGGTAAAAATGTGTTCACTTATTTAGTTAATTATTTATTATAGTTCATTAGTTAATTTAGTATTTTAGAATATAGGTTAGGTTGTGAAACTCTAAAGGATGGATTTGATTGGATCATTGAAGGATTTGGTTTTTGTGAAACTGTGGAGGATAGGCTTAATTGGATTATTGATAACTGATTGAATATTTGCTTTTGAAATTGTGTTGATATTTGCTTGTTTAGTATATCGCATTTAGGTATTAGTAATTTAATATATATTGTGACATTGGAGTATATATTTTGATGTATTGTTTGTTCACCTTTACTAGATGGATAATCAATCTGAACCAACCATAGAGGATCAGAGAGCATCGTCTAATACTATGTCTCATGTATTTGATTTAGAGTTTGGTCAAGATGTCCTTAGTCCTACTCTTACTCGTTCCAACCAAAGTCGGCCTCCCAAACGTAAAACATCTATGGTATGGGATCACATGACAAAGAAGACAGATTGTGATCCCAATTACCCCATGTGTTATTGTAATTACTGTAAGAAAGAGTATCTTTGTGACAGTAATAGAATTTGTACCTCGACCCTTAAGAATCATGTCTTAAAGTGTGAGAAAAATCCTATGAATAGGATAAAAGATCAATTGGACAAATATCAAACACAATTGACTGGTAATGTAGTCACTGAAGGAGAGAGTGAAAATGTTGGGCCTAGCTTGATAGTCCATAAGTATAATGTAGCGGTTTCAAGGCAAAAGCTTGCATAGATGTGTATAATTGATGAGATGCCATTCAGGGTAGTGGACGGTCAAGATTTTCAGGACTTTATTAAGTCACTTGTACCTAGTTTTCCAAATGCCTTCTCGCCAAACCGTGCAAAGAGATGTTTTAAAGATTTATGAAGATGAGAAGGAGAAATTGAAAAGACTTTTTAATTCATGTGCATGCAGAGTTAGTTTGACTACCGACACATGGACCTCAGTGCAGAACTTAAATTACATGACTCTCACAGCGCACTTTGTTGATAATGATTGAAAATTGCGCAAAAGGATTATAAATTTTTGTCAAGTTCCTAATCATAAGGGGGAAACAATTGTGAAGTATGTAGAGACTTGCTTACTAGATTGGGGTATTGATAGAATCTTTTCTGTTACAGTTGACAATGCTTCTTTTAATGATAGTGCTATTCGTTTTCTTAGAAGGTTTTTTAAGGATAATTTATTAGAGAGCATGTATCTTCATATGAGATGTTGTGCGCACATTCTTAATCTTATTGTTTGTGAGGGGTTAAAGGATTGTGATGAGTGTATTGTAAAAGTTCGGAACGCAGTGAGGTATGTGAAATCCTCTCCATCAAGGTTGGAGAAATTTAAGCTTTGTGCTGATTATATGAAGATAGGTACAAAGAAATTGGTTTCTCTTTATGTGCAAACTAGATGGAATTCAACATATCTCATGTTGGACAATGCAGAAAAGTTTTTATTTGATAAGTTCTATATTGTTTGTGCTGATTATTTGATATATTGGTTAATTTTTTAAAAATTTTGTAGGTTCTAGTTATTTATGAAAATTTGAACATGTTTTTGTCATAAATTATTACGAATAATGTTTAACTCACGAGTGGCTCTGCTTGAGATAACTAGAGACTAATTTAATTTGATTTCATGGTAAGTTTTTATCTCTTTTTTTATAATAATGCCCACTATATTTTTTATTAGTTTATTATCTCACGTGTAAATTTTTTTTCCTTTTACAGCTTTCATGGGAGATGAACAATTCACAACCGGACAGTGGACACATTAATGAATATTTTAATGACATGTATTATTAATTATACTTTTAGTTTGTTGATTTGATTATTTTGTTGTTTGTTATGGATTGTAATAGAGTAGTGTAGTTAGTAATTACTAATTAGTTTTACTTGCAATTCTATGTGATACTTTTATTTTAGACTTCTTTTATATTGTAATGTCTATTTGTTTTGTTGATTTTAAATGTTTGCTTTAAAGTTTAAGATGTATGATTTATTATCTTAAAAAACTAGGATTTAGAACTCTTTAATCAGAGCTTAGTATTTTCTTCAAATCAAATGTAACAACTTTTACAAAATTTGGTTGAAATGTAACCAAATATTTCTTGTAAAAATAGGCCAAAAAATTGATGTAAGGAAACCCAAAAAATAGTCCCAAAAAATCCAAAACAAAACCCCAAAAAAGGCCTACAAAGTAAAAATGTTGAGAGGACCAAACCAAAAAAAGGCCTAAAATGTCATGGCTCAAACCGTTTAATTCGAGAACCGGACCGAACCGGTTCTATTAGAATGACCGGTCCAGTACGGTATGTTCATCTTACGAAATTACCGATTTGACCGGCCGGACCGGAGCGGCCATTGGACAGTACTACATCAAGGTGCCGGAACTTCAAATGGCAAAAGTTTTGACTAGGCACTTTTGCGCACTCCAAAAAAGCCTAGTAACAGCAGAAGATGCCCGCAGCACCTACTTAACCCCTAACCTAGCCCATCTTGTAGATCAACAAGCCCATACTTAAACCCAACCCAGATTAGGCTGAAAGCCTGAGACTGCAGCCATGGGCCTCTTATATATCAGGCTGGGCCTGTGAGTCTTCCAAAAGATGCCAACCCATAAGCCAGAGGGATCATCGTGGGCCATTCATCTAGTAGGGGGGCCGAATTGTTTGCTGAACGGTGCACACTTGGGACCACATAAAGGACTAGTGCGGTAGCATGGTCCCGCCGCTCGTAGCGTGAAGCGGCTTGATTAATGGCTTTTTGCAAGAGAGATTGGAGTTAAAATACAATTGTTTGAGTTTGATCCTCATCAGCCATGATTATAATGCCCTAATTTTATCCATTAGCGGTCCCAATCCTGCATGTCATGATGCCTAGGGATTGGAGGTTTGGCATTATCATGGCCACTAAATTTGGCAAATCCGCTTGCACATTACGTAGATTATATCCCTGTCAAGGAGGAAAATAAGCATAATACACAGAAAAAAAAAACATTAATGTAGAAGTGGTCCTCTCTATTCTCTTCTGTAGTGGAATGCCGAACATCGATCACTTTGTACTATCATTATCGTGATAATGAAAGAGTTGGTTTTTTGGGGAATGAGAAGGGGGGCTATCGCCTATTGGAAAGAAGTGAAGACCAAGGGCAACCATTTGAAAAGGGTGGTACTGAGATGGCTGGAGGTGACTGAAAAAAATGTACACGACACGACATGACCCAAATCGTCTACATCAGAATTATTGAAAGATGCATGGCTGTGGGTAGCTGCAGAAGGATAATAATCGACGTGGATGCTCAAATATTTTTCTTGTCATGTGGGGATGCCGAAAGGGGATATTTCAAAGAAAATGTGGAGGCCTAAAGACAAAATGTCAAGGGCATGCAGTGTGGATGAATGAATTAGGTGCCTGGGAAAATTACATGCGATATGGCTCCAATTGTCTAAATCGGATATGGATTAGTCAAAAAAATGCATGATTATGAATGGTTGTGGTTCCCCTTTCCACTGACACAAGCCGGCCACATCGCGCTCCTAATTATTTCAAGATTTTTTTTCAAATCACGTACAGGTCCTTAACGAATTTCAAGGCTGCCTAAACTTCTTGGTTAGTAAGATCTAGACACAGGTTAATACAGCTAATCATGACTCATCGACTTATACGACGAGTTGAATGCCAAGCACAACTCTTGTTGATAAATAATACGACAGTCGTTTTATCCCAAAATGATCGCTCTCTCTCTCTCTCGCTCTCGCTCTCGCGTCCGTACCATTTGGTGTAATTGGTCCCACTTTGCCTGGTCTCTTGGGGCTTGGGCTACAATCTCCATATATATCCTCTTGGGTCCTGCGCTGCCTAAGATTTTCAACCCTCGTTTCGCTAGCTTAACCCATAGATGCTTGATTATAGTCCTATTTGTTTCCAAAATCAACGATCAAAATCAAACCCACAAGTAATTAGACCCTATTAAAATCGTAAGAGCATATATCCTCATCATATTTGCTTGTAGATACGATGTAGACAGAGACCCATACGACGACCATTTATGTTATTTTTGGGTAATATTTTTCTGCATGCACTCTGGCAATATAATATTCATCTTTTATCACAAGGTTTTTCTATTGCATTATTGTCAATATTCTCCATGGGGAAAAGCCTTATAGATTCAATTTCTATCTTATACACTAATTAAACTAATTGCGGAAAGATAAGATATATATATAATCGAGTCATCGTCATAGCTAGGCTTCGAGTTTACCAAGATTTTGATAAAGGGACAACCAATTAAAATACAGAGGAATTGTCCCTCAACATTCTCGAGGTCCCACAGGACCGGCGCCACTTGAAACTTCCATAAGCTACAGTCCAGAATCCAGAGAGTCCAACCATGAACCATATATGCTGTGAAGGCATGGGATTCTTTAATTAATTAAAAGACCATATATGGCCTGTACCTAACTGGAATTTTCCATGCTCGCTCACTGCTGCTTCTGGCACATTTCCCAGGTTTGACTCTCTTGTCACTTTGCACCCATTAAAGGTTCAGATGCACAATTACAAATATTGCCACAGGGTTTTATAACTAAAATCGATCAAAGCCCTTCAAGCATATCGGTCCTCATGATCATTCCAATAAAGTTTTTGCCAATAATCCCATCTAATTCCTTTGATGATGTAAACCTTTTAATGCTATTTTTTAAAAAAAAACCTTTGAGTTAATTACAAAAAAAAAAAACCTCAAACTTTCTCACTTATCTCAATATCTCATAATCTTTAACTCGTGTCAACCCGTCCTCTTAAATTTACAAAAACATTTCATTTTCATTTTTAACTTATTTTTAACGATATCGTACTACGTTTTCCGTCACACGTATTTTTCATGCGAGCTCCCCCATGTTGAAAGACAAAACTGCCCCTATAAACCCACTTATGCGTTGACATTAAAAGAAATGAAAAAGACTAGACGATGAGTATTATTAGGGGTGTCTATGAGCATAGGCAGTTGCCTAAGACCCCCACAATAGGAAGGCCTCCAATTTCTTATTTTACTTAATATTTAACAGGTTATAATCCGTTAAACTGTTTGAAATCCTCATTTAATGCAAAGAAAAACATAATTAAAAATTTTAAAATAGATGACTTCCAACTTTAAAATTCAAAAAGACTATCGCACTTCTATTTTTTTATTTTTTAAAAAAAAGACTTGCACTTTTAGCAATTTCTTAATTCTTACTTTATCCATACTTTTACTATTCACCTCACTTCCTTATCTTTATACTTTGAACTCCTCACTTTCCTTATCTTTCTACTCTGAAACGCATATCTTTCATTCTTTATAGCTAACTTTCAAGTGTTGATTCAATTTCAAAATATCAAAGTCTAATAGAAAATACAAATCAGGATATAAGAAGTTAAAAAAAACTATTGCTTCTGATAAAGAAGTTTTTCAAAATTAAAACTAATAAAATCATATATAAGATCTACTACAAGAAATATTAAATGGATTAGCTATATTATCAATTGAAAATGATCTATTGACAAATCTTGAATACAAAACTTTGATAAGTAATTGTGAATAAAAAATACAAAAAAACTAATTTTTAACTAAAATTTATTGATATTTTATATTTTAATTTAATAATTTATAATTTATTATAAAAGACTTCGTTTTAGGGTTTCGCCTTAAGGCCTCATTTTTCTACGAGATGACCTTGAGTATTGCAGTGCGTGTATCGTGTATATTCGACAAGGTCTTCCTCTCGTCGGCAAGCTGCAACTTCTTCCTCATCCCAAGTAATTCCTCATTCACCTTCGCTGCTAATTTTTATGCGACGTGGAGTTCTGTATAGAAACTCACAATATGAAGCGTCCCATGTCGGCTATTTGCATGGAGTGGATTATTTTCTTGGTTTATGGCTATAATTTTCTGGGAGCTGAGCTTTAACCCTGTCATTTCCTTCTTTTATTGTCTCTGTGAAATGTTATAGTCGGTGCAATAATGGTTTTAGATCTTGTAGAGTAAGATGGAGTTTTCGCATCTATAATGCAGTTTCTATTCTTTTTCAGAAAATGGGTTGTGAAAGTTTTAGTTTGTTGTGGCTTATGTAGCTGTTAACTTTCATGCTTATATTACTCTAGGTCATTGTTACAAAAGACGAAGAGAAGGAAGAAACGGTCAAGGACTCGGATGTTGTTGAGTCTATGGAAATAAATGACAACATTGTGTTTCGGAAGCTTCTTGTGAGTTCAAATACTTGCTCTCAAATGCCAATTTTGAAAGTACGATTCGATATGAAGGCTTAGCTTGGGGAACATGCTTTAATTGTGGGGAAGGACATTCAGCAGTCAACTGTACCGCAGTTAAGCGGAAGAAGCCATGCGTTGAAACTCATTCCTGCACTATAATTTTCAGCAAATAAATATCGGTTGCACAACCCCCCAACCACCACACACTTGCATGGAGTTCCGACAACCTCCATGGAGAATCTGTTTTTGCAATGGTAGTCAACGTGTTTTTGCTTCAAACAACACTGAGTTTCTATTTGTTTTGTCTGAGTTAGTTCAACGCAAAAGTGAGGTCAATTTTGTCTTTTAACATGAGGGAGCTCACGTGAAAAATACGTGTGACGGAAAACATAGTACGTCATCGTCAAATATGAGTCAAAAACGAAAATGAAACGTTTTCGTAAGTTTAAGGGGGCGGGTTGACACGAGTTAAAGATTCGGTGCATTCAAGGGTTACAAGCTGTGTAATATCTCGTCCGGAAAAAGGTGTTAAGTGAGTAATTTGAATTTTAAATGAAGAGATAAGGGCTTAATCTTATTTTTTATTTTTGGATAGAGGTTGAATTATATTTTCGAATTTAAAGGTGCTAAGATGAAGATGTGATCTATATTTGAATTTAAAGGTTTGGATAGAGATTTGATCTTAGGTTTGAATTTAAAGCTTAAGATATGGATAAGGATCTTATATTTGAATTAAAAAGTGATGGATAGAGATATGTTTGAATTTTAAAATTAGAAGAGATTGAGGCTCATAAATAGACAAAGAGAATGTATATTGGAGACCAAAATTTGGATTAAGGTTGTAATACTAGTTTTCGAGAGATTGTTCGGCAATTATTGGAGAAACTTAAAGATTGGTTAAGTGTTTGAGGTAAGTGGTTCTTCATTGAGATTTTTAAACGTGTATTTTATTTTATATGATTTTGATGTATTATTTGGGAAAATTGAACAAATTTTGGGTAAAATGAGATTGTCGAGATTTCATGAAACTCAATTGAAATATTTATAATTTCTTTTGTTAGCATGCTGTGAAAATTGTCCTTGTGCTAGTGATATCTCTCAGTGGTCTGTGTGGCCAATTTGGTACCCCTCGTGGTACGTTGTGGTCTATGTGGCAAAATTGATATCCCTCGTGATATTTGATGATTTGTGTGATCATTGGCAATTTCCCTATATTGCGTAGCCTTTGATATTTTTGTTACAAACTTGTATTTTTGGGTTTGGTATGACTCACAATATCTTTTTTTTTGGATTTCGGTTATTGTGATAAAATTATCTTTTTCCCAACCTCCATTGACTTACTACTGAGTTAGTCGTAGCTCACCACTTATTCTCATATTTTTTAGAGTTGACAGAATTAGAGAAGTTCGAGGAGTTTCAGATAGATTTGTGTTTCGAATGCGTGTTTTGCAAGAGTACTTTTGGAGGTTAATTTAGGAGAAGTCATTATTGTAATTCTTATGGGAGATCTTCATTGACGTTGTAAATAACAGATATGTTTATGTAAATTTTAGGGTTCAGATTGATATTTTTGGACTATTTGTGGTTTATGAATATTTTGCTGGGATTATACAAATTAGTTTTGAAATATTGAGGCATAGATAAATGATTATCCATGGTGAAAAATCCTTATTTTAACGAAAATCTATCCGTATAGAGTTTGAGCCTGAGGCATCACAAGCTGTGCCTTCCAGCTACTCTATTTAAGGGTAGTATTATAGTAGGCTCTCTCATTTTGGATACAAAAAATTTATGCACTCTTTTAAGTTTCAAAATATTTTATTTAGCCTCTTACATGACAAACATGATTAATACTCGTTGCCATTTGATTTAGCCGTTAAACCACATGTAAAATGTTTGAAATTTTATTTCAAGATAAAATTACTAAAAATATTAAAAATAATTCATTACAAAATAATATAAAATATAAATAAAAAGTAATATTTTTAAATAAAAAAATATTGAAACTCTATTTCATTAAGCTATTTATATTTAGAGAAATTTGCTTTTTAGTTCTTAGGTTTTAACCCCTTTTCATTTTTAGTCATGAATTTTAGAGGGTCAAAATTTTAATCCTTGAACTTTCATCTTTGTAAAATTTAGTCATTCTGTCAGTCTGCCGTCAGTTTGCCGTCAAATTTGTACCGGTCGACCGGTATATGAAGCGGTCGACCGCTACATGTACCGGTCGACCGCTCACTTTCAAAACATATATCCGGTCGACCTCTTCAAAATTGGCGGTCGACCGGTACAAAAATTGACGGCAGACTGACGGAAGGACTAAATTTTACAAAGATGAAAGTTCAAGGACTAAGGGTGCGTTTGTGTACCAAAATTTTACCTCCTCTAAAATTTTAACACAATTAAATATTACAATATAATCTCTCTCTCCCCATCAAATCATTACTATTTACTACAAAAAAATATAAAAAATTACCTCTCTCTTCACTTTTTCACTAAACTCAATACCTAAAATTTTAACAACACTAAAATTTTACAACACAAACACAGCCTAAAATTTTGAAGGTTGAAAGTTAAGGACTAAAATTAAAAAGGGCCCAAAACCTAAGGACTAAAAAGCAAATTTCCCTTATATTTAAGTTATATATTTATATTTATTTTTTATTTATTAAATTTTTTTCTTGGAGAGACATTTTGGATCAACTCACGTCACTTTCTATATAACTTAACGGTCAAATCAAACTGAAGGCAAGTATTGATCATATCTGAAACATATGAAACTTAATAAAACAATTTAGAACTTAGAGAGATTAATGATTCGGTCCATAATTAGGGAGCATACTATGATATTACCCCTATAATTAGCTAACAATTATTTTTCACACAATTTTTTTTTGGCGACATGTAGATATAACATAAACGTCTAACAGCTCCAAAAATGCCTATCTTAATGGGTACCATAGACTTTGCCTATTGGAGTATCATGAACGACAGCGTGTGTTTCGTCCACTTGACAAAACTATTTTGATTTTTTTTTTCTAGAGGACACCACCATGTTCATATAACATCACGCATATATAAGTACAGGAGGCACATGATGGATAAGTCTGCCGTATGGACTATATGGCTTTCCAAAGAATCCATCCGCAGCCTCCATCTGCCATTAGGACATGATGATGGATGCCTTCAAAGATATTACAAGCACATTTTTCTCTGTGCCAGTCATGCTCGAGTGAATCGAAATGTGTTCTATTTAGGGAAGGGTCAATTTTTTCTGTTACCATAAATATAAAAATTTTACTTAAGTTATTTTACTTACACTTTTTTATTAATTTTTATAACCAAAACTTTAATGCGTCCAAAATTTTGATTTGCAGGAACCATATCAATTCTCTTTGCCACAGTGCTCGAGTGAATCTAAATTTTGAACTTGCCACAGTACTAGGTAGAGAAGTATGGCTTTTGAGAGGGCAATACCATCTTTTAACATTGGAAATGGGAAGAATAAAAACAAGCAATAGTAAATGGGAAGTGAATCTTTGTCTGCACACTGTGTTGGGTGCCATATGGTCAGCCTCTGATGGATACAGTTGTCTTGGATTTGATGCTTTGGTCCCCCTATGCCCCCAGGCTCTCTCACTCAAATTGCAAAGTTCCTTTTAACGTGCGCGTTGGGTTTCTTTCATGTTTTGCTAAATTGGAGTCTCTTGTTGTGGTGGTGGGGCGGTGACTGGTGTGGATGGAAAGGACCCACCTGCACCTCCACATCTACCTCTAAAATTGACCCAAAATTGACTCACTCCACTGCCTTCTCCCCCGGTTCCCAACTAATTCCTTTCAGATCAGACATTATCACCAGCTCTTTAAGACAATAATGCTATAACTTAAAAACCTCTTTTACACTAGAATACAGAAAAAGACAACCTCATTTACAGTGAGCAGCGACTAACAATAACTTTCAGGTAATGTCTTGCTTGGGATAGCCATTTGATGGACTTGAATTTTCCAAATTATTGCAGAATGATCAGGAGCACTGTATCTGTTCCTATAATGATAACCAGGTGTGGTTGCTAAAAATATTAATAATCTTGTAGGACAGTAGGAGTGAGACCTCCTAGCTTTGCCCTCCTCCAATAAACCCGCTGGCACTGGGTGGACAACCATATCTCAGCAAGGAATATGATCCAAAATCATGCCAATTGATTATATAATTTAAACCTGCAAGTCCACACTCCAGAGAATAACAAAATGTGTTCTTCGTAAAGTGCAACACGCCAGTAATATTTTAGTTACTGCAAAGATCAAAGTTTAGCTAGGCAGAGGACTGCGCGGAAGAATAATGATGGGATGTAGGAAGGAGGAGAAAATCCCTTGGGGGAATACAAAATCCGTTTGTTCCCCAATCTATGCTTTGCTTTTTCCTTCTTTTTCCTCAGGAGTTGAGCTGCCCACCACATGGTTCTGGACCTCAGGGCTCCACAGTCTCCACTCTCTCTCTCCCCCGACACTATTAACGGTTTCTTTTCCCCCTTAATTTGATTTTTCGTTTTTGACAAGCCAAAACTGGGCGAGAAAAGCAGCAGCAGCAGCACTTCAAGAGCCCTAGCTAGCGAAATAATCGTGGTTTTCTCCCTGAGTCCTCGATGTGGACTGCTGGACTGCCACATGGGGGATATCTTGTCGTTTTCTTCTGGAATTTCACAATACATGTATATCACAAAAATGAAGTCAGTCGCATGCTGTACCTCCTCCTGATCTCCCTGGTAGTCATTAATGTCAAGTATCAAACAGCATCATCAATAGTCCAAAAGCAAACGTATAGTTGCACTTCGTAAATCAATAATGGAGAAGGTACGCGGTTTGGCAGTTCTCCCCAGTCCCCCCTCCTGCCTACAGCCCAGAACCTCAAAAATAATAACAGAGGAATTTCATCTGAGTTCTAACCCTATAGGCCCATAGATAATAGGGAATAAAATTCTTGCATCTCACCCTACTCTTTAATGAGGTCACCTGTCGGCTCTCGATATATAATTATAAAGACATTAAACTGGATCTATAACAGGGAAATCCAAATACACTACTGTATTATATATTGAATTGAGACTCTCCTGAGACAAAGATTAAATATACTGTTCATCGCGATGAAATAAGAGTAGGATATAACGACAAAATGGTATAATCACGGACAGTGGAATCCAGACTTGAGCGTTGATAAGCCGTTTAGGACAACAAAAAATAATTAACGTTGGTGCAAATGCAATAGAATATAATGAATGAATAAATAAAACGGAAGTGGGATTTGCCGTGTGACGGTATCGGGTATTGTGCTCTTAGGGATTCCCTCTATCTATCTATCGACATCTCCGTCTGTACAAAGGAATTTTACGTAGTGATGTGGGGTTTGTAGTCTCTCACGTATTCTTGCTTTCTTGAACCTACCAAGATTCATCTGTAATGTTACTTTATCTCCCTGTCTTCTTCTTGGATTTCGAATGTCCTTCATATTCTTTTGATTATTCAAATCTGTTTTTAAATAATGGCCTACTCAAATTCGATTTAGGACCAGACCCATCACGTGAAATTAGATTAAACAATCAGAATGACATTCGTTGTTAAATTTTCCTTCTTTATGTTAATCCTCTCCCTCTCTCTCCTCTGAAAGTCCTAATATTTCAAGCCCGGCAAGAAAGACTCACGTCGCCACCTGCTCTTTGTCTGTTTACACTTTGTTTCAACGATTCCTTTGCAAGAAGAAAATGTTGGGTAACTGTGAGAAGATGGTTGTCATCCCTCCAACTACAAACGAATGGTCACAGGTTCCTCTCTCTTTCCCCTCTCTCTCTCTCTCTCTCTCTCTCTCTCTCTCAATTATTAGACAAAATATGACCATTCCATTTTTGTTGCTTTGCTTTTGGAAGGGAATATGTCTCCTGTATGGTTATTTTACCCTAGAACGCCACCTCAAACTCTTTCCTTCCTTAGTTTCCTCTTCTTTCTTACCCTTTGGTGCAGAATCAGATTGATGATCACAAGGTCCTAATGGATTCTACGGGTAGGACAGCGGAAAAACCTGTGATAGACCAACAGCAGCAGCAACAACAGCAACCCCTCAGGTGTCCTCGCTGCGACTCATCTAACACAAAGTTTTGTTACTACAACAACTACAGCTTGTCTCAGCCGAGACACTTCTGCAAGGCCTGCAAGCGGTACTGGACTCGAGGAGGTACGCTGAGAAACGTGCCTGTAGGTGGTGGGTGCAGGAAAAACAAGCGCGTGAAGAGGCCTTCAGCTTCGGCCACTGATGGAGCTTCTTCTTCAGCTCATAGTGCAAATCCAGACCCTCCATCTCAACAACACATCGATATATCTTCTTCGACACCAAATCATATCAATTCTTTGTTTTATGGGTTAGCCACTAACCCTTCTGATATGAGTCTCCCATTTCCAAGGTTCAATCCCAGAGTTTCCAATGTAGAAACTGTTTCTGGGTACGATCTCCAGCCCCAGCTAAATGCTCTTGGACTAGGGTTTTCCTCGGGAATAATGTCTCATGATGCTGGTGAAAGCGATTACCGAAATGGATTTAATCCTGCTAAGCAAATCCCAGATGTGGTTACATCAAACCCGCTTCTATCAAGTTATTCCATATTTGGCTCCTCAGCTTCTTCTAGTACAACTCCTCCAACCATGGCCTCGCTGCTAACCTCTAGCTTTCAGCATCAGAAATTCGTCAACGGCGGTATCAAAGACACTCGAGCACCAAATCATTTCCAAACTGTAGCACCATTTGAAGGCTTTAACAGATTGGTTAATAGTGAAGCTCGGATCGCCATGAAAGAAGTGAAAGTAGAAGACGGCCAAAACAGGTTGGACTGGAATGGTTCTTGTCAGAATCATATGGAGCAAGTAGGCTTTTCAGATCCTTCTCTTTACTGGAACGCAACAAATATTGGGGCTTGGAATGATCCCGGAAACATCGGGTCTTCGGTCACTCCTCTGATCTAGCAAAACCAAACATCATATTCCAGTTTGTCTCCCTCTTTTTTAGTTATCTTGGTCATTGTTAGTTCCTTAGGTTCCTATTGATTAGTCCTGCTTGTATTGCATTTTATCTTCATAGTGGGGAAGGGTTCACAACCAGAATCTGAAAAAGACAAAAAAACAAGAAACAAAAAACAAAAAACAAAAAGAAGAAGGAAAGGAAAAGAAAAGAAAAGCAAGATTTCACATTGAAGAAACGATGGGAGAAGCTGCTTGGATCGGAGCGATCATGTCAGCTGCAAAAAATCAGCCTGTTACTTTTATTATCAAGGTTGAGACACTAATTGCGCTGAGAGGAACCTCGGATCTCTGCATCTCATCGTCTTGGATCATCATCACAATCGCGTACAGTGTGGAAGGTTTTCTTTGATAACATTGAGGATCCTTTGGAGAAACTTCCATCTTCAGTAAGTTGGTCTTTATTTTGTATGTACATATGCATGAACATGTCCTTTTGTTCTGATGTATTTGTTACTTGGTGGGGTTGGGGGTATATGTTGCAGTCCTCATTGAAATTTGAAGATCAGCTGAGGAACTAATAATTTTTTATTTAATTGTACCTTTTGTATTCTTTTTGAGTTTTTATGGGGAAGGGGGTGGGGTATAATGGTATAGTAAGAGAGGGGGATTTGTAGTTTCAATGTGGCCTATTTAGTTTATGTGCTTGGCATTGGGTTTAACTTACTTTCTTGTTTTGATGTTATTGGTATAGAACTGCGTGCTTTTGATAACAAAGGCTAATTACAATGCAGACTGTACTGTTAGGGGAAAAATTGCTTTCTGTATAGATGTATTATTTATGTATTAGCGAGCTTATGCATGTGCGAGCTTATGCATGTGCGAGAGATGTTGAGGATGCAGTGAGTCGCTTTCCAGCCTACGAAAAGTGATTAAATCGGACCTGATGGTTCTGTCTGTTCTGTATACTGACAAGATCAAGAGGGAGTGGGTGGGTTGATTGTCGATTTTAGTTTTCTTCGATGTCGCATAAAAAGCTAGATCGAAATGTAGTGAACTTATATAAGTACTTGGATTCACCACGCGATCTCTAGTGATAATATTATTCTGTAGTGTCGATACATTCTAGCATCGTACATTAAGAGATCTGAAGAGGGGCGGGCCGAGGAGGGGGACTGGTCGATCGTTGAGGATGCAAGTGAAGACGAATGCGTCTTGTAAAAAAAATGAGAACAGGGTAAGGGTGGAATCAAATACATTTCTAGACGTAGTAGTATCTGCTGCTGCACAAGGGAGAGAGGGAGAGAGCTGGGAGAGAGAGAGAACGTCGACAAGAATATCGTCGGGATATATAGTCATCATTACCCTGGTAGGACGCGAGTTTGAGTCTTAATTTGGTGCCATGCATAGTGATCACCTGCTACTTTCTTTTGCGCTTTTGTGGTAGTGCACCCCTCCTACAGCTGCGCATTCAATCTTCATCAGTCACTTTGTTGTTCTACTACTTTAGCTTGTATGATCAGCTCCTGTATAGATGAAGTATTTGCCCCAATAGCTAGGTGTGTCACAATTTCAAAACCTTGGTGACGTGCGGCATAATTGTGAACCTGCAGGTTACGTCGTGTGAATATTCCTCTAGTCTTAATATTGGCCTCTAGCTAGCCTTAAAGCTGCCTGCCCACTGGGGAAGTACAAGGGACTTGAGAAATGGAGTCTTCAGACTTGCAAATGCAGCTTGCAAGGAAGAAATTTAAACTACCTCAGATCCAGTAGACCTAGTGTTTGTGTTAAAATTTTAAGAAATTGTAAAATTTTGGGTTTCAAACTCAACCTTAATATTAAGTATAGGAACTTTGAAAATTGTACCAGGTGGTGTTGGATGCTACTAGTGAAGTGGTCAGGGGCGGGAGGGGGTTAGTAGTACTATCTCTCTCTGATCATTATCCTGATCTACTACTACTCCTGCTACCCTTACTCCTCTTCTGGTTATTGCTATTAATTTTATTATGTGTCAAATTCTCAACTAATAAGAATGATGTTTGGTAGTAGTTGGTAGGAAATATATTGACTGGATGAGCAGCAGTGTAGTGTCTACAATAAGTGGAAGGGATCGCATTCTTCCATGGGTCAGTGCGAATATCAATAATAATCTCTCGATCATGACACCACAATTAATGCTGCATCTTTCAGAGTCAAATGTAGCATCAATACCCCCCCCCCCCCCCCCCCCCCCCCGGTAATTAAGCTTCACCATCTGCTACAATGACGAATTGTATTCACATCCCATCAGGCGTAGGTCTTCCTTCATATCATTCGAATTTACCCAGTTCTCTTTTTATTATGTTCAGGCTTTCGAACAGAAAATCCTCTGTAAACCGCTTGTCTGCAGATTCAAAGATCTTTCTTTTTCTCTTAAGAACAAAACTTCTGGTACAGTTGGGTAAGGTCGGAGCTGTAAATATCAGTTGTGACAGTTCTAATTTCCAAAAGTGATTGTCAATTATCACGTCGATCCCTATATGGCTATATGCGTACTCATCTATGGCTTGTCCTAGTTGCTTACGAGTTACGACGAACCAAATAAAGTACACAGGAAAGAAGAATAGGATATCTAGTTGTCTAGCTAGCTAATTGAAAGAAGGGATCGGAGACGTATCATAGACGACAAAGGGATCTGATGAGGACAAATCGAGGAGACTAGTGTGTATCAACAACGTATATACAGACGTCTGGGGCGAGGATACTGTTGCAGTATATGTGTGTGTGTGTGTGTGTGTGTGTATATATATATAATATATATGTCGAGCTTGACTTAGAAGTAGTTCATTCTCTATACCATGCAGGAGGATTGCGTGCGATATACTACTTGGATATCTACATGGAGACGAGCAGTACGCAAAGAGCACAAATCTTCCTGGAAATTACCATTACTTTTCCATAACCACATCGCCAATTACCCCATCTGGGAGTCACTATCAATTTAAACATCATGATAGCCGAACACCATCATTTCCTCATTTCCCGTTACGTGTGATTTCAACTCACCAAGACAGCCTTCGTGATGATCTTAAAGTTGTTGCTTATGGAATCTAGCCATTTATTGAGTAATTTAACACCACAAATTACTGGGGTCCGAGAACAAAACATATTACTTATTCAATAGAAAACTGCGAAACTGCGATAATTAATAGTATCATATTGCAAAATATACCATGGGAGGAAATAAATAAATAGATAATGAAAAAAGTGGCATGCGATCCATCGTGAAAGCGCCACACCACCATAGCTAAACTAATCAAGTACGTTTAGCCACGTTTCAAAAGCCACCACACCACCACCACCTAATTTCTGAGAAGATTAATGAATAGTTTCTTTCCGCTCTCTTGCCTCTTTAGATTCCAAATTAGAAGATGCTCTCAACACTTCTTCCCTTCCATTCGCCTTCTTATTTGTATTCTCTTTCTCCTTGAAAAGTGCAATTTGGCTCATTCAAAAAGATGCTGGAATTGCAAATGGTTGAGATATCTCATCAAAAGCAGCTTTGCTAACTTGCTTGTGGATTTCTTAAGAACTCGTACAGCAGAAGAGATAATAGTTGTACGGATGAGAGAGGAATTAGTACTGATGGTTTGAGCTCATTTTTCTCAGGCATTGGGCCCAACCCAGTTGAACATACTGAACAAGTTGTGTAGATGATGAAGGTCTGAACAAGGTACGGATCACTCTCGGGGCAAAACGAAAAACAAGCAGTTAATATGGGCTTCAAGGGCCCACAACTTGAAGCAGAAAGTATTCTGCCATGGTTATGGCAGTTAAACCAACTCTCGTATAAGCTAGCTCCAGAAAATAAACAAAAATCTGTCTTTCGAAAATATAATCTGTAATGAATGGCTAGACAGGCATGTGGACATAGGGCTGTACACCGGGTAGGCCGGTTTTCAAAAAATTGCCACCTACACCTACACCGTTAAGGGCAAAAACCGGCCCTTAACAGTGGCGGTTTAGCGGTGGTGGTTTCCGGTTATCCTACATTCATATTAGACTATTTTTTTAGCATATAACGCATTTGGCCCAATGTAAAATAATTGACATTCAAGGTGTTTCAAGTTTGTTATATGCAAGCATTGAAACCACAAAATTCTCCCTAGTCAGGAAAATTATTACCAAGTTATGTAGACGAGATTAGATTGTTCAATAGATACAGAATGTAGAAGATCAATACCAGTTTCCTCATGAGTTCATTCCGTGTCAGTCTATTCGAGAAGAACATGTTCCAAAGATATCGATTACATACAAGTGAACCTTAGATTAAGTAAATGAAAATCAAATTAGTTTTAAATCCAAGGATTGGCTTTATAGTTAAAGAACCTTAATGACTCCCCATGTTGACCTTAAGCCACGTTTATATGGTCTCTACTCTCTATCACCCTCTATTATGAATAAGAAGAAAGGAAGAGGAGGAGGAGGGCAGGAGGGGATAAATGTTGTTCGAAAAACTTCCACAATTTTGACCAAGGGAACTTTTCTGAAACAAACATATGCTTAAAGTAAAAGAGTACGAAAAAAGAGCTACAATGGGCGTTCTACAGCAAAATTTGGCAAACTGATTCCCTCTTTCATTGGAAACAGTACCCACAAGAAACCAAGTTCGTCCAAAGAAACACTTTTAGACGCATTGTGGTTTCAAGTCTTGATTAAATAGTCCACAACAGGCAATATAAACATAGTTGTTGACTCTACAATTCATGACAGCAACTCAACAGAAGTGCACATTACACGGACCTACAGTCTCAGCACAGGCATCTAATCCCAAAAACTCTATTAAATGCAGGTGCAAGGAATGAAAAAGTCTTCTGCCAAATTAAATAAATATAAGTGACAAACTAAATGGCATCCCTGGCTCTAACTCACAGCATATACCTGAAAGCCCTGGAATAATTTACGAGTTCTGCAACCTCCTCCTTTTGCCCCATGCTGGCCCACACATCCGAGTAGACAGCATCAGCTCCTTAGTGACCCGTGATTGCATTTTCATACAACTCCTTTTCCCCTGGTAAGAGCCTCAAAATTCAAAATTCAAAAGTCAAAAAATACTACTGCTAGAAAGATATGGATCCAACAAAAACAGGAGGCCAACATTTTCATATAACACAAAGCAATAAGTATGGAGCCAACAAAATAACAATATGGAGATCAAAGCCAACACAAAGCATAATGAAAACTGTGTTAGAAATCTTGGATCACTTGGCTTAATCCGAATCACAGTTAATTAGCATGATCATGATTAAACCAAATCTCACGTAGTACCCATCATCACCTATATATACTTTCTTCAGCTTAATTTGATTCCCATCACCCAATTAAGACAATAATATTGCTAATTATGCTATGTCTTCACTCTCATTTTTTCCCCCTGTATAACTAGCTAGCTATATATAAAACCCAGGACGCTGAAGTACTCCAGACCACTTTATGTTTACCTTCTGCACCAACAAACGACAGGGGAGAGGAGCTATACCAACAAACGAATGTTTACCTTCTGCACCAACTAGAAAACGGTTGCCCACATTCGACAACTCGTCGCTTCTCCGGAGCCTCCGATTCATCAGGCGCACTTGGTCCGAGTCCGCGAGAACGCCGCGTAGGAGTTTGAGGAGCGGCAGAGAGGCTCGACGGCCGGCGAAGTGTGGGGGAGGGGAGCGGTTGGAAAGGGTGGGGACAGGGGAGGGAGAGAGAGGCTGTCGATAGGGGGAGGGTGAACTGAAGCTCGAGTGCTCGACGATGAGGGGGGGAGGGGTTTTAGGGTTATTTTCTAAACGAAGAAACGACGTCGTTTAAATTAAATTTTTTTTTTTAAAAAAAATAAAATCCGGTTTTCGGTGCCGGGTAAACCGGAAACCGGGAAAAGCACCGGGTTTTTCTAAAAACAAGCCACCGGCACCGGTGAGGCCGGGTACCGACAACCCAGTGCCGGTGCCACCGGATGTTACCGGTGGGGTTGAACAGCCCTATGTGGACGGATGAGTTCACAGAGAGATTTATTGTAAAGTATTCGGGAGCCATTTAGAAAGTCCGACCCATAGAATTCCCTCCACCACCGACATTCCCATTCGCTCTTTTTCTTTCCAGTTGACTTTCTTGGCACTTTGCTTTAGAAGGTGTTCGGTTAAGATTGTTTTTTTGAGAATTTTTTTTTGATGATGTTGACTTTATTGGTATACGTGTTGCAGTTATTTTTATGTGGGGTTAAAAATGATGTTTGGTTGTAGGATTTTTGTATTGTGAGAATTTAAAAAATTCTAAGGATTTTTTTGTTAAACTAAGGGGATGTTCGGTTAAGGAGTTTTGTGAAGATTTTTTATGTTTTGAGAATTTTTATGTGATGTTAATTTTATTGGTATACGCGTTATAGTTATGTTTATGTGATGTTAAAAATGATGTTTGGTTATAAAATTGTGAAAATTCAAAAGATTCTGAAGATTTTTTTTATAAACGAACGTGTCCTAACATCCCCTTAATTTTCATTAGCATGGAATATATCTGCACCTTTGCCCAGGGTTCTGATCAACTTCTCTTATAACGAACTTCAAAGGTCAATATATATATATATATATATACGTTTATCTTTTTCTCTTGACTTTTGAAATGCAATTCATGATCTCTTACAGGCCATTTTCATTCGATTTTTCATGATCTATAAGAATGATGGTGACAGACAGAGTGACGGAAACTCTACTCCATTACGCTAATTAATTTTGGCCACGGGCCCGGCCTTGAAAACGTCAGTCAATTAAAAACGATAAAATACATCATTAATGAAGACAGACACATGCTCAAGTAATCTTTGTCCTAATGTTCTTGAACCCCCCACCAAATACATTATAAACCTTGTTAATTATATATTGTTTTTAAATTGGAACACTTGGCTGAATGATGGTTGATGAGCCAAATAGAAGACGACAAGTCGACCTATACGAGAAAAATTGGGCCAGACATGAGCAGTTATACGGAATTTAAATAATTTGGATGGTGACGACACATATCCTAGGCTCCTAGCTAGCAAACACACTCCCTTGCCTCGCGAATTCAAGAATAAGGTCCGAGGCAAAAGCATGTGGAAGGGTCTTTTTCTCAGATCATAGCGTCAAACCTTTGCTCACAAGCAACCACCAAGACCGCGAATGTTTGACAGGCCCCATCCCCTACAGACATTACAAGTCAATCCTACCTTGAAACACGCTGGGATCTCTCTCTCTCTCTCAGATAGACACACGTACACGTACTATTGTCGTGTTTTCCTCCTCTCTTTTCCATTTCTTATTCAACAAACTACTTGTTTTTCAATATATAGATCTATGCTATATTTTGTTTGAAAGTTGATGGTCTATGACAGCGAAAGTGGGAGACTCCTCACCGATAGTTGGACAATTGCAACAACTCATATAAGCTAGCTTCACAAAGGATTCTCCTTAGGAAATCCACTAAGGGTGCGTTTGCGTCCTAAAATTTTACGCACTCTAAAATTTTAACACAATAAAAAATTACAATATAATCTCTCTCTCCTCCATCAAATCACTACTATTCACTACAAAAAATATAAAAAATTACATTTTTCTTCACTTTTTCACTAAACTCAATACCTAAAATTTTAATAACACTAAAATTTTACAACACAAACACACCTAATTCTTCCAATGCTGCAGCACAATCGTTTCTCTTACACCCTCTTCTAATGCATGGGGATCAAGAATGGTACTTTGTTACTCTAATCATGACTCTAATCATCCTGTCATGTAAATGTCGTTAAATACTCTCAGCTTCTAAGAACTAAATGAGTGAACGAAGACCCCAAAGCCAAGGATTGAAAATTTGAAACTCGATCGAGCACCCCCTTTCAGTTGAAAATTGGCTTCCATAGTCGTAGTGAGTTTCTAAACTCCGCTGATGTATTAGACCTCTTACCTACGGGTGTAATCTGTTTCTCAATAGTTTCTTATGGTAGTGGAACAAATAACAAATGTCGAGCAATTGGTGAGCTGAGTCACCATTGTTCAACATATATGTTTTGTTTAAGGTTGATAAATTTGGGTCTGAGTTACCTTTTCTCTTTTCTTTTTACCGTTTGGGGATCATAATTTTATTTGCAACGAAGATCTTCACAATCACTTTGAATATGTGATCCAACAGTGAAGATTGAAATGGCAGACACATTAGTTGGGGCTTCTCTCTTTAGGAGGGGGATGATTGTAATACCCCGTCCCGAAAAATGTGTAAGTGATTAATTTGAATTTTAAATGAAGAGATAGTACTTAATCTTGTGTTTGATTTTTGAATAGAGGTTGAATTGTATTTTTGAATTTAAAGGTTTGAATATAGATTTGATCTTGGGTTTGAATTTAAAGGAGATGTGATCAATATTTGAATTTAAAGGTTTGAATATAGATTTTATCTTGAGTTTGAATTTAAAGGTTAATATATGGATAAAGATTATTCTTATATTTGAATTTGAAAGATATGGATAAAGATCTTATGTTTGAATTTAAAAGTGATAGATAGATGTATGTTTGAATTTTAAAGTTGCAAAGATTGAACTTAATAAATAGTTACAGAGAATGTTTATTAGAGACCAAAAAATTTGGATTGAGGTAGTGTTACTAGTTTCTGAGAGATTGTTCAGCAATTATTGGAGAAGTTTTAAGGATTTGTTAGTGTTTGAGGTAAGTGGTTCTTCAGTGAGATTTTGAACGTGCATCGTATTTTATATGGTTTTGATGTATTATTTAGGGAATTGAACAAGTTTTGGGTAAAATGAGATTGTTGAGATTTTCGTAAAACTCAATTGAAATATTTATAACTTGTTCGGTGAGCATGCTGTGAAAATTATCCTTGCGCTGGTGATATATCTCTATGGTCTTTGTGGCCAATTTATCCTTGTGGTCTGTATGACAAATTTGAAACCTCTCGTGGTATTTGGAGGTCTTTGTGGCCTAGAGGTCTGTGTGGCCTAATATTTTGAGTTCTTTGTGGCCTAGAGGTCTGTATGGCCTAATATTTTGAGGTTTTTGTGGCCTGGAGGTCTGTGTAGCCTGATATTTGAAGGTCTTTGTGGCTTGAAAGTCTGTGTGACCATTGGTGATTTCCCTATATTGCGCGGCCTTGGAAATTTTTGTTACAAACTTGTATTTTGGATTCGGTATGGCTCACAATGTTTTATTCTGGATTTCGGTTATTGTGATAAAATTGTCTTTTCCTCGACCCTCATTGACTTACTACTTACTGAGCTAGGCGTAGCTCACCCCTTATTCTCATATTTTTCAAAGTTTGCAGAATTAAAGAAGTTTGAGGAGCTTCAGATAGATTTTTGTTTCGAAGGCGTGTTTTGCAAAAGTACTTTTGGAGATTAATGTTGGAGAATTCGATATTGTATTATTTTGGGAGATCTTCATCGATATTGGAAATATTGGATATTCTAATGTAAATTTTAGTGCTCGGATTTATATTTTGGGTCGTTTACGGTTTATTAATATTTTGCTGAAGTTGTACAAAATTAGTTTTTAAATATTGGGTTTATCCATGGTGAAAAAAAACATTATTCTATACAGAAATCTATCCGTATGGAGTTAGGGCCTGAGGCGTTACAATGATGGTTATCAATTTACGTCTATGGTGGTTGAGATTATAAGTCGAGCATTAAAGTCTACAAATCTGGCTCATCTCTATTGTTATCAAATTAAACTCGTGATTCACTTATCCAAATTTAGTTGATTCTTAAATGACTATGAGTATATTTATCAATTCTCTTGGGAAATTTATTGTGAAAATTAGGGATGTTCAGCTGGTAAAAAATTATAAGATTTTTAAGATTTTAATATAATTGTGAATATTTATGTAGATAAGATTTTTATAGTTTTTTTTGTGTAAAAGTTGGTGAAATTTTTTAAATATATTTCATTTTTGTTGGAGTTTGTATAAAGGTGTAGATAGAGATGATTCGATGTAATTGTTTAATAAAAAATATTTGAGTTAGATTAAAAAATATGGAAAGAGAATATTTGTTATATTTTTTTTGAAAGTTTGTGTGAAAAGTTGTTGGAGATTGTGTAAAAGATATTAGTGTTTGTGTAGAAATTTTTAAGATTTTAGATGTTTGTTTTGTAAATTTTATTGAATCTTATTATTTTCTAAATATTTTTAGAAACGAACATGCCCCTTATATTCCTGAAAACATAAAATGGCCGATTTGAACTTTGGCTATTGCCCATTACTAAAGCACCAGCAAGATCATCAGCCAATCTTAATCTATCCACTAGGTTTAAAGGCAGATTTTACTTTCGCAAGCGATTTTAACTTATGGGTGGGTTTGTGTGGTAAAATTTTTGGTATTGAGTTTAGTGTTGGTATTGGGTTTAGTGAAAAAGTGAAGAGAGGTAATATTTTATAGTTTTGTAATTTTTTATATTTTTTTATGGAAGAGAGAGAGATTATATGAGAGTATTTTATTATGAGAGAGATAAAATTTTGGGTAAAATTTCAGTGACAAACACAACCTATATCCTGATTTGAATATCTGACCTTAAAGTTAGTGAACTCGAAAATCGTAAGAACTAGGGTACAACACTGTTGGCTGAGTCATCGCGTTTTGTAATCAAAACAGTATGTAATCATGGCTGAGTCATCGCGTTAGATTAGAGCTAGGGAAGCTTGATTAGTACGTAATCAAAAGAGTACCTACCTTCGTAATCGTTCTAAAACACTACCGCACAGTTCCACTATACTAACCTTTCAATATAAAATGAAACTATTTAATTGTTGCATGAGGTGGCAAACTATCCACGTTCGCCCAATGATCACACAGAAGGGGCTAGTCCAAGGAACCAATTTGTCCCGGCTGGGTTATAGCTGCAAAACCCACTGGCCAATTGATGGTGCAGTGGGTCCTTGCCTCCCACACCGATGGGATGTTTGATGGACAGTGGGACAGTCACTTGAGCAATAGTTTCGAAAGAAGGAATAAGGGTCCCACATATCGAAATCGTGAACATGTATCTGTGGTGGTAAAGCTAGACACTGGATTGTTCCTCCATGCACTTGTCACCAACCCAATTCGAAGGGCGCAAGGACGTCTGCAACATAGCTTAGGACCGGAGGAAAGGCGTGTAAAATAGATTGAAGGTTCCCCACCAACTCAAATTCAATTATACTACTCCTGCAGCCACTATTCACCAGCCCACTCAAAGAAAGATTCTTATTGAAGAACTCCAGTCTCCAACTCCGAATCATCTTTTGGTGGACGAGTAAAGGGAAAAAAAACCCTTTTGCAAAGTACCCTCCTCCCTCTCCCCCCGCGCGCGCGGGGGGGATGAACTTTGTTAACAAGACTAATCGAGAACGCAGTAAATATCGTCACCTTTCCATCATATCAATTTGACCGGAATTTCTCAAAGAGAAATTCTCGTAGAATCAGCTCCCTGCATCATTAAAGAAGAGGTTCTACTTTTATCAGCTTACTGCATAATCAAAGTGGAACTTCAGTTACAGCACCGTGCATGCCTCTCTTCAACCAAAAGTGTAGTGAAGAGAACATCATGATTGAAGCTGGAGTTGGTGTCCGAAGCTACAGTAAGATAGCATCATTAATTGAAGATAATTTTTGTGTGTAATACATAGAACCCACATGAGCGTTCCATAAACATTTTCTTATAATTGTTTTTCTGTAAATCTTTCTCATACCTCCTTTTCCACTGTTGCAGGCAGCGAGTTGGTGAGGTAGTGGCTTGGTTTGGGGTGTTTATGGGTATGTTTGGGGTTCAAATATTTGGGCCCAAAAATTTAGGTTTAATCATAAAAAATTCACCACATAATTTATTATTATTATAATACTTATTAAAAATCTTTTCTCTCTTACTTTTTCACCAACTCCAATAACATATCTTTACTTTATAATATTTTTCAAACTCCTATACCCAATATTTTCACCTTCAAACATCCCCTGTATATAGAATTAAGTCAGGCTGTGTTCCGAATTTGGGATGCATAGTTGTGGGTTGGGGCAGTGCTTTTAGGTCATTTGGATATGGTGACAGGATTGAGGATTAGAGCAACCAACCCCGACCGAATCAAATTGAAAAAGAGGTTTAGGGTATTTGCAGAAATTATTTACGAACACATGGCATTTACAGTAATTTATTCTGATTTTTGAAAAAGGACAGGATTAGAGCAATCAGCCCCCGCATATCATCTACAGTACATTTAAATATTCCGTTAGTTTTTTAATTTAAAGTAAATTAAGAATTTCAACAGTACTTTCGTAGAATTTCAACAGTATTTCCAAAGATGTCTTCCTACTAATTGGAAATAAAATTTCCATTTAATGACCATGGACAACAACTTTCGCAAATATATTCATGTTTTAGATTTGAAAGTTCAACCTTATACAAAAAGGTTCATTATTTGATTGATTTAAATAATAATTAAGCAACAATTTATTAGGAAAAAAAAGGTAACACACTTAATGGATATCTCAAGTGATAGCGGGACTTGAGAGTGTGGGTTGGGCTCACACTCAGGAGTTTAAGCCACTATTTGCATAAAAAACGTACGATTTAAATGGGGGCGCCTGGTTAATGGATCGGTAAGTCTATCAGAGATTTGTCGTGATATTTAACTTGTGCGAATGCTGAGTTAAGTATGTTTAATCCGATACACGTAAATAGGTGCTTGAATTTTAAATAGATAAAAAATAAATTAATCAAACCGTTCGAGGAGGCGTTCTCAATTTGGTCCTATCCTCCAACTTTGGACTTGTCGCTGGGAGTTCGCGATGCAAGCGTGGGTACGAGTATCCCGACGAACTGGGATCACGAAGGAAGAGAAGTATAAGAGAATGGACTACAAGGAGGGAGGGTACAGTTTTAATGTGAGACTTAATTTCTAGCTCTCTCTCTTGAATTATAATTTTTAGGAAATTTAGCCGTTTAGTTCTTAAGTTTTATCTTTTAGTCTTTGAGTTTCAATTTTTTCAAATTTTAGTCATTGAGCTTATATTTTTTGACGTAATACCCTTCCGTCAGTTTGTTTCCATAATGGAAGGGTCACATCAGCTGACAACTCAGCCGCTGATGCGGTAAGAGAAATTGATATTTTAGTCATTGAGTTTTACTCCCTTTTATTTTTTAGTCCTTAGGTTTAATTTTTTCAAATTTTAGTCCATAAATTTACATTTTTTGACGAAATGGTTCTCCCGTCAATGATCCGTCTGTTTCTCTAACAGAAGGGTCACATCAGCTGACAACTCAGCATATGAATTAAGCCTTATAGGTCATTGATTTCCTTTGTAAAATAGAGCTCTACTTTCATACAGCGAAGATAGGTGCGAGGATCAAATCAATTAAAGAATCTACATGCTTTATGCAACTCAATAGAACACATCGTGTCTCAGTTTTGGTGTTTTGAATAAATAACATGTATTAAAATTTGAATAGTAATCCAGACGGAAAGACAATTTTATAAAAAAAACGTAAACTCAAAAACTAAAATTTGAAAAAAATTAAACTAAAGGACTAAAAAATAAAAGAGACTAAAATCCAAGGAGATGTGGTCCTTACTTGAGAGAAACAAACGGATCTATGACGGAATGACTATTTTGTCCAAAAATATATACTCAAAGACTAAAATTTTAAAAAAGAAAACACAAACTAAAAGAGATAACACGAAAATCAAATTAGTCAATGTGATAACAAAAATATAAAATTAAACTCTATAATCTCACAAAAATATAAAATTAGTCCCCAGTAAAAAATTAATAAGAAAAGATAGTAAAATTATAAAGATTAATTTTATATTTTTGTTATCTCATGAACTAATTCAATTTGTATGTATATCAATCGATTTTACCTTTATCTCAAATTAAAAAAATTAAAGAGGTAAAATAAAGAACTAAAATGCTAAATTCCGTTTTTAATTGACGAAGATCATGCGGCTCCAGCGCGTGCATGCTTTGATGTCCTCGACGTACAAAAGGAAGTGATGGACAAAAGCATTAGGGACTGCAAAGCGGACGCATTAAGCATTTGGAACTGCTAAAGTGAAAGATTAATAAAGCGTCTCGACTCAGTTGCCCACATGCATGCACCGAAAAACGAACCATCTTGTCCATCAACTTTTCTGCAAAGAGAATAGATAAAGCTTGCGGCCTAGTGAAAGACTAGTCCCCGTCCTTGCATGCAACCACCTCTTCAACTATTCATTCCCTCCATTTGACTTAACTTTTTCTTAATCGCAGATATATATACTAATTAATGAACTAAGACAGTCTTTCAAGAATAAGTTTACGCAGATCCGCACAATAAAGCAGGAAATTAGCAACCAAACAAAAAGCACAACCGTTTAGGCCCATGTAAAAAAAAACCACAAACATATACCTTATAGGATTAACTGTAATCAGCTTATAAAGTTCAAAACAAACTAACCCAACCCTGAAATTCTCTATAATATAAAGGACAAAGCAAATGCCGCTATTCCTTCATTTACAATCAAAACTCTTACCACTCTTAGTTCTAAAGGGATAGAGGTTTAGTTGACTGCTTTTTTCGGTAATACAAAAAAACTAAGAAATTCCTTGAATTATGCAGCTGTTAGATCTTAATTTGGAGCTTGAGGGGAGCTTCCGAGACTGGCTGAAGAAGGTCACGGAGGACCAAATCCTGGCAGATCAGGCCACTGAGAACCGGCGTTGTTATTGCTGTTAGTGTTACTAGTAGTGGCGGTGGTGCTAATACTCCACAAAGCGGCCGCAGAGGCGGTGGGATTAGTGTTGTTCATAAAATTCTGATGCCAATCGTGCTGAGAAGACATGGTAAGCCTGCTTGATGGAATCAAAGTTTCATCCGTCGGATAGAGAGGTTCCATGCTTCTATCCCTGTTACCCATTTGAAAGAGTGGAGTTTGCTGAATTTGCCGCTGCTGCGGTTGCGACCCAAAAGAAGGTACAGCAAACCCTTGTAGCAGATCCAAATTTGAAGAACCCCCCAAATCACCCCCAACATTGAGAGCTGGACTGAAAGAATGTGACTGATTTAAAGATTGAATTGCGGCCAAAGAGGACAAATACCCACCTTCCGTATAGTATGGCGCAATTGACGGGATCGATGCTGAGGAAGGTGAAGGCAAATGACCAGGTTCCGTGGTCCTCAGAGTTGGAGTAGTTTCCATTACTGGATTAGAAGGGATTATAGCAGGTGGGTTTGCCAAACTTCGCTCTACTTGCTGTGGTTGTTGTGGCTGCTGAGACCGTGAATTCTCGCCAGAAGATGAGGCGGTTTTGGCGTGCTTTCCTTTTCTACAACCGCCGCCAACGGGGACGTTTCTGAGGGTTCCTCCCTGCGTCCAGTACCTTCTACATGCCTTGCAGAAGTAACGCGGCTGAGACAGGCTATAGTTGTTGTAATAGCAAAACTTGGTGTTGAGAGACTCACAGCGAGGGCATTTCTGAGGTTGAAGCTGCTGTGGATTCTCAGCTTGCATAGGCTTCAGTCTCCGGTCTTGATGTTGTTGTTTCATGTCTTCTGACCCTCCGTCTTTCTCTTGCTCCATCTTTGAGACTCTTAATCTATTTTGCTTTCCTTTACGAGGATGTGATTCTTCTTCTATAAGTTTGGCCTATATATCAAGGGAGAGTTGTGAGTGGATTTGGTTTTTGGTGCGCATGCAGGTTTTGGGGGAGGAATCAATTTGGAGCGTTTCAGTTTTGGAAACTCAATAACGTGTCTGTCTCTAGACTTTGAGAATCTACACAGTGCAAAAACTAACGGCCATCGTTACCAGCTTGTGCATGCAATCTTCTCGTTCCCACATACCTACCCGCCACAAAACTAAGGCTCTTGACCTATTGGATGAAAATCAATAACTCAATCTCTTCATGGTAAAACCCAGCAAAATCCGCCCAGATTTTTTCAATCCTGCCCCTTTCTCTCTCTAGTAAAGAAGGTAGAGAGTCAGAAGGGAAAGGGCTCTTTTTCTGCTTTCTGGAGAAAGGGTAAGCACGTGGATAAAGTCCTGCTAGGAAAGGTCTTAATCTGGGGGGTAAGGGAGATCTCAGGTAATTGGGTTTGGTGTGCAGTAGTATTACTGTGGTTTATAGAGAAATTCAGTCCCAGCTCTTACCAACCCAGACGATGAAAATGGGGTAAGAATAGAGCCCCAAACCCAGCCCACTGCTTTGAACAGAGCATGCAGTTATATATACATGAGAGAGGCACACAACAGCTAAAACACAAATTTGATCAAAAACTCTACCTGAGTCTTATAAACGGTGATCAAATCTTTCCGCCCACAGTTTGACAGACCCAATAATCCTGACAAAGAATAAGCGCCCCGAAGAACAGGAGAAGAAGTAAAAGAGCGATCTATGGGCTTATAAAAGATCAGTGAAGGACAGATGATCACTCGGGAAGGGGGGATCAGAGCGAAGCGGCGAATCAGCAGTCTAAGGAACGGTGTCGCGGCGGTCGTCAATGGGTGGTGGCTGTGTCAGACCTCAGCAACCGCCTTCTCTCTCTTTCTTTTTGCTACTTTCCTTCTCTCTGTGTATTTTCTCTTTCATTCCACTTTCATGGACAATATCTCTCTTGAGTCTTCTATTCTATTGATTTATTTTCGAGTTCTGTTCTGTCTGACATCACATTGTGGACATTTGGACACCCATCCTTTGATAGCTCCGACACCCAATTTCAGCATAGACAATAGAGTCCCCACACTTACAGAGAATTCACCGCAGCAGCCCGTATAATGTCTGAATTGACGCTATAACCATAAATTACTGTATAAGTTAAAAAAAATAAAATAGATACCACACATGAATTTCACTCTATCTAATATTATTTTTATAAAATTTTAAATAATTTTAGGGAAAATATCATAGTTCACTCCATAAGTTTGCGTCAATTACATTTCAGTCCTCCTAAGCTTAAAAATTGTGATTTACGTCATATAAATATGGAACACTTGCAATTATCATCCACAATCATATTTCTCGTTATAATTGATGGAACTCGGCCTCATGTGCGTCGCATACGCTAGAAGCTAGCCTGTTTTTCTCAAATTGCTCTTCGTAAGTGAGAGCCAAATGACTCATGTTTGCTCTTGAGACCCCCGACTCTTTTGCCCCAAATTTTATCTGTCACTATTTTACCTCAGTCATCTGAAAGTCACCTGAAAGCCTTGTGTGTGAACCCTAACACCCAATCTCCGATCAGTTGACCCATTGACACAATCGTCGTTGAACCCAGTCGTCGTTGAACATCAAAAGACCATTGATTGCGCTGAGTTGGAGTACGTTTCGAACGTAGCCCTAAAGTAAGACGACGCTTGCAATTTCGACTCGTACACAGTATATCATCGATCTCCGTTGAATTCATTGCTTATTTTCTACAGTTTAGCTTGCAGATTATCCTGATTAGGTTGATTAGGCTGAATGAAGATGGATAAAGGGAAGTTGGTTTTTTCTGAGTGCTTGCCGAGTGTGCTTTGTTTGAACATGCATTTGATATGCAAACGTATGACATTGTGTATTTATATGGGTTATTTCGGGGTCTTGATTGTGACGTAGTATTAAAAAATGAACTACTTTATTCTGCTTGATGATGCAACATACTCAGAGCCGGAGATTATCACAGCTCCTACCGGAGTTCGCCTCATTCAGGGCTGTACCAGCAAGGTCAACGGTAAGCATACTTATCAATTCTCAATTATGTAACATAGTATATTGTATGTTGTTTATCTAACGCACAATTGTTCATGTTTTCAGAAATCCAAGAAGAAAGGGGCTCGAGCTCAAGTGTCGTATAGAAAGCCTCCAGGTGCAGTAGAGCCCTCTATTATGGCAGTAGCTGAGACATGTCCCATGAGGAGGTGTTCAACACAGCCACCGACGTTGACCAGAACGCTGGATAGCGCAACAATCGATGCCCGTGTACGGATGCGTAGATCTGACAGATTACATGAGGGACTGGGTTCGCAAGGTAGCAGCAGACCACCTGTTGTTATTGATCTGGCTGAGCCAAAATTTGAACTAGGAGTTAGATGCTCTTGGGGGCCGCTTGGTGCCGGTGGTGTGCAATTCAGAGTATCAGACCACCCTCCTAGATATGGACCACGAGATAAGGAGAAGGGAAATGGGAAGGGAAATGCTCCAGTTTAAGATACTTTGGGGACAAAGGATAAAGGTAAGAAACCCCGACGACAGATTTAGCGTCAGGAACTTTTGATACATTTTATAGATTCTTTTGATACATTTTGTTGTATTGGACATGAGTACAATTTTGTATATGCTTTTGGTTGTTGTAATGGACATGAGCACCATTTTGTTGTCTATCTTCTCCCATATGTTATATATTTTCTGATATGTGCTCAGATATAGTTATTCTACAGTTTAACAACCACTGTTTTGCAGAAAAGTGGCAAATGCTTTTTATTTAGGATAGTCACTACTTAATGACTTGTACTGGAATATAATCAAGTGATTTGGAATATATTGTCCATTTTGTGGTTTAAATATAATGTCCATATAACATATAAGCAGGTGATGGGAAATAAGCATAACCAGCAAATAATGGCACGCAATACTGAAGGAAATAAGCACAATTAACAATTCATTGAACAAGAAGAAAGTACACATCTTTGTCATAATACAATACAACTACAAAGAGACTAAATATTCACGAACTAAGTGACCAATGAGCCGACAAAAAAATATCGGGCTGGTATCAATGTGCCTCAAAACACCGGGCTGGTACCAACAGAGACATCTCATGCCAGTAACATGTGTCTGAAATGACTACACAGTCCAAAACTATATAGTTGAACAACCAGAACTCCACTTGAAAACCAATGCACCCTTATAACCCATAATCTGGACCTCGTCCTTCTTTCCATCCAATTGAATCTCACACCGATGTTGCGCAATCATGACCTCAATTTTGACTCATTATTCATTAGTCATTGCCTCAATGACTAATTGGTGTTGTGAAGCCATGACATTGATCTCCTCTCGATGTTGCGCACTTATGGCTTCCATGTTTTTAGTATGTTGTCAGAGCTGTCCCTGAATTGATTCCCAAGGAATTTCTTCACTACTTTTTTGCTCGTTGAATGCTTAGAGTTGCCAAAATCACCCTTCGTCCATATTGACACATCTTTGGATCTCTCCATGAAAAATAATTACAGTGAGTGTCATCCTGCAATTAATTTACTATGTAATCACCTAAGAAACACATGTTAAAGTAGATTCAACCTTATTTAACTCTAGTTAAAAAAATATGTACAATTCATGACACAAAAAATGCCCTCAATGTAGGGACCAGAACTAACCTTGTACTTCACAAAACTCCATAATCTTTTACCAAAGTTTTCATCCGTGAAGACAGTGGTTGAAATTGCTCTCAAGTCGTAAAAAAATTTGGAGCCTTCTATCGAAGATGCACTTTGTACATTTTCAGAGCTAGCAGTAGTATATGATTCGAAAATTTCAAAGGATGAGGCTAAGACAAAAAGAAACCGACCCATTTTATTGACCCATTTTTCACACGTGAAAATTGTCTCAACAATTGAACAACGAAACTAACTACAACAATAAATTCACCTATGAATAATCTCCAGCTAAGAAATTAGCAAGCTTGAGAAGTACGCATAAAATAAAAATGCATACCTTCGACAAATAAAAATGCATTCCTCCTAAGAAATATGAGAATGAGCTCGATGGGAGGGGATATGGAAGAGGAGGAAGACAGAGAAGTACGCATACCTTCAACTATGCGAATGGAGAGGTCAGCTGGTTCCTGACAGGGTGTGGAGGACAACTTCGGAGAATGGAGAGGACGATGATGACTTCTTCGACAAATAAAAATGCTGGATCCGAAACCATAAAACACACAGGGGCAATTCGAGAAAGGCAGGTGAGCTTTCCAGTGTGTTCGCACGCACGTGAGGCCGAGTTCCTTCAATTATAATGGGAAATATGAATATGGACTATAATTATAAATGTTTCATACTTATAAGACGTAAATCGTTCGGGAGACTAAAAGACAATTGACGCAAATCTATAAGGCGAACTATGCCATTTCTTCGTACTTTTACATTAAGTCTCTTCGTTATTTTTGACTCTTTCTAAATTGTGTAATATAATTTGAGTAGAGTATTTTACTGTTTCAATTTCAAAAATTAGATATATGATTATTTCTACTAGTTCACGGTCACCTTCTAAATATATCACGCCACTTTCTTTAAAACATATATATTCTCTAATTTTTTTAACTATTACAATCTTAACATGAAAGATCTTAAATGCTCGGTCTATCCCAACAAGGAATCATAGTTCTTTTTATTTTATTTTAAAAAAAATACAGTAACTGGATACAAATGATAGTTAATCCGTACACTTCTACATTATAATATTTGATGTGTCGTGCTCTTTGTTTGTCTTCGTATTTACTTCTTTCAACACAAATAATTGGGGACGTTTGTTTCCCAACAATTTCAATTCTCAAAATTTTCAAACAATCATAAAATAATCTCTCTCATCATTAAATTATAAAATAATATTATACTATTAAATTAAATTTTTTCTCTCCTCACTTTTCCATAAAATACTATATTTTTTCACAAACACCAATACACAAAATTTCCAAAACTCCAATATTTCCACAAACAAACACCACCAATATTAGATGAGTTTTGGTCCAGATCAAGAAAAACTGAGCCTACTCTACACTTCAACGGGCATGTTCTGCTTCCATGCCCGGGTCCGAAACCCATACACAAATTCAAACAAAATTTTTAAGAGCGTAGTTTGGGTATTAGGGTCTGAGTAGTCTGGCGCCCAGATAGGTTCCAATTTCCTTAGATATGTTTACAAAAACGAATTATTATTATTTTTTTTTCTAAATACAAAAACGAATTATTGCTGGGTTGGGTCTCTGACGAATCTGAATTGGAACATGGGCCCCAAGGGGGAGGGTTATATCATCAGCGTGGGAGTGGCACGTGCCCCGATCCACGTAACCGAAGAGAACCAGACAGAAATGGTGGGAGATCGATGACGCTGGCGTCCGTTCCGGGGTTACAACTGCTTCCACAGTCGCCATTTTGCGCACAAACGCCAGCGCTATGTTCTATTCCCATTAAAAAAAGAAAAAAAATTATAATATCCACTGTCGATTTCGTTGAACTTGCCTTTTACCTTTCGATTATCTTACACTTTATATTCCTAATTATTAATTTAAAAAAAAAATTATTTTAATTTAGTAAATAGAATAATCTATTGCAATACAAACTATAATTATAAAAAAAATTATAAGGACAAAATCGTGTCATTTGACTAAACTAAAATAACAAATTTTAAAAATTAACAGTTGATGGTGCAAGTTGTAAATAATTGGTAGTTGAGAGGTAAAATATAACGAAATTGATAGTCTAGAGTGTAAAATGTCAGAAGTCCAATAGAATCCCAATAGTCACGAGGAAAAATGTTACGGAGTATTTGTATGTCAAAATTTTGGATCACGAGTTAGTGAAAAAATTTGGATCACGAGTTTGTGTAGTAAAATTTTTGTGTTGTTAAAATTTTAGGTATTGAGTTTAGTGAAAAAATGAAGAGAGATAATTTTTTATATTTTTTGTAGTGAAAAGTTATGATTTGATGGGAGAGAGAGATTATATTATAATATTTTATTGTGAGAGAGTGTAAAATTTTGAGAAATTTTACATTGCAAACAGACCCTTCGTCGGTTTTGGATGGATTTAGCCTAATTTAGGTTGTGTTTGCATGAAAAATTTCACAAAATTTTTCACCATATCACAATAAAATAATTACAATATAATCTCTCTCATCAAATCATAACTTTTCACCATAAAAAATATAAAAAATTACCTCTCTCTTCACTATTTCACTAAATCCAATACCAAAATTCTAACAACCCAAAAATTTTACAACACAAACACACTCTTAGTTGTACTTGTGAATTTAACGCAGATATCGGACACGTGTAGTAGTCTCTACTCACGCATCAAGTAAGTTGCTTAAATTTTTTGTTGTAACGAGTCAAATCAAGGTCTCTTAGCCTATAGAGGTTAGTTAGCTCAAACCAACTCTTCCATGCCTTGAAGGCTGTTCTAAGCATATATGAACTCGTCCAGAGGGCTGTTATACATATATATATGCTTAGATAGAATTTAAACTAAAACCAGCAATGTAAAGAACGCATGTAATGACTAATCTGTTGGAAACATAGTCAAGTAAATATATGTTAATAAATTAATTGAACCCATAAATATCCAAAAGCTTTTTGACAAGTACCTGTGGTAAGGAGATAAGTGAGACACACAAATCTACAACTCCTCGACTGAGAGGTGTCTTTATAGGAATCTACAACTGCTAATCGGCATTAGACCAAAAACACGAGAATATATTTATCAACTTTGCCACATCCGCGGGAACGGGATGTTCTTATTCTTGATTCTTTGTTTTGTTTTTTTTTTTCCCGGTGGAAACACCTCACTACTTTTGCTAGTAGCAGAGGTGGGCCTGGTGGCCCATTCCGCCTGTCCTAAGTTGGGTCAAGACGGACATATAACGTATGGGTTTAAGTCGCCAGCAATGGGCCGGACAGTTTTTTTGAAGTTGAGGTCACGTCGGAGGAGCTGATTGAGCTTGAAGTCTTGGGCTTACACGCAGCTCCATGTGTGTAGTTCTAAATCAACGATTTCCTTTATAACACATACGTACTTATCCAATCAGAAATACCGTACCCATACATCCATTCTTTCGTTAGGTAGCAGAGAGCGGGGACTTGATGTGCCGTGTCGTACGGACCAAAACAGCCTTAGCCTAAACTATAGGACTAGGGAGAAAGTCTGAGCACAGCCTGGCCTTTCTACTGTTAACGGCAGTCGTACCAATTCCAAAGCAAAGGGGAGTTTTCCTTTAACAGGTTCTTGTACAGCATTAAAACCATCACCAAGAGAAAATTAACGCATCTCTCAATTATTTTAGCTAGTATTGAAATACAACCCCATCAATGCGTCTTCTTGTTCGGATTTCCAGCACGCCTCCTCAACTCCACAACATCCTCATCCATTGTCTTCCCCGCGGAATCATCATCGTCGTCGTCCTTCCCAACCACGGTCTCCTTGATCTTCTGCGTAGTCTCCTTGGCCGCCCCCCACGCTTCCTTCACCGTCTGCTTGGCTTTCTCTCCGATATTTTGCACTGTCTCCGCTGCCTTATGGGTCCCCTCCTTATCCTTATCTGCCACCGACCCGACCAGGTCTTCAGTCTTCTCTTTTATACTGTACACATTCTCTTTGGCTTTCTCCTTCACGTCTCCCGCTGTCTCGGAGGCTCTCGACGCCGTGTCTTTGGTTTTCTCCTTGGCGTCGTAAGCATACTCTTTTGTTTTGTATTTAGCGCTCTGTGCAGTCTCGGCCGCTCTCTTTGTTCCCTCCTTGGCCTTATCTGCCACGGTCCCTGCTACAGATTTGGTTTTCTCCTTTGCTTCTTGCGCATGCTCTTTTGCCCTCTCCTCTGCACTCTCTGCCGTCTCCGCTGCTCTGTTTGTAGCGTCCTCCGTCTTCTCCTTGGTATCGCGGGCATACTCTTTTGCATTCTCTTTCATTTCCTGTACACGTTCTTTGGTCCTGTCCACACCTTCCTTCTCTGCTTCTTTTGCTTTATCCGTCGCATCTTCGTCGCCAGGTTCGGTCACAGGCACCTCCCTCGATTTGTGAGCCATGTCAGCCCTCGAGTCTCTCTGTCCTTCCGGGGCATTTCGTCCCTGAATCTCAGAAGAAAAATGGTAATCATCAGCAAATTTTAAGGTTCCCCTAAGTTGGGTCAAAAAAGTACTGTGAACAAGATATTGGACTTTACCTCGGAATGTTTTGAGGCATAGGTGAAGCAGACCCTTGAGACTTTCCGAGAAGATCTGAGAGCGAGTGAGGGAGTGTTAGGGAAGGCCTTCGAAATGTTGAAGATCGCGTTTGTCGTCATGGATATGGCATTGGCAGCCATGGTTAACCTTTGAGCGTTTTGTCTTCCTCTTTGTTCTTTTGGCTATCACCGATTTCAACTGCTGCATGTTATAAGCAGTGTAAGGAGTGGAAGGTGGCAGCCTGCAACCTTCACACGTGGCGTACTTGAGCCACGTGTTGCCCGCTTGTGTGTCCTGGCCTGCTGTTGGAGTGCTTAGCTTATCAACACGGTGACACCTATGGTTTCTTAAATTCACGGGATTCACTGTTGAACAATAAATAATGTTAATTTCCCCGGGAGTAAAATAAAAACATAACCAAAGGAAAAAAAATACAGGAATTCAAATATACAAAAATATAGACATTATACGTGCATATCTAGGCTTAATTAACAAATCTCTGCGATATTGGTTCGTGATAAGTTAATTCTTGACGTACAAAATTAGACAAATAGATTCCAATGACAAACGACGGCGAGTGATGATAACCGGATATACCACCTCCTTATCTTCGTGAAAGGCTTGGTTGGTACGTTCTCTCTCTCATTTTATATTGCCTCCAGACGCAGATCGATCGATTGGATTAAGATCAACTTTGACGTTGCTAAAGTCATAATTGATCTTACGTAACTGTTTCTTGTCGAGACTATTCTAGTTCCTTCTGTACCGCGTACATGAAACATATTCAAGTTACAGACTCCTTGGTGGGTGAAGCTATGACTACTGTTCGTACAGAGGAGATTGTGTTGCAGCATAGCTGGTCTTTGGTTGTTTTTGAATTGGATTGTTGTCTCTTGTGTGAAGATATTGAGCAGTATGTTGCTCTTCCTTGTTGGAAGATTGAGGATTTTGTTTTTTCGCTCCGATGTTTATTCAAGGCACAATCGGCTTGGACAATACATTGAGTTTCTCATAGACTCATGTGAGATATTTTAAATTAAAAATAGTACAGTACGTGTATTTTAATATTTTTAATATTTTTAATTTTTAATTTAAGATATTTTAACTCTTAAGATATTTTTTTTTACATTACTCAATAATTTTTTTTGTCATACCTCCTTCTATTGAATTTCTAGTTTCACCACTGTGCCACATAGCACTTTACTTGGAGTTCGTGAGCCAAACGGTAGACGTGACTATCTCTGGTTAATCTAAAGGAAGCACCCACTGAACTTCTGAGTCTGGAGTGCGCTGAGGTTGACGAAGGTGGAGTTTCCACAATCTCTCTCCTTATACCCACTCGCGCCTCGCTACGTTAGCGAGTTGGTCCACCGGTGTCCAGTAGTTGGTATCATTTTGGTAAAGCAACATGTCAGGCACAGTGCAAAAAATATTTCGTACGACGAAGAGTCCAACTTGGTCCCCTGCATCTAATTCATCTTTATCTATCTTTTATTTTTCCCTTTTTTTTCTTTGTTATTTAAGTTTCTTACACTGTAAAATTCATTTGCTGCTTCAGATTGGGATGAATAATTAGTGGGCTTCTTTTAATTGATTGAGTTCTACTTTTTTTTAAAAAAAAAATATTAAATTTGATTTTCGTAATCCCCGATAGTGTCGATAGTTTGATTTTCGTGGTGCTGCGAATGAAAATCATCTTCAAATTCAACTAGCGCCAAATTGCTCTTCTCCACCCGATAGATAATCCCCTCCCCTGTTAGACATTTAAGAACATCGATTTTGTCGACTAGAAGAAAATATGAAATTCATACACTGAGATTAATAACCAAATAATGAATTAAGAGAACAACGAAAACCAAAAGTCTCCACTAAGCAATAAATCTCACATAAGTTAAAATATCTCACATAAGTTCTTGATCAATGGATAATTTAAAATATCTCACATAAGTTAAAATATCTCACATAAGTTCTTGATCGATGACCCTAATCCTCTCGTCGTTGGATAGAGACTCTCTTTAATTTGATACCCAAATTAGATAATTCAATTTTAAAAGAGATAAATACTGCATATGAGTCTCACAATGAAGTCTACATTGTCCAATAATTAATATACAAACAATATTAAATGGTGTATGACCATATGATGTGTCTATATTTTTTTCGAATTTAATAATCCAATTCAAGTAGCAAATTAAAGATGATCCATCCCTCGTAGATAATCCCACCGTTCTTGTAGTCTCTAGAGTCGACGCAGAATGCCAAGACCCAAACCCTACGAAATAAAAATTAGGAGCACGTTGAAGTTCAAATTTTCATACTTGGGAATTCATTCGTGTAAATATGTTTTTTCTAAATACGGTGGTTAAGGTAAATAACCTTAGATTCTGTCCATTCACTATAGTCTACCTTTATCAACTCAAATGCGTATGGAATTTGACCAGTAGCCGTTTTCTAGGTTTTGTTTGCGTTATAACTATTAAAAGGAGTACTAAAACTTAAATCTAAGTTGAATTCCAGCGTTTAATGTTCTAGAGAGATTGTAGCTACTCTAGTAGGATGACATACTGGTTTCTCAACATCACAATTAGCAACTGACCCCAAATAGTAAATGTTGAGTCAAGTGAACCAAAAAGCTTTAGAGAAAAACTTTTTATAACAAGTGAAAAGAAGCTTTTACACATAAAGACAAAAGACTTTACTTTTCTCTACAATATTTGCCTCACGTCACTCCACTCCTATTACACGACACACACAGACCCTTTATCTTCACCTCACTTTCTACACACCGACACAATTCACACACCTTTTCTTCAGTACACGAGTACACGTTCTCTCAGCTGGTCTTCTCCTATTTATAGGACTTTTAAGTCGGTTTCTTTAAGTCGGTAGGAAATCTTCTCTAAGGGGATTTTTGGTTATGGTGTATTGTGAGGATTTTTTGTGTTTTGAGAATTTTTATGTGATGTTAACTTTATTGGTATGCGTGTTGTAGTTATATTTATATGGTGTGAAAAATGATGTTTGGTTGTAGAATCCTGAGGATTCTTTGTAAACGAACAGACTCTAAGTAGTTAGAAAACTCTCTTCTAGATTGTTCCCCTTTTAAGTCGGCCGTCGTCTTCGGCTAGGGAGATAATTCATCTCTTTTCTAGATGATTCCATACTCTACCAGTAAGTTCTTTAGAAAATTTTGTGCTGTATATTTTAACAGTAAGAAGAAAATTACAGCCCCTACGCACCATTCGTTTTACACTCCTATATATGATCGGAGAATGGCAAAGAAGTCTTTTTATCCGAATACTTGGATTTTTGCGTTTCATAAAATGGGAGAAGTGGTGGACCAATTTTTGGCAAGAAAAACTTTTGGCCCATTTTTATGGGACTGGGCTTCTAAAGCATCTTTCCTGAAAATTTTGATCCTGTTAGTTAAAGGCCCAATTTTTTTTGGGTAAGTTAGGGCCCAAATATTTCAATTGATCAAATATTTCTATTCACGTTTCAGACCAGTCATTTCAAACTATTACCAAACTAAAAGGTCTCTCTCTCTCTCTTCTTTTATACAGAATCTCGTCTTCAGTAACAAGGCAGAAGTGACGGTTTCAAATTAACGCAAAATGCCAGAGACCGGGGGGGGGGGGGGGGGGGGGAGCATGCCCTGCACTACTTCCCCAAAGTTCCGGTGCCGTGTCTACTGAGGATTGAAGGCTAAGGAACTGGACTTGGTGACACCTCTTTCAGGTAAATTTACACTGTTCACTACCAGCTAAATTCGACTTCTAACGTCCTCTGATTGTACTCGTTATTCAAACATAGGATAAATGTCTTCGAAATACAGCACGTAGTTTAGTAGTAGGCTGCTTAAACTTTGACTTTGTCCTGAACAAAATGTTGTTCAGGAATATCTGTCACGCTCAAGAAGGGTGCTTAAATTTCCGCTGTAGTATATATATGAGTTTGGAGACAAACTACTGAATCGGGAGACTTGTTTGCGAATTCAGGCTTGTGCAAGCATATGTATTATGAAATGTAACTGGACAATTAAATCATGCAATTTAATTTAATTGTTCTTCAGATGACTTTACAATGGATGAAGACCAAGAAGTATGTTACTTGGATTGGAATCAATGGCCATATACTGGGACTACAATGATTAGTCCTATCGGATAGTGTAACTAAGGGCTTATTCCAGAAAAAGAAAAGACTAGTGGGTTGCTGGCCAGATCAAAAAGAGTGATGACTTCTGACTTTTGTACGCAACCAAACACGAGAGGTTCTCTGATTAGGACGTTGGATATTTTCAGCTATAGTCATCCATGTTTATTAGTTGCCAAGAAAAGGTTTCATGGGCGTGCTGCTTCTAGTCTTCGGTAATGTAATGGGGTTCAGTTAAGATGATCTGGCTTTTGATTGGAATTCCATATCTAGTGTCTCACTACCAATGCGTCCTGGATGAGAAAGTAGATGTTATCTGCTGTTCAAGCTGTTAATTTTGTCTATTGGTCTCTGCAGGGATGAGCTTTGGTTCTACTTAAAATTTGTGTGTAAATCTGCAACAACAAATTTTTTTAATACAGTTATATACAATGAAATATTTAGGAGAGGACTATTTAGTCGTCTTCAAGTAAAGCCTTTATATAACATAAGCTTAAATCCTAGGTTTTAGCTCAACAGTATTAATTTAGTCTTGTACTGTCTTCACTATCTCCGACATGGAACTTAGAACTTATATATGAATTTTCAGCGAGCTAATTAGTGTCAATATTCCTTTTTTTTTTTCCTCTCGTAAGAATAGAGATTCATAGCTTTCTGTAAGGAATAGGTATTTCTATTGACAGCTGTTGTTAGAACCAGATTAAGGTGAAGCAATATCCAATTGGTCCTCGACAATTCAAACTAATTATGACCTGTGTTTAAGTTACTTTATTTAGGATAAAGGTTATAGTGCCTGGAAATTTAATAATCATGATTGCGCCTCCTATTCGCTAGCTGTATTTGTCTCTGCCACTTCTTAAGGAATTACTTCTGTTCTAGAGACTTAGTTTCTTCTGGATGTGTGTTACAAAGCATCTAATATGCTGAAACCTTGACCATACCATGTCACATTAGTACAGTGTTGATGGAATGCCTCGTAATGATAGTTCTGCTTTATAGTTATTCACTAAGTTTCTGAAATCCAAATCTTGCACCTTTGTGCTTTACATGAGTGATATCACTCACCAAAGTCCTTGTAAGGTATACTTTGGCGGACTTTGATTTTATCCAGCCTTGCTGTGAATTGACTTGGAAAGGTTTACTTGAGAGGTATGTAATTTTCATTGATCCTTCCTTGTTAGCGATCAATGGTATATACATTAATTGTGGGAATGCATATAGAAGGGCGACTTTTTCTTCCCTTTCCCATATAAACAGAATAGCTAGGAGTGATGAGTTTTGCCACTATCACCATGAATTTCTATGTATGGGTGAATGTAAACAATCATTTATGTTGATATTGTAGCTTGTACTGCGGAATTTATCATGTGTAGCTGATGTAAGTTCGTGTGTTTTTCCGAAACTTATTCCGGGCTTCCTTTATTTGCTTTCTGAACAAAAATCAGTACCTTTGGATTTACACTTGTCCATTATCCCAAACTTGTATCTTGTGATATCTAGGGGGCGCCCACATTGTGGCGGTCCCTAGTTTCAAGGGTGAAACACACGGTTGTAAGCCAGGCATTGTGGGCGGCCAATAGTTTCAAGGGCGAAACACACGGTTTTAAGCCAGGCACTGTGGGCGGCCCTTAGTTTCAAGGGTGAAACACGCGGTTTTAAGCCAGGCGTTACATCTTTTGAAATGAAACGCCTGGCTGCTTGTACTGCTGGGCATTAAAGTCCGGCCAACTGTGACAAAGGAGGGGCTATATAAGCCTCTCCTTGTCTTGATGAACTGTAAACCAAAATTTTGTTAATCTCTCTCTTTGCACTTTAGTCTCCTTGTGAGTTTGCATCTGAGCTGTGGAATCTGTGTGAATTCTTTCGTAGAATCCTCTACCACCGGTAAGTATTGCCAGAGATTTAAGAGTCGGAACATGTGAAACTACTCAACAAAGTTTGATATCGGGAAAGAGAGGTATACTGAAATCTCGTTTAAGTTTCCCTTGTGCTATTGTTTCGTGCATATCTTGTCTCGTACTTACTCTCTAAGAAGTAAAAGGTTGTAATATGTTCTTATCCATCTCTTTAATGGCTTACATATAATGGATAATGATTTTGCATGTTGCATGAAATGCGTTTGTACTTTTTATGATATTTATGCTCAATCTGTGGTAAAACTTGAGTTTGCTGCATGAAGTAACATTAACTTTTTCTGTTCTTTTTTGAAGAAGCAAAATGTCTCTAAAGGATTGAAAGTATGTCTCTCTGTTTGGTCTGATAGCTGTTGGAGTATGGTAAGGAAACTAGAAAGGGTACCTGGTCTTTCCTTAACAAGTTCTAGCAATTGCCAAACTAGTAGTAACTTTATTGTAAAAAATTTGTTAAATTGGTTAAATATGAATAACCAGAAAGTATTCTTCCTAGCTTATGAAAAAGAAAAGAAAAGAAAAAGATGGTATTCTTCCTAGTGGAAATTAAGTTCACGCTTCTGAAAATCACATGGATAAATGTGTTTCTATTCTTGGGGGAGAAAATTTGCACCTTTCTGGTGCATTTTTGTTTTTGATAAATGTAATGACACTTACTTGTAATTACAGGAGGATCTTTGGATTATAATGTTAGCCAATCAATTAATTGCCGATAGCTCTCTGATAGCAAAGAAAATGATAAGTTGGGTCATTTCTCAAAGCACACAATGATTGCTACTTGTTCTTAGCTTGTGGGATTGACAGTTTTCTTGGCCAGTCAGAATCAAAATAGTTAGAACCAGATGAGAAACTGAGAACAGACACATCAAGCTCACCTTAGAGTATCGGAGCATGCTATTTAGATGGTTCTTTCGCTCTAAATTTCCCATTCAAGTTTTACCCTAATATTGAAGAGCATTGTGGTTCTATACATGTACAGGTATCGCTCTGTTTGAACATGATGATTTTTAATCCTCTCCTTCCAAATTTATATATACAATTATAAACTGCCTGCAGTGTGCATGTCATGGTTCATGTAAACCTCACTGAATAGTTGCTTTATAATTTTTTGTTTTCATTTTTTTTGGAGGGAGGGATTAAAGAAGACAGAGCGGACTCAGTAGATCCTAAACTGTGGGAATTAATGTAAAAATGGACAATCTGATGAGTCATAACAAAAGAAGTCTTAGTAACTGTGGTCTAGTGTTAATTATGTCGTGGTTTCCCCTCATATACAATGCTTCAATATGACTGTCGTAGGCTTATATGGCTTTTGTCCGTTGTTTATTGTATTGACTAAGTGATGCTAATTCAGCTCTTTAGAATCTAAAAGAAACTTGCTAATTGGATGCAGGATGGATATGACACTGTGATCACATGGTATTGCCAAAGAGCTCAGAAAGAAGCCAGACATGGCATCACGATGGCAATGTTCTGGAGGGAATAATGACCCACCACGAGGCGGTTCAATCCATGACGGTGATTGTTGGAGCGCAAACTTCATCGAGTTCATCAATCTGAACAGCTCCTTTTTACTCACATTCCAAACATTATTACCATCTTTTACTCACATCCCAAACATTCGTAAACCTACTTTTAGAACCTTTAACCTCCACAATATTCCATATCACATCCGAGAATAGGAAAGACCCCCCAACCATAAATATTATGGTTTATAGGGGTTAATTCAACCCCAACCTAGCATTGCCCTAGGCTTTCTATTCCCCCATAAATCTAGAACCCAACCGGCCATCTGTAACTCGCTCCAGCCATCAGCACGGTCCTCTCTGATCATTTTCTTCCATATAACCCGTCTCTTCATTCTGGTATTCCTTCAGCGTCTTCATCTCTTGACCGGTTGTCTCACTTGTACGTTCTCCCCCTTTTGAAGCGTCTCCACCCACCCACCACCTCTACCTTAGCTGGCTGGTTTTGTACCTTTTAGAAACGACCACACTCAGCGCAACACACACTCTTAGATCGGTACTCTGATAACCACAACCCTGGTGTAACGGTCTTTGCATTCATTCTAAAACCATTTTTTTTTTTTACAAAAATAGATAAAAATTCATAAGCTTCTATCCAAACATATTTTTTTACTCATTCTCTAAGAGAATAAATTTAAAAAACTCTCTTTTTAAACATCATACCATTCTCATAAATACTAAAAAAACACATTCCAAAATTTTTTCTTAATCATTATAGGAAAAAATGTTTTAAAACCAAACCAAATATAGCCTTCGTTGCAGTATTCCATAACCATTTCTCCTCTAATGGACCACAAGCCCGCTCCTCAACTATTCCATTTCCGCTAACTTCGCAGTACTATTATCACTACACTTCGAGGAAAACCTTCTGAGCTTCTCTCACAAAAGAACAATACGACACGTGATCGGAGATGTGTATTTAAGAATGCTATTATGGCCTTGGCTTACTCCCCGAAGTTTAACAAGTTTAAGAGCACGACCGATACGTATTTAAGGTTGAGTCACTTGACTCGTTGGACAGCCTAGAGTTTAGTCTAGTTTAGACGCAATTTGCATGTTTTTTTAGCATTCTACTTATTTAACTTGGTTGTAGACTGGAATGGAACCACCATAAAATATAAGAGTGTAATGTTAGATTGTGATTCTCAATAATTTTTGTCAGATTTTTTAAGGAAGATAGAACCACCATAAGATGGTTTTAGATATTGTCCAACAGGAAGAATGAAAAGGAAAGTGGTAAGACATCTTGACAGATTACCACGATGCACTTATTACTAGATATACCAAAAATCATTTTTTCTTTGTGGGTTAATTATACTCGTTGCTTCCATATTATTGTCTCATTGGCAATCCCCCACGTGAATTTTGATTTGCTTGACTGATCTCCTGATTCGATTTTTCTTTCCTTCTAGTCTAACTCAAATGTGGAAAAACTTGTTACAAAACTATCGTGGCAGTCAGAAAAATCGTAACTATACATGGTTTAGGCTTTTCATCTTTTATTTGTTTAGTATTATTCTAATCAATCGATTCTTCATTTTACAATATTTTCCAGTAATAAAAAAATATCTACCTTTCCAGAAAATCTTCTGGCATTGCTCCATTTAGCAATTTTATGAGCCATTTCATTTGCTTTTCTGGGGATTTTATTTTAGGCAAACGAGTTCGTTAATTAACATCAAGTTCGAAAAGCCCTATCCCCTTTACATTGCAAAGGCCGGCATCTGAGCAAATGGGTACAAGATCTACGAGTAAAGGGGTAAACCCAAGAGTGAAAAAAGGATCCAAGACCGAAAAAAAAAGGGTCCAAGACCCGGAAACATACATGGAACCGCACGAGACGGAAGCCATGCTCACCGTGTCTGGGGATCCACTTGAACGCCCATTCGTGCGATCTTTCGACTTTCTTTTGAGAAACTGGACATCCTCTTCAAATCAACCAATCCAGCTGTATTCCGTCGTCCAGAATTTGAGTCATCAAGGTCTGAGCATCACCTTCAAAGAAACATTCCTGCTCTGAATTCTCCTCCAACTAGGCTAATGGCAAGTCGAGGTGCCAACGCCTCTGCTTTGAGAGGCTTGGTACCCTGCTTCCAACCTACTTTGCCACTAGTGAGACTGCTTCCCTCTCGGCTCTCCCCCCAATCATGTATGTTTGTGTGATGTGAACTACTGAACCATTTCGTTCTCTCCCCACTGACTACTTGCCCAGAGCGAATGCCCGATACTTCCAATAGAAATAGCTCCTTCAACGACGTCTTCAATTCTCTGAGGCCGCCGGCTTCAGAGAATTGAAATAATTTCTACGGTGTATAAAGCAGTTGTGGTTTGGGTCAAAACTGTGGTGGCGACTTTTCATTGTAAGCAGGGAAAAGGGATGCCCCCTCCTAAAACTCCGTTTCTTTTTCGCCAGGTTTACACTCAGATTACTGAAGAAGCAAGTAACCAAGTTAATTAGCCACCACGTATAGCCCTTTGAATGGGATGGGCTGGCTTTCGGAAGAGAAAGTGTGAGGGAGGGTGTGGTTTGTTTGACGAGGGGGCCATGAATTCATGGCGGCTTTGTCGTGGTCGCTTGACTCGCTTTGGTGTTCTGTGCAGGATGAGCCCAAGTCTGCTACATTTAAAGCGAAAGCGAGCGCCAAGTTTGAAGCTAGCCTCTCTCTCACTGGTCAGATGCGTATCCCAAAACCACCGCTCCAACCCATCAGCACGCTCTTCCTCCCCCCCCCAATCTCTTAACTCTATCCTTCCCTCTCCTTTCTCTCCACCCAACCCCCATTGCATCTCTTGACGCGTTTTTGTCGCTTTTCTAAACCTATGCTTTCTCCTCTGGCAGCATCTCAGGCTCCCCCACTGGTTTCTCATACCATATTTGGTTTCACAAGAAACAAACACCCATGCGCAGCCCGTTCGTCGCAATCCCGTCTCTGTTCATCCCCACAATCCCAAATATCACTTTCGCCACTCTTTTCGTTTCATTCTGATAATGGACCACTTTTTCACACCCATTCCTTCTACCAAGAAAACCACCAGCACCAAAATGAACTCTCCTACTACCACTTCACCCTCCTCAACCTCTCAGTATTGTTTTCCACCTCACGACCGTCCGCGATTTCCATTCGCGTTTCCTTCAGAGCAGGTTGGTAAGCCTATGGGGTACCCCGCGTATCCCGTCGTAATTGGCGTGAACCCGCAACCCCATTTACTATCAAAAATGCAAGAGAGAAGGCTTTTCGATGCTTGGACGACCAAGATTGCGAGGAATAAGCGTAAAATGGCACGCCTAAGGAGCCTCAGTCTAAGCAAAAATTCTGCTTCGACTCAAGTGCACACAAGCGGGCTGTCCGTTTATGGTGCTGAGGCTGATCAGAAAACCGGCATCAAAGTCAAAAGAGATGATCACAATCACTCCACATTCTGCACGCTGGATAAGAAGGTGGGGATTATGTGAATTTTGAGTTGGTCTCTCCATTGTGCTTTCCTTGTTTTTCATACGCGCGATATCTTACTTTGTAATAGAAAGGCTAAGTTATTCAGTTTCTGGCGACAGAGGCTGAGATTTTTGCTTAAGAAGGAGTTGAAGAATAGTGATGTTGGCTCCTTGGGCAGAATTGTCCTTCCAAAAGTAAGGTTTTCTTGATCGATTTCTGCTAAAATCTTAGGAGTGTTGGGTTTTATGATGTTTGCATTCGTTCCATGTAGTTGTAGAAAGAAGTCAAGGAAAAGGAAACAAGTAAAAGAGCCAACCACCATCTTTCATTTGATTTGTTCATATGATCGCACCACTGCAATAGGATTGCGATCTATAGACTGCCCAATAACTAGGTCCTTCCTGACTTCTCGATATTTGCATAGAACATAAAGAAAGGTCAAAAGAAAGAATAGTCCTCGTTAGAGATAATCATATTTGATGTGGTACTTAGTACGGATATCAGTAATTATCCAGCATATTACATGGAGTTCTTCGTTATTTTCCTCTCCCATTTTTCAGTTTGGTCTCTGGTGTTCGAGTTGATCTAATATCTCTGGGTAATCTTAATCTTCTACTTAATTGCAGAAAGAAGCAGAGGTGAACCTTCCAAAGCTCTCTGACAAAGATGGAATCCGAATTGTACTCCGAGATGTGAGTTCTAACCAAGAGTGGGGGATGAAATACAAGTCAGTATATTGGCTACTACAGTTTGAATTCTCTCCTCTCTTTCTCTATCTTTCTCTTTGGGCTTTTTTTTTTTTCCACCAGTGTTGAAATAGAACACAGATTTAGACCAACATTTTTGTCTGTCTCTGGTATTTTAATTTATGTACGTTGATGACACAGATACTGGTCAAATAATAAGAGCAGAATGTACCTTCTGGAAAATACAGGTAGTTCCACTTACTGATTTTCTATCTTTGCTGTTCTTCTGGCTTTCCCCCCTGAGCAAACATACAGATTTCCTCTCTGTTTAAGTACTTAATTCTAGTTCACTCTCATGATATATAGTATATGTTCACTAGTCTTATGCGAATTACAGTTGATTTTGTGAAGCAAAATAGGCTGGTGATTGGAGATTCCATTACTCTTTACGAGGATGACTGCAAGAATCTCGTGAGTTCTTCCTTATTATTAAGTCATTCCATAATTTCTTTGCAAGCTAAAGTTGGATTAAAACTTACTTTTGAGGACCATATTGCCCTTCAACCTTTACTTTTGTGAGACCATATCCCCTGGTTAAGGGGAAAAAAGACACAAAAGGGTGATGCTAATATGGACAAAATGGGTGAGCTATAGCTTTAAGGATCACGTACGAGATGCTGTGTGGGTTTGCAAAATTGCTAAAAAAAGACTAAATATACAGGCTCTAAATAAGAAAAAGTTAATAGACAGGTAGGACTTTTGGCCCGAGGAAGGTTATTATTAATTAAGTTAGCTGGATTAGGTCCATTTAAGCATTTCTTGGCATCACATTTTAAGCCTTTCTTTTTTCTCTCTGGGCAAATGTGAACCTTAATAAATGGGTTACTAATACGTTGAATTAGTAAAAATCTAGGCAAACATTCATTGCGAATGGATTTTTTTTGGGAGTCTTAACTTATTTAACAACAGTAGAAATCGCATTTTACCTAGATGGTTTTAGTCTCGTTTGTCTTCTCATCTAAGTTGTTTCTGCATTATGTTTATCGGATGGTTCATCTTATCATCTAATTTTTTTTATTAAATACGTATTTCATTAGCACCATATACACGCTGTAAGTGTTATGTGGTTAAAGGTTTTACGCAAATTCTCTCAATTTACTGTTAATTGTATGGTCTAATTTGAAAAGAGATAGATACACAGCGTATTCATATAAATTCTCTCTAATTTAGGTTATGTTTGTGTTGTAAAATTTTTGGTATTGAGTTTAGTGAAAAAGTGAAGAGAGAGTTAATTTTTTATATTTAATGTAGTGAAAAGTTATGATTTGATGGGAGAGAGAAAAATTATATTTTAGTATTTTATTGTGAGTTGGTGAAAAATTTTGTAAAATTTTTCATGCAAACACAACCTTAATATTCATTGTATGATTCAATTTGAAAAGAGATAAATACACAGCGTATTCAATATTACATTATTCACACAGGTAATTAATATAGGCAACATTGAATATTGTATGACCCGATATTTAATATTATAGTATAATTAATACAAATAACATTGAAGATTGTAAAGTCCGGACAACATTGAAGATTGTATGCCCATGTATTCAATATTATAGGGTCTACAATAATTAATACAAACAAAATTGAATATTGTAAGGCTCTGTATTCAATAGGTCTACACTGTCAAGTAATTAATACGAACAACATTGAATATTGTAAGACATACATGATGTGTGATACCACATGCCATGTGATACTCAGAATCCCACATGGCATGTGGACCTTACAATATTCATATTAATTATTTGACAGTGCAAACCTATTGAATACGAGACCTTGTATGAGATTCAGGAAGGAATGAAAGATGAGCAAGTCACACAATGAGACATTACTATGTTGAACAGTGCTTTATAATGATTCCAGGACATTTAAGAAAAATCTTGACTAGTATTTTTGAAGTCAAAGAGTAAATGTGACTAGCGTTGTCTTGGTTTATTAAAAATAGTATCATAGCGGTCTTAGTAACCACCACCAATGTGGGCTTGATGAGCATTGACGAGGACGTAAAGGATATAAGAGGAGAAGATTGTTATACTCCACATTCCACATTGAGTGAGAGAAGAGAATAAATGAGAGATGATCAAGTTACACATGTGGACCTTACTATGCTGAATTAAGCTTTATAATGATTTGGGGAATTTCAAGAGCAGCCTTGACTAATCATTTTGAAGTTAAACCGCAAATATACTTAACGCTATCTTTGGGTCATCACATGCTAGATCTATCTTTTTTCAAATTAGATCATTCAATTATTAGTATAGCAAATTAGACAAACTATGATTCAATATTAACATGTGAATGTTTCTTATCTATGAGTTGTTTCCATGTAAGCTGCAGTATGTCTCCATTGAAAAGGTCGAAAGACCAGTGAATGAGCCCTCATGCAGACAACGCTATACAAACCGCAGCTACAATTGCAGCAATCTTCATAGCCCATTTAGATACGAGGCAAGGGATGAGGAAGAAGCAATATCTTTAGCATTACTTATAGAGCAACTCAGACACAAGGAAGAACTAGAAGCGAACAGCCTTGCGACTTTGTCTATTGGAGGTGCTTCTTCACATGAGGCAGCTAGCTCTTTTAATCATATAGTAAGTTCGATGAATCAACACTATCAATTAGCCGATCGATGACTCTATAGATGTCCTTTGAGTTTATACCAAATGACCATATATATATTATACTCATAGTTTACTGCATTTTGCAACCCTTCATGTGCTCTGTGTGGCCGGCTTTTAAACCTATAGACCTTCTCATGATAAAGTAACAACATCTGTCGCTACACCTTAGGATACTCGAACTTGATCCCCATTTTTCTTATGCTTCTGCGGAAAATTTGCACCACTTCAAGGGCTACTCTGGTATATAAGAAGTTTGGATCCAATTTTGAAGATGAACGTTGGAGTTGGTGTTTGTGCCCCAAAATTTTGAGGAGCTCAACATTTAGGGAATGAGAATCGGTTAAAAAGTAAAGAGACTATAGATTATTTTGATGAATTTTTAAATATTAATTATAATAAAAATTAATTATTTAATAGAGATAAAAAAATTATTTTGCAGTTATTTTATTAAACTTAATTTTCAAACCCAGACACAAAATAACTAAGGGTGCGTTTGTGTACCAAAATTTTACCCCCTCTAAAATTTTAACACAATTAAATATTACAATATAATCTCTCTCTTCCCATCAAATTATTACTATTTACTACAAAAAAATATAAAAAAATTATCTCTCTCTTCACTTTTTCACTAAACCCAATACCTAAAATTTTAACAACATTAAAATTATACAACACAAACACAACCTAAATAAGGAAAGGTGTGGCAATTAGGATGGAATATAGGTGCCTAGGATTTCTTGGAATTATGCGTGGAGATTTTATTTGCACAAAACGTCAAAGGTGGAGCGCACGAAGCTACTTTACCAGTCATGTGGAAGTCAAGGGAATTTAGATCTGATCTACTCAGAAAATAACTATTATTCTTTAAACGTGAAAATTAAAAAGTCTATTACTTCTAACCATGCTTAATATATTAAAAATATTATATACATGTTTTTAATAAAAAAGACACTACAAAAAGTGACTTTTAGCAGCGATTTTTTAGCAGCGGTTGCGACCGATGCTATATGACCGTCTTAGTAGGCTATAGCGACGGTTTTTGCGACCGCTGGTGAAGACTTCCGGTCTATAGCAGCGGTCGACCGCCGCTATAGATTTGAACACAATTATGTTTTTTTGCAGTGTTTCATGAAACGCTGACATAGACTTTTAGCGGTGGTCACAAAAACTCCTCTAAAGGTCTTTGCCAGAGTTTTTTTATATGTGCCACTAATTTTTAAATACCCCATTTAGCGGCGTTTTTTGCAAAACGCCGCCAAAGTGAGACCGTTGCTAAAGGTAAACACTATTAGCGGTACTGACCGCCGCTATAGACCCCCTTTAGCAGCGTTTTTACAAAACGCTATAAAAATATCCTTTAACGGCGTTGTTAGCGACCACCGCTATAGACCTATTTTTTTGTAGTGAGAAAACTACTTGAAAATTTTTAAAAAATTTCACTTTTGGACCCAAAGATCTTCTCCATCATCGCCGGACCAGAAAACTTTATTTGATTACTATTTAAGAATCTCTAATTCCACTAAAGAGACATTGTTGCATTTAAAGATTAATTGTGATTTACTCCAAGTAATTATTCCTATTTTTGTTTACTGAATTTTGACCTCTTGAGAATTCTGTCTTTAAAAAAATAAAGTTGCTATGCAATGTCAATTTATTATTTATATTTCTAATCCTTGAGTTTCCAAATTTAATCACACAATTATTCAAAAACAGAAAATCACATTTTCTATTTTATTTCAATAACTCTTATTGGAATGGTCACATAGGAGACACCAAATAATTGATCCATTAAATCTGTCCATAAGGAATAATTGATGTCTCTATAACCTTATCTAAGCATTAAAGCAACTATTAATTATGTCCCTCATTTCATGCGACTACCTAAAGTACAAGTATATTGGCTGCTAAGAGCTTCACTTCTAAGTACATCAAATTGATCTACACTACGTGATTGAGTCCACACTACTCTAAGGATTCCAAGTCAAAGTTGAACAAAATGTGTGAGGATCTATTTATTTCTATAGACAATATATTGTGAATAAATATCTCGCGTGGTCCTGTTTAGTGTGCAATCTCATCGTATAACGGCAATCACGCCATCAATGACCATGAACATTTTATAATGTCTTTATGCTTTTTGAACACGGTGTGATTTATGACTTATGTGAATCAATCTTATTGATCACATAAATCAGCTCCATTATTAGACTATGCCCCTCTCATGATACATTATAGGCATGCTAATAATTGAAATATTACTATTAAACTCGTTTATTCATCTATTAATAACTCTTTATTATTGGGATTAGAGTAGAGTGTTCCAACATAAAGTTCACATAGTGTGACCAATTCCAGGTAACAATCATAAAAACTTTTTCCCTTCTAATTTCTCCATTACCCACAGACTATCAATTTGGAGATTTATTGTTTGGATTGAGTATCACAGTTCCAACAGAAAGTTCACTGTTCACGTTACCAATTTCAGGTTACAATCATAAAAAACACTAATTTTCCCTTTCTAATTTCTTCCATCCATTACCAACAGACTATCAATTTTGAGAAGAGAGTCGAGTCCCGCCTAGGTTTTTGTTTCTTTTGATCTTTACGTTATAAACGGAGTTGTAAAAAGGAGCACATTTGAGGCTGCGTCTCCTTATCAGTTTTAGACTGATGATTCCTTTATCAACAATTTTTCCGTTATATTGTGAACTTTTGGATTTCACGTCTTTAAGTCACCGACTTTGAGCTCTGCAATTCACTTTGTGCTGCGGCCTGCGGTCCAAAGCTGTAAGACAATATCTGTATGCTCCAGGAAAATCAAAGCAAGTTTTCATCTTAAAGTGAAGGCTTTAGGCTTTACACACCCAACAGATGAGGAGATGAATCTTCCAGAATATTTGATACCTAATGATTATCATGCATCCTAGCCAGAAAGTTGTCTATTTGTTTAATCGGCCTGTTAAGTCTAAATTTACTTTAGCTTAATCCAAAGAAGAACAGGGAAAATGGGAAATCCAGAGCTACAAGCAAAATACTTAACCGTGGTCTATCTTGTGTGGAGAAACTCACGGTGGCCAAGAGTTTATTGGCCCTGCATGAACTTGGATTGTGCGTGAGAAAAAAAATCTTAGCCACCGAACCAAAGTTGAATCAAGATGTTATGTAATTACAGTCGCATTCTTTTAACCTGGTGATGGGTCTTCAGTTTTGACTTTGTAGTTCCTGAGATAAAGGATTATACGTTACGGACCCCTATGTATTCAACCTGCACATAAGTGTAATTGCAGGGTTTTCTTTTCCTTGGCTCCATCTTATCTAGTTTTAGAGACAGAAGCGTTACTAGGAGCAGGGGAAGAGCAAGAAGAGCGAGACACATTCCATTTTGATCCATGCCATTTCCCCGTTGAGGCATCCATTCTTTTATCTTGCTTCGTGCTCTTTGATTTCATTAGGTTGCCTATTTAAGAATCCTTTTTTCTCTTTACGGTAAAAAAAAAAAGAATTCTGCGGTACTGCCATTAATTACACAATCATAACATGGCTGTTCTGTCCTGTTTGCAGTTATCTGTTAGTTATGCATAGGATACTCTTTTTATTTGGTTCCTTAGGTTTAATCAAATTTTGAACCATCCAAAATCAAAACTGTTAGGAGGCTTTCTTACAGTGTTCTTGTGAAATTTTAATAGGGAGGATGGCTGTGAGGAGATTTGACTCCAAAGGCTAGGTTGTAAACAGTTAATAACATTATGCGTTTTTGTCTCGTGAATAACTAATGAGTTTATAATAAATAAGCTTATGTATTTGCCAGCAAGTGTATATGTTTGGGCTACTTTCTTCTCCTTTGACTACCTCCATAACAGCATCGTTGTCATTTTCTTGTTCCTTCTGTTTGAGTTCTATGTGATTAGATCTTTTCTTATCCCTTTCTGAGTTAAATGCTCATAACTATTTCAAACAGACTTAAGAAGCTCAATGTCGAGTTCTAAAACTGGCTTGAATGGAATCGTAAAACTATAAACAGGTTGATGAGCCGGAGTTGTCACCCCCAACTCACTTATTTAGTTGATATTGTTGGTTGCGGCCCGTGGACCTCGATCAAAAGAGGAAAAGAGAAGCTAAACAGCATTTGATTGTAAGAGAAAGAATGGGTGCTGATTTCTTTTACAAGCTTCTACTATTTTGTCGAGTCTTTGAGAGCTTATGCATCATGAACTCTGCTTTTAGAACTTGGAACAGATTGATAATCAACTAAACTAGCATGTCATGGTAAAAGAATTCAACTGATGCTGATTCCCTTTTCTTACGAAGAAACAATTGAATAGCTGCTTTTAAACGAAGGATTTTGTTATTTCCCCTTTTTTCTTTTGGTTCACCACAAAGACACAACTAAGACTAATTTCTCTGTCATAAGAACTTATAAAAACCACTGTGCTCTAATAGCTTTGGGCCAAATCTTGGAAGGGCTTCCCATTGATTAGCCAATATATGTTCAAACTTGGATGTATTGACCAACATTACAGTGTTGTATACTTTTGCATGTTGTCGACTCTGATCCAGAGGAGACTGACCGTAACTTACTTCCTATACACCATTCCTGATTCGTGTAACTCAGGCCTAATGCTCCATTTCATCTTTAGCATATCTTAAAGTTTTGATTCAAAACTAAGACGGTTGATTTCTTTATTGACTCTACGAGTGTCTCTTGATTAAAGTCTCTCTCTCTCTCTCTCTCTCTCTCTCTCTCTCTCTCTCTCCTGCTCTCAATGTTTTTTAAGACAGTTATAAAGACTGGTTTTCCATTTAGATTTATGTTTCTGAAGTGCTAACTTGATGGTTAGACTATATTTAGTATTAGATATAGGACATGCTGGAAAATGCAAATCTTTTCAGATGGTGATTTTTTAGTTTCATTGATAAAGCAACCAATTGAAATATACATTGCTCCAGATTGATTGCCATGTAACCCATTTGTCATTGACAGGTAACTTAGGCCGATACCGGATGGTTTATATATGCAGACTCAGGTAGGTCATGTAATCGCTACCGATGGCAGCTTTAGACACAACTTTGGCAAGTGTTATCACCTAAGCATTTCAGTTACAGTTTTCAGTTTCATTACTAACTTAACCAATAGAAACAGGCATGCAGACGACTGATTGCAACTTATCCCATTTGTTGTTGTAGCGCAAGAGTTTTGACCATCATTAGACATATTGACCCTTCCAGCCTTGGTGATTGACAGCTATCTTTAGGCCGATAACCGATGGCTGACAGCTATAGACCAGACTCAGGTAGGTGTTATCGCTACCGATGGCAACTGTAGACACGACTTTGGCAGGTGTTATCACCTAAGCCTTTCAGTTACATGCAGCTTATTAGATGAATTCGATATAAAGCCTTAGATTACCTTCAGAAATTCATCCAGTACTGCATAATCTTTCAGTTTCCAGATCTCTTAGTTTTTTCAAAAATTTCCTTTCTTTTTATACCTGTTGAAGCACTAATAGTTTTCAACATAGGAACACCATTATACTGATGATTTTAAATTTGATTGAAGATGGAAAGTTTTCCATATCAGAGCGCAAAAGACAGATTTTCTGGTTTTCCCTTCAAGTATAGGTACCAACAGTGGCGGATCCAGGAATGTAATGGAAGGTGGGCAAACTCTTAATGAAAAATGACAATTTTTTTTTTTTACTATATAATGCAAAAAAATGTCTTAAAAGTTAAAAAAAAAAGAATCCTAGAAAGACTAACACGAGGACTGAAATATTTACCACTTTGTGTGAATAAAAATAACATGATCTCGCAACAGATTTATTTTTCAAACAAGAAGAAACTAAAATTAAAACTAGCAAAATTTCTATAAATTCTATACTGCACTACATAGTAGAATAATTAATAAAAGCTAAGAAAAAATTACCAATTGAAAGGAACTAAGCACATAACATTTTTGAATTGAAGGCCTACATGACAATTCAAAGATACTAAGACCTAATAGCAAATTAAAAGGAACTAAGTACATTATAAGCTTATTAAGACAATTCTACTAGGAAAATGAAACATAGCTTAAATATTCAAAAGCACAGATCAAGTACTTATAGGAAATAAAAAGAGCAAAAAACAATGGTCTCCTTCTAATCTTGATGAGTAAGATAGCCAAATTCTCCTCTTGCCTTCTATAAGCCCCAAAAGATCAAATCGTGTTTCCCTTTTTGCTTACACGAATCAGAATTCAGAAATTTGATTCGAGTTTGTATGTGAGTGATTATATTGACTGTATCTAGGTTTTTACAACAAATATCTTTTGCTTAGAAAGATTGCAAATTCAAGAATTCTCTATCAGTACTTAATTCATCAAAATTTCATCACATGAATTCAATTAAAATTTCATCACAAATACATGAATTTTCTATCCGGTTCACAATATATTCAATAATCTTAATCTACTAATTAAATTTCATCACAAATTCATGAATTCTCTATCCGATTCACAATAAATTCAATAATCCTAATCTGCTAATTAAATTTCATCACATAATTCATCAAAATTTAAAATAAATTTCATCACTAATTGAAAAATAAACAGAGTTACAAAGAGACTTGAGTTGAGAGAGTACTTGGAGGCTGGAGAGAGAGAGCCGGAGATAGAGAGAGAGAAAGAGTTGTGGTCCTGTGGAGGAGGAGAGAGGGACGGAGAGAGAGAGAGAGAGCTCAGCCGGCATTCTGTCGACTGTGGAGGTCCGGAGGAGGAGAGGCAGTCGGTAGAGTGATAGAGGACTAGAGGCTGACGTTCTGTAGAGGCAGAGTGAGAGGAGAGAGCGAGACGGAGGCTAGCATCGGGAGGTGGGGAGCAGAGTGAGAGAGGCTGGGCTGTGGGCGTCAGGGAGAAAAGGGGGGGGAAATTGAAGTTGTTAGAGAGGGAGGGGAGGATGGCGCCGAATTAACTAAAAAAAAAGGCTAAGGTGAAATGCGTATTTTACCCTCTGTTGATTTTTAAAAAAAAAATTAGACCGGCTAGGCTGGCCTGGGCACCTGGGTTTGAAGGGGGCTGGCTTCAGGGCCTGGGTCTAAGGGGGGCAGCCCATATAAAAAAATCCAAAAAAAAAAAATTTTTAAGAGATTTTTCAGGCAATGGGGGCGGCTGCCCCCATTGCCCCTAGCTGGATCCGCCTGTGGATACCAATGCTGCAGAATAGGAGTTATATCGGATAAGATATCTTTATCCTCGGTAAGTCATACATTTGGATTTGTATAAAGACTAGTTAGCATGCATGTGGGTTGGATCTCTAGTTCTTATCTGTGGAATTGCAATATCATTATATGCTGTAATCCGATTTACCACTGGATTCTGACTATGATCTTATCAACAGACCCAAGTTTCTTTTGAAACTTGCTTTCATTGTACCTTATGGGCTCTCTTGAGATAATATATTAGCAAGTTGGCTCCTGATAACGATCTAGCATTGTGCTACATACTAGAGAAAAAGTATTGTATCGTTTTGTGACATTGTGTGGATTATTGCATGAGCACATTAATGTGAGGTTGCAAAATTTCTGAAACTGACTTGTAACTATGTCTCCCTGCACTCTCCTCCTCCATCCCCCCCCCCCCCCCGGGCCTTCTCTTTTTCTTTTGGTGGTATTGATGGCTATATCTTTTGAAGATTTCCATAAATGATAGGTTTGCTTGATTAAATTATGAATTTTTTTTTTCTTTCTATTATAAAATTGATTGCAAAGAATAGAAGGTTAAAACATTTTTCAGGAACATTGAAGACATTTCATTTTAATGGTTGGTTATGATAGCCAATTGCAGAAGTGTCTTAATGCTCACTGCTATAGATCATTTGGACTGCTTTTGATTTCTATTGTTTTTTTGGTCGCACATTTGGATTTGGTAAGATATCTAGGGGCCTACTAATGATTTTCCTTTAACCTAATTCTCGGATAAGCGTCATCATAGGATTGTGCATGCATTCACTGCAGATATCATGAACTAGCTAAAGTGTATATGACATCCTGTTTAGTCGTCTTCATTTCATTGTTTTTATGTTGACCAAAGTAAGCTAGTTTCTGCAGCAATATGACTAACAAAGACATTTGATTTGGCAGGATGGACTTGAGAGCATCTTTGACACTCATGGTATGGTTATGACAAACAAGCCATTCTTGCCATCAAGATGGAAATCTCACGGGGTCAATGATCACACTGAGTTGGTTCAAACTAAAGCGTCTCCATTTTACTCACATTCCAAACATTATTACGACCATTTACTCATATTCCTAACATTATGCAAACCGGATTTAAAAAACCTTTAAACTAATATAAACTCCCTAAACCCCATAATGTTTTCTGTTCATATTTAAGCAAAACCCATACCATCCCACCACATAGCCCTTGTTACACAGAGGTGAAGATGATATTGCTTTTTGACGAAGGATTCTCGATCTGTGGGGTAGATACGGAAGCACGGTCTACCATTTCCATTTTGCTCTGCATCTGTAAAACTCGAATGGTTTCCACCTCATATACCACATACATATATGCTTTCTCTCTTAGGCAAGCAAATGGGGGGGTTTCCCTCATATTTACTAGTCTAAGTAGTCTTCCTCTTGCGAAGCCTTTGCTCTTCCCTTCAGCACAACCATGACGTACAAATCCCAGCATATAAAGCTTTCTGGCATAGCAGATGTCATCTTGTGAAACCCCCCTTGAGTCTCCAAATCCCTATTCTAGGCACCAATGCATCCTAACATGGCTACCGATTGTCAACCTGGGTCTTGCAGCTATTTGTGCCATCTAAAGAGCAAATAAAGATGATTAGTCTTTGCTTAGAAAAAAGAAGCTAATTAGTCTTCGAACCCTTTTTTGTCAAGCTAAAGAGCCAATAAAGCGTCTCACTCTGGTTGCTAGACCCTAGGGCTAGAAGTATGCGATGAATGGTTAAAAAATGTAGCCTCTGTTGCAACGACATTGTCTAGCAGACTAGCAGGATGAGCAGGATGAGGGCTATTGTACAAGACCGCAAAATTTGCCTAGCATCAAATAAGTCACACTCTGAAGTGATATTGATCTGCCGTGGGTGAGAATGCTAATTTTACCAAGCATACACCAAACTTGCTCACCTTTCCATTTTCCGGCACCACCAAATCCGGTACTGGCTGACTCGACTTGGGTGATAATGCTAATTTTACCAAGCATACGCCAAACTTGCTCACCTTTCCATTTTCCTGGCACCACCAAATCCGGTACTGGCTGACTCGACTTGGGTGAGAATGCTAATTTTACCAAGCATACGCCAAACTTGCTCACCTTTCCATTTTCCGGTACTTCTTGGACAAGCCAGCCGAAGAATAAATGCATTTGATGTAATTTATGAGTCATGCCAATTTAATCCTGAAGGATTATCGCACGTGCATGCCACTCCTTCCATGTATGCGGAAAATGATGAATATCCAAGTTTTTCTACATGTCTGAGAGATGTTGTACTGTAAATATCATTTCCCTATTTGTAACTTCTAATCACGCAGTAGTAGTAATGTCTTGGACGTGTAGATCCCTTTTCCCCTCCTCCAAATTAGTCCCAAAAAAAAAAACGAAATACTGGATAAAATTTCAATATCCATTTGATTTTGTATCTTCCTCTCTACGAACGACACCCCGTTTTCAATATACTTTCCAAGAAAAAGGTTGTTTTACAAATTGCGAGCCACATCATCATCATCATCGTCGTCGTCATCTTTTCTGACCGAATTCAGGCTAGGGGATAAGTCTCCCCATCTCGCTCACTCTGGCTTTTGCTCTCACTGACCCAAGCCCACTAATGGCCACTGCCTCTGCAACTCTCCCTTCCCTCTCCTCTCTCTCCCTCCACACCACCGCCCCCCGCCCTTCTCTCTGCAAACCCACTAGACCCTTCTTTCTCAAACCCACAAAACTCCCTCTTCTCCACTCATTTCCCTCGCACGCAACGACGACAACATTCAAAGTCAAATCTTCCGATATCGACACCTCCTTCTTCGAAAACTTCCACCCCGATGAGGAAAAAGACGCCATATTCATCCCTCCTGAACCTCCCGAAGGCTTTGTTCCTCCACCCTCCTTCGACGACGGTCCTATGGAGGCTGAAGAAGAAATCGCCCTCGCGTACGAAGAACTGTACGGCCCCGCGTACAGCGGCGAGAGCTATCTGGGAAATGACATATACGTAATGGACTCTAAGATAAAGAAAAGCACTGGGTTCGGGTCGAAAGCGAAGAAGGAGAAGGTGAAGGATGGGTTTGACGAGAGAGTAGTGCAGGTGAGAAGGGTGACCAAGGTGGTCAAAGGAGGGAAGCAATTGCATTTCAGGGTCATTGTGGTTGTAGGTGACAAGCAGGGCCAAGTGGGTGTTGGGGTTGGGAAGGCCAAAGAGGTTATTCAGGCGGTTCAGAAGTCCGCCGTCAATGCCAGGCGGAACATCATCTCAGTGCCGATGACCAAATACCTTACTTTCCCACATAGGTAATTCTGGGTTAAGTTTCTTTCGTCGCTGGAATGTCGTCTGGATCGTCTGCAATATTTGGTGCCTTTGTGATGAATTAGTACAAAACATGCAGGAGGTGAATTTGAGTCCATCTGCAATTTGGTTGATATAGGTAGCTGTGTGATATGACCTCGTGTGTCCGATCTGTAGGAAATATCAGAAACATTTGGACTCTAGTTTTCGACGTTGGCTAAAGCTTCGACTAGTGGGAGCTCTTAGATGGTTGTCTTAGATTTCTAACGTATCTCAATTCAGCCCATGCAATGATTTTTTTTCTTGCTTTGATTTATGTATGTAGTTCATATCTATTGATAATACCTTGGATACTATAAAATTTCCTCTTAATATGATTCCTAAATGGCCTTAGTTGCTTGAATGCTTGGTGTGTACTAAATTTTATGCATGACTCATATATCTACCACACCTTAATTCTGGAAGTCAGCAAGTGCTATCGTATTCATTGAAAACTAGTGGAATTTTCGTGGCAACGTTAGAAGGTCTGTGCAAAACTACAAAAGTTGTGTAACGTTTTGGATATGAATAGTTCACATGCCTGGTGAGATTTCCTCTCGAGGGACAGGATGGTTATAGATTTTGGTTTTCTGTTTCTGTGAATCCACACCCATTGCGAACACAAATTTCAATTTCTTATGCCTTTTTGAAATCCCACGACAAGTCGACAAGTTTTATGAATTCTACATTTGAAAAGGACTAAACATTAACATTTCAATTTCAGGGGGGGGGGGGAGGTCCTTAGAAAGGCAAAAATCAGAGCTTCGGCTGAACATGATGACATTTTACCTGAAGAATGGGATGAAATTGAAAAAAAGCCAAAGGTCAGAATATGTTGGTCTAGTGGTATTGTCTACTTCCCTAGTATGTAGCAAAGAATAGATATAAGTATATTGCATGAAATCAGATTTAGGAGAAAGTTGAACTGGTATATACTCTTGGTATAAGCAGAATAGTTTAGATATTGCATTGTTACTTAAATGTTAATGTAAAACCAGAATAGGTTATATACTGCACTTTCATTAAAATGGGGATAGTGTCAAAAAAATCGTTTACCTCAAGTTCATCTTATCAACCTTTCAGAGAAACAATATCTTATCTATTTATTCATTTCGTTGTCATGACAAGGATGCAATAGTTAGAACAGCAGACACTTCCATTTCCCTTTTAGCAGGGAGTGCATGGATTTGTGGACAGTGGAATTGGGGAATCTCTGAATGTTTGCTATTTTAATTTGTTTTTTGGAAGATACACAGAAAACTCTGAAATCGAGAATTCCAGGAGGCACGCCCCTCAAATAGAAGATTATATGAGTTATCTTTTACAATATGTGGAGCCCTTCGCTCCAAACTGTAGAACTTATTCATCCGATCAAATGATGTGCAGATCTGAGGGAGATTATGGAGCAGCAAAAGTGATGCTTAGACCTGCTTCTCCAGGTACTGGAGTGATTGCTGGAGGGGCTGTAAGAATTGTTCTTGAAATGGCTGGTGTTGAGAATGCTTTGGGAAAGCAAATTGGGAGTAAGAATGCCCTCAACAATGCCAGAGCCACAGTTGTCGCAGTGCAGAAAATGAGACAGTTCAGTGATGTTGCTCGTGAGCGTGGAATCCCCATGGAAGAGTTGTGGAAGTGATGGCACTTGCAGAAGCTCTTGGTCTCTGTAGATTGTATGCACAGACACTTTGTAATGCAGGCTTCGTATATTAGCAAGGAAGGAAATTAATCCACCTGTGACCTCCACTTTTTGTAACCGAATCTTTGTTTCGATTCTTTTCTTCATATCCCAAATTGGATACAACTAAACTGACTGTAGCCTTCTCCGCCCTACTCGATTTTGGTTACGAAAGTCCATATTATCTGTTTCTGTTTTGCAGTGATCTTGACATAAGGCAGAATATCTAAGGATTCATGTCATTTTAACTGATGTCGTGTAAATGCTTCGTTGGTAGGGGAACCAAGCTTCATAACTACAATATTCACGCCTCAGCCAATGGCCACCATATCCACCTCAAATTTTCAACTTCGTCCGAGCATACATCTATATTGAGACTTGCATTTTCGGTCAAAATAGAGTTAAAGGAGTGTAATTTAGACGATCGTGTACAGTAATTACACTGCACGACTAGAATTTTAGAAGAAATAAATCATTGCAACCAGCAAGTTCCAAGTCATCTGCTAAAAAATGAACTCACTGCAAAACCATAAATGAAGCAGCGTTTAATGCTGCAATTTGTTTCATTTACATTTAGCTGTAACTATGGAGTCTAAAACTGTAAGGTGTAGTTGAAAACAAGTATACCCACCCATCTTTACCTTTTTCTTCTATAAGATATCACAAAAAATGTTTTATCTTTAGCCATGGCGCTTACTCTTGAGATTAAACTCCTATCTGTCTTTAGCCATGTACACTCAGAGAAGCCTTATTTCCATAACTTCACACATTGGTCATGACTTGCTGAGGCGACCATTTCAGTCCGTTGTGAATCTGCCAGTGCAGCAACTAACCCATTGTGAGCGGGCACTGACCATGTTTTATTGCTCTCAGTTGGACTCCACAACACGAGAGACTGCACAAAACCATGAACGATTAAATCTCACCAGTGGATATTGTGTGCAGAGCCGTGAAGATAGTGGTAGCAGACATTGCAAAAAGAGTCAGATCCCTAAAGTTGGCCTCTAAAAAAAAAACACCTAGGCAGTAGTGAAGGCACATATATACTACCAACAAGGGCTCACAAAAAGGGGGAAGAACAGAAATGAGTTATTCTAATGTCACTCTCTAGCAACTACGACTTTTAAGATCATTTGCCAGTTAACGGATGATTTCAATTTAGACAAACAGGGCCTTGATGCGGTACTCTCAAGTCCTGGCAAAATTTATTCCGCCATACTGCTCCAATGAGAAGGGAGATGAGCACTAACACGCTTTCTTTTCTTTTCTGTTAATATTGTAGCTATCCTGACATCACATTCTCATTATTCTCACGTATTTTCAATAAACAAGTAGAACTTTAGATCAATTAGCCATTTACCTGATAACCACCTATGATCAAGAGCTGTGAATATCCAGGATGAAACGTGCATGACTGGAATTTGTTGCCATCTGAACGAAGTTCATGTATGCATTTTCCACCTGACATAGCTGACCAAATGCGTGCACTATCTTCACTGACAGAGGCAATATACTTCCCACTAGCATCCCAGCAAATTGAAAGAACATCTTTGGTATGTCCCTGAAAGAAAAGAAAAGAAAATGAATAACAAACAAAAAATTGGAACACGAAATCTAATGCATTCCATGATTGCAGGATTTACCTTTAAGTAGAACTGGAGGCTGTCGGTCTCCACATCAATCAAACTGACACTGTTTTTGGCTGCAGTGGCCAAAAGTTTTCCACATCGAGGCTGGAATCTGACTTGTTTAGTCGCTCCCTACAATCCATGGGAGATTATGCCATTGATAAATGGAATTGCAAGAAAAGTTTAACTACCAAACTCCATCTTTAGTGCAATAGGATAATATGTGAATGGCCACGGTTACAACTATTTTGCAGGAAAATGACCCACACAATATGAAAAAAAAGGTTCCCAACATAGGACCATGAGTGGTTACATAATATTTTTCTAACATGTGAGCAAATCCATACCATGAACACAACAGAGTAGGATGGCATTAACTTGGACTTTTTCGTTTGTTTTTGTTTTTTATTCTGAATGCGTTAACTTACTCTTCACTGGCTCATCGTCATGGATTTCTATACCTGACCAGATAAGAATGATCTCAATTGAAGGCTGTATAAATCACTACTTGCGTATTTATGTTTTGAAAATCGTGGGACCCCATCCTAGTTGAGCCTTCACAATGTTTGCAACTGAAAAAGCAAATACAATTAGCAAAATAAATGCTGAAAAGATCACCATCAAAGGAGAAAGGCCCAGGATAACAGCCATAAATAAGATGTATAGCTGCTTAAAGCCACTGACTTTAACGCCTCGTGCAACTAGTCATGCAGCATTGTACCTTTTGCAATTCTAATCTGCTATTGGTGTCTATAATGACCTAGCAACTGTTACTGACTAAAATAAAATCCCATTGAGATGCTTCGATTATGCTCTGAAAAAATTGGAAAGCTTAAGATCTGACCTTAGAGACACGTGTGCAAGAAAATCAGGTGACATTCCACAATCGGATCTCATTATTTCGATCACTAGAGCAAAGGAGTTCCAACTTGCTTGGGTGGAAATCCACTGACATTACTTGTTCAGTATGCCCAAGAAGCTTGTACAGTGATTTATTTGGCTACAATAACAAACATAAAACCAAAACAATTTATGTTAAAGCCTTTGAAACAAAACAAAACCATAGAAGGCCAATCACAATAGGCCTGAGACATAAGAAGAGTGAGGCTAGGTCCACTGGTCCTAGATAGAGCATCAACCCCGCATAAAAAAGCTCATATATTGGCCCCCATATAACTAGTTACACTCAAGGCATTTCTGAACTGCACACTCCAGGAGCATTCCGAACTCGTAGTAATACTACAGAGTGATGGAACACACAGGACTGGATGAAAGGGCATCAAACCCATCTTAACTCCAATTCTGGCAGATTGCACAACTCCACAACCACCCCAACATTGTAAACTCCCTATTCCAACGCACATTATTGAAGCTGGAATGAAAGTAGCACAGTTCAAGTTAGTTACTAGAACTACTTATGAAAAAAAATGACAGCTAGCAGCAACCTTCAGACTAAAACAAGTTCTGCTTTTGGAACTTGTCCCATTAATGTTCTATTAAAAAATTGACTTGACGGCATTCTCTCTGGAGTGGCAACTTTTTCATGCATCATTTTTGCAAATCTAAACATTCTGACGACTTTATACCAAGGTTCAGCCTTCTTGAGATAACAAAGTTACACTGGAATTTTCTTCTTTTTTTTCCCTTTATCTTTTCATTTAGATGATGCATTTGAGCCTGTAGAGAACCAATTTAATAAGACAAGATATACATTAATGTTCTTGCTTTCATGACTTTTATGAATACAACAAGCTCTTAATTAATAACATCATAGAATCTACAGATGAAAATTTTGGATGAACACAGCGACTTGAAAGTTCAAATTTAAGAATAGATGCCAATCAAAACATAAATTGGAGTATGCAAGAAATTGAATGACCTATATCCTCTGAAATTTAAACATGAAGAATTTTCTGACCCTCTGAAGTACTATAGGCCTATGCCAAACAATTTGAACTGGATTTAAATAAGAAAAAAGTGAGGGTGTGCGTTTCATGCTGGCTACTGATACAAGTAAGCGCAACTAGGGTAGGTCTGGACATAAACAAACGAAAATAAGGTATGAAATATTTTAGAAGCTATTGGAAAGACATTGAATTTTAAATAAATAAACAAACAAATAAATCTATGCATCAATGGTAAAAGTGGGACCTTCTATGTCAGGAATTTCTTAGCATTGCTTCTAAAACGAAAAAGACAGGAAAAAAGAACATCAACTCAGAAACAGAAAATAAAAGAAACTGATGTCCTAAACAAGAAGACAGACAGAGAGAAGTGAGAACCCAGGTCAGAGGTGGTGTGGAAAATCCGTACCCTTTCTGCATCCCATATTTTCACAGTTCTATCAAAGGAAGATGTTGCAAAAAGAGTTGAACTTGGTCTAAACCGAACATCTGTAATGAGAAGAGAATGCCCTTCGGAAGTATTAATGGACTGAAAAGTTTCCATGTTCCAAATCAAAACCTGGAAGTGAAAAGTGCAATTTAGCTAAGAACTTATGCAAAAGGAAAGGTAAACGAAATTTAGATTATGGATTAACCCAAACCACCTTCTTTTCATGCCCCCCACTAGCTAACAATTTCCCATCAGATGAAAAGTGGCAGCACAACACCTTGATCTTGCTTGAGTGGAGGCTAATAACCTCTTCAAAAGTTACGCCTAACAGAGGTTGGCAGCCATTGTGTTAGAACAAATATCAATGAATTCGACTAATGTTGTTGCAAACATTGCACCATTTCATTTTCTGTCTTGGATTACGTATACTAAACTGAACAAATTTCTGCGTAATTTCTGACATATAACATGTACTAGATTAACAAAATATGAGGAACTTGTCAACAAATTACTAAGTGTAATTATATAACTGTAAGTGTAGAAGAATTACCTCTATATTCATCGTTACCGTAAGCAACAGAACGACATTTTGAACTGCTGAAAGGAGTGCAAGTACTACCAAAATTTTCATCATTATGGGACAAGAAAGAATCAACCATTTTCATGGATTTACTTGCAGCATTTGTACATTCCTGTTCTCCATGAAAAAATAAAAGACATCATCAACAAATATGATACTTTAGTCACCAATAATTTCCATTTTTTTCTCATATGATGCCTAAGTGAAGAAAAAAGAGCTTCCTTTATGTTTTCTCCCAAGGTTATGACCTACCAACATATTGTCTCCAGCTCTTTTATATGACTTTGAGTCCCTCTTTCTGCCATTCTGATCCTGAACAGGCAATATTAGAAAAGTATGTCAAGAAAAAGTGGCATATACATTCAGCTACTTAGTATATAAATATGAAATTATAACTTTCTACCAATGAAGAAAGCATTAATCATAGACTCCGCAACAATTTAAATGGTTAAATCAGTATTACAGCCAACCTCTAGCACCTGCTGCTGCTCTGGTCCATCATGTTGGTGCTGGTTCTCTGAAGCTTGTGTCATTTGGGCCATCATTGTAGTCATAATATCCATATCAGGAAAATGATTCTGAAAATTGTAAATGGAATGTATTATGAAAAGTTTGCTTAACGAAATTGGATAATGTACATGCATTTGACTCATTTCCAGAGATAATCCTTTCATATAAGTCCAGAACTACAATATACATCACAGTAAGAGGGGAGTGAAAACAAAAGAGCATCAACAATGAATTTCTGTGACATCACTGGGATATGGAACTCCTCCTAAATACTTAACTAACATCTAAATTCAGCTGGAAAAAGGATTGCAGTCTTCGGTTATCTATGAAGGGTCTTCTTCGTTCTCTAGTAAGACTAAGAGCTATGGGCTAGACTGCTAGGGGAATCTTTTGGGAGAGTCTTGTTGGTTGGGCGTTCTTGGAGTTCTTGGGAGAGTCCTGTTGGCTTGTGGGTTGAGGGTGGGTGAGAGTTCTTGGCGTTCTTTGGTTTGTTTGTGTTAGGGTTTTTCAGTATTTTCTCTTGTACTGTTGGCTCCGTTGTTGTCTGTTCCTTGTTGTTCTTCTTTTTAATAAAATTGGCTTACTTATCAAAAAAAAAATCAGCTGGAAAAGGCATCTTCAAAAGCATTGAACGTCAGCATTGTAGCTGTCACTTTGACCCTGATCTGTGAAGGCCATATTTCAATAACATTATCGGCACAATGTCATTCCTCACTGCGTCAATAGACAGTTTCTTGGGCCGCCATCTTGTCCTCATGAATAATACAAGTGTATAACCAAAGAGAGCTGTTTCCAAGCCATCACAAGGCAAGCTATTCCTTCTATAAATTGTTTCTGCTTTTGTTTGTCATATAGAATGCCATAGCAAGCGGAACTTAATATGAAGTCTACTAAAACACCTATGGATCTTAATGAGTCACCTTCCTCCTTTCGAAATTTTCTTTCATGCATAGACCAGCTGGCATTTGGATCAATAACAAGATAAAGAATTAACCTAAATCAATCTCAAGTCTAAGCTCTTCTTAGGATTTTCTTGCCATCTCAACTTCTTTAGTTCAGCTGATTGGATGTTCTACAAACTAAACAAGTTTCCGTGAGTAAACTTAAGATCCACGGTCCATCAAAAGTTTGACAGAGGTGCCCATGATTGTAGATCTTCCTTATTACTGGCAATTCTGCAAAACCTTACTGGAGAATTTCTTTGTACATATAAGTGGGCAAGCAATCAACAGCGGAATAATATATGACCAATATTATCTGTGTACTAATCAAGATTAGTGTCTCATGTCCAGGAGTTGGAATGTATGAGATTTCTAAGATAACCATTGCTGTTGCTTTTGGACAATTTTCTTGTCAGATGAACATTTTGCTATCCACCACAAATGCGGAGAATCTGATATAATCCATCAAAATGGGAAATAAGGACTAGAATGATTGCACCTCTGTCAAGTATAGTAATTCGTATAACAATTCCAGCTTCTCTCATTAACAAGGAAACCAATCAGCTGGAACTTGAAAGCCATATTTCCACTAAGCTGTCCATCCTTCACATCCGATTCAAGTGTGGGAAACACCAGATTCGAATTACCAAAATTGGCAGGGATTCCAGGAAATGTGGATGCATGGTTTCCCTGTGTACGAGAACGTACTTGAGCAAAAAGTGCTTGCTGACGTTCTGGTGTCAATTTCTGAAATTGTTGTTGACAGTTAGGTGCCTGTAGGGGCGGCTCTAAAGTAATTGGGATCTTAGGCTAAATCCCAAAATGAGGCCTTATAATATAATATATTTAAAAAATTAATTATTAATAAAAAATTAATTAAAACATATTCTTTTAGTTTTTTAAGATGCAAAATTACTTATCAAAGTTTTATATTCTAAATTTGTTAATATATCATTTTCAATTGATAATATGACCAATCCATTTAATCTTTCTTGCATCATATTTGATCTTAGATAGAATTTTATTAGTTTTAGTTTTGAAAAACTTCTTTTTGCAGAAGCAACAGCTACATGTATTGTCAATAATATTCTATTAGATGGTATAAACGACTAGGAATTATTTTTGTCGGTAAGCGACTTTTGAAGAGTTAATGGTTACTTTAATCAAGGAGATTTAATAGTCATTTTTTAAGAGTTAATAGTTCCTTTTATCAAGGAGATTTAATAGGCCGAATAAAAAAATTAACTAACTAAATTTCTATACAAATATAAATAGTTTCAACGTTAAACTTTTGAGGCCTTATCATTAAATATTTTTTTAAATATACCTATTAAAGAAATTTTTTAATTGGGGCCTCCCTATTTTGGGGGCCTTAGGCAACCGCCTACCCTGTCTATAGCTGGAGACCCCCTGGGTGCATGCAACAATGAGTTTAATATTAGGCATCCCAAAACATGGTGAATTGGTTAAGTCACAGCCAGAATACTAAGCAGATTGAACTATGAAATGCAAAAACTAATGCTTGAAAGGAATCTATAACATGAAAATATTGGACATAGGAGTGCGGCGAGTGCCTTTGAGAGTTCAGGGACTGGTATGCGCTGACAATTTACTGTTAAAGGCCAACCATTTAGTGGTGCTGAATTGATTCCCTCAGTATTCACTGCAAAGATTCAAGATTAGGCTTAAACAATCATGATTATAACCATGACGTTAAATGAAATGAACCAGGGAAAAAGATCGCTTCCTAATTAGTTTTATTTTTTATTTTTTTCAACCGTTTTTGTGGAGTTATGCCCAACTTAAAGAGCCAAAGTACCAAACTAATCGACCTAAAAAACCATCAACTATCCTGTATCAGTAACCAAGTTGAATCCTGGAATCACTCAAGAACTCCAAGATAATTAAAGGAACTAAGAAGTCATGTAACCAAGACTAAAAGGCATCGTGCCAACCATGACCTGCCATGGATTACAAGAATTGAAGCTTATAAAAGCCGCTCATCATCACTAACTCAATATGCGCATAGCTCTGTACAAATGCATACATAAATTTTCTCCAAAAGAAAAAAAGGAAAAGGTACAGAAAGAAAAAAGTTACAATTTGTAGCGTTGTTGTTAGATCCAATAAACTTAGGAGGCATTAGTTTCTAGTAAAGGTCTAAATGTCATATAAAAAGCACAGTAGGTTGAAAAAACAAAACAAAAAATCACTCGTAGTTCCTTCCTAAACACAAGAAGCACAAGAAGCAAACAGCACACATTTTTATACAGTCGATCCCACCTAACTCAGATTTGTAGAACTGAAAAAAAGTAGGAGATTGGCTAAGCTGAACCCCAAGATTTACCAAAGAAATGCACATCTGGAAAGTAAGATATAACCAGCACCTGCATCATGTGGTCCAGTTATTGGGGATTTGGCTTCTGACATTCCATATAGCACAGGCTCATTGGGTACAGTTTTCTCTATGCTAATTTCATTCCAATTTCCCTGCACCACCAGTCAATTAATCCTCAAAGAAGTTCTAGCAGATTGGATTTTCCATGAGAATTATTAAATAGGTTTGACCATGATTTCACAACCTGCTTTTGAGCCAGCTTGCGAGTTTGCTGCTGTGGATGGCTGAAACATCAACAATAAAATGACAGAAGGAAAAGGTTAAAAACCCCTCCATATGTATGATAAGCCAACTAAGAGTAACAACAACCATGTTTGCCATCGTCTTGATGTGAGGGAAATAATTTCTCACAGGATTCCTGTCAACCTGTAACTAATCTTAAAAAGCCATGGACCAAAGGTCTGTAACCTTTTAAGTGAATAAAAAAGATCTACGAGACATTTCAATTCATGTGAAACAATAAGGTCTAATACACTACATGGGAACGGGAGGCTTAACAAACTGTCTAAATAAGCCTCCCGCTCACGTCACTTGATATCATATGAAGCTACAAACAGACAAGCAGGTGATTGCAACTGGCTCTTGGAAACTCAGTTTATTCACATCAAGGGGACAGAAACAGGGCTCAAAGGTTCCAATTGGATACCTAAGACGTTCTTCCTCATTCGTTTTTGCTGCTAACAGACAAGCAGGTGATTGCCTTAGCATCGTATCATTGCCTGTAATTACAGGTAACTGTCCAGGCCTGCTCTGATTCATTGTGGGCACTGTTGTGTGTATCTTTTGTTGATCATTCTCTGTCAGCTGTGGAACCTGAAAAGGCAAGGAGCCACCTATAATGCACCATGTTGCGAAAATATTTAGGGAAATGATGCATAAACTCAACCAAATATCACCTTAACCGAGGACTCTGCCTTGGCCAGCTGATGCGTCATTTGCCTAGAGACATATACGTCAAAAATACTGACCACCATTCGTATAAGAATCCTTCAGTAGAATCAATCACTGGAAACAAAAATTTCACATTTCCGATAAACAAAGAATCAACTACTCGTGACAGTGTAAGCATACAAAAGGCCCTAAAATATCTTGAGGAATAATGCAATCCCGAGTAACGAGCCTCGAGAAAACAGAGTGAACAACCACTTTTCTTTTCTTTTTTCTAAATAAACAACCACTTTTCATGACCAATATTCAAAGCACAATTTCATAACTCAAGGATAGATATTGAGCAGATATCCCTAACGTTTTCAGTTCTTGAGGAAGATGACAAAGAAAGTTAAAGACATGAGCAACAAAATTGAGCAGCAAACAGTCGAGCAACGAAGCAAATATAACGAAGTAATGACAGTTATAATCGTACTACCAAATCAACGCCGGTAGTCCATCTTTGTGGCTATTAAATAATTGTATTTAGGTAGTACACGCATATTAAAATAAGGTACAACCTACAAATACATCATACATATAAAGTTAAAGCCTGTAAGGAAGAGAAAATTACCAACAGGACTGCGACAAACATTGGCCTCCTTTCCGAAAATTGCAGCAGTTCTAGTCATCTTCCTTTTCACCATGTAATCATGCAAATACAGCTTAAACCTATACCCGCATCAAATCAGATAGATACAAATTGAGCGTCCCAGTCACAAAACAGCCAAACACAAAAAGTAACCCGGACATACAACAAAGTGTAAAGCAGCACTGAAGCAAAGAAACTCACATATTCTCAGCATCCCAATCATCACCTGAAGCCATAATTTAATTTCTTCCCTACACACCACCTTCGCTCTCCTTCACCGGAAAGAAGAAATGAGAAACCAAAAATAAAATGAGGTTGGGCTCATACACTAAAAAAAAAAAGATGAAAACACGAATACCCAGACGGAGATTCACGAAGTATATGCAATTCTAGTGTGACCCTAACGCACTTGCGTTTCAGAGAGACAGAGGGACAGTGCCATGGCAGCCATGCAAAAGCGAACCGAAAGAAAAGGGACAAGCAAAACAGAATTCGTTTTCTTACAGAGAGAGAGTGGGAGTGTGTCTGGGGCATTATATATATCATGTGCGCCTCTGGCTCCATTGAGAAGGAGCAGCTCGAGTACGGTGAGGGTGTACGGACTTCTTATGGGGCCGCTCATATACGTTTTTTTTTTATAAGCAAACATGAAACTTTCATTCCACCGACGAAACTACAACAGTGCTGAATACAGAGGGGCCATCAAGACCGGTTACAATGCATAGGGGCATATAGCCCATAACAGCAAATTGAAGGGCACGAAGGGCCAAACATTGAATGGACTCACAGGCTTAAATCCTACTAGCCATAAAAGCTTCATACAATCGGACCAAAAGGCTCATAGTTTTAAAAGGGATCCAAGAACCCGAAGCAATCACCGAAGCAATCTCCGCCACAAGTAGCAGAGCCCAACAATGGAGGAAAAAGTGAGCACGCACCGCACTCCCACTTCCCCAACAACCCATCCGCACCAGCACAGCCCAAAGGCCGCTCATATACGTTGCATGAGCATTTTCCTTTTTTGTTTTGAAATTTCGGCAATAATACAGTGCCAAGTCATTGGTAAGGGTATCTGTTTTCCTTTTTTGCCCTTTTGACTATGATAGTAACCTTTTTTTTTTTTTTGAGGGAGGGGGGGCATGTAGGTAACCAATTGATGTAATGAGAATTGCTTTCAATATTTTACATTAAATTTTAAAAATAGTTTTTTAACCCAACAACACCATGAGATAAATGCGGGTATGTACTCCAATAATTTTCAACCAAGAAAAATAAAAACATAAACTATTTCTTGGTTATATCTTCTTTTTCTGCAGGGAAGATAAATCATTGAAAGGAAAATAAAACTAATAAAAGTGGCATTATTTGTAATATGTAATGGAAAAGATAGAGGATAAATTAAAATTAATGGGTCGTAATTAATAACTTCTTTTTTTTTAATGAAAACTAATATATGAAAAATATTTGTGTCCATCAGGATCCTCTATGATGTAAGGTCGACATGTGTTTATCTTTCTCTAAATTGCACGGTACAATTCGAGTATAAAACTGAAGAGAATCATAGTCCAGAATGGATTGCTAATACTTAATTAATTTACTTCATAATAAAGATGTGCACGAAGATATATATTCAATTTACAGATGTGTTTGGGTGAGTCAAGATCTTTTTATCATACATACTATTATTTTCATATTCCATAATGAGAGTTATCATATACCACACTTTTTACTTCAAAACTTTAAATTTAATACGCTGCATATAATTAAAAAAAAATTAAAGTTAAAAATAATAAATGCTAGCTTTTTCAAACCCCTATTGTTGAACTTGAAAACAATAGTTAAGATTAAAATAGATCCATTCACCTTGAAAATTTTAGTGATGCCATGTTTCAAAGGGTCAGTCAATGGTATTGGTACATAATAAATGAAGGTCCAATTTTGACAAATTAAAACAATTAATTTGAGGATCTATAAACTTAACATAATGGATACTCTTTAAAAGGATCAAAATTTAATACGGACAATAATAAAGTGTATGGAGAGTATCAAAATTTAATGCGAATAATATTAAAGTGTAAATAAGTCAATATTTCTTCTCTCTAAGTTATAGCATTTTACTGGCAGCAACAGAGATACAAAACATACGCCAAGCATAGGCGATTGTGCAGGGAAAGCACTATGGGGGCGCACAAACACACATGCAAATTGCAATCCCAAAAGAAAAAGAGCAGCTTTTGTCGACATCATGGGGGACCGTATCAAATTATCCCTCACAGGTTTTGGTTTTTGGTGTTCATTTGTCGGCTTTCATTTTTCGAAGGGATACATATTGGATCTGAATCAGGTTAAGCAGGTAATGCAATAAGCCCGCCAAGAAAAATAAAAGAAAAAAAAGGATATGCAATCTGCTCTATTGATAGTCTAGCGGTAGCCACTAGCTTAAACCGGGACACCATTGTTCTATTGAGAGGCTAGAGACTTCAACCGAGAAACTATTACTCTACAGCACTGCACACTGAACAAAGAAACATCCACATTAAAGATCAATGAGCAGTCAAATAGTGAAGCAGATCACTCGGTCGACCATCTCATATCTTTGGGTGTGTCGGGTGGATGGAGAGGACACTTCAAACGGCAACATAGGAGAATAAAGATGACTAGCTTTGAGGTGGCCCAGCTGTCCTGATTGATTACAGTTTCTGAAGTGATGTGCAGCTTTTGCACCAAGAAATCTATTCCACTGAGAAAAGAAAGACATAATAAACCATCTTTTTCTTAGTAAGTTTAACAATATATGTACAAGTTGCAACATGTCCCACCAAATAAGTATCAAGGCACGCTATTGGCAACGATAATGGAATGGAGAAGTTACACATTTCTTATCTGTGAGAAACAGGAATAGCATCCAAAGGCGGAGAGGAATAAAGGCAAAAGAAAAGGGATACAAACAAGGCTGGAGCTCTCTATACATACATCGTCCAAACAATTGAAATCAACATAACACCAAAGAAATGAAGCTCATGTTTCAGTTTCCCTGCTGCCCATGTTTCTGCTTCATCAAGCATAAAAAGGGCAAACATAAGGAGAAGGAAGCGAAGAGTCATTGACAGAAGTGACGACTCCCATCAATTCTTGCGACACAATGGAAGAAGTGCAGTCATTTTTGCTCATCATTCTTTCGGCCTTAAACCTTATCTTCTCATTCCTCGCTGAAAAGAAAGCCTCAGAATTGTATCTGTGTTCCCATTTTAATTGTTATTAAGTAATCCTCTTAAAGTTCTTTCTTCCCAAACAGGTTGACGTATTTGCTTGTAATTCTGTAAGAGAAACAATTATTTGTCCTTTCTACTCCTCTCTGAACTGTCATTGGGCACCAGGTCCATCTCCTGCATTTGGCGTTCAACTGAAACCAAACCAGTCTGTGCAAGAAACCTGCAGAAAATCCAACCTCGATTCACGGAAGAAGCCTCAGAATATTAAATTTCAACAACTTTTGCTAATATACGAAATTCATCCAAATGGCTTTCACGAACACAATAACAAATCTTAACATGCCTCTCAACTTGTGCTAATGAATGGCAAGGTTCGGTAATATCTTAATCAAATTCTTCCAGTGGTTTTATATATAACTTTTTCAAAACTTTCAAGAACAGCAGACATAGAAACCATCTAAAATGGCAACAATTGGCACTTCAGAAATGCAGCTAGCTGAACATTCATTACGTAAATAAATATGCATATGCCTTAGCAGCACTCTGAGAAATATAGCATTATGTCCTTCAAATACCCTAAAGAATAATCTTCTACAGATTTATTAAACTCATCACAATTTCTATGGACCAGAACAGAAATTTCTGTTGACTAATCCTTTAGTGGAACCAAATACAGGAAATCACAGATGAAATTTTAAGCCCAAAATAAGCATAGCACCACACTTGAAAGCATAACAAGATGAGATTTAAGATATAATGGCCGAACAAGCATAGCATCATACTTTAAAAGCAAAACAAACTAAGGTATAAGATATGATAGCGAAAGCCATGAAAAAGAAGGCAGGCAAGATGAGTTTATGAATTCCCATTCTAGACAGGCCAAGCTTCACATCGAGCATGCTTAATTCATGCTATAAGACATGGTATGATCTCTCTTTACCTAAAGTATTCCCCAAAGATAGTGGCAAGAGTTGGGGACATATTGAAGTTTGGGTTTCTAAAGAGCAGATCTAGATTATCCTTATTCTTTACTGGATAAACAAATGTTGCTTTTGTACCGACAATTTGTCTAGTCTCATGATAAGAGAGAACAAAAACCAACGCTATGCCATTTAACTTCCTAAAGATATATCAAAAAATATACAACACTAAAAACTTGAGTCAAGTCAAATCTATAACTTAACTAAGGAGTATTTTGGTTCTTCAAATAAGCATAGGTCCCCTTCATGGCTTCACCCCACAAAGAGAAAAGAGAACACGCCCAGATTATGGTACTCCAGTCACTAAAGCTAAGGAGGTGATGACCTCTAACCATTTTATCAGATGAAGTCATGTACAAAGTTTATCAATACCACCTACCACACATATAAGAATGGCAGTCACAAAAACAGAGCAACTTCTTTTTACCTTAGTTGAGTCACAATATACTTCCGAACAAAGGTTTGGAAATAAATTCAATGGGGAAATAGCAATGACACAAATGTCAACCGTAATGGTGCAGCTTCAAACTCAATTCGGCAGTTTCAATCGTACATACCCCATTTTAGAAAAAAGAAGTTCTAACTCAGAAGTAAACCCCATAAAGTTCAGAGCAGCTGGTATGAGAACAATTAAGAAAGCAACTGAGTCTTTTAAAGAACCGAGTTTACCACCCAAAGAGCAGTCACATCATAAATTTAAAGAATTGTGTCAGTTTGGCCCAACTTCAACCATTTCAACAAGTTCTAGATAAAAAAAATGTTACAGAGCCCTTCACGTTGAAATTATGGCAATACAATAAATTAAGTCGCAAAAATACCAGGCCGAAATGAACGTAGATCAGTTTCCTGCACATGTCATTTGGCATAAAATAGCATTAATTTGCAAAATGAGTTGTTTTTTAAGTCACACAATACATGATGTAAACGTAGTACATCCTATCGTAGCCACTAATTAAGGCGCTGCATCACCCATCACCGCACACACGCACACAAAACATAAGCTAAAGCAAAACCCCAAAAATCAAATAAGACACTTGATCTTCAACGAAAAACCAATAATTAGAAACCAACAATAAAAACCGTCCACAATAAAAACACAGCAGGCAGAAATGCTTAAAAAGAAAGTGGGTTTTAGGGGGAGAAATTAATGTACCAGCTAAGAAGCAGGAAGAGGGAGACGGTGATTAGAACCAAGAATGCAACGTGAAGTATCAATGAAGAGTCACTTGCAGTGAATGCTAAGCCCAACATCAAAGCAAGGCACAGACCCAACAGCACAAACGCCGCTTTCAACGTATTCCATGTAGGACCCTGGGACCCAATCAACAAAGAATCAGTATTTAGCTGCAAAATAGATACATGTACATGTCCAGATGAAACAGAGGCGTGGGGTTGGGATATAGAGCTGGTACGAACGTTGACGCCGGGAGCTAGAGCCCCGAGTAACACAGCTTGTGCAGATGATATGTCTTCGCCAACAGCTTTCTTCTTCTCCATTTGTCCGATTGAGATCTGGAATTTCTCAGTTTCCGAAACTAGAGAGAGAGAAGATGGAAGGGAGAACCGCTCTGTTTGTCGTCTTAGGCATATAACTTAAAGATGGTTGCCTGATGGCTGATGGATCGGCTGGTTCAACTTGTACGAGTTCGAATCACGATCCGATATTTCCCATTTTTGTTTATTAGAATACGCTAGAACTACAAATAGGGGTGGGTAAAGATTGACCGACCTGGAATCAACCCGACTCAATCCGAATGGGTCGGGTTACATCAGGTTCCTGTTTGGGCCTCTACATGACTTTTTTTTTCCTTTTCCCATATGCCCTTAATGAAACGACACTATTTTACTCACTTTTAAGTATATTATCTTATAACCTAACCCGGCTCGATTCCGATGGTTTTAATTTTTTGTAAGGTCGGGTTGCAAACTCCTAGCACCAATTGCCTCGGGTTCCGGGTCAGGGTGGTGGGGTTCCCAATCCCAAACCCGATTTAAACAACCTAACTACAAACTTTCATTGGTAGGCACCAGTTTGAATCCTATTGATATTGACTGTTACTCGAGTTATAGGACTAGTTCGATTGTTTGAGATTTACCATTATACTCTCCGTCTAATTAGTGCTCTTTCTCTAATGGGTCAGTTTTGTTCGAGTTTGATGTAAAATGATCCGATTTGATATATATATATATATATATATATCCCATCATCCTTTTCGAAGCCAAACCAAAAGGTTACAAAGAATCATTATCTGCAAATGTAGGTCATATGTATTCATCTCCGGGTTTCGCACAAGGTGCAGTGATCGATCAAATATTCAGTCTCTTATTATTATCCGCAAAAAAGACAGGGCATTGAAACAGGGGTTAAAAAAAGTAACTAAATTTGCTTGGAATAATGGCTCACTTCATTGAAGTGGTAGCTCAAAAATGACGGAAAACAATACTATCACACGGGAAAATAATAGGCTCAAACCCAAAGGGTCGAAAAGCAGAATTTAGGACTTGACAACTGTCCTAGACAATTGTAAACCAACATTAGACACATTGGTTGCACATGTAACGAGAAATAACATGCAGATTTCCTTTCTTCAAAACCTTACCCCAGGGCCCCAGATTGGCTTTTAGATTTAGAGTTGACTTGACTCAGGGATATCAACTAATTACCCGTGTGATATTAGACTTAGAAGCTTGGCTTAGTAGTTGATCGGAACAAACCTGCACTGCCATCTTTCTTTGTATCTGAAGGTCGGACGTGCATGACAATTTTGTTACCATGCAACACGCAGTCAACTTATTTTCTTCTGATATGAACGATGATCGTTCTTCTTAACATTTCATAACCATTGGAAACTTCAAGAAAACTTTTGGATCTCATTTGATCAGAAATGTGGACTGCAGAAATTTTTTTACACTTCCCAGTTTTTCTTTAAACCTTCTTCAGAGGCGGACTAAAACATCTATGAACATATATATCCACGGCGGATATGTGAACTGTTTCGACTGCGGATAGGAAAAGTTTCACATAGGACTATTTTGTTTCAATTTCCCATATATGCAGGACCTCTCAGGGCAGGATCTTGCTGGAGTAGCCATTCTTTCTCTTTAAGATACTGCAAAAGTGGCTGTGGCTCAATCCTGAGATTTGTCACAGGATCATACCCTAAGGGGCTTGGTCTTTGATAACCATGAAAGAGCTTCTCCCTTCTGTCTTCTTCTGCACCGTAATAAAGAGGAAAAGCTTGATGTAATGGTGGGCTCTCCATATATACACTCGGATTATAGGTCAAAGGGTTTCCCCACCGATCAAAAACACCAAACTTGGAAGCTTCATGGTCTTGGAAGTTTCCAACGTTCCTGGGAGCATAACAATGATCCGGCCTTACCAAACTATTGGACTGCTCAATATTGTGATTTTCTCTGTACTGACGAAGCCATTCAGAAGAAGTCATTCGACGAGAAGGTGGATAATTATCCATGAAACCCGGGGCACTAGGACCATAATCTGGAGGCCCATGAGTAGCAATCCAATCAGAAGTGCTTGTCATCTGTGATGCACCATTAAAGTTGTTTGCTTCGCCAATGCCCCCAGAGGTTCTGCTGTAGGCAAAACTTGATTGAATCCCGCTAAACCAGACAGCATCATCAGGCAATAAAGGAGCAGAAGGCGCCGGAGGCAAGTACCTAGGGGATGAGTAATTGGTAGTTGGATATTCATGCTCAGAAGTAATAACAGAATCCTCATTCTTGCTAATGGAAAGACCGGCCAAGGATGTAGAAGCCATTTCCTCAATGGGCTTCAAGCTATATTTGCTAGCATTACCTTTCTCTCTTTCATTGCTCAAACTTCCACTATTGAGAACCCAAGCACTGAGTGAGGGAGGCCCAGCAGAGATGGGGATTTCTAACAAGGGGTGTGCTAATGTCTCCTTCATATGAGCCTCCTGATGCTTGGAGTAGTTGTGCTGCCTGAAATTTGTGATGTCAGCATGGAAAGCTAAAGAATCACTGTGGCCCTGGTTTTGTGCAATAAGTAGTGAAGTAGCTCGGCGCAAGCATTCATCAGAAGGTATATTTTCATCCCCTGAATCTTTTGGAGACATGTGACTGTTAATGGCAATAGAAGTGTAGAAAGGCGCCGAGTTATATCTTGTTAGAGGTTTGAAAAGAATGACTTCTTCCTCTTCTGGGGCAATGGATTTACCATTCACACCGGGGATACTTTGATTTGCCTTCAGGATCTCTTCCTCACACTCTTTTGTGGCTAGATAAATATGCAGGTTGGGCTCTTTGACTGTAAGATCAGAATTGTAGGACTCTGGTTTTTCTGATTCTTTCCTCTCAGGAACTTCATTTGAGTCTCCCACAGAGAAATTTCTTCCTGCTTTATTATACAAGATCCACTTCCCAGAATCATTTGATCTTTCTGCAATCCTGATAGCAGCATTAATGATGCGGCAAGCACGGGATTCAGCTCCACTTTGAAAACTGTCTTTGTGTTTGCAAGGAGTTGAAAAGTCTAAAGACACATGTGCAATTGCTACAGGTGCAAAGCCTCTCAATTCATAGTCTTCCCACAGAGAAGTACGATCTGCATACACGGCTTCACCTCTTTTCGCATTGAACTGCTTCAAAAGTCCAATAAACACACCAAAAAAATAAGACATCGCGCTTCTACATTTTTCATCAACCTCATATGTTTTTACTTCATCAAGCATGCCCACCAACCACTCCACAAATACAAGAACAGCTGGTAAAAGGGGGAAAAGATCCAATTGACTAGCCTTCAGACATCTATCCACGAGGCGTCCCATGAAAATGAATGTGGCAGTTATTGCAAATTGTGTCCAGACAAGCTGTTCCATGTCATTTTTATCTATTGACCTTTCTTGTGGACGATGAATTAGGTTCTCCAAGATAAAGATAAGAGTAGAAGCAACTTGGAGAGCTCGAAAAGGGCCTGTTCTAGCTGAATCCAAACAGTAGTAGGATTCCAATGCAGCATTTAGTTTTGTATCATCTAGTGCCATCAAAGCATCCAACTCTCTCATAGCAGATGCAAAGGCACAAGGGAATTCCACCAAACTGTGTCGCATTGAAAAAGAAGCAGAAAACATAACGAGGTCAGGTACAAACTGAATAGGCAACCCACTTGTGGGTCCAGTCGAGTTTGTTTTATCCACGTGAAATCTAATTCTATTTTCTTTTAGTTCGTGAACATTATGTGTTCAGATTGTATTATTTTATCTGTGCTTCTTTTCTAGGCAAGCGATCTCCAAATAAAAATTTTGGAGATTTACAACTGACGTGATTTTTGAAGAATGTAATCTCAGGGGATAAATGTAACCTTTTGAACCACAGGTTGACAACTCAAATTTGACCAAGTTAATGTCAAATAAATTTTAAATACACCCCTTAATTGAAGCGAAAACTAAAAACTACGCTATCAAAAAAGAGCCCATCAAGTAGGCGTACCTGGATTGTATGAAAAAGAAACTCATAGTTCTGATGAGAAGAGACCATAAGTCTGTTTCCACGGAGCAACTGTGTTCAGTTTTCAACACATTGCGATTTGAGGAATCATCACTTGCCTGTGGATTGTCCTGGACATTGCTTCTTTCAGATGGTTTTAAGAAATCAAAATGGAGGTCTCCATGAAGTGAAGGCAAATGAGATGACTTGTTCTGCAAGATCAAAGGAAGCCTTGAGAAGCCAAGATGTAAATATCACGAGCAGAGTGAATCTGCAGAGGATACAAATTATATACACCACAGATGGGAAAAATATATTTAGTCTTACCCTCTCAAAGAGTAAAATTAGGTTATCCCAGGCATCAGGGAAAGGTTCTTTAACAGCCAAACTCCTTACACAGTGATACAAAGCAAGGAACTCATCACCCACATATGTAGCCAATACTGCCAACTACGCAATGATCAGAGTTGGTTACACAAGTGAAAACCACGGAGACTACCACAAGAGAGAGGACAGAGCCCAAGATAATTAAAGTGATTTGATGGTAACAGAGTAATAGGACTACCTGATTCTGGGAGTTTCCACTATCTGGCCAGACCATTGTTGCTTCTAGGTAGTGGGAGGCTGCAACCGACCAGTTATGGTTTTGAACATCTGCATTTTCATATTGTTCTCGGTATCTAGCAAGATCACCAAGACAAACTAAAAACCGATGGCATAAAAATTGGCATTTCTGCTTCTTCTTTGGTTCGACAGAAATAGATACGTCGTGTCTTCTATAAGAGGAGTCTTCAGGGAGGCTATAACAATTTTTCACTTTCACAATCAAATTTTCATAAAATTCAGTTGCTTCAGAGAGAAAGGACTTAAATGCTGCTACATATTTATCATCACTTCTCTGCACATTAGCAGCATTTTGTGTCATTACCAATTTTGTGCTCTCTCCATTAGCAGAACTTTTCTTTATGATCTTACGAAACTCATCAATGTGCTTATAGTGAAGTTTCCACAAGCAATATTCAACATCTTGAAGTTCCACGAGTTCATGATCATCTAGTATGTTTTTCTCATAACTAGAACGCACTTTGCAGTACAAGTCTTGGACATCAGAGTGCAACAGATTTTTGGTGTAAATCAATGCCCACAACTGCCTTTCTAAGTTACCAACCTGAAAGCACCACATTTTTGGGAGCCAGATATTAGAAATGATGTCAGAGAAAGCTTCAAATTGGGAAAAAAGAAAGAAAAAAAAGGAATGATCAGAAGTAAATGCAGCTTCAAAAAGTTACCTCAGTGAGGAGAATCAGTTTTTCTCTCTGTTCAGTAAGTGGAACAAGGGAATTAGCAGTCATGATTAGAGCCAGGGCAGGTTTCCTCTCTAGTAACTTATCTTCTCAAGATGAATGAAACAATCTTCAGTATAGCTTACCTGAGAGTTGATGATGCCATCCACCACATAATGAGAGGGAAAAGAAATAGACAACTACTAAAACAGGTGAAAAGAATCACTAGCATAACTTAAACTCTTAAGATTAAATTTCTCTAGAAACTCCAGTGCAAAGCGAACACACACAGATGTACAAGAAATTTGAGCTCTTGGATATTTGATGCATACAAGCAGGAACGGACCCAGGGGGTCAAGGAGTGGCCCTGGCCGCCCCTTGATCCCCTACGTCCGTTCGGAAAATACCAAAATTTGTATTGGGGCCTTTGGAAGTTTCTTACGAGCTATTTCCCCGACACTCTATTCTAGCATCAAAACCAAATTTTGGGCCCCCTAAGATTTCCAGCTTCGTCTCTGCATACAAACACATGGAACTCCTACAGATATTCTAGCTACATAGTTATTATTTCAAACAAGCATCAAAGTGATTCCAAAGTAAGAATTGCTTAACCTAACAGATACCTGAAGTTTGTGTGTAATCAACTAAGCTCACTAAAAGCATTCTCTACTGTGGTGCTGCCTAGATGAATATCATACTAAGTTTTTCGATCTTCTGCACTCAAAAGGAGAGAAATTTGCATCATAAATATAAAAAGCAAGAAGAAGAACCTGAAGGAAAAGAAACGGCACCTGAATTACAAAGCAGACAAACCTAAGATTTCCAAAGCCCCCTCAAAAGTGGCAAGTTGTAACGTACAACCAACATTTGAGGCAGAAACTGAGACCAAAGCAGCTCAGAAAAAGCACAAAAATGGAGACGAGCGACTGAGGGACAGATAGGGCGAGATTGACACAGAGAAGCGCGGGGAAAGGAAGCTGCAATAAGAGTGACGCCACCTGTACAGCTTCAGTTGTGAAACCGACAAAGGAAAAGGTGGCTGATAATAAGACACGGACCAAGACTGCTATCTTTGTTCTCTTCTTTCCGAATTTTCCGTTGATTGTGATAAAGATAAACCATATAAAAATGAAAACTTGGGAAGAGCGAATAATTCAAAGTGAACTCATCATCATCAGCTTCTCTGACTAAATGGGGGAGAATAGCTTGTAATCCAAGCTACAGACCACCTTCGCCTGCGATTGCTATTCTACTGTAGACGGCATTATAACTCGACGCAGGCACGCAGCAACGATTCATCGCCATTAAAGTTTCAATTTTTGTTCGCTTTAAACCTTAGTGCTTAGAGAACCTACAAAATTTAAGCTATCCAAAGATAATTTTTGACAACTTGGTTGAGTGGTCTAAACAGTGTTAGGTGTTTTGCACTTTGATGTTAGAAGGGGCTCAATCCCAAACGTGTGCATACTATAGTGGGTGCTGGTGGGTAGTTGGATGCTGGTATCTATCCCTTTGGTTAAAAAAATTGCGCCTTTTTTATTAACTTTTTTTAATACAAAAAAATTCACCATTGAATTATTAAAATCTCAAAAAATTCAATATAAATTTCAACACTCTTTACAAGAAAAAAATCTATCAAAATTTCTCTCTCCAGTATTTTTTTACTAAAACGATTCCATCAAATTTTACATCATTTTAAAAATTTTAATAAAAATTAATTTATAATCAAATATCTTTAAAAAAATTCACATTGTTTTACAAATACCCATAAAAACTTTAATCTACCTGAATATTTATATTACTGTCAAATTTTCTTCAAATTCAAAGGATTGTTTTCCCAAATCGTTAAAACTCCCAAAAAGGCACCAATTTTCGCTTGAACAATCGACACGTTTTTTTTTATCACGGTAATTTTATTTCAAAAATGGGTTATATTCATTTTGAGTAAAAATGTAGGATTTTAGAGAAGTTGTGAATATTTATGTTGAATAGTGTTTTATTGGTGTTTGTGTAAAGTGGAGAGAGAAATGATTTGAAGTAATTGTTTAATAAAAAAATATTGGAGTTATGTGAAAAAAGTATAGAAAGAGAAAATTTATGTTAAATAAAAAATTAAAAAGTTGTTGAAAATTGTGTAAAATGTATTGATGTTTGTATTTGAATTCTGAATATATTCAGCGATAATTTTATGAATATACAGAATCTTGAAAAATTGTGAAAACAAACCTAACCTAATTGAAATGAACAGATAGATAAATAGATAAGGCTTTGTCCCACATCGGAGCGACGGAGACGTGTTAAATGCCAGGATGATTGAAACTTCCGGAAGGATGTCGTGTACGCATGATGCACATGGCGCTTGGGTCCCACTTGAAAGACTCGTCCATGGGCAACAGGGAAATCTCGACCGTCTGTTCAATAAATCGTCGTCCTAATAAGTAATAAATAATGATATCAGGTAGACAGGTACTTACTAATTAATAAAAAGTCAAAGAAGTGGGGGCGTTGGTGCATTAGGTAGCTGATTTGAACTCCTTCCGGCCACGTTCAAAGGCTCATTAATGCTGTGGTCCAATCTAGTGGGCCTGCATCCAGAGTAAAATCTGTGTAAACCCTACTCGACCGCCGCGTGGACATGAACTGGGCTGACATGTATGCAAGAATATCTGAGATGACTTAAAGTGTTGGATTTTTCATGTGGGAGATGGACGGCACAGATGTCATGGTTTCGATAACTACTTTCCTTTTGGGGACGGGACGAAGGATGCCACCGCCACCTGGCTATGCTAATTTTAGAGATATTAATTGTTTTCTACTGGCTACTAATTGGCAGATAATTTCGATTGATTTGCATCTTTCGAGGTCCAACGTTGGGGTCTCAATCAATAATTGGGAAGCAATCAGACAGGACACTTCCACGTCCGCCCCATTAATTAACGGACCAGGATCTGCAGGGATCAAATAGGAGAGAGAGACACAAAGATATTGATCTCACAGGGTGTTTCTTTTGTGAAAATTTTGGAGTTTTAAAAATTTTGGTTACCGGAGTTTGTGAAAAGTATAGATATTTTATGAAAAAGTGAGGAGAGAGAAAATTTAATTGAATAGTATAATATTATTTTATAATTTAATGAGGAGAGTAATTATTTTATGATTGTTTGGAAATTCTGAGGAGTGAAAATTTTCGGAGAGAAACGCCCCCATAGTGTAACTCACACTGTCCGAATCCGAACAGTATTTTCGGACAAGATCTCGAATAATATTTTCGAACAGTACGAGACCCAAAGCTTTGTGTCACTCTCTCCTCGATTGCACCGGATTCTTAATTAACGGTGATGGAGTTACGGTTCTCTATTTAAATAAGCGTGGTCCATATGGCTTATAGTGTTAGATCGCCTATATAATTTCCACTAAAGATATTTTATTGATTTATGTTTAGGAGCTGTTGGGCTTTGTAACTGTCAGTAGGTGTACACCAAGAAAAAGAAAGTAGGTGTACGTTTCCTATATTATTAGTTGACAGTCACTTTTCTCAACTTAGACGTGTCTCGCCATTGAGGAATTCAGAGTGTACGAAGTTTGCATCTAATCAATCGTGTCCATTTCTTTTGTTTTTCAACAAAACTACTCATAAAGAGTAAACAGATTCATTCAATGATTAAATTCGGAGGGCAGAAGACGCGATATGTATTGAATGTTGTAGACATGACTCGATAATTGATACAATATCGAATGTTGCAGGGCTTAAGAAGTGTAAACCAACCCGTTGGTTCGGTTTGAGGGTGTTTTTAAGCGTTAAACCGACAGTGGTCAGTTTCATTACATCCCAGATTGACACTGACTGAGTGCCATTTGGCATCGATAAAACCGACCATGATGTGGTCAGTCAGTTTGGTCGGCCTGAGCTTTTTTTATAGGCCCAAATTCCCTTCGGTCCCTAATTTTTTTAAGCTTTCGGACCTAAATTCAACCCACAAATCCATTTGCAATCCAAAAAGTAAAAACATGCATCTCAATCAAAATATGCATTATGTGTCTGTTTGTCCATAACTGAAATATATAAGGGTCTATCGGTTTGGTTTTCGGTATGCCGACCCTTAAAAACCGAAGATTGAACCAACTTGGTCTGTGTCCAGAATGTTTGGACTTAGACCAAGCAGGCCCAGCTTTGAAACCGATCTCGACCCAAATTTGTTCAGCTCACACGTCATATATTTCTTTTAAAAAAAAAAATTGGATACTTTGTTTTGTTCAGAAAATTGGAAAGGATCTTGTTCCAAGTAAAGGACAAAAGTTTGGATGGGCAAACAAAATTAAGGACAATTTTTTACAACCAATATTTTCACAAATTTTTTTTTAAATAAAAAAATTATCACTTTTTTCGCAAACTCTAACAAAGTTTTCATAAAATCTCAATCTACGTAATCTCCCATAAAAAAATAATAATAACATGTTACCCATCCAAACAAAGCTAGTCAAATTCCTTGAGATAGGCTGCTCCTTTCTTTTTAGTAGGTTTCTTTCTTCAATAATCTGAACAATTGATCAGATGAACCTCAATCGTACGAAATCAGGTCCAATACATATTGGGCCTCGAGGGTGATCTGGCTTATAAGGAGCCAAACCCAATACAGCAGACAGATTAAGACAGGCAAAAACGTAGACTTGATTGTTTGCAATTTGACTGGCCCATGACAACGTCCTTGTCCTAATGTTTCCCTTTTATTGGGTTTCTTTTACTTTCTGTCTCTCACGTTCCTTATTCAACTCGTGTGCAATTTTGCATGGAATTAATTGAATGCTACTGCATGTTGCCTCCTAGGTCTATCATACCATTTTCTACTGCTGTTGCACTCATAATTTGAAACTGAGAACTTATGGACCTTTGGTCCAATTTTAGCAAGGCAATTAATTAGCTTGGGAATCTTGATTAGGCCCCTGTAAAATTTTCTCACTATAGACACCAAAAGTAGATTAACTAGTTATATTAAGGGCTTCCTAAGTAAATAAGGCCCTTTGTTCTGCTAAGCATATATTTAGAATTTTAATTGGCATTAGGGCAAATCTCTCTAATCTGAAGGAGAAAGTTGGTTTTTTATATTCTAAATAGAGGTATTGACAACTGTGAAAATAGTTGGCCTCCAATCCTTAGCAAGCTATGCCAGTCACACAAACATCTCCCAAACAAGAGCCATCTCTATTTATAATCACCAAAACCAAAAAAACAACCAAAAAACAGAAAATAAAGGAGCAAGAAACGGGCACCCGAAATTGCGTTAAATCATAGAAAACCAGCCACAAAATCCCACCCTCCCTCTTTTATCCCATGAACCCCACAACCCTCCCACCTTTGCATCTATATCCTTCTCTTCCCCTTCTCTAAGAGGAAGGGCGCAGAGATCGACCAGGCATTAATCTCCTTGAACCTCTCTCTCATCTCATTTTCTCCCTGGCTAGCTAGCCACGAGTGAGTTCACCCTTTCTTTTGCCACACAAAGTACCCGAAATGGAATACAAGCCCTGGCTGTTATTCCTCCTCCTTGCATTGGCCGCAGTGGCCGAGTCGTCTTCACTCCACGAGGCCACCAACTGGGGTATCACCCAAATTGGCACAACAGGCTCGTGCAGTGGCGCAGTGGGCGAGTGCATTGGCGAGGAGAATGAGATGTTGATGGATTCTCATCCTAGCCGACATCTTGCACGGCAAAGGTACATTAGTTATGGAGCACTTAGGGCCAACTCAATTCCTTGTGGCCGCCGCGGTAACTCCTACTACAACTGCCAAAGGAGGCGCAGGGCTAATCCTTACAGGCGCAGTTGCAGCGCCATTACGCATTGTGCCAGGATCACCGACTGAAGAAACAAAACATGAATCGCGTAAGAGAGAGAAAAGCTGATAAAGTTATAAGCTGTTCGATTATTATTATCATTATTGTGTTATTGACGGAACATGGGATCCTTGAATAATCAGGCTTGCAAGATTTCCTCCGTTAAACCAATTAAACTTTAATATGTTGGTTTTTCCTTCTATTTTGCTTCGGTTCATATGTTACATGTCTTACATATCTATATATGTGAGGTGGGTGCAAAAGGATCTCTTTCCTTTGCTTCTGTAATCTCATTCTTCTTCTTCTCCTCGCTCTTCTTGTTATGTCTATGTTATGGAGGAAATAAAAAGACTAGAATGTTTCGTGTTATTTGAATTCAATGAAGATTAGGGTTTTGTCTCCAATTGTGTTTTCTAGCATGTGTAAGCCCCCGTGCATGAAGATTATGTTCTTTCTCTAGACTCTAAAAACTGTGTACTTTTGTTCATAAGTTTGTGTTCCGCAGATTCTGATGTTCCGGTTTCTGCATAATATATTAATAGTACTGCATGCATATTCCTAGAAATATCAAAGAAATTAAAAATTGATGCGAGAATAAGAAACAGAGAAAAAATAGCTCAAATGCCAAAGGCCCAAAGTGACCGTAAATGACTTGATTCTCTCTCTCAAACGGGTTTTGGCAAAAGCACAATTTTTAGCCCTCAAAACAAGCAGGTCAAAGCAGTTAATTGACCCTGTACTCCGGTTTTCTTTGTTTTTCTCTCTTGGGTAATTAAGCGGAGACATGGAATTAATGATAAATATATGGTTGACAGATGTAACGTATACTGATATGGCAAAATCTCCACCATTGAATTCCTAAGTACTTTAGAGTAAAGAGGTTTAATTGCGTGGTAGAATACCAATACCTAGACCATCAGCAAAATAGGCACAGCCAATAGTACAACCAAAAGATGATGAATAACAGATGAATTGAACTGTCAATAAAATAAAACCTACAATGTACTACGATCCCCTTCGTAAAATCGTGCAACCATTAACGAGGCCTTTCATAATTGTACATACCATTATAGTCCTTGAAACTTTGACCCAGATTATGCCTTAAGATATCCCACAACCAGCTCAAATTTAAGCATACAGCAGCACTGTGAGGCAGACGTACCTGCCGTACTTGGAGTATCACTTTTGGAAGAACACCTTTGTACTCACACACCAACTTCACCTGTAAACATAACAAACCGTGTTGATATCATAAAGTTATAGTAGTTGAGAAATTATATACAAGACACTTTTTACTTGAAAAGAAACTTGCATAAGCAGCAATGTCCTATTCACTTGGAGTCTTGTCTGGATTAGACCGTGTTGAACTGTAGGTTGCGCATGCACTTCGCACTTCGCCCGTATATTGGCTTTCAACTTTCTCCTCCCGAACAGAATTATTTATATAAGCCAATAAATTGATTAATTATTGGTTTTTATTTATTTATTGGTTTGTTCGTTTTCAAAATAGTCGGCTCATAAATGGGGTTATGGCATACCATATATATATATATATATATATATATTGTAGAGGTATGTTAAATGTGTGCTTATTTTCCTTCCATTGACTAATTACCCGGTCAAGGTCGAAGTAGTTAACCTGTAATTGGGGGTTCAAGAACTGTTCGGATCAGATTTGAAAGCAGCCAAGTCAGTATCATTGTGTTCATACATATAGGTATAACTTAAAAGCATTTCAATACTGCCAGGACACGTTATTTGTGCTAATCCATTAGGTCATAACGAGATGAGTCTCAAGTCTCAAGTCATGTATGTTCAATTTGAAGGAGCACCAATGGAAATACCAACCTAAAGGGATTCGTAGGACGTGAGCATCCCCAGAGATTATGAATTTGGCAAGTTCTGATTGCGAAGAGTTTTTTTTTTGGCTTTTTTTTTTCTCGTTTGGTAGTGGGAACCACGACACGCGTTGGTTTTTTGTTATCTAGGGGAAGTACTTTTAACCATCGCAATTTAATTAAGTGATTTATTTATACATATCTAAGAGGCACTTAGTGCACTGAACTTTCTAGTCCAACCAACCACATCCTCCACCAACAACATGTTTACTTCATATAGTTAATCCTTCCGCTTTAATCTTTCTGTAAAGGCAGCAAAAACCCCACGCGAAGACAAAAGCAAAACGGGGGAAAAGGACTCTTAAGAAAGACGCTTGGAGACTCAACGACTAAAACAAGTCTATAAAATCCATACCTATTGTCAAATTCCTCACGGTTTTCTGTAGAAAAATGGGTTTGGATGAGTAATTTCACTTCGGTTACCAACTGCGAGCACGCAAGTATGAATATCGTGTTTGCGTGTCTCTCTCTTTTCCGTCGTAGATTGACATAAGGAAGACCCAAGTAGAGAGCAAGCAAAGGCCAAAAGAGTGCTCCAAGCAGCGCACATGGAAGATTCAAAGATCCAAATTAATGACCCACCAACCATATAAGGTGCAAATTCCACACGAAAATGAGACCCACCAAGACAAACAGACAAAAGCATGGATAGATCACACGACGCCATGTGGTTATGTTTTAGTTGAGTAAAAATCGTAGGATTTTAGAGAAGTGAATATTTATGTTGAATAATGTTTTATTGGTGTTTGTGTAAAGTGGAGAGAAATAATTTGATGTAATTATTTAATAAAAAAATATTAAAATTATGTGAAAAAGTATAGAAAGAAAATTTATGTTTAATAAAAAATTAAAAAATTGTTAAAAATTATGTAAAATATATTGATGTTTATGTTTAAATTCTAAATATGTTCTCTGGTATAGATTTGTGAATATGCTTTCCATTCTTTATCACTGCTCCGTTTCTCTTTTCTACCCTTTCATCATCATCCCCCCCCCCCCCCCTTCTTGCGCCTTCGTTTTCCTGATTGTCCCCATTCTTTTTTTTTTTCTAAATACTGATTGTCCCCATTCACCAACAGTATCGGTCTCTCTTCGAGTCAAAAAGCACTTAAAATTGGCGTTAGATTCAAAGAAAGAACCACCTTTATATGATTGCTTTTTACAGCAATTCAAACCGCTTCTTATTAAAGGACACCTTGACTCGTAGAACTCAACTTGTGGTACGGTGGCTATATTGGATGGGTCCCCCCGTTATGAAATCTTCCTGTGGCTGAGTTTGTATTAATCTTTTGGTCATCAAGACCAACGCCTTTATTGCTTTGTTCTAGACCCCGCCCCCATTTTTGACCTCCTACGCCAAGAGACCAAGGAAAAACAAAGTTTGATATTTATCAGCATAAACTTCAAACAGATCACGTGCTTAAGCACTAAACTCTCCAGCGTAGAACAAGTAAATCCTTGCCTAAACTATCCAACACGCAAATTCTAGTTCAATTAAGAGATTGAAATCTCGACAAAGAAGAACAGGAGATCCAAACGGTTCAAAGACCCCAATCCCTGTTTCATCACCATCTTTATGGATGCAGCTCAGGTCTGTAAACAGTCCGGAAATATACCTCGCCACGCTGATAGCCTGATACAAACATGGCCTTGAAAAAGACTGAGTTGTTGTAAACACAAGCACAGAGAATCACTGCCGACTTCTCTTGGCATCTTTCCCCACCCACAAAAGACAACAAAAAGGTCAAGATTCCTTACCCTATTCTTCTACTCTTTTCTCTTGACAGCTAGACCAAAGCCGCTTTTGCCATTAATGCGAACAAAACTTGCCCAATTCTCTCTCTCTCCCTCTCCATCCCTCTATTCACCTGCGCCTCTTACAATGTCTTAAAATAATGCCCAAAAGTAATATTGCTGAATTGGATCTCGGTATTCATTTGAGCATTTATTGAAAGTAGAGCAATAGGAGTTAAGATTCTCTTGTGCCACTTATTGTGATCCAATTAACAAAAATTGATATTTATTTATGGGTTTCATCCTCCAGCCGTAGAAGTTTTAATTACAGACCCTACTCAACTGGGCTTCACACCAACATAAGGGCTCGAAAATTCATGTGAATACTTTGATTTCTGGAAGCTCAACTACCAGCATCAGAATGAGTCAGTTCAAAGAAGAAAAACAGTCAGAATTATTGAGTTTTTGTTTTCTCTTCCAACTTTCTCAGAAACCAAGCATAAGAAAGAAGTGGAACCCAAAAAGAAAAATGAAAACACATCATAAAATTTTACAATTGAAGCAAGATGCTCTCATTCTCCGCAAACATCCCATTACAAATATGTCGTTTTCGATCCTCCTCCTCAATGCCAATATTAATACATAAAATCTTACACAAAATTAAAAATTATAGTTGCTTCAAGAAGAAAAAGAACCTGAAACTCTCGGCGACGTTGTTGGGAATAGAGGCAAAAGCCGGGGCTCCGATTCCCTCGGCGTCGTCACCGGCGAGGGGTGGAAGTAAAAACCCTTCTCTTTGATCGCTTTGTCCTCGGCCTCTGTGTCCATCTTAGCATTAGCATTTGCATTGGCGTGGGGTTTGTAAGCGGATCGGTCAAACGGGTCGGGTATGAGCGGCGTGACGGGGCTGAGGGCGAGTGACGGGAAGTCGAGAATGCTCGGGGAAAGAATCTCGGGCTTGCGGGGCGAGAAGCCGGAATTGCTGGAAGCGAACACGGGGATCAAAGGGTTGATCTTGAGGTTTTTGAGGGAGCTTCGGCGCTCGTAGAGCTTGAACCCGGACTGTTGCTTTTTGGGCATGATGGATTTGATGGGTGGGATGTGGGTCTTAGACGGAGCGTCGGACGCGGGGCTGGTGGCCGTGGGCTTCGGGGAGGAGGCGTGCCTGGCGGTCTCGGAGGACCCAGTAAGCATTTGGACCACTTGTTTGAAGGAGGAGGTGTCGGCTTGGACGAAAGTGGTAGGGTAAGGGTTGGCGGATTCGGATCTGGTGATGGGCTTTAGAGGTTGGTGGTGCTGTTGGGGCAGTGGAGGTGGTGTTGCGGGTGGGGTGGGTTGGAGTCCATTGCTGTTAGTGGTGGTGCTGCTACTGCTACTGTTAGGGCTGTAACTCTTCGGAGAAGGCAACAAAGATGGACTTGTGTATTGGGTTTCTTGGAATCTTGGAGAGACCGACTCCATTGATGCCTATAAGATGCTCCACAGGCAAAGACAGATAGAGAGAGAGAGATTCGAAGAAGGAGAAGACGAAAATGGAGAGAGAGAAGGAGAGAAGAGATTATGGATGAGATGAGACTTTTGCTACTGCTTTGAGTGCTTTCTTCGGTTCGGTAAGAAATGTTATGGTGGGGTCGGGACATTGGAGTCTCATATTGCGGCATATACCCCACGCGCTCGTTTGAGACGTGTTAAAACGTTCCGACAGAACTATAATAGCACTATTTTAACAACTTTTAACAAAAAATTTGAAGAAGTGAACATTGACTCTCTATTTTTAGAGAGCCACTATTCACCTCATTATCTTAAAATATTAATATATATCTTTTTTTTTTCTTATAAAATTATTATTCACTTCACCATATTAAAATTAAAAAAATTCTAACCGTTAGTAAAATAAAAAAATTTAAAATCAATCTTTTTAAGATAAGACAAATATTCAAATATATGACTGTTACGATAAAATGAATATTCAAAAATATAAATGTTAGAGAAACAATAAAGAAATCTTTAAAAAATAATATTTAAATAGAATAGTAAAAATACATGGTTAAAATAGAGAAGCTGCAGGGAATGTTTTTTAAAAGTTGATAGTTAAAATTGAGAAGTGTGATTTTTGGTTAAAGTAAAGAGCCAAATTTGAAGAGGTTGCTAGGAATGCTCTAAGGCTTAACTCTGCCAAACAGATTACCACGTTTTTTTTAAGGAAACAAATTACCACGGTTATTGGTTAAGGTTTAATCCTCGGACAACGTCCGAGTTCTGTTTGTTAATAAAAATTTTACACCTCTTAAAATTGTAACACAATAAAAAATTATAATATAATCTCACTCTCCATCACATCATTACTTTTCACTATAATAAAATATTAAAAATCAATTATCTCTTCATTTTTTCGCTAAATTCAATACTCTAAAATTTTAACCTCCTCAAAATTTTAATACGCAAACACAACCACAACCGACGTTACATTTGAACTCCTTCCTGATAATTATTTTATCCTTAGAAAATAATGGATTCTTCTGTATTATTTTCCTGATAAAATAATCTAGGTACTTTAAAGTTTAAAGGATTCTTCTGTATTATGTCTATCCACAAAATCTATGGAGAGTAAGTGATATATATATATATATATATATATATATATATGTTAAAAAGATTAATATTTAATATGGAAATTTATTTAGTATAATATAAGAAAATAATTAATGCACTAAAATTCTTGTGAGAGACGGTCACCAATTGAAGGAGCTTAGGCTCATCTGCCCCTCCTTGCCTTTCTCTTACTTTTCTATCGTCTGCCTTTTTGGTTTCCTTTCCTCTCTTCTCGTCCCTCCCTCCTCTTTTTCTCTCTATTTTTGTGGATGTGCTATTTTGTTAGGAGCTGCTTAGATATGCTCCTCCAGGTGGCCGACCTTTGCTTATGCGTCCCTTATCCAGCTTTGCAACCCTCCTCTCTTCCTCCTTCCTCCTCTTTGTTGGCTATCCTCCAGGCGCCTGTGCATGGATGTTTCAAGTTCGCATGTTTCCAGCGTCACCTGGATTTTTTCCCGCTTTTGTCGGGCACCTTCTCAGTCGCCGGAAGCTGTTGTGGTACCTTGCTACAACTCCTCCAAATATGTCACTCCTCCTTCCCTGTAGCGGATTTGGCCCTTGGTTGAAGTTCACTGCGGAAAAGACTTCAAGATTGTAGTTTCTTGGAGTACTATTAACCGCCCGATTGTGGCGGCCCTTTCTTGGCAAACTTGCTTTGTCCAAGTGTTTTTTCTTTCTTTTGTTTTCGTTTCTTGTTTGTGGTGGCTTTTTGGGGTTTTGTCCTGGGTCCCCCTCTCTTTTCGGTTTGTACTGTTCTTCTTCTTTGTTAATGTTACCGTTGTTTGCTTGAAAAAAAAGAGATAGTCACTAATTATGCCTCAGGTTAAAAGTTTACAATTTTCAAATAGTTTGAAAGAATCCGTAATGAAGAGGATTGGATATGTGTGGAGATATTTTTCATGGTAACTTGAAAATCATTTCGATGTTTAGTGTAAATTTATTGGTTGGGAACTTGCCTAAGACTCTAAGGTCTAATCCGATTAGCCAAGTGAATAAGACCTTATACTTTAATAAACCAATCTTTTACACCTTTATAGTTGATTATAGCATGCTAATTAACTACATCTTATAGTTATTTTTTATGATAAGTTTCTTACACCGTGATTTTTCACATCACAGTCAAATATTTCTCACTTTAACATTTTTTTCTCAATTTAGTATTTCAGTTCTAATATTTTCATTCAAAGTTCATAAAGTTAGCTACTTGTCCTAAAAAAATCATTCTATCCAATTTCAAAAGATGATGACTAGTGAAATATTCTTAGACGCATTGTCAAATATCACTTGATATCTGAATTCGATCAGCTTAAGTTGCTTAATAATGATACGTTTTCTGTGAATAGAATATGTCTACGAAACTCATGCGAGGTCTGGACGAAAATATTTTGTTTCTAGACAAATAGTTAAACTAGATCAGTTTATTAATTAAGCTCTAAATAAAGAAAAACCAATCAAGAAGGAAGGGAGCAGAACCTCAAAAGCCGAGTATGCTTAGACGAAGAGTAGCTTTTGATATAGCAGGAAGGTACAACTGGTAAACATACCATTGGTAGAGGAAATCGTCAAAGAAGGTTCAAAATTTTCCATTTGACTTGTAGAGCCCACGAGGCTGACTCCCGTAATAAAAAAATCTCGTGTTTTTGGAGGGGATATCAAACTGTTGGGGTAGAGACATATGAGAGATAGACTTAGGGTGCTTTTGCACCAAAAATATCACAATATTTTTCACCAACTCCTAATAAAATATTACAATATAATCTCTCTTTCCTATCAAAAAATATAAAAAATTACATCTCTCTTCACTTTTTCACTAAACTCAATACCAACACAAAACTCAATACTAAAAATTTTTCAACCCAAACACAACCTTAGAATAGAAGTATACTAGAGGAAGTCTACTTTCTCCCTACTTCTAATTTATCTGAGATTTCTCTTAAAGTTTTTTTCTTTGTATTTTTTCTATAAATAGAGGCTTATGACATTGGGCAAAGAGAAAGAGGGTGGCGTGACTATTGTATTAGGACGCGTAGAGTTATTTTTTAAAATTTTCTTAATAAAATTGTTCTGAGATAGACTAAGGTCGAATGGGGGCCGAATCACGTAAATTTAATGTTTGACGCTTTTCCCAACATAGACATGCTTTAACTATCAGATATTAAACAAATATTTAAAATTTTCAAACTATCTTAGGTTATGTTTGTGTTGTAAAATTTTTGGTATTGGGTTTAGTATTTGTATTAGATTTAGTGAAAAAGTGAAGAGAGAGGTAATTTTTTATATATTTTATAATTTTTTATATTTTTGATGAGAGAGAAATTATATTATAGTATTTTATTGAGAGTTAGTGAAATATTTTGTGAAATATTTAGTGCAAAGACAGCCTTGAGATTGTGTACATGCCTCCGAGGCACGAGCAGAATGCGTACCTTTAAGTACTACTGAGTACATGCAGCAAAAGTATTTGCAGTAGTTGTGTCCCTACAAATTAGTTACTCGGCTTAAACTAGGCTAATAGGGATATATTAGTCCTAATTTCTAGACCTTTCCAAATAGATATTTGTTTAGATACTTTAATACTTCCTCTGGCATTCACTCACGTGCAATGAATTCGTCGATAGTATCTAAACAAATATCTTATTGTATTCAAAATTACAATAAATTCTGAATAAATTAACTGATCATTAATCAGCCTCTTATTTAATGTGTGAATTTTTATTTGTAAGTAATGATTTGAACCCTTCTATGTGCTCTTAATTCTTAGGGGATATTTATTTGTCTAAAAATTATAACCAAATAAATATATTTTAAAATTTTCAACTTCTATATATATATTTCAAATTTTTTACAAATTTCGATAAATTTTAATATTCAAAAATTTCAAAAATTTTAAAAATACTTTTCAAAATTTTGGTAAACAAACAAGCCTGAGAGTCCCACAGCGGCCACTTGAGCTACCAGGTGGATTGAAAGTTTGTTTTTTCCTACTCAAATATCGGACAGTTTGAAGATTGGCAAGGAACGCTCTTTAAGCATTTTCAAGGGTCTATGCTTTAATTAAAAAAAAAAGGTCTGCTTTAAATTTTTATCTCCTTCCCTGTATTTTGATTTGAAGATTGGCGAGGAATCCTCTTTTTAAGCCTTTAACTAACAAGACGAAGATGCAGAGAAGCCCATACTTTAGCAGTCAACAGAAGAAGAAGAAAGAATTATAAAAAGAAGTAATGTATATCTGCAAACGTGACCCTTCTTGAAGGTTCAAACGAACGTCCATAACCATTGAACCTGGAGACAAGGTACAACACAATCATCACAGCGATAGCATCCGAGTATGCTATCAAATGGGCAACTTAGCAAACAAGAGAGCCAACTTCTTTGACAGAAAATGCTTAGAAGTAGCACATTAGCTAGAGCTTTCAATTCATATCAGTACTTGGATGATAGACAATAGCAACCAAATGCGGTAGACATGGGGGGTTGTTCGGGCAATTCTGAGAACCACAGTTCCTTTCCGATTTCTGATAGCCCAACTCATACATGCATCGCATCTCAGGTAGATATTTAGTTTTTGCTTCAGCTTTTTCTCTGTAACTTTTCCTATCAAATCAAAAGGTGGATGTCTTCGGATCTCGCAACTCACCCAATGATGTATATGTAACCATGGAAATCCTAAATCACAATCCTATATTAGGTCTTTTTTTTTTTTTTTTATGTTCAGCTACGCACAAGTGATCTAACAAAGGATAATTTTGATGGACAGTCTTGCAAAATAGTTTCCCTTGAAACGAGAGTTCCAATCTTAATTGCCAAGTGTATCCTGCAGCTTAGAAAGAGACTAACATCCGTTGGGTGTGATTCTTGTTGCCAGGATCCTAAGCTACACTAACAGGGAGGGGGAAAAAAGGTGAAAACGAGAGGTAAATCCAATTCTCATTTTCTGCAAACTGAAAGCAAAGTGGTGGGTGCAAAGTGTTATAAGGGACCACATTCCCCTGTGCAAACTAATTCCCACAAGATTGAGGGGGAGTTGTCATGGAGGGGGGGGGGGGGGGACTCCATTTATGAGTTGGACAGTGCCAGATGCACCCACTGGGAGCACGTTTCCAACAGCTGCGATTCCACTGAAGTGACCCGCACACATTTTTGAGTCGCAAAATTGGTAGCAAATATTATATATATGGTTACCTTTGTAGATAGCTTATTCTGAAGGTCAATTTCTTGGATGGGTTGCTTGTGGGCATGACCTATGAGGTTCGAACCCTACTGTTTGATTAGTTAGGGAATGGTTTATTTCTCTTTAGGACAAAGCAAGTTACTCTAGTGCCAAGCTTATGGGAAAGTGGAAATTTATATTAGTTTATATATATATAAAGATGCTGTACGTTGATTGAAAAATAGCATAGCCTTTGGGTTTGTAAAATTTTAACAAAATTGTACTCTACGAATACTTCAAAATTTTACTTTTACTTTTATCACTCATTCATACACACTTCATTTTTAACACCAACATTAAATTTGGTCAATGAAATATGGATGGTGGCTGTGATTAGTCGCTAGAAAATAGCAGATTTCTTGGTACTACTAAAGTAGGTTGCAAGTGGTTCGACCAATTTAATATGGATATAGAGATCGTGGCTAGATCACTTCGCATATTTACTTGAAAGGGACGTGGATTAATTCTTCAACCATGAACAGAGAGACCAAAACCGCACCCATTCGGTGGATTTTTCAACCATGTTTTTGCTTCACTCTACAGCCGGTAGAAGACCACAAATTTTTTTTTGGCGACGTGGGTATGCTATAAGAAAAAACTAAAAAAAAATCCATCGGTCTGCGGGGTCGATTGGCCATATCAGATTGAACCACCCAACTCTCCAAGTTGGCTCACACACTTAACGCCTATACCACCAGTGGAGTTACCCTTTTGGTCTACACGTAAGCCTCACAAGATAGTCTTCCTTAGGGTGGTGCGCATGAAATCAACAGTCTTGTGGGCAGTTAATCTGAGACTCGCCCAACAACAAAAACATCAACTAAACACCAATGCGATTCGAACTTGATATGTCGAGCCAATAGAAGGCGACCCCCAACCGTAAGGGTCATAGCGGAACAAGTTGGCTCACACCCTTTGTGTGAGAACACCCATAAGTTGCAACTTGCTTTATCTTGGGCCTGGCCCATATGTGCAACCCCCATACTTTCTAGGTCTGTTATCTTGCTTGCCCAGAAAAAGGGGAGGCCTTGGTGTTAAGAGGAATGTACGCAAATGGACATGCTGAGACCAACTTGCCCAGTGGCGAGGTCGTAAGTTAAGGAGTTCGCTGATCTTTGCACACGTCTTTCTAACAGACTAAATATAACCTAAGGTTGCAAAATATTTTTATGCATGTTGCTAATTTTTTCAGCTAATTGAGGTTGTTTCCGTATGATCTCAGTGGAGTAAACTTTGGTCTAGAGGACAGAAGATTCCTTTGTCATAGATTTATAGGCCCAAGCATGCTTCGGTTGTCCAATGGACCGTAAACACGTCAATAAGGCCAGTGAGTTGTGGTTTTTATGAGCCAGGAGGGTTTTAATACTTTATTTTTCATGTTCATCTCGTAAAAGAAAAACTACGAAACTATCCACTATTGTATTTGACAGAGATGGAAACATAATAAAATTAAAATTAATCTTATTATGTTGTAACATGCCATGGGATAGCAGCGTAATTTTGTATAACATAATTTTGGATGATAATAATTTAATGTCTGAGGTAAAGGAATTGCATAGATGTTTGCCGATCTGACTAGGGGGCAATTTCTTCAGGAATACGATTAAAAATTAAGATTATTATGTAGAAGAAGCAGGGACGAAGCTGGCTAAGGGACGTGCCCCTCAAACCCCCTAAAAACTAAAGAATTTCTGAAAAAAAAAAATTTATATTGGCCCCTCGAAATATTACTATATTACAGTTGGACACCAAAAGTCATATCTGACTGGCTTCACAACTAAGGGTGCGTTTGCATGAAATTTTTTATAAAGTTTTTCACCCTCTCACAATAAAATACTACAATATAATCTCTCTCCCATCAAATCATAACTTTTCACTACAAAAAATATAAAAAATTATCTTTCTCTTCACCTTTTCACTAAACTTAATATCAAAAATTCTAACCATACAAAAATTTTACAACCAGGGCCGGCTCAAGAGTAAGGCAAGTTAGGCGGTGGCCTAAGGCCTCACCTTGAGCAAGGTCCCGTAAAGACTAAAAATATTTTTTATATATATTTTTTTATGTTGTAGATGACTAAAAAATAAAAAGACAACTGAGTTAATAAAAAAAAGACAAAATGCGTATTTTCATATTTTTTTATCATGAGTGGGCATATATATTTCTTCAAGACTTCCTAATTCTTTTTTAGATATTTCTGAACTTTGCTCAAAGAGAAAAAATGTCTTATAAATGTCTTAATTGTTCTAGTCATGGGGCCTTGATGTCATGTATGAGGGCCTCATAAAAAATAATTAATGGGGTCTTTAATATTTTATATTAAATTTAATAATTTTCAGATAATTTTAAATATTTTATATTAAAATTTATTAATTTATTTTGCCTTAGACCTCCATTTTGTTTGAGCCGGCCTTGTTTACAACACAAATATACCCTTAGAAGGAGGGTATGAGGCGACGATTTTGAACGTCACAGAATAGATTGACATAGGAGTACTTATATATGCGTTAATCTTTAGCCTGAAATCCGGAATAAGCCCATTACATAGGTCATTGATTCACGGTTGGTGGGTGAGGTTTGCATCCACTTGGAAGTTTCCTCCGGTTGACCACTTTCTGCCCATTCAACAACGCTGAAAAATGCTTTGGGAAAAAAAAAAGGCGAAATAGCACCGAGAGCCCCTGTGGTATCACAAAGTTGCATTTAAGCCCCTGAGGTAACAATTTATACACTTGACTCGCTGAGGTAATGGTTTTTAAAAAAACAAGCCCATCTGTGTATCTCCGTCCAAACACTTTAACGGCAACTCCACCCAGTCATTCACTAACACCACATCAGCGCCTAATCAGCCATACTCAGCTAACAAAAACGAAATACCTTATCTCCCTCTTACCCATCTCTTGCAATTTTTTGACAGAACTGAAGCCATTTAGATCTTCGCCTTAGAGATTGCAAACTCGGATGCACGTCTGACTCTCACATTTTTTCACAAAAACATGCTAAGTTAAAATTGCCAAAAAAAATAAGCAACAACGATGCTTCCAAAAAAACGAGTCCCTAAAATAAAACCATAGCACAATCTATAACCATTACCTCCCCTTTTGGTTCCCAGGAAAATCAAAAACTGAGGAAAGTGGACGGAAGTCACAGGAATTCTTTAAGAAAATATCCCACTTGCAAGATATTTACCTCCCTTCTTGCTTATTCTTTCCGGGAAGACAACAAAGCGTACATTACAACGAAAATAGAAACCCACACAAGGCTAAAAATCGTACACAAAAACACAAGATGAATTCCCTTCGGAATGAAAGCACACGCCTATATATCCACTAAGAGGATAACCTTAATAATCAGATACTTGTTTCCGAAACAAAAGGACAGGAGGAGAAAATATGAGATACGCACACGTACCCAAAAAAAAAAGAGACGGGATTAGATACACTGTGCCATATTTGGATCTGACAGAGAAGGCTTCGGGGAAGCTTCAATGGATTAGATTTGAGAGAGAGAGAGAGGAACCGAAGAGAACGGGGGAGGGTTTTCAAGAGATGGGTAAGAGGGAGATAAGGTATTTCGTTTTTGGTAGCTGAGTATGGCTGATTTGGCGCTGATGTGGTGTTAGTGAATGACTGGATGGAGTTGCCGTTAAAGTGTTTGGACGGAGATACACAGATGGGCTTTTTTTTAAAAAAACCATTACCTCAGGGAGTCAAGTGTATAAATTGTTACCTCAGGGGCTTAAATGTAACTTTATGATACCACAGGGGCTCTCGGTGCTATTTCGCCAAAAAAAAACACACCGAAAGCAGACGTGACGCGCGATTGATGGTTGATGTCTGCACCCACTTGGAAGTTTCCTCTTATTGACTATCTCTCCGCTACCCCGAAAGCAGGGGAATCACTTCTGTGTATCATTTACCTTTTATTGTTCTTCTGTTCAGATCTTAAAGTCTGCGAATTAACATTCTTAGAGGCAACCTTTGTAAGTCTCCAATGGCGTCCATGAGCATTCACTCAAGAGTCTCTCTGCAGTCTTCTTCTTCTTCCAGATCTCCATGGAGACACGAAGTTTTCCTTAGTTTTCACGGCAAAGACACCCGCAAGGGCTTTACTGACCATCTGTATGCAGCTTTGAAGCAGAAAGGGATCATCGCCTTTAGGGATGATGAAAAACTCGAGAGAGGAAAATATATTTCTCAAGAACTCTTGAAAGCAATACAAGAGTCTATATTCGCGATCGTCATTATCTCAGCAAACTATGCTTCCTCTAAATGGTGCTTGGTTGAACTTGCTGAAATTATAAGATGCACGAGAGAGTCAGGTTTAACGGTATTACCCATTTTCTATTACGTGGATCCGTCTGACTTGCGAAATAAAAAGAGAACTTTTTCAGAAGCTTTTGGTGAGCATGAGAAAGTCCCAGAGGTGGACATAGCCAAGATACAAAAATGGAGAGCTGCATTAACCGAAGTGAGCAATGTCGCTGGATGGCATGTACATGACAAGTAATATTTAGATTTTATTTTTTTCTCATGCTTAGAACATAATTGAGTTTGTTCAAATTACTATCCCCCATCATACTATTACTTTGCTGCCATAAACTTGGCCAACTCTCCTCTGGATGACCATGAAAAACTCTGTTTAATTTCGTAATCAAACAGGACAAAATAAATTCTCAGTTTGTTTGTACTTGAAATTTATACTCTGTTTATAACCTTAGCATCAAGTGCTACCGGAGAAAATTTTCTTGTTTTCTACTTTGTTCTTAACCTCTACCTACGTTCCCGGCAATTTATACAGACCTTTCAATGCTTTGATGATATATAGCCTTGGAGCTGGATCCAATCCCTTTAAGTGTCGGGACTCCAGCGTCTGTTTGGTTTCCATGTAATGACGACTGGACTCTGTAATTGACTCAAAAGTTCAAATTTTATCGGATGTCCCCGAAGGACAAGAGTAGTATTATTCCGAGAAAAGTTTTGTTGATATTTTGGTATATCCTTTTCTTATTAGAAAGACATAAGAAAATAAAGAAAAGTACAACGATAATGTGAATTCTAGAATGTCCAAAACAAAAAAAGACTAAGAACTGCCGAGCCATTAAACTCTTGCTGTCATAAGAAGATACAGGTTCTTATGGTAAGCCAATCCAATCAAACCTTCACTAACATGTCATATCATAATCTGAAGAGCTTTCTTTCCTGTATTGATCAAAGTTAAACATTGGAATATTGTCTATTATTTCCTATTTTCCGCAGTCAATATTGTCTCTCCAAGATTGATTTTTTCTGTCTTATTTATAGGCACGAATCAAGAGTTATACAAGAAATAACTCGAACTATATCAGATGGATTGAATCAAAAACCTTCAGATGTTTCTAATGAGCTTGTTGGAATAGACTCTCGTGTGGAGGAAATGATGAACTCACTCGCTCTAGAGTTGGATGACGTTCGCTTTGTAGGGATTTGTGGGATGGGTGGAGTTGGTAAGACAACTCTAGCAGAAGTTATTTATGACAGAATTAAATATCGGTTTGATGCTAGCAGCTTTATTGGTTGTATTAGAGAAGAAACTGCCAGTCGTGGTCTAGTTTCTCTGCAAAAACAGCTTATTTCTGAGACCCTCATGGATGGAGAAACAAATATATGGGATGTTCGTGGAGGAATGAATGTGATAAGGAATAGACTGCCTAATAAAAGTGCTCTAATTGTTCTCGATGATGTCGATACAGACAAACAATTAGAAGCAGTAGCAGGGAGCCATAAATGGTTTGGGCAAAGGAGTAGAATCATTATAACTTCCAGAGATAGCCATTTGTTGGAAAGGCATGAAATAGATAGTATCTATACAGTTAAGGAGCTCAATGACGCTGAAGCTTTGCATCTCTTTAGTTTGTCAGCCTTCAAGGAATCTAATCCCGTAGAAAATTATGTTGAGTTATCTAATTGTTTTGTCAATTATGCTCAAGGCCTTCCTCTAGCTCTTAAAGTTTTGGGTTCTTCCTTATTTGGTAGACAAAGAAATGTGTGGAAAAGTGCTTGGGATCAATTACAAGAAAATCCTAAGAGCGAAATTCTGTATACCCTTCAAATAGGCTTTGATGGTCTGGAGGATATACAAAAGAAATTGTTTTTAGACATTGCGTGTTTTTTCAAGGGAGAGATGCAAGATAATATATTGGATATTTTAAAAAGTTTTGGTTACTATCCAGAATACAACATTAATGTTCTCCTGGATAAATCCCTCATGACCATCTCTCGTGGGAGATTGAAGATGCATGATTTGCTACAAAAAATGGGTCAAGAAATAGTTCGAAGGGAATCCCCTGAAGAGCCTGGTCTGCGCAGTAGATTGTGGCGTTGCGAGGATGTCCTTCACGTTTTGAAAAATAACACTGTAAGTAGATGGGTCTGGATATAAATGTGGAAGAGTGAATTTTTATATCTTATTTTTCAAAGTACTTAAAAAAATATCTTATTTTTCAAAGTATTTGTCTAATATTTTTCCACGATGCCAATCAATTAATTGTATTTCATTTATCATCAGGGTACTAATATGGTTGAAGGCATGGTTCTGAACTTGCCTACTCAGAAAGTGGAAAGATTAAGTATTGAAGCCTTCTTGAAGATGAAGAAATTGAGAATTCTTAAGATCGGTAATGCAAGTGTTGTTAGAACGTCGCCAAAATGTTGTGACGCACTACTTACTGTTGTATGGGATGGTGATCCTTCAAAATGCATGCTATCTAATAGCTCCGCCTTATAGAATGGTATGGTTATCCTTATAAATCCTTGGCGGATAGTTTCCAATCAGACAATCTAATTGAACTAAGCATGCCTTGTAGCCATATTGAACGGCTCTGGAAGGGTATCAAGGTACAATTATCACTTGTATAGAGCTATTCTTGCTCTTTCTCATGTTTTTTTTCCTTTGGATATATATAAAGTGTATTCCTACTTATTTATCTAATTATTCATTACTTATACTTTGCAGAGTTTAGGCAGCTTGAAACGCTTTGACCTGAGCAAATCTAAAAGGTTGTTTGAGACACCAGACTTGACCAGAGTCCCATACCTTGAGTCATTGCACCTGGAAGATTGCACAAGTTTGTATGAGATCCACCCGTCCATTTTTCAACACAAACGGCTCAAATTATTAAATCTACGTGCATGTACTTCTCTTCAAAGCCTTCCAGATAAGATCGACTTACAGTCTCTTGAACGTTTATATCTTTCTAATTGTTCGAGACTTGAAAAACTCCCAGATACCGTGGGAAATATGACTTCTTTGCGGCTACTTTATTTAAATGGGACTTTCATAAAAGAATTACCATATTCAATTGGAAGGTTGTCTCGCCTTTCTGTATTGTCTTTACAAGACTGTAGAATGCTTTCAACTCTTCCAAGTGTTTTTGGTCATTTATTGGGTTTGTCTCTGAAAGTTGTTGAATTGCCTTGCGCAAGATTGGAGGATATGGAAAGTGGTGAGGGTAAATATTTGTGGAAGCCTTTTTTAAGGCGCACCACTGTAAAATTCTCCAATTCCATATCGATGCCACTGCTTCATAACTTTCCAAGCTCTGAGTCTTCAGAATTTTTTCAAAGGAGAAAAATAGTGGCCTTCTATATTGGGTTTGACGGTCGACACTTCGGTATTCTAAATGAGGGTGTGGTAGCTTATGATTTACTGAGTAGATCAGATCATAAGGTGAGACTGTTTCTCTCTTTTTCAACACTACCAGTCTACCACCCTATTAACTAAAGTCACCATGGGAGATACTAACTTTTTCTCGTCCAAGTGGTGATTTAAAGTTTTGCAATTGAAATCTCTTTTTTACAGGTTATATATGGTTCTTCTATGGTACATAGAATTCCTGATGGGTTCAACAATAGAAGTTGCAGTTCCTCCTTAACACTTGAGATGCCTCCAGACTTGGATACTAGGAGGAAGGTGATGGGATATGCATTGTTTGTTGCTTATGACACTATTCTTTCTTCCCATTGCAGTTGCTTTGATTTTTATTTCAAGACTGATGAAGGTCCTCTAAGTACAAGACCTTTAAGACTTAGTGTTCTTACTCTTAGAGTTCGAATGGGCTCTTATCTCAGCTCAATATGGGTGTACATACCAGCTAATTGGTTCTTGATTAGAGTGAAAAATGTAGATGGATGGAGCTACCTTAAGGTTTCAGTTAGAGTAATCAACATCGGTGGGAAGGCGGAGGTGAAAGAATGTGGGGTGCGTGTAGTACATCAGCATGATGCTCAGGAGTTCTATGATAGCATTACTTCGATGTACCCGTTAGGATCATTTGATTCGGAGGTGCTTCATCATCTATATTCTTATTCAAAAATGGGTTGTGTCGGTGTATAACCATCATAAGACACCTTTGCAAATCTAGAGGTGTGTTTGTACAACCAAGAGTTTTAATTTTTTTTTTAAGTTTTAAGAATTTTTAGATACAATTATGAATTTTCCGTCTAGAAGTTGAGTTTTCAGAATTTCTATTTTCACAGTAAATTAAGAGCCCACTACGATTTCTTTATCTTTTTATTTTAATTATAATTTTTTTAATAAATAATAATAAATTTTTAAAATCATCTCTCTTCTCATGAAATCATCTATTTCTTCATTTTTTTTACTAACTCTGGTAAAACTTCAAAAAGAAAAATCCACATTTTGCAAAAATACTTCAAAATTTTCACTACTTGCAATATATGAAGTGGATCACTTATAGATTGGTCAAGTCTTACAGTGGTGATGAAGATTCAAGAAAGTGCTAGCTACCACTCAAGCTTGATGCATGGTCCACAGGAGTATAAGACCCGCCGATTGGGTAGAATCACAGTGTCCATTAAGTACAGTCACATTCGTCAATGGAGGCTTCTTTCCCTCTAATTATCACTCGTGATGTATTCCGTACATTAAACTATCAAATTTAACATGTTAGGCCTCAAATTATCAGAATGTTTACACTTTGCGTCCTATGTTACAATTAGAGACTTGGCTCCACAAGAAGGCCATTCCAATCAATTCTTTGGAAACATTTGAAAATTTACGATTCAATATTTTTAGTTTAATATACTTCCACTTATTTCTTTGATAACTGTTGATTCGTGCCTGTAAAAAATGACAGAAAAGTAAATGTTAATAATATAATGGAAAGAAAGCTCTTCAGATTATGATATGACGTATTAATCAAGGTTCTATTTGATTGGCTCACCATAATCACAAGTATTTTCGTATGACAACAAATGTTTAATGGTTCGGGAGTCCTGCCTTTGTTTTTATTTTTTGTTTTTACATTCTAGAAGAGGTTGAAGTTTACGTTAATACATGTTTCTGCAATAGGAAGATATAAGAAAATAAAAATTTGTAATACATAATTATTTTTGAAAAATTTACATTTTGCATCCTTTAATTACAACTCATTTTACATTTTGTACCCTAATTGTTAAACTTAACACATTGCACGCTAAACGTTTACACTTTGCACTTTATTTATAATTTTACGGTTACAATTATGCCATGTGACCTTTTTTTAATATTGATTTTAACGTTGAGATTTAACATGTGGTATGAAGTGTAAGTATATACGTAGTTTAGGGTGTAATATATTCAACTTGGTATTTTATTGTGTAGGATGTAAATGAGTTATTATTTGACGGCGTAAAATATAAAAGTTTTTTCTTACTTCTGGGGCTTGGGCTTTTAACAGGGAGTCCAGAGGCATCGTTTGTCAGCCGAGGTGTCCCGAAATATGAGTAGGAGTCAATCCAGAGAAGGTCCACTGCAAAATTGGGCTCATTCCTGCTATGATCCAAGTGGCATCCTATGTCTACAAATTTTGACACTATATAAGTGTAACGGCAGCCCATTAGTTCAAAAGTCGTGTCAATTGAGCTTCCATTCGGCATGCCAGCACGGCTTCAATTAGGAATTAGATAAAATCTACATGTTTTTGCCCATAAAATATCTCGGTATGAGTAATCATCATCCTTTTGTTATAGGCAATTAGGGGGCGAATTTTGGGGTCTCATATGCTTCGCATGCCATCCTGCCGGACGACAACATTTAGCCATTCTCTCTCTCATTCGGTTTATCTGATTCTCTCAGTCACGACAGCCACAACTCTCTCTCTGCCCGTTGCCAACCGACCAGCACCGACGTTTAGCCGCTCCCCATCGGCCGCCAGGTAAACTTTTATTTTACTGATTTAATCTCTATTTCTCTCTCATATCTTGATATCTTCCCTCTTCTCTCTCTCTTAGTCATACTCTCGTTTACTACAGCTTTCGCCCCTGCCTACGGTGGCCGCCCACCACCACTGGTCCACCAGCCACTTCTCTCTCTCTCTTTCTCTCATAATAACGGACAGGTAATGATCACTTCTCTATTTTTTTTCCCTAAATTTGATTATTTTGATATAATGATATTTGCATTGCTAATATTGAGAATTTTTTTAAAATTGAAATTGATTTGAAATAATTGAATATTTGAATTTGTGGATTGATGTTATGCATATTTGTTATGTGGATTGTGTGATTTGTTAACCAATTAGGGAAAGAAAAAAAGGGCTTCCCTGTGTAAGATAGCACACTACAATTTTCATTCTGTTGTTAGATTGTAGTTCTTTTAGTTTTCATTTTAACTTGTAATTGAATTGTTATAAAAGTTGATTGTGACTAGTTGTTCTAGCGAAATTTTTTAGTTTTTGTTTGTTGTGAGCATGTGGCTGCTTGCTTCATGAACTTATAAATTCTTAATTCTTTTCCCTACACTATGCTTTGTGTATCGGAGTGATTTGCGTAATAGGATGAGAGATGATTAGATAAATGATTGTTTGATAGTATACATCGAGCAGAAATTTTTAAAACTATTGAGAACGAAATCATTTTGCAACATGTTCAAAAAATGCAGATGCGTAAGATCCAATTGTCACCTCTCAATAGCAGTACATAGTACGATACATGTATTTCAATATTTTTAATATTTTTCGTCTTTAATTTTCGTTATTGTAATTCTAAGACACTTTTTGCATTATGAAGGAAATTTTTTTTTTGTCATTTCGCCTTTAAAGTTCGACACCCTTAGATATTAATCCTGGTTCCGCCACTGCCATAAATAATAAGTAATAAGGAGAGTCACATTCGTCAATGGAGGTTTCTTTCCCTCGGATTGCAATGTTGCTTTTGTCACTTTTTCTTTGGGGCTTCATCCTTCTGAAGATCCTGCTAAGTTATCCTCCCTTCAGTCTGCATCTCATACCTATTTTAAAGACAGAAAAATTGATCTCATACTCTAAATGTGATTGGTTGGATTCGAATTTTTTGATCAACTGATGCCTAGGAAAGATGCTTGGCCAGACCAAAAAAAGTGAGCCAAGGATTGTCATCAATCTAGCTAGGTGATCCCTTGGTCTCCTGTTCCCGCGGTAGGGAGATCTAAGAAAACAAAAATGAGCAAGGCATAATTATTTTTGGGAGAAATTACTTTTTGCACCCCTATAACTCACCCATTTTATATTTCGTATAGTAAAGTATCTTACACTTTGCACCTGTTACAATTTGTTTACTCCACAAGGAGTCCATTCCAACCAATTCATTGGAAACATTTGAAAATTTACGATTCAACATTTTAATATACTTCTAAATGTTTCTTTGATAATTGTTGATTCGCACCTGTCAAAAGGACAGAAAAATAAATGTTAATAATATAAAGGAAAGAAAGCTCTTCAGATTATGATATGACATGTTAATCAAGTTCTTTTTTATTGGCTCACAATAATCACAAGTATTTTCGTCTGCAAAAGTATAATGGTTCGGGAGTCCTGCCTTTGTTTTTGTTTTTGTTTTTACATTCTATAAGCGGTTGATGTTTACTTTTAATGCATGTTACCGCAATAGGAAAATTTAAGAAGATAAAAAATTTTAACAATTATTTTTGAAAAAATTACATTTTGCATCCTTTAATTACAACTCATTTTTATATTTTGTATCTTAAATTGTCAAACTTGACACATTGCATACCAAACAACTATTAAATTTACACTTTGCACCTCATTCATAATTTTACAGTTAAAATTATGACACGTGATATTTTTTTTTTTATTTTAACATTAAGATCTTAACATGTGGTATAAAGTGTAAATATATAAGTATTTTGGGGTGTAATATATCGATTTTGGTAGTTTATTGTGTAGAATGTAAATGAGTTATTATTAGAGGGCGTAAAACATAACAGTTTTTTTCTTACTTCTGGGGCTTGGGCTTTTAACAGGGAATCCAGAGGCATCGTTTGTCAGCCGAGGTGTCCCGAAATATGAGTAGGGAGTCAATCCAGAGAAGGTCCACTTCAATTGGGCTCATTCCTGCTATGATCCAAGTGGCATCCTATGTCTATAATTTTTGACACTATATAAGTGTAACGGCAGCCCATTACTTCATTAGTCGTGTCAAAAAAGCTTCCATTCGGCATGCCAGAACTGCTTCAGTTAGGAATTAGATAAAATCTACACGTTTTTGTCCATAAAATATCTTGGTACGAGCAATCATCGTCCTTTTGTTACAGGCAATTAGGGGGTGAATTTTGGGATCTCATATGCTTCGCATGCGACCTATACATGTCTTAGGCATATTAGGCAAGTAAATCTAAAGGCGTACAGAAAACGAATTGGCTACGTACGTGCTGCTGCCTTCCGGTCCGAACAGGAAATTAAGGTGAGGTTTGCAAGTTTCCTCCCGCTAACCACTTTTTGCCCACGCAACACGAAAGCAGTCGTGACGCGCGATTGATGGTTGATGTCTGCACCCACCTGGAAGTTTCCTCTTCTTGACTATCTTTCCGCAACCCCGAAATCAGGGGAATCGCCTCAATTATGTATCATTGACCTTTTACTGTTCTTATGTTCTGATCTTATCTGCGAATTAACATTCCTGGAGGCAACCTTGAAGTATCCAATGGCGTCCATGAGCATTCACTCGACAGTCTCTCGGTTGTCTCCTTCTTCTTCCAGAACTCCATGGAGACACGAAGTTTTTCTTAGTTTTCACGGCAAAGACACCCGCAAGGGTTTTACTGACCATCTGTTTGCAACTTTGAAGCAGAAAGGGATCATTGCCTTTAGGGATGATGAAAAACTCGAGAGAGGAAAATATATTTCTCAAGAACTCTTGAAAGCAATACAAGAGTCTATATTCGCGATCGTAATTATCTCAGCAAACTACGCTTCTTCTAAATGGTGCTTGTTTGAACTTGCTGAGATCGTTAAATTGACGAGAGAGTCAGGTTTAACAGTATTGCCCATTTTCTATCATGTGCATCCCTCTGATTTGCGAAAGAAGAAGAGCAGTTTTTCAACAGCTTTGGCTGCTCATGAGAAAGACCCGGAGGTGGACATAGCCAAGATACAAACATGGAGAGCTGCATTAACTGAAGTGAGCAATATCGCTGGATGGGATTTACAGGACAGGTAATATTTAGTTTAATTTGTTTTCATGCGTAAACCTTAACTTAATTGAGTTGTTCAAATTACTATCCCCCATCATACTTTGCTGCCATAAACAAGGCCAACTCTCCTCTGGATGAACATGAAAAACTGTTTAATTTTGTAATCAAACTGGACAAAATAAATTCTCAGTTTGTTTGTACTGGAAATTGATACTCTGTTTACAACCTTAGAATCAAGTGCTACCGGAGAAAATTTTCTTCTTTTCTACTTTGTTCATAACCTCTACCTACGTTCCCCGACAATTATAGGCCCTTTAATGCTTTGATGATATGTATAGCCTTGTAGCTGGATCCAATCCCTTTAAGTGTCGAGACTTCAGCGTCTATTTGGTTTCTATGTGACTAATAATGACGGATCTTTCTAAACTGTAATTGACTCAAAAAGTTCAAATGTTATCGGACGTCCCCGAAGGACAAAAGAAGTATGTAGTATTATTCCGAGAAAACTTTTGTTGATATTTTGGTATATCCTTATCTTATTAGAAATTCTAATATCTTTTCTTCTTAGAAAAATATAAGAAAATAAATAAAAGGACTACAATAATGTGAATTCTAGAATGTCCTAAACAAAAAAAGAGTCAGAACTGCCGAACCATTAAACTCTTGCTTTCATAAGAAAACACAGGTTCTTTTGGTGAGCCAATCCAATCAAACCTTGATTAACATGTCATATCATATTCTGAAAGAGCTTTCTTTTCTGTATTGTGCAAAGTTAAACGTTGGAATATTGTATGTTATTTAATATTTTTCGCAATCAATATCTCTCCAAGATTGATTTTTCTATCTTTTTTATAGGCACGAATCAACAGTTATACAAGAAATAACTCGAAGTATATTGAATGGATTGAATCATAAATCTTCAGATGTTTCCAATGAGCTGGTTGGAATAGAGTCCAGGGTGGAGGAAATGATGAACTTGCTCGCTCTAGAGTTGGATGACATTCGCTTTGTAGGGATTTGTGGGATGGGTGGAGTTGGTAAGACAACTCTAGCAGAAATTATTTATGACAGAATTTCTTATCGGTTTGATGCTAGCAGCTTTATTGGTTGTATTAGAGAAGAAACTAACTGTTGTGGTCTAGTTTCTCTGCAAAAACAACTAATTTCTGAGATCCTCATGGATGGAGAAACAAATATATGGGATGTTCGTGGAGGAATGATTGTGATAAGGAATAGACTACCTAATAAAAGTGTTCTAATTGTTCTCGATGATGTGGATGCAGACAAACAATTAGAAGTATTAGCAGGGAGCCATAAATGGTTTGGGCGGGGTAGTAGAATCATTATAACTTCCAGAGATAGCCATTTGTTGGAAAGGCATGGAACAAATAGTATCTATACAGTTAAGGAGCTCAATAATGATGAAGCTTTGCATCTCTTTAGTTTGTCAGCCTTCAAGAAATCTCATCCCGTAGAAAAGTATGTTGAGTTATCTAATTGTTTTATCAATTATGCTCAAGGCCTTCCTCTAGCTCTTAAAGTTTTGGGTTCTTCCTTATTTGGTAGACAAAGAAATGTGTGGAAAAGTGCTTGGGATCAATTACAAGAAAATCCTAAGAGCGAAATTCTGTATACCCTTCAAATAGGCTTTGATGGTCTGGAGGATATACAAAAGAAATTGTTTTTAGACATTGCGTGTTTTTTCAAGGGAGAGATCTTAGATAATATATTAGATATTTTAGAAAGTTTTGGTTACTATCCAGAATACAACATTAATGTTCTCCAGGACAAATCTCTCCTGACCATCTCTTGTGGAAGATTGAAGATGCATGATTTGTTACAAAAAATGGGTCAAGAAATAGTTCGAAGGGAATCCCCTAAAGAGCCTGGACGACGCAGTAGATTGTGGCGTTGCGAGGATGTCCTTCAAGTTTTGAAAAATAACACTGTAAGTAGATTGGTCTTGATATAAATGTGGAAGAGTGAATTTTTATATCTTATTTTTCAAAGTATTTGTCCAATGTTTTTCCACGATGCCAATCAATTAATTGTATTTCATTTATCATCAGGGTACTAATATGGTTGAAGGCATGGTTCTGAACATATCTACTCAAAAAGAGAGAAGATTGAGTATTGAAGCCTTCTTGAAGATGAAGAAATTGAGAATTCTTAAGATTTCTAGCGTAAGTATTGTTAGAACGTCCCCAAATTTTTGTGACGAGCTATTTGATGTTGAATGGTATGGTGATCCTTCGGAATTCGTCCTATCTGATGAGCTCCGCCTTATGGAATGGCATGGTTATCCTTCGAAATCCTTGGTGGGTTTCCAATCAGATAATCTAATTGAACTAAGTATGGGTTACAGCCACATTGAACGGCTTTGGAAGGGTATTAAGGTACAATTATCACCTTGTACATAGCTATGCTTGCTCTTTCTCTCTTTTTTGTTTTTTTCCTTTGGATATAAGTCTATTACTACTTTATTTATCTAATTAGTCATTACTTATTTGCAGAGTTTAGGCAGCTTGAAACGCTTTGATCTGAACAATTCTAAAAGGTTGATTGAGACACCAGACTTGACCGGAGTCCCAAACCTTGAGTCATTGGTCCTGGAAGATTGCACAAGTTTGTATGAGATCCACCCATCCATTTTTCATTTAAAACGGCTTAAATCATTGAATCTACGTGCATGTACTTCTCTTGAAAGCCTTCCAGACAAGATCAGCTTAGAGTCTCTTGAACGTTTTTATCTTTCTGATTGTTCAAGACTTGAAAAGCTTCCAGATGCCACGAGAAATATGACTTCTTTGCGGTTACTTTATTTGAATGAGACTTTCATAAAAGAATTACCATATTCAATTGAAAGGTTATCTCGCCTATCCGTATTGTCTTTACAAGACTGCAGAAACCTTTCAACTCTTCCAAGTGCTTTTGGTGGCTTGTCGGGTTTGTCATCTCTTAAAGTTCTTGAATTGCCTTGCTCAAGATTTTGGGATATGGACAGTGCTAAGGTTACTCGTTTTTGGAGGAATTTTTCACGTCGAACGACTATAAAATTTTCTGACGGCGTATTAGTGCCAGTGGTTCATACTTTAGGCTCTAATTCACCAGAGGATTTAATCATCCAAAAATAGAGGCTATCTATATTTGGTTTGACGGTCGACCCTACGGTATTTAAAATTGGAGTGCGACAGTTGATGATTTAGTCTGTCAGATGAGAATGTTCCCTCTTTTTCAATACACTACCACGTTATTAACAAAAGTCACTAGGAGACACTACCAAGTGGTCGTTTAAAGATTTTCAATTGATTTCTCTATTTTTTAATTTTTATTTTACAGGTTATATGTGGTTCTTGTGTGGAACATAGAATCCCCGACGGGTTCAACAATAGTGGTAGCTCCTCCGTAACACTTGAGATGCATCCAAACTTGGATGATAAGCCGGAGGTGATGGGATATGGATTGTTTGTTGTTTATGAAAGACCTACTCGTTCTTGGGATAGAAGTTGCTTTCATTTTCATTTCGAGACTGATGAAGGTCCTGTAAGTACAAGTCCTTTATCACTTCTTGTTGAAATGGTCTTTTATCTCGGCTCAATATGGGTGTACATACCTAAAAATTGGTTCTTGGAAAGAGTGAAAAATGTGGATAGATCGAGCTACCTTAAGGTTTCAGTTAGAGCAAGCACGAAGGGTGTGGAGGTGAAAGAATGTGGGGTGCGTGTAGTCCATCAACATGATGCTCAGGAGTTCTATGATAGCATTACTTCTATGTATCCGTTGGGATCATTGGATTCGGAGGTTCTTCATCATCTCTATTCTTATTCGGAAGTGGGTTGTTTCGTTGTTAAAACTGATGCGAAAGTCAAGACTGCTTTGATTAAGAACCTGAGTCGGAAACAAAAATTTAATAATGTTTGATGGTAAAATGATTTTTATTAGAGATTGTGTAAAAAAGTAAAGAGAAAATATTTAATATAATTTTTTTAATGAAAAAGTAATGGAGTTTGTTAATAAGTAAGGAAAGAAAATATTTGATGTATTTTTATTAATGAAAAAGTATTGAAGTCAGTGTAAAAAAAGGTGTTATAATTTATGTAAAATTTTTGAGATTTTGATGTGTGATTGTAGGTGTGGGTACCAGAACAGATGAAACCAGAATGATTAATTACGGTTTCGTTCTGATACTCACCAGAATACAATTTTTTTTATTCCAGTTTCATTCTAGTATTTTACTTTAATGGAATCGGAACGGAATTTGAATTTTCGGAATTGAAACCGAAAATTCCGGTTCCGCATGTGAACTTTTTTTAACATATTTTTGTGTGCCCTATGGGCCAAAAAAAAATTGTGCCGAATTTTTAGAAGATTTTTAGTTATTGATCATAAATTAACAATAAATGCAAACATTCATCCAAAATATAGATTTTAAAATAAACATTCAATTAAATTCCACATGTTATACTTTATTTTGAGTCCTACTTTTTAAAAAATAAAAATACAAGTGAAAATTTTGGTATTTTTTTATCATTCATCATAATTTAATAATAAACGTAAAACATTCATCCAAGATCCTAAAATAAATATTCAAGCAAATTACATATGTTATACTTTGTTTTGAGTTATATTTTTATTTTAACTTGGCTATCTCATACAATATTATAGGACATGGGTCACTTCTTGATTGGCTGAGCATGCCAAGTCAAGATGCAGATTCATGAACTGCTAGCTACTACTCAAGCTTGACGATCCACGAGAGTATAAGACCTACCTACCCGATTGTGGAAGATTCATGGTCTTATTGTCCTTTAATTACAGTCTATGCATTCATCGATGGAAGCTTTGCTGTGCAGCTTTTCGATCTCACCTTTTCATTCGAACTTCTTCCCTCTGAAGTTCCTAGCTTGTAAGTTATCCTCCCTTCAGTCCTCATTTGAGATCTATTTATTTTTTTCATAAAAAGAAAAAAGAAATAGCTATGTGGTTTTGTCTTTTGGTTGGACTGTTAAGTTGATTAGTAAATGTTTGGATGAGTTCTCACAAACTTCAATAAAAACTCTAATTTTAGGAATTTCATAAAATTGAAATTATTTGAATGTGAGAATGAAGTGACAATCGGGTGAGATAATTACCTTACCTTTAGTTTTTTATTTCAAAATTTTATTAAAATTTTGTTAATGTTGGTATTAAAAATTAGGGGTATTGGAGTTGGGCAAAGAATTATAAAGGTAAAAGTAAAATTTTGAAGTGTTTTTAGATTAAAGTAAAAGAGTAATAAATTTTTATTAAAATTTTAAAGCCAAAGCCCCAAAGTAGTTGCATCTTATCGTAATTTGCATTCGTGGACAGGTTTTATATGAAAAATATTTGGTAAGTAGCAAAAGAAAAGCTCGTTTTATCTCGACCACAATCTCCTCCGCATCAAACTTGTTTTCCAATTGCCCTCCATACAAAGTGACCCCACATTCTTTATTCAGTAACCCAATGTCCTTTTTAATCGATCCCTTCAATCATCGAGGACGTTCTCTGTGACGCATGATTGGCACCATGTCGGCCACCCTGATCGGCCCCTCCCTTCTTTTTCGGACGAAATAGGAAGAAAGATTTGGTATTGAGATTTGAGTTAGCATGGAACGTACGTGATCATACTACTAGCACGGTCATAGATTCTTCAGAAAGGAGCTTAATTAGACGGATATGAAGGATTAAATACTTGTGCACTCCTTCAAGGTAGACCAAACTATAGTTTCAGTCAAACACCACCAGAGACATTCTCAGTACAATCAATAATCTCATAGAATTTATGTCGTCCAACAACAACTCCAAACCCTCTGTTTCTTCCATTTTCGTAAAGACAAAGATTATAATAAACGATCGACCACGCCTGCATAATATTTTATATGATCTTGGATAACTGTTGGATTCTGCCTCTTAAAAATGAAGAAAAATCAACATGTGAGAGACATTGGCAGCAAACAAAAACAAGTTAATAATATACAATATTGTAATGTTTGACTTTGCTATAAAGGAAAGAAAGCTCTTCAGATTATGATATGACATGTTAATATTTCGGGAGTATTTTCGTATGACTACAGAAGTTTAATATTTCCGGAGTCCTGCCTTAGTTTTTTTATTTGTTATTTTTTGACATTTTAGAAGAGATTGATGTTTACGTTAATACATGTTTCTGCCGATGGAAGATCGAAGAAGAAAAAAATTAGTAACACAATTATTTTTGAAAAATTACATTTTATATCTTTTAATTACCATTTATTTTGTATTGTGTACCCTTATCAAACTTGACACATTGTACACTAAATTATTAATAAATTTACACTTTACACCTCATGTTACAATTTGACCTTTAAAATAATTTTATGTCACTTTTTTTATTAATTTTAATGTTAAGATCTTAACATATTGTGTAAAGTATATATATAAAAATTTATATAATTTGAAGTGTGATCTGTCGAGCTTGGTAGTTTAACGTGCAGAAGGGAGTCTAAAATATAGTTTTTCTTACTTTTCTTTTTCTGGGGTAGGAAAGCCATAGATACCTTCTGATGATGTCCCTTTGGGGCTTGGGCTTTTAACAGGGAGTCCAAAGGCATCGTTTGTCAGCGAATGTGTCCCGAAATATGAGTACTAGTCAATCCAGGGAAGGCCCACAGAAATTGGGCTCATTCCAGCTATGATCCAAGTCGCATCCTATATCTATAATTTTTGACACTTGGTAAGTGTAACGGGAGCCCATTACTTCAAAAGTGAAACGGGAGCACAACTTACCAATTCCATTCGGCATGCGAGAACTGCTCTTAAATCTGGAATAAGCTCATTATCGTTAGTGATTCATGGTTGATGGTTGCATCAACTTGCACTTGGCAGTTTCCTCCCGTTAACCACTTTTCACAATGCAACACAGAAAGCAGATGTGACGCGCGATTGATGGTTGATGTCTGCACCCACATGGAAGTTTCCTCTTCTTCACTGGGGAATCGCTTCTATGTATCATCGTCTTTTTACTGTTCTTCTGTTCTGATCTTAAGTCTGCGAATTAACATTCTCGGAGGCCACCTTGTAAATCTCCAATGGCGTCCATGAACATTGACTCAAGAGTCTCTCTGCCGTCTTCTTCTTCTTCCAGATCTCCATGGAGGCACGAAGTTTTCCATAGTTTTCACGGCAAAGACACCCGCATGGGCTTTACTGACCATCTGTATGCAGCTTTGAAGCAGAAAGGGATCATCTCCTTTAGGGATGATGAAAAACTCGAGAGAGAAAAATATATTTCTCAAGAACTCTTGAAAGCAATACAAGAATCTATATTCTCAGCAAACTATGCTTCCTCTAAATGGTGCTTGGTTGAACTTGCTGAGATTGTCAGATGCACGAGAGAGTCAGGTTTAACGGTATTACCCATTTTCTATTACGTGGATCCGTCAGACTTGCGAAATAAAAAGAGAACTTTTTAAGAAGCTTTTGGTGAGCATGAGAAAGACCCAGAGATGGATATGGCGAAGATGCAAATATGGAAAGCTGCTTTAGAGAAGTGAGCAATATCGTTGGATGACATGTACATGACAGGTAATATTTAGATTTTCTTTTTTTCTCATGCTTAGAACATAATTGAGTTTGTTCAAATTACTATCCCCCATTATACTATTACTTTGCTGCCATATACATGGCCAACTCTCCTCTGGATGAACATGAAAAACTCTGTTTAATTTTGTAATCAAACAGGACAAAATAAATTCTCAGTATGTTTGTACTGGAAATTTATACTCTGTTTATAACCTTAGCATCAAGTGCTACCGGAGAAAATTTTCTACTTTTCTACTTTTCTACTTTGTTCCTAACCTCTACCTACGTTCCCGGCAATTATAGACCCTTCAATGCTTTGATGATATATAGCCTTGGAGCTGGATCCAATCCCTTTTAAGTGTCGGGACTCCAGCGTCTGTATGGTTTCCATGTAATGACGGATCTTTCTAGACTGTAATTGACTCAAAATTTCAAATTTTATTAGATGTCCCCGAAGGACAAAAGTAGTATTATTCCGAGAAAAGTTCTGTTGATATTATGGTATATCCTTTTCTTATTAGAAAGATATAAGAAAATAAAGAAAAGTACTACAATAATGTGAATTCTAGAATGTCCAAAAAAAAAAAAAAAAGAGTCAGAACTGCTGAGCCATTAAACTCTTGCTGTCATAAGAATATACAGGTTTCTTATGGTGAGCCAATCCAATCAAACCTTGATTAACATGTCATGTTAAGGAAGGCAAGAACGACTCTCGGAATCCAATCCCTACAATCAAGCAAGTCAACTACAATCAAGCAACCAAACATCAATTTAGGGATCCACCAACCCCTAATTGCCACTAATTGATTTTCGTTACGCTCCATTCCATTTATGTATCAATACCTTTTAATTCTTTGTCTCACTCGTGTATATATAAATAGGGCTGTACAGATCGTAGCAAAACATACAATGAAATAGCATTTCTTATCTTTCCCTTTCTCTCTTTATTGAGTACTTTATCTCATTTTATCATGGTATCAGAGGGAAAGAATCATTCTGAGGGTTAATTTTTTTCTTGTATTCATTTCGCAGCTCTGTTTTCATTAGCATAGAACAGAGACCACAATTTCTCTTTGTTTCATGTCACAGTGAACAAAGCATTGTCCTTCATTTATATCACCCAAACGTGACTATCACACGTTTTGAGTGATTTTGTTTCTCCCGAAATTCCTTTCATTTGATCATTGGAAGTGGATTTCTGTTGGAAATCTTGTTTTCAGCGAAGCATTTTATCAAACGGCTTCTATGCATTAGGTCTCTGCATACAGCTCACCCAAGGTTGAAGACAACTATCAGCATTTCATTTAAAGCCCAACTCGCTACTCAGCCTGTTCTTTATTTTGAAACACCTGCCCAGCCCGCAAGCAGATCTCTAACCAGCGTCCAACCCGCACGTAGGTCTCTACTCGGCCTGCTCTTTGATTTCGAAATACCTGCCCAGCCCGCAAGCAGGTCTCCAACCAACGCCCAGATCCAGACCCGCGTGCCGACCTGGACCCGAGTCCCGACCCGCGCCTCTGGTCCAGCCCCACCCCGGTCCGACTCGACCCAGTCTGACCCGGTCCGTATTTCAAAAAAAAAAACATATTCAGTTCTTCTCTTTCATGGTTGCCAAGGAAGAAAAATATGATGATTGTACTCATCATTTATACATCCATCCTTCAGACCATCCTAGTTTGGTCCTCGTCTCGCATCCGCTTACTGAAGACAATTACGCCTCATGGAGCCAAGCGATGCTACTTGCTCTTGAAGCTAAAAACAAACTTGGGTTCATTGACAGTACCGTTTCTCCACCGACATCTACCACCTCCTCGGAAGCCCGCCAATGGAAGCGATGTAACGTCATGGTAATATCCTGGCTACTCAATTCCATTTCTAAAGAAATTTCTTCTAGCGTGATATATTGCAAATCTGCTCGTGCCATCTGGACTGATTTGAAAGATCGGTACTTCCAAGTCAATGGCCCACGACTTTATAAACTTAAGCAAGATATTAATAATCTTGTTCAAGGATCTTTATCTGTTACAACCTACTTTGCAAAATTAAAGGGTTTATGGGATGAGTTGTCAGAGATTCAATCTCTGCATCCTTGCACTTGTACTTGTACTTGTGGAGCTCGTAAGGAGAACTTGGCCCAACTCGAATCCGACCATGTCCTCACTTTTTCTCATGGGGCTCAACGACTCTTATGCTGCCACCCGTGACCACATATTGTTGATGGATCCACTCCCGCATGTCAGTCGTGCTTATGCTCTAGTCATGCAAGAGGAGCGTCATCGCAACATCTCCCCTCAACCACCTCTTGAAGGCATTGCCTTGATAACTAGCACCTATCCACCACGGAAAGATAACCGATCTGGTCCACCCAAGAAGTCTCTCAAGTGTACTCATTGCGGCAAAGACGGTCATACCATTGATCGATGTTATCGCATCCATGGCTATCCAACAGGCCCTCGCAATCCCAAGCCCGGACAAGGTTCCAAGCACAGTGCTCACCAGACCTTTGGTTTTGTACCACCAGCCACCAGTAGTCTCCCTTTCACTCCCAAGTAATGCCAACAACTCCTGGCGATCCTCAACAACACTTCTCAGTCCTCATCCATGGCTCACCATGTATGTAGCATTGAGTCCTCCCTGTCAGGTAATCCTTCTACTACTGATCTTTTATGGATCCTTGATAGTGGTGCCACCGACCATATGGTATGCACACCCTCAGCCTTGACCCACTCTACCCCTGTCCATGGTGGCATCGTCCAACTCCCTGATGGATCTTATGCCACTGTCACACATGTTGGCTCTATTGTTTTCTCACCTGACCTCGTTCTTAAAAATGTTCTTTGTGTTCCCACCTTCCATTTTAATTTGATCTCTATGCGTCAGTTATGTAAGACCCTCCATTGTCTTATTATCTTTTCTGCTGACTTCTGTTTTATTCAGGACCTACACTCGATGAAGATGATTGGACTGGGAACTGAGCGGGAAGGCTTGTATTACTTCACCAACACTCGAAGTGCTCATTGTCAAGTGGCACACTCTTTCTCTCACTTATGGCACCGTCGCCTTGGTCATCTTTCTGATAAAACGTTGTCCACTCTTTCTCATAGTATTTCTGAAATTCACAATAAAACTTCAGAACCATGTTTAGTTTGCCCAGTAGCTAAACAGACTCGTCTCCCTTTTTTCCCTAGTTTCATCTCTTCTCCTGCTGCTTTCCATCTCTTACATGTTGACATTTGGGGAGGATATCGGGTGCCCTCTATCCATGGTGCCCAATATTTTCTCACAATTGTTGATGATTTTACCATATTTACTTGGATTTATTTAATGCGCTATAAATCTGAAGCGCGTTCTTTTTTACAATCTTTTATCCATTACATTGAAAATCATTTTTCCACTACAGTGAAAATTATTCGCAGTGACAATGGTCCAGAGTTTGATATGTCCTCATTTTATGCTCTTAAGGGTATTTTACACCAAACGAGTTGCGTTTCCACTCCTCAACAAAATGGAGTGGCTGAACATAAACATCGTCATCTTCTCAACGTTGCTAGAGCCTTACTTTTCAAGCTCACATGCCTAAACAGTTTTGGGGGGATGCCATTCTTACTACTGCCTATCTGATAAATCGAACACCTTCCTCTGTTCTTGGTGGTATGACACCATATGAAAAGCTTCATGGTGTCAAACCCTCCTATCACCATCTGCGAGTGTTTGGCTGTTTATGCTATGCATCCACTCACACACAAAATCCGTTCAAGTTTGACCCTCGAGCATCTCAATGCCTCTTCCTCGGCTATCCTTATCAACAAAAATGATATCGCCTTTATGACCTCACCACTCATAAATCTTTTGTGAGTCGTGACGTCATCTTCTATGAGGATCACTTTTCCCTTGCCTTGTCTTCAAACACTTCCATGAGTCATGTCCTACCCTGCAAACACTTTCTTCTTCCCATTGATGATCCTGCTCCTGTTGTCTCCACTGATGAGTCCCCTTCATCTTCCTTACCTCCTCCGCCATCATCACATGTGCCTTAACGCTCCACTCTCTCCACTCAGCCACCGTCGTACTTACGAGATTTTAATGTTGGACAGGCCCTCCTGTCTCGCCCTGCTCAATCTTCTGACTCGGCACTGGTCCATTCCTCAGGTAGTATATATCTCATTTTCACATTCCTTTCATATAATCATTTATCTCCTACTCACCGTGCATTCACCACAGCCATATCCCTTGCCCAAGAACCCACCTTTTACTTGCAGGCCATGGAAGATCCTAAATGGCACGATGCTATGCGCGCTGAAATTGATGCTCTTGAGCTCAACCACACTTGGACTCTCACTCCGCTGCCTCCTGGGGAAGCAACCCATTAGATGTAAATGGGTTTACAAGATCAAATACCAACCTGATGGTTCTATCGAGCGTTACAAAGCTCGTCTAGTCGCCAAAGGTTACAACCAAAAGAAAGGTATTGACTACACTGAAACCTTTGCTCCCGTTGCCAAGATGGTCACTATTCGCACCCTTCTTGCGCTCGGCGCTGCACAAAATTGGCATATCCACCAATTGTGATACCCCGAATCCCACATGGAGTGGGAGAGGAGAATGAATGAGTGATTGGTTCTATAAGGGTCAAGTCCCACATTGGGACCTTACTAGGTTGAATTGAGCTTTATAATGATCCAAGGAGCTTCAAGAGCAACCTTGACTAGTCATTTTGAAGTCAAAGCACAGATGTGGCTAGTGCTTGTCTTTGGGTCGTTACAAATGGTATCAGAGCGGTCCTAGTAACCACCAATGTGGGTTTGGTGAGCCTTAACGAGGACGTTAAAGGGGAGAGATTGTGATACCCCGAATCCCACATGGAGTGGAAGAAGAGAATAAATGAGTGATTGGTTCTATAAGGGTCAAGTTGCTTTTGAAACCCCTTGGATCATTATAAAGCCCAGTTCAACCTAATAAGGTCCCAATGTGGGACTTGGCCCTTATAGAACCCATCTCTCATTCATTCTCCTCTCTCACTCCATGTGGAATTCGGGGTATCACAATATCCCCCACTTAAATCCTTGACGTCCTCGTCAAGGCCCACCAAGCCCACATTGGTGGTTACTAGGACCGCTTTGATACCATTTGTAACGACCCAAGGACAAACACTAGCCACATCTGTGCTTTGACTTCAAAATGACTAGTCAAGGTTGCTTTTGAAGCCCCTTGGATCATTTTAAAGCCCAGTTCAACCTAGTAAGGTACCAATGTGGGACTTGGCTCTTATAGAACTCATCTCTCATTCATTCTTCTCTCTCACTCCATGTGGGATTCGGGGTATCACAATATCCCCCACTTAAATCCTTGACGTCCTCGTCAAGGCCCACCAAGCCCACATTGGTGGTTACTAGGACCGCTCTGATACCATTTGTAACGACCCAAGCACAAACACTAGTCACATCTGTGCTTTGACTTCAAAATGACTAGTCAAGGTTGCTTTTGAAGCCCCTTGGATCATTATAAAGCCCAGTTCAACCTAGTAAGGTCCTAATGTGGGACTTGACCCTTATAGAACTCATCTCTCATTCATTCTCCTCTCTCACTCCATGTGGGATTCGGGGTATCACAATGTTAATAACGCCTTCTTGCATGGTGATCTTGATGAAGAAGTCTATATGCAGCTCCCGCCGGGTTTCGGACGAAAGGGGGAGACCAGAGTCTGCAAGCTCACCAAATCCTTGTACGACCTTAAACAAGCTTCCAGGCAATGGTATGCCAAACTCTCATCCACTCTCATTGCTGCAAGATACAGGCAATCTAAAGCAGACTACTCACTTTTCGTCCGATCCCACAAGGACAATTTTACCGCCATTTTGGTATATTTGGATGATATCATTATTGCAGGAAACAGTTTGGAGCAAATCAATGAACTCAAGAAATATTGAGTGATTGCTTTAAACTAAAAGATTTGGGAGTCTTAAAGTATTTTTTGGGAATCGAAGTGGCACGTTCAGCAAATGGCATCTTTCTGTCACAAAGAAAGTATACACTTGAGATACTGGAAGATACGGGCTTCCTCGGAGCAAAACCCGAAAATTTTCCTATGGAGCAAAACATTGCACTCAGTGAAAGTGATGGAGAACTCATCCAGAACCCTTCATCTTACAGACGACTAGTGGGGAGACTAATCTATTTAACTATCACAAGATCGGATCTATCATATGTTGTACACGTGTTGAGCCAATTTATGGATAAGCCTCGAATTCCTCCCTTAGATGTTGCACATAAAGTCCTTCGGTATCTTAAGCAATCACTGGGACAAGGGATTCTTCTCTTAGCATCTAGTGAAATTCAACTACATGCTTACTGTGATGCATATTGGGCACGTTGCAGAGATACCCAACGTTCAGTCACTGGTTATTGCATTCTTCTTGGAAAATCTCCTATTTCGTGGAAAACCAAGAAAAAAACAACAGTTTCTCGTTGTTCAGCAGAAGCAGAATATAGATCCATGGCTTCTACATGTTGCGAGATTACTTGGTTGAAGTCTTTGTTAATAGATTTTAATGTTATGCATCAACAACCTGCAAAATTGTATTGTGACAACAAAGCGGCCCTCCACATAGCCTCAAACCCAGTGTTTCATGGACGGACAAAGCACATAGAGATTGACTGCCATGTAGTTAGATAGAAGCTCCAGAACGGTATTATTCAGACAATGTACACACCAACAACTCAACAGCTAGTCGATCTCTTCACCAAGGCACTTAGGACAATGTAGTTCAAATATCTCCTTAGCAAGTTGGGTGTCTTGAATATCCACTCCAACTTGAGGGGGAGTGTTGAGGAAGGCAAGAACGACTCTCGGAATCCAATCCCTACAATCAAGCAAGTCAACTACAATCAAGCAACCAAGCATCAATTTAGGGATCCACCAACCCCTAATTGCCACTAATTGATTTTCGTTACGCTCCATTCCATTTATGTATCAATCCATTTTAATTCTTTGTATCACTCGTGTATATATAAATAGGGTTGTACAGATCGTAGCAAAACATACAATGAAATAGCATTTCTTATCTTTCTCTTTCTCTCTTTATTGAGAACTTTCTCTGATTTTATCATGTCATATCATAATCTAAAGAGCTTTCTTTCCTGTATTGATCAAAGTTAAACCTTGGAATATTGTATATTATTTCCTATTTTCCGCAATCAATATTGTCTCCCCAAGATTGATTTTTTCTGTCTTTTTTATAGGCATGAATCAAGAGTTATATAAGAAATAACTCGAACTATATCGGATGGATTGAATCATAAACCTTCAGATGTTTCTAATGAGCTTGTTAGAATAGACTCCCTTGTGGAGGAAATGATGAACTCACTCGCTCTAGAGTTGGATGACGTTCGCTTTGTAGGGATTTGTGGGATGGGTGGAGTTGGTAAGACAACTCTAGCAGAAGTTATTTATGACAGAATTAAATATTGGTTTGATGCTAGCATCTTTATTGGTTGTATTAGAGAAGAAACTATCAGTCGTGGTCTAGTTTCTCTGCAAAAACAGCTTATTTCTGAGACCCTCATGGATGGAGAAACAAGTATATGGGATGTTCGTGGAGGAATGAATGTGATAAGGAATAGACTATAAGTAGATGGGTCTGGATATAAATCTGGAGGAGTGAATTTTTTTTATCTTATTTTTCAAAGTATTTGTCCAATGCTTTTCTGCAATGCCAATCAATTAATTGTATTTCATTTATCATCAGGGTACTGATATGGTTGAAGGCATGGTTCTGAACTTACCTACTCAGAAAGTGGAAAGATTAAGTATTGAAGCCTTCTTGAAGATGAAGAAATTGAGAATTCTTAAGATTGGTAACGCAAGTATCGTTAGAACGTCGCCAAAATGTTGTGACGCGCTACTTACTGTTGTATGGGATGGTGATCCTTCAAAATGGATGCTATCTAATGAGCTCCGGCTTATGGAATGGTATGGTTATCCTTTTAAATCCTTGGCGGATAGTTTCCAACCAGACAATCTAATTGAACTAAGCATGCCTTATAGCCATATTGAACGGCTCTGGAAGGGTATTAAGGTACAATTATCACCTTGTATATAGCTATTCTTGCTCGTTCTCATGTTTTTGTTTTCCTCTGGATATATATAAGTAATTTATTCCTACTTACTTATCTAATTATTCATTACTTATTTGCAGAGTTTAGGCAGCTTGAAACGTTTTGACCTGAGCAAATCTAAGAGGTTGATTGAGACACCAGACTTGACTGGAGTCCCAAACCTTGAGTCATTGCACTTGGAAGATTGCACAAGTTTGTATGAGATCCACCCGTCCATTTTTCAACACAAACGGCTCAAATTATTGAATCTACGTGCATGTACTTCTCTTCAAAGCCTTCCGGATAAGATCAACTTGCAGTCTCTTGAACGTTTCTATCTTTCTGATTGTTCAAGACTTGAAAAACTTCCAGATGCCATGGGCAATATGACTTTTTTGCGGCTACTTTATTTGAATGGGACTTTGATAAAAGAATTACCATATTCAATTGGAAGGTTGTCTCGCCTCTCCGTATTGTCTTTAGAAGACTGCAGAAAGGTTTCAACTCTTCCTAGTGTTTTTGGTGGTTTAATAGGTTTGTTATCTCTGAAAATTGTTGAATTGCCTTGCGAAAGATTGGAGTATATGGAAAGTGGCGAGGGTACTAATTTGTGAAAGCCTTTTTTAAGTCGCACCACTGTAAAATTCTCCAATTACATATTGGTGCCGCTGCTTCATAATGGGCCCTCACGATGGAGAGAAATAGTGGCCTTCTATATTGATTTTGAAGGTCGACACTTCGGTATGCGAAATGAGGATGTGGTAGCCGATGATTTACCTAGTAGATCAATTCATAAGGTGAGACTGTTTCTCTATTTTTCAACACACTACCACCCTATTAACTAAAGTCACCATAAGAGATACTAATTACTTCAAAGTTTCTTGTTGAAGTGGAGATTTAAAGTTTTGCTATATTTGAAATCTCTATTATTTAATTTCTATTTTACAGGTTATATATGGTTCTTCTATTGTACATAGAATTCCTGACGGGTTCAACAATAGAAGTTGTAGCTCCTCCTTAACACTTGAGATGCCTCCAGACTTGGATGATAGGCGGAAGGTGATGGGATATGCGTTGTTTGTTGTTTGTCACACTAATTCTTCCCCGATAAGATACTTTGATTTTTATTTCGAGACTGATGAAGGTCCTCTAACTACAAGACCCTTAAGACTTAGTGTTAAAATGGACCCTTATCTCAGATCAATATGGGTGTACATACCAGCTAATTGGTTATTGGTTAGGGTGAAAAATGTGGATGGATGCAGCTACCTTAAGGTTTCAGTTAGAGCAAACATGAACCGTGTGGAGGTGAAAGAATGTGGGGTGCGTGTAGTACATCAGCATGATGCTCAGGAGTTCTATAATAGCATTACTTCTATGTACCCGTTGGGATCATTTGATTCTGAGGTTCTTCATCATCTCTATTCTTATTCAAAAATGGGTTGTATCGGTTATCGAGCCATAATCTTTTCGTAAGAGTTAAGGTTGTTGAAGAGCAAAGAGGAAAATAGATTTTAGATTGCAACTGGCGCCTAAGACACCTTTGCAAATCTAAGGTATGTTTGTACAACCAGGAATATTTCTAGAAATTTTTTAAGTTTTAAGAATTTTTAGATACAATTATGAATTTTCTGTCTAGAAATTGAGTTTTCAGAATTTCAATTTTCACATTAAATCAAGAGCCCACTACTATTTCTTTCTCTTTTTACTTTAATTATAATTTTTTAAATTATAATAATAAAAAATTCCAAAATCTTCTCTCTTCACATCAAATCATTTATATGTAAACATAAAAAAAATTTAATCAAATAATCTATTTTTTACAAACATAACTCCAAAAAAATTCAACATTTAACATACTTCAAAAATCTCACTACTTGCAATCTATGAAGTGGATCACTTATAGATTGATCGAGTCTTGCAGTGGTGATCGTGAAGATTCATGAAAGTGCTAGCTACTACTCAAGCTTGATGGTCCACAGGAGTATAAGACCCGCCGATTGGGTAGAATCACAGTGTCCTCTTGTCCATTAAGTACAGTCACATTCGTCAATGGAGGCTTCTTTCCTTCGGGTTACAATGTTGCTTTTGTCGCTATTTCTGTGGGGCTTCTTCCCTCTGAAGATCCTGGTAAGTTATCCTCCCTTCAGTCTTCGTCTCATATGTATTTGAAAGAGAGAAAAAATGATCTCATACTCTAAATGTTGATTGGTTGGATTCGAATTTATTGATCAACTGATGACTAGGAAAGATACTCGCTCAGGCCAAAAAAAGAGAGCCAAGGATTGTCATCAATCTAGGTAGGGCTATTCAGTGCCACCGAAAAATTCAATCTAGGTAGGGCTGTTCAGTGCTACTGAAAAATTTCGGTGGCATTCGGTTGCCGGTTTCCAGCTTCATTGGTACCGGTGCCGGTTTAAGGTTTTGCAAAAATCTAGCTGCTATTCCAGGTTCCTTGGTTACCCGGCACTGGGTTCCCAGGATACCGGGTTTATATATATAACGTTTAACCCCCCCTCCTGAGCTCCCCTCCCCCATAATCCCATTTCGCGTTTTCCCCACGACCCCACCGACGCGACCCCATTTCCCCCAGGGCTCACCCACACGTTTTCCCCCCGGGCCCCACCCCCTGGAACCTGGTCCCCCGAGCCCCATTTCGCATGTATTCCAATTTCCACCCGACCCTCCCCCTGGACGACTAGACCCTGGTCCCCCAGGCCCCATTGGCCATTTCGTATGTTTTTCCCCCGCCCCCACCCCCCGGGCGCCCATGCGAACCTCATTTCCCCCCTCTGGGCTCTGGCCGTTTTTTTTTTGTTTTTTTTTTAAAAACAAAACGAATTATTTTGTTTAAACTTTAAATTCTGATCTTATCCTTTAAGATGATCTTTAATTTTATTTATTGTGGAATTTGGATTTCATTAGTTTAGATTTTATTGATATGTGATTAATAGACTAAAAGAAAAAAAATACATTGGGCCAAGTGCATAAAATGTTAAAAAAATGGCCTAATATGAATGTAGGATAACCGGAAACCGCCACCGCTAAGGCCCGATTTTTTTCCTTAACGGTGTAGGAGTATGTGACAATTATTTAAAAATCGGCCTACTCGGTGGGCTAAAATCGGCACATAAACCGAGGTTGAACAACCCTAAATCTAGGTGATCCCATGGTCTCCTATTCGCACGGTAGGAAGATCTAAGAAAAATAAAATCAGTAAGGCATAATTATTTTTGGAAGAAATTACTTTTTGTACCCCTCTAACTATCACTCATTTTGTATTTCGTACACTAAACTATCAAATTTAACATATTACAACTCAAATTATCAGTATTTTTTTTTTCTAAGCAAACTATCAGTATGTTTACACTTTACACCTGTGTTACAATTCGACAATTTGTTTACGCCACAAGGAGTTCATTCAAACCAATTCATTGGAAGCATTTGAAAATTTACGATTCAATATTTTTAATATACTTCTAAATATTTCTTTGATAACTGTTGATTCGCACCTGTCAAAAAAGACAGAAAAATAAATGTTAATAATATAAAGGAAAGAAAGCTCTTCAGATTATGATATGACATGTTAATCAAGGTTCTATTTGATTGGCTCACCATAATCACAAGTATTTTCGTTCGACTGCAAAAGTATAATGGTTTTTGTTTTTACCTTCCAGAAGCGGTTGATATTTACTTTTAATACATGTTACTGCAATATGAAAATTTAAGAAAATATAAATTTGTGACACATAATTATTTTTGGAAAAATTACATTTTGCATCATTTAATTACAACTCATTTTGTATTTTGTATTCTAAATTGTCAAACTTGACACATTGCACACCAAACTATTATTAAATTTATACTTTGCACCTCATTTATAATTTTACAGTTAAAATTATGACACATGAATTTTTTTTATTGATTTTAACATTAAGATCTTAACATGTGGTATAAAGTTTAAATATATAAATATTTTGAGATGTAATAAATCGAATTTGGTAGTTTATTGTGTAGAATGTAAATGAGTTATTATTAGAGGGCGTAAAACATAACAGTTTTTTCTTACTTCTGGAGCTTGGGCTTTTAACAGGGAGTCCAGAGGCTTTGTTTGTCAGCGGAGGTTCCCGAAATATGAGTAGGAGTCAATCCAGAGAAAGTCCACTGCAATTGGGCTCATTCCTGCTATGATCCAACTGGCATCCTATCTCTACAATTTTTGACACTAGTGTAACGGCAGCCCATTACTTCATAAGTCGTGTCAAATAAGCTTCCATTCGGCATGCCAGAACTGCTTCAGTTAGGAATTGGATAAAATCTACACGTTTTTGTCCCATAAAATATCTTGGTACGAGTAATCATCGTCCTTTTGTTATAGGCAATTAGGGGGTGAATTTTGGGATCTCATATGCTTCGCATGCGACCTATACATGTCACAGGCATATTAGGCAAGTAAATCTAAAGGCGTACAGAAAACGAATTGGCTACGTACGTGCTGCTGCCTGCTGCGATCACCATCCTGACCGTTTCAACCTCTGGGCTTTGGCGACGTGCCCTTCCGGTCCCAGCAGGAAATTAAGGTGAGGTTTGCAAGTTTCCTCCCGCTAACCACTTTTTGCCCACGCAACACGAAAGCAGTCGTGACGCGCGATTGATGGTTGATGGTTGATGGTTGATGGTTGGTGTAATTCGTAGGACCTACGCCTCTCTCTCACCTCTATCACCAGGCGCCCGAATTGCAGGTGATCCGTCCCTTTCCGCAACCCCGAAATCAAGGGAATCGCCTTTAAAGTCTAAGTTCGCAAGGAAAATTTTGGTTCGTTGAGATTTTATAATCATTACGAAAATTTATTTTTCACCTATAATCTATTCACATAAATATTTTTACTTTTTCACCACTTTCTTAAATTTTTTCATTTATCAATTTTTATATCTAAAATTTTATCCATAACATTCATGACTAAAACACACCCATAGTATCATTGACCTTTTACTGTTATTATTTCTGATCTTATCTGCAAATTGACATTCCTGGAGGCAACCTTGAATTATCCAATGGCGTCCATGAGCATTCACTCGACAGTCTCTCTGCCGTCTTCTTCTTCTTCCAGATCTTCATGGAGACACGAAGTTTTCCTTAGTTTTCACGGCAAAGACACCCGCAAGGGCTTTACTGACCATCTGTATGTAGCTTTGAAGCAGAAAGGGATCATCGCCTTTAGGGATGATGAAAAACTCGAGAGAGGAAAATATATTTCTCAAGAACTCTTGAAAGCAATACAAGAGTCTATATTCGCGATCGTCATTATCTCAGCAAACTATGCTTCCTCTAAATGGTGCTTGGTTGAACTTGCTGAAATTATAAGATGCACGAGAGAGTCAAGTTTAACGGTATTACCCATTTTCTATTACGTGGATCCGTCTGACTTGCGAAATAAAAAGAGAACTTTTTCAGAAGCTTTTGGTGAGCATGAGAAAGACCCAGAGGTGGACATAGCCAAGATACAAAAATGGAGAGCTGCGTTAACCGAAGTGAGCAATATCGCTGGATGGCATGTACATGACAGGTAATATTTAGATTTTATTTTTTTCTCATGCTTAGAACATAATTGAGTTTGTTCAAATTATTATCCCCCATCATACTATTACTTTGCTGCAATAAACTTGGCCAACTCTCCTCTGGATGACCATGAAAAACTCTGTTTAATTTTGTAATCAAACAGAACAAAATAAATTCTCAGTTTGTTTGTACTGGAAATTTATACTCTGTTTATAACCTTAGCATCAAGTGCTACCGGAGAAAATTTTCTTTTTTTCTACTTTGTTCCTAACCTCTACCTACGTTCCCGGCAATTTATATAGACCCTTCAATGCTTTGATGATATATAGCCTTGGAGCTGGATCGAATCCCTTTAAGTGTCGGGACTCCAGCGTCTGTTTGGTTTCCATGTAATGACGGATCTTTCTAGACTCTGTAATTGACTCAAAATTTCAAATTTTATCAGATGTCCCCGAAGGACAAAAGTAGTATTATTCCGAGAAAAGTTCTGTTGATATTATGGTATATCCTTTTCTTATTAGAAAGATATAAGAAAATAAAGAAAAGTACTACAATAATGTGAATTCTAGAATGTCCAAAAAAAAAAAAAAAAAAGAGTCAGAACTGCTGAGCCATTAAACTCTTGCTGTCATAAGAATATACAGGTTCTTATGGTGAGCCAATCCAATCAAACCTTGATTAACATGTCATATCATAATCTGAAGAGCTTTCTTTCTTAAACATTGGAATATTGTCTATTATTTCCTATTTTCCGCAGTCAATATTGTCTCTCCAAGATTGATTTTTTCTGTCTTTTTTTAGGCACGAATCAAGAGTTATACAAGAAATAACTCGAACTATATCGGATGGATTGAATCAAAAACCTTCAGATGTTTCTAATGAGCTTGTTGGAATAGACTCTCGTGTGGAGGAAATGATGAACTCACTCGCTCTAGAGTTGGATGACGTTCGCTTTGTAGGGATTTGTGGGATGGGTGGAGTTGGTAAGACAACTCTAGCAGAAGTTATTTATGACAGAATTAAATATCGGTTTGATGCTAGCAGCTTTATTGGTTGTATTAGAGAAGAAACTACCAGTCGTGGTCTAGTTTCTCTGCAAAAACAGCTTATTTCTGAGACCCTCATGGTTGGAGAAACAAATATATGGGATGTTCGTGGAGGAATGAATGTGATAAGGAATAGACTGCCTAATAAAAGTGCTCTAATTGTTCTCGATGATGTCGATACAGACAAACAATTAGAAGCATTAGCAGGGAGCCATAAATGCTTTGGGCAAGGGAGTAGAATCATTATAACTTCCAGAGATAGCCATTTGTTGGAAAGGCATGAAATAGATAGTATCTATACAGTTAAGGAGCTCAATGACGCTGAAGCTTTGCATCTCTTTAGTTTGTCAGCCTTCAAGGAATCTCATCCCGTAGAAAAATATGTTGAGTTATCTAATTGTTTTGTCAATTATGCTCAAGGTCTTCCTCTAGCTCTTAAAGTTTTGGGTTCTTCCTTATTTGGTAGACAAAGAAATGTGTGGAAAAGTGCTTGGGATCAATTACAAGAAAATCTTAAGAGCGAAATTCTGTATACCCTTCAAATAGGCTTTGATGGTCTGGAGGATATACAAAAGAAATTGTTTTTAGACATTGCGTGTTTTTTCAAGGGAGAGATGCAAGATAATATATTGGATATTTTAAAAAGTTTTGGTTACTATCCAGAATACAACATTAATGTTCTCCTGGACAAATCCCTCATGACCATCTCTCGTGGGAGATTGAAGATGCATGATTTGCTACAAAAAATGGGTCAAGAAATAATTCGAAGGGAATCCCCTGAGGAGCCTGGTCTGCGCAGTAGATTGTGGCGTTGCGAGGATGTCCTTCGCGTTTTGAAAAATAACACTGTAAGTAGATGGGTCTGGATATAAATGTGGAGGAGTGAATTTTTATATCTTATTTTTCAAAGTACTTATAAAAAAAATCTTATTTTAAAGTATTTGTCCAATGTTTTTCCACGATGCCAATCAATTAATTGTATTTGATTTATCATCAGGGTACTAATATGGTTGAAGGCATGGTTCTGAACTTGCCTACTCAGAAAGTGGAAAGATTAAGTATTGAAGCCTTCTTGAAGATGAAGAAATTGAGAATTCTTAAGATTGGTAATGCAAGAGTTGTTAGAACGTCGCCAAAATGTTGTGAAGCGCTAGTTACTGTTGTATGGGATGGTGATCCTTCAAAATGCATGCTATCTAATGAGCTCCGCCTTATGGAATGGTGTGGTTATCCTTATAAATCCTTGGCGGATAGTTTCCAATCAGACAATCTAATTGAACTAAGCATGCCTTATAGCCATATTGAACGACTCTGGAAAGGTATCAAGGTATAATTATCACTTTTTATAGAGCTATTCTTGCTCTTTCTCATGTTTTTGTTTTCCTTTGGATATACATGTTTATTCCTACTTGATTTATCCAATTATAATTCGTTACTTATTTGCAGAGTTTAGGCAGCTTGAAACGTTTTGACCTGAGCAAATCTAAAAGGTTGATTGAGACACCAGACTTGACTGGAGTCCCAAACCTTGAGTCATTGCACCTGGAAGATTGCACAAGTTTGTATGAGATCCACCCGTCTATTTTTCAACACAAACGGCTCAAATTATTGAATCTACGTGCATGTACTTCTCTTCAAAGCCTTCCAGATAAGATCAACTTAAAGTCTCTTGAACGTTTTTATCTTTCTGATTGTTCGAAACTTGAAAAGCTTCCAGATGCCATGGGAAATATGACTTCTTTGCGGCTACTTTATTTGAATGGGACTTTCATAAAAGAATTACCATTTTCAATTGAAAGGTTATCTCACCTCTCTGTATTGTCTTTAGAAGACTGCAGAAACCTTTCAACTCTTCCAAGTGTTTTTGCTGGTTTGTTTGGTTTGTCATCTCTTAAAGTTCTTGAATTGCCTTTCTCGGGATTTCCGGATATGGATGGTGGTACCGTTGCTCGTTTTTGGAAGCATTTGTTACTTCGAACCACTATAAAATTCTCCAATATTGGTATATCGGTGCCATTGCTTCAGGGGACGATCGACTCCTCAAGCTCTGAGTTTGAAGAACGTTTTCTCAGGCAAAACGTAGTGGCCTTCTATATTGGGTTTGACGGCCGACACTTCGGTATTCTAAATGAGTTTGTGGTAGCTGATGATTTACTGAGTAGATCAGTTCATAAGGTGAGGGTGTTTCCCTCTTTTTCAACACGTACACTACCAGTCTACCATCCTATTAACTAAAGTCACCATGCGAGATAGTAGCTTCCAAGTTTCTCGTCCAAGTGGTGATTTAGAGTTTTGCAATTGAAATCTCTCTTTTTTAATTTCTATTTTACAGGTTTTATATGGTTCTTCTGTGGTACATAGAATTCCCGACGGGTTCAACAGTAGAAGTTGTAGCTCCTCCGTAACACTTGAGATGCCTCCAGACTTGGATGATAAGCGGAAGGTGATGGGATATGCATTGTATGTAGTTTATGAAACTTATTCTTTCAGGAGAAGTTTCTTTGATTTTCATTTTGAGACTGATGAAGGTCCTCTAAGTAGAAGACCTCTATCACTTAGCGTAACAAGAAGGCCTGAATCACTTGGTGTTGATATGCTCCCTGATCTTTGCTCAATATGGGTGTGCATACCAGCTAATTGGTTATTGGAAAGAGAGAAAAATATGGGTGGATGGAGCTACCTTAAAGTTTCAGTTAGAGCAAGCACGAAGGGTGTGGAGGTGAAAGAATGTGGGGTGCGTGTAGTACATCAGCATGATGCTCAGGAGTTCTATGATAGCATTAGTTCTATGTATCCGTTGGAACCATTAGATTCGGAGGTTCTTCATCATCTCTATTCTTATTCGGAAATGAGTTGTTTCTGTGTAAAACGTTGTAAAATGTTGGGAAAAAGTTTGAATGTAAAATGATTTTTATTGGTGTTTGTTATAAGGTAAAGAAATAGAAGATTTGATGATATTTTTTTAATAAAAATAATAATTGAGTTTGTTAAAAAGTAAGGAGAGATGATTTGATGTAATTTTTAAATTAAAAATATTGAAGTTGGTTTAAAAAAGTATTAAAATTGATGTAAAAATTTTGAGATTTTGATGTTTAATTGTAAAAATTTTGACTTTTCAAAAAAATTGGCTCAATTAAGTCCTATGGTATTGACATTTAACAAATTAGTCCCCAAGTACAATTTTGAAGGCGATCCCTATGGTCCGTGTTTTATAGATATATAAGTTCTTTTGTCTATAAAAAATTAGTTCATTAACGGGATAAAATGATCTATATGTATAAAAAAAGGACCACAGAGACCATCTCGTTCAAAATTTTACTTTAAAAATTAATTTGTTAAAAGTCAATAACACACTACCAGTAATTAAGTTGAAATTTTTTTGTAACCATACTTCAGATTACATGTATTGTCTATTCTACTTTATTATAACCTGGTACATTGGACGAACTATTTATATGACTAAAATACAAGCAGTGCACTTTACAACTATGAGACATAAGACGTGGTAGAGGCGGAACTACGTAGAAATGGTGGGGGACAGTTGCCCCCATCACCCTGAAAAATCCTTCAATTTTTTTTGTCTTAAGCCCCCAACAACCCAAGCTCAAGCCCCCAACGACCCAGGCACAGGCGTCTATGCTGACCTTTTTTTTTGTTTTAATTCGTAGAGGGTGAAACAACGTCGTTTCACCCTCTGGTTTTTTTTTCTTTCAAAAAAAATCATGGTGAACGTTTCACCCTGGTTTAATTCGCACCCCCTCTTAATTTCCCCCTTCTCTACCCGACGCCCACCCTCTCTCACTTTGCTCCTTACTTCCCGACGCCAGCCGGCAGCCTCTGCCTCCTGTCGGCCAACGCCAACCTCCCCCTCTCACTCTGCCTCTCAGGCTCTCCTCCTCCAACGCTGCTCAGTACTCTCGCTCTCACTCTGTCTCTCCTCCTCCAACTTTGCCTCTTTCTCTCTCTCCAGCCTCTAGGTACACCGAACTCTCTCTCAATTTGATTATTTTGATTAGGAATTTGTGAAATTGATTATGTTTCTATTAAACAGATTAGGAATTTGTGAATTTGATTAGGATTATTGTTAATTGTGAATCTTTGATTAGAGTTTGATTAGGATTATTAAATGTTTGTGAATTTGTGATGAATTTATTTTAATTATTGATGAATAATTTGTAGGATTTGATATTGTGATGCATATTGTGATGAATTATTGATGATATTGTGATGCATAATTGATGAATTTGTGAATCTTTGATTAGGATTTGATTGTGCATTATATTGAAATTTTGATTAGGATTAGGTTGTAAAACTGTGATTAGGTTATGAAATTAGATTGATGAATTTTGTTTGTTTTGTTTTATTTAGATAATTAATAAGTTTTTTATAAAGAAGTCAGTCAGCGTAAGGTCGTCTAGTACTCCTAATTAATGTGACTGCTACTTCTGAAATGAATACTAGTTCGACTGCAACCGTTGAGAGAATGTTTTCTGCGATGAAGTTTATTAAAATTGATTTGCGTAATAAGATAGGAGATGAATATCTGAATGATAGTTTGGTGGTATACATCGAGAGGGAAATTTTTTTAAACTATTGAGAACGAAGCTATTTTACAACGTTTTCAGAATATGCAATCTCATAGGATCTAATTACCACCTCTCAGTATCAACAAATAGTACGGTACGTGTATTTCAATATTTGTAATGTTTTTAATCCTTAATTTTTAATATTTTAACTCTTTAAGATATTTTTTTGCATTACGTTGTAAAATTTTTGTTGTCACTTTTCTTTAGGAATTCGACCCCCTTCGATTGAGTTCCTAATTTCACCACCGGAACGTGGGTCACTTCTTGATTGGCTGAGTCTGCCAAGTCGTGATGAAGATTCATGAACTTGCTAGCTACTACTCAGGCTGGACGGTCCACAAGAGTATAAGACCTACCCATTGAGGAAGAATCATGGTCTAATTGTCCTTTAATTACAGTCTCAAGGAAGCTTCTTTCCCTCATATTGTTGTGCTGCTTGTGTCACTTTTTCTTTGGAACTTCTTCCCTCTGAAGTTCCTCGCAAGTTATCCTCCCTTCACTCTTAATTTGCACGGGTTGACAGATTTTATGCAGTGATTAGCTAAGAATCAGTTATTCTGAATACTCCCCCAGGCAACAAAAAAGAAGAAGAAAAAGCCAAGGATTGTCACAGGTGATCCCATGGCATCCTGTTCCCGCGGTAGGAAGATCTAATAGTTCGGGAGTCCTGCTTTTTTTTTTTTTGGTCATTCTAGAAGAGGTTGATGTTTACGTTAATACACGTTCCTACCGTAGAAAATATTTATGAAACCAAAAACTAGTAACACATAACTATTCTTGGGAAGATTACATTTTGCATCCTTTAATTACCACTTATTTTATATTTTGTACCCTAAATTATCAAACGTTATTCATTACATACAGATATACATTTTACCCCTCATGTCACAATTTATAAAATTATGCAATGTGATCCTTTTTTATTATTAATTTTAATGTTGAGATCTTAGTATATGATGCAAAGTATAAATATATAAGTAGTTTGGTGTGATGCGTCAAATTTGGTAATTTTGTGTACAGAATATACTCGAGTGATTGTCAGAGGGTGTAAATTATATAAGTTTTTTCTTATTTTTGTCTTTTTCTAGAGTAGTAAAGAGGCACCCAAAAAAAATCTAAACTAAACTAAACTAACCGTAGATGCCCTCTGGCCTCTGATAATGTTCCTTTGGGGCTTGGGCTTTTAACAGGGAGTGAAGAGGCATCGTTTGACATCCGAGGTGTCCCGAAACATGAGCAGGAGTCAATCCAGAGAAGCCCCACTGCAATTAGGCTCTTTCCTGCTATGGTCCAAATCGATTCCTATGTCTACAATTTTTGACACTATAGAAGTGAAACGGCAGCCCATTACTTCAAAAGTCGTGTCAAATGAGCTCCCCATTCGGCATGCGATAACTTCTTCAATTAGGAATTATATAAAATCTCCGTAATTGCCCCATAAAATTAGGGGGTGGATTTTAGCGTCTCATGTGCTTTGCATGCAGCCTATGCATGTCTTTGGATTTAGATAACCATAGAGGGAGTAACATCGAATTAGGCATGTTAGGCGAGTAGATCTAAAGGCTTACACAAAAGATATTGGCTACGTACGCACTGCTGATATAACCATTCAGACTGTTTCAAGTGAAACTGCTCGCTTAGAAAAAGAAAAAAAAAAAGTGATACTCTCTCTGCTCACGAGGCGTTCCGGCCCAGGGAACTTGGTCTCCGGACGCTATCCCGATGACATCCGACAGCAAAAGAAAATTACTTTTTCCAACCTTCTCCTCCTTTCTTCTGAAGGAGTATATGACAGGAGACAAATATTCTTTCCGGCAAAATATTCTTTTTAGCGCTGCTGGCATTTCTTCATTGGCTATCCGTTTTCAGTCCACAGATTTTCATTTTAGGAGAACAGCAGCTCATAATTATACGACAAAATCAATGTAAGCTCCGGTCCTGGTAAATCAATGTAAGCTTCGGTCTAAATCACGGTTAAGTCAACAGACGTAAAATAAGCGAAAATGTCCCTTTAAAATTATTTTTTTAATAAATAAATATTAAAATAGAATTTTAATAATTTTATTTAAAAATATTATTTTTTATTTTATTCTATATAAACCAAGGTTATGTTCAAACGTAGGATTTTAGAGAAGTTGTGAATTTTTATGTTGAATAGTATTTTATTGGTGTTTGTGTAAAATGGAGAGAGAAATGATTTGATGTAATTGTTTAATAAAAAAATATTAGAGTTATGTGAAAAAGTATAAAGAGAAAATTTATATTGAATAAAAAATTAAAAAATTGTTGGAGATTGTGTAAAATTTATTGTGTTTGTGTTTGAATTCTAAATATGTTCGGTGGTAGATTTGTGAAAATACTTAGGTTATGTTTGTGTTGTAAAATTTTTGGTATTGGATTTAGCGTTGGTACTGAGTTTAGTGAAAAAGTGAAGAGAGATAATTTTTTTATATTTTTTGTAATTTTTTATATTTTGTTATGGGGGAGAGAGATTATATTGTAGTATTTTAGTAGGAGTTGGTGAAATATTTTGTAAAATATTTTGTGTAAACGCACCCTTAGAATTCTGCAAAAAGTGTGAAAACGAACATATCCCAAGTCTTGTAATTTGAGTGATTTTTTAATCGATCAAGCTTGACTTGCTTTTTGTTTTTTTAGAGCTGGTAACATGCTGCGATCAAATGTCTTACTCGCGCACTAACTAATGCTCATGAAGATTTTCTAATTCACAATCTGAATTCGAAAATTACAACAGTGTTTGAAGAAGGTTTTTTCTCTTGTAGGGAGATCATAGTTTCAAAAGCACCAACCAAGGGCTTAACCTTGCTCCTCCGGGCTCCAACAAGTTTACTTGTTGTTTCTTCAATGACAAGATTAAACAAACCCTGCGCCTCTTTCTTCCCCTGCACATCTTTGATGTCTTAAAACAACTTTTTGCGCTCAACCACTCTTATCTCCTTTCTCCCTGGTAGATCTACACTCACTGCTGGATTTCAACTTTCATGTGCCTTTTTCACAACTATTTTCAGTATGGGACATCTTGCATTTGCTTCGAATGCGTGTTTTCTCCCATATTTACAAAAATCATGACAGGAACCAGTTGACGCCCTGAGATAATGAGGAGGAATACTTTCACCTCTGTTTGAAGAACTTGCTTTTCCCATAGAATTTCTTCTCAAATCGCCCTCGTTTGGCACAGTTCTTTCTGGAGTCACCGTTAAATTGACACTTTCCTCAGCCATTTCACAGGAAGGTATTTATATAACAAATCTTAGAAGAGAAAGCCCTGGAAACAAACCGAAACTATATTTGTTGATACAAAGGAACAATATCGAGTCTAAAATAAACTTAACTAAATGAACAAGATATACTTCTGGAAAAGATAAAAGGGAACATTAAATAAAGCAACACCTAGAAAGAGCCGTACAAATTGAAGATAACTTCAAGCAGGAAATACTTCCACAAGATCTTCAACCGGAAAACGAGAAGAAACAATGTAAATGGAACGTATCTTGTAGGATGTAGTGAAGCTCAAGCACACAATCAATTGTCCGCATAAAATAAGTGACAACGAGTTGTTCCAAATTCTGATGGAGATTAGAAACCAGTTGAAGTACTGGTAAAACTTCAAAAATTACAAAATATATATATAAGCTTTAAAACTGATGACACAAGTATTTCTCATGACTCTGTTCTGAAATAAATATCGTGTCAGGAACCATCCATGTTTAAGAATGAAACGAAAACTAGAAATGAGGACTATGGCAAACCAACAATATGATATCTAATTCAGAAACACGATAGAAGAAATCAAACGAGACGTAGCAATTAGAACTTGAGAACCCAACAATGTAACAACCAGACAACATAAATCATTACCAATATCTCATTATTCTCCAAACCCATTCCCACAAATAGGAAACTGAGCACAAGCCACATCATAATAACGGTGCAGAAAATAAATCAGTTACTGTGTCTCGTAGCAAGCATCAAAGAAAAGAAACCCTTTTTTTCTAAGCAAGAAAAGAAACCCTTTCAAATACCATAGGAGATAACCATTCTACAAGCAAAAAAAAAATTTGAAAACCTACGAACACTAGAAGATTATCAAAACGTACCCCGACACCCAGAATTCTTTACACACAAACTAGGGCTGAAAATCGAAAATGCGGTCCGGATCGCATTTCCGGTTCCTTTATATTAAAGGATCAGACCGCGGTCCGGTTTTATGAAATGCTGTCCGGTTTGGACCACTTTTTAAAGTGGTCCAGACCGGATTTATTTAAAAAATTAAAATTAAAATTTCGAACTGTGCAGTGCAGAGATTTTTTTTATTTATTAAAAAAAATAAAAAATTATGAAATGCGGTCCGGACCATAATTTTTTGACCCGGACCGGACCGCATTTGAAAAATTACGACCGGACCGGACCGCAAATCCGGTCCGATTTTCCGATCCGGTCCGGTCTGCGGTCCTGTTTTGTTCCGCCCTAACACAAACCCAGCACCGAAACCTGAATTTCCAGCAGACCCAAGTGTGTAAAGGGGGGAAATGAGCCGAAACGTCAAACCCCGTCTAAAATCAAGAGAGAAAATGACTTTATAGAAGGAAGGCCCAGAAATGATTCTGAAATCGCGCAGAGATACGTACCTCCTTTTTTCCGGCTTCCTCAGCTAAGCCTGCTATACAAGAAAGCCAAGAGAAGGCAAAACCGAAATAGCAGAACGAACGAATACGGCGTGCTCGATATAACGAACCACTCTTTCTTCTGTTTTTTTTTCCTTTTTTTTTCTACGGAAAACTTCCTACTAGAATAGAAGAAATATGTAGGTGGGATTCGCTTCAGAGATCGTAAGCAACTGTTTCGGTTTGTAGTACCCTTTTTTATTTTGAGGAGAAGGTTGAAAAAGTAATTTTATTTTGCTGTCGGGATGTCGTCATCGGGATAGCGTCGGGAGCCAAGCATTTCCCCCACTGCGCTCGTTTAAATTCTACTGTTGGACGAGGAAAAAGAAAAATTTCTCACGATGTTCGAACAAGGTGTCCTGTTAGCCTGGACCATCAAAGGCCAAGTGGCCCACTACCAGTACCATCAAGTTGTCAACAGAGATTACGTGACCCTGCAGGAATCCAAAGGCTGAACAGATCTGCACGCTGAGGTTCAAAGCCTGGATAAAAGCAACGTGTTCCCCATAAGAGAGGCACAAAAGTATTTGACCGCTGCTATTCCGATACTAGAAGTTAAAATAACTCCTGTTTGATTAATTTATTACTAATGTAATCCTATTGATATCATTTATTCTTATTCAAGCAGCAACACGACGGAAACCACAAACTGCACTTACAAACAATACTTGAAAATCCTGAATCATGGAGGAACTAAAGAACGTGGTCACACACGAGGAACAAACACTACGTGCGGTAAACAATTAGCGCGGGCATTTTGGGGCGAAAGCGAAAGGTCCAACGGTGTAGAGAACAAACGGGAGTTTCCCATGACTGACAAATGGCTTCTCTGGCTTGAGAAGAGAACCCTTGAGACCATCGTTGAGATTAGTCGGGATATTGCATTTGGCGTCCGGTGATGAGACTAAGGACGCCTTGCACTTGTGGGCTCCGAAGGAGGTGATACTCTTGGGTGCTGTGATGAAGAAGTAGCCGTTCTTGTCGGTCTTAGCTGTTTGGACCAGTGGGTACTTGGCGTTATTGCACTGTAGTTTTACAGTGGCACCTGCAAAACACAATGCCATAGTCAGCAGTCATATATAGGCAAGGGGAAGCGTGGTAGCACGAACATGCATAAATCTACTTTCACTTTTGGGTTCCATGACGACGCTACTCTTTGATGACACATAATACATGAAAAGAAGATAAAAGCAATTATGATAAATTATTATATGACAGCACAATACGAGATAGCTATAGCATTTGGAAAAATGTGATGATATCGTTCATGGTTCCTCTAGCAATTCATTTACGGCGCTGATACAGCAATATAGTGATTCATTTGTTTACCGCTTAACTTAAGTGAAGCAATGAAATAAATTAGTAATATAAGTCAAGTAGAGAAGAGAAAAATATGTATGTTCACCAAACACCATCTTTTGGGCCTAGGAAAAATAAAGTCGCTAATTAAGGTATAGAAGTTTGAACAAACCCAGAACCGGTGTGGCTCCCAACAGAGTGTCAACTCCAGCGTACTTGCAGGGCTTGCAGTAAACAACTCCTTGGACTGATACAAAGCTTCTCGTGACAGGAGGATATTTCGGTGGGTGGGGAATGGGAACCGGGATATCAACTGGCGGAGGCGCCGGGGTGTGAGCTGGTGGGTGACTCGGAGGGTGGCCATGATGATGATGGCCATGGTGGTGGGGAGCAGGAGAGTGAGCCGGCGGGTGACTAGGAGGGTGAACATGTGGATGACTAGGGGGAGGTGTGTGGTGGTGATAGTGGGCGTGGTGGGGCTCTGATGGTGATGGACTGGGTGCAAAGTCCAAGCCCTTTTCACCAAACACGGTGAAGCAGCTAACTAGGAGCACGGCGAGCTGCAACAGCACAAATCCTTTTGCAAGAAAAGCCATATTTTCTTATCTTTCTAGCTCAAAAGAAGCTAGTTGGGGGGGGGGGGGAGTGATAAAATGAAGGGTCAAATGATGTAATTTATAGGAGCTTAAGCCATGATTCTCTGCGGTTTATGTTGAATAAATCTTGTTTTCTAATCCGTGGGCCAGAGGCTACGAGAGAGGTACAAATAGCTACTACTTGAAATAAGAGGGGAGGTAAAGCGCTTTGGGATAGCGGCCTCCTCCTATTGTGTAATCGTATTTAAGTATGGAGTCATTGGTCCAAGCAAATGCCCCCAGAAGATCACATGCAGATGGAAAAGTTGCCAATATTTGAAAATTGCACACGTTGCGAGGAAAAATCCAGAACTTTCACATTTACCTGCTGCTTTAGGAAGAAAAAAAAACACACGAAATGGCTATCTTTCGCTACTTGGGCCTTTTTTAAAAAAAAAAATAGGAAACAGAAGTTGGATTACATGCAATATTTTTCACTCCATAAGCAGGACGATTACATGCCCGCTTAAAAGATGATGTTTGACCTTAAAAATATTAGGGTATTAAAAAGTTTATAGTGTTGAAGTTGATCAAAAATGATGTGAGATAATTTAAATAAAAATTTTATATTTATTTAGAATTATTTTATTCCTTCCAAAATTTTCATTTCCAAACATCTTAACAAATAAAAAAACAAGGCAAACAACAGCGATGGTAGAGAACGGATAAGCCGGAGGCCCAGAGGAGGAGAGATGGGGAAAAGTCAAAAAAGCAGTGGACTCGATTATATGACTACCACTTTGATAGCCGAGAGAATATGTACGTTACAAGGAGTCAGGCCCATTCTTACCTTTTTACCCCCTACCATGCTTATCCAAAGACTGCTTATTTTTTAATGACGTTGAAAGTCCTCGGAGTACAAATCTCGGTACCTGAACCGACCTCACAATTTAAATACCGGGTCAGTCAAGAACGATAACGAGAGTATTGAGATTGAAACTTGGAACATATTAGAATCTAAGCCAAAATCTTACCATCAAACCAAACCGTAGGGGTAAACTGTTTTTTCTCTCACGTAGAAATGGCAGAAGAAGTCAGGGAAAGCAGGAAGAAGACATGGGAGCCGCGACAAATTTTGTTCCATGCCGCCGAACCCTAACTCGACTTTCCTCCAGAAGAAAGGGAGCAAAGTAATAAATTAAAATTCCTTTCCAACTCTGCCTTTTTGTATTTTCTGTTATGTTATTTGCTTTCGAGTTAAAATTATAAAAAGAAGATAATTACGAGAATCTTGATTATTTCTTTATAATATTATATCCATAAATTATATTTTCTCCATTAAAAAATAAAAGTGATTTGTTAATGCTTGAAATGTCAATTTTATTAATGTAGTCACATCTTTTTTAGACTAAAAAATTGATTTTTATTTAAATTGACAAAAAAAATTAACCAACGTACAAAATGTCGAGAATCTCAAAACGAAAAACGTGTAAATTGTATTCATCCAATAAAAAAAATTTGCCTTTCAAACAATAGCATTCAAAAAAGGTTCCCTTCTTTAGAAACTTCGAGAACATCATGCAAATTATTGACTGAGATTTAAAAAAAAAAAAAAGACGAAGAAGCCTATGAGAAGCTTCCCTCTCCTCTGTTATCATACAGCTCAATCTCGGAGGCCAGAGCCCTCAGGGACGGATCTGAACCTCAACTCGATAAAGTTAATTTAATTGGGTCCAATAAAATATTCTCAGAGATTTCCGACGTTAGACTGGGAAAATATTTAACTTGAGCATGTTGAATTTTCCAACTCAACTTGGGGTTGGATCGTTTAGGCAGGGACATCTTGATTGACACGTACGTAACGGGCACGTGATAAAGTAGTACATTAGTCACCTGGAAATTAATCCTTCCCCAGTTGTAGCAAGAACCTATATATATATATATATATATTTTTACAAGTTATTAACTGGTGAAATCATTCACTGAATTTCGCCATAAATTTAATAATTTATGAGGATCTGAGCTAAGCTCTTAGCTCTATGATTCCGACCCTTTTGGAGTAAACTTCCATTATAACCATACAATAACTTTGGAACTTTTTCTATGAACGATATTAATATAGATTTAAGAGAGACTTTGACCAAATTGCATGCGATCCCCTGTTTCTTCTTCTAATATCAGAATTGTATAATTGTTTGATTCGAAAAATCACGACGCGTCCTGACCAGAAGCTTCCTTAACCTGTAAATGGGTATTCTAGATTAATCTAATACTTGGTAGAATTTTCCTCGTTATTTAAAAACAAAAAAAAATCATGGCGGTGGGAATTAGAACTTAGATTTATTATATTAATGCTCAAATCACTCGACTTCTAAGTTCTAAGAACCCGATTAAAAGTCCATGCTGACGATCAGAAAGTCCATGTGAATAAACACCAATAAAAATATTAAATGAGGATGCGAATTGATTAATTAATTAACATGGGTAATGGTCGATCTGCATGGATCCCGTGACGTTTCATTCCTCGATCTTGGCCTTTTTTATTTTCTTAATCTGTCTCACTTAAATGCTCGACTTCGAGGGTTGCGTATCAAGATGTATCACTATCGCTGCAGTGTCCACACAAGAAGCCCATCAACTTGCCCGGCAATTATTATACACGCAACTGTTTTATATTAGCGGCCAGCATGCTAATTGCAGAGGATCTGGGAAATTAGTCAATGCATGTTTTGTGGGAAGTTACGGACCTACAGTAAATTGGTACTCTGGTTGGTTTCTTCTTCTATGGGCACAGTAATAAGTTGCTAATTGGTAAGTCGTATCCATTGACTCTGATAAACTGTCTTTCGCTGTAGGAAGAGTACGGTTTAACCTCTTTCATCTTATCGTGGTGTGTTGCCTAGATTGACCTGCTAATGTTGCCTATAAGCTCATGTAATAATCCCCAGAGTTCATAACTTTGTTAATTGCCAAATCTTGGGAGAAAAACAGAGCTTTATGGGGTGCAAAGCATTGGACCACCCTGCTGGCCTGCCCGATCGTTACGATGAGACATGCCATGCAGTCATGCAGATCATTCCGCTCGCGTTTGCCACTGAAAGCCGGTCCATGGCTCAGAGCAGTGAACAGAGGCGGATCCAGCCAGGGGCAGTGGGGGGCGGCCGCCCCCCATTGCCTGAATTCCTTTGAAGAAATTTTTTTTTGTTGTTTTTTTTATATGGGCCGCCCCCCTTTGAAGCAGGCCCAACCTTCTGACCCAGCCCTCCAGGCTCCAGACTTCCCATTAGTTGACGCCCAGGCCCGTAAAATCAAAGGCTTAGGCCCATGCGCCCAGGGCCGACCCTTTTTAAAAAAGTCAGCAGCCTATGCTGATTAAAAAAAAAAGGGACGGTGAAACGTGCTTCACCCTGCGAATTCCCCCCACCCCACCCCCAAAAATTCCCCCCTTTCTCACTCTCTCTGCTCTCCCTCCCGACGCCAGCAAGCCCTCTGTCCCTCTCTCTTCCTCACTCCGCCGTCGTCCACCAGATTCTCCTCAAGCCCTCTCCGCCTCTCAGCTCTCTCACTCTGCCACTCTCTCTGCCTCTCGGCCCAGACTCTAGAGTCCAGATTCCAGACGCCCTCTCGGCCTCTCCTCGGCAGCTCGACTCCTCCCCTCTCGGCTCACTTCTCACTTCTCAGTCTCTCCTCCTCCACACCGAACCAAGGTCACCACGCCACACGGAGCCACGGCCCACCGGTAACTCTCTGGCGGTCTGGCCTCTGCAGCTCTGCTGTTACACTACTCAAGTTTTCAACATTAGTTTTCAATTAGTAATTTATAGTTTAGTTTTCAATTATTAATTTATAGATTTGTTTTCAATTAGTAATTTAATGTGATGAATATGGGAAAAACATGTGTAGATAGTGGGAAGAAAAGACGGAGGTGGGGGTGATTTATTATATCCCCTGGTTCCTGGAGGCTGGAGCAATACTGATTTCTTGCACATGAATTGTGGAGGGGTGATTTATTATTCCGCATTTGGTGTATATTGTTCCTATTTTTGCCTTGTTGTATGGTGAAAATTCGGGGTTTCCTCTTACTTTTTGCATTTCCTTTCACTTTGATGTCTAAACTTTGTATATATGCCAATGTCCATATCCAGCTTGTTTTTACACAGTTTCTGTAAGTAACCTAATGACAATCTGCATGTGCTGCACGTTAATGTACTGACTCCTATTTTTACCTTTGGGTTGTGCTGTTCTGTGAGCAGCAGGAGTATTGCTCTTCGAATGCTTTATAGTTACTTGTTTAATGGGTCTACAAAATGGTACATCAGACAGTCAGGTGGGCTTGAATTGATAATCTGATGGACGTTTTGTATTTGTACGGATGTGATGTAGCTTTATGAGCAAAGCAGGCCCTGTGGATCAGGTTTTTTGTCTATACCATTCAGACAATATCTGGAAGGAGTTTTACTACATATCCAAATTTACATACATACATGAAAGACAGATTTTGCATTTTCTAGGATCCACAGATTTAATTGGAAGGGCCTTTTTATTTTATGGTTTATAGCATCTTAGCTTGAAGCTTGAAGGGCTTCATTTTCTGTAGGTAATGCAAAATCGGTTGGGAGTTTGGGAGACTGATGGATCCTTGATGCACTTTTTAGTTATGTTTGTTTTCTGTTACCTTAGAAAGGTAGTCTTCCCCAAATCTTTGTATGTTAAGAACCTTCAGTTTGCTTTGACATTTACCACCATCAATTTATGGTTAGTATTTCTTACAGCATTTATAAACTGGGTAACCCCGAGTTGATGATATTGGCTGTTATTTGGTTTTTCATGTAAAGATACTATTCAAAACTTATCTCAGTCACTGGGACAGGAGGTCTTTGATTGTTATTAATCTGGTTGTGAATTTGTTTGTGAATTATAGAAATTGTATTATGGTTGTGAATCTATTTGTAAATTTTGTTTTGTTTTGTTTTGTATAGATAATGGATAAGTACTTAATAAACATTACGACATTGGTGGTAAATGTCTACACTTTATTTGGTGCAATTATTTGAACTCAAGTTGATGTGTTTCCTTTAGAATTTTGCCCCCCTTCCCCGGGAATCCTGGTTCCGCTACTGGCAGTGACCCTGGGGCACGTAGCTTGTACTAAAAAAATTCCAGATATTTGACAGGCCTTGAGAAATTCTCAAAAATAAAAAATACTGCGACTTTAAACTTCAATGTTCATTAACTGCTAAAAAAAATCAAAGATAATAATGTTCATAAAGATTAACACAGTTTCTTTCGCTCCATTTCCACGTCCCTCCTATCAAAATATTATTCATAATGGAAAATTCACTATCCCATTAAACGCGATTTATATTATCTCCATCGTTCCTCTGTTTCCTTTTATTTTCTTGTTTATTATGAAAGGAAGCCAAAAAATTTGCTTCCCTTATGGCGTGTTTCCTGGCATGTTTCACATTCCAATACACATTTCTTGGTTTTACTAATGTGGGGTCAACTCAAAGAGAAGATGCATATGCAAGAGCATATTCTTTGAAGTGATTTAAGAAAATATTCTATTTGCAGATATATTCCAGTTCTATCATCTATGTGAAAAGCTAACATGGGCATTGTCGGTGCAGAGTAAAAACATACAGCTCAAGCTTAATGTCAAGATTAGACAAACTATTTCAAGCATCCTATGAATATTTAGCTTGAAATTTTGAGGATGAAACCATTGTGAGGTGACCCCCACATCATGATGGGGACAGGGGGAAAGTGAGTTTGAACAGTGCAGATAGGCCCTCACCGACATTAACTCTGTTTTTTGACCAAATGGGTAACCACCACAATCTGTGCTATCGACACTAACACGAGTTTTGGAGATCAAATTTGATGATAAATCTGCCCTACCACCTATCAATCCCACAATACCTTTTGTTGACATCTTGGATCTTATAATGAATGCCCTCTCTTTTTATTCATAAAAAAAATGCCCTCTTTTCACTTAGCCCAAAACCATGCCTTCTTTGCATAATGTAAAGTGGAACAGCAAATCAGCAAGAGCCGTAATCTTCGTAGCTGTTTATTTTTCCATTTTTTATTTTCTTTGGGTGGAGAGACGAGCTCCCTATCCCACCCATGTGAGTCTGACAATCCTCAAGAACCCTGAATTCCAATCCCCATAAAATCTCTCTCGATTCTTACAAATATTCTTGTAATGCCCGAGTCATTGGACTCTTAAACTTGTGTTAGGATATTACTGATATTACTGACCTTATCATAATTTTACCTCAATGGCACCATGTGGGAATCCTCTTAAATTAGAGGTTACAATCGGAGTTTATAGTTAATGCACCAAATCGCCAACTTGCATACAGTTTGCGTCAGTCAATGATAACGAAACTGTGATTTCACACCTACACATACACTGCATATAACTTATAAGAGGGCGTGGTCTTTGAAATCAGTAGGAAGTTCCCGCACATCTTAAGCATGATCTTTTCAGACCAGAAAGAATAGATATCACAACCCACCAAATCCAAGTTCCAACGACGTGCAACACCAAGCCGAAGCCTAAAAAATAATACCATTTCATTCCAGTATTCAACATCCGAGTGCAAGGTCCAAACTAAAATATTCAACTTGGTTTTCTCTACCCCTTTATTTATTTATATTTTTGAGTTGCATCTTCTAAACTTTCCACACCTTTAGGGAATTTTGCAACAGAGAGTGACCGCCAGGAAATTTTGCAAGACCAAGGAATTATTCTCTATGTATAACAAACAAGAACGTTTATCTGAGAACCCACCTTTAACTCGAGGACGGGCTGGTACGGACTGCCTGCTATGTTAGGCCTCGGCCCAGGCATTGCCAAGTCAAGAAAAAGATGAAGCCCAAAATTTGAGAACTGGCCCCGACCGGCCTGAACTAGGTAAATACAAGCAGAGCCAGACTAGTAATGGAAATTGAAAAAGAGGATTCTTTCACATGTAAGTGTGAGAGGGAGAAAGAGAGAGAGAAGCGGGGACTTTAAACAAAATTCATCTAGATAGAGCCGAATATGAAAAACAAATACAAAACATGGCGCCTGAAAAAGCCACATTATGGTTTTTGTTTCTAGGTCCTCAGAACCTCTCAAATGGATGGCATTAAATCTACCAAGTTTCCAAAAAGCCAAGCTGTGAAAGCTTGCGTCTTTCTGCTAAAGTGCAATAACAGTTTATAACAAAAGAACTAAAAAAAGAAACACAACTATGCCTGATATGACGAGCGAAAATCTGCTTCTCGCTGCAGCACCTTTGAGGCAAAAACTTCTTGAGATATACGGTTATGATCTGCACTCACCAAGTCGACGATGTCATCGCAATTGTATTTTGATATCATGACGCAAATGAAAACAAATCCACATGGAAAATACCTAATTTTTTTTATTTGTTACTTAACATCTTGCCAAATGAGACAGTATAATTAGAGTAACAACTAATCTATGCAATGACATAAACTTCAAAGGAAGCTTCTAAACGGATACCTAACGGTCCTAAAACACGACAGAAGACTCCGAACACTCTGTGGGGAGGGGCAAATGTAGCTATGAACACATGCATAACAAAAGATGACATAAAATCCAGAAAGTTCAATCAATGCGGGAAATTTTGAATCTGATACAGACACGGGGAAAATTGCCATCGCACCTGAACAGTCTTTGAAGCTTTTGCAATATAGAGCTATTCACTTACAAAATGTTATAACTTGCTTCTTTGAAGCTTTTGCTATATAGAGCTATTCGCTTACAACTTGGTATAACTTGCTATATAGCGCGCTTGGGAGAAAAGGCTACTGCACTCATCGTGTGCAGAATTATTGACCCTACAAGTGATCCTTCTATTAGGAGGGTTTTTTTTTTCTTTGCGTGGGGGTGAAGGGCAATTGTTTTATGCATGCACCAAGTAATGAATGCGGCTGACGACTCTTGAACCTAAAATCAAACCCTTCTGAAGGGAAGGACATGCCAATTACTCATGTATCTTCAAAATTTTGCTCTTAAAACTCATACACCTTGTCTACCAGCTTTTTAAATTTGCTCAGTGGTCGTCACTGGCTATGATAGCAACAAATGAAAGCCCTATTAAAAAACATAAAATTAAAGAAAACTGCACTAAATGAGATCGCCATAATTCCATTAAACAAGATTCCAATTAGGACAAGATACACTATAATCCAGACTACTTTTTCTTCCTTTTCCCCCTTTCTCTTAAATAGCCCATTACTGAGAGTTCAAGTAAAATAAACTATTCACTGTCCCACCAAGAGGAACTATCCACTACTACCTAGCTATGGGTTACACCCAAAACTAGCCTTACAGTACAGGTAAAATACACGACACAAAATACACAAAGAATTCCACGACCTACACTAACCAATTCTGAAAATACCACATCCACGGTGAAAAAAACCTCATAATTAACCCAACGTTCATCCCTCTATTTTGAGCCGCCAACAACAACAGAACACAAAACTCATGTTCACCCTTCTCACGGTGAAAACAACCTCACAACAAAGTAACCCCAAGTTCATCCCAATATTTTGAGCCACCACCAACAACAGAGCACACAACTCATGTTCTCCCTTCTCATGCTGCATGTCTTCAATTTGACACAGGGAGACGACTATAACAGGTCCAGTTTCATCAGGGACAATCATGGTCAATACTCCTGCTCATCTAAGGACTAGCAACGGCCTGGAAGAACCACCCAAAACTTATCCATTCAGGTTAACAGCATTGAGTCCTGATTGAGCCAACAATGTTAGTAGGGGCGGGCAAAAAACCCGAGACCCGACAACCCGAACTGGCCCGACCCGTTTCCGACCCGATCGGGTCGGGTTTACATACAAATAAAAATCATTTTTTTAGGTTCGGGTATATAAAGAAGCCCGAAATTAAACCCGACCCGACCCGACAATATAATGGCCTCAACTCGTGACCCGCTTTTCCCGACCCGGACCGACCCGATATTTTCGGGTTTATACGGGTTCGGGTTTCCTCATAAATAAACCCGATATTTTCGGGTCGGGTTCGGGGCAGGGCAAACCCGAACCCGGTTTGCCCACCCCTAAATGTTAGAGCCCAAAACCAAAGAAGTGTAAACTTCACATATACAACCACTGTTTGGTTGCAAAGAATGAAGTAACTTTCACTTTCCCATATTTTCCACTAGACATAGCAGCAGGAATAATTAATAGCTAACACAACCCCTTGATCCTAATTCTCAACAAAACAAAGGCGCTAACATGAGGCCCCTAATGCTAATAATCAACAGGGAAATCCCACATAAAACACTACACAAATGAGCCCACAGATTTCTTAGTTTTTACTCTCTATGCAAGCCCAAAGATTTCTTAGTTACCACAATAAAGCCCAAAGATTTCTTAGTTACCACAATAACATGCTAATCATCAACATGAAATCAGCCTTTCATAACCGCAAGATAGATATCACTATGGTGTTACTGCACACATCCAGATAAAAAGAGAAGAATAATACTCTCCTCAAGCGAATATCTCAACTCCAAATTATAATCTAAACAACCAAAAACAGACTACCTATACAAAGAGACATCCAAGAAGAGTAAAAGACAATCTAATTTGTAGGATCAATTTTAGGAGTGATCTTGACAATCTTCTAGAGGAAATAAGAAACAAGGGCGAATAAAACAGAAAAAGGAGCCATAAATAGAGTTCCATTTCGAATTTAGTAGATAACATGGATTGTATGTCTCTATAGGTATAGTAATTCTATGTCTCGTGCACATCTAAAATATTGAAACAACAAGCCAAGTAACTTTCATTTGATAGAGGTCATCCAACTTTTTCTCGCCCCACTTGGTTTGTTGTGGTGGGGAGAGAGAAAGAGAGGGGGGTGTTCTACTTCAATAAAATGGAGAATTATTATGTTAATGCAACTTTAAGCAAAACAGGTGTTTCTGATTACTACTGGGAAATGCAATGAGTGACACCTTAGAAGAGATTGCAAAATATGATGATTTCAAATTTACCCTGACTCCCCCAATCTCCATGTTAATGGTGGTAAATGTGCTTCACAGATATTTCTTGAAATACTGCAATTTCAAAGTACTGTCAGCTTTTTGAACTTGTTCTGTCTACCTATTCTATAGAAGCTCCTATTGGTCGAATTTCAACATACGGGCTTGAACTCATCTCTGCATGCAATAACTGCAATTTTATCTAGAGGTCTTGTGCATCTCGACATGGAGGTCCACAAAGCTCGTGAGATTGACTTTTTTCAGATTTTATATCTTTTTTCTTGTCAGGATGATTTCTGATTTCAAAAGATGAACTACGAGTTTTCCAACCTTAAAGATTTGGAACATTCTAAATATTCTGCAAGTTATATTTTCACTAAATTGGTGCAATCCTAAGGATCTTAATTTGAAGTTCATTAAACTTACGGAATCGTTGGTGCTATTTCTATGCCTCATCGAGAGATTTTCTTAATTAATTAACTGGTAAAATCCCAGACTATGTTGGGGATAACTCTTAAACTATGGTACTTCCATAAAGAGATGCTATATTTTCACTCACAATGCAGTGAGGGAATTTAAACTACCAAGCTTGTACTCTCAAGAAAACAGATATATAGCAAGTGAATTGACCTGAAACCTTTGCCGTTTAAGCTTGAGCATCAACCACCTTAACTTCCACATCATCTGTAGTACCATTGACATCCGCACCCTCGGCACCCTCGGCTGGTGGCTGAACCTGCTCATCCTCTGGCAGGGGTTCCTCCACGTAATCATTCTCAAAGGCATCCGGGGGCACCTCATAGATCCTGACCTGCGGTTTCGATGGGTCCTTCACGAGCACATACTTGCCCTCATTCAATTTCATGCACAGGTCCACAATGGACTTCACAATCCCCCACATATTCGAAGTGTTCAGATTAATCTGAGCTGCAAACTCCCTTGGCTTGTACCCAACTACAGCCAATATCGCATGGTTGAAATGATCACGAGGATGGACCCGTGAAACATATCCCAATTTCATCAAATCCGCGCCTGCCAACAGAGCTTGAGAGGTCCATTTTGCCAACTTGTTCGCGTTGTTCTTCAGCTCCGTGGCCAATACGGCACCTCTTTGAGTCTCAAGCTTCTGTCTCCAGTCAACACCGGAGTATTTAACGTCAAATTCATTGAGAGCATTGAGGGTGAGGAACGACCTCTGCTTGTTAACCTCGACCACGCTCTGGACCTCGCACCGCGCCACCAAGTACATGTCGTTGTCAAGCTTCCACCGCCTGTACCTGTATGCCACGGAAGCCACCTCTTCCCCTTCATTTGCAAAGGGATTTGGCTCGTCGAAGGTCACCTCGTTCCCATCCCTAATCAGAACCTGCTGAGAGAAATTTTGGTTGATGTAGGCGGCCTCTACGCTAAGCGAATACGCGGAGTTGATATCGTCCTTAGCCTCCGGCAATGGCTCCTGAGAGGTCTCGTGCACTGAGAGCAAATCAAGCTGCGAGCCGTCCCTTTTGTCGAAAAACAGCTTGTTTCCCACCCTCTGAACAACAATGTCCCAGGAATAAACCGACCTTGGCGCGCACATGAGAGTCGAGAGGATTGCATCGGTGGCGAAGACCGTGGCCTTGTCCTCGTTAGCAAGGCGGCGGATGACAGGGTCGTCCGTAGTGGTAACCTTGAAGAAATTGCGGTTCTTGAAGCGCTCGAGACGGCGCTCGTTCTTCGGAGTGACGCGGTCATAGGAGCGATCATAGAACTCGAGCCCTCCGCAGAGGAGGAGGTCCTCGGGCTCGGGGACGGAGAAGGAGAGCTTGGAGAAGGTCGAGAATGGGATCTGGTCGAGCATGTTCCACTCGGGCTGGATATCAACCGAGGACTTGAAAACGGCAGCCTCGCGGCGCGGCTGGTTGGCATTTGAACGGTTCATGTGGTAGAGCCGGTCGCGGCGGGCACGCTCCTTCTCGGCCTCGCGCTTGCGAGCCTCGACCTCCTCATCGCGCCGCTGGGGGAGCTGGCGCTGCTGCTGGAACCGCCATTTGGGACCGAATCTTGGCTTGGGGGGAGGCTTGCTGTCGACGATGCGGAAGGAGGAGTCGTCGTCCGCGGAGGGAGGGAACGACTCGTCGTTGGAGAAGTCGAAGACAGAGTCCGATGGGTTCTTGGGCCGCCCCGGGTTATTGAAGTTGCGGGTCCAGTCGGCAATCCGACCGAGCTTGTCGGAGCGAGAGAAGGGGGCGAAGGGAACGTTCAGAGGGAGGTTGTTGCCGGAGGCGGCAGTTGTGGCAGTGTTAGTAAAATCGGGTGGGCCCCAACCTTCAGGGTTGAAGGGGACCGATCCGATTTCGAGCCCTCCGACCATATTCAGTTTCTCCGATGAAAAGATATCGAAACCCTAGCAGACCAAAACAGAAACCTTAAGCGAGATAGAGAACGAAAGAAAGAACTTGACTTTTCTTTCTCAAATACAAGAAACTAGGCATAGGCAATACCGTGATTTTCTAGCTGTATGGAGATGCGCACTGGAAGAAGACTACTTGGGGGGCGCCGAACACCAAAAGTGAAGTAGCATCCGCCTGTTTTTCGTCTTGGGTTTTTTTTTGGGATTGGATGGGGGAAACGGGAACTAAAACCCTAGCTACAGGTTAGTACAATACTCTCAATTGTGGCCATTGATGAAATTATCGGTGCCATTATGCCACAAAATCAATCCATGTGAAAAATAAGATGTGTTTAAATCAATCCATTTACTCTCTTGACGCGGTTACTTCTTTCTTCTTCGTTCCTTTTCAGTTCTTTTATTTTTTATTCTTTAGAAGCAGAGCATAGCCTTCGAGCTCTTAGAAAATTGGGGCCTTTCTTCTCCTCCATGAGCATTTTCTGTAATAATGCCAAAAATCACTAATAGTCGGAGCCGATCAGATTTGAAAATGAATAAGAGAGAAGTAACGTCAGATGTGAAAATTTTGGTGTCTAAGTTAGATCTCAATTGGAGAATTTAGTGTTAGAAAAGCAATTAAACTTAGAGCATGTTCGTTTCTAAAAGTATTATAGAATATAATATAATGTATTCAACAAACAAAACGAAGTACATGTGTTTCTGTGCTTTCATCATAGCATCTACAAAATTGGTCGGAGCTTTCCTCACGAGGATTTTGAGGAAGTCGCTCGACAGGATGCCTGTGATTAGCGTCATGAGCTTGACCTCATTGGTAGCCTGGGAGACCGTGACGACCTCATGATTGAAGCGCACTATGTGTCTGCTTAGGATTTATTTAGGGTTCTATTTGACGCTGAACAAATATGAAGTCGGGCATTTGATCGGCCGATTGGATATGAAATGGCTTAGGAACTGCGTGCCAATGGTGTCAAAGTCGTTAATGGTTCCAGCCGGTAGACCAGAGAACCATCGTTGTGCTGATCCTGTGAGAATAAATGTGAATGCACTGCAGAGGATGAGATCTGCATATGACTGGACGTGCATGTGCAGGAGGAAGATCTCCTGGTGATCGCATGGGTCACCAGTCGTTGAACAAATCTATCTGGGGTGGTCAGAAGCGTGTGGGCAGTGGGCATGTGAGCACCTTCAACGTAAAGGAGGAGCTGCTGACGTTTGCTAGAATGAAGGAGTCGTTGGTCTTAAGGTTCTCCACTTTGTTCAGCTTTTGTTTGAATAGTCGGATCTGCTCTGCTTGTCCGATCATCTACTCGTGGAGTGTCGAGTGGTTGTCTATAGTTTCTTCATGTGAATAAGACATATGTGAACATAGAAGGGTTGGCTGGAGGATGTTGTGGTGAACGTATAATGTTTGGAACAAAGAGAGGGGCCAACTGATGATGCCAAAAATCACCAATAGCCGGAGCCGATTAGATCTGAAAAGGAACAAAGAGAGGGGTGGCGTTGAATGTGGAGACTCTGATGCCTAAGTTAGATCTCAAAGTGAGAGTTTAGTATTAGAGAATTAATTAAACTTAAGAAGATATAATGAGAGTACCTATCTTTTGTAGAAGGGGGGCTAGAGTCCCAAAGAGAGTCTTATGGTATGAGCTTAAAAACTCTTTATCTTACTTGGAGTCCCAAAGCCTCTTGGATCCTTGTCTTACCTGGAGTCCTTATCGTTTGGATCATTGTCTTATGGTATGGGCTTCAGGACTCCTTGCCTTACCTGAAGTCCTGAAGCCTCCTAGAGTTATAAATAGATTAATTTATACATATGCAGATTGAGGTTCTAAAAGGCGTATGTGGCCTTGGATGAGACTACAAATGGGCTAGTATAGCTCAACGGGCTAGGTCGGTCACATTATGGCCCATCAATTTGTTGTCTCTATGACCTTTTGCTTTTGAGTTATTTGATTCCTTGTTTTGCTGATTGTTCGTCTCCTACACTCAAAATTTTGAGTCTATGATGACATGAAATTGAAGAAACATTAAGGGAAAATACACTTTGCACCCCTAAACTATGAGGTGTCTGACACTTTGCACCCACTTGTTTTGATTTCGTGACATTGAGCTCACGATCTTCTGATTTTCATTGATTTGTACCCCAAAGCTGATTTAGCCGTTAATCTAGATGGTAATTAGCCCACGTGCGTCACTTGCATTTTTTTACTCTATTTTACCCTCCTTTTCATTTCAATTCTTCCAGACCTCAATCCTTTTTTTTTCTCCGGTTTACCATCCTCCATCCCCGTTGGCTTCTTCCAAGGACTCGCCAGCCTGTAGACCTTGAGCTTCAGCCAGAACTTGAATCTTGCACCCTAGACCATCCCCACTAAGTTGACTCAGGAGATTAGCCTAGTCAAACTGTATGCCAGCAATGCCAAAGTTATTGGGTCCTTGTCGAATATCTTCTTCTTCCCCATGTTTTCTCTTTCCCTCGAATCCCTCTTCTTCAATTTGTTTTGTAAACATGTTGAAGGCCCAGCAGAACAATGGCATTGTATCCAAAAATGAAATGGAAACACAACAAACTTCTTGTTTGTACAACTCACACTGACTCAAACAACAGTTCTGCTCCAATGAAATGGCCAAATAGTTCCATTAGTCTTTAATAAAACAAAAGATTGATGAGCAGAAAAGAAGTAATAGAGATTGGTGAAGAATATTTTCATTGAATTGAACTAGATTGTAAAACGTATACAATAATGAATACATACACTTGAGATCCTAACAACTTTACTATATTATCAGGCATATTCTCAAGCACCTAACGTGGGTAACAATTTTAGAAACAATAAAATGGCAATTTGTTATACAAAAGCTGCCAAATATTACAACAACACCCAAATAAGACAATGTTTGTTTGGGGGAAGAATGTGATTCTGCAGTGTTATGGCTTTGGCTTGTGTAGATAAAAAATGACGAATGTGATTGTGCCACTCCATTTGCCCTCAAAGATGCTGCCAAAAAGAATGGAATGTTGCTTCTTTATGGAGAAGGTATGTATCCTTTACTGCACTTAATCAGGCGTGGGGAGAGCACTCGGTCAGGTGTGGGTAGAGCAGATTCCCTCACTGATCTTCTGTAAGAGCACCCTTGGGCCGTGTGATTCATAGGTGACGACATTGCTTGAGGTCGAAGCGGCGGTGGGGTATCCGAGCAAGATGGCGAGTTCCTGGCAAGGTAACAACGCTTGAGCCGGTTGGAGTTCCATTTCCTGCGATTCACAAGGGAAGATTATCACTGTGGAAGGTAAAACGTAAAAAATTGCAAGTGATGCAAGTGGACTAGATTAACAGCTAAACCGACTTTGGGGTGCTAATCGACGAAAATCAAAAAATCGTGGGATCAATATCACGAAATCAAAATAAGTAGATGCAAAGTATTAGACACTCCAGGATGCAAAATGTATTTTCCCCACGTATTAAATAAAAAGAGAGAAAAGGAAAACACCTTTGAGTAATCCTTTCTATCTGCCTCCTTCATTTTTCGGGATGAACAGAGATGAGAAACTTTTTTCATAACCTAAGAAGTTGGCCCAACAAATATATAGGTGGTCATTTGGGCCTTTTTTGCGTTCTAGGACTCTTTGGTGGACTATTTCTCCTGTCGAGAAAGAGTCCGTCTCATTCCGTCTTCAAATATGGATGGTCTTTCTTTTTTCTTCCATTGGGCCTTGCTTTGGGTTTCCAACATAATGCCGTTAAAAAGTATTCTCATTTTGGATTTGATAATTGATACTAGGAGCCCATCCATTTTTCAACCTTCTTCAGCTCAGTTTTTTTTTTCTAAATAAAGATTGCATTAAAACAGAGCCGACAATTCATGGGGAAAATTAAGGATTGTCGCTCGAGAGAATAGAAACAGGGATACAAGAGAGTGGGAGATTCCCCACTAAATTTTCAGTACAGGCCCACTTTGCCACACTATGAGCAAATTCATTAGCCTCTCTTTTTACATGAGTAAAGACCCAGTGCTCGTTAGAATCAGCTAAACAATGAATGACATCCACAATAGCAGCAATTTGCCAGGCCGCATCAGCTCTGTCATGTCTAATAACATCAATGACCAATAAAGAATCCCCTTCCAGCAAGATATGAGGGTTAGGAAGAAAAAAAAGCCTGTTGAGCAGCATGAAGAACTGGCCATGCCTCGCCCACAAGTGGACTGCATGGAGGTAACCTCTTAGTTCGAACAAAGAGGACATGACCTTATGAATCCCTACAGACAGCAGCTGCAAGAGAAAAGGTTGTACGAATAACAATGTCAAAATTAATTTTCCAAGAATTCATAGGAAGGGGATGCCAAATTGGGGTCGGATGAGGAGCGGGATCTTGCCAAGCAGCTATTGTCTCGAAATAGCGGCGGTGGATCAACCAAATGAGAGCAGAAACGTCCAGCACTCCCCCATGGTGAAAAATCCGGTTTCGAAAAAACCAGATAGAGTCAAATAAAATAGCTGCAAATCGGGTGAAGTTATGTTGTTGATCCAACGAAAGATTGAGCATGCGGACAGGTTTGAGAATGATCTGAATCCAGTCCGAAATACTCTGGGCAAGGATATGTGGAATAGCAAGCGGCCAGGGGGCCTCCTTCCAAGCAATATGCGCAATTGGACATTCAAAAAAGAGATGAACTAAAGACTCTCCTTCATGGTGGTAAAACCCACAAATGTTATCATTTAAAGAACGATGAAGAGATCGCTCAATGTTAGACTTGCACGGTAGACAATTCCAAGCAATTTTCCATAATAGCAGCTTGAGGCGATCTTGCAAGGGAACACGCCAAAGGCATTTCCAGTTAACGTTAAGAATGGTGGAAGAACTGCGATGTCGGTGGTTTGCAATGAGGGCATAAACAAACTTCAATGAAAATTGACCATTACTAGAGGCTGTCCAAATCAGAGTATCAAGATGGTTGGCCCGAGGAGCACGAAAAGATAGAATAGCTTCAGCATCCTCATCACAAAACATGGACCGAATCAGATTAGTATTCCAAGAGTTAGAAAAGGGGAGAGTGAGAGAATCAACCATCACCTCCGCATCTAAGATGGGAGAACTCGATCTTGGAATCAACCATCACCTTTTTAGCTCAGTTGTTATTCTTCTATGTTGTCCTTACCGACCCAATCGACCTCCAAGAATCCTGGATAGAAAATTTGTGACAGAGAAATTGCTGAAATGAAGTGCCTTATGTTCATCTTTCTTATATATTTTAACCCTATTTAGCTCAGTTGTTATTCTTCTATGTTCATCTTTCTTATAATTTTAGCATAAGATCAACCACTCCAGTACTCAGAACAATGTCATTTAGGTCCCTTGCGCGGGGTTTTCAGTAGCATACATCTTTTGGGTTTCCTATATGATTTTTGTCCTGTTTATAAAAAATATAAAGGAGAAGTATCAAACTAGGGATGGAGAACAAAGAAAGAGGAAGAGATTTAATGTAATTTGACTTGAGGAGGTTACATTTAATGTATTCAGATTCATTTAACTTGTACATAAGATGGTGTATTTATAATAGGAAAAAGACCAAAGAGATGAGTACAAGACAAGATATATACGTCCATGTGATTTTGAACCATGAGTAGTCGCATGTTGTCAGTTGTCTAACCTAAATCAGGCAACTTTCACTCTCGAGCAGAGATGCCTCAGCTGTGAGCTAAACCGATCCTATCATGAATTCACATCTCCTTCAACGGCTTCATTCATTCCTTTTTCTGCTAATGGCAAACTCCTCGAACTATATATGACACTTGCAACACCTAAACAGAGTGCATTTGATTTCAAACTACCCTTATGCAATATTGCTAATTTGAGATACGCCATATAATTTTTCAAGAAAAGAAAACGTTCCAAAACTTCCACAAAATGTTTCTACCTAACAGTCATAAGTTCTTCATTCATTCATGTTAATATATTACTATGTATAGGTTACCCTCTCTTCTTATAATTCTCTCACTTCTTCTATAAAAGGATGAGTCATTGTACACTTTATAAATATCTCAAAATATACAAAACATTCTTCATTATAATTGTCTTTTCCCTTATTTCAACATGGTATCAGAGCTATTTTTATCTTGTGGCTCAGGCTGGCCAGCACTCTTGTTGGTTCAGCTCGACCTAGTTCATGAATAGTTTAGTTCTTTTATTAATTTTTTCATGTGTCTTCCGGCGCCGGTCCGACATCTTCTCTCGGGCCTTCCGGCATCCCTCCGATGAACTTCCGGCGATCTCCTCATTCCTGTCATCTTCAGGTTGTTGTTTGCCTTTCCCCGGCCAAATTTCGGCAATCCTCTTCGGTCATCGCCGACGATCTCCCTATTTTGATCATCTACATGCTGCTGTTAGCCTTTCTTCGGTCAGATTTTGGCAATCCTCACCGGTCATCTTCAGGTTAATGTCCGCCCTTCTTCGGCCAAATTTGAAAGACTCTTTCCGGCCATCTTCAGATGACAGTCCGCCATTCTCCAGTCATTTTCAGGCAACTTTTCCCCCTTCTTCGGCCAGGTTCCGATGATACGCTCTAAGCCTTTTGTTTATAGATTTTTGGTGACTCCATCACCGGTCGCCGCCAACCACCATCTCCAGTCACCGTCCTCCTCATCTCTGGCCATCTCTAGGGCCCGTTCGCCCTTCCGATCATCTTGAGGGGATCATCGACCGTCTGTCCCGTCTCCAGTAATCTTCAAGCGATCGTTCGCCCCCTTTTCGGCCATCTTCAGATGACCAATTGTCCCATCTTCGGCCATCTTTAGGCAACTGTTCGTCCCCTTTCCAGCCATCTTCAGGCGATCGTTCGCCCTCTCTTCGGCAATCTTCATGAGACCATTAGTCCCCTCTTTGGCCATCTCCAAGCGTCCTTACTCGATATATCCAGTATTTCGGTCACCGTTCGTCGGATTTTGTGACATCGCCCTGTGAAGCGGATCTTGTCTCTGCCCCGACCCCCATCAGATCTTGTGTCGCCGCCTTGTGCAGCGGATCTTGTCTTTGCGTCTATCCCCGTCGGATCTTGTGTCGCCGCCCTGTGCAATGGATCTTGTCTCTGTATTTCGATTTCTGGTCTGTTAATACCTTAAATCGATTTCTCTAGCTCTCTTTCTTTGGGTTCTTTAATCTCATTCTTTTTCTAAAATTCGAGTCTCTGTTCTTGTTTGGTGGAAAGAACACCTTGTTCTGAAGTCTCATGCGCCACTTGGAGGCTAGCTCACACTCCAGCCTGTTTTCGTCTCGTTCCAATCCTATTCCGGCCCACCACTGGTCCAGCCCAAATCATAGGTCGGTGACCCACCACCGGCCGCCGTCCGACGGAGCTCTGGCACCCACACAGTTTTTCGCGCTCGTTTCAACCGTGCTCTCTGATATCTTCACCAAGACTCATCCTCCTGGAAGTCATCAAGATTTAGTTGGCAAACTCAAGTTAGCATCTTCGCTCCCACCTTGAGTTTGAGGGGGTGTTAGTATATTATCATCTATAGGTTACCCTCTCCTCTTATAAGTCTGATTAGTACAGGTTAACCTCTCCTCTTATAATTCTCTCACTCCTTCTATAAAAGTATGAGTTATTGTACACTGTATAAATATTTCAGAATATACAAAATATTCTTCATTCTATGTGTCTTTTCTCTTATTTCAACAATTCAAACATGTAGGCTCCAGGCAGGCCTCTATGGATTTTCGTGGTTTTATATATTTCACGTACGACATGCCTTATAGTCACCGATTGCCATTTTTTCCACATTAATTGACCATTCATATTCCAAGACTACTTTCCACATATATAGCGAATGGGAGTTTTCCATTAATTTCCATAATGTAAACAATTTCGCTATGAAGTATGTGAAACATTCAGCTTAATTTCAACAAAATATATACATATGGGAAATTGCTGATTGCGGCTACCAATTATTTTTCTTCTGCAAAAGCCGGTTTCACAGAATTCTACTGCCATTTTTTCTATACTGACCATTTGCTTTGGTATCAACTCTTTGTGGTCTAATTACTAATTTCGTCAAGGCTAGCTATAGATGTTTTCTCCAGATTTCCATACTATATACCCTTCTAGAATCTAGCGTACGTAAGAAGGCTACGCAAGCATTTTTTTTGGACTTCTAGCAACTCTTTAGACCACTGGCCAATAGAAACTAGAAACAGTATTCTTCGTAGTGGGACGAGGTCATTTGTTCCTAGCTAGCTTTTACAACTGAGTTAGTTGAGACAGAGACTCTTGACCTAGGTTCCCACTAGTACTTAAGGGCGCTGATCATATGGCTCCAAGGAAGTATGTTAAGTTCTACACTTTTGAGAATACACCAGTAATGGGTTCATTCTGAATGCCAAATGCATACAATTGATTGAGCTATTTCGAGTAGAACTCCAAGGGAGTCAAAAGCTCCCGCATGCTGCTTTAACCTACGCCTTGGGACCATTTTACCTAGCACAGAAGTTTTGAATTTGTTTGTTTTTATGAAAGTTAAGAACTTATTAATTTGCTAGATAATTAAAAGAATGTTTTTACTAAAGTTCTGGCTTAATCTGTGCGAATGATGGAGAAAACAAACTCATCATGCAATTCCCTAATTAGCCGTTGACATTTAAAGGCTTTTTAAGATCTCTGTGACAAGTGTTGGTCAATGAAGTTAATTAGGGTCTGAACTCTTCAAAGATTATTCTTAGTTTCCGGAAGAGAAGAAATACAACTAGCTAGTTTACAACATCAAACCATATATATATATATATATATATATATATATATATATATATATATCTAAACACTATATTAGAAAAGAAATAAATGTGTAGAAGTGAATATTTGCACAATAAAGAGTAGCCAAGGAAGACAGTTACAAATGATCATCCAAGAAGACTCATCGAAGCTTAACCCACTCTTATATCTTTCTTTCTTCAGAAGCCTTTATGTTAGATCTACAAGTACTATATGTGCAGTTGTGCATCAGAAGCTTACATTCTAGCTCCTCTATCATGCATACCAAGGAGTTGTTAGAGCATTTAGTACCTCGGACCTCCTAAAGAAGGGTTTATGATCAGTATCTGCTCATGTAGAACCTCCTTCAGAAGATCACATGAGCTACTGAGCTTCCTTTCACAATAAGTTAATACAAGCATGCATACAATCACTTACGATCATTCCTTTCTACCACCATTAACAAAAACGAAAGTGTAGAAGGAAGAACGAAAGAGCTCTTGTTAGCAAAGAGCATTCAAAGCTTAAATTACATGATACAGTACTGAGTCTTCCCACACACTAACTGATCATCATATGTGTACAGACCTTGAGTAAATGTTATCGTTCTTCCATTAAGACAGCATTGGTCACATCCTAATTTAAATTGCAGTAACATCACTGGCAAATTTTCTTTAGTCTCTCACATATTCTTGAAGCTTCGTAACCCAGCGATGACTCCCCAACCTACAAAATATAAAGCCAAAAATAGACTTCAAACATTTTGGATCAACAAACTACTGCCCTTCGCAAAAGCGATTGAAACAAAAGAATTGCCTACCTTAGAATGTATTGTGTGGAAAATCGTATCTTCAACAGCAGTGAAACTCGCATTAACAATCTCGGCTCCTTCTTCATGAAGGACGCGAATAGTCTCGTTGAACATGAACTCATAATTCAACCCTGTTATCAAAACAACCTCTAAAGCCGTATCAATTGCATGAATCTCAATTTGAGGTGGTCTTAACCCCAACATCAGTCCACTGTTTGCGCCTGCATTAATTGGCCTTTCAATGCCCATTAGGCTGTCTCTCTTCTCCTTCATCTTCTCCAATTTCGTTTGTAGCTTCTTTATATAGTTTGCAGCTTCATCCAGCTGATCTGGCAGCGATATAATTTCCTGCGCTTCGGGTCGGGAGTATCATCTGTTAGCTATGTCTATGTTCAGTTATAATGTGTTCGAGCGCGTGTGGGTGATTGTGTGTGTGAAAGAGAGAGAGAGAGAGAGAGAGAGAGAGAGAGAGAGACCCTTGAGCTTTGATGGGGTACAAGAGAGTTGAGCTCTGAATAGAGGGCCTTCATATGATTTCTCCTATTTCGCTCTATTGTTTTTCGATCAGTTCTGGAGGAACTAGGGTTGTTCTCCATCAATATGTCTAGCCAGTACTCCAAGTTAACAGAAAAATAAACAATCAAACTCAGCAGACATTGGTCATTAAGGTCTTGGACGTACGCTTTTTATCAGAGTAGAAAGCCAAAGGTGAAAGTTAAATATTATCATTACAGGCCAATGGAAAAAGTTCCCTCATTTGAGAGGCTGGCATGGTGGGGCTAGCTGTGGAATTGTTTTCTGCTGGCCTCTCTGACCATCTTTGACCGCACTTTAAATTTAAGAAATTCAAACGAACTGTATGAATTTCGGCCTTAACAACCAGCTTGGTCATTGTTTGTATTTTGTCAAAAAAAGAAACATTGTTCTCATATGTGATTTAGCTCTCATTTGCAGCACAAATCACAGAAGTTTTATAGTTATCCTCATGCATCAGCTAAACTTGATCACTAGAATTTTATTTCTGCTAGGGAAATAACTATTTAAATGCTAGAAACCTATTTGGGTTCTTAAACTTATCCAGGAAAACATTCAGATAAACCTTGCAACAGCTTGACTGAACTTATAAGATAGCAGCACGCTCAGTTTTTATAATTTGTTGCAGGTTTGTAGCAGTTAACCCTGATAAAGTTTCTGCCATCTAAACTTGTACAAAATGATCAGAAGGTTAATTTAGAAGAATTTATATATGTCAATGTTTCATTCATTTCCTGTCTAATGTGTAATTAATGTTGAAATGCCTGGAGAGAATTATAATATTGAAGAAGTATACTAACAACCAAAATAATTGTCCCTAACCAAACAAAAAGTATAAAATATATAGGGGGGGAAGAGAAGAAGAATTTATAAAAGAGGAACAAATGAACATCAAATAAATGAAACAAATTCCTGATTACGGACTTAGACAAGGATTAATTAAAGTACTGTTACAAAAGTAGTGCCTTTTTATAACTATTCCTTTCAATTCAGAGTTGGGTTTGTCCAAATGATCATATCAATTTAAAGTTAGGCATGCTGTCTAATGATCTTATCCAACCAATTACCATGCATTTATATTGCTAAACGTCGTTTATTAATTGGTGATCAGTTCTAAGTACTCTTGCCAAACGTGGTTGTACTTGAGGGACAAGCTAAGAGGATTAATCTTGGGCATCATCCAACAGGATACGTAATGAAACTCATGACTTTCAAAGACCAGGCCGCCTGAAAACAAAAACATTGGAGCTAGCTAGAGCATATGCACGTTCTATTTCCAACCCTCAGTTTTGGGTTCACATAGTTAAGAATATGGTTCGGTTTTGTCGTTTCAGGGTAGTAGATAAACGTCAAGAGCACTATATAAAAAACAGTGAAAAAGAGCGCCTGTCTGTCTAAAGTAGCTTTGGGTCGTTCTGCCACAGCCACACAAAAATGAGTGTCCTACAAGAAAGATTTGAAAACGATAGTCCTTGGGAGGAAATAAATTAATGGCCCATCTAACTTTTGAATTTTAGGTGTAATATGAGGAAGATAATCAGACACATTCTTTGGTTTCAGATTTTTGAACAACCTTGCAGGATGCTGTGTTGTCTTGTTGACTGTTTCTGCAAGGCAGAAATATTTAGTGGATGCCATTCATGATTCCTTAATTGCTATAAATGCTGGCCAAAGCAAATTAAGTTCAGTGAAATGTTGAGTTGCTTTAGGAATTTTCTAGACTGTCTGAGATGTCATCCCAATTTAGACTTGTTTGAATTTCAAATAATTGGTCATAATTATTTAAGGTTAATATTAAAAAATTTATTAATTTTTTATTATTATTATAATATTTATTAAAAATCTTCTCTCTCCCCTTTTTTACCAATTTCATAAAATATCTTTAATTTTTTCACAAACCCTAATATTTCATAAACTCCAATACCCAAAATTTTCATACCCAAACAACCTCGTAGAAAGTACTGGATGACCAGTTTCTAATCTTATCCAAACATGAAAGCAACCCAAATTTATTTTTGAAACCCGTACGACTCTTTAATTTATCTCAAATACCTGTTCACATGTACAACCTAGAAATCACGAAAAAAAATTCCAACAACTTCAAAAAATATTTCAGAATGGTTTCAAAACGTCTGAAATATTACGGATGGTTTTTCGGAATTTTTACAGAATAATTTTTCAGATTTCAAAGTCCAAGGAAATTAAAGCCTTAATTAATTCGTCTCTACCTAATCAAACGTGTTTTCAGTGTTGGTTTGGCAGTACTCTAGAAGACAGTACTCCGACATCTTAGACCACAACTGAAGGTTCACCAATCTCATGCTGGATGGAAGTACCCTTCGAAGTAGCATTTAAACGAGCTTTGAGAATGTATAGATGGATTTCGACCTGTTGATATCTGGGTCTTTGTTTTAGCTTTCTTATACATTCTCTTTTCCTTGGTTAATTAATTAGGATTTGGAGACCATGACATGAATGCTATAGTTCTGCCAAAAACTGTTCTTCGTCTCCACTGCCTCATGGAAGAAAGAAAATACTGTTATTTCAAAATATTCGAGTGTTTTCGTACTAAAATTTTGGCCACTCCAAAAATTCTGATCTGATAAAATAACCCATCAAACACCTATCCTCTGGCAGATTATCCACTATGTATTGAAATTAAAACTTTCCGAGCTATATATAGACGCACAAAAATGCATCAGTATGTAGATGCAAGAATTTTGCAGCAAATTCATGAGTAACCACTGTCTGGCCGGCACGCCGCAGGCTCCTCTTCGTCATACTCCCCTTTACTTCTGCCACCCTGCACACTGCCTCCTATCCTACACTTTTCCGAGTTTGCATATCATGTTTTTCTTCAATGGGGGTTTCAGTTTTTGGGGCTGAAAGTCATATACATAAATGGCCCCTCACCTCCAGGGTGTGAAGACTCGTAAGATCACATCCCAATTGAAAGATTACAGCTGCATACACTGTTCTAGAAAAACATGTCTGTTGGGACATGGATCAGTCCTGATCTAGCGGGTGTCCTCTACTCAGTGGCCCTACTCATGTCCGTAAACATTATCACATGCTTCATGCCTGTCCGGTCACTAACAAACTTTTCTTATCGATACAGAGAAAGCTGTTTTATCTGGACGTTTTTGGACTTTATAACAAACCCAATTTTGGCGGACGAAACGAATAGATACAAGCTAAAGTCAATATGATTCTCATACTAGAGGGCCCTCCCAGATCATAGCCTATCTATTGGGTCCAAGTCTTCACCTTAAAAGAATTTATTCATTTTAAATGTATGGAAAAAGACCATCTAATCTACTCAGACGCATATCATGATCACCTGAGTTTAGCCCATACTTAATGCATGTTCAAGCTTAACCCATTGAAAAATTTACAAAGAGTAGTCTTGTTGTCGGGCGTCATTGTTTTTTTAGTTCTTTGATCACGTAAAATTTAAGACGAAATAAACCTTAAAGATTAGTTTGAAATTCAATCATATATACCTCAAAGATTAGTGAACTAATTAAGCCTAAAATTTACCATGATAGAGATTCACTACTGGTCTAGCAGAATAACCAAGTGAGTGCTACAACCTAAGACATAGTAAACCATAACAAGGCAATTCCTGATATTATAACATTAATTATTGTTGAGCTCAACTCAACTCCTGTTTAATGATCCTATCATACCTACCAAATCCCATTAGGATTCAACAACCAAGTATTTATCGAAAATTGTTGGACCAAAGACATAATAATGGAAAATGAAGACCATTTAGAACCTTGACAATGCCTTTAGCAAATCTATTCCAACATGTTCCCGTGGCTCCTTATCTGGATTTTCAACATCAATGCACTTATTCTGAAACAGAATCATTTGATTGGCACCACATTTGCTAAAAGAATTCAGAATCCTTTTTCCAGAGATATTCTTCATTTGGCTTGTGGTTTCCCATTATTCTGTCCCCTAATTCAGCTATTTGATTGGGCAAGCAAAGCACCTTCGAGATCTCATCTCTTCCACTAAAGTTAGCGAGTCTACTTTTTTTTTTATCTCTTTCACCATCTCCCAAATATACTTTAAAATTTTCACTACTTTTTTCACAAAATTCAATAAAACTTTAAATCTACCTCAATTTTCACAACACCAACATTATTTTTTTTTTAAAAAAATTAGAATGCAAAAATGACCTAACACCTATCGAGGAGGACCAAGTACAATTGACAAGTGTTGAGTGTATATCCACAAAATAAACGAAAACCTTCTTCTCCCTCTCCACAAAAGGCAAAGGCTTTTGTCAATTCATTGGTAGGTAGACAAGTTCTATGAAGGGAGAACAAAGATTAACGAACAAGGGTTTTTGTCAATTCTTTGGTAGGTAGACAAGTTCTATGAAGTGAGAACAAAGATTAACGAACAAGGGTTTTTGTCAATTCTTTGGTAGGTAGACAAGTTCCAAGAAGTGAATACAAAGACGAGAACTGTGGGACAAGTGGAATTCACCCACCAATTTACCACTTGCAGCTCTAACAATTCCCTTGCTTTTTAAAAAAAAAAAAATCTTTCCTCTTAAGAGCAAATATATAACATTTAGAAACTACCATATGCTTTCCAAGAAATTTATATTTCCGACCTCATATTTCCTTAAGCTAACTAAAAGTTGAATTGAAATTAGTAGAATTGCTTGTCGTGCAGAAAACAAGATCCAAACTGATCATGCCTAAGGGTTCTGAGATCCAATTAAGATTCTCATCTAAGGCATGTAATTAAGATTTTTGAATTTCATGGGGTGTAGATTTATCACCTCTTGTATTTAGAACCTACATGATGCAATTAATTAAGATTAAAAAAACAAGGATATTTTCAGATAGCGTCACTATCCTTTTCTGTTCCGGAAAAAATTCGTGTGGCTACAATCAGTCTCAGACCTTTATAGCAAGTTAAAATTTAAAAATATAACAAAAAAAAACCTTGATTTTCCTCTTGAAGATAATGACATTTTCTAAGCATATAGGCAAACGACTCCTGATTGCCGAAGAGATTTGCCACAATTTTTGGAAAGAATATGCATAAAATTATAGGCCTCTTTTTTTCTTTTTCTCTAGGCCCTTATATATGCCTCCTGATTGCAGGCCAAACCCAGTTTTCGCATGCCCATTGAACCTTTGCAAACGGTAGCTGATCGTTGGTTTGACTGAATGATATTAACACAAGTAAGAAGCAAACTAAAAACACTTCCGCTAATTTTTCCACGATTTTCTCGGTTGGTTTAGTAGGTACACTGTATCTCGACGAATTTCGTGGGTTTCCGGCCCCAAGAATATCCAAGTTCTGTAGAGGACGAAGCAAACCCTTCACGTGGCATGCAATTGATAAGAAAAGTCAAAGTTTGACGCCATGATATTGACATTGGAAGTAGCAATAAAGCTAAATCACTATCACTAAAATCTAGCATGATTTCCCCGGTTGTTCTCGTAGTTACATTGAATCTGCACGCATATAGGGTCTGCTCCACTATTCCTCTGGACAATGGATCAGAAGAAGAAGAAGAAGAAGAAGAGAAGATAAGTGAACTGGAACTATCCACACACACAAAATAAAGAAAATTGGAAGACCAAAATCAGAAACGAGAGCAACTTTAACAAAGTGAACTGTTCCTAGTCAGATCTTCATGCATTCTGGGTGAGTGCCTTGAATGTGATCTATAAATGCATCCTTGCCAACCTGTGAGTGACAATTAATTTTGGGATACCTTGCTGGGGGTGATAAGAGTTATAATATTGTTTGTATCAAAAGAAAATGAAGGCTCATAGCAGGGGAATTTCATAACTACCAAAAAGCATAGATGAAGAGTACACAGAAACTCTGTGATGGATGACCGCTATCAAATTATCTTCTTCTTCCTTTCTTCTATTTAGGATGAACTATTCCCGAGTCCACTTGCGGGCTATCGGTGATATTAATAAGACTGTAGAACATACATGAAGAGTACGTGAAAGGGTCTACCTCCGACCGCTTTTCCCATGGTTCTCATAGATACTAGTATCTATAATTCAATACACCTAACATACAAGAAAAGAGACAAGAAAGATTGCGTACACCATGCAGCTGTATGCACGTGCATAAGTACTGTTTGTCTATGGCTTTATGCATGTATGTGTCTTCACATGTAAGGTATCGTACTATGGTCTCACGTGTTTAAAGAGGGGAAGAAGATTGGCCATGCAGCTGTATGCAGTGCCTAAGTACTGTTTGTCAATGGCTTTATGCCTGTATATATCTTCACATGAAAGGTATCGTACTATAGTCTCACGTGTTTAGCGAGGGGAAGAAGATCAGGCATATGGAACTAAACACAAAGATGAAAATACAATAAGATAAAGTTTCAGCAATAAGCAACAACGTAGAAACTGTTGATATGTTGTGAACACATACTTTTTAACAGAGTCTGAAGAAACTAACATCAGAATTGCATGCAACCGCACCTTTAAGAAGTCCAGAAAACACTGAAGAGTATACCAATTTGGGGGTAGAATTTATGGAACAGAGATGAGGGAGGCCATTTTACTGGATTCCTAAGATCGACATATCTTAAGAGGTGTATTGTGCAATTGACATCCGAAATTGCAATACAAAAAGAGATGACCTTACTCTATTGCTGAAAGGACCTCTTTTCCAATTACAAAAAAAAAGGACCTCTTTTCCAACTTCTATCAATTTCTCTGACAGCCACAGCAGCCTCCCCCCACCCCACTTTTCTTTCAACAGTGGCAAATTCCTCACCTATTTCCTAGCTAAAGTATAACAAGCCCTGCATTCTCTAGAAATCTCAAGAAAATCTCAGCTACCACTAATTTCAATTACCATAGATGTCACTTCACACCACTGCACTTTTAGTCTCTTCTGCCTCGCACAAGGTGTGTATCACAAGAATATAGAGAACTTAAATTAAGGACCTTGATAAGTAGATAGACAATTCACTATTGTACTAATAAATCCTTTTTGTTTTCATTTGGGTTTCATCCTCTCTTTAATTTTTTAATTTTTTCTTTTAGTTTGATAAATGTAGGCTGGAGTTCACTCAAGTTAAGAGTACAAACTTCCAAACTAACGGCTGGGACCCTTGCTCCTTTACTGTCCAAGAACACTTTTTTTTTTTGCTATTATTTTTCTGTTTTGACTAAAGTTCACTCAATTTTTTTTGGCTATTACCAACTTCTATAACTGTATTTTCCATTTTTGTATATGTAAATTTCTATGTAAAATGTAGAAGATAAATATACTCCTCGCAAATTTGCTAGTTTGTTCACAGTTTCTTGGAATGGCCATTACCCTATGTGTACTTTTCTTTATTGGTATTTATCTCATTTTGGTTTTCAATAATTTTGGGCAAGAATATTTTAGTTTTTCGAATGGGGCTTTTTACTATTTGAGAGTGAGTGTTTGCTTATGTTATTACAAATTAGCTTGTTTGAATTTAGAAATTCTTGATATATTTATCTTGGCCCTTCCTAAGAAAAAAACAAATATCACTTTGCACTGCTAACTTACAATAACAGTTTCTAAAATTGTATAGGTAAATGTACATGTACTCCTTTCAGATGTGATAAGAAAAACAAAGATGATTCTAATGCAAACTAATATGACAATAAAATCCTAAGATGAGAGTTATGAATATTAGCGCAGGAGGAAGGGGAACGGGGGAACACACTCACAAGACAACTTCAATCTGTAAATATACAGAAAATTGAAAAAGGGATTCCATAGCCTTCGAAAAAAAGGCAACCTTTTTCAGTCAATATACAAAAGACCATGATACACTAAGCTGCTTGTCATTAGTTTTGTGTAAATAAATAAAAGCATCTACAACTCAATGCATGTCTACTAATCTATTCATTCATTCTCAAATGAATGGTTGAATAACACGATAAAAGAGACTTATAGAAAACAAACCTTTTTTTAATTACAATTGATCTGGTGAGCTACAAAAGCCAGGTCCTATGAAAGATTCATGTGAATTTAGGTTTAGGCATTGATGAACCATTAGGATGCGAGGGGCCAAGCTTTTGGATCCAATGAAGCAGCCCTTTCTTGTGATCTTGGCAAGTAGGATTTTGCACCAGATTCAGGGTTCCATCACGGGCAAGTGAAGACTCAAATTGTTCCAATACCTTCACAACCTGCCAAAAGTCAGGCCTTTTCTCCGGTTGCAGGGACCAGCATTGCTCAATTAAAGCTCGCATGGCAGGTGGACAGTCCACTGGGATAGGAGGTCTCACACTCTGAAAATGCAATAGTTAATTACTTATAAAAAAAATGCAAGAGATAATTGGGTTAGGATGGTGTCATTGAAATTGCATGTAATTTTGTCTCACAAGAGTAAGGGAACATGGAAAGAAAAGAGAAGTACCAAATAGAACACGAAGAAGATGCAGTTAACTCCAATTCTCATTTTAAGTTCAGCCTAAAAGCCAACTTCATTACATCATCCCATAATATTCCAAACCAGATCATTTTTTAGCCTCGTCTTCACTGATGAAGAGATAGGGGAATTTCTACCTTAAAAATTTAATTCATTCAATCAAGTCATATCACTCCTAGAATGAGAAAATCATGGCTTTTGAGAGTCCAACACCAGTAGATTATGCAATATCTGGGGAGTATGCTTAAGGATTGTTTGGCACCAAATGGATGACACACTAATTGCACACAGTTAGTCTATGGTTTGTCTTATGTGTTTTTTGTTTAAACAAGTGTAAACTGAAATCTATACGAAGTCAGAAAAAATGAAGGGAGGCAAAACAGCAAAAAAAAAAAAAAACGAAACATTAGTGAGAGGAGGGTGAGTCTTTTTCCCACCAATTTGAAAGGAATTCCATACATTTAGAACTCATAGAACATCTGAGCAATCCAGAAAATACTACGGAACTAAGCACATAAGGTATAATAAAAACAGAGTAATAGAGTGAAAAAAAACATAGTAACAGTTAGAATAATAGTGATGTAACAACAATCCGTAGAGGATATAAATCATGAAAATGAAGGTTCAAAGAGCCTCATGCATTGCAAATCTGTAAAAACGTACTGTAAGACACATTAAATTCAGCATCAAACCTTATTTACTACTGCAAAAGCAGCCTGTATGGGATTCATATCCTCATAGGGGATTGTTCCAGAGACCATTTCCCATAAGATGAGTCCAAAACTGTACACATCAACTCTACGCCCATAGGATTTATGTTTGATCATCTCAGGTGCCATCCAGCGATAAGTCCCAGGGTCATCAGCAAAGGAATCACAGTATGCCTCCTCACAAGCTATTCCAAAATCGGCAATTTTCATGTGGAAGTCTTGGCCAATAAGGACATTTTCTGGTTTAAGATCCCGATGAATGACACCTTGAGAGTGAATGTATTCCATTCCACGAGCAATGTCCAGAGCAATTGCAATTAATTTTTGCAGAGGAAGAAATTTATGCTCGAGCTTATGCAAAAATGCCCTCAACGAGCCCTCTGATAGATATTCTGTAACGACAAAATAAACCGGTAGCTTTCGGCAGGTTGCTACAAACTGTGTTGATGGATTAGCACAATTAGAATAGAGGTTAAAAAAAAGGCAGCATCCTTAATTCAAGAATCACTAATGAACTACTGCAAACCTTGGAGCTAGGACAAATTTGTGATCGACATACTAGAAAGTAGTGAATAAGCCAAAGGAAAATATGTCTGCCATAAATCACGTATGCATGATGAAATAACAGGCCACCGGAGGACAAAAGGAAAACTTTATCACCTTTATGACATTTTGATGGTAGAGGCCAGAGAGAAGGGTAACTTCACTATTGAATTGCTTCTCTAGTCGAGCTGCCAAGGCTCCATTTTCGTCATCATCAGGCACCCGGATAATTTTAACTGCAACAGGTTCATCCTTGTATATTCCATGGTAAAGCCGACTATGAGCCCCATGAGCAAACTTCAGCCCCAGGAACAATTTAGACAGATCCACACACCATTCATCTGCTGTTTCCACAGCGTTAACCCTTCCTCCACCATGATCAAAGTACTTTGCCCAGGACGACTCCTTCCAGGTTTTTGATTTGTCATTGACTTTTGGCGAAGCAAAGTGCCTAAGAGGGCTGGCTGTCAATGGAGACTTCGTACGCTTTTCCACAATCCCCTTTTCCAATTCCCTTCTCCTGGGAAATGGAGTCATGAATCTCTTACGCTCAGTCCTTGCTTCCTTAAACGTATCTGAGAGCACAGTTTCAGGCAACGGGGACAACGATCTCTGCTTGTTTGTTATAAGATTCTGCCGACTCTTCGGATCACAAGGAATTGATTTCTCACTAGTACCAGTCGCTTCAGGCCTTGATTTCAACCCTGAACATCGCTCAGGCTGAAATGAAAGTGGAATAGAGGCCAATCTTGAATAGTCCAACCGATGATAGATGGTATGAGAAAACTTTGTTCTCCTAATCCAAGAATTAGCATCTTCTGCCATTTTCCGTTCGCACCAATGCCTAGAAATCCTAAAAGACGTTATACCCACAAACCTCCTTAATCTTCTTATTCTCCCGCAGCTGAGATGAAGGGTCAAACTTTAACAATCCTAGAAGAAATTCAACGTTCCTTCCTAAACCCATAAACTACAATGGGCATATTGACTACTTAAAATCAAAATTTCCCATCGTAAAAATCAAAGAACCATTGAAATACTTGAAAACCGAATATGATCGAGACTGCTCCAAACCCTAATTTCGTCTCCATCGGGACCAAAATTCCTCGAAAACCAATATAGCCAATCCACAAGCAGACCTCCCAGACATCAGAATTGGCTCATCACGACCAAACCCAACAAACCCTTTTTTTGGCTTCAAAGTCAAATACCACCTTCCGTGAAAGCCTGGAAAAAATCCTACACAGATACCCACTAAACAAATCAAAAAATAATTTCCCAATATAAGACTAGAAAAGCCCAAAACTCAGAAAAGTAAACTCATATATTTTGAAACCAATAATTGTGCCAAAACAATCATAAACACATTAAAATATTAGAAATAAACAAGACCCGCATGCGTAAACAAAACATATACGTAACAAAAGGGCAGAACAAGAAAGAAGAAACACAAGCTCCCTGCTCACCTCAAGGGGTGTAAAATTGTAAATGGCGTCCATCATGGTGACCAAATCGCCATGTCTTTGAAAGGTACCTGGCAATTTGTTTTAGCAATCAATTACGTGTGAGAGAGAGCTTGATAGAAGTTTTCCTCCTTTTTACTTCTACAATACATTTTTTTATTTTCTAAGCTACTACACGTATCATGTATTAGGGAAATGGTCACCGTAGATTCCATGGACCCGATTTTTTGGTGAGGTTTATGCAGGTGCGGTGGGGTCGAGAGTGAGGTTTGGTGCTGGGGACCGCATAGAGAAAGTCAAAAAAGACGGAGAGAGTCAGAGACGGAATTGCTTCATTAAAATAATAATGAAGCGGAATCCAGTGTCTCCATGGGATTCGGAGAGAATAAGGTACGGAAAACTTTAGCCATAGAGCCAGCGAACTTCCGGTTAACGGTACGTTTTTCGCACGCATACGTATGTGTTATGCCGTCTCAGTGAACAACTTGTATGTAGGGCTGTACAATGCCACCGGAAAATTTCGGTGGCACCGGCACCGGTACCGGCATCGAGTTTCTGGTTTTTGGTCTAACCGGTGTCGGTATAGGTTTGGTTTTTTGAAAAAATCGGCGGTTCCCGGTTTAACCGGCACCGGATTTCTCGGTGTAGGTTAAACCGGGATTTTTTTTTTTAGTTTTTTTATTTTAATTTCTACTCAATAGTTTAAACTTTAGTTTTACCTCAAGACATAATATTCTAGAAGCATGACAAGGTTTACTCAATAGTTTAGTTTCACTTGAATATTTGAGATTTGTTGTTGGTTTTGTCTAATCAAATGCTTACATTCAAGTTACCAAGAAGCTTGCTAGGTGAATGAACTAGTTATTTAGAATTTTGGTAGAAAAATTACAAATTTATTGTATTTAAAAGGGTATATATGGAGGCATTGGAATCATAATTAAAGAGTTTAATGTCAAACTTTGGTAAGTACATCGCATAATATAAGTCAAGAGGTCGAGATTCTACCACAAAAAATTTTAAATCAATGTATTAGTTTAAGAGTTTTTATGAAATACTAACAAATTGTCTAAATTTTAAAATTGACAAATCACTATTAAATTATATCATGCTTGCAAACAAATTGTTATTGATTTGTTAATTAGAGGAAAAACACATATTCTCCCATCTAAGTGTTGTTAGGGTCTAAACTGGATTTTTCAAAAGATAATAGTTTCTATTTACAGTGACGTCTCTATTACTTTGGACTTTAAATTCTCATCTTATCTTTTAAGATGATCTTTAATTTTATTGATTTTGGAATTTGGATTTCATTAGTTTAGATTTTATTGATATGTGATTAATGGACCAAAAGAAAAAAGAAAAAATACATTGGACAAAGTACGTAAAATGCTAAAAAAATGGCTCAATATTAATATAGGATAACCGGAAAACGCCACCGCTAAGGGCCGGTTTTTGCCCTTAACGGTGTAGGTGTAGGCTAAAAAAGAAAAAAGAAAAAATACATTGGACAAAGTACGTAAAATGCTAAAAAAATGGCTCAATATTAATATAGGATAACCGGAAAACGCCACCGCTAAGGGCCGGTTTTTGCCCTTAACGCCACCGCTAAGGGCCGGTTATTGATTTTGGAATTTGGATTTCATTAGTTTAGATTTTATTGATATGTGATTAATGGACCAAAAGAAAAAAGAAAAAATACATTGGACAAAGTACGTAAAATGCTAAAAAAATGGCTCAATATTAATATAGGATAACCGGAAAACGCCACCGCTAAGGGCCGGTTTTTGCCCTTAACGGTGTAGGTGATAATTTTTTCAAAACCGGCCTACCCGGTGTAGGTGCCGGTTTTGGCCAAAACCGACACCTACACTGGGGTTGTACAGCCCTACTTGTATGTATCCATTAAAAGATTCCTTAGGTTTCCTAAATTTTAAGATCATAATTTTGTCTGTCGATCCTATCGGCCTAACTAATCTGGTATTCAATTTTTGAAATAATTTTAAATATTTAAATTCTAATTATACATAATTATCTATAATCAAAATAATAAAAAATTATCTATTAATTTAAAGATTGTGTGGACAAGTAGCACGATTTCAAGTTTCATTCTTCATTGATATGCATCCGAACCTACTTAGATGAAAGTTGTGTGGTTATGGTTAAAATTTATGGATTTATTTTTCATTTTTATTAAATTAAATTAAATTTTGCCCACAACACTTAACATCAAAATTACAGCATCTAGTTATGGCGTCTTAACTTCTTATTATAAAGTATAATTAAAAGGGAAATTTGCTTTTTAGTCCTTAGATTTTGGGCCCTTTTTAATTTTAGTCCTTGAACTTTCAACCTTCAAAATTTAGTCATTCCGTCAGTCTGCCGTCAATTTTTGTACCGATCGACCGCCAATTTTGAAGCGGTCGACCGAATATATGTTTTGAAAGTGAGTGGTCGACCGGTACTTGTATCGGTCGTCCGCTCACTTTCAAAACATATATCCAGTCATATAGCGGTCGTCCGCTTCATGTAGCGGTCGACCGCTTCATATACCGGTCGACCGGTACAAATTTGACGGCAAACTGACGGCAGACTGACGAAAGGACTAAAATTTACAAAGATGAAAGTTCAAGGACTAACATTTTGACCCTCTAAAATTCATGACTAAAAATGAAAAGGGGTTAAAACCTAAGGACTAAAAAGTAAATTTCCCTAATTAAAATTCATATATAGGGCTTATCTACCTAAACATTTCAATTATCTCTCAAAACTATGGGACAATAATCTCAATAAAACGCACAATTATTTTTTGGTATAATAACCGAATGTTTCACTTTATTTCCTAATGTTTTAATTTAAATGGTGCATATAATTATTTTATATTATCTATAAATAACTTTTGATGAGCGAGATTTTAGTTCTAATGGAGCCTGATTATTTAATTTATAAGAAATATTAATTTTTTGTATACAAATAGGTAATTCATTAAGGGTATCCAACATCATAAAATGTTTTTTAAAAAATAACCAAACAATAAAAAAGAGAATTTCCTGAAAATAGTTTGATGATTTTTTTTATTCGTAAAATAATATCAACCAATTGGGTTGAAAGAACAAATCCCCAAAACGAAACAAATCGACGAAAAAATTTTCGGTTGATCGTAATTGTTTTACTGAAATTGGCTTACACTGGAAAAGATTTCGTAAAACAATTTATTCTTCCTTCCCCAATTCAGCCGCCTCTCTCGCGAATCGCGACCTCTCTTCATCTCGATTCCAAACTCCTCTCTCTTTCGCACTCTGTCAAGTTCTTATTCGGCAAAAAAGAAAAAGAAAAAAAAAAAAGAGCACTCTGTCCAGTTCTGCCGTTACTGAACAGCTCATCCACCGTTCGATCTCGTTCAGCGAGGTAAGCTTATTCCCTCTTCTTTGCTTGCTGTGATATGAGCCGACATGTAATAACATCTCCCCGGCTCCCCCGCCCCCACTCTCTCTACTCACTCTCTCCCCCACCCAGGAGCCCCGGCAGCCGCCCGTTGCCGTCTGCAGCCACAGTCGTCAGTGGGGCCGCCGTTCGCCGGCTTCAGCGAATCAGCCGTGCCATCCTCACCCGCGGGCCGGGCCACTTAGCCGCCGCCCGCCATCGTCACCTCTGTAAGACTGTAACTCTGTTCGGTGAATAAATATCGCTTGCGTCCCTTAAAAACGTTTGATGAATGGCACTATGATAGAAGTGCATAAGATTCATGAAGCTTATGCTCCTCAAGTGTCTGCATTACTTAAATTTGGTTCTTGAGGTTTTTAATTTGAAAGAGCATGTTAAATGTTATAAGCTATGAGTGTTCTGGCAACAGTGGTGCTTCCATTTTTGTTTCTTTCCCTCATACTCGATTGATAACAGGACCCCGATTATTTGCTGTTAGGAGTGGAAACCAATCGTTTCCATGGGTTTGAGAGGCTAATTTGTGAATATTGCTTGCTGTTTTACCCTTGGAGATGCGTTTGTCATGTGCTATTGCTTTACTCATGAAAGTGTTGCAAATACTAGAAGGAAAATGGATATTGATCATTCGGACAGCATGATGTTAGAGTTTTTTTTTTGTGATCAAGCATGATGTTGGAGTTGTTTGTGAATTCGGCTTTGTTGTGTTAATGGCTATGTTATATGTTTGTTTTACAAAGGAAGATGTGTAATAAGGTGGCTAATCAGATCTGGAAACAGTGGTCTCTTGTGAATAAAAGGTTTGATCAAAGCTTGCCATTGATAGTTAATTTCAAAATAATTTTCTGTTAGTATGGTAACTTAGTTTATAGATGTACTTAGTATTTTAGTACGAAGCTTGGATAGATCAACCCTTTGTTTTCATCACCAACCAACCAACTTTTTTTTTTCTTTTTAAATAATCTGAGCACGTTGAATATTTAGTATGATAACTTAGTTTATAGATGTACTTAGTATTTTAGTACGAAGCTTGGATAGATCAACCCTTTGTTTTCATCACCAACCAACCAACTTTTTTTTTTCTTTTTAAATAATCTCAGCACGTTGAATATTATGTTTTGTAAAGGGCTTAAGATTTTGTAAGCTTTAAACTTTTGTTTGGTGGGCCGTGTAAGTCCAAAGCTTTTGTTAATACCCCATGATTCTATGTATGTTGTAAATCATACTCAGAAAGAATCTCACGTGACAAATAAAGTGGCCATCAATCCAATATGATCATATTTTAATATGATTATAGAGGACAAGGTGAACTTGCTAAAATGGCCTACACTTTTAATGTTTTTTTGGTATGTAAATGTTGAAAGAAATTGGCCTACAATATTTTTGTAGTATGTAAATGTGTAGAAAAACAAATTAAACAATGTTAGAGTAAAACAGGGGGCAAATTCGGAGCCCTCAAAAAGGCCAAAAATAAGAATGCAAATAGGCTCCAAAACATATCTAAAAAAAAGGCCTGAAAGGAGCTCAAAAACAGCCCAATACAAGCTCCAAAAACAGCCCAAAACAGGGCTCCAAAAAATTGGAGAAAAAAAGGCACGGCTGATGGCCCAAATTAGCCCGGCTCAAATGGTGACATGGTTGGCCGGTTACTGTGTAACCATCACTTTTAAATCGGCACCGGCAAAGACTGGTTACTGTGGCCAGCTGGTGCCGGTGTCAAATGCCGGCCCACAGTGTTTGACGGTGCCAGTTGTGGCCAAACTGGTACTGAGACCATTGTTAAACACCCCTGCACTGAAATTTCGTATAAATTGGCTGGGACTTTGTGATTAGTAGAGATGTGATTTACCTTTTTTTATTTTCTGGGATTCTTCTGTATATCTGATGGAACAGCTTTTACAGATATCAATTCTACAAAGGTACTAAGTGCCATATCAGCCACTAATAGAGAAGGGAAAAGCGACGCCAGAGAGAGGTTCAGGCCGTTTTCTCTCCGACCTTAACCCTCTCTAAAACCCCAAACCAATCAATCTTCCTAGAGCACCCTTGTCCTCTTCAGTCTTTCAGGTGGCCCGATTAATTTACTTTACCCTTAGAGGTACGTTAACGATTTGCTCTTGTCCTATCCATAATTTGTTGGTCTATTCCTTTATATGATGTTTTCTTGCCAGATCAACAGTGGCTCTCTTTCTCCCGTTTCTTTACATTATCAGCCTGTTAATGCTATTTTTTTTTCGTATACTCTTATTCCATACGCTAACGAATCTTGTACACTTTGTTTTTCCTTGGTGTTTGGTTTCTCTATGGATTTTTTAGTTGGACTTTGGGAGACAGATTGATGTAAAAATTTTGAAACTCACATCTGATGATTGTGTTAGCACGTCTGATGCTTCTGAATAATTCCTCGCTTGTGTTTTCTTTTTTTTGGGAATTGTTCCTGACACTTGAAGGCTTACTTTCAATCAGCTCGGCTGCAGTTGCTATTTACGTGGACTATGGTTTTTATTACCAGTTGTGCTAGGCATAAGCCTACTGTTCATTACGACAATGGCTGTGTGTAAGTAACTTACTGCGCTATTCACTGACTTTTATGGCTAATTCCTTTTTTTTCCACATGTTTTACAAGCTTCCTCATATTTGTGTTCTTGTTGTTTTAGGTCCTTTTCGAAGATGTGCAAAATCAGTTTTATAGTATTAGCTTTGTTGTCAAGGTTGAATTCACTGTTAATGCTCCTTTTTCTTGTCATGAAACCCTAGATGTTGTGAGTTGTGTGGAAAAGTTCTCCATCAAGATGTATTCACCGAGGAACCTACTTTTGTTAAAGGCGCTGGAGGAGAGGTATGTCACTGGTTCTTTCATTAGTGTTCTGATGACATCTGGATAGGTGATGACACAAACTTTTATGTTGCATTTTGTTAGCCACTTTTTCCAGGATATTTGGGTAAGTTGTTCGAACTGAGAAAACAGTAATGGTTGTTATAGCAGATATCTGCTAAATCTCGTTTTTGGGATTTATGAATGCTTTGCTTAGGAACCTGAAGCTAAAGCAGTGTAACAAAATTTGAAGTCACTTAGGGGACTCAGTACCCAATTATTAAACATGGGAAAACTTGCCATCCGGCTGTGAAGTGACAAGTCCACCCAATCTCTTAAGACTTTACCTCTGTTGATGTAAAATTTCAACATCCTATATCTAGGACTTGCATGTTGATGATTGGTGCTTAGTTGTTGGATAGCAAATTTATGGCCCTGTTAGGAGTTAAGGGTAGTGCCAAATCTTAGGACTGTGAAGGGGTGTGGAGTTAGGTAGTAGAGATTAGATTGAAGTTGTTCTTTTAGATTGGTTTGAATTCCTGTTCAGAAATCCTTATTGATTTAAAAATATCATTTTGCTTGAGATTGATGGCCTTTTTTTCATAGAATTCTCACACCCATCGATTTTGATGATTGTAGCCATTCAATAAAAAATTTACTAGAGTGATATGAGGATGTTTGCCTTGAAGAGTTACTGTCACTCTTGCACGAATTGGCTGATTAAGATGATATTTGGACTTCGGCATATAGATTTTGAATAAATGTTTGGATTTCGGCTTATTTTGACTTCTCTTGTATAGCTTGATCTTTTCCTAAAATATAAATTCTCGAAATGGGTTTTTCTGATTGTGTTATGAATGTTAGGTTTGAGTTTATTCCTTCATAATCAACATGACTGTGCAGTTAAACTAGTACCTTAACTCGGGGGAGCATGGATTTGCATTTAACTTCATCACTTAGACTTTTCCATCATGGGGGTATTGGTGTCAAAATACAGGGTTTATACATCATTGCCAGTACGAGATAGCTGCTTTTTACCTCAATGTCACTACGTTTACTTTTTCATGTGTGTGTTCTGCAGTTAAACGTGAGTAAACTATCATGAAGAGTGTAATTTTGATTAACATCTGTGGGAGTTTAAAACTCGACAGTGATGCATTATTTTTTGAATGGTATGGTTGGTTGAAATGTACATTGTGCTTGGTATACCATATCAATTAATTTAGTAATCCTCAAAGTCTATTATCTGCAGAGCCGGGTGGCAGGTTCCTATGTAAGATCCATTCAAAGTGGGTATTCAGAATCATTTAGAAGGACTGTCGATAAAGGTATGTCATTGTGCCTTGGAAATCCATTTATTTCTTGAGTTAGGTTGATAGTATGAGTTGTGATTTCAAAACTTAGAGTGTCAACTTTGTTCCTAAAGAAAACTTGGAATGTAAAAACACTGCTAGAGAATTTTGTACACTTCCATAGGTAAAACGTGAAGTTTGAGGCAAACAAGTTTATCCACTAGGCAACGTTTGACCATAGAATTTTGTACCGTTTTGACATGTGATCGCTTTCCTTCTTTCCCTTTTCTCCATAAGAGACCTAAACTGTCCGAGGGCTACAGGAACTCTCCACTTCTGATGGTTTTGTGTAGTAGGTTAGTATCTCTTGGTCTATGCTGAGGAAGTTAATAATCATAAACATTTAGCGGATAGTGGAGGAGCTTCTATTCAACATATTTCTTTGCTGTGAAAAACTTTTGGTTTGAGTCCCTAGCAACTGAATGATGCTTTGTGAAGGTTATGTAATCTGATGAGGCTTGTGTTATAATATACATATATAGTTTGCTTTTATTTTGTAAATTTATTAAGTGTGGATTGATAAGGGCTATATTTTATGGGAGTCTTGATAATTTATTTTTTACTTTTTTTTGCATTTCAGGGAGAGATGAGATAGATCGAATGGTTACAGCCTTTAATATCAGTGGTGGTGACTCTATAATTAATCCAGCCAGTTCATTTTATCGGGTATGTGTTTTTTTGGTTGCTATGTTCTCTAGATGAGTGCTATTCTAAAAACATTTGATTTGGGTATAAGTTTGCAGATAGCAGTTGAACGGAATTTTACCAGGGGGCGTAGAACAGAGCAAGTTGCAGCTGCCTGCCTTTATATTGCATGTCGGTAAGCAAATTTATTTGGGGTTCCTTACCTTGCCAAATTACAGTTGTATTATAGGAACTGATATACTGTGGTTATTGAATGTTTATCTGTCACCTTGAAATACTTGACATATAAGAACTTTGAGTGGAGTGAATGAATGAATGATTGGATTAATTATAGAGTTGGTGACTCTATGAAATGAATTGCATTGTGCTTCAGTAATTCTATTTATCTAACTTATCAAAAAAAATTCTATTTATCTAGCCAATGTTAATTTTTTTTCTCTTTTGGAGAAGTAGCCCCAATTTTTTTTTTGGGGGGGTCCCGAACCAGTGGCTTCTTTCTATTGCTGTGCCCAGTGTGGTGCCCCTTGCGATCTGGTCAATAGTGAGGTTGACCTATGGGGTGTATGCCTCTTGTAAACTGAACCATCTAAATAGTTGAGGCCGTCCTTGCATTTGGATAAGTGGCCCCAAGGGGAGGAGGAGGGTATGGGGAGAGGGACATTCAATCCTGTGGCCTCTAAATGCAATGTTGAACCTTTTGGGTGTGTGCCTGATGTAAACTGAATCATGTAGCTGTGGTACGAATAGATTTAGTGATGAGAAGAGTTAAAATGGTTGAGTCTGTCCTTCTTGCATTGGTCGACCTTTTGTCTAAAAACTTTGTGGTAAACTTAGATGCAACATCTAGCCCCTCTCTTTAGTCACATCGATCAGCATTGTCATTCTGTTCTGGTTCTGTGGTTGTGCACACGTGTGCTTCCATGTGTCTTTCTCATAATTAATTATCATGCTTAAGTAGGATGAATGGATTATTAGGGCCTGTCATCTTTGTCCTTACTGGCCACAGCAGGAACAGAATGAGGGGTTTTTTTTTCCACAGAATACACTGGAGATTCTTCTTTTAGCTCTGTTGAAAGTATTTCTGCTATGCAAGTATTAGGTAAATAATGCATGTAGGTTGGATTTTCACTTGGCGTATTCAGACCAAAATTCTTGTTGCTACCATTTATTCAACTTGAAAAATCATATGCAGACTTTTTTTTTTGATAAGTAACATTAACAGATTGCTTTTAATCGCAGACTTGGAAATACGAATGACCAAATGGTTCCTTTAAGTTTGCCCGTCAGTAACTTTTATTATTTTCCTTGTGTTTTTGTGTGGCCTCTTTTGCATGCTGATTTTGCAACCACAAGCAATTGTATCATGTGTTAATCATTAGGATGTCATTGATGGGATTCAGTAAATAATGACAACTTTTTATGTTTTACAGTGTAGCAAAAGACCCAAAGCCATTTCTTCTTATTGATTTTTCAGAGTTTCTGGGGATAAACGTGTAAGAGAGTACCTACCTAAATATCAAGTTTTGATTTTACATGTGGAGTCAATATCAACATTCGATAATTTAGGAAATAAATCTTGCCTTTATTCTGAGCTCTTGGCTTGTACTATTTTAATCAGCTCTTTTAAAATTCTGCAGTTATGTCCTAGGTGCTGTATTTTTGCAGCTTTGCCAACTTCTAAGCCTTGGAGAGCATCCTACTATTGTAAAGCCTGTTGATCCTTCCCTTTATATTCCTCGATTTGCAGAAAGTAAGAATCTCTTATCCCTTTGTTTAGAATCACATTCGTAGAAATTTGTGTTGCCAGATTTTGTATTTTTGTTTTTTCTCATAATTCAGCTTTTGCCCTGCTATCTGGATTAGAAATTGCCAGCTTTTAGTCACTGTATTCATTTTACTTGGATTGCAGTAGGCAAAGTACTATAACTCTAAAGTATGCTAGGGAACATGCTTGATAAAATAGAGGAACTATAGCTGCTCTGTCAAGTAAAAGAATAAACATAATATTTTGGAGGAAGACAGTTCCTTTGTTTATAAGGAGATAAACTTGGTATCGCACTGTCATGCTTAAGTGCGTGGTCAAGTTCTATCTAACACAACAAAAATCTTCATTAGATAAATATTGGGAATGAGAAATAGTGGATTCGCTGCAAGCATTATGGCCAAGTTTGTTTCAGATGCGTACATAATCTGTTAGCCAACAATTTTTAACAAAGAATTTTTTCCCCTTGTAGAGCTCTTAAAGGGAAGAAACATGAAGGTCTGTGGAACTGCATTACACATCATAGCAAGCATGAAAAGAGATTGGATTCAGGTATACACACATATGCATGTACACTACCACCCACCCACACACAACCATAAATATCAATGTGTTCTTTGTTTTTTTGTTTTGTTTAATAACCACAAACCTTACTGTAATGTGTATCATTTTCAGACAGGCAGAAAACCCAGTGGACTGTGTGGTGCAGCCTTATATATCTCTGCCCTTTCACATGGGTACAGATTTTCGAAGTCTGACATTGTAGGTCCAGTTTACCTCAAAGAATGTTTGCTTTTTTGCTTCTGTAATTGTGGATGAAATTCCTTGCATCATATTCTTTCTTGTGTGCAAATTGATGCATTGTACTCGTTTTGCTTATACATAAAGCGCACTAGAATGATTTGTTCATTTCAATTTCCCTAGCAAGCCATAATCGTCATGCAACTCTCTGTTTTTACTTTTTCCCAGTCTGACATCTAAATTTGGTCTTTTTCTGTACTCTCACTGCCCTGTGATTTGTTCAATGCTTGTCCTAACAATAAATCAGCATGTTTATGCCAAGAAAAAAAAAATCAGCATGTTTATGCTTGAGGACATACTGTCTTCCAAACTCTTGGACATATGTAAAAAGAATTGACTACCATTTCCCTTATAGGTGCACATACTTAGGGAAGCACTATTATTCTTATCTACAGACTTGTGTGGGGTTATTATTACATGAATACCATCTGAAAATCTTCTGCATGCAAAGACATACAATCAGACAAAGAGATATATTATGCATGTTCATAGCATCACTATGGTACGTATTTTAACCCCATCAGTGCACCTAGATTTTTGGGGCTATTCCTGGCTGTAATTTCTATCTTCCTATGTGAAACTCGTGTCTGTGTCATACAATTGTTGTGTCCCCTATCTCTGCTGTTATATTGCAAATTTGCTCAGTCTTGAGCCACATTACCTTACAATTCATTGTTCATATAATTTTTGTACCGTTTAAATTTGTAAAGGCCTTATGTTTCATTGTTGTCTAATTTTATCATAGGTAATTTAATTTTGCTTGTCTGGAAGTTACATTCTCTCTATGATTTGTTAGCATTGAATAACTAAGGTTATTATGAACAACTTTATTAGTCAAGTCTCTTCCATCTTTCTTTGTTGGATATGGCCTCCTTATCACTGTTAATACCTTGTCTCAACAAGATTTTTTTAAATACTCTTGACACATCTCTTTTTTACTAGGTTAAAATTGTACGTATCTGTGAAGTAACGCTGACAAAACGATTGATTGAGTTTGAGAATACAGATTCAGGAAGCTTAACAGTAAGTTTCACTTCTATTAGGATATGATGCATGCATGCTTTTATTGAACTGGTGATGTCTGTTACTTTTTTTACATTTGAAATATGCTATAAAATGATATGATATGAAATGGCTAGCTGTAATTTTTTACTTTGGGTGGGAGAGGAGGGGGGGGAGATGGGCCTGGCAGTTTTTTGGAGGCCCTTGGCCCTCCAGCCTCCCCTAGCTCTGCCAGTGATGTGCAAAGTTGATTAAATCAGTTGCACCCTCAATGGAGTTTGTAATAGGGTGTCAGCATGTTTCAGAAATTGGTGCAAGGTAATGGCGAGTTGTATTGTTGCCTAGTCTTGTAGAAATTGCTCTTAATGCTCTGCTCTCTAATGGTTTGAGCCCCATGATTGGTTGTAGATTTGCAAACTGGATGTCTGACAAAACTTTTTGAGTGTCTACACCCTCTTTAGTTATTTGAAGTCAATCTAAAAATTGTCTTGTCACTCTAGCAGCCTAGCTTGTCCTCCTCACAACATAGCGATATTTGGTAAAGCTTTTTTGTCAAGTTTTCCATCATTAACTTTGACATCTTCCCATTTACCTTTTCTCTTCCCCCCACCCCTTTTTAATTTTTAAGAAACTGATGAGTTAAAGGTATATTGGTACATAATGTCCATGCTGGAATATAGTGAAACTTGGCTATTTGGTATAATCTTGGGCCAAAAGCACCTCATACAACACTTTTTACAGCATAGTTCCTGTTAATAAACACATACTGTAGAGGAAGAAAACTATACCGAGGAAGACAGTCACATACAGACAGGAAAACAAATTAAATAATATGTCTAAGCATGTGCGCACAAACCGTCTCTCGAATCTATCAAGAGGGTTAACGGGGGATCCTTTTTTTCTTCTTCTACCGGTAGTAGTAAGGATGTGTATTTAACAAAGTGTCAATAGGGACAACCCAATCCTCAGTGAATATATATATTAAAAAAAAAGCAACACAAAAATTAGATTAAGAACACTGATAAAATTCTAGGACAAACGACAATAGTTAGGAAGTGGGATTATCCGAACCCTGTTCAAGCAGAGTATCGAGAAAACTGGATTTAGTATCCTCCAGTGGCTTCTCTTCACCTTCAGACACACTAGGAAGTAGTTACCCTTTAGTTTCTTGGTTCTTGGGTGTAGTGTCATTACACTTTCCTTGTGGTGAGTTACTTTTTGCACTGCATGTCCCTTGTGCAGGAGTTTGGTTTGCAAAACTGCATATAGTTTTCAGGAAAACAGTTTCTGATTGCTGAGCTTGTTTCTCTGGTAGAAACTTCTTGCTTCAATGAAAAAGGACATTGTAAATAACTATATGCTCGTGTGTATGATTATATTTCTTGTTTCATGTTCTAACATGTGCACCTGAATGTAATTCTAAACCTCCTTTGCAAAATTGTCTCAACCGGAGGCTAGAGTCCTTTTCTGTAATATATGCCACGATTGGTGTTACTTAAGGGCTAATTTATCAAGATAATGCATTTCTTTTCTGCCCTTTAGTGTATTTCATCGTACTGAACCACTAAATAATTTTTTTACAAGTTTCTAATTGGACACAACATGTGCTTGCCTTCTTAGGGGCTGTGCAAAGTAATGCATTCCCTCAAATATTTGGTTGGCGTAAGATGTTAGCTGCATTGAACTACCAAAGACATTTTTAATACTTGGGATGACTAATAAATTGATTAAAAGCAAAAAGTTTTAGGTTTAACTAATAGCAATTGTTAAATATTGTTGAAGCTATGTTTGACTAGGGAAAAAACAATAAAGATGTGGTTGAAGCAAGAACTTGATTCTGCTATACTATGTGGTTGATAGTTTATATTGTACATTTCTTGTGAAACAGGTTGAGGAGTTAAACAAGAATGCTTCAGAGCTTAAGGAATACGGACCACCAAAGGATAGGTCCCAAAGTTCCGGGGAAGTGCTGTGTGAACATAAAGATAGTGGGGCGCCTCATTTTGCCCATGGACTTTGCAGAAATTGTTATGAAGATGTAACTCCACTCTCTTTTCTCATCTGTCCATTTTCTTCCTTATGCTTTCTTTTTTGTTTTCATGCTTGTTTCTGGTTGCTGTAGTTCATTGAACTTTCAGGGGGACTACATGGTGGGTTGGAACCTCCTGCTTTCCAACGTGCTGAAAGGGAGAGAATAGCCATGGCATCTGCTAACAAGGGGGGTGAATCAAGTGTTTTCTTAATGTCTCAGGAGGGGGCAGAAAATATTGAACAGGTAATCTGCCGATAGGTTCTGAAGTTAAGAGCTAATTGTGTACTGGAAAGAAACTAAGGGCAGAGCTTTATACTTATTATGTTCCCTACAAAATAAATAATTTGGGGCATGGGTGTATTTTTGCAGTCCATGTTCTGGCTTCTGCATTACTGATTCTCAGAATTTGTCAACATTTTTATCTCCCATTTCCATGTATAATGGATTTTTTTTCTTTTTGGTCTGATATATATTTTTAGGTTGAGAAAGTTAAGTCTTCTGACGAAAGTGGCCAAAAGGCAAGCAAGAATGAACACTTGGACAAGAGGGAGAATGTCAGTAACTGTAAGCATCATCAAAATATTGTTGAAATAAAACGTCTTAGTCATGTAAGTTTTATACTGCTTATATGCAAGAAATTCTATTGAGTAAATGTTCGATTTCTGCAGCTGACACAGGTGATCAGATCAAAGAAGATGGTGTTTCTGATGCATGTCGGAAATCTAAGGATACAAGCTCAGTCACTGATGATGAATCTGATCACCTTTCTGATATTGATGATGTTGAAGTACGCAGCTTATTGCATTCGCTCTATAGGTTAACCTCATGTAGATTATGTTGGTCTCATGGGCAGTGCAAATAACACAGAAAAGGTTATGAAATAGGATTCAGAGTTGGAAAACTATTTACCCCTTTAAGTTTGTCTCCATTCTTCCACATGAGTTATTTTGGAGGAAGCATTGGTTTGCAATGGCTTTCGGTATGGTTTTGACAGTTGAAAACCTTTGGAAGAGAAGAAGATTTATTTTGGATTGGTATTGCATGTGTATAACTGATTGAGATGGTAAACAACTTTCTTTTGCATTTTGATATGGTGAGGGACTTGTGGCCATGGGGGTTATGATTATCTGGGTTGCATGGGGTGTTGCTCAGCTTCATGGAAGTTGTCAGATTTTGAATGCCGCACTGCTTTGTCTTATGTGGATCCTAGTGAGAGAACTTTACTGTAACAATGGAGCTAAATTTGAATTTGATCGAGTATTTGTTCCTTAGAGCACTATATGAGTGGATGCTGGCAGCGCCCATGATCTTTCAGCCGTGCATTTTATAATCTTTTCAACTCTGAACTTTAAATTTCGTAGATGTTCTATTATGCTATTCCTTTCACATGTAATACCTCTGAATCTGCGATTACATCTCTCTTTCATGGGATTTTGAGTTTATCTAGCTGTAGGAATTGATTTAACAATTATTTGGTGAGGGTTTATTCATGTAAGAATTGCCTGGGGAACTTTCATTTCTTAGAAATTTGTTAATTGTTGGTTGTTCATTTTGAGGTCATATCTAGTATCTAGAGTTTGCCTCGATTTGGTACTGCTCTCGGTGCCTGGTTGAAGCGTAATGATCATACGTCTGTAATGCATATTGCAATGTCCATGAACACCTCAGTTCTCCTGAAACGTGGGAATGATAACACTTACCCTTTTTTCTTAGAATTTCCATTCTCACATGGCTTGCCTTCATAAGAATAATAGATGTTACACAGATTGTACTCTTTACTGGAAAAGAAACTACATGTTCTTGACTTTAGAAAAGGCTGACATTTAAATTAAAACATCAAATTCTGATACCGGTGCGTTTGAACTTAATGGATGTTGATACTTGTTCTTGATGGTTAGTTAGAGGTTTGATACTTAAACAGTTCTGTACAATTTTTTTTTCTAGATAAAGTTCTGTACAATTATGCATGTAGATATGTTACAATTTTATTTTATTTTAAGCTTGTGGGAGGGAGTTTGTTAAATGTGTGCATTTCTAGGTGAGTGGCTACCTCAACAATGAGGAGGAGATGCGTTACAAGAAGATTATATGGGAGGAAATGAACAGAGAGTATCTTGAGGTTAAAGATTCATTGTGGTGTTGAAGAATCTTTTGTTGACTACAAGACATACCTGTTCTCATAACATATTTTGCTGAAATTGACTAAGCAATTTACAATTTCCAGGAACAAGCAGCAGCAACAGCTGCTAAGATGGAAAGTCAGGCCAACTTTCAGAATTGTTCTGATGAATTGCGAGCTGCTCAGGAACTAGCTGCAGCAGCCGCGGCAGCTGTGGCGAAGTCAAGAAAGGTGCTTTTTTGTGCATGAACTTTCTTTTCAGGCATATAACTCCATTTAGATGACTACTGTTAGTGCAAATACTTGGTGATTTTTTTTATATAAGTTTGGTTTCTCTTTAAATTAGGAGCGGAAACGAAAACAAGATGCGAATGCCAATCCTGCTCAAACAGCTGCAGAAGCAGCTCATCAAATGCTAATCAAGAAGGTAAGTCATGTAAAGATCATTTCTAGAAGCAAGTCAGTTTTCACTAAATAGGGTAAGTAGTGTAGGGCATGTGGTATTTTATCTCATGGTGGTCAGCTCAACTGAACAAATCTGGTTTGTAATTTTTCTGGTTCAGCTATGTCAAGGGCATTTTCCTATTAGCTTCATGGGAACACAGGAACCATATCATCTTTTTGACAATATTTGTTATGTGGTCCTTTTTTTATTATTATTATTATTGGATCTTTCGGGATTATTATTTCAGTTGGTTTTCCTCATTGCTCTAGGTTGCTAGTTATGAGGTGTATTACATATTTTCTCTGTGCTGATTGCTCACATTGTTCTTGTTTACAGAGACTCAGTTCGAAAATCAACTATGATGTATTGGAGACACTCTTTGCCGAGAAGGTATTTTCTTTTTTTGTTATCTCTATACTCAAAAGAGTTCAAAGGAAGTGAATAACAATAACTGTAAATCATAGATAAAGCATTACGGAGTAGCTATTGGTTCCTATACCGAGAAAATGTGTATATTTGTAGTTGTAGTGGGTGTTTGTGTCACTTGCATGCGTATGTGCCCTGTCCCTTGAATTGGTGTACCTTAGTTTTCTCCAAGATTGGGGACACTTTTTATGGTGGCAGCATTAGGATTTCTCAAGCTTTTTCCGTGTTGACGCTACTCAAACGAACAAGGCCTTAATCATCATTAGATTAGGGTTGATTTCTTGGATTCTTTGGAAAAGTCTGAACGATTCATATTTTTAGTACTTGACTCTGTCTTACACTAGTAGACAATGTGTAACTAGGAGCGTATGGTAGACACTAAAGCATGCAGAGTCAGCTTGAGTTTTTTTTTTTTTTGGGTTCTGGAGGATGGGGGGGGGGGGGGGGTAAAAAAGAAAAAACTGTGTTGAGACCGCAAGGGGTAGTCTGTCTGCCTTCGTTTATTTATTTGTTATTGACGACACATATATCACTGACCTTGTTTGGATAGGAAGTTCCGTTATGTGTCTGAAACCTGGAAAATAAATCCTAATTCCAACTCAAAAAAATTGTTCTCAAATAGTTTTCAAGTTTTCAGTTGTTAACTACCAAGAACGGTTTCCTTTAACCTCTGTCCACACAATTTGGAAGATTTCTATTGTTAAGTGCCAAGAATGATATTACAGGATCTCTATCCAAACAGTCAGTTTTCGGTATCACAAATTTTGTTAAAGATCTCTGTCTGAAGAACTTTTCATCCCACTTACCAGTTTTCACAGAACCCCAAATAACCTTTTCCATTCATTTTTCCCATTGGTTTTTTTTTTTTTTGCAATATTACCACTTACAATATTGCTTACTCCTGGCAGCCACCTTCTGATTTGGATAAAAAACCCAAAGCATCAAATGGTGACAGTGATGCGAAAGGGCAAAGCGATGCTGAGAAAGAGCATGATGGAGACATCACCGACAATTATGAGCAACTGGGACAAGGATTTGAAGACATGGAACAGGAAGATGTCACAGGAACATATGGCAATGAGTTGCACTTCGAAAATGAAGAGGATGTTTATGGGTATGAATATGATAATGGTGAAGATGAATATTGACACGTAATTGTGGTCAGAGATGTGGCTCACCAAAGGCAGCAAGAGCTAATTATGGTCAGTAATAAGGCTCATTTGTCTAAGAAATAATAACGTTATCGGGCGGGGAAATTAGAGGGAATTGAAAAGGTGGTATGAATGGCTAGAAATTACTCGATGGAAGGCTTAGATCGGCCTGCTACCCAGTCATGTCGAACATCTAAGATACGAATTGAATGCAAGCTTCATCTTCTCGTTCTTCTGAGTCCTCTGATGCAAATCAAGTGTGGAAGCAACAATTCTGCATGTAGTATAGTCTGTAGTGGCAATATATTGTTTATTTTTTTGCACCTCTATTGTGGCAACTGGCAAGTAAATCATAAGCATTCTTTCCTCTGTACGACTACACGCTTCTTCGAGTAATTAGTTGTTTCCAATCAAGCAAAGAATAAATCTAAGCTTAATATTGTTGAGTTTTGGTTCAATTAGGAGAATGCTTCTGAGTTTCATGCAGGCAACTTGTTTGGCTTTAGACACTTAGATTTTGAGAAATCACAACTTGATAGTGATATAAATCAGACTTAGGACGGCGTTTATTTCAAATGGTTTTCTTTGGGTCGCTGTATTGTTCTACGCGATCATACCACAATTTTGGGAATGTTTTAAGAATTGAGGTTTGTTAAAGTTTTATTGGATTTTGAGTAAAAAAATTAAATTTTACTTGAGTTGGTGAAAAAGTGGAGAGATGGATGATTTGAATAAATTTTTTATGTTTATTGTAATAAAAAAAGGAAAAGATAAATTATTTTATAATTATTTTTTTAACTAAAATTTTGATTTGCAAAACAATTACAGAAAAAGTAGAGTTGAAACTTTGTTTTCCAGTTTGTTCAGGAAAACAAAGGCTATGTTTGTTTAAGTTCTCAGAAAATTTTTAAAAATTTTTTACTCACTTTTTTATCAATTTCAATACATTTTCATCAATCCCAATAATTTTTTCATCAATTTCAATACCTTTTCACCAATTCCAATAACTTTTTACAAATTTCAACAACTTTTAACTAACTTTTCATCAATCCCAAGAGAATCTACACTACTTAAAAAAAACACAAAAACAAAAAATATTTTGAAAAATAAACCAAACATAGCCAAAGGGGCTAGAAGCCAGTTTCTCTGGAGGGGCTACTCCAGTTCGAAGGACTGGATGGGCTACGAGGTAAAGGGCTTAGCCCTAACAATGCAACATTTAAGGCCAGAACAAATGGTTCATCCAGCTAGCCTTTCACTCGTGAGACAGTCCAGCAACTTGTCACGACTGTCTTTGGTCCACACATACGAATGCAGGCTTGGCCATTGAGGAAGCCTCCTTTGATCAAGCCAGAGGAGTCCCGTTTATGCACAAGTCATCCCTCATTTGCCCTCACGCAACAGTAGAGAACTGAGAAAGGATGCTTGTAGCAGATTGCTACAGTGTTAAGCACGCTGGCATGTGGAGGGCTTGCTGCTGCAGACAAATGATGAGGGCAGAAGGAGTCTGCCCTGAGAGCTTACGCACGCTTCCATGTGTTATGCGCATGTGTTCGGTTACCTGAGACTGGGCATTCTGTCAGTGTTATCGGAGAAGGCAGGAAATTTGTGGCCGAAATCTGGCCCATGTGGTGGAACAACGAATCAGAGGATATTGGAATTTACACTAAAACAACATACTTGTAGCCTGAAAGCCAAGAAGGTGGTCCTGGTCCATTCTCAATCTTATGCATCGAGAGAGGAAACAAGCAAATTAATACACCAACACAAAACAACAACACTAGAACAAAGAAGAAGATAGAAACAGTCTCTGACCATTTAAACGGCGGCAAATAGAAACTTGTTATATGTGCCTAGAAAAAGAAAAAGTAAAAGAAAGATGTTTCCATGTGTGGACCAACATCTTGAATATTCTCCTTTCTTTCTTTTGTATTTTTTTTCTTCATCTTTTGGTAAATAAGTTTCTGCATTAATAAACAAGTGTACAAAAGGAAGAGACAAGCTCTCGAGCTGAGACGTCCCACTGCGAATCAGAAAAACATTAAGAACCCACCTGCCCCGGGGTTCATTTCAGCACCTGCGCAGTCACAGACTGCGCTGGTAACTTTTGCTCTTCTTGCTTTGCTTAATTATAAAAAGAAGGGAAATTTAAAAGTTTTAAAATTGACAAATAATTTCTTTCCGTGAAATTTCTAACAAAATTGATCAATTTACAGTCACGTGGCATGCTATGTATCTTACAATTAAAATTATAATAATAAATTAAAAAAAAAATATATGTATATATATTAACACTTGACGTGTTACATCATCAATACGATTAGAAATTTAATAGAAATGTGACTGAGGAAGAGATTTTGCAAGCATATATAGCCTAAATTGATTTGTCAATGTTAGAAAACCAAGCTGATTTTTAAAATCTCATAACAATTCTGACAGTATTAATTTTTAAAATTCCCTTAAAAGAATTTTTTTTTTCCAAAGAGAATCTCACAGGCCATGGCCACAACAGCAAAAAAGAGAGAGAATAGACGCAATGAGAAAAAAAGAGAGAAGACATAATAAAAGAAAATGGATCACATTTTACATGTTCTTTCCTCTTTTTCCTTATACTACAAAAAAACAGGTCTTTAGCGACGGTCGCAAAAAATGCAGCTAAAGGGTGTCTTTAACGACTTTTTTCCACCAACGCCGCTACAAACCTCCTATAGCGGCGGTCTTTTTAGCAGACCCACTTTAGAGGTGTTTTTCAAAGTTTTACCTATCGCAGCGGTCGTTTTAGCGGCGGTCAATGATCGGCACGATAGACCCTCTTCAACAGCGATATTTGTAGCGATGGTCTACTTTAGCGGCGTTTTGCAAAAACACTGCTACAAGATTAATCTAGAGCGACGGTCACGATGACCGCCGCAATAGGTCTAAGTTATAGCAGTGTTATTTAATGTAAATAATTATTTAATGTATTATTATATTCCTTTTAATATATAATTTTATTTTGTCATGTATTTGAAAAAAATTATTTTAAAAGACCTACTTAATAAAATATGAAATTGGAGGGAGTGTTGTGAAAATTGAAGTTGCTATATAATATATTTTAAATTATAATCACAAATTAAGAACCCAAGAAGATCACGAAGAGAAAAGATTGTGCATGAGAACTGTGATTCAAAAGACTAAGGACGAAAATGAGTAGAATACGTAAGGAATAAAACAAGTTTATGAAGCAGCTTTCTTATTTTGATTGGCTATAATATTTGGCTTTCAAAATTTTCGAGGTTTAATATTTTGGTGTATATTTTATGTTTATTTTGATAAATTAGATGATTTAATAGAAAGATAAATCATTTTGAGATTATTTTATTAGGTCAAATTCAAAATTTTGGAAGCCAAACACCACTAGCAGGAAACACAAACTTATAATCTACTTACAAGAACCGTCGCTTCATTCGTTTTTATGCTCTATTGCTCTGGATATAATATCCAGACCAATAACACAAAAAAAGACTGAGATTCTGTTAATCGGAAAAAAAAACAATTTTCATGAAATGCATATCTTTGTGTAATTAGAATATGGATGAAAAGTAGATTAAAATAGCATAATAATTGGTGCCAAAATGAAGTATTCGATTCCAATAATTCTTAGTGATCCCTTCATCTATACAGATATACTCCTAAACAGGTTCCAAGTAGATGAAACATGACCGTATCGAGGATCACAAAATTAGAGGAGCAGAATCTTGTTTCAAATCACACAAGTACTGCAACTGCTGTACAATGCACGTTAGGCAACTTCTCTAGCAAATCTACGGTAAGCATGGAAGCCCTTGGTTTTGGCAATCGGGGAGAATGATTCACTGACAAGCTTGGTGAGGAAGCCTTCCTTTCACATGCACTAAGCCATTTTGCCTGCATGTACTTCTGCTTCCTCCATGGCCCCATGTGCATTTTCTTTTCCTTCATGCACTTCTTGGCGGCCGAGCAAAGGACCTTGATCACGGAACTCAATCTTTCCACTTTTCCGACGAATACTTCCGGAAGTTGCTGAACCAGCCGGTTGTATTCTTTGCTTGCTCTTGCCATCTCGAACTCAGCCCGGAAGTTTAACTCAATTATTATCCTCACCTCTCCTTTCTTTGAACTAGAGTTGTCTATGACATCCAAAAAGGTGTGCTCCCCTGCAGCGCATGATATAAATTAACCATGGGCCTCACATTTCACATATATAACTTCACGGAAAGTAACCACAACTGTCACGATAGTAATGAGAATAGTAATATGGACAAAGTAGGCCAGAAGAAAAGGAGGGGATATAAAGAAATTTACAACAGCAGCTTCTTTTGTCATGTAACTGAATTCTTTAAGCGTTCGCGACTCTCTTTTCTGTAAAATATGTATATTTACCTGATGGAATATCGGGGGAGATTCTCCACTTGGACTTGCAAATGGCACTGTTGTAACCGGCATTCCGAAGACGACCGGAAACTTCTACCATCAGGCATTTCCGGCAGCCACTTGCCAAGGGTCTGCCGCATCCACAGACGTTATTCGCCGTCCGTATTTCCTTTAGTGCTCCTCTTGTGGAACTCCTGATCCTCGACTCCAAAGAGTTACTTCTGCATAAGGTAGCCTGTAACATGGACATAAATGCAAAAGTTCAGTTCAGGCCTATGCCGTATGAAGAAGAAGACATCTAATATTGTTTGGAACACGTTGCCCAGGATGGACAAATGGAATTCAAGTTTTCAGGATTGTAACGTGAGATTGCTGGATGTTGTGTTGAAGATGGCTTTTATGAGATGTAATCACATTGGAGTGCCACCGGCTGATATAGCAAATGAAGTAGAACAAAGTTTAGTTACCTGCAAAAGCTGGTGCTGGTTTTCCCAGAAACTCTTATCTTCTTCAACACTGCCATTATTCTCCTTCTCCTCTTCTTCTTCGTCTAAGTCTTGAATTTCCCGACACCCTTCGTCGCTACTAGCACTTTCCGGCAATCCTTCTCCCCCTTCCAAAAACTCGAAAACCATGTCGGAGAGACTCGCTGCGGCTTGCAGAGGTGATGTAAATTCGTGACCATTATCGCACCTCCCATCCCGGCGGCCAGGTGCCGGAAATCTAGCAGTGGTCAGACCAGCCATGGCGGTGGTTCACAATTATGCTCACGTTAGTAGTATGCACAAAATGTATGAATTGGTGGCGTGGACCATGTGAAGTCGAATATATACCAATGTTTGGATTAACGTAGGACCCCACGTCCGTAAGGCAAGAAGTAGCAACGGGCCGCCGCGCATGTGGGTGAGTTTCACCTCCTTAGGTGGCGCGAGGCTATTGGGTGTAGCAAATCGGATTCGGACCTGGTCTGGCCGTTTTGGGGTCCGACAGCAAGGATCCACGTCAGTGGGGTGCAATTATTTCGACGCACCTATCTATCTAATAACTTTCTAATAAAAACAAATTAGTTTTTTTTTAATATTTTGTTATTTAATGCAAAAAGATAAAATAATTGGAGATAGATAGCTGAATGTCCTATCCTGATAGTGAAAGCGTGGGACCACCAATAGTGTCGATGGGCTGGGGGATGTGATTTGAGTGTTGAATAATGGTGCAACGTGGCCAGATCTGGATCGTTTCTGTCTGTGACTTATCCGATGAGTGGGAATTACTTGTCCTTCACATAACGCAATGATTTGTACGTCACGGTTGCAGTGCGGGTTTCCTAGCGGTTTAGACGGGATTCTGACATATACGCGGCGGCCTGCCTATGGTTTTCGTTTTTTTGTTTCCCCCTTGGATACTTGTTTGTGGATTTTAGCCTTGAATCGGATTGGCAAAGTCGGCTTCGGGTCGGCAGGTTTTTACCTATCATATATTAAAGTTGCGAGAAAATATTTAATATTTTTCACCCACGAATTACTGGGTTAGTGACACATTACACCTTTAAGATATTACATTTAGGGCTGTGCATTTGCGGTGGCGGTGGCGGTTATGCCTCCAACCGCCACCCCCACCGCTATGGGCGGTGTGAGTTTTGGTACCGCCACCGGGAGTAACATACAACCGGGCCCAGCGGTAGCGGTTATACCGGTGGCGGTGGCGGTGAACCGCTACACCGCTGGGCCCGAATTTTGGGCCCATTTTGGGCGTTTTGGGCCATTTAGCCCCCCTTCTTTGGGGCCTTTTTAGGCCATTTCGACCCTTTTTTTTTATGCCATTTACAATAGCTTTTGAGCAAGTTCTGAAAATTGGACTTCCTTTTTTTTACCTTGTTTTTACTTTCACGTTTTTTTACCTTTTTTTCCTTTTAGGGCCATTTGGACTTCCTTTTTTTTTTGGGTGTTTTTGGGTCAGTTGGACCCTCTTTTTTAGGCGTTTTTGGGACACGAAAATTGGACAAATTGCACATTGATCTAAAAATAAAAAATATAATAATATAATGATCCATATTCGATAATCTAAACAAATATCTAAAACAAATAATGAAATAAAAAAAAGAATATAGTGAAAATTATATCTAAACATGTAGGCCATATTATTGATCACCATGACAATAATTAAACTTATCATGGAGATTGTTATCATATGGCCTTTTTTCTATATGCCCCATTTTTTGAGAATGACCAAATCCAATATTTGATTATTCTCAATTAAAACACTAAAACGTAATTTTAATTTTTACTTACAACTTACAAGTTACAAAATTGACAAATTGTCAAATACAAGTTAGAAAACTTACAAGTTAACCAAACTACAATCAATACATAATTCAAGACAACACTATACATACATGATACATCAAATAAACATTGTTCAAATAAAATAGCATAAAAAGGATTAAAAAGTGGGGCAAGTGCAACATGCGTCCTACTCCATCTCAATCTCCGTCGTCAAAGTCGATATCTCTACATAATTAAGAAATAAAAGCATAAAATTATAATGATTACATTATATTGAGTATTGAATTTCAAAATTTAACCAAAAAATAATTTTACCTGAATCAAGCCTGTAAGTCTCTTCATCTTCAGTTATGTTATGGGATCCATAAAGTTCATCTTCAACCACTCCCACAATAGGGTCACCTCTCAACCAATTCTGAGCACATATTAATCCTTCAGCAGTCTTTTGAGCCAATGAACTCCTGAAAGGATCCAAGATCCGTCCTCCAGTACTAAACATCGACTCAGAGGGCACAGTGGTGATGGGGATTGCCAATACATCACGGGCTATCTGAGAAATAACTGGAAACCTCGAAGTATGCAAGCCCATCCTCCAACAGATTCACAAACCCTAAAGCAATTTAAGTAACTGAATTTTATATAGGGATGAGATAGAAAGACATACCTGATACCACTGCCAAATTAAGCACAATCACAATCACTGAGAACCTAAAAAAAGAGGCAGAAATTTAACTTCACAATTAAGCAAAAAGAGGCAGCACCTAATTAACAGCACCTAATCAATTACCCGATTAACAACACCTAATTAACCTAACATCACCTAATTAACCCGATTAACAGCACCTAACATCACCTAATTAACCTAATTACATCACCTAAGTTAATATGTAATAATATATGCTTGAAGATTAATTGTAATAATATGACAACACCTGTCATTTTACAGCTTGAAAATTATTTGTCAATATTATCTTGACCCACACAAGCCAAGAGTCAATATTGAAGCATCAAACACATTGTCCTATCACCACACGACCATGCATGATACAACCCGACGGGGTCTTAAAGCTATATAAAAAATATGTCTACAAATGCAGAATTTGATTTACATGCTGCAACTATATCACCAATCCAAGATTATTATAATATCTGATCATATTAGAGCCAATCGGTGTGAAAAAAATAAAGGCAGAGATGGATTTAGGGATTTACCGTGAGGGAGCTGGGAGACAGAGTCACAGCGTCGAGGGAGAGTGAGACGGCGGCCGGCGGCAGCTGCATGTATGAGGCGGAGACACATTAGAATCGAAAGAGAGAGAGAGAGGCAGATAGCGAGAGGGAGCCTGAGAGGGAGAGAGAGACTTACCGTGAGGGAGAGTGACGTTCACCGTGAGAGAGAGTGTGTCGAGGGGGAGGCCGGAGGGCAGTGGGCACCGAAAAATCGTCGACTATCGAGGGAGGAGCCGTCGAGGGGGGATCGAGATTATGCGAGATTCATTCGGTAACCCTAACTCGCTAAGGCTTTTAGCAGGCAGCACTAAAAACCAAAACGACGTCGTTTTCATTTTTTTAAAAAAATCGGTTTGTGGCGGTGAACCGCCGGCGGTTGGCGGTTTCACCGCCACCGCCAATTTCACCGCCTTTTGGTGAAATTGGCAACCGATACCGCCCCCGCTACTAAGCGGGGGACGGTTACCGGTGGCGGTGCCGGTTAACCGGCACACCGCCGGTACCGGTGAACAGCACTAATTGCATTCTCAAACTACCAATGTTATACATTTTGCACCCTAAATTACCAATTTTGACATATTACACAATCCAACTACTAATATTAAACATTTTGTTTTGACAGACGGCCGTTTGTTTCTCAACCTTTCTACTCCTTAAAGTTTTCAAACAATTATAAAATAATTCTCATCTCCTCATTAAATTATAAAATAATATTATACTATTCAATTAAATCTTCTATTTCCTAAATTTTCCATAAAATACTATATTTTTTCACAAACCCCAATACTCAAAATTTCCAAAACCTTAATACCACAAACAAACACCACCTTTATTATTATTACTTGGAAAGTCCCCGAGCATAATCTATGTCGAGTTTAAGGATGGAAACTATGACACCATAGTCTAATTTTAGTCTCATTAACACATATAGAGAGTTGAACGATTCTAAACTCCTTTTTATTTATAATAAAAACTTGAATCATAACATCTTATTCTCTAAACTCCATTTGAAATGAGTTAATAACAGTAAATTAATTAAATATGTTTATATTCATCAATCATAATCCAATAATATGATATTTATTTGTTTTAGAAACTATATTCGCCTGACCGTGATTTAAAGATCCTGGCCCATGGTTTTGGTTTCTTTTGGCGACACAGAATTAATTGATTTGGCTATGAGAAGTTGGTGGACAACAGTGATTCAAATTATTCTCGAATAAGCCAAATTCGATACTCGATCGCTATGAACTGATGTAGGCGACTGACATATTGATGCTATTTTTTGGTGGCTTCTTCTTGAGAGCCTATCAAGATAGATAGGGATATAATATGTACGTATTCTTTTTATGTTTTTCTTGTTAAAGACAAGATATATAATTAAAGGAACCTTGCAAAAAAAGCATCGATCCGTGCTCAAATTTGTAATTGGTGTATCCCAAAGAAAATACAAAAAAAAAGCTTCGTATTTTCCTTGTGGTAATTTGTCTTGATTTGTTCCGGAAAGAAAAATGCTTTGGAAAACCACAACTTGTTATAAGAATTAAAGCCATTTTATAAAACCTTTTCACATGTACACTGCATTAAGAAGATTAAAATATATACAAAAGGGAGCCATTTTAAAATTAAGGATAAATGTAAAATCAGTCTCAGTATTATAGACAAAAATCGATTTAATCCTTGTGATATGAAAAGCATAAATTAAGTCTCAATAATTTTAAAAAGGGATAAAATTAGTCCTTAATGGAGGACCAACGACAAACAAAAATAGAATCACACGGACTAAATTTATGCTTTTCATATCACAGGAACTAAATCGATTTTTGCGTAAAGCACATAGAGTAATTTTACATTTATCCCTTAAAATTAACGTACCCTTATTTTTTTTTTACTTCTCCACATTATTAATATCTTGTATTAATTTTAAATTGCTTCTAAACGATGCCATGCATATCTACTGTTCTATAAATAATTTTTAATTGTTGTTGGCTGGTATAATAACTATCTGGATCCCCCTCCCCGATTGAATCTTTTTGAGGCAATACCTCGATCGTCACCTCCTGATCGTTTTAGGATCATGTACAGTCATTCATTATAATTAACAAAAACTGATCAGCTCAAAATAATAATTAATTAACCTTCAAATTTGACATGGGTATTCCATGTTCTTAGTGCTTAATGGACCAATGTTCCTAATTTATCTTTAATAATTCAACTCGAATCAATATTATACAGCTCCTCGTTTATTATGATCTATTATATCGCTTGCGTTTCATAAATTTATTGTTTATAATTCTGATTAAATCATCAATAAGTTAGACTTCGTTTTCAATAGTTGCCACCTGTCATATTGCAGAACCCTGAAAGGACGAACTCTAGGATCAATTAGCTAGCTGGTGAAAAGATCCAGATATATATGGGCAAATTGTTTACTTCAATTCAGTGAATCTTATACGATAGACATGTTTGTCATCATTTCGTCGGGTTGCTAGCTCTCCCTGGAGCCCAGATTGTGAAAACTTAACCTACATGTCGCAGTACCTTCAAAATTGCATAATTAGCATCTTCAATTATCCCATTATTTATCAAATAATATAATATTTTCAAATTGAGATCATGAGTCATGCATCTCGCCTGTCAGCATCAAATTAGAGAAGTATTGAATGGCTTTCTTCATTTTCAACTTTGTTTGGGGAACATCGAGAAACTTGCAAGTAGACTAGCTAGCCAGTAGGACTTTCCAGACAACATTAAGGTACACAAATTGGAATTAATTGTCTATAACCTGGTGGAATCCTAAACCCGGTTATATATATTTATATGGTTTAAAGGAAAAACTCAGCTTGTTAGACCAACCAGAATGGAACTCACCTAACAAGTTGACAAACCCCGGAGTGAAGCAACCCGGTCCCAAACTACACAGACCATGTAAGTCCAGTTCTATATTATTGTTAGTTGCTATTTCTTGGATTCTAAATGCATACAGCCCTAATTAATTATTTCCTTTTGTTTTGGCAAGTGATATAATGCATCGTAAGATAATTAATGGACAACTTAACCATTAATTCATAATTTCTTACATCGTTAATTTTAAACATGGACGAAGGCAGCATGCATGGATCATAAAATACTTGTGGTAATTGGTACTGAATATAGATAAGGGTTTCGACAACACCAGCTCCTGGGGTTGGGATGAGATGATAACGTACATGACCTGGAGAGATAAGATCTTAGTCAGTCATGACAATAAAAACTCAAAAGAAAGGCAACATGATTTATAAGTAGCAAATACGTACCTGTATACAGCATATATTATGGATATATATATATAGGAGTAATCAATACAAAATGCCAAACGGCATGCAGGTGATTAGATTTTTGTCCTATATATATTCTAATACTCGCGTTTAAAACGTGTTAATATTGGCTTTATGCGGCCAGGCGCATGTATAATTGGTATTTCAAAAACAGTAAATATACTATCACGGGCTTATCGGTGATTGATCATAACCCAGAAGGTCAAAGCTAGCTTATCGCGCGCGTCAAATAGATGGACCAACCAAATGCTCCCGATCGAATAATTTAGCACGCAGAAGTATTAATTTAGCTTTGGAAATTATGATCACGGGCTAGACATGCCGGGCCAGTCAGACTTGAAGGAGAGAAACTTGAAGGTGTAGTCATCAATGTCGACATATGGCTCGTGAGAAAGTTTTTATCCTTGGCTCGAGCCTGCCAGAAAGATCGAGACCCTGAATAGACACTATGTCGCGGCCTCGCGGGAATAGAAAATCTCTCTCTCTCTCTCTCTCTCTCTCTCTCTCTATATATATATATATATATACGGTGGATCACACCGCATGTGCTAGAATACGTCATATATACCTACATCAGACAAGTGACCTGGATGGAGATCAGGTATCATGATCTGGTTCTAGTCTCTTTTGTGCATGTGCATCAATGCCCAGTGCCCACTACTCTTTCTTAATTTATTTGTCAATTGTAACAACTGTAACAGTCCGCCGGTTAATTTTCCTGGTTATTTTTAGGAAACACCGAATCTTAATTACTGTTCGAATAAAAATTGTCTTAAGTCCAGTTAATTTTTTTTCAAATAAGGATACTACCAGAAATTAACTACGTGCAAAGTCTGAATAAAAAACAAAAGCAGGAATAGAAACTAAAACTAGAAAAGCCGAAAACGCCAACATAATCAGCCCATTTAAGCCAACTTATTTCGGCGGTGCGGGATCCACACCAGGGAATGAGCAGCATTGGACTAGAAGAACTCACGAATTGTAGCTATCCATTCTTCAGCCTTCCAGCCAATCCGAGCGGTCGAAGACATCCTGAACAAGCATGAGGCAGTCACTCTCAAAGAAAATCCGAGCTAGGCAGAGGCTTGTTAAGAGAAATTCGAACTACAGCCAGGAGGGCAGCAGTTTCGCCTAGCAAGAGATCTTGGGAGGAGAACCTAATTAGAAGACTTAATAAGAGAGCTTGAATAACTCTAACTACAAGACGTGTCTTTTGGTCTAGAGCCCAGATCCTCATCAATTGGTGGTTCATGCGTCTTTCTTAGGTCGTGTGGTGGCTTGCATGAACCCATTTTCTTCGACCCTATAGATTTGGTACGGGTCAAGGTAGGCCCAAGTCCGGTGAAAGCCCCCTATAGAGGTCATGTGAGAGACTCAGACGACGAGAGCGTCGGTCTTTGAATGATGGGAGATTGTTGAGATCCCACATTGTTTAGGAGAACCTAATTAGAAGATTTAATAAGAGGGATTGGATAACTCTAACTACAAGACATTTCTTTTGGTCTAGAGCCCAGGTCCTCATCATACGCGCCATGTACGTCGTACAGACGGAAGTCGTCATGGTCGCGGATGTACAAACGTCACAGCAACATCAACGTTGAGAAATACAAATGTAGTCTATTGGACTTTCTACGATGGACGAACGTAGGTTTCTCCAGACCGAACCACCTTAATTTTTTTTCTCTTATTTCAACTACAGCTGTTGATCTTCTATTTCAACTACAGCTTGTTGAAGCAGATCAACAGTAAAAAATATCAATGGCGCATGCATGCATTTGAGTAGTTACGCATGATCCTTTTATTTAATTTCTTGCTGGGGCAAAACTTTTGCCACTCAAATGCCTCCAACTAGGGCTGTCCATTGGCCGGTTCGGTCTGGTTCAGTCCAACCGGCCAAACCGGACATTTTATGAAGAGATCATATCGGACCGGTCATTCTAATAGAACCGGACCGGTTTCAGTCCGGGTTGGGCAGTTTGGGTCTTTTAGCATTTTTTTTTCTTTTTTAGGCCTTTTTGGATTTTTTTTTGGTTTTACTGTTAAGGACCGGTTTGGAGTGGTATACTCCGGTTCAGTTCCGGTTTTCCACATGGGTAACCCGGAACCGGACCGGAGTATACCAGTCTCGATCCGGGTTGGCCAAAATCAATCCGATTTTGGTCCGGATTGACCGGTCCGGCCGATTTTTAGACAGCCCTACTTCCAACTATGCTCTACTAAACCTGATCCAAATCACAGCAAATTTGATAAAAGAGTTAAGCGTAATCCTTTTGGTGAAAGTTGCAGAAACAAGCAAACATTAATTAATTGGGTAAATCGGAAGTGGTTGTTCCCCAGAAAGAGAGAAACGGATAGGACAAACAATTGAGATAATCTGTCACCACCACTGCACGATTGGATTTGGACCCCAGTAGCATGCAAGACGCGTAAACTTTGCATTATCTTATCTAACTGATGATTAGAGACAACTAGTCTCACTAATATTATGCTGGAGGTTCTAGTCACAAGGATTATGGTCTTTTCACTTTTGTATTTTGCCTTTCATTGATTGCATACTCAACAGTGAACTACACTTTTTAACTTTACAGATTGGCCTGAATCGACACGAGTCAGGGGTCTAGATCCGAAAATCCACCTCTAAGGGTACTAAGGAGAGGACTATGTTGAGAGAGATAAATACAAATAAATAGTGAAATAATTATTTTATTTATATGCAAGTAAATAGATTACAATCTCAATAATTATATATACTAAATATAATTTAAAGATAATCAATCACATCAATCCAGAACAACACAAATAATTTTTTAAGTGGAAAACTTTTCAGGTGTGAGGAAGAAAAACTACGGGACCTAGTCCAGTCAAAATCTTCACTATAAACTGAATAACGAGTACAAAAAGTCTTCTCTAGTCACAACTAGAGGTTTCAACTCATATATCTTCAAGATGATATCAATACTGGCAAATACAACAGAAAAATAGAGAAAATACCAAAAATTATTGGTTAATGTTCATGTGTACGAACACCAATTCCTAATCTCCACCGTTCTGAATAGGGCTGAAAACTGGAAATGCGGTCCGGAACGCATTTCCGGTCCTCTTATATATAAGGACCGGACCGGTCTTTACAAATGCGGTCCGGTTTGGACCGGATTTAACTTTTTTTAAAAAAAAACTTATTTACGGCGCTGCGGGCATTTATTTTTATTTTTTAAAAAAAATTATTTAAAAAATATATATATTTTCAAAAACACTGCGCAGTGCATGCCCACACTGCGCAGTGCGCTCTCGTTGTTTTTTAATATATTAAAAAAATTAAAAAAAATAATTATTAAATGCGGTCCGGTCCGGTCCGGACCGCATATAAAAAATTTACAAACTGGACCGGACCACATAAATCCGGTCTGGACCGGACCGGATTTTAAAAATTATAACCGGACCGGACCGCAAATTCGGTCCGGGTTTCTGGTCCAGTCCGGTCTGCGGTCCGGTTCTGTTCAACCTTAGTTCTGAATGTAGCTCCTTTTGTCGTGAACATCTCCTCCAAATTTCAGCTCCATCGAACAACAGACAAAACGAGATTGAGCCTTTGATGAAACCTAGACGTGATCGATTTTCTCTCTCTTAATCCATACAACTTAAAGGTAATCCTTAGAATTATAAGTTGAAACCTTATAAAATGATCCCAATTGAGCTTTCCTTCTCATAGAATGAATTAACCTAAAAGACTCTTCAAATAAAGGACGTGCCAACTAAGGAGACTCTTCAAATGAAGGACGTGCCAACTAAGGCAATGTTGCCTGTAGAAGTACTTTTTGCCGGGTCGAGGGAAGGGAGGCCACCATTTTGGCACCCTGCGGTTGGAGAAATAAACTAGACCCGAAATGTTTTTCCAGCGATAATTGAACTAGGCTTCTTCAAAGCCCACTTAAATAAAAGTTGTGCCCCAAAAGGGGTTATCCCCCGAATATGTTTTTCAAGATAGAATTGGGCTCCTTGGAATTGAACAAGGCTTCTTCTAAGCCCACACTCAAATAAAAGTTGCGTGCCCAAAAGATTTTGATGCGGTGAGCGTGGATCGAACACGCGACCTTCAGATCTTCAGTCTGACGCTCTCCCAACTGAGCTATCCCCGCTGATCCTCAAATGCACCAGCCGGGAATCGAACCCGGGTCTGTACCGTGGCAGGGTACTATTCTACCACTAGACCACTGGTGCTTTATGCCTTACACGGGCCAACTTTCCAATATAACTCGCAAAGTACGCCGCCCTTAGTATCGCGTCTAAAACAATGTTCTCCTGTTCTAGGTGCTTTAACTTTAGTTGCTTGTCTTTAAGAATCACTTTCCCACCATAGTTCTCAGTTCTCACCTAACGCAATCATTTTTGGAACAACATTTTGCATTCTAGCAGTTTGGTCAGCTCAAGTGGGCACTTTGACAAGGACAGGATGATTACTATGATGGTAATATTCTAACAAGAGCTCAATCCAGCCTAATTTTTTTCACTTTCTGTTTCTCTTTAGCTGACATTATTTCCAGTGGAAGAATATACAGGAAAAACAGGGTGGAAGAAAAATAGCATGATCTGCATCATATTAATAATAAATAGCACATACTTCACTTGTGACCCCTGCGGGCCTGCTAATTGCTCTCTCTGTACACAGTAGAGAGTGTTCCAAATTTCTTCTATAACGCCCAACCCAGTTATCATGAATGAAAGAATGAAAGAAATTTGCAATAACCAATCGAAATAGCCTAACGTTTGCATGTCAATCCCCGAAGCATTTTTCAGAAAAACCTCTTGCGTTGCTTCGAAGCTGATTCAGCCCCAAAATTCCCCTCCTTTTTTCATTCATCACGCAGATTCATTCACCTGCCCTCAACCATTGAAGTTGACCAATAGAGAGACATGGTAGAAGTAGAAGAGCGCCGAATATCTTCAAATGTGGGGTGTGATGATGAGCCAAGACGTTTTGGAAACTCGGACCACCTCCCCTTGGATTTGAATGAAAGAATGAAAGAAATTTGCAATAACCAATCGAAATAGCCTAACGTTTGCATGTCAATCCCCGAAGCATTTTTCAGAAAAACCTCTTGCGTTGCTTCGAAGCTGATTCAGCCCCAAAATTCCCCTCCTTTTTTCATTCATCACGCAGATTCATTCACCTGCCCTCAACCATTGAAGTTGACCAATAGAGAGACATGGTAGAAGTAGAAGAGCGCCGAATATCTTCAAATGTGGGGTGTGATGATGAGCCAAGACGTTTTGGAAACTCGGACCACCTCCCCTTGGATTTCATTTTTTGCAGCAAATAAATTTCAATGCCCTCACTTTCAAGCTCCCCTGACTCATTCTTCCCCTCCAAGACTTTCACTACTTGTCTCATCGTTGGCCGGGAACTTGGTTCAGGGTACACGCACAACAAGCCCAAGTGAAGCACCCTGTCCACTTCCTCCTCATCAAAACCTCCTTTAGCTCTCAATCTCTCGTCCAGGGCATTCAATAATCTCCCTTCCACCATCAACTGACATGCCCAATCTACCAAAGGTGGCTTCCCCTCCCTCTATTGGCCTCCTCCCACACATCACTTCTAAAATCAAGACCCCAAATCCAAAGACGTCAGTTTTAGCCGAAGCACGTCCAGTCCTTAATACTTCTGGTGCCATGTATCCCACAGTCCCGACCACTCTTGTGGTGTTAGGCACTTGATGATGGCCGTGCATCCGGGCCAATCCAAAGTCCCCTAGCCTTCCATTCATATACTTGTCGAGTAACACGTTGCTGGCCTTAATGTCCCTATGTAGGACTTTGGCTTTCCATCCGTCGTGTAAGTACAAGACCGCTGAAGCCACATCTTTCATCCTTATCCTGTTTCCACAGCTCAACATCTTACTCTCATCACATCCAAACACCCACTTCTCTAAGCTCCCATTTTCCATATAGTCATAAACCAACAAGAGGCTCCCCTTCTCTCTCTTGCACCACCCTCTCAACCCCACCAAACTTCTGTGCTTCAATCTTCCGAGGCTTGAAATTTCAGCCAAAAATTCTCCCATCCCGTCATTTTCGTACGAAATGCGCTTCACTGCAATCTCTGCCCCTCCTGCCAAAGCACCCTTATAGACCTTCCCATTTCCTCCAGTTCCAATCACATTTTCTTCCGAGAACCCTTTTGTCGTCGCTTCAATTTCTTGATACGCAATTCTGCGTGGCCAATACTCTATTCCCATTCTTCCATTTCCTCTCTCTCCCTAGCTTCCATCCTCTTCCTCTTAATCAAAAACATAGTAAGCAGAGCACAAAGAGCGATAGCCAAGAAACCTCCCACTGCGATTCCTGCAATAAATCCTTTCGATCGAATTATGGAAGCCCTAGGAAGAACAAACGATGGCAAACCTGTTGTGACCAACTTTTCGCTCAGGGAAAAGTTCGAATTACTGAAGCTCCAAGCTAAAATCTTGTGGCTTTGGACTAGCTGTCCGGTAGCACTGGTAAAACCAACATACATTTCTTCCTCGAAAACCTCGGAAAGATTGAGAAATACATTCAACAAAAGCCTCCGAGGTCTTCTCAAGCCTACCGGAGCCATGGTAACATTAAGCAAAGAATCTGAATAGTCAATCCAAACTTGGTAATTTTCACCATTGTTCAGCTTCAACTCCTTGAACGACTTCTCATCATCAGCACCACTGCTATTGTTACTTTGTTGGTTGTCGGGCCAGAACCCAGCATCATGCGCTGTCATCGATTTCAAAGAGTTAACATCGACACCGACATGGTTGGCGTTTATGTCCTCGAATTCTTGGTTGTTAAGCAAATCAAATTCCACCCCAAAGACATGGTTACTGGGACTCTCGTTGTTGGTGAAGTTGAAAAGGCCAAGATTCTGAGCTGAGATCGCCACTTCTATGCCAGTGAAGGGCACAAAAATAAAAACCAGGCCATGCCCAGGAAGAGTATTCTTGTAAGGAGCCATGTCGAAGATGAAAGAAGTAGAGAACGGATATACATAGGAAGAGTTCGGCTTTTTGGTGGAAATCTTTTTCGGGTAAAGAGCGCGACCAATTGAGAAAGTTGTTTTGTTAGTGAGAGTCAGAATTCGAGATTCAATGGTTGCCGAGCCATAGAGTAAAGAGAAAGCATCGGAGGAGTTGAAGCCGTTGAAGACGAACTCAAAAGCTGATACGAATTTGTCTTTACGGTCAAATATAACTTTAAATTGCTTAATTTTTTTATACTCGGGTCTAGAAGTGATCTTTAAGTGTACCTTCAAATTTTTATTACGATAAAAAAAAGTATAATAAAACATATTTTAAAAATTTAAAAATATATATATAAAAACTTTAATTTAATTGTTAAAGTCAATTTTTTATCAATTATGTTATTTGAATTAGATGTAAGAGTAAAATTCGTCAATTATAATATTAGTATTAAATCGTCCGAATGCAATTAAAAGTTTAAAATTTTCAGAATAAATAGCTCATAAATTATTGAAAAAGTCACAAAATAATGTTAAATTTTAGCCAAAATAACATAGACACACAAATAATAAATCGAGTAATAATATTTTAATTAAACAAGAATATTTAAACATAATAACATTTAGAATTCTAACTTTGGTAAATTTTTTTGTGTGCAAAGCAAAAAGTTTGTTGTATTCCAAGAGTTGAGTATGAATTTTGTTATTTTCTATATATATGAGATAAAATAGTGGGAGAGAAAAAAAATGTCATTAAAAGAAAATCTGAAAAAATCTAAAGATGTCATTGAGAGACATGAATTGAGAAAAAGAAAGAAAAAAAGTGATAGACACTCTAAAAAAGAGTTAGAGAGAGGAATTTCGGAAAAAATGGAGGGACAAGGAATTTTAGAAAAATGGAGGGAGAGAGAAAAGTAAAAAAGATAAACTATTAGTATTTTTTTAAAACAAATTATTGGAGAGCTCACTGATAAAGTAATTATTCACTCTCATTTTTTTTCTCCAAAAAATTTGAGGAGCCATTACAAAAAATTACTACCAATTTTATCTGCATATTGAAAAAATTTGCAAAAATTTAAATTTTTTTGACTATGTATGAAAAAAAATTGCAAAAAACTTGGGGGCCATTGCCCCCATTAGCCCTTAGCTTCGTCTCTGTAGACTTGAAGGTTGTTCGTTTACCATGAATCCTCAAGATTCTACAACCAAACATCATTTTTCACACCACATAAATATAACTATAACACGCATATCAATAAAGTTAACATCACATAAAAATTCTCAAAACACAAAAAATCCTCACAAAACACCTTAACCGAACACACTCTTGGATGTAACCCTAGATCTTTTGTTTATTACAGAGATCTTTTGACTATTATCTCCATTCTATCTGTATAAGCTTCGAGACACGATATCGCGATGTCATGTTGCAAAATTTTGTTAATGCAGAAGTCTTTTGGTTACCTTTTCAGAAACCAGGTTTCTTAAGAGTTGGGGCTTTAGACAAGTCAAATGAGGATTGTATAATTGCACAGTTTTCTTTGTCCCAATAAGGATGTGCCCACCAAACAACTAAGTGGCTCCTCTAGAATCACCTTTGGTTAGCTGCCATGTGAAGGCAGATTTGGCTTTAGTAAATAAACTAGGGCTGAATATTATTGGGTTGAAACCGACCAGGTCGACTCAAGCTAGTCGAAATTGACTAGGCTCAGTCGGTTCTGGGATAGCCTGATTTGGCTATCAGTCCATAATTCACAAAAATCAAGGGTCTTGGTTCAATCCCCAGGTAATTTTACTACTTTTTTTTATATATATAATTAGTGGGGCAACGTCCCTCCCTTTTTGAAATTCCCCCTTTCCTTTGGCCTTCACAACCCCTCCCCTTCATTATGAAACCCTAGCCCCCACTCCTGCCAGCCTCTTCTCTATCTCTCATGCCCCCTTCGTTGAAACACCCAAATTGATCGAACCAGACCGACTACCGAATCTGGTCGGTCCGGTCAGTTCTCCCTACCGACAGTTCAGTTATCGCTCTCAACGAACCCCTCAGTTTGGGGTGAAAATCGAACCGAGTGTATCGTTTTCACCCCCTAGAATAAACCTTGCAGCCAGCACATTGTACTGACTATACAAAGATAAAGAAAGCAAGTTATTGAAGACAAAATAAAAGAGTATTTATATATCTGTTTCTTTCTTCTTCTTTGAAGAGTGATGTGCAGATAATGACTGACAAAAATCTGCATTCCCTTAAGATATTGACTTCTCGAAAGAGGACAATCTTAGGTAGAGTATAAGAATACTTCCACCGTATGCTACTCCTACTAACTTTTCAAGCTGATACGTGACACATAACCTTTCACCACCGTCACAGTTATTCGATTTTCTGAATCATCTTATTTCATGCCAATCACTTGCAGAACTAACGATGTCCATCAGAAAAGAGAGGGGAACTTCCATTTAGGTCACGTATCAAAGTCGGCACCTATTAATAAAGTCCTTAAAGGTCTGGTTGCCGGAGAGAGAGAGAGAGAGAGAGGGGTTCAAATAATGAAAGCATGTGTTGTGCTTTAGAGCGTCTTGCGGATTCAACGTCTTACCGAAGGCGCTGGGAAGAGCATTCTTTTTTTGTGCTAAGTGCTGGGAAGAGCATTCATTTGCATGTCATTTGACAACTATGCCATAACTAAAGCATCTGCTACGTGTAAATTGTTGGGTACAGATCTGCCTCTGATACCACTTGTTGAGCACGGAACGGAAAAACCACAAACACAAGGAGACCAATATTTACGTGGTTCGGCAACTGCCTACGTCCACGGAGGAGAGTATTTTGATTTCACTCACAGAACCAAAACTTTACAAACTCTCAACTCTCACACCGCACATTTCTCCTCACAATCTCTCTCAACCCACTATGGGTGCTCTTCAACTGAGAGACACCCCTTTTTCTCTCAACACACCAGTGATCTACATCGGAGAACCACACTACGGTTTCACTCCGCACTGCCACTTCTCCCACTGCTCTTTGGGTGCTCTTCGTAAAGAGTCACACTTATTTCTCTCCACCCACGGGGTGCTCTTCGCAGAGAGGCACACCGAACTCTCTCAATAGAGTTCGCATTTATAGAGCAACATCACCGTGTTAAATGGAGGAAACTTTCTTCGGTGCCATAACTCCTGTCAGAGGGCAGAGGGTCGCTGAAAAAACTGTCAAGATTTGCGAGCCGCAAATCTTGACGTTACGAGGCGTTTATGAGGCATGGACTTCACGCCTTGAAGTTGTCAAGATTTGCAGCCGCAAATCTTGACTCTTCACGCCAACATAAATTTCATCGAATTGTAACAGGACCAGGACGAGGCGTGCGCTCATTTCTATACGAAGAAAAGTAAAGATTTTTTTAGTGGCGAAATACCAAACAACAATGGATGTTTAAGAAACCAGTCTTTTCATGGCTTATGTGAACCGAAAGTAGGTTAGGACGATAAACATCGCACACGAGAAGAGAATATCTTATGTGAACACGAAGGACCTGTAAAGTTTCATCCCAAAATTAATTGGCAATGAGAAGAGTTGATCCAACAAGTATATGAAGTACAAGATTAAATAGTTCATAATCAATGTGGGAATGAGGAACACAAACAAGTGGATCAAGCCCAGAAATAATTAGCTATGATACCATGTAAATTTTCATCTCAAAACCAATTAGTAATGGGAAGAAATGACCAAACAGGTATGTGAAGCACAAAATTAAATAATCTCTAATCAATGTGAGACTCTAACAAGATTAATCACCTGTACAAATTGGAACTGTACGTGAGTCTGGTGAGTTTCAACCAAGCAGCATGTTTCTTTGAATCTATCAACAAAGTTATCCTTTCGCCAATTTTTTATTGACTATGACTGTTGAATTTTTAGGGTTTTTTCTTTTTTGGTGGACGCCACCACTTCTGATTAAAAGTTTATGATAGTGACCGAATTATTTTGTTCGAAAGGAGAAAACCATCTTTGTGGGCACCGCAGCCCCACATGGGTTTTAAATTCGGAAAATCTTATTGCAGTTTGTGGTGAAATAAATTTTTATTTTTTGAATTATATTTTTTAATATTTTTTTATAATTATATGAGTCATATTCTGATTTAATTAAGAGATACAATATGTACAATATTTAATTAAAATTAAAATAAAATACGAAATCAAATCTTAAACTCAAGATTTTGACTCTAAATTTTAATACCAAGTAAACCCCCTCGTATAACTAGAAACTCAAAAGGAAACGCATGAAAGATTGAATATGAGCTCCCGACATTAACTAGTAAACACATTAACATCTCAATAAAGACTAGCAAAATGAAGTTTCCAGAAGATACTAATGAAGAAAATTGTTCTCCAACTCCGCCTCCTGATCTGTTTAGCCTGTAATTAGCGTCAGTTTAGCTGCAAACACGACATCATATCACCACTGAGATGCTCTCCACATGGCAGTAGGATCTCATGATAATAGAGGGTCAAGGTTTCATTAATTATTCGTATTCGCTTAGGAAATCACTCAATCATTAGGCAAGGACCCATCCCAGGGACCCAGAGTACCGTGATCATGCAAAGAGAATCCATCTCCGTTTGGTACCGAACAGGATCAGGAAAGGTCGACAAACGCTTCTAACATCAAATTCAACGGTCGGGATTAGTATTGAAATAGGACCAAGCCTTAGGCAAAAATAAGAGTTTTTTTTGTACTTCTAAATTCTAACTATCCAAATTATCTTTTATTGTAATTCTCTAACCTTAACTACAATATCCCTGCCGGCCGTAATACTCTTGTTGAGCAATATGTTACAAATATAGTGTACATTATTCAAATATTATAGTACATTACCGCATGGTATTATTCCTAAAGACCCAACATATATAGTGGTTAATTAAAACGCAAACATGCATGCGGCCATATGATTTTACAACAATTTGTTGCTTTAGAAATGAATAAAAGGATACATTAAATAACCATCCAATTAATTGAACCAATCGTATTGAGAACATGCTATTAATCATTGTGCTGTTGTATATAATAATTATTAAGGAAAATGGGTCATGCCGGAAAGATGATTAATTCGAAGTAGCATGTGCATGCATGTACAACTTTTTTATATTTACTCTCAAAATATCCTTTTTCCCTAATTATCTGGTTGAATACCGCGAGTTCTTTTTTTAAAATTAAGGAGTTTTTTTAAAAAAAATTAAGCTTAAATTTTTTAATTTTTTTACATTGACCTTTCCTAAAATTAGGGGTAAAGTCATAGCTACCTCTAATTTTCAATCCCACAATTTGAGACCTATAACTTTCAAAACCTATCACTCTTCGCCTTCCGTCCAAATTAAACGTTAAGTCAGACAAAAAATAATGCAAAATGATCGAAATGTCACTCCAAGGCTAAATTTTAAAAATAATAAATAAATAGATTATTGAAATAGAGTTTCAATAGTTTTATTTAAGAAATATTACTTTTAAAACATATATTATTTATTATTTATTTTTAATGATTATTTTTAATATTTTTAGTAATTTTATATTGGAGGGACATTTTGGTCATTTTAATATTTTCCATCTGATTTAGACGGGAGCGAAGATTCATAGGTTTTGAAAGTTATGGATCTCAAATTGTAAGATTGAAAATTAGAGGTAACTATTTAATTTTTATCTAAACCCCGATTTCTCCCTATTAAGGGTTTGTTTGAAGGTGAAAATTTTGGGTATTGAGGTTTGAGAAATATTATAAAGTAAAGAAATGTTATGAGAGTTAGTGAAAAAGTGAAGAGAGAAGATTTTTAATAAATATTAGGGTTAATGACCAAAATAGTCCCTAGGTTTTATGCCCTTTATCGATTTGGTCCCTGGGTTTCCAATTTGGTCACATAAGTCCTTAGGTTATCCTCATCTATCAATTTGGTCCCTGAGTTTCCAATTTGGTCACATAAGTCCTTAGGTTATTCTCATTTATCGATTTGGTCCCTGAGTTTCCAATTTGGTCACATAAGTCCTTAGGTTATCCTCATTTATCGATTTGGTCTTTCCGTCCAATTTCTACTTTGATATCTCATCAAAATGAGCCACTACCCCCAAATCAATCTGCAAACAGAGAGCAACAAATAGAAAATCTACGACACGATTCAAATCTCAAAGATCACCAACGGCTTCAGATTGGATATCTCTTCGCTCCGTGAAAAATTGACGACCGGCATGACTGATTTTTGGTAACACATGGATCTAGGCTCCCTTCGTCGATCGAATGGGGGGTTTCCCCGTTCGATTTTTTTTCTTTCTTACGAATATGTCAGGTGGACGTGAGTTTTTTTAAAATAATAAAAAAAGCATACATGTATCGTGATGTTATTGGTGGTGACGTGGCCCAGCGTTAGTTGACTGTGCACGGAGGAGACGGAAGGATCAAATCGATAGATGAGGATAACCTAAGGACTTCTGTGACCAAATTGGAAACTCAGGTACCAAATTGATAAATGAGGATAACCTAAGGACTTATGTGACCAAATTGAAAACTCAGGGACCAAATCGATAAAGGGCATAAAACTCAGGGACTATTTTGGTCATTAACCCTAAATATTATAATAATAAAAAATTATGTGGTGAATTTTTTAGTAGTAAACCTAAAATTTTGAGCCCAATTTAATTGAGGCTCAAATATGCCCTTAAATATCAGATAGAATTGAGAACATGCTTCTTGATTATTTGAATTTGCAAATCCGATATAATAATATACTCAATCCCACCAGAGTCTTTTATTCTTAGTGGCAGCCAAGTCAGAAAAAAACACGACTCGATCCACTTATAATTGATACGTTTGGTGAAGATTAACGAAGTTTGGTGGAATTTAATAATATAAGTTGACTAGATTTCAGCCTTCCGATACGAGTTTTGGCACCGCATTTGTACGTTCGTGGGCTTACCAAAGAAAATAATGTAATATGCAATGAACTGGACAGCTTATTATAAGGTGCAAGAGAAAGTGGACCTACTTAAAAATTAAATAAACTTAGGTCACCAGTACTGTATAGAACCGCCAAAATTGAACCAAAAAAGGCAGATGTGGTTGGTGGCGACCGGCGAAGTCATATAAAAAGTTCGGGAGAATGGAGGCTTGGACTTTAAGAATTACGTAGACGCAATGAGCAATTTGACACATTCTACTTTCTACTTCTCTAGATAAAACGTGCTCGTGATTTTCGACGTGGAGAGAAGAAGAACGTGACATATGATGGACGTGGAAGATATCCGAAGGTTCTTACGGTATTTGGAAGGAAAAATACCGAAGGAGAAAAGAGAAATTTTCCACAAAAGATGAAGAGGGAGTTTGGAGGGACCCGTACTAATTCTTGTGAAATTATCTTGCTTATTTTATAGTTGGGTCAACATCAATCCGACTGCGACTTCTAAAGAAGAATCTTGTCTTTAACATTATCTCCGTATTTGCAAATCAAAATTTTAGGACAATTTTAAGAATGTTGTAAAAAGTAGGGAAATTGGCATTTTAGTCTTAGATTTTGTACACTTTTTTGTTTTAGTCATTCACTTTCAACTTTTAAATTGTAGTTCTTAACTTTTCCTTTTTTGACGAAATAGTCATTCCGTCAGTCTGCCGTTCATATGCTTAACGGCGCATGACGTGGTAGACCGGGTATATGTATTGAAAGTGAGCGGTCGACCGGTGCAAATTTGCTGACATGTCAGAAAGCTCCGTCAAGCATATGAACGACAGACTGATGGAAGGACCATTTCGTAAAAAAAAGGCTTAAATGCACTGTAGGTCCCTGTGGTATCATCTTTTTACAAATTGGTCCATGTGGTATGAGTTTGTACTGGCTAGTCCCTGAAGTAATCATCTTGTAACAAATTTGTCCTCCGTTAGATTTTCATCGACCCACTTAACGGTCGAAGCTGATGTGGATTATTTTTCGCGTATGCACCAATGAAAGAGCACCAACAGAGGACAGACCGAGCATCCCGAGCACAGACCGAGCCCTGGCATCTCGAGCATCCTGAGCACAAGCAACTCAGCCTGCTCGAGCCTCTCGACATGCGACATCACCCCATTCGCTGATGACGTCAGATTTTATGATACGTCATCTTCGGCCGTTAAGTGGGTCGACGAAAATCTAACGAGAGGACCAATTTGTTACAAGATGATTACCTCAAGGACTAGCCAGTACAAACTCATACCACATGGACCAATTTGTAAAAAGATTATACCATGAGGACCTACAATGCATTTAAGCCAAAAAAAAAAATTCAATGACTAAAAATTTGAAAGTTGAAAGTGAAGGACTAAAATGAAAAAGTACCTAAAATTTAGGGACTAAAAAGTGAATTTCCCTAAAAATTGAGACGAATGTGTTTGAGTGCTAATATTTCAAAGTATGAGAGTTGATATTAAAGTGAACATAATTTTTAATTATTGATGAAAAAGTGAAGAGAGATAATTTTATAATGAATATTATAATAAAAATAATTTATAAAAATATAATATATTTTCATAAAAAGCGACATCAATAATTAATATGTTTATAGTTTTGGTTAGCATTATTAGCCAGTGATTTAGTTTATGGTTAGAAGCTATAAAAGACCGGATACAGTGGCGTATCTAAGATATAGAATGAGTGGGGTCGAATTTCTAAGGGAAAATAACCAAAAAAAATTCACAAAATGAAAAAAGTGTCTTAAAATTACAATATTGCAAATTAAGAACTAAAAATATTAAAAATAATGAAATATACTTATCCATACCAAGAAACAATTTATAACTCCTGTCTTGCAAACAATTTATCTATAGAAGTTTTTAAAGATTGATAACATGTATCAGTAACATGTTCCACACCAAGAAACCGTTCAATCAACTATCTACTTTAGTTCACATATCTCAAAATCACTGACATTTGCTCCTTCACTGAACTATATCGAGACTCATCAACCATAAGATAACAAGTGTGGTCTGTGCTGCACAAGTCAATAGATTTACGCAACCCTAGGCCAGAAATAATATCATCCGAACTCAACAAAGGGCGAGATTTTTTTGAACTAGAATCCTCATTAGAAGTAGTAGCCACATTAGGAGTATTAGACGACTTCATGCATCGTGGCTTTTTTTTAATAAAAAATCTATCAATTATCTAAAAATAACAAAACAAAACAAAATGTTCATCAGCATATGAAGAAGACTATTCTTAACACCCATCAATAATTATGGAGTTTGGTGCCTATTTGAAGATAATGAGTCTTCTTCTGTCAAAAAGTATTGGTGCACTCAACTATTTCTCGTTAAAAAATAACCTCAGTAATAAATTAGATTAATCAAAAACAATATTTCTGTGCTTTCCTTTCTAATTGGTAAATGGTAAATTAGTGAGGACCTACATAATTTATGTATTAATGCAGTTAAAGTGATAATGAACCAGTGAGAGAGACTGCTGAGGCGTGAGGGCTGAGGAAGACACGGAGAGATCGCAGAGTGAGAGAGAGAGACGTGATTAATTTTTTTTAAAAAAAAAATCAGAGGGTGAAACGACGTAATTTCACCTTCTGATTTTTTTTAAAAAAATTAAGTAATTAGGCCACACGGACTGAGTCAGTGGGTGTGCCCCCACTGGCCCAGTCCCGCCCCCACTGGCCTTGGAAGCAGGCCAGGGCGGCTGGACCAGTGGGGGCAAGCCTACGTCTTAATAACAAAAAAAAAATTGTAAAAGATTTTTGGAGCCAGTAGGGACGACCGCCCCTGTCCGCACCCCTGGATCCGCCCATGACCGGATATATAATGAAAGATAAGTGCATAACGTTCATATATGATATATCACATAAAAATGTTGTGTGCGATATGGACGGCCAGAAAATGTGAATGGTATACATTATAAAGTCGACCCGCCATCAATGTTTTGGATGGTACTTGATAGGAGCACAGCTTAATATAAATCCATCTTTTAAAAATAAAGCAAAATGGGATATTTTTTTATTTAATTTCAAATAAATATTGGTTATTTTGTTTTGTTCGTATCCATCATGGATAGATGTGCAATAACTATTTGGACAATAATCTTCCAAATTAATCAGACTGGATTTTGGCAAATATGGAAAATAAAATTGGAATTTTCTGTTAAATTTAAATCGGACAAAAAATTATGGGATGTCAAGGAATTGACAGCGAACCACATCTGAAATGCCAAATGTCAGGCATCAAGTTTGGGTAGCATGAACCTAAACGTACATTGTCGGGTACGACATCAGTCTCGGGTTGTTAACATGATGCACATGGTGAAAGATCGCCTATCAGAATTTACCATGTTTTCATCCTTTTGCTATAAATATTCCAGAAATTATCTGCTTTTTCATCACATAAGAATTTAGCAAAAACAAAATAGAACAGTTTTATGATCCCAGATTTGTTCACAGCTCATCGATTTCACAAAAACCTAGATTCCTGCTAAAAACCCTACACGCCAGTCAGAAACCTTGGATTCAGCCTCTCCTAAATCCAATACTATTGTTTTATTCCACTAAAATTCCGCACATCAGCTTACTGGATTGCCACTTGTTCTTCAAGAGCAAAAGGATTTGATTTGATTTGTTTTTGCTGTCAGAAGGCAAGAGAGCAAACCTTTTTATTGAATAGAAGTTTGGAGTAAAATTATCACTGCGATTGGTAAGTGAGAACTTTGTTTGAGGAATTCGGAGGTGCTCTGTGAGTCTGGGGATAATTTGGTGAACTGGATATGGATTATTAGGGTGTGTTTGATAGTGTGTAATCGAAATTTGAAGAAGTTTTTCTCCCCTTGGTTGTGTGTCCGTGCGTGCGTGAATGGGAGGGAAATGAGACGGGCACATGAGGGTTTTGGGAAACAATGAGCGCAGGGTCATTGGGTTTGCGTTCGGGGAGTTATGGGTCTTTGGATAAACAGCTACACCAGAACAACAACACCGGCAACATCAATTACAACGGAGTGTCGCCAATCCCAACAGCGCGGAAGCCTTCAAAAATGTTAAAGGAGAAGGAGAGGTTTTTCCATTGGATCTGCAAGTTTGCTGGCCGCAAAAAGGTCGGAATGCTGCTTATCTGTGTCGTCTCCGCCGCGGTTTTTGTCTTTGTTTTGTGTGTGGGAAAAGGTTGGTTATTGCTCTCTCTCCCTCTCTCTTCGCTTTGGCTGTAGGTGGTGGATTATTGAGCTTAATGATAGCTAATGCAATTGATCAGAATTCAGCGAGGAAGCTGGGAAATAAAATGGACGTGCAATGTTAGTCAGTCTGATAGGAACAATTCCCTTAGTTGATCTTCAGAGGAAAATTCGATAATAGGCTGAGAGATTATTATCCATTTCTCGAGATGCTTATAACAACTAAAATTAACGGTTAATTTCTATATCTACTACTATCGGGGTTGCTTTTGAAAACTTCATCAAGTTTCTGTGTTGTCCCCTGCCTCCGCGAGAGGTTGTCCTCGTTTTGGTGGTTTAAGTTCTAAATGTGAGTCCAATTCTACAATTGAGTATGTAGTTTTTCAGGAAATGGAGATGAGCTATGTTCTTTGTATTTTTCTCAACTTAATCAACTTCCATATGCCTTTTAATCCTAATGCAGAAGTTTTAACTGTGGTTTCTATATCGGTCACTTTAATTTGATTGTGTGAGAAAATGAGGTATGCATTTTGGTTCATCTTTAGGTGAAGATGCTCAAGACAGTGAAAGCGTCCAAACCATGCGGGTGAACGAGAGCATGCCCATCAATAATCCTGAGGGAAGCAGCACTCTCTCTTTGCTGAACACAGCGGGAGTCCTTCAAAATGAGGCATTGCCTCCACCTCCTCCTGCTGTTTTTCTGGGCTATACCCTTCCTCCTGGGCATCGATGCAATAGTTTCACTCTGCCTCCCCCACCAGCCGATAAAAAAAGAACTGGACCCCGCTGTAAGTTCTATCATTTTCTTTTGTGTTACTTTAGATGTTTTATCGTTCATATTAGAATTGAAGTCACTCAACATTCCCCATAAGCATAATAAAGAATCCTTACATGTTCCAATACAACCAAAAGTATAGGTGCTAAGTTATCCTTAATGATCACAGTGAGGTTAATGATTCGCTGAGTTTCTTTCTTGTTTATGATTCAGCTTGTCCAGTATGTTACCTTCCTGTTGAAGAAGCTATTGCCTTAATGCCAAAGGTCCCCTCACCTTCTCCGGTTCTTAAAAACCTAACATATATTTATGAAGAAACTTTATCTAGAGATGGAGAATTTGGAGGTTCAGACTTTGGTGGATATCCTACCCTGAAGCAGAGGAGCGATTCTTTTGATATAAGAGAGTCGATGAGTGTGCACTGTGGGTATGCTCCTCCTCCTCTTCTTCTTATCATAGAAACTGAGGAATGTTTCTTAAGAGTTTCTTCTGTGTCATGTTTTTTTATTAGATTGTTTATGCTGGTAATGTGCGTAAATGATATCCTTCACATAAATATTTGCTGTTCCATGGATTTTTTCTTTTCATTAATCAGATTTGTCAGAGGAAAAAGACCTGGCCGCAACACAGGATTTAACATGGATGATGCTGACCTCCTTGAGATGGAGCAGTGTCATGGTGTGGTTGTTGCATCAGCTATATTTGGTAATATTTTGTTTTTTACTCATTTGATTCCATCTGCCTCCGGTTAATACTGTTGGCCTGCTTGCCTAAAAAATCCATTCTTCATCAGGAGCTTTTGATGATATAAATCAGCCAAGTAATATCAGTGCCCATTCCAAGGACAACGTTTGCTTCTACATGTTTATGGATGAAGAAACAGAAGCATATATGAAGACTACTGGCACTCTGGGCAGCAGCAAGAAAATTGGGTTATGGAGGATAGTTGTTGTTCGCAACCTTCCTTTCGAAGATGCAAGACGCACAGGGAAGGTAAGAAAATCAAGTTTCAGGCAGTGTCCCTTCTGTCGATACTAGGAGAACATCAGATGATATATATTGTAGTATCATGTGAGGTTCTAGACATAAAGTTAATTTAGCACCGCTGTTACTTTCTTCTTGAAATGTCAATAATATATCATGGGGCTATGTGCCTGAATTGTTCTGTTGAATGTCAGTGCACTATGCTAGTACTTTGATGTGCAAAATAGCTCTGACCCCACCACCCGTGGCAGATTCCAAAGCTACTAGTGCATAGGATGTTTCCAAATGCCCGCTTTTCCCTCTGGATTGATGGAAAACTCAAACTTGTTGTGGATCCTTATCAAATACTTGAAAGGTACTATTGCTTTCTACTGTACGCTACTCTGTTTATCATTAATTATGTTCTCTTTTCACCATAATGTTTCCTTGTCTTTAGTTGGATCAGGACCTTGCTTTTAAGTTATATAGGCCTTTTTAATGCATTACTGGATAAATTGATCGGATGATGTAAACTTATATTCAGAAACATAGGACAGTGCCAAATAATTTTGAGATGCTCTTTCAAACCTTACAATTATACAAGGCAAATGTAGCATTCCAGTTTCCTGGCTTCTCTTGTAAGAGGAAGGGGGGCAAACCTCTGAAGCTCAAACAAGAGGATCCTCTTATGGACATTCCTGACCTTATTTGCTAGGTCATGCAAACCTGCTTTCTTAGAGAAACAGAATCTTTCCATTTCATAGAGAAGCCATGGTCTATATTCTTTAAGATTTAGAAAGAAGGGAGGGCAAGAAGTGAGTTGAATTGCTGTAGGTCTTGTACCCACAACTTCACCTTCTATCTGATTTCCACAAGTGAAGAAAGTATCATCTGAGCCAGAGCTAATTGCTGTAAGTTCACTTTTGATTGCTGTTCAGGAGCATTTGACTCTCTTGCGTCCAGCCTTCATGAAATGGTTAATCTATATGTTGCTCAACCTCAGGTTACAAATACTTGACAAATCACTTTAATCCCATAACAAGTCTGCTAAGTCCGTGTAGACAATACATGGGTTCGACAAAGTCCCGTTAAACTCTTGATGAAGGCTATTTCAGATTTGTCCCCAGTGACTGCATACTGCCTTAGGTGCATAAGAGAGTTGAAAACCAATAGGGCTTGTCTCGCCAGTTTTTTCATTCACCTGTGAGTTTAGTTAGGGATCTCCGCCTGGGCATCTTCTCTGGTGAAGCTTCTTCTAACCCTTTTTCTCATTACTTCTGTTGATATCATGTTAGACCAGTGAGGATCAACTACTCTCTGATTGTATGATAGCATATGGATATGAAGTTATTTAACTCCCCAAAGCTGCTTCTCCTATTCCTCTTTTTCTAGTCTTGTCGTGCTATTAACTTTCGACTGGGACATCTTTGATTTCCTTGGTGACTTCATTTATCTTCTGAGACCTGCTCTCTGTACTATATGTCTTCGACTGTTTGTTTGCTTTGAGTGAATGCACCCAATCGATGCTGCAGTATACATTGGAATCATACAAAGGTCAGGCATTATTTGATTCATTCTGAACCTTGGAGTGGGAGTCCATCTGTGGATGCACTTAATTTGAGTGCTGGATGATGATTTTACACATTGCTTCAGACCTCACAATATGCAGATTTACGATCTTGAGGATGAATAGGAGTTATGCCTGTTCATGATTTTTCTTTCTCTTCTGGGAGTATAATTCTACTGTTAAACCTAATTTTCAGGTTCTTGTGGAGGAAAAATGCTACTTTTGCAATCTCTAGACATTACAAACGCTTTGATGTCTTCCTTGAAGCTGAGGCAAACAAAGCTGCGAAGAAATATGATAACACCTCTATTGACTTTCAGATTGACTTTTATAAAAAAGAGGGTTTGACGCCATATTCGGAGGCTAAATTTCCCATCACAAGTGGTAGGTGCAAGGTCCCTTCTCCCTTCAGTTCTTCCCTTTAATTTCTTTGTCAAGTCTTCAGATTTATGGTTGGATCTGCAGATGTTCCTGAAGGGTGCGTGATAATAAAGGAGCATACTCCTGTCAGCAACCTCTTTACTTGTCTTTGGTTCAATGAGGTGGACCGTTTTACTTCCAGGGACCAGCTTAGTTTCTCCACTGTAAGGGACAAGATTATGTCAAAGGTGAATTGGAGTGTCAATATGTTTTTGGACTGCGAAAGACGCAATTTTGTAGTGCAGGTAATTTATTTTATGCATTTAGGGGTTATCAATGAATGCCAAATGTCTACCGAAAATTGTAGTTGATCCACTACCATCTTATGTGTTATTTTACTCTACTGATAGAACTGCGATTGATTATGGGACCCGAATGATAGAAATTTGTTGCAATATGTTTCACCAAATGATGTCCAATCTTCTTGATGAAGCTGTGCATGTCGTCATATCTCTAAATGTTTGTTACATATCCACTAAAGGTCCAAATTACTGAGAAACCTGTTTCCTTGAAGTTTCTACTTTTCAGCGAGAAAAAGCTCATGAAAACTTTGGAAGTAAATTTTTGAGACATTTCTGAAATTATTTTCATGTCTTTCCTAAACCTTTCCCTCGCCTTGCAGTGGTCATTGTTTCTTGAAATTTCAACTGCTATTTTCTTGTGGGAAAAGGGGGAGGGAAGTTCTCTCTGACTTTTGAACAATTTCTTTTGACTGTCCTATTAATTTCCAAATTTTTTTCCTGTTTCCTTTTTCCCATTTGTTTTTCAGAGCTCTCAGTTTTTCAGTTCCTTTTTATTTTGTAATCTTTCTCCTTGCCTATGGTGTGGGCTGAGTATCACTGGCACCATCACATCTACTTCCTGAAAAAAAAATTAATCAAAAAGCTCATCTGTTACACCCCTTAAGTGAGGTTAGTACAAGGTGCCTTTTCTTTCACCTTGATTGAATTTTTGTAGAAGGTTCTGCAAAACATGTGAGGCCAGTTCGATGTTATTTCTGCCTAGCCTCTAAAGCCATCCCCTCCAGTGTATCTCCTTTGCTATGTAGATTTGTCCTCTCTCTCTCTCTCTCTCTCTCTCTCTCTCATGTACCTCACTAACAGTTCAATTTGTTTGCTGCCTACAGAAATACCACAGAGATGTATTGGAACAATTGGAACATAGTGATTCCGTTCCTCCTACTGTTTTTCCACCGCCTCTGCCACTGCCACCGCCACCGCCGCTACCATCAGCTCTTTTTGATCAACCCCCAATTAAATTGTCTCTTGAAACTTCACCAGAGAGGACTCTGCGTACTCCAATTAGAAAAGTCCAACCAAGGCGTGCAAGAGATAAGAGGTCCAGTTCTAGACGCCACCGCAAAGTTGCCGCTGGTGGTAGGGATATTGGTTCCAGTTGAACTTTTGTTCAAGAAGCTCGTTACATTATTCTTTTACTTCCCGCCCTAGAAAATCATTCAGTCCAGGAACTGGAGGATATGTGCAAGATGATTATTCTACTTCTCCTTCCACAGAGCTTCCTAATTCTTTCTGCTTTTGGAATTGTCAATTTTGATTCTTTTTTTTTTTTTTGTATATAACAATCATAGTGTATGGGTTGCTACCAAAGCGCTTGTATGTGGTGACCCATTTTGTTGTTCCATTATCATAGCAAGCTTATATTGAAACTCTATGTGATTCTTCTCTCTTTTGAAAAGGCAATAAAGATGAAAGTTATTGAATCTTGTCCTCTTTTTCCTGGCGCTAATAGCAGTCTGGCTTTAATTCTTAGTATACAGAACTCATACTGCATAACCTCGCTGAGAACGGATTCTAAGCAAAACTTTGTATTACTTTGCATAATTTATCAGTTTTCTCTCACTCTCTCTAGCCCTTTACACATCATTGGGAACCCTTTCAAGGACGCTATAAATTCCAACTTGCCCTGCAAAGAAGGCAACCAATCAACCCACATGATAAGTTTCTACAGTACTTGGGGTGTAACTCTGCTTTCCACAAGGATGGGTGCCCTTGAGAAAGTTGCTGTCAATTACTCCATATATTGGGATCGAGAAATTTGTAAAGACGTCTATTTTTAAATTCATAACACACAACTTAAGGAATTAAAACATTTTCATTATCAAACCCAAAAAAGGGAAAATATATATTTCTTATCCTCTAAATATGGTTCATTTTGCATTTCGCCAGCTCAAATTACTAAACTTGACAAATTTCACTCTTAACTACTAATAGATATGTTACCACTAAATCATTAAGATTATACCATTGTCCTTTTTTTATTGATTTTAAAGATAATATCCTAATGAAGTATAAATTTAATGATACTTTAGGGTGCAATGTGTTAAGTTTGATAATTATTTTAGCAAATTATAAAACAAGTGATAATTAACTTGATATTAAGTGTAATTTTTCAAAAACAAAACAGCAGGAATTCCATATATAGACCTAAATTGCCTAGATTGTGAAAAGAGATTGATATGAGATTCACACATGCAGTTTTAATTTAGATAATTTTAAAAATTACTGTCCGGAATATTTTTTAAAAGCTATACGTTTTTTAAATTGGCAAATAAGATTTTTGTTGAGATTTCTAATGGAATTAATAATGTGGCATGCCAAGTGACAGTATATGATCACGTCGCATACCACATGTTTTAAAAATAAGTAAAAATGATAATATTATTTTATGGTTTAATAATTTTTATTTAATTTATTATTATAATTATAATAGAATTTATTTTTAAGACGTGTGATATGCCACTGACTATATTACAAGAGCTATGAAGCCGAGATTAACCTTAGGGGACCAATTACACAAAACTAAATTTTGGAAAGCCAAAATATTAAAAAAAACAAACATAAGAAAATAATTTTCTACTAAAGGAATTTTAAAATAAAAATTTGTGGGCCAAGAGAATCTCGAGCTCAGTCCCTAATTACATTGTCTAAATTTAGATATTAATTTTTCAATTATAGAAATCCAGATATATTTTTAAAATCTCATAAAAACGGCTTGACGTTATAATAATAAGCTTGGAAATTTCGACGTATTAAGTTTTACACAAAATTGTCATCGTATAAATATGTTTAAAAAAGAAGATTGACAGGGCTTCAACGGTAAGTTGACCGAACTGTATCTGTGCCACGTGTTAAAGATAAAGGACATTCTGTCCAATGCATGTCTTCCCCTGGGGGCTGGGTCCCACTAGATACTTATCAGTTATGATGAATCGAAAAAAAAAAAAGAATCTGAGAATCTTATAAACGAAAAGGAAGAGAAAAAAAATCCCAAAACAAAAAATGAAATTCAAGAGTTCACTTTCTCCGATCATCTTCTTCGCAGTATAGGTTGGTTAGGGTTCCGCAACGATACACCATGTCTACATTGCAAATCCTGTAATCCGTGACATTCTTCCTTCATCAAATTCACCACATCCCTCGGATCATATTGATGGGATCGTCATCAGCCTTCTTCCTGATCTGCCTCCTGCATTGCTTGATCTCCGTTACGAGTGGGGTCCTGATGATGTTCTACATGAAGGAAGTGTACACCATCGGGCACGGGATCGGGGTGGCGCAGAAGCTGCTCGGGTCCACGCCGCACGACCAGCTTCTGATCCTGACCTCCGACTCCTTCTCGGGCTTGCTCCTGATTGCTATCGGGTTCTTCCTCTTCACGGTGTCCTTCGTGAAGGACCGGGAGTTCCAGGCGTTCTTCGCCAAGAGTTGCACACTCCTTCATGTTCTCATGGCCATGTGGCGAGTTTACTTCGAGAGGAGGGTGGAGGATCTGGCCTGGGATTGGCTCAAGCAGACAGTTGGCGACATTCTATTGGCCGCCTCCTGGGTTTTCTTTCTCGTCTACTCCTGGAGAGAGAAGTACGACTAGCGCCTTTTCACTTTTCTCATGATTTGCGATACTCTCAGGTCACCGATTAGTGTATACCATTTGGAATCTTCAGATGGGTCCCTCTCTTGTAATTTTGGTTTTTATATTGCATATTTTATTCCGTTGTTGTTGTGTATACAGAAATGTGTCTCCCTTAAAGTCCAATGGATTACCGATCTTTGTAAATCACTGCGTTTTAAACTAATAATGGAAAAAATAGATGTTTTGATTTATAATGTTTCTTGGAGTTGTGCGCATCGGGAACAATGGTACTTAGGCCTCGTTTTTGGTTTGATGCTGTTCTGCTGAAAGAATCGTCAAATATTGTCTAAGATTTATTTCTAGCTTTGACTTGATGAAGCTTTTGTGAATTAAGGGAAAGTAGAGCAATTGAGCATGTCATAAAGGTGAGCGCAGAGCGTCGGTGGTGATGTTGTCTTAGTTCAACTTTTAAGGGAGGAAGTTGTGTGGCCTTTGGTTTTAAGCTAACATGTCTTTCTTGGAAACTAGAGAGGAGAACCAAGAAATTTCATTAAAAGGGTGTACTGCGCTGAGCTTTATCTTATTGTATGCTTTATTCCCATAGAAACTAGATGGATGATCATGACGGGAAAGAGTGGGTCATAACACTTTGCATGTAGTTGATGAATGGCTGTGATAAAGCCTTCATGGGGCCTCGGAAATGGAAGAACGTCCGTTTTGAGACAACCAGGTTGGGTACATCATCATGTTGCGTATCTGCCTTGAATGGGTACAATCGCCAATGTCACCAAAGTGTGTATTAATCACGATGGATTGTGGGACAGCTGACGCAACATGTAGCAGGGACACACTCGAGCTATTAGGTTCTTTCAGAGCTGGAGATAGTTCAGCTCAAGAATATTGGTCTCGGTACAAATCATTATCAGTTTATTTAATCTTCTATTTCCATATTATTATTTTTTGTCCTTGATGTAAATCTTATAACATTACAAATTCCGATTTCTAAACAGACAAGATTGAAATTTATGATGCCTATAGATTGCTAGTATGGTAATGAGACGTTCTTGAACGTTTTCCACTTGCTTTGGGATGTTTTCAGGTATATGTAATTGTTTTAAGCGTTTATATGTAACCATGAACACTTGTGAAAACAATATAATCAGTTCATGAACATACATGAACAGTTCATTTAGAAGTGAGATGTGTAAGTTTTGTTCTTTAATCCTCTGTTCATGAGTATGCGTAGTGTTTGCAATCCTACATTATCTGCTCATGCTCAAAGTTCTTGCCAAATTCATTAGCATGTTGCAGTTGTATTAAGAAATCTGTCAGCTTGAGGTGAGTTTTCCTTTAGTTCTTGTGTAAGTTGAGAATTTGTTTTGCCAAGCCCTGTGATGCTCCCCACTTATCCGAAGCACTTGCTAGCCAGCTCTGACACACTGCAATTCTTCCCTCTATGCTCCATCTTATTTCTAGCGGCCCATGTCAGGTCTATAACATTGAGTGCAAAAAGTTAGAAAAAATGTTGTTCCTCCAACGATAATCCAAGTTCTGGTGCAGTTGGCACGGGACAAGTCTCAGAGGAGAGGAGAGACGCACAACCCAACTCTGAGGATAGAACAGAGAAGACGGCGGAAACACCTCAACTCCAAAAGAATGGATGAGAATTGAGTACACAACTCATCTCATGTGCATAGTTATATGTCTCGATTGGATGAAAGCACACATATTTCATCACGTATCATATTATCATATGTTGTGTTTATTAATATGTTGTTGTCATAATTGTCATATGATTGCCATGCCCCATGCCCGACCTTGCTGAGTCCGTATGACTCACCCGTCTTCTGTATTGTTTGCTTGTACTCGAATTCTTTTACTAGGAGGTGAGACTGTGGCGAGGAGCATGCTAGTTCCGTTTTTCTTTCTATTTGATTTTGCCCATATTATATTTCAAACGATTTTATTTTGGGATATCACAATTGTATAGGCTCAGTGAGCATTAATAGGCTCATCTTTTGTAGCTAGCCTTTTTGTTTTTTTTTTTATCGTAATCTTCGGAAAGGCGCTTTTTATACCATGATATATCACGTTTTGGTTTTAATTATCGCACTTTTCCCCACTCATTAACGTTTTACCATATTAAATATAGTCGTGTGTCTTTGCAAAAACCTGTATTATTATAACGAATTTCTTCAGACCCCTATGGTTACCCTTTTTATTATTTAAGTTTTCCGCTGAGCTTTTTTCCAAAGGCAATTAGACTTCTATAAATTCTAATCCCCGCCTTGTGTGCATACTAAGAGCTTGTTCGGTTATTTTATATTCTCAGGATTTTTTTGAATCCTGAAAATACACAAACCGAACATTTTTTTTAACCTCACCTAAAAATAACTACAGCACGCATACCAATAAAATTAACATCACTTAAAAATTCTCAAAACACAAGAAATTCTCAAAATACACACTAACCGAACATCATCTAATACTTTAAATGAGCCTAAAGGTAAGTACGAGCACGATGAGTAAATGAGATTTTGGGTTCGGGTGTGCTAGTAAACCCGAAATAACCCGACCCAAATCTACTTAAAAATAAAATAAAATAAAAATGTATTTCTACCCTTAGCGAAACTAAGGGGCTGTTTGTTTATGCAGTATTCTCAAGATTTTTTTTGTATTCTCACAACACAAAAAACCTACAACCAAACATCATTTCAAACCTCACATAAAAATACAACACGCATACTAATAAAATTAACATCACCTAAAAATTCTCAAAACACAAAAAATCCTCTCAACACACCTAACCGAACACACTCTAAGGGTTAACCTAACCCTTGCGATCCCCACCCCTCCCCCGGGCGTTCCCCCTTACTCTCTCTTGCCCCTCACTTCACGCCCCACTCCTCCGGCCGCCGTATCTCAGTGACTCAGTCTCTCGCCATTTCGTTCACTCTCTCTAGTCTGCCCTAGCCCTGTCGGATTTTAGAGCTGAGCTCAACGGGCATACATGGCGAACAGGCGGTGGCTCCACGCTTTGACCCGCGCCACTTCGGCCATCTTCTCGGCAAACACCACTCTCCTTTCCATTCCAACCCCTACTCTCCCCAGCCAATCCCTCGAACCCCTCGCCTCCAAATTCGTCCATCATTTCACTACTCTAGGTGCCACTCAGTGCCCCCACTGGTCCCATCCTCGCCATTTATCGTCTAACAGGGGAAAAGACGAATTTCCCGAAGATGACATCGAAGATGTAGACGATGACGACGACGACGACGACAACGATGATGATGAAATGGGTGAGAGTAGCGAGGATGAGAACGTTGGGCCTGCTTCGACATCGAACTTGAGGACAGAGTACACGCCGGAGGAGAGAGAGGCGGAGGCAGCGGCCATTGGGTACAAGGTGGTGGGCCCGCTCGAGCGCTCCGATCGAGTTTTCAAGCCATATGAGTCCGTTTTCGCTGTGGTTCAGGTTCATTTCGCCATTAAGATTGTCACTTTTATGTTGTCAAGTTTTTGATTCTATGTTTGTGGAGTTCTGAATTTACAGTGGTATTTGCAGATTGGGTCGCACCAGTTCAAGGTGAGCAATGGGGATTGCATTTTCACGGAGAGACTGAAATTCTGCGATGTAAATGAAAAGGTGGGTTGCTTTTGCATTTGGCTCGTTCGCGTATCCAAATATGTGTTCTTACTGATGCATTGCTGATTGTTAGGCACGAATATATCGTTTCTATTTATGCAAAGAATATTGGGTTTGGAGGGTATCTCATGTTGATGCCGCTTTTGGAACGAATGCTTAATAGTGCTATTTTGTGTGAAGCATGCTCTAGTTTCAAAGATTATTAACCATGCAACTGGAGTTGCCGCTATAGGATGTCATTAGCCATTAGGCTTGGTCCCTCAGGCCTCAGTTCATGTCTGTGGCCTTGTCTTCATGGCACTAGAATGTGGGGGGGGGGGGGTATATCATAATTTACCAGGCCTTTGGCAGGATTGGATGAAGAGTAGGAATTCTGACCTGCTTTTATTTCAAAGTGGGGGCAATGGAAGAGGGAGCAGTCATGGTGGTTTTTGGCATATTGGGCATTTCAGCATATTGGGATAGGGTGTTGATGTCTTCTCAATAGTGGGCCTAGCATTTGTGGAGCAGAATTATCACCAGAAATTAAGTGCCCTAGAGTATGAGCTTCATGGCACATTGGTGCATCTGTCTTCCTGTGCGTTTGTGCTCTCCTTTGGCCACAACAGGATATCTCCCCTCTAGGTAGCTTTATCTTCTTCTCATCGACAGTGTTCTGTTTCTCATAATAAAGAACAAGAAATAAATTACATTCAATGACTGGAAATAACTTGTAGTTTTAAGTCTTGATTTATTTCCAAAGAGGAAGGGATGGATGAGAAGATCCAGAAAACAAGTTGAAGACCTTTCATGCCTGGTAATTTTGGATGTTTAGAAGCCGACGGATACTTTGTTCATTAAGATTTAAGTTAGTGGCTGAAGTTAGTACTAGTTACTGAGAATATGAGATGCCTGGAAGATGAGCTTTTTACAGGTACTGAAAACAGAGTATTTGTGTTCTGACGTTTTATGTGTTTTTGTTTGCATCTTCTTCATGTATTGGTTTATGTTTTGTAAAAACTTGCACTATGGGTTATGCAGCAAAATGGAAGCCATGCAATTGAGCTTGTTACTGGAACCGAAATTGATTAACTTACCCTCTTCTGTCAATTATAGGTTAGTTGATTGATGCTACCTTGTCTTTTTGTGTTGTAGTTAATTTTGAACAAGGTTCTCTTGCTTGGCTCCAGTAGTCAGACTATTATTGGTAGGCCCATTGTGCCTGAGGCAGCTGTTCATGCAGTTGTTGAAGAGCATGTGAGTCGACACTTTACTCTCTCACTCTTTCTTATGTGTCCTCCAATGGATGTAATTATTCTGTCATGTTTGTTTCATGGAAATCTTCTTTTGAAGAAAATAATTCCTGACAAAGAAAGAAATTCAAATGATGATGAGTTCCTTATTTCTGAAGAGACATACTTATTACGTTCGAGTCTCAAAGAAAGATATCTCTTTCAAAAGTCCGGAAAAGATGATCAGGAAGAACCTTCCATCTTAACAATCTGTATACAAATAGAAGGAAATAGTAGCTATGGTGAATCTATATTTTATCAAGCTCCATAGAAATCAATGATTGTATTATATTACGTGCTCTTTATGATTCCAACTTTGTATCACGGGAAAAACATGAAACAGAATGAAATTATTCTTGTTTCCGAGAGAGCAGTTCTGTAAGCTAGCAATCATCTGTATTATAAACCAAAAGGCCTCATACAAGCAATCTAGTGACAGATGGAGGTTGTGCTAGTTGAGATGGTCGAATATGCTCAGTAAAACCTTTAAAAAAAGCCACTGTAAGGTGTTAATGAAAGTTGAGAATTTCTAAAATGCAGGGAAGAGATAAAATATATACAGATATCCTTCTGTACCCAGCTTTATATCACTGTGCCAATACGAAGTTTTATATAGAATTCTATGAAGAATATTTCCTCCGTGTTAATGTAGAAGTGTTATTTGTCTCCTCTACTTTCTCTCTTCACATATCTGGCACCAAAATGATAAATCTCTTTCTGTCAGGCATTAGATGCAAAGGTGATTATATTTAAGAAAAAGAGAAGGAAGAATTATCGCCGCACCAAAGGACATCGTCAGGTATTTCTCAGATCAATTATAGAAGCAATTCTGTTGTGATACATCATGGGGATAATTTATCTAGGCCTATGCTTCTCTGTTCCAGGAATTGACTAAATTAAGGATAACTGATATTCAAGGAATTGAGAAACCTGAAAATATAGTCCCTGAGAAGCCTTCAAAGGCTGCTAATAAGCTGCCAGAAAAGGTTGCAGTTGCTGCTTAGGAGAGATTTTCTCAGGGCTACACATGGACAAATAATGGCATCCGCGTTATACTTCTGAGTTTTGACTTTTATGCTATATGACGAGCATGATCCCATTCCCGACTTGGAACCATACATCTTGGATGTCATGTCAGGCAGACAATCATCCAGCCATCAAATTGGGTTACCTGTTGCAGAACTGGTTGCAGATTTTGTTTTTCTGTTCTATCGTTGTATTGGTGGTGGTTCAATTCATGAAACCTTTTGTAGAATCAATCATTTCCGTTACCGAGCAGAGATGTTTCGATCGAGGTCTCGAAGAATTACACATTTGCTCCAAGATTCTACCTTACTCTAGGAGATGAACGCATATAATGTGAATGTGTTTGCAACCCCATCTAGTAGATCTTCTTGTATCTTTTTAGAATGGCACTTGCTTTGTTCTTGTCGCAAGGCATAATGATTCATAAGTTTTGTACCTTCGTTTGCATTGATTTCAAATAATCTAAAAGTCAAAACTTGTGAGCTTGAAGGTTCATATCCCTTCCAAGTCAAACTAGAAGCCACTTTCATGAGAAGTGGTTTCTTGGATGGCAGACATTTGCCGATGGTGCATATTGGAGCAAAGCAAATACCATTACCTGTTTTGTCGTATCTTTTCATGTCCATTGACTCTTTAATTTAATTTAATTTTTGTTTGTGAGCATTAAAACTATGTCGTTGAAAGTGCTCGAGACTGCATAATCAGCTAATCAATTGATTAGATTTGTATTGTTGGTTAGTGGACAGGTATTTTGCAAATGCTTATCCTCTCATGCTCTTTTGTTTTATTCAGCTTGAAAAGCAACAAGTTGTGAACTTACTCGCTTTTTCCAGTTTTTGTTCTGCTTGGGTGGGCATGCGGTCCTGTGGACTTCAGTCCAGCCCAAACCTTTCAAACGTTTCGGCTAATCATGGGGGCTACATACGTGAAGTACTCCCATCTTTTGCTTTCACAATCACCAAAACTTCTTTATTTTTGGATGTTAATTGGCCGACTGCGGGAGAATATTCTGTTCTAACAAGGGTTAGTCTAAGTTTTTATAAATATCGGCCAAAATTTAATAAGATAAATTTAACTGTCAGAATTTAGCTATACTTCATTTAAGTTGGCTTGATTTGGTGATGATTTATTCTCATTAAATGATGTGATCAATTTTAAATTAAACCGTTATATTTATTTTTTTAAATCACAACCTATGCTTATAAAAACTTAGAATTTAGAATTTTGCTTCTCGTAATCAAATTTATGTTTTATGCCTTACAAAAATGTTTTTGAAAAATCATATGGCAATGGGAAAATTTTGGAACATATATATATGGATAAAGATAATGACACAGCCGTCCACTCCATCGTTTCCAACTAACAACAGTAGAGGCAGTCATATGCACTCCGACATCTTCCCCCCTATATTAAGGAATTATCAAATATAAGCCCCATAGTCTCTTTGGTCATGATGAAAGTCTGTTCTTCCATATTGGGTTTCACAAATAAATAATATTTCAAATTATTATTTTTTTAAAAAATTATAAATGGTTTAGTCATTTGTGGAATATACATGAAAAAAAAAACCTCACTTTAGAAAGAAGCAAACGGCCAAGTTTACTTTATGTTTGGCTCCACCTCTACATACATAGATGAGAGACACGTATCGGAAATTGAATCCGAAAGCCAACATATTGCCACGTTACCCTAGCTATATATAGACCTAAACCTAGCTAATACTTAATTATAACATGGTGGGAAAAAACCTAATATATTGTTCGTGTCCCAGGTGGTATAGAGATAATTATTTTGGTTGTGGAAATGATGTTATCCTCATACTATTTGGCCACCCTTTTGTTGGGTGTACGTATGCCCCCACAATTATCAATTCGATATCTATGCATGCCAGGTATATATATTAAAGCCTTAAAGCCCACTGCCAAGTTTAGTATGGTTGAAACAGTGTCTTCTCTTTCTTGTTTCAAGGGGGCAACCTGTGAGGAATGGGAGTAATTATAATGGCCTATGGACAGCTGCGACTTATTCACAGGTCATTTGATGACCCCAACAATCCAACTTAATTTATTGATTTTGCTTTGCCTCTTGATGTTTCCAATTCAAGTCCAACGTCCCTTTCTTTTTGTTCAATGGGTGGTTGAAGGGCCATGAGATTTAAGTTTTTGGAGAGTATCCCACTCCATGAACAAAGTGCTTCTGAGTGGACTCACTTTCTTGGCCACCTATATATCCATCCCATTTATGCAACAAAACTATATATATATATATATATATATATATATATATATATATATATATATATATATATATATATGAAGACTTGGTATGATCCCTATAGCACTTTGTGTGCTCTCCCACTTTCATGTAGAATATGATTATGCTAATGGAATTCGTTGTCACAATAGTTTCCCCACTTCTTTTTGATCATTCGGGCCATAGCAAATTAATGATCTCCATTACACTATAACAATAATATTGTCCAAAAGTTTATACTGCGCGCAGTTTGGTGCTTATTTTAATGCGTGGATTGTGATAAGCATGCCGCGCGCGCTACATCTTTCACACCTTTTTATTTTTTATTTTTTTATTCCACTGTATTTCACATGGAGATGCCTTTTTTTCTTTTCTTTTTTTATGGAACATGGTGGGGTTTTGATTTGACTTGTATCACTCCTTAGTCTTTTCGGCAAAACATTAGGCCAAAGTTTGAAAATTGTTAGTTAAAAAGAAATTAAGATACTAATTGGTTTGAAAATTATTACATTACCAAAGTTCCTTAATAATCACGTTACTTTTGAGACTATTAATTTACCTAATTAGGTTTACATCAGCTCGCTTTTGATTCTACGCCATTAGTTTTAATCATTAAACTCATTTCAAAAGTATATTCTAGGCTTTGATTTAGAATGTTATTAATGGTGTACTCTGGAATAAATTACTAGTCATGATCAGCTCTTGCTTTTAGTTTGCAGCGAAAAAGAGACAGAAAACCAAGGCAATAGGAGACACACTACAGGTGAGGTGATTGAGAAAGTCTCATGATGTTTCTCTCACTCAATCATTGTAGAAGATGCAGAAATTTCCATGGGGTAACTCAGGCACGTTGATTTAGCGCAGTAGAAGAAAAGCTCAGACGACAGTGCTAGAAGGGAATGTAGAGATGATCAGTGCATATTGGTGGGCTGCAGAACTATATATACATCGTCCATTTGCAAACAAGTTGACCTATAATTAATGTGTTACATCACTGTGCATGGACATATAGTCCCTGTAACTATAAATTCAGGATCATATTATTGTCTGACCACAGTTTACAGCCTAAAATAAGAAACTTCGATCTCAGTCATAATGGGCATATTCTGAAAGCTGGCACTTTTGAGCGAGCGTACGTGTTGCTAAAAAAAGAATATAACAGATTTGGGACTCTACAAACCTCCATGTGATCAGAGCCATTTTGTGAATCTAAATCTTCCGCCATGTGTTTGTCCGTCATTAATGTTAGAAATAAAAATTTAAATTTTGATGAGTGAGACATTCAATTATGAAAATACCCAATTGAATTTATTATTTTTTATTTATGATTTAAAATATACATGAGAGGTTTATACACATTTCAACAATTAATGATAGATTTTGATCAGGTGGAATAGAGAATAATTCCGTGTCCACCTTCAACGGTTAAGCTACGAGAATATTATGAGAATATCTTTAGGACTATACCGCACACTGCACAGCTCATTAACAATGCATATATAGATTATTGATCAGGACGTGGAAACTAGCCAGCGCCAACAGTACTAGCTCTTTGAGAATCTGTCTAGATTTGCCATGGAATTGGGTTCTATTGGGCGAAGACTTTGAACAGTGACCTTCATAACCATTGCCACCAGGCACCCTACTATATATGAGATAAATAACTCAAGGGGCCCCTAACACTCTTGCATGCAGATCGGGATAAGCCTCTGAATATTCGAAATCTTTTTGGGATCCGTTCCTATCTCTCATGTGCAGGCTCTTTCAATAACATGCTTTCGGTGCAAAATATAATTTGATGTATCATTCCGACATTAATGTCAGGTACCTATTAAAATCCAACTAAAAAAGTATGGATTCCCTGATTCTGGATATATATTTGCTCATATTTGTGGGCTTCTGATGCATGCAATCCACTGTGCTATAAAAACACAATATTATATACAGTAGTGGTAGCTCTTCGTGTTGTCCATACGTTCTTCTCTATAGACTGCATTCCCTTTAGAAGCAGTAGGAGACACTTCACAGTAAATATTATAATTTCATGAGAAACCATGCACTGCTATGGCGAAGTGGTTGAGAAGCTAGTACTTGCCAATATATTTTTGCACTACCACGATAATCCATGGAGTAAGACAGGGAAGAATAGAATATTGCCAAAGAAGTGGCTGTCCACTCATCCTACTTAGCTATGGCATAATTGAAGGTAATAACCTCATTTACTTTGAAGTGAAAGCATAAATAATTAGCAACTATGACATTGGACGGGAATTATCTGATGCAGAAAAATATAAAGATTAATGTAGTTTCGCTTCACAGTGTAGTACATATATGACAAACAAAGTCTGAATAGTTACAGATGTCTCGTTTACATCATATCATACAAAGTCTAAGGGTGGGTTTATTTTGTAAAATTTTAGGTATTGGATTTAGTGAAAAAGTGAAGAGATAGATAATTTTTTATATTTTTTATAGTGAAAAGTAATAATTTGATGGGAGAAAGAGATTATATTGTAATATTTTATTGTGTTAAAATTTTAAAACGCAGCCTATGTTATCGATAGCTTCAATGCTCTGTATCTTCTAAGTACTACAGGTGCATGTTTACGTAAGAAAGGTATAGCACTACAGAATTATGAGTGCAGTACAAATCCCCTAGTCTAGCATGTTCAAGCTGGCTGAAGTCAACTCAAATTTGGAGGCTGTCGACTCATGACAATCAGAGATTTCGCATTAAAGTTAATGGTGGCGGCCTTGAACTCAGAAGGTGATACGTCGATCAGAACTACCAATATCCCCAAATGGCCAAATGCATATGTCGGAGTAAAGCTTTAAAGTATATCTACACTGGGCCAGCAGGCGGCCAGCTTTTGAAGCTGGTACTTGTACCTCTATTTTTTTATTTTTTATTTGTTGAAGTACCAGTCTGTTCGAAACAGCTGGTTCGACTCAATTCCTTCCATTCAGTCCAACCTCATGGAGTATAGAATCAGTCATGTGCATCGATCGGAGAGCTCAACTTCGCCACTAACACAGGCTATTCAAGTACAGGCCGCATGAAAGGAAAAAAGCAGTCTCAATTAATGTTGAGGGCATCATGTATATATGTATTGGCATGTGGATGGTCGGAGCTGCATGTGGACCAAAGTACTATCGTCTATTGGTGAGCTGCATGATGGGAGAGGAACTAAACACGAGAGATTCACATTATTTAACCTATAATGGCCTACGTTCAAGACTACAACCCAAACGGCTAGCTATGTATTTCTTATGCGCTTCATACTTTATTATACAACAAAGGTCAAATGTTATATAAAAAGAAGTGGAGTATATATATACAAGTAGCTGTAGTTAGCACAAATGTAGTATAATAGTACGAGTATATATGTACAGACACAGTACTACTGTTAACAACTGCAATATTGATACAGTGAGTCAATGAAAACCCCACCAACGAACAATAATGCTCTTGCACGAAGACGCGCGCGTACTCTGATAATTTTGACAATAAAATGATGTAATATCTGTATTTTTTGATAGTAAAGGCCGGGAATATTAATGGTATATATGCGGAGGTCATCTCTGCAAATAGTATAACTCACCAGAGAACCAAGCTGATCAGGCTTAGCCACTTTGGACGTTTTCTAAGCATGCATGGTTGTGCAGCTCTGGAGCTTGACAATTAGCAGTACTGGTGATCAGTTTTGCTTGGCAAAATTTGTCCACCACTAAGCTGAGTGTAACTTGGGATGATCACTAGGTATAATAACTAGCTAGGCAATTCGAAACTCTTTCCTTGGATGACACTTTTAAATACTTACCAACGGGGAGTGAAAAAAAAACCATGTTCAAATCTATGCAGTTCATGGTCCTTGGTGGTCATTAGGGGTCACAGGTATTCGGATGCATATTCAGGGCACATACAGAACTAAGTGCACCGAACTGATACAGTACTTCAGCACTATGTGATCCGCAGAATAGAATTTATATAAAAAAGAACAAAAAACCGCAGTTAGGAATTAGTCATTTTCAGTACTGCAATGTGGTTGGCAGAGCATATCTGTCTTTTCAAGATGATAGTGTGTCTTGGTGCTGTTAGATTAAATCATTTTTTTTAAAGACATCGCACCCAAAGAAAAGGAACTTCGCGATTCTTTATAAAAGATTGTACCGACGAAAAGAACCAAAGTAAAGCGCTGGCTTTGGTTTGGGTCAGGGCAGACCTAAACAAATCAACTAAATTGGCTCCTCTGACAGTTGCTTTCGTTGAAGGATATTGTCAGTGCAGCATATGCCACCGGTGACAAAACAAATATATAGTAGCCCAAACAACCTCCTTTTGTCCCCGTGAACATTCCAAAGAATATTACTTCGTTGTTGTGTTGCATGTTCCAGACGACGATCATATTCTAATTTTCTGCAAACAAACAAACATAACGGTTCTGAATTATTTTTTACTAATATCTGATCTTAATGATTGTGCAGGAATAGATAATCCCCACGCCATTAGCTAGGTTTGGAGCTATGCTACTCACTACTCAGTCGTGAATATGTGAAGAATATTCTTTGGGTTAGCTCAACCATGGACAAGTACTTGGACTGAATATGTGAAGAATATTCTTTTTGCTCAACCATAGACAAGTACTTAGGCATAAGTTGATTTGGACAGATCACAGATATCGATCATGTGTTGTATATTTACTGTCTTGCTCAAACTTGGCGCTCTCATCTTTATTGTATATAAAGTTACATTACTTGATCCGTTGAAATCTTAATGAAAAGCCTACTTAAAGAAGAAGCACTAGCAATGACCTCAACGACAGTGCTTTCTTTTTTCTTTTTCATTTTTCATTTTTTGGGGCTCCCTTAACCCCCGCTGCTATACGCCTACGTCCTGCATGAATTTGTAGGCTTAAGTAGAGGATTTAACAGCCAATGAGCTTTAGCTCGATGGCACCTCCTCCCTTTGGGAGGGATAGATCCGGATTCGATCCCGCAGACTTAGTCCTGCTATATACTCTTTTTTTCTAAGTAGTCGGCCTGCTATATACTTCAATTTGCCTAAAGAAAAGAAAAAAAAAAGTAGAGGATTTAACACCTCATATTTTTTTCCTCAAACATGGCAAATCGGAAACGGCGCCCGAGCTGATGACTCCTCTCATTAGGGACTTGAATTTGTTATCTTGTGTTAGATTCATCACGTTACGTGGAAAAGCAAATGACGTATCTGTCTTTGGTGTCTCAAAACATCCGTGCATGCATCATTAATATCCCCGAAAAAAGTAGTTCGGGTTCGCACTCTGCAGGTTGATATTTTTGTGCTCATATATATATGGATTCTCTATAAATATGATGTATGGTTATATATAGCAAGCATATTCTTTTGCCATGGACTCTTTGACTGAAAAAATGCCTACATGATCACCATGTTATGATCCACGAGCTTATATATATAACATGTGAAACCCAATAGTGCTGCATGAGGAATCAAAAGAAAGCCATGATCATGACCATATAATATGATCGATCTTTTTGTAGTTAGGTCATCTGCGAGCTGACAAATACATCAAAAAGATGATGGAAAGATAATGTTTCATTAAAGAAGGTCATGGACGTCATGGTAGTCGACTTGCATAGCAAAAATAAGTAATTAAATTCTGCATTCGTCGTTTCTTCTATCAAATTAAGAACATTAAAACCTAACCCGAGAAACCCGAGAATTAGGGATTAGGAAAAACATCATTTTGCACCTTTAAACTATGAAATCAATGTTTTGGAGTTTCAAAATATCAAATTCATCGTGCACGTTGAGTCCTCAAATTATCAAAATTCATCATTATACACTTTCAATTAGATCTTATGATAAAAAAAATTGTAATAAATAGGTCACGTGACATAATTTTGATTATTGATCTTAGGAAAAAAATTCACATCAATAAATTTTGATAGTTTGTGGATCTAATGTAATTAACTTGATAGTTTCAAACTTCTAAGTTGTATTGATTTAATAGTTTGAGAAGGCATTAAGGAATAATGTTCCTACAAAATAAAAAACTATGTCCCTCCTAATATCAGAAAATTAAATTTGTACCTAAATGAATCAATTTGTCACACCTCAATAGGAAAAAAAGCTATAAAAAGCATAGTAAAAAAATGTGTCAAATTTTCATTAAGAATCGCATGGCAGTTTGTAATTTTTTTTTTCTAAGTAGCATGGCGGTATGTTTTGCTTGCGTGTGAGCGTGACATTAATCAATGGGGACATTTGTCGATGAATCAGGAAACAAGGGTGTAAATGTAATTTAGATACTAAATGTTGAGTTTTACAACCATCTGATACTGTTGGTATATTAATAGTCTCTCATGTCTAATTGGATGAGAAACAAACACAGCCTACTATTCTCAGAATCTTCTAAGTTTCAAAGCAGCAGAACAGTGAGCTACACCAATCCCAGTGAGCCACAGCAGCACACAGAGAGCGAGGAGGGCAGAGAGAGGGAGCTCTAATGGTTTGGAGGTTCGGGTATGACGTGAAGGGCAGGGTTCGGGGAGGAACTCGGCCTCTCTGAATTCCCGGCTTTTCTTTCTTCCTCCAACATAACGTTTTCTTGGCTGAGAAAGGAAGTAAGCGAGAAAGGAAAAGAAACTGAAGGGGAAAAAAATCACAGGAGGGACTTCGTTTCATTCAATAATGTTCTGGGTCGAGTCCCCCTGATCAGCCTTGGCTTCATGTGGTTTTCTGGGTGTTGATAACAAATTTCAGAGTTTCAATGATTATCAGAGGTGGAAAATGGTACAGTACTTTACCCTGCAATTTTCTGACATCCAATCTCTGTCTTTTCCTCTTGTCATTTTTGTTTGTTTGTGGGGTTGATGAATTAACTTTTTTCATCTGTACTATTGTTAGTAACCTTGTGCGACTTTTTCTTGCAATTCAACAGCAAGCTTTGGGTTATGATATTGAAAGTAACTGAAATTGTTGTGGAAATGTTTTGGTTTCGATGTATTTTGGCTCTTATTGTGACCTGAATTTTTCAGGGACGTAAGTTTTGTGTATCGTTTTCTTGTTTTATCATTAGGCCGGTAAAGTGTTGTTGTGAGTTGTCAATCTTGTATCTTTATTTCTTGCAATCAGTTGGGAATCTCTCAAAATTTTCTCTTACGTAAATGGGATCAGAGCTTCTTGGTGTATAGTTTCTCATGATTTCTTTCTATAAGCCTTCTTTTGAATTTAGTTTCGTTTAAGAGCAAATTCGATGGCTTCCAGGATACGAATATGTGTGGGGTTTTGCATGTGTTTGAAAATTTAGAGCGCGTTATACGAAGTTTTGTCGTATTTTTCACAATTGCAATGAGGTATGTGAACTGAGAATTACAACCGTCTTCTTTTCTCACTGAACTTTATCCGGGTGGAATTGGTCCGTTGTGAAATCGACTTGATGAGGCTAAAGGTGTTCTTTCAAGTTTTCTCCTTGAATGACTTAGTTGAAGTACAGTGTCTGTTCAATAGTTGCTCTTCCTTCCTTTGACCTTCATGAGTTTCTAAAACTACATTCTTAAGCAATGCATGCTGGAATCCGAAATCAAACCCCTTTATAGTAAATCCACAAATTCATGTGCAACACCACAGTCAAGGACCGAATTGAAATTTGTTACTGTTATGATATTCTCTATCTTCCTCTTGGAGTTGATGGTTTCTTTCTGAAGTTTTATGCTTTGAAATAACATATTTTCATATTGGTTATTTCTAAAGGTGAACGTTTAATACTATAACGAATGGGTAAATGAAATTTTCTTTCCACGAACTCTCAACACTGTTTCACCTACACCAGCAAGGTTTAACTCAATGAAACGGGAACCGAAATATAAAATACCGGTGCCAGTTTGGTCCCCCCCATAAAGAATATTGGCATTGACTTGGACGGACATTTTGTAGGAGCAGACAAAAATACCCTTGGTATAAACCTTCGCGTTTATGGATAATTTTGCCTTATCACATCAGTTTTTGTCCAAGCAAAGGACTATTGGGTTTGACACCAAAACTTCAAAACAGGGTCTCTCATTCATATGAATGCAGTACTTTTTTTAAGCAGTAAAATATTTTGGTAATGGTCCTTTGATTTCATTTACATACACATCACAAAATATATTTTTTTGCTTATTGAAGACTTCCAGCATAAAACAGTAAAAACACTTCACCTGTTATGTTCTCAAATCCACCTCTTACTTCTTCATCTTCATGTAAGGTCCCCTTTTCTGCTCCTTTCTTTGATTTTACCACGGAATAGAACAGTTAGACAACGAATACTGGATTCTCAGATTTTGCTACTTCTATTTGCTTTGAATAGTAAAAAGTATTTAGGTACTTATAAACAGGTCGTGTTGTTGCAGGTTCTGTGGAAATGTAAAACTGGTTAGTGGAGCTCTTCTGCCTTTTGGCCCAAAAAAACCGGTTTTGTTCATATAGTACTTTCAGAGACGGCATCCAATCCATTGCTAAGTTTCCATAGGTGTGGTGTTGCTACGGGTTCAATTGTGATGTTAAGCTTCCTAGGGAAGCTTTCTTCAGTTTTGGCTAGGAAAAGTGACCATCAAGATAACTATCTCAGAGGCACATTACATAATTGAGTTTCTGTCAGTCAAGCTGCTTGATACATCTAAGATTAGTGTCTGTGTTGGGTGGCTCAAACTCAGCTATTCTGACCCTGCTGGTCAGTCAAAATCTGTACATGAGGCGAAGCTCTTTCGGCAGCTGATGAACGTGACAGACACTTTGGTTTCATTTCAGGGCACATCTCCTTTGGCAATCCATATTTCAAGATGAAACAAATTGATTTACATAATTTCCTGAAGATCTAGTTCTTTGGGGCAAATCTCCTTTGGCAAAAGTTACTGACGATTCCTTTGGTTGGGTGAATTCCCTTGGCAGTGAATATTTGAGGGGAGCTGTTAGGTTGGAAAAACATTGTTTGTCATCAATCCACCTTGAACTCCACACTTGCTAGTGGAAAACCCTCCTTTGGAAATTCCTTTTTTTGGTTTTGAGGATCTTCACTCCTATCTCTGGGGTAGATCTTATCTGGCAGTTGTAGCTTGTGAGCTCCTGCCGTGGGAAAGTCTCCTTCAGAAGTTCCTTCTCGTAGGAATTTCAGTCCATTCATTGGGCAAATCTCCTTTGGCATTTGGGGTCATAACCTGACTCCAGTTATCCCTTTAGGGCAAATCTCCTTTGGCATTATATCTCCAGTTTTAGGAGTCTACATATCCTGTTGGATATATAGAGAATATTATCAAATATTTGCATCAATTGGAATATATATCAATTTTCAGTTTGTTTTGGTCCTTTGGAACAACTACGAGCTACAGATCCTTAAGGCAGTACAGATTAAGAACTATAAGCTCAAATACGTTGCAACGCAGGTGGCAGTTTCTCCAGTTTGTGTGAAAAGGTATTAAATTGATGATACCTTTTTTCTATTCTACTTTCAATGTCTTTGTGACTATTATTGTTATAGTACTAGATCTAAAATATGTCCAAGTAGTTCTAAGCCTCTCTAACAAAGGGAATGTGGTTTAGCTGTTGGATTTTATCTTGCATCTCTTATTCGAATTAGATTTCCAGAGGAATAATCAGTCAGATATATTTCTTGATGCATTCTTTGACGATTTTGACTTCCTTAAAAAATTGTGTTCTTGTGATATCCAGTGAAGATCAGCTGAGGAAGTAGAGCAAAAAGCTTACCGCAGAACATAATTCTGATTCCATTGTTTTTTGAGCTGAGGTGAGAGATCCTGCAGGATGATTCCTGGCTATGGATTCTTCTGTGTTGCCTTTCTTTTTTCTTTATTTTATTCTTCTAATTATGTGATTGCTATTAGACTGAGTTAGTAACTTGTAACATTTTCTTCTAATAGGCATCCGAACAATGGATGTATTCCTTAGTGACTCTGATTGGGAGAGTCTCAGTGAGAGTGGTAGTAGTGAGGATCAGGAGGAACCCGAGTACTTATACAATGGGCAGGCTATCAGCATTTTGTCAAGCCTTGACGAAAGCATTGGAAAAATTGATGAGTTACTCTCATTTGAAAAGGGATTTCTACATGGAGATTTGGTGAGCTCTGTGACAAACCCTTCAGGCCAGATTGGTAGGGTTGTTGGCATTGATATGTTGGTAGATTTGGAAAGTACTGGGGGAAAAATAATAAAAAATGTAAATTCCAGGAAACTTTTAAAGATTCGCTCCATTTCAATTGGGGATAATGTGGTTTTGGGGCCTTGGATTGGAAGGGTGGATAAAGTAGTTGACAAAGTCACCGTTGTCTTTGATGATGGAGCAAGGTGTGAAGTCATGGCCACGGATCAAGAGAAGCTCTTGCCAATTTCTCCTAATGTACTGGAAGACTCACATTACCCTTACTATCCAGGACAGAGAGTGCGAGTTGGGCTGTCAAATGTTGCTAAACCAGCTAGATGGTTGTGTGGTACTCGGAGGCAGAATCGAGCTGAAGGAACCGTTTATGCAGTGGAACCAGGTTTGGTGTACGTGGATTGGCTTGCATCTGCTACCATGGGTTTTCATTTGAGTTTACCTGCTCCACCATGTTTGCAGGATTCAAAAAACGTGACTTTGTTGTCATGCTTTTCACATGCAAATTGGCAGCTAGGTGACTGGTGTGTGCTTCCAAGTGATGACAGTGAGTATGTCATAGAGCAGACTTTTCTGAATGCATCTCCTGGTCAGCTAATTAAAGAGCATAAAAACTTAGCAAGAGGATTTGACAGAAGAAACATCACTTCGAAGTTGGAGGAAGTCTTTGCAATTATGAAGACAAAGATGAGAGTTGATGTTGTGTGGCAGGATGGTAACCACTCATTTGGACTTGATTCCCAAAATTTACTTCCTATAAATGCTGTAAACGCTTGTGAATTCTTGCCTGATCAGTTTGTGTTGGAAAAGGGAACTTGTGAGGATCCACTCATGTCTAGCAGCCAAAGATGGGGTGTTGTGCAGTCTGTGGATGCAAAGGAACAGACTGTAAAGGTGCAGTGGAAAACTGTTGCTGTTTCTGAAGCTACTCATTTTGATGAAAACAGGGAAGAAACTTTGAGTGCTTATGAGTTGGTTGAGCACCCAGAGTTTTCCTACTGTTTTGGTGATGTTGTGTGTAGGTTATTTCAGAAAGAGTTTGGTGATGCAGCTGATAAAAATTGTGTAATCTCAGAAACCGGTACCGATCAGGAGGCTGCTTTGGAACGCGAGAACTGCAGCAAGGATCAGAATCAGTATCCCAATAAGTCTTACCTATCATGTATTGGCAATGTTACATGCTTCAAAGATGGTGATGTGGAGGTGAGATGGGCTACTGGTTTCACATCCAAGGTATGATGTAGTCCTACTAATGGTTTATATGCAGTGCACTGAATGTCTTATAGCTTCTTAAATTGTAGAAGAGACCCATGTGATCAAGATTAAGTCTTCTCAATTACTTGGTAGGAATTTTTTACACATAATGTTTGGCAGTTCTATTAGGCAAATGGGATATGTTCAAACTAAAATTGCATGGTACCATGAAATTATATGTATACAACTTTACTGAAAAATCAAATAAGGAGGAGGCACATGAGAGCAAGCTGCAAGTGCAGGGCCTGGTGGTCCGTTGAATCACTGATATAGTCTCGGAATTCAGCACAATTTGGATCATATTATGGGAGATTTTTTGATCGATTCTTATGAAGTTCCTTCAAACCGCCGGGTCATTGGTACACTCTTCGTGAGTTCTAGAGTAGAACTGAAAATAGCATAATCCATCAGTGACTGTTCCCACTTTGCACTTATGAGATCAGTCTTGGAATGTGTATAAAGGGATTTATGATGGGTTCAAGAAGACAATTTTTGAATCAAAGTCAGGTTTTTGCTGGTCTGTAATAGGGCATTTTTTACTGGATTGGTGTTTTTCTGTTTATCATTGACAACTCCTTGCATTCATACATGATTACCAGATTGACATAAATAATTGGGTGGCACTATTGCCATATACTTTTGGTTCTCTGGAAGAAACTAAAATGGGTGCAATGAATATCATTTTCCAAATTAATTTAGTTTCTAGGTAGCTGTTGCCATTTTTCCCTCTGTTATTGGACAGGTAAGTTACTTAAAGGTGTGGGTGTTTGAAAATGTGTTATGTTGGTCGAAGTCTTTATCAACACCAGTGAGGGTTGTGTTGTGACCATTGTTAAACCAAGTTAAGTTTAGTTTAGGGTCGATCTATTCCCCTCGAATGAAATATGGAATTCGCACCTCAAGCCTGTTATGCTAGTAGTTTGGTAAATATTTTTGGTGAACTTGGTGGTAGTTCACACAATCGGTATTGAACTTGGAAACAGTGCCACTTCTCCTGATATATCTTCTGCATTTCTCTAAAACATGGATGATCTGTTTGTTTTTCCAATGATATTCGAGAGCCTTTTGTTTATTTTATCTTCTCAACTTGTTTCACATGACAATGTGGAGTCTTCATGTGATTTTTCTCCAACTTTAACCCTCCGGATGAATCATACGGGGAGGGGGGGGGGGGAGTTCCATTACTCTACTGTAGAGTTCTACTTCAATGAAAATGGCCCCGATAGTAGATGTAACTGTTGCAGATAACCAACTAGCTCTGTGGAAAATTATATGACCAACTTCAGCCCCTTGTAAATACTCATTTGGGAGCTGAGTATCTATTCTCCTTTCTCAACTCTGGACTAAATAGATTGTGGGCACCATTCCCGATGTGAACACGATGCAGTTGTTTGGTGATAGATGCCGTAGTCCAAACACCCATAGTTTGCATGAGTATTTAGGATATGCGGCTAACTATCAGCAGCTTATGAAACTCATCGTGGAAATTACTGTTATTGTTGTTTCATGCATAACTATGTGGTATCTTTTTCGGTTTCAGCAACTTCTTTAAATTCTTTGTTGGGTATGGTTACAGGTGGCTCCTTATGAAATACTTCGCATTGAGAAGCATGAAGGTGCTGTTGCAAGCCATGTGCTGTATGAAGAAAATATTGAGGAACTGAATCAAGAGATGATTGAACATGACAATCAATCTTATGGCCATAAAGAAAAGGTAGATCCATCTGCTCTCTCTCTCTCTCCCCCTCCAATTCACATATGTAATAAGTGTTAAAATCTTCATGGTGAGGTTTCAAGGCCCTGATTAAGTGGTGGATACCATTTATGAACCTTCAGAAATTGATGGCATTCCTATTGTGGAACAATGTGGGAGAGTCAGTGGTATGTAAAACCTACGTATAAACTAACTTGGAGGGGAGTATCTCCTAAGAGCTGAGCAACTTTTTGTTTGAAAAGAAATACTAGTGTTTCTGCACTGTAGATTTTTTTTTTGATAAGGCACTGTAGATTTTTTTGAATATTCGATGGCTAACTTTTGAATTTTGAATATAGGTTTCAGTGACATTCTCTTTGATTGCTACTAAGTTATAACAGAAAGGAACATGCAAAGATAACTCAAAACTGTACATACTTCAACATTCCGATGCTTGCAAAGTGTCCAAGTCTCTCTCTCTCTCTCTCCCTCTCTATTTGGTTATCATTGGAATGGCCTGTTTGGCCTGTGGACTATACAACAACTAGGCTGGCAAGGCTACATTCATAAGACCTTTGGTGAAGGTCGAATTGGGATCCCTGGCTCAAATATATTACCAAGAGATGCAACTAGCCAATTTAGCTGGCTCTTTTGTATGACATACAATCTTTGTATCTTGTCTGTCATTTTCCCTGGATGGAAATGCTTAAAGGTTAAAACAATTATCGAATTTGGATGTATTCCTTTTAACTAGGATTTCCTCTCTGGTTCTGGAATTTAATAACGAGATCTTGTAATACCTGCATTTGTCTTCAGAGCAACTGAGTTGGACTTTCATGTTCAGGATTTGTCGGATTCTGGTGGTGCTGGTGAAAATCGCCAAAAGCATTCGTGGGAGTTTGGTTCCTTTTGCCTTCCTCAAGCTGCCATAGGGTTTTTCATGAGTGTTGCGACAAACATATTTGGATCTGTTGGTTCAACTTCACTGTCACGCCCAGTTGCATCTGGTCTTATTTCTGAAGAAGAAAATGAATCTAGGATTTTCCACGAGAAACAAGTGCTAGAAACTTGCGAGCTGTTGCAGACATCTAGAAAGACCAGGTCAGAACATGAAGTGAAAGAGACTCTGGATAATGAAGCTGTTCCATTTTCAATCAACTGTGAGAACTCTGATCAGTTTAGTCGGTTTGATTTGGTTGATGATTGCTCGGACCATCACTTTCTTGGTGCTGGCAAAGGATTGACATTGTCTCAGGCAAGAAAAAACATGATTTATCCATCAAAATGTAGAAAGATAATATGTTCAATCCGTCTGAACGATCATTTTACTTTTTTTGGAACCCCTTGTAGGTGAAAAGAGTTTGGTTAAAGAAGGTTCAGCAAGAATGGAGCATTCTAGAAAAAGATCTTCCTGGTTAGCACTTAATCTTTCTCCTTCTTTTTGTTGCTGGAAATTGGAAGGGGCAGCTGTTATGCAATTTTAGAACCATGTTCTCTGTGCCATTACTTACAAGATCTTTGTTGACCACACAGAAACAATCTATGTCCGAGCCTTTGATGAAAGGATGGATCTGATGCGGGCTGCTATTGTTGGTGCACCTGGAACTCCATACCATGATGGGCTTTTCTTCTTTGACATTTTCCTTCCTCTGGAGTATCCATACGAACCGCCTGTAAGTTTTCTCATAGTTTTCCAACTTCAGTCAATGCAAGAAACTATTGTGCATTTGTACATGCTAACCACTCATAAAAAAGGACTACTATTTTATATCTCGACAGAATCTTATTCTGTTATTGTGACATGAAATCCAATGCAGTTGGTGCACTACAATTCTGGAGGACTGCGCATCAACCCAAACTTGTATGAATCTGGAAAGGTCTGTCTCAGTCTTCTCAATACATGGACAGGTACAGGATCTGAAGTATGGAATCCAGGGAGCTCAACTATTCTTCAGGTTCTTCTCTCCCTTCAGGCCCTCGTGCTTAATGAGAAGCCTTATTTCAATGAGGCTGGATATGATAAGCAGATTGGAAGAGCTGAGGGAGAGAAAAACTCAGTAAGCTACAATGAAAATGCATTCCTGGTCACCTGCAAGTCCATGCTGTACCTACTTAGGAATCCACCAAAGGTACAATACTTAGTTCTTGAGTCTCCATTTGCTCTACCATTGCAGTGATTCTGTGCCAGCTACTATAATACTAAAGTCTGGAGCCTAGACATCTGGAATGAAATTGTGATAGCCATCATTTTGAGCACTATATGTTTTCAAAGAATTTTTTTTTTTTTTATAAGTATGTTTTCAAAGAAATATTATAAGCAGGGGGTGCTTGGATATCCCATAGAATGAATTGTTGCGTTGCAGTTGGTTAGACCTTCTAGCATTAGTCTTTGCCACGAGTATCCATATCATATTATCATGTTCAGTATCCCTGCCATGATTTCACCATTCAATCTCTCCACATGATTCTTTTGGGTGTCCATTATAAAGACGCCCCCATTAAGTTCTTTCAGAATATATAAGTTATCTGAGAAATAGAACATCACAGGAAGATTAAAATTGGCAACTTATATGACAATTGCTATCTAGAACCTGCAAATTTTGTATTTGGCACACTTCAGCAGTATTTTATAAGGTTTAACTTTGGCTGGTGCAGCACTTTGAAGCGCTAGTTGAGGAGCACTTCAGGCGACGCTCTCAATATATTATAAGGGCTTGTAAGGCATATATGGAAGGAGCTCCAGTGGGTTATGCTTTTGGACATGGGAAGACTGAGGGAGAAAATTTGAAGGGAAGTTCTACCGGCTTCAAAATCATGCTTGCTAAGCTCTTGCCAAAGCTGGTGGAGGCATTTGCCGAGAAGGGCATGGATTACAGCCAGTTTATTGAGCCTGCACAGTGAATTTGCTGCAAACCCAGGTCCTGCGAAATTACAACACCAAGGTCTCCATTATGTTTATAAATCTGTATAATAAATGTGCTTGGCGGAAGATTGTTCATGTTTATCTATATTTGGTTGTTCTGTGTTGTAAAACAATGTCTAAATAATGCTGTGATGTATCTATCTTTTGTCTTTGTGGCTTCCAGACTCTCAAACTACTAAATAAAAAGCCATAGTTGGATCGGTTTGTTTGGTAATGATTTCCCGTCTACTGATCAAGACGTTATAACATCCCAAAGCACATAGATGTTGATCCAATATCGAAGTTGGATCCTCGTGCATCTACCCCTCCCATAGCTTCACCATATTACCTACAAACTCTCTAAAGCAAAGGAAACAAAAATACATTTTATTACCCTCTAAATATCACTTATTTTGTAATTTATACCACAGATTATCAATTAATTTACACTTTTGCATCTCAAGTTTTTTAAAGGTGAAAACTTTAAATGGAGTGTAAAGTGTAAACATATTAGTAGTTGTGAATTATGTGTAAGTTTGGTAATTTGAGACTGTAAGTTTGGTGATTTGAGATGTAAATTGTAAAATGAATACACTTTGTTACCCTCTAAATATCACTTATTTTGTAATTTATACCACAAATTATCAATTAATTTACCCTTTGCATCTCATGTCACAATCCAACGGTTAAGATTTTTTTGCTATGTGTCTATTTTTTATTGATTTTAAAGGTGAAAACTTTAAGTGGAGTGTAAAGTGTAAACATATTAGTAGTTGTGAATTATGTGTAAGTTTGGTAATTTGAGATTGTGTAAGTTTGGTGATTTGAGATGTAAATTGTAAAATGAATACACTTTGTTACCCTCTAAATATCACTTATTTTGTAATTTATACCACTTAATTTACACTTTGCATCTCATGTCACAATCCAACGGTTAAGATTTTTTTGTTGCGTGTCTATTTTTTATTGATTTTAAAGGTGAAAACTTTTAAGTGGAGTGTAAAGTGTAAACATATTAGAAGTTGTGAAGTATGTGTAAGTTTGGTAATTTGAGATTATGTGTAAGTTTGGTAATTTCATCTAAAACAAATGCCTCATTTGATGACAGCTGGCCGATGGTATAGTTGAACAAGATCATTTGAGACATTGATTGGTTAGAACGGTACAGTAAATACCACAAACCCGGTTCGTACTTCCGAGTTCTTTCGTCCAATGAGAATGTGGTCCTGGTTGTCAAAAAAAATATATATACATTCTTGCCCGCACGCTTAGGTGTTGTTCGGTTATGTTGTATTTTGAAGATTTTTTGTATTTTGAGAATTTTTATGTGAGGTTAATTTTATTGGTATGCGTGTTGTAGTTATTTTTATGTAATATTAAAAATAATGTTTGGTTGTAGAATATTTTATATTATGAGAATTCAAAAAAATCTTAAGATGGTTTTATTCAACAAGCACGTGCAAGTTTCCATTGCCATGGTTTTGCTTGCTCACCCAAAAAAAAAAAACTCCCGTGGCCATAGAGATATGGCGATGGGAACAAAGTCACTTTGCAGTCTCTCCCCGTTGTTATATATACTACTAGGAAAGTATTTCACTGAATATAATATATATTTTGATCCAATTAAAAATAGCTGTATACTCAATAAATTATCCAATTCAACGCATATAAAGTAATGAATTTAGTTGCGTTTGATGTTGATGGAGTTAAGACCCCTTCAATTCTCAAAAAAATATATTTTTATATGAATTTATCCGATGAAATTTTCAAAAATAATAAAAAAAGGAACTAATTTATCAGATAGAATCTATCAGTACCCGTATTCAAATCTTACCAGCAATTATACATGGAAGCGGACGACGTCGTAATGGACCCTAACTAAAAAACATCACAGATCTCTCTCTCGGCTTTGTTACAAAAGACGTTTCAGAATTGCGTTTTTGGACTCCGAACCAAACGAAACGCTTCGCTGATTCCCCGGCTCGGAGCCTCGGAGCGACCTATAAATTTAAAACCCAAACAAGACCTCTATTCACCAACTCACGCCATGGACTCCAATTCATCTTCTTCTTCTTCTTCACCAACTGCATTGCTCGAATCCGAGATGAACCCTCCAAGGCCCCGCAAATTACCGCTCTCTCTCGTCTTCCTCTGCTTCTTTGTCTACTTATTTGTTGCCAACATCCCCACCACCACTTCTCTGGTCCAAAACGCAAACACGAGCCCAAACCCGCTCTCAAAGCTCGAAAACTTGTACAGACTTCACTGCAACGATGTAGTTGCCGAGTCGCCCTTACGATCCAACACCTTCAACACCTCCTGCTCCTCCAATGTCTCGTCTGCCCTCCCCTTTACCGGGTTTTTCTCCGGCGGGGGCAGAATTTTCAACCAAACCGCCGCGAATTCCCCTAAAGGTCTCAGCTTCACGCCCTTTCGTTGTGTAGAGACCGTATCCAATGGCGTATACAAGGTCCAAGCTGCCCTGGACCTCCAGAACAATGCTGTGTACTCTGTTTTCGGCAATCCGAAGCACCGACTACTGCGTCAGATTCGGTTCCGAGGACCGAGATGGTTGCCTTGGCAGCACCTAGCGTCGTTTTCGCTTTCTGGCTATTGGTCTCAAACTTCTGGGAAGCTCTGTATGGTCGGATCCAGCTCGAGTTACGTTAATCCAGGTAACGCAAAGCATTTTAGGGCTGTTCTTAAGGTTAATTATTCGGATAATTCAAATATTCATGGTAGTATGATTAGTGGAACTGTAGAATGTTCCAGTGATGATAAGTATAATTCGAACTCCATTGAGCTAATTTCATTATTGGGTTTCAGTCGCTATCCGAATAAGGAATACACATTGTTTGAGAAAGACAAAGGCAGTGATTGGTTGAGTGGGTTTGGTGGGGGAGTCAATTTATCTCTAAGCACGAGGTACCATGATGCCTGTCCCATTCTCCTTAGACGGGGCGTTAGTTATGCCTTGGAGTATGGATCTAATTGTGGTACTAACAATTGCAATCCTTTTGGGGGGAGTGAAGCGTATTTGCCTGATTCGATGTCTTCTTATGGAGTTTGGTGTAAGGAGAGAAAGATGCAGGTGTTGTTGGGTTTTCCTAACTCCAGTTATATTGGTTATGACTTTCCTTTTGATCCTAATACAACCTTGATTGCTGAGACTGAGTGGGATGAAACGGAGAATCGGGCTTGGGGTGTTGCATGCCGAATTTTGAATGTTACAAATTCTTGGGCTAATGCTTATGTAGGAGATTGCTCCATTAGGTGGAGTTTCGCATTTCCTGCAGTATGGTCCATAAGGAATCGGAGTACTGTTGTTGGGGCAATTTGGAGAAGGAAAGCAGCCAATGCTTCGGGTTACTTTGGCATGATTGGATTTCAAACTTATTGGTCAAGATCAATTGGCCTTCAAGGTCTTAGGTATGAGTATACGGAGATTGAAAGTGTAAGAAAGCTTTGTGTAAAAGGGAAAACTGTTAGCGCCAAGGGAAAGACATATCCCGATGGGCATTCATCAGACATGGGGTTTGATATGACTGTGAAAAACAGCAAAGGAAAAGTAGCAAGAGGTTACTCATCTCCGTTATTTGTTGGTGGTCAGCGTTATGGGCAGGTGTATGATGTGCTGCCATTTCCAAGGCTCGCAGAGCCTGCTGCATTTCACCTGAACAACAGCCACAGCAGCATGCTCAATATAAGCTACAAGATGAGCTTCACACCTCCACCTGATTTCCAATTTGGTAGTGATACTTTCTCCAAAGCAGTTGATATTTCTGCTGAGGGAATATATGACACAGATACAGGTCTCCTGTGCATGGTAGGATGTCGGCATCTCGGATCAGCTAATCAAAATTTGGTTAGAAAGGATTCGTTGGACTGTGAAATAATGATCAAGGTTCAATTCCCTCCGTTGCGTGCAGAGCATGGTGAAATAGTTGCTGGAACTATTGAAAGTACACGAGCTAATTCAGATCCTCTTTACTTTGAACAACTTCAATTGTCTGCAAATTCAATAACCACTATCCAAGCTAAAGCATCCATTTGGAGAATGGACTTGGAGATTACCATGGTTCTGATTTCTAATACGCTAGCATGTGTATTTGTGGGCCTACAGCTAATTTTCGTGAAAAAGCACCCACATGTGCTTCCTTTCATTTCCATTGTGATGGTCATTGTTCTTACGTTGGGACACATGATTCCTCTGCTACTGAACTTTGAAGCCTTGTTTGTGGGTAACCATAGTCAGACAAATGTTTTCCTCGGGAGTGGTGGATGGCTTGAAGTGAATGAAGTTATAGTAAGGGTGGTAACTATGGTTGCTTTCCTTTTGCAGTTACGTCTTCTCCAACTGACTTGGTCTGCAAGACAAACTGACAGAAGCCAGGAGGAGTTGTGGGCTTCAGAAAGAAAGGCTCTATGCTTGACTTTACCGATGTATATAGTCGGTGCGTTGATTGCTTGGTTTGTGCACCGATGGAAGAATTCTTACCAGAGACCATTGGGGCCATTTGCACGACCACACCGCAAGGGTCTTCAGCTCACCACCCTCAAGCCTTTCTCTTACCAACGCGATTCTTTCTGGGAGGACCTCAAGTCCTATGCTGGTTTGCTCCGGGATGGTTTTTTACTCCCACAAATTTTGTTCAACTTCTTCTTTAATTCGGGAGAAAAAGCCCTTTCCTCTTCCTTCTACATTGGAACCACCGCTGTTCGTCTGCTGCCTCATGCTTATGATCTTTATAGGGGTCACAGTTCTACGTGGTACCTTGATTTATCATACATTTATGCCAACCACAAAATGGATTTTTATTCCACTGCGTGGGACATCATCATCCCTTGTGGTGGTCTGCTATTCACTGGGCTCATTTACTTGCAGCAGCGATTTGGAGGCCGTTGCATTCTTCCCAGGAGATTTAGAGACAGTTCTGTATATGATAAGGTACCTATTATTAGCAATGAGGAATTGTAAGGGAAATTGATTCAATAGATAGCTTTACAACATTCCCTACAGCAATACTTAATTTATTGCACGAAATAACTAGAAAACACCCCTCTCTCTCTCTCTCCCTCTCCCGAGGGTGGCTTTCCATCTATATTTTTACTATCGCTTGATTTGCAACCCCTCCTGTGAGTTTGTAGGCACTTTTTTCATCTGGTAGTGTCCTTTCCTTTTTCTGTGCATTTTGGCCTGGAGAGCGACCTTGCAGATCTGTGTCGGGTTGTGTGGAATTTCTGCACCGCCATGTGGGCGGAATTCTCCCATTTTGTGGTTCAATGCTGCTTTCAATCGGCCTTGTCTTCCTCAACGCATGGCTCCCATGCGCGTTACCCTTATGCAATTGCAGCAACTGTTGTTTTGCTTCCATCTTTTGTTAGGAGTTCATTTCCTTCTTCCAAGAGTGGATTTGTTCAAGTATGATATTTCCCAAGATAGCTAAAGGAGAATCCAATCGACCGTAGGAAGAAGTGCAAATCTTCGCTTGTTGGGATCACTTGCAGAATTATGCTTCTGTTAGGGAAAATTTCCTTTTTGTTTCAGTCTATACCCTTTTTCAGGGAATGTTTTGCAGGGACCTTACTCCTTTGATCCTTGTACTTTCGTGTAGTGGGTTTAATCCTCACAGTTAATGTTGTACTTTCTGGTTGATTGTTTTTGTAATTTGGCGATCTTTGTATGGGTTTAGGGATAATTTGTTGGGATATCTCTCTCAATTTTAATAATATCATCATTCACTTGGGAAAAAAAAAAGTGACTCCGATTCTTGATAGGTATTACTACAATAAGTATCTCATTTTTAATAATATCATCATTCACTTGGCATTCTCCAAAAAATATTTTTTAGCATGTACAATGACAATTTTATCTATTATAAAATTAAAAAATATTTTTTAAATATCTAAAATCAATAGTTGATGAGTGCTGAATACAAGTCAAAACTCTTATAATTAAAAAGTGTATTTATTCTTATTAAAATAGTGGTGGTTCATATTTATTTCTTAGCACGTGGTTAGAGCATGCATGAATGCTAGTGGAATATGCTTCTATGAAAGTTCGCAGTCACATGGACGATGGAAACGGAGTGTATTTACTCTAAAATAATCAAATTATGAACCTCATTGTCAGTAGATTAGATCAGAAAGGCATTGACTTTATTTTTATAGCTCTTCTTATAAACTGTTTGTGTTTCGCTTAATAATATTTTGATCCAATTAAAAATAGCCGCCGCACACCTCAATAATTTGTAGCATTCACTCTTTTAAAGTATATAAAATTTAGTTGTGTGCGATCTTGATGGGAGGAAAAATCCACTTAGATTAAGAATATGTTCGTTTTGTGAATTATTGTAGGATTTGAATTCTAAAATGATCAGGAGTATATTTTTTTAGGATTCGGCAGCGCCTGCGCCTGCAGCATGTCAGTAGCCTCTGCCCGTGATATGTACTTCTTCTTTTCGTATTTTTTGTTTTATTCTTCTTTTTTGTTTTTCTTTTAACCGCATTAACATGATCTTTTGTGCCAGCTAAGTTCTTTGTACGATGGAGCTAGTTGCTTTTGTTGACTTGTTTTATCGTTTTGTATCTTTTTGCTTTTAAAAAAAACCTTTAAATATTCAAATTTTAATAAAAAGTTAATAAATTCGAAATTAAAAAAATAATAACTTTAAACATCATCATTACTTTTTTACACATCATCAATCTTTACACAAACACCAATACAACTCTAACATCACCAAAAATTCACAAAACACTCTAAATCCTACAAAAATTCTCAAACTGAACATCACCTTGGCCTATCTGAATTTAATATGAAAAATAAAAATGAATAAAAAAATGGATAATTACAAAATCACTCCATGTGATTTACGAGAAAATTTAATTAGTCCCTGTGATAACAAAAACATAAAATTAGTCCCTAGTGGAGGAATTAACAGGAAACAAAAGTGAAATCGTAAGGACTAATTTTATGTTTTTATTATCACAGGGACTAATTCGATTTTCACGTATATAACAAGGACTGATTTTTCATTTATCCCAAAAAAATGATGTCCAAGTGAAGCATAACTATTCCGTATAAAAAAGAAGTAATATTTTGAATCCACTAATTATAGTTGCAACGTTTTTTTTTTGTTTAACAAAGAAGGAAAAATGTCAATGAACTAAAGTAGGAAAAACTGAGATATTCGAAACTTTTTATTTTGGGTAATTATTTGGAACAAAATTTATTTTAGAGTTCAGACTCAAAACTAATTTATCATATAGAAAGAAGAATATCAATACGCTTCGTCAGAAGTCTACCGGGATCGTACTTCGGACCAAAATGAAGTTACACGGTTGCTTAGAAAAAAAAATCCCTTATTTCGGATTCCTGCACTAGGGCTGCACAACCGGAATGCGGTCCGGTTTTTCGGACCGCATTCCGGTCCGGACCGCATTGCGGTCCTTAAATAATATAGGACCGGACCGGACCACTTATAAGTGGTCCGGTCCGGTCCGGTTTCACTAAATGCGGTCCGGTCCGGACCACTTAAGTGGTCCGGACCGGTTTTAATTTTTTTTAATTTTTTTCAATTTTTTAAAATTTTTTCAAAATTTTTTTTAGGTTAATTTCAAATGGGAAGTGTATATAAAAATGTTAAGTTTTAGTTTAGATAAAAATTAAACGTTTTATGTTTATAATTTGTATTAAAAATATAAAAAATATATATATTTTTTATTTTTTTAATAAATGCGGTCCGGTCCGGTCCGGACCGCATTTATTATTAAAGAGGACCGGACCGGACCGGACAACCGGATTTATCCGGTCCGGACCGGACCGCATTTTTAAAAAAAGGACCGGACCGGACCGGAAATCCTGTCCGATTTTCCGGTCCGGTCCGGTCTGCGGTCCGGTTCTGTTCACCCCTATCCTGCACAGCTTCGTAAACTCACAGAGACCTATAAATTTAAAACTCAAACAAGAGCTCTCGCCTCTCCTTCACCATAACACACAGCAATGGAGTCCACTACTTCTTCTTATTCTTCGTCTTCTTCTTCACCTGCTTTGCCCGATCTCAGATAAACCCTGCAAGACCCCCACAAATTGCTCGCTCCTCTCCTCTGCTTCTTATTTTACATATTCAGCGCCAATATCCCCACCACCACGTCTCTGGTCCAAAACACAAACACAAGCCCAAACTCAAACTCAAACACCGAAATCTCCTACAGTCCTACACCCAGCACTGCAACAATGTCGTTTCCGCGTCACCCGTACCCGCCAACACCTCCTCCTCCCCGGTTACCTTCCAGAACCTCTACTTCGCCGGATTCTTCTCCGGCGGCGACGTAATTTTCAACGAAACCGCCACCATTTACACGAGAGCTCTCGACTTCCATCCCATTCCCATCCATTACCAGAAGACCTCCACCAGCGGTGTATACAAGGTCTAAGCCTCCCTGCACCTCCGGAACCGAGTTGAGTACTCTGTTTTCGGCAACCCGAAGCACCAGATTGGATTCCGGGGCCGGAGTCAGTTCGCTTGGCAGCTCGCGTTTTCACTTTCTGGGTATTGGTCAGAAGCTTCTGGGAAGCTCTGCATGGTCGGATCCAGGATGAGTTACCATCAACCGGGTAATGCAAAGCGTTTTAGTGCTGTTCTTAAGCTTAATTATCCGCTTAACTCTAGTATTTATGGGAGTTTGATTACTGGAACATTAGAAAGTTTGAGTGATTATGAGGGCAATTCGAGCTACTTTGAACCAATTTCGATGTTGGGTTTCGGTCGGTTTCGTTACCGTACATACACCTTTGTTGTAAAAGAAAATTGGAGTGATTGATTGAGTGGAGTTGACAAGGGAAATAATAATAAATCTCTAAGCACGAGGTACCGTGATTGATTGTTTGTCTCGCCATCCATGGGCTGACTTTTAGTTTTGCTTTTGGAGTATGAGTGATTATGGCAGTAACAACTGCAATCCTTTTGGCGGGAGTATCGGGTATTTGCCGACTTCGATGGTTTACGAAGGACTTTGGCGTAGGTAGCATCGAAAGGTGCAGATGATGTTGGGTTTTCCTAACTCTAATTATACTGGTCATGAATTTCCTTTTGATCCTAATACACTGTTGATTGCAGAGGGCCATTGGGATGAGAAGGAGAATAGACTTTGTGGTGTTGCTTGCAGAATTTTGAATTTTACAGGGTCTTGGGCTAATGCTTTTGTTGGAGATTGCTCGATTAGGTTGAGTTTGATATTTCCTGCAATTCAGGGCCAGCTGAAGGAGGTAAGGCAACTTAGGCGGTTGCCTGAATAAAGAGACAAGTGAGCTAAGAAATAAAAAAAAGTAACAGCAAAGACGCAATCTTTTCATATTTTTTTTATTACTAGTGGATTGTCTTTTTACCTATTAGTGATATATTTCTCTCTGGCCTAATCATTTTTCATATATTTTTGAACTTTACTTAAAAGAGAAAATGTCTTATAAATTTTCTAACCGTGTCAGTCTTGATGTCATGTATGTAATGGAGTCTTTAAATATTTTTTATATCAAATTAAATTAAATTAAAAAAATATAAAAATTTATATAAAAAGCCTAATAATTTTTAGGGCCTTAGGCCCCCGTTTAGTTTGAGCCGGCCATGCTGCAATTTTGTCCTTAAAGGAATCGCAGCACTATTATGGGGGAGATATGGAGCGAGAAAGACGTGAACAGCACGGGTTACTTCGATAAAATTGGGTTTCAAGCCTATTCGACTTGAGAAATGGACCTTCATGGTTTGAAGTATGACTATACTCAGACTTGCAATATAAGAAAGTCTTGTGCGGAAGGGAAGACTGTTTGGGCTAAGGAAAAGACGGTTATGGACCATTTGGGGAGTATGAGATCCGTTCCACATTGATAGTACGAGATGTCAATATGGGGTAGATACCTTTTCTCCTATAACATAAGTCTCTATTTATAGGAAAAAGAGAGAAAAACCCTAAGAAAAATCTCAGATAAACTAAAAGTAGGGAGGAAGTAGACTTCCACTATTAAGTCTACTTCTATTTCAAGTCTATCTCATATGGGTGTGGACCCCAACAGAGAAATTCACGGCATAGTAAGATTACCTACCGGAAACATTAGGCCTTCGATAAACTAAAATCAAAGCTGCACTGTATATGGACAATATGTACAGAAGGAAACGCTGAATAGACGTGGCTGCACCTTCAGTTCTGCTATTAATCACTCAACAAGCTGCGTCATCACCAAGATATCTAGCAGCAATGGCCTGGGAGAGTGTAATCCAATACAACAGTGATAGAAAGATGAAGTTGATGAAGGTAAGATCAGAATATGATGTCCCCAGTAGATGTAAAATTGCTGCGCACGGTCCATACAACCATCGGTCAATTGAAAATAAGGCAAGCTATCTACGTCTTGTCCACCTGATAACCTGAACCAAAACACAACTCTGTTAACTTAAAATTATAGATGATGACATTGATGGTCATGAATTTTTATTTTATTTTTTTTTGGGGGGGGGGGTAATTATGGTCATGAATTACCGATGCAGAAAAGCTAGAGGCAATTTTTTTTATTGTCATATCAATTAAGAGAAGAAAATAAGCAGAACATAGCATACTCCAACAGCATTGACTTCTAGCAAAAGCCCTAATAGGCCACAATTATTTTGAGCTAGACGGTGATGAATTACATTAACTTGTTTCATCAGTGCATATATTTAGAGTATGAAAACACAAACTTACAGAATGGCATAGAGAATCCAAGTATTCAGAAAATGCAAACATCAGGAGTCTAGTCCCTCCGGGGAACTCTGATGGCAATGACAAAACTACCAAAAATGCACTGTATCATTTTACTTTGTTTATCTTTTGTAAGTGTACATGTGAAGGTAGTTAAGACCTCATCAGGAGCATCAGTTTAAACTAGTCAAACTATTTGAACATTTCCCTAGGTACCTCAGTCGTAAACACTTCATCATTCCTGTCCTCATAATACTGCAGGAATCATTTCCCTGCGTCAGCCCTCCATTTTTGTACAAAGCAAACAAAGGTAAGGGCTAAGCAAATCCTAGAAGAGAGGTGAAGTGTATTGAGTTGGTTTAAATAATGAAAATTCAATGTATCTTCATTGTTTTAATGGCCTGAAAGGGTGGGTGACACAACAACAATATTCAAACAATATTGTTCACCGTTGTAAGCAGGGATGTAATACCAGCAACTTTCATGTTCACCGTTGGGGGATTACAGAGCCTTGGTTATTCAAACAATAATTGATGGGTTGCAAGAGTTTTACTTTCCCCCTTCATATGGATTTTCGCAATAACTACAATTTCAATGGAAGATGAAAAGATTTAACTAAATAGAATTTACCTGGATAAAGCTGCAAGAGCACAACATCAAACACATGCAGTTTAACCAAAGACCAAATGCCAAGATATATCTTTATACGCACAGACAGCCACACATACATATACATACATATGTGCACACATACATATATGGATGGATATGTATAGCAGAAAAGAAAAAAAAATAAGTTTAGGTAATGCACAACTTTCTACCTATACAAGAAGAATTTCTATGTTGAATAAAGGATGGAGAACACCAACGTCAAGAAAAAGCTTGGGATAGAATGTACCTCTACTGACATCTCAGTTAGACTTTTTTCCAGCAAGAAGAAGAGATATTTGGAGTCCCCGGCTGAATGCTTCATTGAACAGAATCCTTGTTTGCATTGACTGAAATTCAGGCAACCATGACAGGAATGCCACGGGAGCCATAACAATCACTCCAAACATCAAATCGTACAGTCTAGCTAAGGCAACCACTGTATCCCACACCACAGTGGCCTGCAGAAAAGGCCTGAGTACCTGGGCTATCAATAGTATACCCCAACCTGTCGGGATAAATGCCATGAGGCTTGTCAGAAAATCAAGAAATTGAAAGGGAGTGAACTCCAGCAATATAACAACCACAAGTACCGTAACCAAAATGACAACGAGCTGAACCAGTCGGTAATAGACATGCTGTTTTGCAGCATATTTGTCCCGAGCATATGAAATGATTATGTGAATTCCAACAGCCACAATCATGTATATCCAAGATAGTAAATAAACAACTATACTTGTACTTCCGGCTGCAATATGCAGCCTATACACGATGCCATACTGGAAGAAGAAGAAACGAAGATCTAAAATAATCTCCAACAATTTGCCCCAGAGACCAGTCGCTCTTAGATGATCCTGTTCCTCATACCACCATGTTTCCCAACTCTGTTCTGCTGATGTAAAGATCCCACCACTATACCATAACCAATTCATAAAATCATCAAAATCATACACAGTCTTCAGCCAATCAAGTCCAGAAGGATTGAACACAAAGGGTGCCATGATCCATGACACTACGAGAAACCAACTTGATATTGTCATGGCTATATAGACAAAAGTGTTCTTAGCCATGGGGCTATGAGAAGCATACACAATTAAAATAACCCCAAGCTCAATTGCTTTCACAAAATGGCTCCGAGCATAGAGTCGATAGTTCTCAGCAAAGCTCTTGTGCTGCACTACAAAACCACGCCCAGTGGCTCGATACTTTGCACCCCCATGCAGAATAGTTCGGCCAAAGAAGTGGCTACGAGTTCCCATTGAGAATGTGTAAAAGAACGAAGCCAGCTGAAGCTGCATTGTCAAATAGTCCCAAACTGCTGGAAGAAACCCATGCTCTAGAGAGTTCTCCACAATCATAGGGAGGGCAGTGAAGAGACCGAGCTGAACAATAAACTGCTGGTTAAGGATTGCAGCAAGGGCTTTATTGTTGCTAGTACTATCTGCGGCTGCATCTTCAACACCACTAAGGGCAAGATAAAGACGACCCCACAAAAATGTGTAAACAGTCAGTACCACCACCATTGAATTGAAGTAGTACCCAATGGTTGTGTAGAAAACTGAAAGCATTCGGAAGAAGTCTAATCTATGACCCAATCGATACATATCTCTGCTCAAAACCTGCTCCCCATTGCCACTGGCAACCTTGGCCTCAAACATTGCGATCTGATTTAACCCAACATCCCTCCCCTTACCAACCTGTATATATTCATGGTGTGTCACATTGCCACCACGCAGAGTGCAATTGAAGCCAGCAAATATGTCCTCACTGATATTTATCACTTTAGAAGCCTTACTAATTCCTCCCCGACTCAAAAACCAGAACCTGTCAAACACATCTGGATGACCATAATGCATTCTCACCTTCAATGGGTTCGCCAGAACACGCTGTGCCAAGGTTACAAAACTCGTCTCCTGAGCAGACATGAACCAAGCAAGTGAAGACACTGAACCAGTAAAAATCTTCTCACGAACCCCCAAGATGGTCGGTTTCCTAATACCGTAAAAGTTATTGAATTCCTCCAACAGATTCCTCATCTTGAGTGCCTCTTCAAAATAATTGTCTTGGTTCATGTCAATGGTCTGAACTGCATCACCCCTGGTGAAGATTATGGCATGGTTCTGATTTTCTGGTTTGCCTTCACCAAGTTTCAAGGGCCCAGGCAACCTGACCCGATAGATCTCAACCTCCTGTTGCCACTGCTGATCATATTTCACAAGAACAGAATAGTACTCAACCTCGTCCCTTCCCACGTGTATCTCGTCCACATAGGCAACTCGAAGAGCCTCATTTTTTTTCATCAGATATAGAATATCTTCAGCGCGGGGGTCTCCCCTTGCCTTATGTTGCCCATATACCTGACATGCAACCACATACGTGAATTTCATCAGAGCACTCCCATTCTCATGACCCTTGAACAAAATATTTATGCCACTAGTTGCTCTGTTGAGGTTACGTGTAGTTGGTAATCTTCCCGAGTGAAGGCCGTTCAAACCAACAGCTGGTCCCTCCCTTATGTCAATCTCAGATGCAGTATCGAGAAAGGAAAGCATCTTAAGAGCCCTATAGTAATACATCATTCCTCTAACAGTGCGAGATAAGGTCTGGCCTCGGTATGACGCCCAAAGCCGAAGCTCCCTTGCTTTTTTCCCTAACAGATCATTATCATCTTCCATGCCTTCTCTTCTCATCCGCTCCAAAAAATTTTCCCACTCGTCTTCATAGATCTTCTGCAGATAAAAAAGGGTGGAAATACCATCCTCATTTTCACTGCGAAGATTCATTAGGCCAAAGATAACTTCTTCATCATAGTATGGCGTTAGAACACTGAAAGCCATCATTTTACCAACATCTGGAGCACGAGGGATGTTCATAAAGAGTGAATTGCTAAAGAATGAAATACGACTTCTTGCTTCAAGATTCCTAGGGACATTGTGCATCGAGTCTTTAGAAGTAAGAATAGTATCTAAACGCCGTAGCTGCCTACAAAAGATAGCATCGTCAGTATCAGGGAACTTGATAGCGTTCTCAAAGAGCAACCCTGAATCGGCAGCTGGATGACGAGCTGCCAGACCTTTCTCTCTCAACTTCTCGATGGAGTTCTTCATCTTCGGAAATTCCCTCACAGAAAGTTCGTACAAGGCCTGTAGTATGTTCACAGCCTCACTCAAATCTATATTTGGTCGCATCAGAAGCTTAATGAGTGCTACTAACTTGGCATGGATTTTTGGCAGCAGAACCATCTTGTATGTCTCTGTGAGCTTTCCACTCTGAATATAGTAATCAATCTCCTTGAAAAAAGTTCTAACAATTGTGTATTCATCCGTGTCAACTTTAACAATCATAAGAAGCAGATACTTAATGCTGTCATAAGCTTCAATAACAGCGCATCTGCCATATTCATTCTTGCATATTCTAAGCCAAAGTGACTGATCAGGCTCATCAGCCAACTCTTCGGCCTGACTGAGAGCAAGAAGCAGCTCATTGCAGAGGAGTATACATGGCCATCTAATAACCCTAATGTTCCAACAATTAGGAGGAAGTTCCAACAGCTCGTGTTCTCTATCACTGATGAGATCTTCTTCCCTGAAAGTTAATATGATTTCATTCCAGATCAAAGCAAACCTGGTGGTTTCCACTTGGCTCGATTCAATCTTCTTGTACTGACCAAGTCCATACCTCAGCCTCAGTCGGTGAATAGCATCATGGAGCTTCTTCACCAGTGTCATCTTGGGCTTAAGCGGCTGCACCTCTGGCATGAGACTAAATTGCATTGCACTGGCAAAGAACTGAAACCTTAGTCTCAGCTGCTCAATACTCCTAATCTCGCCGAGATGCGAAAACAGCCCAATTGTTGCACCCACCAAGGAGGAGAAAATTGAATACCAAATTTGCAAATCCATGAAATAAATCAACATAACAGGAGCCCACAACAAAATAACAGCGGCCTTATTTGAGGTACTTAAAATCTCATGCCATCTGTAATGTGTATTCTTAAGTTCCAAAAGAGCCTTTGTCGGGGCTAGCAGAGGCTTGATTTGAAGGAAATAACTGAATGCGAATTTCGAAAACAATACAACAACCCAGAACATTGAATACTTGAAATTATTCACAAGGCCTTCTCTCAGGCCGCGACCCACATAGATTCGGGTATGAAACCACCATGTCAACAAGTACAGCACAGGCCAATCCAATTCCTCAATTACATTCCTGATCCACGGAACAACAAACAAAGCCAATGCCAACAACTCCGGGAACACGAAAACTAGAACAGCCTCAAGAAATGTAATGATCCTCCTATTAGCCTCATCTGACCACCCTCCGTCAGCATTATTCTGACTCCAAATCCTTACATAGAACACAGCAAACATCACGGTCCACGTCATCGCAACCACAAATTTCAGCACCATCCTCACCCCAAGCCACATTGTCACTCTCGTAACCAAGCTATACTGAGTCCCTGCATCAAGCGACGACTGCCAAACTCGCAAGCCACCCCAGGTAATGAACACGGTCAGCAACTTCACCTGCACATCCCTACTCTCCAAGGCCTGCCACGGATATTCCCTCCCCTCCCACGCAACGATGATCGATGCCTGCAAGAACAGTATCAACAACACCCAGAGCTTGTCAAAGCTCCTGAACACGTTCCAGAACGACCTCTGCTCCACAAACCCCGTCTTCCCCACTCGCTTCTCCTTGGCCGTCGTGGCGAAGAAGTTACACGAGGGTTCCAGCGGCCACTTCAGCGTACGAAAACACCTCCTAGACCAGAAGTACTCGTTTATGTCGTCGTAGTTCCTCCAGGCCGAGTGCGGCGCTTTACCGTTTCTACTACTATCAACCTCGGCCTTAATAGTGTTATAGATTGGCATAACCACACACTTCAAGAACGCGCAATCTTCAGGAAACGATGGGAAGAATGGCAGACCGGTTTCGTGGTCGATGTCGTTGTCAAGAACGCGGTTTAGTTCACCGGCCATGTGGTGAAATATGTAGCACACACACTCTGGAGCGAATCGGAGGTTAGCGGACTCACCCCAGACGAGAAGATAGAGCGAAACGTAGAGCAATTCGCGGCGTAGTTCGGCGGACTCGGCGTTTCCGGTACCGGTTCCGATTCGGCGATTGGAGAGGGAGATTTGGGACTTCTGGCCGAGGTATGAGCACCAGGTGGAGTAGTTGTGGAGGAGCTTTTGTCGGAAGCGTCGCAGCACCTTGGGGGCGAGCGCGTCGGGTATGTTGGGAGGGGGTTGGAGCTGCATTTGGGAGTTGGCCAGGTGGAGGACCAGGTGCTCCCTCTGGTTACTCACGTTGTCCTTTTGGAACCCGAAAAGGAGGCCAAGCCAGTCCATCAGGTCGTTGTTCGGGTTCCATTGCACGAACGGGGGTTTCCGGAGGTCACCCGTGGCGCGTAAGGCTGCCGCGGCGGCTCGTACCTCCGGGAACCGAAGCGACGGGTGGTCGGTCAGGAGGTTGTGGATAGGGATTATGTTGTAGACGTCCGCGCCATGCAGTACCGGCGGCGCGTAGGAAAGGCTACGGCCGCGCATCAACGGAGGACGCTGCCTCGAGTTCATGGCGACGGATTTACTCTGGCGGCTGCTTTTCGCACTCTAAAAATGTGTTTCCTTTTTTATCCTTGAGTGAAGTCACTTTGGATAACACACGTAAGTGACGGAAGTGTAGTCCTTTTAGGGTCCGCTCACTCTCAGCTCTTCATTTTGAAAAGAATGCTGCCATTGGGCCACGCGCGAGGAGAAAAGGTGCGAACTCTGTCAAGTGTTGGGTGGGAGCGGGACTCACACATGGGACCCACCACTAAACTAAAATCTCGAGTCTCTAGGAATAATGAGAAAGCACGTTACAATAATGCCTCATTGAAACGACACGAAGCCTTATTGGATTGGACTGGCTCAGATATAACTCTTTTTTTGGACTGGCTCAGTTATAACTCAATTGGTCGTTTAGTTTTTCTTCTTTGTCCGGACCTGTTAAACCTTCGAACTACCCATCATAGAGAAATAGGTCTTGTTTTAGTCAAGTCAATTATTTGAGTTTAATAATAATAAATTTATTAAATAATTTTTTATTATTATAATATTTATTAAAATTTTCTCTTTTTATTTTTTTTACTAACTTTAATAATAAATCTTTATTTTATAATTTTTTTGAATCTTTATACTCAAAATTTCAACCGGTCAAACATCGTAGCAGAATCACACGTGACCATGCGGTGGAAATCATTGTCGTTTTCTGAAGATTTATCTCTCATAACTGTGTGCAAACTGCAAAACCAGTTTTAGAGATAGATAGATTAATAATAAAAAAAACACCTCCTATAATAGATTAGCTTTTGAATATATATATATATATATATATATATATAAAGTTGATCAGTGAGTTTGGTCCCTTTCGTAACGGCGCAATAAGCCCGAAATCGACGAGTCGTGTACTCTCGTCCCATAAAGAATATGGCGTTTAGCCGTTTGTCTTTAACGGCTCTGTGGCTTTTCGGGAATCGGGATTAAAGCAAAAGTAAAGGCAGAGAATCTCTGCCAGGATTTGGAATATCTTGTTTTGTTCCGTCTTTTTAATAAAGCGACCCCGTTTGATATTTCGAAGATACGTGGGGTGTGGGATTGAAAATTGAGATATCATTCCACGTCAGAATTTTGTCCATTTCCACTTCCTTTAGAATTTATTTATTTCACCAACTCAGTAATATCCTTCCACACTAGCTGACCACATATATATATAAAGGATGTTACACTTCATGAATATTAAAAAGGAACTTTTTCTTTTTCTTGGATGAGCGAGGCTACAATAATGGCACGCTGATCTCTTATAAAGTTTCTGATTTTTCACCTTAGATAAGACAAATTTGATTGAAAAAAAAAAAAAAAGTGAATATAATATTTGGTATTTTTTTCAACTCTTCCTTATTCGGAGTGGTTTAGATTTAATTTCTTCTATGATTTAGAGGATTAATACTCATTAAGTTATTTAACACTAGCCTTCTTATAGGGGCGCGATTATGATTAATGATAGTACTTGTGCAGAAGATGCTCGCGTGAGTTGCCTAATTACTTACTGCGAAAATAACAGAAGTTTTTAGTTTTTCTAATTATTTAATTAACGTCCAATAAATGGCCTCGCCCATGTACCTACCCATCATCAGCGTCGTATTATTTATTTATTTACTCTCAACAACTGTAGAAGAAATCTAAAAAGGAAATCATCAAAATCAATATATTAGTTTTTTACTTTAGCCACCGCCACGGGTTAACTTGGCAGATTATTAGTCGGACATCAAGTTGGTACAATAGCTAACCCCGTTTTTGTCTTTGTAATCCAACGTAAATGGGTCGGGCCCAGTTTAGGTAATTACCCTCGAATTTCGTGCTAGACTTTCCAACTTTTTTTGCAAACACGAAATTTCATTTCACCGGAAATATTACATCATTACGGTATACAAATAAACATCCAAGGCCCATTACAAAGAGTCTGTAACAGCAATATTAAGGATACGAAGAGTCATATATCTAACGGCCTCAAAAGTCTTAATCGGGATGGTCGTAAAGGCATCATACATATAGGCTAAAAAGCTCATAATTTGAAACAGGTCCAAATACCCAAAATAAATTATGTCACAAGCGGAGAAGTCGATCACTGAAAGAGAGGGTGAGCAAGCACCGTACTCCTACTTCCCCACGACTCATCCAAAACAGCACAACCAAAAGGGAGGAAAACATCAATAGCCATAAACTTTCGATCAACCATTGCAACAAAAGAATCAGTATTGAAGATGGCCAACAGGTTCATGCCTGCAGGGAGATGCCTTAACAATGAAGGCTCCATGAGATCCTTCCCACAAAAATCCAGAGAATTGAAATTATTAGAAACAATAATAAAAGGCAAAACACACAACAAAATAACCCTTAAACCGATTGACCGCCGACCACAACACATGGCCGGAGCAAACCACAAGGAGCAACATAAACAGATAAAAAAAAGAACGTGCACGCGAGATCCACACGCACGTGGATCTACACGCGTCGTCGCACCAGCTCCGGAATAATATGTAGAGGGGCGCCTAAAGCTGAGGAGCTCTGTTGTGCTGAATGTGGCCTCCAAAAAACCTACAAACCGCATAGATCTATCCATGAGGAACTGCAAAAATAAGGACCAAACAACAGCCAAAATGGAGGGAGAAGAGAACGAAACGGTCAAGGGGGAAACGCAAAGGGAAGAGAAGGAGAAGGAGGGAGACGAGAGAGATGGGAGGAGCACCCGTCGCCGGAGACAACAAGCTGGAGGGGGGGGGCAGACGAAGCAGGGGGAAAGGGTCTAGAGAGGGTTTGTTTGATGTGAAAGAGTATTGTGCTAGACTTTCCAACTAAACGAGTTGGTTTGCGAGTTTTGTTGCCTTGCAGCCCATTGAACTTTGTGAGATGAGTTACAGCCTGTCTTAATAGTATGATGCTTCTAAAATTTTAAATTCAAAATATTGCAAGTGCCACCAATTTTTTGGGATCACTCTCGTAGCAAAACTTTTGAACTGACAATTGCCCGATTTGTGTAGGACGGGATAACTGCATAGACTCCAAGATTAGTATAGATGCGCATAAGCTGACCTGGATACCCGACTAAAAAAAAAACCAGCATAGGAGAATGGAATTTCTTACTGCTAGTTCTACCATCTAAACCAATCTACGTGGACTCTTTTATCATGTAGCTAGACCTCCATTTCAAATTAAGGATCATTTACTGAACACTAAACCAACAGGAAGAAAAAAGATAATGGCCAGTATCGCATGTATAAATTGCCACACTTCTTATTCTTTTGACTGCAAAATGGTCAGGCCACTCAAGCCTGAGCAAGCAAATATAATTCATTACCAGTAATCGAGACAAGAACATGAACCGTTCCTAAAGTGCTGGAAACGAAGCTTATCCCTGACAATAATTTCTCTGTTAGAGACAACTGATATATACTTGATTGCTGAATGACAGTCCTCGCACATCCGAAGGTTTTTCACAACCCGGGTACACCAAGGCTGGTCTTCAACAAGCCAAATGTTATTGCAAGCTTCTCACTGTGGTATCTAAGAGCATATTCTATCTCCTCTTCTTCCAATTCGTGCATCAACGATTCAGATGCCGGTACATATCCTGCTTCTCTACACCGGGACATCAAATCATCTAAATACTGGTATATTTCATATGTGCCAGGGTGGGACTTGTCACCCATGCTAAACAAATAAGTCTTCTGGTTGACCTCTATCGTGCTATAGCCAACTTGCTTTTTTAGGCCTCTTCGAATCATCAAGTTTCTAACCAATTCCACTCTATCCATCTTACCAGCTGATGCGAATATATTCGAGAGAAAAACGTAATGACCTGGATTTTCTGGTTCTACAGCTAGGAGATACTCAGCTACTTGTACTCCGAGATAAAAAAATTTATGCATCTTGCAAGCCCCAAGCATGGCAGTCCAAACTGCTGGATTTATCTCCCTAAGATTCAATCCTTTGACAAATTGATAAGCTTCATTGAGAAGTCCAGCGCGCCCAAGCATATCCACCATGCAAACATGATGTTCCACTCCAGGCACCAAGCCATACTCCTGCTTCATGTTTGCAAACGCACAGCACCCTTCCTGAACAAGCCCTGCATGAGCACATGCCGTCAAGACAGAAACAAATGTGACATTGTTAGGTCGTGGACCGTGAACCCGCATTTGTCTAAAAAGCTCCATTGCTTCTCTACCATAACCATGAATTCCATACCCGGATATCATAGCTGTCCAAGCAATTACATTCCGTTCACTCATCAAATCAAAGACATCTCGAGCTTTGGTCACATTACCACATCTACAATACATATTAATCAAAGCAGTACCAAGAATCACGTTGACATCAAGACCACTTCTAACCACATAACCATGCACCCAACACCCCAAACCAATTGCCCCCAACTGAGCACAAGCTGACAAGACACTCACAAAAGTTACAGAGTCAGGCTCAACGCCCTCCTCTCGCAACTGATAAAACAAGTCAATGGCTTCCCTCGAGAAACTATTTTGGTCGTATCCTGAGATCATCGAATTCCAAGCCACAATCGTTCGCTCCTGCATTTTATCAAACAGTTTCCGGGCAACAGCCAAAACACTGGACTTCGAGTAGAGAGCAACAAGTGCAGCCTGAACAAACGAGTCCGAGCCGAATCCACACACCAAAACATGGGAATGGATCCCTACACATCCCTACACCAAGTCTCATAGCAGAAAGATCGGCGCATGCTTTGAAGACGGACGTGAATAGTGTAATTCGACGGTGAAATGTTCGCAAGGAGCATTCGATGGTAGAACCAGATAGCGTCGGTTGGGAAGCCGAACTTGGAGGAGGCTTTGATGAGGGAATTGAAGAGAAAGGAGTCAGGATTCGGCACAGTGAGGAAGAGCCGTCGAGTATAGGCTATTGAACCCGCAGTGCAAGCCAGAGTGAGAAGCTTGGTGAGAAGTGCTAGGTTACGGTACTTGCCTAAGACGACGATTTGGGCGTGGGCTTGTTGGAGGGGTCTGACACGTGGGCCTGCTGTAATAAGAGCTTGGTAGGCTGGAGAGTGTGAGTGTGATTCTCCGTGCTGAAGATGGATTTCTTGTTGTTGTAGTGTTGGCTTGGCTTCCATGAAAATGAAACGAAAGTTCGAAGTTTGAAACTTGAAACTTGAAGCCGCCAAGCTGGTACTGGCACTTCACACAGGAATGGCTGACGGGAATTTTAAATTCCATTAATTATACTGTTTTTTTTTTGTCTTCTGAGTGATGAAGGCAAAACGCACCGTATTCGTAGCTACATGGAAGGTGAAGAAAAACAACAATGTCTCATTTCCCGCCGTTGCGAAGCTTCCTTCCAAGTACAAAGTCAACAACACTCGAACGCACCCTCGCTTTCACCGTACCGTTCAAGCCACTTCTATCCGCGTCTTCGGGAAGCCATTACAACGATTAACTGAAACACGTTAAAAATAAAATATTTATACTTTATAGGTCAGACATCACCCAATTGAATTTATTATGTTTCTCACTTATATTTAAAAAAAGGTTACAAGAGGCTTATTTATAAATCAATAATCTCACTTGCCCAACAATGTTTCAACAAAACATGAGTCCATCATGGACCACCTCCTCCTCTGCCTCCGACGGCACCAGCAGTTCATGGCTCGTGCACGGCCTACTAGCGGGAGCTACCATTGTGGCCGCGGCTGGAGCTTACGCGGTGATATCTACTGGCCGATCCGAGAGGTTCAGGAGCCGGGTGATCGGGATCATACCAGCTCGCTTCTCTTCCTCCAGATTCCAAGGCAAACCACTGGTCCCAATCCTCGGAAAACCCATGATTCAGGTCCTACATTTCCCATTTTTTACGAATTACGAATTCCAATCTTGACTTCAGAATTGCACGAGTTTTTTTTTGTTTTTTTCTTTTTAACTTGGTTGAATTTGTATTAATTCCTAGTTCGGTGAAGTCGGATATGTCCTCTGTTTTAAAGGTTTATCTTAGCAACTACACAATGGGCAAGTTTATTGAACCGACTCAAAGATGCTGGGTGCATGCTTTGGCAGATTGAAAAAGGCAGTGTTGTTTCCTATGGGTTTTTGTGAAGTTTAATATCAAAACTAACTGGTAATGGAAAGAGGTGGTCTAACAAGTATATGAAGCACAAGATTAAATGATGTCTAATCAGTACGAAACTCTAACAATTTTTTATGTGTAGGCTCCTTTCGTTTCTGGTTTCAACTGTTATTTTACATGTTACGTTCCCTGCAAGCTGCAGTGGAAAACGGAACAAGTTTTGCGATTCTCAATAAATTTTGGTTACTACTTTCTTTTTTGATTTGCAGAGGATATGGGAAAGAGCCAAACTCGCAACGACAATAGACAAACTTGGTACATCCCGTGATTTAGCTTTATATGTTTCAATTTTGTTTGTTGTTCAAATAGTGGCGTATCTAGGATATAAAATGAGTGGGGACGAAATTTTAAGGGAAAATGACCAAAAAAAAGTTCCACATAATGTAAAAAGTGTCTTAAAATTACAATATCGCAAATTAAGAACTAAAAACATTAAAAATAATGAAATACGCTTACTGTATTATTTGCTAATACTGAGAGATGGTAATTGGATCCTACGGAAATTCGACCTTTGAGACCCCATCATACCCTTGACCTCTCAATCTGGATATTGATAACTCGTGTCTTGCAAACAATTTATCTACAACAGTTTTTAAAGATTGGTAGCATGTGTCAGTAACATGTTCCACACCAAGAAATCGTTCAATCACCTATCCACTTTTGTTCACATATCTCAAAACCACTGTCATGTGCTCCTTCACTGAACTATCTCGAGACTCATCAACCATAAGGCAAAAAAATTCATCATCAATGTCTTTAATGATAGCAAGTGTGGTCTGTGCTGCACAAGCACTCACCACAAACACATCTCCCTCAGATTGTGTTCCTTTAGGTCGCCTAAATAGATAACACCACAGACAATAAGTTGCATCTTCTGATACACTATATTCAAATCATTCCCACATTTCTTCTTGGGAAAAACATAGCAACGAGGTTGAAAAACACGTTTGATCAAGTACTCCCTATGGACTTGATCCTGAATCCTAGCATTATACGAGTCAATAAATTTACGCAACCATAGGTCAGAAATAATATCATCCGAACTCAACAAAGGGCGATGTCTTTTCGAACTAGAATCTTAATTAGAAGTAGTAGCCACATTAGGAGTATTAGACGACTCCATGCTTCATGACCTTTTTTTATCAAAAATCTATCAATTATCTAAAAAGAACAAAACAAAACAAAATACTTTAAAATGTCCATCAGCATATGAGAAAGACAATTCTTAACACCCATCAATAATTATGGAGTTTGATGCCTAAATGAAGATAAAGAATCTTCTTCAGTCAAAAAGTATTGGTGCACTCATCTATTTCTCGTTAAAAAAAAATCTCATTAATAAATTATATTAATCAAAAACAATATTTCTATGCTTTCCTTTCTAATTGACAAATAATAAATTAGTGAGGACCTACATAATTTATGTATTAGTGCAATTAAAGTGATAATAGACCGGTGATAGGGACTGCTGAGGCGTGAGAGCTGAGGGAGAGACAGAGAGATCGCAGAGTGAGAGAGAGGAGTGAATTTTCTTCAAAAGTTAAAAAATTTTCATAACTAAAATCACCACAAGTGAGGTAAGTAAGAATCAATCGTTTGGATAACCTCCTCACCCAACAAATATAAAAACGAAAAGCAAGAAGATGCTTCAAATTGGACTGGATTTGTTCTCTTCCTTTCCAATTCCCGTAAGTACTTATAAAAAAAAAAATTCCCGTAAGTAAAGAAGTAAGTCGGGAAAGACAACGACGCCGCTTCGTTCTTCGCCGAAGCCGCGGTTCTAAAAAATAGGGCTGAACAAAATCAGACCGCAGACAGGACCGGATCGGAAAATCGGACCGGATTTGCGGTCCGGTCCGATTATAATTTTTTAAAAACGGTCCGGTCTGGGTCATATATTTATTAAATGCGGTCTGGACCGGACCACATTTAATATTTTTTTAATTTTTTAACTTTTTAAAAATACGCTTACACTGCGCAGTGTGCCCACTGACGTTCGATTTTTTTTTTTTAAATATATATATTTTTAAAAATATTAAATCCGGACCGCATTTTGTAAAATCGGACCGAACCACTTATAAGTGGTCTGGTCCGGTCCTTAAATATAAGGCAATCGGAAATGCGGTCCGGACCAGATTGCGGTCCGAAAACCGACCGCATTTCCGATTTTCAGCCCTACTAAAAAACATATATCTATACGACAACCTAATTTCTTCATTTTCCGCAACTCCAGTTATTGCGAGCTGAGCGCCCTGCTAGAGTTTTGAGTAGTATTTCCGTAACCACGACCAAATCCTGAAACTGGAAAGACGAACGTAGGGTTTCGAACTTCAATCGCGAGTCATGGACGAGGACCGAGAGTACGACCAGCAGATGAGCTACGAAGACGACGAAGAGGACGAGATCACCCAGGAGGACGCCTGGGCCGTTATCTCCGCCTACTTCGAGGAGAAGGGCCTCGTCCGCCAGCAGCTCGACTCCTTCGACGAGTTTATACAGAATACAATGCAGGAGATCGTGGACGAGTCCGCCGACATCGAGATCCGCCCCGAGTCGCAGCACAACCCGGGGCACCAGTCGGACACCGCCGAGGTCCTTTCTCGACTAAATTTGGCTTTTCTTTACGGGGTTGCTTTTTTCAATCGAACAAACGGAGTTTTAAGAGTCATCGGGTGTTCCGTGTGAGATTCGGCTTAATTTACATGGAAACCAACTGATGTGGTTAGGGGGTATGGTAGGTCATCAGAGAGCTTAAATTTTATTTTGGCCACGATTCATGTTAAACCTTGGCACTGTTATGAAGTAGAGGCTCCATTTACACTTTGCTTTTTGAACAGTAGCAAGTGCTAGGGATTTTGCCTAGATATTGGACTGTCCTTAAACTTCGAAATATGAAACTGAAGGTTCGAATTAGTTATTGTCACCACTTTTGAGTTGAATCTTGTCTGCAAATGTAGTAGTCGTATCTAACTGATGGTGGAAGTTGAAGTGCAAACGTTGTCACCAGTATCATCTTGAAAATTTTCTGCATTAAGGTATAACTTCCGTAGTTTTGGGATTGGAGCTTGAGATGGATCACAAAGCGGGAGAATACTACTTATTTCTGCTTGCCATACAACAATTCATGTATTGGATAAAGGAAGTGAAAGTACTTCGAGTATGTATATATTACGTGCAATGTATTGGAGGGGTTTTGCCAAGTCTGGGAGATTTTGAAGCCTGGTTTATGGGAAATATAGGGAACTGTGTCCTTGCACTAAAGTTTATTTTTTTCCATTGGAGAACCTGTACTCCACATTTCGAGTTGAAGTAATGGATCGTAGTTATTCCGAATTATTGTCTTGTGGAAGGTGAATTGCTTCTAGGTTAAGGTCATGTTATCCTAATTGTTGGCCAAAATTTGTAGGGATCATGGAAATAATTGATTTGTTAAAGTATTCTGGTCGATTGTTCTAGTTTCCATAGCGTGGATGAATATAATGATGGGATTAGGTTTGGGTGAGTGAAGGTACTTGTTCAGACGGGACTGAACTATCAAATGTTTAAAAGTCGGAACTTTACTCTCTTTTTTCTTTTTCTCATATCCAACAAATGAAATCAATTTTGTGCAGAATTGAAGAATTTTTTCTTTCTAAACAAATTTAGAGTAGAAATTGAAGAACTCTCATGGTTTTTTTCCCTCTAGTTCCTAATGATGCTCCTATTCTCTTGCAGACTATATATAAGATTGGCTTTGGTCAGATATACTTGAGCAAGCCTATGATGACCGAGTCTGACGGAGAAACTGCGACCTTGTTTCCAAAGGCTGCAAGGTTGAGAAATCTCACATACTCAGCCCCCTTGTACGTGGATGTCAACAAAAGTGTCATAAAGAAAGGGCATGACGGTGAAGCAGTTACTGAGACTCAAGATTTCACCAAAGTTTTCATCGGGAAGGTTTGTAATTTAAACTTCCAATTGATAAAAGCTGAATCGATTCTGTGAATTGGCCACTCTGACTTGTGTCTACTTTTGTGCCTTTAATAGGTCCCCATAATGCTCCGGTCGAGTTATTGCACATTGTACCAGAATTCAGAGAAGGATTTAACAGAGCTTGGGGAGTGTCCATATGATCAAGGTGGGTATTTCATTATAAATGGGAGTGAAAAGGTCCTAATCGCACAGGAGAAGATGAGCACCAATCATGTCTATGTGTTCAAGAAGAGACAGCCTAACAAGTACGCCTATGTGGGGGAAGTTCGGTCGATTGCAGAGTCTCAGAACAGGCCGCCCAGTACCATGTTTGTGCGGATGCTCTCTCGGGCCAGTGCTAAAGGGGTAAGGGGATTTTCGGTGGCATTGGGCTTCCTTTTTTGTGAAGGTTTTTACTATTCTGTTTTTAGCTATTGGGTTGCCTATACTATTTACGTGTCTTCTGCCTGTATCCACTTCTTCGAGTGCAGGGCTCTTCAGGGCAGTACATTCGTGCCACTCTTCCATACATTCGAACTGAGATCCCAATTATCATTGTATTTCGGGCTTTAGGGTTTGTTGCTGACAAAGATATTCTAGAGCATATATGTTACGACTTCTCTGATACTCAAATGATGGAGTTGCTTCGGCCCTCCCTGGAAGAAGCATTTGTGATTCAAAATCAACAGGTTCTCTGTTGTTATCAACATCCCCTTCCCTCCTCCTCTTTGAGTTTTAGTTCCGAAGTGTGCTGCTGAGCTTTGGTAAAATGTTAATGTTTCTCTTTCTTTTGCTGCAGGTTGCACTAGACTATATTGGAAAGCGAGGAGCAACAGTCGGAGTAACTAAGGAAAAGAGGATCAAGTATGTGGTGTTCGTGGAAATTTACTTTGTCGTTGGGATGTTTTGCATGCTTTTAGTGCTCATTTCCGCACATCCTCCTCACAGGTATGCCAAAGAAATTCTTCAGAAGGAAATGCTTCCTCATGTTGGTGTTGGAGAATTTTGTGAGACAAAGAAGGCTTACTATTTCGGGTAAGCTTTGGTCTCCATTAGATATGCAACTGCATCATGGTGGTGGTGGCAGTGCTAACCTTATTGCTGTTTCTGCTCAGATACATCATTCACCGGCTTCTGCTCTGTGCACTTGGCCGTAGGGCAGAAGATGACAGGGATCATTATGGCAACAAGAGGCTGGACCTTGCTGGTCCCTTACTTGGAGGCCTCTTTAGAATGGTTAGTTTTGTGAGAAGAATTTGAGGTTGCTTTCGACGAGTGTTCCAACATTGCCTTTAGTTATTTTAATGCTTAAATTGTCCTCACATTATTATCTGCAGTTTCTTTAATGTTTGATTGTTCTTTGTATGAATACAGCTATTCAGAAAGTTAACTAGGGACGTGAGAGGTTATGTGCAGAAGGTGGCTTAGATAACCCTGATATTTATTTAGTTTAAGTTGCTATACTTTTTCCTGGGTTGAACCTATATATTTCGTGCATGGTACAGTGTGTGGATAATGGAAAGGATGTTAACCTCCAATTTGCCATCAAAGCAAAAACAATCACCAGCGGCCTCAAATACTCACTTGCCACTGGCAATTGGGGGCAAGCAAATGCAGCTGGTACAAGAGCTGGAGTTTCACAGGTTTGATTGTAATTATCTTCGTTCTTATTTTGTGGTTATGCTTTGTTCTCTCAATCTCTGCAGTTCATTGTGCAGTTTAAAGATGCTCCTTTTATATGATATGTTTTTCTGGTTCTTTCTTATATAGGTGTTAAATCGCTTAACATATGCCTCCACCCTGTCACATTTGAGAAGACTAAATTCTCCAATTGGACGTGAAGGTAAAAGTTTCTATTTTGCGTGTTCAGCTAATTTCATCTACTGAATTCCTGAGCTTGCGCAGACTAGTGATTTGTGCAATATAGTGATAATACGATCCGCTATAATTTTCCGGACCATAGCGTTACTATTGCTGTTTTTTATTTTTCTTTATGATCCTTTAATGGAGCTGTACTATACCAGGGAAGTTGGCCAAACCACGTCAGTTGCACAATTCACAGTGGGGAATGATGTGTCCAGCTGAAACACCCGAAGGACAAGTGCGTATTGTTTTTCGACTGTGGCATGTCTTTTATCGTAGAAGCTTGTCTTGTGGCTCTTACAGTTTATTTTAAAAAAAAATTAGGCATGTGGACTGGTAAAGAATCTTGCATTGATGGTCTACGTAACTGTTGGATCAGCAGCATATCCTATTTTGGAATTTTTGGAAGAATTTGGTACTGAGAATTTTGAGGTGTGTATTATTTCTGATCTGGTGCCCGTGGTTCCAATTTTCTGTTTGTTGTTTTCCTAGTTTGAGATTTTACCTTAATTGCAGGAAATTTCTCCTGGAGTTATTCCACTAGCTACAAAAATTTTTGTCAATGGTTGCTGGGTTGGTATTCACCGAAATCCCGATATGTTGGTGAAAACATTGAGAGGGCTGAGGCGAAGGGTGAGAATTTCCCTGCATATGTATCTGTGTTTGTCTGTGTAAATTTTTGTGATGGATGTTGTAACTTTTCTCGAGGTTTCCCAGTGGAAATTTTGTAAGTTTTAGCCGTTTGAAACAATATTATTTCAAAATCTTGCTATGATTCGGCTTGGTTTTTCTCTATTATCTCTGAAGATTCTTCCAGAAAGAGCTATGGACAATCACAATTACCATAAATCACTTGGTTTGTGTGAGCATGTCTACATTGCATTACATTGAGTGTCTTTGACCTTTTGAACCTATAAAATAGAAAACCTCTCATCCTTATTTTGAAATCATAGCAAGTAGGTCATTACATTTTTGCGGCTTAAGGACAGGTCCTAGTATAATTTTTACTAAATATGGTTTATGACATCTATGCTCTATTTCGTTTAATTTGTTTAATGCTTCTGAGGGTGCGTTTGTCTCCCAAAATTTTGGGCCTTCAAAAATTTTAACCTCATAAAATAATTACAACATAATTTCTCTCCCCATCAAATCATTACTTTTCACTATAATAAATATAAAAAATTCATTCAAATCTTCTCTCTTCACTTTTTCATCAATTCCAATACCCCAAAATTTTAACCTCCCAAAATTTTAATACTTAACACAATTTGAGTCATAAATGTGCAGGTTGATGTTAATACAGAGGTTGGGGTTGTTAGAGATATTCGATTGAAAGAATTGCGACTGTATACTGACTATGGCCGTTGTAGTCGTCCGCTATTCATTGTGGATAAGCAGAGGCTTCTCATCAAGAAGAAGGATATTCATGCACTGCAGCAAAGGGTGAGCTGTTGGAATTTTGTTTTTCTTTAACATACTTCTTTTAAATAAATGCAATTTTGGCAATAACACTAATATAAGTACTCTATTTTTCAGGAAACCCCTGAGGACGGTGGTTGGCATGATCTTGTTGCAAAGGGATTTATTGAATATATGGACACAGAAGAAGAAGAGACTACGATGATTTCTATGACTATCAATGTGAGATATAAAATTTTGGTTTTGCAAAGAATATCTCAATATATTGTGTAAAATCAACTGTCTCATAAACAGCTATGATGAGCTCATACACATTTAACGGCAAAAAACTTGTACCAGGATCTTGTTCAAGCAAGGCTCAACCCAGAGGAGGCTTATTCTGAGACCTATACCCACTGCGAAATCCACCCATCATTGATTTTGGGTGTTTGTGCTTCAATTATACCATTTCCAGACCATAATCAGGTGCATTTGTTAGGCTCACCTGAACTTTATCTTATCACGAAATATTGATTTTATCCATCTTTAATAATTTGTTTCTGGTGCGTAGTCCCCTCGTAATACTTATCAATCAGCTATGGGCAAGCAAGCCATGGGTATTTATGTCACCAACTACCAATTTCGAATGGTATTTTTTTTTATCTCATTTTTATGATTGTTGCTATTTTAACTGTTAAATTCCATATTGTACCTCGGATCACTTTGGGTTCTTATTTTCCTTTCCTTCTCACAGGATACTTTGGCTTATGTTCTATATTATCCTCAAAAGCCACTTGTAACCACACGAGCCATGGAGCATCTCCACTTTAGGCAGCTTCCTGCCGGCATTGTAAATAACTCATTTCGTTGAAACTTTTATCTTTATACTTTCCTTTCTTAAGTTTAATTATGATTTATGCCTCTTATTCTGTTTCAGAATGCCATTGTTGCAATTGCCTGCTATTCTGGTTATAACCAGGAAGATTCTGTTATTATGAACCAGTCATCTATCGACCGTGGATTCTTTCGGTCACTATTTTTCCGTTCATATCGGTGAGCAGACGGCTAACCCTCTGTGACTCTAGTCCTTTTGACTTCTGTAGTTGTCTTTGTTTCCTTCTGATGGTGAACTGTTAAGTCACTCCTTTTCACAGGGATGAGGAGAAAAAGATGGGGACTCTTGTGAAAGAGGATTTTGGACGTCCAGACAGAGCCAATACAATGGTGATAACCAAGTTATGGATAGTCTATTTCCCTTGTTGCTGGAGTTAAAATTTGGCATTTATCTCAGATTTTCTTTTACAGGGTATGAGGCATGGCTCTTATGATAAACTGGATGATGATGGTCTTGCACCTCCTGTAAGCATATACTGACTTTTAGGATATGACTATATTGTGTGCTGCTAGTCCTCAGAGATAATAATCTGTTAACAGTTTGATTTTTTCTCTGAAAGTAACTTTCTTTTGTTTATTAGGGTACAAGAGTTTCAGGTGAGGATGTGATCATTGGAAAGACTACTCCCATTGCTCAGGATGAGGCTCAGGGACTAGCTTCACGATATACACGACGTGATCATAGTATAAGCCTCCGCCACAGTGAAACTGGAATTGTTGATCAAGTAAGCTTTATTTAAATTCACACCACTGCTTTGTCTTTAAAAATGATTAACTGATCTATATGACTAATGATTAGGAGCTGTAAGTAAAATATTATGTTGGTATATCCGAAAGGTTGCCTTTATAATTTAAACCTGTAATTTTTGCAATCTGACAATTTATTTATCCCTTTGGTAGGTTCTATTGACAACAAATGCAGACGGGCTAAGGTTTGTGAAAGTTAGAGTGAGATCTGTTCGAATACCTCAAATTGGGGATAAATTTAGCAGTCGGCACGGACAAAAGGGGACAGTAGGCACGACATATACTCAGGAAGATATGCCCTGGACCATGGAAGGGATCACTCCTGATATAATTGTTAATCCACATGCTATTCCTTCACGTATGACAATCGGTCAGCTGATCGAGTGTATCATGGGCAAGGTTGCAGCTCACATGGGAAAGGAAGGAGATGCTACTCCTTTCACAGATGTCACTGTAAGTTCCATTTTCTCTTAAGAGCTGCAGGTTCCAAACTATTTGTCATGGGAGGATATGTTACCCCTACAGACTCCCACAGATGTTTTGGGGAACTAATTATTTATAAATTGTCCTTTTAGCTTTTGAAGGGTCATTAAATAGATGTGGTAGCAATTTGGTCATGAGGGATGTTATTCAGTGTTTATGTAATTTGTGGTGCTCAGAATGTGAGTTTTCAATCTTCTGTTCTCTTCATTGAAGGTGGACAATATCAGCAAAGCCCTTCACAAGTGTGGCTATCAAATGCGTGGTTTTGAGACCATGTATAATGGTCACACTGGTCGACGTCTCAGTGCTATGATATTCCTTGGCCCCACTTACTACCAGAGATTGAAGCACATGGTCGATGACAAGATTCATTCCCGGGGGCGTGGCCCTGTGCAGATCCTGACAAGGCAGCCAGCTGAGGGACGGTCTCGGGATGGAGGTCTTAGATTTGGAGAAATGGAACGAGATTGCATGATTGCCCACGGTGCTGCTCACTTTCTTAAGGAGAGATTGTTTGACCAGAGTGATGCTTATCGGATTCATGTTTGTGAACGTTGTGGGTTGATAGCCATTGCGAATTTGAAGAAGAATTCCTTTGAGTGCAGAGGTTGCAAGAACAAGACAGACATTGTTCAGGTGAATATCTTCACCTCTTTTTTTGTCAATAGAGTAGATAAAGGAAGAGGGGGGTGGGGGGTTCGGCTTTTGAAATCCATGGAGAACACACAAGATGGTCTCTTATCTTCTTTTGTTGTTAGATTATTGTTCCTCTTGGTGGTTCTAATGCCCGCATTTTCAGGTTTACATTCCTTATGCCTGCAAGCTGCTCTTTCAAGAGCTTATGTCTATGGCTATTGCACCAAGAATGCTCACAAAGGAAGTTGAACCATCCAAAGACCAGAAGAAGAAATGACCATGACATACTGAGGTAATACCGAAGTATACAAAGTTTATTTCGAACAAATGCCTCGTTGGCTGCCTCAGCAAATGTACAAAGTGGAGCTCCTTGCTGTTTGGGTGTCCCTTTTCTTCCCATTTGGGTTGGGTTGACCCAGAAGTTAAAAGGAAGTAGGAATGGAACCACTGGAGATTCGTCTACAGTTCACACTTAGGGAAAGACAACTGACTTTGGAAGCGGGGTTTTTAATTATGTGAAAACAAATGAGGAGGCTACTGAGCAAGGAGTAGTGCCTGCTTCTCCCATATGTTCGGGTCATTACGAGACTACTGAGCAAGGATTATTAGATCTTGGATCCACTATGCATGGGAAGAACACCTGTGTTAGCATCATCAGCTTTTTAGTTTAGGCTCTGTTTTTTGTATTTTACTAATAAGTTATTTATAATGCAAAGTAGTTTTAAGTGAATTTTATTTCAATAACATAATTTTGTTTCAATGTTTGGTTGCTACCTCACCATTCTCTTATATGATTAGTGAACTTATTCTCGATATCAGTTTGAGATAAATTAAAGATAGTATATGTAACTATCTAATAATATATTTGTTCTAAAATAGAATAACTTATTTTTTAAAAATAAATTTATAAGAAAACTTAACTTTTTTAAAAATATATATATATATTTGCCAAAAAAATAAATAATTTTTTTTAATAAATGAAGTACACACTGTTTTTTTGGAGTGAGAGAAAGTTAAGTTTCAAGGACTATTTTTTATACAAGATTATATTTTTTAGGGGAAGCTGCTTTACTTAAAAAAGAAATTAAATTGTATTTCTCTATTGACAATGATATTTGTAATTTGCGTTGGCCATCTTTTTTCACACAGGAAATTGAAATTAAAGTCCATAGGGTTATATTTGTTAATGAGTATATCTAATATATTTACAACAATCTTGAAATAATAATAGAATCTAATCAAATCAAAACTAGAACATCCAACTTAGGCTGTGGTCTCAAAAGTCCAAACAGGCGTACTTGGCGTTAAAATGGTGGATTTGCCTTCTTTTTCTTCGTGTTCTTTCCTTTGCTGAGCACGGGCTGCGCGGCCTCTTTCTACACGTATGAGGCCCGTTCTTAGCACTTTAAGAAGTTGAAAAAAAAAAAAACTTAAATGCACTACATGCCCTTATAGTATTAATTTGTTATAAATATGCCCTTTGTGGTAAGAAAACAGTAGTAGGTGACGTGGCACGTGTCTCACACGTCTGTACCAGACAAGCACTAGCACCAGCAGACCAAATCACGTCACCGACCATTAATTTTTTAAACAGAGTTTAACGAAGGGACATATTTTAAATCGAAAGGTTACCTCATAGATATAAAACTAACTTTTCTTACCACATAGAGCATATTTACACTACAGTAATAACACAGGGCATATAGTTAGGGGTGTTCATTTGCACCGGCGGTTACCGTTTTAACCGCTAAAACCGCTACCGTTACCGGTAAGGGCGGTTATTGTGCCTTAGTGGTGCGCTGATGGTGTCAAATATGTGATTCCGTCAATTGCGGTGACGGTTTTCGCCAAACCGTCACTTACACTACCGTTAACCACCCCTAGTTGAGACTTGAGATGATTATTGATTATGTGACATACTTTTGTTGGGCTTTTGTTGGAATATATTAGTTGGTTTATGTCACATTGTTGGACACTTTTATTAGACTTTATTCTTTATGTTTGAATATGATATTATATTATACTTTTGGACAACTTTATATTTGTTATGATTGTTAATGAGTATAATATTATATTTGAATATGTTATGATATTTGTCCATTTGATATGATTATTAATTACGGTTATACGGTTTAAGCGGTTATCGTGTAACCGTTACCGTTAATACTGTCATCGATAAGAGCGATTATTGTATCTTAGCGGTACGGTGACGGTGTCAATTATGTGATTCCGTTAATTGCGGTGACCGTGACGGTTTGGCACCGTTAACCACCCCTACATACAGTGCATTTAAGAAAAAAAAATCCGTTCTTTGACGAGCCAATGAGGCACTGGAGTCGAGAACAACGCCGTGCTGGGGCATCTCAATGTGCCATTTCGAAAATTCGAACCCTGATACTCTCGGGAACTGACTCAGAGAGAGGCAAATAATGGGAAGCAAAGAAGCAGTGGAAGAAGAGGACGAAGGTCCACCGCCTGGTTGGCAGTCCATCCTTCCCCCTTCTTCTCAATCATCACCCCCACCACCTTCTCCTCCTTCCGGTGTGTTTTTTCCCATGTTGTAAGCCACTCTATCAGATGTACACGCACGCGTATATAAGTGAATTTGCTTTGCAGCTTCAGTGAGTTCTTGATTCTTTTGAAGGTTACTAAGGCATGTGTTTTACATATCTGCTCGACTTGCGTTGCCTAATTAATATCTTGAGGCTTGTTTAGATGGGTAATTGTCCTCTCGCTTGAGCCTTCTAACATGGATTTTCGTAATAGTTGTAATCCTGAGGATAAGACCATGGATGTCGTAACTTGGCCTCCGACAGTGGCGGAGTCAGCCCCCCCCCCCCCCCTCCACACCCAGTTCTCTATACCATCATTACAAACATTCGTATTTGGCACCCCCTAAATTTTTTAAAACACCTCCCCTTTAAACCTTTTGGTGTATACATTTATAATCCTTACAAAAACTAATATTTATAATCTTTACAAAAAATATTTAAAATTATATGCGTTAAATTCGAATATTTAGCTTGAATCTTGAAAAATTATAATTTTTTTTCTTGAAAATTCAAAGGTTTTGGACATTTTTTTCTTGGAACAATAAAACTCATAATGTGTGATTTACTTATATTTTTCTTGAGCCTTTCAATCACTCACTTTTTTCCAACTACTTTCTTTCTATTTTCTGTACAAATGTAAATTGAGGAAAATATTGAATGTTGAGTTTTTAATGAGAAAACTATTATTTATAATTCATGATCTTTGATAACTACGACGAAAATACAGCACACATATCCCAAGTCAGTAACCGATAGCATTTTTATGTCTTAAATTAAAAATGTAACCTTATGATACATGTTTTTGTCTTATATATTTTTGGTACATTGAATAAAAAAAAATTAAGTTATTATTATACTAAGTCGGCTCCCCCAAATATCAATTTCTGGCTCTACCACTGGCCTCCAACTTCTACTATTATTAGTTTAAAATGTATGAATGTCTTTCTAGGGGAGTTCTGGTGAAGTCGCAAAGAGATATCAGAAAGATGTAATTGATCTTGATCTATTGTGGAGATGGGTTGATTGTCTTTATATGTGATTTCTGGTAAGGACATATGTTATTGGATTGAGAATATTAGAGGCAATGCTACCATGTCCCATAAGGCACTTGGTAATTCTTTGTGAAATGAACATTATACATGCCACGTAAAAGGTGGATTCAAAAAACCCATGTATACTTGGTGTTGAATTAGGATTATTTCAGATGAAAACATTGGCTTTGTAGAATGCTTCGCCAGTATTCCAAGTTGGCTCAATAGTTTTGGTTGACTGGAGTGGAAGGCTGCACAATGGAACTTTCTTCTTAGAATATATTTACATTTGCATTAGTGAAAGCAATGGCACTGAGGAGAGTCCATTGCTTGCTTCTGGAGAAATCTCATTCTAAGTTGGTGATTTCTCTGAAGTTGAAGGATGACATCAAAAATCCTGATACGGGGATTTTTTTATCAATGCAAGGACTGTTTTTTTAGCTGGGTTTCTCGTAGACAAAATAGGCTGATGCCTAGTATTGCAAAATGGGCAGCCAGATGGTATTTGTATGGACGTACTATCCCCCAAGCAATCCCTGGGGACCTACTGTGACCAATATTTTAATGAATTTCACCAGCCATTTTTCCAAGAAAAAAAAAAGAGGACTACATCAGAAGTATTCTCGTGCTTTGTTACAAGTCTGACCTTATAAGCTACATTGAGCTATTGAATTTATGAATTTTCTTGGCTGGATGAGTCACCTTGGTGTAGTAGGTAGATGGTTCCGATGTAATTTTGAGTTTTTCCATTGGGTTCGTTGCTGAGAGAAAATGAAGATACTAGATTTCTAGAATAATTTACATGTGAATCTAGCTCATTATAATGAGGTCAAAAGGGTTCAGGATTGATTGATGGGGAGCATGTCTCTTACCTAGATATTGACGAAGATGTACTGGATTCCCTAGTTCATTTCAACTTTGATATGTCAATGTTTTCCAAACCACATTTCCGTTGAATATCATTTAGGAAAATGAATTGTGAAGGCCTTCTCGATTCTTGAACTAAGATATTCTGATTCAGAAATGGCTCAAATCGTATGTGGTTCTTGTTGTCACCTGCTGAAGTATCCTCAAGGAGCCAGACATGTTAAGTGTTCGTGATGTGACACCGTCAAGTTAGTATTAGAAGGTTCCTCCTCTCTTTTCCTCCTGTACTTATCCTCTTGTCATTAGTAGTGCTTCTCTTGCTGTTCTGTCTATATTTAGCAGAAAATATCTTTGCTTCATATTTCGAGTTTGAGGGAACAAAACTTTGTGAATAAGTAGAGAGGTCTGTGTTTTGCATTGATTTTTTGCAGCTAGCCCAAGGATCCTAATGTATGTCTTGCCCTTTGGGATTTATTAATTGCCCCCCCCCCCTCCCCACCACTAGGTGGTTGCATAGTAACTTCTAACTGAGGTGAAACAGCCCCACCATACTTTCCATAATATTCTTATGACTTCACTTGGTCTGGCAAGGATGTTCTTTTATTGGGTAAGTTAGTAAAAAAAAAATTGCCAAGTTCCAAGTGAAGTCATAAGAATATTACATGGATCATGATAATTGTCTTTCTGTGCCTCCCTATTCGGACCATGCACACTTAATAGTTATTGCCGAAGTTCCTATTATTGATACATGCAAGATCCCATATATATGAAGGAGGTTCTAGTAAGTTCATTGGGATTATTGTATCTGACTATAGGACATGAATATAGCAATTGCCAGACCTTGGTGTTGGGAATCACCTTCGGAAAGCACTTGGCGATACTTGATTTTGGATTTGCATATCTGGGTTGCAAAAGGGATAATAGTGGAGCAGAGGCAAGTTGTTGAGTTCTATGGCTGAGAGAGGGCTTTAAGGGTAAATGACAAATAGACCTCCTTCTCTCAGTTACATATGTGATCATCCTTCCAAAGTCAAGCCTACTTCTTGTCCAGTTTTTCCTTTAATTTCTAACTAGTAGGACCTCCTCCTATCTGTCTAGTGAAGGTAATTTTATGCTTTGTAAAGTGTACCATATTTGCACCTACTGTAATGGTGACAAGACATTGGATCTTTCAGCTCATGAGGGGTGCGTCTGTGTATCAAAATTTTACTCCCTCTAAAATTTTAACACAATTAAATATTACAATATAATCTCTTTCTTCCCATCAAATCATTACAATTTACTACAAAAAATATAAAAAATTACCTCTCTCTTCACTTTTTCACTAAACTCAATACCTAAAATTTTAACAACACTAAAATTTTACAACACAAACACAACCCCTGGGCAAGTTAAGTGTGGCAGCTGTGGAGTGTTGCTGATGTACCCATATGGAGCATCATCGGTCAAGTGTTCCTCATGCAGTTTTGTGACAGAAATTGGAGTATATAAACTACTTTCTTGCTCATATTGATGCCAATGTTTGCCATTATTTTTGGCTTCTGGCTTCTATGACTGGAATCCCATGGATACTTGTTGAGAAGCCGGGCATTTGAACAAAAGATTTGGATGTTTGTGTAACGGTCCCACTAATACACTAATCTTGGTTGATGCCTGTTGCCGTGCAAATTAAGCCTTCTGTGAAAAGCTGCTGGCAAACCGTAGCACTCTCATCAAAGCCATGCCTGTAGCCTGTACAGAAAGCCATGCCTGTAGCACTCTGACAGTTGTACCTTAAAAGTTTGAACCACAAAAGATCTGGTATTATTGAACTAACAGTAAAATTACCTGTGTTGAGAAGGGAAGAGATATCTATTACGATCGTGTGTTCGGTTAAGTTGTATTCCGAGGATTTTTTGTGTTTTGAAAATTTTTATTTGATGTTAACTTTATTGGTATGCGTGTTGTAGTTATATTTATGTGGTGTGAAAAATTATGTTTTGTTATAGAATCCTGAGGATTCAAAAAATCCTGATGATTCTTCCTAAACGAACATGCCCTCAGTGTACTATTTCATCTCCTACACCGATTGTCGGACAGACCTTATATTTAACGACATTTCTGATAGATTGTGTATAAGAAGATATGAATTATTTGGAGGTCACACTGAACACCCGTTTATGCTAATTGTTTCTTTTGCAGGAGCACAACAGACGACCTCCATGGTCCGTACAGCAGGGGCAGCCACCCCCTCCCAACCCTGTTCATTAAACTTCTTCCAGTGTTGGGGACATTGGCCGGAGGAATCTTTTTCTTCTTTTCCTTAGTAGTAGAGCAGGAAAAAAAAAGAACATATGCCCCTAACATTGAATGAACCATTAAATCTTAGTTCTAACATGCTAGATCCCAGAACAAATTTTTTTTCATAGGCCGGTTCCAAAACAACAACGTTGCTCATAACGATCGTTGATATTTTTCCTTATTTCATCATATAATAAATTAGGATTATACATAGTACAAAGCAAAACTAATTGTGCCCTTTTTTTCTCTCCTTACAAAGCATTGGTTCAAAAATATCCGTAGCCATTAACCACTCGCGCCTTGCGGTGACGGAACCACGTAATCGACAACGAGATCACTTTCCACGAAATCCTTAGCCGCCTTCTCTTTCACAAACGCCAGATCGTCGTTGGAATCCATAGCCTCCAATTCGCTCTGAACCGGCAAAACCGCGAGCCACGCGAGCGAAAACCCCTTGGCTCTCCCTGCCGAAAAGTTCACTCCAAACGTAAACTGGTTAATTTGTGGAAAGCAATCTTTAATACCTTTAATACGGCCTAAAATCTCGGATTTCGCATCTTCGCCCAGATTTTCCTTCAGTTTCAAGAAGGAGACTCGAACTGCGGACCCGGCCTGCGGGGGTTCCATGTGGAGATCCTGAACTTCCGCGACCCAGTCGATGGCCATGATGTCGTCGACTAGAGGTTGACCCTGTTCCTTGACCACGCTGACATGGCTGGGGTGGACAGAGTAGGCGGCGAGGTCTTGTACTGATCTGTAGCGACTGTGGAGGATATGAGTGAAGTGGAGGGAAGCAGAGGAGGAGGATCGGGTGCGAAGGATTGGACCGGCGGTGAGGTGGAGGACTTGGTCCAGGGAGATCAGGCCGTTGAGCGCGTCGAGCCAGAGGTTTACCTTGGACGGGTCGGCGTCGTCTTTCACCTTGAAGAGGACGACGTGCTCAATGGTTTGGTATGACATTTTATCGAACTAGACTTGAGTGGGGATGGGAGGTGACAAAGTCAGGAAAAAGAGTGGGGATCAGTGTGCGGGACTTGAGATGCAGCTTCAGGTTGCTACTTGGAAGTTTCTCCTCGCATGATGGCAGGCTAATTTTTTTTTTTTTTTTTTTTTTTGTATATTTCACGAGCCCTAGGCCATAGGGCTTCTATTAGGGGGTGTTTGTTTGTGAAAATATTGGGATTTTGGAAATTTTGGGTATTGGGGTTTTTGAAAAAGTATAGTATCTTATAGAAAAGTGAGGAGAGAGAAGATTTAATTGAATAGTATAATATTATTTTATAATTTAATGAGGAGATGTATTATTCTATGATTGTTTAGAAATTTTGAGGGGGGAAATTTTGGAAAACAAACGCTCCCGACTCTCCAGTCTATTTTTTTGAGTTAGAAGGAATAAAAAACATGGTTTTTTTTTTTCTAGGCAACAAGACAATATATTAAAATCCGAGAATAGTACAGCCAGTACAAAACACAAAAACGACATGAAGGCTAGCAGATAACCTAAACGGACCAGAAGGCCCTACAAGAGACCGGAACCAAAGGTCCGGTAGCCAAACCGGACAACACAGCCGGTAACATAACAACAAACAAGACCAACAGAGGCCAACACAAACAATCAACACAGACAACCAACACAAACAGGCCACAAAGGCCAACAAACAAGAAACAAACAGATCGGTCACAGAGACCGGAACCAAACACAACCACCGCCCAAAGCGGTGGCGGCTTCCGCTAGAGGAATGACGAGCTGAGCGCCGAACCGACTCCAACCAGTCAGATTTCATGCAATGACAGGCTGCACCAAGAGGAAGAGGATAGAGAGCTCCACAAGGGCGGCATCCAGAGGGGCCAGGGACCAAAACCACCGAACGCAGTGGCGGCACACGCGCCCACGGCAAGGACCGCCAGGGGGAGCTAAGCACGGCGGGGCAGAGCGGCGCCTCCAAAAAACGATCAAACCCGCCGGGAGAGAACCACAAGAGGACGGGCGCGTGAAGGCTCACGCGCCGTCCGTCTGCAGCGTCTCGGGGCCGGAACTGATCGCCGGAGAGAGCAGTCCACCACCAGGGACACTGTGAGCACAAAAAACGACCGGAAAAACCGGGATCTAACAGCTAACCGAGAGACACCACCAAAATCGGAGAAACTCCGGCCACCAACAGGGTGACCGGAGAAGAGGGAAGGGAAGGAAGGGAGGGGGAGGAGCCGGAGCTCCTCCCCCAACCACAACAGCAAAAGGGAGGAAGGTTTGGTCAGAAGAGGGGAGGGGAGTCTAGAGAGAGGGAGGAGTCTCTCTCTCTAGACGGAACTGAAATATTGAATAAAAAACATGGTTGATTCCCTCTAGCTTAGTAAAATTGCTTTAATTTCACGAACGCTGTTAAAAATAAAATTCGTGCTGCCCACATCAGAGCTTACTGGGAAACAGTCTGGGAAAGCCCGTCACTGCTTCCAACATATTATTCAATGAAAACGATTCATCTCCAATGCGTAAAATAGTCCTTAGGCCTCAATTTTGGATTGAACCGGCCTTGATACTCGTGGTCATCATAAAGTCAAGGTTACTCTAATGTCCTAGAATCAATAAGTTATATCTATTCTATTTATTTTATTACAAATTGTTGGCCTATAAATATAAATTTTATGTTATTTAAGAACATAAGAGATAAACACTTTTAAATTTTAATGTTGTCCGTCTAAAATATTAGGACATAGTAGACTATGCAGGAAGATGCTGTGCAAATGCAAGAGGTAGAGCGCGGATTTAGAGCTTTGAAGAGAAGGGCGTGGCCCAGGCAGTTCTTCAAAACTACTAGGGTTTTTACGCATTTGTCCTGGAAAACTCGCATAGTGCCGGAGGAAGGCTCACACAAGAGCAGTAGAAGAGAGATTCAGAGAGATCTCAAGGTACAATATCAAAAGAAGTGCTTTAATAGTTTGGAACTATAAGACTACTGTAGGTGATTGCGTATCCACACCCTTGTATTAGAAAAGTAGCGGATATAAAACTTAAATGGGAGAAAAAAAAATTATATATATATCTGGAAACAAATATATCATCGAATGAAAATAGTGGAATTTCCACAATATAAAACAATCATCATCATAAAGTTCCTCTGAAATGTCAATCTCATAAATCCGTAAAACTTTACAATAAATCACAACAAACCGTCGCAGAATACAACTACGACCAAAGCTAAAACTCCAGAAGTATTTAGGCACTCATTTCAGAATCAGACTATTGTTAATTAAAGGGTAAGAAGACCGCAAAAGGGATGAGGATATAGTACTAGGTGGGAGAGGGAAGACAAACTGGCACGGTATAAGCAATAAGAAATTCCAATAAACAAGAGGGATGACTTCGTAATTTGAATCTCTCCAAGGAACTAATGGCGTAGAAACTAGTATCGGACAACATCCTGAAGGCAATCATAGAAGTGAGACATCCTAATCTTCTCATTACCAGAGTATATTGCTTCCGAAGCTCCACCGCTCTTCCCCTGGGCTGCCATCTCAAGCAACATATAGAGCTTCTTGATTGGCATCTATGCAAGAGAAATTGAACAAAAAGGAGGGACAAGTCATTATCAAGACAATTAAGTCCTTTATTCGGTACTCATTTCCCGAGTAACATGCCAGGCAGAAGAAAATAAAGCATAGAATATCCAAGATTTGTGCTATTTATTTAGCATCATCGTGTCATGACATGGGCCAGAAGAATTTGGGTAAACAAGTTAAAAGCACAAATGAGTATGTTAGGCATATTATGGCAAGGTAAGACCCTAATGTGCCTTGCATATCAAAAACGAGAGCTTAAGAAAGGACCAGAAATGGAAAATATTCAGCACCCGAAAAAACCAGAAAAGAAAAGAATGGATTAAGGACAACAAAGTAGAAAAATTCCAGTCTCATAAAATCATTATGCTTCCCCAGGAAATTTCACAGCTATTATTTAATCAATTGGTCTCAGGTCTGTTAGATCTTCCAAATCTTCGTTGATTGGTGAAGGCAGAGTTTTCTTCTCTCTTTGGTGATATAAAGGCAGAGCTAATAACAGATATTTTTCCCAAAATACAAATAGAGATGACCCGAGGAGTATGCCAAAAGGGTGATTAAAGTATAAGCTTACATCATTCAGCGCCTCTGCAGCTGCAACAATGTCCTCATCAGCAAAAACATTCAGCTGTTGTAGCACCTGAAAGGAAAGGAGGATTATATTAACATGCATTCAAACTTTAACATACCATAAAGTTCCTCTCAGAGTTCAGAAAATACATAATGAACCCGAAGCCAAAATATTCATCTGCCTCCAGACAAACTACTAGCAACCAAAAAGGTAAAATATTAATAATAACACCACATTGATAAAATTATAGTATGCAAGACATCTAGTATCAGTGGCGTATCTAGGATATAAACTGAGTGGGGTCGAAACCGCTCCATTATCTAAAAAGAACAAAACAAAACCGCTCTATTATCTAAAAAGAACAAAACAAAACAAAACAACAATGCAGTCAATGAATTGAACTGACTTTTAAATATACTTTTCTACTTCACTTGGAAGAAGGTTTGAAGAGCTTAGCAGAAGGTTTCTGAAAATGGTTATAACTTGTACTTTGATGTTTTGAGCATTATGTTCTATCAATCAGGAGCAATTGCATGATATATAGTTCATAATCAAGCATTAGTTCAATATATATATTTCCTACTTTCATGTTCAAGCATTAGTTCCTACCCTTACAAACATAATTACCCCATCATCAGATGCCTATGTACAACCAAAGTTGTTATCCCTTTCTTTTTTCGGGTACCTTCCTCAACCTGTAAGAAAGGTCTTTGTGAACCCAAAATGAAGTCCTTACGAGGCATCCAAGCCTTCTCAAAATAAATTATATGTTCCTTATGTTGGCGAACAAAAGAATTAAAGAAGTCACATTCCAGACAATGCTACCAACAAATACCCTAAATAGTTGACACTTCGATCCTAAGAGAATATTAGTACGTATTCCTCCCATCCTTCCCATACTAAACTTCCTAGCTTAAAGAAAGTTCACAGTTCCCTGTGATGACTGATGAGAAAGTTCCAAATTCTTAGCATTATGCTCTATCCTTCCAATTTAAAGACAGGAGGATGTTGCCGCCTAGTGGCACATGCAAACTTCACATTCCATTCAAAGTCATGTACAGATGGCCCATTTAGGAACCCGTTACCTTGGTTCCGGTCTCATTTTCAAGCTGAGACTAATACTAAACGAATGCAATTTAGACACAAATCACATACATATATAGAACATTAAGTCTGCAAATTGGAGGGTGGATTGCAACCAGTGCTATGTCAGAAATAGGTGACACAGTCTTCCTAAGAGTCTATCGTATGCAACTTTTTTTTCTTAAGTGGATTCCAAGTAAGTCTAAATACTGACGATGATTGGTAACTTGTTGGACAGAATAATTGGATTTCTGTGAAGTTGACTTCGATTTTTTCTCAATGATCACCCAAAAATACATGTTCTTCTTTGGTTTGCTGCTTTTTTCTCTACAAATTTGATCCATAGGAATTCTTCAACAATAGATTCTCCATTCAGCTTTTCTCTCTGCTTTCCGAACACATTGGAAGCATGTTCTATCCCTGCTTTCTTCTCTCTCTCTGTCCCCCCTCCCCCATATCTCCCTCTTTCAGCCTCTAGTCCTCTACGCACACTTCGAAACGGTTCTGATTTTTCAAGTCCAAAAGACCACATATTTTCTATCTGAAATCCAGTTAATGCAATTGCGCTATTATTTTTCTCACCTGCCAAACGAAGCCTAATACTCCACCCAACATTCTGTTTCTTTTCCACCAGTTTGTCAGAAATTAAACAGCAAAAACTAAAATCCAGTTAATGCAATTGCGCTATTATTTTTCTCACCTAACGAAGCCTAATACTCCACCCAGCATGCTGTTTCTTTTCCATCAGTTTGTCAGAAATTAAACAGCAAAAACAAAATTGGACTCACACCAACCAGAGATAAAATATTCACACATCAGAATAACAATCTAACAAGGAAAACTCCATAAACACATGGACAGGTATGTATCTACACACATAAATACCTACCAAGAGAGAGAGAGAGAGAGTGGAACCTGAAGAGTGAAATTGACGTGGTCTTGGAGAGGATAGAGATGTTCTTTAGCGGCTATATTGACTTGATGTAGTTTCTGTTGAACTCTCTCTGTAACGATTCGCTCTTCAGCTGCTGCTATGTGATCCATCTCTCTGACTAGTATAAAAAATAGAGCATGACATCCAAAGAAACAAGTGATCAACCCAAACATCGGTCAGCAGAGAACTTGAAAGACTTTTGAACAGATTTAGCAATTCATAAGTTAGAAGTATGAAATAAATAGTAGATTCTTATAATCCTGCGATGCAAATGGTGTTGTGACAAGATAAATATTTAGGATCGCCAAAGAGTAGAGAAATGAGAATAAAATCAGCAAACACAAAAGACACCAAAATTTAAGTGGTTCGACTTAAAGCCTACGTCCACTGGCGGAAACTCAAGAAGAAATTCACTATAATAAAAGTGGTGTACAAAGAGTGGTAACACAACACTCAAGCCTCAAAGCCCCAATACACCCAATATCCTCACACACAAAAGAGATAAGAATAACAACAGAGCCCTCTCAATTTTCTGCGACTCTTTTATCTCTTCTCTCTATTGGGTTTCCTCCCCCTTGCTCGCTTCTTCACTTCGAAACAATTCTTCTCCTTTTAAAGCTGCACTCGGTGAACATAGCATGCATTTCCATAAATGCGAAGTTACTTCTTTCGGCTATAGGACGGCTATAGCTCTACTTGAGAGTCTTCGACAAGCTGCAAAATTTGCAGCTTGTCGTTCACCTTTGTAAAGAAAGCAGGAGTTGAGCATTTAATGAGAGGAAAAATGAAAGGAAGCAATAAATGCTTCCCATGCGTGAATTTGCAATTCACGCAAATCCGATTTGTTTGTCAAACAAATCGGCATGCATTTAATTCAGGGCAAAGGATTTGTCACGTGAAACTTCACTTTTGTTTGTCAAAAGTAACGGCTTGATTTTTCAAGCCACACGTAACAAATCTCCACCTTGGCTTGAATTCTGTCAAGCCGTAAATCTCTTCAATTCATCTCCTCCAAAACCCTTAAGGGCCTTCACAAACTGTGAACTCCAATCAAATCCAAGCAATGCTTGAACTTCTGCACTGGAACTGGCTTAGTCAACATATCCGCTGGATTTTCTGCTGTGGCGATCTTTTTCACTATGATCGCACCCTGTGTTATAACATCTCGAAGAAAATGATATTTGACATCAATGTGTTTGGTTCGTTCATGATACATTTGATTTTTGGTCAAATGTATTGCGCTCTGGCTATCACAAAAGACTGTGGTCACATCTTGATGTAAACCCAAGTCACTAACCAGACCCCTCAACCAAATTGCTTCTTTCACTGCTTCTGCTGCTGCCATGTACTCTGTCTCTGTAGTGGACAAAGCAACTGTCGACTGTAATGTCGCTCTCCAACTAATGGCACACCCAGAGAGAGTGAACACATAACCTGTCAGGGACCTTCTCTTATCCAGATCACCAGCATAATCTGAATCAACATAACCAATGACATTTGAACTGTTACAAGCACTTATGTCATAAACCAAGCCAACATCTGTAGTGGCCTTCAAATACCGAAGTATCCATTTCACAGCCTGCCAATGAACTTTACCAGGATTGACCATGTATCGGCTGACAACACTAACGGCCTGTGAAATATCTGGACGCATGCACACCATAGCATACATAATGCTCCCAACTGCACTCGAATAAGGAACACGTGACATGAACTGTTCCTCCTCATCACTTTGCGACGCAAGTGATGCTGAAAGTTTGAAATGGGCGGCAAGTGGAGTATTCACAGATTTAGAATTGTTCATACCAAAGCGTCCAAGCACCTTTTCAATGTACTTTTTCTGTGACAAGTACAATTTTCTCGCTTTTCTATCTCTGTGAATCTCCATTCCCAAAATTTTCTTTGCGGCGCCCAAATCTTTCATTTCAAACTCCTCATTTAACTGAAACTTCAGTCTGCTGTTTTTCGACATGCTTTTAACAGCAATAAGCATGTCATCAACATAGAGCAACAAATAAACCAAAGAACCATCTGGTGATTTTCGGTGATAGACACAACTATCATAGTTACTTCCAGAGTAACCATGAGTCACCATAAATGTGTCAAACCGCTTGTACCACTGCCTCAGAGACTGCTTCAGACCATACAATGATTTCTTCAATCTGCAAACATGATCTTCTCAAGCTCACCATGTAAGAATGCCGTTTTGACATCAAGTTGCTCGAGCTCCAAATCAAATAGAGCAACCATGGCAAGCAACACGCGAATAGAGCTATGTTTCACAACAGGAGAGAAAACTTCATTGAAGTCAACACCTTCTTTCTGGCTATAGCCCTTTGCAACCAAACGTGCCTTGTACCTAGCATCTTCAACCCCTGAGATTCCTTCCTTTTTCTTAAAGACCCATTTGCAACCAACAGTCTTTGTTTTCTTAGGCAGTTTCACCAACTCTCATGTCTGGTTCTTGTGAAGAGATTCAATCTCTTCCGCCATTGCAACAGCCCACTGCGCAGACTCATTACTTGTGGCAGCTTCGGAATATGTGGAAGGCTCCTGAATTCCAGTCTCCTCTGCCAAAGTAAGTGCGTATGATACCAAGTCTGCATGAGCATATCTCTGAGGTGGCCTTATCTGCCTCCTCTGTCTACCGGCTGCAATACTGTATTCTCGCTCCTCTTGTGCATCCTCATCAGAGCTAGACTCATGCACATCTGTCATAGGCTGATTTTGAGTGTCGTCTTGCACTTTCTGTGAAGCTTCAACTTGTAGCTACACCTTCTTGCTATAATCCTGCTCCTTTCCTATTTCCTCAGAAACAGTAGACTCCGTCTTCAAGTGAAGCATGTCAGATTCATCAAAGACAACATCTCTACTGATTATAAACTTGGGTGATTTAGGATCAGTACACCAAAGCCTGTATCCTTTTACCCCACTAGCATATCCAATGAATATGCACTTCTTTGCCTTGGGTTCAAGCTTACCGTCATTTACATGACAATAAGCTGGGCAACCGAAGATCTTCAAATTTGAGTAGTCAGCAGGAGTGCCAGACCACACTTCTTTTGGAGTCTTCAACTCAATCGTAGTTGATGGAGAACGATTCACCAAATAGCAAGCTGTATTTACTGCTTCAGCCCAAAAGGTCGTAGACAACCCGACATTAGAAAGCATACATCGCGCTCTCTCTAAGAGAGTCCTGTTCATCCGTTCAGCGACTCCATTTTGTTGTGGAGTATGTCTAACTGTACGGTGTCTAACAATGCCTTCATTCTTGCAGAATTCATCAAAGTCACCTCCGCAAAATTCCATGCCATTGTCTGTTCTGAGACGCTTGACCTTCTTGCAAGTCTGCTTCTCTATCAGAGCCTTCCATTGCTTAAAAGTGACAAATACTTCACTTTTGTTCTTCAAAAAATAAACCCAGACTTTTCGCGAGTAGTCGTCGATAAATGTGAGGAGATACCGAGCACCACCTTTAGACGGAACACGAGAGGGACCCCAAAGATCATAGTGAATATAATCCACTGTACCCTTGGTTCTGTGGATTGCTGTACTGAACTTGACTCTGCATTGCTTTCCAAAGACACAATGCTCACAAAAGTCAAGCTTCTCAGTCTTCTGATCACAAAGCAAACCTCGTTTGCTTAAGATTGTCAGACCTCTCTCACTCATATGGCCCAAACGCATATGCCATAATTTGGTAGTGTCTGAGTCTGGATTATTTGAAGATGACACGACAACCGAACCTGTCACCGTGTTGCCTTGAAGAAAATAAAGGCCATCAATCTTGTTACCCTTCATCACGATCAAAGAGCCTCTGCTGACTCTGATGACTCCACCTTCACCAGAATACCGATAGCCAAGGGAGTCCAAAGTGCCCAAAGAAATAAGATTTTTCTTCAAATCTGGTATATGTCGGACATCAGTTAAAGTTCTGATAATGTCGTCGTGCATCCTGATTTTGATGGTACCGATACCAACAATTTTGCAGGCCATGTCGTTGCCCATCAAGACTGAACCACCATTGATTGGTTCATAGGTAGTAAACCAATCTTTTCTGGGACACATATGAAACGAACATGCCGAATCAATGATCCACCTGTCATTGAAACGACCGTCAGCAACGCTAACTGCGAGCACAAGCTCGAACCATCAGAGGTTTCCTCGACAACACCAGCTATATTTGAGGAACTTATTATGCTGCTTTCCTCCTTATTCTTCAGCTTTGGACACTCGGCCTTATAATGACCGAATTTGTGACAGTAGTAACACTTCACAGTTTTCTTCGATTTTGACTGTGGCCGACCTTTGAATTTTCTTCTTCCATTATCTGAGCCTTTTTCACTAGATCTACCTCTTCCAAAAGAACTTTTGACAAATAGACCTTCAGCCTGACGATCACTGCCATGTCCACCAAATTTTGTTCTCAGCTCCTTAGAATTCAGAGCAGACTTTACATCTGCCAAGGAGATGGTATCTCTACCATATAACATTGAGTTAACAAAATTTTCAAACGAGTCAGACAATGAGCACAACATGATCAAGGCTTGATCTTCATCATCAAGCTTAGTGTCTATATTCTTCAGATCCATGATGATTTTATTAAATTCATCAAGATGCTCAGATATAGGCATACCCTCCTTCATCTTAAGGGTATATAATCGTTGCTTTAAATACAAACGGTTGGTAAGAGACTTCTTCATATAAAGGCTCTCCAGCTTCTTCTAGAGTCCAGCAGCAGTTTCTTCATCTGCAACTTCTCGTAGAACTCCATCTGAAAGAGACAGCTTAATCGCAATATGCGCTTTCTCTTCCAGTACCGCAAATTCTTCCTTCGCCTTAGACGAGTCTCCCTCGTCATCCCATATAGGCGCTTTGTCGTCTAGAACTTTCGCCAAGCCTTGTTGTCGTAACAAAGCACGCATCTTGATACGCCATAAACTGAAGCTATTCTCGCCATCAAATTTCTCTACTTCAAACTTTGCCATAGCCATAGCTAAGAAAGAATAATCTCAGCTCTGATACCAGTTTGTTGTGACAAGATAAATATTTAGGATCGCCAAAGAGTAGAGAAATGAGAATAAAATCAGCAAACACAAAAGACACCAAGATTTAAGTGGTTCAGCTTAAAGCCTACGTCCACTGGCGGAAATTCAGGAAGAAATTCACTATAAGAAAAGTGGTGTACAAAGAGTGGTAACAAAACACTCAAGCCTCAAAGCCACAATACACCCAATATCCTCACACACAAAAGAGATAAGAATAACAACAGAGCCCTCTCAATTTTCTGCGACTCTTTTATCTCTTCTCTCTATTGGGTTTCCTCCCCCTTGCTCGCTTCTTCACTTCGAAACAATTCTTCTCCTTTTAAAGCTGCACTCGGTGAACATAGCATGCATTTCCATAAATGCGAAGTTACTTCTTTCGGCTATAGGACGGCTATAGCTCTACTTGAGAGTCTTCGACAGTCGTTCACCTTTGTAAAGAAAGCAGGAGTTGAGCATTTAATGAGAGAAAAAATGAAAGGAAGCAATAAATGCTTCCATGCGTGAATTTGCAATTCACGCAATCCGATTTGTTTGTCAAACAAATCGGCATGCATTTAATTCAGGGCAAAGGATTTGTCACATGAAGCTTCACTTTTGTTTGTCAAAAGTAACGGCTTGACTTTTCAAGCCACACGTAACAAATGGTACAACAATTCGCATACTTTGTAACCTCTTGTGCTTCAACCATAAAACAACTCTTCAGCACCATTTAGATGTACCATTTCGGTAGAACATCCTTTTTCCTTCCACGACGGATGTACTTTGTCCTATTACAAGGCAATACTGCCAACAGCAGCCAATTACCCAATCTTTTCAAAATGGAAAAAAAAATGCTAAAGCATTCTTAATTCCAAAGTTAATAATAGGAGAAATAAACATTTATACTCCGGGTGCATGTGATGATTCAAGGAATTGATGACTCGATGAGTAAAATTCTTCTGAAAAGTAACAAAAAACGAATCCAATTTGGTTGCGTTCTTTGGAAACAAAGACATTTCTGGATTACATTTCCGAAAGATATTCTTAAAAAGTATGTCTATGTTTGATTAAAAGACCATTTAGTATTTTTTTTCTTCGGGTTTTCCTGAGGAAAATTAGCACTTGCCGTATATTAGAGTCAGCCCCTCTCAGCTCTCCATCTGTACAGCCACATGTCAGCTCCTCCAGCTCACACAATCCAGCGTGTCCTCCAAGCTCACCATCACCTCTACAAACAGCAGCACACGGCTCTAACCCAGCACAACAGAATGGCTTTGGATAGACGAATATTTTTCTGTTATGCCATCATCATCGTTTCTTTATATTCTTTCCGCTGTATAGAAATTGTTATTCTGTTAGTTTGTTTTCTAGAGCTTTCCTATACGCGTAAGCATGTATAAAAGGAAATGCTCTGCTCTCTGTATTTTTCAACCCAACTGAATGAAGATTTAGCATTCAGTCTCAATACTTTCTCTCTCTCGTTTATTTCCAATTCTTACACCGTATACGACCCAACCATGGAACTGAGAATGGCCGGAATTCTGCTGTTAAGTCGTGCTGTCAGCAAGAAGGGAGCCGGCGCCAGGAAAAGAATGGTGGCTTGACTACTCTACTAAAATATATGGCTAGGAATCTTTCGACTATGACGGTATTATATAATCGAAAATGTCTAGAGAACTAACAGTTCTAGTTGTTAGCATGTGATAAATCGGAATGTACAGAAGCGTCTAAGCAACTATCCGAAAAACGGGACGGTTTCGCGTGAAAGTGGAAATTTGGGGACTTGCAAGAGTTTCTTCGAGTTAGGAATCAGAACCTACTCCTTTTTAACCGCGGATTAAGTATATGCAACGCTGTCTACTGAAGCGATCTTTAATCATCAGGTGGGAAATCCTCATCTGAGGCATTCTCCAGAAATGAGCCGAGGGTCTTCCTCAGAATGCTGAAAGTTTTATCATCCTATGTCCCCAAATAAGATTCGATTAGAACTTTTAGCGCACAGGTGTGTGCATTTGAGAAAGAGAGACAGCAGCTCCAAAATCAAGCAACTCAAGTCTCTTGTTGCTATACCTGCTTCTTCTTTTTCAAAGACTCCTCCAATTGAGAAATTTTAGAAGCACAGACTTTCTCTTGTTCTGACATTGTACTCCTTTCTTTCTTCCCTGACATCAAAGTTCAAACCATAACAAAGTTTAAGATTAATTATGTTTCCTTCTCTCCTTTGGATGAACTGGGAATTATTTTCACTAAATGGGAGAACGAGTATAGTTGCGCACTGAGTTGTTCATATCTTATGAATAGCTTTTCCTTTTCTTCCTCAAAGCTTGAAATTGTCTCTGTCAAACAGATTCTTTCGATTAGCAGCTAATCCAACAAAAATCAGAACTTGAGTTTTCTGCAATAAATCGCAATGCTGTATAAATGTTTAACAAAGAAATCTAAATAGATTAATGATGTCAATTCAGCAGAGCATGAAGCTATGGTTGAGCATTAATTTCTCTGACAATTACTGGTGGTCGAATCTACATAGGTTTCTAATTGTCAATGCAAGTGGAATCTTAGCTCTCAAAGTGACTGTCGAACTGAAAAGAAATCTGAAACTATTGCGCTTGACATATCAGCCGCCACTTTAAAATCACATTAATATGCATTCCCAATCTATGAACTAGAATATGTCCAAGTGATGCTACACAAGATATCTTGTGGGTACCTTTTAAGGCCTGCAGATGGGAAGCTTTCTCCTTGGAGAAGTTCTCATACAGTGCTTGGAACCTCGCAGTCTCGTTCTTTAAGCAGTTCTCACACTGCAGATATTCAAGCACAAAATTCAAAAGACAATTCTCGGAAATATGAATTCGGAAACCCATAACAAGGAATAAATTATCATCGCTGGCCATCCAGGCTGAGCCTCTTTGCCACAGACCTCTTTTGAGCTCTTTGAAAGTGCTTTGGCAAAACTTTGTCTGATAGTGCAATGAAACAAGAGCATTGAATTAGACGCAGATATCACAATATGAAGATAACTGGGAATTTGGTTTCAAAAAGTGCTTGTAATATATTCCACTTTACCTATCCTTTTCGAGTTTCGACTTCAGATCATCGATCGTAGACTTGATCTCAGAGGCCACACTGTTACCAAAACACAGTTGACAGCCACAAAATTATTGTCGCGCCAGACTCCGTGGAAATTATCAGAGCAGAAGAACGCACAAGAAAAAACTGAAACATTTTCACCAGTATATTCCTTACATGAACCTTAAAACTAATAGATAAGGAGCAAAAGTAAGCTGAGTCGCTGACTTCTATTTAATCAACTATGTGTAATATTCACGAACAGGTTGCCGGATGAAGAAATTTCCCAGTTAATAACGCCAAATAAAATCTGCGGAAGGTATACAAATCAGATTCAATCTGTTTAGCAAGAACAAGCAGAGCAATACCTCAAAAGTACCTATGAGCCAATCGTATTCGATTTACAACTTCATCTAAGAACAGTTTACTTTTAAGATTTCAGGATCTAAACAAAGTGCCAAAAAAATGCGCTTTCATATATGAAAATGTCAGATTGATAGTGTCGGATTGTGAAAACCTGCTAGTATTTTCCAATGGAAGCAGTCAGGTCACAGATGAACTAAACCACAGCCAGATGTATCGATTCCAATCCAGTTTCCATGCAAATATTTCATTTATAAGAATATCGTCAATTTCTACTATGTTAGCACGATCTGAGTGCTGTGAAAGTTTTTGGATTACCGATGCGATTAATTCGCTTATAGTATTCATTGCAGCTTTTAGTAAGCTCTGTATTAAGAAAATACAGATATTGACAACATATTGTCGATCCAGAGATGAGCAAACCGAGAGTCCGAGACGATTCGTACTACCTGGAGATAGTCTCTCCGTTCTTCTTCTGGCCGTCCTTCTGAGCCTTTTCTTTGATCTGGTGCAGCGCCGACATGAGGCCTTTGATATCACTGCGAATCCACCATTTTGTTTCTAACAAATTTCAGTCTCAGATATCCGTAAAAATAAATTCATAGGGAAAAAAATCAGGAATAACGAAACGAGAAGGTAAATTCGTCGAAACTACTTGGAGAGGTCGAGATCGAACTCGTCCGCGACTCGGTTTCGCTTGCCCGATTTGGCCATATCGGACTCGGATCCTTGCTTCCTAGCGCTTCTTGCTTTGGCCGTGGACATTCGTGAAATTTGAGGCTCTGAGATTCAGAATGGTTTTCAAAGTGTAAAGCTCTCAGAGTAGCGAGTAAGGAGAACAGAATGAATAGTGAGAGTAGTTCCTGTGGAGCGCGCGAATAGGAGTTCAAAAATCTTTAACTAACTTTTTTTTTTAATAAACTTTCCACCTATTATGTTATAACCGAAGCAAAAATTTTATTTAACAAATATCTTGAACAAATATTTTATTTTTTTGATACATTGAGCCCATAATGTTATAATTGAAACTCATTTAATCGTGACTTGTTTGAGATTCAATGACAATACGGTAATCTGACAGGGACTGAGATCACATGCGAGACATGTGTAAACGATTATCGCCTAATTTGATGTCAAATTTTCACTCCAAGGTGCAAAATCGTTAGGGTAGATAACAAAATAGATTAAATGTCTCAAAAATAAAATATTGGATGCAATGAATAAACAACCTCGAACATAAAGGGTACAAAATATATTTAACTTTTTTATTCTTTTTCCTAATTTTGGATTTTATTTTTTTTTCTTTCCCTTTTCCTTCTATAGTGCTGATCACCGGTACCGGTGGTGGACCGATTAACTTGCAACGTGTACCGTGCACCGGCGCTCAGCAGCACCGGTGCCGGTGAGATTTGGGGATTTTGCTGGCGGCGGTGAAACCCGTCCCACTGAGCGGTTTCACCGCTTTCGCATTTTCTCAATTTTTTTATGAAACGACGGCGTTTCATTTTTTCTTCTTAACCATACATCCCTAACCCCTCCCCCCTTTCCTTCCTCGTCATTTCTTCTTCTTTCAACAAAGTCATCGTCCCTAACCCCTCCCTCCTTTCCCTCTTCGTCATTTCTTCTTCTCTCAGTGAAGTCGCCGCTTCACCTGTTCCACAAAGAGCACAACAATCTGCAACTCACTCTCTCTCTCTCTTATGCAACTCTCTCGCTCTCTCTCCTCTGCAACTTTCTTGCTCTCTCACTAGTTTCTTGCGATTTGGAATATGCAATTTAGTTTGATTTGGTTTGAAATTTGCGATTTGGTTTGGTTTGGAATTTGCAATTTAATCTTAGATGAAATCTTGCCATTTCTGAGGTTTTGTTTTGATTTTTGTGGTATTTTGTTGTATTTGTGCTGTTTGTTTCGATTTTTCGATGATTGTGGTGGTTGCCGCTTACCGCCACCGTTAGGTGACGGCTGTTGCCCTTACGGTGGCGGGGAAGATTCCCTTTTTTGAAAACCGCGCATAGTGGTGACAATGCCGGTGAAGGTCATAACCGCTACTGGCACCGATTATGCAGAGCCATATCCTTCTCTATTAGTTATGTGGTCGGCTTGCCCCCCAAGTTTCTAGTAAGAGAAAACGAATTCAGAAATATCTTTTCAGAAATTCAAAGTTGCAAAGTTTGAACTTGACAAATCCCGCTGTGCATAGAAGGTCACACTCTCATGCAGACGCACTGATGCTTGAGTTTAAGTACGCAATAGAAATAACACTACCATATAGCCCTTTTATTTGTTACTTAGAAGAATAATAGGCTATTGGATTTGTACTCTAATTATTACTTGTCTAACAAATTTAAATTATTAAAAATATAGATTTTACCAATTAAATGAAATTTCTTAACTCTCTTCCTCACTTGTGTGTCAAACTCTCATTTTTAAATTGATAGACACAACATATATAATATTTAATTGAAATAGAGCAAAGTGTGGATTCAAATCTTAAACTAGGGGTGAATGCCAGAAAGAATGACTCATTCTAGTTCCGATAGCCATAAGAATGTTAATTTTTGCTCCGATTTTGTTCTAGTAAATAGTGGAATGGAACCGAAATTTTCCCTGAATTCAAAAATTCTACTTCTGTAGGCTTTTTTGGCCAACTTTTTTTTGGGCCCATTTTAAGCATTTTGGGCTGGAATGTTGGCTAATTTGTTTGTTATACATCATAAGTTAACAATTAATTTAATGTAAATTAAACATTTATCTAAAATCTAAAATAAAATTACTATATTATACAATTATGGGTATTGAAAAATAAAATCATTTCTCCATTTAATAGTTATTTTAAAAAATAAAAAATAATCGGAACTGAAAAATGCCAAAAAAGAAAAAGCATTTTAGTTATGGCCAAAATATTTGTCCACCTAAAGATAAATTTTTATAACGATAATAAATTTTTAGAATGAAAACAAACCCATGAATTTAGACTTCTCTCGATTTAATCTCTATAGATTTTCGGTGAAGATATGACGTGCATCTTGGAGATCAACGCGTATAACACATGTCATGAGTTAATTGGGTGTGTGATAATTTAGGGCTGCACAACCGGAATGCGGTCCGGTTTTTCGGACCGCATTCCAGTCCTTAAATAATATAGGACCGGACCGGACCACTTATAAGTGGTCCGGTCCGGTCCGGTTTCACTAAATGCGAGTTGTTCGGACCGGTTTTAATTTTTTTTAATTTTTTAAAATTTTTTCAAAATTTTTTTTAGGTTAATTTCAAATGGGAAGTGTATATAAAAATGTTAAGTTTTAGTTTAGATAAAAATTAAACGTTTTATGTTTATAATTTGTATTAAAAATATATAAAAAAAAATATTTTTTATTTTTTTAATAAATGCGGTTCGGTCCGGACCGCATTTTAAGAAAAAAGACTGGACCGGAAAACCGGTCCGATTTTCCGGTCCGGTCTGCGGTCCGATTTTGTTCACCCCTATGTGATATAGTTAAAGTATGTCAAGTCAATAGATTTTTGTCTGAAAATTAAATGGTAGGTAGACTAGGGGATGTTCGAGGGTGAAAATTTTGAGTGTTGGGGTTTGAGAAATATTATAAAGTAAAGATATGTTATGAGAGTTGGTGAAAAAGTAAAGAGAGAGAAATTTTTTAATAAGTATTATAATAATAAAAAATTATGTAGTGAGTTTTTTATTATTAAACCCAAATATTTGAGCCCAAATATTTGGACACCAAACATAAGTGAAAAACGAGTCATAAATTTATGGACTAAAATGAAAAAAAATTCTGAACCCTAAAAAGTAGTGAATAATTAAACTATATACAGCCTACTTGACCTCTGAAAGTCCCGAAAAATATGAATTCTCCATTTTAAAATCTTCTACTGGTTTGTTTTTTAAAAAAATTAAAATAATAAATATAAAATGAATATTTAAATTTTACTGACATGCATCAAAAGAGATTTATCATATATATGGTAAATAGTAAATACTACCCGTGTTTACCACATGAAACTGTCACTCTAAATATAATAAACTTAATGAAATATTTTTTTAATTTATGGGCAGTACTTATCTAAAACCTAACTCAATTCAATAAAATAATCAGGGCAGAGTAAACCTCAATTCAGTTACTCTCTTCGCTCATCTCACTCATTCCAATAGTTATCATAAACACGTCCGTGACCTGCCTAATAAAACCGTGATTAAAAAAACAAATCATCTCCTTAACTTATACACATCTGTCTTTTTAGAAAACGGGGTTCACTTTCACACTTGTGATTATAATTTAAACTTCAAATTTATTGTTAGGTTTTAATGTCGTGTCCATGTCGTAAACGGGATTATCATCAGTCTATCACCAACCAACCGATAAGACAGGCACAACAAACGCAATACAGCTGGGAACGGGACGACATTTTTGTAAGTTATGAAAGTAGCTCAATTAGGGAATCTCTAGTAGTTATGAACTCAACGGTTCCCTTGGCCGGTGTACAACCTTAATGATACGTATTTGGTTAGAACAATTAAACAAAGAAAGAATCGTAGGTTATGAAATTTCCATGGAGTATAGACTGGTCCAATGGTAGAAAATTACTCTGCTGGGCTTGAAAATTTTGATCAAGGAGAATATGGTTGAGGGTCGTCCCTCGAGTCTCTTACACATTTATCCATCTACTCTTCAAGATCGTGAAGTTCACGCAACTAATTCCGTCCCTATAAAACCGAACATGGATCTTTGATAGATTTTTCAACAGTCTAGACATCATCAACGACGGGAATTGTGCTGCTTAGAAGAAAAAAAAGACGGGAATTGTGCTGCTCAACGACATGGGTGATGGGGACCTGACAGTCTCGTAAGCAATTACCTCGCAGACTGAAAAGTCCGGTCGCCTTCCTATTTCTACTAATCAAACTCTAGGCATACCTGATACATCAATGACTTCGATCAGTCGTTTAGATCCGGAAAAGTTCCGTGACTACAAAAATGGCCTCCTTTTCCCGACGATTATTTATTTGGCTGGCACTTCATTATAAAACAACTTCACGTAGTGTTCAATTTGTAAGAGATTTAAAAGGATGAGTAATTAAAGTTCTTTATTCTTATTTTTAATTGAAATATCATGCTATACTACTGCTAGCAAATTGTGTACTTTATCTAATTTATGGTAAATGTCCACAACATAAACGGAAATAATAAATTTGAGACCTAAATGACCCAGTATTTATTGACAATTAAAAACACATTAAGAAAATAATTTCTTCGATATTTATTTAAATACAATACGGACTAGATGACGCTTTCCCTCTGTAAATTCCCATCCATAATCCGCGCCGCTGTTTTGAAATGGCGTGTAAAGAAAGCGGTCGTTTATGCTAAAAAAAGTTAGTTAAAAAAACTTATTAAAAATCAAGCTGAGATTATCTACATAATCTAGAATTTTGCATCGCGCGTGCCCATCACTCGTCAGGTTTAAATAGTGGCGTCTCACACCTTTGCATGCATTAGTGATAATTGTCTGCCCTGCAGACGAGGACTGCAGAGTAAATTCGTAGAGAGAGTGGGGTGGGACACACCTGTCCGAACAGCATCCACTTGCCCTGCCAGAAGTGTGTCCCACCACTCTCTCTCTCCGAAAATGATCCCGATCCCCTGCCAAATCATCCTTATGGCCAGTGTTCTTAGGGTATGGCAGTCACGTTCTTTCTACTAGGGGTGTAAGTCCGGTCCGGCCACCGGCGTATCTCCGGTTCTGGTTCCGTGACCGGTTTCGGGATGCTGAGGTCCGGCCCTTCCAGGAACTGAAACCGGAGGTCCATTTGGAGTTTAGACGAAACCGGAACCGAAAGCGGAAATTTCCGCCGGTTTAGCGGAAAACCGGTTCCGATTGGTTTTTTTATTAACTGATTTTTAAAACGACGTCGTTCTATTATAAACAGAACGACGTCGTTTTATTGTTTTATTTTGAAAAAAAATATAATACCGTGGATCAAAACGTGCCGTTTTGATCCACGGTATAATACCTAAATTACCTAATTCGTCAATCCGCTCGCATCCCCCCCGTCCCCCGAGTCCCCCCGCCGGTCAGCCCTCTCTCTGACTCTCTCTATTCTCCGGTGGGCCACAACCATCTCTCTTTATTCTCCGGCGGCAGGTTGTGCAACCTGTTGTGAAGCTCTATTCTCCTCAGTCACTCGCCGTCGGTAAGACCTCTCTCTCTAGTCTACATTCTCTCTCTCTAGCCATCTAGTCTCCGTCGGTAATGCTTGCAATGTATGTCTATTTTCTAAGATATGTATCTGTTTGGGGTTGATGAGTATGTCTATTTTGTAGGAAATGTTTGGGTTTGCTCGTATTTGTTTGTGGTATCAAGGAAATGTATATGTTTGCTCGAATTAGACCCTTCAATTTTTCAGTTTTTGGATTTGGTGTGTCTAAATGGTGGGTATTTTTGTTTGTTCTGTTGAATTGTTCTCTTGAATTTTTGTTTGTTCTGTTGAATTGGTCCGTGAGGTAGATGTCAACTTTGTTTTTAAAACACTTTCCCATGTTATCAGAAGGAGCAGAATAATAGGTCTTGATTGGCATAATTGCTCAACCTTTGGACATGGAAATGTGTTGGTTGTGACGATTAGTTAGGTCATGCAGAGTATGGCAGTGTAACCTGTGTGGTTTTTCTTCAGGTACACATGGCATTTAAGTGGAGTTTACAGTGTTGTTGCTTGTCTTTTGGTCCATTAGGATGATATGACATGGTTGTTGCTGTTAAAATATTTTTGTAGCCAAACATGCAATCTTTGGCTCGTTCTTTTGTCTAGTTGACTGTGGTATCTACACACGTTTTGTATTATTTTGTCTTTCTCGGTACACACTTTTGGTATTTTTTTTATAAGTGGTACACACTTTTGGTATTAGGATCTATATAGTTCCCTGTCCAAACTGGTTATAGTCCCTACACTTGTTCGGGTACATGGAGACCAGATGAAGTTGATTACTTCAGAATCTGGCTGAAGTAAAGAAACTGCAAAAAAAAGAGTTGCAGCTTTGAGTGCTTACAATCTTTTGTGTCTGCTTTTAATGGGGTGGGCAATTTGCATTTGTTGTACGGGAAGGAATTTTGTTAATTGTGTGTTTGTTGTTTGTGACATATCTTCTATATGCTCTTGTCTTGATTTACTTGTGGACTATATAGTCTTTTAATTTCTTTTTCTTTTTCTTACAAGTAATTTAGGTTTTGACATTGGAAGACTTCTTTGCTTTATTTTCTTTAAGGGTTTGTTTTGATTTAATATCATGTTCTTTGGGAGGGAAAGCGTAATTTTTCCTTTACAAGAAACATGTTTCTCTGGCAGCATGGTAGTAAATACGTCCATGAAATGGTAATGGGTCTTGGTTCAACTGTCGTAGTTTAGGCAATCTGTGGTGGTTGTTTAGTTGGAAGCTTGGTTACACGTTCCTTTGATTGACTTGGTAGTCATCCATCTATTGACTGTACTTCGATTGGCCTGGCTTTGGTTATTGCTTTGTAGATTTCTGTCTTGCTACTTGGGAGGGCTTGTTCCTTGTAGGTGCGTTGAATTGATATTTATAATCCAATTGATATTGGTTGGATATCAATATTCCACATATAGTTAGTATCAAAAAGGTTAATAAAAAAGATCAAGTATTATCATGTGCTGGCATGGATTGTTATATGAATGACTCTCATGGTTGATTTTTTTGATTGAGGTGTATGTTATTTTGTGTCTTTATTTCAGATGGATCGTCAAACTTCGATTGCATCTACACAATCCACAACCCCCAAGTTTTCTACCACTGCCTCAATGGCTACACCTACAATTGGTGAGATACCAATTGTAGATGTAGAGGCACAACCTACTGAGACAATTGACCCTACCTCCAAAAGAAGAAAGGTTTCCAATCCATCCCCGATGTGGGAACATTTCACTAGGGTACTACTAGTAGTTGACCCAAAAAAACCATTGGCCAAATGCAACCATTGTGGTCATAAAGCTGGGTGTCACCACAAAGAACAAGGGACCTCGGCTATGAGATCCCACTTGAATGCTTGTGTAATGTATAAGAGAACTCAAAGTAAATTAGATAGTTCTCAACAGAAATTGACTTTTGATATCAAGGGGGCAAGTAGTGGATCAGTGGGAGTGATGAAGATAGACTCATATAATCCCAAGGCTATTAGGGCAGCTATTGCTAAGTTTGTAATTGTGGATGAGCTTCCTTTTAGAATAGTAAGTAAGGATGGGTTCAAGGAGATGATTCATACTCTCGAGCCCCGATTTAAAGTGCCATATCGAATTACAGTGATGAAAGACTGTATGAAACTTTACTTGGAAGAGAAGGCTAGACTGAAGGCTAGTATCTTACTCAATAGACCCCGAGTTTGTTTCACCACTGACACATGAACGTCAGTCCAAAACATGAATTATATGTCTGTCACTGCACACTGGATTGATAGAACATGGAACTTGCACAAAAAGATACTTGTCTTCTCTAAGGTGTCAGATCATAAGGGCTCGACCATTGGGATGGAATTGGAGGATTGTATGTCGGAATGAGGGATTGATAAAATCCTTACAATCACTGTCGATAATGCATCCTCTAATGATACAGCCATTGAACATCTGAAGAGTAGACAATTGCTTTTGGGGTCTCAGCCTGGAAAAATTGTTTGTAATCATGATTGTTTGCATATGAGATGTTGCGCACATATCTTGAATTTAATTGTGCAAGATGGGTTAAAGGAGCTGGATGATTCTGTGGCCAAGGTAAGGAACTTGGTCAAGTATGTTAAGTCATCTCCCGGTCGAATGGATGGGTTTAAGAAATGTGTAGCGAAGAGGAAGTTTCCCATTGAGGGGTTTTTGCAGCTTGATGTTCCTACTCGTTGGAATTCAACGTATATTATGTTGGATGCAGCTGAGAAAGATCAGAGGGCTTTTGAGGAGATGTTGGCAGAAGATGAGATTCTGATAAGCTTTCTGCGTGAGGAGGGGCATGAGAGGAAGGGACTGGGTCCCCCTGGATTTGAGGATTGGGAGCGTGTTAGACACTTTACGAAGTTTTTGGCACTCTTCTATGAAGTGACGGTTCGAATTTCTGCTTCGAAAACGGTGACAGTAAACTTATTCTTTGCAGAACTAGCCAAAATTCATATGCATTTGGGGAAATATGCAGCTAGTGGGGATTTGTTCTTGGCGGACATGACAAAAAGAATGCAAATGAAGTACAATAAATATTGGGGTGACTTGACTCAGGTTAACAGATTATTATTTGTTGCAGCGGTACTTGATCCACAATACAAGATTATATACTTGGACTTTTGGTTCAAGAAAGTTTTGGGGTTGGAGTTAGGTGCAAAGATGACTAGTCTTGTAAGAGGGACCCTGGATCATTTGTTTACCGAGTATTCCAATATGGATGGGTCATCTAGCAGTGGGAGCGTATCTGCAAGTCAAGGCCAGCTGGATTTGGTTGGGTCATCTACTTCATCACTAGATGATGCTCTTCACTTTGAATTCTTAGGATTTAAGGCGCATCAAAATTTGCTGGATAGCAAGTCTGAAGTTAAGAGATATTTAATGGAGGATGTTGAACCTAAAGATCCTAAGTTTGATATCCTCAATTGGTGGAGAGTGAATGCACCAAAATTTCCCCTTCTTGCACGGATTTCTCGAGATGTTCTTGCCATCCCTATCACTACAGTGCCTTCAGAGTCTGTCTTCAGCACGGGGGTCGAGTTTTAGATTATTTTCGGAGTTCGTTGGCACCAAAGACTGCGGAAGGGCTCATTTGTGCTCAAAATTGGTTGACATCCAAGGTCTTACATTCTGCTGATGATGAAAAGGATAACGGATCTGGATTTACTGATGGGATAGAAGATCCTTCTAGTTATATGATGGATATAGGTATATACAACATTTTACATTTCTACTTTCACTTTATTAAAAAAATTTATGAGCTAATTGTTGATACATTTCTTATTTTGCAGAGTTAATTTCTAATGCTGCAGCGATCGTGGATGGGTCATACGTGATTGATTGATGTTTGATTATGTTATTAATTTTTTTACTTGAGTAGATACTTCTAAGTTTGTATTGTAATATTTTGTTATTTTAAGTTAGTTTCAAGTTTGATTTAAGATTTATTTAATATGGGATTTTGTGAATTGCATGTTTTTACATTTGTTTGTCAATTACATGTTTTAGGATTTTATTTTGTGAATTACATCTTAGCGGACTTAGCGGAATTCCGCTATCCGCTTCCGCTAAGTCCGCTAATCTTAGCGGACTCTTTTTTGGCCATCTGCTAGTTAGCGGACCGGATGTCGGAATGTCAAATTCCGCTTCCGACTAGTCCGCTATTCACCCCTACTTTCTACTATAAATAAGAGTTTGAATTTGCTCATTGCGTAAAGAAAAAATAAGACTGACTTTTTTAAAAATTAATTAAAACCTATAAATTAATAGTTGTACGATAATGTAAGTCCTACTGTCCTAGAAACTAGGGGTGGGCAAACCGGGTTTGGGTTCGAAAATTTCAACCCGAACCCGACCCGAATATTTCGGGTTTTTTGTGAGGAAACCCGAACCCGAACCCGAAAAAACCCAAAAATATCGGGTCGAAACGGGTCGGTCCGGTTCGGAAAAGATGGGTCACGGGGTGATGGTGTTATATTTTCGGGTTCGGGATTAATTTCGGGTTTGTTCATATACCCGAACCCGAAAATCGATTTTTATTTACATGTAAACCCGAACCGAACCCGCCTAAACCCGACCCGATCGGGTCGGAAACGGGTCGGCCGGTTCGGGTTGTCGGGTCTCGGGTTTTTTGCCCACCCCTACTAGAAACTATATAAACGTCAACTTTATTAGAAAAATTTGCACTCCTAAATTAACAAATTATCATATCTCAAAGTAGAAAGTGGAAAGTAAAATCAATACTTACAATAGCTTTTGTTAATTACTCAAAATTTCCTATCCAGAATCGTATAATTCAATTTATAAAAAAAATAAACAAAATACATACTTTAATATATGGTCCATATATACGATCTAAAATTTTATAGGAACAAAATTAAATAGTATAAATATTAAAGAGTTGAGCTAATTGTTAAGATTTTAATTTTGGTAATTTGCTTCGTTTAAAGTCTTATATTTAAAATTTTATAAGTACTACAAGCTTTTTAAAATCACATTCAAAATTTTTAATTTAATAATTATTCAACTTATATGAGATATAAAGATTAACTGAAATAGGAGAGAGATGCGTATAAATTAAATCTAAACAATCCTGTTATAAAAAATATATATATAAAAATATAAAATAAACGTATTGTAAAAACATCTCTCCCTACCGTACTGACGACCTATCAGCTGCCCTGTCGGAACACGTAAAGGAATCCACCGGGAACACACTCGGTGGTGTGAGTTTTGGATCGCGATCACCTGCAATTCGGTTGCAGGGATTCTGGTCGATGAGTTTTGACAAAAGAGCACTGCACCATGTTTGGAAAAAAAAAAAAAGACTAACGTTGTCCTCTGACAATTGGACTTTCTTTCGGCCCCTGAAAAGCAAAATTGTCTTCTTCTAGAAGGGAGCCTTTGAAAGAAAAAGTTGGATCGGACGGTCATGATAGTGGAGCTAACGCCCTCATAATGGGGAAGCGGAACACCGGTGCTTTACTACTTTTTTTTTTTTTCCCTCCCCGTTTTTTCTCTCCACCTGCTTGTATCGTATAACAGCGAGCGTGCAACGACATCTTCTAGAAGAATACGCACTCGCTGAAACTAACCATGGTAGAGAGAGATAGCAATAGGGGGCAAAGTGAAAATAACTATATAACTATAAAAAACTATATTTTTGTTGGCGCATTATAATATGATATATATATATATATATATAAAGCCAACTTAAGTTAATTAATTAAAACTATAGGGGGCAAAGTGAAGCCACAGACACCATAGCATGTTGGCATTCTCTCATTGGGGAAGGTTGAAGATTTTTTTTATTATTATTTGATTTGTTGCTTTGGGTGAGCTTCTATCTAGGGTTCAGATACTAAGGCTGCGTTTGTCACTAAAATTTTACCCAAAATTTTATCTCTCTCCTAATAAAATACTCCAATATAATCTCTATCTCTTCCATAAAAAAATATAAAAAATTACAAAAACTATAAAATATTACCTCTCTCTTCACTTTTTCACTAAACCCAATACCAACACTAAACCCAATACCAAAATTTTTACCACACAAACCCACCCTAAATTGAACAGGTACTGTACGTATTGCTTGGACACTATTATTATCAAATACGTTCTTTTTTTTTTTAATTCGAAGGTCAAAGTCCTATATATAATTGGTAATTTGAAAAGATATTTTGGAGATATCAGGGAATTGAGAGGTCAATGTCCATCTCATACGGTATTTGCCTATTGGGCCTCTTTTTAGTTGTGGCCATGCACATTTTCACGACCGACGTGATTCCGGCGATTGATATGATATTTAACTGATTGAATAATATGAGATACTCTGAGATATAAAATTCACCCTTCGTTACATTCTACAACAAATCCTACTCCGTGTAGAATATATCAGAAAATGTTTTGACACTTTCCGTAGAAAACATTAGTACTCCTAAGACACATCTTTTACGGCAATGCACGTATATATTATTATTCGTTGACATTTTACCTTCGTCCTCAAAATAATTAGATACATTTTTTCATATGTTAATGTGGCACGACACGAAAAGAGTTATTAAGGTATAAAATAAACAACTATATATATATATATACCAATCGCAGACGGATCTCTACATTTAAACTAAAGTTTTTTTTTGCTTATATTAAAATATTAAAAAAGGTAAAAAATTATTAAAGTGGTCACATTAACTTTTAAAATTATTAAAATTTATCAAAATTGCCTTGTTACTGAATCTAACGGTTAACATTATGTCACTTAACTTATTTTTTTTACATATTTTCAGCGGATCTTGTATTAATTATTTGTAGTCAAATTTGATGATTACTGTAGTCGTTTTATATAAATTTATTGGCTAAAATTTGTAAAGTGAAAACTCGGCGGAGGCGCGTATAACACAGGCGAGGAGGCCACGTCAGCGGTGAACCCAGAGGGAACGAAATCCCTTTGGAAGTTGTGAAACAATTTAGTGACTTTTTTTAATTAACGTAAATGTGAGATTTATCTGTCTATAAAATCCCGAGCGAATGACGCGCTCAATCACTCATCACATGATTCACATCTAAAGTTGAGACGCCCGTTCTCTTCGGTTCCCCTCTCTCTCTCTCGAATCTGAATCCATTGAAGCTTCCCCGAAGCCTTTTCTCTGTCAGATCCAAATATGGCACAGTGTATCTAATCCGTCTCCTTTTTTTTGGGTACGTGTGCGTATCTCATATTTTCTCCTCCTGTCCTTTTGTTTCGGAAACAAGTATCTGATTATTAAGGTTATCCTCTTAGTGGATATATAGAAGTTAGGCGTGTGCTTTCATTCCGAAGGGAATTCATCTTGTGTTTTTGTGTACGATTTTTAGCCTTGTGTGGGTTTCTATTTTCGTTGTAATGTACGCTTTGTTGTCTTCCCGGAAAGAATAAGCAAGAAGGGAGGTAAATATCTTGCAAGTGGGATATTTTCTTAAAGAATTCCTGTGACTTCCGTCCACTTTCCTCAGTTTTTGATTTTCCTGGGAACCAAAAGGGGAGGTAATGGTTCTAGATTGTGCTATGGTTTTATTTTAGGGACTCATTTTTTTTGAAGCATCGTTGTTGCTTTTTTTTTTTTTTTGGCAATTTTAACTTAGCATGTTTTTGTGAAAAAATGCGAGAGTCAGACGTGCATCTGAGTTTGCAATCTCTAAGGCGAAGATCTAAATGGCTTCAGTTTTGTCAAAAAACTGCAAGCCCTCTGTAGATTGGTTTTCAGCTTGAGATGGGTGCCTATTTCTGCTTTTTGTTTTTCTCTCAGTCAATTGATTTTCGACTTTGATTCGATTAAATTCTACCCTAATGTTACGAATGCGTGTAGGGTCTGAATCAATTTGCAGCTACCCTATTTTTTTGGTCGTATGTCGTCCATTTAGCTGTTCTTTGTCTGGTTGAGCCCCAATTTGATGCTCTGAAGTCCACAGCGTAACGGCTTATGTGGCTGGTTTTCTTTTGGCTTCTCTCTTTCTCTCTTCTTCTTTCTTCTATGAAATAATATTGGGCTTTTGCTTCCTTGGATTGCCTAGATCTGTTGGTTGTTTCTCGTAGTTCATCGTTCGTACATATCATAGCACCAATGTATACGCCATTACTATAGACTTCTCGTGCCAAACATACTAAGGTTTGGTAGGTTCACTTTCGAATTTGGGTTTTTCCTTCTTCTCTTCACGCAACATGCTGGGGTTTCATACTTTCATTGCAGAGTTCCCCTTGATCTTAATCTTCTGAATTCTAGGAACTTCATTGTATTTGACCCTTCTGTTTCACTTGGCATCTCTTTTATATGTTTTAACTGGAGCTTAGACCTGGCAGTGTCTTGATGCTCTCAATTTTGCTTGCTGATGTTAAACAGTAATGATTAGCTCTATGTTTTCAAGTTTCAGATGCTATTCTGATATTGTACACTAGTTTCATAGATTATGGTTGTAGAGATGGCATTTAATTATTCTATCTTGTTTGATCAATTGGATCAGTTTAGTACATGCTTCTTTTAATTATTCTCTTTTATTTCATGCGCTACTCCTTTGGTGCTTTTTTAAGGGGATCCAGTTGTTTTGTGCATATGCAACGAATATTAATTTCTAGTCGTCAGGAGTCACATTATTTCATATGTGAAGCCTTTGAGTGTTTTCTAAAGGAAGATTGTTCTTCGTTCTTCGTTTGAAATAGTTATCTCGTTTTGTTTGTTTTGGTGCAGAGCAGAGCAGAATTCTATTTTGATGATCTTAAGCCTCAGTTAAGACTAAATGCGGATTTCAGCTATAGTTATGGGTCCGGAAATAAAATCTCTTGTGAGCTGAAACGTGAATTCGTTCATGAACGGTACTAGAAAATATCTTAGATTCTCTTATGTCACGAGCTGCTCCTTGACCATGCAAAGGGTCAGGGATCAGTAGCCGGACAGTTCCCATTGTGTTCTGATAACCGATGTGTTGGTTGCTCGGCCAATTGTTGTCACTTGCCAGGGGGACTAAAAAACGTAGATAAATAGGTGGAACTTGGACATGGTTTGAAGAGGATTAGCAGGGAACATCATCTTTACTGCTATAACAAGGACAAAAACAATAAATAAATAAAAAACCTTTGAAAACCCTCGTATGTATCACATGATGATTGTATATAGCTTTTTGTTATTGTGATCTTAGCTTTATTGCTTTTGCTGACTAGAGTTTCGGTTCCTTTCCAATTAATTGCTTTATTTATCGTTCCATAGATGAGGTCTTGGCCCCTTTAGCATAAACAAGGTCCCATGATGTGGCCTTTTCTGTCTGGTGTTGTTTTCCAGCTAGATAAAGTCCCACGGTGGGACTTGCATTATCAAACACCAGGAGATGCTGATATTTCTTTATCATAATTATTGTCATTATTTTACGGTAATCTCTATTATTTATTACTTTCATCTGCATCCAAGTTGTTTGGTTTATTATGCTGTAAAGTATCAAGTTTCAGATTTGGAACTTCTGGGAATTCTGAACTAAATTGGTTTCGTTCCACTTGTCTGTCACAGTGTCAAGGGATTATTGGTGGCTAAAACAAGTTGAAAGAACATATTCATGGCCTTTGAGCACTACTATGCTCAGGAATGGAAATCTATTCCTGGTCTAGCCACAGACTCGGAGAATTCGAATGCTTGCTTTGACTGCAACATCTGCTTGGAGTTTGCACATGAGCCTGTGGTCACCCTCTGCGGCCACCTCTACTGCTGGCCTTGCATCTACAAATGGCTCCATGTCCAGAGCGCCTCCCTTGCCTCTGATGAGCACCCGCAGTGCCCAGTTTGCAAGGCTGACATCTCTCACACTACCATGGTCCCCCTCTATGGCAGGGGACAAACCCCAAGTGAAGCTGAAGATGGAGGCAAAGCGCCCTACAGGGGTATGGCTATACCTCCTAGGCCAGCTGCGTTTGGTATACAGTCTCTGATATCCACGTCTAATACTGGTCAGCAACTTCCATATCGAAATCCTTATCAGACTGAACAGTACAATCCCCATCCATATGGAAGTCACGATGAGGATTCTACATCTCCATGGCTTGGTTTTGGAGGAACTACGACTGGTTTCCAGCATCCTGTGGTTGGCATGTTTGGGGAGATGGTTTATGCGAGGGTGTTTGGTAACTCAGCGAGCTTATATTCATATCCAAATTCATATCACCTAATGGGGAGTAGTACTCCTAGGTTGAGAAGGCAGGAGATGCAAGCAGACAAGTCCCTCAACAGAATTTCACTTTTTCTTTTCTGTTGCTTTCTTCTTTGCCTTGTAGTCTTCTGAGCCCAGTTTAGGTTACTCTCCCACGCTGTTTTGTATACTTTGTAAAGAGCATGAACTTGAAGCTTATCATCAATTGACAGAATACTATGTTATAGTAGTTATATCTGAGTTCCGCTTTAAGCGACTTCGGTTTTGCACTGATCTAATCTGAACAGTTCTACCCTTCTAAAATGCCTTAAGTGCTCATGTGTACTAGCCAAGCGTGTGGGTGCCGGGGGAGGGATTCATTGTTCTTTTTCCTAAGCAGTGGGCTGGAATCGTATGCGTGGCAATTTTTTTTTTTTTTTTTTAGATCAAGCTCCAAAGGAGGAACAGAAAAATACCGACCTGGGATACAGTAGATAAAGCTACCAGACCTCAGCTTGTCAGCAGATACAACACCAAAATCCGGTACAGACAGCCTAAACAAGGGCAGGACAGATCCATAAAGGATCGGAAAGCCCCACGCAGGAGGCGGCAAAAACAGACAAACAATAAAAAACCAGCAAACAACAAAATTAGAAACCAACAATAACGAATCAACGCCACCACCACCAAAGAACAGGAAGACCGAACCACCCGATGGCTGCTGGGCTCGCCAAGGGGAACCGGATCATGCGTGGCAATTTCGCTTGTTGATTATTTCTGAAACATTACTTTTGGAAAAAGGAGCTCAATCTGTTCTTGCGTGCATTCTTTCGAGTCTGATTACTGGTGAACTTGCCAAACGACTTAATAGCTTTCGTAAGCGTGTCCAACTGTGCTAGTTCTAGTTAAGTGAATCTAATTTGCTCCATAACCACTAATGCTCAATGACGTAGCCGCTCAGAAGGTCCAAGGCTACTACCAATAACTTTTAGGTTATTTCAAAGCCAACTGAGGTCACACCAAGAAATTGCGTATGCTATTGTGCACCTAACTAATGATGTGACCTGATCTTATATAATCTAAGACTACCCCAAAAAAGAAATAACAGGAATGATGCGGATCCAAATAGAATTCACAGGACTGATACGATGGATCATGCCACTGGATTAAGTATTTTTTTAATGCACCCAAAAATACTATGTATAGCCATTCGGCTAATCTTTTAATTCTCTTGAATGCCTCAATCTTCCACGCCTATGCTATAAATAATTTATAATTCTGTAGTTTATGGAGGTGAAGCTTTCAGGGCTCGAAAGATAGGAAGCAAACAGGTACCTGCTGTCTGGTGATATCTTCTCGTGTTCGGGAATTATTTGAAGAAAATGGGTAGTTGTGGGAATGGAGTAGGCGTGAAGCTACAAAGGAGGATGAATCAACTAGAAAGTGGAGGAACATGCGCTTACGCAAAGCTATTTATTCACTGTTTTTTCACCTAACTCCTGTAAAATTCTATTTCTCTCCTCAATTTTATACAAATTCTTATAAAAATTTATTTATCCACTACTTTCTCATCAGACCCAATAAAATTATATTTTTTTTCAATTTATACAACATTACATAAATATTCCACTCAGTTAGTGTTAGCAAACCCACCCGAAGCATCAATCTCGACACCTATGCAGTAAAGCCAAGAGAAAAAACAAAAAAGAAAAGAAAAGAATGGTCACCTCTCGCGTTTGCTTCCAAACTTGCTCGAAATGATTAGTCAAGCCATGAGAAAAAAGAACCAAAAAAAAAAGTGGTGGTTTCACCGCTCGCGTTTGCTTACAAACTTGCGCCAAATGATTGAAGCGAGTACTGATGGGACGCGACCTCTTATCTTCTTCAGCTCTTTAGGGACGTATTAATTAATTTCCTGCACCAATCGCGGCAAATTTTAGGATTACCGGGGATCACTATCTTCCGTCCATTTCTACCGGAGGAGCTTGAGTCCCACTTGTTATAATCATTCACAAATTACATTAATAGTGGATAAGCGGACTTTGGAATTTACGTAATGTTTTATCATTTCATGTTCGAAAAGAAGCAAGTGGCAGGGATATCAGAAAGGCAGCCCACTACCGACAAACAGTTTTTTTAAGGCCAATGGATTGACACCTGAAAAAACAACATCATGTTTCCGATCAGATTCCAACCAAATGAGTATAAACCTAGTAATATTAATAATTCGGCAAACGCCACGTTTAGGGAGCGGAAAGCAAATGCGGAAAAAGTGATTTGATTCCATCAATTATGTTGCTCCTCCTTACAGTCACGGGGATCTATATATGTATCAGTTCAAAATGTCACTCTCACGTGGGCGTGGCGGTGGGGGCGTGGCCAGCCTACTGCTATAACTTTACAGGCTAGGGCAAAGAATTTGTCAAACAGTTCACAACCTTTTTACAGTGGACACATTGTTGCTGCGAAGGTTCCAAGGCTTATTATATGAGCAGGAAATACAAGTTGATGACCCAGACATCCCAGGGCCCAGATCATGATCGTTCAAGCTTCGAGCAGATTGGCGCTTCTCGTTAGTGTGGCGGGGCCCTGGAAGTGAATCCAGTGAATAAGATTGGAGGAGCTTATAAGGATATTTGCTCGAGAACCTACTTCACTACCTACTGTGATGGCTACGACTATAATACGAAGGAGAAGGAAGTCACTATTCAGAAGCGGTGATATTTCACCTATATACAATTTCCACCAAACACATTGCTTATATATATATATATATATTCCCCTTTCTCTATTGGGCCAGTTCAGTACGTAGTTTGTAGTTAGTGACGTACGCGCCAAATTTTTCTCGAAGATACACCGACGTGGCTAAAGTAAACTACGACGTAGATGGAGATCGAAGAGACGATGACATTACAGTGCTCACAAAAATAAGAAAGTTTTCTATTCACTTATTGGCTGGGATTATAATTATCTTTATTTATTTTTATTTTTAGAGTGAAATAGCCCCAATTTTTAATTTGAAAATGCAATGATTTTTTCTCCAATTTTTTTCAAGTGCCACTTTCCTTTTAAGTTCATTGAAAATGACCACAACCCGCCCACCCTAGTCAATGTTCTTTAAAGGATACGGGTCCTGGGGTTTGTGCCCGTAGGAGACACATTTGCCCTCCTTTCACGTTAGCATTAAAGAGGAAATCAAGCTCAAAATTCAATTGGGGTCCAGATAATTACATTGGGCACTTGAAAAGTTCACTTAATCATTTTAGATCAGAGTTTTCAAAATATTTTAATTGAAAATTTGTTTTATGCCTTTAGATCAGAGTTTCTCTATCCCAAAACCCACATCAAAGATGGACAATTTTGTTGCATTCTCTTGTTTATTTGGCAAAACTCCAAGCATGATTCATAAAATAAAGCCTATTAATATGTCTGCATTAAATGTGACTGTCCAAAACCCAAGAGTCATTCTCCATGGTCCATGGATTCCCTTTTTTTCCGCCATACTGAATGGTGAGTAGGACGTCTATGAGACAGCTGAGGTCCAATTATCGTCCTTCTAGGAGTGATCTTTGACATCGAAAAAGCAATTAGTTGAAGTGAGTGTAAAGCTTGGCACTATTGGATAATCTTGACTTGGGATTGCTTCAATGACGAAGCTTTTGAAATTGCCAGGTTGGGTGTATTGGTGGGACTGTGTACATAGAGTCCATTAAATAGATCTGGAGGAGATATACACATCCCACTTCTTTACCCACTTGATGTGTGGCTTCAACTAGGATGGATGGAGGAAGGGGGCCGGGGGGGGTGGGGAGAGTCATTATCTAAACACAGTACTACAGTAGTATCACCCAATAGTAATCTAATTATCATCAATATAATTTTGTTGCGTTGCTCTTGTCTAATTGGCAGAACTCAAAGCATGACTGACTAAATGGACCACCCGTGGTTCAATTTACTTCCATTAAAATGATTTTCTGCTTTGTTGTGTTGTGTGGCTGTCAGACCCAACCATCATTGTCTATTGAATTTTCTTTTACCACCACCGTCACAAGAAGCTAAAGCGAACAAAGTTGCAAGACTTTGCTCTCTGACTTGGGGTTCTCGAGACCCGATAAGCATATTACATATATACTTTCGGTTGCGCAACGCATGCTGAGATGTGGACTCTGGATACATATGTGAATTGTGAGGTCCCCTTATCGCGCTGTCAAGAAAGTTCACATCATAATGTGGGCTGGGCTGGCAGAAAAAAACAAGCTAAAGTGAAGTTATGTCGGGATTACTTGTCCCAAAAAAAATGTTAGTTATCTCGGGAGGGGGAATATGGTTGTGGACAAAACCTAGGGCTTTAATGCGTTATTACTGTAACATGCCCGAAATTTAAAGGTTGTTTGACTGATTGCACATAATCTACATAGCCACATCTAGAAGGAAAACACTGAACTTCAACTAAATGCATTTCCGCCACTCGTACAGAAGTATTCCTTCTCATAAGACTGCTAATCTTAACACAAAAGCCCTTTCTCTAATTAGCTGATTTGATAGGAGAAAAAGGTAAATAATTGAGCTACGAGGATACTCTATTATTCTTTACTCAAATTGAAACGTACAAATTATAGTGAGATAGACACAATAAAAATTGAATGACAGAGAATTTATACTGCCTTAAGTTTAATACGAGCATTATTAATTGATGAGACATAAAATATTAGGCCCCTATCAAACCTGACCACCTCTAGTCTGACCCATCGCAGGTGTCCTCGCCTGGCCATTCAATCTCCTATTAAGAGTCCTAGAGGATTCAGATTCCTAATTGAGCACCTATATGATCGGACCCGATAAAGAGCCTATGTATTCGGAAGCCCTCTCTCTCTCCTAATAGAACTCCACGACTTAGTTCTTAGAGGAGTTAGACTTCCAATCGAGGTGTGAGCCTTAAACCCATATAAAATCAAGGTACACCTCTTCATTAGACTTAGGCTTAATTCCATTATCTAAGCACTCAACACTTGATTCAGATCTAATTTGGCCGTCGAAGACTTGATCCGAAGCCACCACATCGGTGATTTTTACAGGATTGACCAGTTCCAATTTCGTGATGATTCGTAACATCATCATTAATAATATTCTAACATCATTTATAATTCATTACTCGAATTACATCGAGAGCAAACAAGCAAAGCTTTATATAGACAGGTTATCAGGTCCATGTTCGGCGCCGGATAAAGCCCAAGTTCTCAATGAATAAAAGCCAGCAAGAAAATTCAACGTGGATGGACTAAAGCCTAAAGTGACTGCAAAGAGAGTCATAGCCCATCACTACTCTCGGTAATAGCCCAATGCCTTGCCCCCACCAGGTCCGTATAAAAGGCACCGAAAGATGTAAATTCTCCCCTAGTCCTGCCCACATCAGATTGAGATGCACATACCATTGCTTGCCTCGGCATTAGATCTCTGTCCGAAATGATCATGCCATCGTAGGATAACATTTATATTGGATCATAACTTCGTCCAGGTTGGGTGAGATCCTTGGAACTCCTCAAAGCGCTGGCCTAGAACGAAAAAAAATAAGACAGGTTTACGATCGATTCTTTCCTTTTCTCTTTCCCTCGTATAAATGGCTACGCAATTCCCATACGCTGCGGTTTTTCTCGAAAATATGGTATTTTAGGCCTTGCCTAAACAATATTTGGCTACCATTTGTCAGTATCAGATCTAATTTCTATACTTTCATTCGCTACAAAAGGTTCGTAGAAGTTAAAAGGCTAAATTTACGTCAATACTAGCAATTCACATTTGCCGCTGTGCTTCCTTGGCTCTGGGAACTCGCATGTTCTTTCTTTCCCATTTCAAACATTCCCTTCCATTTGTGAAAGTTCAACGGATTTTGGTTTCCCGTTTCTCAATGTAATTCAGCAAGCACTCCTGACCTAGTGTGGAGTATGTATCCTCAACCCTCAAATGAATTTATGAACTTGTCAGCTCCTACCACATCTCCCTTCCCTTCCAAGCACTCTACACAAGAAGCCAATTTTTCCTTGCTGGGCTTCCAATGGGGTGGGTACACTGCAATTGCTTTCATCAGTGCCTTTGGTATTTGATTATCCTCAAGATATCCACTTCCCAAATAGTATGAATCAACCAAAGGTTTACCTCCTTTAGTCACTACCTTGTTTACTAGGGCTTTAGCCTTTGCTAGAAGACCTTTTTTGCAATATGCATCAATCAATAAGTTTGGAACACGGAAGTCATAGGACAATTTTCTGGATTCCCACTCCTGAAATATCTTCTCCGCACCTTCAATATCATCAAATGCTAAAAGTGAGCTTATCATGCTTATGTAGCCCTTGTTGTAGATTTTCTCCTTATCCTTGTAAAGATCCCAGATGCGGTGAAGCTCATCTTTCTTCCTAGTTTCTGCATACAGTTTGAGGAGCAGATCAAAAGCAATATTGATCCTTTTGGCTTTTGCTACCAATACCTCCAATTTCTTTGCCATGGCCAAAGCCTCGTCCGGTAGCCCAACTTTTAGATATCCATTTGCCGCAATGGCATAACTGTTCCAGTCCAAAACCAGCTGTGGATCAGATTCCATCCTTGCAACAATCTTATTTATCCCCTCGATGTTGGAAACAGCTGCATATGCACTCAGCCGGATGCTCAGAGTGTATTGGTCAAAATAGATGCCTTTTTCCTCCATTTTGAGCATCAAGAAATCTATTTTTTGATATTCCCCGATTTTGTAGTATAGATTCATCATTATATTGTAAGATAGAGGTGTCTTAGCAAATCCCATATCCCACATCTTCTGCATGACAAACTCTGCTTTCTCCACAGACTTTTCGTGAGCATAGCAGTTAAGAAGAGCAGTATACACCACAAAACTTTTCAATTTTCCTGGGATGCTATTAAAATAGTTCTCTACTTGTTCTAGGCTGTGAACTTTGAAGATCAGGTTCATCCTTACTGCAATATCACCAGTTGAAAGAGGAATGTACCTTCTGTCACTCATCCATTGAGATATCTGGAAAGTGATAAGAGAACATGAAAAACAAAAAACAGAATTGGAATCTGAATAGAGAAGATATAATTGAATTTGTTAATATGAACGAATCATATTCGCCAACCTCCATCACTAAATACATCCAACCTAGGAAATTTTGGCTTAATTGATGTTTGAAGGAGGTGGGGAAGGGGCAAAAGAGGGCATGGAGGGGTGCGGTTTGGGACTATCGATTTTAGTGCACCAAGCACATAGAATTCAATCAATGTAACCATTCCTCAAATTGGATAAGATTTTGGACTCAAACTACTTGGCTTACAACTAAACAACCCCAAATTAAGTCCCCTCGCTTAGATCAAGGAAATATCCTCATCCTTTCTCCATCTTCTGGGTAGTTTTATAAACCATAAACTTAGTTCAAAAAATCTGATTTTCCACTTCTTCCATAGTCTCAGAATGCTCGATCATGGCCCCAGCAGCTGAAGAGAGAGCCCATATATCCTTATGAGCCCATATATCCTTATGACAATAAGCAACAGGAGAAGTTACTAATGAACTAGCATGTTGAGCGGAGGCCTTTGCATTTCCAGAGCAAACTCAAATTCTATATTATTGAAATTGAAGCCAGTTGACAGAAGAACCCAAAACGCAATTCCTAGCAACACTTCTGCTTCATTTTAAAGATTTCAATACAATTACTATGCAAGGTGTGTGACATTTCGATTCCAAAGATTTGAGGAATATTTCCTACCTTAGTTAGCTACTAATTTCACCCAAAATACAGCTACTAGCTTCAAGTTATAAAATTCAAATCATAATTGGAGAACGAAAAAAGAAAAAGGAACAGTACCTAAAGCCCTGCAAGCGCACAATCTGCTACCTATACCTAATAACAACGATAAAAGTACTTTCTCATTCAATGGAAATTTGAAATGCCTTCATCAACAAGGACAGAAGTACAAGCGATAAATTTCTGCAGTCTTACTCATTAAAAGTGGTATTCATAGATTGTATAATACAATGGTGTAAAATACTAGTACGCATACAGATTTCTGTGTTAATTTTCAAACCCATTTGCTTCAATTGGCTAGAAGTTTGAAAGAAAAGCAACTATCACTTAAGAAACAACAAGTCAAGCGTGTCTTAGTGATATTTACTCCTCCCACTCTAATTTGATTTGAGAATTTTAATTGACCATTTCCTTCGGTCAACAAATTCAATCTTTGAAGAATCCTACGATTTTCCAAAGCGACAGTGTAATAAAACTGACAAAAAAGAGGAAGAAGATAATATTATCAGAAAGTGTCAGACTCAACCTCGAGAGCGTGTTTGAAGCGTTTGTAAACTCTGAGCTCCTTTATAATATTCCGAAGCTCTTCCATTTGAACAGGCCTACCTTCTTGGACCCACTGATCCAGTACTGGCACAACTGAGACGTTAGGGTCCCCAAGCGGCGAAATTCTTCTGTACAGAGAATGCCTGGCCTTCGAGGAAAAGAAATGCACAAGAAGCTTCTGAGAAGGGGACAGAGGACGCAGAGGCGATCGGCTTTGGAGTAATGGCTTCATTTGGGTGAAGAAGCAAGTAACAGAGATCGAAAATGGGTTTCTGGGTTTTATGGGCTTTAGGTCGCTACATGTTCTCCCCTCGCCCTTGAACGATAGAAGAACTACTGTCGGGGAGAGGTAGAAACCGGGGAGGAGAATTTCGTTTACATGAAAAAATTGTTTCGGGCAATTGTTTGAACTTTGTCACAAAGAAACCTTGGTTTTATAGGGTGCGTTTGACCAAGACATATTATAAAAAAATTTATTATAGTAATTTTTTTTACATCAAATAATTTTTTATTATTATAATATTCATTCAAATCTTCTTTCTCCTCACTTTTTACTCTTACAAAATATCTTCACTTTTTCACCAACCCCAATACTCTAACATTTCCACTATCCGAAATTTTCACAAACACCACCCATGTGTCATTTCCAAATATTGTTGAAACCGTTAGCCAGTAAAACGGTTTATCTTCTGCCGATCTCCCCTACTCTTTAGCTGGAGCTTGCAAAAGAAGTCATTTGGGGAAGCATAATCTACGCCACGTGGGTCCCTCCTCCGCTACCGCCGTCATGCGTTGTGATTGTATTTGTGTTGTGTTTGGACTTCTAACAAAATTTTAACACCTAAAATTTTATCATCATTACAAAACACTTTTTCATCAATTTTCATACATTTTTTTTTTTTCACTTTTTTACCAACTTTTTCATTATCTCTCCTTATTTTTTCATCAACCCCAATACTTAAAATTTTACTTCCCAAACACAGCCTTAGATCGGTTGTTGTCACCGAATCCTTGGATCCCGAGTATGTCTAGACAGTGGGTTGGTTTCTTAATGGGCCTTTGTGCCCAATTGTGTTTGGGCCATTGAGCCCGGTTGAACCTTTTTATCCACTTGTTGAGGGCTTTGAGCCTCTTTAGCCTTTACTCTGTTATGGGCCTCTAGCTCAATAGGGTTATTGCTGGCCCTCTGGGCCATCTGTTTGCACTCTACCGGTAGTAATTTTCCCCTTGCAATAAAATGTTGTATTTCAGTTTCCTACGAAAAATAAGGAAATAAAAAAAACGGCGTCTCTGTGGTGCCTGGGCCCGCACACAGCACACCCACTCTGTTACCCCAACATCCTCGTCACTATTCCTAACGGGGGGAAGTTCTTAAAGTGGGTCTAAAGACTCTAAACAGTGAAAAGTTGATGTTCTCTTAGGCGTGCCGCGTATTCTGTCCAAGAATAATTCTCTGGTTCTCTTTGAACGATAAATGGGAGTAGCTGTTTTCAGAAAACAGAATCCAAGCATGGGGACCTGTAAATAAGCGCCGACATGCCTATGCGACTAACTCCTAAGATTGAAAACAGAAACTGTTTTCAGAAATAGAATTCAAACGCACTGAGGGCCAGAAAACAAAAACTATACCGACTGTTGCTGCCCAGGATCGAACTGGGGACCTTCAGTGTGTAAGACTGACGTGATAACCACTACACCACAGCAACGTGGTTGGCATAAGGACGCAAATTTCAATGTTGTAACATTTGATCTATACAATCAACACCAAAGGGTCCAAAGGAGAGATTGAAACTTTATGCAAAATTGATGGATGCGTAATCTTGACTATATGGAATTATATATATATATGCGGGTAATCTTGACTATATGGACTTATATATATATATGCGGGTAATCTTGACTAGATGGAATTAATTATATATATTCTGAAATGAAAATAAATATCGACAATGGTGATCTTTTGTATACATGGTTAATGACTATTTTGGTCCATGAGTTTTATATTCATTTTTAAAATGGTCCCTAGGTTTTAAATTTGCTCAAATCAGTCCATGATTTATTGTTGTTTGTCGATTTAATCATTCCTTCCAATTTTGTCCCTTACATGCACAGTCATCTAACGGCGGGACATGTCACAGTCAATAGGATCTCGTCACATGTACCATTTTTTAAAAAAAAATCACAAAACACTGCCACTTGTCATCTGAAAAAAAAAACCCACTGAACAGAGTCGGGAGCCACCCTCCCTTCGCAGGGTGCCCACCACCGCGAGGGAGCCCAGATCTGGGCTACCCGTTGCCGACCGGGATGGCTAGCGGCCACGGCGAGCCACCACCGAGAAGGGGTGGTCGGGAGCCACCCTCCCCTGGCGAGTGGGGTGGCTCCCGACTTTGTTCAATGTTTTTTTTTTCAAATGACAATGAGACATTGCTTTGTGATTTTTTTTTAAAAAAATAGTATACATGGCGAGATTCCATTGACTGTGACGTATCCCGCCGTTAACTGACTGTGCATGTAAGAGACGAAATAATTAAATCGATAAATAACAATAAGCCAGAGACTAATTTAAATAAATTTAAAATCTAAGGAACATTTTAAAAATAAATATAAAATTCAAGAACCAAAATAGTAATTAACCCAATAAAATTTAGGTCAGTGTCTTGAAGTTTATAATGGAGACTTCTTCTGTAGCTCTTTTTCATTTGAATTTGAACAAAATTATAAGTGAAGAACAATTATGAATGAGTTCTTTCATCAGGTGTTCTGAAGCTTTTCTGTGTTTTGTGTGATCAAAAAAATTATAAGTGATACCTTACAACTTAGAACAATTATGAATGAGTTCTTTCATCAGGTGTCCTAAAGCTTTTCTGTGTTTTGTGTGATCACAAATAACTGATTTTTAAATTTTTTGTTGTTTTAGTCTTTAGATCTCAGCCAAACCCTCTTGCGACTGATTGCTTTGATTTGATGTCATGCAACATTTATAATCATATACAGAAGTTTATCCAAAGATTATTCGGTCAATCCCAGAGATCACAGCTTGAAGATTCTAGAGATAAAAGACCAACATCTGGGACTCGGGGTCCGGTGAGTAGTCTTATTATGAGGATAATGATTGTCACTTTTGTGCATGAGAATATAGTAAGTAAAAGCGCTGTAGTTTGGTGAATACCATTTCGAGTTTGTGTTGTAGCTTGTCTCCTGATTGTATGCAGTTTGTATGGACAAACGTTTTCAATGCAAGGATTTAGAAACATTCCCTTATGGATTTGGTTGGTTGTGGTTTCTGCCTTTAGAAACATTCTCTTTTTGCATTACGTGGAGAAAAAAAATGTCATTTCGCCTTAAGAATTTGCCCTCCTTAAAATTAGATCCTGGTTCCGCCACTGACCTAACCAGCTTAGAGCAGTCAAATCAAGGTTGCCAACGACTCTCGCAGGCGTTTCATCGTAGCCCACCCACCAGCAATCGATCGCAGCCTTTAATGGGTGGCATTGATTAACCCGGGCCAACAGATGCGTGCGATGAGCGCATTGGATTGGATTTCTCTACCCTTCCAGTTCCAGGGGCTAATTAACAAAGCATCTGATAAAGATATTGATGTCGAAATTAGTTACATCACGTGGAGTAGAATAGTTGTTCATCTTGGCATGGCAGACACGAGGGATTTTGCGGGACTCTTCCAAAACTGGGTCAGACTTCGCGGCCCTTCTTTAGATTTTCTCTCTTTTGTTGTACTCCTCGGCTGACAGATAGGATAACACAGGAGTGGATAAACATTCAATGCACCCACAGTACACGAGTCACTCGCAATCCTTTTGTTTATTGAAAATTAATGTCGTATTTGGTTTTAACTTCATTTGTTTTAGATCTAGTTCCTTCTGTTATGCCGACAGTAGGTTTTTTTTCTTGGGTCAATTTTTTGAAGAGTTCCTCTGACTTCATGTTGTGATAAGTTAATCCTTAGTGTTTCAATTTCAACAACAGAAATGATAGGTGTTCTTTCTAGGTTCTTCTCAGATTTTATAGAAAAAATTCAACGACTCAGGATATTTGGGTGTGTAGGGTCAATTTCTAAAATTAATCATGAACAATAAGATTATTTTCAGAATAACCTGAGAAAAATTCAGAAAGGACACCAAACATTTCTCAATTAGTTTATCACATATTTATGACATTTCAGTACTTCTACTTAAAGAGACATGATTAATTATCAAACATTCATCATCTGATATAATCGATTTAATAAAGGCTTAAATGCAATGTAGGTCCCTGTGGTATCACCTTTTACAAATTGGTCCATGTGGTATGAGTTTGTACCGACTAGTCCCTGAGGTAATCATCTTGTAACAAATTGGTCCTCCCATTAGATTTCCTTCAACCCACTTAACGGCCGAAGCTGACGTAGATTATTTTCCGCGTATGCACCAATGAAAGAGCACCAACAAAGGACAGACCGAGCATCCCGAGCACAGACCAAGCCCGGGCATCCCAAGCAGTTTGAGCAGTACCAGCTCGAGCATCCCGAGCACAAGCAGCCCGGCTTGCTCAGGATACGGGTACATGCGACATCATATGCACCAATGAGAGCACCAACAGAGGACAAACCGAGCATCCCAAGCACAGACCGAGCCCTGGCATCCCGAACACAAGTAACTCGGCCTGCTCGCACCTCTCGACATGCGGCATCACCCCATTCGCTGATGACGTCAGATTTTTTGACACGTCAGTTTCGGCCGTTAAGTGGGTCGACGAAAATCTAACAGGAGGACTAATTTGGTACAACATGCTTATCTCAGAGACTAGCTAGTACAAACTCATATCACATGAATCAATTTGTAAAAAGATGATACTACATGAACCTGCAATACATTTAAGCCTATTAATAAATATTAATCTATGGAATCAAATTTTGGAAGATGCAAGTGAATTTAAATTAGATGTTCAAATTCTGTACCCTTGTTAATTGCTTTACTTTTAAGTTCGGATTTTGAAATACAAGACGGCATATTATGTAATTGCTTAACTGTTAAGTTTGAGTTTGGGTTCCTTCCTCTGCAACTAAATTAATATACCTAAATTAATTATTCTAAATTCTTAGTAGCTACGTACCTCATGCTGACGTGCCACTTGTCACTGCCGGATGCTGAAATCACGAAAGTTCAACGCTTCCGTTCCCTGGTCTCCCCAATATCACATCATCTGACATCAGTCGCATTTAAATCTTTGGCTAAGATTTGAACGTTTAAAAATATTGCCGAAGTATATCTTTTGGCATCAAATACGAACTGCATGCACTTTAGTCTTTAGAAGGTGTTTAAGAAAGAAGAAAAGTAAAAAAGAAAAAGTTTGTCCACCTTCCACGGCACTGGTACTTTCCAAAGAGAGTGCTATATATGAAAAAGAGGGCAAGCAACAAGAATGGTTTGGGCACCGTAAGTGAAGTTTAGGCATGGCAAGAAATGTGTTGGAGCGGAACCAGGGCGGCACAAGCAAGAGTCCAGCCGAGTCTCCGAGGACACGATGCCCGGCTCCATTTTTATCAAAGACTTATGATTTCTTAGAAGGAGGAGCGGATGATGATGGAGATGATTGTGGCAAGAGAACTGTGTCATGGAATGCGGAGGGAAACGGGTTTGTAGTATGGTCTCCAGCCGAGTTCTCGGAGCTCGTGTTGCCAAAATTTTTCAAGCACAACAACTTCTCCAGCTTCGTTCGGCAGCTGAATACCTATGTGAGCTCTCTCCTCTCTCTGATCTCTCTCTCTCGCCTTCGCCTACGCACAAAAGAATGGCATCTCATCTTACGAAATTCATGAACACCATAAGTAGGTCCTCGTTTATGCTAAATAACTCATCATTTCAAATGCCTGTAGTGAAGAATTCTAGCAATTACATCATTAAGGTTTATGCATGGTGGTAGAAATCTCTCCCTTATAATTTGAGGAATCTATCAGAAGTTGAATGATCACGTCTCGCTTATTCATAGAATTTGAAGGAGAAGCAAACATATGACCTCTATGCATTTCTGAGCATAGGAAGCTCGTTTTTCAAAGACGTCGAGGATAAAGACATAAGTTGATTGAATCGCACACTCGACCGAGTTAGTCATAGTTAAAGCAGAGAGAATACTGGAGTCAAAAGAATGTGACATTCTCAACAAGTCAAATAATCACGCTGGCCAGAACAAGAAAAAAAGGAAGAGTTCACACTAGAATTATTGTTCTCAAGATCGAGGTGCCAATTTTCAAAAATGAAAATGTTTGTAAGAGCTCAGAAAAAAAGAAATTAAAAAGAAAAACAAACAGATGAGTCTTCAGATCAAATTTCTTCTCATACCTGCCGGGTTTAGGGGAAAGGTAAACTAGTCTCAGAATTATGATTCTATTACCTACGTTTGGGTGTGCTTCGTTAATGCTAATACCCACTTCCATCCAAAGAGCAGGGCTTCAAGAAAACATCTTCCAAAAGATGGGAATTCAAGCACGAGAAGTTCCAGAAAGGGAGTCGGCATATGCTAGTGGAGATCACAAGGAAGAAGTGCGAGCCTAGTGTCTTTCCAGCATACCTGAAGGCTTCTGAAGTGAGCTCCACGACTTCCATGGAGGAAAGCAATCGTCTGCTACTTCTGAAGGAGAACGAGAACCTAAGGAGAGAGAAGATGGAATTACAAAAGCAAATAGCCCAGTTCAAGGCACTAGAGATGAAGTTATTAGATTACGTTGCACAGTACTCGGGAAACAACGAGAACAAAGTTAGAACTTAGAAGGTTATGTTAGGGTCTGAGGAACACATTCCATTAGCTTGTAATTCTAGGAAGTGGATTCAGTCCAGACCGTACGGGTCCAGACTTGTCCAGACTTACGGTCTGGATTGAATCCCGACCACATCGGACGGCTCTCCCGACGAGTTTAATTTTAGTGGTCGGAACATAGTGGTCGGACCACTAAATGTATTGGTCCGACCACTAAAACTAAGAACGTACGTGAGCCGTCCGATGTGGTCGGGATTCAATCCAGACCGTGAGTTTGGACAGGTCTGGATCCGCACGGGTCTGGACTGAATCCCGACCCGTAATTGTATGGTAGTCTTCGTCATAAAATTTGTTTTCCATGCAGTTTCTATTCTCTCCCTTGGATAATGAATATGCTTAATCGTAATATCATCAACCATACCCATGCAGAATCCTTTTAATCTTCTTGTTGGGAGGGTATATTAATCCAAAGCAGCTTTTATTTAGAAAATTGGCCTTCTTTTCAAGTAGAGGTGGGTAGAACGGATGAGGAATCGAACCGGAATCACTACAAAAAAACAGGTCTAGTGGCGGTCTCTAAAAACGCAGTTAAATGATGTTTTTAGCGGTGTTTTGAGAAAAATGCCACTAAAGGGGTATCTTTAGCGGCGGTCTTTATAGTGGTAGTCAGTGACCGCCGCTATAGACCCCCTTTTACCAGCGTTTTGCGAAAAAACGCAGCTAAAAAATTGGTACCTACAGCGGCGATCACAGTGACCGCCGCTGTAGGTACTCACCTTTAGCAGTGTTTGTGTCACAAAAGCTGCAATAGGTATATGTGAAAAAAAATTATTTTTTAATTATAAATTATTATATTTTAATAATTTCTTTATTTATTATTTTATTCCTTTTAATATATATTTTTATTTTGTGATGTAATTGAAAAAAAAAGTTTTTTAAAGGACATACTTAATAAAATATGAAATTAGAGAGAGTGTTATGAACATTGACGTTGTTATATGATATATTTTAAATTATACCTATGGTTGTTATAGTAAGTACATATTAAGGTGTATAACTTAATCTATGGTCATGAAGGCTATGATTTAGTCATTAGGTAGGTACATACATATAAAGTACTTAGTTTATGAAAATTGAAGTTGTTAAATGGAATTAGAAATAATGTTATTAAAGTTATATCTACGATTGTTATGATAATTGTATTTTTATTGACTAAATCTAAGTAGTTTAGACATTATTATTATATGCTTATAATGAGCATATATATTTGTAATAATTAGTAATATAATAATATTTAATTATAACATATTATTTAATTTCAAACAAAAAGATATTGTGAGATTAATTAGCATATACAATTAAAGTATATAACTTAATATCTGGTCATAGTTGTTATGATAGTTTATATTTTTAAATTATAAATATTATATATTATTACCAACTTGTTTTAATTAAAATTATTACACTAGTTATAAAAAAATATTAAATAATATGCTATGTATTTTCTAAATAAAAAATTATTACTAAATATAAAGATTTTCAAATACTATTATAATTTAAAACTGCTTTTAATTTATAAAATACACATAATTAGAAAATATAAACTATTTTACTCAAAATTTGGAAAAACTACAAATTAAGGAAAAAAACTTTTAATAAAAACTTTTACTCAATATATGAGTGATTTAATTGATTGATATAAATATTTATCGACAATAATCGGGAAACCTAGGAAAAAAATAAAAATAAAAACAAGATGGATAAATTTTCATTCAGCGCCAACTCCAAAGCGTTTTCATTTAGCGCTAAAGGTTTTCACTTCAATTTTATTTTGTTGATTCTCCATATATTCTCTTCTCATCTTTCTTGAAGGAAAACTTCTTCCTCGCGTCATCTGCAACTTCTTCTCCCGGCTCTTCTGTTGATTCCTGGCTGGTAGCCCTCCGCTAGCAGTTTTGGCGGCGGCCAAGCTTTCCGGTCTTGCTCTGCCTCTCACGGTAAGGGGACTTTCACCTTTCCTCTTTTATAGTATTATTTATTTTCTCTTCGGATAAGCGAAATCGAAGCAGAAGAGCAATAGGAATGGATCTTACAGCTACCTCTCAATCTGATATCTGTTTCGATGTTATCGGTTTTGAATTTTGGTTCCTTTTTGCTTCTACTCTATCTCTCTTTCGGTTTCTCTCACTGACGCCGGACAGAATAGAGATTATTCTGTAGGTTAAAACAAAATGCAATTTGCGAGAAGGGAAAGAGAATTTCGACCCCAAAGAATTCAGAAACACTCTGGATTCAATAAAATTCGTAATATTCAGGAATGAATCAAAATAACCCACAAGCCGGGTTAAAATAGCTGAAATTCAACCATTAATGGAAATTTGCCAAAAATAGCAAAACCCTAAAAATCTTACCAAAACGAAATAAGGAAGGAAATCAAACGATTTCCAAAAATCTGGCCCAAATCAGGTTCAAAATTATTTCCTAATCGACAAAAAGGAAATTACCATAAATAGCAAAAATTAACTAAAAATAGATATTCGAAATTGAAATCAGCGGATTTAGGGCTCGAAACGATGTGCACCGAGCGTAGCTGGGTGGCTATGACGTGTGCGCCAAAAAGAGCTTTCCGAATTGGGGTCACGTGTGCGAATCGGACACCAGTAGCCAAAGTTATGGTCAAAATTCCGACACGTGCACGAAAACTGCCCCAATTAGGCTAAATCACGATTTCTTGCCAATTTTGACTCGGATCCTCCTGCATCAGTCACCCCGGGGTTGGAAAGAACTCGTCCTCGAGTTCTCTGCAGCATCGCAGGATCCAATTTTTCGCTCCGTCAGCTTGTCTCTCATAGGCAGCAATCTAGGAGGATGAGGATATGCTGTCAGTAAATCAGAAAACTCTGAAAACTGCTGCTCCTCGCCTGCTGCACTATCTCCATATGGCGGGAAAGCATAGCCTCCGTCTTCAGAGATTATTTCCTCACTGCCCTTATTCAGCCATGACAATTTGTATGGCTTGGGGTGACGATCTGTCTTAACTGCAACTTCTGGACAGCGTCTCAGAGACTACGTTCTCGCAACTGCCGCTGTCAGTAATCATCTTGCATACTTTATCGGCCACGGTGCAGGTTGTATGGAAGATATTGGTTCTCAACCAATCATCTTCGGAGTCGCCTCTGGGAGTCAAGAGGCTCTTACGAATGACTAGGGTCTCATGATCATCTCCATACAACACCTCTTCTTCTCCTTCTTCTTCATACACTGACTCTCCCATCTCTTCAGCCTTGTCATACACTGGCTCTCCCATCTCTTGTAATGTACCAGAAAACTCGGGCAAATCAACTCTGAAGCCGAGATCTCCATAACGATTCTCTTGACCACGGTACTCCCGGAGTTGATTGTGATACGGGTTTTCGAAGGTGGAGTTATCGGTATCATAATCTTCCACATCATGATGACCGATCTTCTACGCCACTATGCGCTGGGTTAACTCTGCCACTTGCCTCTGCAAATCCTCAATCATAACATCCTGAACGTTACGATCACGGTGCGAGACTTCCTCATTCGGAACCTGCCCACGAAGACCACCACGACCACCAGCCATCGATACTGATGAACGTAAACTGCCTCAGGAAGAAGCTTGAGCTCCGATACCAATTGACGCCGGACAGAATAGAGATTATTCTCTAGGCTAAAACAAAAGGCAATTTGCGAGAAGGGAAAGAGAGAATTTCGACCCCAAAGAATTCAGAAACACTCTGGATTCAATAAAATTCATAATATTCAGGAATGAATCAAAATAACCCACAAACCGGGTTAAAATAACTGAAATTCGACCATTAATGGAAATTTGCCAAAAATAGCAAAACCCTAAAAATCTTACCAAAACGAAATAAGGAAGGAAATCAAACGATTGCCAAAAATCTGGCCCAAATCAGGTTCAAAATTATTTCCTAATCGACAAAAGGAAATTACCATAAATAGCAAAAATTAACTAAAAATAGATATTCGAAATTGAAATCAGCGGATTTAGGGCTCGAAACGATGTGCACTGAGCGTAGCTGGGTGGCTATGACGTGTGCGCCGAAAAGAGCTTTCCGAATTGGGGTCACGGGCGCGAATCAGACACCAGTAGCCAAAGTTATGGCCAAAATACCGACACGTGCACGAAAACTGCCCCAATTAGGCTAAATCACAATTTCTTGCCAATTTTGACTCGGATCCTCCTGCATCACTCACTCCATTCTTTTGTTTGTTATTTTTTCATTTATTGTTGTGTTTCGGCTTTGTTTTGTTGTAAGGGACGAAGTGAGTTTTCTTCTTTGCTACTCTGGTCAATTTGCATTGAAAGCTAGTACCCCATTTGGGTAGAAGCTCCAATGGAAACTGGGTCAAGCTCAAAATCCCGAGGCTAGAGGCGATGAGAGGAAAGTTGGTATGATGGAAGCGCGAGTGGAATTGTGTGGGCTCAGAGAGAATCCTGATTTTGGTTAGTATTTTCACTAACTTGTCGATGTGTTTTGGTATGCAGCACTATCTATCTTTGGCTGGTTCTCTAATATTCATCCCCTTGATAATCGTACCAGCCATGGGTGGAACGGATGTAAGCATCTTAAGGTCCCTTGAATGTCTTCTCCAATTTAATAAGTTGGTGGAGCTAATTTCTTCAATTTAATATTGCACTCCTACTTTGGCACTCGACTTCCTTTAGTTCAAGGGAGCTCATTAGTTTATTTTTGTTTTTAATTATTTTTGTAACTCCAGACTCAAGGTTTGTCCACCTTGAGTTTGCGGGGAGTGTTGAAATGTGTTGTCCCACATTGCTAAGGCAATATGTACATTTGCAATTAGTGGCTTATAAATAAGCCCTCAATGTAAACATTTTAATTCATAAGTGAGAAAATTAATAAATCTATTTTTATAATGAATGTCTCACTTATCAAGTATAAATAATTTTATTTATTACATGGTATCAGATCAATGTTTTCGACATTAGTCCGGTTACCTTCTGGAACATCCCGGAAACAGACCGGCAGAGCCCGACGAATCTCTGACGACTTTCCAACAATTTTATTTTCCTTGTTTTTTGTAAGTCCAAACTCAAGGTGAAAATTTTCACCTTGAATTTGAGGGAGAGTGTTGAAAATGTAGTCCCACATTGCTAAAGCAATGTGGGCAATTGAAATTAATGAGTTATAAATAAGTCCAATGTAACCATCTTGAAATATAAATGAGAAAATTAATAAATCCATTTTTATATTAGATGTTTCACTTATCAAGTATAAATAATTTTTATTTCTAACATAATGAATGCTCGGGAGAAATCTTACTGAACATGTGAGTTCATAAAAATCACTCAAGTGTTTTGTTGGATCAGATGTTAGTTTTTATAGCTTGGCCACCTTAAATTGCAGATAAAATTCCTGCAGTTATGACATCTTGTTGCAAATTTTTGGACAATAACTTCCTAGGCGATCTTGATGAGGATCACCTTAATGATCGTATGAAAATTACTAGCATCACTTTGATGATTTTCGTGTTGTAAATACTGTATATTCAATGATAATTTTCTTATAGCGGTGAGCTCATTCTTTTATGAATAATCACTCAAAGTTTGGATACAGGGGAATAGAACTTCAGCTGTGAAGCATTATAGGTAACAAAACTTTAATTGTTGTTTCATCTATGACTGTATTGGACAACATCTTATGCAGATGTCAAGACATGGAATATTTGAAGCAGAGAAATGTGGGATAAATCAATGCAAGGTAAAGTGTCTGGAACAGTACTTTTGATAGTGCATTAACAGCTTGTATCTGATGTTTTAACTGTTCTTTCATCTTTATTTTATATATATGTGCAGCTGGATGAATTAGCCTGTTTTGCTCTAGGAATGCTTGCTCTAGGATCATCTGGTTATGGTCCTGATGACTCTAAGAAATTCTTATCACTTACAGAAGAGGTATACTTAATCCATCAGAACATTTAATTAAATGCGAATCACAAGAGCAGACCATTGTTTTACAAATGTTCTCTTTACCTAGAGGTTGGTGTAGTCCATTTATTGATTATTCATATGTTTCCATGGTCAGTCCATATCATGCAAAGTGTGTCATACATCTACATTATTTATATCCATGGACAACATCGTTTTCTATTTCTCATGTGATATTTATTTTCAATTACAGGAATTCAAGAGGACGTTGATATGTGATATTGTGTTGTATTTGAATATTTTATATGGTCTTTGCTTATTGTTAGTTTATATTAAAAACTTGTTACTTTTTAAATTACTTGTAGAGATCTTGTGTTTGTTGTAAAACGTTATTAATAAAAAACGGATTATATTTTGCTTTATTATCTTTGGTCTTTAAATTTTTACATCCAATGAATTATGATTATTAAAATAAATTTATATTACCGATTAAAAAAAGTATAGAAAAAATTTAATGGTGATTTGGAAATGCTGGCAGAAAAAAAAAGCTGCAAACCTCTACCGGCGGTCACCGACCGTCGCTAGAGGTGGCACCTGACCGCCACTATAGGTCTATAGCGGCGGTCATATAAGGTCTTTAGCAGCGGATGGTGGACGTCCATCGCTACAGACCCTGAAGTGCCAAAAAGCCCAATTGCGCTCGGATCTGTAGCGGCGGTTGCGACCGCCGCTACAGACCCGAGGTCTTCACCAGCGGTCACCCGAACCACCAAGATAGACTTATGCCGACGGACCTATAGCGGTGGTTGCAACCTTCGCTAAAAAATCGCTATAGCAGCGGTTTTTTGACCTATAGCGGTGATTTCCGATCACCGTTATAGGTTTTTTTTTGTAGTGAATGGAACCATAATTTTTTGAATTGGAACCGAAAATTCCGGTTCAGGACTTTTATGGATATATTTTTTTGGAGCCTTAATAGGTCCAAAATGTACTTTGGGGCGAAATTTTGGAAGATTTTTCAGTTATTCGTTGTAAAGTTACCATAAATGTAAATATTGATCCAAAATATAGATTCTAAAATAAACATGCAAGCAAATTTCATATGTTATACTTTATTTTTAGTCATTTTTTTTGTAAAAGAAAAAAAAACATAACTTGAAATTTCAGCAATTCCACCAGAATTTATGTTTCGAGTTCTGGTTCGAAAAATTACAAAAATGACTTCCGGTTCTAGATCCGGTTATGCCGGAACCGAATTTGCAGAACCGAAAATTTAGTGATTTCCAGAATTTTTGCCCACTCCTGTTTTAAAGGGAGAAAATCGGCTCCAAGATAATCCACAAGGTTTAAACTAATGTTATTCAAAGTCCTAAAAGAATGATTAAAGCTATCCATGAAACCATGCATGGATTCTTTTATGGCTAAATTACTCCAACAGTCTTTGAGGTTTATCATTTTCTCCGATTGGTCCCTAAGGTATTTTTTTGTCCTACTGGTATTCCTGGGGTTTGTAACTGTTTCCACATTAGTCCAACCGTCAAATAACAAACTGAATTTACAGACGTGGCTGATGGCGACCACGTCCAATAACATCCTGAAACCTGTTAAAATATGTCACATCAGTTTAAAACGTTGCAAAATTGTGGTCCCGCAGCCAGTATGTCATTCCACGTTAGATGTCAGTTGGTTAGACCCCTTCAACGTCAAAAAAACCACTAAAGTTGAAAGGGAGAAATCTCCAAATCAAATTCGAAAACCTCTAGAACCCTAAGTCTTCTTCCCCAAATCAGCTTCCCCGCATCAAGAACCCTAATTATTTTTCCCCAAATCTTTTGGAATTGATTACATATAAGATTGTCATCTTACATGACAACAAAATTGGTTTCGCAGGTGGGAAATCCATCCTCTTCGTGAACATCCGCCTCGTCTCACTCACTCTCTTCGCCAAAACACGTTGCAGGTATCTCTCTCTAGTCTCTCCCCTTCTACATTCTTAAAAGTGTTATTGTCTTTTATTCTTTCTTTGTCTGGGCTTCGTAAAGTTTTCATTTTTCGTAGGAAATGCGATTTCCTTTTTCTTACATCCAATGATGGCCTATGAGCCAAATCGTAACCCTTAAGTAGCGCGTAGCGGGTGACATCAGGGTTCAAGCTCCCTTGGGGTAGTGAGTAGATTGACTGAGCAAAGGGGAAAGGTCTGAAAAGGGAAAAAAAAAGAGTGAAGGGGAAAAGAAGAAGAAAAGTGTGCGGTGTAATATGCTTGTAACATAAAACCTTTTTATTGTGAATAAAAAATGAAAATGTTATTTTCTCATGCGGAAGTGTTTTCAGGATAACGACCATACAACAATGGAGGCGAATAAAAAACAAAGAAATAGATCAATGTTGAACCTTCCCCTCGATGTCATGGTGAACATACTATCCAGGCTCAACGTTAAGTGTCTCCTACAGTTCATATGTGTTTGCAAGGCATGGTATAATATCATTCGCAACCCCCAGTTTGTCTGGACATGAGAGTTTATAGGGTTGTTAAGAAGATTGAGGGAGAAGATAGATGATAGAGTTCTGTCCCTTCCCTTCCAACCATATTTCTCGCTGATCCTCTTTACACCATCATCTTAATTACCTTTTTTCCCACTGATGTGACATATTTTAACACGTGTCATGATGTTATTAGATCTGTCGTGGTCGCCGTCAGCCACGTCTACAAATTCCGTTAGTTATCTGACGGCAGGACAACTCCCATGGATATCGGTAAAACAAAAAATACCTTAATGACCAATCGGGGAAAATGTTAAACCCCTATGCACTTTTGGAACTTATATGGTTGCTCTTATCCACTTGGTACTCCAATGTGGTTAGTCAAGCAAATCAAGGGGATAAATCTGCTACATATATAGTTTGAATTTCTTTATTTCTGAGTCAAAGTTAAAATCTTCTTATGATAAGAGTATAAATTGGTGCCAATAAATTACTAATTCTTGGTACGTACATGATTCTTAAGATTCGGATCAGGAGATTCTGATTCTTCCTTCTTTCTATATGTTTGGAAGAAAAATTTCGTCTCAATTTGAATGAGAGAATTAGAATATTGATTAGTTGTAATTATTTTTGACCGTTTAAATTAAGAATTAACTACATCTATTTTATTAAATCATAAAATTTGATTATCGCACATACTAAATAATAAAAACAAATATATTTAATTTTTCCTCAAATACTAACAAAATCTCTTACCATGTAAACGACAGATCAAATTCCGGATTTTTAGACAGTTGAAGCCGGAGTGCTTAGATTTTGGAGCCCATCACGTGGCAGGCCAGTTGAGAATGGCGATTAGCTAAAGGCCATATTTAGCTCTCTTATGGGCTCAATCAGACCAAACGGGAGGCCCATATTCAAAACCTTAAACCCTGCCGAGCTGAACTCTGCTATTTGCTGCTTTGCATTGTCATTTCTTCTCCTTCTCTTTCTCCGAGCTCTTCCTAAAACCCTTGGCCAATGAATCCAAAGCTCTTCTCCAAAATCCTATTCCGGAATGGGATTACAAACAGATCGTACTACACGAGTAGAACCCGCAAGCCGACCCTGTACTCGAGAATCAGTCCCCTGGGAAGCCCTGGCGTAAGCGTGGCACCGGAGCTCGAAGATTGGGTCCAGAAGGGTAGTAAGGTCCGAGTCGCCGAGCTTCATCGCATCATTCACGATCTCCGCAAGCGCAAGAGGTTCACTCAGGCCCTGGAGGTTTGCGATTGCTTTTATTGGTTTATTTTGGCTGTTAATCTCTTTTTACTTCGGTGAATGGCTTCCGTTTTAAATCTCTTTCGTTGCTCAGAAAATAAGGGAAAAGGGAAGGACATTCAGTGAAGTATCAGAGTTGAATTTTGGATAATATAGTCGAGAAAATAAATTCCTTTACCCTCTGAAGCTAATGCCAGTGTACCTGGCAATGGGAATAATAAACCAAATTTCCTTTTTTTTTCAAACAAATGTAGAGAAAGGTGTATAGGGGACCAAAAAATTAAGAATCTGCTTCTAAATTGGGCTGTATTAATGGAGATTGTGGGTTTCAACTTAAGTGGTGTTTATTAGTATACTTTTATATAGTAGTTAGAATGATTTTTGTTAATAGATGGATCAGTTTATCATGGAAGCAATAAAGTCTTGACGACTTGGTGCATGCTAATAGATTTTGCTGAGACCTTTTTCCTTTCTGTGCTGGTAACTAATCAAGGAACAATATGTTCGACAATAATAAGGTCCGTCATCTTCACCTACTTTGTGGTGCAGGTTTCTGAGTGGATGAGTAAAAAGGGTGTATGCATTTTCTCACCGGTTGAACATGCAGTGCAGTTGGATCTCATAGGCAGGGTTCACGGATTTCCTTCTGCAGAAAGTTATTTTAATAACTTGAAGGATCAAGATAGGACTGATAAGACATATGGTGCTCTACTGAATTGCTTCGTCCGACAACGCCAAACTGAGAAGTCCCTCTCTCATTTGCAGAAAATGAAGGAGATGGGGTTTGCTTCATCAACTCTAACTTACAATGACATTATGTGTCTATACACAAATACTGGCCAGCACGAGAAGGTTCCTGATGTGTTGTCTGAGATGAAGGAGAACAATGTTTCCCCTGATATCTTCAGCTACAGAATATGTATCAATTCGTATGGTGTGAAATCTGATCTGGAGGGAATGGAAAGAGTTTTAAAAGAGATGGAGTGCCAACCTCATATCGTCATGGATTGGAACACCTATACTCTTGTCTCCAATTTTTATTTAAAAGCTGGCCTAACCAATAAGGTGATTGCTGCCCTGAAGAAATCAGAAGAGAAACTAGATGGTAAGGATGGGCTTGGCTACAACCATCTAATTTCACTTTATGCCAAACTAGGGAAGAAGGATGAGGTCTTGAGATTATGGGATCTGGAGAAAAGTGCTTGTAAGAGATGCTTAAACAGGGACTTTATCACCATGCTGGAGTCTCTTGTGAGGCTTGGGGAGCTTGAAGAAGCTGAGAAAGTAATGGAGGAGTGGGAATCATCTGGGAACTGTTTTGATTTTCGAATACCAAATGTTCTCATTGTAGGGTTTTGTGAAAAGGGTTTATTTGAGAAAGCAGAAGCAATGCTTGAAGACTTGATGGAGAAAGGAAAGGCTAGTCCTAACAGTTGGGGCATACTGGCAGCTGGATACCTGGATGTGGATAAGATGGAGAAAGCTATGGAATGCTTGAAAGCAGCCTTATCTGTACAGATGGAGAGTAAAGAATGGAAGCCCAACCCTAAGGTGATTTCACGCATACTGTCTTGGCTAGGTGATAAAGGCCGTATTGAAGTAGTGGAAGCGTTTGTGAGCTCGCTGAGGACTGTCATCCCAGTCAATAGGCAGATGTATCATGCTTTGATAAAGACACATATTAGAGATGGTAAAGAAGTTGATGAACTTCTGCACCGCATGAAACTTGATAAGATAGACGAGGACGGGGAAATGAGGAAAATTTTCAGCATGAACAAGACGTAGATTTAAACTTCTGGTACAACATAATGGCTGTTGTTTTCTCTTGAAGGCTGGTCGTTGCTCGAATGAGGTCATAGTGTTTCAAAAGGTTTAAACCATCAACTTGTAGCATTGCATTGATGAACATATAGTGAATTAGAAACCAGCTTATATTTTAAGTCATTGAGATTGTTACTCTACCTGATTTAGTACGCTGGAGAATGTATCGTAATAAACCATATAGTCTTTGGTGGAGGCGCTCTGCATCTAGTAAAGTCCTGTTTTGTTTTCCACTTTTCTCTGCCTTTCCAACTCACTGTTTCTGTTTCCACAAAATGTTGTATAAAAGAAGTTATAACTAGTTGAGATCGAAAGTAGAAATTGGACCTAAAGCGCCAATGTTAGTCTGCTGAGTCCTGAATTTATATATTTTAATCTATGATGGACGAAGTACACAACCTCCATGAGCCCTATGAGAACTAAGCTTCTCTTATGGCTTAATAAAGATGGTCGTTAAAATGAGATCCCCATACCTGGTGAATGGTGATATCTTTAGATATGTGGCCGATCCCGAGGGTTGAGGAAGATCCAAATTCTGCTTACAATTTAGATGAAGTTGCAGGCCATATTGGAATGAGAGGAAGTAAGATTCACCTCACCTGTGTCTTCCTATTGTTTTTCCGTTTGCTGCCGTTTATAGACAAGGGATAAATTTGTAGAAGGAATGAGGTATGTGTATTGTGTGGCGGCCCACGTGAGCGAGATTACCTTCAATTCAACCAAGCAAGCTGTGAAAATAGTAATAGCGTGTTAACTGTCGATGGAAAACACAGGTCGACTTATGGTAAGCGAGGTTATTGCTAGCGGAAAACTTGAAGTTCGGAATAGTCCGCAGAATCATATCCCAGAGTGCTCATTCAAAAAAAGAGAACATACAGGAAAGGATCATGTATTAGAGATATCCAGTTTGGTTGAAAAACCCGTTTCTTTTATCGCGCAGTGAATCAATTCTGAGTAATTGCCCTACCGTTTGTTTGACTGAAGGTCCTTTGCTGTTACAGACTTTGCCACGCGTTTGCAACATCAAAATTGTTCGCATGATTTATTTCTCATCAGGCTCACGAAATGGCCTATCAGGATTTTGGAAACCGGATGGGCAGCAAATAGTAAAAGGCAGTTTCCAGTCTGATAAGTGTCTGCCCTAATTATAAAGATAGAAAATATTCAATTTCCACATCTTATTCTCGATTGTAAATTAGCCACACCGAGTAAACTATTTACTATACAAATACATGAAAATTCGGCCAGGGTAACTTCAAGACAAAAGCACCTGAACTACTCCCAACTACCCACTAAAAAGGTAGTCTTCTGATATTATCTTTGTGGGAAAACAGAAAGGAGTTTGCAGACAACAATCAATCTACTTAGTTCTGTCACAAATAATGCAGTCCTGTAAACATCAAGTACCCAAAAACCATATAAAGCGTATCAGAACAATAATTAGAAGCATATAAAACAAACTTTTAAAAACATGTACAGGATGAACAAACGCTTCTGAGACAGATGGAAATTGGTGTAAAAAAGGATGTCCCACATTATTTGAAAAAATCACACTCCAAAACTACTCAGATAGGGCAGACTTCAGCTCTCCGTTGTCTCGTAGTTCCATTACAATATCACACCCCCCTATCAACTCGCTTTTATAGTAAAGCTGAGGAAAAGTTGGCCAGTTGGAGAGGACCTTTAACCCCTGCCTCACTTCCTCATCAGTTAGAATATCAAACGACCCAAAACTTACACCCTCCTCTTGCAGGGCATTTACGACTTTGGAACTGAAACCACATTTGGGAGCATCGGGGTTACCCTTCATAAAAAGCATCACTGATGAAGAACTGATCAACTTCCTCAGACGTTCTTCAGGAGTTTCCTTCTGGACAATACCTTTCTCAGCTAAGACCTTCTTCAGTTCCCCACTTTTTTGCATCTCCAACACAATGTCTGATCCACCAACAAGTTCGCCCTTAATATATAACTGGGGGTAACTAGACCAGTTTGAATAAACTTTGAGCCCTTGACGGACTTCTTCATCAGAAAGAATGTCAAAACTCTCAAACTCCACCTTTTCTTGTGTGAGGATTTCGACTACCTTCCGGCTGAAACCACACTTGGGTTCATCTGGTTTTCCCTTCATAAACAGCATTACTGGGCTTGCATTGGTCAGGCTTTCAAGCCGAGAGGTTAAGATAGAGCTTAGACCAGTGGATTCTGTGATTCCACCCTCCGCACTTCCAGATTCACTCACTTTTACCTCCTTAGAAGCATTTGTGTCTATGCCGTGATCTCTGAATACTTCCTGTAATTCACCACTCTCATGCATTGCAATTGCTATATCAGCCCCACCAAGAAGCTCTCCTTTGCAATAGAGCTGAGGATAAGTTGGCCAGTTGGAGAATTTCTTCAAACCATCACAAACCTCATTGTCAGCTAGTATATCAAAGCTTCCAAATTTAACTTCTTCCTTCTTCAAAATTTCAACAACGTTTTCACTAAATCCACATTTTGGCTCTTCAGGGCTTCCTTTCATGAAAAGCATGATTGGGTCAGAGTCAATCAGCTGCTGCAGTCGCTTTTTCAGTGCCTCACTTAGCCCAGGTTGCCCTTGCTTTTCCACTTTGGAAGAGCCATTTTCTTTAGCAAACTCTCTGACTGTTTCGAGGATAGTATGTCCCGCAGCCATCCCAAGGCTGGCAGGAGCAGCAGGTTCCCCAGGGTTAACTGAGCCAGCAACTTTAGCAACTTTATTGGCCAAACTAGATGGATCTGCACCCTCCAATGTTTCAACAGTTTTACCATCCTGACAAAGAAAGTGAAGTTTAGCAACCACCAAGGATTTACCACAAGAACATTTGGGTGAAAGAACCGAGAGAAAGATGGGCCAAGCACTTAGATGCAGTGATTTCTAACTATATAATTACAGAAAAATAGGGTTATTAGAATATGGGAATATCAAACCATAAATTCTCAACTTATCTCAAAGTTTGAGTATCTAGTGCAGATTAAAATCAGATCCTGCACATAACACCCCTTTCCCCGCGTCCAGGTCAATATAAAACAGTTCAATAAGAATTAAAGAAAAATGTGTTTTTTTGTTGGGTGGAGAGAGAGAGAGAGGGTCGAGATAAAGACAGAGAAAGGATAACCTTAAACCACACAGAACAATAGGATTTGATAACCAGAATCATTACATGGAACTTGGAAGGAATCCAACGAGCATTGCCAATCCCAAGAAGACAACAAAAAATACCGAAAGAAAAACATAAACTAATTGCTCTTCTTCTTCTTCTGTCATATTGTTCTCTACATACAAGTTGGGAACAACCTTATCACCTGAATCAGGCCATTAACATTCATGGCTTAAGCATTGTGAATAACATTCCTCCCAAGTTTAACATGAACAAACAAGGAACTCTCATGATCAGTTCGAGCATTTTCTGATAACCACAGATCAACTACCACAACCAAATGGACAGCGTTGTAGCACCCAAACCACACCCAAATGCTTTTCAAGCTTTGAATCAGGACATCACTTCAACATCAAAGCATCTCACTTTCTAGAATTTCTTCCCACCACGCCAATTAACAAAAGTAAGGGCAACCATCTTCTATAATCTGATATTAGTACAAAGTTCAGGTCATAAGGTGAAACTTCTACAATCTGATATTAGCAAGAAGTTCATGTCGGAATCTTAACTCCCCTCTTCCTCAAGTGATGTTGTTTGTGAGCATTATCACAAAGTTATCACCTTAAAAACCATCTCATTAGAATTTAAATTGCTTGTGTAACTCCAACCAAACAACAACCTACAAAATGGCTAGTATCATCTCACACCCCTTGTGTTGCGGTCAATGTTAGCAAACTCAACACAGTATTGCACACTTATGCATCTCCCTTGAAATCTAAAGATTGGTTCCTTCAAGTGGAACACAAATACCATGTATTGACAAATGATCCCTGCTATCTATGTAGACACTGAAACAGAAGAACAGACCATTTGCACAGAGAAAAGCATTCTCACAAACAGTCGTTGCAAAGATTAGGAGGAGATGCTCACAAAGCATTATCATCATTTCTACTATAACTGTACCAATACATTCCGTTTCAGAATACAGCCCTATAAAGTAACAGTTGGAATACAAACGAAATCCCTACAGAAATTTTCCAATCCGCCCGATTCCAATAAGCAACAAGCGAGAAGAAAAAAACAAATTACACAAAAAAAAAATAGCACCCACGAAATCCACATTTAACAAACCTTGAAGAGAACGAAAAAAGGCACGGCAGAAACCGAATAAGCCTCGGATATCTCAGGTTGCTCTTCAGCTTCAACCTGCAATATTTGTTTTCCCAATAAATTAATTAAAAGGAATAATAATAACAAAAAGGAATAAGACTGTAAGAGGATGAGAAAGAAAGGAACCCTGAGGAAGTGGGCGCGAGGGAAATCGGTGGCGAGGTGGGAGAAGACTTGGTCCATGTGTTTGGAAGCGTCGCACCATGAAGCCCAGAAGTGTAGGATAACCGGCGCGCCACTCCCCACCAAGTTATCCAGCTCCAACTTCGACTGCACGTCCTTCACGGACCCACCCATTGCCAACACCCCCAAAAACACAACAAACTCTCGCAGTGTCAGAAAGAGAGAAAAACCCTCTCGAAGCTTGTGAGAGAGTTTAGCGGTCCCCAAACCCTAGAAGACAGCGTGTGAAGTGTGAACCTGTCCCAGTTTTTCGGCAAGGAGTTGTGCAGGCCTCGTGACGCAGGTAATCAGTATAGATTCATCGGTTAAAATTTCGGATCAGGATTCTTCTCGTGGGTCGATATACATGTGTCTGTCGTCTTTATAACCGATTCGGCTAGACCACAGCGATAAAAAAACAAATATCAGATATAACGTCTGTGGAGCTATTTATTATATTATTTTGTGCAATTGATCCGTAAAAGAATTCTTGAAATATTTACTTTATTAAGATTTATTAAAATTCGTTAAAAGTAAGATGTGTATGTGTAAAAATTAAAAATATTAGAATATTTATTTTGCTAAAAATTTCCATGCTCCGAAATATTGAGAAAACAAACATCACCCTAATAAATTCTATCAAGATGGACTAGAATCATTGAACTTTGGATCTATAGATTATTAAAATCTATGAGGATAAACTTGCACCACTTGCTTATAGAGAGGAAAAAAAAATTAGAATAACACTTTAGTTTGATTTTTTTAATCAAAACCTCCTTTTATTTCAAAAAAAACAACAAGCAAACTCCAAAACTACTGAGGATCAATTCCAGCAAAAATCCAATAGAAATCCAAAGAAAGCTCAGAAACACAGGGATTGTCATCAAAGCTAAGCTTAGCAGCGGCCCAACGAGCAAAGTGATGCGCCAACTCATTTTCATCTCTTTAGGCATGAACAACCTTTCAACTCTTCAATAGACCACAACCACCATTAATCGCTTTCACCAAAGAGTAGATACCCCAGTTCGATTCAGAGTCACTTTTCAAAATAATATTAGTGAAGTCTTTAGTTTGATCCTTGATTGGCTGATTGCACAACTCTCATATTATTTGATTATTAATTAATTTATAATTTATTTATCAAAAATAATATTTTTTGAAAATAGACTATTTTAAACACATTTTTGTTAATATTCTTGCCGGATTTTTTTCCTTTTTTGTAATTGCATGATCTTGACTGTTAAAACGGCGTGTCAATCTCTCACTCCAATCCATTATAGAACAACCGTTCGATCATTGCGTTTTTCTTTCAAATTTCATGGTGCCTTAATTTTAAAATTTTGGGATACGAAAGTTTATGTAAAAATGAAAATAGATTTTGAGAGTTTGTGAAAAATTTAAGAAATATAAAATTTAAATGAATATTATAATAAATAATAATAATTTGATGAGAAAAAAAGATTATTTTGTAATTTTTTTAATTAAGTCCAAAATTTTGAGTTTCAAAACACCACGCTCTTCATTCAGTTTAAATACAACTGGAAGCCAAAATAAACAATTACAAAGTTTTGATACAAATTTAGGGAAACGAAAGAGGTAGTAAAAAAAGACACTTCTGACGCCTCCAAACTCTTGCCCGTTTTTCCCACGGAAAATGACCGTTTCATTGCTTATGGCGGTCGTCATTTCAATAATTGTTAACTAACTTTGCCTCGGCATAAGATAGATATTTTTTTGAGATATCAACTTGATTGAACCATGCATATTATTTGTTGACAAAACTCAACTGTTTTCGGTTGATGTATCCATGTGGATCAGAATCGTTCCAGCATTTTCTTCCTCCGTCCACTTGATGGATTCCTTCTCCAGTAGCTTCTCAAATGGGGAACCAAATATAGGAGCTCAAACAAAGAAAGAAATTGAAGCAACGTTTTCGAAAGAAAAGAAATATCAGACAAAATTTATGACTTGTAATGAAGGATATGCTGAGGTTTAGCTTAAGTAGGTGACCCTACCATGAAAGGCGGAAGGAAGAAAAATCATTCACAAATGTGTTTTCTTTTCCATTCTACTGAAACAATTAATATATATTTTTGAACTGCCTTTTGAATTTTCTCACATTTAAAACTTGCTTTCCACTTTCCTACATTTTGGGAGACGCAACATCTACCTAATATCCACTAAACCAATCTTACCCGTATTCTGGGAGATCCTTTTGCCATATCTCCCTCCTTTGTCTCAATGATGACCTTAAGGTGCGTGAATGCCATTTCCGTAGCATTTACAACAAAAATTCATTAAAACTTGTCTTAGACGGCATGACATCTGTTGAGACCTGTTATACTTGAGTCCAGACACATCACAGATATTTGAAAATATCGTCATGCAACTGAATTGCTTAAATATAAGTCCCAATGGAGAGTTGTGTGCAGTTAAATCAATTGGTCATAGTGTTTAAGTCAAAAGAGACCGGATGAACTAAGATATATCAAAAGGTATTGCTTCAAGCCTCATCCAACCCCTGATAATTAGTAGTTGAGGTGGGATTCTTACCCGTTCTAGTAGTTTTCCTGCTCTAACGTGATCTCCTTTAGCAAATGCATCAACAGCCTGGCAAGGGAATGGTATGTATCCTTACTGTCTAAAAGTAAATAGACGGCATAGCATAAAAAATACAAGGGGTAACCTACAGATTTGTAATATTCCTTCATGGTGCCCCGATACTCCTTCACAGCTTGACTAAGAACCTGGTAGCCATCCTCTTCTTCCACATCTGCAACTTATCGGTACACTCTCAAGGAAGAAACGAAAATAGAACTCATAGAAAACAAAAAGGAAGCTTGGTGAATGAAGCCCTGAGAGCAGTAAACCACTTCTCCTTACAAACAGATGCCACATTTTCCCAGAAATGTAACCTATCAACTAGTAATCCGCAGACCATTCTCTTTAAAGGACCATCATACACAATCAGTGCTCCTAGCTTTATCACAATTTACAGGTACGATATGATCAAACAGAAGACCCCAGAAAGAAAATAAAACAAGAGAGAGAGAGAGAGAGAGAGAGAGAGAGAGAGAGAGAGAGAGAAACAAAACTTATTAGTCTAATGCCACATAGTAGGCCAGTTTATGGGTCACTTCAAGTCTTCATCCACAAGGCAATGATTATAGGGCTTGGAAAATCTGTGCACACCAATTACGACACCCTATGTAACTTTCTTCATTTAACCTTAGTGCAACATAGAAGGATCAGCCCACGTTATGTCAAAATTATTCGCGAGATCCCCCAAAACTAAATTGATTGGAAAAGATACCAACAGAAGGCTGCAGTCATGCAACTCAGTTAAAATGTCAAGCACCAACTCTCTGAGTTTGCGTCTGCTTCTAAACATTCCATACTTTCTACAAGCTCTATGACAGATATAGGACAAAACATGTTCCCAGAAAATAGAGGAGTGCATACCATCATCATTATCTTTCTGCAAGTACGTCACAATTTTCTTCTGAGCTATGTCAAGGTCGGTTGAAGGTCCATCAACCACATCCCATGCTGCATATCTCTTTACTGCATTACTTGCTCTCCTACGAACTTTGTCATGCCTCTTGGGAGCATCAAACAAAGCAACCAAAACTTCATTCTCGAGACCATTTCTCTCTTTAAGTTCTCCCGGTTGTACTAGTCCATTCATAGACGAAACTCCAGTCCTGCTTCTGGATGAATGCAAGCAAAAACTAAGAACGACCTACAAGCCTCATCTCACTCCTTTCAAAAGTGAAGTAAAACCAGGAAAAACAGAATCCTATAGTTATTAGCTACTGCAAAAAAAGGATGTAAAGGAAACAATAAAACCTCCCAGAATGGTCTACATATTGCATCTTTCTTTCATATGTAGGCACTTCAGCTTTTGGAGTATCTGTAGACTGTAAGATGAACTCAACAAGGAAGGGAGAAAAACATTAATACAATATATTGTTAGACATAACAGAGAATGGAAGGCAAACATTTGAATTCAAGCACTACCACAACCCACACTTTTACCACCAGAGAAACCTGGGGTAGTTCTATTTCATATTAAAATAAGGAAAGGAGTCAGCAAACATGGGAAACGTAGACTACACAATGACACCAAAGGTCCTTGAAAAGGGCATGCAAAATGTTCACCCTATTCTTCCACAATGACACCACAAACTTCAAAGAAAAACAAAAGGCGAGACTGGCAATTGGTTATTCGACTGCTTCTCTCAAATGTTCACGTTCAAACATATGGGCAGCTACCTCTTTGCAGTTGCCTAAAACATCCAAATGAACACACGGCCTCAAAAGTAATGACTGGATGTATTTTTACCAACCCTCAAACAACTAAGAAGATGAACAGCCTTGCAGCATAACCAACTGACATCTCATCTAACCAAATTAGAAAGCTGAGATTATAGCTACTTGATGACTAGCTAAAGGTTTAAAAAAAGCGAATTGCATTCAAGGAAAACTTCCACTTTACATTGAAAAGTAGCTGTTGTTTCTTCCCTTTCACGTGCACAACTCCATTAGACATAACTGTAAACGGTCATCTTCTCTTCTTCTTTTTTATTATCGAGAATATTGAGGAACAAAGCATTTACAACATTGGATCAATGCAATGAGAGAATATGAAGAATTTTCAGCCTGTACTTGGTAAATAAATTTGCAGAAAGTTCCTTTCAAATAAGTCAAAGTCAAATACTAAATATCATTCAAGCTAAATTTAAGATACCTCTAGAGATCAATAGAAAATGCATAATCAATTTCATATAAATATCTCATGCCTCTGAATTTCAAAGATTAAACATATAATAGGAACATGATTCCCAGTTTCAGATAAAAGCTTAGAAAGATCATTAAGGCATACCAACATGTCCTAAACAAGCACTTATAATCATAGTGGCCACTGGGTTCCGAAACCACTGCAATCATACCAACCTTTCCAGTAGATTTGCCAACAAAATTGCTCTTTCTGTCTAAGGCTGCAGCTGATATATCGAGTAATTTATCGATGCTCTGCATGGTGGGAGGAAAAATGAAATTGTAGTTTAGAGATGCTTTTTATCTTAAATATATACCATAACAATCTCATGTAGATGAGAAAATGATATATACTGCACTTAAGAAAATACATTTTTCTTCCTAGACAAACTAATGTTGCTATCTATACTTGCTCCTAATAAATGGATGTCTGTCAAGGTTAAGTTATCACTATGAGATTTTTTCCGAGCAATCTTTTCATTTCACATAAGAGTCACAAGCAGAAGCTCCTCAAATAGTGACACTTGTTCCATTCTTTGCCTTATAAGAAAAAGCCCCCTCTTTGTTTTTACTTAACTACTACTCTCTCTTTTTATTCATGCATGAGACTTCATAAATGCCACCCATGGTCTGGGGGTTCTCTCTGTATAGTAGACTATACAAGGATAATTGATGATTTCACATAGAAAGGCCCAGGCATTGTGGCTGATGGTTCTCTGCAGCCCTTTCCAGGCCTGTGGCTCAATGGAGTTACCATGGAGCACTTTGATCTTCTCTGTTTAAATACTCTATTGAGTTTAATAAATATAAACAACCAACAATATCAACAGAAGTGAAAGGCCTAACAAGATATATTTACTATTATATTTTCATTACGAAAGAAGCAGCAAATTAACGTCAACCACTCTATAAAGACCTCTGAAAGCAAGATAAAGTGCACTATGATGAATAATGATTGACATTTGGCATCACGCAATCACAATCACTACTAAAGAAATACACATTTCTTTAGTAAAAACATTACAGAGAGGATAGTATGCATGCCTTCTGCATATTGTATCCACATTTACCTGCATATTGAACACAAAGCCTGCCTAATTAGTGGCCACACGAAGACACAATATGAACTTCTATAAGAAGTTAGAGTCAATGAAATTAGATGCATTGAATGTTTTACCAAGAACATTTCGAATCATAACCCTATCCAGCTTGAACCCATCTCCAAGCATTCTGAAAAGAAAATCTTCCATGTCCTGGTGCAACTGATCATCTTTTGGAGAACCTGACTGATGTTCAGCTTCTGAAAGCTCAGATATTGGCATCACCTTTGACTCTGATTTGAATGATTTGCTCATCCTAGGAGGCCCATTTGCTAATGGTGTGGAAAATCCTTACCGAGAATGCTTGAAACAGTACCCCCAGAAACTGGACGACTTTTTGGCTTTGAAGCTCTATAATTTCCATTTGCTTGACACGACTTCTCCGAAAAGTTACCACAGGATAATTTTGAAGATTCTTCACCCTTTACCTCACCATTGGATTCACAAGTACTATCAGTAGAGGTGCTTCCCTGCATGTAATACAAAACCTCAGCAGCCAAATCTGCATTCTGGCCTGCTTTGCAGTAAGCAGAGCTATGTCTTCAAGAGAAAATGCAGAACCAAATGCATCAAGCAAACCCTTCAGCACCTTCTCCTCATTGTCGTATGTTGGTACATTCGAGCCAGATGCTTCCATAATCAGGTAAACTTCACAGCGCCAAAGAGGGTCAGAAACAATTTACTGAATACAATCCAATTTAAAACTGGAAGGTAAATTACGCATTTTACATCATTCGCGAACTAGTAAACTTGCACCAGAAAACAAACCATGGCTGAGAGGCTTGGAGAAGTTGCTCTTACTATGGAAACTAGGAAAAAAGAAGTTGTTTACTATTTGTCACAAGAGCGAGATATTGATGTTTCAAGACAGAACAAAATTTGACGAAATGAGTGAAACACAAATATACGCCAAAACTATTGAAAACCAACCGATCTCGTTCAATAGGCACCATTTTATGAGAACGGGAATGCAGCGAAACCAGCAATAAGGTCAATGCAAGAGCAATTCAATCGACCTGTCACCTATCAATATTTCATTAGTATCGGAATCAAATCAAATTCCGATCCAAGGACAGCGCGTTTGGTTGCACTAAAAATTGTAGGATTTTAGAGAAGTTGTGAATTTGTATGTTAGAATAGTATTTTATTGGTGTTTGTGTAAAGTGGAGAGAAAAATGATTTGATGTAATTGTTTAATAAAAAAGTATTGAATTATGTGAAAAAGTATAGAGAGAAAATTTATGTTGAATAAAAAATTAAAAAATTGTTGGAGATTGTATAAAATATATTGATGTTTGTGTTTAAATTCTGAATATATTCGGTGATAATTTTACTTAGAATACTGAAAAAGTGTGAAAACGAACCTATTGTAAGTTTCTATGTAGCCGACAACAAGTTACACATAGTAAAGTTCATACATACAAGTCAATATTTTTTTTTATTATTTTTTTTAATACATACAAGTCAATAGATACTTGAAAATTATGGCCGAAAGTCGTAGATAAACAAATAAAAAGTTACTGCATAATTGGGTAGCATGCGACCAAGCCTTTGGGTGGGATACATTTATTCTATAGGCCCATCATTAAAAAAAAATATATATATATATATATACTTTACACCCCTCAAAAATAGGCTATTGACATTTTTCACTTCATCTTTTAATTTCGTAAAATTGAGTTTTTCAGGTTTCATTTTTTTAGAGATTTTCGTATATTGTTGGTTAACTGAGGGCAAAAATGTCATTTTTTCTATTTTCGTTAATTTTAACCGTCAAATTCATAGGAGTGCAAATTTCTGAAAATTGAAACCAGCTCAATGTCTCGAAACTGAAAGATGGTACGTAAGGTGCAGTACCCCATATGCAGAGTTAATTTTTTTCAAAAACAAAAGGTACTAATAATAAGAATATGGTCTCCTTACTGTAGTGTAGTCGGTGTAGAGAAATACGATGCCCAAATCCACTGGAACAATCGATTCTCAAATAGTGTAACAAAGTCACACTAGCCCAAGGACTCACAACCAAAATAGAAGAGATCAAACTAAAAGAAGAAACACACTTTTTATTGAAGAAAGGAGATCATACAACTTGGATAGAACCACACTTACAATATATGAAAAGTGTTGGAGACAAAACTAGGACACTCTCTCTTTTATGGGTTTAGGTGGAATATGATGGAATGAATGGCTTGAGAGGTAGGCTAGGGTATATATAGGACTTGGGGAGAGGATCTAGATACTTCTCATGAAATTCCAAGAAGATAAATGTGACTTATCACATGACCAATGAGGAATTTCGAATTTAGTCAAGAAGGTGAGATGAATGTGCATGGGGAAGTGAAAGGTTGCATTGGAGAAGTGAAATGTTGCAATGGTTGGGTGGAAGGGTGTGAGAGAGTGACCAAATACATTCAACAATGGTTCAACACACAAAAAACATAAATGCCTCACTACAATTCTCAAAAAGAAAACTCTAGAAAAATACTTTAAAATTTAATACTCCCCCTTAAAGTGATTTTCTAGAAACGATGCCAAGCTTCTCCCTTAGGAATTCAAATGGACCTTTGGAAAGTGACTTTGTAAAGATATCAGCAATGTTGTTGTTACTCCTCACCTCCAAAACTTCAATTGAACCCATAAGAACTTTCTCACGAACAAAGTGATGCTCAATTTCAATATGTTTGGTCCTCGCGTGACAAACCGGATTTGTAGCAAGCTTCAAAGCACTTTGGTTGTCACCATAGATGATGGTAGGTTTTTGAATTGATGAATAAACGTCCTCAACAAGCCTACGTAGCCAAACACATTCTTGTGTAGCAAGAGAAGCCGCCTTGTACTCCGCCTCAGTCGTAGAAAGAGAAACTGAATCTTGTTTTTTGCTACACCAAGAAACACAAGATGATCCACAAAGGAAAACATACCCGGAAGTAGACTTCCGATCATCCAAGTCACCACCAAGATCAGCATCAGAAAATCCATACAGCACAAAATCTACATCTCTTTTGAAGAAAATACCCATATCAAGAGTAGAGTGCACATACTTCAAGATATGCTTCGCTGCTTCCAAATGAGGTTTTCTTGGTGCTTGCAAGTAACGGCTAACTAGGCCAACCGAGAATGCTATGTCCGGTCTTGTAATAGTCAAATAAATAAGACTACCTACAAGAGCCCGATAAGGACGAGGATCAGGAAGAAGACTACCTTCCTCACGCCGTAGTTTAATATTTGCATCAAGAGGAGTGGAGCACTTCTTACACTGATTCATCCCAAATCTGTCCAGAAGTTTCTCCACATAGCCTTGTTAACACACACAAATTCCACTTTTGAAAACTGTCACTTCCAATCCAAGAAAATGACTAAGTTGTCCCAAATCTTTCATCTCAAAGCGAACGAAAAGTTCTCCCCGAAGCTTTTTAACTTCTTCATCATCATTGCCAGTTACAATCATGTCATCAACATACAAGAGGACAATAACATGCACCTTGCCTTGCTTCTTAACAAACAAACTAGAATCTGAGTTAGAAGCAAAATAACCACAAAATTGCAAGTATTCAGCAATTTTACCGTACCAAGCTCTAGGGGCTTGCTTCAATCCATACAACGCCTTTTTGAGCTTGCAAACATACTCTGGATGATCTTGAGAAACATAGCCATCGGGTTGCTCCATATAGATCTCTTTGTTGATTTCGCCATACAAAAATACATTTTTCACATCAAGTTGCCAAAGCTTCCACCCAAAGTGTGCCGCCAAGGAAATAACGACTCGAACTGAAGTCATCTTTGCAACTGGACTGAATGTCTCATCATAATCCTCCCCGTACTTCTGAGAGAATCCACGAGCCACCAACCTCGCCTTGAATCTATCAACAGCTCCATTTGACTTTCGTTTAATTTTGTAAACCCATTTGCAAGTAATAGGCTTCATTTCCTTGGGTAATGACACGAGATCCCATGTCTGATTTTTTATAAGAGCATTCATCTCCTCATTCATAGCTTCTTCCCACTCCTTAATGCCTACAGCTTCATCAAAACTAGAAGGCTCACAATCATCAATAGGATTAGCAAGAAAACATGAGTGTGTGGATACAAAATTCCCATCTCTATACCGAGCTGGCAATACAATATTCCTCTTTGATCTCCTAAGAGGTGGTGCACTAACAACTTCCTCTTCACTTTGTTGTCCTTCCATCTCAAGACAATCAGACATGCTCCCCCTATTTGGTTGCTCTACAGTAGGAAAGGAAGAGCTACAAGAAGGCATAGGAGCATTGAGTGATAAAGGCAAACTTACTTCTTTTTGTGGCGGAGTGTGATCAAGATTCTCACGCCTGAAGCTCTCCAAAACAACACCTTCTTTATTGTAAAACGAAGAGACTTCATCAAATACAACATCCCGAGAAACACAAAAAGAATGGTTTTCAGGATCCATGCATTTCCACCCTTTCTTTCTTTCATCATAGCCAATGAAAATACATTTCTTGGCCTTAGAATCCAGCTTGGTCCTCTTTGCATCGGGCACATGAACATAGCAAATAGAACCAAACACTTTGAAGTGCTTGACACTAGGCTTTTCTCCAAACATCAACTCATATGGAGATTTCATAGCAATTGGGCTAAGAGGAACCCGATTAATCACATAAGCAGCACATGCCATACCTTCTGCCCATAAGGCCTTGGGTAGATTCTTTGCATGAAGCCAACTCTTGCAAGTCTCCACCAAGTGTTTGATCTTTCTTTCCGCTACACCATTTTGCTGCGGTGTATAGGCACAAGAAAGCTCCCTTCGAATGCCATGGTCTCGGCAAAAATCATGAAAAACATTATAAGTAAATTCTCCTCCATTGTCGGTTCGAAACCTTTTTATCTTCTTGTTGAGTACACCTTCTACAGTTGCTTTAAACACTTGAAATCTGGAGAATACTTCAGATTTCTCCTTTACAAAATACACCCAAGTAAATCTTGTATAATCATCAACAAGAACAAGCATGTAAAGAGAACCTGAATAAGAAGGTGTAGAACAAGGCCCCATCAAATCACCATGAATGAGCTCTAGAGGAGATTTGCACCGTGAAAGAGACTTGTCAAATGGAAGACGATGTGCCTTTCCATATTGACAACCCTCACAAACAACTTCACCACCAAAGTTGGTTATTATGGGCAATCCATTCACCAAACTTTTTGAAATCATAACTTTCAATTTTTCCATGCTAAGATGTCCCAATCTAGCATGCCAAATTGATAGCCCATCATTTGTACTCATTTTATCAACATAAGAGACAGTAGATGATAAAACGAATAAGTCTTTAACTCTTTTACCCGTGTGAACTACGTCAGCATCTAAATTTCTGATATTCTGAATAAACTTTACATCTTTCGGCCCAAACAAGACATAGTTGCCATTATCCACGGCATTAACAACGGAAAAGAGATTCTTTTTCATACCAGGAACTTGGAACACACTATTGAGCGTGATATGGTCACCATTATTGCCTTTGATAGTCACGACCCCTTCCTTCTCAACAGGATGAATAGAGTTGTCCGCCGTGATAATCGCATCATTGTCGTTGTAGTCTCGAAAACTAGAGAACTTGGATTCATCGCCAGTGAGATGATGTCCACAACCCGAATCAATAACCCAATCCTTTTCATAATTGACAGCAGACAAAGCATTAGTTTCAGTGATTTCTGTCATAAAGCACTTACCCCACTCTTCTTCAGTTTTTGATTCTCCTTCTGCCTTGGCAATGTTTCCTTCTTTGAGTTTCACGCGACAATTCTTCTTTATGTGACCAAGTTTACCACACCGGTAACACTTGATACTTCTTCTTTCTGATGAGTCGCCACCACTTCCATGCTTACTCGGGCCATCATTCTTACTTTTATCTTTCTCTTTGCTGAAATTTTTCTTCTTGCCAGAAAAGAGAGTGGCGTCTACTTCATTTCCGGAAATGGAACATCCCGCCATTTGTCGAGCCAATGATTCTTGTGAAGTAAGAAGACTTTCAAACTCTACCAAGGAGGGTTGATTCGCCCATCCTTGAATAGAAGTAACATAGGGAATATACTCCCTCTTCAATCCCCGAATGATATGTCGCTTCATTCGTGCCTCAGAAATTGGCTCATCAGAATCAAGAGCTGAAATTTCTGAACAAAGATTTTTAATCTTCAAGAAAAATTGAGAAATGGAAAGATTACCTTGAGTTGTATTTGCCAACTCAGTCTCCAAGAGTTGCAATCGAGCCACATCCTTCTTATTGAACAACTCATTGAGGGTAGTCCAAATATTGGCAGCTGAAGTGCACCTGATAATGTTCTCGAACAAATCATGAGATAAAGATCTCTTCAGGATAGACTCTGACTTTGCATTTGCAATTCTCCATTTCTTCAATGCATCAGCATTTTCTGGAGTATTCCCCGGAGGATTCACATCAGCTCCACCAACAACTTCCCACAAATCTTCTCCAACAAGATAAGACTCCATACACGACCTCCATATTTTGTAGTTGAATTGATTGAGCAATTCAATCCCGAAACTGTTGAAGCGTCCACCCGAATCCATCGCCTCGACACTAGTTGATCTTCTTCACCAAGGATGAATCACCACCACCCTTGAAGCTCTGATACCATGTAGAGAAATACGATGCCCAAATCCACTGGAACAATCGATTCTCAAATAGTGTAACAAAGTCACACTAGCCCAAGGACTCACAACCAAAATAGAAGAGATCAAACTAAAAGAAGAAACACACTTTTTATTGAAGAAAGGAGATCATACAACTTGGATAGAACCACACTTACAATATATGAAAAGTGTTGGAGACAAAACTAGGACACTCTCTCTTTTGTGGGTTTAGGTGGAATATGATGGAATGAATGGCTTGAGAGGTAGGCTAGGGTATATATAGGACTTGGGGAGAGGATCTAGATACTTCTCATGAAATTCCAAGAAGATAAATGTGACTTATCACATGACCAAGGAGGAATTTCGAATTTAGTCAAGAAGGTGAGATGAATGTGCATGGGGAAGTGAAAGGTTGCATTGGAGAAGTGAAATGTTGCAATGGTTGGGTGGAAGGGTGTGAGAGAGTGACCAAATACATTCAACAATGGTTCAACACACAAAAAACATAAATGACTCACTACAATTCTCAAAAAGAAAACTCTAGAAAAATACTTTAAAATTTAATAGTCGGATGGCCTTCTTTATGACCCAAACCAAGGCCCATCGATCCTATCTGTGGGAGTTGCAAGTTGCAAGGCAATGCCATAGATCAGGGAAATGCAAAACACGTTTCCATTGCTCACACCAGGTCCATGAAGCTGAAGCCAAAAAGCAAACGGAATCGCTTACTTAACAAACCCCAACTCCTCCAGCTTTTGCTCCTTACCATGCTGAACTTCGACATAAATATCAAACCTACACAAGTAGAGAGCCATTCAAGGCATTGAGATTGAGATTGGCGAAAATGGCAGAACCAAAGTGGGCGTACATATGTTTCTTGGTTTCACTAATATTCCTGGGACTCTGCTGTGCTACAGGACAGAGTGGTCGCACCTTTGGTTTTGGAAATACTGTCCAGGGTTCTGGCTTTCGGTCGCTAGGAGTTGGGCCCTGTGATCCAGACTATGGTGTGGATGTTGAGACTACTCCAGGCTACAGCTCTGGCAGTGGCAATGATGGTTACGGGCAAGGAAAGGGCAGCGGATTCAGCAGCGACGAGAAACCTGATGGCGCGGACTATGACTGCAATTTCTTCGGCCACCCTAATAATGGCTGCATTGGCATTGAGTGTTGCTCTAAATTGAATTTATCTCCTACCTCTGAGAAAGGAATCAATGGTGATGATGCAGGGAATAATCATAATGGTCCGCTCTAGATTTCAGCTGCCAAGCTCCGGAGTCTGGCTAGCTCTGTGATATATATATGTAGGGATCCAAAGTATAAGCACTGTATGGACTTATCTAAATAAGAATTTCAGATTCCGTATCAATTGTGATTAATTTGGTTAAGCGTAAAGGTGGTCTTGTATTTTGGTTGTTTCTAATATTAAGCCAATAGTCAAACTTCTTTTTGTAACTACGCCAATAAGAGCCCCAATCAAGTTTTGATTTTGTTTCTAAGCTGCCAATGGAAAGCATTGCCTACAAATTTTTTTACTACTTTTAATGATTTGAACTACCCTGCCACACAAACACCAATTAGACATCATGAGATATGTCGAGGAAAATAAACAAGTTTAGATTTCTAACGAAACAGAGCACTGAAATAGTCATAGTCATAAAACACAAGCTTTTTAGGTCTTGAGTTTTAAGTTACTATCTAACATGCTTTTTTCTCAGTATTATTTGAACAATATTTTTAATTAATCAAGGATCATAAGATTCGTTTGAGAAGGAGAAACAAGGAGACACAAAAGTGAGGGACATCAAGTACTTTTTTTTTTTTTGGGTACATTTTATTAGAAAAACAGGGCACTTTAAAAACCTACGATAATTAGCAGAAAACAACTTGCAGAAAGGCTTTAAGAACTCTAAAGCGTCTCTAGGAGAAGGGGTTTTCACTTGAATAGTCTTTTTCCTTCATCAAACACGAATCCACCGAAACGTTCATTACCAGCTTTCAGAATCTGATGTCTTTATTCTTTCTCAGCTACAGTAACATCTGCCCAGTTCGCTGCACTTCCAGTGCATGGGAATGTGGGATGCTAGGGAGCCGTGTGTACAAGTCCACCTGAAAGATAACTCCACAAATTCTTCCATTTTCATCTTCGCGACCAATTGCTCTAACCTTGTGAAGTGGATGATCAAAGCTCAAAAGCCCACTTCCATTCATGAAAAGGCACCCTGTTATAACATTACGAAAAACTCTGTTCAGCCTGTAAAAATAGCTCCTTTGGCAGCCTAGATGAGAAAAGAGGGGGGCTGGGGGGAGCTTGAGAAGTTAGGATTCATGAAATGACATTTCTATGATCCGCAGAACTAACCAGGAGGAAAGGGTGCACAAGATTTCCCGCAGGCCTCTCTTATAAAGTTGGCATCATTACAGCAGACCAAGGACCCATCACTGGTCATTCCCCACTGAAGTTCTACGCGTCCTTCACGGTCCTAACAATGGCACAAATAGTTACAAAAATTGACACAACAACAACATTTTTCTCTTTAGAAGATGGTACTGTTGATAAGAAAGGGTAGTGCTTCTTTGGACATCTGATGCGAACTAAAGGACTGACTACTCCCATGTCATGACTACAATTTCTATGCTTCTTTGGTTGTGAAGATGCCCAAAATTTTATCGGTCTCTCCTCAGAGATTAACTTTTCATTTCAATTGTGAAGCACAATGGAGCCATTGATCTTCCATCTCCAGATACATATATTGCACACTAAGTCAAAATATGGAGGATGTCATGTTCAGAGCTAAACATCAATGTTAAGTAAAAATAAGGCATTATTGTTGGTGTGAACTCACCCTGGCTAAAAGCAGTCTTCGAGATGTAGCATCAAAGACAATGAATGCGAATTTTCCTTCCAGATCTCTAATGACTTGATCAGGTGGATAGGGCGCTCTATCTCTTAGTACCTTATAAGCTTCAACTACAACCGTGGCTTCTGTAGCTTGTCTTGATAGGCCATAGTGTCGTCTAAGTACAGTAATGTTCTCTAGAGCCCCAGTGAAAATGCAGAATATATGATCTGTGACTACGATAGACCTAGCATACACACGTACGACACAGTTTAGCGCACTTAAACTTCACAGAGGCTTCTTTTTAAAATGTATTTCCTGAGCTTTTTTACTAGTTCTAGCAAAACTTCAAGCTTGATTTAGCACAGAGGATGCACTTCTAACTTCAGACAAGAAGAATAAGATGTAAAGTTGGCATAATCTAGAAGACTGTGGAATCAAATGGTCGATCCAAATAACATATCAAACACTGTACTTTACACATCATACGTGTCCATTTTGTTTGGTTTGCTAGAAAATATAGAGCACCTAAAAATGTATTGACAAGGGAAAAAGATAAACAGAGAGAGAACACGTCTATTCTTTTTTCTTTTTCGAGTTTAGAATATTTTTAGGGTTTCAGGCTTTAAAAAACATGCACTAGGATGAGATTTGTAGGAATATAAGAACTTCAATAGGAAATTGAAAAAAACAAGAAGGAGGTATTAAACTAGTTGCTAAAGGCGAATTCACGTCATTTTGTGCCATATAGTAATTACCTGGGTTGTAATGGATTTTCCTTCTCAAGGGACAAAGCCATAAAATTCCAATTTGGAAGGTTATACACAGTAGACTCCGGCCACAATGACCGGGTAACATCCGCTATTTCTTGCCGGGATTTCATATATTCAAACCCCATTGAAGGAAGCTTCAGCTCCTCCGGTGGGTTTCCTATTGCTTTCTCGAACACAGCCAACATTTTCAGGCAAAAGTTAAAACTCTCATATACCTTGGTGAACCAAAAGTTGCTAAGCTTATCTCTATTGTTTCCCCCTGATAAACTGCTCGTCACTATTTGTTTCAACCGATTCCAAAGTCTGATAGCTTACAAGAGTGTTGCGTTGAGAGTATGCATGTGGCAGCTACACGGTTTGCTTGGGTGATACGTGTAATATCTAACTAAAGTTGGCGCGACATGCATGCATAGTGCCAAAAGCCTTGGGTTTATGCTTGTGTAGCGTGGGAAAAAAAAACAAATATTACTCGAAAAATAAAGACGACCTAAATAAAGGGTTCCCAGTTCCCATAAGAAAATGGAAATGAAAAGATAATCCTATAAACAAACGAGAATTTTTCGAAGGTTTTTCTTTTTCTTTATTTTCTCTCATGTCAAGAAGTGAAAGGATCAGAGTTGTTTGCGCCTAGATGTTGATTGAAACCGTATATTATGATGATATATTTGGGCTTTCATGCACTGAAACGAGTTCTTGACGACAGTGGTGGCAAAAGGCGAGAGCCGTTATCTATCTTTTTCAAATTGAGAAGGATCTTGTATATGAGTTTAGAGAATGATGACTGCACAATTACTGGTGCTTTTAACCCATAGCCCGTGTATATTTTTTACAAGTCAAAATTGGTCCAACAAGCACATAGTTCATTGGACCAAGGAACTGAGGTGTCACTTGATATAAGCAACCGTACAACCATAGTTTAATGGACTTTCCTGGTCATACTTGGCTACACGTGGATGGTTGTTAAGAATTTCAAGTGCACGCTCCTTAACAGCCCCGGTGCCCATCCCATGTACCACAAAGAGAAGGGAATACGGCCCACTTGCAGAGATGGCCATCTCGAGGTTGTAAGAAGCTTCTTCCACTCGCATACCGCGTAAATCCACTGTGTTCTTTGATGTCTGCACCAATGGGCCATAAGAAACCTCCTCATCTCTTTTGGCCTCTGGATCACGCTGCAACTCTTTGCTCCGCCGACCCTACAGTCATGGTAAAAGCCATCAGATTCAAGTAGAACGATCCAAACAAGTTCAAGTGCAATATTTATATATTATATATAGACATGTTCCGAGTTAAGGACTTGGAGAAAGGAGACGAACTCATTGATTTGCCACTTTGTACATGGTCATCTGGACAGTGAACTGATGTTAACACTTTCACAAAATTGTCGTAGAAAAATTTCTTTCAAAAAGTTCACAAACAAAGTAAACGTGTGCAAGAGAAGAAACTGATGGCCGTAAGTATTGCACATGTTTAGAGGAGATTTGTTAACAGGGACGAATAGGTTGCATGTATGAAAGTATGAAACCCCATGCAGTTTGGATTATGATTAGCCGAATTTCAAGCAAGAAGATGACAGGTAGTTCGGTGCAACAGAAAAAAATGAACAAAAAATTGAATCCTATCGGATCAACCTGTCCAAAATCATCCGACTAGGAAAGTCATAAAGAAGAAGATATTTAACACATTATTGGGCATATATATGCATGGAACCAGATTCATGAGATAGAAGAACACATACAGAACTTCCTAGAAGTACTTGGGAGTGAAGGGTAGTCAGGAGAAACAAGAGCCACGACCTTTCATGGATCAGGTTAAGCAAACATGCAGCGAGAGAGACAGTATTACTGTATCACAAAAGTTTCAAATGAGACTGTATGTATCCCAAACTAAGCAAGTGGAGATGACCCGAGAGACATGTCATTCATAAGTTGGCGTCACGTCTAAAGGTGAAAGTACACTTAGATGGAAAACCCTTGGTGTTGAGGAACCGTGGAAGGCTGTGCATGCACATAAATGGGACAAACTTCCCTAGGCAAAGTCAATTCGATGAAATTGATCCCTTAGAAGCAATCACCTAACTGGGTAAAAATCTGGTGTAATGCCCCTACTTGCTTAGCTACTAGCTAGACAGATTACTCAGCAGAATATTTCAACTTCTGCAAAGCACTACTCAAACATACCTGCCTTTTCCAATGCGGGATGGAACTAGTTGCCGCATTTCTTTCGCTACTTGCAATCGGTCTGATGTTGCTTTTCTTTACACGGACCTTTATTTTCCCATGTTGTACCAGGATAGTTTCTTCATCCTTGGGTGCTTCAACTACTGTAGCTAACTTACCTCCCAGTCCCTTCACAAGGATCTGCTCTCCGATTTGTGGTTCATACAGTTTGCTACCTTTACACTGCCAGAGTAAACATCACGAGGACAGTGAGCTTCAACAACAGATGTGATTTCTGATTCCGATTTCCTAATCAGAATATTGTATTGGTCAGCACTGGCAGTTCTAACTCGCTTTTCAAACTCCAGTACCACAGTTTACAACTGAGATTTTGCAGTCTTTATATCTTCTTGGACCCAATGAGTTTCCTTTGCCCTTAGTGCTGCCTCACGCCTATCAAGATTTCCAGCCTCATTTTGGATCTTCACTCATGAATTTAGTGGAAGGGGAAAAACAAAGGAAAATATAATCAAACAACTGTCCCAACAACCAATTCAAGCATAGGAAACCATTACAACTCCCAAGTTCATGATTCTAGATTCTTACAAACGATGAAGCTTGTTTGAATTTTACTGTGTGGTCTAACCCTGCAAAATGTTTAGATTTCTGCCTAAGGTTTTAGAATGTCCCCTCCAAACATTGACTAAAATCTGGAACCTATAATTCACTGTTGAGCAGGTGAGTCAGGAAGTGATGCTGATAGAATTAACAAAGGGATAAGATAGCCTTCATTCTCCAAATAATATTGCCAAGCATTAAAAAATCAATAAAATTATTTCATCCCAGTTTCTCCTAATTGGATTTGGTACCGTCCTTAGAATGACTTACAATCAACTAAGTGGGAAATTACATAAAATTTGACAACAAGCGAAATAACAAAACAAAAATTTCTTCATGGGTTCAATGCATGCACTCAGATATATGGTTGTGCACTGCAGCTGGCCCTATTGTGGTCCAAGAAGGATCCAAGAACTAATATTTGCAAAGACATCAATCAACAGGGCCAGTACATTGTTTTAGACAGTGGAACGAATGTGGTACAACACACTGGTGCACCAAAGGAAACATATGATTTACACATTAAGTGCTCACAAGCTCAGGTAGGACTAGTTTGGTTTTCCAACACTAATCTCGACCTGATGAAATATGAGGAAAGAAGTGGCAATAAGGAAATCTAACCATTTTCTGACAGAGAAGAACTTCCTATACTACCTGATGATATAGATCCATGATGTCTGCATGAAGAGATGCAGCTCTTCTGGCCTGAGCTTCCAATTTGTTTCTTTCCTTGACTAGTGACTGATATAACAAACCTTTCCGTTCTTGCTGTTTTTCTGGAATTAACATCTCCACCCACTGCCGCGCACGTTCTATTATATTTAGATCGAAACCAATCGATTTAGCAATACTAAGCGCATTTGAATTACCAGTACTTCCCCAAAGGATTTGGTAAGTGGGTCGTAAGGTTTCTAGTGAAAATTCCATGGCTGCGTTCTCAAACCGACTATCTTTTTCTTTCAGGAGACTTAAATCCGCATAATGAGTGGTCACAACAGCCAAGTTAACACGGTCTTTGAGATACTGCAAGATGCTAGTTGAAAGAGCCACACCTTCTGAAGGGTCAGTTCCACTACCAATTTCATCAAGGAGGACAAGTGATTCTTCTGAGGCAACTTCTAAGATGTTACAGATCCGCGTTAAATGCCCGCTAAAAGTTGAGAGATTTTGATCTAGAGACTATTAAAAGAACAGTCAGAGCAAACCAAACATGAACATCTTAAAGAACAGAGAATTTATCTGCCATAAAAAAAATAGAGAAATACCTGGTGATCTCCAATATCGGCCAGAACAAGATTGAACCATGGAAGTCTTGGGCTGTTCTTAGCAGGCAAAAACATGCCAGCCTTCGACATAAGAGAAGCTAGGCCCAAGGTTTTCATGGAAGCAGTTTTCCCTCCAGTATTTGGTCCGGATATCACAACCACTCTCTTTCCACATTCAATTTTAATGTCTATTGGCACAGGAAAACTTGATACACATTTTGACAAACTTCCCGAAGTCATTGTGCTGTTTCCATCACCCAACAGAGTAGCATTACCAGAGTCGGACCCAAGGGCACCTGAGAAACTTCTGAGAGAGGGCTCAAGTAGCAGCGGGTGTTGTATACCCTCAATATCTAATGATAAACTGTAGTATGATTAATGGAATTAAAGGCCTGAAATCCCCTTGAAGTGACAATTGGACAGACTCCATTCATCCTCCGAGCATAGGCAGCTCTTGCAAAAGCAAAATCAACTTCCAAAATTCTATCCAACAAATAATTGATCTCTGTTTCTGATCCTGCTATTTCAGATGTAAGCGAGCTCAAAATTGCTAATTCATCAGCTTTCTCAGAGTTTGATAGTCTCACTTCCATGTTGTTCAACTCCACTGCCTCTCTGGGTTCCATGAAGTACGTTGCACCTGAACTACTAACATCTAATACTACACCATCTGGAAGCAAAGACCGGTGGGAAGCCCTAACACCCACACACATCCTAGACTGACGCTTGGTTATGAGAGGTCTGTCAATTGCCCCAGCCTGAAAAATCTGAGATGACACTCCCTTCAACAGAGAATCCAAATTTTCCATGTTCCTCTTCCTTTCTGACCTAATGATCTCCAGGTCTTCACTGGCTCTATCAAGGATGATTAAAAGCTTGCAATCTATGCAAAATTCTATTTTCCGCACCAACTCCACTTGGAAATTGCAGTTCTTAAGTATTTCAAGTAGGGGCAAATACCTGTTTCAGTACAATCAGAAATGTAAATTATGACATGGATATTTCAGGCAGGCAGCTTCTATCTAAGGAAAAGTAACCACAGCACCTATTTGTGACAGTACCTTTGAAACAAATTTCTATTCTGAGGCCCTTACTGAGACAGTAGAATCCTTTACCATATGATAAATGCTTCTTTCCAGATTCTGTCAAGCAATAAGGACAACCTACCCAGAGATGAATCAGCAAAAAATTGATCCACACAGAAGTGGACTTCAAAGCCTCGAGACACCTATTTCGGGAAAGAAAACAAAAAAGCTCTATTTTATTTAAACCAGGTGGTAGGACATAACTGAGAAGATCGAAAATAATGAACCAGAAAGCCAGCTCTAATTAGATCGCATGCAGCAAGGACTACATAAGGAAATGCAGCAATTATTAATTTATTGGAACGAACAAGTCTATACACTTTGGAATGAAAATGTAACGAATCTGACTCACATGTTGAGTACAAGAGCTACGAAAAAATCAAGGGAATTACCAACAAGTGTACAATCAGAAGCAAAACGAACTTTGGAACATACAAGTCTATACACTTCTTGGACAAGGTTAGAAACAGGCCAACATCGAAAAAGCCACAAAGCACTCGGGAGACCCTTAAAGGACAGTGTTTAGCCTAAATAATTACTTCGTAATGTTAAAAAATTCCAAAAACCAATCAAAGAAGATGACAAAAGCAATACCACCCACTTAGTCAATTAACTATTAATGTTAGCTTTTATACTTAAAAAAGTGCACTTGATGTTTACTTAGAAATTAATTACCTATAAAAAAACTTAGAAATTAATTGATGAAGAAAAGTAAGTACATTGGAATGCAAAACCCAGTATGGGATTGCGCAGAAAAACCAATACCTCTCCCATTATATTTCTCACCAAGCTCATGTCACTTATTTACCCTCCTTGCAATATTCTTTCTCTTTATACAAACCGTCATATGTTCATCTTACACCAAATTAAGTTTTCAGAATTTATATAATTCCTCTTTTTGTCATTGTTGGGCATTCCAAATAAAACGTCATCGAAACATTAATAATAATAACAATACTACAATAGTACCTTGCAGCGCAATCTCCGCACACAGACAGCTGCTCCAACTTCTCGAACAACCCCTTGGCAGCACGCAGAGTTCGCCGCATCCCGCGGAGCTCCGAAATCGTGAGCAACTCCCCCGAAACCGAAGACTCCACGATCCCTGATACGTCCTCAATCCCCGAGAAATCCACCGGGTCACGACCCGTCACCACCGATGCTGCCATTGCTGCGGCAGTCTGATCCAGGAGCTTCTGGCTCTCCTCCAAGGTTTGGCCGATCCGTAATTCGGCCTTTTGGACGACTGAGAACCCCATGGAGGTCGATGTGAAGGAGGAGAGCTGCTTGCAGACCGAGGGCCATTCTAGGATTTTGAGGGTTTCGGATTGGAGAGTCTGGGAGAGGGTGAGTCGGTCTGAGTTTGACTCAGGCGAACTGGAGAGGGAGGAAGAGGATTTGAGGGCTCTGGGGAATATAATTAAGGGTCTTATGAGGGATGTAAGGAGGTTGGCGAGTTGCATTGGAGGGTTTAAGCAAGGGAAAAAGTAGACTCGGTGAGTTGGGGTTGATTCCAAGTCATCTGCGTCTCGGCGAGAGATGATGGTCTTGCATGGGTCTTTCAATCTTTATCCGCTGGGCAAAACAAGGCCAGGTTGCACTGCAACGTGTCTGGAAACGCTGATTCAAAAAGCGGTTTCTAATACTGGATATAGCAATGGCAACGCCGTTATTAATGACGTTTTTAGTTGCAACGGGAACGTTGTTTCAGATCATGTTTTACAGGATCACAGGTTTTTATGCTCTAGAAACGGCCATGTGGAATGACTTTTCTGGTATGAGTAACCTTAAAAAGGTCGTTAAGGCTACAGAATGCTGCTGACGTGGATTGATGTGTACTTACTAAACGATAACTAGCTCCACATAAGACGTTACTTACAATTAAATGTGAAGATTTTTTTTTGTTCATAACTATTTTTTCAACGTCTCTAATCCCTTTTTATAAACTTCAACAATTTTTTACAAAATTCAATACCTTTTTAAAAAGAGTTATGATTGAGATTCTTCTTGTGTTCTTCTCATATTCTTTTTGGAAGAATCTGACAGCTCAGAATTAATTTTAGAAGTGAGTCTTACACACCCAGAGATCATGAGCCGTCAGATTAATCCCCAGAAGAACCTGAAAAGAACCCAAAAAGAATCCCAAGCATTTCTCTTTTAAAAATTTAAACATTTTTCACTAATCCCAACAAAATTTATACTAACTTCAATAAAAAAACATTCATAATACCATTTTTTTATCCCATCCAAACTCAGCCTTGAGAATGTTGTCAAAATTGTGATTAATTAGATTTTATTGAATTTTGAGAAAAAAAATTAATAGAAAGTAAAATTTTATTGGAGTGGGTGATAAAGCACAGACAAAATGAATTGAATGAATTTTTTTATAATAAAAATAGATGATTTGACGGAGAAAGAGATAATTTTGAAATTTATTATTATTATTTTTAACTAAAACTTTAAATTAATTACTTTTGCGTTTAAAAATTTTAACAAAACAATTTCTTAATATTTTAAGTTTGCAAACACTAACTAGCCCCTAATAATCATAAGATTGATTGTTATAAGCTATTTCAAGCACGGTCGCGATTTGAACAAACAAATCCCAACGCCAGAATTCGGCCACCTCATTTAGTAAGACGAGACAAAGAAAATTCAGCTTGACTTGGCTCAGCCAACTTTGGCCATGAGATTTGTTTTTTAAAATTCTAACTCCTCCTTATAACCCACTCTTTTAGCTTCCGTTCCAAATATTCTTGGTTATTTATAAACTATGTGCATTGGAGCCAAGAGCTGACATCTTTGTCATGACAAATATAGTAAAAAACCTTGGGATTTGAGTCTTTTATCAACCCAAAATTGCTGACCGGAAGAAATGCTGATCGTGAATTGAATCTTGTGGCATTACCCCAGCGAGAACTGGTCCGCCTTCAACTGAAACGAGGCCAGGTAGTGGAGAAGAGTATGAAGGGATTGTCATAAAACCAATACTGGATGAAACTGAACAAATAAACTGGAATGCTAAATTAGTTACATACGGGAGGTACTAGTGAACTAGTCTTTTCTTCTTGCGAGGATTGGAACACCACAGGCAGCAGGAGCATGCTTCCCCTCCCTGTAGACAAGGTTCCCTCTTACGAAAGTTGCCAACACTCTTCCGGATAGTTTTGATCCCATGTAGGCTGAGATACTCTGCACAAAAGGGGCCAGAAACGCATATTGATTTCTTTAACATACTTGACCTCTAAATTAGAGGGTAAGAGAATGGAACACGATGGATCATGTTTATAACGATAATGTGAGTCAAAGTTCAGAATTCAACATCCATAAGTCGTGTAAAACAGGAGACACAACTGAAAGCCAGTGAAAGCGAGTAGGCTTTGATTAAAGAGAACTGGGTGTACAACAAAGACTTACAGGATGCTTAAGGTAAACAGGATACTTATCATTGAGGTCAAACTCTACATCCGGTTCCCATACGACGATGTCTGCCTGGTTTCCAACAGAAATTGCACCCTACAGTATAGAATTGAAAATTGATTTGATATCATTGAGCAAGTAATTTTCAGGAAACCAAAGAAAATTGGCCAGTGCCACTAATTGTCTTCATTTCGCATACTAATTTCAACATGCCACTGTTTTGAGCTTACCACCGCGTCAAGAGATCGCAAGATAGTATGCTTCAGCTTTGAGTTGCAAATTTAACTTTAGAGTGCAAAACTCTCTCTTGCTCTCTCTCCTTAGTTTAATTATAGTTATGTATTTGAAACACTGTCACAAACAAGATTTGAATGTATCCTTCGTGTCGCATGGGAATGGTTAAGAACAAAGCAGTTTTACTTCAAATGTTTCCTAGTGTTTAGTCACATCTATGAATCTGAAGCAAATTGCAGGACAACTAGCATTTAGTTGTCACCTTTAGTTCTTGTCTAGCAAGTTTGGCGGGCCTCTCACTCCACCATAAAGCTAACTGCTCCAAAGTTAACCCATATTTCCGCCCATATGACCACGTGATTGGAAGAACAAACTGCAGATGATCACAAAAGCAAGCCAGTTAGTTCTCAAAACCAAGGACAAAAGATCCTCAAAGCAACTGAACCAAGACATTGCTGCATGCTTTTCTTCTTATAATAACTCTCCCCTGTAACAACATTACAGTTTAATGAATTAGTCTGCTCTGTCCTTGGTTTGGCTAGCGATTACTGTGTAAATTACAACTAAATACCTACTAATTCCTTCAGGAATATTATCTCAAATTACTTATTCAGAAAAAAGGAGCATTATCTCAAATTCCTCTCCATTGAGCACGTGTTTGGCCAAGAAAACAACACCTAACCTCTAAGGTCCATGATTGGGTATCTGAAGAACCATATCTAGATATAATTCTCATGACGCACGCATAAATCAACCAACAGAGGCATATATCTATATATGTAAAGACAAGGTTCCTCAACTCCAAGTGGTAGCTTTTGCATGTTAAAACCACACAAATACGTAGAGCAGGACAGAGAAGTCCAATTTTCACCAGCCCACAACTCACTCATCCAACTATCCAGCTATATAACAGGCTCAATCATTTGCATGACAAACTAGCTGAACTTCTAAGATGAGTACATCACAAGAGCATTCTATCCAAATAGTGCCCACAAATCAAATTATTCCATCAAGTTCCATGGTGTTAGAAACCGCGGAACTCCATGCATCCGAAAGGTAGGCACACCAACCTGCAAAGATGATATGCCACCCCAAGCCCTCAAAAAGTTACCCTCGTCAAGCAGCTTTAGTTCTGGTGCGGTTGGAGAATGGTCAGAGCTTAACATGTCAATATGTCCTTCCTGAAAGTAGTTTGTAACTAAGTAGAACCATTGGATGCTGTATTGTAAACCTGCATAACTGCATCATGAAATAGAAAATACCAGCAGAGCTTCCCATAGTTTTTCTTTATTGGCTGCATCACGAATAGGTGGAGCACACTTAAAACGAGTATCTCCATCCAGAATCTCTTCTGCTGAGAAAGCCAAATAATGGGGGCACGTCTCAACAGTTAAGCTGTCACCATCACGTTTTGCTTCCTGTAACCAGACATAGACTTGAGACTAGCAGTCTCACTCAAAAGCAAGAAGCGTTTTCAAATAATTTGTTTTACATTAAAAAGGTAACGTTTCCTAACTATTAACAAAGGGGAATAACTTTTAGCAAAATCGTGTAGCCAAACCTCAGTTAGCTGAAATTAAGGATCCACTGAAACAAGTTGACATCAAGAAGAGAACAGCAACCACAACACTTTAAAAAAAAGAAAAAGGAAAGGAAATCGATGTCCTAATGATACTCTTTAAATACCAAGTAACTTCCTAATAAGAATATCCATTTATGTTCTGAACTCATTAATCAGTACGTCTATGCAAAAGTTGATGTATGTAAAGGCCAATGAGAATTTTGCATCTTCAGTATTATGAAGTGTTATGCCCCACTGGAGCTACATGCACATAAAAGAGCACCTTAATGAGATCCAAGGAAGAACTTGAATCAGACAAGTGAACGATGTGAAGATGAGCTCCTTCGGCCAGGCCACCAATCCTTGTGTCCTTTGTCACGGTTACAAGCTCCTTAATGGCTGCCTCCTCCCTGGTTGGACATAGAGGATTATATCAAAAATCATGTTCAATGACATACAGATGAAGCAGCTAGAGACATTTTATCCTGAAATGCTAGAAAGACCCTTTTTTGGTAGCTTCTGGGTGGAAATATCTGACTTTCTCAATTTGGAAGGGAGTTAAGAAAGTATTTCTCCGATTTCAAAATTTATGGTCAAAACTAGCGTAATGTTAACGGATATATCTATGGGATTTGTACGTGGAGCTCTGCAGCTGATACATATATGGTATGTGCTGGGATGTTTCATTGTCACCCGGATACAAAAGTATTTCAGCCAATGTTTGAGATAGATCTGCCACGTTGATGCCGCAGGCATATAGGGTAAGTGTAACAAGAAGGGGTGAACCAGTATGTATTACAGTCAGAAAGTATTTGATCTGATAATAAAACCTTTTATATAAAGTAAAGTACAATCAAGCAATAGCTCAATGGCTAGATTACTGGTTCACAGAGTCAAAGCAATCTCTTACCATGAAGGTGGCCTGGTTTTAAGATAGTTTGAATAAGAACTAACGTCATAACTACCATCTTTAAATTCCAAGTGACCTTCAGAATCTTGTTGAACCTCTGCATGTACTAGTAATGGTCTTCTGTATTTTGCCAGTACTGATAGACCCTCCTGAGGATTGAAAATTTGCAATCTTATGCAACTAGACTAGATACAAGAGCATTGGAAGAGAATACTCAGTTCAGAAAAAAGAAATCACATTATCCACCGACTGGTCATTTCTGCAACGAGGCATAACATGAGGATGCATGCAAGCATATATTTAATTCAGAAGGCTGCAAGACGATTATTTGTGCTTCATGGATGAAAATCAGTGTAGGAAGAGGAAAGAAAAGTAAGAAAAAGTAAAAAGTAATGGATGTATTGCATTAGTTAGTAAATTAGGCCATCCAACCTGTCCAAAAAGAAGTCATCTACCTATTACTATTGCAATATAGATTGTGAATACCAGCATTTGGACAGAGTATCAGGAAACAAACCTTGATATGACTCACGTTTGTCATTGGAAAATCGTTGATCCCCGAAGGACACATAAAGGACTACAAAAAAAAAAACCACAGAAAACTGTCAGGGTATTTATTATGTAACAATCAGACAAAGGAAATGTTTGAGTCATGATGGTCTGATGAATATGCACATACTTTATTGAGGCTGCCATATTTTAACCATATAATAAGCATTTGTATGATCAAACTTAAATAACGATGATCAAATCCGAAACGTAGATGATGCGACAATTCTGAAGGTTCCAATTTACAGTTTAAAACCACTTTTACAAGTTAGCCAGGTAGAAAATTCCAAAAATGACAGATGTTTTGAGATATGCCAAAGCCACCGACTTTTTTTTTTGGATAAGTGAAGCAATTGACTTCATATTGGAGTCGATACAATTATAAGTCCAGAACACATAAGAACAAATGATAGAGATCTTCATGGATGCTGAACAGTTTTAGCGTTTGTGGGTTGCTAGCATATGCACTAAACAAAAGTGATCCTCTTGTATGCAAGTAATGCAAGAATACTGGGAGACAACTACCAACACTTTGAAATTGTTACCTTCAAACCAAGAGCACCTGCATTTAGGAGACCCTCAAGAGCACTTGAGTTGAATGCATTTTCAGGAACTAAACCTCCCCAGAAACCTGTTGGCAGTACGCTTAAAAAACACTATTCCTTTCATTAGTAGAAGGTCTCCAGTAAAGATTCGAAAGCATACCAACATCAACATAAATTCTCTCCTCCGCAGCTTTGATCTGTTATGAAGAAGCATAACCACAACAATTCATTAAATGGGTTACACCATGGGGAGACTTCGAATAAACAAGAGTACAACCTTTCTGGCTGTACTACCCCATTCAAAGATACCAGTTCATTTTCAAAAAGAAAAGAAAAGAAAAAAAGATAGACAGACAGACAGACGGAAAATTGCAACATAGGAAGCTCACCGAAATGATCATCTAGGCTAAAACAAAAAATTGTGTTGCACAAAAATGTTAAATATTAAGACACTACTGATTTCTTTCCAATCTGAAACAAAAAATTTATGTCTGCTTGCTCATTGTCGATACCTTGAGTTTCAAAGTCTCTTCAGACACTGTTGAAGGAAAATTATTCAAAGGCATGTCAACCAATGTCGTTATGCCACCTGTAGAAACACTGTGATGCTAAATAAAAACCGAGGGATCAACATAGAAGAGTCAAAAGTCCTATACTGCATACAGTTTTTTGACATTTAATAGAAACATAAAAGAAAAACCTTAAAGTTAATACTACATGGCCACAAGGCTATTCTTCAGAACCGGTCAACCCACCAGACGTTATCAGCAACAAATCTCATATGAAAAATTCATTGCAAAGTAAAGAACCTTTGCAACACAAGTATAGAGGAAGGACATTGCGATACCTGCAGCGGCTGCTTTAGTCCCTGAAGGAAATCCTTCCCATTCAGCTCTTCCAGGATCATCAAGATGTACATGGCTGCCATAAACAATATCGGAATGGTTTTAAAAAGAAAAAACTTTTATTGAGAAAATAATGTAGACTCTGTTTGTCCTTTTTGGATTATCAGAATCACAGTATCTCACATTGCGCAAATTACTAATGAAAATACGACCCAAAGATGTCACATATCCTGAGAGAAATTTGCTTGCAAATCCTTCCGTGTCTTTCGTAGGACAAACCTCAAAATGCAGCAACAAATTTATGCGACCGCTTATTATGATAAATTACATACGACCAACTAATATATACACCCTTTTGAAATACACTATAAGGAAGACTGTTTTTTTTTTGTCGCTTACACGTCAATCAGGCCAGGCATGACAACAGCGTCTCCATAATCAAGTATATGATCCACCTTGGAATTCCAGTGCCTATCCTCTTCTTTAAGAATGGACACAAACTTCCCTTCCTTTATTTCAACTGCCCATTTAAACAATCAACAATGAAAACGCCACTAGAAAGGAACCAAATGATATTCATAAAAATCTTGCTAGAATGAAACATATTGATTGGTTTTCCCTCTTGAGATTCTAAACAATCTAATTGTAAGGGATACAAGTCGATTATTACAAGGTTTTTATCTTCTATAAAGGACAATCCCCAGATTCTCCTTTTTTTCCTTTTGTCGACAAACCTGCACCAGAAACGACGCCTTGTGGTGTCACAATGCGCTTGCTGGTGATCCAATAATGCTGATATGGAAGAAGGCTGCACTCCTCGTGGGACAACTGCAACAAGAAATGCCAAATTCAATAAGCATGACATTCGCGCAATGAAACTACTTAAATTATGTTCGTCGAACCACAAATCCTGATCTCGTGTGTCTCAATTTAGATAAAGAACAAAACAAAACCAGCTGCTCAGCTAACTTCATTTCCTTGATTACAAGCTAAATCTTTGTTCTTATATTTCACTTTTTGGGAGTATCGAGGTATAATGGATAAGTCCACGTCCAGTATTCGTCCTATTTGAATTAAAACTAAAAATTTCAACGTTTAAGATCTATTACATCAAGATAGACGTCGATTGGATGGAATAAAAAAATCAACACCAGTGAAACAAAAGTCATAAAACTCAAAAGTGCCCTCTCTGTTCCTCCATCTTCTCAGCGACTAGTCCAAGAGCGATAGATTATTGTGATAGACAACGTGCAAATGTCAAACTAAAATCAAATAACAAGAAGAAGAAGAAGAAGAAGAGGCGGAGGAGGAGGAAGAGGAAGAACGTAGAGTATAATTTACTTCACTTCCAAGTTATATGTGTCTATATGATATGCAGACCTTAGAAGAGTTCTGGACGTAGAGCAGGAGCAAAAAAGAAGCGAGCAGTGTTAGCAGAGGTAACACCCTCCAAAGCAGCATATTATCCATTTTCTCTCTGTCACACGCACTCACTCTCTCTCTCTCTCTCTCTCTCTCTCTCTCAGCGGAGACTCTGTTCTACTACAGAGTACAGGCGATTGAATTGGAGGTCTCAGCGAGTTTCATAAACTTTCGAAAAGTATCCAATTAATGTCACCTGCCAATCATATAGGGACAGCGCCATGCTGGCTCCTCACAGCCTTGTTGAGGTTATCAGAACCCCGTTTGTCTTTGAACGTCACGGGTCACTATTGGATCATCTGATTTGCCAGTGCAGCTCGTCACGGGTCACTATTGGGATCATCTGATTTGCCAGTGCAGCTCGTCTTGATCTAAATGACAGGACTCACTCGGACTTATTATTCTGGAACAAGGCCCAATGACATGCTGCAACGTAGAATCCAAATTCACGAATCCAAAATTCGTCGTCTCGCTATTGGTCCGTCGTGGAGAAGATTCACTTCTCTATAACGATTGATGCGATTTTCCTTTTATTAACCAATGTGCCATGATGTATTAGTAGTTGTAGAGTTATGTTATGCAAGTTGATTCAGTGATATTACACGTAATTAAGACTTGTCGTGCATGCCACGAAGGAAAAGCTTTGCATGTTTAATAAATAAGTAGGTACCAGTTACAACATAATCCACGGGCACGCGAATCGTTGTTTGGAGCGGGAAAAATGCAATTTAAATATTAAAAAACAAAGAGTCCTCGGTGGATGCTAGGGCTGCACAATCGGAATGCGGTCCGATTTCATTTTTTTCATTTTTTTTCATTTTTTTCTTCATATTTTCATTAACACACGTTTTTTAAGATAAAAAAAATATTAATTCATTTAACACCTACTAGGCTACTATAGTTTGCTCATTAATTTAAAGATATTAATTCATTTAAAGACTTAAAGATGTGAATTTATTTAAAAATTTAAAAATGTAAATTTATTTAACATCTACCAATCTACCATGTAACAATAGTTTGCTCATTAATTTAAAGATGTAAATTCATTTAAAGAATTAAATATGTGAATTCATTTAAAAACTTAAATATGTGAATTTATTTTAACACATAACATGGTTGGCTTATTAATTTAAAGAATGTATTTAAAAACTTAAAAATGCGAATTTATTTAAAAACTTAAAAATGTGAATTCATTTAACACCTATCAATCTACCATGTAACCATAGTTTGCTTATTAATTTAAAGATGTGAATTCATTTAAAAACTTAAATATGTGAATTGATTTTAACACATAACATGGTTGGCTTATTAATTTAAAGATATTAATTCATTTAAAGACTTAAAGATGGGAATTTATTTAAAAATTTAAAAATGTAAATTTATTTAACATCTACCAATCTACCATGTAACAATAGTTTGCTCATTAATTTAAAGATGTGAATTCATTTAAAGACTTAAATATGTGAATTGATTTTAACACATAACATGGTTGGCTTATTAATTTAAAGATATTAATTCATTTAAAGACTTAAAGAGGTGAATTTATTTAAAAATTTAAAAATGTAAATTTATTTAACATCTACCAATCTACCATGTAACAATAGTTTGCTCATTAATTTAAAGATGTGAATTCATTTAAAGACTTAAATATGTGAATTGATTTTAACACATAACATGGTTGGCTTATTAATTTAAAGATATTAATTCATTTAAAGACTTAAAGATGTGAATTTATTTAAAAATTTAAAAATGTAAATTTATTTAACATCTACCAATCTACCATGTAACAATAGTTTGCTCATTAATTTAAAGATGTGAATTCATTTAAAGACTTAAATATGTGAATTGATTTTAACACATAACATGGTTGGCTTATTAATTTAAAGATATTAATTCATTTAAAGACTTAAAGATGTGAATTTATTTAAAAATTTAAAAATGTAAATTTATTTAACATCTACCAATCTACCATGTAACCATAGTTTGCTCATTAATTTAAAGATGTGAATTCATTTAAAGACTTAAATATGTGAATTCATTTAAAAACTTAAATATGTGAATTCATTTAAAAACTTAAATATGTGAATTTATTTTAAAACATAACATGGTTGGCTTATTAATTTAAAGAATGTATTTAAAAACTTAAAGATGCGAATTTATTTAAAAACTTAAAAATGTGAATTCATTTAACACCTATCAATCTACCATGTAACCATAGTTTTCTCATTAATTTAAAGATGTGAATTCATTTAAAGACTTAAATATGTGAATTGATTTTAACACATAACATGGTTGGCTTATTAATTTAAAGATATTAATTCATTTAAAGACTTAAAGATGTGAATTTATTTAAAAATTTAAAAATGTAAATTTATTTAACATCTACCAATCTACCATGTAACCATAGTTTGCTCATTAATTTAAAGATGTGAATTCATTTAAAAAATTAAATATGTGAATTCATTTAAAAACTTAAATATGTGAATTTATTTTAAAACATAACATGGTTGGCTTATTAATTTAAAGAATGTATTTAAAAACTTAAAAATGCGAATCTTTATCAATACTCATATAATTACACTTAATTACAAGGTCATAGAAGTCCTCAGTTTTTTAAGTAAAGTCTTGAGAATCTTTATCAATACTCATATAATATTACACTTAATTTCAAAGTTTCTAACAATAACATTACTATATAATATATATTGCTTAAAAATTTAATCACATAATAATCTGTTACTTGGGGGAATCGGATCAAATTAAATGTAAAGAGATTTTTATTAAATAGAAGATATTTCCATTACAAAGTTAGGACCCGGCAAAAGTTAAGGAGGATTTTACAAAGTTAGTTTTCATGTCTATTGTCTATTTCCAAAAGAGAAAAAGAAAACTAGACTTTATTTCAACCTTAACTTTGAAACCATGATTTTTTCTTATCCCAGAATAAAAATACCATCTATTAAGGAAAACTAGAGTTACTGTGCATATCACAAAACCGAATATACTTGGGAATATAAGACTGAAAATAAACCAACACAACTAGAAGACGTTGCCCACGCAGCAAGCCTATGAGTATGAACCATAACATTACAAATATATTCGCAACTAATGGATATTATTTTTAACTTAGTAAACATACTAAGTTAAAAATACAAATGTCTCGAACACTCCCAAAAAATACATGAAGAAACTAAATTCACTTGCTTGTAGTTGATGTCCCAAGTTCGCTTGCTACTGTGCTATTGCTTGTTATTTCTGCAAGTTCAAATGTCAATAAATGTTAAAAATAAATAAATAAATATAAGTAAAGTATAGAGAAAATAAAAAAGGGAATTAAAATTACAAACATATTTTATTTACCAGAATCCATGTCATAACTCTCGATGCAATCCAAAGTTTCTTTGATGTTAATTGATTCATTTTCATCCGCACGCCTCAACCAATCTTGGCTGCAAACGAGGGCCTCCACAGTCGTTGGAGCTAATGAACTCCGAAATGGATCAAGTACACGTCCCCCGTACTAAAAGCGGACTCTGAAGACACAGTGGAAATAGGGATAGCTAATATATCCCGTGCAATCTTAGCAATGACAGGATATCGTAAATCATTTTCCCTCCACCATTTCAATATATCAAAATCATTGTCTGGAGTAACAAGTGGATCAGCCAAATACCGATCAATTTCTGAGTTTGCACTGGGAGTTAATGAATATGTTCCGGACGATATAGCCGTGCTCCAAAAATCCTGAAATAAAGTTCCCCTGCTGACAGGAGTATCAACCACTGGAGGAGGAGACACACTACTAGAAGTTGCATGCACTTGAGACTGAGGTAATCCCAACGCATATTCATCAAACAATGCACGAAACAAATCGGTTATACTGGCAACCAACTTATCTCCCTCTATTCCACCGTACATCAACCTCACCATCTGTCACATTACTTGTAACTTAGACCTTGGATCAATCACATTGGCAATAAATATCAACAGATTTAACCTGTCATTCCTCCCCCAATATTTTTGGTATTTAACAATCATAATACTAGCCATGTCTTTCAATCTTTGGTCCGCACTTTGTGAATAACGACACAAATGAGAATGTACCCCATATAGTCCATGGAAATAGGAATTCGAAGTCACATACAAGGAACCAGAAAATTGCACAGTAGCATCATAAAAGAGTTCAAGAAACTTGCAAAATACCCTTATTTTTGCCCAGTCCTCTTTTGTTGGTGGTCCCAAATTCCTCTTCCCGCACTCACCTTCAGTAAAATGAGAAAGATAATCAACATCATCACTCTCCATTCTATCAAAAGCAAACTCATATTTCTCAGCAACATCCAACATCAAAAAAGTAGAGTTCCAACGAGTTGCGACATCAAGGCACAAACTCTTGGAATATTCAATCCTCTCCTTCTCAACACATTGCTTAAACTTCATAAGCCTTGCAGGAGAAGACCGCACATACCTAATTGGATTTAACAAAAAACAACTATAAGAAATAATGAATTTATAACAAACGAATTATGCATAGTACTAAGAAATGAAAAACAAATACATACCTAATTGCATCACGAACCCTTGTAATTGCATCATCATTTAACTTCAATCCATCACCAACCACAAGATTAATAATGTGTGCCGCAAATCTCATGTGAATGTAAAGACCATTCAACACGTTACTTCGTAGATGCCTCTTCAAGTAACTAATAGTTGTATCATTTGAAGACGCGTTATCAACTGTGATGGTCATAATCTTCTCAATTCCCCAATCATGCAAACACTCCTCCACTTGTGCCCCTATTGTGTCTCCTTTGTGATTGTCAATCAAACGAAAGCTAATCACTCTTTTCTGCAATTTCCACTCCTTGTCAATCCAATGGGCAGTGACAACCATATAACTCAAATTCTGGATCGAAGTCCAAGCATCAGTGGTGAGACAAACTCTACTATCACAAGCCTTTATCATACACTTCAACCATGCTTTTTGATCCTTAAAAATATTCATACAAGTCCTAGCCATGGTCATGCGAGATGGGACTTGAAATCTAGGCTCTAACATCCGTACAAAATTTATAAATTGGGGAGACTCCACAATCCTAAAAGGGAGCTCATCAACAATAAGAAACGCTGCCAAAGCTTGACGAAGAGCTATAGCATGATTATGGTCAAATTTTTTTGCCAACACCATATTACTAGGGTGTTCATCACCCTCAACCCCCTTTTCAAATACTAACGTTCTTTGCCTCTTGTCCTGTTTTGGGGGTAGTGGATTGGGATTTTTCTTACATTTAGTAAGATGGTCTAACAAGTTTTTCGTCCCATTCCTATTGTCATCTGCAGCATAATCAGCATCACAAAAGTTGCAAAATGTCCTGGGGCGCGGTGGGTCACCAATATACTTCTTTGTAAAAGAATCTCAAACCATAGATTGATTCTTTCTTTTTGGTTTAGGTGGTTCACTACTTGGTGGGGGAATTGATGAAACATCTTCCTCCTCAATCATCATATCCTCATCCTCCAAACTCAATCTTCTAGCATCAATAGAACGAGAATGAGACATAGTGATACAAGGCTGCCAATAAAATATTGAAGTAAGTACGCACATTTTGAAACATGGCATTAGCTTAGATCAATTTCAAAAAAACAAACAAGAAGACATTAATGCTTGATCACAAAAATACAAAATTGAAGGGCTCTGAATCTGTAGAATTTGAGTAGAACCCAAGGAATCCCGCAAATGAAGTTCAAATGCAGGCTCAAATGTTTCTTAGTTTTCAAGTTCGTTTGTTGGAGTTGATTCCTATATATATATATAGACAGATTCTCTTTCCATTTTTTGCACCATATTTCTTTTATCCTCTTAATTTAAGTTACAATATTTAAGATACTTCTAGGTGGTGGTTGCCTCATTTTAAACATGGTGGTTGCAGCATTTTAATGATAAATCAAATATTATATAGACAAAAGAAATATGGTACTTCTTTTGCACCATATAGACAGATTCTATGGTACTTCTTTTGCACCATATTTCTTTTGTCCTCTTAATTTAAGTTACAATATTTAAGATACTTCTTTTGCACCACATAGACAGATTCTCTTTTCAACATGGTAGTTGCCTCATTTTAATGATAAATCAAATAGGTCAGTTTCGGGATCAATTTGAGGGGCTCAGTAAAATGGAAGTATAACTTCTAGTCTTCTACATTGTGAATTTAAATATTATATAGACCAATTTCAACAACAAAGGATCGAAGAAATCAGCTAGCTTCGAGAAAGTTCATGACTAAAATCCTCTTCTTTTCAGAAATAGGAAACCCAGTATCACTCGTGGTTTCTCATGTTGTTGATCTGCCTATAGAATCATATGCCCAGTTCTTAAGTATTCATACTTTTAGAAGTTAACTTCTATTTAGGATCTCACAAATTAAACAAATAAGATACAGGAAAATATTTAGCCACAATATTTAAACAAATTAAAATTCTATCTAGGATCTCACAAATTAAACAAATAAGATACTGGTACTTGATTGTTTTCCTCACAATATTTAGCCACTTGATCTTCTGGCAACAGTGAGGCTTCGGGGAGGGAGGCGTCGTGCGTGAGCGTCGCTGGCGTGGTCTGGTGGTCGCTGGCGTGGGCTGGCGTGGGCTGGGGGTCGCTGGCTTGGGCTGGCGTGGGCTGGTGGTCGCTGGCGTGGGCTGGTCGCTGGTCAGTGGTCGCTGGCGAAGGGGGACTTGAGAAATGAGGGAAGGGGCTTAGGGCTAAGGGCGTCGGCGTGAGTGAAATGAAATCAGAAGGGGGAAGGGCCAAGGGGAAGAAAGGTGTAATTCGGGAAGGGGGGACTCTGGGATGGGAGACCGAAGGGTAAGTCAAAACGCACGTTTTGACTTACCCTTTATTATATAAAATAAAAAAATAAAAAAATAAAAAGTATTAATCTGGTTCGGTCCGGACCGGATTGTAAATATATATGGACCGGACCGGACCGGATATAACCGGTTTTTAAATCCGGTCCGGACCGGACCAGATTTTTTTAAAAAAAACCACATAACCGGTCCGGTTTTGTGGTCCGATCCGGTCCGCGGTCCGGTTTTGTGCAGCCCTAGTGGATGCGCACTGCCTCGAAAACTTAATAAATTGATAACAATATCTTTAATATATGTAAAGTGGGTCATAGACATTATCGTTATTTTAGTCTATAAATTTGACATGCAGTGTAATGTGTTAAAACAAATAGTTTATTATACAAAATGATAATTGATAAGTAAAAAATATATTTTTCCCAAAATTCATTATGAATGACTTTTGTGTACGTTTTTAATTTAATTTGAGTATTCAATCATTAGATACATTTCATTTAGGAATGAAATTCCGTTAACTTATTGCCTTTGAGTCATTATAACTCATATCCTATATCAAGATATTTTACTGTGGGTTACCTTTGTTGATAGATTGAGCCAATGAGCTACTAATACGTGTAAAATTATTAATATGCCCAATAATTTCAAGGGTGTCTAAAAATTTCGAACATGCCTAATCTCTTATCTTGCCCGCATGAGTAATTTACTTAGTCGTGTCTAATTTTTAAGGGTGTGTTTGAGTGACAATTTTTTTAGGGTGAATAAAATTTCGAGTATAGAAGTTGACGAAAAAGTGAAGAGAAAGTGAAAAAGTCGGTGAATAAGTAGAAAAAATTATGAGAGGTGGTAAAAAAGTAAAAAAAAAAATTATGAGGATCGATAAAAAAGTGAGAAGAGCTAAATTTTTGTAATGATAATAAAATTTTAATTGTTGGACGCAGCCTAAGTAGCCTATAGAGTTTTGCTTAGAAAAAGAAAAAAAAAAGTAGCCTATAGAGTTTTGCCAGGTAAATAGACAGTTAGTGGCGTGCTATAGTTAAGGTTGTGTTTGCATGAAAAATTTTACAAAATTTTTCACAAACTCACAATAAAATACTACAATATAATCTCTCTTTCCCATCAAATCATAACATTTCACTATAAAAAATATAAAAAATTACCTCTCTCTTCACTTTTTCACTAAACTCAATATCATCACTAAACCTAATACCAAAAATTTTACAACACAAACATAACCTAAGTGTTTGTTGAACTGTTGAAGGCCCTCTGAGTGTCAATTGAGTCTAACCAACCCTTAAAGAGTTAAAAAGAGCTGTAAACGTATTGACTGTTTATATGGGATTATTTTAACTCATCCAATACATATTCGTACTTTTAATCTACGATAACAGCTGGAGTTAGTGTCTGAAAAGCCACGAAACGGAAAAAGGATTTATTACAAAATCTTGTTATAGTCCAAATGAACGAGACAGACTAACCGGTACGAATCGAATCAGTGAAACGTGTAGATAAAAATCGGACCAAATAAATGCCCGAAACAATAGATCAAATTGGACTTAAGTACCCTCGTATAAATTTCTCCCACCGCTTTACAGTATGAGACTGCGCCATTTTTCCTCTTTCCCTGCTTTTCGGTCGGAGAAACAGCGAAAACGGTCACACAGAAGCAAGTGTGAGAGAAAATGATACCGCAGCAGTGGGCGTCGCCTTGCGGAAACCAGTGCACGAGCAAATACGCGACACTGAAGCAGATTCCATGTAAAATATTTCCTCCCTTTCCCTTCTAGGCGTATCGTCTCTTTTAAGAACGTTGATCTGTAATATTGTAAATCTTTTCGGTTACTGTGGTTTTTGCTTGGTATAGTTTCTTTCTTTATTCACCCTATATTGCTTTGTCGAATTTCTCTCTGTTTTAGTAGCAATAAATTTGTTTCCACTAATGTTTGACCAATATAATGTTCACCCATCTTTCTCCATGAGGCAGTTGTTTCATTATCAGCAGCGTATTATTCAGGTCATCACAGGCACATAGGCCCATTTTTGCTTGGTTGCGAGATTGTGAACACATTTATCAACTTAAGCCGCCAAATGATCTTCTAATCTTTTGTCATTGGAAATTGGCCTTATGCTGTCATCAAGGTTTAGAACGGTGTTGTTAGGTACAATTACGTTTGCATCTCAAATGTTGTCATGTAGGATCCACTTAACCCTAGTGCATAAATATGAAGTTGGGGCACATGGTCATGGATGATACGTTTTCTGGCGCTCAATGATGACACGTAAGTAAAGAGATTGCTCAAGACACAAAAGTAGTAGAGAGAGATAATTAGTTATTTTGATAAGAAGTTGACAGAGATGTCAGCAAAGAGAAAATGGATTTTGACCGATTGCCAATTGAAGGAGTCGAGATGAATATCATTTGATTATGTTCTATTTGGTGGTTTCTCGAAACTTTTGTACAGTGCTCGTATTATTCGCTGGTTAAATTGTCTGCCATTTACTTTTAAAGTGTCTTTGGGAGAATTAAAAACTGCAATTGATCATCCATGCCAATAATGTGAAACATTTGAACACCTCTAACTGTTGGGTTTCCCTTTTATTTTCCTTAAATATGACTTCATTGGATCTATATGCTCACCGCCAAAGCCAATAACTGCCAATGTCCCCCAACTTCTCTCTCTATCTCCCTGACTCTGGTTTACCAAATTACATCCTCTAGATGTAGCCTTTTCACTTTTAGAATTGGAGAAGAGTTTTTCTATTATATAGATTTTTTCAGCACCTCCATTAAACTGAATAAGTAGGTCTTTGTTTTTCTCTGCTGAATAAGTTGATGTTTAGTTTGGATTAGTAATAGATATTAGCAATATAATTACTATGAAACCTATTTATATGAGCCTGACCAATACCTTCAAACTGTTTGGAGAGTGCGGCTGCGCATTGGCAGTTTTTTTTCCGGGTAAATTGTGCACTAGCAGTTTTGCTTCATCCAGTCTTTGAAACTAGGCAACCAAACCTTCGATCAATTGTAGAAGGACATCAGGATCTGAATCTACTGCCTAGGTTGGGTTGCTTTCTAGTAATTCTCTCTTTGAAGCCTTTGTTCTTGAATTTGTTTCACATACTGTTGCTGCTCTTCTAAAATAAAAAGTCTCTGATTGGGTTAAGATCGGGTTTTTGCAGGGCGAGTATTTTGCAAAAAGGGGTGTGATGCTGATGGAGAGACATGGGAAGAATGTAAGTCCTGCTTACTTTGCTTTTCCGTGTCCTTCTTACTTCAGTTGAATGAGTATTTCTATTCAATCATTTTCAAGGAAGATTTGAATTCTTTTACTTTGCAGTTTTCTGGAACTGATCAGCATATCATTGGTAGAAATTTATCGTTTCCTAGATTTTAGGCATCAAATCTTAGAGCGTGGTTGGAATCTTTTAAGTTATTGATGGTGTAGTTGAGCTAGATCAATACCTTCGTAAATTAGCAGTTTGGCTCCAATTTTTCTCAACAAGTGAACTGAGTTATGAAATAAATGGTACAGAGTTATTTTTTATCAGACTTTTTGCCAATGTGATGGATGTGTTAAATTATTAAACCTATGCATAATAATGAACTAGGCAAAGTTGGCCTTTTCTCTTGTTCCTCCTGGCTGATCCAAACCAAAAATCTGGATGTGTGCATGACCAGCATGTTAATACCAAGACTAACCCGATATTTATGCGAGTTAAACTAGATACGCGAATAAGTGTCTGCTTTTTACTTGCATTTAAAATCTCTCCACTTGGTTAGAAAACCATTAAATATAGACATGAAAGTCTACACAATCTCCACATATATACATAAGAAAATCCAAAGTCTCAGCAACTGCAAATAGATCTAGGATTACAAATCTAAAAATCTCCAACAGTCTCAACATAGGCCTCAAGTGTGCCAGCAAAAGAATCTTAAATATGAAATAACTGAAGCATCGAAAGAAAAACCCTACCAAAATGGAAAGCATGGCTGGTAAAGGCAAGCAGCAAATGTGTCTAGAGGGGAGAAAAAGAGGGGGGCTTACGGTATTTTATGTGCATTTACTAACCTGTAACTCATGTGTCCTAAATAATTCAAAAGGTCCAACGAAAATTTCCAGTATACCCTTATGTGCTTTAAAACATGTAAACGGTCACCACAAAATATCTTGAGAGCCCTGTTAGAAGAACATGTTGTACGAGCATCATTCCCTTAACAACGGGAATTAAATCCTTAAAATGTTGAAGAAGCACCTAATCCTCATTAATTGGTGATATTGCTTGGTTGGGTCATTACAGCTATTCTATGGGATTAGTCTGTCCAAATTCCTGGAATTTCTTATATATTTGTTGGCATTGATCCCTCTACTTTCCTCAAATAAAGGTGAGAGGTCTATGTATGCCTAGTGAATGTGACTTGGCTCTTGATTCACTATAGCTTTGCCTTTTCTTAATTGAAGCATGCATTGAATTGATATGTACCAAATCATCGGTTTGAAGAGTCATTTATCCAGTAGATAAAAAAGTGCATACTAATTACATGGGAGCCGGGAGTCAATACTTTTTCTTATAGTTGTTTCCATACTTGACATGGTGAGTTTTTCTTTTGCATTTCCAGGCTTAGAGGAGTGCAATGGGATATGCTATAAGGACCCTGTATTTAAGAACCGGCAGTGGAGTGCCTATATTGACCGTTCTCCTGGAGCTGTTGCTTATTCAGAGGTACTTTCTCTGTCTGTCTGTCTGTCTGTCTCTTTCTTTTTTCTGTTGGGGGGGGGGGGGTTAATGTAGCTGCTGGTTCTTGCACATTTCTCTCTTTTCCATTATACTGAATGCTTGTATTTGTTTTCACAATCATATTGCTGTGATAGTCAAAGTCTTCACGATAATCTGCCTGGTGAAGATAGTATTCACATTCGGTCATTATTGTATTCTTGTCTGTAATTTTGCCTTTCCATCAAATTAAGTATATATGCAAACTCAATTTGAAGAAGCCTTCATAACTACCATGAAAGTCACAGCCATTGATATCACTGTTGGAGCTTATAATTTGGATAGTAGTAATACTGTGATTCTTGAGGCTATATATATCTGGTTAAACTTTTGTGGTTGTAGTCGGATGTTCTTGGAACATTTTAGTAGTTTTTAAATTCTAGAAATGCATAACATTGAAACAAAGAGCAGGGACATTGTTGAATGTTCATATCTTACCAATCCAGTGATTGTTGACCATTCCTGTATGCAGGAATGTTTCCATGCGTGTGTATCTGGCTGTGGTTACATGGTTAGTTTGTTCTCAGCCAATTAAGCTGGCTTTAGTGAATTCTTTTTTTTTTATGACGAGGAAATCCTCCAAAGCCGGACCCTTTTGGCCGGACCCTTTTGGCCTAACCCTGAAGTACAAACTCCGGCCCCCTGGACTGACCCCACAACTCATGGAGCAGGTAAGTCAAGGGCGATAATGGGGGTGTTGGGGCTCGAACTTGGGACATGTTAGAACCCAAGCCGAAACCTTACCACCAAACCAAACCCTTGGGGGTAGCTTTAGTGAATTCTTTACAGAAGATTATAGGTGCAGTTCTTCTATTAAGCTTGGGATGGCAGGCTGTATAATTTTGGGATTCTTCATGCTTGTTCGAAAGGGGCACTTTATCATGTGCATGGTTGTCTTAAGCATGAAAGGATGATAAAGAAAATATGGAAGGCTTCTTTGAAATCAAAGGATTCTATTAACCATTTACACTTGGTTCTTAATTCCCGTCTGCCAAGTACCATTCCCTGCATGTGGTCCTTTGCATAGTCAATGGGCTTTATGTTTCAAGTGGTTATGATGATGTCAACTTGATGACCTTGCTCAGCGTCAAGTTATTTGATGGAGTTGATAGTTTTTTCCCCCCTGTTTTATACAGTGATTCCTGTCTTGTAATAAGCTCTGCCGCATAAATGTGTGGCAGTTGAACGAATTTTCTTCCCCCTCCCCTTCTGTGTCATTTCTATTTTCTCTCTCCCACGTCACCATCTTCACAACTGCAAGAGATGCGCAATGAATGGGCCAGTTTATATCATCGGATTATTTTCAGAACTAGTGTAGTGGACTTATTTAAATTATGGGTTGAAATTTGTGCAAATATGCACGTTGTACACATACAGAAATATGAGTACGATGCATTTGGTCCTTTTTTTGGTTTACTCTACTCAACATTTCCTGGCCATTACTAGAAAATCTATTAATCTATCTTGGTGCACTAATTTTTTTTACCATTTCAGTTCACTATTTTGCTAGTGTTTTTCCTATGAAGTAGATCAGGAATTCGCAAAATTTTCGCATGGGAGAGAGGCAATATCTTTGTCAATTGCATTACTCAGTGATATTTACTCGTATGTTGCAGTTTGACATTCTCTCGGAGAAAGTTGATAAAGTTCGTCCGAACCGGCCAGCCAAGCCTCCTCCTGTTCTGAAACCTATCCGACCACCTGTTGATCCAAATCCAAGTGTGGTTCCTGAAGACGTACCTAGCACTTCTGCATAGTGAGAGACAAAATATAATTATACTCACTAAATGTAGACTAACAATTTTGTAGGCATTCCAGGAACATCTGTTTTTGCCGCTGAAAGCCCCTCTTTGGATTAGTTCCACCATAGGAGGCCCTTTTTGACAGTTCATGTTCTTCATCCATCCTCTGCCCCAGACCGGGTTCCCAAGCTTCATGCCACCTAAAACTGGGTGACGGGTCTCTTTTCTTTTTGGATAGAATCCCCGGTATAACCAAAAGCTTAGTTTGGTCTCTCCTCCATATTGTCGAAGCCCTGATAGATATTCTGGCAAGTTTCCTCACATAAAGACAGTTTAGGTTGTAACTCTTTAATATTATCAAGAAACTAAAGAGCCTGTTAATGCACCTCGCGGCATTAGGCATTGCACTTTGACTGCTCACATGATTGTTGATTGTGTGCCTGGTGCTTTATGATAATTCAACTGCTTGAATCTGATATTGGGGGTTTGTAATTATTTTGAAGTTTGGTATTGCCACTAGAATTTATTTATTTATTTATTGGGTAAGTTATTGCCACTAGAATTGCCAGAGTTGTATTATTGTTTTGAGGCTTAATTATACAACGGGTCCTTGTGACTTTGGTTCGTCACATATATAGGCCTTTGGGTATTAAAATCGACAAATAAGTCCCTGCGATAGCTATTTTGAAAAATGTCAATCCCTCCATCCCCGAGCTTTAAACCACTAACGAAAAAATGATGATGTGCTGTTATAGAACCATGTCACCACCCATCCATATTGGACATGTATTTAAAATAAAAATAAGTAAATCAGAAATCAAAACTAAAAATAGCATATAAAACAAAATAAATAAAATTCTAAAAATCGAAAATAAAATGAGAATATAAATGTAAAAATTAAACAAAAAGTTAAAGGTGCCACGGTTTCCTTAAAAAAGAAAATCTTCTTTACTTTGTGAAATTTTGTTATTTTATCTCATTTTTTGTTGTTAATATTCGTTTTACTTTTTTTTTAGATTTTATGCTTTTTTATTTATTTATATTCAACATTTGTGTGGTAATGTGGCATAATTGTTCTTACCTGCCTGGACTGATGTGCATATATGAAACTTATCCTGATCTAATTGGATATTGTGTGACCTATTAACACCAGCCCGAGTATTTTCCATTAGGTCAGTAACGACTAATTAATGGAAGCACATATTTTTTAATTTAGTGACTCATGAATTTATTTGTCAATTTTGGCATCAAAAAATCTATTTATAACGAGATAAAACACACAAAACTGTGGTGTAATTGAGATCGAGCGCTCCATATTTTAGTTTTCTTCACTGGTGAGTGGTATTTCTTTTTTTTTTCCTTCCTTTTCCATTTTGTAAAACCATGATCGATCTACGAGATAAATGACGTCATTCGTCGTCCCATCGGATGGATCCGATGATCCCACCTTACAGGAATGAAGTCACTGGTCACAGCCATTAGACTGTGCCGATATTAGAACATTCCCCTTGCTGTACATATATAGCTAGCCCCCTATAAAGTATAAAAGGATCAATTCCTAACCTTAAACAGTTTCCTCATGGGGCTGCTCTCGCCTCTCGGACTAATCACTGAACGGGATTCAGGGGCGCACGAAAGTCTGAAGTTTCAAAACGACGTCTGTCTCGTTCATGGTGAACTCCCCGGTCCCCAGAAACAGAGACGTTTGACAAGTGACAGTTTAGAATTTTTTTTTTCCTTGATCGAAAATCTGCAATCAATCAAAGCCCTAAAACTACAGTCGGATCAGTACTTAAAGAAAGGGAAAAGAATTGCTCTCAGAATGCCTCAGGTGAAGATAATAGCGAAAAATTTCATGGACATGGTGGCCTCCTTGCCAGCCATGAAGCTCGACAATCTCTACGAGAATGCATTTATCTGTGAAGCCATTCTCAGGTTCTCCTTTATGGTTTAGTCTTATACTGCTCTTTACCTACGCTCGTTTTTCCAAAAAACGCACAGAAAACAATCGCTGTCGTTTGAATACTGTGTCATTCCGTATAATTCATCATATTCTTGGCTATTACCGGAACACTTTTGTTGTACTTAGTGTGTGTGTGTGTGTGAGAGAGAGAGAGAGAGAGAGAGAGAGAGTCTTTGTTTTTGTGGCTTTCTTATTTTCTAATTCAGCATTAACGTTAAGTGCTTTGTGTTCTAAATTTGTACAATTAATATTATATTTTCGCTTTTCTAATATGCTGGCCATAGATGGCTTGGAGATCGTCCTATTGTTGGAGTTGTGCTATTTTTTTGTTTTTGTATTGAGAATAGGAGAGAAAAATTTCCTAAGTCATGCTTATTACTTATGTTTTGAGGATCTTTTGTGTCAACTGTCTAGTTCCTTATGTATTGTGATGGCTTTTGTGATGTGCTCGGCTTCCTTTTGGTACTCAGGTCTTTGCCACCTCTGGCCAAGAAGTATGTTTTACAGATGCTGTACGTAGATGTTCCAACAATGGAGGAGTGGGTGCTTCCAGATGGTTCCTCAAAGCATAGGGTTGCAATTGATAGGTTGATTCAGTTAAGGGTATTTACTGAAACCGTTGACAGGTAAATTGGATTTGCAGTACGTACTACTTCTTGTTTTCTTACAGAAGTTGTAGAATTTGGTATATATGACGTGTCCTTTTGCTTTTTGAAAATTGTAAAACAAAAATTAGAAATAACAGAGTTAGATTGTGGAGGAGATCTGCTTTAATAACTTTTTTCTTTGTGTAAACTTCATTTTGTATCTCTGAACTATAGGATCAATGTCACTTCAGCATGCATAGAAATGTGTTTGGATCATCTTCCTCGTGTTGATTAGAGAGTGAATCAATCCATTCAAAGAAATCGCAGGTTTTGTGCCTCTGCAAAATAATTTCGGTGTAATAAGATAATTTCACAATACATTTTTTAGCATCTAAACAAAAGCAAAAAAAGGAAATAGCAGAAATATAGAAGATTTTGTGTGGCTCTCAGGAAAAGGCAGGATTGCTAATTTCCACAATAGTACAATTAGGAATAGTCTGATGTATGCTTCCCTAAATAATTTCACAATACAATTAGGAGAAGTGTTCCAGAGATTCGTCTCCAGTTGTATTCAAGTATTCTGTTTCAAAATGCCAATAATAAACACATACTAAAAAACAGCCAATTTTTGAGTTTCTTACATTTTAGGAAACATATTCATAGGTTCTAGCATGGCAATATGTTGATTTCCATAGGTTCTAAAATATATACATCTAAGAAAACATATACATCAGAAATCACAACAAATATATTAAAGCACACATAAATATATTCAAGCAGAGGCCTTTTCCTTTGGCTTTCTAACATGGCAATATGTTGATTTCCATAGGTTCTAAAATAATTATTGTCCCAGAAATGATTCCCGAGATGCTGAATAATGTTGTAAACTCCGAGTCAACTACAACCTTAACTCCTACGTTTGTATGGTTTGGCTCTAAATTTGTAAAGGCACTTACAATACAGATCTACCAAGCCAATAGTGTTTCCAAGTAAATTGATTTTTTAACAGCTAATGTAATCCAGAATAAATGGTATCTAAGAAAATCAACAAGCCCCCTATACTCACCATAGTAGCAGAATAATGTGGGCAACTGAAGAATCTTCGTCGATGATTGAGTTGCGTCTTACTGAAGCTTATCCGAGCACTACCTTCACAGAAGCACAAAGGTCTCACATCGGGTACCGTTCCGTCAGTCCTTCCTTGAGAACCAGATCTGTCGTCGCTCACAGATGATGGAGATGAGCGTCTCTGCGACATCGGGGCCTAATTCATTGAGAAAAGGATGCTCTGCATTGGCTGATTTGGGGAGCCTACCTACGAGGTGGAGAAGGGAAGCCAAATGCTCTGATTTGAGGATGAACGAACTAACCTACGCTGCTCATTTGGAGAGGAACATCGTAGTTTAGTTCAAAAGGGGCAAGGGTGTTACAGACTTTTAGGAGATTTTTTAAGTAAATGACATGACAGACATTTTAGTAATTTTAAGATGTTTTACTGGCGTGACATGCAAATTAGGCAAATAGTGGACAAGTGTCGTGTTTTTAGAAGAGATGACTTGGTGTTTTTTGACACGTCAGCAACTTCCGTCAATTTTTTTACGGAAGTTGGATGGAGGGACATGCTTGGGAATCGTCTTAAACCCCAAGGACGACGGGACAACAAATTTTACCCTAGGGGCATTTTCAGGAAAAAGTTAAACTTGAGGGATATACATGATATTTAAGCCTTCTTTTTAATGGGAAATTAACTTTTAATCTAAGCAAAAGGTTTTTCAAGAACATATATACAACGCGCGCCTGTTGGTTTATTATTAATTAATTAAGTCAGTTCTTTAGAGTTTAGACCCTATTCAGGGAAAACCTTTTGCCCTTTTGTTTAATTAAAGTAAATCAATTGGGGCCTATGTGTAGTACTCTAAGAGTGTGGGAAAAATAAAAAAATATATATGTATTTTTGTAAATTTAATACAGTGAGTATTGGAGGTGCTGAAAGCTTGTGATTTAGCCCATTGGGCAGCTTAAAATGATTAATAAAATAAAAATAAAAGGATGTTCTTAATTAATATTGGTAGAATACATTTTAACATCTTTTTTTTTGATAAGTTAGAATACATTTTAACATCAAACGGCATATCTAGAGACATCCTTTTATTTTTATTTTATTAATCATTTTAAGCTGCCCAATGGGCTAAATCACAAGCTTTCAGCACCTCCAATACTCACTGTATTAAATTTACAAAAATACATATATATTTTTTTTTTTCCCACACTCTTAGAGTACTACACATAGGCCCCAATTGATTTACTTTAATTAAACAAAAGGGCAAAAGGTTTTCCCTGAATAGGGTCTAAACTCTAAAGAACTAATTGTGGTGACTTGTTTAAAGTCTATCGACCGTTTGATCTAAGTCGTACGATATCTTGAGCACGGGGATGATTTTTGTGAGCTAATTTTGATTACAGCGATAAGTTTTCAAGATAATATTCATGATTAATCTATCTAGTGATAATTGGGGAAGAAATTAATGTCTTCTTTTAAGACTTAAATACCTTGACGGTAGGGTTGAAAACCGGAAATGCGGTCCAGTTTTCGGACCGCAATCCGGTCCGGACCGCATTTCCGGTTGTCTTATATTTAAGGACCGGACCGGACCACTTATAAGTGGTCCGGTCCGGTTTTATAAAATGCGGTCCGGTCTGGATCACTTTTTTAAGTGGTCCAGACCGGATTTAATATTTAAAAAAAAAAATTTAAAAATTTCGACCGGGCGCACACTGCGCAGTAGGTAGTAATTGTATATATAAAAAAATTAAAAAATTTTAAAAAGATATTAAATGATGTCCGGTCCGGTCCGGACCGCATTTAATAAAGGTATGACCCGGACCGGACCGGATAAATCCGGTCCTTCAATCCGGTCCGGACCGGACCGCTTTTAAAAAATTAAAACCGGACCGGACCGCAAATTCGGTCCGATTTTCCGGTCCGGTCCGGTCTGCGGTCCGGTTTTATTCAGCCCTACTTGACGGCCACTTGATGGGGGAGGGTCCAAATTGCGACCATTTTAGTCGAAGAGGCCCAATTCCTCAGATTGGGTTGTATACAGACAGGGTCCATCCACTGGGCCCCTAGCCTGATTAACCGAATGTTCGGCCGCTAGCCCAATTAATTGGAAGATTGGCCCTATTGTTAAATTGCGCCCTAGCCTGAGGCGCAATTTAAGCATGTTAGGAGAGGAGTTTTATAACTGAAGATTGCTCAGGGTAAACTCGTTTTTGGTCTTTGAGTTTTTCACCGATTTAAAAATAGATCTTTGGGTTTTAAAACTCTAGAGTGCGTTTGGATGCTGTTTTGAGAAACAAAAGCGTTTGTCAACTTGTAAAAGCTGCCAGCGCCTATTTACAAAAACAAAAAAAAAGCTGCAGCGCCTTTAAATAATCAATTTTCCAATTTCTGAAATCGTCTGGTCAAATTCCACAACAGAGGGACTCTCTAAATGAACTTTGAAGATGTTGGTTTGGGTAGTTTTTTGAGAATTTTTTGTGTTTTTGAAAATTTTTAGGTGATGTTAACTTTATTGGTATGCGTGCGGTAGTTATTTTTAGGTGAGGTTAAAAAACTTGTTCGGTATTTATGTACAGGATTCAAATTGCCTCAAGTAGAAGTAAGGTTTCCTGATCACTCCAACTTTCCCCATCTGGGTCTGCATAATCATTGGTTGAATCCATCTGGGTCTGCGAGCTCCGACTACGTTCTTGTACACGACGGATACCTACAGGTATAAGTGCAAAAACAATTTTTTACTTACAATGTCACCAACTATTTTGGGATTTCAAGGTAGAATTACAATGTCACCAAAATCCTTTGTTTGAAAAATGCCGCTAAAAGTGAGGCCTATAGCGGCGTTTGTTGACACGCATTGCTAAAAGTTCGATCTTTAGCGGCGTTTGTGATAAAACGCTGCTATAAAGTATCTTTAGCGACGATCGTGTGACTTCCGTTATAGGTGTCTTAGCTGCGTTTGTCCAAAAAAGCTGCTAAATTGCGTCTCTTGCGGCATTTTAAAGACAGCCGCTAAAGACCAACTTTTTGTAGTGAATATGCAGCAACAAGTTACACGAAAATTTCAAAAGAACAAAAGTGAATCAATAAATCATATTGATAAGGAAGAATCCTCTTCTATTCTTCCCTTGATTTTAGATGATTTGTTTTTTTAAATTTCCTTGTATATAGGATTCTCTTTCCTTTGTAAACATTATCTATATAATTCAAATTCTCCATCTCAATAATTTTAAATCTCAGTTTACGTGTACCCGCTCCAGCGAGTTTTGGCCACCGGAACTGGTTAGAGTAGTGCCAATTCCGATGCCTGTGCCGGTGGAATTGGAAAATTCCTATAGTTTTAAACAGCCCTAGATCAGGTTGGGTTCTTGTTGTGTACTGTTCTTTTCATTTTACAACTCTAATTAATGATAACATGAAATTTTTGTTACTGAAAAATATTTGCTTTACTGGTGCCATTATTTCTAGCTCAAGACGATAACAAATCCACATGCAAAGACTGTCTACTCCAAGAAAAGAAACAAAAACAAATGGCATTTGATGCCCAATCGATCAACCATTGGGCCTCCGGTACATATTATTCACTCCGATCCTATTTTTTCTTTTTGAATTTCAGTTTTTGTAGTTTTGAGTTTTAGATATTTTAATTTAAGTTTTCATTTAATTCATAATTTTTAGATTTTAGTTTTTCTAATATTTTAAAAATATTTTGTTAAAACTCCTAAAGGAGTTGAATTTGGTGACTTAATTTATTAATGGTAAAATCTAAGTGAATAAAATATTTTTTTTAATACCATAATTTTTTTAAAATCGACCTAAAATCTTGAAACTGAAATAAAGCTAACAGCCTACCATTAGATTGACGTCTTAGTGCAGCTTTCAAAAGAAAGTGCTTAAAGTTAAGATTAGGATCAAGAAAAGAAAGTGGAGGAACGGACCACTTTTTTTATGTTAAAGTTGAGATGAAGTAATAGTGGAAGTCCTCGTAGACATTACATCAAGCAAAGCATACTGCACGAATTGTCTAATCAATTTTTTTTTTTTTAATTTGACCTTTTAATTTTTGTTGTGAGCCACTCGAATTAACTACTTATCTCAAAAAAATTCTTCTATCCAGATCCACACAAGGCACGTAAGCATATTTCACTAATAAAAAATTGTGTCACTATTAAACTACCTAAGCTAAGGGAAAAGATGTCGAGTAATATTAATTGATGATAAAGTGTTTTTTTTTTACTTTTCAAATAAGAATAAATACAACATCCGTCCTTGTGGTTTACTCCAAAATCAAATAAGTTCTTAAATTAAAGTATAAAATTATTCACATTTGAAGGGACCCGGAAGGACTAAAGTCATGATGAATTTTAAACTTTATGGACCAATTTTATGAGTTTTAAAATTTAAGGACTTATTTGATTTTAGAGTAAACTACAAGGACTAATATTGTATTTATCTCTTTCAAATAAATAGTTAACTCCAGAGCAAAGAAAAAATTAATACTGAAAAATTAAAAAAATATAGTTAAATTATAGGAAGTGTCGGATAAGGACCTCATTAAATTATTATATTTTAATTACAAGCTATAGAATAAGCTAAAGTTAGAGAAATATTTTAAATGGGAGAAAGTGCTAATTAAATTGCTTTGAAGGGAGGAGGCCAACAATTATTAGAGAATTGACCACGTAGAGAATGGACTAATTAGGATCTCTTATAATTTCAAAAAGAGCTAGACATAATAAGTGAATCCTACACAATAGGTTGACTCTATTGTGAGATTCATGCTACTCAAATTTTTACACTAATAGCATTAAATAGTGTATGATCAATCTATTGTGTCTATCTCTCTCAAAATCGCGCCATAGAAATTAGGCTGAGAACTATAAAAATTAAATTAGGAAATTAGAGGACTGTTAGAGCCTAAAAGAAGTTTGGCTCATAGTACCTAACAGGTTAGAAGCCTAACAATTGGAGCTAGAAACCCAACTACTTTTTTTTTTGGGTACGTAAATGGTAAGTAGTTTCATTCATCCCAAAAACAAGATATACAGTAAGTCCGAAATAATTAAAAGGGTGATACAATAATCATTGGCATAGTAAAGTCACAATTAACCTAAAAGGGTTAGTCTAAGAGGGTATTCTGATAGGTATAATCTTTCTCCTTGCTATCTTCAATCCTGAGCTTTCCATTTAGACACTTTCTAAACTCAGAAAGAGAATCACTTGAGCCCAGCTCCGCCTGCCCTTTTGGCGGAGCGTGGAAAACGGGGTGAGACTTTTCATCGGGCATCGGTTATTGTGTGAGTGGAGAGTGTGTGTGAGTACACAGCTGAGATTAAAACAATAGAAATTTAATGGCTGAAATAATGTCACGTCATTTAATGAAACCAGCCCATGAAACCGACCCGGTTTCATTAAATGACGTGGTATTGTTTCACCCATTAGATTTCTATTATTTTAATCTCAGTCGTGTACTCACACACACTCTCCACTCACACAATAACTGGTGTCCCGTGCATGGTGAGGCAATAATAGCTCGGTTTGGCAGGATCTGAGATGATTGGGGACAGTTGGTTTTATTATTGCGTTGTTGTTGTAACCCAACAAACTTTTGTGCCGACGATTTGCTATTGGTTTCTCCCAAAGAAATGGTCACAACATCGACCCTTATATATTAGCACTACCTTTTATTAGTTATTCGATAATAAAAAAAAAGGTCTTCCATAATTGATGCACTTTTCTAGCGTAGTTGGGGTCCATCTCATTCTTTTGGTCATGATCACTCCCTTCTTTAGCCGCCTTATAAGTGAACCTCCCCAGTAACGCAGCGAATGTAACTAAGCGAGCTGGGGAGGGAGATCAGTTGGCTGGGGTGAGTACAAAGGAGTAAGGAAATGGAGGTTCAGAAGAAGAAGGGAGCTGAGATATTGTTGAATCATCTTGCATTCTTGGTGATGGTGATACTCCTTGACTCTTATTTCTGCGGTGCTGCTGTCCTTGTCAAGAGCAACTTCAGTTTCCGCTGCGATGGCCGCCTCGAGGAATGCCTGATCGAGGAGGACTTGGAGTTGGAGTTCCTGATGAACCCCTATGTGAGCCGGATTCTCCAAAATTCAGATCAGCACAGCTCCAAAGATCCTTCTAAGCCATTTTCGGGGCCTTGTGGGAACCATCAAGACCCTCAATATAGTAAGTGCATCGCTAAATTGGGAAACGGGGGAAACAGTCAATGTAAGTGCAAAGATATTTATGGCTGCAGGTGTTAACCCCAAAGATCCTTCTAAGCCATTTTCAAGCTCATGTGTTTTGTTTGTTTTAATGTATGCCATATATCTTACAATTCCTTCTAGGATTGTGATTGTATCTATATATGTAATGTGTCTTTTGTTGGAATAAATCATATATATATGTCCACGATTGTCGTAAAGGCCCGCATGCACATCAGCACATGGCTGTAATTAGAAACCTTACGCAATCGATCAAAAGATGCAGGTTGGCGGTTGCGGAGGAATTCTGCTTTAAAGCTTCCAGGAGTGACATATCCTCAGTAACAAGCCCTACAATATTATTGTACACACGAGGCCCTCCTTGACTTAATTCGGGTTTCAATTTTTTCTATATTGATCTGTCGAGGCAACGTCTAATGTTTAGGAGCTTTGCTAAGATGCGTATTAGAGGCTGTTGACAAATTAATCACGTCACTTATTGTCTGGGGTAGTGAGAGTTTCAGAGTTTAACCAAAAATGCAAAATTTAAGAATTATGTTCAAGTTTCTTTCAGAAAAAAATAATTCAGAGCTTTCTCCTTGGTATAGAAAAAAAAATATATCAATACAAAAAAAAACTGATATTGCGGCAGTCGCTAAAAATGCTGCTAAATACATCTTTATCCAACCCCAACCCCGCTTCCTCCTAGGTCCTCGCTGCTTCTTTCTCTGCTAAGTCTTTTACCACCACCACTACCCTCTCCTCTCGCTTTTTCGCCGCCTCAAAGCCCGGCAATTTCTGTTTTATATGCCACTACCCTCTCCACCCGCTGCTCCTCACGGTGGTCCCTCAGCGTGGCCTCCATCTCAGCTTGTTTCTTTGCAAATTCTTGCAAGTCTTTTTCTCTAGCTGCTGTCATCGCTTTTATCTCATCCCTTGCCTTTGCTAGCTGGTGTTGTAGATCAGTTGATAGTGTAGTCAAAGTTGATGAAGGTGGAGGCTTAACCGCGCGTCCTAATCCCCGAACATATCCCGACTTTTTGCCCAATATCTCGAAATATACTTCAATTTCAGTGTAAGTATTTCCTTTTAAATCACACTGGTGCTGGAAGGCATCCATCCATTCCTGAAAAAATGGTAATAATTACCAGAAACATTAAAGTAGATAAATATACATAAATTACATAAAGTAGATTAAAATGAAAGCGACTTACATAAATTTCTCTCGCTCCTTCTGAGGTCCAAATCCCATCTTTGTTTGTATAATTCTTTTTATACAGCTCTTCAGGATTGATATCGCCGCTTTCTTGAGTTTTCTATATGGCAATAGCATAAAATTATTGACGAAAATATCAATAAAGTCTAAAATTTAGTTCTTAACTAACCATGCAAGCTCGTGTGCGCTGGAAGGAACGCGAACCAGCAGCGTGGTTCACAGTCAACTTTGATCTATTCTTCTTATTTTGCTTGCTTCGTTTATGCGATATTTTAAGAAATTAAATATCAAATCAATTTAGGCAACGAGTTTCTTTAATCACGTACCAAAAATGGTTCGCTGGTGAACAGATCGCATAACTCCTTCCACTATTCTTCCGTGGTATCATGGTGCGGCTTCAGCAACGCAGCCTCTTTACTCGAGAACTTCTTGAAATGCGCATGCATCCGGTTGCGGTGCTTTCGACGTGCCGTCATCATAGTCTCGACCACCGTCCTCACGTCCTCCTGACGGTTGTAGTCAAGGTCGAAGTGGTCTTACATAAGTACGAAAACATACAATATTACAAGTGTTACGATCTGCTTATACAAAAATTATATGTTTACGAATTTAATCATACCAACACTCGATCCATAATGTACTCTTTCACTTCTAAAGGAACGTCGACCCACTTGTTAACGGAGATTGGAATCAGCCCTCGGACCAACATTCCAATAGAGTGGCAGCAGTGGAAGACACTCCTCCACACTCTCCATCCGGGATATGGTCCAATAGTTTTCCGGAACTGGACCCAGACCCAAGACTCTTCTCCAAACCGACCTCACGTGTCCTACCTTGCCCACGCTTAGAAGCTGATATCGCTACATAAATTAAATTAACAAAGTCAGTTAGTTAACTTAAAAAAATTGAAATATTCATTAGAATAATTTCTTACATGCACAACTACTAGGACAAGCTGGCGTGTTTTAACTCATGGCTTAATTTGCTCTCGGTGTTGGAGCGCTCAGGGTAGGGCACGAGATTGGACTCATACTAACCAGACTAACTGGACTATGCAACCGTCCAGAAGTAATTGAAGGAAATTTTTATCCACGCTTCATTTCACCATACAAGCTGTGACATAACAAAATAAATGATAAAGATATTGTAAAAGAAATAGTAACAGTAAAAATGTAAAAACTATTAAGCAAACATGATGGTTAAAAAGAAAATATACTTGAAGGAATTTATTAATCAGAATCTGGTTCTTATAGGTTATTGTCTGATGCCTCATTCTCAGTAGAATCGCTATCACTTTTGAATGAATCTTCGTCAGCACTTTCTTCGCTATTTTCTTCAATTTCTGATTCATCCCCCTCCGAAACATCATTACTATCTATACGTCTTTTTTCCGCCGATCAATTGCCTCAGAAGCTTCGATAATGTTTGGCGCAACGTCATCCCTCCGTAGTGGATTAATGTTAAATTGTCGGAAGTTTATAAACAAGTCATTGGCATCGTCCTCTTGATACGCTTCATTCACGATGGTTGCTCCCGATTCAACGTTTACGTCAACTTCACTGTCCGGATCTGGTCCGGAAATGTCATATGCATTTCTACACGACAACTTCTGCACGACTCGCCATGTAGGTCCATGTAGATTATCAACTAGATAAAACACTTGACTTGCTTGATTAGCCAATATAAATGGATCTTCTAAGTACCATCGCCGGGAAGTGTTTATGCTCTTAAAGTTCTCGTCGATATGAATTCCACGATGATCTCCGACGTCCCACCAATCATACTTAAATAAATATACTGTATTTCCCCGCAAGTATTGCATGACATAAATGTCTACAAGTCTCCCATAAAATTCTATTGGATTTCCCTCATATGTTCTCGGTACTACAATACCACTATTCTGAGTTCTCCGACGTTCTTCCCGTTGTACTGTATGATATCTATATCCGTTCATAACACATGCAGAATAACACATCACTCATGTATCAGGACCACATGCCAGTGAATACAATTCATCGATCGATGTACATGGATTTTGAGATCGTAATTTTTGAACCTACAAAAATATATTAGAAGTTCATTAAAAAAATACACGATATTAATTTTAATGACTTCTAAAAATAAGACTTACTCGCCCTAAGAACCAATCCGAAAATTGTTCCTCATGCATACGAGAAATGTTGGAAACTCCTTGCGCGTGAAGTTCGTCCATGTGTTCACTGTAACGATAAAGTTAATCAACAACTGTTTATCTTGGAAAAACATACATGTATATCTTTTTACTTAGTTTAAGTACACGCTGATGTCTTTGGAATTGTTCAGCACAAACCAGCGAGCTTTCTTGAACTTTGTTCGGTCTATGTCATGCCCTTTTGCAGCCCCTATCAATCTAATTCTCTGAGTGAACACATCCAATGACCTCTCTGGTACCTCAATTTCGCCGTCGGAATCGTAGTTTCGATCTCTGCGATTAAACACTGTTTCGACCCCTCGGAGGTATTGGGAACAAAATGTCGAACACTCATTCTCAATATACGCTTCTGTAATCGACCCTTCAGAACGAGACTTATTTTTCACATTCCTTTTCGAGCCACCCATCAACCGTTCAACTGGATACATCCATCTGTATTGTACGGGTCCAGCAAGCAATGCTTCGCGTGGTAAGTGGACAGCCAAATGCATCATCACTGTAAAAAAAATGGGTGGAAAAATCATTTCCAACTTGCATAAAATTATCCCGATATCTTCTGACATCCTCTGCAATACAGAAATCTTCAACGTACGAGAATACAACTCTCGAAAGAACAAGCATAATTCAGTCATTGCGCCACCCACATCTTCCTTCAACAACCCTCAGATCATCACTGGAAGAACCCTCTGCAAGAACACATGACAATCATGACTTTTCATTCCAGAAACTTTCAACTCATCTAGATTCACACAACGTGAAATCTCAGCTGCATAACCATCGGGGAACCTCACTTCTTTTAACCACTCACAGGCCCTCATTCGTTCTTCCTAAGTTAAAGTATACGTTGCTTGAGGCATCAATTCGACCCGACCGTCATACACCAAATGCAAGTCTTTTTTTACTCCCATTTCAGCTAAATCTCTACGTGCACCCACTAAATCTCTGGTCTTGAACTCGATATTCATCATTGTTCCGATCACGTTGTCACATATGTTCTTCTTGATGTGCATCACGTCCAAATTATGTCGTAACCCTAACGTACTCCAATACGACAGTTGGAAAAAGATGCTCTTTTGTCCAATTTAAACGTTCTGACGATTGTTTCTTCTTTCCCCTATTCTTCCCTGACGCTTTTCCAAAGATAGTCTTCCCGACATGCGTCAGTTCTTCCAATATATCCTCACCAGTTAACTCCTCTGGTGGAATTCTATGTTCTTCTTTCCCATCGAACGTATCCACGTCGTATCTCCATGCATGCCCCGATGTCAAATATCTCTTATGACTCATATAACACATTCTTCTCCCGTGCTTCAACCACTTATAGTCAGTGTCTAAATTACACGTTGGACATGCCAACTTCCTTTTGGTACTCCATCCAGATAAATTAGCATATGCTGGGAAATCATTTATGGTCCACATCAAAGCTGCATGCATCTTAAATGTCGTCCCATCTGAAGTGTCATGTGTCGAAGATATACATTTATATCATTTCCCGGTGACTTTCGACCCGGGATTAAAAGAGTCATCAGTGAAAATGAGACCTTCATACACCTCCATGGGGGTAAATTGTACGGAAAAACAATGATCGGCCAAATACTGTACGCATTGCTCATGTTTCCGAAAGGATTAAACCCGTCAGAAGCAAGAACAAGGCGAACGTTGCGGGCATCTTGAGCGAACCAACCATGGTCCTTATCAAAATTCTTCCAAACCAATGAATCTGCAAGATGCCTCAAACTCTCCCCGTCATCGACCCGTTTTTCCTTATGTCATCTCATGTCAATTGCTACATCTTTTGTGGTAAACAAATGTTTAAGTCTAGGGATTAAAGGAAAATGACGCAACACTTTCCTTGGACATCGATTGCGCAACTCATTTTCAAATTTCCAATGGGACACCCCACATACCGGAAAATTATCTAACTCACTGTTTTCCTTCCAAAACAACACACAATCATTCTGACATGCATGAATCTTATCATAACTAAACCCAAGACCCTTTCGCAATTGTTTCGCCTCGTAATACGATCTCGGTAACGTCTTCCCCTCTGGCAACGCCTCCTTAATCAACTGTAATATCATATCAAATGCCTTAATCAACGACTTATTCTCTGACTTCACATGCAACAACCGGGCCATAAATGAAAACTTACTAAACTTGGTACATCCAGGATACAATTCTTATTCTGCTTCTTCCCATAACTTATTAAGTGATGTTGAACCCTTCGATTGCGAACTAGAGGTTTCCTTATTATTAGGGTTCTCCGTTTCAACCCTCATCGGCCCACCATCTAATCCGGCACGAACATCAGTCAACATTTCCGTCATTCTATCAGAGTTATCTCCCTTTAAATCATCATCATTATATGGTAAACTCGCTCCGGACTCTTGACTCATATTTGAAGTAAGTTGAATACCCTCCCCGTGAAACACCCATGACTTATAGCTCACATCAAACCCATTAATGTAAATAGGATCTTCCATTTTATCCAACACTTGAAACACTACATTTCTGCACTTCCGACACGGACATCTGATCTGACCCCGAGAGTCTACACAAGAAGCAGCCATACTGACAAACCTACGTACCCCCTCCGCATATTTTTCACCAAACCTATTTTTCTCGTAAATCCAACTCTTATCCATCGCCACCAATCTAAAAAAGTACACCAATTAAGTAATTCGTAAACACCCACGTAAGAATTAAGCATATCCCTCAAATAAACTCAAACATAACAAGTAAAAAACACTCCAATATTCACCTTTTTATGCTTCTCAAACTCCATGATTTATTTTCAGAACTCAAGCACTTCAATAATCAAACATTCAATATATAGCTCAATACTACACATGTATCAATTATAAAAACAAACACTCAAAACATCATAATGCAGCGATCTGACCAAAACACGCGATCGATCGTTACTATAGACGATCGATTGATGTTCAATACCGATTGATCGTCTAAAAATATACGATCGATCGCCTAACTTTCAACTAACGAACGATCCATCGTCATCACATAGACGATCAATCGGCAAAACCACCATCTAATAGACTATCAATCGTCAGAAACAAGCGATCGATCGTGACAAACTCAGATCGAAAACACAACTTTTCAGGCCTCCCCACACTCAAATCTAAGTCCAAAACACTCACAAATCATTCTCATGCAATTCTAATTCTAATATACATATTAATAATACTCTAATAAGCTCTAATCATCACAAATCCATTCCACAATACCCACAAATGGACAAATATTAAAAACATCAAATAACCAACCAAATCATTCATAAATCGTAGTGTATGTTGATTCCATTACTTCTTGCACGAAATGTAGACCAAAACGAATCAATTTCACACCAAAATCTCACAAATGTCGCCCAAATTTTCCAATATTCACCCGGTTAAAAAATCAATGAATTTGAACTTGGGCTTAACATGCACTTCTAAAAAATATCACAACTAAAAGGACGGTGTTTTGGGCAAATTTTTTGAGCCAAGTAGGGAGCTTCCGCGACTCTCCTCTTCTCCTTGCAGTTAGGGCTGTTCAGTGCCACCGGAAAATTCCGGTGGCACCGGCCCCGGCCCCAGCACCGGGAACCCGGGGGACCAGGAAACCGGTGTAGGTGCCGGTGCCTCATTTTGGGGGAAACCCGGGGGTATTTCCGGGGGACCGGGAACCGGGTTTCCCCTTTTTTTTTTCGTTTTTCAGCAAATCCCCCCCCGCATCACCCCCCTCCCCCCACTCCCCATTTTCATTTCCCCATTCATACCCTAAATCTGCAAATCCCCTGCAGTGCAGAAGACATTCCGTTTTTTGGTTTGAGGAAGAAGCTGAAAAAGGCGGAGGAGATAGTGAGGGAGGAGTTCGAAGCGGCGGAGAAGGGAGTCGAATCAGTGGAGAAAGGAATCGAAACGGCAGAGAAGGGACTAGTGTCTACGGAGAAGGGGATTGAAACGGCAGTGAGCTTCGGGGTTATGTTGTGCAGGGAGAAGGGTCTCCAATTGTTCTTATTCATGGGTTTGGTGCTTCAGCATTTCACTGGAGGTTAGTTCTTTCACTCCTTTGGACGCCTACAGTTCCACATTCCGTTAACCCCTGTGTCGATTTAAGCGACTCTTTGCAGCGGCATGTGATTGCCTCCAACTTTTTGGACCCTACTTCGGAGTATATGTGTCCTTGTGTGTGTGAGTGGTAGGTGAGAGATAGAGCGTTATGGCTTTTAAATCTATCGCTTATGTTTTTGTTCGGCTATGATGCTGATTTGATTGACCTCAGAGGCTCAGAGGTGTGCTGTAAATTCTCTCTCTCATTCATATGTGCAGGTACAACATACCTGAGTTGGCCAAAAGATACAAGGTTTATGCCATAGACTTGTTAGGCTTCGGGTGGAGTGACAAGGCACTTATCGAGTATGATGCCCTGGTATGGAGGGATCAAGTTGAGGACTTCTTGAAGGAAGTAGCGAAGGAACCCGCAGTTTTAGTTGGAAACAAGTAAGGGCCAAGAATAGGTGGCTATTTTTTGCCATTTCGTTTCGTTTACACAGGAAATTTTGTCATGTCTTGATCTCTTCAGTTTGGGGATCACCATTTTTTGCCACTTGAAATGCTCGTTCCCTTATGCCTCTTTGAATGAGGAAAGGGAGGATGGCTAACAAAATATTCTGGATACTACTGTAAATAACCATTGCCTGTGGATTCCTGCATTAATATATGGTTAAATTTAAGCTAACCTCTTTTATGTCTTTGTTTCTTTTCTTCTTACCTTAAGCCAAATGAATTATGTGTTGTACATAAATGGGCATGAGTCCTCACATCGTAAGAATTTTGGGAAAAACAAAACACTTCCAATCTCTGTCTTGCAATTATTCATACTTGACTGTGGTTTGGATGATTTTCCTTTAAGTTGCCATACAAAATGGTAATTACATAAATCGTGGCAATTTTTCAGCCTTGGAGGCTTTACTGCTTTGGTTGCAGCGGCGGGGTTGCCAGAGCAAGTTGTTGGAGTTGCACTACTAAATTCTGCTAGACAGTTTGGAAATGCAAATAGCAAAACTGATGAGTCTGAAGAAACACTGATACAGAAGTTTGTCACAAAGCCACTGAAGGAAATTTTCCAGCGTATAGTTCTTGGGTTTTTATTCTGGCAATCAAAGCAACCAGCTCACATTGAATCTGTCTTGAAGAGTATATGTCTCTTGCTATCTAATCTTTCATTTCAAAGCTTAATAGTTATTTGAGCAGCTTAAGATTCATCTTTGTTAAGCTTATAAAAATCTTGATCTTCTAGCACGCCATGTGGTAATTGCTGATTACATGTTGAAATTGCTGAAGAGAGTGCAAAGAAATCTCTTAATTTCCATCAACTTAGCTGATTACATAGTTTTCAAAAAAGAAATCTCTTAATTTCCATCAAAGAAATCTCTTGAAGCTGTATAATATTAGTAGTAGCATAACCTATTTTTTTGAAGCTGATACTTCATCTTGGTATTCATTTGAAGCTGATACTTCATCTTGGTATTAGATCTTACAGCAGTCTCAAGAACTATTTTTTTGCAACTTGAATTCCAGTTTTTTTGCATGCTCTATTCTCTGTCTTTTCTTTTCTTGTATTATTTTTCCTTGAATGTCAATTACATTACAATGGGCCAAATGCGTAATATGCTAAAAAAAATTGTCTAATATGAATGCAGGATAACCGGAAACCGCCACCGCTAAGGGCCGGTTTTTGCTCTTCACGGTGTAGGTGGCAATTTTTTGAAAACCGGTCTACCCGATGTAGGTGCCGGTTTTGGCCAAAACCGGCTTGTACAGCCCTACTTGCAGTGGGTGTATTTTTTCCTTTCACCCACAGCCTTTGCGCATTCTCGCATTTCAAGCTCGATATACGTCGATCGATCGGTTTATATGACGATCGATCACCTCGTCAGCGTCAAAAATCCCGCTCAAATTTCACCGATTGATCGTGTAAAATTGAGCGATCGATCGTCCTCTAAGTATAATACGACGACGCATGCATTACATAATAACGATCCGTCAATAGCAAAATATTAAACGACACCGTTATACACCAATCGATCGCCTCGTCAGCATGAAAACCCGCTCAAATTTCACCGATGGATCGTGTGAAATGAGCGATCAATCGTTGTGTCAGTATAAAACGACGACGCATGCATTACAAACTAATGATCCATCAATAGGAAAATATTAAACGACACTGTTATATACCGATCGATCGTCTCGTCAGCATGAAAATCTCGCTCAAATTTCACCGATGGATCGTGTAAAATGAGCGATCGATCGTCCTATCTGTTTAAACGACGACGCATGCATTACAAACTAACGATCCATCAGTTGCAAAATATTAAACGATACCGTTATGTCCCGATCGATCGCATTACTACGCGATCAATCAGGGTCCTAATTATAAAAAAATCAGATTTTACCCAAAAAAATGACTTAATTATTAAAATTAAATTACTAATAATGTCATCTTAATACATAATTCATTCTTATGACTTGTAATCATGTGTTAAATAAGCGTTATGTCACTAGTTTCTAACATTTTAATACTTAACTCATACTAACAAGTGCACTCTTCATCTATAATGCAACATGTAAAACTTATACATTCTTTCCTAAATATGAATTATATGTACGTGATATATTGTTATGTAATCTAAATATATTATAACACACTTTGTTAATATATATTTTTATATTTATAATCATTTAAACTCACATTATAATAAAATGAAGATAAAATGTAACGATCGATCGAAGGAAGTAGCGATCGATCGTATATAAGACCAAAACGACGACGGATAATACCGATGGATCGCTACATACCAGAGATCGATCGTTACGGATGTATGAAACGACGACGCATGCATGATATACAAACGATCCATCGGTAGTAAAATATTAAACGACATCGTTTCAACACGATCGATCGTTAAGTGACCCATTACGCGACGTGTTGCGTCGATGAATCGTCTTAAAAGAACGATCGATCGTCAAGTCTGTATAAAACGAAGACGCATGCATTTCATTCTAACGATCCATTGGTATCCTTTAGAAGCGATCGATCGGTGACCTAATTATAAAAAAAACATAATTTTCCTTAACAATTGACTTAATTATTAAAATTAAATTACTACTAATGTCATCTTAATACAAAAATAATAATATTGGTCACAAATTATATAATTTTATATTTCTAATCATTTAAACTCACATTATATAATTAATAAATAGTAATATTGGTCACATTATTAAATTCTTATATTACTTATTTGATCAACTACTTATTTCGTTACTTTCGCCGACCAAAGGGTATATTGGTCATTTTAAGTATATAAGTGTATATGTCATGATATACAAATAAAAAACAATTAAAATGTAATCAAAGTTATTACATTTTCACAGATAAACACAAATGTCTCAAATATATAACTAAAACCAAAAATCTAAATGTATGTTCGAAATAGATAAAAAAACAAAATAAAAATACATTAACGTGCAATAGCATCGCAGAAAGTGTCCAAGTCATCAGGAATATCTCCGGGAATAATAGGTGGCTCTGCCTCCGTCTTGAAGCTCGCTGACGTCTGACATATGAGTCACGACCGACTTGTTGCGTAGCATTGTCACAGTGCACTCCTCATTGAAGGCGGTCCGGAGATCTTTCTCCTCCTCTAACGATTGCACCTGCCGCTCAAGAGGTTATATAGCGGCCTTCACAGTCGCGCTGACACGGCTGTCAAGGTCCAAAAATAGCTGGGCCACCCAGGGAGGGGGCACTGCAGGTGCTCTCGGCTCGAGAGGTACCTCTGACGCTGATGTAGAAGGTCGTGCTGCCACCTCTGCGGCCGCTGCTGCTCTACGAGCAAACCGTAGAGTCAATGCCTCCTCCTGCCCCCTGCTCCTGGACAGAGTGAACTTGTTCAGCGCACTCTTAACCCCCTTACGAGTATCCTCAGCAGTGATCATAACACCCCAGACCGGGTTCCCAAGCTTCATACCACCTAAAACTGGGTGACGGGTCTCTTTTCTTTTTGGATAGAATCCCCGGTATAACCAAAAGCTTAGTTTGGTCTCTCCTCCATATTGTCGAAGCCCTGATAGATATTCTGGCAAGTTTCCTCACATAAAGACAGTTTAGGTTGTAACTCTTTAATATTATAAATAAACTAAAGAGCCTGTTAATGCACCTCGCGGCATTAGGCATTGCACTTTGACTGCTCACTTGATTGTTGATTGTGTGCCTGGTGCTTTATGATAATTCAACTGCTTGAATCTGACATTGGGGGTTTCTAATTATTTTGAAGTTTGGTATTGCCACTAGAATTTATTTATTTATTTTTTGGGTAAGTTATTTCCACTAGAATTGCCAGAGTTTGAGGCTTAATTATACAACGGGTCCTTGTGATTTTGGTTCGTCACATATATAGGCCTTTGGGTATTAAAATCGACAAATAAGTCCTTGCGATAACTATTTTGAAAAATGTCAATCCCTCCATCCCCGAGCTTTAAAGTTTAAACCACTAATGAAAAAAATGATGATGTGCTGTTATAGAACCATGTCACCGCCCATCCATGTTGGACATGTATTAAAAATAAAAATAAGTAAATCAGAAATCAAAACTAATAATAGCATATAAAACAAAATAAATAGAATTCTAAAAATCGAAAATAAAATGAGAATATAAATTTAAAAATTAAAGGGTGCCACGGTTTCCTTTTAAAAAAAACTTTTTTACTTTGTGAGATTTTGTTATTTTATCTCATTTTTTGCTGTTTATATTCGCTTTATTTTTTTTAGATTTTATGCTTATTTATTATATTAAACATTTATGTGGTGATGTGGCATAATTGTTCTTACCTGCCTGGACTGATGTGCATATATGAAACTTATCCTGATCTAGTTGGATATTGTGTGACCTATTAACACCAGCCCAAGTATTTTCCAGTAGGTCAGTAACGACTAATTAATGGAAGCAGATATTTTTTAATTTAGTGACTCATGAATTTATTTGTCAATTTTGGTATAAAAAAATATATTTATAACGAGATAAAACACACGAAATTGTGGTGTAATTGAGATCCAGCGCTCCATATTAGGTGGTGTTTGTTTGTGGAAATTCTGAGGTTGTGAAAATTTTGAGTATTGGAGTCTGTTAAAGTAAAGATATTTTATGAGAATTGGTAACAAAGTGTGAAGAAATAGAAGATTTAAATAAATATTATAATAATAATAAATTATTTAATGAAGAAAAAATATTATTTAATAATTTTTTAATATTAACCCCAGTGATATGTCTTTTTTTTCCTTTCCTTTTCCATGTTGTAAAACCATGATCCATCTACGAGATAAATGACGTCATTCGTCGTCCCATCAGATGGATCCGATGATCCCACCTTACAGGAATGAAGTCACTGGTCACAGCCATTAGACTGTGCCGATATTAGAACATTTCCCTTGCTGTACATATATAGCTAGCCCCCTATAAAGTATAAAAGGATCAATTCCTAACCTTAATCAGTTTCCTCATGGGGCTGCTCTCGGACTGATCACTGAACGGGATTCAGGGGCGCACGAAAGACTGAAGTTTCAAAACGACGTCGGTCTCGTTCATGGTGAACTCCCCGGTCCCCAGAAACAGAGACTTTTGACAAGTGACAGTTTAGAATTTTTTTTTCCTTGATCGAAACTCTGCAATCAATCAAAGCCCTAAAACTACAGTCGGATCGGTACTTAAAGAAGGAGAAAAGAAAGCGGAAAAGAATTGCTCTCAGAATGCCTCAGGTGAAGATAATAGCGAAAAATTTCATGGACATGGTGGCCTCCTTGCCAGCCATGAAGCTCGACAAGCTCTACGAGAATTCATTTATCTGTGAAGCCATTCTCAGGTCCAGGCTTTATGGTTTAGTCTTATACCATGCTCTTTACCTACGCTCGTTTCGTTTCAAAAAAGGCACAGAAAACAATCGCTGTCGTTTGAATACTGTGTCATTACGTATAATTCATCATATTCTTGGCTGTTACTGGAACACTTTTGTTGTACTTAGTGAGAGAGAGAGAGAGATTCTTTGTTTTTGTGGCTTTCTTATTTTCTAATTCAGCATTAACGTTAGGTGTTTTGTGTTCTAAATTTGTACAATTAATATTATATTTTCGCTTTTCTAATATGCTGGCCATAAATGCTAAATTAGAAAACTACAGTCATTCATTATGGGAATTACTATTCCAATTAAATTTAACGGTGGGGGCTGAAGCTTAATTATCTGTGAGCACGGCAGTAGCATTAAGTATGACTTGGAGCAATAAAACTCAGGAAGCATTCATATATGTTGCTGCCCAGGATCGAACTGGGGACCTTTAGTGTGTAAGACTAACGTGATAACCACTACACCACAGCAACACCTTTTCTCTGTTTACTCACTATCTGTATCACTTTATATAGAGTTTTAAACATCATATCACTTGAATTCTCCTCTCCCCGACAAAGGTAAAGAAGGGACGCAATTTCGCTCCACCTCAGGACAAAAGATCTCTATGTCAGTACTCGTCCGAGTCCCAGCATGGGAAGCCTATCGGGCCAACCTATAAAATGGCATCAGAGACAGTTTCGACGAAATTTCCTTTGCCCCTCATGATTACTGCGCTAAGCTTTTTGAGACCCAATTAATCTTCGCCAGAAAGAACACATATCTCCTAGTACTTATTCTTCTTTCAAAAAAACATACCCCACTTTGTCGGACCAAAAAGTTGTACTAGGCTTGGTGGAATGGAGCCTTTTTTGTGTGGAGGTTAATATTTTTTTGTCTTTCGGAAGAGTATTTTCTAGTTAAGAGTATTTTATGTCTCACTCAGAGGCGGACAATGAATGTGCCACATCTGCCATACGAAATTGCCTACATATTAATTAAGTCTTTGGAAAACCATAGTCCTTAATATTGATCAGAAACAAGCCGTCCTTATCTGCTTTGAGTAGGCTAAAAGTTTCTAATTTGACGTGAGGCCGGCCGGCTGTAAACTTGCAAATACTGGGTTCCTCGCTTTCTCCAGGTCTCTGGAAAATTTGCTGGGTCGTTACAATGGGAAGACTTGCAAAGAGCTGCCTACGCTCATTGCTGAAAGTCTCGAACTCGGTCATGGGAATCGTTGGGATCGCGATGATTCTATACAGTTTTTGGATGATGAGAGTTTGGCAGAGAGAAATGGACGGTTCATCTTCACATATAGCTTTTAACGCTACTGATCCATGGTAAGCTGGCAGTTCTTAGTCATTCTAAAGTTCCTGCATATGTCTTGTCTCTTGGCCTCGGCAATTTCTACAATTGATCATTTGTTTTGAATCCTGTTGAAATTGCAGGTTCATATGTACTTTCCTCGGGATGGGTATTACCCTCTGTGTGATAACTTGCCTCGGCCATATTGCTGCCCAGAGTGCTCATGCTTATTGCCTTTCATGTGTATCCTTCTCAGTTGCTTTGTTTGCTGCACATCTGTTTGGAAAATTCTGCAACATGTTTTACCACTCTCAGGCTAGCTCCCATATGAGTCTTCAATGTTGGTAGCCTTAAATCGACAAATTAAGTATTTGGTGATCACGACTTTGCTTCTCCTATTGGAGACTTCAATGGCAGCAGATATACTCCTAAATTCGGACTGGGAGAAGGTGATGTCATCTTGATTAATCTCCCTACTTTCCTCCATGCATATTTATTTCCGTATTTGACATGTAAACTTTGTTTCTAATTATCTTGAACTGCTATATATGGAACACTCTTTTCAGGATTTACCTGAGGATCCAACCGGGAGGTTACATGATTTCGAAGATTTTGTGAAGTCAAACTTCGACATTTTCCAATGGATAGGTTTATTGATCATCTTAGCACAGGTACGTAATTTGGAGCTTCCTGGGTTTGTGAAGGGAAAATTGAAAACAGTATATGGTTCTAATTCTTCCTAAGTAGGTGCCCTTACAATACTTGTTGCCTAGGGTTTTATGGAATTTTAAAAATATGCCTCTATTTCTTGAATAGACAAATTACAGTCTGAGTTTAGGCCAAGCTTGCAAAATCACGTCCTTCGTAACATTTTCGTCCAGTTTTTTAACGAAATTGATGACATTGCACGCCAAGTTTCAATATATGGTCATGTAGCATATTATGTCTTAAAAATGAATAAAAAATTATAATTATTATAACAAACTAAATAAAAAATAAAATTCACACAAGTCATAAATTAAATCATAAAAATATATTATAATTTATTTATAAGATACCTAACATGTCACATAATCATATATATTGACACTTGGCGTGCACGTCATCAATTTCATTAGAAATCAAGACAAAAATGTGCTGGAAGTGTAGTCTAAATACAGACAGTGATTTATCAATTCTAGAAATCTACGCAGTTTTATTTTTAATACCTCATTAAAACCTAAGTAATAATTTTTAAATTTCCATTAACAGAAAAAAAACATTGAACATACTACCAAGCAACTTGGGACCTCTTTTTTGTGTGTACCATTCATGCCAAGCTTGTTCAAACGACATAGCTGGAGTAATTTCCTTAGTGAGGGTCTGGACCTGACTGTAAACAGTACATTTCCTCCGTCTCTGCAGGGACTCTCAATTCTGTTGACAGTGGCGCTGCGAAATATTGGGCCAAATCAAAGATCTTATTATAATTATGATAGCGACGAGGATTATGCTCCAGAAAGGCTTCCGCTCGTGGATAATAAAGTTCAACCCCCACCGTACATTAAGGTTATAGATGACCCTCGCTTTGCCACCACCAACACCACCTGGAATGTAAGTTTTCCTTCCCAACTTCCATCGTTCATGGAAGGAACGTTAAGGTTATATATGATGTTCTTTTCCTTTCCTTTTGTGTTCTCCACTGATTTCCTTCTCAGGCGGCGAGCAAGTGAAGAGAGCAGTGTGAAATTTTACCTAACGGGGCATCTGGATGTCCTCAGCAATTATGAGTTTGATGCTGAATTTGATGTTTACATGGAAAAAAAGGGGTTTTCTTTGATTCCTTCGTTTTCTGTTCTTTTTTTAAATGTATGACTTCCTAATTATTATGGATTTCTACCTCTCTTTTTATTGTTTATCTTCTTCTTTTTCATATGAAAAAAAATACAAGGGGGAGTCGTCTCCTCAATATAAGAGTTAAAACCAGTAGGAGATCGCTTAGTGCTATGAATGCACATTATGCTCATGTACGTGTGTTCTGTATGAGAGTGAGAGAGAGAGAGAGAGAGAGAGAGTAATGGAGTAATATAAATATAACTCACGTCTTACCAACATAAATCAATAAACAACACTTCCGTATTGTAAATGAATAAACAAACTACTACCTCCTTTCAAGCCTAAAACTGCAGCACACTTCAAAAATGTTACACAAAGTAGCAAATTAAGAGTAACCATTACATATCCAGGCAAGGAGAACAAAAATATGATAAGAGTGAGATAAACAAAACATCTAGTCAGATTTCTTTTCCATTCTCTTCATTCGGCTAAACGGCCCGACTGCTCGGTCCATAATATACATATAAATAACCTGGCTCCATGATTTATATGATGCTAAACCCTCATAGAACTCTGGTGCAATCTCCTTCACCTTATGGAGCTTGCTCCCAGGAATTCTGGGGAAATCATGGTGCTCGTTGTGGTACCCCACACTCCATGTCATAAGGTTCAGGGGGCCGTAATAAGAATATGTCTCCTGGTCAGGTTCGAAGACATAATGTTCCGAAATGAAGTGACCAGCCATTGGGTGCATCCCACCCCCAACGAACGTGGAAAGGATCATATAGGCCAAAGATTTCCAGCCCCAAAAGTAAACCATGGCTGCATCAAGGGCTATCTGAACAAATAAGTTCGTGAATTCCCAAAGACCAGGAGGCTTTGGTTTCAGAAATAGCGGCCGGAAAGCATAGAAGAAGAGTTGGAGGATGACCCATATGCTTTTAGCAACAACATTTGTGACAAAATGGCCTTCCGTACGGCTTGGAATATCCATATCAATGCCATCTACTCCTTGGTACCGATGATGCTCGAGGTGATATTTTTGAAAAGTGACAGACATGGGTACACCAATAGGGAGGTTAGCGAAAATCCCAAGCCAACGGTTGTAGACTGGAATTGAGAAGGCAAGATTGTGGCTGAGCTCATGGATGGCTAAGAACAGGTTGTGGTTGAGAAAAGAGCCAAAGAAGTAGGCTATTGCCAGTATCTTCAGCCAACCAGCATCACGGAGCAAAGTAGCAGTCCATAGCTGAAGCATAACAACAACAGAAATCTGCAGCACCACAATTACAAAGAAATGAAACATAAACTTCTGATAACCAAAAAAATAGCTTATATGGTCATGTAAGTCTCAATAGAATATAGATCAGAACAACCACCATATAAAACAACTACTAACAACATAATCCAAATAAGAGAGGCAGAAAAACTCCCTTTGGTTCACCAAAGAAACTAGGTTTCAAAACAAAGTTGTGATGTTCTTCATAGTAGTTTAACACGTAACTTTGAAATCTGCTCCAACGCAAGTTGAGCCAATTTCGATATCCAGTGGAACAATATTGCCAATAATTTTCCATATTTCATGTGTCTTGCTGCATACGCATGGGAATTAGGAGGGTGTACCAAGGAAAGAATGCTGTAAAGTTCAGATACATGATAAAACAAGACTGTTGCCGGACAATATAGCTTTTGAAATTTCTATACAGCTTCAAAGGCATGAAGAAGGCTTAGAGGAATGCGTGTGTAGCACTGTCAATAATATTGTCATCTTTAAGCCAGGCACAACTCATTCAAAGACAATTCCCCTTCTCTTAAGTATGTAAGAAAAGCCTCCTGTTTCCAAATCCCATGGTATTTCCTAAAAGTGCCAGTTGTTCAGATGTTTATCACTCTAACAGCCACATCTGTGATAGAACAATCAACAAACTAAAGAAAAAATTGCACAAGCAAACAAATAAAACCAGCACTCAACTGGCCCAATGAAGAATAGAAATATCGAAAAATGTGATGAAGGGGAGGGGAGGACTTTAAAAGTTAGAAATAGAAATGTACCTAATAAGTATTCCGTAGACCGGATGAAACACTGGATTTGGACTTTAAATACATAAGAAATTCAAACCAAATTGTCCACAGATTGGAGACAATGGTAGTCCTCCTAAAGTCCTCAACATGAAATCCGCAAGATCAAGCATATAGCTTATTTTGAAAAACAGAAGTTCTCAGACAGCAAAAGGGACTCTAACCAAAGTATAATCTCCAGTAAGACAAGTGTACTAATTCAAATCAACTGCGAACTGATTTATGAAAACAGATCCAAATTTACTCGCTCAAACAAATGCTGACTCAGAAATTTCATCAACAATTAAGTGCACATAGATTTAACCGGCACCGGGAATAGCTAATAATAAATTCTCGTATAATCCAGTGAAATATAGTTCTAACCGAGCGCAGCCGTGATGAATAAGACAGATATCATGGCATAGGAAACGAAACCCAGACGTCCATTTTTCTTTTTCTAAAGTTGGTATGAACAAATGTTGGGCCAAACCGCATCCGTCATCCCAATTAAATTCAAGCGTTAACCCACATTGTATCAGATCCAAACCCGACGAAAACATCCCATCCAATCGTCAAGAAGTTATCACAAAATCGCGTACATCATTCATATGAATGCGAAATACGCACAGGAAAAATACTGAGAGAAAGAAAGAGCAGGAAAAAGGACCTTGAGGAAAGCCCAGCGGTCGGGACCAAAGAGGTCCTTGATCTGAGGATGCTTAGATAGAATCTCGCGGCGCCTCGAAGCGTGGGGCTCGTCCGTGTACGACCAGAAGAAGTCAGTGGCCATTACTCCTTCCTCCGCCTCTTCCCCTCTGACCCCCATTCTTCTCCTTTCTACAAAACGTTTCTTTTCTTTGCTCTGGAAGTTTATTGTATTATAGCAGTTCTGGGCAAAAAATAAAACAGAGAATACGAAAGTACCAGAACTTGAACGTGAATGTGTAGCCGAAAGCGAATGAGAATTAGCTGTGAGATCGTGACTGTGAGGACTAACTTTAGAGGGGAGCGTTTCGTGTGGACCCTGTTGCCTGTTGGTGCTCGTAAGGATTTACGTGCTCTTTTGGATTTTTTCTTGTTTTATGTTTTTCACAGGTCGGCTCTGTTAACAGCTCACAAAATATCTATTTTTATGTGTTGGGAAATTCAGAGTCAAATTTAAAATTTAAATGGAGTTATATTTTTGTATCTGAAGTATTGAGTATTGAAAATTTTGAAAAGATATATTTTAAAGATAAATAAGTCTTTTCCTCCGATCCAATTAACATTGTAATCAACTTTCTTTTGTGACTCCTTAGAACTCAGGTCCGGCCCAATCCTGAAATACAAATCACGGCTTACTAGACCGATCCCACAACTCAGGGAACAGATAAGTTAAGAACTCGCCCAATAACAGAAAAATTCATCCCACATCCTTGAGACTCGAACTTAGTAATGAGCCCCAAGGATGATGTCTCTCCTAACCACTGAACTATCACTCTTGAGAGTTAGTTAGTACTCAGTATTTAATAGAGAATAAGTCCTACAATATTTAATGTATGCTATTTTTCTTTTTTTTTATTGAATCATCCCATTGGAACAATAAATTAAAGAAAATCTCAATTATTTAACGACCATGTTTTTAGCTTAGTTAACTTTAAGTCAATGCTCTTTGAAGCAAGACTGCAAAGAGGCAGATGAGGACACATCTATTAAACCGCATACTAAAACATCAATTTTCGGTATCTTATATTGATACAGATGTCAAAGAAGAAAAGCAAAAATAATGAAGGCTTGCGTGGTGACAGGTAGGCCATTCTCGTGGTACGTAGTAAAAAATTCAAATTTGAATAGGGAAAAACAAAGATTATAGAGTAGAATCTGCTGCATGATCAGAGGAGCCAAACCATCCTAATTCCTATGATCTGCATGGAGGAAACCACTACGGCTCGCAAGGGAGCTGATGTGATTACAATTTCACTAATTATTGGACGTATGTTTCCTGATAGCAGTCGTCTGTTGATGCCCAAGCGTTTTGTGCCGGCCTAAATTGTTTGGAAATAACGTCTCCTTCAAAACATTCTTGTACCATCAGCAATATGCGCAGCAGTGTGGGTATATTCCCACATGAAGAAGGGAACTCCCCACTTCTTTTTTATTTTATTTAAAATTCCCCGCATACTTTTTCGTTTCACAATCCATGCAGCGATTGGCCGCGTATGGAGCTCACAGGTTTCCGGCCTGTCTCGATCAGACAAACACTGAGATCATTGCAACCAAGCCCTAAAGGCATTCACCTTGAAGCTCGCTAGGAGATTCCCATTGAGCAACTCGAGCAGTCAGTCAATAAGAACTATCAAACAGAAAAGGTTATTTGCCAAGAAAAAAAAAACAAAAAAGGTTATTTTGAAATGCCTCTTTATAAGCAAACTCCAAGCTGTACAAGCATGTACAAATGTGGTAGATACAATTGATTGGACCCTTCAAATTAGACTCTCACTTCACCCACCAGCCTATGATAACGCAGGCTGGGTTCCTCTGACCAGAAGCGGGAAGAAAACACTGCAACTTTAGCTGATCTACATTGGCCAAATAAATTTTGGCCCTTATGCCCACAAGGGCGGCGGGCTCGAGTTTAGACTGCACTAATCAAATCACCTTAGGTGAGAATCATAAGTGTCAAAAAGGGTATCGAGCACAATCAAAGGCAACTTATCTATATACATGAAGAGTCTTCTAAGATTCTCCCTCGTTACCGTCGCCATGTCAACTATGTCCCTGCTGTCAGTGAATATCAACAGATCACATGAGTTCACTCTCTTAAGACTGTCACGACAAAAGGGGCATGATTGCGATCTTGATCGCCTGCATTAAATTGCAAGAGATTGTTACCTATTATGAGCAAACGCTATAAAACAATCAAAGATTTACACCATGGGTCAATGGAAAATATCTAGACAGCTCCAACTCAGTCTGGGATACCCAAGAAGTTCATTACAAGCACATAAACGACAAACAACATTATTCACATAAATCATATGTTTTGACAAACAACTATTGCAACATGCAAGTAAATCCACGACAACATGCAGCCTCAGCCTCGTGGTGCAAACAACATTATTCATATAAATCATATGTTTTGGTCCAATCTCCAGATCTCATAACCAAAGAACTAGAAGTTAAACATTTTTTTTATAAGAACCAGAAGTTAAACATTTTTTTTATAAGAACTAGAAGTTAAACATAAACGTTATATGCGGATAATCCCCAAACTCCCTCTACCTCTACAATAAATATATGTACAAATTTAAAGTAACAAGTCTCAAAGGTTTCCAACCAAAATCACCAGTATTGATTGGGACAATGACCCCCTTGAAAAGTGAAAGTATATCATAAGGCATGTAACAATGCACGATCATCAAAATGTCACTTCAAATTTTGGGGATAGGACAACTTTGCAATAGCGAAAGATGGAAAGGTGGATTGTTATTCTACAGCAGCGTTGGTCAAATCTACTACAACATGAAATAGAGTAGCACAGCACATGTAACGCACTAGAATGCTTAGTGCATAGTTTCTGCATTTCGGTTCAGCCACATATAGTGATAGCATCATTTCATGAAAACTAATCCTTAGAAAACAAGTTCAACTTGGGTAGTATTAGTCAATTTTACCTCTCCACTATTCCCACAAGTGTCCACACTAGGGAACAATAATCCTGTCTCTGCAATCAGGAAGCTCCTAAACGAAAACATGAAATTGCGAAAGGACATCTTTCCCATTGAAAGACGATATAAATGATCCACCAAATTTTACAATAATGCCAACAATAATTTGTCTACTGCAAAGTAACCCTCATCAAGTCGCAGTCTTCCAAGGGGAACTTTTAAGAGTAATTAACCAAATGCATAGATCTAATATCCCCTCCATAACAGAGTAGCTGTGGTACTTCTAAGCAGTAGCAAAATCATCAAGAGTATCAAGAAGCAATTATCAGTGTCATGCCCGTATTATTCTCAAACTTTAACCCCTATTGCCCAAACTTCAACCCACCTTCCGTGTCCCAGCTAAGGACATTTTAGGAGGATTATATAGTTTAGTCTCTCTCATCAAAGTGCATGCCCCTCAGAAGTTGCATCAAATCCGGACAGTACATAAAAGTTTTTCGTGGCTGTCTTCCTTGGTACTCTTTTCCCGTTGAACCCACACCGAATAAGCAATTCCAATAACCAATGACCGCTTTTCCCATCAACCAATAAACTTGAACTCTGGTACCTTACAGGTCCAAAATTGATGCGAGCCACAGTTCCAACAGAAGCATTATGCTCAACATGTTACCAAGTTTTATCTTTCACACACAATCTTGAAGCATTAAAAACATCACAGGGAACAGCTATATTCACTTTCACAACTTAGAATAAGAAAAAAAGCATCATAGAATCAAGAGTAGATTTCCCAATAGAACGGAGTACATTTCCCAATAGAATTCCGTTAAATCTCTACCAAAAGTAAATGACGAAAATACAACAGAAGTTCAATGATCTTAACTCCTGGCATCCTATGTCATCCAAGCTCGCATAAATATTGCCAAAAAGATGACCTACAGGTCCCAATGATCAACGACTACTACAACTCACACTACAGGTTACAATCATTTGCCCAGAGCTATTTACATTTCCCTAATCAAAACACTGGTTACGATTCTGCATGTTCATATTCACAGCTGGAAAAAAAAACAGAGATGATGTTTCTGCATTTATATGCGCGGACAATTACATCTATCTCATGTAAAAGAAGTCCAATAACTATGATCGTGCTCCTCAAAGGAAGGTCAGTATCTGCAGTTGAGTAAGAATCCCCATGGAACAATGGTCTAGCCTCACAGACTAGTTATTCAGGAGCCATAAAGAGCAGTTACTCAATGGTCCAGTTGTTTAGCCTACTAACGGGAGGAAATGATTTATATTGATTTTCGTGAATCTGGAATTTCTGTAACTATGGGTCACAGTGGTCGTCAATGTGAATGCATATTTATACCTCAAATCATATTTCAAGATTCTGCATGTTCATATTCACTACCCAAGAAAAATAAAGAGATGATGTTTATGCATTTATATGTGCAGACAATTACATCTATCTCATGTATAAGTAATCTAATAACAACTCTAGGTTCACAGTGGTCACAAGGCAAATGCATATGTAAACCATAATCATTCCAAGGCTTCTGCTTGTAACTGATAAGTTGTTAAAAAACTTCCTTCAAGTACATTTGATTAGATTTATTAATGTGTTAATTCAATAAACACTCACATCCAAGAACATATAACTGCATATGACACAAACATGTATCCCTCCAAATGGAGCCTATCAATCAATGAAGAAGGGGAGCCCCGCTGGAACTGACTATCTAGTCTTAAATGGAAACAACTCGAAGTCAGGAAATATCCAATGCATCCCCAATTAAATTCACTAGTAGGTACTGAATATTATGTACTGAGCAGACATCTAAAACATGAATACCAGACCAAGGCCAAATAAAAAATAGACAGTTTTGAGTTCAGGAACAAAGGAAAGGTAGCTTGAGATAGATAGAGAGAGATGGATATACCATTGACGGTAACATTTCAAGCACATGGCATGGTTGCAGTTGGGCAATACAATCTTACTATTCGTTTCCATGCATATTCCACATTCCTCCTCCCTTTCATTGTCTACGTCTGAACAGAGTCTATTTTCCTCCTCATCTCTTCTTCGATACCTCTCCACACACACTGCCTTCTGCTTTTTATCCTCTGTATCAGTAACACCTCTTTGAAGTTGCAATAAAGAGGGATAAATTATCGCTGGGTCCAACAAGCATTCAGAGAATGGTAAGATAATAGGAATAAACTTGGAAAGTTCACAGCTCCACACCAAACACCAGATATGATCAAGTCAGGAAGTTACCATAGAACTCTCTTATAGTTGCTTTTCTTTCATGGGTGGACATGGTGGTTGTGCCGTCCACATAAACCTGAAGCATCAGTCACATTGCCGAGGTGAGCCATATGTATGATCGGAAATTGAACCAATACATAACCCCACCTAAAGGAACACTATTAAAACCTTGTAAATGAGGATTCTTAATAGTCCAAGGGCTCCCGCAAGGTGGCAGTTCGTCCACTGGACCAGAAAGAGGAACAGATGGGCCGCTGGACTATATGACATCCTCATCTGAAGGCAGGCACCATCATACTCCCTAGGAAAATCTGACGAACTGCATCTTGCATTGCAAGATAAGGATTTAAACAGAGAAATGAAAATGCTGTGATCAGATTAAGATAGAAACCTCAAGACGCAAATTAAAAGCTAATTTAAAAAAACAAAAATAAATATTGAAAATTCCAATAAGCAAATAATATGCGCTATAATGTGGCGTTCAACTTTTCAGCTAGCAATGTTCCCGTAAACTAGATTAATCAATGTTTACATACATCGACTAACCCGATAATCGTTCATTTTGATAACCCAGAGATATTAATAAAACGAAATGACTGTGTTGAAACATTGTAGGAGTTGGGACAAAACATAATAATTTATGCACATCCAGATCAAGGAGACAACTCCTCAATCAGGTGGAACCCAGTGGCCACGTGACTCGTGAGCCTGAAGACACGAGTTATCAAGATAAGGATAACCCCTACACATACATAAAACTGCTTCACTATTTGACATCTCCCAAACCCGCCGGCGGGTCCAAAAGAAAATAGGGAAAGGAAATAGAGGGAAGAGAGAGAGAGAGAGCGAAGAAAAAAAAACGGTTCAACATTACGAAAGAATAATCTGACTGGCTAAGAAATATTTAAGTGTAATGCCATGTATGAGGCGACAATATCACAATAAAATTTAACCCATTAGTTGCAAGGAAAAACTGGGCAAGATACGCTTTAGATTTCTATACAGAGTAAATTTAGGGAAATTTTTTTACTAATCCAAATCCACCTCATGCCAAAACAAACAAAAAACACAGTCTGGCAGAGATGAAAACACGGGATAGACAATCTAACGTTTGAAAGTACCGGACCCGGACACTGACAGAGTTATTATTGTAAGACAAAAACTCAAAAGAGGAAACAAAACTTTTTTCTTATTTCTGATAAATAATGTAGGCTTTGTTATGAGATTCGCTTGATGTTGAAGAACGAAAAACAGAAGAAGAATCAACACTTGAAAAGCCCCAAAAACAAAATAATAAGAGAGCAAAAGAAATGGTAAGTTATGGACTAGAAAATCCGAGACCCCTACCTTCGCCCAAAGGATCCATGTCCCCACGAAGACAACAGGCATGACTCTTTATACAAAGGAAAAAACACAGAAACCAAATTTAGAGAGGCCCCATGAACGTACAGAGTATTGGCATGCTGAATATCAGCTTCAAGCAATTTGAGAGAGTCCTTGAACGACTTTCTCATAGAAGATACGTACATCTCCGAAATTCCCCCACAAACCTCACAATCAGACCCAATTCTCCGCCCCAAAAACCCTAATCTGAACCCCCCAAAAAAGAAACCCTCTTCTTTCTAGCAGCGCTCTCGCTATCTACAGGGGTAGTAGGTGTGTTCCTTTCTCTCTTTAATTCCCTTTCAGTGGCAAGGGACCTTCTGGTCTGTTCATGAAAGCGAAGTCGGGGAGGCTAGAGAACACGTGGAACCCGGAGGGGCTCTCCTGGAGGTGGAGCCTGAACGAAAAAGTAATTAAAAATTTTGTGAGAGCTTCGGCGAGTGCACGAATGTAAGGTGAGCCCGTGAAGCCCTTATCCACTCTCTTTCTCTCTCTTCGCTTTTGTCTGCCAACTTTTTCCTTCTCCTTCGGTAGCTTTCGCTCCACGCCGTATCTATAGATTGAAATTTGATCGTACACATCCTCTTGGGCCAGTCTTTTGCCCCCGTATTTTCAATTGAATCTACGGCAATGCCCTTATGTATTTATGAATTTACTGCTAATGCACATTGGTTACGTTAATTAACTTTAATCATTCATTGCTTCAACTTCATGTAATTTGCTGGAAATTCATACTTGTTCAAGGGCTTCCAATGAAAATATATGAAATTAATCAATATTCTACATGCTTTCAAGACAATATAAATATAATCAAAATTATCAATTCTGCTCATTTACTAATAAGCTAAACTTAATGATACTTAAATCAGTATTTACAGAAATATTTTTCCCATAACAATTACAGTAAGGTGCATTAAAAAATGGATAAATGTAAAATTGGTCCCTGTGCAATACGCAAAAATTCCCTGTGATATGAAAAGTATCGATTTAGTCCCTGTGATTTCAGAAAGTGATAAAATCAGTCCTTGATAGAGGATCAATAACAAACAAAAATAGAATTACAGAGACTAAATCGATATTTTTCATATCATAGGGACTAAATCGATTTTTGAGTATAGCACAATGACTGATTTTACATTTATCCCTTAAAAAAACACCCTTAATAAATGAATTATTTCATATCAAGGGATGTTTGAGGGTGAAAATTTTGAATATTGGGGTATGGAAAATATTATAAAGTAGAGATATGTTATGGGAGTTGATGAAAAAGTGAAGAGAGGGAAAATTTTTAATAAGTATTATAATAATAAAAAATTATGAGAAGAATATTTTAGTATTAAACCCAAATATTTGGCCCAATTATTTGGGGCTCAAACATCCCCTATAATTCTGGCCCAAGTGGCACTTCCAAGAGTTTCTATATATTTCGAGGACAATAACGTCATTGTACGACATTTAATACCAAACGAGACTTTGAGATTCCAAACGTCGATGCATAAAACCGGGTTATGTTGTACAAAACCTTTGTTTAAACCATTTACCCCAAAAAAACAGTTCGTTAAAATTTATTTTTTCCTTTATTTTTTTAATGCAGTCGTCGAGTTATTATTTATTTTCTGGACCGGCGTATGTATGCAAATATTACGTACATTGAGTAGCTAGCAAGCCCACTGGAAAACAAAACGAACTTAAAAAAAATAACTCTTAACACAAACACTGCCTTTAAAAACATCCCAACACAGTTCAAAGCTTGCTATGTGTATACGTCGCAACATACATAATTTACGGGGGGGGGGGGGGGGGGGGGGGGCCAACAGGGCCAGGTTGGCCTCAAGCAAAACGTTGAGTTTTTGTTATATATATAATTTATATGTCTCCTTTTTAACCAAGCGGGCTCCCAGCGGCGAAATTAGAAATCCAATGGAAAGGGGTCGAACTCTTAAGAAAAAATGATAAAAAAAAATTATTAATTAATGCAAAAAAAATATCTTAAGAGTTAAAATAACAAAAATTAAGAATTAAAAACATTAAAAATATTAAAATACACTTACCAAAATGTCAATATCAGGCACTAAAGCCAACCAAAATACAGAAAACAAGGTTATTTGTCAAACAAAAAAAACAGCAATCTTTTACATACAACAATTTCGTAAAATGGAAATAGCCATAGAAAATATTTTATGGAACACCGTGATACAGGCGAGGACATAATTACTCGCCTAATGCATATATCTAACACAACAAAACAAAAAGAGTACAGCACGTTACAGATTCAAAGTTTACATTCATTTGATTTCGAACCAACAAACAAGGGAAACTAGCTATACATGACAAAAATAGTCAACACGGGATTCACAAAGTGTCCAGTTTCTAGGAAGTCAAAGGAATGAACAAAGGAAAAGCACAAAAATGCAAAACATAACCACCAGTTTGATTTCGGATAAACTCAGGTAAAACAAAAGAAAAAAAAAAACTAGAGCCAACCAAAGACTAGCTACAGGCCTATACAAGTAGATCATCTCCTCTACTCAAGCAGCGAAGAATTGTAACACCGTCGCTGCAGGGGCGGAACTAGCCCATGAGTCCATGACGATGGGGGACGGGCTGAGGTGGGCTAAAGCCTCTTACACATAATAAAAAAAACTCGTCATGAGCTAGTTCCACACCTGCTGGCTCCTCTTTTCTCATTTCTTAATTTTGTACGGTCGTGTTTTATATAAAGATAATGTGTTTCATGTTACCTTCTACGGCCTTTTATATTTGGTTTCTTAATTTTGCTGCCATAAATTATATAAGGATGATATATTTCACAACCTCTTTTTTTATCTTGAGAAAGTTGTACTTCAAATCCTTTTTCATATTATTGTGGTTATTGGTTATTGATTAAGTTTTGAAATTATATTAAAATTGTGATTAGACTAGGTTGTGAAATTGTGATTATGACCTTAAGTTGTGGCTTGTGAAATTATATTGATAAATTTTGTTTTGTTTTATTTAGATAAAATGCATTGGTCTTACCAGTTACAACTGCAACCGTTGCAATAATATTTTTTGCGATGAAGATTATCAAGACTGACTAACGTAATAAGATTAGATATTAGGGATGAAAAACCGGAATGCGGTCCGGTTTTTCAGACCGCATTCTGGTCCTAGTATATTAAAGGACCGGATCGGACCACTTATAAGTGGTCCGGTCAGGTCCGGTTTTACTAAATGCGGTCCGGTCCGGACCGCTTAAGTGGTCCGAACCGGTTTTAATTTTTTTAATTTTTTTATTTTTTTTAAAAATTTCTAAATTTTTTTAGGTTAATCTTAAGGGGGAAATGCATATAAAAATGTTAAGTTTTAGTTTAGATTAAAATTTAACGTTTTAAGTTTATAATTTGTATTAAAAATTAAAAATAAAATATTTTTTTATTTTTTTAGATTTGCGGTCCGATTATGTTCACCCCTATGAGAGATGACTAGATTAATGATAGTACGATAGTATATATTGATAAGGGAGTTTTTTAAACTATTGATAACGAAGTCATATTGCAACGTTTTCAGAAAATACAGGACGATAGTATATATTGAGATGATGGAATGCAATGGAATGGATGGTAGAGGGCTGCCTGCGCCCAAAAGCGAGGATTCACTTGTCCCATTGTCCATAAGGACCTCATGGCATACAACCGAAACGACTCCCGTTAGATAGCCGCCCCCCGCTATTGGTGGACTGTTGCACAAAAAGGCCGACAGAAGCAACCTTTCTTAGCGTGCTTTTCAAGCGCTTAGCTTCTGCTAGCGGCGGGCGGCAAGGCCATAAAGTAAGTTCAGTTGGAAGCGTAAGCCAAGAAGGTACGAGCATGTTCGTTTGTAAAAGTATTTTAAAATATAAATGTATTCAATATATTTACAAAACGAACAATCAAAATCTCAAAAATTCATACACAAACACCAATACATTTTACATAATCTCTAACAACTTTTCACATAAACTTAAATATTTTTTTAAAAAAATTATAACAAATATTATTTCTATACTTTTTCACTTAACTACAATATTTGTATTAAACAATTATATAAAATTATCACTCTACACATTTTTATAAACTCAAATAAAAATTAAATATCTAAAAAATTTCATCAACCATAGCACAAAAACTTATAAAATTTCAGTTAAAGTAAATATTCACAATTCGCCCCCACGGTTTTGGCCTACCGACCTTTTTATAGAATTGTGAATATTTATAATTCGCCCGCCACAATTCGATCAATTCTGTCATTGTAGGTCTTGCGCCCGGCCTTTGTTGTTGTCTGTTTGTACAGGGCCCTATCTTGACCTCTTGCAAGTTTGAACATATGGTCGGGTCGGGTCGGGATACGCTTCGAGGTTGAAAATCTCCGGTAAAACGGGTTGGCCTCCCGCCACGGACCACCCGGCGAAGTTCAGCCTACGAGGATAACTCGCCCGTACAACTTGTTCCTCTCCGAACGATCCTCAAATGACAGCCCAAATTTTCGCAATTCCCATTAACTATTCGAACCCCAAATTCTCACCCTCATTTTTCCTCGTCGATTTTCCGTCTTTCGCGAGGGAAAGTCGAAACATTCCTCGGTTTCCCCGAGGAAAATGGCCCCACAGGTCCCAAACCCACAAGATTTTGTCTGTAAGAGCTTCCTGTGCTTCTGGCTCGGCGAGTTACGGCGGGTGGGACGATTTGAGACTCGTCCGTGACTCGGAGAGCTCTGGTGAGTCGGCTCAGTTTCGTAATTTTCTGCTTTCTATCAAAACCGATGACAGAAATAATATATTCGTGTTTCTTTTGGGGCTTGTCTGTGCCCTGGCCATTTCAAAAGTTAAGGTTTCTTCGATTGTTGTGTTTCCAGCTTCAGTTTTGGTTTTTGCCGTTGGGTTTACGTATGGGTTTGTTCGCGGTGGAAATTTCAGTGAGGTGAGTGTAAATGGAGTTAAGAGAAGGACAAAAGAGGAAGTTTTTAGGATTTATACGGAGAAATTGAGGAACTTGGTAAGTTTTTTCGATGGTTTTGAAGTTAAGATTAGTAAGTTAAAGAGTGAAATACAAAAAGCTATTGATAATAATGGAATCTCTGTAGTTGACTTGGAAAATTACGTAAATGTCATGGAATCCATTAATATATTGGCTTTGAATGCAAGAAACATGTTAGAGGCTTCCGTTGATAATGTGGGGAACTCTAATGATGTCTTACTGGAGAACCAGAAGCCAGGTAAAAGAAAGAAAGAGCTGGGTGAATTCGGTTCTGAGTTGTTGGAATTCGTTGCAAGTTTGTTTGGAGAGAACTTGCTTGGCTCCGAGCCTAATAAAGTGAAAGAGAGCATTAAGCGAGAGACTGTTGATAGTGTGGTGCATGATCAAAGTCGAGTAAATGTATCACCTTCTGCAGGTGAATCAAATGATCTCAATTTGGTTAATGATAATAGAAGAAATAGGAACTTGAGCGTCTTGCCCGATATATCAAATAAGTCTGCTTTTGATCAGGATACAAGTAGACAAGCAAAAATTGATTCAAAGTATGGGAAGATGAGTTCAAAGAAGATGGGTGGCAGTGCTGGAAGATTTATTGACAGGGAAGAGTACGGTCACCAGAATAACAGTTTGCAGTTTGCGAATGATCACAGTTTCTCTTTGAAGACCCGTAATAACAAAACTGAGATTTGGGAATCCCATGATAAGCTGTTTGAGTCTGAGGAGGTCAGAGTCAGGATGAAACATGTGGAAACTGAAGCCTCCTTTATACAAGAGCAGATGCTAAAGACATCCGGTGAATCTTATCAGACTTCTCTCAACAGGGAGAAGATTGACAATAAGACTTGCAGGTTTAAACTGAGAGGAGATAGGTTGAATCATGAAGATGTTTCCCATATGTCTAATCACCTGTCTTCACATGAGAGTGAGGTTGGTTCCTCTTCATCTCCAAAGGTTTCAGATGATGTTGTGTTTGATAGGTATCTTACAGAAGCTAATGAACTTCTGAAGCAAGCAAAGGAGTTTATAAGAAGTAGACGTGATGAGGAGCATGCTGAGATTGTACTGTACAGGTCTTCCAAGCTACTCTCAAAAGCCATATCTATGAAGCCCATGAGTTTGTTGGCTGTGGGCCAATTAGGCAACACCTATCTTCTTCATGGAGAATTAAAATTGAAGATTAGTCGGGATTTGAGAGCTCTCCTTTCAGGAAATGGCCCCTTATCTTTTGAGAAATGGAATGGAGTACTTAAGGGATTAGATGATCGAATCACTAGCAAAGATGATATTGCATCTGTCCTTGTAAATGTGTGCGAAGAGTGTGAAGAACTGCTTGTGGAGGCGGGCAGAAAATATAGACTGGCTTTATCAATTGATGGAAATGATGTACGGGCACTATACAACTGGGGTCTTGCTCTCTCCTTCCGTGCACAATTAATTGCTGACATCGGACCGGTAGGTATTCTTATTCACTATATACTGAGTTGTGGAGTCCTCATTATAGGTAGCTTAATTAGGTATCGAAGTTGGAGGAACATGTTTCTAGCCTGAGATAAGTTTCATTCATGTACTATGGTTGAATTATGTTGCTTCCCGAGACATTTTGATTTGATAGGGCACTGTTTGTTGACTATACGCTGCTGAATTTCTAAATCACCATAAATCTTTTCAGGAAGCTGCTTTTGAGGCTGACGAGGTGTTCTTGGCTGCTATTGATAAATTTGATGCTATGATGTCCAAAGGCAATGTCTATGCACCTGATGGTATGTTTTTTTCTCTTTGCCAGTCAAATGAGGTGACATTTTCTTGATCTGAGTATTTATTCCAGATGCAATCTGCATAGCTCAGTAACAAATTCTACCTATGTTAATGACTAGCCAGAATTCTTAAACGTTATAAATCTATGTTAATAGAGGAAAGACAGGTGCTACAGCATCATGGAATATATGTGTTGCAATCGTCGTGATGCAATACATGGAGCTATAAAGGAGGCAATACAGTATAATTTGCACAAAATCCTGACAATTCACTGAATGGATTTGTGTCCTACTACTTGGTTGCATTTACCTAATTCTGGATTCAAAAAGTTTTTAGTTCATAATAAAAGCTTATCATTCACCCACCCTAGATAATCCACCAAGTCACACACTAAAGATAAGCACAGAGGTTTTTTCTGTTGTTTTATTCTTTTTTCCATTTCAATCTGGACTTAATACAGTATTTTGGATATTCTAAACAAATTTTATGTTTAAATTGTAGCATTGTTCAGATGGGGGGTGGCTCTGCAGCGAAGATCCCGCTTACGGCCAAGTAATAGCAAAGAGAAGCTGAAATTACTGCAGCAGGCAAAGAGACTATATGAAGATGCACTCGACATGGACTCCAAAAATCTTCAAGCAAGAGAAGCCCTATCAACATGTATAGCTGAGCTTAGTTTCGGGAACTTTTAGTCCACTTTAACTGAAGAATCAACTCAAATTGCTCGCCGTTGCGTCACTCCTTGCTATCTTCTATTTTCAACCCTTTTGTTCCATCTCTTTTCCAAATTTATTTTGCCTTCTCCGCCCTTGGACTTCGAAAGGCATTTATGGATAGCTTCTTCTGTCCTTTCGCAATATCAGGAATCCCTTTGATGTGGTAACTGGTAATATCGATGAAATTTTTCTCCTTGATCAGCGCCTACTCACATGGGCAGCGGTTTGTCTGGATACCCTTCTTCTTGTTCTCTTTCCCAACGAATGCTTCCAAGTCCTCTGTAAGTTCACAGACACTGTGGGTTGGGTAAATGGAAGCTGTTGTATCAGTCCTCAAACTCAGGAGGAATGAAGTCTTTGTTTGGGCTGGCTTAAATCAGCGGACTGCTCTGGATACTTCAATCAGTTCGCAGGTTAATTGGCATGCGACTGCTTGTGTCCGTATTCAAAGTGTGCATCAGGAACGGCTTCAGTTTGCATCAGGAAGCTTGTGTAGGTGCTCTCTTATCAACTATTTGCTTATTACATGTACAGCTCTAAGATGTTGGGTTTTTCACTTGAGAGGTTAAGGGGACAGTCTTTTCGTAGAAATCCATATGATCATATAAATAAATGAGAGCAGACAATAGCCTGTAATCCTTGAAAGGCAAATAATCTCTTGAATTCTACATTTCTGGATCGTCTATCTGGAGTTTGTCGAGAGTAGCCTTTTTAGTTGGATGTTTCGTCATGGATGACGTCTGTTAATTTATATTTCTTTCTACATGTCCGAATTGTGACCGCTTCGTGACACTTATCTTGTGGCCCCGAGGTGTCTTGTTTGAGTTTTCATCTTCTGTTCGTCTTTGGAACATGCAGCTATGCCCGATTGGTTTGTCTGGACACGTATGGTAAACTGGCATTATGTAGTCCCTCCTCATATTCAAAGGAAACTACTGAAAGGACCAACCACTAAATTTGGGAATAAAGCCTGTTATCATTAAAGCGCAACCTTAATCAAACTCGAAATGTTTGATTATTAAATAACATTGTTGATTCGAACTGCTGCAATTCTATATTTTAGTTTTCAATCCCCATATTTTATGAATACCAAGTTCAAACGTGCTATGGGATCCTCATTTGGGTCAATCTGCTGTGGATCTAGCACTTTCTAGAATCGGAATCCAGGAGAGATTCAATCTTCCCCCACTCTCTCACGGCTCGGCCACCTGGTTGGCCGCACCGTTTGTTTAGGTCTCGGCCGCTCAACAGTAGCCGGTCCGGAAAACTTTCAACATGCCTGCAAAAGTAACAATCCCAGCCAAACTCCCATCCTCTTCGACGACCCACACATAGCTCACACGATGTGCTAGTGCCTGAATCATCACCGCTACCATCGAGCTCCATGGGTAGCACACAATTGCTTCTGACCTCCTCACCAGCCTCGCCGAGTACCCTCCTAACCTCCCACTTCTCCCCGACCCAAACTCTTCGTCCGACGAAGACGAACACAGCGATGAAGATGACGATGTGATTGTGGATTCCTCTTCCATTAGTTCCAAAGCCCCCTCTAGCTTTTGCGCTTCTAGTCTATCTTTCACCACCTGCACCAGATCATCCGGCGGACCTCCGCAGTCTATATATGCCATCAGATCACCCGCCGAGAGCGTTGCGGTTGCTGCCGCGACCGTCTCGTCGCAAGAGTTGAGCATGAACGGTGAGATTTCGCCGATCAGCTTGCCGTCTTCGTCGACGATTGCAACTGACGTATGGTTGATGAGGGACTGAGTGATGAGGGGCAATGCGACCAAGGCAGGGTCGTGGTAGTGGATGGCGAGAATGTTGTCGGCGTTGATTACATTGAGGGTGTTGATGGGCTTGACGGGTGTGGGGCAGAAAAGGCCAATGGAGTTGAGGAGGTAACGGATTATGTCCTCCTGGGTGATCCAGCAGTACTCGCGGTTGTTGTGAATGGTGGACTTAGAGGAGGACTTCTGGAGGAGCTTCTTTCTCCGGCTTTGGCTTGGTATAGGTATGACAAGGTTCTGGGCTCCTTCGAGTATGAGATCTATAGCCTCCACTAATCTGTAATATCAACATATACGTGAAAAAGAGATTAGAAAAGATGAACAAAAAAGGAAAATTACAGAGCAATACAACCTACGGATAGCAAAAGACAGATTGATATGCAAGAATACAAAACTAGGAAGACCAATTAAGTTCTCAAATCAACCAAAACAATCGGATCTTAAACTATTTGAAGAGTATCCAACCTCGCATGGGGCTCTAAATGCCTGACGAGTCCAGTACCAGTCTTGGGAATCAGAACCGAGACAGGGGACTGAAGCGCGGTGGAGGGAGACCTCAAGTTCTCTTCTTTACAGAGAAAACAGATTATGTCGACCATGCAAACCTTGCCTATGCAGCGGCAATCATCAGCGATCCTCGACAAGGTATCGTGGCTGCAGCTCCACAAGCTCAGATAGCTCTCCCCTGCTCTCTTCAGAGCCGACAGGGCGTCGCCGACGGTAGCGGAGACGGAAAGGCCCCTAAGCGCAGGCTTTCCAAGGCATAGATCGGATACCTCACGCGCCAATACACTCACTGCCATGCACAAATAAGAGAAAGCGAGACAGAGAGAGAGAGCGAAGAATTTGAAGCAGGAAAAGTTGACGTTTCTAGAGAGGGAAGGAACAGAGAGATTGTGAGGGTTTAGATTTAACAGTGGGGGGAGGACAGCCTGACGATCTGTTTTTCTTTGCTCTGCGCGGACAGCCTGTTAATTTTATCGTCAAGGAAACGGAGCGAGAAGAGGATATATATAGATGGCTGTTACCGGGAATAACCGGTCAGTCCGTGCACACCGTACGGCACGATTTTTTTGTTACGTGCCGTGCGTACAGTGGGCCCCGAAGTTCTGATGGGTTCGTACAGAATATTTCGAGTACTTTCCGTGTACTACTCGCTTTAAAAATTTTAAAAAAAAAATCTTACAACAAACCCGTCGGGTCATTATTATTAGAATAATGAGATAAATATATTTTAAAACCCTAACGGATTTTAATATTTAATATTTTTAATTATTATTTTTATCACTCTACACTTATTAATAATTAATTCAGGCATTTTGTATATTTTGTTAATATTTTTGTCCATTTTACATTTTACAGATTCTGAATTGTGCTGATTGATTTTTCAATTATTACCTTCAACAAATTGAGCTCTTAAATTTTTAAAATCAATCAAATTGCTTCTTCAAATAAAATCTGACAGTTAAAATTATTTCACATAGCTTATTTAAAATACATATAACACAATTTTTAACTGTTTTAAAGATCTTTGTTAAGAGCTCAAATTGATGAAATTCAGTAATTCTATTACTTATTTTATTAAATGCGGTAATTAAGAACTCATTCAAAATTACGCAGGCACAAAGTAAATTTTTTACTAAGTTATCAGGCATATGCTTTGAATATTTTAGGGGTGTGACCACCGAGTGTTCTATGGAAACAACTCAAAACAAACTATTTTCCACAACCACAAATAGAGAATGCCTCAGCCTGGCCCAAATGGCCCACGTCCTTCCAATAATGCATGCGAGCCGCGACACTCGCACATGCTCAGTCAGGGATAGCGATTTTTGTTCTGTCGTATCTTATAAAAGAGTGATTTTTTTATTTAAAAGGGAAAATCAACTAACATAGTGTTTGTGTAAGTAAAATTTTAGGGTAAAATTTTAGAGTTTGTGAAAAATTGAAGAGAAATAATGAAAAAGTTAGTAAAAAGTGTAAAAAAGTTAGATAAAAAGTAAGAGAGAGAATAAAAAAGTAAGTGAAAAAGTTGGTAAAAAGTAAAAAAAGTTAGAGAAAAAGGAAGGAGAGAGAATGAGAATGTAATAATGTTAAAATTTTAGGGTAAAATTTTATGCTCACAAACACTATATAAAAGTAGCAGTGACATTTACCGGAACAATCAGAAGCATTGACCATCGTTGGGATGCCTTCAAGCTTTTTAAATTGGTAAGGTTAATTTTAAAATATTAAATTTAGTGAAAATATGAAGAGAGAGATAATTTTTAATATTTATTATAATGAAAAGTAATGATGTGATAGAGAAAGATATATTATATTATAATTTTTTATTGTGTTAAAATTTTTATAACCAAAGATAGCCTAAGTCACTACTTCCATCAATTGAATTGATCTGTCAACTTTTGAGTACAAATGAAAAAATATAAACTTTTTTTTTGTCCCAAAGGTATTTGCTAAAAGACCGATTTTTATTTCTTGACAAATCATATTTAATGAATAGACTTGATTTCGAATTAATTAGTATTCGATTCAAAGTGTTTGAAATTTAATTTTTCACTCCAACAAAGTCCGAAAGGTTTTTATTTTTATTTTTATTTTTATATAAGTTAAGTCTGTTCAAACTAGAGCACAAAGGCCTTACTTAAAAAATAAACTATACAAGTATAATGGATCAAAGGCATGAGGAGAACATGGATGATTTTGAGCTTTTAAAATTGTGTGAAGATACATCCTAATTTCCTACCATTTATTCCTTGGATGGTATGACATTACTTTAAAGGCTAAATTACTCAGAACGTTGGTTTGACCGTTTCCCAGATTCATCATTAGGGTTCGATTTTTCTTAAAATTATTCATGGGATTTGGAGTCATTCCCAAATAGATTTTACCGTCAACTTAGTGGGCGATGCAAACGTGGTTAACGGCTTACATGTGAAAATTGACATGTGTCAGTAAAAAAATAATAATAATCGAAAATTAATAAAAAATATAACTAATTTTATTTTTTAAAAAGGAAGGATCGGAGCTTCCAGGGAATCCCTTGACTCCCCAGGCGGCCGGTGGAGGCCTCTCCACCGGGAAAGGACCCAAGGTATCCAATCATTCCATTTTTTTAAATAAAATTAATTATTTATTATTATTTTTTTATTTACTGACACGTGTTAATTTTCACGTGTAAGTCGTTAGCCACGTATGTATTTCTGTCCACTAGTTTAACGACAATATCTATTTTAAAATGAGTCCAAACTTCATAAATAATTTTAAGAAAAATCGAATTCTGAGGACGAATTTAAAAAATGGTCAAACTCCAAAATCGTCCGAAGTAATTTAGTCTACTTTAAAAGATGAATTAGAGTAAAAAATAAAAAGGTTATATAAAGGATATAATTTATTTCCGTGGCTTTTCGTAGGCCTGATGGTATTGGTATTTTTTTTTTTTCTACGTTGATGGTATTGGTATCTTCTCGATATCTTTAGTCAGGAAAAAGGCAAAAAGTACGAAAAACAGGACGGCCGACCTTATCGTGACAACTTGGGAACGACTGTTTTGTTTTTTTCGTCTCACTTATCACTTTATAATGTCCGCGTGATCGAGTCAATTCGGTGCACGTTTGTGCGAGAGAAGAGAAGTTACAAGCAAGGACGCTAGACAAAACCAGGCTACCGGTGGCTGTAAAAAGCTAAGAATACGCCATATTTCGTTCATTGATATAACGCCAACGGATGTAATTTACGAGAGGATCTCGATAGGCCGGCACGAGATATTCTGTCCGAGAGCGACTGATACAATTTGACGAGTGAAGACATTTTTTCTGAGGATCATGGAGGTTTACGCGTTACAATCTTTTGACAATTGAGGCACAGCCAAGACCCAATGAATTTCATAAACAACGTTGGAATCGTTTTAAGCCACACGTAGTTGTTCTCACTAAAGCTTAAAGCCTTCCCCTGTATTTGTCTCTTCATCATCGATCTCTGTGGCCTGTGGGTCATGCTAAAGATCGTCGCGACTGTCCATTTAATTTTGTATTATTTTTTTTTTTCCTTTCTCAAATTTCGTAATTGCCGGCACCTTGTCCTCGAGCTAGATAAAATCTGTTCAAAGATTATATTTGGATCTTTTTATATAGTTGAAAATGCCAAAGCCAAACTGGGATGCTCTGCGAATCGACGATCTAAGCACATTATAGTCTAGACTCTAGAGACATTCGGCCGTTTAATAAATTAAACTTCACTCTTTATCCTCTTATTTCTATTTTATTATCTCCATTCGCGTTGTATTAATCATATTATTAAATAACATCACTTTTCAAATTCGCTGCTGTTGTCTTAGAAAAAAATTATTTCTTTTAATGACAGATTTCAGTACGTACCTATTTTTAAAAAAGACGGATGGTGCTATAAAAAAAATTAACTAAAATTTGAGGGTCAAAATCGTGCCACGTGACTCATTCACAACACACGTGGCACGAGTTTGATCGTTAAACATTTTTTAAGGGTGCAAATTGATAAAATTTAGTAGTTTGTGAGCTCAATGTGTCAAAAGTGATATTTTATACCCTTATTTGAAATTACATTAGTAGTTAGAGGGCATAAAGTGATCTTTACTCTTCTTCTTTTTTAAATGGGTTACATATATTTACATATGATATCAACAGAAGTACAAAATAAAGTGTAATGAACCCAACAATCACGCTAATCTAGTTAAAACAGAGCAAGTTCTGAAAAAAAATAAAGGCAAGTCTCCGTCTCGTGATTTTTTAATTACCGAAAAACGAAGAATATCTCTATAGAAATAGTTACCCTTAAGTAATAATTTTTGTTTTGTTCGGTTAAATTATAAAGGGCACCTAACAAAATGTACGATTTCAAGTACTAGTACTAACCCTAAGCATATACATATGCAATAGTTTCCATGCATGCATGTAAGAGTGGGGTTCCGTTTTTCTCAACTAAACCTCAAAGAGTTTTCTGGAGCCATCAGCACAGTGGTTAGTCATTGTCACTGCCAGGCCCAGCTATATGTATGATTATTTATCCACATTAAAAAAAATACATACACGAAGTTGGTCCTGAGATGAATGGTCCGGTTGGATCTCGGTATCTTAAGAGGGATCCATAATTCGTATATTGGTGTCAGAAAGGCATCTAGCAAATTGCGCGCCCACGTCCCACCAGTTCTTCTAGTTATGCCAGAGCCGTAGATGCCTTCCCAACCACACAACTCCACGCAACTATCAAGAGCCAAGGACCATGAAGTACAAGCTACAAGGGCCAAATAAACCCAAATCACAACCTGATCATGAGCTGCGTCAGCACCTACGCTCGTGGCTATCAACTATTGTTGTGCTTAGGCAGCAAGTGTTTTTTTTTTTCCTTGCGCTTACGCAGCAAGTGAATCAAGAGGTTAATGAACCCTTTGCACCCCCCTCTCTCTCTCTCTTTTCCCCCACCAGCAGCGCTACCTAGGGAGGGTGGGTGCTTTGGCTCCATCCTCCTCCCCTTTTTTTCTCCTTGCTCTCCCCCTGCTCTGTGTTGGTTTGCTGCTTAGCCGGTTGTTTTGTTAATTTTTCTTTCCTTGTTTTGCAGGTTTCTTTCGAGCGACGGTGTGCCTCCTCTGTCGCCTTTCGTCATACACGCGCCCCGTAGGTGCACTCAGACGACCCAGATCTACGCAACACTCCTTCTCCGACAAGCAACGAATGACGCGTGGATCTGACGCGCCGCCACTTTTGGCCGCACGTGAGGCCCTTTCCGCTGCTCAAAATCTGATCATCTTTCCATATCTGGCCTCTGTGGCTCCTTCCGTCTCCTCTAGGCCTTGGATCTCCACTTCCCTCCACCACGCGTCGCCGTTCTGGCCATAGTCTTCCCGGGGCTTATGTTACGCTTTAGCTCGTTCTATGTTTCGGGCTTGTTTAGGTTTAATTATGTGTTTTTTTACTGTTTGCAATTACAGCTGAGGTTGCATGTTTAGCGCTCTACTGGAGCCGGCTCGCCAACTCTGTTGTCGGTCCTTCAGCGACAGTTCTTTCACGAGTTTTTCGTGTTTCATAGGGCCCTCTCGCTTTGGGCTTCATGTCCGCCACACCTGAGGACCTTGTGTCCTTTTTTAAAGCCATTTTATTGTTTGCCCCTCCGTTGTCGCTTGTAACGCTCCTTTTGGGTTCTTTTCCCTGTTTTTCTAGCTTGAAATTTTTGTTTGTGTGCTTTTTTCAAAATATCATCATGATTGTTTAAAAAAAAAGACTCAAGAGGTTAATGAACAACTCAAATCTCAATTTGAGTTCGTATAATAAAAGAGCTGAGTTCGAACATCATTTCTAACTCAAATATTAAACGAGTCCAACTCAGTTGAGCTTGCGAACAAAACTCGTATAAACTTGACTCGGCTCATTTGAGTTCATTTAAAAACTCAATACACTTGTATGTATTATAATTTTTTATTTATTTGTTGGTTTATATTTAATAGTCACATATTAGTCAAATATGCATTTGATTATATTGATATATGAATGGATGAGTATTATCCATATTAATTTGTTATGCCCTTTATATATTGAATATATGTTGTTGCATTTTTACCAATTAACATAGATTATATATGAATCTAAATATTTTCTAAAATAAAGTTCGCACAAATGTAAAGTATTTATGATATGTCGTGTATAATGTACTATGATACCATATGTCGAGGCTTTATTTGAGTTTTGTTTGTAATATCTATATTTTTGAAGCTCATATTATTTTAGTTGTGTCGAGTTTGAACTCAGCTCGAATAAGTTCGAACTCGAATCGTGTATATATTTTTAAGGGTTAAATGCATGTCATGCCCCTATGGTATGCGGTAATAGCAAATATGCCCCTGAGGTAAACAAAGTCTTTTTCATAACCCTGAGGTAAATATTCAGGAGCAAATATGCCCTTTCATACCCCTGAGGTAAACATAACGAAAGGACATATTTGCTCCTGAATGTTTACCTCAGGGGTATGAAAAAGACTTTGTTTACCTCAGGGGCATATTTGCTATTACTGCATACCACAGGGGCATGACATGCATTTAACCCTATTTTTAATCAACTCCTAGGCCCAATAGTAGAAAAAAAAATCCCAGCCCAATTACCCACAAAAGCAAAAAAAAAAAACTCCAAGGCCCTGGCCCAAGGTGTAACAAAAGCTGTAGACTAGCAACTTTATCTGACGTGTAAGAACTTTCTCAACTAAACAAAATGGCTTCGTTTAATAAAGCCCATCATTTTTTTTTTGTTGGCTGCCGGAGCAAAACGGTCTTCCGTTTGTTTTTTCAAGTTTCTTTCTTCAAATGTCAAGAAGCTCAAATTACTCGGGCCATCTTCGTTAAAGCCCAATATCCATTCTGCAGTTCGAGCTAAAGTTGCAAAACGGTCACGCGATTGGGTTCCTCCTTTGTGTTAGCATCAAAGGTCGCGATTAGGGTTTCAAATTGCTAGCAACAATGTCCGAATTCGCCACGCATGAGAACGAAGGATCCGAGCCCGGTGTACCTGATGCCCGGGACTCGCATCAGAAGGTCCTTCTCTTGGAACCATCCAAGCATTATTATTATTTTTTTCTCTTCATTTCTGTTTGCGTAATCGTCTATTACGGCATAACTTGTTATCCAACGCTCTAGCGTCCTATCTCAGTCGGAGTATACATATTTGTATTGAACAAGTTGTCGATGGATGCATGTGTCACTGGGTGGTTATAACATTCAGTAAATGCGTGAGTGCGTGATTTTGATGACTCTGAGGGTCTACGAAGGGAGCTTTCACAAATTCTCATTTTAGAATCCCAGTCTACGAGAGACAATATCTAACATTTGGGGGTTTAAATCTTCGCAGTGGAGCTGAAGATTTGGACTTGAATCTTAATTTAGTTGAATCTGTGGATGCCTCGGGCTCAATTAAGCTACTGCATCCTTGTAGCGAAGGGCACTATAAGTCACCCGAGCTTTACGTTTGTCAGACGGACATATATATGCAAGTAAACATATAGCACGTCATATGACATGCTGTGCAAACCTTAGAGACATCTTTTAACACAATTGATCTTTTCTGCCTGTTCTCATGTAAAATTGGTGTACATTTAATTCAAAAAATTTTGCTACTTTTTCCTGCTTTAGTGTTGTTGTGTGTGATGATCATATTCTAGTTGTCAGTGAATGGTCAATATCTCCTATCTCGGTATGTCTAGGGAGCGTTTATTATTTATGTAGGTTAGATGATTGACTAGGTGGAATTATATTAGCAGAATTCACGTGGATCAGATAATGAGAGATCGATGGTTAGAGAGAGAGATCGGGATAGGGAAAAAGACGGAGAACGCCATCACAGGAACTACAAGAATCGAAACATGAGAGAGGATAAAGGAAGGGGCAAGTACGATGATTATGATCGTCATCAAAGCAGCCAGTATAACAGGTAATCATGTTCTTGAGTTTATTCATTTTCCGAATATCAAAGGTTTGCCCCATTGGTTCCAAGACTTGTGACCCATTTGACATTGTGGCGCTTGCCTGACCCCTTTGGCTCTTTTGAACTCATGAAGCGCAAAATGTATTGAACCATACAAGTGAGTTAAAGATATTTCAAATGTTCCAGTTTGTAAATGTTACATGTTCCTATCTAGGCACCGCCCTTATGATCGAGAAAAAGCAAGAAGAAATAGCCATAGATCTCGTTCTCCTGCTAGGGATGGATCTAGGGACCAATCTAGATCACATTCTCGTTCCCGTTCTCATTCAGAAAGGTATGCGACATCGTCAGCTGTTTCTGATTATTTACTTTGATTTTCACACTTGATTACTGTTGGTTTTACTCTTGTTTACTGATAGTTTGTAGCTCTCCACCTGCTCAACCGTGTTAACTGATGTATCTTGGAGAACTAATTTTTTCCTAACTGGGTTTCTGTTTGATAAAGAATAATTCTTGTTCTTAAGGTTCTCACTAAATTTTCCTTCTTCTGAACTAATTATCTACAAGCTAGTGGGTGAAGGTGGAAAAAGGAGGAGTCTAGTTCTTCTCTGTTAATGCCTGCCTCCACCAAACCTCTCTTATTGAGGAAGTTCAATTTTATATTTAAGAAGTTCAAAATCATTGAAACACTTTTGTATGTGAAACTTATATCACACATGTATAAAGCAGTCTACAGTTTGGTACATAATGACCCTGAAGTTCTGGTTTTTAGTCCATAAATGAAAAAAAGGCAGCTATTATTTCCAATGAAGTATCACTTCTTACCCCCATACTGACTCTCAAACCTTTGTCATATCTCTATTGTATACCAATAAGGTTAATCTCCACTATGGATAGTCTTGGATGGCACACATCCATAATGGCTGGAAAGTGAAGTGACTAATTTAGTCACTCTCACCATCTGTCCCCTTACCTCTTGTGTTTGGCATCCATCCATGGGTTATATCCCTGATTGTTTATTAAGATGCATTATCTTCTAGTTTCCTTCATTTACTGCACTGTAATGATTGAACCTTGTGCTGGAATGAGGTAAGAGACTTGTGGGAGGTGAGTCTATCCTTGTGACTTTGGCTCGTTAATTACTCAAACTTGGTTCCCATACTACAAGCTTTGGTTTAGTTGCATAAAACTTGGGTTTTATATAATTTGTAGCTAGGACAGCGACACAATTTCAACTGTAGCACAATTATCTAGTGTCTAATCGAATTACTCTTGACAAAAATGTTCCAAAACAAGGTATTCTGTTATCAATCACTACAATGATAAAATTAAACATCCTTTTGAATTGAAAAAAAACCAATAGCCATTTTGTATCATCATATGAAAGGTGCTTCTACATGAAGAAGTTCTTATCCATTTCGCTGATCCTGTCATATTGTTCTTGTTTGCTCTTTTACTTCTTTCCTGATGTCATTAGTTATCTTTTCTCTTATTTTATGGTTTTTCAGTTGAACCGTATACACCCGAATAAATCCACTTATGACCATCTTCAATATTTTGAAACACGACCGATAAAGAATAAACACCATTACACGAATCCAACTGCTCCAAAACACGTGAATCCCACAACAAAATAATACCACCTGAAGCGCCCTCCGCTGCAATGAAACACCACCTCACATGTTGGCCTCCCCACAAACTTCTCACCACAGCTCTGGAAAAATCCTCAAGCTTTGTCTCCTGCAAACACACTAAATCTGGTCGCCACCCTCTTATTAAATTACCAATTCTTCTACACTTCCCCCTATCATTTAACCCCCTAACATTCCAACTTAAAATTCGTGGCTTCATTGACAACTAGAAGACTCCCGTCCTCCTCTCCTACCTCTACTAGTAGAAGAAACAATCCCATCATAATTAATATTAAACTCCAATGCTTTAAGTTCCCTCACCATCCTTCCTCCCGACTTACCCGGTGATTTTGTACTCATTTGAGACCTATCCCTTTCCAAAGCTTCAAAAAGATGCATCAGTTCCTCCTCATACCCCTCACAAGAAACCGCAACCAAATGACGAACTGTAGATACCATCTGCAAAACCCACTTAGAAGACTGAAGAGAATCAAAATTCTCATCCCTCTCACAGCAGCCATCAAAACTAACCTTGAGTGGTTGAATATCATCCATATTAACAATTTTCCCTTCCAAAAAATCATCCTCACCCCCACCCTCGACCTCCCCCTCATACAGAGTTATCCCCAACTCAGGATTGGTCTCCTCAGAAGCTTTATTCTGAATAATATCTTCATTCTGCATCTCCGGAAATGAGGAAACCACCATATTTGGATCCTTCAGTTTCTGCGATTCTGAGTGAGTTTAGTACAATCTTTGTACTGCTCTCTCTCTTTTTCTTTTCTTTTTATTAATATATGAGTTATTTATCAAAAAAAAAATATGTGGTGTTTTGAAGCGTGTAGAAGTTTGGAAAATGCTGTTGTTTAATTTGCATTCATAACTGTAGTACTCAACTATTGTTTGCCGACTATTTTCAGCAAACGTACAAGTGGTTTTGACATGGCACCACCTGCTGCGGCTGTGGTCCCTGGTGCAGCTGTTCCAGGTTTGCATCCAAACTCTTGTAAGTACATATACTAATTCCTACCATGAGTTATGTATACCAGGTTATTTTCATTGGGAAGATTGTTACAATTTTTATTTTGTAGTTTTCATTTGTTTATAGTTGTTTGTGGCTTTTATTAAATTATTTGCTAGTAGTTTACTATGGAAACTGAGAACCATAATTGTGTTCTTTGGCTGTTGTGTGTGGTCTGTTGTTTGTGTTTCGTGATTATCGTTTGGGTAAGAAGGCAATGTTGGACTACATGTCCCACTGTGCTACCCCTCGACGTGACTGCTGTAGATGTTATGTTCAACGGAGAACCAATGCACTGATTAGCTGGATCTTGTTCGCCTTCCACCGGCAACCGTTGCCATTGGTAGACCTACAAATATTTCCATGTCATCGCAGTGAAGGATTTCATTTCTTACTTTGTTGTTTGATGGTGTATTTTAAGTATGGTAGGTTTCTTTTCTTGTCCTATTTATTATGACACAATATAGATTTTTAGTTGATTACTTTCCAAAAATGTTCTGGAACGGATTCCAATGTATCTGCTACATTAGTCATTCCTCATACTTGCTTCCTTTCTGGAAATAATGTAGTTCAACCGCCGGTTGTTTCTCAATCAATACCAGGAATGATGCAGAACATGTTACCTTTTGGGACAACACAGGTGCATGTTTTCTACAAGCATCACCTTTTGATTTCTTCTGCTTGGTTTTTCATTTTATTGTAGTGTTTATAAATCCTATATCTTAAATAAATTACAGTTTGGAGCTCTTCCCCTAATGCCAGCCCAAGCTATGACCCAGCAGGTATTGTGTAATCCTCACGCCATAACATAATGACTCGTATGACTAAGGATTTGCGTGGAACTTTTTCCTTCATGTTTCTTTCTTAAAGGCTACAAGGCATGCACGGCGGGTATACGTTGGTGGGCTTCCCCCCATGGCTAATGAGCAGGTTTTTAACTTTGGCTTTTTCTTCTTCTTCTCTTTCTCTAGTTGGTCTTTCTGACATGATATCAGGCGCCCCTATATCCAGTTCTTATTGTTTCTGTTAATCATGGTACGGGGTCATTTATATTTCCTCCATAGGTTTAAACGATAAAAGATGGTGCTGGACACTAATCTTTTTTAGCTGACCAGTGAATTGACTTAGAACAACAAAGAAAAATTACTATTGTAATTATTAGAAGAAAAACAAATATTTTACTATTGTGTACTTGCAATCAGAAGATCCTTCCTTCTTTCCTTCTTTCTTTCTTTCTGTTTTCACTCTTTTTTTAGCTTTGTAGAATGATCATTTCCATCTAAGTGTTATTATGGTTACAACCAGAATGCTAATCTGTCCATGTTTCTAGTTCTTTGATGTTGCTAGTGTATGAGATTGCTTGTTAGATGCTGTTCCATGACCTAATGGTTGTAATTAGTCTAGAAATGCTTTATTAAGTTTTTCTCAATTGTCACCTCTTGTATATCTGTATCCAATAAAAGTATTGTTTTGTGGTTTTCTTTTGAACCCTTTGGAGAATGATCTTCTTGTGTCTTTGAAACAGACAATTGCAACTTTCTTTAGCCAAATCATGGCTGCAATTGGTGGAAATTCTGCTGGTCAAGGTAGTCATTTTACTATATATATGGGCCATATGCTTTTTTTTTTCCTTTGCACGATTCGGTATGAAACTTTGTGGTGCATAGATACTTCTCTCTTGTTTTTATGAATGTAGTATGTGATCCTCTATTTGAACTTGTAGGTGATGCAGTTGTCAATGTTTACATTAATCATGAAAAGAAGTTTGCATTTGTGGAGATGAGAACTGTTGAAGAAGCAAGTAATGCAATGGCGTTAGATGGGATTACATTTGAGGCATGTCAATGTAAAACTATTGTTTCTTAATTGTTATTTTTGATATTTTTTTTTTCTCAAGGGGAAGGGGCATTGCAACAAATGAATGAGACATGGTCCTCTTGTAAGTAATGCAATGGCGTTTGAGGGGTAATACGTATTTTCTCTTTGACACGCTTTGTCTGACATAACAGGGGGTTGCAGTGAGGGTGCGAAGGCCTACGGACTACAACCCTGCGTTAGCTGCAGCACTTGGTCCTAGCCAACCAAATCCTCACCTTAACTTAGCTGCTGTTGGACTCACACCAGGGTATGTTAGTCTATTATTTTATCCATTTGACTTGTTCTGGAGATGGACTCTTTATATTGTATTTTAGGTGGATTTGTTGTAACATTGAGTTCAAGAGTTTACTCCTGGTGTGCTAATTCTGGATCTGGTTGCAGTGTAACTGGTGGAGCAGAGGGACCTGATCGTATTTTTGTAGGTGGACTGCCATACTACTTTACTGAAGTACAGATAAGGGAATTGCTACAGACTTTTGGGTATGGGGCTTGAATTACTACCCATCTATGTATTTTTCTTGCAAAATGTCATCTTTATCTTTCCCCTGTCCGCCCCCATATTTGATGAACTATGTGTTCCTGTTCTAATGGGATGCTTGGCCCACTGCAGACCTCTCCGCGGGTTTGATCTTGTTAAGGATAAAGACACAGGAAACTCTAAAGGATACGGTTTCTGCGTCTATCAGGTTAATGGAATAAACAGTTAGAATCAACATTTTTTTTTCCATTTACTTAACAACTAATATGGTTTGTTTATGGCAATCGTCCGTCTCTTCTCTTTAGCTTGTTTATATCATTTTGCAATTCTGAAGGCTTCTTCTTCCTTTTGAAAATTGGTCAACTAATGTACTAGAACTCCAGGATCCAGCAGTGACGGACATTGCTTGTGCTGCTCTTACTGGCTTGAAAATGGGTGATAAAATCCTCACAGTCAGGCGTGCTACTGCAAGGTTGTTCTTCAATCAGATGAGCCTCAAATTTATAGGAAATTGAGTTTTTACCAAAAGCCTGTTTCCTTTCTAAACTTTATAATTGCTTATTCTACTTGGATTTCTCTATTTCACTTCCTTAATATGTCCTTACCTTTGTTGGCATAAGAAGTCTTGTAACAAATTCTGATTTTGGAAGGTTCTTTTGTTTTCTTTTTTTGAAATAGCAATATTAATCAACTTGAGTAGAAAATAGATGTCAGAAAGTTGACTCTTTCTCCACCATTTGAGAAACTCCATGTTTGCTTATTATTTCTAGTGTAGATTGTATTTTTGTATTTGCACTAGACAAATATTTGCATTCAGTTTATACAAGCTTTGCCTTTTTATTTTATTTTATATTGAGGTAAATATAATATCAAGCATGGAAAAAACTGAAGCCTTATGATATCATTCTATTCCACAAGTGATGTGACTGTACCTCTAGTTTCTTTGATGCTAGAAGCATCAGGTTTTCTGTTCTATATCTTTTGCTGCCTTGTTCGATATTGACCATAGATATGGTAGATGTATATACTTGGCATATGATTTCAAGTGAATTGTTAGCCTGACAAATAGATATGTGTCAATATGCATGTTTAGTTATGAGCCTAGGAAGATTAATTTGTTGCATGGGATTTTACAGCTTGGGGCAGTCAAAAACGGAACAGGAAATGATCTTAGCGCAGGCACAGCAGCATATAGCTATGCAGGTAAAGCCATTTGTGTGCCCCCTGATTATGTATTTCAATTTCATTCATTCACATGCTTGACTTTAACATTTTTTGGACTTACAGAAAATGGCTTTATTAGCTGGTGATGTAAATCTTCCTGGAGTAGGGATAGCACCAGTAGCAAATGCAGGAACTCCAACAAAAGTTTTATGCTTGACTGAGGTAGTATCAGCTTTGACTACTGCGGCTATATGGTCTTTCTTATTATCTACTAGCTTCACGGATTCTTTGTCCTTCAAAGATAGGAGTAGAGACTACATGCAGACATGTGTTCTGCTTGTTTTGTTTCGTCCAAATTCTATTTAGGCAACCAAAGTTTTGATCTCCACAGTTCTTTTACTCTTTCATGTTCTGGTTCTTATTGGTGGATGTTAACTAACTATCGCAAGTACTTGGTTTTTTCCTTCCCTAATGATAAAGGCAGTTACTGTGGATGATCTTTGCGACGATCATGAGTTTGAAGAAATAGCAGAAGACATGCGGGATGAATGCAGCAAATTTGGTATGCTCATCGGAATTTGTATATCCTAATAATCAATTGTTCTTAAAAATCCTGTTTTCATTAAAAACAAAAAAAATCCTGTTTTCATTAGAGGTTTCAGTATTTTCTCTTGTACTGTTAATTCTCTTTTTCATTAATAAAGAGTTCTTACTTATCAAAAAAAAAAATCCTGTTTTCATTAAACTTTATTAGACCAAAAAACTTACAAGTTGACCTTAAGACGAAATTATTTGAAGCAATGCAAGGAGCAATTGACAAACAAAAGGACAATGACATAGAAAAACAACTACAACTATTTCCGTGTCTCTGTCACCTTGAGATCACAAGACCTTATGTGCTGGTTCAGTTGCAATTATAGCCGGATTCGTTTTGAGGAGGACAGTGACCTCAAATCCTCAACAATAGTGAACTCCCTCCACCTTTCCTTCTCTCCTCTTTCCCTCACCACTGATGTAATCCAGTTTACGAGGGCCATGCAAACTTGTAGGTTGGAGCAAAACGATCAATAGGGTAGAATTGAAGAGGCACCATTGTAGTGTATCATTTTACTCATGGCTATATCTTTGGAAAGCCACATACTTCTTTAAACAGATGATTCAGTTTTCAGAGTAATTTCCATTTCTGAAAAGTATCTCATACAACACTAGTTGATGATTTTTTCGTAGAAGTATTACTGTAAGGAGCTATTCTGACTCTGTACTGCCATTTACTACCTGAAATGAGGTTTGAGGCTCAGGGGCAGACATTTTGGACATATATTCAGTCTACTCTTTTTGCCATCTTCCCACCACAAAAGATGTCTACCTAAGTTCTATTCTCTTGCAAAGCAAATTGAACCTTTCTAGAATGGTGTATAAATTTCTGGTTCGTGTTTTCTCTGTCAACACTGAATAGTATATATGAACTTTTCTTTTCCTTGGAATGATAGGAACTTTGGTGGACATCGTTATTCCTCGTCCAAATCAAAATGTAGAGCAGATCCCAGGTGTTGGAAAGGTATTCGGATATAATTTACTGCATGTTTTTTTTATTTCTGCCTGGCCTTAGCGTGTATTCTATTTCTGAGCTTGATTAGTTTTTCGATTCATGATTTTCTAATTTTGCGGTTGCACCTTGAGTATTACGATTTGTATTCTGACGATGAGATATTCATCAGATATTTCTGGGATAAACATTTTTTAATCTAACATCCCTGTCTGTCTGTTGGTACAGTAAATTAGTTGTACCAAGCTTTGTTGATTGCATGCTGTAAGCAATCAAAATGTCAACCACCTAGGCATGAGATAAGCATGTGGTCCTGTGGAAGAGAGAGATTGAGAGAGTAAAAATAGCCCGACTCTGGTTCTTGTTACTGTTGTAGAGTGGTTATTATGTAATTTAGGTCGGTTGGAGCCTTTTTTTATAACTAACGCAATGCATATTCGTATCTGTGAGATATTGATTTCTCTGAGACTAAACATTCATCCTAGCAAATTTGTGTGAATTGTTTCTTGTTTTTGTAAATAGTTGTCCTCTTTGAATTCCTTGCTAGATTTTCCTAACCAGATTTTCCTTCTTTCAAACCCATTACTCAATAATTCTGAGGAAATGCCACTTTCATTCAATTTCTAGCCCGCCCCGTCATTGATTATCCAACTTCACAATTCTTAGGATGATGCAATCGTGGTTCCCACAACCGGTGGTAGAAAACTCATGCCAACCTATGTGGTTTCACTTGCAGGTGTTCTTGGAATATTCAGATACTGCTGGCTGTGCCAATGCAAGAAATGCACTGAACGGGAGGAAATTCGGAGGCAATGTAGTGAGTGCCTTTTACTATCCAGAAGACAAATATCATAGCGGGGACTACGGGGCATAAAAGGCAAAATGTGCAATAGTTTGGTGTTCCTAAAACAGCTTTTTAGAATGTCTTAAATCATGTATAGACAGCATGTAATATTTACTTTTGCTCTTGCTTGTTTTTCTTTTCCGGCCAAGGCCATCTACTGTAGAACTGGGCTTTCCCTTTCTTTTCTTTAGTGTACCGAAAATTTTTATATCAAAACCTCACCACGATTTGCTGCATATGCTCAATCGGGGATAGTGCACCGTTCCATTGAAGTTTCTTGTTTTCTGTGTTGACTTTTAATTCGAATAAGTTTTTGGGAAATCGTATTTAAGAATGCAATTTTGTAGCTTCTCCTTTGTCGGAACTTGCACTCAAAACGCTCCTAAGATACGTCAGAGTTCATTTCCTCATGTGGGTATTTGACCCTACCAATTTGAGTGTGCGTTGCACAAAAACAAGAACCTGAAAATTGATATTTCTCTACTTTGATTTGGGAAGAATGGTTTGAAAAACACGTGTGCGGTTAGTTATCACTTAATTAACTTTTCTAAAATTTCTAATCATGTGTTTAATCCTAAATTAACCACGGTTTGATTAAGTAGGAGTCCTGGTCTAGAAGATCAGCTAATCCAACTTGTTTTCAATCAAAGATAAAAAAAAAATTTATGTACCAAATCACATCCTCACTATGATGCTTTGTGCCAAATACTAAGGGCATGTAAGTTTTTTCTAGGATTCAAATTCATTCACAAAACTATCACCGAACATCTTAAGAATTCAAACACAAACACCAATACATTTAACACAATCTCCAACAGCTTTTTACACAAACTTCAATACATTTTCAAAAAAAAATTATAACAAATTTTCTCTCTATACTTTTTCACCTAATTCCAATACTTTTTTATTAAACAGTTACATCAAATCATCTCTCTCTATCATTTACACAAACAGATCTTCACTCTTATGCTTCGTGTCAAATACTAAAGGTGTGTTTGTCAAACTACAATTTTACTCCCAAAATTATATCATCATTACAAAAATTTCTCCCTTTTTACTTTTTTTTACTTTTTCACAAAACCCTAAAATTTTGTTCCCAAACACTCTGTAAGTATGTCTTATATACGCCCTAGAGCTCACACCTTACATGTGGTGTACCGTAACCACCACATATTACAATGCACTCTACAATATACTCGTGGATTTCTAACACATAAGTACTGTCTTGCCACCGTATGAGACTCTCCGCAATAGATCAGTCTTGAAAATATAATTATATATATAATTTTGAAAAACTTTTAAAATTCTAGAAGAACTTTGAGTGAAACTTTTATCTTAGGAATCTATCACCGTCATTTTATCTAATATGAATATCAAATCGCGGCAATTGATTTAAAATACAGTATTGTGCGACAGAGGATGCAGAAAAGACTTTGCAGCTTGTGTTTGCAGGGACCATAGGGGTCATATTGTTTTTGCGGCATCCCAAAAGTTAAATTATGTTGACCCCTCTGAAGGGGAAGCTCTGGCGTTACTCTAGGGCATTTCTATTGCGATTGAACACCAGTGGGATGATGTGATTATTGAGGGCGATTCATTGATTATTATGGATGCTATTTCCAATCCGATTGAAGTTTGCCCTTGGCGTATTGAGGCCTCTATCATTCAGGCATCTTCTCTGTTGTGTTGCTTTTCCCATGTTGTTTGTCGGTTTACCTCTTGGGGTTCCAATGTGCTTGCGTACAATTTAGCGCTTAATCCTTTATTTTCCTGGTTGTACGAGAGTTTTACCCGCCTTGAAGGGTCCTCTTTTGTGTTGAACTATTGTATTTCGTTTTTAGTTTTATATATGGTTTCTATTGATAAAAAAAAAGTCACCTGAGCGCATCTGCGAATCCTGAGGGCGCCCAAGTTTTTTTTTAATAGTTTCCCAAAGATTAATTTCATTTTTAAAATCTCGAATGTCATATTCTATAGGATGTTTTATTATTTTTATTGAAATAGAAAATAATTATCCATTTCATTGAGTTTATCTTTCACCGTTGATTCCGGCGGACTCAAGAAAAAATGTTCTAATTCTCTTTTCCTCCTTTCGAAAGAGAAGTCCTATTTTTCATTATCTTTTACGATACCGTCTGTATCTATCGGAGGCGTGCGCGCTTGGCAGTTGAGAAAGCTACCCCCGCAAATGACTTTGCTGACTCGGAACACTGTCACTCTGACTGTACCGGTTAGCCATTCTGCTGTGGATAAGCCCTCGAGAGTTGAGATGCTTTTCCAACATTTTACCTCCGACTTCTCCTACTAGCTGGATTCCGCATCTGCCAACCTTGATCTACGAGTTTGGATATCATTGCCAAGTCGTCTCTCTCCGTCTCTCACTGTGTATAAAAGCCATGTATCACAGTGTCTTCTCCATCCATATCTGTTACCTACTACTGTAAGGTCTATCGGCTTTTCACAATTTTTTTTCAGGAAGAGATGTTGGGGATATTCAACAACGCGTTGGTTCAGCCGCCTCGGGAGCTGAATAGCCCGGCTGAACTAAGTTCTTCTGTGAAACCCAAGCTTTCAGAAGAGATTCTGGACGATTTCGTTTCTCAATCTGGCAATGCCTTCTCAGTTAGCTTTGGAAATGCAACTTCTATTGCTTATGTTCCACCAGAGAAACCAAATTCCATTGACCAGAGGTACATGATCTCTCTCTCTCTCTCTCTCTCTCTCTCATGTTTGATATGCGTCTGTTCAGGGGTTGAACAGGTTTGATGGCCTTGAGGCCTGAGGGGCTTGTCCTTTTCATTCTCATTTGTAATAGACAAATCATTTCCGACACAACAAAAGTGGGTTAAACGGTGGAGAAATGGAAGTGAAAGCTATAGTATTCGAAGTGGCGGTCAAATTGTGTTTAAACCCTTGATACCATTAGGCTAGAGATGCCATTATCCTAAGTTTTGGAGATTTCAATTTGGTCACTAAAAATGACTATATGGAGGTAGGGAAATTGGATCTCCGTTAAATTTCTACTTAATTAATTCTTCAAATATTTCAATTCGTTAGCCTTCTTTGTCCAGGCCTCTTTTAAAATTAATCGGTAGATCAATTTGTTTCCGATTTACATAACGTCAATTAATTAATTAATTGCAGGTTTTTCTGCGCCGTGGATGGCATTTACTGCATTTTCTTGGGGTGCCTAAACAATCTGAGTAGCCTCATCAAGCAGTATGGGCTATCAAAGGGCTCCGACGAGGCCATGTTTGTGATTGAGGCATACAGGACTCTCAGGGACCGAGGCCCTTACCCAGTAGATCAGGTCCTCAAAGATCTGGATGGAAGTTTTGGGTTTGTGGTCTTTGATAACAAGACGAAAACAGTCTTCGCTGCACTGGTACGTAAATATACTCTCTGATCAGCTCTAAAATAAGCATTAATGTCAAATTATCAAAAGGTGGAAGCAAGGTGCATGTTAATTTTTTGCATGCACCTGAATTCATTTTGCGTACATTTAATTAATTTGTTACTTATATAACACGTACATGTAGGGTGCAAATGAAGAAATTAGGCTCTTCTGGGGCATTGCAGCTGATGGGTCTGTGGTGCTCTCTAACGAGTTAGAGGTCATAAAAGCAAGCTGTGGCAAATCATTTGCCCCTTTTCCTACTGGTACGTAAAGGTGTTCTTCGTTAAAAGCGACGTCGCTTGTTTCTGTAATCTTTTAGCTGATAGCCTGATATTGGGTGGGATGCAATTGCAGGATGCATGTTCCACAGTAAGCATGGGTTGATGAGTTTTGAGCATCCAACCAGTGGAATGAAGGCAATGCATAGGGTTGATAGCGAGGGGGTCGTGTGTGGGGCCAACTTTAAGGCAGATGCTCAATCAAGGGTTAATGGTGTGCCACGTGTTGGCAGCGGAGCCAACTGGGCACTGTGGGGTTCACAATAATTGAGATTCCACCTCTGAATTTATGTAATTTTAAAATTTTTCCCTGGACGCGTAATTTGTGTAATCGAGTTACGTTTGTATGCCTCGCTCGTTGCCTCACTTAGCGCGCGAGTCAAATTGACTTGCTGCTCTTGTTATATAAATAAAAGAATGTCACGCCAAAAAGAGAGAGGATATATATAGAGAAAAAATCGACGTTTTGAAGTTTAAATAAGTAGTGGGTTAGATTCGTTTGTAAAAGTATTCTAGAGGATGTTCGGTTGGGTAGTTTTTTGAGAATTTTTTGTGTTTTGAGAATTTTTAGGTGATGTTAACTTTATTGGTATGCGTGTGGTAGTTATTTTTAGGTGAGGTTAAAAAACATGTTCGGTTTGTGTATTCTCAAGATTCAATAGAATTTAATAAATTTTATAAAACGAATATCTAAAATCTCAAAAATTCCAACATAAACATCAATAACTTTTATACAATCTCCAACAACTTTTCACACAAACTTCAATACATTTTTCAAAAAAATTATAACAAATATTCTCTCTCCATACTTTTTCATCTAACTCCAATAATTTTTTATTAAACAATTACATCAAATCGTCTCTCTCTACACCTTTTTACAAACTTCAACAAAAAATAAATATCTTTAAAACTATTCATCAACTTTTACACAAAAATCTATAAAACTTCAATCTATATAAATATTCACAATTCTATCAAAATCTTAAAAATCTTACAATTTTTTTACAAAACTAACATCCACGTTGTGTTACATGATTGACAAAAAGATAAAATAAAAGGATAAATATGTTTCTCTTTGCTATTTGTTTGAAAATTAAACAAATTCTTAAATTTTAAAAATCACTAAATTAGTCCATGAGTTTTATAATTAAACACTTTCCTCCTCTCGAGCGAATGTGAATAATTTTAAGGTTTAAAGTTTAAGAATTTATTTAATTTTCAAACAAAAATTTACTTTGATATTATTTCGAACTGGCGCGAGACGTACTTGGCAGATAAAGCAACAAGAAAATAATTAACAATGAACAACCTACTCAGGCCTGAGGGTCAGGATTCCATTAGATTTAATTTTTAAATTTTCCTTATAATATCTTTAGATGAAATCCTTAAGATGGAATCTTACCCATTTGTAGACTATATGTTTACTGATAAATCCCCTAAATTCTAAATTATTTGAACTATTCTACCATTTGATGAGATTAAGTAAATGCAAAGGGTTGATTCTAAAGTAATTAAGAATTACGATGTTATACAATCTCCTAAGGCGTATGTTATACAAATGAACTATTCTACTATGTTTACAGTTTTATGTCTACGGGTCGGCTCTACGGGTCGGCTCAAGGTTAAAGCAACTTAGGCGATAGTCTAATTAGGCTTCACCCTAAGCAAGGCCTCATATAGAGAAAAAAATTAATACTTTTTTTTGTGTCGTATATGACCCAAGAAATAAAAAGATAACTGAGCTAAGAAAAAAGAAGAAGAAGAATGACAATATACAATATTTTCATATTTTTTTTTATCATGAGTGAACAATATTTTTATTCATCAGAGTGATGTTTCACCTAAGTCTCTTAATTCTTTTTCAGATTTCTAAACTTTGCTCAAAGAAAAAAAAATACTCTATAAATTTTTTAACCGTGTAAGTTACTGGATTTTGAATATTTTATATTAAATTTAATAATTAATAGATAAGTTTAGATATTTTATATTAAAAAATATATAAAAGGCTACTAGACCTCGGTTTGGCTTGAGCCGGCCCTGTCTACGAGCACACGTCTGCCTTCACGAATGTATAGAAACTCACTAGCCTTAAAAGAGTAGTAACCGATCAAACACTCTCTTCCACCACCAAAGTTCGACTAAAAGACGGAAATGGAGTCTGAGGTGCCCTTATTTCCCATTTCGATACCTCCTTTTGAAGATGGAACTCAACTCTTGGAAATAATGAAATATGGCTGTTCAAAATAAAAATAGCATTTTTGTCGTATTTTCCTTCGAAGAATACTAGCGGCCAACTCTTTCAAAGAGGCTGCGCGCGGAGAGAAATTACTCCACTGCTTGTTGCAGCTATAATACTGGAAGACGATAATGATTGTTTCCAAAATTTGAGAGTGTACGACGGTCCAATTTGGAATATATAGACATAACATGTATTTTTATATCATATCAATATTAATTGTCCTTTTTATCTCATATCATTCAATTTTTTTTTATGAATATGTCAGTTGGACGTGATTTTTTTATAAAAAAACATACACGTGTCGTGATGTTATTGGTGGTAACGTGACCCACGTTAACTGACTGTGCACGGAAGAGACGAAATGATCAAATCGATAAATGAGGATAATCTAAGAACTTATATGACTAAATTGAAAATCGAGAGACCAAATCGATAAAATGTATAAAATCGAGTGAATATTTTGGTCAGCGCATGGTTTTGGGACACAAGTGTCCAAGTTTCTCTGAGAATCACGTAATTCACAAGCCTAGCAATTTGAGAAGTTGCAGAACAAAAGTTTAATTTAGGGTTAATGTCCTTTTTAGTCCCTAGGTTTTGGGGCGGTGTTCTTTTTAATCCCTAGGTTTTATTTTTGTTCAAAACAGTCCCTAGGTTATTTACGTTTGTCTTTTTAGTCCTTCCGTCCAATTCCGTCACTCCCGAGCCCAGTCAGCTAACTGTGTGACACGTCACACCCAATAGAATATTGCCACGTGTACCAACTTTTTTAAAAATAATAAAAATGTCCACATGGGCAAAACGTAAAAAAAAAAAAACACGGGAGAGGTACCCCGTGGCCACCACCGTCGACGGGGAGCCCAGATCTGGGCTCCCGCTCGTCGGTGGCCAGACGGGGAGCCCAGATCTGGGCTCCCCGTCGCCGGGGTGAGTGCCCCCGACCACCCCCGTCGACGAGGAGCCCAAATCTGGGCTCCCCGTTCGGTGGTGGCCATGGGGGTACCTCTCCCTTGTTTTTTTTTGTTTTTTTTACGTTTTGTCCATGTGGACATTTCTATTATTTTTAAAAAAGTTGGTACACGTGGCAATATTCTATTGGGTGTGACGTGTCACACCGTTAGCTGACTGGGCTCGGGAGTGACGGAATTGGACGGAAGGACTAAAAAGACAAACGTAAATAACCTAGGTACTGTTTTGAACAAAAATAAAACCTAAGGATTAAAAAAAACACCGCCCCAAAACCTAGGGATTAAAAAGGACATTAACCCTTGAATTTACATCAAAACAAACACAAATTCGGAGCGTTAACTATTTATATTTTTATGAAAAAATAACATTAATTGGGAAGAATTCATGGAGCGAAATCTTATTTGTTGGGAAGATCGTCATTGGAAGAAGTGTTCACAGGGTGACAGCCTGACAGAGTAAGGTTGAAAAACTGCCAAATCTTATTTTGTTGGGAAGATCGTCATTGGACCCAAGAAGCTACGTAATGCTCAAGAACCAAAGGAAGAAGAAGAGAATTTTTTTCCTTCCTCTCCTTCTCAAGGCCCAACTTTCAACCTCGCTTCGACGTCAAACATGGGCGTGTTAGAGGTATGAGGCGAGCGGTATCGAACAGGTGGTCCGGAAAGTCTGCCACACAAATGATTTTGCTGAGTATAAGGAACTACCCTCTTTCTCACTGTACCAGTTAGCCATTTTTAATTTTCCGGTACTGGACAAGGTCACCGAATTGATCAAACCCTTTCCAACATTTTCATCCGACTTCTCGAACCTCTCCCATGATCAAGATACACGTGGACAAAAATAGAACCCCACAAACAACATGCACCACCAGGAGTGGGCCCTGCTCTCACAGTCCATCTAGAATATGATTGGTCGATGGTCTTCCATTTGCAGGCAGCCTATCACTAGCCATAGGACAAAATAACAACTTTAACGTGCTACATGGTAGCATCACTGTCCAAATATTATCTGCAGAAGATAATATTAATTGGCATCAAAAAAATATGCTAGCTTTAGATCTTAATCGCCTCATTCATGAGTCTCCAACTACAATTCCGTATCGTCCAACCCTTGATCTAAGAGTTTGGATAACATTGCCACGATGTCTCTTTCCGTTTCCCACTGTACATTATAAAAGCCATGCATCGCAATGTCTTCTCCATCAATATCTGTTACCAACTTCTCTGTAAAGTCTATCGGCTTTTCCCAATCTGTTTCAGGTCTGTTTAAAGTTTCTTGCTCGAGTTCAGGAAGAAATGCTGGGGATATTCAGCAAAGCGCTGGTTCAGCCGCCTCGGGAACTGAATAGCCCCGCTCCAGTAAGTTCGTCTGTGATGCCCATGCTTTCACAAGAGATTCTGGAGGATTTCCTTTCTCAATCTGGGAATGCATTCTCTGTCAGCTTTGGAAATGCAACTTCTCCTGCTTATTTCCCACCAAAGAAGCCATATTCCATTGAGATGAGTTATTGTGTTAAGTGGGAGTGTGTGAAGCGGTGTGGAGCTGAGGTCAGGATCTCCCCGTCGCAAATCCGACCGTCCCCTGCTTACCACCGAATAAATGAGAGATTCTTCCCTCCAAACCCAGTTGGATGTTGAGGAACCCGGTTGTAATAAACCGGTTAGACCGGAGCCAAGGTTTACATATTAGAACTAGGGATTCGACATTGTCATTCCCCATTTGGAACCCCTCTCGGCCGATTTTGGAAACCACCACCATAGCTGCTCACGAATTTTCATTCCTCATTTGGAAGACTCATCCCGATTTGGAAGCTCCCGACATAATTTGCTCCTCCCAATTTGGAGATCAGGTCCTGGTGGAATCTGCTCCTCCCGATTTGTTGCTTTCGGCTCCCTGCGGAAATCTGTTGTGGTAGGGTTATTTTTTTTTCAAAGCATTTTTTGCCTGCCTTTCGTCTTTAATTTTCTCTGTGGTTGGGTTCCTATTTCCTTTGCGTTCTTATGGCTAGTCTTATTTTCGAAGGTTTATCTGTGCTTAATTTTTCTCAATATGTATCTATGACTTGTATTTGTGAGGGTTACCTTTGTGTTGGAGTCATGTTCTACATGCATATGTGTTGGAGTCTTTGTGTTTTCTCATTATGTATCTATGGCGTGTCTTTGTGTTTCCATGTGTTGGAGTCATGTTCTACCATCAGACAATATGATGAAATGTGATTGTGTTGGAGTCATGTTTTCACCCATGACTTCCATTTGGGAAATGAAACTATTTTTAGTTAGGGTATTGAGTACCAATTGTGCACAAGATTGGTTGAGATATCATGTACCTAGATGCCTTTGTGATACAAAAGTATGCATTAAGTGTATGAATGGAAGCCTTTGCTTATATGCATATGTGTATATTCGCACATATCTCTTTTAGATTGTGCAACATACCCACTTCTGTTTCCTAACTTCTTTGAGTTGTGAAATTTAGGCAATGGAGGACTCCAAGATGAGGTTATGTTCACCGCACACAATCAGGTTCAAAGCATAACATGAATAATAAATCCTAATAAAAAAAATATAGCACAGAAAAATTCAGTGCTCATAAGAATCAAAGCGTGGTGACACAATTACGTGGAAAATAATAGTTGAGTTGCCGCTCTCCCTACCTAATATGGACCATTTTTGGTTTTCTAACCCCAATGTGGTCCTGCTAGTTTTTCCTAGTAGCCTGATTAAGGTTGATTCATAGGTGGGGTTTCTTTGTATTCCTATTTGTGTTTTAAACCTTGTAATACAAGCTTTATTCAAGCCAAAAAAACAAAAGCTGAATCTGATTGTTCCTTTGGAAGTTGCAACAAGTTATTGTAAAAGATGGAAGTTGCAACAAGTTCAACTAATTCTCATCTCAAGTCACAAATCATGGAACCCACCCAATACAGAATCCAATTCATAAATGACAAACTAAACGTCCACTAGTTGTAGTATGTCTGCTTATATGGAGTGTCGTCTTTCTTCTTTATATTCTTCATATCTGGTCTCTTCAGACTAATGGTTTTTGCATTTACTTGTTTCACAGATTAAATATGGGTTTGGTGAAGGAAAAGACCTTGTGTTGAGCGTCATGTCCGCAATGGGAGAGGAGCAGATCTGTGCCTGATGGCAAAATTAAACTCGTCCTTTAGATCTAACAGGGATGTTATTTACTGGGTATGCAATAAGTTGTCATAAGATGGGATTTAGCCTTGTATAAGTTGAGCATTTAGCTGTGGTTGAAGTCTTGTCAGGCTTGTTAATGGGAAAACATAAACGTGGGGGCTCCTTACCCCTCAAGGGTGACCTAAGTTTACGGCAGGACGAGACTTACATAATTGTAACTATTATGTTTTATTATTGTTTCGGTTTTAACTGTTCCATTTTGCATGTTTGTGTTATCCGGAATTGCCTGTTTTAGTATAGCTTTGTGTGGTCTTACTTTTCCAACTTCAGGGGCGAACTCCTTGTCTTTGCTGCTAGAGTTAGCTCTAATTGAGATATTGGACGCAGAGCAAGGAGCATGAACTAGCAGATGGGCTGCTGAGAAAAAAAAAATCATGGCTTAGCTCCTTTAAACATGCTTCTGTCCGATCTATTATATGTAGACAATGCATACTATTGCCTAGGAAGCAAGAAGAAATCGTAAGGTTGCACAACGCTTGTAATATTTTTTTTTCTTTCTAAGCAAACATTCATTAATTAAAACGATCATCGGTTACATCAGGGAGGTTTCAAAATAAGAGTCCACACCAGAAACAAAAGAATGGATCCTGTCGCTAGTTCAATGGGGCCAAAATAACTCTCATCTCGCCAATCAGCCTGCCATCTGGTTCTGCCTCCTTGGTAACCAATGAAAACTCCAGTTCTCATGGCTCCTTATAATCTCCTTAATTATGCTCAACGCTGATGCAATAGTTCCCTCAGAGAGTAGCCCCGTCTCAGTAAAACTCCAGTTCTCATGGCTCCTTATAGGTCTCATGCACATAATAATTTCTTACTAGACTTCAAGTCTTGAGATCATTTACTCTCATGCCAGTTTGTTTTCACCTATACAACCAAAGCCAACGACATATTCTCAGACAACCATGATTACATCGTTAAGAAACTATTTTAGAGAAAAATCATTCACTACAGCGCACAGCAGGTGAATGACAGATGAAGAGGCATATTCTGCCCATTCGATACTTGAGAGTCTGAATCCCTCTTCTGGGTGGGTTCAATTGGGTATGCTTCTTAGGAATGCCTACCTACAGCCACAGCCTGCATGCAGTAAAACTTAACTTCATTGCACAGTGGGGAGGAAAAGTACAAAATGGAAAATCTTCTCAACTAGCATACATTCTACAATAACTCCTTTCGAAATTGTTTTAAGTTGCAAAATTTTGCAGAAAGTTTTCAACTTTATTGCAATAATACAGGTACATTTGTGAAAGTCAATTACGAATAATTCTATATAGAAGTTGGGCACTGCAACAGTTCAACAATAGCGTAATAAATTAATCACAATGTATATATTGAACCTAGAATAAAATGTATTGACTAGAAATTAAGTACCAATTCTTATGATGATCCTTTACCCAATTATGAACTGCCATATATATACGAGACAAATCCCCAGAAGGAGATTATGTCGATGACAAACTCAGACACTCTGTTCTCCAAACTACCCAAAGAGAATGAGATCCCCATTAGTGAAATTCTTCATTTTCTCCACAAACGCTGCATAAAAATTACAATAGTCATTCACACCTAACTCTACTGGAGGAAAAAACCTTACATTGCAAAGTGAAATTCTTAGAATTTAGTATGACATAGATACCTAACTCTACTGCTTGTTAGATAACTGAGCCCCAGACTGAGTCCATTTACAGTATACCAGTGACTACATACGGTACATGTACTTCACACTTCCCTTTTGGAAGTTATAATTAGTATTGGTTTGTATAAAAAATCAATATTACAAAATCTCTATCCAAATTATATCTTACGAAAGTAAGAAGCCTGAACAGCCCAAAATATCCTTCACTGCAAATCAACAGCTAGCGTGGATGCAAGAGATACCTGAACATCTGACTGGGTTTGCCCTGCGGTGGTTTCCTCAAGGGGAGTAATGGCTTGCCCTGCGAGAGAGAGAGAGAGAGAGAGGGGGGATGCGTTGGTCTCCGAATGGGGAGGAAGCAGGGGCCAGAAGCGCTTTCATCGAATTCGAATCCCTAGCCGATTTATTACAACTGGGTTCCTCAACATCCGACCGGGTTTGGAGGGGAGAATCTCTCATTTATTCGGTGGCAAGCAGGGGACGGTCGGGTTTTTTACGGGGAGATCTTAACCTCAGCTCCACACCCCTCCCGCTTAATACAATAACCCATCTCTATTCCATTGACCAGAGGTACATGATCATCTCTCTCTCTCATGTTTGATATGTTTGTGCCTGTTAAGAGGTCGAACAACTTTTGATGGCCTCGAAGGGCTTTCCTTTTCATTCTTATTTGTCATAGACAAAATCATTTCCGACCCGCCAAAGTGGCTTAAACGGTGAAGTACTTCAAGATTTGAAATGGAAGTGAACGCTCTAGTATTGTGGTCAAATTTTATTTTACCGTTTATACCATTAGGCTAGAGATGCCATTATCCTAAGAATGTTGTGAAATTTCAATTTGATGATTAAAAAATTAGTATATCATGACACGGAAATGGGATGTCCATTAAACCTCTACCTAATTTGTTAGTAATTTTCCTTCCTCTTTTAAATTAATTACTAATAGCGTTAATTTCTTATTTACATAACATGATGATCAATTAATCAATTGCAGGTTTTTCTGCACCGTGGATTATATTTACTGCATTTTTTTGGGGAGCCTAAACAATCTGAGCAGCCTCCTCAAGCAGTATGGGCTATCAAAGGGCTCCGACGAGGCCATGTTAGTGATTGAGGCATACAGGACTCTCCGGGACCGAGGCCCTTACCCAGCTGATCAGGTCCTCAAAGAGCTGGATGGAAATTTTGGGTTTGTGATCTTTGATAACAAGGCAAAAATAGTCTTTCTGCACTGGTACGTACGCAAATACTCTTTGAGCTTTAAAACGAACATTATATAATGTAAAAAATCAAAATGTGGAGGGAGCATGTTTTCTGGATCTGAATTCATCAGCTTACATCTTTGTCACTAATTGCATTAATTGTGTAGGGTGCAAATGAAGGAATTAGTCTCTTCTGGGGCATTGCACTGATGGGTCTGTGGTGGTCTCCGACGACATAGAGGCCATAAAAGCAAGCTGCGGCAAATCCTTTGCACCATTCCCTACCGGTACGTAATCGCCGTTATGGTAGGGACAAACTTCTAGCGACAAACATGTTGTTTTTGGAATCTTTTAAGTTTTATCTAACCTGATATTGGGTGGATGCATTTGCAGGGTGCATGTTCCACAGCAAGCGTGGGTTGATGAGCTTTGAATATCCAACCAGAGGAATGAAGGCAATGCATAGGGTTGATAGCGAGGGGGTGATCATGTGCGGGACCAACTTCAAGGTTGATGTTCAATCAAGGGTCCATGGCATGCCACGTGTTGGCAGCGGAGACAACTGGGTCACTGTGGGGCTCCCATTCCTGACCAATCAATGAGATTCAACCACTAAATTTATGTAAATTTTGCTGGTTCTGGTCCTGACCAATCAAGTTTGTATGCCCGGCCCGTTGGCTCATGAGTACTTAGCGAGTTAAATTGACTTGCTTCTCTTGTACATATATAAAGGAATGTCTCGCAAAAAAAAAAAGATAAAGAATAAAATAATGTTTTGCAGTTTATATATATGATCATTCTTGGGGTTACATGCATGATTGAGAAATAAACACCAAACTCGAGCCAAGTAATTACTTCTTTCGTCTTTGGTATTGCGGAAAGACGTCGCGAAAGGTGGCAGATAAAGCACAAGTTAGATAATTTGTAAAATATGCTTCACAAATAAATCCTCCAAAATTCTTAAACTATTCTACCGTAATGAGATACATATCATGCATTAAATGAACAGGGTTGATTCTAAAGCAATTAGTAGCTACGATGATGTCAGATAATTAATACTTAACCATTTGTTTATCAACTAAGTATTTAACATATATGACCTCAATATGTGTGGTCTAATTTATATCTTCATTCATCTTTTGGACCATATATGTCACATCATGGATTTAGTGAAATAGGATCAATTGAGACGGTATTTTGTAAATAAATAGTTGTCTTAAATATATTAATTACTTCTTTATGTTCTATTTAATTTGAAAATAATCACTAAGATTGAAGGAATTATACAAGGTAATTGTAGTGTCTAGAAATTCGGTACCATCTTTATTCCAAAGATCATATATATAAAATGGCTATTAAACGCATTATAAATATTAATGTAGAAAGAGCGTGGTAAACGACGGAAACATTTAATTTCTAGACGTTATATCATTTGTGTTTTCGTTCATAAAATGATCAATTCAACAAGTTTCTAAAAATATTTTACATTTATATGGTCCAATTATATTTTTTAAAATTAATTAACCTTTATGTCGGTCAACGTCGTTGTGTCGGGATTCATCTGCTACATTAATTTTCTTCCTATTGGCAAATGAAGATGGTACTGTTCACTGGGTGAGGCTCAAGTTGGTAAAGTACCAAATCTGAATTGTATGATCTTCAGATCATTTCATGATGCTTCGTAAAGTTTACAAGACAATAAAGAAAAGTCGAGTTGGAGGATATAATTTGGGATTCAAATAAATTCCATGGAAGTTTGCAGACAATTCGAGGACTATTTTTTTTTTCTTTTCCTTTTGGCATTTCATGTGGAGGCCAGGGATTAATGTAGATTAGATTGCGGATCAATTCAGGGAGAAATTTGAGACAAAACAAAACTCGGAGAGGATCATATAATAGAAAAGCTATTTGGACAGTAAGAAAAGTTTTATTCAAGCGGAATATCAAAAGAATTACGTACACGGTGGAAGAACCATGCATCTAAATGGAAAGATAAAGCAAGATGTTTCATAATTCAAAGAATCAGTACTCAACTTTGAATGCAATCGCAAATCTGCTGGCGCCGATAAATTTCTTACCTCAGTTGAAGGTTCGAGGTTTGCAACTTGCAAGGAGCTTTCGGAGAAAACCTATGCACCTTGCCATTTACAGTGTCTGCATGTTTCTTTCTCGTGGAAGCAAACCTTATTTTGCTTATCCTACGAAACGTCCCAAAGGAAGAAGAAGACGAAGTGAATTTTTCCTTTCGTTTTCAAGTTTCCACCTCCTAATCCGTCAAAAAAGGGGTGCGTCAGGGCCTCAGAGGCATCATCAGGCATGCGACGAGCGGTATCTATAACAGGTAGTCGGGAAAAGTCTCCGAGACAAATGAATTTGCTGAGTAAAACCACCCTCATTCTGACTGTACCAGTTAGCTACCCACTTCCTGTGGATAAGACGATGAGACCATTTCCCACGTGTACCTGAATTTTCTCTCTCTCTTTGATCAGACACGTGGTCAACATCGATCCCTAATACCTACCAAGCACATCCTCAGGTGTGGCCCCCACTTTGTGTCGGTGATTGGTTGATTCTATAATAGAGGACCACCGTCCTAATAATAGCGTATTACATGATACTATTAGCCGTAAATACTAAAAAATTAGCAGCAGTAGATAATTTTGGCAGCAAAAAGAATGCTTTAGAATTCCGTGTCTTCCAAGCCTCGATGTTCGAGTTTGGATAACGTTGCCACGTCGTCTATCTCTGTCTGTTCCTTTTTTAAGGTGGGCATATCTTTCTGTCTCTCGCTATATATAAACTCCATGTATGGCATTGTTTTCTCCATCAATACCTGTTGCTTCTTTATTACTGTGAAGTCTCTCGGCTTGTTCCAATTTGGTCTAGATCTGTTTGGAGTTTCTTGCTTGTGAGGGGGATTCTTTTTGAGTGCAGGAAGAGATGTTGGGACTATTCAACAAAGGCTTGGTTCAGCCACCTCAGGAACTCAATAGCCCGGCTCCATTGAGTTCTTCTTCGAAGCCCAAGCTTTCACAAGAGATTTTGAAGGATTTCGTTTCTCATTCCAGTAATGCATTCTCAGTCAGCTTTGGAAATGCAACTTCCCTTGCTTATCTTCCACAAGAGAAACCATATTCTACACATCAGAGGTATCTGATCTCTCTCTCTCTCTCTCTCTCTCTCTCACATAAGTACTGTCGTATGGGCGTGCCTGTAAATGCGGTTAAACATCTTTGATGGCGCGTTGAAGGCCGGCTTATCTACTGTACTTGTTTTTTTTTTCTTTTTTTCACAAAGATAAAATCATTTTTTTATAAATGGGTTACTTTGATCTTAGCCAATTTGTTAGCTTCTCCGTCGAACCCTTCTATTGTTTTTAGACAAAAACTTCATAAATGGGTTTATTTCTTTCTGATCTACATACATAATTAAATGATTGCAGGTATTTCTGCGCCGTTGATGATATTTACTGCATTTTCTTGGGGAGCCTAAACAATCTATGCAGCCTCATCAAGCAGTATGGCCTCTCAAAGGGCTCCAACGAGGCGATGTTCGTGATTGAGGCCTACAGGACTCTCCGTGACAGAGGCCCTTACCCAGCAGATCAGGTCCTCAAGGATCTGGAAGGAAGCTTTGGGTTTGTTGTTTATGATAACAAGGCGAAAACAGTGTTTGCGGCACTGGTACTACACCCTCTCTTTGAGCTCTAAAAGGAACATAATTGTAATTCTAAAATGTAGAGAGGCGTGTTATGTGGATCGATCTGAGTACGTACCTTCGCTCACAGTTCTGTTGCTTTTTGTGTAGGGAGCAAACGAAGAAATTAGGCTCTTCTGGGGGATTGCAGCTGATGGGTCTGTGGTGGTCTCCGACGAGTTAGAGGTCATAAAAGCAAGCTGTGGCAAGTCATTTGCACCATTCCCTACTGGTATGTAATATTAGTTTTCCAGTCGACGCAGTCGTAGTGAACGTTTATGTTAGGGGGCTTACGGGGAACTTTTTATGTTCGAAGTTAAAAGGGAAGAAAATTTATGGTCGACGTTTTCTTCAATCTTCTATCTAACCGTAGATCTGGTGGGTGAAATTGCAGGGTGCATGTTCCATAGTCAGCATGGGTTGACGAGCTTTGAGCATCCGACGATGAAAATGAAGGCAATGCCTAGGGTTGATAGCGAGGGGGTCATGTGTGGGGCCAACTTTAAGGTTGATGTTCAATCAAGGGTGCACGGAATGCCACGTGTTGGAAGCGAAGCAAACTGGGCATTACGGGGCTCACATCAATCCTGACCAATCAATTGGGATTCCCCATCAAAACTTCTACTTCATGATTGTGTATCCCTCAACGGGATTAATTGACTTGCAGTTTTTTTTTTTTCAAGTAAATTGGAAGACTTGCAGTTGTTGTATGCTAGTTTCAAGGATAAGTATGAATTGGGACTACATGATTTGACTAAAAAATACCAGTCTCTCTCTCTCTCTCATCCTTTTTACAATCTACTTCGTAGAAGATAAATATATTTTTGTTTCCTGCTAAGTAGAAGATAAATGTCAAAACAAATAAATCGCAAAAAAATAAGTGAATAATTTGGAAAAAGGAAAAAGAAAAAGAAAGGGGTATGTTGTCACCCCAATTGCTCGCCATTGTGAACGGTATTTGGGATAGATCTGAACGTTGATGTGTATAATCATATCGTATTGTCTTTACATGGACAACTTTCGTGGTTACAGACCTCCCCTGTGTTTTTCGGGATGGATCAATGAGCTCCAATGAATTCTAAGGAAAGATCCGCTAGAGTTACGTGACAGATTGATGATCTGCATAGACAGCAATTATATCAAACCTTTTACTTAGAAACCTCCTTGTTTAGCAATTACGTAACCTTCATTTCCTGGTGTTGTGAGAAAGCTCATTCTTAACTTAATCAACACACTAGAGTTTCGTAAGCTAGTAAAAGGGGAGGTAATTTGCTCCTTCAAACTAGAATAAATGAAAGCAGATTCTATTTGGGAATTAATCGCACAACTTTGTATTCGATCACAAGGTAATTGAACTACAAAATCTTTGATGACAAGAATGCAAGTCACGCCAGCCGGAGGAGGGTAGGCAACAGTGTCATCAAGCTGGGTGAACTTGGGGGTTTTCTCTGTTTGTCTAGGGCTGCTTGATCTACTTAAAGGCCCCTGGGCATAGAAACCATGACATCATCTGCTCGTCGATGCCTTTTATCGCCACACAAGTTAAAAAGGAAATCAGCCCCAGCAGAGGAAAAGTAGCCAATAGATTAGTCCAGATCCACGAAAATCTGAAACATGTCATAAGCACAGATCAGAACGTTCATTCAACAAGTGACATGGGGTTATAGAGCTCAAAGGGCAAGGATCGGTGAATAGACATCTAAAACAACGAGGCATTTATATTGTGTAACTGTCTGAACGATACAACACTTAACTAAAATTGTAAACGCCCCTTCAAGTTCGTTTGGAAAAAAAAAAAAAAGATAACCAACCTCCAAGTCCGGCAAAGGCTCATAAGATCTCTTCTCTCTTGTGTCAAACACTGTAATGCCTGTGATTCTCTGAACTCCGAGTTTAGTAGCAATGAGGTTCTGCATTAGAAAAGGCGGCTTGAAGAAATTTCTACAGAGAAAAAATAACTAATGGAGCAGAAAAGCTATTCAGAATAGCATCCACATCATCAATTGGCCGAGATTTGAACGGCATGAAATAATTTTGATGTAAACAAATATTTACATCAAAATCTGATAAAAATCTCAAGTGAAGATGCATACACAGTGAACCTGCATTTCAAAGCTGAAGTGGCATCTATGTTTGTTACTTAAAATTTTACACTTCCTAAAATTTTAACATAATAAAAAATTACAATATAATCTCTATCTCTCCATCACATCATTAAATCATCTATCTCTTCACTTTTTCACCAAATCCAATACTCTAAAATTTTAACCTCTCCAAAATTTTAACACTCAAACACAACCTAAGAGCATGTCAGTTTCCTTACCAGGTGGAAATCTCTGTAACTAAATGCTGCAACTTCTGGTAAAGCCTGTACATCAATATTAATTCCATATATCAGAGCCAGAAGCAATCAAGATTCTTATAAGTTTGAAACGAGAGATTAATAACGGGCATACATAGAGTTATGTGATAATATCTGGACTATGGATCCATATCTGGATCTTTAGAACATTTTTATGTTTCTCCCACTTCTCATCAAGTCAAATCAATGTAATTCATTTCCACAGTGCGAAGTCAAAAAAGTTTCCCAGGCACATCCTACCCTCAAGATGCCAGTCAGTTAAATAGGGGGAACGTGATCTCTCCAGCAAAACGACCTACAATGTATCTATTTGTTTGGACTACAACCACTGTTCCTCACTAGAGAGAAAACCCAGAACGGGAATCATAAGTTAGACAACTCACATACCATCTGCAAATGTAAGATGTCTCTAAACATATAATCTTAACAGTTAAAATGCATTACCATAGTTTGGAGACCATTAATCACAACAGCCTTCTCCTCGTGCAAACCATTTTGCGACAGTGAAACTTCGAAGGGTCCCAATTCTCTCTCTGTCTTGTTTGCGAGTTTCAGGTGTAGCTGTAAAGGAAGCAATTAATCGCTTGTTGCCCGACGCTTTTAGTTATTTAACTCTCTGAAATAACTTCAGCATGAACAATTGAAGGATGATGAGGGACATCAAGCTACTATAATTACCGAAAATGATTTTTCCAAGTTGATAACTGATGGAACCTCCACAGCATGCAACTCAATATCACTGCATGTGATGGGCTGCAAATAAACAGTCCATGGAATAAGTGACGCAGTCATTTTATATTCTCATACAGATAATGATGTATGTGCATGTGTATACACAGAAATATTCATTTGTGTGTAGATATGTATCATATATGTTCTTAAGCATGATTTTGTTTGCGTGTCTCTGCCTGCCAAAGCAACGATGGTTTCGATTTGATCACTCACGGTGTATGCATGTCATAGATACGTTTAAATGCCTACCAAGGGAAATAAGAAAAAAAAAGAGAAAGAAAAGCAAAGCATTGCTATGTCAAGAAGACCGTGATAGGTTACTAGGTATAATGTCTACAAATAAATTAAAGCTTGCTTGAATTCAAGAACAACCACTTACGGTGCCCAGAATCTGCTGTGTCTGAAGGCGACCAGGTTCCCCCAGATTTGTACGCCACGTAATCTGAAGTTTACCGAGAATATTACTACCCTCGACTATAGTTTGTGCAGAACCCTGTGATGACAATTTCAACTGATAAAGATAGTTGTGAATTCCTCCGCCAGATCTGATAAGGACTGGTGTCTTAAGCATCTCTCTGTCAGTTTAAACTAGTGTATGATTAATAATCAAGAGACACAGGGTGATAAACAGTTCACAGACAACCAAAAAACAAGCAAAGGCAAAACAATTTTTTATGAGAATACACAAGGCATGCAATTGGTCGAAATCTTCCACTGAACCATTAAATCTTTCACACACCTAGACTCAGAATTGCCCTCTGAAATCGGCTCATCGGCTTTTAGTACTGTTGTACTCCAGTTCTGAGCAGGTTCAAATTCGACTTGGTCCATAAAAAGATGTGTTTTCGTATGATTTTCAATGCAAGCTTCCAGAAATGTAGTTTCCTGAGATAGAAGATGCAGCTCTCATAGGGAGGTGAAAATGACTGACAAAGACACAAATTAATTTCATAAACTTGTCCACTACTTTGATACATTATCCATAAACGAGCTTTGAACTAACCCCCTAAGAATTTGTTCTATAAGGCATAGGAAATGCCACATGGTCTGATAAACTTACATAAGCTGAGAGGCAAGGATTTCAATATCAACAAAAAAAACAGAAACAACTTGGTAAGTTTAGTCAATCTGCATTTAACTATATATTTTGTACCACTTAGATGCAATACACTGCATATAAGGAGCCCATTGCCAAAGGCCCGCATTAGCAGTAGCTACTAACTATCACCTTTTTTGCAATGTGTCCACTCAGTTAAGATTTGGCCATTAAGATTGTAGTAAATGGTTAGATCTAAATTAAAGGTGCACATTGCAAGAGTGGTAGTTTAAGTGCCAAATACAAAAATTGGTAGTTTGATGGCCACATTGGGTATAAATTTGAGAGTTCTAAGTGTTGCTGTGCCTGCACAAAGGCGGTGGCGCAGGAAGGAGAAAGAGGGGGAGAGAGCAACAAGATCGCAATGACCAACAATGACTTATTGGTGCTGACCCATTTACTCCAAACACGTAAATTAACCAAATATGGTACTCCTATTTGAAGCAGTAGAGTTATGAAAAAACAATCTACTTCAGTTATGTAAAATTAATCAGACTGGCTGGAACATTTATAACTTACATTCAAGAAGTATAGTCAACCTCAACATACCTTAACAACACGAACCTGCCAAAAACAGAAATTAACAGATATTATTTTTTGCAGAAGGATATAATGTTACCAAGTCAAATGACAAATGTCAAAGTAGAAGACAAGTAACCAAATACCCCTAGTATTAGCCGTGCGTAATTATCATATTGATACGATTTAAGATTCCCATATCATCAATGTTTGCATTTCAAAGCGGCAATTTGGGCTACTAATAGAGAAAAGAGAAAAGGGGTAAAAAAGAGAGAGAAAAAATTACTGGAATTTACAGGGCATGGGGAGGATACCTTTGTCCTGACTGAAAGTGGATTGGCAACCATGAACTTGAAAAACTGCGGAAGATATTTACGCTCTCCATCACCATCATTGTATAACGCGGTGCAGACCAGCCTAAATGATTGTGAAGCACCATAGAGGAGAAAATTTCAATTAAGAGAGTTAATAAAATGGGGTAGCCTCTCAAACGCATGCACTCGATTACATATAGACCGAATGGCGGGTTGCAACTCACGTGTGAGCTCCGAGTTCCTTCACGTCGTGCTCCACGATGAAATCATAACGCCCTCCCGCACGTATTGATTCAACGGGTGATTTTGATGTATCCAAAAGCAGGATCTTCTGTCTCTCCGTTTGAATCTCCGCCTGTTAATGAACTACACGCTATAATTACTGGAGCACTTTCAACTTCTCATGAACAATGGAGAGAAGTGAAAACCACGGCCGTAAACGCACACTATATTATTTAACGTACAAAGCAAATTCTTAAAGTTATATATCAAAATGGAATCCCCAACTCTTAAAGTTTCAAATACTGAGAGCACTAACCTTGATTATAACGTCCTTAACTTCAAAATTGGAACTGTTGTTGATGCTAACATAGCTACAGAAAGTCTCTCCTAAATAAATCGCCCTGTTCCCAAATTGAAGACAAGAGAGCTCTTTTAGAAAAATTAGAGTCGTAGCTGGTACTGGTAGTTAACGAATCAGAGTGAGTAAGGAAAGAGAGAGGGGAGAGACAGAGACCCGAAGGCCTGGGGGAGTACGAGGAGGCCGGAGAGGCCCATGGGATCGGAGGGGTCACTGAGGAGGAATCTGCTGCGGTAGCTGAGATCTGAGGCGTCGGTAGGCTTGACGACGTGGCTGTCGATTAGGCGAGGTAGCTCGGAGGCGGCGACTGGGTCATCGAAGATGTCCTCCCCGACGAGGAGATCGGCGGGGTCCACGCGGAGCGGATGGTCCACGTGAAACGACGGCCTGCAGAGCCTCATCACTCTGAAGGCCAGCGAGTGCGACCCCGGAGTGCTGCTCATCTCTCCCGCTGTCTGATTGAAACGGTAGAGTATCACAGATCAACTACCTCAAAAAATGAAGCGAACAATTTTCTTCTGCTCGAAGCGCGTTTTACAGAAAGGGAAAGATATTTTAGAGTCTCAGGTGAGTAGCAAAAATCTTTTTTTTTTCCTGGCCTGTATACTTCTTCTAGACATGCAAATTTATGAATATTAGTCCATTTTTCAGAATGAAACAGAACCATTATTATTATGATGCTAAGATCGTGGAGCGCATGGTCATCAAATTCTCGAAATTGTAACAATTTTACCTTATTGAGATTTATTAGAGTTCATAAAAGATAAAATGTGTATGCGTAAAGCTCAGGATCACACTAAAATAACATCTCGATTTAGGATATGTTTGTTTGCCAAATTCTCAAAATTTTACGAATATTTACTTCATTGAAATTTATTAAGACTTGTGAAAGGTAAAATATGTATATGTAAAAATTAATAATTTTAAAATATATTTATTTTGCTAGAAATTTTCATACATCAAAATATTGAGAAAACAAACACCACCATAATAAATGAACAAAACTGACGCCGACCTCGGCATTTCGCAATTGTCTTTGTTTTTTTTTTTCCTATAACTCTACGACGTCGCGTGCCACCGGCTCCCTTCTACATTCAATCATTCCTTTGTCGAATTCGAGGAGATTACACATCCTTGGGGTCCGTCTTGTGTTCTCTTCGAGTTACATTTTTTTCGGCACAACAAAATTTGACAATTTCTAGCAATACGCAGATCCTACAAAAAAAAATGTACATAGCAATTGTTCGAAGGCTCATATTCTGTCATCATCTGGAAGGAATAGTTATTCATAAAAACAAAAGCACATGTGGCCATGTAAAGAACTAATGAGGGAACGAGCTATTTCTCTAGCCTCAACAATACTCCCCAAAAAGAGAGAACAAAAGAGGGGGTTGCACAATCTTCAAGACGAAAGTATTCCTCTTGTGATGCTGATGCAGAGAATCTCTCCCTCCATACCGAGACCAGATTAACTATTTCATTCGATAAAGAGCAAAATTATTTTCCCCTGCTAGTAATAGTCAGTAATTTATCTGCAACACAGCGACAAAGGTGTACAATTCAGCCAACTGGAAGATGTTTTTCAAATAGTACACAAAGAAATGGATATATATCAAGGATTGCGCAAGGATAATTCACAACGTGGCAAGTGGAAACGAAAGAGAATCAGGAAAATCTACGGCATTCTAATGGAGTTTACTACAACACCTTGCGAAGAAATTATAAAGCATCATCAAACAAAATGAAGCAAAAACTTGGTTCTCTTCGCTCACAATTGCCACAAAATCAAATTTAAAATACAAAATAGCAAAGGCATCCGAGCTCTTAAAACCACCACTATTACCTGCAAGTATTGTGAAGCTTCTCTAGAGTAATGAATTTAGTCTCTGTTCGCATTGACAGTATGCCCCCAAGCCCCAAAGCCACTGTTGAACCAACTTTCAGGGTTTGGTTGGGTGGATGATACAGAGGACAGACCAATACAAATCGTCACTAGGAAAACAAGGAGGGATCCATTCCTAAAAATATATGCAGCAGAACAAGTGCAAATAATTGGGAAGAAGACCAGTCATTGTGGGGGGTACTGTTGACATCAATACCCAAACTGCAGATCTGACAGAAGATTGCTGCATGATTGGAGTTCAACAATCTAGTCTACAGCCTACAGGAATACATACTATCATGAGATACAAGTGAAGTGGATCACTTAAGAAAGAAAATCTTCTCCAGCAATTATATCTACCTAACCAACACCTCTGCTCTGCGCATCAAAAATCAACTAAAATATATGTATCCATCACCATTTAACTTGTTTCCTTGTAAAGAGAGAGGGAGGAATGCACCTAACGGACAATAAGTAAACACAGCCTTTTATACAACCCGAACCCATGTTCCACCACACATTGGACAGCCATAAGCCCAGCGGCTAATCCACCATGTTTCCCGGTCATTTTGATTCGGTGGGTGGGAAGCCCCTGGTGAAGCAAAAGCTGAAGTCTGCCGCAGACATCTTATGCACTGCATCACAAGCAGTCCCCGTTACAAAGTTTAGATTAAGACGGAAAAGCATATGCAATCTCATACAGGGAGGAGAGGAGGATTAAGAGAAGAGAAAAATAAATAATAAAAACACCCACACAAAAGATATGTATCGTTAGACTCGAGGAAGAAATCAGCAAGTGCCCTTGCAAATTAGCACTAACCATAACTGACGGACCAATGGCATTCACCAATTTTCTCAAGACTGAAAAAATGCTACAAAAGTAGATGCTGACGTGAATACATTGCCTTGAATAAACAATTTTTGCTGTTCAGTGCAGGATCTGTTCATTGAATGGAATTAATGAAGTCCATGATTTAAGAGGAAAAATAGGACCCATATAGATTTCAAACTCATGGAAGTTTCAAGGTGGAACCCATAGTACTATTGATACAGAATACATCCAATGTCCGCAGATCTTTATCAAGTAATTCTGACACATATAACACTAATTTACCAAATATGAGATTTTTGAAGTTTAAGACCCAACAAATAGAGATGTGAAAGGTGAAGGAGACTATCAAACCTTGTACCAAACACCTTCAAGGCCAGTCTTCCACACAGCAGTAACAACATCTCTACGAGAACCCATTATACCAAGATATGCTCCCAGTCCCACAGAAGTTTTCAAGCCAAAAGCTGCATCTCTTTCAGACATCCGGCGTTTCCTCGGCCACAGGGTATTAGCACCATAATAAACATCACAAGTTTTCAATGAGTTGAAATCAAGTGGGTCTCCAGAATTAAATAGCTTGGGAGAGTCATCTACATGACCAATATCATCTGGATCAGACCAAGGCCCACCATACATATTCCTTCTGTGCCATTCTTCAGCTGGAGGATGGAGTTCCAGTTCACGTAGTAACAAACCAGCAGCATCTGCACCTCTAGGTCGAGGCATATTCTGTGTAGCACATTAGGGAAGGCGGAAAGTTCAGCAGAAAAGAAGGAATAACTCTCTTATCTCAAAATAGAATTCAGAGCAACCGTCGACAAGGTAAAGGTCAAATCATACTGCCCAAGCAAGTAATTTTATTATAGACTTTCAGCAGCTAAACACCCCTTACAGGATTCTACTAGAGAGCACAAATTGCTTTGTCAGTATGGTATTTTGCTACCTGCGGGTATTTTCACATATATGTAATCTTTGGCAGAATCATTAATGATTTGTGATAGCCAACCATCTAGCTTCCTTTATACTCATTAAATTCTTGTGAAGATTAAATAATAATTGCAGATACCTGCATATGTGGGCCAAGGGATGCTTCTACAACCTCTGGAAGTACCGTATAATTCCCATCAATGTAATGCAGCCGCACCTGGATGTTGCTGCTCCCCACCTGAGAAACTGGCAAGTTATGTTGCAGCTTAGACGTTCGGCGACAGAGATCCGTGAGTATGAGGAAAAGGACCTTCACCTGCATAACGTCAATTACATAGAGCTCTGTGTCAAATATTTTGTCTCCTCATTGAACACGAACCTAAACAATTCTTCTTAGTCCACAAATCGAAAACAATTTGTATTTTTCCATATAGGAGAAGTACTTAGTTGGGGCTTCATGTATGAGGACTTTGAAGTAATAAGAGCATCATTTCACCTCGTCAAAATTGTATCCTTGACCAGCATTGCCAGAACCTAATCTTAACCGAGCGACGGATCCTTCTTCAACTCCTTTTGCCCCAGGTATGAGTTGATTAGCTCGAGCTGCCTGACCATCATCCCATCTGGCCACAGCTGCAGTGGGTTTTGCGGACGCAGAATTAATCTCCTCCAACTTGCCAGGAGCGCCGAGCTGAGGTTTCTGCATATTTGTATCAGCATTTCTCTGTGCACCCAAGCGGGGAAGTTGTGCTCGCCGAAAGAAAAAACAGAAAAGCAAAAGTTGGCATAATCGATGAAGGAAATGGCAATCCCCAATTAGCCTAACGGCTGGTGTTCCTGGAAAAGTTCCTGTGTTAATGCTTATTGGCATGAAAGATGACGGACCACTTATGGGGTTTGGAGTAGAATTAGACACTCCATCATTTGTGCTACTGATCTTAGCAATAGCACCTTGTACCCAAGCTTGCATCTGGGTGCTGCCTGTGGAGCTTGCGGTACCACTTTGACCTCCTGGACAATATGGCATTAAAGAGTTTTGATGAAATGCAGCATTAACATCAATGGAAAAAGAGGGAAAAAATCACAAAATGCACATCAATGGAGCTGCTTATATCTCACAGCTTTATCACAAAAAAAAACATTGATGACCTGTGTGTGAAATATTGAAGCTAGCCCTTGCTTGCCTTTTAAGTAGGTCAAAAACCTGTGGTGGTTGATGAACATTTGCTTATTTTTTTCAATTGCGTTAGGCTTTATAGAAATTGACCTTTTCCCTGTTTGAACTAACGAACAAAATGCTATCTTCTTTAAATTCCAACTTTGTATACGAGAAGAACTGCACACACTGACCCTGACTTATTGCAGGAGTAGCAGAACTATGGGTAGGACTAGCAACCATATTGCGATTGCTTCCGGTGCCAGCAGTAACAGCATGACTGGCCAATGTGCGGCAGAAGCTTGCATAGCGCCTTAAACGTGTTATGAAATGTGAAGCTAGATCAAGGATGGCATCAACATAAACCTGTATTGCATTCCAGCAATTAGAAAATCTCAAAAAGTAACAGAAGAGAAGAACTGTATCCAGGAGTAAATGAGATGACCAAGGAAAAACACCTTCAACAAACTAAATGACACTTTTTTTGCTAAAGTAATTACAAGCCCAAAATTGGCTGGCATCATTTTTGTTTACATTTCATGTTCCCAGATATGATGGCTTAGATATAGCCCAAACCCCTCATACTGCATTTTGTGGTCTTTGTTGAAACATGCTATATCAACTAAGGAAACGACCAAAATGAACACACAAAAGAGAGGAAAAATGCACCATGTGCAGCAAATAAAACAGCCACACCACATTACAGGCTCTGTGTTTATGAGACAGTCAGTGGCATCATCTGATCCTGATATTAAAATTTGACTACCAAAAAGAAAAAGAAAAAAGTAGGTAAAACAATGAAAGTTAAAAGACATATCTGATTACAATAACAGTTCATATCAGTCAAAATAGAGCCAAAGGAGACCTGAATACTTGGAACTAGTGCTGGTTCAACAGCCATTGCATCAGTGTCAATGACAGATAACATCTCAGAAGATGCGTGCCATGGCTCTGGTACTAAAGCTGAAGGATTTATCAATGCAGATTCAATTCCTTTCCCCAGCATATCCAGCAACAACCTTGCTTGCATATCAAGAACCATTGCCCTAACTTCTTGAGCATTTGTACCTTCCAATAGCCTGCATTTTATCCTGTCTAGACTCTGCATCATGCAAAATCAAGTTCGCTTTCATAAATAACTAAAACCAGTAAACAATAATTAGGAACCAAACACATGAAGTTGATGAACATCGAAATAAAACCCCGCCACCAACATAGAGTAAATGTCAGGATACATCTGATACACCATAGGACAATTCCAAGCCAATTATACTTTCGTCTGAGCAGACAAGAAAATTCTAAAGCAAGTTGTAGTTCAGAACTTTAGCCAAGGTCATTTTAAGGCTACAATAGCATGAGAATGTCCTGCAATATATGACATCTGGAGCCCTGCAATGTCATTCAGCTGGAGTAGAAACTTTGTCGTGAGTGTATCATGACTTCTCCACCCACAACTACCACACAAATTAGAGGAGCATACCATGTTACTGGCTTTCCTTTTATTGCTTTAGAATAACACAATTATAAGACACTAGAGAACAGCACAGTGGGAAAGAGAGTTGCCAAGTATCCACAATCCCTGACAAAGCACGTAACTATCCAGAAAACATGTCTTTGGAAAAAAAATGTCAGAAGAACCCACTATAGCATGCAACAGTGGATATTCATAATCGGAAGTTACAAGTGACATGAAATGTTTCAAAGACCTAAAAATAACGTTAATGATATTAGAAAGAGAACAGATTTGAAGGGAAAATAGTGCAGAATGACATACAGGACCATACTGTTGCCTGTGCTGTGTAGAAGGAAGAGAATGAAAATCCGCATCCAAGACCGCAATGACACTGTTAAGAGAAACTGAAAGAAAGAAAGAATCACTGTCCTCAATGAGAAGTGCTGCTATCTTTTAAAATAGATGTTCTTGGAAAATGCATAAACAAAGATAACAGAGAATTATGTTACATTATCTTTTAATTTCTCTCGCACAATACAACTTCAGTCAGAATAATACGGCAATGGATTTAACTATTCTTACCAATGCCGTCCTCAGCAGCACTCTGTGTACAGCCAACAGCATCCCACCAATCAACTCCAACCAAAAGGCTCCACCAAAATCTGCCCAGAGAAACAGAAATCAGAACTAAAATGCAAACTATTGCAACTCTACAACTGACATGGAAATATCCACCAGCACTGGTATGTCATCTATAAAAGTTGCTCCCGGCAGACAGTTGATCTCAAGTTCTTCGATAAAGTACCTCTCAGCAATTGCACGCTCCCAGGTTGATGAGTTGGCCTTCACTTGACTACTTGGAACAGCGGGCGGAAGAACGCGGATTATCTTTAGCATAGTACGGTCCTTGTTAGTGTCATGCCAAGCAGATGCTGAACAGCAGCTTGTTGAAGAGAAGGCAGGAGCAGCAATTGCGGATCCAACATTGATCTGATAATTATCAACAGGGGCGAAGTTTGGACCAGAAAAAATATGGACCCCACCCCGGAGGAAAGCGATAGCAATCTCACCACCATGAGGAGAATAGACAATTCGGGCAAGTGTCCTAACATCGCTTGGTAGATCAAAGGGATCAAAATTGACTTTTCTTCCTTTGTCAATGCTTGAATCAGATATCTTTCTTACATCAGAAGCTGGTCCCATTGCAGCTTCTTGGTGAGATTTAAAATCATTAGTGGGTGGAATGCTTGTATCCACTTTAGACACCCAAACTGTTTGCATGGGTGCTTGCCCACCATAACTGGAAGTGGGATTTCCAAATATTTGATGGAGGACAACTGGCTTAAGTGATGATTCCCAACGTTGAACTCTCCATCCTGTGATTGAAGGACCCTCATCCGGATCATAAGGAGACATGTACTGTCCTGCGAAAGTAAAACTAATTATTGATTAATTTCCACCACTAAGTACGCTAATGTTGAAAGTGAAATGAACACAAGGTGTCAGGCCTAGTGTTCGCTCAAGTCCAGACACGGATGGATTTAGCAGCAATGAGTTTTCTTATCCTTAGATGACACTCCACTTTAGCAGCAACACGGAGCTAAATTCATAGAAGGAAATAAATAATTTCAAGTCGAAATATAGAGAAGTACCTTCAACTATCACAACAGCTATCACAGAACCACCACGAGTTGGATCAAAGGCAACTGCAGTAACCCCAGAACCCCATGTAGTGGTTGCTGCAGATTGAGCAGCAGCCTCAGGACTCACGTAAGCTGAAAAATTTGACACTGGTGAGCAATGAAGTGGCACAGTGTCATTGAGTTCTTGGTCCGTCCTTTTCCCTTGCTTTGCTTCAGATATTAAATACTCTTGCCAACTAAACAAATAGGCAGCCAAAGGGGCAAAACCTGCCCAACTGGGAGGATTAAGTGAAGGTGGGACCCCATTGCTCAAACTTGTCTTTGGGGTTGAGTGAAATGCATTTCCAGGGCCAGGAGTGACCTCCCAGACAACAACAGTGGATGGATTCACAATAGGAACACCTGCAACATGCATGGCACCACTATCTGTTATGATTGCATCAGCAGCCATGATCCCACTAGGTCCAGCACCCAGAAGTCCTTTGCTTGTGCAAAACCACTTCAATGTTGCACCATTCTGACTAGGCACCCACTGTGACCAGTGGAGTTGAACAGAGCCTGATGAGAAAACAGAACAGGCACAAAGGAAGTTGGGCCACCGAGCTGAAATGGAAACCAAAGATCGGATCAGATATTACATTCATGATGTTGGTGCCAACTTTATAAACTGAGTTTGTTAACAAAAGCAAAGCAGAACTAATTGCGAGGCGAGTATCTCTCGCCATTTTTTGGGTAAAAAGTACCCACACAAAATTGTTAATTAGATCAAAAACTACAACACTCAATCACTTCTAAAGAATCACATTATGGTGGTAAACAGGAGAATGATGGATAAATTATCTTTCTCTCCTCTCACAAGTAAAACTAATTTTTCTAATCTCCTTCTATATCATCTCATGGTTAGTGCCATAAAACTATTAAAACGTAGTACTTTTGTTTGAGTATGGCGCATCCTTAAAAACAGAGTTGAATGTCAAGCATGAGAAACTGTTAACAGAAAACCAATATAATCCATACTCACCCAAAAAAACACTATATCCTTCTCTTCAATCTAGGATTCAGAATCTCATAATCTATAAATTGATGTAATTATGAGCACAGCATTTAGAACCTACTATCACAGCATTATTGGAAGAACAAAAAATTCCTTGAATCATCTGATTAATTTGATATCTAAGATCTAACCATCTAGTATAAACATGCCACTAACTAACGAAAAAACACAACCTACTAGTTATGTATGAAAGATTGGACATCAGATATTACATCCTACTCTCCTGGAAGGCTCATTAAGAACACATTGTAAAAAGAAATTGTGAAGAACAGCATACCTGAATTTTGAGACTGCTGCGAAAGAAACTTCTCATCAAAAGTTGACTTTGCACTTGGGGTACTACCCGTTTTTGAGGAAAGCCACCTATACTGATTTTTAAAGCAAGTCTCACTTAAAAATACTCAAAAGTACCAAAATCCAATGATAAGGAAAAAGTAGGAGACACCGTGACTAGGATCTGAGACAATGCGGAAAAAAGGGCATGTAGATGCAAATATATTCAAAATGTAATTCACAAGCTAATTATTTATCCAAGAAACTTAAAACAGCCAGTAGAACAGATGTCGATGATGTAACACGCTTGCACAAAATTGCTCAAAAGCAAAAAAAGCAAAAAAGCTAAAACATAGTAACACATCAGAAAATGTCATTTTGCACTATGCAGTAGATGATGAGGCTCAACAAGCCCTCTAAAAATGTCCGCAGACACTTTAGGCAATCTAAGAGGTCATGAAGCAACAGATGAAAGCTCTTGAAACAAAGTTTGCTGGATGGAAACCAATATCCCCAAATGAAAGATCCACACTTATACTAGCATTTTGTTTTACATTATAAGACATTTACAAGAGTTTCTTTGCTCATAATAGCAAAAGACGTCCTTCTAGCATACCCTCACATCTCAATTTATCGGGATATCCTTGTCACACATTTTCTCCATGCGGGAACTCAAGACTCATGTCAGCTCATACAAATCATAGCTGAGAAGTATTAATGCCTTGTAGTAAGTGCTTTCTACATTCTTCAAGCAATATAAAGATATCGTACAAAAAAAAAAAGGCAATACTAGGATATCTCAACTATACTAAATATTCTGGATCTTATTTCTTTCCACACGATGAGGAGCTTACTCGCAACTCTTGGACAGCTTATACATTACAATTAAAGCACCAGATGAAATCACCATATATACAACAAAAAGATACATGTTAAGTCATCATAGAAGTAGAAGACAGCAACTGCATGCATACCTGAGATAATCCTGATAGCCACTTTGTAACAACTGCAATATCCTGTCTCCATTCGTGCTCAAGCTGCCAGCAGCTAGCATCACGTACCAGACTAGCTGGCCCCTGAACGAATAGGCCAACATATAAGGAGAATCTGCTAAATTATATATATACATAAATGTATTCTACATATATACAGTCAAGGACAAGCGGCTTGGACAAGAGAGCAACCCATTGGTCAATATAATTACATCGAGCGAACCCATGTAAATAACCTGTCAACTGAAAAGGCATCTGCTTAATTATTTGGAGAACATAAAACAGTTATGTAGCTTACCTGAGAAGGTTGAGTCCAAATAGTTATCCTCCCATGAAAATTAGCTATTAGTAAGGCACGAGAGCACGAAGTAGGAGACCACTCAATAAACTGAACAGAATCACGTGGAGAATCTGAAAAAGGTAACCAAAGCAACCAGTCATAAGAAAGAAAAAAACAGCAGAAAATTGTGATGTTCGGTTGCAAAAACTTCTCAAATTTTGTATAAAATTTGATAGTGGCGTGAATATTTAGGTAGCTTGGAGTTTTGTTGGGGTTTGATTGTAAATCATTTTTTATTCGAGTTTGTAAAAAGGTGTAGAGAGAGATGATTTAATGGATTTTTTTAATAAAAATATTGGAGTTTGGTGAAAAAGTATATAAATAAAAGAATTGATTAACTTTTAAAAAAAAAATGTATTGGAGTTATGTGAAATTTTTGACATTAACATTTTAGTTGCATTGGTCTATGTTATATGGAAGAAAAAATGATTAAATGAAGATTCAAGCTCAATGGGCTGGAAATTCGCAACTACTCTTTAGTTTGATTGTTAGTATCTGTATTCTGGAACCACTGAGAATTGAAAATCTCTTGCACAATAATATGTGAGAAATTGAGTACACAAAACCAAGATATTTCCTTGTTTGTCATTTATTATCTTACGTTGTTATTCAAACAATGCGTAGTTTCGGTGAACCACGCAATTTCAATTGAATTTCATGTTTGATATGTCCAACTTTTTTCTCCTATTCTTTTGGCGCTGATGGAAGTAGTTACACCAGCTCCAGCTGTGGAATGCACCTCCTCTCTAACCGAGGCCTTTTACTGGTACCGTAAGAGCATTAGCTTTCCCTAATCTTAGAATTCATCATAGTAGAATGATACGGACACATAGGTCAACATAAAACCAATTGTCATGGCTCAACTCTAGGGAAAATATGAACAGAAGCAACCCAGTACAGAGAGCACCTACATTTCAAATCCTGTAACGAGTAGTTTCCCTATCTCGTGAAGCTAAAGCACTAAAAATACTTAACTGACTGATAACGATTGTACATTAAATCAATGTAATATGGCAATTTGCATCAAATCAGCTGCAACATAATATGGCAACTTGCATCAACATACCAGCTGTGATATTGAACGCTGTACATTCAGTTGGTCTCTCTGGAATCACAATATGAACTGGGATCCAAAAGGGTGGATTGGCATTAGAACTGCAAATAAAAACAGGGATAATTATAAGCATATAGGAATCAATTTTAATAAGCCAGATTAAAAAAATAATAATAATGCAACTGCTGCAAGAGCCAGAAGACAGGCGCCGAAATCTCACCACCAGCACAGGTCATTTCAGATACAATTTATTTGTATAATCAGAGGAAAAAGGGGAAAAGAGCCATGGAAAACCACAAATAAGTAAGCAATCATCATATCACCTTTACTGAAAATGTTGTATGCAATTTCAGAAACTAACATGACGCAAACACTGGACATAGTTAGCAACTGGCAATTGATCGAAAAATATAAACATAATTAACACTAAGCAAGGAGTAAACTCTTACAACAAATGTTCTCTCAATACTCCATTGGGATCTCAAAAAGGGACGAGGAAATGAAATGCTGCAAAAGGATTGAAAAGATGCTTAATTGCTCCTTTCCCAATAATATCTTTTTTAACAAATTTTCTACCCTTGCTTAGAATTTCCAACATAAAATCGGAGCATAAAAGTTAATTTGGTGCCAATTCTCAGTCCAACCATCCTACCCTAGGAAACTGAAATCTTCATAAGAATTATAGCACCCTATATTTCATTACTATACTTAAGGGTATAAGGAAAAAGGGGAAAAGAGCCATGGAAAACCACAAATAAGTAAACAATCATCATATCACCTTTACTGAAAATGTTGTATGCAATTTCAGAAACTAACATGACGCAAACACTGGACATAGTTAGCAACTGGCAATTGATCGAAAAATATAAACATAATTAACACTAAGCAAGGAGTAAACTCTTACAACAAATGTTCTCTCAATACTCCATTGGGATCTCAAAAAGGGACGAGGAAATGAAATGCTGCAAAAGGATTGAAAAGATGCTTAATTGCTCCTTTCCCAATAATATCTTTTTTAACAAATTTTCTACCCTTGCTTAGAATTTCCAACATAAAATCGGAGCATAAAAGTTAATTTGGTGCCAATTCTCAGTCCAACCATCCTACCCTAGGAAACTGAAATCTTCATAAGAATTATAGCACCCTATATTTCATTACTATACTTAAGGGTATAAGGAAAAAGGGGAAAAGAGCCATGGAAAACCACAAATAAGTAAACAATCATCATATCACCTTTACTGAAAATGTTGTATGCAATTTCAGAAACTAACATGACGCAAACACTGGACATAGTTAGCAACTGGCAATTGATCGAAAAATATAAACATAATTAACACTAAGCAAGGAGTAAACTCTTACAACAAATGTTCTCTCAATACTCCATTGGGATCTCAAAAAGGGACGAGGAAATGAAATGCTGCAAAAGGATTGAAAAGATGCTTAATTGCTCCTTTCCCAATAATATCTTTTTTAACAAATTTTCTACCCTTGCTTAGAATTTCCAACATAAAATCGGAGCATAAAAGTTAATTTGGTGCCAATTCTCAGTCCAACCATCCTACCCTAGGAAACTGAAATCTTCATAAGAATTATAGCACCCTATATTTCATTACTATACTTAAGGGTATAAGGAAAAAGGGGAAAAGAGCCATGGAAAACCACAAATAAGTAAACAATCATCATATCACCTTTACTGAAAATGTTGTATGCAATTTCAGAAACTAACATGACGCAAACACTGGACATAGTTAGCAACTGGCAATTGATCGAAAAATATAAACATAATTAACACTAAGCAAGGAGTAAACTCTTACAACAAATGTTCTCTCAATACTCCATTGGGATCTCAAAAAGGGACGAGGAAATGAAATGCTGCAAAAGGATTGAAAAGATGCTTAATTGCTCCTTTCCCAATAATATCTTTTTTAACAAATTTTCTACCCTTGCTTAGAATTTCCAACATAAAATCGGAGCATAAAAGTTAATTTGGTGCCAATTCTCAGTCCAACCATCCTACCCTAGGAAACTGAAATCTTCATAAGAATTATAGCACCCTATATTTCATTACTATACTTAAGGGTATAAGGAAAAAGGGGAAAAGAGCCATGGAAAACCACAAATAAGTAAACAATCATCATATCACCTTTACTGAAAATGTTGTATGCAATTTCAGAAACTAACATGACGCAAACACTGGACATAGTTAGCAACTGGCAATTGATCGAAAAATATAAACATAATTAACACTAAGCAAGGAGTAAACTCTTACAACAAATGTTCTCTCAATACTCCATTGGGATCTCAAAAAGGGACGAGGAAATGAAATGCTGCAAAAGGATTGAAAAGATGCTTAATTGCTCCTTTCCCAATAATATCTTTTTTAACAAATTTTCTACCCTTGCTTAGAATTTCCAACATAAAATCGGAGCATAAAAGTTAATTTGGTGCCAATTCTCAGTCCAACCATCCTACCCTAGGAAACTGAAATCTTCATAAGAATTATAGCACCCTATATTTCATTACTATACTTAAGGGTATAAGGAAAAAGGGGAAAAGAGCCATGGAAAACCACAAATAAGTAAACAATCATCATATCACCTTTACTGAAAATGTTGTATGCAATTTCAGAAACTAACATGACGCAAACACTGGACATAGTTAGCAACTGGCAATTGATCGAAAAATATAAACATAATTAACACTAAGCAAGGAGTAAACTCTTACAACAAATGTTCTCTCAATACTCCATTGGGATCTCAAAAAGGGACGAGGAAATGAAATGCTGCAAAAGGATTGAAAAGATGCTTAATTGCTCCTTTCCCAATAATATCTTTTTTAACAAATTTTCTACCCTTGCTTAGAATTTCCAACATAAAATCGGAGCATAAAAGTTAATTTGGTGCCAATTCTCAGTCCAACCATCCTACCCTAGGAAACTGAAATCTTCATAAGAATTATAGCACCCTATATTTCATTACTATACTTAAGGGTATAAGGAAAAAGGGGAAAAGAGCCATGGAAAACCACAAATAAGTAAACAATCATCATATCACCTTTACTGAAAATGTTGTATGCAATTTCAGAAACTAACATGACGCAAACACTGGACATAGTTAGCAACTGGCAATTGATCGAAAAATATAAACATAATTAACACTAAGCAAGGAGTAAACTCTTACAACAAATGTTCTCTCAATACTCCATTGGGATCTCAAAAAGGGACGAGGAAATGAAATGCTGCAAAAGGATTGAAAAGATGCTTAATTGCTCCTTTCCCAATAATATCTTTTTTAACAAATTTTCTACCCTTGCTTAGAATTTCCAACATAAAATCGGAGCATAAAAGTTAATTTGGTGCCAATTCTCAGTCCAACCATCCTACCCTAGGAAACTGAAATCTTCATAAGAATTATAGCACCCTATATTTCATTACTATACTTAAGGGTATAAGGAAAAAGGGGAAAAGAGCCATGGAAAACCACAAATAAGTAAACAATCATCATATCACCTTTACTGAAAATGTTGTATGCAATTTCAGAAACTAACATGACGCAAACACTGGACATAGTTAGCAACTGGCAATTGATCGAAAAATATAAACATAATTAACACTAAGCAAGGAGTAAACTCTTACAACAAATGTTCTCTCAATACTCCATTGGGATCTCAAAAAGGGACGAGGAAATGAAATGCTGCAAAAGGATTGAAAAGATGCTTAATTGCTCCTTTCCCAATAATATCTTTTTTAACAAATTTTCTACCCTTGCTTAGAATTTCCAACATAAAATCGGAGCATAAAAGTTAATTTGGTGCCAATTCTCAGTCCAACCATCCTACCCTAGGAAACTGAAATCTTCATAAGAATTATAGCACCCTATATTTCATTACTATACTTAAGGGTATAAGGAAAAAGGGGAAAAGAGCCATGGAAAACCACAAATAAGTAAACAATCATCATATCACCTTTACTGAAAATGTTGTATGCAATTTCAGAAACTAACATGACGCAAACACTGGACATAGTTAGCAACTGGCAATTGATCGAAAAATATAAACATAATTAACACTAAGCAAGGAGTAAACTCTTACAACAAATGTTCTCTCAATACTCCATTGGGATCTCAAAAAGGGACGAGGAAATGAAATGCTGCAAAAGGATTGAAAAGATGCTTAATTGCTCCTTTCCCAATAATATCTTTTTTAACAAATTTTCTACCCTTGCTTAGAATTTCCAACATAAAATCGGAGCATAAAAGTTAATTTGGTGCCAATTCTCAGTCCAACCATCCTACCCTAGGAAACTGAAATCTTCATAAGAATTATAGCACCCTATATTTCATTACTATACTTAAGGGTATAAGGAAAAAGGGGAAAAGAGCCATGGAAAACCACAAATAAGTAAACAATCATCATATCACCTTTACTGAAAATGTTGTATGCAATTTCAGAAACTAACATGACGCAAACACTGGACATAGTTAGCAACTGGCAATTGATCGAAAAATATAAACATAATTAACACTAAGCAAGGAGTAAACTCTTACAACAAATGTTCTCTCAATACTCCATTGGGATCTCAAAAAGGGACGAGGAAATGAAATGCTGCAAAAGGATTGAAAAGATGCTTAATTGCTCCTTTCCCAATAATATCTTTTTTAACAAATTTTCTACCCTTGCTTAGAATTTCCAACATAAAATCGGAGCATAAAAGTTAATTTGGTGCCAATTCTCAGTCCAACCATCCTACCCTAGGAAACTGAAATCTTCATAAGAATTATAGCACCCTATATTTCATTACTATACTTAAGGGTATAAGGAAAAAGGGGAAAAGAGCCATGGAAAACCACAAATAAGTAAACAATCATCATATCACCTTTACTGAAAATGTTGTATGCAATTTCAGAAACTAACATGACGCAAACACTGGACATAGTTAGCAACTGGCAATTGATCGAAAAATATAAACATAATTAACACTAAGCAAGGAGTAAACTCTTACAACAAATGTTCTCTCAATACTCCATTGGGATCTCAAAAAGGGACGAGGAAATGAAATGCTGCAAAAGGATTGAAAAGATGCTTAATTGCTCCTTTCCCAATAATATCTTTTTTAACAAATTTTCTACCCTTGCTTAGAATTTCCAACATAAAATCGGAGCATAAAAGTTAATTTGGTGCCAATTCTCAGTCCAACCATCCTACCCTAGGAAACTGAAATCTTCATAAGAATTATAGCACCCTATATTTCATTACTATACTTAAGGGTATAAGCAAAAATGAAAGAGCTATACCGACCTGGGAATTCTTGCACACGTCTCTGATGCACAAGCTATAGCATTGAGTTTCCCACACCAAGCAACAGCACTGGAAAGCAAATAAAAGTAACATTGAAGTGAAGCCAAAATTACACTTGACATCAAGAAAGGTAAACATGACAAAATCCTCACAAGGATATGAATTAAGTTTATAACTTGATTTAAGAAAACACATCAGACGGCTAAGCATCTAGCACAAATAACGAATGTAAACATTCTTGGAATTAACAGCTCTAAGAATGACCCCACTGTCTGTGCCTATGGAACAAGGTGATATTATCCGGAAGTCAATTACAGCCGTCTTCAGACATATCTCCACTAGTGTCATGCATATTAGTTGAAAATGCAACTTGTATTTATTCCAAGTAAAACAAGAAACCATTGAAATCTAAACGTAGGATCACAGAAAGTTAAAATTATTGAAGGACATAGCACAAACACCAAAGATTAAGTAACAAAGATTTGCTTTTGGACCTCCAGAGTAAGAATGAAAACCCACCATAGAATGACGTGTAATTATGTGATGAAGTTTCAAATGGAATCATTAAACACGATATAAGTACACCAAAACAGATGAGCAACTTAAAGAGTGATGAATGCGACCAACAACAAAAGGTGGAATTTCCAAATCCGCAGTTCCATAAGAAAAACAATCCGGTGGTGTCATGAGAACAGAGTGCACATTACGTACGGTCATGTTAAAAGAGGAGGTAGCAAAAGGGGATCCGTTTACAAAAGAGTAAACCGGCCAAATGAATTGATATGGTCGACCGCCATCATTTGATGAGAAAGTGTAGAGCCGTTCGCCATTCATTTGAAACTCAGGCTTAGTAGTGAAGAGCTGAGTTGCATGACAATAGAGAACACACACGTCCATGAAATTTCTTCGCAAGTATTTTCACATAGTTTACAGGACCTTTTTCTTCTTTCGTATAACGGACTCCAACCTCAGTCTTTAGGATATCACTTCCCTTCCTCCGACTTTCTTTTCAGTTCGGATATCCTTACAGCTGATCAGAATTCTCAAATCCGCCCAACGCATAACCCAGATAACACTTGGCGTTTTAGAAGTAATGTGTTCGGATATGAAATATTTATTTGGCAGTTTGAAAAAAAAAACAGCATAAAAAACAAACCAATACGAAAGCAGTGCTAGACTAAATTTAAGCCCAAAAACAGTTACAATCCAAGTAACGAAGAAACCCGTCGGAATTCGCTAATTGGAGCTCGATTTTCGTCTACCTAAAATTGCGACAAAGCTCGGGGACGCTCATTTTGTACTGCAAATCAGAACGGGACTGCTTCAGCCGGATGCAGAAAACGGTGGCTGGACTCACCGAGTCCTCCTCCATTGGATCGTCGGCCTTATCCACTACGGCCTCCTCTTCGGCCGCACCTTCCGGTTCGGTCTTCTCCGCGCCGTTTGAGAGCTCACTGGACTGAGGAGCCGCGGGCTCGTCCTCCGATTTCTTAGCATTCGTAACTTGACTCATTGCCAAAGAAACCCTAATTTATATAGAAAGAGAATGCGAGTGGTGGAAAGTCGCAATCGAGGGCGACAGATATCGCTGTAGAGATAGAGAGGGAGTAGTGGGGTTAGTGTGGGTGAGTGTGAGGCTTAACGAATTGCATTTTGGTTTCCGGCTTTTTAATTGTCTGTTTGTGTGGGAGTGTGGCATTTGTTTTGCAATTTGAGGTTTAGGGCTTTTATTTTAGTGGAATTGGGAAAAGCAGCCGAGAAGGCGATTCCAGGTGGCCGTGGGATTCTTTACGAAGATGCTGTCGACTCCTTTTTCATCTCTCTTTAGGTTCTTTACTTTGTTTGTTTTTGGGTTGGGGGGGTTTTTGCGGTCTTGTTCGGTATAAAATGGCAGCCCGGGCTTTCCTTTTCGATTGGTATAAAGCGAGAAAAATTGAAGAGGAGACCTTTTCAGCCGAATAGAATCTCTTTCGTTTTCTCTCCGTGTCTCCTGGTGATTGGAACGCTGCGGGTAGTGCTGCTATTTTGATGCGCTGCATGTGTTTGAATTTTTTTCTCTTAGAAAATGAAATGTTTACGTAAAGGTGCTTTATTAGAAGAAATAACAGAAAAGGCACGCAGACAATGTATCTGAACAATTTAATTATTAATAGTGATTATGCCAAAAATAACAGGACAATAGAGTGGAAAGTGATGATGTCAATATCACCAAGAGCACGAGCTGATCAGGCCTTAAAGGAAGAATAGGTGATGATATCGAGTCTGGAGACTCTGATGTCTGAGTTAAATCTCAAGAGAAGTTAATAGAATTAAGCGTCAGTTTATTAAAGAATATACATTGGCTTTTATACTAACGTAAGAGTTTCAAATCTATCGTGAGAATGCATTCTGGACGAGTCAGGTTGTAGAGTTGTATTAGGAGAGTGTCGCCGACCATTCGAGTTGTCATGAGGAGTCCTCGAGTGACTAGACTTCTACGTGAGATCGGATGTCGGACTCTTATGCGAGGTCAAATAGTTGGAACTGACCAACCAGCTAAAGGGTCTGAGCCCAAGTGGTCTGGTATGAGGAGGGCCGTGTATTTCATAGCCGGTCAAATACCATGGATGCAATCCATAATTCTTTAAGCCGTAATCATTGAATCTTCCTAGCTTCTGTTTTTTTTGGCAAGTGCAAAATATAAATAAAGCATCTAATCTCGTAACGCATAAGCTCGTACAATGAATAAAGTCAAGAATTAATTATTAGGAGGCCAATTATGTACAAACATATTCCCCATTTGGTTTTGTCCCTGCTAACCATAACATCTCTGGTTACGCCCAAACTCGTGTTCCATATGGGAAAAGTCTTATAAACAAGTTTTACATGCATCTCTAATCAATTCATAACCGAAAATTACTTTAAACAAAACCTAAAGTGATACATTTTGGTGGCATCTTGACGATACAAGTTTTGCTGAAACTAGATTCTTCAAATAAAATAGTGATCGTGGAATTGTAGCTATCGAAATATTCATCAGACTTTGAGACTTTATATCTTATTTTTGGTTGTTTAAAGCTGCCCAAAGAACTAGTTTAAGCGCGTAGTCGTGTCTTTCAGCATTTGGTCTATAGCAGACAGGTCCAAAGCAAGACTCAGTTTCTACTGTCTGGAGATGCGTCTCTTATAAAACCTCTTTTTTCTCTCATTCAAAAGGTTTACATTGGGCCTCCCTTGACTCCGTATTGACCACAGAATGTGCGATGTTTTCACTTTCAATCGTATGCCGAACGCAAAATCAAAGGATGTCAACTGCTATAAGTCTCAGCAACGGTGGAAAACTTTTGCAGGCGTTGCCGTATGAAAACGGCCGCAAGCTGAAAGTCTAGATCATGGTCCAAAAAAAGGACCCAAATACAACTTAACCAGGTCGAATACAACTGGCGAGATCTTAAAAAGGATCGGAGAAATCCACTACATGCAGAGGCGGATCTAGTCAGGGGCGGTGGGGGGCCGCCCCCAATTGCCTGAATACCTCCGAAGATTTTATATATATATATATATATATATGGGTCGCCCCCTTTGAAGCAGACCCAACCCCTTCAGTCTTCCCCTTCAATGACGCCTGGCCCAGGCCTTTAAAATCAAAGACCCAGGCCTGGTGCATTTGTTTTAAAAAAATCAACAGGGGTGAAATGATGCTAATTTTTTTTTAAAAAAAAAAAGGACAGAGTGAAACACACATTTCACCCTGCATAATTCCCCCCCACCCCCGCCCCCAAAAATTTTCCCCCCTTTCTCACTCTCTCTGCTCTCCCTCCCGATGCCAGCAGGCCCTCCGTCCGGAGTCTCCGGACATCCCTCTCTCCTCCTCACTCTGCCGCCGTCCACCACATTATTCTCTAGTCCTCTCTGCGGCTCCTCCTCTCAGCTCTCTCACTACTCTCAAACTCTCTCTCTCTCTCTGCCCCTCGGCCCAGAGTCCAGACGGCAGACGCCCTCTCGGCCTCTCCTTCCTTCTCGGCTCACTTCTCATTTCCCAGTCTCTCCTCCTCCACACCGGACCATCGACCACACCACACGGAGCCACGGCCCACCGCCCATGGATCTTGGCTTCTGCTACTAAGTAAGACGTGATAAATATTATTTTTCAATTAGTAATTTATAGTTTAGTTTTCAATTAGTAATTTAATGTGATGATTGATGAACATTGATCATTTGATTGACCTCAGAAAATTTGATTAGAAATTATTATTTGCTTAATAATGTGATGAAATTAAACATGGGGATAAAAGCTCCGACACAGAGGGATATTGTGAGATATCGATAGTGACAGTGATAGCAGTAAAGTTTTTGGCTTTTGTCTTATAACTTGCATATTTTGAGAGATATTGGTAACATGCATGATGCCTTTGTTTTTGGCTTTTGTCTTATAACTTGCATATTGGTAACATGCATACTGTCATACTGAGAGATTTGTCTTATAACTTGCATATTGGTAACATGCATACAGTGATGTTATTCGTAATGGTTTAGTGGGTTGATTTCATTTTGTTTGATACATTTTTGTATGAACCGTAAAGAATGTTGTGCTTATATTGAACCTAGGCTCTTTGTGGCTGAAGCACATCTTTATTTTGTGTAAATATTAAGTATGTTTTCACGGCCTTTCGGTTTAGTCTTGTATCATGATGATTCAAACTTTGGTCGGCTTTGTAATTTTTTGTTTTGTTTTGACATTTCTCTGGTTCTTAAAAGGTTTTTACCCACTTCCACCGTCCTATATAAACATTAACAAACTTATTCCATTCAAAGTGAAATTTTGGAGCCACTGAAGAAACAATGGGTTTAGTTAAGGTGAAACGTCTTTCATTCTTGTTCTTTTTGGCATGGTACTGCTTATTAACACTAATGGGTTTAGTTAGAGAGGTCTGCGTACATTGTCCATATGGACAAGTCCCTCATGCCAATGGCCTTCAAAAGCCATCGTAATTGGTACACCTCCATCATTGATTCACTCGGGTTTGTGAATCCCGCATCATTAGTTGAACAACAATCCTCGCCATCCCTTTTATATGTTCACAACAATGTTCTTCATGGTTTTAGTGCCTTTTTAAGCATAGATGAACTAAAAGACTTTAAAGAAGTCTTGGGGATTTGTTTCAGCTTCTAAGGACAAGCCAGTAAAGCTTGATACCACATATACCCTTCAATACCTCTCTCTCAATCCTTTAGAACTTTGCCCCCTTCCCTAGGAATCCTGGTTCCGCCCCTAACTACATGTTCCATGCTAGGCAGTGGGAGCGATGACTGGACTGGGTAAACAAAGTTACCAGACTTAGGCTAGTCAGTAAAGACAACACCACAACCTTGTACAGCAAGCCCCAACAAAGGCGGAAACACAACGGATCAGAAAAGCCCCCGAGAAGCCGGATACAACAGAGAAAAAACAACAGTGACCAAGCAGGGCCAACACAACCAACAACAAATAGAAAACAAGGAAAAAACCAAAGAAATTGAAGCAGCAAAATACACAGGCGAGCGTGAGACTCCATCGTCAGAAACCGTCGAAAAGGCTGCCAGACAGAAGCGGCTAAGGACGCCTGGATGAGTAGAAGACATCTGGCAAGGCTGGGGCCACCGAAGAAGAACAGGAACACCGTGATCCACCTTCAAGCCTCCGAGCAAAATGGACAGAGAAGGAGGGGAAGAAGAATGAGGGGAAAGAGAGGAGAGAGGGGGAAGAGGAAGAGGAGGAGGAGGGCGGTGGGACGAGTTGGAGTTCCTCCCGCCGCCGGAAAACTAGGGAGAAAGGGGAGGCTAGAGGGCAAGGGTGAGGAAAGTTCTAGAGAGGGGAGCTAGAATGCGATAGGTTTTCTTATCGTACTGTTATTCATAGGGAGCACGAGTCAAAATGTAGAAATATGTGCTCCTGGTGAGCGAAGATGATTTGGAAAAGATTTTGGCCTTACATTCCTACGAGGGAAAAGACTTGGAGAGATGGGTGAAGTTTTATTTAAGAAAGATGGTTGAGTTCTATTAACAAATATGTTAAGATCAGGATTTCGCCTGAATTGTATAGTCCGCAAGATCATATTATCTTTGATTAAAAAATTACGTTTCTATTTTTTCTTTTTAACTTTAAGAAATTATTTAGACAGTAAATTTAGGTTTGTGCTCTCTTTCTAAGATTTTAAGTGAAAATAATTTTTTGAAGTCATTTTTATTGTAAAATTGAACTTACCTAACTCGGATCCTACTTGTGCAAGGTTTTACCTCGTGGACTGAGTTTTTCCTGCCTTTTTGTTTTTTTTTTTTTAGATCCGGAGACTATATTTGGCTAATTATTTTAATTTTTTAATTCTTTTAAATCTCTCACAAAACATTTCAATCTTTAATAATATTTTATATCTAAAATTTCAATCCCTAATTATTGATCTCAAAAATTTTCAAACAATAATATGAACGGCTTTTGTGAATATGGAGCGATTGTCCGCCGCAGTCTCGGTGGCTGGTCCCATCTAGTTTGACTTTTGTTACCGACTTCATCAAAACCCCCCACTTGTTCCTATCCCGCTTTCTCCCAACCTGCTGATAATTGTCAACATGTTTAGATTATTATTTGCATATTTCAAACTTTTATGCCAAGAAGAGTGTCAACATGACATATCAGACTCCCTAGCCTAACTTCCATATTCAATAATGGCAACCATTAAATAAAACGTACCACTAATAATTTTATAAATATTGGACTGCAATTATATTTAGGGAATGTTCGGTTAAGGTGTTTTGTGAGGATTTTTTGTGTTTTAAAAATTTTTATGTGATTTTAACTTTATTGGTATGCGTGTTGTAGTTATATTTATGTAGTGTGAAAAATGATATTTGATTGTAGAATTATAAGAATTCAAAAATTCCAAAAGATTTTTTATAAACGAACAGCCCTTTAGCCAACAAAAAGAAAAGGAATGATTTTTTATTTGATTTTTTTGTTTTCATTTTTAATTTTTGGCGTTGCGGCGTTCGTAGAGCGAGGAGTCGAGTACGTTTACGTTCGCCCCGCCAGGACAGTGGAAAATGAAAACACGCAGACGTAGCAGAGGAGAAAAACAAAAAGAGGAGTAGGAACTTCTTATTCGTGACCGTTTATCAGTTATCACTCGTGTGTTCTGACCAACCGAGAGACGTAGACGAAGAACGAAGAAAACGAGTTCGAACGCGCCGTCCACTAAATATAAACAGTAGTATTACTATTACTATTATCATCATTTGTTCGGGTCGTGGTATTATAGGAGATTTGAGGAACAAAGAGCCGGCGAGGCAGAATCACTTCTTTTTCAAGTGGTTTCTGTAGAGGCCACGGAGGATTGGAAAGAATATAATCTTCGAGCTATCCTCCATGTTTTCCTAACCGAATCGGGTGGGATCCGACTCCAAGACTACTGACTTTGGTTTCGTTATTTCAATTAACGAGGTACGCAGTTGTTCGCGAACGCTTTTTTGTTGTTTATGCCTGGACACAGTTCTGAATTGTTCCGTTTTTTTTTTCCGGAAAATTTCGCTTCTGCTCGTTTTTGTTGTTATTTCGGAGCGCAAATTGAGTTTTATGTTTTGGTTTGTTATGTATGGGAATTTGGTTTTATGATCTGGTTCGTACATAGGTTGGTTTATTCGGCTAACCATATCAGATTTCCAAGTGCTTAAAATTAAGCATGAATTTTTGAAACCTTTGCGTCTTTTTTCATTTCTTTTTTTTGTGTGTTCTTTTATGTATGACATATGTATGAGCGATATATACATTTACATATGTATGTAAAGTGGTAGCAACTGGGATATGTTCTATTCAATTTGTAGTTGATGTCTAAGAGCCCGCATTTAACAAATGTGAAATTTTTAGTAGTCTCTCGGTTTCCTGATTTGATGATTCAATCCTTAAGTGCCAGATCAAGTAGATTTCCAGTATTCAATAATGAATCCAAATACGCCTATCATCCCAAGAGAGGATAGGCAGACAAAATAAGAAAGCCATGCTCACATTATTGTAGACGAACGAGGTGATAGGCTGATTTTCATTGGATTTAATCTGCTTCTTAAGGCTCGAATATCTTTATTGTAAGAAACAAGGAGATAACAGCTTAAGCTCGAGAAAGAGAAACGAGTGCTTGTGTTAATTTATTAAATTATTATTTTCTCTGCCTCATTCAATTTTCTGGGTGAAAGGTATAACTTTGCACCAAGAAGATAGCAGTCACTTATCTTACACAAATCATGAGTTGTAGCTGCTTTGGGGCCGGAAAAGTCAAGAGGAAAGCAAGACATGCTAATCATGAAATAGAAGGTGAGGCACTTTTTTCTTGCACTTTTATAATGTGTTAAACTACAGTAGAAATCGAGTTCCATCATATCTCCTATTCATGGTGTACCATATGTCTGTTTCACTGGGGAGCTTCAAAATTATTAACATAATTATAGCATTCTTGGCATAATATGTGAATGCCGTTTGTTCTTTAAAAAGAGGGCGAGAAAAGATCTTCTCATGTTTCTTTTGTTATGGTTTAAGCTTTAGAACTATATAACAAATCCACCTTAGATCAAGGTTTATATCCATGCTTCAGAAAAGTTTATGATTACAGGCTCAAGTGATTTATCCTTTGTCCATCTTGTTCCTCCACCCCTTTCTCTTTCGCATCTCTCTACCTCTCTCTACCCCCTCCGCCCCAGTTGTTCTGTTAACCTGGCATATGGACCTTATAATGGTAAAAAAATTTGTTCACAAGTTCCAATTTTGTGAAGTGGTAATCACGCATCTTGCTGAGACCAGAACCTTAGGCTAGTGAATGTGAGCTCTACATTCATCTGCGTTGCACTAGAAACAAATGCTATCTTAGAATTTAACTTTACTCCTGTCTTATCAGCAACAATACTATACAACCTTAAAAAATAAAGAAAACAAAACAAGTGACGGTAAAATACTCACAACCAACTTCTGCCATGGTGAGTTGTATGTAGCATGTTTGTGCTTCATCAACAGAAAAATTTGTACTCCCTTTTGATCGTGGTTTGATTCTCCTCTGATGTCTGAATAACATTTGTTCATTTAACATATTAGCTCACTTTAAGATTGTTGCAGACTGTAAGAATGAGAGATCATGATTTGACTAGTGAAGCTGCCTCTGATTCATCCTTAGCTGCTTTTTCAGCATCTCTTCGTATTAATTCTGACTGGGAAAAGAATTATTCAGGTGGTGCTGTGTTGTATTTTCATGAAATATTTAGAAAGGCCATTATCTTTTTTTTTGTCATCATATTTGTATTGGACTATCCTACTTGGACTTATAATTGGGAATGGCTGTAGCGATGCTTTGGGCTACAAGTAGTTCTCCTCTTCTTTATTTTAAAGTTATTTTTATAGCTCACTTTCCCCCTTTTGCCTTATGTTTTTAATGCATTGCTAAGCTTTCAGTTTCATCATTATGATTTTCTTTTTGTTCCTTCTCTTCCTTCTGTTGCCTAGGGAATTCGCTTGGGAATGTTAAAAACTTTTCCTACAACGAATTAAGATTGGCGACGGATAGTTTTCATCCAAGCAAGAAGTTAGGCCAAGGAGGTTTTGGGACTGTTTACAAGGTATCAGAAATTATAGATGATTTGACCTTTTCAATTTCACAGGATTAACACATAACATTTTGGAAAAGCTGAACATACCATTGAGATTATTTAGAGGTACTTATAGAACTATTTATGAATACAGACACTTTTGCTTACTCTGTATTCCTCATTCATCGATATGTGTTTTCAATGTTGTTAATGTCATTTTCCATGACAAGTTACAGAACATATGCTCCGAACGTATTCTTTCACTCCCCGTCTTCAGTGGCATTGGGAAATGCCTTTTCATTGGTTGGTTCAAACTTTAATGCACCAAAATATTGAGATCTGATTGCTGACCACATCAAAATCTTGAAGTTTTAACACATTTATATCAAAGTGTAATGGGATCATAGTATACAACAAGTATTCATGCAAAGTTTTCCATTAAAGGCAACTCAATTGGTAGTATCTTGCTATGCTTTCTGCATTCGTTGTTGTCTAGGACACATATTAACTTATCAAGTTGCTTTGAAGAAAATTAGAAACCAATGTAAATTTGGTTTTCTGACTTCTTCGTTTCACTGTCAAGAAGATAATTAAATCTTGGTTTTTTTAAGTTGAACTTGTTTTCCTGGAGTTCATCACTTTGGTGAGGGACAAACTTATCATAATTACTTTATGCTGTTAATATATAAATAAATATAGGATGGATTCTCTCTATCTAGTGTTCAAAATGACTTTGTTATTTGGATAGGTAAAATGACTTTTTCTTAACTATTGTATTGCAATTTTGCTAGGGAACCCTGAAAAATGGAATAGAAGTTGCTGTGAAGACACTCTCTGCCCACTCAAAGCAGGGATTACGGGAGTTTTTGACGGAGATTAATACCATATCAAATGTGAGGCATCCAAACCTTGTTGCATTGTTAGGGTGCTGCGTTGAAGGATCCAACAGGATTTTGGTCTATGAATATGCGGAAAATAACAGCCTCGACCATGCATTATTGGGTAATTCGGAGAAAACAATTAGTCTGCTAGATGAAATCAAACTCTGTATACTCATGGAGGATTGAGAATCTACTTTTTTTTTCTCATGTTTGTAGGTTCAAAGAGTTCAAAGATCAAATTGGATTGGGTAAAAAGATCAGCTATTTGCCTGGGCACTGCTAAGGGTCTTGCATTTCTTCATGAAGAACTTGTACCGCATATTGTGCATAGAGACGTTAAAGCTAGTAATATACTTCTGGACAAAGATTTTAACCCAAAAATTGGAGACTTTGGGCTGGCTAAGCTTTTCCCTGATGGTATTACTCACATTAGCACAAGAATTGCTGGAACAACGTATGTTCTCTTTCAGACTTCCAGTTGACTGTTATTTCATATTGCACATTTCATCTTCTAGCATCAAGAGAAGATACTTAGATCATAGTTTTGTGTTAATCATAGCTGTCCTACACAGTTATTCATAAGCTTGCTGCAGTGGGAACTTTAAAAAATTGGTAGTTTTGTAGGAAATGGCTGGAGAAGGCCACAATATGAGCTGTGTTGTGTCCAACAGGATGGTAGAAAAGCATGTATTGGAAAATATTTTGCTGTCTTAAACCTCCATAGGAGGCATAAAAACACACAACATATACTTTCACATTATTGATGTTGTCAGAAGCACATGCATTTGAAAGGAAACACCAAAGAAGGAATAAAACGGATGAAGAAGTACTGAAAACATGGAAAAACATTATCAAGAAAATTCTTCATTATACTCCAATTTCCAGCTAATGAGCTTCGTCATTTTTTTAATAAGTCCCGATAATAAGCATGGTCCAGAATGTCAAACATGAGGTTCCCCACTATTAAGCATACTTCAAGTACCAGGAATCTCCAATGAGTGGTGTTAGCTAATAGAGACCCTCTGCATGCCAAAATTTCGGCCATTCAAAATTTGTCTAATAAAATAACTAAAAAATAATCTCTCCCTCTCAATCAAATCATCTCTTTCCATCACAATAAACATAAAAAAAACTCATTCAAATCATCTCTCTTCACTTTTTCATCAACTCCTATAAACTAAAATTTTATCAAAATTTTGGTTGGCAAACACCTAAGCTTCCAGTCATTAGTGTTCTCAGACTTCCACAAATAACTAATTGCTCAAATGAGTGGTTTTAGCTAATGAGACTAAATCTTGTGTCTCTTTCCTATGTCTCTATGAGTTGAAATACTAATGCATAGTTTAACTCCTAGATCTTGATTGCATACCTTGATGATTTTGCATCACCTTTTTCTTCTTATTTTGGCAACATCGAGGACGAATGTTGTTAATTGAAGAGCTTAAAAGTATATTTTTTTGCTGATTTTCAAACCTAAGCATTAGGATGTCCACACAACTTATGATCTGATATTAGAGATTTCGTCTTTTAAAACTTGGTGATTCAGTCCATACTTTTCCCTGCAGAATCAGAATTTCTGCGCAAGGAAAATGTTTCAAGTGTTACGAGTCAACAAAATCATCATAGTCATATAATGATGCAAAAGATTGAGACCCTTTGTTTTAAAGGGTATATTTAGTGACAAGTGAGAGCAGATGTATAACTTGCTTTTGTCCTATGCAGGGGTTATTTGGCACCCGAATATGCCTTAGGTGGTCAGTTAACCATGAAAGCTGATGTTTACAGTTTTGGGGTCCTTATACTTGAAATGGTAAGTGGCAGAAGCAGTACAAAGGAAAACTGGGGAGGGATGGAGAAATTTCTCTTGGAATGGGTATGTTGGTTTTTACTTTCTTATTTTCAACAAAATTCTCAGTAGCTTCTCCCATCGTTAATGAGTTGGTAGTCCAGTTACGCTTCTTTCTTTGCATTTGATGAGTTTATCTTACTATTTGAGTAAAAGACACAATCTTCACTGCCTCGTCTAGAGTAAAGAAAAGAAATATAAGTAAACTAAATTCAGATAATCCGGTGGTTTGGTGGTCTTCTTCCTTTTCTTTCTTTGTCTAAATATTTGTTGCTCTTGCTCTTGTACAATTCCTGGACCATGTACTAATTATACATACTTTATTAGGCATGGGAACTCTATGAAGAAGAGAGGCTCTTGGAGCTAGTGGACCCAGAAATGGAAGGATTTTCTGAGGAAGAAGTCATTAGATACATGAAGGTAGCCTTTTTCTGCACCCAAGCAGCAGCAAGCCGAAGGCCACTGATGAGCCAGGTTGTTGACATGCTCTCAAGGAACATCCAGCTTAATGAGAAAGAACTTACAGCCCCAGGCCTCTTCACTGATCCAGGGGAATCCTCAAAGAAAGGGTCATCTACGGACGCTACAAGCTGTCAGATGAGCTCTGTCTCAGTAACAATTACTCATGTAACTCCTAGATGAAGATAAAGGTTGATTGATACAACTTGCTCTGGGATGAATGGTCACTCAACGTTCACATACAAATTTCTGTATTTATTTTTTAAAATCCTTTTTTCTTTCGTTTTTCTGTCATTTGGGTTGGGGCCTCGAGCAGTCTTTCTCTCTCCCCCCCCCCCCCCCCCGCCCCTTCCCTTTATTCGGGAAGTCTACAATCAAGTGGATAGAAGACAATGCAATTTGCTTTCTTTAATGTTAGTGTTTATGATCATTGAATATAATGTTATAAGGGTGAAAACGGTAAATTTGAATCTCTCTGAAAAACACATGCATGATACGCATACACGCCAGGAAACTCTCATATTTAGTGCATACACAGCGAACTATTCTTTTGCTTGTAGCTCTCCTAAATATGACAGAAAACTCTCATATTTAGTGAGCACAGAGCTCATTCTTAGGCTTGTAATGTCACGCGTATCCACGGAGATTTCAGTTAAACAGCATCAAAACAATTGGCGCGCTTAAAGTATAATCAATAGAAAAAAAAGGGGGCACAACTATTAATTGGTAGGATCATACATACAAGTTTCCATACTCCGATCATTTCATTACAGAACAATTTCATTTCATCAAGTCCCTCGAAAACAATGATACTTTTCAAACAACAATCATAACACATCACAAGCAATAGAAAAAACAGGCTTCCAGTCAAAGCTGAAAAATGGCAACTACTAAGACTTTGGCATTCGGGACTAAAGAGAACAGACTCAGAGCAAGAGGGAAAAATTGGAGAAAAACGAATTAGAAGAAAGATGTAGAATAAGGCAATTCATGTGGTTGTGGTTATGCTGCAGGCTGCTCAGCATTAGCAGAAGCTTCTTGTTGGGAAGCGTGTGTAGTAGTACCATTTGAGGTGGCATCTTTGGTTGGTAAACCCGGCTCTCCTCCAGCTGCAGATCCTGTTGCATTTGTTGACGCATCCTTTCCATTTTTGGCATCTTTTCCTTCCTTCCCGTTTTTGTCATCCTTAGCAGGTGGAGGTGGGGGTGGTATCATATGGGGAGGGGGTGTGTGCTTCAGCTTCAACAGCATTTGGCGCATCCTTGAAAGTTCAGTGGGTTTTCCAGGCTTTGGGCCCTGGACGACAGTGATTGATGGCTTCTTGTCCTGATCTTTCTTGCCCCTCCTTTTCTCAATGTTGGGGATCTCATGAGGAATGAGCTCTGCTATTGCTTTCCAGTACTGCTTGTCCGCATCTTTATGAAACTTCTCTTGATTAACCAAGTACAACTGCACCGGCATGAACATTTGACAATTAAGATGATCAGAACAAGAGTACAAAATATAGGGTGGCTGGGTTAAAAGCAAGTCAATATTTTACCTTCTCCCTTTCTCTGTTGGTAGTTTTATTAGTCTCAACATTAAGCTTCCTTTTCTCATAAAAAGCTTGTATATACTCCTCAGCTTCTATAATAATCTGGTTTCTCATTTCCTTCTCCCTCTTCTCCTTCTCCTCAAGATGAATGGCATTTTGACTGCACCAGCAAATTGATAGTTCATACGTCCTTAAATTTATTGGTAGCTAATTGAAATATTTTCTAGAAAGAGCAAAGAATCTTCATATTTTAGAAGTAAATAATACTGAACATGTTCTGTATTAGAGAGAAAAATCAATAAGACTATCATCTCAGACATTTTTCCATTTTAACAGTTAACCCCTTCTTTCCCATGAGACACCAGGTCTCCAGTATTCACAAATTAACTACAAATTTTCCTCACTTACCACATGTAGAAGGAAACTGTACCCATTTTGGTGGACAAACAAACCTAGAAGTCTGGCATAATGAACCTATTGCAAACTAAAGTTGGTCACCATGTAGGGCTCATCTATCCTTCCACTTAAGAGACATTTAACTGATGGCTGAGAACTGGATAACCAATGTCATTAGGTTTAAAGCTTTGGCCTTTTCTCTTCCCTTTGGACCAACTATAGAAGTACCAATACCGAGGAAATTCTATCCCGTCTAACATCCAGGACGTTCATGCATGAGAGCAATGCTACACATCAATTGGAACCAAAGCACTTCCCTTACATCTAAGCATCTTGATTGGCCAAAAAAGCAACACTAATTAACTACAGCCAGAGTTGCCAATAATCTAACTTCTTAGAGTGAACTAAACATAAACTCGATGATTGTTGGCCCCCAGCCAGTCATTAAAAAAAACTGGTTTGGGCAAGGCTTAAAGTAATCTAGGAACTGACATAGAATCCACACTGGCTAAGTTGGTTACAAATTTCAAGTTCCAACACTTCACTTCATGACCCTCTGCAGGCGTAAAAAGTGGTCCCCAGCTCAATGTCTACCCATCTTCAGGATTATTGTTTTTCAAGGCAACACACACAGAAAGAGGCATCTCATTGTCTGGATAAAAGGAAATAATGGCTATCTTGGGTCAAATCATTTAGACACCAGACGACATTGAACTTCTACCCTTCTAACAGAGCCCCATTGAATCACATAAATGTTACAACATGATAGTTCTCTGGACTCTACAAGGCGACAGATCAGTAGAACATGAATCACTATGATTGAGGGCAAAACATTTTCCCTCTACAGCACCCCTTAAAGGAACAATAAAGTGATCATCCCTTATTCCTGATCTAGTAGAATCCTAAACATTTTGAAAGCACTACCCATTCAAAGCAGATCCAGCAGCTTACATGTGAGGACACCTTAACGGAAATTTGATCCTCAATATACCCCTCAGCATTAGGACTCTGTCTCTATTAAAGATACCGATTGGGATTCTAGGTGATATACTGTCTCTGTCTCAGTTCTTGGTTGCCCTTTTCTAGATTCTGCTGACTTCGTTAGTTTTCTTGCTTGTTTGGATTAGTGTTATCGGTATAGTCCTTTGTACATTCCTCACTTTTTCTAATGAGATTGGCTTATTCATAAAAAAAAAAAAGTTTCTGAGACAAAAAGATGCAAAAGGAAAATCTCTGAGGAACCAACAGAGAGTAGATTGATAGAGTTAGAAACGAAATCAGTGCGTGTATGTGCTCACATGCCATAGCACTTAGTGGACCATGATAATTGAAGCCATCGACTAAGAAGAACTAAAATTATACATCCACGTAAACCATAAATGTGACCCAAAAAGAATTAGGATACTATTACCAAAAAGATTACCTCCTGTTAAGCTGCAATTAACTTAAACTGAACCAACTTCATTCAACCTCATTGAGTAAACAAGATCAAACCAAATTCGTTTCTGGGCGTATCCTCCAAAAAGCACAATAGCGCAAACAGTATCAGATTACTCTTTAGTGCAGAAATTGCGATACCAATCTAACTAAACAACCAACACAGAGAGACAAAAAAACATAGCTAAGAAATTGAGTTAACCGTCTACGGAGATAAGACACATAACAGATCTACGAAGATCGCAACCAAATTCAGATATACTCCGAAAGATATCAGATCAGGATTCTAATCTCAGACAAATTACACAGCTAAATAGGAAATCAACAAATTAAAAGCCTACCGCCTCCATTCGCGAAGAGCGAACCCCTCCTCGGATTCCATTTCACCAGGTGGAGGGAGAACGGGCCCATCAGAGACAAAAACGCCGTCATCGATGCCGTTCGCACCTTCACCGTACCCATTTCCGTTCTCCGCGTGGATCTGATTGTACGGGGACTGGGAGTAGCTAGAGTTTTGATCTTCGAATCCATAGATCTCCGGCGAGGCAGAGGCGTGGTCGACGGCAACGTCACCGTCAGGAGGGAAGCCGCTAGAAAAGTCTGAGGATGCAGCTGGGAAAGTGGAGTAGGAGCCGGATCCATAGCCACCGTCGGCGAAGTTATCCTCGTCCTCGTCGGCAAAGTGCCGATTTGGAGGGTTCAAGTTCATCTCCTCGCCATCGATGCTGTACGCGTCGAAGGAAGACATCTCTCTCCAATAAACACTACTCTCTCTCAGAAATTGATCTCGTAAGAGCTTCTCGACCTTCACTTTTGAGTTTTATATACATAGCCTAAGGGACTGAAATTGATTTTGCAAAGGAGATCTGTACTGAGCGCAAGGAAGGAATTTGCAGCCGTGACGTGAAGTTTTGAAATATTTTTAAAAGTATTTTTTTTTTTGGGTAACTAGGAAATTCTAATACGTGCATCGAGTTCGAACGGATCTAACTCAGTATACATAAAAATTGAATTTAAAATCATAATAAATCTCAAACCGTGCAGCTCTTAAACTACACATGTCAGGTAATTTCAGCTTTGTTGTGGAGGTGATCCCAAAAATTGTTTACACACAGAGAGATTTGAACATGAGATATCACGAGAGCACACCCTTAAGCTCCAAGTCAACCCGTTGGAGAGAAGTAAAAAAATTTCTGCTAACACAATTTCATATATTTCAACATTTTTTCATAAAATAAATTTTATTAAAATATCTCTCTATATTTATCATTTTTCATACACTAATAAAAATTAATTTACAATTAAACTCACCAATTTTTACACATACAGTAATAATTCAATCTCTCAAAAAATTTCGCCTAAAAACTTAAAAATATAAAAAAATTTGACTTGACAAACATACCTTAATTGAGGAAGACACATGACAACCACTACTGGCGAGTTGTCCTCGCTAAACAATTTTTTTTTTTTATTTCTACCTAAAGTATTTTTTTGCAGAAAAATTAAGATCGTCGAATATATTGATATTTCTTAAATATTTGTTTCTGTCAATTAAATTTGTTAAGAATTTTTCACTTGAGCGTCTTAAGGGTAGAATCTAAAGACCTTAATTTTACGGCACTTTGGCAAGATAGATAGACAAATGACAAGGAGATTGCATCGCCCGACACAAAAAGCTTCCTTCCTTCTCCATTGCCCTCCAAACCATTTACAGTCCCGGATGGAGTGGCTAATCAGATTTAATTATGGAGATTCCCAAAGGAGTAGTTGGAAAATCAAGTCATTTATCCTTAAATAGCATCCTCCTTGTCGGAGGCCAAGTAAATCCATCAAACAGCTCAAAGGTGACAAAAACACTGTTTTCAATTAATACTTTTTTTTCCCTTCTAAGTAAAGGTGGAATGCATTCAAGTGGACAAAACATACAAGTACAGCAGGAAACAACCATGGCCGGAGACTGCAAATGGGGTACAAAGACCCACTACATTTTCAAAGGCCCGAAGGGCCAGCAACAAACGACGGACCAGAAGGGTCCCAACACAACAGGCCAAAAGGCCACACTGAACAAGGTACACCGACCCACCAACAACACAACACAACACAACTCCGCCGATAAACGGCGTATACCGTCGCCGGAGATGGAAGACCCAACCGAATACCTACAACAAAAGAACCCACGGTGGCAGAGCTCGACCAAAAGAGGAGGAATACACACCAAGCGCCTCAGATCTACGCGCCACAGGAGGGGTGCGTGGAGAGCCAAGAGCGAGAGTGTGACAGTCGGACAGGGACGACGTCGGAGATCCGGAGCCGGGGAAGCCGACCACGGGAAGCGTGCTCGCCAAAAAAAGCCCTGTTGACGCCGAAGAAACACCATCAAAGCAAGATCCACCGGAACACAACACCACCATTATTAGAATAGAAGACCAAACAAGAACGAAAACGAAACCAGGAGGGGGGCCGACGGCTCCCGTCGCTCCGAGAACGAAAGAGATCGGAAGGGTGGGTCGCAGAAGAGAAAAAAGGGGGAGAAGCCTAGAGAGAAGGAAGACCCTCTCTCTCTAGACTTTAGTCGATTGTTCAACCTTTTGTTTCCAATGAATACTTACAAGTGAAGAAACTGTGATTAATCGGCTCAGTACGCTATCAATATGAACTTCCACCAATCTCAGGATACTGACTGAAATCAACGTATTCTGAATCTTCTGCTAAATGCGCATTGAGGAAACAAAAAGATGTGAAAATGGGGGATGCAACGGAGGAAATGGTTAGCATGTTAAGCCACTCCGAGAATGGCCGGCAACTGCCCTTGGTCAACACCCTACGCAGTTTTCTTCTGCTTATACAAAACTCAATACACTGCACATAGATCCAACCCAAATTTGGCTCGCATAAATACCTTGCAATGACAGCATCAGCCACATCAAAATGCAGAAGTAAATATTACTGGCTTCTATTATGTCTTGTGAGGGAGCTCTCTAAGCATTTTGTGAAGAGAAGGCCTCGAGAAAAAGTGGGAATCCTGAAACCTTGCCGCTGCAGTGTTCTATCATCTCCTGCTGCATTCAAATGAACCCGAGAGGAAGCAATAAGACCAATCCGGTGGTACTTCAACGTCACTTTCAGAGGCCTTGAGAAGAAACGAGGGCAAATAGTGAAGTGGCGGTCATAGATCTCAATGGCCCTGGCCCGTCTGTTAGTTAGTTATGTACCATAAAAACGCCGCCATAGCAGCCATACCAAGGTTCCTGAAGATGGTCATTATGTTCTTTCAGGGAACAGGAGGAGCATTCTTAGTGTATCTGGCAGAAGAAGGCATCCGCTGCAGAACTCGTGGAAACTCAGGCTTCATACGTTTATTTGCCATCCCATGCAATGACCTTATTCAGATGGTCAAGGACATAACATCAGAAAAAGGAATGCAAAGAAGAGAGTAAGAGAAACTGGAAGACCGTATACATACAGAAGACAGAATTCCAGCCAATAAAAATCACCGACAATGGTATGAAAAAACTAGTTTTTCATCTACTTCTATTTTGTTATTGCAAAGAACGTAACAAAATTGAAATTTGAGGACAAAGTCTGAGGTTCTACCCCCACCTCACAAAAAAAACGCCTCTCTTTCTGTATCGTCTATATTTTTTCTGGAGCAAAATCAGCAGGTAAGAAGGAAAATTATAACCAAAAGTAAAGCAGAGGTAAGGGGGGTACTATGAGAATCTGCTTATTATCTTTTTACCATTTTTCCTCCAAATCTGACCCACAATGACTTTAATTAAATGGGACAAACCATCAGTCCCCCCAACCCTGCGAATCACAATATTTATGATTTGCTGGGCTGACTGGCCAAGCAATAACTAGACTTTTATAAGAAGTTCTATGTAACAGAAAACACTGGCAACTGGTTAAATCACACACCTTGGAGAACCCTGACGCTTCTGACTAAATTGACCAGGCATTGATCTCAGACTTCCAAGTGCCTTCTCAGCAGCCTAAGGAAATATGAAGAATTTATGATCCATAAGATTCACACAAGAAGAGATCATTTTAGTCCTCTAAACAAAATATTTCTTAACAAAGAAAGCCATATACCTGCATCTTAGCCTCATCCCAGGTTAGCCCAATCCCTTTCCCTAAGACCTGTCCATCTATTTCGACCTGAAGAATAGCACCAAGAGAGAATAAAAAAATTTTGGACCTAAGCATGGAACATGAAGCAACAAAACGGTCCTAAAGAAACCCAAATATTATATGGCATCTAATCTCCCACAAATTATGTCAGTTTTTTAAGATACCTCAACATGAAATAATCTATGCTGAGTCAACAGAGAACCAGAGGTGTACAAATATTAGACCTGTGTACCCTAGTAAGACTTCAAACCATTTTGCTTCAACTCCAGCAACACAAAGCCAGCTCCTCAATTTCAATTATCTACCCCTGAATTTTGGTCCGTTTTCATGGCATATGGCTAACCAGCTAAATGGTCACAAACTGTACATAAAAAGACAAAGGTGGGATAATCCAGTACACATACACATACACATATCATGAACAGGTACATGGGTCCCAAAATACAGGCAAAAAGGATGTAAAATATGAATAGCAAATATTTGGACAAGGCCATGCCAAGCTCTAATTTTTCCTAGGTCAATATTACTTAAAAAAATATCACAGTTCTTCTGTAACAAGACTCATAAGAAGTTGCTTATAAGTCCTCTATCATTCCACTTTGTTTTCCTTGAGACATCAGAAAGGGATAGAAAGTAAGAGCCATCTGACAATTGGCCAAAGTAAAATCTTGAAACTCAAGACTCAGACATTCTCCAACTTCGCTAAAAAGATTAAAGCAATGAACCTTGTAAGTGCACACCTGTGCATAAACTTCGTCATTTTGAGCTGAATTACCAGAAGGTGGTGGCCGAGGTTGAAAAGCTATATCAAGGCCTTCCATTGTGCACTGAAGAAGTAAAAAATGCAAGAAGATATAACCCATAAATAATCTTAAATCTATCACCAAATATCTCCAATAGTCAGTGAACGCTAAAATCAATGATGCTCAAGTTATTGGATCTTACTAATTCTTTCAGCGCAGAGACAGAACCCGTTGATTTCTTAGACCCTTCCAACCTAGGGTCCAGAAGTCTAGATGGTTCGGATGCAGTTGACAATAAGACAGGCTCCTCTTTGGACAATGGTTGATTCCCGAAAGAATTCATATTAACCGCAAAACCGTTCTCATTTGTGTTAAGAAACATAGTCACATCCCCATGCATAGACCCAGGATCAGGCTTAACACGTGAAATATATATATCTGCGGCGGCAAAATGTATGACATGGTCAGGATCACACAAGGAGATGCCATGTTACAAAAATTACATCTTTGAGTCAGGTTGCCTCTAGGCCCTCTACAAAATTACCAAGGAAAACAAAGATGTAGTAATGTATAAAAGGCATGAAATTTAGATGTCCCTCGTGTAATATGAGCACCAAGTGATATGGCCAATCGGAGATATGTAGTTTACTAGCCTGAAGCCTATCCATCTTGGCCTTGCAAGTTTGGGCCCAAGCTCAGACAAACCACAAAGAAATAAATGCTGAGAATCTGAAGAGAGCTTTTTGCAATAACTTCCATTACCAATGCACCAGCAAGCAATTGCGCAACAAATATAGCCAAGCAGGACCTCCTATTATCAGATGTTCTCCTGAATGTAGACTTTCATATTTAAATAGCAGCCGAGCAAGATCTCGTTAACATTCTCATGACTTGCAAATCCTCTTTCTTATATGACAAAATTTTTCAAGGTGGAAATACTTGGAACAAGTGCTTCAATCAATACTTCAGCAGTAGTAAACATGACCCAAGACCCATGCAATGTAGACTACAGATAACATTCATCCGGCAAGTGACACAAAATATAATAATAAGAAATCTTACTGGCCAAGTACTTAAGAGAACCCTCAGCAGCCTGACGTTGCGCTTCCCTTCTTGTTCTGCCAATACCTTCACCAATTTTCTCTCCCGCAAACCAAGCCTGCAAAAGACAATTGATGGATTAGTCAAGGCATCACATCTCACAACAAAGAAACGTACGACATAATCAGGCTATATAAGAAAAAGAAAAAACAACAGTTCTGTAGATTTGTGGGTCCAACACCCTGCTAGACTTAAAACTTAGTCCATCTTGGAGTAGGTCAAATCCTACTTTTGATTTCCCCACTCTTGTGAAAATTAATACTTACCATCAGGTATATCAAAAGAGTGAAGTTGTTTTGGCTGAGCCAGGTAATCAAGTAATTATGGGCTAAAAGTTAAAGCAACAATCAGACATGACAAAAATATTTATACGAAGGTTTATAATGGGAAGGGATGGGGTATTTTGCCTTCATTGCCTTACAATTCCAACCTAATTTCTCAGAGACCAGCTCACTAATTTCTGGCTAAAAAAATTGCAACTTTTGTTTTTTTTTATAAGTTTTTTAAAAAAATTGCAACTTTAAATGGAATATATTACCCTGAAAATGTTATTCAAAAATATTTGCTATTCAGGCAAATATAACCCCAACTTCCCCAAAAAAAGCTTATACTTATATCAGAAATTACAGACTTCATAAAATTGAAACTAAAAAGAAATTAAAAAGCTCATGAGTAAAGAGTCAAAAGTACCTCAATGGAGAATTGTAAATCCATGCTACCCACCAAAGCTGGCCTGAACTCCACCTATCGGTTCCGTTAACAAGAGAAGGGGAAAAAAGGAACTTAGATGGAACTCCATATGCATATATGATTAACCTTAACTTGTTTCTCACTACAAAATTCATTCAATTACCTTGGTTCCACACTTCATTGCAATGTCTTGTAAAACTCCAGCTTGAGTTTCTGCATCTGAAACACCTCGTCCAGATTCAAAATCAAGATCCCTGGTGCTGGAAGATGATCGACTGAATGGACTCTCCTCACCTTCAAAATGGCATCTAATAGTAAGACACCAGTCATGATAAATTATGGCTAGTTTCTTATATGGGTCTAAAACAAGTTTTCAATGTAGATCTACTGTTACAGGTACAAACTTAATATCAACATCTTTAAAAGCTCTGGCATGCATTAACCGAGATAATCGAGAACCAATTGATTTCCGTTTGCATGTGAATTCAGCTTCAGAAAACACTTAGAACTGGAAAATGATGAAAGATTTACTTGTTTAAAAAGTTTGCTCATGGCACAATCAACCTACACAATCCATGGATGCCCAACCAACAAGAGCCTTATTCATTATCAAGGACTAGGTATTCAAGACCAAATAGAAAGCCGAGCATTTGTTCATTAAGGTTATATAAATCATACAGATTTGCAGTTGAGTTCTTATGCCTAGGGATCTGCCAGCATTCATAAAACCAAGTTGCAATCCCACCAATGAAAAGCACCCAAAAGAATCATCCCTGAACGCAATGTGGTGTGGTAGCTCACCTGAGAAAGAATGATAACTAGACAGCGTTTGGTTTAATCTCAACCGATCATCTCTATTAAATGCCTGCAAATGCATAATCTTATAAGATTCATATGATAATCACAACTAACTTTAATGTTTCAATCCGATAAACTTGAGTATAAACTATAAAGTCAGACCAACACCGAGTGACAATCACCTCTTTCGGCAATCTTTGATTATCATGAAGAACTCGATCAGAATTAATAGAACTATCCACCTTAGAGAAAAAGGGAGGATGATGAGGTCCATGCTTCTCAATATGCATTGGTTCTGAATCTGACGGGAATTCTTTGGCTACTGCTCGGCTCAGTTGTCGTGGGCTCATCTCTTCCTCCATAGGAAACCAGCCACCACGTGATTGCGTCCGTGGAGCAGGAACTTGTATCGGAGGCCTTACAGGAAAGGGAGGTTCAGTTGATGCATGCTCTCTTGTATCTTGCCCATGTTGCAATATGAGTAGCCTCCGCCTTGTATCAGGGTCTAATTCTGATTCTGGTACCTCACCCTCTTCTCTGGCCGGAGAACTTTGCAAGCTTGGTTCTGGGGGCCCAACATGACCCAATGGTTTAACAAGTGAAGCCTGAGGGAACTGTATGTTGGGAAATGGCATCATTGACGCTTGAGTAGTTGGAAGTGGAATTGAGCTAGACGCTGATGCCATTGCATATTGGAGAGCAGGGGCAAGCCTTGGATCTATATTTGCAACTGTTGAAGAGACTGTTGAAGAAGCAGATATTGCATCCTGAACAAAAAAGCAGAGGAGAATGAACCCTATTTAAGACATTTATGTGCACTAAAGCATAAAAACTGATGTTTTGTACAATCAAAATATTCACTTTTTAAAGAAAATTTTCAAAAAGTTAAATTTTCATAACCAAACAACAAAATCTCAAAATTTTCCTGCAAATTCTAACACATTTTCACACAATCTTCTCTCTCCTTACTTTTTAACAAACTCCATTACTTTTTTCATTAAAAAATTCTATCAATTCTTCTCTCCTTTACTTTTTAACAAACTCCAAAACAAATCATTCTACAATCAAACATTCTTAAACTTTTTCACCAACTTTTTACAAACCCCCATAAAAGTCAAACTCTCAAAATTTTCTCATAGAAACTCAAAATTCTTAAAATCTTTGCTTGCCAAAAGTCAAACTCTCATAATTCAACACCTCATAAGCATGGCTTACCCCTTAACCTGATTTTATTGAATCCCAAATAGAAGTGCATAGAGACACACGGCTGCACACATCAACTACAAACGTTGTAGATTACCTTAAGTCTTCTTTCAACATCAGCATCTGCCATTCCATCAAAAGAAAGCGGATCTTTGTTGCCGTTTGAAGCAGAAGCATCATCCTGCATAGCACAAGAATATTTAAGGTAAACCAGAAATCTGAATAACCAGCAAATAGACACAAGGAACATCATAAAGAAAACTTTTTCCTGACTAACCTCAGAAGCTAAATAGTTGCTCACATCAGGAGGAGAAGGTATATCTTTAATATCATCCTCGTGGAAAATTTCAGAAATCTTTTGTAGAAGACCCTCATCAAATTCTCTGCCAACAAATTCGCAGGTCATGTCAAGCCGAAACAATGATATTTGTATGGACGAGAATTATCTGCTCAAAGAACTAATGGATGGGGAACGCGTCTTGGGGCTTAGTATTCTTACTTGAAAAAACCACCTCTGACATTGCAGGCAACATTTCTCGCCACACACAAGACAGGTATTGCATTGCTCGCCTAAAACATAAGAGCTATAATAAGTTAGTCCCTAGGATGCAGTTGCACTATATTGCCAGATGCACAAGGTAGATACCTCAGCTTGGGGCGCGTAGTATGGAGCAAATGCAGGAACAACATGGACCCTTGGTTGATCATTCTCATCCCACACTTTCAAGCGATCATCAATGACCAGTGCCATCTTAGGATGACATAAGCCATCTTGAAAGACATTGAACAGTGACTTCCTTGAACCTATTAATTTAACATATAAACCAGTAATAACCAGTATATTTGTGAAATGATTATGCTGATTTAAGCAATTGCAAGGAAAAACGACAACAATGCATCAATAACTTAACCTTTTTCTTTTTCTTGAGTAATGGCACATTCAACCTATTAGTAATTAGCTTATCATCTTAATAAGCCAAATAGAAGTGGAAGCCATTTGCAAGGATGATGACGCTTACCAGATTTCACACACACAATGCGATTCAATAATTCCTTTGCATTTATCAAATTTAAATCTGGATCAAGAAGCCTCCACATTTCTAAAGCATAATCCCTTTCAGCCATTGTGCAGACATACACCTCAAAACGCTTGCGTCCTCTTGCAATCAAGTAGCTACGGAGATCATCCCATGCAGGTCTCAATCTCACAAGAACACTTGTATCACGAATCTATAGAGAGAAAAAAAAAACTCTTATTACTTGAACCAACTTGTTCTAATAAGGCTACACATTGTAAAATATATGTTTCATCCCAACGTCTAACCATGTATCCACCATCTTGTCAAATCAATCTACCCGATATTGCAGACACCTTTACTGATGACACTTGGGCATGTTGTGGAGTCCAAAATATTTTTTGTTTGGATAAGCAGAGTCCAAAGTATTTTTGATCATCATACTAATATTCAGAGAATCTTGCACACTTGAAATGCAAAAAGAAAAAGACTCGTCTTCACTTTAAACAACTGTTGCTAGTTTTACTCACGATGTACCTGCGGATTGATGCGAGTCAGAATAATGTTCTTTTCCTGCAACCTTATAATTGGCCGAACGATTGGTTGATGATTATCTGACAAGGCTGGAACAATCTCAGACTGAGTTTTGATCACCTTTCCATTCTCAACAACCTGGTCATTTTCAGCATATTGCTTCAAAATTTGCTTGTCGTCTTGATAACGCTTGACCTCCGCCACCATACCAGAAATACGTTGTAGGTCCACCTCACTGTTTATTTTCCGCTGTAGGGCTTCAATCCTATCTTCAAATGAGCGCATTGTATTTGCTACTATCAGTGTTTCATCGAGATCAAACACTATTCCAAGACATCTAAGGTTTAGCATAACAAGACAAGAATCGTAAAGTCCTGATGCAACGTTGAATCCCCAGAAACATGGATATTGTTTATCATTATTCCCGGAAGACATAGCAACCAAATGAAGCTCCTCTCCTCCTAGTGGCATTACTGCAGTCTGTTGATAACATAGAGATAATTGTTAACATACGCAAAAACCATCAATACCCAAACAAAAAAATCACGGAAGAAAGTAACTTAAACCTGCGTTTCATTCATAATCCAACTATTTCAGGAAAGGAAAGATCAGACGACGAGTAAAAATATATACAGCAAGAACACTCAGATAACACAAGGTTTTTCTCAACCCAAACACAAGGAAAAATCAGGATGTAGTTTCCTAACCGCCTTAGCCTCGAATCTGTATATAACATTGTGTAATGCTTTACAAAATAAAACTAGATCCACAAAGTTCCTTGTTATTTCCTATTCTGACTACATTCCAAAGGTGGCTATTGAAGATTTGTTTTCCAGAATTCCAGGTTAAAGTTCCTTCTTTTAATTCTTCTCAAATGCAGCAAAAAGGGAACCCTGCCAGAAATGCTATCATAGACCACAATTTTAGCTAAGATCAAAAAACAAAAAGTGGTCAACAAACATCGCATATTCTTATCATCATAAAATGTCAACCAAATTACCCACTTGAGGAAGTTCAGAAACAGGGTTTAGAAAACCAGTCAGTTCACAGTCCTACACAGCAAGTTCATAGCTTTCTCGGCAGCATCAACTAGTTCAGACAGTTCTCACATAATCTGGGAACAATCTCAGAATAAACAAATTCAAAGTTCAGACAGGTCTCATAATTTTAAGTCAAAATTGGTACACTGAAACTGTCAAAAACAAAACGTTGTAATTTTGGATGGGTCCTTGTTAATTCTTGTCCACGGTCATCTTTTCCCTTCTTTTTTCTTACCCGTATTTTTAGTTTCTTCTTCTGAGAGTTAGAATTGGAATTTGAGCAAGTTTTCTTCCTTTCTCTTTTAGTCTTTGTGGACTTGAGTTGTGCTTATACCTTGTTCTCCTCGAAACACGATGAGTGCAAAAGATAGATCGGCGAGTCCTGTGATTGCGAGGACTTTGACTCCATTTTGAAGCACATCCCACTAGACGTTACGGTATGGAGCACTGCCAGTGGTGGACACCTCTCACTCGGTTGCGAATAGTGGCTTATTCTGATGTCCTTCACTTCGATCATCGTGTTGTTGTTGTTGTTCTCTACTGGGTATATCTCTACCTCTCCCAGTAACTCCTCCCCCTGATACACCACGGCCTTATACATGTTCATTTTCTCCCAAAACCAAAATAATCAGAATCTTACTCTTTGGTCGCTCAGATTGTTCATCAATTTCTTTGTACAACCCATGGATTTCTATGAGTTCCTTTCCAGGGCAAATATCATCATCGTCTCAAGAATGCTTTAGATTTGATCCCATTTTTTGGAATTTAACAAACAAAACAAAAAAAATCCCTGATCTCTGATCTCTGAGTGAAAATTAGGGTTTTTTCCAGGAAAAAAAAGTTATAGATCTGATTGCTGGTGATGAAGGTGATCCCAAAACCCTAAGCGATCTCCGACTGGAATTTCGCCTCAGAAACTCTATGTGGTGAAGCTAGGGTTTTGATTTTGGTGACGATGACAATGGTGGTAAAAGTGGTGGAGAGTTGTCAAAAGCGAAACCCTAGATCCAGAAAGCGAAAGGTCAAAAATAGCGCTCCACTGCGCGGAGACATTGATAATTAAAAAATAAATAAATATGTTATAAAACAGTAGGTTCTCGCGTGCTGGTGGAAAATTATCCAATCTAGGAGCGTTCCTTCGTTCTAGATTCCTCGCCTTGTCGCCTTTACACGATGTATGGGGTTTCTGTCTTTCCGACGTCCGAACAATAATGGAACTTATCGCTTCTAACCCGGGCAATTAGGACCCTTATTCACGTACACTTATTTACGTGCATAAGGTTGAACGGATTTAACTTAATATTCATATGAGTTGAGTTTAATGTCACGATAAATTTTAAATAGATTGATCGACTCACTAATCACTCCTTCAATTAAGTCGCGAGTTTTTTATACAAATGGTGATTTGAACTCTAAGTATGTATCTAACCTTCACTCTCATAGGCCCCGCTACAACTTGAGCAACCCGGTGAGTTATGAAGGCTTATTTAATAGCTGCACATTCTGACTCAGTGGGTGGATGAAGGTGAGTTTAATCTTATATGTATAATGGAGGTAAGTTTGAATCTTATATGTATATAGTAATTTCTTGATTTAATTGATATTCGTAATGTATAATCAAAATTATTTAAATTGGTCAATATGTCTCCTAATTTGGTCAAGTTTTCACTTATACAAGTGTACTGAATTCTTCCGTTATCTACAAAATTTTTGTACTCTTTCTATTATTTTTGTCACATTACGCTCACCAATTATTGATTTCAAATACGTTGTACCATTTGTTAAAATTTCGTTTAATTCGAATGGAAAATGATTTTTAGCACGTGAAATAACAATTTTCTCTCAGTGATTTTTTTAGGGTTAATGACATTTTTAATCCCCGAGTTTTACACCATTTAAAAAAATCATCCACAAGTTTTCGTTTTGGTCAATTTCTTCTTTAGTAGTTTATTTTTATTTATCAATTTGACCCTTCTATCTATTTCCCTTAGTAACATGTCCAGTCAGCTAACAGTCATCCACATCACACCCAATCAGATAATGACATGTGTACCAAAATTGATTAAAAAATGCCACATCAAAATTATTGTCACATTAGTAAAATAAAAATACTACCAATAAAAAATAACTTTTTTATTAAAAAACTAATAATATAAAGTTTTAAATTTAAAACTTTATATTATTAAAAAAGAAAAAGTCCCATTTAAACTTTATATTATTAATTTTTAACAAAAAAATAATTATCTTGTTCTAATATTTTTTTATTTTACTGATGTGGCACAATAATTTTGATGTGACATTTTTTTATCAATTTTGGTACACGTGTCATTATCCGATTGGGTATGGCATGGATGACTGTTAGCTGACTGGACATGTTACTAAGGAAAGTAGACAAAATGACCAAATTGATAAACAAAAATAAACTAGGGACGGAATTGACCAAAACGAAAATATAGGGACAATTTTGTAAAGGAGTGTAAAAACTAAGGACTAAAATGATAATTAACCCTTTTTTATCATTGACCACTTTATCAAATTAAAATCGTAATTTTACAAACCAATAAAGCAAATTTTGTCAAAATTGACAAAAAAAAGAATTAACAAATATGCAAAATGTTTGAAATCAATAGTTGAAGACAATATGACAAAAATATTATATGTGGTGCAAAGTGTCAAGGCCCCCATAGTTGAAGGTGTTATTCCAAGTTTGTTATATGATTCTGTATTTGGAAAGCACAACAAAAATTTGAAAAAAAAAGTTCACAACTACTTGTTTACAAACTCCAATACCTTTTTAGAGACTAATTTCACAAACCCGTAACATTTTTTTTTTGTAATGTATATCAAATCATCACTCTATACTTTTTTCATAAATCCTAATAAAAATTAAGAGCATGTTGAAAAAAATTTCACAACTATTTTTTTACAAACTCCAATATCTTTTTAGAGACTAGTTTCACAAACTCTAACACATTTTTCGTAATATATATCAAATCGTCACTCTATATTTTTTCATAAATCTCAATAAAGCAGTTTGACAAATGAAAATTTTGGAATTTTTGTTTACCAAATATTTAATTTATATAATCTCATCCTTCGGTATGATATTTTTTTCTATTATATGTTATAACTGTCTGTGTTTGTTTTATACGATATTATTATTTAAATTTTCTATTTCTGGATGCTTGCTATTTCCTATACTTTCGGAGATCTATAAAACATTTAATCTTTGAAATATTGGCTATTACCCAACCTTTCCACGCAAAATTGGACTTGCTAACAATAATTAAAATGATTAGTAAAAAAAGTGGTATAAGAGATATAAATAAAATTCCAAGATTTAGGTAAATTGGCGTGCTTAGAAATTAGAAGCAAGTCTAAAAATGTAGGTAAACAAACCCGTCCATATTCTTGATCGGGACCAGAGAAGTACGTTGTAATTGAATGCGTAATTTACTGGACACCAGACACTATAAAAGCATTATTACCATGACTATCATGACGAGGACCTGGGCTCTAGACCAAAAGACATAACTTGCAGTTAGAGTTATCCAAGCTCTCTTATTAAGTCTTCTAACTAGGTTCTCCTAAGCAATGTAAGATCTCAACAATCCTCCATCCTTCAAAGACCGACGCCCTCGTCGTCTGCGTCTGCGTCTCCCACGTGACCTTTATAGGGGGCTTTCACCGGACTTGGGGCTACCCTGACCCGTACCGGATCTATAGGGTCGAAGAAAATGAGTTCATGCAAGCCTCCACACGACCTAAGAAAGACGCATGGACCACCAATTGATGAGGACGTTGGCTCTAGACCAAAAGACATACCTTGCAGTTAGAGTTATCCAAACCCTCTTATTAAGTCTTCTAACTAGGTTCTCCTAAGTAATGTGGAATCTCAACATATCAACCTGGGTCCGAGACTCCAACGTTGCAGTGTAGACCTCTTTAGGTGGAACAAAGAAAGCATTGCATTTACTATCTTAGAACAACCCCTCGTAAATATCTTAATTAATTTTACCCCTTTCCAACTTGAGCATTATCCTTTTAACGTTTTAACTTGCAATATATGGCAATAGGATTTAGAGAGTATTTTGTACTACCACAATATTAATATTTGATAATCTCTTGAATAACTATATTTATATTTTGTCATATGCCTTTTATCTTAAACAATAAACCAGTGACAGAGTTAAGGGGCAGGTTCCGCATTTATTAACGGGGCTGATTTATTGTGTACGTTGGCTCAGTGGAGTGGACTTCGGAGCAAGAAGGTGTGGACCGTGGCTTGTAACTTAAATTATCGATTTCATTATATTTTGCACTTCAATTATTAATTATTTATATTTTACACCCACAATTATTAATTTGGACAAAATTTATTATTTATTATTTTGTGAAATGACGATTGTACCCATACAAAATATAGTAATACAAATATGAGGGTAAAATTATCATATCACCCATCTACAATAGTAATTTACATCAAAATTAACGACGGACGCTGTAAGGTGTAAATAGTTGATAGTTAAGAAGTAAAATATAATGAAATCGACAGTCTGTGATGCAAAGTGTCAGAATTCCAATAATCGATAAAAAAATATTTAACTAAAAAAATGTCTATAGCTAACTTCGAAAGTTGAGCATTCTTTATATAGATTCTTTAACTTGTTTTCGAACGTAATTAGAATATTGAGATTTGAATCAAATCAACTCAAATAGAACACAAAAAAAAAATAATATCTAGACAAAGTTGTGTGTGAGAATGGTTGAATTTGTCAAAGGTGGGGTCGCTTTCTAAATCTACTGTACAAACAAAAATTGTAATATAAGTAATTTGGAAAACCTATTGGTAAATGGCTCATTGATTCTTGAATTTACTAATAAATTTAGGAATAATGCTTCAAAGTTATAAGAAAATTATCCAAAAAAATACATATATTTAATTTTTTTTTAAAGAAAGAAGGGAAAAAAAAGTATCCAAATTAACAGCTGACGGTGTAAGGTGTAAACGGTTGATAGTTGAGAAGTAAAATGTAATGAAATCGATAATTTGTGATGCAAAGTGTCAGAATTTCATTAATCGATGAGAAAAATATATATTTAACTAAAAAAATGTTTATAGCTAACTTTAAAGTTGAGCAATCTTTATATGGATTCGTTAACTTGTTTTCGAACATAACTATAATATTGAGATTTAAATCAAATCAACTCAAATAGGACACAAAAAAAATATCTAGACAAATTGTGTGTGAGAATGGTTGAATTTGTCAAAGGCGGGTCTCTTTCTAAATCTACTACAAACAAAATTAAAATATAAGTAATTTGGAAAACCTATTGGTAAATGGCTCATTGAATTTTGAATTTACTATTAAAATTATGAATAAAGCTTCAAATTTATAAGAAAATTATCCAAGTATAAATAAATAAATACATTTATTTATTTATTTTTATTTAAAAAAAAAAGGAAGAAGGGGAAAAAAAAGTTTGGGCTGGTCGAGTCAAACTTTGTCCAGCCATGGATTACAAAAAGAAACACTAATCAGGCTTGGAATATTGGGCCTGATTACTATTGAAGGCTGAAGAAATATGGATTATAACCATTATTGAAAATTTCATTATGTTTTCAAAATAATTTAGTATAAACTATTATTCATAGATAATATAATTATAAACCGGGATGGAAAGGACAAACATGAAACACATTGGCATTTTCTATGCCAATTGGGTAAAATGGAAAAGCAATAAAATCGTCTCATAATACATACATAACATTGCTTGCTTCATGGATTTTCATAAAATAATTGAATTTTGGAGTGAATAGTTATAGTGTTTGTCTGGTTTGGACCTGATTATCATTTAAGGGAGAGAATTATATTTCTTTGTTTATGTTTTTTGAATTTTTTTGTTGTAATGATTAATAAATTTTTTTGATATATATTGTTTTAGTTTTATTAAGAATGGTGGGGTTTATGTTGGGGTTAGTCCCACATCGGTTGTGAAAATGGCTGGTGGTCAGTTTATAAGTGTGAGGAAAAACCTCACATCTTGAGTTAGCTTTTGGGGTTGAGAAGACCCAATACCACCTAACACTGGTATCAGAGCCTATGTTTACCAACAAGTCTCAGACCCAACAGTCCATGAGAGAAACGAGTTGTCTTCACCCAACCCAGGGCCTAATGTGTGAGGAGAAGATTGCTTGTCGCACATCGGTTGTGGAAGGGATTGATGTTCACTTTATAAGTGTGAGAGAAAGCCTAATAATTTTTCTTTTTTAATTTTTTACACATAAACTAAGGCTAATAATTAAATATCATGTTTAATTAATTTTTTTTTTGTGAAAAAAATCAAGTTTAGTTAAAAAATATTTTAAAATTTTATTAAACAAACCTAGCTAATATTTTCTGTTGTAAGTTTATTTTTGCACGGGTCGTGTCCAAATTTATCGAATGACTTACTGCCCTACATCTGATATCCAATCCAATAGCCTCGGTCAGCTCTTTGGAAAACAAAAAGCACAGAATTTCATAAAACGGACACAAAATCAGCCACTTCACCAACAAACTTTCACACAGACACAAAAGACTCGAGATTTTCCCTTTGTCTTAGAACCAACCAACCCTCCTCCTCCCTCCTCTTCCTCCTTCTATTCCTTCCCTTGTTTCTTCTCAATTATCTGCCCCCAATTTCAAAATAAATTTTCCCAAAAAGCCCTCCACTTTCGCGCAAATGCCCAGTTCAAATCCTTCAGAATAACACCGCCGCCGCCGCCGCCACTGGGAACCAACCAACGATGATTGTGCGAACGTACGGTCGTCGCAACCGAGGCATTCCAAGAACTTACTCCGACTCCTTAAACGACACCGCACACGACGACTCCTTTAAGGACTCTCTCTCCCAAGAGAGCGCCCCAGAGCACAGCATCTACAGCGGCTTCGCCTTCTCGTCCCAAGAGTCTTCCTCCCACTTGGCCTCCGACTCTGACCCTCACGGCCCAAATTCAAGGCTCGCGTTCGACGATTCAATAGACGGCGTCGTTCGGAGGCCGAAGAAAGCGAAGAAGGTCGGGAGGAGGGAGCCGGAGGTGACCAAGAACTGTACCAGGCCTTCGATTCCGTCGACCTCGACGCTGATGGAGGCCCAGGAGTTTGGGGAGATGATGGAGCACGTGGACGAGGTCAATTTCGCTTTGGATGGGCTCAAGAAGGGCCAGCCCGTCCGGATCAGAAGGGCGAGCTTGCTGTCGTTGTTATCTATCTGCGGCACCGCGCAGCAGAGACGGCTTTTGCGGACTCAGGGGTGCGTTATTTTTCAAGAATTCCTGTAACGGGTTTGTGGATTAAAAATGTGTTTTTTCATACATACGTTGGACATGTGGAAGGGATTTTGGAATTTGCATGTGGGGGCTGTTAATTTCCATTTCGGTTGAGGAATGTTTTGGGTTTTTGAATTGAGTTATGGGGTATTGCTGAGTAAAGTGTTTTGCTGTTTAAGAATAGTAATTTTAAGAACCTACTTAATGGGTAAATATGTTTCTACATTCAGCTTTTATTCATTGCATAACTATAATTCTGTTAAAAAACTTAGTTTTACTTGTGATTGGTGCACGTGCAACTGCAAGGTATATAGAATGTTTTTTTAGGGCTGTGTTTAGTTTGTTGCTGAATGGCCAAATTGGAAGGTGGATAAATTGTTATTATAATCCAACAGATTTATCTGGATTACAGGTATGAGTCACAGAGCCGAAGTTTTGCATGATTTCTTACATGAATTTGCTGATGAATAGGCCTGATTTGAAGTATGCCTCTGTCTGTAGTGTGTCTGTGTGTGTACTTGGGTGCGTGATTCTGGCCTTTGCTTTTACTGTGTGAAAGTGTTTGTCTGTAGATTCTAAGCATCACATATATCATTTTAAGATTAGAGCAATTACTTTCTTTCCAAAGAACTGTAGATTCATGCTTTTGAAATTGTATCTAAGAGAGTCTATAGTTAGGATTGAGTACTAAGACAAGTTAGAACTTCATCTCTACGAGGGAACTTGCTGCGACCTGCATAATAAATGACTTTAAATTCTCCTATGGTGAATAGACCTCATTGCATTAGCAGGGTATAATTATTGCGCAAGATTGGGCATTTCTTCTACTAATTTCTGGTTTACCTTATTCTCAGGATGGCAAAGACAATAGTTGATGCTATTTTGGGTTTGAGCTTTGACGACTCACCCAGCAATCTAGCTGCTGCAGCTCTTTTCTGTGTTTTAGCCAGTGATGTAAGTGATCAAGAATCTGCATGCAGTAGTAAAATTCTAATGAAGTGTAAGGTACTCTTGGCTTGCAAATTTATTAAAAAGGATAAGTCTCCCACTGAAGAGCGCTTTGTACAGTTTATCAGAGTTCTTTTGGGATAACTGCGTATTTTCTTTTGGTGTTCTTCATGAAGACAAAAATTAAATGGTGTTTACCCCGCCCGAAACTGTAAACTGCCTCGAGTCAAAAGTGTTGAGGAAGAGGGGAATTTTGATATCAACTGAACTAGATGCAAATTCGGGGAGATGCATTAATGACTCGCTGTGGGATTTTCTTGAGTCATAAAGGGTTTTATTTTGTGTTTATTGAAAAAGTATCACGCTATAAGTTATATCTCCCCTTTCATGTTATTTTCAAATGGCTTCTTATGAGATTTAATGTCAAATAGGTAAAACAAAACAAAAGAAAGAAGATTCAATCTCTGTCGGAGCTGTGTAATATATAAGGGAGAGAATCATTTTAGACAGGGAGCATGTTGAACACATATGTGAATAGCGTCTGCAGTTACTTGAGTGCTACACTCCTCTACATATCAGAGTTTGTTCTTCCTTTGCTATTCTTTTCTTCTTTTAATCATGTACTAGGATCTCTCGATCATTCAGAAATGCAGTGTTCAATAGGTATTGTATAGTTTGTTTAATTTTCAAAATTGACCTTCGTTCTTTGGACACGACTTGCATTGTAGAATTACACGAACTGTACTATTTCAGGGTCAAGATGATCACCTTTTGGAATCACCCAGTTGCATTCGCTTTCTAATCAAGTTGTTGAAACCAACAGTCTCAATGGATACTGAAGACAAAGCACCAAAAATTGGCTGTAAGCTTCTAGCTTTGCGTAATGTTGCTGACGTTTGTCGTGATACAATGAAAAGAGTAGATTCCAGTTCTGCTGCTATTGTTTCCAAGGTCCAGGAAGTTCTTGTAAGTTGCAAGGAATTGAAATCAAGCTGTGAGGATGATAGTGGAACAAGGATGCCGGAGCTATGCCCAAAATGGATAGCTTTGCTGACTATGGAAAAAGCCTGTTTAACCACTATTGCTCTTGAAGGTAATGCAGAGATTATCACCTTCCCTGTTTTCTACTTTCTTTTTCATAATGGATGAACTGTGATAGGGTTGACGCTACCAAGATTGATAGGGCTTTGATCTGTTCTTATATATTCCTGGGAAAAATATTTTGATCAAAATGAGTGATATTATTTATTATTATTGACAGCTAAATAAAAATATATGCATTATGATTTGTTGAAAAAGTGCTGAATATGATATCCTTCTCAATGTTAACACCTGATACGGCCTCGCTACTATTGAACAGCTTAAATGGTTCAGAATTTATTTATTTTTATTGTGAAAATTGGTATCTTTTCCTTTTTGATATGACACTGCCTATATAGTTTCTGCCTTTTGTATTTGTTAGATTCTATTTCTTGGTTAAAGTACTATGGACCATATTATTGATAATTGGAAACTTGAGGTGGAGTGCTCCCTTTGTATTTTATGAATGTGGAATTGTCAATTGTAAGCAAGATCATTTTGCATTCTACATATATTTCTGGTGAGAAAATTATGAAGACAATTTTCAAGAAGTTACTTCAAGTGCTTATCACAATTTGGGTGCTTACCATGTAGAAGCTGATGTGGGAATTGAATTTGTTCTAAACCCTAATTTTATTTTTCCTTTCATTTATTTGACAGCTCATGATCTGTTTTCCAATATATGTTGCTTGGATTTCTTTCCTGTTGTATGTTATTTCAAAATGGTTGTGACTGTATTTTTATCACTGTTTAGTCTAATTTTAAACTGATAGTTAATCCATGGAGATGAGTTGTTTGCCACTTCTACAAAATATCACAACTGCACTGAGTTGCTAGTACTTTACCATGCCACAAATTGTAAAGCACTGTTCTTCTTATTTTGGGTAGGAATCTTTATAATCCTCAAAAATATTTATTTTACTGATAGGCAATCCATCATGCCCTTTACATCCATCAGATGAATTTCTTTTTTTTTTTGTTCTTTTTCTGACTGCTAACTTATTTTCTCTTTTGATTTTGCATGTATTTAGAAACCACTGGCGCAGTAAGGAAGACGGGGGGAAATTTCAAGGAGAAGTTAAGAGAGCTTGGAGGGCTTGATGCTGTCTTTGAGGTTGTCATGAATTGTCATTCCGATATGGAGGTGTGAGCCTGTATGTTTGTTTATGTGTCATTATATTACGATTAAATTGTCTAAATGAAGGAGAAGACATCAAGTGACTGTATGCCATAGAAAGTGGAGAAAACATGTCCTTACCCCAAAGAAAAGAAATGTTGAAGAGAGTTTTGATTTTCCATTTCTTGCTTCAGTTATTTCTCTATGAGAACTTGTGCGTCAGTTTCTGAATTGAAAACTTCTGTAATTTATTGCGTTCATTATGGAAGAAGAAAACTAAAAATATTAAGATTGGACTTTGTCAGAAATTCCACTGTTCCTTTAGACGTCCCATACTCATTATAGCATTGCCAAGTTTTTTCTATTTTCCTTCATATATGTTTTCCTTGGTTTACAATCCATAAATGTTGCTTTTATGGTTAATTGATCCATAGTAGTGGGCAGTGGTCATTACTGTCCTTCATATTTCACTAGCACTCCTTCTCTGTAACAACCATTCTTATCATATAATATGAGAAAGCTCTACCTTTTTTTTGATAAGTAAGCCAATCTTATTAAAGAGAAGAAAAATAAAGAACACAAAACAACGGAATCAACAGTACAAGAGACTATACTGAAAACCCCCAAAAGCCAACAAACGAGAGCCCCTCCCCACCCTAACATTCCAACCTTATCAAAACACCCTATTATCCCAGAAAAAAAAGAGAGGCCCTAACCGCCGCCAAACAAAGCCAACAAACGAGACATATGAGAAAGCTCTACCTCCTGCTGTTTGATTTGAAATCTAATTTTGTGGTGGCACAATAATATCATTGCTTTTACTTGATAGGCATCTGAAATCTGAGTGATTGTTGGCTTCTGTCTCGATATTTGACAAAATGACTTACTGCATTATTCTTTTCCTGTTGATTTCTACCGATTGTATGTTTTGAGTATTATCTGGGGCAGGGTTGCTTGGAACATAGTTCACCTTCTACTCAGAACGTCAAGAATGACCTGAATCTCCAAAGTCTGATGCGTCTATTGAAGTGTTTGAAGATAATGGAAAATGCCACATTCCTGAGTAAAGATAATCAGGTAAAGTGAAATGTGATTTTTTTTTGCCAAAAAGAAGTGGATTTGGCTTTTTGCTTCTTCCATCTCCTCAGTTTGTATACCTCAAACGAGATTTCATGCTGCATTCTTTGCGTTTGCTGTGTTTCTTTATCTTTTGATGGGTTTTTTAACGTAGAATTTTCCATAGCAGAGTCATTTGCTTGGAATGAGAGGAAAGTTGGAGCTTCTTGGAACCCCACTATCTTTTGTGGAGCTTATTATAAGTCTTACCAAGATTCTCTCAGGTAACTGGAATTCAATGGGATTGCCTTCTCTTCAGCTAGTACTTCTACCTCATCTGTCATGTAGAGAGCATGGCTAGTCTCAATATTTCTTGGGCCCTCTTTCTTTGTTAGATATATCACTTCTCTGTTTCCTTTGATGATAGATGGTTTTAATGTTTAGGTCTTTATCTATTTAGAAGTTCCTCTGCCGCCTCCCACAATGAAAAGTCTTATAGTCTCCCAGATGCGACTGGTGATGCTTCTGAATTGGTTCTAATTGAACACTGCAAAGGTACTTGGTTGCGAACAATCCATGTTTGCTTTTGTAGTTCTGATCACTTATTGCAATATGATGATAGAGCTTGTATGTTTGGGAAGAATCTGGATGGAATTTGTCACAATGTAACTAAGGAGGTTAAAACTGTATGAAAAGAGCAGCTGTATGTATCTTTTGATAATAATTTGCTAATGTTGTATATTTGGGTAGAGTAGTTGAAACTTTATGACGTAAAGGTGACAAACTGATCAAATTTAAATTTCAATGCCTTGGTTATTCAGTTAAGGGGCTTCACTTAATCTCTGGATTTATTTATGTTTTGGATGTGTTTTTGCTGAATCTCATATGTGAAGTAGAAAACCTATTTTTTACCCCATGGTTGAGTAAAAGAACTCCCATTTCCAAAAATTCTCGATTCTCCACGAAGTTTTTGTTTGGAAATTCGAATTATTTACCAAATTGTAGATAGAAAGAGTTCATTGGCTTACTTATCAAAAAGAAAAAAAGATGGAAAGAGTTCATGTTTCAATAGTTGTCTGTTGAAGGAATGGGGTGAATCTTAGCATCTTCTGGAAGTTATAAGCATTAAGATTGGATAAATAAGTAGCCATTCATGTTCCAACCGGGCTCTGATTCTAGGTTGTAGTCAGCCACGGATATGAAGGCCATTATAATAGGCTTTGCCCTTAGCAGATGTGCCTCTAGATTACTTCGCTGTTTTTAAGTGTTGCTAGCATGCACGATGGAGCTTGAAGGAGGATGCTATGTTATTAAGAGTAATAATGATTAATGAGGGTGATTCGTGTTCATTATTCAAGGACCATGGTGGAACTATTGCATTCTCTCTCATATGATATTTACGAAAACATTTATTTCTTTTTCTGGCAAAAGAAGTCTTCCATGTTCCCTTTGCAAGAAGATTTTTTCATTTTGAAAGAAGGAAGTGTCCAGAAATTAAATTGACAGCTGCCAGCTACTTTGCAGTTACTGCTCCATCAGTCTTGATATGATAAAGTACTGGTGATTCTAGATTTTTCAACAAATGTTCTTCTCCTCATTGCAGTGGACAGCCATGAGTCTATTCCAATCAATGACTCTAGAAAATGTTGCAGCACAGAGTGGGGCTCCTCTCAGAAGAGCTTTAATCTATCTGGGCACCCCCAATTGGTGCCAAGTTCCCAGTTTGAATATTGTACTACCAGCACTTCCTTTAATGGTGCTTACTTGCTAAAGATGAGAGTCAGTTCTTCCACATCTGGCTCGTGCAGTGGGACATCAAGGGCTTCACACTGTGGGACATTATTAACTAGTAATGGCTCCAGCAAGAATTTTGATCTTGATAAGAGACCAAACTTCAATGAAAATGCCAAGCTTGAGCTTTTAGAGGACATCCTGGATCCTTTTGCTTTTGATGAAGATGAATTTGAGCCCTCTAAGTGGGACTTACTATCTGGGAAGCAAATAAAGTCTAAAACTCGAAAAAGTGGGGCAACATGCAGGGAATTTGAGGATGGGTATCCATCTCAGCTTTTTATGAGTCAAGAAGAATCAAGCAATGGTGAAAACAGCCGTTCCCATGAACTTTCCCCTCCAACTGCTCTGGATGAAGCAGGTTCCAGCCTTCTAGCTGACTGTCTTCTTACCACTGTCAAGGTATTCCCCTGATTTAATAATTGAACTATACATGTTACGGTTCTGAGCATTTGTGTTTCTTTTACTTCTATGATATTCATTGAAGGGTGACAGTGTATTGTATGTAATCAAGGATGGCCTTTTCTGTATGCTACCCTCAGAGGACATTATCATTAGAGCATTTATATTTCTGCACCTTGAGATTTCCTTGTTACTCGTATGCTGTCCTGGTAGTCTAGGAAATGAGAGGTCCTCTGATATGCATCAGCTATTGATTGTCTTATTCAGTTTTGGGAGTGATTGACATCATCTTGTGGAAATATGAAGAGCTGATCTACGTGGTTTTTGCTAGGAGGAGGATATGGTAATTAGCTGTATAAAAATTATAGTGGTGTTACTCCGTGGCAGGTTCTGATGAACTTAACGAATGACAACCCTGTTGGCTGTCGGCAAATTTCTGACTGTGGAGGACTGGAGACCATGGCGTCTTTAATTGCTGGCCACTTTCCTTCATTCAGCTCATCCTCATTTTGCTCTTCTGAGGAAAAAGAAAATAGTCTTGTCATTGATCTTGACCAACAGAATGACAGACATCTTACTGATCAAGAGTTAGATTTTCTTGTTGCTATTCTGGGCCTGCTTGTCAACTTGGTAGAGAAAGATGGTCACAACAGGTTTGTTTTACTTCCTATTTATCTATCTGCCTGCAGTTTTGTATTGGTGTTAGAGATGTTGGTGCCTCTCTAACAGCAAGTTGTTATTATGACTCGGCTATATGATAGTTTGTCTGTTTCCCATATCTACCTTGATTGTCTTGTTCCCTCGTGGTTAGTGAGAAATGATAAATTTCCATGCATGACTGCAATTACATTACTGAAAAAGGCCAAATCCAAATCCAAGTAGAAGCAGAAACTGTTAAATGAGTTTTCAAGGGGAAATCAATGGAATTTAAATTCATTCAATGTAGAAGGAAATGTTGAGCCTTCAGTTGGGTTTGAGCATCTCCATTTCTGAGCACATTGGTGGCTTGGGTATGGATGGCGACTCCTCCTTAGGTGGATTTCTAAGCAAATTGATTGTGGCAGAAGGCATTGTTTCAAACATCTCAAGCTATTTTAGTCTTTTGGATGATGGCAAACCTCTCATATTGAACCGATGCCCATCCTTGTCAAAAACTTGTCTTTTTTTTTTTGCTAGTTGCAGGTTGCAAATTGCTAGTTTGCTGATAAGACTCCCATTCTATTGATCTTGAAATACTGCAACTTATGATGTCTTTCATATAATAGTTACCAGAGCATTGAAATATTGTCATGTAAAAGTCTAGTTGATACTTACAATTAGGTTTCTTGCAGATCTCGCCTTGCAGCAGCCAGAGTTCCGTTGTCTAGCCTGGAATTCAAAGAGGAGAGTCAGAGGGATGTCATACCTCTACTGTGCTCTATCTTTTTGGCGAACCAAGGAGCAGGCGAGGGATCTGGCGAAGGAAAGGATTCACCATTCGTGAGTGCCTCTGAGCCAGATTAAAATAAGTGTTCAAATTTACTTTAGGTAGCTTACAAGAGTAGAAAAAATCAAGACAGCAGAACCAAGAAAGGCTTCAGAATAAAAAAGACCGAAAACACTTGTATGTATATCGTTAGCAGAAGGAACTATGGTTTGACACCTAAATCTGCATTATTGTGATGTTACAGAATGATGAGGCAGCTGTGTTACAAGGAGAAAAAGAAGCTGAGAAAATGATTGTAGAAGCTTATTCAGCCCTTCTTCTAGCATTCCTTTCGACGGAAAGGTCCATTTAACATTTCAAGATTTTCTTTTTTGGTAATTAAGTTTCATAAAGATTTTCTCAAAAAGTTTTTTTTTCTGCTGTTCACAGCCAGAGCACACGTGACGCTATCGCTGACTGTCTTCCGAATCGCAACATTGCAATTCTTGTACCCGTGTTGGACAGATTCGTGGTATTGATTTCTGTTGACTTCTAATCAAATTTGATGAAGCTTGAAACTAGTATATGATGTCTGGTGCATGCTTAAACACCCCCCCTCCCCCCCAAAAAAAAACCCAAAAAAGGGAAAGATCTGTTGCAAATGGAATAATAGAGATGCCTAACTTCTTTGATGGATTGCCTAGTGCGTGCTGTCATTCTAGCATGGTGTTGGTAAGAACCTCATTGAATAAGTAGGTTTATGACCTGTTTGGGTAAATTTGAAATTATATATGGATTTTGCCACTTACTGGAAGTGACCAATAGAGGGACTGTACCTCCATTGGGCAATTAGTTATGGCTCATGTAGTCAGACTGTTGAAACCCTGGAGATTCCTTCTATTTTTGACTGATGTTAATTGGCCATGGCAACTAATTTTTCTCTAATGACAATGATATGGGTATTTAATTTTCTTTCTCCAGGCATTTCATTTGACGCTGAACATGATTTCACCGGAAACTCACAAAGTTGTGAGTGAAGTGATTGAATCATGTAGGATGCCGTGAGACTCCAGAGAGATTTTGTACAGCCGCAGTGTTCCTTTCCTATCATGCAGCAGAGCTCTCTTCCTGGAGGGCTACCATTTGGCCCAAACACGATTCCTTGCTGGCTTGCTGCTGCATACTCCGTATCAAGAGCCTGTTATAGTTCCATTGATCCGTTTCTTTGTTCCTCTTATTTTTGGGTCCGTTCTTTTTGTTTTTTTACTACATTGTTTTGTTTTTTCGGGGGTCGTTTTTGCACGACTTTGTGCAGGCTGAGACTCGTGTATATTGAACGATGATGGTAGAATGAAAGTGATTACGCTTGTGTATGTCCGTGTAATTTTGTCTGATTTATATTTTTGCTGGCAACGTCTCTGGTTTGAACAACGACATTCTTTTTGTATCTTATGGACTGGGCCTATTGATGACTGGCCCGTGCGCCTGCTTGAATTGCCTTCCGTGGCTGGGCCTCTAGTGATTATGAACTTGGAAAACCTTAATAGCTCAATCCAATGGAGCAGGGAGCGATGTTTTCCATTCGTGGACGTCACCAGAGGAACATGTTCCATGCACAATGAGACGCTTGCAGTATCTCCTGGACCACGTCCTGAAAATAAAAGGCAGGAGCCCTCCGACTGGCAATCCATGTCGTTCAACCATAAGGTACACTTTCATTGCTCGAGATTGGGCTTGAAAAAAGTTGAAACAGCTGTCGATATTTTCGGTTAGGCAATTTAGGAACGTTGATATCCTCGGGAATACGACGAAAGCAATGACATTTCCGGCGAAGACGAGGAACAAATAATACTGCAAAAACGACACGTGCCCTGAACATACTGGAAGGCGGAAGCACATAATCGAAGACCAATCCCAATTTTCATTGCAATACTTTGCTTCAGTCTTCGGTGGTCTGTGACAATGGCGGACGCGGTGGTTCTGTTTGATCTCTGGTTCAGCATGTTTGGGATGAGGGTCAGGATCGCGCTGGCAGAGAAGGGGGTCAAGTACGAGTACAGGGAGGATGACTGGAGGAACAAGAGCGATCTCCTTCTCAAGATGAACCCAATTCACAAGAAGGTCCCGGTTCTCATCCACAACGGTAAACCGGTCTGCGAGTCCCTCATCATCGTTCAGTTCATAGACGAGGTCTGGAAGGATAAGTCTCCGTTGCTGCCCTCTGATCCTTACCAGAGAGCTCAAGCCAGGTTTTGGGCTGATTTTGTTGATAACAAAGTACGTCTCCGCAATGTCTTACGGCTTAATTCGTCTGACGAATATGCAATTTAAGATTCAGCATTTTTTATTAGCGATTGGATTTTTCTTTTCCCGGAAGCAAGAAACCGATACAAACATTCGTCAAAAGACATTTTTTCTTCTTCTCTCTCCCTGAATTCACTATTTTCCCATAGAGATTCAGTTAGTAATGATACTGGATACCCCTTTGACCAAAATCAGATTTTTTTGAAAAGTTCCAAACTAAATAATAAAAGAAAATAGGAATTAAGATTAAATATGAATATGAATATGAGTCCCATACATTTCGGACTAGCAAAATCATATAGTTTCTTTGCTGCAAATTTTATTTCTATCGTTATGAGCTCACCCTGTTCTAGAAAATATGGGCAGTGGTAATACAATTTGCATTCCTAATGCAGGTGTATGGTGCTTCAAGGAGGGTGTGGGCCACCAAAGGAGAAGAGCAGGAAGCAGCAAAGAAGTAGTTCTTTGAAATCTTTAAGATATTGGAGGGAGAGCTGGGTGACAAGCCTTACTTTGGGGGCGAAACATTTGGGTTTGTCGACATTGCTCTCGTCACTCTCTACAGCTGGTTCTCAGTCTACGAGACATTTGGAAAATTCAGCATAGAGGCAGAGTGCCCCACGATTATTGCGTGGGCTAAGAGATGCATGCAGAAGGAGAGTGTCGCCAAGACTCTTCCGGACCAGAAGAAGGTTATTGAGAGTTTGTTGTCGAGCTGAGGAAGAGGTTTAGCTTTGAGTGGAGTAATAATTTGTCCCCAGTATTGAAGTGCTGGCGTATTAGCATGTGGTTTTGGATGGCCTTCATGCATGACGCGTACTTGGGTGTGCCCATCGAGCGTTGTAACAGAGGAGCATGTTGTATATCACTGAAATTCTTACCTTATCTATGTTTTCTGATGCGGTTTTTCAACACCTATGAGGAAGAAGATTAAAGGTCATCGTTCACCATAAGAATGAAAAATGTGGCCAGCATAAAACCACAATCAATAAAGACCACAACAGTGGCACCAAATTCTTTGTTCACCTTATTCATAGCACTCAAAAACATCTACAACGTACTACACAGACCAAATAGACAGTTTTAGTAACATTTCAAACGCTTGATTATTTAAATCAAACTAACATCTGTTTTACTGATTTAATTGAAGTGCCCACGATCAGACATGGATGCGAAGGAAGGAGAGGATTAACTTATTTACTTCATCAGGTAACTGCTCATGAACAAAATGGGTTCCTTCGTGCAAAAATGTGATCTCCAGATCGGGGACAAACTCTTTCACCCTTCCACTCTTTATGTAATCCTCTATGCCTGGAAATTTGAGTAGATAATCCTTACCACCCATTATCAACAGAGCTGGAACTTTAACTTTTGGATCGGCTATGTTGAGATCTTCATTAAAGGACCTATTAAATGCATAATATCCAATTAGCAAGTATCCACCGTGCAGTAACAATTAAGCTGATTTTTAGTCGGTAAGCATCTGCAGTCTGCTCATTGGCAACTCCTCCCACTGGGGAAGAACTGTTCTGTAGACCATCCCCATGGGGGGTGAAGGGAGCTTAGGGCTAAATCTCCTTAACTGCAGGTTGGTCATGCTATGAAATGGCCTAGAAAGTAAAGTAAAATAAAAAAGGAAAAAAAAGCTTATTTAGCCTGCAGTGGAACGCCAGTAGCAATTGCCGAACTGTAGCAGTCCCAGTGATCCACGTTCTACACTACTCCACAGAAGTGTTACAATGACAAAGATAACCAGTAGACAAATGAGCTAGCATTTCTGCATCAGTTAGTGGCATACTTTTTTTATATTTTAGCAAGTGGCATACTTATTGCAATAGGGTCAATGGTTATGTCCGTATACAGAGCAGTAGTGTAACTGTGTATTTAGATAAGCTCATTACCTATAAGGAACTTGCAATGCAGTCTGAAATCCGGATTTCTCATACAAAGCTCCATACTCTGCAAGATCTTCCTCCGTGAACCAAGGTGGAAGAGGCGTAGATGGGTCCACCATATCCATGACCTCCTGGTTTTCTTCAGCTATTGGTATTTCACTTCTCGAAAAGAGAATGTAAACCTTTTTTACGACTGTTTTAGCATCAAAGCGGCCAAAATCAGCTTCTGCTCGTCCAGGCTCCTGTAAAGAGTTCTTAGACATGAAGTTGCAAGCAGAAAACATTGGCGCATCCATACTAGAACATTAAGACAGGAAGTACCTGCCACCTCGAAATGTAGAAGCCTTCAGGAAGGTACTTGTGAAATGCACCCCCTCCTGGAGGGATATGTGGCACTCCCATGGTTATAACACCCAAAACCCTTTCCGGGTGGAAAATGGCAAATTGGTAGGCAGGCCTAGCTCCAAAATCCTTTGCAATAAGAAAAACCTATGCACAGAGCATGAATCCACATAGATTAAAATGGGAAAATTGGTGTGGAAGATTGTGATATTAAGGTTTTCGGAATTCTTCAGTGATCGAGTGTATTAGAATAATTTCCTGACAAATTGTGAATTAGCTTCATGAGATATAATTTGCACAAAATAAGAGTAAAATTAAACAAAAGACGAACATTTTATTCAGCAGAATTAGAAATGTCAGCAGGGGTCAGGACTACATATATAACAGACGTTTAAGTACTCAATAGATCCTTCTTCTATTCTAAAATTCTCAATATCACAATATATGTTCTTAACAAGCAAACAGCAACTTTCACTGAAAACTGAAAGCAACGTTTTATCCCACTTGAAGCATTCTCCTCAGCCGATCAAACAAATTCAATGTAATTACCTTGGTAAGTCCGAGGGCATCAAGAATTCCAAGCAGATCAGTGATAAGGTCAGCATAGGAAGCCTTTTCGGGTTCTGGCGGCACGTCGGAAAGCCCGTACCCTCTGTAATCGGGCGCGATCGCCCGGAACCCGGCATTCGCCAGAGCGATCATCTGGTAGCGCCAAGTGTACCATATCTCGGGAAATCCGTGTAGGAAGAGGACGACGTTCGGACCTGAGGAGTCAAAAAAAAAAGAGGAGAAAAGAGAGAACGGTATTAGATAGAATCAGAGAGGTGCAGGGTACGGACAAGAGAGTGAAAGATTGGAATTTTAGGACCAGATCCGGCGTCGGCTACGTGGAGCTTGAGTCCTCCAACATTGATGAACTTGTGCTGGATTTCGTCCATATTCTCTCCTCCAGTTCTCCCCTCCTCGGTCTAAATTCCTGATCTGTTTTATAACGCCCACGTCGTTTCTGTCCTCTTTTGCGTTTCCCACCCATCACCCAACAAACTAAACCAGTCGTTCACTTCAGTTTTGTGTTCTTTCCTCGAGTGTTTTTATTTGGCTTGATGAGAGTCCGCCGTAACTTTTTGCACCGCCTTTAAACGAAATTCAGCTCGACTGTATTGGAAGGATTAAAGTCACACAAATTGAATACGGACGTTTTTTTTTATTACTCAATAGTCCATTTCTTGAAGGATAAAATACAATTTTCCTCTTAAATTACCGTTCAATTATCAAGTAATTCAATAATTTTAACTCGTTATAACTCAACTCTAAATTATGCTTCTATGACGATTTCATCACGACTATAATTTTTTTATTACAATTTTATCCCTCAATATTCTGAAGTGCTATGTTGAACTAATTTCGTTTTACGTAAACGGAACATGTTCTTCTTTTGTCGATTCTAAATGAGCCAATTTTTTATAATAAAGAATATCAGGTAATTACTTATTATTTATTGGATCTATAGATTACGAAAATCATTGTAGAAGGTTGGGAAATGTTCAAACTGAGGACAAAATTATCTTTTCAAGGAAAATGAAAGTTAAATGCCGGTTATATGGGATGAAAACCGCTCGACATAACGGCTTCAGCGGGTTGAGGAATAGAATCATCGAAAAACATAGTTTGAGTGTGAGTTGTAATAGATTAAAGTTTGTTGATATTTTAAAAAATGAAGTACTAATTTTAAGAGAAAAAAAAATTACTCTTTTAAAGTCAAATGAATATCTAATTTAATGGGACCAAAATACACTGACCCTTTCTAAGAAGCGTTGGTGTTGCAGCTGCATTTAAAGTATTTTCTGAAGGACAATGGATTTTTTTTCCTTTACTTCTCAACTGTCATAAATTGTCATTTTGAATTTCTTTATGTATAAATATTCACAAAACTTGTTATCCACATATTTGTGTTTTTTTCTTCTTCATGAATTTGGACTATAAATATCAACAGTAAAAGGTAAGAAATAATAAATTACCAAAATTTGAATGACTTAATAACAAATTTTTTGATACACTAATTATATATACTTACAGTAGTTATATTACATTTGAATCACATTTTCTGGTCAATCTATATTGATTGATTGCTTCTACTATGTTGTTGTCTAGATCCATTTATAGTTGATCCGTTTATATTACTTTGGGTGATCCGCTTAGATTTTATTTTGTAATAAGAGAAATTTTGTAGGGCAGGGCTGACCTAAATGGAGGAGTACACTGTAGACTCACCTAATATACGTGTAAATCTTAGAGTCTGTTCGGACACAAAAAATTCACAAGATTTTTTTGAATACAAAATATTCACAACCAAACATCATTTTTAACCATACATAAAAATAACAACAACATGCATACCAATAAAGTTAACATCACATAAAAATTCTCAAAACACAAAAAAATCCTCAAAATACTATACAACCGAACAACCCCTTAGATCTTAAAATTTTTAGCGTGGGATGTAAGGGTTTTGAGCCACAAATTTGTTTTTCTTTAGCAATAATTTTTTTTTTGTTTTAACCCCACAATTTTTTATTATTATAATTGATCTTCTAAAATTTATTTCTACTTCGTTTCTGCCCATAATCTGTGTTTAAATTAGGTTAAAATGCTCCATACGTCCCTGGGGTATGACCCTTTCCCAATTTAGTCCTTAGGGTATGAATTTCCCTTAAACAACCCCTGGGGTTTGACCCTATTCCCCGAAGAGTCCTGCCGTCAACTAAATGGACAGAAATGCACACGTGACTGACGACGCACACGTAGAAACTGACAGCTCGATTATCAACCAATCGCAGTGTGACACGCGTCGGTGAATAAAAAATAAAATATTTTTTTTAAAAAAAATTAAAATTTAATAAAAAAGTATTTTTTATTATTAAAAAAAGGGACCGATCCTTCCCGCTCTCTTTTTTTTTAATAATAAAAAATATTTTTTTTATTAAATTTAATTTTTTAAATTTTTATTTTTATTTTTTATTCACTGACGCGTGTCACACTGCGATTGGTTGGTAATCGAGCTGTCAGTTTCCACGTGTGCGCCGTCAGCCACGTGTGCATTTCTGTCTATTTAGTTGACGGCAGGACTCTTCGGGGAATAGGGCCAAACCCCAGGGTTGTTTAAGGGAAATTCATACCCTAAGGACTAAATTGGGAAAGGGTCATACTCAAGGGACGTACGGAGCATTTTAGCCTTTAAATTAGTTTAGATGATCGGTAACAGTTAATGATTCTCAATAAATTTTTATTGATATAATTTAGAGAGATACAGGAAGTGTAATTCATGCAGTAAATTAGAAAGTCACAGCCTATAGTCCGTTGGTAATAAAATAATCATTATTAGAAAATTGTTTAGGATACCGTTGGTAACAAACATTATTATGGTTCTTGGGAAAATGATTGATGGATGTGATGCCATCTCAGCCATCACAGATGATCCGATCCATGGACCTTGTTTAACGAAACGATGGTTGGGCCAGAAACGTTTTAGAAGTCTACAGGAAGACTTGTTGGACAAAAACGTAATTTCGAAGGCCCTAAGGTGCTTCCCCTTCCTTCCTTTCTACTGTTTCTAGATTTATGCTTCTGAGTTCTGACAGCCGACGATCCCCTTGATTCTAAACTCACTCAGGAGCGCAACAGTTCAAACAAGCATCTGCTTCCTCTCCCATCCCGGAGTCGGCAGAAAAACGGCGATCTGAGTTCCAACAAAGTAGTGCTTACCAGCCAGGTATGTATCATAATCTATGCCCGATTCGCTCAGTAGGGTTTTTTTTTTGAATTATGTTTCTGAATTCTCCAACTTGCTTTTCTCAATCATTGAAAATCTAGTTTATATGTTATCATCCTATCTGGTATTCTTACAATTTCTTTCTTGGGAAGTATTAGACTCGATTTTAGGTATTCGCAAGCCTGGTCTTCTTTTCGAACTGAAATTTTGAAGTGGTTGTTGCCGAAGATTTGGTTTGTTAAAATCCATATAAACCTATCTCAAACATCGCTCTTTGACAAAGTACTGTAGCTTTTGATTTGAGAATTTTAGATTCCGAGCGGTCGATTGTCTGCGTCGGATTCTGTAAAGCATGAAGGTAAGGTTAGTTGTATATATGGATTCCCAGTCTCCTCACTTTAACGTATCATGTGGCAGAGGGTATAATGAAACTCAACGGGTAAGATAGTAGGGATATTGCATTTGCATTTGGGGTAGACTGTAACTCTGTATGCCCCAGTCGCTGAGTTGTTTTTGCTAATTGGTTTGTTATCATTGCTATCATGTGGCAGAGGGTATAATAAGACTGAATGGGTAAGATAGTAGGGAGGTTGCATCTGCACAAGGAATAGACTGTAACTCTATGCCCTGTAGCTGAGTTGTTTTTGCTAATTATGGTGTCATTGGAATCAAACTAGCTTCAACTATAAGACCCAAAGATATTGAGATTGGTCCATGTGGTTGAACTTAGAGAGATAAGAAAGAGCAGAACTCATCCATACAATGTACAAACACACGTTAGTCAAACAAGGGAAAAAAGGCTTTAGTTTGTTCAGGGAAAATCAATAACTAATATGCTTTTAAATGGTTTTTGCCATTAGATGGAAAAAAATGGTTGGAAGATATTGATCTGCGTCTTTCTAATTTTAGTAATTATATAACTTATGAGAAAAGTACAATACATCTTGTTGATGATTTCTTGTTTATCGAGTACTCAGCTAGTTAATTAACGGTTTACAACTATTCAGGAGCAGGTGTGATATTGCAGCTTATAGAAAGACAGCAGATCATGGCAGACCTGGAAAATTTGCTTCTGGAGGCTGCAGGAAGAACCAGTTCAGCAGGCAGAAACCGGAACTCACTTCCATCATCTAGAAGGAGACGTGAAGGCTCATCATCTGATGGTGGAAGTGACTCCAGGGATGATGACTCAGATGATGATCGTGGTTATGCTAGCAGAAAGCCCTCTGGATCTCAAGTTCCTTTGAAGAAGAGGTTGGACCCTACTGAAAGAGATGATGATTTGGGAAGCCAGGAAGAAGGTAATGATGGTGGTGTTTCTGATCGTGACGGTGACAGCAGTGATGAATCTGACGTTGGGGATGATCTTTACAAGAATGAAGATGACAGGCGAAAGCTTGCACAGATGACTGAGCTTGAAAGAGAGATGATCTTGTCAGATAGAGCATCCAAGAAAATTGATAAGAATTTACGGGAAAAAATTAGATCAAAGCGGGAGAGTGGAAAGACCACCCAATCTCAGAAAGAGACTCAACCTATTGCACCATCTCGTATGCGCTTGTCAGCCAGATCTTCTGACAGGTCAGCTGCCAAGGATGATGCGTTGAATGAGTTACGAGCAAAACGGTTGAAGCAGCAGGACCCAGAGGCCCACCGCAAACTGAGAGATGCATCTAGAGGAAGTTCAGGGGTTCGAACTTTCTCACCAAAGCGAAAAGCCTTCACTAGAGCAAGTACGAGTAGCTATAGTCAGAGTGAGAGTGAAAGTGGGTCCCACAGTGAAGATGAAGGGTCAACAGGAGATGGTGCTATGGTTGACAGTGATGAGGAGAGGGGCATGCTGGGATCTGACATGCCATCTTTTGATGATATAAGGGAAATAACTATTCGGAGGTCCAAACTTGCAAAATGGTTTATGGAGCCATTCTTTGAGGAGTTGATTGTGGGTTGCTTTGTGAGGGTTGGAATTGGGAGGTCGAAGTCTGGACCTATATATAGGCTCTGTATGGTCCGGAATGTCGATGCTACAGAACCTGATCGGCACTATAAGCTAGAAAATAAGACCACCCATAAGTATCTAAATGTTGTTTGGGGCAATGAAAGCTCTGCAGCGAGGTGGCAGATGGCTATGGTTTCGGACTCCACACCTCAGGAAGAGGAATATAAGCAGTGGATTAGGGAGGTAGAGCGAAGTGGTGGCCGGATGCCTAGCAAACAGGATGTGATGGAAAAAAGGGAGGCCATTAAAAAGACCAACGCATACGTTTACTCGGCTGCTACTGTGAAGCAGATGTTACAAGAGAAAAAATCTGCTTCATCGAGACCACTAAACATTGCTGCTGAGAAGGACCGGCTGAGGAGGGAGTTAGAAATTGCACAAAGCAAGCATGATGAAGTAGAGGTAGAGAGGATCAAGACAAGACTGCAGCAATTAGAGGCATCCCGACAAGTGCAGGTGAAAGATGCCAAGGCTATTAGGCTAGCTGAGATGAACAAAAAAAACCGGGTTGAGAATTTCAAGAATGCGTCAGAACTGAAACCTGTAAACATAGGTTTGAAAGCGGGGGAGGCCGGTTATGATCCCTTTTCAAGGAGATGGACTAGGTCAAGGAATTACTATGTTTCGAAGCCCGGTGGAGGATATGTGGCTGTAGTGGCAAATGGCGATGGTAATGGTCCAACTGCAAATCCAATCAGCAACGGGGCTGGAGGGAAGGTAATTGTAGAAGCTGGCATGGCAGCTACAGCCGCAGCCTTGGAAGCTGCAGCTGATGCGGGGAAGCTGGTTGATACTAGTGCTCCTGTGGATCAAGGGACAGTGTCAAATGTGTTGCATAATTTCGAGCTGCCAATTTCATTGGCTGCACTTCAGAGGTTTGGGGGGGCCCAGGGGGCTCAGGCTGGATTCATGGCAAGGAAACAAAAGATTGAAGCAACAGTTGGATGCAAAGTCCCGGAGAATGATGGAAGGAGGCATGCACTGACCCTGACAGTAAGCGACTATAAGAGAAGAAGAGGGCTTCTATGAAATCCTGTTCGGTGCTCACTGCCTCATTGTCAGATAAATAATCTCATGGCATGCTTTTCTGCATCAAATTGATTTAGTAATCCACATTCGTAAGGTAAATCCTTGTGTCAGACAAATTGTTTTATAGAATCCTGATAAGTAGTTTTAGTTGGCTACTCTTTCTGGCATTCCGTTCATCTGATATCCTAATAATAATACTGAGTGCTATTCTCTATTCTAGCTATGTATTAAGTACAGAAAGATTTGAGTTGAAATAGGGTGCGAGAAATGCAGATATCGATGTTTCTTGTACTGTTGTTTTTTTGACCGAGCCCTGTGAATGGACAACTTCGGTTCTTTAGTCCTTCAGTGTAAGTGCTAAGGAACGCTGTCAATTTCCTTCCTAAGTTTTTTATAACAATTGTTTTCATCAATTTTGGCTGCTTACGTTATTTATATATGGCACAATATAACGACACTAAGCAAAGTCATGGCCCTCTGTTGCTTACCAAAAAAAGAAAAGAAAAGCCACCCCCCCTTTTTTTGTTAATCATAGCAGCTTTCATTAATAAAATCAAGGAGATTTAAGAATCTCAGCAAGTTCTAAAGGGCGAACCAGACACTCTGAAGAGTCGGCAGACCAACTAGCAGGGTGACTTAAAGGACATACAGAGACTCACAATGGGCAGAAAAGCCACAAACGGCAACAAGCTAATATGACTAACAGAGGGAAACAAGCAACAAAAAATCCACAACAAGCCTTAAATAAAGAGGCCAGCCCGAACAGGCAAAAACATAATATAGACATCGAAAAAAAACCATGCAAACAAAAGCCAGAACGTGACCGGAGAAGATGGTGGTGGAGACGACGCGTTGGGGCAAATGGAAGAGATCCACAGCCTAGAGGGGAGGACAGGAGCCATAGAGGCCAGTCTGGGGAAGTGAGGCAGGTCACAGGTGGCGTAGGAGGCCTCAGACGCAGCCAAAGTGCTCGGCGCGTGAAATCCATTCGCACCGCGTGGGGCGCTTGAATCTACACGTGTCGTCTCTAATGCGTCGAAGACGCTTCGCTGTGGAAATCGGGGCCAACTGAATGCATCCATGCGACGTGTTCCCAATGAAGCTTGGCAGAAGTCATCGTAGGCCGCTCCTAAGCCACCTGCAAAGAAAAGTACAAATCCAACCAAAACCACTGGCCAAACTAACCAGAGAGGATGAGAGGGGAGAGGGAAGAGAGAGGAAAGAAAAAAAGAGAAAGGAGGAGGGAGAAGGAAGGAGCCAAGCTCCAACCCTCCCCAAAGGAGACGCTGGGTTCGGGGAAACAGAGAGTTTAGAGAGAGAGTAAGATTTTCACGCTTGAGCCCCATCAGAATCAACGTCTGCCATGAATTGTTTCTCAGGAAGCTCATAAATTGACTACTTCTAAGATTTAAGATTTGGAAATATTATTGACCCACGTGTAACAACTAATAAAATACGAATTTGAAAAAGATGATTAAGCAGCAAGGAAAATCCTAATTGGTAATTGAATTTTAACAACGAAATTATTCTCCTTTTAACTAATAAAATACGAATTTGAAAAAGATGATTAAGCAGCAGGGAAAATCCTAATTGGTAATTGAATTTTAACAACGAAATCATTCTCCTTTTAACTAATAATACTCATTGCACGTAACTGGAGACAATTTAAGTACATGAAGCTCTAGACAAGTAGAGACACGAGAGCATGTTTGTGTGGTTCAATGCAAAGACTACGTTCATGGTTTGAGGAAGACTCGAACCTAAAAATAACGTAGCGTAAAGGAAGTTTTAATTCTTGTGGACACTTCCAAGAAGCTCAGGTGGACAATACTTAGGGCACGTTCGTTTAGGTAGAATCTTCAGGATTTTTTGAATCTTCAAGATTCTACAACCAAACATAATTTTTCACACCACATAAATATAACTACAACACGCATACCAATAAAGTTAACATCACATAAAAATTCTCAAAACACAAAAAATCCTCACAATACACCTTAACCGAACACACTCTTAGCCGAGGGCAATCTCTTAAGCACACGTGAAGCAAGATTTTTTCATACGAACAGGTGGGGAGTAGAAAAAATTGCAAAATACCGAATAATTAGTAAGAAGGGACTTCAGATGCTTTGGGGATCAGGTGTAATTGGGAACCTTCTCTACATTCTGCTAATTTCAAGACAACTCCTTAATTATTTACCAAAAAACAACAAGAAGGAACTCACAGAGGCGTCAACAACCATTGCTGTTTGCAAATCCAAATGCTTAAAATTTTAATTCATGCGAATATAAAATCTGAATGAATTTTTTATATTTATTATAATAAAAAAATGATTAGAGGATACAAGATATATGAAAGAAATTATTTTATAATTAATTTATTGTACTAAAATTTTGAGACGCAAATACCCAAACTGACTTCTTCAATATGCGTTCAAATAGCTTCTCAGAATAGGGGAATAGGGGCGTAATTCTTTGGGGCAAACTTTTGGGTACCATTTAAGAAGTTGGGTGTGATTAGTTGAAAGTACTCGAGATATAGCATGTAGAAGTCGTGATAGAGGAGATAGGGATTAAACCAAATGAATAGGACCTACGGGTTTAAAACTAGGGTACTAATAGAAGCATTTTCTACCGGATCCTGCTACCAACACCAACCACCCTTTCCTAACTCAGCATGGCCCCTAACCTTCAAAACATCTAAAACTTCAAAGTTTATGGAGCGAATAGGATGATCCACCTTGTCAAAAATTAACTTGAAATTAGATCGTCAAGGCTCAAAACAAACCCCTACGAATTGAATGGTCCATTTCGAAGAAAAATGTACACACTATGTGAGCCTATAATATTCACTGTTGCACGTAATAAGATAGACCATGTAATATTCAATGCATGTTATGTCTTTCTCTTTATGGCATTAAAATTTGGATGAATTTAAATTTTTGATCACCAAACTCTTAGACTGTATTAGGAATCGAATTAAGACATTACACATTTTTCATCTAACCCTTTTTATGGAACTATTTGGGTCCTTAGTTACTTCTCAACGTTTTAAAAAAAGGAGAGTAAGGGAAGAGATAATGTGTTCTTAGGTTACCGTACTGTGCACCACCCTACGAATCGCTCTTAATGTTGAAATGCTTATAAACTAGTGTGTTGAGTCCGTTTGGAGACTCGGAACATCTTTTATCTTTTCCGACTCCAACCTGAAAGTCTGGAAACTAACTCGGAATGGCAATTTTTGACTGAACAATATTATCAGTTTTAACTTTCTTTCTCTTCAAAGGACTTACTTTGCAGGACCTTTTATAGTGTCATGCTTTCCAACCAAGAGCCTAAATAGTCACAATATTATATATATATAACAAAAACAAAAGATAAATATTATTTTCACTCTAGCTTTACTTATAGACTATACCTTGTAACTTAAACTATAATTTTTTGTCACTATACACTAATTCCTACTTATTTTAAACACTTTGCACGTGTCAATTTCAATGTAAAGTGATTTTGTGGCAGATGATTTTATTTATATATATATATATATATTTTGCGTGATATTTTCTGATTATTTGCAATTGGTCTCTCACATTGAAAGTAGTTACAAACCTCTGTTTAAACAAGTTCAGGATGCAATGTGTTAGAAATAAAAAATTTATATTTGATAAGTGAGACATTCATTAGGGGAACACTCAATTGGATTAATTGTGTTAACTCACTTATATTTAAAACATTACAAGGGAGCTTCTATATATAAGCTTAAAAACTCACACACCCCACATTGCTAAGCAATGTGGGACTACATCACTTTCAACACTCCCCCGCAAACTCAAGGTGGACAAACCGACAAACCTTGAGTTTGGAGTTACAAAAATAATTACAAGAAAAAAAATAATTGCAAAGATTGCCGGTACTAAGCCGGGAAGTCGCCGGTACTGCGCTGGGAGGATGCCGATACTGAGCAGGGAAATTGCCGGTACTGAGCCGGATGGTCGCCGGGAGAAAGCCAGTACTGAGCCGGGAGAAAACCGGTACTAAGCCGGATGGTCGCCAGGAGGTAACCAGACTAAGCCGAAAACCTTCCTCTGATACCATGTTAGAAATAAAAAATTTATATTTGATAAGTGAGACATCCATTAGGGGAACACCCAATTGGATTAATTGTGTTAACTCACTTATATTTAAAACGTTACAAGGGGACTTCTATATATAAGTCTAAAAACTCACACACTCCACATTGCTAAGCAATGTGGGACTACATCACTTTCAACACAATGGAAGTTCAAATTGACTTCTAATTTGATATATCAGTGCACCCAAGTCAACTCCTCCATTTTTGTGCTAATCTTTGATATTCATATAGATTTAAACGTTGGTTTGGATATTGCAAATTGAATTATTCTGTTCACATAATTTTTTGTCTATTTAACATAATTATAAGTGGGGGATAACAGCCCCTAACCTATATCCAAATCTATGAAGATACGTTTGTGCTAAAGAAAAAGAAAGCAACATAAATTAGTGATGATTTTTTTAATAATATAAATAGTTTAATCAAGAAGAAAATTCAACTCATGGTTACAAAAATAAGAAAAAACGAAAGAGAAAGGTAAAAAAAAAAGGAAAAGAAAGTTGAGCTAGTATATGCAAAAGGCGAAATTACACTTATGACACTTGTATTTGAAAGTCGCAATTGGGTCTATTAAGTAATAAACTAGTCATTTAACTCATTGAGATAATGATTTCGAAAAAAAAAAATTCACCTAGTAGATACTGGTATTTTAAATTAGTGGGTATGTTTGAGGGTGAAAATTTTAGGTATTGGGGTTTGAGAAATATTATAAAGTAAAGATATATTATGAGAGTTGATGAAAAAGTAAAAAGAAAATTTTTTTTTAATAAGTATTATAATAATAAAAAATTATGAGGTAAAATTTTTATAATTAAACCGGCTCAAATATTTTAGCCTCAAACACGCCGACTAATATCACGTCAATCTAATTAAATTGGCACATGACCGATCTAAACACATTACCCCATAATTGTCATGTCGAAGCCCGCTCAGTCAATCACTCCCCAAAAGGAAGAGGTGCCTATGAGCTAAAGCTTATGCTCAATTGTAACTTTCTAATACTTCCCTTAGGGAGGTGGGATGCAATTTCTCCTAAGCAAAACTTTCAACGCTTCTCTCTCTACTATCCAGAGCTGGTTGGGGGTAACAGTCCCACTTGGTTTTGCCGCTAACTATAACATATTTTTTTGGTTCCCGATGCGCGAACCACGAAACCACTTCTTTTTTTGGATTTTTTGCCGCCTCCGCCATTAAAATGCCTTTCAACTTTCTTCGCAGTTACTCGCAGCGTCGCACCTCACCGACGCAGCAGAGAACCACACTCGAACATCTTTTGACGAGACCCAGTTCAGCTCAAACAAGCAAGACCATGTATGAATTCCCCGCCAAGACTACTGAGCCCTCACTCTTTCTTCTTCACCAGTTGCGGGACCTAAAGAGGTCTGTCCAAGCTCTTCTCCTCTGTTTGCCCACCTCTCTCTTTGCTCTCGTTTTCCTTCTCCTCTTGGCCTACAATGGACTCTCTGTCTTCTACCTTCACCTCCCTTTTCCGGTTAAGTCCCCGCCCGTAGCCGCCAATTTGTCACCGGAAATTACCGCCGTTGAGACAATGAAAACATTGTCTTCTCTTTCTTCTTCTTCTTCTTCTTCTTCTTCTTCTCTTTCTTCTTCTTCTGCTTCTTCTTCTTCTTCTTCTTCTTCTTCTTCTTCTGCTTCTTCTTCTTCTTCTCCTTCTTCTCTTTCTTCTTCTGCTTCTTCTTCTTCTTCTTCTTCTCTTTCTTCTTCTTCTTCTTCTTCTTCTTCTTCTTCTTCTGCTTCTTCTTCTGCTTCTTCAGTGATGTATGCAATGAAAGAAGAAAACCCACCTGTGATCTTGCGCAAACCACAACTCTTGCGCAAACCACAACTCTCAATCATACCCATGACAAATTTGAGTCCCGGGCAAAGGCGGGTCCGAAAGCAAAAGCGCAAGCTCAAGAGTGTGCTCTCCGAAGCTCGGCCCAGTTCTTTTCCTGCAAGAATCTCTGAGTTCTTCTACGGAAATTCTAATGCTCGTTGTAAGTTTCGGTTCTTTATGACTAGGATTTCGTTGAAGTCATTTGGTAACAGAGAAGTGTTGGCTATGGAGAGCCTGTTTAAGGCTCACCCGAATGGTTGTTTGGTCATAGTCTCAAATTCTATGAAATCAAGAACAGGCAGTGAAATTCTGAGACCTTTCTTGGATAAGGGGTTTCGGGTAATGGCTATCGAACCGGATTATGATTACATATTCAAGGATACTCATGCAGAACAGTGGTTTGACAGGTTAAAGAAAGGGAATGTGGATCCTGGAGAGGTTTCTTTGGGCCAAAATCTCTCCAATTTACTCAGGCTTGCTCTGCTGTACAAGTTTGGAGGTATTTATCTGGACACAGATGTTATAGTGTTGAAGAGGTTCTCAAAGTTGAAAAATGTGATAGGCGCACAGACTATTGATCTTGAAACTGGGAATTGGAGTCGATTGAATAATGCTGTGTTGATCTTCGATAAGCATCATCCCCTACTTTACAAGTTCATTGAAGAATTCGATCTAACTTTTGATGGGAACAAGTGGGGGCACAATGGCCCTTACTTAGTCTCAAGGGTTGTTTCCAGGGTGAGTGGAAGGCCTGAATTTAATTTCACTGTGTTGCCTCCATCAGCATTTTATCCGGTCGATTGGAGCAGGATTGGAAGCCTTTTTCGGGGACCTAGAGACCAGCTGCATTCAAAATGGTTGCATAACAAGTTGAGGCATATTCAGTCCCAAAGTTTTGCTGTCCACTTGTGGAATAGGCAGAGTCGGAAGCTAGAGGTTGAAAGCGGAAGCATCATCAATCATATCGTGTCCGATTGTTGCCTCTTCTGCAATCGTTCGCTATCGAGCTAGCTTGTAAACATAGAAATAAGTTACACCAGTGCAAATTGGTTTTTTGCAATAATTCAGCGTTATTGTATCTGGGTTTGGACCAAGTTGGTTCATTCCGCCATACAACTCCCGGCAGAAAAGATGTCAGGGAATGATAACCTTTTTTTCATCTTTGAAATCATCAGTTGATTCTTAGTTTAAGAACTGACGGTTTTGTCTGTTAATAGGTCGTTCTCATCTCATTTTACAGGATCTAAATCTGCAAAAGAATGTGAGTTTTAAGATCCCACCCGTTTCCTTTTTTTTTTTTTTTTTCACGAGGATGACATTTGCCGCTATTTTGTCGATTACAAGGGATCTGAGATACAAGTTCAAGTCTGAAAAGGAATTTGATTCATTTAAGAAATAAAGAAAGGAGCTCATCGCCATCTGCAAACCCATTTGAGATAAGATTCCGAAAGTGATTTCTCAGCTTCCACCCATTTAATTTTCACATGGGACCAACTTTCTGGTCTCATATTTGTCTGCTTGTGTAAGTTTTTGCTCTCTCTTTGGGCTCTGCATCTTTGAAAGTGCTAACAGTTGGCTGGAGGTTGTGGTTCTCTCACCAATGTGGAGGAGCACAAAATATATGCACAAGTCAAACCTTACAATGTGATTGATTCAGGATCACCATTCCAAGAATTCCGCTGCTGCTCAATTATCTTTTCACATTGGCTTATTTTATGGCACAGCTCTCATGTTGAACAAGCTTATCTTTTGGTCTCTTATTACCTGCGATTGCACTCCTCACCTCCGTTTGTCTTCAGTTAACATTATTAAATAAATAAACAAACAAAAAACATGTCTGTTTTTGCGACATGGATGGGAATGCATATGCTGCCAAACATAAGATCGAGTCTGATACATCAACCCTCTACTCAATCACAATCACTACGGGACAGGAGGGATTCTAAATCTTGGAGTTGCATCAGATTTTAGGAATCGGAGGGAATGAATTGCCAGATTACTTTGTCGCCTTCAAGATTCAGGGGACCAAATTTTGTTTGGTTTCTGTTTCAGATAACAGTTCCCCCCCCCCCCCCCCCCACTTTTTTTTTGGGTTTGAACGCACGCAATTGTGGCTGTCTACCTACTGTCCCCTGGTTAGTTGAATCACAAACTTCTAGCAAAGTACTTGAAAAGTGGTACTTCAGGGATAGGCTTCGCTGGCCTTATCGCAAAACATGTTCTTCATAAAAATATCTGACAAAAAGATAATTAAAAATATTTAGAGCTGTCACCTAAGCCACTGACTCCACCCATGTGTTCGCAGTTCTTTCCTTGTTTACTTTTAATACTAATAAAAACACCAAATTCCACCGACCATTAATGACATAAATAGTTTCGGTAGCAACATTGTATTGACAAAGCTAAATCCCTGTCAGAAACGGATAGAATCCTAGTAGTCAATTGTAGTATAAAATTAATCCCACTGTTGCCTCATTACTTCAGACCCTTGAACGGGGAAGCAACATTGTAAGGGCAACAGGCCAAATGTTAAGGATAGATCTTGGTTTAGCACAAAGAATGGAAAAGTACGGTATGAGTATTATGCACATGGGCATATTCTCTGTTTTTTATTTTTAATGTTACAAAAGGCTTTGTTAGTGGTGTCATTGTCCGACTTGCTCACATCTATAAATACTCATATAGCATGGGGCCTCGCCAATAATTGTGGATTCGACAAAGTTCGAACAGAACCTACAACTTTAAACTCGCAAGGTGATATTTTCGACTAACTTCCTACTAATATCCATGGCTTCAGGCATATTCGCAAACTTGGTATATCCACAGCCTAGCGTCTTGATTTCCTGTTGAGCTTCAAGGGCCTACCTAGTTTGTCTTTTATTTCATTCCTGAGAAGTATGGGTGCTGTGTACTTCATTGCAAATGAGAAAGGTAAACAGCCTAGAAAAAATAAAATGTGAATATAAAACTGGACCTGCCTTTTTTTTTTCTTCGCCTAAACTGGAACCTGCTTGAAAGCAAATGAGGGATTGGACATGGGGAACAGTTAAAACCTTGTGGACAGAAATCAAGTACGGGGGACATTTATGTTGGGCCTATGACACCTACCTGTATCATTGTTCAGCGCATGTGGCCTTCATGGTATTTCGCTTTCAGTATGTTCCTTCCTGCCAATCAAAGTTTCTCCTACAACAGCCAAGTTTTATCGTCCCGAAATAATTCATTAGGTGATCTCTACCTTTTGTATCCTCAACAAAAATGTGTCCTTTTACGAGTTCCGTACCGATCAAGGCACCTTTTATGTCTGATGTTATGGTTTTTTCTGAATTTAAGAAAATGGAAGGACAATAACAAAGGGACACAAGCAATTGGGATGGGTACGTTCTGTGTTATAACAATTACCCTCTCCTTTGCTTTTCATTCCTTCTCTCCTGTTCTTGTCCCTTTTTTTGGGAGAGAGGCGAAGGGGTTGGTCCACAGTCCACTGACAGATGACTAAGCCTGTTCATTTAGATGCCAAAAAAAAGGCAATTATGAGACCAATGTGGCAATCATGTCAATAATCTGAAATACTTTTTTCTAAGCCAATAATCTGAACTACTTATTGGCAATATATCGCTATGCCTTTTGTAAAACGCATTGAACAGTTTGGGATATCTGAGTGCCTCTTAAGGACAGGGAACGCAACAGACAAATTATTCTGATACTGCCAAGTGACTGAGGAATAGAACATTGTAATCCGTTATATGCTGTGAAATTGCGCTTGGAATATTGTCTGAAATCTGATTCCTCGACAGATTTAACCGAGTTATATATAGCCTTCAAATGCTAAATTTCAAGGGGTTTGCCACTTAAAGAATCTTAAACAAGTTCAAAACCAAGAGGTCGCTTGGGGTCCATAGAGTCGAGGATACCATCTAGGTTTGCTTGGCAGAGTTCAGGTAAAGCTTTTCTTTCCCTAAAATCCAGGAGTGTTTTCACGGAGGCCTAACTCATCCAAGTTCCTTAATTAATAGACAAAGCTCATCAGGAATAAGAGGTAGTCTAATCTTCCTTATCCCCCAAAATGTAAGAAGTACAAACAGATTCCACAGAGCAAGAGACTGTTGGAGGGATTGATCCATTCAAGTCATAAGCCAATTTTGTGGCTCTAGTAGCTTCAGGGGAATGATTCCTTAAGCCCCAAGTTCTTCCCTCTAGATTTCAATTAAACCAAGGTGTTTAAATTACTAATATCCTGATGAATGGTGCCCTTGATACTGCAATAGTTTGCTTGAAGGATTTGAAGAGAAGTTAAAAGATCTCGAATGGTGCACTTCCAAATGTTTGCAATCGATCACGGAAGCGATAATGCTTAAAATCAAGACCGGACAAATTATTCGTCATCTACAGCTCTAGTTCGATGAGCTCAGAAGCATTGGAAATACTTCTAGGAAAAGAACCTCCCCACCGCAGCAACTGTAGTCACACCATTAGTATCTAGCAAAACCTTTGTTTGCTCTAATCTGGACAATATTGCATGAACAAAAGATTACTTTCAAAATCTCATCCAAACATTATAAATCGATTCATTTTTTCAGAAATATGTAAATATTTACGTTATAAATCTTGGTTTTCCATGAATTCAATTTTCGAAATCAGTACTTGATAAGTTGATAATAGACTTCTATTAGATATGGCAGAAAAATTCAACACGAAAAGAAAGACACCATTCATCTGCACGCACATATCGCTAATATCCTAAAACTGGTAAAAAGGTTCAATTGCTTCAGACATTTAGCAGGCACAGCTACGTGTCCTTATTGAGGATAATAAAAGGTGCTGTAAAACATTAGAGGAACATGCTCCTCTGATACATCGCTTGACAGACACACCCATGTGTCTGTCAAGCTCAATGGGCACACATGACGAACATTCCATAGACCGGGCTAATATGTGACCACTCCAATACCCATTACTCTACTCCAAGCCAATCGTCTTCCTCAGCTGCACAACAAACTCAAGAACCTTTTTCTGGTCAGGAAGAGTCTTGGCGACACTCTCCTTCTGCATGCACCGCTTAATCCAAGCAATAATCTTGGGGCACTCTGCCTTTATGCTAAATTTGCCGAATGTCTCGTAGGCATGGAACCAACTGTAGAAGGTGACCAAAGAAATGTCGACAAACCCAAATGATTCACCCCCAAAGTAAGGCTTGTCACCCAGCTCTCCCTCCAATATCTTAAAGATTTCAAAGAACTCCTTCTTTGCTGCCTCATGCTCTTCTCCTTTTTTAGCCCACACCCCCCTGGAAACTTCATAGACCTGCATTTTGCACTCATTGGGTTACCACTTCATATTATACAGATTATTATTACAGAACAGGATGGACAATGTTGGAATAGTAATTTAAAATCATGTCTCAGAGTCTCCTGAACTCTGTTGAAAGCAGTAATATGATTAAAGATCCACATCAACAAAAGGGCCAATCTTAATTTACTATTGACCTCAAGCCATATTTTAAGGTAAGAGTTCATTAAGAAAATAGATGTTCGTAATAATCTTGTGCAATACTCCAATACTGCCATCGATTAATCCATAATCTCTTTAACAATTGAGGTTCAAGGGGCGTACAGTCATTATAACGAGTTGAATTTCTTCGGCAAGACAGTGATTTCGTAGATAGATATTATAATCATCAACCAAAAAAGAAATCTTGTGAGTCTCCCCTGATAAACCAACCTTGTTACCCAAAACAAAAACTTATATATAAGACACCCATCAGAACTGACAAAAAAATATGAAAATTAAATAAACAAGTTTACCCTCCAAAAAAAAAATCAAATCAACAAGTTTACCCCCTTTTGACGAATGTTTTAGTATTAGTTTATCGCTTCGGGGAAACTATGGCTAATAAAGAACGCTGAAGCACAATTAATTTGTAAAGAAACCCATCAGAACTGAGAAAACAAATTTTGACACCCCCCCCCCCCAAAAAAAAATCAAATAAACAAAACAAAACTATTTGACCTCCTTTTGACGAATGTTTTAGTATTAATTTATCGCTTCGGGAAACATCTAATGGCTAATAAAGAATGCTGAAGCACAGTCTAATTTCTCAAGCAAATCACACCGTTACAGAAAAATCAAAGTAACATAAAGCAAAACTGAGAGAGAGAAATTGCAGAGGCGTACCTTCTTATCAACAAAATCAGCCCAAAACCTGGCTTGAGCTCTCTGGTAAGGATCGGAGGGCAGCAGCGGACACTTATCCTTCCAGACCTCGTCGATGTACTCAACGATGATGAGGGACTCACAGACCGGTTTACCATTGTGGACAAGAACCGGGATCTTCTTGTGAATCGGGTTCATCTTGAGAAGGAGATCACTCTTGTTCCTCAAGTCCTCCTCCCTGTACTCGTACTTGACTCCCTTCTCTGCCAGCGCGATCCTGACCCTCATCCCAAACATACTGGCCCAGAGATCGAGCAGAACCACCTTGTCCGCCATTGTCAGTCTCACAGAACACTGAAGACTCAAGACTGAGGCGCGCAACCGACTAAATGCGAGTAATTTCCGAACTTTTGGTAATGTTCTTGGAATGGGGTGGGTCCTATTTATAAATTAAACGGACTTCCCACGAAGGGCATGCGAATCGTCGTTCAGGGCAGGTGTCGTTTTTCTGCGTCCTCGGGTCCGAACGATGTCATTGCTTTCGTCATATTTGGGAGAATATCTATAAAGTGTCGACGCGTGGCTAGTAATTTCACGCCCACTCTCGTTGAGTCGTTGGAATAAGAGGGCTTTCGGTTTTTGCTTCTAGCCGCCCCGCTGACTTTCATCAATTTCATTATATTTTATCTCCTAATTATTATACTTTATATTTTTATTATTAATTTAGATTGAAATTATTATTTTTATTAAATAAAATAAAAAATTTATTCTTAAATAAAATAAAATAATAAAAAATTATGAAGATAAAATCATAATTTCACTTAACTAAAATAATAATTTCTTTCAAAATTAATAATAGAAAGTACAAAATATAAATTATTAGTAATTAAAAGACGAAATGTTACAAAATTGATAATTTAAATTTTAAAGTGACAAAATCTAAATAATAAAGAGACGAAAAATGTTTTTAAACCTTATTTTTTTTCTTTAGAGCCCAGAGTGCCGAACTCGAGAAAAATACATTTTAGAGGATATTATACGATGAAATCAACATTTAAATGGTGAGAACCGCTTCGTTACCGCTTAAGATTGACTGATCTTTTTGATTCGTAATTTATTGTAGTATTAAATATTTTATAGCTAAAAATGTAGGTCCTTGTGGTATCACCTTTTAACAATGTGTTCAAGTTGAAACCACAGAGATATTTTTATCAAAACATAAAATCACAGGAACTGTTTACGTACTTTACCCTAAAATAAATGAAAAATAAAAAAATATTTAAGCCATTGGAACGCTTCCACTTTCTGTGCTTAAAAAAGCTCTCTTTTCCCGTTCCTTTTTAAGCTTTGACATAGATTTGGAAGTATTTTATTGTAGGCTCTACAAGGAAGATAATTGCCTGTCATTGATGGATATTTTACAAGCATCAATTTTTTTAAAAAAAATAAATGACCCTCTTGTTTTCTCTACCTTACTCTTACAGGACGTCATAAAAACTCAAAAAAAGTTTAATAAAAAATTTTATTATTTCCCAACCAATGTTGAAGATATATTAAGGATATGGTGCAGTCAGAGAGGGTCCTCTGTCTTGCGTACGTACGTAATACGTAGTATTGCTGGATTTCTGCATAGATGACAAGTATCTGGAAGACCAAAGTTATTTCTAAAGCTAAAAAGTGCCACACTATCCTTCTTTGATAAAGAAACAAATCGATGACTATTTTTTTTTGGTCATCGTCAATCACTACCTCCTAATTGTATATCTTTCGTTTTCTTTTGTTTGAAAAAATACCTTCACTCACGGGATAATGAAGTAAATCTTATACAATTTTTCGTTCGAATTATATCGTACAATTTGAAAATAGATAGATATAATAGATAAATTCTATGGAAAGGTTTATGTTATCTGAAACGTTACATAACAACGTTAAATGTTGTGTGGTCTACTTATTGTGTCTATATTTTTTTTCCAAATTATACAGTGCAATTTAGATAAGAAATTACAGAGAATCTTAATCAACCCAAAAACAAGACTATTCCTATACATCCGGGAAAGATTTTCATCCAAACAAGAGAGATTTTTACCGGAAGAAATTATTGTTTGGAATGGGCGCTAAGAATAAAATAAATTATTGATGGTTTTCTTCATAGATAACAATAAGTGTATGGAAAACAAAGTTGTTTCTAAAGCTAGACAGTGACACATTATCCTTCTTGATTAAAGAAACAATCAATGACTCTACCTCCTAGTTGTATGTCTTCCGTTTCCTTTTTTCATCAATGACTCTACCTCCTAGTTGTATGTCTTTCGTTTTCTTTTGTTTGAAAAGATACATTCACCCACGGGATAATGGAGTAAATCTCATGCAATTTTTTGCTCGAATCGCATCATAAAATTTGGAAAGAAATAGACACAACAAGTGGACTCCAGTGAAGGATTCATGTTGTTCGAGACTTTACATTGTATCATTAAATAGCGTGTGATCTACCTATTGTGTTTATTTTTTTTTTTCCAAATTACATGGTGCAATTCGTACTAGAAATTACAGAGGATCTTGGTCCGAATAAAACCACAGCCTAGAATCAAGACTATTCCTATGCATCCGGGAAAGAATTAATTCAAACAAGAGAGATTTTTACGGGAGAAATTATTGTTTGGAATGGGTGTTAAGAATAAAACAAAAGAGAAAAATAATTTAAGACTAAGAGAGATAGAGGAGAAAGATAAGTGAGACATGATATTTAAGTGGTGTGAGAAGGCCCAATTGACAGATTTGTGTACTCACTCATGCAAGGATATTAAGATTACATAGAAGCTTTATTTATAAACCTTTGATTATAATAGCGCAATGTGAGACTCTAATAATGGGAAATTTGAACAAAAAAAAAGAAACATTTTTGAGATCTAGTATGGTAAAAACAAAAGCCACGAAATTTAAAGATAGAAACTTTTCAATCTTTTGGTGTAATTTCTGTTACTCTTGATTATTTTAACAGAAAAGATAAAAGATAAAAAAGAAAGCTCGTACTTGGCTGTTCTCCTAATGAAATTTTACTACTTTAAAAGGTAGTCTCCTAACAGGACTACGACGCCGATAAACACCCAAATATTCTCCTCATTAGACCTACGTTTAATTATGTCTTCAGAATACTCATATTCTCTCCTAAACACTGACTTGGCCGTCGGAGACTTGATCTGAGGCCACCCCTCGGTGATTCTTGTAGGATTACTTGGGCTTCTGAGCATTGTGGTAATTATTCACATCATCAATGATAACCATGCCTAATTAGATTATCCAAAATGGGAGAATTTCTTCAAAGATATACTCTACTATGTTGACGAAATTAACCAAAATGGGGAAAACGTGGGCGTTGGAGTTTTTGGTGGATTTGGGAAAAACACGGGCGAAGAAGGAGCTCGATGGCCAGGTTGGTCCCTGTCAAATGATTTAAGTGACATGTTAGTGGCAAACTCGTATTTTTATAATATGTAGCTGGCGTGGCATGTACAGTAGACGAGTAAATGCACCCAATCAGCACATGCGATGCGTGTCGTCATTTTATTGGTTATGATGCAGACGAGGTTGGACACGTCAGCAAATTCCGGCAAGTAATGGAAGCCATGTAGACAGAAGGGCATATGTGAGAAATGAGTTATACCACAAGGACGAAGAGTAAAAACAAATATACCTTGATGGGGAAGAGATTGCACCATCGAGGCCCAATGAAAAGAAGGAAGAGACCCAGATGAGAAAAAAAGGCTAGGGTCCATCTTGGTATTAGCAAGCTCACGCCGCCTATAAGTCAGTAAGAAAGGAGGGGCAGACAACCCTCTTGTCATATCCAACTAGGTAGAAGAGCCGGCGGAAAGAACTAATCATCAAATTCACTGACAGAAACAATAACGTGGAGAATAATATTAGCTCGTTTAATAAATGCGGGACAGAGGCAGCTTAGAGCGCTACCGTCATCCTAGAGCCAATGAGGAGAAAGGAGGGAGAGGTAGGCCCAGACTCGACAGAAAAAAATGAGAGGATAAAAAAGCGGGGTAGAGAAAAAAGGGGTAAGTTCATCTTCTAAAAAAAGAAACAAAAAGCAAAAGAGATAGAAAAAGATGACGATTAACAAAGACATTGGAGAAGACTCTGTGTCCTAGATTATTTTCTTTGCTTGTAGGAGGAAGAAGCAAATATTTCAACCTTTCAAACCATCTCAAGCGCTGATATTCGGCCTAACTCCCTCATGTCCTCAGCTAAATGGACTTTGTGATAGACGGACTAAATTTGGCTTGTCATAGTCATTTCTAGGAAAACATCGTAGCCAAAGACACCATAATATTTTAGCCTATTTTAACAGAAAAATAAAAGGAAAGGTCTTACTTGGCTGCTCTGAGAAATTAACGTGGTCCTACTGGACGAATCAAACTAGAGGCAATGGTCGACCTACGTACTAGTGTAGCCAGTAGTCACGATTAGGAGCTCAACGTGTACCGACTTTTTTCATGTTTTTTTTTATAGATGACTTTTTTCATGTTAATAAGAGAATATATGGTACTTTGTGGGAGGGATTTCCGATTGATTGCTATTGACTTTTATTGTCCCATCTAGAATCATGTAGATGGAATATCAGAATGTGTACGAGTAAAGTCCGCAGGCGTTTCTTGACCATATGACAGTCGTATATTTGTTTTAGCTTTTTTTTTTTTTGTCTTTTATTGCATTAGCATTTTTTAAAAAAGTAATCAGATGAGTTTATAGTATCAGTTATTTAGACTTAATAAAATGAACATATTATTATTCTTTTAACTCAAAGTATAACTCATACGATCATATAAATCACAAGACCATATAAGCATTATAATATAAAATTTCTACTATTCAATTTTACCAATCAAGATGTTATATTAGGCAGGCAATTTACTCGGTATAATATAATGGATTTTAATTGTCAAATTTTGGACTTAATTAAAAAAATTATAAAATAATTTCTATTTTTTTATCAAATAAATTTTTTTATTATAATATTTATTCAAATATTATTTCTAATCATTTTTTCACCGACTCTCGTAAATAATTTTAACTTTTTCACCAACCTCGTCCCTCAAAATTTCTACCCCTCCAAAATTTCCACGCCAGGACGAGCTGCGCGGGAGGGGATTGCCTCCGTCCGGATGTCCGGCTGGACGGCTGGATGCCATCCAGCCGGACATCCAAGGGCTGGGAATGGGGAAGCGGGACCCACACTTGCCCGGGCAGCCCGAACATGACACCTGCCCGGAAATCCCAGCCCTTGGATGTCCAGCTGGATGGCATCCAGCCATCCAACCGGACATCCGGAGGGGGTTGCCTTCGGAGGCAATCCCCTCTCCGAGTTGCGCTGCCGTGGGGGCTGTGTCACAATGGCAGACGAGGTGATTCTGCTGGATTTCCCGCTTAGCGTGTTTGGGATGAGGGTCAGGATCGCGCTGGCCGAGAAGGGGGTCAAGTACCAGTACAGGGAGGAGGACTTCATGACGAGGAACAATTCAGAGAAGAGCGATCTCCTACTCAAGATGAACCCGGTTCACAAGACAATCCCGGTTCTCATCCACAACGGCATGTCCTCTGATCCTTACCAGAGAGCTCAAGCCAGGTTCTGGGCTGATTTTTTCGATAAGAAGGTACAACTTCGACAATCTTTTCCACCAGCTTGTTCCTCTTATTAATTTTGAGCTATTTAACGGTTGGATTTGTCTGTATAGTTTTTTAACATACTGGGTTTCATCGTCTTTTTTTAGTAATAATATTCTTTTGTTCATCTATTTTTCCATAGTTTTCTCTAGTCAATTGTTCCGTCCATGTTTCGGACTTTTGAGTTTTTCTTTCTGGTTTCTCGAGCAGTATTGAGAAATTGAAGAAAAACTTGAACGTAAGAGCAAAATGCAGATCCATGATGTTTCGATGGGCGTATGAAGCACAAAGGGAGAAGAGCAGGAGGTAGCAACAAAGGCGTTGCTCGAGAGCTTCAAGGAAAAAAAGTTTTTACATCTAATTTTTGGGAATTTGACATTTTAGTCCCTAGATTTATAACCTTTTGCATTTAGTCCTTCAATTTCAAATTTTAAATTTAATATCCTTATATTTTCGACTTTTGACAAATAAGTCATTCTGTAAGCATTCCGTCCATCCTCTTAACGGAACCTCAAGCCACATAATTTATATACACACGTGGCACAATAGTAAACCATGTCACCTCCCCACATAGAAGAAAGATCACACGACTGTAAAAAAAAGTCATGCTCCGCCATTACCAAGCTTAAAAACCTCATGTTTCTTATAAGGCTTAGTTGGACCAACATTTCCAGCCAGTCCTTGACTTCCTCGACGAGCTCGAGAACCTCACTTTCGTTCTTTTCAACACTCCCAAATCCAACCGCAAGCTCTTTTCGACCTCACAGGCTGAGAGCCCGCAGAACGAATTGGAGCTGTTCCTTAAGGGTGCACCTGAGAGCTTACGAAATGGCATGGATATGGTAGTGGCGAAGATGGGGAGGAAGATCAGTTGCTTGTTGACACTTGACAGATGCTATCTTGGTCTTTGCTTGCGAGCTGGCTCGTGACATGCAGACAAAGTGAGTTCCTTTTGGGTTCCCGCACATTTGAGCACTTCCTCCACATAAATATCTAAGGATGGTACTAATCAAACTTTCTCACCACTTCTTCATGCTCTGCAGTGAGAATAACTTTTTTTTCTTTGGGCACCAAAAATGCATCACTTTTTTCCAAGGCAACCTAGAACCCAAGTTTGAAGTCAGGGGGAAATGGACCCGATTCAGCACCAGAAAGGATCACTTTTAAGCATTAACTTAATGCTGAAACATTGGTTTATCAAAGTAGGGTGATTCACATAGAGAAAATAGAAAACAAAAAAAAAATCCATACTGCATTCATTAATCTTTGCAACAAGCTAGTGATGTTATCATGAACTCGTTTAAGAAACTAAACCCTGCGATCCTCATAGACGATCTCAAGTCAAATTTCAAGATTTACTCTACGTAGGTTTCCTCACATTAACACTGCCACCGCCACCTCCACCACCATCACATTCACATGCCACAAGCTGCCTCCCATGGTTGGACGACCAGAAGCCAACATTCATAGCTTATATTAGCTTTGGAACGGTGTCGGCAATGCCACCTCACGAGTTTGTTGCTATAGTCGAGGTGCTGGAAGCGAGTGATGTTCCTTTTCTTTGGTCTCTATGGAACAATTTCAAAGAAATTCTACCAACTGGGTTTCTGCAAGGACACGGAAGGAGGGAAAAATAGTTCCATGGGCACCCATACTCATGTCTTGGCACACAGGGCAGTAGGCGTGCATGTGACCCACTGTGGATACAACTTCGTGTTTGAGAGCATTGTTGGAGAGGTGTCGACGATCTGTAGGGTGATCTTGGGTGATACAATTCCGTGTTTGAGAGCATTGTCAAGGACTGGGCGGAAAGGTTGGTCCAACTGATCCTTATAAATGAGGTTTTTAAGCTTGGTAATGGCGGAGCAGGACTTTTTTTTGAAAGTCGTGTGATCTTTCTTCTACGTGGGTTTCGCATCTTTGGGTTGACTTATATGGAGAAAGAGAAGGAGAACGTTGCTTACCCACGTATGTATTGCGTACAATGAAATGAAGAGTTGTACTTGGGGTGAGGAGCACCAGTATAGCATATGCGCCGTGGTAGACCAGGTACCGGCACGTGAGCAATGAAGAGGACGTCATCTGGGAAGAAGATGATGTAATGGATAAGGTCCATTAAGAAGTAGGCAATGCTGTAGTCGAGGACTAAGTTCTGTTTGTTGGCTTTTGTGTACAATCGAGATTTTGATGATTTCAATAAACGGATCAAGTTTATAAAGTGGACATCTTCAAAGACAAAGACGACTTGATAAAAGAGCCAAAGACTTGAAGAAAGAAGAACAAGAAGATGCAAAGAGCTTAAAGTGAAGATTCAAGACCTTAGGGTATAATCCTTGTAACTCTTTATTTCACATTTGACAAGGATTCGAATTATGCACTTGCATATCTTTCAAAATGTGCATAAACCGTTTTAAGTATTATTTGAAAGATTAAAATGTTTTTATAGGTTTCAAAAACACCTCAATCAAACCTCCAAACCTTAATATACTTATGGGAAGTATGTCTTCCAAATTGGGTGTTTAAAAGTGGTCAAAAACCTTGTTTTTAAAAGAACCGGATCATGCTTAAGTTGACGTTAGCCTTAGATGTTCCTGATTTACTTCGACCGCCTCATGTAGCGGTCGACCGGTTGGTTTTGACAAAAGAGTCGTTGAGCTTCTGACAATATGACCGTTGGAATAACGGTAACTTGAAGCGGTCGACCGGTTCATGTAGTGGTCGACCGACTCGTTTTAGCAAAAACTCCCAACGGCTATAAACGGATAGTTTTCATATGTGACCTATAAATACACCTTCATTTCGTTTAAAATGATAACCCAACGACCACATATCATTTCTACTACTTGAGAAATATTCTAAACCTTCCTATTCTATATTTCTCATAGCATTCACACAAAACACACTTTCATATCCTTGTCTTTGTGTGAATAAAGAAATAGAGCTTTCCATTTTTATATCCACTATTTGAGAAAGTCTTGTTCCTAAATCTACCTATCAAAAGAGGTGTTTCCTTTAGTGAGGTTGTTCACTAAAGAAGAAGTTTTGAGAGTGTATATCTCAAGCTTGGTGAGGTTGTGAGTGGTGAGCCAAAAAACCACTTGGGTGTGTAAAGCTATTGGAGAATAGTGGAAAACCTCAAGGCTCGTTGAAGGAGCTTGAGGGGTGGATGTAGTCGGGTTTGTTGAACCACCTAAAAATACTGTGTTTGCTTCTCTTATCCCTACTCCTTACTTTAGCATTTATTTACAGTTCCACATATTTTATACTTGTGCTAAAGTAGTATTTACTTGCAAACACAACTTTGGGGGTTTTAACCGAAAAGTTTAGAAAACCAATTCACCCCCCTCTTGGGTTGCCTTAATCCTGAAACTAGGACTCACACTGTTGTCTCGTGTTCGGCGAGGCGAAACTGCGGTTGGAGTCGGCGAGTAGAGAGTAGGCGGCTAAGCAAAGAGCGGGTGTGCGTGTGCGAGGGAGATGAAGCAACTGGAGGCTTTCGGTCAGGTCTTGGGGCTCCAATTACGGAAGACAACGAAGTAGCCAATTATGTCGGGAATCTTTCCAGACAGAGAAAGAGAAGGTTCAGTTTGGTGTGGAAAATTGTACGGTCTCTTTGCTTACGTGGCTGATGATCTGGAGCTGTCGTTAAGAGGATAGACGGAATGCTGACGGAAGGACTTATTTGTCAAAATTCGAAAATATAAGCATGTTAAATTTGAAATTTGAAATTGAAGGACTCAAATGCAAAAGAGGTATAAACCTAAGGACTAAAATGTCAAATTTCCTTAATTTTTTTTAATTTTTTACCATGTCTGCCCCTATGGATACAGTGAAAACTCAGTCCCCTTGTGAATATGCTTGTATTTCATTAACCAAAATGCTTGTGAAAATATTTCATTTATTGTTATGTTTTACTAATAATATATATAAATTAGTTGTTGATTCATTGGTGTATTGAACAACATGAAGTTTTAGACTTTAATTTTTGATATTTTAACTCATAAAATATTTTTTTACATTATGTAGAAATTTTTTTTGTTATTTTCCCTTAAGAGTTTGCCCCCTTTCAATTACATTTCTGGCTCTGCCACTGCTCGTGCCGTTCTACAGCTGGTTCTATTCCATCGAGACATTTGGCCAGTTTATCATCAAGGAGGAGTGCCCCAAGATCGTTGCATGGGCTAAGAGGTGCATGCAGAGACAGAGCGTTGCCATGACTCTTACTGACCAGAAGAAGGTTTATGAGTTTGTAGTGGAGAGGAAGAAGAGGCTTGACTTGGAATAGAATAAGGGTCTGGATTCAGTCCAGACCTGTCCAGACCCACAGTCTGGATTGAATCCTGACCCGATCAGACGGCTCACGTGCGTTCCTTTAGCTATAGTGGTCGAACACGTACATTTAGTGGTCCGACCACTATGTTCCGATCACTAAAGCTAAACTCGCCCCGTGAGCCGTGGGTCTGGACAGGTCTGGACCCGTACGGTCTGGACTGAATCCCAACCTATAGAATAATTGTTTGGCTCGAGTATTTTATCTTTTATTTTTCTTTGGGCTATGATACTATCGTTATGTGTGTTTAGCTCAGCTCCCTTAATTAACTAAATTATTAAGTTCATCTCTCTAAAATATTACATTTTTAGGACAAGTGTTTATTTAACAATAAATTCAGATATCAGAAAAATTAAGTGTTAAATACCTATTTGGTTCTTGGGTTTTGACCAATTTTAATAAATAGTCATTGAGTTTTCAAGTTTTCTAAACCATTGAGTTTTCAAGTTGATTGTGAAGATCTTGAGTTTATCATTTTTATCAAACAAATCCTTTCGTTAAAATTTCTATCTACAAAGTTAACGATTTAAACATCAGTTTTAATTGTAAGTTGACAGGCGTCACCCAAAATAATTTTTTTAGTTTTTTCTAATTTTTATTTTTATTTTTTTTAAATAAAACAAACTAAATTATTTAAATTATTAAAAACATCGAAAAAAGTACAAGTCACATTATTTAAGTTTTGGGTGTGTGGAATTGATGTTTGACTTAACTTAGTAGATAGAAAGTTTAATGAAATGACTTATTTGATAAAAATGGTAAACTCAAGGATTTTCATGATCAACTTAAAAACTCAAAGACTATTTATTAAAATAGATCAAAACTCATAGACTAAATACGTACGTAACCCAAATTAAGAAAATTTAAACTTTTAAAGGTGGTAAGCTGCAAAATTGCTTACCACAAAGTGAATGAATAGGACGTAAGTTTATTGGCACTACAAAAAAAACCACCTATAGCGGCGGTCACCAATACCGCCGCTACAAAGTGTTTTTAGCGGCGGTTTTAGTCAACCGCAGCTAAATGGGGGTCTATAGCCGCGGTCACTGACCGCGGCTACAGAAACCGCGGCTACAGACCCAATATAGCTGCGGTTTTGAATAAACCGCGGCTATATGTCAGTGTCTATAGCGGCGGTCAACTGACCGCCGCTATAGGAAGGGGGTCTACAGCGGCGGTCAACATGACCGCCGCTGAATCTCGTACCTGTAGCAGCGGTTTTAATACAAACCGCTGCTACAAGTATACCTATAGCGGCGGTCTTTGTAGTGACCGCTGCTATAGGTATAATTTAAAAAAAATGAAAAAAAATTAGAAAAATGAAATTTTATGTGTTATTTAAGGTTAAAAATTGTTTTATTGACTATTTATTCCTTTTTATACATAATTGTATTTTGTCACATGTTTTAAAAAATTTTTAAGAGACATAGTTAATAAAATATGAAATTAGAGAGAGTGTTATGAATATTGAAGTTGTTATATAGAATTGGGGCACTTTTCGCACACGTGTCGTTTTTTGGTCATAACTTTCGCTACAAGTATCCGATTCGCGCCCATGACCCCAATTCGGAAAGCTCTTTTCGGCGCGCACGTCATGGGCACCCAGCTATGCTTCGGTGCGCCTCGTTTCGAGCCCTAAATCCGCTGTTTTCCCTCACAAAAACCTATTTTTAGTTATTATTTTCTTTCCTTTACCGTTTAGGAATTATTTTTGAACCCGATTAGGGATGATATTTTAGGGATGAGATTTTAGTTATTTGAGCCCGGTTTGTGGTTTTCTTTGAGACATACACGATTATTTTGAATTGGTTATATGAAATTAGAAATAATGTTATGACAGTTATATCTATGATTGTTATGGTAATTGTATTTTTATTGACTAAATTTAAGTAGTTTAGACATCTATTATCATATGCTTATAATGACCAAATATATTTGTAATAATTAGTAATACAATAATATTTAATTATGACATATGATTTAATTTCAAACAAAAAATCCCTACCTAAAAACGCTGCCGTTCCTTCCCCCACCTCCCCCACCATACCACTTCTCCTTCAGGCCGTTGCGATTACCACTTCTCCTTCAGGCCGTTGCACAAAACCCAGCTCCACGTTCCCAGACTCGGAATAGGCAAGCTCTCTGATCATGGCAAACATCGGCGAAAGCCAGTGCTCCACCAAATTCCATTCAGTTTTGATCGCCTGTACTCATATGCGAAAAATATTAAATAATATGCTATGTATTTTCTAAATATATAATTATTACTAAATATAAAGATTTTCAAATACTATTATAATTTACAATTCCTTTTAATTTATTAAATACACATAATAAAAAAATATAAACTATTTTAGAAAAACTTCAAATTAAGGAAAAAATTGTAAATTTCCCGCCCCCCTCCCCCGCCTTTTTTTCGCTTCCTGCTACTTAGGTTAAAAAACCCCCTTTTTTTCAATTCAGTTTCGTCTCTTCTATCCTCTCCTCTCTCCGTTCGTCCCTTCCTGCTACTATGAAGTGCTTAGTGGCTATTTTGAGATCAATGGGAGATTGGATGAACAAACAGCTGTGAATGGTCGACCGCTCACCAGATTGGACTCCATCAAGCAAACTATTTTTCTCTTCATCAATGCCAAGCTCTCCATTAACACCGAACACTGCTTCGCCTTTGCCTCTCTCTCCAAATCAGCCTCTTGGGTAATCTCACACTACTCTCCCTCTCTCTCTAACTGTCTCTATATTTTCTTCAAATTAACAAGATATAATAGTCGATGGCCCTTGTTGCTCTTTTTATTTCATGGAATTCCTTTAATGATGAAATTATTCTTAGAGAGCACCTGTCTGAATTAACACCAAGCTGTTAACAACAATTTGTAAAGGATGACCGCCCCTTACATCAGATGCAGAGAAAATGCCTCTCAAGCGCGCAGGTGGTTTGAGAATGGTAGGAACTACATTTGTGTAGGTTGTGAGAATGGCTTTTATTATCTGCCTCCATTGAACAAATAACATTTGAGGATCATATTATCTATATCTTCAAGTATCTTCGAATGGTGTTCCTTGGCGAGTGTGGTGATCCTTAGATTCATTTTGATCTTCAAGTTAAAGGTACTCTCAAAGCCCTTGTTGGTTTTGCGAACTCTTGCTGTGAAGTTTTGTTTTGCATATCTAGAAGTGATTTTTCTTTCTTCTATATTGGTTCAGGATTGGAGAGAAGACAACCTAACTTGCTTCTATATTTCATGCAGCTTCCTAGTTATATGCTTTTCATTAATTTTGTTGCATATTTATGCAATATGCTTTGGTGTTCTGTCGATGGTACTTATTTAGATAACATCATTATGATGCAGTGTATTGTTTTGCCCTAAGTAGAAGTTATTGCCTGAAATTCTTTTTGGCATTTTTCAATGTTGGCACTTGGCTTTCCTTGATGTTGTACCTTACAGGAATTACCTCTCATATGTTGAGTTTGACAATGTGATTGCAGTACGTTGAGTGGGAATATTAAGATGTGAAATTGTTTGTTAAAGATACTAGCATAGGATACCTAGAGGGGTAACTGAACCTCATATGATTACGATTGTTTTAAGCTTTGAGCGAACACGTCTTTCTCTTGATCAACATGTTGCTTATAATATGAACTACTTTTTGCAGGCAGAGCTCAATAAAGTGGCTGCTGAAAATGGTCCAGTTGAAAGTGGATCTCAGGCTGATGACAAAAATACTATTGTAGCTGGTGCCACAAAGGAATTCATGTCATTTTCTCCATTTGTTAACCTTTCGAGGCAATTTACTTGACGTGAGCTTTTTCAAGTTAATGACTGATTCCTTAGAAAAAAATTAATCCTCAGAGCTGGTATTAGCTGCAGACATTTTAGTTGTGGAGGACAGAGTCAATGCAGATCTTGCATTATGTCCTGTGCATTTGACAACTGTTTGTGGGTTGTTGGAGGCCTGTGGCCTCCATGAGGGAGGGAGAGAGAGAGGGGAAGAATTTTGAAACTGGTAATGGTGTTAGGCATTGTTGAATGATATGCACGGGAGATTCAATTTGTCTCCTTGCTTCATGGGTTTATGTTTTTTGTATGTGTTGGAGATAATGCCTAATGATACCTCATTTTTCACATTCAAAAGTTGATGTGAATGGTAAAGATGCTGCCCCATTGTACAAGTGATGGTGGCTAACTGCTTACTAGATGCATGGGAAGAGAATTTAGCCATCATATCTGCAAACAGAACAAAAAATGATGAGCTGGTCATCATTCATCTTGGAGATAGCCTATGGAAGGAGCACAGGGAGGTAGGTTGTATTTTTTCCTTTTATGTCAAGTCTTTTTCTGTTTCTGTCTGTCGAAAATAATATTTGTTTTCTCTGGTCTCATCCTGACTGTTAACCAATTTTACAGATTACGGCTGCACATATTTGTTATTAAGTTGCAGAAGCCACCGCAGAACCATATTCAGACAGTGCAAGACTTTGTCTTATTGGTGCTGATCATTGGAAATTTCCGCGTACATATGCTAGTCCTGAGGCTATTCAGGTGTTCTGCTTCGCCTTTTGTCTCATATCTCAATGATACAGGATTGGTATATATAGCTTATTTTACAAGTTCCTAGGTTCTATAGCTTATTTTACAGTCAGAGAGCTTAACCTCAAACTGTTAGACTTTTGGGAGAGTCATTGCTGGTGACTTGGATTGGATTGGATTTTGCTATTTTGTTACTTAATTGAAAACATCAAAACCGCCGCTATAACCTATCCCGACGAAGCTATAGCGGCGGTCGCAACCGCCGCTAAAAAACCGCTGCTATAGCCTATAGCAGCGGTTTGTTGACCTATAGCGGCGGTTTTCGACCGCCGCTATAGGTCGGTTTTTTTGTAGTGTGGAGAATCCAATCGTTATTAACCTGATATAAAATTAATAAATTAATGGATCTAATCCATATAAGCGTAATAAATTTTTAGCCCATTCTTGAGAATCTAGCCTAATGATTAGGCTCTTGTTTTGCTGATACAAATATTTTTTAAAATTTTCTAGAATCACGTTTGCACTTACTCTAATACATTCTTACAATTTTTTTTAAAAAATTCATAAAATCTAAATTTATTTTTTTTTGACAAACTCCAATAACTTTTTAACCAATCATAAGAGAATCTACATTATTTCCAACAAAAAAAATTCACTATTCCTAGCAAATTGAGACCCTATGCAATTCCCTACCGAAAATTCTATGCTCAGTAGAATTCGGAGAGAGATAAACACAACAAGTGAATTCTATTATAAGACACATAGTACTGAACTTTATATGAGCAGATATAAGTAGCAATATGAAACTTTATATGAGCAAATATGGGAAGCATTAAATAGTATATGATGCACCCATTGTACATGTCTATCTCTCTCCACATTCTATTATGCAATTCGAGTAGGAAATTACAGAAGATTTTGATCCCTTCCTAACTAAGTTCAAGAATACGAGACACCTATATATATATTATTTTTAAGAAAAAAAAGGTTCAATAAATACATAAAGTGGAATACCTAGCTAGCCTGATTAGCAGGAGACTTCTTTAAAGATCGATGTAGAAGAAAATAAGTGTATGCATGGAAAGCGAAAGTTAATGTTCCTATAGCAAGAAAGTGACCCACTATCCTCCTTAATCAAAACAGACGTAGTCAGTAATTACTCTAGCTTCTAATTGTAAGTCTTACTTTTCTTTTCTCTTTTCAAAATTTATACTCCCTAATTTAAAAATACGTGGATGCAAATAAAATTTCTAATTAAGGGTGGTCTGTGCGGGCATTAGACGTGTGTATAATGTAATCCGACACCCGTCGCCTGATTAGAGCATGCTTAGCGAATACTGTACATCAGTATTTAGGAGATCTCAGGCCTGCAACGGGGAGCTAAACACACATAACGATTATCCAAAAGGAAAATAAAAGACAAAATAGTCGGGCCAAACGATTACTCTAGCTATTCTATTCCAAGCCAAGCCTCTTCTTCATCTCCATTGCAAACTCATAAACCTTCTTCTGGTCAGGAAGAGTCGTGGCAACGCTCTCCCTCTGCATGCACCTCTTAGCCCATGCAACGATTTTGGGGCACTCCGCCTCGATGCTGAACTGGCCAGCTATCTCAATGGAATAGAACCCGCTGTAGAACGTCACGAGAGCAATGTCTGCAAAGCCAAATGAATCACCGACAAAGAATGGCTTGTCACCTAGCCCTCTCTCCAACACCTTAAAGGTCTCAAGGAACTCCTTCTTTGCTACCTCCTGCTCTTCTCCCTTTGTGCTCCATACCATCCTTGAAACATCATAGATCTGCTTTTTGCACTTACAATATTAGATTATAAAATAGGATGGAGGGGATCATAATTAACATGCAGTATATGCGAATTGTTCTTCAATTTCTCATCACTGCGCTTTGTTTGGATGAGCCCAAATAAATTTTGGAGAATTTTTTTTTCTATTGGGGGTAACCTAAATTTTATTGAAGTTTAACAATTAAAGTGTGCACAAAGATGATTTAATGAAAAAAAATTTATGAAAATATATTGGAGTTTGCGACAAAGGTGTTGAAGTTTAGAAGAAAAGTGTTGAAATTGTATAAAAAAAAATATTCTCAAAATTTTTACAAATTTTTTTTTTGTGCTTGCCGAACAGAGCCCCACAAGAAACTAGAATGAAAAACTTTAAAATCCGAAACATGGACAGAATAAAAGGCTCTAATTTCGATTTAAATAGGTGAAAGACCTATTAGTGTAATATTTAATTACTAAAAATAAGTTTAGTCAAACAAAATCTAGGAAAAAATAGATAGATAAAATATATTAGAGAAGGAAAAAGAATATTACAATATGCATCGAAGCCAAAGGTTATATGTCTTCAATATCATGAACTTACATATTATATTCATTAATTGCATGTGTACAATAAAGATGGATACATATAAGAACTAAATTTCAATGTACATATAAATAAATTTCGATTTCTCATATTATATATCAAATTACAGTAAATAGTTTCGAACTGCATGGGTTTACAGTATGGTCAAGTTTCCATTACAAATCTACCATAGTAGACCTGTTCAGCTAAACAGAAATTAAAAACGGCCAAAATATGAGACACCCATGAAATAAAGAGCCCAAAATAAGATGAAAAAGGTAGAAATAATATATATATATATAGGTTGCCGAAGATATATATATATATATATGTACCTTTTTATCAACGAAATCGCCCCAGAACCTGGCTTGAGCTCTCTGGTAAGCATCAGAAGGCAGCAACGGAGAGTCATCCTTCCAGACCTCATCTATGTACTGAATCATGATGAGGGACTCACAGACCGGTTTGCCGTTGTGGATGAGAACGGGGATTTTCTTGTGAACTGGGTTCATCTTGAGAAGGAGATCGCTCTTGTTCCTCAAGTCCTCCTCCCTGTACTCGTACTTGACCCCCTTCTCGGCTAGCGCGATCCTGACCCTCATCCCAAACACGCTAAGCGTGGAATCCAGCAGAACCACCTCGTCTGCCATTGTGAAGGAGCCCCGTTCGAAAGCTGAAGCAGCCGATCCTTGCTGCGTGAGCGTCGGTTCGATATTGGTTCGCTACTACTAGTTTCCAGTTTCCACATAATATATACCGAGTAAATTGCCCATGTCAAATCTAGATTTGTTTATGGTCCTGTATATATATATGCAGCTTGATTTCTTTCTGAATTTAATCGTCTAGTTATGTTAAATATATATATATATATATTATAAATATCTCAAAATTCCCAAAATTTTGGGAACATTTTGGATATTGAGATTTATTGGCGTTTGTGAAAAGTTTGGAGTGTGTATTTGTAGATATTGAAAATTTTGGAGTGTGTTTGACTTACTCAAAATTTTGATACCCCAAAATGTTGGGTATCAAACATTACCTTTGCATCTTCAACAGTTAATTTGGACTGAAATTGCTATTTTGATTTTGTAAAATGATGATTTTACCCACATAATTTTTTTTATAATTATATTTTGTATGAGAGTAAATTCATCATTTCACTGAATCAAAATAGCTATTTTCATATAAATTAACAGTTAGAGGTGCAACGTATAAATGATTAGTAATTGAAGGATGAGATGTAACGAAATTGATAGTTTAGAGATGCAAAATGTCAGAACTTCAATAATCAGAGGACGAAAAATGTATTTTTCCTTTCTTTTTAATAACAAAACATGATACAATAAAAAGCAAAAATAAAAATCAATACTCGATCGCATATATATGGTCGACAAACTACTGCAGAGTGCAGACATTAATCTTCGATCTACATGATTGTACAAGGAAAAAATGTTATACAAGTCAAATAGCAATCAATCGTACCTGGATAAACCTATCACAAAGAACCATATATATCGTATCTTATTGATTAAGAAAAATATCGGTACACGCCGAGATCGACCTTGTCACTACACTATATAGCTAGCTAGTAGGACCAATTTGAGTAGGACCACGTTTCTTAGAGAAGCCAAATTAAGTATGACCTTTCTTTCCTTTTTTTCTGTTAAAATAATCATGATTAACATAAATTACACCAAAAGAAACGAAAGGTTTCTACATTTTAAATCTATAATTGGCTTTTGTTTTGACCATATATACTTGGACTGACTAAAATACGCCGTACATTTCCAGTACCAGATATACTTCATGAAACGAGCGAAACGAAATTATGAGTTGATTACGTTGAATGTCGTAACTACCTTCATTGGTAGAGGAAAAACATCAAATTAGCTTTGTTTTTCATGTGTGACATTTAGTAGAGACAACAAGATATCTTTGTTGTTGATAATGATAAGAAAACTTGATGGAATACCCGAAAGCTCCTAAGATACAACACTTAAAAGAGACAACTAAAGTATCTAACTAGCTCTACGTACGGACGCGTCACGCACACGATGAATCGATGATCTTCAGAAAACCTACGAATATGTTACAGTACTAGTGTTATACACGAGCCAAACCACTCCTCTACTCCAAGCCAAGACTCTTTCTCCACTCCAGGACAAACTCATAAACCTTCCTCGGGTCAGGAAGAGTATTGGCGACACTCTCCTTCTGCATGCACCTCTTAACCCATGCACTAATCTTGGGGCACTCCGCCTCCATGCTGAAGTTCCCAAATGTCTCATAGGCAGAGAACCAGCTGGAGAAAGGGACGAGAGCAACGTCGACAAACCCAAATGTATCTCCTCCAAAGTAAGGCTTGTCACCCAGCTCTGCTTCCAAAATCTTGAAGGTTTCAATGAACTCCTTCTTTGCTGCCTCCTTCTCTTCGCCCTTCGTGGTCCATATCCTCCTTCCGACATCATACACCTGCATTTTGGAAGCACTTAAATTATTTTGCCACTTTACCTTCCATGGATCATCGAATAAGAGTCTAAGAGTATGCTAATTGAATCTTTCTTGCAAGACAAATAAAGCTGATCACATTTCTTTGAAAGAAAATAAAGAGGTTTTGAATAAACCGTAGCATGTAACTAGAATCCTCAATAATGATTGAGGTGAAGAATTTGAATTATATAGGCAACGTTTACAAAGAAACAGAATCCTATGTACAAGGAAATAAACAACATAGAAATACGTTGAGATCCTATAGATAAGGAAAGGAGTTATACATGTAAAATTCAAATAACAAATCATTTAAAATCTAGAGAAGAATCAGAAGATGTCTTCAAAATCAAGCCCATGGATTTGCGAGAATCCCTGAGCCACAAGGCGAGCCTTATGTCGTTCAATAGATCCATCAGCACGAAGCTTTGTTTTAAATATCCATTTGCACCCAACAATGTTGTGATTAACAGGACGAGGAACAAGATCCCATGTCTCATTTTTCTTCAAAGCATGAATTTCATCATCCATAGCTGAAAGCCATTCAGGATGTTTTACAGCAGACTTAAAGCCCTGAGGCTCTTTAGTGGCAAGGAGTGCCTGAAAATACTGAGAAGAAGAGACAAGTGTCAGAGCATGATAAGCTTTAGGTTTGAAAATACCTGCTTTCCCTCTAGTAATCATTGAGTAACCGGTTGGAGGTTACATCGTTACAGAGGGTGGAGGAACAGACGGAGAGGAAACAGGGGAGTCAATGGTCGACGGATCAGGGATAACGGGAGGATCCGACGAAGAGGACTCAGGTGTTTCGTCACTGCAAGGGAAACAAGTAAGGTGCGAGGAACTAGACAAAGTATTTGAAGAACAAGGAGACAAAGAAGATCCACATTCCATGGGGTCACATAATTGATCATAAGGACTCGAGCTAGGAACACTTTGCGTATTAGGACCCACATAAGGAAAACAAGTTTCATGAAATTGCACGTAACGAGAAATATAGATACGATGTGTCTATCTGTCTAAGCAACAAAAACCTTTATGAAGAGTGCTATAACCTAAAAATACACAAGGAATAGATTTAGGAGATAATTTATTAGGGTCATAATCACGCAAATAAGGAAAACAAAGACAACCAAAACTGCGGAGCATAGAGTAATCAGGTTGCTTACCATATAGAAGCTCATAAGGAGTCTTGCCACCGAGATTTGGCGATGGAAGCCGATTGATAAGAAAAATGGCTGTAGGAAAGCCTCAACCCAAAGAGATAAAGGCACGCATGCATGAAACATAAGGGTGAGACCGGTTTCTGTGACATGTCGATGTTTACGTTCAACAATCCCATTTTGGTTAGGAGTATAAGGACACGCAAGTCGAAGTTCAATGCCACAAGAAGTGAGATGAGTACGAAACCGATTGTTAGTGAACTCGGTACCGCCATCACACTGAAAAGATTTAATTTGGACCGAAAATTGGGTTTCAATGTAGCGTTGAAAATTGATGAATGTATTGAAAAAGTCAGATTTAAGTTTTAAAGGAAAGATCCAACCAAAACGAGTGCAATCATCAATAAAAACAACATAATATCTATATCCAGTGGTGGAAGCAATTGGTGAGTTGAGAGACCCCATAAATCACAGTGTAAGCGATCAAAAGGCAAAGCACATCGATTATCATTAATAGAAAAAAGGTAAACGGTGACTTTTGCCAAGTTTACAGCCAATACAAAATTTGGAATCAGTGTTCACCAATTTATTACTACAAGAAATAGACCCTAATTTTGAAAGAGAAGAAACAATACGAAAATTTGGGTGTCCAAGACGAGCATGCCACAACTGGACTGAAGCTCGTGGTTTATTAGAAAATGTAGTTGAAAGTAAAGCATGGTGATCACGATCTAACACGTAGAGGCCATTTTCACATCGTCCGACTCCCAGCTGTGTCCCAGTGACCCGATCCTGTATGGTAAAATCGAGGAAGAAAAGGTAACAACAGTTATTGTCTTTGGTAAGTTGACTGATAGAAATAAGATTTTTCTTAATACCAGGAAAGACCAAAACATTGGACAATAGAATAGGACTATGGGAAATACGAGATGTGATAGAACCAGTATGTGAGATCGGTAACGAGTGACCATTTCCAATTATAACACGTTCATTACCAGAGTATACAGTAGACACATCCACACCGTCAGCATCACTTGTCATGTGAGAGGTAGCGCCAGAGTTGGGAAACAATTCTGAGGCATTCGAATCCTGAAGTGAGCAAGCAAAAAATGCTTCAGCAAGATTTGCTGACTGTTTCTTTTTTAGATTCAAAAAAGTCCAGCAGTGTTTTGCAAAATGACCCTCTTTGTCACATAGTTGACAAAAAACTGAAGAGGAGGGGGCCGGTTTCAAAGCAGTAGAAGAAGAAGACTTAGGCTTGTTCTTCTTAGGTGCTTTTGATTTTGAATAGTTTTGCACATAAAAGGCAGAGTTCGAGGATGGGTGACAAAGTGATCGTTCAAAAATTTCATGACTCAACTTTCGGGACTAAATCTGCAAAAGAAGGTAATGGAAGCTGTGAGAGCATAGTGGTGGAGATAATTTTGAAATCGAGACCCAATGCTTGCAGAAACCAATGGACTTTATCCATGTCGTCAACAGGACGACCAATGACAGCAAGACGGTCGCAAAGACCCTTGAACGTCCGAGAGAATTCAACTATAGATTGAGATCCACGCTGCATAAGTTGGAGCTCATCTTTGAGTTGAAGTTCCCGAGTCTTGGATCGATGGGAGAATGCAGCTTCAAGGGCAAGCCAGGCTGCAGAACAATGAGACTTACCGAGGACTTCGCTCATAGATTCCTCAGTGAGGGAGGAATAAAGCAAACTCAACAGCATCTGATCAGTGTTGAACCAGGAAGAGTAGGTAGGATTGGGCATCCCGGTACCATCAGAAGCCGTGACCGTGGAAGAGGGAGCAACTTTGCTGCCATCCAGGTAGCCAAAGAGATCTTGACTGGTTAACAAAGGGACAAACTGATGTCTCCATAGCAAGTAATAGTTGGAGGTCAGTTTGATAGTGAACATGTGCACCATTGTGTTCAGCGGAAGAGAAGACGACGAGGAAGTATTCGCAGCCATGTGATCGGGAAAAAAAATTCAGCCTATAAACTCTGATACCATAAAGAGGTTTTGAATAAACAGTAGCATGTAACTGGAATCCTCAATAATGATTGAGGTGAAGAATTTGAATTATATAGACAAAGTTTACAAAGAAACGGAATCCTACGTACAAGGAAATAAACAACAAAGAAATACGTTGAGATCCTATAGATATGGAAAGGAGTTATATGTTAGAATTTACACAATATGTGAAAGGTGGGCCTAACTCAACTCCAAAAGACGCCTTGAGGAGTGAGGGATGTCACAACCTTATAAGGAGCACATTGACTAGTTTCTCTAGCAATGTGGGACTTCCAACACGCCCCCTCACATGTGGCGGGAGGACATCCAAGCCAACACGTGGAAACGGGTGACGGTGGACCACAAACTAGGAATTTGGCTCTGATACCATATGAATCTACCACTCATCCCAAAAGCTTAAGCTGATAGGAAGATGAAGATTTTATTATTTGAATTATATTCTCTAACACTCTCTCTCACGTGTGGGCCGGACTCTCCTCTAATTGGGAGGCCCAACACGTGCAATATTTAATTGAAATTGGGATAGAGTGCGGAGTCAGGCCTCGAACTTGGGACCTTGGCTCTGATACCATATTAGAATTTACACAATATGTGAAAGGTGAGCCTAACTCAACTCCAAAAGACGCCTTGAGGAGTGAGAGATGTCACAACCTTATAAGGAGCACATTGACTAGTTTCTCTAGCAATGTGAGACTTCCAACATTATACATGTAAAATTCAAATAACAAATCATTTAAAATCTAGCGAAGAATCAGAAGAGATTCTTCCTTAACAGAAAATAACTGAGATCGATATATAATATTTATACCTTCTTATCAACAAAATCAGCCCAGAACCTGGCTTGAGCTCTCGGGTAAGGATCAGAGGGCAACAATGGATACCTATCCTTCCACACCTCGTCTATATACTGAACAATGATGAGGGACTCGCAGACCGGTTTCCCGTTGTGGATGAGAACCAGGATCTTCTTGTGAATCGGGTTCATCTTACGAAGGAGATCGCTATTGTTCCTCAAATCCTCCTCCCTCCGCTCGTACTCGATCCTTTTTCAGCCAGTGCGATCCTCACCCGCATCCCAAACATGCTGACCTAATGATCGAGCAGAACCACCGCGTCCGCCATTTTCAGAGACCTCAGAAGATTGAAGTGACTGTTTCCAGCGAGTATGTGAAGGTGGGAGGAATGGGGCGTCTAATATTTATAATGCTACGAACGGTGCCATAAAAGCTTTCGGCACCTCGTGAACGACGACTATTTAGCTCTAGCAACTTCCACGTTTTGTGTCGTTTTCCAAAAGGTACTAGTAGTAGTATCACACTATCACCGTCTTTCTGCGTCCTTCTAGAGGCCAGACGATCCCAATATTGCTTTCGTCACAACTTTGGTGAGAGAGTTTGACTTCTTGTTTTTTTTTCTTAGGCGAGAGTTTGACTACATTGACTGCGTTGTTGCTAATATTATTCCAGATCGCTGTCTGATTTCATTAATGTGTTGGCAACATCTCAACTCTCCAATTCTATTTATTAATGTGTTGGCAACATCTCAGTCATCCGTTAGGACCTCTTAAGAATGTAAGATTAGGACCCTAACCTTTCTTCACTTCGTAACCTAACAGCAAGTAATCCTATTGATCAACTCTCTGCCCGGCAATATTAGGATCCTAATCTAATCAAATTCTATCAAGAGACTGGCAGAAATATTATTGAGTGGTCTTGGAACTTTTTAACTTCAAAAGTTAGTTCAAGATTATTGAGTACAAGATTTGTTAATAAATCTGGACCCTGATACCAATATTCAGTAGTTTTGAGTTTTCTCAATCTCAAAAACTAATTCAAAAGGTGAGACTTTCCCGCATACTTATAAACAACGGATCAAAAGCTATTTCCACAATAAATATGGAATTAACCCTAACAATATTTTTCATATTCAGCTATCAATACTTACAATAACAACAGTTTATTAACAGAGCTTCTTTGGTGTTTTTTTGTTTTTTTAACAAACCAAAAGAGAGAAAAAAAAAGGGAAGATCATGAGTGCAATGAACTGTTTACTTTGGTTTAATTGGTACAGACTAACTGCGCACAAGGGCCCGCCGGTCTCTTCACGTTGAGTCATGGTCCAAATGAAGTATTAGTCCCTCTAAGATCATATCGCAGAAATTAAAGTTAAAAGGAAGTGGGATAGTGGGCTCGGTTTCATCTCATACGACTATTTTATCGAATATTTTTTTAATATGAAGGGTTTTATAATTATTTTATATTGTTGACAATAAAATTATGATAGGTGAAATTTTGTTTCTTGTGAAACTTAATTATTTAATCTATAACACGTATTAAAATTTTTATGCAGTTTTATCACTAACTCAACTTCTCTAAATGAAATATAGATATACAATAAGTTAAAATTTTGTTTCTTGGACTATTGTAAGATGGCATGAGCACAAAGAGATGAGAAGACAAACACCATTTTTACGGTGGAAAGCATACTTCATCCAATATTTAGCAGGCAAGACAAGAGTCTTTCTTATTCAAATTTAGCAGGCACAACAAGAGTCTTTCTTATTGGTGATGATATTGATAACATACTTTTTCATGCAAAGCTCAACAGACACATCTGAGTGTCCGACAAGCTCAAACATGGCGAACATATGCATGGATTGGTAATCACTTCTATATAGTCTGGAAAAACCATTACTCTAGTCCAAGCCCAACATCTTCTTGAACTCCAAGACAGACTCATATATCTTCTTCTGGTCTGGAAGAGTCTTGGCCACACTCTCCTTCTGCATGCACCTCTTAGCCCACGCAAGAATCTTGGGGCACTCTGCCTCGAAGCTGAATTTGCCAAATGTCTCGTAGACATAGAACCAGCAGTAGAAAGTGACGAGTGAAACGTCGACAAACCCAAATGTTTCACCTCCAAAGTATATGGCTTGTCACCAAGCTCTCCCTCCAATGTCTTAAAGATATCCAAGAATTCCTTCTTTGCTGCCTCCTGCTCTTCTCCTTTTGTGGCCCACAATTTCCTTCCAGGTTCGTATATCTGCATTTCGAACTTACCTTAAGTTACTATCCAGTGTGAAATAATTATATAAAACAGGACGGAAGAACTAATTAAGAGTACTGGTGAGTTATTTCAGCCACATGCATATATCCCAAAACTTCTTCAGAAACCAGAAAGAAGACCTCAAGTAAGAAACATGAACTCAATTTACTTTTTCAGGGTTATTCAAAAATTGTGATGGACAGTATGTCCTCTTGTCCTACTTGAAGGGGTCTTCTGCCGCTGTGGATATTCCCAGGAAAATTGCTTCTATCATCCTCAGCCTTCAACCACTCTTCTACTCCATCCTTTTTTTCTCTCCATCAGAGATCCATCGAGCTGATAACTTGGAGACTCACTCTCTAGCAGCCTTTGCGGCTGCCCACTCCTTCACTGGAGATGTTCTTGCTGATCATTTTCTTTTTAATAGAGGCTCCTGGAAGTTTAATGGTGTTAAACCACCTTAGTTTTTTTTTTCTTTTTGCTTCTGCTGTTTTTGCTTTTGTAGTTTGTTGTCCTTCGGTTTATTTCCCATATATAAGATTACTGGTTTAACAAAACAAAAAAAATATATTCTGGAACTACATTAATCATTCGTGAAAGAAGTATTATTTAACTGATAAAGTTCACCTCTTTTTAACGTGGCTTAGTTTTTTAGGATAAGTGTTCGATTAACAATAAACTATTTAAATCTCAAAAATTAAGAAAAACTTATAAACTTCTAAAGGTTGCAAGTAGCAAAATTGCTTCTTACTACATGAGGAGAGACTTCTTTAAAGATATCCAATCTGACCCGATGATTAAGGTACGGAAAATAAACTCCAGGCCTAATCCTTGTAGAGAATATGATGACATTTTAAAGAAAGATTACGGATCTAACTGTTAAAAATACGAGAGACCCATGGAAACTGCATAGATACAAGATCAAACGTGAACTAAGATACTTGAGCTCCTTTTGACTCTACAGTACTTTAGTGTTCAGCTAAAACAGGGGAGAAAAGAAATCCAATTGCTGACTGCTAAGAGACAATGAAAAAGCTCGTTCGTAATTGTAAATAAACAAGTAGAACCGCAGAAAAAACTCAAGGAACATAAGAAGAAAGAAAAAGAAATTGCGGAGTCGTTACCTTCTTATCAATAAAATCAGCCCAGAACCTGGCTTGAGCTCTCTCGTACGGATCAGAGTGCAGCAAAGGAGACTTATCCTTCCAGACCTCGTCGATGTACTGAACAATGATGAGGGACTCACATACCGGTTTCCCGTTGTGGACGAGAACCGGGTTCATCTAGAGAAGCAGTTCGCTCTTGTGCCTCAAGTCCTCCTCCTTGTACTCGTACTTGATCTCCTTCTCCGCCAGTGTGACCCTGACCCTCATCCCAAACATGCTGGACCAGAAATCCAGTAGAGCCACCTGGTCCGCCATCGTCACAGACCTCACAAGAGACTGAAGAAGTCAAGAAGAGACCTTAAAAAGTATGACAAGAGGACCTGAGAATGCGATGATGCGGCAGGATGCTGGATTCATGGATTGGAGCTTTTACTTTTATAATAGCATTGGGCCGTGAAAGCTAACGACACGTGGTGGTTGAGTGTCGGTATAACAACATTTTTTTTGTTACAGTTGGGAAGACTGTAGGTCGGCAGCAAGAGAAAGATGGGTTATGTTTGGATTGATTTTGAGAACATTTTTGTTGTAACGATTAAGAAAATCTATGGGAAAGCCACCGAACCGGCCAGAAGTATCGTGATAGGTTGTGTTGTGTTGTGTTGTGTTGTGTCATTTGTGGGCCTTACTATTTTACAAGTAGGAGGCCTTGAGCCTTAGTTTAGCCTGCTGTTATGTTCGGGCTTTGGGTAGTAGTGTACTGATTCGGCCTATTAATGGGAGGCATCCGGATAAGAAGGTAAGCATTCCTCACGGTGAGAATATTGAACCTGTGAAGAGCTGTTTGGCAATGGAGGTTTGCCACTTCGAATTGACCTTATCGTTCTCATTTCTATGAAATGAATGAATTAAAGAAATTCTAATTTACAGCACTTTCTAGTAAAATCTAAGTTGCAATTCAAGTATTTGTAACACTAATCAGTCGGTATAAACTAACACGCCGCTGTCGTTTTATTATGTGACGATCAATAGTTAGATTTCGGGATCCTTCCATCCATTGCTTCCGTGGGGTACGTAAGACTTTGTTTCTCTTGTCGAGACATACGAATGTGGCCCGGTGGTATGAAGCACCGGTCGAAAAAAGTCTAATGTGGATGTGGTTGGGTTCAAATTTTGACGGAGAAAAAGTCTAATGAGTTTTTTTTTTTTTAAATTCCTTTTCGAGAAAACAAAAATAAAGAAAAAAGAAAAAGAAAAGCAAAAGAAGAAAAGCAGGAAGGATAGCTTTAGCCTTTAGGCACCGATGCCCACATCCCGTCAGGCCCTACCTCTGCACCACTTGCAATGGATCTGCGAATCTGGGATGCCCGAGACCCATGGGCCATGGCTATACATCTCAAACTACTATACTATTTGTAATGTACGCCCCAAAATATGATTCACGGTATACTTCACCCCTAAACTATTAAGATTTTTCAATTCACACCCAATATTCGAATCTGGCCTATGAGTCTGGCCATATGGCGTATTCATATGGCCAGTCTCATTGATTTTAACTGTTAGATCAACACAAGTGAAAAATGAATCAAGATAGCTTGAGGCTACAAAAGTGTAATGTCCCCTATAAGATATCACACAAGTATGACCAACAGATCACCTGCTCGTTACACAATAAAAACCTGGACTTCATTGACCTTATTATATACCATCAGGTATTTTGCACTTTCACCAAATTTGAGAAATATAGCCTAGAGATGTTGTGTCCAGCAGAAAGCAGGAAACAACCCTAAGTTCAAGATTACAGCAGCCTTTGTTACCAAAAAGAACCGAAAGAATCAGAAACAGGAAAATTATGAATGGCATGTCCAGGAACCGGGTTAGAAGTCAAGAAACAATGTTGGCGCTAGTTTTATGTGAACTGAATCTCACAGAATTGTAAGACAAAAGAATCACAGAGGAGCAAATGTACAAATAAAGCTCCAAATAAGTTCAAGCACATTGGTATGCAGAATACTAACATTTCGCCCCTTTATGCTTCTTCTGGTGTATAATTTTTATCCAAGGCCTCTTGGATTTCCAGAAGAATCCATCCTGGGATTTAGAAGAATCACGGACAATGTGAATTCGGTATATTGCACAGTGGGTTTTAATTACCTCCAACCAGCTGAAGGAGTTCATAACTACAAGCTTTTTCCTTGAAGTTTGTGGTTTAGCAATCAGACATGCCAACAACTCATTCTCCCTGCACCAGACGCTCTACATCTCCCATTTCCACCTCCCTCCCTTTCCCTTCTCCCTCTTTCCGAAAGAGCAGACTAACCGTATCCAAGGAGCACGAAATTGAGGGAGGCAAAGATGGCACAGCCAAACACAAAGTTCCTGTTGGTGTTCTTCTTCTTTGGCATACCTTCACTGGACAATGCCACATCCTCCTCTACGGCATCAGAATCCATCCTCTTGTATTTGTTTTAGCTTCCAATAGGAAACTCCACCAGCTCCTCTCCATTCCCATTTTCCTCACAACCCACCAACCCCATCTCTCAAATCTCTCTCTAAGCCTCCCTCCCTTCCTCTATTTATATACTTAATGAACTGATTTACGTCAGTATATCCAAATGTATAATCATAAGTTGGTCTCTCCCTCCTCCTCCTTCGGATTCTTGTTGAATAAATCGGAAGAGAAAGTAAATGGCTTTTTATACTTTCCAGGTCTGTAGTGGTGGTCGTGGTGTTCTCGTCTCTCGGCCTTTGGATGTTCAAAAGACACGCTTCTCGCTTCAGATCTTGAATGGCAGATCGAGGTAACATTTTACCAATTTGGGGGCTAGGTATCAGCTAGGCGTGCGTGGACCCAGAAGGCCTTCTCCACAACCAATATGGGCCCGTTGGAGACCTCTATCTTCGAAGCAACTTCCGGCACGCGGAACAAAAGCCGCGAAGAGCAAAATATCTTTCGTATTTGAGCAATTACACGTAGACTCATGCATTTTGTCGCAGAAACTGCTATTTGCTGTAATAAATTCCCGCGATTATAAATACATCTTAAATCATTTTTTTACATATTTGTTCTGAAAATTAATCGTATAAGTTATAAGGAAATGAATTCATTTTTGTCATCGAACCTCCAAGTTTCTTCTTGAAGAGGTTTCGGGTTCAAATTACTAGGAGTGATATGTTCACCCCGTGTGATTGTGGGCTTGGTTCTTAATGTAGCTATTCTTCCAGTCCAATTGTTTCACCTACAAAACAACAGAAAAATATTGCTCATAAATTTGTTTAATTTTTTTAAAATTTAGATTAATTTCGAAAGGATGATATATAAAAATGTAGACTTTTAATTTAAGTTAAAAATAAATTTATAATTTATATTAATAAATTCGGTCTGAACTGGTTTGCTAATAGATATAGACCGAAACAGACCGAATTTAAATAAACAAGATCAGATCGGACCGCAAATATATAAAACAACCTAACATCTTTTATACTTTCTTTTTTTTCACCTACTGTCCTACAAAACAGAAAAATATTGCTCACATACTGTGCCGACTACTGATGCTCACGTGCAACGGCTTCACACGTGCTTAACTTACTCGGATATTTCTAACGAATCGGACGGCCCGTTATCAACCTCTCCTTCAATCCTCACTCCGCCTTTCTTCCTCTTATTCGCACTTTTACTGTTACGCACAGAGCCCCTTTGATCGTGCGAGGCTGCGAGCCCAAACAAATACCCAAAGATGGTGGCGGAAACTCTTCCGCTCCCCAACGCCGTCGTTTCGAACGGAGGCCTGAGCTCAAATCCTAACCCGAGCCACGCAAAGAAGTCGCGAGAGACTGAACGGCGTCGTCGCCGTCGGAAGCAGAAGAAGAACAATAGCAAGGCGTCCCAGACGTTGGACCCGTCCTCCGTCGACAACAATGACGTAGCTGATGACGATGCCGAGGAGAACAACGATCCTCAACAGGTTTACGCTCCCCCTCCCCTTTATATCCAACTCGTTTAGGGTTTGCTTAGAAAAAAAAACTCGTTTAGGGTTCTGGTAGATTTCTAGGGTTCAGAATTTTTTTATTTTATTTTACGTGATTTGGAGTGGTTGTTAAGAATCTCTGAGAGCTGAATGAAGCTTGTATTGGATATTGATTTAGTGTGTTTTGGTAATGGATAGTGAAAATTAGCGTTTATGTGTTGATTTGAGTTGAGCATTGGGTTTTGGTTGGTGATTAATTGTCGTACTTTTTTTGTTTATCGTTGACTTGAAAGTGGGGAAAACGAAAGAAAAGAGTGATGGATTTGGCGGGGATATGTATTCAATCATGTCGAGCAATAAAGTAACTGCACTTTTGGGAACTTGAAGAAATCAACTCTTAAGTCCAATCAGTGTCTTTCATCAGATAGCGGATTTTTATTTTTGTTTGGGTTAAAGTTTCTGTTAGGATTTTTGTGATCCGAAAGGAGGGATAAGGGAAATGCTGCTTGAACGCTCAATGTTTCATAGTAGCCTTAGATGTTCCTGATTTACTATATAATCTGGAGAAAAGTTAGGGAAAGAAATTAGGTTTTTGTTGCGTTAGAAATGAGATAAACTATGTTATTTCTTTCTATTATGGAGCCTTTTTTTTCAGTGAGCAGGCCGGTTTAAATAGGATCATAACAATCATGGGCTGAATAGACGAGCTTTGACTTTCAGTTTAGGCTGATTTTGTTTAGCTTGAAATCCATATTTGATCGTGCAATAGATCCATAGCTTCAATGTTTGATGCTCTATAAGACTAGTAGTTATGTGTACGTGGGTCTGAATATGTGTATTATCCTTATCTTTGGAACTTTTTAGCTCGGGGAGCTAGTTGAAGTGGAGTATGTCCCGGAGCAGGCAGATTTTGATGATGGCATGGATGAAGAATTTAGAAAGATTTTTGAGAAATTCACTTTCCGCGAAACTGCTGGTACTCAGGTGAGAGAATTTTTTTTCCTCTTAATGCAATTTAACATCCTATAGCTCTAATATTTTGTCAGGGAAAGTATGACCTCACGTGTTAATTATTCTTCTCATCCAGGAGAATGATAACAAGGATGAGTCTGCCCCAAATGCAGCCTCTAGCAAGAAGGCCGACTCAGATTCAGAAGAGGAAGAACAGGATAACCAACAAAAAGAGAGAGGCGTCTCAAATAAGAAGAAAAAGGTACGAATAACTTGGTACTGTTGTTATGTTTTAATTTGCAGTTTTATGTTTTAGATTGTCACATCATTATCATTATAGCAACAGTCTGAAGCATTTCTGTTTTCATCTTTCAGCTTCACCGGCGGATGAAGATTGCTGAACTGAAGCAAATTTCCTCAAGGCCTGATGTTGTTGAGGTAGAGATATGTGATGTGCATTGATAGTTTGTTCTTAATTTCTGTTCATCAGTGTTCTCTACTTATATATTCTCTTCATATCCAGGTGTGGGATGCAACCGCTTCTGACCCAAAGTTGCTGGTGTTTTTGAAATCTTACCGAAATACTGTACCTGTACCTCGGCATTGGTGCCAGAAAAGGAAATTTTTGCAGGTTAGCTAGCTAGCCTCACTAGAATTGGAGACTGAGGGGTTAAAATGTGCATGCATGATTGAGGGATATAGTCCACATGTGGGATTCAGGGAATAGGGTGTGGGGAGATCACGTCGTAAGGGCTTCTCTTATATGTATATATGTGGTTCTTGCAGGGGAGCTGCTGTGACAATCATGGAGCCTGGACTTGTAGGTGTTTTGCAATGGGCACCGTTAAATGATTTCTATTTTTATGTATTTGCTAGTGTGGCTTGGGGTGTAGACATTATATGATGCCATCCATGGGGAAAATTGCCCTTTTTTAGTCTTTATCAGAGTGCATTTGCATGATAGTTGTTGGGGATTTGTTTACAGTCAAGGTGCTAATTAATCTGCTTTGAATTTACAGATGACTTTCCATTGTGCTTAATGCTCGGGCTCCTCATAACTTGAAAGAATTTAATTACTGACATGATATGGATGAAGAATGGAACGTTCTTTTAGTTACTTGTATCTCATCGGGCATCGGTTATTATTTTGCAGGGAAAACGTGGTATTGAGAAGCAGCCTTTTCAGCTTCCTGATTTTATTGCTGCAACAGGAATTGAGAAAATCAGACAGGTAAATTCAATTTTGTCATTATCCTATTGTTTAAATTGGTGTTTTTTACACTTTTTTTGGTTGATTTTCATGCTTTTCTCTAATGACGAATGTGTCGTCTTTATCTAGTTCTAAGGTTACCTTAGTTGATTTTTTTCCCTTTTCTTCATGTTTTAGGCTTTTTTTTTTTTGCAACTGTTTTACGCACCTCTATATGGTGTAGCCATTTTTCTGCACTCAATCGTTACACTTAGTTCTTTCAGAAGGCCCGGCAGTGATGAGTTTGATATTTCGATTTAAATATCACATTTCCTTACCCTTTTCATAGTGTTCTGCATTTTAACTGAACTCATGCTAACATGATGCATCTTGGTAATGCTGCTAATGAGCACTTGTGTTGTTTTGTGGTGCGCTCCAACAGGCTTACATTGAAAAGGAGGACAGTAAAAAGTTGAAGCAGAAGCAAAGAGAGCGGATGCAGCCAAAGATGGGAAAGATGGATATTGACTATCAGGTTTTTCTTGCTCTGTGATTTTGTTAACGTATAATTTACTTAATTCAAGTATTTTGTGGTTCTGTTATTTGTACATCTTGTTTTGAAGATCCACAGTTTTTGGTTAAAATGATTCTTGTTCGTGTCCGGTTAGTGATCTTGTGGTTCCTGTTTGTTAGGTTCTCCATGATGCATTCTTTAAATACCAAACAAAGCCAAAGCTTACAAGCCTCGGGGATCTGTATCATGAAGGCAAAGAGTTTGAGGTATAATTCACCCCAAAACAGGAGAACTTTGAATTCTTTCTTACTATCTTTTCACTGCTTTTGTTGGAGCATTTAGTTTGACATATGTGTTTGCTTATGCTGATATTGGCAAGACATAAATGTTTCATGATCAAGAAAAATATTAGGTTTTTTTTTTTTCTTTTCAAGATTTGGTGAATGAGGTTTTTGATGCGTGTTAAATGAGATAATTGGTCTACATGCTTGTATCATTTTGGTAAAAATTACTTACCACTTTAATCAAAGGAAAATATATTTTGTTGTTGAGTAGAACTAAATCTGTTGTCTTATTTTCCCCCTGGTATATAGGTTAAGTTAAGGGAAATGAAGCCTGGCATGCTGTCACAAGAACTAAAAGAAGCTCTTGGAATGCCAGAGAGTTCTCCTCCCCCATGGCTCATCAATATGCAGGTGGATTACCAAATCTCTTGTGCTTGGTATTATTTACGTCTGTGGGGTTTATTTTGGAATGTTATTTCCTTTTGCAATATTTGTTAACGGTTGATTTTCTGTCAGAGATATGGTCCGCCTCCGTCATACCCACATCTGAAAATTCCTGGGCTGAATGCTCCCATCCCTCCTGGAGCTAGCTTTGGTTATCATCCTGGTGGCTGGGGCAAGCCTCCAGTTGATGAAGTAAGTTACTAGACTTTGATTTCTGCCTTATTTGCCACATGGTTCTCTATCGATATCTTCTGCATACAGCAGCTTTCCATAAATGTGGTCAGTGTTTAATTAATTCACCTGTTCATGTTATTGAATAGTTTGGACGTCCTTTATATGGAGATGTGTTTGGTGTTCATCAACAAGAACAGCCTAACTACGAGGTATTTTCACATGTTTATCCTGCTTGTGATTGCACCAGTCGATTTTGTGTTTTCGTTAAGCCTTGTTTTTCCCCAATTGACAAATATGGCCTTAGCAAGATGTTAGCTGCGTTAAATGTAAAGATGAATTTTAATTCTATATCCGTATATTTATTTTGATGTGATATGTTTTATTTATACGTTGTATTTTCATTCAGGAAGAGCCAGTTGATAAGACCAAGCATTGGGGTGATTTGGAGGAAGAGGAAGAAGAGGAGGAGGAGGAGGAGGAAGAGGAGGAGGAGATTGAGGAAGAGGAACTAGAGGCTGGCATTCAATCTGTTGATAGCCTCTCAAGGTATATATTTTTTCAGTCATTACCACAGTTCCTCATTTCTGTTTTCTGCATGCATTTAATCTTATATTAGGAGTTTTCTCTTAAGGTTTTATGGTAGCCCATCTCTGCTTCTGGGGCTATGCTTTGCAATGTTGTGTGCCTAAACATTTTTTAACTCAGATTGTGGTCCAATCATATGTTGTGCAGTGCGTTTTCCATGTCTTAGTTGTTTTTTTTTTTCAGCACTCCTACTGGTGTTGAAACACCTGATGTTATTGACCTTCGAAAGCAGCAGAGAAAGGAACCTGACAGGCCTCTTTACCAAGTTAGTATTGTTATTTAAGAATCTTGCTCTGTTTTATTTACTCTTTGCTTGCGTTCAATGCTCTGAGTGATGATACTATCTGAACATTATCTTTGTTTCCATGTTTCTTTTGAAGGTGCTTGAAGAGAAGGAAGAAAAAATTGCTCCTGGAACTTTGCTTGGAACAACGCACACGTATGCAACGTTCTTGTTCTGTTGGTTTTTTTGTGCCCATCTCTTTTTGGTTGTCAGTTTTAGTCTCTAAACTTGATGTTCACCTTTTGGCCTATAGATATGTTGTTAGCACTGGCACCCAAGACAAGACGGCTGCCAAAAGGGTAAGAATTTCTACTTGTTTCTCGTGCAAGCATGTTATGACTTTTGCGATTAAGCCATTGTGGTTCTTTTTTGAAGAAGCTCATGTACTTTATCTTATCCTCTGTCGTCCTAGAGTGATGATCCTTTGTTATACTGATATAAGATATGAATTTGAGGGTGGGAATGAGAGGATCTGCTGACGCCAAGGATGATAAAAGGTTGCAAAAGAGAATTACATGCAGGGGGGCGCACACAGAATTTGGAACCTCTAAGGATTAGCCTTGTTGATTTTAAAAGGCATATCATTGAAGAGAAGGGTTTTGCACCTCATCTCTCAATCTGAACAGTGAATAGTAACTAGTGTTGGAAAATTTAGGTCGATTAATGCACTTGACAAAATACTTGAAACTCTGACTCTTTGATTATGGTTCAAAAGGTAGAAGCACTTATTTCGTTCACCTTTGCGGATGAATAGCTCAATGCTAGATAGGGACCGCGGGATCTAGTTACTTGTACAACAACCTATTTGGGGGGTTCTTTGTGATATGTGTGTGAATTTAATGGACCACATACTTTTGCTAATTGAACTGGACACCCAATGATTGGTTCACTTTTCCAACATTTAGGATTTCTGGCGCTGAAATTGCATAGTTCACTGATTACTAGTTGGTCATATTCTTGCAGGTTGATCTGCTTAGAGGTCAGAAAACAGATAAAGTGGATGTTACTCTGCAACCAGAAGAGTTGGAAGTCATGGAGAATGTCTTGCCGGCAAAGTAAGTTCATATTCTTCTATTTGCAATTATTAAGATAGTATTATCTTCTGATACTGAATGAGTTCCCAACTTGGTTGCATTTTCGTAGATACGAGGAAGCTAGAGAGGAAGAGAAGCTGCGGAGTCAGCGGGAAGATTTCAGTGACATGGTTGCAGAGGTGTGCTTCTTAATTAACTTAACAATAACTTGAAGATTGGTCTTCTCAAAGGAAATTTATAGAAGGGGGGGGGGGGGGGGGGGCTTGCTTGGGTGGGTTGGTTAATTTTGTTAGCAGTTCTATTGTGCGTGTATGTGATTCTGTTGATTGTTCATCCGACTGTTAATTGTATACTGGACTGGTATTTGTGCAGAATGAGAAGAAAAGGAAGCGGAAGATGCAAGAAAAGGATGGGAAGTCCAAGAAAAAGGATTTCAAATTCTAGGGCGTTTCCTATGTGTGTAATGAGGGATGCCAGGGCAATCATGTTTCGCTTGAGGCTGGCATCATATTTCATGGAGAGTCTAGAATGTATTGCCTTTTTGTTACACGCTTGAAGCACGGTAGTCTGACATGTTATACCTTACTTTCAAGTAGTGAACAACATTCGGTGTATGATATAAATTGCTGAGACTTCTCATTTCCTCCCTTGGATAGAAATTTTGCTACTAATATGAGGATGCCACTAATAAGATGGCCCGTATCCAAACAATTTCTCTATTATTTGGTGATCCTAGTGGTACTTGCTGGCTGCTGCATTGAGATAACCAAGGACATTTGGAAAAATACCATGGAAACTTCAAAGTGAGATTTTTTTCCCCACACTGTTGATATTGACAGCAATGGGTCAGATTAACGATCTAATTGTCCCATTAACTTTGTGGACTTCAGGAAATAGTTAGCTTTGGACAATGAGTTTTAATGCTTGATATATATTCTCATTCAAGCCTGCTAGTCACTTTACGTCACTAAAGACCACATTTACGTCCAAAACTTGATAGTTTCGAGCGATGGAGATTGGATTAGACTGTTTTCGCCAATTTATAGTCTAGTCACTTTTCTGCATGGAAAAAGCATCCAAATCCAAACGTTAAAAGAAGATTGCAGATTAAAAGTGAATCCTTGTCAGTCGTCATCATCTGTGACCGACTTTATTACTCTTGTCTAACAACTTCTTCTCCATTAAGCAATATGAGAGAGAAAGAGAAGAGGGAGAGAGAGAGGGGTCACTGGTCAGTCCTCAATTAGAACCAGCTCAAAAAAAAAAGAAGGAAAATCGGCAGTCCTTTCGTTGTTGGATGATGACTGTGTAGGAAGTTCTTCAAGGTAATCGCTTCAACTTCAATTATAAAATTGGCTTGTCGGATTTGCTACCTTTTAGCACTAAACAAATTACTAGTGGCAACAAACTTCTTCATGATGAAGGTTTTGAATAGACACCATAGGGGCGGCACGCCACCCCAACTGCCAAGTAAGACCCACTTGTCACTTGTGGCGTAGTCCATTTTGTTCGAAGCCTGCTTTGTAGAGAAAGGTTGCTATCAAGGCCTACTTTGACACTTTGGTTTACTTAATATAATTGTTGGTTAGAATCCAAATTTTTGTACTCCTGCGTGTGACTCCAAATCTGATGTCTCATCTTTTGCCAGACGTGCATGCAGCTTTTACTAGACCTTAGGTTTACAAAATTCCTTTACTTTCTTGTTTTTGTTTTTGGTAGTCAATTTCGCAACATATTCCTTACTGCAGACATATTTTGTTGAATCATGGTCCCTACCACCACGTTCCACTCCGATCTGCCTCAAGTGGGAGATGGATGTGATGGTAATTGCAAAGCTTAATTTCTCTCACTTGATGGGTGACTTTTTCACTTTTTTCAAGTACCATACGTCTCAATTTGATTCAGTGGAAGATTTTCATAATTTCCAAGCGTACTGTTCTTCCTTGGGCTGTGGTAACTTTCCCTTGAGGTGATAGAAATTGTACAATTTCCTGTTTTTACTTGCGAAACGAGGGGAGAAAACAGGAAACCTTTTCTAGTTTTGCGGATCCCATTGCCCCTCTAGTTCTCCCCCTTTTCCTTTGGTTTGAGTTCTCGTCCAAATTCTTCAGGGAAGTTTTTCCCTTGTTCGCTCTTGTTTTGGTTTAACATTAATTAATGCTTTTTGTAACAGAAAATTCTACCCCCTTAGTTTCAAGAAGGAGCGAACCTCCGAATTTTTCTTCTCTATACAGCAAACTGCTCAATTATTTGATCTGTTGAAAAATCTTCAGTAAAACGCGTGTCAAAGGATGTAAATATGATTGCTAGCTACCGCGGGGTGCCATGCCGATCTATCATATTCTATCTAGATTTTCCTATTGAATATATATGATTAGTTAACTAGCTCGAGAATTAGATGCCATAACCTATTTTTGCACCAACCTAATTAAGCAAAGACCTAAGTTTATCCCCAGCCTGGAACCATCAATTGTACCAGTGGTCAAGGGGGACCCAAGCTGCACCATCATTCATGGAAACGTGCAACAAGTACCTTTGGATAATTGCTCCTCAGATTGGAATTATTAGGTGACAATATTTAATCAATTGAGATCATACTAAACTGAGGAGGCTGCTTGATATATTCTAGCCACCAAAGAGTCACCAACCCTTGGCACGCGAAGTAGTTGTTTAAACCCTAAGTTCTTGATTTTGATCAGTCAGAATGAATAATTAAAAATAAAAGCGTCTACGTCGTACAATGGACTTGGCCTCTCACGTGGATATCTTATGAATCTTTCTTCCAAAAGATTGTATATATTTGATTAGTAAATTCTATTGGCCCGAGTCGCTTTCTAAGTTGTGAGACAGACATTCTGCTGTCCTTTTGAAAACTCAGAAAACGACCATTCAATAAGCTTTACCAAACCAACCGACCAAGTTGATTTCCATTCACATACGCCCTAATTTGATCAGAATATACGTACGTACTAATTAATTAGCTGTGCATGATTGTTTACCATTAAGCTTCTGCTTCGATCGGCCGTGGCTTAATGATATTCACGTACGTGGCACTCGTGGTCCTAATTGGCGACTTCCTAGCTTCTTCATTGTATGCGGAATATTTTCATTAGTGATGATGGGAATATTTCCACGACTTGTTCATCAAAGTCATGTGAAACCGAGTTCTCATCTCATCGAGAATATATTTGACATGTTTGTTAATTAATAATCTTGAATTTCAACATCACCTTGTGGTATCTATAGGCCTGCTATAGCTGCCTAGCTATATGCTGTTTCCATCACTTCACTTCACTTCAATTATACAGTTTACGTATTTCAAATTCTGCATGAGATCGATAAGAATCTAAGTGCTCTCATGTTTTCTGCCCAGATTGATTGTTTTCTCATGTTAATTTAAAAACTTTATCTTTTTGTTCGTTTAAAATTCTAGAACAATTGGGGATTTAGTATGATATCAAAATCAGGATCTTAAGTTTAATTAATCCGGACTCCATATTATAAATCCGAAGTTTAAGTCAATATTTTATGCACGACGTCGATTAATTAAGACATGCAGAGTCTGATCCTAATGAACATATGAAGGAGAGTATTTAGATTAGAATTAGGTAAGTTGATGCATGATCAAATTCCATTTTCAAAAGGTACTATATTTAGATCCTTTCAAATGCGAGTCAACTAGGGGTTGTTGGAGGCTTAGAAATAAGCACTGCTGGATAAGATCGAGCACAGAAGGGTTGCATGCACAGAGAAATAGACCAAGCTAGCAGGATAGTACGTAAATAATTTGTCACTCTTACTTAACCGGGTGGGTGACACAAACATCTATCGAGCTAGAGGGGTCACATCGACAACCCTTCAGTTCCATTTAGGTACATTAATGCAAGGTTCTAGAAAAATGCATGCTCACTCGTGCGAAGCACACGTACGTTATGCAACGTTGTATAGTTTGTAACATGTAATCACATGTCCATAGGCCCATAGGATCATCACCACATCTATCGTGTAGTCCCCCACTTGTAACCACGCGGCGCCAACTGTTTTTAACCTTACAAAATTTGGGGTACTCCGTCCCGCAATAAAAACCCTAATCTATAAGAAAACATATATATATGATAAATAATTCAGCCAAAACATAAAGCTGAGCCCATAGGCCGTAGTGTACTTTCTTCCATTTCCTTCGTGCCGACTACTTCACATTTGGTTATGGTTAAGTACTTCACTTAAAATTATACTTTATCACAGCATGCAGATCTACGTTCTTTTTACTCACTGCCACTGTCGACGGTCTGGGTCCATCCACGTGTTACCAACCCACGTTTGCACCTTAGGGGCTAAGCAAAACTCTCTCTCTCTCTCCTCCTCCTCCCTTATTTCCTCGAGTCTTCCTGCTATAAAAATTGTGTTGGCACTATTAGTTTGTCACCGAGGCTGCATAATTTCATAGAGTTGCCACCACCAATAGACCCCACAACTATCCCTCAAAACTCTTTGGTCTATACAAAGCTCAAGTAAATTTTGATCATCTTTTGTTCATGTTATAATTATTGCAGTTTCACAGAGATTATTGAAGTCAGAGACAGGGTTGTAGCCATAGATCGGATACATAAAAAAGATAGACTCAAAGACATGCTCGCTCCTCACCACCTTCTTGGGCATTTCCTTGCATCCAACAATATTGTCCACTCACCAGTTTCATCAGATCAACACACTGTTTGGTTTATAAGCACCAATATCATCCTCCTACACTTCTTCAGATTGATTTCTCTTCTTGCTCCTCGATCCAAAGGCTAGAACTTGTTGGTTTTTCCCCTGAAATTCTCAATTGGATTGTATTTGTTTAGTTTGTTCCTTTCAGGGCTCTTGGGTAGGGTATTCTAAGAGATGGGTTTGAGTTCTAAGCAGGTTTCTAGTGATGGGCTTGATTGGAGCCAGACCTTGTTGCAGGCTCAAACTTTGGAGCTGCCAAAACCTCCTCTGATGAGGCGACAACAGCAACAGAATCAGCAGATACAATCGGAGCCATTGAAGTGTCCGAGGTGTGATTCAGCAAACACGAAGTTCTGCTACTACAACAACTATAACAAGTCCCAGCCTCGGCATTTCTGCAGAGCTTGTAAAAGGCACTGGACTAAAGGAGGAACTTTGCGCAATGTTCCTGTTGGCGGCGGCCGCAAGAATAAGAGACCGAAAAAATCAACCACTGCCGCCTCTGCCAGCACCAGCGTCACCAATAGCAATATCAGCGCTTGTGCAACCGACACCGGCCCCACCAATACCAATATCAACAATAAGCTCAACACCAACATGGCAATTCAAGCTCCGCAGCGGAGGCAGAGTCTTCCTCTCTCGCTTCGTGATCAGAAATGCATATCTGATATCGTCTACCAGGCGTTGATCCGTCCACCATCTTCGATGCCGCGGGAGACTTTAATCAACTCCAGCAACTTGGACAGGAAAAGATTCAGCAGCAACGATAAAATCTATTTGGGCTCAACTTTGTCTCTTCCTCTGGACCAAAACCTACCCTTTCCCTTCTCAAGCTCCTCTTTTAACCAGAACCCATCTTCGACCTCATTCCAGTCCTCCAATGCTTATAATTACAGTGAAGAATTCAGAGGCATGGAGGAGCCAATCATTACCAATGTCGTGGCCAACACAAGTAGCACTGCCACTCAGCCATGGGAAATTCCTACAACGAACAGTGGCATGGACATGACAAATTACTGGAACTGGGATGACATGGATACCTTTGCCTCTACCGATCTCAATCTAGAGTGGGATGATTCTGAAATCAAGCCATAAACTGGTTGGAAGTGTGTATAAGTATGCGTTTTGATTTGCCGTTAATGTTTGATGAAAGTTGGTTCTTCAAGGCCGGAGTCCTGGTATCCTTCTTTTCCAGGTGAGAATCTCTGAATTCTCGCTCTCTCTAGTATAATAGAGAGATGTAAACCGTTTGAAGCTGTCTTTTTTAGTTTCAGCTTCAGACTAAGGTGTCATCTGTAGCTCTATTAATCTTCCCTCTCTATCTTTCCTTTGATATATTGTCGTGTGTGCAAAGTAGACTACTTTTGTTCTTAACCATAGATGTCGATAGAGTTTTGGTGCTTTATGATATTCAGGACAATCATAGATGGGTTTCCAGCAGGGCTGATCTGACAGAATTGGAGGGAAAATTCTTGTGGATATGAATATTTTACATCGATTTCAATGATATATATTCCTCGGATTAGTTTGCTCATGATTCATGACCACTTGCTGAGAATCATTCTTTCCTCCTAATTTTGGCTGTAAAGTAGGTCTTCAGACATTATTTTTATTCTCCAATGGAATCGTATTGTAGTTTTGATGTCTCGTAGCCTCCTTGTTTAAGCACTAAGATGTCTATGGCCAAGGTGGTCATTTCCCGTCCTCACCGTCGAGTTTAACTGAGAATGTAATAGCCCGTCCCGAAAAAGGTATTAAGTGAGTAAGTTGAATTTTTTCAGAAGATATAAATCTTAATCCTATGTTTGACCTTTGGATAAATGTTGAATTGTATTTTTGAATTTAAAGGTGTTGAGATGGAGATGTGGTCTATATTTGAATTTAAATGTTTGAATAAAGATTTGATCCTAGGTTTGAATTTAAAGGTTAAGATATGAATAAAAATTATTCTTATATTTGAATTTGAAAGATATGGATAAAGATTATTCTTATATTTGAATTTTAAAAATATGGATAAGGATCCTATATTTGAATTTAAAAGTGATAGACAAAGGTATGTTTGAATTTTAAAAGTTGAAGAGATTGAGGTTAATAAATGATCTTATAAATTGTATATGGGAGACCAAAAGTTTGAGAGATTGTTCGACAATTATTAGAGAAGCTTTAAGGATTGGTTAATTATTTGAGGTAAGTGGTTCTTCAATGAATTTTTTTTTAAACGAGCACCGTATTTTATATGATTTTGATGTATAATTTGAGAAACTGAACAAATTTTGGGTAAAATGAGATTGTTGAGATTTTCGTGAAACTCAATTGAAATATTTATAACTTGAGCATACTGTGAAAATTGTTCTTGCGCTAGTGATATATCTTTGTGGTCTGTGTGACCAAAATTTGTGGTCTTTCTGGCCAATTTATCATTGTGGTCTGTCTGACCAATTTGATAACCCTCGTGGTATTTGAAGGTCTTTTGTGGCCTGGAGGTCTGTGTGACGTGGTATTTGGAGGTTTGTGTGACCATTGGTGATTTCCTTATATTGCGCGGCCTTGGATATTTTTGTTACAAACTTGTATTTTTGTATTCGGTACGACTCACATTGTTTTATGTTGGATTTCGGTTATTGTGATAAAGTTGTCTTTTCCCCAACCCTCATTGACTTACTACTTACTGAGCTAGTTGTAACTCACCATTTATTCTCATATTTTTCAGTTGACAGAATTAGAGAAGTTCAAGGAGCTTCAGAGAGATCTGTGTTTCGAAGGTGTGTTTCGAAGGAGTACTTTTGCAAGATTAATGTTTGAGAATTCGATATTGTATTATTTTGAGAGATCTTCATCGATATTGTAAATATTGGATATGCTAATTTAATTTTAGGGCTCGAATTGATATCTTGTTCCTCTGTTCTTTTATTATCTTCCCTACGGTTCAAGTGTTGAGCCCACTGCGCAGAGATTTCATTGGTACGAATTCTATTTTATAACAAATTAACTGGAGAGCGAACTTGGAGCCACAAGGCTTAAAAATCCCACTGGAATAGACAAAAGTTCGATATTACTTGTTTATATGGGCTGCCAGGACAAAAGTTCAATAGTTACACCGGGATAAGAACCTGGAAGAGGGCGACCACTAGTGCCGCACTAGGAAAATGTGACGCTTTGAATGTTTGTTTTTCTTGCCCATGGCAAAGTTTCCTGTTCTTTGAGATGCGATTAGGAAAATTAGGGAGAACAGGTGAGGCACGACAATAGACGAAGCCTGAGAATTTGTTTTTCTTCCTGTGATTTGATAGGAATAAAGCCCACGAGAAAACACCAGGAATAAGGGGGGAAGACAATCCCGTCCGAAGAGCCAAAGGGACGGCTGGAAGTTCCATCAGAAAAAAAAAAGATGACAAAGAATTTATGCAGTACTGCAGTTAAGGAATAGTCTCATCCAAATTATTCTGCTGAAAACAAGAGATGAGTTTCATGTACTGAGACCATTTGAAAATGATTTTATTCCTAAGTCATATTTGTGAGATAAAATTAGGAGTTACTTGCTCGCTTATATGGTGGGATTTCAGTAACTGGTTGCATATATAACTGGAACACATGCTTTGTGAATCAAATTTCTTCCTAGTCCTGCCAAGATTTCAACTCAGCAGCTTAAGAATAAGTTATAAATATCAGGGCTACCCGGGCCAAGGCACTGAATTCTGTCTGCTTAAGAATATAATAATGTTCAGGGTCAAACAGAATGTCAAAAAACATGGTAAAATATGATCATACTCAGCCTCAGGTGGATTGCAGGCAGAACTTGAGGTGAAGGGAGTGGAAGAGAGAGATGTCCTACTATGGTTGTGCAGAAAACTAGGCCAATATGGTGCTTTCACCCCAACTCGTTGGAGTTACTATGGACCAGTTGGGAAGTTAGCAACCTAGCTTAAGAATATTAAGCTTATATAATCTAAATTTGGGTGGCAGTTTTCCTCCAAAAACTACCCCACGTTCTGGGTGGAGCCTTGAGGCATTTTCAAACAGCGGTTACTTTTGATCAAGCAGAATCAGGAAAACTTGAGACGGGCTTTTCTGTGACAAGTGGAGCGCACAGTGACAGCAAAAGGCAGTCCGCGGTAAAAACATAGTCCCGACTCAGTTCATTTATCCCATAACGTCTGCTTGCTACATATTGGGCCAGCCCAAATTAATCCCAATAAGCTAAACCTTAAGTGGGCTACTTGTTGAGGTTGGTCATTTTCCGCCCAAAAACTTGATCCAACATAGCTCACTCCCAAAAAGTACTGATCAAGTCCAGTATCAACATTTCTTCTTCTTTTTTGTTTGCATAAATATATTTTTCATCCCAGTTGTTCAACAGATTACACCCTAAACTATAAAATATATTATACTATTTAACTACCAATCTAAGTGCATCTGCTAATTTTTTAGATGCCCTTGACCATTTTCAATATTATTGTCAACTCATTAAATTCTCAGGAGTATTACTGTCAGATGAAGGGGGCAAATTATCTAACAATAGTAGTTGCAGGGTGCAATGTATCAAAATGAATAGTTTATGATGTAAAGTAATTGAATGGTGTAATATGTCAAAACAGGTAGTTTGGGGTACTGCAATATGTCAAAGACTCGTTGACGGGTAAAAAGTGTATTTATTTATTTATTTTTATTTTTTCTAAGCAAGTTCAGTACTTGATGTTGGTCCTAATTGTCTAATTTACATAAACAAACTACCTTTGACATTTCAGATATCCTTTCCATCAATTAGGTAAACAATTACGGAGCTGAGATTAGTTGTATTGTTTATATATGGATGAAAGATCCACGCGTCCGAAATGATTCCCATATGTTTGACATTGAAAGAGGTAATCTAATCGTAGGAGATATGTGTTAAAGTGTACTGGATTGTACTACTAAATCTGTGTACTCGCTGATCTAACAGGAGTCTGTGTGTACTCTCAAGAAATTAGGCTTCCTAGATAGTACTGTACAAACACAATTAGTAGAGCGTTATGAATCGATCTCCAGTGGAGCTCCTGAGTCCTCGCTACATGGCGTAGTACGTCTAAACACTCTTTCCTCTCCTAAGCTCTTATCGTACTCCTCTCTTCTCCCCGGCTCTTTCATTTCCTTTCTCACATCTCCAAAAATTGTGTGCTAGATATATATATATATATAGCTCACTGGTCATGTATACTTCTGAAGATACGTAAGACTTCTCGTTTTAAGTATTGTTGGGTCGCAAACCACGCCATTGAAAGATCAACACTCTTTAGAATTGGGTTTCTTCAAAACCAAGCCGTTATTTCTGCAGGGTAAATCGGATAGCTCGGAAGGACTAGGCCGTGGTTTGCAGTTTGGAGTAATTTCAAGAGTAAGTTATACTGTAGGCACACCTTCTCAGTATTAATTGGTACGACCCAAGTATGACTTTTTTAGTCTTTCTTTAAATTAATCTGAGTCTTTTTGAACGTTTGTTTGGCTTCTAGCAAAGTGTGCCGATCTATTCCAATCCTTTTTTCAATCCCTTAGCTCAATGAATGGCATTTATTAGGTGTCTTTTGAATTTAACTGGACAATGACTACTAAACCTATTTTAAAACATAGAAGGTACAATATTGCAAGAACATGCATTTACAAGTTTGTTCCCAGCCAAGCTAATCGTATGTATGCAATCTTATAAGACAGGGTGCCATGATTTTGCTGGAAGTTATATTTAATGGAATCCAATAACTATGGCCAAGAAAAAAAAAAAGAATCCAATAACTATGGACTTGTTAATTAGTACATCTCTAATTTCGAGGTGAATTTCTTTAGGCAGTGAGCCATATATATATATCTCTTTCTCTGTGTGTACGTTGGATGAATTAACTCTTAGGATCATACTGCTTAGCACATCTTTCCTAGCTAGATAGCATATTGATGCGTTTGTTTTCTCTTTCCTATTTCGAAGCCCCAACAATATATATCCTATAATTAATTAGCCTGCGTATACAGGGAACCTACCTCAGTACAAGGGAGAAGATATATATTGGTCGGGGAATGAGGTAATTAATTTTACTGTGTAATTAATGTAGTAGTACCAAATCCCACTGGGGTTAGTAGCATTGGAGTAGGTTGTGTATTTATTAATGTGATCTTATGAAAATGACGTGTACAGAATTAATATAGTATACTCCATCATCGTCAGACCTCCAACATCCCTTCATGCTTTTAACCAATAGGGTATAAGCTGGGAGAATAGTCTGGATGATTATTCAATTCCATGTGGGATTATATATATATAACTAATCCGCTTGTTCGAGGAGATGATCTTACTATATATATATATATATGTGCATCGTAATGCGGAACATGAGCCTGGGATCAATAGAAGTACATGCCTCGATTTGCAAGTCGTTGCATCATGTGTACCATCGATTATAGGTGCGTATCTTCTCCACATTGTATAAGCTAGATGCATGCACCCCATTGCACAGCATACGGCCGGTTGCAAAATATTAAATAGCAGACAGCGGAACTAATTAAAGGCTAGGATCGCATGTTGCAAAATATTAATTAAGTACTGATTAATTGAAACCATGTGACGTGGTACCCATGTTGCGGTTTTCGATTATTAGCATGATGCCCACCTTGTTTGACCTTTTGTCTTTGGAGTTGTACCTTAGGACCTGCATTCCTGCGCCCTCCTCCTTATGATCAATATGAATAAATTAGAAAAATATTGAACTTTCATCGATCTTGACATCAAATGGAAACAAAAGTCGGTTTTCGATTATAGATCTAAGATGGTAGAAAGTATATTTTATTCATAGCTTTCTAGACTAGCTAGCTACTTCTCTCAACCTCCGTGGCTCCATGGACCATTGACACAGAAGAAGGGAAATGGCCGAGAGCCACATAATACGTACGTATGAAAGAACTGAAAACAATTAACAAATCATATATATATATATATAGATACCGCCCATTCAAGGTTAATGTATCTGTCCAATGTAGAAAAAGCTTATAAGCAACCATGCCTTCGCTATCTATATGTGTGAATCAAACTATCTGCACGCAATGAAGAAAAAAATAATTACTTGAAAAGGTTGACAAGCAACCATGTCACAAAATCTTATCTGCAGGCCGTCGAGCAAGAATCAACATCGACCCTCTATGTTTTACAGTTTTACCCAATCAAAACGCTTACTTATAATTGGTAATTGTCCAAATCCAATTGCCGAACCAGAAAGTTAGCACTTGGCATGCGAATTTTAGACTATGCGTGTCTTAGCAAAATTCTAGAGTTCAGTCACCCTTTCACAGAGTAAAGCTAGCTCGTAGCTAGCTAGCTTCTCCTCCCAGCTACCAAGTTAACTTTTTTGCACGTGCATCTCGTTTTAATTTAGAGCAGGATTTGCAGTAACCACGTTCCAGATATATGAAGTGCATGCAAATTAATCCAGTCCCGAGCCTAAACAGGCTGCAATATTGAGGAATGGCTGAATATTGCTAATTAATGATCAGGGATCACGACCAAGCACTATCGAAGCAGATAGAAATTGTAGCAGAAGCGAAGCCTTAACTAATTTGATCCAGGGATGAAACATCCGAAAATATTATTCTAATTACGTAAGGAGCTCGGACTGTGTTGGAGTACATTGGTGTCCAGCTGCCCTTTTTGGAAAATATGTACTCGAGATATTCAAAGTCTTCGTTGCGCCTCTTCCCCCCCTACCAATTTGCTTTCGCTAGCTAGCTTCTAATTGCTTTAAATCCACTCTTGAGATTAACTCTATAAGCTTTCCATTGATCCCTCGCTCTCAATGGACTGAACAACACACTGATCTTTGGGATATTTGTATCGATCGCCTTCCATAAATTAACAACCTAACAAGAAATGCCTCGGGCATTAAAATTCTGCCTAATTAACTTAATCAGAAAGTACTCTATTCTTAAGTTTCAAAGGCTGCTCCATTATATTCCAGATGCGGTTGTAAGTATATATAACTAGCTATTTTATTTTGTCAACTTGGATCAATTGACAATACATGAGGATAAGGAGAAAAGTCCTCTTATAAAAACAAAGCCCTTAATCCATCTCTCCACACCAAAACCACCCATGGCTTCTTTCTCTCCTCAACCACCCCTCGCTACCACCAACACGGTGGCTGCCACTACCGCCACCACCATTCCCACCTTCGCTCTCCGACCATACTTTCCAAAAAAGACCCATATTTCAAAAGTTGGAAAGTGGAAGGGTAACCAGGTTCCCAGAGTGGCATGCAAAGCCACAAATAGTGACCAAAACCTTACCCCGAGCTCCAGATCAGATGAACAATTACCTTCTCAAGGAAAGTTTGATAGGAGAGATGTGCTCATTGGTCTCGGAGGCCTCTATGGTGCTGCCAGTCTTTACAATGACCCGTTTGCTGTGGCGGCTCCGCTGTCCGCGCCTGACCTAACAAAGTGTGGCAAGGCAGACTTGCCTGCCGGCGCAAAACAAACCAACTGCTGCCCACCGTCGTCGACAAATATCATAGACTTTCGACTACCTTCTCAAAACTCTCCCTTGCGCGTTAGGCCTGCTGCTCATTTGGCTGACAAGGAATACATAGCCAAATATAACAAAGCCATTGAGCTCATGAAAGCTCTCCCGGCTGACGACCCACGTAGTTTTATGCAGCAAGCCAACGTTCATTGCGCCTATTGTGACGGGGCATACCACCAAGTCGGTTTCCCAAACCTTGACCTCCAAGTTCATAATTCCTGGCTCTTCTTTCCTTTCCATCGCTATTACTTGTACTTCTACGAGAAGATTTTGGGCAAGTTGATTGACGATCCCACATTTGCCATACCATTCTGGAACTGGGACTCCCCAGATGGCATGCAGTTGCCAGCCATTTATGCCGACCCCACGTCACCCCTCTATGATGCTCTGCGAAACGCCAACCACCAGCCACCGACTCTGATCGACCTTGACTACAACGGTACCGACGAGTCAACAACAAATGAGGACCAATTCTCTAACAACCTGAAAATTATGTACCGGCAAATGGTGTCCAATGGAAAGAATACTCAGCTATTTCTCGGCAGCGCTTACCGTGCCGGGGATGAGTCTGATCCAGGTGCTGGCGCAATTGAGAACACTCCCCATGGTCCCGTGCACATATGGTGCGGTGACATAAGCCAGCCTAATCTGGAGGACATGGGGAACTTCTACTCAGCCGGTAGAGATCCAATATTTTTCGCTCACCACTCCAATGTGGATCGAATGTGGGCCATATGGAAGACATTAGGAGGGAAACGAACTGATTACACAGACCCAGATTGGTTAAACGCCAGTTTTCTCTTCTACGATGAAAATGGACAGCCTATTCGCGTGAAGGTTCAGGATTGCCTTCAAACTACAAATCTAGGGTATGTTTACCAAGATGTCGATATTCCATGGCTAAACACTAAGCCGACTCCTCGCAAATCCAAGGTAGCTATACAGAAAGTTAAGAAGTTTTTACATTTAGGAAAAGGGGATGTAGCACATGCGGCCGAAACATCGACAAGCGTTAAGTTTCCGATTGTTTTGGACCAAGTGACAAGTACTTTGGTCCCTCGGCCCAGTAAATCCAGGAGCAAAAAAGAAAAGGAAGACGAGGAGGAAGTGTTAGTGATTGAAGGTATTGAGTTTGAGAGAGATGCGGTGGTAAAGTTTGACGTTTATGTTAACGATGAGCACGACTCGCCCAGCGGTCCGGCCAACACAGAGTTTGCAGGAAGCTTTGTGAACGTGCCGCACAAGCACAAGCATAGGAAGAAGATGAACACCTGCTTGAGGTTAGCGATCACCGACTTGTTGGAGGACTTGGGAGCAGAAGATGACGACAGTGTGGTGGTGACTATAGTGCCACGGTATGGGAAAGGGAAAGCCACCATTGCAGGAATCAAGATTGAGCTTATTTCTTGAACTTGAAATTAATTTTTGACATTAATAACTGCATGCGATGCATGCAATTCTCCCTTAATTCGCTATCATCACGATCTGCTTTTGTTATTCTGAATTCCTACCGGTGACTGTGTACTTTTCCGAGAGATTCTTGTTCCATCTTTGAATTTTAGATTTCCTCTTATCTTTCCCTTTCTCTCTTGGTCCATAGTCTATATAAAAAAAAATTAGGTGCATATATGACCCGTCTGGCACGTTTCGAGATCAGTACTGATGCCCTATTTTCTTCCTCTACATGTAGCTAATTCTCGTGTTGTAGGTGTGAAATTAGAGGTTTGGTAAGTGAGTAATTTACACAGGGCTCCACTCTTATAAATTTAGAAATGTGTCTCACTGAAAGTGGAGAATTAGCTCTAAGTGAGAGCATTTGGACTAGCTAGGAGGAGCGTGGTAAACATGTTTGACGTTCAAAGCCTAGCTAGTAGATTTTTTCTGACCTCCAGAAAGTTTTGGAGAATTTTTATGTGCAGGCTCCTTGTACCCAAAAGGATAAGAACTAGATATTGTTCATGATTTGGATAGCTAACCTTCTTAAATCATCTCATTCATTTTAATCTATATATGTTGGTGAATTTCCTTTCAGCACCCCATAAAATATATGATGCGAGAGGTCCAAATGGATTGAACGTACATGACCAATTTAAGTAAAGATATATCTAAGGCACTAATTGAGCGTACTTCTTTTTTCTTTTGAGCAACTCATGAGTTATAACCATCTTTTATATTTTGGGGATACACAGCTTTGATGCCTATCAATTAATGCAGTCAACATGGATGCAGCCTACAGCTCGTTGTGTTAGAAGTTTGGTTAACGAAATCTACGACTTAATTTAATTTAATGAATTAATGAAAACCAATTTGATTATTAAAAGCTAACTTCTCATGACCGGCATCCACGATCGAATCGATTGCAAGCTTTCGCGCGCTTTTGATCAGCTCGGTACCGAGTACTTTATTAAATTGCACAGGGGCAGGAGCGAAAATTATTTTAAATAATATGATTAAAAATAAATATTAAAGATTATATGAAAAAAAAGTTTCAAACCAGATTTTCAATATATCAATATTGTCTAATAACTGAAGACAAATATACAAAAAAAAAATCTTATCAACTAAAACATAGATATATAAAACAAAAACAAAAAAGTCACAATTTTCCTATTACAATACAACTCGACGAATTTTCATGTCTTGAAAATCATCTATCAACATTTCTGTACTAAAAGTTAAGGTAGAGCTCCATGCATTTCTTTCTTACTTTGCTTCTGCTCTCTCTCTCTCTCAGAAATATAAAGAAGGACTACGCTCTCTATCGGTTGCGGATTGCTAAGGAAGTGGATATGGAACACAAGCTTGGAATTCGAATATAGCTTGTCTTTTGGCCTTCATACTTATTAAAAGAAGGAGCTTAGTTCAAAGGAGCCTACCGAGAAAAATAAAAGAAGCTTATGTAGAGTAGCAGTAAATGTTCAAAGAAGCTTACCAGGGAACTAGAGTAGCAGTAAACGTTTTCCTCCCTGCCTATATTAGGAGCGGATTAGACCTAGTGGGCTAGAACATCCCTACGAATCTCGTCAAAAAAGCTTATGTAGGATACTATCGTGCACGCAATCACTAATCATTTCGACTCCGGGTGACGGCGTAGACGATTAGACGAAAGGATAAAAGGAAATTTGATCCATTCGAAGAAGGAGAAAAGGCTCTCGAAAGTCGCAAAAGACGATGAGACAGATGGAGTCAGAGGATCAACCCAATAGAAGAGAAGAAGAGTTCGGTCCAGGCCCAAAAGGGGGTGAGAAAAGAAAGAAGGATATAAGGAAGAGAAAAGAGAGGACAGAGTCACAGAGGGTAAGCACTCCTTTAGAAAAGAACTAAGAAAAAAATATGATAACTAACAAAACCATAAGAGGTATCCTCCACAAGGAGAACCTCGTGTTCTTGATTGTTTTCTCTACTTGTAGAAGGAAGAATTGTGCAACTCAACCTTGCAGTTCATCTCAAGCTCTGGGTTTCTAGTCTAGTTCCCTCGGACTTCTTATCCAATAAATTTTGTGATAGACCGATTAAATTTGGTTTCATTAATATTAATAAAGTTTCACGATCAATGTTATTAATTAGCAAATAACATGTTGGTTCAATTGGGCTTCAATTCGCAGCCCAAAATGAGGCTGGACTCAAGTGTAGTATGGAAAGACAATTGAACATGGGCCTGCGGTAAGTGACATTTTCTTTGGATTTTCAGCCATAATAATAAAAGCCCAAGACCCATATAAATAATTTTTTTTTTATCAGGGGGAATGCTACATATAAATAATTTTTTTTGAGGCTGCCCCCCTCTCTCCCCCCCTGCAGTGATTTTCCTATGTCCAACAACTAGAGATACGATTAAATGCATGCCTAGAATAAGCAACCAATAATAATAAGCCCTAAAGTTCACACAAGAATTAGCAATAGACAACTATTTGCACGTCCAGATTCGAATATTCATGTCATGGTCCAAAGTCTCCAAAACGTGCTTTCCTCAACTTTTGGCTTCTTCAAATAAATATTCATTTAAGCGAGTTAAAAAAAAATTCGCCTGAGGCACTAAGTTGTCGTTGTTAAGGATGAAGAAATGTGCATGATTTTCAATTTTTCACCACAAAAGAAGGAAAGAGAGAGGAGGGTTGTGTTGAATTCAATTGGGTTTTTTTTCCCTCTTTGTTTTTGTTGTGTTTTGTACTTACATTCATCATAACTTGACTGAGAGTACAACAGACGAATAAATCCAGTCCCTGGCCATATTTATGAAAATATAAAGCTTTATTACCCAATAAGATCGAAGAGATGCTCAAATGGTAGCTTGCACACCCTCAATCAGTTGATGTGTTTAGTATGCTAGAATCAATCAATATCATCAATCTAAACAACATGGTATTGAGCCAAATTACAAAACTACCCTAGGGCTGCACAACTCCGGTGTAGGTGCCGGCGTTTACACCGGGTAGGCCGATTTTCAAAAAATTGTCACCTACACTGTTAAGGGCAAAAACCGGCCCTTAGTGGTGGCGGTTTCCGGTTATCCTACATTCATATTAAACCATTTTTTTAGCATATTACGCATTTGGCCCATTGTAATGTAATTGACATTCAAGGAAAAATAATGCAAGAAAAGAAAAGACACATAATAGAGCATTCAATGAACACAATTCTAGTATTAATCTAAGGAATATTACAAAGAACTCAACCAAAGAAAATCTCATCCTAACTGCTAAGGTTGATAACTATGTGATAACAAATAGAGTATTCAATTAGCAGAGGCCAAGTGTGTACTGGAAGTCAAGTTGCAAAAAAATAGTTCTGAGCCTGCAACAAAGTTCCTACCACTAGCAATAAAAATACATTGTCCTAGTTTATATAAAACAAGCATTTGCAGTATCCTACATCCACCAACGAAATATAGATGTTCACATTCTCAAAGTTCCGGATAAAGGAGGTTTACTGTAGACAGAAAACAGTATAGTTATAGGTATATCCCCCACCATATTTTAATATGAGATTATACACACACATTGGCTAGCTAACTATTAGAACAACTATGGAATTTACACTCGTAGGATTGTACCCTCATAGAGCAACCAAAACAACCTCGGGGAGATCAAAGAATGACTAAGGGTTCACAAATGAGAAAATGCAGAGGAAAAACAAAATTTGCAGAGACTGACCAGAAAATTTACAGAGAAAATGCAGAGGAGCAGCTGTGGCTGTCAAAGCTAAAATTGGCACAACTGGAAGGCAGCTTTGCAAAGATTTAAGCTTACGGTAGCTAGGACTGCTTCAAATAGAAAAATGAGGAAGTATAGCATCAATAACAATTGATCTATTGTAGATAAATATATCTACACTAGGGCTACTCAACTCCACCGGTAAAATCCGGCTGCATCGGCACCGAGTTGCTGGTACCCGACCTCACCGGTGCCGGTGGCTTGTTTTTAGGAAAACCCGGTGGTTTTCCCAGTTTCCGGTTTACCTGGCACCGGGTACCGGAAACCAGATTTTTTTTATTTATTTTAAAACGACGTCGTTTCGAATATAACCCTAACACCCCCCGGTCGAGCTTCAGTTCACCTCTACCCATGGCCCCAAAACCTCAAATTCGGTCCTTATCCTGAGAACCCATTGATCAAGTAGTACAGCGCTGAGTATTGGATCATGGGGGACCTCATGACCCCGGACGACTTACGAAGTGGGTCCTTCGCCAAGCGGGTTTTCGATTCCGTCGAAGCCGACGTCGTCTTCGTGCCCTTTTTCGCGACTTTGAGCGCGAAGTTGCAGCTGGGAACAGCGAAGGGAGCGTTTAGGAAGAAGGTGGGTAACGAGGACTGGTATGTCCAGACTTCCCACAATGAGTACACATAGGTTTGGTACTGAATTTTCCTCTTCCTGCAGAATGTCGATCCATTTCATTCTTGAGAAGCATCGCAGCAGGTTGCAAAACAGGATTGCTACCAATTGGATGATAAGAGAGAACACTTTATTGATGCTTGGAATGGGGACTGACATCAAAATCTGTCCTCTGGCATGAGAGAATTTATCATCCAATCCCATCAAGAATTGAAGGATGAATTCTCTTTCTTGAGCAGCGAGGATAGACTTCGAAGCTTTGCATTCTGATCCATAACTACATACATCAATTGGGCAGTAAGACTGAAGCTCGTCCCAGTACATCTTGAGTTTGGTAAAGTAACTACTAACTGATGTATTATCTTGACTTAGAGTAACAAAGCTCTTCCTTGTGTGATAAACCCTTGGACCATTTGATTGTGTAAACCTTTCACGTAAGACTTTCCATACATGTGCCGCTGAATCAATGAATAGAACAGAGGCTGCAATGTCCTTTGATATAGCATTGAGTAACCAGGCAGTGACCATCATATTGCAACGTGTCCAGGCATAGTAGGAGGCTGCAATGTCCTTTGATATAGCATTGAGTAACCAGGCAGTGACCATCATATTGCAACGTGTCCAGGCATAGTAGGAGAGATTATCTTGATAAGTTTTAGGAATGCTGCCATCGACAAATCTCATCTTATTTTTTGATAGTAAGAGCCATCAACATAGATCGACTCCATGTAGTGTAATTCTGGGCACCTAAAAGTGGCTGAGACACCAGAACTGTTCCAAGACTTTCGGTATAGTGAAGATACAAAGGATTTGATGAATTTTCGTCCATTGCAGAGAAGTTTGAATGAGGGTTTGATTGAGGATGTGAGTGAGGATTTGAGTGAGGAGGTGGATTAGATTGTTCTTCTGTCGAACAAGAAGAAGACATCTGTTCTTGATGTGCAAAGAGAGAATTTCAGAGAGGCGGAAGCTTGATTTTCAGAGAAAACCCTCTTATACCATATCAAAGATGAATGAAAGATTATATTTCTCATATATCGAAACTGAATACATTGGTCTATTTATATAGATGTAATGAAGGCTTTGAGTATAGCTAACTAATCAAACTGACTCTCAACTTATCTAACAACTTTCAGTTAAATGTCTAACTTTCTAACTCTCTATTAAGAGTCAGAATTGGAATTTAAAAGGGTTGGCCTAGTCCTGTCCTATTAAACTATATATCTATAATCTACGTACATACACGATCAAACAGATAGGGAAAACTGCATGCTGTGATCGATGATCAGCAAAGCACCATAGATAACGCATGAAGAGGAAAATGGACAAGCTGAAAAGGCCGATAAAAGGAAAAAAGAGGAAAAACTAAAACTGATAAGTAACCATGTTAATGAATTTGTACCTCGAATCCACATACCTTATGGCGAAACATTGATGGTGCCAAACCACAGCAGCTCCGCGTAGCCATGGCCGATCACCGAAACCAAGTCTTATAAAGACTGAAAATCAAAAGAGAACATAACACAGGCAGAGGGAGGGGGGCGAACCGGGGCCATTGCCCCGGTTGGCTCCCCCGAAAAAAAATTTTACATGTCATTTTTTTATTAGGTCTGCCCCCCTTGGCCAACTAAAAATTAAACTCGCCCCCCTCGTCTGCCTAGATGAATCAGCCCGCCCCTTAAATTAAGGCTCAATGAGCCTAGTACCTCAAAATCAAACTAAAAGAATAAGCAAAAAGATATTTATTTGTGTCAAAACTTGAAATCCTACCTTAACTTGTTGATGTTGTCGTGAATTTGCGACGAATATTTCCTTTACTTCTCCTGAGTCTTGATAATCGTTGTGTGTTGTAATCCTTGAAATAGATGTTTTCACTATTCTAGTGCTGCTTTTATTTTTGTTCTTTTGCCTTTTATGTTGGACTTGGTTGAGAATTTGGATATCACAAATGCTGAGAAAGGGGGTGGTGTGCTCTTGTTGGATAAGTGATAATTCAAATTATTCAAGTGTGTTGCGTGTCTATCTTTACCTACTAGAGAACCATTTGTTATATCATTTTATTGTCACTATCATCATCTAATTTTACATGTCTGACTTCTCCACATTTTATGAAAATCCAAAGTTGAGGTAATACTCATTTTCATCTCTCTTTTTTGTTTGTTTAGGTATGATTTTTCATAGCTCATGAGATTAACTTGTTTTGAATTGTCTTTCTCTAAAGGTGGAACTTCTTTTCCATTGTAATTTGTGACATTTGGATCAAGTTATAGATATATTTCTTCAAAATTTTAGTCATTAATTTAGCCAGGTAATGAGCATTTTGAACTATGATTTTTTTGTTTTCTCATTTTGTAAAGGGAGTAGAATAGTTATTTGGATGTTAAAATTGAACTTTTTGTCCAAAATTTTTTCTATTATCATTTACCAAGTATGTATTCCACCTTGCAATTTCGGGTTATTTTATTATTGATAGAGATTCCACTCCCGAGAAGCTAGTGTTCAATAGTACTGTCACACTAAAAAACAGCTATAGCAAGGGTGGAAAGTATCTTTATGCCCTTGGAACTTGGATTCTTTTTTTAACTTTAGATACTTTGGCTTCTTTTTCCAATATGTTTCGTTTTGCTATTGTTTCTTTCAAGAATAATAAAAACACAGTAATCGTTTATTTTTCTCATTTATGTGTTATGTTTTCTTTTTACAGATCCCAACAAATTCAGCATAACTTTTTGAGCATAGGGCACATCCTTTCTGGCAACAAAAGTAAGTACTTTATTTATGGAAGTAAAGAGTTATATTGCTGAAAATACTTTGTTTCATTTATGTGTTTTATTTTACAAAGAATATATATATATAAATATAAATACTTTGTTTGTGTGATTAGTTGGTGCTCTATTGGTATCTTGAACAACAAGAATTTAATCTTTAATGCCACCTCTTAGTATCAACAAATAGTACGGTACGTGTATTTCAATTTTTTAGTATTTTTAGTCCTTAATTTTTTATATTTATAGTCTTAAGACATTTTTTTGCCTTACCTAGTAAATTTTTTTTTTGTCATTTTTTCTTAAGAGTTTGCCCCCCATTGATTGAGTTTCTGGCTCCGCCACTGGAACACAATGATGATGTTCATGATGAGGAACGACCATAAAACTTGTTCCCCCGTATCTGGTCAGACAATGCCTCGAGGATTGACCAAAGTTTAGTTAATAGGGGAATATACTAAAGCTTTGGGTGGAAGAAAGCAGAAGGCGAACAAAAATATACCTATATTAGTTGTGAATAGTATAAAATTGTATTACGTGCGTTGCACTCGGGCTAATTCTTTTTTTTTTCTTGAAAACGATCGTCCATATATTAAAAAGAAAGTCTTACACCAAAGGAAAAGAAGAGTCACAATACAGAATATTAAAGGGAATGCAACTAGAATCCAAAAAACCAGAAAACTTCTCACGAGCCGCCCACTGAGCAAGAAGGTGAGCCTGTTGGTTGAGCTTTCGAGGTACCCAATGGATCGACCAAGCTGATTGCGCCTTAAAAGCCCAACGAAGGGAAAAAACCAGATCAGCAATCTTCCAGCAAGGTTGATTATCTGCATTCAGAAGGTCTTCGCAGAGAAGTTTTGAATCCGTCTCAAAAATGACAGAAGCCCAATGATGGTCCAGCGCCAATTCCACAGCACGAACAACAGCAATTGCTTCACCAAGAAGAAGGTCCATAGCCCGAATTTGCTCCATGTACGCTGTACAGAGAGAGCTGGAGGAGTCTCGACAAGAGACGGCTATGTACGATCCTGTTTGACTTATCGCCACGTCAAAATTGATCTTCAATTGGTAAGGTTCAGGGGGACCCAATGACTAACAGAGATAGAACTTTGCTGGAACCATGCTGCAGATTCATGCGCTGCAAAAGAGACTTCCGCATATCCGACACCAGAATGGGGGTAGCATCATGGACAACCTTGTTTCGTGAAAACCATAGAGTATCCATAATGAGAGCAGCAGATAGAATAAAGGATTGGAGGTCAATAGTCCGAATGCCAAGAAGGGAGTCAGCATCGAGGAGGATAGGGATCCACTCGGCGGGGGATGCAACCTGAATATGGGAAATATCGAGAGACCAATTTGAGTAGTTCCACAGAAGATGGGCAACAGTGCAATCATGGAAGAGATGTAAAATGGTCTCAGGATGCTGTCCACAGCAAGAACACAGCAACAGTGGATCAGAGTCAAGCTCCACAAGACGAAAAGAAGGAACACGAACAGGAATGGCGATTTTCCATAACAGGAGTTTCAATCGATCTTGGATCCGCAATTTCCATAGCACTCGGGCTAATTCAAGTCCGAATGGACAGCCATTACTTGGAACTTCCTAATTGGGAAGGGAGAGTCGAGGAGGGAAAGAAGAAATATTAATGCTGGTCTTTTTAACGAGGAAAAACCCGCGTTGACGTGTTCGTGTTTGTAGTAGTAAATTTGTTCATGTCATGCTGGTGTTTTCTGCAAAAAAAATCACCATTCCCTCCACAATTTTATATTTGTCTACAGTTTATAGCTATACTCGAACTGGCCACGCGTTTGTCAAGCATATATACTTGAAAGAGGAATGAAATGCGCCTAATCATGATCCAAAAATGATAATGCTTTTTTTTTTCTTCTCATTTTTACTTTACTTTAAAAATATTTCCCTAATGATTAATTATCATACTACGTACCCGAAATTATATGTAGTCCCGTACATTGCTAGATCTTCCTAAGAAATAAGCAAATCACACAACGGTTGTTCATTGGAATGGAAATTTACTCCACACACCACAGACAGTACTAGACAAAGTGTACTCCAGGATTTAGAGGCATTAGTCTCCCTGCAATGGATGTGACTTGTCCAATTCTTCCAATATGAGAGCATATTCGACCTCCACGGTCATATATGTCCCTATACCATTAGGAGCATGCTAGCTAGCTAGCTGGTTTGGCATTTTCTTAATTGAATCTTTGCTAGTTCGACGTTTTCTGGTAGGTGCATGTGGATCGATAGGTAGTGAAAAATGCTGCTATAGGGACATTTATCGAAGTCTTCCACCGGCTCGCCGGATGGTACGTGAAATCCTAGCTTGGTCAAATAGTTGCATAATATCTCCGCTATTTCACCTTTTACCAACGAGCTCTTTGTAAGGGTGGATAAAATTTCCGGATCTTCTCAGAAATTAAAAGTTGATTGGGAAGTGAATTGAGGTTGAGTTTTAGAGTTGAAATTTTTATTTTTTAGCTCTTAGTGCTAAACCTTGTTTGGTTGTTAGTTTTGGATTCATTTAAATTAATTATACTCAACAATATTATTATTATTTAGTTATCATGATAATAAATAAAATAAAATAATTTAGAAAAAACTATCAAAATATTTAGAAAAACGTTTACAAAATAAAAAAAACCGTAGTTTTGGAAATTTAATAAAATAAAAAAGTGAAAATTAATTTAGAAAATTTAGAAATTCTTTTGTATAAATACAAAAATAACTTACAGACATTAAAAAAATACAAAAGATTAAAACTAAAATTTAGGCCACCCCACCTACATAGCCACACTACTGCCCTGAAACAACTTCGAAAGGTTGAGCTTAGATCTAGGCTCCATCGTTGTGTTGGAGCGTAGCAATGTGACTAAATTTTATTTTTTAAAATATTTTTCAGATATTTAATATTTTTCTAACTATATTGGTAAGTTTTCATATTTTTCTCTAGATTTTAAATTTATTTTCGGTACTTTTATTTTTTGTGACGTTTACAGATTAAATTTTATTTTAGTAAATTTCAGCAACTTTTTAATATATTTTTACTTTTTTCATAATTATTTTCATAGGAATTATATTTTCTAAAAATGTTTAATTTCTTAAAACTATAAATGTATTTTTAAAAATTTATATCTTTTTATTTATATTTGTTGAATTTTACATAATTTGTGTTGCTACATCGATATTTACAAATATATTTTTTATTTTTATTATTTTATATTCATTTAAATACTTTTAAGTTTTTTTTTTGTTTTTATACTTTTTCTGATTTTTATATTATTTTTTAATCATCATGATGACTAAATAATAATATTATTATTGAATAAAATTAATTTAAATGAATCCAACACTACAAAAAAAACAGGTCTTTAGCGGCGGTCGCTAAAAACGCCGCTAAAGGGTGTTTTTTGGAAAACGTTGTCCCTTTAGCAGCGGTCTTTGTAGCGACGGTCACTGACCGCCGCTATAGACCCCCCCTTTATCAGCGTTTTGAAAAAAAAAATATATTTTGATAGTGGACTCATGTTTTAACCTAGTGGACTCATGTTTTATCCAGGTTTCACAAGGATGGTTGTGTCCCTATGGGCAGTGACAATGCTGAGCTTACACATTAGAGTTCATGTCAGTGTATTGTATGTAATCAAGGATGACGTTTTCTGTATGCTACCCTTAGAGGACATTATCATTAGAGCATTTATATTTCTGCACCTTGTATTATATTTGTTGTAAAATATTATTAATCAATAATAAATTATATTTTGTTTTATTATTTTTGGTCTTTAAATTTTTACATCTAATGAATTATGATTATTAAAATAAATTTGTATTATCGATTAAAAAAGCATGTATAGAAAATATAGGAAAAATTTAGTGGTGATTTGGAAATGCTGGCAAAAAAAAAAAGCTGCAAACCTATAGCGGCGGTCACTGACCGCTGCTATAGGTGACAACTGACCATACCGACCGCCGCTACAGACCCTTAAGTGCCAAAAAGTGCAAGTGCGCTCAAACCTATAGCGGCGGTCGTGACCGCCGCTAACCAACCGCCGCTATAGACCCGAGGTCTTCACCAGCGGTCACCCAAACCGCCGCTATTTACCTATGTCGACGGAGCAATAGCGGCGGTCCCGACCGCCGCTAAAAAACTGCTGCTACAGGTTATAGCAGCAGTTTTTTGACCTATAGCAGCGGTTTACTATAGGTCATTTTTTTTGTAGTGCAAAACCAATAACCAAACAAGATTCTAAAATCTAAAAATATGAAATTTGAAATCTAAACTCCATTTCAATTTCAATCTACTTTCCAAACAAGACTAGAGCTGTATCCGATTCCAGTAACGAGTATCTCGTTCCGATGTATTCCATATCTAATTTCATCCATTGGGGAATCCATTAACTTTTTGCCCCCAACTAGCTTTAGGAGATGTCTAGGAGTCGAATTTCCACCGCAATAAAATAATTATCTAAAATAATTTTCCATTAAATCATCACTTCTTATTCTAATTAATATATAAAATTTATTTAAGTCGTCTCTTTTTATTTTTTCACCAATTTCAACTTTCAAATAAATTAAACACTCTAAAATTTATGAATTAAACAACACCTTAAATAAAATAAATAGAAATTTACTTTTTAGTCATTGGGTTTTATTCTCTTTTTATTTTTAGTCCTTAAACTTAAGTTTTATTAGAGTTTCAATTAAATAGAACGACGAGACTGAGGCTTTAAGTTTTATGTAGAGTTTCAATTAAATAGAAGCTACAGGTCGTTTAAGAAATCACGTTCAATTGGTTGAGGCTAATGTGGAAATGAAGGTTGACGTGTTAGATGGAAGCTGACGTGTAAAATTATTCTGTTAATTAGGGTGACGGAGGGTAACGGAAGGACTAAAATTTAAACGGAGTGAAAATTAAAGGACTAAAAATTTAACTCATTAAATTTAAGGACTAAAAATAAAAAGAAGGTAAAATTTAGGGACTAAAAAGTAAATTTCCCCAAAATAAAAGGATTATCATTCGAGGAGGAAGAACTTGCGACAGAATCGTTGACCGTCATCATAGCAGTTCGATCCCCTGGATCCTTCAAATTAATGATGTGTCTTGATCCAGACGGTTTATTAAAACTATCGGTCACGATTATTTTAAGGTTTATTAATAAATATTAATGATGTGTCATTATTTCTTTTGTCTGTTATCGTTTTCTGGAAATCGATCTGCTCTCGGCCTATCAGCGACTTGATCTCGGCTCCGCAGTTCTTCTGATCTCGTTTTCTTGAAATCGATCTGCTACTGGATCTGGATCTCGCTACGCAGTTCTCTTCTTCCCAGGTTTGCTCGCCTACGAATGGAACTCAAGGTTTTGTTAGGGTCTTATTTGGTTAGGGTTTCTTGTTTAGACTTTGGTGTTGGGGAATGGCCGATCTTCTTTAGCATTGCGATCGAATTGAGGCCCCATGTATCTCAGCCATTAAAGGATCAGCGATTTAAGTTTTGGGCATCTGTTTCCCAGGATGATATTTCAGTTTTGGGCATCTGCTCCCTGGATGATATTTGATTCTATTTGTGTGAATCAGTTTGTTCATGTTTGCCTCCTATATTTTTGTTCAATAGCATGGACGTCAGTAAATCCGCAGCTTTCAACCATCTCGGAGTAACATCTTCAAAGATCTCAAAAAACAAAGGCGTATGCATCTATTGGCTGAAGGGGAAGTGCCGAAGGAATCCATGTAGGTTCCTTCACAGTGAACCGGCTCCCTCTAGCCGTTGCTGGAAAAGAGGGCCCTACATCCCTAGAAAGAACTTTTATTACGTAAGGACCAAGAACACTCCGGCTCTGAAAGTTGAGGAAAGTGAGTTAGGCAGTGATGTTACTGGTGCTAAGAAGTCATCAGTAAGTGTTAGCAGCAAGCATTCGGAAGATGGTCGTATGAATTCACTGGAAAGTGTTGCCAACAACTCTTCCAAAGATCGTACAGAGAATGTCCAGGAAAATCTCAATAATGAGACGTCAGAAGATCTTATTAAGAAGTCCCTTGAAACTGTTGCTGCAAATTCTTCGGAGGATCTTAGTAAGGACTGCCCAAAGAGTATTTGTGAATCCTGTGCGGATAGTAATTGTGTACGTGATTATCAGTTCCTGTTCTTGCATTCCCCGTCCTGTGGCGATGGGTTGACAATCTTGGCAAAGCTCCAAGGGCATGAGAAGGTAGTTCTTCATTGATTGTTCTTCTTCCTTATAGATTATGCTCTACTGTGGAGAGAACATAGGAGCATGCCGAAATATATTAAGTTTCTCTATGTTTTGTAAACCTACAAGCTGTACTCGTCTACAGTGGAATAAAGTTTGGTGAAAGTATATTTGTTACGGTATTTGAATGGTCCAGAGACACCACGTTATCTATAGAATTTCGTTTTGTTTTTAGGCTTAAATGCACCCCATGCCCCTGGGGTATGCCGAAAGAGCAAATATGCCCCTGAGGTAAATTTGACACGTCAGCATTTACCGTTAGGGCTTCAAACGGCAGATAACGGAGGGGCATATTTGCTTCTAAAAGTATACCTCAGGGGTATGAAAATGACTTTGCATACCTCAGGGGCATATTTGCTCTTTCGGCATACCCCAGGGGCATGAGGTGCATTTAAGCCTTGTTTTTATCTACGCTATAGAAATCATAGGTCAGGAATCATGTGAATCGATCCAGCATTAAACTTTAATACAAGATGGACGTCTTGCTCCTTGTCCAACTACACAACCATGAGGTCTCCCTTGGCCTTTGACATTGAGGAGCTTAGCCAACAAGCAGAGAGAGCCAGTCTAACTATGAAAATCATGGCGTGCGAGCTTTTTATTTGTTTTGCATCCTTTATCAACAATATAGCTTGTTCGGAAGCTGAACAAAGTGCATGCATGTACACAGTGGTTGGCGTTTCTGTGTGATTTGGACAATCCCTTCTAAGAAGTTCTTTTATCACAGGCTGTCACAGGGATTGTGCTTACTGAAAACAACAAACTACTCTCAGGCAGTAGTGATGGAACTGTTCATGTTTGGGACTGCCTGACAGCGAAATGTGCTCATATAAATGTTGGTGCTGAAGTTGGTTCAATTATTAGTGTGGGCGCTTGGGTGTTTGTTGGCATGCCTAGTGTTGTTAAGGTTAGCTCTGACCAGAATTTTTTTTTTTGCTTTTTTTTTTTTGGTTTTGCTCTCGTTACTGTTTTCATGTTAGTTTTGGTTCAGCAGCATACTCAATCTGGCATGTGATGTTGTTACAGGTGTGGAATACCGGGTGAGGTGCTGAATACAATCTTGATGGACCTGCTGGCCAAGTCTATGCCATGGCAGTAACAACGACTGACAAGTTTTTTGCTGGAGGCCAGGTAATCATTTTCTTTGTATTTCAGCTTTCTTTTCTGTAAATTTCTAATCTTTTAGTTGTTTTAACTTGGCCTCTTCCGGTTTAATTTTTGTTCTTAAGCTAATATTTCTGCTATTTTGTAATCATTTTAGAAGTAACGGATCAATTATGTACAAAGTGATTTCTTTTTTGTATTGGGATTTAGGGTCGTACTTGCACTATCTTTTCTTCGTAGATTCATGCAGGGATGTTACTCTTTTTATTGCCAATTGCTTTTCGCATCATTCATCTAAAGCACATTTCTATTGGAATTATGGCATTCTAAATAATTTCTTCTCACCACAGGATGGTGTTATTTTGGTATGGAAAGGCAGTTGGAACTGCATCTCTTAAAGGTCACACCCCTGATGTTGTATCCCTAGTCATTGGAGGCGACAACTTGTACTCTGGTTCCAAGGACCATACAATAAGGGTAAGTGTCTGTCGCCATCTCTGTTTTTGCTTAGTAGGTATTTGATGGGATGTGTTAGTTTTTTACAATCACTGGTGTTCTATTATCTGTCTCTTCTGTTGTGTTATCTTCTCTACAAAGTTAAACCAAATGTCAGGCCCTTTGTTTATTGCGAGGAGGGACCATGTGGTTCCAGTGTTTTTACTGTGTGGTTCCTTGACCTGAGTGTCTGAGTTCGGCTGTGTGAGATATTTTGATTTGTTTGTTTGACTTTATGCCGATGTACATTGTTTGTTTCTTTTATCAAGCTTTTGAGTTTCTCTGTTTCTTGTTATAGGTTTGGGATCATGAAAGTTTGCAGTGTATCAACTGGAGGGTCATACCGATACTGTGACATCTCTCATCTTTTGTGAGACATATTTGCTGTCATGTTCTTTGGATCGCACAATAAAGGCTTGGCCGACTTCTAAAGAAGGCAACTTGGATGTTGTCTATATACACAATGAAGAACATGTAATTTCTTTAACCACCACAATCATTTTTGGTGTAGTTTTGCACTTATGTTGCTTGGCATCCCCCCCCCCCCCCGGGTTCCCTCCTTTTTCTCTCTTTTTTTCTTTTGGGCATCGGTTACTCGTAGTTGTTGTAGTGCGGTAGATGTACTACGCTGCACTAGTCATAGTGAACTTTGTAGCAATAGCAAATGGTTGAGGGATATGCTACCATGCCATGTTAATTCTGTGCACAGAGTTAGACCTAATTTCATGCCATGTTTTCCATGTACCAGGGTGTTCTTGCACTTAGCCGGATGACTGATGCAGAAGACAAGCACTTGCTCTATTGCTCCTATAGTGACAATTCTGTCCAGATATATGGATTGCCATCGTGAGTATACCTTCCATTTCATGAATTACAATTTCCTTTTGTACGAAATCTTTCTTCTTTCTTCCCTGCTGGCAATGGCTAATATTTACTGCTACTTTTGTAGATTCGCTGACAGGGGCAGGCTTTTATCAAAACATGAAGTTAGGTCAATGCAAACTGCTCCTCGTGGACACGGAGTCCTTTTCATTGGGGATCAATCTGGTTTGGTGACAGTGTGGAAGGTGAAGCCAGTGCGTTAGGAAAAGAGTAGAAGTTGAAACAATATAAACATTTAATTCCTGTACGTTTTGCATGCATTCATTTGGTTAGGTTGCATTCACGTACATTTTTCTTGCATGCATTAGGTTAGGTTGCATACATTTTGTCTGTCTAATTCATGCTATTACATTTTCGTTTTCTAAAAAAAAAATTAAAAAAATCCTTTTTGAGATGATTAACATGAATAAGATCTTTAAGCATGCGAGTTTTAAACATTTCTTGAACTCATTACTTCTTCAAAATGCGATTTGAAATAAGTGCATGTTGAATTATAAAGGTGTTTGATAGAAGTACGCTGAATGATTTGTGTAATACACAAATCACATTGCACACCATTATTCTTAACTTAAGCTTGAACACGTGTGAGACTTGGGAGGCAATCACAAGTGTGATGAAATCTGACCTTAGGATTGAATTGACCTTTGACTAGCCGATCTTAATTCAAAAATTCCTCAAAAAGATCCAAAAACAAGGGTAAAAAAAGATAAAAAAAAGAAGAAGAAGAAGAACGAGCAAAGAAAGAAAAAAAAAAGCTCAAAGTGGAGAGAAAAATCAGCAATAAAATTGCAAATTTCAGGTCCTAGTGGCGTTGGGTTTGACTTTTAATCCTTAGGAATTATTTCTTTCACACAAGTGGTTTCTTATAGCCTGACCCCGCTCACCAATTTAAGGTAGCCTTCTTGATAATATCTGGTCTCTCACAACACGTATGTACTTATCATACTTTGTACTTCAACTTGAATACTTGCGTGAGGATTCGGGCATGAAATAAATTAGCATTTTATACAAAGTAGTTGAGTTTTCTAAATATCGAGAATTCATGCTAATGGATCAAAATTTATGTTTTTCTCCTCAATTGTTTTATCTCTTATCAGGTTGTAGAATATTTTTTAGTCACGGTACTGTTGGAAAATTTTCTGCAACATTCAGTGCATTTGGCACCACATTTTTTTCTTTTGCATTCACCAATCAAATTCCACATATTTTTTTAATTGCTTGCATGTCATTGCTTCCACTCATTTTGTAATAGTCAAAGGGGTAGTTTAGTATTGTTATAGCTGGTGCAAGTCTGAGTGATTGTTACAACTCAGGGGGTGTCAAACTTCTTTATTGTAATTGGATTAGCGGTTGTAAGTTAACTTTTGTTAGTGGATTTGGTGGCGTAAATCCCGGAGTGGTTTTTTATTTTGAATAATTCTTCAGAAGTTTACCTGACATGTGTGGCTTGGGAGGGCTTCACGGCCTAGGTTTACCATTGTGTTGAACTCAACTCGTGCATATACTGGGTCAGGCCTGTCCGAGCTCGGTGCACGTAAATGGGTGCCCGGATTTCCCTTATTATAAAAAAAAATTCTTCAGAAGTTTTCCAATTGTGCATCTAACCAGTATGGTTTTTTCTTTTGAAGATTTCTTCTAAAGTTTTTCCATTGGTGCACATGCCGGAATGGTTTTTTCTTCTGAAGACTTATTCAAAAAAAATTCACTTTGTCAACAAATATCTGTCTCATGTGTGATTGATATTTACTTTGCCTTCCCTTATGAGTTTATTGTTTAAAGAGTTTAAATCTACAGATATCAATATATGGAGATTTTGTGTGTGTATGCAACATTATCATCAGGCCCCTTGGTGGTCATAGGATGTTTATCTGTTCAGATAATGTCGACCCCATCATGCCCTAGACAGCAAGACTTAGGTATCAGTTCTCTCTTTGATAAGTCTAGAACTAAGTGTTGTTTCAGTTTGCTGAAGTAACTTTCATGTCATTTGGGCGAACTTGTGAGCTTGGTTCTCATGTTAAATTAGCGCCTATGTGGTGGGACAAGAAGGGGTTTGGCAGGAGCGCTGATGGTTAGAACTCTCAAGTGATACACTGCAGCCATTGTTTATACAAATATTATCAGATGGGAAGACAGAGCAAATCCCAGATGTGGTTGCCAGGTTGTAGGTGGGTATTGTGAGTTGGGCGTTTTCAATTATCTGGCCTAGTTAAGTGATGTTATAGTTATTGGTCCCTTGGTGATCATAGGATGTTTGTAGGGCTGTTCAACCTCTGCCAAATTCGGCATCTTCACCGGATAGGCCAGTTTTCAAATATTAGCCACATGTACCGTTAAGGACAAAAATCGGCCTTTAGCGGTGACAGTTTTAGCGGTGGCGGTTCCGGTTAACCTACATTTATATTGAGCCATTTTTTTTAACATTTTACGCTAGTCATAAAACTTGCAATAGCCTAAAACTCTGATATGAAAATTCTCCAGACATGAGGCAATAGCCTAAAACTCTGCTGTCGAATGCCTTCTAATAAAAAATGTATAAACTTGCAAACACAAACAAACAATATCTCCTTGATGTTATATTTGATGTTTCAACTAATTCAAATTTCAAAATGCAGGGGATTTTGTTATTATAGGGCATGAAATTTGTGGTTGCTCGGAAATGACACTGTGATTGAAAGTGAAAGCTTTATGAAAAATTGCAACAAGAAAAAATAAAAAAAAAGGAGAAAGGTGACAGAAAAGATGATTTTCATAGGAATATTGGGCGGAACTTGGATTTGGATTTTGCAAAAAGGAAAAGGCAACAGGAATAAAAGGCAAAATGAAAGATAGAGTGAGTCTGGGAGGGAGAGAGAAAGAGAGGAAAATTGGAAATCAGGGCAAGATACTTGCTGCCTGGGCGCAAGAGGGGGGAGAGAGAGGGGGGGGGGGGGCAGGGGACGGGGGTGATTGTCGAAGAAATGGGAGGCATGGGTGATTTTTGCAGAGAAAATGAGAGGTCATAACGGGATCCCGATTTTACCGGTACCCGGGAATCCGGTGCCGAGTAAACCGGGAACCTAGAAAATCTCCAGATTTTTCAAAAAAAAGGTCACCGGCATCGGTTAGATCGGGTACTGGGAACCCGATGCCCGTGTCACTGAATTTTACCGGTGACTTTGAATAACCCTAGATCTTTGTCTGTTTAGATACAGTCTACCCCATCATGCCCTAGATAGCAAGACACCATAGGCCTTGTTAGTTTCATGCATTTTCCGTAACCCCAGGCCTCCCGTACCCTTGGGTTGGCAGATGGTGTCCCAAGCACAAGGTGCGAAATATTCTTCATTTTCTAAGAAGAAGCCCCACCAGAAATCTTTAAGAAATTTGTGACACCAACCTTTAGGGAGGGAAAACGCAGACATACAATACACCAGCATAGCCATCGCGGACGAATTTCATATCAGCTCGGCCAATCAAATACGCAAGTGGTAATTCTGCAGATCATGGGAGAATATCGACCAGCACCTTCCTTTCCTTGTTCAGGGAACTTTCCACTTAATTCTTCCGGCATGTTTTGTTTTTCTTTTAATTAAGAAGCCCTGGGCAGTAAAAGAATGATTTTCTTTTAATTGTTTTTATTCTTTTTTTTTTGTTTATAACGAGGGATAAAATGCGTACAACTCCTGCGTGCATAATTTAAGTCACGCCGGCAGCTGACCAATCGTACCCCTATTCAATTCATTCAGACTTCATAATCATGTTTACTATTTCTCCTGCTCCTACGTGTTTTACTATTTCCACACGTACGGCTTAATACTAATTGATAAGAATGTACAACAGTAATAACATTCTATGATTAATCAAATAATGTCCAATACCACACGCTATATATCCTAGGTATATATGTACCAGTTGAAATGAAGTGGTGCTGTTTAGAACAAAGAAAAAATGGAATCTCCCACGGGAAATTAATGCTTAACCTACTCCAGATCCAATAGGAACTCACTAGGTACTTGATGCCTCGATCATAAGGTAATCATATACACAACAGTATATAACACATGCAGCATATATACAATAGTACATATATTTTTCTTATTTTAGAAAAAGTTTAAAGTCATGACATGACAGATCTCTAGCTAGTAGTTCAAAGAAATTGATTAGGATTATTTGTAATTATATGATGTAATCTAGAAATAGAAGACATAGTAAGTGGACATTACACTATTATTGTCTATATAAAGTTTCGAACAATATGGATCTTACAATATAGTTCACATGTTTTGTCTAGCTATCTCTCTCTAAATTGTATCATATAATTTGATCAAAAATTAAAGAGGTAGCTAATATGATGTATTTGTTTGAGAGTAATTTAACATACTAAATGTGAATATAGGAAACTATACTTCAATTTCGTGGCAGTTAAAACGAAACTACGAATATCTGACCAAGTACTTAATTTTAATTTTCCTGCTTGGACACAAGCAAGAAATTACGTTGCTAATGAACTCAAAATTTGTTCCTCAGCTGGACGACACGCGTCAATTTAAGAGATCCGCATGCTAGATTTGCATGATTATAGATCTTGACGAGTCCCGGACCGAGTTTTCTATTAGAGATTCCAGAAGTCATACTACTTTAGATTTGAATTGCTGAAAATTCTACGTGCTCCACAACCTAGAAAATCACCCATTTTTCTTTTGCCACAATAAAAATATAAATATAAATAAAACCGAAGTTAATCTGTCCTTCTAGAGGAGTAGTGAAGCACCGAAGAAAAGCTAATCAGAGTGAGGGGGGGGGGATACCCAGCTAAAACAACCCATTAGAGTCGGTCCATAAATAATCTTCCCAAATACATAGCCAGAAAGCCTACGTACAAGCATATTTTAGTAGAATTTTACATCAAACCAGTCAATGGGCCAAGGGAATATAGAAACACATAGCCAAGGATGTACGACACCGCATATTTCAAAAATATAGCGAGACCACATGACAGCGACTCAACCCATCGATACTCGGGGACAGTGTCAATCATCAACCCGGCCATCACTTTTTTAAACCAACCATGCTGGTGTGACGACCCAGTCACAAGGGAAACACAATCCGCACAGCAACGCGTGGGCCGGAAGAGACTAGCCATGGCCTTCTTCTCACCGTGATTGTTTTTTTTTTTTTGCCGCAAACGCATGAAGCCGCAGGACGAACAATATTTCTTTTTCTTTCTCTTTTTCTTTTTGGGCATGAAAAAGCTTCGAACGACACTACTTACATTTCATCGCAACTAAAACAACAGTAATGCGTTTTGTTGCTCGACATCCTTTGGAACTTTAATATTGTGCGTGACCCACAAAGGAAACAACGTAAGAAAGTAGCTCAAATCCGTCAACAACATAAGGGACAGGGTGAGCTTTCTTTCTTACCACTTTATGAGAAAAAACCTTAATTATAAATACACAATATCATCTACTGGCCGTACTGCCCACAATTTTGCCCTCAACTGGGTCAAACACACGTGACACGTGCTCTGTTAGCGCTTTTCTGATGTTCACACTTCATACTGCTACCTTTTTAAGAAAAATAAATTAATCCTCCCTCTACAAAAATAAAAAATAAAAATCCTAATTAATAGCTAGCATAAACGAAAAAATAAAGCCCTTAAAAGGAATTCTTGATGACTAAATTATCACTAGGTATATTAATATTTATATCGGATCATTAATAAGGCTGCCACTATAATATCGAATAATATTAACAAGATTTCACTCTAATTTACCATACGGCGCCGTTTTGTAGTTGATTACCTTTACTACGGATTCGCCCCGAGGCAAAAGGCAATAACGAGATGAAAAAAGATCATATAATATGAACATAACTTTAACGTACGACTACGACTGAGATATACATGAAACAGTCACGCTTGCCGCAATTAGTTAGAGCTAGCGTCAGTCCAAAAAGAGCGTACGAACGTAACGAGCCAATTGCCCCATTAAGGAAACCACGGCAAAAGCAAAAGAGTGACCGTTTCAGCGATCCCAAGCTAATAACAAAAACTATATTAACGTGTTTGAAGGTTTTAACTGTTCCAAATAAGCGAAAAGCGTCAATATATTCAAAGATGTTTACTCTTTTTGCTCTCTTGAATGCCTCGCAGTTTCTTTAGGTCCAAATCTAACTTTGGAATTCTCCCTTGAAATTCAAACCGCAAAACATTTCGGTCGTTAATCAAAGAGCCTATATAAACACCCAGCTTCGATTGTCCCGATCGAATATAGATCTCTCATCCAACATCTACGAACAAATACGACTTGAAAGCAAAATTCCTCTTTGAAACATCACAGAACCCCAATAGCTAGCTTCTTGAAGGAGCCATGCAGCAGAACGCATCAGCTTTGGCCAAGAGCTTTGCTCGTAAAGTCCTTAATCCGGCCCGGAGCCAAATCCAAGCAGTCTCAAGCCCATGCGGCGTGTTCATAAGCCACCGGGGGATTGATACAAGGAGAAACCTTGCCGGGTTGCTCCACGACCACCTTGCAAGGCTGAGACTTGGGCCGTTCCTCGACTGCCGAAACATGAAACCTGGGGATAGGTTGTACGAAAAGATTGATGCTGCAATTCGAGATTGTAATCTCGGTATTGCACTGTTCTCTCCCCGGTATTGTGAGTCCTACTTTTGCCTCCGGGAACTGGCTAGCCTAATGGAATCCAACAAAAGAGTTATACCCATCTTTTGTGACGTGAAACCCTCCCAGCTTCGGGTTAAGAACAATTTAACCTCTTCAGCGAAGGAGCTCCAGAGGTTCAGCTGGGCTCTTGAAGAAGCTAAATATACAGTTGGACTTTCTTTTGATTCGCTAAGAGGGTACAGTTCTATTCTTCCTCTCTATTGTTTGATTGATCATTTTAATCAACTGAACAAATACTTCACATATTCTGATAATTGGCTGGTTGGAAAATATTATTTCTAACGTAGTTTCGCTCTTTTTTTGTGGTTTTCAGGAACTGGTCAGAGTTCCTAGAAAGTGCTTCGGATGCAGTCATCAAGAATTTACTGGAGATAGATCACGATCTATTGGAGAAGAGTCTTAAACAACATATGCTGAAGCATAATTCGCTTTGTTTACCCCAAAGAGTACACCGAGAGATTGAAACTTACTAGAAGATATTGGGATTAAACGACCAACTATATGGTTCTAAACTTGAATAGAAATACAAAATGCTAAAATTTGGTAATCTGATTGTTAATTATATATGTTCAAAACATCTAAAAATCTTGCTATACATATGGTATGGTCCGTGGATTCAGAAAAGGTTTAACATTTTAATCCTTTGTATAGTAAACATAGGACCATTGAAGTCTAATAATCCTTCCTTCCTTCCTTTTTCTAATTATTTCTTTATTTTTTGTAACATGTCATTTCTGATCAATGCTGATAAAGTCGATATTTATAATGTAAATCGCAGTGAAGAAGCTATAAAGATGGGGTTGTTTTCTTATGATTTATTGTCCAATTTATTGATCATAAGTTGTTTATAGATGTATTCCAAATGTAGATCGACATTCTTGGTGATCTTTTGTAACAAATTCAAGCTAGTTAAATTGGTCGTTGTTTCTCCATTTTATACTCTCTCTCTCTCTCTCTCTCTAAAGGTAACAGTCGACGTACATAAGAATTGAAGTTTGTCGTATCTTGATACAGGCCGACGTGGCGCCTCCCACATGTTTGACAAATTAACCAAAGTACTGGACACGTGACGCTCCAATGAACGCGTGCAGTTGGAAATGGAACTGCATCGCACACACCCTGGCCTCTCGAAGTTATAGCAAATCTAGTGAGAAACAGTTTGTAACTTTCCATGGAAGTATGTGGTTATTTCATCTGTTTTCTGTACAAATTAAATCGAATTATAGTCTACCTTCTGTCTGTGGCCTGTCGCCGACTGTGCCGCAAGGTTTAGCAGGCCACGTGATTGCAATTGTAAATTGCTATACATGTTCGATGAAATTATACGTACCGAAAATGTTGTGAAGTACTGGTAAAGCACGGGGTATGTTAGAACCCCTAACCCTCGCTTTAAGTCCACATATTTCGGCCGAAAAGGAAAAGGAAACCTTCATATCTTTTGAGCCAAACAAATACCAATAGCTTCTTGAAGCAGCCATGCAGCATTAAATGGGTTTGGCGAAGAGCTTTGCTCGTAGAATCCTTGGTTCCCACCACCGATTCCATACAATATCACGTCCATGTGACGTATTCATAAACCACCGGGGGATCGATACGAAGAAACAAATTTCCGGGTTGCTGCACGACCGCCTTTCCGGGTTGGGGCTTACGCCTTTCCTCGACTGCCGAAGCATGAAACCTGGGGACAAGTTGTTCGACAAGATCGACGCAGCTATTCGAGATTGCAAGGTTGGTGTTGCCGTATTCTCCCCCAGGTATTGTGATTCCTACTTTTGTCTCTATGAGCTTGCTCTTCTTGTGGAATGCAAGAAAAGGGTTGTGCCCATCTTTTGTGATGTGAAACCGTCCCAGCTCCGGCTTGTGGACAACGGAACTTGTCCAGAGAAAGAACTACAGAGATTTGGCCGGGCAATTGAAGAAGCTGCTACAAATACCGTTGGACTTACCTTTGATTCGCTAAGAAGGTACATTTCCATTCTCGTTTCCTATTTATTATTTGGATTGGTCCTTAATTTGAACTATATATAAACAAAATTTCCCCATATCTTGTTATCTATTTGTAGAAAATCCCTAATATGTGTTATCTTTTTTCGGTTTTCAGTGATTGGTCAGAGTTCCTAATAAGTGCTTCGGATGCAATCGTAAAGAATCTACTCGAGGTTGATGAGGAGCGGTTGGAGAAGAGTCTTACGCCTCCTGTGTTTCAGAATAATTCGTTTCTAATGGCAGACAAAGTAAATCGGGAGATTGCTCGTTGTTAGCTACCAACATCGAACCATCTGTTCGTCATCTTACAGCTTCTATTTTTTGTTTGTAAGGTTGGCTCGAAATGTTTGGGTTGGTCCTACAGTTACTGGCATGGTGTTTTGTATATAAGGGTGTAAGGGGAAAGTCCAGGCCGATTAATTGGTTGTTTTGTATATATTCACAGTCGCAATAGAATTCACTTGCACATAAGAAAATGTTTATGTTGCTATATGCATTACCAAAATAGAGAGGAATGACATATAGTTTTATTACTAAATCAAGCTCTTTCTCTCTCTCTCTACCACACGCACGCGCGTACACATGACCTATGTACTATACGACGTACATGATTCCTAAAACGGGGGGTGTGGGCCAAAAATGGAAAAGGCTTTCCAGGCAGCTCGGAGAACTAATCCCGGAACTTACCGGCCGATAGCTAGCATTGCTCGCAGATTCAGTACATCCGCCTTGACAGTAAGATAGTCTAGCTAGTCATGTATGAAATATTGGTGTATTTTCAAGGAGCTAGCTTCCGACATAAGTCTACCAAGTGAGAGGTTGGCGGCCGGCCAGTCTAACTAAACGAGTAAGCGTACGATTCTATTGGTTCCATGTGACCCTATAATCGATCAACATGTTTTTTGGCGGAGACTAATACTACAGAAGCGAATCATTGCTAGTTCGAAAACGAGAGGTTGACATCAAATGATATGTCGGCGCACGTACACTCATGGTCCTAGGTCGTTAGACGTTAAAGTTCTTCTCGTATTAGACAAATCGGTTACAAAATACGACGTACATGCATGTACCCTGATGAATATTGTAGCATGACATGAAGCACGTCGAGCATTCGGGAGAAATAAATTTTATAAACCGAAAATACTTCGAAATTCACAAATACCCCTCGATATGTTATTCCAAATCTAGTGAGAAACAATTCCATGAATAAAAAAACACATGTATTTATATCTTCGATATATATATATAAATACATGCGCATATATAGAGGGACGAAGCTAGAAAGTTATGTCATGGCCGGCTATTTTTTTTTAAGCTGTGACGTATGATGGGGCGCTAATGAAAAACAGTATAAAACTCTCGTGCATTTTGTCTCATTTTAATATTTTGGGAATCCATAATATTGTCATTTATTAATTAGAAGTTAATATTTCGAATAACATATATGATCAATAATATAATCCCAAAAAATACCAATTATCATTATATAAAATTTTCGGGTCCTTCAGAGCCGGCCATATGCACGGGCATGTCGCCAACACTTGGTGCTGTGCCTCTATATATACAGTAAATAATAATATTGTTTCCTTTGTTTTGCTGTAAAATTTAAATTATAGGTTAGTTCACAATGTTTTATTTAGTGGTTGAATTAATTGTGCATCAGTCAGCCTGTAAATTAAAGCGTGAAGTTCAAGCAAGGAGAGAGGTATCTTGATCATACCATTTCCATGAATGTTCAAGAGAGTTATATGGAAAATGCTAAGAAGGAGGCATTGGAATCTCCGGTTTTCGAAAATCCTACATAGATATAAATGTCCAAAAACCGTCCTCCACTACGTCAAATTATAGTAGGTTATAGATTGCTCCAAATTCGATTTGAATTGTCTATTCCAGCGTGCATGCATCATTAAAAGAAGAAGCAATGCATGGTAATTTCCATGTATATAGAGCGTTTGTTTGTCAGAAGGGAAAAAGAAAAAACAAATGGGAAAGAAAGGTATTCGCCGAGATAAAAGCTGCATGTATACATGTGATTTTACGTGTGAGAGATCCAAATGGGAAACACGGCGAATGAAGGTTTTAGACTTATACTACACCTCCACTGACGTACCCCGCCATTTACGCAAGGCCAGAAGTACAACAAAGAAAACCGTAGAAATCAGCGCTGACCTGGCCTTTGACTGAATGCAGCCGCAAATCTCATGCCTGTCTTTTCCGTATTCGACCGATTAAATATGTCGATCTTACCGACTCGTCGTGATTTCTTCAGTCATACCAAATCCGAGTACCACTTCTTAGTCGAATCCTCCTTTTAATTCTGACATGTTTTTGTTTGTTATATCTTTGTTTTCCTTACTTAATGATCAATGGCGCGCAGTTCGCACGTTAATCTTGTCTGGCCTCTTCAAATGACATATATAAGACTAGTCTCATAAAGAGATGCAGGGAAAATCTTGAATAGTACTATAAAAACACGCAAGGAATTCTTGAATTTTGAAACGACTTTAGTAAAAAAAAAAAAAAAACATTCTCTGTGAAGTTTAGAAGTTGTTTTAGAGTTTTATGTATTGGATGACTTCGACTTTCAAGCCAAAAACACCAACCTATTTAAACATACTTTTTGATAAAGCTGGGAAGTTGTAACTAACGGCCATCTTATTAACTTTTTGACCCTAGACCTTGCAAGTCACGATCAATTTTTGTTGGATTTAGCTTGATTTAGTTGGCCGAGTGAAAAATGTAAGTTAAAATGCCCAACCTTATAACAAGGCAGTTGTACCTATCTCATACTTATAGCGCCATTGTTATTATATCGAATCGGTATTCTCGACAATTTACAATCCAATTTAAAAAAAAGATAGACATAACATACGAATAATGTAACATTTAATATTATTAGCGCTGCAAAAGTGGGTCCTAAAATAATCAGTGGGTGTTGTGTGTTTCTCTTTTGGAATTGGACTATATAGAAAGGACCCTACGTACGTAGCTTGTGCCAAACGTCTGTCCAACAGGAATTTTTAGTTCTGTATGCAATATGTGTGTCCTTAGTTAATTAAATGATCATTTTTAATCTGTATCTCTCGCGAAGTATATGTATATAATTTCTCGTTTTAATTTTCAGTTTTGATAATTCCCTTGACTTTCTTTATAAAAATGGTCTTTCAGTAGATGGCAACCTTTACATAAAAAATGGCCTTGGCCTTTCATGTAATGAAGCGTTGGAGCAGCAGTATTCTTTTGTTTACATGCATTGAACGTCTTTCGATCTCTGGTTGGTTTAGACCAATCACTATATATGTGACACCGTATAGATGAAGTTATACTTTTCCGAGGATGACTTTGAACCTTTGTTGTGACACTCGTTTTTCAAAGTATTATCGCCTTCTTCATTATTTTATCTTTACTAATTATAAATTAAGTGCAACATCGATCTTAAGGTTCTTTATGTCAGTAATTTACTAATGCTATATTAACGCACAGATTTTCCTATTAAATCTACTATATTAAAAACGCCTTTGAACCGTTTTCCCCTTAATTAGAAAAATCAAAGAAGCTTCCTCATTTGTCTCCTCGTTACTTACTACTACCAACCATAATATTGTAAGTAGAGAATAAACGCAAGGTAAGTGGAAAAAGATTGAGATTCTCTTTAATTTGTTGTTCGGATTAAAGGTTTAATTTAAAAATAGATAAATATAACAAGTATTAAATGATGTAGGCCTCACATTATTTAATAATTAATTAGGACATTATTGAATATTATAGAGTTGAGGACTATGTCTATTTTTAACTATCTAATTTAAATAACAAATTGAATACCATTTTCTTAGAGAATATAATTATATATATAGGTATATAATTATATTCTCTAAGATATAATTAAACTAAAATATTACTTTCTTTTGGGAACCAAACAAAATGGTATGGCCCCGTACAAGACGGACCAACAAACAACATTGAACCCCCCAAAAAAAAGACCCCGATTCAACTCGCGATGTTACGTATTATGAGGACCATGAACCTGGCGAAGAAGGTTAGAATTCGAGCTGAAACGGGCCACAAGATCGACTCGGTTCGTGAACTGCCAAAAAGAAAATTAGTGCTAAAAAAGAATAAGGCCCAAAAACAAGACAAATGGGCTAAAAACTGAGCCAGGCTGAATATAAAAATCTAGTCCCGGATAGCAAGAGTCTACGTGAATCTCTTTCCAGCAGTCTCTAGTGAGCCCGTTTAGTCCGAAAACTGGTTAACCCCAATGTAATGAATGTAGCTTTTGGTTAGACTTTGTCTTCGGATTGAAGAACAATTCTGGATTTTGCCCAAAAGATCGGCTACAGAACATTTTTGTTCATCTCTCTAATTTAAGAGAGTTTGTTATCATCAACGTACATATCCCAAAAAAAAAAAATAAGCCCCACCATGGTACCATTCTGTCTGTTCCATATATGAAGAAGGGATTTCATGTTAAGGAAAAAAATTCAATACGTTGCTAAGAAGATTAGGTCGACTGACCAGATTGCTTACCACACCTATTGAATCGACTTCTAAATGAGCAGATTTTTGAGTGAGATGTATAACTATAACGACCCGCGCCACCCGCTGATCAGTTCTTGCATGGGCTTTGTGTTTTGTTGTTTAGCAAACGTAGGAAACTGCACTCCAAAACACGCAAAATATGTTTTGAGAAAGCACGAGAGACATCTGTCTTTGCGTCTTCCTTGGCAGTTACGGAGAGTTCTACTCAAGTTCATGGAGAAAGACAGCAAGGAAACTGAGACGGAGAAGATGGAAATCCATACAGTGACAGAGGATGCACAAGTAAATCCCACGTTTATGAAAGCCACTCTACCCGTTATCTTGAAGGTACTGCAATCTTGTTATCATCTCTGTCTTTGTGCAATGTTCTCCATGTCAAGGATTTCCTCTTGATTGAGACTTGTTTGCTTAGAGAAAATTCTGGATTGGTTCTGTTTGTTTCTTGTTTGTGTTTTTTTTTTCTTTCCCTTTTTGTCTATTTTAGTTGTTCATGGAAGAATGTTCAATGGAGTGTTTATGTACTGAGTGTCTCAGTTGGATCAGTCTCTTTGCCTTCAATTCGCTCCAAAATAGAAATGCTCATATCATCTACTCAAATCTTCCGTGAAGGTCAGGAGAAAGGGAAAGGGGAAAGAAGAGTCACCTTTATGTCTGTAAATTTGTGCTTGTGTATGTCAAATGGTAGTTGATAGAGATCCAATAAAACAGTGTTCATTCTTCGATTGAGATGGATATTTCCTGCTCTCATTTACTCTGATGCTCATTTTCTTATCAATGGACACTTTGTATCTTGTATTTGGGCATCATTTCCAAGAAAAACACAGCAGGAAAATTCTGTTCTTCACTCTTTTATAGAGGCTTTCTCGACTAGTTTAGCACTACTTTTTTCCAGATGGTGATGAATGAGAAATTCTACCTCGCTAAGCAAATCCAGTTCTAAATTTACAGTTGAGAACATATTTTCATACTACGCTTACTTATTGCAGTTTGAAGATATTGAGCATAAAATAAAGATCAAGAAAGGAGCTCTGCTCAAAAGATACACCAAGTCTGAGGAGAAACTGATCTTAAAAGGCATCACTGGCACTGTCTTACCGGGTATGGATTCCCTCCGAAGGCATCACTGGCACTATCTTACCGGGTTGTTCTATTCATTAAATGATGTGTACTTATAATAACCGTTGATTTGTTTCTTTTTTAATCTGGACCATGCTTTTAGTAGCCTTTGGAAATCCCTCCTTCGGAGGGAATCCCTTCCCCTGTCTTACCTGGTGAGTTGTTAGCCATATTAGGCCCTTCTGGCTGCGGAAAAACAACTCTCCTAACTGGTTTGGGAGGCCGACTGACTGGAGTAACTGGTGGAAGCATAACCTACAATGGCAAACCCTTCTCTGTTACAATGAAGCGAAACATCGGATTTGTAGCACAGCATGATGTGTTCTATCCCTACCTCTCTGTCACTGAAACTTTAGTCTTCACTGCTCTCCTCCAGTTTCCTAATAGTTTCACAGGCTGAAACCGTAATCGATCAACTTGGCCTAAAGAAGTGCGAGAACACGATGATTGGAGGCCAATATTTGAGAGGCGTTTCAGGGGGAGAAAGGAAGAGGGTCAGTATTGGGCAAGAACTGCTTATGAATCCAAGTCTGTTGTTTCTCGATGAGCCCACTACTGGCCTCGACTCAACAGCAGCTAAGCGAATTGTGCTGACTTTATGGGAATTAGCCAAAGGTGGACGGACAGTGGTAATGACTATACACCAGCCTTCTAGTAGGCTGTTTTACATGTTCCATAAGGTATTATTATTATCAGAAGGCAGTAGTCTTTATTTTGGGAAGGGGAATGTGTCATGGAGTACTTCTCCAGCTTAGGACATGCTCCATTGATAGATATGAATCCTTCAGATTTTTTGCTAGACCTTGCAAACGGTAAGCATTATTCCTCTATTGTTAGCATTGCAGGAGATCTCATACATGTTTACATGTTGAGTAGTCGCCTTATTGACCCTATAGCTTGGGATATGCAGTTATGTGTTCTGGTGATTCGCAGGAGGACCAAGCTGCCATAAAGCAAGCTTTAGTATCGACATATGAGAGTAATCTTGCAAAGAAAGTGAAAGCAGAGCTTCAACAATCTGACGACTTTCATGGTACATCAGAACATAAGGAGTTTGGCAGATGGAGCACGACTTGGTGGCAGCAATTCTCCGTGTTGCTTAGAAGGGGTGCGAAATGTTGAGGCAATTATTTTGGCATGCCCACGTGACCATTTTTATTTAGGGGCCCTTTAGTATTTTTCGGTTGTCTCTAGAAGGAGAAAAGCAAGTGTTGTACCGCTGGTTATAAAGAAAGTCTCATTAAGGGCAATCTGGTCTTTTCCTATGATTCTAGAAGAAGCTAGAAAGTTGCAGAATGTGTTTTGGCCTCTTACGGATATAAAAACCAGATCTGAAACGGGGAGCAGAGGGCTTTTACGCAATATTCAGAGATTTGACTTTCAAGATTCGGTGAACTCCAAGATTGGAAGAGCTCGTGAGTGCTGATCTGATCTGTCTCCTACGTGATGATGGAGAGCTGATTTCGTGAAGAGCTTGGTGTGTTGATTGATTGGAAGATAAAGAATTAGAAGATCACCGGAGTTTTCCCCCAATTCGATTTTGTGAAGACTGGAGATTCAGAGGTTCTGAATCAGTGAGGCTGAAGGTTTCAGCCTTGGCCCTAGATTGCACAAGGTTTGTGTGAGGAGATCTATTGTCGTTCAGTGATCGTGGCTTCCGTGTTGAACATAGAGGTTCTATGTTCGAGTGGTATTTCTGTTTGGTAAACCGAGTTTTATTCAAGGGTTGTTGTTAGGCTAGGTTAGTCTTCAATAAATCACTTTGTAATCTTTGGAAGCTAGTGGATTCGAACGGCCTACGGGCCCGGAGAGTTTCTCTCCTTAAGGACGTTCCTTAGGGAGTTTCTCTTCGTAACCATTTCCGGTGTTACATGTTTATCATATTTCTTGCTTTGATTAATTGCTATTTGACTAACCAAGTGTTTTCTTTGTGTTGTGAGTATTCAACTGTGATATTTGGTAGATATACTCACTGATTCGGTTGGTAAGTATTCTTTGTGATTTTCTGGTTTAAGGTTTATATAAGCAATTGATTGTGGTTCGATTATATGAAGTAAATCTGAAAAATCATGTTTCTGTCAAGTGCAGTTACTTCGGAGTCACTTGAAGTTTCTTCTGTTATCTCTGTTTTTCATATTTGTGAATTTACTGTGTATCTGTACTTTGTGCATATCTGATTTGTAATTAGGTAGTTGAACCTTGTTAAAGATTGATTGTGTTTAAATTTCAAAGAATAGGTTGTGGATTGAAAAAGAAAATTGCTATTGGATAATTTTTTTTTAATATACCTATTCACCCCCCCTCTAGGTATTTTCCGCATATTTGGGTCTAAAATCGGGTTGTTTACGAAAGAAAGGAGGCACGAGTCCTTTACAGCCATCAAAGTTGGTCGGATATTGGTTGTTGCTGTCTTTGCAGGTCTTTTATGGTGGTAGTCAAGTCCTGCTAACATACAAGATCGGGTATCTGATAAAATCCATTTCCCCTGCCCATTTTGAACATATTATTTATGGTGTGGCTTTTCCTTCATAAACATTGATTCCCTGTATTTCATCTTGACAAGGATTTTTGTATGGTCGTTTATCTGCTTGATGTAGGTTGGACTCATTTTCTTCTATAATCAATTTTGGGGAACGGTACCTCTCCACCAGGCTATTTATAGATTTCCTCTTCAGCGCAAGATGCTCATAAAGGAAAGATCTTCTGGCATGTATAGGCTGTCAGCTTACTTTGTGGCCAGAATTGTTGCTGATCTTCCACTGGAGTTAACCCTACCAACCCTCTTTGTCACCATTACCTATTGGATGGCAGGGCTGAAAGACACTGCGATAAACTTCTTCCACACCTTATTTGTTGTTCTATTCAATGTTTTGGTAGAACAAGGCTTGGGCTTGCAATTGGTGCGGTTGTGATGGATCAGAAGTCGGCTACCATTTTGGGATCTGTAATCATCCTCACATTTCTCCTGCTCGGTGGGTACTATGTTCAAAATCTGCCAACTTTCCTATCTTGGGTTAAATATGGATCTCCTAGCCTTTACTCCTACAAGCTCTTGTTGGGGTCTCAATATAATGACACTTATCCATGCGCTTCAAGCGTCACGTACTTGGTGAGGGACTTTCCCAGAGTCAAGTATGTGGGGCTTGACAAGCAAGGTATATCTGTTATCGCACTGTGCATAATGCTTGTGGGGTATAGACTTATAGCATACTTCGCTCTCAGGGTCCGGGAAGTGGGTGTGATAAATAAACGAGCGATACCAACTTCATCTCCCTAACAAAAAGAACTCTATTTGCTTCCCAGAACATATAGCATGATCATAAAATGGCCGTACGTATACCTTTTTGTGGCTTTGACATACTTCTGCTTGAAACTGGAAATGACGAGAGTTAAATGCATTCATGTTGTAAACCTTGGACAAACAAGCAGGCTGGTGTCTCTAAGTCACTTATTTTAAAGCGATATTGTGAGGTGTGTGGGTTAGCCTTTGTTGCTCCGATATCATAAAGAAGGCAACATTGTGATGATGTTTACGAATTGTAATACACGGCAAGTATGAAATAAAAGGAATTGTGACCGTTGAGAAATAAAATGAATACTAGCTGTTGAAGAATCTAAGGAATTCTAGCTGTTACGGGTGAGAAGAATATTGCTCTTCCCATTAGGTAAAGATATTGCTGAATATTCTGGCGTATCTTCAATCTGCACAGTGAAGGAATTGTCGCTAATATTGTTTACCCGAATGTGCGTTGAAGCCATGATTCTATACATTCAGATGAAAAAATGCGATCCTAATACTCACGGCCATCTCAACCCGCTTGTCGCTTGTTCTACGCCTAAACAAAAGCGAGCCAGCATTCTTTATTTTGTGTTTGCGGACCTGAAATATGTTGCTGGGCGCTGTCTGACTCTGTCGTCTCTGATTTCTTCTGCAGACCATATATTTGGCCCCGACATGTGTGCGTGACGCAGCCTGGACGGGGCTGATTGTCAAAGATCTTCGCATGCATGGCCCGGTCTTTGCTGAGCGGTCTGGGCTATAAATATCTGACTTTGAAACACATCAACTTCTTTATCAATTACGTCAAAACTTCAACCCCCAGGGTTCCCCTGTAATCTGCCCTGCCTTACTTTTTCTTCTTCTTTTTTCTTGGTTTCCATTTAAAAGTGCATAATCTGCGAATCCGATATATCGCATAGATAACACGTATAGAATAACCACTCCCACCCAAACAAACAAAACAAAAAAATCCCCAACCAAAAAAACTACAGCCTAACATGGTAACATCTTTCCTTATTCTTTTTCCCAGCTGGGTAAATAAATTGGTGCTTTTATCTTCGTGTGTGTATAGTCTCAATAAATTTCACCTTCATAGTATTTTCTCTCTTTTGATTCAAGTGTACTTATCAATCACCTTTGAGCACTGAGCAGGGGTGAAACTAGCCAACTAGGGAGGCAGATGGGCCATGACCGTCCCCCCTGCAGTTGTTTTGCAATGTTATGATATCAGCAACTTGTTACTTCACCCTTTTCTTGTCTGTGACCTATGTTAGTTGATTTTTCGATTCTATCACTTCTATGAACCTGTTACGTTTCAACATCTATGCAAACCGAGTCAAGAATCCATCATAATTGTCGGCCTTTTGAAAATGGCTAGTCATAAGTTCTTAGACCCTATCTCAGTCTTTTGATTAAGACACCCATTGGCGAGAGCTACGAAGAATCGCTATATCTTCGTTCTAGTTTCTTCCGTTCAGTTTCCTTTTCGTTATGCACAAAATGTGAATGATAAAAACTGCGTACTACTTAATCCAAAAGTTGAAATTATAAGGAACAGGTCGTACTTATCAATTCAGTAAGCAACGAAGACCAATTAGTCAAGTTATTGGCTTAGAGATCCTTGAAAGATTAGAGAAGCATTTCTGGTTCCCACATAATGTTCTACTGTTCTTCAACTATTTGCAGCTTCGTGCACATATTTAGAATCAAGGGTACCTAGATAAATGACAATCGCAAGCAACGATAACACTGTCTAAACATTCAATTTTCTGTTTATACCTTTTTAACTTTCAATTACATCAAGGATTCAGCCATGCACTTATGATCTAGCTTAAAAGGTCACATTCATCAATGTCACTGGAAACATTCCCCTATATATCCGAGCTTGCTCCATTCTTTTCCCAGCAGAAAAAGAACCCCCTGATTCCTGAAAACAAAAAGGAAAAAGCCGGCCATATTTTTTCATATCTCGTGGGGGAAGAAACACCATCATGAACTCACGTTACAGCTTGTGTTTAGTGTGCCTAACAAGCATCAAGTTGGGACGAAATTGCGTCACAGCTCATCTGCAGAATCAACCCCACTTGTAGATGGGTGCCACATGACTACTACGCCTGCAATTTTTGGGATTTTGGCATGTGGGCAGCCCAAGTCATACGCTTGTCATATAGAAGCTAAAGTATATATATAGCTTAAAAAGCATCTGAGTAAATTGTCCCTTCGCAATTATCTTAGGACTGCATTTACAATTGCTGGCCTAACTTGCGTGGTGTTGATGGTGATGGTGCTAATAGCATATTGCAGAGGTGAGAGAATAGATCAGAATGAAAAGTCAAAGTCCATCAATAATTAGGCTTTTCTTATGCCCCACATGTGCTTTTCACTACAACAAATTTGCTCTTTAGTGACGACGAATTTATCAGTGGCGAAACCACTTTCGCCGCTAAAAATACATCTTCAGTGGCAAAATTAAGAGTTCGTCGCTAAATAGTAATCCATCTCGTTCGAACGAGTACAATGTCGTTCGAACCAGTATTAGTGACGAAAATTGTTAAATCGTAACTAAATAAGTCATTAGCAACGAAAATATTTTCGTCGCTAAAAGAATCTAGTTCGAACACATCGTCAAGAACTGGTTCGAACTAAAAATCGCGTTCAAACACGTATTAATGACGAAAACTTCTAAATCGTCACTAAATAAATCTTTAGCGACAAAACTATGTTCGTCACCAAAATAATCTCGTTCGAACGAGAAAAATGAGGTTCGAACGAGTACCCAAATACTGATTCGAACCAAAATATTTAGTTCAGAACACGTAATGTCAAAACTCACCGTTATATATCCCTTTGAAAAAACCATTCCCGAATGCTCCCCATATCTCTCACTTTTAAAAAAACTCTAATAGGTCTCCAACCCTCACAGTCGACAGCCCTCTTCGAGACTATCTCTGTGCTGCCCTCCGATCGCTGCCTTCACCGTCGCTGCCCTCACAGTCGACAATCCCTCCCCTCTTCATCGAAATCTTTAGCCCCTCCTCTTCGTCAAAGCTCCAACCCCTTCCCTCTTAGTCACGCTGCTTCTCTCTCTCTCTCTCTCTCTATTTCTTCTCACCTTGCTATTTTTGTCTCGATTAGGTTTCGATTTACTAACATTTTTTTGTTTGATTTTATTTTCAGTTAGGTTCGGATATTCTAGCGGCGATTTTGAGTTATTTCAAAATTGGTAAGCCCTATTTTGTTGTTGTTTTGTTTTCGTCTTATGTCTTTCATATTATTAATGGGGTTAGATCAATCCAAGAACTGTGGAAGGTTGGGGAACATGTTCTTGAAATCTGAGATTTTTTATTTCGATGATTAGCAAATAGAGTCTGTTGGCTTGCTTTTTTATTTTCCTGTATTCTAGCATTCAAGTGAACAAATGGGTTGATTCTTGCTTTATGAGGAGTCTTATATTTTTAGTTGTTGTATTTTCCTTTGTTGCCTTTGTTGGTTCTATTTGAAGTTGTGATTTCCTTTGTTGCATTTCGAGCATGTGGGTTTTGTAGAAGTTGTGATTTCAAATAGAAATTCATGTAGATTTACGTTCTCTTTGAGTTTGAGTTTGTATTTTTTCCTTGACCATTGTAAGTTTTAAAAATGCAGACCCGTATCTTATGGAACCAGTGTCCTTAAGTACATTTAGACTGCTATTGTTTTGACAAAACTAACATATTTTTCCAGGTATAATGTTGCACTGCGTAGTTGCACTATAGGTGATTCATGTGTAATCCACAATGGAGTTTGCATTGGTCGAGATGGTAAGGCTTGATAACTATCAGCTCGGTTCATTAATTTTAATTGATGAGAGTTTAAGAAAGCATCATATACTTGCATTACTAGGATCTGATCACAACAGATAGCTTGAATCTCAATTCATTCAGGGATAAGTATCACATTTTCATCTTTTTTTTATTAACTGATACGGAACTTGGACATTTGCATACTATAGATACTGATATCCATAGCTAATTACTTATAATAGAAACTAAAATTTTTGTCCTCCACATTCCCCTTCCATTATATAGGTGTTATTTATTGTGATAATCATACTCATTGTTGCCAGAAATCTAGCTTTTGGTATATATCCCTTGTCTTCTGACATTAGGTGACATGTGTTTTATGTGCAGGATTTGGGTTTTTTGTGGATGAGAATGGGAACGTGTTAAAGAAGCCCCAGGTAGGTGATATTATAGGTTTTGACTGAAGTCAACTTCATGTCATCTTTTCTTGCCTTGATTGTTATGCTTTGGATTGGTAATAGTTTTTGACTGAAGTCAACTTCATGTCATCTTTTCTTGGCTTCATGGGCCAAAAGTTTTAATTGATACGCTTCATGAATTTGAAAAACATAGAGCCACATGTTGTTTCAATAGTTCAAGAATACTACTTAAAAAAGATGAATTTGAAAAACATAGAGTCACATGATGTTTCAGTAGTTCATGAATTTATTGCCCCTTAAAAACTTGATCTCTATATGGTTTTTCTGTTTCTGCAATATATTCTACATCGGGTTTAGCTATGAGTTTGCTTGCTATATCCTCTCGATAGTGTTAGATGTTGGAATGTAATTTTGTAGATTTACTTTCTCTTTGAATTTGTGTTTGTTTGTTTGATTTTATCATATTTATTTATTCTTAATTTGTGTTTGTTTTTATTTTATTTTATCATAGTTATAAATTCTTTCCGGAAGAATGTCTTGATAATGAGAATATTTTTATCTTTTGCAGAAAAATTGCCGAAAAAATAAAAGAAACAAAGGAGGAGAAGCCAAGAAAGCAGATGAAATAATTGCCAACAAATATATGTTTCTCTTTTGTATTCATTAAATTCGTTTGTTGTGCTAATTGAACAAGATTTTTCTTATATTTTCCTTGTATTTTGAATAATGGCTATTCAATATATTTCATTTCATATTATTAGTAATGAAGTTATGCAGTTTCTTGTCGTGCCTTATTTAAAATAAAACTAAGACAATAAACTTCAAAATAGCAATTTCAAATGAATAAAAGTAATTTCTCAAGAAATAGTATAAACATTCATGTTCGAACAAGATAAGTAATCGAACATCATAAGGAAACAGTTCGAACCAAAATAAACATTCGAATGAAATTTCTCGTTCGAACAAGAAAATCTGTTCGAACAGGAAATGATGACTATCAAATTTGACAGATTTTTGACGAAATCTTCTCGTTCGAACATATTTGTTTGTTCAAACGAGACTTAGTTCGAACGGAGTTTCTCGTTCGAACAGAAATGCGTAGCGGCGATTTTAAATTTTCGTCGCTGATGACTTTCAGCAACGGCGTTTCGGCGACGAATTAGTGACGAAAATTTTTTGTCCCTGAAGACTTTTAGCGACGAAAATTTTCGCCACTGAAGGCCAAAACTGTTGTAGTGTTTAAAAGCGTATCTGTGTACAACCCAGAACTCGTGACTGCTTACTTATGCCTGTGGAAAATAACATTCAACGAATATCTAGGCCTAAGGCCACCATGAAGTCGATGTCATTTATTTTGCAATTGGCTAGAAACCATTCGAAAAAGAAAACAATGAAAAAAGAAACAGAGTCCTACAACTGCTTTTATATATTCATGAGAAGATCAGAAGAGAGAAGAACATAAAAGAAGATCTTTTTTTTCTCGAAAAACAACCAATGCATTAAAAACTTGTAAACAGAATCAACACAAGACAACCGGAAGAACACAACAAAGAGACAACATAAAGAACACAACCAGCAAGACTCCCGAACAGATCAGAGGAACCACTATAAACTTCATGCAGGGCAGAGGGAGTGGTGGCCGGACATAGTAGACAGAGCTACTAGGACCTGAACAAGCCAGTAAAGCGTCACAAACGGCGTATAGCAAGACCCAACAAAGGGTCGGAAGAGAGCCACAAGGACTCGGATAAACCCACTGAAGGGTCGGACACACAACCACGAAACACAACAAAAAACAAGCCCTAAACAGAGGGGCAGACCCAAACGAGTTTATTTCTGGTCGGAGTAAAACCAGTGGCGGCGGCGCATGAGTGACGGCAGAGGGGATCCGCAGTGGAAAATGAAGCGCAAGGGTCACACATTCCACGCCGGAGAAGAAGAGCTTGCTTCAGGGGGCGGAAAGGCAGCCATGTACGGCAATGGTAGTCGGCGCGTCAAATCCACGCACAACGCGTGGTGCGCTGCATTAATGATTGGAACATAAAAGAAGATCAATTAATGATTGGAACTGGGAATCGTATTGATGCGCGCGCGAGAGGCGCTCCACTATGAAAGGCACACAATGATTGGATCGAAGAGAGGGTTGCACTAAATTCAAGAGCTTATACTGTAATCATGAAAAGCGCCAAACCAGTGAACTCTTCTAATGCTAGATGACATTTATAAAGAGACCCACATTCACATACAAACATTAGTTAATGAGGCTTTGAGAAATGATTCCAACCTGTTCCTTGGATGGTTCTTCTGTTTCTGATCCCTTGTACCTCGATCAAAGAGTGGTGTAATTAAATATGCATTTTAGGTAGTATTGAGCTCAGGAGTGGGAAGAATTCACGTCACAGGAACAACTTTAACATAATTACTCATGTGGCTAATTATCTATACTAAAGTAAACTCCAAGCATATATTAAGTCTTATTTTCATCCCCTTTGAATAAATTAACCTAAACCTAATCATCAAAAAATCAGCTTGGCTGGCGGTGAGATAAATTATGACAGTTATACATCACTCTTCAAGAGTAATGTGAACAACTGCCAAAATTAAGTATATGGTACATAACCCTCATGCTCCATCCCCTCCTTTCGGCTAACATAAAAGGGAAAATTAGGTCTACTGAAGTATCGAGTACAACAGATGATCTCTAGCCAACTGATCCGATGACTCAACCGCCTTTTGGTCACATGGAATACTAAGTTAAGCCTCTCCGTACGTCATTGGCTTGTCTTATTTACTAGTCAGGCTGATTGAAGTTTCTTTCCAGTCATGAAGTACTTTACCTTATAATGCTTCCGTTTCCATAAAGTGGCCGCAATTTGCCCTACAAAGACAAAGCGCCAACTGTGTATGGTGGTGCCAAACTTCATCATCTTCCAAGGATGCTACGCCATTACTTCTCGAACAAATAAAGCAAAAATTAAAGGGTTTGCAGCTCGTTGTCCTGTACGTACTTTCTTAAGCTGTTCGAGAGGATGGTAATGGCGATGGCAGTCAAACACCGAAAGCTGACGGAATATTCTAATAGAAGAGGACACGATTCTCACCAGTTTTCAAATAAATTCCATAATCTGTACAATAGAATATTGCTTTTGTAAATGTGTATACGTATATATATATAATATTATCTTTATGGCTCCTTTTTGTTTGTTTCTTCAATTATCTGTGTGCCGATACGACAGTCCCGGCCCCCCGTTCCAACTTCCATGTATTCACCAATATATCCAAACATACGTAATCTTTTTCTCAATGGCCATAGTCAATTACGTATAATCCTGAAATAATCTTGTATTGATCGCGTGTCACTTTGTTGTTACTTGTACTAATTAATATTGCCCCTACCCGCCTATTTTAGGGAAAGAAATTCAAAATTAATTTTAATCCTTCTTCTACCATGTTTCTCGTTACAGTTCAGAGCCAGTGCATGTGTTGCGGAAATATATGTGTCCATTCATCTTCGAATAAGCCTTATGATCAGCTTGCTTGATCTTCTTTTTGAAGAAATTGCTTTAGACTCTTTAAAATCTTACTTTTAGCAATATATGGCAACAGTCTTGAATCCTGATCTTAGAGCAATGTGAACACAAATAATTTTCCTAATTTGAAATCCACCTTTTCTTAAATTTGAATCCACTTCCTTAAGCAACCAAAAGCATTTGAGGAGTACTAAGCATAAATAATTCTCCTTGGCGATACAACTTTTCTTTTCTATATATACATAATCGGTACGCCTAGATCAAGGGGGAAAAAACAGAATTTACCCATATATATATATATTATCATATGGGTTTCAATTAGTTGGCGTATTGGACTGTATACAATTAAGATCTAACTTATTCTCAAAACGATATATATATGAATGTTAAATTCATTTGATATATTTATTCTCAAAACGATATATATATATATATGAATGTTAAATTCATTTGATATATACATATATGTTAGATCTTAATTGTATACAGTCCAATACGCCAACTAATTGAAACCCATATGATAATTAACGACTCGAACTGTGTTTCAGCCACGGGGCTCCCCCAGGACCCCAGGTAGAGTTGCTGTGGACAAATCCATTGACCATTTCGTACGTGCTAGAAGACATGCATGGCTGCGGTGTGAAAGCACGGAAATAGCATGTTCACACGTGCCAATAACCTCTCTCTCTCTCTTAGGGCATGAAAATCTGTTTTTTGGACAGAGGTGCCTGCTCCATAGGAAAAGCATGACATGAAAAAGCGTGCAGGCAGTTCCAAACCTCGGAGCCCCTCAAAGGCTCAAAACACCTGCCTGTCCCCACCCCCCGCATTTCCTTCGCCTTCTTCTCCGTGTTGTCCCCACACTTTTTCCCAGCACGTGTCAATACCCTTATCCACACGTGTCTTGTGATCATCGAAGCCCTGTTTGGTACTTTCATCAGCGCCTAACCGCCACTCTTCCTCATACCCCACCTCCCTCCATATTATGCCAAAGTATTTGTACCACATCTGATCAAAGATTTCCTTGAAGCCACCACCCGGTACTCATAAAAGAAGTTCTATTTGTACAAATCCCACAAATACTAAATGGGTGAAATTATGGAGAGCACGGATTCATCTTCGGGCTCGCAACACCCTCAACTCCCACCGGGCTTCCGGTTCCACCCCACTGATGAAGAGCTCGTAGTCCACTATCTCAAAAGGAAGGCAGCCTCCGCTCCCCTACCCGTAACCATCATCGCTGAGGTCGATCTATACAAGTTCGATCCATGGGAGCTCCCAAGTAAAGCTTCTTGTAATACATATGTTGATTTCGTTTGTTTTTTTTTTATCTAAGTTGAAACCGACCATTTGTGAACTCTGTGGAAAAAAATCTGTAGGCAAGGCTACGTTTGGGGAACAAGAGTGGTACTTTTTCAGTCCTAGGGACCGGAAATACCCGAACGGGGCAAGACCTAACAGGGCTGCCACTTCTGGGTATTGGAAAGCAACCGGCACCGACAAGCCTATTCTAACATCAAATGGGAATCAAAAGGTTGGGGTTAAGAAGGCGCTCGTGTTTTACGGTGGGAAGCCCCCTAAAGGGATTAAAACCAATTGGATCATGCACGAGTACCGACTCGTGGACAATAATAACAATTCTAGTTCCAAGCCTCTGACTGCTGATCATGCTGAGAACAAGAAAGCTTCTTTAAGGGTAAGTGCAAAGTTGATCAGTTTTCATCTCAGGATATGTGATATATGTAAGTTCTTTTTTAACATAATTGGTTGTAACTGTTGGACATATGTTCGTTTTGTAGCTTGATGATTGGGTTTTGTGTCGCATTTATAAGAAAAACAACATGCAAAGGCCGATTATGGAGCAGGACAAGGAGGATTCAATGGAAGCCATCATCCCTCTGCTGGCTGCCCAGCAGAACGCAAAAAACTTGGCCTCAAAGAGTGTAAACTACGGCGCAGTAATTCACGAGAATGACGATCACTACTTCGATGGATTATTAACTGGGGCGGAAAGCCTTCAAAACGGCTCCGTTAATTCACATCTAGCCTCTTCAAACTCAAAGAGTACACTAGCGGGGAAACGCACGCTTCCGTCAGAGTTTTGGAATGGAACAGGATCCATAGGGTCTTCTTCGGGTAAGCGATTCCATGGTGATCTTAATAGTGGAGGCGCCGGGATGGATGAAAACAACTCCTCCTTTGTTTCTCTTCTAAACCAGCTGCCTCAGGGTACTGCGCAATTCCACCCAAACGCGCTTCTTGGGTCTCTTGGAGAAGGGGTTTTGAGGCAACACTTTCAACTTCCCATGAATTGGAACTCATAGTACGGCTTAGGGTAAGGGCTAGGTGCTGCTTCTACAACATCATATTTATCCATATACGACGCTCTGAATAGGGGATAGCTCAAAGTCAGAAACGCTTCAATATTAGAAGGTTTATTCTCAGCAATATCGATTACTAAAAGATTGTGAACCAGCCATTCCATACGTTGGAAATAGATTGATTATAGAACGTTGAGTTAATTTGATCTCTGTGTCGCTATAGCTATCTAGGAATGAGTCCAGCTTAGGTCATACATATCATATAAATTATTTATCATTTAAGTAATAATGAACAACACCTGTATGACTGTGTCACAATCTGTTGGAATTTTAACAAAAAATATAGACAAGGAAATTATTCTTGTTTCAGAATATGAAATTTTTTGTTTATTTGATTTGAGGGGATTACGGTGGTTTTTTCAAGTGTTTGTCATTTAGTCTAACTAGAAACGTCTTCCAGCTATATGCCGATGTCATATGAGATGTCCCAGCGTGTTGATTATTGCATCTGAAGTAGATCATGAATCTGCAACCGTTTTTTCTTTTGATTAAATTGATGTTTTCTTGGGCCTTGTGTCGTTTTAGCTTTCAACAGATTCACTAATCCAATAAGACGGCAATTAGCTAGGTTAGGCAAGAAAAGCTTCAGCAGCTTGCTTTTGATTTTCTTAATTTCCTTCCGGTTCCAGCTGAGTGAAAGGAAAGATGAACTACACGAAACCAAAGACCCAATTATTCCTTTCCTTTTCTGTAGTTTTCGAGAAGGCTACGTTCATGTGCAAATTAAAAATCTTTTCATCTGCTTATGAACGTACATAATTTACAAACATAAAACATATTGGAAATGAATTTATTACCACCCTGCAAAATGCTCGTAATTAAGATCTCAATAACAAGCATCAGAAAATGTGCAGGCAAAAGATGAATATTATATATTAAACACACAAAAGACATGAAAGAATCTGTTAGGGCCGATATTTTCAACAAATCATGACGTAGGATTATTCCGGGGTCATAATCAGCTCGATCTTGATTGCTAGCAATTAAGATGAGGTTTTGGCCTCAAATGTCAACACGGTACTGAACATGGTCTCTTTAGTTCACGATCGAAGCTCTTGCTTTTGCGTCTAATGTAATCTCCACGTCATTGGCTCACGAGAACCACTCAACCTTACTCTCCCTTTTCTCTCGATTGGCGGCGATCTCTCTGCGTGTCGACTGATCACTGACGGCCTAGGCATTCAGCAAAAAGTTAAAACCCACAGATTAACTTAAAGCCAGCACTGGGGTTGTTGCTTTTGCATGCTTATCTGTGATCTAAAAACCTTAGGATTTATCTTCGGATGGGGGTGTCATTTTGTGTCAAGGGAATTCATGATAAGAGCAAGAAAAAGCAGAATTGGTGACCACAGGTCACAAATGCTGATCTTTTTTTTTTGAATAAAACCGGAATGCTGATCATGACAGCAAGAGCTACCTCAGAAATATTGGTGCGACTTGTGGGACCTTCTCAACCGACAACATCAAATAAAGCTTAGCACCTAATTAATTGATTAAGGCCCTCTAATAAATCACCTTCCTTTATTGAGAAAAAGGACAAAAGGGCTTTCTTTAGATTGCAGATCATTAACCCCCCCCCCTAATTTTGGAATAGATCCATGCATCTCGGATGTTGAAAATCTCGTTCTTTGATCATCGATTGGGACCATCTCGATTTTATTGCGGTGGATAGATAATCATAGAAAATTTTCATATTTGTTGGTTGTGGTACCTACTATTGGCTCCTAGGTGGATTAGCTCAGGGTAACAGCTTCCACATAGCCTACCCAGATCAGCTGATCTTTCTTACAAACCCTCCACAGTTCAAATCCTGGTTGGTGGGGCAATTTTTTTTTTCCAGGTAACTTGGGGAAAGGGGTTGGGGTATTCGACCCTGGTTGGTAGGGCTGCAAACCAGAAATGTGGTCCGGTTTTCGGACCGCATTCCGGTCTGAATCGCATTTTCGGCTCTCCTAAATTAAAGGACTGAACCAGACAACTTATAAGTAGTCTGGTCCAGTCCGGTCTGACAAAATGCGGTCCAGTCCGGTCCACTTAAGTGGTCGGGACCGGTTTCATTTTTAATTTTTTTAAAAAAATTAAGGTTAATTTTGAAGGGAGAAGGACATATAAAAATGTAGAATTTTAGTTTAGGTTAAAACTAAACTTTTTAAATTTGTAATTTGTATTAAAAATATAAAAAAATATATTTTTTTATTTATATTAATAAATGTGGTCCAGTCCTATCCGGACAGCATTTAAAAAAAAGATCAAATCGCATTTTAAAAAATAGGACCGGACCGCAAATCCGATCTGCGGTCCGATTCTGTGCAGCCCTACTGGTTGGTGAGGCATTTGACGCATACATATAATGATTACTATACGAAGGTAGGATTTAACGAATGGGCCAGCTCTTAATCTGGAAGTCTGGGTCGTGCTTAATTTTGTCGATGGGGTTCGGGTGGATCCTACTTAAAGGCGTATAATCTGGGCTGGTGAATAAGGCTCTTCAAATGGGCCTAAATGGAAACTAAACTATATCGTCACAATCTGGCCGGGCTTAAAGACTCAAATAACTAATTTCTTGTTTGAATTGTACTGTGACTTTACATTCATTAAACGCTGTCAATATAAAGTTTTAAAACCGAAACTACAGCTTAGCTTTACCCATTTGCAATCACGTGGTCCACGATATACTATCCTTACTGAGCTTTCTTTCCATCAAAGCCTTTGTACAAATATAATCGTAAATCTCAAGCCCAATTAATATCAATTTTAAAACTTATATTGGGCTTGTTGAGTCTTCAATCCAAGTCTGGTGTGGTCCATTGGGCTGAAATATCAGAGGTGTCTTCTAGCCTTGCAACAAACCAACGAGAAAAGAAAAAGGCTACTTTGACAGAAAAGGCTCGTCTGATGTATTCGGCACGTCAGAATTGCTTGGTACTCATTTGACTGGAACTGGAGTACTCTTGAATTTTGCTTAGGGGTGGGTAGCGGTATCAATCATATGTTCAAAGACCAGATCGGACGCAATACAGAGGTTTTATGTTGATGACATGTTGGTGAAAAGTCAGCGCACCAACAATCATTTAACTGACTTAGCAGAGACATTCAATGTCTTAAATCATTATCGGATGACGCTCAACCCAACCAAATGCGCCTTTGACATATCGTCGGGCAAATTTTTGAGTTCCTAGTGTCACACAGGGGAATTGAAGTCAATCCCGAGAAGATACAGGCAATCCTACAACTCAAGTCCCCGACCACAAAACAGGAGATGCATCGACTCATTGGTAAAGTTATCACCCTTAGTCGATTCATTGCCCAATCAAACGATAAATGTCTGTCGTTTTTTAAGACTCTCTGCAGCAACTTTGAGTGGAGCCCCGAATGTGATACATCCTTTGAACATGTCAAGCAATACCTTCACAATCCCCCACTACGCAGCCGTCCTGCGCGGGGTGACACTCTGTCCTTGTATCTAGCGGTTAATGTAAGGGCAATCAGCATGGTCCTGCTCCGTGACGAGGAAGGATCCCAACAACCTGTGTATTTTGTTAGCCAAGCTCTGTGGGACGCAGAAGAGAGATATTCTCCTCTTGAATGTGCGGCGTTCGTAAGGGCTGTTCAATACCACCGAAAAATTTCGATGGCACTGGCACCGGCACCAGGTTGCTGATACTCGGCTTAACCGGTACCAGTGCCGATTGGGTATTTCTTGGAAAACTCGGGGGTATTCCCGGTTCCTGGGTTATCTGGCACCAGGTTCCCAAGTACCGGGAAACCGAGTTTTTAATTTTTTTTATGTTTTATACAAAACGACCTAGTTGTTTGTAACACCCCACCCTCCCATATTTTCCATTTCCCCTTCGACATATTCTTTCACACTCCACTCCCCCCCATTTGCCCTTCCCTTCGGTAGACCCACACGACCACCACGTCTGCCTGCTGCCGCGCCTCCTTCGCCGACCACACCTTCTTCCTCTTCTCCCCTCATGCCCTCCCTCACACGTCACTCGTTGGTGGACGAACATGCATACAAGCCACCACCGAATCTTTCAACTTTAAGATATGCAAGAAACATGCTCCAAATATATATATATGTACCTCTCTTTTTTGTTTAAGTTCTTAGCTCACTAGTCACTCTATGTCAAGCACGTTCGTAAGTATCCTCTAGTCCCTTCTATGTTAAACCCTGAGTTTAACGACCTAGTAGTGTACCTGAACAGTAAGCGCATAGTTCCAAATAGTAAGTCTCAGGAGAGGCATGAGCGGATGGTCATGAGAGGGTATATCTTGTTAGTGTTGTTAAGTCTTAAGGTTGAAGCATAGATAGGATTTTTGAAGGTTTATTAATTTGTTTGATTTAGTTTGATCTCTTGAGTCTAGAAGTTAAACAATGAATAGAATATTTAGATGCACTTCTTCCACGAGTTCTAGGTCTTCTGGTTCCATACAACAAATTCTAGGAATAGTTAATAAAGAAGAATTCGAAGTTAATGAAGTCAATTCCAGCCTTCAAAATTGGAACATTCGCAAGGTTCCCAGTAGTGAAATCTACTATAAGTCAAGCTTCTCTCCTTTATCTTTCACAGGTAACTACCATGTCAAAATCGTAGAATAAATTTATGCTCTTAGTAAAACCCATGAGAAATGTCTACTTTTGTCTCCCGATGTCTTGAAGAAATATAGGGGAAAATGTTTAAAGTACATTCACATAGGTTTAGTCCAAGTAGCAGTCAAACCATTAACCCAAAAAGGATTGATGCGTCTGTTTTGTTATGTCTTAGAGATGCTAGGTTTACCGATTACAACACTAGTATCTTAAGTATAATCAAATCCAGTCTTCATAATGGTCCAATCCATTTTGATTGTTTCCCCGATTTTACTTTAAGTCTAAGTGATAAACATCTTCTAAAAGCTTTAACCTTGAACATTAAAACTTCAGGTTATGAGATGTTAGAAGGAAGTTAGCCTTTAGCCTTAATCTATAAGATTTATTACAAGTGCATTAGAACCAATCTGAATGTTCATGCCTTAGTCAAAAGTCTCAAAGATCAAACTCTTTTGATCCAAAGTCATACCAGTGATGCCAACATCTGTGTCCCCAAATCCATAGTTTGGAAAGATGTCACTTTACCTAGTAAATGGATTCTAGAAAATGAGAACCCAGCCAAACCAGTTCATAGTGATATGACCAAGTTAGACATGATCCAATAATATCTAGATGAATCAGTTAGAATTAGTTTTGATAAACCACATAGGTTCTCCCCCCTTAGGATTCAAGAACATGGTAGTCGGTCTGAATGAATATCTACACTCTCGACGAATATGTTAGAAGATACCTCAACCTGAAACTCAAAGGAGTTCAAGTCACTTTTTAGGTTAGTACTCCTTTGTACTCTACCAAGTCTGAACCTATAGTAACTGTAAAGGATGTAGAAGACGACCAAAACTCTCATACCCAAACAGATTTTGAATCTGTTGATCCTCAGTTAATGACCATCAGTAAAGCTTTTAGCCCTGACATGAAAACTCTAGAAGATGAGTTTATGTCTGAAGCCAACTTAGTTAAAAGAACACGGTATCATGAAAGTCACACGAAAGCCAAAAAGAAAGTTATTTATGACAAATGGCAAGAACTTATGCTTCAAATTGGTAGGAACATAAGTTTCTTTGAATATTTAGAAAAATATCATCCGTTGAACTTGAATGTTCAAACTCTCACCAAAGTCAAATGGACCACTTCTGATAAGAAAACCATTATTGCAAGTCATCCTTTGCATGAGACCATCATAGTATCCCACAAAGGATCAGAAGTCATTGTCTCACCGATTAAAATTCCAGACTCGGACAGTAAGAAACAATTGGTTGAACAAAACAATTACATCAACCAATATCTCCAAACCATATGTCACCAATTAGATAAGATAGAACTTAAGTTAGATGGTTAACATCTAGTTAATGAAAAACCATTAATCCAGTTATCTAGTAAACCAGTAAGTTTAAAAACCTTTTCTTCAGATCAGACAACCCTTAGTAAAGCTAGTCAGATGTTAAAAGATTTAGCTACTGTCGAATCTAAAACACCTGAAAAAAGCATCATCTAGTAAAAACCCTTCGTCATCCCTTCATATCAGTGCTCTAAACTAGGGCTGTACAATGCCACCGGGAAATTCCGGTGGCACCGGCACCGGTACCGGCACCGGGTTTCCGGTTTTTGGTCTAACCGGTGCCGGTGTAGGTTTGATTTTTTGAAAAAACCGGCGGTTCCCGGTTTAACCGGCACCGGGTTTCCTGGTGTAGGTTAAACCGGGATTTTTTTTTTTAGTTTTTTTATTTTAATTTCTACTCAATAGTTTAAACTTTAGTTTTACCTCAAGACATAATATTCTAGAAGCATGACAAGGTTTACTCAATAGTTTAGTTTCACTTGAATATTTGAGATTTGTTGTTGGTTTTGTCTAATCAAATGCTTACATTCAAGTTACCAAGAAGCTTGCTAGGTGAATGAACTAGTTATTTAGAATTTTGGTAGAAAAATTACAAATTTATAGTATTTAAAAGGGTATATATGAAGGCATTGGAATCATAATTAAAGAGTTTAATGTCAAACTTTGGTAAGTACATCGCATAATATAAGTCAAGAGGTCGAGATTCTACCACAAAAAATTTTAAATCAATGTATTAGTTTAAGAGTTTTTATGAAATATTAACAAATTGTCTAAATTTGTTAATTAGAGGGAAAACACATATTCTCCCATCTAAGTGTTGTTAGGGTCTAAACTGAATTTTTCAAAAGATAATAGTTTCTATTTAGAGTGACGTCTCTATTACTATGGACTTTAAATTCTCATCTTATCTTTTAAGATGATCTTTAATTTTATTGATTTTGGAATTCATTAGTTTAGATTTTATTGATATGTGATTAATGGACCAAAAGAAAAAAGAAAAAATACATTGGGTCAAGTACGTAAAATGCTAAAAAAATGGCTCAATATTAATGTAGGATAACCGGAAACCGCCACCGCTGAACCGCCACCGCTAAGGGCCGATTTTTGCTCTTAACGGTGTAGGTGTAGGTGGTAATTTTTTCAAAACCGGCCTACCCGGTGTAGGTGTCGGTTTTGGCCCTACTCTAAACCAAGCCGAAACTGTTTCTGTGAGAACCCAGTTAAAGAAAAAAATGGCAAAGGTGGGAGTCGAACTCCAGACCTGGCTGGGGGTGATAACAGGAGAAGACCATTAGGCCAATCGCGCATTTGTTAGTTTATATGCAGTTTAATATATTTAAAGGTTAGCAGCTTTATTTCGAAAAATATGTCACACGAAGATTCGAACCCAGGCGCCGGGGATGGCAAAACGCAGCTCGACCACTGAGGCGCGCGTGCGCGCTTATTTTTATAATGAAACTTTATTTTATTTAAACACGTTTTGCCGAATTGGATTTTTAAGTAAAACGGTGCGTTTTGATCTTCTTCCTCCTCAACCCTAATCTTTTCGACTTACTGGGTTGCAGACTGTCGTTTTCGACCCTTCCTCTCTCTCTCATCAATTCTCTCTCTCTCTCTTCAGTTTCTCATCCGTTTTAGCACCATTTCGTCTAATTTTCGAGGCTTTTCATTCCAAACGTTCAATTCTCGAAGTTTCTATGTATTTTGGCAACTAATGGCAATAATGTGAGATTTGTGAAGAGACACCTAATGGCTTTCCATGGGGAACGGTTTTCACTAAGAATTCAAGACTCTTCCGCCTATAAAAGGGACCTCTTGCTCAGAGATTCTTCACACCTCTCAAACGTGATTTTTCATAAATTTTGAGATCTCTCTCTCTCTCTATATTCGGCCATTGTTGGGTATTTACGTTTTTCTTTGGTTCTTGAGGATCGTTGCAGTACGTGTTTTCTAAGGCGATTCGATTATCGAAGAAAATTGGGTAAGCGGAGCTACTATATTGTTTTTCTTCAAAAATTATGAACATGTTTTCATAAACGATTTTGTGGAAAATATTTTATTGCAAGTTTATGTTATTCTGAAAACAAATGTGGAATTTTAAAAGACCTACTAAGATTGTTTATATGACTGTTCTAAATTATTTCTGTATTCTGCTGAACATCATTTCTGATTATGAATCTGAGTTCTGATATTATATATTATATTGTTTTCAAACCCCGAGGCGATGTTCTGATTACTGATTACTGCTGCTGTTGGTACCAACTCATTACTGATTACTGGTGCGCCCATTCTTCGGATTGGTTTCTGTGTGGGTTTCTCCCTAGTGCACACTTAGCGTACGTGGCTAAGTCTTAGTAGGGCAAACTCCACTTTCTGTTGGCTTAATTCGGTTTGGCCGCCGGTTAAGTCATTGCACAACCCTGCCACAGGGGTCAATGTGGCTTACTGTTGATGTCAAGGGGATTTTCTGAAAAGCTATTTATTTTCTGTATTTCTGGTCACTGAATTGAGTATTATTTTCAAAGAAAACAAAATATATTTTTATTCTCTGCTTACTGAGTTGTCGAACTCACTTCGTTTTATTTTTCTTATTTTCAGAGATTGCTCAGAGATTGAGCCTAGAGAGCATGTGGGCGGGATAGATGAGAGCATCATTATGGATTTTTTTTAAGTTGTTCAAGTTTATGTTTTGAAACAATATCGTTATATAATGTTTTATTTCCAATAAATATTTATTTATTTATGCTGATTTTTGGGGCGTGACAGTTTGGTATCAGAGGAAAGGTTGATAGATTCTGAACACTTTCAAAACATTGATTTATGATGGGTAGGATTGGGTAGATTAGGTTATTGTTTAACTGTGTTTGATATATTTGTTTGCATTGGCGGTCATCATGAGTACGAGTCATTGTTTCAGGATGGCTAATCCTATTAATTCTATTAATTTGAATGATGCCATTAACGGTGAATCTCGAGTCGGACCAAGCGCTCCTAGTTCGGCGATGTTACGTGGGGTGGCGCAACAAGTTATAGAGGAAATAGCGCGTCATTCCGAAAATCGACATGGAAATGTTATTACTGAAGGATGTACCATCGAGCAATTCAACAGAATGCGCCCGTTGACATTCGAAGGGAAAGCTGATCCAACTGCGGCTGAAGATTGGATTCAACATATCGAAGACACATTTCAAGTTTTGCGCTGTGTAGAGGAACAAAAGGTGTTGTTCGCGACGTTTAAACTGGTCGGAGAAGCTAGGCGTTGGTGGATTTCCGAACGAACTCTTCAAGGACAAGCACCGGTCACATGGGACCGCTTCAAGGAGGTATTTTACGAACGATTTTTTCCGAGGTCAGTTCGTGATACAAAAGCTAGGGAGTTTATTAATTTGGTTCAAGGATCGATGAATGTGCATGAGTATGTTGCGAAATATATTGAGCTTTCTCGGTTTGCACTATATATGATTCCGGATGAGGAAAGGAAAGCTCGGAAATTTGAAGAAGGTCTTAATTCTCGTATTTATGATAGAATAGTTGGATTTCAAATCAATAATTTTTCTGAATTAGTTAACAAGGCGTCAGTGATAGAACAGAGTATCCATAGGAGCAAAGAGCAGTATGAGGAAAGGAAAAGGTATGCACCTCAAGAATCTCGTACTGACACCAATCAAGGTTTTCAAAAGAGAAGAAAAGATGAAGGAAACGCAGGAAGGGAACAAGGAAGTCAAGGTACACATCACAGATCGCAAAACTCTTTTTGTCCAAAGTGTAATCGAGCACATTGGGGGGAATGTCGAGCTGCAGATAAGTTATGTTTTCGATGTGGAAAGGCGGGACATTATGTTAGAGATTGTCCTTTACCATCAAAGATAAATGGTTAATCAGCAGAGATGAAGTTGCATATTACAATAAGGATGTTCTCAGGTATGTATATTTGGTTTTAGCAAATTTCGAGGACGAAAATTTTTTTTAAGGAGGGGAGGATGTGAGAACACAGCTAAAAAAAAATGGCAAAGGTGGGAGTCGAACTCCAGACCTGGCTGGGGGTGATAACAGGAGAAGACCATTAGGCCAATCGCGCATTTGTTAGTTTATATGCAGTTTAATATATTTAAAGGTTAGCAGCTTTATTTCGAAAAATATGTCACATGAAGATTCGAACCCAGGCGCCGGGGATGGCAAAACGCAGCTCGACCACTGAGGCGCGCGTGCGCGCTTATTTTTATAATGAAACTTTATTTTATTTAAACACGTTTTGCTGAATTGGATTTTTAAGTAAAACGGTGCGTTTTGATCTTCTTCCTCCTCAACCCTAATCTTTTCGACTTACTGGGTTGCAAACCGCCGTTTTCGACCCTTCCTCTCTCTCTCATCAATTCTCTCTCTCTTTCTTCAGTTTCTCATCCGTTTTAGCACCATTTCGTCTAATTTTCGAGGCTTTTCATTCCAAACGTTCAATTCTCGAAGTTTCTATGTATTTTGGCAACTAATGGCAATAATGTGAGATTTGTGAAGAGACACCTAATGGCTTTCCATGGGGGACGGTTTTCACTAAGAATTCAAGACTTTTCCGCCTATAAAAGGGACCTCTTGCTCAGAGATTCTTCACACCTCTCAAACGTGATTTTTCATAAATTTTGAGATCTCTCTCTCTCTCTCTCTATATTCGGCCATTGTTGGGTATTTACGTTTTTCTTTGGTTCTTGAGGATCGTTGCAGTACGTGTTTTCTAAGGCGATTCGATTATCGAAGAAAATTGGGTAAGCGGAGCTACTATATTGTTTTTCTTCAAAAATTATGAACATGTTTTCATAAACGATTTTGTGGAAAATATTTTATTGCAAGTTTATGTTATTCTGAAAACAAATGTGGAATTTTAAAAGACCTACTAAGATTGTTTATATGACTGTTCTAAATTATTTCTCAGAGATTTTGTATTCTGCTGAACATCATTTCTGATTATGAATCTGAGTTCTGATATTATATATTATATTGTTTTCAAACCCCGAGGCGATGTTCTGATTACTGATTACTGCTGCTGTTGGTACCAACTCATTACTGATTACTAGTGCGCCCATTCTTCGGATTGGTTTCTGTGTGGGTTTCTCCCTAGTGCACACTTAGCGTACGTGGCTAAGTCTTAGTAGGGCAAACTCCACTTTCTGTTGGCTTAATTCGGTTTGGCCGCCAGTTAAGTCATTGCACAACCCTGCCACAGGGGTCAATGTGGCTTACTGTTGATGTCAAGGGGATTTTCTGAAAAGCTATTTATTTTCTGTATTTCTGGTCACTGAATTGAGTATTATTTTCAAAGAAAACAAAATATATTTTTATTCTCTGCTTACTGAGTTGTCGAACTCACTTCGTTTTATTTTTCTTATTTTCAGAGATTGCTCAGAGATTGAGCCTAGAGAGCATGTGGGCGGGATAGATGAGAGCATCATTATGGATTTTTTTTAAGTTGTTCAAGTTTATGTTTTGAAACAATATCGTTATATAATGTTTTATTTCCAATAAATATTTATTTATTTATGCTGATTTTTGGGGCGTGACAGTTTCTGACTCAGATTCATATTGTAATACCCAATCCCGAAAAAGGTATTAAGTGAGTAATTTGAATTTTAAACGAAGAGATAATAGCTTAATCATATTTTTTATTTTTAAAAAGAGGCCGAATCGTATTTTCAAATTTAAAGGTGTTGAGATGGAGATGTGATCTATATTTGAATTTAAAATTTTGGATAGAGATTTTAGAGATTTAAAGGTGTTGAGATGGAGATGTGATCTATGTTAGACAAAGGAAAAAAATAGAGGCAATAAGGAAGAGAAAAAGACGAGATGTTACGAAAGAATTATTTTTTTGCTAAATAATCTGAGGAAAGAATTGAAAGGCCAATATGTTCGTTTTCACACTTTTTTCAGGATTCTAAGTATATTCACAAATCTATCACCGAACATATTCAGAATTCAAACACAAACACCAATACATTTTACACAATCTCCAACAATTTTTTATTTTTTTATTCAACATAAATTTTCTCTCTCTATACTTTTTCACATAACTCCAATACTTTTTTATTAAACAATTACATCAAATCATTTCTCTCTCCACTTTACACAAACACCAATAAAATACTTCAACATAAAAATTCACAACTTTTCTAAAATCCTACATTTCTACTCAAAACGAACATTACCCAAGTTTCGTGGACAATGAGCCATGGCGACAGTAAAAGTGGTGGTAGAGAGGTGTGTCTTGGGCGTAATTTTCTCCTCCCAAAATGTCAAAAGTTAAAACTATATGTAGTGATGTCATTGTTGCCGTCGAGGTCTTCTAAAATCATTTTTGACGGATACCTCTCAGTCGTGGACAAAGTGAGTGTTTTACTGACGGTAAGCTACCGGCCCCGACGTTTTTGTTGCCGTCGAGGTCTTCTAAGTCTTCTAAAATCGTGTGTACGAATTCTCAGAGCAACTAAAAAAATACTAAGAGATGATGAACTCCCTTGATAAAAGCAAGATCAAAATACACTTTCATCATTATTATTTTGTTAATTACAGAAGGGATATATTGTTTGAGGTTGACTACACATCCTAGAGGTGAAAACAATTTTCCCTGAGCATCAATAAGTCATCCTTTAAAGTAATTAAACTAGTAAACAACCTACTGTAACAAATTAATAACAACAAATTAAAATTAAAATGAAATTTCCATCTCTAACGTGAAAAATATTGTTTGAATTTGAATACATCAAAAATATATAGGAGGTGGAAATGAAGTATTTGAAGATCAAAAAAAGATTAACCATTAAAGTTAAAGACAATAACAAATAAAAATAAAAGTTTAAATGAAATGTCTTCTACTCTGAAGAGAGACATTTCATTGGAATCACTATTTAAAGTTATGTATATGGGTCAGTACTTGCACTTTAAAAATGGAATGACAAACATCCGATCCCCAACATTCTGATCGCTAATATTTCTTGTAGAATATTGAACATGAACTGAGTCTGCCATGGTTTGCACGGCTGGATCACCTGGAACATAGGATGTGGATCGAAGATACTGACTCCAATATTCTCTGGATGGGAAAAGGTGGTTTCCATAGGTACGTACGCAGTTCAATTTGTATGGACACAATAGAAATCAAATGTGAAACCTGCAATAAGGGTAAAAATCAAAGAATAACATTTTATTCGTGGTATTCACATCCATTAAAGAAACTTTCGAACTCAGGTTATCATGCCCTTATAATGGTGAACTAGTGCATCTTGCCATGCAAAATTATGAGTTCCGGCAGTCAATATAGAAGAATGAACTTGAGGAACTGAAAAGGTACATAAGCTTCAAAATCGAGATGGTCAATAATTTGTTTTGAGGCCGTCGCCAGTATAAATACCCCAATTGTTTGCCTATTTCTCAATGCTCGATTGCCTTGCTTCTTTGAGTGGTGGTCTAAAGACTGGGGTCTTACTGATATGGGATTCGATCGAGAGAAAACTACCTATTGCTACTTTGCTGTTGCCGCTAGCGGTTCCTTGCCTTGTGATTCTGACGTACGATTGGTAGTTGCAAAGAGTGCAATACTTATCACAGTGGCTGATGATTTCTACGACATGGAAGGTTCTCTGTTGAGTTGAAAGGCCTCACTATTGCGGTTCAAAGGTACTCTTTTGATTGTTTGTTCCCAGAATTATGAAAAAGAAGAACAAGATCGAGTTTTTGTAGTTACTCTGAAGTCTATTTCTCCCATTGTATAACAGATGGGATGCCAAGGGCTTGAGTGGCCATAGTGAGACTATCTTTCGTGCCCTTGATAATCTTGTATGTGAGGTTGCAGCAAAATACTCCCAATTACGACAAGGATGTGACATTACGAACGAGCTTCGAGGCATAGTAAGTCAACATTTAAGTCCTCGATTTTTTTGTTACCTTATAAATTTGTCTCCCTGATCTATTGAGTTATGTGGTAATTTTTCTCTTTTCTGTTCTTGTGCTGTTTTTTTTCTCTCTCTATGAAGTGGTATGAAACTTTTGCTTCATGGTTTACGGAATCCATGCGGAGTAAACTTGGGCTCATACCCTCACTGGATGAGTATCTTGAAACCGGAATGACCTCGATAGCCACCTACACTCTCGTTTTTTCAGCTTCATGCTTGTTGAACCCAAGTTTCGAACTAAGGCCAGTCCAATATGAAAGCATTACTACACTGCTCAAGGTAATCTCTCGTTTGTTGAATGACACACAAAGCTACGAGGTATATAACTTAATAACTCTTCACAGTTGCTTCAAATTTCAATCCCCCTAGGTCTCCGATGCCTATATCACAATATTGTTGGTATCTAATAACAAGTGCATAACGACAGAAGGAAAAAGAGGAAGGAAAAGTAAACTATGTTTTACTCTACTCGAAAGAAAATCCGGAGGCAGACGTGGAAGAGTCAGTTGCTCGTGTGAGAGAGATGCTTGTTAAAAAGAAGCAAGAGTTTCTTGAGCATGTTCTAATGGAGGGATTCAGTGATTTGCCCAAACCAAACAAGCATCTCCATTTCTCGTGTCTGAAAGTATTCCAGATGTTCTTCAACTCCTCCAATCGATACGATTCAAAAACAGAAATGTTCGAAGACATTAGTAAAGCAATCTATGTTACTCTTCAAGTTGGAAAATCGATGGCTCCGAAGCCCTGTGCCTCTTGACTCAGGAGCAAAGAAGAAACAGTTGATGATCAGCGTCTCTCACTTCAGGCGGCCCTCCAAGCCTTCCATGGGTGAAAGTTTTGTAGCTAAACAGGTGTCTTGGGCTGCTAATTTTAGAGTTCATGGACAAGGGAAAGCGTTTATGCAGCCGAAACTCACTCGGTTCCCGAAACTCATATTTACGGCACCTATTTAGCTCCGACAAATAGACAATTAGGTAAACTTCAGAAAATAGTCCATTCGATGTAATTCAAGTTCCAATTTATACCTTCGTTATTTTCAAATCGGACGGAAAAAGACTTTCACATTCTCCAGAGCATTCCTAGCGGCCTCTTCAGATTTGGCTCTCTGCTTTAATCAAAAAACACACTTCTCTATTTTAACTATCAACTTTTAAAAAACATTCCCAAAAGTTTCTCTATTTTAACTATCTAGTTTTACTATTCTATTTAAATATTTTTAAAAAAATATTTTTTTATTATTTTTCTAACATTTATATTTTTAAATATTCATTTTATCGTAACAGTCATACTTTTGAATAGTTGTCTTATCTTAAAAAGATCTATTTTTAAATTTTTTATTTTATTAACTGTTGGAATTTTTAAAATTTTAAGATGGTGAAGTGAACAATATTTTTCTAAAAAAAGATATATATTAATATTTTAAGATAGTGAGGTGAATAGTGGCTCTCTATTTTTAGAGAGTCACTGTTTACTTCTTCAAATTTTTTGTTAAAAATTGTTAAATTAGAGAGACTGTTGATGAGTATTTTTTTAATTTTTTGGTTAAATTGGCTCTCTATTCTAACCAAAATGTTAGAATAGAGAACCTGCTAGAAATGCACTCAGAACGCCACTCAATTCCATTATAAATGTAAATCGTAAATCTCAAGCCCAACTGATATCAGTTTTTCTTTTTGTTTTTTTATTGGACTTATTGTACGTTTTCAAATCAAGGCCCAATCCATTATTTTATTAATGCTTTTACAATACTTGTCTGGTGTGGCCCAATGGGTTGAAATGTCAGGTGTCTTCCATCCTTATAAGGACAGAGCCACTAGAAAAGAAAAAGCTACTCTCTCTTTTTTTGGGCAAGTTATGAAGGTAGGTGGTTTTTGAGGCAATTCAACAGCTCAAATTAAAGCCACCACGTGTGAGAAAAGGTGGTTTCTGTACGGTTCAAAACCTCGGGGGGACATTGGCGGATCCGGCTCAGAGTGTGTCTCTCTCCTATTGCACCTCTAGATATTGCAGGGATCTTGGTCCGACATTAGCGAGCAAACAACTGGGGTACTTCATGATTATGTCGTCACATGCATGCACGTGTCACTTGTGGGTCATGATGCATGCAGATCCGTCAAGACTATAATTAGTTTAGAACTGATAAGTATAAATAGTTTCCTAGAGTGAAAATTAAATTGAGAAAAAAATTAATTTAACGAAGAGAATGAAATATTTTAGTTACGCTAAATTTTGGAGTGACACTCAAACACCAGTGCCCGGAAATTACTCCACACGACTGTGAACTGAGAAATTGATTCGTTTCGGCCTTTTCGTACGATCTTTCCGCACCAATGCTCAAGGGATTTTGAATTACTGGCTGGTAATGCAAGTCACGATTTTTTTGTGAATAGGGTAGTAAATAAAAATTATAATAATAATGGCACAATAATTGTTTCGCACGTGTCCTTTTTTGAGTGGTAAAATTTGGACGAGATGTTGCAAAAAAAAAAATATTTTCTCTAAATTAATTTAAACACCGAAGTGTTTATTTTCTCTTCCATAAGGTTTTGATGATTATAACAAAGGCTGTTCAATTGACTGCAGACAAAGCTTTTACTGCCCTTCTCTTATCAGGAAAAGAAATTGTTGTTATAAAAATGTATTTCTTTTGTTTTTCATTGGGTGTAAAAATATTGTTATAAAAATATATTTCTTATGTTTTTCATTGAGTGTAGTCAAGTGCAGTACTGTGCATGATCGTTAGCACGTGAGTTATAGCCTTTGCGTTTGGTTGTTCATGTACGCCTCGTTTGAGCTATTTGTTGGTCAATCGATCAGATTTTCATATTCATTTTATTCAACATGGGCAGACCTTATCCTTAGCCAAAATTTCCACGATATGCATTCAGATTGCTGTTCAAGAGTTTTGGAACATTGAATCGTTTTTGGCAGACAATTCAATGCAAATTAAAGGACCCGCCTAGCCTTGCCTAGTGATTAGGACGTACATTGATAAGCAATACGAGAGAAAAGGAAAGAACATGTACATGTTCAAAGAACGGCACCGACTACGCCGTAAGAGCATAGGACTTTGATGGGATCAATTATTCAATTTCTTTCGTGTATATTTAAAATCAAGAAAAAATCTGATTCGTTCTCCTATAGGAATAATGGTTTGAAAATTTGGTACAATTAAGAAATATGCTCAAATTAGTGTTGTTTGATTGCATGTTACGGCAGATAGAGTGCAGGCCCCCTGGCTAGCTTGTACAGAATTTCAAGCCGCCTGAGGCCCTTGCAATTAATTGTCTTCATTGGGTCGGTGGAATTTCATTGCTATCAGTGACAGCTAAGGATAAAAGGGTCTGAAGCGATCACTTGGATCGTTCGCCGCACTTTCCCGTCTCCAACAATTCCGGCGATATTTCATTGCTATCAGTGACAGCTAAGGATAAAAGGGTCTGAAGCGATCATTTGGATCGTTCGCCGCACTTTCCCGTCTCCAACAATTCCGGCGATATTTCATCGTCTTGCATTATTATGGGCGACAACTGACCTGCATTATTTAGACGTTGCTTGGGGATTAATTCTTGAAGCTTTTGTCCTATGCCAAATGCAATGTATAACCACAAAGCGTTCTTCAAAGTTGGCGTTTTGTGTTCAGACCACGGAAGAGTTAAGAGACTGTTGCGCGTTTGTTGGTCAGACACTCAGACATAGGAGCATCAAAGTGTCATGTTCTCACCGACCAGGGACCGCAGGTAGCGTCCCTTTCAGGCTACAGCTACCTAAAATTCAGCCGCAAAAACTTTTGTTCTTCGGAAGTTATTTTTTATCTTTATAGTTTGGCAAAATATTCCCTACAGTGACAATGGATCATTTGCAAATAAATATTTGCCCCTCTGCAATATTACTAAGTTGCAGATGTCTTTCTGGCAAAGAAAGTTGTTTTCCTATACCTGAAGTAAGATTTATGTTTATGTTCTTCCTCTTTTTCACAAGCATGAGTAGGACTTCTAGTGTTGGGAAAGTCATCTCACTGAACATGTTATACAACCTCGTGAACATTACAACAAAGGGGTCTGTGTTAAGCATATAGCCTAGCGGATCCAGCAAACGGAGCCATGAACCAAGCAACAAAATAACCATATGTATTCGTTTAAAAAATTAACAGAAACTGCTGACGTGACAAACAGAGTCCACATATGCTCGAATCACCCATTGACACAAGGCACACTATGATTCGAGCACACATGGGCTATGTTTGTCACCTCAGCAGTTCTCGTTAGTTTTTTAAACGGAGACGGACGAAGGGTTATTTTGTTAACATAAATCTTACTCTAAGAGTAGGAAAATAACTTTATTTACCATATGAGTATATATGTAACTTAATAATACTGCAAGGATATGGGGTGCATTTAAATTTAAATATTTTTAGATCTAGGTAAAGACCTCATGATTAGGGTTGGGTAGAGGTGGGGAATCTGGGGCGATTCCACCCCCAATATACTGTTACGGCTACCCACTTGGGCGGTAGTTCAATTCTTGCCTCCTCCAAGAGCTGTAACTGGTCTATTAATTAAGACGAAGGTTTAATACTTGAATTACAATTTTTATAAACACACATCTTGACATGATAAACAACCAACTAAGTATGTCTTACAATGATTTGTGTAGCACCATAAAATTATATCTATCTCAAGATATTCTTTGCATAATTTTTTTCTAGTGGCTGTTTGTATAATTTTGATCATGTTAAAATTGGTACGTGTAACACGAAATATATGTCTATCTCGTTAATATTCTACGTACACATTTCCCAAAAGAGGCATGTCGCATTTTATCTTTTATTTTATTTTATTTTTCGAAAGTGGAGCCAAAAGTTGACTCGGTAGAGGAGCATATGACGGCCAAGGCCCATACTTGATGAAATATATAACAATAAAATACAATCATTGGAGACTCAAGAGAGAAAGTCAATTTGGGTATAATTCCTCGAAGGACCTCTCTTGCAGTCATAATCATGAGTTGTGTTAATTATAGGCTTAGCAAAGCCAAGGGGATAGACTTAGGGTTGAGTCACATCACTAAAAGGTATCGGTTTGGCTAAAATCGGTACGGCAGAGTTATGATCGTTGTCCATTTGTAGACACCAGTACTGGCACTGACAGGTAAGAATAATCAGCCTTGCCGGTATCGATTTTATCAATAACGGTTAGAGATAATCGTCGATAGCCACCTGGAGAGAGAGGAGAGCTGGCTAGACTCTAGAGGCCATGAATGGTAGAGAAGATTGAAGAGAGGTTGCACGAGAGAGAGGCGTTGTGCAACTGTAGAGTATAGAGTGCAAGATAGAGGCATTGTTAGCCTATTCTCTTAAGTCTTCTCCTTGTAAAGACTAAAGAGTGAAGAGCTAGAAATGGGGTTAGAGCTAGAAATGGGGTTAGGGTTAAAGGCGCAGTTCTCATTATTAAAAAAAAAAGAAAAAATTATGCCAAGAAATAATATAAAAAAAAAATTATAGTTTACCTAACCCAGCAAAAAGCAATGACCTCGTACTCATTAAATTTATATTATTAAAAAAACAGTGGAGTAGACTAAGTAGTAAGGTTACCCATCAAAAACTAAATACCGTTTTCTATATTATTTATTAAAAAAAATAGTGACAGTTCCCGACAGAGTGCCGATGCCGGGAACCACCGGCGCCCGCGGTGAGTTTGCTCAGCACTAGATAGACTCTAGACACTAGAGGGGGACACGGCATTCCAAAACTCCCAAAAAATTAAGGAACAGAATTTTAAATTTAAACCTTTTTTGTTTTAATATTGGCCCCCTCAAAAATTCCATATTACAGTTTGGTCTTCTTGGAAATAACATCCAGACTTCGCCCACAAGTGCTGTCTCAATCACGGTAGCGGTCGGCATGATATCAGCTATTACGTAGTTGTGAAATCTGCTTAATGATTGTTGGACTTCGGAGAGAAACGCATCAAATTCATAGACACATTATATAAAACTAAGGCTTCTTTTATCCGACGTACAGATATTTATAATGTAAAATACTTTTAAGTGAATTTTGTTTGAGTAAAATAATTTAATTTTTAATGATTAGTTGCAATCTCAAAATATATTTTCTGAATCCTACTTTTCAATATTTGATATATTAATATGTAATTTCTTATGATTATTAAATTTGATTCTAAATATCAGTTTGAGATAGGTAACAATGGAATAATATATTTACTATAAAATAAAATAAAAATTATATTATTTTTTAAATACATGTTTTTAAAAAAAATATTATTTTTTAAGGAAGTAAAGAATATATAGTAGTGTACTTTTTGGATTTTTTTTTTTTGCTAAAGAGGAAATTTTTTGAAAGAGTGAGAAAAGATTTCAAGAGAAAGTGAAGTTGTACATGTAAGTCGGAGAGGATTAGACTATTTTTTAAACAATATTACTAAGTTGCTTTCGGGGAAGATAGCTTGTATATATTGTTCGATTTATCATGGCTACCGAATCTCATTTCGGGACGAATTCGGAACAGTAACCTCTAATTATAGACAGCTGTAGTGATACTGATACCCCGTGCTAGGGCTTCCAATTTTTTTTTTTTTTTTTTGATAAAATAGGGCTTCAAACTTTCTTGCCTCGCGGTCGAAGTACGAACAAAGGGGATCAAGAACTTTTTTTTTAATGCAAAAAGTAGAAACCTGGGAGGAGACGAAGATTAAACAGGGACAGCATGATGTCTACAGTGTGAAAAAGAAAAAGGAAGAGCGCTTCCAAACGCCTCTGCGAGGGGTGGGCATTTAATTTGTCCGCCCGTACATGAATTCTGGTTTTGGTATCGGTTTCGGCCACTACCCATCGCCTACTGTCCAGAATCGATTTTTTTTTTCGTTATGTATTAGAACCACAACGCACAGTTTTGATTAGGGTTGTACAACCCCGGTGTAGGTACCGGTTTTGGCCAAAACCGGCACCTACACCGGGTAGGCCGGTTTTGAAAAAATTACCACCTACACCTACACCGTTAACGGTAAAAATCGGCCCTTAGCGGTGGCGGTTTAGCGGTGGCGGTTTCCGGTTATCCTACATTAATATTGAGCCATTTTTTTAGCATTTTACGTACTTGGCCCAATGTATTTTTTCTTTTGGTCCATTAATCACATATCAATAAAATCTAAACTAATGAAATCCAAATTCCAAAATCAATAAAATTAAAGATCATCTTAAAAGATAAGATGAGAATTTAAAGTCCAAAGTAATAGAGACGTCACTGTAAATAGAAACTATTATCTTTTGAAAAATCTAGTTTAGACCCTAACAACACTTAGATGGGAGAATATGTGTTTTCCCTCTAATTAACAAATCAATAACAATTTTTAAACATGTTCAAAACCTAATAGGGTTTCCCTTGGTTTCACAAGGAAAATAAAAAAAAATCGACAATTTTTAAGGCGCTCAAGCGCGGGTCAAACGCTTGTCGAGCGCTTATGTTTCTGTCTTAAATTTGCACTGAGCACTCGAGCGCTTGTCTAACGTTAGTCAAACGTGATGACTCTGTCTGAATTTTTTCAAAGGGCGCTCGAGCGTTTGTCAAACGCTGGTCAAACTTGATGACTCTATATGAATTTTTGAACTAAAATGTATTAGAAATTTGAACTAAAATGTAATTGAATGACTGATTTTGCAAGCATGATATAAATTTAATAGTGATTTGTCAATTTTAAAATTTAGACAATTTGTTAATATTTCATAAAAACTCTTAAACTAATACATTGATTTAAAATTTTTTGTGGTAGAATCTCGACCTCTTGATTTATATTATGCGATGTACTTACCAAAGTTTGACATTAAACTCTTTAATTATGATTTCAATGCCTTCATATATACCCTTTTAAATACAATAAATTTGTAATTTTTCTACCAAAATTCTAAATAACTAGTTCATTCACCTAGCAAGCTTCTTGGTAACTTGAATGTAAGCATTTGATTAGACAAAACCAACAACAAATCTCAAATATTCAAGTGAAACTAAACTCTTGAGTAAACCTTGTCATGCTTCTAGAATATTATGTCTTGAGGTAAAACTAAAGTTTAAATTATTGAGTAGAAATTAAAATAAAAAAACTAAAAAAAAATCTCGGTTTAAACCGGGAACCGCCGGTTTTTTCAAAAAACCAAACCTACACCGGCACCGGTTAGACCAAAAACCGGAAATCCGGTGCCGGTACCGGTGCCGGTGCCGGTTCCACCGGAATTTCCCGGTGGCATTGTACAACCCTAGTTTTGATCTATACCAAAACTGTGTGTTTTGGTCTAGGGTTACATCTTAATCCTCCCCCCCGACAGTCTCATTTCTCTCCTCTCCTCTCTAGTCTCTCGCCTCTTTCCCCCTCCGCTCTCCTCACCGTCTCTAAAGAACCTCTCTCTCACTGTGACTAAGTCATATTGCAACATTGCTCTCTCACCTCTTTCTCTCTCTCTCTCTCTGACCTCTGTCTCTTAGCTCTTACATCTTCTCTCTCAGCTCTCTCTGTCTCTCACTATCTCTGATCTCCACAGCTGACGGCCCACAACATGCCCATAGCACAGTGTTACGCCTCTCTACCAACGCTGCTCTCTCAAGGCCAAATTTCACTAATTTTTTATTTTTTATTTGTTGTGAATTTGTTTATTTTTTGTTGTGAATATGTTTATTGTAATTTTTGTAACTGTGTTTGGATTTGAATTTTTTCATTTTGAAATTTGGATATAGGTGGGCATTTTGTGAATCTGTTTTATTGTGCATCTCTTCTCTCTCACCTCTCTGATCTCTCTGTTTATTTTTCAAAATAAATCAGATAATCCTCACCGAAATTCCGACATTTGTTATCGAGATTTTGGTACTGAGATTGCCGGAATTCCAGCAGTTGGTGGTCAACAAAAGCGCCGCTATAGGTCACCTATATGCATCCAGTTGTTACCGGTAACGGAGCCGAAATTTGAAATTCCGGTTCCGGTACTACCGTTACCCACCCCTAGCCTCTACTTCCGATGTTGAGTACTCAAAGACAACCTAGGAAGTAACGAAATCTAGCTATTCTGTTCCACAAATATGAGAGAGAAACAATTTCTTCTTTTTCAATATTTTCTAGTGACCACCCCACAAGAACAACACATTACTAGTCGTTGCTAACCGTGGCAGGAAATTAAACGGTTTTTAGAGTTTTATTTTAGTTCCATTATTTGTGCTTTTCTCATTCTCATTTCTATGGAGGGTATATGTTTCTTTTGGATGAGTTAAATTTACTTGTGACGTCTTTTGTTCTAGTTATTAGCATTAGATTTTTTTTATTCCTGGACTAAGTCCATCTTATATAATATATAGCTCTTTGAGAATCAATATACTTACCAGTTATTTTTTATAAAAAAAATTACAATAGCCGTGTTTTGTTACCTGCCTACACACATAACAATGTTGATTTTTAAAAAAATTAGCAATATGGTCACTAGGTTTATATTACGCTGACGATTTAATCACTAAGTTTCATTTTTTACTTTATGGTCACTCAGTCCATACCCTTGTGAAGATTTGGTTCTACCGTCCATGTTCCGTCTATCCCTTTAATGGAACTCCATGCCACGTCAGCAGATTAACACGTCAGACCCAATTTGAACAAAACTCACCGTTTATTTAAAAACTCCTAATGCTAAATGACACACAGTTGATTGTGCTTTGCTTCAAAACAAATTGAAACCACCCCTGAACTCACCGTTTTAGAATTAAACCCATAGAATCGAAGGAAGCCCTCAATTTCGCTAAGTGTTTTCGCACCCCCACCCCCTTTGCGAAGAAGAATACACTGAAATACTTGCCCTAACATTCAAATATGTTCGTCGCACCTGTTGATCAAGATTTAAGGTGTTTGGTTAATAAGGTATGTCTTCTTCCTTCTCAAATCATGCAAACGATTTTCCCCATTCTCCTTCACTCACCATTTTTCTCCTTTTCGCAAGCCCTAGACAGATTGCTCAAGGACTTTTTGCCTTCGACGAGAGAAACGTTCTGCTCTGCTTCAACAATGTTTGAGGGAAGGTTAATTCTGTTGGGTTTGGGTTTGTTAATTTTTTGTTTTTGTTGGGTTCGAATCTATCATTCGCTGAGGAGATTGTGTTTCTTTCAATATTCTTCCGCTGAGAAAGAGAAAAGAGGCAGAAATGTGTTGGTATATTATTTGTTTGTTGTTGGCTAAAACTATTTGCTTCATTGCTTTGGTGACATTTGAAATTTGAGTGTTTAAATGTCCCTTCATTGTCTAAATACGATTGCATCATTCATTGTTTACACTGCATATTGTGCTCATTTCGTGATGCTACTTATGCTTTTTGAAGATTTCAAGTTCTTAAGTTCTATGGTTGTGCAAAGTTTGATGGAACTTCAGTAACTATGTGTCATAATTCATGGTTAAGTTTAATTGCCTTGTGACTGACCTTTTAATTATTTTTACATAAAAGTGGGCATTGCAACTACTTTTGTTGGTTTGATCCTCCGGTTTGCCCACGTGGGATGGAGATGGGACCTTATTTGAATAAGAAGGTGAAAGACCTGCAGAATGAGGTGGCCTCGGTGAAGCGCACTGCAAGAACATTCAAAATTCTGTTTGGAGTGTCTTTGGCTGTCATTGCTGCCATGGTGGTTGCACTGTTAAGAAGATCGTAGGATTAGTTAGCCATTTTTTTTGTCATTGATGCATTGTGTTTCTGTTTGTGTTGAGAAAGAATAGTAGGATTTTATTGGATTGACAGCAATAGGTGATATCTGTAGGTGAAGTGTACTTGAAGTTATATGTTTTTTTGTAAGGTGGATTGACAATAATAGGCGATCTACCTATTTGTAAAACACTTGTGTATCTATCTATGAAATGAAGTTCTGCTATTGGAATTTATTCAACCATTGTAAGTGTTGTTCAGTTAAGTTGTGTTTTGGAATTTAATGACATCAATACACCAATAACAAGTTCGGAAACTAACACCATAAACCAATTCCAAAACCAAAGCCAATTGCCAATTACCAATTCCACAACCTTTACCAGTACCAATACCAACTACCAACACTAAATTACAAATTCAATTCCAATACCAAAATCAAAACCAATACATAAGCAATAACCAAAACACCTGGACAACAAGAACATATGTTTCTTTCTGAGCACATCAGTGCAAACTTTTCCACAAACATTTATATTTGTTCTACATTTACATTAGTGTTGTAACAAAAGACGCACTCATATACACAACGGATTCCACTTTTCCACAAAAAATAATATATGTTCTAAAATTACATGAGTGTTGTAACAAAATACAAGTACCATAATCAGTTTCTAAGCTAAAAGCACAACCCAACTACATCACTCCTTCTTCTCCTGCTTCAACCTCCCCACCATCCACAGCTGCATTTTGGCCTCCATCTACACTCGGTTCTATCCCTTCATTTACAGCTCCTGCATCTTCTCCAGCAACCTCGGAATGATAGGGTAAGCTACAAAAAACAACCATAAAGAATGGACATTTACAGGTGGATGCAAAAACAAATGTGTTGTCTTACCAAAGGAAATAGAAAAACCCCAATGCTCCCAAAAATCACCGACGAACTGGTCTGACTAAGGCTTTGACTCACAGGTCTAAAGTTTCAAAATCACCAAGCTCCTCAAATCAATCTCAAGGGGTGGAAATCAATGAACATTAGGGCAAGTGTGTTCTCTTCTTCGGGGGGGGGGGGTGGAATCGCGAACACTTAGCTAATTTTGAGATTACAATTTTGTTTCTATTCGTTTCAAGAAAAAACAAATAAGTAAAACGGTGTGCTTCAATGTTTTTCCTTTTCACTCAATGAGTTGTGTCGTTTAGAATTTAAGTTTTCATTTACATGACTAAACGCATCATTTTGCTTAATGACTGTCTGACGTGTTAAAGGGATAGACGGAATATAGACGGTAGGACCAAATCGTTACAAGGGTATAGACTGAGTGACTATAAAGTAAAAAAATGAAACCTAGTGACTAAATCGTCAACGTGGTATAAAACTAGTGACCATATTACCAATTTTTCTTTTTTTTTTTTAAGAAAATCAGCTTTCTAAACAAATATACATCAAGACTAGCTACCTTCATTATTCACGCATATAGATGCCTCAGAGGCTTACAAAAGAGATATCAAGATACATGACATATAAATTACATCTAAAGAGTCTTAAGCCAAATATCAATTTATTTTCTGTTCTAATCCATAATTTCATATAAAAAAAACATTAACTTTTAACTTCTAATTTTAAGTTAAATCCTAAAAAACTTTTGACGTAATATGTTATACTCGTAACAGTTTTAGTGATGGTTTAAGACCGTTACTGTGGAATAACTTTCTTAAAGTGTTGGGATTGGGAAAAAATAAAAATAAAAAATCGGGTAGTCATTGTCCAGTCAATTCAAGGCCGTAACCGAGGTTGAAGAGAAAGAAAAGCTATCGGACTGCTCAAATAATGAGACAAATAAACGTACAGCCGCTATATGAACTGACGACTAATCGCACATATATGACATGGTCGACGACTTGTATGTGAAAGCAAGAATCCAAAATGCATGATCCACGTTTAAACGTAGAGGCGTAGAGCCACTAAAACCAGTTCAAGAATCAGTATAAATACTGCCAGTTGCCATTGTTAACGCTCACAGCTAGAGCGTCTGCTATCAGCATATCTAAGTTCCTCCTTTTTCCTTTTGGCTATCATGAAGTCATCACAATCCTCAATCGAGTCTCAAGTTACTGATATCAAGGAAAAGATGTTCTCAAATTGTGACTCAGCCAACTCCTTCATTTCTCCTTCTGCTTATGAAACCGCATGGTTGGCCATGATACCTGATCCGGACCAACCTTTCCAACCCATGTTCAAGAATTGCTTGGACTGGGTGCTTCACAACCAGAAAGAAGAAGGGTTCTGGGGGGAGTGCGATGCCCATGGCATTCCCACCATTGAATGCCTTCCTGAAACTATTGCTTGCATAGTTGCTCTCAAAAAGTGGAACGTTGGGACACAATCTCATATCCAGAAAGGTACATGATACGTGCAAACATGAGGTTTTATGGTCACAATTTGCAGCTCTTTGTTTTTATCCTTTCTCATTTGTCTGTCACACCAGAACCATTTCACCGCCATTTAGAGATGTATGTAACCTAACATGTGACCAACAATTAATGCACTTCAGTAGCCAGCATGCCCCTAGTTTTTGTTACCAATTTTCCCTTCTCTGTTTTTTGAAGTGAGCATTTTCCACGAAGGTTGTCATTCACCTTCAGCTCAAGTCAACCTAGCTATAAGACATATAGAGTCCTGGCTCTTTGTTGCCGCTTGGTTGGCTTCACTGAAGGGTGGACAAATTTATAGAGTTAACTTCTTTTTAATTCAGGGTTGGCCTTCATCCATGCAAACACGGCGAGGCTTCTCGGAGAAATTATGGACAAGCACTGTATTCCTCGTTGGTTTGCCATTGTTTTCCCTGCGATGGTTGAACTTGCACTTACGGCTGGCGTAGAGCATGGCTTCCTCCATAGCTCGAACGAAGATATGTACCAAATATTCAAAAAACGGCAACAGATTCTAGAGAAGTAGTCCTTGTCTTTAAACTTCTGAATTCTTGACTGAATTTTTTGGTCGGTTTCCTTGATAGTAAGGCAAAAAATCGTTATCTGCATACTTGCCTTGTAGGGAGAAACTTGTGGACGAGTACCAATATCCCCCATTATTATATTATCTTGAAGCACTGCCAGCTGAATCTTATGATATTGATCAAGACGATATAATTACGCATTTGAGCAATGATGGCTCAATCTTCCAATCGCCCTCCGCCACAGCAAGTGCTTTTATGGTGACGGGAAACAAAAAGTGTTTGGCTTATTTACTGTCACTTGTTCAAAGATGCGATAATGGAGGTCAGAAAGATTCTTCATCGTTACCATTTTAACTACTGAAGAACTTCACGTACCAGTTTTACTCCCTTTTTTTCTCTTCGTGGCATGAAACGTAATTTTTGTCGCAGTTCCGCCAACTTATCCCATGGACGAAGACCTCATCAACCTTTGCATGGCCAACCAGTTAATAAGGTTAGGCCTTGCTCAGCATTTTGTCCAAGAAACAGGAGTAGTTTTGGAACGAGTTTATAGGTAAGAAAACACCACCAAAAAAAAAGAATTAAGCATGAAAAAGCTCACAGTTTTCGTCATTTCCTATGAGATCGGATTCGGTGCGAAGTTCGTTCGGTGCGAAGGTGATAAGGAACTTTTAGCCATCCAAAGGTGGGAAATGTTCGGGATGCTCGAGCAGGTGTGACTGTTCGGCTGCTCGGGGAGGTGTGGGTCCCGAGCGGGACCCACATCCCGAGCATATCCCACCATTGGATGATCCCTTACCACCTTCGCACCGAACGCACTTCGCACAGAATCCAAAACCCATTTCCTATTGCTAATTTCACTATTACTATATCAAAAACACATTTCAGGAATTTCATGAATAAAAAATCATGGGCAAGACCGAGCAATTCAGTTGCAGCGCAGCTAGTCAAAGACACTCTGGCATTTCGGCTCCTTCATATGCATGGATATGGTGTATCGTCGGGTATGTGCCTGCAGGATCCAAGTTACAATCGAGCAGCTAACTCTGTCACACGCAATTATAATCAACAATATTTTAACCAATTATTTGTCTTTCTATCTCTTCTGCAGATGGGTTTTGCTGGTTCTTACGGAATGAAGACATTCGAGATTTGATAGAAAAAAACAGTGAATACTTTTCAAGTGCAATGGTTAACGTATATAGAGCGACCGATCTTATGTTTGCTGGAGAAGATGACCTTCAGGAGGCTAGATCATTTTCAAAAAAATTATTAGAGAAAGTCGTGTCAGTGGGAACTAGAGAGCAAACTGACGTTACATTGTCAAGCTTGCGTCGAGCGATACTACAAATCCATTCATTTTATTAACGGGTTATTTGGTTGCCATCAAAAACCTAAAAACATAACATATATATATAATTAAAAAATTAAAGAAAGTGAATAGAATATCTCTGGCAAATAGTATTGTAACAACCCAAGGACAAGAACTAGTCACATCTGTGCTTTGACTTCAAAATGACTAGTCAAGGTTGCTCTTGAAGCCACTTAGATCATTATAAGCCCAGTTCAACCCAGTAAGGTCCCAATGTGGGACTTGGCCCTTATAGAACTCATATCTCATTCATTATCCTCTCTCACTTCATGTGGGATTCGGGGTATCACAAGTACAGTTAATTTTAACATGGTCTATATTATAAATAACTATAAATAGATATCACGAATTAAGCTACGCTCTGGAATGGTATAATATAATATACAAGTAATTACTAATTGTTAATCGTGTTACGAATTTGCATAACAACTAAAAAAATATTAAGAGATATTGATGAACTCCCTTGCTCAAAGCAAGATCAAAATACACTTTCATCATTATTATTTTTATTAATTACAGAAGGGATATATTGTTTGAGGTTGACTACACATTCTAGAGGTGAAAACAATTTTCCCTGAGCATCAATAAGTCATCCTTTAAAGTAATTAAACTAGTAAACTACGTACAGTAACAAATTAATAACAACAAATTGAAATTGAAATGAAATGAAATTTCCATCTCTAACGTGAAAAATATTGTTTGAAGTTGAATACATTAAAAATATATAGGAGGTGGAAATGAAGTCCTTGAACATCAAAAAAAGATTGACTTTTAAAGTTAAAGACATTAACAAATAAAAATAAAAGTTGAAATGAAATGTCTTCTACTCTGAAGAGAGACATTTCATTGGAATCACTATTTAAAGTTATGCATATGGGTCAGTACTTGTCCGATCCCCAACATTCTTCTCGCAAAAATGTCTTGTAGATTGAACATGAACTGAGTCTGCCATGGTTTGCACGGCTGGATCACCTGGAACATAGGATGTGGATCGAAGATACTGACTCCAATATTCTCTGGATGGGAAAAGGTGGTTTCCATAGGTACGTACGCAGTTCGATTTGTATGGACACAGTAGAAATCAAATGTGAAGCCTTTGCAATAAGGGTAAAAATCAAAGATTATTTTATTCGTGGTATTCACATCCATTAACGATACTTTTGAACTCAGGTTATCACGCCCTTATAATGGTGAACTAGTGCATCTTGCCATGCAAAATTATGAGTTCCGGCAGTCAATATACAAGAATGAACTTGAGGAACTGAAAAGGTACATAAGCTTCCAAATCTAGATAGTCAATAATTTGTTTTAAGGCAGTCACCAGGATAAATACCCCAATTGTTTGCCTATTTCTCAATGCTCGATTGCCTTGCGCGCTTCTTTGAGATAGATGGTCTAAAGACTGGGGTCTTACTGATATGGGATTCGGTCGAGAGAAAACTACCTATTGCTACTTTGCTGTTGCTGCCAGCGGTTCCTTGCCTTATGATTCTGACGTACGAATGGTAGTTGCAAAGAGTGCAATACTTATCACAGTGGCTGATGATTTCTACGACATGGAAGGTACTCTGATTGAGTTGAAAGGCCTCACCAATGCCGTTCAAAGGTGCCCTTTTGATTGTTTGTTCCAAGAATTATGAAAGAAAAGAACAAGATTAATTGGTTGTGTATTTTTGCAGTTAATTACTCTGATGTCTATTTCTCCCTTTTAATAACAGATGGGATGCCAAGGGCTTGAGTGGCCACAGTGAGATTATCTTTCGTGCCCTTGATAATCTTGTAAGTGAAGTTGCTGCAAAATACACCCAAATGCGACAAGGATGTGACATTACGAACGAGCTTCGAGAAATAGTAAGTCAACATTTAAGTCCTCAATTTTTTTGTCACCTTATAACTTTTTGTCTCCCTGATCTATTGAATTATGTGGTAATTTTTCTCTTTTTCTGTTCCTGTGCTGTTTTTTTTTCTCTCTATGAAGTGGTATGAAACTTTTGCTTCATGGTTTACGGAATCCATGCGGAGTAAACTTGGGCGCAAACCATCACTGGATGAGTATCTTGAGACCGGAATGACCTCGGTTGCCGCACACACTATGGTTCTTTCAGCTTCATGCTTGTTGAACCCAAGTTTACCAAGTTCTGAACTTAGGCCAGTCCAATATGAAAGCATTACCACACTACTTATGGTAATCTCTCGTCTGTTGAATGACACACAAAGCTACCAGGTATAACTTAATAGTTCTTCACAGTTGCTACAGTTCTCCGATGCCTATATCACAATATTGTTGGTATCTAATAACAAGTGCATAACGTACAGAAGGAAAAAGAGGAAGGAAAAGTCAACTTTATTTTACTCTACTTGAAAGAAAATCCGGAGGCAGACGTGGAAGAGACAATTGCTCGTGTGAGGGAGGTAATTGATAAAAAGAAGCAAGAGTTTCTTGAGCAAGTTTTCATGGAGGGATTTAGTGATTTGCCCGAACCAAGCAAGCATCTCCATCTCTCGTGTCTAAAAGTATTCCAGATGTTCTTCAACTCCTCCAATCGATTCGACTCAAACACAGGAATGCTCGAAGACATTAATAAAGCAATCTATGTTCCTCTTCAAGTTGGGAATTCAATGGCTCCGAAACCTCTACCTCTTGACTCAGGAGCAAAGAAGAAACACCTGACGATCAACGTCTCCCACTTTAGAAGGCCCTGCAAGTATTACATGGGTAGAAGTTTTGTAGCCCAACGGGGGTCTTGGGCTGCTTTTAGAGATCATGGACAAGGGAAAGCATTTATGCAGCGGAAAGTTACTCAGTTCCCGAATCTCACATTTGCCACACCTATTTAGCTCCGAGAAATAGCTATATATTGAATAATAGTGCCGGCGTAGTGTGGCATAGCAATTATGCTGGTAAAATTCAGGAAAAAGGTCCAATCTTTCCAAAGCTACAGATTAGAAGGAACTATTGTCGTACTATATAGAATAATTGAATATTGGTTATCTACTGCATAAATTGAACTTCTTTTGGCTGCAAGAGTAGCGAGCAGGGGTTTTTACTTTAAGGACGTGTTCTGCAAAATCTGAATTGCAGAAGGAGTGAGAGTGCAAGTTTATGAACTTTGAATACGTAATTATTTGAACTAAAAAGATAAAGGGGAGGTTTGGACATTACGACGCCTCTTGCACCAATATACTCACTGGCGTCTTTTCTGGATTTCCCGGGAAGACAATGATTTAGCTCATCAGTTGGCTCAATGGGGGAGTTCTGTTGCGTTCCAGGGGAATATTAATGTTAAGGATATTCCTCCTAGTTTACTTCTTTGTCATAGCCCTGCCGAAAGCTCTGGGCGGCTGTAATATCTAGTTATCATGTTACGTAGAAAAAAAAAAGATAAATGGGAGAAGCACGAGGTCCTGATAAAATAAAATTAATTGATAAATACCTCTTTAATACTTCTTCGAACTACAAATTTTAATATTTATAGTCCCTTTAATGAAAATTCAGGTGCCAATTTACCCCTTCGCACGAGGTCCTGATCTGTTGCTTTTTAAGTTTGTTTTTCGCTTTTCTGTTATAATCCCATGGAAAGCATAGAATCGAATTGAACAGCTACCGAGGCATGAGTGGCGGCGGCTAAAGCACCAGGCTTTGCCGGCGCGTGCAGACTCATCCCCAGGTCTAGGATTGGCTCTCCAATAGCGAAAGGGCACCCGCTTGAAGTCCTTAGACATGTAGATCGCGCAGTCTCAAGGCGCCGATCGGGTCCTCGCCGGAAAGTATGGCGTCGGAGATGAGCTTGATGAGGCACAAGCCCTTCGAGGGCGGAGCCGTAGTTCGTGTTGGGTCACTGGGGCGAGGTTTCCTCGAGGAGAATTTGGATCCGGAAGGTGAAGGAAAATGAAAGTCCTTGCAGAGACTGGGAGCGTGGCTTCAAGTTTACTTGTTCTAACGCACTCACTTAAGAAGTTCCAGTCGAACCAACCTGTAGATCCAAACTGCGTTGAGTCCCACAGAGATTGATTTAGTCCAGAGGATGGATTCAGCGGTACTGCTTATATGGCCAGCGGTTGTCTCCATTTTTTTCCCTACCTACTGAGATGTGTTTAGATGCTAATTCTTTTTATTACTTATATTTGCGTGTTGGGTGATTTATATAAAGAGTAGTTCAGAGCTCAGCGTGTCTCTTCTGCCGGAGCTTCAACTCCTCCTCATCGTGCATTTCTCTTTCTCTTCCCCCTTTTGCTTTTCTTTTCTGGCTCTCTTTTCCGAGATGATCATACCCATTCTGTTTTGCAAGCTAATAAAATGTAGAAAAGTAGTTTCTTTTAGCTCTAATCCAGTCCGGGCACTGAACCACTGGTTTTCAAGGCAACCAATCAAAGCAGAGGATAGTATTTGCTTCTTGTTTGTTTCCTTTTCCAGCGTAACAGGGGAAAATGAATAACAGGTAATAGAGCCTGAGCACGTGAATCAAAACTATACCTAAAGTAACAAGTTGATCTGTTTTCCCCATTTGGATAGAAGTACCAATCAAATGTAAGTGTCTGAGGTTCCATGCCTACAAAGTCAAAATTTGCGGCGAACAAAATCAGTACACTGGAGGGGTTAACGGCACATTTCTTTTATGCTCGCTGTTTCTTCTAGACTTCTAAAATTAATATAAGATGAGCAAAATCTTTCGGGAGAGCTAGAAACATAATTCCCTATCTTTAACGTGCAGTAGATGGGGCTTCCCCAAGAAGAAAGGATGAGAAGAACGCCAGTGAGTTGCTTGGTTTGAAGCAAGGCACTGCATGGCCAGCACCTCTAAATGTTGCAAACATGAGTCCATCGTATTCTTGAAACCAACCACTGACCTGTACCAAAGATGCAGTCATCTTGCTTAGTGAAAGTTAAACCAGAGCTTGTTGATAGAACTAATGAAACTAGACTGCAAATAATACAACCTCCCCACCCCCAAAAAAAATAAAAGAGAAAAGGAAAGTGGAACCCACTACGGCACTACCTGATGAGATTGATTCGATATTAGTTTTCATTCCTCTTGTCGATTTGGGTATAATAGCATTAATTCTAAGTGCTTCGACTCTGCTAAATTGGGGCCATCAAATTATAAAGAAATCAATTCACCAAAGCAAGATTTCATTGGGAAAAGGGTACATTCCCGCAAATCAAGCACTAGTTACCATTCTCGCTATTAGTTTAGGTGACGAGTTCTCGCTAAAGACTAAAGTAAGTGATGTTACATGAATAAAGAGTGTTCAAGAGGGTTCGAATCGATAGAAAAGGATCATGTGCTGGGTTTTTTTTTATGCAAGATTATCTTTATCCCAGGATATTCCCTTCATGTTGGAGAAGAAATCTAGATATTGGACTAGAGGAGAATACTTTCCAAGTGGTACTTTAGTAAGTGGTTACAAGATAAAGAGCTATATATGTTAAGATTACTGTCAACGAATCATAGACGGGCCATGTAGATCGTGTTAGTCTGAAGTTTTCCTAATGATTACCTCCTTCTGGTGGTACCAGGGCCTCCATGGCTTGGTGATGCGAAGTCCGAGGGCACTTAAACTGTATCTCGTAGAGAGTACAGGAACTCTTCCATCTGTGTCTCCACTGCAACACCCGCATCAAATACCATATTAATGTTCGCATGATACACTCACACCCGTACGTGTCTTGGTATTTTTGTCACAATATCTAGAAAATGATATAATTAGAGATCATTTACCTGTATACCCATATTCTAAGTCCTGCTTTGATAAGCTTCTTGTATACAGGGAGAACAGATGTCCTTGAATCTCCCCACTCCTCGAATATCTTCATACTAAATCAAAGAATTTTGAGAAAATTATCTTCAGCTGGTACTTTAGACCCATGCATATCTATATATGCAGCTTCTGTTCAGCAGGAATTTAAAATTTGCTTCCAGTATCGTTTAGATCATCACGTTTTAAACCATGGTAGAACGTTAATGTGGTACGTAGTTACAAACAAATAACAGATCATCAGGAGGAGAAATTACTTGCAGATGCTCCAGTTCTTGAGCTGTTGGCCATTGCTAACATGTAGAGCCTTCTGAACATCTGGTCTGTTGTAGAATGCTTTTGCATAATCATCAAGGCATGGGTCATAACCACCCATGATTCTTGGCATCTGGTGCACAGAATCCATCACCATCACGTTGTGATCCCATTTACAGGCAATTTATTTGCATAGAAGGAAATTGATGTGGGAGGGATACGGGGAATCATCATGGGGGCAAAATCAGTAGAAATATAATTTCCAAAAACGTATAGTTCCCTCGTGAAAATACGTATCAGTCCTCACCATCTTCGTTGTGCGCGTCATCGTGACTTGCATTGCTTTGAGAGATGAACTAGCTGAATTTCCAGGGCAGACTGAGGTGTAGAGGCTGTAGATATCGATCTCCTTGTACTGCCTGAGTAATTCATCCACCCCGTCACAACAATCGTTGTTGCTCCATGTATCATTGCGGTCGAAATCACAACTTTCTCTGATAAGCTTATGAGTCTCATCTGATATCACAGCATGACTCCAAGCATAATCCACTAGGCCTCTCCAGTCATCAGCATCAGATGTTTCAGGATTACCTAGCTGTAAGTTGGGAAACATAATGTTTCAGGAGACAGTGTTCTTAGAGCGTTATAGTTCATTTGAACATCCATCGAAAGTTTGTTTTCTATTCAATTTTCAAGGGCCATACCAGAATACCCTGGAGATCAATATGAAGGGAAGGATCGGCGTTCCTGTCATGGATGAGCTCGGCCAGCTCTGGAACATATTTTCCTGTTTTTCCGTAGAGTTTGAGTATGTGATTTACAGGAATTCAATTAAAGTGCAGCAAACATTTATTGAAACTTCAAATACCTGCATAGCTTTCCCCTGCAATGAAAAAGGTTCGTGTTCTATATGATGGGAACTTGAGGAACCACTTGTGGAGAAAAGCATAAGCATCATTTGCTGTTTTAATTACCCATTGAAAGCAACCCAAATATTGGTCAGAAGCCCTCGAAATAAATTAATTAACACTATATGGAGTAAATGTAAAACTTACATAAAGATGAAAAGTTCCATATCTGACATAAAAATAGGATCAAGCTTTCAATTAAACTAGATGGGATCTTCGACCTCCCCCAAGATATAAAAGATATGGAGGGTAGCTTTCAATCCCATCGATCTGATCAGTGCGGTATACTATTTTCCTCTAAAAGAAGGAATAAATTGTATTTGCATCAAAGGGTCCTCACCAGTTAAATCATCTCCCAGATTAATGTAATCACTACTTGTATTTGAGTATGAAAAGCCGACACCAATTGGAGATTCCAGGAATAACATGTTGGCTTCTGCATCATCAGACATTAAAGAGTCTAAATACGACAATATTGAAGCAGCCTACTATATACATATATATATATATATCACCCTCCACTAGAAATGAATATATGCAATTATAGTGGTTCACAGGGCAGTCATAGAAGTATCTATTATCGATGCATTACACTAAATAATTTGTAAGTCATAATCTTGCAAAAAGAGTATGATTAATCTCATACTTGTATTCCATGCATACGGATTATATCTAAGTCCATTTCCACTGGTGTCCACTATAAAGGGACCAATCTCTTGTGTTGCTCCATATCCCACAGAAGAGCACCCAGGACCTGAAAATAAAGCTTCTTGTCACCTTAGCAGAGAACATAAAATGAAAGTCTCAATCAAAGTTGTCGATTTAAACCACTTTGGATTAGTTAAAGGAGGAAAAATATTAAAAAAGAACAACTCGCACTCTGTGGGAGAACTACTGTATGTACTAAGCTATTGTTATTACGATGACTTCTCTATGTAAGGTTGGAGACTGGTCGTCTAAAATATACCATGCGACATGAAAATTAGGGGAAATGTGACCACGCATTCTTCCCCAGTCATTAAAATATTGTAGATAGAGTTTGGCATATTTCCCCCGAAGGATTTCGTCATAAAAATATTGAAGGTACATATTTTTTGCATATCATGTGGACAAATGGATTTGGTCGTAAAGATGATAGAATGTGTGGTTTTGCATACGGACGGATGAATCTGAGCAAAAGATTGGTAATCCAAAATGGAAGGCCAGAAGCATGGTGACTAAGGTTTTCTCCACATCAGTTCTTCCTACGTTCAATCGTTCAAATCATATAAGGTCTAAGAGGCAATCATACTTGAGGTTTCGACCATGAAGGTGCAACAGTCTGGACAAAAGTACAGTTCTGTACATGCTTACCTCCATTAAGCCACAGAACCAATGGTTTTTCTTCCGGCCGAGCTGTGGCTTCATAGAACCAGTAAAAGAGTTCCCTTCCATTTGTTTCGTTTACGTTGACATAGCCTGCATAGTGCCTGAACGTTACCTCAGGCTGGCTAGGCAAGCCAGTCACAAGGTCTCCATCCCCAAGCGAGGTCATTTTCTTCCCAGTAGCCATTTTCGATTGTCTAACACACGAAACAGGCTCTAAAGATAGCAGAATAATAAGAGCCACAGTGTGGAGAAGTGTCACCTTTAACACAAAATCCATATTGGAAGCGCGAATAACCAAATTAGACAGACACAGCTTCCGAACAACAGGATGAAACACAAGGTGAACCACATGCAGCCTATTTATACCCATTGGGGGCTGCCACTATTCAGTGAATTAGATGAAGCAAAATATGAGAGCCCCACGTGGCGACCTCTTTTTCTCAGTCGGTTCGGCAACACACTATGGCATCTGATGTGGATTTTGGGCGGTTTTTTCTAGAGTATTCTTGGTATGAGCGAGCTGGGTGAGTGGAAGCTCCATTTCTTGTGTGGGTTGTTGAAATTTATAGTCAGATGAACAAATCTTTGAATGAGTTTCACGCTATGTTGGCTTTACTTTTTCCAAACAGCAGGCACGCATCGCAAACTGAGCAAAAAAGACAAAAGGAATTGGAATATCTATCTCACAATACACAGATAAGAGAGACTACGATACGGTGGCCTTCCATCAATACTGATAGAACCTCCTCCATTTTGACATGTACGTATAGTCACAGATATATATAAATATGGAAGTACAAGGAAGAGCTAACTAAAACAAGATCAGATTAAATTTGTTTAAAGAATTACCTAAGAAATAGAAGAGTTAAGCAATAATTTTTTTTATTTAGTTGGTAATTTACTTTCTCTCAATTCCTTTAGTATCTTGGATGAAGGTGCTTTTCGAAATTATGTATAATTTATCACCAAATCTTAAATCCTCCAAGACTATCAGTCTTAATTGTCAAAGACTTGGGTATTAATCAAGTGTTTAAGAGAAAGGCCAGCCCCAGTATTTTTACCTAAAAGGCCTACCACCCACCCACCACATTAGTGCACCACTAGCCATCTTCTCCCCATTGCCACCCAAATATGACTCCCTTCAGTAACATATTGGGAGAGAGTTATGGGAATCCACCCCCCAATTAGAGAATAATTTTGTCTCCTCTCTTTCCCATCCTTTTCTTTTCCTTTTCTCTGATAAAGAACCAAGAATAACAAGATTGTGTTGGCTCTTTAGTGATAGATCAAGCACTTCAGGGAAACAAAACAATAAGAATTCAGAGGACAGAAATTAACTCTTCGTGCTTCAGTTTGAACATGATCTTTGCTAGTCATTAATTAGACAATATCAATAATCGGTCAAATCTTCTTTCTCTTTAGGAAAATCATGAAGTCAATATATTAACGGAACAAATCAACAGAGAATCAAGAGAGTTAGGGAAAAGACTTGAAAGAGAATAAAGGAGAGGGTTGGGGCGAAAATATATGGATTTCAACCCCATAAGTCCATCAAATTTATTCTCTATATAATCCATACAAAATACTGGTTCTAATCAGTCATGACATTCAATGGAATCTTTTTTTCTTTAATCTACATTTAGCAAGTGATTCTAAAACTGTACGTCAATCTGCTTTACATCAATGAGCAGCTATAGATAGAGATGAGATAAAATTTTATAGAGGTTAGGTACAGTCGATAGGTACTATATAGATATCCTCTATATTCCATATATCTTTAATCTCTGGATATATCACACGAACGACATTATATGCCTAAGTATTAAAGGCTCTAGCCTCTTGTCATAAACCTGATAAATGTAGGAGATACTCATGGTAACACAAGGATATTGTTATATGTACTCGGAGAAAAACAAGAGCTCATGTACAGTCATCTCAGTTACGTGATACAATTCTAGACCAACAGCCTTACATATATATATATATACATATATGCTTCTATATATCCCTTGTTGTATATTTAGGAAATTAATTAAGCCAAGCCGGCCCATAATTGGTTTACATATGCATAAAGCACTTAATTCTCATGGAAATGATTTCAATATTATATACTAAGTAACCCTAGGACTGAAAATAATTATCCTAAAGTAAGAATATATATCTACATCATTTGGATGCGGAAACTATGTTGCGAAGTGATTTAGATATGGAAATGGATAATACATTACTTATGATTTTAAAGGGGAAAACCATGTAATGGCGCGCGGCTATACTTGTGTGCATATTGACTATATATATTCTTGCTGGTCATTGGTCAATGATTATGTCACAGAGTGAAGAGACACAGAGGGATATATTCCAAATTGGTGGTGCCCTCTAAAATACACAAAAGAAAAGGTAACTGCGCGCTTCTGAGAATCTCATCATCACAAAGAAGAAAGATGGGAGTTTTGTGGCGAACCTTGTGCATTGTGACTCGTGAGTCTGCTGATACCAAAGTGGCGAGAAGAATGAAAGAAACAACCCAAATTGTGTTGTTGAAAATGAGCTGGACTCCAACTTAGGTGAATATATAATTAAATAGAGCTCATGCTTTAATTTATTTTCCAACCGATTATGCATGATGAGCTCTTGCTAGGAGTGCTCTTATGTATCAGAGTAAGAGTTATGTAAGGGGAGTCAATATCTTAGAGAGTCCAGTTAAAATATATCAGAATAATATTATTGCTCAGAACAAAATCTTAAGCCTATAGATTTAGGTTTAATTATATTGATATATACTATATTAACCCACTTGTTTCTAGGAAGCTTCTTTCACCTTGAGATATAAATATTGCAAACTCACCATGCATGCTCAATATAATAAGCAATATATATATACATAATAGCCTTCAGAGATGACTGTCAAATTTTGAAATCGATGTCAATAGACGCATACTGTCAAATAAGTGGTACTTCAGAGTAAAATCATGTAGCTAGTTCTCCTAAAAAGTGTACTGCTTTTTAGTTCACAGCTCGAGTTCATACTATGTGACTGGCGCCACTAGGGGCAGAAAGCCCATGCATGCATCATCTGTTTTTCTTTGGGGTAGAAAATGACCCCCAATAAAGGGCTTTGCCACATCTACCTTCAACTCAGTATTGGCAAATGACGTCTAGCTAAAATTAAGTAAATCCATCTAGTCATTTCTTCTGGAGTCACCACCACTAAGCTGGGTACGTTCAACGTAGAAAGATCACAGAGCAAATCAGTGCAAAGCCCATTCAGATTTAGCTCATCGTCCAACTTTTGCTGCCAATTAAAAGGATGTGCATATCACGACAGGGTTATAAATCGCGCATGTTTGATGACTGACTTTGGTGCATTCTCCAATGGGTTTTTGAGCCAGGAAAATGCACCATGCGCAGACACGTTAGCAACTCTGACACATAATTGCTTATCGAGCTCTCGTGTGCAGCTACTCTTTTCACCAAGATGACCTACTTATCGAATAATGAAAGACTCCTAACTTCTTCGTCTTCCTCTTTCTGCGTTTCCGACTTGATCTGCAGGAATGACCATCATCACGATTCATGTCAATATGTCTGATCAGAGTTCAGATAAGGCGCACTAAGCTACAGGCTTAACATTACCTCCAAAAGTAATTAAGATGGTGTCAAATCTGATCAAATGCACAAGATACAAAAGTGCCATGCAGAACATGGTAGGGGAATCTCATGACTAATAATTTACACCAATATTTCTCCCAAATTTCAGATTTTAATAATAAAAAGATTAAAAAAATGACTTTTCTGAAATGGATTGTATATATATATATATTAGGCCGATCATCCCTCTTCGAGTACCTCTACATTAGGTTTTTCTATAACCAGTTTGAAAACTAATATTAGTGTATTATCTTACATAAGGCTAGCTACTAACTTATACCTAACCTTATTAAAACTAGCATTAATTTGTATCGTAGATTTATCAACTGCAACTACAACTTACAACGGAAAACATGTTTTCTATGCTACCGGCAGTTGGGAAAACATATATTAAGTTGCTATACCTATAAATCTGCCTCACAATCATATATACCAAGAAAAATCGTAAGCCGCTCAAATTTCAACTGCTCTATTAATTAATTTAAAGGAACCAAGCCAAACAGATCAAGTTCCACTAGCTAGCTAGTACGCCATAATACAAATAGAAGTTATAGCTAGCATATATTAGTTTAATCCAAGATATTAAGATATCGAACGGAAAAAAAAAATGAACTGTCTGGAATATAACGTCAATGAAAGAGGAGACGTGGGTATCATACTTTCCCCTCCTTTAAATTGTGGTTGGCATTAGAATGGACCATGCGCACAACGAAACAACCTATACAGTCATACAGACCGACGTTTCTTTTGAAAGCCTTGTGACTTTTTTATTCGGAGCCCACAAATTAATTACAAAAAAGGAGAGAAGAGGGAGACTAAAGTCGGAACCCTTTACGATCGATGTTGCACTTTCTCAAGAGGCCTGTGGGATATATATATATATATATATTATATCATCATCATAAGCAGTCTACATATGATGACTGTAGGCAGTTTCTCAAGAGGCCGGGGCGAAGCCATTGCCTAGGTCCAGCGATCTTAGATTCTTAACAACAGCAGTACTGTCAAAGACCCTAGCTAGCTAATGCGAGATTGGAAACTATTAGATGGAAATTAATAAAAGTTCTGAGCCTATCCATTTAAACCTTTGGTAATACGCCATTTTCCACCTGTCCGGCCAAGACAAACGTAGCGAAAGTGCAAGGGGGCCTGAACCATTAAAAAAGTTGGGGCTCTATTCATATCTCTCTGAAAGATAATTTTCTTTCTTTTTTTAGGGCCAACATACCAACAAAAGGATTGAAATTATAATTAAAACTAATTTTTCGCACCTGGGACATCATACAATATATATTAATGCTTGACACAGTATTTGATCTACTCAATTACCAAGATCACGTGTCAGAACAATGTCATATAAATTTCACCTAAACTTGTACCCCAATTAAATGGGAAGGTAAAGCACTTTCAATAGCCTAGGTTCTAGCCCAAAAGTTCCAATCAGACATGCTACCACCTACAGAACAATATTCTAACAATTTTGATCAGTCCATTGATCTAAACTCTTACTCCTACTTTAAATGGCCGGTACGCAATTTTAATAGCTTGTATTTTATAGGCGCAATTGGTGTTTCTATTTGGTTGGTTCTCACTATGATGAAGCATAGAAAGACACATATATATCATATGGAACGCCTCACTGTGCATAGAGACTTCAAGAAGTGACAGATCATTCTGATAAGGCTCATATAAAGTTACATTTTGCGTTTACTGGAATATATGCAATCGATGATCTATCTAACCATGTTGACAAATACAGCAACTTCATCATGACTTAGCGACTTCAGGAAGTGACAGATTCTAATCGGAAAGATCGCCGTCATGTATATCTGAATGGCATGCATGAACTGCATGTAGTTGTAGACATGAGATCACATTTGCTTAGAAAAAAAAAAAAAGAGATCACATTTGCTTAGGAAAAAAAAAAACTGGCTCTAATTTGCAAGTCTAGATCCTTCTCTTTAAGACTCTCCCAAAGCACTCTTGTTTTGATCCCTCCCTCAAGCACACCTCCTTTATCTATTTCTCGAAGCTACTCTTCTCCTCCCACCTCTTGAACGGTCATAGTATTGGGTGGTTTTGAACCTTCTCGATTCTAAAAGTTAGTTCAAGAAGTGAAGTTTTTCCTCACACTTATAAATTAAACACTAACCCATCTCACAACTGATGTGGGACTAACTCTAACAGTTTCTCTCTCACACAATGGGCCCTGGGTTGGGTAGAGACAACAGTTCTCCCTATTGGGTCTGATACTTATTGATAAATTTAGACTCCGATACCAATGTTGGGTAATCGTGGACCTTCTCAACCTCAAAAGCTAACTCAAAATGTAAGATTTTCTCTCATATTTATAAATGACCATCAACCCCTTCAACAATCGATGTAGGACTAACCCAACACAGACGCCGATCAGGAGTTGCTTAGATCTAAGCTTTTGCTCTTTCTAGTTCCAATCATGGTATTTTTTTTTCAGTTTCCTGTTTGAGTCCTTATTCCTGTAAAGGAAGAGTGGCGACCACCACAGCAGGGCATCATCCAGTGAACACGCGCCACACGGTCAGTATTAGCGGTACCAAATCTACGACAAAATGATGTTTTCTGGCAGCACAGCTCCGCCGCATGTGACCACACGTGCCACGTACTTCCCTTATTATGAAACAAAATCCACCATCACTCAAGAGGAAAAAAAAAAGATATGAGATGACGTGAAAGTTTCAGATTATTTTCAATTAATATAATATATAGCGTACCAGAACTTCATAATGGTCATAGAACGATCTCTTTGATTTTTCTTTATCGCCAGCAATATGCAAAAATTACAGTTTGCATAGAACTTTTAATTTCTTTTAGATAGTGGAGCTAGCTACCCGTTTTGACCTGCTTCTATCAATGAACCCTATCTACAATTTAAATTAAGGCTTAAATGCACATCATGCCCCTGGGGTATGCGGAAAGAGCAAATATGCCCCTAAGGTAAACAAAGTCATTTTCATACTCCTGAGGTATACTTTCAGGAGCAAATATGCCCCTCCGTTATGTGCCGTTTGAAACCCTAAAGGTAAATGCTGACATGTCAAAATTTGACATATCAGCACCAATCACAACTCGACACCTGGCATTTTCGAAATTTAAAAAAAAAAAAACGTAATAGAATTGGGGGAGAACCCCCGAGCGGCGAAGGGAGCTGGGCACCCTTCGCCGCCGCGAGGGGTGGTCGACAGGGGCCACCCCGGCGAAGGGGGAGCCCAGATCTGGGCTCCCACGGCGGTCGCGCGCCACCCCTGAGCAGGGGAGACGCGGGGGTGGCTCGAGGCCACCCCTCGCGGCGCGCAGACGCCGCTCGCGCCATTCGCCGGGGTGGCCCCTGCCGGCCACCCCTCGCGACGGCGAAGGGAGCCCAGTTCCCTTCGCCGCTCGGGGGTTCTCCCCTAGTTCTGTTACGTTTTTTAAAAAAAAAATTCGAAAATGCCAAGTGTCGAGTTGTGATTGGTGCTGACGTGTCAAATTTTGACACGTCAGCATTTACCGTTATGGTTTCAAACGACACATAACAGAGGGGCATATTTGCTCCTGAAAGTATACCTCAGGGGTATGAAAATGACTTTGTTTACCTCAGGGGCATATTTGCTCTTTCCGCATACCCCAGGGGCATGGGGTGCATTTAAGCCTTAAATTAAAATGCTACCGAGAGATCGTCGTACCGCAAGGTCTATCTAAAATAATTACAGACGCAACAAGTTCTCATTTTCCAAGATCCCTAGCTGCATCCCGTGGAATATTAGCAAACTCGAGTCATGCGCATCGACAGCATTGTAATCCTAATTTGACCGGGTCGGAGTATTTATAATTGACTAATTTTGGGAGGTTAAAATTTTAAGATATTAGATTTGGTTAAAAAAATTAAGAGATAGATGACTTTTAATATTTATTATAATAAAAAGTAATGATGTGATGGTAAAAGAGATTATATTATAATTTTTTATTGTGTTAAAATTTTAGTAAGTATAAAATTTTGGATTGTAAACGCAACATTAATGATCTCCATTTCCCCGTTTTAGCCTGGCACTACCACTACCCTTATATCTGCTTGCCTGCTCGGTATATCTTAATCAAAATGCTACGACCAAACAGACAAGAAATAAGAACTATAGCTGTATCACCAATATCTAGCAGATGTGATTATTTTCTAATTTCCCACTTCCCTTTTTGAACGTCCCTACTGCATTTTCAAAAGCAAAATGTAGCACTATCCGCGATGTAATCCTAATTTGATCGAGTCAGAGTTATCACAGTTGACTAGCTAGTAACTAAGGGCATATTCGCTTTTAAGAAAAACGCAGGATTCGAATCTTAAGTTTTTCTTGTTCGGCACATGACCCGTAAATTCAAGATTCGGCCTGCTTTTTTGTACCATGTAACCTGCTACTTGTCCCCTCCTTTCATGTCGCCTACTTTTGCCTCCTATACTTTCAACTTTTCGTTCATGTCTTTTGTCCTTTTTTGTTTTTTGTTTTTATTTTTTTTATAAGTTTTAAATATTTAATTTTAATATAAAATTAATAAATTTTAAATATAAAAAATAACTTTAAACATTATCATTATTTTTTTACACATCATCAATATCTACACAAACACCAATACAACTTTAACTTTATCTAAAAATTCACAAAACTCTTCAAATTCTACTAAACTCTTCTAAACTAACATATAACTCAAAGACTACAGCCATTTGGATTTTATTTTATACAGAAAAAAAAATGGAGCCCTTCGATTGCAAAAGACTATAAAGTTTGGACAATACGTTACCTGTCGGAACTTATCCACCCTAGCTATGATGTGGCATTATAACTTGAAAGCACCTAGGGGCTAGGCTCTCAATTAGGCTCCTTGTTGAATTCCATCATGTAGGCCCATGTTAATTGTCTACAAGTTGATTTTAGAGATTTTCTGATCAGGTGTTTCCCAGAGGTCGCTTTTGGCTTTTCCAAGAAAGTGTTTATAAGGCATTTCAAAAAGGGACTTAAAACACGACAAATCAAAATAAATAAACCCAAGAAATAGGGTGCCGCATATCATGACCAAATTAAGAGAAAGTATTTAACGCTTATGCCAATATAGAACATGTTCCATTTTGTAGAAGTTCTCTCATATGTGAGTGAGATGACTTTATGTTATTTATTGTGTGATAGTAATCCACTATGAAACATTAAGTGGTTCCAAAGCTAGCTAGCTTTGAAATTCAAATTAATAATTGTAACAACTATGACGCGTACTAAGCATAAAATGGAATAAAGAGTCTACAAGGCATTACCAAGATATATATATATATATAGAAGAAGAAACCCGAAATCTCAACAAAACAAAAAATGGAGGATTATCGATCTATCGAACCATGTTATATATATATATAGAAGAAGAAACCCGAAATCTCAACTAAACAAAAAATGGAGGATTATCGATCTATCGAACCCTGTTATGGACATATAGCATATATAATTCTGTCTTCAAAAGGCGCAAGAAATCACGAATTATTTATATTTCAAGGTACCACAATACATAGAAAAACCTACCCAACCTAATCAGATTAACAAACTAAAAGTTGGACAAATTTGGTAACGTAGGCTGTACTAGCTAGTCCCAAATACTAATTTTTTCCAAGGACTCGGAAAAAAAAGGAGCAAAATTAATGCAACCACAACTTGAAAGTACTTACTAAATAGGACCCATGATGCATCTTTGTTGTGTACAAGTTTTATTCTTGGCCTCCAAATAGGGAAGTGATCGTGAACCTGCTGAAGCCCCTATATATTCAACTTCCTCCAGTAAGACTCTTGGTCGAGGAAGGTACTTGTCCCAGCTTCAACTTCCTTTAACTTCCTTTTATCTTGTGCCCTTTCCCTGTTCCATCCAACTCCAACAAGCCAATAATATCAACTCTCGCAGGAAGAAGTACACACACTACACCAGACCTAATTTCTGTGTCCTTTCCTGTTCTTTACGTGTGCAAAGGAGTTTTGTCTCAATTTGTTTTTAACCCACCATGACAACATGCTTATAAAAACATCTTCCCAACGTATAATCTACCCAATTACTTCATAATTCTCCGCACTGTCGGTAGCGCTGCATGCCCAAGGATGAGGTTGCCAGCGGTGTGAATGCGAACAAACATCCCGCATCAACTGCATATATAATTGCCTAAATAAATGTGTTCTTCTTTTTCTTCTGGACACCCAATAAGTGTGTTTGCATGCTTATGGCGAATGTGGGATACTTCAAGACACAGCTGTGACAGCCCTGTCTGTATTATAGCCTTTTGCTTTTGCATGCCCTCACGCTGACGGACCTTCAGGTCGTCATGCCAGGGTCGACACTAGAGGAAATTTCCTAGCGGACTCTTTCAAGTCCACGTGTGAATCTCAAAGCCACGCGTGTATAAAGGCAAAAATTTTATGAATACGACCTGAACGAGGCAGCAATTGACTTTTCTCATATTTCAAAGCATAGCTAGCGTTCTATATCTAAAGGCAGGCTTGTATATGAACCCTCCCTCTTTTCACGAAACACGTGAGCTAGGTTAGACTGGGGAAGGAAAAGTATAAGGTAATTAGGACCCAATTATATATGAAGTACAGAAGGGAAACCTATATTATATTTGGGTCCATTCTTCCTCTTCCACTGAGCATGTCTGCCCAATACAATGGTGTTACGTACTGGTGGCTTTAGGTGCCGGTTGATGCTGGTCCTTTCTGCCTAAGAGATCATAAGTCAATTTATACTTGGGAGTAATTAAAATTGTACCTAACTTCATGATCAGCTAGGTTTGAGGCTTTTCAAAACTAGGTGACGCAGTACTACACTTATTGGGCTTGCTAGAGTCTCGGTCTTATGATCCTAGCAGCGACTATAGACCAACCTAGAAAAGCCCATATCGAACGTTGAAGAACAATCTCGATATGTACAACCGATATTCTGTTGTCTTCTGAGCAAATAGAAGAGAATGTGGGCAATTCATTATGCTTGACAACGATGCTAGCATCTTAGGAACTATATATTCGGTCCTCAGACAGCTCTAGCATCAATGAATCCTTCCACCTATTTGTTTTCTATCTCTTGTTCTGGAAGCAACTACCTCAAGCCCTAGGATAAACAATTCTAAGGTTATGTTTGTGTTGTAAAAATTTTTATATTGGGTTTAGTGTTGTATTAAGTTTAGTGAGAAAGTGAAGAGAGGTAATTTTTTATATTTTTTTATGGGAGAGAGAGATTATATTGTAGTATTTTATTGTGAGTTGGTGAAATATTTTGTGAAATTTTGTTAGCAAACGCACCCTAAATGTAAAAGCTTTTTATACTCCAGATTCTTTGAGATTATCATCCCAAATATAATGAACATTTTCTTGACTATTGATAATTCAATACTCAAGAGATTCAATATTAGCAAAGATTTGGGGATAAGTGGGAATTTTTTAACACATAAGCAACTGTGTGTACAATAGTAAACAAATGGTTACTTCTCATTCACTCAAAGGGAGGTCGAAACTGCCGGTTCAGCTTAACCCAAAGAGGAACGATTCGCGTTCTTCTTGCGTTCGACTCGCGTTCGCCTACCGAATATAATATTAATATTTACTTCTACTCGTGAGCCTCGTTAAAATGCAAACCGGTTTATTCAGCCGATCGTGTTTTTTTTTTAAACTCTCTCGGACTGGTTTGTTTTTCGTAACTCTTCCAAAACCCACGTTGTCTCTCCCATCCATTTGCCCCTCGAAACCCAGACTTTCTCCCTCCCCGAGCTTTTGCCCCCAGATTTCTCCCTCCCCGTCCATTTGCCCCCCAAAACCCAGATTTTTCTCTCCCGAGTTTTGTCCCTCTGTCTCTCCCACCCTTACCGTACGTCTATTGCATGGTCTGCTCTCTCTTTTTCTCCCTTGCCCTTCCGTTCGGATTCAGCTTGGAGACACTTCTCTGAAAACTCGGCTACCAATGACTCACCGCCTATTCAATGGTCCGAGTTGACTCAGGTACCGAACTTGTTTGAGGGCTGTGACTACGAGCACTGGCTTGTGGTCATGGAGCCACATAAGGGGCACCCACCTCGGGACGACATCATCAATGGCTACGTCAAAACCCTAGCAACGGTATTGGGAAGGTGAGAAAAACTCCACTATAATAATAAAAGCTTGTTTCTGGTCTCGGTTTTAGTGTGCATAAGCGACGGGTCAAAACCGGTGTTTCCAGTTTCAATTTGTGGGAAATTTACGGGGGTGACGAAAGTCTCCCCAGGGTGTTCCATGTTCGTGGATTTCTTGGGGGATTTATTTATCTGTACTGTATTTTGAGGCATTGCACCTAGTTTTCCATAATCAGTTAATTCTTCAACATAAATAAGGTTTTTTTTTCCTTAACGTCTTTATCGTTTCTATAAGCATTATGATTTGTGTAAAGTACAGTTTTTTTTTTCTTCCACGTCAAATGGGTTTGAGTGGTACACCGTTGATATTTGCAGCCAAGAGGAAGCAAAGAAGTCAATCTACTCTGTTTCAACTAAGTACTACTATGCTTTTGGTTGCAAAATCCCAGAAAAGTTTACTTACAGTATTAAAGGTAATATTCACGGGCCACTTTGAATTTTCTTGTTATGTGTTTCTTAAGGTATTAGTTTAAACACAACTGTGCTGGTTGCAGCTTTGCCTGACGTGAGATGGGTGCTCCCACATTCCTATTTGTGTCATCATGAATGTGACTATGGAGGTAATATCCTGTACGCTTTTTGCCTATGCACTTATTGATCTATTGATTGATTATAACATGTTGGCTCCAATATTCTTCTTTAAAGTATGTAATTGCAAGCTCAATTTCAACAATAATGCACTATTCTTTCTCCAAACCTGACGGTTTGCTAATAATGTTTGGCCAAGTTGGAAAAATAATTATCTGATTTTACTGCAGAAACATGAAGTTGTTTCCTAATTGGCCTATGCCCTTACTCTCCCTCCCTAATCTTTTCCAGAGTAGGATGACTTTTGGTTGGTCGCTGTAGATCCTCTTGATCTTTTTTAATAAGATTCACAGAGCTTCTAAAAATCTAGGAAGTGGAGAGGTGATTATTGGGAGTTTTGGATTGATACTTGTGTGACAGTTTAAAGGAGGCCAACATTTTAGAGAAACACTGGTCTAACTGGAAGAACAAGCAGTCTCTGGTAACTAGAGAAATGACTTCTACTGTCTTAGCATGTTTTAGTGGTTTTCTACAAGACCAAGGGTTTTACTAGAACTTGAATTCATTAGGGTTTTACTGAGGTATTTCTTGTTGTAATATTGACAAGCTAATGGCAGAAAATGGGCATCATGAATTCATTAGGGCAGTTTTTTGGTTACAATTGGGTGAGTAGACATCGTAAGTTTATATAGCTGGAAGTTGTATAGAGATTTTTACTTATTCAAAAGGAAAAAGGAAAAGAGAGTAAATTGGTAGAAAAAGGGTCTTGGTACTTGTTAAAGAGCTGAATTTTATGTCTTAATGATTTGTACTAATAGTGATTGTTATTTTGATTACCTGGCAGCTTGTTTTGTTTGGAGAAATTGTGCTCGCTCAGAATGTCATGTATGAAAATTTTGGCGATGAATTTCTCATTCATTTCGTATCGAAAGGTTTTCCAGCTGCACATTGCCCTGGAGCTGCTTAGCCCGAGATCAAGCTTTTCTATGTTCTGTTTATATCATTTTTTTTTTGAATTCCTTGTTTTAAACAAGGATTTTGTTGGCTTGGAGCTGTATAGCAGTTGGCTTAACTGGTTGTTAGCAATGACATATGTATAAGATTTTTGTAATGCTATCAATAAAAACTCTCGACTATTTTAGAAGCATGAAAAGCCAGTGAACCCCAAGAGAGACTACCGAGTTATCTGATATCTCTCGAAGGTATTCTTTTTATTATTTTTTCTTTGATAATCAGATAGGCCAGCTTCGTTATGTAGAGATTATTTCAACTAAACATCACCCCAGTTGAGTGTACAATTGCTGATTCAAAGTAAAAATATCACTTATTCAATCAATTTGCTTTAGAAGCTTTAATGCTTTAAGGTGTTAAGAGAGAACAACTTCACATTATTAGAGACTCTGTTCTCAATACATCAACATTAGATGCTGGATCTTTCCCGAGTCACATGACGGGTTTATGAGGTAAAAGTTTTGGAATCTAAACGGCAGGTTCTTTTATCCTGCAATTGTCTCAGCATTAAATAACTCAGAAAAGTATGGTTGAAAACTAACATGATTAAAAACTACCGGCATCATTGAGGAAAGCCAATACTCAGTCAACGGGACGAGAGTTAATTCCTTCACTAAAGCAATGATGTATATAAATTAAGATCAGAATAAATTTGTGCTGATTAATTTGTGGGACGCATGTATTTTGTACAGAGATGAGAGACATCATGAGCTATCCTCTTGACTTCTTTGCTTCCTCTTGGCTGCAAATATCAACGGTGTACCACTCAAACCCATTTTTCTTTGACGCACATAAGCTGCAGCACAAGCACCCATGCAAGCCATCTCATTGTGGTCATTACTATTTTGCAGCCTTGGATCAACTAGAGCATCAAAGTTTCCATCGTCCAAAGCTCGTGAGAGTAAAGGGCCTTGCCTGTGACAACAACAGAGGAGTTACTTAATCTGACATCCGAGATTTCAAACTACTAATTTTCTATCAATGCCTCCTCCACCAGGAAAAAAATAAAATAAAAAGGAAAGACAAACAAGAAAAGACAAACATTGGAAATCCAGACAAACAATGTGTATAAGCTAATCATATTTTGATACTTTAATATCAGTCGAATTATCCTCATCCAAATCTGCACTGGAAACACATGCATATGTTCTCAACAATTCCACTAATGAAAATTTGAACCCAATAAAATATCGATCTGCAACCACCTCGGAAAGGGGAAACATAGCACATTTGGTTCTCGTATTTTGTCGACCTTAATGTGATCAGATCCATTTTCTAGCACAAACATCAAAACTAAAACTAAAAGAAACGAAAACTTAAAGATTGTAAAGAACAAAAAAAACCATTCGGGAATTGAACAAAATTTAAAATCCAATCATTAAAAAAAAATTGTAACAGACGCTTTCTCATCGTCCCAAACAATCACAACGAGAAAACACGCGTACACACAAAATCTCGAATTATAGAGTTACAGTCAAACCCCGGACGGCGAAAAATGAACAAAAAGCTCTTACCTTTGGGCCTAGGAGGTGGAGGCTGGTAGTAGTTTTCCTCGTCACCACGGCGTCTCCTCTTCTTTTTGGTGCAACACAGGCACGATATACTCAGCACCACCAGAATCGCCATGCCACCGATCGCTATCCCCACCACAACCCCAGTAGATAGACCACTCGACGAAGACGAAGTATTAGGCGGCGTGCTGCGAACAGTTAGGGTGGTGCCAAAACTCGAGGGATGGGGCGGGCTCGTCGTCACCGGGGTTACGAGAGTATTCAACGGAGGCGGAGGAGACGCCGAGGTCTTCGGTGGGGGAGGGGGAGAGGAAGAAGGCGTTGACGGAGGCAAATCAAGCAAAACCCAGCAAATTTAGGTTTGAGAATGTTTGATTTGGGGGCAAATCGAAGGGAGAGAGGAATGCGTAAATTTTGGGGCAACAGCTCAGGAGGGAGAAATGTTTGATTTGGGGGCAAATGGACGGGGAGAGAGAAGTAGGTTTTGAGATAGTAAACCGGTTTGAGAGAGTTTAAAAAAAACACGGTCTGAACCGATCTTTTGCATTTTAACTGGACCCACAGCATAATTGTAAATAATAATATTATATTTACTAGGCGAACGCGAGACGAACGCGAGGCGAACGCCAATCGTTTCTCAAGGCCCTGCAGAAGAACACCAGAAGATACTGCCAATCGTCCTAATGTTCCACCTAGCTAGCTAGCTGCTAGAATATGCTCCAAAACTCGACAAGGCCTCAACTTTCCTGGGAAGACGAGAAGCCCAGCATAACGCTAATTATGGCTCGCATATAGTTATTATATTTGATTTATCTACATATATTCTAGTTGTCCATCTTCTTCAATGGCTTCATTGGCTTGACTCGTGGGTAATTTTGCATCTCTTTCGAAACAGGAATCCATTTCTTTTCGTGAGGGCCGAACAAGGAACAATTTGCTTTCTATGGAGTTAGGCTTAAAGTAAAATTTTAGATATATAATAATAAAAAATAAAAAAAGAGGATTCAAAATATCGGCCAGCCGACATAAAAGAGTGCAAGAAATTCGTTAATTGGAGGAGAGGACTGGTGAAACTTTTAACTTTTTTCCTTTTTTCGGTTTTATTTATTGTTTATAGTTGCCCAAAGTTTCCAACTCCTTCTGGTAAAAATCAATACAGTAGCAATTATAAGTGGGCATCCATCGTCCACCAATCAGCCGCGAAATCTCAACAGGAAAGCAGACCCCGAAAGCTCCGAAAACCCTCCCAAAAATGAAGGAACAAGAAAACCATGAACCCCAAACCCCATACCTCCATTACTGGGGCAATACCCCAGAAGAAGACTACTATAAGCTCCAAGGAATTAGGGGCTCCAAAGCATTCTACACCTCACCCAGAGGCCTAAAGCTCTTCACCAGGTCTTGGCTTCCGCCATCCTCCTCTTCCCCTCCGCGTGGCCTCGTCTGCATGGTCCACGGCTACGGCAATGACGTGAGCTGGACCTTCCAGGGCACGCCTATCTTCCTTGCCCAAAATGGCTTCGCCTGCTTCGCTCTCGACCTTGAAGGCCACGGCCACTCTCAAGGTCTCAAGGCTTTCGTGCCCAATGTTGACCGCGTTATTCAAGACTGTCTCTCATTCTTCAATTTCGTCAAGCTAGACTCTCAGTTCCGTGGACTGCCTTCTTTTCTCTACGGCGAATCGATGGGCGGCGCGATTTGCCTCTTGATCCATTTTTCGGATCCTAAGGGGTTTGACGGCGCTGTTTTGGTCGCACCCATGTGTAAAATCTCGGACAATGTGAGACCCAAATGGCCAATTCCGCAGGTTCTCTCGTTGGTTGCCAGATTCTTGCCCACCTTACCAATCGTTCCGACCGCGGATCTTTTGCACAAGTCCGTGAAGGTCGATGAGAAGAAGGTCGTGGCGGTGATGAATCCAGCTAGGTATCGGGGGAAACCAAGATTGGGGACAGTTCAGGAGCTATTGAGGGTTACCGACTATTTGAGTCAGAGGCTGGACCAAGTGAGCATTCCGTTCATTGTATTACATGGGAGTGCAGATCTTGTAACAGATCCGGCTGTGAGCAGAGCTTTGTACGAAGAGGCCAAGAGCGAGGACAAGACCATAAAGATTTACGAGGGGATTATGCATTCCATGCTGTTTGGCGAAACGGAAGAGAATATCGAAATTGTTCGCAATGATATATTGTCGTGGTTGAATGAAAAGTGCAAAGGAAGAGCCCAGTGAATGTGGGATTCGAAAATTTCTCCTACATTTTGTTTTAGCAAACTAAAAAGATTCTTTTCGAATATACGAAGGAATTCATATGCATTTCGGAATAATAAGCCTGCACTATGAGAGCTGTTAAATGTCTGATGAAGATATGTTGTTTAGGCATTTCTACAACTGTTGCGAAAACCCGGAGTGCGTTCGGCAGCTGTTTCCGAAAACAGCTTTCCGTTTTTTGTTTTTAAGCTGATAGGCTTGTCAGCGCCTATGTCAGACTTGCATCTCTAGTTGGCGTGTGGATTCAAACAAGGGTCTTTACTTCCAACCGAACTGGTACAGTGGGGTATCAGCAATCAGAGCTGGTACAGTGGGTGTTGTTATATTGCGGGCTGGGCTATCAGTTACGGGCCGGTCATCCAATCACAGCCACCCAAAATCAGCCCATATTATGTAAAAGTAAACACAGCTGCAAAGAGTTTAATCTTCCGAATAAGTTATATAACTTGTCAATAATAAGGGCGTATTAATTCCAAACGCGTTGAATGCTATATTCATAAGGCTTGGACCACCTTCTATGCAATCTTTTTCCTTGCCGACCTTATATCTTTTTTTAAATTAATAAACTTATATTAATTATTTGAAAGACAAACTTGGATATGCTCGTGAATAATTGCCGACAACTACATCTTGCTCGCTTAGAGTGAAGGGACAAGTACATCAACTACGGTTTCTTGAGTCACTGTAGCTGTAACATTAACTGTGTTTGGCAAAAATGACCTGCAGATTTAACCAACCCCAAATATCATACATAGGTGCAGTTGGCTTACAAACTATTAAGTTCACTAAAAAATACAGCAACACATACAGGCAAGTACAGTCCAGAGTGCACTACACCCAAATAAACTTACAGCTACATAGAATAACGGGGTTGTTATCGAAATTACACACTGACAATCCTAAGTCAAATACCATAACAGAGTCGATCTGTTTGTCCAACTCTCCAACCCGTAAGTCTAGAGCTCATCCAACCAAACTTTGCGAGACTCCTCCGGCAACGACATGAATGCCTCACGCCACCCATCCTGCTGGAACGCTTGCGCTGCTACCACAAATTTCGCAGCATGGGTTTGGGGAGTGGCATATTGCTTGCAGATTTCAATGCACTCCCGAACCGAAGGTAGGCGCTCATTCAAGTTTGTTGGAGGCCGGCTACTTGCCTCACAGCTGGGATATGAAGATTCCATCTTAGAATTTATTTGCTGGGTTCTAACTTTGCAGACCTCTGTCATTGCCAAGAATGTGTCGTTCATGACCGTGGCCTTGCTGGGCTTCTTTTTCCGACCACTGCTTCGCTTCCCGCTGTGCTGCCGTGTAGCACCACTCTGAATGCCCGAGTTGGTCTCACGGGCACCCTCATTCGTTTCGCAGTCCTCCATTTCCTCATGTCTCCCCACCCCAGCTGCGATGTCAACGTGGATTCCAGCATCCATCAACTCTATCGCAGCATCCTCGTCATCTGTGTCACCCAGCGCTTCACTTGACCCGTGAGCTAGTGCTCCAGTAGCAGTGGACTTATTGAATACAAGGCCAAGCAAGTTGTAGTTCTCAAGACCTCTTTGCTGAAACATCTTTGCTTTTGGGTGTTTCTGTAAGTCAAAAAGGTTGTTAATAGATGTGAAGCTGATAATCGCCTTGCACTACTGCCATATGTTTCATGCGAAGCTAATATGAACATAAATATGAAATAGCTGAACTTAATAGTTTCAGCAGCCCCTATGTTGACAACTTCGAAACTCAAATAGGCCTACCAAACCTCCTGGCTAACTTTGGTTGAATGAGCAATGCAGAATCTGTTATCATGCATGCATTAATTTTGAGTATGATTAAAGACTCAGTTTATTTGACTAATCACACAACCAGATCAAATTGAGTCAAATTTCTACAGGAAACTAATATGAACAGAAATATGTAATTGTTCACATAACTAAAAAATCTGCCAACAATCCTTCCTACCTTGGCAACTGCCAAACACAAATACGCGTACCAAAACTGTAGTAATCATAATGGTTGAAATAGCAATGCAGAATGTCATTTCATTCACACGTGTTTTTGTTTAAAGCACAGAACCAAGACGCTTTCCAACCAGTTCGGTTATACCAATCCCCCCCTTCCTTCCTCATTGAGCAGATTAATTATTTTTGCATTCAATTCAATTGGACCATTTTATTTTTTATATCCAACGTCTACAAAAAAATTGCAGCTATAGCGAGGACCACTTACGTCAAGGTGCTTCAGCCACGCCTCCTCGCTCGCCGTCACTGTGTTTGTTTCCGGATCCCAACCAAAGCCGGACGGCTCTCTGAGGAGTGTGGAAAATTCCCGGTGCTGAGTGCGAAGACGGTTGAACTTACCCTTCACTTGGAACGTTGAGTATGAGTGGTTTGCACGCGCAACAAGATCCGAAGTTATCTGCTTCCAAGCATTCTTCCCAAACTGTCCATTTTTCATTTTCCCTCTAGTCACTTGGTCAACTAACAAGTTGATAAGAATCCTTGTGTGTGGCTTAGGCCATTTACCACCCTTTACACTGGTCGTTTCTTCGTCATCCATCTACAACAGGAATATACATAATACATTAATCCAGCGTATATTATGTTTCCGGTTAGTCGTCTACCATTTCTCTTCGACACATTGATTGTTGATACATATTTACTTCCTGTACCAGGTGTGTATGCAATGTGATAAATTAAAGAATCAAGCAAACAATGTCCTTTCAAATTGAGATCTACACTATTCAATAATAGATAATTACACCAGCATATCCATATATACTGTTAATACCATCATTCGTGTACCCGGAAACACACCAAGAAGGAAACAATGCCAGATGTAACGCGAACTAAAAATTTGCTCCATCAATGACTCTACCTATCTTTCAGTAAGTGGTTTCCACGATATTTGTATCTTCTCCTTCTACTCCTTTTTTCCACCCTGTGCTCTAGTTTCCTTAAGTTCAGGATTGTTAAGTTGTGGACCCTAACTACCCAGTTACTCCAGAACAATAAACAGACCCTTACATATTCCTCCAGAGTTAAATTTCCAAAGGTGAACACTGACTAACCTTATGCCTGCGTGCGTAACCTTTTTCTCTGTCAACACGATGCCTATGGTGGACCTGTACCAAAAATAAATAAACAGGAATTAAATCGCTTAGTAAAGATCGTTTAGTAAAGTTTAAAACTACTCGAGGCATGAATATATCGCCGAAGTTATGAGTCTGTCTACCTTCCGCGCTGGAGAAGATATCGGTTGTGCTGGCCGACGAAGTTTTCGATTTTGTTCCTGCATCGCAAAACAGGGGGCTAAGTCTACAGTGTGCTAATAATTTCGCATTAATGGAAAAGAATCTCAGCGTGTATCTATGGTTACCTTCTCCGCCTCGTCCTCTATAGGCTGCCTGACGGCCCCACCGCCAAGGGACGCAGATCTGGTAACGGGAGCCACCCTGGATCTCGATTGCAAACCTTGTCGACGAAACTTGGGCACTCTGTGAGGGTGGTTATTGTTCGAGCGTTGGATTACCATAAAACGGAGGGAAGTATAGGCAAGGAAGTTGTCATTTAACCGGCGTGGGTGAGGTGGGTGAGGTGGCGTAAATGGCGACCGACTCACTTTGATAACCCCTATTCTGAATGGAGGGGATGGAAGTCGATAGGGCCTACTAAAACGTGGTCGAAGTACAATTACTGAATAAGGGCCCATATGAGAAAAAGCCCGTATGACCGACAAGTACACGTAGCAGACGTTAAGGGTAACGATCCATAGTTTTACAATTACACCCTGATGATACTATAAAATAAACAAAGTAAACATATTCTAATTTGCAATGAGAGAACTAAAACTTTACAGCATTCGATTTCCCGATGATATGAATAGAAAAAATGTCTCCAACACTATTTGCGTCTTGTAATGATGAGTTGTTGACAATTTACATATTAAATTATTTATTTGATCACATTCACATATCAAATATTTATTTCAATCGTTTTAAGAATTTGTGTTAAAATCTTCCGTAAATTTAAACCATTAAAATGTTCCCTAAATTTAAACCATTATAGTCATTGAACACATTCACGTATCAAATATTTATCTTAATCTATCCACCGATATTTGTTTTTTTAGAAATGCAACATGATGTACCGATCCTATCCCAGAGGTCAGTGACCCTGTTAAAGTATAATGGTTATTTGGTTTAATAAAATATATTAAGTTATTCCTTAGTACCTGCGTATAGCATTAAAGCTTCATTCAGTAATTATTCTGAATAAACGAATTGAAAAAAACACCTATGATTTACAGCGGTTAAGTTATGGACCAATCAATCTCGAACGCTTTAACCTTATTATTCCTTTCATTCCATTTAGTCACTTCCAGCACGTAATTAATTGCGTTACCACAAGTAATTAGACTGTGTACTGAACACGATGTCAAGCACGTTAAATTGAATGCATGTAGACTGCATTTAAAATACATTCAAACGATACAGGATAATTAACAAAAAGATACACAATAGTCCTTCTAGTCATCGCTTAAGTCAACAAATGGGGTAGGACCGGTATATTTCTTGTTGACGTTAGGAGTCTTTTGGATGTCTTTACTCGTAGTTTGAGGTTCTTCTATAGGTCTAGAAGAACCTGTCTGTGAACATCCTTCAATAGGTTCATCGCGGAGAACAAGTTTTCTTGAGCAACGGGAAGTCCACCGCGTATCCATAGAAGGGGCAATCGAGTGGCGGCCCGACTCACTCTTGTTCCTCGATCCGGCCGTTACTAACGATGGAGCTGGACTATCGGGTATAACAATAATCTCCGTTGCTGGAGATGTTATGGACTCCGATTTTGTTGGAGATCCGAAACGTGATTTTCTTGTGGAGTTGGACATTTTTCAGTAAGCAAACGTAGACTCTATGAAGGCAGTGAAAAATTTCAAAAGCTTTCCGAAGATGATACTATGCGTTATAAGAATCGCTTCGAATATATAGATAGGCTGACCGGGGCATAAAAGAATTACCTTACGTCTACTTTTTACAACCTGAAAATTGTAACTGTTGCATCACATGACAAACACTGTAAAAATGATCCTACGCTTTGTGCAACTGTCAGCTTAAAGGTGTTGGCCTGCTTGTCCCCAAAATAATTCCTACAAAGCACTCCATTACGTAACACGTGATTTCAAGATCAATAATAGAGTGGAACAGATAAAAACAATTTATTCTTTATTATTGAATATAGAAGAATCGCCAGGGCAATTGAAGGCGGCCTGAGCAGGGCGTAAGACAATTACCTTTACGTCTACTCTGTAAAAGCTGAAATCACATACTGTTGCATCACATGGCAAGCACCGTAAATCCCTCCGTGAGAAGCACCTGTGAGCTTAAAGGTGTTGGCCTGCTGCTTCTCCACAAAATTATTGTACTACGCATGCTATTACGTAACACGTGAATTAGAGTGGAATAGAAAAAAAAACAATGTATTTGAGATTATTGAATATAGAATTTTCAGACATTGTTGACGTTACACGACACCGTTGCAGGCCTCAAATTAAAACAGGCGTTGTCCCGCTGCGGACCAGCACGTGAAATACCGACAACATTTTTCCCCATTACAATCGTACACAGACTGTGGTTAAAGTTTTTCCTTTTCCTTTTTCTGTCACGTGAAAGTTGAATTGCCGTGTACATAGTTGAACTGCCGTCAAATAGCGATAGCATTTTCCCCGATCACTGCCGTGTAGAAATTCACGTTAAAGTCGAATGCCACGCGTTGTCACAGCGGTTTAGTCGTTTTGTGTCGTTCTCTCAATGCCTGGCCACGCGTTGTCTTTTACTTTTTCTTCTATTTCATTCTTTGGTCAATCGATTCCATGTCAGTAAGTTGTCGTGTACTTAGTCACGTGAAAGTCGAATGCCTGGGCAAGCGCTGTCACTTCGCTCCGTCCTTTTTCGTCGTTCTCTCAATGCCTGGGCACGCGTTGTGTCTTTTATTTTTCTTTTATTTCATTCTTTGGTCGATCGATTGGAGGTCTAAAGTAAGAGGTAAACAAGGAATTAAGGAATTAAAAATTAAAAATCGGTTTAGACAAAGTGTCACATCAGGCATGCGTGAGAAATTTGTTTTTACCGTCGAGTGAAATGTCTGCCACTCGTCTACGTCTGTATCTCACTGGAAAAGTAAAACAGTGTTATTTGTATGCTGCCACTCGTTTACGTCTGCCACACGTTTACGTCGACTGAAATCATCAGAATCTTCCCTGACCTGAGTACCCATGCCAACAATAAATAACAATATATACTCCTTACAATTAAAAGAGGTGTCTCCGCAAGATCAAAATGGACTATTAACTTAAAAGAGGTGTCTCCGCAAGAAAAGAATGGACTATTAACTGAACACCCTTGATACTATGATGTTCGTATGGAAGCTATCAAAAACTTTTAAGGCCAGGGGTTTAAAGGGTTGGAGAGAACTGAAGATTTTACTGGTAATTAAAAAATATGTATCAGGAGGAACGAAAGTAAGTACTTGACGCTTAAGTGAAAAGTTTGGAAAGTGTGATATATCTGCTCTGTCAAATGTTTATGTAATATCAGTAGCTGTTGAATAATAAATATAATTCATATTAAAATATCTCCTTTGTCACCTAATGACAGTGAGTTTCTAACATGTAATCAGTCACGTGTAAGATTACCAACGTGTAATGCTTAGTTTTCTGGTAAATTAGCAGGCCAGCATCCAAGGCTTTCGTGTTAAGGGTTTTAATTCAGCTATAATTTGAGCCGATGAATAATTACGGGATTTCAGTATAATACGAGTTGCTTAACAACAACAATTCCAACGAAAATTGATCATGTTTCCTAACTTCGTTGCAATAGATGTGTGCAGCATACAAATAACAATAGTAAGGGTAAAAAATGTGTCAGTCCCTGCGAGTTTTGGCTACTCATCAATTTCGTCCATGGTTCTAGTTTGAGCAATGTTAACGATATAAATTTTTTATCATTTTAATTAATGCGTCCAACGGTGTTATACCCAGCATCAAATGTACCTTCATTCTTAACTCAGTTGGCAACATTTCTGTATAACTCCTTCTTCACCTTCCTCTAAGTGAATTATCATTGACTACGGAGAATTGAATAATGATTCTTAGTTGCATAATATTCAAAATTATGATAAACAACCGTACGAAAATATAACTAGCACACTGAAACCTTAATGATACATTGAGTTTCTGCAAATCCAAGTACTGGTTGCAGACACATTTTAGTAATATGCCGAAACACTGCGCAGCGATTTGTTGGAATGCTCGAAGAACGGAAATTACTGCCGCGACAATTTCCAGACTAAGAAAAGTTACTATATTTCACCGACTATGTCATCCTCGTCATTCTCCATCTGCACCAGGAGCATGAGTTGAAAATATCATTTTCAGGACGTTGTAGTGCGGGCAACCCCGCACTCGGAATTTCCTATCCTGTGGATGAGCCTACGACGAAAAGTGTCCACACTTTAGTGTATTTTAAGTAAATTATAATGTCTTCACTCGAATGGATAAGAAGATGTACTAGTTAGTAGTTCTTGCAAAGGTACGTACCTGCAACCAGTTATCCCACCTTGTGTCGGTTGCAAGGACCACATTGGCGTCGGAGTCATAAAAAAAGCCATCACTTGTTATGAGTTGTGTGAAATTATTGTAATCGCGTTCGAGACGACGATAATGGCCATGCACTTGATTTGCTGTCAAGCGCATATTGCACCGTTGATTAATTCCATCAGCAATCCGTTGAAGCCTAGCTCGTGAGAAAGGACGCACCCTTTCGGTTGGGTTGTTACCCGGTGGATCAGAACTAACCTGATCTAGAAAGTCTTGATTAGCAGGACCGGTCCAGCTGTTTCTCTCGTCGTGGTTGTGCGTTGGTTCCATGATAGCACTTCCTCCTCTCAAGAATTATGGGTTGAGCTCCGACGCAATAACAGAGACGATGCGATTGAGGAGTTAATGTAAAAATGCAGGAGCTACAGATGGAGGGGACATTTGCGAGACTTTTATTGGGGCTGACTACACTCATAGGGCCTTCTCCCGCTGTGGATATAAGATTCTAATTATATGGACCCAGTGGCCAGTGCCATCTAGAAAACAAGAGTTAAATATTACCAACAAGACAAAAACTATAAAATTGACAGTTTCGTGACAGACCCACGAGAGGACGCTGGAGTTAACTTCAACGCGCATTGCAGACGACATACCACGTGGTTACCCCTATAATTTTGAAATCGAACTTGTCGTTATAATTTCTTTATTAAATAGGATCAGTAAATTGCCCTTGTCTATCCTTTTGTGAGTGTTTGGACATTTTAGTCAGTACAGACGCCAGAGAAGGGGTGCGTCGGTAACTTCCAAAGTGTAAATGACGTTATCATCACATGTCAATTTGGAATGAGAGAACTTGCGCAAGACGACATCGTAGTGGCCAACGCTTCCTGAGGAAGCTACAGATACCAGATATATGACCAGATCGAAGAGAACAGCCTCATCGACGGTCTGATAATTTCTATGACCTTAAAGCAATCCGTTTTGTGGAGTATCATGAGCTCCCAAATTTCAGGGTATTCGAGCTCGGTTCCGGATCCACGGCGAGGAAGGGACTCGGCTGGGGGTGGTAATCTTCCAGAATCTCCGGTGTGCCATTGCGGCGTACGGGCAGCCTTCCGGACGTCTCTGACGGAGGAGAACCCGGGACGACACTTCTATGGTTGCGCGAATTACGCAGGAAAACCGGTAAGCACCAAGAAAGTGAGATAACATATATTAGTTGGGCCACCCTGGTTCGTAAAAATGTTTTTTAATAATTACCTATTCATTTTTCGGTCTGAGGATTTTAATCAACGTTCTTGAAGTAGTGTGCACCTCTGGTCGGTTGCAAATCGATGAGGGTCGCGATTGTATATGAGGATGCATTGTGGTATTTTTTTGACTATAGTCTGTACCATACGTTTAACTGGATCCTAATATGGAATTTTTGTGATAAAGTTGTTGATTACTAATTTATGTAATCATTGTGGTAATGTCAATATCATTTTATACTCATTAATTGTAGACCTCTGATGCATATTTTAAGCGGGATGATGTGAAGACGATGAGAATGAGATAATAAACTCCAAAGAAATCACATGTCCACTTTTAAACAGCAATGCACATTAGGTGCGATTAATAAGATTTATCTTTCTCGATTGAACACTAAGTGAATGCAATCTGACATCCTGATTATTTATTTTGATGCGCCAATCTCAAATGTTGCTTTTGAAATGAATTTGCCATTTATCGAGACTTTTATAGGCAACATATTTGTAATTTAATAGTTTATCAAATACGCCTGTAATGTTTTACACCATTACAATGCTTTTACAACGTATTATACACTGTCTATGGAGATGTTTTTTTCTGAGTGCAGAAGCAAGTGATAATTTACTTTGCCAATGCAATGGAATCATTGAGTACATGTTATCTTTGCAGAGGAGACGGACGTGTGATTTCTTCCAATGGGCTGACTGCACAATTAATCCGTGTCATGGTACTCAACTGCCCTCGTTAATTCGGAAGATGAAAAAAATGGAGCGCAAATACAAGGCGAAGTTGAGGGCTATAATATACATGCTACTTGCATCTTGGGTATTTTTGGCCTGTATAATTTGGTGGATTATACATTCCTGTAGGGAGGCGGGAGGACTTAGGATTCTCCCCCCTTAGGCCGAAGTGGTGACTGTTAGAATGTGGCCGAAGTGATGACACTTACAATGTGATTCACACATGTTGCTTTTGATAGGTCCGTCATTTAGGAGCCGTAGCAAAACTTATCTTCTGTGGATATGGTGTATATTTTGACCATGTTAAATATTGCCTTTCAGTATGACAACCTTCTTCTCTACAAGATTTGGGGCACCCTTCATAGAATGCATGTTGTAGGATATTAGGGAAATACCGCGTTAACATCCACAAATTACATTAGGGACACATATTTAGTTGGTTATTTCAATGCTAAAATTCGTGCAGCGTCTTCGCCATCGAGTTACAGAACAATGAAGATAACTGAAAGTGTCGCAATAAGGAATATACAGTTACAGTAACAATGCCATTGAGTAACAGAACAATTAAGATAATTCTTCATTGTCGCAATATGGAATATACAGTACCAGTAAGGGTTCCACCGTCCTTGATCATTAAAGAATATACAGTAACAATAAGGGTTCCACCGTCCTTGATCATTAAAGAATAAGGAATATACAGTAACAATAACTGTTCTACCATCCTTGATCATTAAAGAATAACCCTACCAATGTGATTAAAGGAAATTCATAAATAAATAAATATATCATTTTATTAACCCTTACAAAGTATACATATATTTGTAAAGGGTTTGTATTTCGTAGCATATTAAATATAAATTGAATTAATTCAACTGAAAAATGTCTTTACTTTTTTAAAAATAATATAGCCCAACGTTACGAATATATTAAACATAGAACTATGCATTTAAGACAAATTTCTCCCAATTTAACTTATTAGAGTATATAATTGGAAGCATTGCGGGCCACAACAAAAAAAAAATTCGAAAATGCAACGTCAATTAACACCGTCAATTGAAGAGGATATTAATCCTACAGGTTGTGGACCTTTGGCAATGGGTCAGATAGTTCATAAACTACATATAAGAGGGTTCGGTTATTGTCATGAGCACTATTGTGCTGCTCAATTAACAGCGATGACCCAGAGTTAAAGATAGAGATCAAGCCGTCTTGGAGATGACACGTCAATTAAAATGCTTCCCAACCCGTTTTCAGCTTCAAACTGACATGTTTGCTTTTGACCCGCGGGTTTGAACCAAAGTGCACCCCTTATCTTCGTTTCGGTTACTGTCATGCCGCAGTAGAAATCCCCAGCTGCCCAGCCGCCGACGTCGCCCCTGCGGCAGCAGCTCTTCATTTCGGTTGCTTTTCTTCCCCAGATCGCCCCACTCCACAAGATGTGAACCATATTATGTAGACGAGCTTTGCACTATCTTTTAGACCTTAAACAGTTCCCTTCTTCTTCAAAACGGAATCCTTTCCCTTCTCTATATCAACCAGCTTAATTTTCTTCCGGAAATTTCATATGCAGATCCAATTCCAACAACAAAAGCCGCTTAAAAAGTCAGCCATTTCCATAAGCAGAGAGAAGGAAGGAAAAAAGCAGATGCAGTAATGCAAACAACCTTGTTGTTGGGAGGCAAAGGCCTTCGGGGAGATAGGTTGCTGAGATTAAAGATACAACACAAAAGATAGGGATGTCGCTTGGCATATTTGAGAGTGCTGAAGAGGTTGCCCGAGCGTATGACGAAGCCGCTTGCCTTCTTCGTGGATCCAAGAAAAAAATAGTGAAGAAATGCGTGAACAAAGACCGAAGGAAGTGAAGAAAGTATTTGCCATGTAGAGTATGAGGGGGACGACAGCTCTACAATTCAACCAGCGTAACACAGTCACCCGAACGCGGTCTTCCTCCAGCGGCATCAGTCTTCACAGCCAGGTCAGTCCTTCTCAGTTGTAATCGCCTCAGTCTGTGTCGAAAACCCCATTACTTGGGGGTGCCTTGTTGAACGTTACTGTCATAGTTTGAGGTAAACAGAGAATAGCACACTTTGCAACTATTTTCCCGAGTGTCAATATTCCAGAGAAATCAAGAAGCCTTCACCATTTTCCATTTAATAGATTAAGTTTTACAATCCAAAAAACAATTACGAAGGCAAAATAATTGATCCCAGACCAGCAAAAAAACATAAATGTACATCTGAGAACTGACTATAAGTAAAACAATAAAAGCATATAGTATTTCAGTTCTCAGAAAGCAAATAACTGAAAGCAGACAAGGAGATATTTACCTTTTCGAGACTCTTCAACTTGTTGTTTCGATAGTATATAGAAATCATTTGTCTACATAACTGCCAAGGAACTGAATGTAGATCCATCCACATTTTCCGTATGAGTTGCCCGTATGTTCCCATTGTGGTTCCCTGCCCCTTGCTTAGCCCACATTTAATCACCTAGCACAGATTACCATAGAACCATGAATTCCAAACTACAAAAGAAACATGATCAAGTTGTCTGATATATTTATTTTAGATAATCAACTTGTCTAATACATATCGCAGCATCACACGTTCCAAATAGAAGTAATATAATTGATATTGCACCGTGTAATGTTGGTCATGCAGAATGAATTATATAGATAGAGCAATAGCTGAGGACTCCTCTGACGACGAGGACGACACACTATTAATGAACATGTTCCAGTTAATGCAATATGTTAGTCAACGGCACAGACCTCGACCACAACACACCTCACCGTTACTTGGGCGGGACTACATAAGATGGTGTCTGAACGAATCCCCGCAAACATGTGTGGAAAATTTCCGAATGACACCACCAACCTTTAGACGGTTATGCTCGTGTTTACGGTCATTGGGGCAATTAGACGAGACATCGAGTGTCATAATGGAGGAGTCGGTGGCCATGACTTTGTTTATTATAGGACATGCGACGGGATTTCGACAAGTGGCAGATCGATTTCAGCACTCCCCAGCGACTGTATCGCGTCACTTCAAGCTGACAGTTAGAGCGATCTGCAGATTGGGTCAACATTTTATACGTCCCACACATACAACTGGAGTGCATCCTCACATCAAGAGGTCAAGTTCTTACTTTCCTTGGTTTCAGGTACGGAGCAATTTGCCTTACTTAAATGTCCTTCATCAACTACTTATAGGGCGTGTGGATTACTATAAAAAAAGTCTATATAATTTTATTGGGCTTCAGCACTTTCGTATTTGCTGACTGTGTACAGCACTGCATCGGAGCGGTCGATGGAACTCTTGTAAGGGTTTGTGTCCCTATAGACTACCAGACCGCATATCGATCTAGGAAGGGGACAACCACCCAAAACGTGATGTGCGTGGTTGACTTCAATATGATGTTCACATTTGTGTACACGGGGTGGGAAGGCTCTGCAAACGACTCTCGGGTGTTCATTGATGCATTGACAAGAGAAGAAATGGCTTTCCCGCGACCAGCTCCTGGTACTTACCGATATTGTAGTATGATATATTGCACATATCTCAGCGTGGATTTTCCTGTTAATAATTTTTAATATACAATAAAGCATATTAATTGTTCATTATTGCTTGAACTAAAAATAAAGTTGGCTAACTAGCACACGCATAGAGTTAGCCAATTCATCATTTAAATTGTAATTACTCTTGTATAGCTCATAAGTCGAAAATTAGATGCTTAGTTTAAATTTAATTTTACAAGGTAATCCGAATAGGATTATTTATTTATTTGATTGTACTAGTTAATCCGAATTCTACCAAAGGGAGAGAGATGATAGACTATTAAATATTTTGATCCCTGTAGCTTTTTTAAATGTTTGTTATGCAAATTTTTATATTACATTATATTATACACAGCATGTCATTTAATTAATACAACATTTTCTGTCCGAATGTGACTTATATGATTATATGTCAGGTTATTACTACATATTGGACTCCGGATATCCAATGGCCGGAGGCTTCATGCGTCCGTTTCAAGGGCAACGGTACCACCTTGATGACTGGGACAATGAGCAGGCCCCCTCCGGGCACAAGGAGATGTTTAACCGTAAGCACTCATCTCTACGCAATACTGTTGAGAGGACATTTGGTACTCTAAAGAAGCGATTTAGAGTCTTGAAATTGATGCCACCGTACAAGCACGCTCGACAAAGGCTTGTCATAAACGCATGTTGTGTCATGAATAATTTCTGTCGGTCCGCAAGGGACGTTCTAAGGCGCGAGGACGAATTTAGCTCCGATTCTGATGAGAGCAGCCAGGAAGAAGTTGAAGAAAGTGAAGCAGAGTACTCAAGTGAGGATGACCAACCATCAGAAGAGAGCGGCATCGATGAAGACGGAAACATTAGTCCCACCCATTTGTTGGGGCCATCCGGTAATCCGTTGTATAGAGCCATCCTTCCTGCCAATTCCCATTTCTTGTCTGACCAAGCTGCTGGCGTGATGACTGCACTTAGGCAGCAGATCGCCAGGGCAATGTGGGCAGCCCGACACTGACCCCAAGCATGCGTAAGGTAGCCCTTGAGTTTAATTGGAAAAGTGTAAATTTGTTCCACTTTTAAAATCATGGCAAAGTTTGGTTGGATGAGCTCTAGACTTACGGGTTGGAGAGTTGGACAAACAGATCGACTCTGTTATGGTATTTGACTTAGGATTGTCAGTGTGTAATTTTGATAACAACCCCGTTATTCTATGTAGCTGTAAGTTTATTTGGGTGTAGTGCACTCTGGACTGTACTTGCCTGTATGTGTTGCTGTATTTTTTAGTGAACTTAATAGTTTGTAAGCCAACTGCACCTATGTATGATATTTGGGGTTGGTTAAATCTGCAGGTCATTTTTGCCAAACACAGTTAATGTTACAGCTACAGTGACTCAAGAAACCGTAGTTGATGTACTTGTCCCTTCACTCTAAGCGAGCAAGATGTAGTTGTCGGCAATTATTCACGAGCATATCCAAGTTTGTCTTTCAAATAATTAATATAAGTTTATTAATTTAAAAAAAGATATAAGGTCGGCAAGGAAAAAGATTGCATAGAAGGTGGTCCAAGCCTTATGAATATAGCATTCAACGCGTTTGGAATTAATACGCCCTTATTATTGACAAGTTATATAACTTATTCGGAAGATTAAACTCTTTGCAGCTGTGTTTACTTTTACATAATATGGGCTGATTTTGGGTGGCTGTGATTGGATGACCGGCCCGTAACTGATAGCCCAGCCCGCAATATAACAACACCCACTGTACCAGCTCTGATTGCTGATACCCCACTGTACCAGTTCGGTTGGAAGTAAAGACCCTTGTTCGAATCCACACGCCAACTAGAGATGCAAGTCTGACATAGGCGCTGACAAGCCTATCAGCTTAAAAACAAAAAACGGAAAGCTGTTTTCGGAAACAGCTGCCGAACGCATTCTCCGGATTCTGATCGCTTCAATCTGTGTCTGTCTATCGACGTGTAGCTTATGGCCTCTTTCTTTTTTTACGTCGCTTGTGCTAGAGCTACACAATGACTTCTGCCTATGTCGCATGAAAATGGAAACTTCTGTATTTCTGCCGGACATTGTTCATCAGTACAATCTCTCAATTGATTTGTATTTCTTAATAATGCTCCAGTTAGATGTAGAAGCGACCATAACGCTCAATTTTTTGCTCAAAACACAAGTTAGTATCTTTCTAGAGAAAGCTTAGAAGAGATTATACGTTAGCTAGAAGGCTGAAAAAAAAAGGTCCCACCGAGATTTGAACTCGGGTTACTGGATTCAGAGTCCAATGTCCTGACCACTAGACCATGGGACCGGTGTTCGATGAGCTGCCTCCTCTTTTTATTATTATAGGTAATTCTTGTGATTTGACAAACCACAGGTAAGTATCGAAGAAAAAGAAAAACCTTCCGTCCTGGCCGCGAGTTATTCCAACAGCCGCGACGTTGGCGCAATCGGGCAGTTATTGCTTAGAGAGAGAGAAGTTATAGCGAGCGAGACTGCTTTCAATTGTTATTGATTCCAAATCTGTGGCCAACATACACAATACTGCATATGCATTACTCCCCCTCGCAACTCTGCTGAATTGCTACAGATAATTGCTCGCAACAAAGTTACGCTTGACATCTCAAGTCCTGTTCTCTATGTTCTAACGATACAAACTAAATAGACGATAGGTCGAGGAAAAGGGGATAAGTTATACAGCCATCATCCACACCCAAAAAAGAAAAAAAGGCTCCGCGTACAACCTGCTAACTAGGCTGTAACCATATAGCTGCAAGTCGATACATCGAGCATAGCAGTTGCATAATAAATTGTCCAAATGCGCTCAAAAACAACGAAGATAAGACTTGTAAAAGCTGTAAGAGAAAAAAAAAATACACACAAAGATGGAACAAAATGAAGCTCTATCATTTAAAGACTTGGAAGAAACAGTAATATGATTCAATACATCTTTACTGGCTGTAGACGACTGCTGTCCACTTCCTATAAAATGTATGAGAGAATGACAGGGAAGATAGAGTGACATTCCCTAAAAACAAAAAAAATGAGGAAAAAGAATGGATCCTTTGATTCTATATGTTGACTATTCACATAAATTTCTTCTCAATGCGCCCCTTGTTACTCCTTTCAGATCTACTGTCAGACAATGTTCAAATGATCGAGGTGCTGCTTTTGCTCCCACCACCAAAAACCAAACCTATTTGATTACCTGTGTTAGCAAATAACCTCTGTCAAAGCTAAAATAACTCTCTAGTCACATCATAAACAGGTATTTCAGATCCTCCACAGTAAGGCGTGTCTGACGACCACCAGTTCCATCCTCCCCGAATGCAGACGCAACCATCTCTCTCTTTTTTTGCTGCAAAATTGCCAAGTGCCTCTTGAATTAATAAATATTAAAGTGAAGAACCATTGACAAGGACAATTTTCAAATAAAAATGAAAAATTAGTCATTATTGAATAAAGATGTCTTCAGATTGCAATAGATAGATGTGCAGCCAAGAATGAGATGTAGCTGATATATTGGCTAATGATAGTTTTAGTCAAAAGTAGAAAACATTGTCGGAAATTGTAATAGAATATCGAAAGGTTGAGCACTTAACAGAACCCTAATTCCAAAGAACCATGATGTAGATTGCAGAAAGCTCATTTTTCTGAAATCAAATACTCTCCATCCACTCAATTTTCGTGCAAGAATCAATATACAACAGGCTTCCGCCCAAACCCACCAGGCTAAGGTGGTGTTTGCAAACAATGCCAAAATTTTGATCAAGAAAATAATAATAAAATAACTATAAAATAATCTCCCCCATCAAATCATCTCTTCCCATTACAATAAACATTAAAATTCACTCAAATCATCTCTCTCCACTTTTTGATGACCTCCCATAAATTTTTCTTTTTTTAACTTTCTTTCAAAATCCAATAAAACTCTAATCCACTTCAATTTTTACAACATTCCCAAAATTTTGGTTTGTAAACATCACCTAAGTGTATCCGAACATTATTCCTTAGTACAAAAGTTGTTCTGCCGTATCATCAGCAATATGCATTACCACTGAAAAAAAGGACTATGGTTACTATTTAAAGTCCTTTTAGCCACATGCCATTATACCACTGTATCTAAATAAAGCTCCACTAAAACCTTAAGTCGGTAAGTGTCACCTAATACTGTGATTCAATTCCTTTTGGGGCTTCCCAAGACACTCCAAACTATATAAAGGAGATATATAGTCTACAAATTTACCATGTGCCACAAATATGATTGCAAATACAACACAGCAATTTCAGAAAGTATGGAACTGGAATTTCCCTAAAACTGCCAAGTTACCTGAAGAGCTAAAATACGATCTTCAACTGTATCCCTCACTGTTAACCGCAAAACTCTAACAGGACGAGTTTGCCCAATTCGATGTGCTCTATCAATTGCTTGATCTTCTGTAGTAGGGTTCCACCACAGGTCTAGAAGAAGAACATGGCAAGCTGCAACCATGTTGAGTCCAAGACTAGCAGCTTTCAAAGACATAATCATAACGGACACCTACAATTGAAGGATTAGGGAACAAATTACTAACTACTTGAATGTCTTTATTTTCAGATAACGATGGGTCAAATGACTCTCACAAACCTCCGGGAGGGTGTTAAAATCCTTCACAGCTTTATCTCTGGCAAGAACTGACATTGTACCATCTAGTCTTCTGTACTGAATGGAAGAATCTTTAAGACAAGCTTCAAGCAAATCCAACATCCTGGTCCACTGTGAAAACACTATCGCTTTCTCTCCAAGTACCCTGACCCCAGTATCAGAACTCTCCACAGCCCCATTCTGCTTATCAGGATTGTTCTCAGGTAGTTCCCCAACACTGTGGCTGGGACAGGTGGCATTTCCCTCAAGAGTGCTCTGTCCAGAACCATCTACTGATATACAACCCTGTGGTTTGGACAATGAGCTCAGGACCTCAAGAGCCGCCTTAATTTTGGTAGAACTATAAGAATTAACCTCAGAAAAATGGTCAGCTGCATCAACAAGTTCAGAAACAGAGCAACTGTGGGAACTACCCTGACCAGGCTCGTTAGAGAGAGAACTGTTTAGCGTGGCTTTTGCAAACACTGAAGACAGGCTAAGTCTAGCTTTGCAATTTGAGACAGGGCACTGCTTATCATCACCACTAAGATGCTCACTAACGCATTGGTTGCAGAAAACGTGACCACATACTGAAACAACAGCATCTTCTGGAGGATCCTATAGATAAATCCGCAGGACTGTCAGATATGTGATTAAACCATATACATGCACACATATACAAGTAATCATACCGATTAAAACAGACAAATATAACTGACCCCAAAACAGAAAAACAGGCACGCATGCATGCAGAAGCACAATGAGGGATAAGAAGAAAGGAAAGCAAGCACATACATTACAGAGACCACATATTGCTAAAGATGCTTCTAAACAATTCAGAAGACATATTTGTTTGTCCCGAGGAAGCTTCTTTGCCATCTCAATTGAGGATCTCCACAGAGAACTTGAATCATAAGGCCTAACAAGAAGGGGGTGATCACAAGCTTGTCGAAGGCGCAATAGCATCAACAAGATATTAACATAATTTTGTTTGACAGTTCCAGCATCAGCATATTCCTGCCAAGAAAAAAAATATGCGTGGTTCAGAGAACTACTGAGGTCAAATTGACATGGCCAGAACCTTATAGATATCATTATGTAGACTGGAAAAACTATGAGCCTTTCTCCAGTAATAGCAATGCAATCAGAAGAAGAAACGCAAGTCCCAATCAATTGCAATCTCAAACTTCCTTCATAGTGAAACGATACCTGAAACTGAGCACGTGAATCAGCCTCCAATCTGGAGTAGAAATTACGTTCCTCGTCTGAAAAATCCACTTTTTTCAGTTCTATGAATTTGGGTGGTAGGCAAATTATAGGTTCCCCATCAAGAAGTGTGTCTACAGCAAACAGTTACCTTATTGTCAATATAATCATATCTCAAAGTAGTAAACTTCATATCAATGCATACAATGAGAATCTGACAGCGTATGAAAGAAATTGTTGAGAGTATATACCTACCCAGTGCCAATAAATCAAGATGCAAAAAGAGAAAACCCAGATATATAAAATAAAACTAAACCTAAAAAGGAAAAAGGAAAGTGAACAGGTCATCTGAGCTGAGTTGGATTTGCTATTCCTAGATCCTAGAAATTAATAGGTGAACCTGTACACAATGGTCGTGTTGCAGGTAACCAAAAGCTGTGCCAAGCACTGCAACTACAGATTATCCTTTAGAGCCACAGGAGGACAACAACAGCAATAATTAACTTATTATCGCAAGTTTCCAAGTGGTACATCAGAAAATTGTTCTGAATGGGGAGAAAGCATAAAGTTTCGCGGAATAAAATAAAATAAATAAATCTGAGCACTGCAAAATGCATCATAAAGTTATCTCAAGGGTTTGTAAAAGAGTATTCATGATGCAGAGTCAGAACCCAGCCAAGCAACAGGTCTAAAGATGGAAGAGAGTAATGATTCAACATGTGTAAAAATTGAACACGTACAAACAAATCCAGCAAAACGAAAATAACAAATAAGCATCATTGTTTGCTTAAGTATGAATAGATTATCGATTCCCACAGATTTACATGTGGTCTCACCTTTGGTGCGGCGTAACATTATTGTCTTCAAGACAGCTTGTAGCTTCCTGTACCCTTTTGTGGGGCTCCTATTGATTGGGATCTTTATTGTAGAACAGAATGATGTATATAGAGCATAAGGATCATATCTCAGAAATCTGAAGTAACTATAAAGATCATCAATTGCATTCTGGATTGGAGTCCCAGACAAGCACCATCTACGTTTAGCACGGAGACCCCAACAGGCCCTAGCTACTTGAGTTCTGTGATTCTTGATGCTCTGGGCCTCATCCAGTACTACCCTAAACCATCCCACCTTCGCAAGAGGACGAGCGGCAGATTCAAACAGGGCGTGGTCCAAAGCCTTCTTATTCTTTGAGGATTTCTTATCAGGATTAGGAGGATATTTCCTTTTCCCACCGGATGAAAAGCCAGTATCATCTACTAGCTTTCCTTTCTCATCATCATCTTCTTCAGCAAGAGACTGCTTTGGGACCTCCATGCTGACTATTGCATATGTTGTAAGGACAACATCATACTTGGCCAGCTCACAAGGATCTTTTGTTCGGTTGCTTCCATGGTAAACCAGCACAGAGAGATTAGCTTTGCTGGTTACCTTATTCTTCAACTCCTCAGCCCACTGCCGGAGAACGCTAGTGGGACAAACAATAAGGGTTCCAGCAGATGGCCTTCCTTTAGCTTGGACCGAAGGGTTGGTGCTCTTGACCCGGATTCTACTTGACACCACATCTTGTGAATCAACATCTTGTTTCATTCCATCAAGTGCAGGATGAGCATCATCATCCTCATCCAAATTTAGAGTTTCTAACTCCCCTTGTTTCACATTTTGACAGGCTCTTAAAGATGGAGGCCTTTCCTTCAGTATAAGTGCAATTGTAGATACTGTTTTCCCTAATCCCTGCAAGATCATAATTATATAAACCCAGAAGAAAGTTTACAACAGTTCCTTGATCTCTATTGAAGTGTGTTAAAAATTTGAAACGGGAGTACATCAACCTGATCATCTGCGAGAATCCCTCCCGTGCAGTGTAAGCTAGCCGTCTCCTTTTGAACCATCCATGACAAAGCAATTCTCTGTTCAGGACATTAGCACATATTAAATGGGCAAAACTAACAGACAAACAAAAGGCTAGAGACACAAAAAAAAAAGGTCTATAGAGCAATAAGGAAGTAGCAAGTTTTCTAGTTTTTTTATCCGCTGGTTAGAAGTCAGAATTCGTACATGGCTAGAATAATGAAGCAGGGAAAGGGACATCGATGCCGTGTAAAAGCAGACCACTTAAAATGTCTGCAATCCCAATAGCATTTGGTTTAGAAGCTTACAAACACTAAATGACAACTGCAAGGAATCATTCTCCCCTTTCCTTTTTTTCTGTTCGGAAGAGTTGAACCATTCTTCAGTGATATATCAAGATTTTCACCACGTAAGGAAAATCAACCTCTACTTTAGTGTAGAAAGGTCAGTTTTCTGACATATACCACTAGACAAACTCAGTAAATTTTTTTTTTCTTTTCATTTTTTTTTTGGGGGGGGGGGTGGGGGGGAGAGAAGAAAAGAAGGGAAACTTAGGGAGACCCTGAACTCTAGGTATACTATATCCCACCTTGCGTCTAACACTATCTTTTTTATAATAAAAAAAATTATTGTACCCACTATTCCATCCCCCATGTGTGAGCATCTGAACTTGTTGACAACGACTACCACTTCTGTTGACGCATACCTGATTACTTAATCACAAGACTTTTAGGGCATGTTCGCTTTGAGAAAAATTTAAGGATTTTAAGTATGGTGTGAATATTTAAGTGATGTTTGAGCTTTATTGGCATGCGTGTAGAAGTTGTTAAGTTGTATTGATGTTTGTAAAAAAGGTAATGTTGAGTTGTATTGGTATGCATGTATGAGTAATGTTAGGATTGTAAGTTTAGAAAGTTGGATTTAAATTCTTAAGACTTTGACAAAAGGAACATGCCCTTAGTCGGGCCCTACCCAAGAGCTACTCATAAATACTTTGCTACATGTTCAGATGTCATTGCCCAACTCTAAACAACAAAATTCAAAAAGCTTGGATCTCCCCAAATCAAACTCAAGAACAGCTAATCATGTGGAACCATACAAACCTGATGTCTTAACAGAGAAACTGCCAAATCTCCCTCTGGTGGGGTAGCTTCTGACTTTGGCTGTGAAAGATCCTGAAATCCACGACACATTTTAATCTCATTGACATAATGGTGACAGACAACCCTCAAGATGTAATATATAGAAGATAGAATCAAAAGATAGCAGTCTCAGTGCTTCCACAAAGACAGCATATATCTAAAACCACTAAGAGCAGGCAAAGCTGATGATCCAGTAAAAGAACTAACCTGCAATGCAACTCGTAAAATCAACCTCTCATCTCTTGACTTAATCCTTGTGCCTCCAACTCCAGTGTATTGATGGGAATCACTGAAAGTAGAACCTTGGGAAGTAATAAGGGAATTCCCAACTGGCGGGGAACGAGTAATTGGTGGAGGATGGCTCATATCTTCAATGATACATATATCAGAGTCATCCTCAACATGAGATATGTCTGAGAAATTATTACAACTTAACTCGGGGCAGACTGTGGAAAAAAGAGAATCCATGCTCTTGGATTGAACCACTCTACCCACACTTTCATCCTCAAAGCAATCCAACTGCATCTTGCATGAAGTGGATGGCTGAGCACATGGAAAATACTTTTCTGATGAACTTACACTCAAATATGCACCATCAATGAGGGATCTACTAGCAATTTCATTAACATCTTCAGAATGACAAGCTCTCTTAGAAGCACTTATGTCATTTTTCTCACATGGTGTGTAATTGTACGCCTGACTCGAGGTAGAATAGAAAATATCAGATGACTGGTTCAGGTCTCTGTCAACAAAATCTTTGGCATCAGCACTGTAAGACTTTCTACTGACAGCTTCATCAATTACTTCCATGGAATGGCATCTAGGTGCAATCAATTCATCAGTTACTTCATTCTTGACAAAAGTAGCTTGCTTTTTGCTTGACATGTATGACTGAGTACAATTTTCGACATCAGATGATGAATTTCCACTGAGTGATGACATATAGTGGTTACCTTCATACTTAAAATTCCATCTGTTAACATCTGAGTAAGGCACATCTGAGACAGATCTACCAGTCATTTCCCTTTGGACATCCAACATCATCTTACTACTTGAGCATGCACTATCATTAGAAAATTCCCCTACCTCATCTTTCATGTTAGCCATCATTTCGTGATTCCCCAGTGAAAATGGAGAACCATAAGTACCAGGTAAATAATTCCAGGAGAAATCAGGAACAAGTGTATTATCTGTACTCATGCAAATTTCCATAGCAGAACAATGGTCAGCAAAGTCACTTATACCATCAGAACTTTGACAGATTGTAGACTCAGTAGAAGTTACATTCTTCGAAAATATATCTGCATCCATGAAGGATGCTCCCATGTATGTGCATGGAATATTTTCTTGTGGTCCAATGGCATCCATGCTATTTTCAACCAAAGCACCATAGCTTGCTAAATTTACATCCACTTCCTCCAGAAAAGAGCTGTGTAAAGCATCTGCACTCATCAGAAACATCACTAAGACCTCAACCTAAGCTTCCATAAACAACACGAATTGCAATACAATGATCGAGGAAAATTTTTCACATGACGACATAAATGTCATTATGCCAATACTTTAGTCCTATCAATACACTAAGTGAAGAGCTTACGTACATCTGGAATCAACATCTTCCCGTACATCCGGACACTGAGCTTCAGTCTTATCCTTAGAGCAATCAGAATACACACTATCTACACGATCTGAAACATTGTGAGCATCTCTAGGAGCCAAATTAGAAGCTGCACTACTAGTTGGTATCTCAAGTGGCGGAACTCCAGCCCTCCCTGTGAAGGATGACTCACGGCCTGGTACTACGGAAAAGAAGAATATATAGGAATCTCAAAAGCAATAAGAGAATGCGGGAAGACCAGCAGAGAAGGCAAGAAACCAAATCTACATAAATCATTTACCTGTTTGATGCTGCAGATTCTCACAGATGCCAGCATCAAGAGCTGATTCACCTCCTGAAATATGTTTCAGTGAAGAATCCTCTGGACTGCTCTGGAATTTGATACCAAAAAGCTCAGACATAAGGACAAGATACTGATAAAAGTTCAATTTGCTGGGTAATTTTCCCTAAACTTGCAAATAAACTTCCCTAAATAAACATGCCAGGCAAGCACATCAAACTCCCCCCAACCCAAAGCACAAAAACAGAAATAAGTAATGTCATTCAAGATACAACACTGAATCATGGATTTCGACCAGAAAATAAAATAATTCATCCAACCCATACCACCAAATCACTCAACCACGGATTCATCAAAAAGATGTTTCATGAGCTACGAAATATTAGAAAGTTTAACCAGTAGCAAGTTCACAACATACTTTACCAACAACCTCGTTTAATAATGATGTGATTAATCAATGTCAAAAAATTCCTTGTGAGCTTAGATTTCAAGGATGGCCGATAATTCTCATAAACCTCCTTCAACTACCTTAGTTCATAATTTGCAAAGGCCTTATTTCCGAAGGCCAAATTATGCATTGGACAACTCAAAACTAGCTCTGGTTTTGCTTTAGTTCACAGTTATGGTGTCATGAAGCCCAAGCACAAGCCAGCATCCAGGAATATACATACCCACTTAAGAATCCTTCCTCTAGTTCTTCCCGAATTCACAGAAACCTCACTCAACTCTCGTTCTCCGCCAGCCCCAGATTTCCAATAGCACTGACGGAGACTGGAATAGTGCCCCGGAGCCTCGAAACGCATCAATTCAAACAAACACGCATGCACATATACCGCGCGCTCTTAGATAGAGTTTACTAAGCACTGTAGGACCCATACAATTGAATTTCCCCTAACATCTCAAAGCGAATTTGGCATATAATACATGCGATCTCCAGAACCTACCTGCGAGTGCTGAGGCTCCTCTCCAAGAATGTTAAAAAGCGTATCCAGGTCGATGGACAAGTTCTCGTTGGCGACCTCATCGACGGCGGAGAAATCGCAGCGTGTCCAGATGTTGGAGCCGTCGTCCGCCATCAACATGATCAGAAAGAATTGCTCAAAAACCAAACCCTCTCTCTTCCTCCCCCTCGCCCTTCAAACCCTACCAAAGATAGAGATTCGGCTACCGCGGTTTGGATCCCGATCACATCCAAAAAGCATCTCTGCACGAAACGACGGCGAAATTGCTTCGTCTAGGTGCAGAGATAAGTTAAAGAGGGGTTTCGGAGAAAGTTCGCGAGGCGACTTTTCTTTAAGGAAGCCAAAACCAAAAAAGGGGAAGGAGGAGGACAAAGTCGTGGATTCGTGAAGAATGTGGGTGGCGCAGGCTTAAATACGGTTTGGGTCTGGCTAAAGGACCAATTTCTTGTTTGCTCTTTGGCATATTGGCAGGGTGGCTGAGCCTAAGGTGGTAAAGTGCGTGTGTTTTGAGAGCCTGCGAGTGAGCTGTGAGGCGAGCCACAGAGAGAGAAGGTTCTTTTTGATTTAGTCTTTTTTTTTTTTTCTTCGCGGGGCTTTTCGTTAGTCGACGCCGAGTTGTTGTCCTTTTCACACTCGGGGTCGGGGAGGATTTGCGGTGATCCCATTTACGATAATTGTTCCACGCGATTCCTACCGCGTGAAAATATATCTCCTAATTTTTTTTTCTTCTTAATTTTACGAAGAGAGTTACTTATTTGGTTATAAGGATATGTTCGTTTTCACACTTTTTTAGGATTCTAAGTATATTTACAAATATACTACCGAACATATTCAAAATTCAAACACAAAAATCAATACATTTTACACAATCTCCAACAATTTTTTAATTTTTTATTCAACATAAATTTTATCTCTTTATACTTTTTCACATAATTTCAATACTTTTTTATTAAAAAATTACATCAAATCATTTCTTTCTTCCCTTTATACAAACACGAATAAAACACTATTCAACATAAAAATTCACAACTTTCCTAAAACCCTACGTTTTTTCTCAAAACGAACAAAACTGAAATTTAATATCCTCTTTAATTTAAGAGAGATAAACAATTTGGGCCTAAAGCAATTTTCATGAAAGGTCAACTATGTCGGTGGCTTTCTTTTTTTCACCTACTTCTGTATATATAGAATCTTTTCCCTCGTATTATGAGCATGGCCTGTATTAAATAATATCCAAATCAAGAAAATTTAAGAATTGCAAGTAGATCAGATTTGTAAATAATATAATATTTGTGTATCCCAAGATAATATTGGTCAAAACAACCTAGTATTTTAAGGGCAATGTCAATAAAACTAAAAATTTGGATCAAGAAAATAATTTTAAAAATATTATCACTCTCATCAAATCCTCTTTTCCTATTATAATAAATATGAAAAAATTGCTCAAATTTTAAATTTTCATTAATCTCCCTAAATATGCTTCTATTGTACTATTATAGTGATCGATTAGATTCAAGCCAAATTAATGTTTAGTAAAAAAAGCCAAATTAATGTGATCTATTTTTAACATCTGGATATTTATATATGGAGTTGGTAGAGTCACAAAGGGAGTCTTAAATGTATGGGCTTCAGAACTCCTCATCGTACTTGGAGTCCTGAAGTCTCTAAGATCTTCATTTTACCTGGAGTTCTGAAGTCTCTAAGATCCTTATCTGACAAGAAGTCTTGTTGTAGAGTTGTATTAGAAGAGCATCATCGGCAATTAAAATATATATGAGGAGTCCTCGAATGGTCAGATCTCTAAGTGAGAGCGGATACCAGACTTTGATGCGCGGTCGACTACTCGGAGTTACTAACCGGCTAATGAGTCCGAGCACAAATGTTTTAGTCGGACCAAGTATTTCACGGCCATCAATACTATATAAGAAAAAATAAATTTTGGTCATCAGCATTCCTTTGCCGGGAATTTAAAATGAATTATCTATCCATAATTATAAGTATAAATTTCTGTTTTTTGTTTTCGGGGTCAGTGTTTGGGAAGTTCTTAAAATCCACGCGTTCTGAGAATTCCTCCATGCTCAGATTTCCAGCCTGCCACTAACCAAAAGTGGAGTTAAAGTTTGACTGATATAGCCTAGAAGACCCAAAAAAACGTTTTGACTCCGATGAACCTACGCTTTTCGATGCAGCACGGGCTCGGCGTGTGCTAGTACGCGGGATTTATTCAAATGTTAGAACAGCCAGCATTTCCTTTCGTGGGAGATACTGGTCTCATAAGTCAACAAATAAAAATACTATTCCAGGTTGCTGCAAAGATGCGTGTTATCTTTTTTTTTTTTTAATTATGTCTCGGCACATCAGCAGTGGATAACTACGGTGCGATGTGAAACACTGGTGTTTTGAGTGTTTAAATTTTGGGTCAGGATGTTAGTAAAAATAGTTTAGTGTAGTTGTTAAAAAAATAAAAAGTTTAAGATTTAAATAAATATTATAATAAAAATAATAATTTTATAAAAAGAAATAGATTATTTTATAATCTTTCTTAATTATGGTCAAAATTTTGAGTGCCAACATTATTTCATGGGAGGAGATATATTATTTTGTATTTTTTTAATTATGGTCAATGGTGATGTCAAGAATCACGACAGTGCTCGGAAGCCAAATAATCCTACAAGAATCGTCAAGGGGTAACCTCGGATCAAGTTTCTGACGGCTACGTTAGATATCAAGAAGGTGTTTAGTGTTTAGATAATGAAATTAAGCATGAGAGAGTATGAAGGGGAATATCTGACTATTTATATGGGTTTAAGAGTCATACCTCTGTTGGGAGTATAACTAAATTATGAAGTCCTATCAGGAGAGGAAGAGATCCCCTGAACGTACGAGACCCTTATCGTCCTTTACTATGTAGGTGTTTGGTTAAGAAGCTATAACCTTTAGGACTCCCACCGGATGATGGAGTGATTAGGCTAATACGGGGGCTATGGCTCAGACTAGAGGTGGTCGAGTCTAATAGGGCTCGGTATTTTATGGTCCACCAGTAGCCCCCCTTTTCAACCTCAGCAAACCGAACAGAGATCATAAAAATTTAGAGGCTGGGTTTTATGAAGTCTTTATTCGACCAACGAGTCGAGCGGCGGGTGAAAAGTTGACCGACAAGCCGAGAGGAGAGCGTAAAGTCCAGGGGTGAGTTTTGCATCTACTAAAATTGGGCCCTTATCTTCGGCTATGATATGGGCCTCATTTGATATCGGCATGGCCCGACTCATCTCCAAATGTTCAAAACTTACTTGCAGCGTACGTTTTCGCCCCGTCGTGCAGCTTTTTCTGGCACTCCATCCCTTCGTCTTCCCACTATCTTCATTCCTCCAAACTACCCATATTTTCTCATTTGTCTCTTCACCTTGCCCCATCAATGACTCAACACCAGCTCTCAGCCACTGGCAATACAGGAGACGGGAGAAAACATTGCGGCAACTATGCATGTTAAACGGGAAAACCAACTAGCCGCCTTACGGGCCAAGTACAATGTTCATTCAACCATGATTATGAGAGTCCCTGAAATAGGCGAAAAGGTGTGAGAGCCCTAATTGCCGGCTGTCGATTCCCCCTTTCTCGGGAGATTCGCGAGTTGCTGTTTTTGTATTCCTTGGCTCCAAGTCAGCTAGCGTCCAACGGATGGCGATTAGTGCTAGGTTTTTTGCATTATGGAAGAAATTGTTTGCCGAGGAAAACCCCCAACCCTAGAGGGAGTTTATGCACTGCTACAAAATCACCAAAACGAGATAGGGCATGTACTACTTCCAATCTCGTGACAAACGCGGTCTGCTCCACAACTATCCCTCGAACAACAAAGGTTGGCAGGAAAAGTTTTTCTTCCTTTCGGGTGAAGGGTGGGAGTATCCTCCCTAAGAGGAAGATCCTTTTCAGGCATTACGCACATGGGGTCCCCTTATCAACGATATAAGGTTCCGACCTGACTCCTGCCATAACTCCACGATTGTATTTGTCCTAATCCCTTTTTCTTTGCTCTATTGGTAGCTAAGCAAAGGTCGGAACTAGAACCCGAGGAGGAAGTAAGGCTAAAGATCGCCTCCGAAAGTACCCGAGATGTGACTGAGCTGCTACCCCCCTCCGCACCAGGGGGTACTGTCGAGTTAGGAGCAGGTTAGTCTGATCTGCTCTGTCATACACAATAATACTTGAAACTACTGATCGTTCCCTACATTCCTTCGAGTAGTTAGATCGTCCATTACTATGAAAATCATACTCTGGCCGGAAGCTGGCATGTCGTTCCAGTAGTGGCCACCGCGAGGCGTACCGGTGCGCGCTGGCATGTCGTTCCAGTAGTGGCCACCGCGAGGCCACTACGGGTGTGATGATGGTGGGCCGGTGCGCACTGGCCCACTTACACGGGTGTGATGATGGTGGAACACAATTTGTACGCATGATATACGGAATAAAGAATATTTATTCAGATCGCATTGCATAGACTTGTTTTGGAAGCAATTAGGTGAATATGCATATATACATCAACTACCCATAAAAATATTAATGATTTTGGACTTCCTTCTCGTAACACACCATAATGGGTATGTTTGAGGGTGAAAATTTTGGGTATTGGGGTTTGAGAAATATTATAAAGTAAAGAATTGTTATGAGAGTTGGTGAAAAAGTGAAGAAAGAGAATATTTTTAATAAATATTATAATAATAAAAAATTATGTGGTGAATTTTTTAGTAGTAAATCTAAAATTTTGAGCCCAATTAATTAGGGCTCAAACATGCCCAATATATATACACCAGAAATCTCATATGAATATCTGTTTTTTGCGCAAAATTTGAGGGGGAAAAGTTGCATAAAACAAGTAGCAACTTGAGTAGGGCGTTTCAATAAAAATTGAAAGTGAGGCATCATTATTTTTCAATCTAATAAAAATAAAATTTTAAACTATATATTTATACTTAAAAGCTCATTTATAAGTAACGCAAACGAAATAATTTATTTTGAAAAAATGAAATATCGGAAAAAAATTTGAGCATAAATTATTTTTGAGACTTTAATATTCAAATTATTTTATAAAATAAAGTTTGTAGATGAAATACATTTCTCCTCCCCATAGCATATATAATCCTCGCTTAGGGCTTAATTTGAGATAGGGCGTTAGGCAGCCACCTAAATTGCCTATTACCCCGTGGGTAGGCTCTATTAAATAAATAAATAAATACTTGAGTTACAAACATCCGCTTTAGCGGTCAAAGAATGCACACTTCAATAGTTTACTGTTGAAAAAGGTGGACCGCGGAAATCCGGCCGTCAAAGTCGAAATGTGTAATGTAAGAATTAGTTGATGATAGTCGTAATTTGCACGATGGTGTCCACCGAGTTGAATAACTTTATGAGATGGCAACAGCCTATAAAGTTGGATAAGTCGGATTTTTTATAAATTTTTGAAGTTCTAAGAGTTTTTAATGCAAAATATGAATTTTTATATTTTTTCAATTTTTACATCGTTCATAGAAATTTATTTTTCCTTCTATTTTAATTCAGAAATAATAATAATAAATTTCAAAAATATCGCTCTCCATCAAATCATTTCTTGTATCACAATAAATATAAAAAATATTACTCAAATCACTGTCTCTTGACTTGTTCATCAACTCTTATAAAACTTTAAAAAATTAGAATTTTTCATAAAACTCAATAAAAATTTAAATTTACTTCAATTTTCACAATACCATCAAAGAAATTAAAAAAAACCTAATTACAAATATGTCCAATTATGTCATAACCATTTACAACAAGAGCCAAGTGACAGAAAAATAAAAAATACACAACAGAAACAGTCATAGGCCCAAGGAAAAACAGCCCAGCAGTGATTGGCCCAAGGAAAAATGGTCATATAGGAGAGACAGCCCACTGTCAAGCGGTCGAGGATCTACTATTTAAGAGATATACTATTCTTACCCTATTTTATATAAATTCTTTACACAGTCAGAGCGCCGATTTTATTTAAATAAAAGGGTAAGCCGTGGTAAATGATTTTTTTAATTATTCTAAATGAAAACATAATAGCTTATAGATGGATGCTAAATTATGTGTATTATTCTTGTAAATCTATCCTTCATCTCAAAAGCTTAAGTTGAGAGGAAGACGAAGATTTTATTATTTAAATTATATTCTCTAACAATTCTAAATGTCAAAATTCATAAAAAGAATTGAAAAGATTAAATCCAACTTAATTTATATGCTACACTGGTAACGAGAAATGAAAGGGTTGTTGGGCAAGTCTCAACATGTACATGTGCTACTCTTCTAAGACTATGTTCGTTTACACCAAATTTGTAGGATTTGCATCCTATTTTTACATTTACAATCCAAACATCACAAAAAATATGTATTCCAATACAACACTTTATTACTTTTTTTTTTATAAACATCAATCCATTTTAACAACTTCTGCAAGCATACCAATACAACTTTAACATCCTCTAAGATTGCATCACGTCATTGCTTAAGGTCAAAATTTCGTGAAGGTTCCTTGTTAGTACAAACAAGAATATATTCAAATTTATTTGTTTTAATTAATCCAAATTATTCATTCCAAGCAAAAAAAAATCTGCAATACTTAGGCTGCGTTTGCATGTAAAATTTTCCTCAAAATTTTATCTCTCTCCTAATAAAATACTTCAATATAATCTCTCTCTCTCCCATAAAAAAATATAAAAAATTACAAAAACTATAAACTATTACCTCTCTCTTTACTTTTTCACTAAACCCAATACCAACACTAAACCCAATACCAAAAATTTTATCACACAAACCCACCCTTATACAACAAGCATTTACGAAAAGTCACCCTTTATCTTCTCTAACTATAATTTATTTCCTAATATGACCTAGAAATGGTCGATTTCCACACTTAAAAGATCATAGTTGGAACTTGCTAACTTAAATTACAAGGTGTACTTTTTAATATTTATAATATTCATAAATACCCTTTTATATTAAATCGAAATATCCAAATATTTAACTGAGGGTAAAAAATAATGGAAGGAAATTTTTGCTTAAAATAACGAATAATGCAAAAATTGACAAAGCTGAATGATCGTTTGTAATTCGTATGCGTCATATTGTAGAAACTTGTAAGGGGCATACCAACTGTGAAATTTGGTAATTTTTAAGGTGAATAGCAAAATTGTTGAGAGTTGAGGGGAGGAAATGAAATTTGTCGGGGAACGGAATAATACATAGCACGTAGTCCCCAATCTTTATGTATATAGACACGTCAACCGAACCGGACCCTACCAGCTGGATCCAAAAGAAAAACCCGGTGACAATAACCGCACGGACGAAAGGTGGCGCCGGCGACTCCATTTCATTACCGTCGCACTCGTCGCGAAATCAACCTTACCGAGGTGCTTTTCCTCCCCAGTTTTCTCGGGAAATAACCAACTCCAACTCCCAGTAAAAGTCGTTGACTCCGCGTCAGTTCCGTACGTTATCTCGGTTGGGGAGAACTAGGGTTTGAGATTAGGAAATCTTTGTTCATTCGGCAACGATTTTGGTGACTTTTGGTTTTTTTTTTCGGAAAGCGATCTCTCGATGTGAAAGTTTCTTGATTTGGTGATTTTGTAGGACGCCTCATTTGTGGGATGGCTTTGAAGGTGATGCACTGATGTCACTGTTCTGGGTTGTAATTCGTCAGCTTGCAGAGATCGAAGCAATGGTAATTCTGCGTTTTAATTCTTCCACCTTTTGATTGCATTTGAGTTGTTTTTTTCATTTCTTAAAGGAAATGGAATTGGGTGTGTGGCTCATTTTTAGTCTCTGTTTGGTTGCGGAAGAATTTGGAGGAAGAAAGGAAGTTGAAAAATGTGGCACGTGGTTTGTAGTCTTTCGAATATGCGAAGTGAGAAATCTAACCTCCACTAAGCCATGATGTCAAAATAGTTTCAGCGGAGTGAGGGCTTTTGTTTCTAGGTTCTAAATATAGAAAAATCATAGATTCAAAAAGTAACTTGTTTCATATTCTTTGCTCCTTTATTTTCTGAGCAACAAACAGAGCACTTAGGAAAGATCCGGTCTCTTTGGTGGATCCACTGCTAAATGGGAGTAGCCCCTCAATCAATGGGATTCAACATTGTTGAGTGTGTTGGAAAGAAAACTGTTTTCCTTTATTTTGTAATTGGCCACTCTGACATCTCATGATGAGTGAAAAATTATAGCCAAATAGGAATTGAAGCAAGTCAATTTCATCGTTGGGTACAAATGGGCCAAGTGATTTTTTTTGAATGACAATGTGATTGTGTTGATCTGCTCACAGGCTACATCAAAGAAAGTGATTACGAAGGAAGAGTGGGAGAAAAAGCTTAATGATGTAAAGATTAGGAAAGAAGACATGAATAAATTGGTGATGAATTTCCTGGTCACAGAAGGTTATGTTGATGCTGCTGAGAAATTCCGGATGGAATCTGGAACTGAACGTATCCCTATTTTATTACAATTGCTTTTTCCTTTAGTATTTTTTTTTTAAAAATTGCCTTTTTTTCCTGGTTTAGTGCTGATGGCTAGGTGATTTATTTCGTTATTTACTAGGTGGTATCTTGTTAATCCTTATGTATAAATAGCAGACATAGATCTTGGAACAATTTCAGATCGCATGGCAGTTAAGAAGGCAGTCCAGTGTGGCAATGTGGAGGATGCAATTGAGAAAGTTAATGACTTAAATCCTGAGGTTTGTGATCCTAAACTATAACTTGTTGGTGATCCATTTATATTAATGTGGCGATCCTTCTTTTTTTCGGTTTGGGGGAGGGGCAGAAATTTTTTGAAGCTAAAAGGTGCGTTTAATGGAGTATTAAAGGGGGAAAATAGGGAAAGTCTCATACATTTTTTTTCTCATATTCAACATTTTAGGTAAACGAAAACATTTATTTTATGCAGTTAGAAGGTACTTTTGAGAAACGTCATTGAAAAAATGACCATACTTCCAGACATTTTTTCCATTGGGCAGGATCCTGGCCCCCCTTCCCCCTTGGCCTGACCCTGATCAGGCCATGAAATCATTGTTTCCAGCACGATTCAACAAAATGTTTAAGTTGTTGGATTATGATCATGCTGTTTGTGCATCCATTTGCAGCTACTTGAATTTTTAAATTTGAGATTTTGAGTTTATTAGTTCTGCATGGTCACAATGTTCATATTGCATATTGCATATTTAACTGGTTTTTGTGCTCTAAACTGTATTATTTTTTCGTTGGCAGGATTTAGTTCCTTAATGTTGTAATCAGGTGCAACTTGATTGTTTGAGGAATCTAGTATTGAATGTGTAAATGTTCGATTCAGAAGCAATAGTACTAGAATTTAGCTTTGACCATAAAAGAAAATTTAGGAATTCCCTTTGAAAGCATGGGAAAAGAGTCCACTCATTTCTAGTCTTAAATATGGTGTAGGGAAAAGATCTGCCTGTTATATCCTATTACTACTAACTTTACTAGAGATACACCAGTCTGCCATTCAGCATGTTAGAAATTGTATGGGGTGTTTGTTACTTTTCCCCAATATCCTTGCTAGATGGTTGTTGAACATTGCCTTAATAACTAGGGATAGGAGTAACTGCCCATTGATGCCCCTTATGTAGTCCCAATTTCATGCTGCAACTCATGGGATTATTCTGCCTGTCGCTTGGCTTATTGCAGTGAGGCTTGGCCAACATAAGGAGTTCATCTTTTTCTGTAAATGGTAGAAATCGACCAGAATTGTACTTGTACCTGATATTTGTATTGTTGAACCAATTTTTTCAGAAGATTGCTTGTTCTTACATCTGCTCTATAAACTTCCTTGTGTCAACTTGCTGCTGAGACTAATCTTTTTCCTCCTCTCTAAATTGGAACCTTAGGGAAGATAATTATTTTGTTCATTTATCTTCTCTGAACTGTAACCTGTAGAATCTGATTAGTCTTTGAGATTCTGTCATGCAGGCTTTTTCTCATTATTTGTGTTGTGGAGGCAGTCATTTCTGATTTTAGGCTTTTCTCTTTTCTGTGTTTTTTTTAGCCATTGTTCGTCACATGAATTTTATATGGCAGATACTGGATACAAATCCCCAGTTGTTCTTCCATCTTCAACAGCAAAGGCTGATAGAATTGATTCGAGATGGGAAAGTAGAAGAGGCTTTAGAGTTTGCCCAGGAGGAGCTTGCACCAAGGGGAGAAGAAAATGTATGATACTATTCTTCATGACTTTGTTGTGGTTTGCAAGGCATGCATGTAGAATTTGATGATTGAAGTCTCTTCTGGATCCTTCTTCTCCGTGCGATATCCTTCATTGTTGCTGTCTTTGTTTGCTAATTGCTAAAGGTGGCATGTTAAAAGTAATGCCAGACATGAAGGTTTCTGTCCTCAGTGAACTTTACCCGTGGCTACTACTTGACAATCCATCTGTGGCTCATCTTTGTTCAATTGTATACAATTGGTGCTAATGCTTGGCCTAAGAAAATTAGTTGCCTGCAGCAAAGCTTTTTAGAAGAGTTGGAGAGAACTGTTTCACTTCTCGCATTTGAAGATGTTTCCAACTGTCCCGTTGGGGAGCTTCTGGACATATCACAGCGCCTAAAGACTGCAAGTGAGGTGAATGCAGCCATCCTTACCAGCCAGAGCCACGAAAAAGGTTAGTGTATTCGCCCTCTTATCTTCAACGGTAATAAGAATTTGAAAGGTTCTTTAATTAATATTATTATGGTTCGCTTGTTATAAAAATATTGCTGCCCGGATATAGTTTTTGTCTTGTGTGCATAGTCACATCTTTTTAAACAAATATCTTTTTCGTTGTAGACTCCAGATGGACTTTGGCAGATTTTGTTTTTGTTCTTGGGAAAATCTTGCATATAACTACTGATACACTTGCTGATGATTCTAAGCTTCTCCGCTGATTTCACTATTAGCTATAATAATCCCATTAGAATTTGCAATGGGATGGTTAGAATAAACCCAGCTTGGACCCCAGAATATCCTATGACGTATCTGCCAATGGAATACTATTTGATATAATTCTCAATAGCTTGCTTTGCATTTGGGATGGTTGAAAGGCTACTTGTGACCATAAAACTACAGACAGTCGAGTCTTGAACCTCTTTCACTTGCATGGAGATATTTGGTAAACTTGCCAAGCTGTTGTGTTAGGTCGAAGTTTTGCATGTACTTCGAATTGAAGACCTTTGCAAGTTACGGAATGAAACAGCAATTCCGCATTGACATCTTCCATTAGCTCTTTGTTAGTTTTTAACTTCTGCTCTTACGTCCTATTGTCAGTTTTAATGGTATCCTGTTATACAGTTTCCACATAATAATGATAACAAAAGAAAGCAACGCAAAGGACTTTTGTTTCGGAACTCTTAAGTTTTATCAAGTTTTAAACATTGGTCACTGGGAATTGGATCTCTTGGTTTGTACATAATGCCTTTTCCGTGTTAGATGATGCTTTCTGAGGGACTGCTAATTTAGATGACCGAGTTTCTTTTGATAATACTGTTTTGGAAATCTTGTTCCAATCCAAACCTCCAAGTAAATAAACTTTTGACTGATTTGGTTGAGCCACAGACCCAAAGCTTCCAAGCTTGTTAAAGATGCTTATATGGGCCCAGAACCAGCTTGATGAGAAGGCTGCTTATCCACGCATAAACGACTTGACTACAGCCACGCTTGAAGACCCTGCCGTTTGAAAGGGCGTGACCCCATTGTGTGGAGAATGTAGGTGTTTCTAGATTGAATAGATCAAAGTTTGGTGGAATGAAACATGATGCTTGTAATTTTACGAGAAAATGACTGTATCTAGTTGTCTCCTGCTTGTCATGCAGAGTGGATTTAATTCCTTTCTAACAGGCCCGGGGAAAAAAAATAATAATAATTCCGATCCAATGGCTTTTCAGAGGCCTTATGCTGTTGTACAAATTATTTGATTTGCCTCTTCATCAGTGTTGATTAAAAATTGGTGAGCTTTAATTTGATGCAATTTTATCTTCTCTCTGTTTTCCTCTCTGCTATCTTATTGAGAGCTCAAGTTTATAGTGCATTGACAGTAGACCGTATCGTTACAGACACGTTACTCTAAATTGAAGGCGAATGATAAAATCATCCCTAGCAGTGTTCCCGTGAACCACGAAACTATATGCTTTATTGAACAAGTGGAAAGAACACAAACAGAAGCAACGCACATAAAGGAGCAAAAACAGAGGCAGTCAGGGAAACAAAACGACATTGCATGAAACTGCTCTGTCTCCGTTGAGACAAGATCACTCGGCTTTGACCCAGACAACATACACCCAAGCAGTTCTGAAATCTGGAAAATCCTGAACTTTGGCCGGCTTCAATTCGTATGCTCTCTTTCCTAAATGGCAACAGCCATCATCAAAATTGAGAGCATAACTGGAAGGATCATACTGGAACTTGAGCTGTTGCTTATTTTTGGCAGACTTCTTCACTGCTGCTCTCATCCTCCAGAATAGGCTTCTGCATTGCTTCTTACTGTAAGCAGTCACCCACTCCAAACTTACACCCAAACCCATGTCTACTCCCATTTAGCAGTCCCTATATGAAATCCCAGCTCTTCTTTCTTAAAATGGCTTCACTAGGTAAGCAAAGACTGTTTCTCGGCCCGGTTAGAAGGTTCGCCGAAACACAACAAGATGTGGAAGCAGGAAGGGTAGTAGAAATGCTTTCTGAAGCAGTGCGGGAGAACGAGAGAGGAAAAGAAGGGCCTCCGATGTGTTATGGTGCCCGAGATGAAACAAGAAAGACTTGACAAAGGATTCAAGCACCGAAAGTAGCACTGTACTGCAGAAGGGGGAAAATAAATTGGAAAAGCAAGGAAACGTAATCTTTTTGGTCTTTCAAAGAAACTCCGCAGCTTCAGCTGGCAGCCTACACAGTGAACTACTCTTTTTGGACGCACATTGGGATGCTAAAATTCCATCATCCGTACATGCACACAGACACGCAGACAGAGGCGGAGAGAGAGAACAGAAAGGCCGCAGTGGGCAGAGAGCCTCTATAAGGTCCTTTCACTATCAGAATGTGGTCATAGGCTGTGCCATAACGAATCCGTAGTCCTCGGCACTTTAAGATGTTGATTTACTCGGCCCTGCGCCCCCTGCCTTCCTTCCCCCGCTACCCCCCAATGGTTCCTCAGCTAACACCTATAAATTAGATTCAATTACCAACCATGTCGCGTAACACTCTTAGACCAGTTGTCACACCCCAGACTCGGCAGTATACCAGTGGACTTTTGCCTTTGAATAATATTTTAAATAATTTAAAATACAGAATTCATTTATTCAAAATAAATTTCAATATAGTAATCATTTTCAAAATCATAAACTTAAAATAAAACTGCATTCTCATCTATCACAACTCACATGCTATCTAAGTTTGATCTTCATCATGCTCCTCTAAATTTTCTTGAAGATAAAAACATATTAACGAAGTGAGTTCGACAACTCAGTAAGCGGAGATTAAAAGTACTAATAATAATCTTTTCAAATAAATTTTCAAAATGATTTTTCAGTAGTTCAACCAGTTGTCACACCCCAGACTCAGTAGAGTATACCAGTGGACTTTGTCTTTGAATAATATTTTAAATAATTTAAAATACATAATTCATTTATTCAAAATAAATTTCAATATAGTCCTCACTTTCAAAATCATATACTTAAAATAAAACTGCATCCTCATCTATCACAGCCCGCATGCCATCTAAGTTTGATCTTCATCATGCTCCTCTAAATCATATTAACGGAGTGAGTTCGACAACTCAGTAAGCGGAGAATAAAAATATTAATAAAAATATTTTAAAATAAATTTTCAAATGAATTTTCAGTAGTTCAAAAATTTCTCTTAGACAATATCAGTAAGCCATATTTACCCTATGACAGGGTTGTGTCATCACTCCGAAGAATAGATGCACCAGTAATCAGTAATCAATGAGTTGGTACCAACAAAGACAGTAATAACAGTAATCAATAATACACATTGCCACCAGAATTTCAGAACATAAAACAGTAGTCATATTTTAGTATAAACAGTAATTGAATAACAGTGAATCCAAGAATTCAAAACAGACTTCGGTATAAATTTCAAAACCCATCATTTCATATTATCGAGGAAAATTTATCGTTACCCCCCGCTTACCTGTCTCGATGTGAATAATCAATATCCCCGCTATTAGCACAATCTTACAGTAATCCGGAAAAATAATTAGGGATCAAAACGATATTTGAAACTTGAATTTCACAATGTATAATTCGTTCAACTATTTGAAACAAATTACACATGTGATCGGAGTAGAGCAAGAACAGAGCATACTGACACTATGTAAGAGCTGAAAAACTCTGAGGCTTGACAGTGAGAGGGAGACAGAAAAATGGCATAAAAATGATGTGTGAGGTCAGATTTGAGAGGTGTGCTCGACCTCTGAACGAGCTCCCCTTTTATAGGTGACATGAACTCGAATTTTAGCCGAAAAAGCATTGAATCTTGTCTGAAACTGATGTCTTTTCGAAATCCCACATTAATCACGATAAATCGCATGGTTTACTGAGAAACTTCAAGATCTTTATGTTGGAGTTGAAAAGGCTACTCAAATCATACGAAAATGGGTGTAATGGATGAGGAAATGAAGTGAGAGAGAGAAAACGTTTAAGGTCGACGAACGGTTACTGGAACAAGGAAAAATCGAAAAAGTTTTAGGGTTGAGGAAGAAGACAATCAAAACGCACCGTTTAACTTAACAGAAGTAACGAACGAACAAAAGAGTAAATAAAATATAATGTCGCCTATGGTAGCAAATGAGCTCATGGCTCCAGTGGTTAGCTTGCTGTTTTATCCCTCTAGGCACCGAGGTTCGAGTCCTCTAATGTTTTTCTCATTTAAACCCTGTAGCGCATATATATAAAAGCGCACCAAAAAAACGTGTAGTTCAGTGGTTTTCTTTTGTTTACCACTAATCCAAGGTTTGAATTACCTTTTTTTTTTTTAACGGGTTTTCACACCAGTATTCTTAGTTTCAAAGTGGACTACAATATTGCAAAAATTCCAGTTGGTTAATCGTAGCATACTTCTTCTACTACTCTACCAATGTTCTTCTGGATATGGACTGCGGACGGGAGAATAATATTTTCGTCGACAGTAGGAAAATCGAGATTAAAGAATTATAAACTGTCCTCAACACTCTTTGACATAATCACTATTCACAAAGTAAAGAACAGACGATGCAGGGACGAATCTTTAAGGAACAAAATTCTTTTTCTGTCACCCTTCCCATGTTTGAAGTTCCGCTGGCACTGTCGTCACATGTTCTCTAAAACCTATTATATATATATATATATATATATATATATATATTTTGTGACGGTTTTTACTGGCAGAATGAATATGGTCGATTCTTGTGCTTGGTAATGTTTTGTATAAAAATCGGCGATTTAATAATACAGTAAACAATCAAATCGAATTCTGCTTTTTTGGTAAACTATCAATTCGGATTCTACTTTTTTTGGCTTTTGCTCCCAGAATGCTACAGAAGGAATGCTAACACTTTGATCCTCTCTTCTACTTCCCTGTTTCTTTTTGTCTTCACCTCCAAAAGCTGGTGCTATTTACATCCACATTAAAATTCCCTTTAATCTCTCTCAACAGCTCCCTTTCGCAGGTCCTTCGTCCTGCTTGGGCTTCTTACCTTCCCCCCATTCTGGACCACCGGACCCCTACCTACTGTTGTTAATCTGGGAAGTGTGGGCACCACACGGAATCACGGATGATATGTCCTTCTCGTCCACTCTGCAACCATTGTTTCTGTCCTTATTGTCCTCTATGTCGAGCTGGGCTTCTTTGGCCTTTGATGATTTTGAATTACTGTATAGATCAGGTTTTTGCCACTTGGCGATTTGCTCAAGTGGGTCCCTCTTGCGGCTGGGTAAGGGTTGCAACAAGGTTTGGCTTAGGCTTGACCATATGGGATCCACATTGAAACCAATGGATAAGGCCCAAAACGTTAGTGCCAGTATGAACATTCACTTTTGTCAGCCCAAACATTCCTCTCTTCCTCTCTCTCGTCAACCTTACTCATACAGAGTGAACATTCACTGTGTCAACCCAGTTATGCGTGCACGTCTTGTTTCATTCTTGATGGTGCTCGCTCAATTGCTCGTACAGGTTCTCTGGAACAAACATGTATAGGGTTTTGGCCTTATCCATTTGGACTTTCACATATCTGTAGTTGTGCCATCTCTCGTCTATTTCCCTGTTCTAAGACGGGTTTCAATTGTTGTCCTAAGAACTAACACCTTGTGGAGTAACCAACGTAAGAAGGTACCAGAAAAAAAAAGGTTAATATGAAAAGTGCCAAAAAGGCTCTCCTCCAATCGGGAAGACAAGACTGAGAAAACCTTCTTCTAAATATTCCACTCGAAATACCTTGCTACAACACCTTCTCGTCCTTGTTAACAAGATGGAACAGTTGTGTGTGTTGAACGTGTAGTCTGAGTCAAAAGGGTTTCACGAATGGGTAATCATGGAAGCCCAACAGGGCCAACATTCTGACGGTGAACTTAAAATATTACTGCAATTTAGAGGGAAATTTAAAATATTGCAAGTGGAAGATGATATAGGAGAGATTCATGTGACAAGATGAATGTGCAGCCCATATTCTTTGCCAAAAATACACTATCAGGTGGATTGGCTTTCCTCTGTCACATGGCTTGGCTGCTGTTTGTTCCCCGGACCATATAAAATACTCTTCAATGTCCAAATCTACAAGATGGAAAAGCAGATAAAGATATGAGATCCTAGGAGCATACACTTTACTTGGATATAATACTAGTTCGTACTTCAAAAAGTGAAACATTTCACATTTCTAGACAAGCAAACCTAACTCCTAGAGCCGATTTTTGTGTTGGCTCGATGAAAGCTAAAGTCATTAAGATACGAAGGATTCATGTATCATCCACTAGGATCTTATATGGATTTGCTCCCCAAGTCTTTCTATGTGCCTTTTCAGAGTGGTGCCATTGTTATAGCTTGGCCCCCCTCTCTCTCTCCCTTTTAAAGGTGATGACCGTGACATTAAAAGTAGATATACCCTATCCCCCTGACACAATTTTATCATGCTCTCTGCACTGTGGTTTTGAAATTTCTGCTTTATATACTTCGTTCCCTTCGATCTAATTCCACTTTTAGCATTTCTTTCCAGGTACAGTATAAAGCATCTGATTGTCTAACGTTCTTTTGGCCCAAATTTTCAGAAAGTATTCTTCCAATATTTTTCGGCCAGTTTCAACTGAAATCGTATTGAAACTTTGAAAGCAATAAAAATAGCAAGTCGATGGGGAGGGATCAAACATATTGCTGCGCCTGCCATTATTGCAAAAGTATTTCCAAAGAGCAAGTCGCAACTCAATAGAAGAAGGTAACGAATGGACTAGACCCTCTGGAAGAAGGGGAGGGATGAATGGACTTATAATAGATCATTTGGATATAGATTTCATCTCTAAGTCGATCTTTTTCGTCTCCACTTGCCTTCCTCTCTACCTCTCATATATTTATTTACGTTACATTTCACAAAAGCAAAAACCGTAGAGCCCACAGCTACTACCTCAGCTCCCTCATGGCTCCAATGGGTTCCCTTCCTTCCCCTCCACTCCATCGCCATCACCCGACAGTTCTACTTTCAACTATAAAGTCTATGCCTCGTTTTGCCCAAGGGACAGCGCAAAACGCAAATGTATCCAATTCGATAGAGTGCTACAATCCCTCTAACAACACGTGGAGTAACACTTTAATAGCTCAATCACGGGACAAACTATGACAACCGTGTCTTGAAGGGCTTTGCAATGGTTTTCTCTAGTGCAATCTATTTGCAAAATTGGTATAAGGCTGTTTCACACAAAGATCTCATCCCGGTGCTCAGAATCTAGATGACTTAGCAGTAGTATTGGAGTCTGGAGTCTGGAGGTTGAGTTCCTACTCTTAGTTTTATGGATGATATATCTCAAAATTTTCTACTCGAATTACGTGATACAATTTAGAAAGAGATAGATACAATTGTGTACTATATACCATTTAATGTTACACATATAAAGTTTCCGTACGAGTCTTACAATAGAGTTCACTTATTGTGTCAGACGGAACATTGGAGACAAGCAACGATCCCACCTTTGGGACCACTAGGCATACCAAGTTATGATTTTTGCATACTCCGTTTGTGAAAATAAGTTCTATGTGGCAGTCGGGTACTAATTCACCTTGGACTAGTGCAAGGGGTAAGTGTACTCAACATTTGGACCCTGTAGCCTAACATGAGGTACAAGTGTGTAGGGGTGACATGGCAGGGTAAATTCCAGTTGGTCAGGGGCTTCCTGGAGAGAGAGGACTCGAGTCCAGGGGCCTATTAAATCCAATTAAAGTCTTTGTTTTGTTTTGTTTTATGATCAAACATCCAACAGAACATCAAGGGGCAGTCTCATACGAGCTGCATGATCACAATGCACAACATCAGACTGTAAATCCGTAAGACTTAAATCCCCAATAACATCATTCATGCTACACCACTTTGCCAGATTGTGAGGGGGTCCAGCAGAATTTCCACTGCGTATGGTCCCATTTTTTCAATTGGGACATTGAACCTTGCGTTACTAGTCCTAGAAACAGCGGAGATAACGACAAGGGAAACTTGAGTAATTTAGCTGGTAGTAATGTGGTGGGATCAATGCGTTACAAACACAAAATACACGAAACTTGCGTAATTGCGATTCAAAATCAGAAAAGGTGGGTAGGTTGGGACAAGGGAAGAGCTTAAAAAACAAGCACGAAAAGTAATTGAACAGGTTCATGAATAGGAAGACAAGTAGAGATTGCCCAATTAATTAGAACAGAGACTGCCATTATTGACGATAGGATAATAGTATCATAATAAGGCCAGCCAAGTGCTTCTTGGCCAGCTTTATTAGTTTGTCCTCTACTCCTCTGCGCTTTATTGCATTATCTTCTACTTGCCCAGCACGTTTAACCCATGACAAACGATGATCACTTAGTTGATAAATTAAATAATGGGCAAAAGAAAGAGCTTTGCTCCATAGAGTGTTAATATTACAAGGTTTAGTGCAGGACCAAATCATAATGCCCAAAGATTCAAAGCCACTTGGGTCTCTAACTCTTTGACTATGGTTAATCCAAATTTGGAAAGAAATTAGGGACCCAAATCGTGATTACACCTTTACTTTGGCTTGTTTTGGGCACATCATTAACATCCACATGTTACATTATGTCACTTCCATCAAGGAAAAGTGCTGGTTCATGGTTCCTAGTTCCTGCACTCTCTCACACAAACAAAAACAGTCTTTCTAAATCATGATTACGGCCTGTTATTTGGTCTCCAACGACTCATTAGTGTTCTACTATTTGAAATAATGTTGCTTCCCAATTGGGCCATATGAGTGCCCCATATTGTTTTCAAGTTCTCTTTAGAATTGAGGCATGACCAGACGACCCTAAATGGACAGGACCTTCTTCATGAACCAAGAAGCAACAGCCCAAACTAGGTGGGCCAGACCCGAACTTAGAGGGCCCACACACCCTCAAATTGATCTGGGTCAGTCGAGTAGTATACCCATAGGCTTGTTGTAAGCTTCAAAAAAGAGAAAACAACCCAAGGCGAAGCTCTCAAGTGGTCAAGTTTTCCAAGCTCTTGTCACCATTAAAAGAAGAGAAAGTGCAGTAAGTAAAAGCTCCATCATTCACGTGAGCCATGAGCTCAGGCTCCCCAGTCCCCCACGAGACACCCACGCACTCCACCTGACCTGAACCCCTTGACCCCGCTGAGCCTCTGACGCCCTGACCCATGAGCCCTACCTGACCACTGACTGACACACCCCTTGCACTCTTACATCTTTCCTAGTCTTTGTCAAACAACTCCAGAGAGAGAGGGATAGAGCTTTAATACAATTTTGCACTCGGACACGCAATGCGATCACACGTGCGATTGTACCCACGCACGCACGAGATCCTCTACACGCCCGTACCAACCACCGGGGAGGTGATGTTTGACCCGCGTGACTTTGAATTTCGGCACCCAGATGAGCGGCCAAGATCGTGTATCCTGTTACAAAGAAATCCGAACCCTTAAAGCGGGAGACAATTTCGAGGATGGGGTGTCTCAGATGTTGGTCAGGGCCTGAAAAGGCCAACACAAGAAGCTGATATGTCGGTTTTTGTTGTGTTATGGGGATGCGATAGAGAGAGAGGGAGAGAGAGCAATGGCAGTTTGCTTTTTAACGCTTTTCTTTCCCCGATTCTCCACCGGTCCAGGTCACGCCACGTGGCGGGAAATGAGGTTGGTTAACTGGATTGACGCGTGGAAACAAGGAGTATTCAGTGGGGACCATGGACTTCAAAGGGGGACAAAGGCACATATATCGACATGGAGCATGTGCAGAGTTAACGTAGAGGGCAAAAAGGTAAGAGGGGTGGGTCTGGCTCACTATTTGGGGAACCCACTCTACAGTCTCCTCCACTTTGCCAAATGCCAAGTTGATCTCTCGTTGCAAAATTCTCATTGTCAAACTTGATAAATGTAAAATTAGTCCTTGTGTTATTTGTAAAAATCGATTTACTCATTGTAATATGAAAAATATCGATTTAGTCCTTATAATTTTAGAAAGTGATAAAATCAGTCTCTGATAGAGGACCAATAATAAACGAAAATAGAATCACATGGACTAAATCGATGTTTTTCATATCACAGTGACTAAATCGATTTTTGAGTATAACGGACTGATTTTTCATTTATCCCTTATTTTAATTTGGCGAAATTAACAAAATCGATGGATGCAGTTTTATTTTGTTACAAATTTATTTTTGTAATTTAAATTTTAATGATTTGGTCGGTCATCAATTGATGCACGAGATCCTTTCGTTTACGATTCTATTAATTTTCTAACGAAAAAAATTGACTAAATCATTGAAGTTAAAACTACTATTAGGGCTGAACAAAACTAGATAGTAGATTAGATCAGACCACATAACTGGACCGGATTAGCGGTCCGGTCCAGACCTTTTGAAAATCAGTCTGGACCCGATCGGGCCGCATTTATTAATATATATATAAATAAATATTTTTTATACAAATTACAAATTTAAAAAGTTTAGTTTTAACTTAAACTAAAATTATACATTTTGACAGACTCCTCTCCCTTCAAAATTAATCTATAAATTTAAAAAAAAATCGAAAAATCTAGTCTTGTCATTTATGTACAACCGAAAATTCGGTCCGACCGAATTCTCGTCTAAAAATTGGACCGAATTTTCGATTTTACAGCCCTAACTACTATGATCAATTTCTAATAAAATAAAAGCACATTATCTTTTAATTTTAATTGTTATAAATTTTTTAATAATTTTTTATTTATACGATATCATTAGATTTGGATACGACCTATGGTACAAGTAAAATGGTGAGGTTCTCGTAGACTTTAAAGAAAGGTGATGAAAGTGAGAGTAAAACGAGGGATATGCCAGATGATTACGGATGGATTTTGGTTTGCCCTCTGTAATGGCTTTGTGCATTGAGATTTGGAATCCTTCCTTTTTCCTCTTTTTCAGCCTTTTCTCCTTCAACTCTCTTTGAAAATGTGGGCTTTGAGAGTAACTAATTTGATAAAAATTATTTTTATAATCATGGATTTCAACAACATCATAACTTAGGGAACACATTTTGAATTAAAATAAGTTTGATTTCTGTCATTATACATACACATGCCAACTATACATGTATTATAATTTATATTCTATTAATTAGCCACAGTCATGAGATTTTTTATATTCGATTGCTGTCATGCGTCATTTTATATTTGTTTGTGTACACAATATTTATACGTGTAATATTAATTGAAATTTAAGTCAAGTGTTGAACGAGTTTTCGAATTCAAGAATTTGTTTGTGATACCATAAGAATTTATCACTTATCTATGACATAAATATTTGGTTATTTTTTTGAGTTCTTTACAGTTTTTTCTTGGGAAGAATCTGACGACTCAGGATCTCTGAATGTATAGGGTCTACTTCTAAAATGAATCCTGAACCATCAGATTCTTTTAAGAAGAACCTAAGAAGAGCACCAAACATTTATTTATCTCTAAAGCTAAGTTGATAGGAATAGATTGATTTCATTGTGGGAAAACATAAGTATGTCTTAGGTATAGATAAAAATCAAATTGAACCATGTAACTTTTAATTTATTTGTTTTAAACCCTATAGGTTTTTAAAAACATTAATCATAGCCCTACGTTCAATTTGGTCATTAAACGACACAACAAACAAAGGGAAGGTTTAAGCGCAAACTGAATGGAGAGCGAAAATTAATATCTTTTAAACTTTAGGAGCAAACAAATAAATTTAAAAAATATGGAATAAAATTTGATTGTTTTCCATAAATAAATTTAGCTTATTATGATATTTAAAAGAGTAGCTTTCATGAAGGCTGATAAAGCAAAATTAAAAATATTATGTACTTTAAAATTAGTCAACATTATAATCATATTATTATTAAGTTTCAACTATAGAAAACCGTTATATTTTTGCGACCTGGATCGCCTGCAATTTAGGTGACTGAATTGTAGGTGCAATTAGATCGTCGGGCGATCGAGATCGATATTTTTGGCGACTTTAAAATGCTACACAAACATACAATTGGAAGACATTATTAGGACCAATCTAGGCCTCTGGCGCAATGGCAAAGCATCATAATTTCATTAGATGTAAGTGTAAGTAGATTAGGCGTGTTTGAGTGATAAATTTTTAGAGTGATTAAAATTTTTGGTATATAAGTTGATGAAAAAGTGTAGAGAGTGAAAAAATGAAAAATTTTACTAGAGGTGGTGAAAAAGTTAAAAAATTAATAAGAGTTGGGAAAAGAATGAGGAGATAATTTTTTTTGTAATAATGATAAAAAAAATTTAAAAGATAAAATTTTAATGGCAAATACAGCTAAGTAAGGAGAGAAAAAATGAAAAAATTTAAAAGAGGCGGTGAAAAAAAATGGGACGTGAACAATGTTTTTTTTCTAACCATGATAAAATTTTAAAAAGACAAAATTTATAGGCCGGAGGGATTTCTTCCCGAAGAGAATTCGCGGTGAAGCAGCCACGACCTAATGATGTGTGCGCCGCGAGGGGCCAAGAACTGGCTTTGTCGGAGGACACGTTATAATAGCGTTTTTCCGTGGACCTCGACCTTTGTTGGCCTTTTCGAGAGAAGGGAAACCAAAGGCCGATGTGATCGCAGTACTTTGTTTTTATCAATTCCCACGTAATCTGTACCCCCTCTTGTCTGCTGCCCTATTAACTGCACATTTCTAACTTTTGGACCGTAGCATAAATCTCCTTTATTCGAATAAGGTCTTATATAAATTAATAAAGCTCGCAACCTTATTACTTAACTGTCCGATCCGGATCCTTTTCGGATGGAAGGTTTTTTTCTTCAAATATATCATAAGAAAATAAAAAGGAGAAAGAAACCCATTAGGATACTCTGTTTTTTCTGAACAAATTATGTTATTAATTTGACATATGGGGAAAATATCAAGATATTCATTAGAATTAGGTTGGAATCAACATAATCGAAAGCTTTACTATTTACTTTCAACAACCCAATTAAATAATAGCTTAATTAATATATTGATACGGCCATTTCCATCACCTCACGTATGTGTTTGGAAGGTAAAATTCTACGTGGGTATAGGAAACACGTTATAACTAATACTGATCCTCCGTGCGCACATTCTCAATCGTCAAAAATTAAAACCTACTACTTCCATATACGTTGCCATATCAAATCGGAGGTCACAACTAGATCAAATAGGCCCGTAGACGTTTTGGCATTGTAATATTTCGTAGTGTGTTTGAAAAATATCGTAGAGATCAGTTTGTGATTTTGAAATATCACAGGGAGTTTTATAGTAATTAACTCTATAATAATTTAGGAAGGAAGTGAGAGGAGGATGGAAACTCTAACATAAAACTTCAAATTCACTCTGAACAATAAATTCATGTGTACCTTATACAACGTGTGAATGAACATGATACAATATTTAGCATTCATCGCAGAAAAGAAAAGAAAAGGGCGGGGGCAGATTGATGCTTTTTACTCGAAAATATAGTAATTGAGTCCAAGCTTGGGGAATTAATTGGTTGGGTCCCTTTGGTGCACCTACAAAATAGAGAAAAAGGCAAAATGAGGGAGCTGGCATGGCCCAGGCCATCACAGGTGTTTTTCTGTTCGGAGAACCTTTAAGCTAATTATTTGATGGTCTGTCCGGTGAAAAACAAACGGATAAAAATTATGGGAAAAGATATTCCTTGGGCCTCGACTGTTTGGATGCTTGCATGTGTGGCTAATATTTTCATGTTTTTTTCCTCACTGCTTCTTGTCTGTCTCTCCTTTACTTGCATGTTTGAAGAGATACATAAAGAGAAAAAACATGATATAAATTGCTGGTGGTAGTGAATTTAAAGTTGGTCGAATTCGTATTTGGACACAAAGCCGGAATAATTGAACAAGAACTTATAGTGGAAGCATTGTGGACCTCTTGTGCAAAATGCAGATGGAAAAGGGGAAGGAAAACCTGATAACTTTGCATATTTGCTAAAATCATGGTACAACGTAAAGCTATAAGAGGAGTGAACTATAGATGAGCACCGCTTTCTTCTCTTATCTTGACCTTTTCTTTTTGTCTGCTATAAGATCCCTCTCCTTTTCTTTTCTTCCCTTTTATATCGTACTATTGGTGCTGAACTGAGATAGCATAAGACCCAAAGCAAGACTCCAATGTTTTGAGTAGAAGGCAGAAAAAGCTTTGAGAGCAAAGTAGTAGCGCAGAAGTGCTAATTCATATTTCAGTGGTTTCGTTACACTCCTTTCTATTGGTCAAAAATAAAAAGAAACAAAACAAAAGCACACCCTTTTTCCCGTATAGATAAAGAGCTATCCAAATTCCAAAAACCATATGGCCCTCTCTCTGTCTCTCTCTCTCACACACAAACAGGCACAGAGTCATCGGCTCCTCTTTTTGGAGGCCTAAATTAAGCACTCCGACAACAACGAAAGCTTTGGTAATGGTGTAAAGCCTTAAAGTACTGCCACAGCTTCACTTCAGTCCAAATCTCCTCTCTCTCTCTGTCGCGCGCTCGCTTTGCTCTGAGTCTACGCTGCAACCAAGAACCACGTCAAGATGGAGAAACGCTGATAGAGTTGGGAGTTAGAGCAGAAAACTACACGAAATTTTGAAGGAAGAAAATGTTGGAAGACGAGGGGTACGCATGGGCGCCAATAGGGGCTCCTTTGAACAACGTGCAGAGAGAGGAGCACTGGAGGCACTTCGACAACTCGGTCAATGCCGTTTCTTTCGGCTTCGTTGCTACAGCCATTCTCATCTCCATGTTCTTAGTCATGGCCATCTTCGAGAGATTCCTCAGACCCACCTCGTCGGCCCTCTCGCCGTCCAGCGGCCGCGGCCGCCATGACCTTGAGGCACAGATGGGCTTCAATGCTAAGCTCGGTCACCCATCTCCTAAAGTAAGCAACCCCATTAAATATTTCCTGATTCAATAGTTGGGTTCTTTCATGTTGCATTTTGGTTTCAAGTGGGTCGGTTGTATGATCCTCCAAAAGATGCTTGAAAGGTCCGTTCTTTTTCTTTTTTTCGTTTGTCCTGTTTCGGGTTTTTCATTCTTGAGTCTTCCCTAAGCCCAAACAGGGAAATGCAGAATGCACTTTCGTTTTAACAAGAATGCTGTTCCCTTTCTGTTTTCTGCACAGTTGGGTGGTTATTTTGGTTTCTGGGAGTAATAATGATTATTCGTCAGACATGAAGTTTTGCTGCTAATTTGTTTTCTCTCACTATTATTTAAGGTAATTTACAAATTTTGCTGGTCAAATGGTTCCGGGTTTTTACAGCGATTCTGTTTCCAAATGTACTTACCCATCAGGCTTTTGTATCTGGACGCAACCATTTGCTTCTTTTAGCGTCGTGAAGCCTCTAATTCTACAAGTTCAATTGTTTTCCCTGTTCTTTTTCGCATGTTGCGTGTCTGAGTCTCTCAGTTCAAGAGTTGTCATTTCTTTTACTTCGACCTTTTTTTTTCTTCTCTCTTGTTTTGCCTTTTGGATATATTCCAGTTTCATTAGTTGAGCATTAGTTTTCAGACATCATATTACAAATTACGGCAAATATCTTTTTACATAGACCACTTTAGTGAGTGGGATAAACAAAGCCCTGACCATTAAATTTTCTATAAGGGCCACTACTCTGTTCTTTTAGCCTCTCCTTTCCTTCGACTGACCAGTCTCTAACTCAAGTTGAACATTGGGTGCATTGTGCAATAGGCCGTAAGCAATATGGTAAAAATCTGTGAGTTTATATTGGTAGTCTATTTCCACTATTTACCGGTGTTAAATTCTTTGTTATCCGCATTTACCATTCTGAGAAAATTTCCGTTTCGTTTAAGGAACTACTTTGTCAAATAATTATGATTGTTGGGGAATGGCCCATCCATGTAGTTGTCTGCTAAGTGGTCGGTGGTTAGTCCCAAGGAAGAGACTTGGGTCTAAATGTACTTAGTGTTTAGACCCACCAAATGCATTGTGGCCATCGAGCCCATAACTATCAATCTTTATGGCACCTCATGGCCAGTGCTGGAGCCTCAGGCCAAAAGTCAACCTTCCTTTGTTGGCAGTCTTTAGTTCCATGTCTTCTTATTTCCATCTTTAGTTTTTAACCTACTATCCAGTTAGATTCATAAGCTAGAAAATTATGTAGAAAGAACTTATTGTTGAATAGTTGCATTTAAGGATCTAAGTTCTGTTGATCTGTCTAGAGGATCTTATTTGGAGTCTCTCATGATGCAAGGCATCTTCTGTCTACCTTGCACTATATGTATACCTTCTGAGGAACATGCACTGATGCAAGGTCCACATACTAATCCATGCTAATTGTTCAATTAGCTCACTGCCTTCTATGTGGAATCTAGTTCGCGAAGGAGGTATTCTCAACTGTAAGAACGGAATTACGAGCTATCTGTGACTAAGGACGATTCCAGTAGTGTTTTGGAAATCTAGTAACCTTAACTGCGTTTTATGGTGGACACTTGGCCTGTTTTTTGAGCATCTATACTAGAAGATGGTGATGATAAGTTCATTCAAGTAAAGAAACAACTATGTGACAGCATTCCATGAAGTTTTATGGATTTCCAGTTTGGGAGACAATTTTTTCAATTGGCGAGTAGAAAATCATTTGGGTCACATCCCATCCTCATCGGAGAGATGGTGACTACGAAAATGCACACGATCTCTAAGTTGGTGCCATTTGGTGCCATTCTGAAAACTAGAAACAGTTGCAGGAACACATGTTGTTGCTCCATGGGGAAGTTGATCTGATGTCCTACTACATGTCAATACTAGGTTGCAAATGGGTGTTTCAATGGAGTAGCAAAATGGAAAAGACATGGTGTAAAGCAAAATTCATAGCAAAAACTCAAGTATGTGATGTTGTCTTTACATCAGAATCTAGCTCCATAAAGGTTTTCAATAAATTAATTGGGAATCTGGGACTTAAGTTTGTCTTACCTTTCATAAAGCATTGTTTTCTCTCAGCATCCACCATTTGTCTCCTAACCTATTGTGTGAAAATATGGAAAGTCAAAACATATATGCTAGTTGCTGGGATAATGTCCCTACCTTATCCTGAGGCAAAAAAATTGAAGTACATTATCAGAGCACTCACGATGAGGTTGGTTGCAATGAATGTTGATTGTTTATTTTTGGCTGACTCTGTATTTTATCTAAAAAATATGTACCAAGTAAATCAGATGACTGAATGGTACGTAAAGAATAAATTTATTGATCACAACATTTATTGGTGCTACTTTAAAATATTTGCAATGATGGGGACTATGAAACCCTTGTTCCTTCACGTTAGTTGGTGGAAGGCATTATGTATTAATTGTTTTTGAGCAAAACATCAAGCACTGGGATTAGATCCACCAGTATTTACATGCCCTAGATAGCGTTTCTTCTGTGGTTATCGAGGGTCGAGTTACACCTTGTTGGGATTCATCTGTTTCTATTCTGGCAAGGTTTTTGTGGATGGTTATCAGACTTGCCATTGGCCATGGATAATCATTTATCTGGCTTATGGTTGTAATTGCCTCGTTCCTATTGTTGCGTCCTTTCCACTTATATCCGTTTGTCTTTGCTTTAGATGCATCTAAGTAACTTTAGTCTTCCAATAGTCGTGTAATCCTGATGTCTCGAAATTGACTAATCATTTCTGCAATGTGGGATCCATGCGGGGAACCATAGACACACTTCAAGCTCTGGAAGTTTTAAGATCTTAACTAATCATAATCAAAGGGCTGTATGAGTCCATCTCTGGTGATACAAGTCTTTCAGTAATTGAGAGGACTTTGGCTGGCTTCCTGTGTAGTTTCTTGACTTCTGGTGTCAGTTTAGCTGACCTGCAACTCACCCATCAAACGGATTCAAACCTGTGTTTGTGATTAAAGCTGTTCTGGTGGCTTTTTGTTTCTCGTGATTGAACCTATAATGGCCTATCCAATCGCTTCTTCCATTTTCCAATTTATATTTTAACAGTTTTCAATATCCTAATCATGCAGATGACTGTATATGCTAGTGGAGTTTCGGTATTGATGCCTGGCGATGCTATTCCTACCTTCATTGCACACCCAGCTCCCATTCCATGCCCCCCTGAACCTTTTAGGTGCACTCTCCATCAACATATTTCGTTACCTGAGCTCAACTCGACTCAAACTTCAGCGCAAACTCAAGCTCAGTAAGAGAAAACTAGACTCCACAGAGACGACGCATGCTCGATATTTCAAGCTCGTACATGTTACATGGTTATGCACCCATAGCAAGAGTTCTCTCCGCCGACGCAGAAGCAGGAATGTCTGAACAGTAATCGAGGTTCCCGCAATATCTTTTAATCCACTTGCTATTTATTTGTATATAGCAGCTGCATGCAGGCTGGCTTTGGCATATATGGGTCTCACCTTCGAAGTAGCAGGCAGACCACGATCCAAATGCGCCTTGCAATGCGCTTTTATCTTTAAATGTTCAGTTTTTTCAGATGTGATTGGATCTTTGGAGAAATATTGAATTCACCATCAGATGGATCAGTCCATTGTAAAAAAAAACAAATTAAAGTAATTCGATTAGTGTTAAATTTCTGAGAAGTAATGGTAAGCAGTTACATATCTATATATTTGATGCATGATATTTTTTTTAATTTTTAATATAAGTTTGAGATGAATTAAAAATAACTAACTAAAAAATAATTTATTTTTAAATAATAAAGTACATAAAATTATAAATATGTGTAAGATATATAGCAAGATAATAAAACATATAGAGAGAGAGAGGAAAAAGACATAAATGTTATAGGAGGGCATTTCAATTAATCTACATAACTTTCGGCTAAATCAAATATTAAACAATAACTAATTTGTTTTAATCACATAATAAAAAATAACTAATTTATTTTTACACTTATAGGACGTAATCAGACAAATTTAAATTTATTAGAAGTAATTTAATTTTTGAATATAATATGAGGCTTAGGGTGCGTTTGCATAAAAAATATTACAATATTTTTCACTAACTTATAATAAAATATTAAAATATAATCTCTCTCCTATAAAAAAATTACAAAAAATATAAAAAATTAATTTTCTTCACTTTTTCACTAAACACAATACAAACACAAAACCCTATACCAAAAATTTTTCAACACAAACAAAACCTTACTATGTTTGCATTCTATTTTTAATTGACTAAATTATACAAACGCAAACCCATTTCAGTTGATTGGGCCTGAACAGTAACAACGTTTATTTTCAGACCCGAAGGATAAGATGTGGGCCTAACTAAACGAACGTGAGAGAAATAACACTTTACCTTCTTACGTGGGCCATACCCCGATTAGAGGCCATGATTCACATACTTCTTTTAAACTAGTACAAATCAGTAGCCCAAATGCTAAAAATGCCACATTTCAAGGTCCGTAATCCGCCACAAGAGAACAAGTTTAAAAATTATTAGATAAAAATAAACGTAAGATGTAGTGTTCTGGCCTCGGGGGTTAAATTTGAACCTTCAGAGCATGGGTGTTCGTTGGTTCCTTTCTCATTCGAATTGCACATAATTGGGTCATCGGGGAATACTGTTTGGTCCCCCATGAGAGGGACGACGAAAGAAACAGTCCAAAATAACCGATACTTCCAACTCCCAACGGCTACAAGAGAAAATGGTTTCCCTCCGTCCTACTTCAATAATTGCTTTCGCCCTTTCAAAATTATATAATTCTGCTATCAAATTTCATGGGTTTTAGCGCAAGCAGCATTACCTTTTTAAGCACTTTATGTTTTTTAGCACCCTCTTTTTTCTTTTTGGTAAGCTTTTTTAAATCACAGACCCATTCTTCTGGATCTTAAATTTTCTTTTTTCTTTTCCCATCGACCAAACAGTGGGTGTCACTCATGTTGTGGATGCCAGCCAGCCCAGACCGACGACATCATTGCATTTTGCTGAAAGAGGAAACCGTATTCCCCGATCATTTTCCACTTTGATCGATGCTTCCTCTAACAATGTCCGACAAACTTGGGGCAACCACAACGTGTCCATGCAATTTCTCTTTTACTTTTGGTTGGAACTTCTTAAAATTTCAACCTGCAATAGGAAAAAAACGACAAACGACATCATTGCATTTTTGCCTTTTCCCTGACCATTTCTCTCGATCGATGCTTCATCGCTGCAAGAATGGCGTGGCGTGTCCATGCAAATATTTTTTTTGGCACATTTTACAATGCTCATTACATTATCCAACCTTCATTCCCCATGTATTTTAGCCTAGAGGTTTCAAGAAGCTTCGAGGATTACACATTGCACATTGGATTAATGCTTCAAATTCCCAGCGTTCTTTTCCTATTGGGGGTTTGCTTTTAGGCATGAAGTTTTCAAAGCAAATATGCAAAATTTTATCCCCCATCAACCCTACCCGACCAAAGCAGAAATCATTTGCATCAACAAAAATAGCACAACCTCATGAATCTGAATACATTCATTAGTTTTACCAATCTGTTTGTTTCCATTTCCGCCATCATAATGTGCTAATTGACAAATAAGTTACCTTTACAAACCCTTTCCCACGCACTCAAGAGCCCTACCTTCCCCCACTTGTTTCCCCCAAAAAAAAAGACGATTTCTTTTTGTTTTTCTTTATGGGTCTGCTTTTTGCTTTATTTCGTCTCTTCCCTCTTTCAAATTCAAAAAGACCAAAGAAAATGGGAAGAAAAAATAAAAAATAGAGGTGAGATATGGTGCAGAACTACGGGAAGAATATAAGATTTGGGCAGAAATGCAATCTTTGGGCAACCAACAGAAGAGACCCAGTTCTGCAAGTTTGCGAGAACAAGTAAACAGTGGTCAATTTAATGCATTACGTATCCGAAGGGTCCGAAATGTGACATACAGGCAGACCCATTTGCACGTCCTAATCCCATACACGGACAAAATCCTCCCAAATCCCCAATTGAACATCTGACTAAAAATCTATTTACAATAAACAAAGACCATTTAGAAAACAAAAAAAAGCAGTAGACAGCGTAGGCGGAGGGATTAGAGGAAAATGAAGCACTCCAAGGACACAAGTGGGTTTTCCAGGGACTCATTGTTATTGGTCTGCTCCAATTTCCGGCTGTTAGTCTCAGTCTCGGTCGGAGTCGTTCGGACCCGACCCGGAGAGCGGTTCGTTCTCCTGGCAGACGGGCTCCTGCTCAAACGGGATCTATTGACCCCATTGTCTGCACCTGCACGAGTCGCGGGAGACCTCGAACGCCTCACGGAGCCCTCCCCGCCGGCGTCTCGCCTAGGAAGTGGCTCGATGGCCCTCAAGCCACGCTTAGCGATCATCCCATGACCCGGTTCTCGGCCCTGAACCAATCGGACCGAGCCAGCATTCCTCCGACCCGGGGATTGTTCGGATCTCAGGGTCGGAGACTTCCCCACGAGCCTCTCTCTCCTGGTCCCCAAGTCCCCACCGTACGCTCTGTTTCTCTGCGACGCTTTAGCCGGGGAAGATCTGTTAGCTCGAGGGCGGACCTCTTCGTCTTCGTCTCTCTTCGTGGTAGTGGTGGACACGCTCTCGCTCAAGCTGTAAACGTCGGAGACCTCGGAGATCTCGTTGTCAGTAGCAGCATTTACAGGCGAGAGAAACTTTTCGATCTTCTTGTTGTCGTCGTGTTCCTCCTCATCGTCGACTTTGACTTTGTCGAAGACCGGCTTGGTGGTTGGTTGATAATCTACTTCTCGTGGAGGCTTGGGTTTCGGGGTTTCGGAGAGCACCTCTTTGACGGTCTCTTCTTCGGCTGAAGGAGGGATCGCTCTGTTCTCATTGGCATCAGATATCGGAGCCAAACAATGCTGGTGTTTCTGTGAAGAATCAGAGGGCTTGGCAGTGCTGACACAGCAACCCATTACACCTTTTAAATACAAAAAAAAACAACTAAACAAAGCTTAAGGCCACTAGTATCTATGGTATTACTGGGTTGAGGTCAAGGATGAGACACCATTGGAGCCCGAAGCTGAGAATAGAAACGACACCTCTCAGACCAGTGAAGTGGTCGAACTGGAAAGACAAGTACTAAAAAGAGTGGGTGTATGAACGAGTGGTTTTGTGTTGTCAGCGCCCAGCGGGACAATGAAATGTATATTTTCCTTTTTGTTTTTTGGGCTCGTGATCTGGGCCTTGTCATTTTTCACTGGGTTTATTGACTAGCGACGCATTTTACGGCCCAAGGGCGTGATAGTGCAACCGTCGCTGCATGTGAATCATCATAGGATATGTCCAATCAGCTTGGTCGGTCCACCGAGGCCAGTAGACTGTAGCCACCCACTCTCACATTTTTCTGAAGCAACGTGCGTGGGGTACTTCACTGCTACCCAGTGATCCAGCCGCGAGCATAGCTTTGACCCTTTCACCAGTAGGATGTTTTTTTTTTTTACTAAGTAGTAGAATGTTTGAGTGTGAAAATTTTGGGCATTGGAGTTTGAGAAATATTATAAAGTAAAGATATGTTATAGAAGTTTGTGAAAAAGTGAAGAGTGATAAGATTTTTAATAAATATTATAATAATAATAAATTATGTGATGAATTTATTATTATTAAATTAAAATTTTTTGGCTCAAATTATTGGGGCTAACTAATGACTCTGGAATCTAAGAAAATGATTGAGCCTTATTCGTCTTAGATTTACGAACATGGTCTGTCTGCTTGTTCTAATTCAGATATATCTAACTTAAATCTTTATCAAAATAATAAAAATAAAATAAAACTACATCTATCTTCTCATTAAAATATTTATTTTATAATAAAAATAAAAAAAATCATTTATATTCTAATTTTTTTCATCAATTCCTATAAAATTCTATTTTTAACTATTTTTCTCAAAATTTAAATTTTTTTAAAATTTTTGATTTGCGAACATAACCAGTATTAAAAATTAATGTTTTCAGTATGAAATTTTAGATCGTAATATATATATATATATAAATTATACCAATTATACCACCAAAAAATTATAGGAAATTTTGATTCATAACCAACCTAATATATATATATTTATTTATATCTATAAATTATACCACCAAAAAAATTATAGGAAATTTTGATTCATAACCAACCTAATTCATGAGACGGGGCTATGGGAGTAATAAATTGGGTCCTGCAGTTGGACATACATTTATGCAGTCAGTTGTTCAACCCCACAAGAGTGATGAATGTGTAGGGAAAGGTTTGGAGTATTAATATGAGCCTCGGGATTAGAAAAAACTAGAGCCTCGTGATTCACGACAAGGAAAAGTGTGTCGTACACAGCCGCAAAAGTAGACGACACTTCTAGGTATATATATATATATAGCAACTTGTGGAGAGATCGTAAATACCATATAGAATATCAAAACTGTAAACGAGAAATACGTGTAAATAAAAATGTAACTAGTTTTAGTCCCGATTTATGTCTTACTCTGTATCTCAAATCTCTCTGTTATTCACTGCTAAACGATGAAAGACGACAGAACAAAAAAAGGCTGAATCCCGAAAGAAATATCCCGTTGCTGCGTTGCATGTCATTTGTCAAAGGAGTAGCTGGAGGGCTTCAATGGCTGCGGCCTCTTGGATATTTTTATAATTCTTATTGACAGGAGATCCAATCGTCTAAGGTCTGTTTGAGGTTGAGCATCCGCTGAGGGCAAAGCATGAACATGCACTCTTCCGGATAACATTACATTTTTTTTGGGAAGTTTGCTTTTTAGTCATTAGGTTTTGGGCCCTTTTTAATTTTAGTCCTTAACTTTCAACCTTCAAAATTTTAGTCCTTGAACTTTTATCTTTGTAAAATTTAGTCCTTCCGTCAGTCTGCTGTCAATTTTTGTACCGGTCGACCGCCAATTTTAAAGCGGTCGACCGGATATATGTTTTGAAAGTGAGCGGTCGACCGGTACATGTAGCGGTCGTCCGCTTCATGTAGCGGTCGACCGGTACAAATTTGACGGTAAACTGACGGAATGACTAAATTTTACAAAGATGAAAGTTCAAGGACTAAAATTTTGACCCTCTAAAATTCATGACTAAAAATAAAAATGGGTTAAAAACTAAGGACTAAAAAACAAATTTCCCTTTTTTAAATATGAAGTCAATCCAATAATTGTATTTTGATTAGGGAGATTCGGAGAACTTCTCGGAGGCAAATGTGATTTACGAAGCTAAACTACTAATTTTGTCTTAATTATTTTAATTCATCACTTTGTGCCCTTTAACCATATTTTACTGTTGAAATAAGCCTAAAATGGATAACGTGCCATAATTTTGATTGCTTCATTCTATTATAGAGCTTATATTAATGAATTTTGATAGTTTAAGTGAAAATTAATAATTTTGACACTTAACTGACATTGAACCCATAATTTGAGGGCAAAATAGCATATTTTTAGCAATTGATTAACATTTATTGTAAAATTACCAAAAAGAAAAGTATTGTGATAGAACAAAAGTTTAAATTGGAAGAAATGTCTTAAAAATAGTCCACTCCAACTAGCACCATCCGTAGCAAGATTTTTGTGAGACTTGGATTAAACGAACACGCAACACACGCTTGATATGTACGCAACTGTTATTTTGGACAAAAGTGCCCCCATGACCACAAAGCGTGATAAGAAGTTAGAAAAAAAAGAAAGGTAATATCATACTTCGCTATCTAACTATCAGTCAATTTCCATCTCGTTCCTCTAATTATAAAAATATTGATTTACGTTTTCTAATTTTTGAAAACTATCAATATATCCGTCCAAATTCAGCTGTTAAGTCAGAAATACTTGTAAAATGGTTGAAATGATTTTTGAAACAAAATTACTAAAAATATTAATAAAATAATTAAAATGAAAAATTGATTTTTAAAAATGTAATATTTTTTAAATAAAACTATTGAAACATTATTTTTGTAATCTATATATATATATATATATATATATATATATATATATATTTTTTTTTTTAAATTGTCTTATATGAACATTTTGATCATTTTATATGTGTTTTTTCTGACTTAATGATTGATTTGGACGGTTAATTTTCAAAAGTTAGATGATATAAATCGCCGTTTTCATAGTTAGTGGGTTGAGTTTGAAATTTGTCCATAGTTAGAGAACGGACAATAACATTACTCCTAGGAAAAAAAGTTCACATGTTTGTTCGTACGAAGTTTGAGAAGATATGCGGCTATTTCCACCGGCTTCAATTAGAGCTTTTCTTTATTTGTTCGGTCGCTTGAAATTTTTGATCTCAACAACAATAATCAGATTCAATTAGAGCTTTCTTTCATTTGTTCAACACTTAATTAGCGGTGACTCGAGTTGAATTCTAGCTGTGTCGTACTCGTATGGTCAGCTATAGCCTGAAATATCGCCTGCAATTAGCCTAATAATTAACACGTTGATGTTTTATATATATCGCAGGGAACCATGTGCATACACTGAATATAGCCCCAAGTATAAGGAATATTCTCTGCTAGCAAATAACGAGAGCCCAAACCTAAGACGACAAGCTGCCTAATTGCCTTAAAAAAGGATATATATTCACAACCCTGAACCCTAAATAATATAGCGTGTAAGTTTGGCAACAAAACAAATTAATGGCAGCCGGAGCATGTCTTCGACAGCCATTTATAATTTATTCCCGTTGTCTGACTCGGTATACAAGTTTACAACAACAGCTCATAGATTATTCGATTGTCTGTTTTTGTTTTGCAGGAGTTTAAAGAAACATGATTGGAGATCTAATTAGTCGCGATGTTGGGTGCTGCAGGCCATTGCTTAGCACTGCACTTAAAATTTGATTTGCACGCAAGGGGAGCGAATTCTTGCACGACTTGACAAATGGAGGGGAGGGACTCGGTTTAAAGGGTTTACAGAGAGAGTAGTAATAATGGACTGATTATTATCCTTCCGGCCCCCAACCACATCGGCAGCTACCTATATGAATATGATACTCTCAGACCCATCAACCATAAACCCTAGCTAGTGATTAATATTCTGATGGGATTAAAGACTACCCCACATTTCTTCTAGTTGAAGCTACAGCGTTTATGCCTTTTCTTTTTGGCGTCCTTAATACTTCAACAGCTTGTTCAAGCTTTTTATCATTTAAGCTTCCGCCATCTTTCCCAAATGAAATTTCCAAGACTGAAATCGTGCATGCATCCATGTGACATAAAAGCTAAAACCCACAAAAAATTGAAAAAAATAATCTAGGGAGGGTTTTACATTGAACAGAAGTGTCCCCATTTTTAAGTGTCCTGAAGAGCCAACTTTGTGCTTCCAATGATCCATAGGGTAAATTCGTAGAATGTGGATTACATACCAACAAACCGGACCGGACCGCAAATCCGGTCCTGTTTTACGGTTCGATCCAGTCCGCGGTCTGATTTTGTTCAGCCCTAGTTGATACTAATGGTTAATGTAGTATTATTGCATATTTTCAGATTAGTATGCTTAGCTGATTGATGTTTAATGTTGATATTGATGGTTAATTGATTATTGATGGTTAATGTTGATATTGATAGTCTTATTGTAACTTCTCGTTAAATTTCAAAGAACATTATAATTTTAATTTATAGTTCACCTTTTTGAGTCTGGATTATTTGTTTACCTGTTTAGAGTTAATCTTTTGCTTGTTTACTTATCTGTATTGTTAGTTGTTTGTTTAGTTTTTCTTTTGTAGTTTGAAGAATGTCTTGTTTATTTACTTATTTGTTTATGGTTAATTGTTTGTTAATTATTTGGCAATTTGATTATTGACATTTGGATTTTGGCCCTTTATATTGGACGATAGTATTTTATATTTTAGTTGGGTCTTTATTTTGGTTTTTGACAGCAAGTAAAACATACAAGTTTTTTGCAAAATTGGTTATGGGCCCATACAAAATTTGGCCCTTTTAGGCCAAAATAAGAAACTAGAATTTTCGGTTCCGTTTTTGGCAATTCGGGTTCCATTCCAGTGTATTCCGGACTGAAATCGAAATGAAAATCACAATTTCGTTGGGTACTGGAACGGAATCCGGAATGAGTCATTCCGGTTCCGTTCCATCCGGTGCCCACCCTTACTAAAAAGCAAAAATATTGCTCTTTTGATGTCAAGGATAATGTATTTTTCATTTATATTAAAATATAAAAAAATTATTGGAAATAATAATAATAATTATAATTATACGAATTGTTCATCATAATTTAGAAAGAGTTAATAATTTATGGCATTGGGAAGGCCGCTTATTATCTCAAATTGACCCTTCTACGAATAATATTAATATTTGTGCGTTTTGTAGTTCATAATAATTGCATTTAAGATGATTTTTCCTATATATTTATTGGCAGTGGACTTATTTGATCCCAATAATTTAGTTACAAAAATTTACGTTTAATAATTTTTTATTATGATAATATTTATTAAATTTTTTTTCTATTTTTAATTTTTCACTAACTCTCGTAACATATATTTATTTTATAATATTTTATAAACCACGGTACCCAAAATTTCACTATCAAACATACCAAATATCCACGACAATATTTTCTCAGAACGAGTTGACAACATACACGTATATCGTCCGAGGTGGGCCAGGTGGCGTTCCAAATCTAACGTTGGAGGCTGATGCCACTGAACTGATTTTTAGTTTTTATATCTCGCATTTTTTCAATATATAAACATAGATGTTTCAAAAACAAAAATAAAAAATACACACGTCCCAGTGCGGCTTTTAAACAGTGCTCCCTCTCACTTTTTTCAGAAAGAACAACGTTAGTCTGCTCGCAGTTCGCAGAGAAGTCCCCTGATTTTTGGTTTGTTGTTCCAACTTGGAGACGCTCTCCTCCTTTAGCTTAGAAAGTATCCTGGACTTTCTTTCCCTTTTCTTATTTCCCAACGTTGTTCCCTCAATCTTTCCCAAGGTTGTGTTTCTCATACCTTGGAGCTTCTTTGGGTCTGTAGCTTCTTCCTCATTCTGCAGAACTTTCTGTTTTTTTTTTTGATAAGTACTTTCTGTTTTCTAATTGGTTCTAAGCAATACCGTGGTCTTTTCTTTTCAGAAATTGCTGGGAAGTGTACTAGTTTTATTTTTTATTTGTTTTTAACGAAGTTTGTGTATTGTTTACTTTGTGTTTTCATATTTCAGGAATTTGTCGGTTGGTCCATGACAGAAGTCCTAAGAAAAGAGTGCGAGAGAAAAGAAAGCTGAGATCTTGGAAGTGGGTTCTGCTGAGGAAATGGGTTGCGTTAAGCGGAGTTTATACGCGGGGGTTTGTTTTGGGTTGTTATTGAATCTCTCGGCGAGATTTTGTGTTGGGCTGACTGACCCTCGAGATGGTATAGTACAGAGCTTACATTTTCTCATTATGTTTGTCTCACAGTGCTCTGATTGGTGTTTGGGAAAGTAAAAAGAAAATGATTGAAAGTGGCATCTTTGTTTAAGATTTCTTCTTGTTCTGTTAATTTTTTCTGCAACCTGAACTCAAAACAAGGGTTGGTTGTATTGAATCATATTTGGTTATTTTCTTTCTTCCTCTGCGAGCATATGTTAACGCTGCTTGTCCATGGCTCGATATTAGTTTTGAATGCCCGAAAAATGACATCTGGAGAATGTTAGTGAATTCATTAGCATCCTTGTCAAACTAATTCTCCACCTTTGTTAGGTCGAACTTTGAACATGGTTGGTTCTTTCGGAGGGTTACCGTGACGAGACAAATTTAACGCTGTGTAATTTAAATTATCTTGTTGTGTCTCTTTCGTATCCAGTTTTGGCAATTAATAGCTTATATGTTGCTCTGGGGTACCCGCCACTTCTTGGGTGGCTTCTTGTTGGAGGAGACCCGTGCGGGGATATGTGGCAAGGTGTTAAGTGCGTCTTCTCAAACATAACTGAACTGTATGTTGATTATCACGCTCTTATTTATTTTGCTTTAGTTTGTCATTCTTTTTTTGATCTTCTGAGTTGTTTCGGTTGACAGACGACTTAGTGGCGTAAATTTGGGAGGAGAGTTGGGCAATAGCTTGGGAGACTTTGGATCGATCTTAGCAGTGTACGTGTTTTGCTTTTTCTGTAGTTTGTGTGTCATGAGTGCATGCGTGGAGTTACAATATGAGTGAGGTTAATATCATTTGGAGCGACTATTTTCACAGTTATCTGAATCAAATTTCGGTGACATTACTGTCTTGAGAACTAATTTTATATATACTTGCTACGGTCAAAGTTTCAACTGGATACACCTCATTTTGACACTGTTAGCAAACATATTTGGTGAAAAGTGAGCTGTGATTTTGATATTCCTGGTACAGTAGATGCTACCACACATATCTATCATGCTCCATTAGATGGAATTGTTTAATCTTAAAGGGAATCTATAATTTCACCGGGAGCCGGGGGTGGTTGTTTTTGGCTTATTAAGCCTGACTGACATAATTTAGGCTGCTGTTGAACTCTGTGATTTTTAAGGAATGGAAGATTGGATTCCCGGTTTAATGAGTTGCATCTAAAGTCATTACATCCGCGAGCATATTGAGAAGGAGCTATCAAATTAAATTGCTGGTATTAGTTTAACTATTGAATGTCTCTATCTGTAATCTCATAAAGCTTTGAACTACATTCTGAAGCAGTGATTTGAGCAACAACCACATTGGCGGGATGATTCCATCCAGTTTTCCCCTTACTATCATGAACTTGTATGTTTAAACTCCTTGACTCTCATATCCATGAGAGAGCTGATTGAGTGAACCAATTATATTCTGTTATGTTTGTTAATTTCTGATTTGAAAATATCTGAGTCTTATAATTATAATCCTTCAGTTCTCTCTCGGGTAACAAATTCATTGGAAGCATCCCCAATGCTTTGTCCTCGTTAAGTCAATTGATGGAATTGTAAGTTTTAGTTAAAGTTTGCTCCTAATTAAAGCTCTGAACACCTTCACTTCCTGAATGAAGCTTTAATTCTGGAAATGAACATGGAAACTATTTTCCAAAAATCATCTTCTTGGAAGAAATGGAACTTTAGTATCCTGTTGAATAGTTCTTATTGGTTTCTTATTATCTTTTTCTTCATCTGACCTCTAATTCTTTCCCTCAGGTCGTTAAACAATAACCTTCTAACTGGAGGAATTCCAGATGCCTTTCAACAGCTTACTGGTTTGATAAACTTGTATGCATTTTCTTTTGGTTCACATGGCATTTGCTTCGTCTTACCCTTCTATTTCTGTGATTGTGATTGTGTATTATGGTGCAGAGATCTGTCAAGCAACAATTTAAGTGGTCAGTTGCCTCCCTCATTGGGAAATTTGTCATCTCTTTCCACATTGTGAGTGATTATCTCTAAGATTCTTTTTTGTAGACCCACTTTTTCGGCTAATGTTAATTAATTCTACTCTTTCTATACAGGCACTTGCAGGACAACCAACTTTCTGGGACCCTTGATGTGATACAGGATCTTCCCTTGCAGGATCTGTACCCTTCTTCCTCCTATTTGATTTTTGTTTTTAAATTGCATTAACAATGTTCTTGGCAATTTTCTGTTGCGGGATGTGATCTTGGTTTAGAAGTTGGGAGGAGGAACTATGTGCTGCCTTCAGCAACTCACAAATTCTGTCATTATTGTTGTGTAGGAACATAGAGAACAATCTATTTTCTGGACCTGTACCTGTGAAATTGCTGAGTATTCCAAATTTCAGGTGAGACCAGGGATGTTTCTTTTTCTGTTTGGACATTCATGAATATTTTGTGTACATTATGAGCATGGATTTGCCTGTCTTTCCTTTCTTTTTGGGGCAAAAGTAGTCCAGACCTGACAAATATTTTCCAACCATTCTGTCACTCCAGACCTGGATATGTATGTTATCATTTTGACCTTTGTGGAATAGCGACAGAGGAACAGTAGGATACTACTGTAATAGTAAAGCTACTAAATTTCCCATTTTTCTGTATTAAGATCGAATGGTATGACTTAAATTTGCATTCTCAATGGTCCATCTTCTCAAAGTATCTGTACGGTCTTACTTTTCCATTGCTTTTGATAAATGGAGCATCTATTGTGCAGAAAATATGGAAATCCTTTTAATACTACAGTTATTCCAACACCCCCAGCTGGAGCTCCTTCCATTGCATCAGCACCACAATCGGCAGAAGCCCCTGAGTTACCTGCAAACAGACCTTCTATTCTAGAAATCGGGAAGTCTACAAGATCTGGGAAGTTTTTCACTGCCAAGAAGGTGACTTGGGTTGCGATTATAGGGGCTTTCATATTAATTGTGTGTGGGTTGAGTCTCTTTTTGTCGAAATGCTTGAAAGGAAAGCAAGAGAAAAAGAATGCTGAGAGGCAAGTTAGTGGCACTTATAAGGGCGCTAGAGAAAAGCCTAAGTACAGTGAATCTTTGGGTCAGGAAAATGCTCCAAAGGAGAAAGGTAGTTATTGTCGATTTTCCTTTTTTCAAACTTTTTAGAATTTCCTTGTTTCTGTGTTTTATTTGAATCTGGCTTTTTGAACGTTTTAAGCAGTTTCAAGAGAGCCAGTTATGAAACCACTAGATAAGCATGTAGCAGAAAATGGAAGAAAGGTTGTACTTCCAAAGCTTCAGAGCGAACAAGAGTTTGATATGAAAACGATGTCTGAAGTATCCAGTGAGATAGACATGATCAGCATGGATATGAGTTTCTTGCCACCACCACCTCCTCCATTCTTTCCGGTAGAGAAGGTCAGTGGGAAACCAATGGTGCCTGTTGAAGTAAGTACAACTAGACATTCTGCAAAGGGTCTGAACACAAGGTCTGCAGAGGTTTTCACTGTCGCATTGCTTCAACAGTATACAAATAGCTTTTCCGAAGAAAGTTTGATTGGGGAAGGTTTGCTTGGTAGTGTTTATAGGGCTGAGCTCCCTGATGGAAAGGTAGGATTTCCCGAAGTAAAATAGCTTCCCCTCTCATGGGTGGCATGGTGTGTCTAGTTGCGCACATAACAAATTGAGATCCTAACTTCTAATCTGCCTCTTCTTGATTCTTTATAGCTACTGGCAATCAAGAAACTGGACACTAAGGTTTCCAGGCAGCAGAGTGAGGAGGAATTTTTCGGGCTGGTTTCTAGCATCTCTAAACTTCACCATTCCAATATTGTGAAGCTTGTGGGTTACTGTGCTGAGCATGGACAGCGACTGCTTGTGTATGAGTATTGCAGAAATGGGACACTTCATGATGCACTGCATGTGGATGATGAGATTCATAAGAGACTATCGTGGAAAACACGTATTCAGGTTGCGCTTGGAGCTGCAAGAGCCCTAGAGTAAGTTGAATAACTGACTCAGATATAAAATAAGGCAAACTTGAATTTTCTGATGGGATTTGTTGGTCACTTAGATATACTGCTCATGTTAGGCTTGGAGGTAGGAAACAGGTTTCTTTGATTTGTCTCTTATGTTGGTGACATTAGACGATCTCTAAAAGGGCTCATACCTTGCTTGTTACAGTGCACTAGTGCAAGGAGATCTGCTCACATACATGTGTAGTTGAGTAGAAACTGATTTTCCGCTCTTTTGTGGTGAAGGTACTTGCATGAGATTTGTCAGCCACCCATTGTTCATCGAAATTTTAAGTCTGCCAATCTTCTCCTTGATGGGAAGCTTGAAGTGCGTGTCTCAGACTGTGGTTTGGCTCCTTTACTATCATCTGCTTCAGTGAATCAGGTAATTTTGAGTTCATAATGTTCACCTTCTGTTTGTTTAAGTTACTACTACGTATATATTTTTACCATTTTTTGGAGAATGTTTACTCACCAATTGCAATTTGTGTTTCATTTTAGTAGACAATTTTGATGGAATGCAATTGATCAAGTTTGTAATTTTCATGCAATGAAAACCCTGCAGCAAAGATGCTGAAGATATAGGAAATTGCTTGATTGTATTGGATCTTTAGGAATGTAATTTGGGAGGTAAAACTGGAGAAAGAAATAATCTCCTTTTGGGTGATCAGGGATTCCAATGTCTTGCTTGAGGACAGGAACTAGTTGATGTTCCTGGGCTTGGTGGTAGGTTCCTAGATTTGAAGTACTAGGGAACCGATAATACCTTAAGCAAATGACTTTGATTAAGGCGGGGTTGAGGTGGAGGATTCGCACAAGACAATCCAAAGATTGCTCTTGGGTGGATGGATTGCTCAAGAACACTCACAAATGCACTTGAACACCTATTTTGAGCAAAAGCTCTTGGGATTCTTCTATTGAAAATTTGCTTGAAAAGAAAGTTACAAGGCTACTCCTTATTTATACTACTCGGCCAGCTACTAGAACCTTTCTAACCGGCCACATGTCATCATTTCATTAGGCCATGTGTTGATTCCATCAAGATATTCTATGGCATATTCTCATGTCCTTGTGCTAGGTGGCGGCTTGTCCTTGAATCAAGGAACCAAGAACATTAGGTGGCGATTCCTTCTTATCTCTAAGGACAAAAGGACATAACCACCTAAGGTTCCTTGTCCTTGTCCTTTTGCTAGGTGGCAAAGGTACAAAGGACACCTCGTCCATGGAGTCCTCTCTTATGGCGCCACGTGTTTCCCCGAGATTCCCCTTGTAACCGCTCCATTCTTCAGTTGCCACATGGCTGCCTACTATTGAGCTGGTGGACATTTTGTCTTCGGGTGCCTTTGGGAGTTCGGCCAAGTAAGGTTCTGCGCTGGGCGCGCGCGCGGGGAAGGCGATGATGCTGCCCTGCGCACTCGTTGGCGAGGCATGTGTTAGGGACTCCGGTCTAGGCCGCCATAACAACTCCAACTCCCGCCAAGCGATCCACTCCAACACCACAATCGATCCTCCCGAACCGTTTCAATTAACACACGAGCGTTGCAAATAGGATCTAACACACACAAATGGAGAACACTCGAACTGATATTATTGAAGAACGAAGAACGTGGTCAAGGGTTAATTAGCCCAAAGACCACAAGAACAAAGAACAATCTCGATCAAGGGTTAATTAGCCCAAGAACGGGTACCCAAACTAGGTTATTAGCTTAGAGTGAATCCCAAGTGACAAGGTTATTAGCCTTGAAACCGACTTAGCATATATGTGCCTATGCTTGGCCAAATCCCAACCCAAAAACTCTCTGGTTCTCCAAGACTCTACTCTTTTGAATGAATAACTCTAATGCACCCAAGGGTGTTTATATAGACATCCTTAGGTGCTTACAATCCCTAATTGACTCAATCACAATAAATTCAAATCACAATCAAATCCCTTGAATCAAGCAGATTTGATATTACATGTCTAATATAACAAGAACATAAAGGAAATGAATCTTCTAGAGTTTAGGAAAGGATCCCTAAATCTCGAAGATATGATTTATTCAATCATAACACAAAAGGAAACTAATCTCTAAGATACCTCCCTGATCGTTGGGATCTCGCCGTCGTCCACGGTGGCGCCGCCGCCGCTTGCACCACCATGGGTGGTGATGCTCCTCCGGGTCCCTGGCCCGTCCTCTTCCATTCCCCACCTAGCACCGGTAGGGGTGGTGGTGCTTCGCCATTGGTGGTGGCCATCCTTTGTCATGCCATTCCATTGTCTGCTTGCCTCTTGCTGCATGGCTTGGCTGGTGGCTAAGTACTTGCTGTTGCGCCGTGTCATGGCAAGGCCATGGGTGAGGCCATGTGCTGTCATGACATGTCTGTGGCCGGTTGGCTGGCATGCCAGACATGGGCGTTGGTGAGGCGTCATGCCTTGTCAGGGGCGCTGGGGTGCCTAGCTTGCGCGCGCGCGCTGGTGCCATGGCATGGCTGCGGTGTTGTCACTGCGCGCGCTGTGGGCGTGTCATGTGCCCATGTGTGTCCTTGACGCCTCATCTCGGCACCTATCCTCCCATGTATGGCTTTTGCCGCCCACGTCATCACTAGGGATCCTTTCAGCATGACTGTCTTGCGCGTGCGCTGGTGAGGCGTGGTCGTCGGGTGCGCGTATCGACTCAACCTCTATGGCCCGTAGATTGGCCCTGCGTCGCCCCCTCTCTCTGGCCTTTCTGGTGGCTGCTTTCATGGCCTTTCTCAGGTCCGTATCACTTGGATGTGGAGCTTCTTTAAAGGTGTATTGCCTTCAATTTATGGCTCTTAAGAGGTAGACATTTTCGATGTAGTGCTTAGCTCGGTTGATCTTTTAGCTCGGTTGATCTTTCATATTGAATCGCACCCTCCAGCGCAAAAGAAATTACCAATGGGAGTTTTTTTATAGTTGTGACCTTGGACTTTATCTCTCTCTCTCTCTCTGATACCATCATTGGGGCACTGTTTCCTGCTCTTCTCTATATCTGATACAACCATCATGGCATACACTTTCTTCTCAACCACACTCCTTTCTATGTCTGATACAACTGTCATGGGCCATGGTGTAGCCATGCTAACTTCCAGCAAATACCCCTTGCCCTTTGCAATGATTAAAATGAGTTCAGTCCTGAATAGAGGACACTTCAGAACCACAATTTTCCCTATTCTTGCATTGCCGCCTGAAGTATATTAACAAGTTTTCTACAATTTGCATCCTAATTCTTGAGGCTTGGTAACCTTTGGTGGTTCTTCTCAAGATTTAGTTAACATCGAGTTTGAATCGAAAATACGTTTAGGTGCTCTGAAGAGGGAAGATTGCTTTAGATAAACTAGTAAATTGTCCTTAAGTGATATTGAAAGCTAGACTTGCTGTCTCTCCCTCTATGTACTATGATCCTTTCTTGATGTTGTAAACCGGAAACCAGATGTTTTGTTTGTTGATATTTATCACTTTCGAGGGCATAATGTCCTATTACTTATTATTGGTAGATATCTTCCTCATTCTGACTTGTTAGATGTGTCAATGTTGTGAGCTAATAAAAATTGCATGGATTTTGTGGAGAAACCTACGCAATGTTATTTGGTATGGTGTGACAGAAAATCAAGCATGAAAGCATATGTTATAATTCTACAGAATATGTGTATGATGTTGGTGGATTTAATTTTCAGTTGTCTGGACGACTTCTCACTGCTTATGGTTATGGTGCCCCGGAATTTGAGTCTGGAAGCTATACTTCCCGGAGTGATGTCTTTAGCTTTGGAGTTGTAATGTTGGAGCTCCTCACGGGGAGGAAGTCATACGACAGGTTAGCATCCCTGTTAGAGAAAATACATGTCTTATGCACTGATCTTTTACTTTGCCACAATTTGCCCAATTGAACTCATCCCTAGCTCAAACTGTTTTCTCTTGAATAATAATGTCTAGGTCACGGCCTCGAGGGGAGCAATTTTTGGTGAGATGGGCAATTCCTCAGCTTCATGATATTGATGCATTAGCAAGGATGGCTGATCCGTCACTGAAAGGAGCATATCCTATCAAGTCCTTATCACGTTTTGCTGATGTTATTTCCTCATGTGTACAGGTGAGGGCATTTTTATGGTCTTTGAATTATGGTGCATCTCAGGAAATTTCTGAAGTTCTGTTCCTATTTTGGCATGCTATCTGCCCTTTTCCCTTCCCCTGGCCTTTGAATTATACACGACTGTTCGGAGAAACAGAATGTTTTCTGGCATGCAAAACTAAGTTCCCTCTAGTGCACCAAATCAAACCTTTTGTTTGTAAATCTTTTAAAGCATATCGACTTCAATTTATTAGTTTGCATTTCAATCTAGTGTGCAATTGTCGACTTTTGTGCTAATCTAGAATTTTTAGCTACAATTCACTTAATATCCATTCTCTTTGCAGCGGGAGCCGGAATTCAGGCCATCAATGTCTGAGATTGTCCAGGAACTCTTGCGAATGGTTTAGAGGAAACCTTTCCAATGAGGAATTGCCTTAATTAGGAAAAGAGAAGATAGGTGTCAGCTACAGTGGTGAGAGCTTGGATTGGTGGCCAATTTGTCCCTACGGTCACTCTCTAGAGGGAGGCTCTTAGCCTAATTTATGATTGTTTCTTTCTTATCAGCGTGCAGGTGCTAACTTAAGGGGTATATGATTATTTCTGTGAATATTGCTTGAAACGATGTAACTATTCATGGTGTAGAAAATGTGATGCATCAGTTGTGTTCAGTTTTAAATATATCGATGTTATCCATGGTGGGCAAACCAGATAAATCAAACACTCGTATCGTTAAACTAGTAAGAAAGCTCCTCCAACCAGAATGACAAGCACCAGGGCGGCTGTGCCCCAAGGTTCACTTGGGCTATAATTTTCAGTTATCCATGGTGGGCAAACCAGATAAATCAAACACTCGTGTCGTTAAACTAGTAAGAAAGCTCCTCCAACCAGAATGACAAGCACCAGGGCGGCAGTGCCCTAAGGTTCATTTGGGCTATAATTTTCAGGCTCCAGTTATGGTTGTGGGGGTGAGTTTACTCATCAGGCGTATGAGCCAAGTTTTAACATTCTTTTGCTACCTTTCTCACTTCTGAGGATTCTGCCCTAGTGGACTGCTGTGACCCCCCCCCCCCCCATACGCAGGAAACTACTGCTGAAGTAAAAAACTAAATTGCTCTTGATAATCCGTTCATTTCTCCCGGATGCCCCTGTGAGACCAATGTGCAAGAGGAGATGAAAAGCTCTGTTTTTTTTTTTAGTTTTAAAAAACCTGTTATTTCATACAAAAATTATTATTCTTGGCCTTTCCTTGAAGCCTTTTTCTACTAACTTTGAGCGATGACATCTCCCACGCACATGGTACTGTCTTCTCCTGGGATTCGACTGGCGCCATGCTGCTAATGTGGGATGTCGAATAGCTTCCAGACAGTCAAAAATGTTTATTTTACGTTGGTCGTATATAATTTTATAACGTCTGTTTCAAGTTCAGGACAATGATTGTGAAGCGAGAAGAAAGAGCAGCTTGTGTCACGCATGCACGTGAAGCTCTGTTAGAGTGAATCGTACTGGGCTATTACATTAGCCTTCTAATATAGGCCACAAGCAAAGACCATGCTCCTTTAGAGTTTAGAGTTTAGACAGATTTCAGCCATTTGTCCTGGCGTTTGTTTGCGTGTGAGATTTGAACACCTCAAAGCTTGCTTTTCTTTTGACCACCGCAGAACTGCCAGAAGAATGCGACTTTGCCCTCTATCGCAGGCGTGCTGCGTCTTGCGACTCTTGCCCTTATCAATATTTCCATAGCTCCCTCCCTTCCGATTATGCGGTATATACAAGTTCAATGTTACCTTTTTTTTTTAATTATATTTTATTGTAAATGTTGGTGAACGAGGAAATTCAAAGCAAGGTTCTGCCAGAGCATTGATGCAAACTGCAATGAAAGAACATGAAATTGGGTTTCATAGCGTACTTTTGTCCTTTGATTATTTATTTATTTATTTGTGTATGCGAAATTAGGAATATCTCTAGACAAAAAATGTCTAAGAAGCCCTCGAACTATGAGCGTGTTTGATTGTTAAAATTTTGGAGTATAAGAGTCGGTAAACAAATGAATATAGTTTATTAGAATTGGTAAAAAATTGAATGAAGATAAAATCTGAATGAATATTATAATAGAAAATAATAATTTGATGAGAGATAAAGATTATTTTGTAATTTTTTTAGGCTTAAATGCACCCCATGCCCCTGGGGTATGCCGAATGAGCAAATATACCCCTGAGGTAAACAAAGTCATTTTCATACCCCTAAGGTATACTTTCAGGAGCAAATATGCCCCTCCGTTATGTGCCGTTTGAAACCCTAACGGTAAATGCTGACGTGTCAAAATTTGACACGTCATCACCAATTAAAATAAGACACCTGTCATATTTTCGAAATTAAAAAAAAAGGCAAAACAGAAGGGGGAGAACCCCCCGAGCGGCGAAGGGAGCTGGGCTCCCTTCGCCGCTCGGGGGGTGGCCGGCAGTGGCCACCCCAACGAAGGGGGAGCCCAGCTCCCTTCGCCGCCGCGAGGGGTGGCCGGCAGTGGCCACCCCAACGAAGGGGGAGCCCAGATCTGGGCTCCCCCGTCGCGCGAGGGGTGGCCGCCAGCCACCCCCGAGGCTCGCGCCGTGCGGGGGTGGCCTTTTTTTTTTTTTTAATTTCGAAAATATGACAGGTGTCTCATTTTGATTGGTGATGACGTGTCAAATTTTGACACGACAGCATTTACCGTTAGGGTTTCAAACGGCACATAACGGAGGGACATATTTGCTCCTGAAAGTATACCTCAAGGGTATGAAAATGACTTTGTTTACCTCAGGGGCATATTTGCACATTCGGCATACCCCAGGGGCATGGGGTGCATTTAACCCATTTTTTTAATCAGACTAGAAATTTTGAGTTTTTTTTTTTTTTTTTTTTCTAAGTAGAAATTTTGAGTTCAAATAAGATGCCTAGAGATAAGTTGAGTTTTCTATTTTTTTAATCATCTTTAAATAGTTGAATGTAAGGTCTTCGTAATGTTATGTCACCCAGCAGTTGTGTTAAATCGACAGACATGTTAAAAGTGGACTTGAGGCACATCGACCATGTTGGAAAGCAGTGGCTTTATAATCCCCACCAGCCCTTATCTGCTGGTGCAGATTTACCTTGTTTCCGCAGAGATATTCCTCTTGCCTAAAGACTAAAATCGTCCATGGAACCCCACCACCACAAAGGGGTCTTGACAACCTGACTGGCTCTTCAATGGAGTACTTCTCGCGTATCAAAAGTAGATATTCTTTATTGCTCAGGCCACTACGGCAACTCCAAATTTGCTTTAGACCAGTTCCGTGCATTTGATTGGGATGGATTTAAGAGCTCTGATTGTTTCATTTCATACGATTTTCCCACAAATTATAATTACACATAAAGTGAAAGGTCCAAAAGGAACAAAAGAGAGACTTTTTTTTTGGGTAACAGATTTTTTAGGAAGACGCTGACAGTGCAGATGCATGAGGCTTTCGTCAACCATGCTGGGGGCACGTCTCTCTTGATTGAACCGTTCTGCTTCAAACGTATGACCAGTAAAGCCTATCCAAATCAATGACCCATAAACTAAACCAAAAAACTGCACAAGCAGTAGTACAAAACCCGAATAAAAACAAATACTTCCACAGAAAAAGAGGCTCAATGAGGAGCCTGAATTCCATCCTCAAAGAAAGAAAGAAAACACACGAAAATTTTAAAATTCGAAAATAAGGAATAAAGAGCAGTCTGCATAGAAGGTTGTCTGCAATAACTTTGGGGGGGGTGTTCAGAGTTTTCTAAGCTCATAAATTCAAAATGATTGAGAATGGGGCAATGAAATGAATGCACATAGTTTGTGGCTTAAGCAAAATATGAATTAATTGCTTCCCCATTTTGACGCATGCCCACAGTAGTTGATGACATGGGCCTGAATAGGCAAAAAAACATAGTTTAAAATTTTGACACCAACTCTGTGTTCTGCAGGAGCAGATGTACCAAAGTCGACGGCCACCATGGCTGTTTTAAGGAATAATCAAAAACATGTAAGTAAACTGTCTTTATCAAAACCAATAGCCCATTTACTACTCACAAAGACCACAGATCGTAGAATATAAAAACAGCAAGAAAATTATTATTTCACGAATCTGTCTTCCTTTCGCAGCCACAGGTCATTTTCCAGATCCAATAAATATTCGTGGGTAGCGTCCGCTAGCAGGCAGAGTCCCCCACCCATATAAAAAGAAATTAATTTTTTTTATATTTATCTGAGCCACCAACGTGCTGCAATGAAGAATAAATTGAAAGAAGAAAAAGATAACGAAATCAAACAGTCATTTCTCTCTGGTCGGTCTGAAAGAAAGTTTTAGATAATCCAACCTAAACCACTAATACTGAAATGCGTGTCTACGAGAGACAGAGAGAACAGAGATATGGGTATCGTTGCGTCATTTAACTGATTATTCTGGGTATTTGTGTAATTTGGGTAGGGGAAACGAAAAGAAATTGGGGGTAGTTCGAACAAATGAAAAATCAGCAGAGTCCTGGGTCACTTTCGTTTTCACTCTTTTCTCAGGATTCTAAGTATATTTACAAATCTACCACCGAACATATTCAGAATTCAAACACAAATACCAATACATTTTACACAATTTTCAACAATTTTTTAAATTTTTTATTCAACATAAATTTTCTCTCTCTATACTTTTTCACATAACTCTAATAATTTTTTATTAAACAATTACATCAAATAATTTCTCTCTCCACTCTTCACAAACACCAATAAAACATTATTCAACATAAAAATTCACAACTTCTCTAAAATCCTACATTTTTACTCAAAACGAACATAACACTGACTTTAATCACGGCCAGGATTCAAACACCTCTCTGTCTCTTTCTTTCTATCTGACGCGTCTCAGAAAAAAAATCATTTTTCCCCGTTTTTCGGTTTTTTTTTTGTTTCGGTCTGGGAACTTTTTCCGAACAGTTGGTATTGTTGAATCTCCGAAATCTTTGTACAACTGTTTTCTCCATCTGAATCCAGTTCCCCATCTTTTCTAGGTGGATTTAGTTCTTGGGCAAAAAGAATCTTTTTATGTTTCGCGAAGTTGTTCGTGGAAGTAAAGCAGTTTCCTTCGTTGTTTCGTCGCTGGTAAAGACTTGCATTTCTCGATCTCGTTTTAGCTTCAGAATTCGATTTCTGCAGCTTCCAGGGAAATGGGGAAGCGTGGATATAAGCTGCGTATCCTTTGAAATTTGTTCATTACATTTTTTTTTCACTGTTGAACTTCTTGTACAGATTTTTTTTTCGTTTACATGCAAAGCTTGAATCAGCTCCGAACTTTGAGCTATTTCTTTCTAATGTTAGGTTTCTTGCTGGTAGTATTTGAACTTCTTTTGGAAATTCTCTTGAAATTTTAGCTGAAAAAGTTTATTTTTCCCTATCTGAGCTGTGTTTTTGCGTTGGCCTTTTTTTGGAGTATTGTTTAAGTGGCTTTCCATTTTTGGTCTTTTTTTTTCCTTTAAAATTTGGAATAAGAGAAGAGATGAGAAGGGAGTCAAAATTTGGTTCCGAAATTGAACTGAACCTAGCCAAAACGTACTTTACGCTTTCCGCTTTCTTCAAATTTTTCTGCAACTTGGAGCATTACGGTCCAAACGAAGTTCATAACTGAAATTGTTAAATCTTTCCATATTTTTAACAAAATTACAAATTGCATTTTTTGTGTTGGGCCGTGTGATTTCTTGACTGAGTTGAATAATAGAGGAATTTGTGGCTCATTCGGGGAGGGCGAACTGCCTGAATATTGGCAAGAAGGCGTGCCGCCTTTTTATCACTGGCGGGGATGACCATAATGTTAATGTTTGGACGATCGGGAAACCCAATTCTCTAATGGTAAAAGTCCAAGCTTTGTGTCCTGCATTACGCGTAATTAAGAAATTCCATAGTTGAATTTGCAATAGAATTTGAGAGTTTCTTTTGATCTGCCTTCGTCCTTGGAATTGTTAAAAAAGGTCTTACTCGTGGCAAATTAAGGGTATTGCTTCCAACTTGTACAACTTTAATGATCACATGCTATGGTCCTTAGGTTAGTGGCCCATTGTGGGTGTTCGTATACACTGCTTTCGAGCAGAGTAACTGAGGTTTGAACTAAGTCTCTTCTTTTATGGTTGTTTTAAATCTAGTTTGACAAGGGTCGTATATTTGCTGGAAGATTTCTTTGTCTGGCGGAATAATTTATTTTTGTTTGGTTTGTGTGAAACTGTGCAGAGCATGAGTGGTCATACAAGTCCAGTTGAATCCATAGCTTTTGATTCGGCAGAAGTTTTGGTGCTTGCCGGAGCTTCTAATGGTGTGATAAAGCTCTGGGACTTGGAGGAAGTAAAGAGTGAGTTATTTCCGGAATGGTTTCGTATTTTTTGGTTAATTTGGAGTTCATAGATTGAAAAAGTGGTTAACATATTTATAATCTGTTTTGAAACAATAGAAAAAGAATGAAATTGACCAATGTAGCTATATGGATCATATCACCTACTTAGGGGGCCTGACTAGCATAAGAATCTAGGCGGTACTATTTTTGGTTCCAAATCATTTGTCTGGAATGGAATCTAAACACTTGTTTCCTTCGATTGTTACATGAGTTGTAGGGCTTGTTGATAAGTGAACTTCTAACTCATTTATTATTCTTATTGAAGTGTAGTGGTTCGAACTCTTACTGGACATAGATCCAACTGCATTGCTGTTGAATTTCATCCATTTGGAGAGTTCTTTGCATCTGGTTCCATGGATACTAATCTAAAGATCTGGGATATTAGAAAGAAAGGATGCATTCACACATACAAGGGTCATACACGAGGCATTAGTACAATCAAATTCTCTCCTGATGGTCGATGGGTGGTTTCTGGTGGGTTTGATAATGTTGTAAAGGTAATAATGGATCACACTGCTAGAGTGCAGCTTACAGCAAGATTTCTCATCGCTGTCTATAAGCAGCAACTTTCTCTTACTGCTGAACAGGTTTGGGATCTGACGGCTGGAAAGCTCTTGCATGACTTCAAGTTCCACGAAGGACACATTCGATCCATCGATTTCCATCCCCTTGAGTTTCTTTTGGCGACAGGTGAGTGAGCATCCGAGTCTGCTCTAATTTCAGACTTAAATTGACCATGCATTAGATGAAAAATGGTCTTCATGATTAAGTAGTTCCAAAATAGTCAGTAAGTCTCCAATGGGGTGAAGTTTGTATCCTGCATATTCATGCAACTTATATTAGCCTGTAATGTCATCTCTTTAAGGAATTTAATGAATATGCTTTTTTCTTTTCTTGTGGGAGGTGGATGGGAGGGCGTGTTAGGGCTATGATAGCCACCTTTAATTTTTCTTAGACGTGGTTAATGGTTGTGGGTTATGTAATTTGTTTAGTTTACTTGAATAAAGTTACTGACATAAAGCATAGCAGTTTTGAACCTTTTTGTGGCCTGTTTAAATTGTGTTCCTATAAATGTGGGGCAAATTAGCAATGTTGTAGTTTATTGATCTATAGGTTTGCAAGTATATACAAATGTCGATGTGTATCATGTTTCTGATTCCTTTTGTCTGCCTCCAGAATCAGTATATTCTCACTAATATGTTTACTTGTAATTAGTAAGCTGTCGTAACATACAAATTGTTTGCCAGGTTCATCAGACAGAACTGTGAAATTCTGGGATCTAGAAACCTTTGAACTAATTGGATCTTCCAGACCTGAGGTACATAGTGCCGTGTTCTATATAACCTGAAAGCTTTTTTCTAAATTATAGTATTCTACATGGTTGGTGTTTTGCTGTGATTACCCGAAAACCCAACTACATGTATCAGGCCTGTTTTTTTCCTTTACTTTATGTCAACTATTTTCTTTGGTTTTGCTAGAGGGACCTCTTTATCTTCCCTTCTTAATTTGATCATAATTGATAAGGATTTAATTCCATTGTTCTTATAAAAATAGTTTCAATTTCAGGCTACAGGAGTACGAGCAATTGCCTTTCATCCTGATGGGAGGACCCTATTTTCTGGGGCGGAAGATAGTTTGAAGGTTTGGATTGCCCCCATCCTGAAGTTTTGGAAGATTGATTCAGGATGGTACATTGACTTCATATTTCCATGTTTGCCATATTAGGTGTACTCATGGGAGCCCGTAATATGTCATGATGCTGTTGATATGGGATGGTCAACGCTTGGTGATCTATGCATTCATGACGGAAAACTTCTGGCTTGCTCATACTATCGGAATTCTGTTGAAGTTTGGGCAGCAGATATATCGGTATTCACCTCTATCTTTTCTTCTAACTTCTTCTTTTCCCCCCTTTCCCTTTTGAAAAGTTGATCTTTACCATTTTTTTTAACTCAATTTATATTGTGTTACCTGTGACAGCTTATTGAGCCATATGCAGTTAATTCGAAACCTGAGCAAAATGATTCTGCAGAGCAGAGAATTAAACTTAATTTCCAGGGAAGTCATTCTTCAGAGAAAGTAGGAAGTGTTATCAGGTCAACTTCAGCTTTGCGTTGCGTTTCTCCTGATCATGAGACGAAACAGATAAAGAACATATATGTGGATTGTAAGTTTTTATAACATTTCTGATGTTTTCCTTAGTTTTCTAGCAGTTGATGATTCACTAAATCCTCACGTTTTAATACCATTTTTCATTCACATCCATTCTAAATATGATCCTTATCCAAGGGCGTGGAACCTTCTACTTGTCTAACAATTTAGAAATGTGGAGTTTAGTCTAAGCAGAAGCTGCCTGAGGATTGTTTACCTTGGTTTGTTATGTCTTTCCCCCTCGAGCTATATGTACAAAAGGGACGGAACAAGTTAAATTAAAGAGAAGTCGCAACAGAGAACATTAGTCCTAGTTTTGACTTCACATACAAGGTCATTCTTTGTATCACCCCCCCCCCCCCCGCCTTCCCCTTTCTTAGTGTTATATCTTTTATGGCAGACATCGGAGAGGCTTGTTTTCCTCAAAATTTGCATCGCTTCATTTTGTAAGTTCAAAATGAGTATCATTTTGAATATCCATGAATTTCTAGATGCTTAGCATTTTGTGCTGGTTGAGCAACCAATGGAGGTGTTGACAGATTGAGAGTGCACTTGGTCTGATCTAACCAGAATGTTACTACAGTGTGGTCTTAAAGCAAGAGTGAGGGTCGTGATTATCAAACAATCATAGTCCATAGTCCCCACAAAAATGGATAAGCATGTATATTTTTATGTAATTGGGTCTGCAGTTGTGATGGAAAACTATTGTACATGTTCTTGTTGCACGTCATGGCATGGGCGGACTTGGCATAGTGGTTTCAAGATGAACGGGTTGGTTTATGAGCATTTTTCAAATCTGTTTGCGTGTATCATATATAAACTTTTATGATGAATAGACTAAGTAGAAACTTCCTAATGATTAGACAAATTGATTTATGGACGAGAAATCCAGTTTCATACATGATATCTAGGTAAAGGCAAATCTGCTGCCTTTTGCCATACAGACCCAGAGCCTGTGTTAAGTACAGACCCAGAGCCCGTGTTAAGAGTTGGTTTGGCTTGCACTGAAGCAACTGAATCTGAAGGCAAAGTTTATCTAGCACTCGATTTGTTGGAATTCTAGCTGGTTTTCTGATCCCTCACTAAGTCTGACCTTGCAAGATTTCGGAGCTGTTCTGAGTTCTGGAGTATGAAAATAGATAGGATTTGGTTCGACACTGCTTAATCTGGGGTGGAGGTCTAGGATGTGGAATGTGATATACAGTGGACAGAGACTTTCAGAGGAGTTTACTTTGATCCACAGACACTTAACTTACAAGCTGACATACCATGAATTTTTAAGCGTTTTCTTGATTTATTTCCCCTCTGTTTTCATTGTACTTTCTCTAATGTGCTGTTTTTTTCTTTTTTGTAAAGCTACTGGTGGAAAGCCTCTAGTCTCGCAGGGACTTGAGTCCTTCAGTTCTCAGAAAGTGGCACTCCCGTCGGATATAAAGGAAATCAGTTGTCTGCCAACTCAGAAGCAAAGTCCTGCAATAGGGTTGAATGCGAGATCTACGGAAAAAGCACCTGATAAGTCATTTGTTGTGCCTAGCATTGTACCTAGGGACAGTCCGGATGGAAGAGATGGGACCATTTCTGGAAAAGATGCTATAACCTTTTCAAGGACAAAACGTGGTATGTTGCTCAAACCAGCTCATGCACGGAGACCATCAAATAGCAAAGTTGAGCTTGATGGGCTGCCAGAAGCTGTTGAAACTGAATCTTTGAGCAATGTCACGAGCAATTTAGATGGTCCAATAAAGTCAAACATCCAATCCAAATTTGCATCAGTAGAAGGGTGTAGAGAATCCTCTGACGAAAAAGATTATAATATTGAAGGTGTTGCTGAGAAGTTTGAAATTTTTTTATCACCACAGACACCCTCTAGTCAGGAAAGTGGTAAGTTCTTATAGTATAGTGCCATCCGTTTACCATTGAATTCAATATTTTTTTCATTGGTTATTCATTTTCATCTCTTCCCTCTCCCCCACTTATCTCTCCTATCCACAAAGTTTCCCTTGAATGCGTTTTTGTTAATTGTTGATCTCCATTTACCCATTGACTTCTCAACCCATCAACCTCAGATAACTCAACCATAGTCTTGTACCATTTACTTTGTCAGACTGTGGTTAGTCAATTATACCCGACATGTCTTACAACACTGTCAGTATAAGCCTAATCACTTCTGTTGCTTCTAAAAAACATTGGTCTGTTTGTGTATAGTATGAAAACACCTTCTGATGATTGTTGCAGCAATTACCTTCTGATAGATGCATTCGTTTGTCCTTTATGTTTTCTTATACAATGTCCAATTCCAGCTAGTATGTGTATGAATTTTTCAGTAGTCTAATATTCCCTATCATAGAGCATACTGCGTACAGCTGACTTCTGAGGCTTGCCCTGATATAGGAAGCATTTGAATTTATATTTTGCCAATGCCAGGATTGGGTCTTCACTTTTAGCACAAAGCTGAAATTTATAACTCACCACTCTCCACCGCTTGTATTGTTTGTTGATTAACACGAGTGCTTAACCGGACAAGTACCGAAGTCTGGTTCTGTTAGCCTTTTCCTCCAAATATGTAAATTATCTATCCTCTAGTGTATGCTTGCTGTCCCAGTACCTTTTCTTTTTACCTTATCCTGGGGTTAGCCGGGCATGTTTATTTTAGTCATTATTTCATAGGCCTATATTAATAATCTTTAATGATGATCTGGGAAATAGGTTTATTGTCTTTATCGGTAATAAGTAGTGCTCTTATTATGTCTCAGGTGATGAATCTCTCAATCGTAGCAAAGGGATGAGCTCTGTTAAAATAGTCAATGGAGGTTCACATTTGCTCCCACTGTTTTTTATAGAATATCGATTGGAATGGATCTTGATGCTTTGTGAATCCATTTTTGGCAGTTGTTGTACGAGGAAGAACCCGCTCTCTGGTTGAGAGGTTTGAAAGAAGAGAAAGTGTCAATAGCAATGAAGATCAAGCATCTACCGAGCCTCGCGCGATACCTGAAATGGATATAACTCTTACCATGGTGGTAAAAAATTTTCCACCTGAAATGGAAAGCTTTTCTACAATATAGGAATATTTCATGATGGCAACTATATTGCCTTTGCAGATTCTGGTCTTCATTGTCTAGGTCCTGACTAACATGAGGCTCGAAAATTCAAACTTTTAACTTTATATTTTTGAATTGTGTATATTTGAGAAGTCATTGGGCTTTTTTGAAGCTGGAACTTTTCTGCTAGACATATAATCATTATATTTGGATTAGCTTCAATAATGTTTCCCTTGGGAAATTTCTCATTTACTAATCCAATATTATTTGGATCATGGGATAATTCCATTTCTTTTGACCATATCAATTTTTCAATCATTAATTAGTGTGACTGGCTATTGAGGGTCAAAGATCTGCTCCTATTTTTCTCAAAAAAAACTCCTTTTTTTCGAAAACATTTATTTACAGTGCATCTCATTGAGGATGTTTTATGTGGAGACTCGTAGGTATATATATGCATTCTAACTTTTGGTTAACTAAACTTGTTTAATTATCGTTTCACATTGTTTTCTAATTGGCAGAAAGGAGTACCTCAAACTTCTGGAAGAGAATTGACTTCGGCAAATGATACGGATATTACTGAAGATTTCATCCAGACTCATGAAGTATTCTTAAGTACTCTTCGCTCCCGCTTAACAAAATTGCAGGTAACCTAACTTTGTCAAGCAAATTGAATAATTAAGTTGTGACATGAGATGCATTGGGTCATTAGTTATTACCAAGATTTCTGTGCAACTTGACATGGGCGAATTCATCCTATCAGGGTAATCTCTGGAAGCCCAATGTATTGACTTGTCTCTTGATGTATTGCCATTTAGTATGCATTATTGCGAAATTATCAACTTGTAAATTCATCTGAGATTGTTCTTTGTAATCATAGAAGAAACTTTGATTACAAAGAACAATCTCAGATGAATATACAAGTTGATAATTTCGCAATAATGCATACTAAATGGCAATACATCAAGAGGCAAGTCAATACATAGAATAAACTTACTTATAAAAAAAAAATCATAGAAGAAACTTCTCTGCTGGTATGTAGATTGGGAAGAGGGGGAAAGAGCAAAGAAATGTTTGCCACATGTTGCTTAAGAACAGTACTTAATCTTAGATGAAGACTTCTTTCTAAAGCTGTTTTTATGCTGGAAGTGATGTATAGGAGATTCATTGTGAACTTACAGGTAGTGCGGCATTTTTGGGAGCGGAACGATATCAAAGGTGCTATTAATGCACTGCAGAAGCTGCCAGATCATTCGGTGGGTATTTATTGGAAGAGTTTGAGTGTATAGCTTATATTATTGTTCTAGTACCAACTAATAACTAGAGCTTTTCTTCTCGTATAATTGGTTGTTATAATATTCATCTGATCCTGGTGCAGGTGCAAGCTGAAGTGACCAGTGTTGTCATGGAGAAAATGGAGACTGTCACATTGGATCTGTTTCCTTGCTTGCTTCCTGTGCTTTTGGGCTTGCTCGACAGCAAGGTAGAAAGGTAATTATTTTAAACGTAAGATGGTAAGCAAATTCATAATGCTAGGGGCTGGGATTTTATACTATCTTAGTTTAGTACTTAAAATATGTGGGACACTACAATGCAACTAGAGCTATAACCATTGATATTAATGAACTTTCTTACATGGTTCATAATGAGTATATATTAAGTTCTCACGATCTGCAGGCCCAGAGTCTTTAGCATGACTCCATTCTACTCGTCTGTGGACTCCTGACTGTAGCTCCTTGACCTTTTGGCAATGTAATTAGTATGGGAGGGAATTCAACTCTGGAAAAAGAAAATGATCCTTAAGAGTTCTTGTCATCTCTACTATTTATGCTACTAAAAGGGTGTCCAGATATACTTAAGTGCTTTTTAATCTACAATTTATGCTGGATCAAGGGAAGGTGGTAGTTTACCCAAATTCATTGGGGTTGACGTATAGATTGTGATACATAGATTCTTGTGGTACAAATGTTACAGGCACGCAAATGTGTCATTGGAGATGCTACTGAAGCTTGTAGCAGTCTTTGGCCCAGTGATCCACTCAACCATTTCCGCACCTCCTGCTGTTGGTGTTGATCTTCATGCAGAGCAAAGGTTTGATAATTTATACAGTAGTAGGGACATTTTGCTTTTACTTCTTGGGTGGGTATGGTTGAGTGAGATTTACATGGTGTGATGAACTTTCTAATAACTGCAATTCAATCACAGGCTAGAATGTTGTAAGCAGTGTTTTATCCAGCTGCAAAAGATCCAGAAAATTCTCCCAGTACTTGTAAGGTTAGCATGTGATCTTGAGTTTCGCACTTCAAAAACTGCAAATTTTTCCAGGTTTTTTATGGCATGCCGAACCTTTAATGGTCGATTGTGAGGTGCACTTGCTTTTGATTATGCGGCATGCCTTTTCCCCGAGCAGTCTGATCATCTTTCCTAGCAAACTGAACACTCGAGACATATAAAGTTCTCCCTCTTAATTTTGCTGCAGGAAGGGCGGTTTGCTGGCCAAATCTGCTCAGGAATTGAATCTAGTTCTTCAAGAATCATCGCCCATTCTGCGATGCTAACAAATTTCTGCTTGCGAGACAGGGCAGCTCAACCAACACCCTTTGAAGGGGAACTACATATAAACATATTAAACTTCTCGCCTTGACTTGTGGATCCTCACATCACACAATTTTGTCTAATTCCTCGGCCATTCAGCATCATCCCCGGCTTTTGTCAGTAAAGAGTGCTGCGGTATGAAGCATCATCCTTACTCACCGTTGTAAGAGATTGAAGATGGCAGCAGATGTCATTCCAAACTTAGTGTTCTATCAATACATAAATCTCCCAGTTCCGATTCTTAGATCTGGAGGATATCCTCTGTATCTCCGGTTCATTGTATGTAATCATGTGCCTACTCATAATTCTTTTGTATACTGCGTTTCATAGTGTAATCAATGAAGTTCATAGAAATATCGTGTCTGAAATCTCTTCCTCTTGCTGTCTTCATAGAAAACCCAAGAGCTTCTAAGCCAACCATTAGACGCGGCAGGCCTCTCAAAATAGAGGAATGGGAGTGTCAAGTGGTCGTTGTCAGCATGTCATTGTGCTAAGCCCCAAATGAAAGAAACATATCCTGCTTTTCTCCACTTGGGAATTATTGCATGTTCCTGGACCATCTGGTTTGGTTTGTTCTGTTTTGTGCCACATCCTAGCAAGTGATAGGACAACCCACCATACACGTGGCAGCCACTGATGGAAACCAATCATCTGAAAAATTCTTCTTCATGGGACAACACTTGGATTAGTTAACCCAGTTCATTAGAAGGCACTAATTAGGATGTATGACCTGCTGGAACTGACTTTTTGCATGATTCCGGAGTTATCTAGTTGTTTAAAAATTCTCAATTTAATATTTCCTTGTTTAGAGAATGAATTGAAAGAGTCTATGAATCTTTTAGGCGTTTCTATTAAAAAAATGGTTACGTAATCATTTTCCAATTAAATAATTCAAACAATAATCAATTTTGATACGATCTTTGTGAAATGGTCTTCACCTAATCTAGAAAAACAACGATATGGAGAAAAAGTGAGGGAGTGCCAAAAAGGTTCAGGAATATTTTCTTGGAAAAAATAATTTTATTATTTTGATTTAAGGGATAATTATACTTTATGCCCCTTATCTTTTGAGTCATTTATAATTTGTACCACGATGTTTTATTTTGTAGACATTGGACACCTTATCTTCAACATTTTTGCAATATAGAACCAGTATCCGATTTGGCCGCTTAAATTGACGGATTCCGTCAAAACGTGAGGTGCAATGTGTAAATGCATCTAAAGATAAGGGACAATGTGTACATGCGTCCAAAGATAAAGGACGTAATGTGTAAATATTTTTGACGGAATCCGTCTAAATTAACGAGCAATTTGGGTACGAGGTCCACATTGCAAAAATGTTGAAAATACGGAGTTCAATGTCTCAAAAATAAAACATCGGAGCGCAAATTGTAAATGACCACAAAGATAAATGGCGCAAAGTGTAATTAATATTTGATTTAAACTAACCATATTCTATAGCATTAAGCTATATAGCCCATGAAGAATTAAGAAACCAATAAACTTACACGAAAAATACACTTTATCCCTAACTACTATAGGATTCGTATTGTGTACTCTAAATTATCATATTTGAGATAACTACTCATTTCTAATACATTGCACATTATGTCTTTTTCTATCAAATTAAATAAAAATTAATTATTATCTTTTTTTCTAAAAAAATGATGATTATATCTTTCAAATCCTACTAACTTTTTAAAAGACATAATCGACATTTTGTATTAAAAAATATCAATTTTCGTCTATTTTAACAAAAAATAAATAAACGGGAATGCAATGTGCTAGAAAATGGGTAGTTTGTGAAAGTAATGTCTCGAACTTAATATAATTTAGGATGCAAAATGCAAAACCTATAATAATCCGTAACTAAAAATTATAATTTTTTCCAAACTTAATTTAGACCCTATGGAAGAAAACTTCTAGGTAAGCAACAAATTCTTAGAGCCCTTGTTGGCATGCACATGAAACATGGGTACAAACATAATTTTTTTCTCAGAAAGTGATCAAAGATTGTAACTTCATGATGCTCTGTCTCTTTGAATTATGAGTTTCAGGTTTGCATATGTGACCAAGTACAGTTTATTATTATTTTGCAAGCATAGCCTAAATTTAAGCAATGATTTATCAAATCTAGAAATTTAGGTACTTTTTAAAAATCTTATAAAAATTTAGGCAGTAATTTTAAATTTTCTTAAACAAAAAAAGGCGACGAGGAGTCCCCATTACACCGGGGACCAGTTGCCATTGCTGCTCTTAATCATGTCAATATGGAAAAAATATAAAAATTCACCGGGGTCGACATTTCTTTCTTTAATACGGTTCGCCGCGATAGAATTAGACCCAAGTTATTAACAGCCAAGAAATGGTCAATGACGGGTAGGTCTTTGTCTTTTTATTCAATGTCACTTATATCCTTCGGGTCAATTTATCCCAGATTTCCTCGAAATTGCTCCCCACTTCTCTTTAGTCTTGGTCCTCCTTTTTTGGGGTTTTATTGTAGAGAAATAGACTAACATCCTTTTGTTTTTTCAAAACGACATAGACTAGAAGAGGGACTTGGAGAATATGTAGAACTAAAACATATAACATTTTTTTATATATAAAAAAATTCGCATAGTTTAGGATAGCAATATAGAAGCAGAATTCCAAAATTAATTTCAATTAATGATCAAGTCGATTATTTAAGGTTTAAGATCACCTAACACAAAATAAGGTCACAAATCTTATCTTTCACACTTGGTCGAACCCATATGTCGATTCAGATTCAAATGTATCGAAAAATACCCGTGAAAATCCCTAAATATATATAATCACGGTACCATCTCAAAAGGCAAGTACTTTAGAAACCAAGGAAAGGAAATAAAAGAATTATTATCTTAATTGTGTTCTGTCAATTAACTAATCATTCTTCTGCTAGTTGCAATGAATGCAGTTTTCCTCTCAGAGGGAGGATGACATAAATTTTCACACGCCATCAAGTGGGTCTATTTAGAGCAGTAGAAATTTGGCCCAAGGGATTGTAAAAATTGCATCTTTTGGCACGCATGTTTAGGCTACCATAAGCAGCAAATAATCTCGAACCCATCCAATGGGACCAAATTAATATATCAATTAAAGTAGGGCGTATCTTAACCTAAACAAAGTCAATTTGTAAGGGAGTGGTGCACGTAACCATGTTATTTGTAGAGCAAACACAATGGGCTTTGAGATCAATTAATCCAAAAAAATGTATTAAAAAAGGGCATAAAATTGGGAAATTGTTCCTCCTTCCTGCTAGGAGTTGGTGGATAAAAGAGGGGGACATATAGGTCATTTCTCCATAACAATAGTGCCGTGCGAGAGAGAATAAATCAGCGGCAGGAAGCCAAAAGCTTTTCGTCGAGAGAGGAGGATTGAGATAAATAAGCGGAAGAGAGAATTTAGCAAAAACCAACCCATTTGGGTCTCTTTGTAAAGAAGATGAGTAAGAGTCCATGTTTTCCTCGCTTCCACATTTGATGAATACGAGCTCTACAGTAGCCATCGCTTTTGTTTCTCTATCCGTCTTTCTCTTCAAACCCTTCAGAATAGAATCCGTCAACCCCTTGTCTTACGCTTTCTCTTATTATTAGTATTATTAATTGTTATTTCAAAAGCTAAAAGATCGCAGACAACTTTGAATTGAAAATAGAAAACCCAGGTGGCCTTCCTCTGAAAAGACCACCTGAATCACACCCTCTTGTTCCCTTCGAAAACCTCTTCTCTTTGCGATACCCACTTGGGAGGTCTGTTTTTATTTTTCCTGCGAAAGGGACCCCGATAGGTCTCTTTTCTCGTCTTCTGTTTTTATCTTTTTCTTTGGTGGTTGGTTGGAAGGCAGTGTGCGCCAGCATGAGCCGGAGGCGTATAAAAATAAGAGGAGGTGGTGGTTTCGGGTTCTATTAGGCCGTACACGTGGAGGGTGATGATGACGGAGACGGAGACGGATACAGTAGGGAGGTGGGGTACGTGGGAGGAGCTTCTCCTCGGCGGGGCCGTTCTCCGGCACGGGACCCAAGACTGGGACGTCGTGGCCTCGGAGCTCCGGACACGACTCGTTTGTTCATATACTCTCAACCCGGAGGTAATACAAAAATTTGAAGAGAAAAAAGGGGCAAAAAAAAAAAACTCTTTCAGTTTTTACTTAATTCCGCTCAATTGATAAAAGAAGGAGATTCGCATTAGTGTTCAGGTGAGTTTGTTTCGGTAAAATTTTAGGTATTATTGTGTGAGAGAGTAAAGAGAGATAATTTTTTTATATTTTTTTAGTGAAAAGTAATGATTTGATTGATGAGTGAGATTATATTGTAATATTTGATTGTGTTAAAATTTTAAGAGAGGTAAAATTTTACAATGCAAACATAGCCTTAACGCCACAGGTTTTAGGAATAAAATTTGCTAATTTAGTTAATTTGTTTAGAGTTCTCTTCAATACATCTTGTTTTAAAAGTCGTAGGTCGTGTTTGTGTTGAAATATTTTTGGTATTGGGTTTAGTATTGATATTGAGTTTAGTGAAAACGTGAAGAGAGGTAATTTTTTTTATATTTTTTGTAATTTTTTTATAAGAGAGAGATTATATTATAGTATTTTATTAGGAGATATAATATTTTGGGTAATATTGCCTTTGCAAAAGCAGCCGTAATCTTTACATTTAACGAATTTTGGTACTTGTTACCAGCGGGTCCCGCAAACCCAGCCCCCAGTCCACGTTTCCATCCATATTTTTTTTTGGGTTAAATGCATGTCCCTGTGGTATGCGGTAATAGCAAATATGCCCCTGAGGTAAATAAAGTCATTTTCATACCTCTGAGGTAAACATTCAGGAGCAAATATGCCCTTCTGTTATGTTTACCTCAGGGGTATAAAATGACATATTTGCTCCTGAATGTTTACCTCAGGGGTATGAAAATGACTTTGTTTACCTCAGGGACATATTTGCTATTACCGTATACCACAAGGGCATGACATGCATTTAACCTTTTTTTTTTTGGTCATGGAAGATGGTTTGCTTTATGCTTTAAAGGTCCAAATCACCCTCCGGGATGGGGCAGAAATGGAGGGGGAATACATAATAGTAATGTTTGTGAGAGCATCAATGTAAATTAAAGCTAAGAGAACAAAGGCCGAAATAAAGGCAATAAGTAGATGGTTCGGAGAATATGTGTACCTGAGAGAGAGAATGTCCATTGCCTTTTTCACTTGGCAGTTACTGTTCCCCAAAGAATAGGGTACCCTTTGGTACACAAACGCGGCAATAAAGTATTGACTTCTAGTGTGGTGTGGAATCTGTATAATAGACACAGTACTAGCACTCACGCTGTAGAGTTGAAGGAAGAGAGGGAGGGAGGGAGGGAGAGAGAGAGAGAGACAAAAGAAAAAGTTAGGGAACGTGCACAGGATTGGATTGGTATCAAGTCTTCAGCAAAAGAAAAAGCCACAATTGCATTGGTGTTACTCTTTCGTTTAGTGCATTCCCTTCAGTACTTCATTTGTTTATTACTAATCCACCCTAGGCATGCTGACTTCTCGGCCTGTGATCACTCTGTTCCTAGGTAGTCATTCCTGGTATTAATTTTCTGGGTAGAACTTTTCTGCTGAAATATTTTCTCATATCATTATTATGTTGGTATGTCCAATTATAGTTATTGTCTTGCCTTTCTGCTGAGTATTTGGACTAATTACTTCGTCAGTATCTGAAAAAAATTATCTCACTAATTTTCCAGTTTAATTCGTTTTCACATCCTATATAGTAAATGGAGGATCTTGTTTTCAGGTATGTAAGTCCAAATATGAGGACTTGCAACGGCGTTATTCTGGATGCACGTAAGTATACTCTCATTGCTTGGTAATGCATAATATATAGCCTTGAATTTTATTGAATGGACATCAATGATGGGCTCCTTCATTCCTGATGTGTCTTTTTTTTTTCTCTTTTTCTGTGGAAGCAAATTTAACATGCGTGGTGATGTTGCCATTGCAAATTTAACATGTTTGGTTTTTACGGCGTTTTATTCCTTTACTCGATGAGTAGGAGAGGAGGAGGAGAGGATAAATTGCTTTGGATGAGGTCCAAGGGTGGAATCTTCTCTGTTAAGTCTATATATTCTCTGCATTTGGAGGGTTCCAATGGAGATTTTCCATGGCGTCAATGTTGGAGGAATTTGGTTCCCCCTAGAGTTGCTTTCTTTGTTTGGGAAGCCACTCACAGTAAAATTTTGACCATTGACAATTTCAGGAGGAGGGGAGTGTGCTTGTCGGAGTGGTGCTATTTATGTAAGAGTGATGGAGAAACGGTTGATCATATCCTTATTCATTGCATGATGGCGAGAGGATTGTGGGCGTATATGTTGAGTATTCTCAACTATGATTGGGTTATGCCTAGGAAGGTGGTGGATGTTTTGTATTGTTGGAGGAGGAAGTTTGAGAATCCTATCGCCTTGGCCATTTGGAAGATGATCCCGGCTTGCATTTGGTAGAGCTTGTGGAGGGAAAGGAATGAGGGATGTTTTGAGGAGGACAAGGTCATGTCTTTGGATCATTTGGGGGGTTCTTTGTTGCATTCTCTTTTTATGTGGGCTAATTCGGTCTTAGGTTTTCCGGATTTTCTAAGTTTTTTAGCTTATATGCTCTATAGTTTTCAGTATATTCTCTTGTACTGTAAACTCTCTTTTTCATTAATAAAGATTAACTTACTTATAAAAAAAAACATTTATGTGGTTATCTATCATCTAAAATCCTTCAAGGATGGTTCTTTTCCTTAAGTTCGTTTTACGATTTCCTCCTAGGGCATGGTTTGATGAGCTACGGAAGCAGCGAATGGAAGAGTTGAGACGTGCTCTAGAGCTATCTGAAGACTCAATTGGGTTAGTTTTTTTGTTGTTGCTCAAACTGTATAATATCAGATGACGCGGGACATCTTTTTCTATTTATATTAGGACACATCTGCTCCATGCTTTCATCCTAAAAGGAAAAACATAAAAATAGCAGTATGTGGTGTGTTCCCTTGAGTTTCCTTTTTGGTACTCTCCTTATAGCATTATTCATTTCAATTCCCAACACCGTCTCTGTTAGCAGACATTATGCAGCACTTAAGATGGCAACAAGGTAAGATTGGGAGACTTAGAACACCAAAAGCGGTAGCCATCTGTTTCAGCCAGGTTATGAGGGCGGAAGATTGAAGAAAGATAAATGAAGTGGCCGAGCATATGATTGTTTAGAAATTAGGAGTCAGGAGCATGAGAGATGCATACAATTTAGATTTTATAATGATGCATGTAGGGACCCTGAACTCCTCTAACCATGAGGGAGAAAAATCAAAACGCCACACTAATTAAGAGAGTCGGCTTTGTTTTTTCTGTGGAGATTTTCAGTCTACATTGAGCTTTGCATTCTGCGTTTGTGTTACGACTTATATAAGGTTCCCGTTTCAGGTCCCTGGAAACAAAGCTTGAATCTCTCAAGGGAGAGAAAGGAGATGACTGTCATGTTGCCTGTGGTTCCAGCCAGACAGAATCACCTGCTCCTTTTCAAAAATCAGAGGGAGTTGAATATTTGAGTAAAGAGATATCTAAGGATGGACTATCTGCTGGTAGTTTCACAGAGGAAATCCATACAAATTGGTCAGCTGAATGTCGGATTCCTGCGGCTATTTCGGGTGAAGAGATGGAGATGAAGCCGGAAACGTCACAGCCTTCTCAGCAGGAGAAGCTCTCTGGTATTGAGAAGCTCGCAGGGACTTTATACGGAGGAGGAGGAGGGAGCTTAAGAAAGAGAAGGGGGAAGAGAAAGAGAAAAGATTGCAGTAGGGATGTCAGGGATAGCAGTGTTGGAGAAACTGACCTTTTGGCTTCAGTTGATGTTTTACCTGCCTCTTGGTGTAAAGAAAATTCGACCAGCAATCGTGATGAGGTTGCTGGGTGTTCTGGTGCCGATGACTATAACAGAAGTTTGAGCAAGGATGGAATTGATGATCTGATGGGCATTTATAATTCGCTTTTGGAGAATAAAAGTGCATCTGTCTTCCACCGGCGTCTTGATAGCCAGGTATTGCTAACAATTGGATGCTCTGTCACTACCATCATTCCAACTTGTGCTTGATGATAATTGCTGCAGTCAATTCTTGCAAGCTGTACCTCCGATTTCTTGTCAGCTACTTACTTTGGATTAACTATTCTTAAGCTTTGCCCCAAAAAACGAAACCTATTCATAAGCTTAACCAATGATAGGTGTCAATCAGTTAATGTACTCATTCATGGAAGCAGCTCATGTTAGTTTTTTTACTGTATTTCATCACAGAAGAGAGGAAGATACAAGAAAATGATCCGGCGACACATGGATTTTGACACGATAAGATCAAGAATCGCAAGCCACTCAATCACATGTGCTTTGGAACTCTTACGAGATCTACTGCTGCTCAGTAACAATTCCTTGGTCTTTTACTCCAAGAGCACACGCGAATATAGATCTGCTCTACTCCTCAGGGACCTCATAACTCAAAAACTACGGCAGCATTTCAAGAATACTAGCAGCAAGGCTACCTCTACCAATCTCCCAGTTGAAGCTCTAATGCCTACTAATCGTCCTGTCAAACCCAGGAGTATTCGCCCTGGTAACAGCAAAGTATTAGGAAAAGCAGCTAATGCTAGAACAAATACCTCAAATGGAGGTAAAAGACCAAGTAATGTTGATTCCCCTTCTTCAGCGGAATCGTTGGCTGTTACAAATAGAGGGGTTGGTAGGCCAAGAAAAGTTGATCGTGGGACTGGTAATCAACAGCATGTTGTTCCCAAGAAGGGAAGAAAGAGGGTTCGAGCTAAGTAAATATTGGCCCTGCCTTTTTCCCCTTCCAGAGCCATTTTCGGAACCAGGATTGTAGTCATCAAAGTTGCTATTTTCAGGACCCTCTGGTGTGCAAAAGTTTTCCGTACATTTTGTAAATATCTTGGTTGACAAAGCACTTTGCAAGAATGCATCGTCGTATACACGCATCAGTTAGAAAAAGAAAAAGGTTTCATTTGCTCGTCTTTTCGTGTTCATTTTTGGTCATGAAACTTCTCGTTAAATATTTGCTCCTAGCAGTAGCATTACTTATGAGGCCTAGCATATGATTTCAAATCACTAAATATTTCTTCCAATTGGCTAACTAAAGAAAATAAGAAATGGGCACCTACAATTTGCAACTTTGCACTATTGTCAAATTTTTAGACTAAAATGATGATAATACTCTTGATCTATTTTGTATATATTGAAGATATTGTTATCAATTTATTAAATTCTCGAAAATATTAATATCGGACGGAAGGTGCAAAAAAGTGTCTACTAATATTAATAGTTTGAGTGTGTAACGTATCTAAAAATTTAATAATTTTTCTGAAGTATTTAAAATTGATAGTTAGAGGGTGCAATGTCACAAAATTGATAATAAGGTGTAAAGTGTAAAATTTATAGTAGTTCGTGGTGAAAATATATTTTTTCCATAACAAAATTGATGGTAAATATAGTATTGGACGAGTGAACCAAGGACTAGGTAGTCCGTGGTTATTTCTCATTCACGTATCTCCATCCAATTTTCGTCTACAACCTAATGAAAATGCTTACCTGTTGTGTCCTATTTGCTGATTGGGTTACGTACTATGCATTCCACGCCAGCAACAGTCTGAACTTACGAAAATGCCCCTGCCACGTCATTTACAAAATATCACATTCCAATGCCCCCATCGACCTCTTCTCCAAATCAGGCTGTGTTTGCATTGTAAAATTTTACCCTTCTTAAAATTTTAACACAATAAAATATTACAATATAATCTCTCTTCCCATCAAATCATTAATTTTCACTACAAAAAATATAAAAAATTACCTCTTCACTTTTTCACTAAACCCAATACCTAAAATTTTACAAAACAAACCCACCCTCAGTCGAATGTCCCCTTCGAGCTCTTTCCCAAATCAATCGAACCCTAGGTCAGCTCCCACTTCTTTCTCCCAAATCCAACAAACCACAATTCTTGCCCCAAATTAGTCAGGAAAGGAGCGACGGCAAGGGAAGAAGCAAACTTGCTCAGAAAATTACAATTCAAAAAAGGGAAGAAGTCTTCGAAACGAGTTTATCTGTCTGGCTACTTCCAACCAAATGCAAGTGCTCTGTCATTCTAGCAATCGTGCACAAGGGCTTCGTGAGTGAGCTTCTCCCTTCCACCGCTGAGGATAGCCACTAATTTCCATCTTTTTCAAGTTTTCTTTGGCGCCCCTAAAATGTTTGAGTTATCGCCTGAACAAATGGCTGACATTTGTTCTTCCATTTTGCTTCACCAACCTTACCACACGTAGATAGCAGCCCCGGTCTTCTGTTTTGTGTGACAACTCAATGGATGCGTTCTTGAGAGTCTAGTGTAAGAAGAACTTCAGCGTCGAAATCGTATAAACTTCAAATGCTGGCGTGGCATGTACAGTGGCAGAGGAGCTGCACCCAGTCAGCAACGTGGAGGACACGTGTTTTAATATTATTGGACATTACGCTGAGGAGGCTTAATCAGTTATCAAAGGAGATGACTGTCACGTTGGTTATGGCTTCAGTCGGGCTGAATCACCTGATACTTTCAGAGATCCGAGGGAATTGAATTTTCCTGTTTCAGGTATCACTGGTCCTTTACATGCTTTGAACCTTCTAAGCACTTCAAGTTGTGACAGTTCCACTGCTTTGTCCAACTTAACGAACTACACTTTTGTCTGGTTCTAAGAGAGAGCTCAGAGGGCCAGCAACAAACCTATTGGGCTCGAGGCTCGTAAAGACCAGTAAAGAAGGCTCGAGGCCCCCAGTAAGTGGACACCAAGGCCTATTTAACCATGTCTATATTAGGGGTGAATAGCGGACTAGTCGGAAGCGGAATTTGACATTCCGACATCCGGTCCGCTAACTAGCGGATAACCAAAAAAGAGTCCGCTAAGATTAGCGGACTTAGCGGAAGCGGACCGGATGGCCAAAAAAGAGTCCGCTAAGTCCGCTAAGATGTAATTCACAAAATAAAATCCTAAAACATGTAATTGACAAACAAATCTAAAAGACTAGAAACTTAGCGCTAACTATCAAGCCCAGAATTTAAAAAGTTTAAGAAACCTAACGTTACCATATGGATACACAGCATATTAGGAGTTGAATACACATCACAAATTAGCTCAAATAAACACTATATCCAGACATTAAAACAATGTTCTCGAACACAGGCAGATTTCTTTTGTCACAAATATGGTAATTAATATTTATTTCTTTGTGATGTGTTAGTGCAACAAGGAGCTGCATTGCTATTCTCAAGTTCACCATCTGTTGTTAGACATGTTATTAGGCATGGTATGATAATTTGTCTGCAGATTCATCTACTTTTGTGTGGCGATGTCTAATTAGTTGGGTTGCTTTTCATTTTTCACTTGTCTGCTCTTTAAAGGATCCTGAAGTCTTACCAGGTTGTTGGTTCAATTGGCAGGGCCTTCTGGTATAAGTTCTTCAACAGGACTCAGAGATTCGATTGGCGGTGAGAATTTCATATGCATCCTTACCAGCTGTTTGCCATGTCCTTGCCGATCAAAAGCAGCATCAAATGCAGCTCCTTGTTGCACTAACACATCACAAAGAAATAAATATTAATTAGCATATTAGAAGGTGGCAGAATAAAGAGAGACAAGCAAAGCAAATTTTTTTTGATAAGTAAAAGAGATAGATACGAAAAGCAAAGCAAACTGGACTGAACAAAAGTTACTGAAGGAGGATGAGACGTCCTTAAATCCCAAAAAATTGATGATTTGAAACTGATATTTAACCAGTCATATTAAGCAACCCTTTCACTGAATATCTACTTTAAGGTATGAACAAATAGTCACACAATTCTTTGCAGTCATAAGGGAAACCCAATATATGCTACCTGAAATCTGTATCCTTTCTCAGAACTGGTTATGTGCAGGATCTTTGATAATTCCATTATGTACATGGAAAACCAAAATGTTGCACACAGACAAGAGGAAAAAGAAAATAAATAAATTAAACTCATGCACACAGACTAGTTTCACTCCCATACTCATCATGCCCAACCACCGCCACCACATACTCAACAAAAGGAGACAACTACTCCCAACCAGCATTAATGCATTTCCAATGACTACGAAATACTGACCACAATTCATAAATCCATTGTTTAACACACAGATCACATACCTAACCAGAGGAACAAACCAATCAGAGAGGGAATTAGATTCGCTAAAAGAAACTAAATGCACCGAAGCAGACGATGAAACCCCCAGATTCATATTCACCGCAATAAACCAGGCACATCAGTTGAGGATAGCTACAGAGAACATCCAAAAATCTTACAAGAGAATATCAAAATTAAAAACTTTCATGCCCAGTAAAAATCAAATTTCGTCCTACTTTTTGGTCAATGTAGCCATTAACCTCGCCCCCCGGACACCAACCCACCACCCATGAAAAAATGAACTTTGCAAAATGCTTCAAATAAAAAATAATAAGAAGAACCTAATGCCGTGCATAACACTTCTCAAACGATTTTTTTCTCTACGACAGATGAATAACGCATGAAACAAAGACAGACTCGCACCTATACAAAGAAAAAAACGACAATTTATGTTAACTGCCAATAGCCAAAGGCAACAGTTCAAAGGAAAAATGCTTTTCGAAACTACTACTGCCGAACAGCCAAAACACTTCGAGGAAACAACAAAGATTCGATATTTCAAGCAAGATTTCAAAATAGCAGAAACCTCATTCCAAAACACTCAGAAATCTTCAAATTCACCCTAGTGGAAAAATAGGAAGCTGTAATCTCACCGATTATGAAGTTGAGCCCCTACTAGTCTAGAGAAACAGAGAAATCTAACTTATTCTTGCATCGTCGTCGTCGTTGTCGCTGCTGAGAGAACCGCTTCTTCTCACCAAGAGGACCAACAACACGTCCCAGCTCGCTATTGTTGGTGTCAATGTCTGCCCCATTGAGACCGAGAGAAACAGAGACTAGAGAGAGAGCGACAGAGAGAGAGAGATTGAGAGTAAGAGAAGAGAGAGAGAGAGCTTACTCGCGAAGGTCGAAGGAGAGGGGGGGACTTCGGGGAGGGAGAGGAGGCGGTAGAGTTAGGGTTTCTTCAAAACGCACGTTTTGATCTACTGTTTATAAATTTTACCAAAACGACGTCGTTTTAATAATAAGTTAGAAAAATAAAAAATAAATAAACGGAACCAGTTTTCCGGTAAACCGGCGGAAACTTCCGCTTCCGGTTCCGCCTCCGTTAAATCTCAGAAACTACCTCCGGGTCCGGTTCCTGGAAGAGGCGGACCTCCTCTTCCCGGAACCGGTGCCGGAACCGGAACCGGAGCTCCGGCGGAAGCCGGACCGGACTTACACCCCTAGTCTATATACGCCGAGAGAAAGGCAGACCACAACATTGAAATTACACAATTTATAAAAGCTTTTAGATGTTGATGTTTTACCAATTTACTAAACATTTCCAACCATGGTACTATATATTATGTCTTCTTTCAATATTTGCTTTTGCTATCTCTGACAACTTATCTTATACGCTACTTATTATTATATATTTGCTTAATGATTTATCTCGACCAACCATGCACTTATTTTCCCTCAACTTGTATGTCACGTAACCACGTTCAACTCTAATGATTCCATACTCTACTGCGTGGAAATTATGAGCAATCCCCATTTGCATGGAAGATGTTAGGTATTGCATTTAGGGTTGGGCAGTGGTGCCGCATACGGTTTACCACTCCACGGCAGCACCGGTGACTGATTTTGCCGTCGGGCGATGAAAATCCCAGTTTCCACTATTAAAATCGTATTTTTAATTTCTTTTTAAACCTTATTATAAACAAAACTAAGTATTTTCTCTTTTAAGGAGAAACGGTTTTTTTTAAGGATCCAAAACCCTAAAAAATTTTAGACCCTCTCCCTTGCTCCCTTTTTTATCCCTGTTCGCCTCCTCCCCATTTTTCTCTATCCTCCCCTCTACAGATTCGATCCATATCTCTCTATAAGTTGATTTGGATTTGTTGTTATTTGAATTTCTCCTCAAAATGGTTGAATTTTTTTTTATTTCTAGATGCGATTTGGTTAGTTTTGGTGGATTTTCCTTACGATTTCGTTTGTTTTAGTAGATTTCTTTTATTACTTGGTCAATTTTCATTGTGATTTGTTGAGTTTAGATTTGGGTTTGAATTTTCCGGTAACCTTCATCCGCCACCACAACCCTAATTTCATTATTCTGCTTTCTATAGTACCAAGGTTGAAAAAAGATGTGGGAATTTGTTAGAAAATGTTGATAATTGGCTGTAAAAATTTTGATTTTTTTTTTGTAAAATTTTCTTAAAAACTTGAATTTGTTTTCTAACCAAATATCAGTTAAATACAACCCCAAGTGATTCTATACAAGGATGTTAACTAAGGTAATGTTTAATAAGCAAGCAAAAATTTTAAAAAATTTGAATTTGTAGGAGAAAAGTTTGATTGTTTGATTTTTTATGGGGTTTGTAAGAACTTGGTGAAAAATTTTAAGAATAATTTTTATTAGAATTTGCCAAAAAGTAATGAGAGGAGATTTGATGAATTTTTTTTAATGCAAAATTAATAGAATTTATTAAAAATTAAACAGAGAAAATATAATATAGTTTTTTTAATGAAAGTATTGAAGTTTGTGTGAAAAGATAATGGAATTTGTGAGAGAATTTTGAAATTTTAATATTTGGTTGAAAAAAATTTAAATTTTTTGATAAAATTTCTTAAAAGGTTTAAAATTAACATTTGGGCTGTATGGTGCGAATTTTTTAAAGTTTTTTCATAAATTTTTACAAACTCAAACCCCTTTTCCATGTAATTCAATAGAATCCACATTAATTTAATATAAAAAAATCAATAAAACAAGGCTAAATGTAGAGAGGGAATTCTTTTAGGTTTCCCATTTACGTCATTGACCACTCCAATTGATTGGGAGATTAAGAGTGTTAGAATGATGTATTCTTGATAACTAAATTAATTAATCAAGTCCTAATATCTCATATAAAATATAGTTTGGTGGAAGAAATTAATTGTATGTAAAAAGACATATTTGCAATAATCTCAAATTTCAAGTGTCAATTACAATATGTTGATGAACTTGATTGTAATTAGTAGAAGCCATAATTGTATTAGAAAAAGAGTTCTTCAGTTTTATCTTATTGCTGGAATTTGAGATCCCTAAGTATCCAATATCTTATGTTATCTTCAGGGTTTCCCAAGGTCTATAAATATAAGTGTTATAATCAAGGGTTGGCCATAGGAACCTATTAGGGAAATCCTAGAACGAGAGAGTGACATAAATTCCTTAGGAGACAACACATCTGAGTTGCTGTTCTGAATTGCTGGATCTTAAAACAGCTTAAGGTTTATAGATTTATGAATTCCAAGTAATCGAATCGCAATTGTAATTATAATCCTGATTAATGTTTTGTTGAAAACACATCATTTGTTTTAGTTTAATTCCGCACAAACTATCATAGAACTATTTTCAATCAAGTATTTACTTGTAGTTTGTAAGATTGCCCAGATAAATTTCTATATAACGCATGTAACATTAATATATATAAATTCCGCGAGGCATGTGTGCGTAGATATCAGGGAAGTAGAGATGGTTACCGAGCAGGTAGATATTTTACTTCTAAGTAGATATTTCAAAAAGCAGTCTCTATCATCTTATCATAAATATTTTTTAAGTCACGCAACATTTTATTGCTATTCAGACGTCAACTACACTGTCGTATACAATAATCTTTCTCGAAAGAGAGTATATATAAATCAAGAAAGCCACAGCGTCTATTGGTTGCACATATTGCTATTCAGACGTCAACTACACTGTCGTATACAATAATCTTTCTCGAAAGAGAGTATATATAAATTAAGAAAGCCACAGCGTCTATTGGTTGCACACCAATTTAGCGACAAAATGTGCCATAAAATTCCACTCTCTCGGGTCCACAAAAACTTCTACTTCTTGTGCTCGTCTAACAACTTTTCGATACATAATGACTTCACTTTCAATCATCAGTCAAGAGGTTGCTACTTAGCACATATTTTCTTCAATCTCGACGGCTCGCCTCGCGATGGTCCTCGTATCTTCGGCCGACATCGTTAGTCATCAACGTAAGGTTTGGTTCAAAGCTCCTCATGGACCACTTTGTTTCTAGTGAAAACACCCAGGTCCACACAGTTGGACGTACGTCAAATTTGACCTCTGCAATATTTCTAATATTAGCCTCCTCGTCGACAAGAAGCAGACCTAAATTAATCGAGCACGACTACCTCGAACCCTACTCGGATCAACAAGTACTGATCGATCTCCAGCCTCCCCCGGCTATGTCAGGGAACAATATTTCTTATTTCTTATTTAATACGACGTTCTACGTTGTTTTGTTCAGATTAATGTTTTCTGTCACGCTGTTTCTGCCGAAGATCGATCTTAGATCTCAACAGAATGTTAGACCGTGGATAATATCTAACTCTACGAAAGATCCTGGAAAAATATTTTCTACGCACGTGAGTCCCACGAAGAGAACAAGATTATTCAATCTTCTATCCACGCGACGTGCGCAGTTCGTGCTGCAGCTGCTGATCCCATGGGTCTGACTGAAAGGCAATTCACATGGTTTTCGTTTTGATCATCAATCCAAAAGTGGACAGAAGTCATATATAATTGCCAAAAGGTATTTTAATTAAAATCACTAAAGTATTTTACTATTTTTAATTTAATATTGGAATGACTTAATATATAATGTTTAATTATTAAACTATAGGCATACTAGTTTAGTATTTATATATTCCCATTTCAGCTAACCGTCCATGTCACGTACGATTAGGTAAGATTAGGTGGCGCCAGATGAACCCCATTTTAGCTAACCTCCCATGTGCATGCATCCAAATCCCCCACTTTTTTTTTAAGCGAAGGGAAGGAAGTCTAGGAATTTTCTCAACAATCTTGCGTGTCAGTTGGCACGGGACAGGACCTCTTCTATAGCACCCACCACCGTACGATTAGGGTTGGGCAGTTGAATTTGTATTTGTCTTTGGGATAAGGAAATAAATTCGCATAACGAGAATCCTTAATTAAAACTTGAATGGATAGCTTGTTTCTCATATCTGGGGATATGCATGATTGATGATTCAAACTAACGCACCTTTATCAATTTTCATTTCTTCAAACTTTAACCATATTTATATCACATTTTAATCCTGGATCCATTAAAAACTGCTAGGATATGTTCTGTTTAAGTAAAAATGTAAGATTTTAGAGAAGTTGTGAATATTTATGTTGAATAGTGTTTTATTGGTGTTTGTGTAAAGTAGAGAGAGAAATGATTTGATGTAATTGTTTAATAAAAAAATATTGGAGAAATTTATGTTGAATACAAATATAAAAAGTTGTTAAAGATTGTATAAAATGTATTTGTGTTTGTGTTTAAATTTTAATATGTTGAGTGATAATTTTGTAAATATATTTAAATTTTAAAAAAAATTTAAGAAAAGAACGTAACCAATCTGGCATATAACAAATAAAAAAAATATTTCATCCCAAAATTTAGCATTTCCCGTAACAATATTCGAGACATAAAATTCCACGCCACAAAAAAAACAAAAAAAACATGGAAGTCTACGAAAGCAAAAACGCCTTAAACAAGCAAACCGCGACGCGTAAGAAGCCACGTGTCCAATCGGATCTACTTAACAGAGATAGACGCACAAAAGTGCTGTTGTCGCTGGTTTATTGTTACTTTTTACTATATAAGGGCGCGATAGCCGGTGGGAATGGGCATGCGGTTTAGCGTTGGCGACAACAAATAAGACACGCTCAGCTGCACGCGCGTATGTTTGTGTGTAACATAGGAGTCGCTGCCCTGTTACACCGTCGGCGATCCGCGAAGCCGAAACGACAACCAGTACATGCAAACAGCAAAAGTCCCTTTCCCCTCGTCACCTTAAAACGCGGCGTTAAGTCTCGTCTCTCTCTCTCTCTCTGCTCTCGACTCTCTCGCTGACTCTGTCGGCTAATCCAGCTCTCGGTCGTCCGGGCTTTCAAGGTTCGTGTTCATTACTCTTCTAAAGTCCCTTCCCTCTCCGCCTAAAACGCGGCGTTCAGTCTCCGTCTCTCTGCTGCTCTCTGCACGCTGACACTCTGTTGGCTAATCCAGCTCTTGATCGTCCGGGCTTTCAAGGTTCGTGCTCAATACTCTCCTGGTCATTTCACAAATCTGTGTTTTCTGGTGCTGAATTAGAATCGGAGCAAGATCCATTTGCCAAGTTCTGAAAAAAGAGAATGAAGTTGAATTCTTTTTCTTTTTTACTATCTGGACAAATAAAATGTCGAGCATTCTTATTGCCGTACTATTTTTTTTTCTCGTAGTTGTTTCTGAGCTTTATTTTGCTGTCTAGTAGCTCCGGATCAAGGAGATTGTCAATTGTGAGATCTACTGGAAAAGGTAGAAGTCGTTTTCTGCTCTCTCTGCGGATATGGAAGAACCTCAATTTGCGGGGGAGATTAATTTCTGCTATGTTTGGTGTTTTAAATTCTTCGGGGAAAAAGAAAAAATTGCCGCGAAATTTTAATCCCAGGGGGTTCACATCGTTTTTTTTTTTTGCCAGTTTGGCTTTTTTGGTTGATATCTGTACTACTGGGAAAGTTGTGGAGTAGATTATCTGCTGTTGCCTCTTTTGGTGGTTTGCATGGGTGGGTAATTAATGCAGTGTGAAGTTTTGGTTTTCGGTCCCGGTTTTTATATTGAGATATCTTCAGCGTATCTCTGGTACGCTTAATAGGATTCTGTGTATGTTTCAACGCGTTATTTGCATACTAACAGAGAAGCTCTTTTTCTTCATTGACGCTCACGAACGGATGCATTTCATGCATGTATTCTATAAGATATTAGCGTTTAAAGAAGAATTTAGAAAAGCACGCGTGTTCAGGTTATGACTGAGTTCGCAGGATGTTATATGGCTTCTGAGAAAAATTAAGCGAGAATTGAGGGAATAATATTTCAACTTAAGCTTGTTGTCGTTTGGTATTCCCCTAAACATGCTTGTTGATTCAAGCAAAACCTGAGAGTTTACTGGGGTTGTTGACATGTTGTTATTAACGTTTGATTGAGGTCATTTCTGATATTTGCCTCTGCTCTATATGTTTTTACTGCAGTTTGGTATGAGAAGGAAATAGAAGCCTCAATTGTCTATGAAGCCATTAAAATCATGGAGATGGCTGATGAGGAGACGGAGTCCCGTCTCTGACGGGGTATGGCCTCTTTCTGTCTTTACTTCTTGTAACTTTTAATTGTAGACGTTTTGGGAGATAGATGTTATTTTACTTACCTGCCTCATATTCTTGAATAATATGGAAACTTTGGCTCCTAAATGTGTGATGCTGGTGCAGGGAAAATGTGGATTCAAGATGAGACAGCTGTCATTTATGGGCATTGCCTGTGTAGTTACATTGCTCGCAGTGTATAGGATTACAAATTACCAGTACCAGCAGACAGAGGTACAATGGCCCTGCTGGTTCTTTTTGTCATCTTTTATGAGGACCAATCTAGTTGAATTTGCCAGTGGCCTTTTTCTGGTCCAATTCACCTTTCTGATATTTACCTGTTCCGAAATTCTTCAAAGAGAACTTCTACAGTTGATCAGTAATTGAAAGAGCAGATCAACCGAACAGAAACAAATCATTCCTATATGCTAATCATTCAGTCCACATTTTACTCAGAATCTTCAATTTGAACCACCTGCTAGGGCTTAGAGATCTTCAATTGCTAGTTTTCAATCCCTAACTTCTTTTGTCAGTAGATCAGCATTAGGATTTTATCAGCTGCATGCTTATATTTGATTTATGTGAAGCCCTTTTTACTTCACGATATTTCTGATGCTAACATTTTGTCATTGTTATGGTAATTTGTCCCATTCTCAGATAGATGGGGAATTGCATCGCTCCAGCACTATAAAAGTAAGTGCTACAGTGTTAGTATCTGTCTTGTCAAGTCTACTTCTTGATTACCTCACTTTGTTTGCTCATAAACCTAGTAAATAGCTTCCTCAGTAGATCATATAAGTGAGATAACTCTTGATGTAGAAATTATTGAAATTGAAAAGAGCTAGATGATATGTGTTCCATATCTTCATTACCACTCTAAGGTGCTTCTTATATTCTGTTTTAGGGAACTCACTCGGCTTTCAGATCTTTGGATGAGCTGCCTCGTGGTATAATACAACCTAGGTCGGATTTGGAGCTAAGGCCTCTATGGTCAAGAAGTAGTTCACGGCTAAAGGTTAGTTTCTGATCCTACATCTGTTTCTATCGTCCTTTTCCGTATGTACATTTCTGGCTGTACAAGAACTGTTTGATAACTTTTGAAATATCAGTAGACTTAATCTGCCAGAATTTTACAAGTCACTTGTGTCGGATAAATTTTTCCTTTGACATGTGGTGGCTATTGAATTACAGGTCAATGGTTTTAGCAACTGTAACTTGCTGGCAATGCCCGTTGGTATTAAGCAAAAGCCTAATGTCAATGCTACTGTGCAAAAGGTAATACATCTTTGCTTTTTGTTATTCAATAGACTATCAAGAGAAGTTCTTCCCCTAATTTCATTAACTTCAGTTTCTTGCAGAGAATTTTACAATTATTCTATTCCATTACGATGGCAACGTGGATGGGTGGTGGGATCTAGACTGGAGTAACAAGGCCATACACGTAGTTGCTCAGAACCAAACAAAGTGGTAAGTTTTGACCAGTAATAATTGCAGTTGTAACATATATGTCAATTCAATGGGTAGTTGTTCTGAGTTACCTTCTTTTGGTGGTGTTTTGATAACAGATCTTCTGGTGACCCAGAATGTTAATGAATGAATATCTAGGGGACCTAAAAACAAGGGTTAATGTCCTTTTTAGTCCTTAGGTTTTGGGGCGGTACTCTTTTTAATCCCTAGGTTTTATTTTTGTTCAAAACAGTCCCTAGGTTATTTACGTTTGTCTTTTTAGTCCTTCCGTCCAATTCCGTCACTCCCGAGCCCAGTCAGCTAACGGTGTGACACGTCACACCCAATAGAATATTGACACGTGTACCAACTTTTAAAAAAATAATAAAAATGTCCACATGGACAAAACTAAAAAAAAAAAAAAACGGGAGAGGCACCCCCGTGGCCACCACCGAACGGGGGTGGCCGGGGGCACTCACCCCGGCGACGGGGAGCCCAGCGTTTTTTTTTTTTTTTTTTAAGTTTTGTCCATGTGGACATTTTTATTATTTTTTAAAAAGTTGGTACACGTGTCAATATTCTATTGGGTGTGACGTGTCACACTGTTAGCTGACTGGGCTCGGGAGTGATGGAATTGGACGGAAGGACTAAAAAGACAAACGTAAATAACCTAGGGACTGTTTTGAACAAAAATAAAACCTAGGGACTAAAAAGAGTACCGCCCCAAAACCTAGGGACTAAAAAGGACATTAACCCTGAAAACAATGAACCTCTAAGGTTATGAGGGTAGTGCAGGAGTTTAGCAAAATTCCTTGCTCAGTTGGCTTTCTATATAATCCAAGCTTAATTCTGGAGCTGGCCCCAACTTGTGGTTTTTGTGTCTTTAACTTTCTTTAAATCATAGTCTTTTTTCATGGCTTTAGAGTTGAGGTCTGTCTGAGTTCTGGGGGTTGGAATGTGGCTTAGAGCATCATATTTGTATGAATCTTACACTGGTTCCAAGTGCACTTGGAAAATTGCGAATCCAACTATTGCTGTTACTCAAATGCGTGCTAATGTTATTCCTGCTGTATCTGTTGGTTGTTTTTATTTTTTTCCCCTCAGGTGGTTTGCAAAGCGCTTTCTACATCCGGATGTGGTGTCCATATATGATTATGTCTTTCTTTGGGATGAGGATTTGGGGGTTAAGCATTTTAACCCAGGAAGGTACACTTAACGGGCTACTGGCATATCTTGTGCCTGTGCTACTTTGAACTTGTCTGCCTCTGAAACTATAGCATTGTCTAGATCTTAGAGTGTCAAGTGTAAAGATTCTTACATTAATGGTGTTGGACCTGCAAACATATGCTTCAGTTAAAAGTAATGATCTTGATGGTGCTGAACTTTCTATTTTTTCTGAGAAAAATAGCAGAGCTGGGGCAATCTGGATCATGTTATCCTTCTTTGTCTAGGCTATTTTTGGCAGTAGCCAAGTTGATCATATATATAGTTAAACAGTTAGTAGGGATGGTCCAAAATATCTTTTGATCTGTTCTTTCAATTTTTTGTTTTGTTAAGAGGTGGTAAGGCAGATATTTTCTGTCTTGTTTTGATTAAAAATTTTAGTACCTTGATTGCTGTCCTGTTCAATTATCTAGCACTCGAAAATTTACAAGGAAGAAAATTAACTACGTGATTTTCGAATTACTGCAGCTGAACCTATTAAACCATTCAATGTCGTACAATAATTTGGAGAGTATATTTGTTTGAATAATGTTGCTTAGGAAACCATCCTTATTTTGACAGTGCGGATGGGAATATAACTGTTGAGTCATGATTTATAGTTGTGATCAATGAGGTATTATCTAGTACTTATTTGCAGGCTCACGTTCTTTTTCTTGTTTGGGGGTAAGTTTAGGATTGTATTCTCTCCATAGAGAACAACTGATTTCGGATATTCTTATCAGGTACCTGGCTATTGTGAAAAAAGAAGGACTGGAGATATCTCAGCCAGCTTTGGACCCAAATTCAACAGATATACATCATAGAATTACTATTCGTGCTAGGACAAAGAAGTTTCATAGGTATATGAGTGGTTTTTATAAGATCTGTATATGAGAATCTACATTCAGAGTCTTGTAATGCTTATGGAAAATTTTACTGCTTTATACAGGAGAGTCTATGACCGCAGAGGTAGTGTGAAGTGTTCAGATTCCAGTGAGGGGCCACCATGCACTGGGTAAGTTATCTTATAGGTGCACTGGGTACTGAATACCACTGAATGATGCTTATTCTGGAACTTTTTTTTCGCCTCCGTCATCAAGGAGGTAATAACAAAACTTGGTATCCATAAAATCTCCCTACTTTAGTATGTAGTTCCATGATATTGGATTAAAAGGGGATAGATGATTGGTTTGAGTTCTCCTTCTCAAGGGAATAACACATATTCAACTCCATCATTCCTCCTTAACTCATTATTCGAAAAATGGGAAGCCATGAAGGCTGTGCCCTAGCAGATCCTGCCGATAAGTTTCTCATTGTTCATCAAACATAACCAATGTTATTATGATGATTAAAAAGCAGTGTCTGTTGATAGGCTGGAAGCTTCTCTCCTAGCAGCTTTGCTTGATTCCTTGCAGATCAGAAGAATACAGAGTGCCGAATGGCATGTCCTCTGATGTTAGGATAGTGATACAGCACTTGAATCTTTCACATGTCAATCTCATCTTTGTGCTTTCCTGGTTTCTTTGAATGAATTACTTTCATTTTCTTTGAATGAATTACTTTCGTACTGCCCTTTTGAAAAAGTTAAAACAGTTAGGTTCATCTCTTGACAATATGGAGAAAGATGACCCTATCTCCGAGTTAAACTGCCTTAGGTTCAAGTCCTTTAAGCATCTTGACCCATTTGACGAAAACCTTTTTTTTCCATTTAATAATAGGTGAGAAGAACTCTCATTTGGATTGTGTATATTTTATTTGTAGATTTGTTGAAGGCATGGCTCCGGTGTTCTCAAGATCTGCCTGGCATTGCACATGGCATCTTATACAGGTAGCTTATAGATGTGATATAATTAGAAATACTGTAATTAAGCAAATATCTTGGAGAAGTTATCCAAGCAAATATGGCCCATGTTTTGGGATTTTTGTCGTGCACTTGCCTTTTGTCTTTATATTTAATTAAAATCTTTGTCCAAATAGCTGTTATCTATTCTAGGCAGGAGCTGATCTCAGGCGTTTCATACAACACCAAGTGGATTTACCAACTAAACCTGCTATCTTCTTTCAATACATATAAACAACTTAGTCCAATCAAGGCATTTACATGTTTTAAGATTAGTTTTTAGTTTTTTGCTTCTGGTTCAAGGTTTTCATCTGCTGTGAGGACTTAGGTAAAGTGAGTCCTTGTTGTTTTTCAATTTTCTGCATTTAACTTCTTTGTGGAGTGGTTGTCTTTATGTAGTGTTTGGCCAGCAGTACTATTACAGCAACTAACAGTTTTTTCGGTATACAAAATTGATCACACAGTTGCTTTTCTTTTGTTCAGAATGACCTTGTCCACGGATGGGGAATGGATATGAAACTTGGGTATTGTGCTCAGGTGAGATTAACTTGGATATTTCTGGAAGAAGTATAGGACCTCTCATGTACAAATCAATTAGTCAGTTATGCTAGTTTATTTGATAACAACTTAGCAGTGTGTTTTAATGTCTTAAGTCTGTGTTACAGCTAGTAACCGCTAATTTCAGCTTATGAGAACAAGTTACCTTTCTACAATTCTTTGAGATCTCCATTTAGCTTGCTTATATATTCTGCATTAATGCTTTAAAGCCTGCTCATGATAACTATGTAATTGATCGTTCTATCTACTTGCTTTTCTGAGGCATAATTGTGGCTACAAAATTTGTGGTCAATACTGCAACTTGAAGTTAAATTTTCGGAGATCACCCCCCACATCCACACACAAACACACTCAAAAACAAAAAGTTATAAGGGTGATATGTTGAATGGAAGAGTAAAGGAACTACTGTACCTAGCGACACAGGTTATCATCATACAGTCAGCAACCAAAGCAGAATCTAAGCTCTCTCCACCTTTTTTTATTTGTGTGTGCTCTTGCTGTAGAAGTTATCCCCTGAAGTCATTGCTAACAACCCCCTCTATCTTAAACCAATGTCCAGCATAGTGTGACCAACAACATACTTACGTGCTATCCTGTTAGTTTTCTAATGTACTAATCTACTTGGTGGTGAGCTTCCTTCTTCACTAATGGCTTTGCGGTGAAAGAACTAAATGAGTATAATGCTGCATTTCTTGTTTTATGAGCGTACCAGAGTCCCCCATCCTATTTTCTCTCTTATATGTTTGAGCTGAAGTTGCCATCTCTGCTTTCTGCAGTCATCTCTATGATTTATGTGAAGAGGTTTACTTAAACCTCTCACTAAATCAAGGAAGTACTGGCATCTGGATGTAAAAATACCTCTTTAACTTCTTGGGGAAATTACGTTTGGCACCCTTTTAACTTCCACGTCGTTTGCAATTTGCACTTTAAACTACAAAAGTTGACAAATTGCACGCTAAACTACCAATAGGTTTACACTTTGCACCCCGTTATAATTGGACCATTAAAATTGTGCCATGTGTCTCTTTTTTTAATATTGATTTTAAAAATGAGATCTTATCTAGGGGTGCAAAGTGCAAACCTATTGGTAGTTTGGAGTGAAAATTGCAAAATGAGTGGTAGTTAGAGCATGCAAAGTGTAATTTCCCCCAACTTTTTATATCTTGCTCCTAGAGATGTAAGACAGTTTGCTTGAAATGATCTTAATAAGTTAATAGATTATTTTACGAGTTTACGAGAACTAATAAACAACTGGTGTCAGGCCTATTCTACATATGCTTAATGACTGACTTCATTTTTTTTTTACTTCTGCCTATCTGCTACATTAAAATAGTTGTCACGACACAAAATGTTTGGTATCTGTTGATAATAGATTAATTCGCTTTTGGCAGGGGGACCGCACTAGGAATGTGGGAGTCGTGGATAGTGAATACGTTGTTCATGAGGGCATACAAAGCTTGGGTGGGAGTAGGCCAGCAGCAAAAAAGGTTATTTGCGTTGTCTTTTCCTCGTTGGTCAAAGTGATTTGGATTTAAAACTCTACCTTTTCCTTTATTTTATTTCAAGCGTGGATATTAGTTGTCATTCACTGAAGCCTTTTTCAAGACTTCTATTCAACATTCAGGAAACATATGGAATCCCCCACTGGCAAATTGGGGACCAAGTGCAAAAATTAAATACAATTGAGTCTCAAACTTTTTGACATGTTCTGTGGTTTATCTATTCAACATTGTACTTGTTCACTGGCCTTTCATCTGGAAAACTATATTGGCCTGAATCCAAACTTGGCTTATTTGCTGATCTCACCGGCTAAACTTGGCAACCAATATTTTCTACTTATAAGTTAATAGTTTGTTTTGACTTATCAAATTTCTGGAGATTTTCTACCCTTTTTTCCCGAATGCTACATTTACTTTGTTTTTTTTTTTTTGTTTTTTTTTTTTATGTTTCTCCGTTTATTTACAAAACTAGAACAAACGTAAAAGGTCAAGAGAAAGAGGTTACCAGAGGTGGAGGTTCACACTCCCCACACTCCTCTACTCCATCCCAACCCAGGAGATGGGATGAGTCACCCACTCTGCAGCACCCCGCACGATATAGTTGGGTTGGTCAGAGTCGGATTTGGAGTCCATAGAGCTGACTCCGACGTACATTTAAAAACTTATATTTGTCCCCTTTAAATGACACGGTGTTTGGGCCTTTTGAATCCAAAAAAAAAAACATACAAAGTGCTTAAATCTATTAAGAAAAAAATTATTATTTCGGCCGGTGGCCTAACAAAAATTTTGGACTGCGTAGGCCCGACTACGACTGATTGGAGTAGGTGTTGGCTTACACTTAGTCAGTGAACACCCCTACTCCATGCCGCCTCTGCTCGGGGAGAGTGGATTTCTCCCAACGTCTGTGTCATCGTGTACATTCAAACCCTGTGTCAACCTCTTATTTTTAAGAAAAAGAGTATACTATATTCCAAATTGGTTTTATACTTAATCAAGCTAAATGCTGGATTCAGGAAACCAGTTTCAGGTGTGGTTTTGAGCATGAAAACTTAAACCAGAATTGAAACCTGTAAGTACGTCTGAAGTGGATTTGGTGTCAATTGGTCTTTAAAAATTTATTATTTACCGATATGTGAACCATTTAATTTCTCACAACGCCCTATTATTATCACTACTTTACTTGGGGCCTTCACAAACTTAATTTAACTATATTAGCTGGGTACGATAATGTTGTTGAAACAACAATGTTGTGTCCTCATTAACAACATCACCGTGATATTGTAAATTTCTGCATATTTATTTGTTTCCAGTGAGTGGAATAGTTTGATGGCAAAGGAGATTTTATCTGTATTTGTTGTTGTTGCTCATAAAATTTTTTGTTGCAGATCTCGAGACGTGAAGAGTTGACTAGGGTAAGATTTCTTTCAAACAGCATATTACTGTTCCCTTCGCCCATATAACTGGATTATCTTTTGGGGTGACAATACTTAGATTCACCATTTTTCTGCCAATTTTCGTTCTTGATTTTCAGAGACGTGCTCCAGCATTTGATGTGCGAACTGAGGTAAGAGTTGCAATACTCTACTCTGCTTTCCTCTAGAATAGGGCCCTTCTATTCTGCTGACCACATGTTGCCTACTGGAAGCAGATACTTCATGACAACACAGGAAATAATTCACTCTACAGATATCAAAGGAATAGTCTGGACTAGGATTCAAATTCCATTAAATAATGCAATCGCGATATGACGTAAATAATGCTTTAACATACTGCACTGGAATTTTAATGGCTTAGTAGGTATTTGGCAATTGTGTAATTTTCTCCAGACATCATGTGGATTAGTAGAACATTAGTTTGAACTTTTGTGTAATCAGGCAGCTTGTTATCAGATATAAGGAGTCTGCCCCCATTTAAAGTCCAACAAGTAGCTGGAGTTCACATCTAAACGATATGCAAAATCTATTGACTGTTGTAAATGGCATTAGGTGGGCAAGTCTTTCTTTTTCACCCATAATCTGATGAACTGATTGTTTTTCATATCCATGATGGATTAAGCAGATTAGGAGGCAATCGACATGGGAGCTTCAAGTCTTCAAAGAGCGTTGGAACAAAGCTGTTGAGGAGGACAGGAAGTGGATTGATCCATTTAAGAAAGAGAAAATCCACAGAAAGCAAAAAGGGAGGCTCCGCATGTGAACCGCCTGAGATACTTGGATATGGTCGTTTGGCTTCATCCACACACATCCACTCTTCAATACTTAGTAATTTAGTTCGTGTAGGGCTTAGTAAATTTTCATATTAAATTTCATTATTTGAACAGTCACAAATTTCTTCTTCAAATCCAGATTTTGCCCCTTGTATCTAGTTCTAGCTGTTTCTTTCCCCCTAGTTCATGTTAGTTAACATTTTGGTGTAATCAAAGGTGTACTGATCCCCTCTAATATAAATGACCAACGAGTCATTTTGGAGGTAATGGTTCAACATGTCATATAAGACGGTCTCCTGTGTTGATGGTTTTGTTGGACCAGATGTCCCTGATCCTTATACATGTACTATTATACTTTTTAACAGCAATGCCATGTATATAGCAGGTAGCTTGAAGAGCTTGGAAACCCCATCCAAATTTTTGCTTCTTCATGCGGTTCAACCCCACTATTATGCCTTGCTGAACTGCAACTACTATGGTCTGGTCAAGGCAGCTAGTGTTAAAACCTGTAGATTTTGCCAATGGTCTGTAAGGTGTTCTCTGCTCTCTCTTTGTTTTTGGGGTCTGTTTATATAGACCAGTCTGGTCATCCATAGTTTCCAACAAAAAGAAAAAGAATAAGCAGAATTATCTTCGTGGAAGTGCATCTCTTTTGTTTCCAAATGTTTGTATGCATCAATTACATTCTGACATTAGTTAAAGAATAGGCGAATCTTAGGAGTTATTTTGTGATAAGGCTACAAATGATCACCCTATATATCCTTTACTATATTGTCTCTATATACAGGCTGGATTGCTGAAATGTTTCGTTAAGGCATACCTTCTCGTCATAGGAAACAAATTAAAAGAGAACCTCCGTCCTCAAACACTCCGTGAATAAGTTCCAAACCTAAAACTTTAGAAGCTAGTAAGCGGACTAAGATGCATTTCGATGGTCTAATTTGTAAAACAATAGATTTGTGTGAATCTTTATTTAATGTTGTTGGTATTAATTCTCGTAGTTTCTGAATTGAATAGTTGAACACGAAATAGGATAGGACCAACCTGTATAGATAGTTTCAGATAAATATGCCCGTAATGTATTTGCAGGCAAAACCGGAGGGAGATGCTAACGTTGTTCTAGAACACCGCCTTTGGTCAACTTGTCCAAATTCTACGTCTTTAACGCCGGCAGTCAACATCATAGTTAGGAATAACTATTCGAATTTGAATGAGATTCTTGGAGGAGAGATTTTAGAAATCTCGGTTAGGCTAAAAATACTTGGGAAAGCATGTATTATATTTTGGTTCAGATCAGGCAGTTCTGGCCTGCTTCCAACAGATGTGTTTCTTCGTCGCATTTATTGGAGTAAACGCTCGCATCTTCTGTTGTCATTGGGTTAAGTCCAACTAACATCTTAACTATTTGTTAATTTCAAAGCCAACCCTTTTCTTTGTCTTTCGTTTGCTACGAAGGGTTATTATAATCCTCATCAAATTATGTAAGAATCCTACATATAATTTAAACTTAAACAATCTGGCCACTAAAAAAGGGTTAACATCTTAACTATTTGTTAATTTCAAAGCCAACCCTTGTCTCTGTCTTTCATTTGCTACGAAGGGTTATTATAATCCTCATCAAATTATGTAAGAATCCTACATATAATTTAAACTTAAACAATCTGGCCACTAAAAAAGGGTTTGGTTACCTGGATAACATATTTTTTAATATCCAAACTTATAAAATTCTATATATAAATATATGATATAATTTTTCTGTATATCCCATGCGTCCTTTGACTTAGATTAAATTTTTATATTTGTACAAAAATTAAATTTTTAATTTGATTATACAGATTCTTTCATATTTCTCAACTTTATATTTCCTGCGTGACAAAGTAATTACTATGAACTTTTCAATCCTAAGACCTTTAATAAGATAATTGCTCGATTTGTATAAGACAAGAGATAGATAATATAAATTTTAAAATTATACGTAAATTAACATATACTTTTGTTTAATTATCCGGAGAGCAGGTTGGATTTATGACCTTTTATCTGATTTAAATAAAGGGTGTCCATATTTTATGTAGGGTACATGGACTTACCGTGAAATCTTAGTTCATAATATCGTTCCCCCAAGTCTATCGCAGTTCCTCCTATTTCCTTTCCAAACCGTATAAGCTGACCGAAGACGAGTATGCCTTTACTTTTCTTCTCTCCAGAATTTCTTCTTCTTCTTGTTCTTTGGTTTCTGCGAGAAACAGACAAAAAGTAGCCCAATTGCTTTGTCTTTGAAGTTTTTTTGCTGTCTTTTTCTGTACGGTTTCCAAGTTTTCAGATTTTCTGAGCTTTTTCTCTGCGAAGACTGTCCCTCCTCCTCGTGCTACTTCCATGGCCGGGCGTTACGAGAAAAACCCTTTCGACGAAGAAGACGAAGTGAATCCCTTTTCTGTGAGTCCTTTCTCAGCTTAAGATGTAGTCTCTCCATTGGCACTATTTTCTTCTTCTTTTTTGGGTGGGGGGTGGTGGCAATAACGAGAACTTTGATTTTCAGGTGAGTGAATTTGAGCATGTTTCCTTATTAATGAATGCAAGAAGTGATGGTGATCCATTTACGTTGGAAAAATTATTGGGTGTATTGGGGTTTTTGCGGGGAGATTGTGTATGTTTGGGGAGTGCTCAGTTCGTTTGACTTTTGAGTTTGAGGTTGATTGTTGTTTTCTTTGGTTCACTTGATTTTGGGATCAAGTTTCTGTGCGGAATTGCTTTTTGTTTTCGTCATTTTGGACCTTGCGTTGCCGCAAAAAGTTGTATTCTGGCCTCAAGTCATGATGTTTTGTTGAATCAGAAAGTTGATGTTTTTACTCGAGTGTTTCAGTTTCTAATCTCTGTACCAACTATGTTAAGTAGTTTATGAAGGTTTCTACTGGGTTTAGTCTTTATAATTGAAGAATTTGAAAAGTGGGGGATTTTTTTTTCTTTGGGGTTTAGTAGATTGATCATTCCGGCGATGGGTTTTCCCTTCAGTTGTTCTTTCGGGGTCTATAGTACTGGATTTTTGGTGTCATATTTAATATCTGGATCAAAGGGACAGAAAGGTGATTCCTACCATTTAATCCTTCTATTTTTTTGGCTGTTCAACTAGTTGCTTTTGTACATGCTTGAAAATGGCTTGGATGCTTCAAGTACCTTGGTGTGCACTAGACATTGCATCGATTAACAAAGGTGACCGGATGCATTTTGGTTCGATGCGTTTATTTGTTACATTCTAGGCGAGAGGATTTGTTTCATCTAGACATGACGTTAATTTATTGGTAATAGTAGTTAATATAGGTCCTATTTGCAAACCAAAATTTTATGGAAATTTTGGGAATGTTGTAAAAATTTAGGTGAATTAGAGTTTTATTGAATTTTGAGAGAAAGTAGTGAAAAAGTAGAATTGTATGGGAGTTGGTGAAAAAGTGAAGAGAGATTATTTGAGTGAATTTTTATGTTTATTGTACTGAAAATAGATTATTTGATGGGGAGTGAGAGATTATTTGAAACTATTTTATTATTATTTTCTTGACCAAAATCTTGGAATTGAGTTTGGCCAAAATTTCGGTTCGCAAACATGACCATTTCCTTAATTTCGAATGTACAATCCAGGAATTTGCCTGTGATTTTTTCAATTGATATTTCTATAAAGTTGAATGTTTCTACTGCTGTTTATTCTGTCCAGTGTCCTAAAGCTTTTTAGTATAGACAAGTTGGACAACCGGGTGCACTTATGCCTCACATGCGCCCACACCCATACTGATGTCTTTTCTGACTTTAAGTTTTGAATTACTATCGATCTTTACATCCTTTCCTCTATGAACTTTTAATGATATATTTTCTTTCTTTGTGCCAAATATGGTTTATTATGTTCTGGAGTCTGGACATACACTTTATGCAACTTCTCACCAATATGATATTTACCAGCAGGATCAAGGTGTTAGAGGAAAGGCCTCAGGGCAGTCAAACTATGGTGGGGGTGCATTTTACACAATAGTACGCATCTTTTCGCTTTCTAGCTGTCTTGGGAAGCTTGTTACTCCCCCCCCCCCCCCGTCTTTCGGATTGACAATATATATTATCATATTGAGAAGAGCTTCATTGTTGGAAGTTGTTCTTTTTCTTTTTCCCCAGAGTGTTTGGTGTTTGGAGTTCTACATTCTACTAGTAATAAAAATCTAACCAGGTCAAAATATCAAAGCTTTCATGCTGCAAGAAGTCTACCTAAATGGATTCTGTCTTGCTTTTTAACGATCGTAATAGTCATCTGGCATAATGCTTGCGCCACATTGTTCCACTTCTGATGAGTCAAAGGCATGGCCAGAGGTGATATTATGCTACAACAGCATCTTTGTCAATAAGTATGAATATCTTTTCCATCACTTTCAGTGGGCACTATCCTCGCAATGGGCAAAGAGGGAAGAGGAAGAGGGTTTGTACTACTTGGCTATTGGGAAGTTGAAGTGAGGAGTTATTACTCTGCCAACTCTTTGTTACGTAACAGTTTCTGCAGAGAAGTGGCTGAAATATGCACTAAGTTGTGTGTTTTGTCATAAATCTCACCAGACTATGGAAAGCTTTATGAGTATGCTGTCTTGTTGTAATTTTCTTTTTAATTTTCTAACTCTATGGTTGTGTACAGTGTCATATCTTATGTGCTTAGTCTGTTGATTTTATTTATCTAGCTGTCTTTTAAAATCTAGGGTTACGCTGCCCTCCTTAGCGTCCCCTCCCCAACTCCCTCTCAGTGCCTTATGTTACTCCTTATTGAACTCTTGGACGTCCTGTAATATTGATTAGAATCCTACTGCGAACGCGAGGCTTTCGCCTCTTCCTCCTGAACGTGCCGGTTTTTATGGCCATGATGCAACAACTGACATACCCATTGACACAGCTACAGGGGGAAGAGGTTTTAAGGTTATTGAATACCTGAGTCCATCTCTCTCTCTCTCCCCCCCTCCTCCCTCCCTTTTTTAATATGGTTAAATAATTGATATTGATTTTAATTTCTACTATCTTTTCCAAATTAGGATCTCCAAAAGAAAGAGAAGGAACTCCAAGCTAGGGAGGCTGAACTGAGAAGGCGGGAGCAGGTATGCATTGGACGAATTCAAAGTTTGGAATTAATTTATTTCTGAAAGAACATTGACCTAACTAGTGGGATTCTTGTTTTTAAATCTGCCAACAGACAGGGCTTGTCAATTAGTTGTAGGTTCAATGCACTTAATTAAGTTATAGTGATTTGAGATTACGTATACCTATGCATGCACTTAAGTATGCTTCTTATACAACATTTCCCTGTACAGTTTGAATCCATAGTGAGATTAAAATATATGGAATTTGCAGATTAGTAAACTGAGGTTGTAGTCATGAGTCATAGAAAGGCAATCCAATTAGGCATGAGCATGAGTTAAAAACCATTATGCGCTGTTTGATTGAAAATCTTAGTGCTTCACGTTTTTGTTGTTTTGTGTTATCTCCATGAGTTTCACCCGTCAGCTTTTTTGATGCTATGCAGGAAGTGAGACGGAAAGAAGATGCTGCTGCACGAGGTAATTTGCTCTGCCTGTTTATATTTCCACTTCTGCGTTTCTGGGCCAGGGGAAATTGGTCCTTTGTTTTGCCATTTGCCTATTTGCTTTTTCATTTGCCTATATGTTATGTTTGTCTTTCAACCTGGAGTGACTGCTGTGTTTGTAGTTTCATTCAAAGCTGGTTCGCATTGAATTCAATCTTTGATTGACCATATCAAGTGAACTAATCCTCTTTATTTTGTTATCTGCATTCTCCAGTGATGTTTTCAATTGTGGAATACACCATGTCCAGTTCTAATTCCTCGAGAACTTATTCTTCCTCTTTAGTGTTGCCATATGACTTATAGTTTTAGTTCTCCCTTTTGTCTTCAGCTGGCATTGTTCTTGAAGAGAAGAATTGGCCTCCCTTTTTTCCACTTATCCATCACGATATTGCGAATGAAACACCAATTCATCTGCAGAAATTGCAGTATACTGCATTTTCAACATTCTTAGGTATGTCAGTCTCTCCTGTTATTATTTTTATTGCTTTTATCTCCCTTTTGTAAAATCATTTTAATTCAACTGGTTTAGTGCACAATTGATTTATGCAACTAGTATATGTTAGCTTCGTTGGCGTACTGTTATATTTATTTATCATAGTTGGAAAAACATATATTTGAAGATGTAGATGCCATGCGTCTTAAGGCATAATTTGAACATGAAGCATCAACAAGATTTTAAAATTATTTTTGATAGACTTCAAGACTGAAATTAAATAGCCTGATTTCAGCCAGTGTAGGGAAAGTGTTGGCAATGGCAATCCAATTTTCTGGAATTGGAATGGGAAAAGAAGTGGACACACCTGAAAGGAAATCCCTCTCAAGACCCAAGTGTTGCTTAAAACCACCCTTGTTGTCTTTCTTGGATTCTGGGAAGAAAGAAAGACTAGTCACTTTAACTTGCCTTCCTAGCTGTACTTGCCTATAGGGGGACAGGATTATGGTCTTCTTGTTTGGCTAAATAGTCCTCTCCAAACTTTACTCTTGGGTAAGAACTGGGCTTGGTAGCCTCATAATAAGTTTGGTGCTTGTTAACTGGATGATTACAATTCAAAAGAACACAAGGTACAGAGGTGATAAATTGGTTGTGTTTGTCTCCATGAATTAGAGCATAAACCTGGCTGGTTTGAATTAATCTTTTCTTGTCAAGTCAATGGCAGGACCTGCCACAAGATCTTTCCATCTTTTCTTTCGCATTGTGTAATCCTGAAGTTTTGATTTTTGATGTTGTGGTTTTAAGATAGAGTGCATTTCAGGGTTGTATATTTTATTAAGATTGATCTGGGTCACTGAAGGTGTTTGACATTAGTGATGGATGGTTATGTCACTCAGGAGTGGTTCTGTGCCTTACATGGAATGTCTTGGCTGTTACTATAGCTTGGATTCAGGGAGAAGGTGAGTACACAAATATGTTCTACATCTTTGTGTGATATGTTGAGACTTCGCTATGGATCTAATACCTTAAATGCTGTGAATCCTGATGGTACTTTCTTTTTTTGGATGTAGGGGTAAAAATTTGGTTCCTAGCCATTATCTACTTCATAGCTGGGGTTCCGGGAGCCTATGTGTTGTGGTATCGGCCTCTTTATCGTGCATTTAGGTACTTATTTTCCATAACTTACTAATCTTAGGCTGTTCATATATGTAGAATTGCTTCTTATGTGGTGAAGTATTTCTGTAAAGGTTGGGCATCATGTGAGACTTCGTTGTTGTGGGGAAACCTCTCTATTAAATATGATAGTATCTGATTATCTCCATAACTATGTGACTGCGATTTATGTTTCTCCTAAATCGATTCAGACCACATGTTGTGATGACAAAAAATGTTGATGCCATGTGGCTACCATTTAACAATGCATCTGAACCAAAAAAAAAAAAAAGTAGACCAAAGAAACACATCTTCATTTTGAAGCCTGTATAACTGTTTATTTGCTGAATATTGTCTGAAGACTCCTTTATTTCTCTTGCAGGAAAGAAAGTGCCATGAACTTTGGATGGTATTTCCTGTTTTATTCGGTAATTATTATATTCGTTACTCCTCCCTCCCCCCCCCCCCCCCGAAATACTCCTTAATCGGTTCTTCTCTTTATTTTAAGGATCGAAAGACACCTTTTCCTTATTCTCTTTTCTTCTGCCCACAGGTCCACATTTGCTTCTGCGTCGTAGCTGCAGTCGCTCCTCCTATATTTTTCCAAGGAAAATCTTTCACGTATGTTCCATTAAAAATTCCAAGTTTTCGATTTGAGAAAGATCACTGATATTTCTTTCGTTTGGAGCGGAACAACTGCAAGGATATGTGGTGCTTAGTTGCAGTTCCCTTTTGGCTTTTTCATGCATTTTTTTTGCCCTTTCACATTTTTAAAACAATAAAATGGTTGATTGTGTTGCCTTTGGCAATGCTGATGGAGACGCATGTATGCAGTGAAACATTCTTTCTGTAAAAGAGGTTTCAAATATCTATCCTCACTGCTGATGGTTCTATTTTTTGTGTCTTTTGAACAGAGGCATTCTGTCTGCAATAGACGTCGTGGGTAACCATTCTTTGGCTGGGGTAAGCATATGCGTATGGCACAATCTCTTTTGTAATGGCACATTGTTCAATTTATAAGGGTTGGGATTGGGCAGTTCGTTAACGGGACTTTCCTGTGTTTTTTTTTTGTGTGGTCAAGTGAGTTGTTTCTTCTATTCATTGACGCTTGATTATAGTTTATTTTTATTTATTTTGCCTGTAGATCTTCTACTTCATCGGATTTGGACTTTTCTGCCTTGAAACATTAGTCAGCATCTGGGTTCTTCAGGTCAGACTTATATACCACCATTGGCCTGCAGAAAATGACATGCGCGTTCCATGGGTGACCCATGGTATAGTTCTTATTTTCTTCTCATATGATCTTTTTCTCTCATTTCTTTTTCAGCAAGTGTACATGTACTTCCGAGGCAGTGGCAGAGCTGCTGAGATGAGGCAACAGGCTGCAAGAGGAGTTATGAGGGCAGCAATATGATACCCACCGAGTGGCAAATAGCGAGATGTTAACATCGTGTATCGACCTAGATTGTATATGCTCTTGGCCACATAAATGAGGATAAAGATACGGATGTGTTGAGTTTGCTTTTACTTGCACCCTGTTTTATATCTTGTTGACTGCTACCTTTTGTCGATGTAATTTACTGGAGTATTGTTGGAGGACACTATGATAAACATGTTACAATCATTTCTGTATTGAAATTGATCCCATCTTATCTGCTTCGTGTTCATTCTAAATCTACCAACTTATACACTCTTGGAGCAATCATAGCACTTACCCCCTTACCTTCATGCATAGGAATTCTTTCAGATCTGGGTGCTTTGTAAGATAACGTTTTTTGGTCGCCGAGTGGATCAAAGATGTGTTCAACTTGCTTGGTTGATTTCTAATGATATGAATGTCCTCTCCCCCCCCCCCTCCTTTGGGGAAATAGTAAACGAACAGCAACACCAATCCACCAGCTCAACCCAATACGCAGTGTTAGGCATGAGACGCCTTCCTTCACACGGAAAATGTCAGAATGTTAGTTTCAAGCTAAGGATGTAGCCCGGCATAGACTTCCGTTTCTGGTTCCTCCGAGCGCAAGTGCCATCAGTTTTAATGCTTCGAGCTCTTTCAAATATTTAGTTAGAATCTGACTTTTTACGAGCAACACTAACTCTTATTGACGTATCCACTGTCTAGTGGTATGTTAATCTAGTTGGGCTCTCGTGGATTCTGATATCCGACTCTACGTTAAAGCACATACCCCTGCACTGCGTTTTTACCTTTTTGTTGCCATTTTTAAGTTTCGTTCCATTCACCGGACTAATGCTCTCTCCGGCACGATAATTTTTACCGAAAGAATTCCTGTTCAGAAACAACTCTTGAAAGCAACATTTAAGTACGAAAAAGTTCCAAGTCCACGCATAAATGCACCCCAAGTCCACAACACCCATATTTTCATTGTACAGATCATACAAAGCATTAACCACCTTGTTGAGCCACTGCATATTCTTCGATTTTTTTTTTGTACTGCAGGAGTAACAAATTCCCACGTTCACAGAACCCGAAACTGAATTAAAGGGAAAAAAGGACCATCAACAGGACTCACGAACTCAAAAAAGAACAGAAAACAGATACTCTCTTACACCAAATATCAGATATATTTATATATATAGATAGATAGATAAATATAAGCACATATAAAACTACATCTCATACTTGTAGTTGTAGCTACTGATCACAGAAAACATTCCTGTCAAACTGGTTGTGTCTAAAACCGTCTAGCAATAAGCACTACACTTCTTCTTGCAATCCATGGTGCACCCGCCGCCGCCGCCGCCGCCTCCATAACCTTTCCCGGACTTGCTATAGGAAGAGAAGCACTTGGCTGGACATGTCAGCTTCTTGTTGTAACATGGACCCTTCTCTTTGCACACCACCGTGGGCCTTACCACCCCACCCTTAGAGGACCCTCCGCTAGGACCTCCGTACCCGGCTCCGTACCCTCCTCCGACACTGTTCCCCCACGGCCCCTTTCCGAACCCAGGTATGCCAAACCCGCCACCGGGACCAAAGTACCCGCCCATGCCACCATCGTTCCCACCACCCTTGTTGTTGTAGTTGCTGCTTTTGCCCTCGGACTTCTTGAGCTCGGCTGAGAAGGATCCGTCGGATCCTGGTCTGGTCGCAAGAGAGACTGAAGCTGTGATCAGCAAAATGGTCAAGAGAAAACCGGTTATGGGTCTCATTGTGTAGCTCTGTTAAGAGATATGAGTGAGCGTTTGAGTGCGATGAGGAGAAGTAGGAATCCTAGCGTGAAGGAATATTTAAGTGGGTTGAAAAGTGCATTTATGCGGAGGGTACTGGGCAGTTGAGGGAACCTCCATGAATGTGAGTAGGTTAGGTGCAATTATTACGCTCTCCTTTCTTCTCCTTTATGGCTATACACTACAAACTTTAAGCTGATGGTACATCAGGTTGGGACTGTTTGGTTTGCAAACCCTGGGTGACGTTCGTTTTGAAAGTTTTCGTAGGATTTGGAGAATTTTGTGAATTTATAGGTGATGATAAAGTTGTATCGGTGTCTGTATAAAAGGTGTTGAGGTGTAAAAAAGTAACGATGATGTTTAAAGTTGTTTGTTTTATATTTTAAATTTATTTATTTTTTTATTAAAAATAGAATATTTAAAAGATATTTTAAAAAAATAAAATAATCACAAAAGAAAAAATAACAATGAAATGCGCCGGAGACAAGCTGGGGACATGAGGGCAGGGGACTGTAGGCGAATCCTCCTCTTCTTTGGTTTTTTTGCCGAACATAGTGAAATAGGATTCAAATTCTCATTTTTTTTTTACGAAACCGAACATGCTCCTGCATATACATCTATGAGCTATTGGGTTCCTTTTGGTAGATGTTTAGGAGATGAGGTGAGTAATAGGTGAATGCTATGCAACCTAGAGATCATGGGCTACCCGCTGGCCTGGGTGCATGGTTAGTCGTTTTGGTTTCAGGGAGGAGAGGATTTTGTGCCTGAGGATTTTGAAAAATTTTTAGTATTGAGTTTAGTGTTGATATTGAATTTAGTGAAAAAGTGAAGAGATATAATTTTTTATATTTTTTTATGAGAGAGAGAGATTATATTGTAGTATTTTATTGTGAGTTGGTAAAATATTTTGTAAAATTTTTGGTGCAAACGCACCCTACTCCTCACCCTATAAAGCAATAATGATGCTTATGATGGGTGCCCGAGATTCTATGGTCCGGGTTTGAAGAATAATATCTTCATGATGTAAATCATATGGCTTTCAATTACAGGCAAAAGATTTGAATCTCATTTGTTCTTCTCTTTTTTCATTTAACTATTCCGGATAATTAAAACTGGATCTCGTACGCAATGAATTTTATTTTATTCTTCTGTTTTCCATTATACAGGTAATTACGAAGACAAAAACCAGAGTAATTATTATTTACATTATTTTTCTCATGGGGTCAGATTAGCCTTATCAAAATACATGCACCAACTTTGACTTTGTTCTTTGAAATACATAATTATAGAACCAAATACCTTTTAGCTTTAGTTTCCAAGCAAATCTTTGAGAAAAATACACTTTTCACTTGTAAACTAACGGGTATGATACATTACCCTAAATTATCAGTTTTGACACATTACACCCTTCAATTATCAATGTTAGACATTTTTTCACACTAAATTACTCACTTTGATACATTATTGTATCATTTAACTACCAATGTTATACACTTTGCACTCTCTTTCTGACAATAATACCACCGAAATTTAATGAATTGACAACAATATCTTCAATATATTCAAAGTGAGTAAAATGTATTATCGTCATTTTAGTCTAAAATTTTGATAGGGAGTTCAAAGTGTTTAAGATTGGTAGTTAGAGGGTGCAATGTCTCAAACATAGTAATTTATGGTTCAAAGTGTAAAACCTACTGTAGTTTGTGGGTGAAAATATATTTTCCCTCCAAATCTTTTCATTCTTTAAACAATCAAATTTAACTTTTTATTCTAAGTAAAAATTTATTTATTTGGACCTAATAAAGTATTGGATATAATTAAGGAGGGCTGAAATATAGTGGGGAAATGATTTTTTTTTAAGTTGCTGGAAGACTAAAGGTATTATATAGTGTTTTCTATAATTTTGTATTCCAATTAAATGTCATGTTCGATTGTAAAAGTATTCTAGAATACAAATGATTCATTAAATTTACAAAACGAACATCCAAAATCTCATACACAAATACCAATACATTTTAAACAATCTCTAACAAATTTTCACATAAACTCTAATACTTTTTTAAAAAAATTATAACAAATCTTCTTTCTATACTTTTTCATTTAACTCAAATATTTTTTTATTAAACAATTATATCAAATCATCTCTCTATACACCTTTTTACAAACTTTAAAAAACTTTAAATATTTTTAAAACCTTTTAGGAATCTTTATACAAAAACTTATAAAATCCCAATATGCATAAATACTGACAATTTTATCGAAATCTTAATTACTCTTCTCTTTTTTTTTTTTTTGAAAACCAACATCCTTCTTACTTTGTCCAGCTTCAGTGGCATCCATATGTGTTGCAACTCACATTGAATAGGGGGTTCGTAGGATCCCTCCTGCTCCCTGCACTTCTCTAAAATTCCAAGTCAAACTTCCTTTTCAGTTTTCTCCCACTCCCAGCTTCCTCTTTTGCTATGTCTGTGTCCATTGATTTATTTATGATGATTCCAGTCCATGCTCCACCAGAGCTATGTCATTGTAGGGGTTTTACCAAAGATTTATAAAATGCAAATTACTTTCTTGCAGTCAGGCTTTAATTATTCCTGATTGTTTTTTGAGGTTCTATCTTGCTGAACTATTGAATTTTCTAATATTTTGATAGAGTTCCTCCTAAAAAAGAAAAAGAAAAAAAATCAGTCTTATCTCAAGAAATATTAGAGGTAGTGAATGTGTCTTTTATCACATTCCCTTTCCTCCTTGACAATTTATCCATGGTGGGCAACTAAGGGACTCGATTCCCTCTTAAGAGGGAATTACCTAATGGATCCTAACAAGTCATTGGATGGATGACAACACATTAATGAATTCATCCAATGGTCTATATCTCATTTAAAGTTTTTTTTTCATTTTACATTTTTTTGAATGTTTTAATATAGACCATTGAGTGGATTCATTAACGTTTTGTCATCCATCCAATAACGTGTTATGATCCATTAAATAATTCCTCTCCCGGGGGAATCATTTCCCGGTAACCAGTTCTCTCCGTCTACTCGTGGATATTTATTGTCTCGCGACATAACTTTGGAACAAATTGTAATGCCTGTCATTATTACATCTTAAGAAAGTCAAATTGTCCTTCCATTTATATATGCATAGGCTGCCCAACCCAATAAAGAGCAATCCTTGACTTCCAAGTAGCTTGTGCAAAAGGATATCCCCCCACCCCCACCCACCTTCAGAAAATAGGGTTTATGCAGATCCATAGCCTCATTAATTCTTGCAAGTCATATCTTTTTGCCATTTCTTCATTTGTTTCCGCTTGCATCCCAACTGTCACGATTCTCCGCCATTAAATTTGCATGCCTCCTTTTAATGAGGAGGCAGTTTACTCAAATGTAGATGCCAAAACATCGGCACCTGCATGACCCATTTCTGAGCCACACATTGCTATTGATGTCGCGTCATGAATGATATTTTATCCGGATTGGATGCCACCTATATATTGTGTTTTTTTTTTTCCCAATTGAATCATCTAACGGTAAATTGGAGAAATCTTATCTTATCTATGTTGAATAGAAAGAAAAAAACTTATTAATTGTTACTATATATATATATATATATATATATATATATATATATATATGTATATCGGAATCCTCACAACTATGCCGTAATTGCTGGGATGCTGAATGAACCGGGTAAACCTTCCTAAAGGTCTTCAATTCAAAATAGTACTCAGAAGACAAAAATTCAAGATTAAAAAGTTGCTCAATCTAATCCGGTGATAATTTGTTCTAGTATGGAATGACCGTACGAGTGGAATCCTACTGCTCGACTAGAATTAGCCACAGAAGACTCGGGCAAACTGAGTAGAAGATTTTGTGTCCTCCATTATAGTTTTCGGCTCCTTAAATTTGCTGCTGGCCCTTTAGATCCTTCCTATTGTAACTTTTCTGCCGTAATTCTTTATCTGTTTGTTAAAAAAAGGAAAAAGAGAGTCGAATCTGGGATGGTACAGCTGATATTTGCTGCAAAATTTTTTTGTGACAGTCTGAAATTGGTCTTGGCTCAGCAAACGTGCCATTAACCCACCCAATTCAAAACCCCCTAAACCTTTTGATGTATCTAGCCCAAGCAAACTGGGGTACACTACAAGGCAACAAGCATGTATGATTCCCAACAGGCTTGCACCTGCTCGGCTCTGCTCCATTCCATCCTCGAAAGCTGTAGTTTTTTCCCTTTGGTCATGTCAGAATGTCTAGTGCTAATATGGACTCTCGTGAGCCTAGTGTCACATATTTGTTCGTGCTGTTTGAAACTTTTATGCGTGGGTATGCAAGAGCATGAACTTAACACGTCACAAATGTAAAGAGCTCGCACCAGAGGCTGTAGTAGCAATTAAACATGCAAGGTCAATTTCCGTATCCAGGTTTCTAAAATGACTGCAGGCTGAAGTATTCTAAATTTCTAACCACTATTTCCCAGGGAAATATGTCTTTCATGAAGAATCAACCACCTCTTAACTGTTTTTTGCTGCTGGCAAGAGTATCCTAATTCCTCAAAAGATATGCCTGTGACCATCAGCACTTTCCTAAAGTCACATATACAATTATGTGAGCTACTGTGAGTGATCCCATTTTTGCAAGAAATACATGTTTATCTCCTGAAGCTTAAGTCCACATAACTTGTGTCGTTTGGTATTTTGGGGTCTTATGGAATTCAAGTTAGGGTGCATTGAAAGTTCTGGAAATCTTTAAAGAGTCCTTCCTAAATAGGAGCAGAGCGAAAAACAAGCTTAAAATGCTATACAATTGAAAATAGAATTACTTATTTCCTTACTGTTTGGACATTTGTGATTTGTTACTTTAACAGACAAAAGTCAGCCTTGGTCATTTTTGAAGCAGGCTGATCTCTGGATGTCCTATAAACCTTCAATTACAAAAGCTTCAACTTCTTCCCCTCCAAACCCAAAAGAAAAATTTACAAGAAAATGATGATTCCCAATTTACAGACCCTTTCCAATAATGATCGAGAGTAAATGGCAAAACCTTATAGACCAGAGGAGTCCCAGCTAGCATCAACAGCATCGATGATCTTCTCATGTAGTTTGGCTCCAGCAGATGCAATTATACCTCGATCAAGACCTTCTAGGTAAATGCCCCTTGAAAAGTCAAGCGGGTTCCCCCGGGCATCTGTTACGACACCACCAGCTTCTTGTATGATAACAACTCCTGCAGCATGATCCCATATTTTCTCCTTGTAGCCAGTCCTTGCAAACTTCATAAAGATCTCAGCATCCCCACGGGCTATCGCAGCATACTTGACCATACTGTAAACTCTTAGTGGTTGCTTCCTGCAGTTAAATCATGACACTTGAGCTCTCTCGCACAGCAAAAATGTGCAATTTATTCTTTTTCTTTTTCCATCTTCCGTGAACTACTTTAAATATCAGTTACTCCTCCTTTTGAAGCAAATAAAGCACGGTCAAAGTAAGGTCACTGTAACAATTTCCTGCATCACTGTCTCATTTAACATGAACATTCAGCTCTGCATTGTACCTCTAGGACCTATTTTTACTTTTAATTGCATTTATAGGAGCTTAATTAGGAATCGTTAATTCTCCAATTGCGGAACGTGTTTACTAGATATGCGTACGTGGTAAAAGAGTGAAAGAAAATATAAGACCACATGAACTTAGAGCAGGTCATCATTTCCTCCTCTTGAGACAGAATAAAAATGCATAAATTTGGCAAAAAGAATGAATGAAAACACATGCACCTAAGCCCCATGGTGTGAGCTAGTCCTGCTGTGAAGGAATGGCTTGAATTTGCTTTCTCGACTGGTTCACAAAAGGTTGCTAATGTTGGATCGTCAATGGAAGACACTCGAACTGGCCTTGCAGAGTTTGGCCACACTAATTTCTTATTTGCGTGTATCAGTGGTTGCATCCAAGCCTTGCCACTGCCTCTTGTAGCATAAGTCACGAAACCTTTGTCCCAAGACTCAGATGTTGGTGGAGTCAACTTAGTAATGATTCTATGATAGCGATGATGATAACTTAGCCATTCCTTTCTCATTGGGTAATTCGGGCACCCAAGAACTCCGAGGACAACCTCTCCATCCTCTATCAGTGCTAGTGCTATCGCATATTGATCCCCACGTATAAACCCCAACGTGCCATCAACAGGGTCAAGAGTCCAAAATCTTCCAGTCGGACCCCCAGATGAGTTACAATGACTGATCGCTTCAAGCACCTCCAAGCTCCTGAGGGCCATATCTGGACCTTTAAGTCCAAAACGAGGTGCTGCAGCGAGACACTCATTCACAGCATTCACTACAGATCCCAACAGTCCAGATGCATCAGCCTTGGAGAGTGTTTGCACATCTTCCTCAGCAACAATGGACACATTTTGTCTCCCAAAATGCTCGGAAAGTAACCAACTGACAGTTGCTTGGACACTCCAATCTGCGTACATGGGGGGTGAATTATAATTAAGCTAATTTGAGATGCAATAAAATTATATCTTATCCACTACTCAAATGAGACCAAATGAAATTTAAATGTTGATGATGAACTGGTGACTCAGATTTGGTAAATTGATAGTAACATTTTGGTCATGGTCAAATTTTGGCATATCGGGGTGATGGTGATGACGATCAAGTAATATGAAGAACGTCGATGCTAAAACCGCACAGTAAATTGCTCTTCAGCAATTCCAGAAGTTTAAGTTTAAGTCAATGGATCAATTAAAGCCCCATTCATTAAATTCGGACATAAAGACAGGCAAGAGAAGGTTAGGAAACCAGTGGAGGCAACAACCAAAAGTAGTTACTTCGATATTAGTACTAATGAAAGGGGAAACTTCAGATAGAGATAGCAATACAGCATGAATTTGCTTCCAAGAAGTATTATGAGCACTCATAGACTGCTACAAAAAGAAGCTAACAATTAAAAGGAAATTGGGCATACTCTTCCCCTGGAAGGAAGGTAAGTGGATACTTTACCGAGCAGCAAAAGGAGAATTTTAGAGAGGTAAGAAAGCAAAAGAATTAAAAGTGATACAGACAACAAAGGGAATAGGAGTTTTATCCAAAAGTTTCAGGTCATGCAGGTGACTATCTTAGTACAAAGAAACAATTATTTCAGTAAGGATTCCCCAGAAAGATAAATTTGTTTGTCCAGTAACACAATTGCAACAATATTGGTCACTTCCAGAGAGCAGACCAGTACAGTGGATAAAAAAAAAAGATTGCAAAAAGACTGATATAGGCTGTAACAGAGAAAAATGATGAGGACACCGGTTTCACTTCATAGATTGGTCCCAACTACGAAGAGTGCCATTTAACACTTCTGCAATATACATTAAATTTAACAGTTAATGGCAAAATAAAGGGCTTATCTGAGGATCTAATTCTGTTGAAGCTTCTAATCTAATCATCACTCACCAATTAATTATTCAGCCACACTCTTAGCAACTAAGCTGGGTGCTATTGTTAGTATATCAGTAAACAGAATTTATATACCCACTGCCCACTCTTTCGTCAACTGCAACTGGAAACCGGAACAGACCTTCTTCATGGCCTTATTTTTATTGCCCAGAACTAGAGTTTTAAAGTTAGCAATTATGAGATAAGCAAGAAAATGGCTGTGAGTTAGGCAGTCAAGAGTTTTAAAGGGTGTGATTCAAGGCAAGCAAGAAAATGTCTGTGCGTTAGCTTAATATCGCGCAATGGCTATTGCACTAGGTTGATCAGCCATTGCATGTTCGGCAGCTTCTCTCTTGCAGTATTGCTTGGTTACCTGCAGTCCCTTATTCATTGCGGCACATCTTAAAATTCCAGATATTGCAAGCCGTTTTTTCTGTTTGGTACATCTTTTGCCGAAAAGAGGATATGATATTGTTGCCCCTATTTTGGTCTTAGGGCATGAATTTCTTTATTTAGTTCCTTCTTTCTATCTAAATCTTTCTTTTGGGATGTGCCTTGTAAACTTATTCTGTCTTTCAATAATAGATCTGATCTTCTCTACCCCTCCCACTATGGATCGATTACACCACTTCAACGATGAATAGTCTACGATGTTATCCATTCCATAAGTGATAGGAGAAGAAGGGGGGGGGGGGCTCTTTGCTTCCTCCCAAGAGGGCACGCTTTTGATAAATGAAAAATGGAAACTAAACCGTCTAAAACCAACTCTTAACCCATAAAGAATGCATCTTGCTCAAGGAAAACTCTAATTTTGTTGCAGATAGTTGGGAAATCGACTCCTAAAGTCTTAGGTAGGTGCAAGAGCCGATTGAAACCAATTTCAACTACCCCTTGCATTACTCTATCGGTACTCCTTGTAAGCACCCAACCCAATGAACCAACCCTAGTTACTATGTCACTACTCATTCCAAGAGTTACTCGACCACACTTTCCACCTTGAATTATGTAACTAGCGTTCTTTTGTAATTTCTAAAGGGTTTCGCATCCCCAAAATCAGTCATAATTGAAAAGGCAATCTATAATATGCAAAAAGTCAAAGTGAGGATGCATAACTACCGTGGCTAAGGAAAAATGAAAGCTTCCATGACCTATCCATAAGCAGCGTCTCCGGGAGAATGTTGCATTCTACTGGCCCAGTGTATAAATTTTCACTGATACCGTTACTGCACATCAGTACAAGTTATCTCCTAAAAAATTATCTTGCTTTAAGAAAACATAATTCTCTTCTCAGAGAGTCCCTCACCCTCCTTTTTGCATCTAGCAATTAAGCAACAAGGAATGTTCCATTTCCATTCATGAGCAGAAAACAGGTTTTATCATAACAGTAAAGGGGGCTGTTTCTGTACATGTGTTCCAGTCTTCACACCAATTTTTTAACTTTCCGTCACCATTATCGGGCAACCCAGAACTTCCTTTGTCGATGGCTTAGAAATCGCACTTACTAATAGTGCATTTTCATGTTGTATTCCATAGATTCCTAATGCATTGAAAATTTAAATTTTTTTACCATATTAGTACCAGAAGCAAGCAAACAAATGATCATTAGCATTGCGACCAGAAAGAGAAGAAAAATAATTGATTTTTAACATTACACGCAACAATGTCACCGAAAAATTTGAGATACGAATTAAGTAGTCGACGTAGTCGTTAGCATTTATTTACAATGACCGCGACGGTGCATCCTAAGCAAATGTGTATAAATGGACACTTTTTTCGGAAAAATTTAGAAAACCCACCAAAACGGAAGCAAAATCGGCCAAAATACATAAAAACCCACACCGCGACACAAGTAACAAGAACCCAAATTAAGGAGAAAGGGTAAGGATTTGCAGAATTACCTGCGACAGTGACAGGAGAATTGTCATCCTTGGACTGAACCTGACCATTGCTGCTTTTAGAAATCAAACCGTCTTGCACTCTCTGGCAGAGAGCACATGCCATCTGAACAGCTCTGACAGCAACATTCAGTTCTTCGTAATATTTTTCTGCTTCTGAGGATGCAACGGCGACAGCAACGCCCATGTTTTTCTGCTCCTCCATTATTGAAGAAGGAGCGCTGCTGTTGAACTTCGACAGAGAGACAATAATGCGGTTCGATGATTTCTGGGAGTGGCAGAAGAACAGACTTCCTACATGGTTAGGTGTGAATTTGTTTATTATTCTACCATTACCCGGCATACGTAGAGCTGCCGCAGCCGGGCTTGAACAATGTAAAGGCATATCTATGGAGAAAAAAATCTCTTCTCTCTCTCTCTCTCTCTCTCTCTCAATCTCCGTCTCGCGCACCCTTTCACTGTCTGGGGTAACCGATGGTTTTATCTAAGAACTCTGTTCGTTTTTATGACGTTGGATGGGAGAGAAAATAGAAAAAAAAAACCAATAAAAATAGGGGATGGAAGGAAGCCTTCACTGGCCTTGGGGCGCATTGCTAAAGGTGAAATACATCTCTCTTTCGGAGACTTTGAGTGAGACACGGTAACCTTATCCAATCATTTTAATCAAAGTGCCTGTTTGGAAGGAGAGAAAGAGAGAAGAAGATGAACCTGAAAAGATGTTCAACCGATTACAAAAAATACAAATATATATATATAACAGTTAAAAAGAAAAGTTGAATTGCATGTTACATTTGGGTAATACGAAGTGAAGAGAATATAATACGAGTTATAACTCAGGCGACCATTACTTTTGTGAGCATTTTTCATCTCAGGAATATGCTATAAGATTTGAATTATGTTGTCATTAACCAAAAAAGAAAAAGAAAAGAAAAAACTGCCTGCAGGGACCTGAAGCTATCTATAATGGATTGATCGAAACGACTGCTATTTTCCACCTTCTTTGTATATGTATAAATATGATCACGCGGGGATCTTTTTAGCTAATTTTCTATTTCTGAATATTAAAACTTAGGTGCCTATGATACTATTTCTTATTTTTCACATTATGTAGGAATTTCTGTAAGGTGTAGAAACTTCTTTTAGTAGTTTTTTTTTGGGTGGGGAAGAATAATTTCGAAAGGGAGGTAGCGTAAGGCCTTCTCATGTGTCAAGTGTTTGTATAGAAGAGAATATTCATTCGAGATTCAAAGTCGAAAACTTCAAAATACGAAGCTTACTAACAAAAACATTTGATGATGTGCTAGTGGCGAATATTATACCACCTATTCACCCCAACATGATGAAGTGCTGGTCGCATTTTGGTCCACAACAATATAGCCACTAGGCTTTATCAGAGAGATGCTTGGAAGGCTTATCAAATCAGAGGCCTCTGCTTTTCACTGTTTAACAACTTTTAAGATTATAAGAATATTGGACCAGATGACCTTTAGCACGCCAAGCATGACCACCAATATTATTTTATGCAGCACAGACGAGAATTATCTTAATCTCTTTTCTTGGTGCTGTTCGAGATGCTCTTAGCTCAGCTTTCGTAACCTCTGTTTTTTTTCTAGTTAATTTTTCATTGCTTTCATTGCATTTCAAAAGGATAGTACAATTGCAGATTACATATAAAACATTGATAATGGAGCAAGATCACCGCCCTAAGCTTGGTTACCTCAGCTTTCAATATAACAAGACGTTGTGACGCTGTCCTCAATATTTGGGACCAGTTTAAGGTTTCTAGTTTTGTTGTTATCTCTGGTTAACTCTGCAGACCGTGGAACAGAGTTGTTGAGTCTTCGGGAATACTTTAAAGGGTCTACTTAATTCACACTTTACTAGTTCTTTGGTGACCAAAACAGTTTCTAAAATATTAATCAGGAGGGTTAGGACTTTACCAGTTGGTAATGGTTTACTATATCACTCACCTAGTGTATTGGGGTCTATTTTTTTTAATCAAAATTTTCTTTATTCATCATCTCAAAACAAGTCATAATCAAGGGGTTGAAAACCTCGCGAAAGTTCATCTAAGTACTCAGGAACAAAGGAGTAATCTCCATAAGTAATTTTAGAGGCAGCCCATCGAGTTAGGTGTTGCCCACTCCATATGCAGGTATAGAGAAGTTCTGGAAGAATATTATTTACTTCTGGGTTATGAGTAGTACTCTTTGAGGTTGGAGTAGTTAACGGGTCTTATTCTGCTCCTCTCTCATTCCGCACCATGTTGCTACTGCATGATGCTGCCTGCTTCCCACTTGTGGCCTTTAAGCCCAATACGCATATCAATCTCTCTGTTCTTCTTCCCGCTAGTCCAGTTTTTCAAATCTGACCCAGCATTTCTGGCCCATTTTTGGTCCAGTAACGAAAACAATCACATTGCTGTTTGTCAGGACCAACCTCGCTACACTTTTGGCATCATGTCAGAAATAGCAGCACTTTTTCTCCCCCCTTTTTTTTCCTACGCGTGAATTATGAGCACTTACTGAGTGGTCATTATCTAGCTACTCAATCAGGATATTTGGTGTTGCTCACTCTTTTCGTAGTCCCGAGGAAAACGTGTCTGCAACTATTAACGGCACCGAAACAAATAGATTCAGTGGTTCTAACGTTGCTGTCTATCGCTCTCTCGCCTATCACACTTTAGAACGAGCCTTTATCACTAAGAGATAAGACAGCACTTCCTTAATCCTTACTCCGTAGTGCTTGAAATTGAATTCTGGGTCTAAAGAAGATTCGTTTCAATCCACAATCGCAGTTAGCTTGCCAGTGGAGAATATAGATATCGTTTGGCCAAAAAGTGTCGCTTTAAACTGCTAACTACTGGGTAACTTTCCTGCATAGTTCTGTATTGTTTGGCAGTCAAAATTGTTGGCATGAGTCTCTTCCAAAGTACTTGGTTGGCTAAATACTGAACATTAAACAACACGAACCACATATGTATGCGGGCTGTGTATAGGATCTAGGATTTGCTCTAAAAATAGGTTGGAATCATAGTAGTCTTGACTCTAATTATGCTCTAGTGGTTTCTGCATTACCAAGAATTCTCGAATTTAAATGACGATGAATTTCAATCTAATTTTAATTAAATATTACATATTTTTAAGTGAGAGTCAAATACACACAAAAAAAAGTGTTAAAGAATATAATTAAGGTGACTCTAAAAAGAGTAATTTACCGCATAACTAAAACATTATCAAATAAAAGGATCCAAATCTCTATGTCAAATTGGGGATGGAATTGAGGCATGTTTGAACGCCATCGGCAGTGGGACACTGTTTGACTTCTAGGAAAGACCGATGCTTTTCTTACGTTGTGTTTGTGTTGTAAAATTTTAGTGTTGTTAAAATTTTAGGTATTGAGTTTAGTGAAAAAGTGAAGAGAGAGGTAATTTTTTATATTTTTTGTAGTAAATAGTAATGATTTGATGGGAAGAGAGAGATTATATAGTAATATTTAATTGTGTTAAAATTTTTTGAGGGGGTAACATTTTAGTACACAAACGCAACTTACTCCTTCCTGCCCACCATTCAAACATAAGCAAGACAGACTTCTATGACGACAACCCAGTTCAAGTACTATTACTTTTCTTAACTTATTCCTCGTAAACTTGGAAAACTTGTGCTTTTGCGTGAATGGACCCCGCGGTTTCAGTCTCCTGGTCACATGGACTCGATACATGCACCCAGTCTAGCTCTGAAGCAGAGTTGCTGGGTAAAAGGATAGGACCAAGTGGAACACTGACAGGGCACTCAGGCGCTACTTCCTGACAATGGCTTTCTTTACTTTACCAAACACAAACGAAATTCCCACGTGATCAATATCCAACGCGGTAGTAAAACAAACACATGCTCACCTTTTAATATGGAGCCCATACTTTAGCACCATTATTCCTATAACATTAAAGAAGACGACCCCTCATTCCAATGATGTGATTGAAACCCACTTACTTTTTCTTTGCTAGGAATTGACAGCCATTTTGTTTTTTGTAGAAAGAAATGGATGCACCAAACTAAACCGTCAGCTTAAAGGAACTTTAAACATGATTAAGCTTGACAAAGTGCTTGATTAAATGACACGTTCTCACCAAGTCTCCAATATAATATGCGGTTTCACACTAGCTAATACAAAAAACGAGTGCCTTTTGAGTTATCGCCCACTGTGGAGGGGCACTTTTGGGACGATGAGTCGATGATGCCTATATAAGCAGCATGCCAAATGGACACCACACCAAACCCAAGTGACACCGTGAAGATACACACTTCTTCAACTGCTCTTACAACCTTTGGCTGTCCTGCGTTTTGATCTCCGACAAGATTCGAACTTCAAAGGGAAAGATGGCAGGTGATAGGCGTGCTATGTTCAACGGTGCTGGAAGCTTCTCTCCGAGGCATTCTGCCCGTCCCATTCCCAAGAGAGGTCAGGTGAAGGTGGCCATAGTGGTGGGATTGGCTCACTCTGTTGCTTCCATCTTCTCGCACCGCCGGCGGTGCGCTGGTGGTCACATCTCTCAGTAGACCTCCACTACCCAATTTCGATGAGGATTAGGGGATGTCATAACACAGTTGTATTCCCCCCCCCCCAAAGGGGCGAGAGAGAGATTTTGTATGCTCTGTACAAGAAAATGCTTGCACATAATGCGACGTTTCTATTCAATTTTGCCCATCTTTTCCGATGCTTTGCCCGAGCTACGTCATTCTTCTCTCTTTTGTTCAATGCTTTGTTTTATTGAATATTAGGGTGAGAGAAAAAAAAGAAACATGAAATAATTGCCTAAAAAAGGAAGTCTTCAACCAAAAATTACATAGACATTGCCAATGCAAGACAAATCCACAATTTTTCAAAAATTGTTCGACACTAAACCAACTTCGTACAACTATTCCTTCTCTCTATTGTCCATACAGTCACAGACATCAAAGAATATTCACTTGTATCTTAGCCGAGGAGGGAAAAAAAACACAAATGGGTAGGCCAACGCAAAAGGAGCTATCTTTGTATGGCGTTGCTGTGTTGGAACTTGGCAACTCTTTTCTTGCTTTTTATTTTTTTTTTATTTTTCAGGGCACAAAAAGAAAGAAAGCCCCTCGCAGGGTCCACAGCACTTCCACTAAGCCGAAAGCAACACAGATAAGATATTGCTACTGGCAATTTATAAATAACCATTCACACCGTTTCGCCCACTGCACAAATCCTCTGGTGCCAACGGTATTTACAACTATTCCACAGTTGATGGATTTTGAGCATTTTGGGACTTTGATTTTATCAAAGTAACCACTAACACCTTACCCCTATTAAACGGAACACCCCCCCCCCCAATAGAGAGGACCCTTAAAAGCTGCTGATGTCTGATGGACTGCACTCCACACCAGCCAAAAAATTCTAGAAGTTTCTTAGCCGCGAACAGGCGGACTGTCTAATATTCTGCTGACACGTGCATTCTCAAAAGCAAGCTTTCTTACTGCCGATGTAATCATCCGACATCCAGTGACGGGTGAGTTCGGGGAATTATAGTTCCACATGGGTCTAGAAAGACAACAATTGCCAGCAGCTTCTTATTCCAAGAGAGATATTCACCCGCACGTGTTAAAATCTGTGCCCACAGTTTCCTTAAGACATTCGACAGAGAAGTAACATGTTTTCCCAGGAGTCAAAATCAATAAATTTCAACCCCTTTCCCAAACATGGCCAAATGACTGCTGGAGCCTGGAAGAGTCCGGTGACTATTTGCCCCTCAACTTTTACTTCCCTTGGTTTTCTACCCATGAAGAAAAAAAAAAAATCTATGGATTTCTGTCTGAAGTTGTTTTGCTTGGATTTCGGGACCCATAAATGAATTTAATTCTGCACATCTAAAACTAAAAGTACAAGCTGTAAGGAAGTAGGGAACTGCACAATACGACAAAATGGTCTCACCAATAGTCGACATATTACATATTTTACGTTACATGTTGAAACAGCCGCCCCAATATTTTAATCAGAATTATTAGACTCGAATCTATTCTTCTTGGGCACAATCTGACACAACTAAAAGTCTAGACGACGGCATTGCCAGTACATTGTATCAAGAGTTTTCCGCAGCCTGATTCACTGAATAGAGTTAAGAGTTGTCCTTCCAATTTGATATTTTTTTTCTTCGCCACCCCACCACTAGATCTAGTTTGGGACCTACTCCAAACTATAATTTTCGTTTGAATTTTCTAAGCTAACATTCTTCCAATTGACTGCTACAGCTCCTTTCGTTGTCAGAGGTGAACAAACTTTTAAAATTATTGTGGGAGAATTTCACACACTGTTTATTGATTGGGACCCTTGCGTTTGGAGGCACAACAATAGTTTCTAGAGGCTTTGATTAGCTTACGATGCCGTATAAGGAGGTCTCTTTCTCGTGTCCAAATTGGCTTTTATGTGATAATTAAATAGCAAACATACCAGCAGAGAACCAGTGAAAGGTATTGCTCTTTTTTTTAATGTCCACACTTTGGACTGCCAAGAAGCCAGATGGTATTGAAATCTAGATGCCATTTAGATCTGATCCGGTTCAGGCCATTTGGACCGGGTCTGGCGGTAGGAATCAGGATATGCTTTTGGAAAAAAGGCCACAAGTTGAAAGGAAAGGACAAAAGCAAAGCCAGTGGCGCACTGCTAATCATGTCTTCTTTTGCTAATGGGAAAGCACGTGGAAACGTGTTTTTTTTTATGCATATTTCGATGGAGTAAACAACTTATATTGATTATCTTAAATTACATTATCCTAGAATATTCCGTTTTTTTAAAATAATAATAATAATAATAATAATTTGTACGCTCTTATTCTTCTTCCCGCTGAAGGAAAGTCGAAGAACAAATCAATCCGAAATATTTTAGTGATCACGAAAGATTTTTTTGGGTAGATTTTTTAAAAAATTTTAGGTGATGTTAACTTTATTAATATGCGTGCGATAATTATTTTTAAATAATGTTAAAAAATATATTCTGTTTGAATATTCTCATCATTCAAAAAATCTCGAGAATACAAACAAACCGAAAAACCCCAAATTATCAACAAAACTGTTTTGCAATCCGCTGTCAAGGTGAGGACAAAAGGCTTTGAATTCGGGACAAATTCAACAATAAAATTCAAAATAATACGTGTGAACGCGACAAAAAGCAAGGTCAAGATCGTCAACAGAAAATACGTAAATATGCGCAAAAGGCAAGGGCAATCGTCTAACCCTTGCCTCGATATAAACCTCGAACCACACGAGCCTTCAGACCCAACAACTCTACTCTTCCACACTCGAGCATCTCTCAACAAAGCTACAGCCTTTCTTCTTCTCTACAGAGCGCTACTCACTTGATATTCTTAGAAGATCTTCAGCGTCTTAAGCATATAGGAAGAGATGGAAGGTGGAAGGAGGGAATTGATCAATGGCGGGAATCTGTCCCGGGGGTTCTCTGGCCGTCCGATTCCTAAGCGGGGCCAGGTGAAGGTGGCGATCGTGTTGGTCCTGGTTCACTCTTTCTCTTCTATCTTCTCGCACAGTAGCCGTACTACCCGTCGTGCCGGTGCTCACTTTACTTGATTCGGCTACCACTGCCAATTCGATTCAGTATAGAGAGAGGTTGTTCGTCACTGTTATAGAAGAGGATGTACAAAAAAATTTGTATTCTAGATTGTTGATTCTAATGGAAGATTTTCTTTCCGCTTTCATCCCTCGCTTATCACGTTCGTATCCTTGTTTTTTCATTTGGGAAAAGCTTCTGGGTGTGCTTGGATCGAGGTTTCGAAATTGTGATTTTTTAATCTGATTTTCGTTGGGATTGAAACTGTGATTGGATGGAGAAGATTTTGGAACTAGGGTTTAGTAGCTGTATTAAGGCGAAATTGACGAAACCAGGGTAGCTCCCGTCCTTCTCTTGCAGGTGGTACCGATTTTAAAATACTGAATATATTTGTCTCATGGGATTGAATTAAAGTTTGGGGCTTCGATCTTGAGCACGACGTAAAAGATAAATGGCACAAATGTATGGACTTTTAGAACTTCGATTTTTATGGCATATATCTTTGGTTCTTTTTTCTTAGCAGCAAAAATATGCGATCCACTATATCGGGTTTTGCCCCTTACACGTATCTACCCTGCTACAAGCCAGACCAGCAAGCTGGTGGTTCTACAAAAGTACGCACGCAAAACTTTTGGTAGCAGCAGTCTGAACCCACCTCCAACAATTCTTGATAATGCCTGCTGAGACTTATTTTCCTTTTGACTATAGTTGGTAAAATAAATTGAATGCTTCAACAAAAAGTACACAAATTGTGGGATCGAAACTTGGGGAGGTCTGTGCCGGTAATCAACCAATTCGGGAGTTATCTCTGCCGAAAACCAGTGTTGTCCCCCAGTTCACAGCCACGTAAAACCTGTTCCTCCAGCTGACTACACGCGTGAGATAGGCAGACCGCCAAATCATCCAGCTCATAAATCCAGCAAGGGATAAGCCTTTTGCATCCTGAGAACATACAAAGATTGGAATGGGTTTTTGTCAAATTGGTAGTAGCGTAACGTGCTGCAAATGTCTCAGTTTTCTGAATAGGATGAAAAGTGGCACATAGTGATGTTATGGACCAAACCGCGCAGAAAGCCTGTGAGATTACCTTTGATTGGCGTAGATCCACAAGCGCCTTATAAGCGCCTACTGTTGCCATGCTTCCAAGATGCTTGTAGACAAAACGATCTCCAAGAGGGATGTCTTTTCCGGTGGATGCCCTGCCCCCATCCCGCTTACCGATCTTGTTAAACAACTCCACCAGGAATTTACCTTCCCTTTCTGCAACCTGTTCGCAGAAATTGTGTTTTGTGAACATGAACTCCAACATTGGTTGGAAGAATTAACACACAAAATTTTTGATACTCTGTTAAAAGCAATGGCAGAATTCAACCATTACCATCTGTTCTCCATTCAATGACCATTAAAATTCTTCAACTCAAATGAAAAGAGTTGATCAAGCAAGTATCTCAGTTGGAGTTCCACTATGGTGCCCAAGTTAAAATTTACCATTGCCGGTTCTTATACTTGTCTCTGCTGTTTGGAAGAAAGACTAGACAAATGGAGAATATGCATCAGTAAAAAAAGAATCTAACCTGAGCTAGAGCTGGTAGAACTGGCCTCTCGGTCTGTTCAAGAAAACCAGCACAATCTCCAAGTGCAAACACATCTTCCACGGAGGGAACCCGCATCCATTCATCAACACCAATCCTGTATATTCATTAAGATTAGTTAATAAAATCGATAATAGATAGCAAAGAAGGAAAAGAACAAACGATAGAAACTTGAAACTACAGGAAAAGGAATGAATGCATATATACCTTCCACCTAGGGACTTGGGAAGATTCAGCGACTTCACAAATTTGGACGGACCGACACCAGTAGACCAGACCAAGAGGCCATATGGAACATCAGTCCCATCACTGAGAATTATCTTCTTCGACTGCACCTCCTTCACAACACCTCTCATAAGGCGAACACCACACTGACACAAAAGTTGGAAAATGTCAGATATAAGCCCGAGTATCACAAAGAAAACATCCCCTAGAATCTCAGAAACTAAACTAACTGATTTACCTTGGTTAGGTGATTTGTTGCATATTGACGTAGCCCAACGTCAAAGGATGACAAGATCTCATTTGCCTGTTCAAGGAAGAAAATAAAATTGTCACTCATCCCATATTTCATTTCCTCCCACAGTATTGATTCATATATCTGGACCGAAATTGCATATAATGACCTCTATGAGGGTGACTTGTATATCATCCTTGACATGACTATACCGCTCACGAACATCTTTCATTATGAAATCACTCAATTCACCACTGAACTCCACCCCTGTTGGGCCACCTCCAATAACAACACAGTGTAGCAGCTGTTTCTTCTCTTCTTCTGATATGCCTGTAGAGAGAATTATACATTCAAAATCCACATTCGTGTATCAAAACAGCAAACATAGATCACTGAAGACTTTCACCCTACATCAAACATTTAGGTGAACTTGAGCCGCAAAAGGTCCAAATAGCTAAAAGTCCAAAGAAAATGATGAGGACAAGATTTAATGACTAAATATCAGGTACCCGGATTTTGGGCGAGCATCAAGTTCAATAGGAGCTTCTTCCTTATTTCTTGGGCATGGTTCACTTCACGAAGGAAATATGCATGTTCATAAACCCCCTTGATTCCAAAAGTCACGGGCTCAGCTCCAGCAGCAATGACAAGCTTGTCATAGGCAACTTTAAATTGGTAAGGATCACGAGGTAATTCACCTTCGCTAACTGCCTCGCAGTAAACCTGATTACAGTAAAGAGCAGGATTTAATTTATTTTTTAGAATGACTTCCTAATGCGAGATAAACATAGAAGAGATATGTCTTTGACTTGTTTTTCTAGTTTACACACTTTCTATTTTTCCTTTCCACTTTCATTGCAATTATCAACCATGAAGCTTGTGCTCCATCTTCTCTGTTCTACCATATCGTGTGCAAGGTTAAAACTTTAAAAGGCAGAATACAATGATCAAATGCCTCTCAAACCTCAGCTTGAAATAATCTAGTTTTGGTACATAACTAGCAGTAATCTAACAGAAATGATATCCATGGCTCATTGTCTTCTTGTATGCATGTCTTGACAAAAAAAAAACACATAGTAAGGGGACTGTCATCAGCAAAGCTTCAGTGGCAGTTAGAAGAACATTATCTGAGTGGCCATTCACAGTAAGGATAGCATAAGAATAACTCCACTGATACTTTTCCCCATTTATGAAACTGTTTGCATGAATATGCACACCTTTGTCTAATGTGAATGTTCAGGAATTGACTCTTAGTATTACATGAGCATCAAACCGAAGGCAAACAAGGGAAAAAAAGTGCACAGATTGGCATTCACTTACTTCATGTTTGTCAGTGTCAATCCCACTGCAAGAAGCTAGATAGAAACCGCAATTAGGATCCTTTCCTAATGCAGCCTGTATCTGACAAACAGGTTCAGCTACAGAGCGGAATTCCAAGGTTCCAACGCAAGTTGAAGCAAGTAGAGGAGTGAAGACCATGTGATTCCTTGGCGATATGCAAACAACATCGTAAATCTTCGTGTCTAATCCCTTGAGGAATCGACAGGCACCCCACCCAGACCCAAGGACAACAACCCTTGGCTTTTCACCAGGCTTGGTTGCTTCTAGTCCTGGATATCTTGGCTCATCATACTCAACATCAGACTCCTCTGCAACAGCTTCCGCGGCACGGAATTCATATTGCGGGGTTACCTTCATCCCCCTGCTCCAAAGGCTCATATGATTGACCATCTTGATGCAGGACAAGTATGATGAATTATTGTTTCCTCTGACACTCTCCAGAGAGTGCAGGGAACATTGGTACGGGGATACTCCCTCACAGAAAACCTCCTGAGCTCTGTAAGTGCCAAAGGCACCTCCTGACCTTCTCAAGCTACTCCTAGCAACCCTTGCCAATGCCATGTTGAGAGTAGCAGTTCTTACAGGATATCTTTTGGACTTCCTAGTAAGAACCCGATTGAGAGGGTTCAATCTATTAACATACACTGAGGAAGGTGAGAGAAATAAGTTGTGCAAATTGCAACTAAAATGGAATGAACATTAAGGGGCAGAACGATATTTATAGGCAGCAGATTTGGTAACTACTATCAATGCTGACAAGAAAAAAAAAAGGTCGTTGGAAGTCTGGTTCAATGGACAAAAGTTTTTTAATATACAAGGATTCTTTCCAAGGCCGCTTAAAAATAAAACAAAACCAACTTGGCTTCTCTCATCAGCTAATGGCAGATACAAAGAGTAATTGCGTAAACAGATTTAAAGTCACCATTGTAATTTTAAAATAAACATTAAAGGACCAGGATTTGGCCACTTCATGTAACTAGTCATGTAAGACAAAATAACTAATAGGTTCGGTGGTCTAAAATCATGACTTTAAATCTTTTGCACAATATTTCTTTCGACTGAATCCGTTCTCCTCTCTACTGGAACATGAAAGAGAAAATATGTGACAGCCGACCAGCTCATAATAACATCAAACATGAATCGACTCACAGTAAAATTACCCACTGGATAACTGACTATTGTATGTAAATGTCTCGTGACTCTCGTCAATTCACTTTAAGAAACATATTAAATGACGACTAGACATGCGCATCTAATAGTCGCGACCAGCACATGCGCATGGATTCTAACCCGCATATAACCTGAACAAATTATTCATTAATGAAACCTTATTATCAGGACCCTTAAAACCCCAGCTCCTCCAATGTAATATCCAACTTTAAAACGAACCCCCAAAAGATTGGCAGTTCATTTCCCGGAAATTTAGCAACCGATGCACATCAATTACCTGATATAGTCAGAAACAGGGGAAAGAAAGATACTAGAGCTCCCCTTTTACGGCACCACAAATCCTGTGTCACCAAAGAAAGAAACAAAACGAGGATTAGCACCGAATACCATAAGTTAATATAATATTAATAAGAAAAAGATTAAACCTTTGGCACATATATCAGGTATATTCTTTGTTAGTTCGGTACCAAATTCAAACCATACAAAAAGAAAAGACATGGGAGTTGTCAAATTGTTTTAGTTCTCACTCACTTTTTCATCAATTCAAAACATTTTCACCGATCCCAATAATTTTTTCATCAATTTCAATACCTTTTCAACAATCTCAATAACTTTTTACAAATTTCAACAACTTTTTCATCAATTCAAATACATTTTCACCGATCCCAATAATTTTTTCATCAATTTCAATACCTTTTCAACAATCTCAATAACTTTTTACAAATTTCAACAACTTTTCACCAATTCGGAGAATCTACACTACTTCCAAAAAAACATAAAAACAAAAACAGTTTCGAGAACTAAAACAAACATAACCAACAATTCCAGAAGGCAGAAAGACATGAGAGTATTATTTTACCAAGCAGCAGCTGCACAGGGATAGAGTAACAGCTGAGGTCTTTTACTTCAAAAAATCAATCACGCGGATCAAAATCATTTAACCAAAGAAACGACAGCTGTAACAAAAACAATTTGACAACTCCGTAAAACAATTCTATAAAATAACACAAAACAAATATATATATATATATGTCTGCCAAGAGACATTGCCTCACTTAAACAAAGAGTTTCCGAAAATCACATTCGTTATGCATCACAGGAAGCAAAAGAATCGGCAACTTCAAAGATCCTATACGAGAAAGTCGACCAAACAAACAATGAACGGTTCCATTATTACGGGTAGAAACAATCAAATGGGTAGGCGAGTCTGAACTCGAAGAACATCACTCGAAACCACGAAAAAAACAAATATTCATAGTGAGAGAAGGAGAGCCTTACTCTTTGAAACCGCAGAAGGTTCAAGAACAGGGCGTATCTGTCCTCTCTAATTCGGGCCTCTCGACTCTTGAGATTTCCCACGTTGTTGGGTGTACTGCTGGGGATGGACAAGGTCGGTCTCTTTATAAGAACGTTTGCCCCATATAAATATGAACATATGTCACTGTTGTAGCCTGTAGGAAAAGGAAAGGTAGATATCAACATAAGAGAGAAAGACAGATTTTTTAAAATAATTGAGAAATAATAAAAAATATAGAATAAACGGTGGAGATTCATAGACCGCTTAGGGCGCAAGAAAGATGGAGAGTTCGAGGAAGGTCTGGTAGAACACGTTGGGTGTCCTTTGCACATACAGAACAGTTCTTGTTCTTTAACACCTGGAAATGGAAAGGAATGCACTACGGAGTCGGATTCCATCCCGACGTTTTGTTTCCGGATACGTGCAGACCGAAGGCCCGGATGAATTGAAAGAAATCCAACGCGAGGGAGGGCGCCACGTCAATTAATGAAATACGGAACGCTTCTCTCGGCTTGACTCCTCAATCTCCTGGCCTCACGCGTACGCTTTGTAGTACCGGTCAGACCTCTAAAATTAAGATAGCATAGAGGTCCGACCCGTACGACGGAAACTCCTCAATCTCCTGCGCTTTGTAGTACCGGTCAGACCTATAAAATTAAGAGAGCATAGAGGTCTGACCGGTACGGCAAAAAAAGGTTGCGCCTTTTAATTAGCCAAAACTTCGCCCCCTATCGTCCTCCTCTCTACCTCATCCTCCGCTTTTTTTTTAATCCCCACGAATCCCCCTCCCCCGGTCTTATGAGCTAATTCACCGGTAAAACGACCAATGCCTGCTCCAAGTTCTAGAACTGATTTCCCTTCATACAACGGGAGGAGTGAAAGTACCTATTTGTAACACAGTTAATTCAGCTCTGGATATTCATAATCAATAAATGGAATTGCAGCGAGGGCAAGAAAACAAGATTATTAGCACTAGAAAATCTGATGACGTATTACCATAACAATGGTATTACGCCTTTACACAGTACAGAACAAGGTGTAAAAAAGTCTCAAGATCTTGTTCATCCCAAATTGCTCTTTGTAGTCGGCCACGGCTGTTATTTAATTTTAGTACCAGATTGTTTGCAAAATTCCATCGAAGAAAGAAAATGAAAGTAACAAAAAAAAGAGTTTCCTTGATAAGGTTAACAAAGTCTCCATATGTCGAAACTAGGGTTTAGACACACATAAACACGAAACAATGAGAATAGGGACGCTGATATATTGCCAAATGCCATGAACATTTCAACGAATAAAAGAAAACCCAGACTGTAAAAAACGAACGACATTTTTTCGAGAGATTAAAAGGAGTGGCAAAGTACCGCTGGTGGGAACAAATCTAAAGTTTGCAACAAGTAAGAAGTTGGCACATACTAGCAAAAAAAGAGGGATTCGTGGGGATTTAAAAAAAAAAAGCGGAGGATGAGGTAGAGATGAGGACGATAGGGGGCGAAGTTTTGGCTAATTAAAAGGCGCTGCTTTTTTTGCCGTACCGGTCAGACCTCTATGCTCTCTTAATTTTATAGGTCTGACCGGTACTACAAAGCGCAGGAGATTGAGGAGTTTCCGTCGTACCGGTCGGACCTCTATGCTATCTTAATTTTAGAGGTCTGACCAGTACTACAAAGCGTACGCGTGAGGCCAGGAGATTGAGGAGCCGAGCCGAGCGAAGCGTTCCGGATTTCATTAATTGACGTGGCGCCCTCCCTCGCATTGGATTTCTTTAAATTCATCCGGGCCTTCGGTCTGCACGTATCCGGAAACAAAACGTCGGGATGGAATCCGACTCCATGCACTACAGGAGTGACTATAAAGCATTCTTCAATTCCACGGAAGAGACGGCGTCGTCTCGGTGACATATCTTTCACAGCGTGATCTAGTTTAGGTTCGTTTTTTACAATTTTTTCGGGATTTACTACGTAAGATATTCAGAATTCAAATATAAATATCAATACATTTTATATAATCTTTAATAATTTTTTATTTTTTTATTCAACATAAATTTTCTCTCAATACTTTTTCACATAACTCTAATATTTTTTATAAAATAATTACATCAAATTATTTCTCTCTACTTTACTTAAATATTAATAAAATATTATTTAATATAAATATTTACAACTTCTATAAAATTCTATATTTTTATTCAGATATCCTAAGTCCAACGTTTGGACTTCAGACACGTTTGCTCCACCAAAAACCCTAGTCACCGTAGGTTCAAACTGCCATGGTGATCAGAGACGATCAAGTCAATCACGTAAAAATCAACGAACAGAAACGTTCGAAGGATATGAAACATTGTCAATGGGCCCCATACATGTGTCTCGCGGGACCTGCAAAGGCAAGTGAAACTTGGTGACGGGGAGAGATTCGAGAGAATTCGGGAAGAAACAAAAAGAACGATATCTTGAAATAAAAAAACGAAGGTGACGCACATTTTTTTTAATATTAAAGAAGGAGTGAAAAATGAAGGCGACGGCGTTCAAAGGTCTCGTGCTCGGACCAATGCGATCCTCGCTTTTTACGTTTTAACGTTTTAACGGTGCAAGTTTCTGTCACATGATGTCTGGCGTGCTCGGACCAATGCGATCCTTGCTTTCTACGTTTCAAGAGTTTGGACTGTCCGTATTTCTTGTCTCCCATGATGTCGGGGTCCCTTTCTTTGAGGAACTGGTTTCTATTATTAGTTCCGATATCAAAGATTTGTTAATTAGTACTAGCTATATTTTGCTATTTAATTGTAGTCACTGCTCACGGCCTGCTTAGAAGGAGCCGGCATTGACGTTAGCCAATATGTTTTTTCCTGTAAATAGTTAATAACTTCCGGTCTTCTACTTTCTCGGAAAACAAACCAGGGATAATAACGTTGCATCTTCTTCTGTATAATCTGTGAATCTAGAAGGAAAAAATAGAGAGAGAGAGAGTTAAGAACGTCTCGTCCTCTCCTTGAGCATGTGTATATATTTTTAATTTTTCAATTTTTTTGATTCAGAGTTACAGTAGTCGATCACGATTTAGGGTGTGTTTGCTAACAATATTTCACAAAATATTTCACCAATTCACAGTAAAATACTACAATATAATCTCTCTCCAATCAAATCATAACTTTTCACTACAAAAATATAAAAAATTACATTTCTCTTCACTTTTTCACTAAACCCAATACCAAAAATTTTACAACACAAACATAACCTTAAATATCGAAATGGTAAAAGTTGTCTCTTACATGAATCACAAGAACATGCCGATCAATAAGAAGACGAGGTGAATTCAATAAATAATTGCAGTAATTAAATGAAAAAAAAAAGAAGAAGAAGAGGAGAAGGTACAACAATTTGACATTAGAGAGCTGTCATTACTTCTTACAGCAAGCAAAGAATTCATATATACCGTCCCTGCTTATACAAGGTTAATTTGTAGATGTTATTGTTTTTTTTTTCTGGACAAACAATGACTTATTTTAAAGAGGAAATGGAACGGACAAGCATGACTCTTGACAGACCATGAGCATGCATGTCCGTAAACCAGACTTTTTATTTAGATTGAAACAAATTGTACGGTTTCATTAAAACCATGGGCTATGACTCAAATCAGTAGTCAATCCTAATAAGTCATTGTTATAAAATATTTAATTCTGAGTAGTTTAGTTTATTTTCAAAGTCACGACGTCCATGCCAATTCAGATCTAAAATTGTGACGTTATTTTTTTACGGTAGATCTCAGTAACAAATCAATAAATAAGGACGGGTAGACAAAAGAAACATTCACAAGAATGGTATGTGAATGAATATAAACACGCTGTCACATCTTACAATTACCATAAGTATGATATATTCATGGAGAACTTTCAGTTGTTGTCCTTCAACTATTAGAAAAATATCACTTGAGGATCCAAAATGACTAATTTCATCGCATTCTAAGCTTGAACTATCTATATTCATCGATTTATGTCATTTGTTAAGATAAAGCCGTCATGAGTACTTAATCACGTAATCATTTTTCACTCATTTTATCAGCATGATTTGATTAAAATGCGCAAATTGATAAATTTTGATAATTCGATGACAAATAAGATGAAATTGATAATTTGAATCCAGGGTGGCTTGATATTTTTGGAGGCCTTAAGCAACTCATAAAAATGGGGTTTTTTAGTTTAAAAAATAAGAATACAAATAAAAATTCATAATTAAACCATAAATTTACTTCTCGTCTTTTTATATGCAAAATTACTAATTAAACTTTTGTATTCAAGTTTAGTCAATAAATGAGTTTCAATAGATAAAATTCCTTAACCATTTAATCTATCTTGGAATATAGTTGTTTGTAAATAATTTTTTTATAATATTTAGTTTTTTAAATTTTTTTTATGCAGATGGTATAGTAATTAGTATTCTATATGCATTAAAACAATTTAAAAAACAATCTAATGCAATTTCGATAACTTACGTTAGAAAAATGACATTATAATTTAATTTGATTAGTCCATCTTAGATGATGCCGCCCTCTAGACATGCACGCTATCAGCATCTACTTTTTTTGTTTATAGCTTTTTTTAACTTCAAACTTGGTTCATTGTCAGAGCTAAAACCAATCAAGAGTTGAGATGCAAAATTGGTGAAAATGTCTGTGTACTAGGGCTGAAAATCGTTTCAGACCGCATTTTCGATTCCCATATATTAAAGGATCGGACTGATATTTTAAAATGCGGTTTGGTCTGGTGGTCCAGACCGGATTTAATTTGTTTTAAAAAAATATTATCCGTAAAAGTGGTCTGCACACTGCACTGCGCAGTAGGCTCTACGCAGTGCAGAGTTTACTTTTTTAATATATTAAAAAAAATTTATTAAATGCGGTCCAGTCCGATCCGGACCGCATATCAAAAATTTATCAACCAGACCGGACCGGACCGCAAATTCGGTCCGATTTTCCGGTCTGGTCAGGTCCGCGATCCGATTTTGTTCAGCCTTACTTTGTACATGAATTTGTTGTGGGTTCACATGTCAATTTTATAACCACAAGTTTCCCACAATTGACTATAATAATAAAGGTGGTAATTAACTAATTAAGTATAATTATGTTTTTTTAGGAAGAATATATATATATATATATATATATATATATATATATATATATATATATATATATATATATCTTTTTATCTCTTTATTGATATCCGTGGTTTGTTGCGTTGCCCTTTTAGACAGGCTGTGAGGTATATGTATATTTCAGTCTCCAATCACGATTGAGCTCCAAAATAGTGAAAATATCTCGTGCGTGAATCTGGGAACGTGTCGATTTGTAAGTACATTAGGCGAACTAGAAAAAAAACATGACGCAAATGATGGATTACCATATTTTCTTCCTACCTTTTGGGTAAGAAAAGTAAATAATTTGAACCAAGTCATAATGATTTGGAAGCTAAGAACGCCAAAGTAGAATTGCTCGGATAATCATAAGACTAATTAAAGGGGACCATTCCTCTCTCTCTCTCTCTCTCTCTCGAGGAAAATTTATTCGTTTTTTAGGCAAATCATAACTTTTATCAATTTAGAAGGAGAAATTACAAGCCCCTGGGTCCCTGACAGTGACACAATATAAAGGAAGGCCTATAGGGCCAGCTATAAGACAAACGAGCTTGAAGTCCTTTACGACAATCACAGTGGGGCAAAGGCCCAAACCAATCAACAGGGTAAAAAAACCCAAAATTTCCTAGCATAGATTTGAAGATCTGGAACCCAACAACGGGGCCCAAAGGCCCAAAACACAACCAACGGCACTCATGGCCACGATGTCCTTTGCGGGAGGAGAGGTTGCGGTGATTAGTTCCTTGATTCTTCATTCCCCGGAATCCTTCCCTGGGAGTACCTGAAGACTCTCGGTAAGAGGTGGAGGAGGGCGTCTGAAATTGCGTCAGATATGGTCCGTACGTGTGATGTCGTCACCGGCCGACGAGCTAACCGATTGGGCATGATAGGTCGGAGGCCGGAGCCCGTAGTGTATGTTCGCCGAGAACAAGATGAAAAACCAAAATGCCAACGTCCCAATCGACAGGAGTCTTTAGGAGGGGGGAGGGGAGTGGGAGGAATCCGAGTGCAGCACGAAAAGGGGAGCTCAGGCTCAGTGAGAACTGAGAAGAAACGCTCGAAAGAGAGAGAGAGAGAGCTCTCTAGCACATCCGAAGGGCTGAAGGAAAAATTGTTCTTTATGCAGTTTCTGATAAGTACATTGTACAATTATTTCATGCTATCTATTAGGGAAAAGGATTCTACAATTATTTGAAATTACAAACTATAACAAGTCAATGACTAAGGTCCGGGATTATTCATTCAACCTAAATAGAAAAGCATATATAGGGAAATTAAGTCAATAGCATGTATTGGTTATGAACAGAATGTAATGAACAATGAAGGTGTTGTGTGTTTTTCTGCGCCCATTGAAGCAGGCTTCTTAAGTTGATGTTGCAAATCCTTCGTCTGGTTCACCAAAAACTCGGTTCAAAACCATAGCCAATCGGACTCCACCCTGAGCAATTCGTTTCATGACAACAGGCATCCTTGAGTTGAAGTAATCATCTGCAAACGCACAAAAATGGGCATGAGAAGTACTGTTAACATCTTTAGCACAAGGCTTATCACAGTGCTCAGTGCTCTGCTTCATTTCCTATCAGATGGTCATTATTTGTTCTCCTACTAGATACATAAAGTTTAGAGAAGGCCACCAAGATACCACTACCACCCCGTAGTTATTGGCTTTGTGTTCATAAGGTGGATTGGATTTGCATACCTGATAGAGTTATGCCAGCCTCAACTCCTTTGTAGGCGTATTTACATGCTACGTCTATGCTCTCTACAGCCCACCTGCACATATTGAAAAGGAAATAAGGAATTAGCAGGTGTCATAAATTCTATCTGAATAGCCTTAGTGTGCCTGCATATGTATGTGTGGGTTTGTGTTTCGGTTTTCTCTCGTGGTGTGGGTGAGAGAGAGAGAGAGAGAGCTCACTTAGTTACACAAGAATGAATATCTTCGCAATGCTCCCATGATGTAACATCAGAAGCCCATATTCCCTGCACTACATATGTTAATAATCAAAAGCACCTAATTGGACGAATCTTGTTGCACAAATGCAAGCGAGGAGATGGTCTTACATCGGTGAAGTTTCCCTCTATGTCTTCTAGGAGGAGCTCCATGTCCTTTTCATAGTAATCTGCTAGAGCTGTTAGAACAATGTCCCTATCCCATACCTGTGAAAGCGAACAGGATTGGTCAATTATGCTGTGGAGAGAGTTTCGGAAACTTAAAAAATATGCAGTATCCATCACTTTGAGATCCTGACTTACATGGTGCAGATTAGATTTGCGCCTGAACCAGCGTAGATTTATGGAGTTCCCTCCTACATCGCTGGTAAATCCAACATGCATTGGCTGAAAAACCAAGAAGAAAAACAAAACATCTCCGATAAAATTAATGCTTGTAGCCAAAAAGGCTTGAGTTGAAGGAATAAATACAATATTCATCTGTGTGGTTTAAGTTAAAATTAAATAAGTCTAACTTTAAAACACATAAAGTAAGTCCCTGAAGTTTAAAATTATTCATATTTGAAGGGTTCGGAGGGACTAAAGTCATGATAAATGTTAAACTTTAGGAGCTAATTTGATGTGTTTTAAAGTTTAAGAAATATTTAATTTTCGGCGAAACTACTGTAGAAGAACTTTATATTTATCCCTTAGAAGAAAGACCCTTGAATTTCGCAATCTATACCTGATGAATATCACCCATAAAGTGGGACAAGAACAACAAAGCCTCAGTCATGTTATCTGCAAAACAAAAGCAACTCATACGTTGGAAGAAACCACAGGCACCACAGACCAAACAATCTGTTGGACAAACAACACAATTACTTAATAATCTGTTACATTGCAGCTCCTTACATCGACGATCGCCACTTCCCTCGCTGTAGTGCGTAAGCTGAGAGGTGAAATTCTGAATGGCACCCGCGACACACATATCCTCCACGCCATGCGCATCATGACAGTCCCCTAACCCAAAAAACGTTTAGGTAATTATTTTGCAACGAGTTTGATAAAACGACATGACCAAGCTTTGAGAACCACTGGGCTTACTTTCATAATTGAATGAGCATGCATCGTCGGGGGTGTCAATGAAGTGAAGCGGGCTTGACCACCGGTACTTGTACCAATGCCGGATTTGGTCAGGCCACGTACAAAGGGCTGACAAGTCGCCGCTAACATGAGGGGGCAGCAAATTTCGGACAGCTTCTGATGCCTCGGACCTTAGAAGACCCTATTGGTTTGCCAGCAATACTAGTCACGATTATTCCATTACCAAACATTCTTTAGCATAATAGCAGGAAAAAGGAAGAAGAGGAAGTGTGAATCTTCCACACATTCTAAAAGCTTAAATTGATACGAAGAAAAATATTTTATCATTTGAATTATATTCTCTAACACTCCCTCTTACATGTGAACTCTCTCCTTTTAATTGGGAGGCTCAACAAATACAATATTTAATTGAAAATGGAGTAGAGTGCGGAGTGAGGTTTCGAACTCAGGACCTTGGTTTTGATACCATGTAAATCTACCACTCAACCCAAAAACTTAAGCTGATAGGAAGAACAATATTTTATTATTTGAATTATATTCTCTAAAAAACAGCTCCGTAGAAGTCAAATTTATTTACTAAATATCAAACACGAACAAATTATCTCCTTTTCAGATATAAATCAGTCTCCTCTATCTCTTCTTTGGATATATATTTTTAACAAAACATAAAATCCACGACTTAAAACGCAGTACCTCCTATGTGAAAAAAAATCTCTAGTTATTTCTTTTCTTTGTAAATTAATTGAGTCTTTTGTAGAATAATATAGGGGAAACATCAAAGTAAAGTAAACCTGTATTTATGGACAAAAATTAAATTGGACCCCATAACTTTTAATTTAATTTTTTTTACATCCCATAAGTTTTAAAAGTCATCAATCCTCATCGCCCTCAGTTCAATTTATATTTTACATTTTTAGTAATTTTGTCATCGGTAATTTTTTATTTGATTTAAAACTTATGGAGAATAAAAAATTAAATTAAAAGTTATGGACTCCAATTTAATTTTTACCTATACATACATATGAGACCTACTATTATCTTCCCTGTAATTACAAAAAAATTATTTCTTGGGAGACTAACCATAATCTTAACTACTAACCCGACCAACCGGCCCTTGGGACGTGTCTCCTCTTTGCTTCTTTTTTTTTTGGTTATGGCTGTTCCATGTAAATTATTCCTTAACGATTAACACCTTTGATGTAATGTCTCGTGTCTTGCGTAACAAAACAAATGGCATATGCTTTGAGTTTCCATAGTCGCTTAGGGAACAAAAGAACAAAGAAAAAAACAAAAAAAAAGAGAGAGGAGTCTCTCTGTTGTTGTTGGGCTGACCAACATCACACATGCAAGAGATCCTAACCCTGGGATCTGGCCACGGGAGAGTCTGAGCTTTAGCTCAGATGACACGTCCTCTCTCTGGGGTGAGATAGTTCCGGGGGTCGAATCTCTCTTTCCCGCAGCCTTGATACCTATCAATTTGACCCACTACTGACCCTAGAATTGAATGGGCTTTTATAAGATAATTTCGGGCTCATCTTCGTTATGAACCGAGGCCCGGCCCATATTTCCTCTCACTGTCCCCATCAACCGGCACAGGAGGCCAACATCAATTCACCGACCAAAGGTTGACTTAGTAATTTCTTGGCACATGGGCCGGGCCACATGCTCTAAGAAAAAGGATATTTTTATCAAACAAGATTTCAATTCTGAAGCAGAAGACGGAGAAAGGAAGAAAAAGTTGAGTTGTAAAACACGCAAAGAATCACCTCAGAAGAAGAATAAAAGTTCACGGAAAGGTCCCAACGACAAAGTTACAAAACCAGTCAGCCTGAAAATACCAAGGACTAGTATTGGGGGGGGGGGGGAAGGGTGGGTCATGGTTCAATTTTTTTCTGTTGAGTTTTGACCTATTTAACTTGAATTTCAATCTCCCTTAAGGCCAGAAAGAGAAGAAAAAAGAGATTTAAGGATCAATTTGCCGGTGAAACTTTCTTGTCCACCATTCACGATTACCGCAAAGTCTTCTTGAACATTGGAAGCCGGGAAAAATTGTGAAAAAATAAAGAAAGAACTTTAAAGTAAATTTAGTCCATTTTTTTCTTTTCATAAGGAGCAGAGGTGCATAGAAAGTTGAAAACAACGAAACCCAAATCCCCAGAAGAAGGGAAGATCAATATTACCTGCGCAATCCGACATGTCATCATATGACCCTCTTTGCTCCAGCCCTCTCCGGGTCCTACGAAGAAAGCAAAACCCAGCAACAAAACAAACCAAAATGGAGACCCTCTCCCCGAAATCTCAAACCTCCCCATTCTCTCAAATTAGTTGAGTTTCCTCAGGTCATCAACAGTTAGTTCTTCTCTTCTTCAATATGACAGCACCTAACAGAGGAATTAGTCCCACATGAACGTGCAAGCTACATTTATATACAGCTTATAGAAGGTATTCATTGAGTACAAGGCTTTGATTTCCACTTTCTTTAGTACCCGAACGGTTGACCATCAATACAAGCAATGTGGGGATATTCTTGTATTCAGAAGGCATCAACCCTCTAATAGGGATGAAGTCAAGGAGTAACTATAAAGAAGAACTTCGTGGCCAGTCTTATGAGGATTGAGAGAAGGTGGAAGGATAATTAATTTGCTTCCTGAGGTCTCGCGTGTGGGGAACTTCAAGCAATATAGTAATGGTCGAGTGGGCCCATGCTTCACAACAAAGTGATGACGCATCCGGCATCTCCATCCTTATCTTGCTTGAGCAATTTTCATTTCAGAAGTGAAAATACGGTTCAGCGTAGCGGCTAGTCGGACCCCACCTTGGGCTAGCCTCTTCTCCACCACAGGCATACGTGAAAGAAAGTAGTCATCTACAACACAAACGAACAACGAATTAGGAGAAGATGCAGTAAGCTATTACGTGATGAACTTCAGATAGATGATTAGGTAGGGACTAGGGAGGCAATGATGTGTCACGTAGCATTATTGTGGAAATTCATCAGATGCAATTTTTGCATGCCTAAGCACCAATCCTGTTAGGTAGCATCATATGCCGAGGTGAGTTGGCAATGTGAAAGAGAAACTACTGAGGGACGGTGCAAGAAAACTCAAGGGTTGACCACCAGACTTTAAAAATGGACACAAATTCGGTTGTTCCGTTCTTTTAGACCAGTGTTTGGTAGTACAGTGTGAAGAGCAATATAATTATATAATTTTCCCAGTCACATTCAATGTTGGTTCCCACTAGTGCAATATTTTACAAAATGAACCTGCAGATTGTATCCTAGCTGTATACAGGGACTAGAGCGTTTTTTAAGCTTACCCAGGTATCTCTAGTAGATCAAGATACCAATATACCTTTAGAACTTCGATTCCATTTGTTTTTCTTTTTTCCTCTCTCTCTCTCTACAAACCCAGCCATTAGACTCCTAACACGGGGGAACCAACGCAGGCCACAGACCACCAAGGTACAAGGGAAGTTGATTTCCACTTCTTTCCTTTCAAATATATAAAGCGTCATAGACTTTTCTTTTATCTTTCTTTTGGGGTGCCCGGGAGGTGGGGGTGGGGAGGATAATATATTGGGGACGAGATTTTCACGGCAAGCTCAAATCATACCTAGGCAAGATATGATACAGCAGAACAGTACTACCTTATGTCCCTCAAAAAAGACAAACCTTAACTTATAGGGTAACAACTAACAAAAATCGAAATCTCAATATCGAAGAGTGTATACCTCCCAGGGTTGTTCCTGCTGTGGCATTCCTGTATGCAAACTTGCATGCCAAACTAATGCTTTCAGAAGCATACCTGAAAATTAGAAGCAACCAAATAATGGCGCCACTAAGACCATACTTCTAACATATAAAAATAAATTCAAATTCTTTTCTCATATCCGAGATGAAATAACTGGAGATGCAGATCATCATGGTCAATCAATGCTCAAGTTCCAATCAAATAAAGCTTCCAAACTAATTTTCCCAGTTGCTTATCATTATCAAAAAGATTAAAAATCACGCCGTCCCTTAAATTTCACAACCAAACATTGTTTATTCACTCGAATCCGTCCCATGTCAGGTATTCCATCTTTATACCGGCACTCTCTCCCTCTGCCATTTTTCTTAATGGGAAGGAGTAAAACCAAGCTTATTCATAATTAATTGTTGATTTCCCTTTATATATGTACCTACTCCAGCCATTGAACCTTATTCATATTTGCCTTTTGCATATACCCAACCCAACAGGGAATTAATGATTTATTGCAGGGATTAGAAATATTCCGAGGAAGCAAATAAATAAGGTCACTTTCTTTCTTATCGTTCTAATTTATGTTTATCTTGTACTATTTGTGAATATGAACGTGAAGCCTATCAGAGCAATGCAAGATCTCAAAGCCATCATCACAGAGACAAAGACATCTGGACAAAGCACCTGGGGAATAAGAAAGGAGTAAGGCCATGTACTTACAGGTCTGGACAAGCTGTGTTGTTATGTGCACAGTTTTCCCATACTGCTATATCATCTGCCCAACCATCCTATAGACAATAAGAATGACAAACAAATGGATTTAAGCTCATTTAAGCAGTAGTCTTTATATTTCAACTGTATGCCCAAGTAAATGCATACCATGATGTTCCTCTGTATAGCTTGGATCATGATTTCAAGATCTTTACCATAGAATGTCTTCAGAGCAGAATCAATGATCATGCTATCCCAAACCTGGAAGAAGACCAATTTTTTTTGAAGGGAGGTTATCATTTACTACCTTGTATACACATGTTTACACACCTACAGTGGTACTACCAAACATCTAACAGAATCTGTCTTGGATATCTGTGAAGGGGTCTACTTTAGGGCACATATATATGTCAATAATAAAATGTATTTTCTTTGTCCAAGTTCTTTGTATTTAATTAATGCTAGAGATACATATTTTGACATAAATGACGAGATGAAAAGGTGTGGGCTACATAATGGAGGGTGGCCCCCTCTCCTACCAAATCCCTTGCCTCTAAGGGGAGAGGCAGCACTTGGCTCAACGTTTGGTGGTATAACCAAATTTTGTCATACCACTTTTCATGCAGCACCCTATTTTTCTCTTAAACCCCTAGTGGACTGCTGAAGCACCATAACCTGACCTACGTACTCGATTACCTCAAGTTGGTGCTTCAAATCAGTCAAAAAAAAAAAACATTGAAAAGACAGATCCATGATAGAAAGGGAGGACTTCCTTAATATGTCATAGAAGATCTTGCAATATGACTTGTAATTATTCTACATTCAGTGTCCAATCCAAGCCATTTTAGATGCAGTCTAGTATGCAATATGTCAAATGCAAACTACTGTTCTATTAAAGAATGAATCCAACTTGTGCATGTTAGTCAAGTTTCAGGCATATATCACTCATTCTAATACTTTAATATTGGTGGTACCAACTAGATAGAAGAGAGAGAGAGAGAGAGAGAGAGAAGTATACACATGGAGGATTATTAAGACTTACATGGTGGAGATTTGTCTTCCGTCGGTACCATCGGACTATTATTGAGTTCCCACCTCCATCTCCAGTGAAACCAACATGTAGAGGCTTCCATCACCAAACAGGAAGTCAAGACGAAATGAGAAAACTTAATTCTCCTCGCAACACAATTTTCATACAATCTTAGCTCTATAGGCACAGGAAAGGGAGAAAAATAAAAAAAAACTGGAAGTTAACTGATCAGTATGTGTAGATGGGTGCAATTAGTTGTGATATCATATTCTGCAGCCACGCTTCTTATGTGGGACTTGGCCTTATACTATTCACTTATCATTTCTACTCTTTCTCTCACCCCATGTGGAACTTGGGGTGTCATAATCTCCCCCCTCCCTCTTAAATCTTAAAGTTCTCATCAGGGCTCACCAAACACACATTAATGGTTATAGGGCCGCTCTGATACCATTTATAACGACCCAAGGAAGCGCTAGCCACATTTGCGCTTTGACTTCAAAATGACTAGTCAAGCTTACTTTTTGAAGTCTCTTGGAATCATTATAAATCTCAATTCCACCCAGTAAGGAACCAATGTGGGACTTGGCCTTATACTATTCACTTATCATTCATTTTCTTCTCCCACCCTACGTGAGACTCGGGGTGTCACAATTCCAATATGTGCTGAAAGTTACCATCAAGTCCAATTCAAAAGCTAAGGAAAATATGCAAACAAAATTTAATTTTAGGTTTTTTCATTCAGCCACAAATAAGTTTGCCACTACATCCTTTGCATATTCAGGCAGCAAAATTTTGAAGTTCAAGCACCAATAGGAAGGACAAACCTGATGGACATCTCCAATGAAATGTGATAAGAACATAAGTGCCTCTGTTAAGTTGTCTGTCATTGATAAAACAGCATCGAAGTTGTAGTAATTATCATACTGTATCATGAAAAATGCCTGGATCGAATCATATGAAGTGCTTACATTGTAATTTTAAGTTGATGTTTTGATAAGCTGATGAAAGTTGCATAGTGTAGTTGTAAATTGCTCCCGTCACACATATATCTTCACGTCCACCAGAGTCATGACAGTCTCCTATAGAGAAGCACAGCGCATATAATTTGAAAAGTACGCTTAGATAGTTACTTTTAGGTAAGGTTTGTTGGTGAAGTAGATCATAAAGTATATTTCCTGTCAACCATCAGGTTATACTACATGGTTCTCCAGTATCTACTTCTCAATGCTTAGGCTTGCATCAGTAGTTAGAAACACCAGTTTAACAGCATCAATATAGTCCTGCCCATGATTACTTCTGTGCAGTAACATAGCATCCTACGAGGCCTGAAAGCTACACTGGAATGAATGCACGCTATAATTGTAGAAAAGTCTAGTGAATTAACAATGATCTTTTTTCCACGCTAAGCATAGATCATGAAAACTGTCTTGTCAATCCTCCATAGACATCAACAATATTATTGAACAGGAATCTACTACCCCACTGGTTACAAGAAGAAACTCAACTCAGTTCAATCAAGCCTAGTTCCCAAAGAATTGGGTTGAAATAATGATTCTTTAACGTTGCTTGGCCCTATTCCTTGTCATGATGACTTAAATAAAGCTTATTACTTACCCAACAACCACGAAAAATATGTCATACAAAATGAATCAGCGATTGTTCTCGTCAATGGTATCAAAGTTGTAGGCAATGAAATAAGGATGCACAGGCTACTCATGGGTTAACTTAACACAGGCTAACATCTGTCATCTGTAGAGACAGTCTATACAAAAAGCATTTTCAAATTACAGAAAGTATGACAAAGTATGTAAGAAAGCCAACTTACTGCAGTAGTTATAGTTACACCTAAAATCTGGTGTATCAACATAATGTAAAGCACCACTCCATTGCCAGTGGAAGTTATGACGAATCGCATCAGGCCAAGAGCAAACAGCCGCAAGATCGCCTCCAGCAGACTCGGGAAGCAATTCTTTCACAGCAGCTAGAGCGTCCGCAGTGAGATATCCCTGCAAAACTCACAAGTGCTTCGTCAAACTTCCATTCTCTACAAAGATTACTTAAGGCCCAGAGATCACACATTCTTTCTTCATATATGATGGCTCTTAATGACATGTTCTATTGCTGCAAATACAAAGATCAGATGGTGGAACTAATACTGCATGAGGGTTTCATAATTTGCTGCCCGATTGCCATCCCATCTTGTCTGATGTCTTCTTTCATCCACAACGTTTGTTTTTTCCTATTACTTATATCCAACATGCTACAAACAGCCTCAAGAATCACACATACGAACTCTAAATCATTGAAGTAACGAAAAAGATTATACAATCCAAAATCAGTGCCATAAAAGAATTGCAGACATTAAGAGTTAACAGTGGATATCCTCACCTCTGCTATCTTGCAAATTGCATAGTGGCCTTCCTTTCCCCAACCAAGAACTCCCGGTATCAATAGTAGAAAACCCAGGACCCTCGCACTCCACAGTACCTTAGACCACCCCATGTCTACCAACAAAAGCATGAGTGTTACAAGTATATACCATCTAATCCTTACTAAAACATCGAATCTCTCCCACCCTCAGCAAAAGTACTCATAGATACCTGTTCCTTTGGGCCACAAAAATTGAACGTCTTGGTCACAAACCAAGCCTATAAAGATTTGATCAAACTCGCATAAGCTTATAAGGAGCAGCAGAACGGGCTGAGAGAGCGCGGATTGGTGAGGGATTGGCAAATTGTATTAGTTATCAAATTGTATTAGTTATCACTCACTTTTTCATCAATTCAAATACATTTTCACCGATCCCAATAATTTTTTCATCAATTTCAATACTTTTTCACCAATCTCAATAACTTTTTACAAATTTTAACAACTTTTTACAAATTTCAACAACTTTTCACCAATTCGGAGAATCTACCCTACTTCCAAAAAAACACAAAAACAAAAACAGTTTTGAGAACTAAACCAAACATAGCCACTTTTTCATCAATTCAAATACATTTTCACCGATCCCAATAATTTTTTCATCAATTTCAATACTTTTTCACCAATCTCAATAACTTTTTACAAATTTTAACAACTTTTTACAAATTTCAACAACTTTTCACCAATTCGGAGAATCTACCCTACTTCCAAAAAAACACAAAAACAAAAACAGTTTTGAGAACTAAACCAAACATAGCCAACAATTCCGGAAGGCGGAAAGACATGAGAGTATTATTTTACCAAGCAGCAGCTGCACAGGGATAGAGTAACAGCTGAGGTCTTTTACTTCAAAAAATCAATCACGCGGATCAAAATCATTTAACCAAAGAAACGACAGCTGTAACAAAAACAATTTGACAACTCCGTAAAACAATTCTATAAAATAACACAAAACAAATATATATATATATGTCTGCCAAGAGACATTGCCTCACTTAAACAAAGAGTTTCCGAAAATCACATTCGTTATGCATCACAGGAAGCAAAAGAATCGGCAACTTCAAAGATCCTATACGAGAAAGTCGACCAAACAAACAATGAACGGTTCCATTATTACGGGTAGAAACAATCAAATGGGTAGGCGAGTCTGAACTCGAAGAACATCACTCGAAACCACGAAAAAAACAAATATTCATAGTGAGAGAAGGAGAGCCTTACTCTTTGAAACCGCAGAAGGTTCAAGAACAGGGCGTATCTGTCCTCTCTAATTCGGCGGGTCTCTCGACTCTTGAGATTTCCCACGTTGTTGGGTGTACTGCTGGGGATGGACAAGGTCGGTCTCTTTATAAGAACGTTTGCCCCATATAAATATGAACATATGTCACTGTTGTAGCCTGTAGGAAAAGGAAAGGTAGATATCAACGTAAGAGAGAAAGACAGATTTTTTAAAATAATTGAGAAATAATAAAAAAATATAGAATAAACGGTGGAGATTCATAGACCGCTTAGGGCGCAAGAAAGATGGAGAGTTCGAGGAAGGTCTGGTAGAACACGTTGGGTGTCCTTTGCACATACAGAACAGTTCTTGTTCTTTAACACCTGGAAATGGAAAGGAATGCACTACAGGAGTGACTATAAAGCATTCTTCAATTCCACGGAAGAGACGGCGTCGTCTCGGTGACATATCTTTGACAGTGTGATCTAGTTTAGGTCCATTTTTTACCATTTTTTCAGGATTTACTACTTAATATATTCAGAATTCAAACATAAATATCAATACATTTTACATAATCTTCAATAATTTTTTATTTTTTTATTTAATATAAATTTTCTCTCGGTATTTTTTCACGTAACTCTAATATTTTTTATAAAATAATTACATCAAATCATTTCTCTCTACTTTACATAAATACTAATAAAATACTATTTAATATAAATATTTGCAACTTCTATAAAATTATATATTTTTACTCAGATATCCTAGGTCCAACGTTTGGACTTCGGACACGTTTGCTCCACCAAAAACCCTAGTCACCGTAGGTTCAAACTGCCATGGTGATCAGAGACGATCAAGTCAATCACGTAAAAATCGACGAACAGAAACGTTCGAAGCATATGAAACATTGTCAATGGGCCCAGTGGCGGAACCAGGACCAAAATTCAGGGGGGTCGAATTCTAAAGACGAAATGATAATTTTTTTTTTCCTTTATAATGCTAAAAATTGTCTTACAATTACAATATCAAAAATTAAAGACTAAAAGCATTAAAAATATTACAATACATGTACCGTGCTATGTACTGCGACTGAGAGGTGACAATTGCATCCTACGATTTTACATATTTTGAAAATGTTACAAAACGACTTCGTTCTCTTGTGACAAACTTATCCATTATCTAAATAAAATAAAATAAAATGAATGTATCAATATATTATATTCCAGTTACTAAAAGCCATGTGGAGATGCAAATACATGTGGAGATGCAAAGTGAAGTCTCCTGTTCATAAACACATGTGGAGATTCAAATAAACAGTGAAAAATAGATGGCAGCCAATTCCACAAAAGCAAAACAGTACAACAGTTGTCAAAATATAAAAACAAACAATTGTTGAAGTTCTAAAATTAGTGCTTCCCTTTGCTCCATGCAATGACACATTTGTCTACCTAGAAGTGCAAAATACTCATCCGCCTCATGATATTTTGGCAATAAACTTTTTCTTCGTTTTTTTTTTCTTTCATTCTTTGACTAAGTTAACGTCCATACATAGTGGATATCTAAGTCCACATAATATTGTACCTCTGAATAGAGGAAACAACACCTGGCTCTTATGATCAGACATCGAGACTTTTACAGACACCCAGCGAGGGTATACCCAGGGAAGAAAAAAAGTGGGTCGCGGGAACAACCTGCAACCGTACTATCCAAATAATTGAACAATATTTTTTTTTTTGCAAAAAGTTACAATAGGAGCTTTTAAGTTTTTTTTTAATATAATATGCAAAAATAAGGGAAAAAAGCAAAAAATGAGAGAGTGAGAGGTGTGAGGACTGATGGTGCCAGTTTAACTCATTTACGCTGTGTGGACTGATAGAAAATGTCACACGATGTTATTGCAGTTTTCTGGGTCAGGGGTATCGGGCTCAGACTTTATGTGTAAAACATATGTATAGTTGGTCTGAGCCTGAGCTTCAGGGGTATCGGGCCCAGACCAACTTAATTTTTTTTTTTTAAAAAATAATAAAGTAATGAAAAAAAAATTGTGGCGTGAGGGGTAGCGACCGCCCAGGGTCGCTACCCCTTCGTTCCGCCTCTGAATGGGCCCCATACATGTGTCTCGCGGGACCCGCAAAGGCCAAGTGAAACTTGGTGACGTGGGAGAGATTCGAGAGAATTCGGGAAGAAACAAAGAACGATATCTTGAAATAAAAAAACGAAGGTGACGCACATTTTTTTAATATCAAAGAAAGAGTGAAAAATGAAGGCGACGGCGTTCAAAGGTCTCGTGCTCGGACCAATGCGATCCTCGCTTTTTACGTTTTAACGTTTTAACGGTGCAAGTTTCTGTCACATGATGTCTGGCGTGCTCGGACCAATGCGATCCTTGCTTTCTACGTTTCAAGAGTTTGGACTGTCCGTATTTCTTGTCTCCCATGATGTCGGGGTCCCTTTCTTTGAGGAACTGGTTTCTATTATTAGTTCCGATATCAAAGATTTGTTAATTAGTACTAGCTATATTTTGCTATTTAATTGTAGTCACTGCTCACGGCCTGCTTAGAAGGAGCCGGCATTGACGTTAGCCAATATGTTTTTTTCCTGTAAATAGTTAATAACTTCCGGTCTTCTACTTTCTCGGAAAACAAACCAGGGATAATAACGTTGCGTCTTCTTCTCTGTAATCTGTGAATCTAGAAGGAAAAAAGAGAGAGAGAGTCAAGAACGTCTCGTCCTCTCCTTGAGCATCTGTGTATATATTTTTCAACTTTTTTGATTCAGAGTTACAGTAGTCGATCACGATTTAGATATCGAAATGGTAAAAGTTGTCTCGTACATGAATCACAAGAACATGCCGATCAATAAGAAGACTAGGTGAATTCAATAACTAATTGCAGTAATTAAATGAAAAAAAAAGAAGAAGAAGAGGAGAAGGTACAACAATTTGACATTAGAGAGCTGTCATTACTTCTTACAGCAAGCAAAGTGTGAAGACCAGGTCTTTTAAAAAAAGGAAAGATTATTTTGCAAGGTGGAGTTTCGAACTGGGGCACTTAAGAGGAGAGAGGCGCGCATCTTGACCACTGAGGCGCTGTGCGTCTTTATGTCTTATGGTGATTTTTAGTTTATTTAAACTCGTTTTTCTCGACTTTGATTTTTAAGTAAAACGGTGAGTTTTGATCTCCTTCTTCCCCAAACCCTAAAACACCCGAGTTTTAACCTATGGCCGCCGATTTCAAGATCTGGACTTTCTCTCTCATCAATTCTCTCTCTCTCTTCATTTTCTCACTCATTTTAACTCATTTTTAAGCGTTTGTTTGGGCGTTTCATCTCTTCAACGATTTTCTTTAAGTTTGTTTATGATTTTTATGTGATTAAAGTCAATAATGAGTGGTAATCGAAGGGACGTCGGTTGGATCTCAAATTAGAACGTTAGAGACTCATCATCTACCTTGTGATTAAGCCTCAACACCTATAAAAGGAAGTTTCGTTCAGATTGTAGTGCACACCACTCAATTTTGGGTTATTCTCCATTTTGAGTTTTCTCTCTCTCTAAGTCAATTTCGGCCATTGTTGAGTTTCTCGATTTTATTCGGTTCTTTTGGGTCGCTGCAATACGTGGATTTTAGGGCGATTCGATTGTTGAAGCAAATCTGGTAAGCGGAGATACTATATTGTTTTCTTTAAAAAAATTATGAACACGTTTTCATAAAAGATTTTGTGGAAAATATTTTATTGCAAGTTTATGTTATTCTGAAAACAAATGTGGAATTTTAAAAGACATACTGAGATTGTTTATATGACTGTTCTGAATTATTTATCAAAGATTTTGTATTCTGCTGAACATCATTTTTGATTTCGAAATCTGAATTCTGTTATTATATATTATATTGTTTTCAAACCCCGAGGCGATGTCTGTTACTGATTACTGATTACTGCTGCTGTTGGTACCAACTCATTACTGATTACTGGTGCGCCCATTCTTCGGATTGGTTTCTGTGTGGGTTTCTCCCTAGTGCACACTTAGCGTACGTGGCTAAGTCTTAGTAGGGCAAACTCCACTTTCTGTTGGCTTAATTCGGTTTGGCCGCCGGTTAAGTCGTTGCACAACCCTGCCACAGGGGTCAATGTGGCTTACTGTTGATGTCAAGGGGATTTTCTGAAAAGCTATTTTATTTTCTGTATTTCTGGTCACTGAATTGAGTATTATTTTCAAAGAAAAAAATATATTTTTTTTATTCTCTGCTTACTGAGTTGTCGAACTCACTCCGTTATTATTTTTCCCACTTTCAGAGATTTTTGAAGAACGTGACAATGATGATACTTAGATGGCATGCGGGCGGGAGTAGTATTGTTTTGAAAATTGTACGAGTTTATGTTTTAAAGCATTGAAGTTTTGATGATGTTTTTATTTAGAATAAAGGAAATGATGTCTCAAAGTTGTTTTAATGAAAATTTCAAATGTTGATTTTTGGGGCGTGACAGTTTGGTATCAGAGGAAAGGTTATAGATTCTGTACACTTTTAACTTTTTGACATTTGACATTTGAAAATTTTTGGGGTAGGCTTGGGTAGATTAAGTTTTACTTACATGTTAATTGATTTATTTGTTTTGTTTAATGAATATCTTGAATACCAAACATGCTTTTCAGAATGTCATAATTTAGTTGGTTATATTTTTCTTTCTCGATCGAATCCTCGTCATAGATACAGGTATGTTCCCTCGATATTTTGGGTAGATGAATAGTAAGAAGTTTTTAGGTTCATGGCATTACCTGAAGATATGATGATTGATGACCCTGACGAAGTATCAAACGAGATTGAGTGACGATGGGGTTTTACTAGGTATCTGTAAGTTTTAGCAAATTTTGAGGACAAAATTTTTTTAGAGGGGAAGAATGTGAAGACCCGGTCTTTTAAAAAAAGGAAAGATTATTTTGCAAGGTGGAGTTTCGAACTGGGGCACTTAGGAAGGAGAGAGGCGCGCATCTTGACCACTGAGGCGCTGTGCGTCTTTATGTCTTATGGTGATTTTTAGTTTATTTAAACTCGTTTTTCTCGACTTTGATTTTTAAGTAAAACGGTGAGTTTTGATCTCCTTCTTCCCCAAACCCTAAAACACCCGAGTTTTAACCTATGGCCGCCGATTTCAAGATCTGGACTTTCTCTCTCATCAATTCTCTCTCTCTCTCTTCATTTTCTCACTCATTTTAACTCATTTTTAAGCGTTTGTTTGGGCGTTTCATCTCTTCAACGATTTTCTTTAAGTTTGTTTATGATTTTTATGTGATTAAAGTCAATAATGAGTGGTAATCGAAGGGACGTCGGTTGGATCTCAAATTAGAATGTTAGAGACTCATCATCTACCTTGTGATTAAGCCTCAACACCTATAAAAGGAAGTTTCGTTCAGATTGTAGTGCACACCACTCAATTTTGGGTTATTCTCCATTTTGAGTTTTCTCTCTCTCTAAGTCAATTTCGGCCATTGTTGAGTTTCTCGATTTTATTCGGTTCTTTTGGGTCGCTGCAATACGTGGATTTTAGGGCGATTCGATTGTTGAAGCAAATCTGGTAAGCGGAGATACTATATTGTTTTCTTTAAAAAAATTATGAACACGTTTTCATAAAAGATTTTGTGGAAAATATTTTATTGCAAGTTTATGTTATTCTGAAAACAAATGTGGAATTTTAAAAGACATACTGAGATTGTTTATATGACTGTTCTGAATTATTTATCAAAGATTTTGTATTCTGCTGAACATCATTTTTGATTTCGAAATCTGAATTCTGTTATTATATATTATATTGTTTTCAAACCCCGAGGCGATGTCTGTTACTGATTACTGATTACTGCTGCTGTTGGTACCAACTCATTACTGATTACTGGTGCGCCCATTCTTCGGATTGGTTTCTGTGTGGGTTTCTCCCTAGTGCACACTTAGCGTACGTGGCTAAGTCTTAGTAGGGCAAACTCCACTTTCTGTTGGCTTAATTCGGTTTGGCCGCCGGTTAAGTCGTTGCACAACCCTGCCACAGGGGTCAATGTGGCTTACTGTTGATGTCAAGGGGATTTTCTGAAAAGCTATTTTATTTTCTGTATTTCTGGTCACTGAATTGAGTATTATTTTCAAAGAAAAAAAATATATTTTTTTTATTCTCTGCTTACTGAGTTGTCGAACTCACTCCGTTATTATTTTTCCCACTTTCAGAGATTTTTGAAGAACGTGACAATGATGATACTTAGATGGCATGCGGGCGGGAGTAGTATTGTTTTGAAAATTGTACGAGTTTATGTTTTAAAGCATTGAAGTTTTGATGATGTTTTTATTTAGAATAAAGGAAATGATGTCTCAAAGTTGTTTTAATGAAAATTTCAAATGTTGATTTTTGGGGCGTGACACAAAGAATTCATATATACCGTCCCTGCTTATAGAAGGTTAATTTGTAGATGTTATTGTTTTTTTTTCTGGACAAACAATGACTTATTTTAAAGAGGAAATGGAACGGACAAGCATGACTCTGACAGACCATGAGCATGTCCGTAAACCAGACTTTTTTAGGTTGTGTTTGTGTTGTAATATTTTTGGTATGAGAATATGTGTTGGTATTGGGTTTAATGAAAAGGTGAAGATATAGGTAATTTTTTATATTTTTTTGTAATTTTTTATATTTTTTTATGGGAAAGAGAGAGATTATATTGAAGTATTTTATTAGGAGAGAGATCACTCACTTTTTCATCAACTCCTTTGTAGGCGTATTTACAAGCTACGTCTATGCTCTCTACAGCCCACCTGCACATATTGAAAAGGAAATAAGGAATTAGCAGGTGTCATAAATTCTATCTGAATAGCCTTAGTGTGCCTGCATATGTATGTGTGGGTTTGTGTTTCGGTTTTCTCTCGTGGTGGGTGAGAGAGAGAGAGAGAGCTCACTTAGTTACACAAGAATGAATATCGTCGCAATGCTCCCATGATGTAACATCAGAAGCCCATATTCCCTGCAACTACATATGTTAATAATCAAAAGCACCTAATTGGACGAATCTTGTTGCACAAATGCAAGCGAGGAGATGGTCTTACATCGGTGAAGTTTCCCTCTATGTCTTCTAGGAGGAGCTCCATGTCCTTTTCATAGTAATCTGCTAGAGCTGTTAGAACAATGTCCCTATCCCATACCTGTGAAAGCGAACAGGATTGGTCAATTATGCTGTGGAGAGAGTTTCGGAAACTTAAAAAATAAGCAGCATCGATCACTTTGAGATCCTGACTTACATGGTGCAGATTAGATTTGCGCCTGAACCAGCGTAGATTTATGGAGTTCCCTCCTACATCGCTGGTAAATCCAACATGCATTGGCTGAAAAACCAAGAAGAAAAACAAAACATCTCCGATAAAATTAATGGTTGGAGCCAAAAAGGCTTGAGAAGAAGGAATAAATACAATATCGTCCTTGTGGTTTAAGTTAAAATTAAGGGAAATTTGTTTTTTAGTCCTTAGGTTTTGGGCCCTTTTTAATTTTAGTCCTTAACTTTCAACCTTCAAAATTTTAGTCCTTGAACTTTCATCTTTGTAAAATTTAGTCATTCCGTCAGTCTGCCGTCAATTTTTGTACCGGTCGACCGGATATATGTTTTGAAAGTGAGCGGTCGACCGGTACATGTAGCGGTCGACCGCTTCAAATTTGACGGCAGAATGACGGAAGGACTAAATTTTACAAAGATGAAAGTTCAAGGATTAAAATTTTAACCCTCTAAAATTCATGACTAAAAATGAAAAGGGATTAAAACCTAAGGACTAAAAAACAAATTTCCCTAAAATTAAATAATTCTAATTTTAAAACACATAAAGTTAGTCCCTAAAATTTAAAATTATTCATATTTGAAGGGTTAGGAGGGACTAAAGTCATGATAAATGTTAAACTTTAGGAACTAATTTAATGTGTTTTAAAGTTTAAGGAATATTTAACTTTCGGCGAAACTACTGTAGAATAACTTTATATTTATCCCTTAGAAGAAAGACCCTTGAATTTCGCAATCTATACCTGATGAATATCACCCATAAAGTGGGACAAGAACAACAAAGCCTCAGTCATGTTATCTGCAAAACAAAAGCAGCTCATACGTTGGAAGAAACCGCAGGCACCACAGACCAAACAATCTGTTGGACAAACAACACAATTACTTAATAATCTGTTACATTGCAGCTCCTTACATCGACGATCGCCACTTCCCTCGCTGTAGTGCGTAAGCTGAGAGGTGAAATTCTGAATGGCACCCGCGACGCACATGTCCTCCACGCCATGCGGATCATGACAGTCCCCTAACCCAAAAAACGTTTAGGTAATTATTTTGCAACGAGTTTGATAAAACGACATGATCAAGCTTTGAGAACCACTGGGCGTACTTTCATAATTGAATGAGCATGCATCGTCGGGGGTGTCAATGAAGTGAAGCGGGCTTGACCACCGGTACTTGTACCAATGCCGGATTTGGTCAGGCCACGTACAAAGGGCTGACAAGTCGCCGCTAACATGAGGGGGCAGCAAATTTCGGACAGCTTCTGATGCCTCGGACCTTAGAAGACCCTATTGGTTTGCCAGCAATACTTAGTCACGATTATTCCATTACCGAACATTCTTTAGCATAATAGCAGGAAAAAGGAAGAAGAGGCAGTGTGAATCTTCCGCTCATTTTAAAAGCTTAAATTGATAGGAAGAAGAATATTTTATCATTTGATTTGAATTATATTCTCCAACACTTCCTCTTAGATGTGGACTCTCTCCTTTTAATTGGGAAGCTCAGCAAATGGAATATTTAATTGAAAATGAAGTAGAGTGCGGAGTGAGGTTTCAAACTCATGACCTTGGTTTTAATACCATGTAAATCTACCACTCAACCCAGAAGCTTAAACTGATAGGAAGAATAATATTTTATTATTTGAATTATATTCTCTAACAAACAGCTCCGTGAAAATCAAATTTATTTACTAAATATCAAACATAAACAAATTATCTCCTTTTCAGATATAAATCTGTCTCCTCTGTCTCTTCTTTGGATATATATTTTTAACAAAACATAAAATCCACGACTAAAAACACAGTACCTCCTATGTGAAAAAAATCTCTAGTTATTTCTTTTCTTTGTAAATTAATTGAGTCTTTTGTAGAATAATATAGGGGAAACATCAAAGTAAAGTAAACCTGTATTTATGGACAAATTAAATTGGATCCCATAACTTTTAATTTAATTTTTTTTACATCCCATAAATTTTAAGTCATCAATCCTCATTGCCCTCGGTTCAATTTAGATTTTACATTTTTAGTAATTTTGTCATTGAAGGGCATTTCGGTAATTTTTTAGTTGATTTAAAACTTATGGAGAATAAAGAATTAAATTAAAAGTTATGGAATCCAATTTAATTTTGACCTATACATACATATGTGACCTACTATTATCTTCCCTGTAATTACAAAAAAAAATTATTTGTTGGGAGACTGACCATCATCTAATCTACTTACCCGACCAACCGGCCCTTGGGACGTGTCTCCTCTTTGCTTTTTTTTTTTTTAAATTTTGTTATGGCTGTTCCATGTAAATTATTCCTTGGCGATTTACACCTTTGATGTAATGTCTCGTATCTTGCGTAACAAAACAAATGGCATATGCTTTGAGTTTCCATAGTCGCTTAGGGAACAAAAGAACAAAGAAAAAAAAGAGAGGAGTCTCTGTTGTTGTTGGGCTGACCAACACATCACACACATGCAAGATATCCTAACCCTGGGATCTGGGCCACGGGAGAATGAGTTTTAACTCAGTAGGCACCTCCTTCCTCTGGGGAGAGAGAGTTCTGGGGTCGAATCCCCTCTCCCGCAGGCTTGATACCTATCAATTTGACCCACTATTGACCCTAGAATTGAATGGGCTTTATAAGATAATTTCGGGCTCATCATTGTTATGAATCGAGGCCCGGCCCATATTTCCTCTCACTGTCCCCATCAACCGGAACAGGAGGCCAACATCAATTCACCGACCAAAGGTTGACTTAGTAATTTCTTGGCAAATGCCACATGGGTCACAGGCTCAAAGCAAAAGGGTATTTTTATCAAACAAGATTTCAATTCTGAAGCAGAAGACGGAGAAAGGAAGAAAAAGTTGAGTTGTAAAACACGCAAAGAATCACCTCAGAAGAAGAATAAAAGTTCACGGAAAGGTCCCAACGACAAAGTTACAAAACCAGTCAGCCTGAAAATACCAAGGACTAGTATAGGGGGAAAAGGGTGGGTCATGGTTCAATTTTTTTTCTGTTGAGTTTTGACCTATTTAACTTGAATTTCAATCTCCCTTAAGCCCAGAAAGAGAAGAAAAAAGAGATTTAAGGATCAATTTGCCGGTGAAACTTTCTTGTCCACCATTCACGCTTACCGCAAAGTCTTCTTGAACATTGGAAGCCGGGAAAAATTGTGAAAAAATAAAGAAAGAACTTTAAAGTAAATTTAGTCCATTTTTTTCTTTTCATAAGGAGCAGAGGTGCATAGAAAGTTGAAAACAACGAAACCCAAATCCCCAGAAGAAGGGAAGATCAATATTACCTGCGCAATCCGACATGTCATCATATGACCCTCTTTGCTCCAACCCTCTCCGGGTCCTACGACGAAAGCAAAACCCAGCAACAAAACAAACCAAAATGGAGACCCTCTCCCCGAAATCTCAAACCTCCCCATTCTCTCAAATTAGTTGAGTTTCCTCAGGTCATCAACAGTTAGTTCTTCTCTTCTTCAATATGACAGCACCTAACAGAGGAATTAGTCCCACATGAACGTGCAAGCTACATTTATATACAGCTTATAGAAGGTATTCATTGAGTACAAGTCTTTGATTGCCACTTTCCTTAGTACCCGAATGGTTGACCATCAATACAAGCAACGTGGGGATATTCTTGTATTCAGAAGGCATCAACCCTCTAATAGGGATGAAGTCAAGGAGTAACTATAAAGAAGAACTTCGTGGCCAGTCTTATGAGGATTGAGAGAAGGTGGAAGGATAATTAATTTGCTTCCTGAGGTCTCGCGTGTGGGGAACTTCAAGCAATATAGTAATGGTCGAGTGGGCCCATGCTTCACAACAAAGTGATGACGCATCTCCATCCTTATCTTGCTTGAGCAATTTTCATTTCAGAAGTGAAAATACGGTTCAGCGTAGCGGCTAGTCGGACCCCACCTTGGGCTAGCCTCTTCTCCACCACAGGTATACGTGAAAGAAAGTAGTCATCTACAACACAAACAAACAACGAATTAGGAGCTGATGCAGTAAGCTATTACGTGATGAACTTCAGATAGATGATTAGGTAGGGACTAGGGAGACAATGATGTGTCACGTAGCATTATCGTGGAAATTCATCAGATGCAATTTTTGCATGCCTAAGCACCAATCCTGTTAGGTAGCATCATATGCCGAGGTGAGTTGGCAATGTGAAAGAGAAACTACTGAGGGACGGTGCAAGAAATGGGTTGACCACCAGACTTTAATGGCCACAAATTTTCGGATGTTCCGTTCTTTTAGACCAGTGTTTGGTAGTACAGTGTGAAGAGCAATACAATTATATAATTTTCCCAGTCACATTCAATGTTGGTTGCCACTAGTGCAATATTTTACAAAAGGAACCTGCAGATTGTATCCTAGCTGTATACAGGGAATAGAGCGTTCTTTTAAGATTACCCAGGTATCTCTAGTAGATCAAGATACCAATATACCTTTAGAACTTCGATTCCATTTGTTTTTCTTTTTTCCACTCTCTCTCTCTACAAACCCAACCATTAAACTCCTAACACGGGGGAACCAACGCAGGCAACAGACCACCACCAAGGTACAAGGGAAGTTGATTTCCACTTCTTTCCTTTCAAATATATAAAGCGTCATAGACTTTTCTTTTTATCTTTCTTTTGGGGTGCCCGGGAGGTGGGGGTGGGGAGGATAATATATTGGGGACGAGATTTTCATGGCAAGCTCAAATCATACCTAGGCAAGATATGATAAAGCAGAACAGTGCTACCTTATGTCCCTCAAAAAAGACAAACCTTAACTTATAGGGTAACAACTAACAAAAAGAATGTAAAAGATCGAAATCTCAATATTGAAGAGTGTATACCTCCCAGAGTTGTTCCTGCTGTGGCATTCCTGTATGCAAACTTGCATGCCAAACTAATGCTTTCAGAAGCATACCTGAAAATTAGAAGCAACCAAATAATGGCGCCACTAAGACCATACTTCTAACATATAAAAATAAATTCAATTTCTTTTCTCCTATCGGAGATGAAATAACTGGAGATGCAGAACATCATGGTCAATCAATGCTCAAGTTCCAATCAAATTACGCTTCCAAACTAATTTTCCCAGTTGCTTATCATTATCAAAAAGATTAAAAATCACACCGTCCCTTAAATTTCACAACCAAACATTGTTTATTCACTCGAATCCGTCCCATGTCAGGTATTCTATCTTTATACTGGCACTCTCTCCCTCCCTCTCTCCCTCTGCCATTTTTCTTAATGGGATGGAGTAAAACCAAGCTTATTCATAATTAATTGTTGATTTCCCTTTATATATGTACCTACTCCAGCCATCGAACCTTATTCATATTTGCCTTTTGCATATACCCAACCCAACAGGGAATGAATGATTTATTGCAGGGATTAGAAATATTCCGAGGAAGCAAATAAATAAGGTCACTTTCTTTCTTATCGTTCTAATTTATGTTTATCTTGTACTATTTGTGAATATGAACGTGAAGCCTATCAGCAATGCAAGATCTCAAAGCCATCATCACAGAGACAAAGAAATCTGGACAAAGCACCTGGGGAATAAGAAAGGAGTAAGGCCATGTACTTACAGGTCTGGACAAGCTGTGTTGTTATGTGCACAGTTTTCCCATACTGCTATATCATTTGCCCAACCATCCTATAGACAATAAGAATGACAAACAAATGGATTTAAGCTCATTTAAGCTTTATAAGCAGTAGTCTTTATATGCTAACTGTATGCCCAAGTAAATGCATACCATGATGTTCCTCTGTATAGCTTGGATCATGATTTCAAGATCTTTACCATAGAATGTCTTCAGAGCAGAATCAATGATCATGCTATCCCAAACCTGGAAGAAGAACAATTTTTTTTGAAGGGAGGTTATCATTTACTACCCTGTATACACATGTTTACACACCTACAGTGGTACTACCAAACATCTAAGAGAATCTGTCTTGGATATCTGTGAAGGGGTCTAGTTTAGGACACATATATATGTCAATAATAAAATGTATTTTCTTTGTCCAAGTTCTTTGTATTTAATTAATGCTAGAGATACATATTTTGACATAAATGACGAGATGAAAAGGTGTGGGCTACATAATGGAGGGTGGCCCCCTCTCCCACCAAATCCCTTGCCTCTAAGGGGAGAGGCAGCACTTGGCTCAACGTTTGGTGGTATAACCAAATTTTGTCATACCACTTCTCAATTCTCATGCAGCACCCTATTTTTCTCTTAAACCCCTAGTGGACTGCTGAAGCACCATAACCTGACCTACGTACTCAATTACCTCAAATTGGTGCTTCAAATCAGTCAAAAAAAAACATTGAAAAGACAGATTCATGATAGAAAGGGAGGACTTCCTTAATATGTCATAGAAGATCTCGCAATATGACTTGTAATTATTCTACATTCAGTGTCCAATCCAAGCCATTTTAGATGCAGTCTAGTATGCAATATGTCAAATGCAAACTACTGTTCTATTAAAGAATTAATCCAACTTGTGCATATTAGTCAAGTTTCAGGCATATATCACTCATTCTAATACTTTAATATTGGTGGTACCAACTAGATAGAAGAGAGAGAGAGAGAGAGAGAGAGAGAGAGAGAGAGAGAAGTATACACATGGAGGATTATTAAGACTTACATGGTGAAGATTTGTCTTCCGTCGGTACCATCGGACTATTATTGAGTTCCCACCTCCATCTCCAGTGAAACCAACATGTAGAGGCTTCCATCACCAAACAGGAAGTCAAGACGAAATGAGAAAACTTAATTCTCCTCACAACACAATTTTCATACAATCTTAGCTCTATAGGCACAGGAAAGGGAGAAAAAAAAAAGAACTGGAAGTTAACTGATCAGTATGTGTAGATGGGTGCAATTAGTTGTGATATCATATTCTGCAGCCACGCTTCTTATAAATCCATTCTTCTTAAGCATGACTGCCATAGAAACTATCTGAATTGTGTTGGATAAGGTATAGTAATACAAGTACTAAGTACCAGACCTACTGTAACAGTTTTAGTCAGTGTCACTTGAATAACAAAAAGATGACCTCTAGAAAAATGTCAGTCCTGTTCAAGGATTTTTATTATTTCTTCCAAACCACAGAGATCCCACAGACCTCTGAAACATAGAATCCCGCAATATTAATTTTCATTAAGATATTTGAACCATTCTTCTACTAGAATCCCCCCCTCCCCCTTCCCCCTCCCTCTCCTTTGGTGGAAAATTCCTATAACGACCCAAGGGAGCGCTAGTTACATATGCTCTTTGATTTCAAAAGGACTAGTCAATGTTACTTTTTGAAGCCCTTTGGAATTATTATAAGTCACAGTTCCACCCAGTATGGATCCAATGTGGGACTTTGCCTTATACTATTCACTTATCATTTATACTCTTTCTCTCACCCCATGTGGAACTTGGGGTTTCATAATCTCCCCCTCCCTCTTAAATATTAAAGTTCTCATCAGGGCTCACCAAACACACATTAATGGTTATAGGGCCACTCTGATACCATTTATAACGACCCAAGGAAGCGCTAGCCACATTTGCGCTTTGACTTCAAAATGACTAGTCAAGCTTACTTTTTGAAGTCTCTTGGAATCATTATAAGTCTCAATTCCACCCAGTAAGGAACCACTGTGGGACTTGGCCTTATACTATTCACTTATCATTCATTTTCTTCTCCCACCCTATTTGAGACTCGGGGTGTCACAATTTCAGTACGTGCTGAAAGTTACCATCAAGTCCAATTCAAAAGCTAAGGAAAATATGCAAACAAAATTTAATTTTAGGTTTTTTCATTCAGCCACAAATAATTTTGCCACTACATCCTTTGCATATTCAGACAGCAAAAATTTGAAGTTCAAGCACCAATAGGAAGGACAAACCTGATGGACATCTCCAATGAAATGTGATAAGAACATAAGTGCCTCTGTTAAGTTGTCTGTCATTGACAAAAGAGCATCGAAGTTGTAGTAATTATCATACTATATCATGAAAAATGCCTGGATCGAATCATATGAAGTGCTTACATTGAAATTTTAAGTTGGTGTTTTGATAAGCTGACGAAAGTTGCATCGTGTAGTTGTAAATTGCTCCCGTCACACATATATCTTCATGTCCACCAGAGTCATGACAGTCTCCTATAGAGAAGCAGAGCGCATATAATTTGAAAAGTATGCTTAGAGTAGCTACTTTTAGGTTAGGTTTGTTGGTGAAGTAGATCATAAAGTATATTCTTGTCAACCATCAGATTATACTACATGGTTCTCCAGTATCTAGTTCTCAATGCTTAGGCTTGCATCAGTAGTTAGAAACACCAGTTTAACAGCATCAATATAGTCCTACCCATGATTACTTCCGTGCAGTAACACAACATCCTACGAGGCCTGAAAGTTACACTGGAATGAATGCACGCTATAATTGTAGAAAAGTCTAGTGAATTAACAATGATCTTTTTTCCACGCTAAGCATAGATCATGAAAACTGTCTTGTCAATCCTCCATAGACATCAGCAATATTATTGAACAGGAATCTACTACCCCACTGGTTACAAGAAGAAACTCAACTCAGTTCAATCAAGCCTAGTTCCCAAAGAATTGGGTTGAAATATGATTCTTTAACGTTGCTTGGCCCTATTGAGGGCCTTGTCTTGATGACTTAAATAAAGCTTATTACTTACCCAACAACCACGAAAAAGATGCCATACAAAATGAATCAGCGATTGATCTCGTGAATGGTATCAAAGTTGTAGGCAATGACATAAGGATGCACAGGCTACTCATGGGTTAACTTAACACAGGCTAACATCTGTCATCTGTAGAGACAGTCTATACAAATAGCATTTTCAATATGACAAAGTATGTAAGAAGCCAACTTACTGCGGTAGTTATAGTTACACCTAAAATCTGGTGTATCAACATAATGTAAAGCACCACTCCATTGCCAGTGGAAGTTATGACGAATCGCATCAGGCCAAGAGCAAACAGCCGTAAGATCGCCTCCAGCAGATTTGGGAAGCAATTCTTTCACAGCAGCTAGAGCGTCCGCAGTGAGATATCCCTGCAAAACTCACAAGTGCTTCGTCAAACTTCCATTCTCTCCAAAGATTACTTAAGGCCCAGAGATCACACACTCTTTCTTCATATATGATGGGGTTCTATTGCTGCAAATACAAAGATCAGATGGTGGAACTAATACTGCATGAGGGTCTCATAATTTGCTGCCCGATTGCCATCCCATCTTGTCTGATGTCTTCTTTCATCCACAACGTTTGTTTTTTCCTATTACTTATATCCAACATGCTACAAACAGCCTAAAGAATCACACATACGAACTCTAAATCATTGAAGTAACGAAAAAGATTATACAATCCAAAATCAGTGCCATAAAAGAATTGCAGACATTAAGAGTTAACAGTGGATATCCTCACCTCTGCTATCTTGCAAATTGCATAGTGGCCTTCCTTTCCCCAACCAAGAACTCCCGGTATCAATAGTAGAAAATCCAGGACCCTCGCACTCCACAGTACCTTAGACCACCCCATGTCTACCAACAAAAGCGTGAGTGTTACAAGTATATACCATCTAATCCTTTACTAAAACATCGAATCTCTCCCACCCTCAGCAAAAGTACTCATAGATACCTGTTCCTTTGGGCCACAAAAATTGAACGTCTTGGTCACAAACCAAGCCTATAAAAATTTGATCAAACTCGCATAAGCTTATTAGGAGCAGCAGAACGGGCTGAGAGAGCGCGGATAGGTGAGGGATTGGCTATTCACGTGTCTCGCGTGAATGTATCAGGAGGAGCTAAAACCGGGCTCAGCCCCTTAGGGTGAAGTGGTTAGTGGGGTTGCGTTACTTGCGTATGCATCTTTCTTAGTGCGGTACGCAAACCATCGAATCTCTCCCACCCTCCGCAAAAGTACTCATAGATACATGTTCCTTTGAACCACAAAAATTGAACGTCTTGGTCACAAACCAAGCCTATAAAGCTTTGAGCCTTTGATCAAACTCGCATAAATGGCTCTACCTCGGTGAGTCAAGACTCAAGACAGGAGGTTGCATAAATCCTGACATTACGTTCTCAATCGAATGCTAAGTTCGGCCCAATATAGCCCACAACCCAAGATGGGCATCAACTCTTTTGGACGGAGGAAAGCCCACTCAACATGTCACCATGGGGATGTGTTTTGGGAAATGGAAAGAAAGCCCAACTGAAATGTCACCACGGAGTGCATTGAGAAAGAAGAGATACCCTCCCCTTCCTACTTAAACCCAGATATCACCGAATGGCGGTAGACTACCGTAGCTCCGCTTAGGGCTAAACAAAATTGGACTGCGGACCGAACTGAACCGCAAAATTAGATCGAATTTGCAGTCCAGTCCGGACCGCATTTATTAATATAAATTAAAATATATATTTTTATATTTTTTAATGCAAATTACAAATTTAAAACGTTTAATTTTAATCTAAACTAAAACTCTACTTATCGGACCACATCCGAAAACTGGATCGAAAATTCGGTTGTTCAGCCCTAGCCCCGCTAGTCCAGATACAACAGTGGAGGGTGTGATTCGATTTCTGAAACATTTTTAAAAAATTATTTCCAGAATTTAGGCCCACCTTAGTTAATTGGATCGATACCCGCCCAACCCATTCACTATAGCAGCCATTTCACACGACAAATAGGAATTTAACTAAAAGCTCCATTATTTATAAATATTAATAGGGCATCTTCACTCTTAACTAACTACTTACATCAAAATGTCAAAAAAAACTATCAAAATCGTCATATATAATCTCAAAATATCAAAATTTATCAAAATTCACCTTATTATAGGATCCAACCCTCAATATTATGCCACGTAATCTAATTTCTGCATATTTCAACCGTCGGATCTTATGACATGACGAATATTAATGCATTTTGATAATTTTAAAGTTAAGTATAACGATCTTTTTTAATATGTGATGTAAGTCAAGAGGATGGAACTGGTATTTTCTCGATATTAATTCATCATTTAGTTTTGAAGACATATTTTCTCGATATGTGATATAACGATCTCCCCCTTTCTGCTTCAACAGAACGAAAACGTACCTGTGGATTCCCGTAGGTGGCCGAGGCCCCATGTAGGATACCAATTCTCTCCCTACAACACCAACAGACGTAATATCGACCATATATATATATATACACACACACACGTATATCAGTCTTTCAACATATTATTCTACCACGAGTCAGCTGAAAATCCATAGTTCAAAATAGAAAGAAAAGTATTGACCAGATCAAGACCTTGGGTGGCATCAAATCCTTCTGGGATGTCTACGACGATCTTGCAGAACGAAGCAACATATTTAAATTATATCATTGTATTAAATTATAGAGAAAGTACACTTTCCATCTACTTCTTTCAATTTCGTGATATTAAACTCTTGCAATTTACACCCTCCCATTAAAATGACCTAAAAAAAATATGTTTTTGCCTTCAATTAACAACCAAATCATAAAACTTTTTTTTAGAGCAAAAAAGTTCTTTTCTATGTTAACGGTCAAATTTAATGTAAAATTGAAAAATAGAGTGCACTCTCCCATACTTTTGAGAATGCAAAATGTACATTTACAGACGAAAGGGAAAAGGAATAATCACCAATGGAGCCACTCTCTGAGTGTCGGTTCACTGGGGCTAGGAGCATCAGGATCGACCATAACCTATGAGCACAGTCATATCGATTGAAAATATAGATCATTCAAAACGGGGGGAGTAGAAGCTTCAATAAGAAGTGAGTAAACTGAAGATGCTAACTTACGAGTGTATAGAGATTGCCAGAGACTCGAGGACCCAGAATTTGGACAGAGGGCCTATCCACGGCGGCAGAAGGCTTAATCTCGCAGCCATTACCTATCTGCTTGGACCCGTGTTGGACCCTAAGATCGGCAACCGGAGTGAACCTGTCGAGTACATCTCCAATCACTCTCCCGACCACCAGCGGCTCTATGGACGGAGTCATAGTACGTACGACTAAAACTGGTTGGTTGAGTACGTAGCAGATCAGTGGTTGTAACCCGTGCCTAAAATTAAAAAGGATGTGCGTTCTCTGAACTGAGGGACTTTTTTGCGTGACCCAGGAAATCATATGTTTGAGTGTGGAAATTTTGGGTATTGGAGTTTGTGAAATACTATAAAGTAAAGATATTTTATAAGAATTGGTGAAAAAGTGAAGAGAGAAATTTTTAATAAATATTATAATAATAAAGAATTATGTGATGAAATTTTTTTAATTTTAAACCCAAATAATTGGGGGTCAAACATGAATGGACGCGTTTTGAATTTAGACGCGCGAGCATGACACGTAGCAAGAGCGCTTGTTGAATTGCCACTTTTGCTTGTCCACAATGACAGTGCCAAAAGAGACACGTGTTTGGGTGTGTTTGTTTTGTAAAATTTTAGTATTGTTAAAATTTTAGGTATTGGGTTTAGTGAAAAAGTGAAGAGAGAGGTAATTTTTTATATTTTTGTAGTGAAAAGTAGAGATTTGATGGGAGAGAGAGATTATATTGTAATATTTTATTGTGTTAAAATTTTAGAGGGTATAAAATTTTAACACGCAAACGCAGACTTTGTCAGGTGAATATACGTCGGTTGTTGATGTCACTCTATCCAGGTGGACTTTTCGACATCGATGTAGCGTCACTACTCGTGAATAGACCGAAATGCCCTTGTCAATTATTTTCAAAGTATTGGTATTCAATATTTTTTCCTGAATTACTATTTTTAAAAAAAAAAATTATATAACTCTGAATTTAGTTGACATAATCACCAACCAAGCTTTGAGCACGTGTCTTGTCTATTGTCTATTGTCGTATCTACTACTACTACTAACTTAAAATTGTGATAAAATAATATTGAATCCAAACAGAACGAAATATTATAATAACAATAATAATAATACAATATAAAGAAATATGCTAGACATAATATTATATTAGCACTCATATTGGAAATGGGACTTGACGTGTTTTGTGGTCACACCCGTGTATTCAAATTTCAACCAAAAAACGTGGAATTTGTGTTTTTAGTGTTGTGATAGGGTTGTGAAATCCTCTCCTAGAGGACTACCGGGTAAACAGTAATTTCAACCTCTTGCAAAATCGAACCGGCAAACCCTAAATTCTAAACCCTAAACTCTAAAACCTTAAACCCTAATTTTCCTTGATCAGTTTTCTATTCATATGCTGGTGTATTCTGACCCCGTAATTGCCCTTGGTTGATTTCTTGCGTCTATGGTTCTACCAAGTGGCATCTTAAATCTGTTTTTTGGGAGGGACTTGGTTCCATTGCTAATTCGTTTGGGGGGCCTTGGCTTTGTATTGGTGATTTCAACTGCCTAGCTGCTAGCTGGGAGAAGAGAGGTGGTTTGCCTTTTGCTTCTTCTTCTTCTAATCCGCTGCAAAATTTGATGACTGAGAGCGGTTTAATTGATCTTGGATTTTTGGGGGCTCCTTTTACTTGGTCCAACAAGAGGGATGGACTGGCAAACATAAAGGAGAGGTTGGACAGAGGACTTGCTAACAGTGCGTGGAGGACTGTTTTTCCCCATGCAAAAATCACTCACTTGCCCCGATCTTCTTCTGATCATTCCCCTTTGCTGCTAGACACGGAAGGTGGTGCAGTTGCCTTGAGCAAACCTTTTCGGTTTGAATCATTTTGGCTCTCTGATCCTAGTTGTGGTGATGTTATTAAGCGTTGCTGGAATATTGAACCAAGAGGCTCTTATGCCTTTTGTCTATGTCAACGTCTTAAAAATACAAAAATGGCCTTTGTGCTTGGAATAAAGCACATTTTGGGTGTATCCAAGAGAGGATTAAGGCCTTACGTTTCTCTCTGGATTGGGTTCAACAACAAGAGGCTTCTCAAGGCATTTGTAGTCTTGAAAGGCATCTCATTGTTGCTTTAAATGAGGAGCTCAAGCTTGAGGAGGAGCTTTGGAGGTCTAAATCGCGTGAGACGTGGCTTACTACCAGCGATCTCAACACGCGATATTTTCATACCTCTACAATTATTAGACGAAGAAGGAATGCTATTGAATTCCTCAAAACAGAGGAGGGATGCTGGATTTCTACTCGTGCAGCAATTGGGGAGTATATTTCAGCCTATTTCCATTCTTTATATCAATCTAGTGAGCCTAATGTTCCTGCTGACTTGGATGGCCTGATTTCCCCAGTCATTTCTGATCAAGACAATCAGATGTTGTGTTGTATACCGTCAGCGGATGAAATTCATTCTGCACTTCTTTCTATGGGATCTTACAAGGCTCCCGGGCCCGATGGTATGACCGCCATTTTTTATAAGAAATTCTGGGATATTGTAGGCCAGGATGTTCTCAAAATGGTGCAGAGCTTTTTTATTTCTGGTTTTATGCTTCGGAAAATTAATCATTGTCACATTTTCCTCCTTTCGAAAGGAGAATGTTTGTCCCAAGTCTCTCAATATCGACCGATCAGCTTATGCAATGTGCTTTCGAAACTTATTTTCAAAATCCTTGCTAATCGACTTAGGGCTGTGATTGATCGTATGGTGTCCCCTCAACAGGCTGCATTTATCCCGGGTCGGCATATTCATGAAAACTCAATCATGGCACATGAAATCTTCCATGTTTTGAAAGGTCGAAGGAAAGGGAGACCACTCATGGATGTTCGTGCTGACATTGAAAAAGCCTATGATCGCATGGAGTGGTCTTTGATCCTTACAGCCCTTAAATGTTATGGTTTCCATCCCAAATTTATTCGCTGGGTTGAACAATGTCTTTCTACTGCTTCTTGTTCGATTTTGTTGAATGGTACTCCCTTTGGGATGATTAAGCCGTCTAGAGGCTTAAGGCAAGGTGATCCGCTGGCCCCCTTTCTCTTCATTATTGGCTCAGAGATTTTATCCCGCCTTTTAATGCAAGCTGAATTGGACCGACGCATTCATGGTATCCGCATTGGCTGAGCTGCTCCTCCAGTTACTCATCTTTTATTTGCGGATGATCTTCTTATTTTTACTCGGGCTAATTCTAATGAAGCTAATGTTGTTATGGGCTGCCTCTCTAAGTATACTAGCTGGTCAGGGTAGCACCTCAATGTTCGAAAATCCACGGTTACTTTCAGCAAAAATACGCGGCCTGAAGTTCGGCAAGAGATTTGCTCTATTCTCACTCTGTGTAGTGTGGATAATCCTGGTAAACATTTGGGAATTCCCATTATTATTGGTTCCAACAAGAAACAAGTTTTTGCGAACCTCCTTGAAAGGGTTAAGAAACGCATAGAGGGCTGGAGAGCCAAAGCTTTATCGCAAGTTGGACGCATGGTGTTAATTAGAGCAGTCGCTTCTGCTCTTCCCTCCTATACCATGACCCACTTCCTGCTGCCGAAGACTATTTGCTCCAATCTTGACTCGTTGTTTATGAGATTCTCTGGTGGGGTTTCAGCGAGCATAAACGACACAACTGGACTCCGAAAGCTTGGAGCTCTATTTGTCGCCCAAAAGCGGAAGGAGGCCTTGGACTCCGATTAATGTGGACGGTTAATAGGGCCCTAGTACTAAAAGCTTGCTCGGTTCATTTATTCAGATGTTGATAAGCCTTGGGTTAAGGCTCTTCGAGCTAAATATTTGGCTCCTAATTTTTTTTGGAATCCTCAAACGAATGCTACTTCTTCCTAGTTTTGGAAATGACTCTCTAAAGTGATTGAATTTCTTAAAATGGGGTGCTGCTATCATATTTTTGGTGGACTGGAGGTGAGGTTCGAATTTGGCTTGATCCTTGGGTTCCCTCAGGGCCAAATTTTCTTCCCCGTCCATGACACCCCCAGGTATTAATGGCGGGTGATTCCCGTGTGGTGGAGCTTATTGATCCATTGACTAGATGTTGGGATGAAGCAAGGCTTCGACAACTATTTAGAGATGAGGACGTGGCCCATATTCTAAACATTCACCTTCCTGCTGAACCAAGAAGAGATTCTCTCCTGTGGATTCCTGACGCCAAAGGTAACTTCTCCTTAAAATCTGCTTATTCCATTCTCTCCCATAATGTGCAAGCCTAACCGTCTCCTGTTGCTCCCCACTTTTGGAAACGGATTTGGTCTCTCAGACTTCAAGATAGGCTGAAGTTGTTGATATGGAAAGTTGCGTGGAATATTTTGCCTTGCAAATGCAATCTGCAAATATCTCTTAATCTTGGGTATTCTGATACGTTATGTCCATTATGTGGTGTGGAAGAGGAATCTCTGCAACATGTATTTTTCTACTGCCCATTAGCTCAAATAGCTCGGCGTGAATCTCCTTGGGGCTTTCAGTCGGCTAACATAAGGAATTTAAATATTCATGAATGGGTCTCTCTCATTTTAGAGCCTCATCTTACTCTTGCTCTACCTGAAGACCAATCTCTCAATTTCATCAGGTTTGCTGCTATTTTGTGGGATGTTATCTGGTTTTCTAGAAACCAGTTGGTGCACCTTGGCAAGAGGGAAGAGGTGTGGACTACTATTCATAGAATCCAAAGAATTTATGCAGAGCATTCACAGACGTGGATCTCTACTAGGCCAACCAAGCCTACCCAATGGGTTCCACCTAGAGGAAACATCTGGAAAATTAATTTTGATGTTACTATCCGACAGGAGTTTTCTGTTTTGGCTGCGGTTTGCAGAAACAATGTCGATCACATATTCTTTGCTTGGTCAAAGAGAGCCTCGCCTGGTACTCCTTTAGTGGGAGAGGCCAAAGCAGCTCTATTTGCTGTTCAAGAGGCTGGTTTTCTTGACTATCCACTCATTGAGTTTGAAGGAGATAATCTGCAAGTGTGTAATGCTCTCAGTTTGGATGATTTTCAACCGGACTGGTCTATTGCTTCTTATATTCTGGATGCTAAAGATCTCTTGTGTAATCAGCCTAGCTGGAAGGTGCATCATGTTGGTCGGGTTGCTAATCGTATGGCCCATAATTTGGCTAAGTGGGCAGCTAGGGAGAATGTAGTAGGAAACATTCCTGTTCATTGTATTCCCCATGATGTACTTAACGCTGACAATCCTCCTCTTCCTTCCTGTACTTGTTCTCTTTGTTGTTCTTTGAATGAATCTTTACTTAAGAAAAAAAAAACTAACCTGCTACCACTTATTAATGCGAAAGGTTCCAGTGAAAGAACTTTATCATCTGCTCTGGATAGCTTCACAAACATAACCTCAACCAAGCGTTCGGGGGATGCATGCCCCCCGATCCCAATGGCTTCCGATTGTGTTCCGGATTTGCACGGTGCCTTGGATGCTAGACCCACTTGTAATTGTGGAAACACTGAGCACTTAAACCTCTCACATAGCCCAGTTTTAAGGCAGTCTACTCTTGATTCTCTTTCCATAAGGACCAATAGAAGATGTTCCATGCGCTAATGGGCTTCTTTCGATATCCGAACAACTGAGAATTTTATAATATTACCAATATCAGCGACACGTGTTTAAAAAAACAGAGCTTTGCTCTGCTACTTATACATCCTTATTGGGACGATTCTTAGATGACTGATAAGCTTGTTCTCTTCAAGGTAGGAATTAGGAGTCCCCAGCCTGGCTTGCATTATTAGGACCATGGTTAATTATTCATTAAAGCAGGGTATATATTGATTTTAGAAAAGGGGTCAGTTAAGGTATATCTGAATAGCTAGCATATTCGTATGACCACAACTAGATGTAGATTTTTCCATGTGAATGCACTAACTTTACGCGCAGCCAGTTTGTTTGACAAATAGATATATATATAATATATCAGAGGTCAAATTTTCTCTGGCCTCGTAAAAAGGTCGCTTTTGATGGCAGCTTTGTATCCTTCTCTAGCTTGGCCAATAAATTATGTGTGGTCCTCGTAGCATGTAAGGCGAAATATTTAGTTGCTTGATGCATGTCTTCTTCTTATATAGATCGATGTCCTTTAAGGATATTACTCTTGTGAACCAGCTTTGCGACAATGCTTAAAGAAAGAGATGTGTCACTTCACTAGAGACGTATATTATTAGTTTAGAAAATCTAATTAGAATATTCAAAGGGTGTCATAAATAATACTGATAGTTCAGTAGATGGATAAGTTTAGAGGAAGTTCTATGTATAGTAAGTACCCTGTTGAACTTTTTGTTGTATGGCATCAATTGAGTAATTAATAAATTGAAGCTACGTACGAACCTTAATTATCTTCATTTTGATGGCAAACATGCCACCTATAAACAATTGAGAGAGCAAGATCTCCATGTATTAGTTAAATGGAGCCTCTAAACTTTACATTCTAACCAAATTCCAGAATTTGATCAGTTTAAGGTTACCACAGTCTCAAAAGCAGAGGCAAGAAAATTGATTCAATGGACTAGCTACCACGAAAAGAGAAACATACGAGGCCAGCTTTATTGCTTGTAAATTCATTTCCTAACCCGCAAAGTCTCGGAAACATAATCGTTATAAGTCAATGAGGTTAGCTGTCTCCCCGCAAAGGAAATTGTCACGAGGCCCCATTTCTTAATCTCAGTTTTGTGCACATTTTCCATGGAGATCAAGTCCATTGTCGTTTCAAAGAAACACACTTGAGGAAACGAACAAAGAAAGTTTCGACTTTCAAGAAAGTCGAGCACAAAAAGAAAAGAGAAACTCGGGCTAAGACATAAATCCACTTTAGGAGTCAACTTATTCCAAACATGGAAGAGCTTTTTCTTTGGGCGGTCGATGGAAGGAGAGAGACAGGAAAGGGTCTCTCTCTTTGTTCATTGTCGGCTGTGACTAAAATTAAGACGAGCTGTACCCTTTAGACTAGTCTTCGTTTTACACGTCAACCTCTCGAATCTGATTTTTTTTTCAATGGTTATACAGAAACAGAAAATCTGAAAGTAATAACGAGAGAAAGTCCACAGAGAGACGGAGAGAGAGATTTGGCGCCTACATTACAAAAACTTCCGATTTCTTTGACGTAATAGGTGATGTATGGGTGACATGCATGGTGGGGTGACATGCATGGTGGGGCTTTGACCTAGAGAATCGGTGATGAGATAGACCTTCGAATCGTCCGAGTAGAAGACGGGACAAGGCCGTCAGTTGGCAAATCCTGCGATTTATTGACATCTGCAATGAGTAAATGATTGATATTTTTGCCGAGAAAAATAAATGATGGATATTGGTTCTATTATGTAGGGGACTACGGGTTGCCTAGAAAAGAGAGATTGTAGGGTAGGGACTGGGGGTCGACTGAAGTGCATTCCCAGATGACAATTATTGTCTACAAGACACCACGATTTCCAATGTGCTGCTAGCTAGGAATTTTGCCAATGGTCTATGAGAGACGTGTGGAGGACCCATTCCAAACACAATAGGGAGCTATCTAGGGTTGAGGATCTTGACGTGTCATCGGCCGATTGAGGCAACAAGAATCTACAGATTAAGCATACGTCGAAAAAAATCTGATTAATATCTTGTAGCTGAAGTGGGACCAACTTTTGAATTTTATTTTGGTTGTTTGACCGCGTTAGCATTAACTCACCAGCCACATTTAAATGGACAGAAGTTACAGAACCCACAATTAAACAAGGAAAAAAAATCGGATTGCCTCGTGCCAAGTACAACGATCGACAAAGGCGGATTTCTTTCGATCACCTCGCGTATGCAGATTGCTGCAACGTATATCCTTAGGCGCAGCATAGCACATAGAAGCTTAATATTGAAAGGGAAGAAGAGCACACGTTCAAAGTCATGTCTTCTCATGTATAACTTTCTCCTAATCATTTCAGCCGTATACTTACTAAACATGACTTTATATATATACGCATAGATACAAATGGCCATTCAATTTGTCATGTCAAATGTGGGATGCTTTTTCTTTTCAATGAAAATGTGATACCTTTTGAAAATTTCACATTGTTAGAGAAAGTAGTCAATGTGTTCCTTATAAGATTGTGATATCCTTCACTCCTCAAAACGAACTTTTAAAATTGAGTTAAATCCATCTTTCACATATTGTATAAATTTTATTAATACTCACACACTATATTAAAACACGACATCAGGCTTTTTTTTGCTTATATTTCTAATACTTGATCAACAGCCTCCAATGTCCATGTCCAAACAGCAACGCATTTGAAGATCGATCCAGGTATCCCCCAAGTACATATCACATAAGTGCGCAAAAAGTTCAAAGATTGCAGAGAGGATCACAAAGCGGGTCCTACTGCACGGCCTTTTTCATTCTACAGTGAACTTTCGAAGCAATGATTGTCTTGACATTACACTTGACTCCGTTAGTAAAAGGTATCTTTGCACAAACCTCTAGACGGTACGTGCTCTCTCTGACTCTCTCTGCAGAAGGATAAGGCCGTCGCTTCCACCCGGTCAACCGGTTACCGCCAAACCCATAAATGGGACCCACCTCTATATTATTGAGCACACGTGTCCCAAATGCTGACGCAATTAATATTAGCGGTTTGGCACAGAAGCCATTAATGGGGCGAGATAAAAGAGACAAAAACAGCACAAGAACCACGCCATGATTTTCAATAAAGCAAGCGTCCTTTATTTGTCGTCCCCATTAGATACCCTTCGAGTCACCGCTCCTCCATCGACACGTGCCCTACCACCCTTTTTAAGTCAATGACTCAAAGTCCGCCATTACCATACTCCACCTGCAATACATTACTTTATTAGTACGTGAAAAGACAGTTAGCCATACAGGTGGCATGGACAGGTGTCACCCACACGTGCTCCGATAGCTGTCTCCGGCGATGTCCCCGGTATTTTAGACTTAGCTTGTGTTCGGTTAGGTGTGTTGTGAAGATTTTTTGTGTTTTGAGAATTTTTAGGTGATATTAACTTTATTAGTATGCGTGTTGTAGTTATTTTTATGTGAGGTTAGAAATGATGTTTGGTTGTAAGATTTTTGTGTTGTGAGAATACTGCATAAACGAACACCCCCTTACTATCGGTGGATAATTGGATCTACTTTCTTGTGATTTCTACGAATCTATGAATATTGTCGTTTTGTTTTTGTTTAGCTTTTTCCACTGTAGTGTCGTCTACGTACACTTCGCCTTAGATATGTTAGGAATAAAAATTTATATGAAGAAAAAATTATTTATACTTATAAGTGAGATATATATTATGAGAATGCCTAATTAGATTTATTAATTTTCTCACTTATGCTTGTTGAGATTACATGAGGCTTTATTTATAAGTTATTGAATACAATAGCCCACATTGCTTTAGCAATGTGACTCTTAACAATTTTAATACTCTCCCGCAAACTCATGGTGGACACACGTTGAGTTTGAATTTACAAAAATAATTCAAGGGAAAAAAATAAACGTCGGTCTGATGGCTGGAGGTCACCGGACTGATGACGGAAACTTTCCACTGATAAGTGAGACATCTATTATGAGAATGTCTAATTAGATTTATTAATTTTCTCACTTATGTTTGATGAGATTACATAAGATTTTATTTATAAGTCATTGAATACAATAGCCCACATTGCTTCAGTAATGTGGGACTCTTAACAATTTTAATAAGATAAATTTGGATAAAAAAAAGAAATCAGAAAAGTTACTACTATATTGTGAACGTTTATTCAAAAGATATAGGTTGTGCAGAAGTCGAATTCTCATCAGATTTATATTCTCCCATCGGTAAATAGAATTGGGATTCTGGGGAAGCCAAATCGACTGCGGTAGGTGGTGACAACGACTCCTTAAAGGCGGTGTTTGGCATCAACAACAAAAGTTGCGTTCGGCAGAGACAAAGGAAGCGACTTGGACATCGCTTGCTTTCCTCTTGTGCCTTTCCTTTGGGTTGGCACCTTCCTCTGAGCGGTTGGACCAGCTCCTTGCTTTCAAAGTCCATTTTGCTTTCCTCGACCGTAAGAACTCTTCTTTTCGCCCAAAATTTTAGAAATCCAAAATTTCTAACAAAACAAACACACTTCAAAAATTTTAACTTTTACACATACACTTCAAACTTTTCACAAACTTTGATAAACTTCAAAATTCAAAATATTTATCAAAAATTTCGGTAAACAAACGCCTACACAGTTCTTGTGAGATGTCTACGTACTTCCCATTTTTTAATTTTCTTTCTCTCTCTTGCTTTTAATATATAGTACTGTAGTTCATTGTGAAAGACTTTAACGTTGTTCATAGAAGTTGCTGATCTTGTTTGTCCATCCATTTGACGTAAGTTCAATGGTCTACAGTTTTTTGTTTAATAAGCGAGACCAGAGTATGATTTGAAGAAAAAAAAAAGAGCACAGCGACATATCGACAATGGAAACTTCTCATTGAGTAAAACAACAAAGACTGGATCTTGCTTCCTGATACAGATTAACAAGATGGCAACGAATTAACTATTAATAAAAGTTTACACGTTTCAACACCGCCAAATCCATCCCAGCACATTGTAACAACCGTTCCAATGACTTTCTGACATTACATGAATCCATTGACATCCAAGATATCTGTGATCTCAAATTTCAACATGTTGCTGCAATAGCTGTCCCTCTCATCTTCAGTGCTGCTATTGATGTGTGTTGAGTTTGAATTCAACGGCGTTGGGCTCGATGAGGGCGTTGAGAAAACTGACGCGAAGCTGAAATTCTGGTTGTTGTTGTTGGAGAGGAAAGTTGATGTTTCAGAAGAGGGATCCATCATAGTTTGCTGATCGGACCCATAATAACTGTAACTTGGTAAAGGAACATAGTCTTCTGTAAAATTTGAAGGCAAACCACTGCTTTGCCATTCGTGAGTTAGTTGAGAGTTTGAGGAGCTGAAGTCGGTGAAGTTTGATGGGAACTGCTCTACATTGGGCTCCACGACTTGTGCTTCACTTGGCAACGAAACACAGGGGGTACTCAGTGCGGTGCATGACGGTAGTTCTTGAATAGGCCCTTGAAGTTCATCAGTTTGTACAAGTTGTGCAATTTGGTTTTGTATTTCGGGATTGTAAAGCTGGTTTTCTTGGAGATTTTGAAGCAGAATGTTTTGGTTTTCACGTTGGGATGACATAAGAGACGTGGCTAGCCTTATAAGTTCTGGATTCACCAAGGGCTGGACCCCAAGAAACCGTGACATGTCCATTTGAGATGAATTGTAGAATGATGAGCTTAAAATTGAGGACAGGTCAACAAGATCGAGGCGTGGACTATGAGTCACCGGATCGATTCCCATTCGTAGGAGCCTCTTTCTAATGTGTGTGTTCCAGTAGTTCTTAATTTCGTTGTCTGTCCTTCCAGGCAAGCGAGCGGCAATGGCAGACCACCTACGAGCAAACACGGTCGGAAAATAAGCAAGATTTTAAAGATGACCAAAATCTTGAATTTTGAGGTATTCTAGAAGCCATATTCAAGACCCTGTAGTGTTAAGCGTAAGAAAAAAAGGCTTACTTGTTGCCCAGTATACTGTGAAGCTGAATGATTGTCTCCTCCTCTTCGAAAGAAAATCTGCCTCTCTTGATATCGGGTCTCAAATAGTTAGTCCACCGAAGACGGCAGCTCTTTCCACACCTTTGAAGTCCTGCGCAAAGAAAACATGCAAAGTCGACCCCATTAGCATAATGTCCACAGAGAACTTATGAACTCAACCATGCACATGGAAAATATTTGTAACAGTACTAAAGAAAACATACCAGCATTCTTTGGCAGCGTCCTCCAATTCTCATATCCATGTTTCTGTATGTAGTCGACCAGTTTCTGATCCTCCTCCGGTGTCCATGGCCCTTTCTTAAGCCCATTTTTGTCACAACACGGTGCTCTACCCATGGTGTTCAAACGAGATATTAAGGCTAATTAACCTTGTTCGAGAGGTACTAGAAGTAGATATGCTCGGGACCAGGAAGAAATGTAGAGATGGAGAGGTTTGGAGCAAAAACAGAGAGAAAGGAAAGGATGTAGGGTCCGTATGGGTACGTACTTGTATAAATAGCAAGGGGAAAAAGGGTAAGAAACAATGAGAGAAGTCAAAAGCATTTGGTGCCTTCCTCCGTTTATCACTTGTCGACGTGTCCTCTGTCCTAGACGTAAAATTGTCATCAAGTCCAATCTCTCTCTTTTTAAGATTGAACTTACAGCTTCATTATTAGACATACAAATTTAGATTTCTCTCTCTCTCTCTCTCTCGACACTCCTAACTTTCTGGGTTCATATTAGCTGTCACCAACATAGTGATGCCACGTACCCTATAAACTGGTGCTTTTTAAACTACGTTACAGCGATTCCACGGCGTTTCTCATGCTATGCATTGCTCCACGCCAAAAGTTAGCTGGCTGGTTCAATAACGCAGCGACCCCTTCTTAGATTTTTAGTCTCAAGTTGTTTTGAGAAAAGACTGGTTTGCCCCCTTTAGAGGCAATACTGGCCACTGAGGAGGGCCCATGTGTGTTGTTCTATAAGGGCAATATTTAAGCACTCCCGTGCTTATAGTTTGTATGTCGAGAAGCGCAAAACTCCTTCTGTTATATTGAGAAATTTATCAATAACACTCTTAAGTTTTAGCCTTTTTTTTTAAAATTCACTGAATTTTAAAAAATTTAAAAATATCACTGAATTTTTCATTTGGGTACCGAAACTCACTCGATCCAATGTCGTTAGATTTGTTTAACGGAAAATTCATCTCGTCCAATCGTAATGTGACACGTGTCATTAAAAAATAAAAAGTAAATCTAAAATTAATAAAAAAAACATAATTAATTCAATATATATATATTTTTAAAAAAAATAAGGAAAGGATCAGCGGCTCTGGCCGCCGGTGGAGGGAGGAGGAATCCATCCAACTCCCTGGGCGGTGGTCTGGGGGACCTCCCCAACTGCCCCCGAAGCCGGCCGGGTGGAGGAACTAAGCGGTCAGACTCTCCCGGTGGCCAAAGGTGGAGGGGAGATTATGGTCCCCGATCCTTTCATTTTTAAAAAAATATTAAATTAAGGGAAAAATTCACTTTGCACCCCTGAACTTTTGGGTCATTTCTAAGTTGCACCAATTTTTATCGATTTCGTTAGATTAGTATCCCGAAGTTTAAGTTTACGTTAATTTCCATCATATACCTCAAATTGCTGTTACTTCTCACTGCAAACCAAGAATGTGTCGTCCACGTGAGAACTTAAAGTTCTCATTTCCCGTTTTGTCCTTCATTTTTTCCTTCCAACTTTTGGATTACTCTTTCACGTGCAGAGTTTCAATTTCTTGTCCTTGTCGGGTGGAGGTTCATGAGGTGGAAGCTAAGAATCATATTAATAGAGCTGCAAATGGGTTCATACCGGTCATTGTTGCATATTAGGGAGACGAGGGATTTTTGCAGATTAGTGAGAAAGAGAAGGAGAAGCCATGCCCATGGTGCACTGCCATTACAATTACTCTGCAGAGAGCGCCTTTAATCTAAGTTACAGTGGCAGTGGTTTGATGAGTCCGAGAATGAAATTATTGCATTCGATCTTTCCGACCATTGTTACTGTCAATGTCCTCTTGTAATTTCAGAGAACAGAACGATATGCACAATGAAGGTTCTCAAGTGGACGAAACATTATTGGTTTACCGTGAGAAGTAAAGGCAATTTGAGGTCCAAGGTGAAAATTAACGTAAACTTAAATTTTGAGATACTAATCTAACGAAATCGATAAAAGTGTGTGCAACTTAGAAATGACCTCAAAGTTCAGGGGTGCAAAGTGAATTTTTCCCTTAAATTAATTATGTTTTTTATTTGTTTAAACTATTTATATTTATATTTATATTTATATTTATATATTTTAATGACACGTGTCATATTAAGATTAAGCGAGATGTATTTTCCGTTAAACAAATCTAACGGCGTTGAGTCGAGTGAGTTTTGGTACCAAAATGACAAATCCAATAATTTTTTTAAATTTTTTTTTAAAACTTAATGATTTTTTTTAAAAGCTTTAAAACCTAGTATGTTATTTGTAATTTTTTTTTTTTACATTTAAAACGTCTAATAAATTCGAGGAGATTGAGGATGTGCATTTAAGGCATGACGTTATAGAGCTCGGTGTTTTGCTGGAAAATAGGAACATTTATTGTGGAGATGTTGATCGATATGTTGATCTCTAATTCTTGAAACAATTTAGCTTTCAACTATGAGACTGTTCTCATTCTCTCGTTGCATTTGAACGCCCACACTTCTCTCTCTTTTATCTCGCCTTTCAGCTTTATTATACTTTACTTTAAAAAATATATTTTTATAATTTTATATACTTCATTATTTTCAATTGCACCCTTCTTGCTCCATGTCTTCTGTTAACAACCATTCGCATGAGAAAATCTCAGCTGATTCGGCAGCGCACGCTCAGACGACTCCTGTCCAAATTAATAATGCTAACCACTTCAATATCAATATATGGATCCTGATATATATATATGATCCACATGCGTTTTCTAGCTTATCTGCAATGGCATTACAATATCTTGGACAATATTTGACATATTTGCACGATAACTTACTATAAGAAGAACGTGATATCATTATGTCATCAGGGGGACCAATCATAGTGAAGGTCCGACAATCACACATGGACAACATGGGTTGTAACACACTGTTCTACACTCACACCTATACATATTATATATACACGAACGGTGATAATTACCAGAAGTAACATGAATTGATCTGTAGAGCAAGGGGAAAGTTAAGTAGGGCAAAGACGAAAAAGAAGTGCATGTGTTAATTTGAAAGTTTTAGGACTGTCTAAAGTGAGTCTAAGGGAATTAATGATAACCATCTTTTTGGAGGGCCCCGAAGCCTTTTAGCTGTTGAAACCTGGCCTTTTCTTTTTTCAACAAATCTATGACCAAGATTATGACTCCAGACAGAATTCAAATAATACCTACCTGAATTGGGATTGAACATCACTGAAGATTGACAATGTAGAAACTTTACTTCCTAAAATAAAATAATTTATTTATTTATTTTTTGATAAATAGTAAGTGGTTTCCCTAATCCCATAATTCAAGGTATACAACAAGTCCAGAACAAGCACAAAGGTATAACTTAACACAAGTGGCGGAAATACCCATAAGGCCTAGTCCAACCACAGCCCAATCACATGTTTTAGTTACGCGGCCTGGGCCCAATACCCATTAGGCCCGGCCATTTTTATAAGCAGAGGTAAAATGACGTCGTTTCACCCTCTAATAAAAAAAATAAAATAGGGCCCTGTTTAAAAAAAAACACCTCCCCTCATCGCTCGACCTCTCTCTCTCTCTCTTACGGTTTAGTTTCTCATAATCTCAGCCGAGTCCCGTGACCCAGCCCAGCCGTGGTGCCGCCCGTTGCAGCATTGCCCACAACCCCCTCCACCGTCCGCCGCACCAAGTACGTATATCGGCCAGTTATTTTCACTCTCTCTTCTGTTATAACTTATCTTCTCAGTTCTCTGAATCTTAGTTCTTTGATCTCTCAGCCACCCGTCGTCGGCCGCCAGCTACTTCTCTCTCTCTTTTTCACAAGTGAACATCAAAAGTTCAGAACATGTTACAAATTTGATAATTTGAACATATTTTATGAAATTGTAATTTGAGAGTTTGAAGATTTTGTGAAATTAGTTAGGGATTTGGGATTCAATGGAATCGGCGAATGACGAATGGGATTTGGGATTCAATGAAATTGTGATTTGAGAGTTTGAAGATTTATGATATTCTTCATTATCTGTCGATTGTTGGGTTATGCTTTTGGGGCTCCCTATATATGCAGTCTTGACCAATATTGCCTTTTGTTTCCCTTTGCTAGTTTGCTCAGAAACACTAAGCCCCAGTTTGTTGTTTCTACAAGTATTTTTTTATTTAGCAAACTAGTCTCACTTCTAAAGGCACTTAGGGCAGCCAACGTTTGTACACCAAAAATGGAACTGATAAGTGTAGTGAATTTGACCAACAAGTTCCACTAGCTAGAAGGGCACTTAAATATTTATTATACCAAGTGGAGAAAATTATGACGGGGAGGTGGATTAGTTGGCTTGGATTTAGTGGGTGGAATGGAACTTAGGACAACATGGAGGCAGTAAAAGAGTTGACTAGGTTCTTTGCATGCATTTTTGGCCAAAATTCAGGAGAGGGTGTTAGGTTAGGGCTTGACTTGACTTCAATGGTTCGGTGATAGGATTGAGGGAAGGTAGATATAAGAGGGAGATGGAGGTTGGATTGGAAGTGAAGTTGAGAGACATCAAGAAGCTGGGGATGTGGGAAAAAAACTAAGTTAAGCAAAGGTTTCCGAATACAAATGGTGTGAAGAAAGGTATATCACGGTGGAGATGCTTGAGAGGCGAGAAAGTGAAAATACAGAGTCTTGCCCAAGCTTTAGCTGGTATGGACTTAGAGACATTTAGATATGCCTTTTTGTTTGATATAAATAACCTAATTTTCAATTTGACCCTCATAGTTTTCCTTATTTCACAATATGTTTAATTTGTTTGCAATTATATTTTAATTTTCACTTTTGTTTAGATAATGGATAAGTTTCCGATAAGAAAATCACACAACGTTGAGTCGTCTAATACTCCTAACGTGGCTACTAATTCTAAAACTGATAATAGTTCAAAAATACCTCGCATTATGTTTAGTCTGGATGATATTGTTGCTGATCCAGGATAATGTAAACTCATTGAAGAATATGATGTAGGGGTTAGGGATCAAGTTCGTATGGAGTACTTGATCAAATGTCCTTTTCAACCATGTAGCCATGATTTTTTCAAGAAGCAATACGGGTAAGAAATGAGGGGTTTTAGGGAGACATGGTTTAAAAATTTTAATGGGATGAAATATAGTGTATCAAAGGATGAGGCGTATTTCTTGTGGTGTTATCTGTTTACGCGACTTAGAGGAGATAAGTTTACATCTACAGGCTTTAGCAACTGGAAAAAGGCAGTGAGGGTTTTTTGAACATGTTGGTGCACATGATAATGGTTACAATGAAGCTAGAAGACTATGTGATGCACTCGAAAATCAACGACAAAGTGTGTCGCACATGTTATCCGCACACGGACACGATCAAGAAAATGCTTATCGCATTCGTTTAACATCGATTTTAGATGCTATTCGTTATCTTTTGAGACAATGATTACCTTTTCATGGTCATAACACTCCGAGAGTTCAATAAGGAAGGAAAATTTTCTCAAGCTTCTGAATGTGTTTTGTCAATGTGATGAAAAATTTACAAAGACACTTAACACTAATGCTCCTGGAAACAACCAATGACTACTCCAAATATTCAGAAGGAAATGGCGAGTGCTTGTGTAGCTCATACGACACTTGTCATCATTAAAGAAATTGAGGATGAATTTTATTCTCTTATGGTTGATGAGTCTCAAGATAATTCAGTGAATGAGCAAATGACAGTGATTTTGAGATATGTGAACATACACGAACATATGATTGAAATGTTTCTTGGTGTGGAACATGTTCCTGATACTTGTTTTGAATCTTTGAAAAAAAAAGGTATAAACAAATTGTTTGCAAGACATGGGTTGTCAATATCCAGATTGAGAAGTCAATGGTATGATGGGGCATCAAACATGCGAAGCAAGTTCAATGGGTTGAAATCGCTCATTTTGAGGGACAATCCTTCTGCTATCTATATTCATTGTTTTCTTCACTAACTTCAATTGATTGTTGTGGGTATTTCAAAGAATAACTTGCAAGTTGATGATTTTTTTAATTATACTTATGCGATTGTGAATATGGTCGCAACGTCATGTAAAAGGAAAAATGTTATTCGACAAAGTTGTCATAAGAAGATAGTGGAGCGGTTGGACAAAGGAGAAATTTCTAGTGGAAAGGAAAAAAATCAAGAAACCAGTCTCGCACTACCAGATGATTACTACATTTCATTATAATATTAATAGACTATTTAGTTTTTTTATTTTTTTATAGTTACTTCCTATAATATTGTAGGTGATATACTCGTTGAGGTTCATATCACTTACAATAATTCGTCTCTTCACTATGTGGTCATCAGTATTGTAAGTGTTATACACATAAAAGATGATGGTACTCTCCCAGAACAAAGATCCATGGCTATTAGTTTGATGAATAAGATAAAAAATTTTGAGTTCGTATTCACTGTGCATCTGTTGAGGAATATAATATGAATTACAAACGAATTGTCACAAGCCTTACAGCTAAAAGATCAAAACATTGTTAATGTTATGAGTTTGGTTGGAGTTGTGAAGGAACAGTTGCAAGAAATGAGAGATATAAAATGAGATGAATTTCTAGAAGAAGTCAAAATATTTTGTGTGGTTAACTCTATTAGTGTGTCGAATATGGAAGACATTATACCAACTCGTAGTCGTTTGAGGCGTGGAGGACAAACTATTACTTATTTCCATAATTTTCGTGTGGAAATATTTTGTCAGGTTATTAATTTGATCATTCAGGAGATGAATAATCGGTTCACAGAAGCAAGTGCGGAGTTACTTCTTTGCATAGGATGTCTTGATCCGAAAAATTCATTCTCAGCGTTTGATCATGGTAAGTTACGTTATCTTACTGAGCTTTATCCATAATATGTCACAGTAGATGATCTTTTAATACTTAAAATTCAGCATAATACCTATATTAGAGATCACTACAAAAAAAATCGACCTATAACAACGTTTTTTTTTCTGCGGTCGAGACCGCAGCTATATAACCATTACAGTAGACTATAGCGGCAGTTTTTGAAACCACTGGAGAAGATCTCGGGTATATAGCAGCAGTCATGTATCGGCGGTCGCGAACGCCGCTATAGACCCGAACCGAAAATAAAGAATATTGGTGGGGGCGCACGCAACAGGCCAAATGTTGTGCGCGGAGCTAAAATAATGGCCTGTTGTGCGCGCGGGGCATGCGGTGCATGCGCAACAAGCCAAAATATTGGCCATTGTCAGTATATGCAATTGTCCGCGCAGATTCTTCTTATCCAAATGTTCCTGATACAAAAGCGTTCACCAAAAAACATACCAAGGAATAGACAATTGCCTATTAAGATGAAAATAGAATTTCGAAAGATCACAACTTCACAATTTTCCAAATCCTAGTATCACCAAAGTATAAAGCTTAAATACAATGGGTCTTTCCAAACTCGAAAGTCCTCGTAGCAATTCCACTACCTGAAACATTGGAGAAACAAACAAAAAGCTCAACTTGTCAACTCAAAATCCATTAGCAAAATCAACAAGAAAGCTAAAATAGACGGTTTCCATAGCCTCCGTCTATCCAAGGAAAGAAAACAAACCTAACGCCTTTGGAAGTTACATATCTAGCCACAACAAAAATTCTGTTGCAGCGATCGGAGGGGCTGGAGATTTCGATGAAGAGGGGAGGGGCGATGTCGATGAAGAGGGTAGTGATAGGAGGGGCTGGAGCTTTTTCGACGAAAAGGAGGCGGAAGACTTTAGATTTTTCGTATGTGCGCGGAGAGTGGAAAGGGTTTAATTTAAAGGGAGAGACAGGCGGGAGACTTTATATTTTTCATATGGGCGAGGAGAAAGTAACACTTTTCGCGACACTTTTCAAAATTCAAGGAGCTAAAGTCGTTGACCGCCGCTAAAACAACCGCCACTATAGGTAACACGTGTAGCAGCACTTTTCAAAAAATGCTACTAACGTGGGTCTTTAGCGATGGTCACCGACCGCCGCTATAGGTGATTTCTAGCGGAGTTTTTCCACAAACGTCGCGAAAGACACCCTTTAGCGGCGGTTTTGGCGACTGTCGCTAAAGACCTGTGTTTTGTAGTGGATGTTAGAAGAAATGATGGTTTTCTAGGCTTTAAGATATTGGAGTTCTTGCTATGAAGATGGTTTAGATGAAAAAGAATACTCTATTTTCATTAGTTTATCGGCTTATTGAGTTGACATTGGTCTTACCAGTTGCGACTAAAACCATTGAAAGAGTATTTTTTGCGACAAAGATTATCAAGAGTGATTTGCGTAATAGGATGAGAGATGACTGGATGAATGATTGCATAGTAGTGTACTCGAGCAAGAAGTTTTTAAAACTATTAAGAACGAAGTCATTTTGCAACATTTTCAAAAGATGAAAAAATGTAAGGTGCACTTGTCACCTCTCAGTCGCAGTACATAGTACGATACACGTATTCTAATATTTTTAATACTTTTAGTAGTTAATTTTCAATATTGTTACTCTAAGACAATTTTTTGCATTACGAAAGAATTTTTTTTTGTCATTTCGCGTTTAAAGTTTGACCCCATGAATTTTAATCCTGGATCCGCCAATAATCGTACGTATGATCGATCGTTTCTTTTTCTCGAGTTTCAATCTTCGTACGTACGCACATGTTGCTAATTTATATTAAGGGTTAATTACAAAAAACCCCCTCAAACTTTTCCACTTATCCCAATATACCCCATGATCTTTAACTCGTTGCAACTCTGCTCCACGAACTACAAAAACGTCACAGTTTCATTTTTGACTCTTTTTTTAACGAAATCTTCAACGCTTTCCGTTACACGTGAGTGACACATGAGGTCTTTCATTTCAAAAGACCATAATGCCCCCATTAAAAGACGAACGTTGAAATTGAAATGGAGTGGACAACCCCGACAACGTTGAAGGAAATACCCACCTTTCTCACTTGGAACTGAAGAACCCTTTTCTTCCTAAAATCAACGCTTTTCGAACTTGAATCAAACACGTCTGTGTGCATCGAAGAAGAAAAGGGCTTTGTGTGCATCGAAGTTTTAACGAACACTATCACATCCTAAACCTTTCACTTCTCATAAACGGAAAGGGACACCGCAAAACAAGAGGTTAGACAAAGTGTTAAGAGTACTCGACCTTATCGTGTCGAAACCTAGATGTTTCAACCCAAGTACTCGCCAAAGCCTTCTTTGGCTCGTTCAGAACATTTTGCAAACATGTTCATGCCAACATTGTAGGGATAAGCTTGCCAGTTCAAATCCAGCGGTCGGACTCACATATATGTTTGATGAAATGGTTGAGTCATCTTCTAGGAAGAGTTTGATTCCTAAGCGTAATTGGCAAAGGGAAGGGCTGGGAGTCGACGCGAAGGCTTTGTCCCATGCTTTGAGTTCATGCGGATCGACACGTGATCTGCGGGGTGGTATTCGGTATCATTGTTTGGCAGTAAGAACTGGGTTTGTTGCCAATCTGTACGTGGGCAGTTCTTTGATTAGTTTGTATGGAAAATGCGTCGAGTTAGAACGTGCTTGTCGGGTTTTTGAAGAAATGCTTGTAAGAAATGTAGTGTCGTGGACATCTATGTCAGAACCTAACGAGTTTACCTTCACGAGTCTTCTGACTGCTTGCACTGGTACTGGAGCTCTTGGGCATGGGAGAAGTGCTCATTGCCAAACAATTAAAATGGGTTTCAATTCATATGTACACATTGCTAACGCTTTCATCTCAATGTATTGCAAATGCGGGACTGTTGAAGATGCCCTTTACATTTTTGAAAGGATGGCTGGTAAAGATGTTGTATCGTGTAACTCCATGATTGCAGGATATGACCATCATGGACTTGTAATGCAGGCGATTGATCTTTTTGAAGAACTGAAGGGAAGCGTAAAGTCTGATGCCATTACTTTCCTTGGTGTTCTCTCTTCATGTCGCCATGCAGGTCTCGTTAAAGAGGGCTGGTTGTACTTCAATTCAATGGCTGAACATGGAGTGCAGCCAGAACTAGATCATTATTCATGTGTTGTGGATCTTCTTGCTATCTTCTTCGGGGCTTCACGGGAGTGTTTGGATTGGCATTCAAGCAGCAGAGAACAGGCTGTTACTTGAACCAGGTTGCCCTGGCACCCTTGTGCAATTGGCAAATTTGTATGCCAGTGTGGGGTGCAAGGATCAGGTGGCAAGGGTGCGGAAATTGATGAAAGATCGAGGGCTGAAAACAAATTCAGGGTTCAGTTGAGTCGACCGTTGATTTGGAAGAAAATGGTTATTCAGTTCCAGGTAAGAAAGGTGAGTATCTCCTTCAACGTTGTCGGATTTGTCCACTCCATTTCAATTTCAGCGTTTGTCTTTTAATGGGGGCATTTTGGTCTTTTGATATGAACGACCTCACGTGTCACTCGTGTGTAACGGAAAGCGTTGAAGATTTTGTTAAAAAACGAGTCAAAAATGAAACGGTGACGTTTTTGTAAATTTGTGGAGCCGGGTTGCAACGAGTTAAAGATTATGAGGTATATTGGGATAAGTGGAAAAGTTTGAGGGAGTTTTTTTTGTAATTAACCCTTATATTAATTAATCTCGGTGCAACTTTAACTAATCTGATTTCCTCAGACTTGACCTATACGTGTCTCCATGCAAGCTGCTCCAGTCTCCAGAGAGGGGATAAGACAGAAATTAAACTACTATAATTGAATTCATTATTTTGTAAAGAAACAATTCCGGACGTTCCAGACGTACGTACGTGTGGAAATCAGACTTTTTTTCTCGATATATTACGCTTGAGTGCATTATCTTGCACACTATGTATATTATATATTTGTCATCAAGGGATTGCTAATGAGTTGGTGTGGTGAATTTCTGAATAATTTATCTTAAATTCAAAGCCGAACACTTGACTCATGCATGCTACTCTGGATTACATGCTGACACTAGCTTGGTATGCACGTGTCAGTCCAGGAGCAGCCACATGTTTCGTGAGCTTCACCCTAGGCAGATCTAAATTAGTCAAAATATTTTATTTTCGTACTTTCTAAAAAAAGAATAGAAACAGTGGACTAATTTACTTTTAAAATACTGAAAAATAAGTTCATTGGGAAAACACCATATCCATTCGCTCCTAGGACTTTTATAATATTCCTCTAGTGAGATTTTCCCTCCTAGGAATTCTTAAAGAATAACGTATAATTTATCGACCTAACCCTCAACCTTTTAGCTTGCTTGCGTGCCCTTCTCACCTTGACTTATGCTATCATTATCGTGTTAATCAAATCTTAGGCTCTTCTGTACTGGAGAATGAGAGCAGTTAGTGTCTCCAAGTAATTAATTGAGGTTTATTCTGCTAAATGATTAAGATTAACAATACCATAATCTTAGGCTCATGTCAGACTGTGTCTGTATCCCAAAGACAGCAAGCACCCTGTAATGTGAATGTGACCAATTATATGAGAGAGCCCATTATATAAAATTGTGGATTACGCAACGGGGTTTATATTTATAATAGGATGACTTCCCCAGCCTAATGCACGATAAGGTAATTGCTGGTCCAAAATTAGGGATTGTTGCATACGTGGTAGCGTTGACCAGGAGCAGAAACATATAAATTTTGATAGATTATCTAAACAATATATTGTTGTTAGTTTCTGTTTCGAGCTGTTCGATTGCTCCGACAAACTTTGAATACTACGACGTGGGTCTTTGCTAATTTGTCTCAAGCACAATTTCTTAGCAGTTTCACATAGTTTAGGGTTATTTTCAGATACGAGAGATCCAAAGCGTGTGGGGAGGGACTACCATTGTTTCGTATTTTATTTAATTAAGCAATCACATGCATTTGTTCTGCAAATTTTACTTTTTCTTTCATTCTTTGACTAAGTAAACGTACGTAGACAGTGGATATCTTAGGTCGACATGATATTGTACTTTTGAACAGAGGAAACAACACCCTTACGATCAGACATCGAGAACTTTCACAAACCCGGGGTTTCTATTTACTTTTGTGGTCAACGTAAGCACTTGGACACGTAGGGCATCTAGGACAAGTTTATAGGATTTTTTTTCCCGAGGAAAAAATTATTGTAGGAGCCCAGAGTCACGAGATTCAGTCTTGTCTAAGGTAGAAGTAAAGTTAACGCTTGGGAGATCAACATGATTAAGATTAGAAAAAAACAAAAACAAAAAATATGATTATCTATTGCTTGACTTCGCATGTACTAACCAATCCGTTTCTTATACCTCGGGAGGACACCTTGGGCCCCAGTAAGTAGTAACGTCAAGAGGACACCCAGCAAGGGAATACGAAGGAACTAGTGGGTCGCGGGAGCAACATGCAACCAACCGTCCGATCCAAATAGTTGAATAATTTTTTTTTTTTTGCAAAAAATTACGTGGACAAATGCACAAAGTTACAACCAGAGCTTTTAAGTTTTTCTTTTTAATAAATTATGCAACATGGGAGGAAAAGCAAAAATTAATATAATATTTTGGAAAGATGGTGTTAATTTAGCTCATTTCTGTTGGGGACTGAGAGACAATGTCAGAAGATGTTATTGCAGTTTTCCTGCAGACAGGTTCTGTTTGTGATTTCCACAGCTGAAAGCAAAACTGATTCACTGCTAATCAACCAAAAAACTCACGCAGGAATGTATTTGAATTTGTTGGCCATAAACAAATGCCAAGAAACAATATGAACTTGTCTTCTTTCATAAGCTAGCTGAACTCAATCAAGGAAACTGGTAGACCAAATGAAAGACAAGCGAAGATGGTACTGTTAGCTGGCTAAAGTGAAGTGAAACAAATGATGGTGTCTGTAACATGTTTTGCATGCCCTGCAGACCAAACACCAGGAATTCAAGTATCCAATCCTTGGAGCTTAAGAGAAGGGAAATTTATACCAAGATCAGGTACGTTGTGCCATCAAACAGCTGATGAACCAGAATAAATCATCTCCAGAATCTGATTATGCAATTTGCCATTAGTCACTAGGACGCCACCTGAAGGGTATATAATTCTCCGTGCATCTTTATCAGCAGCAAGGTCAACTTCACAACCTTCCCAGTCAGTCACCTGATTTTCATTTCAGATTTATCCATAAGTCACCAATACCGGTGTGACATTGCTTTTTATTTTGTGTTTTTTCACAGATGCAGTACATCACGAAAGCTAAGCCAAGACATTGATAGAACAGGCAGAAGTCTCAAGTGGTTTCCCTCTTATTATTTCTCAGTTTGAGAAGATTGCTCTTTTATCTCCTCAATTCAGGAAAGACTCATCCAACGAAGCTGTATTATACTTTTTGTTGGTTTTCTTATTTGAAAAAACCATTTATAGTCGGTTACAAGACAGATATAAGAGTGACAAAGCCAGCAATAAAACAAGTTCCATTAGAATGTTTGTTTTTGTGTTCCAGATTTTGACCGATAGAAAATGTTTGCACCTTCTGTCCATCAATAGTGTAGACTGGTAGAAATACCAAATTCAAAACATATTTCCATTATACACATACTGCCAAAAATAACATTTAAAATAACTATAACTTATGGAATGTCACAAAAAAGGACAAAAGAGGACTGTGCGAGAGAGAGAGAGAGAGAGATGAAAAGTTCTAACCTTTCCCCCTGCTTCGTGCACACATACCATTCCAACAGCATGATCCCAAGCCTAGAATGTGCATTATAAATAGGATCAAGAACCGAGTCATGAAACCACAACTTTTGCAAGTAATTGATGTTTAGAAAATAATGCAATACCTTGATAGTTTTTTGAGTTTTTGCTCGAAGAATAAAAACAGAAGCCCTACCTGAAGCTACCATTAAATACTTGCATAAGCTGCAAACATGAAACAGAACATGTATTTACAAGTTTCAAAGAAATTTGTAGATCATAGAACAAGATAGCAATTCACATCCAATAGTCACAAGAGAAAGTAAAAGGGTGAACAGGAGCATGATTAGAAGATGTGATCAACCAATTTAACAGGGCAACCCAAATGAGCCAATCAAAACAATTCCTTAAATTCCTTAGGATCCAAATCCAAAGAGCTGAATATTACAGGACCAAACTCCTATTAAACACATAAGTGAAAACACTTCCAAAAACCAGGATATGGGAAAAGCCTCGGCAAATTTCAAACTCTATATTCAATCTGTTCTATGGTAATTTCAAACTCGAGAATTATGACAACTAGCTAACACCACAAAATATTAGCTATTAAGTGGAAGCAAGTAAGTAGGACTATTGAATTTACTATTCATGGGATTAAATTAACCTTCCGCAACATGTAGGCAAAAGTAGAATTTGATTGTCCTCAATACTGTCAGCATTAGTTGTGGCATTGAATGTTGCTGACAGTGGCATTGACTCCCATGTTTCACTTTCTGGAATGCAAAACTGTGCCTCGCGCACTAAGCGACATCTATCAACAAAGCATCTGGTCCAAACATCCAGCAAATTGGGTAAACTCTTTGTCCATGTTCCACAGCCAATATGAGCAACCATTATGATCCCAGATCCTGATTCTCTATTTTCCTGGACCTTAATGGTGGTTTCTTTGGACAACTCATTACGCCAGTTAGGGCAGCCCATAACACCTAATACAACCTCTCCTTCAACTACGAGAGCCAAACCTACCTGAAAAAGTGCAGATTGTGCTCAAGACATAAAGTGTGATATAGTAAGGTATAATTTCCATAGGGCCAGAGTTTATAGTCGAAGAATATATTTTAGATGAAACAGTAGAAAACGGTATAAGTGCCCAATGGAAAAAATATATACCAAAGCAATAATGCATAGGCAAGTCAAGTAGTGATGCTACTAAAAAATTTTTAATGAAGGAGATGTTTCACAAACTTCATAGCAACCTTTTGTTAATTACTAATTAGAAAGACTTACCACATACAAGGCGTCACTTCCTTTTAAAAATCCTCGTGTGCCATCTATGGGATCCAGAACCTGCATTGAGTTTATGGGCTCTATGAAAAGTAAATCTCTGGGCATAAAGCACAATACAAAATCACCGATTACAAACATAAATATGATTTTTGATAAACCCTTCTACCCATGTTACTGGACTTAACTGAAAACTCCTTTTTCTTAAGAAACAGAGGAGAGTCTTCACCCACTTAATAGAGCAGCACACAATGCAGTTAACATCCCAAAGAGTAGAAAAGCTCATTTTTACCAACCCAATATGTGGCTGGCTTACTTCCAAATGCAAAGGCTTCCGTCCCTCCTCTGTCAATTGCTTTGAGTACATCATCAAGTGTCCATGGTTTATCTTCAACCCTTGCTTTATCAGTTACAGCATTTACCACGGAACCTTCTAGATTATTTTCCGTTATAAAAGAAGAATCTTCTTCAGCCACCAACGGGATAGAAGGGAACAGCTTACCCAACTCTGTCACCATGAAAACAAAAATCAAATGAACAAAGCTTGAATCCTAGAAATAGAACTTCAAGATATCACTTTAATCCATTTAGTTTAAGGAGCTTACGAGAACAGCCAATCAGATATTCATTTTAATCTATTTAGTTTGAGGAGCTTACATGCTTGTGCAGCCTAATGTTTCGTTACACTTTAGGGTACGTCGTACAAAGTTCTGTGGTATGATGAGGAGAGATGACAGCTAACCGAAGAGATACCCTCCAAGTTCTTCTCCGGCAGCTCTTTGAGCTATATTATATGTAAAACCATGGTTGTAGGAAAATAAGCCGGACGTGATTACAGGGTCTAGTACTCTTGCAAGCTTACTTTAAGAATAGGGGGTCCAAATGTCAATGTAGAGGTTCCGGGGAAAGCATGAAAAAAAAAATTCTAGCCAAGAACTAATGTTCTCGAGCCAATCAGTAGGATTCCGAGATTTTCTATTAAGGGAATATGTGTCATCTAGTGCCGCAGGGATAGTAAAGAAAACATTGTCGATCGAAGTTATCCAAGAAAACATAAATCCACTCCTAATAACCATGCAAGGATGAAGCAGTCAACCACATTCACAATTTGTCATAAATCTCATTGGCCGAATGTGTAGCAAATTGTGCCATTGTGGATACCAGTTCATAAGGGATTGATAGTCGGGGGGGGGACTATAGCTCAGCAACATGGACACGTTGATGGTAAACAGTGGTTCCGATAAGCTGTCATACAGGAATTTCTGGGCTTGATGATAATCCCTACACATTACTGTAAGTACTTCCCTGAAAAATCTTACCCCTTGCCAACTTCCTCCACGGGTCAATCAGCATTGTGCAGTAAACATCAAATTGCAATATAAGTTGGGGTAATTAACAGGTTTCAGTATCTAAATTCCCAGAATCAATTTCATGCAAGTAGATTCAGCAAAACTTATTTCATTAATGACAAGTTTACACAAACAAACACGTCTTAGCTATGGATGTTCTACAGATAATTACCCAAACTGACCAGAGCCTGCACCCCGAAGTCTGCAACCGTTACTGGAGTCTGGTCTTTTTTTTCAACAATCCGTCCTTCACTTGAGAACAAAGATGTTTTCACCTGGAATTCCAAAATAATAAAATTCATAAACTAAGAATAGCGAATAAAGAAGAAGGAACTAATACACCAAATCTTAAGCATTAACCATAAGATGCTTTGTGGTTCCCCATAAAAGGTTACGAAGAAAGCACAAAAGAAGTCTAATTCTCACGTCCAAAGCAGTTCTCCGTCCAATAGCGGATGAAATCTAAATTTAAAAGTCAGCACCACAAACCATATACTTTCATTAGGTTAGCGGAGGATTTCTTTGACACACAAAAACTTGCATTTTCGAAGTATATTTCCTATCCCATAAACAGTAACATGCATGAGATAAAAAGGCATGTACAAAAACAAGAAAAGTCTCCCGAGACGCTACAAAGCCTCAATTAACGATTCCAATTTTCAATCGATTATCTTTTTTCGCACTTTTTGGTAACCAGGCAGGCAGTGAAGGAAGAGAAAATGAGGGAGGAAAATTACGTCCACACAAAGGCGACAAGCTCTCTCCACGACGTCCACCGCAGCTTCGAGCTCTCTGTAATACTTCGCTTTCTGAATCGGGAGAGGCATACTCGCCCTGAAAATTCAGCAAAGGATCGTAACACTCCTATTCAATGTGGAAACAGCAGAAAATACCATTATTATTGTGGTCCATAGAGTGCAGAGACCTTACGGTGAAGAGTCGCCTGCAACTTTGTAGAAGGGTAGTGGAGCGAGAAAGATGAGTGCGGGTGAATTGAACGGCACGAAATGGAGAAACCGCGAGGAGAAGATCCATGGCGGCTTTCCAACGGTGGAATCGTCGCAACTGAGAGATGGGTCAGTGACACTGGCAGAGTAGTTGGTTGGACGAGAGGGAGGGGATTTCCAACGGTCCTCCTACTTGGGCACTGGTTCGTTGGTGGGCTATCAGCTATGGATCTGTGTGGGCCCGAAACATTCTAAGGTTTAGAATTGTTCGACCCGGTTGGCCCCGAGGCCCCCGACCCATCCTTTTAATTCGTTTTTTTTTTGGGTGGACAATATTTCCCAATAAAGGGCTGAACAAAGAATTCGAATATTGAAGTGGGGTTTAGAACAAAAGATTTAAAGATGTGTAGGGGATTCTTGATGTGGGAATGTATCTAGCAAGTAAGATTGTATACATTAGCATTATGGTAAATTTATAATTAGCAGAATCAACATTTTATCTGCCTATTTTGTATAATATTATTGCAAAAAAAAATTTAAGAAATAAATATATTATTGAAATAGAGTTTCAATAGTTTTATTTAAAAAATATTATTTTTTATTTTTAATAATATTTATCTTGGAGGGGCATTTTGGTAATTTTTTATTCTTTTTCGTCTGATTTAAAGCCTGATTTGGACGGCGTGAATGGATGAGTTTCAAAAGTTAAAGTTCTTAAATCGTCGTTTTAAAAGTTATTGATATCAATTTGATTTTTACTCATACTTACGCGATAATTATGACTTTACCATTTTTAAAAAAAAATAAAAAGGAAATTCTTCCATATGATTTGCAACACTCTAAATTTTAAAACCTATCAAATTAACTAGTCTCTAAGATTTAAAATCTTTCATATTGCTGAAGAATTAAAGTCTTGATTAATTTTAAAATTCAAGAATGTTTAATTTGATAGATTTTAAATTTTATGATCTTATTTAATTTTTAAACAAACCCATCAACAAACTTTGTATTTATTCCTATTTTTTTATCTAGAACCTTCCATATACAATGTACATAGAGAAAATGATGAGCTACATGCCCTACATATAGATCGATCCAAGTAAACATGAACAGATTTATGTGTATTAGATATGCTCATTTCAATAGATTTATAGTACAAAGTCGTTTCGTTATAACAAAAAAAACACGAATTTTTTGTTATAAACAAAAAAAAAAAATTTATTATTATTCAAACGTTTTCAAAATCTTCTCACTCACTTCTTCGTCAATTCTAATATCTTTTCACCAATCTCAATAATTTTTTATAAATTTCAACAACTTTTAACACATTTTTCATCAGAATCTACTCTACTTTAAAAAAAATATTAAAAAATTATTTTGAGATATAAAAGTCACTGCTTAAATAATTCCTCTACAAATAACGAACACGTTTCCTCCTTTTCTTTTTCTTTTATTTTTGTGGGGCCAGAAACAAATACGTTAAGCTCTAAAAAACTACTAGCTTTGGTCAACTTCTTATAATAATATCTGGATTGGAATATCAGGGTGATGTTCGTTTTGAAGGTTTTTGTAAGATTTGGAGAATTTTGTGAATTTTTAGGTGATATTAAAGTTGTGTTGGTGTTTGTGTAGAAGTTGGTGAGGTGTAAAAAAATGAATGATAATGTTTGTAGTTTTTTTGTTTTTTTTTCGAATTTATTATTATTTATATTAAAATAATAATATTTTTAATTAAAAAAATCAAAATAAATCATAAACCGACCTAAAAAAGCGAGAAGAAGACAAACGTAAAAAGCGAGGTGCGGCTGGAGGTTAAAAAGCGAGGACCGCGAGGTGCGGCTGCGACAGTGCGACTGTCAGATATGTTGGGGTCAAATGTCGATATTAACCCCCAATTAATTTTCAATCACACATATCATTCGGGCTATTTGGTCATTTCATCATCTTTTCGAATTTTAATGCACTGAACACTGGGTCCACATGTTTCTTATAATCCCATTTTACCCTTCAAATTTCCTGCTTTCGTCGATTAACATTAACTTATCTAGGGCAAATTTGGAATTTTGAGGATGTATCCTTAAATCCTGCTGTGTTTACCGAACATGACCAATTTTGTATTCGAATCCTTACTTTTGTAAGGAAACGAACATGCCCCAGATTTATCCGGCAAGAAATCAATCAATATGGATGTGCAGAACTCCTAAATCCTACGCAGACAATCGCTGTTGTCCTTATCCGAATATCTTTCTTACGACTGACGCGTCAGCCACCCACGGGAATCAGGAGCAGACGCCACTGCCCCAAGTTTCTTTCCGAACACGGCCGAAACATATCCATCACAGCCGGTTGTTTCTCACGCATCTCCTCCAGCCCCAGGTTTCCAAAACCTCGGCTTCGGTTTCAACGTCTATAAATGTCGGAGTCCTGAGCCAGACTTTTCCAAACTTGAAAACTGAAACTTAGAACCAGTTCTCGATCATCCACCTATATATTCTATATATCTGCTCATGAGCTTGAGGTATATGAGCAGGGTGGCATACCAGACGGGGATGAGGATGATGCACGGGATGAAAGACCAGGCATCGAAGTGCGACTCCACGGTCAAATCTCTAAAAGATTCTGCTTGTTCTTCATCCAGGCAGGCGAGGCGTTTCTCTGGTGCCGCCGACTCAGCCGATTACACGTCTGCTCGCAACGATAAGGTTAAGCAGGCCGAGAAGTCTCTCCGGACAGTCATGTACTTGAGCTGTTGGGGTCCTAATTGAAAATCACAAAAATCATCTTCAGCTAAGGTGTCTGACAGTCAGATCGCCAGGGAATCAATTATTTATTGTTTATATATATATACTCCCAATCATATGTAAAAGTGTGTAAACATTTTCAATCATTTACATGACTGCAGGCTCTGAGGATGAAGAGCTTTTTCACTTTGTTTTGTTTTCATGTCTGGCCTGCCGGAGGCTCAACTCAACTCGAGCATACATTTGGGTGGTTTGCACTCGATGCTTTGATATATATATATATATATATATATATATATATATATATATATATAGAGAGAGAGAGAGAGAGAGAGAGAGAGAGATTATCTTGCCTATTTCTTTATATCGTTAATTTAGCATCTTGTAGGTCCTAAAACAATTAATTTATGTTGTTTAGCAGCAATCACGGTATGTAATATAATCTCGGAAGGGGTACTATATTAATTAGACAAGGCCCACTTATTTTCTAATTTCTGTATTAATTTGAAGTACTGAACCTCAAATCGATGCATAAACTATGCACTTTGCAGTCACTAGTGTTTGTATCTCTTGGCCCCTCCAGTCCGATGTTCGCGGAACCTGCCCTCCGCTACAAGCGGCTGTGTTTCTGTTTTGGTTAATTGCCCCATTATATGTACTCGTTCTTGCGTCCCTCTGTCTGTTGTAGCTAGGCCTCGGGCCATTTATACCTTTGCCGGCCTTTGAAAGACTTAGGAAAATCAGAATCACGGGTATAGAAAACAATTACATGAAATCCTGAAAACAGAGGTATATCAGAATGATGCCCAGCGGATAAGAAGAGCAGCAATAAAAGTAACGGTAAAGTTTGCCAGGTGATTCGTAAATTTACGAATATAGATAAAAAGTTATTCTCTTTCTTTAATGTTTCTAACTTATTTTCATTATTTTCCACCAAAATGAGGAAATTATGAAGCAGGGCATCGAAATAAATAACGGGTCCTCCAGAAAAAACAATGAAGAACAGAAGAAGCCTTCTTGGAATTGTCCCCCAGAATAGTACTTGACCGCACACGATGACCCAACCAAGTGCCACGCGGTCCACTCATTTATATAGTCGGATGATGCATGTACGTTGCAGTCTCATCGCTATTCTCCACCACATGATTTTAGCATGCAATCAAGCAGACCAGACCGATAAGCTAGCGTCTCTCTTGCACATCATCTCTCTTTTACGAATTCGTTAGCTCCAACAACAACAAAAAAAGCAAGACCAACTTCTTTCGTCGTAAGGTGCAGAGTATGATTCTAACGGGACCTTCTAAGTTCTTCAATCAGTCGCCATTTCTATCCAACCCTTCGAAGCTCCAAAGACGAACGAAACTACAAACCAGGTCGGGCCCTAGCAGAGCAGCAGTTGAGCGAAGAAAACTTGCCGTGAGAGGATGTAGCGGACAGGAAGAAGAAAAGAAGTCTGAAAGTGAAAGGCGAACTTTCTTGACCCTCGAGGAAGCTGGGTTAGTAAAAATGTCCGGCTTGGACACTCACGAGCGCTTTCTTTGCCGCTTAACGGTACTACCTATGTCTCCCTCCCCTCACCATCTGCACAGTAGATTAAGCATCCTTAATTTAGATCTAAAATTCCAACGACTATTTTCGAATTTCAAATACTCTGCAGTTGTTGCCGTGAGAGGAAAATTTAAGAGTTCAATTCAACGTATATGTTAAATGTCTGCAGATATCGTCGCTGAACCTTTTAAGAGTGATTGCGGAGCAAGAAGGATGTCCAATCGAGGAGCTGAACGCTGGGAGAATATGTGATTGGTTTTTAAAGGATAAGCTGAAAAGAGAGCAAAATTTAGGGACAGCAGTACTCCAATGGGATGATCCAGGGTTACAATTTTGAGCCTTTTCATTCCTATGAGTTAATTTGGTTTTGACCTTTTATGAAATACTTGCAGAGTGATTTTTTTCCAATTTCTAAACCCACTAATTAATCAATATGTTGCCCTTCTTAGTAAAAGCTGGAGTAGTAATTTTTTATTTTGCTGTGCATGTTTTAGGCTGTGTTTGTTTTGGAGTAAAACATGTTCAGGAAAAAAGTTTTTCACACTTTTGTTTGCTTGGGAGGAGCGGGAATCGTGAGCGGTGAGTCATACGGAAAATTGAGCCTCTTGGGCGGAAAATGACATATGCCTCCGTAAGTTGACCAACGGGTCCGTAGCAAAGTGCTCACGCCTCAAAATTCTCGTTCCTTTAAGTTGATTTATAGATATAGGAAAAATTTTAGAAAAAAATACAACTTTACACTTTAAATTATCCTGTTTGAACAACCTATCTCTAACCCATTGATTTTGAATCTATTTTTTCGTCAAATTGAACATAAATTACTTTTTAAAACAAAATGATAATTATTTCTCTTAAATATAATTTGTTATTTGACTTTTTTAAAGATATAAATGATAAGTTAATTTTTTATTTAAAATAAAGATGACTCACTTAAAATCGAGCAAATTAAATTTGTCTTTTCAAGTAAGGAGAAGGTTACGTGTCATTTCGTGGTATGAAAACCGTTTAATATAACAACTTAAGCAGGTTGAAGACTGAAATCGCAACGAACAGTATAATTTGTGGGGGTGAGTTGCAACGAGTTAAAGTTTGTGGAAATAGTTGATAATCGAATGATAGTTTGAGAGGAAAATTGTAATTGACCCTTTATTTTGTGCGTATGAACGAGGTCAATTTCATTTTGGAGGTTCAAATTACAAGTTTGTCACATTAAGCCCTCGAATTACCAAAATTCATTAACGTGCACTCTCTGATAAGATTTGATCGTAATAATAATCATGTTACATGGCCCAATTATCATACATAGTAATCATCAGATCTATTTAGATGACGCACATTGTTAAATTTTAATAGTCCGAGGGTTTAATTAGTCCAATAGTCAAAATTGTGTTATATGGTTCAACTATCAAATATATCAATCATAAGACCTACATAGAAGGTATACATTGATAAATTTTAATAGTTTAATGATTTAATGTGACAAATATGGTAGTTCATACCCATAAAAGTGATATTGACTCCATAATTTAGCCCTTTTATTTTATATTTTAACACGGTACGCACTAGTCAATTATTGGGCTATCTTGAATTTTAAGGTAGCTCAGAGAGATAATTATGCAATATATTCTAGTATCTTAATTCACACTATATGAGGTACTTATAAAGACTTGAACCAATATATTCTAGTCTCTTAATTCACATGTATGAGGTACTTATCAAGACTAGAACCAACTACATTGAACAACGATTAATAATAAATTAGAGTTAATTACACTTTGCACCTATATGGTTTGGGGGTATTATACTTTACATCCCGTTCTTTCAATTTTGAAACATTTCAACCACGTGGTTTGAGAGTCTTGAAAATTTACATCATATTGTCTATTATCCCTTATTTTCGAATGGAAAAGTTAATTACACGTGACTCACTTGCCCATTTTGCCCCTAATATTTAAAAGGGCTTAATTATATATTTGTACCCACGTGGTTTGGGAGGTTTGACACTTTACACCCCGTTCTTTTATTTTTAAGACACTTTGCACCTAAAAAATCAGTCACTTAGAAATAATGGATAAAATGACGGGAGTGCAAAATGTCAAAACCCCTAAACTACGAGGGTGAAATGTCTCAAAATAAAAAGAATGGAGTGCTAAACAATATTAGATTAGATTGCGACATTGGATGACGCCATTCCTTTCTAGCCATTGTGCTTTTGTACTTATGCTCGAGCTCTGCTGCATTCTCTTGGCTAATATATACGAGAAATAGACGTTTGTTTGCCCAAAATTTTAGGGGTCCAAAATTTCCAACAAAACAAAAATATTTTAAATTTTTTAATTTTTACGCATATATTTCAAATTTTTCACAAACCTCAATAAACTTCACCATTCAAAAAATTTTCAAAATTTTAAGAATAATCTCTAAAATTTTGATAAACAAATATACCCTCAGTCAACTCTGTAAACCATCACCAATTCTTTAGCTCCAATTGAGCCGTGATTGATTGGCCAAAGAGAGAGAGAGACGGCGAATTAGAGAATAGTCAGATGATCAAAAGTCCAAACTCTTGCATCATGCTGAAGACGAAACAGTGATGCCACTTTGGTGTGGTTTTACTCGCCGTTTGCACCACTTTCCGGCATTCCCATTCCTTCCAGGTCTTAGTTTAATCACTTGAAAACGAGCTAATCATAAAAAAAATCCCACCATGGAAAGTACTCAAAGAAAATGAAGAAGAGAGACCGAACTGCGTTTGAACGAGTTACTTTGATTTAGAAAAATTGATATTTTAGTCCAAGGTTTTGGGCACTTTATTATTTTAATTCTTTATTTTTAACTTTCAAATGGAACCATTTCGTTAAACAAAGAAAATTTAAGGATTAAAAATTTGAAAGTTGAAAAATGAATGATTAAAATAAAAAGGTGTTGAAAAATTAAAGAGTGAATTTCTCTTTAATTTATTGACTTTTTTTAACAAATAGTAAGGGCCCCACTTTACACCTAACTCCTTCCCCCTAAGTCAACTGCTTGTCCTCACTTGACCCCTTAACCTTCCCACATCAACTGTTCAAAAACAATTTTCCCTAATAATAATAATAATTTCGATCTTCACACAACTCGTGTAGTTTTAGATTATTTGAAGTGGTGAAGCAAAAATTATGTTACACATGCTTAATGTTTAAATGATAAAATTTAAATATACAAGTAAATATAAACTTATTATTATATAATACTGATTGAAATTTTAAAAGCAAATGGTACGGGAGCTGTCCATTGCAAAAAAACAGAAGAAAAAATAAGCCGACCTGTTCAAAAGAGCAAAAAGAAAAACACAAAGCACGGGCGTGAACCCAACCAGTCAAATACGCTTTAATCATCCCCTTAAATCCAACTCGCCCACCTCCCCCCACTTCCAGCGCACAAAAAAAAAAAGTTGCCCCCCACCATTGCCAAGGCAAAGACCGACTGAGTCAGTAAGCCTGCACCCGATAAACGACCGCGTTTCTCAGCTCCCGATGCTCTGATGCCCATGTCGGACATGGCCATAACTGAAGAAAAGACTCCATCCGATGGAAAGGCCTGGAACTTCTTCAAGCTACCGTTTCTTCACCCTTCTAATAGTAATACCTATACGTCGTCACACAACGCTCATCACCCACAAAATATTCATAGCACTAGTAATAATGCTCAGGTGGAGGGATCGAACCCTCTTCACGGCTCCAACTCGGTTTCCTCGGTTGCGAGGTCGCTCCTCCCGGCTCGGCGTCGGCTCAAGCTTGATCCATCTAATAAGCTCTACTTTCCCTGTACGTATTGTCCCCTTTTGATCTCTCTGGTAACGTTTTAGCTCTTTTGCCTGTTGATGCTAAATCTAATCAAAATTATCACAATTTCAGTTTTTTTTTTAATGCGTGATGAATTTGTTATTGTATCAGCCTAAATGATAAATGCAACTTGCGGCTGTAATTGTTTCCGAAATTCTCTATGTTGCTACTTATTAAACTGCTTTTATTGGTATTGCAAAAATAGCAATTTAAAGCTGATTTGTTTTTGTTTCAAATTTTGGTAAGAAAGTTACCATGTCTACCGTTTAAGTAGAATAATTGTCATTGTCTTGGTGGTTGGCGTAGGAAAAATGAAAAATTTCTTGGTCGTGAGGAAGGACAAGAGAATGGAAAATAAGAAACTTTGTAAGGGTAGGTAAGGGCTAGAGAACCACAATTTGAGGAGAGATTTCCTGGAAACCCTTGGATGTCTGCTATACCATTGAATGGATTCTATATTATTCTTATCCCCACACTCTTTAAGTTGTAGCCCAACAATTTATATCGTTCATACTTGGAAACCTCCCTAAATGCTTCCCACCCGAAATGTATTGGGACTTGCAATTGTGTGTAATTAACTGCTTCTATGGGTTACAAGGTTTAAAACTGGTTAGGGCTGTGCACCGGTACCGGCGGTGGGCCGGTTAACCGGCACCGTGTACCGTGCACCGGCGCCAAGCGGCACTGGTGCCGGTGAGTCAAAATCCCCAAATAACGGGGATTTTGACGGAAGCGGTGAAACCGCTCCCGCTGGGCGGTTTCACCGCTTTTTTTTTTTTTAACATTTATGAAACGACGTCGTTTCTCATTAATGAGAAACGACGTCGTTTTTATTTCTAGGGTTTCTACTTAACCCTATTTCTTCTCCTCTTCGTCATTTCTTCCTCCTCTCTCCCCCCCCTCTCGGCCTCTCCCTCTTCGCCCTCTGCAACTCTCGCTCACGCTCTCGCTCTGCAACTCTCCTCTGCAACTCTCTCGCTCTCGCTCTCCCCCGTTCATTGCGATTTGATTATTTTGTTGTATTTTTGGTTTCTTGCGATTTGGAATCTGCGATTTTTTTTTGTTTGATTTGGCTTGGAATCTGCTATTTGGTTTGTTTGGTTTGATTTGGCTTGATTTGGTTTGGTTTGGTTTGGAATCTGTGATTTGGGTTGAAATCTTGCGATTTGTGCAGTTTGGGTTGAGATCTTGCGATTTGTGCGGTTTGTTTAGATTTTTGTGAGATTTTGTTTTGATTTGTGCGGTTTTTAAATTTTTTTCCTTGAATTTTTTTGAATTTCCGGTGTGTGGTGGTTACCGCCCACCGCCACCGCCAAAACCGCCACCGTTAGGTGACGGTTGTTCCCCTTACGGTGGCGGGGACGGTTCCCGTTTTTGGAGAACCGCCTAGAGCGGTGCCGGTGCCGGTGGAGGCCATAACCGCCACCGGCACCGGTTATGCACAGCCCTAAAACTGGTATCATTCTTTGTAGAGGCTACGAGGTTTAAAACTGGTATCATTCTTTGTAGAGGCTACGAGGTTTAAAACTGGTATCATCCTTTTCTGCAGAAGCTTGTTTGAGCTTTTATATTGTAGTGTTGTTCTTCAGATACTATTACATGCTTGCAAATGCAATTTTTCTGGCTTGATGATTAATTAGTTAAATCCCTTTGTTGTTTCTTTTGAAGATGAACCTGGCAAACAGGTAAGGAGTGCCGTGAGGATTAAAAACACGAGCAAGTCCCATGTAGCTTTTAAGGTAAACACAATCTTGTTTTTCTTGTGTTTTTGCTTGTCCATTGTTGTTTATTATTGATTATAGATTTGTGGATTATGCTGGAAATGAGTAGATAAATTCTAGGCAATCACTGCTTTTATACGAGACAATTTCCCATAGAAGTGCCTTAGTTGATCATTTTTTTTATAAGGAGCACTTTAGCAAACTTTCTAATGCGCTTTTTTCCCTTACTTTAGTTCCAAACAACTGCACCTAAAAGCTGTTTCATGCGTCCTCCTGGGGCTATCCTTGCTCCTGGTGAGAGTATCATAGCAACTGGTAATGATTGTTGTACTTTTTTTGCATTTCTCACAGAGTTGATGATGTTCCTTTTAGTTCACATATGTTCATATCAATCTGGTCATCTGTTGTTTTTTTATTGATGTATTTGCTATGTTATCCTTTTGATATGGATGCAAACGCTAGTGTTCAAGTTTGTGGAGCACCCAGAGAACAATGAAAAACAGGAAAGGAGCAAGCTCAAGTTCAAAATTATGAGCCTGAAGGTCAAAGGAGTGACAGATTACGTACCTGAGCTGGTGAGTTTTGCATACCTTTTGTTACCAACAGAATTGGTGGTCTATGTAGGAATGGTGTTTGTTTGGATAGGGCCATGAACCATATTGCTATTCAGTCTTAATCAAATTCTGATTTACTTGCCACCTCTATTTGATGCTTTCTTTTCATGCATGACCTTTTATTCCCTGCTCATGTGCCTCTATTGAAGTGATTTTTTATTAATATTTCTCCTCCCCCCTCCCCCACCCACCGAAAAAAATAGTTTGATGAGCAGAAGGAGCAAGTGGCTGTAGAGCAGATACTGCGAGTTGTTTTTCTAGATCCAGAGCGTCCTACCCCTGTAAGTACTGTTAGTCTCTAGATGTCAGTGCGATTGCTTCTGTAGGTGCATCATGTGTTTGCTAGTAGTATGCATGGCATGCATATTTAGAGGATGCCTGTTTATAAGGTTTGAATTGTGTATTCTTCAAGGCCATGGAAAAATTGAAGCGCCGATTGGCTGAGGCTGAGGCTGCAGTTGAGGCACGTAAGAAACCTCCAGAAGATACAGGTCCAAAGATTATCGGGGAAGGGCTAGTCATAGATGAATGGGTGAGTTTATTGTGTTAGAATCCTGCAATATTCTTGTGAAATTGCGCACCTAATGCATTTTTACTCTATTCTTCTCTCAGAAAGAGCGAAGAGAAAGGTATCTTGCTCGACAACAGGTTGAAGGGGTGGACTCGGTATAGAGTGGTGCTTGCGGTTCTTCTGAGTACTTAGATGATACAATGAAAAATTGTACAATCTACTGTTATAATTTTTAAGCCATCTTAGACGTTTATGTATGAGCAGGATGTTGTAATCATAGAAGGATTAGTAAACTCCTTATTTTGGTGGAAAAAAGACTTGAGGTGAATCTTCTTTACTTTGAGGAATTTAAAGGTCAGCTAGATGCCCCCTTATATATGTTCTGGACTGTTCCTGGGGATTACTTTTTGGTGCCTTGTTTTTACATATAAGGAGAAAGATTATGCATATGAAACAATGGGAGCGACTGCACGAACAGGATTTTGCCGCCTTCTTTTTTCCGACAAAATGCACAGTAGAAACGACGAAAAAGACTGGTAGAAATCTCAAAATCTTCTCAGGCCTCAGCTGCCCCTGTTTTTTCATTTTAGTAGGAAGGTCAGTGGGTAAGAGATTAAGGTTGTGTTTGTGTGCTAAAATGTTGGGGAGGTTAAAATTTAGGGTATTAGATTTGGTGAAAAAGTGAAGAGGGAGAATTTTTATTGTGAAAAGTAATGATGTGATGAGGAAATAGAGATTATATTATAATTTTTTATTGTGTTAAAATTTTAGTATAGGTAAAATTTTAATGTGCAAACTCGCCCTAACATTAAAGGACAGGTCAAAAGCAATGCTGGTTGCTGCATTGCCTCTGGCCCTTCTCTTCTATTTTTGTCGTGGTCCTTGGCAGACGCCGCCATCCTTTCATCGTACGTTTCTATTAAGCTTAACAATTACGAATTCGCGAAATGAAATGGATGTGGCCATCTTTACGTAATTACTCAAAAACACGACAAATTTCACGTCGACATGAAAATCCTCAAAATCCATTAAGCCTCCTTTACTGTATTTTATTTTCCATGTTTTTGACTATTTAGAGAGTTTGTAAAATAGGGTCAACTGAAATTTAATTCGGTGAATTGTAAAAGATAGTTATACTTTTTTTTTAAGTGGTTTACTTTTTGAAACTAGTTAATAGTCTTTCACCTGTTTCTCCCAGTTTTAAGGGTGGTCAAAAATCAATCGACCCGATCTCTTGATTTGAAATCGACCCAATTCAACCCTAACTGGTTGGGTTACATCGTGGTCGGGTTTTGAAACATGAACCCGAGAATAATCAAGTTTGTGTTTGGATCTTTACCTCTAAACCCAAAAATTCAAAGGAACTCGACCTCGACAGTTTTAACTTCTTTCCAGGGTCGAGGTTGGGTTTTGAACCTGAAAAAAATCAAGTTAGTGTTCGTGTTTCTAACCCGGAACCAAAACATTCAAAGGAACCCGACCCCTTTCTTACTCTCAAAAATTTTATTTTATTTTATTTTAAATTGATGTTAAAAATTGTTTATTAATTATATAAAATTATGAAAAATATAATGTAAGTCAAAAATATATTTGATGTTAGAACCAAACACCAAAAATTAAAATAATTTACTGAAATATAATGCATTGGAAACTGATTAATTTTTTTTATAGTGTTTTACAGGAAACAAACTGACGTAAGATAAAAGTGATGAGGTACTTTCGGAAACGATTTGACTTGCGCGTGGGCATTTCTGTGCATGTCTCGCTAGTTTTATTTGGATAAATTCGCGAAAAATCGCCAAGAAAGCACCTCTGAACCCCGCCAATGGTATAGTTCGAATCTATGGTTTCCACCAATGGTTTTAGTATATCAGTTTCAGGTTCCAAAACCGCTCTCCTCGCCAACTGATCCTCTAGTACATTGCTCCCTATATATATGCAACTTACTTCTCTTCTTTAGACACTCGAGGAAGAAAGAAGATAAGGTTCATTGATTACCACAACTTGCATTGAGAAGCAAAGCTAAGTCAAGATGAGTTTTTTGAGCAAAGATTGCATGGCAGTCCGAGCAGCCGCTGTAGAAGGAAGCACGGGGCAGAGCCCGCCGTGGAACTCTGGCCTTCGGCCTCTTGACGCGGGCAAGCGGAGACACTTCTCCTTCACTAATTTACCAGATGACGGGCATGATGTCCAGGCCGGTGGCAGAGACAACAGAAGACAACAGGCTGAAGAGTCCCTCAAGAAAGTGATGTACTTGAATTGTTGGGCACAAAGCTAGCTTGCAAACAAGAAAAAAGGGGATAGAAACAAGAAGAATCAGAATTCCATCAGGGGGAGGCTCTGCCTGTTGGCAGTTGTTGCACACGCAATAGGAAGAAGTTTATGATTCTCGGAGGGATAATTCAAGCATCCCAGCACGCAATGAAAAACAATGGGGATTTTTTAAAATAAATGTACAGAAAAAGGTCAGCAATGTCTTACAGATGTTTGAATTTCATGTTTGACATATTTAGGGGCCTCTTTCGATTTGTATGATAAAGAAAAACAAATCCTTAACCAACTAGCTATTCCATGGGCACTAGTTAACCTCAATTTCTAAGGAGCTAGCTGAGCTTAACCAAAATCTTCTGAAAACACAACTGCTGTCCATTCTGTTTATGTTGTTCCCCTCGTTCGTTACGTGAGAGAAAACGACACCGTGTGCAAGAGAGGAGTTGCGGAATGTACACTGTTTTAGCGAGGAGTCCACTCCGTGGGCTGGGCTTGAGTTTCCCAGATAAAACAAATCTTTCCAAACGAGACCCAGCATGCAACAAAAAAAAAAAGAGAAAACAAGGCAAACTGGGCCAAGGTGGTCGAGCTTGTCTTCAAGGGGAGCCCAATCCTCTCTCAGTAGTTGAATCTCAACCCACCGAAAGGTTAACATCCCGGCCCAAAAACAGGGCCGAGTTCTTGGAATATTTTTAACCAAGTAAAGTTTAATTATCCGGGATTAATACCAAACAAAAAGCAGGACTTTGGGAAAGTCTCAAATATTATTCCTTCCACGTATAAAATTCCTCGTTGGCAGCATCCTGTGCATAGTTTGGGGAATAGATAAGTATAAGCGACTAAAACAATATAATAATAATAATAAAAAATAGCATTATCCAAGTTCTTTAAACAAGCAAGCAGGAAACTTAATTCTGTCTTATCCAAAAACCTATCCGTTACAAAAAAAAAAAAAAGGTGGCCCGATACTAATCTCAAGTGTGGACATGGGATGCCTATTGCCTTCTTTGTTTCAGTGCAAGCCCGTGACGAAATCGACTCGCAGCTACTTTTCCTGCAAGATTTTGGGCGGTACGACATCCGATTCCCATTTTTGGTTCAATTCACCCTTTACGCTTGTCACGGAAAGGTCTTACAATCTCATTATTACCAACAGAGAAAAAGAAAAATGCTTCTAGAAAAAGCATGGGAAATTTGATTCTCCACTTGCAATAAAGTTGTGAACAGTTTCAAGTGCCCCATTCAACTGTGGATTAGAGGTTTTCCCTCCTCCAATGAATTTTCAAGGAAAGTGCCTTCTTATCCCACGCGAAGTGACAATTTATCTAATTTTTAATGTTATTTTTTAAGATTGTTTATAACGTGTGGTGCTTTTCAAAACAAGTGAGATGGGTGTTGAAAAAGGGCGCGCTTCTAACATCACTTGTACGCTGTGGAGCTATGGTGACAGTCATCTCCTCGCGGAATAGATAGTTATGGTTTAATCTGAATATATTACAGCGAGCGAGAGTTCTTGCAGTCACGTTAGAATTGACTATACTGGTCGCTCCCTCCCACCTTGATTATTTAGAAGAAGAAAAAAATAGAGTATTTGCACGAGTAAAAAAGTTGGGACTTGGAAGATAGCGGGCCAAAAGCATCCATACCCAATGTTGCAAATCTTCGCCGAGAAGACTTCCTCCTCTGATAGCCGGTTTCCATTCATTTTTCACGAATTCGAGACAAAACTGCAGTCTCACTTAATTATCTACTTTTGAAGTTTTGGTCACGGTGCTTTATGGCCATTCCCGGCCCCTATCTGCAACCTCTTGGTTGAAGTTGCTTAAAATGGTACAAAGTTTGTGTCCAACTAGTATAAGCTCTATGTTCTAAGTATAGATAAAATCAGAAACCGACCAAGAGGAAAAAGGCCGAATATCTTGAACTCAACTTGCTTCTGAGTTAAGTCTGATCTCACTCAATTGGGTACTATCTTAGCCGGCCAAACTTGTTCCTTTCAACACTGTGCAGGACAACCCTCATTAGAAATGCGTTCAATTTTTTTTTCTTCTAAACCAATTAGATAGAGAAAACGACGAAAGTGGTGTAATCAAATTTTTCTAGGCAATCAAATTGCATCCAATTATTTTAGTAAAGATGCATGAACTCAAAGTCCTAGCCATATCACATCACATTGACTCCGCATTAACCCCAATCATGGTGCAAATAACAGTAATCAGACTGTAGTTAGGGGAAGGGACAGCTAGTTGGCTGTCTTCCTCTTGAATTTGCTGGTAAAGCCTTCTTTGTCAGGTTGTCTATTTGATAACAAGAAAGCTCCACGTAAGAAGGTCACTTCCCTTTAATTGGGTGCTAATTTGAGGGAAACATTTTAAATCAAATTGTCTGTGCTATTAAGAAATGTTCGGGGTCACAGAATTGAGCTTGTATGCAATGGAATATCAGTAGAGATAAAAGCATAGGGCACTTGTGAATTGAGAAGTCATAGTAGAATCATTATATATAGAGCGTTGTTGTTGACACCAAAGAACCATAGTATGTACTGCTACACCACAGATCAAAGCAAAACAGGGGGGGAATAGACTGATCAGGACCCATCACACAGTTTTGAGAGCTTGGCCTTCTTTGCTCATCTCGACGTTAGGAAAATCTTCCTCGGTCACGAACCTGGACCAGTACCAGTGGGTCTTCCATACCTTGGCCATCTCTTCAATTGGGATACCCTTGGTCTCCGGCAAGAAGAAGTACACAAAGAAGGTCATCAACACCACAAAGAAGGCGAAGAAAAGGAACAGCCCGAACTTCATGTGGCACAGCATTGTTAAGAAAATTTGAGCAACGACAAACGTGAAGAACATGTTCACCGACACGTTGATGCTCTGAGCAGCAGATCGGATTTCGAGAGGGAAAATCTCACTAGGCACCAGCCAGCCAAGGGGGCCCCAAGACCAGGCGAATCCCGCCACATAGATGCAAATGAAAAGCACCACAACAATGGCATACCACTTGGGCAAGTTACCAGGATCACCATCTACTCCGAATTTGGCACCAATTGCAGCTGCTACAATACACTGCACACGCACACATGTAGAAAAATCAAATGGGACATCAATACGTAGTCTCCAGAAAGTCAATGTGAACACATTAAACGGTTGTGACGGATCACTAGCAAAGAGGTACCTGGCATATAAGCATTTGAGCTCCACCCTCAAGGAAAAGAAATCTCCTTCCCCATTTATCAACACCATAGATGGAAACCAAGGTTGCAACAACGTTAACGATGCCGGTAATCACAGCGGACATGAGAGAAGCGTCGCTTCCGAACCCAATGGTGTTGAACAAGACAGGTGCATAGAACATGATCACATTGATCCCAGTGAGTTGCTGGAAGAAGGGAATTAGGATGGCCATGGAGAGGTGGGGTCTGTATTTTCTCTGCAACAAGTTTCTCCAGGGGTGCTCGACTAGCCTTGACGCTTCACTAGCTGCAATAAGGTCATTCAACTCCTCCTCAACATTATCAACACCCCTAATTCTCTTCAGTTTCTCTTTGGCCTCGTCATGTTGGCCGCGCTCAATCATAGAGTTTGGGGTATCAGGAAGGGCTAGTGATCCGACGATAATGATGATGGCAGGGATCATGGCCCCACCCAAGCTCAAGCGCCATCCCCAGCCCCCCTTGATCTTGGCGAAGAAGTAATTCAACACATTGGCAATAAGGATACCAACTGTGATTGACAATTGGAAGCCAATGTTCAGAGCTCCTCTGAACTTGTACGGGGCCATCTCAGAGAGGTAGAGTGGCACAGACTGTAATTTTACCCAAAAATGACAAAAATTAACGTATAAACTAGTACTTCAATTAGGTATTCAATAAATAATAATTTGATTACATAAATAAATAATAATAAAAAACCAAGTCGATCTCTTGGGACCACCACATGCTGTTGTCAAGTTGTCATGCTTCTTAGAAAAACAACAAATTCTGACAGTCTATGAGAAAATCAAGCAAGAAAACAAAAAGCATGTGATTACTTCATCAATTGAGCTGCTATCATCAACTTGCAGGTTTTCTATTCAACGCCGTGGAATCCATAAGTAAACCATTGCGGAAAAAGAGTGCAAAAGAGTGATATCATTTGCAAAGAAAAACATGGCGCATTATGAGGGGAGAGAAACACATTTCTTATTTTTCTTTTCCAACTTTCTGAGCAACCAAACGGTGATTATTATTTGTTGAGAGAACAAAAACTAAAAACGCTGAGATCCAACAGAGGAGCAGTGCCCGGCAAAAAAACAAGGAAGAAAAGAATGGAGGGAGCACAGAAGAGTAGAGGAAGCTCATATCTCTCCGGTCAGAAAACCCAACAAATCGAACAAAGGGAACCTAGAAGCCCGTATCTAGATCAGAAACTACTTTGTACCTGAAATTCAATTTTGTCATAATCCCAGCGACTGTCTCATCGGTTAAATTTTTCTTATTTTTAGTCCGAGTGACCCTTTACAAAATACCACTGCAATCATATAAAACAAGATCCGGAAGGATAAAAAGTAGAGCTCCACCAAATCGGAGGAAACAAATACAAAACATTTATTTAACGACAAAACCCAAAAACACACATTTTACAACCAAAGTACTTATACTTTGTTCAATGCCCACAAATTCATCGGACCTCAACGAAGGCACAGGAATTTCCAAAGACATCGAAATTCTTCATCCAAAGCAGAACTAAGCACATAAATGAGAAACTTCTCTCCCACATTATGATATGCCAGAACCCAGATCAGGAAACAGAGAAAGAGATACCTGATTCGCAAACCCAATACCGAATCCGAGTAATATTCGGCCGACAATTAGCATCCAGATTGCTTGGGCAAGGCCGTTGAGGATAGCACCAGCACAAAAGAGCACGCCTCCGAATAGCATGGACAATTTTCGTCCGAATTTACGTGTCACGGTGGAGGCCACGAGCGATGAAAGCAGAGCAGCCAAATACAGAGATGACGTGAACATGGTCAGCGTCTCACTGTCATATTGGCAGTACTGGTTGGTGGACGCCTTCTCCTGCTTCTTTCGGTACACGGCCCGAAAGAACTTCTTCAAGAACGGGTCCATGGACGTCACTCCACCTACAAAAACAAAAACAAAAAATACCCATCAAAACAAGAATCGTCAAGTTCAAGAAGAAAAAGAACCGGCTAAATACCAATCAAGTAGTTCACCAAGATTTTGATTCATAGCCTGTTATTTACCAGAAATCCCGATATCGTATCCGAAAATCAACCCCCCCATGGCTGCAACAACACATGTTACAGTCACAAAGGGAGTGAGGTTGCCCGGGTACTCCCTCCCGGGCGGACCCGCTGGAATCCCTCCAACCGCAGGCATTCTCGCTGCTTTTTCACGTCAAAAGTGAAAGGAGAGCGATCAAAGACAGGGAGGAAGAATATGAAAACAGAGAAGAAGGCTAGAACTCTATTAATAGCAACGAATGGAGGCTCATAGTCCAGGAGGAAGAAGATAGAGATGTTGGACTGCTTCTAGCCAGTGTATATATAAGAGAGAATACCAGATTTTTCAATTACTTTCTCTCCCTCCCCTATTTTTTTAAGATAAATATGATTTTCGAATTCCTTAAATTGGAAGGTAAATTACTCCCTCCCTCCCTCCTTTTTTTTTAAGATAAATATAGTTTTCAAATTCTAAAATTCTTAGAATTTTAACGTAATAAAAAATTATAATATAATCTATCTTCAATTACATCGTTACTTTTTATTATATTGAATATTAAAAATAATTTTTCTCTATAATTTTTTATAAAATTTAATACCTTAAAATTTTAACACACAAATACAAACTAAAACTCCTTGCACTGTCAATATGTATAACATCTTATGTAGGATTCAACGTAAGTACAAAAACCGTATTTATTCCGAGGCTAATACAGTGGCCGATAAACAAGCTAAGCTCTTTGTTCTGAAGTTTTCCCCATATCTTCAACCGTTGGATGGTCCTACAAATTTAATTCATATAAAATTATTAACAATCCGACGGTTGGTCATTAAGACTCTGTTTGTTTTGCATGAAAATCAGCCAGATTTGGAAGATATACCGACGGTGATATTCGTACAAAAATCAATTTACAAATTACAAGTTGGATATTACTTGGACGGATTGGGATGTACGTGATTCATGTATTTCTGGAGCTGAGTCAGCAAAATGCTCTTTTTCTTTACAAATAAAAATTGGATTATCAGTATTTGGATAATGTTGGGTTAGGGGAGGCTGTGGCACGTCGGCGACGTTATTATGGCGGTGCGATAGTGGAGCGTGGAGCGGAGAATACGTGACTTAAAAAGGCCTTTTTACAGCAAAGTAGTCGGACCATGTGATACGGAGGATCATACGAGTTACAACTACACAACTGTACGACTTCCGGGGAGCACGGTCGTTGTTTTTTATTCTAGTAAGGGTAAATTGGTCTGGGAGGGTTTCCAACGGCACAATATGGAGAGGTGGTGGTCTTGTAATTGGGAGAAAATGTAGGGGCTTTTGGAGTCCATTTTCAGATGACGTTAGGCTGGTCGAAATAAGATATTGTCCGTTTAGACTAGTGTGGCCTTGTTCCTGAAGTCGCGGAAAACAGCGTGGAATGACGACATGATTGATGATGCTGAACTAAATTTCTGTTTCTGACAATAGTACCCTTTGTCATATATTAACGTGTCCAAACTGCAAATAAAGAAAAAGCTGAATACTCGGATGGTAAGTCCATATTAATGGAAAGTATCTGTTGCAGAATTTATGACAGCAGATGTTAGATGTTATTGGTGGACGTGTTTTCTTTGCCAGGACAGCGTTCTCCGAGAATCATTCATCTCATAGGGACAGCGCAAATTAATTTGATCCCCAGCTGATCCATGAATCATGATGTTTTCCTATTTTATTGGGGTTTTTAAAAAAAAAACTTTAAAGAGATTTATGTCTTTTGTGAAATAAATAAAGAGACCTTTAATTCCTGACGAATTGTATTCTGACCCTTTAAGATGTATACAAAGTATTTTTTTGTGTAAGCTTATGTAAAATCAACACCGTTACCTGTAGACAGAGCAACAAAGACACAACGGGGAAGTAAACGCCGTTTTATGACCGAATTGTAGAAAATTTCTGTGAAAACCCGGTCTTTAGAAAAAAAAAGAGAGAAGAAAACATTGTTTTTGCAAGGCTGGGATTCGAACCCAGGCAATAAAGGATGAGAGAGGGCGCTCATGACCACTGAGGCACCTTTGTTGTTTTTCCTTATATGGTGAAGTTTTATTTTATTTAAACACGTTTTGCCCGAATTGAATTTTTAAGTAAAACGGTGTGTTTTGATCTTCTTCTTCCCCAAACTTTGGAATCTCGATTTTTATGCCCTAGCCGCCGTTTTCAACCCTTCAGTTTCTCTCTCATCAATTTCCTCTCTCTCTCTTCAATTTCACATCCGTTTTAGCACCTTTTCGACTGATTTTCGTGGCCTTTCAACTCCATTGTTAGGATCTTAACGTTTTCTCAATAAATCAAGCGATTTATGGTGGTTAATGGAGGATTTCGAAAGGGCAACCATTTTGGGTTGTTACACTTTGATTCGCCCTATAAAAGGGGACCTTCTACTCAGAGATTATTCACACCTCTCAATTTCGACATCAGTCATTTTTGAGATCCATCTCTCTTTCTCTAGGTCAATTTCGGCCTTTGTTGAGTTTTTCGATTTTCTTCGGTTCTTTTGGGTCACTGCAATACGTGGATTCTAGGGTGGTTCGATTGTTGAAGAAAATCTGGTAAGCGGAGTTACTATATTGTTTTCTTCAAAAATTATGAACATGTTTTCATAAACGATTTTGTGGAAAATATTTTATTGCAAGTTTATGTTATTCTGAAAACAAATGTGAAATTTTAAAAGACCTACTGAGATTATTTATATGACTGTTCTGAATTATTTCTCAAAGATTCTGTATTCTGCTGAACATCATTTCTGATTTTGAATCTGAGTTCTGATATTATATATTATACTGTTTTCAAACCCCGAGGCGATGTTCTGATTACTGATTACTGATTACTGCTGATGTTGGTACCAACTCATTACTAATTACTGGTGCGCCCATTCTTCGGATTGGTTTCTGTGTGGGTTTCTCCCTAGTGCACACTTAGCGTACGTGGCTAAGTCTTAGTAGGGCAAACTCCACTTTCTGTTGGCTTAATTCGGTTTGGCCGCCGGTTAAGTCGTTGCACAACCCTGCCACAGGGGTCAATGTGGCTTACTGTTGATGTCAAGGGGATTTTTTGAAAAGCTATTTTATTTTCTGTATTTCCGATCACTGAATTGAGTATTATTTTCAAAGAAAAGTGTATATGTTTTTATTCTCTGCTTACTGAGTTGTTGAACTCACTCCGTTATTATTTTTCCCCACTTTCAGAGATTTTTTAAGAACGTGACAAGGATGATACTTAGATGGCATGCGGGCGGGAATAGTATTGTTTTGAAAATTGTACGAGTTTATGTTTTAAAGCATTGAAGTTTTGATGATGTTTTTATTTAGAATAAAGGAAATGATGTCTCAAAGTTGTTTTAATGAAAATTTCAAATGTTGATTTTTGGGGCGTGACAATTTCAATTTGATGTAATTAGATAATATCTTGGAGAGGACAGCTTGTGAGATCTTAGCCTAATTATTGTGAAAAAAATGTCTGTCGTATAAAAGTCGAAACCCATCGAAGTCAATAATTGAACTGGCCTCTAGCCGCATGCTCACTCGGCCAATTTAAACACATCTAGGCAATAGTCCCACTTGACAAGCATGTAGATCGATGGACTCACCGAAACAGGCACTAGGAAGTGAACTCGTACAGCCGCAATATGTGGGACGAGCGATCCACTTGCACCCATAGTGATTTTTTTAGATACCTGAAATTAGTTTTGGATTAAAAAAACGAACAAATATATATATTAAATTGTGTGTTTTCTTTGAGCATTCCAAATAGGTTGGCTTGACCGTTTGTGAAGTCAAGCAATAAAAGGGACCTACGTATATTGGGGTTTTTGAGACGTCTCGTCCATATCTTTTTCGAACTTGTCGTCATACCTACGTATTGTTGCGCTGTACACATACTTAAGTATACCCTATTTTTGACTTTGACTTTTGAGTGCCACCCAGAGTTTTTTTTTTATTGTAAGTGTTGCTTTTAATTGCAAAAAGGAAAAAAAAATGTTTTATTATCCCTTGGCATAATATTGTTGAGTTTTGCAAGTGATACACCGCATATTTCATAAATAATTTTATATAATTTTAGAGATATATATGAACTTATTTTATTAATCTTATGTATAAGGAATATTTAGAACGTAATAACTACTAATAGGTATCAAGCACAAATCAGTTTGCCTTTTTTTTTTCTTGGCACAAATCAGTGTGCCTTTGCTCGTCTGTGAAATAAAGAGGGTGTTCCGTTAGGAGTGTTGTGAGAATTTTGTGTTTTGAGAATTTTTAGGTGATGTTAACTTTATTGGTATGTATGTTGTAGTTATTTTTATGTAAGGTTAAAAATGATGTTTGGTTGTAAAATTTTTATCTTGTAAAACTACAAAAAATCTTAAAAATTATTTGTTAAACGAACAGCTCAAGGTGCGCATAGAGACGTACGGGGGTATATAAAATCGCAAGGAATGCATAAGTCCACGACCATTTTCTCTCCCATCCCGAATTCAATGCATGCATTTTTGAAACGGCACCTGTGGCCCACAACCCCCTTCTGACCTATAATGGGAACGAGCCATGGAGCTGTCAATGCTAGTATTACTCCTGTTTTGCTTCCCACCGTCCACCGCGCCCGCTGTGGTTAATACGGCAAGCATTCCCATTAATTCCATTTGCACGAAACCTTAAAACCCGCCGGTGAAACCAAAAGTAGGTCGTATTAGATAAGCTTCAAACGTATTTTCTGCACTTTATTACTCTCTCTGCCCCTCATTTTCAGCAGGGAGATTAATGTGAGCGCGTATGTCACGTCCCAAAAATCAGCATAACTCGATAACTAAGATAAGGCAGACTGGTAGATAGAGAGAGGGGGGCTTGGCCACAAGAAACCCAGGATTAAATATTCATTAAGGTCAAACCAATGTGCATGAGGTTGAATCGGCCGTTTTTCTTTGTTTTCTTATAGATAGAGAGAGAGGGGCTGAAGCGTATTTGATTATATTGATAATTTATTATAAGGTTGATGTACTCTGGTTGGTTGGAAATGCTGACCCAATATTTCTTGTTAATTAAGAATATTGATCCACCTTTTTCATAATATTTCGTCGTACAATATAATTAATTGAAATAATTACTTTCATATGATTGTGAAATTAATATTAATTATTTATGGACATCACTAAGCTGCCCTATATAAACAAAACTAAAGTGACAGGGATTTATTCATTTATTTCTTACTGGCTTCTCCAAACGTCGTCATTATATATATGTTATACATTTTGTTGGGAAAACACCTCTGACTGTGGAAATTGAAAAGGAAGGAAGGGGATCAAGAAGTAATCCACTCTGACCAACAAAATTTAAAAAGAAAAACCAAACACTAGCAATGGGATCGAATCCTCTGAAGATCATATGCCAGATCAGGGGTCTCTAAGCAAAATGGGGCCTTAAGTGAAACCATATAAAGACACCTTTTATAATAAATTATAAAGTATTGAATTAAAATATAAAAATATCAATAAATTTTAGTTAAAAATTAATTTTCTTGTTTTTTGAAATGAAAAATTACTTTTCAAGGTTTTGTATTCAAGATTTGTAAATAGATCATTTTTAATTGATAATATAATTAATCTATTTGATCTTTCTTGCGTCAAAGTAGATGTTAGATATGATTTTATTAGTTTTAGGACATGTTCGATTACCACTTTTTTTTTTAGGATTTGCATCATACTTTTTACATTTACAATCTCAACATCACAAAAATACGCATTTCAATACAACCCAACATTACCTTTTATACACACATTAATACAATTAAACAACTTTTGCACGCATATCAATATCACTCTAAAATCACGTAAATATTCACAATTATATTCGAATCCTACAATTTTACTCAAAACGAACATCCCCTTAGTTTTGAAAAACTTCTTTCCGCATAAGCAATAGCAACAACTGTTACAGTTATTGTTGATAATATTCTATAGGTAATACTTGCATTTGGAAAATAGTCTAATATTTTCATGAGATTCAAATATTTTTCATTTTTTTAACTTTTCTTATCCAGATCTACATTTTCTATTAAACATATTAGATATCTCAAAATTATCATAAATTGAAAAATGATAACTACAATCATCACAAATAGAAATTTAAAATAAAACTATACAGTGCTCAAGTTAATCTCAAATTCTCAATTTTCTCTAGATAAAAAAGTGGTAGTTACAATAAATATAAAATAAAAGTATAAAACTAATTTAAAAGTTGAAATGTTAGAATAATAACATCTGCCATCTGTGAGGGAGAAGATGGCTACTGACACTTTGAGATTTTAAAATTGAATCAACACTTGAAAGTTGGCTAAAAAGAAAACAATAGAAAATAAGGAAAAATAGTGAAGAGAATAGTGAAAGTAAGATATCAATCGAGAAGTGAGTTATAAATAATGAAGGGTGGACGTTTAAAGTAGAAAGATAAGGAAATTAGTTGGTGAAGAGAATAGTGAAAGTAAATAGGCATAAAGTAAGAATTAAGAACGCCAAAAAAAGTTGGAAGTCCTGTAGTTTTTTTTTTTCAATTTTAAAATTGAAGTCAAATAATTTTTTTTTAATTTTAAAGTTTAAAGTCATCTATTTTAAAATTTTAAATTATATTTTTTTCATTAAATTAAGATTCTATTAAATTTAATGGATATTTTGAGACTTATTTTTTTTATTATAATAAAATATTTAAATTGAAAGTCTATAATAAATAGGAATTTAAAGGCTTCTTATTTTGGGGCCTTAGGTAAAGGCCATAGCAGGCCTAGACTGCCTATGCTAGGAGACGCCCTGTGCCAGACAGCCGGAAGCTAATCATTGCCTAACTGCTTTCCTCTCTTCAGATGATCTCGGTCAACATAAGCACTTGCACGAGAAAATTAAATTGAATAAGCCGCGGCGTTCATGGTTTTCTCGGAATATTGTACCTTTTGAGGCGGAGACTTATACAAACAGTCAACAGTGTGCGGTCCAGTGGTCCTTCATGGAGAATGAAATCAATACATGCTTGTGAGACACTGAGATTCCTGAACAAAAGGTGTTTGTTTGCTTCGTCCGCTGTGCTAGTTGTAATGTTTTTTTCTATGCTGGGTACGTAGTTACCAGTTGGCCAAGTTGCCTATGATCATATATATAGTATGTTTTAATTTGAACTCCTAGCCTTTGTTTAATTTTTAATTAACTCTTAGTACTAATACCATTGGATATTAATGTATATATATGTAGCACATATTAAACTATCCTAATTCGACGATAAGGTCGCGCTGCATGACCTCGATCATTATTGGCCGATAAACTTTAACTTATGTATAAATGCTACTACTTTATATATTTATGTGTTGTTTGTTTGCCAAAATTTTGATAATCTTTATTTTATTGAGATTTGTTGGTGTTTGTAAAAAAATATAATGTGTATGTGTAAAATTTAAAAATTTTGGAATGTGTTTGACTTGCCCAAATTGTTGAGACCCCAAATTGTTGGCTAAACAAACATAAACTACATCATAACCCTCTTGAAGAATAAAATTTGATTTCCTGGAGATCATATTGTTTCAACTATAGGACAAATTATAAGAAACAAGCTCATTCAGACAGTGGCAGATTTAAGGGGGGCCAACTGGGGCCTTGGCCCCGGTTGGCCAATGCAAAATGTTTGATTTTTTCTAATTATAACTAATCTCCTCACTTTTAGACTAGGCTGACCCCCCTTAATGATTTAATGTGTTCTATAATTCTAGTAAATAAATATGGATTTCAGTCATTTCAGATAAAAGAAAACTCACAAGCAGATTTTTATTACTGCTACAATTAGTTTGATTTTCCACTGAAATACTATAATATCCTACATTTTATTCATTTGATTGCAATTTTTTAAAATTTGTTGTCTTCTTTGGGCAGATGCATGAATATTGGATATAACTTGCAACAAACGAAACCTATACAAAAACCTAATAAAATACTAAGAAGAGTTAGTAGATCAGACGACAAAATCTTGAAGTAAAAAGAGAAAAATCACATAAGTGCATTTCTCGGCTTTCATCTACTGAATTATTTATGATACTACATGGTTGGGTTGTGAAATTATTAATGTGCATTATATTAAATTGTGAAATTGTGATTAGGTTTTAAAATTATATTGAAATTGTGATTAGGACTAGGTTGTTACTTGTGAAATTATATTGATGAATTTTGTTTTGTTTTGTTTAAATACTAGATAAGTTTTTGATAAAAAAGTTAGTGGAGTCGTCTAATACTCCTAACGTTGTTACTACTTCTGGAATGAATACTAGTTTGAAAATATCTCGTCTTTTGTTTAGTTCGGATGATATTATTGCTAATCCAGAGTTACGTAAACCCATTGAAGAATATGATGTTGGGATTATGGATCAAGTTCGTAGGGAGTATTTGATAAACAATTTTTTTTTTCCAGAAGATGCAGATCTGTATGATCCAATTGCCACTTCTCACCCTTAGCAAATAGTACGATCCATGTACTTCAATATAATATATTTTTAATATCTTTAGTCCTTAATTTTTAATATTTTAACTTTAAATCATTTTTTTATATTATATAATAATTTTTTGTCATTTTCTTTTAAGAATTGGGCCCTTCAGATTCATTTCTGCCACTACATTCAGAACACATTAATCTTTAATTTGGTCATTTATTAAGTGGACTAGTGGAGTAATGGACCGCCTCTTGATCCGGGCCCATTTCTTTCTAGCTTCGCCACTCCTGCCTAATAATTATAATGGAAGCTAGAGTGGACTCTTGCCTACGCCTTGTCTACCTGTAGGTCCAGTACTCTCAGATCGATCTCGTTCTCCACACCAGACCCCAAGTAATTTACTGTCGCATGGATCCATTAAAAACTTGCTTTATGGTACCCAAGTCACCGCTAGAGTGTTTCCTAGACCGATCGTTTCTTTCCATTAATTGGCTAATTTGTTCCTCTTCCTGATCAAACGTTTCTTCTTGAGAGTCCTTAGTAATGGGGGAAGATTAACACCTGTTGGGGGGGGGGGGGGAGAAAAAAACTAGAGAACGTACAAGTTAACTCGAACTAATGAAGATGACAGCTTCCAGCTTAAAATGTGTTTGGTGGAACCAAAGCCACCCACCACCTGCAGTTTCACATGTTCCGGACATTCGAGGGTCGTCAACTGAAATTAAGCAGAATTAATTATACTACTGACAATACAACACCGCATTGCATCCTCCATAATTTTTTGGGCCAACAAGTTGAATTTAATAAATAATATATAAGATCCTCATAGGGGCAAGATATTTTATTCACCAGTTTCCACAGTATTTAGCCTCTGGTATATATTGCTGCTGCAGCCTGCAGTCTGTAGAAGGTGTAGTTTTACTTCCGCTCAGGGCCGAGGTTAGCCGTCTCTGACTATCCATGCCCTAAGCGGCTAAGCCTCCCTAGGATGAATAACTAACTAAATGTTAAGCATCCTATTAATTACCGTTACGACTTACGTTTCAAAATTTACAAAATTTAATTAAAAGAGGAGAAGCTTCTAATAGGAGCATCGATCGACATGCCAGCAGCCAACTCAGAGCACTATAATATTCAGTTGAATACAACAGAAGTTAGAAGTAGATGTCATGAACAGCACAACCATAAATTATTATTAATTATTGTACATTATAACCTGTAGAAATTAGAATACTCCCTATTTTATATTTCATTTCATATCATTTTAAGGGATAAATGATATTTTGGTCCCTGTGGTTTGGGTGAAAATCAAATTAGTCCCTTAACAATTTTTTTCATCAATCGGGTCTCTGTGGTTTGCATGAAAATCAAATTAGTCCCTTATCAATTTTTTTCATCAATCGCGTCCCTGATCTTTACATGCTTTTATATTAAGTCCTTCCGTCCACTGACTTAACGGTAAGTGCCAACCTGATCTGCTCGGGATGGAGCTGAGAGGATCGAGAGGCTCGAGCAGGTCGGGTTGCTATCAAATTAGTCTCTTATCAAATTTTTTTTAATCAATCGGGTCTCTGATCTGTACATGCTTTTATATTAAGTCTTTCCGTCCTAATCCGTTCACTGACTTAACGGTAAGTGTCAACCTGATCTGCTCGGATGGAGAGCTGAGAGGATCGAGAGGTCCGAGTAGGTCGGTCGCGCGCACAAATGCTATATAAAAGCAGCCTGAGCATCTCGAGCAAAAGCAACCCGACATCCCGAGCACAATCAGCCCGAGCATCCTGAACATAAGCAGATCGAGAGGCCCGAGTAGCAAGGCCGTTCTTGCAAAGGCTATATAAAAGTAGTCCGAGCATCTCGAACACAAGCAGTCCGACCTGTTCGGGCTTTTGAATCCTCTCAGCTCTCCATCCCGAGCAGATCAGGTTGACACTTACCGTTAAGTCAGTGGACGGATTTGGACAGAAGCACTTAATATAAAAACATGTAAAGATCAGGGACCCGATTGATGAAAAAAATTGATAATGGACTAATTTGATTTTCATGCAAACTACAGGGACCCGATTGATGAAAAAAATTGTTAAGGGACTAATTTGATTTTCTCCCAAACCAGAGGGACCAAAATATCATTTATCCCTAATTTTAACGATAACCAAACCCCATATTCGATATCTTAATTAATTATATATGTGCATGGTGGAGTTTATAGGCGTTGACATATTGAAACAGTATAGCTAGAGGCCGCCGACAGATCGTATCGAGACAAGTGCATATCATAAGCTCTATGCTATACGTATTCAAATAGTTTTTCATACTTGCTGAGTAAGAAAATGAAAATGTACTGTTCGCTGTGGCCCATGGTGGAAGTGTAACGACCCAAGGACAAACACTAGCCACATCTGTGCTTTGTCTTCGAAATGACTAGTCAAGGTTGCTTTTGAAGCTCCTTTGATCATTATAAAGCTTAATTCAACCTAGTAAGGTCCCAATGTGGGACTTGGCCCATATAGAACCAATCACTCATTCATTCTCCTCTCCCATTCCATGTGAGATTCGGGGTATCACAATCTCCTCCTCATAAACCCTTGACGTCCTCGTCAAGGCCCACCAAGCCCACATTGGTGGTTACTAGGACCGCTCTGATACCATTTGTATCGACCCAAGGACAAACACTAGCCACATCTGTGCTTTGACTTCAAAATGACTAGTTAAGGTTGCTTTTGAAGCCCCTTGGATCATTATAAAGTCCAGTTCAACCTAGTAAGGTCTCAATGTGAGACTTGGCCCTTATAGAACTCATCTCTCATTCATTCTCATCTCCCACTCCATGTGGGATTCGGGGTATCACAATATCCCCCACTTAAATCCTTGATGTCCTCGTCAAGGCCCACCAAGCTCACATTGGTGGTTACTAGGACCGCTTTGATACCATTTGTAACGACCCAAGGACAAGCACTAGCCACATCTGTGCTTTGACTTCGAAATGACTAGTCAAGGTTGCTTTTGAAGCTCCTTTGATCATTATAAAGTTCAGTTCAATCTAGTAAGGTCTCAATGTGGGACTTGACCCTTATAGCTCATCTCTCATTCATTCTCCTCTCCCACTCCATGTGGGATTTAGGGTATCATAGGAAGTGGCCGGAGCAACGCATGATAGTTTCCACGAAAACTCGGGACTTGGAAACAAGTTTAGTGCATGCCTTGACTAGGAAAGATTGAAGTTTAGACTTCAGTGAGAAAAAAAGTGAAGTAGGGCTGGGCATTGTTGTTGTTTGAACATCTGGAGTGACCCATGGGTTCCCGATGTGCAGGGCTATTGTCCAAAGCTGAAAATGGGGACTTTGGTGGACCGCCGTATAAATAAGGTGAGTGATCTTATTGATCCTCACTCTCATGTTTGGAAAGCTACCCTGATTATGGACCTCTTTGAGGACCTTTCTGCAAAAGCAATTCTTCAAATTTCTCTTCCTGCAAGACCCACTACGGATGTTCCCCGATGGCTCCTCTCTTCCAAAGGGGTGTACTCGGTGAAGGAAGCATATTTGTTTGATCAGAAGCACCGTTTTGTGAATTCGGGGGAGTTACTGCCAAATGAATGGAAGCAAATCTGGCGCTTGAAGGTTCAACATAGACTTAAACTCCTTCTCTGGAAAGTTGCCGCTAATGCCCTCCCTCTGCGCAGTCGTTTGGGAAGTAGTTCCACACGCACTACAGTCTCTCCTTTATGTTGTCCTTTATGTCAGTGTCATGAAGAAACTGCTGCTCACTTATTTTTGGGCTGCTCGGTTAGCCAAATTTTGTGGAAAACTGGTCCTTGGCCTATGGGGACCGACGGGATGGCTCATCTCCACATTCAAGTTTGGATTCAGTTCTTGCTTAACAAACAAAATCTCCCTTCTAATGTACGTCATGAATGGTCTTCTTTGATGTTAGTTGTGACCATTACACTCGACACTATTTGGCATCTGCGTAATAGACTCGTACATGAGGACATGACTTTCAATCTCCAGGAGCTGATTTGTTCCATCCATCGGAGATACTATGCCCACTTGGTGGCGTGGAATTTGCTGGAGGAGCCTACTGTTATCAATTGGCAACCGCCGGGTGCAGGAGTTGTTAAGATCAATTTCGATATCGCCGTTAAAGAGAACTGGTTAAGTGCGGCAGTAGTATGTAGAGATTGGCAGGGTGCAATCCAAAAGGTCAGACTTAGAAAGTGGCCTGGTCACTCTCCTCTCAAAGGCGAAGCCAAAGCGGCGCGTCTAGCTTGTTCCTTGGCTGCTGAGTTCGAAGGCAGGGGGTCATCTTTGAAGGTGATGCGCAATCCCCTATTCACCAGGTTCTGGATGTTGGGTGTGAGCCTAATTGGTTGATAGCAGGTGAGGTGCACACTATTAGAGCTTTTTTGCAGCGGCATCGTAGCTGGAAGCTTCAATGGACTCCTAGAGAGAGCAATGTTATGGCTCATAAACTAGCTAGATGGGGCTTTCAATTTGTACACTCGGTAGATTTTGATGCTGGTGACATTCCTCTGGAGATTGTATCTTGTGATGATTCTGCTGCTTTTAGCAGAGTCCAGTCTTAATGCTATATCCCATGTTATGCAGAAAAAAAAGGGCTGGGCATTGTTGTTTAAGAACATCATGAAGGTGACGTATTTGCGATGATGTCAAAGAAGATGAGAATCGTATTGCTCATGAGGCGTAGCAATGAGCGAGGCTTTTGGGGTGTTTGGGGAGTGCGTGCCAATGAGTGAGGTTGTTTAGGTGATTGATCAGGAGCTCTCGTGTGGGAGAAAAAGGCTACCCAAACAAGTTCAAATTGCTGATTGGCTAGAGCCTGGAAAATATATCATATCTTTCCTTCTTTCAGTAATAAAAAAAACCTGACTGGAAACTTAGAGAAAAGGAAACTAAACCGCGCGCAGAGTGTCCTTGCAACTGTAGTTTTTCTTCTTCTTCTTCTTCCTTTTTCCCCTTCTTAATATGAAAAAGAGGAGAATCTAAATACTCAACACCGACCAAATTCGGATGATATAAAAACTAGGCCTAATTCGATCTCTCGACCTGAGCCCAATCGAACCTTTTGGGTCCATGGGCCCGAAATACCTAGTCAACATATAAGGGCACGTAAAACGAAATCACAACGGGCTATTGTACTGGGTCACGAAAAGGCCCAGCGTTCGGATCACCATCCTCCAAATGACTAAACGAGCGCCAGCTAGCGGACCGCAAACCCCCACAAATGAGATTGGTCGGGCATGATATAAATCTACCAAAATTTTGCTGTGTTCTTGGCCCGATCTTGAAAAGAACGATTTTGTCTTTTTATCGGCCCCAAGCTGAGAAGACTTATGGAACTCATATTATGCATAGTTATGAGATTCTCTTTTTATTTTTATTTATTTTTATCCATAGTGATGAGATTCTCATTCGGCTAATGAAAACAGGAAAAAAAAAAGAACCAAACAACAAAAGAAAGTCGTTAAGCAGACATGTTAGAGTGGCACCCCGCACATGTGAGGGTCCGGTGTCTGGTTCTTATCACGAAAAGTTTCAAGGGTCCGCATGTCCTGTAGCAGTAGCTACTTAATTATGCCCACCAACTAACTTCTGAAGGTGTCTCTCTTCACTTACAATTCGTCCAAGCAAGACAATTAACAATCATAGTACCTTAATCGTGGCCTAAGTTAAGAGTAATGTTTTCAGAGTAGTGTCAGAACGACGAAGCTTAATTCCAATTTAGTAATATAAAACTGCCATATCCAGGAGACAATGCTTGCTAAACGACAAGCAAATACAGGAGGAAACTTCCTCCATGCCTGTCCTTTTTTTTGTTAATAACTGTAGCTGATAGCCACCACTCACATGCCCAGAGCAGCATATCACGCCCTTCCCATGTGCTTCCTCTTCAAAACAGGGGGAAGGATTCATGACCGCCCTACCTCCAAGGCTCCAACAAACTTAAATAACCGTAAATGCATTATTTGTTTACTTTATTTATTTATGTATTTCCTTCTCTAAAGATGCCGCATAACAGCGACTGGGGTTCAGCAGTGGATGAAATACATCATAGGAAATCTGTAGCAGCAGCTTTTATTAGATATCTACTTGCAGAGTTACAGTCAAAAAGCTGCTCTAAACCTGTATTTTCCGGGAAAAGTATGGGGTAGACATTGGAAAAGAAAAGAAAAAAGGGTAAGGAATAGAAAAGCTTGGCAAACACTTAAGCAGATATACATATCTAAGACAATTTAAAAGGGAAAGAACAAATTTTAAAAAAAAAAACAGAGAGGGAGAGAATAACATTCAGGAGTGCCAGAGTCCACTAAACATACTGCGGAATCTGTTTGTGGATAGCTTGCTGACAAGTCTCTTAGCATCAGAAACTTCAGCCTGTGCAAGTTTCTCTATGTTTTTCAGATACCCCGAATTCTTAATCTTTTTTTTCACACTGCTGCAGCTTGTTAGTGACATTAGTATAGAGACCAAGAACCTTTTGATACCTGAATTTCCGTCCTCTGAGTCTAGCAGTTGCAATAGCAACCCGATATTCCTGTCATCTTGCACGAATCTCTTCCGATTTTTAGGGACCGACACCATGCCAGAGAGTGCCTCAGCTGCCATTTCCCGAACTTCAAATGACTTTGCATTGAGGAATTTAACAAGCTCAGTCATAAACCCGGCATCACCCAGTGCTTTCTTGGCCGCCTCTGAAGTCCCACACAGCCTGAACGCCACCTTCAGTGTCAATTCTTGGAGGGAAACTTCCCCATTGCGAATATAATACATAAGCTGATCCACAAAGCCATAATTCATCAAAATATTTACAGCACTCGTGGAAGAGAAACACAAACTCTCAATTGCTCTCAATGCTATCTCCCGGATTTTCGAAGAATGCGACCATTTAGGATCTACAACGCGTAGTAATGCTCGAATTCCTCCATCTCGAATCACCATCTCTCTAATCAATTCATCTCCAAATGCTATGCTTAGAAGGAATTCAATGGATATCGCCTGCAAAGCTTCATCTTTTGACCTTGAAAGCTTGATAAACATTGAAATAGCACCTTCTTCAACCATAAACCGCTTTATTTCTTCAACTCCAATTAGATTTCTCAGTACCCCACAAGCGAGACCAACCAACTCTCCCTCGCAATGGACACCAGCACATATTTTCAACAAAGCAGTCACTCCCCCATGAGCCGAGACCGACCACGCATTTTCAGAATTCGCTGTCACTTTCTTCAAACACCTTACAGCACCCTCTTTCCCGAGCTCACTCCCACATTCCAACACGCGAATCAACGGCGCAATAACCCCCGCACCAATCAGAAACCCCTTACACGAATCGTTTTCCGCGATCACCGAAACCACTTTGGCAGATGCTTCTTGGATCTCCGTCTCAGGCGAATCAAGAAAATTCACCAACACGTTTACGACATCATCCACTTCCAAAATTACTTTCACATATTTCTCGTCCTCGACCACAACATCGTACAGATTAACCAAAGCTTGCCTTTTCATACATGCATCGCCGACCTTCATCCTGGTTAACAAGTCTCTTATATAAAACCGCATGTCGTCTCTGCAAGCACCAAGACCTGGCTTTGAAACAACCAAGGCATACCCATGAGTCAAGATCCCGGCTGTGTACATGTCCGAGATGTCCTTCACGTGCCGATCGAGTTTCGTAAGAATCACATTCAAGTCGCTCTGCATGAGAAGCTTTCCGCTATAAGAGAGGTCGACGCAGCGGCGAGCGAGGTCGTAGCACTCGTTGACTGTGACTAATATGGCAGTAAATAAGCCTGATAGCTCTGGGTTCCCGCTTGAGAACTGGCAGTTCTCCGTGGCGATTAAGCCCGCGTTCAGCTCCTCGAGCTTGCCCCGAATCAATTGCCACTTCGCCGCAAAGACTTTGATCGAGTAAGACAGAGTAATCAACGAGGATATAATTTCAAGGGCTCGCCGAAGACTGGACATCCCGGGAGATGTTTCCGGCCAGCCGTGGCCTGGTTTTTCTTCTCCCATCGTGGTTCTCACTCGTTTTGGAGCAAACCCATCCCTTGTTTGGGTCTGATCCTGTGAAGTGCGTACAAATGTTCCGCCGAGAAATGAGAATTCTGGTACAGAACGGAGCCTGGGAAACGCTTAATCGAAGACTGATCGACTGGGCCTCCAAGTGCTTATCTATTCTTATCCTTTATTTGCAGGCTTGCAGCTCAAACTGACATAGATTTCAGTGCGAGTTTACGATACGACCCTTCTGGGGGGTTGTGTAACAGTGACAGACTGACAGGTCAAAGCGGGAGGTGGCAGGGGCAGGGGTAGCTGTGTCCACTGTGTTCGGAGTTGGTTAAAGAGGGGACAGTTAGAGAGAGAGCGAGAGCGAGAGCGAGAGAGAGGACAAACGGAGTTGTGGGTTTTTATCTCTTCCGATAAAGGTCTGTGAAAGAATTGATAAAGGTAGTTTCTTTTGTTGGTCTTTATTTTGGGGGTAAATGCTTGCGGTGGTTTTTTTGCAGCATACAGTACAGTGGTACAAAAAAAAGCATACGCATAAAAGTGTGGTAAAAGCAATGTTTAAATTATGCGGTTGATCCTTTATTATTGTATTTTTTAGGTGTTTCTTAATTATTGTCTGATTATGCTTCATAGTGGTTTGCGGGAGCTATTCGATAGCTGTGACTGTCATAATTTTTACATTACCATTTTGTCAGATATGCAGCTTTAAGTGTTGTTTTCATTCCTATGAGCACTAGAATACATTTATTATTAATTAGTTGGAGTTAATACATAGTACAATTATACATGGCTTGTTCTAAAGAAAGAAAGATTGAGGTATGTTCTAAGGGAAGAAAGATTTCTATTGCGTGAAAAGATGCAGATGATAATTTATCGCCCTAGGGAAGGTGGGAAAAGATTCACACCAATGTGTTAGTCCAAAACTTGTAGGCATAATTATTGATACGTACAGTGGTATTAATTTTTAATAAATCAATTTGTAGAGTACAACTGTGAACAAGACAGTCTCTGTCATTCGTTTTTTAAATATATAAGTTCTTTCGTGCATCAAAAGTTAGCTCATTAACAGAGATGATGTCCATGTTAAATTATCTGACCTCAAAAATGGATATCTTGACTATTAAGTCATATCAGTCTTCTTTTAATTAACTAATTTTTAGTGAAAAAAATGACATATATATATGAAAAATAGAAAAGTAAATGTAGACTGCTCGTTATAACAATTTTAGATTGGATCGAGGCTTTGATTTGAAAATTGGGAGTTTGTACTGACTGAGGAGGTGACTGAAGAAGTTGGTTGTGATTAAGATACAATTCCTTGATTGCTATCCGAGGCCGGTTGCTAGTAGATTTGCCTCTATGCGAAAAAAATAATTTCGAAAGGGGTTAAAATATAAAAACCAAATATGTCATGCATTGAATAAAGCTAAGGAGTAGTACTTATCCTAAATTACTTGACCGTATGATTTCAATTTTCAAGTCTAACATGGCAGGCTGCGGCGAACTACTAATCAATTTCTTATCAGCTCTTTCATATCGAGTGATCTATTCATGTCATTTAGAAGAAGAAGAGAGTCACGTACGTATTGCATGCGTTCACCTCACGATCGAGCGTGAAATTGCCGAGTAATTTCACAAAGGGACTTTACCAGCTCCAACTATCTCACTTTACAGATAGTAAAGCACAGGAAGAAATTAATGAGGGGCATCTAGAATTCACTGATTAAGTGCAGTACTGGGGTCCCAAAGTGTAAGAAGGAAGTGCAATAGAAGAAGCTGAATAAAAGAAAAGTGCAAAAAGAAGCAAAGCTGTTTATAAGAAACCTTAGCTAGAGTGGGGAAAAAGACAAAACAAAACCGCCCTTATGGACACCGCCCCTCCTAATAAAGGCACTATGTTGATTAGGTGAAATATAAGAAAAAGGGTAGCTTTCAGTACTCTTAGCATGGGCAAACCCACCCCCACCATGTGAAGCCCTTATATGGCTTGAGTAAGCAGTCATGTCACCTTCTGAGGAGGAAAATCTCCGAAACCAACAGGTAGAAATGAGTTCTTTTTCTGACCACCTTTTTTTTTCTCTGAGTGTAAGTGAGACTAGAGGAGCTAAAACAAAAGCCAAAGCTAGCTTCCCGTGTCAAAACAATGACAAAAGAGTGCATGCACGGGGGAATATTGGTCATAAAGCAATGGAGCAATTTATTTCTGTTTTCGTGGAATATTAGATGTGGGGGCAAAAGCATCATGCCTGTCGAAACCACGGAAGAATATGACAAATGATATACACAAAAGAAAATTCAATCACCCATGACTCGATTAGTTGTCGAGTTTTGTTCTTATACTGTCTTAGAACATGACAAACCACCCATTATTCTTTTTGTGGTCACGGATCGACATTTTATGTTATCTCACCTTAACAAGCATGCTTTATCCCAAGGGTTGAGAATGATTCGGCTTTTACTATGTCTAAAGAATGATTTCTCATTGGCCTTGCTGAAAGATAATCAAGTGGGGAATGTCAGCGTTAACCCTTTTCAGCTATCCGGCCTCTCTTGACTCTTCTGCGCATTCTGTTCCTAGGCCACATTGCTGGCCTAACGATTCCATCGTAATAAAAAATTTGCTGCATCTAACTGCGTCTTCGTCTCCTCACAGATGACTGGACCTGCACATGGCCTCAATCCAGTGAATCCACTGTTAGGGCCTTCAAATCTTGTACGTAACAAGAAACAATACATTCATGTCTGTCATGTACAATTGGCGAAAAAGCCAGAAACTTTGAGTAGCTTAATTAGCTGAAGGCTTTGTCGGCAGCAGATGAAGGATGAGAAATACGTAATGATGATTACCAACTGCATTTAGCTAGGTTCGAGTTAGTTGATGTAGTGCTTGGACAAATAGGGTTGCTGTATACCAATCTCGGCACAGAAACACCCAAAAGATATCCAAAAAAAGGGCCCTTAACGACTCTACACTGTGCTGGTTGTTTAATGCTACTGGTGTTAGGTACAATGCAATATGTATGAAAAAGCAGAAAGTGATGGCCTAAGAAACCTTTGAGTAGGAAAGAAGGGAAATTTGAGTCTGTAGCCCGGTTGCAGAGTACATTAGCTTTGAAGAGATAAGTACACGTGACAAGATTTCCTGTTCATCTACCCCATTGAAGGAATTAAAAAAAATGTAATAAGACAAATAAGACATATTGCTTCATGTCATAGGAACAGATTTGTTCCCAATCGATCATTCCCACTATTTGGTGTTGTACTGTTTATTGAATCCAACATCTTATAACAAGTATTGCTGTTATTATTATCCTCATCATGAAGAAAAATTCCACTCTATTTGCTTCTGGTGGGAATGAAGTTTGAGTTACCAATTTGTGTACAAAGTATAAATTTCTAGATGGCTGGCTGCTAATTCAAACTTGACTAAAGATGTAAAAGGAAAATGTTTTTGTCCTAAAGTTTCAATCCTAATAAGTTATAACAAGGGTTTTGATGTTGCCAACACATTAATGAATTTCATTGATGGCCCAAATTGCATTAAGCAATATATTAGAACCCGTTAGAACTAAAGCAGCTTTAAGACCGAAACATTTTTCGCAAAAATGTGAAACCTAAATTATGATATTATTGTAAATTGCTAGTCTATGTTGTAGTCAATTTATGTGGTTTTGTCATGTTTATTACTTCAATATTTAGGGGGCAGGAAATTTGAATGTAATCCACTGGCTTTACCCAAACTCAATTTTTCCAACCTTGACGTGATGTGTTAAAGGAGCTCATCACCACATGTGGAATCGTTGGTGTTGACTATCCAAAATAATTGAACTTTAATCTGTCTTTGGGACCATTAATGTATGACTGAAACGATTATACAATGAGCATGAAAAGTTTAATTGTATGGTGTCTCAATAGCTGTCTTATTTGCAGTGGGTCAATGAACGGAAAACGTCAAAGATTTGCCTGGTCCCAAATTTTCCATGTCCTGATTGCTGTGAACAAAAAAAAACTCTTACCAAAATCTCTGTTTTTAAAGAAGTTCTCAACTAGCGTTGAAGTTTAGATTTTCATAACTTTTGTGGACTGCCACTGCCTGCACTTCTGATCTCTCTGTTTTCATCCTCTTGCATGATAATCCTTCTTCAGCTTAACTTGCAAGGAAACAATGTGTGTTCTGGATAGATCATGCAGGGAACTTTTACCCTTGCGCAAGACTGATATGGTTATCATTTAGCTTCGAATCTGAGTGAGACAGCTTAACAACCCCTAGATTACACCTGGCTGCAATTTATTTGACAGGCTTGTGGCCGTTGTGGGGCTTGGAATGCACAGACTTTCTATTGCACCAAATGAAGAAATCTAAAGATAGAAAATGGACCAGCCACCGAACCTAATTTGATCGTCCAAGTTATTACATCTTTTCTCGAGGCTTGAAGGATGAGATTGTTAAGTAAAATCATGATCATCAACCCTCTGCAAGATCTTGCAGACCCCACAAAATCTAATTATGATCATAAAGATCACATTATGATTAAAACCCTTCAAGTTTCGCAACTAAACACTAAATAAATCAAGAGGCTTTAGAGGCCTTTGCTTCAACTGCGAATTATCATAGTGAAAATTCTGCAGAACGGAAATCCACGTGAAGTGGATGAACCCTTGAAAGTGGATCGAGGTCACGAGCCTCGATTCCATCAATGGATGTCCTCTCTGTAGTGTGGATTGTTTGTTTATGTGTGGTTAAACGGCTCGTGCCTTCTTTACCAGTGGAGTTTTGAGTCAAATGAGACTGGAACCCGTCGGAGTGGGGGCAAAGCCGACGGAAGTCACATGTCTGTGTAGGGTGGACTGTGAGATTTCAGTATGTCAATGCCAGTACCAGAACACACAGTAAGAACAGGAGAAAATCGAAGGACTTCTAAATTTCAATCTGGCATTCCCATGGAATTTTTTCTCGTAGTATAAAATTGAGAAATTTCTGTGAAGTTTAGTGCAAGTTTTCACCATATCTTAGAGCGTGAGCGCAAAAGGTGGGGCATCCCTTCTCGGTCCTGCTACGGACCGATAAACATAAACTTTATTGGCCCGACTCCCATTACCCCCTTCTTCCTTCATTACCTCCACATTCAACCAGGGCCTCTCTTTCGCCAGTAATCTACACCCATTCATCGTCACTTTGCAGTCTGACATCCATAGTGACCTCAGAGATTCATTTTTTTTTTCTAAGCACCTCAGAGATTCATATGTTTTCAAACCCGATAGTAGTGCGGCATTCCCGAATGGGCAGTCCCTTATCTCGAGTTTCCTGAGCTTTGGACAACCTCCCAATACACACTGCATACCCCAATCACTGCTGCCAGTAAAAGCAACAGACAGGGTTTTCGAGCTTTTGGCATACATCCCAATGTACTCAAAAGTCACATCAGTCAACAAACCTGAAACTGCAAGTCTCTGAAGTTTAGTGCAAGTTTTCACCACAACACAAAATGCCTTGTCCATAGGCTCATTTGTCTGGTAATCTGGTTGGCATGGATTCATTATGCAAAGCCTGAAGTGAGTGAAATTGGGGCAATTCTGCACAATGGTTGCTACAGCAGCATTAGTCATCTGTTGGCAGAAGTAGAGAACATAGTGTAGTCTCGGGCAACCATAAGAGACAGAAATGAACCCAGATTCAGACACCCCATGGGCAATATCTTCCTCAAACGTATCAGCAGGGAAGACACGGAGATCCTCAAGCATAGGGCAGTTGGATCCAACGGCCTCCAAACCCTTGTCTCCAACTGTGTCCAGGACCTGTATCAAGAATTTTGACTAAGAACATCCAAAGCTTGTAACATGATCAAACTGTACTTTTTACAATCAACATGTTGCTTGTGCATGTCCAAGCATTAAGAACAAGGAAAATTGTTCATGAATACTTTGATTTGCCATATGCAGTAAGCTTTAGGCATATTGTTTAGGAGGGCAGGACGAAATCCAATGGTTGGAAGCATAATCATGTTTTTCCTCAGTCCAATCACCGATAATCAGAAATGATGAACGCAGGTCAGAAAATGGCCATGTATTACTAGCAATTTGAAAATCACATTGTAGAATTATCCATTCGAGGAATGGAACAATCATGCTTAAGGTACTATACGTCAACCTTCCGAAAAAGTGACTTGAACAATGAGATGGAAATAGAAGTAGTAGCATCCATCAATAGGTTCCCCTGGTGGAAAAAAGACAAGGCTAGGTCCCCGTGACCCAAAACCTTAGTGTGGGGGTCCTTCTCATAATCCTCAGTGTCATTATTAAGAATAAACTAACAGTTTAGATCAAAGAAGAGCAGTGAAAGCCATTTATCATAACTTTGCAATGTGTGTGGAAATGCATGAAGTGGATGGACTAGCGAATGCTCAGGAAAGAAGCTTATTTGAAGGGGAAGAAAATTTGAATTGACATTCTGGGTGAAGTATCTCCATTTTCAAAGAAGAAGTGACGCCAAACTGTGGTTGCATCCAAATGGAGAAAGATTGTGATCCCCTCTAAATACGGTAACCAGTGAATTTAGCACAAACAATTTAGAAGTGCAAGTCTGTCCGCTATGACAATGTCAAACATATTTGTTGCATTCTCTCCTCACTCTTACCATTTGAACTTTTACAAAATCAAATCAGGAGAACAGATGGGAAATAGAGGCTCCTTACCCAGAGGCGCCGAAGACATGGGCAGTGAACAAGAAGCTTAGCAAGTTGGACATCTTTCAAAGCAGCATAGCTCAAATTCAAGAAAATTAAATTTGTACAGGCAGGGTATAGAGGTGTGAGATGCAGGGCTGTAACTTCTGACAAACCAGAGAGTCTTTAGATTCTTGCATTTGTTGAATGCATTCAAGCTCAGAGTATTGGCAGGGTGTAAGGTCTTGCAAAAATGAGCCAGTACCGAGCTCTGTTAATTGAGGTGCATGAACAAGGAGCCGTTTTAATTGTTCAGCGGATATATTTTTGTTAACCTTTAGAACCTTCAATGATTTGCACCTACTAACCAGTCTCTCAAGAGCTTCAAATTTGACTTCATTACCCAAATTAGCAAAGTTTAGTACTTCCAACGAGGAGAAGTTTTCAGGGAAGCAACTCAACCAACTGCCACTTTTGTAGTTGATGTCATTCTCCTGGATGTCAAGCACAGCCAAATTCCTGCAACCAAATCAGAATTCAGAACTTTTACCTTTAAGACACGAAAATGTGATGTAAGGAGTAAAATGCTATTTTTTAACAAGACATGCACTGAGTTCCCAACGGTGCATCACACTGTAGCAAAAGATCAAGGATTTATGGACCCCCAACAAAAATGAAAACGGAAAAGCATAACTGCTCTACAAAGAATACACAGGTCACTGAGCAAAAATAGCTCAGTAAATAAGATATGGAATAAGTATCAGGATTCCCCAGATCTCACTTAATGCCAGTATTTTCTTTTCAGATGACAATAAAGGAAATTCTCCCGTCTCCCCTCATCCGACACTGGAGTGTGTGATGACATCAAAACCCACTCTAGGAACTGCATCTTGAACTGTCATAATTTAGATCACATAAACAATGCTAATACCCTGATCTCATCCTCATTCATAATTAACAAAAGTTTTTCTTTTTTTTTTCTTGTTGAAGTGAGGAGGTGATGTTAGGGTTAATCCCACATCGATTATGGAAGAGACTGATGGTTAGTTTATAAGTGGGAGGAAAGACAAACCTTTTGGTTCTCTTAGTCCACGGGAGAAATGTGTTGTCTCTTCCTAACCGAGGGCCCGATCCATGAGAGGAAGAATGTGATTAGTCCCATTATTAAAACCACTTTGAAAAAATGGTATATTTTAAAAATCTTTAGACATTGCACTTATAAGTGAAGTCAATATGGATACTTAGGTGATATTTGGCAAGGAAACCTATAACCAAGTAACTCGACTTCTTTTCAGTTACCAGAAGCCATCCGATTGGCAAGAAAAGCTCACAAAAGTAATCGTGAACATGTTCTAGAGAGTGGCTCTACCTTCTCTCTAGAATATCTTTAGGGCTTCCGCCCAACCCTCTCTCTAGAATATCTTTAGGGCTTCCGCCCAACCCTCTCTCCCTTCAGTTTCTCTGATGACGCCTCTCCTCTCCCACACAGCTTTTGTGTCCGAGATCTGTCCCATTTTTCCCCCCTCCGTTGTCTTGTTTGATTAGTTTTTGCTCAAAGAAGTGGAAGCTAGATCTCGGCTTTTTCGTTGACTCTTGGAGGCCACGCCCTAGCTCATCAGACTCAGTTCTGCCGTCCGGTCCTTTTTGCACCAGTCCGTCGTCGATCTTCCGCCGCACGCGCCCCCACACTCCCCTACATGCCGATCCATTTTTCTGTTTGATGGGCTATTTTCAGCGGCTTTCGACGGCAACGCTTTCCTGGATAGTGTCAGAAGCTCCGACCGCCCAGATCTGGCGTGGTCCAGCGTCTCTTCAGCCGCGCGTGGCCTTTACGAGTCTCCTTGTGCCGCCGTGGTTTTCCGGCTACCCTGTTGTGGTTCGCTGTTTCATTTCCTATTGTGATTGTTTGGTTTGTTACTGCTCCAATGGGGCTTTCCTAGCCATTTAGTGGCCTTGTCGCCCTTTTTATGGATTTTTTTGTGTTTCTCTAGGTTGCCTCTGTTTTTAACTCTAATGCTAGCTCATATTCGGTTCCAGTAGTGTCGTCTACCGTTTCTCGCCACTCGCTCTCTCTGTCCAACATGGAGCATTTGCGGTTTATTGATCCATTTAGATCCCGCTAGCCCTTTTTGCAACCTCGTAGCGCTTGGATCTTTTGTTCTTGATCTTTATTATATGTTTTACTCTGGATTCAATGCAATGATAACCTTACAGTTTTATGGGAAAAAAAATTCATTTTATCCCGATGACCACAAGGTAGGGCTGCACAACTGAAAATCTGGTCCGGTTTTGGACCGAATTTCTGGTTGTAACTAAATTGAAGGACCTTTTTGAATCCTAGTCGCGCTTGGATCTTTTGTTCTTGATCTTTATTTTATCTTGTACTTTGGATTCAATGCAATGATACCCTCACAGTTTTATTAAAAAAAAATTCATTTTATCCCGACGACCACAAGGTAGGGCTGCACAACCGAAAATCTGGTTCGGTTTTTTAACCGAAATTCTAGTTGTGCCTAAATTGAAGGACTGGACCGGACTACTTATAAGTGGTCTGTTCCGGTCCTAATTTCGGTTTTTTTAACCGAAATTCTGGTTCGGTTTTTTTCATTCAGACTGGTTTTTTTCCTAAATATGATTTGCATAATATTTCTAACACCCTAGATCTCATATGGCAGAGAATGAATGAAAAAAATCCACAAAAAAGTTTTTAATTTTTTTAAAAAGCTTTTTTGGGTAAAAGCTTAAGTTTGTATAAAAAATTAATATATATATATATATATATATATATATATATATTTATTATTTATATTAATAAATCCAGTCCGGTCCGGTTTTGTGGTCCAATTCGGTCTGCGGTCCGATTTTGTTCAGTCATACCACCTTACCACAAGGAATAAATTTAGAAGCAACTGGACATTAGGTTTGTAAGATCTTTCATCCATTAAATGTGGCAATGGGGTCAATCCACACACCAGAGTAACCGAGGGTATCTAAAAGAAGAAGAAGAAAAAAAAACAGAAACGTAAGTACATTTAATGGATGATCCAACAGTCCAACAACACATTTGTCCTATTAAAACGTATTCCTCATGAATATGATTTTGACACGACAGTCCAATTTCACATGCTCAAACCGCAATATTTCAATTTTCAGTATTAGAACACTTTGAAAGCTTGAAACCTCATCCCCAGAGAGATTATCCAAAAGGCTTAATATACACGTGTGCCCCTAGGGTTTAACGTTTTCTCATAAATACCCTTAGGGTAATTTTTGTAGTCCCGCTACCCCTGAGGTATATCCATCTTTCCCGTTTTATCCCTCTGCCAACATTCCGTCTATTTTTTTACGAAAATTGATGATGTGGACCAAATGAACACGTCACATCCAATTAAAAGGTGACATGTGTGAGAAAACTCCGGATGCAATTCATTTAACACCTCCATATCCACGTCACCCTCTCCATATCAATTTACCAAAATGCCCTCTCTTTCTCTCTCTTGAAACTTTCTGCGCCAAACTCGGATTTCAATCTCTCTCTCTCTCTCTCTAACCATCTCCGACGGAAACATCGGCAGCAGAAAACGGAAAACATCCTCTAAAATCCCTAGTTCTAAGCTATTTATCCACCTAAACCTTCCTCTTTATTCGAAGATGTCACCTTCGACAATAGCAACAAAGATCGAAAGTTTTTGGAACATGTGTTCGATCTCTGGCCTCATCTCTGGTATGAGGCCAAAGATCGAAGATGTCGCCTTCGACAATAGCAACAACGACACCTTGTTCGGAAAATACGAGATGGGCAGGCTCCTCGGGTGCTACTTACAGCATTGGAACTCTCCTCCGAAACCCCACTCGATAAGCTAGCCCCGTCGGCCACTCGACCCAAATCAAACTCAAACGGATTGGAGCTCGAACCGACCTCGTTGGCGACTACGTTTGTACTCTGGCCTAGTGTTCCCTGGGTTGGTCTCAAAAGCTCAAAAATTTCTCATCCGTAATCCAGTCAACAAAAGAGGAAAAATTTATACTTTGGCTTTTCGTGGGTGAGCTGGGTCGTTTAGAAGTTTACGGAGGACGAAGTTTTTCTTACTCTCTACGAAGTGGGTCACTGGATAGCGACTACTTTTCAAGTTAATTTTCCGTTGATGTATTCATGAAAATGAACCACATTCTAGGGGTGATCAGAACCGGACTGCAGACCGGATCGGACCGGATCGATTTGTGGTCTTCAAAAGTTAAATCTGGTCCGGTCTCGACCGGATTTCATAAACCGGATAATGCGGTCCGGACCAGACCGTATCTCAAATTTTAAAAAATCTTAAAAATATATACACCGGCCGTAAGAGCACTGCACAAATGAGCCTTTGCGCAGTGCAGAGGCTCAGACACTGCACCGGATTTATTTTTTTAAAAAAAGTTTACTACGCTGTAATTTTTTTTAAAAAAAAATTTAGAAAAAAAACAATAAATCTAGTCCTTTAATATAAGAGAACCGGACCGCATTTCCGATTTTCATCCCTACCACATTCTCTCCCGTCGAGTGGCGCTCATCTGTGTTCCGTTTCCAGCTCAAAGGCGGCTCTTTATTTATGCAATAGACAGAGAATTAAAGATGGTGGGGTTTCCAGGTGCGGTCAAATGACCAAGTGTTCAAACTGCCCTGTTCTATATAAATCGAAGGGGTTGGGTTTCGCTGATTCTCCAAGAAATCGCTCGAAGAAATGGCAACGAAATTGAACAGATAACTAGAACTGGACTTTTGAGGAGTGGAGGAGGAAGGCGTGGAACGGATAACGAGGGCGTCGGCTTTGCCATCGGGGGTTAGGTGGACGGAGACATGAGCGAAAGAGAGGGCTCGAGTGAGGTAGGAATTGTCGGAGAGGAGTGACGTGGATATATAGGCGGAAAAACAATTTTGTCCAGTCATCAGTTAAGGACATGTGTTGCAGTTTAATTGGATGTGATGTGGTCAATTGGTCAACGTCATCAATTTCCATCCAAAAATAGACTGAATATTACAGGAGGGGGGAAAAGAGAAATACCACAGGGGTAGCGGGACAACAAAAATTACCCTAGGAGTATTTATGAGAAAACATTAAATCACAGGGGCATGCGAGAGCTGCACACCCGGGATAGCTGGCAATATCCCAGGAGTAATGAGGTCTGAGTGTGCTGCGACCTGGATCCCAAGTGTGTTGAGGCCTATATGCCCGTGAATTTTTGCAGAAACTACGAAATAACTAGCCTTACTTTCCACGTGTCTTAACCATATGGTGTGCATTAAATACGTTCTTATCATGTTTTATCTGGACGTCTAAATGAAGTTTGATCATTGGCTCGTCCCTTAAAATACTTCTAGATAAAAGATTCGTAAGATATGTGATACCTTGGTGGCTTTATCAGTTTTTAAATGTCATTTTTTTGTTAAATCTCTAAAATTATTATTTTTCACTTCTTAATATACTTATAAATTTAACTTAAAAGTTTCTGTTAATTTTTTTAAAGTCACTTATCAGGCCTTAGGAGGATTTATTCGTGTCGTAATCTTCGTTTGTGTGCATTCCATTTTGTAAGAAAGTATAGGAAGTAAGTATTAACACATAGCGTGACACATAATATGAAAAAAGATAGTGCTAAATTTATCAGTGACTTTAACTTGTTTCTCTTCCTTTAATACGTCAAAATCTCCCTGGCGCCAATTTTCATGAATCTCTATGGCGCCAATATTCATGAACTTCTCGCTCGCTCTTAGGATGTTAGAATGAACATTTTCTATAAGTTTCTGTCTGAATTATACGGTATAAATCAAAATGAGACCAAGTAGTCTATAATGAGATCCACCTACTGGATTTATTTCTTTTCGAATTTCACCGTGATATTAGAGATGACCTTTCATCACTTTTAGACCAAATGTAAACCTTAGCATCCACGGGCTGCCACGTGTCCATATCATCCTGATTTCTCTCTTTAATCCCGCCCAAAAAAAAGGGCAAAAAGAAAATGATGGTAAATTAGTCATTTCAGCTAAAACATTTAAATCTTTAGATTTAGTGCTTAATTATACTTTCACGCTGGCTATTACACAACGGTCAACTGACCATCGAAAGACCTCCAACTAGTTCACTTATCCACATTGACTGAACCTAACCTCACCGGAAAATCGCATTTTTGTTGTCGCAGGAAAATTCCTAGGTTCTCTTCGGAGAAATATCGATCTCAATCAAATTGTCTTCCTCAACATGGAAACTGATGCCTCTCCTATTCCCATCCAATGCAATCTCTATCAAACTTTCTCCGTCCTCCTCGTTCCACTTGACGCACCTGTTCTCCGGCGAGAACCACTCTCCGATCGTCGGGTAATTTTCAAACTCACTGTCCGACGAGTCATCCGAGTCGGATTCCGGGTAGTATAATGACAACGATGGGTACCTCTCAATACCCATATTTCGGGTCAATTCCACCTCATTCTGGTCCCCATCCTTTTCTTCCGGATTCGGATCAGCCTCTGCCTCGTATTCTTCGTAAATCACCTCCAACGGTGCCCTCACGTCCCATTCCACGAAGGAGTCGTCGAAGCATGGGTTCGGATCGAAACCCCTCTCCGTTTTGGCGTCTAATTCGGATTGGGTTGCCACCCACCTGTCATCTTCTTCTAGAAAGTCGGTTCTCTCAGGCTCACCGGAATCGCTTTCCTCGCTTCCCTTGTTCCCAATGGCTTCGTGGTCTGTTTGGGACTGCCACGATATATTATCGACCTCATTTCCCAATCTCTGACTTGCACCGAGTCTGAGTAGAGTGAGTAACAGAATCCCAGTGGCGTTTAGTACCGGCGAGAAAACAATCCCGCGGAAAAGGTGTGGGAAATAGAGTAGAATTAGAGTGTAAAGACTGACAATGCTAGAGAAGAGAGGGTTTGAGGATGTTGATGATAACAAATGGAAAAACGATTTCATGCTCATGCTAAAAAAACAAAAACGGAATTCCATTTCTATGGGTTCTCGTTCTCTTCCATGAAAACAGAGAACTTCGTGAGAAAACCGTGACTTGAAGAACAAATTCTCAGTGACAAACGAGACCCTTCAGGAGAAGAAAAGCGCAAGTGGTGGAAGAGGAAAAGGATCCGAAGGGTATGGGACATAAAAGAGGAATGAGAGAAGGGGAGAGGTTTAAACCGATGGGCCGGTCGCGAGGTTTTAGAGGCTTTTGGAAGTGCGTATGAGGAAGTCATGGAATATCCAAGAGGAGAGAGTGTGGTCCGTGTGGTCGATAGTGAAGGTTCAATTACCGAGATGACCTGTGTCCCACAAAATCCACAAATCATTATTAAAAAATGGTTATTCTACCTTATGGGTTCACGAATGTAATCACTGTTGTTAGTGTCAGGACTCAGGAGCCACCACTCACGACCAGACAGACCGGAAGCTCCACAACGAGTCCTAAAAGTTGTAAACCCGTCCTGATTCGTGGTTTTTGCATCGCGACATCGGGTCTTCCTTTTTCCTCTTTTTCTTTTTCTTTTTCCACAGGCGTTGATTAGGGATCCAATTTGGTAATTAACCTTCTCTCTTTTTTTTTTCTTTTCCTTTTCCTTTTTCCTTTTTACCCAATTAAATTATCATTTACTATCAGTTTGATATCTTTTGATTTCTCGTTTTGGGTATTGGGGCTACTAGTCCTGAAGTAATTAATTACTAAAAAGAGGGGCTGCATGATATAGTCGTGACTGAAGAGTGATGTACGCAAGCGTCTCAAGGAGGTTTCCTTTTCTCTGTCCCTCAAGGGCGGAATGCTGGGCATTCCGCCCACACGTCCCGCCAGCATCCCATTGGCCGACGTGGAGGTGTGACCCACGTCCACGTCAGCCAGCGGGACTTGGGCGGGATGCCTAGCATTTCCCCCTCAAGGCACGTTGTACGGAGGATGCAGAAGGATACTAGTGGGTGACTGGCTGGCCAAACCAACAGGATAGATAAAGGAAAAACGATAAACTGGGACAGCAACTTCAAAGTTCAAACCTACGCACAAAAACTGAAAAGACTTGACCTGCCACAAGAGATCAAACAAATTTTATAGAAAAAAGGTCAATTTACAAAAGACATGGCTAAATGAACCACCACCTTCTGTAGCAATTTGTAATTTATACGCGGTTAGTATGATACTTAAATAGTAGGAGCATCAATCTAAGGTTCATGTAACTCGAACTTATACGTCAAGTACATGGAAAGCGACTTCCCTACAGTTAGACTAAGGGGGTGTTTGTTTTCCCAAAATTTTGGGGTTCGAAATTTTTAACAAAACAAACATATTCCAAAATTTTTAACTTTTACACACATACACTCTACTTTTCACAAACCCCAATAAATCTCAATAAAGTAAAGATTCCCAAAATTTCAAGAATATTCTCCGAAATTTTCACAAACAAACGCCCCTAAGTGTCCTGGTGGGGGAGTGGATGATAAATTCGTTCTTGAGTGTCCTGGTGGGGGAGTGGATGATAAATTCGTTCTTGATATATTATATTAGTTGTGCACAGAACCGAAAAGGATTGCAGTGGTGGTCCAACGTTTAGGTCGAAGATTCACATGGTGTTAGTGAGGGTGCGTGCCATATCGGTTCCAGAGCACAATCAGTCTTATCAAGTTTGTGAGAATCGCATCTCATTTATCTCTGTTTCACTTTTGGTACAAAGTGGCCTTTTGGGCCATCTTGTAACGTGGGGACGTCCTTGAATTTTAGACTTTACGCAACACTTCTTTTAGCTGCTGCACTTATGAGGGAAGAGTTTAATTTGATTTAACGTAAGATTTTACTTATCCTTGTTGAAAAATGATTCAAAATGATTGAAGATAGAACATTAAACATTAGATTATATTTTCTGAATTCTTTATTGGTATCTTTCATCACTTTGTTCTGCGCGTTCAGTTTATAGTCTGTTGGCAAGCCTAATTAGGTGGTGTCAATTTTGCTAATAAAAAAAACAAGGTGGTGTCACTTTGATGTTGACATATAACTTCGATCAGATCATCGAGGGCAAAGTTTCGGAAGCAAAGGCGTGCCAAAGGATGCTGCTCCTACTGTTGCAACCCCAGATGGTTTCAGGCTCCGATTATTTTTACGTAAAGTATTTTTTGAAGTACGTTACAAAATAATTTGGTAATATGATATGATATGATTAATAATCTTAATTTTTAACATTAATTTAAAATAAAATAAAAAAGTTTTTGAAAGAGTAAGAACGAATTTATCATCCACTGCAATCCTTTTCGGTTCATGTGCACAACTAATTCGTTCATGGCAAAAGATGCGAGAACTTAAGAACCTTCACGAGAGTGAGAGAGGATTATCAAGCGAGAGACTAGAGAGGGCTATTCAAATCGAATTAAGGTCGAGTTTCCACTACCTGACCCCAAACTTGAAGTAATCGGGACGAGAAGTTTGCAACCTAATCCCAAAAAAACTAAAATCGTCAGGATTTGCTTCCTCTAAATAGACTTTTCAAACCATCGAAAAGTATGAAAATACTTTACATAAATTAAAATACGACAAAACAAAGCGTAAAACACTTGCAATATGGTTAAAACGCCATCAAGAAGTTCTTTCTTTTCGATATCAGATTTCCTCGTTTGGTAGAAAAAATTTTTAGGTTCTCTATGTGTAGTAGATGGTCCAAATATAACTAAATGTGAACTATAAAGCCAAAGCTAGGCAACCCAACTTACGCAACCATTTGGACCTTTGATGTGACATTTCACTTTGCGCACTATTCACATGCTTCACGTAAAGGTATGGTGCCCCCAGACAGGCATTTCGTTGAAAAGCTGATCCATTAGGCAGCTGAGGTAAAGGAAAATGCTGCAAAGTTGGACCTTTCCGTTCTCTAACTTCCAGGTTGGTTTTTTTTTTGGCAAATTGTAGATCAGTAGCACCTCCTCCTTTTGGAGGGCTAGGCTCGAATCCTGGGTACCCATAAAATCGGGTATTTTATTTTATTTATTTATTTCTTAAAAAAATAATGTAGAGATAAAAAAATTCATGTGAATGTGTACGTGTGCGGATGGCTGGCTGGCTATGTGTTTGTGCAAGATTAATAAATACAAAGAAAATACTGACACTTGGGATCTTAGGTGATCAAAATTCAGTTTCTAAAATGCTTCGAGTTTCAATGTGAGTTTCAAATATTGCTTTCTAGCCCACAGCACATTGAAATTCACCAGCAGTTGATGATAGAAAGGGAAACATGAAAAAGAATTACCCAAGCCCTCTGAGCTGCCAACATCAATTTGTTAAACCTCAACCTGTCCAGTGCCAATACGAACAAGCCGTCTGTCTTACTTTGTTTCTTTTACATTAGTGTTTTTTTAAAACACAACGGCGTAGGATGTTTGATGACACATGAGTGCTTACATTCTAGGAAGTAATAGGCAATGGTTCTAAGGCGATGAGCCAAGACCAGATCTGCAGATGACAAAGAAGATGGAGGAAACCTATGAGTTGGTGGCCGTTGATGATGAGACAAAACTTTTATGGGTGCTAGATATTTTTTACTAGTATCCAAATAGAAGATGAAACATTGTTAAGGATGCTAAGGCACTTGAAGGGGAAGCGAAATAGAAGACTCCAGGTTGCTATCACCATGAGAGCATACATTCACTAAAGGTGACATCAGTACTAGTGAAATAATGCTGAAGAGTAGGATTACAGCATCAATACTCTTTCTAAGTCGAGCAATAATTGAGAACTACATATTGATTGTAATTCATATTGGCTTGATTTTTTATGCTCAACAGTAGCTAGTCAGAACACCCTCGTAGTATTCTAGCTCTCTTCGGCAAATACATGTTGATATTTTTTTAGTGCTTTGATTGTTCTCTAATTTTGTAGATTTTCGAATTCATTAGTTTAGATTTTATTGATACGTGATCAATGGATAAAAAAAAAAGTACATTAGATCAAGTGAGTAAAATACTAAAAATAATGATCCAATATAAATGCAAGTTAATCAGGAACCGCCACCGTTAAGGGCCGATCATTACCCTTAAAGTTGTATGTGGCCAATATTTGAAAACCGACATATTCGGTGTACGTGTCGATTTTGGCCATAACCGGTACCTACACCAAAATTGAACAACCCTACTCCTAACTTCATTTTCAACTAAATTATGCAGGCCTATCATTGGATATGAAAGAAGAATGAACTCCGGCCAAGGAACCTCTGTAATCTTACCCCAAAAAAACCTCTGTAAGCTATAGTTAAACACGTATGGGTTAAAGTAGAACATCTAGACACTATGGGTTAAAGCAGAACACTTTATCTGATTAGATCAAGAATTTCATCCGGTTCCCAAAAGAGAAGAAAAATATATCGTGAGAAGTAACGTAATTTTTTTTTAAAGATAAATACACTTTTCTCTTGAATTTTCTGTCATATTCCACCAATAATTATTCATTTCACATTTTGCATTTTTCGATTAAATTTTTCGCAAAAATTAATATTTTAATCTCTAAAATTATGATATTACTTTTACAAAATGGTCACCGTAGAAAAATTATGGAGAATTGAGTTTTATTTTGCGCGCCAAAAAAGGTAATTTTTTGTTCAAATTAATTTATAATCTTCATGGAGAATGCAAAGTGTTGTAGTCAACAGATAAAGATTGTGGTATGAAATGTCAAGACGCCATACGTTGGAGGGTGTAAACTTGATACAAAAAAAGAAAAAGAGGAAAGGTCCTAGTTGGGGAAAGAAAAATGAAGAGACATGAGCAGCTTCTTGGCGGGAAGCCATGCTTTAAAGATACAGCTGAATAGTCATTACAAGTTGTGGCAGACAAAGAATCCAGGCCATCAATTCCGTGTTCAAAGCCATAAAGCGGATAACATATCACATGGTCTCTGGGACCCTTAGGATGTCAAAACTAAGAAGCTTCTTGCCCTTCAGAGGGATTTGGATGGATTAGGTAGCCAAAGGGTTCAAAAGCTTTAGTTCCTATCATTGGGATAGACTAAATATATATGTATATACACACAAGAGGGCAACTCCCTTCGACTTTTGTAGGCCTGAAATGGCAAGAGCTCGATCAATTTTTGGCAAGAAGATGTTAATTTCTTGAGTCTACCGAGGCTCTGATGGTAGCCATAAGATGCACAAATTGAACAAAAGCAGCAGTAAAACAAAGAAAGGAGTAAAGGAAAGAAGTATGACATAAGCGGGATGACTCGCCTTCACAACTAGAAATGTTGTGCAAGGACTTGAAGAAAACGACGCAATGCTCTACAGCCATGTCGAAGGAAATATAGGTGAGCAATTAAATGCGCCAAAATGCAACTATTGCTGCGGTATGCAATGCAGAGACTCTGAAGGCCGAATAAAATTGTGGAGCGAGACCATACCTAAGATGAACCCACTTTGTGGAGAAGTGAACGCAAGCTTTGCTGGCTTGAAACGTGGGGAGTCAACTCAACCATAAGAAAGTAATGTTGGAAGGGGACTGTCTCACACTGTGCCAGCTTGTTAAGGATAAGGAGTTCTTCACAGCTTGAAGCCGAACCTAATTGGCCTCTCCCTCTTAATTGAATTTCCAATTTCCATGCGCATCGTATTGTAAGTATAATGGGCAGCAGCTACTTAGACTATAGGATCTTTTGCTTCTCTATACTTCCTGAAGAATTACCTTGCGATCACTTCTAGAATTGCACCAGAAATGCTGTTTTCTGTGCGATGTTTCTCTGCCATATCTAACGAGCAAAAGCAAGCCGCATGTTATGGCTAGAAATGCTTACATACAATCTCTTCCTAGCATCAATGTTGTCCATCTAGGTTTATATCACCTGAAACCTGTGATAACATGCTTTTGTACGTATTCTGTTCACATTGTCAAATAGAGTAAATGGTCTTATATGCATAGTGCATACCAACCTCAACCCAGACAAAGAAACTTCAATCAAACAAAACATGAAGACCAGGTAGTGGCAAATCTTGCTTGGTATAGTTGAAGCAAAGCAATTTTGCACAATTTATTCCACCATTACTGAGATCTAACACCTAAGAGATCTATGGCAATATGAACTGACAAAATAACAAGAAGAAGAAACTCAAAAGTAACCATCAGTTACTATTCAAAAATGCTTTTTTTTGGGGTAAGTATTTAAAAACGATTTCTCTATTAGAAAAGGAAATATATCAGAAGTATCATGTACAACCCCCCCCCCCCACCCATTTTCTCTCCAAAACCCCCCAAAAAAAGGGCATGCCTTTAGCTGCCGCCTTAAAGCCCATGTTAAGATTCAGCAATTCCTGGATGTCTGGTTATTCACATTCAATGTAGCCCAATACTTCGTATCTTCAAGAAACAGCCAGCAAATATGTACAGTGTTAGTAGTATCACTGATGAGGAGGGGCATGCCCTCCAAAATACCACATATCATTGGGAAAAATTGCATGTGGAGGTCTTAAACTTGGAATTCCAACAGGCGAACCTGAAAGTAAGAAGCAAAAAATGTGGCTTGAGTCTATTAGCATGGTTGCATGCCAACGAGTAAGTTAGCTCTCACAACAATAGTCTCTAAAATCTCTCTCACTGTTCTTTCTTCCCAACAATAGGAGACACGTATAACAAAGATAATTAAAGTGCCTACCATATCTAGCTGGGGAAGGTCTGGGCTGATATGTAGGGGCTCCTGGTGCCTGCAGATCGACTCTATGACCTCCAATGTCAATAAAATGTCCACTGTGGGTGCTGTATGAATATGGCGTTGTACTTCCAGTGCCAACTGGCGAGGGTTCAACCATACTCCTGTAGGGGCAAGCGGGAATGCTATTCGTGTTGGGTCTGCTGTAGGGGTCCACCTGCTCCATAACCAAGTAAGGGGAAGCACCGCCACTAGGAATCCCACCATATCTCCCAGAGTAACCAGTATCAACTCTAGGAAGAGAATTCTCGTTGCTCCAATTAGTTCCAGGAGGACCAACAACGCTTCCTGCAGCATGATATCTAGAATCTTGATATACTTCAGCATTTAATCCTGTACCTCCATGTATTTCATCCCTCAGATATGCTGCATTCACCTAGGAATTTAAGGATATACACTATGTCACTTACACAAGACAGGTGATTTCAACCGAAGTCATACTAAATAACCTACTGAAAGTGAAACAACTACATCTTAGGAAAGTCCATGAAAAACTCCAGCATGCAGACAGGAGAAATTATGGACCATGGTTACCACCTCACAGAGAATGAATGAAGAACTTCCACTTACCTGGTTCAGTCCTGTATAATAAGATGGATGGAGAGGTGGATTAAAGCTCTGCCAATTCCCTCCAGTCACTGAAGAGTGAAATATCACTGATATCATCTCAAAGGTAAAAAAATACGGCAGTCTCAAGTTCAGATTTAGACAAGGTCAGATGAGAACCTGATACAGCTCCCTGATTTTGAGGTAAAACCCCAGTAAATGACTGCACAGAACTTTCCCGAGAATAATGTGAAGACTTCTCTAAGTTTAAATTGGGTGTAGATGCAAGAGCATGCTTCATCTCATTCAAATGTCTCTGAGACTGCTCGATTTAGTTCTACAAAGATAGCCTTATTGAGGAGACCAAAAGATTAGCAATACCACAAGGAATGGCAACCTAATGGATATCCACTTGGTAACCAATTACCTGATCAAAATACTCATCTGATTCAGGCATATCCTTACTCCTGGGTAAAACATACTCAGCTGCCAAACACATCATGCAGAAGAAAAAAAAATTAAAAAATTATGAGGGGAAGAACGAAAACTGGTAGAAACAAACTGGCAAAAACTAGATACTTAAAGACGCAAGCAAGCTACAATAATAATATACCTAACATTTTATTTATGTCATCGGCTGGTACCTCCTTTCCCATTTCTCTGGATCTTTTATCAGAACGATACTTCAGCTCTTCTGGCCTTGGAAATACCATGACGGCAATCTGGGGATAAAAAACAGAAGTTGTGCATAAGCATAAAAATAAACATCAAAGGTCCTTCGTGAAAAGAGAAAAAAGAACTTCTGACACAGAAATTTGTTAAGTACTCTTATTTACCTTCTGCAAGAAAGCAAATGGTTTGAGTTTACGTTTATGTGCATTCTTGTAAACATTTGTCTGGTCAAGTATGTAGTTGTGAGGGGTATTGGCTGCCCGGGATAAAAGGGTATTAAAAATAGCAGTTGCCTTAACCATTAGATGATCAAATCGTTCACCATAATTGTGCTTACCCTTAAACCTGGCACCTGTACACAAATTCAGCAGTATCAGCCAAGAAGATATGGGAGAATATTGAGCAGCAAAAGGAACCGCTCCATTAGAATATCTAGCCGGAGCAATTAAAGAGGCGAGAAAAATATAAAGATAGACCTTCATTTGATCCAGAATAAGGTTTGTCCCGAGCAAAATGTAACGCTTCTCAGGATGCTCCTTTACCCATTTTTCAGCCCAAGTAGTCTTACCTGAAGCAGGTACTCCAACCATCATAATCACTTCACAATCCTCAGGCTTAGAAAAGGAGGGGCCCATTATGGCATTTCCATCCTCAAGAGCAGAAGCCCAGGGCTTATAATCTTCTTCAGGAACAAGTCCCTCTTCCGCACTGAACTGCAACTGCACCACAACATTTTTCAGTAGCATGTGCGGAAAGAGGGCTGATTCCCAACGTAACCTCCTTATTGGAGCGTCAACTCCTAGCCCCTTCGGACCAGCATCAAATTGCTTTGCCAAACCCAAACGTTTACCGTTCTTGGAGAAACCAAGGGAAGCCAAAGGCCTATCTTCAAGATTAACAGCACAGACAATTGTATCGCCAACCCCAAAACTTTTCTCCGTAATCTTCCAAATTTTCCTGCGCTTGAAAATTTACATGTGCCCCCAAAGCAAAGCTGTGTTCAGTTTCCCCCAGGGTGGAACATTCTGATCCCCTCTAGAAATGCCTACACGGTGTTAACACATCATCACCAGCTCCACGTATAGCTCAGCACCTAGACAAACTATTCTATTCTGTTAAGATCATTCGGTGCTGAGCTGGCATGTATACGTGGAGCTGGTGATGATGTGTTAACACACGGCAAATGTGCTGCTGGTCAGGGGCAGTGTCCTCGACATCAACTGGCTGGGTTGAAATGATTTTGCAACCAAACAGTATTTCCCTTGAGTTATTCCAACATTTCCACGAGCACCAGACCGGCAATAGGCAAACCCCTGCTCATGAAGTCCAGATCCTTGAAGACCATTGCCTTCGATATTGAAATCTGGGGACAGGATACCTATTCACATTAATCTGGGTTTTTACGGCTATTCATGCAGATTCACATATTTCCTTACACATGGAAACAAAAGAAGGTTTGGTGCCCGAGCAGTGCTCAGACAGCGGATCTTATTCTCCATTTGGAACAAAAACAGATAGTCTGCAAATCATCTACACTCTTAGGTGTCCGAGAACGAGATGCAAAATTTTTAGAATGACTAAAACTTATGGTGGAACGTTTCTAAACTCAATCAAACAAACTAGTTTAAATAATTAAGTGTTTATGCAATAATTACTATGCACCAAGCACTTCAAGTTTCTTAGAAACTTTTTGACACTGCGTTTTAAATAATCTTTCATTTTGTACATTCCTGATCAGTAGTTTGAACCATAAACTCGCAAACCCTATTTTCAAGCATTCGCTCAAACGCTCGTCAGCGGCTATATTCGTTCGCCAAAATTTGAAAGCTTCATTAGAACGTTATTCAATTTATTACAAAATTCCAAACACGCTTCTTGCATTGGAAGACTCGAGATATCAGGAGTATCATATCCACACAATGCACGAATGGACTAGTGTACATCAAAATCTATCCCGTACACACACATACGTGCATAAGTACAACGTCTGCGTTACAATAAATTCATGAAAAAATAGAGATCTTTATAGCTAATTGGTTGCCCAGAAAGGAACGAGATTGGGATAATTACAACAATCGACGAAAACCAATCCCAATGGTAGAAGGAATGGCAAAAAGAAGGAGAAAATACCTAGGTTGCAGTCGGCAGGATTGAGCACCACGCACTGTGTGGTCATTGATTCTGAACACTCCGTTACATCCTCAATCTTTTCCTTCTTGGACTGGGGCTCGACTGCTTGGGAAAGTTCGCGTTTCTTTGTCGACACCATGTGAAAAGTCCGAGAGGAAGAGAGAGAGAGAGAGAGAGAGAGAGAGAGGAGGGCGCGAAACGGTCGAGCTAACCGTGAGGGCGATCTGGGACAAATAGCGTCAAGGGAATGAAGGGTCACCGTTAGATCAGTTTCTGAGAAACCGACTCAAGGCTTAACTCTGTTGGCTACCAAGTTTACTTTTGAGGGCTTCTGTTCAAACCCCAATGAATATTCATACCTCGATGACTATAATTTTAGCTACTAATGATGAGTAGAGTATGAAGACTGGAACTGCTAAAAGGAAATTGTGCCACAAGATTAGAATACTGCTAGCATGTCCATGGGAAGGCAGGCAAGCACAAATAGACACCAAGTGGCTGCCATCACCACCAAGGGAATACTCAGGCTCGAGGCTCAGCAGGCCGGCCGATCTAGTATACTTTTTAGGATTTACGTCCTAATTTTATATTTACATGTAAAATATTAAAAAATATACTTATTTTAATACAATATTTTATTATTTTTTAACAAATATCAATCTTTTTTAACAAATTCTACACGCATACCAATACAACTATAACATCACCTAAATATTTACAATTTTATCAAAATTTTACAAATTTCTTCGAAACTAACATCAAAGCCAACAATTTCCTTTTTCTGCCTAAAATTGAAAGCAAGTCATGACTCAATGAGTCAGTCCGTGTTGGAGGATATTTACTTCTTAATGTTTTTCTTTTTTTTTAATCAAAATTGTGCATCTTATTCAAACACGTGTCATACAATAGCTATGGCGGTTCAGTTCCATCATACACCCAAATAAAATCAGAAAAATGCTCACAACTATCGAGATTGCCACATGAGGAATACTCAGAGGCGGCCCAACGAGCTAACTGGTGCGCTACAAAATTAGCACCTCGCTTAACATGTCTAGCCTCCCAACTTTGAAATAGTCGGAGAATAGAAGAAATTTCTGAAATCTTACTATGAATACGTCAATCTACCGGGTGGGGGAATTGTTGAATGACCTAAATAACCTGCTCAGAATCACTCTGCAGTATAACTTGAGGAAATCCTTCTTAATGTTTTTCACTTGTAGATCAACGAATTAGTACGCTTTGTGAGCGGGAATGACATCAGAACCACACGAATACTACTGATTTTTAGAGAACAGAAAAGATTCTCAAAATTATCTTCGGTAAATCGTTATTGAACAAACCGATTTAGACCCAAATGTGCGGAAAATACCTAGAGGGGGGTGAATAGGTATATTTAAAATTTATCATGTAAATCTTTTTCTAAGACACAAACCTATTCTTTGAAAAACAATTCAACCACACTGTTTTTCAGTATGCCAAGATACTTTAAAGATCAGCAAAACGATTAAATGCAAATCAATACAAAGCATAAAACATGAATCTGTAAAACAAGGGAATCTGAAGAAACTGTAAGTGACTCCGAAGAAACTACACAACCGAAAATTACAAATTCAAAACTTCAATAAATTAATCACCAGTTCATCAACTCACCAAATACCAAATTCTTATCAGCAACTTACCGAACAACAAATCTTGGACGTCCTTTGTATAAAAGCCTCAGATCAAAACGATTCGAACTCTCAATCACAAAGAACAAGATTTGTTAGAAAGATAACAAGTTAAACTAATTAAGAACAACAAGTATAATCACACAATCAAAACACCGAGAATGGTTACGAAGAGAAACTCCCTAAGGAACGTCCTTAAGGAGAAAAACTCTCCGGGCCCGTAGGCCGTTCGAATCCACTAGTTTCCAATCGATTTACAAAGTGATCTATTGAAACGACTAACCTAGCCTATCAACCCACTCTAAATCTTACCGACGTAGAACCTCTACATCCAAATGGAAAACCACAATCTCGAATGCCTTTTGATCTTCACACACAAATCTTGTGCAATCAATGACCATTGCTGGAACCTCCAGCAACCACTCTTCCAGAACCTCTGGAAGCCTCAATCAATCGTAATGAATGTATATCGGTGATCAAAGAACCAAGCTCTCCTTCAGATCTGATATGCAAAACCTTATTCAGCAAACTCAAGTTTTCTACAAGAATAATGAAGTAAAGACGATCAGCGCACTTCTCGGAGAAAGACTTTCTTGAAGGGAGAAAATGAACTTGAAACAACGAAACCGAAGAGCCCTCTCGAAAATGGCCAGATCTAGAAGTTATATTCGAAAAACTCATTCTGTTATGCAAGTCTTTAATTTCACGCGTGAGAGACAAAACACCTTCAGCTCCTTTTCATTCTTCTGAAACACGGGAAAAGACCAAACTGCCCTTAATGATGAATCATACGTCCAGCATTACAATCAGGTATAGTAATATTAAACTTAAACAAAACCATGTTATGATAACTACCCGAACTGCATATTATCCAATGCCAAACAAGGTTTCCACTTTCAACAAAGATTAACTAAGCCACTTGTATTCCCATTAACAAAAAATTCACAAGACAAATCTTATCGAACGTGTGGCCTCCATAATGGCTTTCCAAGTACACTTCAAACAACAAATAGACATTAGTGACACTCGGCCATACTAAAATCATTTAACTGCATTTTATAAGTCATTTAAGCAATAGAGTATTATAAAAAATTGAAGATAACAACAACAACTTATTCAAGAAACCCGAAACCTCTCATTATAATTTCATATGCTTAAATTTTCACATTTTCATATAAATCATAAATCTAGAGGGAATATATGCTTAATCACGAAAACAAATTCCACAAGAAATAATATACATCATTTAGCCAACACATTCTGCAAGAATAAATTCAGAATCTCAAAAGAGGTAAATTTTACAAAACCTAGGTTTTGAACAAAACAAATCCATAGAGCTTGAATGCAATATATTGAATCTGAACTTTAATGATGTATAATATAAAAATGGCAAGTGAGTATTAAAACCCATAGAAAATAAGAGCAAAGACATGAAAATATTACCAAACCCATTGAGAACAACCACACGGGTTCACAAATGCACTTTTAGAATTCAAAAAAGTACAAAACCATGAAAAGTAAGAAATCACTAACCTTTGATTGATGAGAGAAAGCATTTAATGTGATTAAATCACCAAAAATCAAAGCAGCAAATGAGCAAAGTGGTTGGCGGCACAGAGAACTTTCGAGAGAGGAGAGAGACTCAAGATGGAAAATGACAAAAGCTTTGTAACCCTAGGTTAAAGCTTACACTTAAAATTACAAAATTGCCCTTTATACATATTGTTGCGAATTGCACTTTTACTACTCATTCTTTGATAAAAACATTCCAATAAAAGACACTACTATCCTAGTCATTTACAACTCCATTTTTGAACCTGCAACTGACCAAGAGTCTCCAGAAAACTACTGAGCAGACTTTTCAATTTCAACAAAGATTAAAGAAGCATGTTATATTCCAATTATCCAAAAATAATAATCAAAACAAATATAGAATTTAACATGTAACCCGTGGCCTTTATACATCATACCCAACCAAATTTTTCAACAAAGTCACCAAGACATTTCAATATTGCACTAAAAACTTCAAGTAGCAAGTTGAAGTGTTATGTAAAAAAAAAATACACATGCTAATATATATATAGATATATATATTTTTTTTTTTACATGAGAGATATGGGTCTTATATGAACATGAATGAGAGACAATCTAGTACTAACAATCATAGATGAACACAGATAGTTCAAGAATCAAAGGTCAACAAATATAAACGTTAGGTGAAACAAAAACAGTTCGGTAAATGACAAAATGTCCTCATCACTTCCAAACTCCATATTTGCACCTGCAACTTATCAAGAGACTTAAACCAAAATGAACAGACTACACATATGTGAATGTGAAATATACAATTTTGCATGCTTTTGCAGATTTATATATGCCTAAAAAAATCTTCATGACACATTAAAAGAATGAAATCAGTGAGGATTAAAAAATCACACACTACATTAAGCACAAACATTTTTCTTCAACTTTAAGCACTCTTCATACAACTCATCATAAGCTATGTGAAAAGACACCAAGTCGTTTGAATTGAATCTAGGAGATCTTCACCTTCAAGATTAAATTCATTAGTACTTATAATAGAAGAAGAAAAAGCTTAAAAAAATTTCCATTATCCATTTGGAAGAAAAATTGGGTCAAGGAACGAATTTAGGCTCTGATACCAATTGAACAAACCGATTTAGACCCAAATGTGCGGAAAAATTTCTAGATGGGGGTGAATAGGTATATTTAAAATTTATCATGTAAATCTTTTTCTAAGACACAAACCTATTTTTTGAAAAACAATTCAACCACATTGTTTTTCAATATGTCAAGATACTTTAAAGATCAGCAAAACGATTAAATGCAAATCAATACAAAACATAAAACATGAATCTGTAAAACAAGGGAATCCGAAGAAACTGTAAGTGACTCCGAAGAAACTACACAACCGAAAATTACAAATTCAAAACTTCAATAAATTAATCACCAGTTCATCAACTCACCAAATACCAAATTCTTACCAGCAACTTACCAAACAACAAATCTTGGACGTCCTTTGTATAAAAGCCTCAGATCAAAACGATTCGAACTCTCAATCACAAAGAACAAGATTTGTTAGAAAGATAACAAGTTAAACTAATTAAGAACAACAAGTATAATCACACAATCGAAACACCGAGAATGGTTACGAAGAGAAACTCCATAAGGAACGTCCTTAAGGAGAAAAACTCTCCGGGCCTGTAGGCCGTTCAAATCCACTAGTTTCCAATCGATTTACAAAGTGATCTATTGAAACGACTAACCTAGCCTATCAACCCACTCTAAATCTTACCAACGTAGAACCTCTACATCCAAATGGAAACCACAATCTCGAATGCCTTTTGATCTTCACACACAAATCTTGTGCAATCAATGACCATTGCTGGAACCTCCAGCAACCACTCTTCCAGAACCTCTGGAAGCCTCAATCAATCGTAATGAATGTATATCGGTGATCAAAGAACCAAGCTCTCCTTCAGATCTGATATGCAAAACCTTATTCAGCAAACTCAAGTTTTTTACAAGAATAATGAAGTAAAGACGATCAGCGCACTTCTCGGAGAAAGACTTTCTTGAAGGGAGAAAATGAACTTGAAACAACGAAACCGAAGAGCCCTCTCGAAAATGGCCAGATCTAGAAGTTATATCCGGAAAACTCATTCTGTTATGCAAGTCTTTAATTTCACGCGTGAGAGGCAAAACACCTTCAGCTCCTTTTCATTCTTCTAGAAACACGGGAAAAGACCAAACTGCCCTTAATGATGAATCATACGTCCAGCTATTGCTTTTTCCTTTTTAGAAGCTACACTATTTACAAAATAGCCCTTCTTTGTTTTCACGTAGATGCCAAATTGCTTTCACTATGCAATGTAAAAATTAGTAGTTCTTTTAGAGAGTATTTCTGAACGTTTTTATTTCGGAAAAAAGACAGCTTTCAGAGAATTCAGTCTGTATTAGCAATAATTAAAGACTAACAATATGCAAATGCCATACCATTGATAACTCAGTCAAAGCAAAAGACAGATCAATAACCCACATACTGCAGAATGTATAGTAACCACCAGGAAAGCAAAACATAATTCAATATCCACCTAGAAAGCAAAAACCACACATCCTTGCTACACTTGCCACAACACGACAACCCAGCAGAGCAGATCTGGCCACCAGAACATGAACGGAGACATATGAAACGTCCCCGCCACAACCAACAAACAATACAGCGGCTGCCCCTGCTTTCCAAGCATATCGAGCACATGACTAGAAAAGCCACCACAACACACCCTTGTCACAAGGACATCCCAGCCAGCAACAACTATCAAAAGATAGACCAAATCATCTTTGCAAGGCAATATAGACCCAGCATATGCAGTAGGCATGAAGAAAACAAAGAGATGAGGTATGCACAATATTGTCACAGTACCATAGTATGGAGCTCCCGGGATATCCCCCTGAATGCTCCATTTCTCCAAGCAATAAATGCAGCTAGTCTAACTTTATTTCTCTGTGCTTCTCTGTAACAGTCAGGAGTTCGGGGCATTTCAGTTCATGCCGGATGGCGAGGAGTGACGGCGTTCTGTTCTAAAGTGTCAGAAGTGCTCATGAATTCCCTCCTTGAAGAGCCTTCGTTCACATCCGATGTGCCTTCTCTCATGTTCGATGTGTCTGCCGGAGTTAGAGCTCTTCCTTCATTCTTGACACGGAACTGCCATACAAGTCCAATCGCCATCTTCCGACCACTCTCAGCTGTGCCTGCCAGAGTTGGAGAATGGAGCCCTTACGAGATTGTTGAAAGAAATGCTTCTCCCCACTCTAATAATCACCTTCTTCCAAACGCCATCACCACCTCGACTCTCGTTTACTTCGTAAGCATCTTGATGATGCTGATGATTTCTCGGTAAGCTAGCGCTTTAGGGATAGTAGAAGACAAATGGTAGAGGTGGCAAAAGACATTAGTTAGAGAACCCAAAAGCTCTTCAAGTTCAGGCTATCAGGTCTGCTGGAAGTTGTGTTAGTTGAACACTCATGTGAGGGAGTTAGCCATTCATTCTCCACTGACGTCAGCACTCCACTCTCCGATAGGTTCAGGATGGCTGCAGAAAAATCGCTGGCAAATAGCGAGCCTTTCTGGAAGACCTGGGTGGGGAAGCAAGATAAATTTTCTTTTAGTTCTTTTGGGAGGAGATCGAATTGTTGTTCTCTAATACTCTTATCTTTCGTTGTAAGTCTATATAAAGACATTAATTAAATAATACTGAAGGAGGCCAAATTTTAAATAAGTTTTAAGTTTATTAGGAGACTGAGGGCACCTAATAGCCTTACCATAGAAGACCTATTTTTCTCAAATTAAACCAAATTAAGTTTTTTTTTTTTTAGTTTTCTCTACAAAATCAACACCTTACTTATTGTAGGCACATAACAGCTAGTGTCCAGTTATCTTCTAGCACCATTTTAAGCATAAGCAATAAATTGAATGGACATCAGAAACTGACGTTACTTTTGGTCAATCTAGTCGCATTTATGACACTCGAGTTTTACACTTAAAAAGAGTAATAAGAAACAATTGCTCATTTTATTGAAGCTCAAAGAATATGCAGAATCAGAATGTGCACTCTCAAATTTATGACACACGAAAGGCACAAGAGTGCCCTTCAAAGTTCAAACTAGAAATCTGGAATCCCAATCTCCCTCACTCTGTACTTGTACAAGAAAAGATGCACAACAAGCCAACCCTGTCTTCAATGAATGCTTTGAAGAACTGGTCTTGCAAATATTTTTTTTATGTACAATCTGACCCAAGATCAGATAAGCAAATTTCCAATCTTTCTAAACCCTAAACCAATCTACACCAACAACAGCGATAAATACGCGATCTATTTACAGAACCCTTGGAGACTCATGCCTCAGTTTCCATGAAAAGAGCTTTCCTCGGCCAGCGTTCTTCATCTGAAGAGAACAATGCCACCGAAATGTCGGCAAGCTTCTTCTTGTTCAGCCTTGACCGAGGATGCCGGGAGAGTTTCGGGGCATTTGGAGCTTCTATGTCATCGTACTCACTCGAATCTTCCAAATAAATTGGGGTCCCAAAAACAAGGAACTTAGATGGTGTGCTATATGCGAAATGCCATTGCTTCGCAATCAGAGTCTGCAATTCAAAACACAAATCACAATCAATGTCTACATTCATCCAACTAGCAAGGGATCCAAAACTTATCTATTGGGAATTAGTGACTGATGTAACATAGCACTTACAGCTTCTCTGATCCTTTTTGATACGTGGAAAAGGTGCTTCAAATCTTCATGATTTACGCCGCACAATATCCTAATCTGGTAAGGCAGAAAAGCAAAAAACTCAAATCACACACAGTTCAAACCTTCCAATTCACAAAGAGGTACATTCAACTCGAAATGGAAGCTTGAAAATTTGGTACTAACCAGAATGTCCTGAGGACACGCTTCGAGATCAAACGTTTGAGGGTCCAGAACAATTCTCTCAGTGCGCCGGTTCTCTGAAGGAGTACTGGGAACCGAATTAATTGGCAAAACATCCAAATTTTCCGAAATCAGGATCCTTTTCCTCTTCAACCCTAATCCCCGACCCTCAACAACCAGACCACCGTGCTTGGAACTCAAACAATGGCCAAATCTCTTTCCAAATGTCATTCCAAATATCAATATTACTTCCGATACTCCCCTTTCAATAATCTGCACCAATAACAATAAAAAAAGAAGGAAATCTCAGGATCATTGAGCAACCAAATTAATCAGAAGCCGAAATAAGTATAACACCACAGAGTAAGAGCCTAACAGTACCTAATCAAAGAAGCAATATAGAAAAACCGATTTTTGGAAAGCAGGTGCAGAAAACCAATGAGATCCATCGCCTAATTAAAACTGGAAGACACATACTAACCTTTCTCTAAATAGGAAGTCCCCCGAGATTCTTGAGAGAGAAGCGTCTGCTACTATTCTTTGTCCCTGTGATTATGTGCAACCGCCTGAGTAGAACCGGGTACCTTGAACCTCTATGGTGTTTCCGCCTACGGACTGCTTCTATTTCTAGAAAAAACGACCAGGTCCCGCGATTTATATGCGTATTTCGAATTAAAAATAAAATAAAAACAGTAAATTAAGCAAAGTTAAAAACAAAACAAAAATGATATCTACGCGTTTTCAAGAAAAAATAAAAAGAATCTACTGGAATTTTCTGTTGTTTCCTAGTTCCTTCGTGTGTGGGTTGGGTTATAATCCTCTGAGGTTAAAAGGGTATAAGAGGGCTGAAAACTAGCCGTTGTGGGAGCATACGTGCAAAAAAAAGGGGAGGTGTGAAGTCATCCTTCTTCTTTTTTTAAGTCTCTCGCCACGTGTGTTGTGTGCTGCTGTCCATGAAGCCGCGATATGGTCGGTCTAACCGTCTAAGCCGGCCATGTCATTAAAAATAAATAAATAAATAACTTCACACCTCACCTAGTTTCTCGCCACGTGTGCTGTGGGATTCTGTGAAGTTGCATTTATCCTTGATGTCCATGACGCGGCGATATGGTCGGTCTAATAAGTGGGTAATGTCGGGAGTCTTGCCGAGCACGTTGCGAGATATTAGACGTACGGGGGAAGTCAGGCTAAAGTGACTGTCAAAACGTGGAGGGTGACAGTCTCAACATCGTCAAATAATTTAGATTTCAAACACGTGTATAGATCAGGGCTGTAGTGATTTGGTTGCAGTTTATTTTTAATGGTTGGGATTTAGAGAGGACGTGTACACAAGGGCACGTTACTTGTGGTCTAATGGCGGCCAATTTTTTGTTTGACTGCCGTTTTCTAAATGGGCAGCCGTCAGTTTTCTAAATGGGCGGCTGCGGCTTTCACAGGTTTTTACACGGTCGTCAAAGTAGACGTCAAAGACTTTGGTTGCTTTTAAACTTTATGGAACAGCCAGCCAATAGCTAAATTAATATAATAATAAGCTAATAAGCTAACAACCAGCTATTTTCGATAATTATAATATAATATTTTTATCAAATTATTACTTTTTATTATAAAAAATATAAAAATTTCTTTCAAATTATTTCTCTATTCACTTTATACCAATTTTAATAATCTAAATTTTTTTAAAAAATATTCTCTATATTTTTTATCAATCTACCATACTTCTTTTTATTAAAAAATTACATCAAATCATATCTCTTTTAACAACTCTAATTAAAATTAACTATCTTTAAAACTTTTCTTTTACATAAAAACCTATAAAACTCCAATCTAAGTAAATAATTCTATCAAAATCCTAAAAATCTTACAAATTTTTATAAACCGCACATCCTAGTTAGTTTTTCAATGGGACAGGTTAAAAGTCAATTTTCGTTCAATTTGACAGAAAAAATAAATTGAAAGTGTAATGTATTAAAACGAATAGTTTGTTACATAGTAGGTAGGGGTGGGCAAACCGGGTTCGGGTTCGGTTTTGCCCTGCCCCGAACCCGAACCCGAAGGGTTCGGGTTCGAAATTTTCAACCCGACCCGAATATTTCGGGTTTTTTTTGAAGAAAACCCGAACTCGAACCCGAACCCGAAAAAACCCGAAAATATCGGGTCGAAACGGGTCGGTTCGGTTCGGAAAAGACGGGTCACGGGGTGATGATGTTATATTTTCGGGTTCGGGTCGGGTTCGGGTTTAATTTCGGGTTTGTTCATATACCCGAACCCGAAAATCGGTTTTTATTTACATATAAACCCGAACTCGAACCCGAACCCGCCTAAACCCGACCCGATCGGGTCGAAACGGGTCGGGCCGGTTCGGGTTGTCGGGTCTCGGGTTTTTTGCCCACCCCTAATAGTAGGTGTGGATATAGATATTTGTAGTTGTATTTTGATTGCTCTCTTAATGCAACTGACGTGCTCAAAGCTACTGATTTACATTTTTCACAAGAACTAAAACAGAGGTTAAGACTATGTTTAGGGGTTGCTCGTTTAACAAAGAATTCTCAGAATTTTTTTGTATTCTTACAACACAAAAATCCTACAATCAAACATCATTTCTAACATCACATAAAAATAACTACAACGCGCATACCAATAAAGTTAACATTACCTAAAAATTCTCAAAACACAAAATCTTCACAACACACCTAACCGAACACACTTTTAGATCTCAAAATGTTTTCAAAAATTTACCACTCACTTTTTTATTAATTCCAATATATTTTTACCAATCCCAATAATTTTTTCATCCAGATGAGGAGTAACAAACCAGCCCAATCTCAATTTCAAAATTTAGTATTTACATACAGGCACAAAGGCCAGATATAAGTTCTGACAACTGTCACTGTTGATTCAACAAAACGATGCAAATTAATTACGCAAATGATTGGCATTTCAATCCTAACCGTACAAAGAGCTTACATAAAGTTCGGAAACTTGATTATAACAAGGCCATCACGAGATGAGTCCAGGATCTTCGTGCTGGTTTTCATGTTCAGACAGACTGTTAAAATCACCGCTGTTCATGGCAGCATCATTCTCCATTGTTGAAGCAACTGAGAAACTCCACACAGAAGCACAATTTTCATTGCCTGCAAAAAAAAAGTAACCAGCTTCTTAACGGGAAAATAGACTGATCAATGAGAACAGGGCAAAATGATCCATAACATTCCATGAACACCCAAACTATCCCACTGAACCAATCCTTTTTTTATAAGTTTTTTTTTGAATAATTTTTTTTATAAGTCCCACTGAACCAATCTTAAAGTCAGCAAACTCCATAAAGTGAATGTAGCTCAAATACATAGCAGCCAATCTAAAACATGAAGAGGTTCAAAAGCAACTCAATATGCGGACACCGTTTTCATTCTACTAACCCTATTATCTATCGGCTTAAATGCTGCCAGACCTGAAGCCATATATCATCAGATTCTACTAAAGTTCTTACATTCCCTTATTATATTTTCTTGGTTCATCCACAATCCAGTTTGACTTAGTTGCCCAGACGTGGTACCAAAGAAATTGACTAAAAACTTAAAACGAGTCCAATGTATACTCCATCACCCTATGAATCAGACAAATAACATCCAATGTGGCAAGGAATAATCAGAACACATAACTATGATACGTTATTACTCAAAAAAGAGTTTTGAAAATAAAACATGCCGGCTGAAGAAAAGACAATGCAAATCTTAGAAGACATCTCCAAAAGAACATAATTTGTAGCATGAGGATAACTGGTTATACCACTCAAAGGCATATCATCATAGACATCATCAGGAACCACATATCTTCGGTGTCCCGATGAGGAGGCAGCCATTGGGAGATATGGGTGGAAAGAGAATCCACTTACAGTGTCTGTACAGGAAATATAAGAGATAAAAACAAATTGGTTACAGAACACATTAATAATCCATGCTAAGTTTAATCAGCCACATTTAAGGAAAATGAAAAACCAATACCTGATGCAGCTTGAAAACTTGACACCCAATTCCCGGTTTGAAGGTCATATATATGAACAAGACCATCCTGAACCCATATCGGATAATAAACAAGTATTGGGTTGACTAAAATGTGATACTAATTCAGTAATAGCATGATAGATCAGAGATTCATGCATAAAAGCTAAAACAATACCTGACCACCCGTACCGAGATGTCGGCCCAAGGGCTCAATATCAAACAATATCCGCTGGTTGGTGTACTCTGATGACCTATATATCCTAATTACAAGGTGGAGAAGAAAAAATAACGGGTACTAAAATAATTCCATTTTGTCATGTATGGCAACACCAAACTTGCATTGCAGGCCCTAGGGGTGTCCAACAGCCGGTCCGGTCCGGTTCGGTCCGGTTTGGCCGGCCAAACCGGAACTTTTTCAAAGTATATAGACCGGACCGGACCGGACTGGTTATATGACCGGACCGGATCGGTCCGGTTTCCGGTTTAACCGGTCCGGTCTGGGTCGGTTTGGGCCATACCATTTTGGGCCGGTTTTGGGTTGGGCCATGCAATTTTGGGCCGGTTTTTGGGTTGGGCCTTGCCATTTTGGGTCAATTTCCGGTTTGGGCCGGTTTGGAGAGGTATACTCCGGTTCGGTCCCGGGTTTTCATGAAGGTAACCCGGAACCGGACCGGAATACACCGGTTTACCGGTCCGGTCAACCCGGTTGACTAAAAGTCAACCGGTTTGGGTCAAAACCGGTCCGGTCCGGCCGGTTTTTTGGACAGGCCTAGCAGGCCCTATAAGGTTCTTAACCAAACTCAAAGAATAAAGGAAATATGCACAGTCAGCAAGTGAACAGAAAATGACAAGGAACTCATCTAATTAAGGTTAAGGTTAAGGTTAAGAGAAACCATATGCACATGGATACAAATTATACTACAGAGTAAAATAGCTCACAATATTGGCAAATGATTTGAGATCTTTCAAACCCTTGGTTTCAGAACTTTCATAATATTTATCAGGTTTTACCTTGGATGGCATTGAAATTGCTTTTTGCGTAGCTGGTTAAAGCAGGTAAACTAGGACATTTAAACAGGTACTGACTTGCTCATTTGGATACATTTGAGAAGCAGGAAAACTTCTCGTGTTAAAAAGTGCAATTTTCATATCAAGATTTCTTTTGCTTCATGTATTCTAGGCTTTATCTGCATAGCTCTAAGAAGTGAGTTTTGTTGGGAAGTTAGTTGTAAATGATCTTCAATTTTTGTGGATAATGTGACAGAGTTAAAATATGGTTAAAAAACACAGGAAAACAAAAGGATTCTCCAGATTAGGTAAAACTACTTACTTGTAAACAATATCCATGGCTTTGCGAATATCCCACAGAGTATATAGGGGTCCTTCAAGGACATTGAATGTCAGACAACATACTTTTACTATGGGAGGATACAAAATATGAAACTATAATATAAACATATGACGACACGATATTATTTAGATTTCATAAAAAATGACATCATAGTTGAGCTACCCACAAGCATAAACGAGAGAAATTACAAACCCAGAGAGAGAGCAACTTTGATGCATCACCAAAAGAACAAGGACTAAAAGTGAAAACTACAGGTCAGCAAAGTTCAATGGCAAACCACAGATGGATGCAGAAGAAATAATGTTTTTTATTTTTTGGATCTTGGGGCAGTAAGTACTACAAAGAAAGGCACCGTCTTTCATCCTATAACAACCCCACCCCCTTTCCAATCCCTGGTGAAGATGGGTTAAAATCCAAGACTTTAGTATCTGAATTTATCTGTTAGCTTCACTCCTAGTAACATAAAGAATCACCATTATGATAAATGGGTTGTTATAATAATGGTTTTGTATCTGGAATCTTAAGGTGAGCTGAGAAGTGAATCAACTGTTCTGTTATGTCACATTTCAACAGCATGTTGGCAGCTAGGTTTGGGGTCAACAAGGGAAGGATGGCACAATAAGCTGCAATTTTACTTTTAACGACATCTAAGAAAGGATGATGTATGTCTTAATTGGAAAACGAACTACTACTCACAGAAACTTCAATTTTAATTTCCAATATTAATGTTTACGGAAGTAAAACACACTTGCCTTTTAGTTATTTACCATTTTTTTTTTATAAGTAAGCCAATTTTATTAAAATGAAAAAACAAAGAACACAAAGCAAACGGAGTCAACAGTACAAGAGACTATACTGAAAACCCCTAACACAAGCAAACTAGAAAGCTAAGAAAATCCAGGAAACCCGAAAAGGGATATCCCAACACCGCATTGGCCCAAAGAAAAAGCGACTGCAGAACAAGACCCCTTATACACAATGTTACAAGAAAACTGCATATATCTCTCAAGCTTTATGTTCCATATTTTATTTTCAGTCAACTAGTAACATGACAGTATTGATGGATGACCAATCACATCATATCTTGAGAAGCTAAAATGGGGTCCAAGGGAAAAAGTCCATCATCACACCCAACCCCTCATCTCAACATTTCACAAGACAAAAACAAATGAAAGGAAAAATAGATAGACAGATACTTCTGTTGTATCAATCCTAAAATCTTAATTGAAAGAACGAACACAGAGAATATTTTTACCTTTCGGCCTCCTGTATATAAATAGTTTCCATCTTTTGAGAACTGGACCTGAAGCAAAAGATTTATTACCGTCACTTCTGGTTAGCATAATCAGAAACTAGTAAATGACCAGAATGCTGACTTACATGTGTAATCCCACCTTCCTGGCCATGCAAAACATATAGAAGTTCCATATTGTCTTCTCTATATATTGCAGTGGTCTGGCTATATGAACCCACAGCTAGTAATCCAGTATGAGTTGGACAAAAATCCAGTGCAGATATAATACCTGTAGACAGTAAAGAGGAATAGATATAAGCTTCATCATGTTGTTTGCCATTAGAGAATTTCACTTGGTTGCTAAGAGCAAGTACCTGTTAGGCCTTCTTTATTCCCTTGAAGCGTTGAATGTTGTCGAAAATCTCTACCGGGCGATGTAGGTAAAACACCCTAACAGCTTTATTGTATCCAGCAAATATCCTACATGATGAAACAAAGAGGAATAAATTTGATGGATCAAGTGTTACCCAGAGACAATGCTATCCGAGCTATAAACCCTCGTTAGATCACAGGCTCATACAGAACTGGAAGAAATACGGGGAAGAGTAGAAAAGACTTAACAGATTCAATTCTAGACAGTAATTCCAGATAATTCACAGAGCACAGTTCACTGTCGAAGATTAGCATCTTATTGGAGTAAGAGAAGATAGTTACATATATTATGAGGATGTCTATCCTTTTTAGTCTTATATTAAGACCTGAAAAGCAGCATTTGCAAATCATAAAGCCCACAAAAGATCTTGCTTACTTCGTCCCAGTGGGATTGAATGCAACTGAAAAGGCAGCACTTATTTCGTCCATAGCATCATAAGCCCTATACGTGCAACGTAGCTGAAAATTTCAGTCGAGGCGAACTGTCATTAACCAGCTATAATAATTCAGAAACCACCTATGCAGCATCAAAACTGCTTAGAACATCTATAAAATGAGCACATAGACATTCAAAATGGTGATCTGAGATATACATGTGATCAATGTTAAGGGTGGACCCACAATGCCTTCATGATGTAGGAAAGGAGTGGAGTATCCATCGAATAGCCTGAACCATATATATTAGAACTCATTTTTTTCAAGTCTTAAAACTTGCTACACCACTATCTCATTGGCATATCAGCAAAAATAACAAAGCACCTCGCCTGACGTAGCATCCCAAAGATGTATTGGATGATCACGAGTAGTACTTGCAAAAACACAGCTCACTGGGTCTGAAATGTAAAATGATTCTCAGATCAAATTTATAAAAGTTACCATCAGCCACTTGCAAATTCAAGTTAAATGCAACTGAGAGCATATAACTATGAAGTCATAGCAAATGCACAAGAAAGATTACAGAAGCACCTGAAGCAGACATGTACGGATACCAACAAAAGTCATACACTGACTCTCCCTCGTTCATGACAATGTTTGCAGAGTAGGAATCTGCATCTTAAGAGTTCCACCGTAAATACACGTATGACGAAAAAACAAAGTATGAGAGTATAACGAGCTTAAATAGAAAAGGACCCAGAATGAGTTTTTACACAGGTATGTTTCTTGTTCTTAAATAAATCTCAGCAAAGAGAAACTTCATGCACGCAGATATTACCCCTTTATTCTATCCTTCTTGAAGTCATCTTAGGAGAGAGGCAGCGAGCTGCTTGCATAGTTTAATATACCGTAGCAGTTATATATCTCCTAAGCACAAACTTACCTTCATCAGAAGCTGTAGTACACGTGCTAACGTCGCCACCACTTCCATAATCTGGCCTATTGAAGAACCAACCGAAAAAATCAATAGCTCATGGAATGCACCAAAATGACATAACAGATACACTAGAACAAATTACAGTTGCTAAATTACATCACTCGACTGGTTTTTTTTTCTTTCTAAATCTAGATTTGTCAAGTTGCTTACCTTTGAAAAAAGAAGCATAATACATAAGGATGCCGCTAGAATACTATGGACTGAGTAATTAAATGCATCGTTTCCTATTGCTGTTAGGACAAATGTCGATTCCTTATTGTTCGGAAAAATTGGTACTGAGCTCGAACCTATTCCAAACTATCACCAATTTAAATTTTAAAAATTTCTCTTATTGAGCCTGGATACCCTTTCAGCATTCTCAGAGTAAGATTTCATTGCTCTCTTTTCTCAAAGCACTATATTGAAATTTAGAAGGAAGGAAACTGATTCCAAAATGATGGTCCAAGCAGCACTGCTTTATTCAAAATGCAGCTTGTATTGCGCATTTGCAGCACTGTTTTATTAACAAGAAGAGGGGAGAAAGAAAGTAAATAAATACTCTAGCAAACTCACAATGGGAAAACACGAAGCGTATTGTCCTCAGAGCTTGTGAGAAAACACGACCCATCTGGTGACCTACAACCCAAAAAGAAACTCAAATGTTAAAAAACAAAAAAACGTCGCTGAGACGCCTGAGAGTAATAAAGCAGGGAAATTACTATACGTACCATTTGACGCCTTTCAAAAATTGTTATTGTTTGGGCCGGTCCTGAACTGGTGGTAGAAATGGTAGGCTCTGTGAGGTGGAACATCGTACCGAATCACAGGCCACGAGTATTCTTCCTGGGCAGGTTGTGTAGAGTCTGCGACTGCGGAGAGCGAACTGGAATGGTGATTCTCCTCTTCCTCGTCCATGACTTCCGTTACAGACATCGATGACCAAAGTGCAACCTCTAGTGAGACTCGCCCTTCGTCTTTGAGATTTTGGTATTAGGCGCTAAAATGGTAGTCGGAGCTACGGGCGACACTGAAGTAGTGACTAGTGAGGCTGATCCAAGGATGCTCCTCGTACTTTTTTCTTCTTCTTCTTTTTAATTTTAATTTTCCTTTTCCGGGGAGCTCGTGGGAGTCGGCGCTGCAATATGTATGGAAGTTTAATAAAATAATTTATTTTTTTATTATAGTATATATAAAAAAATTTCTTTCAAATCATTTCCTTCACTTTTCCATTTACTTTGACACACAAACACCACAGCCAATTTACGTTTTTAAAGACATTTTTTTGTTCGTGCATCAAGGAATGCATCTCAACTACTCATTTTCTTCTTGTTTGGGAATAAATATAATTCCTCTACTCAAGGTAGGCATGAATAAATTAATGGGGTGAAAAACGACTAGAGTGCATTGGAATTGGCATTGGCAAATAGGGTTTAACATAAAACCATCACTGGTTCACGATTCATTCACCAGTACGTCTTGCATCCAAGTAGGTTCTAGGTAGGAAACATTGCCATTTTTCTGCTAAGAAAAAACAATTGATAGCTACTTTGATAAACGAAACAAGACCCTTGGCTTGCAAATTAGATTACTTTTTCTTCCCATGGGCAACTCCTATCAGGCCCAAAATGAGTGAATACTGTTGTTACAATCATTTCCTTCTTCAGATGAACAGAAAACACAATTCCAGTTACCCCTCCTAGCCAAGGAAGGAGGGCGGTGGGATGCATTTTCCCAGAATTTATATATGACTTATATCCTTGTCAGAGCTTTTCAGATATGGATTGTCCTTGTAAGTTGAATACACTGGAAGATCAAGAGCTCTCTCCGCAGTTTTCCTGTCCTCGTGAATCTGTGCTACCAGGCTCTCAAGGGATGGAAAATTGGCCTATCACATTCCAGACACCCAGTTTTGGTATGAGAATGGAAGAACACTGAATGAGTAAGGGAGTGAAAAATTGCAAAAAATAATTGTATAAAATAGTACCTCAGGTCGGATGTATCCAACTACAACAAGACGCAAATCCTCCCCGTAGAAATCTTCAGAAAAGTTATGAAGCAACCAAGGCTCCTGCATTATAAACTAGATTTAACCAGGAAAAGGACTCGGGAAAAGAATTCAGAGGCTACCATATTTGCCTTGCTCCACTCACGATTGTTTTTTCTGGGTTGTTAAAATAGGGGTTCCAACCAATACTCATGACCATTTTAAAAACACCTCTGGTAGATAACCCAGCCCAACCAAAGTATACCCCCGAGGGATGTTCCGAAAGGAGAGTTGAATAAGCTTCTGTGGATAGATTGGCTGAAAATATAAAACTTATTAGATAAACAAAAAGCAACAAGTTATCAAAGGAAAATAATAGTAACATGAATAACTTGTCAATGTTCCAAGCTCCAGACATTGGGAGCAACCACAAAACCATCTACTAATGAGGAACTGACGGACCTGTATACAACCTCGGGCTTCCCAAGTGTAAAGTCAGAGTGATTTCAAAGCAAAAAATATTCAGACCGTAATAAAAATTTTCATAAGAATTTCAGCTGAACGAGACAATGGAAGAGAACACTTGTGTTTCTTACACACCTGTAGGGATTCCAAGTACCTTTGAGCCACGACCAAATCCCTTAATGACAGGCCCACCAATATGCCAAGGTTCTATTGGCAAAGTACCCTCTACCCCTGAAGCAGCAAACAATAGTTCTGTTGCAAATGGTTGATACAGATGGAACTGACCAAAATTCGTTGAATCATAGCTACAGAGAGAGGCATTTACAATCATCAAATGGAGGAAGGCCCCACTTTTCAGGCCGCAAATCAAGCAGAGAGTTGATCACCTCATCTGCTGAGGTGTAAAGGTGGGATTGTTTTGGAATGGATGGTACAGCAACCACTTCCATTCCAGCAGCCTTGCCTGCCGTAACACCTGGTCTGACGGTCAAGGAACAAGAATTAAGCAAAATTATAGAAGTATATAACATTAAGGGAAATGCTTAGGAAAAAAAACCTATAACATCAAGGGCAAACCCATCCAATCTGTTCTCATTAGATTAACACAGCAAATTACTTATGGTAGACTACGCACCAAGGGATGACAATCAGGTCATTCTTCCAGAAACTAAAGACTACACAGCATGGAGCATGGTTGAATGAAGGGATTGTGTGAAACAAGTACAGTGTAGAACAACTATAGTACAATAAACACCAAGATGTTAAATAAGTCTTGGATAGACACAGTTTTTCATAGACAGTAAGTAATACCGGTGAAAAGGACCCTTCATTACTAGAGTGATACAAAGAGCCTGCCAAAACATAAAAGGAGGAAAAGCAACCTTAGAAAGGAAGAAATAGAGATTCGTGATTCTAGCAAAAGCATGAAAGGTGAAAGATGCATCGATATCATTAGATAGTCTAGTATGCGGTAATATTCATATGCTGACATTCAGACAGAGACATTTCCAAAGCACTCTAAATGCCTGGTCCAAAATATTTCAAACTCAGAAGTACAACAAAATGGAAGTCGAGCAACTCTGCAGCTCTTGATCATCTTAACATCTTGTGTGACAATCGGTCTACGTAAAAACAACGGGCACAGCCAAATAGCTAATAAAAGTACTCTGACAGCTTAAATAGCCAATCCAAGTAAAAGAAAAACAAATACAAAGAGATAGGAAACATATTACTTGTTGTCATTTAGGACACAGCGAGATATAAGGAAGTGTAATATTCAATAAGCTTATTAAATAATGGCTGGCATGTAAAAAGATAGAAGGAAGGCAGCATTTAAGGTTTTGTGTCATGTCATGAACCCCATTTTTCAAGGCATAAATAGAATTGCCTATTTATATAATCGCATGCAAACAAAGAGTAAATCACAAAAAGCTTAGGTGACTTACATTGAATCTTCAATGACTAGACAACCAGAAGGTTCAATATTCAGCCTTGTAGCTGCTTCAAGGAATCTTAGAGAGTGAAATCACGAAGTTAGAATATCATACTAACATGAACTTCATACTCATGAAAAAAAAAATACACAATGAAGTAGAGTCAAGATCAAAGCTAGGTTGTTGCATCTAACATGTCAGGAGATGGCTTCCCCGATGCCACTTCATCAACACCAATGATGACAGAGAAGGATTCTTTCCACCCTATAATTGGATAATAGCATGAAGACAAGGTAAGAAATCAAGAACATAAAAAATAATACCTGAGAAATTTTCCAAATAGTGCTGCACAAAGTTTTTTAAGTTTTTTTTAATTATACCATGATGAGAAGAAATTTTGCTCTCTATGTTTGCCCTTAGAGAGTTTGAAGCTAATGCCATTGGGACCCCATGACCGGCAAAATATTTAATTAAACGATTGGCACCTGGAAGTGCTTTGATGTTGGAACACCTACAATGACAGTTGTAAGACACTCAAAACGATGCCACAAGAGTTCAAATGCTTGAGCACATTATCATGAGAAAATGTGTAGCTCTAGTGTTCAAAAACCAGAAACCTGGAGAAAAACAAGTGGCTCTTACAGAAAATCATAACAGTACGAGAAATAATGGCACAAGAGAGACCAAAGTACGTGAAACAAAAGTTAAAATGCCCCAACAGATGCCTAATATTCACGATATCTTGAAAAATAACATTCCCAACTCAAATGGACTGTTATTATAGCATATCATCTATAATACCTAATAACCACTTGACCAAGAACAACTGAAAGTTAAATAATAATAATAATAATAATAATAAAAAGATGCTAAGAAGATCTGTCTGAGCCTTTTACTTAGACAGCATCTACATTTCAAGAACAGACCGGTGACACAAAGACGACGAGTAATTACACAAAAAGCAAAAAAGAAATCATATCTTGCAGTAGAAAATTGCCAAGATGCCAACAGTGAACAGTGTGGAGGGAAAGAACTAACGTGTTTGACATGTATTACTTATCAACGAACTGTCAATATTTGAATAACTGTTAAACAGACAAGAATTTACGTTATATTGGATTCCTTTGTTAATCATAAACCCCCATTGCCAATCACAAACACACACCACAACTTTTTCAAACTATGGAGCTCAAGGCTCTCAAATTTTATAGCAGACCCATTTTCCTTTTGCAAGGAAATAAAGAACAATCCATTGCGAATACACTGAAAAATGATCTAATTTTCAGTTGAATATTAAAACAATAAAATTCAAAAGGCCGATAAGCTCTATAAAAATGCATCTCGTACTGCCATGAGACCTGGGAGAGAGTGTGGTTGGGGATTCAAGATAGCATGTTAAGTGCAACTTATGAATGGGGAAAACTACTCAAACCAAAAGACAGATTGGAAGTAAAAATAAATTGTCAAACATGAGATTTTAAGGCCTGTACCATTTCTCGGTGTCTATATAGAAATAACTACGCATATTTATTGACCATCATGCATCTTTTGCCTTAGAATCTGGCACTAGATAGGCATAATCTATCCAACACTAGATTGCCAAGAGCTTAGTAACCAGAAATTTCTTTTCTGGACCAGAAATTTCTTAACTGGTTTTTCTATCTAAGCATGTATCACGCACTAAAGAGTCTAATAGACAGTTACCTCTTTGAAAATATTGGGTTCATTTCCGACATAAATTCATTTGCAGTGCAAGGAAGATCATAATCTTCCACAATAGCAGCTGCAGCTTCAAATGGTGTCTTTCCGACTGTTTTAAGAACTTCTCTCCCATCCCATTGCTTTCCATACTTGCCCAATACCCCTCTTAAAACTTCACTCACAAGGGCATCTGCATTGATCAGAAAATATAATCTTCCATTAACTCAGAAAATATTTCAAGTGTAACAAAAAGGAACTAACATCAGCAGAAAGTGATAAGCTATTTTCTTAGTATATGGTTTCACCCGCATAGGACAATAAGAATCAGGATGAGTTATTCCTTGAATATCAGAGCCGCCCAAATAGATTGTACCCCTGTGCTATGTAGGCCTAAGTTTGAAAGTTCCTATTACCAACCTTTTAATGGCGATGGAAAAAAAAGGGCAAAATTCGCGCATTAACAAATATCTTACTCTGCCTATCAGCTTCAAAAGGTATGGCTCATGAAAAGTGGAAAATATCACACATCAACACGCATGGTGACTAAATAACTTAACATAGACTTCCAAATTATAAAGGACGCCAAGAGCACAAGCTGACCTGTGTTAAGAAGTGTACCATCCAAATCAAGGATAACACACACTGCTAACTTCTTTAACGGGTTTGAGAGCGACATTTTATTGATGAATCTCCTGGTTATGGATACGCTCCCGTTTCTGCAGTACATAAGAAATGGGACAAAGTGTCAAAAACCATTACTTCAACACATCAACAAGAAATTGGGTCTATTATCAAAATCTCATTTTTGGAAACAAATTCCAACTTCCTTTCACCGTCTTTTCTTGATCCCGAATCTCACGGGATACAACTCAGCATGGTAGGATCGGCCAATGAGAAAGAAGAAAATCGTAACAGTTTTAATCATTCAAGTTTAAGGATCGGCCAATGACATATATACCGTTATCATCTAAGAAAAATACATTACTGTAAAATATCGGTGTCATCTGTCGAAAACATATTATTGCAAAATTTAAGTGCAATATCACATATCATAGTTAATATTTCGGAAAACTGATAGAAACAACATCTAGAAGATGAACCTCGTGAATTGACTATTGCAGAAAATTGCTACCCATAGCTCTTGCCACATGGAAAAAAATTACAGTTTCGGCATCTAGACCCATTCGATATTTGCCAAGAAAAAAAAAAACCTGTTTGATATCAGCCGAGAAAAGACTTTTTCTATACCACAAATTAGTCGACCATAAAAAGAACTGGCAAACAAGTGGGGCATGAATAATCAGAGAAAAGAGTGACCGTACGCGCCATAATCCGATATATTGAAAACTGGGGGACGAATCGTATCAGTCACTAAACTTACTGAGCTCTTCGAAGCACAAACTGCTGGTCGCTGTATAGCTGTTTTCCGGCGTAGAGAACGACGAGAGACCGAAAATTCGCTCTCGCTGTCCTGTTCCCGATCGACAGTAGTTTCCGCCTTACGTGCGGTGCAGCCTGTGCAATGCGCTCGGTTATGCCGTTGATAAAACGCCACGTCAACGTCATGTACGTACACTTCGGAACTTTCCTTTTTGTGAGGCTATAAGAGAGCTGATACTGCGTCGACTGGACGTCGAGAATAATGCCAATGACCCGTATCGTATTCCCAACGCTGTAAGTTTTCGAGAAATTGTCATTTTAATCTCTAAATTTTGCAATTTTAGCGGTTTCGTCCTTAAAAATTAAATTTTAATAAAATAATTTTCAAACTATCATTTTTTATAAAATTATCCTTATGTCAAGGTTCCGTATGTTTATTTAACAACATAGTGTTCCAGATTATCAAATTTTTCACTTGACACTGCACAAGCCAAACTAGCTGTCATCATGCTCTTTAAAAAATTGAAATGGTATCGTGTTTTTTATATTAATTCAGCTAAATTAAAATACAACCAGTTATACTTTGTTTCACTCCTCGTATCTCCCTCAGCTTTCATCAGCCTCTCACTCAACTCCCCAAGTGAAAACCACCCTTTCCCTGACTTCTTTCCCTCTGGCGTCAACTCCTCAATGCTATAATTCTACACAAACTCTCTGTGTCCACTCCCCCCTTCTATGTGCAGCCACTACTTCGCCACTTGCTGGGAGTTTTCCTACTGCGAAAAGTATTTGAGCAAGAGATAGCAGTAGCACAACTCATGCAGGGAATTAAAGATGTTGAATTCCGTATGTTCGACACAATTTGAACATATAATATGTTACGAGCTTTTAAATGAGCTTGAAGGATATTTGGCATGATAAAAACAGTTCAAGTCACATGACTACTTGATACAAACATAGACTCCTAGATTTGTTTATTTTATTTTAAAAAGACAGCATCTGTTGAGTTAGTGTATGCGGCTCGTCACTGCAACACATATATGACCTCTAGGCTCTAGGTTTGTTCATTATTTTATATTATTCGAAAAAAAAATCAAATTGGAGTTTAATCCATCTTCTTCGCACTATTCCTGTGGCGTTGAACTCTTACCAATATGGCATGCAGTGTTTTCTTCTTGCTCAAGGTTGTGTTTGAGTGTTAAAATTTTAAGGTATTAGATTATGTGAAAAAGTGAAAAGAGAGATAATTTTTAATATTTATTATAATGAAAAGTAATGATGTGATTGTGAGATTATATTGTAATTTTTTATTATATTAAAATTTTAAAAAATATAAAATTTTACGATGCAAACACATCAGCCGACGGGCGAGAAGGCTGTTCAAACAGTTTGGCTATTGAGGCGACAAAGAGAATGTATCTGCTATTCTGCTTGTTATGGGACTTCGGGAACGACGTACAAGTGCATGTTACGAAATGTCGATAATATTTTTTTTGTCTGAAACGTCGATATCTGTGTCTTTACACGTCTTCCCTGTATATAAACGTAGTTTTTGTTCCCTGTTTCGATCCATCGGTTTACACTGTTTCAGTGTTAAAATTTTAAAATATTAAAATTGGTAAAGTTTCTATTCATAGAATTATAATATTTGAATTTTAAAATTTTAGAGAGGTTACCATTTAAAAATATTAAAATTTGTAAAAAAATAAAAAATAATTTAAATGAATTTTTTATATTTATTATAATAAATAAGAATAATTTAATGATAAAAGAGATATTATATTATAATTATTTTATTATATTAAAATATTATGACTGAGCTTGTTCTGTTTTGTAAGATTTTGAGAATTTTTAGGTGATGTTAGAGTTTATTGATGTTTGTGTATAATTTGTTGAATTTTAATGAATTGTGTGAAAAGAGGTGATAATGATTTTTAAGTTTGTTATTTAGTTTTTTTTACTTTTATTAGGATGTGTGTAGAAGAAGATAAAATATAAAATTATATTGATATTGATATTTATTATAATTCCGAAAATAGTTTTTATTTTCTATTTTTTATTATCATACAAATGTTGATGTTTATTTATAATATCTTTGATAATTTCGAAAATTCTTTTTATTTCTTTTTTATGTTATTTATAATATTTATTATAATTTCGAATTTACCTTGTACTTTCTATTTTCTATTGGCATACAAATGTTGATGTTTATTTATAATATTGGGAGTAATTTCGAAAATACCTCTTATCTTCTATTTTTTACTGTGACACAAATGTTGATATTTTTATTTATTATAATTATGAAAATCCCTTTTATTATCTACTTTTTTATTGTTATAAAAATGTCGATGTTTATTTATAATACTTTGGATAATTCCGAAAATCCCAATTATTTGCTAACGAACTTGTTTTCGTGATACAAAATAATAAATAATTATTTGTTCATTGCGTCTAATTTGAGGGTGAGGAGGAGAGACCGTATTATAGTGGAGTTTGTAGATATGAGAGAGTTGATTTTAGCCCGTGGTCTTTTCCCCTTCCTCTGTCAATTATTAATTTATTAGAATATCTATTAAGCCTTAACTAAATCTTTTTTTTTTTACTTTGTGGTTTTCTCTCTGGATGATTGTGCCAATAATCTATTCGGCTTAGTGAGTAATATTATCGTATGCTTCCTTTCTTTCTCCATTAATTGCTTTATTGATTGATGTGTTTCTTTTTTTTTAGTAGAAACCATAAAAGTTGCTTGTTAGAAATTTGGTTCTTCCTTGTATGTAAATATCTCTTATGGCTCCAGTTGTTACCTTGTTAATTGCTGTGTTGTTTCTGGTTACAAGCCTGTGTATTTTGTATTTCTTTTGTGCATGTGGGGGGTGCAATATTCTCCTGCCCTTGTACAGACATTTTAAAGTTAATTTTATCTCACTTACTTATCCAGAACAAAATTATTTCTTATGGCTTACATTATCTAAGGTTGCAATGAATGGAAATCTCAAGAAGCAAGAAACTTTCTCCTTGCTAGAAAGTAGTGCTTTCTGATTTAACTTGTCTGTCTAAAGAGCATGTATACTACTGTGGGGGTACTGGGAACGTGATTTCGAAAACCTTGAAAACTGGCCAAAGTAAATGAGGATAAATCTTGTGCATTTAAACTTGCATCTTGTGTTGAGTTTCTGATGTTGTGCTTTCTTTCAGTTTTCAAATTTCTTCAACTGGCTTCTGAAATGTATAAAACTACTAATGTCCGAACCTAGTGATCAGCTTCTACCATACGATAGGTTTGCCTTTCTGGTTTATTTCGTATTCCATGTGATTATTGACCTATATTTTTTCAGTCTCTTTATCTACTTATTCATTTGGCAGTGAACTTCTTGTAATATTTTTGAAGTTTTTATATGATCAAGATCCTGTCAGACAGTTGCTGGAACTATCTAAAGCTGATTGTGATATTGAAACTGATTTGTAAGTCAATCTTCAACCATTGACTTTCCAATCCATCCTAACTTATGCCATTTAGAACCTTACTCTGATGTAATGTCTTTGGTGCACATTATAGTTTCGGCTTACTTAGAACTACCAAGAAATAGTATATTTGTCCACATTTGAGCTTGTTATTGTGCACAATCTGGATTTTGAATGTCAATGGACATGTTCACGAAAGGCATCAGAGTGTTCCCTGAATTACCTTCCTATACAAAACTTACATTTGTATCATGGTTTTTGGGCCAAATGGGATCTGCTCCCCACATAAAGTCTCTTCAACTTCTGTAGTAAAATCCAAATGAACTATAAGTTTGGCATTAGTTACCTAAATTGCTATTTGATTTAGTTGCAAATGTGTGCATGCATATCTGTAGACGTAACTACATGCAATTATGTCTATGCATGTTTTCTAGTACCTCAATATGTTTTGCAGTGGCAATGTTTTGGTTCAAGAAATCTGATGCTTAATTCTTCAGGGAAACGATGCAAAGAGTTAAGGAATTGGTTCATTTTGGGGGATTTGTTGACAGTGAATATCTGCGAAGGACATTAACTAAAGAATTTCAGCAGATGGAGTCTAGGTATTCTTTCCGTCCTCTTTTTCATTGCCCCCATATAGAGGGTGTTGGTAGAGTCGGGATGGCAAATATAGTGAATATGGCAGAGCACAATGTTTTAGAGGCATCAAAGGGGAAAGACAACTTTGTTTCACTATGTCATCAATCAATCAATCAGAGCTGTTTTGATTCTGTAAGATGTAGTGCATTCATTCTTTAGTGCTGGAGTACGACTGACTGTGATTAGTTTTCCAACAATAAAATGTGTAGCAATGAGTTCTACAGAAGCCCCCCCCCCCCCCCCACATATACACACAAAACAAAAAAGAAAATAAGGAAAAATGGGAATGAATAGGGAAAAAGGAAAGGCTAAAGATCCTGAAAATGAAAGCACAAATACAATCTACAGAAAGCTTGCTAAACTAATTTCCTTGGATCAAATATGAAAGCATGGCAAAAGAATATTCTTCTCCAAACCCCCTACCCTCTCTTGCTGGATCAAAGATGTATACTTCTTATTGGTTATACCATAATGTGCACTTGCACACCCAAAAAAGTTACTCTAAAGTTTATGTCAGTATACGATTTTTTCCTGAAGGATATTATTATTTCAGTTTCAGGGAAGCTTTTCAGATGCCCTTCAGTACTGTATCTGGAAAGATACACTATGAAAATCTGTTGCCTCTATTCCCTCTTCCATCTTCGCCAGCATCTACTCCTTTCTCCGTTCCTACATCGATATCATACTATGAGGTACAATATATATTTCTTTATTGAATAAAAGCAAATGTACTCTATGGTTAATGCATTGAATCATTATGTATAACTTTGTTGCAACCTAGGATACATAATCTGTGCTCCCTTCTTATGAACATAAAAAATCAAGAATTTTGCAAACCAGACTGAAAAATCAGTCCAAACTCGCGAGTACTTGATGTTTAAAGCTGGCCGAAAAAACTCAATGAAATAACGCTGTTTGAGTAAAGCAATTAACTCTGCTGAGTTCTGGCCAGAATGACAGAAAACTTTTGTCCTGGCAACCAAACTGAGAAGCCTAATCCTCTCTTGCTCAAAATTCCAGTTTGCTCTGGTCTATTCCACTCATCTCACCTGATTTCTGCTAGTATGGCTGTTTCAGCTTGGGACGGTTTTCACAGTATTTTTACATTTAATAAAACTTGAGCACTAATTTTTATTTAAATTTTCACGACGATTGATATAATTGGTGCTTTTTTTTGTTTAAGGTGGAAGTATTAAGAACATATGTCATGTGCCACACGGAGTGGGAGAAAGAAAATGAATCAGAGACCAACTCCCACATTGGGTAGGTGGAATTGGGCCTTATAGTGATTCTAAGGGGTTTCAACCTTGACTAGACCTTTTGTAGTCAAAGTGTATATGTGGCTAACACTTCCTTGAGTCGTTACAAATGGTATCAGAGCAATGTGAGCTTGGTGGATCTTGACGAGGACGTCAAGGGTTTAAGGAAGGAGATTGTGATACTCCAGTCCCACATGAAGTAGGAGATTGTGATTTTTTTTATTCAACAAGTGGACAAAATGTAGGAGGACAAGGGATTCATCCTAAGCAAGGAAGGAGAAGATTTGTAGGGTGTGGGCCCTTTTTACGACAATCACCCTAAAATGTTAGGATAACCTAAATTAGTATGGGTTATGAAATTAGCTATTGCACCAAATATGTTCAAACATACTATGTTCATCAATAGAAAAACAAACTACAAATTAGATTTATTTAGTAAATATTAGATGTAGGTGAGTGTGTAATGCTCAGGAGAACTTCTAAACTCTATGAATTTCTGTAAATTGCCTTTCTTGCTTTGTGCCTTTGTATCCTAGGTTGCCACTAGTTTTGTTTATTCCATTTTTTGTTTGGAATGGATATCACTCTGCGTTCTAATGGTCTCTGCAGGATGCCTCCCATGCCAGTTCATCTTATGAGACCTTTGGAAATAAGTGTATTGACTATGTATCTTTCCAAATACCCGACGAGTCTTTCCCAGCGATTGCAAATTGTATAGGCATAGCTAGAGGGTTTATGAATAGCTTGATCAATGTCAAGATGGGTTACACGTCATTGGAAGCTGTATTGTTGTGCATTCCTGATGGTTACGTGCATCTCTCCTTATATAAAGTAAGCACATAGAATTACCAGGTGTAGTCTCGCTGTTTCAGTTTTTTGTGTTTAATTATTGTCTAACACATTTTGTTTAAACAGGAAGTTCAATTCGTTTTGTTATTAAATGAAACAACATTATCTTCTGAGAGCTCTGGAGAGGCCTGTATGATGATGGTACAACCAAGTGACCTTCCGTTTGTGTCTATCTCAAAGTCCACTTTTCAAGGGTATCAGATGTTGGACCAACTAAAGGTAATTTAGGTCGCCTGTTTTATCCACATTTCCTTGATTGAAAAAACTTACAAAGAGATTCTATTGTTTCAGGTTTTGGTGCATCTTGATTTGATTGGCAGACTTTGTAGTTTTTTGTAGATTTGTCATGTCTTCAGAGTTTATCGGACTCCTCTGTCCCTACAATGTGGAAGCACCTTTTTCTCGCATGCCGTGCTGCCTCACCCCTAGTTTCTTTGTTTTTTGAAAACCTAAACTTAGTTTGATGTTAAAATTTCCTTTTTGTAGCTTTTTCTCTTGTTCTTTTTTGTTTTTCTTAATTCTCTTAGGCGAAGCATCTTGTTTACCTTCTCTCAAATTCCTCCTCTTTTAGTTGCTTTTTCTTTTCTTTTCTTTTCTTTTGACTTGTGTTCTTTTAGTTGTTTGTAAGAATTCGAATTCTCTTTCCTTACGCCTTTCTGAAGTATTTTCTTTAGCTGCTTTTGGATAAATATCAACTTCTCTGCGAATTTGTATGTGTAGGATTCTGTTGTTTACCTGCAAACGGAGAATGAAAAAGTTTGCAGTATTCCTCATTCTGTAATTGCTCCCTTGGCTGTTAGCAGTAAGTATTTCTCATTTTATATTGGTGTGTTATGCATTTTGAATTCTGTGAAGAATGATAATCCTAGAAGGGGTTCTATCAGATGATTCTGTTAACTAACAATATGTACTTTTCTCCCTGCTTGCTTGTGCGTGACGTGTGTGTTTGTGTAAATGCACGTGTATGCGTAAGGCGTGCGTAGGTTTCACATGTCAGTGGGCATGCATTTGAATATACAATGTATCTATAGGTAAATCTACATAAACACCTTATTATCAAAGCTTAGATTCACATTAAAAGAGGAGACTGCTTGAAAACCTAGGAAGTTTGTTTCTTTTACCATTTATACTTTATTGATTAAATTCCCATGTATTACTGAGATTTTCGTAATGAGAACCAAAATATCTAGAGGTATATGATGCATGTCGATCTTCCGAGTAAATTATTTTGCATCATTCCAGATTAAGAATGAATGTTCTTGTTGTCAATAGGAAAGATGTGGTGTCCTAATGTGTAGGCTGGTTTATAGCTCCAGCGTAGTAGCAGATTTCATTCCTATTTTTTGTATAAAAGGAAGAAAGGGTCTAGTATTCTGTTCAGGCAGATTTATGCTAGAAGTTTAAACAAGAACATCTTTCATCCCTAATATGTGTACCTAGATTGTTTATGTTGTTGAAGGCATCATATTGACTGCTGTTGTTGCAACTGTATAATGATCCTAATTCTGTGAGGGAATCCTCTGGGAAAATGCTAGAGAACCTGGATTGATTATTATCTTTATTGGGGATTCTTCATCTACTCTTTCAAAGGCTAAATTTATTTGCCTATTTTCTGTTATTAAAGTGAACTCTCTTGAATACTGTCAATCATTCAGATTGATTCATCAATTACAACCTTTAGCATACTGTCTTGTTCACCATCATTGTAGTCAATCAGTGTAATTGTCACTATCATAACTTCGATATAAGGCGTCAAGTAGGATTGAATGAGGGAAAAGGAATTGTGTTACTAAATGGAAAAGGATACATGTACTTGACTAATGAGATGGTTTAGGGTTGAGAAGAGTAGCTATGTCAACATATGAAGAGTAAGATGACGACTACTAGTCCAATCAATGTTTCATTGAAGAAACTGAGAGCTAGGAAAGTGGATGCAGATAGATACAGTTTCAAGCACTTTGAGGGTAAAAAGAAGTAGAATATAACTGTTTTAATCTTAGTTTTGCATCTAAGTTATTTGATCTGATGTCATTTTCCGTCAATAGATAACTAGTATTGGTATATCCCTGGTTCTACCTTTTGAAGCAAGTCCTAACCAGTTAAGCATTGTCGTTGGTTTGTTTATATAAAACTCGCCCAGTGTCCTGACCCTGTTTGAAATTACTCTTAACAGCATCCCGAGGTGTTGCTTGTGTTTTTGCTGCAAGAAAACGTGCCTTGGTTTACATCCTGGAAGAAGATGAAGATGAGGTCTCCGGTGAAGAATAACAGCCTATTAATTGTTTCATGTATATAATTTGTCTTTTCGCTTCCAATGTTATTGTCGTTAGAGTACAACCGTGTAGCATAGATTAATTGAGAAAAAAAGTGTAGCATAGATTAACTTTTGTTTGCTGTTCATTATTTTGTTTTATGAAATTGGTCTCAATAGACTATGGGCTATTCTCTCTCTCTCTCTCTCTCTCTCTCTCTCTCTCTCTCTCACACACACACACACACACACACACACACATTTTGGGTTAACTTGAGAGATGCAAAACAAGCAAACTTATCGTGCTGCTGTTAATGTTGGGGTTCTCAATCATTAGAAATGTGCGAGAGAGATGCAAAACAAACCGATCTTATGGGTGTATTGTTTTAGAAGTAGTTCTCAATCATTTGGTGCACCAGACATGGCTGGACAAACCAAAACAAGGATATTGTTGTGATGTTCTTTGAACAAGTTTTTGTAATGGGTTATGAGTTATGAATTTTGCAGAGTATAGCCTTCAGAGATCATTCAACCAAAGAAAAATGGAAAGGATCTCAATTCATACATCTTATCAACAAAGTGGATGAGGAAGACGAGAGAGAGTCAACAAGGAAAAGCCCTGATCGATGGAATTGAAAAATTGATCATATTTAAAGCCAACTCGAGAATTCACCCTATTTTATGCCTATTGGAAACTTTAAACAATTAGAAGATAATCTTCTTGATTTATCATCTTAGAAGATAATCCATCTCATCATTTATCATCTTAGAAGATAATCTTCTTGATTTATTAGCTCACACTACAAATGAAGCTGTTGGCCATTTGACTTAGCAATATTGAATAAAAATTTAAAAATTCTCTGATAAACTTGGTTTAAAAACTTATTGAGAATTGTGATCTATAGATTAACACTGAGAGTTCAAACAAAAATTACGCAAGCACCAGTCCTCCCATCGACAACTATAAATTTACTCTTAATAGACATTTGGCTAATAAAGGAAGGATTCAAGAAGACATGATCCGGCAATTTCATCACAAGTTTACTGACATTAACTATTGTTCTCGTGTTACAAGGCCACAACATACAAGATAGAATGACTAAGTCGAATCTCGACTAACATACCACAACAAAACCATAAGACACATGAAAAAAATAGAATAAAGTACAACATGCTAGCCATGAGTAAAAGTGATACAAATATGTTTACCACTTAACCCCAGTCATTTCCAAACGTAAATCCAATGCTCAATTCCCACCTTTTGGAAGCTTCCTGCTAAGATCTTGCATCTCTACCAACTGCAAACATCTTCAGTAGAAGCAGCTCAACTTGGTGAGGTCTATCGTACTAGCTGGAAAGAATGTTGCGAGGACAACATTTTTTGAGCAACATAAAACTCTAATACAGTTGTTCACAGAAGACATAAGCTTACTGTACAGACTAGAACTGTACGGCAGACCGATTTCCAGATGTTTGGATTATAATCTTTGTAACAGCAAGAGCTCTAAGTCAAGGCTCCACCCACCAATATGGTCCTTATCTTTTTTTGGCTAAGTCACGACCTGTCCTAGCGATGTTAAAAAGTCCACAATGATATGTATCAGGCAGGCAGGGAAGAGGAAGCATATTAACATCAAAACCGGATCAGCTTTACCTTACAGGCTTCATCTATGAATCCTCCAACTCAACAAGTTGAGCACGTCTCTCAGCAGCCTTCTTCCTGATAAAGATGCCCCATCTCAGGGCTGCCTTAAGCTTCAGCCACCCCACAACAGCTTTTCCCGATGATCGAGTCCGATTGTCGTCGAAGTTGTAGTTTAGAGATGGGGTGCCCATGTATGCTGATGAATAAGGGTACCCATCTTCAGTCACGTTAACGGGGGCATGAGCATGGCCTCCCATGCTAAACATACGAAGGAGATGCTGCATATCTTCATTTTCAAGCATTTCATGACTTCTCATACGAATATCTTCTTCTGGGAAGTAGTCTTCGACTCCCTTATAAGAAGAAAGATTGGATGCGCCAACCATCTGGAAGCCCGATAAGGATGGCTGTAGAGTACCAAGGGCCAACACATCTTCTCCTTTTGGAAGTTGGGCTGGGTGAGAGGCGCTTATCAAAGGCTTCTGTAGGGGGAATGAAGTGCCATCCAACTGAATAGGAGTATTGAGATTTACATTCTGAGGCTGTAGCAAGAATCTGGTAGCCATGCCTTCACTGTATCCTATACAGCGAGATAGACAAACCAGGAACGAACAGAGAATCAGAAACCAAATAGAAGATCTAAGGTAGGAACAAGTTCAGCCTTTTAGGACTAACAAAGGCTTTCAAACAGACTCCGCGACATCCACATTGAAAGTAATTCTAAAAGGTTTGCTTGGATGTTTGGAACAGTTGACATGGTGTATAGAGAAGAAAACAGCTCATGGTGATCCTCATCTCATGCCATCTAAATTTTCCAAATTGATTCATGCTCAAAAATCACTTGTTTCTCTAATGGGATCTGAAAAGGAATGTTGTACCAAGATTCCAACAATGAGAAAATGTAACATTATAGAGAGAGAGAGAGAGAGAGAGGTTTAAACGTTAGGTTAACTCAATTATAATGCAAATACCCACCAACAACTATATGACGCGAAGTATTTTAATTTATGGCAAACTCTATGTACCTCCAATTGTAAGGCCTGCTGAATCAACAGAATGCTGCTCCGAAGGAACTGCAATAGGCAGGCTTGGTAGGGTGAACTGCTGGTCAAACGAGTTTGAATAATCTTGTGAGTTCATTGGGACCCCAGTTTGAGAAGCACCTGAGCTCTTATTTTGCTCAAAGCTCAGAAGTGACTTCCCATCATACTCTATAACATGCATCCAATTATCATATGCCTTCTTCACCAACGTGTCGACATAGACCTGCAAGAACCAAAAAAAATCTTAGTTTCTTACTCTTAGTCTTTTTTTCCTGTAACCCAGAAGATAAACATTTCTTACCCCAATATCTATACAGTTTCACATTTTTTTCTCTTCTTTGAAATATTGTTCCAAACCGAGTATTTTATGGGACTGCAAGCCCATATAAAACCAGATATCACATGGCCATCATGTATTTCCATTCTAATCCAAGCTGGGATAGGGGCAGATACGATGGGTCTTTCCTATTTACATTCTAATAAAACTTGCTTATGGACTAATTTGTTCTGCCACACCGGAATACGTTGAAATGAAACTGTGGTGCAATCTGATTATCGATATTCAACATGAAAATAGTGTGGAGCAGTAAAGATCAATATAGTGTGTTTTTGAAGCTTAAAAAAGTAACATCAATCAACCAGAAGATGGAATGCGAACAAACATGACCATCCAATCTATATGGGATTAACACTAAACAATTACCTTCTGACTTTCTGTAAGAGAATTAGCTGAGTGATACTGTCCATTGGCAATCAGGCCACAGAATTCATAGATATTGTTGAAAACAACACCAACATTCCTCTCATCTTCAGGATAGTACACATAGTGTTTCCCACTTAGGACACAAGTTTTTGCATGCTCTACAAGAACTTCCCACATCTTATTTGACATGCCACTTCCAAGAATCTGCAACAAAAGAATAGGAAAATAGTAAGACATTCTTACCCAAAGAAAAATAGTTAGAAACTCCAATGTAGGGATTTCAACTTCACAAGCGAATCCAGCATTCTTACACTCCGTAATCTTGCTTGGTCTCTGACCACAAGTCTCAGGAAGTCTTCAACTGTATGAATTCCAGCTTTGTTTAGCCTCTTGTGAAATGACCCATCTTTGCCAATTTTCTCCAATCTCCATACTTCGTCATGTAATGCAGGCGGATAATGTTTCTTGTACACTGTAAAACAAAAATTGAAAATTTACATATTTCCAAGAGCCACATGCATGATGCATTATTTGAAATTATTGGTGCCAACTATGTACGCACATTCTCCTCGGTGATCCTTGACAGTGAAGGCCTCTGTTTTTGCTTCACGTATACGAGTGCCTTCGCAATAGCCTGAGGCAACCTTCAATCCTAGCCTGAATTTCCTGCTTCTTATCCAGCTCGAATTGTCAGTAAATGTTAGATCACCTAGTGTTCCTACACCTTCCTTAAGTGTCACTTGCAAATCCCCAGTCAGAAGTGGCCTCTTTCCTTCACGTTCCTTCACCACATGAATTTCAAATTCTTCTTCAGTCCAGTTATCATCATCCTCATTACTGAAATCACCTTCAAGCACAACAACGTCTAGCTTCACTGAGGATTCTGAACCGGATGTGACAACATGGCCAGTGTGTGCATCGATCAAAACAATATGAATTGCAGCACCCTGCTCTCCTTCTACCTTTCCACCAGTAAAGAGAGGAAGGGACAGCCGAGATTTGAAGTGCAGCTGTAGATTTCTTCCATCAGGCCCCTCTATAAGTTTAGGAGAAGACCTGCATTTTTTCGCAATCATTAGGTGAACAGATTACAGAGACATCCTAACAATTAAAAAGACCACACCAGTAGCATTAACAAAGAAATGGGACAAAAGCCAAAAAGGTAAAACATGTAGCTAAGGAATATTCAGATCCAGTTCCAGAGGGATTTGGCTCTACGAACTCGCATTCAGTCAAGTGCTACCCTCCAAGTCACATTAGACCAAGAGCAAAGACCAGTTGGTGGCAAGAGATGAGCTTACCATGAACCTAGGACGAAAGCAAATCCATGGATGGGAAGGAGGAAATGTCCAGATTCTATCAAGAATCCGCTAGGTGAAGCGGGTAGAAGGCCTATTGCATCCCAGGAACAACATCCATCTCAAGGCCTACTAAGAGACATCTGCTTCTTTTTACCTTAATTGTAGATTTTTTTGGATCTGTTAAATTGTAGTATTTGAGTTGATGCTCTGTTTTTTCCTGTCTGCCTTTCTCGTCTACTTCACATTTACTCAGGTTGCACCCTTTCCTTGGCTTCCCCCCCCCCCCCAAAAAAAAGTCCATACACACGTGTATGGGTGGGTGTGTATGCATGTAGGGGAGTTGATCTTCTTATAAAACCGAAAATAAAGGAACTGTGTGGGTAAATTAAAGAAAAGAGAGAACCAAGAGAAATATGAAAGAAAAAACCCAAATAGAGTACGCAGCCTGGATAAACAATGGCAAGACATGAACAAGATCAGAAGTTCCCTTCTAACCTGAGAATGCTATGGGGTCTAATACAATCACAACCTTCTGATCCCAAAGAATCAAAAAGAAGGGCCAGTCAGTTGTTACATGGGGGCAAGAGGCACAGATCGGTACCAATGATGTGACCCTATCCCTAACAACCATGGATTGGCAATGCTGACAAAAACCCAGAAAGCACTAGCATAAGAGAAGCGACAATGATGGGCCCTCTATTTGATACAGTTGCACATAGGACTTACATGTGTAAGAAAATTTACTTGCTATGAAGAGACCAAATACGACAGTCATTTGAGAATTCCAAGAGGAAAATTTGTCTTTTACTATTATTTAAGTGTCTGTAGCAGAAGCAATGATAATAATACCTTCCAGTAAGTTTTGCAGGGGCTGACAATTTTGCTAAAGCACGCTCCACTTCTTCACTGACCTATTTAGTGGTAGACAGAGCAAACATCAAAGTCATTGCAAAGTAACCAAAGCTATAAGTCAATACAGGAAAATTCCACTTTCAAGCATGTCCAACGAAGTAGTACAGACAATTCTTCAAAGGAGCTCTAGTCAAATTAGATCAAGACATTCCGAGAAACCTTAAGACTCATGAAGAACACACTTTGGACTAGCTTGTAATTATGACCAAAGCAAAAAGCCACAAAACGCTTGAGAGAAAATTGTTCCAGTAAGCCACATGTTTGTGTTTGAGCCCCCGAGTTAGACGAGATGAGTGTCCACAAAAACATTGATCTCATAAAAAAACACATTTTTCAGCGCCAAAAGAAAGGAAATGATAGCATCAATTAATTCAATCCTGTATTTCCTGAGAGGTAAAAACAAGCATTTAACAACTAACTGGAGGGACAAAATTCAGAAGAAAGAAAGTCTATCTTACAACTCTCCGAAGAATAGGCTCCAATGATGAACAAAGTTTCTGCAGACTATCCACCTTTAGAGCTTCAACAATCACACTGCATGAAAAATTGACAGTTTCAATAAACAGTATTCGAAAGCCATCAACATTGCCAGGGAAATACTATTAATATAAAACAGGTGGAAATTCTCCATATTACTGCACAAAAGTCAAAAGTCAAAAAATATACTCCACACTTTAGGTAGACAAGCAGGGATGTCTCTTTAGATATATAGGGACGGACGTATGTAAGTCACAACATGACCTAAAAATAACATTACCAGTATGGAAAAACTTAGGCAAACTTTATATAATCGATATAAAACCAGAATTCAAAAAGAACTACACGGGATTAAAATTGATACTTCACAAGACTTGAAGGAGATTCTGCAACAAAGATAAAAAAAACATAAGACAACAATATATGGCACACTGCATGCACTGACGCCCCAATGTTACACAGTAGACGAATCCAGCACCACCAACCTTGTAAAGTGCACACTGGGTGTTCTCTCTGAAATCTCAAAATCAGTTTGATGCATGACCCTTTTCTCAGTTGAAAATACCAACTTATTGCTAACACCAATTTATCAGTGAAGTTTATGAGTTCTTGTTCCTTAGTAAGCAAACAACCAATCTACTAAACATAAACATGAAAATAAGATAAGTAGGAAACAATAAATCCACAGCAAACTTAATTAAGCTACAACTCATCACAGAATCCAAACGAATTTGATGAAAATGCTTCGTTGTAGTTCCTATTAACGAACTTAACGCTTCTTGTTCAAGTAGAACCGTAGAAGCAACAAACACTCGAGAGCTTAAAAATTCAACTAACTAAAACTAGAGCAATATTTCGGCCAAAAAAGCAACCAATTTACCAGAGTATGATGCAAATTTGAACAGAGGAATGGGAACTTCAATTCTCGAGAAAAAGATATACCTAGCTAGAGCAGGTCGCTTCCTATCAGGCTGCCCTTCTTCAGCTGAGGTTGAATCTAAACCTCGCTTCTCCCTCGCCATGCTGTTTGATCTTTCCATATACCTTGTTTGCATTTTCACTGTTACTAAACTAAACAGTCCTGCTTGGCTGCTGAGAAAGTTCGGAAATTTAGTACAATATGAACGGTCCAATTACATAAACCTAACTTTTTTTTTCTTCGCTACATAAACCTAACTTAGTTTGACTTAAACTTCCCCATTTCCAGAAAGAAACAAACAAAGAGTAAGTTTCGACTTTCGAGAACACAATTTCTCCCCTCTTCTCTATTTTCTCAGCTATCAAGAAACAAGAGTTTTATCCGAAGGAGAAAGTCCAACGGAATAGTAAACAGCAAGCTTTCTGAGTACATACTATTATACTAGTTTAACTTCAATTTCCCATGTCTAGAAAGAAACAAAGCCAAAATAACAAATTTGTTTTAATTTCCTATGTTCCCTCGGCAACCAAGCAGAGGTTCGATCCGAAGGAGAACAAAACTTTGTCCTGGATTCGAATGGATGAGAAAGAAAAGGAAACAAAGATTAAAAAGCGAGCGGGAAAAGTGAAAAACCCGAGAGAGAAAATTCCAGACCTTTTTTGGCTCTCGAGTCTGAGAAGTTTCGACGAAGTGTCGGCGAATTTTCGCTCATACAAACGCTTTCTGCAATTACTCCGAAGGCTCTCCTCCTTTGTCCGAGTGCTCACAGCGACGGCTCCAACAGTAGCGAATCTCTGAGTGGGGTGGACGGTGGGCTGAGATCTTCGGGAGCAGGGGATCGGCAAATCTGGACCATTAAATTGCGGAAATTGGGAATCTACTCAATTTTTTTAATACGACCCAGTCCCAGCATGTGATGGATTGGGGAGATAGTGTTCGTCTGTGGGCGAGGACTGCAGAGTAAGCGTGCGCTGGTGATAGCGGCCTTTGCATTTGAAATTCTATTAATTTAATTAATTTAACTCAAAATATTCTAATGTTACGCTTAAATTGCACTAAAGAATTTGGAGAAAAAATAAAAAGTAAAAAAGCTATACCTATAAATTAGACTTTATACTGTTAGTTAAAGTTCAAATCTTTCGACCGACTTGGCTGGTGTGAACTAAGGAGTGCACTGGTTTAAGTTTATGAGTTTGTTAAGTGGGTTGACACATGTAAGTAAGGATGTACAATCGGAAATTCGGTCCGATTTTTGGATCATTGTGCTTACGGAGGACAGGACCGGTCCAGTTTAATGTGGTCCGGACCGGTTTTATTTTTTTTAAGTTAATTTCGAAGGGGGAAGAACATAAAAATGTAGAGTTTTAGTTGAGGTTAAAACTAAACTTTTTAAATTTGTAATTTGTATTAAAAAAATATAAAAATATTTTTTTATTTATATTAATAAATCTGGTCCGGACCAGATTGTCAAAAGGTATGGACCTGACAGGATTTAAATAAACAAGACCAGACCGGACCCAAATCTGGACTGATTTTGTGGTCCGGTCGGTCTGCGGTCCGATTTTGTTCAGCCCTACATGTAAGCGTGTTAATATTATAATAATTAATTGTTAAGTAAATTTATTTAGTTGATTAATCTTAATACACAACTTTTTTCGCATTTATAATAAAATTTTAATTAAAAATACAACAAGTGAAAAAGAAATGTCTAGAGGAGAGGACAAAAGAGGTTGAGGAATCAAATTTCAAATTTACTTTTCTTATGACCCAAAACATTTCTTTACGTATATCTCTAGTCATCCATATTATTTAAATTCAAACACGCCGGCCCTTTAGCTAAGATTGAGTCAATGCTTTATAGTAAGACAGAAAAGCCAAAGCTCGTGTAATGTGTATAATTATCCAAGTGGGGGAGCTTACAAAAAAAAATCAAGTGGGATATGAGCGAAATATCTGACCCATTGACCCGCACACAAAAATATCCCAACACCAGACTGAACAACTTTTAGGTAATGATGAACGTGTTCGTCGTAGCATTCATGCATCATCGAAAGCACAAGCCCAATCGTACAAGAAGTAACGAGACGGGACATGAACTACTAGAAGCTGCCACAACTTCGTGGGCTCCACTAATTTCAGACTCAAAAACATCTCTGAGACACGTTGCGACAATGCGGTTCCTATCTGCTCCGTCCTATGTCTGGACTCTGGGAAGATGCATTTGCTTAGAAAAAAAGATGCATTTGACAATTGACCCCTCGTTCACCTTACGTTTCTTTCTGAGAGGAAATAGTTATAAGTAGTTAACGTGATGTTTTTTAAGAAATTTTTTTAAGATTTTTGAGTTCTTTGAAAAAATATTTGGAGGGCTTGACTTTTTAAGTGGTTTGTAAAAAATTGTAAAATGATTTTGATTGAAATTTGTTAAAAATTAGAGAAAAAATATTCGATATAATTTCTTCTATTATAAAAAAGTATTAAAGTTTGTGTAAATGTATTGAAATTTGTGTGAAAATTTTGATGTAAAAAATTGTAATTTTTTGAAATATTTTTTAAGAAATGACACAAAAATAAGTTTGGCAACTACAGCTGAGCTGAGGGACGAGTTTACTGAGGACAATCAAGTTTTTCTTCTTGTCGCCTAGAAAAAAAAAACACAGTTTTTCTTCTTCTCTTTTGGTTGTATCAAAGCCATCGTTCAATTGCTGTCAATGAAAAGTAATCTTTCAAACCACCAATCACACTCACCAGGTAATGTCCTAACTGCAACGTCCCCTAATAATGCAAGAGGCCTTGACCATCAGGCATCAGAGAAGTCCAGCATGCGCACAACTATTCTTTGAAACTGATTTTTACGCATAAACAAAAGGGCCAATATATAACTAGAAGTCTAGATCAATCATCCATACAGATAACACAGGATATACAACTCAGCATAACCTTAATTAAAAGAACAGCATTGCCAGGCTAAAAGTATAACCATTTTCCCTTTACATGGGAAAAAAAACACCCACTTGGACCCTATTGAATATAGGCTCACTATGCAAAACAGATCTAATGGCAAATGTTTGCATAGAACAAGGTCGGTGGCTCGAGTATCAGATGATGATATTACTTTCCTCTGAGCAAAAAGATAATAGAACTTCTTCACCAACCAAAAATCCACGCTGTTCAGCAGAAGTTCTCAACAGCCAAAGACGTTAAACGTATGGTAAGTCAACAGATGAAGAGGTTAAACCAGACGGACAGCTAAGTCCTCTTTTTGTTCTTTTTCTTTCCCTTCTTTTTGTCTCTTTTACTTTGTGGCTTTGGCCGTGATTTTGGTTTTGCAACTCTCTTGAATGCTTTGCTCTTATTCACAGGCACATTGTGCTTCTTATCAGCTCCTGTTGACTGAGGCACTGCTGCTTCCTTCGTGTTGTCGATTGTATGGATCTCTTCTTCATGAGAGAGCTCACTGGTTGTCACTGTGACTTTCATGTTGCCATCGTCGTATGTTGTTGTCCCTTTCAAGAATAATGAGAGCCCAACCCAAGTGTTAAGTTAGTGAACCACAAAAACATAAAGAGACGCCAGACATAAAGCTTCCATACCAATATATAATACTCCAAACAAATTTAAATCCAGTATTTGTTTTTCTTCTTTTAGAGAGAGGGAGAGAGAAAAGAAGGGGGGGAGTGCTACAGTGAATCAGCACAAAGAGTACACAGTTAGCGCATGGAGAGGGGATATAATGTGGCAGTAGTGTCAACATATTCACACTGCACCCTTTAACCTTCTTACTATTGAATTGAGAAAATATGTGGTTATGGCAGGTTAAGTCTCACAAATTTTCCCCATTTGAAAGTGCTTCTCCCAAGCCAGTTTGCTAAAATCAGAACAATATCATATGGTAGATATAAACCCAGAAACGAGAACACTTATCAGTGTTCAGATCTTCCACTGAACTGCCATATCAAGAAACCCACTGATCCATTGAACACCTGACAAGCGAACCTGGCAGCCCCCAGCCCAAAAGTTCTGGATGCATGTTCATAATGACAATTGACACATACAATTAACTAATACATGTTTGAATTGTGTGGTTTGGGGAGTTCGAAAAATACCTGAAATAGATGCAATTGGCTCATTTTCTTCATCCTCTTCTTCGCACTCATCATTTTCAGCTGAACCATTGATTGGTGGAGCTCCACCATAGACCAGTTCTCTTTCCAGTTTCCTCTGCAACATTTGTTAGATACCAGGATACAATTAGTAAAACTTGAAAAGTAGAATTGGCAACCTGGAATTTCTTTTGGAGTATCATTAGTGATATAAATATGATTACATTATTTAAACAATGGACTTCTGAAGACCACAAGACATGTATTGATAGCAGTAAGGACTAAGTTACTCTGTCATGACCTTTGTACAACCTTTGTGGCCCTCTCCCCTCTTCATTTTATGTCAATATCCTCGAAAGATCTTTCCGTCGAAAAATACTGCGTGGCTTTTAGTACCCAAAATGCCCCACAGGTTGAAGCCCGTTCACTACAGTAGCCCCAGATAAGTTTGACAGTTTCAATGTTAAAAACACTAAAGAAATGGCGAATTATGGCTTTATACTTCATCGACTCATGCCAATTCTAACGTTGCGGTGGGTTCACAAATTAAAATGAGATTATGCACAAAGTTAGGCCTTCTAACAGATTCTTATCACACATCACAATTACACTGTCATCGTTTGTGTAGCTTTCTTATAGACCAAGATCTTTCAATCAACTACTTACAATACACATAGAGAGCAATATTTAAGTCCAACCACCTTAACATAAGCAGCATGTTAACTAGTATTAAAAACTCTATCCCCAAAAAGTAAATATTGAGGCTTTTGATTGACAATAAGTGCACTGTAAAACAAAAATAACATAGAGATTTCTTACGCTGCTGAAAATTTGAACAACTTTTACATGAAAACATAGGCTTGTATATATTGTAACCAAAATACAATGCAGTACGGGTGTCTTAAGTTCGAAACAAAATAGAACCTTTTTGCGGTTCTCAATACGCTTTCGCCTTTGCGCCTCCTCTTGCTGCTTCTGGGCTTCCTTTCTCCTTTTCTTCTTCCTCTTATGAAACCCACCCACATAATCCCTTCTCATACCAAAAACCCCCCAAAAATTAAGACGAACATACAATACCCGTTCTCAAACTTAACGGAAATCGTCAGGGTTTAGTTTAAATATAGTACCTGAGATCTTTCTCGTTGAAAGCGACGGAAAGAGCTTTATTCTTGAGAGCCCTCTTTCTTATGTGGCGGCCTCGGGGGCGTGCGACCTCGCCTGCTTCCTCTTCGATTTCTTCTGCCATTGGAGCCTCGGGATTCCGGGAACTCGCTCTGGAAGTTCACTTGGGCTTGCTGCTATTCTGTATATCGCTTATTATTCGGGTTCGGGTCACTTGATTTTCGATGGCGTTTGGTTTGGGGAAAGATCTAAGATCCAGTCCACATGAGTTTTCTGTGGTTCGCATTCAGAAGCCCAATGCCAAAAATTAGGCTGTTGATGTAATGTTTCGCCCATAGGTGTCAGTCTAATTGTCTTTTATGAACTTAGACATATCAAATTTGAGTCATACAGATTACACCACATGAGACTGATGCTCTCAGTATTAAACAAATTCTAGACTTATCGATTTATCGCGCATAAGACTGAAGCCGAGTCTGACTTAAAACGTTTTATTTTTTTTAATGTAACGTTTCATGTGAGTCCTTACGTGATTTATTGAAGTTTTGCAGCGGTTTCCATGTCGGGTGATGTTTGTTTTCCTATAATTTGGAGTATAAAAATTTCCAGCAAAATAAGTACACTCCAACAATCATTATCCACAAAGAATGGAGGGCAGGTTGTTTTCAACATTTTTTTGAAATATCACACAAACACGCATTCCAATACAACTCATTAATATTTTTTTTACACACATAAATACAAGTCAACACCTTCTACACGCATATCAATAAACCTCAAACATCATTTAAAAATTTTCAAAACATTTAGGTCTTGTTTAAGTCTCAATAATTTGGGCAAAAAAATTTAGGTTTAATAATAAAAAATTCATCACATAATTTTTATTATTATTATTATATTTATTAAAAATCGGACAAACCAAATAAACTTCAAAATTCAAAATTTTTAACTTTTACACCTACACACTTCACTTTTCACAAACCCCAATAAATCTCAATAAAGTAAAGATTTCCTAATATTTTGGCAAACAAACATCCACAATATTTCTCAAATCCTAATAACCAAAATTTTCACACTCAAAGATCCCTCTAGAATCCTAAAAATTTCACCCAAACGAACGCTGAATATTCGACGTAGCATCTCATATGGGCAAGTTACGTGCTGACACGTTATCACCAAGAATGAGAAACGACGTCGTGACAACATAGAAAAGAGGAGGACAAACAGCTGCTAGGTATCGTCCCTAACAATCAAGCAAAGAAAAAAAAAAAAAAAAAAGAGAATAATCGAAGGTGGTCCGCTCAGCGAAACTGCAAAATAACAGTCGAGGTTGGTACTTCCCCATCAGTTGTAAATTTAATTTTTGATCTTTTCGCTATCCAATAAGCCACAGCCGCCAAAAGCGTGTGACTGTCGGAATCTTCCTTAAATGGCGTGCGGGGATTGTCGTTGAACACACGTTCTCTGTCAGTCTGGAACCCGGTTCTTCAACAAACACCAGGTCGAACCGGGTTTTCCCTCCGTAACTGTAAGTAAAACTGGAGATAGCGCAACGTTGAAGAAGGCGACTCGACCCAGAAATGGACCATCCCGAAAACCAAATTCTCGACCCAGAAACGAGCCAACCCATCGTCTCTGACCGCGTCCTCGTCAACAATGAAACACAGTTCACACTCACTGGTGACGGCTTCCTGAGGTGGACGGAGGGAGGTCAACGGTGCCTGACTGTGGAGAAGGAAGTGCTCGGGTTCGCCGCGGATGGCCCGAAGATCAGGATCAGAACAATCGTGAATGTCACAGAATGTGGAATCGGGTGCATCGAGGGCAGCGTAGCTCTGGTGAGGAAGGACTTCGTGTTCCAGCCCTTGTCTGAGGATACGCTGAGGCTCTGGTGCGAGAATCTCCGTGAATGCATTGATTCGCTTGGTAAATTTCGCGCTTTTTTTTGTTTCCTATTTCGTTCTGGTTTGTTTTGTTTGGGTGATGGGAAAATGCAGGGAAGGAAGGGGAAAGGAAAGGAAAGGAAAATTTTGGGAAATTATGCGCTTTCAGCGTTTAGGTGTGTCGTAGGATTTAAATTTCCGTTAGTTTCCCTCCTATTTTTGTAGGAACCACACTGAGAATTCCGTGATGCTTATAATTCATTCTGTCTGATTCAGCTTTGCTCAAATCGGGAGCTTGTATATCCAGCTTAGATATATATATATATATCTTCTTCTTTTCTTCCTCGTGTCCAGAATAATGGTTCTGTTATAAATGCACTTACTAATCTAATTTGTTTGTCAATTTTACTTTTGTCGATTTTTCTTTATTTGATCCAATACAATTAGGATTATCAGTATGGTTGATCCGCTGTGAGAAATGGTTAAAGATTCGAAAATATACTACAGTAGAACCCCAACATGTAAAAGGATCCCAAATTTCCTTCCTTCCTTTCTTTCAAACCCCAATCTGTCATCTATTTTATTGTTGAATTTGTTGCGAGTTTTTTCATATTGCTATTTCAGTATTGCTCCTACAATAACAAAATCTGCCCCCCCTCCTCTCCCCGCCGCCGGTGCATGGGTGTTTTAACAGGACGGCCTAAACGCCTATTTGCTTTTGTGAACCCATTTGGTGGAAAGAAATCCGCATCCAGATTTTTGCAGAGCACGTGAAAACTCTCTTTGAAGATGCTGATGTTGAAATTACGCTGCAAGGTTTGAACTATTCACAGAACTGTGTAAATAGTGATAGCTTTGTTTCTTCCTATTTTGGAACTGGTCCTCAATGTCTTTTTTCCCTGTCAATTCAATATCTCAGAAACTCAGTATCAGCTTCATGCAAAAGAAGTTGTTAATTCACTTGATCTTTCCATGTACGATGGCATTGTTTGTGTTAGCGGGGATGGAATCTTGGTTGAGGTAGGTTGATTTTGTTTAGTTTCCACAAGAATGTACTTTATGCTTTAGATACGACAACGATAGAAGCATGGAATGCAATTAATTGTTTATAAAGCTACCCCTAAAAAGAATGAATTGTGATTCCCACCGGAAATCTTTCTACAGGTATTTTTAAGATCTAACTCTAGGAAAAAGCCACAGGTGGACAACTAGTGTGTGAATTCATCCGAACACTTGGATTTTAAAGGAAAAGGTTGTATGATAATTTATCCAAGGCAATAAGATCTTCCATTCTTTTGTACTTTTATAGCTCAATCTGGACTGCACTCAATGATCTGAGAGAAATTGATCAATATTGTGTTTTCTTTAACGATTATGAGGTATTCTTCTATTACTATGCACATCCAAACACTGTTAAATCAAGGACTCTCATTTGACAAGGTTCTAGTGTTCCTGTCAATGAAGTTCTGGTACCAAGGATTGTGTTCATGGATGAAGTCATGGTTCGTTATCCCCACTTGAAATTCCTCTATCCTTTGCCATTGGTTATATGCTTGTTCTTCTGTATTGTTGGGCGGATAGATTGATAGGGAGGTATAATGAACCGCATTAGTTTTTATTGTTGGATACTCATTCGGTCCAGGATTTTTGAATTTAGGTTATGCCCATGATGCCATTGTGCATGTCACAATTGTTGCTGCAATTATTAGATTGCTCCTTGGTAACGCCTTGTCATACGTCTACCTGCCATTTTGGTTGGATGAAATCTCAGACATTTGCTGTGTAGATGCACAATTTATGAAGGCCACTGTTGTTTATTGGAAGCATGTGTAATTTCTAGCAATTGCAGTACAACTTATTCTCTAATAGCCAACTCTGTCATCTTTTTTACCTCTGTTACTTTTATGTCTCTCACAAACATTGGCCTATTTAGTAGGTAGTAAATGGACTACTCGAGAGAGAGGATTGGGAGGCTGCAATAAAGATGCCTATTGGATTAGTTCCTGCAGGTTTGTTACTATCTTGTTATATTATAGTTGTTTTCAGTTGTCTTTTTTTTTAATGACACTTGGTTTATGGTAGACAGGCATGAGTAGATGAGATTATCATCTGTTGATTGCACTTGCCTGCAAACAGATGATTGGGGTTTAGCATCTCAATTAATTGCAGATGTTTAGGATTTTGGGTTAGAGTTGTTAGTAGACCAAGAGATAAGTTATTTTTTAGATAGCTTCTAATTCTAATTTACCATGCTCGTCTATGGGAGCCCAATCGATACAGTGAACTTTATTGTCCTTCCCTGCCATGGACATTGTCCACACACAAATCTGCACCTGTCAAGATTTTCACATGTTAATTATGATAATGGACCACTTTAGGTTTCTGCAAATTTTCTTGCCCGCCGAAGAATATAAGAATTTCTTAAGTTGTTCTGCAACTTTCATTTCCACATTAATTGGAAGGGTAGGATTATGCGGTGATGGTAATAAGTGCCAATGGACGGCAGCATAATTGTCATTTTTTCCCACCAATTTATTCTCCCAGTGCATTCTCATTGTGGTTGATGGTGAAGAAAAGGCTGCTGGTTTTTTTGTTTAATAAAGTGAACACAATTAGTATAAAAAGTTAGTTTAATATCTGCAAACCTTTCTGCTTGTAGGTACTGGAACTGGCATGGCAAAATCCCTTCTAGATTTAGTTGGTGATCCCTGTACAGTCCCTAATGCTGTTCTTGCCATTATCCGAGGTTAAAATGGTTGTCAGTATTTGTATTTCCTTTTGTCATTATTCTTGTTATCTCAATTAAAGAATTTTCTGCTCTTTGCTTAAATTACTGGTAGGCCACAAGTGCTCGCTGGATGTAGCTACCATTGTGCAAGGAGAGACTAAATTCTTTAGTGTCTTGATGCTTGCATGGGGTATGCATCTTCTATATTTCTTACGATAATTGTCTGGTCTTGACTAAGACTACTGCCCTTTATATTTTGATAATATATTGTATTTTATTTCAGGTCTGGTGGCGGATATCGACATTGAATCTGAGAAGTATAGGTGGATGGGAAGTGCTCGCCTAGATTTCTATGTATGTTTTTTATTCATTTCTCAGTTTTCGTCTTTCAGTTATGCCACAGCTGATTTGTTTGCATGCATTTGTATCTCTGCATGACTTGTTTTCCCATTATTTCTTTAGTTACTGTGCCTAATCACCTTTTTAACTCTAAAGTTACTACATGGAAGATTGATCTTTTGTTTAAATGTAATTCCCTGCTGAATTCAGATGAGGGATTTTGTGTTTGCACATTGTAAAGGCCATAGATACTTATCAAATAAAACATTGTAAAGGCCATAGATAAGATAAGGAACTTCATTCTAAGAGGAAACTTAAGAAGCTGAAGGAAATTTATTCTTATCAAACCTATCTATGCAATTTTTTTTTCTCATGGACAATCTACTTGGCTTTATGAATCCTTCCTTCTGTTTATAGCTTAGGAATATCATGTAAGGATTCAAAACATAGTCAATATTGGTGAAATTGGAATTATCATAGCCATCAGGGTGTAGTTGGAATTTGCATGCGGCAAACAGTGTCTGGCATCTATGAATGAGAAGGGGATAGCTTTAACAACACTGATACTATTTGATCTCTCTGTCTCTCTCTTTTCTTCTCTGGGTTGCTTCGAATTAGTTGGATTAATACTTTATTGTCCTAATAGTAGTCAGCATCAAGGCACTCGTGTTAATTGTTTCTTTTGTTTAGGCTCTTCAGCGAATTTCACATTTGAGGAAATACAATGGACGGATTTCTTTTGTGCCTGCACCTGGCTTTGAAGCTTATGGAGAGCCAAGTAGTTTCCATGGAAAATCTTCTGGTAAACAAAATATCTGCAGTCCAACTGAAGAAGAGCCCGTTAAGATTCGTCACCATGGTTACCAGGGACCGTATTTTGACTTGGATAATTCAGATTGGAGAACTATTAATGGACCGTTTATCTCAACTTGGCTTCATAATGTACCTTGGGGGAGTGAAGACACCATGGCAGCCCCTGACGCAAAGGTAAAGTCATATGATAACTGAATTCATTAGTTGTCTCCTTCAGCCTGATCACTTTCGTGATGTTGCAAGCCGTTACTGCTGAACCAAATGCCCACGTTTCATTTGTCGTACTAATTACAAAATGAAGATAACCTCAGTAGAGAAAGAAATGAAAAACTTTAGCAGTTATATCTTTATTGTTTGTCTTTGAAACCATAGGGAATTACTTGACCGGCCATATGGAGATGGCTTGCAATGCCATTCTTTTTTCTTGCTCTTTTTTTTTTGTAATGGAAGAGTTTACGTGAAATGAGATCTTAGAAAGATCAGGTAGATGTCCATCATAATGGTTTCAGGAGAAGCATTTTCTGGAATGTATAGCCCTATGAACTGTGTCAGGGCAACATTACTTTTGTGTTTCATCAGAAAAGTCTAAGCAGACTCCTAAGCAATGTGGCATTCCTCCTTTCATTTTCTCTTATCATTTCTTCTTTGATTCTTTTTTAGGGTCGGGGCAGGGGGGTTCTTACACAAAAGAGTGATAGTTTTGTGGCATAATAACTTGATTAGAACCTATTCATGCTCTCTTCGTTCCAACCTTCGAGTTGGTCAGCATCTGGTTCAGAAATCTCCATTGAATTGTCATTATGGCATTTTTCTGTCAAGATTATTATGACATTTATAAGTTCTTTTGACTATTTTTGTGCAGCTCTCAGATGGTTATCTGGACTTGATCCTTATTAAGGATAGCCCAAAGTTATCCTTGCTATCATTGATGACAGAATTGGGCAATGGAAGTCATGTCAAATCACCATACGTCATGTACCTCAAAGTGAGTCATCAAAATAACAAGACAATAATCTGGGTTTCTCGGTGTCTATCCATTTCACTGTTTAGCAGCTGTAATAAGATGTCAAATATATCTTCCTTATCAAGTGTATTATTTTTTTGCTAAGTATTCCTTGTCCTTCTGTATCTTCCAATGAACTACAGGTGAAGGCATTCATCTTGGAACCTGGTCCCCGAGCCGATGACCCAACAATGGAAGGGCTCATAGACGTAGATGTTGAGGTTCTGGCCAGAGGGAACCGAACATACAAGTGTGACCAGAAGGCACTGATGGCCTATGATACACTTCAGATAACTATGGATCAAGGTTTAGCTACCCTATTTTCTCCAATATAACATGTTATTTTAATTTCTGATAAACTCCATCTGATAGTCGGCCAGTCACCAGTGATATTTAATTTGTTTTTTTTGGGGGGTTATTTATTTACTTCTGCCTGTACAGAACCACACGGGGAATAAGATTAATGAAAAAGGAGAAACATTTATTTTAGCAAGTTATTGCTGACAAGAGTTATCTTATAGGAAGTTCTTATCTGCATGGTGTCTGCAAACAAAATTTATATGATTTTTGTAACTGAAATTAAGGAGACTAAACGGGTACATTACCGCCATAAAGGGACCGGAGGCTGATTCCAGTTTTGGAGAAACCGCCACTAGCACCGCAAATGCACAGCCCAGTGAAGTTGCCAGCGAGTAAAGGCATTCTAAAACAGTAACTGTGATAGAATTTTGTCTTAATAACTCACTTATTGGCTGTTATAACGAAACTAGTATAAACGTACGAGTGGGGGTCGCCGTCGGGGATTCACGAACAATGTGTCGCTTCACATGCAGAACACGCTTTAGGATAAAAGTCATGTTGTTTGTGGAAATTGCTAACCCACGTGAAGAGGAAGTTCAGGGGGTCAGGACCAGCGGTCCTGGTATTCCTCATTATCTTCGGCCATAAATAACGGCCATCAGGTGGATACCATTCCGCTGTTGGGAGAGCTCGAGTAGAACTGTACGTACGTACACTTTTTGCAATGAAAATATTTCGGGCCACAATAATGCGTTGAATTTGGATCTCTTAAAGTGGGCGTGTGGATGTGATTTTTCTCTGTACATTTAACGGGTAATTGCCTATTATTCTCCAATTGTGGGCTGCTGTGGCTTTTGCATCAAAACGTTACGGACCCAACATATTCACGCATGCGCGTGCCCCACAACTCACAAAGGAATACTAATTCTCTATATTTTGAAGTTGTGGTGCCCATGATGAAGAAGATACACATATATAGAGATCCCTTATCCGATGAGATTTTTTTTGGTCCTCCCATGCTCCTTCAAAGAAGGAACCAAAAACACGTGCAGATGGTCCATGTCATTAGAAATTGGGAAATTAACAAATAGCACATTAGGTTTTAACGCTTTTTTAAAAACCTCACTCGGTTTTAAATTTTTTTTAAACGCTCACTATGTTTATCATTTTGGTATAAAAATTCACGGAACCCAATGCCGTTAGACCTGTTTAACGGAAAATTCATCACGTTTAATCATAATATGACACATGTCATTAAATAAATAAATAAAAACATGTATTTTAAAAAAAAAACAGAAACTTTCACAGTGGAGGGGGGATTCCACTTCTGGCCGCCGGGGGAGGAGGATCTCCCCCCTCCACCACTAGCCGCCCAGTTCTGGGCAGCCAGAGGGAGGGCGCCTCCACCTCAGCGGTGGTCTGGGTGGGGGTTGGGATACCTCCCACCATCCCGCAACCCACGGGGGAGGAGGGAGTCCTCCTCCCTCTATTGGCCGCCTCTCCCTCCATGGCCGCCGGGGGAGGAGGATCTCCCCCTCCACCACTGGCCCCCCAGAACGAGATCCCCCTTGCTTTAAGTTTTTTTTTAAATAATTGTTTTGTATTTATTATAGATTTATTTTTATTTAAAAATATATATTTCTTATTTCTTATTTATTTAATAACACGTGTCACATTATGATTGGACGTGATGAATTTTTTGTTAAACAAGTCTAACGACGTTGAGTTCAGTGAAATTTTATACCGAAATGATAAACCTAAGAAGCGTTTGAAATTTTTTTAAACCGAATAAAGTTTTTAAAAAGACATTAAAATTTAGTGTGGTATTTATTAATTTCCCTTAAAATTTAAATCAGCCGCCTATACTATCCTCACACCACACTGATCACATTTGACACAACATCACCAATTTTCTATGTGTGTTACACAAAGCAATGTCATTCCAACCTGCTTGCTTCAGGTTGTGTTTGAAAAGTAAAATTTTAATGTGGTTAAAATTTTAGGTATTGGGTTTAGTGAAAAAGTGAAGAGAGATAATTTTTTATATTTTTTGTAGTGAAAAATAATAATTTGATAGGGAAATAGAGATTATATTGTAATATTTTATTGTGTTGAAATTTTAAAATTAATAAAATTTTATAAAACAAACCGAGCCTCGATCAAGGAGATGTTCGGTTTTAAGAAATTTGTAGAAACCGGATGCAGTTGTATATTATGTTCGGCGAACTTAGTTTATTTTTAGGATGCTTAACAGTGATCATTAGAGCATGTCGACAGCCATTGTCCCCTGCACGTGGTCCTTTGTCCCCTGCTACCATGCTACTGCAGTTTGTCGTTTTACAAATTTTTGCCTTTTTTTAACCTTTAAATATTTAAATTTTAATAAAAAATTAATAATTTCGAAATAAAAAATAACTTTAAACATCATCATTACTTTTTTACACATCATCAATTTCTACACAAACACCAATACAACTCTAAATTCTACAAAAATTCTCAAAACACTCTAAATCCTAAGAAAATTCTCAAAACTAACGTAACCAAGGTAATGTTCGTTTTCAAGATTTTTTCAGGATTCTAAGTATATTCACAAATCTTTCACCGAACATATTCAGAATTCAAACACAAAACCAATACATTTTACACAATCTCCAACACTTTTTTATTCAACATAAATTTTCTCTCTCTATACTTTTTCACATAACTCCAATACTTTTTTATTAAACAATTACATCAAATCATTTCTCTCTCCACTTTACACAAACACCAATAAAACACTATTCAACATAAAAATTCACAACTTCTCTAAAATCCTACATTTTTACTGAACATGAACATAACCTTGGTCTATCCTCTTATTCTCCCATGTTGTGGCCTGTGCACCGTTTTACTCATTGGATAGGTAGGAGGGGTATACTTCGATTTTTACTACAATCTTCTACCATTAATTGACTAGACGAGCCTAGAAAAAAAAAATTTGACTGGACGGATGGCCGACAAAATATAATTTTTTTAAGAGCTAAAAATTCAAATTTTAGTCATTCAAAATTTTTGATTTTATAAAAAATGATTTTTTTCAATTTGTTTATCTGATGTCAGCTACGTGTAATGGAGTTATTAGTGCGTTGAGTTTTGAATCTGGATGGCGTGGGTACCTCTGGCAGCGTAACTGCAACGACAAGATCTTGGTTCACTGGTTGCGAAATATTTCGGAGAAGACCTGCGTCATTTCAGCTGGTTCGACGGCAAGTCTAGACTAGACTTCTAGTTCTAGAGGTGCTTACAAAAAAAGAAAAAATAGAGTAAATATGGTCTTCCTTACTTCCCAAATCCCCTAAATAGTAGGGATATTTTGGGTACTATCCCATATCACCAATTTTTTTTTCTAAGTAAACGTGAAATTCATTTCACAGGAAGAAATACAACAGTATTGAATACAGTCAGTCTTACCAGACCAGATACAAATAATTAGGGCAACAAACCCATAACAATATCAACTAAAGCCCGAAAGACGTTACATCGAATGGTCATAAAGGTCATAAAGACCAGTTTCCAAATGGCCGTAAAGGCCTCTACAAGACGGACCAAGAGATCCGTAGATTTTAAACGGGTCCAAAGACCCGAGAATAACACCATCGAAAAAGATGGTCTCCTCCTAACCAGCATCATACTAGCCTGCAAAACAAGTCACACCAACACTAATAGACAACAAGGTCCATGACAAAAAATGGCAAAGTAGCAGGTGAACCACCACCGGTACAATAAACACAGCAAAACACACAGAAACAAAGCCAGGAGCCGAAAGCCAGAACCGTTTGTCGGGAGCATCAGAGACCAATCCCTCTGTGTGTGACCACCAACCGCCGGGATCTGAAGTTGAAAATTGGCCCGGAGGGAGACCAAAAAAGGGGAGGAGAAAATGGAAGGAGAGAACGCTATCCGGCCAGAAAAGAGGGGGGAGAGGGAGAGGGAGGGATGGGGCAGCGGGAGGAGAAGGACCTCCTCCCTCCGCCGGTTACAGTGAGGGTGGAGAGGGTTCACAAAGAAGGGAGAATGTTCGGTAGAGGGAAAAGCAATTCCCTTTTTTTTCGAACAAAGCTTAGATAAACCCCATTTCACTTAAATAGTAGAGATGTTTTGGGTACTACTGGTCCTTAACGTACGGCCACCAAAGGTTAGCAGGATTTTTTTTTTCTTTGGAAACAAACAGAAAGTAATTTTGCGATTTCACTTTCTTTTCGTTAGAAATACTTTTTGTTAGATAAATGACATTCATGTGTACTAGATCTCAGATGAAGTTACAGGATGGTTGTTTGGAATAAATTTATAGGTAATATTAAAGTTGTATTAGTACGAGACAGAAGTTGTTAAAATGAATTGATGTTTATAAAAAAATAATGAAAGTGTTGTATTAAAATTCGTGTGTTTTGTGATGTTTAGATTATAAATATAAAAATAAGATATAAATCTTAAAAAAATGTGGTAAACTAACATGCCCAAAGTCGCTAAAACAAATTTTAATTGATATCTCACCGTAACATTAATTATTTTTCAAAGATTTCTTTATTATTTCTCTAATATTTATATTTTTTAATATTCATTTTATCGTAACAGTCATATTTTTTAATATTTGTCTTATCTTAAAAATATCGATTTTTAAATTTTTTTATATTTATTAACGGTTGGAATTTTTTAAATTTTATGCTGGTGAAGTGAACAATAATTTTCTTAAAAAAAGATATATATTAATATTTTAAGATGGTGAAGTGAATAGTGACTCTCTAAAAATAGAGAGCTACTGTTCACTTTTTTCAATATTTTTGTTAAAATTTGTTAAAATAAAGAAGTTGATAAATGATGTTTTTAAGTTTTTTAGTTAAATTAGCTCTCTATTCTAACCAAAATGTTAGAATAAAGAACCTACTAAGAATGCCAAAATGTTAGAATAAAGAGCCTACTAAAAATGCTCTCATGGAGGTTTGAAATGATCAGGTCCTTTCAGTGCTTACGTAGTTTGGCAAATGGCAATAATTAAGAAGATGTGCATCGTGTGGATGCATGTCCGCCACCGTTCTCTATATAATTGTTAACTTGTTAGTTCTATTCTAGCCTTGAACGAACAACAAAAATGACGTCGTTACGTGCGGCCGAGATTGAAGCGATGCTTATTAGCTAGCTTGATCATGACCACCCATGGCTCAGTTTAGTATTTTATCACATCATCGAGTACAAGATTATCCGGATGTTTGTCTCGTTTCGTCTTTGCGTCTCTCTCTCCCTCTCTCTCCCTTCGCTTGATCCAGAGTTTTCCAAGACTTGTTCAACTTAAACAACTTGAATGGACCTCAAGCGACCAACATTTCTCACTTGACGCGTGACTTTATATTATATACGTACGTGCGTCCTTGCGTCTAACACATTCCGGCCCCCAAAGCTCTTGTCCTTTTCCCGTGTCTCGTTCAACGGCGGTTTTCTCTTCGACCCCGATCAGATAGGGAGGAGTTTATTTATTTTTTAGAATGTGTTTGACTGGTCGGAATTGTTGAGACTATTATTGAAACTCCAAATTATTAGCTAAACAAATTAACCTGTCCTATATATTTGCAAAGAAGTTTATTAAGTCTATCATATGGGTCAAAATTTAATAAAATTAATTTGAAATCAGACAGCAAACAAATAATTGTCAATAAAATGTCACTCCCAAGTACAAATCTAACACGCCCTTGGATATTGGAGGGATAAATTTCGAGCTGGTAATATATATTCTCTGTCACACGAGGCTATAGTGTGAAAGGTCAGAAACTCTGTTTTGTGGGGTTTACATTGATGAGCTCCCATTGTTTTCCAGTGTGGTTTGCCGACTCTTGCGGAAAATTACTTGACCACACAGACGATTTTCCACAGCCCAGCTGACCAGTAATAATATTGGACCCCAAAAAAAGCTCAAAGCAAACTAGCAAATTAAGTAATCCTTTCCCATGACAGCTATTGCCGGTTGCTCTAGAAGAAGCTAAGTCTATAAATATGCCCTATATAGTAATATTAGTTAGTACCATATATACTTCATACCTGGTTAAGCTCTCTTTAGAGCATTCCTAGTAGCTTATTCAAATTTGGCTCTCTATTTTAACCAAAAAGTACACTTCTCTATTTTAACTATCAACTTTTTAAAAACACCCATAACAGCTTCTCTATTTTAACCTTTTACTTTTACTATTCTATTTAAATATTATTATTCAAAGATTTCTTTATTATTTCTCTAACATTTATATTTTTTAATATTCGTTTTATTGTAACGGTTATATTTTTGAATATTTGTCTTATCCTAAAAAGGGTGGATTTTTTAATTTTTGTCTTTTCCTAAAGCTCAGCATTTTTTAAGTTTATCTTATCTCAACGATTAGATTTTTAAAAAATTTTCTTATCCTAACGGTCATATTTATAAATTGTCGTCTTATTTTAACGATCATATTTTTAAAAATGTATTAAGTTAGTCTTTATTTAGTTTAAAATATATTAAGTTAGTCTTTATTTAGTCTAAAATGTATTAAGAAAAGAGAAAGAAAAAGAAAAAAATAAGAAAAATATTAATATTTTATTATAGAGAAGTGAACAGTGGTTATTTAAATATAGAGAACCACTGTTCACATGTTAAAATTTTTAGCTAAAAACTGTTAAAATAGATAAGCTGTTAAAGTGTGTTTTTTGACTTTTTTGTTAAATTGGTTCTCTATTCTAACCAAAATGTTAGAATAGAGAACCTACTAGGAATGCTCTTACTCTTTAAGAGTTCGTCTTATTTGATTTGCAGTTCTTCGTTGTTGATTAGGTTTTAACAATTCTTAGGCTTTTCTGTTAGAGTCTCACATTGATTAGAGACCATTTAATTTTGTGCTTCATTTACCTATTGGGTTACCTCTTCCCATTGTCAATTGGTTATAGGATGAAACTTGACATGATATCAGGACCAACTATTTCTAGACATGGTCTACTTATTTGTGTTTCTCATTTGTTGTTCACGTGCATGAACCATAATCATTGTGAGACTCTAACACTCCCCCTCACGTGCAGGCCGAATGAACATGATCCATGCACGTGAACAACAAATGGGGAACACAAACCAGTAGACCAAGCCCATAAATAGTTGGCTCTGATACCATGTCAAGTTTCATCCTATAACCAATTGACAATGAGAAGAGGTGACTCAACAGATATATGAAGCACAAGATTAAATGATCCCTAATTAATATGGGACTCTAACACTTCTCCTCACGTGCAGGCCGGATGAACATGATTCATGCACGTGAACAACAAGTGGGTCAAACCCAGAAATAGTTGGCTCTGATACCAAGTCAAGTTTCATCCCAAAATTAATTGGTAATGAGAAGAGGTGAACCAACATGTATATGAAACATAAGATAAAATGGTCCATAATTAGTGTGTAACATTTTCTGCCTCGAAAAAGCAAAAGTGACCGAGATTCTACGCCATGGTAGCTCCTATGGTAGTTAGATTATTCACTGCATCTCAGATTTGATGTTTTCTAAAATTTAGCTTCGAAAGAAAAGTACCAACCAAAAACCAGAACATGAACAAGAAGAGGAAAATCTCGTCTGGACAGAGAGAACTTGTCAAAGACAGAAAAAGCGCGTATTGTTGGACCCCATAAGTAAGCGTTACGTGATTGCATGACTTCCCCGCGTGGGCCATGCAGGGGATATTTTCTCGCTTACTTTTTACAATATTCCTCCATACCCTCGCGCCGTACACAATCCCGGACACTCGCCCAGTCTATGCCTCTTTATTCACGTGGATGATTATAGTAAATTAACCTTATCACCAAAACGACCCTCCATTGTTCGCTCAGAAGAGTGGTCAAGAATTAGAAAAGTATGTTCGCTCAGAAGAGTGGTCATGAATCAGAAAAGTAAGAAAACAGAAACGTAACGAACGGGAAATGAGAAACGACGACGTTTTGTAGAATGTAACAAAAACAGACAAGCTCATGGCTCGACGTGCTTTTAAAGCCTCTTTAGACAAGTATATTTCGTATATATATATACAACACACAGGAGCACATTTATTATGCTCTCTCTTACTTCTGAAATACAGCTCTCCCTCTCTCTAAAACCCTTCCCTCTCTTTGTTTGAATCTCTCTCATATCATGACAGATCAGGCCGCGACTACCATTTCGATTTCTCCACCTTCTGGCTGAAGTTCTCTATGGGTCTTTGAATTTGTAGTGTTTGTGTAGCGTTTCTGCTGGGCTTTCTGGCTAGTTTTCGATGTCGTCTGCTTCGTCGACGTCCAAAGTGTGCTACAATCCGGAGTGCAAGGAATTAAAATCAGAGCGTTCCAGAAAGTGCTGGAGGCTCCGAAACAGCGAGTATGCCGAACTCTGTGATCGATGCGCGTAAGCGAACTTTGTTTTCTGTGTTTACCGTTTGTTGACTGGTACAGTGGCTTTTGCTCTTTTTTCATTTTTTGGAGTTTAAGGTTTAATCTGGCTTAATTTCGAGGTTTTGGAGTTTTTTGGATTAGTTTGAGCTTTTGAGTTTAGTGCGTGGTGTTGGAGTCTTCGTATTGTGGTTTTGGGGATTTTTTTACTAAATCTGGATGCGGTCCCCGGTCTGTGCATTAGTGGGGAGCTGGAGATTGGGCTTGTTGGAAGGCTAATCTGGAAAATTGGGTTTGGATATTTGTGTTTGCTGGTATGAGATTTGATTGAGGAAACTCAATAATCCACTTTGCATTTACGGGAGTGCTTTCCAAAAAGGGCCTTGTAGAATAGGGACATTTAATTTGGGAACAATATTTTGAAGACGACTTTGGTTGAAATGGGCTTTTATATGGTAGACTTTTTTATTTGATTTTATTTTCTTACCCCCCAAGAAAATATTTATGTGGTAAATAGTCTTTGTTTTGTGTTGCTCAGTTTAGATAAGAACTTCTGAGTGTACGTGTCTTACTACCCTTTAGAATTTGTGTCCATAAATGGTTTATGTCAAGAGTAAAATTAGACCCTTCACTGCTTATTTATCTTTTTTGTTAAACTGCATCTATGGTAGCAGCAGTGAGTTTTCTTGTAGCTCGTAGGTGCTCATAAAAAAAATTCAATTAATAGGTGTCTGCGTACTTCGCTTGCTCTTGTTTCATTCGTCCTGGGGCTCGTGAGTTAAATTAATGCAAGTGTTTCACTTTGTTACGTTGCTTATCAAGTAATATCAAGAAGATCTCTAATCTATTTTTTTGTAGTATCTTTATTCTCGATCTTTAATCATATGAAAATGACTCTTGTTCAATGTGACAATAGTTCCATTTATGAGGAAGGAAGATTCTGTGAGACTTTCCACTTGACTGCTACTGGTTGGAGGTGTTGTGAATCTTGTGGGAAGGTGAGCCCGCAATTTTTGTTGTTGTTAATATTATTTGGTGTGGGTTTGATATCTAATTGGTATCTTGCATACTTATGATGAAAGTTTGGGGTTTTATGGTTATAACAGTTAATCTTTCTTTGCAGCAAGTTCATTGTGGATGTATTGTTTCAGTTCATGCATTTACATTGTTGGATCCTGGAGGGATTGAATGCATGATGTGTGCAAGGAAAAATCTCCTTTGGGTACGTTTAAGTTTGAATTTTTCAATTGATTTCAAATAGTCTGTTTTCTTATTGTTTTTGTTGTTGGTTGCTTTTTTGGTGCACTTTTTAAGATTCTGGCCAATCATATGCCTTGGTGTTACTGCGAATGTATCAGTAGTTGCATTTGGTTGAGCATATTTCACTAATTTTTGTTGGTCAGACGGTCAATTAGTCAAGTTCAGAAAGATTTTAACTTTTTAGTCAGTGGTGGAATGCTTAAAAAAGTAAATATAGTGTCTTCTTGTCTTGCTGAAAGTGAACCAGCTGCATGCATGCGCTTACGTGAATGGAGTTCCTCAACTAAGTTTTGGGCATGAGCATTGAAATTTGTCACTATTAACTTAATTCAATAAACAGTCCATTTTATTGCTTTCAAAAGAGGTAAAAGTTGCCTCATCTCTGGAGATAGTACAATTGATTCAATGTTATACTTCTATTTCTCAATATCAAGATAGTGCATCAATATTAATATGATCCTGCATAGAGAATTACAATACATAGGGTTCCCTGATATTTCTTAGAGTCGACTCTGTTGCATGGTATTGACATGCGTGAATAAACTTAATGAACTAAATTTTTGATACGAATGCGAAATTTATTACTGCTACTTCTAGTCAACTATGCCGTCCCTCTTATTGCCTGAAGAATGGGAAGGAAGAATTGCCTCAACATAGGAGAGAGTGATAATGATTTAAAGTTCTCGTATGATTCTTAAATTTTAAGTGGGGTAATCAGAGAGAAATTTGATCAACTTGTGCATTACAATTTTTCAGGAAAGAGGGTTTAGATTTGTTTGACCCTGTCTATCTGACAAGAATTAGCAAAAGTATTTGGACTGTTGGCTCCATATATGATAAGGCAACCTTTAAGTGAAATGAAACATGTCCCACCATAATGCTCTCTTCCATTAGATTGTTATCCCCCTCACTCTCTCGGTTGATCCATTGTTTAATGCATCCATTTTTCTTCTTAATCTATTCCACTTTTTATAATGTTTTTCTGGATCTTTAGTAATGGTAAATACTAAGATAGTATTTTGCTATGGTCTTCTTGATTTGCAAGTTTCCCTTCTTTTTCCACATCTATTTACTAATCAAATGTTGATTCAGTTTTGCCAAAAATGACTAAACCCATTCATCCATGAATGATTTGAAACTATTTAGCAGTCACCTTTTATTTTATTAGTGCAGCATAATAGTCTCTGATTATTGTGGGGCCGTTTGAGAGTCGTTTAAACTTGTATTGAGCAGATAAGTTGCTGCACATTGTCCAGCAAAAATACTTACATACGTGGTGGTATTCTATATTTGCATGTTGCATTTGATGCACTGTTGATCCTGTTATAACTTCTTGTTCCGCATCATGTATTTCAGACACCAAACCCGGCATGGCCAACATCTTTGTGTTTTAATTCACTTTTACCTGAGAGACTTAAAGACCTATCTGTAAAAAATTGGAGTCAGTTGGCTGGATCAGGTCCTGTACCATGGCGGCAGGCACCCAGTTTGTTTAATTCTGCTGTAACTCCATCGGAGTTACAATCAAGGGTGCCCTATGAAGGTGACATATCAAGTGACATTAACAAACTCAATTCCAGTGAACGACTTTCTACTTCTCCCCTGGAAAAAAGGAAAATCGAGGATTTTTCCGAAAGATTGATGAATGGAAGCATGAAGCTTGGTGCGCGAGATATGCTTGAAAATGGGAATGCAGGTACTCACTTATTTGTGTATGATATTTTCTGAAAAGAATAAGAAAGAAAGCAACAAAAAAGGTGGTTGGGAAATTTTTCTGATTATTTGCTTTGTTCCTGCTTCCATGCTGGTGAGAATTGTCCTATAGAAATAACAAGTAGAGTTGCTGCTAAAGCGATGTGGAAATTTTCTTTCAGGAATTAAGTGTGAGGAAAACTATAGTTCATGTTTATCTCAACAGTCTTCCTCCCTAAAGGAGGATCCATCTGCCCCAAAATTTGGGTTGACTGTACCTCATGGATCTCCAAATGAAACAAATGGTCAAATTGGGGTTGGTGGATCTCATTTGCGAACAACTCCTACACCTGCGCCAAAGCAATTTCACAGTAATTTACATACTGGGGTTGACTTATCTGGTGAAGCTCATGTTCGTAATGGAAGACCTCGAGTAGAAGCACGAGGGAGGAATCACTTGCTTTCTCGGTATTGGCCTAGGTTTACTGATCAAGAGCTTCAGCAAATATCTGGAGAGTATCCTTTGACTAGATAAATCTCATATTTTCCGATTCACTCTAGTTGGACGTAATGAGGTGTGATTTGTATTAAATTTTTCATGTGAAATATATTCTGAGTCTTCTAGAGCTTGTCTTTGGTTTACTGAGTTTTAGATGCAGGGCTTGCCTATTATTTCTACTTACATTGCTTATCAAAAAACTTATTCCTACTTACAGTATAGCGTCATATGATCCTTAACCATATGTAAGTTCAAATTTTGTAATTACTCCTTTGTTTGAGAAAATGTTGAGTGCTAGTGATGCTGGGCGGATTGGGCGTTTAGTGCTTCCAAAGAAATGTGCAGAGGTGAGTCTGATGGTGCCCCAGCTTGACTTTCGACTTTTTTCAGCATTTCTATGCTTAAAGCTCTTTAGATTGCGCAGAAAATATTCTTGTTTCTCTCAATTCACGACTATTGTTGTTGATATATGTATTGTGGTCAATCCATGAAAACTAAAGGAACACCTTACCCATCATGTGGGATAATAATGACAGAAGAAATATGCATGCATTAGTGCTCTTGTTTCAATTCTTGGATGCAAAGGCTTCCAACCTGCTGCCCAGCTTGACCAATCCCTTTTCATTCTGATGTTGATTTCCATTTTAGGACCCACGGACAGCTATTTAACTATTTGCGACACAAAACACTTCATAAGTAAATAGTAAATAGGGTAATTTTCTTTATTTGTGATGATAAAAAACATCAAAATTGGAATTAAATGATTTCCAACTAATCTGGGAGAACAGTGGTCAGCAGAGAACTCTGTTGGGTAAAACGTTGTTAAAACACTGTTAAGAGAAGGTCTTATTTGTATTCATAAAAAAAAGAGAGGTGGTCTTATTTTTCTGATGGTACCTCCTTTTCTGCTTCTCAATGCATATGAGTTGTTGATGCCTGATTCAAGCCCTTAATTTCTTTCTCCTTGGTCTGTTATTGTCTTTAGTAAGATACCGACTTAAAAACAAAATAGACCGTAAATAATTAGTAATTATATTGTTGATAAGCTTAGTTAATGCTATGGGTGTTATTCCTAGTTCGTATTGTGTACAAGGATTTCTTTTTGTGAAAAAAATTTGCAGTATGTTTGGTGTACATGCTGTTCCGATTTTAATTGAATTTAATCTTTAGCACGAGATGTATATGTCTATGGCTCTTAATGTATTTCTTTTTGGCCTTCCCTATTTACACAAGATACTCTCATGATTAAGCATGCTAGTTTTAGTTTGTCACAACTATTTATGCAGATTATCATTGTATAACAATGTTCGCTCACCATGGGACAGGCCTACTTTCCACCAATTTCTCAACCCGAAGGATTACCTCTTAAAGTCCAGGATGCAAAAGGCAAAGAATGGATTTTTCAGTTCCGCTTCTGGCCCAATAATAACAGCAGAATGTATGTTTTGGAGGGTGTTACACCTTGCATACAGTCCATGCAATTGCAAGCAGGTGATATAGGTAATTAGCCATATATCACTGGAGAAACTTCTAGCTTTTTGAAAACTGGATTCATTGAATCTTCTACATGGGCCGAATGGAACTGTTTTCATGGTTTGGCTCAGTATAAATATTACCTGCGGCCTACTTTCTTCGTTGTAGTTTTTCTGGGCTTGGTTTTGTGCTGCTTTGATGTACTTGATTCTACATTTCATGGCATAGTTTTGAAAATTATTCAAGCACTTACGTGCTGAATACTGCCTTTTAATTGATGTCTGTCTTCTACGTGCTTCTCTCATGCTTTAGTTCATCTCCCTAGTGAGTTTGGTGGCAACTCGGTTTTTTTGGGTGCATCATGGTTTCATAATTCTTTTGTTTCTGCACTAACAGATAATTTTTTTTTCTCAGTAACATTCAGTCGGTTAGAGCCAGAAGGAAAATTGGTGATGGGATTCAGAAAGGCTTCGACTGCTCCATCATCTGATCAGGTTCTGCCTTATACTGTAGCCTAGCACCTTATTTTTAACTTAAAGAGACAATCGGTTTTTAAAAGTTTCTTCAAGGACAAGTTTTGGCAGTTTGGAGTTTAAGGATGCAATTTGTACATGAAATTGTTTTAAAGAAGCTACTTGATGCTTTAAGAACTGCACTATCTGTCTGTATTTTATCCCGTATAATCAGTTAATTGCAGATTTGGTCATCCAATATCCAAATTGATCAGTTATTCTGTGGCATAATTTTGGGATGTTTCCAAACCAAAATTTTGGCACATGGGGAGTTGATGAAAAAGGAAGAGAGATGATTTGAATGAATTTTTTATATTTATTGTAATGGAAAGAGATGATTTGATGGGGGGAGAGATTATTTTATAGGTATTTAATTAGGCCAAAATTTTGGAATGGGATGCAAACACCACAGTAAGTATGGTAACATTTTGTACCCCTAAATATCTGACTTTCAGAACAATAACCAGGTTAGCTAACGATTCAAGTAATCTGATGTATGTTTCTGTTGACAGGACAATGAGACAAATAAGACCATGAATGGGGTCTCTACTCATGGAGACGTAAGTATTACAAACTGAGACTGGTGAAGTTGCTTTAAATGATCATCAGTGACGATATGGTTCAGAATTGCCTTTCTTTTCTTTAATTGAACAGCCAGAACTGGTAGATCCAAGTTCGTGGAATAAAGTTGATAAATCAGGATACATAGCGAAAGAAGTTCTAGGAGGTAAATCATCAATCTCAAGGAAGAGGAAGAGCAGCACCTTGCGTCCAAAGAGCAAGCGCCTAAGAATCGAAAATGAGGACCTGATTGAGTTGAAGCTAACGTGGGAGGAAGCTCAAGGATTACTCCGCCCTGCTCCTAACTATGTTCCTAGTGTTGTGGTGATTGAAGGCTTCGAGTTTGAGGAGTATGAGGTACCTTGGTTAATGTTTGTTACTGGTGGGAAAGAAATAGGAGTGCCCAACCAACCAGCATACTCTTTTCCTTTTTCCACGCTAGAATTAGCATGAATGTGATGTGAAAGATAGCATAATTTTGTTACATGCTATGCTCCACCTCATCATTGGGTGGTTATGGGTATGTGTAGTTTGGTGGCTGGCCACTTGTAAGAAGATGTGACACATAAAAGGACCTGATTGATTGGGACCTTTTTGTTGATTTTGATCGATTTCAGGATCAACAAGGACTCTCATGTTCTGAGGTTAGTTAGAAATGTAGTTGCATTGTTCCAGTAATGGTCAGAGTGTGACTAGCAATATAAAACTGTGCATTTTATCGGTTCCGTTATGGACGTGGCTCTATCAAAGGAGGAAAAAAAATAGAAGAGAAAAGAATGAACAAGAAAATAAACTACTGGATGAAGATTCTTGAACACCTGCAATGTCCGAAGCTAAAAATTCTTTAGTGTGCCCCTCACCCTCTTAGGTCCTCCAGCTATAGACTTCTTGAAGAGTTTGGTATTTCTACTAGTGATACCTACAGATTGTCGTTTTTATGAAAGAAAATATATCCTGGTATGGTATTCATCATCTATTCTTTTGTGGCTGACAACACCCCCAATATTCAACCCAAACTTCTGCAATTAAAGAAGGGATGATTAAAGTTGATTTAAATTTGAAGTGTAACTTTCCCTTGGTATTTTAATTGTGTTTTGATTGAATGAACTTTTAGAAGGCCCGTACCTTGTTTTAAGTTCTGACATGTATTATTGCAGGATACACCAATACTTGGGAAGCCAACAATTTTTGTTACCAATAATGTGGGGTAAATCACTTACCTATCTTCCATTACTTAGATCTGCTTAAGATTTTAAATCCCCCCAGTTGTATGTAAGTCGTTACTTTCTCAAGATCAGGCATTCCTATATGTTATTCTTATTCAATTTTTTTGCTTTCTCGTTTCATTTGTTTTACCTTTCTTTTTTTTTTACTTCTTTTGAAGTTGTTTCCCATGAGTCAAAGCGGTCTCCAACTTCTTCTCTAGAAAACAGTTAGAAGAGTCTTTAATTTTACCTAACTTCCCACTATTGTCATGGATGTATTACTACTGTTTATTTATTGAAAACAAATAATTTCTGGTTTATGTTTTATTCTGAAGCTTTAAGCTTTCTCTGTATTTTAATGGATAATGTCTAATTATGATCTTCTCTGAGCCTGGCAAATTCCAATGCTGTGTTTTGTCTGTGTCAGCGAAAAGATTCAGTGGGTTCAATGTGAAGACTGCTTCAAGTGGCGCAAATTGCCTGCCAATGCTCTGCTTCCCTCAAAGTGGGCATGTTCTGATAACTCATGGGACCCAGAAAGGTAGACCATGTTTTGTTTCTGAGTTGCAACTTGGGTTTTCCCATCGACTTCGTTTGAGTGTCTTATACCACCTATTATCCGGAATGCCTTGTTCAAAATGGAGAAATCACGTCATTTGGGCGATTTGTGTTATTCAATCGCTTGTCCATGTTACATGTGTGGAGTTTAAACTCAAGTGTTGTCTGGAGAGCTGGAAAATAATCCAAATAAACAAATTCAGCAAAGAAATCATTATGAAGAATTCAGCTAAACCTTTCTTGTTAAGTCATTAGGGGCGGTGGTGTTATGTCTAAAATATTACCATGTTGCATGAAGTATCAGTACCTTTTAGAATATACAAGGAGACTACTTGTCCGTGTTTTCCTTGTCTTTTATGTTAGACGATCTTCCCTTATGTTTCCCAAATGGCTACACTTGAAAAATTAAACCAGCAGACAAATTCACACCGACACACAAGAGATTGTTGATAATAAATGAGTTAATGCATTCCCTTGATATGTTTGTGGTCCTCTCTGCTACCAGATCTATTTGTTCAGCAGCCCAAGAATTGACATCAGAACAGCTTGAAGATCTGCTACCGTGCAGTAATTTAGGTATGAAATTGCTTGAAAGTTAAAATCAAATTTTCCGTCCGTCCCATGTTCAGAACTTGTATCATTCTTAAAGACACCAACTAGGCTTACAGTCAAACATAGTATTGGGTTCTGGACTTTATTGTATCCCCCCACCCTCCCCCCCAGGGGGCCGTGTGCATTTATGCACGGTGGTTCTAGGAGTGCACAGCATGTCATTCCCAATCATCTAATTTGCAACATGTCATTGTGATTGGGCAGGTGTTACAAAGAAAACGAAAGCTACCAAACAGGCTTTAGATAACGTCGAAGCTCTAGAGGGACTTGATACTCTTGCAAACCTAGCTATCTTGGGAGAGGGTGAGTCCCTCCCAGCATCATCCCAAGCCACGACTAAGCACCCCCGACATAGACCTGGCTGCTCGTGCATTGTGTGCATTCAGCCACCTAGTGGGAAGGGACCAAAACACAAGCAAAGTTGCACCTGCAATGTCTGCCTAACGGTGAAGCGACGTTTCCGCACCCTAATGTTGCGTCGTGAAAAGAAACAGTCAGAGAAAGAAGCAGAAACATCACGCAAAAAGCAGCAGCGGCAGCCTCCATTACCTGAGAAATTGCAGGATGATGATGCCCTGCCATTTACTAATACAGGAAATAGTAGTCCGAAGCTAATTAGAGAGGCCAATGATGTTTCTGATGATGAACCTAACAGGACAAAGTCATCTACTTCTCCTTTCAAAGGTCAGATTGACCTGAATATCCAGCCGGAGCGGGAAGAAGAGCTGTCACCTGGTTCTGATTCTGGCGGCATGATGAAGTTGATACAAGATGCAACTGATAGGTATCTCAGGCAGAAGAGATTGTCAAGCTCCGGAGGCAGTGGAAATGTATCAGGCAATGGGGCAGGGGAAGAAAAACATGGCAGTCGGGTCGCCCAAGGCAGCAATCATTCTGACGTAGATGAAGACTGCCCAGCCACTTTATCCATAAAAGCCTCCGTATCCACTCCAGCCACTGGGTAGAGTAATTTACACATTCATGCATGTGATCAACATCTATGTGGGACTGCTGTTGGTGGTTGGGGCAGTTTCTGTTGTGCATTTATCCATATCATATCGGCTTCATTGCATCTTCTGGTGTGTGTGTACATAACGAATAGGGGTAGAGAGTGGCACATATGGTTAGAAACCAATAATGTGCTATGATCTCCTCCTCTCTAGAGTAATATAAGTTGACACCAAAATTGTCAGGTAGGGAGATAAAAGAAATGCAAGTGAAGTGGGTACTTGGTTGAAGCTAATGGAGTTTCTTTTTAGGAGCTCACCTTGCTACCCTCGTCTAGAAATATTGAGGATGTAATTATACTTCGTTCTTTCGGCTCAGTAAAAAAGAAATTGCTTTTTCGTAAATTAAATTATTAAAGTCGTGGTTGTCCGTGTTTGCTGTTTAAAGTCATGTTTTGTCCGTGTTTGATGATTAAAGTTCAAATGAGCTGTGCCGAGAGAAAAATTCGGTTTAGACCCTGTTAACATAGAGGGGATGAATATATGTTTGTTTTCTAATTACAAATTCAATAACAAGTTTAATACATGTTCTAATATTGTTTAGTCTAGATATGCATAATAATTAACTCTTTCAACAAATAGGCAGCCGGAAATTAAATTAAATTTCAATCATACGAATAGACAAAGATTTGTTGACGAAGTGAAATTTTTTTGAAATATCGTTAAAATGAAAAATCATTATGGACTAGCAGTCACTTAGAATCTACTAAGAAAAAAAATCTTACAAACAGAGATTCAGACACGGGCAATCTCGGTTGCTTGACACTGACAACCTTGATGTAATAATCTAAGCTTTCTGGTTTAGACTCGTTACGTGCTGCTTTCCCTTCAGACCTGAGGTTCTTCTTATAGATTCTTCATTGATCACTCTTGTTCTTTTAACACCATTAAGGTTACAAAGATATTTGATGGAATAATAGAGAAAAACTCATCAATCTCGAAACACAAATCTTCTAAGAGTTTCTTTCTAGGAAGGAGGCACAAATATTCTCAATGGAAGCCTCAACAAAGTCTTGGACGATATCTCTCGAAACCTAGTAGGGTTTCCCTTGGTTTCACATGGAAAATTCAAAAATTCAGTAATTTTTGAAATTCGCCGGAAGTCGCCCGAGCACTCGTCAAACGCTCATCGAACACTATGTTTCTGTCTGAAATTATAACTAAGCGCTCAAGCGCTTGTTGAACGTTGGTTGAACGCGATTACTCTATATGAAATTTTTCCAAGGGCGCTCGAGCACTTGTTGAACGTGATGAAGATTTTGGGCAAACCATCAATTCTAACTCTTGAACAAATATGAGAACCAAAATTACAACTATATCAAGACATATTTTGATACGGAATTTTGCCAATACAAAAATGCACTAACAAACTCCCTTTTGGCAATTCCGTGACAAAATCCACATATATAAAATACACAAAACATAGATCTTTGACAATCATCAAAGCAATGATCTAATTACATGCATACCCTATGACCTAAAAAACATGTTCGAGAGTATTTGAATCGGTTACCTGAAAAACACAATCTCAAAAACCAAGTGAAAGCATATAGAACAAACACATATATATAATTGAAGTTAGATCAATAGCAAATTAACTACAGTAACAAAACATTTTCTCCACTTTAATCAATTTTCCACCTTAGCCAGTTATTCATTGCAAATCTTCTCTCTTTTTTGTCACAAATGGACAAAGGGAAACAAAATGACATCACTTATTGATGAAATAAAATGCATGCAAACATGAAAATGAGCATCAACCGACATAAGAATTTCATATCACAAATAAGATAAAATAAAAGCATAATTAAGGCACGATCAACCAAAACCGACAACAATGCACAAAATAAGAGGCGAATAAGAAAGACAACACGTGATGTGGTTATGAAAAATTATTGAAAAGAGCAAATGATCAAATGCCAAAAATCAGCACAAAATTCATGAAACTAAGAGACAAACGAAATTCTCAAGAGCATGAAAAATCAATACAAACTCATTGTATGATCATGGAAAATAATATTCATTGATTGTTATATCACACGTCTCTAAATGGTTTTAACTTCAATAATTAAAAAATGTAAACTGCATACGTGTGTGAAATACGAAACACAATCAGAGAGGCTTATGAACTTAATTTTGTGAGGGAGGTCAAAGCTAGCCAAATGAAACTATGAGTGAAAAGAGAGACATATCACACTAGATGAAAGTCAAACCTAATGCAACTAGGACCTGAGTATGCAACTTTGTTGCTTGTTTTTCTCCCCCTAAATATTTTGCATATTTTGCTTTTGCTTTTGCTTTTTCTTCTCTCTTTTTTTCTAGAATAATAATATCTTCTTTTGAAGTGGAGATACTCTTTTGGAGCCTTTGACTCTAAGAGGGGCAATGAATAAGGTCAGCTAGTCAAAAATCAATTCAGGCTGATGAACATGATCTCTTTCACTTGTGGTTTTTTTTTCTAAATCTCTTTCACTTGTGGTTGCAAATACAAAACTCACACATGTTGTTAAGCCTTACTAACTATATTCACTGGCACCGTGATTGAGTATGACAAATATACATTTGATAATCATGTCAGCTAATACCAAAAAGAGATAACAGACATGACTCTCAAATCATATTATAATTCAGATATAAATTGAGAAAATATGTAAAAGATCATGCTAAAAAATCTCAAGTATGTTAATCAGGCCACTGACAAAAAGCACAACAATCATTAAAACCTTTTTTTACAAAAAAAAACAAACCGGAACAGAGACGAAAGCACATGAACTCAAAAGATAAGCAAACACACAGAACATTAATGCAAAAACAAAATAAAAATGCAACCTATGCTAATGCAAGCAAGATAAATAAATACTGAGGGAGTAGAACACTTACTATAGCCTTCATGTTGACTAATCGGATTTCATCCTTTTCACCCAAATCTTTTGACAAATGTTGATTGTTTGGTCAAGTTCTGGAACTTCTCATTTAGTAACATGGTAATCTCAGTGAGAAATTTGACTTGATGAGCAAGATTCATGTGATTGTTATTGTAGGCAGACAAATCGAATGCATTCTATTATCTTTTCAATTTAAAACAATTAGGTCTGATGTGACCTATTTTCCCACAAAAATGATAAGTAGGAACAAACCGATGTGAAATGAGTGTTTTAGGTGGAATAATATGAGAATGAGTATTCATGAACTGAGAGTTAGTATTTTTACCGTCACTCACCTTTCTCTGAGGAGCTTTAACTTCTGCTTGTTTGACTGGCAATGACGTCGGAACGAAGACAGTCGTTGATGTTGATGCACCACTTGACTCATTGTAGCCCAATACTTTCCAATTTCCAGGTGTTGCTCTCAGGCTTAACATGTGGTCGAACTTTTTAGACTCACTAAAGAATTGCTGAAGTTGAACATTAGATTTCTCTAGTTTGCACTCTAAGTCTTTGACTTTAGCTTTCAGTTTCAAGTCATTGGACAACTTGATGTATTATTCAAGCTTGACAGTGAGATTATCCCTTTCAAGTTGAGTCTCATGAAGTTTCTCTAGGGTCCTTTTATTTACCTTGTGCAGTTTCAGAATTTCTCTTAAGAGCTTATCATACGCCTCTTGCAAGCTTTCTTCAGCATCATATTCATCCTCAGATGTCTCCGTTTCAGAGTTAATATTCTGCAAATCACAATTATCAGTATAAGACATAAAAAACATAAAATTTGCCCATTCTTCTTCATCATTACTGGAATTTATGGCCAAAATTCCAGCAGTGAATTGTATTCGAATGAAGGGGTTTCATGGCCATGACTCGAATCATATTCATTTGATACTTTTGTTGGAGTGTCATAGCAAAAGATCTCCAAATATTCAGAAGGAAACTGTGAGTTCTTGTGCAGCTAAGACCACACTTGCCATCATTAAAGAAATTGAGGATGTATTTTATTCTCTTATGGTTGATGAGTCTCGAGATAATTCAGTGAATGAGCAAATGACAGTGGTTTTGAGATATGTGAACATACGTGGACATGTGATTGAAAGGTTTCTTGGTGTGAAACATGTTCCTGATACTTGCTCTGAATCTTTGAAAAAAGGTATAAACAAATTGTTTGCAAGACAAGGGTTGTCAATATCTAGATTGAGAGGCAAGGGTATGATGGGGCATCAAACATGTAATGCGAGTTCAATGAAGTCGCTCATTTTTAGGGACAATCCTTCTGCTACATATATCCATTGTTTTACTCACCAACTTCAATTGAATATTGTGGGTATTACAAAGAATAACTTGCAAGTTGGTGAGTTTTTTAATTATACTTCAATGATTGTGAATATGGTCGGAGCCTCTTGTAAAAGGCAAAATCTTCATGAGAAGATATTGGAGCGGTTGGATAAAGAAGAGATTTATAGTGGAAGGGGCAAAAATCAAGAAATCAGTTTCGTACGACCAGGTGATTACTATATTTCATTACAATATTTTAGGTTATTTAGTTTTTTTCTTTGTTTATAGGTTTATAATTCCTATTATATTGTAGGTGACACTCGTTAGGGTTCATATTACCTTACAATAATTCGTCTCTTCACTTTGTGGTCATCAGTATTGGAAGTACTTGAACACATAAAAGTGGATGATACTCTTTCAGAACAAAAATCTATGGCTATGAGTTTGATGGATAAGATGAAAAGTTTTGAGTTTGCATTCACTATGCATTTGTTGAGGAATATGATGAGAATTACAAACGAATTGTCACAGACCTTACAATAAAAAGATCAAGACATTGTTAATGATTTGGGTTTGGTTGGAGTTGTGAAGGAACAGTTGCAGAAATTGAGAGAGATAGAATGAGATGAATTTTTGGAAGAAGTCAAATTTTTTTGTGTGGATAACTTTATTAGTGTGCCCAGTATGGAAGACATTATACCAACTCATAGTCGTTCGAGGCGTGGAGGACAAACTATTACTTATTTGCATCATTTTCGTGTGGAAATGTTTTGTCATGTTATTGATTTAATCACTGAGGAGATGGATAATCACATAACAAGTACGGAGTTACTATTTGTATTTAGCAAAAAAAAATTACATAGTTATTTTTTTCATAGTCTTGATAAAAAAAACTTATTTTCAGCATTTGATCATGCTAAGTTACGTCGTCTTGCTGATCTTTATCCAGAAGATGTCACAGTAGATGATCATCTGATACTTAAAAATCAGCTTAATATCTATATTAGAGATGTTAGAAGAATTGATGCTTTTTCTATGCTTCAAGATATTGGAGGTTTTGCTATGAAGATGGTTGAGAATTAAAAATAATATTCTATTTCATTAGTTTATCTACTTATTGAGTTGACATTGGTCTTACCAGATGCGACTGCAACCATTGAAAAAGTATTTTCTGCGATGAAGATCATCAATAGTGATTTGCGTAATAGGATGAGAGATGACTGTATGAATGATTGCATGGTAGTGTACATCGAGCGAGAAATTTTAAAACTATTGAGAACAAAGTCATTTTGCAACATTTTCAGAATATGCAAAATCGTATGATCTAAATTTTATCTCTCAGTCACAGTACATAATACGATACATGTATTACAATATTTTTAATGTTTTTAGTCCTTAATTTTCAACATTATAACTTTTTAAATAATTTTTTACATTACAAAGATTTTTTTTTTTATCATTTTACCTTTAAAGTTTATCACTCTTTAATTTTAATTCTGACTACGCCACTAAAAGAGACCTCGGAAAAGGACGACCAAGTCATGAGCCAAACTATCGTTTTGTCTAATGGAAGTACGAAACGCCACTTGTTGATTACTGAACAACCTTTCGTAAAACTAGGCTTTAAACGGCTGATTATTTTTAGCCTGAGGTTAATTTTGCTTGTCCTGATCTCAAATCAACTCAGCCTCTAATACTTCCAAAACCCACCAAAAATTAGGAAACTTCGCCTTGCGTTCCTTTCTTGTGACTGTTTTTTGCTTCTGTCACCTTCGCTCTTCCTCCTTCATTTTGACAATTGACAGCACAAGCGGCAGAGGGAGGATCGAGCCCCGAACCCTTAAAAAATTCAATTCAGAGAGACCAAAAACCACCGCATTGGATTAATTCCTGCATTCTCTTGGTAACCCAAATATAAAGAACCTCCATTGCAAAAAGCTGATAACAGTGTTTTGTAAACTTCAGCCAAGATGAACGACTTGTTCTCGAGTTCGTTCAAAAAATACACAGACCTGAAGCAGCAGGCTAACATGGAGGACATGGAAGACGGCAAAGATGGTATCAACCTCGATAGGTTCTTTGAAGACGTTGAGAATGTCAAGGAAGGCATGAGGCACGTTGAGAGGCTGTACAGAAAGTTACAAGAAGCCAATGAAGAAAGCAAAATTGTCCATAATGCTAAGACCATGAAACAGCTCCGAGGCCGGATGGACTCGGATGTTGAGCAGGTCCTCAAGAGGATCAAAATTATCAAGGGGAAACTCGAAGGCTTAGAACGTTCAAACGCAGCTCACAGAAACCTTCCAGGATGTGGTCCGGGTTCTTCTGCAGATCGAACCAGGACCTCAGTGGTTAGTGGGTTGGGAAAGAAACTCAAGGACATGATGGATGACTTTCAGGGACTGAGAGCCAGAATGACACTCGAGTACAAGGAAACGGTTGAACGCAGGTATTTCACAATCACAGGAGAGAAGGCAACTGAAGAGACTATTGAGACCTTGATATCGAGTGGGGAAAGCGAAAGTTTTCTCCAAAAGGCAATTCAGGAACAAGGGAGAGGGCAAATATTGGATGCCATTTCAGAGATTCAAGAAAGACACGATGCTGTGAAAGAGATAGAAAAGAATTTGATTGAGCTCCATCATATATTCTTGGACATGGCTGCTCTGGTGGAGTCTCAGGGTCACCAGCTCAACGACATAGAGAGTCACGTCGCGCATGCTAGTTCGTTTGTGAGACGAGGCACTGATCAACTTCAGGAGGCCAAGGAGTACAAGCAGGGCTCCAGGAAGTGGACGTGCATTGCCGTCGTTCTTGGTGCTGTTATCATCATGGTCCTCTTATTTCCTCTCTTAACATCCCTTTTGCCTCCATTATCGTAGGAACAAAAAGAGATGAAAATACTTTATTGAATCTCAGACATTTTGATCTTCATTCAAGAAGAAAAAGGAGAAGTTACCTCTTACTGAAAATCACAAATATGTTTGATTCCATTCTGTATAGAGCCTTGTCAGTGCCTCGTAGCTATCTTGTCGCACAAAAGAGCAGAATTTGTATTAATACATTTAAATTTTGATGTAACTTGTTTACATCCAATTAGTACACATGAAACTCGCTTGGAGCCACTCATGAAAGAAAAAGAAAGAAAAAAGGGGTAAACTCATAGTTAGCCCCATATGATTGGGCAAAAATCATAGTTAGCCCCCTATTTTTCAATCCAACAATTTGAGGTCCATAACTTTTAAAACCTATCAATCTTAGCCCCCGTCTAAATCAGGTGTTAAGTCCGACGGAAATTCATGCAAAATGACCGAAATGCCCTTCCAAAGCTAAATTTTTAAAAATAAATAAATAAATTTAAGAAATAAATTAAAAAGTATATATTATTGAAATAGAGTTTCAATATAGTTTTATTTAAAAAATATTAATTTTTTAAAAATATCATTTTTTATTTTTAATGAATTTTTAATGAATTTTTTTAAATATTTTTTATTAAATTTATTTTGAAGGGGCATTTTGGTCATTTTTCATGATTTTCCGTCTGATTTAACGTCTAATTTAGACGGGGGCGAAGATTGATAGGTTTTAAAAGTTATGGGTATCAAATTGTTGGATTGAAAAATAGGGGGCTAACTATGATTTTTTCCCAAACATATGGGGCTAACTATGAGTTTACCCCAAGAAAAAATGAAACTCTTTCGCAGCCCAGCCCCCGTTTCCTAGGAAGCTTTTGTCACATTTGCTCCATAGGGAGGGGAATAGGTGTGCATCATGTTCAACATTGTGAAGACTTTATAACAACAATTTGATACCCGTCTACGAAGGAAATTTTATTTAACCAGTTTTTTCTCTCTTTCCACATCTTTTATTTTATGTCCACACAAAGGGTTAGAGTGCGCAGGGTGGAGCATTTTAATTGATCATGACACGAGGGCGGTTAGTTCTATATTTTACAGGGAAATTTCAAACTCCTTACGCTATTTATCTAAACTGGTCATACAATAATATGCTCGCTCCATGCATGCTAACTCTCAGGTTCTTATTACTGAGATCTTCAAAAATCACCCTTTTTATGCTTTGAACAGAAGTTGGACTCAAGAACTTGGAATTACAATCCACGAAGGGGTGATTGTTCAAAGTTGGTTTGGTCGATGAAATGGGATCACATGTTGAAAGAACTCGCGTGAGGCCCATACCAAGGGTATAGATGAACAATAAACCAGCATTGTAGAAGGATACCCATTAAAAATGGAGGCAGAGGCGGAGCCAGTGGGGTGCGGGTGGGGGCGACCGCCCCCACTGGCTCCAAAACTCTATTAAAAATTTTTATTTTTTGGGATTTTAAGATGGAGGTCTGCCCCCACTGGCACCTCCTTGACTGTCCATGATTTCATTTATTGTATTCGGATGAGCAGTTTCTTCAACACTTAATGACACGATAAAGATCTGCTCGATCCTCTGTAAGTGATCAAGTTTAAAATCTCAAATTGTTGGTCATGGTTCGGGTTACTAGAACGGCCTATAATCAACTTGAGATGTGACATATATAGGTTATAATATTGTATCAACTGTCATATATGAGTTTAGAAAAAAAAACTGTCATATATGAATTTATTCGTCTTGAAGGAATCACGTGATCTTATGACCCTCTATATATATTGACAAGACTAGTATTAATTAAGCTTCCTGTGCAATATCCATGTTGGTAGCTCTTCACTGGTTCCCCCAACAGGTTATAGTCTAGAAGATGACGTGTTTTTGGTATAGAAAGTAGAGTACACATTACAGACTTCGTACATAATACAAGAGTTAAATTATTTCTGAATTAGAAACCTGATGATTCAATACGTACGTCAACTCAATTTCCTCTAATATTCAAAAGCTAGCCATCTCCTCCTATGTATAATTTAATCCAGAAGATGACATGTTTTTGGTATGGAAAGTAGAGTACACATTACAGACTCACTAATCATTTAATTAGGAAACAAAAGAAGATGAAAGGAGGACTGGATTTATCTTTCTCAAGGTTTATTTATTATAAGGTTTGTATAATTAACTGACCAATTTAGCCATTTAAGGTTTAGGGTTTCAAATTTTATTTCACGATTAATTTCTTACTTGTAATGATTAATTTCAATTTTCAATTTAGCCATTTTATGGTTTAGGGTTTCAAACTTTATTTCACGATTAATTTCTCTATTGTTAGCAGACATGAAGATGGTGAACGTGATTAGGGTTTGATGATTAAATTGTGAAAGTCATTAGGGCTTGAAATTGAATTGTGAAAATTAGGTAAACTGATGATGTGTGATTAGGGGCCATACCCAAGTAGTTCAAGCGTTTGTTCAGATCCCTTGTGGAATGTAGTCTGTAGAATTACTTTCAATCAACATCACTGCTTTCACCATCTATTCTTAAACTTTGAATCTGCTGAATCCACATTATTTCATTGGCTCTACGAGCAGGAAACTAACTCTAATCTACAATCTCATACATGCATTGACGCATTTGATATAAATTATCAATTGTGTGTGCCTATGTACATCTATATCTACAATCTCATACATGCATTTTGTGCATAGAAATGCTTGCGTCTGCAAACACTCATGTTCTTGCAGAATGCACTTTGCTGCTGGTATATTCATGTTTTTGAGTTGATGATCATATTAGAGTTTCAGAGTGTCTTTCTTTAGATTCTTGTACACATTGTGACCTACCTATTTGATACCAAAGTCTTCATTATATAATATGTGATATCTTGTTGTTTAGATTGACATGAGAAATAGGTTTGAAGACAACCACTAAGAACTTAGAGACTTCAGTTCAAACTCCAGTCCTTAATTTTCGATATTTTAACTCTTAAAATATTTTGCATTATGTAGGATTTTTTTTCATTTCGTCTTAAGAATTCGCCCCTCCTCAAATTTTGTCCTAGATACGCCACTGAATGGAGGGGTTCTTGGAAAGGCCAAACTGCAGACACATACCATTTGAAAGAAAAGCATGCATAATTTTTAGTATTGAGCCCGCGGTTCTGTTAGAATAAAGAGGGCTCCACTTCTGGTAATACTGAATGATCTTAGTCCTAAAATAGAACAAACCAAGTTCCACACATCCCACCAATTAAATAGCAATGTTCACTGATAAAGGAAAAGCAAGAAGATGGATGCGTTGACAGGACACCACCAGGGAATTTAGATGCCAAAAGGTACTTGCAAGTTGCAATTGCTAGGCAAACTTTTTCATAAGAACCCTACCAGAAAAGCTCCCCCAACTGAAGTAAGTAGTTGTTCCCGAGCAATTTGTTTAGGTTGTTTGTATACAAAAAAGGCACCCCATGTAAATATCATGCACACAGACCTCCCATTCCCCACGCTCCACCCCGCTCTTCTTTATTTTCCTTTTTCCTACAGTGAACTTCAACTACCTAGAAAACAACCACATAAAACAATATTACGGAAACAGCACTAATTGACTAGTTCTTCGGCTAGGATCTGTATTGGCATCACTCATCAGCACCTTCAACCAACATATACCACTGGAAAATTCCCCACAATTATATCTCATACATAAACTCCAAGGGCAATGCGTTCGCAAAATTCAGTCTGGAACAGATCTCACACACAATCTTCCAAGAGCAATGGGTTTGCAAAATTGTCTGGAACCACAAAAACACACTTGCATATCCTTTGCTGAAAAATTGAACCTCAGAAGAATGCCTCCCTAGTTTTTAGACACACGAAGGTCAGCAAAAATCTTTTGGCCCGAATATGTCTTTCAATGGTTCGTCTTCCCAGATTTTGTCGTGGGCCCAACAAAAAAATCAGCCTAGGCATGACAGGGTCACTTTTCATTTGGAATTCAGGCTTTTAACATTTTAGCTCTGAAATTTGAGAATGAAATTCCATGATCCATCAACAACAAAACACATAAAATACAATCCACAAGAAACCATTAACTCATGCATTCATCAAGATAAAGTACCAAATACATCAACAAAAGCAGTGACAAACTGAATATAAGAAACAAAAGAAAGTTCATGGAGTACATTCGCATAGCAATATGAAACCATATATTTGGAGCATGAATCAATATTCGGATCCGCAAGACTGTCATCCCTATAAGTAGTCACATATATGTAATCCCTTCCCACCATCACCAGCGGATCCCCAAGATACTGTAGCAAAAGGCACACATATATGATCTAATCGCAGAAACAAAAGAACACCCCCTTTATTTACATGCTTACCAAGACAATCAAGTACCAGCATTAGGCAAAGCTGCCATAAATGAATTGTAAGATGACTCAAGATCAAAATGGAGCTGCCGAGCCTGCTGCTCTGTCAACTCGTCTGAAGCCCTCATCTTTGACAACCTTGCAATCCACTCCTTCATCTTCGTCTTCCCTTCAAAATCTGGTGGCAAAATGGTCAACTTATTGAGTGATGCAGAGAGGTCCGAGAGGAGTGGGTAAACCTGATCTACCGCCACCATATTCAACTTCAATGAGTCCATGGCAGTAATGAAGTTCTGAACACACTCTGCCACAATGGCAGCTGAAGTAGTTGAGGAGGCGGCTGCAGCAGCCCGGTGCTCCACTGTGGCAGGCACACCAGAGATAACCAGGCGGTTTATAGCTGCCGGACAATCCATTTTGTAAGTGTCAGCAAACCTCTCAATGCTTGGGACGGTATCTTTGAGACTGGAAGCTAATGTCTTAAAATGGGCAATGAGTTTTTGGCATTCAATCTCATATTCAGAGGGGGATATTATGTCACGGATATAGGCCTTCTCAAGTTTCTCGGTGGCCTTAATAATCGCATAAAGCTCAGCAAAGTTCTCGTACATTTCTCTCTCGCGCTTGTCGTTCCAGAGCTTAACCTCCATTTGGTGTATATGCCTGTATTATATATACCCAGTGAGGTTAAAGAAATTAGGGTTTTGTTTTTCGTTTTTGGCTGAGTGGGGAAGGATTGGAGAAGAGAACGGGACACGCGCAAGGAGAACTTTCGTCACTGAAACAGAAAATAAAATCACATATTGAGAGACAAGTAGTAAGAAATCTAATGTTCCATTCAACCAACAGTAGAATTAAACATTCAAATAACCAAAAGGAATTAGCTTGTTCGACAACCACCTTACAACTCCTAAAAGAACAAGTGTAATCGGCAAAGAGATAAACCCATCTAGATGCTCTTACTGGGTGCAGGGAAACCAGATTCAAACGAAAAAAATAGAGCGTATTTTGAAGCATAAACTTCTGCTCATAACACCATAAAGAACAACTTCGTTTTCTTCTTCTATTCCTCCGTTTTGTGACCAACCAGACAGGCGAAGAAGCACAATTTTTGAACATTAAAAGCAGGAAACTACAATGCAATTAGTTAAGAAACAAAACCCCATATCGAAACCCAAGAAGATGTTTATGCATCTGGTCAACAAAATTCATAGAGGAAAAAAGCCCCAATTTCAAAATTTTACCCGCAGCATAATCAGCATGTTGATCATGGAATTGGGCTCTACTTCTCGGTCATCTTACATGGTTTGTAACACGAGAGGTAGCGAGAGAGAGAGAGAGAGAGAGAGACTTACGAAGAGCGAAACGCGTTGTTTTGAATATTATGAAGATCTCTGTGTCGGAGGAGAAAAAGGGAGAAGAGGGGTTGCGTGTGGGCTCGCACATGCTATTATTGCTGCTTACGGCAGCTACGTGTAGCAGTTGGAAAGAGTTGCAAAATTACGCGGCCTTTTTCTGCTCTGTTTCGGTGGACTGGCGGCACATTGGGATTCATAGTCCTGCGAAGTTAGCTGCCAGTGGTTGTCCTTCGAGGAACGTTGAATTGAATGTTTTTTTTTTTAAGATTTACATCTTCTATTTTTATTTACATGTTAAAGATATATGTATTTTAATATAATAATTTATTATCTTTTTTAAAAATATCAATTCATTTTAACCATTCCTATACGTATATCAATAAAACTTTAACTTCACTTAAATAGTAATAAATTTCTTACCGACCAACGTCACACAGGTTTCTGTTCTGTTTCAGTGGACTGACGGCGCATTAGTTCGAAACATGGACAGGCACCGACCAAACCAAATGAGAACACGGACGCACCGTATGCTAGCACGCTCTATATATAAATCTAAATATTATGTCATTTTTATAAGCAATTTTCTTTCGTTTTATTTTTCCTTTACTTTTGAATTTCTTGATAAATTATAGTTTTGGCCTAAAAGATAAATCTGAGTGCGATAGAATCAGTAGACTATTACACATTATGGCAAACTTATACGAGCTAGCTCAAATCATTCTTTTTGCAGCAAATGCCTAAGTGGTTAAGTTTTTGACTTATGCATACTTAGAAATTCGTTTATTTTGCATTTTTATGTATTTAATATTTTCTTTTAATTTAGTTAAAGACCTAAGTGGTTTAAGGATTTGACACAACTTTTCCCTCCTAACTATTTATTGCTCATTAAAAATGAAGAACATACATAAGCGCTTGCCAATCATGGTGGGAAATAAAAGTAAAAAATATATATATAATTTTTTACCCATTAATTATTAGAGTATGACATAGGGATGTTCACCGGTATCGGCGGTGGGCTGGTTAACCGGCACCGCTCCTCGCTTAGTAGCGGGGACGGTGGCAGTTGCTATTTTCACCAAGTAGCGGTGAAAATAGCGGTGACGGTTCACCACCAGAACCGATTTTTATTTTTTTAGTTACACGATGTCGTTTTAGCCGTAGGGTTTTTTCATTTTTTGGCTTCCCCCGACCCCCTGGCACTTCGTGTCTTCGCCCCTATTTGTGTGACTGCGTCTTTGCCTGCCCTACCTCCCCGAGACCTCAGCTCTCCCCAGTCCTGACGCCCCTCCAGCCCAGTGCACCTCGTTGTCTGCCACCGCACTCCTCGCCGTCAGTTGTCTACCACCGTCGATCTCAGCCTCGGTGTCTCACGGTAACTCTCTTTCATTTTCTCAATTTCTCTTGCTACTCTCTCTCTCTCTCTCTCGCGTTCAGCCTCGGTGTCTCGCGATTCAATTTCTCTTGCTACTCCCTCTCAAGCTCTCAATCTCGTTCGAATCTCATCTCTCTCAATCGCGTTCAGCCTCGGGCTCAGGCTCACTGACTCACTTGACTCGGTAAGTCCACACTCCAAAGATTCTCTCTCTCTCTCTCTCTCTCTTTACCTAGTTTCAATAGCTTGTATGTATACCGTAGGTTTCAGTGGGTTATTTAAAATTCCATTGTATGTATACAAATTCCCATAACTTCCATTGTTGAACATATTAAAATTTCATTGTATGTATACCATAGGTTTTAGTGGGTTATTTAACAAAGCTTTGTTGAAAGCACTAGCAATGAATTAGTTGAAACTGTGGTATCGGGTATCTCTTTCTATCTCATTCCTATATAAACTTCAATTACTTAAATTGCTTTAGGGTTTGTGAAACTGTTGTCTGTTGGAAGATGGTCTTGAATACTTGTGGTTTGTGAATCTGTTGGAGGATGAGATTTAAATTGGTTTGGATGCTTGTGGTTTGTGAAATTTTTCTTTAGTTAAATTTTGAAATTTAATACTCAATATAATGTAATCATTATAATTTGATGCTTTTATTTCTTAATTATGTAGATATATCGACTTTGACGACGAAGATCAAGATGGAGTAGGACGCATGTTGCACTTGACCCACCTTTTAGTCCTTTTTATGCTATTTTATTTGAACAATGTTTATTTGATGTATCATGTATGTATAATATTGTATTTTAGTAATTCTATAGTGTTGTCTTGTATTATGTATTGTTGTAGTTTGATTAATTTGTAACTTGTTAGTGAAAATTAAAATTCTGTTTTAGTGTTTTAATTGAGAATGATCAAATATTGGATTTGATCATTCTAAAAAAATGGGGCATATAGAAAAAAGCCATATGATAAGAATCTCCATGATTAAACTTAATTATGTCATGGGGATCAATAATATGACCTACATGTTTAGATACAATTTCACTATATTCCTTTTTTAAAAATTTCATTATTTTTTTTAGAACTAACAGAGGGAGGAAAAAACATTCACTTCGCATATGGTAGTCTGTAGTCATCTTTTTGTGAATATGAACCATGCCATTAGCCATTGTTGCCATTAAGTTCAAAATGCAATGCAAGTAAAAAAACATAAACAGAACGTGGTCCAAAATGACCCAAAAAAGGGGTCAAAATGACCCAAAAAAGTGATCAAAATAGCGCAAAAAGTCCAAAAAGGGCCCAAAATTGGGGGCCCAGCAGGGATGGCGGTTCATCGCCACTGCCACCAATGTTACCGCTACCGCTGGGCTAGGTTATATACTTATATGTTACCACCGGTGCCGGTGTCGATGGTAACATATGCATCACCACCATTAGCGGTGACGGTGGCGGTGGGTGGCATAACCGCCACCGCTAATGCACACCTGACACATTACACATGAATTATTGATTTTGTGAGGTTTATCAACTACTGTTTTTATACATTTTGTATCCCACCATTAATTTGGATAATAGGTAATATTTTTATTCAATCACTTTACTTTCACAAAATATAATTACAAAAATTAATATGAATCACATTGCAAGAAGTGTCGGAAACCGAGAAAATGTATTTAATCCTAGAAGAATGTAACGAGGCCGCGCTTCAAAAAAGTTTAGATGCCGGCCCATGCACGAAAGGCTTTTGGGAAAGACTCGCCGTCACTAAGCACAGCACCGGTCAAGGGAATAAAACGACATATATTGGGCCTGTTTACTTACATGACGACTACCGTAAGCCCAATGGGCCCATCAATCCTTCGTCCAGATTTCTTTTTTGATTTTTTCTAAATTGTTCTTATCATTTTCCTTCTCCTATGATTTTCAGAGATGTATCCCGAACTGGCTCCCAAAAGCAAAAGCCCTACTCGGTAAACCCTAATCGAACTTGCACTGAGTTTTTCGAATCCAGTGCAAGCTCTCGAACTCTGTCTTCACGACGCAATGTCAATCGGAAAGGATTTGTATCCGTCGCAGGAGGATCTGCTCTACGAAGAAGAGGTCCTCCGTAACCCATTCAGCCTCAAGCTGTGGTGGCGCTACCTGATCGCTCGGTCCGAAGCCCCGTTCAAGAAGCGATTCGTAATCTATGAGCGGTCCCTCAAGGCCCTCCCCGGCAGCTACAAGCTCTGGCACGCCTATCTCCGCGAACGCCTTGACCTCGTTCGCAACCTCCCCATCACTCACTCCCAGTATGATGCCTTAAACAACACCTTCGAACGCGCCCTCGTCACCATGCACAAGATGCCACGTATTTGGATCATGTACCTGCAAACGCTGACCGACCAGAAATTGCTCGCCCGTACTCGCCACACCTTCGACAGAGCACTGTGCGCGCTCCCCGTGACACAGCACGACCGCATTTGGGAGCCCTACCTCGTGTTCGTGAGCCAAAAGGGTGTCCCCATCGAGACCTCGCTTAGGGTCTACCGCAGGTACTTGAAATACGACCCTAGCCACATTGAAGATTTCATTGAATTTTTGGTTAATTCGGGTCTTTGGCAAGAGGCGTCGGAGAGGTTAGCTTCGGTGTTGAACGACGATGGGTTTTTTTCAATAAAGGGGAAGACGAAGCATAGGTTGTGGTTGGAGTTGTGTGATTTGCTTACTAGGCATGCCACTGAGGTCTCTGGGTTGAATGTGGATGCCATAATTAGGGGCGGAATTAGGAAGTTCACAGATGAGGTTGGGCGGTTGTGGACCTCCCTTGCCGAGTATTACATTAGGAGGAATTTGCATGAGAAGGCAAGGGATATATTCGAGGAGGGTATAATGACTGTGGTTACAGTGAGGGATTTTAGTGTGATTTTCGATTCATATTCACAGTTTGAGGAGAGTATGCTTGCTCATAAGATGGAGAATATGAGTTCAAGCGATGAGGAGGACGAGATTGAAGAAGAAAATGCTGGGGATGATGAAGATGTTCGGTTGGAGGTGGATTTATCAGTGGCCAAGCTTGAGAGAAAGATGCTTAATGGGTTCTGGTTGCATGATGTTAAGGATTTAGATTTAAGGATTGCTCGATTAGAGTACCTCATAAATAGAAGACCTGAATTGGCTAATAGTGTACTGTTGAGGCAGAATCCACATAATGTGGAACAGTGGCACCGAAGGGTGAAGCTGTTTGAGGGTAACCCCACGAAGCAGATATTGACTTACACTGAGGCAGTAAGGACGATTGATCCAATGAAAGCTGTGGGGAAGCCTCATACACTGTGGGTTAATTTTGCCAGGCTGTATGAAAACCACAAAGATATTGCCAATGCAAGAGTTATATTGGATAAGGCTGTGCAAGTGAACTACAAGACTGTGGATCATCTGGCTACTTTGTATTGTGAATGGGCAGAAATGGAACTGAGGCATAAGAATTTCAAAGGAGCACTGGATTTAATGAGGCGGGCTACAGCAGAGCCGTCAGTGGAGGTCAAACGAAAAGGTAAGACTAACCCTTCCTCATTTGCTGTTTCTTTCCTTATACTAGTGTATTGTAGTTCTCCCAATTCATGAGTCTTAGATTATGAATGGTTGTATTAAATGTTTGAATTCGTAAAAGTCTTAAATCATTTAGACCATTTACTGTACACAACGTCTGACATTAATTTTTGAGCAGCATTGCTTACTTTGATGTCAGGTCATGGGCGTATCTTGGTAAACCTGATATACTTGTTTACAACTAAAAACTGAAACAATGCGGCCCTTTACTCATGGCTGAAAAAACTAAATACTCCGTATCTGAATACTCCCAAGCAATGTTTTTCACTGTAAAATACTTGCTGACTAGTGATATAAAACCAAGATTGGCCAATAGGAGTTCCCTTGAGAATGCTTTAAAATAAAGCAGAGCGATTTCTTTGCAGAAAATGGTGTCTGATCCCAGGAGCAAGTTCGGGACTAGGAACGTCCATCTTACTAGATTTGGAAATATCCTGTCTTATTCTTCAACTTTGGCATAGCACAGCAGACCATTACCACAAAATTATTTTTAGTTCAATTTTTCCCTTTTTAACTAGGGAACCTTCAAATCTCTTTTTCATTCCTCATCTGGGACATTTCAATTTGGGAATTTTTTGTATGGTACCATTGTAAAGGGTCGTAATGTCACTTGAATTACTACAAAACAGGATGGTTGGGCATCAACTTCGTCAATTTGGACCTACTGTTTGTGCTAATTTAATGTTGTATGTTAAGTATTTCCCTTTCCAGAAACAGAGGAGGGAGTGGAAAAGTAGAGGCAATAGTTTGGGTTTTGAACGACTCTACTGTGTAAAACGTTTTGCATTATTTGTTGGAGACGTTGTCCAGCACTTTCAATGATTGAGTTTTGAGAGTGAGAAAGAGAGAGATTCTTATTCATAGCTCACTGTAGCTTATTGTGAAAGCATACCTGACATTTGAGGCCTTCTGTTTTTGCTTGCAGTGGCTGCTGATGGGAATGAACCAGTTCAGATGAAGCTTTATAAGTCCTTGAGACTTTGGACCTTCTATGTTGATTTAGAAGAGAGCCTGGGTAACTTGGAATCTACACGAGCTGTGTATGAGCGCATATTGGATCTAAGAATAGCCACACCGCAAATTATCCTCAACTATGCATTTCTGCTGGAAGTATGGGCATTAGTCAATTCCTTCTGCTCATATGTTCCCTAGGTTTGTACTTATATTGGTTTCAATTGATTGACAAACGTTTACTGGTTTGACTTGTGCAGGAACATAAATACTTTGAAGATGCATTCAAAGTTTATGAAAGAGGGGTCAAGATTTTCAAGTATCCGCATGTCAAAGACATATGGGTTACATATCTCTCAAAATTCGTAAAGAGATATGGAAAGACAAAACTGGAGCGGGCAAGAGAGCTATTTGAGCATGCTGTTGAAATGGTATGAACCTATTATCTGTTTAGTTCAGTTTCAATCTTATGAATTTTAGTACTAGGGTGTTCCTATTGTTACTTGTAACAATCAAATGCCTATGGGGTTTTGCTGTCTGAACTGCATTTATGATTGTCTCTGGAATTGGTCCATCTATAGCCAAATCCTTTGTCTGTAATCCTGTGGTATGTGAGTAGAGATCATCAGGTTGTTTATCTTCGTGGAGGTCATGTTATCCATATTTTCAAAATGAACGTGAGACAATTTTCTTCTGGTTTTAATGAGCATTGTGACTGTCACCATGCATGTGATTGAAGTTCAACATTGTTCCTGTATGCAACATTACTCTGCAGTTTTGCGACTATGTATGTCTATCACCAGATGAATGAGAACCATGGAATGTGATTAGTGCAGTTGGTGGTGGGCTGAGTCGACTGTGAGTTCTATGGTGGGAGCAGCATAAGTTGGATTGATGGTGATGTCAAAATTAGTTATGGTTTTGTGGTCTTAAAGGTTCTTAGACTTCTTGGATGGATTTCTTTTAAGGAGCATAAGCCTTATAACATTGAGATGCTCTATTGAAAGCATTACTAGTTTTGAGCTGAGTGAGTGAGTTAAGTTGGTTCATTGAGGTTGCGTTTGCACTCTAAAATTTTACCTTTCTTAAAATTTTAACACAATAAAAAATTACAAGATAATCTCTCTCTCCCCATCACATCATTACTTTTTACTATAATAAATATTAAAAATCATCTCTCTTCACTTTTTCACCAAATCCAATACCCTAAAATTTTAAACTCCCCAAAATTTTAACACTCAAACACAACCTGAGTGACTGAGGATCCATCCAGAGTAAAACTGGTGTTACCTTAGGTTGATGTAATACAACTTTTTTATTGAGGAATTGGTTAAATCTAGATTATCTAGTGTTTACTCTTTCCGTTTTGGAATTTTCATCCTTGTTCTCCACTGTCATGTCTCTTTTTTTATATGCACTTGGGACTGAATTTAAAAGTTTTCAAGTTGAATTATGGTAAAATGTGCCGCCTTACAACTAGTGTAGTCGGATACTGACCTTCATCATGTTCTTTCTTATTCATATCAGGCTCCTGCTGATGCAGTAAAACCTTTGTATCTTCAATATGCAAAGCTGGAGGAGGATTATGGCCTGGCAAAGCGAGCTATGAAGGTCTATGATCAAGCAACTAAGGCTGTTCCAAACCACGAGAAATTGAGCATGTATGAAATTTACATTGCTCGAGCTGCGGAGATATTTGGTGTCCCAAAAACAAGGGAAATATACGAGCAAGCAATAGAGTCTGGTCTTCCAGACAAAGATGTGAAGACCATGTGCTTGAAGTATGCTGACCTTGAGAAAAGCTTAGGAGAAATTGACCGTGCTCGTGGAATATTTGTATTTGCATCCCAATTTGCAGATCCGCGATCTGACGGGGACTTCTGGAATAAATGGCATGAGTTTGAGGTGCAGCATGGAAATGAAGATACCTTCCGAGAAATGCTTCGTATTAAAAGGAGTGTTTCTGCTAGCTATAGTCAGGTAAGAGGTTTGATTTCTATTGCCATTTTACCTGCAGTAGGGGCTTCAAAATTCGCAACCGCTGGTAATACATGCACTTCTATTCACACCACTCGCTGGGGAAATTTTCTTCCACAATAATCTTCCCATGAACACATATCACACTGGTGTGCCAGGAAATGGGAAGCAGCTATTTGTGCTTTTATTCTCGTGTTTATACATTTGATCTGCACTCCTTTTCAAAACATCATTACGAGTGGAAAAAAAGGGGAAGCAGAAGATAGGGAGTATGACGGACAGGAGACATGTTTAATTCACCCAAAAATACTTGATTTTTCAATTTCTCACCTTTATTTTTTGCTGCAGACACACTTCATCCTGCCTGAGTACTTGATGCAAAAGGATCAGAGATTGAACATTGATGAAGCAAGGGACAAGTTGAAAGAAGCTGGGATTGCGGAAGATGAAATGGCTGCTCTCGAGAGGCAGTTAGCTCCTGCGACCACTGCTGCTAAAGATAGCGGCAGAAAAGTGGGCTTTGTTAGTGCCGGTGTCGAATCACAGCCGGCTGGAGCAAATCATGAAGACATCGAGCTACCAGAAGAAAGTGATTCAGACGAGGATGATAAAGTGGAAATCGCCCAAAAAGATGTCCCAGCAGCAGTTTTCGGAGGTTTGGTTCGTAAGGCAGACACGCTTGAGGAATATGTGGAAGAGCAAACCGTCACGGCCTCTAAAGACAAGGACGGGGATAGTCGCTTAGGTGCCCTGGAGAGAATTAAGAGGCTAAAGAGAGCGTGATGGGTGGGTGGTGTATTTGTGGGTTGTAGTTACAGGAGGAGGTGTAAACATAATGTATGAGTTGAAGTTCTTTGGATTTTGTAGATTGATTTCTTGGTGAAATTCATAAAGAATTTGTCCATTCTTCATTTAAAGGACACATTTTCTGGATCTTAGCCATTTGCAAGCACCAGGAAAATTGAGAACAATGACCTTCTCGGCAGAGAAAATAAAGACTTGGGAAAATAATACACACCAATCATTCATGTATACCTACAAAGAAGACATTGCAAGTCTGTTGCTTCACATTTCAATATTGGCAAGCTTAACCCAATCTGTATGATGAAATCCAACCCAACACAAGAAAATCTCAAAACCGGAAGTGTAAGTATCAAACTTCTTTACAAAATCAACTTGGGCATTGAACATGAAAAGGAAAAAAATGAAACAAAAGGTGAACTTCTATTCATTAATAGCAGCTTCTACTGTTGGGTTAATGGCTACCAGGTTGATCATATCCGCGTATTGATTCAACGACTCCTGCCTCTGCAACCGCATTTCCTCGTTGAACTTCTTAATAAACGCCTCCACTCGCCGGTTCAACTCGTCCTGACTCAGCGACGGCTCTTTCCGAAGCTTCGCTGACCCAGGCGACGAAGTTGGCTGGTTGGTTCGGTCCTTGAACGTCTCCGATTTCTTCACCGGTGACGGCTCAAGCGAGTCCACGTTGATCTCACGGCCGTGATTCTCCCAAGTCTCGCTCTTCTTCATGTGCCTGCTCAGCGTCATCCAGTGGCGGAGCCAGAAACCCAACTAATGGGGGGCAAACTTTTAAAGAAAAATGACAAAAAAAAATTTTTACTACTTAATGCAAAAAAATGTCTTAAGAGTATAAATAAAAAAAATTAAGGACTAAAAACACTAAAAATATTGAAATACACGTACCGTACTATTTGCTGATACTGAGAGGTGAAATTAAAGATTAAATTCTTGTTGTTCAAGACACTAATAGAGCATCAACTAATCACACAAACAAAAGTATTTATATATATATATATATATATATATTATTTGTAAAACAAAACACATAAATGAAATAAAGTATTTTCAGCAATATAACTTTTTACTTCTATGAATGAAGTACTTATTTTTGTTGCCAGAAAGGATGTGCCCTATGCTCAATAAGTCCTGCTGAATTTGTTGGGATCTGTAAAAAGAAAACATTACACATAAATGAGAAAAATAAACAATTACTGTATTTCTATTATTCTTGAAAGAAACAATAGCAAATCGAAGCATATTGGAAAAAGAAGCCAAATTGTCCAAAGTTCAAAAAGAATCCAGGTTCCAATGGCATAAAAATACTTCTCACCCTTGCTATAGTTTTTTTAGTGTGACAGTACTATTGAACACGGGCTTCTCAAGAGTGGAATCTCTATCAACAATAAAATAACCCGAAATTGCAAGGAGAAAATACATACTTGGTAAATGATAATAGAAAAAAAAATTGGACAAAAAGTTCAATCTTAACATTCAAATAACTATTCTACTCCCCTTACAAAATGAGAAAATAGAAAAATCGTAGTTCAAAGTGCCCATTACCTGACTAAATTAATGACTAAAATTTTGAAGAAATAGATTTATAACTTGATCCAAACGTCACAAATTACAATGGAAAAGAAGTTTCACCTTTAGAGAAAGACAATTAAAAACAAGTTAATCTCATGGGCTATGAAAAAGCAGACCTAAACAAACAAAAGATAGATGAAAATGAGTCTTACTTCAACTTTGGATTTTCATAAATTGTGGAGAAGTCAGACATATAAAATTAGATGATGATAGTGACAATAAAATGATATAACCAATGATTTTCTAGTAAGTAAAGATGGACACGCAAGTACGCAACACACTTGAATAATTGAATTATCACTTATCCAATAAGAGCACACCACCCCCTTTCTCAGTATTTGCGATATCCAAATTCTCAACCAAGTCCAACATAAAAGACAAAAGAAAAAAAAAAACAGTACTAGAATAGTGAAATCATTTATTTCAATTATTACAACACACAACGATTATCAGGAATCAGGAGAAGTATATGAAATATTCGTCGCAAAATTCACGACAACGTCGACAAGTTAGTATAGGATTTCAAATTTTGACATAAATAAATATCTCTCTGCTTATTCTTTTAATTTGATTTTGAGGTATTGGGCTGCTTGGGTTTTAAGGGGGGCGGGCTGATTCATCTAGGCAGGCAAGGGGGCAAACATAATTTTTATTTGGCCAAGGGGGGCAAACCTAATAAAAAATAAAATAAAATAAAATAAATACATGTAAAACAAATTTTTGGGGGGAGCCAACCGGGGCAATGGCCCCGGTTCGCCCCCCCTCCCTCCGCCGATGGCGGCATCGCACACCCTTCCGTAATCGCTTTCCACGTGTTCTCCATTGTCTCGTGCCGCTTTGGCATGGCTACTCTCAATGCCCTTCTACCTGAAATATTTCCCGGCAAATTGAACATCAATGATTATTTTTACAACTCATTTGGAATTTTCTCGTTTTCACGCACTATAAACAAAAAAAGTATACATGCTCGGTCGTTAAAAACGTTGTCATTTGGCCTGGAAATTTCGATGCCAGGAGTAACGTGAATAACATGTGTATCACCGAAAAATGAGAAAATCTGAAGACTCCGCCTGAGATTTCTCATCGGCGCCGACGAAAAAGTTTTAAATATGAAACTTTTCTACTTGTCGGATTCAGTCCAGACCCGATCATACGGCTCATGTGCGCACGTTTAGCTGGAGTGGTCGGACCACTACAATTTAAGTCCGACCACTACATCTAAACGAGTGCACGGGAGATTCAATCCACTACAATAGTGGTTGGACTTAAATTGTAGTGGTCCGACTACTCCAGTTAAACGCGTGCACGAGAGCCGTCTAATCAGGTCTAGATTCAATCCATTCGTCCGACCGCTACAGCTAAACGAGTATGGTCCAGACCCTTTTCTACTAACGTTAAGATACAACCGTTAGCATATAGTAAGAAACTTCCGAGACTAGAAAAAACAGTAATACCATCGGGCCTGGATTTAACAGGTTTCCGGTGATCGAACCTCGCAGAAACTGGAGGTTTCTCCGCTGGGAAAAGAAACTCCGATGGAATCTCGGTGGAGTCCATTCTCGTCGGCTGGGTCCACGCAGATCTCGAGCCCGCAAGCTCTTCGTCGCAATCCTCTGCAGAGCCATTCACCACCACCAACACATCCTTCGTCACCTCCGAAGCCATTTCCAGAGCCTCTTCTCTCTGCTCGTGAGCCACCGTCGGCTCCAAAACGCTAAACTCCGACAAGATCTCCTCTGGAGCCTCCACAGGAGGCATTGGATCATGCTGGAGGTCTCGCTCGGATCTGTGGTGGAACCGCGAAGAGGCGACGATGCCGATGATGATCCCGTTGATGATAAGGTAGAGGTACGGGGGCTTGAGCCAGGAGAGAAGCGAGGCCCACAAGAGAGGCACTTGAGAGGCGGAGAATTCCAACGCCAATGGCACATAGAGCTTCAAAGCCAAACCCACGAACACCACACTCGTCGAAACGAGCAGTGCTTTCAGGGACAGCAACCACGCCATGGTGATTGGTGATAGAAAGTAGGAGGAGCTAGAAGACTGTGAGTGTCCTCGAAATTAGGAGAGCGAAAGTGCGATGAAAGAGTAGTTAGTTGAACGGAAGAAATATATATAGACAAAGGAGCAGCGACGCGAGTTGTGGTGAAATTTGAGACGTTGGATATAAGGGAGCGAGGGAGGGACAGTTGAGATGGGTGAGGTAGGGGTGGCGTGTGTATGGGTTGGCCTACTTTTAGAATATCCGTGGTGGCCCACCTCTAAAAAGATAAAAATTTAAATATCAATCTAAAGCGATAAAAAATAAGAATTTTTTAATCTCCTCAGATAGAAGTCTGGTGGGCCAGTCTGAGTACTTTGACTCTCGCTTATTTTCCAATTTCCACGAGAGGCGACACAAACGGAAACAGGAACTCACGTTAGCTGAAGTACAGAGATGTTTACCTTCCTTTTCATTTAACTTTCTCGTAGGCCAGGCCAAGTAGGGGATCAGACACATGGAAAAGCTCCAAGAACTTTCTGTCCTACTGCTCTAATCTTTCCTCTGAAATGTAAATTTCGTTTTTTTTTTTAATTTCAGGCATTAAGGAATCCAATTGCATATAAATTGGCTTTTCTGGAGTCGGGATATGGGTTGAATACCCCACTCCCAACGGTCAAATAATGGACCGTTTATCGCGGAGGATGCACTAAAGATCCTAAGCTCTGGCCTCTGGTCTAATGGCTGCGGGAAGGTTCGGCACTAGCGTGCGCCTCCACACTAGCGTGCCCAACCAACAACTTCGGGGGCGCACCCCTTGACCGACCACGGATCCTGCTTTCTTCTTTCTGGCTATGCCCCCACCGAGAGCCTGCCTGCCCAAGTACCTTTAGAGTAGAGAACAGAGATTAGTTCAAAAGAACTTTTCTGGCTCTCCATTACCTTTTATTTTTATTTCTCTTTAGATATATCCTAGCTAGCAACTCAATGGCCTTTGTGACTATTTTCTCATTATTTTTAATTGAGCGAGAAATATTATAAATTTTTTTAAATTACAGTTTTAATTTTTATTAAAATCTTAAAACATGATTTAATTTTTAGATTTGACTTATTATTGTCTGATTTTAAATCAATTAGCTTGTAAAATCACTTATTTCATTAAAATATTTTAATTTTCTAATAAAAAGTCTTGTCCCAAGCCATACGTTTGCATGTTATTGGCTACGAAGCGTAACGTACTGATGGTGACACACACTGACCCAAATCCAGACTTTGATGCGCTCTTGGTCTTCTCAAGCTGTTATGTATTTTCTCTCCAAATGGATGACGAATAGCAGAACACAGACATGCAAGACAAAAGAAAATCTCTGCATTCGGCTCTGTTAAGGATGTACTGTACTGGTTAGCTCGTATCGGACCAATGGCGGATAACCTAAACCGTAGAGGAGATCGATAACGCGCTTATGGCTCTCGGTAAAACAGGATAAGGTTGAGTGAATTGAAACCCAAAAGGAAGATCATATGAAAAGTAATTTCGGAAGAATTAATTGTCTAAAAGTTTTAGAAACAAAAGTGGCGAAAATTTATTATGGGTACCGCGATATTATGTTAACTTCAGATGATAGATAAGGTGGATGGAGACTGATGATCTTTTATTACGTAAGAAGGCATCTAATAATCATGCGGGTGAAAAAAAAGTGTGGCAGTTTGGCCCTATGTGCGAGCTAGCTTAGAAAAGATCAAACTGCTTGACGGGCCATCCACTCCATTGTATTCAGTAGGTGTGGGCATTGAAGTCCAACCAAAACCTCATCCAAGTACGCTGTATTATGTATACATCCCAACAAGAAGATTAAGGTAGGCCAAACCGATAGAGCATTGAATTGTCGTCAGTTGGGTGGCGAAATATATTGGATAATATTGGTCAGGCAGCCCCACCATAACAAGGATAGGCAGTTAGCGTCGGTAGCTCCAGTTTTGTGTAGGAAAAGTGGGGGGATTTTCCTTTGTTAAACATTGCAGATTAGAAGAGATAATATTGCACAAGCTCTCGAAAAAGATGGTTCGGTTACTTTCAGAACCACCGAACCATTATCCAGAAAGCTAAAAAGTGGTCAGCTATAACTTAAGCTACTGCGCGCGTACTCAGCTACCAAGAGCCTTTCTTCTTAAGTAACCGATCCAACCCAGTAGTTTACCAAAACGGTAAGCACATGTGAACGATGTAAAGATACCATTTCTAGTTTACGAAACCTTCGTTATTTACTGCATGTTATTGCACGTACATAACTTTTAAATCTGCGGTCGGTGGTGGGAGCAGAAAGTCAACCAGCTGGACCGTGCCGATTAGTCAGGGAGCAGCTAGAGTGAGAGCATATGCATGGAGGACGAGATCGAAAGAGGAACGGGGTATGGTGCTGGCCTCTAGTGGACGTCTGTGATCAAATTTTAAAGATTCAAGGGTGCTGTTAGTGCTACGTCAATTAATGAAGGTTGACCCGCGGGTTGACTTATTTTTTTACTGACCTGCGAATGAGATTCGGTCGACCGCTACATGAACATGTCGATAACTATATTAACAGATCGATATGAACCATACCGCTACATGAAACATTCAACCGAATCTCATTCGCAAGTCAGCAATAAAATGGATCAACCCGCGAGTCAATCTTCATTAACTGACATGGCACTACCAGCACTGTTCAAGTCAAAGAGCAGTTAAGTGGGAAGCCGTTTCTCAGGGCCCCATGCCGTCTTTAAAAAAAGTGAAACAAGCTGTAAAGAATCCAAACGGCCGGGTTGTCAGCACCTTCCATTTCTCAGGTGACCACCATATGTGAAAACTTGCATGGGAGCCCGGCGAGTCTTGTTTCTTTATATATGGAATATTCCTGTCTGAGTGTCTGGACAATTTCTTCTTTTGTCGTATATATATCCTGTGCAAATTACCGTAAGTGGGCCTGTCAAGCAAATCTGTAACGCAGATATAGCGGATAGAACATAACTCTCAACGTTTTCCTTCCCTTTTCCGTAATTAGAAACAAGTACTGTATCTCTCGAATAGAAGGGAAGTATTCGGCCTTGTTCCGGGAAATTTACCATGCCAAATGTTGGTATATATATTATTTGCAATTGGGCAGCTACTCAATGAAAGCTTTCAATTCGACTTTGTCCTGCGTGTAAGGAGGAGCCAAAATATGGTCGGTTCAGAAAAGACCTGCAGAAAGGATCAAGACTTTTCTGTACAAGATAAAGTCTTAAATCCCAGGAAACACGAAACCACATGGTACACGTCCATGTCGTTGCGAATAAATTAGTGCAGCAGTTCATGACTAAAGAATGGAACATGAAAGACTTTAGTAGTGACATATACGTAGCTATTCGAAAAGGAAACCTAAGAAAATTTGACACTGATCTAATTAGTAGGGATTATATAATCTAGGAATATGCATGCATGGGACTGAGAAAATTCGAAGAAGCAGGATCTATATTTCTGTCCTTAACTCTTAAGGAATGAGGTGCAGCCTTAAAAGAATATTTATGTCAGATATAGTGGAAAGATTATATTATGAACATGTAATAAGATACCAAGTAAATATATATATATATATATATAAAAGAAGGAATACAATTAAAGAAGGCGGCCCAATTAATTTGCTTTTTTTCTCAACTTAACAATCTGTACGTATTCTGTTAATTCAACCAGTAATTACGCACATATCATCTAATTAAAACACGCAATTAATTTACATATCATATCAATTATTATCACGAAGAAGAACGTGCAAGCTAAGCAAGTAACAGGTGATGATTCCTTAGCTGAAGCAGTGTCGGTTCGAGGCATCTTAGTGAAGGGATTACGAAATTTTGATGAGTTAACATAATAATAGTGGCCAAGAACGCGTAGATCGATTACCAGTGCCGCCAACAGGAAGTACTGTTGTGGATAAGGTAACACCGTTGTGGTTTTCAGACTTTTAAGTCAAAGTCTATCAGTCCATTTCCGTTTCTTACCACCGCCCAATGCCCAAGTGGACTGCCAAAAGGTTGAGTGATCAGCCGTTGATCTATCCCAATGTTCCTAGTAGATCCCCTCGCCTCAATTTATCCCTCTCAGCACGCAGCGTTTCTATTTACAACGACCGGTAGTTTTATGAGTTTTCTCTTCTGAACTTCCCATTCTCTTTTCTTGGTTGGGGGGGTATGATTTTCCTATCATCCCAAACAGGCAGCATAATTGCAATGGAGATTTTCTGTGAGCATATTTTTCCCACAAAATTGGAGGGTTCTGGGTGGGTCTATTCGAGAACTTTTTTTTTCCCGCTCCTTATCATTTCCTATACGCAGGAGAGGATGGAACGGATCTTCAAAATTTGCAACAGAATTCCTGAATTTTTTTTCGATTTTTCTATCGACATAAGCAAAAAAAAACAACCTATTTGAATAGGAAAAGGGATTTAAAAGGGCAGAAATTTTATTTAATAGTTTTTTTTTTTGCTGAGTATTTAATAGGGAGGTAAATTCAACAAAATAGGTGCAGAACACAACAGGCTTTAAAGATCGGCTACTATAGATAGGGAGAGGACAAACGGCCCATTATAACAGAGATAAAGGACCAAAGGACAACAACCAAACGGCCCAACAACTAATCCCAGAGAAAATTCTTCAATGTTCAAATCCCAAACTACTATATTTTTACTATCTAAATTTTTGGTGAGCAGCTTCTTCCCAAACAAGAAACTACTTAAATCATAGTTTGCTTTTAATAACTTTTTGAGCCCAAGTGTTCCTGTGTTGCCTTCTTATAGGGAAAAGGTATCTATATACCAAGCTCTTATCAACCACAGCAGGTATCAAGAGGCAAAATTATAAGCAAGATAGGGAACCCAAACTTTATTACACCACCATAGTAACAGAGACAAATGAATCGCCAACAAAGAGCTTCCTGCTTCAATTGCTTCCTCTTAAGTTAACTAAACTATTTTGTGTAAACTGTATATTTTGTACCCACGACTTCAGCAATTGCTCACTGTTTTGTAAACATCCCTTGCAGCAACGATCCCAAATCATAGTCTTTTCCTGATTGAGTTGGAGTGACTGAAGGTACCGGAGGTACAGAGGGAGGTTCAATTGCTCTAGTGCTTGTCACACCGTTGATTGGAGCTACGGGCCATACCATATACATGCTGTAACATATCTCGTTTAGATAATGCAAGGTACTCTTAGACTCGTACAACAATCAAGGTTGAAATTGTTATGTCGAATGATGTTAAACAAGGCACTGCTACTACAAACAACTTTTTATTGACCAAAGACATCAGAGTCTGCATTTTGATTGTCTATAAAAAAAAGACCAGAAGTTTATCTAAACCCGCATGTGTGTGCGGATGCATATGAAATACAAATATTTTCCAAATGAATATGCAAAACATATTAGCTGTACCTTGGTGGTACAGGAGCTGAATTCCATGCCTGGTGTATGTGTTGGAGGTTTCTCATCTGATTCAGGATAAAAACAAGGCAAAAGATGGAGTTATAATCTGAAAAAGAATCAGCTGAAAGATTTATGTCAACTAAACCTGCTTGACGCATGTAATGGCTAAAAACGAACAAAATAAAAACCTGCATATAATTTTGTGGAGCAGTTGCAGGCATCAACATTGCTGGAACTTGATGGCCTATGCTCCCCCAGTTCTGACTGGGTGTGATCATACAGTTGGAGCCAGGTTGGTGTAAAATGGCAGGATTCATTTGGGATCCACCCCTAGACTTTGCGGAAGCAGCCATGAGGAATGACTGTTGTTGGGCTTGCATTGGCAGACGTTGTGGATGGATTGAGGATGGTGGCACCATAGTGGACTGCATGACATCCAGATCTGACATGGTTAGAGGAGCATACACATTCTTTAAGTATAGAAGAAGAGTATTTAGAAACAATAAACAGAATCCCGTTAAGGAAACAATTCAGTCAACTCCCCCTTTCCTTTTTCTACACGAAGAATTATCCTATAAATTGTAGATGAAAAAATTTCACGTTCAAGGCACCCAGCAGAGAATGCTAACTTGAAACTTAACCCTGAACCCACTTACTACTGTCAAGACAACTATACAAACAAAAGAGAATTCATGCTCCAAATAGAACTTAAAAGTAGGATTATGAACCTCTGCCGAGTGAGACTCGTGCAGAAAGATCCCAATTACAATCGTCATTCATCAGAAGCTACATGAATCTTGTTATGCCCTGATTGTCCATTAAAACCTACTGTGGTTTCCCGAAGTATCTTGCAAGAAATACCTTTTCCAAGAGGTTCATAATATCAGTCTTAGAATCTTTCTGGGATGTTTCTGAGGAATTTGGAACCAATTGTGAAAGTTGGAAAAGATCTTGACAGTTGTATTCGGGTGGTATCTTCCTTTCAAATGTCTCTGATGGATCATCTTTATATGCTGTCAATTTTGCTTTGGCAGCTGGAAGTTCTGGAGGTTCAACTAAATAGTTACTTTGGAGTCAAATGACCTTAATTTAACAATTCTTACAGAAATTATGAAATTGGGAACTCTAAGTTTTCGAAAACACTAACAAACTGGCAAAATATAAAATAAAAATACTCCAGCAATACCAACATCAAATGAAAATACACTGGAAACTGGTCCCCATACTATCATTAGTAGAAGATGTCTCAGAGTCATTTTGCCCAGAATCCTTCGGGTAGAGCAAATTGAAAAGATCAGTTGCATAATCTACTTTGGGTGGTGTAACAACTGGGGTAGCAGGAGCTGCCTGTTTCGCCAATTCTGCCTTTGTGGCCACTGGTTCAAATTTCTGCATTCTTTTGTGTCGTTGGGGATCAGAAATGACCTGCATAGCAGCATCAAAGGTTCATCTGCATTTCAAATAGATTCTAAAGGAGAAAAATACCTTCGGAGGTGATAGTGCAAGAGTTAAATGACAAACACATATATTGGATGGATGCCCACAATAAGTAACAGAAGTAGGGAAATATCAAAACTTTGAACTTCCAAAAGCAGGTGAAATCTACTAAGTCTCTTCTTTCCTAAATTTTTTCATGCACACTCCTCAAATATGATATACTTCCCCAAGACTGAAACCAGTCAGAGAAAGGGGAAAAAACACTTGTTTAGGGGAAAGAAACAAAGCACTATGCAGACATTTTTTTTTATAGTGTTGCACCTTTAAGTTCAAAGCTCACCGAGACGTTCACCCGTAGTACAAATCAAATGCACCATGGAGAGAAGAATAGAATTCCCAATCCTCAGGCTATTCTTGAAGTGTCCTCAATGTAAATCATTCAAAATGTTGCTTTGACGGTGCCAAAAAATGTCAATACCCACAGTAGGTCCCACAGAAGTAGGGTCCCAGAAGGGTGATAGGCGTATAATTCCAACTTGCAACTTTTTAGCATCATTTTCACTAAAAACTTCCAGTTCCCAAATAACCTTTCTAAATCCCCAGTAGTTTCTTCTGATCTGATTGGTTTTACACATTCAGGTTATCATAAAGTTTTCCTTTCATATGAACCATTTTCCTTACTGATTCCAAGAGTTTCAATGTGTCATCCCCTTTTTAATTCCATCAGACAACATTTAACTCCATGCATGGTAAGATAAAATGAGCACAATATGGCTCCTGAGATTAATGTACTCCATTAACATACAATCTAATGCCAAAAATAGTACTAATAACAAGAGCAGAAATAATCTGTAAGTTCTAAATTTAAAGAAAACTTATACAACTTCCCCCTGATGTCATATGATTTTCTCATCCAAATGAAGAAGAGAATATAACAAACACAAACCTGGTGGGATACTTCAACAGGTGCTGGAACACTACTTCCTGAAAAATTTATCGTGTTATTTTTTCTGAGTGGATGAGAATCTTTCCTTTCCTCAGAAGAATACTCAATATGTTTTGTATGCCCTTGCCAACCACCACTTCCAGGTCGGCCTCTAAAAAGTGAACCCTTCTCTTCGCTCACCCCTGTTGATTTAGCTTTTGCATACTTAGGAACCCATCTTTTGTCTTGGTACCTAGAAAATAGCAGCATTCTTATGCCTAAACCCAGATTATACAATAAACAAGGACAAAAAGTAGGAGTGTGCCAAGCAAAACAATAACACTTCAGAGCAACAGCTTTGTGAAGTCATACTTTGAACGAATGAAATTTTCCATTCCAACTCTGTCATAATCAGGGGGCAAATCTGCTTCCCAATAGCTATTTGATTTTGCATTCCCCATAGCTGTTATCAATAAAAGACCAAAATAACTTCAGCATCCTGTATCTAAACCCATGGTGATTGGAATCCAATTATAAATAATCCTAAGCCAAAAAATAAGTGGTGCTTACACTGGACAAATGCAACCTGCTCTGGAAGCCATGTGTCCAGAGTTGCAGATCTCACCTGCATGAGATCATAAGAATTACATGTATACATGTCATATGCAAAGAATTCAGTGTATTATGATTAAATACTGATTTTAAAGAGAAAAGTATCATGGTGTATATTGGGAGAACTAGAAATGGGTAGAAACATAATAAGACAAATGGTATACCACCACTCAATATATGATACAAAAGTAAAATAATCAAAGAAAAAAGATGCATCACCTTTGATATATGTACTCCAAGAGATCTGTGGATCCCTGAACATTGCATGCATATGAAGATTCCAAGATTCACACTAGCCCATCGTGGAGCTCTGCATCTCAGGCAAGATTTGATTACAAATTAGAACTTCTCAAATCAGACACGAAATATGTTACTAAATAGCTTCCTCTAAGGGATTTCCATTTTCTTTCTTCCCCCCGTCCCTCTCTCTCTCTCTCTCTCTCTCTCTCTCTTCACAATGATAAATTGGAATCCAGTGATACTATCAAACGATTAATCAATTACTTTCGTTCCCACTATATGGACACTTGTGTTGTTTCTCCTCATGAGAGAGGAGACTACCCAAATTATTCCTGTATACCTACTTGCTTTTGCAGTCAGCACATTCTCTGTTTTCTGGTAATTTAAGAAGACCCTCCAATATCTGCCAATCAGGACATTGTATACAGTAAGGTCATTGTAAATCCCAAAGGTAATCACTAAGTAAGAAACTGGTATAGAAAGAAATTGGTTCAAAACTTCAAATACAGGATCCAATATGTGGGCAGGAAGACCACATATTAGGCACAAGGTAATCATATAAGAAGCTGAAATATGAGAACAGTCCAAGAGGATTGAACTTTTTAAATACATGTGTCCAATAAAGAGAGAAAATTGAAGACTAAATAAAAGCAACGAGTATATGTTACAAGCCATGTTCATAAACTGACACAGATACGAGCCTCCTCTATTTATGTTTAATTTAAACCATCATGAATTTTGTATAGATTCAATTTATATTAGCCAAAAGGAAAATGTCTTACTACTTCCATTTTTTCTTTTTCCGATGATCATATTGGTCACAGAGCATTCTGTTACTATTAGGATAATGTTCTGGATTTTAAAACCCACCTGGTCCTTATTAAGAAAATTTTACAAAAATGAAACCCCAAAATTCACCGCAGGCTGCAAAAATAAGTATCAATATGGCATTTACTAGGTGAAATATATAAAGCACGATGGAAAATGGCAACCAACTCGAAGCAATGTTCTCCAGGAAGAAAATGCACTTACTAGCACGATGCTGACTTCAATTGCAAAAACTAACCTTAGTAACCACATCCACATTCATATGGCCCACGATGGCTGAGGCAGCTACATGTAGGTTGTGAATCAATGAAAAGGAACATTTTCACTTTTCACTTTCACTTTGCACTTGATATTTGCTCTTTACTCCTATGCCAACTTTTTGTGTTTTTTCAATTGGAGAACGCATTAGATGACATTTTTTTTATCTATTTTGTTAAGTTTCATTCTCAACAAGAGCTTAACGCAGGAAAGAAGTGTAAACAAGCTTCTTTGCCTGCAGACCAGAGTTTTCAGCGAAGCCTATGCATGGGAGTATAATTTTAGCATTAATGCTGGAAACTTGAATTACACATGGTGTTTTAACCCTAACACCAATCAAGTGCTTCGCTTTTGACAAAACTCTCCTTCTCTCATCCACGCACACATACACCCACGCAAATAGTGGGGAACGGAAATTTCTTTTTTTAAAAAGTCCATGGCCTGTTAAACTTGTACTCACATGTGATTTAAAAAGAATACCAATTAACTACTTTCATAATATAGAATTCCAGATGAATAGACTGCCGCAGCATGTCATCAACTCAACTCGTAGAGTGGGCCTTCAATCCACACACCCTGGCATGACCAACGCCTTTGCCCACTATTAATGAACCAAAGACTCTTCTATGTTTTTTTTCCTTGGGTAAATAAATTATTAGACATAAGACAAAAAAAAAACGTGTTATACAACCCTTTCTGCTTTGAATTAAGATGGTTCATTCCCTTGGATCATTTCCATCGTTTTAGATGCCAATGAATTACGGGAAAATGGATTTGGAGAACCTCTGGGTATAAAGTAGGAACAATTTGCAAGAAACCCAACTAAGATCCTTACCAAAAAGCATTCTGCCAGCCAAAACAAGAAAAAAATGGTTCGAATGATCCTGAAAGCATATAAGTCAAGATGTACGCGACAAATTTGTGAGGTAGCAGAAAAGCGATAAATTTGTAAGGTAACAAGCCTTGACAGAATTGTACATCACAAAAGCCATATTATCGAGTTTAAAGCCAAACCCATCAGCACAAGAGTTTCGACTTATGCTTAGCCAAGACCCACACTTCTACTACTAACAAAAAAGTAGATGAAACAACCATATTATTGAGGTGGAAGGCAAACCAAAGATGAGTTCGACGAAAAGTTCAAACTTTGGAACCACATGATTCGAACCCAAACGGCAATGATCAATAAAGATATAGCAGAACAAGGAGAGAGAGAGAGAGAGACCTTTCTGTGCTTGGCGTTGAGCACTTTAGAGACGTTAGCTTTCTCGTTCATGGTGAGACTCTTCAGCTATCCTTTTTCACCTTTTCTTTCGTTAGAACGAGGGAGGCGTTAAGGGAAGGTTCAAGTAGAGGAGGGAAATGAGAGATGCTGGTACCTTTCTTTGCTTGCCTTTCTCTATTAAGACTTTTACGTATGGAGAATGGCGTCTAGTGGTCTTCACAAATATATATGGCCATATGGGTCCGGGATGCTCCGTGTGGTGGGTGGCCTGCTGAGTGCTGACGACTCACGACACCTTCTTTTCTTATTATTTGATGTTTGGAGTTATCATTAGATTACTTTGAATTTCTTACCTTTAAGCCTTCAATCAACTCCATTATCGCTTAATCATGGAGGGTAACCTTTGCGTTAATGATTAATCAAGTAGCCGCGAGTCATTCTCAAATAAGTTTGGTGAGGTGTAAATTTGCGATTGCCATATCCATCTTGAGCCTCTTTAAGTTAGTACAGAGCTGACACATGGGTTTGGATGATTGCTCTTTAACTAATGTTTGACTGTTCTTCCATTTTGTATTAGCTTTCTCTTTTGGCGTATGAGCAAGACAAACTTGAGTGGAACCAAATTAAGCCAAGCAATCAGGACTTGAAATTATCTCGTATCCCAACTATAATTAAATCAGTAAGTTAAAGAAAAACTATACAGAGCAAGAGACATGTAAGCATGATTCTGCAAAAAGTTAACAATCTTGTGGTGTTTTTTTTCCTCTGTTTCTTTTACAGATCTAAAATAGTGATATCTGTCAAGTTAAGTAACCTGCATAATTTCCTCCGAGTTAATTCAGAGCAAAGATTAGGTCATGCATTGAGCAAGAGAGGAAGTAGATGAACACTAAAGGACAATTCTCTGCTGTGCTAAAATGCCACCAACCTGTATAATATGGTTTCGTTGGCCCAGTGGCTGTTGTCATATAGCTTTCATAGTAGTCAGCAACTCTGACGGAAATCCAATCACTTCAAAGTAAACATTTATCTTTGCAACTGCAAATAACCATCCGTCTTAATGAATGGTTATTTCTTAATCGTAAGGGACACTGATGGGTTTTGGTAAGAAAAAAATGCTTCACGGCAAGCTTTGGACCCATTGGTGTGAAACAGGGGACAGTGATAAATAGATTTTAGCTCAGAAAATACAAAAGGCTGTCGAGCCAAAGACGTTACGGTCGCCTGAAGTCAAATATAACAGCTTTGGACTGCAATGATTATATATATTTGCTGTCTGTATTTCGGTGTATATTAGCTTGCAATTTTTGGACCTATTGGACTGGAAGCTGCGCAGCACAAAAGGGAAGAAAGAAGAGAAAATATCTGAGAGACAAATGAAGAGAATTACACCGGAAAATTAGGGCCGTGAGAAGTTCAACAAATGGGTGGTTCCCGTCTTCACTCTCATCAGTGTTGGCTCCAGGTAACCCCTTGTAGGCTTGTACTGCTCTGGAAGAAGAATTAAGTCGTTTCATTTCCCGTAAGCATCTGCAGTGCCCTTAAACTTTGGAAATAATCGCCATTTACTATCTAAAAGTAGAAACATTAGTAAGTTTTTGAGACAATAGTGACTTAATATTTAAAGATACTCTCCGGTCAGACGTGATCTAAGATAAATAAAGCTTTAAACCAGTAGATCTCATTGGCTAGAGAAAGTTAAGTAAATAGAAAGCTGGAAGAGGCACGACCCAATGGGCTCTTTTACATCCCAAAAGTCGGGGATTAAGTAATACCTGACCTCAGCATGGCTTATATAAAATCTTATCATTGAGGCTGGTTCAACCACACCATTAAACCAAATTTGTTGCAGAAGTCGAGCCTGACATTAGTAAGTGCAACTGGATAGCAAATTCTGAGTTACTTCATGACAAAATTGGATGCAAGCCATAGGCAATGTAGATACTCAAAAGTGAATGGGTGAACTGAACAAATCCAATCGATTACATAGAAATTGTGCTGTGTATGATCACCATAAGTTCAATCCTTTGCTTTCCGTCATATTGGAAGTACTCAAATCACTGGAGAATATATGCCACGGAACAAGCAAGTAGAACAGCTATGTGCCCTGAGTTGGTTTACAACCTCAAATCAGTAAAGGAAATAATCGATGTGACAAGCAAGTATATTAGACATACATTAAGTTGGTTCACAAATATCAGTCTTCCAAAATCTTGCTTCCAAAATCGAATGCAAGCCCATGTGCCACAGAGGAAACGAAAATGACATCTCTAATCCCTGATAGGAAATGGACTTGAATCTCAATTTCGTAGAACAGAGGAGGATACACCAAAAACTAAGCAACAAAAATTATTAGTGCAAATGTGCGAAAAATACATCTCGTCTTTCCAACCATGAACACAATGTTTTAGACATGAAAATCACCTCCATATCCATACCATCTGTCTCCATTGCTAAAGAAAGTAGACAATCCTCAATACACTTCTTACTTCTGGTGTCTTGTCACTTCCTCTGGAGTGTTTCCAAATCATTCGCGCTTCTTATTTAATAGCATCTTAGATATAACATCTCCGCTGTAAGGACCAACATGGAATGCATATTGCTGGAGAACAGAAAAGACAACCATCTCCAAACATACCAACACATTCTGTATAGCTTCCTCAATGTGCTCCACATCTAACCAGAAATGATGAGATCTAATGATACCCATTGCAACTAGTACGTCAAGCACCACTCCCTGCATATGGTAAAAGATAGCGATTTTTATATAGTAGTCAGGTCCATATCATAGGAGACCCTTATTAGAAAGAGTCAAAAGAAATCAAACAAAAGGAAAGATAAGTTGAGGGGAAAAAATAGTAGCATCAGAAATGGAAAATTTTCTAGGCGAAAAAGAGGTCTATGGTGATGGAGATGACAGTAAATCAAGGGATAATCTGTTCCTTTTCTTGTTGAGTAATCAGCATAACAATTTTTGAACCGTTGTTCCCATTAAGAATACAATGATAGAGGATTCTGGACTGATGTAATGTCAAGGGATTACCCTGAGGCAAATTATTCAACTCTACCAAAACATCCAAACTGATTAAATATCTCAAACAACCTGATGAGTTGAGAGAATCTTAGGCAGTTATAATCAATCTAAGCCATCCACTTATGGTTTGGGTTGCTAGTGTCCAAGCAAAAGGTTACAAGCCAAAAAGAACTGTTTAGAATCAAAAGGACAAAGCCAAAAAAAAAAAGGCGAAGAACTTGCGTACACAAGTTTGGTCATATTAAAAGAATTATTAAGATAACGATGCAGCCAACTGCGTATTAAAACAATGAAAAAAATATTCATTGATCCTTTAAAGTTTCAAATGGCTAGAACAACCTATATAAGTTAGTCTTAATTATAAAGAGTTTCTCGGTGGAGTTCATCTTATTGCATGGTTTTGCCTCCTGTTTTTATTATCGATGAGAACCTACAGAGATTTTAAGCTTTCCTTTGTAGAAACTGAAAAGAGGCTGGTGACTTTATGCCCAACCCTGAGACTGTGCAAGATGCTTCAATTTCTTGAGCATTGGTGCTTTTTTTGTTGTTACTCTTAGGTTCTTCCAATTCTTTGTGACCTTCACAACTTTCCCTCGGGTTTTGTTGTATGCTCTTTTTTTTTCTTCCTTTTCTGTTCAGCTGAAAAGAATCAACAGGTTGAGAAACTTTACCTGCCAAAAGCAGAAGAAGACAATCCCTTTGACGCACATGAACTTTGCGAGTGGGTTGTGGGGTTGCAGTTCCTTTGCAAACACATGGTAAAAAAGAACCAGAGAATACAAGGCCAGTGAAACTGAAATGTTGAGAATGATGGTGAATGTCCAGCTCAACCAACTGGGATACGCCCCAAGTATTTGTAGCGTGATCATCAAGATAGAGCAAACTGGCCGGATGATGACAAACTGCCATGTCCAATATTTGAGGAGCTTCAGGGTATGGTGGTCCAGCCGCACGATGTGAGGCTGCAGCATTCGAATCCAAAGAGATCAATTACCCAAGATAGAATTGAAAAAAAAGGACCAAAGAACTTATATGAATGATGCTTTTCAGTACAAAGATAAAAAAGAAAGTTTGAAATCATTCGGATCAGACATGCTCAGCACATCATTAACGTACATGGTATTTTAACAAACATCAGCAAGTAAACAAGTTATGTGCTTCATTCCCTCCCCAAGTGAGTTTGGATGATTTTATACTGAAGCGATATGATGTTAGTTGAAGCCATAATTTTTCACTTTCCATGCACCTGATTCAAGTTAAGATCCAATTGATCATTCTCTCAGACCCGATTTGCAAATATTAGTTCCATTCCAATATGAAATTAAGTACATCGATCGAGTACAAACTACTTCCACACCTGGCAAAGAGTCATTGGAAATGAATGGTGAATTTCTCTTCCTTTAATACCATCTGGCACAATGTTTTTGCTAATAGATATATTCAGGTAACTATACATCAAAGCCAGGAACTTAGCGATCACCTGGAAGAAAGGACATAAAGAAGTTAGACGAAAAGAGGCATAGGACGATGGTAAATGATGACCGACGGGAAGGCACTCACCAGAGCCTCATAACATTCCTTAATAGAGTCCAAAAACATGAAGAATGCTTTGCTTCCCTTGATATCTAGCAGGCCCACAAATGAGTCAATTGCATATATGGGAGCCATAAGGATGATAACTAGTATGGCCTTTTGCTCCTTTGGGTTTTTCCAGTAAAAGAGATGCTGTGACAATAACTGCACTGTGAAGTGCATAGTAAGCATCACACAACATGAAGACCCCAAGAGAGTCAGTTGTCCATGGCTCATTGACATTATATCCATTTTCGGGGAATAGCATGAACCAAACTTAGAATCTGCAATAGAAATCAACAGAAGAAGAACGTATGAGGGAGTTTAGTTCATTAAGGTACTAAACTTCCAGCCATGAACCAATCAATGCAGAATCAAAGTGATCTCACCTACTAACATACAAAGAAATTCAAGAATCCAGAAATCTTCACACTGATTCTAAAAGTACGAAAGCTAAACATTTTCTGATTGTTGCATTAATTCTTCTCATTCAAATATATGCCAAAAACTTGCAAAATTAGTCATTCTGAGACTTTGTCAAAGACTTGAGTACTGCCTCAAATTTCCCTTGTGTATAAATGTGCTCGTTTAAGCAAATATTTTTTAAGAGAACTGGCATCACAAAGTATGACTGGGCATTGTCTCGCAAAATATGCGTTTCTGTGAGTACTAATCTATCCTTCACCAATCTACCGTACATTACAGCCTGACTCATATGGATCCACCTCAATTATCAAAGGAGCAAACAAAAATAACACTGTAAGAAAGAATATGAGCACATTTAAACGAGCAAAAGCAACCCAATGGAAACAAGCTTTGGTCACAACTCCTGCTACGTTTTCTGAAAGAGTGTGAGTTAAGAATCCAAAATGGGATTGCTTACCCGTTATTTACTTAAAGGATTTTTGAAGATTATCAGCTAGAAATTTCCTTCATTCCCTCGAATACTTTAGGTGATCAGATCATGACAACTAGATGCAAAACAGTGTCATATCTGAAAATATGTACGACTATTGACAAATTCAAAGCTGACATAACGAATTAATATCGGTGATAAGACAGAACAGATTTCACGTTATATGAAATAATACTTTCATATCATACATTATTACAACTCTTGAACCATATATTTATATACAGTCCTGGCATAACAGAATAGTGTAACAAACTATTAACAAACTAACAGATTCTAATAGCTCCCCTCAAGCTGGACTATGGATATTTAATAGTCCAAGCTTGGTAACAAGAGTAATGAATTTATCATAAGCTAAAGGTTTAGTAAGAAGATCAGCAAGTTGGTGCTCAGTTGTAACATGTAACGTCTTGATGAGATGTTGCTGAACCATGTCACGAACCACATGACAATCAATGTCAATGTGTTTGGTGCGTTCGTGAAAGACGGGGTTTGCTGCAATGTGAAGAGCAGCCTTACTATCACAAAATAAGAGGGCTGGTTGAAGAGAATCAACAAGAAAATCCTTGAGCAAAGCTGTAAGCCATTTGAGTTCACAACAAGTAACTGTCATAGAACGATACTCAGCTTCAGCAGAAGAACGACTGATAGTGACTTGTTTCTTGGATTTCCATGAAATAAGAGAGTCTCCAAGGAAAATTGTAAAACCAGAAACAGAGCGGCGAGTGTCGGGACATGCTGCCCAGTCTGAATCACAGAAGCCTTTGAGCTGGAGAGAAGAAGAGCTGGAAAGAAAAATGCCTTGACCAGGAGAAAATTTGAGATACCGAAGAACCTTGAGTGCAGCATCATGATGAGGCTGTCGTGGTTGTGATAAAAATTGACTCAAAGTGTTTACAGCAAAACATATATCTGGCCGTGTGATGGTGAGATATAACAAGCGGCCTATAAGCCTCCTATAAGCACTAGAATCAACCAATAAATCACCATCAGAAGCATTCAGTCGAGAAGTACTATCCATGGGTATCTTGAGAGGTTTAGATGCCAACATACCAGAATCATGAAGAAGTTCTAAAGTATACTTCCGTTGGCATAAAGAAATTCCATTGGCAGATCTGGCAACCTCCAGACCAAGAAAAAACTTCAAAGGACCTAAATCCTTAAGTTTAAAATGGGAATCCAACCAAAGTTTCAAAGAACAAACAGCTTCATCAGAGTCACTGGCAATGACAATATCATCCACGTATACTAAGAGAGCAACAAAAGCTGAAGGAGTCTTCATGGTGAACAAAGAATAATCGGACTTAGATTGAGAAAATCCATAGGAAAGTAAGGTAGTAGAAAACTTATGAAACCATTGACGACTTGCTTGTTTCAAACCGTAGAGAGATTTCTGTAACTTACAAACCCGAGAATCATTGGTATGAGAAAAACCTGGAGGAAGTTTCATATAAACTTCTTCATCCAAGTCACCATGTAGAAAAGCATTGTTTACATCAAGTTGATGTAAACTCCAATGATTAATGGCTGCCAGAGCTAATAAACAACGAACAGTGGTTAGCTTGGCAACGGGGGAGAAAGTATCAAAGAAGTCAACCCCCTCTTGTTGAGTATATCCCTTGGCAACAAGGCGGGCCTTGTGTCTTTCAAGAGTTCCATCAGCCCGGAACTTACACTTGAAAACCCATTTACAACCAATAGCAACCTTGTCAGGAGGGAGATCAGTAAGAATCCAGGTGTTGTTAAGTTCAAGAGCGGTGATTTCAGTTTTCATAGCCTCTCTCCACTCGGGAAATTTGACTGCCTCATGAAAGAACTTAGGTTCTATATGACTAGAAACAGCTAAGGTGAAAGCTTGATGAGTAGGAGATAAATGAGAATAAGAAAGGAAAGAAGAAATGGGATATAAAGGAGAAGAAATACCTGAACCTATATCCGGAATTGAAGAGGAGTTGCTGGAAATGGAAGTGGCCAATTGACAATGATAATCTTGCAAATAATGTGGCTTACTCTTGATTCTAGAGGATCTGCGTGGGAGAGGTGCAGGGGTACAGGTAAGGGAAGGAGGAGAAGAGGTAGAGAGATCAGAGGAAGAAATGTGAGGAAAAGAGGGTGGAGATGGGATAATGGGGGCAGGGGCAGTAAACTGATCTGAGAGAGGGATAAGAGGGGCTGAGGGAGGGTCAAATATGGGAACAACAGAATCAAAATTGGGAAGGACAGGAGAAATATGGGAAGAATGAGAGGGTGAAATATTGTTGAAATGGAAAGTTGGAAAGTTGGAATCAAAAGAAGATGAAGGAGTAGATTTTTGAAATGGAAAAATGTTTTCATGAAAAATAACATGTCTGGAAATCAATATTTTTTGAGTACTAGGATCAAGAAGTTTAAAACCCTTGATTCCAGCAGGGTACCCGAGAAAAATGCAAGGAATTGCTCTTGGCTGAAATTTATTTCGAGTATGAGGATGAGTAGAAACATAAGCTAAACATCCAAATACTCGAAACAAATCATATTTTGGAGATTGTTTGAATAATACTTCAAAAGGAGAGATATTTTTAAGAAGAGGAGTAGGTAACCTATTTATAATATGAATGGCAGTGAGAATACAATCACTCCAAAAAGGAAGGGGTAAATGAGCTTGAAATCGTAAGGACCTAGCTACATTGAGGATGTGTTGATGTTTTCTCTCAACAATAGAGTTTTGTTGAGGTGTGTAAACACAACTCTTTTGATGAATGATACCTTTTTGAGTGAAAAAATCAACCATATTGAATTCAAGCCCCTGATCAGATCGTAAAATCTTCACAGAAGTATTGAATTGGTTTTCAACCATGTGACAAAAGTTTTTAAGATGTAACCGAGTGTCAGATTTTGTTTTAAGAAGATATACCCATGTACAGCGTGAGTAATCATCAACAATAGTAAGAAAAAAACGATATCCATCATAAGAAATAACAGGAAAGGGACCCCAAATGTCACAATGGATAAGTTGAAAAGGGTGTTGAGTGTGAGAAGTGCTAACAGGGAAAGGTAAACACTTTTGTTTGCTTAAATGACAAACAGAACAATGTAAGGGACTATGCAAATCTGAAGAGGCAGAAATAGGTAAAACAGATTTTATTAGTTGTAATTTTGAGCTAGATGGATGACCTAATCGAGAGTGCCAAAGAAAACTAGGTGAATGATTGCTCAAATTACAGGAATTGAAATGAACAGAATTTCTAGAATCAACAGAAGCACCAGAATGTTGCAGTAGACGATATAAGCCTTCAAAAAGCTCAGCAACTCCAATCGTCTTCCATTGGATATGGTCCTGAATATAACAACGATGATGAAGAAAAATTAGACAACAAGAAAGGTCAGAAGTTAATCTACTAGCAGAGATTAGATTAACAGAAAATGAAGGAATGTAAAGCACATTATGTAATGTGAGAGTTGAATTAAGAGAAGTTGTACCAGAATGAGTAGCAAAGACAAACTGGTTGTTTGGAAGCCGAATTTTAATAGGAATTATGGAAACAATTTTAGTGAGAAGATGAAGGGAACCAACCATATGGTCGGTTGCCCCTGTATCAAGAAGCCATGAACTATAACGAAAATTAGAAACATGACATGAATCAGAAAATGTATTAACATTTACCGAAGGCTTAAGAAGATCACCTGCAAAATTAGGAACAAGTGAAGAGTCAGTTGTAGAAACCGAAACTTGATGAACAGATGGAGAATGAGATGAGGTCAGAGAAGATTGATTCTGGAGAGAGGAGATGAGAGTCTGACACTGCTCTTGAATATTTGATAACCCGGGTAAAGATTGATCTTGATGAAGACTGACATTATGAACTGAATTCGTAGGTCTGCTCTTAGTGAATTTAAATCCAGGAGGGAAACCATGTAAACGATAACATTTCTCTATAGTGTGTCCAGTCTTACCACAGTGAGTACAGATGGGTTTCGGACCAAATTTAGTGCCAACAGAACGTGTATTAACCTTAACAGCCATCACAGCAGGCTCGGCTGTGGAAACCAAAGGCATACTAAGTTGTTCTTCTTCTTGAATGATGAGGGACAAAACTTTATTGATCTCGGGAAGGGGATCATAAACCAAGATTTGTCCTCTAACATGACTAAATTTCTCATCCAGACCCATTAAGAACTGGAGAACAAACTCCCGTTCATGCCTAGCAATAATGGACTTAGTGGCTTTACACTCAGATGCACAAACACAAACATCTATCGGGCAAAAAACTTGTAATTCATCCCAATGAGTTTTCAGCCGTGTGAAATACGTACTAACAGAAGAAGTACTCTGAGTAAGGGTTGCAAAGGCCTTACGTGTATGATAAAACCGTGGACCATTCGACTGAGTGAACCTTACACGAAGATCGCGCCAAATGTGACTGGCCGATTCGTTGTACATGACGGAGGCAGAGATCTCCTTGGAGATGGCGTTGAAGAGCCACTGAGTGACCATCATATTGCACCGAGTCCACTGGAAAAAGAGATCATGGTCAGATTCGGGTTTCAGAATAGAACCATCAACAAATCCTAGCTTATTCTTGATGGTGAGAGCCATAGTCATAGACCGACTCCAGGTAGAGTAGTTTTGAGAGCCGAGAAGAGGCTGGGAAACTAAAATCGCACCGGGATTCTCAGCATAATGAAGAAAAAATGGATTCGAGTCATTCATCGAATTGAAGAAAGAAGAGCAAGGATCGGGTGGATTATGAGGTGGAGGAAGTAATGGAGAAGGGTTTATGGAGGGTGGAAGGGGAGAAGAAGAGATCGGGACAGCAGAAGCATCCGGCGAAGTCATGAGCATGAGAAGGAGAAGAAATGGCTGAGATGAGTGAAAGCTGGAGATGGGAAGGAGGTGCGAGAAGCTGAAGCTTCGAGAATACTTCGAGAAAGAAAATGAAATGTGGAAGAAGAAAACGACAAAAGAGAGAAAAAGGGGCGGAAGCCTTTAAAAACGCTCTGATACCATTTCACGTTATATGAAATAATACTTTCATATCATACATTATTACAACTCTTGAACCATATATTTATATACAGTCCTGGCATAACAGAATAGTGTAACAAACTATTAACAAACTAACAGATTCTAATAACAGAAACCAGAAGCACAAGACTCTCGTAAGGCACTTTTTGGCTAGTGCTCTTAAAGCAGATTTTTGCATTCTGGAGCTAAGAGGCGGCAGCAAATGCGACCTCTATCACTATGGAAAAATACTTTCAGAATCTTGAACATAGCATTGCATTATCTCCAATCTAACGGTTATGACAACTAATTGGATGTTGTCTGTATATTTTGGAAAACAGAAAGTCGGAATTGTGGCTGAAGAGCAGAATTTACAGGACATCGAATCAATCACCCAAATTCATAAGTGAGGAAGAAAAAAAAAACAGAGCACGTTTGATTTTACTTACCAAAAACGTTTCAATTTTTCCTTCGTTTTCTTCCCACCTTCGAGGTTGAGATGAAATTGCAGACGTTTCCAAATCAAACAAAAGAACGTCAGAGGACGGTAAGGGGCCCAGATAGAGTATCCACTCTTTTCGTAAGCTCTAACTCGACTTCTTCCAGCGCAGACCGTGAAGTCCGATCAGATGTTGAGACCAAATTAGGAGTTGAGATTAAAACAGACAAATTGACAGCGTCCACGTGACAAAGTATAGAGCGTTCTGAATTGATTTTGTGAAAAAAAGAACTAAAATAACGGAAATGGCCGGTATTTGTGAATTTCAAAATTCTACATCTTTTTCTTTTTATTTATTTTTAATTAAACTAGACAAATCGAATTACATGTTAGAATTCTAGAGATATACGCAACAGTAGGCGTTACATTATTTAATGATGTTTATATCTATCCTTATAAAGTTTAGGAAAGCATGGTTCGTACAATAAAGTTCTTAATTCTACCATGCAATTCGAGTAGAGAATTGTAGAGGATTTTGATCACAATTCGTGTGCTCTATCATTGAGTTTAACAACGATTGGAGAGATGATTGTCTTTACATCTAATGTCACAAACCTAGACGTCTTATGTAATTTTTTTTACCCTCTCTAAATTGTAACATGTAACTCGGTTAGAAAATTACAAAAAATCATAATCTCTATGTTTATGCCTTTGCAATATGTCATGCATAACTTACTAACAATCCTTCTACCTTTAACTTTGCTAGATAGCTAGATTAATGATTTATAAGTTAAAGGAAAAAATACACTTCAAAACATTGCACCCACAAATTATTTACCCTAACATATTGTACTATTTATCTATTTTCCGTCAAATTGGATATAAATTGATTTTTTTTTTCAAAAAAAAACAATTATGCCCTTACATAAATGCAAAATACATGGTAATTCTGAGTAAAAATATATTTTACTCTAAATTAAATGATTACTTGATGAGATAGCAAGGTATGAACTAGATTTTAAGCAGAAGTATATCTTTCTTAGCCTTGCTTGCGAATAAGATGAGAATCTTCGGGCACAAATCATGTAAAAAAGCAAGCAAGCAGGAGTACCCAAAAGTTCATAAGGCCTTTATTCATAAAAACAGAACATGTCAACAGCATTGCCACACCATAATTATGCACCACTTCGTCCAAGACCGACCCAAATTAGGCTCGCAAGGTGTACGACCATGCGGTATGTTACACTTGAGTCACAGAATCATCCACAGCGTCATGGTAAAAGCAGAATTTTTCCGACATGTTTGCTGCTTTCCGAGGCCCGGTGAGCCTCTGCAGCGTCAGATAAGGGAAAAGACTTGTACACCACTGGCTTCACCTTGCCGGCCGCAACTGCAGGCCAAACAATCTTCTCAACCTCGCTAACAATCGCTGCTTTGTTTTCTGGACTTCTGTTTCGCAAGCCAGCCGCTGCATACGACAACCACCATAAACATCATGCATGAATCAAATATACTAAAAACTAGGTGACAATAAGTGTGTGTAGACGAGAGAAGAGACGCAGATTATCTAGTGATAGCAGAACAAAGTTGCAAATTCTAAGGCTTAAAAGGGGAAAGGAAACAAACAGAGAATCACGTGGGATAATAGAGATTGAATTCATCCAAACCAAAGAAATAGTGTTAACCCCGGCTATAGATAATAGACCGTCGTACCTTGAACTGTAAGGCGCTTGGCAAGGAGAACTCGGAGATCGACTTCTGCAACTAAGCCACCCATAACGCCGATGATAAAAAGCCTCCCTTCAAAATTTAAGCTCTCAAGGTTTTGCTTAAAGTAGGATGCTCCAATATGATCCAGAATGACATCAACTCCTGGCATTGAACATCAGTGACTTGTTTTTTTTTTCTCTCCCACATGGATCATTGCAAAAGAGAAAAAAATGAAAGAATATCAAGTCCTACACACATGAACGTTTCAACACCCGAGAACATACCTTTTCCACCCGTTTCTTCCTTCACCCGTCTAACAAAATCCTGTCTTGTAATTGATGCACACATCAGCTCCAAGATTCTTGCAACGAGTTAATTTTTCCTCAGACCCTGGCAATCAAGATCTCAAAAATATTAGTTCATGGAAACTAAAGTTTATGCACAAGGAGAAAACTGGCTGGCACTGGACCTGCTGTGAACAAAAACTCTTGCTCCCTGGTATTTGGCTATCTGAATAGCAAACGTACCTATGCCGCTGGAGCCCCCATGATCCTGAAAGTTGAGTTTTCTTCAATTAAGCATTGGAGACACTATGTCATACACACAGAAAGAGAGAGACATTTATCATTATGGTTATCATAGTGGCTCATTGTATCGATTGAAAAAGGTGTCTAATTTCTCTTTTTATAGAGATATCAGATTCTTAGTGAACAATAAATAAATAGAAAAGGAGCTGATATGGACAAGAGAAGAGAAAGAGCTGTATCAGGTATTCATAGTGATTAAAACGTATTAAAACCTGAATTACACTAGACAATATAAACCGGGGAAAACAAAAAGGCTCAGGACTAGTTACCAAAAATGTTTCCCCTGCAGATAGTCGACTCATCATAAAAACAGTCGACCAAACAGTGCATGCCACCTCAGGGAAACTAGCAGCATGAGCATCTGTAACAGAAACACCATGTGGGACAGGAAGAACTTGTCCTGCCGGAACAGCAACCTTTTCGGTATACCCTGCTCCACTAAGAAGAGCACAAACCTGTGTGCCATGTACGTTAATATCATATTTTCGTTTACTGGTACCTTTGAAGAACCATATTGACAGAAGCTCAAATCTTTTATGCTCGCGTAAGGAACAAAGCAGCAGTAACAACGAGCATTTCAGTTTTTTTTTTTAAAAAGGACAAAAGAAAAGATATTACTAAGCTTAGCCTTAGCTTCAAAAGTGATCGACTTGAAAAGAAGTTTTGTTTTTGGCACTGATCTCAATAGTTAACATCAGTCGTCGCCGAATCTTCCAATCAAACGTTAGTTCCCTATTTGATTCTCTTCTCAATTTCAAGCTACAGGGGCACATTAAACATGAACCTGGTCACAATTACCGCATATAAAGGACATGATGAACCCAGAAAGATTCTCTGAGAAAAAAAAGAACCCAGAAAGATTCAATGCAAAATATGTGGTACATGATCATTAAGCTTCCAATTTTAGTTAATTGATTTCATCCCGGATTTCATTTAAGGTCCTTAAAAAAAATCTCAAAGAGGTAGGGGAAAAAAAAACCCCACTAGGCCACCCGGCCCACCGCCCAAGAGAGACGAATCCATTTTACTCAAATTCGCAATAAAATAATTCATGGGGAAAAGACAAGGGATATCTTGATGGCCATCAGATATGTGGAAAATCGCTTTGTAGCTCATAAAGCAGCTTGGAATTCACCAGCAGCTGATGAGCCTGTTATATGGCAGCCTCCCTTGGCCGGGTCACTCAAAATTAACTTTGATGTTGCAGTAAAAAAGAATGTCTTTTGGACAGCAGCTGTGTGTAGAAATTCTCAAGGGGTTATTCTGCGTATTTGCATTTGTAGAGCGGTGGGCTCGAACCCCCTCAAAGGGGAGGCCATTGCTGCCCGTTTAGCCTTCACAATGGCAGAAGAGTTTGCTCTCCACCCCATTACCATTGAGGGTGATTCTTTAACTCTGGTGCACCAGAACAGAGATGAACAGGCGAACAGCCAATGTGGTGCATTGAAGGAGAAGTAAAGACAATGCGAAAGCTGCTTGATTCTAAAGGTGAATGGAAGATAGTGGTTGTATCTCAAGTTGGGTAGAAAAAAAAAACAAAAACAAAATCGCAATTTTTCCAAAGCCCCAAGACTCCATTTGTACTACCGACTTTCTCAGCAACCAAACAGAGCATCCTAAGAACTTCACCTTATCGCCGATTTTCCAGCGAGAAACCGTTTTCCCGACGGCTTCGATGGTACCGGAGCATTCGAGACCAGGGTACTGACTCGCTCCCTTAGGGGGTGGTACAGGCCTTTATCGTGTCGGCCTGGTTCAGCGCCTTGGCCTCGACCTTGATCAGACCGTCGTCGTCTTTGAGCTTGGGCTCCTCCACCTCTTGCAGTTGCAGCACTTCCGCCTTCCGGGCCACCAGGACTTGTTATCACGATGGCCTTCATTTTCCCTATTGACATCGATTCGTGCATAACTTTCCACTCCGCAGGTATATAAACAAATGTTACTGAATTCCACCTTTTTCCTTTTCTTTTTGTAAAGCACGATAATTATAAACATAAGTCAAAGGCAGGGGAAATAAAAATTCAATCATGGGGCTCAAGGGGCCTGGACTGCCTAGTAAACTTACGGTCGCTTGTTGGCCCGGCGATTATTTGGAGTGTCTGGTTCGTCTTTTAAAGCCTCATGAGGTGTTAAAATCTCATTGATCCTATTATCAATACACACGCTACTTACGCCTTAAAAAAAAACTATAATTTTGATGGGGTCATTACCGGAGGAAACCTGGAAAATCCATGATGCTTGGCAGGGGAACGCGTGAAACAATTGAGCGCAGCCCATGCAGCCAGAATGTGCGAGCCACTATTAGCGCTACGGGGCACTTGTTGAAAGCGTCATTGGGGTGACTGGTGAGAGCAAAGTATCTCACAAATGGATGAGATAATGGAGTTGGATTTCCAGTGTTGGTACGAGGGATGTCATTGGAGAAATGGGATAGTGTTGGAGTTAACCCAAAAGATAACGTTTGTCAGGCCTGGGAGCCAGGCTTCATAGACTTGTTAGACTGATTTAAAATTGGAATTCAAATTGTAACAAATTAGATAAAGATTGCTATTTGATTTTGAATTTGAATTTCTTTGATGGAAGTACAACAGATTGAGGGTCTCTGAGCTAGCCTATAAATAAGAGGTCTATGTATACGTCTAATGCATACTCTGTAAGACATAGGCATAGGTTGGAAGAGTCTCACTAAATTACATATTCATAAAGTTACTCTGCAGAGATTTCGAATTCGAGTACTGAGCAAGATGCCGGGAGGTAAAGATTTTGTTATATTATTCCGTTGCGTTCACAATCGTAATGGTTGATTGTGATTTTACTCTTACAAGACTGCCATAAATGCTGCCAAGGCTTCTCCAATCTCAGGGTCCGTTGAGTCGGACTGCTTGGTCCATGCATGGAGGGCTTCAGCGGGGGAATTGAAGCAGACAACTGATAGCATCATCGAAGTTGATTTTCAGGGTGTCTTGCCGTGGGGTACCAGCTAGTTTGAGTCTAGGGGATGTTTGCAATGGTCCGTGCTGGTAAGTGGTCAGCACTGGTTTTCTTGATCAAGGCTACAAAGTTGGAAAGGTTGAGGGGAACTGGGGAAGGAGTTCCATGAACAGCCTGAACTCCCTCGTTCACTATAATTATTGTCTCAATTACCCTAAAAATAGCCTTAATTTATGTAGAGTGACTTTCCTTGTAAAATACAAAATAAACTACTACATTTCAACTCATTTCATCTCTCCTATGCTCTTCCAATTTCCCACACTCTTATCTACTAGCTCATCTATCGGACTCGGATTCCCTCCTAATAGGGATTACCTAATGGGTCCTAATAGGTCATTGAATGGATGACAACACATTAATGGATCTATTCAATGGTCTACATTAAAATGTAAAAAAAAATACAAAATAAAAAATCTAGATGTGATATAGACCATTGGATGGATTCATTAATGTGTTGTCATCCATCCAATGGTCTATTAGGACCCATTAGGTAATTTTCTCTTAGGATGAAATCCTTCCCCCTCATCTATCCCCCATCCGTTGGGCTGATCTTTTTAATCTATATCTTTTTATATAAATGAGAGGATTATTTTCATGATATTATATATATTCAATATTTAATATAGTTTATTTTTAAAGAATAATAATTTTATTATTTGTTAGGACAATAAATATATGATATGCAATAAAATATATTTTTTATTTTTAATTCATTCCAAATTGAAGTTAAGAATTTAATTTACTAATTATACTAAATATATTTTCCTTTTTCGGCCTCGAGAAAGGATTTCTACTACTGAGGCCCAATGAGAAAGGAAACAATCCTGGGCCGGATAAAAAAGGCTGAGGCCCATCCTAATATAAACAAGTTCTCATCGACTGCAAATTAGTCGCTTGGAAAAGACCGACAACCCTTTTAAATAGGGGTCGCGTCAAGCATGAAAATGTGAGACCTAAGAGATAATTAATTATCTGATTTCCTGACAAAATTATGCTAGAAAGAATAATATTTGGTCATTAAATTAGCAAACAGAGACCACCCTCCTGAGGACCAGTGGGGAGAATGAGGGAAAAAGGGGGTCCCACTTAATAAATGGGGGGCAGAAGGTGCATGATGGGGGGAACATCGTCAGAAAAAAGAAGAGACAAGGGGTTGGCACCCCAAAAACAAAGAAAAGGCAAGGATAAAGATGCAAGGCTGGAGCCCATTGAGTCCCCAACCTAGGCGGAAAAGAAGAAAGATAAATAGAGGAAGAAAATGAGAGAAAAAGATACGCACTCTCTCCCACTCATAATCGAACCAGTAAACAAAAGATATAGAAAAATGACGACTATCAAAGACATCAAAGAAATCTCCCAACAGGGAAGATTCCGGGTCCTAGTTTGTTTTCTTTGCTTGTAGAAGGAAAGAAGGAGAGTTTGAGTCTTTCAACCCATCCCAAGCGCTGGACCTCAGGCCCAGCTCCCTCGGGTTCTTGGCCCAATAGATTCTGTGACAGACCTGTTAAAAATGGCTTCATCAAGTACTTTCAAGAAATATTTTTACGGGTAAGTGTTTTAAAAAGATATGTAGATATGTTTGACTGAAAACTAAAATAGTTTAATGAAATACAATTTATTCGTAACTAATTTACATTAGAAATAACTTTCTGTGGAAACAAACAAAGCCTAATGTAACAAACTTGGGTATGTTTGTGCCTGAGCAATCTACCATGCATACCTTAATGAAGATCCTTCTACCTTAACTTTGCTAGATAGCTAGATTAATGATTAATGAGTTACATGATTACTTGAGAGATAACAAAGTATGATCTAGATTTCAAGTAGAAGTATATCTTTCTGAGCTTTGTTGGCCAATAAGATCAGAATCTTCCGAAACTAACCATGTAAAAAAGCAAGTAGGAAACAGAGTCCCCAAAAGTTCATAAGGTTTGCTTTATTCATAAATTACAAGAACAGAACATAAAAAAAGCATTGCCACACCATAATATGAACATATGATATGTTACACACTTGAGTCACAGGATAATCCACAGCGTCATGGTAAAAGCAGAATCTTTCCAACATGTTCGCTGCTTTCCATGACCCGGTGAGCCTCTGCAGCATCAGATAAGGGGAAAGACTTATACACCACTGGCTTCACCTTGCCAGCCGCAATTGCAGGCCAAACAATCTTCTCAACCTCGCTAACAATCACTGCTTTGTTTTCTGGACTTCTGGTTCGCAAGCCAGCCGCTACATACACAACCACCATAAGCATAAATGCATAATTGATATATACTCAAAACAAATGACACTAATTATGTGTAAAAGAGAGAAGGGAATAGTTCTAATCAGGAAATGTATCTGTACAAACCCAATTATGCCATTAGAAGGGGCATCTATCCATGTGACTACCAATATTCAAGATGAAACATAAAACAGATGCATGATGTGAAGGATAGAGAAAGATGGTGAGGGAACTATTTAGAAAAATTGAGAATATTAAAATTGAATTCTAGCAAAAAATAAGGCTGAACAATCAACAGAAGTCTGAAGCCCCCCTCCCCTTCAGAAGCTAAAGTTAAACGATAGCATTCTCCATCCGCCCACCAGCAGCAGAGGGGGTTCAATTTATCCCTGCAGTAATCAGATGAACTGGCTTGTACCTGTTCCGCCTTGTTCTCCCTTCAACCCGAAAGGAAAACATGCAAACTGGAAATACTTGTTACGGACAGTGAAAACAGTTACAGCAGATTTTCAGTACCTAGAATAACCTTTAGAAGTGGTTTTCTATACCCCTCAGAAGATAATTTATGGCAAACCATTGTTTCCCCTTGATGGCATAATTGTCACCATACCCAGCAATATTCACCTCCCAGTGTCAGTTATTATATATTTTCTTCAAGATGGGATCTTTAGAAAGATTTAATAAAGCAATGTTGGTCAGTAAGTTTACAGTATCATTTCTGTTATAAAGATACACACCCGTGAAAGCTTAGCATCAGAGTTCATGTTTTACTGCTCATATATTCACATATTGATACACTTCTATCAGGATCCGAAATGAACATTCCAACAGTTGAAAATTCCAATACTTAAAAGAAGAGGGAAAGAAACAAACAGGATCACGTGGGATAAGAGAGATTGAATTCATCCAACACAAAGAAATAGTATTTAACCCGTGGTATAGACTGTTGTACCTTGAACTGTGAGGCGCTTCGCAAGGAGAACTCGGAGATCAACTTCTGCAACTAACCCACCCATAGTGCCGATAATAAAAAGCCTCCCATCAATATTTAAGCTCTCAAGGTTTTGCTTTAAGTAGGATGCTCCAATATGATCCAGAATGACATCAACACCTGGCATTGAACATCAGTGACTTGTTTTTTATTTCTCCCACATGATCATTGCAAAAGAAAAAAATAAAAGAATATCAGGTCATACACAGATCGAGGCAAATAAAGGTTTAAATACCAGAGAAAATACCTTTTCCACCTGTTTCTTCCTTCACCCGTTTAACAAAATCCTCTGTCCTGTAATTGATGCACACATCAGCTCCAAGATTCTTGCAACGAGCTAATTTTTCCTCAGAGCCTGGCAATCACGATCTCAAAAATATTAGTTCATGGAAACTAAAGTTTATGCACAAGGGGAAAACTGGCACTGGACCTGCTGTGACAAAAACTCTTGCTCCCTGGTATTTGGCTATCTGAATAGCAAATGTACCTATACCGCTGGAGCCCCCGTGAATCTGAAAGTTTAGTATTTGTCAATTAAGCAGACACTATGTCATACACCCAGAAAGAGATATTTATCATTTTGGTATCATAGTGGCTCATTGTATCAATTAAAAAAGGTGTCTAATTTCTGTTTCTATGGAGATTTCTGATTCTTTGTGGACAACAATAATCAAATAGAAAAGTAGCTGATATAGAGAAAAGCAAAGAAAGGAAAGGAAGAGCCGCGTCAGGTACTCCTGGTGATTAAAACCGCTAAGCTCGATGCATTAAAACCTGAATTACACTGGACAATATAAACCGGGAAAGTGAAAGAGGGAGAAAAAACGAAGGCTCAGGAGTTACCAAAAATGTTTCCCCAGCAGATAGCCGACTCATCATAAAAACAGTGGACCAAACGGTGCAAGCCACCTCAGGGAAACTAGCAGCATCTGTAACAGAAACACCATGTGGGACAGGAAGAACTTGTCCTGCCGGTACAGCAACCTTTTCGGCATACCCTCCTCCACTAAGAAGAGCACAAACCTGTGTGCCATGAAGAATTAAATTCATGCTCAACGTATTACTCAATTACGTTAAAATCATATTTCGTCTACTGATACCTTCTAAGAACCACATTGACAGACGCCTAAATCTTGTATACTCTTGCAAGGAACAAAGAAGCACAACCAACGAAAATTTGAAAAAAAGAAAAGAAAAAAAAGGTATTATTAGGCTTTGCTCCATAAGTGATTGACATACAAGAAGTTTTGGTTTTGGAACTGAACTCATAATCTTGTAATAGCATTACGGAAGCTTCCACTCTTTTTTTTTCTAAGTAATCTTCCACTCAAATGTAAGTTGCCTTTTTTCTTTCTCTTCTCAGTCTGAAGCTATAAGGGCACATTTAGCATGAACCCGGTCACAACTACAGGCTACAGCATATAAAGGACGTCCAGAAAGATTCAAGGATAAATGTGAGTTTCACAATCATTAACCCAACAAGTCTAGATTTTGACTCCGATTGCATATAATCCCCATAGAAAAAAAAAATTCTAAAAGTGGTTTAAAAAAAACCCCACTAGGTCACCACCCAGGGAAATGAATTCGGAAGACTGCGCAATTTTTCAAGAACCCCAAGACTCCATTTTGACTTGCAATTTTCTCAGCAACCAAACAAAGCATCCTATAAACTTCACCTTATCGCCGATTTTCCAGCGATAAACGTTTTTCCCGACGGCGTCGATGGTCCCGGAACATTCGAGACCAGGGTACTGACTCGCACCCTTAGGGGGTGGGTACAGGCCTTTCCTCTGAAGCGTATCGGCCCGGTTCAGCGCCGTGCCCTCGACCTTGATCAGAACCTCGTCATCTTGGAGCTCGGGCGCCTCCACCTCTTGCAGTTGCAGCACTTCCGGGCCACCAGGACTGGTTATCACGACGGCCTTCATTTTCGCCATTATCAACGACTCGAGCAGAATTTTGCTCTTCGAAAGTATATATCCAAATGTAACTGAACTCCGTCTTACTCACGAAATAATATGTTTCTATGGATTAAACTTCCCCGGAATGTGACCCGGAAAAAATAAAATTTACCGGAGGGAGTACTACTAGTCCTAGAAACTAACTTTAAAATTTGAAAATAGCATTAAGACTTACAAATATCTACATGATTGACAAGAAAAAAAAATATCTACATGATTGCTTAAAGAAATCTAAGAAATTATTATTTCGTATTAAGAATTTCTGATATCGCAAGCTATCTCTGCCTTATACATTTATCATTATAAAATTTTGTCTAATTTTTATGTATTTTCTCTATTTCTATGCATTAAAATCATATAGATAGTGTCAAAGTTCATGCTTACAGGAAAGTGGTGTACCACTACTACCCAAATTTAGCTGAAGATCTTAGGTCAGGACTTAGCAAGATATTGCATATATAAGTAATTGACAGAGTTCTTTCTTTTGAAAAAATTGCAGAAGAGATGTCATAAAAAGTGATCTGTATAAAATTGTAATAGCCAAAAAAAAAAGATTTTGATTCCTATAAGATTTTGGTCATTTGTAAAGGACAGACAACCTTCTTAAATAGGGGTCTTGTCAAACATGAAAATGTGAGACCTAACTAGAAAAAATAATATTTGATCATTAAATTAGCAAATAGAGACCACCCTAGGAGGACCAATGAGGAGGGAAAAGTGGATCCCACTTAATAATAAGGAGAACACTGTCATCACAGGCGGAGGGAGGGGGGGCGAACCGGGGCCATTGCCCCGGTTGGCTCCCCCCAATTTTTTTTTACATGTCTTTTTTTATTTTTTATTTATTTTTATTATGTTTGCCCCCCTTGGCCAAATAAAAATTATACTTGCCCCCCTTGCCTGCCTAGATTAATCAGCCCGCCCCCCTTAAAACCCAAGCAGCCCAATACCTCAAAATCAAATTAAAAGAATAAGCAGAGAGATATTTATTTATGTCAAAACTTGAAATCCTACATTAACTTGTCGACGTTGTCGTGAATTTTGCGACGAATATTTCATATACTTCTCCTGAGTCCTGATAATCGTTGTGTGTTGTAATCATTGAAATAGATGTTTTCACTATTCTAGTACTGCTTTTTTTTTGTTCTTTTGCCTTTTATGTTGGACTTGATTGAGAATTTGGATATCGCAAATACTGAGAAAGGGGGTGGTGTACTCTTGTTGGATAAGTGATAATTCAATTATTCAAGTGTGCTGCGTGTCCATCTTTACTTACTAGAGAATCATTGGTTATATTATTTTATTGTCACTATCATCATCTAATTTTACATGTCTGACTTCTCCACAATTTATGAAAATCCAAAGTTGAAGTAAGACTCATTTTCATCTATCTTTTGTTTGTTTAGGTCTGATTTTTCATAGCACATGAGATTAACTTGTTTTTAATTGTCTTTCTCTAAAGGTGGAACTTCTTTTCCATTGTAATTTGTGACGTTTGGATCAAGTTATAAATATATTTCTTCAAAATTTTAGCCATTAATTTAGTCAGGTAATGGGCACTTTGAACTACGATTTTTCTGTTTTCTCATTTTGTAAGGGGAGTAGAATAGTTATTTGGATGTTAAAATTGAACTTTTTGTCCAAATTTTTTTTCTATTATCATTTACCAAGTATGTATTTCCTCCTTGCAATTTCGGGTTATTTTATTGTTGATAGAGATTCCACTCTTGAGAAGCCCGTGTTAAATAGTACTGTCACACTAAAAAAAACTATAGCAAGGGTGAGAAGTATTTTTATGCCATTGGAACCTGGATTCTTTTTGAACTTTGGATAATTTGGCTTCTTTTTCCAATATGCTTCGTTTTGCTATTGTTTCTTTCAAGAATAATAGAAATACAGTAATTGTTTATTTTTCTCATTTATGTGTTATGTTTTCTTTTTACATATCCCAATAAATTCAGCAGGACTTATTGAGCATAGGGCACATCCTTTCTAGCAACAAAAATAAGTACTTCATTTATGGAAGTAAAAAGTTATATTGCTGAAAATATTTTATTTCATTTATGTGTTTTGTTTTACAAAGAAAATATATATATATATATATGAATACTTTTGTTTGTGTGATTAGTTGGTGCTCTATTGGTGTATTGAACAACAAGAATTTAATCTTTAATGTCACCTCTCAGTATCAGCAAATAGTACGGTACGTGTATTTCAATATTTTTAGTGTTTTTAGTCCTTAATTTTTTTATTTATACTCTTAAGACTTTTTTTGCATTAAGGAGTAAATTTTTTTTTTTGATATTTTTCCTTAAAAAGTTTGCCCCCCATTAATTGGGTTTCTGGCTCCGCCACTGACTGTCATAAAAAAGAGACAGGGGTTGGCACCCCAAAAATAAAGAAAAGACAAGGACAAAGATGAAAGGTTGGGCCCATCGAGTCCGCGGAAAAAAAAGAAAGATAAATAGAGAAAGAAAATGAGAGAAAAAGGTGTGCACTCTCTGTCGCTCATAAAGTAATAAACAAAAAAAATATAAAAAAATGTCGACTATCAAAGACATAATAGAAATCCTATAAAAAGTGATCCGTATAAAATTGTAATAGCAAAAAAAAAAAAAAAAGATTTTGGTCATTTTCAATCGGTAGAGATCTGGAGCAACAAAATTTTCTACCTGGAAAATGAAAATCGCATTTTAACATTTACAAAATTTTCTTTTTCAAAAAGCAATGATACGCTTTTGTCTTTCTTTATTTTTTAATTTTTTTAAAGTAAGGATAAAGCCGGATCAAAAACCGGGAGAGTCAGAATTAACTACTACATCAGGATTCCAGGAAGAGAATTAACATCCAGAAAACCAAAACAGTAAGAGCTATCAGCCCACTTAGCCAAGCGGTGGGCAACCCCAAGAATTAACATCTTTCTTTTTTATTTACGTCTTCTCCTTTCATTGGTTCTTTCCTTTGGTGGTAGGCCATGAAAGGGCCTTATTTCCATGTGGATGTATACTTATCATAGCAGCTAGCTGGAAGACCCCATCAGGCCAATTCCATGCATGATAGCTAACAAACCCAATTCGTCTACGGCATCCATGTGGGTTTTGCTCCCCCAGAAGGAGGAGGAATAAAGAAACTAGAAAGAATTCCTCGCGGAAGACGGACAAAAATGAAATTTGAACTCGGCCCACTAATAGAGAAAAGAGCATCCCCCTGGCCCTGGGTGCTTATATAACAAAGGCATCATCTATAATTTCAATGGCATCTAGCTTGTCACGAGGGGCAGAGGAAAGCATACTTATTTCAGGAATTAGTAAATTACAATACTACAAGAAAAGATATGCGCTGCAGCACAAATGTGCACATCAAATATAGTACACACATCCCAAATGTCTTGAAAACCATAATCCATTGAGTGGAAAGACTGATCATACTGTCATGGAACAAGCAGTATCTTCCCAATATGCTTGCTACTTTCTATAAGCCGGTGAGCCTCTGCCGCCTCAGACAGTGGAAAGTATTGGTAGACCACAGCCTTCACCTTGCCTCCGATGATAGCAGGCCAAACATTCTTCTCCACCTCACTAACAATAAATGCTTTGTATTCTGGACTTCTGTATCTCAAGCGAGATGCTGCATACATAACCACAACATCCTATCAAGATGCAGGTCTAATGAAAGACTATCTTTATTGCTTAAAAGATGGGTGTGCATCTCATAGGAGTTGATATTCAACAAATTCCAATCATCACACCAGACGTGATACAATTGTCGTATCGGATATGCTGGAAAGGCATACTACTATGATGTAGGAAGCAATCATTTTTCATCTGGAAAGGACGCATTGGTGAGGGAGAACAATTGCAGACAATTTCAAATCTTCAAAAAGAATCCTCTAATGAACTAGATATGAAATTGAGATCAAGCAATTACGGGCATAAATTTTTCTCGCAGTTAAGTTATATAATAATAGCACTCAGTGTGTTTCAAATAGCTGTCCTGATTCACTTGCTTTCTCGCTTGACTTGAGGATTGCAGGTTCAACTTGGCTATCTAGCCACCAGAAAGAGAACGATGAGTTTACTACGACGCTCAGAGCTTGAGCACTTTGCTTTCCTTGCACAAGTAAACAGCCACTTGATCCTAGTTTTGTAGAATCATGTACAGGCGCAGCCGCGCAGCCATGGGTATGGGGAGGATTTTCAATTGTCCTATCACTGATTCACATTATAATTGAAAACAACAACATATAAAAGAACCTTAAACCAGAGTACCTAAACTAGGAGAAATGAAAATTCGTCCAAACTGCGAAAACTGCAGACCAAACTTATTTATGGTTGTTAATTTGTTATAATACCTTGCACAGTAGGCACCTAGCAAGCAAACAACTTATATTTACTTCTGATACTGCCCCACCCATCATGCTGATGAGAAGAAGCCTTCCATCAACATTTAAAGTGTCAAGGTTTCGCTGTAAATAGTCCGCTCCGATATGATCAAGAATTACATCAACGCCTGCCTTTGATCAATGTCACTAGTCTCTTTACACTTACTGAGAAAATAGCAATTAGAAAAACATCTATATCACGCTCTTAAACATTGAGTATGGTGGGTATTGGCACAAGATTACAATTAAATCAAAACTGCAGTAGACCTTTCCCATCGGTTTCTTCTTTCACCCGAGCAACAAAGTCCTGTCTTGTTAATTGATGCGCACATCAGCTCCAAGATTCTTTCAAGCAGCTAGTTTTTCATCATTTCCTGGTGAACAAGATCTGACACATATAAATACATGGGCTACGACTTCATACCATGAGATGAAAAGTGCTGGCTGGACCTGCTGTGACAAACACTCTTGCACCTCGGTATTTAGCTATCTGAATTGCAAATGTATCAGTACCACTGGAGCCCCCATGGACCTGTTGTCAATTTGTAATCAAGCTATGAATTGAGACTAGAAGCCAGGCTTCTTCCGGTAATTTTGCTGAGAACCATTCTGTGGTATGGTCAAGCAGATGGTGCAAAAGATAATGCACCAATGGAACAAGCACCAAAAGCCATCACAATTTAGTGATAAAACTCGTAGAAATGAGGCAAGTCTCAAGTTCATTTGTTCGAGTGACAACAAGAAAAGTCAAGGAATTGGTCTTCAAAATGACGAGACTTAATCAAATAGGCCTCCATACAGCCCAGCACCAAACTGATATAAACAAATCTAACCCATATTAATTAAGGTTATTCTCAATCTTGACAGTTGACTTTAATCTTCTTATTTTTTCCCTTTTTCATTTTTCTTCTTTTTTTTTTCCTACCCCACTCTTTATCTATTCACTTCAGAAGGTAGCTAAGCAAGGACGTGAGGTCCAATTTCTGTATATCATCTGGCTCTAACCTACTTTAGCAACAAAGACACATGTATCATAGAAGATACTTCATACTTGCTAGTGTACATAGAATGATCGAGCATCAGAAATAGAGTAGTTTCAACAGTCCACCACACAGTACATGCCACCTCAGGGCTCAGGGAGACTAGCAGTAGCAGCATCCTCCAGAGAAACACCGGGTGGGATAGGAAGAGCTTGTCCAGCTGGAACAGCCACTTTTTCAGAGTACCCTCCCCCATTTAGAAGAGCACACACCTAATATACATACCAAGAATCATACATTTCCGCACGGTAACATGTATATCTGGCATTACATCGCACCTCGAGAAGAACAGGGAAACACAAGTTAAAGCAGTTCTTTTCGGTTGGTAAACTGAGATTGAAAGGAAACCCGGTCCCAATTTCTAACAAGCATATATAAACCACCTCAAGAAAAACCAACATGGGCACTGCAATAAAGCTACAGCTGAAGTTCTAGGATGAAAGCAGAAACCCAGAATCCAACTGGGAGTTCTATGGCCAAAATACTCCTGAAGCTTTTAACTTTTAGGAAAGCAAACCAAATTCGGTTTCCTTATTTCATTTCCTGCCTAATCAGGATCCCAACAGAGCGCCAAAAAGCTAAACCAAAAATGTCCAAAAACTTATCACGATGGTCTCCATTGCTCTACTGCACAGAGTACTGGCCACGCGGGAAGGTTTCCGTCTTCCGTCCTAACAGATGGTTATGATACAATTTGTCAATGCGTTAAGTCGGGGAAATACTCTGTACCAAGTTCGAGAGCAGTGACACTTTCTACCTAATCTTGTATTTCAAAGGCATCTGTGCCTAAGTTTTGATTCTCATCAATGCATCCTTCGCCCAAATTAACCATCAAAACTGACGAAAAAAGAGCACGGGAGTGATGCTATCAAATTTTAGGGTATTCAAAAATCTGGTGGGAATCGAAATTTATCATGTTTTTTTTTTTTAAATTGTATGAATTATTATAATTTTATTTTGTTGTTAGTTTGTATATGTGTGCCAATATTGTTCACACATATATATGGGCAAAATGTACAAATTAAAATGGTCATAAAACCAATAAGATTTTTAATCTTGTTACACTCATAACGAAATGGCTTAAATAAAACTCATAAGCTCAATTTGACTTGAGAAGGCACCAAATTTAACCTCAAAATGCTTAAAATAAATTTCTGCTCATACAAAAATTGGCCCAAAAAAATCCCCACAAATTAATACCGGATTTCTAGTTTCCAATTCCATCTAGAACGGAAAATAAGTTCGGCAAGTACTTGGAACTAGGGGTGAATAACGGATTAGTTGGAAGCGGAATTTGACATTCCGACGTCCGGTCTAACTAGCGGATGACCAAAATAGAATCCGCTTCTGCTTCCAACTCTTAGCGGACTTAGCGGAAGCGGATAGCGGAATTCTGAAAACTTTTTGGTCCATATTTTTCGGCACATGTAATTGACAAACAAGTGTAAAAATAAATCTAACAATATGCAATTCACAAAATCCCATATTAAAAACATGATATTGTTGCAATCAAACATACACCTCAATGCATTTAGAAATATTTCATGACTTAAAAAATACTAGAACTAAGTCTTTCAATCAAACATATATGAGGAACCAAAGCATTGAGTTTGGCTTCACATGTAAAAGGAGCACCAAAGCATGAACAAGATGCAAATTTTAGCTAGTGGACTAAGTATGGCATATATGTATATAACAGATTCACAAATCAATCTAACACAGTTTAATCTAACACAATCAATCTAATACAATCAATATAACATTAGAAATGAATTTTCCAAAATATTTGACGCCAATGAGGCATAAATCAATCTAGCAAAAACCATGTAGAATTCAGCATATGACAACAATGTCAATTCATAATAACAATAAACCTGACATGAGATACATCTTGCCATACAATAAACCTGAAAAGCAATAAATTTATCTTCTGATGCTTACAACTATCCCCATAGTAGTTATGAAAATAACAAGAGAAACTGTCCTTGGTGGAAAACATTTAGCAAGTGGATAAGTACATAAAAGCTACCGCCACAAACCAAGTTTCTCCACAAACAAAATGAACAACATTTCTCCATTGTTGTGCTCACCAAACACCAAATTTATCTAAAACAATTATTTATTAGAGCTGGCTATGTTTTATGCTTTCCAAGCTGCCCCTTAAAACTCCCACCCAATTGTCCGACAATACTACCTCAAGATCATTACCTCATTCAACAATTTATATCATCCATAATCTGAATAATCTACATAGTGAATGTCAACTTTTCCAAAAATAATCTACATAGCTATAGCAAATCATATTTTTCGGAAGAAATTGATTCCAAATAATCTACATAGGATGAAACCTAAGTATGCTAACACAAACCTCTTTTACACCCAAAGCTGCTCAGAATCCCCATAAAGCTTTGTCAAAATGGCTCATGTTATCCCAATCTCTAGATTAAATGTTGTCACGAGGCCTGCAAATTCACATAAGATAGATTGTGAGACTGGAGTTTGAGAGTATTCATTACTCTTAACCAAAAATAGAATAAGGGCATGAAATCAACAATAATATAATCCAATGCCCGCTTCTTGAGCTTCTGGAGGATTCTTGAGACGGCATCTTCGCGGAGGCGGATGATGGGAGAGAGACGGGGGGAAGTGAAAATTAGGGCTGCGGCTGGGGGGACTCGGGGGAGGGGAACATTAGGGCGAGGCAGAGGGCTGGGTAATTTTGCCGTGGATCAAAACGACATCGTCCTATTTAAAATGGGAAGACGTCGTTTTAAGTCAAGGGGAAAAAAATAAAAACGCACAGGAACCGGATTTCAGCGAAAAAGTCCGCTTCCGGTTTCACTTTCTTTAGTGGCCCAAAATTACCTCCGACTCCGGTTCCTGGAAGAGGCGGAGCTTCTATTCCCGGAACCGGTGCAGGAACCGGAATCGGACCTCCGCTGGAAGCCGGACCGGACTAACAGGCCTATTTGGAACCGAAATTGCTCGTTTCGGCTCCACTTCTGAATATGCCCACCCTTAATCAATTTGCACTTTAGGTCTAATTTTCATACATTTTGACAGTAGTTTTGGTTGATGGTATAAATTGACAATAATCAAAATTTAAATCTCATTGTTATGAAAATAAAAGATGAAGTGCGAAGTGTATTTTTTTATAATTAAAAAAGAAAAAGAAAAATGAGCAACTGGATGGTTAATGCATTCGTTAAATTTAATCTGAATTATTAATAAAATTTATTAATGTGTTGTGTTGGCAGAACTAGGGTTGTTCAACCCTGGTGTAGGTGCCGATTTTGGCCAAAACCGGCACCTACACCGAGTAGGCTGATTTTTAAATAATTGTCACTTACACCTACACCTACACCGTTAACGGCAAAAAATGGCACTTAGCGGTGACGATTTTTGGTTATCCTACATTCATATTGGGCCATTTTTTTAGTATTTTACGTACTTGGCCCAATGTATTTTTTTTCTTTTGATCTATTAATCACATATTAATAAAATCTAAAACTAATGATATCCAAAATCAATAAAATTAAAGATCATCTTAAAAGATAATATGAGAATTTAAAGTCCAAACTAATAAAATTTAAAATCAATAAACTTACAGAACATCACAACAAGATGAAAATCTAAAGTCCCAACCAATGAAGTATGTGATTGGGATGGAGTATTCATCAATGATTACGTCTCTTGAACATCCATTTATAATATGTTGTATTCTCTTTTGGGAAGTGAAAATCTCTTGAAAATTTAAACAAAACAATTCGTTTTGTTTTGTTTTTTTTAAAAAGGTCAGAAGGCTTAGGGGAAACAGGCCAGATGGGGGGGTCGAGGGAGCCGAGGGAAAAAATTCCATGCCCCAGGGGAGCCTGGCTGCCTGGGCCTTGGGGAGGGGGGGGGGTTAAATTTAACAATTAGTTTTTTTTTTAAAATTTTTAAAAAAGGGTCAGAGGGCTCGGGAAAATTGGGGAGGCACGGGGATCGGGGGAGTCGAGGGAAAAAAATCCAGGCCCCAGGGGAGCCTGGCTGCCTGGACCTTGGGAGCCTGGGGTTAAATTGAAATTAGTTTTGTTACTTTTTTTTTTTTAGGCCATAGGGCTCGGGTAAATATTTAGGGCTCGGGTAAATATTTAAACTTTTAGAAAAATAAATATATGTAGATAGAATATAGCTTTTATGTTTTTAAACGCATTTCTCTTTTTTTTTTTTGCCTGGTTTGAGTATTTTAGAAATTTATTTACAAAAAGCTTCCAGAGCGCAATGGGGTCCTCCCTTAATCTGGGAACGACTTTTTTCGTTTTCTTTTATTAATTGATTAGACTTTTCCCAATATGTAGGCGATATTTTTATTATTCGGAGTCGAAACGCATCGCGTGAGTCCCACGAGAATGTAAGCAGGAAGCACCGCCTTAAACGAACTTGTTCCCCCAAAAGAAGACCCAAACGCGTCGTTTCTACCACCACAGACCATCTCACGAGTCGCCCTCATCGCTCTGTCTTTCCCTCTCTTTCATTGCGCTGCTCTCCGTGGCTTTGGAAATAACTCGTTTTCGTTCACTCTCGGAAAAACACTGGGCGATGAATGGGGGACGCTCGCCAAGACTGAGCGAGTCCCCTTACAAAAGATGCTAGCAACAACAACAAATCACCACCTGCGCATGTTAGCTTCAACCGGTCCTTTCAAGATTTATCAGCGATGTCTAGGTAGGTGCTCTGTAGCTCCTCTCTCTCTCTCGCGCGCGCCCAAGATTTAGGTTTTCTTTTTGGCATCCTCCGTTTATATTGAATTATGTATATTTCCGTCTTCGCCGTTCTTTGCTGACTCTGTCCCCTTTGATGGAGTCATTTGATTTGGGAATTTTGGCGAAACTCTGCTGCGTGCATTAATATACATTTTTTTTCGTTGCCCAAGTTTTATACTGCAATTTTGAGGGATTATCTGAAATTCATAGTTTAACTGGGTCTCGGATTGAAATTTGTTTGGGAGTTTGAATTTTTAGCTTCTTAGAATGCGTAAGTCATGGTTGGGTGGTCTGTCTATGCTATTTAACGTGAAAAATGGGTTTCTAGGGCGTACCGCATTTTATCTGAGCTGGTGCTATTATATTAGTTGAAAAATGTATGGTCGTTAATTGGTGTCTAGTTTTCTAGTTTGATGCGAGAGTTTTGATGTTGGCATTGGAGCAAAGTCAAGCAGCTGCAGTTTCCGCACTTGTAACCCATAATTTGTATCTTAAATACTGTTTGTTAGTAGCTTGAACCTTGACTTTCTGTGTATGGTGTTTCTATGAAAAAAAATCAAATTGAAGAAAACATTCCCTGCTACATTGCTTGCTGCAAATTTAAAATTTCAGAGATTACTATTGGAAGCATAAATAAAGGAAGCTCTCAATCACCTGTGTGTTGAAATCAAGGAGTAAGATGATCTGCTAGATATGAATTCTTGTTTTGGACTGGTTCTGTTGTTAGATTAGTTTTCCTTTTAAAGGTTTAAGAGGTGCATAATGAATGAAGAAATGACCTTATGCTAAGTTTCTTTGACTATTTTAATGGTTGTAATTTGTCTAAAATAGTTTCACAAAAGCCTAGCTTTTCTGGGAAATTATTCAAATATGTTTGTGGTGATTGTTAACATTGTTGTTAAATCTGCAGACTTTTGATGTTCCGAAATATAAGTAGAGTTGCACGTTCTTGCCTTAGAAACCAGCAGAACAGCTATCCAGAAGTAAGTAAGTTCACGGGCATCGTCACAGTTGGGCTGCATGTGCCTCAAAACAGTTTATGCTCTTATTATAGGTCATCAGGGAGGGGACATTCTTCATTATCATTTTATGAGAGCAAGAAGAGATTTGGCCGTATTTATTTTTCCAGGAATTTCTCTGCCATCTCAGCCAGAAGTATAGTGACAAATAATGCCCAAGTTGCATGGAAAAGGCTCTACCAAAGATATTCATCCAATGGTAGTTCTTTTACCTCCATAAATAGGATTGCACAAGCAGTAAGCTTGTCCTTGGTACGCTCTCACTTGCTAGTTCCCGGAATTATTGCCTTCACCTGCGGACAGCTAGCATGGGCACAAAGAACGTTGGCAGACTCAGAAAACTACCCACCAGAGAACACTTTGTACATGCGTGCACAAGATGGAAATGCATACTTGACCTCATTACTTTATTCAGTTATGGAAGGTGTGTTTTTGTTGCTGAGGGCTCTCTATTTAGGGATTCTCTTTTCACCCAGTGTCGTGATGGCACCATTTGCGGACTGTTTTGGACTTCGGTTTAGGAAAACATGGCTTCAAGTTGTTCATCGTACGCTTGAAAAAGCAGGTCCTGCATTCATAAAATGGGGGCAATGGGCAGCTACAAGGCCAGATCTTTTCCCTAGAGATCTATGCACCAAGCTCTCAGAGCTTCACAGCAAAGCTCCTGAACATAGCTTTGCCTACACAAAGAAAACTATTGAAAGAGCCTTTGGCCGCAAGCTTTCTGAAATATTCGAGGATTTTGAAGAGTTGCCTGTAGCATCCGGAAGTATTGCTCAGGTGCATCGAGCTTCTTTGAGGTTTCAATATCCTGGTCAACAGGTGAAGCCCACTCTAGTCGCTGTAAAGGTTAGACACCCTGGTGTTGGTGAATCTATAAGGAGGGATTTCGTGATAATCAATTTGGTAGCAAAAATATCAAAGTTCATTCCTGCTCTGAATTGGTTGAGATTGGATGAAAGTGTACAGCAATTTGCTGTTTTCATGATGTCTCAAGTTGACCTTGCAAGGGAAGCTGCTCATTTAAGCCGCTTTATTTATAATTTTCGTCATTGGAAGAATGTGTCATTTCCTAAGCCGGTGTATCCACTCGTGCATCCTGCTGTCTTGGTTGAAACCTATGAGCAAGGGGAAAGTGTCTCACACTATGTTGATGAGCTTGAAGGACATGAGCGGTTTAAATCTGCACTTGCTCATATTGGAACACATGCACTTTTAAAGATGCTTCTGGTAACAATCTATACTTCAGTTTGAATGGATTGAAATGATTCTCTCTCTGTAGCAACTGATGATTACAGTGATTCTTAAATAGACTCGTCATTTGATAGTTTGTTGTATGACGTATTTAAGGATCACCATTACATCTTGAAGTTTTCTATTGATTACTGATGTTCTCTAAAAACATTGAATAAACAATATTGCTGAACTAGCCAAGGAGCTCAGGTATTCAGAAAAAAAAGCCAAGGACCTCAGGCATCGTGCCTTGGCAAATGCTTTCCCCAGGTTATTCTAAGGGTCTTCCAACTGATTAACCTGACCAAGTGCTCCTGAGGGAAGGGGGAGAAGGAGAAGAAACACAACAAACCTTTTTCTGTGTGGGAGTGTGTGTGTGTGGTGGGGGTGGGGGGAGAGAGAGAGTGCGGCACGGGCAGCAGGATGATCTGACCCTGTCAGTCCATCCCTGTGCACTTGGGGGATCTCCACCCTCCTCGAATGGGGAGGGTGGAGCTGCCGTACCCATGCGAAGGTGGCACTGAGGGGGTGTGTACTAAGCATATGTTTGGATTCCCCCCCCTCCTATCTCGTCTTGTTCTCTTTCCTTCTCTCTTCCTCGAAATTACATTGTTCTCCAGGGCTTGAAAGTCTGCGCTGTTATTGTTTTGAATTTTAAGTTTATTATGGTTGTGGCTTTCAAGATATTCAGAATTTCTTCTTTCAGGTGGATAACTTTATTCATGCCGATATGCATCCTGGAAATGTCCTCGTCCGGGTGGCTCAGAGCAAGTCTTCTCGAAAACGGCTCTTCAAATCAAAGCCTCATGTCATTTTCCTTGATGTAGGCATGACTGCTGAACTTTCTAGAGGTGATCAAGTGAATTTGCTTGAGTTTTTTAAGGCTGTTGCCCGTCGAGATGGCCGCACTGCAGCAGAGTGCACACTTAGATTATCAAAGCAACAAAACTGCCCAAATCCAGAGGCTTTTATTGAGGTAGTATATTATAGACTACTTTATTCTCTGGACAAATTGGTCGAAGCACATGTATACTCTAGTTAGGACTATTGAAATTGAAAGATGTTTAGGAAAGTAATCTCTTGAATCATAATATTTCACTCTTTCTTGCAATAACCATAATTGTCTGCAGTTTGTTATTAACCTGTGTTCTCATCTTTTAGTAGTTATGTTCATACACTAAACCTTCTTTGCCTGTCGGATAGTGTCTTATTAGACGATTGCGTTTCTGCAGTGTAATGTTTAAGATGGCTGACTTTGCTTTTTGCTAATCTCACGCCTGTTGTACATTTGTTGTATGATTTTTAAAACTATTTTCCGCATACAAGTAGCCCAAATAGCTTGTTTTAGTTTATTGTGTATTAACTATTCTTCAACATAAGTCCCTGAGTATTTTGTCGTAACAGGAAGTGGACAAGACATTTACTTTCTGGGGCACTCCAGAAGGTGATCTAATCCATCCTGCTGAGTGCATGCAGCAATTGCTTGAGAAAGTTCGGCGACACAGAGTCAACGTTGATGGCAATGTCTGTACTGTGTTGGTAACAACATTGGTTCTCGAGGTAATTTCTTTCTTCGTTTTGCCATATCGACTCAGTTGTGACATATAGTATGAGTACCCTAGAAAAGTGATTAGATGATAAAGGGATGGTTGGAGGGTTATCCGAATTATTGCTGATTTTTGTACTTGGTGTTATCTTGTAGGGTTGGCAGCAGAAGCTTGATCCTGCATACGATGTGATGCAAACACTGCAGACCCTTCTACTCAAAGCTGACTGGGCAAAATCTCTTTCCTATACAATTGAAGGGCTGATGGCCCCATAAGAAGGTTCTGGTGTGTTGATGCTCCTGCGCGACAATTTTGACAGTAACAAAACATAAAATATACGAGTCCTAAGGAATTATACGGGTGCCTTAGGTCTGTTTCTTAATTTTTAATTTTTTTTTGCTTTCTTCCATTCAATTTGTGAAGGTCTTTATCCTTCTATATTCCGGTTTTTACTTTCACCAATCAGAACTGTTAGCTCAAACCTCACAATTGAGAAGCAAAAACAGCAGAGTAATATAGTCGAATAAAATGGTCGTATGCAGTTATTTCATACCCACATGGGTGCGTAGAGTGGGCTTAGCATGGACGTGCAACGTGTTCGTTGGTGATGAATTTTATAGGTGTTCTTCCAATCGGAAAAAGATAGATGCCTTCCTTTATTCTCTCTAGCACTTAGTTAATCAGTATGGTTGTTGCTGAGCTAAAGGCTTCAGCGGTACTACAATTGTTCACCTTCTTTTATTTTATGTTAATAAATAGATTATCGGGACCCGGGATAGTGAATAGTGAATAGCCCAAACCATCCTTACTTAAAAGCCTGTGAATATAAGGTGCGTACCGTGTTGGCCCAAGCCCAGCATTTAGTTTACGGACGAAACATGAGTCTCCGACACCAAAACATATGTTCGCCGTTAGCTGAAAAAAGAAGAAGAAAGGCATAAAGGAGGTCTGCCATCTGTAGCTCCAGTCTCCGTCGAATCTTGCATGAAGGGAGAAACGAGCATATGCCATAACCTTACCTGCTTCAACTGTTAATTCTTTGCTTTTTAGGGTTTTTGCATGAACGACAGAAGGGATGAGATTTTGAGGAGGTTGGGGTGGTTGTTTCACGAAGGCCTTAAAGCAAGGTTCGTTCCCTTATTGCACAAAATTCAAAAATGAAAAACGTGTTATTAATTCATGCCCAAATGGAGGTAACTATATAAAATCACTAGGTTTTACGTGTTCGAGCAGCGAGTATTTTCATTTTACTATAGCTGTTCTCAGTTCGACCATGTAACTGAAGCCTTGCACATCCTCCTTGAGCAGTGTTACAAAAATGTAAATTCAAGTGTTCTGAACTCACTCTTCCACGTATATCTGAAGCTTTGCACATCCTTCCTGGGCGGTATTGCTCTATTTGTGCGGTATGCTGTGGAGATAAACGGAGAAGCAGGAGACAATCAGCTAGAGCACTTACATAGTGCATGTAAGCTCACGGATTTCTTTGATTGCAGCACTAACACCATGAAGGGCCATTTTCTTCACCTGTTTTCAGAGAAAAAGTTAAGGTAACTTTTTCTATTATTTTTTAATTATACACAGACCATAATGGAAAAGGAAAAAAGAAGACGAAAAATGGCCGTAATTACGATTCTAAGTTAGTCTACCTCTAGCTTGTCTACTTTCGCTTTATGGTTATCTGGAAGTAGCCGGACTTCATCGGTCAACTGGATGCACTTGGTAACATTTTCAGGAGAGACAAAATCCAACACCACATGGATGCAAGACTGTAAATGACAATAATAGATAGGTACAATATTTCAATAGAGCATCATCAAAAGTACTTTTCAAATTCAACCCGACAACTGAAAACTGTTGCAGTTTCACAAATAATTTTACAATATGTCAGAAACATAGATATTTAAGTATCGAAATCCGAATAACACATCATTTACTAATATTTACTCAAATCTGGGTCCACTAGGATTACCTACATATCTTTTTGGGTTCCTGTTAAAAAAGAAGAAGAACAAAAGAAGTATACAAAGAAAATATCATCTCTTTACAGCTCACAAAAGGGAAAAAGAGTACTTATAAAAAAAAACAGAAAAAAGAGTAACTCAAATAATTGTGTAGGGTGATATCTATGCTCAATGAAGAGGTTCCTAGTTATTCAGAATATAAAGAATAACAACATTTCAAAAGGTGACCATAAGTGAAAGATTCCAATATCGTTACACATCTCACCTTTGGATCCCTAATCTGGTGTGGACATCCAGCCGGAATGATGACAGCTTCTCCAACGTGTTGCTCAAAAGTCCATGGTTCAATTTCTGGCAGCAGTGAAAGGTGGGTTACTTCAGTTGTCGTTCATCAAAAACAAAGAATGAAATCCAGGGAACTCATACTTACCAAACTCCTCCTTAAGCCTCGTTTTGTGAGTATTGTCCAGATAGATACTTTGATCAAGAATCGGATGAACCACCTGCAGAAGAGCACAAGTGAGTCAGCATTGACTCTGACCTGCTAACATAATGTTTCTTTTTTTAGTGGACTTACATGCTGATGAAAACCATACATACGGCTGAACTCACTAGAGTGTCTCTGGAGATACTCTAGAAGCTTTGGAACATCTTGTCTACGAAATACATCCCATTGGGCACCAGAAGACTCGGCAACTACTTTCTTTCTATAAGAATTGGAGTTCTGAGCATTCTTCCCAAATCTTCTCTGATCTGATGTATCAGAGCTCTGCATTGGTCCATGGCAAGGTAAAGGGGCTTCATAATCATTATCATATCCACCATCACAGAGCTCTTCTTGCAAAGCAGCAGAAGTGCAAGATACTCCGTCAACTCTCTTGCGTAACCGCATTTCTTCCCCAGCCACATTCTGAAATCCTGAGTCTTTTATATTTTCACCATTTAAAGATAATGATTTTTTATTGACTTTATTTGCTGCTGTTTCATCAGTAGTAGTCCTGGTAGACTCCCTCTGACATTGAGCCCTGTGCTTTTTCAGTAACTTTCGTATTTTTGCAAGCTGCTCTGAAGAGATTGGGGCATTAGTAGTATGTGCCAAAATATTCACCTGGGATCACCAAAACAAACAAATTGCACAGGCCACTTTTATTTTCACTAGAAGCCCCAACTGCCAGCATGCTGGCCAATCACTTTATACAACAATAAATGAATAAACATAAGTGGTAAAAGGGTGCTGAATAAAGAATGGAAATGCTGGAGATGATTATGTTTTCTCCAGAACAACACAGGTTGCTAGATGGTATAATGCTTTTCTCACAATAACACATATTAAGCGAAAGTTCAGTGCTCTCATAGAGGATCTGTTAAGTCGGTTTATTGAGTATCCTTATTAAGAACAAAACCGCTTGTAAGAATACAAATGACTAAACAATCTAGGGTCTTGGACAATTGTTTATATGGTACATAATATGTTGGACATTGTCACTTACACACATTGCAAGGAGAATGTAGAAGGAATGAATGGCGAGATGAGACCTTCCTGACTCTGATAATAGATTGAACAGTATTATTGAGTTACAGGTTGATTAAACTATCATTCTATGTTTTAGCACCATGTTTGTTTTAATTACGATAAGGCAACATGTGGCAGATGATTCTTATTCCTCAAAAGTATGACAACTTTCAGCTAATACACCTTTACCGGCATATGCATGCTAAACATGCATATTTTGATAGATTATGTCACTGTACAAAATATCATGGTGTCAATAGTGAGTTTTTTTTTCTTTTTGAAGAGGGAGGGAGGGGGGTTGGTTCATAAATGTTGCTTTGTTCAGTAAAAAATAATTTCTATTTCGGAACAAGTGAATAGAATGTTTGTTTGCCAAATGTAAAGTACATGAGGCCGAACTAGAGATATTCCAACCAAAAAGTTGTCTGCAATGCAGAGTAGGAGAAAGAGCTTGACATACCGTGTCATAGGAGTCATAACATAGTTTTGTTATGGAATTAGATTGTACAAGTTCCTCTGTCCCACCATATGATACGTAGACACATGGACCAAGGTCAGGCTTCGGGATTTCGCGTGGCAATTTTGCAGCTAAATTTAGCTGTCCCGACATGGGATTCATGTATTCTTGGAGTGGTAGAGAGTTGATTATTTCAGCATAATGACCTGGAAACTGTTCTTGAAATAAATAGGAAGACAGTGAACCCTTCAATTTGAACATCTCATGCCACATATTCCTATGCGTAGAACCATTCAGAGAACCCATGAAAAACTGCCTGATACCAATTTCTACCTGCCATAGAATCAGGATACCCAAATGATACAATTATAAAGCTGTGAATGAACAAGAGTGAATAGAAAAGGACTAAAAGTGATCCTGTAATAGTGAAATAAATGCAAAAATGATATATCACATTCTAACGTGGCATAAGATTTAGGAGAAATACACCGACCTCACACCAATCCAAGCAATTGTTGGCTTCAAGTGAATCATTAGTATTCTCATATCTGGTAATGCTCCTCTCAAGATAGGTGCAGAACATGACTAATGGATCCCAATTTAAATCTGATTTAGTCTGAAGCACATCTCGAACTATTACAGGATGTCCTTTGCCCCAATGCTTCTGAAAGTGTTCAAGGTTATAATTGTGAACATCCCGAAGTGTGGGGTAATACAGATAGTTGTCATTTGAATCTTCTCTTACGGCTGCTTCTTGCAAATGCTCAATTCCATCAGCTTTATGATCCATGTCAAGGCATAGTGAGCAGCACGAAGAAGTGTCAAAAGCTTCCGGAAACTCATAGCTGCAAACTATTTCTTCTGCACTTACTTCTAGCTCTTTGATCCAACTGACAGGAAAGACACATCTCAAATCAAGGACGCTATTGCCACAACCGCCAAATTCGGAGGGTGGACAATATATCCTGCCAATTGCATTACATGCTTTCAAATGAGTCAGCGATGCAGATGAGGCAAGGCATCTGCCTGGATTTTGCTTAGCTAGCTTCTTCCGTGAAAGTTGCTTGTCTCCAGACATGCAAGCTTTCCTTCTTTTCGAGTACTTTGAGATCAATGTGTCATTACTACCAGGGAATTTCCCTCCACGAAAATCCTGACAACAACTTAAGCAAAGATTATAGGAACAATTTGGGCAGCTTCTATGAAGATCCACAATTGCAGTTCTGCAGTTATTGCTGTGGTGAAAGTCATGTTGTGCAAAAGGCAGGCAACAAAAGCCAGTTAGTGAAATATATGAATGCCATCGAAAGTTTCAAGCAGAAGATAACATACCAGCAATGTCGCTGACTGGAGGCGATTTCTGTGCGCTTGATATGAACTTCTGAAGTTTTCTTCCCTGTTATACACAGAGACGTCAGAAAAAACCTCTTGCCTGTTATCAACAGCGAGTTCATGCGCAAATCACATATAGAAGGAATCATTGTCTTTACCTTTGGTTATTGTGACTGTTTCAAGCTCCACACTTTGGTCTTCATTTATTCGTTTTAATGCAGGAAGAAGCATACAGATCAAATAATGGTAACGTAATATTTTCTCACCATTATTTTTCTCCCCCAAAGAATCCTAAAACAAGGTACACACATAATTGAAGCATCAGCATTGGTTTCCAAAACAAACATCCTTAATTCACATAGAAGCCAAATTTGATGTCAGACCTTACTTTCACTGTAATTACATTGATTAGCCAAACAGCCCTTACAGGAGCAAGTTCCACGACAGACCGGACATTCCGTCTTAACTTCTTCTTGTGTATCAAAATACCTAGTGAAACCAATAGGTTCAGCGCCCATAGTATTGATAAAAGAGCCAAGTACCAGAAAGATGTTTCTGTCATGTATTGTACCAATGAATATTTCAAAAACACATCTACAAAGTACAAAACACTAAAGTAGTCGGCAGAAAAGCACACGAGGAAGCAGGACAGTTCTGAATGAAGAACACAATGTGGGGATGGTTATGCCGTCCCCCTTTCCAAAAAGAACAAAAATCCTAAAACGTTTCTTTCCTCCAACATGGTTTCGGGAAAGAAGTGCATCATTCCATGTCTTGCCTCCGAAACCATGTAATGCCTCACCTGTAAGAAGCAAAATTGTTACTGTAGCGAAAAGTGTGAATTCTTATGCCTTGTTATCGACATCAGTTCACATTGGAGCATATCCTATACTATAGTTTTTGTTCAGCCGAAGTGGTTGCCTTATCCTCTTCCATGTTCTGAAGCTACTACTAAAAACTAAGTGGATCCTTTCCTAATAACAGCAACTGATTCTTAGTCTTAACACTGCACTAAATCTTGATATTCTGTTTGCAACGTACACTACCAATGTTCACTTGCTTCTGTAAAGCAATCAATAAACAAGTAGTAATCAACACACAATCATATTGATGGAAGGAGACAGCCATGTAGTTAGAAATCAACATACGCGAGGAAAACAATCTAAGATTTAAACACGACCATTCACAATCTTCTTCTAAAGGAAAAAACAAAAAGACTAAAAGGAATGGAATCAAACAAACCGTTCTTTGACGCACTCCATGCAGAAAAACTCTTTCTGACAACTGGAACACTTCACGAGATTTAGTGAGCCACTTCTCTGACACCAGTGGCACCTCCTCCTCCTTCCCCTCTTCAATTTGGCCGCATTCCGCCCGTACGGCAAAACCTATAACAAACAAGCCAAAAGTAATGAAAAACCCATCAATCAATCAACAAAGCATCGAAATGCAAATGTCAAAAACACAATTATCTACAATTGGCTAAAGATAAACACCTGCATTGTGCCAATAGGGAGCGGCTCAATGTTCTTGGACCGGAAAGATCGCTGCCTAACAACGCCTGTGTCTACCCCGACTTTCAGATTGTAATAAGCACCTATATTACTGAAATTTCCCGGGGAAGGCGACGGTGCCGGTGAAATTGCCATCACTCCGTTAGGCAATTCTCTTGTCAGCTCCTCCATATCTATCTCATCCTTATTCGGCCTCTTCTTCCTCACCGCAGAAACTGAGTTGCTCTTCTTCTTCTTCTTCTCCTCCTTCTTTTTCTTCTCCAAGTCCCTCTTGAGCACCATTCTTATCAGCTCCGACTGCAGATTCCCTTTCTTCAACTTCGTCTTCCGCAATGCTTCTTCCAGCGCCTCTGCAACCCTCTCCGATTTTTTCCGCTTCATCGGCGTTGACAGCTTCTTCCTCACTTTCCGCGCCCTAATTTCGAGCTTCGGGTCTTTGCTCAGCGATTTCTTGCTCGTCCTCTGGAGTTTAAGCGACTCCGGGACTTTCTCCTTGACCTGTCGGTGACGGCCTTGGAGGTAGTGGATCTCGCAGAGCTTCAAGTCGGCCATCACTCTTCTCTTACACCTCCATTGCCGGCCGTCCGTGCGGCTGCACCGTAGATTGTCCGGCAGAGCCTCTTCTTCCTCCATTGAGAAAAATTTTCAATTTTCCCCAAAAATCAAACTGTCCCGAGAAAATTTGCTGGGAGTTAGACACGAGGAGTACTTGCTGTGATTTCCGGGGAGAGAGAAAAAGAGAGGGGAGGAAGAGAAGCGTTTTTCCTTTTTTTTTTTGTTCTTTCTTTTTTTGTTCCTTCAGTGTGTATTTAATGGTAGAGAAACAGCTTGGGGGAATGGAAAGGAGATGGCATATTCCGTAATTAACGATAACGGAAGAGTCCACTTTGGTCACAGAGTATGATCAGGATGATTGCCAAGATCAGGACTGTTTGATTTTGTATCAGATTGTTGAATTGCAACAGCATATAGATGGGGTTTTTTCTTGAAACAATGCAATACTCTGTATTGTGCAGACTGCAGACAATGTTATCATCAAAATTCAAAGCAGATCATAGGTCTTGTTTGTCTTATCTTGTTCTGTTTTATCACTATCTGCCTTCGAATTTTGTTGGCAAATTGTAATCACAGCATGCATTGGACAACTTTTTCTCGGTGGTGTTGATGTTTGAGTATATTTGATCATGTGGGGAATGACAGCAGTGAAATATGTATAATCATGTTCTTGTCAATTTTCCAAGCTTTAGATGCAAGTCTTGGTTCAGGTGTAATAGCTTGATTGTAATGCATGAGTCAAAAAAATGCACTAACCTGTGAGGAATGCCTGCATTGCGGAGTTAATATCATCCAAGCTTATGTTAAGTATATCTGCAGACTTCCCAAGAAGATGGATTTTGCTGCAAATTACTTGCCAAATTCATTAGGAAGTGTCCATCTCAGTGGGTATGAGAGCTTGTCATTTGTGAGGGTGCATGGCACGGCAGATTTGTTGCATGAGACTTATTTGAGCGTAGCTGAATTAGTGTTGATGATGGGCTGTATGAAAGTGTGCTAAAAGTGGATTTTTCCTTGGCAGGCCTGCTAAATATAGTAAAGGGCTTGGCTCCAATCCATGAATAATAGAGATTATTAGCAGTAAATGAGTTGCAACGATTCCTTTTCTTGCGTACATGTAAGCTAACGTACATGTTAATGTTAAGATGAACCAAAAGTTATCTTGGCCCTTATATGTGGTTTGCACATTTGTCTGCATGCTTCAGCATGAAAATGATCAGACAGTCATAATGATTGTCGTCTTAAGGAAATTGCACTTAAGTTTATGTGAAACGAAGATGTTGATTTCCTTTAGGCACTTGAAATTTCTTTCATGCCCATGATTTGCATGTCGCTTACATTGCAGAGGCTTGGATGCATGCCAAACTTTGCATAGATCTCAGATAAGGTGGGTTGTATTGGGTCAAACTTTTGTGTCAAGCTCAATTGGATCGAGGCTGCTGGGTGATCCATGTCGAGTGCTATATCTTAATCAAGGGTGGCCCTTGGCGCATACAGTAGGCGTCTGGCGAGTAGCCAGATGGATTTCCCAACAGCAAAAATAAAATTTGTGTTGTAGAAAGAACTCTATTCTTATAAGCTTTGATTTGTAAATGAAATAGACTACGATACATGCTACTGATCTGGCATTCCCTGGGAAAAATGAAAAACTTTGCACTGTGCTTCAAGCATATCTCTTTCTCGAGAATCCAACCTCGGATGGCATTGTAGGGCTCACTTTTTTCTGGCTCCAAGTTAATGGCTTAATGCTGCATGAAAATCCGATCGACATGTTCAAATACTCCATTCTTTGCTTCCGCGTGTTCATAAAATATGGACGATTTTGCAGCTGTGGGCTTATTTTTCTAGTTCATGACCAATCCATCATCCTCTTACTTGAGGCTCCTGTCGTATGTTTCCAAAACAAGAAATTAAAAAGTGGGAAAAATAAAATAAAAGAAAGAACAGAAAATTCTTGATGCTAATTGTAAGCTATATTCCTACTAAGATTGCCTGCCCGGCCCATCTATATATATTTCCTGCAAAATGGTCTCTCGCATTGCAAAATTCAAAAGGAAGGCCAATTTTTCCATTGGGTACAACTTCACAGATTTTTTTTTATAACAAAGAATCTGTAAATATGATTTTTCTGCAAGAACAACAGTAGGAGAGGGTTTTCCTTACCATTTCCTAGATTTTCTCTTTTCCAGTAACGAATGCAGCCTCTTATGTGTATGTTCCCCCGCTGGCGCACCCTGCCCTATATAGAAACATAATTGAGTGCAGCGCTAACGACATTATCCCACACAAGACAATAGGAATGGGATCACTTTCATCAACGCTGCACTCAATGATGTTTCTCAATGAGGGAGCTGTCTTCAACGCTCAATCTCCAACTGAATTAGATCCGCTCATCTTGGTCTCCTCACGGCGGGTGTAAATAAGCCAATAGATCCGGTGTATAGTACACCGATCGTATCGACTTGTACTACAATTTAACTAGCCAGATGCAGAGCTAGAGTGCCGTCCATGACGCTGCTGAACCAATAGTAAAGTGCGCATGCCCCTTTCCAGATCATGAGATTTGTACTGCTCAATTAATGTACTGGAATCTTGTACCGCATGCATCGATCCCGTCCCAAAACCCCCCAACCATCTCTTTCTTTTCTGGTATACCAAAACATTAGTTCCTTAATTTTTGTATTTTTTTTCAAAAATCCCATATAGATCGAGGACAATGCCATTTGCCTTCCCAGCAGCTTCTCCATCCTCAATTCTCTCTCTCCCGTACGTTCGGATTACAGGATTTGACATTTCCATGTAACAGTGCTTGCAAAGGCGGGACCTTTCAATGACTGGTTGGTGCATCCATGTAATCGGATGCATAATTCGCAACTATCCCTTCAAAGTCATGATCTAAATTTTTCACTCCCGGCCAGTTGACCGATTCTTATTAGTTGTCTGGACATGTCCTGTAAAGATGGAAGAAAATTTTACTTTTGTGTATTAATACGTGTAACGTAACAATAATGGAGCGGCAAATCCACGCTGTCGCTGTATTTTTAGGAGCTATTACGTACCTCTCCAATGAAGCGCAATACATGCAGATCATGGTATAAAGATGACAGCGGCTGATCTGCATGAAATTATCATCTAGAGAAACACCACCGTTCCTGATCTAGAGCTCATATGTCAAAGCCTTTGTGCACATGGGATACGATCGAATAAAAGGAGGAAGGGTCATTTAGGGGCCGGGGAAACCCATGGAAACGACGAGCCATTTATATGGGATACAATCGAATTAAAAATTCTTACGCATAATAAGTGGAAAAAATGAAGGACAAAACGGAAACTTTTAATGCAATGAGAGTTTTGAAATGTGTTATATAAAGCAAAATTATATGAAAAGGATCTCTTAATTAATTAAGTTGCTTTTCTTCTTTACTGCATGATCTACGTGTATTAATGAAGGGTCTATTCCCGTGCATTATCTGTTTATACTTGTTATGGCAATTTTAATTGGCATCACGTGACTCATTGTAAAAGGGTATCTTTGTAATTTGTAAAGTTTCTAGAAGTAGGAATAGATGTGCTGCACCGTGGGTTGTGATAAAGGCCTCATTAAGGGCAATTATGACATTGTCTACGCTTCTAGAAGACTTGAGAAAGGAGGCTTAAAGCTTATCTGCATCTTACGGGTGGAAATCAGTTCGTATAACAGAGAGTTGTTTTTGGGTGTTTCGAAGAGAGCTTTCCATCTTTCTTGTTTCCAAGATTCGGTGATATTGAAGATTCGTAGATTTCTTGTGCTGATTTGTAAAGCCTTCCACATGATGATGAAGATCTGATTTCATGGAGATTTCAATGTGTTGATTGATTGGAATATCAAAGAGATAAAGATCACCGGCGTTTTTCCCCCAAATCCGATTTTGTGAAGATCAGAGATTCAGAAGTTCTGAATCATAAAGGCTGAAGGTTTCAGCCTTGGCCCAAGATTGCACAAGGTTTGTGCTTGAAGACCTGTTGCCGTTTCGAGATCGTGACTTCCATTTTCAACATAGAGGTTCTGTGTTTGAAGTGTGTTTCGGTTTGGTAAACTGAGATTGGTTCAAGGGTAGGTTGATTAGGCTAGGTTAGTCTTGTATAGATCACCTTGTAACCTTTGGAAGTTAGTGGATTCGATCGGCCTAAGGGCCCGGAGAGTTTTTCTCCTTAAGGAAGTTCCTTAGGGAGTTTTCTCTTCGTAACCATTTCTTGTGTTACATCTTTATCATTGTTTTTCTTGCTTTGATAAATTGCTAGTTTACTAACCAATTGGTTTTCTGTGTTGTGAGGATTTCAATGTGATATTTGGTATATATCCTCCCTGATTCGGTTGGTAAGAATACATTGTGGTTTACTGATTCAAAGTTTAGATAAGCTACTGATTGTGTTTCGGTTGTACAAGATTAATCTTGAAAAAATTATTGATTCTGTCCAGTATAGTCTCTTCGGAGTCACTTGAGGTATATTCGGATATCTTTGTTTTTCAGATTTGTATAGCTACTGTTTATCTAGTCTTTGTTCTTATCTGATTTGTAATAAGATAGTAGATTCTTGATAAAGATTAATTGTGATTATCTTTCTGTGAATAGGTTGTGTTTTGAAAAAGTTTTTGTTGTTGGATAAAATTTTCAATATACCTATTCACCCCCCCTCTAGGTATTTTCCGCACATTTGGGTCTAAATTAGGTTGTTCAATTGGTATCAGAGCCATAAGTCGTTCCTTGACCCAAATAGATTTTAAAATGGATAGGAGTCAATCCCTTAATGTTCCCCCATTCTTTGACGGTTCTAATTATGCATATTGGAAAGTGAGAATGAGGGCCTTTTTAAAATCTATAGATGAGAGGGTATGGACAACCGTGGATAAAGGCTGGACCATTCCTGAAGGTTCAATAGATGGGGTTATTTCTATTAAAGAACCTAGCAAATGGACCGGAGAGGAAAAGGAATCTGCTAGCTGGAATAGTAAAGGCATTAATGCTATATTCATGAGTGTATCTTCAGATGAATTCATGAGAATATCCAAGTGTGAGTCCTCTAAGGAAGCTTGGGATATCTTAGCCCTTACACATGAAGGTACTAAGGCTGTGAGGGATTCTAAATTACAATTGAATGTCTCAAAATTTGAAGAGATTCGAATGAGAGAAGATGAGACTTTTGATGAATTCTATGGAAAACTTACATCCATAGTTAATGGGAGTTTTAGTCTTGGAGAGAAAATTCCAGAATCTAAGGTAGTAAGGAAAGTGCTAAGATCCCTTCCTGAAAGGTTTAGACCAAAAGTCACTGCCATAGAAGAGAGTAAAGTGTTAGATGAAATCAAAATTGATGAGTTAGTTGGATCATTACAAACATATGAACTGACTTTTCCTTCAACTAAAAAGGGTAAGTCTATTGCTTTTAAAGCAGTAAAAGAGGAAGAAAATTCTTCCTCTGACAGTGATTCTGGAGATGATGAAGACTTGGCTTTTTTTGTTAAGAGGTTTCGTAAGGCTTTCCGATTCAAAAAGGGTAATAATTGGAAAGAAAAGAAGGGACACACGAAATCCTTCAACAAAACAAATTGGAAGAAATCTGATAAGAAAGATATAGGAGAACAAAAGAAGAAAGAAGATGTTAGTATTCAATGTCATGGTTGTAAAGGTTTCGGTCATATGAAAGTAGAATGTCCTACTTACTTAAAGGCACAAAGAAAACCTGCCATGAATGCATCTCTTTCTGATTCCGATTCTGATATTTCTTCTTCCAGTAAAGAAACTTCATTACATGATAAAGTTAATTATCTTGCTTTTTCATCTTCCATTGTGAGTACTAATGAATTTGATTTTGAAGGTGATGACCTCCTGGATTCAGATTCTGACGATGAAGAGTCTCTTTGTATGGCTTATGATGAGTTGTATAAAGAGAGCTTGAAGTTGAAGAAAAAGGATATTTTAATTTCTAAAGAGCTTAGTGTTGTTAAATTAGAAAAAGATCAACTAACATCTGAACTTGCTTTGTTGAATGTGAAAAATACAGATCTGGAAGCTAAGGTGAAAGAGCTGAAACTTGAGCTGGAGCAAGCTAATATAAAGCTGAACAAGTTCACAAGTGGAACCTCGAAGCTTGACAAAATGCTAAATAGTGGATTAGCTGCTGGAGACAAAAGAGGCTTGGGATTTTCAGCTGAAAAAGACTCTAAGAATGCCAATAAAACGGTGTTTGTTCCTGCTGTGCTTAAGGAGAAACCACCTCAAGCTTCAGTTCTACAAAAGAAATCTCATACGGTGGTAAACTCTAACCCTATGAAGTCTTTTAATTATAATAGATCTAAGTTCATTCCAACATGTCACCATTGTGGTAAAATAGGACATATTAAACCAAGGTGCTATAATTTGTCAAATGAGAATTTTAGGAATGTTAGATCTACTTCAAATGGTATATCTAGATCTGATTTCAACATGTTAACATCTCAAGTAAGTAAACTTGCTCAACAAGTTGATATAATGTCTAAAAATTTACTTACATCTTCTAAGTCAAAACAAGTTTGGAGGAAAAAGGATATGATCTCTTGTAATGTAGCTCATCTAGCTTTTAAGGCTAAAAATGATTTTGTTTGGTATTTGGACAGTGGATGTTCAAAACACATGTGTGGTGACAAACATTTATTTACCACTCTCAAAAATTATAATGCTGGTGCAGTTACTTTTGGTGATGGTGGCAGGGCAACTGTAGTAGGAAAAGGTTCTATTACATTGCCTGGTTGTCCTACATTCAATGATGTTTTATATGTTGATGGTCTTAAAGCAAATTTGTTAAGTATTAGCCAAATATGTGATTCTGACTTGAGTGTTAAGTTTACTAAAGATGCTTGTGCTGTTATTAATGACTGTGGTAAAATTGTGTTTCAAGGCATTAGAACTTCTGATAATTGTTATGGTATTGTTCTTAACAATGAAACTATATGTAATAATGTTCGTATTGATAAGACGCATTTATGGCATCAACGTTTAGGTCATATGAATTATCGAGATCTTTCTAAAATGACTAAAGTTGTTGAAGGCTTACCTAAGCTAGAAAGAATAGATAATCAAGTATGTGGTCCATGCCAATTGGGAAAGCAGTTAGATCTAGTCATAAAAGAACTTATGAGATTTTAACTTCTGCATGTCTAGATCTTATTCATATGGATTTAATGGGTCCCTCGAGGACTGAATCTCTTGGTGGGAAAAGATATATTTTGGTCATTGTTGATGATTTTTCCAGATATTCTTGGATTTTATTACTTAGAGAAAAATCTGAAGCTTTTGATAAAGCTAAAGGTTTATGTAAAATTATTCAAAATCAAAAGGATATTAAGATCAAGAGAATTCGTAGTGATCATGGAAAAGAGTTTGAGAATACTAGTTTTGAATTATTTTGTCTTGAAGAAGGAATTCACCAAGAATTCTCCGCTCCAATCACTCCACAACAAAATGGAGTAGTTGAACGGAAAAATAGAGTTCTTCAAGAAATGGCTAGAGTAATGATTCATGCCAAAGATGTTTCTACACATTTTTGGGGTGAAGCTATTAATATGGCTTGCCATATTATTAATAGAGTATATCTTAGACCAGACACTACTAAAAGTCCTTATGAGATATGGAATAACAAACGTCCTACTGTTAAATACTTTAAAACCTTCGGGAGTAAATGTTTCATCCTACGAGATAGAGAATGTTAGCTAAATTTGATTCTCGTAGTGATGAAGGCATTTTCCTCGGGTATTCTTCTAATAGTAGAGCATATCGTGTGTTTAACTTGAGAACTCATTGTGTAATGGAGTCCATAAATGTTGTAGTTGATGATGATATCCATAATAGTGTTAATATTGAAAATATTGTATTTCCCACTGCTGAATCACATATTCCTATTGATCTGCCCAGTACAGTGAGTTCGGAGTCTGAACCTCATAAGAAACCAGATTTGAATGTGATTAATGAACCTAGAGCTCATTTAGAATCACCCAGTATAGTTTCTTTAGAGTCGGATGGTTCTGAGGAACCAGACTCAGCTGCTGATAAGGAACCTTCTTCTAGAGTTAAATTAAATCATCCTAAGGACAACATTATAGGAGATATAAATGAAGGGATGAGACTAAGAAGAAGAATTTTGAATCAAATTGCTTTCTCAAGTTATGTTTCTTTAATTGAGCCAAAAAAGGTTGAGGAAGCTTTGAAAGATGAATGTTGGACTAATGCCATGCATGATGAATTAAATCAATTTATTCGAAATGATGTATGGTACTTAGTTCCTAGACCTGCTAAATGCAATGTCATAGGAACTAAGTGGATTTTCAAAAACAAGTCTGATGAAAACGGAGTAATTGTTAAAAACAAAGCTAGACTAGTAGCTCAAGGCTATACCCAAGTTGAAGGGATAGACTTCGATGAAACCTTCGCACCTGTAGCCAGATTATAATCTATTCGAATGCTTTTAGCCTATGCATGCTCTATGGGTTTTAAATTACATCAAATGGATGTAAAAAGCGCTTTCTTGAATGGTATTTTGCTTGAAGAAGCTTATGTAGAACAACCAAAAGGCTTCATCAATCCAAAACATCCTGATTATGTTTATCGTCTAAAGAAAGCCCTTTATGGTTTAAAACAAGCTCCTAGAGCATGGTATGATAGACTCACATCTTATCTCTTAAAAAAGGGTTTTTCAAGAGGTGGAGTAGATCGTACCATGTTTACTAAGAAGCTTGATAAATGCTTAATCATCGCACAAATTTATGTAGATGATATCATATTTGGTTCTCCTATAGAAAAATATGCTCTTGAATTTGCTGAACTCATGAAGAATGAGTTTGAAATGAGTATGGTAGGAGAATTAAATTTCTTTTTAGGTTTGCAAATCAAAAAGTGCAGTGATGGGTTATTTATATCTCAGTCTAAGTATGCAAAAGAACTTGTCAAGAAATTTGATCTTGATAATAAAAAGCATACCAAAATCCCTATGAGTACATCGGTTAAATTAAATATAGATTCAGCTGGCAAAAGTGTTGATCACACTGTGTATCGAAGTATGATAGGTAGCCTTTTGTACTTAACAGCAAGTAGACCAGATCTTTCTTTTAGTGTTGGAATTTGTGCTAGGTTTCAATCTGATCCGAAAGAATCACATCTAGAAGCTGTTAAGAAGATTATCCGTTATGTAAATGGAACTGTTAATTTTGGAATATATTATTCGAAAAATTCTAATACTCATCTTGCAGGTTTTACTGATGCTGATTGGGCAGGTAATTGTGATGATCGTAAAAGCACCTCTGGTGGTTGCTTTTATATGGGTTCAAACTTAGTTGCCTGGCTCATCAAAAAGCAGAGTTCTATTTCATTATCTACAGCTGAAGCGGAGTATATGGCTATGGGAAGCTGCTGTACACAGCTTATATGGATGAAACAAATGCTGTTAGATTATGGTTTAAATCAAGACATAATGACTGTGTATTGTGATAATACAAGTGCAATTAATATTTCTAAAAATCCTGTACAACATTCTAGAACAAAACACATAGACATTAGACATCATTTTATTAGAGATTTAGTTGAAAACAAAATAATTAACATTGAACATGTCTCATCTGAAAATCAATTAGCTGATTTATTTACTAAGCCACTTGATATTTCAAGATTTGAATCTCTAAGACAAGCTGTAGGTGTTTGCCAAATCTAGTGATCATGTGTTTGTGTCTAATAATTTTTAGAATATTGTTTTTAAATGTATGTATCACTTACTGTAATGCATGTTTGATTTATTCTAAATTTTGGATGTATATCTGGGCTCTTTTACATATTTGCAGTTAGTTCATTTTTGTTTTAGTCTCTTAATAATCTGCAGGTGTAGCTATGAAATTTGACAGTGATGAGGTCATATAAGTCATAAACTATGTTGTGCTATTTTTTAATTGAAGCTTTATTGTAACTAAAGAAATTTGACTAAGTGTTTGGTATCTTTAAAGGAGGCGTGTATTATGGGGGGCAAAATTGTCTTTCTGAGTTTTTATCTTAGGGTTTTTAACTTTACCCTTTCTCTTTTACCTCACTATTCTCTTCACTCACACACGAAACCTCTCTCTTGCCGCCGAAACCCATATTGTCGCCTATCTCTAGTGCTCCTTCTTCTCTTGCATTTTTGTTGCAATACTCATCACAATCACGTGCTTGCTTAAAGATTCAAGGTTAGTAGTTCATACACTTGGAATTATTAACTCATTTTTTTTGAAAAATCTGCTGTGTAACTCACGGGTTGAACCCGTAGGTGTTGTTGATGAATGGGTATTGATTTTTACTTCATTATGTGTTGATATTTTGCCTAAATCTTCTTACCCATCATATATTCTTTGTTATTCATGGTTCTAATCATAGATCTATCATTAAAAAACAAAGATATCTTATTAGTTAAGTATGGGTTTCGGAAAACCCATGAATGCTCACGGGTTGAATCCATGTGAGTTGAAATGCATTTTCTCACATTATTTTTTTTAAACATCTTTTCTTATGGGCTTTCAAAGTTCATATCTGTTACACTGTGTTTGTACTTTAACTCTTAATTTTGACTTCAAAAATTTCACGGTATTGTAGAAATTTTTCTAAAAAAACCCGTTTTTGTAACTACTGCACATTCAACTATTACCTGATTGAGTTTGAAATAAATTTGTGGATCTATTTAGTTAGTGTTAGATTTGGTTGTTCATATACTTATCCATGTAGATCCATAGAGTATAAGTTGATTTTGTTGAAATTTGAAAATGGGTATGGTATATAGATTACTGCTGCCGAATCTTTGGCCTTATACCATGTTTCTTTTATAAAATATTGTTAAGAGTTTCATTCTCATAATGCTTGTGTGCTGGTTGTGAAATTGTCAAACCATCTGCTGCTGTGTTTGTATTATACATACGTGATTGCTCTCTCATATGTTAGTATAGTCTTTACATTGGTCAGACTATTTGTTGTTACATAATGAACATGTCTTGTACTGTGTATAACTATATCTAATATGTTTGTTTGTTTTAGATGGTAAGGGTTAAACTGCCAGCCAAGAGGGTTGATCCTCCTCCTCCACCTCCTCGTATGACGAGGAAAAGAAAAGCTGATGTTGCTTCTTCTTCAAAGAAGCAGAAATCACAGAGAGATAAAGAACCGATTATTCTTGATGATTTCAACGATGCCCTGTTTTACAATCCTGCAGCTGAGACGCTTTTCCACACCAAATTCAGTTTGAAAAACATTGAATTGGAAAAGGAAGTCCTCGTTGAGGAACTTAGGACTCTTCCTAAGTTTGGAGAATTCAATTCACGAGGTTGGAGTCCACTTCTCTACCATTTAACTCCTCCCTCTGAATCTCTGGTAAAAGAATTCTACTCCAATATTTTTAATATTCAGGGCTCTTGCTTTTCTACTTATATTCGTGGTCAAATCATTGAACTTTCTCCTAAGTTCTTGGCTGAAAAAATAGGAATTCCGTTTATTGAAAATCCTTTGTATCCATATAAAGCTTCTCTTTGTCCTCCATTGTCTACTGTCGTTAGTTTTCTAATGCAGAGGACAATCAAAGGATTTTCTAGAAAGGAATTTCCTGGCAAGTTCCTTGCTAAAGATCATATTCTTCCAGCCAGGATTCTCTTTACAAATATCTATCCTAATATTCATCTCTCTGCATTTTCCTTTGAGAGGATTAGATTCTTGTATGCTTTTTTGAACAATGATTCCATAGACTTAGCTACTAACATCTGTGACCACATGATTGAGATCTTCCAAAGTAATTCTGGAAGTTTGAAACTTCGATATGGGTGCTTAATAATGCGATTGTTAACTGCTGTTGGTATAAGCATTCCTGTATCTGAGAGTCGTCTTGGTCCACTCAAAACCATTGGTATCCAGACTCTCAAGAAATCATTATCCCATAAACGTCATCCCACTCTTAGCTTTCCAACAGATGTTCCAGCCCTTCCTGATGCACTTAAACTTCTACTAGATCGTTCTTCGTCCATCCAATCTGCTCTAACTACTCTTCAGTCCGATGTGGCTGTTCTTCGCCTCGAATTGTCTCAAGTCAGAGCTGAGATGAAAGTTCTTCAGCCCTCTGCTGCTCCATCTGCTTCTGATGTTGGTGGCTCTGGATCTGAATCTGCCTCGGCTGCTATGGATGATTCTGATGCTTCTGAGTAGCTCATTTTGGCCTCCTTCGTGTCAAAAAGGGGGAGAATTTGATGATGTGTTTGTTGTGTTGCTGCAAGGTTGGGTGGTTCTGCATGATGGATTTGAATTCTGGGATTGAATTCTGCTTGTTTATTTTCTGCTGGACATTTTCTGCTTGTTTATTTACTTGTGAAGTTGTTATCTTGTTCACTGCTGGACATTTTTGGTGCTGTCTGTTATGTTTATGTTGCTACAATATTATGCTTTACTTTTTAACATGTTGACTCTTCTTATTAGTTATGATATTATGTTATGATTGAATAAATGTTAGGGGGAGTTTCTTCTTGCTAATGTTGATTGTGGGGATGTGTCTCAGGGGGAGACATAACTTCATTTATATGATTTTCCTGCTTTTGCTATAATGTTTTTCTGTTCACTAACATGATTTCTAATAGATGTTTAGAGTTGTGTTTGTGATAAGTTTTTATTTTCTAGTTCTAGAATCATTAGGATGAGTCCCTTTGTAAAATGTGTCCTGTGTTGGTGATCAACAGGATTCATTATGATTTTGGTTCTAGGCTAGTATAGTTTTGTCACGTAGGATGCCAAAGGGGGAGATTGTTATGGCAATTTTAATTGGCATCACGTGACTCATTGTAAAAGGGTATCTTTGTAATTTGTAAAGTTTCTAGAAGTAGGAATAGATGTGCTGCACCGTGGGTTGTGATAAAGGCCTCATTAAGGGCAATTATGACATTGTCTACGCTTCTAGAAGACTTGAGAAAGGAGGCTTAAAGCTTATCTGCATCTTACGGGTGGAAATCAGTTCGTATAACAGAGAGTTGTTTTTGGGTGTTTCGAAGAGAGCTTTCCATCTTTCTTGTTTCCAAGATTCGGTGATATTGAAGATTCGTAGATTTCTTGTGCTGATTTGTAAAGCCTTCCACATGATGATGAAGATCTGATTTCATGGAGATTTCAATGTGTTGATTGATTGGAATATCAAAGAGATAAAGATCACCGGCGTTTTTCCCCCAAATCCGATTTTGTGAAGATCAGAGATTCAGAAGTTCTGAATCATAAAGGCTGAAGGTTTCAGCCTTGACCCAAGATTGCACAAGGTTTGTGCTTGAAGACCTGTTGCCGTTTCGAGATCGTGACTTCCATTTTCAACATAGAGGTTCTGTGTTTGAAGTGTGTTTCGGTTTGGTAAACTGAGATTGGTTCAAGGGTAGGTTGATTAGGCTAGGTTAGTCTTGTATAGATCACCTTGTAACCTTTGGAAGTTAGTGGATTCGATCGGCCTAAGGGCCCGGAGAGTTTTTCTCCTTAAGGAAGTTCCTTAGGGAGTTTTCTCTTCGTAACCATTTCTTGTGTTACATCTTTATCATTGTTTTTCTTGCTTTGATAAATTGCTAGTTTACTAACCAATTGGTTTTCTGTGTTGTGAGGATTTCACTGTGATATTTGGTATATATCCTCCCTGATTCGGTTGGTAAGAATACATTGTGGTTTACTGATTCAAAGTTTAGATAAGCTACTGATTGTGTTTCGGTTGTACAAGATTAATCTTGAAAAAATTATTGATTCTGTCCAGTATAGTCTCTTCGGAGTCACTTGAGGTATATTCGGATATCTTTGTTTTTCAGATTTGTATAGCTACTGTTTATCTAGTCTTTGTTCTTATCTGATTTGTAATAAGATAGTAGATTCTTGATAAAGATTAATTGTGATTATCTTTCTGTGAATAGGTTGTGTTTTGAAAAAGTTTTTGTTGTTGGATAAAATTTTCAGTATACCTATTCACCCCCCCTCTAGGTATTTTCCGCACATTTGGGTCTAAATTAGGTTGTTCAATACTGTAAAGAAAGACCTAGATAATGTTTTTCGTGTACTATTATAACTATTATGTACAATTTTATTTCAAGACTTCTCCAACTTGTTACAATATTGCAATATCCAATGAAGTAATTATGAACTGCATATACAAAATAATACATGCTGATATATAGAAAAATATATATACTGATCTTGAAAGATGCTTGATTAAGCATCTTACAAAAAGGAAAAAATGGTCCTAACAAATAAATATATAATTAATGCTTCAAACTTGCTGAATTATCTTCGACGGAGGACAACCTTCCCCTCCGCATCTTCATGCACAATGTCTACAACTTCGTCCGGAGGACTGTGCCGCCAAACTCTGGGCTTATCCAAACGATGCCCAATCTGAGCCAGTTTATCAGCGACTCTGTTGCCTTCCCTATATACATGAGTCACTCTGCAATTGTTCAGCTCCGGTATGATCAAGTTTACATCACTAACATGCCTTTGCATTTCTGCAGACTTAACCTGTCTCCTTTTTACAATAATATCTATCAATGTCTTGTGATCTCCTTCAAGCCATACATCGTTCCAACCATTTTCCAGCACCAACTCGAGGCCTCTACGTAGCGCGGCTACCTCGGCGATGGTGCTATTGGCTGTTCCAATGGATTCAGCATAACCAAATAAGAATTCAGCCTTGTGATTTCTGAAGACCCCTCCAATGCTTGCCTTTCCTGCTTTGCCTTTTGAAGATCCATCGAAGTTCAATTTGGTCCAGCCAACTTCAGGTTTTTCCCATGCCACCGGAATCGTTTCCTTATGCCAACTTCTAAGAAGTAGGCGAACTGGGTATTGCATTAGCCTTTGGCACCTCAATGTGTTGGGCGAGAAGGCTACTTTCATTTTCGCTGTAATGGGGAACCTTCAAGGGCAAGATGGTTGACATTTATAGATAGCAAAACTATACGACCTATAAATTAACGCTGCTTTCTTCAATGGTGGTGTACTGGTGCAGGTCAGATTTTTTGAATTCACCCAAACAAAGAAGACCATTCTTTGAATGATCATTGTAAGGAACTATTGCTTCACGTAAGTTGCTATATAATTAAGATAGAGTCAGGGAAAAGCAAAGGAGATTCCGAATTTCACAAAGAAAATAAAGGAAACAACTTTGATAAACGAATATATATGATCATAATCATGACCAGAGACGTTACTTCAAAAACTGTCAAGCATATTCTGTTAATGGCGTTTTTGAGGAAGGATTACGTGCTTGGGGAGAAAGATTAAGATCCTAATCTTAAGGTCTTAAGAGATTTAACGGATGACTGAGATGTTGCCAACACATTAATAAATAGAGATAGATAAAACACATTTCAATCCTCTAATTCTATTCATTAATGTGTTGACAACATCTCAGCTCTCACTAAGACCTCTTAAGACAGTAAAATTATGACCCTAACTCTTTCAGTTAGGTAAATAGTACTATCTATAAAGAAAAGAAAGGTTGCATGCGAAAGAAGAAAGAGTCGGCGTGCTTCATTAACCATGTTGAAATCTTGGTAATGTTGTCCGAGGTGCATAAATCTGAATACACGGTAACGCGCGTGGGAAAAAGAAGAGATTTGCTGGGCTTTTTTTCAATTGGGGGTAATATAATACGGCATCTCTTAATTACGAACTAATTTCAATCTCGCTTCTTAACTGTGAAAATTGTAAATCAGCCGTAAAGTCGAACGAAAATACATGTAAAATAATCTAAATGTACATTCAAAATAAAATTATTAAAAATATTTAAAAATTCATAAAAATAAAAAATAATTTTTAAAAGAAGGTAATATTTTTTAAATAAAACTATTAAAATCCTATTTCATTAATATATATTTTTAAAAAAATTATTTCTAGAATTTTTATTTATTTTTTAAAATTGTCTGGAAGGGACATTTAGATTATTTTACATGTATTTCTGTCTGACTTAACGCTGATTTGGACGGGGCATACATTGATGATTTTAGAAAGTTAGAGGACATAAATCCTCGTTTTCATACTTAGGGACGAGTTTGAATTTGACCTATAATTAGGGGGTGAACAATGACATTACCCCTTTTTTTATTTGATCAATGACAACTCAATTCATAGATTTAAGAAAGTTTAAAGACTTTTAAGGGATAATTTCATAGTTCGCCCCTTAACTATGAGTAAAAGTTAATGTCGCCCCCTAACTAACAAAACGGATTTTTATGCACTCTAAGTTTCCACAATCATCAAAGTAAGCCCTTCATCCGAATCAGTCGTTAAGTCAGAAAGAAAAACATGAGAAATGATCGAAATGTCATCCATCTAATTTTTGTTTTAGAGGACATTTCGGTCATTTTTCACATTTTTATGTCTGACTTAACGGTTAATTTGGACGAATAGCCTACTTTAATAATTTTGAAAATTTAGGTGTAAAAATCCGTTTTTGATAACTAAGGAGAGACATTAATTTTTACTTATAATTATAAGGCGAATTATGAAATTATCTCTACTTTTAAAGTTCCATGCTTCAAAAAGCTATACAAGTTCAAAAACGTAAAAAGTTGAAATGACAAAAAAAAAAGAAAAAAAAAAAGAGGCTAAACTGGAAGGCGAAGCGGAGAATCGGCGAGCGGAGGAGGATAGATCAAGGGGAACGGTTCAGAGATAAGGGTATTGGTGCGCAGGGCAAGAAAATTGTTGACCGTCATGGTAATTAATTATTGGTTGACCACGCAGTTGGAATCAATTTTGTTGCAATCTTTAAGCAAATCGATGCCACATGACATGAAGTTGTACCCGAGGCTGAGAATTCCTGGATGATGTTAACTGTCGTGTGGGATTAATGTTAATTTGCGTGCTAATGGGTCTTAGCTAGGTTTATTTGTCTCCTTAGTCCTTACGTTAGATATATATATACGAGTGATGTTCGTTTTGAGAAAAAATTATAGGATTTTAGAGAAGTTGTAAATTTTTATGTTGAATAGTATTTTATTGGTGTTTGTGTAAAGTGGAGAGAGAAATGATTTGATGTAATTGTTTAATAAAAAAATATTGTAGTTATGTGAAAAAGTATAGAGAGAGAAAATTTATGTTGAATAAAAAATTAAAAAGTTGTTGGAGATTGTGTAAAATGTATTGATTTTTGTGTTTGAATTCTGAATATGTTCGGTGGTAGAATTGTGAATATACTTAGAATCCTGAAAAAATGGTGAAAACGAACATACCCCTGGTTTCCATTTACCGAATTCAATCATCGGTACTGCAAATTTCCGCACGTTTCTTCTCAAGAACACCAATATTTTATTTAGGATTTTTTAATACTAATAATAATAATAATAAGGGATGTTATTTGCAGATCTCGCCTGTCTGTATCCTTTTTCCTCCGACTTCCTTATCCCTAAGATGAAAAATGTACAAACCATGTGCGTGCTTGTAGTTGTAGGAGACAAATTAATGATTTTATTTTTGTAAAATCTATTTGGGTACAGAACCTTAATGGCAGTGGCGGAGTCGTGAATTTTGTATAGAGACATAAATAAAAATTATTTTAAATAATATGATTAAAAATAAATATTAAATATTATGCAAAAAAAAAAATTCAAACAATATTTTCAATATATCAATATTGTCTAATAACTGAAGATAAATATGCAAAAAAAAATCTTATAAATTTTAAAAAAATAGATATATAAAACAAAAATAAAAAAGTCACAACTTTTTTATTATAATGCAACTCGGCGAGCTTTCATGTATTGAGAATCATCTATCAACATTTTTGTACTAAAAATTGAGGCAATTTCTTTTTCAATGTAAAAGATCAAAGAATTTGTAAGAAAGTTGTCTTCCATCATGTTGAGAAGTTTCGTTTTAACTATTTTCATAGCTGAAAAAGCTCGCTTTGTAGTAGCTGTTGAAACTGAAAAAATTAACACAAGACGAATTAATCTATCAATCAAATAATAAATCTTCTACTTGTTCATTTACACTAGTTTTTGGCTCCTTTAAGAGTTGCAATTGACTACTTAAATGAATCCTTTCTCGCTCAGTAAATTCCTATGGATAAAATCTTTTTGCAATATCATAAATATTTCCAACATTAAAAGATTTATATGCATTCTTAAGATCCAAAGCTGAGCTAAGAGTAAGAAGTTCCATTACTCTCTTACTGTTTTACAAACTCTAACTCTAATAGGGGGCACGAATTAATATCAAGGGGTAGGATACCTATAAATAATTTTTTTTAAGAACTTAGGGGGCTCTCTCCGCCCATGCTTAACGGGCCAGTCACATATCAAAGTATGTATTTAAATATTTCCAAGTTTTTGTTGGCATATATATACTGACCTAAGGAAATCAGATGACGAGAAGAATTTGGAAATCTTCCATTCAGCTTTGCTTCAGGGTAATTTAGATTAAAAGAAAGAAAAATAAATAAAAAAACGGAGGCTTCTGGACGTAACTATACTGGCTCCACAAAAGAGACCAACATTTGATAAGGAAGCAGACACATTCTCGATGATATTTATTAACGCCATTACATACCATAGACAATAGTATATAATAAATAATAATTAGAGTTATTAGTATTTTTTTTTATCATGAATACAACTGCTAGGAGAATTTGATCCACTAGACTATATATGTGCGGGGACAAGAAAGGGATTTTTACGGGACTCTTATTATTATAAAAATTATGTTAGCATATAATTGAGTAATATTGGTTTCATTATGTATTAAACGATAAATTAAATTGAGTTGTAATGTTTCTCTTCATAAGAATGAGTTTAAGTGTTCAAGAGAATAATGTCTTCTCGAGTTTCTATGGGATTGCATTACTGGATAAGGATAATCATTCTGATGAGATTGCATCTGATAAGGATAAACACTAGTGATACTCAAGATCATTTCAAAAATCTCGATAAATATGATTTTCTCGAGTTCTGATAAGATTTATTTCAGTCTCTCGAGAGAATATCATATAGACATTTCAGGGAGGAGTTTCGCTACCGGAGAGTCCATCAAAAAACTTGAAGAGTCTGAAGTGGTTGCCGCACAGAGTGGGTCGGAGTAGGATTATACAGATTATTACATCAGAGTTGCCAGAAACATTGACAACTAGAATGATTTTTCTTTTGAAGGATGCATCAAAAGTTTCCACTTCATCAACAAAATCTTGTTTTCTTTATGTGATTGAAGTTTGATTTATGTTTTTGTGATTTATTTTGTTAATTTAATTTGTTATTGTTCACAAGATCAGACCATTTTAAGAAATGTTTTAAAATTGTCATAGTATTTTTAAGGCGCAATTGCACCCACAATCTATTGGAAAGTTGCAATTGTGTTATTCGTGCAACATTTTAGTCATTTAATTACTTGAGTCATGATTTGGAAAAAAAAAAGACCCCTCCATCCACCACCGTCTACCTTCCTTAACAGTAAGAGCTGACCTGTAAAATTAATGATAAGTCAATCTAATCCATTTAAACGCGTCAGCCCACTTATGCCATGTCAATGCCTAATCAGCAAAACTTACAAAAAAAAAAAAAACAAAATTTAAGTTGAACTGCATCGTCGATGTGTATCCCAAACACAGCCGCTAGTCATTTGCGTACAACATGATCGAAACTGAAAACACCCATTCTCTCCCAAATTTCTGCCAAACCCTAAATCCCGAAAGTTCTCATTTCCTCCACAAGCCAAAACGTATCTTGTCCAAACTCCACTTTGGCTGACCTGAAGTCTTGCTCGAGGTTTATTTACTTGTGTGTTGCTGGAAATAGATTTGCAGATTAGGTCTCCGGGGAGGTTTTTCCACACATATCATTCGGTAACTCTCTTTTCAGGGTCACTTTATTAATTTATTTCTTCGCGTTTATTTATATTATTATTTTTTCAATCATGGTCTCAGGGAGTTAAATGTCTAAAATGTTATCTCGGGGACCTAATGGTAACTTTCCAATACCTTAGGGTGTGGTCGCAATTTCGACTATTTTTAATCAGAGGAAACACGTATTAGCCTGCTCTAGGAAACACAGGATTTTTCAAAAATCCGGCTACCCTCTTTCTGATTCTTTGTTAAAACAGGCAATTGTTATACAATAACTAATATAAACAATCTGAAAATTCGGGCATTTGGCTTGTTCATCTAAGATGATTTCATTCTGCAATATCGTATGCAGTAAGTAGAAACCCTCCTTTATTAATCAGCAAAAGTGTCCATGCAAGAACTGATTTTGCAGCACCATTTATAAGAAAAAGACTTGGATTTTCAAAACTTCCCTGGTTTACCCATCAGCCACAACCAATCAAGAGTAACCCCTGCAAATAAGCCGCTTAAAAGACATAGAACAAGCAAGTTGCCCAATGCATTTTGCTCTGGCCCCTGCAGAACATTGAACCCCATTATTTTCATGAGGAATTACCGGGAAGACTCGAAGAGCCTATATTAATTTCTACCTTGTAACCTTTAGGTGCCACCGTGAGGACACAGACAGTGAGGTAGCCATTGGATACTCCCAACAAGGATGTAAGGAGGATCATCCACCCCTTGTCACCATATTTTGCAGTGAAGTAGAAAGCGGGGATGAGTAAGAAACGAGAGAGAGTTGCAATCATGAGGCCTTTCCTGGATTCCATCTTCAGGCTTTCAATAAGAGGAATGTATCTTGAAATCAGATCCCACACATTGTAGGTCGCGATCAGAACAGGCGCATACCTGCGAGATTATGAAGCATGTCATGATAATATGTTCTCTCTTTTTTCACTTCACCGAACAAGGCAAACAGGTATGCGACTAACTAGGCATGAAAACAATTTTCAGGTTTGACATGGGAAACTCTTAGCATTTGCAAGAATGAACAGTGCATTCAACATCCAAAAACTATGATAAAGCTGCAGAGATGTCAATGCATTTAACATCCAAAAACTAGGATAAAGTGTCAGAGATGTCATTACGGAGATGAGATTAGAACTGGACTAATGGAGTACGTTTCTAGAAAAGCCACAAGGTTGTACTCACAATACGTGAAAAGCGTTGGAAGATGGTTTTTACAAGAACAGGCTCACTTGGAATACAATGAAAAAATATTTTCTCATTCAGCTAGCTTTTAGATGATATGGGATGATTTGTATCTTGTCATTCCGAAAAACTGAACCAAATGTTGCTCTGCGATACAGAGCCCTTACCATGTGCCCAATCCATGTGATCCAGTATTTTCATACAAGAACCCGGGGAAAATTGACAAGGTTAACACGTATATCAGAAACATGTCAACTGCATAATCTATATTCTGAAAGAATAGTTGTTTATTGCTCAGGCGCTCCTCGTGCTTCGTGCAATCTTCATCCTGTGAAAATTTACAAAGCATTGAAGATATGCTAATCTCAAAACTTCGCTAAACATTATGTATCATCAGGTTCAAGAAAAGTTGCAATACTTGGTTTGCGTTTGTATGGATGCCAGCAGCGGCAAGGTCAGCTGATACAGTTTTTGATCCTTCTGAGGCTGCCTTTGAGCGATAGTACTTGACAATTGTCAATTTAGAGAAGACAATTGCATAGAGGAGGATACACAGAAACTCAAAGAATGTGGACATCGAGAGGAATAACACTGAGAAAGCAAGATTTTTCAATTATCAAAAGAGGATCAAAGGAATTATCATCCAACTCTGAATTCTTTGTCTAGGCATTTCAGTCCAGCTAAATATAAGGAGCTCAAATTTCTGTTTCCTGTACACTTAGATCGAATTCATATAGTATGCCTTCTGAATAAAGGTAATAACACTGCATTAGGAAGATTACCATATTAGGTGATAGAAGAGGACTAACTAGAAACATGTGGAAACCAGAACAGAACGAGGTGTTCTTATAAATAAAAAATGAAAAGCATATGAGCAAGGTTGTCAAAAGCAGAAAACTTGTGGTGAAGTTTAGTAAAATGAGAGTATCATACTAGCCCCCTTGCGAAGCCCATTATGGGATTTCTCAAAGGCTCCTTTTGTGAGTAACCTCAAAGCAGAGGCCAGAGCCCCTGATGCAGCTAGACCAGCAAGGAAGGACTGCAGAGCAGACAAATGGTCAAATATTAACCAGGCTAAATAGATAAATACATAAATGAAAGTTGGGAAGGAATAACTGAAATGCGATCGTTAGAATGACGACCTGAATGAATTCGGGGCACATGAATGATAGGTCTCCAAGCATTCCACCTTGAACATGGGCATCAGCAACTCCGAAACAAGCAGAAAGCGCACACAGACCAATAAAAGGTCCAATGCCTCCTTTCCCTGATGTGGCTAAATCCAACTGTCACCAAATATGTTGGAAGGAAAATTACAAGGAATGCAGTATGAATTATAAAGATTAGATGGCAAAACTTAACGAATCAAATTGGGAAAAGCTGCACTTACAACTAGGACTAACAAAGTACTTGCAAAGAAAAGGGTGTATCCAAATAAGTTCCGCTGCCTGGTATCCAATTTTGACTCATTGTATGTTAGTATTGCCATTGTCCCAAGTGCGAATGGTTGATAAACGAGGGTAAGTACCCTTGAAGGATGGTATTTCTTCTGAAGAGAGGCAAATTTTGTGAGTTTTATGTCATTTATACCAAAGAAAAGGGAGTACAGGAGGCCAAAAATATTGGACTCCCAGCATTTACTATAGCTCTTAGGGTTAGAGGAATCAGAAGGAATCATTACCCAATCTTTCATCCTACCAAGCATTGTTCCGACCTTATCCTCCAGAGGATAATCTAAATTTAACTTTAATATCAGACCAAATTTTTTTAATTATGCTTGAACACTCGCCTACTCACACAGTGGCATTGGATTTCAACAAGCTCTAGCCTCTCCCTTGCTTCAGACTATTAAACTACTGGATAAAATATGTAAGGAAAGCATTTTCCGTAGTCATGTTTATCCTCAGAAAAGATCTTGAAAGTAGCCACGAGCAACTTACTGGGAATTTGACAGAATAATAATCTTCAATTGTCAGCATACTGTTCCATGCAACAAGGGAACCGAGCCCCAGTATAAAACAGACTACCATTGATGTCCACTTTCCCTGCTTATTACAGATTGATTAAAAATTAGATATATTTATCTTTAATAGTAATATACTCAGCTCAGTCTTTTCCTGTAAAGAAATTACGACATCAATTTAATTTAGATTCTACCAATGAAACAATGGATAGGTACAAACCTGAAGACTTTCTGGAGGCCCAACTTTATCAGCAGTAGTCATGGTAATTCCCCCAAGTTAAAGAGACTGCAATATTTTATACTTTCACTGTAGCTGAAGCTGAAGATGGTTTATCAGGAAATGAACTTAGAAAGAAGTATCAACCAAAAACTTAGCGTAGCATTATGATGCAGAATATTAAACTGTGCGTCTATATCTTTGCAACAAACTTTTGATAAGAAGGCAAACTGCTAGTACTTGATTCAAATGTTTTATGGTAGCTTGGTTTTGGGTTCAGGGCTTGTTTCAAGAAAGCAGACGGGAGGAAAAATTAACAAAATACAGATACAATATTCAAGGAAAGAAAACACAATACTTGAATTTATTCTGTCAGAAAACATTAGAGTACTCAGCGTGGCAAAATGAAAGGACTATACTATTCATACCAGATGAGTAAAGGACAGAAACCTTGTTAATAGTACAGAAGCAAATAAACGAGCTCCAGTCTTATACGTGGATGGGGGGTGGACTGCAAAGTTTGAGAGCAACAATGGTGGTGGCCCATCTAACTTACAAGATTCACCTTCCATTAAAGAAAGTGGAAAGTCGTTTTGGGCAATGATTGACTTTTGTGTTAAAAGACAAAGGCACTTAAAGGCTAAAGCACTGGTTCAGTGGTTCTCTTGGATCTAGTAAATGCTATTCTGGCAACATCACCTCCTTCTTCCACAGCATGTTTTTTTTTCTTCCTCTAATATTTGAAAAAGAACAGGGGACTAGGAAATTTCAAGAGCTTGTGAATCCCTTATATGTTGAGAATCCCGTTGGGAACAGCTTAGAGTGTCGGAATTCTTTACTTGGGCATGATTAAAAAAAAAAGCATCCTTATGGGCCTTATCCATTAAGGTTGCCTTCTTAAAAAACATATGGCCTCCCAATCCTTAAGCCTCAACATTTGCATACCTTTGAATCTGAACAAGATGGTTTAAGACTCAATATACTGATACCCGAACCAGGAAGAGGGGTTGAATATGCTCTCCAAATTTTCGGTCCTTTTTTAATTTCACAGCTGCACACTCTCACAAGATTATTAGCAAACTTCAAGGACACTACAATTAACAATATACTATGCAGAATTAACAAATCAATATGAACACGATATTGTAGATTATCTATGCTTCAATATATTCAAGATTAACTTTCTTAATCAAAGAAACATATGACTAACAATTGCAATATCAACACACAATCAACTACGAAATCACAATCAACCAAGATAACACCAAGAGTGACGACGAAGAGAAAAACCACTTGACAAAATCTATCAAGAGGAAAAAACTCTCTGGGCTCGTAAGACGGTTTAAGTGAATCCACTAGAATCTTCAAACTCGGTACACAATAATTTATAAACTACCTAACACCTTGTTACTAATCTAACACAACTATTACCTTACTTGGAATACAACATCCAACTCTTCACCATGTAGGGAACGAGGAACTACTATTCCATTTGAAGTATTGATTCCAAAAACTGAACTCTACAGCCAAGCTAATCTTTCCACACACCCACGTGCAATCGGCTTCTTCACAACTAGAACACTCAGTCTTGGTAGATCTCCAGCAACCTCTGAAGTTACCCTTCTTTACCAAGATAAATTTTGATGATCGAAATGCAAACCGAGATCCAAGGGAGAAGAAAATCTCACAAGGTTTGTTCTCAGTTCACTCACATACAAACTGCATAAATAGTAACATAGAGTATATCTTAAAGGCTCTAAAAAACTAGGTCTCTCAAAATTATTTTTAAGAACGTAATAAATAAATGAGAGAAACTGACTTTTATACTCTGGAGGGTCGGATGGAAGGTTTTCAAGAAGTTTTGAGACTTCTTGAATCTTGGGCATATTTGTTAAAACCATTACAAAAGTCTTTTTGTTAATTCTGATCAAACTGTATATACAAACTTTAACCATTCTCAGACTATCACTAATTTTGTTGAATCGCTAGACTTGAGCAAGACTTCATTAAATATGAATTTTAAAAATAACTAAGATACGTCATGAAATTTTTACACCAATTAAAATACATCTACAGAAGCATACGAAACAATTCAATTAGAACGACCTATTGGAATATGTCTTCTTCGTAAAACTGTTCTGCCTTTAGGTTGTGGGTCAACTGCCGTTTTCGTTTTAACTTTGCCCAAATTTTAAGGTCGGAATGTGTGCAGCACAGAGAGGTGACATGTGCCGGGTGGACTCTCAGCTTCGCCTAATCCTTTGGGTTTAGAGTCACATATACATTCAACGTAGCTGGGATTATTGAAAAAGCTGCACGGAACCGTTTTTAGACTATATTTGTTTAAGCTGTATAAAAAGCGCATTCTTCTTGTAAAAGTTCACAAGGCGCTTTGATGTTATGAGATTTGGTAAAAGCCAAAGCATACCGGCCCGCATCAGCTGAGAAGGAAAGCATACCTTACCTATTAACATAATACGAAGATGCTCATGCTAAACAACCAGTATTTGATGTGGGTTTGTGGCCTTCTCTCTATTGCACAAGACGCAAATAAAAGCTACCATCGATGGTGATTGGCGCGGATTACGCACTATTCACTAACATAACTCAAACAAATTAAATCCATATCTCATTGCAGGCCAACAGTTTCCCACGCTCCGCTCTAACGTTAAACAAACTCTCACCAACTCACGCATGTGAGACTTTTTCAGGCCCAACCAAACACTGCGACTTAAAGACAATTTTGCAATCCTTTAGGTACTTGTGATCGATATTACCAAAACCTTAAACCCACCATAAGACCACAGATATATAGGGAAATTTAGACAAACACCATTTGCGGTACAGAGTAGCCAAGAACCCGAGAAACTAAAAAAGATATACACTACATAGATTCATGTGGCGGTTCGATGCCGAAAGGGCAAATTCTTTAAAAAAAACAAAAAAACCCTCTCAACAGGAATTTAGGATTCAAGTATCAGAGGCGAGCGAGACTTGGATTTGTTCTTGCATATATATTCAATAGGGGAGACGCGCATTCTGACTGAGAATTGATAGCCTAATTACATGCACGGTTTTGTAGATAGTATTAGCCCCCAAAATAAGAAGTCATGCGTACTTGCAGACACTCATCACTTCCTTATCAAAAGTTTCAATGTCATAGAATATTGTTAACTAAAGCCGACCTCTCTTCAGAACAAAACAAGAAACTCGGCTAGTTGGGTGGTCGTCACCAACTCCTTTAGGAGTAGTAAACTTGTTGAGTGGTTGCCATAGCCTGGTGTCTCTTTAACATACATACATATATATTAGGTACCAATTAAAATATTTGAGGGGTTACTTTCACAAAGTTAGTTATGTCATGAACTTCTCTGCATGGTAGTGTTGCTTTGGGGCCATGCTCTTTCCTTTACGTCCATTTCGAGATCCTCATATTAAATACTGCCATAATAATATTGCGAACAGCCATCTACTAAAGTTTTCGTGGACTAACTCAACAACAGGGACTGGTGGTGCTTTATGGTGGATATGGAAACCATGTCAATCAAGATCGAGATCAGAACTGGTATGACGGTACATGTTAAGATAAAATAAAAGAGAGAACAATTATTTAGATTAAGAGAGAAGTGAGATAAGTGAGACGCGAGATTTAAATGGTTCGGTCCATAGACCTACATCTACTGTGGAAGGGCCCAATTGGACAAATATGTGTACTTACTGATGTAAGGATGACATTACATAGAGGCTTTATTTATAAGCCTTTAATTACAATGGCGCACATTGCTTTAGCAATGTGGGGCTCTAATAACTCTAATACTCCCCCGCAAACTCAAGGTGGATACACGTTGAGTTTGGACTTACAAAAAGAAATTTCTATAAGGGAAAAAATGGCACTGGAGGATGGCCGGAGAAGGGCCTACAGTTGCCGGAGAATGGTCAATGAGAAGCGGACAATCGCCGGAATGTGGCCGGAAAGAGTCTCCTGAAGTTCGCCGAAGGAATGCCGGACGAGGCGCCGGAAGGCCCTAGAGAAGATACTGGAAGTTTACCGGAATGATGCCGGATGGGCGCCGGAAGGCCCAAGAGAAGAACTAAAATAGGCCGGACTGGACTAGGCCTAAACTAGGCCAAGCTAAGCCAATAAGAGTGCTGACCAGCCTGAGCTAAACTGGGCCACAAGATCGAAATGCCTCTGATACCATGTTAAAATAAAATAAAAGAGAGAAGAATTATTTAGACTAAGAGAAAGAAGTGAGATAAGCGAGACACGAGATTTAAGTGGTTCGATCCATAGACCTACATCCACTGTGGGAAGGCCCAATTGGGCAGATATGTGTACTCACTGATATAAGGATGAGATTACATAAATGCTTTATTTATAAGCCTTTGAGGGGTTGGAATATCCACATCCTCAAATAAATTAATTCATCTATCTCAGCATCACTGAAGTCCTCTATGTCAGTGTCGTAATCAGATATCCCACCCTCTCCCTCCTCATCAGATTCATCAATTAAATTACCAATCTGAAAGACTCTACGAGTGAACCTCCTTCTCAAAGCTCGTCTAGAAGGCTCACCATCATTATTAGAAACAACCTCATTCACCTTAACCCCCACATCATCCAGATTTATATCATCCTCGCCAATGTTTAATCCAGCCCCATCTCCTTCCACAAAACCCTACCTTGTAAGTGCTCAATGCCATCTCCCTCCCTCGTCCTGAGTCCATCTTCACCACATTCATGCCCCAGGGTAGCTGTCAATCTAGTAGGGGGTCCACTGGGTCAACAAACTCAGGAGAATCAATAGCATGCTCTACAAATATGTTCAAGAGCTTTTTATTCTCTTTCAGCGCGACCTTCGTCAACTCAATGATATCCTTATATCCTCTCATTGCCTTCACAACAACACAATACTCATCGTCAAAATTATACCACAAGTGCCCAGCTGAACAATACCCAAGTCCTTTCACAAAACTTTCAAACTCCCTCACGGACATATACTCCACATGGAGTTTTCCCACATCATCTGCCATGCCTCCTACGTAATCTGCCCGGGTCCTTCCAGAAACTACCCACCATGGTATACCATTATACGAAGCAAACCTAAAAAATTAATCAACATTTCGTAAGCAACTATACTAAAGGGCTCAAACAAAATCAAAATTCATTGACTAAAAAATCAAACTTCCTTTTAAGGACCACAACCATTTAATAATTCAACTAAAAAATACAATTAGATGAGACCACAAGCACCGAGCCACATTCTCCTGTTCAATACTAAAGTAACAAAGGCAGCACAGACATATATTGCATTCACAACACTACAAAACAAACCAATACGGACATAGAGCCAACACGGACATATATTTGTCACTTCGTTGATAAAGGCCCTGGCATGGAACACAACATATATGGACAAATCTCTATAAACAAACTAAACGAATCCAAACAAAAAAGTATATAGGAGTTTCTCTTACTCACTTCACACACAGTTTAAAAATACTTGACCCACATTTTAATGACTTTTTCTAACCTTTTTAAAATCAGAGACATGACATTATCATATAGTCACACACATGGGTTCCAAAAGTGTAGACTTTTATACTGTCAAACATGTGAGAAACTAAAAACAAATGGTAACTGAAATACTACTATATAAGTGAGAAACTATAGGCCACATTCTCTATCTCTTCCCATTGTTGCGTCCAAAACGCTCCCAAGCCACCTCTGTTGAACCCAAAGAAACAGAATGGGTTAGCTTTGTCTACCTCGTCTACCGAAATATCAAAGAAGACAAATTGCAAAGAAGACAAATCGCAAAGGAGATCTGGACGAAGCTTAGTGCTTTCTAAGTGAAACTAGCTTAGTTCGTGGGTTCAAAACAACGCAAACGAGACTAGGGTTTTAAGACTTCTCTGCTTGTGGGGGAAAATTTCAGAGACTTATGGAATGGCCATGGATACATGGGGGTAGACTTAGCTGATTTCTCAACATCAGCTAGTGCGAAACACACCATTCAGTTGAAACTCTTATCCTACCTTTCTTTTAAAAAAAAATCTGGCTAAATAACTGGAAATAAACAGCGTACGTTTTACGAAAGGGATGCGGGGCAAGCGACTAACGCTGGTCTTGGAGGACAACACCTGTAACGCACAACTTCATTTAGTAGGATGAGAGCTACCAGTCGTTTAAACTAATTCGATTCAAATAGTGGGTTGATGTGGAAATGAGTTGCTTATGTGAAAAATATGGCTGACGTGGAAAAATATTCTGTTAGACTAACATAACGTAACGACTGGACTATTTTTTCGAGTATAGAAAGATCAATGACTAAAAATTTGAAATATTAAGTTTTATAAGTAAAAATGAAAAGGGGTAAAAACTCAGTGACTAAAAAGCAAATTTCCTTATTTTTAAGGAAAAATTCACCCCCTAAATTTTGTGCAAAATCAACTTTAACCCTTATGAAAAAAAAATTCAAGGGAAAAGTCATAATAAACCCCATCCAAATCTAAGAGTTGCAATGAAAAAATATAAAATAACTGAAACTCTATTTCAATAATATTTTTTTAAAATAAAATTATTGAAACTCTATTTCAATAATGTATTTATTTTTTAAATTTTATCTTGAAAGGACATTCCTATATTTTGCATGTTTTTCTATCTTATTTGAACGGTGACATACATTGAAGAATTTCAAAAAAAAAATAAAGGACTTAAATTATAGTTTTGATAGTTGAAGGGTGTAGATTGATTTTGTGGGACCCGTGTACTTAACACGGAGGAACTTGGTATGTATTGGAGCAAATCCTAAGCACATTTCAGAATCAAGGAAGCCACTGCATTTGAACTTGTATTTATTCTTGAAATGCTTTTCACACCTATTCTAGAAAGACAGACTCTGCCTTCTCTCTAGAATTTTTCCCTCCTTGGCCGCCTGAACCTCTCCTCCCACCTCATTCTCCGGGCTGCGTGTGTGGGTACCCGCTTGTGGAACTCATGCACCTCCCCATTTTCAGATCAGGCCGGTTTATCGCCTCCAGCTGCTGGTCCTACTGCCCTCTTTCGCCATCGACTTTCCTTTTTCGCTGGTCGTCTCAGCTTGCTGCCCATCGTGGGATTTTCACCCTTTATGGGTCTCTACCCGCCCTTTTGGGTTTGGGTTTGTACGACTGTTTGACCCCTTTGTTCGTTGGCCCGTCACCTCTTAGGGTATGTACATGAGGTTTTCAAACCTTCTTGATCTTAATGAAAACTTGTTGTTTTAACTAAAAAAATCCTAAGCACATTCAGTGGCCTCTAAAAAAAAAACACTTAAGAATGTTGTTACGAGAATTTGAATTAGTTTCTACCATGCATTTAGTATCTTTGACCTATAACCATCTCGCCCAATTCTAGGAAATTTCTAACCACTTTAACGGGAATAAAAGTATAATAGCTTCTCACATATTACATCTTCATTTTCCATAATCCATATCATGATATTGTTCGTAAGTACATTTCTCACTTAAAGCATTACTCTTAATATTATAAAAAAAATATTCCAATCATTAAGGTAATATTTACAAATCCAAAATATTGGAAAATATTTTATCCATCCAAAAATATTGTCAAGAAAATAATAATGAAATAACTTCAAAATAATTTATTTCTCCGGTCAAATAATCTCTTTCCATTATAATAAACATAAAAAATTCATTCAAAATTATATTTTCCTTCACTTTTTCATAAACTCTTGTCAAATGCTACTTTTTTTACTACAAAACTTGATCCACCTTAATTTTTACAACATTGTTAAAATTTTCAAAAAAATTTGGTTTGCAAACATTCCCTAATCTCATAATCATTTTCTTCTTATCTTGACCATCATTAAATTATTATTATTGGTTGTGAAATTATTATTGATTTTTAGAAATGCAGAAAGAATCCATGAAATTTTCTCAATTCATTTTGCAGTTGTAGGGTTTGAATAAAAAACCAGGATGGAGCAAAGTCGGAAGATTAACACGTGTAAATGCAGGAAGATTCTTGCTTTCACGGCTGCAGTTACATACAGATTTCACACTGATTTGCTCATCAACAAAGGAAAAACAACAGAAAAAAGAGAAGGAAATTTAAAAGGAATAACCAAACCAAAATATGCTCGTTCTCTCTTCGAGATCATGCATTAGAGTTTATAGATTTCATTTCTCAACATACCGGATACTCGGATAGCTACCTATTTTGCTTATTTCCTTTAGATCTATTCCATGTCGTAGAAGGCGGCTTCAGACACGGGAGGAGAGTAGGGACGAGCGCCTCGATCTTGCTTTCCCAGGGATTCGTCCACATCAGACACTAGCAAAAATGGGATACACCAAGGCGGCTCTCGGCAAAACACAGTGGAGGAGCAGGCAAACAACATCCAGCCGTCTAGCACGTGAGATCCACGCGCACCACAAATGGCGCGTGGTCCCACATGCTCCAACCCCGGGTGGTCAAAATCTCATGGCTTCGTATGTCTGGGTGTAACTCTTTGGGCCCAAACTCCAAACGGAAATATTTTCGTATAAAATAAGACTTTTTTACCATGACTAAACATTTATCTAGGCCCCAATATTTCAAAACTAATTTGTACAACCCAGCAAAATATTCATAATCCGTAAAAAGTCCAAAAATATCAATCCGAGTTGTAAAATTTACATTAGTATATCCGATATTTTCAATATCGATGAAGATCTCCCAAAAGAATTCTCCAATATTAATCTCCAAAAGCACCCTTGCAAAACACGCTTTCGAAACATAAATCTATTTGAATCTCCTCGAACTTTTATAATTATGTCAATTCTGAAAAATATGAGAATAAGTGGTGAGCTACGACTAGCTCAGTACGTAGTAAGTCAATGAGGGTTGGGGAAAAGACAATTTTATCTCAATAACCGAAAATCAAAATAAAACACCGTGAGCGATACCGAATCCAAAAATACAAGTTTGTAACAAAAATATACAAGGTCACGCAATATAGGGAAATCATCAATGGTCACACAGACCTTCATGTCACAAAGACATCCAAATATCAGGCCACACAGACCTTCAGCGCAAGGACAATTTTCACAGTATGCTCAAGTTATAAATATTTCAATTGAGTTTCGCGAAAATCACAGCAATATCATTTTATCCAAAATTTGTTATGTTCCCTAAATAATACATCACAACCATATAAAAATATGCTACACGTTTGAAAATCCCATTGAAGAACCACTTACCTCGAACACTTAATCAATCCTTAAAGCTTTTCCAATAATGGTCAAACAATCTCTCGGAACCTAATAACACAACCTCAATCCAATTTTGGTATCCAATATACATTCTCTGCAACTACTTATTAACCTCAATCTCTGCAACTTTAAAATTCAAACATATTTTTATCCATCACTTTTAAATTCAAATATAATATCATTATCCACATCTTTCAAATACAAGATCCTTATCCATATCTTTCAAATTCAAATATAAGAGTAATCTTTATCAGTTTAAATTCAATCTAAGATCAAATTTCTATTCAAACCTTTAAATTCAAATATAGATCACATCCCCATCTAACACCATTAAATTCGAAAATACGATTAAACAACTATCCAAAAATTAAATATAGGATTAAACCAAATCTCTTTGTCAAAAATTCAAATTATTCACTTAACACCTTTTTTGGGACGGGTATTACACTGGGGACGTCATAGCTGCCCTTGTGGTGCATGACGCTAGAGATTGCGATCATGAGATGGTGGCTGGGGGTTCCTCACCGGATAGAGATCCTATTTCAGAAATGAAAAATGCAAAAAATAAATAGAAAGACATTGCATTGAAAATACAGGAAGAGCAAGGTTGGGGGAAGGCCGGACAGCCGGACAGGGGAGTGAAACCTCCTCCCGCTGGTGTGAGCGAGCTTTTTCAGGGGTTTCAGACGCAGCGTAGAGAAAAGTCTAGAGTGAGGTCTAGAGTCGACTGCTATCACAAAGCTCTTTTTTTTTTTGTTTCTCTACTATTTTGACCGATTGCCAACTTTTCCATGTATACATCCTCTACCTTGGTTAGCTGTTAGTCATCCGAGCTAGAGCGGCTAGACCCTTATTAAGTGTCGTGGCGCCCCTGAAGTGGAAAGGATTTAGACCATTGTCCTACAATTTTGTATCCATACAGTCTGAATTGAATCTTTTTCCCGAAAACTTAAGTCTTAACCAGAAAGTTAGAGGGCCTAGCACAGTGCTGCACGGTGAAAAAATATGCTGCCCAAATTACCAATACACATGTCATTCGCCTTCTCCAAGATGGAAATAGAAGTTAGAACTAGGTAGTGAGAGGATACTTCCATTTATGGTAGCACTTATTTAGTATAAAACTATACCCTCCGTTAACTTTTTCACTTTATTTCTGAAACTAGCCCTTCTTGCCCATGAAATCATTCTCCCTTTGGTTCAATTTGGTAAACAAAATAAATGTTAAAATGCTACTTTCTAAATCTCTCAAACAAAGCATTAAAAAGCAAGCACACAGAAAATTTATGCTCAACCAGAGGTACCTAGGTACATGAATTCATCCTTCTTATGAATTTTAAAACAAGTTTACTGACGAATATAGTGGTAAGAAAACGGTGCATATAATTTGATGGAAAACAACCAGCAAGTAATGCTATCCGTGCAAATGAGCAGGCGCAAGATACCTTTATTTGGTAATCACAAATTCCTTCAGAGCTTTTGTTAATATATTTTTAGTTGGCGTAAAACTTCATGACGTGTCTTAATTTATTCCTGAGACACGTGGTTAAATGAAGCATTGTTTAAAATCCAGCAGTTCAACATGATTGGTGATGAAGCACGCAAAGTCTGATCAGAGTTCACTCGTAGAGCTGCGAAAGGTCAGAGCTTTTGTTAATATATTTTTAGTTGGAGTAAAACTTCATGACGTGTCTTAATTTATTTCTGAGACACGTGGTTAAATGAAGCATTGTTTAAAATCCAGCAGTTCAACATGATTGGTGATGAAGCACGCGAAGTCTAATAAGAGTTCACTCGTAGTTTACTCAAGAGCTGCGAAAGGCAGTTATAACAACTTTAACAGAAGCGCCCAAGATTCAAGAAGTCTTGAAACTTCGTGAATCCTTTCCCTCCGACCTTCCAGCATATAAAATCCATTTTCTCTCATTTATTCCAGAGGTTCCTTGATATAACCTTGAGAGATCTAGCTATTGAGAGTTTTGAAGAAATATTCTCTACAACTTTTCTATAGTCTGTTATGTGTAAACTGAGAGCAAACCCTGCGAGATTGTTTCCTTTCTCTCATCATCTCAGTTTGGATTTTGATCACCTAGATAAGCCTTGATTGTGAAGGTTAACTCCAGAGGTTGCTGGAACTCTACCAAGAGGAGCTGATTGCATGTGGAAGTGTGGAAAGATCGGCTTGGCTGTAGAGTTCGGTTTTTCGGGATCAAGAATTTCAAACGGTAGAGGAGTTCCTTGTTCCTTGCAGGTGGCAAATCTGGATGTGGTATTCCAGGTAAGGTAACGGTAGAGTTAAACTAGCAACGGGGTGTTGGGTAGTCCATAGATCACCGTGTACCGAGTTTGAAGATTCTAGTGGATTCGATTAAACTGGCTTACAAGCCCAGAGAGTTTTTACCTCTCGAAAAATTTCTTTCGAGCGAGTTTTCTCTTCGTAACCAATTTTGGTGTGATTGTGTTTACGTTGATTAGCTTGTTGTTATTATGATTATTTCTCTCTTTAGTTTCTTTGATTGAGAAAGAACGTAGAGCTATATTCTGCAGATTTTATATACTACTTCCATATTGATTTACTCTTCAGCACGATATTTGTTACTTAAGTTCCCTTGAAATTGCTGATTACTCTTGTGTGAGTGTGCAGTCTTTTGAAGTTCAAAAAGAGGGTTAAGAAAAATTCAGAACCTATTCAACCCCTCCTTCAAGTTTCGGTAACAACTCTGAGTCTTGAACTGTCCAATTCAGCTTTGTAGACAGACTTGTTCATAACGTTATTGGTGAAAGTGGAACGAGTATGAAAATTCTGTCAGATCAGAGCTTCGTAAAGCGTAAAGTGTGAGGAAGGCATAACGGGATCGTTAGGAATCCTTCGGAGCCACGCGATGTAGTAAGGTAATACCAATGACGTTAAGGAAATTAATATGCTCCCGAACTGAAAGGAAGGAAGGAATAAAGAAAACAGTTCTTTGAGTATATGGCCCACTTATGCTAAATCTTTTAGGTGTATTTGCGCAGCTCTCATAATCAAATTGGTTCCTCCTACAGTCCAGATATAGTCCAGATTAGAGAAGTTTAAGCAAGGCGTCTTCTTGGAGGGAACTAGAAGGGGTGTGAAGAAGAGATGGAGACGGAGACCGATCAAAATAAAAAGTAACGAAGAGATAGCAACGGAGATTGATGTATATCTAATGGGGGAATTTATCCATCGCGTTTCGGAGGAAGAGAAGAAGCGCATCAAAATTCCCCTGTATTCCCAGTTTGACGAAATAAAGAAGTCGCTTAAAAAAAAATTTCTCCCATATGCTGCCAAAGATGCATCTTTGTATATGGATTGGACTTCAGTCCGGGGAAACCTTTACTACCTCCACGATCTTTTGACCGAATGCCAGATGCTGCCAAAGACGGATGAAGTTAATCAAGATCAAGGGGGATCTCCTCCACGTACCGCAACTTCAACGTCCTCCAAGTAGAACAAGTGGCGAAGAGTCTAGTGGCAACGCGAACAGCTCAAGGAAGAGAGATCTCCAGCCGAGCACTCGGTATGTTGATCCATCTAAGGTTCATGGGTTTGATGATGAACTGATCTCATTGAAAAAATTGCTTCTCGAGCAAGGAAGTGATGGCCATTTCAAGGCAATAGGCATCACCGGCATGGCCGGTGTAGGAAAAACTGCACTATGTCAAGTAATATTCAATAAACAGGAGGTGAAGGAGTATTTCCTTCCAAGGATCTGGGTATGCATATCAGGACTGCAACCTGATGAAGATGCGGACAGAGTAGCAATCACGAAGCGAACGTTGTCGTGCATTGGAGTTGAAGAGGAGGCTTTCGAGGGATATGGCCTCAAGGAGCTATTATATACTCTTCACCTGCAACTGTTTGGGAAGAGGTATCTGATTGTGTTTGATGATGCCAGGGGTGACGTCAAAGGCCATGACTCATGGTATAATAGACAGCTAAATCTCCCGTTAAGCCATGCATATGATGAGAAGTGGGATAGTCTTGCATCCGGACTGCCAAAAGGGTATGGTGGAGCAGTTATTGTGACGAGTAGGGACGAGAAGTTAGTGGGGAAGATGGTTGGGAAGGAAAACATACGTCACATTCTACCCCTTTCAGAACCAGATCAGAGCTGCTGGTCAATATTCAAAGAGGCGGCTGGGGAAATTGAGGAAGAAGATGATATGAAAAAAGAAATACTACTCAAGTGTGCGGGTATTCCATTAGTTGCAAAAATGATGGGTCAGATATATTACTCTCAGCAACGATCTGGAAAGCAAGAGGCGCCGCTTCCGAATGAAAAGAAACAAGCGTAATATTCCACAAATTATAGCTAGCACATTGCTTCTTTAACTTGGTATTATCTTTCATTTAAAAATCTGAAGCTGATGCTGTCATATTTTTTAACGATTAGATTAATGTTCTCTGTCTGGTGTCTAGGTCTTGCTAGCTATGATCATCTCTGCTTGTATCACAGTACCGTCATTCCCTAATAGCTCTGACGAGGACTTGTTGATCAAGGGTGATTTCGGTCATATGAAGACAGTCAATGTCGTTTCATATTATTTAAATTTCATTATTTGTATTTGAATCTTATTGGTTTCAAATTCAATAAGGTAGACACTATAAAAGAGTGACATGGCGTCTGCAAATTCGGCTTGCATATATATTATGTATGTATGTATGTATGTATGTATGTATGTATGTATGTATGTTAGTGTTTGAGTCTCGACAAAATTCTGTGTCAAATTTAAACTTTAGATTGAATTGTGTTTTTCTCTCCAATAATCTTGATAAGTTTTGTTAAAGTGTTCTAATAGATTAAAGATCAGTCTTGTAAAGTTGTTGAAAAGATAAGGATATTTTCAAGAGTATGAGCAAATCAAGGAGCTGGTCCTCCCACTCCTACAAACAAGGAATTGGTTCCAGGCCTACAAACAAGAGCTGGTCCTAGGGCTACCAATAGATTTTGAAAAATCCTTCCTTTCAAAATTTCATTTCACTTGAAACTCAATCAATTCTATAAATACTTTGAGAGGTCGTCCAAGAAACTTTATGGGTCATTCCATATTTTATTAAGGAGAGAGAAAATCATTAGGAATCTAGACACAATAATTTAAGTTCTAAAATTGGTATTAATTTTTACATAAAAGGGTAACACTTATTCACGGGCCTTCTAAGTGATAATAGGGTCTAAACGGTTAACTGATTGTTGTGTCTCATCCCAGCTATAATTATCTCACAAACTCTACTTTTTGAGTTAATTACTTTCTCCACTACTTGGAGAGGGCTTTAATTTCATAGTTTATTGGAGCCTTTGTACTTGATGATGCCAAAAATCATCAATAGCCAAAGCCGATCAGACCTTAAAGAGAACAATAAGAGGGAGCGACATCGGATCCGGAGACTCCGATGCCTAAGTTTGATCTCAAGAAGAATTGAGTATTAGAGGAGCATTTTTTTTCTAAGTCAAGTTTCGTAAATGAAACCGAAGAATACAGACCAGGTCGAAAATAACCAGCGGCATCCCATAAAGGATCAGAGAAAACCAATATATGCTTCATGCTAAGCAATGAGAGCGGTTACCGGACACAATAGTCAAACTACCAGGAGCTAGACAAGCCAGTAGTTATAGCACAACAACCTGGCACAACAATCCCTGACAAAGGGCCGGGAAAGATCCATAGGGGATCAGAAAAGCCCACCTCAGAGCCGGAACAACAACAACAAAAGAATAACACAAAACAACAAAAAATAACAACAACAACGGAATCAGACAAGTCGGAGAGGCAATAACGACGGCAGCGCGGTGCAAGGCGCACAACTGTAATATTCCGTCTCGAAAAATGTGTAAGTGAGTAATTTGAATTTTAAACGAAGAGATTGGGTTTAATCCTATGTTTGATTTTTGGATAGAGGTTGAATCATATTTTTGAATTTAAAGATGTTGATATGGAGATGTAATCTATATTTGAATTTAAAGGTTTGAATAGAGATTTGATCTTGTGTTTGAATTTAAAGGTGCAGAGATGAAGATCATGTGATCTATATTTGAAGTTAAAGGTTTAAATAGAGATTTGATCCTAAGTTTGAATTTAAAGGTTAAGATATGGATAAAGATTATTCTTATATTTGAATTTGAAAGATATGGATAAAGATCTTATGTTTGAATTTAAAAGTGATGGATAGAGGTATGTTTGAATTTTAAAATTGCATAGATTGAGGTTAATAAATAGTTGCAGAGAATATGTATTGGAGAACAAAAATTTAGATTGAGGTGGTGCTACAAGTTTTCGAGAGATTGTTCGACAATTATTGGAGAAACTTTAAAGATTAGTTAAGCGTTCGAGGTAAGTGGCTTATCAATGAGATTTTATTCCTCTAAACTTTTGTGGAATCTAATCGCACGAAATGTTTAACCTTTAAATTCAAACCTCTATCCATATATTTCAAATTCAAATAGAGACTAATCAATCGGCCAACAATGGGCCAGAGGTGATCAGGTCTGATAGGACCTGGTATTTTATGGCCCATCAGTACTAATTTAATTAGCCCCCCTTAGCACCTGTTTTCTATCGGTTCGATAGAGAAGAGTTGCATATAATTACAGCGGAAATACATGCTTAGCGCTCTGCAGCTAGCTACAGGCCGGGGGAGCTAAAAAGTACAACCTCTACACCTAATACCTTGGATCGATCTTATAATAAGCTTAGTTGAAGTTGCAGTGTATTAGCCTCTCATCAAATACGTACCCTGAAGGTATAGATCCCTTCAAGAGTAGCATACAAACTTCAATTAATATGCTTGTCCATTATACCATGTTTAATCTATGATTTCATAAAATAACTTAAAAAATTAAGGTGGCAAAAAAATCTTTTCTGCAGTAGCATCCAGTTGCATGAACCAGCATCTCGTAGTTATTTTTCTGGGTTACAAGTTTTCATGTACGTACAGCTTCATGCATCAACAGTTCAATCTTAGCACAAGTGTGGACCCAAGGCCACTCGGACCATCAACAATATGGTCAACGAGCAGATCAACTTAGTCATGAAAGAAACATCACTTTAACCAGATTGATCTGATTCTCTGAATCAAGAGAGCTTTAATTTAGAGACTGGGAGGATCACTTAATTAACCATGGTAAGCATTTGAGTGCAGGAAATTGAAAGTGCTTATGTAAAATTGGCACAATTTCCATGGCCAAAACAATCATTTTACTAATGTAATTTTTCAGTTTAGATTGTATAAAGCAACTTGATAGGTTTATGAGGATGTGGATCACAAGAGGAGAAAATGGAACTTGCTGGAAGAAGATTGGGTGCATCTGAAAGCTTCGTAAGCGGTTACAAGAATTGAAAGGGTTGTTGTCAAGTGGTTTGGTTAGCCTAAGATAAGCCTGGAGAGAATTCAATGGATTTGGAGAAAAATCTTCTAGAAACATGCCCATAAGTAAAAATGACCTGGTCTGACTATTATACCCTTAGTAAATTCCAAATACAACTTTACTCTTTGAAAAAGAGGAGGTTAGATACCAGATTGGATATTCTTCTTTAGCCCAGATTTTCTCTCTATGAAAGACCGCACCTCCTCTCTCATTTCCTTGGCTGAAAAATCAGATTTGCTGAGAGTTAATTGTGAGAGTTTGTTCCTTCCCTTGGTGGAAGAATTGAGTGCGATCCATTGTTGATCAAGGGCAGATCGTCCCTTGGAGGTTGTCAACCGAAATCTTATCACCAAGAGTTTAGAATCTTGAGAGGTTCTCAAGAACGAGTGCCGCTGAAGGTTTCAGAGGTGTTCACGCCTACGAGTTCGTGGGTTCCGCTGAAAGAAGGAGTACCAGAGTTGCTGGTCTTCGTGTGGGTGCCGGACACCAACCCAATTTGGTAGATTGGGTGATTTTACATAGAAAAGGGGATCTTGAAGCGAAAGGGTCTTTGGCTAGATCACCATTGTAAAATCTCGACGTTCTAGTGGAAGAAACTTGGTGAAATCACCCGGAGTGTTTTTTATTTCTCAGAGGACATTTCCCTTGAGAAATTTTTCACTTCGTTGACACAAATTTCTGGTGTTGACTCTATTCTTCTCTATCTTGATCTTTATGCAACTAACATTTTCTTGTTGATCATTTGCAGATCTAAAAGAGTTGGTAACGTGAAATTGGCATTGTCTATTGCTGGGTTTTTGTATGAAAGTTTGCTGGTTAAAATGTCTAAGTATTGTTGTTGTTGTTGCTGAAATTTAGACATTGTCTTGCTATTTCTTAGAGTAAATCTTGGTTTAAAAAGGGTGCGGGAAAATCAATTATCTTGAGTCTGACTTGCTGTAAATTGTTGTGTATTTCATGTTCTGTTATTTCTTGAGGTGCTGTGATTATCTTGTTGCAGAAAATAATCTTGTGTTAATTACTAAGTTGCTGAAATTTTTCAGATGTGTTGTGTTTACCGGATTTGACAAATCTGCATGTTTTGTGTTAATATTGTTGCTGAAAATAACATTGATACTTGATAATTTGGTTGTTGTATTTCATCCTGAGTTTTGAGTTAATAGTTACTGCTCATATCCTATTGTTGTCATTTTGTAGTTGTCAAAATGTTGTGATCATCTTGCTATTTCCTTTGCTGAAATTTCTGCTCTGTTTTGTTGGTTCAGCTGCTGTAAAAGTTATATCAGTGTGATAGTATATTTCTTGCCTAGTATACATTTTAGTTGATTGACTGATTATTTAGTGATTCTGTTTTTAATGTGATTCTTAGAAAGAGTTGGTTAATTTTTTTAAATACCTATTTACCCCCTCTAAGTATATTCTAGGGTCTAAACGCAGTTTCAGAAATAATAAGATGCTGCCAAGTAGGCATCCAGGAAGAGGCTTCCACAATATTGCATGCAGGTGTCCCCGTTCTTATCTCTCCGGCCAATTGAAGCCAGTGATAATGGTTTGCTCACCTTAACATGCTCTCTGAATTTGATCTATCCGGTTTAACATCCATGGGATCTATATAATTGCCTCATGACAGAGCGCCAATTATATATGAAGCATCGTTTTTTCCGATGAACTATTCTAACCATTATGTATGGGTCACCAAAAATCTCTTCAAAACAACATAACATGGTTTAATTGAAAAGAAAACAAAAATAAAAAAATAAATGGCATCTAGTTTCACATGAGGAGGTAGGAGATAGGCGCGCGCGCCAGAAACCAATGTATGCAATTTATTAGAACACCATAAATTTGCACAAATGAATTGCAGGATCAAATTCAGAAAAATAAATATACATGCCATAAACATACAACAAACTTACACATAATGAGAGTCTCCTCGGGTATTAGAACAATGCATCATGTTGTGAATAGTAACTAATCACATCCCTTTGTTCAGTTTACGGTCAGATAGTAATCCTTCATTCTGATGAGGTGGTGATAGCCATACTCCATTCTCATCACATGGACAGAAGGTAATCTGAGGGCATTTGAATTTCTCTAAGTACTTTAATTTTGGAAAGGATGTCCGGATTTCTTTCCAATCCATCTTCAAGTCCCTCAAGAACTTTAGACGCAGTATCTCCACGTCTTTCCATTTGTCATTCTCCTGCACTGGGCCCAGAATTCGAAGTTCTCCTCCTCTGATGTAGAGTTTCTGTAGGATCTCAAGCTTGTCGGGCACCAACCAACTAGGTGCTTTTGTCTCACGGTAACACCGGAGATCCAATTTTTTTAGTTTCTTAAACTTCCCAGCAGAATTTTGACTTGGTTCTGTTACTGGCTTCGCATTTTTCGCTTGTTGAGCTGCACTTCTGTATTTCTTTTTCTCAACTCCAGTGTTCTGCGAACTTGTGATGGGTGATGCAATGGGTTGTGCCTCACCCTTGTTTCCACTAGTCTCTGGATTCATGCGGCTTGCTATTATTGGTCGTGCTACATCCTTGACTTGCTCGTTGATATCTCCACGGTTTGTGAGATTTGTGGTGGTTGGAGTTTCTGTCAGAGAATATACCCATTTCTATCTGTTTAAGTTTTTGGACTAAGTGATATATTTACATATATAATATTAGAGTCAAGATCCTGACTTTGAGACTTTACTCCATACTTCACTCTAATTTTAATTAAATATTGCACATGTTGGGAATAACCACTAGTAAGGAAAAGTATTAATAGAGAATATTATCCATTAAGCTTTTAAACTTTTGAGATTCATACCTTCTGCCTTAGCCTTGTCTTGCTTGTTCTGATCGTCATTCTTCTTTGGATCATTGTTGGCGGCTGCTCCTGGTCTTACTGCATCATTGTTTAGCTCCTTGTTCTCTTCACCATCTGTGGGATTTGTGGTGGTTGCAGCCGGTGGTTCTGCCGCCGCCTTGTCCCGCTTTTTCTGATCGTCCTCCTTTGGACCATTGGTGGCTGTTGCAACTGGTCTTACTGTGTCCTTGTCTTGCTCTTTGTTCTCTTCACCATCTGTGGGATTTGTGGTGATCCCAGCCGTTGGTTCTGCCTTGTCCGCCTTGTCCTGCTTTTTCTGATCGTCCTCCTTCTTTGGACCATTAGTGGCTGCTGCAACTGGTCGTATTGCATCCTTAATGTCCTGCTGTTTGTTATCTTCACCGTCTGTGGGATATGTGGTGGTTGGCGCCGTTGGTTCTGCCTCAGCCTTGTCCTGCATTTTCTGATTGACCTCCTTCTTTGTACCATTAATGGTCGCTGCAATTGGTCTGGCTCCATCCATGTCAAGCTCTTTGTGGTCTTCATTCTTTGTGGGATTTGTGGTTGCTTCCATCGTTGGTTCTGCTTCAACCTTTTCTTGCTTTTCCTGATCCCCGTTCTTCTTTGGAGCATTGGTGGGAGTTGCTACTGGCTGTGGTGCATCCTTGTCATCCTCTTTGTTATCTCCGCTGTTTGTTGGATTTGTGGTGGTCGCACTCTTTGGTTCTGCTTCAACCTTTTCTTGCTTTTCCTGATCCCCATTACTCATGGTTGTTGCTACTGGCTGGGTTGCTTCTTTGTCTTGCTCTTTGTTGTCCAAACTGTTTGTGGGATTTATGGTAGTCGTAGTCGATGGTTCTACTGCAAAGTTGTCTTGCTTTTCCGGAGCGTCGTGCTTCTTTGGACTCTCGGTCGTTGCAACAGTAGGTTTTGCCGCAACCTTGTCTTGTTCTTTGTTTTTTCCTCTGTTTATAAGATTTATGCAAGCCGCGTATAGTGCTTCGCCCTTCTCTTGGTTTTCCTTTTTCTCATTCTCCTTTGAGGTGGTTGCTTCCGCTGCTCCCCAAACAATAGTAAGCTTTTGAAGCTCTTCAAAACTTTGAAGAGTTGTTATCTCTTCGTCTTCGGGGAAATGCCTTTTGTTTGTGTAGATGGCCAATTTCCTAAGCTGCTTCAATCCTGACAAATCAGCAAGAGTACATGAATTTGCACTTACGCGTCCACCGATTACAAACCCTTTAAGCACTTGGAGTTCTTGAAGTTGCCCAACCCCTTTTGGAATGTTATCCAACAAGTAGCATTCGGATAAATCCAAGTGTGTCATCTTCTTGAGGGACTCTATCCCATTCGGAAGTACCTCCAGATTGTGACACGCCCTGAGGTCCAAGATCCTCAAATTTGAGAAATTGTAAACGGAATCAGGAAGATTCATAATCCTAGAGATTCCTTGAAGGCTGAAAAACCTCAAATGCTTCATTTGTTTCAACTCCTTTAAGAAGTCAACGCTCTCCACTTCGATGTGACGCATAGCTGAACTCTGCGTCGCTCCCAGATAAAGAACCTTAAGGTTCTTCAACTTTGAAAACCCTTCCGATTCGAAAAGGCCTGGATAAGGCTCACTGACATTGAATATTGATTGAAGTTTCTCGAACTGTTGAGGAGGATTCAGTTTCCCAGATTGAGAATCTTTCTTCGACGACTGCTCAGAAGATCCTTTTCCTAACCTAGGCCAGAACCTCTTCTGAGGATCGGCGGTGGAGTGCAGTTTCTCTTTCGCAGAGTCTTTCTTCAACAACCGCTGAGAAGATCCTTTAACTAAACAAGCCCGATAAGACTTCTGAAAATCATCGATCGGATTAAGTTTCTGGTCAAAATCAAACAACCTTGCTTCTTGGGCGAGTACAATCACCACGGAACGAATAAGAGGATTCATCTTATAACTGTTGGCGACCAACTTGCGCTTCTTATATATGGGCTCAATCAAACCCTTCTTCACCAATTCGTCGAGTATTCCATCGGCAATTTCCTCATTTGTACTTTTCCGGTCGGTCGGTCTAATAAAGCCTTCTCCAACCCACCAAGATGTCATTAGGTTCTTCTTCACGACCTCATTCTCCGGAATGATTGCAAAACACAAGAAGCAGAGCTTTGTTTGGCGCCCAAGGCTCTCATAAACTACGCGGAGGTCTCTGAAAGTTGGGCTCCCCTTAAATTTCTCGTCAGTATGCAAGTAAGGACATGTTGTCTCGACCTGGCGGTTATCAACCTCTTTGCCGCCCCGTGAGGAACGATCAGCCTCGGAGAATGTGGAGAGCAATTTGTCGGACGATGGCATCTGGAGGTACAGTTTGCTGACAAGCCGGTGGATTTCTGTAAAATCTGCAGGAGGATACTCTTTTTTGTCGGGGATCAAACCCTCCAGATCTCTTAGTGTGCCGCTGACTTGCTGCCGGAACTTCTTCTTTTTGCCTCCTTCTGTGGTCTCGAAGCTCACGAGTTTGTTGAATAAATGTTCTGTGCGCTTCAGATCATCCTTTATCATCTTTAACTTGTCATCGGAGACGGAGTGATCAGCTTCCAACTTCTTGAGGCTGTCTTCAAGAAAGGTAAAGATTTTTTTCACTTGCTCATGAAGGGTGGAGATCTCACCCCCTTCGAAATCTGCGGAAGAAGACTGCTTAGACAGATCGGCCATTTTTTGTTTGGGAAAACAATCACAAACAGAACAGAAATCACTGGCTGTGGAAGAGAAAAATTGCAAGGCCAAGACCAAAGGATGAAAGGCCTATAAAGTGGCTGTATGGAGGGAATATTTAAATTCCTGGAAGGCAGGTCTTCCATCTTTGTATGTTTCATGGAATCGAGGTGACCTTCAAACTCCAGAAAGCGAAATCTTTGTAGGACCCTCCATGGGCATGTCACAAAGAAAGGAGATACTGTTACCTACCTCCAAGCTGAAGGTAAAAGGAATAATATTTTTACGAGAGTTCAAAGCAGAATCAAACGAGAATAGCGTGTGACCTGCATCTTTTGATCATCACGACTTAGAACATCATGTTTTCACTTATTCTATTCCAGCTTATCTTCCAACCTTCTCCAACGCCACTTTCCTAAGCAAGGCATAATGCATTGTAGTTAGAAAAGAATACAAATGGAACAGACCTTACGTAACCACAGAACTGCGCGCTAAAAGACGTTCAAATATCATTGGCTCCTCTCAACACTAAAAGTACAATCATCGACTCGGCCAAGGGTGAATGAATCAAAAGAAGAATAGGGTACGAGTGACACATCGAGGTTCTTATGCGACTAGAATACCATCGTTTTCAATCTACCTGCTTTTCACTTAATCCTTTTCTTTTATATCCTCCAATCTTATTCCTCTTATAGTCCCAACTCTCACAAGCAAGGCATTTTTTTTTTAAAGGAACAACAAATTATGGGACAAAAATCTCAACTGACGAGAATGTCAGCTCAGCTGATGTCGCACAAAAATTCTTTTGAAGATCTCCCACAAATTGGAAACAAGGTGGGTTTTATTAGCGTTTCGGCCCAAGTTTGCCTTTTGCTCAACTGGGTTTATCATTTTTGGCCCAACTTAACTTTCCTTCTTTTGATCCAATAATTCCTCTTTGGACTCGGTCCGGGTCAGCTCTCGGTGGCTTCCACTTTTGTTTGCCGCAATTCACGATATTTCTACAGCTCATCGTAATTGCCTGTATATATCTCTCTCGATTCAAGATATTTGCTGCAGTTTCGGCCCAATTTAGCCTTCTCAACTCCGTTTTATTATCTTCGGCCCAGCATTCATAGCCTGCACAGTCCAACAAATTTTCTTCATTTGATCCACCAACTTCTCTTTTGACTTTTTCTTTTTTTCTAAATAACATGGGAATTCCATTGCTAAAATACTCTGCTCGAAAGGGCAGATTGTTCACAGTCAACGATATGAGAAGGAAGATCGTTAGCAAAAAAATTCCCTGCAAGAAATTTTGCAGACCCCACTGTGCTAACAAATGAGCCATACAGTCGTCCTCACGTGGAGTCCACTGAATATGCCATCGGCTATGATCGCTAAGCAACAAACGCATCGTGTGAACTTCACCTTCAATAAGCCAATCCGGGGTCAGATTGGTGTCGGTAACCTGCTGAATCAGGCCTGGAGCATCACCTTCTATAAGGATGTCCCAATCATCAAACTCAGTAGCTAGAGAGAAGGTCATACGTGCTGCTCTAGCTTCACTCTTCAAAGGTATTGAACCAGGCCATTTGTTGATACGAAGTTGAAGTATTGAGCCTTGATTGTTGCGACAGACCGCTGCAGCATACATCCAATTCTCTTTAATTGCGATATCAAAATTAATTTTTAACTGATGCTCACTAGGAGGGATCCATGAGACCGGGTGCTCCTTTTCCGTAATATTCCAGGCATATAACATGAGCTGAGAATCGATTCTGAACCGACCGAATTCCTTCATGTACATCTGGTGCCTTCCCTTCATGACCAGCTTGTTGCGAGCATACCAGATTGTGTCAAGAGTGATAGCGACCCCCAACATCAATTGCTGCCAATTCTCCTTAGCCGAGCCTGGCACATTATGCAAGTCTAGCAGGAATTTATACCACCAAGTAATGGGTTGAGAGACGAAGAAATATGAGTTCAACGGCCAAGGACCATTCCTCCATAATATAACACTATACGAGCACCCCAAAAAGAGATGTTCAGGTGTTTCTAAGTGGGATAGGCAAAAGGGACAGAGACCCCAAGAAATACCATTAGCCTGGACAGAGCTGCTCGCCTGGTGTTTAAAAGGCAATGCATGTGCAGCTACCTTCCAAAGCCAGGAGTTTTAACCGGTGTTGCATTTTCAGCTTCCAAATTTTCTTACATTCATGTGAATGTAAATTGCCTGAATCTGAAAAATGATGCTTGTTAGCATATAAATATGCTTCTTTAACCGAATATGTACCTTTAGCATTTAGAATCCATCGTGGAAGATCCGGTTGTGAATAGCTTGGGCAGAGTCTGCTTAAAAAATATTCCAGCGATGAGAATGTGGGTGAATCAGGTCACTTACTCTGTTCAGGTGGCGATCAACCACTACGCTTGCCTTGAGGCGGGGTAAAAAATTAGCAAGGTCCGGAACCCATGGGTCACACCATAGGTTGACAGATTTACCATCGCGAATAGCCCAACAGAAACCAGCCTCCACCAAAGCTTTAGTTTGTTGTATGCTATGCCACGCCCAAGAGGCTCTTGCATGAGAAGGCGCATTGAGAAGGGAATAGCTCCTACAATACTTTGCAGAAAGAGCTTTAAACCAAACACTATCCTTTTTACTGAGCATCCCCCAGCCCATTTTTGCTACGAGTACTCGGTTCAAATCTTTCATGCGCCGTAGGCCCAAGCCACCACTAGTTTTAGGCTTACATATGCTTTCCCATGATTTCGGATGGTAGTGTCGTCGGTCTCCATCAAAACCCCACCAAAATTTTTTTAACTTCATATCAATGCGTCTGCAAACCACTTTAGGAAGAAGAAACATTAACATATAATATGAGGGAATAGTAGAAGCCACAGATTGAATCAACATTGTACGTTCTACTTGGGAGAGTGATCGTGCCTTTCACCCGGACAGCCTTGATGATATCCGCTCCTCAATATCTTTGCAAAACTGAATTTTAGACCGAGGAATACCAAGAGGGAGTCCTAGATAGGACCCAGGACCTTCCACAACTTGGATTCACATAATATCCACAACATAGCCACGAAGGGATGGCCTCACATTGTGACTGAAATGCAGAAATGATTTTTGTGGATTAAGGACTTGTCCGGACCATCGAGCGAATGTGAACAGACACTCTTTCGGATTAGAAACTTCTGTGGGGTTTGCTCTGCAAAACAACATTACATCATCAGCAAATAAGACATTTGTAACAGGAGGGGCAGCTCTAGCAATTCTGATGCCATTGATTTTTTGAAGGCTTTCAGCGCCACCAATAATTCTGGTTAAAACTTTAGTGACCAGAACGAAGAGAAATGGAGAGAGGGAGTCGCCTTGGCGTAATCCACACGTTGGTTTTAAAAAAACCAAACGGTGAGCAATTCAGTAACATTGAGAAGGAAACAGTGGAGATGCACTGGTAGATCCAATGCCGCCATAAGTCACAAAAGCCAAAACATTTTTTAAAAATCTCCATAAGGAACTCCCAGTTAACTTTGTCATATGCCTTCTCCAAATCCACTTTGACAGCCAAGAGTCCTCCTCTGCCTGTTTTGAGCTTGATTGTCCGCATCACCTCATGAACCAAGATCAAATTATCTTGGATATGGTGACGCGGTACAAATGCATTTTGATTATTCGATACCAGTTTTGGCATCACCACTTTAAGACGCGCTGCCAAAATTTTTGAAATAACTTTGTATCAAACATTGCATAGGCTGATAGGCCTATACTGAGAAACTTTCTTAGGAGCATCAACTTTTGGGATCAAGGCCAAGAAAGCGTGATTCAATTGTTTAGCCACGAGTAAAAAATGGTTTGACCATCCGACTAACACCATGACCCACAGTAGGCCAATATTTTTGAAAGAAAATACCCGTGAAGCCGTCCGGTCCAGGAGCCTTTGTTCCTCCAATACCTTTGACTGCTTCCCATATCTCCAAATCACTGGGAATCCGACATAGGGAGCTGTTTTCTTCAACTGTGATACTGGTGGGAATAAGGCCTTCCAAACCACTGGGGAAAAGCGGAGAACTGCCCGAAAATAATTCTTTGAAATAATTCTCAATATGGCCACCGATTTCACTCCTATCTCGCATCCACGCACCTGATTGGTCCTTTAGAGCATCAATGCAATTTCTTCTTCGTTTAGCTATAGTCGATAAATGGAAGAAGCGGGTATTAAGATCGGGAGTCTTCTTCCTTTAGAGCATCAACTTCTCTTTTGACTCATCACTCAGTTTACCTGTAGGATGTAGATGATATATGCCCTTTACACGTGCTGACAAGCGGGCTCGGAGGTCCAAATAAACGGTCAACTGAACAAAAGAAGAGATCCGTTGGCCCGGTTGCTAGCCGGGAATCGAACAAATTTTCACTTTGGGTCCTTTAAAGTACATCAACATTTGCTTTCATTGCTCAGTTGGTTAGAGCACCCGTTTAGCAAGCGGGAGGCCTAGAGATCAACTCTCAATGAAAGCACAACAAACTGGTGTCAATTTTGCAGGTGACTATTTTATGAGAGAAAAATTATAATTATTGAAATCAAAAAATCATTTTCTATTCAAAATTAACTGAAAATTTTAAGGAAAGATGTGTAGTGTCTAAAATCAATAGTTAGTGGATGCAATATGAAACAAATAATAGATTAGAGTGCAAAGTATCAAGACCCCATAATTTGAGGGTGTAAAGTGTATTTAACCTTTTAAGAAATTTGTCTAAAATGTCTTCTTCTTTTTGTGTTAATGTTTCTTCATTTGAGGTCGTTGCATAATTTTATATTATTATACACGAGCAAAAGCGCGCACACACATATGACACACAAAAATTCTGAGTAATGAGTTTAAAATCTCACTTTTAACTGACAGCAATATTTGGCATATCTGAATAATATTCATATGGTAAGAAGTCTAAAATTCTCCAATATCCCAAGAACAATTTCCATAAAACAATTATACCAACACAGAGAGACATAGAAGACGCATCGCTTTGAAACATAAATAATCATTGTGATATGGGTCATAACTGTTGCAAACGAAAACCAAAAGCCCTTTGTCTAACAGAGGGAAAAAACTTTCAAAAACTCCTGCAAAAATCTACCAAAATCAGAAAAAAAAATAAAAATAAAAAATCTCAACAAAATATCCAAAATCTACAAATCTCAATCAGGTTCATTGAACTACTTTGGTTTCAGAACTTCAAACATAAAATGATGTTTGGTTACCTTTAAGGCATGAATAAATACTCCCTAAATGTTGAACTTGAATCAGAGAAAAGTAAAATTAAAGGCAAAAAGAGCATTGTCCTAATGTAAACGAACTGACCAGATAACAGTTACCAAATTTCCAATCTTTCTAAACCCTAAACCAATTTACACCAACAACAACAATATAAAACGAAATCAAACACAAAACAAAACAAAATCAAACAAGAAAAAATGTTTACCGTTAATCGTACTACAACAACTCAATGTAGTACGATGTAGATGGGAGAGGGAGCTTGAGGGAGATCTAGAGCTTCGATGTAGATGGGAGGGACTGGAGCTTCAAGAAAGAGAGGAGGGGATGGAGATTTCGATGAAGAGGGGAGGAGTTGTCGACGGAGAGGGCAGCAATCGGAGGGACTGGAGACAAGATTTTTCAAAAGGTGGTGGTCGTGGGGGGGGGGAGCCGAAAGGGTATTTAGCGTTAAATGATTTTCCCCCCTCACTTGTTCAAACTACATATTTCTTGTTTGAACGAGATGACTCTGGTGACGAAAATATTTTCGTTGCTAAAGATTTATTTAGTGAAGATTTAGAAGTTTTTGTCATTTATACGTGTTCGAACGAGATATGATCGTTCACACCATTAAGCATTGAATGTGTTCTAACTAGATTTTACTTGTTCGAACAAGATGAATTACTCTTTAGCGACGAAATTAGGACTTCGTCGCAAAAGATATATTTTTAGCGACGAAATTTGTTTCGCTATTGATAAATTTGCCGCTAAAGATCAAATTAATTTGTTGTAGTGGCATCACAGAAATTGAACTATCGTGTTGAGGCTCGCAATTTGGCAGGTCTTATGTAATTAATTACCATATGTCAGGACAAAACTAGGTAGGGAAAACTGGGTGCGCCTTAATTAATTATGATCTAGACAAATTCTTCAAGACAAGAAAAAAAAAGTGCCTCACTTAAAGTTTTTTCTTTAAACAAATATTTATGAGCAGATTTACATACTTTATAATTTTGGACCCGCTAAAATTTGTTTTTATGTTATTCACCTCTCTAATTAAGAATCAATTCTAATTTTGGACAAAGTTTGTCTCTATAATATCGATCCAGAATCTGTACCTTTTTTCCATTTGAGATCGTTGCAATTTTGGTATTCATGCGCACACGATCGGAACAGCACAAATAGATTGGACCATTTACACCTAACGATAAAAATGCCATGATGTTTATTGATGTACAAAACCATGGGAAATATCTGAAGACTACGAAAACGATTTCCTCTATGGCTGAAAGCAACCTAGTAGAGATACCACCATACGGTCCTAAACCCAATGGGTTTCTGCTTGTATCGGTAAATTATCCCCACAAATCAATGCCAGCACCGGCATCTTCGAATGAGGTGTATGGATACATGGTCTCTTGGAGCCACACCGCAGTACTAACTGGAGACATGATTAAATTACCAGAGTTTGTCTCCATCATGCGCATGTCCTCCAGTGAAAATGGCTGCTGCCACCAACTTTGGAGTTCTTCAAATATTTCAGATGGACTGCAAGTCTCCTCTTTGGTTTGGTTTCTACGCGATCAATTTCAACACCTCAGCCGCTGCTTGATGAGGAGATATAATCGGGGAACAGTTGTGGTGATGTTCCCCCAGAGTCTGGCAAGTTCGAGACTTGGGCATCGCATAGTGGGAGATCTTGGATCCCAGGTGCATCATTCCTGTTAGCTTCAACGTACCCAGATGGTTTCACGGAATGCGACACAGACGTTTTTGACTGCGAATTCCTATTACAGCGCTTTTTCTAGTGTGTGTGCCAGTAATTTTTTATTTCGTTGTCGGTTCGTCCTGGAAGCTTCGCAGCAATTACAGACCATCTGAAATAAGTCAAAGCCAAGGACTATACAAAGTGATCAAGATAATCTTCCTCCTTCATCCGATTGATCAGATGCTCTATGAATACTTGATTAGATGCTCTATCCTAGAATACTTGGACTACCTGGGAATATTCTTAAAATCACCAGAAGTCTTAAATCTTTTACAAATGGATCCGCTGTAAATGGCTTTTCCTTATCGTAATATCCGGTGGTTTTTTTAATCATAATGGTATAAATACACATATTGTTCTCCACGACATGGTGAGAATTTACGAATGTGCAACCAAAAATTTCCATCGAAAACATGCAGATTGGAATGAGGGACAAGTTACAAGAGAGAGAGATCAGAGATCTGGGCAAACTGTTGTAAGTGCCCATTCATCTGAATCTCAACTAAACCGACTAAATTTAAAAGAGCGTTTCAAGTAATGATCTCGATACAGCATTCCACAAACTATAACTCATTACCACGTACGAGTCAAGGGGAATACCAAAATGGCTGTCAGATAACTGTTCCGATCAAAAAATCTTTCATGACACTGATCGACTATTTACCTGTTTCCGAGCACTTGATGCCACTTGAGAACAGTTTCCTCGTCTTCCTTGCTGAAGTTTCCACGCTTAATATCTGGCCTTAGGTAATTCATCCAACGGAGTCTACAACTTTTGCCTGACCTTGCCAACCCTAAAATAAAAGAAAGAGAGAAAAGGTTAAATGAAAGCATCATTCAAAGATTCTATATTATATAAGCACCTCGAAGGCTCGAACATCAGCTGCAAACACCCGACAAGTTCATTTAGGTCTGAAACTTGAATTGCTTCCTACCGGCGGGTCTTGGCATCTGACTCCAGTTCCAAATGCCGTATCGCTTTATGTAAGCTGACAGCTTCTGATCTTCTTGAGGATTCCATGCGCCTTTCCTCAAAGCCATGCTCTCATTGTGCGACGCCTTCACCATTTCTATTGAGGTCTGGTTAATGTCAACTCGATCCCAATTACCACAAAACACTATATATAGGCAGTTTCTTTTTGCGAAAAAAGTTATGTGCTTGAATGCTTTAATTTTGTAAGTGACAACATATTTTACAAAGATATATAAGCATATCCAAGGGAGGTTCCCTCCAGGAAGGTGTCTAAATCTTAATCTAAATTCCAGTTGGTGCTGCTATATATGGGCTGACATTAAAAACTACATATATAGTCCTATTATATTTTCCTCTATGAAGTTTCTTAATTCATTTGTTGTATATGTCCTAATCGATTGTGACGTGTATATCCTAATTTATAAGAACACCGCCAACTCCAACAAAAAATATTGGTCCTTAAGAAAAATATTATAAAGTAAAGATATGTTATGGGAGTTGGTGAAAAAGTGAGGAGATAGAAAATTTTTAATAAATATTATAATAATAATAAATTATGTGATTAATTTTTTATTATTAAACTTAAATTTTTTGGCCGAAATTACTGAAGCTCAAACAAGACCCAGGTGAGCTTAATCGTGAGCTTATCTGCAAATGTGGTTCGAGACAAAACAGCTGTCAATCGTTTTCCAGAGTTTAAAGAATTAATTTTTGTAGGCATACTCAATGTAATTAATTAGCAGAGGTAGGATAGGTAGAATGACAACCTATACTAATGGCATATTGAAAAGAGGAATCCAAAGGTTATTATCCTCATTAAAAATGTCCCCCCCCCACTTGGATTAACGTCGATAACCTTTATTTTTTTAATTTAGTTATTCTAATCAAACAAATTAGAAGTCTCTTATCCCGTGTGAGTTTACAATAGCTAGTGGGTATTTTTCTATGAAATTATTGAGAGAAGAGGTTTTAGGGGAGACATCGATATGTAGAGGACAAGGAGATAATTAAGGCGCGTATCACATGGTGCAGATAACCTTAAATTTCGTCAAAAAAATATTATATGTTCTATGATTCTTTTTTTTATAGGCAAATGGTGGCGCAGGACTTAACCTGCGAAAGAAGGGGGATTCGACCCCCAGACCTAATCCTTTCCAATTGGAGGACGTGCCAGTTGAGCTAAAGCTCATTGACAATATATGTTCTATGATTCATTTTCTGCTCAATGCTGAGACTACTCTTGGTGTTCGCCCCAGCTCCTTCGCTGCCTTTATGCTCAATGCTGCACTGCTATGGAGATTTTATGGGAGAATCGTAACAAAGCTATGCCTGAAGGCAAGACTACCAACTTCAATGATCTCAATCTTTCTTTGTCTCGTCGGTATCATGCACATTTCTTAGCATGGTTCGCTGTTGGTCCAGTTTTTGCTGCTTCTTGGGTTCCTCCGAATCCAGGTTTTATGATCAATTTCGACGTGGCAATACGTCGTTCATGATTGTACATAACTATCTCTTGCCAAGACTTCTAGTCTAGCTCTCTCTGTGTGGTATATACGGAGCGAATTTGAGCTATGGACCCTCTCTTAGGTGAAATTGTAGCCTGTGCTTGTGCTATTGAAGTGGCCTTGCTGAAGAACTGGACAAGTGTTATTTCCGAGACTAACTCCAAACTCCTTGGGATGGATATAGGCAATCCCCATATTTCTCCTTGTTGGAAAATTGAAAACATGATTTTATCTCTCCGTTAGCTTTTTAAAGCTCAATCTGTATGGTCTCTGCAATGGGTGCCTAAAAGACTACCAACGAGCTCACCTCCTGGCGCAATGAGCGGCTAGTTCATCTGTTTTTGGCTTTGTTAATATTTATAGGGCATGTTTGAGCTCCAATAAGTTGGACTCAAAATTTTAAATTTACTAATAAAAAATTCACCACATAATTTTTTATTATTATAATATTTATTAAAAATCTTCTCCAATGGTTTTGGTCCGCCGTACAAGTGAAATCCAACCTGACAATCAAGTGAAAATGTGGTAAAAAGCAATTCACCGACAACTACGCGACTCAATCGGTTGTCGTTTCTACCGCTTGTACATTTCCATACAGCATGTCAGCAACAGTCCGGTAGACGGAACTAAAACCAATCTCTTGCTATTCTCATGAGAATTTTCTGGATGTTCATTAAAACCATTTCACTAAACAACATCACAGCAATGGCATTTCACAACACCGAAGTACAGACCAAACATATACAGGGAACAGAGCCCAGAGGGGCATTCTGAAACCCCCCACCAATATAAATACACAGCTTGCTTGCAGGTACCAACAAGCACCTGCCTCCTCACATTTTCCATTTTTCCAAGCAGCTCAAGATTGCAGACCCACAACCCAGGCGTCAGAGGCAGAGCAGTACCTTTTACCTTCCAATGCACTAGCACCAAATTTGGAAAATAAACTGGCTTACGCCATGCAGCCTGCATCGACCACAATTGCGATGTTGGGCCAATGTTTCTGAATGCTAAATTTCTTAAGTTGAAGGACAATCACTACTACCAGTACTTTTATGCATGTTGCAGGGCTCAGGGGACATAATTGATACAAGAGGAGGTTGATGAAGCTCAAAGAACGCTTTGCTTCCTTCACCAAAGCCACCTATGCATATTGTGTCACCCCGACCATGCCAAGTTCCATCTTGGACATTGTTTATCTCCAATGTTCTGGACTCCTGCTCCAAATCAACATTACACTGATAAATGTCTTGGGAATCTAAGGTTCTAGCCAATTTTACTTGAGTCCAAATGTTCATCTAGACTGGCACCAAGTAAAATATAGCTCATGAAGCTTTCTAAGGACCAAATTCTGCAGATAAGTTTTACAGGAGACAGACCTGACATAATGCGCAGCAAGGGCAGATAAGATGCAAGATGCAATCATCCAAGTAACTATCCCTACCCTGAAAAAAGTTATATTGCCCACAGTGTCAGAACTGATCATGTAATCGGGAAAGGAAACCAGTGAAGAAGGACATTAGATGGACACTAGCAAAAATTTGTCACGAGTTACTAAAGATAACAGTAGACAGGGAAGAAAGATAAAGAAGGTGTAAAGCAGACAAAGATGTTAAAATTGGTTTCCCTCAATCGAAAGGAAAAAAAGTTGCAGTTAGCACCAGTAACAGAAACTTAATGAAGGATTGTTCCTCAGGCATTCCTAACTCAGCTTTGGTAGACAAAAAGCCCCTCTAAGGTGACAATTCCAATCAAGTGAATATTTTGGCAACCCCAGGGCTATGGAGAAAGATGTAGATCGATTGCCCTAGACAGACCATTTTGCAACAGAGTACATTGTCATAATGACAAACACAAAATTGAGGGAAGAATATGATGAAATATAGAAAGAATGACACTCAGCTCGGCCAATACCAAAGAGTAGCAGTCAATGAGGAATTGAACACTATTGTAGACAAAATGCTCACCCTGATATTAAATTTCTTCTTTATCTGGGTACGAAAAAACCCCAAATAAGTCCCTATTGAAAGAGTAAAAGCAAGTGCCAAATATAGAAAGCAGTGCCTCTTGGTTACAATAAAGGCAATCCAGTTGAGAAGCACAGCAACGGCAAGAACGAAATGCATGCTCCCCTGCAATAATAAAACCGGAAATGGCTAATTGAGAACTTGTTTTGAAGTTTTAACATTGAAACAACAAAAATAGGCAACTAATGGAAGGTACAGAAAAGTCCAAATACCAATCTGACTTCCCTAACCCTCCTGGAATCTTACCTCCAATACTTTTTGAATCGTTATTTCCAACACTGCTAATTTTGTAAACATGTTGCAAAATTTACCTGAATAAAACAAGAACCAAAACCAGCTCGTCTCATGTTCTTCCCAAATCTGTAGCATGGACAACTGCAACATTAAAACAAGGTCAAATACACACATAAAAATACTATAGATATTTGTCCGAAAGTAAGAAACGAAAACTTCAAGCCCACAGCAGCAAACTCCCCTAGTAGTGCAATCAAGTTTGTTATTCCCAGAAATCAATGATATGACGTAAATGGAAACCTTAATTTTTATGCTCTTCTTTTTCTTCCTGTCTTTTCGGCAGAGCCACAGACTCGACGAACAAGAGGACCAACCCCACATTGGGCGGTGCAGTCACACAAAACAGGTAAACGAGGAAAATTCTTGCTTCCGATCCATGAATAGAATTTAACAGATGTAACTAATTATTTTCGCTTAGAAAAAAAACTGCTTATCTTTATTTGCCTAAACAAAATCCTATAATCCAGCGACCCTGAAACTTGACACTAAGAACAAGAGGCCTCTGAAAAAACAAGAAAACAGACAACGCAAGAATTTTTTGTTTTTTTCTACCGTTCTTGCTAAAAAGCAATATTCTGAATAAATCCTCCACATAAAGGAAAAAAATTCACATCACCTCGAATCTCTGGTTCCGTTACAGTGGATCTTAGTCTGAACAAAGAAAATTTTCTCCTCTAAACACTTCCCATCAAAGCTTTAAAAAAGAAAATCGATTTTCGACAGACAAATATGTAGGAAACAAGGTGATTTATTTTGTAGGATATGCCTCTAGATTCAGTTCGACTTCCTCAACACAAGATTGAAATTACTCATTGTCCCAGGGAAAAAAAGTCTTCTGGGAAAAGTTTTCCGTAAACCCCCCCCCCCCCCAAAATATATATATATATATATATATAAGGAAATAGAAAAAAGTGAAAAAGAAAGGGGAATCACCAAGACGATTCGAGAGAGATGCGACGGTTGTCGATGCAGTCGAGGACTTCACCCTCCCACATCCTCAGGACCCCACCGAATTCCCCTCCCTCTCCTCCATCGACTTCCCCAACGTTCTCGAAGCTCCGCCATTTCCCTTGCTGAGTCTGCAACGCCACCGTAGAGCACAACATGTCGAAGTTCAGCACCGCCACTCCTTCCAGAAACCTCTCCTTCTCCTCCTCCTCCTCAACCCCTACCCCTACTCCCACCCTCTCCCCCTTCTCCAAGTCCGCCATTAACAACAACAACAAAAACTCCTTCAAGCTAACACAAAAACAGAGCTAGGGTTCCGTCCCGTGAACGCTTCTTTTCGTTTCCATCTAGAATCCGCCATCCTTTATTGTAATTTGAAACGAAAAGGGGTCTGCTTTTGATGGATCGTACTATATCATCAATAATACTTTTTTATCTGTTTATGAAACTATTTTTGAGGACGGGTTCAGATAGGTAGGGGTCCAGGGGATGGCAGTTTCCTTTCATTTTGTTTTTTTGTTGTTTTTTTTTTGGCTGAGTTAAGAGTTTGTTCGGCGGAAGCGTGAGGTTGGCGGGTAATTAATGTGATTTGTGGGAGCCACTGACGGATGGGGTATTGACGATAACAGCTGTTGCCACGTGGGAACCAAAACCTTCTTTCTCAGGAGATATTTACCATAACCACGGGTCAGCCAAACGAGACCACTACCGGCCGAGGACCGAAGGGTCCAAAAGTTGAGAACATCCACGGAAAACAATAACATTTTCCTGGTCGTCGAGAAAACTATAAAATAGAGAAATTGATGTAATGGTATTTACGGAGAAAAAAAATCTAATGGTGTCTAATTTTAGCCCGAATTAATTAAGTCTTTAGTTTTTAATAAATAATCTGTTTGTCCATCTTAATTAGAGCTATATATGGATACTCTAAAAGCAAAATAAGATGACACACCATTTAGCTCAATGAGCTACTGTGGAGTGTCGGAATAACATATTACTTTTGATGGTTTCTTATTTGTTAATTCTTTTTCAGACTCTCAGGGCGTGTTCGTTTTGTTTACATTCTCAGGATTTTTTGAATCCTGAGAATACACAAATCGAACATATTTTTTAAAATCACATAAAAATAACTACAACAAGCATACCAATAAAGTTAACATCACTTAAAAATTCTTAAAACACAAAAAATTCTTAAAATACACACTAACCGAACACCCTCTTATTTTGAGCCCTTAGTGATAGGTTGTAATTCGTTTTGTTTTGTTTGTTAAAAAAAAATACTTTCACTCCAAGATCTAAAAGAATAACAGTTGGCGGCAAGAAAATAATAATTAAATGAAGCTGAAAAGAAAGAAGAGATAAAAAGAGTGGAATGAGATTATGAGCGTGGGGGGAGGAACTTGGGGGAAGAAATAGCGAGTCTTAAGGTGGCACTAGACGGCGTACAACATGAGTCGTCTCCTCCATCCGAACATAGTGGTGGAATATTGGGATGTTTGAGGGTGAAAATTTTGAGTATTTGAGTTTGAGAAATATTATAAAATAAAGAAATGTTATGGGCGTTGGTGAAAAAGTAAAAAGAGAATATTTTTAATAAGTATTATAAAAATATTTTAGGCGGATAAAATTTTATTATGCAAACATAGCCTTTAAATATTTAACATAGGTAGATTTTACAAATACAATAATGTATGCCAAACATTACCGTACACATCATGGGAAGAAGAGAGAATAACTACAAAATTCAGAGAGAATAACCAAAGGTCAAAGAATAATTCGGTGCAATAAAGAAGAACAATAGAGAGATCAGTAAACAGAGGCTAAACGCCACATAGCAAAGAATACGGTTTGTATGTCAAAATTTTGGGAAATATTCTTAAAATTTTGAGAATTTTTACTTTATTGAGGTTTGTAAAAAGTAAAGTGTATATGTTTAAAAATTAAAAATTTTGGAGTGTATTTATTTTGCTGGAAATTTTTAGCCCAAAATTTTGGGTAAGCAAGCATCCCAAAAAAACACCAAATAGAGGCTAATCGCCTAAACCCTTCACCCCCTTTTACACCTCCGAACGACATCTGTTTTTTCGAACTTAAAACTTTATTTAACCTATGTGGAAAGAATTGGGTGACATGGTAAGAAGGCTGATGTGTTCGGCTTTATATTAGGGGACTTGTTCAGTGAAAAAAAGGATAAATTATTTATAAGGATAAAAATTCCGTGACTGAAATTTATTTTTTAAAATTTAGTGACTAAATCGTAAAAAGGATCCAAATCTAAAGATTAAAAATTGAATTTTCCTAAAATTAATAAAGAAAACTAAAATTTTCTTTTAAAAGAATTACGAGAATGATACGAAGAATGAGATAGATTAAAAATTTATTAATTTTGATCAGAAATCAGTAAAAAGTTAAGTTTTATGGGAATAGGTAAAAAATGAAGAGAGATGGTAGAAATAAAATTTGTATAATTATTATAATATAAAAAATGATTTGATGATGAGTGAGATATTTTTAATTTTTTTATTAAAATTTTTGAATTAATTATGTTTGTGAAGTTAGAATTTTGAAAGGGGAGCCTTACCCTTAATTTATTAAAATGTCTTTAAGACGCGTTTTATTTTATTTTATTTTTGTCTGGTACCAATAGTATTGGATTTGGGACTTATATTCTCGGATTACTTCATGTTTTTTCAACGTTTACCAAGGCAGATATCTGGAGCATGCTTGCTACTTTTGAAATCATTTGGATTTTTAAATTTGCATAAAGGTCACCATGTTTTGTTTTGTTTTTTTACCTGTCGATTTTGTCACAGGGTTTAACCGGACATGCACATCCACATATATCCACTCACTGGTATGAGACGGGCTGATAAAAGCATTCAAACCAAATAAAAAAGCAGCGAATTTCATCCCCTCCAGACACCAGGACCCAAAAGAAGATAAAATATGATAATATTGTGGGAGCACTACTCCCTTCTGTTGAAAAATTAAGCCCATTTTTAGACCATAGAATGGAGCCCATCGTCAACAACTATTGTCTCTTCTCATCTGTAACGAAGGGAGAGCTAACAAAAGCATTCAAGTTATATACGGCAACTGGAAAGCTGTCACGAGGTACAAGTTAATAATTCAACTCCCTCCTTCCCCTTTTTGAGCCACTCATTCAGACAAAGGCAAAGGCAATTCCAGATGACACGAAAAGATTACCAATTGGGGGAAGACTTTTTGAAGGCAGCGCAAGCATTAAAAGGCAGCTTCGAGATTCACCTCCACTAAATAAATGTCCGCAAGCTGAAAAGAGATTTTATTACAAATTTCTATAGTTTACGTATGACAAAGAACAAATAGTAGAAGCGAGAGACGAGGAGAGCAAAGATGGAATACATAAATGTTCATATATTGCGCTCAACATGCTGATAACAAACAGTTCAAGCGCCGAGGATAAGCTTGGCTGATCTTAAACCATACAGGAAAATCTTGCTGCACCTTTCGCTCTAGGGAACATTATAGCTCTGTACACTTCACCAAGCTACAGCCACGAGTTCAAGTTTTGGCAGCAGGTCTCGTCAAGCCCAATCCTGAACCACTCCCCAAGTGCTTGAAGGCTGTCGCATCAAGATTATCCCCATGTCCAGCAAAACCTGTCCCTCCTTTCTCCAAGTTCACCAAATTCCTCTCCTTACAAGCCTTGTTACAGACCAGACAAACCTTGTCAACTACCATAAACTTATCGGCACACTTCTTGCAGAAGACATGCCCACACAAGCTAAGGGCCACAAGTGATGAGGTGTTAGTCAAAGTAACCTTGCAGCTAGGGCAGATATATGTCTTATCAAGAAACTTCGATTTCTTCTGGTCACTAGTGTCTTCTGTGAAGTAGATAGGGAAGAGAGTCTTCAGCTTGAGTTTCTCATTGCCTTGAGGACAGACTGTACTGATCGACGGCGCCTCTACTTTAACAGGAGCTTCTGGTGTAGCAGAAGGCAGCCAAAATGCCTTCATTGTCCTGAGTGCTTCTTCCTCATAAGAAGTGACCTTTACACTATTCGCCCCATGAAAGCCATTCTTGTCCTGGCTAAGGTTTCTATCACTGTATTGTGGTACCGCACCATGGTTTTGCTGATCAAAAGCATCAAGTTCTCTGGCTTTCTGCGACATTAGCTTCTCTTCTTGCTCTTCCTTCTCTTGCTTCTGTTGAGCAGCATGAGCAGCTAGCCTCCTGCCAGTTTACAAACCACACTTCAGAACACCATCAAAAATATGAACGAATAGTGGATTCAAATCTTTAAAAAAAGAAAAAGAAAAAACCATTTCTATGGCATGATTTACAATCAAGACGCACTTAACAGTGTTCTTTTTCAAAGATGAATAATCAGCGTAAAACATAGAAAGTGGTCCAAATTGCAAATTATATAATACAGCTTCAGCAACCCCCACAATGGATCACCAAAACTTCCGCTGAGAAGCTAGTAAAGCCTTCATGCACCAGAGAAGACCAAAAACATTGACAACAATGCAAATACAGACTGAAGTGAGCTCATCATTGAAAACCAATTTGTTGTCAATAGAAGCCGCTTTCCTCCCAAAGAAACCAAATAATTTCAAAGAAGAGGCAGATCGAACTATGAGGCAGAAAAACCCGAATTGATATGAATGAACCATGGCCTTAGAACATTGCTTTCTCAGTGTTGTGCTTCCCAGCACTCATCGCTTCGATCAATATCCCACTAGAATACAACAAAGATGGTCCAACTATCCAAGTGCACACAAATATCATATGTATAAATAGACCATTATTATAAACCAGATATGCGAAGGCTACTGCAATGAGGAATATGCAAAGATATTTCACCATTAATATTTTGGCTGACAGCGTCCTTTATCGCGAAGAGAGAACACCAAGAAGAAGATACTCTCTTAACATCGTCGCCCCAAACTTGAGAAGGAAAACAACCAACTGGGCCGAATTGAGAGATGTTACAATAAGAGAAGCCCATTGGTAGATTGTTAACCAAAATACTGGAGAATCTCCCATTGTCAAGATACACGAGAAGGAAAACAACCAACTGGGCCGAATTGAGAGATGTTACAATAAGAAGCCCATTGGTAGATTGTTAACCAAAATACTCGAGAATCTCCCATTGTCAAGATACACAAAAGACATTATTCCTAATCACCATTCTGGACTTTTTGGTTTTTCTCTGCAGTCTCAACTAAGATTCCACCCGCAAAACCTTAAGTTTCTCCTGAGACAAGTTCACGTTTTACATCTATTTCCATCCTACTTCAGTCGTTACATCTTAGTTCAAACGTACAATCATCTACTTGTAGCATCCTCAGACCTTAATACATCCCAAGAATTATGGAAACCAACTGTTATACCAACAGCAAGTAATAAACTTGCAGAGTACCATTTCAATTGAAACTGCAAACCACTTACCCGAGCACGATCAACATCTATGAGTTACTCAAATAACATTGTTAGTGCAGTCCAGCCTCAAAACTCTTCATGCATTATTCCTAAAATGCCAATCTTCCAAGTGCATCCTTCAAAAAGAAACCCAGAAAGAAAATAGCAGCAGTAAATCCTCCCTTAACACCATCACATCTATTCTTCACCGTAAAACAATTCTGAGAGTGTTCTTATAGCTGCAAAACTTCTCCAATGACGCAGAAAGGGGTTAATTTGCCATCACTCCATACAAAATCCAGTGCAGCTCGGACACTCTCTCCAACACAACCGACAGCAAATGGTAAGCAATTATTTGCCCAAAAACTGTTCCATGCCCATAAAAACTCCTAATCTCTTATTGACCCATAAATTAAGAGTTACATAGTGGGCAGTAGTCCTTAAACCATAAGCACATGCACAATTATTACCTCACTTATCTTCCCCAATTTCTTCCAGCAACGCAGCAAAAACACAAACGATAGGAACCGAATCTAAGTACAACCAAAACAGACATCAAGACACTGCCGAAGTATAGAACTCAAGTTTCACGGGTAAGGATTAAGTAATCCCGCAACAACCGAAAAATACAGTAAAAATAAAATCGACATGATGGTAATGCTTCTTATCAAAAAGAGAGTTATGAAACAGACCTCTGGATGTCCTTCTTCTGGGCGAGAAGGCACTCGAGAATGCATTCCTTGCAGAAGACGTGTCCTTTGAGGCAGCTCAAGGGGTCGATGAGGGGCTTGAGGCAGAGGCTACAGGCGTCAAAGGGCTTAATGGAGTCCTTGCCCAGCCTCTCCTTCTGCGTCCCATACCCTAACTTCCGCTTCTCGTCGTACGTGAAGAAAGCTAGGTCATTGTTGTTCTTCGAGTGCCTCTGAGGCATTTTCTCTCACGCCAAATAAGCCGGACGGATCGAACAGGATTCAGCGGGAACCAGGAAGACGAACCCTAATTCGAGAATTTTCGGGTTGATTTGTAGAAAAGGTCGAGCTGCAGTACTGCCGTGTCACCGCCACACCTGATCATGCCCGAGAGCGCAAAGCCCAGCCTGTTTTGGACACAACCTGAGTGAAACTTTGAGGCCCAACCAAATTTCCACCCAGCTCTGGGCTCACACAGAAAAGCCCAGCCTAATCGAAGACAAGAATCTAAGAGGCTGTTCGGTTTGGGTGTATTTTGAAATTTTTTTGTATTTTGAGATTTTTTAGGTGATGTTAACTTTATTGATATATGTGTTTTAGTTATTTTTATGTAGTGTTAAGAATGATGTTTGGTGGTAGAATATTTTGTATTCTGAAAATTCAAAAAATTCTGAGGATTTTTATATACTGAACAACCTCTAATTATGTAAACATAAAATTGTGAAGAATTTGTTAAGTAAAGAGAAAATTACGATTTATCCTATCAAATTACCTCTTCATGTGTATTTTGTCCCTCAGATTATCAATATTGGCAATTAATTCCTCAAATTACTAATTTTTTGAAATTACCCTTAAATTGAAATTTTATCAATGAGATTGTGTTAATATAAATTTTTAAGTCGTTAAATCTTTATTTAAAATAATTACATGTGAACAAAAAATAATAGTTAAGGGAGTCAATTAACACACTTGTTATTTGGTATTGCCTAAAAAAGAAATTGGTTTATAATAGAACATATTTTGTCGTATCGTGTTTGTAAAGATAAGGCACTTCAGTCGGGTTTGTCAATATCTCTACTGGCAGCATTTTACTGACAGACCAGACACATGTCGAATGTTTCTTACACGACGCCAACTCGACCTCCACAACCACAGACACCGGGTTGCCATTTCTCCCCCCACACACCGCCAAAGTAAACCCGAAAAGAACATCCTTTTCGACTCCCTCCCCAAAATATTCCGCTCCCCGACACCCGAAACCTATATATCTCCGTTCACCACGCCCCAAACAAAACCCCCCCCAACCCAAAAACCCAGACCCACAAGCAAAGCAAGATCAACAACCGTTACGAGAAAAAGCCCAAACAAAGGGAAGAAAAAAACAATGACTTCTCCGAGACACCCAACGGATACGGCAACGGCAATTACGGTCCAACCGTCGTCGCCACGATTCCCGCTCACCGGTACTCCCACTGCCGGAGCCCAGCGGAAGATCGGGATAGCCGTCGATCTGAGCGACGAGAGCGCCTTCGCAGTGCTATGGGCGGTCCAGAACTACCTGCGTCCAGGGGACGCGGTGATTCTCGTGCACGTGCGCCCCACGAGCGTCCTGTACGGCGCCGATTGGGGCGCCATTGACCTTTCCGTCCACGACCTGGCCGAGGACAAGCTGTCCCAGCAGAAGCTCGAGCACGACTTCGACGCCTTCACCACCACCAAGGCCAACGACATTGCCCAGCCCCTCGTCGAGGCTCAAATCCCCTTCAAGATTCACATCGTCAAGGACCACGACATGAAGGAGCGCCTCTGCCTAGAGATTGAGCGCCTCGGACTCAGCACCGTGATCATGGGGAGCCGAGGGTTCGGTGCGTCGCGTCGCAGCACCAAGGGCAGGCTTGGCAGCGTAAGCAACTACTGTGTGCACCACTGCGTCTGTCCCGTCGTTGTGGTTCGGTTCCCTGATGAGAAGGATAGCGCTGAGACAAATCCTGGTGTTGTAGGAAAGCCTGGCGTGGAGGATGATCCGGAATGCCATGATGGATTAGAAAAGCAAACTGGTATTGCTTAGCTATTTCAGAATTCTATCATTACGTTTTCTAAGATTATTTTTCTAGCCATTTTTTGTTCTTTGACGTTTGGTTGGTTGTCACACAGTGCTATTTTTACATGTGATTGTTTGCTAAGCAGATAGTAGTCCGATGCTGCTTCTGGAAAGAAACTAATTACTTTTTTCTATGTTAGTTATCATTAATATCGTGGTTAAAAAGGTTGTCTGTTGATAAACATGTGGTGGTGTAAACTTTCTGACTTCAATTAGATTGTTACATTATTATAATTATGCTCTCTTTCATCTCCTCTTTAGTTTACCTCTCATTGTTCTCGTTTTAATGTTGGTAACATTAAGCATAAAGCGTAATAGGCATTTCAACTCCAAGGATTTTTTTTACTTCATTTAATTAGTCCTCACAAGATCATACCCTTTGTGAATCTCAAATTAGTGCTTCTCAACTACTTCTTTGAACTATATAGTAAAGTTCTTATTCCTCATGAATCATTAATGACATAAGTGAAGATGGTCAGTCGTTCAAATTTTTTTGAACGGTGGTCCATTGCAGCCAATTTTGCTGAGGTGTAGCATTTAAGAAAGTGAAGCATCCCAACATCCGTCTATTGAGGATCTGGTTACATTTGGTCTTTCATCACGTCACTTTAACTGTTTCAGTGTATTTGGTTGTGTACTCTGAGCTGCCATATTTGGCTGATACCAGACCTGATACAATTTTTTCCTTCTCTTTTTTTCTTTTTGAATGTCATAGTAATATATTTGAACTTATTAAATTTATCTTCTCTCCATTTTTGATGTTCAACTATAACTTCTGCTTTATGGTTTCGAATCCGAATCTTGAGTGATGCACAAACAAGGAAAATCTTTCTTTTACCTTGTTAATTTTATCCTTCAGGTTCAGATGCCATTTTTAGTCTCACAGTTGTAAGATTCTATAATTACAATTATTTTTGACCTATCAAAAAACTAATAATTACAACTATTTTTGATAATGTACTTCTTTCAGAAAGAGAAACATCAGGACTCTCTTTATTCCTCGTCAAGTACAGTTACTGTCTGTTTTAGGGAACTTTACTCATTTTGACGTATTCAGTTCTGTTCTTGAACCACCGTATTTTGACGGTACAATATGTGTTATAGCAATATTAAATGGATTTTGTATTTGTGAAAGAGTGTAATGGCGTAACTGGAGGCCATTATTCTCTTCCTCTTCTTATGTTTAATTTTCTTTTGCACCACACCTCTAAGTTCAAGGTTTCAAATACAACTACCACCTCTAAACTTCAAGGTTTAATTGTCTCTTAATAAATTCAGCATCTAAGTTAAATCTCCAAAATAAGTCAATACAACTTTACTCATTCTACCTGTGGCCGTATCTTTGTAGAGATTAATGAAGTCCCCTTTATAGGAAATTTTTTAATCCCTTTGATCGAATTCTGTTGGTTGCATGACAATTTGGTATTTGGGAGCACCTGTTTTAATTCAATTTGGGTTAGATGTAAATCTAGAGTCCTCTTTTTATTTGATATCTTGTATACCAGAAATTGGTTTGAAATACCTTTGCTTCATCCATTGATTTTTTTTCCTTTTATTTTTTGGTAAGTTGCTGAATCTGTTGTTGTTATTATTGTTACTTCTTTGGTGTGGGGTTGAGGAAGTGGGAGGTGGGGGCTGAGGGACGGAGTTCTCTTGTAGAATTTGCATATTTGAGTAACAAATTGGTACTATGAAAGCACTATAAGGTGACAGAACCAAATATACGGTAATTTGACAAATGGAAGTCTCTCAAAGAGAAAAGAGAAGGAAAAAAACAAGATGAAAGTGACAAAACAAGAAAGAAAATGGCATAAGCCCTAAATGCAATGCATCTACAGGCCAATCATCTCTGGCTCAAATGATTTTTGCTCCCTGTAAAAGATGAGGTGGAAGGCGTGTTCCAGGATCAAGATCTCTGAGGTGTGTCTAATATACCAATAAGAATTGGTATAAGGCATGGATAAAAGCTCTTTTTCTCTTGTTCAAAGTCAAATTCTTAACTTCGATTGCTTCTGTTGCAATTATTTGTGTCCATGTCTGTGCATATTAGAGAGAGCAGATTTGATGGATTTAGTTCATGCGCCAATTCACTGAAGGGAAGACTATACTAGGTTTAGCTCCAATATGAACTAGCACATGTGTTTGGACTTTCACCAAGGGAAAGGGAAAATCTATAGTGATAGATTTGGAGAAGATTTAGCACAAAATAGTTGGGTTCTCGTGGGTGATGAAATTTGAATGGCTGTAATCTGATGGGTACTGTTCCTAAGCATGGAATGCTACTTATGTCCTGTTGGAGACAAGAGAAAGATGATTGGTGTGCCAATGTGACTGTGGAGAATATGGTCTATCTAAAAGAGGCGCCCCCTTGAAGCACTAAGGCGCAGTCGTGGCCTATGACAGGCTCTAGTACTCGAAGCGTGTGAACTGATGAGATAGAACGGTTGGCATTTATTTGAGTTCAGCTACGAGAAAAAAGCTCCTCTAAGATGCTGCAACAATATCTTGGCTCCTGTGCTTTTACTTTGGGTAGCTGGAAGGCGAGGAATTTAAGGAATGTTTAGTACTTGTAGAGTGAACTATGTTGCAGGTGTTTTGCTGTTGTAAAACTGAAGATACAGAACACAGAACAAGAGATTGCTGATGTGGGCTTGTGATAGAATCCGGGATGATGTATTCTTTATTCGGTGTGAGGTTGCTGCGTGTCTGACAAGAACCTTGAACAGCAGCTTCAGTTTGAAAAAGATTGTTTGGCCATGCTGGCATTTTGAGGTTTTCTGCTGGGGTTCCGTTGATGCAAAACAGGATTGACTAGCTTCCATCGAGATGGGTGTAGATATGGTTCATTGTATACAAAGTATTTTACCAAGAAAAAGTGGTTGACAAGTTCTCCGGTTGTTTTTAGTAAAACTGGTGGCTACAGCATTGGCTCTGTGCATGTTCTTTTCGTTTTTTTTTCTTTTTTTTTTTTGTAGTGTTGCCGGGGGGTGTTGTTGGGGAGAGTGACAGCAAGGGGGGGAAGGTTCATAAATCATCTTATTGCCGTGCATTGTTTTCCTAAATGTCACGTGATCCCATTTACCTTTCAATTATTATGGCTATATCTTTTTTTAATTCTCTCTTTCGGGGGAAGGTTCACATTTGATGTTCAGATTTCATGTATCGCAGATTTGGACAAGACATCATGAATTGACGGTATGCAAGTTCTTCAATGAGATTTGAGAGCTGAATTACTCCTGGTTTGTGAGGAGTCATGTACTGTGACGAAGTTGGTACTTGCCCCAGTTTTTATACCATTTTAAGCTGCCTTATGTATCTATGAACTTTCGAATGAAGCGTGAGGGATGAACTCTTTCCTGTGCCTTTTTGGTATTATAATAAGATGCACTCTGTTTTTAGCAAGAATTTTCTATCTGAATACCTTTTACCGGTTTCCAACCCATGAATTTAGTTTACGAACGTCGACAAGAACATATAAATTTAATTTAATTCTCAATGGAAAATGCCTGTGCACTTGTTGCTACCCATTTTCTTACGAATTTTTGGAGAAATTCACTACCAGTGTTGATCTATTTCTGGGTCCTTTCCTAGTGTAACCCAGCTTGAGACTAATAATAAATAATGACGAAAAAACGAAGGTGCCCAACTCCAAATGTCCTTTCACCCTTCCCTTCTCTTTAGTTGAATTTTTTGCCATTTTTATAATTGTGAAATGAGGTTAGGTTAGGTTATGTTGGTCAAGTCTGGCCAGAACCACGGATTTTGAAAAAAAAAATGAGAATTCGAATCCTCACTTCCTTCGTATTCGGCAAACACTAAAGAGAAGTGAGTATTCGAATCCCCCACTCCCTGTGTCGGACCTGCAGCCCTCTGGTGAAAAAATGAGGTTGTCCCCTGCCTGCCTTGTCCTCCTGCGCATTCAATTTTTCTTTTGTCGTTTAGTTCTTATTTTTAAATACATTTTAAATATTCAAATTTTAATAAAAAATTAATAAATTCGAAATATAAAAAAATAACTTTAAACATTTTCATTAATTTTTTTACACCTCAACTTCTACACAAACACTAATACAACTCTAACATCACCTATAAATTCTCAAAACACTCCAAATCCTAAAAAAAAAAAAAAAAAAAAGTTCAAACCAAACATAACCCAGATGTTCCAACTGGTCCTTTCTCTTAACATTGATTTTTTGTTTTTCTCGAATTCTCTTAACATTGATTTGATTTTGCTTCTAGATCGTTGAAAAAGCATTATTGAGTTTCCGAATCTCTTTCGCTTCCCTGTGTAGTTGTGTGCTAGTTAAACGTAAACCACACGGTCAAAGAGCCATTATTTTAGTTAATGGCGGAAGATAAACCTCTCTGGCGTGGCAATTGACAAACATTCAAAAGAGGTGGGCTAGCCGTCAGTCAAAATAGAAAGCTTATTGCAGGGCTACTTGTAGTTATTCAAAGAGGAAAAAGGAAGGAATCAGGTTCACATTCATCGAGAGGGGATCAAGAACCCCAAACGCAGAACACATTTTTGACATGCATCTTCAATAACAGCTCCGAATTTGGCGTAAACTCAAGTAGAGTTGTGAAAAATGACTGAAATGGACTCTAATCGAATATAGATTAATTGGTTGGAGTCAGAGTTTAAAAAAAATTATATTTATTCCCTTTAAATGACACGGTGTTTGGAGCCCAAAGGCTCAAAGACAATAAAAAAAACCAATACAGTGCTTAAATTTATTAAGAAAGAAATTGTTATTTGAATAGGTGGCTCAAGAAAATTAATTCTGAGTTGCGTAGGCTCAATTTCAAGACGACTCCGATTGATCTAGTCATAGTCGGATTACACATAGCTGAGTCGGAATTGGAGTCGAATATTGCCTTTTCTTACTCGTATTAAGGTTGTGTTTGTATTATAAATTTTCTCTTCTTAAAATTTTAACACAATAAAATATTACAATATAATTTTTCTCTCCCCTATTAAATTATTACTTTTCACTATAAAAAATATAAAAAAATTATCTCTCTCTTCACTAAACCCAATACCTAAAATTTTACAAAACAAACTCACCCTAAATCGATTAACACCTCTAAACTCAAGTGATGGGAATCCTGCTGGGATTGAAACATTTGCCATGACTTTGAGCGGCTCACGAGTCATTTTTTTTATTACTGGCCAATTATGCAGAGTGGCACCTTAGGGAGTAATAGCCACGCTTTTGCTTTCTCTTTGGCCTATTCATTATGCTCTAAGTGCTCAGTTCAGAGAGAGACGTTCAAAAATGTTCCAAACTGACTGATTCTAGTGCAGTATGAAACATGGGTTTTCTTTTATTATTCTACTTGGATTGTTGAATGCGACGTCTAATTTGTCCTTATCAAAGATCTGCATCTGATGACTTCTCTTCTTTATTCCAAAATAGTGGAAGAATACTGTGGGAGACGGTTTAGACCCTAAACTTACTTAGAGAGAGTGAATAGTAAGTTAAAAATTTCAGCACAACCTATTTCACCCTAATGCGGAAAACCTTATACAAATCTTAGAACAAATAAGATTATTAAATCTGTCCAGATCTGAAACATATCATACAATCCTATCAATGACAGAAATTCAATATGTTTAAACAATATAAACTATTCTAAGTTCACCTAGACAATATCACAAACACTTGGAGTGCAGAAAATTCTAAAACTAATCTTTTAAACCAAGAAACACATCCAACCTACCAAGATTCGAATTTATATTATGCTAATCAATTAACAAGCAAATATAAACGAAATTGAAACGCAAACAATCACGCAAACACAAGAGATTGTTTACGAAGTGGAAAACTCTTTGAAAGAACTATTTCAAAAGAGAAAAACCACTCCGGGTTCACCGCTGGTTAACCAATCCACTAAATGAGAGATACACTTACAGTCGGTGACTTTGTTTACCACAAAACTTTTGCTACTTAACAAATCCCGAAAGAAGCAATTCGAATGACACGCTCGAACCCGCACCAAGCGGTAGAATCCAAAACCTTTAGGACGATTGGAACTCCAATCGACAAACACCGGAACTCCGATGTTTACTCACTGCCACAGTGGGATTTTCTTGGTGATGATTAGTTTCTTCAACAGCACTTGATAGAGGACAACCAAAATCTTGACTCTTCAAGTCTTCAAGAACAACCTCCTCTCGAATCTTCACAAATCTCTCTCTAGAAGCCTTCGAACTGTTTCTGATAATTTTCTCTTCTAATTTCGTCGAAGTCTGTATGTCCAGCGTCTCAAAATGTCTTTTTAAATGACTGGGTAAGTTCATGCGGAATTCAGTTATTACAACGTGGGCTTGAGCCTCAAGCTAGCTCCAAATTACAACGTGGATTCTTCAAGCTCGCCTAAAGCTATCCCAACCAGCACTTAACCACTTTAACAACTTTATAACTTCCAGATTTCTTTACAAACGAATTCTTTCATTCATTAACCACTTTAACAACTTCCAGATTACTTCACAACTGGACTCTTTCATCTGTTAGCCACTTTAACAACTTCCAGATTTCTCCACACTTGAATTCTTTCATCTGAAACACATTTACTTGATCATCCACATCCAAGACACGTTCCTTTCCAACATATATGTCACGAAATAAAACCAACATCTATCTTTAGGAACTAACAAATACGACCTTAATGAAGTGGGAAAAGTTTTTTTTTACTTAAAAATTTTAAGGATAGAGAAGCTAATGACATCTGTATTTTAATTTCAATCCCCACTTTCCCCGGGAATGGAAGTTGGAAACAGCCAAACTGAACCTACGTCTAGCTGATACAAAACTCCTTTGACATATTTATTTCCATTAAGAGAATGTATAAGAAGTGGCTGTCCTTTCAGGTTACAAAAGGCTCTGCAAATAGAGAATAATAATTCTCTTTGTGGCTGTCACACATACGGAGATCAAAAGGACCCACAGTTCTAATAAAAAACAAAAAGATAGAATCCAAAGATCAATGAAAGGCACCCAAAACATCACCCATCTTCACGGTGGTGAAAGTTTCAAAGCAAGGAAACTAGAAAGCCAAAGAAAAAAAAAACGTTTCAAATGGATTCACCACAGCCACACAAAAGGATCCTCTCCCCACAAGCAAACAATTTTCAACCACAAACCCATGTACTAGCTCGACTCCTTTCTTGATTCCTTCGTTCTTCAACTAAAAGATTATATACTAATTTTCTAACCTTTCTCCACGATCCTTAATCAACTTGCAATTAAAATACTAATTCCTGGTTTATGGGGGGCACGTGGATATGTCCCAAAGCTTGACCCACCCTTCCCCTCGTTTCGCTTAAGGTTCTCATTAGCTTAATACAATCACGTTACCTACATGATCCAGAAGATAATTGTCTCCCGAGGTCAATCTACTTGCAGCCTGGTCATATAGACCCTCCCAAATTTGTTGCGGTAATCGGGCATATAGTAATATTCAATGTGTTCTAAATTATTGGTTTGGAAGAAAGTACACGATTGGCTTCGAGCTCTCAGCTCATTTAGCATTACAATCCCAAGTTTTTCGTTTTAGATACAATATTGTAGGGGGGAAAACCAAAGTGCTTACTTAAGAACATGGGTAGGAGCGAAAGCTCATATTTAACCTTATTTTCATAGGCTTCGACTCTAATGTGAACGACCACTCTAATTTTCTATTTGAACCTTTTTGAACAACCTAATTTAGACCTAAATATGCGGAAAATACCTAGGTGAAGAGATATATTTAAAAAATTTAAAATGCCCTTGTGACCCTTTCCCGAAAAATGCCAACTGTACTTCACACTTTCAATTATCACCCACAAAACAGCTGAAAAAATATGCCTGCAAAATTCCATCTGTTTGGCCTTTTGGCTTCTCTGCCAGACGACTCGAAAGACTTTGTGGCCCCAGAGTTCAATGGGAGGTGTGTATGCGTTGGTCTGAGGCTTGACTAAGCAAAGAGAAGCGGTAGATTCAACCAAGGGTACTCGCATTCCCTCCAGGGCAGGGTCCTACATATTCTGAGGGGAATGGAAAATACAAAATAATACTTCATAGAATTCTGATCCTGCCTAACTTTTGCCTGGTTATTTTGCAGATATACTTGTGCTAGCCTAACATTACGAAAACACAAATGAAATGGTAAAAAAGAAGCAGGATTTATAGCGAAGAGTATTGGATTTATGATGATCTCATTAATACTACGAATTTTCGGATTCCATTAACGTAATCCCCTGTTACTATGCAGCCAAGTATGAGCTATATACTTCAAGGCTCAAGTGGTCTGAAACAAGTGCAAGTAACTCCATGAAAGATCAGAGATTTATGATGCCCAGCCGAGGTTGTAAAGGAAATACACTGCTATTTAATGTTTTTGTGGTTATTCTAGGGCTCTACTCAAATTTCAAACTTGAAGAACAACCAATAAAGCAACACAATTCCCTGTTCAAGACGCCCATGAAAAGAATAAAAAAAAATCAGCACTGTAGAATCATCCATTGATCATCTTACTGAATAGAAACTTAAGGACCCGATCCTACTTGAAATTTTGGTGAATGAGATCATAAGCAAATTTGCTAGGAAAGTCTCAATCGTTTCAAACAAGTCACCTGAAATCAGATTAAAGGGCTACATGTTAGTAAAACGCCATCAAGAAATCATCAAATCTCGCAGCGATGCTTTTATCTAATATCGCTTGCTTCAACATTTCCAAATCTGCTCCTCACAGATCTTTTGTCATCCTTGTGGCTCCGTTCAGGGAATCAACATTCTTGATCATTCTGCTTTCTAAAAGTACTCCTGTTAAGAGATCGATATCTGCAATAAACAAAAGCGTAGAACAACAACGGTAAATTTAGTAAAATAGTTTAATAAGAACCGAAGAAGGAAGAATAAATCTCAAGATTTAACAGGGGCTAGTGAGATTTAGAGATAGATTATTTCAAAAGGGCGCAGAGGGGGAAGAAGATACATACTTGGGAATTGAACTCTGCATTCACAAGCATGCGCTTCCCTGAAAAGTGCTGTCATGAATCAGACAAGCCTTCTTCACTAGTTGAAGAACATGATGCTGGTGGAGGAGGCGTGGAGGACCATGGAACTACTTGATTTTCCTCATCATCTGGATCAATATCTCCTTGGTCCTCATCACCATGAACACCATCTTCGTCGTCTTCTTCAATATCGTCGTCTCCTCTTTCAAGATCATCATCATCATTCTCATGGTCATTTCTTTCTTCGTTTTGAACATCGGAACTGTTCACACAACTTTCACAGACCGAAACAGTTGGACCGAGCTTGGGTCCAGAGCCATTCCAGGGTGTACAAGACTGACAAGCATGGCAAAGTAGCGTTCTTGAGTGTTTGGCCACCAGGAAGTTTGCACCATGAACCTGAGCGTCACAGTCCCAACAAAGGCTGGCTTGATCAGACTCGCAGTAAATCTTTGCCGGAGAGTCACAGAGCTCGCATTTTTTCATCTTTTTTCCCTTTCAAGAAAACGGTACTCAATGTTGAAACTCTAATCATCTGTTATGCTTTTCGCTTTCCCCCTTTTATTTCTCTTGGTAGCCCCTAGGAGAGTACATAAAGAAATAAAGGGACACAGGCCACAGGGAGCAGGGCAACTTGCAACAGTTTATAATTAAAGCCCGCCCGCCCTGCCTTCTTTCTTTCTTTTCCCAAGGGATTAAAATCCAATCAAAATAATGCTATAACATACGAATCAAAGTCCATATTGTTGGGTCTTGAGCATGTCTTGTACTGGGTTCTAATTATTTAGACATGAAATTCTATCATTTTGATTGAATTTCTTTAGAATGAGTGATGCAACTAAGAATAGGCTTAATAGAAATTCATGTGCTTCCCATTGAGCGAGATAAATCAAAGCGAGAAAATTATTGAGTAATACGATTCAATGAATGTTCAAACATGCTTCCAACACTGCTTACAAACCAAAAAAACAAGCATCCAAAACTGAGTCCGGGTTTGAGTTATTGCTAATGCAGCTTAAGGTCTTTTAGAAAACTGTCAAAAAAACCTATAAATACAGGGGTTGACTTATTAGCAAGAGAGGGGGCCTCAGGGAGAATTATGAACTTTGGAGGAGACGGATTTCAAACAAAAGAATTTCTAGTAACACAGGGTAGGTGGTCTGAGATTTGTTGTCTTGTCGTCCGAGAGGTATTATGCGCCTTGACAAGTTTGGCTTTTCTAGTTTTTTTTTGGATTTGTTATTTGTTTATGCATCTTTGTCTATTGTAATATTTGTGAGTCCTATTTGATTTTCTAATAAAATTATTAAAAAAAAATTATATACTGCTTCTCATTATATGTTGAATGAATCATTAATTTTTCACAAACATAGGCTTTTATATTAATTTATTTTGTTCTTCTTACAGTTTAAGATCTGTGAGAACAAAGCAATCTCTGACAACTTGTTAATTTCTGTCAATTTGTTTGGTAGTGTTTCGAGATCGGGGATCTTGATTCCTTGTACAAAGTGACAGCGTTAATGAGATTAAATTGGATAAGAAAGACCAATGTGAGGTTGACTCCCTACACTTCATGAAATTTTGCACATCAGATTGAGCCAGACTCCAGTACCATTCCATTGGTGAGATCTAAGAGATGTTCGGTTTAAGTAAAAATGTAGTATTTTAGAGAAGTTGTTAATATTTATGTTAAATAGTATTTTATTGGTATTTGTGTAAAGTGCAAAGATAAATGATTTGATGTAATTATTTAATAAAAAAGTACTGGAGTTATGTTAAAAAATATAAAGAGAAAAAATTTATGTTGAATAAAAATGTAAAAAGTTATTGGAGATTGTGCAAAATATATTGATGTTTGTGTTTGAATTCTAAATATGTTGTGATAGTTTTGAAAATTTATTTGAATCTTAAAAAAATTTAGAAAACTAACGTAACCGTGGACTGGGTGAATACTGCAAGGGTCAGTGGGGGGTCCAGCCGGACCTAACCCAGGCCAGTCGCTTTGCTCTCTCGCAATTTGCGTTGCTTCAAGTTTGCGCATGCACCATCTTCTCAGTATGTGGAGACGCCCATCCACTTTTTTTTTTCTAAGCAAAAGAAAACACCCCTATCCATACAGCTTTAAGGGGGGTTTATACAACCAGTCACAATAGAAAATGTCAGGCGGAATATCATCAATAGTTACATGACCCAAACAGTGAGTTTGAGCAGCCCATTTGGCAATTTTATGAGCCAAACGATTTTGCTTGCGAGAAATCCAAGATAATTTCCAAGTTCGGTGAAGGCCTAATAAATCATGACAAGTCTTACAGTCTGCAACTAGGTAGCCCTCCAGATCCCTGCCACTATGAGTAATCGCAGAAAGACACTGCCCCCTTACGGGCTACGGTTAGGGCTGTACAATGCCACCGGGAAATTCCGGTGACACCGGCACCGGGTTTCCGGTTTTTGGTCTAACCAGTGCCGGTGTAGGTTTGGTTTTTTGAAAAAACCGGCACCGGGTTTTCCGGTGTAGGATAAACCGGGATTTTTTTTTTAGTTTTTTTATTTTAATTTCTACTCAATAATTTAAACTTTAGTTTTACCTCAAGACATAATATTCTAGAAGCATGACAAGGTTTACTCAATAGTTTAGTTTCACTTGAATATTTGAGATTTGTTGTTGGTTTTGTCTAATCAAATGCTTACATTCAAGTTACCAAGAAGCTTGCTAGGTGAATGAACTAGTTATTTAGAATTTTGGTAGAAAAATTACAAATTTATTGTATTTAAAAGGGTATATATGAAGACATTGAAATCATAATTAAAGAGTTTAATGTCAAACTTTGGTAAGTACATCGCATAATATAAATCAAGAGGTCGAGATTCTACCACAAAAAATTTTAAATCAATGTATTAGTTTAAGAGTTTTTATGAAATATTAACAAATTGTCTAAATTTTAAAATTGACAAATCACTATTAAATTTATATCATGCTTGCAAAATCAGTCATTCAATTACATTTTAGTTCAAAAATTCATAAGATAATAGTTTCTATTTACAGTGACGTCTCTATTACTTTGGACTTTAAATTCTCGTCTTATCTTTTAAGATGATCTTTAATTTTATTGATTTTGGAATTTGGATTTCATTAGTTTAGATTTTATTGATATGTGATTAATGGACCAAAAGAAAAAAGAAAAAATACATTGGGCCAAGTACGTAAAATGCTAAAAAAATGGCTCAATATTAATCTAGGATAACCGGAAACCGCCACCGCTAAGGGCCGGTTTTTACCCTTAACGGTGTAGGTGTAGGTGGTAATTTTTTCAAAACCGGCCTATCCGGTGTAGGTGCCGGTTTTGGCCAAAACCGGTACCTACACCGGGGTTGTACAGCCCTAGCTACGGTCTTATCCCAGCTTCATATTGCCTGTTCCAAAAGTTCTTAGCCAGAATAAGCCAGGGACAGTACTTCAACGTCATGCGTCTAGATCCCATGAACCATAAATTCCTGGTCTACCAGCTTATACGTTTCCTCACATCTTATCCTGTGTAGGTGGGACGACAAACATCTATGTGCGCTAAACAAGGTGTGCGTACAATCAGTGTCAACAACTAGGCAGGCAGGCATGCATCACAACCTCTTCTCTCTCTCTCTCTCTCACACACACACACATACAGACAGATCCTTAGGAGTGTGCATGTTTTGGCAGTACTCCATGGTTTTATCCTCGGTCAGAAGATAAGGGTGAGGACGCATGCAGAGGGCTCTCTGCCTATAGCTAGCTTTCTACATAAGATTCATTGTTTGTCTAAGAAAATGCAATCCACCGCGCGTTGAAGCTGCTGTCCCCCAACAGCATTGTAAAATTCTTTTCTTATGCTTGGAAAAGTTGTTTGTCTCATTGTTATTTTGTTTCCTCAAAATTGCAGCAACTCCTCCTCCCTAAAATCAAAAGTTTATGCGGGGAGACGGCTGCCATAAGTTAGGAGGCCTCGACCTAGCTACTTATAAGTCTGCAGCCTGAGGCTGAATATATGCCATCGAAGAAGCCAATTAAAATATGCCTATTTTGAAGTGCAGTGTGGAGACGCTTGGTGTCCGATTTTGTAGAAAATACTCAGAATGGATAGAAGATCTAAATCGCACCCACGATGGAAGACAAAGGTGTGGCTGAGGTTGATATGAGTAAAGATTCAAACGGCTGTGACTAGACAGCCTTCTGGTCTTGATGGTTTCAATTTTCGACTTAATGGACGTTGTCTTGCCTTAAAACCTGTGGGCTAGCCTCGGTATATATATATATATGACTGGTGCGTACTCTGAATGCAGATGGACAATTGCAAATTTGTGGTATGAAAATAAGTCATGAAATGTAATAATCTTGTAATTTATTATTTAAATATATACTAAAATGTGGCACATACATACATCACATGTTATAAAATTTTAATTAAATTAATTTGAGTGATCAGAGATTTATTCCAATAAATAACCTAGTAATGAAGTTTTAATTAAATACATATGTATTCTTTGATAGAAGGAATAATTAAAAATTAATTAAATTTTAATTGAGGGTCCCTAAGTACGTATAAATAGAAGCATTTGTATTCCTCCCTAAGCTTAGGAATATGCTAGAAGATCCTCAATACAGATATCCAGATATTGTGTTGTGCTTGAACTAATATGGTGTTCGAACAAAAATACTTAGAGATGTGTATTGTTTCGGTTTGTGTGAATATCTATTATTTGTTTCGGTTTGTATTTCTTTCTAACAAATTAATCTTCTTTAAGAAGAATGATCAATTAGTGGACCCATTCTTTGTTCAAGTTCTCTAATTAAATATTCGAAGTGACGATGGGGACATGAAATTCGCAATATTCTAGCCCATACACTCCCTAAACTCTTGTTTATATTAGGACTCCTAAAAGATTTTATCAAGATATTCTTTGGTCCTCGATCTGTCAACCACATCGCTGTTCACTCAAAACCCTCCAAAAGCACAAAAAGGAAGCGAACGAAGAACGGTGACACGAAAGGGTCATATGGTGGGGATGGCATAATATCTTAGAGTCATTATTGTATCCAATAATTAAGTGAGGTAGCTAGAGAGATTGAAATGGGGTTTAATACGAGACACATGTATCATGTGGTTGAGGAACCCATGCCTTCTAGAACAACATGACCCCTGATCAATCATCTCTTTGACGTCCATATAGGATATGCATGCTTGATCCGTAGAAAAATTCCAACCAGATAGAGAAACTGTTCCATTTCTGTATACCCAAAAGTCTTATGTGTGGATTGCATGCTCGAATGATGCAACGGTGTAGTCCCTAATGGACTTTCTGGGTATTTCCTAAAAGCATCGTATCACGCTGGACCCAGGCTAGCCCAAGACATGCTCATTAGATTGATTATCGGCTCAGGGTTAAACCAGCCAGGCAACATTCAACAACACAACTGAGACCAGCAAAGTTTTGGACCTGATAAAGCCCATATGGGCTCGCGAGGGACAAAGCCCGTTTTGTTTGCAGAGTTCGTCAGAAAAGCGTTCGCGCCTCCTTCTCGAATTTACGAGACTTCGAATAAAGCAAAAACTATGACCAAAACTCCATTTTCTGGAAATTTTCTTTTGTTTGTCCCTTGCTCGTTACACATGTAATCTTCTAGCAATAACCTGTTATGCTGCATATGCATTTATTTTTCTGGGTCCCCCCCCATACGCATATGCTCTACACGGAACACGCAAAGTATTTGAAGCAGGCCGCTAGCTACCCTTATCTTCAACTTCAAGGGACTTTAATTTGGTTTGGCATGCAGTAAAGATTTGCCCATTTCTTGTATATATCTTTCAGCAGCGTCATACGACGACTATCATTTTCCTAAAATTACACATCTAATCTAGCTATCATGTATTCGATAAATGAGGTTGGTTTGATTTTCAAGATGACTAGCAAAGGTTATAAGCCATATTCTAAAACCTAGTAGTTATATTGGTCGGGTCGGGTTTCTTGTACAGTATTCCAAGCTCTCTTATAATTGCCGGAACATAAAAGGACCAAGTGCGGAATAAATGTTAAATACCATATAGTCATAGACAGAGTAGCCATGGAAAAAGAGACAATTATAAAAACAAATAATAATAAAAAAGCCGTGGAAAAAGAGAAACCATCAGAGCCTACATGATTTCACATTATTACCAAAGCTTCCTCAACAAGAAACCCATTCGGCAAGGACAACAGGGGAGAAGAGAAAATGTCCCAGTACAGATGACAGAACAAATTCAGAAATTGTTTTTTTTTTTTTGGGGCGGGGGGAAGGAATCTAGCTAGAATTCACCAATAATGGCCTCCTCCAACAGTTCTTTTGAACTTTCCATCAACCCAGGGCTCAACCTGAACATGAGGGTACAAAACTCCATCTCGTTCAAAGCGCCATCCCTGTCCAAATCTCCTTCTCTAAGCATGCACATTACCTCCTCATCGCTCATCCCTTGCAACCCGAGCAAAGCTGAGTTCCTCTTCAAGCTCTCGAACGTGATCACGTTCTTCTCGTCATCCATCAACAACCGAAAGCCGTTGCACAGCTCCTTCATAAACCCTTCGGCACCCAACTTCTCGACCATGGCCGGGAAGAAATCTTCGAACACAACCCCGCTCCGAGACGCCATTGATCTAATTAAACAAGATCGATCGAGAGGTCACGTAAATATCCAAACAAATTACAATCAAACACTTATAGCGTATACGTTTTCTCTTCAATCGTTTTTAGGGAAAGGTGACTAGGTAGGAGGTCATACATATACACAAGGGGGAAATGAAGGTCATCTAGATCAAGAAAACTAAGGAAATTGAAAGGAAGTGTTGGAGGAAGGAGAGGTCGCCGAGGATGACAACAAAGGTACAGATAAGAGACAGTTTGTTACGTGAGGAGGTAACTGCCGGCATTTTGCTCTGTCTAATTCCTGACCGCTTCATGTCTGATAGAGTTCTCCTTCCTCGAAGTTGCATATGGGAAGGTACCGATGGGTCGTGGCAAGCATTTTCCTATCAAAAATAGATATAAAAGAACTTTTGTTCTGGACTGCAATTTACAAAAGCGTCATCCCACCCAAACAAACAAAAAGAATATATTGCTTAGGGAAAAAAAACAAAAAATATATCTTGGATATACTAATTTTTTTTTTCCTTTTGAAATAAGTATTTGGACTCACTCTCAAATGTGTACATGACTACCAAGACATGGGATATTGTGGTTTTGACACGTCTGGTAAGCGGTATTTGGTGAGAACCCTGAGCAACGCGATCCATGCACGCATGGGCAAGTGATTAATTTATTAAACATTGAACCACTGAGAAAATCCACGAGTTCTATAAGCTTTTTTTAAAAAAAAAAAATCTTTCAAGCACAATTGCTCACATGCAGTGCCGACTCCAGGCAGCATATGTGGTTGCTTAAGGCACTTAAATTTAGGAGGCTACAAACTTAAATTTTTTTAAATGGTATATTTAAACAAAAATTAATATTAACGCTTAAAAAACTTCATGTTAAATATATTAATTGAATAAACCTGTTAAATCTCTTTGACTGAAGAGCATTAAATTTAGGAGGCCCCTAATTCAAAATTTTTTTTAATGGTATATTTAAAAAAATTTAATATTAAGGCCTACAAAACTTGAGGTTAAATATATTAATTGAATAGGCATATTAAATCTCCATCTCCTTGATTGAAGGAGAATTAAATTTATGAGGCCCCAATTCAAAATAATGGTATATTTAAATAAAATTTAATATTAATGACTCAAAAACTTAAATTGAAGAGCAAGAGACCTATTAAATTTCCTTAATTGAAGGAGTATTAACTTTTAGCTTTTGTGGTATTTATAAAATCTTAGTTAAGCCTATAACCTTCTTATTTAAAGATATTAATTGTAATTAATTCAAAGAAACCCTATAAAGTCTCCCCTAATTGATTCAATATCTTTAATAAAAGGTTATATAAAATCTCCTTGAGGTTAACTTTTCATATCTAGATTAATATTTTTTTGCTGCAATTTATTTAATTTTATCTGTTAGATATTGCTAGTTGTTTAAGCATTAACTAACAACTAAAAATATATCCTTAAAAGAACTTAAACTTACTTGAGACAATATCTGTCAAGTATAAACTAGCAAAAAATCTAATTTCAACCATTATCTTTTTTATTCTTATTTCTTGGTGCTTCTCAACTCTTATCTTTTGTCACTAAATCTCAGTTACTATTATTTTAAACTTTTTACTTTAATTTTAATTTTAAGTTGTATTTTTTTTAGTTATCATTTAAACTAATAAAATCTTACTTAAGATCAAGTATGACAAAAAAGAGATTAAATGTATTAGTAATATTATCAATTGAAAATGATATATTAACAAATCTAGAATATAAAACTTTGATAAGTAATTTTGCATTTAAAAAATCTATAAAAATAATTTTAACTAATTTTTATTTTTTAAATATATTATTTTATAAATTTTCATAAAAAAACCTCACTTTAGAGTTTGGCCCAAGTCCGCAATTAACTTAGAGCCACCCCTGCTCACATGCATGAATACACACATCTCTCTCTCTCTATATATATATATATCTGGTCAAAAGTGTATACCCATGTCGACCTCGAATTACATGATCAATTTCATTAAGAAATGAATTATCCAAGAACTTACGGGAATTTACTTCATTTTTTTTCGACAAATGTTACTCACAACCGACCTCTAAAAAGTAGGTAAAAAATAGAGCAAAATAGCAGAAGAAGACAAATTTTACGGACCTTAATAATAAAAGTTTCAAGACATTGCTCATTGAAAAAAAGATGATTTAATTTCTGTTATTATGATTATATTCCTATTGTTAATCATTGTTGTATTAACAGTTTCCATACATGAACCGTTAGTTAAGTAACTAACCTTTTGTTGAAATCACAGAAAATTTGGTGAGTCTGTTTTTATGGAGTTTGTAAAATGTTACTGAAAAAGTTTAAAATGTTTGATTGTAAATTAATTTTTATTAAAGTTTGTTAAAAAATAATGAGAGTTTGTCTTTATGAAAAAAAGTATTGAAAAATTAGTGTGAAAATTTGGTACTAAAAATTTGGGATAAATGCAAAATCAGTCCCTGTGCTATACGTAAAAATCGATTTAGTCTCTGTAATATGAAAATCATCGATTTAGTCCCTATGATTCTATTTTCGTTTGTTATTGGTCCTCCATCAGTGACTACTTTTATCACTTTCTGAAATCACAGGGACTAAATCGATGTTTTTCATATCACAGGGACTAAATCGATTTTTGCGTATAGCACATGAACCAATTTTACATTTATCCCTAAAAATTTCGACTTCCTATAGACATGCTTTGCGTCCATTCAGTCAATAATTGCAGATCGAAGGTACGGCGTGAAGGTATTGGCAGGGAGTGCAGCGCGATGCTTCGATGAAGATGGGATTGGTCAGGAGGAATTAGCATTTAGCATATGCTTGTCGTGGACCCAGCGGGCATATTTTTATCTACAAATATATCTGGGCCTTTTGAAATAGAGACTTCGATACCACGCGGACACGGCCTTTTTCTATTCTTAACTATATTCCCCCTATATAATTATAACACAAGTTCTAGGAATATACAAATAATATAAGAAATGTTTCTCACCTACTTAGTCCCAAACCAGTTTTTCAACTGTCCAATTTTTTAATTGCATGGGCGAGATCACTTTATACCACCTTTTGAAACATGGGTTTCGAGAAAAAATTGAGAGAATTATTCATGTTTTATTCAAAGAATTCATCTGTTTCTCTAAATTTTTTTTAAAATTAAAATAATTATAATTTTCTATTCGAATTGTACTAATATAATTTAAAGAGGAATATACATAACAAATCAACAATAAATCTTTAAGTAATTAATAAATTTCTGTATATATTTTGAATTCTAAATGCTACGTACAGTGCCAAAATCTCAATGGATTAGTTGGTCCTGCATTTCATTTGTTCGTGCTTACCTCCTAAATGACGGGAACCTACGACGAGGATCATGTAAACGATCGAGAAGTTGCCTGTTCCCATTGTGAGACTAATGGAAAGTTCTTGGCAAGGAAAGAAAAGAACCAAAAGAAACGGGAAGAGACAAAGGAAGAAGCCTCCTCGTCAGAAGTGCCTCTTCCAAAAACGAAGCTCTCAGAAGAAGATACCCCCACAAACAACGAACTGAATTCCTTGGATTCGATAGATTTGCATTTGCAGAGCCACTTTCCTAGAAAACTCCCTATATACTTGTTCGACATATGGTCCAGATGCCATGTCAAATTCGGATTTCGTGCATAAATAAGTCGAGGGTTCTTCGACAATTAATGTATTTATTTTGAAGATAGCTTTTCGCAGACCAAAATCATGTTCACAATGGACTTAAATTAATGAATTAATCAAAACTCTTAACTTAATTCGGCTCATGATCATCATAAAGAATTGTTCTTGTTAAGTTTTTTTTTTGTCAAGATCATTCATTCTACCACTTCAAAACCTCATTACAATCATGGGGACAATCCCCACATACAACAAAGTTAATCTAGGACTATGCTCTTTAAAATGAAAATTGCCTTCCTTAATGAAAAATGGAGGCGGCTCAATGAACTAAATTGTGCGCCATCGTGGGCACCTCTATATATATGGACAATTGTCATATGCCCGATTGATTGCTGTGTTGTTGGTATGGGCCTTTGTTAATATTAATTGCTGTTCTATTTGTTTCATATTCAAATTTAAGAATATACGTTACAACAACCCTTCCAGACGCTAGAGGCTTTTGCTGCAAAAGCCTCTTGCATGCTGCAATCTCCCTGTCGATATTCCATTCGTCCGTTCAGCAAAAGCCTCTAGCATGCTTCAATCTCCCTGTCGATATTCCATTCGTCCGTTTAGGGTAGTTCTGGATGGCTTTGATAACAGTTTCCGAGTCTCCCTCCAAAGTGTACCTCCTAAACCCCAATCTACCACCTTCGAACTGATTAACTGCAGATATTTTTTGCACAACTTGTAAGAATGTTTTAATTAAATATGGCCCACATGACACATAGGATATAATGGTTTTAATTTAGGTGCTGGGCATAATTATAAATAAAGAATTATTTGTGGTACATTTGTAATTAATCCTTGATGGAAGGATTAAACTAGGGTTTCTATTACCTATCAAGGGGTCCCTAGCCTAGCCTATATATTTGGCCTGTTCACTCCATCTAAAGTACGGCAAACCCTAAGGTAGGCTATAGGCTAGAAGATTCCCTTGCTATTACTCTGACGATTTTTTCTCTCTGAGTTCAGGGAAAATTGAAAATCAATTTCAGATCTACAACAACACTTGAGCATCAATGGCAGGAGGTTAGATCTATAAAGTTTCCGCTGTGCAATTTTATTTATATTCACATGTATGTGATTATATACGGATTCAAACATCTTTTTGCATATCTTGTTTGAATAAAGATTATATGTTTACACAACTGTATTAAGAACTACTCCTTTTTTTTCCTTTTTTAATTATGAATAAGAGCTGATATTACCGTAAATTTCTGTCGATTAGCCACATCCACATTTACTTTAACAGGATCTTGTGGGGGCCGTTGCCAACTCCTTGTTAACATGATTGTCGTTTAACAGGTTAGAATTGTATAAAATAAGGAAATTACTTGGGGAGCAAAAAGAAAAGAAAAGAGAGGGAACATTTTCCGTGAATCACTCCTATAATATAATAGGAAACACCATACCACTTACGCCTGTATTTGTACGGCTACCGTCCTCTTCGGAGGGAAGGATTTTTGCCAAGAGACCCTGAGCCTGTCCCTGGGGTTCTGAACATATATACGCGTTTGTGGTCTTGTCAGTTATTCAACTCATGTGTGAAAACAAGTTGGCATCTACGTATAAAACAAAAAGGGCTGTTTTGTAAATTGCGTGTTTTCTAGAAGGAAAAAAGCAAAAGCTAGACTTATGATTCATTTGAGTTTTCATTAAGGGCAGTTTGGTCGTTTTACCTATTTATAGAAGATGTGAGAAATGCAAGAAGAGGCGGTTAGCCATTGACGCGTGAATAAAAAGAAGAAAAGAAGGGTTTTCGTCCGAGATCGTTAGAGAGCGAGTGTGCTGCCCGTTAGAAGTTGAAATCAACCAGTTTCTCTACTTCGCTTCTCCCTTCAAGATCGTCTTCTCCAAGAAATGTGCTGATCGTTCTTGCATCATTATTCTTATGGAGACTTTGGGTACGTTGTGTATGTGTTAGCAAATCAGATCTGAAGGCTATGTTGTTTCGTCAATCACCTACACTTGATTTCTTCGGTTGATTGAGACTTCCAGAGGTTCTGGAAGAGTGTTTGCTGGAGGTTCCAACATTGGACGTTGATTGCACAAGGAGTTGTGTGGATAGATCAATCCGGTGAGAATCTTGGTTTAAAACGGTCATGGAGTTCCATGATAAGGAGATCCGAATTGAGACAATTTGTGTAAGATTAACAGTGTTTAGATTAACTAGGTTAGTGTAATCTTTTGATCAATGTGTAATATTGTTTGAAATTATTGGATTTAAAAACCGGCTTAGGCCCTGAGAGTTTTCTCTTTTGAAGAAGTTCTTAAAGGGGTTTCTCTTTGTCACCAAAAATTGTGTCAAGTGTGTGATTGATTTTCCTTTGTTTTATTTGTTTACATTTCTCCATTCTTGTGATTAGTGTGCTTAGAATATCTATCTTGAAGATATTGAATAATCTGGTCCAAGAAGGTTGAAGACAAAAGTATAACGACTTTCTGTTTAAATCTGTACTAACTCTTATTGCAGGTGTTGAGAAATTGATTGCGTATTAATTGAGCTTGTGAATTCTGAAAAATTATTGTTTTTGCGTGTTGTAGTTTCTTCGGAGTTACTTACAGTTTCCTAGGATTACCCTGTTTTACAGATTTGTGTTTTATTGTTTTACTGTTCATATATTCATATCTGATTGTTAATTAAGACTTGAATATTGAAAGAATTATATTTGAGTTGTTATTTCAAAGAATAGGTTTTTTGTTTTAAAAAGTAGTTAATTGATAATTTTTTAAATATACCTATTCACCCTCTAGTGATAAAAAGAAGCTTGGAGACAACATCAGCCAAGTTAAACTCGAGGAGCTACCTGTATTCAGACTCGAGGAGCTGGCAAGTGCAACGAACAACTTCCATCACTCTAACAAACTTGGGCAGGGTGGATTTGGTCCCGTATTCAGGGTAATACTTGCTCTACTACAGGGGTTATTGCCTAGTAATTTGGATACATATACAATGGGTTGTTTTTGTTTTTAGGGGAAATTGTTAGATGGAAGAGAAATTGCAGTGAAAAGGCTTGCGCAGACCTCTGGACAAGGGCTGAGAGAATTTATGAACGAGGTGGTGGTGATTTCTAAACTCCAGCACCGTAATCTTGTTAGACTTCTTGGCTGCTGTGTTGAAGGAGAAGAAAAGATGTTGATCTACGAATACATGCCAAACAAAAGTTTGGATGCGTTTCTCTTTGGTTAGTTCATTCTCTGGCATTTTGTTTGTCTCTTACTCTTCACACATTGCATAATTCCAAGTCATAAATCTAATCTTCCCTTTCCTCTTGCTACTTGTTTTGATTTTATGCATTAGATCCATACAAAAGAAAGCTGCTAGATTGGAGACAACACATCAAAATTATTGAAGGAATCGGTCGAGGTCTACTCTATCTTCATAGGGATTCTAGATTAAGGATTATCCATAGAGATCTTAAGGCAAGTAACCTCTTGTTGGATGAAGAGTTGAATCCAAAGATATCAGATTTTGGGATGGCCCGAATTTTTGGAGGCAATGAAGACCAGGCCAATACAAAAAGAGTCGTGGGAACATAGTAAGTACATATGGTTTATTCAACTCAGTTGGATGCCAATATTACTAGTTGCGACAGTAAGATTTATATCTGTTTTTAATTTTGAAATTCAGCGGCTATATGTCCCCTGAGTATGCCATGGAAGGACGGTTCTCAGAAAAATCGGATGTCTTCAGCTTTGGAGTACTGTTTCTAGAGATGATTAGTGGAAGAAGAAACACTAGCTTTTACCAGGATGAGCAGATCATTAGCCTTTTAGCATTTCTAAGTCTTCCTCATCTCCTTGCCTCATTTCTTAGTACACTGTGGAGCCCAAAATGATCACACGCTTAAATTTTTGAATTACATGGCTTTACAATTTGTAATATCAAAATTTTACTTTAAAACTCTCAGATTCATTTCAGTGCAACAGATGCTATCAATTTAAATATTGTTGAAATGTCTCCAGGCATGGAGAATGTGGAATGCTGGCAACATTACAATCTTAATAGAGCCACCGATTCCAGGAGAGTGCTTTGAAATGGAGATTTTTAGATGTATACATGTGGCGTTGTTATGTGTGCAAGAATTTGCTGAGGACAGGCCTACTGTCTCTACTGTTATTTCCATTCTTAAGAGTGAGATTGTAGATCTGACTCGTCCAAAGCAACCTGCATTTACTGCAAGGCAGTTTGCCCCAGATGCAGAGTCTGCGGAATGAAGCCAGAGTCTCAACTTTCAGCATGCTGTAAAGCTTTCCCCTGTCTACCAATATGATTTAGGTAGTAGGAACGAATTTAACTTACATTTGATATTACCGCAAATTCTTTGAGTCTCCATTTCCACATTTACTTTTGACTGTATCTCGTGGTGGCGGTTGCCAACTCATTGTATAAAATTAAGTAATTAATTTTAGCCCAAAATGTGGATCTATAAGAAACTTTACCCAAAATATACAAGTTAAACCCACAAACATCGGGAGCAAAAATAAAAGAGGGAACATTTTCCGTAAACCACTCCTATAATCTAAAATAATATAATATATTAAGACCACAACACTTACACCATGGTATCTCTATGGCTACCGTCCTCTTGAAAGGGAAGGTTTCTTCCCATAATTTAGAAGGGAATTGATGACGCTGAAATTGAATCAATCCAACCCAAATCAATTTGGGTTGGACAAACATGATTATACGCACGAAAAGCCCAACAACGACACTAGGCCCACATTGCACCAAGCCCGAAAGAAGGAGAAACCTCGACGTGTTTCGTAAGCGGTTATAAGCCAACTTATAATGTAATACCCCATCCCGAAAAATGTGTAAGTGAGCAATTCGAATTTTAAACGAAAAGAAATGATTTAATCTATGTTTGATTTTTGGATAGAGGTTGAATCTAATTTTGAATTTAAAGGTGCAGAGATGGAGATCATGTGATCTATATTTGAATTTAAAGGTTTAAATAAAGATTTGATCTTGAGTTTGAATTTAAAGGTTAAGATATGGATAAAGATTATTCTTATATTTGAATTTGAAATATATGGATAAAGATTTTATGTTTGAATTTAAAAGTGATGGATAGAAGTATGTTTGAATTTTAAAGTTGCAGAGATTAACCTTAATAAATAGTTGCAGAGAATGTTTATTAGAGACCAAAATTTGGATTGAGGTGGTGCTTCTAATTTCTGAGAGTTTGTTCGTCAATTATTGGAGAAGCTTTAAAGATTGGTTAAATGTTCGAGGTAAGTGATTCTTTAATGAGATTTTGAACGTGCACCGTATTTTATATGGTTTTGATATATTGTTTGGGGAACTGAACAAATTTTGGGTAAAATGAGATTGTCGAGATTTTCTTGAAACTCAATTGAAATATCTATAACTTGTTTTGGTGAACATGCTGTGAAAATTATCCTTGCGCTGGTGATATATCTTTGTGGTTTGTGTGGCCAATTTGGAGGTCTTTATGGCCTGGAGGTCTGTGTGATCATTGGTGATTTCTCTATATTGCGCGGCCTTGGATATTTTTGTTATACGTTTGACTCACGATGTTTTATTTTGGATTTCGATTATTGTGATAAAATTGTCTTTTCCCCAACCGCCATTGACTTACTACTTATTGAGCTAGTCGTAGCTCACCCCTTATTCTCATATTTTTCAGAATTAGCAGAATTAGAGAAGTTCGAGGAGCTTCAGATAGATTTTTATTTTGAACGCTTGTTTTGCAAGAGTACTTTTGAAGATTAATATTGGGAAATTCGATATTGTATTATTTTGGAAGATCTTCATCGATATTGGAAATATCAGATATTCTAATGTAAATTTTAGTGCTCGGATTGATATTTTTGGGTCCTTTTACGATTTATGAATATTTTGCTGAGGTTGTACAAAATTAGTTTTGCAATATTGAGGCCTAGATAAATGATTATCCATGGTGAAAAAGTCTTATTGTATACGGAAATCTATCCATATGGAGTTTGAGCCCGGGGTGATATTCCTAGTTTCAGGATTAAGGCAACCCAAGAGGGGGGTGAATTGATTTTCTAAACTTTTTTAATATTAACTCCCCAAAACCGTGTTTGCAAAGTAAATACTAATTTAGCACAAGTATAATGATATAACAAGTATGTACGTGCTAAATGTAAAGAATAGGGATAGAGAAAGCAAACACGTGATTTTTTAGGTGATTCGGCAAACCCGCCTACATCCACCCCTCAAGCTCCTTCACTGAGCCTTGAGGTTTTCCACTATCTTCCAATAGCTTTTACACACTAGCTTCCGGGTGCTAGTGAACCGTACAAGTGTTTTCCCGGGATCAACACTCAAACCCTCTTAAGTGGTTTTTCTAGCTCACCACTCACAACCTCACCAAGCTTGAGATATACACTCTCAAAGCTTCTTCTTTAGTGAACAACCTCACTAAAGGAAACAACTCTCTAGATAGGAAGATTGAAGAATAAAACTCTTTTGAAGAGTGGATATGAAAGTGGAAAGCTCTATCTCTTGATTCACACAAAAACAAGGATATGAAAGTGTAATTTGTGTGAATGATATGAGAAATATGAAATAAGAAGGTTTAAAATATTTTGTTATGTACCCCCTTGAAATCAAGGATATGAATGTAAAATTGTAGGAATGGATGATCGGTGGAAATGTTTGGATGAACAAGAAAATGCAAGAAAACGATACTGACTATATTCGAGAGAGAGCCACTCTCCTTTGCGTCTCAACTTTGCAGATTTTTGCTTAATTCCCCCTTACACTCACGAACAGATGTATACTAAAGCTGAATGGGCTCGTAGAGGCCCCTACTCTATACCTAAACAGGTGGGCTGCAACAGAAATATAACTAAGCTTAAAGACAAGGAATAAAAGATAAAAGCCCATAATGAATCGAAGCCCCAAACTGCCAGCCCGCTCCATTTGGCACAGTCAAAGTCATTGATTTTAAACAACTCAATCTCCTCATACAGATCAGCTCCACGCCACTTAATATTTCCTAACTTGGCCTTTGCTTTGGTGAGGCCATGACATTCCTTTCCCCTTCAAACAACCTTGTCCTCAAGGTTGAAATTTATTAAAGCTTCTTATCAATCACCAACCATATATGGCAACACATCCTGCCTCAGGCTTTGAAATGTATTCTTTTGATCAAGAACTTCTTGTAGAACTGACCTCTTGAATGCATACAAATGAGCATCCATGAGATCAGCTTGGATTTCCATCTGACCAACTGCACTGAGTATGCTCTTCTGTATGCGAATATCTTTCTCTAGTTCAGCACCCGTAGCTATATATAAGAGGAACTGTTTTGTGGGGTCCAGCCCTATAAGGGTGTAGCGCCCTGGCTTCTTAGTTTTGTCTTTTCCACCAGATGGACCAGAATCTGAAGGTCCACTGATGGGAGCAGAGCACAGCAGTGCAGTCACCACAGCATCATGTCTTCTATGAGCAGTCGCCACTGCGCCAGGAGGAACATCAGAAATAAGATCCCCACTTACAACCATGATGTCCTTTGCTGTCAGGTGGTGAGCAATGGCCCGAAGTGCACCAGCAGTTCCAACATCTTCTGGGACTGCAGCAACCTCAACATGTAGACGATCAACATATGCCCCTGATATCCAACCACCAACCCGAACAACAACATCTTGCCTTTCAACCACCTGCACCAAATTCAGACATGTATTGATACCAGCTCCTTCGACATAAGCTATCTGCAACCTTGTCCTCATGCCATCGTCTTCACCCCATTGTAACAAACTTTCTTCTTTACCCAAGCTGTTATTTTCAACAATTGTTCTTGTCCCCAAAGTCACGGATCATCTGAACAATTGCTTCCCGTAATTCTCGCAGGACATTCACATGTATGCACTTACCAGTGGACAATGAGACATCAAGAAGTGAAAGGATTGAATTAAGAGCCTCCACCTCATTTCTGGGGCTGTAAAATTACCCTTGTGAACATGTGTCATCCTTGCTAAAATAATGTTCTACCTCATCTAAGTGTATGATTCTTGCTATCTGAAGCATTACTTTCAAGGTAGCACTTATCCAATTGGGACGGGAAGAACTCTTAAGGACAACGTGTTCTTTGGAACTAAAAACATTAGCTTGAAGTAAGCTCTTCTTTTTATCATAGTGAGGGTCATCTTCAAATAGCTCAAGAACTACTGCACAAGCGTCAGTCTCTTTGGCTTTATTAGATGCCGATGGCTGCACCAAATTCAGAAAATGTGACATTGTGCGGTCACATATCCTCAGAGTTTGTAGTGTTGCAGTGTGAGCTTGGTACTCTTGGGGGACATACAACAAACACTTGGTGCTCTTGAAAGGATACCCAAGCAAATTTCTATCTCCTCTTAGACATAGCACATGTAAACCTTTCTCATCTTCATCTCCACCAATTGAACCATAGTATCCATATATGCAATTCAAAACTTCATGCGGGTACTCCCGTTTTATCTGATGTGTGGTTGTTCCTCCATTGCCCCCATGCTTGATGGACCAAATAGCTTGACCATTATTGTTGTACTCTATCTGAATTGAGCAAATGGCTTCTGCTGCTCTTGTCAAATAAATCTGTTTGAAACTAGTAAAAACTCCATCATCAAACATAGTCCCTCGTATCACTGAGTGGCCAGTCTGCTCAGTTCCATTAGCAAGATACTTTGGTGAATGAACCAAAGGTTTGGACAGATATGGTGTCTCAATCGGCTGCAAATAAGCTCCAATTGCATCAAGATACCAACTACACTTTCCATGGAACCCGACAATCCTACCCCCAGCCATTGGGAATGAGAAGTAGGTTCCTTTTTCAACACCAAATGGTCCATATGTTTTCTTGTTGAGAATCGGTCCCCATTCGTTGAAGCTACCATAATGCCCATGTATTGAAGTTAGGAACTCCTTCTGGTAATAAAGCTTGACCTTGTTGGTTTTGATGCCTCCATTTCTACCATGCTTCTCTGACCAGATTGAGGTCCCTTTTCATCGTATTCAATCAGCAAGGAGTCGATGCCCAATCTGTGAGCTATCATTAGTTGCCTTATGGTGTAGTAAAATCCATCGTCCCAAGGCAGCCCTAGCTGACCTCCCCATGACCCAATCGATATGGGTTTCTTAGCAGAAGCCTCCAAACTCCACGCAATCGCTCCAGCCTTGAGTTGGCTTTGCAAGAAGCTTTGCAAAGGAAATTGAAATGCAAAGCAAGGCAAAAGCAGGACGCAACCTACAAACAAAAGAATCCATGAACGCACACCCACTATTGCTACCCTAATAAATTTCTTTTTCTTCTTTTTTCTCTTTCTCTTCCTCTTATTCCATTTCCGCCTCTTTGTTTTCTTTCTTCCTACATATATCACCAGATCCAGATAATCTAGGGCACTTTGGACCTCGTAAACTTCATTGAAGGTTGTCTTTCTTAGACAAAAGGAGTGGACAGTTTTTAAACAATGATCTGTAGCGTGATTGAAGTTTTCAAATCTGAAGATACCTGTAGACAATGAGAAAGAAAAATCGGTAAGAATATTCTTGGCCACTACTGTGGCAGCTTTCTCTTGCTCTTTTTTGTCCTATTTGTCTTCTTCTTCGTGCTCTTCTTCTTCTATCTGTTCCTTTAATTTCTCCAAGTTGATAGACATGCTTTGAATATTTTCTCCCATCTGCTTCTGGAGATTCTTCAACCGATCGAGTGTTTCCAGCATTTGAAAACATTGTTAAGAGAGATCTTAAAGTGTGCTTAAATCAATGATAAGATCGTTGCTCTGATACCAAATGTTATGTACCCCTTTGAAATCAAGGATATAAATGTAAAATTGTAGAAATGGATGATCGGTGGAAATGTTTGGATGAACAAGAAAATGCAAGAAAACGATACTGACTCTATTCGAGAGAGATCCACTCTCCTTTGCGTCTCAACTTTGCAGATTTTTGCTTAACTCCCCCTTACACTTACCAACAGATGTATACTAAAGCTGAATGGGCTCGTAGAGGCCCCTACTCTATACCCAAATAGGTGGGCTGCAACAGAAATATAACTAAGCTTAAAGACAAGGAAATAAAAGATAAAAGCCCATAATGAATCGAAGCCCCAAATTGCCAGCCCGCTCCATTTAGCACAGTCAAAGTCATTGAGTTTAAACAACTCATTCTCCTCATATAGATCAGCTCCACGCCACTTAATATTTCCTAACCTGGCCTTTGCTTTGGTGAGGCCATGACATATTTTTCAATCTATACAAATGATATGTGGTCGTTGGATATTAATTTTAGACGAAATGAAGGTGTATTTATAGGCTACATATGAAAACTAGCTGTTTATAGCCGTTAGGGGTCGATTTGACAATTTTACCGTTGTACCGGTCGACCGGTTTAAGTAGCCGTTTCCCAACGGTCATAAAATTTGAATGCTGTCAAATTTTTGTCTTACACCCACGGTCGACCGCTATAAATCATTTTCATCATCCGCTACAGACGGTCGACCGCTTCATGTAGAGGTCGACCGCTATAATTCATTTTCATAGACCGGTTCATTTAAAACCATGTTTTTGACCACTTTTAAACATCCAATTTTAAAGGCTTATTTCCCATAAGTATATGAAAGGTTTGGGAATATATTTGAGGTGTTTTGAAACCTTTAAAAACATTTTAATCTTTCAAACAAAAGGTAAAACGGTTTATGCACGTTTTGAAAGATATGCAAGTGCGTGATTTAAATCCTTGTCAAATGTGAAATAAAGAGTTACAAGGATTATACCCTAAGGTCTTGAATCTTCACTTTAAGCTCCTTGCATCTTCTTGTTCTTCTTTCTTCAAGGTTTGACTCTTTTCGTTAAGTTGTCTTTGTCTTTAAAGATGTCCATTTTGTAAACTTGAAATCATCAAAATCTCGATTGTGTACAAAAGCCAACGATCTCCCACTTTTTGATGATGAAAATAAAGTGATAGTTTTGGGATGACTCCCCCTATCTTTTGCAATTGGACAAACATTTGAAGACAAAACATTAGTAGCCATTGGATTTATAAAGAGTAATACACTTAAAAACATAATCCAATTAAAAGGATAATATATAGTCATAAAAAATGGCTACATAAAGAGTAATACACTTAAAAACATAATCCAATTAAAAGGAGAATATATAGTCATCAAAACTATTAGCATATTTCTCCCCATTTGTCACATCAAAAAGACAAAGGACACATTTCTTACCAAATATGCATTCTAAAAGCAAAGGGAACAAAAACATGTAGACATTTAAGAATTCTCCCCCTTTGTCAGTCAAAAAGAGAATGTATGGATATAATTTAAAAGTTCATTTTTAATCCAAAAGAACAAGTTTGGGTTTTAAATGACAATCTCATTGAAATGGTATAGAGGATGTCTAACAGGGACTCAAGAGTCCATCGCTATTACGATAGTAGCCCACCGAGTGGGTTTGTACCAACTTCTTAGCTACCAATGACAGTTTAAAGGTCATTCTTCAACCAAAAAGGTTTAAGCTCACAAAATCTCATCAAAATTCATGATTTTTGTAAAAGTGATTGCTTATAGATGTTCCATTTTGATAAATGCAAGAAATTATGTCAAAGATAAATATATTTGCATTTATAACATTAACAACCAAGGAAATATCATATAGTATAATTAGCCAACAATGAAGAACATATTCTCAAACAAGGATTTAAATGTTACCAAAAGGTTTTTCCTTTTAGCATATGTCCTCAAATGTCACAAGCCTTCTTGATAGGCAAGTTTCATCCAAGCACGGTTTGTTGCTCCATCCTACAAGAGAATCAAGAAACCATTTTTGGTATCCAAGCCTTCTTGGGTCCTTCAATGTTAGTTTTGGTTCCTTTTGGAACCCATGCTTTCTTGAGAAACTTGCTCCCAAGTTTCTTAAATGCACAATAAAAAATGAGATGTCCATCTTTGTTGCAAAAATGACATGTTTGAGTCGGTGCATTAAAAGACTTAGCCTTCACAAAATAATTCTTAAAATATTTTTTGTGAATTGAAGGCTTGTAGCCTAAGCCACATTTGTCAAAGACACATCTTTGACTACTAAGAATCAAATCTAAAGATTTCTTTCCTTGAGTAAACTTCTCAAGGATTTTGCTTTGAGAAACAAATTTGTTGTTCAAAGCAACCTTTTCATTTTCAAATTCTAAAACTTTTTGTTGAAATAATTCATTTTCTAGCTTTAGATCATCTCGCTCATGTTTCAAGGAATCAATTTCATTTGAAATCAAAGTGAGTTTCTTTTTCAAAGAAGTATATTTAGAACCTCGTGGTTCAAATTGACCAAGAAGTTCATTAAAAGCATTTTGAAGCTCACTATAAGAAGTTTCATGCTCATCATCGGAAGAGTGTACCTCATCATCATCCTCATCAGTATCTTCAAATGTCATGAAGCACATGTTGACTATTTCTCTATCTTCTTCTTCTTCTTCTTCGGAGGAGGAACTTTCATTGTTAGCCTTCCAAGATGTCTTCTTGTATTTGAGGCTTCTCTTTCCTTTCTTACTCTTGAGGAAGTTTTTAAACTTTCTTGTCATCAAGACTATGTTTTCTTCTTTGTCCTCCTTATCTTTCATTGTTGAAGATTTGAAAGCGATCCTCATCTTCTTTTTGCTTTCATCTTCATTCTCGAGCATTTGGATCTCATGGGTCATGAGTGATCCAATGAGCTCATCTAGAGGAAGCTTGATGAAATCCTTGACTTCTTGTATGACGGTCACTTTGGCCTCTCATGCCTTTGGTAGTGACCTAAGGATTTTTCTTACCAAATCGGAGTTAATATAAGATTTACCAAGTGCATTCAAAGCATTTATAATTGTGGTAAATCTAGTATACATGAAAGTAATGGATTCCTCTGGAGTCATTTTAAACAATTCATAATTATGAACAAGCATATTGATTTTTTACTCTTTAACTTGGCTTGTTCCTTCATGAGTAATCTCTAGAGCATGCCAAATTTCCTTAACATTCGTGCAAGAAGATATTCTATTAAATTCATTTATCTCTAAAGCACAATAAATAATGTTCATAGCTCTAGCATTTAAAGAGATTTTCTTTTTGTCTCGGTCACTATATTCATTTTCATTTTTAAGGGTTTCAACCTCTCCAACTTTCTATATGGAAATATGTGGACCATTCAAAATGCATCACCATAAATCATAATCAATGGATTAAAGATAAATTTTCATCATAGCTTTCCAATATGCACAATCATTTCCGTCAAAAAATGGAGGTCTAAGAGTGGAAAACCCTTCAACTTGAGTGTTGAAGCTTGTAGTTTTCATTCTAACTCAAGATGTTTAAATCTTGTATAATGAACACCTTACTCTGATACTAATTGATATTCCTAGTTTCAGGATTAAGGCAACCCAAGAGGGGGGAGTGAATTGGTTTTCTAAACTTTTTTAATATTAACACCCTAAAACCGTGTTTGCAAAGTAAATACTAATTTAGCACAAGTATAATGATATAATAAGTATGTAAGTGCTAAATGTAAAGAGTAGGGATAGAGAAAGCAAACACGTGATTTTTTAGGTGGTTCGGCAAACCCGCCTACATCCACCCCTTAAGCTCCTTCACCGAGCCTTGAGGTTTTCCACTATCTTCCAATAGCTTTTACACACTAGCTTCCGAGTGCTAGTGAACCGTACAAGTGTTTTCCCGGGATCAACATTCAAATCCTCCCAAGTGGTTTTTCTAGCTCACCACTTACAACCTCACCAAGCTTGAGATATACACTCTCAAAGCTTCTTCTTTAGTGAACAACCTCACTAAAGGAAACAACTCTCTAGATAGGAAGATTGAAGAATAAAAACTCTCTTGAAGAGTGGATATGAAAGTGGAAAGCTCTATCTCTTGATTCACACAAAGACAAGGATGTGAAAGTGTAATTTATGTGAATGATATGAGAAATATGAAATAGGAAGGTTTAGAATATTTCTCAAGCTATACAAATGATATATGGTCGTTAGATATTAATTTTAGACGAAATGAAGGTATATTTATAGGCCACATATGAAAACTAGCCGTTTATAGCCGTTAGGGGTCGATTTGACAATTTTACCGTTGTACAGGTCGACCGCTTCATGTACCGGTCGACCGGTTCAAGTAGCCGTTGCCCAACGGTCATGAAATTTGAATGCTGTCAAATTTTTGTCCTACGCGCGCGGTCGACTGCTATAAATCATTTTCATCATCTGCTACAGACGGTCGACCGCTTCATTGAGAGGTCGATCGCTATAATTCATTTTCATAGACCGGTTCATTTAAAACCATGTTTTTGACCACCTTTAAACACATAATTTTAAAGGCTTACTTCCCATAAGTATATGAAAGGTTTGAGAATATATTTGAGGTGTTTTGAAACCTTTAAAAACATTTTAATCTTTCAAACAAAAGGTAAAACGGTTTATGCACGTTTTGAAAGATATGCAAGTGCGTGATTCAAATCCTTGTCAAATGTGAAATAAAGAGTTACAAGGATTATACCCTAAAGTCTTGAATCTTCACTTTAAGCTCCTTGCATCTTCTTGTTCTTCTTTCTTCAAGGTTTGGCTCTTTTCGTTAAGTTGTCTTTGTCATTGAAGATGTCCATTTTGTAAACTTTATCCACTTATTGAAATCATCAAAATCTCGATTGTGCACAAAAGCCAACACGGGGCGTTACATATAACGTGTAGCAGCCCCACGATCCCGACCTTCCCGCTATCAAAGTAACTGCCCACTTTGGAGTCGTGCGAAGGGTACATTTCGGAACACGATGCTATGGGGGATCAAATTCCTAAAAAATGGGAACGTAAGGACGTTGAGAAAGGGCTATAAAAACAAAATGTCGAGAAAAATAAAGGTAAGTGATTCCTAGAGAAATTAGATAAAGAAATTTAAGAGACCAAATTACTGACTTAGGCATCAGAGATTCCTACTTCGGTGTCCGGGGTCATCTTTGTTATTTTGTAGAAGGAATTACGCGAAGATCGAGACGCATTTACTCTGAAGTGTTGACAATAAATCAACTGATTCGTAAAAAAATATTCCTATTAACTGTATACCCGTAAACATTCTGTCGAGCGACAATCCTTGGTTCCCACCATGAGTTGTGGTCTCTTTGGTAATGATATCGTTTATTTAGAAAAAAAACTTTGCTTTAGATTGGTACGTCTTTACATGCTAAATTTCAGCATGCTGTAAAGGCTTCCCCCTGTCTACCAATATGATTTAAGTAGTAGGGATGAATTTAAAAATTACATTGCTTCGAACGCTACAAGACTCCCAAGGCATATAGGTCAACCAAGTTTCCCAACTAATTTGTGAAATTTGTGTACTTTTTTAGCAACATGAATGCATTTTTGCTGGTTGGTTGGTTTAAGGTTAACACGGATGTGGCTATTCGGTTGAATGGGTAGTACATAGTGGTCTCAGTGAGAGACTCTTCTAGTTCTCTCTATACGACATACACGGAACGCTTAGTTGCAATGGACCCTTTGGTGGGTGAGGCGTTTGCCTTGGCGGAAGGTGGGATGTTAGCTTGGAGACGAAAGTGGGGCAAGGTCACTTTCGAATGTGATTTTTTGGTGGTTTGCAACAAGGTTCATTCGAAAGAGCCTTGCCAGTTTTGGGATTTCAGATCTCATAGCCCACATTCATTGATATTTGGGGTGAAAATGTTTATGTAAGTTGACATTATTTTCATGGGCAAAAAAATCTTTTTATAAATGTAATTTTCATTTTTATAATGTAAATAGCAACTTGGTTGGCCTATGAAGATTGTAGAGGCTAAAATAATGTGGTAGAAGCTTCTAAAAGGGTGTTGGTTACGTCTAGAATGTTTTGGGGGTTGGTTCCAGAATATTTGGAAGGTTTTTCTGTTGGTATAGTTAGCCTAGGGTTAGCCTGGAGGGATTTTAACAGCCTTCGAATTAAATTTCTAGAAATTCGCCCAAACCCGCAAATGATTTCATTTTACCATTTTACCCTTACTAAAACAGTATACCAACCTTTCCCTAAGCCTTTGCCTAATTACGTAGACCATTGAATTTTTTTGCTTCCTAAAATCCTTTATAGATACTTATGTTTTTCTCTCATTGTGCAAAAATCGATCTGTTCACTTCTAATTGAGAGAGTCTGATTTCTTCATTATGGTGGAATTTTGCTGATTAAAGAGATGTTCTTTCCTACACGGTTGCTGTTAAGATCGCATCACCAATATTGAAGAATCTTAAGGGGTTTCTCAAGATTGATGATGCTGAAGGTTTTCAGTTGAAGATGCATTGACGAGTTCGTCAATATCCATAGAACTGACCGAAGTTGCTAGTCAAGGAATTGTGTGCTGGGCACTGGCCTAAGAAAGGTTCTCGGGTGACTTTATTGAAGATTGGAGGATCTGAAAAGTAAAGGGAGTTTGCTTAGGATCGCCATCTTGTAAAGTTTGAGAGTTCTTAGTGGATCGATTGGTGTCGCTTTCGCACACCCGGAGTGTTTTTGTCTCTTGGAGGAAGTTATCCTCTAGAGATTTTCACTTCGTAACCAAAATCGTGGTGTCGTCTCTATTCTCATTATTCTTGTGATCTTTGAATGTGCTAATCATTATCTTGTTTGATATTTTGCAGATCTTAGGTGTTGGAAATGTGATTTCATAATTGGCTTATAAGATGCTGATATTTGATCTCTTTCTTAGATCTAAGTTGCTTGATATTGGATTTGTTATTAGCTTTTAAGATTGCTGGAATTTGAAGAAGATATATAGCTACTGTAAATTCATATTATCTTGACTTTGTGTTGCTTTAAAATAGCTACTGTATTTTGTTTATCATTGCTGAAAAATCTGCAGTGTTGTAGTATTTATAATTGTTGGAAAATTGATTAAATATTGATTTTAGAGTTACTGTAAAATTAGTATAACAAGGTGTTTATGCTTGATGTCCAGTTCATATTGCATTAAAGAATAAGTGCTGTAAAATCTGCTACGTGTGTTTATTTTACCGATGTTTGTTTGTTGATTGATTGAAAATTAGTTGAACTATTTTTCTATGTATAGAAAGAAAGTGTTTATTTATTTTTAAATAACTATTCACCCCATCTAGGTATATTTTGGGTCTAAAGCTTATTTTCATGGGGGAGTGCTTGGAATGGAGGAGTGCTTGGGTGCCTAGCCAGTGTAATCGTTTGGCTCACAATCTGGCCAGTTGAGCTGCTTGGTCGGGTAGGATCAGCTTCTTCAGTGCGGTTGATATTTCTGAGCATATACACCTTGTGATATGCATGTTTGTTTGCCCAAAAATTTGGACCTAAAAAAATTCTAACCAAATAAACATAGTTCAAAATTTCTAACTTTTACATATACTTTTCAAACTTTTTACAAACTTCAAAAAACTTCAACATTCAAAAGCTTTTCAAAATTTTAGAAATATTCTTCAAAATTTTGATAAACGCTTAGTTTAATATTTTGCGATTGAATTCAGGAAAAAAATGAACTTTTGCTGGCAGATTTTTCTTACAAATTATACGATTCAGTTCCAAGAAGGAACACAAAAGTCCATATGCTACACAAATATCTGGGTCAATACACATGGGTGCAGAATTGAGGAGTCCCATATTTATCGGCAGATTTTTTCTTTTCATATTTTTTTTTCGCCTAATTGTCAAAGTTCCTTTCCAATCTGCAAAATTCATATAATTTATAGATGCTTGACGTTTAAACACCCACCAGATCAGCAATAACCCAGCTAGGGGGGGTCAAAGGAGTGGTCCTCCTTGAAGAGGAGAAGAGAACCACTTATAATATGTCGCTTCCAGTGGCTCCGTGTCTAGGGGGGGTCAAAGGAGTGGTCCTCCTCTTCAAATAGAAGAGAACCACTTGTAATATGTCGCTTCCAGTGGCTCCAATGAGCCACTGGAAGCGACATATTACAAGTGGTAGTCCAAATGGGTGGCTTTGAAATTTCATTTCAAGTGATGGGAGCATTACGGTTTTGCTAGAATAACAGCCCAGTAGAAGGAAGATAAGAAGCAATCAATTTAATGCTTCTGGCATAAAAAATCTTCGTTCTCTAAACTAGTTATGGCGCTTGTTCGAGAAACCAACTGGTCAGCTCTCTTTGTCTTGCTATCTTGCTTTTGTGAGTTTGGCTCCGCCGCGGACACCATCACCGCAGCTAAATTCATCAAAGACCCTGAAACCATAATCTCCGACGGCGGTAAATTCAAACTGGGCTTTTTTAGCCCTGTAAATTCTAGCTATCGCTATGTCGGAATATGGTATGCTAAAATTCCGATCTCCACTGTCGTATGGGTTGCAAACAGAAACAACCCCCTCAAGAATTCATCTGGGATTCTTACTATATCCGAAGATGGCAATCTAGTAGTATTAGATCCCCAAAAGGGGATTCTTTGGTCATCAAATGTGACGAATTTTGTTAGCAATTCGAGTGCCCAGCTTTTAGACTACGGGAACTTTGTCTTGAAAGAAAACACCACCGGAACAGTCATGTGGGAGAGTTTCCAGAATCCTTCCGATACGTTCTTGCAAAAGATGAAAGTGAGTACCAACGTAAAAACGGGCAATAAAGTGCAGCTGACATCATGGAAGAGCCCGTCTGATCCATCCATGGGAACCTTCTCTGCCGGTATTGACTCTCAAAGTCTTCCTGAAATCTTCATTTGGAATGCCAGTAGCCCATATTGGCGCAGTGGTCCATGGAACGGTCAGATCTTTATTGGAGTACGGAAGGTGTATTCTGTATATATAGATGGATTCGTTCTGACAGATGATAACGAAGGAACATACTCTTTACGGTTTTCTCTCTCGAACGACTCTGTCATATCAAATTTGTTCTTGAAATCACAAGGAAATATGGTGCAGCCATATTATAATGGGGAGAAGTGGGAGGTCGGGTGGTCATCTCTGGAGTCCGAATGCGATGTTTATGGCAGGTGTGGGGCATTTGGAAGCTGTAACTCACAGAATTCACCTATTTGTGGCTGTCTATGGGGATTTGAGCCAAAGAATATCGAAGAATGGAACAGAGAAAATTGGACTAGTGGATGTGTGAGGAGGACACCCTTGCAGTGCGAGAGAGTGAAAACTGACGGAGAAGAAGGCAAACAAGATGGGTTTTTGAAGCTGAAGAAGATGAAAGTCCCAGGCTTCGCAGATTGGTCGTCGGGTTTTGAAGATAAATGCAGAACCCAGTGTTTAGAGAATTGTTCGTGTCTAGCTTATGCATATGATTTTGGCATTGGTTGCATGTCGTGGACGGGAAACTTAATTGACCTACAAAAATTGTCCAGTGACGGAGTTGATTTTTATGTGCGTGTGGCCTATTCAGAACTTGGTGGGTGGTTTTTGATCTCTACCGAAATTTTTCTAAAGCACATAGATTGTAGCCTATTTAGGGTGAATTGGTGTGATGTTTTCTCTGATGTACAGATAAAGAGGGACATGTCAAATTAGTTGTCACACTTACAGTGACCATAGGGACAATGTTCTTGGCCATCTGCTCTTACTTATTATGGCGTGGGATGGCTAAACGTGAAGGTAGAGTATGCATTTTCCATTACCTCTGTCAACTAAATGTCACATGTTTTACAGGGAGATTACTAACTAGTATAGTTAAAAACCAGCGAGGAAAAAGGAAAAGGAGATGCCATTGTTCAACAAAAGCCAAGAGTATCCAAACTTTCCTGATGAAAAGAATCTTGGAGACAACATCAGCCATGTTAAACTCGAGGACCTACCGGTATTCAGACTCGAGGAGCTGGCAAGTGCAACGAACAACTTCCATCACTCTCACAAACTTGGGCAGGGTGGATTTGGTCCCGTATACAGGGTAATAGTTGATCTACTACAGGGGTTATTGCCTAGTAATTTGGATACATATACAATGGGCTGTTTTTTTTTGTAGGGGAAATTGTTAGATGGACGAGAAATTGCAGTGAAAAGGCTTGCGCAGACCTCTGGACAAGGGCTGAGAGAATTTATGAACGAGGTGGTGGTGATTTCTAAACTCCAGCACCGTAATCTTGTTAGACTTCTTGGCTGCTGTGTTGAAGGAGAAGAAAAGATGTTGGTCTACGAATACATGCCAAACAAAAGTTTGGATGCGTTTCTCTTTGGTAAGTTCATTCTCATACCCTTTGTTAGTCTCTTTACTCTTGACACATTGCAATCAAGACGCAATGGGCCGAGGTTCAATTGGTCGTGGTACTAATTTTAACGTCTGTTTTCCCAAATTGCATAATTCCAAGCCACAAGTCTAATCTTCCCTTTTCTCTTGTTATATGTTTTGATTTTATGCATTAGATCCAAACAAAAAAAAGCCGCTAGATTGGAGACAACGCTTCAAGATTATTGAAGGAATAGGTCGAGGTCTACTCTATCTTCATAGGGATTCCAGATTAAGGATTATCCATAGAGATCTTAAGGCAAGTAACATCTTGTTGGATGAAGAGTTGAATCCAAAGATATCAGATTTTGGGATGGCGAGGATTTTTGGAGGCAATGAAGACCAGGCCAATACAAAAAGAGTCGTGGGAACATAGTAAGTACATATGGTTTATTCAACTCAGTCCGATGCAAAAACCTACTAGTTGCGACAGTAAGATTTGTATGTATTTTTAATGTTAAAATTCAGCGGCTATATGTCCCCTGAGTACGCCATGGAAGGACGGTTCTCGGAAAAATCGGATGTCTTCAGCTTAGGAGTATTGTTTCTAGAGATGATTAGTGGCAAAAGAAACACTAGCTTTTACCAGGATGAGCAGAACATTAGCCTTTTAGCATTTGTAAGTCTTCCTCATCTCCTTGCCTCATTTGATAGTACACTGTTGAGCCCAAAATGATCACACGCTTAAATATTTGAATTACATGGCGTTATAATGTGTAATATCAAAATCTCAAGAATTTAAATATTGTTAAAATGTCTCCAGGCATGGAGAATGTGGAATGCTGGCAACATTATAACCTTAATAGAGCCATCGATTCATGGAGAATGCTACGAAATGGAGATTTTGAGATGTATACATGTGGCGTTGTTATGTGTGCAAGAATTTGCTGAGGACAGGCCTACTGTCTCTACTGTTATTTCCATGCTTAAGAGTGAGATTGTTGATCTGCCTCGTCCAAAGCAACCTGCATTTACTGCAAGACAGTTTGCCCCTGAGGCAGAGTCCGCGGAATGCAACCAAAGGATATGCTCTGTTAACCAAGTTACTGTTACAACAGTTCAAGGTCGATAGCTAGCATGTGGTCTTGATATCATCACTACTGATTAATAATGTTTAGCTCTTCTAGCAGATTGTCAAAATATTTGCCAAAAAGATATTGTGAAGGGGTTGTGGTCTATATGAACGCACCACTTACTTCAACCTCCATTTAATTTTGACTAATATTGAAAGTAGTTCTTCCAAGTCAAAACTTTGCTTTAGCATCTTGGTACGTCTTTACATGCTAAATTGCAGCATACTGTAAAGCCTTCCCCTGTCTACCGATATGATTTAAGTAGTAGGAACGAATTTAAATTACATTGCTCCGAACACTACAGGATTCCTAAGGCATATAGGCCAACCAAGTTTCCCAGCTAATTCATGAAATTTGTGCATTTTTTTAGCAGTATGAATGCACTTTTGCTGGCAGATTTTTTCTTACAGATTATACGATTCTGTTCCAAAAAGGAACACAAAAGTCCATATTCTACAGAAATATCTGGGCCAATAGTCATGGGTACAGAATTGAGGAGTCCCATATTTCACGGGAGATTTGTTCTCGTCATATATTTTTTTTCCGCCTAATTGTCAAAGTTCCTTTCCAATCTGCTAAATTCATATAATTTATAGTCACGAGCTTGATGCTTTTAATTACATTTTAGAGCTTTTAATTATCATAATTTTTGCAATTTACATAATAAACTATCCAACCTGAACTCGTTACCTCAATCTATCAATAGATTTATTCTTTACACCTTATGTTACAATTAGACCGATTGTGTCACGTGGCACATTTTTAATTGAAGTTCAATGGAGGTTGGGATACAAAGGAGCCAAGTTGAATGGTATAGGGTGATCTGGTGGGAGCAACCCCAAGACATTCATTTATTTTTTGGTTGAAGAATAAGAAAATATTTCTGACACAAGAGCTTGGGCTCAACCAATTTAAAGTTGATTCAGCAGAGCCTCAACCAATTTAAAGATATTTCAGGCCTCATCGCTAATGAGGAAAAGCCTTATATTTCTAAGTGGGGTTCAACAAGAAGTAAAGAGGTGCATCATTGACACTTTGGGCTTTCAAGATGGCACCCTCCCAATCAAATATTTAGAAGTACGACTAATCTCTACTAGACTTGAGAATAACTGCTCGTGCTAGAAGTTGGACATTCAAGTACTTATCTTATGCAGGAAGAGTTTAATTGATCAAGTCAATCTTATTTGCGATCCAATGTTACTGGTCAACACTCTTCATTCTTCCCAAAAGTATTATTTTTGCCATGGAAAGAACCTTTAAGAGGTTTCTTTGGAAATGAAGTAGTTTGGGCAAGGGAGGAGCTGAAGTTGCTTGGAAAGAGACCACTGTTCCAGTGGAGGAGCGAGGGCTTGGATTGCTGGACATTGAAACATGGAACAAAGCAGCCATTCTGAAGCATGTTTGGAACCTTTTAAAAGACACAGATTAGTCCATGTACGTGGTCAAATTAAGCCTCCTGGGAAGTGTTCCTAGAGCTGGATAAATATTTTAGACCTCAGAAGTGTTGCTAGAGAAGGCGTAAAGCATGTCATTGGAAATGGGGCGAATACCTCCTTATGGTTTGAGCAGCGGCATACAAGTGGTACTCTGTTATCAAGATTTGACAAATAATCAATCAAAAACTCCTCACTTGGTATCCACGCTAGAGTTGGGAGCATAATAGATGGAAATGATTGGAGGTGGCCGGTTGGTGAAATGGAAAATTTAGGGGTTCATGTTAGAAACAATACGCCTGCTGAATTTAAGCCCAATCCCTTTCACGAGTACACTGTTTCCTGGGAAATAACTCCAGCTGACATCTTCTCCATGAGGAAAGCTGTGAACCATTTGCGTCAACCTAAACCACGGGTGCCATGGGCAAATCTGGTCTGGTTTAGAGGTTCTATACAATGTCATGCCTTTATTCTATGGCTTGCTATACGATGTAGAATGCCTGCGGATGAAAAATTAAACAGTCTAGGATTAAATTTGACAGCAACTGTGTACTTTGTGGTGAGCATCCAGAGAACAGCAACCACCTTTTTTTTCATGCCCTTTCTCTAAAGGATATGATTCCTACTACTAGACAAGTCTAACTCCACCCAGATTGACTGTGATTTGGAGGAATTGATTCAATGGGTAAGCCAAGAACTTCGGAGCAACAAATCACTGATCACCATTAAGAATATTGTTTTGCTGATGTTGTATATGTACTATGGAAAGAAAGAATCAACAGAAGACACCAGGGCAGGAAACGAAGGGTGTTTGTTTACATGGAAATCATCCAGCTTGTTAGAGCTAAAATTAGTTCCATGAAGTGGAAGCTATTTCCATTTGTGAAAGTATCTATCTCCAGAGCTTGGCATGTTAGATAAATACAAGTAGTCTTATTGTTAGGTCAAGCAGATTATTGTAATCCTTGTGAGTGGCTCTATTTTGTGTTGTGGGAGGAGTGTGAGTCCCGAGCTCCTAAATTCTCATGTGTTTTTCTAGCATTATACAATGACTTAACCTTTTTATTATATAAAACTTATCAATTACCCAAAAAAAAAAAAAAATTGCTGACACAAGACATGTTGAAAGAGATGAGACTAGCAATGCCAACCATCTGCTAGCTCTGCAAATTGCAAAAGCAGTGAGGAAACTGTAAGTCACCTAATCTTTGAGCGGCCCTTATGCGCAGAGGATATGGTTCGTTTTAAGAGACAGGTGTATGATTGAGAGGAAGGAAAGAAGATCGCAGGAAGTAACAGTTGGCTGCCAGGAAGTGCACCTGTCACCCCCTAAACATGATCAGGTTTGACAATTGTAGGGGCCAAATTGTTGTCATTCAAATATTACAAATGACAGTCCAAATGGGTAGCTTTGAAATTTCATTTCAAGTGATGGGAAGTCTAAAGCATAACAGTTTTGCTAGAATGTCAGCCAAGTAAACGTAGGAAGATAAGAAGCAATCAACTTAATGCTTCTGGCATCCAAAATCTTCGTTCTCAAAAAGAAGCGCTGAACTAGTTATGGCGCTTGTTCGAGAAACCAACTGGTCAGCTCTCCTTGTCTTTCTATCTTGCTTTGGTTTAGAGTTTGGCTCCGCCGCGGACACGATCACCGCAGCTAAATTTATCAAAGAAGGTGAAACCATAATCTCCAACGGCGGTGACTTCAAACTGGGCTTTTTCAGCCCTGGAAATTCTACCTATCGTTATGTTGGCATATGGTATGCTAAAATTCCGATCTGTACTGTCGTATGGGTTGCAAACAGAAACAACCCCCTCAAGAATTCATCTGGGATTCTTACTATATCCGAAGACGGCAATCTAGTCGTATTAGATTCCCAAAAGGAGACTCTTTGGACATCAAACGTGACGAATTCTGTTAGCAATTCAAGTGCCCAGATTTTAGATTCTGGGAACCTTGTCTTGAAAGAAAACTCCACCGGAAAAGACATGTGGGAGAGTTTCCAGCATCCTTCTGATACGTTCTTGCCAAAGTTGAAAATAAGTACCAACGTAAAAACGGGTAAGAAAGTGCAGCTGACATCATGGAAGAGCCCGTCTGATCCGTCCATGGGAACCTTCTCTGCTGGTATTGACTTTCATAGTCTTCCTGAATTCTTCATTTGGAATGGCAGTAGCCCATATTGGCGCAGTGGTCCATGGAACGGTCAGAGATTTATTGGAATACGGAACATGTATTCTGTATATGTAGATGGATTCGCTCTTGTAGATGATAAAGAAGGAACATACTATTTACAGTATGATTTCGCGCACGACTCTGAAGAATCAAATTTTGTGTTGAAATCAGAAGGAAATATAGTTGAACCTTATTATAATGGGGAGAATTGGGAGGTCGGGTGGTCATCTCTGGAGTCCGTATGCGATGTTTATGGCAAGTGTGGAGCATTTGGAAGCTGTAACTCACAAAATTCACCTGCTTGTAGCTGTTTACGGGGATTTGTGCCAAAGAATATTGAAGAATGGAACAAAGAAAATTGGACTAGTGGATGTGTGAGGAGGACACCCTTGCAGTGCGAGAAAGTGAAAACTGGTGGACAAGAAGGCAAACAAGATGGGTTTTTGAAGCTGAAGATGATGAAAGTCCCAGCCTTCCAAGATTGGTCGTTTGTTTTTGAAGATAAATGCAGAACCCAGTGTTTGGAGAATTGTTCGTGTATAGCTTATGCATATGATTCTGGCATTGGTTGCATGTCGTGGACGGGAAACTTAACTGACCTACAAAAATTCTCCAGTGACGGAGTTGACTTTTATGTGCGTGTGGCCTATTCAGAACTTGGTGGGTTGTTTTTTATCTCTACCGAAAATTTTCTAGAGGACACAGATTGTAGCCTATTTAGGATGAATTGATCTGACGTTTTCTCTGATGTACAGATAAAGAGGGACATGTCAAATTAGTTGTCACACTTACAGTGACCATAGGGACAATGTTCTTGGCCATCTGCTGTTACTTATTATGGCGTGGGATGGCTAAACGAGAAGGTAGAGTATGCATTTTCCATTAGCTCTGTGAACTAAATGCCACATGTTTTACAGTGAGATTACTAACTAGTATGGTTAAAAACCAGCTAGGAAAAAGGAAAAGGAGACGCCATTGTTCAACAAAAGCCAAAATTATCCAAACTTTCCTGATGAAAAGAATCTTGGAGACAACATCAACCATGTTAAACTCGAGGAGCTACCGGTATTCAGACTCGAGGAGCTGGCAAGTGCAACTAACAACTTCCATCACTCTAACAAACTTGGGCAGGGTGGATTTGGTCCCGTATACAGGGTAATAGTTGCTCTACTACAGAGGGGTTATTGCCTAGTAATTTGGATACATATACTATGGGTTGTTTTTGTTTGTAGGGGAAATTGTTATATGGACGGGAAATTGCAGTGAAAAGGCTTGCGCAGACCTCTGGACAAGGGGTGAAAGAATTTATGAACGAGGTGGTGGTGATTTCTAAACTCCAGCACCGTAATCTTGTAAGACTTCTTGGCTGCTGTGTTGAAGGAGAAGAAAAGATGTTGGTCTACGAATACATGGCAAACAAAAGTTTGGATGCGTTTCTCTTCGGTTAGTTCATTCTCATACCCTTTGTTAGTCTCTTTACTCTTCACACATTGCAATCAAGACGCAATGGGCTGAGGTTCAATTGGTTGTGGTACTAATTTTAACGTCTGTTTTCCCTCATTGCATAATTCCAAGCCACAAGTCTAATCTTCCCTTTTCTCTTGTTACTTGTTTTGATTGTATGCATTAGATCCAATAAAAAAAAATCTGCTAGATTGGAGACAACGCTTCAAGATTATTGAAGGAATCGGTCGAGGTCTACTCTATCTTCATAGGGATTCCAGATTAAGGATTATCCATAGAGATCTTAAGGCAAGTAACATCTTGTTGGATGAAGAGTTGAATCCAAAGATATCAGATTTTGGCATGGCCAGGATTTTTGGAGGCAATGAAGACCAGGCCAATACTAAAAGAGTCGTGGGAACATAGTAAGTGCATATGGTTTATTCAACTCAGTTGCATGCCAATACTATTAGCTGCGTCAGTAATATTTATTTGTTTTTAATGTTAAAATTCAGCGGCTATATGTCCCCTGAGTATGCCATGGAAGGACGGTTCTCGGAAAAATCGGATGTCTTCAGCTTTGGAGTACTGTTTCTAGAGACGATTAGTGGCAGAAGAAACAGTAGCTTTTACCAGGATGAGCAGACCATTAGCCTTTTAGCATTTGTAAGTCTTCCTCATCTCCTTGCCTCATTTCTTAGTACATTGTTGAGCCCAAAATGACCACACGCTTAAATGTTTGAATTACATTGCTTTACAATGTGTAATATCAAAATCTCACTAAAAACTTTCAGATTCATTTAAATATTGTTGAAATATCTCCAGGCATGGAGAATGTGGAATGCTGGCAACATTATAACCTTAATAGAGCCGACGATCCGTGAAGAGTGCTTTGAAATGGAGATTTTGAGTTGTATCCATGTGGCGTTGTTATGTGTGCAAGAATTTGCTGAGGACAGGCCTACTGTCTCTACGGTTATTTCCATGCTTAAGAGTGAGATTGTTGATCTGCCTCCTCCAAAGCAACCTGCATTTACTGCAAGACAGTTTGCCCCAGAGGCAGAGTCCGCGGAATGCAACCAAAGGATATGCTCTGTTAACCAAGTTTCTGTTACAAGAGTTCAAGGTCGATAGCTAGCATGTGGTCTTGACATCATCACTACTGGTTAATAATGTTTAGTTCTTGTAGCAGATTCTAAAAATATTTGCCAAAAGGACGTTTTGAAGGTGTCATCTATATTAACGCACCATTACTTCATCTATTCAATTTTGACCAATATTCAAAATAGTTCTTCCAAATCAAAACTTTGCTTTTGCATCTTGGGTTCTGAACAAGATAGTTTAAGACTCAATATACTGATACCCGAACCTAGAAGGGAGGGTTGAATAGGTTTTTCAAAATTTCGGTAATTTTTAATTTCATAGCTGCACAATCTCACAAGATTATTAGCAAACTTCAAGGACACTAAATTAATAGTATATTGTGCAGAATTAACAAATCAATATGAATAAGATATTGCAGATTATTAATGATTCAATATGTTCAAGATTATCTTCCCTAATCAAAGAAACATATGACTAACAATTGCAATATCAACACACAATCAACTACGAAATCACAATCAACCAAAAGATAACATCAAAAGTGATGACAAAGAGAAAAATCACTTAAAAGAATCTTTCAAGAGTAAAATACTCTCCGGGCTCATAAGCCGGTTTAAGCGAATCCACTATAATATTTAAACTCGGTACACAGTGATATATAAACTATCAAACACCCTGTTGCTAGTCTAACACAACTGTTACCTTACCAGGAATACAACATCCAGCTCTGCACCATAAAGGGAACGAGGAACTCTTCTTTCATTTGAAGTTCTTGATTCCAAAAACTGATCTACGGAGCCAAGCCAATCTTTTCACACACTCACGTGCAATTGGCTTCTTCACCACTGGAACACCCAGTCTTGGTAGATCTCCAGCAACCTCTGGAGTTACCCTTCTTTAATCAAGGTAAATCTTGATGATCAAAATCCAATCTGAGATCCAAGGGAGAAAAAAATCTCACTGGGTTTATTCTCAGTTCCCTCACATACAGACTACAGAAATAGTAACAGAGAGTATATCTTGAAGGCTCTGAAAAGTTAGGTCTCTCAAAGTTATTTTTTGGAACGTTATGAATAATTGTGAGAAAATGGTTTTTTATACCCTGGGGAGTCGGAGGGAAGGTTTTCATGAAGTTTTGATACTTCTTGAATCTTGGGCGAAGCTGTTAAAACCGTTACAACAGTCTTTCGTCAATTCTGATCAAACCGTAAGTGATCTCTGATCAAACTTCGAGTGTTTCACAAACATCACCGCTCCGACTTCGCGTTAGTAAACTATAAGCATACTTCAATCAAACCTTAACCATTCCCAAACGATCATCAATTATGTTGAATTGCTGGACTTGAACAAAACTTCATTAAACACGAATCTCAGAAATAACTAAGTTACGTCATAAAGTTTTTACGCCAACTAAAATACATCTACAGGTTCTTACTCAAAGTATCGATGGTTGTGAAGATTCGTGGTACTGGTTCCACGATCTTGTCCGTCAATTGTGATACTCTATATTGTAGTCAGTATATGAATTGTTTGGCAAGATATTGAGAGGCACTATCCTGAACTACAGAAGTTAAGGAATTTGAGAATTTTTATCTAAATCCTCTATGTGAATATATTCTATTCTCAAGTTTGCATATCTTCAATGGGTTATCTAGGCCGTCACAGATGAGGCTGCAAACTGCGAAGTACTATCAGGCGAGTCTGCAGATCAAACATTCATACAAGGCTGGAGGTAAATTTTAGCATGCTGTAAAGCCTTCACCTTTCGATAGATATGATTTCAGTAGTGGGAACGAATTTAAATTACGTTGCTTTGAACACTGCAAGACTCCTAAGGCATATAACCCAACCTATCAAAACAAACTATCAAACCATAAACCTATCATTGCACCTCAAGCTATCAATAGATTTATTCTTTACACCTTATGTTACAATTCCACCGATTGTGTCAAGTGTCACATTTTTAATTGATAGTTTCAGACGTGATGTGTTAAAATTAGTAGAGTGGGATGCAAATTGTAAAATGTTCAGTTTTTGAAGGGTGCAAAGTGTAGTTTTGTAAGTTCTAGGATTAAAACAAGTCAAGAGAAGGATGAATTGAGTTTTAAAATTTTTAGATAATTTACTTCGAATTCGTATTTTTTAGAAAATTAATGCAATAACTATCTTAGCATATGAAATATACAATAATATCACAATGAAAATATAAATATTAAATGTAAAGAGCAAGGTTAGAAAAAAAAAAACAAAATATCTTCAAATAGGGTACACTCAAGCTTCTTAGTGTTAGAAAATCCACCAAGTGTTTTTCACGGACTCAATACTCACCACCCAACCGAGCTTTAGATATTCTCTTTCTAAGCTCCAAACCAAGTTTGAAAAAGAGTTCTCTCCAAACTCCTTTTGATGAACAACCTTCACCAAAAGAACGCAAGAGAATCACTCTCTCTCAATTACAAAGTGTTGAATGGTTTCGTAACAACAAATCTCCCTCAATAAATTAGATAATCAAGTGAAAAGGCATTATCTCTTTGATTGAACACAATGGCGAGGATATGGGAGAGAGTTTTTGCATGGATATATGCTATGAGAAATTTAGTTTTGTTTTCATGAGTCCAGGCCTGGAATATGTGGAATACAGGCAACATTGCAGCAATAGTAGACCTGATGTTGTGTGAATCATGCTCTCTTCTATCTCCCCTTCCCCTTTTCTCTGGTTCGGTTGGAACCGGTTGATGGTTGGTTTTAGGGTTTTTTTATTTTCTTTTCAGAGGACTTCTCCATGGTGTTCGGCGGTTTCCGCTTGTTTCTAGTGGACACGCGCCGTCTGGTGGTCTTCAGCAGGAGCTGATCTCTGCAACCACGGTCCTCCGCTGCTCCAACGCCGGCGCGTGTTGATCTCACGCGCTGTCCACTCTTGGAGCGCGTACGACCTCCTCCGCCCTCCGCCTCATTCCCCTCTTCGCCGGACAGACCTCTGTGGCTTCTATCCTCCATTTTTCGCTATCGATCTCCTCCCCCCACCACCGGCCGCAGCAGCCGACGCCGCTGCCCCTGCTTCTGGTCTCGTTCTGTCCAGTGTCTCCATGGAATTTTTCGTGGCCTATGTTCTGTTTTCGCCCGTTTGGGCTTGTCTCATTATTTCAGGCTTGTTTTGTTTTAGTTATGTGCTATTCTCTTGTTTATTTCCTATTTTTAGCCATATTAACTTGCTTTGTGGCTTTTCTGGCCTCTGTGGCTTCTCTTTCCCTTTTAGGAATTTGTAAGACCTTTGGGTCCGTCTGCTCGTTGGTCCGCCGACTCTTCAGAGTGTTTGGTGCGCCCTTTATAGCTTTCCGAGGTTTTTAAACCTCCTTCGTCATTTTATCTATACATATGCTATTTATCCCTTAAAAAAGAATTTGCTGAGGATAGGCCTACTGTATCAGTTGTCATATCCATTCTCAAAAGTGAGATTGTTGATCTGCCGCAACCAAAGCAACATGCATTCACTGCAAGGAAAACTTTGCTCCATGCCTCCATCAACAATGTTACTGTTACTATCGTTGAAGGTCGCTAGCTAGCATGTGTTCTTGGAGCTCTGCCGCTCTTTAATTTGCATTTTTTTTGGTACTCCCATCTATTCTCATTTTATTCTCCGGCCATAAACGAGGAGAATCTAGGCAGAGCACATGTCAGCCTCCTCTTCAACTTCATTCCAAATCTAATATGTACCCTTTAAGAATACTTCTAAAAGGGCAACAGAGAAACTCTAGCTGTAAGTCCCGGCTTTTCATCTTTAAAGAAACGACCCCGAACCAACACGGTCCATCAACAGTTAAACATAAAGACATACGAGTGGTGTGAACGGGTGAATCTATCTTGTCACGAGTATAATGGAGATAGCATGTGGGTGTGGGTTTCTCTAACTTTCAAGTAGAAAGTGATTGGCTGCCTAGAAAATAAAAATAAAGAAAAGGTAGAAAATGATTGGCCAAGAATATTTGCTTCTTTGTCACCAATTTGTATATTTTCTTAGACATAAGTTAAAGCCAGAACACACCTTGAACAGATCATATTGCAAGGGACAACATGTTTTTTCTTTGGACAGGACAAAATGTCAAGGAGCTGGACAAAAGAATAAAAAAAATTGGAACACGAGGAGCAGTGGGTCCCTTTAGATTCCCTACCTTAATGGGTCCATACTCCATTCCAATCAGGGAATTACTGTTTTCTTTTTTGTATGTTCTTTAATTAATTGCAGTCCAATCTGTTTTCACGTGGGTATATTTCGGCTGCGTTTGCGTGTTAAAATTTTACACCCTCTAAAATTTTAACACAATAAAATATTACAATATAATCTATCTCCCATCAAATCACTACTTTTCACTATAAAATATAAAAAATTACTTCTCTCTTCACTTTTTCACTAAACTTAATACCTAAAATTTTAATAATACTAAAAATTTACAAAACAAACACACTTTCAAAGCATCTCAATACGAAAAAGCAGTTCAAATTCCGCGTTGGGGTCGGGTCCAAACAGTTTATCTCTGACGCTGCCGGGACAATCACGTCAACTTGGTTTTAGTGTGTCCAAACTTTAGCAGTTAAACGTTATCAATATTTGATTAAACAAAAAGATTCAGTATTTTATATTAATAGACTTTATCTTGGTACAATAAATTCATAGCAAACCATCTGGGACATAGATAGCCTATCTTAAGAGCGATTAGTGTGTCCAAACTTTGAGTGCAAAATTGAGATTCCGCCGAAAGCCTGAATCCGTCCACATGAGAGAAAGATAGTGTGTTCGGTTAAGTGTGTTGTGAGAATTTTTTGTGTTTTAAAAATTTTTAGGTGATATTAACTTTATTGGTATGCGTGTGTAGTTATTTTTATGTGAGATTAGAAATAATTTTTAATTTTAAAATTTTTAATTTATGAAAAAAAAACTGAGAATACTGAAAAAAATATCATCGAAGTTCACAATATTCCCAGTGTAGTACAATTAACCATCACATCACGATAAAAGAGTGATTTATTGAATGGCACACCATATTCTACCAAAATAGGCTTGAAAAATAATTAGCCTGTGTGGGTTGGAAAATTGGAAAATATTCCTATCACCGGGTACAGAGGCTTCTCGCCGGGGCACTGGGTCTTTTTTTTTTTCTGCATAACATGGGATATAACATTAAGACTGGACTCTGCTAAAAGCAGCAGAATCATCACAAGATACAATCTCCAGAGGAATGTCACCAGCATCAAAATATACCGAGTGTACAAATTGAAAACCCCATCTAGCTAGTTTATGAGCCATAACATTGCTCTCTCTAGGAGTCCATTGAAGCTTCCAGCTACGATGCCGCTGCAAAAAAGCTCTAACATTGCTCCCTGCAACTGCTGAATGTGATGTTCATTCTGGCGAGACTGCTGCACTTTCCCTCCGCCTTTCCCCTGCTGATGGTTTTGTTTCGTTCTTGCAAAAGTCGTCAGACGAATTTTAAAAAAGGATCCCGGATGTAAACGAAGATCAACAAGAGGGCTGGATACACTAAGCCCAGGATCAAGAAGGGCAGAACACAAGCCGAGAGCCAACTGTTTTGGATTCAGAGAGGAGATCCCCAAATGGGCTGGACTACATTTTTCCAGCTCTAAGGCTTCACAGTTAGGCCCTTGGGTTGGAGGTAGAGTCCCCTCACGGTGAAGGATCACAGACGTACTAAGTTTCCCCGTGCTAGAAAAGGGCTGAGCTGTACTAGGGCTGACTATTTCAGCAATCTCAGAGGCTATAGACGGCATCAGGCCCATCAGGCTATAGTCGTCCTTCCCAACCCAAGTAGAGGAAACATGACAATAAACCGAGAAAAAAGGTACCTGTTCGCCTTGATTTTCCAAGGGTTGCACTTCAGGAAGAGCAGAGCGGGTGAGTGGCTCGAGGAGTTGCCCACACGGCAAAGCAAACGACTGTTCAGGTGTGACAAGTGCTGGATCGTCCAAAATGTCAGGGTCACACAGTGCTTCCAAAGCAACATCCCGTCGCACCTTTACAGAAGAGCGATGGGCACAACGGTCAACTGACATATATTCTGTCACCTTATCATGAGTACGAACTAGAGAAGGAGAGGTCCCCTCCCTGCCTGCAGGACTAATGGGCGTGCCACATATGAGAGAGGGGGTGACGTCAGCAGGAACTACCATCGTCCAGACACCGGAAATGGAATCGTGCATGAAGTTCATGGCTGAACTAGCTGCGGGAAGTGGCAATAACACCGTAACACTAAGACTTGAAGCCCCCAGCAACGGATCTAGCCGACAAGATATACCATGAAGCCTTGGATCATCCTCCTTCATCCAAGGGCCAAAGGGAGAGTACTCCAAAGAAGCTCCCACCAAGACACTCAGATTTGGTTCAAACGGCCAGGCTCTGTGTAAAACGCCCCGGACTGCATACAAGAAGGACTCCCGATCAGCTACAATGCAGCCTTCAAGGAGAAGGCCTGAGGCTGCCTCTGCTTCAACAGGGTCTCACCAGGAAGGAGGGGGCGCAATACCCCCGTTCAAAGCCTTGGTGCGCTCCATGAGGTTTTCCACCTCCAAAACATGACCCAAGGAATCCATTAACAGCAAGCGGAAGCGGAGGAAAAGGAGAGGGAAGGCAGGAGAACTGAGTGGGCCAAAACCTGAAGAAACAACGAAAGGAAAGCAACAGAGAAAGAAGAAAAGGGAACTGAAACGGCGATGACCGACAAAAGAGAGGTGGTCAAGCGGCACTGAAGCCCCTGGTCCACGTGACAGTGACAATGACGGCCAGCAAAAAACAGAAGACAACCTCCACATGAGGCAGACTCAAACGGAGCCAGATACCCACCCAAGGTGTACGGAGAGCTCTTCTAAAAAGAGCGAAAGAAACTCGCAAAACGACCTGGTCCTCTTTTGCCGGGGCACTGGGTCGATCATATCACTTAGTTACCTATTAAGGAATCCAGAAGAGGCAAAGGGGGATGTTTGGGAACTCGTCACTGGCTTGTGGGATTGAAAGTTGAAATCTTTGTGGCGTTCACCCAACGGGTGAACCTACTCCCATTTGCATTTGGCATGGACGTCCAATACATCGCCAATAAAGCTGGTCAATGAATTTTATGCACGCTTTTCCAATTAGTCCGCGGAATCATATTCTGACAATAGCCCAACTGAAAAGACATCTCTCACCTGCCGATGAATCATCTTCGCGTATTGTGAGATGGGCATCACTGGCAGAAACCCAGTTGGTATTTTCCTGTTCTTGTTCATTTCCTACTTCCTGGCCTTGTTTTGCCAATCACACAAGGCCAACCAATAAGAGACGGCCAAACCGTGATTTCAGAGGGTCAGAACTTCGAACTGGGATTCTTCAGCCCCGCAAATTCATCATCACGATACGTGGGAATATGGTACTACAGCCTTCCGGAAAAAGCAGTCATATGGGTTGGAAACAGAGAAAGTCCAATCTCTGATCAATCTGGGGTGTTATGGATTGGGGAGAATGGTAATTTGATGGTTTTGGATGGAAATAACGAATCAGTGTGGTCTACTAATGCTCCAATCCCATCCCAAAACGCAACAGCAGCACTTGATGATGAAGGAGATCTCATCCTCTCTGGAAGTGACAACAAGGTCTATTGGCAAAGCAGCAATGATCCGACAGACACATTTTTGCCTGGCATGAGAGTGCAAGTGAACGCCGAAATGGGTGAGAACCGTGCTTTCACTTCATGGAAGTCTGCCAATGATCCTTCACCTGGAAGGTACTCCCTGGGGATTGATCCTAATGCCTCGCCGCAGATAGTAGTATGGGAAGGAGAGAATAGGCGTTGGAGAAGCGGTCATTGGGATGGACGAATCTTTTCAGGCGTTCCGAATATGACAGGCAACTACTTGTATGGTTTTGGACTTTCTGATCTTGAGAATGAAAGTAGATATTTTACTTATACCCCGTCGAACGCTGCAGATAAATTGAGGTTTCGAATTCGTTGGGATGGGTATGAAGAGCAATCGAGGTGGCAAAAGGATACGGGGAACTGGAGTGTCATACAATCCCAGCCAGCTAATCAATGCGAGCTTTATAACAAGTGCGGCGATTTTGCGATTTGTAGTGCATCGGATTCAGCTTTGTGCAGTTGTATGAAGGGGTTTGTTCCAAAGTACACAGATCAATGGAACAAGGGGAACTGGTCAGGTGGGTGTATGAGGAGTACTCTTTTTTTTTTTGCTAAATCAAACTCATCACATTAAGGAAAAAAGGACAAGACATGCATATCACACATCCGAATATGCTCGGGGATTTGAGGAAATGAAAACGAGCCTACACTACCAGAACAAGCAGCCCAGAAAGCCAACTTATGTACAAGAATATTACACTTGCGCGAAACCCAAGCGATTCTCCAATCTTTGAACTCAACCAAACCAGCACGGATTTTCTCAACCGACGCAACAATAGGCCAACTAGGGGGGGTGTTCTCCAGGACCTCCTTGCAAAGAAGAAGAGAATCACTTTCGAACTCCACTCGAGTCCACTTCATTCTGCGCGCAAGATCTGTAGCCTCCGCTAGAGCACAAGCCTCACCAACAAGAGGGTCCATAGCAGCAAATCGTTCCATATAGGCCATACAGAGGGAACTGTGAGAATCTCGAACCGAGATAGCTATGAATGACCCATTTGGACGAACAGCCACGTCCGAATTTAACTTCAACCATCCAAACTTAGGGGGAACCCACCGTGACATAACACCCAGCTGCGTCTTCAACCAAGCCTGAGCGTGTTCAGCAAAACTCCTCCGAATAGACATAATCAGCTTATCCGTATCAACTCTAGCATTCTCATGGATAACTTTGTTTCGAAGGAGCCACAAACAGTCAAAGATAATAGCAGCATTAAGGGCAAAGGCAGTCAACTTCCCTTTGCTCACATGAAGAACCCGGTCAGCGTTCAAAATGGTATCAATAAGAGCTACCGGAGACTCCAAAAACAACTCATCCATCGGGAAGCCCCACGGAGACTCCCGCCAAGCTATACAAGCCACATTGCAACGAACCAGTAAATGGATGGTGTCCTCAGGAGCTTGGAGGCAAAACAGACATAAGAAGCTCCCTCATCTTCACAACCCAGGATCCTAGCCAAGGACCCTTTGGTTTTTAAAGCCTCTGCTGCAATCTGCCAAAGAAGAAGCTTAAGCCTATCCTGCAACCGTAACTTCCACAACCTTCCCCAAGAGTTTTCATCCAGAAGCATTCTCACAGGAGCTCTGTGTAGTTGAGTCTGAACCACCAGAGACTTCACAGAGAACAGACCACTCTTCTCCAAAGTCCACAGCCACGAGTCTACCAAATGAGATTGGGGAACGGGCATCCTCAAAATAGCTTCGATAGATGTAGCTTCAAATAATTCCTGCAGCAACTCCACATGCCACCGACCGTCACGTACCAAGTCCTTAACCAGGGATATAGAAGGATCCATGGTAACACCTGCCTTCCATCGAGGTTGAAAGTTCACCTCCGACGGAATCCAAAGGTCCTCTCTCAAGCTCACAGAGCTCCCATTCCGAGGCCAGCGGCAAAGACCAACAGAGAGAAGGGATCCAGCCTGCAGCAGACCTTTCCAGAAACTAGAGCAAGTCCCTCCCTGAAAAGGTGTGAGAGGCGAACTTTGGTGGTATTTGGCTGTAGTAATCCTCACCCACAGCCTGTCCGGACTATGCAAATATTGCCAACCCAGTTTTGCGACCAAGGCAAGGTTCACTTCATACATCTTACGGAGCCCAATGCCTCCTTTCTCCTTTGGAAGACAAATGGAATCTCAAGCCTTCGGGGTAAAGTTGTGCTTCTTATGTGGAGAGAACCCCCACCAAAAATCTTTCAACATTTTGTCTATATCCTCACACCACCCCTTGGGAAGGAGAAAAAATAGACATACTATAGAGTGGCATAGAAGAAGCAATAGCTCGAATCAAAGTCGTTCGTCCTGCTAGAGAGAGAGTTCGCATTTTCCAACCTGCCACTTTGGAAAGAACCTTCTCTTTAACGTCCTCAAAGGTCTTCTTCTTCGATCTCCCCAGAAAGAGAGGCAACCCAAGATACTTGCTATCCAAGCCCATAGTTTTTACTTGCATAATCCGGCATAAATCTTCAACAATGGCGTGGTGAGTATTTTTGCTACAAAAAGGGCAGATTTGGCGACATTAACTTTTTGACCAGAGATACGGGAATAAACATCGAGAGTGCTAGCAACACATGTAGCTTCCCTCGAATTAGCCCGACAGAAGATCAGGAGGTCATCTGCAAAAAACAAATGTGAAATAGAAGGGGCCGACCGAGCCACTTTAATCCCATGGAGCCTGCCCGAGTCCTCCTCTTTAAGCAGCATCCGTGAAAGCACTTCGGAACCCAAAATGAACAAAAATGGAGACAATGGGTCCCCCTGCCGCAGTCCACGGGACGGATGGAAGAGGCCGAAAGGCGAGCCATTGAGCAAAACTGAATAGGAGACTGTGGTGATACATTGCTCAATCAAACGAACCCAACGTTCTGCAAAACCAAAACTTCGAAGAATCTTCAATAAGAACTTCCATTCCATCCGGTCATATGCCTTTTCCATATCCAATTTGAAAGCCGCCAAACCTTTGCACCCTCTTTTAGCTTTCATGGAGTGCAGCACTTCCTGGCCAACAATAGCATTGTCTTGGATAAGACGCCCCGACACAAAAGCCGCTTGATAGGGCGAGATCAACTTGGACATAAACCCTTTCAATCTCCCGGCCAGTAGTTTGGATATCACTTTGTAGACAACGTTACAAAGGCTAATCGGACGGAATTGTTCAACTCGAGTAGGGTGATCCACCTTAGGAATAAGAGCTATGAAGCTATGATTCATCTGCTTCAGCAAGAACCCAGAGCGAAAGAAATGCTTAACCATGGCAATAATATCCTCACCCACCGTGCCCCAATAGTGCTGGTAAAAAATAGCCGAAAATCCATCTGGTCCTGGTGCCTTCATCGCACCCAATTGGAACATCACACCTTTGATTTCTTCAGACGAGGGGATGACGCACAACATCTCATTATCTGCATCTGTGATCACGGGGTGGATGAGGTCCTCAATGATGCCATCTGCCTCCTCGACAGACGATGATAATAAATTCGTAAAGTATTCCACGAACAAACTACCAACGTTCGACCGCTCCTGAACCCATTGCCCGAATCCATTTTTCAGCATTTCAATGTTGTTTCTCCGTCTTCTGATGATGGTCGATAGATGTAAGAATCTAGTATTCAGGTCTGTCGTCGTCAACCAAGAAATACGAGATTTTTGCTTCCAAATGCACTCTTCCCTCTTCATAGCTTCCAGCAATTCCAGTTGGAGACGCTTCTCAGCTTCCAAAGATAACTCTGTAGGAGTAAGGGCTTGAAGAGCATGAAGCCTATCAGAGATAACGTTGATCTGAGCTTGAGCATTGCCAAACACGTTCTTATTCCAAAGACGCAGTGCTTCCTTAGTTGACTTGATCCGACGCATAAGGCGAAAAGAAGCCGACCCCTGCACCTCAGACCTTCAAGCTTGATCGATCACCAAACGACTAGAATCATCCCGAATCCACACACTCTCGAATCTGAAAGGTCTCGGGCCTACACTCGATGCACCATCCGTGCTTAAGAGAATAGGTGCATGATCCGAAGAAATTCTCGGCAAGACACGCACAAGAGCACGGGGGAACAAAAGCATCCAGTCACCATTAGCTAGGCCTTTGTCTAATCGCTCCCGGATTTGCTGAAAACCATGACGACCATTACACCAAGTAAACTGCGGACCCAAGCTGCCCAAATCCACCAGTCCTTGCCGCATCTTCAGCTGAGAGAAGCCATCAGTAGAGGAGGAAGCATAAGGCCGCCCACCCCATATTTCATGCTGCCCAGAGATCGCATTAAAGTCACCAAACAGAAGCCATGGACCACCGAATCTTGACCCCACATTTTCCAGCTCAACCCAAAACTCCTCCTTCACTTGTGGTTCACACGGGCTATGTATAAAAGACAACGCCCAAGGCTGAAAACTCGGTTCCCCATAAACCAGGATACTAACTATATGCTGTGTTTGCATCACCAGATCGAATTCAAAACCACGACGCCAAGCGAACACCATACCTCCTCGGAGACCTACAGCCGGCACCTCCAAAGAGTCCACAAAACCTAAATTAGCCAAAACACTCGAAGTATTGGAAATCTTAGTTTCCGAAATGCAGAGACAGTCCGGGTGTGACTGCCTCAACATTGCTCTCAGTGACCGAATTGTCGAGGCTTGAGCGAGTCCTCGACAATTCCAAAATAGTGCAATCATTGAGGGCTGGGGGGCATGGTCAAGCCCGCCTCCTCAGCTTCAGAGTCATTGACATCTTCACTCACTGTCTGTCCTTGAGCTCCCTCTCTCAAATCTTCCACCTTCGGTTCCACCGAGTGCCTGCGAAGCTTTTTCGACCGTTTCATGTCTCTGGAAATCCATGTAGCCAACGGTTGAAAGTCGACTGCTTGATCTCCACACTGCTGAGAACTGTCGACAGTGGTGGAAACGAAATCGTTATCCTTAGCATGTACCTTGCGTTTGTGGCTGAACACCACTCCCCCTCCTTGACTACGCAGGCTGATCTGGGCGAAATCCATCCACTCCCCCTTCCCTGTCCATGTCGATCCTCTTCTGCCAGACCTGGGCTTAGCCATCACATCCTGCCGTTCAAGCCCAGCCAGAGGGAGTCCAGTACTCGGAGTAAACGAGCCAGCCATCTGACTTTGGGTTTGGGTAGAAGATGCCGGCCCAGCCGAGTCCAACTGAGGCGCAATAACAGGCTTGGTGGGCTTACTGGGCGCTGCCTCATGAAGGGCCTCCAGCCCACATACCCGGCCCATGCCTTTATCAAGCCATACAGGAGCGTCGTCCTCCAAGGCAGCTAGGAATGGCATTTTCTCTCTCTCACGCATCCGCTTCTGGTCACGCTCGAATTCCAGGGTCTCCAGCCACGCCTGCTCTCCCGTGATCTCCCCATTTGGGATACCCTGACAAGGTGCTTTTGGCTTCCAGGCGTCCTCAGCGATGGTGGCAGGAACTGAGCCGTTACCTAGCAGTGGATGAGGAGTACTCAATTGCAGTGTCAAAGGAATGTTAGTAATATAACAGAGGAAACGGATGGGTTCTTTGATTTAATGTGCATGAAGTTGCCAGATTTTCCGGATCTTATGGTGGTGGATTCCGACGAGACTTGTGAGGGCATGTGTCTGCAGAATTGTTCTTGTATTGCATATGCAGAAGTTAATGGGATTGGATGCATGATATGGAAGAGGGACTTGGTTGATGTTCAGCATTTTGCAAAAGGTGGGAATAAGCTGCGTATCCGTCTTGCGCATTCCGAACTAGGTAAGGTTCAACTTGTTTGTTGTCATCATAGTTCTTGAGTTATAAGTTCATCATAATCATTCAGAGTTTTCAGCTAGCACGTCTGTATTTATTTCTAGATACCATAGTATCGTCAGCTACTGCTCTTGGTTTGTATGCTTGTTTTTTTAACTATAATACACTACGTTGAATCTCTTATCTGCCTAGATCTGTAGTTGAGATTCTTTATCCGTTCACCAAGTGAGTGTTTATTATGCTGTCCTCTACCAATATCGAGGGACAGAATGGATCAAACTATCGCCCGATTTTTTCTTTTGTGTCCATTTCAAAGTTTTCAAAGTGAAGAACATGATGCAGGACTAGGCTAGCATGGAAAATCTGTGAGATGGTTGTGTACTAGAACTCTGCTGTGATGCCAATTAGTTAGCTGATAGTAAGAAACAAGGTATGAAAACACAAGACCATAAAGCAAAATCAGGAGAGGATTTTTATGTGGTTAGCATAGTTTATAAGTTGATTCATCAGCCAATTAAGGAGGCTTTAATTGGGAAGCTGTGGCTTCAGCAGAATGGTGGACATATGCTGACTACAATTGGTACGTGTGGCACTTGGGTCTGACTTCTCTTATGTTAATCCGGATCCCCTATGCTATCATCATTTAAGTTCCAATACAACGGATGCATGTTATCATATACAGAATGATTGCAAATAATGAATGGATCTGCTTGGTCCTCACAAGTAACTCACCAGTGAGTCACCACTGTCCTATTCTTGTGACAAAACTCACCATGTTCATGGAAAGGAAGTGGCCCACACATAGGTTTCTCTTGATGTCTAGTAAATATGATACTTCTTTCAGTGTGTTTTGATCTAAGGCATTAGCGTTTACTATGAGGAAAGAGCAAAAGCATCCAAGAATTCAAGAATGAGATAATCTTTATCTCAAGATTACAAATAGGAATCTTGTTAGAGTCCTGGGTTGCTGCATTGATAGGAAAGAGAAGTTACTGCTTTATGAGTACATGCCCAACAAAAGCCTGGTAACTTTTCTGCTATTTTAGTTGCATGGCATTGGGACTTTATCAACAACGAACTAGTAATTGGAGTCTCCAAGTTCTTAAGTTTCTTTGGAATGTGGCATCCAATTCATTTCAAGTCTAATTTCAAAGCCTCGTCACCTCGCTGCATGCGACGCTTAGAGTAAAAAAAATCATAGTTGGATTAGCATCATGATTTGGATTTTGGAACTTGAAATTGACAACCAAATACTTTTGAATTGTTCCAACATGTGAGCCCTAATCATATATATTTCAATTAAATGAAGTGGTTATATGTCTCCTGCGTAAGAAATCACAAATGCTCCGTGCCGAGCGGAGAGAGTAGGTAGCTGAAAACAATAGACAATAGCTATCGAAACACACAAGGACTAGAAAGCCTAGAGAGGACGCAACAAAGCCCCAAGTAGCCAGGAAAGCCCCCCATCAGAGGTATTGAGATGCATTCATCTTGGGCTTTTTTGTGTTCAAGATCGCGCTGAAGATAGGCCAACCGTCATCAGTGATTCTAATGCTAAGTAGTGAAATAGATCTTCCACAACCAAAACAACCTACATTTACTTTCAAATCAATCGCACCAGAATCTTACATGTTCCATAGGGCGTTAAGTGTTATTTGCACCTCAATAAATGAAAATTTTGACTTATCCATATCTCACATACTTTGTTATTTTTATGGTCGTGATTTCTTCTTAATTTAAATGCACGTACCTTTTTACAGATGTTTCGGCTCCTATCTACTTCTCACTGTTCATATGTTCTAAATAAGCATAGAAGAGCTTTCTTGGTTGCTTTGAAGCCAAACTCGGAGTTTGAAACAGATTTTGTCGTCACGATTAAATGATAGCATGAGTCTATTGATTGGCAATTTCTTCATTGAAAAGCTTCCATATATATAGAGGCCGATATAGTTAGCATAGGTTAACACGAAAACCCAATGCGCACCACAATTAGGCTTTTGCAATTCAAGGAAAACTTCTCTCTCCCTTCAAACTATCAGGTATCCTCCATAACAGGCCAACGATTTAGCTATGGTTGTCATCTCTTCAAGAGATTAAATCATGGGAGCAGAAGATGCAGTAGCCAACTCAGTATCATCAAATATATTAATGTTCAAACCTCGAAACTAGACGAATCTAGCTTGGTGCATTTTCCTTCCATGCCTGTGCCTAGGGGCATATCCGAACTATATAATATTTGTACTGGAAGTCTACCAATGTATTGTTTTTTTTGGGGGATAAATGGTAAGTATATTCCCAGAGAACATTACAAAAAAGTGTCGCCCAAAGTTACAAATAGAGCATGTCACAAAAGAGCAGAACAAACAAAAGCAGTGTACAACCAACACAAGCACACAATCTCAAGAAATTACAGATATGTTCCAGTTACTTGCTTGTTTCAAATTAGCATGTGGGTAGGAAACAACCGAAAAGAGCCAACTCTATCCTTGACATTGCAAACAATCTCATTGAAAACATCTACCACCCTACGCTTCTTTCTTCAATACAATTTCCAGTTACGCTCCCTCCAAATTGCATAAACCGCTGCCAAGGGGAACTGGTCAGGTGGGTGTATGAGGAGTACTCAATTGCAGTGTCAAAGGAATGTTAGTAATATAGCAGAGGAGACGGATGGGTTCTTTGAATTAATGTGCATGAAGTTGCCAGATTTTCCGGATCTTATGGTGGTGGATTCCGGTGAGACTAATTGTGAGGGGCAGAATTGTTCTTGTATTGAATATGCAGAAGTTAATGGGATTGGATGCATGATATGGAAGAGGGACTTGATCGATGTTCAGCATTTTGCAAAAGGTGGGAATAAGCTGCGTATCCGTCTTGCTCCTCGAAACTTTCCCAGTTGTCCTAAATTTTATTTCCATCAGCTAGCACGTCTATATTTATTTCTAGAGACCATTGTATCGTCAGTTTACTGCTCTTGCTTTGTATGCTTGTTTTTAACTATAATACACTACGTTCAATCTCTATCTGCCTAGATATGTAATTGACGCCGGACAGAATAGAGATTATTCTGTAGGCTAAAACAATAGGCACTTTGCAAGAAGGAAAGAGAGCATTTAGACCCAAAGAATTCAGAAACACTTTGGATTCAATAAAATTCGTAATAATCAGGAATTAATCAAAATAACCTACAAGCAGGGTTAAAATAGTTGAAATTCGACCCTTAATAGAATTTTGCCAAAAATAGCAAAACTCTAAAAGTCTTACCAAAACAAAATACGGAAAGAAATCAAACGATTGCCAAAAATCTAGCCCAAAATCGGGTTCAGAATTATTTCCTAATCGACAAATAGAAAATTACAATAAATAGCAAAAGTTAACTAAAAATAGATATTCGAAAAGGAAATCACTGGATTTAGGGCTTGAAACGATGTGCACCGAGCATAGTTGGGTGGCTATGACGTGTGCGCCGAAAAGAGCTTTCCGAATTGGGGTCACGGGCGCGAATCAGACACTTATAGCCAAAGTTATGGCCAAAATATCGACACGTGCACGAAAATTACCCCAATTAGGCTAAATCACGATTTCTTGTCATTTTTGCGCTGATCTGCCCGCTCCAGATAATCCAGTGCCATCAATGAGCAATCTGAAAGCTCGAAATCGTCTGACTCGGATCCCCCTGCATCAGTAGTTGAGATTCTTCTTGGGCCATTCCCATAATTCTGTGTGTTCTAGCCCTTCACCAAGTGAGTGTTTATTTTGCCGTCCTCTACCAATATCGAGGGACAGAAGGGGATCAAACTATCGCCAGATTTTTTCTTTTGTGTCCATTTCAAAGTTTTGAAAGTGAAGAACATGATGCAGGACTAGGCTAGCATGGAAAATCAGTGAGATGATTGTGTACTAGAACTCTGCTGTGATGCCAATTAGTTAGCTGATAATAAGAAACAAGGTATGAAAACACAAGACCATAAAGCAAAATTAGGAGAGGCGCATAGGTGTTGTGTCTGCTGCCAGCTAGAAGTTTGAAACTGCGCGTAGATTTATTGTTACAATTCAATTGATAGTTTCGGACATGATGTGTTAAGATTAATAGGCTGAGATGCAAATGTAAAAGGTTTTGAAAGGTGCAAAGTGTATTTTTATAAATTGTAGTATTAAAATAACTCAAAAGGAAGAGTAAATTGAGTTTTTATATGTTTTTATATTTTTATAAAGTGGTTGTGGAGGTTTCAAAGCAAAAATATCAATATTAAATCAAGAAGCATTTCGAAGAAATCAGAATACCTTTTCGTGCATACGCATACCCGTGAGGAATCTAGAAAAGACCCAACTTTTCCAAAATAAAAGAAAATGTCCCAAAACAAATTAAAAAAAGGAAAGTAATTTAAGTTGCTCCACTCTGGAACCCTAGAACCACTACAAAGATCTGAATCCAGTGGACTTCCAAGGAAAACAAACAGAGAAATGCGCAAGGAGGAGGCAAAATGGAGAAGAATCGTTATTTGTGTGATTGGGAAGGAGAGGATAATTTGGGAACTCTAGGTTCAATGTTTGCAAATAAGAGAAAATGGAGAAGAATCTGTGTGCGTGATTGGAAGAAGATGAAAAAAAAAATGTGTTTTTTGTTTGAAGGTTTGGTGAGGTGGCAGATAGGTGGCGCAGATGTGACACGTGAGTTTTAAGTGGACAAGTGTCATATTTTGATTCATTATGATGTAAATTTTAAATTTTTGTCAACAATTGTTGTTAACAAAGTTGAGTGGAAGTGGATGGAGGGACCTCTTGACGTAAAGACTACTTTAGGGGCTTAATTGTTGAAAACGTTACCTCGATAACTTATTTGCAACATTGTGTTACCTCAGGAGCTATGTGTGCAATTAAGCCTTTCCAAATAGCATACACTAACTTCCAAGTGCGAGAGAACATTGTTTACATGCTCAATACTCACAACTCAACTAAGATAGAAATATCACCTCTCTAAGCTTCAAACAGTATTTGAATAACAATTCTCTCTAAAGTCTTTCTTTTCATTAACAACCATACCGAAAGAACCCAAGAGAATCATTCTCTCTCAATTATAACAAAGTGCTGAATGGTTTCGTAACATCAAATCTCTCTTAATAAAATAAATAATAAAATGAAAGATATTATCTCTTTAATTCACGCAATAACAAAGATACGAGAGTGAGTTCTTGTGTGGATGCTAGTATGCTACCAGAAATTTAGTTTTGATAGATGAGTTGACAGGCATATGAGTTAAACACGCGCAAGTCGCTGGTCCATTTGACCTCTTGAGGCGACATTGCTAATAAGTAAGGTTGTGTTATTTTTTGGGTGACAAGGATGCCCTCTAAGGATGGAAATTTACTCTTAGAAGTGCAATGGAGGTTGGGATACAATGGAGCCAAGTTGAATGGTACAATGGAGGTTGGGATACAATGGAGCCAAGTTGACGGAATCAGGTCGAGACGAATAGGGACTATCGTCCTAGTAGGTTCTGCCAAAATGTTTGATTTTTTTTTAAAAAAATGTGTTTTGCCCATGCCCGCTCCCCTTAGCCTGCCCACATACTGAAGCCTGCCCCCTGGCCCGCTGAGCCCAGCCCGCAAAAAAAACTTTAATTACCCAAAAAGGTACTCAAAAATCTCAAAGTTGAGGTAGTGGACATTGCTGCAAGATTTTGTTTGCGGAGCATGAGAGGAGTGTCAGGAATGAAGGAGGGCTGGTGTTGCTGAAGGAGTATATGAGATCGACTTGGTTTCTTATGCTTCAGCCTTCGCTCAGAGGCTCAAGACGAAGATTGGGCAGAAGAGAATTGAGCTTGGCAACTGGGTCGATCGGGAGCCTAAAACCCAGATTGGTCTTGCAGCTTCCCATGGCTTCTTCTCTGCTGAAGCATTTTCCTCTTTTGAGTCTTTTACTCTAAGAGCTGTACATGCATACACACCTCTTCATATATATTTATCTGGTAAAAAGTGTACACCCATGTCGACCTCGAATTACATGATCAATTCCATTAAGAAAGGAATTATCCAAGAACTTACGGTGATTTACTTCAATTTTTTTTCAAAAGCTACTCACAACCGACCTCGAATTACATGAGAATGGTCAGGAGGAATTAGCATGATATGCTTGTCGTCGACACAGCAGGCATATATATCTACAAATATATCTGGCCTACTTTGTCCAATTTTTTAATTGAATGGGTGAGATCACTTTATACCACCTTTTTAAACATGCGTTCTGAGAAAAAAAATTGAGAGAATCCGTTCATCTTTTATTCAAAAGAATTCCTTCGTCATGTAATTGTGGGAATTTCCGGGTACAATTGGAAGAAAAATATATATTAGAAATTAACAATAAATTCTTCAGTATTAAGTATTTAATAAAATTCTGTATATATTTTGAATTCTAAATGCTACAGTGCCATATTAATCTCAATGGATGAGTTGGTCCTGCATTTCATTTGTTTATGCTTACCTCCTAAATGACTGGAACCTACGACGAGGATCATGTAAACGAGAAGTTGCCTGTTCCCATTTGACTAGTTGAGATGGCGACACCGGTAATGAATATGGGCGCTATATATGTTGGCGATACAGTGGGACCAATGGAAAGTTCTAGGCAAGGAAAGAAAAGAACCAAAGGAAACGGGAAGAGACAAAGGAAGAAGCCTCCTTGTCCAAAAACGAACTGACTTCCTTGGATTCGATAGATATGCCTTTGGAGAACCACTTTACTAGAAAACTCCCTGTATACTTGTTCGGCATATGGTCCCGGGCCATGAAAGGAACTTCCCCGTACACATTTGTAGTCAGAGGCCAAGTCAAATTCGGATTTCGTGCATAAATAAGTCGAGGACCAAAATGATGTTCACAATGGACTTAAATTAATGAATTAATAAAAATCTTAACTTAATTAATCAAAAGGGCTCATGATTATCATAAAAAAGTGTTCTTGTTAAGTTTTTTTTTCAAAGCATCAAGATCATTCATGCTACCACTTTAAAACGTTATTACAATCATGGGACAATCTCCACATACAACAAAGTTAATCTAGGACCATGCTCTTCAAAATGGGAATAGCCTCATTTAATGAAAACGGAGGTGGCTCAACCAACAAAATGGTGCAATTGATTGGACAACTATCACGTGCCCGATTGTTTGTTGTGTGTTGTTTGTACGAGACTTTGTTAATATTAATTGGTGGATTACGGTGATGTTTGTTTAGAAGAAATTAGTAGAATTCTGATAAAATTATGAATATTTAGGTGAGGTTAAAGTTGTATTGACATCCATGCATAAATTGTTAAAAGATATTGATATTTGTAGAAAAAGGTAATAAAGTATTGTATTAGAATACATATTTTTTATGATGACAGTTTCCGATATTCCTTTGGGGTAGTTCTGGATGACATTGTTGACAGTTTCCGAGTCTCCCTCCAAAGTGTACTTCCTAAATCCCAATTTGGCACCTTCGAACTGATTAACTACAGCAATTTTTTGCACAACTGTATTAAGAACTGCTCCTCTTTCTTTCTTTCTAACTGTTTTAAGAACTACTCCTCTTTCTTTCTTTCTTTCTTTCTATTTTCCCCCTCTTTTAATTGTGAATAAGAGCTGATTTCACCGCAAATTTCTGTCGATTCGCCACATCCAAATTTACTTTGACAGAATCTTGTGGGGGCCGTTGCCAACTCCTTGTTAACATGATTGTTGATTAATTAACAGATTAGAATTGTATAAAATAAGGTAATTACTTTTAGCCCAAAATGTCGATCTAAAAGAAACTTAGCACAAAATATACAAGTTAAACCCACAAACATCGGGGGCAAAAAGAAAAGAGAGGGAACACCATACCAGTACTTACACCTGTATCTGTATGGCTACCGTCCTCTTCGAAGGGAAGGATTTTTGCCAAGAGACCTCGAGCCTTTCCCTGGGGTCCTGAACATGTGCGTTTGTGGACTTGTCCGTTATTCACCTCATCTTATGGGCTCACAGTCACTGCCCCATTTGGTACCACCATCGTTCTCCTTGTCGAGCGCTGTAGCCTTATGCCATGTTCATGTCCATGCCCAATATCCACGCAGAAATTCTTACCTGGATCCATATAATCACTCTTTACGTAGTAAACAAACTGAAAGAAGTAACATTGTTAGCATGACTTAAATATGATACAATTGCAAGACAGATATCTCCATAAAAACGAAAAAAAAAGGAAAAGAAAAACGGATATCTAGCCATAGAGGTCGCAAATGTCATGCCCCAAACATGTTCAGGTTTGACAATTCAAGGGACCCAAATGTTGACATTCACATATTACAAGTGGTAATCCAAATGGGTAGCTTTGAAATTTCATTTCAAGGGATGGGAAGTCTCATAGGCATCACGGTTTTGCTAGAATATCAGCCCAGTAAAAGTAGGAAGATAAGAAGCAATCAATTTAATGCTTCTGGCATCAAAATCTTCGTTCTCAAAACGAAGCGCTGAACTAGTTATGGCGCTTGTTCGAGAAACCAACTGGCCAGCTCTCATTGTCTTGCTATCTTGCTTTTGTTTAGAGTTTTGTTCCGCCGCGGACACCATCACCGCAGCCAAATTCATCAAAGACGGTGAAACCATAATCTCCGACGGCGGTAAATTCAAACTGGGCTTTTTCAGCCCTGCAAATTCTACCTATCGCTATGTTGGAATATGGTATGCTAAAATTCCGATCTCAACTTTCGTAAAAACGGGTAATAAAGTGCAGCTGACATCATGTAGCTGTTTACGGGGATTTGAGCCAAAGAATATTGAAGAATGGAACAGAGAAAATTGGACTAGCGGATGTGTGAGGAGGACACCATTGCACTGCGAGAGAGTGAAAACTGGTGGAGAAGGCAAACAAGATGGGTTTTTGAAGCTGAAGACGATGAAAAGTCCCAGCCTTCGCAGATTGGTCGTCTGCTTTTGAAGATAAATGTTGGAAGTCCGACATTGCTAGATAAAGTAGTCAATGTGCTCCTTATAAGGTTGTGACATCCCTCACTCCTCAAGGCGTCTTTTGAAGTTGAGTTAGACTCACCTTTCACATATTGTGTAAATTCTAATATGGTATCGGAGCAATGTTACTAGTTTGTGGCCCCACTGTCCCCCGTCTCCACGTGTTGGCTTGAATGTCCTCCTGCCACACGTGAGGGGGCGTGTTGGAAGTCCTACATTGCTAGATAAACTAGTCAATGTGCTCCTTATAAGGTTGTGACATCCCTTACTCCTCAAGGCGTCTTTTGGAGTTGAGTTACGCCCGTCTTTCACATATTGTGTAAATTCTAATAATAAATGCAGAACCCAGTGTTTGGAGAATTGTTCGTGTCTTGCTTATACATATGATTCTGGCATTGGTTGCATGTTGTGGAAGGGAAACTTAATTGACCTACAAAAAATCTCCAGTGGTGGAGTTGATTTTTTTTGTGCGTGTGGCCTATTCAGAACTTGGTGGGTGGTTTTTATCTCTACCGAAATTTTTCTAGAGCACATAGAATTGTAGCCTATTTAGGGTGAATTGATCTGATGTCTTCTCTGATGTACAGATAAAGAGGAACATGTCAAATTAGTTGTTACACTTACAGTGACCATAGGGACAATATTGTTATAGCAAATGTTGGCATCACGTGAATATATGTATCAGGGGTATTTTTGTACTTTGTGATGATTCTAGAAGATGGAATTGTTGTGCTGAACCGTTGGTGATCAAAAGTCCTCTTTAAGGGCTTTCTTGTCTTTTCCTTGGTTTCTAGAAGAATGAGAAGGAGCTGGAGTTTGTTAGAGGCTTCACGCGTGAATAAAAGGAAGAAAAGATGAGTTTTCATAGATGGGGATATAGAGCGAATGTGCTGCCCGTTAGAAGCTGGAAATCAAACAGTTTCTCTACTTATTCGCTTCTCCCTTCAAGATCGCCTTCTCCAAGAAATGTGCTGATTGTTCGTGCTTCATTATTCTAGTGGAGAGTTTGAGTTTGCTATGTATGTGTTAGCAAATCAGATCTGAAGGCTATGTTGTTTCGTCGATCACCTACACTTGATTTCTTCGATTGATTGGGGCTTCCAGAGGTTCTGGAAATGTGGATGCTGGAGGTTCCAGCATTGGGCGTTGATTGCACAGGGAGTTGTGTGGATAGATCAACCCGATGTGAATCTTGATTTCAAACGGTCATGGAGTTCCATGATAAGGAGATCCGAATTGAGGCAATTTGGGTGAGATTAACAGTATTTAGATTAGCTAGGTTAGTGTAATCTTTTGATCACTGTGTAATCTCGTTTGAAATTAGTGGATTTAAAAACCGGCTTCGGCCCGAAGAGTTTTTCTCTTTTGAAGAAGTTCTTCAAAAGGGTTTCTCTTCGTCACCAAATATTGTGTCAAGTGTGTGATTGATTTAACTTTGTTTAAATTGTTTTCATTTAATCATTCTTGTGATAAGTGTGTTTAGAATATCAATCTTGAAGAGATTGAGTAATCTGGTCCAAGAAGATTGTAGACAAAGGTATAAAAAGTTTGTGTAGATCTGTATTAATTCTTATTAAAGGTGTTGAGATCTTGATTGCATATTATTTGAGCTTGTAAAATCTGAAAATTTATTGTTTCTGTCAGTTGCAGTTTCTTCGGAGTCACTTACGGTTTCTTCGGATTCCCCTGTTTTTCATATTTGAGTTTTATTGTTTATATGTCATATATTCATATCTGATTGGTAATTAGGTATTTGAATATTGTTAACATTGTGTTTGAGTGCATATAATTGAGAATAGATTGTGTGTATTAAAAATGAATTATTTGATAATTTTTAATATACCTATTCACCCCCCTTATAGGTATTTTCCGCACATTTGGGTCTAAATCGGTTTTTTCAGTTCTTGGCCATCTGCTCTTATTTATTATGGCGTGGGATGGCTAAACGAGAAGGTAGAGTATGCATTTTCCATTAGCTCTGTCAACTAAATGCCACATGTTTAACAGAGAGATTACTAACTAGTATGGTTAAAAACCAGCTAGGAAAAAGGAAAAGGAGATGCCATTGTTCAACAAAAGCCAAGATTATCCAAACTTTCCTGATGAAAAGAATCTTGGAGACAACATCAACCATGTTAAACTCGAGGAGCTACCGGTATTCAGACTCGAGGAGCTGGCAAGTGCAACGAACAACTTCCACCACTCTAACAAACTTGGGCAGGGTGGATTTGGTCCTGTATACAGGGTAATAGTTGCTCTACTACAGGGGTTTTTGCCTAGTAATTTGGATACATATACAATGGGTTGTTTTTGTTTGTATGGGAAATTGTTAGAAGGAGGAGAAATTGCAGTGAAAAGGCTAGCGCAGACCTCTGGACAGGGGCTGAGAGAATTTATGAACGAGGTGGTGGTGATTTCTAAACTCCAGCACCGTAATCTTGTTAGACTTCTTGGCTGATGTGATGAAGGACAAGAAAAGATGTTGGTCTACGAATACATGCCAAACAAAAGTTTGGATGCGTTTCTCTTTGGTTAGTTCATTCTCATACCCTTTGTTAGTCTCTTTACTTTTCACACATTGCATAATTCCAAGTCATAAGTCTAATCTTCCCTTTCCTCTTGCTACTTGTTTTGATTTTATGCATTAGATCCATACAAAAGAAAGCTGCTAGATTGGAGACAACGCATCAAAATTATTGAAGGAATCGGTTGAGGTCTACTCTCTTCATAGGGATTCTAGATTAAGGATTATCCATAGAGATCTTAAGGCAAGTAACATCTTCTTGGATGAAGAGTTGAATCCAAAGATATCAGATTTTGGGATGGCCCGGATTTTTGGAGGCAATGAAGACCAGGCCAATACAAAAAGAGTCGTTGGAACATAGTAAGTACATATGGTGTATTCAACTCTGTTGGATGCCAATATTACTAGTTTCGACAGTAAGATTTGTTTCTGTTTTTAATTTTGAAATTCAGCGGCTATATGTCCCCTGAGTATGCCATGGAAGGACGGTTCTCAGAAAAATCGGATGTCTTCAGCTTTGGAGTACTGTTTCTAGAGATGATTAGTGGCAGAAGAAACACTAGCTTTTACCAGGATGAGCAGACCGTTAGCCTCTTAGCATTTGTTAAGTCTTCCTCTTCTCCTTGCCTCATTTCTTAGTACACTGTGGAGCCCAAAATGATCACACGCTTAAATGTTTGAATTACATGGCTTTACAATTTGTAATATCAAAATTTTACTTTAAAACTCTCATATTCATTTCAGTACAACAGATGTTAACCATTTAAATATTGTTGAAATGTCTCCAGGCATGGAGAATGTGGAATGCTGGCAACATTACAACCTTAATAGAGCCGGCGATTCGTGAAGAACGCTTACAAATGGAGATTTTGAGATGTACACATGTGGCGTTGTTATGTGTGCAAGAATTTGCTGAGGACAGGCCTACTGTCTCTACTGTTATTTCCATGCTTAAGAGTGAGATTGTCGATCTGCCTCGTCCAAAGCAACCTGCATTTACTGCAAGGCATTTTGCCCTAGAGGCAGAGTCCGCGGAATGCAACCAGAGGATATGCTCTGTTAACCAAGTTACTGTTACAAGAGTTCAAGGTCGATAGCTAGCATGTGGTAAAAATATTTGCCAAAAGGATATTTTGAAGGTGTGGTCTATATGAACGCACCACTACTTCAACCTCCATTAAATTTTGACCAATATTCAAAATACTACTTCCAAATCAAAACTTTGCTTTAGCATCTTGGTACGCCCTTACATGCTAACTGCTAGCTATTATCAGGCGAGTCTGCAGATCACACATTCATAAATTTCAGCATGCTGTAAAGCCTTCCCCTGTCTACCAATATGATTTAAGTAGTAGGAACGAATTTAAAAATTACGTTGCTCCGAACACTACAAGACTCCCAAGGCATATAGGCCAACCAAGTTACCCAGCTAATTCGTGAAATTTGCGCTTTTTTTTTTGCAGTATGAATGCACTTTTGCTGGCAGATTTTTTCTTACTGATTTGATGATTCTGTTCCGAAATTCCGAAAAGGAATTCAAAAGTCTAAGCTCCAAACAATGTTCGAAGAACAATTATCTCCAAACTCTTTTTTTTATGAACAACTCTTATCGAAAGATGCCAAGAGAATCAGTCTCTCTCAATTAATTACAAAGTGTTGAATGGTTTCCTAACAACAAATCTCCCTCAAAATTTTATTTAGTCTTTGAGTTTGGAAATAATTGCTTTTCATTCTTCCCAAAAGTATTATTTTTGCCATTGTAAGTACCTTTAAGAGGTTTCTTTGGAAAGGAAGTAGTTTGGGCAAGGGAGGAGTTAAAGTTGCTTGGAAAGAGACCACTGTTCCAGTGGAGGAGGGAGGGCTTGGATTGCTGGACATTGAAACATGATGGAGCAAAGCAGCCATTTTGAAGCATGTTTGGAACCTTTCAAATGACAGAGATTAGTCTATGTGGTCAAATTGGGTCAGATGCTATTCGAACTTCTGGGAAATTAAGTTATGTTTGGTTTGGTTTTAAAAACGTTTTTGTGTAATGATTAAGAAAAAATTTTGAGATATGTTTTTTTAAGTATTTGTGTGAATGATGGGGTTCACGTAAATGATGTTTGAAAAGAGAAAGTTTTTAAAATTTATTCTCTTGAAGAATGTGAAAGTAAAAAAGTACGTTTGGATGAAGATTTTTGTGAGAGGAGTTAATTTTTATGAGTTTGTGTAAAAAAAAATTTAGTTTCTGTGTTGTTTTTCACAGAAAATTCAGGTCAATGAATATATAGAAATTTTTTTTAAATATTGAAATGTTTGAAATGTTTCGCGTAAAAAATCATGTTTGGATTGAAAAATATTTTTTTAAAAAAAACATTTTTTAAAATCATTAATCAAACATGGCCAGCCTCAGGGGAGCGTTCCTAGAGCTGGAGAAATATTTTAGACCTCGCAAGTGTTGCTAGAGAAGGCGTAAAGTATGTCATTGGAAATGGGGCGAATACGGACTCCCTATGGTTTGACCAACGGCATCCAAATGGTACTATGTTATCTAGAATTGACAAATTGTCAATCAAAAACTCCCCACTTGGTATCCACGCTAGAGTTGGGAGCATAATAGATGGAAATGATTGGAGGTGGCCTGTTGGTGAAATGGAAAATTTAGGGTTTCATGTTAGAAACAATACGCCTGCTGAATTTAAGCCTCAATCCCTTTCATGAGTACACGGTTACCTGGGAAATAGCTCCAGCTGACATCTTCTCCACGAGGAAAGTTGTGAACCATTTGCGTCAACATCCCGTATGAAGTCTTTAGAGTGCTCAAGCAGATTGGCTGCCGGAGTTCCTAGTGTTAAAGAATCAGAGCGTTCTTGAAAAAATTCTTAAGAAGAATCTTCGAGAGCTGAGGATTAACTGCAAGGGAGCGAGTCTAAAGTAGACAGTTTAGATTACTATTTCGAGGTAACCAGAGTCAAACAACTGGAGGTTGCCTGTGTTTGAATCACTGGTGTAAGATTTTATTTTTTTAATGAAATTTTTATGGGTGCTAGTCCGGAGTGGTTTTTCCTTTTATAAGGTTTTTCACTTCTTCAACAATCTCATAGCTTGGTGAGTGTTTGATTTATTATTTGTGATTTGTTTTAATATTCTGTTGTATATTTGTTGATTATTAAATACTTTTCAGATCTAGATCAGAATTTTTTAGGACTTATTCTAAATTAATTCTTTCTCTCTCTTCACTTTTAAAAAAAAAAATTACTTTTTCACCTATTTTTTCATTTTCTCTATTAACACTTTTACTAACTCATATAATTTTACCCTAGAATTTTGTTCCTAACTGTCATGTGAATCTGGTCTGGGACGCTGAGATATGCTACCAGGGACTTCCCCTGTGTTTTGGATAGCACTTACTCTTTTCTATTAAAAAAATTACCATTTAACCAAAGAAATATCTGCAAGATTTTGTCGTAGTCAACCATATGTCCAGTTTTGAAGGTTAGGTTTGTGTTCAAAGAGTCAAAATGATTACGCCTTTACCTAGAAAGACCCGTATACGAAACTAATTAGACACGGTCTAGTGCGATTATGTTTTCAAAAACAGTTTTCTATTTAGTCATGTTAGGCCATAGGTGCTGTCAGCGCCTTTTTAAAAACACGGAGTAAGACGACTATTCAACCTTTAGCTTCATATAAATAATAAGGCATATGTTTTAACTTCAAGTCGTATATCTTAGGTCAGAGGTTGAATATTCTCCGGGTTTTAAGGTGCGTTTGCCCGTAATATTTTAAAAAATATTTCACAACTCTCAATAAAATATTATAATATAATCTCTCATAAAAAAATATAAAAAATTATCTCCCTCTGTTCACTTTTTCGCTAACAGATAAAAACGTCCTGCAACCATACGCTAGTATGCAGAAATAAAAACTGTTTTCAAGAAGCACCAGAATTATACAGGCCTCTTCATTGATATCTTTCCGATTTGGAGACTTGCCCAAAAATAAAACGAAGATGTGTTGTTCAAGCTGGTCTCTGTTCTTCCTCTGCTTCATCCTCTTGCATTCCGTTACTCCGACGGCTGCCGTACAGCTACAAGCTGGACCTTACGTATGCTCCGAAAGTGGTAACTACAGCAGTAATAGTACCTACAGGGCAAACCTCGACAGCGTCCTGGCCTCCATGACCTCCAACACCGAAATCGATTACGGGTTCTACAATTTCTCTGCCGGACAAAATTCTGACAAAGTGAATGCAATTGCACTTTGCAGAGGAGATATTTCAACGGATGAATGTCGTCGTTGTGTCAACGCATCCAGTTATGATCTCGTACAGGTTTGTCCCAACGAGAAGGAGGCAATCATATGGTATTCTACATGTTCTCTACGATACTCGAACAGATCTATACTAGGGGTTATGGAAGATAACCCTTTGATTGTGCTTTATAACATACAAAACGACACAGATGTGAAAGGGTTCAATGAATTGCTTACTATCTTGCTAGAGAGACTAAGCGACGTCGCTGCATCAGGAATTTTTTCTCCTCGCAAGTTTGCCATGGGTAACATGACGGCCCCATACTATCATTATGTATACGCACTTGTGGAGTGCACTCCCGATTTGGATGAGTTGGAATGTAAAAACTGCCTGGCGCGGATTGTGTCGTACATTCCACAGTGTTGTGATGGAAAGCAGGGAGGGAAATATGTAACACCCAGCTGCGATATAAGATTTGAGACGTATGTTTTCACTGACCCTGCAGCGGAGGCACCACAACCATCACAATTCAATGTCACTGATCCTCCGCTGCCACCTACAGAAGGTACGGTACTGATGCCTAAATCCATGCCTCTGTACCTCAGGTGTTTATGGAATCTTGTATGCCATAGGAAGAATTACTCTCCGCTCCTCTCTAAAAGAACCTAATTCAAGGTCTGAAATTTACAAAAATTCAAATTAAGGGTTATGAAGTCTGAAAGAGCAATTAATACACAGGGAACGACTTGCAGAATTTCCAATGAGAAAAATTGGCTCCATGGACTGTCTCAGGCCGCGTTTGTAAATGGTTTTGACGTAACTGAGCAAAATAGGAGAAAATCTTTCAGTCAGAAATATTTTGGGAAGGTATTAATTGTTAGTAGTTAAAAAAAATTGTCGTAAAAATATTTTCAAGTGTTTGGCTGGTAAAAACTCGCATACATACCACCAATTCTCAACTGAAAACAACAGTTGTGAGTCGACCATCTTCGGTTTTGCTTCTTGCAAGCCTCTGGTAACCAACAAACACAAGAAATTAAAAACCACCGGAACACGGTGGAAAAATCATCGCCAAACTCATGCGAACAAATTTGCATCGCATGCGATTGTTTCAATGGTTGTATGTTAATATGTGATGTGTGGCCTATTCGAAACTTGGTGCATCGTTTTTGTTTTCTGTCAAAATTTAGCTTATGATTACATCGTCCACTGCTGGACCACATGTTTGGTTACTATGGATTTCCTAAACAGAGGATATGTATTTCTACCCAAGCTCCTCCGCGACTTCCCATGCTAAGGGAATACTTCTAAATGCTTATTTACATAAAAAGAAAAGGAGAAAAATACAGAATTTGCCCCATTTTGAAGGATTTGTTAGCTTGATCTTTCTGCTTCTTTACAGGCAAGAAGACAAACATAAAAGTAATCGTCATTATCTCAGTAATCATAGGGACGCTGTTTATGGCCATCTCCACCCTCTTATTATGGCGGTGGCTGGCTAAAAGAAAAGGTATAGTATATATGCACATTCCTATTGGTTTAGTTAAAGAAAGGTTGCCGGATTTTTAGTGATAGATTACTTACTGCTATGTATATTCTAACCAGCAGGGAAAAATAAGAAGACGATGTTGTCGTACTTCAGAATAGGGGAAACAAACCAAAAAATTCCTGGTGAAAACGAGGTTGGAGACAAAATCAGCCAAGTTAAACTCCAGGAGCTGCCGGTATTCAGTCTTGAGGAGCTGGCAAGTGCAACAAACAACTTCCATGAATCTAACAAGCTTGGGCAAGGTGGATTTGGTCCAGTATACAGGGTAATAGTTGCTCTTGTAGTGGTATATTGCCTAATAGTTGAACATAGAGACAATGACCATTGACCGTGGGTTGTTTTGTTTGAAGGGAAAATTGTTAGATGGGCAAGAAATTGCAGCAAAGAGACTTGCGAGATCCTCGGGACAAGGGCTACAAGAATTTATGAATGAGGTGGTGGTGATCTCTAAACTCCAACATAGGAATCTTGTTAGGATTCTTGGCTGTTGTGTTGACGGGGAAGAAAAGATGTTGGTCTATGAATACATGCCAAACAAAAGTTTGGATGCATTTCTTTTTGGTTAGTTCGTACTGATGCTCTTTACCAGTATCTTCAAATATTACGATCAAGTAATTTCTACAAGAGACGAGACGGCTGCTATTCTCGGTTATAGTAGTTCTCTAATTAATACATGCTTTCTGATGACTTCACCAAATCAACTTCTCTTTGAGAACATACGTCCACTGACTTTACTAGTTCAGTCTGCACTTCTTTTCCTCATTTGTCTTGTTTAAAATTTATCAGATCCGGTCCAACAAAAACTGCTAGATTGGAGAAAAAGGTTCAACATTATGGAAGGCATTGGTCGAGGTCTACTCTACCTCCATAGGGATTCTAGATTACGGATTATTCATAGAGATCTAAAGCCAAGTAACATCTTGTTGGATGGACAGCTAAATCCGAAAATATCAGATTTTGGAATGGCCAAGATTTTCGGGGGAGATGAAGACCAGGCCAACACTAAAAGGGTTGTCGGAACGTAGTATGTGCCTTTGGTTTGCCAAACTCAATTTCATTTCAGTGCTTTTAGTTGAGATGGTAATAATTTGGGTGACTATTATTGTGTGAATTCAGCGGCTACATGTCCCCTGAATATGCAATGGAAGGTCGATTTTCGGAGAAATCCGATGTGTTCAGCTTTGGAGTGGTGTTACTAGAGATAATTAGTGGAAGGAGAAACACTAGCTTTTACTATGACGAGGATGCTATGAGCCTTTTGGGATTTGTAAGTCTCCCTTATCCCTCATGCTTCAGTTTTGAAAACCTCCTTTGCTTATTTCATCTCACGTTGAGGCTAAGAATTTCAGTCTTGTTTTCATGAGTCCAGGCCTGGAAGATGTGGAATGCAGGCAACATTGTAGCAATAGTAGACCCGATGTTGTGTGAACCATGCTCTGAAAGCGAGATTTTGAGATGCATCCAAGTGGCGTTGCTGTGTGTGCAAGAATTTGCTGAGGATAGGCCTACTGTATCAGTTGTCATATCCATGATCAAAAGTGAGATTATTGATCTGCCGAACCCAAAGCAACCTGCATTCGCTGCAAGGGAAAGTACTGCCCCAGGTAGAGACTCCTCTCAAGGGAATCAAAGAATTTGCTCCATCAACAATGTTACTGTTACTATGGTTGAAGGTCGCTAGCTAGCATGTGTTATTGGAGCTCTGCAGCTCTTTAATTTGCATTTTTTTTGTACTCCCATCTATTCTCATCTTATTCCCCGGCCATAAACGAGGAGAATCTAGGCAGAGCACATGTCGGCCTCCTCTTCAACTTCATACCAAATCTAATCTGTACCCTTTATGAATACTTCTAAAAGGGCAACAGAGAAACTCTATCTGTAGGTCCCGGCTTTTCATCTGTAGAACCCCAATTTGGCTCACACCCGGTTTGCTCTGGAAATACGCTAATTGACAGTTAAATGGTGCATTTTGGAGCTGCACACCTGGCAGCATCAGCTCCAAGGTAATTGGGCGTCTTGGGCGTAACCCAAAATGAAATATTTTGTAATAATTTGTAAAATAATATGTTTAAATATAAAATATTAATAAAATTTAGTTAAAACTTATTCTTCTATATGCAAAATTATTTATCAAAGTTTTTATATTCTAGATTTGTTAATATATCATTTTTAATTGATAATATGACTAATCTATTTAATATTTCTTGCCTCATGATCCATCTTAAGTAAGATTTTATTAATTTTAATTTTGATAAAATTCTTTATGCAGAAGCAAAATATTGTCAATAATATTATATATGCAATATTTGTATTTAGAAAAGTTTCTAATATTTTTATATAGTTTAAGGTTTCAAATGTATATTATTAAAATCTTTTTTAATGCTTTAAATTATGAAAACAAATCTAAACCATCACATCTTCATGTTTTAAAATATTTTCAAGTACAAAAAAATGTTTTTTCAAGTCCTCCTCATCCAATAATTTTAACTTTTTCAAATTAAATAAAAAACTAAAAATAATTTCATAGATGGTAAATTGTTCAAATCTATTTTTAACTGATGAAGTAGTTTGATCTACTATATAATAATAATAATAATAATAATAATAATAATAATAATAATAATAATAATAATAATAATAATTCTACTCATCCTATAATGTCATTATCAATTTTTTCATCAATTATTAGTCTTTCAGAAAATATTATAGATCCTTTTCGTTTTTGAATTAATTGGCCGCTAATTTGAAGAAAACTTTTATAGGATTGATTTTATAAACTTTTCGTTTAAATCAATTGGCAATTAATCTCTTTTAAATAATGAGACTCTATAGAAGTTGATCACATAGGACTTTAATTAAGGATATTTTATAAACAGTCACAAAAAGTGAAGAATTGATTAATAGTACTTCTTTCAATAAATGAAGTTTAATAGGTTTCTTTTTATAATAAAAAATGAACTATAACTCTGTACAAATCAACATAACTTTTAAAATAAATTTTTGAGTCTTCAATATTAAATATTCATTTAATAAGCCTATTTTAAAGCAAATTTCAGATTAGAACTTTCCTATTTTGGAAGCTTAGGGAGCCTCCTAGCTGGAGCCGCTCCTGACAGCTGGTGATGCAGAGAATAGCTAAGAAGGGGAGTATATAGTATATATTGTTACCTACTAGGAATTATTATAGTCAATTAGATCGGAAAAGGGGCTCAGAAGAGCTTTAAAGAAACGATCCCAAACCAACACGGTCCATCAATAGTTTTTTTTTTCTTCGCAACAAGGAATCAATAACATTGAGGGTTAACTCTGTTGAAATACAGAGTCTTGACAAATAACAATATCCTGCGGTACATAAGCCAAAGAAATGTCCCCTAAAACTGCAGTAATTAAACCCCATTTGGCAAGATTGTGAGCCAAAGAGTTGCCTTCACGAGGTGTCCAAGCTATCTTCCACTCACTCCATTGGTCAAGCATCAAACGCATGGTGATAACTTCACCTTTAATACACCAGAGGGGCGTCTCCTCTTTTCGCTGAACTTGATTAATCAGAACCAACGAGTCCCCTTCGATTGTAACAGCAGACTCCTCAGCCGTAGAAGCCAATTCAAAGGCCAATCGGGCAGCAAGTGCTTCCCCTTTTAGAGGATTGGATCCCACCGCTTTTTGCATTCGAATTCTCAAGATCTCGCCCTTACAATTTCTACAAATAGCGGCTGCCCATAATAAATTATTATTAACGCCTGTATCAAAATTAATCTTGATCGAGCTAGGAGTAGGTGGTTGCCACGAGGCTTCTTCCATATTGTCTGGAGAATCCCACGCTCCCTTATGAACCAAAATCTACAATGGATAGATTGAATAGCCAGAAAAATATCCATGTGTTTATTGCCATGAACGAAGCTATTCCAATGCATCCAAATGGTATCCACTGTGAGCACCACAACTAACATGAAGTCCTGCCATCTATCACGATCCTGCACTGGCAGATTGTAAGGATCCAAAATAAAATGCAACCAATGGGGGAACAGGTGATTAGCAAAAGCTTCCGAGTTAAACGGCCAAGGACCGGCCCTCCACAGATGGGTACTATACCAGCAACCAAGAAATAAATGTTCACGAGTCTCTTCATGAGCATTACAAATGGGACATAACATACCAGAAGGGTTCGACATTGTATTCCAAAAATTCATGCGATCACGAAGAGGTAAGGCCTCAGCTGCTAACTTCCAAAAGAGCAACTTCAGCCGGTGTTGCACCTTAAGCCTCCATATACGTTTCCATTCCACGGCAGCAAGTCCACCAACAGTCACAAATCGAGGTTTTTGATCAAGGAGATAAGCAGATTTCACCGTCAGCTTCCCTTGAGGATTATGGACCCACCTGGGTCGATCCACTTGTCCTGACCGACCCAGTTGAATGCTTAAAATAGCTTTAGCCGAAGCTTCATCAAAGATCTCACGAATCAACGAACTTTTCCAGCTCTGCGTGATGGGCTGAATGAGGTCTTGGACCTTGTTTAAACGCCGATCTACCAAAACCCCAAGTTTCAAACGTGGAATGAAGTCTGGGAGATCAGGGACCCAAGGATCACACCACAAAGTGATGGTCACCCCATTTCTAATATCCCAACAAAAACTCGCGGTAATCAGATCTCTTACCTGAAGCAAGCTCTGCCACACCCAAGATGAACCACTATGGGGCTGCACCCGCAGGAAAGGCAATTGGGAACAATATTTGGCTTTCAAAGCCGTGGTCCAAAGACTATTCTGGTCATCGATAAACTGTCAACCCAGTTTTGCAATGAGAGCATGATTTAGATCTTCCATAAGTCGTAAACCAAGACCCCCAATCCTTTGGTCTGCATATTTTGTCCCAACTCAACGGGTGATAATGACGATAGGCCCCATCAAAACCCTACCAAAAAATTTTCAGCCTCACATCGAGTGCTCTAGTAACCGTCTTCGGTAGTAAGAAGATGGACATAAAATAAGAAGGCAGTGCAACAGCTACCGTTTGAATGAGAACTGTTCTACCAGCTTGGGAGAGCGTACGCGCTTTCCAACCTGCGAAGTGCCTATCCACCTTCTCCTTAATAGCCTTACAAGCCTGCATTCTAGAGCGTGGCACACAGAGAGGTAACCCCAGATAAGAACCATCCGTACTAGCAGATTGTACAGGGAGCAACTAAGATATTTCTTCCCGACGAGCTTGTATCAAGTAATGGCTGAAGTGAATGAAGGATTTGTGGGCATTTATAGTTTGTCCGGACCACCTCTCAAACTTCTTTAAACAATGAAGTAAAGAACTTGCTTCTTCGGTATTCGCTCTACAAAAGAGCATAACATCATCAGCAAATAGGAGATTAGAGATAGGAGGTGCGAACTTGGAAATTTTTATGCCATGAAGGGATCCATTTAACTCCTCCTGAAGGATAAGTTGCGAGAGGACCTCTGTGATCATCACAAATAGAAACGGAGATAGTGGATCCCCTTGTCTCAACCCCCGACCCGGTTTGAAAAGTCCAAAAGGAGAGCCGTTTAGAAGTAGAGAAAATGAGACCGTGGAAATACACTGATGGATCCAATGACACCACTTCAGGCTGAAACCAAAACAACTAAGCACCTCCATCAAAAAACACCAATCCACCTTGTCATACGCCTTTTCCATATCAATTTTAATTGCCATCAAGCCTCCCCGCCCAGTTTTCCTTTTCAGCGTCAACATAAACTCTTGAACAAGAATAATGTTGTCTTGGATATGCCTATGGGGAACAAAGGCATTCTGGTAATTGGAAATCAGCTTCGGCATCATCGTTTTTAGACGTGCCGTTAGAATCTTCGATATAACCTTGTATGCCACATTGTAAAGGCTTATGGGACGGTATTGAGTAATTTTCTCTGGGTTGTCAATCTTAGGGATAAGGACTATATGAGTTTGGTTCAACTGTTTCAGCAAATACCCATTTTGAAAAAATCCACGAACCATGCCAATGACATTAGTTTTTACCACTCCCCAGTATTTCTGGTAGAATAAAGCCGTAAATCCATCGGGTCCGGGTGTTTTTTTGGCTCCCAATTCCTTTAACCGCCGCCCATATTTCCTCATCTGTGGTTGGGCCGCATAAATTATGGTTATCCTCGTCGGTAATCACCGAAGGAATGAGACCCTTCAAACCGCAAGGGAATCATGGTTGTTGAGCCATGTACAGGTGCTGAAAGGGTGAATCAACAATTAAACATAAAGACATACGAGTGGTGTGAACGGGTGAGTCTATCTTGTCACGAGTATAATGGAGATAGCAGGTGGGTGTGGGTTTCTCTAACTTTCAAGTAGAAAGTGATTGGCTGCCTAGAAAATATAAATAAGGGAAATTGTCATTTTAGTCCTTGGGTTTTCACCATTTTTACGTTTTAGTCCTTGGGTTTATATTTTTTTACAAAATGGTCCTTCCGTCACTCTGCCTTCCATATGCTTAACGGAGTTTTCTAACACGTCAGCAATTTGAAGCGGTCGATCGCTATATGAACCGGTCGACCGCTCATGTTTTACACATATACCTGGTCGACCGCTACATGGTCTGTTAAGTATATGGAAAAAAGACTGAAGAAATGACCATTTTGTAAAAAAATCTTGTAAAAAAATGTAAACTCAAGGACTAAAATCTGAAAAAATGAAACCCAAGTAAAACGTTAAAGCATGTAAAATTTAAGGACTAAAACGATAATTTCTCTAAAAATAAAGAAAAGGTAGAAAATGATTGGCCAGGACTATGGGCTTCTTTGTCACCATTTTGTATATTTTCTTAGACCATAAGTTAAAGCCAGAACTCAACACACCTTGAACAGATCATACCGTAAAGGACAACATGTTTTTTCTTTGGACAGGACAAAATGTCAAGGATCTGGACAAAAAGAATAAAAAAATTGGAACACGAGGAGCAGTGGGTCCCTTCAGATTCCCTACCTTAATTGGTCCATACTCCATTCCAATCAGGGAATTACAACGGTCCAACTTCGCTCCCCCCTAGGTGACTAAATTATTGTTTCTTTTTTTGTTGGTTCTTTAATTAATTGCAGTCTAGTCTGTTTTCACGTGGGTATATTTCAAAGCATTTCATTACGAAAAAGCAGTTCAAATTCCGCGTTGGGGTCGGGTCCAAACCGTTAAAATTGGTGTTCATTGTTTAATGCAGCCAATCCTGACGCCTGCCGGGACAATCACGACAACTTTTGGAGGATGTTCGGTTAGATCGAATTTTGTGAATTTTTGTGTTTTAAAATTTTTTAGGTGAGGTTAACTTTATTGGTATGCGTGTTGTAGTTATTTGTATGTGGTGTTAAAAATGATGTTTGGTTATAAAAAAATTTGTATTTTGAGAATTTTAAAGAATCCTGAGGATTCAAACAAACCGAACACATCCTTGATTTTAGTGTGTCCAAACTTTAGCAGTTAAACGTTATCAATATTTGATTAAACAAAAAGATTAAGCATTTTATATTAATAGACTTTATCTTTGGTACAATCAATTCAAAGCAAACCATCTGGGACATAGAGATCCTATCTTAAGAGCGATTAGTATGTCAAAACTTTGAGTTCAAAATTGAGATTCCGCTGAAAGCCTGAATCCGTCAACCTGAGAGAAAGATCTCACTAAATCTGCTATGTTCCTGATCCTGAGTTAAAAAAGAGAAGAAAACAAATATCATCTAAGTCCCACAATATTCCCACAATTAACCATCACATCAGGATAAAGAGTAATTTATTGACTAGCACACCATATTCTACCAAAATAGGCTTGAAAAATAATTAGCGCGTGTGGGTTGGAAAATTGGAAGATTCCTATCACAGGGTCCAGAGGCTTTTCGCCGGGGACCATTGGGTCGATTATTTCACTTCATTACCTACTAAGGAATCCAGAAGAGGCAAATCCTTCTTACGGGGATGTTTGTGGAGCTCGTTTATGGTATGTGGGATTGAAAGTTGAAATATTTGGGGCGTTCACCCAACGGATGATCCAAGTCCCATTTGCATTTTGTGGCATGGACGTCTAATACATCGCCAATAAAGCTGGTCAATGAATTTTATGCAATTAGTTTTTCAAGTCTAACTTGTCCGCGGAATCATATTCTGACAATAGCCCAGCTGAAAAGCCTTATACTTGTTTCTTCGATAGCAGACACCATTAACCTTAGTTCTCTAGATCTCTCACCTGCCCATTAATCATCTTCACGAACTGTGAGATGGGCATCACTGGCAGAAACCCAGTTGGTATTTTCCTGTTCTTGTTCTTGTTCATTTGCTACTTCCTGTCATTGTTTTGCCATGCAGCCAACACAATCACAGAAGGCCAACCAATAAGAGACGGCCAAACCGTGATTTCAGAGGGTCAGAACTTCGAACTGGGATTCTTCAGCCCTGCAAATTCATCATCACGATACGTGGGAATATGGTACTACAGCCTTCGAAAAAAGCATTGATTTGGGTTGGAAACAGAGAAAGTCCAATCTCTGATCAATCTGGGGTGTTATGGATTGGGGTTCACTTCATGGAAGTCTGCCAATGATCCTTCACCTGGAAGGTACTCTCTGGGGGTTGATCCTCGTGCCTCGCTGCAGATAGTAATATGGGAAGGAGAGAATAGGCGTTGGAAGCGGGCATTGGGATGGTGGTAGGGTCCCGTTTCCGACCGAAAACGGAAGGGGTTGGCCTACGCTTCGGTTATGCAATGTATGGGGCACAAGGTGCCAAATGGTAAATGAATGGTATGGGGTAATGGAAATGGATGTGTTGGGGGTGGTTGGCCACTTGGTGGTTTTTGGATTGAAGGAAACTCAAGATAGCTTGATATCTTTGGATGCGTGAAGGGGTTGAATGGATGGATGGTCAAGTGTTGCTACCCTCGGGGTACTTGGCTTGCACTGTTGCCACTTGAATGGTTGCCTCGTACGGACTAGGGTGAGCTATGTAGTGTTTAGTGGGTATGGCTAGTGGGTTGGTGTTTGGGTATGATAGGTGGTGTTTGTGGTAGAGGTAGTCATGTGTATGATAGGTGGAGTGTTTAGGTGGTAGTGTTTCGGGATGGTTGTATAGTATATGGGTGGTGGTGTTTGGCTTTGGAAAATGCTAAGGCAAATGCTAAGTATGGATGGCGATGAAAATCGAACAAGCGTTGAGCTAGAAAGCTACGAACACTTGGGGGATTGTGAGTGCTAGATATTTGCGCTTGAACACTAGCTTTGAGCAGCTAGGCTCAAGGACAATAGCAAGTTTGAGAGTCAACCTCGAATAGTTGCCTCAAGCTCACGGGGGTTGGATATTTGCGCTTGAACACTAGCTACGAGCGGCTAGGCTCAAGAACAATAGCGAGTTTGAGAATCAACCTCGAACAGTTGCCTCAAACTCACAGGGCACGACGCTAAACTATTTCAGGATCGGTTTAGACATCGCTTTTGTGCTTCCTTAGTTCCCACGGGATAAGAAAAGACACGGTTTTTGAGCAACAGCTCTGCGACTACTCTTCATTGATTTTCTGCATGAAAATGAAAGATACAAGCTACTCTTATTTATACTAGATGTCTAGTAGCTAGAAACGATCCTATCTGGCCATGTGATCATCTCAGGTGGTCATGTGTGATTCCTACAAGATATTCCCCGACAGATTCCCTTGTCCTTTTGCTGGGTGGCGGCTCCTCCATGATTTTTGGAAAAAGTACCTTAGGTGGCTAAAGGACATAACCACTAAGATTCCTTTTCCTTGTCTTTTTCCTAAAGTATAAGAAAAATACATGGTCCCCCCCTTAGTTGGTAAAGGTACAAAGATTCCCCTCCTTAGGTGGCAAAAGTACATGGTCCCCCTCTAGGTGGCACATGTTTTTAATCCACTAATCATGATAATGGGGCATGTGGCATGCTCCTACGATGTCACCTCGTATTCCAGAACCTTCCAGAACATTGATGAAGATGCTTCCACAATCATTGTCCTGAGTCAATCCTGGGTTGCCACGTGCCATCTCTGTCAGCCTCGGGAATTTCCTCTGGATTGCTTCTGGGCCCTCTATCTCCATGCCCAGCTGGCGATCCCTCTTGTGGCTTCTTGTTCCTCCTTCTGGCTCAAATTGCCCCTCTTCAGCACATGGGAGACAATGAGCTGTTAATGATGCCGCGTGCGTGCAGCTCCCTTGCAAGGCAGCAGCCGTGAGCACAAGGCACTGGCGATGAGTTGGTGCCGCGCGCGCGTGGCCTACCCGCAGGGTTGAAGTCGCGCTCACCAAGTCTGTGCTACTTGTTGGTGCTGCATGCGCTGGACCTCTTGGCGTGGCTTGCATCTCGCGCGCTTGGCATTGAGCTTGGGCTGATGCTTTGCGCGCATGGTGAGGGCTGAGCGTAGGGGTCGTGCTGGCATGAATTAGGCTGTATGCTCGAGTAGTGCGCACATGGCCCTAATTGGGATTGAGAGTCCTGTGCATGCGGTAACCTCCTGATGTGGCTGCTGCAAGTGTTGGGCTATCTCCAATTGCGAGTGTGAGGCTGTTCTGTGAAGCGGCTTGTGCACGCCATTGGCGATAGGCCTCTCTTTGGTGCTTCATAGTGCTGATGAGATGTGCTCGGTAGGCTGTGGCATTCTGCTTCCTTCCTTCCTTGTTGCCTTGACTTGCGGACTCCTCATGGCTTGGCCCTCCTTCCTTGTCCTTGGAAAGACTCATGTGCCCTCCCATGGTACTTTGGAGCCTTTGCCAAGCTCGAAATGTTAGGACATCTGCCAGGTCAGTATCAGATGGACGAACCTTTTCAGGCGTTCCGAATATGACAGGCAACTACTTGTATGGTTTTGGACTTTCTGATCTTGAGAATGGAAGTAGATATTTTACTTATAACCCTGTCGAACGCTGCAGATAAATTGAGGTTTCGGATTCGTTGGGAATGAAGAGAAATTGAGGTTGCAAAAGGATACGGGGAACTGGAGTGTCATATAATCCCAGCCAGCTAATCAATGCGAGCTTTATAACAAGTGCGGTGATTTTGCGGTTTGTAGTGCATCGGATTCAGCTATGTGCAGTTGTATGAAGGGGTTTGTTCCAAAGAACACAGATCAATGGAACAAGGGGAACTGGTCAGGTGGGTGTATGAGGAGTACTCAATTGCAGTGTCAAAGGAATGTTAGTAATATAGCAGAGGAAACGGATGGGTTCTTTGATTTAATGTGCATGAAGTTGCCAGATTTTCCGGATCCGGTGAGACTTGTGAGGGCATGTGTCTGCAGAATTGTTCTTGTATTGCATATGCAGAAGTTAATGGGATTGGATGCATGATATGGAAGAGGGACTTGATCGATGTTCAGCATTTTGCAAAAGGTGGGAATAAGCTGCGTATCCGTCTTGCGCATTCCGAACTAGCCTAACTAGGTATGGTTCAACTTATTTGTTGTTGTCATAGTTCTTGAGTTATAAGCTCATCATAATCATTCAGAGTTTTCTGTACTCTTACTCCTCGAAATTTTCCCAGTTGTCCGAAATTTTATTTCCATCAGCTAGCACGTCTATATTTATTTCCAGAGACCATTGTATCGTCAGTTTACTGCTCTTGCTTTGTATGCTTGTTTTTAACTATAATACACTACGTTGAATCTCTATCTGCCTAGATCTGTAGTTGAGATTCTTCTTGGGCCATTCCCATAATTCTGTGTGTGTTCTAGCCCTTCAGCAAGTGAGTGTTTATTTTGCTGTCCTCTACCAATATTGAGGGACAGAAGGGGGATCAAACCATCGCCAGATTTTTTCTTTTGTGTCCATTTCAAAGTTTTCAATGTGAAGAACATGATGCAGGACTAGGCTAGCATGGAAAATCAGTGAGATGATTGTGTACTAGAACTCTGCTGTGATGCCAATTAGTTAGCTGATAATAAGAAACAAGTTATGAAAACACAAGACCATAAAGCAAAATCAGGGGAGGATTTTTATGTGGTCTAGCATAGTTTATATGTTGATTCATGAGCCAATTAGGGAGGCTTTCATATCTTATTTCTAAGTAGACCCAATTTAACTATTCAATTCAAACTGGTTTTTCTTTTATTCCATTTGGTTTCCTTGAAGATATGTATGTGGTGACGTATAACATATACCGACCTTCGCAACAATTTACATTTGGTATTGTTGTCTGCTGATATAAATAGGTGGGGATAGCAAATTATCCACCCTTGCAGTCGTAATAATAGCTGTAGCAGTAGTACTCCTAGGAGTATTCGTATTCCTGGTATGGAGGTTCAGAACAAAGCTGAAAGGTAATATTTAATTTCCCATTAGATTAAGGAAAATATCATTTCTTTATGATATTAACTTGACAATTTTTTCTTTGTTTCACTTTTTAGTTTTGCCCACAGTTTCATCCATTTCTTGTTGCAGGTACAAGCACGACAAACCAATTTTGAAGCAAGCAAAAGTAGAGAATTCTCTACAGATCTTTCATGGTCAGTTGAACTTGCCATTGAAGGAAATGAAACAAGTAGGCCAGAATTAGCGTTGTTCAATTTCAATTGTGTAGTAATTGCTACGAACAACTTTTCCGAAGACAACAAGCTTGGGGAAGGGGAATTTGGTTCCGTCTATAAGGTGAATATTCATGTAAACACTTATGCTAAAACTTAGAAAGAAGCTAAAGCTATACTAAAGATATATCTATTTTCCGCTGCCAGGGGAGGTTTCCTGGGGGACATGAAATAGCTGTAAAGAGGCTCTCAAGAAGATCCGGTCAAGGTTCGGAGGAGTTTAAGAATGAGATTATACTGATTGCCAAATTACAACATAGAAATCTTGTCAGACAGTTAGGCTGCTGTATTCAAGGGGAAGAAAAAATGCTGCTTTATGAATACATGCCAAACAAAAGCTTGGATGACTTTCTTTTTGGTAATATTTCTTTTCCCTATCTATGCTTTGTAAGGTGCTACTATAAACCTCGGAGAAGTATGCAAAAAAATTACAAAGCTTGTCACAACAAGGAGTTCTTTCCATAATTTTTGCATTTTCTACTGAAACATAATCACAGACCCGAGCAGACAAGCACTGCTAGATCGGAGGAAACGTTTCACAATTATTGAAGGAATTGCAAGAGGACTCCTTTATCTCCATCGAGATTCGAGGCTAAGAATAATTCATCGTGATCTAAAGCCAAGCAACACTCTGTTGGATGAAGACATGAACCCCAAGATATCAGACTTTGGTATGGCCAGAATATTTGGGGGTAACCAGCATGAAGCCAATACAAACCGAGTTGTTGGCACTTAGTAAGTATAGCATGTATATGCAAAATGATCACCTCTCATCCCTTCTCAAGAACTTTATTAATCTGGATAGTAATTAAGATGTAATTACAAAATAAATTTTATATCCAACCACATGAGATTATTGAATGTAAAAAAAAAGAGCAAAATTTTAAGTGCGTTTGGATAATGTTTTTTAAAACAATTTTATATTTTTTGTTTTAGGCGCATAGGTGTTGTGTCTGATGTCAGCTAGAAGATTAAAACTGCGCGTTACACCTTATGTTACAATTCAATTGATAGTTTCAGACCTGATGTGTTACGATTAGTGGTATGAGATGCAAATTGTAAAAGGTTCTATTGTTGAAGCGTGCAAAGTGTATTTTTATAAGTTGTAGTATTAATACAACTCAAAAGGAAGAGTAAATTGAGTTTTTATATGTTTTTAGATAATTTAAAAGATTTTGAATTTGTATTTGATAGAAATCAATGTAATACTTATCTTAGCATATGGAATATGTACTAATAATAAAATGAAAATATAAATGTTAAATGTAAGGACAAGAATTAAAGAAAATCAAATACACAATTTTTAGGTTGTAACACAGCTTACCTCCACCACTTAAACTTCTTTTTAAGCTGTCTAGTGATTTTCTAATGACATAATTGCTCCTACAACCCCCCTAAAGTAACTAAATGTTGCAATTAGGCACCTGCGTCAATTTTCTATCAATTCCGTTAACAGCAATTGCTGACTCAGATTTTAAAGCCAGTCACAGCTAATTAAAAGCTGACATCTGTCCACTTAAAACCCAGCTGCCACCTGTGCGCCATGTGTCTACCACCAAAAAAAAAACCACTGAGCCCACAGACGCAATTTTGTTCCCTTGCCCCTCTTCTGCCATCCCCTGCAAACCGCCCGTCCAAGAATCGGTACTAGCCCACAGGCGGATCCAGGGGGGTGCGGCCCTGGGCGGCCGCCCCCCATTGGATCTGCCAAAAAAATTTATTATATGTAAAAAAAAAAATTTATTTTATTTTTTATTATAAGTTGGTATGGGCCTATGGGAGCCCGATCCCTATAGGCCCAGGCCAACCTTAGTTTTAAGCTTGCAGGGCCTGATTTTAAGTGTGTATTGATTGCCTCTACTTTCAGTAGCCTTGGCCGGTTAAAGGTGACAAAGAAATCGTCAGATGGTTTTTACTTGGCAAATGCGGACCTCCTTTTACGTGGACCTGGACCACCTGGTGCTAGAGAAATCAAGTCTTTTGGGTTTTATTTTTCCTGGAAATGAGTATACGTGTATCTTAGTTATACATGCTGTCTCTTTATTACTTCTTTCTTTTAGTTTTTAAAGTATATTTTTTTTGGAGTGAAAGATTTGACAATTTGATATTTGCATCTTAACTGAACATTGTGAGGCAACTAGTGCTTTTATCAAACCTAATTATTGTATTTGCAATTGAATACTAACGATGGTAAATCCCCTGGTAGCCTATAGGACACTAGCAATTTATTGAACAATTTGGGCAATTTATAGTTAACAACAAATTCTCCATACTATTATAGGAATTATAATGCAATACTTTTCAGTTATTTTTGTCCATACTATTTTTGTAGTACTTGATACTGAAAATTCTAGTGTATATCCCCTTTGACTCTCAACTCTCTCAATCTCATTATTTAGATTTTTGACGGTTTCAATTTTTGTAGGATACTCGAGATTTTATACTTGAAAATTGTTGGACCTTCGACCCCTAGTATGTCCCTCTATCCAAGATTCTCTCTCTACAATTCAGTAGAAAAATTCATTTATTTAGTATGCTAAAAATGTTTTACGGTTTGAAATTTTGTGAGTTGTGAAATTGTTGGAGGATGAGATTGAATTGGTTTGGATATCTTAGGGCTATAGAGGTTTCTACCTAAAAATTTTTAATTTTTTTAATTTTTTTGAAAATAAATAGAAATCCACTCATATTTTTGGGTCCCGAATAAATTATTTAGCTGGTTTTTGTTTGTTTAGGATTTTTCATGCCCTTAAATTTCTGTGGAGTTCCTGCTGCTCAAACTATCATTTTCTGATATATATATATATATAAATGCAAATTAGTAGGATCTAATTGCCACTTTCAATATTAGCAAATAGTAAGTACTTATATTTTAAAATTTTTAAAGCTTTTTAATCCTTAATTTTCGATATTTTAACTAAGACATTTTTTAGATTACGTTGGAAATTTTTTTTTTTGTCATTTCGCCTTATGTATTCGACCCCCTTCAAATTGGATTCTGGATTCGCTACTGTACTAGCCCCTCCTCTGCATTGCTAACATCGACGCCACTTTTTGCCATCTGTCCAGGGATTCCTTATTGTACACCGCCACTATTTCGTGCTCTTACTGCCGTCGAGAAGCCAACTCGCGTTCGAAATGTAAGATGCAAGGGACAGAATTTCTATTTCCCACTACCTCGTGCTATCATGTAAATTACAATACCGTACCAGCAAAATTTGAACCCCTTTGGAATTCTGTGATTATTCTTCAATAATTTTGCGATGGTTAATATAAAAGATGGCTCTATTTTGAATTAGGGAAAGAGGAAAGACAGAGCAAGAGGGAGAGAATGGGGGGAGAAGAAAAATGTGGAGTGGTTGTGAAGGTTTCAAAGCAAAAATATCAATATTAAATCAAGAAGCATTTCGAAGAAATCAGAATACCTTTTCGTGCAGACGCATACCCGTGACTAGAAAAGACCCAACTTTTCCAAAATAAAAGAAAATGTCCCAAAACAAATTAAAAAAAGGAAAGTAATTTAAGTTGCTCCACTCTGGAACCGTAGAACCACTACAAAGATCTGAATCCAGTGGACTTCCAAGGAAAACAAACAGAGAAATGCGCAAGGAGGAGGCAAAATGGAAAAGAATCGTTCTTTGTGTGATTGGGAAGGAGAGGATAATTTGGGAACTCTAGGTTCAATGTTTGCAAATAAGAGAAAATGGAGAAGAATCTGCGTGCGTGATTGGAAGAAGATGAGAAAAAAATAATGTGTTTTTAGTTTGAAGGTTTGGTGAGGTGGCAGACAGGTGGCGCAGATGTGACAGGTGAGTTTTAAGTGGACAAGTGTCATATTTTGATTGATTATGACGTAAATTTTAAATCTTTGTCAACAATTGTTGTTAACAAAGTTGAGTGGAAGTGGATGGAGGGACCTCTTGACTTAAAGACTACCTCAGGGGCTTAATTGTTGAAAACGTTACCTCGATAGCTTATTTGCAATATTTTGTTATCTCAGGAGCGTGCAATTAAGCCTTTCCAAATAGCATACACTAACTTCCAGGTGTGAGAGAACATTATTTACATGCTCAATACTCACAACTCAACCAAGATAGAAATATCACCTCTCTAAGCTTCAAACAGGATTTGAATAACAATTCTCTCTAAAGTCTTTCTTTTGATTAACAACCATCAACGAAAGAACCCAAGAGAGTCATTCTATCTCAATTATAACAAAGTGCTGAATGGTTTCGTAACAACAAATCTCTCTTAATAAAATAAATAATAAAATGAAAGATATTATCTCTTTAATTCACGCAATAACAAAGATACGAGAGTGAGTTCTTGTGTGGATGCTAGTATGCTACCAGAAATTTAGTTTTGATAGATGAGTTGACAGGCATATGAGTTAAACACGCGCAAGTCGCTGGTCCATTTGACCTCTTGAGGCGACATTGCTAATAAGGAAGGTTGTGTTATTTTTTGGGTGACAAGGATGCCCTCTAAGGATGGAAATTTACTCTTAGAAGTGCAATGGAAGTTGGGATACAATGGAGCCAAGTTGAATGGTATATAGGCAGTGACGGAATCAAGTCGAGACGAATAGGGACTATCGTCCTAGTAGGTTCTGCCAAAATGTTTGATTTTTTTTTTTAAAATGTGTTTTGCCCATGCCCGCTCCCCTTAGCCTGCCCCCTGGCCCGCTGAGCCCAGCCGGCAAAAAAAACTTTAATTACCCAAAAAGGTACTCAAAAATCTCAAAGTTGAGGTAGTGGACATTGCAAGATTTTGTTTGCGGAGGAGCATGAGAGGAGTGTCAGGAATGAAGGAGGGCTGGTACGTGCTGCTGAAGGAGTGTATGAGATCGACTTGGTTTCTTATGCTTCAGCCTTCGCTCAGAGGCTCAGGACGAAGATTGAGCAGAAGAGAATTGAGCTTGGCAACTAGGTCGATCAGGAACCTAAAACCCAGACTTGCAGCTTCCCATGGTTTCTTATCCAAGAACTTACGGTGATTTACTTCAATTTTTTTTTTTTCAAAAGCTACTCACAACCGACGTCTAAAAAGTAGGTAAAAAAATAGAGCAAAATAGCAGAAGAAGACAAATTTAACGGATCTTAATAATCTTAAAAAGTGTCAAGAAATTGCTCATTGAAAAAAAAGGATGGTTTCAGTTATTATGATTATATATTCCTGCTCTTAATCATTATTGTATGAAAAGTTTTCATACAGAAACCCAATTAAGGAACTGGCCCTTTCTTTGATTAAATCAAGTCAATTTGATAATTAGGTTTTTTATGGGATTTGTTAATTTATTGAACTGTGAAAAGGTAATTGAGTTTGTGTGAAAAAAATGTTGGAATTGGTATGAAATTTTTCAAATTTTGATATTTGATAGTTAAAATTTTGACTTCTTAAAATAATTTTATCTAATTCCAAACATCGTGTCCATGCAATCAATTATAGAACGTTCGTACTGTTAGAGATAATATCATAATCAAATCTTAAAGATTTGATATGATATTATGGTTATCACAATATCAAAAATTTGATATTGTTACGAAGATTCAAATTCAAATATAGAGATTCAAATTTAAATATAGGATATTTACAGTCATAGAAGACTTTCACAGTGGATGTATGTCTTCTAGACCGAACCACTTAAAATTTTGTCTCTTGTTACTATTTCTCTCCCCTTGGCGGCGTGTGAAGGCATTGGCAGGGAGTGCAGCCCGATGCTTCGATGAAGATGAGATTGGTTAGGAGGAATTTGAATGATATGCTTGTCGTTGACACATCAAGTATATATCTACAAATATATCTGGCCTACTTTGTCCAATTTTTTAATTGAATGGCTGAGATCACGGTTAGATATAATATCATAATCCAATCTTAAAGATTTAATATGATATTATGGTTATCACAATATCAAAATTATGAAGATTCAAATTCAAATGTAGAGATTCAAATTTAAATATAGAATATTCTCCTAATATACTTTGTATTATCTCTATAAATAGAGATCTTCAATTGTAATCTGTATGGACTCATAATACAAAATACAGTCATAGAGAACTTTCACAGTGGATGTATATCTTCTAGACTGAACCTTTTAAAGTCTCTTGTAACCATTTCTCTCTGATGTTCACTATAACCTTTTTTTTCTTTCACTTTATACCACCTTTTTAAACATGCGTTCTGAGAAAAAAATTTTGAGAGAATCCGTTCATCTTTTATTCAAAAGAATTCCTTCGTCATGTAATTGTGGGAATTTCCGGGTACAATTGGAAGAAAAATATATATTAGAAATTAACAATAAATTCTTCAGTATTAAGTGTTTAATAAATTTCTGTATATATTTTGAATTCTAAATGCTACAGTGCCATATTAATCTCAAGGGATGAGTTGATCCTGCATTTCATTTGTTTATGCTTACCTCCTAAATGACTGGAACCTACGACGAGGATCATGTAAACGAGAAGTTGCCTGTTCCCATTTGACTAGTTGAGATGTTGACACCGGTAATAAATATGGGCGCTACATATGTTGGCGATACAGTGGGACCAATGGAAAGTTCTAGGCAAGGAAAGAAAAGAACCAAAGGAAACGGGAAGAGACAAAGGAAGAAGCCTCCTTGTCCAAAAACGAACTGACTTCCTTGGATTCGATAGATATGCCTTTGGAGAACCACTTTCCTAGAAAACTCCCTGTATACTTGTTCGACATATGGTCCCGGGCCATGAAAGGAACTTCCCCGTACACATTTGTAGTCAGAGGCCAAGTCAAATTCGGATTTCGTGCATAAATAAGTCGAGGACCAAAATGATGTTCACAATGGACTTAAATTAATGAATTAATAAAAATCTTAACTTAATTAATCAAAAGGGCTCATGATTATCATAAAAAAGTGTTCTTGTTAAGTTTTTTTTTTCAAAGCATCAAGATCATTCATGCTACCACTTTAAAACGTTATTACAATCATGGGACAATCTCCACATACAACAAAGTTAATCTACGACCATGCTCTTCAAAACGGGAATAGCCTCATTTAATGAAAACAGAGGCGGCTCAACGTACAAAATGGTGCAATTGATTGGACAACTGTCATGTGCCCGATTGTTTGTTGTGTGTTGTTTATACGAGACTTTGTTAATATTAATAGGTGGACTATGAGAAGAAATTTGTAGAATTTTGATAAGATTATGAATATTTAGGTGAGGTTAAAGTTGTATTGACATGCGTGCATAAATTGTTAAAAAAGATTGATTTTTGTAGAAAATGTAATAAAGTGTTGTATTGAAATACGTATATTTTATAATGTTTAACATGTAAATATAAAAGTAAGATGCAAATCCTAAAAAAAAATACTCAACCAAACATGCACTATGGGTTTGATATTCAAATTTAAGAAGATAGGTTATAGCAACCCTTCCGGATGCTATAGGCTTTTGCTGCAAAAGCCTATAGCATGCTGCAATCTTCCTGTCGATATTCCACTCGTCTGCTTGGGGTAGTTCTGGATGGCATTTATGACAGTTTCCGAGTCTCCCTCCAAAGTGTACTTCCTAAACCCCAATTTGGCACCTTCGAACTGATTAACTACAGCAATTTTTTGCACAACTGTATTAAGAACTACTCCTCTTTCTTTCTTTCTAACTGTATTAAGAACTACTCTTTCTTTTTCCCCCTTTTAATTGTGAATAAGAGCTGATTTTACCGCAAATTTCTTTTTGAACAAACCGATTTAGACCCAAATGTGCGGAAAATACCTAGAGGAAGGGTGAATAGGTATACTAAAAATTTTATCCAACAACAATTTTCTTTTTCAAATCACAACCTATTCTCTGAAATATAAACTCAATCAATCTTTAACAAGGTTCTACTATCTTATTACAAATCAGATATGCACAAAGAATAGATATACAGTAGATACACAAATCTGAAAAACAGAGACAACAGAAGAATCTTCAAGTGACTCCGAAGTAACTACACTTGACAGAACCCAGATTTTTCAGATTAACTTTATACAATCGAATCACAGACAATTGCTTATCTAAACCTTGAACCAGAAAATCACAAGGAATTCTTACCAACCGAATCAGTGAGGATATCTACCAAATATCACAGTGGAATACTCACAACACAAAGAAACAATTGGTTAGTAAAATAGCAATTAATCAAAGCAAGAAACAATAATAAACAAGTAACACCGGAAATGGTTACGAAGAGAAACTCCCTAAGGAACGTCCTTAAGGAGAAAAACTCTCCGGGCCCGTAGGCCGTTCGAATCCACTAGCTTCCAAAGGTTACAAGGTGATCTATTGAAGACTAACCTAGCCTAATCAATAACCCTTGAATCAAACTCGGTTTACCAAACCGAATCACCAACCGAACATAGAACTTCTATGTTCAACATGGAAGCCACGATCTCGAAACGACAATAGATCTTCAAGCACAAACCTTGTGTAATCTAGGGCCAAGGCTGAAACCTTCAGCCTCACTGATTCAGAACCTCTGAATCTCCGATCTTCACAAAATCGAATTTGGGGGAAAAACTCCGGTGATCATTAACTTCTTCATCTTCCAATCAATCAACACACCAAGCTCTTCACGTAATCAGATCTCCATCATCATGTGGGAGGCATTTCAGATCAGCACACAGAATCTACAAATCTTGAAGTTTCACCGAATCTTGGAAGCAAGAAATCTGAATACACTCGTAAAACTAAAACTACACTCTGTTATACGAACTGCTTGTATACCCGTGAGATGCAGATCCCCTTTTAGCTTTATTTCTCAAGTCTTCTAGATGCATAGGAAAAGTCCAGATTGCCCTTAATAAGGCTTTCTTTATAACCCACGGTGCAACACACCAATTCCCATTTCTAGAAGCAACCGAAAAAGACTAAAGGGCCCCTAAAAGCAAATGTCACGTGTTGCCAATTTTGCTGCAACACTTTTGATTCGCCACATCCACATTTACTTTGACAGGATCTTGTGGGGGCCGTTGCCAACTCCTTGTTAACATGATTGTTGATTAATTAACAGGTTAGAATTGTATAAAATAAGGTAATTACTTTTAGCCCAAAATGTCGATCTATAAGAAACTTAGCACAAAATATACAAGTTAAACCCACAAACATCGGGGGCAAAAAGAAAAGAGAGGGAACATTTTCCGTGAATCACTCCTATAATATAATAGGAAACACCATACCAGTACTTACACCTGTATCTGTATGGCTACCGTCCTCTTCGAAGTGAAGGATTTTTGCAAAGAGACCTTGAGCCTTCCCCTGGGGTCATGAACATGTGCGTTTGTGGACTTGTCCGTTATTCACCTCATCTTATGGGCTCACGGTCACTGCCCCATTTGGTACCACCATCGTTCACCTTGTCGAGCGCTGTAGCCTTATGCCATGTTCATGTCCATGCCCAATATCAACGCAGATATTCTTACCTGGATCCATATAATCACTCTTTTAAGTAGTAAACAAACTGAGAGAAGTAACATTGTTAGCATGACTTAAATATGATACAATTGCAAGACAGATATCTCCATAAAAACAAAAAGGAGAAAAAGAAAAACGGATATCTAGCCATAGAGGTCGCAAATGTCATGCCCCAAACATGTTCAGGTTTGACAATTCAAGGGACCCAAATGTTGACATTCACATATTACAAGTGGTAGTCCAAATGGGTAGCTTTGAAATTTCATTTCAAGGGATGGGAAGTCTAATAGGCATCACGGTTTTGCTAGAATATCAGCCCAGTAAAAGTAGGAAGATAAGAAGCAATCAATAATTTAATGCTTCTGGCATAAAAAATCTTCGTTCTCAAAACGAAGCGCTGAACTAGTTATGGCGCTTGTTCGAGAAACCAACTGGCCAGCTCTCCTTGTCTTGCTATCTTGCTTTTGTTTAGAGTTTTGTTCCGCCGCGGACACCATCACCGCAGCTAAATTCATCAAAGACGGTGAAACCATAATCTCCGACGGCGGTAAATTCAAACTGGGCTTTTTCAGCCCTGCAAATTCTACCTATCGCTATGTTGGAATATGGTATGCTAAAATTCCGATCTCCACTTTCGTATGGGTTGCAAACAGAAACAACCCCCTCAAGAATTCATCTGGGATTCTTACTATATCCGAAGACGGCAATCTAGTGGTATTAGATTCCCGAAAGGGGACTCTTTGGACATCAAACGTGACGAATTCTGTTAGCAATTCAAGTGCCCAGCTTTTAGATTCTGGGAACCTTGTCTTGAAAGAAAACACCACCGGAAAAGACATGTGGGAGAGTTTCCAGCATCCTTCTGATACGTTCTTGCCAAAGTTGAAAATAAGTACTAACGTAAAAACGGGTAAGAAAGTGCAGCTGACATCATGGAAGAGCCCGTCTGATCCATCCATGGGAACCTTCTCTGCTGGTATTGACTTTCATAGTCTTCCTGAATTCTTCATTTGGAATGGCAGTAGCCCATATTGGCGCAGTGGTCCATGGAACAGTCAGACCTTTATTGGAATACCAAACATGAATTCTGTATATCTAGATGGATTCGCTCTTGTAGATGATAAAGAAGGAACATACTATTTAGATTTTGCTTTCTCGAACGACTCTGTCATATCAAATTTTGTCTTGAAATCACAAGGAAATATAGTGGAACAATATTATAATGGGGAGAATTGGGAGGTCGGGTGGTCATCTCTGGAGTCCGAATGCGATGTTTATGGCAAGTGTGGGGCATTTGGAAGCTGTAACTCGCAGAATTCACCAACTTGTAGCTGTTTACGGGGATTTGAGCCAAAGAATATTGAAGAATGGAACAGAGAAAATTGGACTAGCGGATGTGTGAGGAGGACACCATTGCAGTGCCAGAGAGTGAAAACTGGTGGAGAAGGCAAACAAGATGGGTTTTTGAAGCTGAAGACGATGAAAGTCCCAGCCTTCGCAGATTGGTCGTCTGCATTTGAAGATAAATGCAGAACCCAGTGTTTGGAGAATTGTTTGTGTCTAGCTTATGCATATGATTCTGGCATTGGTTGCATGTCGTGGACGGGAAACTTAACTGACCTACAAAAATTCTCCAGTGGCGGAGTTGATTTTTATGTGCGTGTGGCCTATTCAGAACTTGGTGGGTGGTTTTTGATCTCTACCGAAATTTTTCTAAAGCACATAGATTGTAGCCTATTTAGGGTGAATTGGTCTGATGTCTTCTCTGATGTACAGATAAAGAGGGACATGTCAAATTAGTTGTCACACTTACAGTGACCATAGGGACAATGTTCTTGGCCATCTGCTCTTACTTATTATGGCGTGGGATGGCTAAACGAGAAGGTAGAGTATGCATTTTCTATTAGCTCTGTCAACTAAATGTCACATGTTTTACAGGGAGATTACTAACTAGTATAGTCAAAATCCAGCGAGTAAAAAGGAAAAGGAGATGCCATTGTTCAACAAAAGCCAAGAGTATCCAAACTTTCTTGATGAGAAGAATCTTGGAGACAACATCAGCCATGTTAAACTCGAGGAGCTACCGGTATTCAGACTCGCGGAGCTGGCAAGTGCAACGAACAACTTCCATCACTCTAACAAACTTGGGCAGGGTGGATTTGGTCCCGTATACAGGGTGGGTAATAGTTGCTCTAGTACAGAGTTATTGCCTAGTAATTTGGGTCCTTATACAATGGGTTGTTTTTGTTTGTAGGGGAAATTATTAGATGGACGAGAAATTGCAGTGAAAAGGCTTGCGCAGACCTCTGGACAAGGGCTGAGAGAATTTATGAACGAGGTGGTGGTGATTTCTAAACTCCAGCACCGTAATCTTGTTAGACTTCTTGGCTGCTGTGTTGAAGGAGAAGAAAAGATGTTGATCTACGAATACATGCCAAACAAAAGTTTGGATGCGTTTCTGTTTGGTTAGTTCATTCTCTTACCCTTTGTTAGTCTCTTTACTCTTGACACATTGCCATCAAGACGCAATGGGCCGAGGTTCAATTGGTCGTGGTACTAATTTTAACGTCTGTTTTCCCAAATTGCATAATTCCAAGCCACAAGTCTAATCTTCCCTTTTCTCTTGTTATATGTTTTGATTTTATGCATTAGATCCAAACAAAAAAAAGCCGCTAGATTGGAGACAACGCTTCAAGATTATTGAAGGAATCGATCGAGGTCTAGTTTATCTTCATAGGGATTCCAGATTAAGGATTATCCATAGAGATCTTAAGGCAAGTAACATCTTGTTGGATGAAGAGTTGAATCCAAAGATATCAGATTTTGGGATGGCGAGGATTTTTGGAGGCAATGAAGACCAGGCCAATACAAAAAGAGTCGTGGGAACATAGTAAGTACATATGGTTTATTCAACTCAGTCCGATGCAAATACCTACTAGTTGCGACAGTAAGATTTGTATGTGTTTTTAATGTTAATTCAGCGGCTATATGTCCCCTGAGTACGCCATGGAAGGACGGTTCTCGGAAAAATCCGATGTCTTCAGCTTAGGAGTATTGTTTCTAGAGATGATTAGTGGCCGAAGAAACACTAGCTTTTACCAGGATGAGCAGACCATTAGCCTTTTAGCATTTGTAAGTCTTCCTCATCTCCTTGCCTCATTTCATAGTACACTGTTGAGCCCAAAATGATCACACGCTTAAATATTTGAATTACATGGCGTTATAATGTGTAATATCAAAATCTCAAGAATTTAAATATTTTTGAAATGTCTCCAGGCATGGAGAATGTGGAATGCGGGCAATATTACAACCTTAATAGAACCAGCGATTCGTGGAGAATGCTATGAAATGGAGATTTTGAGATGTATACATGTGGCGTTGTTATGTGTGCAAGAATTTGCTGAGGACAGGCCTACTGTCTCTACCGTTATTTCCATGCTTAAGAGTGAGATTGTTGATCTGCCTCCTCCAAAGCAACCTGCATTTACTGCAAGGCAGTTTGCCCCAGAGGCAGAGTCCGCGGAATGCAACCAAAGGATATGCTCTGTTAACCAAGTTACTGTTACAACAGTTCAAGGTCGATAGCTAGCATGTGGTCTTGATATCATCACTACTGATTAATAATGTTTAGCTCTTCTAGCAGATTGTCAAAATATTTGCCAAAAGGATATTTTGAAGGGGTTGTGGTCTATATGAACGCACCACTACTTCAACCTCCATTTAATTTTGACTAGTATTGAAAGTACTTCTTCCAAGTCAAAACTTTGCTTTAGCATCTTGGTACGTCTTTACATGCTAAATTTCAGCATTCTGTAAAGCCTTCCCCCTGTCTACCAATATGATTTAAGTAGTAGTAACCTTAATAGAGCCGGCGATCCGTGAAGAATGCTTTGAAATGGAGATTTTGAGATGTATACATGTGGTGTTGTTATGTGTGCAAGAATTTTCTGAGGACAGGCCTACTGTCTCTACTGTTATTTTCGTGCTTAAGAGTGAGATAGTTGATCTGCCGCACCCAAAGGAACCTGCATTCACTGCAAGGAAAAGTACTGCCCCAGGTAGAGACTCCACCTCAAGGGAGTTAAAGAATTTGCTCCATCAACAATGTTACTTGTGGGACACGGTTTAGACCCTAAACTTATCTAGAGGGGGTGAATAGTAAGTTAAAAAATTCAGTACAATCTATTTCACCCTTATGCGGAAAATTTTATACAAATCTTAGCTCAAAGAATATATTGAATATGTCCAAATCTGAAAAATATCATATAGTCATATTTAGTCAATTTAAACACTTCTAAAATTACTAAGACAATATCACAAACACTTGGAGTGCAAAAAATCTTTGATGTAATCTTTTAAACCAAGAACCACACTCAAGCTACCAAGATTCGAATTTATATTATGTTAATCAATTATCAAGCAAATATAAACAGAATTGAAACGCAAACAATCACACAACATAAGAGATTGTTTACGAAGTGAAAAACCCTTTGAAAGAACTCCTTCACAAGGGAAAAACCACTCCGGGCTCACCGCTGGTTAACCAATCCACTAAATGAGAGATACACTTACAGTCGGTGACTTTGTTTACCACAAAACTTTTGCTACATAACAAATCCCGAAAGAAGCAATTCGAACGACACGCTCGAACCCGCACCAAGCAGTAGACTCCAAAACCTTTGGATCTCTCTCTCACTTCAATGAATCTTAACCAAGCAAACTTGCCTCAGGACGATTGTAACTCCAATCGACAAACACCGGAACTCCGATGTTTACCTACTGCTAACAGTGTGGTTTTCTTGGTGGTGATTAGTTTCTTCAACAGCTCTTGATGGAGGACTACCAAAATCTTGACTCTTCAAGTCTTCCAGAACAACCTCCTCTCAAATCTTCATCAATCTCTTTCTAGAAGCCTTCGAAATGTTTCAGAGCTCTTTCTCCTCTATTTTCGTCGAAGTCTCTTCTATCCAGCCATTCAAAATGCCTTTTTATATGACTGGGCAAGTCCACGCGGAATTAGTTATTATTTCTCCCGTGTTTGGGCTTGAGCCTTAAGCTAGCTCCAAATTTCAACGTGTTTTCTCCAAACTCGCCTCAAGCTAGCCCGAACAACACTTAACCATTTTAACAACTTCCAGATTTCTTTACAAACGAATTCTTTCATTCGTTAACCACTTTAACAACCTTCATATTTCTTCAAAACTGAACTCTTTCTTCTGGAAAACCACTTTAACAACTTACATAATTCTTCACAACTGAATTATTCCATCTGAAACATACTTTAACAACTTCTAGATTTCTTTACAATTGAATTCTTTCATCTGAAGCACATGTACTTGATCATCCATATCCATCAACATCCGAGACACATCCAAGACACGTTTTTTTACAACATACATGTCACGGAATAAAACTAATATCTAGCATTAGGAACTAACATTACTGTTACTATGGTTGAAGGTCGCTAGCTAGCATGAGTTCTTGGAGCTCTGCAGCTCTGTAATTTATATTTGTTTAGTAGTCCCATCTATTCTCATCTTATTACCCCGCCATAAACGAGGAGAATCTAGGCAGAGCACATGTCGGCCTCCTCTTCAACTTCATACCAAATCTAATATGTACCCTTTACGAATACTTCTAAAAGGGCAACAGAGAAACTGTAGCTGTAGGTCCCGGCTTTTCATCTTCAGAAGTCAGAACCCCAATTTGGCTCACACCCGGTTTGCTCTGGAAAAACATACCTTATAGCTATAGTTCAGCTGTTTAAAAATTACATTAATGCAAATACGCTAATTGACAGTAAAATGGTGCATTTTGGAACTGCACACCTGACAGGGTCAACTCCAAGGTAATTGAGGTTTTAGGCGTAATCCAAAATTATACCTTTTGTAATAATTTATAAAATAATATGTTTAAACATAAAATATAAATAAAATTTAGTTAAAACTTATTCTTCTATTTTTTTATATGTGAAATTTTATATCAAAATTATATATTCTAGATTTGTTAATATATCATTTTTAATTTTTCCTGCCTCGTAATTCATCTTAAGTAAGATTCTATTAGTTTTAATTTTGAAAAAAAAAATTCTTTATACAAAAACAAAATATTGTCAATAATATTCTATAAGCAATACTTGTATTTAGAAAAGAGTCTAATCTTAAAGTTTCAAATATGTATTCTTAAAATCTCTCTTTTAATGCTTTAAATTATGAAAACAAATATAAACCATCAAAATCAACATTATTTTTATGTTTTAAAATATTTTCAAATACAAAACAATACCTTTTCAAGTCTTCTCATCCAATGATTTTAACTTTTTTAAATTAAATAAAAAATTAATATTTCAGTAAATGCAAAAAGTGAAGAATTAATAATTCAGTCCAATAAATAAACTTTAATAGATTTAATTTTTAGAATAAAAAATTAACTATAACTATAACTATACGCAAGTCAATATAACTTCCATTCGAGTCTTTTAACATTAAATATTCAGCCTATTATAAAGCAAATTTCAGATTAGAACCTTCCTATTTTTGGAAGTTTAGGCAGCCTCCCAGCTGGAGCTGCCCATGACAGCTGGTGATGCAGAGAATGTCTCGGAAGAGGAGTATATACTGTAACCTACTGGGAATCATTATAGTCAATTAGATCGAAAAAGGAGCTCGAAGTGCTTTTAAAGAACAATCCGGAACCAACACGGTCCATCAACAGTTAAACATAAAGACATACGAGGGGTGTGAACGGGTGAATCTATCTTGTGATGAGTATAATGGAGATAGCATGTGGGTGCGGGGTTTCTCCAACTTTTCAAGTAGAAAGTGATTGGCTGCCTAGAAAATAAAAATAAAGAAATGGTCAAAAGTGATTGGCCAAGACCATGGGCTTCCTTGTCACCAATTTGTATATCTTCTTAGACCATAACTTAAAGCCAGAACACACGTTAAACAGATCATATTATAAGGGACAACATGTTTTTTTCCTTGGATAGGACAAAATGTCAAGGAGCTGGACAAAAATAATAAAAATAATGGAACACGAGGAGCAGTGGGTCCCTTCAGATTCCCTACCTCAATCGGTCCATATTCCATTCCACCCTTTTAAATCTAAAACCAATCAGGGAATTACAACGGTCCAACTTCGCTTCCCCATGAGGTGGCTTAATTACTGTTTTCTATTTTGTTGGTTCTTTAATTAATTGCAGTCTAGTTTGGTTTAGAACTTGTTGAACCTTAAATAATTGATACTAATTTAGAGTTAATATTAAAAAATTCATCACATAATTTATTATTATTTTAATTTATTAAAATATTTCTCTCTTCACTTTTTCACCAACTCTCATAAAATATCTTTACTTTTTTACAAACCTCAATATTTCACAAATTCAAATACTTAAAATTTTCACACTCAAACAACACCTTAATGTTTTGAGGGTTTAGCTTGCTGGGTTGCCGCCTATGTTGAGGGTCTGACTCGCGCGTTAAAGCAATCTCTGCTATATTTCGTTATCCCGTAGTGAAATACAGATCTCCTGTTTGTTTAAAAAAATAAACCATCACATCAGGATGAAGAGTAATTTTTTGGCTAGCAGATTATTGTTCTACCAAAATTGTCTTGAAAAATAATTAGCGTGTGTGGGTTGGAAAATTGGAAGATTCCTATCACGGGGTCCAGAGGCTTTTCGCCGGGGACCACTGGGTCGATTATATCACTTCATTACCTACCAAGGAATCCAGAAGAGGCAAATCCTCCCTAAGGGGATGTTTGGGAAGCTCGTCAATGGCATGTGCCATGTGGGATTGAAAGTTGAAATCTTTGTGGCGTTCCCCCAACAGACAAACCTACTCCCATTTGCATTTCGTGGCATGGATGTCCAATACATCGCCAATAAAGGTGGTCAATGAATTTTATGCACACTTTTCCAATTTGTTTTTCAAGTCTAACTTGTCCGCGGAATCATAGTCTGACAATAGCCCAGCTGATAAAGCTGATAAGCCATTGTACTTGTTTCTTCGACAGCAGACACCATTAACCTTACTTCTCTAGATCTCTCACCTGCCGATTGAATCATCTTCACGTATTGTGAGATGGGCATCACTGGCAGAAACCCAGTTGGAACTTTCCTGTTCTTGTTCTTGTTCATTTGCTACTTCCTGTCATTGTTTTGCCATGCGGCCAACTCAATCACACAAGGCCAACCAATAAGAGACGGCCAAACCGTGATTTCAGAGGGTCAGAACTTCGAACTGGGATTCTTCAGCCCTGCAAATTCATCATCACGATACGTGGGAATATGGTACTACAGCCTTCCGGGAAAAGCAGTCATATGGGTTGGAAACAGAGAAAGTCCAATCTCTGATCAATCTGGGGTGTTATGGATTGGGGAGAATGGTAATTTGATGGTTTTGGATGGAAATAACGAATCAGTGTGGTCTACTAATGCTTCAATCCCATCCCAAAACGCAACAGCAGCACTTAATGATGAAGGAGATCTCATCCTCTCTGGCAGTGACAACAAGGTCTATTGGCAAAGCAGGAATGATCCGACAGACACATTTTTGCCTGGCATGAGAGTGCAAGTGAACGCCGAAATGGGTGAGAACCGTGCTTTCACTTCATGGAAGTCTGCCAATGATCCTTCACCTGGAAGGTACTCTCTGGGGGTTGATCCTCGTGCCTCGCCGCAGATAGTAGTATGGGAAGGAGAGGATAGGCGTTGGAGAAGCGGTCATTGGGATGGACGAATCTTTTCAGGCGTTCCGAATATGACAGGCAACTACTTGTATGGTTTTGAACTTTCTGATCTTGAGAATGGAAGTAGATATTTTACTTATACCCCGTCGAACGCTGCAGATAAATGGAGGTTTCGGATTCGTTGGGATGGGTATGAAGAGCAATCGAGGTGGCAAAAGGATACGGGGACCTGGAGTGTCATACAATCCCAGCCAGCTAATCAATGCGAGCTTTATAACAAGTGCGGCGATTTTGCGGTTTGTAGTGCATCGGATTCAGCTATGTGCAGTTGTATGAAGGGGTTTGTTCCAAAGAACACAGATCAATGGAACAAGGGGAACTGGTCAGGTGGGTGTATGAGGAGTACTCAATTGCAGTGTCAAAGGAATGTTAGCAATATAGCAGAGGAAACGGATGGGTTCTTTGTTTTAATGTGCATGAAGTTGCCAGATTTTCCGGATCTTATGGTGGTTGATTCCGGTGAGACTTGTGAGGGCATGTGCCTGCAGAATTGTTCTTGTATTGCATATGCAGAAGTTAATGGGATTGGATGCATGATATGGAAGAGGGACTTGGTTGATGTTCAGCATTTTACAAAAGGTGGGAATAAGCTGCGTATCCGTCTTGCGCATACCGAACTAGGTAAGGTTCTACTTCTTTGTTGTTGTCATAGTTCTTGAGTTATAATTTCATCATAATCATTCACAGTTTTCAGCTAGCACGTCTGTACTATTTCTAGAGACCATTGTATCGGCAGTTACTGCTCTTGGTTTGTATGCTTGTTTTTTAACTATAATACACTACGTTGGATCTCTATCGGCCTAGATCTGTAGTTGAAATTCTTCTTGGGTCAGGCCCATTCCCATAATTCTGTGTGTTCTAGCTCTTCACCAAGTGAGTGTTTTATTTTGCTGTCCTCTACCAATATCAAGGGACAGAAGGGGATCAAACTATCGCCAGATTTTTTCTTTTGTGTCCATTTCAAAGTTTCAAAGTGAAGAACATGATGCAGGCCTAGGCTAGCATGGAAAATCAGTGAGATGGTTGCGTACTAGAACTCTGATGTGATGCCAATTAGTTAGCTGATAGTAAGAAACAAGGTATGAAAACACAAGACCATAAAGCAAAATCTGGAGATGATTTTTATGTGGTTTAGCATAGTTTATATGTTGATTCATGAGCCAATTAGGGAGACTTTCATATCTTATTTCTAAGTAGACCCAATTTAACTGTTCAATTCAAACTGGTTTTTCTTTTTCTCTATTTGGTTTCCTTGAAGATATGTGGTGACGTATAACATATACCGACCTTCGCAACAATTTACATTTGGTATTGTTATCTGTGTTAAGGAGATATAATTCGGGTGATTTTATTCGGGTGTTATGAGTTGATTCTTTTCTTATGTGTTAGCTGTTTATATGGAATGTGATAGATTATTTCCTTATATAAAATGGGTAGGTACAATGTATCAACCGAGCAAATCTTATAAATTTGTGTCTATAAATAAAGAAGCACCCTACCGTGAGGGGGTATTCAGACCAATTGACAGTCTGCTGATATAACTAGGTGGGGAGAGCAAATTATCCACCCTTGCAATCGTAATAATAGCTGTAGCAGGAGTACTCCTCCTAGGAGTATTCGTATTCCTGGTATGGAGGTTCAGAACAAAGCTGAAAGGTAATATTTAATTTCCCATTAGCTTAAGGAAAATATGATTTCTTTATGAATTAACTTAACACTTTTTTCTTTATTTCGCTTTTGAGTTTTGCCCACAGTTTCATCCATTTCAGGTTGCAAGTACAAGCAGGACAAACCAATTTTTGAAGCAAGCAAAAGTAGAGAATTCTCTACAGATCTTTCAGGGTCGGTTGATCTTGCCATTGAAGGAAATGAAACAAGTAGGCCAGAATTACCATTGTTCAATTTCAATAGTGTAGTAATTGCCACGAACAACTTTTCTGAAGACAACAAGCTTGGGGAAGGGGGATTTGGTTCCGTCTATAAGGTGAATATTCGTGTAAACACGTCTGCTAAAACTTAGAAAGAAGCTAAAGCTATACTAAAGATATATCTATTTTTCACTGCCAGGGGAGGCTTCCAGGGGGACAAGAAATAGCAGTAAAGAGGCTCTCAAGAAGATCCGGTCAAGGTTTGGAGGAGTTTAAGAATGAGATTATACTGATTGCCAAACTACAACATAGAAATCTTGTCAGACTGTTAGGCTGCTGTATTCAAGGGGAAGAAAAAATGCTGCTTTATGAATACATGCCAAACAAAAGCTTGGATGGCTTTCTTTTTGGTAATATTTCTTTTCCCCATCTACGCTTTCTAAGTGTGCTGCTATGAACCTAGGAGAAGTATGCAAAAAAAAAATTCAATGCTTGTCGCAACAAGGAGCTCATTTCAATAACTTTGGTTGCATTTTCTACTGAAACATAATCACAGACCCGAGCAAACAAGCACTACTAGATTGGAGGAAACGTTTCACAATTATTGAAGGGATTGCAAGAGGACTCCTTTATCTCCATCGAGATTCAAGGCTAAGAATAATTCATCGTGATCTAAAGGCAAGCAACATTTTGTTGGATGAAGACATGAACCCCAAGATATCAGACTTTGGTATGGCCAGAATATTTGGGGGTAACCAGCATGAAGCCAATACAAACCGAGTTGTTGGCACTTAGTAAGTATAGCATGTATATGCATAATGATCACCTCTCATCCCTTCTCAAGAACTTTATTGATCTTGATATCACAATCTTTTTGAAAATGTAGCGGCTACATGTCTCTTGAATATGCAATGGAAGGTTTATTCTCCGTGAAGTCAGATGTCTATAGCTTCGGGGTATTACTACTAGAGATTATAACTGGGCGTAGGAATACTAGCTTTCGTTTATCTGAGTACTCAAGCCTTATAGGACATGTAAGTTTATGTTTTTTGTCTTTGCTTGCTGTGAGATTAGAAACTGAACCCCTAATCAGTGATTAGATGCTTAGTGATAAAATATCTTGAAATGCTGTTAGGTATGGCATCTCTGGCATGAAGAAAAAGCAATGGAGCTCGTTGATCCTTCTATTCGGGATACATGCTCTCGAGATGAAGCATTGAGATGCATTCATGTGGGGATGCTCTGTGTCCAAGATTCTGCAGCTCAGAGACCAACTATGTCATCAGTTGTGATAATGCTAGAGAGTGAAGCTACAGCTCTTCCATTGCCTAGACAACCTACTTTCACTTCAATGAGGAGCAGCTTTGTAGATACCGAATCTTGTATGGAAGGGCATGAAATTGTATCCTCCAACGATGTGACAGTCACAATGGTCTTTGGAAGATAGAGTAGCCTATGTTCTGTTTCAGGTCCATCCTATTCTCTTTTTCAGGTTGCACAAAAGTAGTGGGTATAGTTTTCGTTTTTAACCAAAAAATCTTCATATAACTAAGTATATTGCAGATTCCTAGTTAATTTCTAATTCATTGGTGAGTGGTTTTCCATTGATCTCGTGCGTAATTCATGTGGAAATGAAGTAAGATTCAATTGGCTCGGGACAGCGTAGGCATAAAATATGTATAATTTGAAAATGTAAAATATTATGTCGTATAAAATGTTGTACTACGGTATAATATGGATTTTAAGCTGTGTACTGATTATTTACCCCAAAAGAAAAGGTAAATACTAAGAAAATAATCACACCAATGATATGGATAGTGAAATCAGAGTTAAGAACGCATATGAATGCAGAGACGATATAGGTAAAGCAGAACAAAATGCAAAAGCCATCTTCAGTGTTGCAGCTGGTTTTAGTGTTATCTTCTTTGGTGCCATACTATATGGTTTGTGCAGGTGGAAAGCCAACCAAAAAGGTAACAGAGCGGACATACCTTTCAATCATTAAATTTGATCGATTTATCCGTAGAAAAAAAATATTTGAACTGTGCCTCTTGAGTAACCTCGTCTGGCACCAGAATCGGGAAGGAAGAAATGACTTTTCGATGAGTAACCGCGTCTGGTATTTCTCTCTGCAATTGTCGTCTTTTCGTAGCTGCAGAAGCGATTAATGATTATAAGCAAGAAAACCTTTCTTTTGGAGGACAATAAAAAAGGAAGTCGAGAGACGAAGGTAAAATTATTAAAAAGCTGCAATCATGAGTTTAAGGGCTTTATTTATCTTGCTGCGAGTTGCCTCAACTCTGTTTGGACACCACATTCTGTCTTGAGTCCAAGAACAATCATTCTCAGATGCAGCAATAGTTAAGGCTATGAGTCATAACCTCAGAAGAACCTACAGAAATAGGAAGCTGTGGCTTCAGCTGAATGGTGGACATATGCTAGCTGCAATCTATACGTGTGGCACTTCGGTCTGACTTCTCTTATGTTAATCCGAATCCCCTATGCTATCATCATTTAAGTTCCAAACGGATGCATGTTATTAGAAAAAAAAAACCGGATGCATGTATACAGAATTATTGCAAATAATGAATGGATCTGCTTGGTCCTCACAAGTAACTCACCAGTGAGTCACCACTGTCCTATTCTTGTGACAAAACTCACCATGTTCATGGAAAGGAAGTGGCCCACACATAGGTTTCTCTTGATGTCTACTAAATATGATACTTCTTTCAGTGTTTTTTGATCTAAGGCATTAGCGTTTACAATGAGGAAAGAGCAAAAGCATCCAAGAATTCAAGAATGAGATAATCTTTATCTCAAGACTACAAATAGGAATCTTTTTAGACTCCTGGGTTGCTGCATTGATAGGAAAGAGAAGTTACTGCTTTATGACTACATGCCCAACAAAAGCCTGGTAACTTTTCTGCTATTTTAGTTGCATGGCATCGGGACTTTATCAACAACAACCTAGTAATTAGAGCCTCCAATTTCTAAAGTTTCTTTGGAATGTGGCATCCAATTCATTTCAAAGCCTCGTCACCTCGCTGCATGCGAGGCATAGTGTCAAGAAAATCATAGTTGGATTAGCATCATGATCTGGGCTTGCGAACTTGAAATTGACAACCAAAGACTTTTGAAGGAGCAGTATTGGAGAAATCCGATGTATTTCGAGAGATCGATGAACATTTAAACCTTCTTGGTTATGTAAGTGCATGTGGGCAGCTCCAACACTTAGATATGATTATAAGCTTTTTGTTCTTAGTTGCACACTGACACATGGAATACTATCGGAAGCATGGGAATTGTGGTCTCCAGGCAGGGGATTAAACTTGATCGATGAAGCATTGGCTGAATCCTATTTCCCATCAGAGGTATTGAGATGCATTCATCTTGGGCTTTTTTTGTGTTCAAGACCACGCTGAAGATAGACCAACCCTTTCATCAGAGATTCTAATGCTAAGTAGTGAAATAGATCATCTACAACCAAAACAACCTACATTTACTTTCAAATATCTTCAATTCATGGTGCTCAATCGCTCCAGAATCTTACATGCTCCATAAATGAAATCACCACATCAATGGCATTGGCCAGTCCAGGGCGATAAGTGTTATTTGCACCTCAATAAATGAAAATTTTGACTTTCCCATATCTCACATACTTTGTTATTTTTATGGTCGTGATTTCTTCTTAATTTAAATGCACGTACCTTTTTACATATGTTTCGGCTCCTATCTATTTCTCATTGTTCATATGTTCTAAATTAGCAGAGAAGAGCTTTCTTGGTTGCTTTGAAGCCAAACTAGGAGTTTGGAACAGATTTATAGTCATCACGATTAAATGATAGCTGGAGTCTATTGATTGGCAGTTTCTTCATTGAAAAGCTTCCATATATATGGAGGCGATATAGTTGGGATAGCGTAACACGAAAACCCAAAGCTTCCAATTCAATGAAAACTTCTCTCTCCCTTCAAACTATGGGGTATCCTCCACGACAGGCCAACGATTTAGCTATGGTTGGCATCTCTTCGAGAGATTAATTGTTTGTTTGCCAAAATTTTGGTGAATATTTCTCAAATTTTGGGAATCTTTACTTTATTAAGATTTATTGGGGTTTGTGAAAAGTAAAGTGTGTATGTGTAAAAGTTAAAAATTTTGGAGTTTGTTTGGCTTGTCCGAATTGTTGAGACCCCAAATATTTGGAGAAACAAACATGTCACCGGGAAGCAGAAAATGCAGTAGCCTACTCAGTATCATCAAATATATTAATTTAAAACCTCGAAACTAGACTAATCTAGCTTGGTTCATTTTCCTTCCATGCTTGTGCCTAGGAGCATATCCGAACTATATAATATCTGTACTGGAGTCTACCGATGTATTTTTTTTTTTGGATAAATGGTAAATATTTTCACGAGAACATTACAAAAGAATGCTGCCCAAAGTTACGAATAACATTAGTCACAAAAGACCAGAACAAACAAAAGTAGTGTACTAATTGTGGAAGGGGTTGATAGTCAATTTATAAGTGTGAGGGAAAGTTTCACCTCAAAAGCTAGCTTTTGAGGTTGAGAAGACTCCAGACCACCTAACACAACTGAAAATGGGAGAAACAAGTCGTCTCTTCCCAACTCAGGGCCCAGGGAAAGCCTCACCTCTTGAACTAACTTTTAGAGTTGAGAAGGCCCAAGACCACCCAACAGAGTCAGGGTCCATGGAAGAAACAAGTTGTCTCTTCCCAACCCAATACCCAATGTGTAAAGGAGAGATTGTTAGAGTTAGTTCCACATCGGTTGTGAAAGGGGTTAGTAATCTGTTTATAACTGTGAGGAAAAGTCTCGCCTCTTGAGCTAGCTTTTGGGGTTGAAAAGGTCCGAAACCACCGAACACAATAATCTCAAGAAATTACTGATATGTTCCGGTTACTAGCTTGTTTCAAACTAGCATGGGTAGGAGGAAACCGACAAGAGCCAACTCTATCCTTGACATTGCATCTCATTGAAAACATCTACCACCCTACACTTCTTTAAGCAATACAGTTTCCGGTTACGCTCCCTCCAAATTGCATAAACCTCTGCCGAGAGGGTAAGCTTGCAAGTTCGAGCGTAAAAGGAGTTTCCCTCGAGATGCAGGGCTGCCCAAGAGATGGTATCCGGCCAGCAAAGTGAATTACGGGGGATATCACATTTATCTCTTAACAAGAGCAAACCATTGGCAGTGACAATTTGGACTTGACCAGAAAAAGAACAGCATATAGGAAACAGAGGACTTTGCTTAACAGAGACAATGTGAAGGCAGTTTCATGACCTTTACCTATTTTTAACTCTTTTTTATTAGCTCCAGCATGTCTGCAACGGTTTTCTCATGTAGTCCAAAATATTCAACAAGGCTTACACAATGTTTGGCTTAACAACATTTTACTTTTATCGAACACACTTTAAAATTTTACTTTTACTTTTATCACTCATTCACCAATTTCAATACACCTCTTTTTTAATACAAACATAAAATTTTAACAAAATTTTATATCCAAACGCTGTGTCCGAATATTCAAATCAGATAGAAAACAAAGCTAAAGATATTGTCCTTTCATGCTTGTAGCTGCCGGCATCTCACACCAACTCTTCATTTGGATGAATCTAAAGTCTACTAACTATGAGAAACATACTGACAGCAACATTATTTTGACCAGGGAAAACAAAAGAAAATATAGGAAATCAATTTCTTCACTTGCATATATGATATATGTTCGAGGGTAGTTTCATTGCCATTATCTACTTTATAATCATTTCTCATTAGCTTTCTAGAAATGTCTTCTACTACGACAATGCTTGCTTTGAAAACTTCATCGTATAGACTATACACTATCATGCATCAAAAGCTAAACAGTTTTGAACAAGGTTTTCTTCGTCAGGGATGATTGCCATGACCATCTGCCTACTCTCTCACCAACAGGGCAGCAGTAAAGAATCAACGTCAGTAAGGACTTGTTAATTTGACCATGTTTATTTTACAATCATCTTTGAAAAACTAAATGAGAACAGGTGACCGAGTCAGTTTATCCCAGAGAAGAAAAGCAGAGGAAGGACCAACACCAGAACAGAGACCAGAGACTGTGTACATGGTTTTTTTTTTTCAAAATAAACGTGAATTTCATTTCACAGGAAAACAGAGACTGTGTACATGGTTGGTGAGGGCAAAACCCGTTTCTAGATGCGCAGCACTTATTGTCTTTTTCTTATGCAAACAAAACCCCTTTGCTTTATCAAAAGGCCTTTGGTTGATTGTGAAGGGCACAAGGAGTTTCTTTAGGCCTAAAGGACTATTTTACTTTAGGATTCCTTGCGTTCTGTGCCATTCATGCTCGCACTGAAAATCGGCAAACTCTGTTCCAAATTCTTTCGAAACTCAGTGGGACTGGGAATGAAAATTCAATTCTTCGTTTATTTCCTTTCGAGTCTAATATTGAAAAAAAAAAAGGTTAAAGGATGAAAGAATCTCTTGAGATGGAGCAGGTCAGAGTAATTGTGGTTGGGAATTTGTCTAAATTCTCTTCTTTGAAAAACGTAGTCGGTCTTATTATTTAAGGGAATGTTTGTTTACCAAAATTTTAGATAATATTCTTAAAATTTTAGAAAATTTTTAAATATTGAAGGTTATTTGAGTATGTGAAAAGTTTGAAAAATATGTGTAAAAATTTAAGATTTTGAAATATATTTATTGTGTTGAAAATTTTAGATTTCAAAATTTTAGAGAAACAAACGTGCCCTTACAAAGCAGAGGTAGAACGGCCTGTCTCATAAAAATGACAAATAAAGAATAAAACTTCAGGCTTGAGAGTCTTTCATGTAATTGATAGATTAGAGGGGAATTCTTTTGAAAATGGCAAAAGTGATTCGTCCAATAGGCCCTGACTTGGGATTCGTCCAATAGGCCCTGACTTGGACTCAGCTCATACGTGACAAAACTCTTTAGGTAGATTTATTTTTATATTCCTTTTAGATACATCTCTCCCCCTTCTTATCACAAATATTATACTATACCGTCAAATCTGCTAATTGTATTTAAAATCATTGAAACTGCAAATGATGAAAAAAGCTTAGTAGAACAACCACTTTCCCAATTAGAAAAAAAAAAGAAAAAGAAAATCGGGTCATCTTCCTATTTTGACCCAGAAAAAACCCATCTGCAAGCCCAAGTTATACTTCAAGCCCATTCCTGATACCACTCTAGATCTTATAATTTCTGTTGTCACATTTTGAAATTCTTAAAGGTAAAGAAGAAACAGGGAGGACCAAGGAATTAAAGAAGCCAAGGTCAACATGCTCTGCTTTCCTCTCTACCTGTCAAACAAAACCAATTGGCTTCAGCATCATAGAGCAAAACAAATACCCCTCCTAATGCTTTCGCAGAGAAGCCTTCAAGTGAACAATGAGAGATACCTTTAAGCTCCGTTGTTTCACCATATTGTGCCTCACTTACTTCCGTACAATAGCCATCTCTTCGGACTCCTTAACTGCAACTCAGTCACTCACAAATGACCAGACCCTTGTGTCCCCAGGCCAGGTTTTTGAGCTTGGGTTCTTCGATCCAGGCAATTCTAGATGGTACTTGGGAATATGGTACAAGAATATCCCCGACAAAACCGTTGTTTGGGTTGCGAACAAAGACAGCCCACTTTCAAACTCGTCCGGCACCTTCAAGATTGGTGACCATGGAAACATCGTCGTTGTCGACCAAGCCGGGAGCAGCTCTTGGTCGTCGAATCAAACGCAGGCCGTTAATCCAGTTGTACAGCTTTTAGATTCAGGAAATCTGGTTGTCCGAGAAACAAACGAGAACGACCCGGCAAAGTATCTATGGCAGAGCTTTGATTATCCTACGGACACTTTGTTGGCGGATATGAAGTTAGGTTGGGACTTGGACACTGGTTTCGACCGGTACATAACGTCGTGGAAGAGCACAGAGGACCCTTCCACCGGAGACTACTCTTTCAAGCTAGATTTCCGCGGTTTCGCAGAAATTTTCTTGTGGAACAAACAAACGCCAATTTATCGAAGCGGGCCTTGGAACGGCATAAGGTTTAGCGGGGTACCGGAAATGGAGCCTTTGAACGGTCTCAATTTCAACTTTGTCATGGATCAACACGAGGTATCGTACTCATTTTCGATAGCAAATGCGTCTCTGATTTCCCGATTGATTGTGAATGCAACCGGCAATCTGCAACGATTTATTTGGATTGAGAGCAGCCAAGAGTGGAACTTATATTGGTACGCCCCCAAAGATCAATGTGACAGCTATAGAGAATGCGGTCCATATGGTATATGCGACACAGATTCGTCGCCAGTATGCACATGTATGAAAGGCTTTGCTCCCAAGAACTTGCAGGCATGGAATTTAAGAGACGGGTCTGATGGGTGTGTGAGGAATACATCATTGGGTTGTGAGAGCGACAAGTTCTTGCCGTTGAAGAATATGAAATTGCCGGAGACTACAACTGCCTTTGTGGACAAGACCACGAGTCTCAAGGAATGTGAAGAATTGTGCTTGAAGAATTGCTCTTGCACCGCTTATGCTAGCTACCAGATTACCAATGGAGGGCAGGGGTGTGTAACATGGTCCAGTGAGCTAATGGACATGAGGGTGTATCCAGAAGGCGGAGGACAAGATCTCTATGTTCGATTGGCAGCTTCTGAAGTAGGTACGTTCAGATTCATTTCTTCTCCTTCCATTCTATATCATTATTTTCCTGGTCCTCTTCCTGGTTTAGTTTTCATTTCTATAGTTTTCATCTCCTTCCTGGCACACCAGATGGCCACTTGGGTTGCCTCTTCCCTCGCTTTTGGTTTCTTTCTGCTTCTAGCTTACCGTTGTCTGTTACTTTGGCGGATGATTTTTTGAATCCCCCGTCTTGTAATCTTCAAACGGTTGTTTTATTGCATTTGCTTAGAAAAAAAGAGAGTTAGAAGCTGAACCTGTTCTGCATTAAACCATTCGAATTCCCATAGTGATATAGGCATTTTCAGACTCTTAACCAAATAAATATTCTCATCCACTGAAGCATAAAGTAGATAGTTTCTGAAAGTACAGAAGAATCTCTGATGTACTAGCTCATTCAGTTTTAGGAATATCCATCACTGGTAGCATAAATTTTAGGCGCAAAACTTAATTTCTAAATTGACGTGAAACAAGCTGGCTCTAGCTATGAATAAATACAAGAAACATGTGACAGGTTTAACACCCGAGAAATATTTATATCAAGTTATCCCTCAGGTCCCGTACTCATCACCAACAAGGCACAGAGCACAGCTGTGAGCTGCTTGCTTGTAGTTGTAACCGTCTGCTTCTGAAACCAAACCTACCAACTTCCGGTTCCTTAAGTTTTATGGACGGTCTGCTTTAGTGCTTTTAGCTACAAACTAGACCCAAGGGAGGGAGCCATACAACAAAATAATGTCCAACGCCACCAAACAATGACCACTAGTCCTGGACGGCAACGTCTCTGTCACAATAACAGCCATAGGTGTCGCGACTCATCAATCCGCACCACGTGCTTTCTTTGCGTGCGGGTCCGATATTTTTCAACCTCGATTTGGAAATTGAAATCGTGCCCTCACATGGAGCTGCCGCTGATCCAGGTGTCTTTGATCGCATATCACGTTGGTTCCTGTCATGATAACATTACTGCCCCTTGAATCCTTGATTATGTTCGGTGATGTGTAGTTTAGCTTAATAATGGCTGTAACTTTTGCTGTGTGGGCCCACAGAATAGCCGATGAGCTAAGAGAGTACGACTGCTTTGTGGGGCGGCCATATGGGTCCCAACATAAATGCTCGGGTCTAAATGCTAACAGTAGTGGGCCGACGTTTTTGACTTTGGTAGGTTTTCTTGGGCTTCACCCACAAGTCCCTTTCGTTGTGTTGCTTTCAGAAAATTTAATGAGATTAAACAAAGATTTAAATTTTACAAAGCGGGACAAATGATTCTGTGGGTACCACTATAATTCGGGCTGCTTGGTTTGTACTCTTTGTGATTGTTTCTCTAAATGGAAGACTTTATTATAAACTAATATTTATCATTTTGGAAAATATGTTAAGAGTACAAGAAATGTTTGCTCTGAGTAATATTAGGTTGATATGAAAAATTACAAGAACTATTTGAGAAATAATAGATAAGAGTTTATATGAAGAATATTTAAAAATCTCTTAGAATCTTTAATTTTTTTATTTGTGGAGATTGAAGAAGAAGTAAATAAGTCAAGAAGAGTTACCTGCTCCACTGCCTTGATATTTAACTATTAGTCCTTCACTGTTTGACCATGGTGGTACCGTCCATCAAGGCACGAGTGGGACCCTTTCTTTTTTATTTTTTTACTGTGTTTGAGTGTTAAAATTTTGAGAGTCGGAATCGATAAAAAAGTAAAGAGATATTATTTGAATGAATTTTTTTATATTTATTTATAATAAAAAAGAATAATTAAATAGAGAGAGAATTATTTCTAATTATTTTATTAAAATTAAAATTTTAAAATTTTGACACCCCAACACCACCCTTTCTTTTTGTGGTAAAGATCTGCCTTTCTTTTTTTTTTTCTTCTGATTTCCAGGTTCTTTGTACTTTTCTCCCTTTATCTCTGTTTGGTGTGAAACCACAAAATTCAAAAGAAGCCTCTAATCTTTTTTGTCTTAACATGCGTGGTTAATAAGACAATCTCCTATTGTCATTCATGTTAAGACAAGGTGTGCTGGAACATTGTCTTAACATGCGTGTTGAATGTCTTGTCCTGTCTCTAAAGTGGTGTTTGAGAGGGTAAATTTTCGCTCCTCAAAATTTTCACTCATTACAAAATTATAAAATAAATTTTCTCTGTTCATCAAATTATTTTTTTATTATAATATTTATTTAAATATTTTATCTCTTTACTTTTTCATCAAATCTTATAAAATATCTCTACTTTTTCACAAACTCCAGAATCCCAAAATTTCTAACCCCAAAATTTTTTACTCCCGAACACCCCAAAGTCAAGTTTGTATGTGCCTGCGGACAAAAATCTTCTGAAGTGTGATTGACATGTTTGTTTGTTTTTCTCCATGTAGACCCAAATTATGTTGAAACTCTATAGTGTGGCTTTTTGCTTGATTTTTTTTTCCAGATCTCTTTTTTTGTTTTTGTTTTGTTCCTTTCCATAACGTAAAGTGGAAATCCGGGTTTTGTAATTGTCCCCTTGTCCAAAGGCATCACGTCGGGATTGTTATCATCTATAAGCTGAAAACTACCCCAATCTTGCAAAAGAATTTGAACCTATAATTTGAGATTTCATGGAAGCCTTCTGGTCATTTTGCAGATGAGTTAGGTATCTTGCACTGAAGTTTTTTTTAGATCAAATCCTGAGACGGCACTTTTGAAGTCACCTCATCGGGACAATTTTCTTAGTAATTCTAATAATTTCCAATGGCTTTCTGCACCCTGTTTTGATCATGTTCTGGACTATGTTCACACGGTGGCTCAATGGAAGTGTACAATCCGTCGAGCATTGTTTAAGATGGTTGTTTTCATCGTGTCCTGCTTCTTAACTACCAAAATAATGGATTTTATGATGCATAAAAAGACAGTGAGCCGGACTCATACAAATCTATTTGTTACAGATGATGGTGGAAGTGTGAGCTCTGGAAGTGGTTCTGACAAATTAATCATGGTTATAGGCATTACGGTGGGTATTGTTGTTTTGCTGTTAGGACTGACTATCTGCTTTGTGTGGAAGAGAAATGAATTGCAAAGGATATGGAAAGGGAAGACAGAGCAGAAAGGTACAGAAACCTCACCCATTGCAAAAATGAGTGTGAAATGAAGTCACTACCTTATCTGAATGTTCTTCGTACTGTGTCTAAACCAGGTCTTCGTGAAAGAAGCCAGGATTTATTATTAAATGAAGTGGTCATTTCAAGTAAGAAAGAGTACTCGGGAGAGCGTAATATGGATGACCTGGAACTTCCATTGCTTGATTTTGATACCATAGCAACAGCGACAGACAATTTTTCTGATGAAAATAAACTGGGACAAGGTGGTTTTGGCTGTGTTTACAAGGTAGCTTCTTCATTAATATATGGTTACAATATAGCCTATAGGTCAAATCACAAAGGTTGTCAATATGTAATGTTGATAGTAGTATGCTTGGCATTGACAGGGTAGGTTGGTAGAAGATCAAGATATAGCAGTAAAGAGGCTCTCAAAGAATTCAGGGCAAGGAACTGAGGAATTCATGAACGAGGTTAGATTGATTGCAAGGCTTCAGCACATAAATCTTGTTCGATTGCTGGGTTGCTGCATTGAGATGGACGAAAAGATGCTCATTTATGAATACATGGAGAACAAAAGCCTGGATTCTATCTTATTCAGTAAGTCCATTTCAAAGTTTTATGAGTTTGCTCAGTTGAGCTCTTTCAGTCTGCATAATTATAATGCTCAAACTGGTTCCAGATAAAGAAAAATGCTCTTTACTGAACTGGCCAAGGCGCTTCAACATCATATGTGGGATTGCTCGAGGACTTCTGTATCTCCATCAAGATTCCAGATTTAGAATCATCCACAGGGATCTCAAGGCGAGTAACATTTTACTTGATGCAGAAATGAACCCAAAAATTTCGGATTTTGGCATGGCAAGAATTTTTGGTAGGGATCAGGTAGAAGCTAATACAAGAAGAGTCGTGGGAACATAGTGAGTACCATACTACCATTTCTGCAGCCCTTCCTGGACCAAACTCCAACTCCTTCACCGTACTTATTTCTTGATATTTATTTGGTGCAGTGGCTATATGTCTCCGGAGTATGCAATGGACGGACTCTTCTCAGTGAAATCAGATGTTTTTAGCTTTGGCGTTTTAGTCCTGGAAGTTATAAGTGGTAAAAAGAACAGAGGTTTTTATTATGCAAACAATGAACTCAACCTTCTTGGACATGTAAGCGAAGAAATCCGTACTTTTTCTTCAACAATAACATTAAATTATCATTTCACCTCACTGTATCACTAACCAAAAGTTTGAAATTACATTGCTGCAGGCATGGAAGCTGTGGAGGGGAGGAAATGTCTTGGAATTAATCGATTCATCCCTGGACGATTTATATTCCGCATCTGAACTGATGAGGTGCATACAGGTTGGCCTCCTGTGCGTCCAGGAGCGTGCAGAAGATAGGCCTACTATGTCGACTGTGGTCTTGATGTTGAGTAGTGAAACTGCAACCATGCCCCAGCCCAAGCAGCCTGGTTTCTGCTTAGGAAGGAATCCTGCTGAAAGTAGTTCTTCTTGTAGTAAGCAAGAAGAATCATGCACTGTAAACAATGTTACAGTTACGATGCTAGATGGCAGGTAGTGAAAGGCAAGGCCTCATCTACCATGTTTGTATATCTTTCAAACTCCAGAAATTTTGTATACATCTTTGTCTGTGATTTTTGCCATCGCCTTGGGCGTCCGTTGATCTTCTTCAATGTGATTCGTAAGAGATACCCTTGTCGATTCCTATCACTTAATACAACCTACATCAGTTTCTCCTGTTTCATACGCTTGCAGTCACAATCGCTTGCAGTCTGGGTGATGGCATCACCGCATCAGCAAGCAAACATGGAGGTTCTATTTCAAAATTTGAGGTGTCAATAAAATTTTCACGTCGTAATTTATGTTCCCAGGATAGACCGCTGTCACCCAAAAACTGAAAGTTCCAGAATTAGGCAATGTGGAAGACTGCGTTGAGAAAGACGTATATTCCCTGGTGCTAAAACAAAGAGATAGACAGGGACAAGAAGCTGACATAAAAATTTCATGAGGTTGCTTGTTAAACAGGGCAAGAAACAGAATTGGGAAGAAAGAGTAATCCGAGACCTGAGGTAAAGGAAAGGAAATTATAAGCTGAGGGGTATTTTCGTAATCGAAATAACTCAGGGAAAACAAGCTATGTTTGGTTAATGTTTTTTATTTTAAAAAAAATTTCCAATCCAAACATGATTTTTTCATACACAAAACATTTCAATCTTCAACAAAATTTTCTACCTAATCATTGGCCTCAATTTATTAAAAACAACACAAAAACTATAAAAAAAAATTCATAAAAACTCATCACACAAATCACCATCCAACCATATTTTTTTTAACTCTCATATTCTCCAAGAGAATAAATTTCCAAAATTTTCTTTTTTTAAAACATTATTTCTATGGACCTCACCATTCATACATTGCATGGTTTGAAGATTGGGGGCAAAACTATAATCTAATAGGGATGAAGGGACATGAGAGACATAGACGAATTTGTTGATAATTGACCATTACACTCTAAATTGATGTCAATTTCACTTTAGAGTACAAATAGATTGAGTAGATAACATAGTAGACTCAATATCTTAAAAATAAAACATCAGAGTGCAATGTGTGAACACTAATGACGAACCGGAAGGGGTCAAGCCGAGGCGGCCGCCCCCTTGATATATATATATAGCCAAACCCGCTCTCTATCTGTTTGTGTTGCTATGAATAACGTTTAATGTGTTGTGGTTTATAAGTCAAGTCTTTCAACATCATGACTTTTTTATTGTTTTTGTTCATTATATCTATTTTACCATAAAACTATAGTCAATACACATATTTTCTACTTATAGCGTGCCAGAATCTGGCAATATAAATCCCACTATTTTTTGGGGAAAATTTATTTAGATAAGTTTGAAGAGTTATTCAGCAGTTGAGTAGGTAGGAGAATTACATATTGATTACTTGTCTTAGATTTCTCACATGCCATGCGTAAGAGAGAGAGAGAGAGAGAGAGGAGATATGGAGTTTATAAATTTTTGTTCATTTATATTTTGATTACTTAATATGTTGAATGATGGTAACTTAGTAGACATGTAATTGTTGTATATTTGAAGAGATTAGAGCATTGATGTCTAAAGTTATATTGTTCTTAATTTTGATTAGTAAATTGGTTGATGAATTTTCGTTTTGTTTTATTTAGATAATATATAAGTTTTTGATAAAAAAAATCAGCTAGCGTGGGGTCATATAGTACTCTTACTTCTGATGTAAAAACTAATTCGAAAAGACCTCATATTTTGTTTAGTTCAGATAATATTGTTGCTGACCCAAGGTTACGTAAACTTATTGAAGAATATGATGTTGGAATTATGGATCAAACTTATTGAAGAAGAATATATGTAAACTTCAAGAACTTTTCACACAAACTCTATTATCTTTAAAAAAAATTCTAATAAATTTTATCTCTCCATACTTTTCACCAATCACCAATATTTTTTTATTAAAAAATTATATCAAATTATCTCACTACAAAAAAAACACCTTACCGCTATAGGCATCCAAACCGCTGCTATAGAATATAGCAGCGATTTTTTAGCCGCGGTCACGACCGTCGTTATATACCCGTCGGCATAGGTATATAGCGGCGGTTTACGTGACCGCTGCGCTATAGCGGCGGTCATGACCGCCGCTATAAACATTTTTATTTGATTTATCTATAGCGGCGGTCAGTGACCGCCGGTACAGGTAATTTTTTTTTAATTTTTTTTACTTTTTTATTTGATTTACCTGTAGCGGCGGTCAATGGCCGTCGCTACAGTCATTGACCGTCGCTACAGGTAATTTTTATTTATATTTATTATTATTATTATTATTATTTTATTTTTTTAGTATTTTCCTGATATACAAATTTTATTATAATTAATTGATGCAAACAAAGAAAAGTATAATCGACCAAAATATATTTCATTATAATCCTATCGTACAAGTCTTACACCAAAAAAATATTACTGAAGGACAGTCTGTCAATAATCTACAAAGTAATAAGTTCATGACATTTAAGAACAAATAACTATAAAAATTAATCCTCAGCACCTTCAGCACATCCTGCGCTTTATGCTTCATTGGCATTATCTGTTGTTACAATATTTGAAAATTAACCAACAGTAATTACATGAACCAATAAGCTTAGTGCACACTTAAAATTACATTAATGACAGTATTCATTTATGTTAGTATCTTACCAAGAAACGTTTTCCGACTTGCACGAGATGATCTATGATTTGCTGGTGAAACTTGAATGTTATTGCCATCATCTTGTTGTTGTCGTTGATCCTACAAAGTTGATACAAAATTAATTAACTACAAAGTATATATAAATAGAATCAATAATAATATGTGAGAATAAGTAAATAAGAGTAGAAACTAAACTAAAAAAAATCCCGGTTTTTTCAAAGAACCAAACCTACACCGGCACCGATTAGACCAAAAACCGGAAACCCGGTGCCGGTGCCACCGGAATTTCCCGGTGGCATTGTGCAGCCTTAGATAACATTGGGAGATTTATTCATCATGAAGATGCTGATAGAAAATGTGTTGTTGTCTGATCTCATGATAATGAATCTCTTGTCCATTTATTTTTTGAATGCTCGGTGGAACAAATCTTATGGAGAGAAGCTCCTTGGCCTCTTCTGATACAGCATGTGACATCCCAGAATATTGCGGGATTAAGATCATTCTCAAGCCTTCTCAATCTCTTAATCTTCCCCTTGAGCAGCAAGTCAACTTCACTCGTTTTGCTGCTATTCTCATGGATTCCATTTGGTTTTCCAGAAACCAAATTATTAATCAGGATGACGATCTGAGTTTGCTGCAGCTTATTCGGTCCATTCATTCTTGCTATAAAGAATTAATTTCTGCATGGCGGGAAAATGAAAGCCTCAATTAGCCGGTGTGGCAACCCCTCCCTTTGGGTTCGTTGAAATTCAACTTTGATGTCGCCATTTGGAATTCCTTCGCCATTACTGTTGTTACTTGCAGAGATTCAGAAGGCGATATCCTCTTTATTCGCACAAAGAGGCTTCCTCCTAGCTAGTGGCCCTCTTGTGGGCGAGGTAAGGACAACCCTATTTGTTGTCCAGGGGGCGGTTCTTGGTCCTGATGTTCCTATCATTATGGAAGGTGATTTGTTGTTGGTCATGGATGCTATCAACCAAAGAGGCAACGGAGGAGACAAGCAGATTGTGGTTGTTATTGCCGATATTGTTAGATTATCTTAGGGTAGCGAGAACTAGAAGTTTGAGCATGTAAAAAGGACTGTCAATGAGCTTGCCCATAGGATTGTTCAGGGGCAGTTGCTGCCAATTTAGAGGGTAATATTCGTATTGATTGTATCCTTGTGAACATTTTCATGAGTGACTATCTATGAATTCCTCCTTATCTCTTTGGCAATGAAAAGGTTATTTAGAAAAATAAAATAAAATAATTACAGATTTGACCAACAAAGCTGAGGCAAGAGTTGTTTATTAGATTAGACTACCGTGTTTATGGACTTAACTCGGAGATTGAAGCATCAAGGAAATTAAGAATGTTTATATATATATATATATATATATATATATATATATGGTTTTATCCCAGACACGACTAACATTTACCAATTGCAGAAAAGTCTGACTAGTATGGTATACAATTTAGAGAAAGAAAAGGACGACTACTATGGTCTACCGAGATTGCACGTGGCAGTAAAAGTTAGAAACTGATTGGGGTGGAAAAAAACTCCATCCTCTGGTTTCCTCGTGGATCGAGTAGAGTGATGAATTTTCCAGGATTGAAACAAATAGGGATATATTTTTCTTAGGTGGCCTTGTGCCTTCTTAACCCTAAAAGCTAGCTCAAGAGGTTAAGTTTTCCCTCACACTTATAAACTGACCACCAACCTCTTCCACAACTGATGTGGGATAACTCCAACAATCTCTCCCTCACACATCGGACCCTAGGTTGGATGCAGACAACCCGTTTCTCCCATGGATTGTTTGGTCTGAGCCTTGTTGGTAAACATGGGCTCCGATACCAGTGTTAGGTGGTCTTGAGCCTTCTCAACCCCAAAAGTTAGCTCAAGAGGTGAGGTTTTTCCTCACACTTATAAACTGACCATCAACCCCTTCCACAACTGATGTGGGACAACCCCAACAATCTTCCCCTCACACATCGGACCCTGGGTTGGATGCAGACAACCCGTTTCTCCCATGGACTATTGGGTCTGAGACTTGTTGGTAAACCTGGGCTCCGATACCAGTGTTAGGTGGTCTTGAGCCTTCTCAACCCCAAAAGCTAGCTCATCAGGTGAATTTTTCCCTCACACTTATAAACTGACCACCAACCCCTTCCACAATCGATGTGGGACAACCCCAAAATTTTTTCAATCTGATAGGACCCGAGGGTATATCCAAAGAAAATCAGGAAAAAAAAAACATGAAAAGTGATGTCAACACAACCTCTTAGAGAGAAAAGATCAGAACATCAAATGCTATATATTTTGCTGTTTTAAAATGGCCGTAGATAGAAACAAATATAACCAGCAAAAACTAATCAGGATCCAATGGAATGTCACTGCAATATGGGAGCTGATCCTGTTATGCATAATCTAGAACATCTCCGTTCAAAACCCATACCAACTTAACAAGGCAAACTCCAATATTCGGAAGGAATTCTCATCCTCAAGAATTCTTCAGTTAGGGAAAAGGAATATTTTGTCCGGACTTCGAATCGACCTGTTGATTTTTTTTTAAAAAAACTAATCCACGGAATTAACAGCAAGATTGATGAATCTCTTGAACAATAATGCGGACTGCAACTTTGCGTGGACTCCCCGTGAAGGAAACTATGCTGCTCTTAACTTAATCTACTGGTGTATTGACAATTCGGTTGATATTTGTGTGGATGATTTATCCCCTGTTCTAAGGGACTGTGATCATGCGACTATCTTTTGAGTCTGCCTTCTTTATGAAATGCAAGTTGTTTGATTAGATAAAAAAAACAGCAAAGATTGATCAATTTTGGGTGAATAATTATAATAGCACTTGGGGAAAAGAATGGTCAACAATATGTGAACTCGGACACTAGTCAAAAGTGATAACCAAATTTAAGACTAGGCCGGCTCACATAAATTATATCATATGGTCATAGGTTGAGAAACAGAAGACCGTAACGAAAAGCTACCTTCATTATGGGAGAAGTTGAATCTCAATTTGTCAAACGGACTCCGTCTACCTTTGACATTTAGAAGTAGACACGCGAAGACCCAAAGCCAACTGGTACTTGTTCCACAAGAAACTCCTTCATTTTCCTATAATCAAATATGGGGTTTTCTCTGTTTCTCACTTTGTGTTTCATTTGGCTATCTTCAGGCTCACCTCCTTCAACGGCAGCAGCTGTTTCAGACAGCTTGACTGCAAACCTTGGTCTACGCTGGGCAGCGCTTTGAGCTTGGGTTCTTTAGCCCAGGGAGTACTAGCCTAAGGTACTTAGGCATTTGGTACAGGAATATCTCTCTCATTGTCGTCTGGGTTGGCAACAGAAACAACTCGATCACTGGGCGATCAGGGTCACTGTCACTGGGCTCAAATGGGTTCTCACTTTTGGCTAATACTTCAGACAATATTTGGTCAGTGAACGCCTCAAGAGCGCTCGAGAGCCCCATTTTGCAGCTCTTGGACAATTGAAATTGTGTTTTGAGGGAGAAAATAATCCTGATCCAGAGGGGTATATCTGGCAAAGCCTTGACAATATAACTGACCTTGTTGCCGGGCATGAAGCTTGGTTGGAATCTTAACACCGGTCTTTACCGGCGTAGGACTTCATGGTTGTCCACTGACGACCCATCTGCCAGTGACTTCACTTTTAGCCTCGATTCACCAGAGACACCGCAGCTGGTGCTCAGAAAAGGGACCCGGAAGTTGTACCGGTGGGGTCCATGGGATGGAATCAGATTCAGTGGCAGCAAGGAGTTGAGGTCCAACCCTGTGTTCATACCCCAGTTTAATTCAAGCCTTGAAGAGGTGTATTACACATTCGAAGCGGTAGACCAGACGTCGCTTCTGTCAAGGTTTATGGTTACTCCTGACGGCTTGATTCAGTACCTTACGTGGAGTAAGAATAGCAATGAGTGGGTGGTTGTGGCAACCCTTCATAGGGACAATTGTGATATTTATGGGACGTGTGGACCTTATGGGAGTTGTTACCCTGGTGATTTAAACTGCAAATGTTTGAAAGGCTTTACGCCTAAGTCGCCGGACGACTGGGATAGGATTATTTGGTCGGGTGGATGTGTGAGGAAGTGGGCTTCAGATTGTGAAAATGGAGATGGGTTTGTCGAGTATGGAGAACTGAAGTTGCCTGATCATTCGCATTTGGCGGCAAGTAGGAATTTGAGCCTTGAGGAATGTGAGGCGGAGTGTTTGAGGAATTGCTCGTGTAGAGCCTTCACTCGGATTGATATCCATGGCAATGGGAGACTGTGTGTTGTGGTTTGATGATTTGGTAGATATGAAATATTTTCCTAGCGGTGGGGATATTCTCTATATACGAATGGCAAAGAAGGAAAAAGGTTTGCTACTTTCTTCAACATTTTTTTCTGATGGTTTTCTCTAGTTCAATAATCCACATGTACATACAGATCAAGACTCCAGGCTGACTTGGAAGAAGCGCTTTGAAATTATTACGGGGATTGCACGAGGACTTCTTTATCTTCATCATGACTCCAGGCTAAGAATCATTCGTAGGGATCTCAAAGCAAGCAACATCTTACTAGATGATGAGATGAACCCCAAAATCTCGGACTTTGGCATTCCAACTCCCGAGCGACCTCCGACCGCCTAACCGTCCCCTCCCCAACTAGGTGGCCCCCCTCATCCAAGGCATCAAGAGACTCAAGCTCGTGCAAAAGAGCAACTTTTCGGACACTTGAATTTCCAAAGACATCTCGATTCTACTCCACAAGTTTGGATTTCAGCGCCTTCAGTTTAGAATGAAGCACAAAGCTCGGAGAGCCTCCAAAGTCAAAACCAAGCCACCACTCCTTTACCAACTCCACAAACCCGTCCACCCTAAGCCACATATTTTCGAAGCGGAACGATCTCTTACAACCCCCAAAACTACCACTTTCCAACAAAATAGGGAAGTGATCTGAGAACAAACGAGGCAACCTTCTCTGAATGAGCTCAGGGTACAACGACTCCCACGCCGGGCACACAAGGAAGTGGTCAATCCTCGACCAAGACGAAGCAGATCTACCACTGGACCACGTGTACACACCGCCAACCAAGTCAAGGTCCACCAACCCGAGATCAGACACAAACTCTGAAAAATCCAACATGGCTCTCCTCGAGCCCCCTCCCCCCGAGCGCTCACTAGGATAATGAGTCACATTAAAGTCGCCCCCAATACACCAAGGTAAACTCCACCAAGCATGCACCCCCACCAACTCATCCCATAAGATCATCCTACTGCCAACATCATTAGGGCCATAAACTCCCGAGAAGAGCCACTGGATACCATCCTCCACGTTTCAAAAATTCAACGAAACAGAAAACGAAGACACACTAGATCACCCTTCCACCCTCGTAACAGATTCCCGACACTCTGACATTTTTCCCGATCATTCAACCCCTCACATTCCAACTAATAATACGGGGCTTCATAATAACGTAACAAGAGTCCTCCCCCCTTTCCGACCCCTCCGAGAGCCAGACGAACTCCCATCGTAATTCACCGAGCACTTCAAAGACTTTAGTTCTCGAAGCAACTTACCACCCGGTCTGGCCGACGTGCCTCTGCCCATCTCCGTTTACGTCTCCAAGGCAGCAAAGAGTTGGAATAAATCAGCTTCATATCCGTCACAAGACACCCCCACCAAATGCCTAAAAGACGAGACCATCTCCAACACCCACGTAGACTGGACGAACGGTCTCCCACCAGGTACTCTGTCATCCCCCGGAGTCACTATCTGAAGAAGTCCAGGGCGTTGTGGCTGAAGGAGGGGGATCGTTGTACTAAGTTCTTCCATCGCATTGTTAATTCTAACCGGCAAAGGAATTGTATTTCTCGCTTGGAGGTGGGCGGAGAAGTGGTGGAGGATCCTGAAAGGATCGCTATGGAGGTTGTGGATTATTATTCCTCTCTTTATGAGGAGCCTTTTCAGTGGCGTCCTTCGGTGGACGGTCTTGTGTTTGACACCATTACGGGAGAGGAAGCTGAATGGATTGAAAGACCCTTTGACGTGGAGGAGGTGTCGGAGGTGGTGCGTAGTCTCAATGGGGACAAGGCCTCGGGCCCGGATGGCTTCTCCTTGGCATTCTTTCACGCTTGTTGGGACTTTGTTAAGGATGATGTGATGTAGATGTTTAATGAATTCGCGAGAGATGGGAAGTTTGTTCGGAGCTTGAACTCCTCCTTCATTGTCCTCATTCTCAAGAAGCTGGGAGTTGTGGAGCTCAAAGATTTCCGCCCCATTATCCTTGTGGGGAGTGTTTATACGATTCTAACTAAGGTGTTGGTTCTGTTATATCTTCTTCGTCGTTGCGGCTTGTGATCTCCTTCTGTATCTCGACGGCGAAGTTCTCCGTTATCATCAATGGAAGCCCGAATGGTTTTTTCAGTAGCTCACGGGGTCTAAGGCAAGGGGACCCACTATCTCCTCTTCTGTTTGTGATTGTCATGGAAGCCTTTAGCCGTATGATGAGGAGGGTAGTGGAACACGACGGTTTAGAGGGTTTTGCAGTCGAAGATGGTAGTGTGAGCATTTCTCACTTGCTCTTTGCTGATGATACATTGGTGTTGTGTGGGGCTAAGGTGAGTCAACTCCGTAGTCTCAGATGTCTCCTTATGTGTTTTGAGGCGGTCTCGGGCCTTAGTATAAATTTGTCGAAGTCCGAGGTTATTCCTATTGGCGGTGTTGCTTCAGTGCAGGAGTTAGCATGTATTTTGGGCTGTAGAGTGTCTTCCTTGCCGATGACATACCTTGGGCTTCCGGTGGGTGCTCGTTTTAAAAGTGTTCATATTTGGGATGAGATCTTTGAGCGGATGGAGCGCAGGTTGGCAGGGTGGCAGCGTATGTATCTTTCTAAATGTGGTCGGCTCACTCTCATTAAGTCCACTCTCTCTTGCCTCCCCACCTATTTCCTCTCATTGTTTCCTATCCCGGTCGTGGTCGCTAATAGGTTGGAGAAACTTCAGAGGGACTTCCTTTGAGGGAGCGTTGGGGGTGTGCGCAAAATATCATCTTGTGAAGTGGGAGGTGGTGTGTTCCTCTATCTCTGATGGGGGGTTGGGGCTCCGTAGCCTTCAGTTGTTCAGCAGGGCTCTTCTGGGCAAATGGTTGTGGCGCTTTGCTCACGAGCGGGATTGGCTTTGGAGGGTCGTTATTGCGGCAAAATATGGGTGCACTGACGGTCAGTGGAGCACTTGCCCAAACAGGGGGCCTTATGGTGTGAGTTTGTGGCGGTTCATCTCCAAGGGTTGGGTTGATTTTCACTTGCATATCAGGTATTCTGTGGGCAGTGGCTCGAGGATACGCTTTTGGCATGAGTGGTGGTGTGGTGATCGTCCGTTGGCTGTGGCCTTCCCGGTTGTCTTCTTGTTATCCAAGTGCAAGGAGGCTATGGTGGCGGATTGTTTTGAAGAAAGGGAGGGAAGTGTTGTGTGGAATGTTCCCTTTATGAGAGCTGCGAACGATTGGGAGATTCAGGAGTTTTCTGCCTTTTTCGCTCTCTTGTACCGTGTGAAGATCCGGCGAGGGGAGGATGATCAGTTGTCTTGGCTTGGCTCCGCGAATGGTGCTTTTTCGGTAAAGTCCATGTATCATTTATTTGCCCGAAGGAATAGCGTTGCCCTCCCTTGGAGAGGGGTGTGGAGGTCTCGTTGCCCTTCGAGGATCTCCTTCTTCGTTTGGGAGGCCATGCACGGGAGAATTCTTACAATTGATAATCTTCGGAGAAGAGGGGTCTATATGGCTGACTGGTGCTTCCTATGTCGTGGAGATGAGGAGTCGGTTCACCATGTGCTTCTCCATTGTTCCATGGCGCGCGGGCTGTGGAGTCATGTTCTTAGCATCACAAATTTTCACTGGGTTATGCCGGAGAAGGTGGTGGATGTGCTTTGGAGTTAGAATAGGAGGTTTTCTAACCCCGTTGCTAAGGTTATTTGGAGAATGATTCCCTCGTGTGTTTGGTGGTGCCTTTGGAGGGAGCAAAACAATAGATGTTTTGAAGATGTCTCGTTGTCCCTCGTGTCTTTGCAAGGGTTTATGTTGTTTTCCTTGTTTTGTTGGGCTAATGCAGTTTTAGGGGGCTTCTTTGTCGACTTTGATGATTTCCTTAGTTTTCTCGCTTGTTTGTCTTAAGCGCTTCGGTATAGTCCCTTGTACTGTTCTCGCTTATTTTAATAAAATTTCCTTACTTATAAAAAAAAAAAAAAATTTGGAGGAGAGCAGACAGAAGAAATGACCAAGAGAGTAATGGGAACATAGTAAGTGATCTTAGATTCTTCTGAAAATACATTCTATCAACTTACAAATGTTGAAATTATTGTATCCGCATGCAGTGGCTATATGTCTCCAGAATATGCAATGAGTGGATACTTTTCAGTAAAATCGGATGTCTTTAGCTTTGGTGTGTTAGTGTTGGAGATAATAAGTGGAAAGAAAAACTGGGGATTTTGGCACCCTGACCATGACCTCAACCTGCTGGGACACGTAAGAATAGCAACTCTTTAGCTTTGGTGTGTTAGTGTTGGAGATAATAAGTGGAAAGAAAAACTGGGGATTTTGGCACCCTGACTATGACGTCAACCTGCTGGGACACGTAAGAATAGCAACTACGGACTTAAGTTTACTGCTTCAACAAATTTAGAAACTTGATTGAAATTGTCTCAGGGATGGAAATTATGGAATGAAGGGAATCCAGTGGGACTCATAGATGAACTGATGGAGGAGTCATATTCTGTCGATGGAGTGGTAAGATGTATCCATGTGGGTCTGCTGCGTGTCCAGCAACGCGCGGAAGACAGACCAACTATGTCCTCTGTGCTATTAATGTTGGCAAATGAGAGTGCAATGGTGCCCCAACCCATGGAAACTGGTTTTTGTACTGAAGTGTCGTTTATGGGAGAGGGTACCTCATCGAGTGGGAAAAATCCTCTTATTTCTAATGAGCGGATACCCCACCCCATCCCTGGTTTTTTTTATGCTCCCCTAAGGAATTAAGACTGGCTGCTTGGAGGAGGTTTGATTAAGCCAACCAAGCACCAATTCCTACCCATACTATTGGTAAACTCTGCTACAGAAATTCGGTTCTTATCGAGGTCCCAGATGGTTTCTTCCTAATGGTTCACCACAGAACAGAGTATAAGGAAGAGGACTAAAATTTTAGTCACAACCCCAAATATTTATGGACTAATAAGCTCACAATGGGGGTAGCATCCCTGTAAAGACTAAGGAAACCATTTGCTTACTAAACTTTACATTGACTTTAAGGTCCATACTGGTGGGCCGGTGGCTGTTTTAAGTGACATCATAGTTCATTTCCTACGTTTTTTTTGTTTTTTATTATAACTTTTCTATAGATAGTTATTAGAAATTTAGATATACTGCCTACTTACTTTGGTCTCCCCTGTCTAGTTGCCGTTGATTCACCGAAGAAGTGTGTTTGAGTTACTGATACTGAGATAACCCATGAAGCTCTTTCTTTCCATTTTCTTCTGCTTCAGTTTCACTGCTATTTCCTTTTCGGAAACCTCGTTTGCATTAGAAACCTTAGCTCCAAACCAGACTATCAAAGACAATGGTCAAACTCTCATTTCCTCAGCTAAAACATTCGAATTAGGCTTCTTTAGTCCTTGGAATTCCAACCGTCGTTTCGTGGGAATATGGTTCAAGAACGTTCCACAACAAACAGTTGTATGGGTTGCCAACAAAAACAGCCCCCTCACAGACTCGTCGGGTGTCCTCAAAATCACTCCCACTGGCAACATCGTCATCCTCAACAGCCAATCCGACGTCGCGATCTGGTCTTCAAATTCATCAGCTAGTCATCCTGTCTTGCTACTCCAAAACTCAGGAAACCTTGTGATTAAAGATGGTGCTACTGGCAGCTATGCATGGCAAAGTTTTGATCATCCCTGCGATACGTTTTTACCCGGAATGAAGCTTGGATGGAACCTAAGGACTAACCAGAGCTGGTTCCTGACTTCATGGAGAAGTTTTCAAGATCCATCCACTGGAGACTTCACTTACAAACTAGACCCTCGTCAGCTGCCACAGTTTGTTCTTCGCAAGGGAGATGAGATTCAATACAGAACCGGGCCTTGGGATGGTGTCCGTTTTGGTGGGGATCCTCTGCTCCAACCAAACCCGGTCTTTAAACCAACCTTCGTTGTTAACGCAAGTTTTGTGTACTATTCCTTTGAAAGCACGGATGCTTCTATCATTTCAAGGTTTGTAGTGAACCAGTCGGGCATGATTGAGCACCTCACATGGAGCAAGCGTGGGGAGTGGGTGGTTATATTCACTGTGCAAAAAGATGAATGTGATATTTACGGCCATTGTGGGCGTAATGGAATTTGTAATTTTGACCAGTCTACAGTTTGCCAGTGCCCGACTGGGTTCCATCCAAAACGACCGGAAGACTGGAAAGTGATGGATTGGCCCGGCGGATGCATAAAAAAGACGCCATTGAACTGCAGTGCAAATGAGGGGTTCAAGAAGCTTTCTGGGTTGAAGTTGCCGGATGCTTCTCAGGTCCTGGTTAACAGGACGGTGATAAGCCGTAAGGAATGTGAGGTGGCTTGTTTGAGAAACTGTTCGTGCGTGGCTTATGCTAAACCTGACGCGAGTGGGTGTCTGGCTTGGTTCGGGGACTTGCTTGATATCAGAGAGTATAACGAAGTTGGGCAAGATTTGTACATTCGGATGGCTGCTTCTGATTTTGGTAGGTCTCTTTGCCCTGAATCTAAATGCTCAGTCAAGAAGCCCATTTCTTCCTCTAGTTCTGGTAATGATCTTAGCATAAGGCTGTGAAGCTTAGGTGTCATGAACATTTATGCTCATTATGATTTGGGAATGCCAAGGTATTAGAAGGATTATAACAAACTCTCTAGTTGGCATACCCACCCATGAGACTAAAATCATCTACCACACAACATTCTTTCGGACCTAATTATATTACATCAAACCACTCCGCATTGTTTCTGCTCAGACCTGGGACTGATAGTTTAGTTTTAACTGACAGTACGCGTGGGGTACTCAATTCGCATGTTCTTTACAACGTTAACTCTTCACCAATACTCTGGAGGCATGTAGCCTTAAAACTTCCTCATGTCTTAAGGCATTCTTGACAACCAAGTCCCGAAACGATCAATTCTACAAATTTAGTTTGATTGCAATCAGCAGTACTTTTGAACGGTAAGCACTCTGACGGTGACCAAGGATCGCCCCTTCCGGCTTGGATTGGGCTGTGCTACTTGCTTTCATAGTATATAATTGATTACTGACCAGGACTCTCAGTCTAAAGGGTCCGAATTTTCAACCCATGTGAGAAGACATCCTAAGGACAGGTCATAGTATTTCAAAGGAAGTGGGATTAGGTGTGGAAAACGGACTACCTCTGTCGTTTTCTTCCCCTCTATCTCTCTCTCTCTTCTAATTAATTTTTCTGTTCGTTTTTGCTTTTGGTTGGGGTGGCGAGAAAATGGGAAACAGGCTATCTTCGAAATTACTCTTGACATTATTTTTTTTCCCTTTCTTTGTTGTGGATGCTTCTAGAGTCCACTAAGGACAGCAAACGGAAGGCTGTGATCGTGCCAGTATCAGTAGCTTTGGGGTTTCTTCTGCTGGTTTCACTCTGCTGGTTTTCCATTTGGAAGAGTCGCAGAAACCAAGGTAATTAGACGAGTGCTTCTCTATGCCATCTAAACTTTCTAATAAAATATTTGGTCACAAACAGTTACGTTTCAGAAAATATTCTTTAGTTCACGAAACTCATGGCAGTCCATACTGTCACCAACAGACCAACTACTGGTGCTTTTGTATTAATTTGTCACTATTATAGACTTGGAATTGTGCTCTGTGCTCCAAACCAAAAAGTGTGAACGTCTTTGAGACACGAATGTCTTGTCGAGAAACCTAAAAGCTTAAAGCTTCTTTTTTCCCCCCCCCCTATATCTTAGCCTACCGCTGGCCTTTGGTTTTTGATGCGATCTTAGAAGAGATTTATGGCACGCAGTAACCAGTGAGCTAAGAGTTGCCAATTATTTTTTCGATTGTGTTCCTATCATGTGGCCCAAACCTACATATATTTGCCAAAAGAGGTTGCTTATGCACGTCTCTTTTTGCTGGAGAGGTGGTACAAGTCAGGGGGGTGGTCCTTGTCTTAATCCTCACTTCTCTGCACTATACCTGTCGCTTTTTGTGTTTCTTTCTCAAACATTTTTCAAATAAGGATGGATGATACCCAATTCGAAACATTATTTACTAAATTTAACACCTAAATTTTTGTACATGATCTTTCTCTGTTCATCATATTGTCAGCATGCAGTCAGTAGTTTCCCCTTTTTTCTATATTCATGTTGATAGGGTAGGTGAAGCATGCATGCTGGTTGTTCATGTGTAAGGAAACAAGTCATATTTACATGCTTAGCGTACGTACACATTTTGTCTCTATTCCTGAATGTAGATCGTAAATTTTTTCCATAAATTATTATTGCTATGATATGTAATCATCAGAAAGTAATGTTAAAATGCGTAATCCACCATGTCTCAGTTGTTTTGTCAAAACCTTGAACTTAAAATGCATGCGCCAGCAAACCTTTGCATGTGTGTATTATCTCTAATGATTTCCTAATTTGACAGCCCACAGGCAGAGAGTAAGTAATCCAATTCAAGATTACAAGCCCAGTGTTGCAGAGGAAGATCTAGATCTACCTATATTTGAGTTTAATACTATTGCAACTGCTACTAACAACTTCTCTTTCGCAAATAAGATTGGTGAAGGTGGTTATGGTCCTGTTTACAAGGTAATTGGTACATCTATGAACTTACTTTATGGTTTTATTCAAGTGATGATGAGCTACGCACCTATATATCCTGTGGCTGAACTGTAGCCGTGATTTACTCCAGGGTGAGCTCTCTACTGGACAACAAATAGCAGTGAAGAGGCTCTCCAAAGATTCAGGACAAGGCCTCGAAGAGTTCAAAAATGAGGTTCTCTTGATTGCAAAACTTCAGCACCGTAATCTTGTCAGGCTTTTGGGATGTTGCATAGGCGGAGAAGATAGGATTTTGATCTATGAATTCGTCCCTAACAGAAGTTTAAATTTATATACCTTCAGTTAGCCACTCTCAACCTTTTGAAATCTCTAACATCTTTTTTGTTTTTAATAGCAAATCTAATCTCAAATGCTTGAACCAGATCAAACAAGAGGTAATGCACTTGATTGGGGGAAGCGTTTTGACATTATACTAGGAATCGCTCGAGGGCTTCTTTATCTTCATCGTGATTCAAGGCTAAGAATCATCCATAGGGATCTTAAAGCCAGTAATGTTCTCTTAGACAGTGAGATGAATCCCAAGATATCTGACTTTGGTTTGGCAAGAACATTTGGAGGTGACCAAACTGAAGCCAATACGAGTAGGGTCATTGGAACATAGTATGTTCAATAACAGTCTCTCTCTCTCTCTCTCTTTCTCTCTCAATCACATGCCAACATAGTTTCTTTTTGTTCGTTTCATGTAGTGGCTATATGTCTCCTGAGTATGCAATTGACGGGCTCTTTTCGGTGAAGTCTGATGTCTTTAGCTTTGGCGTATTAGTCCTGGAGATAGTGAGTGGAATGAAGAACAGAGGATTTTATCATCCTGATCACGACTTCAACCTTTTAGGACACGTGAGTTTGAGGCAGAAACATTTTCCTTCAGATTGTTTAACTAATTATTTTTCTTTTGTCCTCTTTCTCTGTAATATTAAATTAACAAGATGGAATTGTTTTAGGCATGGAAATTATGGAATGAAGGCAGGTTCATGGAACTAATGGATGCCTTGCTGGAGAAGCCAGTCCCTGAATCAGAAATTTTACGAAGTATTCAAGTTGGCCTTTTGTGTGTGCAACAACGCCCTGAAGACAGGCCCACTATGTCCTCTGTTCTTGTTATGTTGGATAGTGAGAGTGCTTCCCTACCCGAACCTAAGCAACCTGGATTTTACACAGAAAGGTTTCTCACAGAAGTTGATTCATCATCATCCGGGAAAGAATACTGTACAACAAATGAAGTAACTATAACAATGTTACAGGGTAGATAGAAGAGTGATTAAAGCTCTGTACATTTTCTCTTGCAAAACATATGTAGCCGACAATATTTTCCACCAAATTCTTGAATATATGAGTGCTGCAAAGGTAATATTTTCGTGATATCTGAATAATTTCAATATGTTATTGCAAAGATATGATGTTCAGAAAGAAAAAATGATCTTTCTTCATTCTTGAGATGAGGTAAATTTCATATTCTTCGCCCCGGGCATGGTTATGCATGTTAAGTGGCCTTTTGTGATTGTGCTTAATCCATTTTTTCCTTGTTGAGCTGGACCATTGCATGTACGAAAGGGCATCTTTGAAACTTCCATTGAAAATTATCGGTTGACTACTATGAAACCAATGGAAAGGGGCATGTACCTACTGCTATAAACCATGAAATTGAAAAGTTAGAATAAGTGGAATCCAATTCTTGACTAAGTTTGCTTCGACGAGTCATTTGAGAACATGGCATGGCATCATTATGGGGTTTGCAGGATCCAAGCTCTATGTTCATCAAGATACCACATTGATCATTATTCAATGACACTGGACGACCAACAGCGTTTTATTAGACAGGAAATGAACAGAAAAGCTTCTGCAATTTGGGATGGCCTGAGTTTTATTAGACAGGAAATGGACAGGAAAGCTTCTGCATTTGGGATGACTTGAGTTTTATTAAAGGGTTAAATACACTTTGCACTCTCCAACTATGGTGGACTTGACACTTTGCATCCCAATTTATTATTTTTATCACATTGCACCCATCAACTATTGATTTCTAACACTTTGCACCCTCCCTTAAAATTTTTCACTAGTATAAAGAAGCATATTCTAGTAACTCTGTTGTGGCGGGTACATCTTCATATTAACTTATATTAACAGTCGTAGTCATTTATGTTCTTCCCTAAGCTGCCAATTAGATCTGTAAGTAACAGGCATTGCTGGAGTTAAAAATTGGCGACTGGAAATCTCTGTTTCCCTTGGAACCTTTAGTTGCTCAGGGGAATGTCGCTTAAAATGAATGATGCAAAATAATGGCTTGTCACTGGCCCAAAATTCGGAAACATCACTGAAATAGCAGGTGCCAAACCATATTTAGAAAAACTACAGGCATAGTTAGATTTTATTTTCATTGAATATAATAACTACTGAAAAATCTAGTTTAGACCCTAACAACACTAAGATGGGGTAAATATGTGTTTTCCCTCTAATTAACAAATCAATAACAATTTTAAAACATGTTCTAAAATTGTTCAGCCTATATATGCATATTAATCAATTCAGTCAACATATAGGCAGCGGAAAATTAAATAAACTTCAATCACACAAAGAAACAAAAATTTGGTGACGAAGTAGAAAGCCTTTGAAATACCATTCAAATGAAAAAACCACTCCGGGCTAGCAGCCACCTAGAATCCATTAAGAAGGAAACCTTACAAACAGTATTCAGACATGGGCAACCCCTGTTGCTTGACTTTGACAACCCTGATGCAATAATCTAAGCCTCCCTGCTTAGACTCGCTCGATGTGGCATTCCCCTCAAACCTTTGAGAATCTTCTTGTAGATTCTTCACCGAACACTCTTGTTCTTCAGCAACCCTTCAACACCATGAAGGTTACAAAGCTATTTGATCAAAGAATAGAGAAAAACTCGTCAATCTTGAAGCACAGCTCTTCTAGGGTTTTTCTCTCAAGGAAGGAGGCACAAATCTGTTCAATGGAAGCCTCTATCCCCATTAGGAAGGCCTCCCATGAAACCTAGTAGGGTTTCCTAACATTTCAATAGGAAATTCCAAAAATTCAGGGATTTTTGAAATTCGCCGGAAGTAGCTCAAGCGTGGTCGAGCGCTGGTCAAACGCTGTGTTGTCTGTTTGAAATTTGCACTGAGCGCTCGAGCGCTTGTCTAACTCTAGTCAAACGTGATGATTTTGTCTAAACTTTTTCCAAGGGCGCTCGAGCTTTTGTCCAACGCTGGTCAAACGTGATGACTCTGTCTGAATTTTTTCAAGGGCGCTCGAGCGCTGGTTGAACGTGATGAAGACTTTGGACAGACCATCAACTCTAACTCTTGAACAAATGTGGAGACCAAAAGTACAACTCAATCAAGACATATTTTGACAAGGAATTTTGCCAATACAAAAATGCACTAACAACTACTTCTATCAAAAAGAAACTATTGTTAGAGTTGTGAAAATTGAGATTTTTGTCCGAGTGTTCTTCAAGACTGCGCTTCCTATCAATTGCTTGTGGCCGAAAAGGAGTGGACAATGTTTCTGATTGTCTTGCTGTATACCCAAGAAGAGTACTTGTTGTGATAATCAATCCACCAATAAATAATTACATACAATGCCATTGATTGCAAGACAAATGTCCTCTACAAACTGCAGTGTGATGTGAAGGCAGAGGGGTCCTCCGTGCTAATCATATTTGCTTATAGAAATTTCAAAAGTTGGCAGTGGAAGTGTAGATTTTGATATGTGATTATGACCTCATAGCATTAATCTATTACTGAAAACGCATTGTTTATTATGTGGTTCTACCTAATCTTGTTTGATTCTTGCCACCAGTTATATCATTGAGAAAGTTCTTTATAGTAGAAATCAGTGACTTCAAAGCCATGGAAGGAAAAAGCTATAGGTTCACCTTTTTAAACGTTAATCTTTCCTGCTCCTTCCAGGTTTTCCCCTGTGTAACAAATCTATTGCTGTTGTTAATCATAAATGTTCGGGTCACTGCACTGGGAAAATTTCAAGTGAACCTTTGATCAACTTTTCAAGCAAATAAAATTAGCATATCTCCTGTTGAGTTACTGCAGAGACTGATAAAAAAACGGATCTAGTAGATTTAGAACTTTGCTTTTCTTAGCTATCTTGCAATTAAAGGGGATACATAGTTCATTGTGTATTTAGCTTTCCAGTAGATGGGGGGGCTGGGCACATGACAACCAACTACTCCGCACTTGACGAGGTCTTCTGCATTCTTTATCAGGTCAATTCCATAACGTTAATCTTCAATCTGGGAAAGTTAAGGACCAAGTTTAATTTGAACAACTGAATGAATGATCAAGAAACGCAAGGAGAAAATGAGAGACAGCGTGTGTTTTCTGGCCATTTGCTGCTCTTTTATGTCTATAGTGTCGCGACCTTCACTTGCAGCTGACTCCATAACCCGAACACACTCCTTGAAAGATGGCCAAACATTAGTCTCATCTAATCAAAAGTTTGAATTAGGCTTCTTTAGTCCTAGAAGTTCCGCTGATCGATATCTAGGATTATGGTACAAGAACATCCCGGATCAGACTGTACTTTGGGTTGCAAACATAGACTACCCTCTTCTGAGTTCTACGGGCTTCTTAACATTCAGTTACGATGGAAAGCTAGTGCTTCTCAACGAAACGAAAAGGATCTTCTGGTTTTCAAATACGACACGAGCAGCAAGAAATCCTGTTGCACAGCTTTTAGACTCTGGAAATTTTGTTCTGAAAGATAACGATGATGATGACTCAAAGAACTACTTATGGCAGAGCTTTGATTATCCCTCTGATACTTTATTGCCTGGCATGAAGCTCGGATGGAACTTGAAAACTGGTGTGAAAGATATTTGAGATCATGGAAAACCTCAAATGATCCCTCTCCTGAAGACTATACATATAGTGTAGATCCGCGTGGGCTTCCTCAACTTGTTCTTCGTAAAGGATCTACTAAGCAGTTTCGAAGCGGGCCTTGGTATGGGGAAGAATTCAGTGGTGTTCCGGCTCTGATGGCAAACCCCGTTTTCAACCCCACGTTTGTCTCTAACGGTGATGAAGTATACTATACGTACCAAACGACCGACAACATTACTTCACGATTTGCATTGGCTCAATCTGGCTTAGTTCAACATTTCTCATGGAATGATGGGCATTGGAACCTCTTGTTTACAGTTCAGGGAGATCGCTGTGATGCTTATGGCCTATGCGGTAGTTATGGAAGTTGTAGTGCTAACAATACAGTAAACTGCAATTGTTTGACGGGTTTCAAGCCCAGATCCCCCCAAGACTGGAACATGCTTGATTGGAGAGGTGGATGTATTCGAAATGATCCACATATTTGCAGAAATGGTGAGGGATTCACGAAATTAACAGGATTAAAACTGCCTGATGCCTCACAGTTTGGTGTGAACGTCAGTATGAGTATCAAAGATTGTGAGGCAGAGTGCTTGAAGAACTGCTCTTGTGTGGCATATGCTAAAATGGATATCAGCGGCAGTGGCAATGGCTGTGTGACCTGGTTTGGAGAATTGCTTGATACGAGACAGGCTTCGATACATGGGCAAGATCTCTATGTAAGAGTGGCTGCTTCAGAACTAGGTAAGAATTCTTGAGCTCGTGACTACCCTTACAATGAGCTGTCAGCTGTAACTTATTTAGGGAAATAACTTTTGATCTCTGAATTGGATATTACGGCAAATGTACATACTTTATCTTTACCCATTCTGTTAGACCAACCACTGCATTTACCCAAAGAAAGGCAGAAAACCTGCTTTTGCCTTAGCTGGGGCTGGGATGGAGATCTTGTCTTGGGACTATTTGTATTGTATTTTAGTAGTCAACTTAAGCATAACATTTATTGGAAGAATTGATATTCTGTACCTTTTTTCGTTTGTCATTGTTAGAATCAAATGCTGATAGGAGTAAGCAGCAGAAGCACAAGCATATGGTAGTTTCAGTGGCTGTAACGGTGGCTTCAGCAATCATCCTCTTGGCTTCAGTTAGCAGCTTATTTATTTGGAAGATGAGAAGAAACGGAGGTATACTTACAACACAATCTGATAGTCAAAAAGTATTACTTTCATGGCAATTTCATTGTCTTACATTCTTATTAAGTAGTCAGCTTTTGTGGATATAGCCAAGGCAGATAATCCAGTAAGCATTAATGGAGTCGAATGCCAGGAGGATGATCTTCAGCTGCCAGTATTTAAAATACCTACCATTGAAGCTGCCACTGACAACTTCTCTGCTGCAAATAAGATTGGAGAAGGCGGATTTGGGTCTGTATACAAGGTAAACCATTATTTTCTAGGGGGACTTTTGACGTAATTTGTAACCTTTAAAGGAGGATTACCCACTGGGTTTCAGTAATATTTTTTTTTCTAAATAAACAGGGACTTTCATAAAACCTCACGGCTGTTCGAAATAAATACAGCATCATAACTCAAAACAGCATGCGGCACATCAGTGCACAGAAAGTCCCCAACGCAACCAGAGTCCAAACCCCAGCGAGCTAAATTGTGGGCCAACTGATTGCAATGTCTGGGGATCCAAGCGATCTTCCACAGTGGATTGGAGGAAAGCAACTGGCGAATAGTAGTAATTTCCCCTTCAATAAGCCAGTCCGGAGGCATCTGGAGTGTATTCGCCTGCTGGACCACAATACTAGAATCGCCTTCAATCAAAAGGGATCGTCCCGCAAAGTCATCAGCCATACTCAAGGCAACTTTGGCCGCCCGAGCTTCACCCTTGAGTGGATCATTTCCTGGCGTGTGGCAGATTCGAATACGCAAAATCTGACCCTCCGAATTTCGACTGACCGCAGCAGCATAAAGATGACCATGTCCCACAGCAACATCAAAGTTAATCTTGATAACCCCCGCAGGTGGGAGTTGCCAGTGACTGGGAGGGGCAACCGGAGTAGACCAGGCATCTTTGTGGGCCATATACCGCCGGTGTACAACACGCATAAGATTCCATACATCCGGTACAGCCCCATCATGAACACATTTATTACGTGTAAACCAAATGGTATCCAAGATGATGGTAACCGCTAGGATGAAATGATGCCAAGAATCCTGAACACCCGCAGGCATATTACTAGGTTCAAGAATAAATGTGATCCAGACTTCAATGGGCAGAGACACAAATTTACCCACGTTCATCGGCCAAGGGCCATGGTGCCATAAGATGGCACTGAGAGAGCATTCAAGAAATAAATGTTCCGCAGACTCTATGGTCAATTTGCACAAGGGACAAAGCATAGACGGAGAATCCATAGAGACACTAACCTGCCCTATACGACCACGGAGGGGGAGAGCATGAGCTGCAACCTTCCAAAGAAGCAACCGTAGTCGATGTTGTACTTTGAGTTTCCAAATACGATTCCAAATATATGGGGGAAGGGTTCCCTGTACAGAAAACTTCGCTCGATTGTCCCAAAGATAAGCAGCTTTGATAGAGAAGTTCCCTTTAGAATCGAAGATCCATTTTAGAGTGTCAGGATGCGGGGCCGTTGGCAGTGCAATATTTAAAATGGCCTGTGCAGAGAGTGGTGCAAACAGACTCCGAATTAAGTCTGCATTCCAGGTGTGGGTGGATTGATTAATGAGATCCTTTACGATTGTCACTGGGTTTCAGTAATATACTTTCAAAATTCAAAAGCAATGCTGCCAGCGGACAGTCATTGGTAAAAAATTATAGTTTTGACAAATGCCATGTCAAGCTAGTCATAGAAAGGAGACTTGATTCATTGTGAAGGACCCCTTCAAAGATTATGGTTTATGTTTTCACGAAATAAACTAGCACTAAGGCTCCCCTTCACTATCTTCTCTCTGAAGATCGGGTGTATATAACCCCGTTATCATGTAAATCCATGTTACTTTTGTAGGGCGAGTTACCATCGGGGCAAGAAATAGCAGTAAAGAGACATGCAGAGAATTCTGGACGAGGACTGCAGGAGTTTAAGAATGAAGTCATTTTGGTATCCCAGCTTCAACATCGGAATCTTGTCAAGCTTCTAGGTTGCTGCAGTCAAAGAGAAGAAAGAATGTTGATTTATGAGTACATGCCGAACGGAAGTTTAGACTCCCTTATCTTTGGTCGGTATCTCAAACCTAAATATTAGTAATTCGAATACACACAATAGAAAATGTGTGCCCATCTATATTTATATAGAGACACACACCTAAATAAGCAGGCAAATACTAAATGTAGGTGACAACTTAGTGCAGTATATTCTTGATTAGTCTCTCTTTGTCGATTGAGTCCCATTTATAAGCTAGCTGACAGCATTTCGTATCTGATATACTGATTGAGGGAGATGAAGCGAGGCGTGGTTCACTCAATTGGCAGAAAAGATTAGACATTATTATTGGGATAGCTCGAGGACTTCTTTATCTTCATAGACTGAGAGTAATCCATAGGGATCTAAAAGCTGCCAATATTCTGTTAGACAGTAACATGAACCCCAAAATTTCAGATTTTGGTATGGCAAGGATCTTTGGTGGGGATCAAACTGAAGCAAAAACTAAAAGGGCAGTTGGAACATAGTAAGTTGATGCTTGCCCTTAGACAAGTGTTCTTGGAATAATGATGCTAATATCAACATCTTTTGGCGATGCATACAGTGGCTACATGTCTCCGGAGTATGCCATAGATGGACTTTTTTCTTTGAAATCGGACGTGTTCAGCTTTGGAGTTCTACTGTTGGAGATAGTCAGTGGCAAGAGGAACAGGGGATTTTCTCATCCAGACCACAAACTTAATCTCATTGGGCACGTGAGTATAAGATTAACATAGTCTCCAACATTTTTCACTAGTTAATTTCGATCTGATATGGGATATGTTGTTTATTTCGACATAATTTAGAGAGTTGAAACTGTTTTAGGCATGGAAACTCTGGAATGAGGAAAAGGCCTTGGAATTGATGGATGTCCTGCTGGATAATAACTTCCTCATCTCTGAAGCCCTAAAGTGTATTCAAGTGGGTCTTGTGTGTTCAACATCGCCCAGAAGAGAGGCCGACAATGTCATCTGTGCTTTTGATGTTGGACAACGAAAGTGCATTGTTACCTCAGCCTGGTCTACCAGGATTTTATGCAGAGAGGAGCCTTCCAGAGACAGACTCATCCTCAGTAGGACGACTAAATTCCAGTTCAAAGGAGATAATCATCTCTTTGTTAGAGGGTCGTTAGAATATTCTTCAATACTATGTCGTCTTACGAGGTGGACGTGGAAATAATTATTCTCTTTCAACTAACAATGGACATGCCTTGCTTTTGATCTGATACTAATTTCGACCCTACCCCAGCGTACAACATTTACTGCCTTTAAAATTCCCCTGCTCAAGAATTTTGCTAGAATTCTGAATTCACTAGGTCCTTCGAACTCAACAATTTGTATCCACCAAGACAAGTTTCCAGTCATCACATTCTTTTTATACTTTTCCTGGATTTTCGAGCGAAGGACTCATATATGAAGAATCCCCAGAAATGAGCCGCCTTTTTTGTTAGTTACCGGCTCTCCGCCTTACATAGTTGAAGAATTGGGATCAAGTTCAACATCCAGCGAGAATAAAAACATTAGCAGTGCATTTGGTGTCGCGGTAATCATAGCGATACAGAAGAAACAAATTTTCTTATATGCATTTTGACGAACAAGTGCTGTTCAAGTTTTTTAATGAAGAAAAACGAGCCTTGCGTCTAACCCAACTACATCCAGTGCTTACCACAAAATCCGTCTGACCAGAAACTCGGTGGGACTGTGCTGATCCTGTTAATTGCCTAGATCATACCATTCATTTACTTTTAAAGAACACAGCATTGAGATCGAACGATTAGAGTACCCCTAGAAGAGAAGGCAACAAGGGTCGGAAGAATTAATGCAAACATGTTTCTTTGACAAATTGGTGCCTAGAAAGTTCACGTACGCCATTGTTGACTAGTGATGGCAAGTGTAAGACTTGACGCAATACTCGAGAGTCATGTTGGTATTCCAATTCTTTGCTTCCACTGACCAGCACCAACAATCAGTGTTTTCAGGAGTTCTGTCAATCAACAAGTACGGAAACTTGATCCTTTATGACAGTTAGAACCGTCCAGTTTGGTCCACAGATGTTTCTGTCCAAGGGACAACATCCTCTGTAGCTCATCTCCTAGATTCGGGAAACCTGGTGATAGTCCAGGAGAGTAATAGCAAGCTGTTATGGCAAAGCTTTGATTATCCGACAGATACTCTTCTCCCGGGCATGAAGCTTGGATTGAATCGGAGAACCAGGCTGGGCAGGTATTTAGCTTCTTCCAAGTCACGAGAGGACCCCGGAGTGGGGGACTATTCGTACAAGCTAAATCCTACGGGCTCTCCCCAATTCTTCCTGTATAATGGCTCAACCCCGTATTATTGTTCCCGCCATGGCCATGGCGTTCTTCGGCGTCAACAAACCCCGCTGATTATAGTATCAATTTCGTTTACTATCAAGATGAGATATCTCACTTCTACATTCTAGATGACCCCACCATCATTACAAGAGTAGTGCTGGAAAACTCTGGATCGCGTCGGCAATTTGCGTGGAATGATGGTGACAATCAATGGAAGGAACGCTACGTGGAACCAAAATATCGGTGTGACAACTGACACGTCTGGACTATGTGGTGCGTATAGCAAATGTGATCCTGACAATGTTAAGAAGTTCGAGTTTTTGTGTTTGCCAGGGTATGAACCCAAGTCTCCGAGGGATTGGTATCTCAGAAATGGTTCAGGGGGCTGTGTGAGGAAGTAGTTGGGGTTGTCCATTTGTTGGAGAATTGAGAAGGGTTTGCGAAGGTGGCGCAATTGAAGCCTCCTGATGCATCCAAGGCAGCTTAGATAGACCTGAGTATGAGCAGCACAGAGTGCGAGAAGGCGTGCTTGAGGAATTGTTCTTGTACAGCTTATATCAGGAGGGACATTGATGGAAAGTGGGCAGGATGCTTGGCATATTATGGTAAATTGATGGGTAGTTTAGAGTATACGAATGAAGGATTGGATCTATATGTTAGAGTCGATTCGACTGGTAAATTGTTCTGTATCCTTCATCGCTTGCTTGGAATTTCGTGAGTTTTTGGTTCTATCTTCTCAAATTTAAGTCATGATATCTTTTTCCCTTCAGCTAAGTATAAAGAGAAGTCCAACGGTTTTCTTGACAAGAAGAGGAAGCTAGTTAGTGTATTACTGTCTGTAGCTGTTACGATGCTTCTTGTTTCTTTCCTGGCCAATATGTGGCTAAGGAAAACTAAAGGTAATTTTTTTTTCTAAGGAAATATTCATTCAACCACCCAAAAGAACAAAGTCGGGGAGGGAGGGGATTATCAGAGTTCAGAATAACATGAGGGATACAATGCCTAGGGATATTTCCAACCAAGTTTTCAGAGGCAGCCCACTTGGCTATATTATGGGCTAACATATTAGCACCGCGTCTAACATGAGAAACTTTCCAACTGGAATGGAAATCAAGAAGAGCTTTAATGTCCCGATTAATGATGGCAATAGACCAATCAAGAACAAACGAAGACTGGCAAAGAGCATTGCACACCTGAAGGATATAACCTTCAAATTCCACCAAGGAAAAACCAGTCAAACAAGCCTCCTGAACAGCAAGAAGAGCTGCTCTGGCCTCACCCACAAGAGGAGTACCTGGAGGAGTTCTCTTTGTACAAACAAAGAGTATAGTACCACTATAATTACGGCAAACCGCATCAAGAAAGGAACAATTGGGACGAATGGCAGCATCAAAATTGAGTTTCCATCCACTAACACGAGGAGGCTGCCCAGCAGAAATCTTAGAAGGGGAAGCAGCAATCCACGCCTTAGAATTCTCTACGTAGAGTCTGTGAATTCTACGAATATCAGTGCCAATATCATCCCTTTTTCCATGATGAACCACCTGATTGCGATAACAACAGATAACATCCATTAAAATAGCTCCATACCGAATAATCAACTCAGCTTGATCAACGGGAAGGGAAAGAGATGCAGCCGGATCCAATAAAGCAGCAATCCAGTCACTAATACTCCAATCATCAATCCGATTAGTGTGAAGACCCCATGGTGATTCTCTCCAAGCCAAAACAGTCTCACATCTCGGGAGTCATTTAGTTTGACACTATAAACGAAATTGACACTATCTCTTCCATGGTACATTTGTATTCTGCTAAGTAGTAACTAAATGTCACAGTCTCACATCTCGGGAATCATTTAGATTTAATATCCGTACAACTTAATGTCTTTAAATGGAGAATTCTGAATGCGTATTAAGCAATTTCTCTTAATATGTTTTGGGACAGTGTAAGAGAAAATTGCACGATCGATCCTTTAATGTTACAAGTACCAAAGGCTCCTTGGATGGAGATGAGCTCAAGTACTGTAGCAGACATACAGACTTGGTGATTTCGATCTAAGCAACATGGTTGCTGCTACTGAGAACTTCTCGCCGGGCAACAAACTTGGGCAAAGTGGTTATGGCTCTGTTTTTAAGGTATAGTTCTAGTTCGTAAGGAATTGTGGAAAGGCTGCACAGCTTTGTTTGTGTTCCACCTACAATTTGCGAGGTGTGAATGGGGGAAATTGGTAGTGAACGAGTAAATTAAGGTTACTTGCTTAAAAACTTATAGTTATGCCTAAGCTTTAACTTCAGATTATCATGTCAGGGTCAACTATCAAATGGACAAGAAATAGCCGTAAAAAGACTGTCCAAGTGTTCCTTACAAGGAATAGAAGAATTCAAAAATGAAGTTATGTTGATTGCCAAACTTCAACACAGAAATCTTGTCAAAGTGTTGGGGTGTTGCATTCAAGGAGAAGAAAAGATGCTGATTTATGAGTACATGCAGAACAGAAGCTTGGATTTCTTAATTTTTCGTACGTGTTCTTTCCAAAAATCTACGGCTTTCATTCCTTAATGTTCTTTTGTTACACGCGGAGAAAGAACACATTTGAAATTTTTTGTTTTGCGTAATCGCACTGGAAATTCATAACGCCATAATTCTACAACACAATTGAAATAATATCTTTTAGTATACTGCCGCAATTTTGTCATAGATCATACAAGAAGGACATCCCTGAATTGGGTTCAACGCTTCGCGATAATCCTTGGGATTGCTCGTGGGATTTTGTATCTTCATCAAGACTCAAGATTAAGAATTATCCATAGTGATCTTAAAACAAGCAATGTCCTATTAGATGCTGAGATGAACCCGAAAATCTCAGATTTTGGCATGGCTCGCATGTTCAAAGGGGACCAGATTCAGGACAGGACAACCAGAGTGGTTGGGACATAGTAAGTATCATCTGCAAAACCTTTAGCAATTCACACTTGCTCCAAGATAAGGAAAAAGGCACTAACAAACCCTAAGATTATCTCTAAGACAGTGACATTATGATTAGCTTTGGCCCTGTTCGCGCAGTGGTTATATGTCACCAGAGTATGCAGTATTTGGGACATTTTCAACAAAATCAGATGTCTTCAGTTTTGGTGTGGTTGTACTGGAGATCATAACTGGAAAGAAGAATAATGTTTCTTATCAAGATCACCCTTCCCTAACTTTGATAGGACGTGTAAGTAGCAGAAAACAATAGTCTTCTACCATTTGTGTCTGTTATACAGCCCTCTATACTTAAATGTTATTAAACCTCATGACAGGTCTGGGAGCTATGGAAAGAAGATAGAGCCTTGGAGATAGTTGATCCATTGATAAAATAATCGTATGTTTCCGACGAGGTCTTGAGATGCGTTCACATTGCGCTTTTATGTATGGAAGAAGATGCAGGTGATGGACCCACTATGATGGCAGTTATTCTCATGCTGAGTAGTGAAGCAACTGCTCTTCCTTCTCAGTCACGCAGTTGGAGCAGGAGGAGCTTATTCCGTAAATGAGGTGACAGTAACTATTATTGAAGCTCGATAAAGGTCAGGGTCCTAGTTAGCTGATTCAAATTGGTGAGATGCAAATTTCTAGATGTAATTGACATTTAACTGTTTTCTGGCTCTAAGAAAAAAATGTAATTTCTCGTTCTTTTTTTCTTCCTTTTCAGCTGCTACTACTGCAAATAATGTTATTAGTAGTCTGCTCTGTGACTGCATAGCTATTGATAATTTCCAGGTCCAATTACCTCGATTTGGTCACAGCCTAAGATTTCGAATTTGAGTCAAACTGCTACTTCTCTAGTTAATTTTTTCAGCTAACCTGCAACAATAGTTAAGCTCCTTTGTGTAAAGTGTCAATATAAGCTTTCTTTTTTTTGGGTAAGTTTTTTTTTGTCTCAACAAACATTTCATTAAATGAGAAAGTGCTACATCATCAGTAGGAAGTGTATATTGATGTAAAGATGGTTAAGATGTAGCAGTTTACATGGTTAAACAAGATGAAAAGATGTAGCACTACACGGTTAAACAATTGGGATCAAATTCAACATCCAGCGAGACTCGAAACAATAGTAATGCATTTGGCATCGCAGCAATCCGTAGGGATAAAAAGAAACAAAATTTCCTGATATGCATTTCATCGAACATGTGCCGTCGAGTTCTAATGAAGGAAAAAAGCCTCACGTCCAACCCAACAACCTCCAATGCTTACCCCAAAACCAAAAGAACAGTATTGAAAGCGAAAGATTAGATTACCCTAGAAGAGAAGGCAACGAAGGTCAGAAGAGTTAACGCAAACAGGCTTCTTGGACAAATTGGTGCCTAGAAAGTCCACGTACGCCGTTGTCATGTTCCGCGCGAGTTCGATGAAGGAAAAAAGCCTCACGTCCAACCCAATAACCTCCAATGCTTACCCCAAAACCAAAAGAACAGTATTGAAAGCGAAAGATTATTACCTTAGAAGAGAATGCAACGAAGGTCAGAAGAGTTAACGCAAACAGGCTTCTTGGACAAATTGGTGCCTAGAAAGTCCACGTACGCCATTGTTGACTGATGGCAGGTGAAAGACTTTATGCGCAATACTCAAGCACTCATATTGGTATTCCAATTTTTTTTTTCCCACTGACTAGGACCAACTGAGTGTTTTCCACGCCACCGACTTTAAATTATTTCAACGTGAAAGGCCGTTTTGCTCAAACTCACTGAGAAAATTATAGAAAAGAGAGCGTGGAAAAATCTGTATATTTACACTGAGCAAAGAATACAAAGCTGCATAACTCTATACATAGACAATTAGCCCTAGAAGCAGAGCCCGGGTATACGAGCCTTTTATAATCTGTTATAACAGAAAAAGAATAAATATTCTATACGAGTTTGTTACAACCTTTCTCTTTCTTCCACCTTCTAGAAACACTAACTTCCTTCTCTTGATTATGCGAGCCTGTGGCATCATCTTGGATTACAGCTGTATTATTTTCGTCTAAAAAATGTTGAAGCCTTTGATGCTAGTCTTTCCCTTCTTCATTACTTTTTGCACATCGATTGACACCTTAACAGCAAACCAGTTCATCAAGGACGGCCAATCTTTGATTTCAAAAGAAAACAATTTCGCCTTGGGATTCTTCAGCCCCGGCAACTCTAGCTATCGGTATCTAGGTATTTGGTTTGTAAAAGTGAGAGAACAAACTGCGGTGTGGGTTGCAAACAGGAATGATCCTATCAACGGTTCCTCTGGAGTTCTGTCAATCAACAAGTACGGAAACCTTATCCTTTGCGACAGTTATAAGTGTCCTCTTTGGTCCACGGATGTTTCTGTCCAAGGTACAACTTCCTCTGTAGCTCATCTCCTAGATTCGGGGAACCTGGTTCTGGTCCCGCAGAGTAATAACAAGCTGTTATGGCAAAGCTTTGATTATCCGACAGATACTGTTCTCCCGGGCATGAAGGTTGGATTGAATCGGAGAACCGGGCTAGACAGGTATTTAACTTCTTCCAAGTCACAAGAGGACCCCGGAGTGGGGGACTTTTCCTACAAGCTAAATCCTACAGGCTCTCCCCAGTTCTTCCTGTATAATGGCTCGACCCCGAATTATCGTTCTTGGCCATGGCCATGGCGACTGCGTTCTTCAGCGGAAACAACCTCCTCTGATTATAGGATCGAGTTCGTTAACATTCAGGATGAGATATCTTACTTCTACTTTCTAGATGACCCCACCATCATTACAAGATTAGTCTTGGACAACTCTGGATCGCTGCGGCAACTTGCGTGGAATAATGGTGACAATCAATGGAAGGAACTCTTCTCGGAACCAAAATATCGGTGTGACAAGTATGGACTATGTGGTTCGTATAGCAAATGTAGTCCTGACAATCTTAGTACGTTTGAGTGTTCGTGTTTGCCAGGATATGAACCCATGTCTCCGAGGGATTGGTATCTCAGGAATGGTTCTGGGGGCTGTGTGAGGAAGCAGTTGGGGTTGTCCATGTGTGGGAATGGAGAAGGGTTTGCGAAGGTGGCGCATTTGAAGCCTCCTGATGCATCCAAGGCAGCATGGATAGACATGAGTATGAGCAGCACAGAGTGCGAGAAGGCCTGCTGGAGGAATTGTTCTTGCACAGCTTATATCAGCATGGACATTGATGGAAACACGACAGGCTGCTTGGCATATTATGGTGAACTGGTGGGTAGTCTAGAGTATGCGAATGATGGATTGGATCTAAATGTTCGTGTGGATGCGACTGAATTAGGTATCCTTCTTCGCTTGCTTGGAATTTCGAGAGTTTTGGGTTCTATCTGCTCAAATTTAAATCATGGTTATCTTTTTCCATTCAGCTAAGTATAAAGAGAAGTCCAATGGTTTTCTTCACAAGAAAAGGAAGCTAGTTAGTGCATTATTACCTGTTGCTGTTACGATGCTTCTTGTTTCCTTCCTGGCCTATATGTTGCTCAGGAAGAAGAGGAAAACTAACGGTACTTAAAATCGCTTCCATGGTACATTTGTATTCTGCTACTAGTAACAAAATGTCACTGTCCCACATCTCGGGAATCATTTACATTTATTATCCAATAGATCTAAAGTCTTTAAATGCAGAATTTTGAATGCGTATTAAGCAATTTCTCCTAATATGTTTTGGGACAGTGAGGAGAAAATTGGACGATCAATCCTTTAATGTTACAAGTACCAAAGGCTCCTTGGACGGAGATGAGCTCAAGTATAGTAGCAGACACCCAGATTTGGTGGTTTTTGATCTAAGCAGCATGGTTGCTGCTACTGACAACTTCTCGCCGGGCAACAAGCTTGGGCAAGGTGGTTTTGGCTCTGTTTTTAAGGTATAGTTTTAGTCGTAAGGAATTCTGGAAAGGCTGTACAGCTTTGTTTGTGTTCCACCTACAATTTGTGAGGTGTGAATGGGGGAAAATGGTAGTGAACAAGTAAATTAAGGTTATTTGCTTAAAAACTTATAGTTATGCCTAAGCTTTAACTTCAGATTATCATGTCAGGGTCAACTATCAAATGGACAAGAAATAGCCGTAAAAAGACTGTCCAAGTGTTCCTTACAAGGAATAGAAGAATTCAAAAATGAAGTTATGTTGATCGCCAAACTTCAACACAGAAATCTTGTCAAAGTGTTGGGGTGTTGCATTCAAGGAGAAGAAAAGATGCTGATTTATGAGTACATGCAGAACAGAAGCTTGGATTTCTTTATTTTTGGTATGTGTTCTTTCCAAAAATGAACTGCTTTCATTTCTTAATGTTCTTTGTAACACGCGGAGATAGAACACATCTGAAATTTTTTGTTTTGCGTAAGCACACTGGAAATTCATAACCCCATTATTCCACAACACAATTGAAATATTATCACTGGTGCAATTTTGTCATAGATCATACAAGGAGGTCATCCCTGAATTGGGTTCAACGCTTTGAGATAATCCTTGGGATTGCTCGTGGGATTTTGTATCTTCATCAAGACTCAAGATTAAGAATTATCCATAGGGATCTTAAAACAAGCAATGTCCTATTAGATGCTGAGATGAACCCGAAAATCTCAGATTTCGGCATGGCTCGCATGTTCAAAGGGGACCAGATTCAGGACAGGACAACTAGAGTGGTTGGGACATAGTAAGTATCTTCTGCAAAACCTTTAGCAATTCACACTTGCTCCAAGATACGGAAAAAGGCACTAACAAACCCTAAGATTATCACTAAGACAGTAACCTTATGATTAGCTTTGGCCCTGTTCGTGCAGTGGTTATATGTCACCGGAGTATGCAGTATTTGGGAGATTTTCAACAAAATCCGATGTCTTCAGTTTTGGTGTCGTTGTACTGGAGATCATAACTGGCAAGAAGAATAATGTTTCTTATCAAGATCACCCTTCCCTAACTTTGATAGGGCGTGTAAGTAGCAGAAAACAATAGTCTCTACCATTTGTGTCTGTTATTCAGCCCTTCTATACGTAAATGTTATTAAACCACATGACAGGTCTGGGAGCTATGGAAAGAAGATAGAGCCTTGGAGATAGTTGATCCATCGGTAAAAGAATCGTTTGTTTCCGACGAAGTCTTGAGATGCTTTCACATTGCGCTTTTATGTGTGGAAGAAGATGCAGGGGATCGACCCACTATGATGGCAGTTCTTCTCATGCTGAGTAGTGAAGCAACTGTTCTTCCTTCTCCTAAACATCCTGCTTTCATTTTCGGAAGACCTTTGAATGAGTCGGACTCAGTCGTTGGTCAACCTTCTTATTCTGTAAATCGGGTGACAATCACGAACTTTCAAGCCCGCTAAAGGTGTGTATGTTTAATTGTTTCTATGTGAATTTGTAGACTAATTAATTCTTTTTATTGTTTTTGCTACCACAAAAATGTGATTTCTTTTTTCTTTTTGTTCTTTTCGTCTCTTTCTATATCACTTTTTAGTATTTGTTAGTCCAAGCGTGTTAACTTTGTTGTCAATTTTTTCAATTAATGGGGGCAAGATGGTTCGAGGTAAGTGGTGGCATCTAGAACACTGTTCTAGATGCTAGATGCCACCACTTACCTCGAGTGAATCCAAACGCACTTATCTGCCCTCTCTCTATAAGTTTGTTTTTTCCTTCGCATGAACCTCCTCCTCCCTCACTGCCTCCGCTCCCCCTCCCTCCCTCTCCCCCCTCCCCTCCCTTTCTCCTAGCCGATCTTCATCTTTTCCCCTGGTTCCTCTTCCTTTTGGTCTCCCTCTGTTGCGGTTTTCCAAGCCAGATCCCGGCGTTCTAGCAGGTCGTCGGTGGCCACGCGCAGGAGGAATGGGCTAAGCAGCTCCGGGCGTTCCTTGTGGGTTCTTTCCGTTTGCTGTCAGACGGCGGGTGCTCCTACACGCGCAGCCACGCGCCTCCCCTTTTGTGGATCTGTTTGGACGACGTTGGTGGTTTTCTAGCCCAGGGGTGTTTTTTTAGTGTGTTATGTTGTGGTTGTTTTGTGTCTGTGATTTTCATTTCTGCAGGATGCTGCAGGAAGGTGCAATCGGCGACCACCACTCTGGCGGCATTGCTTCTGCAGCTGCTGTTCCGGTGGATTGTCACTTGCTACTTCGCCATTTTTTTCATGGGCCTTGTTGCCCATTTGTGCTGGTGCAGATAGTCGCTCCGGGTTGGCGGATTATTGCTCGCAGACTGTCTTCTTTGGCGGTGTTATTGTCGGGTCTTTGGACCCGCTTAAAATCTACGGATCTTTGCATCCGTCTTGTTGAGGCCTTGATGACCATTTGAAATCTGGCCTTTATGACCATTAGATATATCACCCGTAGGGCTTTAAGTGCTGTTGTTTTCGATTGTATGCTTATGTTCTTTGTATCCAACCTTGTAGGGCTGTCTGTCTTCAGCACTAGTGTATAAAAAAAAAGGGCAAGATGATTCGACCCCTGTTAAATACAGTGTAAGTACTATTCTGCTGCATTATCAAGGCATAAGGATGTTTTGAATGAGTATGTTAGTAGTGTCATAGTCGTAAGATGATGTCTTCGGTAATTGGCTTCTTTTTTGGGGCAGCCTTTTCTTCAATTAATCGGTGAGCCATCTTATCAACATGCAAGGAAGACGGCTCACCAGGCTGGCACTATAGACAGGGCCAGCTGGATGGTGGGTAAACTTCGAAGAAGCTAGCGCGGTGGTCCACAATCCAGTACAGCTCCCCACTTAAGTCACCGATTTGATTTTGGAGAAATTGAATTTGAGACGTGCGTCTAACCAACAGAGCTCTCTTTCGCCCTTTATGACTGAGGCAGTTCGAAATTCGTAGAATTTTGATAAAATTGTGAATATTTACGTGATGTTAAAGTTGTATTGACATGCGTGTAAAAGTTGTTAAAAAAATTATTGTTTATAAAAAAATAATAAAATATTATATTAAAATACGTGTATTTTATGATGTTTGGATTGAAAAAAAAAACATAACGTAACCTAAGAAAGTTTTTGTTATGCCAATAGTGCTTACCCTGAAAAGTCTTTTCTGAAAAATTCCATTAAGGTCGCGTTGGCTTCATTATAATTGACGAATTCACATTATTCCTTTACTATAAAAACCAACAAAGTCATTAATAGCATACCTATATTGGTAGTACCAAACTAAAAATTGAAGGAAAAAAAAAGAGCTCTATAATAAAAAACTTCATTTTTCTCCGAACTATACAAATTCAATAATCTGTCCTTCTTTAACAAATCTTCCTGTTAAAATGAGGAAGAAACAGACTATTTAGCATAGTTTTGACGGACTCCAAACTAGATGGAAGGGAGGGGTCGGTCTACATCCACCGACTCTAACAAGCTATTCGTTTAACAAAGAATTCTCAGGATTTTTTTGTATTCTCACAATATAAAAATTCTACAACCAAACATCATTTTTAACTTCACATAAAAATAACTACAACACGCATACTAATAAAGTTAACATCACCTAAAAATTTTTAAAACACAAAAAATCTTTACAACACTCCTAACCGAACACCCTCTTAAATTTTGTTAGTGGCCGCAGCTTGGTAGCTCTTGGCCATCCAGATATACCTAGAAGTAACTTTTGTGAAAACCAACATTATGTTTGTACCAACAATAACATGCATGTTAGTAGACCCTGACTTGTAACTTTTCGATAAGAACACGTACGTACGAAATGCAAAATTTCTCTGATCTGTCGAGAAACGAAACACTGATCAGCTAATTATAATTAATAGGTTTGGCTGCTAATTTTGATGATCTAATATTTAATACTAAGTACTAATAAGATGCTCTAGCCACCCATTATGTCGCTCTAAGCAGCTGATTAGGTAATCTAAGTGTACAATATTAATTTATGTCTTTTTTTTGTCAACCCGTCAAAAATATTCCTTTTATATAATATTGCAGCCTACAGAGATTTGCATTAAGGTTTCTCTATTTTAGTTCCCTCAATTATCCTTGACTAATTTTGCTAAATTCGACAGCAACAGATGAAACTTCATATGTCTCTGTTACAACAGTGTCAATATCCACAAGTGTCAAGCCCCCACCCCCCAACAATCACACCCAAGTATTTTGCAGTCAAATACCGCTGGCTGGGTCAGACATGTTTTTTTTTTAGGGAAGATATACCTAGCTAAAAATGCAAATTCATCAAAACAAATTAAGCTCTTATAAAAATAGCCCAAATTTCTATATCTAGTCCTTGTATTGGAAATCACATCCCCGACTTCGAATTAATTTGTATAATTTGCATCAATGCATTGTATTGGTGCGAGGCTTGCTTGCTTCAAAGCTTCCACAACAGCGTTCTAGAAGACCAAGGCCGTGCTTGGAGAGGGCTCGGGAAACAAATATGACCCTCCACCATTACCCAACCCGATGAAATGAAAGCGACAAATATCGGACCTTGTCAATGAGGAAAGCCAACAAAATAACGATAGTAAACTTTATGTCGCTTTTAGATTAGGTAATCTGGGAGTACGACCTTTGAAATTGAAGCCTACATAGTCCTCCCACGCGTAATTGTGCTTGACTAGTGTTGCCAATTGCAAGACAGAGACAGGCAACAGTGAAAACATCACAAGTCTCGATTACAATTACGATATATCAATATGGGCTGCTGTTTATGTAATTTGGAGCGGGATATTTTACTGTCGGAAGAAACGGATGTTTGTGGAGGTGCTCACTGAGATTGTGAATGTTAAAATCAGCACGTATTTTTCTCTAGAAAATTCTGGGACAGCCAAGAGAATTCGGCCAATAGAGAAATCTGGACCTGTTGGAAAAAGTCAAATAATGTAGGCAAAGAAAGAGCTTTCTGAATGAAGGTACACGGACCTACGTGCCGACTTCATGAATGAACGGCAAGCCTTAGCCCACCGACTTACCCTGCCTATAAATAAGAGACAGAACACCTCATTCTGTGTTAAGAGTGAAAAGTGATGTGAACCGTGTAGTATAATGTGATTTTGTGAAGTTTGTGTGGTCCTTTTTTATTTTGTCTTAGTAAAAGTTTTGTTTCATTTATATAATAAGCTTTTCTTCAAAGTTTATTCGTGCTAGTTTATTCAACAGTTAATAATGTTAAAAACAGAGTATGTTTGTTTCCAAAGGTGTCACTTACGGCTGCCCATGTCTTGATAGTTAGGAAGTGGAACATTTCTTCTGTTATTTGTTCTTAACTGTTCTGATATACTGTATGTTGGTGATTGGTATGAACATTTCGGCTGACAGAGTATGTACTGTTATTTGGGCTCAGTTCTGTTTTATAATCCTTTGTGATATATATCATAACTGAGTTCCACTATGTTTTAAGGAATAAAAGTCATTTATCAATAGTTATATACTAAAAATTGCAACAATAGCATCTGAGATGTGCCTTAAAAGAGACATAAAAGATTAAGAGTAGAAGAAAAACCGTTTGACGTTAAAAAAAAAGTCCTCTTTTAAAAGTTGAAAAGTTTTGATTTTGATGGTCGAACTCTCAAGTTTGGCTCCTCAAACGGTGGTTCGCAATGCATCGCAAACTTAAAACGGTGAGGATTGAATTTTAATTCAGCCAGCAACAATATGTCGTTTTAGGCTAAGGGAAGTGACGTGGAAAAAACATGAGCGACAAGGCAACGTGGCTAATGCGGACATGATTCTCATTAGTCCGAGCAATAGTTTAGCGACAGGATGACTAATTATTTATAAGGACATATATTCAGTGACTGAAAATTGAAAAAAAATAGATCAAAACTTATTGACCAAAAATTAAATTTCTCAAATTTTTAACTTACCAAACATCACTTGGGTGGTGGAATTAGGAACTGAATGGATAGGCATGATGCCTAAATAAATGAGGAAAAGTATTTTACACTATAGACTTTCCCAATGAATGGACGGGCTCATGCTCAATAATCTGTTTCACTTAAATTTTGATTTAACAAAATAATTATAAAATAATGTTTCAATCATCTCTTTTCATGTAATAAATATAAAAAAAAATATTATCACTTCTATACGTCTTTTCCTAAATTAAAATATTAGCCGCCGAAAATTCTGCAAATACGTTATACCGGTATATTTCCCCAGCTTTCCAGTCAAAGAAAGAGAACGTTCACTGTGCGTCTTTTAGCTTCACCCGGTCTTGGAACGGCACTGGTGCCGTCCACAAATTTGTTCAACCCTCAAAAAAACAAAAGCTCATATATTGGGCGATCATCGGTCTCATCAAGAATGGTTCCAATTCCTGGAAATGCAGCCGCTGCCTGGCGCCCTAAAAGGCTAAAATCTTTCACTGGGAAAAGCTATGTGGTCTGAGTTATTTACATCATTATTGCTTCTCTCCCTCGCCTTCCGTAACTCTGTTTCCACTGACACTGTTACGCCAAACCAGCCTATTAAGGACGGCGACATCCTAGTCTCGACCAATAAAACCTTCGCACTTGGGTTTTTCAGCCCTCCAAATTCTAGACGCCGCTTCGTCGGCATTTGGTATTACCCGCTCCCTGATTCTGAGCGAACTGTTGTCTGGGTTGCAAACAGAGACAATCCTCTCAATGATACCTCCGGTGTCCTCTCCATCAATGGTCAGGGAAACCTCGTCCTCAACTGCAAAAACGGAAGCATCCCTTTCTGGTCTACAAACGCATCGGTCTCATCAATGAACAATTCCATGGCTCGGCTCTTGGATTCAGGTAACCTCGTCTTGGTTGGACGAGATAGCCAAAGCGTCACATGGCAAAGCTTTGACTATCCCTCGAACACCATGATTCCGCTTATGAAACTTGGACTCGACCGCCGTACCGGGTTTAACAGGTACCTAACATCTTGGAAGTCGGCAGATAACCCCGGAACCGGGAACTGCTCGTATGCGATTTACCCAAGAGGGTACCCACAGATGTTCTCATACAAGGGTGGGGCTCCGTTTTGGCGGGCCGGATCCTGGACCGGACAAAGATGGAGCGGTTTACCCATAATAACACCTAATTTCAGTCTCGATGTTAGCTACGTGAACAATCAGGATGAGATCACCGTTACGTACAGTGTGAGTGATCCAAACATTCTTACCAGACTGGTGTTGGATGAATCAGGAGTTATACGGCGGTCCACCTGGCACGGGAGTAAATGGCTCGAGTTCCGGTCCGACCCGAAAGAATTTTGCGACTATTATCGACAGTGCGGCTCAAATAGCTACTGTGACCCGAATAACCCGGACATGTTCGAGTGTACCTGCTTTCCAGGATTCGAACCTAAGTCGACCCGTGATTGGTACTTGAGAGACGGCTCCGGCGGATGCGTGAGGAAGAAAGGGGTTTCCACGTGCCGGAGCGGAGAAGGGTTCGTGAAGTTGGCAAGTGTGAAGACGCCAGATACTTCGATAGCACGTGTGGACATGAGCCTGTCCCTCAAAGAGTGTGAGAAGGAATGCTTGACGAATTGCTCTTGTACGGCTTACACCAGTGCGGATGAGACAAAGGGAGGGATTGGTTGCTTGGCATGGTATGGGGATTTGGTAGACACGAGAGCGTCTTCCAATGCGGGACAAGATTTATATGTACGTGTGGATGCTGCTTTAGTAGGTACTCTTCAGTTTCATAACTCTGTTCTTACTTTACTACATTTCTCACTTAAAAATTGTTGGTTAAATATCACTGAACCTAAACTACATGATATTAACAATACATTAATGACGTACACTATAAACGTACAAATTATATATGCTATCCTTTTGTTACGCGGTGCAGCTAACCTTTAGATCAAACAAGATTAGTGCCCAATGCTAGTGGTGAAAACGTTGTAAAATTTTGCATGAGTTAATCTGCTTTTCCTAGTTTGAGGCCACTAAAGTTTTCCGTTTCTGCATGAGTACGGTGAGTAGAATTTGCACACCGGCTCTTCTCTGTTTTTCTTGCTTTAATCCTCATCCATTAGTAACCAGTGGATTCGGCAAATGGAAATCTTTGAAGGTTTAAGCAAGAACCCAACATCAGAACTCAGAAGATGTCACGCATTTCCCATCAATTTGATGCTATTTAAACAATTTCATCCACACCCCTTGTCCAATTCCCCCACCGGCCCACCCCCTCCCAAAAAAACAAATTCTTTGCAATTGGACCTATATTTAGCAGTTCTATGTATTACCTTCTTGGATAATTTGCCGTGTCAATATGCAAAGATTAATGTTTCCCTTTATCTTTTTCCCTTAAGCTCAATATGCAAAGAAACATAGTCGTATTCGAAACAAGGGGATTCTGGCGGTTCTTACAGTCTCTGTTGCTGTAATATTGCTTCTTGGGGCCTCAACTGTGTATTGGTTGGTAATGAAGAAGAAGAAAGGTAAGCAAACCTTACGTTTTTCACTCTTTTGTTTGAAGCAGATCTTTTTCTTTTAATACTGGTGACAAATGCAGCCAAGGTCAAGGTGACCTGATTTAATGTGCTAAACCCATTTATCTGATATCGCGCTGACGAAAATAACTATAAACCCATCTCTTTTAAATCTGCGTCAACCGGTTAGGGGTCATAAAAGTGACCCATCTGGACATTTTATAAATGACAAACAGCAACTTGTTAAACTTTTTCCTTAACGTATCCCCCAGTTCTATTAGTATGAAAACTTATTCATCATTGAGTACTAAATTAATGAGCTTGCGTGATTGAACAGGGAGGGGAAAACAACCCACGTTGTTCAATGATGGTACTGCAAGTTCAAGGTCCAAGCACGATGAAATTAGGCAAAGGCCAGATTTACCATTTTTCGATCTAAGCACAATAGTTGCTGCCACGGACAATTTCTCGCCCGCTAAAAGACTTGGACAAGGTGGCTTTGGCCCGGTGTACATGGTATTTCTCGTCGTGATAGCATCTGAGAATTGTAAACTTCTGATAATAACAACATATATCTACGAATACAGTTCTATTCCTTTCCAAAATGGTCGCAGAATAATTTGGTCCTTAGTGATCCAAATTTTTTTATGTCTGTACTTTGCAGGGTCAACTGGCTCTGTTTTTAAGGTATAGTTTAAGTAGTAAGGAATTGTGGAAAGGCTGTACAGCTTTGTTTGTGTTCCACCTACAATTTGTGAGGTGTGAATGGGGGAAAATGGTAGTGAACAAGTAAATTAAGGTTATTTGCTTAAAAATTTATAGTTATGCCTAAGCTTTAACTTCAGATTATCATGTCAGGGTCAACTATCAAATGGACAAGAATTAGCCGTAAAAAGACTGTCCAAGTGTTCCTTACAAGGAATAGAAGAATTCAAAAATGAAGTTATGTTGATTTCCAAACTTCAACACAGAAATCTTGTCAAAGTGTTGGGGTGTTGCGTTCAAGGAGAAGAAAAGATGCTGATTTATGAGTACATGCAGAACAGAAGTTTGGATTTCTTTATTTTTGGTATGTGTTCTTTACAAAAATGAACTGCTTTCATTTCTTAATGTTCTTTGTAACACGCGGAGATAGAACACATCTGAAATTTTTTGTTTTGCGTAAGCACACTGGAAATTCATAACCCCATAATTCCACAACACAATTGAAATATTATCACTGGTGCAATTTTGTCATAGATCATACAAGAAGGTCATCCCTGAATTGGGTTCAACGCTTTGAGATAATCCTTGGGATTGCTCGTGGGATTTTGTATCTTCATCAAGACTCAAGATTAAGAATTATCCATAGGGATCTTAAAACAAGCAATGTCCTATTAGATGCTGAGATGAACCCGAAAATCTCAGATTTCGGCATGGCTCGCATGTTCAAAGGGAACCAGATTCAGGACAGGACAACTAGAGTGGTTGGGACATAGTAAGTATCTTCTGCAAAACCTTTAGCAATTCACACTTGCTCCAAGATACGGAAAAAGGCACTAACAAACCCTAAGATTATCTCTAAGACAGTAACCTTATGATTAGCTTTGGCACTGTTCATGCAGTGGTTATATGTCACCGGAGTATGCAGTATTTGGGAGATTTTCAACAAAATCCGATGTCTTCAGTTTTGGTGTCGTTGTACTGGAGATCATAACTGGCAAGAAGAATAATGTTTCTTATCAAGATCACCCTTCCCTAACTTTGATAGGGCGTGTACGTAGCAGAAAACAACAGTCTCTACCATTTGTGTCTGTTATTCAGCCCTCTATAGTCTATACTTTAATGTTATTAAACCACATGACAGGTCTGGGAGCTATTGAAAGAAGATAGAGCCTTGGAGATAGTTGATCCATCGGTAAAAGAATCGTTTGTTTCCGACGAAGTCTTGAGATGCTTTCACATTGCGCTTTTATGTGTGGAAGAAGATGCAGGGGATCGACCCACTATGATGGCAGTTCTTCTCATGCTGAGTAGTGAAGCAACTGCTCTTCCTTCTCCTAAACAACCTGCTTTCATTTTCGGAAGACCTTTGAATGAGTCGGACTCAGTCGTTGGTCAACCTTCTTATTCTGTAAATGAGGTGACAATCACGAACTTTCAAGCCCGCTAAAGGTGTGTATGTTTAATTGTTTCTATGTGAATTTGTAGACTAATTAATTCTTTTTACTGTTTTTGCTACTACAAAAATGTAATTTCTTTTTTATTTTTGTTCTTTTCGTCTCCTCCTTTATCACTTTTTAGTATTTGTAAGTCCAAGCGTGTTGACTTGTTGTCAATTTTTTCAATTAATGGATTAAAAGGTTCGACCCCTTTTACATACAGTGTAAATAATATTCTGCTGCATTATCAAGGCATAAGGATGTTTTGAATGAGTATGTTAGTAGGGTCATGGCCCTAATTCAAGCGATAATGGGACTTGAAAAGGCTCGAACTCGCAACCTCAAACTCTGTAAGTTGATTTTTTTTTCTTTAACACGTAAGATGATGTCTCCAGTAATTGGCTTCCTGCTGCGTCTAAGCCATCGCTTTTGGGGCCTCCTTTTCTTCAATTACTCGGTGAGCCATCTTATCCAACATGCACGGCAGATGGTAGAGTATCAACCTCTCCAAGCTGGCACTATAGACAGGCCCAGGGAGAAGGTGGGTAAACTTCGAAGAAGCTAGCACGGTAGCCTACAGTCCAATACAGCTTCCCCACTTGAGTCATCGATTTGATTTTCAAGAAATTGAATTTGAGACGTGCGCCTAAGTCCTAACCCACACAATTCTCTTTCGCCTTTATCACTGAGGTAATTAATTCAGAGTGAGTTAAACACAAAGAAAGTTCATGTCATGCCGATAGTGGTTACTCTAAAAAGCCTTTTTTGGAAAATTCCAATAAGGTCGCCGTAGGCTTCATTATTATTGACGAATTCACATTATTCCTTTAATGTAAAAACCAGGAAAGTCATTAATAGTATACCTATATTGGTTGTACCAAACTATAAATTAAAGAAGAACAAAAAAGTGCTCTAATAAAAAACTTCATTTTTCTCCGAACTATTCGAATTCAATAATCTGTCATTCTTATACAAATCTTCCGGTTATAATGAGGAAGAAACAGACTTTTTAGCATAGTTTAGACTTTTGACGGACACCAAACTAGATGGAAGGGAGGGGCCGGTCTACATCCGCTGACTCTAAATTTTGTTAGTGGCCGCCTTTATTTTTCAGGCATTCCTTGGCCATCCAGATATACCTAGAAATAGCTTTTGTGAAAACCAACATTACCTTTGTACCAACAGTAACATGCATGTTGATGTTAGTGACGCTCATGACTTAATGTCTTTAGTAAGTACTAATAAGACGCTCAAGCCACCCATTATGTCGCTCTAAGCAGCTGATTAGGTAATCTAAGAGTACAATGTTAATTTATGTCTTCTTTTTTTGTCAACTCGTCAAAAATATTCCTTTTATATAATATTGAAGCCTACAGAGATTGATATTAAGGCTTCCTTGACTAATTTTGCTAAGTTCGACAGCAACAGATGAAACTTCATATGTCTCAGTTACAACAATATGTCAATATCCACAAGTGTCAAGCCCCCACCCGCCACCCCCCAACAACCACCCAAGCATTTTGCAGTGAAAGACCGCTAGCTGGGTCAGGCATGGATACTGAGAAAATGTTTCAGACGTCTACTTCGTTTAATGTCATTCTCTTCTCCCTATTTCGCACATATACTTGTATTTATGCAGTACGTCTGTTAATTAACCTATGACTATTGTTGCCACAAGTATATATATATATTGCTAAGCAAAGAACCTCCAATTACTGAAAAGAAAAGGGAGTAAGTTTATCACAATCTCCGATAAGCTCAGGAATACAAGAAACAGAAATAAATACAACTGAGTTCCCGCTAGCCGCCCATTTAGCAAGCTGATTATATTACACTTCCCCGACACCCAAGCAATCTTCCACTCCTGAAACTCCGCGAGATCTCTTCTAATCGGCTCCACTGAATCTTCAATAGCAAGCAACTAGCTCTATCTGCGGAAAGAACCTCCTTGCAAAGAATATCTCATATAAAATAGTAGCTAAAATTTTGGCTAACCATCTTTGGTTGGTGATTCAAAAACTGATTTCTCCATTTCAAGCTGCCTTTGTATCTGGCAGAACCATTTAAGAAAATTCAGTGTTGGCACATGAAATCTTTCATGTAATGAAGAAAAGGAAATGAGGAAAGCAATATGTCGCTATCAGAGCGGATATTGAAAAAGCCTATGACCTCAAGGAATGATCGCTTATCTTGACGGCCCTCAGATGCTTTGGTGTTCAGGAGCCCTTTATTAGATGGGTGAATCAGTGTTTATCCACTGTCTCATTTTCCATTTTGCGTAATGGCTCACCATTTGGGTATTTTCAGCCATCCCGTGGACTTCGACAAGGCGATCCACTATCCCCATTCTTGTTTATAATTTGGCTTTGAAGTTTTTTCACTTCTGCTGTTAAAAGCTGAACGGGAAGGGCAGATTTCTGGCCTGAGAATTAACATAGGGGCTCCATCCATTTTTCATCTACTATTTGCGGATGATTTACTTATTTTCATTGAGGCTAAAACTAGGGAGGCTAGGACAGTGCTTGATTGCTTTATCAAATACGGTAGTTGGTCTGGGCAACACTTAAACTTGGCTAAATCTTCTCTCAGTTTCAATAGAGGTACTCCACCTGTTATGATCCAGAGCATTTGTGATTTATTTCATTTGAAAAAAATAGATCATCCAGAAAGGCATCTTGGTCTACCGGTGGTGGTGGGCAAAAATAAAAAACGGGTCTTTGAGGAATTATGTTGCAAAGTCAAGCAGCGTATTAATGGATGACAAATGAAAACCTTATCTCAAGCAGGTCGATTGGTGCTTCTCAAATAGGTTGCTTCTTCTTTACCAAGTAATACAATGAACCACTTTGATATTCCAAAAGCAGTGTGTTCATGTATTGATGCCATGATGATGTATTTTTTTGTGGGGCAAAACTGCTCATCATACTCATTCTCTATATCTTAAATCATGGAGCTTTATCTGTAAGCCAAATCGCATGGGAGGTCTTGGCCTGAAAAGTATGCACTCGCTAAATTATGCACTCTTAACCAAACTGGCATGGCAAGTTCATACCCAACCTGAGAAACTATGGGTTCAAACTGTTACCGTTTGTCCAAAAAATTTGGCTGGTACACTACCATTTCTCCTTTGGCGTCATATTTGTGGAAAGGAATTTATAAAACCTTTCCCACTGTGAGAAGCAGATTATGTTATCAAATATCATAGGGAGCTGATGTTCGTGTTTGGCTGGATCCTTGGATCAAGTCTGCCCCAAATTTCATTCTAAGGCCCAAGGACATTGAGGTGGAAATTGGTGTTGAATTGCGGGTGCAAGATCTTATCTTCCCTCATACTTGTATTTGGAGGGCGGATTTAATCCGTCAGCTTTTTCTGGCAGAAGATGTTGATGCTATTCTTAGTATTCACCTACCTCTTCAACAGGAACCTGACCGGTTGTGTTGGATTGTTGATCCTAAAGGTACATTCTCTTTAAAATCAGTTTATGCATTACTTGAAAATTCTCAGACCTCTCAGCCTAGCCCTTTGTCTAGAGAATTATGGGTAAAGCTATGGAAGCTACCACTGCAAGACCGTCTTAGATTGTTTATTTGGAAATTAGCATGGGATGCTCTTCCGAGCAAAGGAAACATTGCCAGAGTTTTACAACTCCCTAAAGAACAAGCCTCTTGCACGTTTTGCAATCAAGAAGAAGAATCTTTAGTCCACCTGTTCTTCACTTGTCCCATTGCTATCACTCTTTGGCGAGAATCTCGTTGGCCGTTGAACGTTTATCTGTATGCAGATCAATCCATCTTTGAGTGGATTGGATTATTTTGGATCCGATTGGTAGCTTTGGAGTTCCTGTTGAACAACAACATATTTTCATACGTTCAGCTGCTATTCTTTTGAACTTCTTATGGTTTACTCGTAACAAAATTATCCAAAGATAATTTACTTTTGGATGTGCATCAAATGGTGGTTGGAGTTCAAAAATTACTACTAAAACATCAGGAGGCCTGGAACTCTCTGCCTACCCCCCTAAGTTAGATGGCTGCCTCCATCGAGAACCTTCTGGAAGCTCAACTATGATGTAGCAATTTGGCCATCACATACGGGTCTGGATTACATCCAGACCCAATCGACGGAAGGGAGAGCTGCCACCTCATTTAATGAGCCCTCCCTTCCGTCGGCTCGGCTGGGCTCGTCTCACACGCGGATTTTTGGTTCCAGATCTGTAGTGGTCGGACCACTATATTTTAGATCCAACCACAACTGCAACCACTACTCCTCGACTATTCTAACACGCTTGTTTTTGGCTCCAGATCTGTAGTGGTCGAACCACTATATTTTATATTCAACCACTACGCCCCGAACATGCGTTTTAACCCTTTTATTCCCGAATCTCCCGTCTCAAATCTCTTAGATCATGCACATTGGCTGAAGGCAATCTTTGAGTTCTATAATATATGTAAGTATTTGCCCCGTTATTGAGCGAGCCTAGGTTTGTGCTTGGCTCATTGCCTTGTCAGACCTTTGATCTCTTTGATGACCTCATTTTAATGGCAGAAGGAAAGATTGTGTTTCATAATCTTTGCTGATTGACAAAGGAAATGGTGGAAGATAATTCTCATCTCATTAAATAAATGATTACAATGATTGTACATATTGGTGGAATCTAACTATTGGTGCTCATTTGTTTCATAGGTGGGAGCAGCAGAAGCAGAGAGATTTTGCAAGGCCTTTCAACAAATTCATAAGATGCTTGTATGTGCTATTCATTTACCCCATCCTCTAGTCCCTTTTCTTTTCTTTTTTGGTTTCCCATATTCTGTTGTTAAACGTATTGAAAGTTTCGCTTCCTATTATTTCCAGGTGCGTGAAGAACTGAGCTTAGATGCGGCTCGGAGCTTTATAAACTTGTCAAAAGGCTCTGCAGAATAGTTTCATGTATACTTTTAAACATGCTTTCTCTTTGTCCTGTCTCTTAAAGGACTACATGAGCTTTCAGATTGGAACAGACATTGCCCTCCCAGTAGTATTTGGGTTATATTGTTGAGTGTAACATCGTCTTTCGAATCAACTTTGTCCAAAGGAATTGATGAACAAGATTTTGATTTGAATTAACCGCTTTCCAATCTGACTGTCCTATTCAGTATTTTCCTGTTGCCCATGCCCACATATCATTCCAGATGTTTGACCTAAACATGGTTGGACACAACTTAGAACAAAATACAAAAGGTACAATTTTAAAGGACCAAAGCTTAAATAGGCTACTAAGAAATCCATCAATCGGCAGTGTTGTCTTTTCAACTCCTGATGTTTTATTTATTTATTTATTTAAGGACAACAAAACGAGGATGTCCAGTGTTACAGAAGTTACAAAATACACAGCAGTACAATAGTCTGCAGTGCTGGGACAAGAAGGCCTATTTTCTCCAGTATCATGAACTGCCTCACTCAGCCGAATAAAGATCCAAACACAATGACCATGCAACGCTACGATAAGTCCTGAAGAATTCCCTAAATATCCTCATCTCTATACAGATGATACCTGGAATGAAGTTCATGGAAAACAGGTTAGGGGCAGTAAAGACTATTTTCTCTCAAAATGTTATGGAAGAGATAGAGGGGAATGTGAATATGCTTGCGCCTGTTGCAAGAGTGCGGGAAGAAGAGTTTTCAGAACACCTACAGAATAGCTGTGAAAAATGGTTTCTAAACAATTTCCTATACATGCCGGTTAAGGGCTAAAAGCATGTTTGAATATAAAAAATAGGGCATATACTTCGACACAAATACGACTTCTTCATCATCCAAATCCAAAAGAAATCTAAGAGCATCCCAATAGTCCCAATTATTTTCCCCAGACCTATTTTTTTCCCCATACACTTCCCTTTTTTCTGAAAAAGACGTCAAATGCAATATCAACCTTTTTTGTATATATAATCAAATCTACTTTAAAAATACCGTTAGCACTCCACAATACATGTAATTAAAATTTCTTCAAATTTTCCTCCTCCTTTTAGTTTTCCATTTTGCCTTAAAATTACATACATCAAAATTTGTTCATCTTTTATTTTCCTTAATCAGAAAAAAAACATTAGAATCCTAAAGCCATAGGACTATCTCCGATAGCTTTACACTGAATCCATTTCTAATTTTCCTTGAAAAATCAATAAATTTGCTAATGTTTGCACGTACGTTAAACTGAATGAAAAAACGAATATGCATGGAAAAACGAAAATGACTTATGGGGATTCACAGCACCAATGGGGATGATACATAATATACCCTATCTTCTTATCAAAAAAATAAATCACCTTTACACCTTAAAATGACATAAAGTAGAGAGATTACCAGCAATATAGCAGTGAGTTGAGGGAGAGAGCCGCCGTGGATATTGAAAAGTGACTGAGAGCTTTCGAAATGGGAGGGAGCATTTGAGGGATTTCGAAATAGAGAGATTTGAGGGATTTCAGAATGTGAGAGATTTTGTGGGTGAAGAAGTTAAGGGATTTGAGGGATTTCAAAATAATCAAAATAAGGGAGATTTTGTAGGTGAAAAAGTTAAGAGATTTGAGGGATTTGGGAAAGAAGATGGGTGAAAAGCTCTCTGGAACGTCGAAGAGGAAAAAGAAAGAGATTGTTTGGTCTGAACTCTGAAGGGGATTTTGAATAGTCGGGGAGTAGTGGTCGCAGTTGTGGTCGTATATAAAGTATAGTGGTCCGATCACTATAGATCTGGAGCCAAAAACACGTGTGTGCGAGGAGCCAAGCCGAGCCGACGGCAGGGATGACTCATTAAATGAGGTGGCAGCCCTCCCTGCCGTCGATTGGGTCTGGATGTAATCCAGACCGTGGGTCTGGATCAATCTGGACCCGTACGGTCTGGACTGAATCCAAACCCATCACAGACAGTCCTTGTTGTTGTATGCCATAATGTTGCAGCTGAAATTCTCTTTGTTGGACAAAGAGCTTGCCCCCTAGTACCCCTTTAGTGGGAGAAGCCAAAACAACACTTTTCGCTGCTCAGGAGGCACATTTTCTTTCTCATGAGTTTGTCATGTTTGAAGGGGATAACCTCGTTGTAGCTCAATCTATTAATCAACCTGAACCCCCATTGAGTGGAGCATTAGACCAGTGATTTCTGATGTCCTTAGGCTACTGGAACTTCATTCCCAACGGAGCTTTCACCATGTCAACCGAAAGGCAAATGTTGCAGCTCATAATATTGCCCAATGGGCTGCCCACCAACTGATGTTTGGCAATATCCCTACTTCTTGTATTCTCGTGGAATGTATTTCTAGTGACAATCCAAGGTTTCCACCTTGATTGTCCTTTTTATCAATGGAATACATCTTTTGCTTAGAAAAAAAAAGGAGTCACATTCAAAGTCCACGCAAAGCCAATTGTTCCTCCTTGCCAAAACCATAGCTTCAACCATCGTCAAAGCTTCACCAACAAGCGGATATATAGCAGCAAAACGTTTCGTGTATATCATACAGAAGGAACAAAGAGAATCTCGAATCTAGATAACTATGTAAGACTCATTAGGACGGATAACCATATCCGAGTTAAATTTCAGCCTACCACCACAAGGAGAAACCAGCTTAACCGAGCACCTTGCCCCTTCACCAACCAAGTGTGAGCATGTTCAAAAAACTGCCTTCGAATCAAAGAGATCAAAACCCTTGTGTCCACCTGAGCATCCTCATGAATGATCTTGTTATGGGTAAGCCAAAGACAATCCATGACAATTGCTGCATTAAGGATAAATGTCTTCAAACTATCGACAGCTATATTAAAAACTCTATCAGCCTGAAAAATAGCAGTAATAAGAGCCGCTAGAGAATTAAAGGCCAGAGAATCCATTTGCATAGCCCACGGAGACTCCCGCCACACAATACAAGCCACACTGCAATAGACTAGCAAATGAAGGGTGTCTTCCGGTATTTGCTTGCAAAATGGGCACTGGAAATTCTCATCTTCTTCACACTGTAAAATCCTCCCCCAAAAACCCTCTAGTTTTCAGCGCACCAACAGCCACCTTCCAAAACATTAGTTTCAACCGATCTTGTAACTTTAACTTCCACAGTTTGCTACGGAGACTCCCGCCACGCAATACAAGCCACACTGCAATAGACTAGCAAATGAAGGGTGTTTTCCGGTATTTGCTTCCAAAACATTAGTTTCAACCGATCTTGTAAGTTTAACTTCCACAGTTTGCTACGGAGACTCCCGCCACGCAATACAAGCCACACTGCAATAGACTAGCAAATGAAGGGTGTTTTCCGGTATTTGCTTCCAAAACATTAGTTTCAACCGATCTTGTAACTTTAACTTCCACAGTTTGCTCCACAGAAAAGAAGTCAATTTCGGGCTACCCGAAGTGCTATTCCGCTACTCAGCCAAAACCACAGACTTCACCGAATACATTCCATTCTGCTCCTTTGTCCAAAGCCACCGATCTTCAAGCTCTTGTCTCAGAACTTGCATCCTTAAATATATGATCTATAGAGACAACATTCCACATTAAAAATTTATTGACCTTTCATGTACGAGGTAATTAAACACAAAATCATGATCTGAAGCATTCGATCGGGGGGAACATTTTTCTTTTCAAAACAAATTAAGCTCTTATAGCCCAAATTTCTATATCGAGCTACTATATGTATTGTACATCACATCCCTGACTTTGGATTAATTGATTTGTATAGTTTGCATGGTGCGAGGCTTGCCTGCTTCAAAGCTTCCACAACAGCGTCCTAGAAGACCAGGACCGAGCTTGGAGAGGGATGGGGAAACAAATATGATCCGCCACCATCACCCACTTCGATCTCCGCGCTTCTCAAGTCTTCGGCACTGGCTGGCTACGCACTGCTCCACAATCTTCTGCTTACCGTACTAATCTTTCCCATCAGTCGTCTGCAGAGTGAATGATCAATGGACCATGTTTGACTGCTCAGAAAAAAAAAAAAAGATGGACCACCTAGAGTCTTCATAATTAATGTCTTTGGGATTTTACGTTTCACAAGATGTTGGCCAAAATTAATTGCCTTCTCTAATCTCTGCCGGAAATAAACGAAATGCATGGCTTCAAATTTTCCAAGAGTACGGACATTAATATCAGATCATAACAGGGTGGGCCGGGGGAAGTATGCAGATTCATTAAAGTAAGGGAAACATATCTTACTCACAACTATCATAAGTGCAATTACTCTTTTATTTATTAGAAATTATTAATATATATTCTTTGTCCAAATCAGTCATTAAGTTAGACAAAAAAAATATAAAATTATTAAAATAAAAAATGATATATTTTTTGTACTGCGTTTTGGCTCCTGTAGCCAAGTTGTGAATGTCTTACTTGTGGTTGTTTTTGGCTCCAACTCTTGTGGCTAAATTATCTTCTGAGTTCTTGAATTCGACATATTGTAGGGCTTTCGGATCGATTAAAATTGTTCACTAGTATGTGGACATTTTCTTTATTTGTAATGGCTCTATTTTTTCAAATATTAATATATAATTTAAATTTACCTAGAAAAAAAATAGTACGAAACAAGACCAGCAACAGTGAACATCACAAGTCTCGGTTACAATTAGGAAGATGTTTGTTTGTAAAAGTTTCGGATAATATTCTCAAAATTTTAAGAATATTTTTTATATTGAGGTTTATTAAGATTTGTAAAAAAATTGAAATGTATATATATATATATATATATATATATATATATATATATATATATATATTAAATTTTTTAAAATTTTCATAATCTAAAATATAGGATAAATAAACGGTACCTCATACGTGATCATTACCACTCAAGTATTTGTCTGTGAACGACAACGTGTATGCAAACTCCAGTGAAGATGCACCGTGGGCCGCCAGATGTTGTATAGTTTTGACTCTCACAATCCACAATCCATATTTGGGATTTTGCGTTTCACAAGATGTTGGCAAAAAATAACTGCCTATATCGGAAATAAACGAAATCCATTGCTTCAAATTTTACAAGTAAGATTATGGAAATTAATATTAGAGCATGACCTGGGGGAAGTAAGCAGATTCATTTACTTCATATATAATGTATCAACGAAATTGTTAGTTGATTCTTGCCTACCCAACCCGATGAAAAGAAAGGGACAAATATATCGGACTGCGTCAATGAGGGAAGCCAACAAATGAAACGAGGGTAATTTAATGCAACCTTGACTTCCCATGGGACTAACATATCAGACCGTTTCAATATGGGGCCAACTGTGGAGATTCACATCAAGTTCGCAAATTAAAGGGTACCTCTAGGATGGGAATGACAACAGAACATACATGCACTGATCGATGCACCTAACTTCTCCAACCTGCAACCTCACTAGCCATCACCATGTATTTTGCAAGAAGGTTCCTCTTTCTGCAAAAGATGTTTCAGTTTCTTCTTCTGCCTTTTGGCACGTCACGCCCTTAGCCATCGTGGTAAATTCCCTTCCCTTTTCCCCTTAATCGCTAAGAAAAAGAAAAAGTGAGTAGTCCCACACCGGTGGGGAGTTGAGGAGCTTGTGGACTTATAAGTTGGCACTCCTTCTTCAAAGGATAGACTCTTTTGAAAGATGTATGAGTTGACCTCTGTAACTCCACTTGTTCGTGCCTCCCTTAAGCATCGTGGTAAATTCCCTTCCCCTTTCCCCTTAATCGCTAAGAAAAATAAACTATCAGCCAACCTATTAGAGACGATGATAATTTAGTCTCTAATGGAGAAAATTTTACACTTGGTTTCCGGTGTTCCAGCACATGACGTGGTGTGGGTAGCAAGCAGAGATAATCCTATTAATGACAGCTCCGGAGTTCTCTCTATCGATGTTCATGGAAACCTAGTACTCAATGCAAAAGATCGGAACCTACCCATGATCTGGTCCACCAATGTTGGTTCAAAGTCTAGAAACAATACATTTGCCCAGCTATTGGATTCGAGAAATCTAGTCTTAAATATCCATGGTGATGAGAGGAGGGAGGGGTGATGAGAGGAGGGAGGGACTATGGCAAGGGTTCGGATTCAATCCAGACCGTACGGGTCCAGACGCATCCAGACCAGCGGTCTGGATTAAATCCTACGGAATGGACGACAGGGAGGCCTCCACATCATTTAATGAGGTCTCTCTGTAGTAGGCTCGACTCAGCGTGCGTCCAGGCTCTCGTTTTTGTCTTCACATCTGTACTGGTCGGACCACTATAATTTAAGTGCGACCACACCTCTGACTGGTACAGATGCTGTTTCAAAATCCCCTTCACAATTCAAAACTCATTTCAAAATTCTTCGACGTTTTAAAACTCATTTCACCCACCTTCTTCCCAATTCCTTAATATTTTGAAATCCTTTCCCTCAAAATCTCTCGGTCACTCTCCACGTTGGCTCTCTCCCTCAACTCTTCCGCTACATCACTCACCTCGCTCATTATGTCTCTCTATCTTTGTCTCTCTCTCTATGGCTTCTCACTCGATTTACTAACATTTTTTGTTTGATTTTGTTTTTTGTTAGGTTTCGATCTTCTAGTCAAGAATGTGGGGATTTTTGAGTTGTTGTAGTGGCCACATTTACGGCAAGCCCTGTATAATTTTTGTTTTCTGATTGAGGTTTTAGGGATACAAAAGGTTTGACTGGATTGACTGGTTTTCTGCTTCAGCGCTTCCCCTACATTTCTGCACAATATCCTTTGACCAGATTTTAGCAATAAATCGTGTAGGGTTAATGAGCTTGTATCTTAAAGAATCGAAGGCCAGCTTGCATAATAAATTTGTGATCCTTGTGTTACTTCCTCTCCCCTTCTCTTCTCTCTCTCTCTTCTTCTCCCTCCTTTACACTTGTTTTTCAGTTTTATTTGACCGATTGCTTGGACAAAAAATATAATATTTGAAGATTGTATGAAGACTATTGCAGTCTTCTTATTTGTAAGCTTTACCCCACTTGCGAATGTGAAGAGGGAGATAGCGTGCTCACAGTATTTATTGGAGAATGCATGAAGTGCAGACAATGTACATATGGCAAAAGCAACATCTGCAAAGTACTTGGATTGGAAAGAAGAGGTGTAATGCATAGCGATCAGAGTATACGATTTTCAATAAATGGTAAGTCCGTTTTTCACTATTGTGCAGTCTCAAGTTTCAGTGAATATACAGTTGTGCACTCTGGATGTGCTATTAAAGTGAGTCCATTTGCACCTCTGGAGAAGATTTGCCTTCTAAGTTGGGAGTAGCTGCAGGTAAAAATCTCAAATCATGTTAATGTCTTCTATTCTGATACCTATGTGCCTAATGTTTCTTCTGTTGTAATTTTTATTTTTTATGACAGATGCACTCATTTGTAAGGATTGTATGGTTGGATTGAACAACTGATATGGTTCGTGCATATCTGTTAACTGAGCCTTTTCTGTTTTTCTTGACATTAGTGATGTCTGCTGTCGAGACATAAAGCATGTTGGCGGATTTCCTATTTTGGAAAAGAATGTTTTTTGGATATAAGTTCTTTGGTGACTTTGACATTGTTTTATGTAAGTTTGGCGGATTTGTTTTTATTGGATGAATGTTCTTTTTTTGGATGGAACTCTTATAAAGTGGTTAGAGATCTATGTAAACCTCCAGTCATATGATAAACTAGATTCGCCCGATCGACTTAAGCTTGGAAAGCAATGTCATATGGAACTTTCATATTGCACTACAATGGTTGCTTGCCAAGAGCATGTTTCTGAAAGACACGTGACAGCTTAAAACTCTCCGGCATAGTTTTAGCCCAGACTTGCAACAAACATTAACAACTAAACTCTTAACTAAGAAATGGATGAAATCATAGTTTCTGAACTTATGTCTGTAATGCTTCTAAAATAGACTTGAAAGTAATTGCAAATTATAATTTTAATATATATTTGTTTAGTACTGATACCCTCCTTTTATTACGCGGTGCAGCTAACCTTTAGATCAAACCACAATAGTGCCCAATGCTAGTGGTGAAAACTTTGTAAAATTTTGCAAGAGTTAATCTGCTTTTCCTAGTTTGAGGCCACTAAAGTTTTCTGTTTCTCTGCATGAGTAAGGTGAGTAGAATTTGCTCACCGACTCTTCTCTGCTTTTCTTGCTTTAATCCTCAACCATTAGTAACCAGTGGATTCGGCAGATGGAAATCTTTGAAGGTTTAAGTAAGAACACAACATCAGAAATCAGAAGATGTCACGCATTTCCCATCACTTTGATGTTATTTAAACAGTTTCATCCACACCCCTTAACGAATTTCCCCACCGGCCCACGCCCACCCCCTCCCAAAAAAACAAATTCTCTACAATTGGACCTATATTTAGCAATTCTATGTATTACGTTCTTGGATAATTTGCGGTGTTAATATGCAGAGATTAATGTTTCCCTTTATCTTTTTCCCTTAAGCTCAACATGCAAAGAAACAGTCTTATTCGAAACAAGGTGATTATGGCGGCGGTTCTTACCGTCTGTGGCTCTATTATTGCTTCTTGGGGCCTCCACTGTGTATTGGTTGGTAATGAAGAAGACGAAAGGTAAGCAAACCGTAAGTTTTTCACTCTTTTGTTTGAAGTAGTTCTTTTTCTTTTAATACTGGTGACAAATGTTGTAACGCCCCGGGCCCAAACTCCAAAATAAAACACCGTGAGCCATACCAAATCCAAAAATACAAATTTATAACAAAAATATCCAAGGCCGCGCAATATAGGGAAATCACGAATGGTCACACAGACCTCCAGGCCACAAAGACCTCCAAATATCAGGTCACACAGACCTCTAGGCTACAAAGACCTCCAAATACCACGAGGGTATCAAATTGGTCACACAGACCACAGAGATATATCACAAGCGCAAAGACAATTTTCACAGTATGCTCACTAAAACAAGCCATAAATTTTTCAATTGAGTTTCACGAAAATCTCGACAATCTCTTTTTACCCAAAATTTGTTAAGTTCCCCAAATAATACATCAAAACCATATAAAATACGATGCAAGTTCAAAATATCATTGAAGAATCACTTACCTCGGACACTCAACCAATCCTTAAAGCTTCTCCAATAATTGCAAAACAATCTCTCAGAAACTAGAAGCACCACCTCAATCCAAATTTTGGTCTCTAATAAACATTCTCTGCAACTATTTATTAAGCTCAATCTCTGCAACTTTAAAATTCAAACATATCTCTATCCATCACTTTTAAATTCAAACATAAGATCTTTATACATATCTTTCAAATTCAAATATAAGAATAATCTTTATCCATATCTTAACCTTTAAATTCAAACTCAAGATCAAACATTTATTCAAACCTTTAAATTCAAATATAGATCACATCTCCATATCAACACCTTTAAATTCAAAAATATGATTCAACCTCTATTCAAAAAATCAAACATAGGATTAAGTTTTATATATTCGTTTAAAAATTCAAATTACTCACTTACACCTTTTCGAGACGGGTTATTACAAATGCAGCCAAGGTCAAGGTGACCTGATATAATGTGCTAAACCCAATTATCTGATATCGCGTTGACGAAAATAACTATAAACCCATCTCTTTTATAAATGACATATAGCAACTTGTTAAACTTGAACCCTTCTTTTTTCTTGTCTTTCTTTGTCGCCTTTTACAGTGTCTCCTGAGTTCCAGTAAGGGGGCATTTCTATAGGAATTCCTTGATGCGTAAGCACTCACTAATGTCAGTCACTGCATTTGATGACAGGGAAGCGGCAAAGCAAATATACCTTTAATGTTGACTCGAGTTTAACATACTTCGAAGAATCTACAAGTAGACAGGAGCTGGATGGAAGTACCGGAAACTCAGATTTACCATTCTTTGATTTAAGCACAAAAGTTGCAGCCACAAGCTTGGAGAAGGTGGTTTTGGCTCAGTTTATAAGGTAATCTCCCTGAAAGATCAGTCCTGAAAATAGCATGTGTTAAGGAAATTTAATTTATCTTATCCTCTTTGAGTTCAGTTCATGTGTGTTAGTAAATCAGCAGTTCATCTGAATATTCAGGGAATCCCATTTAGGTGAAAGGCTCGTCTATATAAATCATTCGTTTGAAATTTCTCTCGACAAAAGTGTGCTTATGACTGAACAAACTTTGTACCTGATTTCAGGGTGTGTTTTTTAGTGGAAAGAAAATGTCAGTAAAGAGACTGTCATAGCACTCCAGACAAGGAATAGAAGAGTTCAAGAATGAAGTTGCTATCATTGCTAAACTCCAACACAGGAGCCTCGTGAGGATTCTAGGATACTGTGTTCATGGAGAAGAGAAGATGTTAATCTATGAGTACTTGCCAAACAAAAGCTTGGACTCATTCATTTTTGGTACGTCTTTTTTCACGGGAAGTTTTTTTTATCGTCACCAGAAAATGGTACTTAAATTACGAATAGATGAGTACTTCATATGTAGAATATATATATATGTTTGAAACTCTCTCTTTATTTAGATGAAAGGAAAAGGTCACTTTTAGATTGGCAAAAACGTTTGGAGATTGTTTGTGGAGTAGCTCGAGGGATCCTATATCTTCATCAAGATTCGAGATTACGAATTATCCATAGAGATCTAAAAAGGCTAGCAACGTTCTACTTGATGAAATAATGAATCCAAAAATCTCAGATTTTGGTATGGCTAAAATCTTTGGAAGTGACCAAAGTGAAGCAAACACAAATCGCGTGATTGGAACATAGTAAGTGTCGTATTCAATGGACATAATAATGTCAATGTTTTCAACCCTTTTATGTCACTGCCATTGTTGTAAGTCAAAGAACACATCCAAAGCTCTGTTCAAGAAAAATATTAAGCATATATTTTTCCATACGTTTTTTCTCCTGTTGATGTTACTTAAAAAGTTATATAGTGTTATATCTTTGTTAATTTCTGTATGCTACTGCAGTGATTATATGTCACCAGAGTACGAAGGGCTATTTTCGGTGAAGTTTGATGTATACGACTTCGGCGTTTTGCTACTGGAGATTATTACTGGCAAGAAGAACAGTATTTTTTATCATGATGGCCCCTCCTCAAACTTGATTGGACATGTAAGTAAATTTACTCAAACTATTAGCTGCATCGATGCATTAATATTTAGAGTAATATTGATGAATATGGTGTTTCTTGGTTTGGGACCTATGGAGAGAAGGCTCGGCCATGGAAATTGTTGATTGGTCCCTGGGTAAGAAATACCCAGCCAATGAAGTTCCAAGATGCATTCAAATTGGGCTTTTGTGCGTGCAGGAACATGCACCAGATCGGCCCACCATGTCAGCCGTTGTTTTCATGTTGGGCAATGACACCCCTCTTGGCCTCTTCCTTCTCCAAAACAGCCTGCATTCATCTTGACGAGTACTCACAATAGTAAATACATATCAACCAGCGAAAAAGCTATTTCTGAAAATGAAATAACAGTTACTATGATTCACGGTCGCTGAAGCCAAATGAATAGGATGCAATTGTATTATATAATTCAATATTATTGTAAATAAGAGGTGATTATCTAGATGGTCATGCTCAGATATAGATCAGAATTTTAAATTATGATTCTTTCGGCCCTTCTGATCAGGAAAAAATATTTTGTATAATATATTCTTTTTGTAAGCATAAAACTAACGTGATATTCGTTTGGAAAAAATTTGTAGGATTCTGATAAAATTATGAATATTTAGGTGATGTTAAAGTTGTATTGACATGCGTGCAGAAGTCGTTAAAAGAGATTGATATTTGTAACAAAAAAGATAATAAAGTGTTGTATTGGAATACGTGTGTTTTGTGATGTTTTACATGTAAATATAAAAGTATGATGCAAATCCTAAAAAAAACACTCAACCAAACATGCCCTAAGATTTAATAAATAATAATTACATTGCTATTATGTTAGGATAAATACACTTTGCACCTTACAACTATAAGAGTCTTGACACTTTGCACTTAAAACTATTAATTTTGTCGTATTGTGCATATCAATTGGGGTTAGTTTTGAGCATGAGATCCCAAGTATATCCGGTGTTGTGATATGCAATTCTATCCTTAGCTTTTTGCTTTTCAGCTAATAATACGAGATTTTTCCAGTCAAAGTGAGAAAACGACTCAATGTCTAGCTTCAGTCGGTCTTGCCGTCCTGGAAACGGCACTGGTGCCATCCACAATTTTTTCAACTCTAAGATTGAATAAATAATAATTACATTGTTATTATTTTTGGATAAATACACTTTGCACCTTACAACTATAAGAGTCTCGACACTTTGCACTTAAAACTATTAATTTTGTCGTATTGTGAATATCAATTGGGGTTAGTTTTGAGCATGAGATCCCAAGTATATCCGGTGTTGTGATATGCAATTCTATCCTTAGCTTTTCGCTTTTCAGCTAATAATACGAGATTTTTTCAGTCAAAGTGAGAAAACGACTCAATGTCTAGCTTCAGTCGGTCTTGCCGTCCTGGAAACGGCACTGGTGCCATCCACAATTTTTTCAACTCTAAGATTGAATAAATAATAATTACATTGTTATTATTTTAGGATAAATACACTTTACACCTTATAACTATAAGAGTCTTGACACTTTGCACTTAAAACTACTTTGCACTTAAAACTATTAATTTTGTCGTATTGTGCCTATCAATTGGGGTTAGTTTTGAGCATGAGATCCCAAGTATATCCGGTGTTGTGCTTAGCTTTTCGCTTTTCAGCTAATAATACGAGATTTTTCCAGTCCAAGTGAGAAAACGACTCGATGTCTAGCTTCAGTCGGTCTTGCCGTCCTGGAAACGGCACTGGTGCCATCCACAATTTTTTCAATCCTCAGGAAAAATGCTCATATTTTATTCCCCATATTATCATTGGTCCATCAAGAATGGTATCGATAGGATAGGGAGGGTCAGAGGTAATGAATTTTGACACAGGTTTTTTAACTTTTTTTATTTTCACATTAATGACAACATTCTTGCTATGGGATTATAGTATGGGGCCCCACAACATGAACACTTTTCGTAATAGTCGAAAAATTTGTGACTGTATGTCACCATTGCCATTCCAAGACCGGCTGAAGCTAGAGCTGAAGACGAGGAGCGGTTTCTTGCTTGACAGGAAAGCTGGGAAAGAATACCGCCTGAAAGACTGGGAAAGTCTTCAGTATAAAATACTTTTCCTGGTTTATCAACACATCATGCCCGTGACCCGTCCCATTCAGCTCCTACGTACTTCCACGACTTGAGATTAATGCACATGATGCTTCCCACTTTCTTGTGAAGCGGTAGAACCAGTGATGATATGTTGGATAACCATTGTGGTCCAAGAATTTGCCACCGCCAGCCAACCGCATGGGGAGCTGGTTTTTGAGTAACGACAAACGAGTGGACTGAAAGTTTCTCCCGTATTTTGCTCTATGTCATTGACTCTACGCTTCCATTCTCGTGTCCTCTTTTAGGACTTTCACGGCCCAAATTATCTTTGGATCATTTATATTACGTATTAATTTATGTTTGAAAGAGGTGATAGTAATTATCTGCATGACTCATGTGTGGATATACAAGGTATGCAAAAATGATCATCTATAAGCAATATTAGGAGAGGACCTTTGTTCTGTCTCAATTGGACCTCAATAGCTACCCTACAGATTTTGGTCTATTCAATATATAACCTCATTAGCCACGCAACTTGGACTCATGCAAAAGAGTTCCAAAGGCTTGTACGAGTGATATATAGTTTATGCTTTTCTTTTATATCCGTAATTCTAAAATAAAAGTGAAAAAATTATAATAATATTAATGTATGGTCTTAATAGCTCTGAACATGCAAAATATGTACGCGGCTGATAGTCTTTGTCATGGGCCTTGCCGATTTATAAACATCACCTAACCATTCAACTTTTCCGTATCCTTTTCACGTCGAGTTCCCCTAGTCCATCAGTAAGAGTTGAGCTCCGATCTTCAAATAAAACACTCACAGACAGACATGCAGCAGCAGCCTGCCAGCCTCACTCACTGTTTACCACCGATGCTGTCTAAAAGGCTAAAATCGTTCACTGGGAAAGCCATGTGTTCTGCAAAAGAGTTATTTACATCATTGTTGCTTCTCTCCCTCGTTTTCCGTTACTCCGTTTCCACTGACACAGTTACGCCAAACCAGCCTATTAAGGACGGTGACATCCTAGTCTCGACCAATAAAACCTTTGCACTTGGGTTTTTCAGCCCACGAGATTCTAGCCTCCGTTTCGTCGGAATTTGGTATTACCAGCTCCCTGAGGCTAAACAAACTGTCGTCTGGGTTGCAAATAGAGACAATCCTCTCAATGATACCTCCGGTGTCCTCTCCATCAACGGTCAGGGAAACCTCGTCCTCAACCGCAAAAACGGAAGCATCCTTTTCTGGTCTACAAACACATCGGTCTCATTGATGAACAATTCCATGGCTCGGCTATTGGATTCAGGAAACTTCGTCTTGGTTGCACGAGACAGCCAAAGGGTTACATGGCAAAGCTTTGACTATCCCTCAAACACCATGCTTCCGTTTATGAAACTCGGACTCGACCGCCGTACCGGGTTTAACCGGTACCTAACATCTTGGAAGTCGGCAGAAAACCCCGGAACCGGGAACTACTCGTATGGGATTGACCCAAGTGGGTACCCACAGTTGTTCTTATACAAAGCTGGGGCTCCGTTGTGGCGGTCCGGATCCTGGACCGGACAAAGATGGAGCGGTATACCCGAAATGACACGTAAATTCATCCTCAGTGCTAGCTACGTGAACAATCAGGATGAGATCACCATTATGACCCGTGTGACTGTCCCAAACGTTCTTACCAGGATGGTGTTGGACGAATCAGGAATTATCCGACGGTCCACCTGGCACGGGAGTAAATGGATTGAGTTCTGGTCCGACCCGAAGGAATATTGCGACAATTACCGGGCGTGTGGCCCAAATAGCTACTGTGACCAATATAACCCGGACAAGTTCGAGTGCACCTGCTTACCGGGATTCGAACCCAAGTCGGCCAGTGATTGGTACTTGAGAGACGCCTCGGGAGGGTGCGTGAGGAAGAAAGGGGTTTCCACGTGCCGGAGTGGAGAAGGGTTCGTGAAGCTGCAAAGGGTGAAGACGCCAGATACTTCGATAGCACTTGTGGACATGAGCCTGTCCCTCAAAGAGTGTGAGAAGGAATGCTTGACGAATTGCTCTTGTACGGCTTACTCCATTGCGGATGAGACAAAGGGAGGGATTGGTTGCTTGGCATGGTATGGGGATTTGGTGGACACGAGAACGTATTCCAATGTGGGACAAGATTTAAATGTACGCGTGGATGCCGTTGTACTAGGTATTCTTCAGTTTCATAGCTCAGTTCTTAATTTACTACATTTCCCACTTAAAAATTGTTGATATTAACCACGCATTCACGACTTACATTAGAAACATACAAATTATGCTATCCTTTTGTTGCGCGGTGCAGCTAACCTTTTGATCAAACAAGATTACTGCCCAATGCTAGTGGTGAAAACTTCGTTATTTTGACAGAGTTAATATGCTTTTCCTAGTTTGAGGTGACTAAAGTTTTCTGTTATAGGGTAACTAAACTGAGTAGAATTTGCACACTGGCTCTTCTCTGTTTTTCTTGCTTTCATACTCAACCATTAGTAACCAGTGGCTCAGGCAAGAACCCAACATCAGAACTCAGAAGATGTCACGCATTTACCATCACTTAGATGCCATTTAAACAGTTTCATCCACACCCCTCAACTAATTTCCCCACCCCATCCCAAAAAAACAAATTCTTTGCAATTGGACCTATTCTTAGCAGTTCTTTGTATTACCTTCTTAGAGAATTTGCGGTGATTAATGTTTCCCTTTTTATTTTTCCCTTAAGCTCAATATGCAAAGAAACATAGTCTTATTCGAAACAAGGGGATTCTGGCGGTTCTTACAGTCTCTGTTGCTCTACTATTGCTTCTTGGGGTCTCCAGTATTGTGTTTTGGTTGGTAACGAAGAAGAAGAGAGGTAAGCAACGTTTTTCACTCTTTTGTTTGAAGCAGTTCTTTTTCTTTTCTCCTACTTCTTTCTTTTAATACTGCTGGTAAATGCAGCCAAGGTGACCTGATTTAATGTTCTAAACCCATTTATCTGATATCGGGCTGACGAAAAGAACCATAACCCATCTCTCTTAACTCTGCGTCAACCGGTCAGGGGTCATAAAAGTGACCCATCTGGACATTTTATAAATGACAAACAGCAACTTGTTAAACTTGAACCCTTCTTTTTTCTTCTCTTTCATTGTCCCCTTTTACAGTGTCTCCTGAGTTCCAGTAAGGGGGCTTTTCTGCAGTAATTCATTGTTGCCTAAGCAATCACTAATGTTTGTAACTGCATTTGATGATAGGGAAGCGGCAAAGCAAATATACTTTTAATGTTGACTCGAGTTCAACATACTTCGAAGAATCTACAAGTAGACAGAAGCTGGATGGAAGTACCGGAAACTCAGTTTTACCATTCTTTGATCTAAGCACAATAGTTGTAGCCACAGACCACTTCTCTGTTGCTAACAAGCTTGGAGAAGGTGGTTTTGGTTCAGTATATAAGGTAACCTCCCTGGAAGAGTCCTGAAAATAGCATGTGTTAAGGAAAGCTAATTTTCCTTATCGTATTTGAGTTCGGTTCATGTGTGTTGGTAAATCAGCAGTTCATCCTGAATATTCAGGGAATCCCATTTAGGTGAAAGGCTCGCACATATAAATCATTTGTTTGAATTTCTCTCGACAAAAGTGTGCTTATGACTAACAAACTCTGTACCTGATTTCAGGGTGTGTTATCTGGTGGAAAGGAAATAGCAATAAAGAGACTGTCAAAGCACTCCGGACAAGGAATAGAAGAGTTCAAGAATGAAGTTGCTATCATTGCTAAACTCCAACACAGGAACCTCGTGAGGATTCTAGGTTACTGTGTTCAAGGAGAAGAGAAGATGTTAATCTACGAGTACTTGCCAAACAAAAGCTTGGACTCATTCATTTTTGGTATGTCTTTTTTCACAGAAACTTGTTTTATCGTCACCAGAAAATGGTACTCGAATTACAAATAGATGAGTTCTTAGCATGTAGGATTATATATATATCTGAAACATCTCTCTTTATTTAGATGAAAGGAAAAGGTCACTTTTAGATTGGCAAAAACGTTTGGAGATTATTTGTGGAGTAGCTCGAGGGATCCTATATCTTCATCAAGATTCGAGATTAAGAATTATCCATAGAGATCTAAAGGCTAGCAACGTTCTACTTGATGATACAATGAATCCAAAAATCTCAGATTTTGGTATGGCTAAAATCTTTGGAAGTGACCAAAGTGAAGCAAACACAAATCGCGTGGTTGGAACATAGTAAGTGCCCCCACATTAATCAGTGGACATAATAATGTCAATGGTTTCAACCCTCTTTTGTCACTGCTATTGTTGTTAGTAAAAATAATACATCCAAATAGTGGCGGAGCCAGGAATTTTGTATAGGGGGGCAGTGGCGGAGCCAGACAGTTTATATTAATTTGTTCACTGAGCATGCTTTGAGTGTTCCAATATCCCAAAGAAGAGGTTTAATCAATCAACTAAGATGTTGCACGGTTTCATCCCCATAATGAAGAAGACCCTATTGAAGGTAAATCTTCTCTTCTTTAAACACATATAACCATCCCCAAATATCTTAACTGATTATAGCACATTATCATGAACTGACTCCTATCGGGAAATCTGATAATTGCATCAGGTCCAAGGAAAGTGAAGATGATCTATATGCATCCTACCATAAAAAATAGCAGTTCAACACAGGGTAAATATGAACCATTGGGAATTGCAGCTCCATCTCAGGTGTTCCATGTCATGATTTTCATGTATTTGCAATTATTTTTATGCAGCTCGAGCCAATGAGAGAAAACTTTTCATTAGCATTTGAAATACCATTACTGAATTTACTTATCATATATACAAACAGGTGGTGTGCACTAAACTTCCCGTTCTTATATTTCCTGGACGAACGAACTGTCGTGACATTTCTCAGCAAAGAACTTTATGCAAGCTAAATGGGAACACGTCACAAACCTTGAGGAACTAAACTCCAGCTTTTTGAATCAACGGACAAGCTCGAGATACATATATATATATATATTTTTTTGAGAACTGAGGGGGGCGGCTGCCCCCTCCCGCCCCCCTCTCTCCGCCCCTGCATCCAAAGCACTTTTGCAAGAAAAATATTATGCATATATTTTCTAGTTCTTTCTCCTATTGATGTTACTGAAAACTTAAAAAGTCATAGATCAGCTATATCTTTGGTAATTTATGTATGTTATTGCGCAGTGGTTATATGTCACCAGAGTACGCAATGCAAGGGCTATTTTCGGTGAAGTCTGATGTATACAGCTTCGGGGTTTTGCTACTGGAGATTATTACTGGCAAGAAGAACAGTACTTTTTGTCATGATGGTCCCTCCTCAAACTTGATTGGACATGTAAGTTCATTTAGTCAAACTATTAGCTGCATTGATGCATTAATATTCAGAGTAATATTAATGCATATGGTGCTTCTAGGTTTGGGACCTATGGAGAAAAGGCGAAGCCATGCAAATTGTTGACTCGTCCCTGGGTGAGAAATACGTTGCCAATGAAGTTTCAAGATGTATTCAAATCGGGCTTTTATGCGTGCAAGAACATGCAACAGATCGGCCCACCATGTCGGCTGTTGTTTTCATGTTGGGCAATGACACACCTCTTCCGTCTCCAAAACAGCCTGCATTCATCTCGAAGAGTACTTACAATAGTAAAGATGCACCAACCAGCGAAGGAGCTTTTTCTACAAATGAAATAACATTTAGTTTGATTCATGGTCGCTGATGCCAAACTTGGATATTTAGTTGTATATAGGATGCAATTGTATTATATAATTCAATATTATTGTAAGTTAAGGTGCTCCAGATCCAATGGCGGACGCAAGAGGTAGCGAACCTGGGCATCCGCCACCCATTGCTCAGTCCAAAATAAATTTTTACATGTGTTTTTTTCATAAGTTGGCCTGGGTCCAACACCCATTAGGTCCAGGCCATATGAATAACAAAGTTAGTGGGCGGGTGGAAACAATACACAGAAAAGAAACTGAAAAATAATGAGGAACAAATCTACTTTTACCTTCTATATATAATCTATTAATATTGGATTTCCAAGCAAAATGCACTGTTAATTCTTTGATCAGCAATCATTCATATCATTATGATACTAATTAATGCGATCATATATTAAGATTTTAGTCGACATTCATCAACGGTCAAGCTAAAGGTCTTGTTTTTAGTTATTTTTTTTTCAATTTACTAAGTACCTTTATGGGTACACCAAGGCTTTTAGTAAGGAAGTCAAGATTAAAAGGAAAGGTTGAATCAAAGTTAGAAGAGAAAATGTTAATTAATCAATATTAATTGTGGGCTAAATTGTGTGCGGGTGTGAGTTTTGACTTAAAATTCCAATTTTAGCTGCAGGAACAATATGACCAAAAATTCAAGTTAAATTCTGGTTTGGATATTTTTTAGATTGAAAGTCAACTTCTGTGCACTTCCTTAATACACATTACAACAACATGACCTTAATCAGTTATATATATATGTGGTGTGTGAAAGACTCAAAATTTACCTGATCGTATGTCTCTATCAAGACGATTTGCATTAAGTGTCCCAATAAGCTCTCTAAATTCTTCATTAAAATAGAATATGCACTGCAAATATTAAAACAGTATCATTGCCAACTGATTGATTGTCTTCACTTTTGTTTTATCATCTCTCAATCGCAGTATATAGTACGATATATGTATTCTAATATTTTTAATGTTTTTAGTTCTTAATTTTTGACATTTTAACTCTAAGATAATTTTTTGCATTACGAAGGAAATTATTTTTTGTTATTTCGCCTTTAAAGTTTGACACCTTAAATTTTAATTCTGGTTCCCCCACTGTCCAGATGGTGATGCTCAGATATAGAGAATTCTAAATTTTGATTCTTTCCCTCTCGCTCTTTGACTTATATTCACGAAAAAATATATATTACTTTGATATAAATGGTCTTAATACTTGCACCTAAAACTTTTACTTTTGTCACGTAACTTTTGACAATGACACTCACGAGTAAAATTATCATATTTTTATATAAATTTTTAGATAAGGATGTAAAAGTGTTTGAATATGAGTTTGAGGTATAAAATGTCCCGACTTTTATAAAGAGATAAGTAGACTATGCAAAGTGTATTTATTTCAAAAACTTTGTATTATAGTACCTAAGAAAAATCTGGAAAAGCGAAGCTAATTAATGTTCTATATATTTGGCAGTCGTATGTTAAGTTGGACAGAGAAAAGTCTAGAAAAAACAAATTGTCAGCGACTCAAATTGTCAACGCGGGTAAAAATCTAGCTTACAACATTGGACTCAGCGACTCAAATTGTCAAAGACTTACCAGCTAGAGAAGGACAACATCCTCCGAAGATCATCAGCGACTCAGTCGCCAGTGTTTTTTCATAATGACGTTTTCGAACCATTTTTTTTGTGTGGACATGATCTCAACACTAATCTCTTCTTTAACCAGTTCTGCAACAGTATTTCCTCTCGATACTGCTCTCAGAAACTCAGTGGTGAGTAATAAGTATAACCTCATAGCGCCCCGCATACTTACGGAGGTACACTACAAGAAAGTTGGCCTCTGTCGGTAGGCAAAGACATGGAAAGCCGTCGCGGAATGTCTTCAGCCGCGACATTCGGTCGTCGAGGGTTCTATCGAGAACAAATTATCCTTCGTTGAACTTCGTTAAGGATGCTCTAACGCTGAGTCGCTGACGGCCTCCCAAATCGCCAAGATGGGTTCAGTTATTGTTATGAGCTGAAATATCCTGAGCAATTATGAGCAACGGTCAGGATTGCTTCTTCACCATTGACGTTTCGTGTTGTGCCACGTCATTTAAAATAAAACGACCCGTGCCCGACCCGGTTTTTAAGGATACCGTCCCGTTACGCATGGCTGACCCGCAAATGTTCAATCTCTTCATTTGGGGATTGAATCTGAAGCATTTCTTCTTCGTCGCCCAGCCCAGTCCGTCGACGCTCAGCTGTTCGCTGCACAGCCCGTCGCCGATCATTTCCAGTAATCCACCTCGAATGTTTTGTATCGGTGATATATACTCTGCTTCGCTGCTGAGTGCTGAGAAAGTGTGGGAAGTGAAAGAGGGGGAAAAATCGAAAGTTGGATACTTGATTTTCTGTTGTTTGGGTCTCGAAAAAGTAGATGCCTTTACTCAACCGACTATCGCCTACTTGAAAATCTGAAATGCATTTGCTGTCTGTTATATATCGGAGGTGTTTGTTTCTATTTTTTTTTTCCTTTACTGAACGAAGTTGCTTTCGTTTGAGGGCATGGGTAGTCAAAGGGAGGGATTGGCTGCCTGACATGGCACAGCGATTTGGTTGACACGAGAAAGTATAACAATGTTGGACAAGATCTATATCTCCGTGTGGATGCTGTTGTATTAGGTAACACTTTTTTTTTCAAGTTACTTGCGTACGTTACCTTCTGATCAGATTTAGAACGCGAATACTAAGGTTCGGCATCTTTGCATTTAGGAAATTTTGGTAATGTTAGTGAAAATTAAGGTAGATTAGAATTTTATTAACTTTTGTAAAAAGTAGAGAAAATTATGAAGTATATGTTTGAGAGAGATTGAAAATTTTTGAAATTTTATAGGAATTAGGTAAAAGAGTGAAGAGGTTGATGATTTGAGTAATTTTTTAATGTTCGTTATGATAGAAAGAGATTAAATGTTTGTATCCAAAATCAAAGCCTTTTAGGAAATCAAAGAAATTACGAAATATTGCTTCAACCCTCTCACGTGATTGCCATTGTTACATGTCACAAGAATACAGCCAAAGCATTTTAATTTCCTCCTTAGAAGCTGGTTATACATATGCCAGCTAACTACAATATATATATATATATATATTTAGAGAGAGAGAGAGAGAGAGAGAGAGAGAAAGAGAGAGCTGTTTTTGAGTAATTTCGTTTACTGCAGTGGTTATATTGCACCGGAGTACGCACTGCAAGGGCGATTTTCAGTGAAGTCTGATATATATAGCTTCGGAGTTTTGCTCCTAGAGATCATTACTGGCGATAGGAACAGAACTTATTATCGTCATGGTCCGTTAAATTTGATTGGACATGTAAGCATCCACATGTACGCAAACAATGACGTACAAATGATAGACTTTTATATATTAATTTAGGGTAATCTGTTGTTTGCAGGTTTGGGACCTATGGAGAGAAGGCAAAGCCATGGAGATAGTTGATTCGTTGTTGGGTGAGAAATATCCTGCTAATGAAGTTTCAAGATGCATCCAAACTGGGCTTTTGTGCGTTCAAGCAAATGCAACAGATCGGCCAACCATGGGGGAAGTAATCGTTTTCATGTTGGGTAATGAGGCAACTCTCCCTCGTCCAAAAAAACCTGCATTCATGTTGAAGGATGACCAGTACGACAACATCACGAATAACAGAGCTATTTCTGCAACTGAAAGAACGAACAGAATGATCGGTGGTCGCTAATTGCCAAGTCTTTTAGTTGTTTAGAAACAATAAAACTCCATTAAAAGTGCTGCCATCCTCTGCCGACAAAATACAGAGTTTCGAATTAAAACCATTACAGTATACTAAAATTTTCAAGAGTCAACCACACCAAACTTGCCTTCCCAACAGTGGCGGATGCAGGGGTAGCGAACCAGGGCGGCTGCTACCCATTGCTCCGCCCAAAAATTTTTTTATGTGTTTTTTGTTTTTTTTTCTTAAATTGGCCTGAGCCCGATACCCATTAGCTCAGGCCAAACTCCCCCTCTCGCACGACTCTCCCTCTCAGCTTAATCCCCTCTCCTCTCAGCTCCTCCTCCACCGGCGACGACTTTGCTCACTCCCTCTCAGCCTCTCTCTCTCTCTTAGCGTCGACTCCAGTGCCCCAGTGACAAGTCCACGCACCTCTTGTGCCCAACAAGTAGATCTGAAAGAGATTTTCAAGCTTTTACCAGATCTGAAAGATGCCCACAACAAAAAGGAAATTCTTTTATCGTTACCTTTCAGAGGTAGCTCCGCCCTTCGCGTGCGTAAATAGAGAGGCGCTAGGTGCGAAAGGTTGGGAGAGAACCGAAGAATGGGGAAGAGAGGGTCTCTTTGTGGTGGAGAGGGCTAGGCTTGAAAGGAGCGATTTGCTGTATCGTCAGTTCGGCATCACTTTTCTCTCCTTTCAAAGCCTGTGGGATGCTATTTGCAACAGGTCTGTGTGTGGCGTGGCCCATGTGGGATGTGATTTGCTGTATCGTCAGTTCACTGCTTTGTGGTTTGTTGACCGCCGCTCATGTTGATTACCTTTTTTCTTGGAAGGGCTGTATCCGTTTCCAAACAAACAAACTAAACGACATGAAACACACCCTTTTAGATGCATATTTGGTTCTGCCCGGGAGAGTAGATGTGACCCAATTGGCATTAAAGTGTAATAAAGCACGTCACATAACACAATTTTCAAATGGGTTAAAATAAGAACGAGGAAGAATGATGATATGAATTCAACATTCAATGTTTGATGTAACTGCAGGAGGACCTCCAAAAAAAATACAGATGCAGAGAACCTCATAATGTAAAGGCCGAAGCCCACGAGTAAACTGAAGGACATCACAAGTGCTCCTTCTTTTCGGATGGTGCCTGAGTCTGCGTTGTGTGACCCTTTTTCCGGCGTCAGTCGGCAATCCACCGCTTGCAACCGAGAGGTACCTGATCTTAGGCCATTAGGCTGTTCCGTTGATTATGGGCCTTGAGCCCATCATTCTCAATTATATATTGGATTGATTGCAAATAATACACTGCTGACTGCCTGTCCAATTTGTAATGTGATGGGCTCTATTCCAGCTTTTCTACAAGTTATTACAAATAAATAAAATTATCCAAAGGACGTGATTCTCTGGTTGGGCTACTATAATCCGTTTTTTCTCATTGAAATATCTTTTTTGGTCCACTCATTGTAGCTTCAGCTGGACTTCCTGATTCACAAAAACGATCATCTTTGTGGTTCAACTAAACTTGTATATCTATCAAACATTTTATGGGCTTCATCCATTTTACCCTATTTAGATAATTCATTCAACGGATTGTTGGTATACGCTTTTCCCATCTGATTTCCTACGAAATGGGATGCTTTGGCAGGAAATGGATGCAATTTCTGATGAAAACAGGTAGTGGTTGTTGGGATTTCCTCTAAGACCAACTAGGGGTGATTAACGGTGGGAACTGTGCCACTGCTAAGGCCGGTGTCAAAATATAGACACCTGCACAGGCAACCATCAATAAGCGGCACTGCTAAGGGTATTAGTGTCAAATGAAGAACTGCCCAACCAGCACTGGCACCGGCGGTGAAATGCTCAGACCTAGGACCAACATAGGTTATCTCGGTTATCGTCCCCACGACCAATGGAGATCAAGATCCTCTACACCGTGCAATTCAAATAGAGATAGACACAACATGTGAAATCTCATTGTAGGGCCCATACTGCCCATAGCTTTATATGTGTTGCATTAAATGATATAGGGTCCACTTATAGTGTCTATCTCTCTCTGAATTATTGTGTTTATCTCCCTCTGAATGGCACGGTGCAATTTGGACAACAAATTGCATGAAATCTTCATCCATAGCGGGATTTCATTGTTATGTTGCTGAAAACTTTACATGAGGAGCAATTTAATGATGTAAGGTCCACTTATTATGTCTATCTTTCTTTAAACTAAACCTTGTAATTCGGACAGAAAATTGCAGAGAATCCTAATACGATTCCTTTGGGGACCTCTATCTATTGAGAAATTGTAACAATGAGTTTTAAAAAGGGTTGGTATGTTAATACATTGACTAATTCTATTTGGATATCGTTGATGAAATTCATTAACCACTGGACGAGATTTGTTTAGCATGAAGTCAGTAGCTGCCTTATTACTATCTTACATAAACGAGGAGTAAATATAAATTTAATGGTGGTGGAATTTGCTGTTAAGGGAACATTAACAAAGGGTCAGTTTTTTAAATAATGATAAATTTAGGGATTGATTTTTTCATTTTGAAAAATTCAAAGACTTCTTTTAAAAAGTATAAAACTTAACCACTAAAAAATGAAGAATAGTTTCTGAATTAGTTTATTCTGCGGAAGGAAAAGTATTTGTTTAGAGGAATTGTTTTTCTTCACTCACGCAAAAGTTGAAAACAAAATGTATGCAACACGTGTTGACATTAGGGTTATGTTCGTGTCGAGTAAAAATTGTAGGATTTTAGAGAAGTTGTGAATTTTTATGTTGAATAGTATTTTATCGGTGTTTGTGTAAAGTGGAGAGAGAAATGATTTGATGTAATTGTTTAATAAAAAAATATTAGAGTTGTGTGAAAAAGTATAGAGAGAAAAAATTTATGTTAAATAAAAAATTAAAAAATTGTTGGAGATTGTGTAAAATGTATTGGTGTTTATATTTGAATTCTAAATATGTTCGATGGTAGATTTGTGAATATGCTTATAATCCTGAAAAAATTGTGAAAACGAACATGTCCCAGGTTCTGTTAGCACACCAACTTGGACTTCGGCAGTTGACAAACAATAAATCCCTTGTCCTTTAGTTCCGGGTATTTTAGTCTTTCCGGCCATAATCGAACCTCGTGATGCTATAGATCTCCGTAACGGTAGACTTTCTCCCGTGACTGCAACGCGCTTTCCTCTTCTCTTTCGAATCCCTTTCTTCTCAACCATTAATCCCAGAGGACCGTTTGATACGAAAGATAAACCTGAATCTCCGAAATGCCCCTCGGAGCATATGAGCAGAGAAGAAACATTAGCTTATTGTTGTCATTAATGAACAAGTAAAAGGGGTATGATGACTTTCGCCACTTTCCCTCCTTTGGAAAAGGCTCCCTCTCTCTCTCTCCACCAGTTCCTTTGTTTCCGGCAAAGCAACCGACAAAACCGCTTAGGAACAATTAGATTACATCATTCAGAAGAAAGTAGTAATTCCGAATAGCCCCCTCTATAACTAACCGATCCTATGCGGGAAATTTGGGTCAACTTTGAGGGTATCCCGGTATTTTGATCGCCTATTATTATTTCCTGTGAAGTCCCGAGGTCCATCGGAGGGCCTTTCACTAAAAAAACCTCATGAAAACCCTCCCAAGTGACAAAATACAGTGAGAAGAGACGGACGCAAGCGAGTTCGAGTGGAGAACATGACGACTCAGCTCCCGGACGATTTCAAGTGCCCGATTTCCCTTGAAATAATGTCCGACCCGGTTATCCTCTCATCGGGTCACACCTTCGACCGCGCCTCAATCCAAAGGTGGATAGACGCCGGCCACCGCACCTGCCCAATTACCAAGCTGCCACTCCCCGATAACCCTTACCTCATCCCCAACCACGCCCTCCGCAGCCTCATTTCGAACTATACCCTCGTCTCCCTTCCCAAACCTCAACCCTACCCCGAGCCCCAAGCTCTAATCTCCACCCTCACCTCCCCGTCCTCCTGTCTCGACTCCAAGCTCGACTCCCTCGACCAACTCGCCAAGCTTTCCAAGCGCGACTCGGCGTTTCGCCGAAAAATCACCGAGTCCGGCGCTGTCTCGGCCGTCCTCAAATGTGCCGCCTCCGAATACCCGATTCTCCAAGAGAAAGCGCTCTCCCTGCTGCTCAATCTCAGCCTCGACGACGACAACAAAGTGGGTCTAGTCGCCGAGGGCGCTATTGCGCGAATCGTCGCCGCTCTGCAAACCGGCTCTGCCGATTCGCGCGCCGTGGCGGCTACTACGTTGACGAGTTTAGCGGTTGTGGAAGTTAACAAGGCCACAATTGGGGCTTACCCATGTGCAATTCGAGCCTTAGTTTCGCTTCTTCGCGGCGGCACAGGCCGAGAGAAGAAGGAGGCAGCAACGGCGCTTTACGCTCTCTGTTCTTTTCCCGACAATCGGAGGCGAGCCGTGCAGTGTGGGGCGGTGCCAATACTGATTAGAATTGCGGATGCGGGGCTCGAGAGGGCGGTGGAGGTGTTAGGTCTTCTGGCTAAAAGTAAAGAAGGGAGAGAGGCAATGGAGAGGTTCAATGGGGCTCTGCGGGTTTTGGTGAGAGTGTTGAAAAATGGGAGCTCAAGAGGGGTCGAGTATGCTTTGCTAACGCTGAACTCGCTGTGTTGTTTTTGCGAAGAAATATGCGCTGAAGCAAGAAGAGACGGGGTATTGGATATTTGTATGGGTTTGATGGAGGATGAGAATGAGAAGATCAGGCGAAACGCTTCGAGTTTGGTTCAGGTTCTGAGTGGAAGTCATTCCATGCGGTGATTCTTTGAAGTGGAAAGAGTTGATTTTGCGGGGAAAGAGTGGGGGGTTCTGACCGCTTTGGAGGTGAGTTGAGTTTTGGTTCATTGGTGGAACTTTGTTGAATAGTTTCTGTACAAAGAAAAGGATTAAATTATGGTGGGTGGATTGGGGGAGGGGATGGGCACGGTTCTTTGTATCTTGTACATTGGGAAATAAAGATGAAATGGATGGCTAGCTCTGTAGTTAGCTGTTTTGGGAAAGTTTCGAAGTTCATTGTCTACATTCTTATATGTCTCGGGTTAGATATATTGGTTTCCAAGCAACTGCATTGAAGTCAGCTTATTATGTGCAAGTGTATTTTTGCTAGTGATATAATTAGAACGGTTTACTAGCATTAAGGAAATTAAATCTGAAGTCTCTGACAAGGAAAGCAAGCTGTTGCCTTCATTCTGTGGGAAATTATGATATGACTGTTTGAGGAAAGAACACCACTAGTATGGCTGTTTAAATGTATTGAATTTCGATTTCTTTAGGCCTTATGTTTAAATATCACTTCTTCCCACTGAAGAGCAGTCATGGGCTGCTGTATGTGCTTCAAAACCTTCTGTGTATTGTTTTTCTCATGACCACAGTCTTCTGATATCTGAATTTGGAGATGAGTTAAACCAACTAGGGAGATTTGAAACTATGTTGGCTCATAAACAAAACAAGAGGCAGTGTATGAGTTGAACAAACTTGCATTTCAGACTCATTCTGCTTTCATTTCCTTTTAGTTTCTTGAATTTGGTTCCTGCTGCTAACCTACGGTTAGTTATATTGTCCTTATTATATGGGGTCATCTTGTGAAGAAACTTATCGTATTGCAGGTTTTCGTTTCAGTAAATATTTATTTAAGATTCGATACACTTTTGCCATGCACTTCTTTTTGGTTTAGAAGGTGGCTTGAATATGGTGCATGATATTCCATTAAAGGTAGGAGTTGGTTTCAAAATGCATCTGACAAGTGCTGGGTGGCCCTTTTCTCTTAAATTTCAGCTGTTGCCTAGGTTTGCTTGGACGTGTACAGTATGCCGTGATTTTAGTTGGGCATCAAATTTATGTTGTGACCATGTTTGGTCAAATTGATTCTGTTCAACCTATAGTGGAGATTGCCTCTGGACGTATGGTTTTAAATTGGCGTCCTTATACTGGAGTTCAGCAATTATGAACAATTACCAATACTTTATTACTCTACCACCGTAATCTGCTTATCCTCCAATATCAATTGCCATAGCGAAATCAAATTAAAAAATTGTCTCTCGGGAAGAACATCATCTTTTCTATGTTTCAGGATTTCCATCTTTTCCTAACTCTTGGTTGAAATCTCAGCTCTTCTATAGCATTTGCATTTTGTATTTGTATAACGCTGATTCAAGTTCCAATATTAGCTTTGATTTCCTATTTGCACAACCTGCCTGTTGCTTCGTGCTGGTGTGCAGAAGATAACCTACATCCCAAGTCACTTGCTCTCAATGCTGACCAGCACCAGTATGCTCTTGCTGGGTTCTAGTTATACCGCCATGATTTACTTCCTTTAGAAATTGCATCTGATGGTTCTGCGGGTAAAGTTTCCCAAGTATCGAGGCAGCTTATTTAATTGTGTGCATGGCTTTCTTCTTTCCGGCCTGCAATTAGGTACACCAGCCAGAGTGCACATTCGTGTGATTCATATATTTATATTCGTTAGATGCATAAACGGGAAGTCTGAGTTGGTGGGGTTGCGTAGCATTTGGATATTTGAGTGGATATCGGCTTATCTGACATGACTTATTCTTTGGTCAGCCCCCAGCTTGTTTAATACTTTCGGTCCTAAGTTGTTTGTGGTTTTGATTCTTTCTGGCACAGGAAGACGCTGTGAAGTTTCTTGAACTTGAATATCTTCATTCACGTGTGGCATGGCTGAGTTTGACTTTGGATTTGGATCTCTTTTGAGGGCCCCAAGCAATGAGCAATTATAAAATGGTATGTTGGGGCCTTTGTTCGGCAATTCCGCTAACAATACTTTTGCCTATCAAAGGCAAACAATTAATAATCTCTATATTGTCGTCGGAGTCCAATCCGGACAAAAGCTTAATCCTGATCACCAAGTGGAGGATCCGACGGCATCCGTTCGAGTGGGAGGGACTATGTTGGCAGTTGACCAACCGACCTGCTTACATGTGGAAGAAGGAAGACGCTTCCTGCTAGAAAATTCGAGGCAACCACGCGTGTTTGTTTTTTTGGTAGTGGCGAGACAATAGGAAGAGGTATAAGCGTCCATAATGCATGCTATCTATCCGCTGAAAGGGCGGGCACCAAAAGCCAACTCAAAGCCGTGATTGTCGACGTGATCAAGAAAAAGAAGGCTAAAATGGCCCTACCTAGTCGGGAAGACTACAAGTGAAAATGAAAGTTCTGAGAAGTGAGAAAGAGAAGACATCTGTTCTCCCCTTCCTTTAGCAACCGACTTCCTATTGGCTTATGGTGACAGGGACACCATTTTAGACGTGAAGCGAAAGCTACTTCTTCTTCTCGTGGCTCTTTTGGGGCGCCATTAGTTTCTCGTTGTGGGTCCACTGCGAGTGGGTGAAAGGAGAGAGTACTATCACAGCCCAAGCTATCATCTGGCTTCGCCTTCATACACATCCACACACTAAACAGCCATGGAGAGTTAAGTAAACGCAAGTATTGCATTGTTAAATGGTACTTGATTATCTGAAAGTTAAAACTAATAGAAAGTGCTAAATTTAATCATTTAAATTGTATTCTATTAATTGATGGCCAAATTCTTAATTAGTAGGATCAATATATACTGTAATATCTAATTAAAATAAAATTTAAAAGTAGACTCTAAATACAAACTCATGGCTGTTTGGAATGGTTTTAAGAGATTAAGTTGAAAAATTATGTCAAAAAAGACCTCTAGTTTATTTTAAATAAAAGACGACAGTAATTCCAAATTTTATTAGATGGTCCTCATTCTTTACAGAAGAAAATAGTTTAAAAAAATTAGCCGGCTACAGAAAAAATGTCAAAGATCAACACAAAAACCTCTAATCCAACCAATAGGCTAAAACTAAATTAGATATGCAAATTTGGTAAAGAAAGAAAAACGAGTCTCTGTAAGTGGGTTGATATCACTTATGGAGGTAGTTTATGCCTTACCTTCTTAACTATTTTTCACAAATTTATGCAAATGATTGATGGGTACTACGTTGGATGAAACTTCAAATAACATTTGGAAAAAATTACTTGAATCGGGCAGCCGAGGTTGTAGAGAAGGGGGACAAGAAAAGGAGGAGATATTATGACTATGAATATGATAATTAAGGGCCACCGGCCACGTTACCATCATTGTGCAAATGGTATGAAGCGCGGATAGATGGTACAATAAAGAGAAGGAAGCTTTGGGATAAAGGCCATTGATGCCAATGACAGCTTAGATACCTCCAAAATGTCAAAAAGCGTGGCATAATTGATCATGTTTTGTATAGCAGAACCACGGGCATTTGCCTTTTTAATTCGTCTGCCCATCTCAAAACTATTTCCAGCCAGCTTCCCAACATGTCAAGAAGATTACAGAGTCTTTCCCGTGACTTACTTTTTCACATAATTTTATGTTGAAAACTTATCAAAACGCGCAGGCCTCCTGTCCCGTCTCAACCTTCTTGCCTTTCGTCCACTTTCATCCTCTGGCCGCTCTTATTTCAACCCTTCTTTTCTCTCGGCTCCACTGGGTCTTTTTAGCGGCCAAATGGGAAGCTTGAAGACGATTGAGGCCTAGACGCCTAGTCACGGATTTTCTTCGATATTGGACTCTCAACCTCCCCCCATAGGAAAAACCAAAGTCGAAAGATTTTGCTAAATCCCAATCTCTATATATTCTGGGACCATTACCCTTCCAATTACCTCCCCTTTCTCATAGTGACAAAGACTCTCCTGAATAGATAAAGAAGTGTACCTCTGATGTTCTTTTGGGGTTCATAATTGTGGACTCACAAAGGCAAACCGGGCTTGCCAACTACACATTGAGATTGCGTTATATTTTACGTGAGAATACACAGCTCAAGGCTAAACTAACCTCAACCGACTGATTGGGAGCAAATATCGGATGCCAGCTGCTTTCTAAAAAGGCTCTCTGGGTCGACAGGCTTGTAATTCAACTTCTTAATTAATGAAGGATGCCTAGAATTTATATGTACTGTGGAAAATGATGATGGCCGGCATGGGACCAAGAACGCCATAATTAGTACACGTCAGGCTAGAAAACGAAACCAACTAATTAATAATGAATTACCCCGCATGGCCTACGACGAATCAAAAGCCGCTAAAATAAGTGAGGGCATTATTATAAATAAGTGTCCCCCTCAACTGGTACTGCTTGCCAACCTCCCATTCACTTGTATCTAGTTTTTGCTTCATAGCAAACACCACAAGACACCTACACGGAGAATGAGACTGAAAGACTCCTCAATGGCTACCAAAGTCTATATTGTGTAAGCAACTCTCTCTCTCTCTTTTCTTTTCATTCGTGCTGTCTATAGAAGTAGTTATCTGCTTTAATCGTGCTTGGTGTGTTCATTTCAGTCCCTATCCGCGTATTAATTCAGGTTTTTCGGTGACTCGTAAAACTTTTGGAGTAAACTCAAAGTTAACCTTCTATATTTGGGCAAAAATCAAGTTGCTACCCTTATTTTTCAATCCAACAATTTGAGATCCATAACTTTCAAAACCTATCAATCTTAGCCATTTGTCTAAATCAGGCGTTAAGTCCGACGGAAATTCATGCAAAATGACCAAAATGCCCCTCCAAAATAAAATTACTAAAAATAATAAAAATGATTTTTTTAAAAAAAATTAATATTTTTTTAAAAAAACTATATTTAAACTCCATTTCAATAATATATATATTTTAATTTATTTCTTCAATTGTTGATAGGTTTTGAAAGTTATGGGTCTCAAATTGTTGGATTGAAAAATAAGGGTAGCAACTTGATTTTTGCCAAACATAGGGGGCTAACTTTGAGTTTACCCCAAACTTTTTCTTGCTATTATTGGGAAAATACTCATAATGTACAAATTACTTGCAAATGTTATCCTCAGATACTAAAGTCTCAAATTCTCGATGTTCCTTGTTTGAAGGAAAAGCCTGGATATGTATATATATATTGGTGTAGAAACAAAGGAAGCCAAATAAAAAAATCAGAGACTGCAGCTTATTTTGGTTAGTGCCAACCTCAGTTGTATTAATGTTTACTGCAAGATGTGCTATGCTACTCTACTTAGTTTTAATTTATCATATATGCTTTGTGATAACAAAGAAAGATAGAATGTAATACAAGAAATCTTCCATAAACACCAGATCAAATTTAAAAATGAAATCAATCTGATAGAAAAAAAAATCAGAACTAAAATATGTCTTGTGCATTGAGTTTTCTGCTCTTCTAATCAGCCAGTTAGCATCGATCTAATTTCCTAGAGCTGATTGCCTGATATATGCCGCATGTGTATTTGGTCTAATTTCCATCTAATTTTTGGCAAATATATATAATGGATGGATGCCAACTATATATTTTATTGTCGATTCCATATTCTTTACTGTTACTAGATCTATTGATATTTCACATCATTCATATGGTTAATTATGAAGAAAAATGAAGAAAAGCGGGGTTCTTGATTAAGGAAGTTTGAGAAATGTTGATCAGACATTTAGAAATCATGTCTCAAAAGGAAACTGGAGGACCATGTGCCTTTTGCAGCTAGTGGTCCCAGGTTCCGATCGAGCGTCTTTTTATTGAGATTGGTCCTTGCTATATATTCTAATTTGCATGGCTATCACAAATTAATTTATGGCTTTGTTATGCTTCAAGATTCGTCAAGTGCTATTGGAAAAATAGCCATTTAATTATTTGCGTACGGGGGATTTTCAATTTTACCATACTAGTGTATATATATATAACTCAAGAGTGGTTTCATTGAAACTTTCATGATACAATATGGTACAGGTACTATTCTACCTATGGACATGTTGAGAAGCTGGCCCAGCAAATAAAGAAGGGAGTTGAATCCGTGGAAGGAGTAGAAGTAAAACTATGGCAGGTGTGTGGCTTTTTGTAGTCATTACCCTTTTTAACTCAACTCTGTAGGAGATGTATTTTTAGGCTATCAAAGATGATCAAGAACAGCTAGCTAGCATTATCTCTCAGCTGTTATAGATTGTAACTTCTAGGAGAAGCATTGGCTACTACAATATCTGACATCTTCCCAGGTACCCGAGACACTGTCTGATGAAGTTCTTCAGAAAGATGAACGCTCCACCAAGAAGTGATATACCTGTAATTAATCCCAGTGAGCTTGCTGAGGCTGATGGTTTACTTTTTGGTTTCCCCACTAGATTCGGGATGATGGCTGCACAATTTAAAGCATTTATGGATTCGACTGGATTGCTATGGAGGACTCAACAGCTTACTGGCAAGCCTGCAGGACTTTTCTATAGCACTGGATCCCAAGGGGGTGGACAAGAGACTACCCGTGAGTCTTAATTTCACAACTACCCTATAATTCTGTTTACCAGTCATTTCCCAGAAGTTAGTTCTGAAGGTTTTCTTTCTCCTACATATGAAAATATGCAGTTTGACAGCCATTACTCAGCTTGTTCACCATGGAATGGTCTTTGTGCCTATCGGCTACACATTTGGTGCTGGCATGTTTAAGATGGAGAAGGTGAAGGGTGGCACCCCCTATGGTGCTGGAATTTATTCTGGGGATGGATCAAGACAACCTTCTGAGCTTGAGTTGGAACTAGCAAATGCTAATATCGATCGCCTCCTTCGACATGGTGAATTGAAGAACCATTTCACGTTAAGACATATCGGACTAGAGGAAGCCAAAGAGGACTTAAATTACCTCACGTATAAGAAAGTGTAACAAACCCCTGCTAACCGTGAACAGATATTTGCTCAAATATACGAAATATTGTCAGGCTCTCTTCTTTATATATAACTTGTGGAATTAGACCATTCTATAATATGTGTACGTATTACAGTTTTTAGGCCAACATAAAGTGAAGACCTTATTCCAAAATGTTACTGGAGTTTATCGAGGGGTCGACTGCAGAAGCAAAACCAGCTGAGAAAATTAAATAAATACAGCAGAGGTTTGCTCTGCCCATTTGCATGATAGAGAGTTGCATGCAAGGGACTAATTCACAATAAAAATGTGTTTTTTGCAAATCTCAATAGGTTTAAATGGCCACATCATTTAAAATCAATCACCTCTGTTTCAAGAAATGCATTTGATGTGATGATGAGTGATGGAGTCACTTTTAACCGGCCTATCACAACGTCCAATGGGCCAAAAGCCTGAGGGAGATAGATTTAAAGTCCAATACTTGGGATGGGTTGAAAGGTCTAAATTCTCATTCCTTCCTCCTGCAAGCAAAATAAACACACTAGAACTCAGAGTTCTCCTCGTAGAAGGATTTTTCCGATGTCATTGTCAGTCATCATCTTCTAATATATTTTCTTTTTCTGATTTTTGTTATCAGTGAGAGAGAGAGAGTTTTGCGTACCTCTTTCGATTTTTTTCCTCTCTATTTATCCTTTCTCTTTCCTTTCTGAGCAGGAGCTTTCTGGGCTGGAGCTTCCTGGGCCTTGGCCCGTTCTCCCTTATTTTGTATGTCGGTTTATTTTTTGTCTCGTGTCTTCCGATTTTCATTAACTGAGTAGGACCCATTTTTTCTTTCTTCCTCCCTCATTGGTCTTCAGTAAGGCGGTTCATGTTCATCCATTTAATGACTATATTTTATTCTTTCTAGCATCGACTATGTCAGGGAATCAGATGATTAACCTCCCTTAGGCTTTACTTTTTACGCTTGATGTGATCTCCATTTAAGAGAGCTGTCAATCTTTCCCACAGGGCTAAGCTCTTAGTCGACAGAAGCTTTGTATGTGTTAGGATATTTTCGTATTTGTATTATTCCGTGTCAAAATATGTCGTGTTTGAGTTGTAAGTTTGGTTCTATGTTCAAGAGTTAGAAGTGGTCTGTTTAATGTGTCATCACGTTCAACCAGCGTTCGACACACACTCAAGCGTCTTTGAAAAATTCAGACAGACTCGTCACGCTCAACTAGCGCGCAACCAGTGCTCGAGCGCCCTTGGAAAATTTTATACAGCTCGAGCCAGACTAGGAAAAATTCAGACAGAAGCTTTGCGTTCGACGAGCGCTCGACCGACGCTTGAGCGGACTCCGGCGAATTTCAGAAAATGCTGAATTTTTGGAGTTTCCTTTTGGAAGACTTGTGAAACCCTACTATTAACGAGGTTGGCCATCCAAAACCTGGTTAAGGAGTTTATTGAGTGTTTTTGGTGCCTCATTTCTTGGAAAAAGAGTCGAGAGAATTTGTGCTTTAAATTGGTTGATTTCTTCCTCATTCTTCAATCATATTGTATTGATTCCTTCATTGTGGTGAAGAAGTGCTGATGAACAAGGTTTTTCGTGGAGATCTATAAGAAGAACCTCAAGGTGTTGAGATGAATGTCGCTTGGAGCGAGTCTGAGCGAGGTAGCTTAGATTATTAAATCATGGGTGTCAGAGTCAAGCAACTGGGGTTGCCCGTGTCTAAATCACTGTTGTAATTTTTTCTTCTTAGTGGATTTCGGGTGGCTGCTAGCCCGAAGTGATTTTTCCTTTGAATGATATTTCAAAGGTTTTCTACTTCGTCGTTGATTTACTGTTTTGATGGTTGTGTTGATTTGATTGTTTTATCTAGGCTGATCGATATTACAACTTCTTTTTAATATTGGTATTGTTTAAGTAAATTTTATATTTCACCTATTCACCCCCCTCTAGGTGAAGTTACAGTCTAAACTAGGTTTTTCAGTATGTATTCGGATGGGCCTGAGCCCTTTATCATGGGGCCTTGAATAGCCTTTCTTGGGGCTGAAAAATCTATCCCCATCAATGAGATATATCAAAATGATCGGGTTCTCTCAGTCTCCTAAAATATGAAAAAGTGAATCTTCAATATTAGTCGACCTTAATTTGTTTTTTTATTAGATAAAAAATAGAGATCATTCTAATTCCAAAGTTCTTAAAGATAGGTGTTTCAAATTAATATAAGTTAGTCCTAGTTTTCAGGATTAAGACAACCCAAGAGGGAGTGAATTGGTTTTCTAAACTTTTTGCTTAAAACCCTCAAAGACTTGTTTGCAAGTAAAGCCTATTTTAGCACAAGTGTAAATATGCAACAAATATAAATAAGTGCTCAAAGTAAGGAGAAGGGTAAGAGAAACAAACACTCGATTTTTAGGTGGTTCGGCAAACCCACCTACATCCACCCCTCAAGCTCCTTCACCGAGTCTTGAGGTTTTCTACTATTCTCCAATAGCTTTACATACTAGCTTCCGGGTGCTAGAGAACAGTACAAGTGTTTTCTCCCGGGCTCAACACTCAAACCCACCCAAGTGGTTTTTCTAACTCACCACTCACAACCTCACCAAGCTTGAGATATACACTCTCAAAACTTCTTCTTTAGTGAACAACCTCACTAAAGGAAACACCTCTTTTGATAGAAGATTTGAGGAACAAGACTCTCTCAAAGAGTATATATAAAAGTGGAAAACTCTATCTCTTTATTCACACAAAGCCAAGGATATAAAAGTGTGTTTTGTGTGAATGATATGAGAAATATAGAATATGAAGGTTTAGAATGCTTCTCAAGTAGTAGAAATGATATGTGGTCGTTTGTTATGAATTTCAGACGTTATTGATGTGTATTTTTAGGCCACATGTGAAAACTAGTCGTTTATAGCCATTGAGAGTCGTTTGTTAAAACGAACCGGTCGACCGCTACATGAACCGATCGACTGCTTCAAGTTACCGTTACCCAACGGTCACATTGTCAGAAGCTCAACGACTATATTTTAAAAACCAACTGGTCGGCCGCTACACCAAGCGGTTAAGGACCGGTCGACCGCTTCATCAGCCGGTCGACCTCTTCAACTTAAGCACATAGTCCGGTTGTTTTAAAATCATGTTTTTGACCACTTTTGAACACCCAATTTTAAAGACTAACTTCTCATAAGTATATGAAAGGTTTGAGAGTTTGTTTCGGGTGTTTTGAAATTTTTAAAAACATTTTAATCTTTCAAACAAAACTTAAAATGGTTTATGCTTATTTTGAAAGATATGCAAGTGCGTGATTCAAATTCTTGTCAAAAGTGAAACAAAGAGTTACAAGGATGATACCCTAAGGTCTTTAATCTTCACTTTGAGCTCATTGTGTCTTCTTGTTCTTCTTTCTTCAAATCTTTGACTCCTTCATCAAGTCGTCTTTATCTTTGAAGATGTCCATTTTATAAACTTGATCTATTTATTGAAATCATCATATTGTGGGGGAAAGTCAGAACATGTTGTGTTGTGGGGGATTGCGATTCGAGCTCCAAGATCAAGCTTTTGTGAATAAGCCAGATGACAGTTGATATATATTTTTTTGGGTAATGTTATTGTGGGCCCCTTAATAATGGGCCAATTGCAAAAGCACCCCCTAACTATCGAAACTGTCATTTACGTCATGTAAGTTTCAAACATTTTCAATGTTCGCCTCCATCCAAATTACCGTTATTTTTCACGAAATTCGCCATCACGTGCATCGCACATGCTCCACACCCACTTGTCTTGCCCCAAAATACCCTTTGTAAGTGACACCCAAATGACCCCGTTTGCGCTTGACAACCCCGACTCCCTTTCACCTTCACCTCTGAGAAGGAGCTCGATGGGAGAGGCAACTAGTTGGTGCCTCTTGTGATGGGGAGAACAACTTCGGGAAATGTGGAGGATGGAGAGGACTGGTTCGATGAAAAATGGAGATGTTAAATCTGAAATATCAAAGACACGGGGGTATTTTGGGCAAGACAGGTGGGTCTGTAGCATGTGCGCACGTAATAGCGCATTACGCAACATTTTTCGGGAATTTGGAAGGGGGCGAACATGAAAAACTTTTAAACTTAAAGGATATAAATCACAATTTCGATAGTTAAGGGCGTGTTTGCAATTAGCTCATAATTAAAGAGTGAACAATGACATTACCTCTTTTTTTCTAAAAAAATAAACTTCATTCCAATAAAAAAAATGGCTCAATTCAAGGAGGAAACCTTGGATTGTCTCACATCAGAATAGTAACAGGAATACAAGAGGACGGATTATTCCTCTCTAAGTTCTCAGAAAAAGCTCACTCATGAGCTACAAAATGGGCTACCTCATTAGTCTCTCTCTTAACATGAGAGAATTCCCACAACTCTCTATTACGCGCTACCTACAAATATCCGTCACAATTGGCGTAATTAATCTGCCAATCTTCACCAGAACCGTTATATTTAATCTCCTCAACTTTGAATCCCCTTCAACAATGATGCGATTAATGGGGTAACAGGAACGCCTCTGGGCAGCGAACAACGCTGCCCATGCCTCGCGAACAAGAAGGCAGAAAGGAGGTAGCCTCTTTGTTCGTACAAAGAGGATCTGACCTTCCTCATTTCTGCAGCCGACAGTTGATAACTTGATTGTGGTTTCGGAGAAAAAAAAAAGATTGTGGTCCAGAATATCAAGTAAGTAAGCCCACAGACTAAGGCTGATCAGACCCAAATCCGAAAGAACTTGGTGGACCCAAATCCTCGAATAACGAGTTCCTTTGCAAGGATGTGTCCTGATCAGCAAATAAATGCGATGTTTGCATATTTTAATAATGGTACTATGTTACAAAGAAATCAGCTTCGATCCCAGGCCCAGTTAGATGTTCGATGTTGATATTTGCCACGTCTTTAGACTTCTGTGAGTTGTCCTCCAATTTGAACATATCTTCCTTGATGTACTACTTGATAGCTAGAATGGAACTTGGCGCCGGGAACATTAATTTCCCCTTATGACTAAATTATAATTATCCATCCCTCAAAATATGGGATTTGGATTAACACTGATCACTACATTGTTAGATGTACATCTTCTTAAAAGATTTCTTTAAAAAAGAAAAAGAAAAGGAAGTGAAACGATGATGATGGGTTATTCAAGCACCTTGTTCTAGCCCACGTTCAGATCAAAGTTTGCTCTCGAAGGGAGCAATGAAGATATAATCATGATGATGCGTTATCCACGAATACGTTACAGCTAGAGTATTCCAACGATAATGAAGAACTAAATAAAGTTAATTTCAACGAGATTTATTATTGGGGCGCCGTTTCTAGTCTCTCTTATCTTCCAAACTAGCAGTATAGCTACGCAAAGCACAACTTAATCATGAACAGTATTAATAGTCTTAAAATTGGCAACATCGACAAGGGTATAAATTTTTGGACAAGGCTTTGTCATGTCATGTGTTTTGGTGTACCCCTTAGATCTAAAGGTCCAATAAGAAAAGAAAGAACCCTTTTTAAGCAAGAAAAACATCTAGCAGAAGACAAAGATGGAGTTGTTTCTTCATTGATTAACGAAAATAGGAAAAAGAAAATCTTATCAAAGTAGGCTGCTGGGATTTCATACAATAATTTAATAAGCTCAAAATGATGCTCATATATATGCTTAGATTCTTTTTCCTAATGGTTCCTTTTATGTTTCTGCTTTCTGCTAAGTAACCCTATACGATGGGGAAAAAATAAGAATTAATTCCATGGATTATTACTCGAAAGCAAGAGGTACTGATCCCGATATGCTTGAAGGTGTGAGGTATAATATCCACTGGCCGATCAATTCGGAAGTCACCAAAAGGTGATAAAGCAGGGGCCAACAGATACCGATCTAACATTTATTTGAACAACTAAAGTACTTTTGTCATGATTAGTCAGTTGTCGAAGGGATTCTTCAACTTTAAGCCTCTTCGGATTTTTCATAATTCATACTTGATCGATGAAGCTCTTCAGTTCATTTTCCACATATAACAAGCGCTTTTGGACTCAAAGGTTATTATTATATATATATTGTGTGTACATCTAGTGGAAGACACCAACTTCAAACAGATAACAATAAAGGTTTTTACGTGTTTTTCACGAGGATGTATCATGTTTCCCCTTCCGAATGAAACTTTCTGGTAGTGGAACTGCCTCCTGTTTTCAGGGCTTTACAGATTTACAAGTTTTAGATTATTTTCTAGACAAACGAAATCAACAGAAACTAATAACTTGTTGAATATTTATTTTAGGTAACAAAACCGGGACGAACAATTCCGTTGGCTCAATGGGCTGCACTGGCGCGCGCGAAGCATTAACTCGATATATATATAGATATATAGTGGTTTTAAGCCTAAACACTTTCTTTCTTGTCCCTCCATTTGTCCCTCCATTTGCATAGGATCAATAACCTCACTTACACCTTCTTATTCGGTATAATATTGGTTACAACTCCTTTCTTACAAAAGCATGCATACCGCGCGTACGTATGTATCAATGGACCCCATATATAGTACTCACGCCGGACAAATTGAAAACAGGCTTCGATTTGAAGTCACGATGCCGGCCGTTAAGGCAGTAATTGCTATTAATATTATGAAGACATAGCAATTTGCACATTGAACAAAGATTCACGTTTCAAAAGATTGATTTTGGGTAATGTTTGAAGAGACTTCACCGATCATACATGCATGGATCGACTAAGAAGAAAAAGCTCGTTTTTTGCCTGAGGAAATCTTTTTTCTTTTGAGAGAGAGAGAGAGAGGGGGGGGGGGAGATAGTTGGGATGGCGTAGATCAATATTGTACCTTTATCTTCTAATGGTTTAATTCACCCAATTGTGGCCACTCCGTAGAAAGCATAACGCCAGCCACGTATATAGTCTAAAACGCGCATACACGTACATGCACGCGCGCATGCACATTGAACTCTCTCTCTCTCTCAAACATTATCATTCAGCAGAAACCCTAAAAGCAGGAACAGTGGGCCGCCTTCATCTGACTTCCACTAAGACGCTCCAAACATATAAACAAATGGAAAAGTTAAAACCCCAATTAAACAAGCTCCACTCATTCCTTTCCTCAATACGAAATTCAATACAATATACTCCTTTATTTCTTTTTCCTTTTTCTTCTCTCTCTGTAAAAATAAAAAGGTGGTGCGGTAGACAGACATCAACAGGAACAGAAGGACCTTTTATCCAGCTCCCGCTAAATTCAGCTATTAAAAACAAAGCAAAATAAATTCTCTCGAAATGAGTGTAAACTTCCGCTAAATTTAGCAGCTGTTCCTGTTCCTAACCCACCTCTAACTACATTTATAAATACTAGCTAATTGGGTTGCTACAACACCTATAATATTCCCTTAAAGAGGCCACTAATCATTCTGCTTGCAGTGCAGCTGGCCCAGTAATGCCTGTCCATCTTTGAATTGTCACTTCCTTTAATTTGTCTCTCCCTTTTGATGATCCCTTTTCTCTGTTTCTTTAGCTTTTCTTCATGACTGGTACAGCACAGCAATTGTAGCCTCTACGTTCTCCAATTAATTCCATTTTTCTTTCTAAATCAAAATTACCATTTCTAACTTAATTAGCTGGGTTGTTGGTACTATACTACTTGTGTTATTATATAGAACATCTTTGCCTTCGATCGTTCTCCTCTCTACCTGAATGTTCCTCCAAATGTTGGCGTCCAAAAATCAGCAGTAGTTTCGTTAGCGACTGGATAGGTGCTTGAAATCGGAACCAAACAGAGTCCTCGGGTTCCTAGATCTTTCCCTGGGCCTTCAGTACCGTCCTTGAGCTTATCAGAGCACTGCAACATGTACATTAAAGTTTCCTTAATGTCTTACCACGTACTACAAAGTAAGATTGGGAAGGACATTGCACAGTGGAAAAATTAAAATGAATGAGAAAATTTTGTACCTGTTGGTGTGGAATTGCAGTTCCATTTTTCATATATGGAGTACTCAAGACCTGTGGTTACAAAGATAAACACACTTTAGGATTAAGCAGATAAGAGTTCTCACAGGTATATATTCTTCTATTCACATTCGCGTTGCTTGTATCGATCGATTTTTAGGGTTTCCTTATATGTGTATTCATGACGAGGAAGAAGGTAATGGAACATACACTGACTTGATCGTGGAGGAACTTTATGTACTCAATAGCTTCGTTGAGAACGGATGCTGTATCAGTCTGAGACAAGAATACGATCAACCAGGGTGAGGGTTCCATTATTTCACAAGAGCAAAGATATCTTCGTCATTGTACTCTTTGAAAAAGTAAGAGGTAAAATCCAAAAAGTTCACCTTTCCGAAAGGCGAAACCAATTGTTGGAGTGCAGTTATTCGGTCCCCTAGCTTCTCTTTGCGGACCTGACAGAAAATGCTATCTATTTCTCAACCGTTTCTTTAAAGAATGAACGGAAAAAGTAAACATATTTGAACTACGAAACCAAAGATATGGCTCCTAGCACTTCCACTAGTCAAAAGCTTCATCGAATATTTTTCGTACCTTAAAAGTTGGTAATGGTGATGGGGTTTCAATTCTAGGCCTTTTGAACACAGGTTCACTGCTACCTTTCTTTGCCACTGAGACGGAGTCATGAACATCTTCAACGTTGGGCTGAAATTCCGATGTATAAACTGAATTAGTGCCAAAATCCTAGCTTTGGTCTTAACCATGAACTAATGCGATATTTACCTTTGTAGTGAGGTTGGAGCCGTACTTCGGTTTCTCTTCAAAAGTTAGCCCTAAAAATTGTGACTGTGATGAAGGAAGAAGGCCGGGTTGAATATTGTCGGTTAGAGCCGCCGTGGAGGCATTCCAAAAAGGTGCTTTGTTGGAGAAGTGCAAGCCACAAGGTTGCTGCTTTGGCAAAAAGGGAGATAACTTGGGCCAAGAAGGCGATAGCTCATTAGAGTTCGTCCCATAATTAGCGGTGGAGGAATAGCTCATGGACCGATTGTCGAATAGAGATTGCGGTGGATGAGGGTCAGGATCAAATAAACTTTGCACCAATGTTGAAGGGTACCCATAAGAAGCTGCGCCTAAAGGGAAGCCGGCCGACAAGCCCTGGAAAGTGACTTTGCAATTGCCGGAACTAGTGACAGTGTCCAAAGGAAAGTCTTGATTCATAGACTTGAACGCAGTGACGGATAACTCATCACCTCCACTGGAGAAGTTCTTCGGGCTCCAATTCTTTTGGATTTGAGAAGAATCTACCCCTTTTTCTTGCTGGTAATTCAGTCTGGAATTCATATCTTCTTGAAGCATTGAATTATAATTGTTCTCAGCTCTTCCGCTACCCCGACTGCGAAAAGATCATAAGATAATTAATGGAATATGACTCGAAGGTTTCTCCCACAATCTTATGATGTCTTTTTCTCTTTCCTATGGATACTTATGACCTCTGTTGATCATATTGACTTCTTTTACAAAAGATAACTATGGATAAAAGCTAACAAGTGCTCTACTTTTATTCCCTAGTGGAAGATCGATTGGACTATAAGATCTTCTAAGATTTGGATTCAACATGATCGCTAGGAATTATATAACAAAAAAAATCTGCCATCATAATTATCATGGCAACTTGTGATTATAAGCCTATGATTTGTTAAGCTAGCAAAGCACCAACTTACAGCAAAGCCTGGTTCCAATCGGATGTTGTTGTCGACGGTGACGAGAAGCCGAAACCCATGATCTGCAAGCTGGTGGAGTCGATCAAGATGCTACTGCTGCCAATGGCTGAATCAGTCTGCTGATGGGGCTTCTGCAAATCCTGGAAAACTAGCGAGCTATCACCCTCCGAATTAGACTCCTCGCAGTTAGACCTCCCCTTCAGGTCCACCATATCCGACCACGCATAGCCTCCCGTGTCGTTAAGAGCCATGGAACACGGCGATGTGCTCCCCAGCTGGAACGCGCTTCTCGATGAGTTCATCCACCAGTTCCCCCCGCAAACCCCGGTCTGAAATTCCTCTGCCATGGCCAGAAGATATATATCCAACCTAGTTCTAAGCGAACTGATATATGTCAATATCCTCTACCCTTCTTCCACGTTCCTCTTCTTTTTGTGTCCTGAGCTCTCTTTCGCTAGCAATATCTTTAGTTAAGTAAAGCAAAATTCCTTTGTAGCTAAATTCTTTTGCAAGGGGCGAGTAAGATTTATATATGAAACGGGTGGACAGGGTACGGACAATGGAGATTTAATTAAGCGGAATCCGGTTGACATTTCAAATTAGATGATTGGACAAATGAGAGAGCATTTTGAATCAAATTCTCTTTTCCTCTGATTAGTTTTTCCTTTTTCCTTTTTTGCCCTTTTGCTTTTTGGTGGAAAAATTCTTGTTCCTTATAAAAATAGGGATATGGTATGATGATGACGGTGTTTCATCTGACTATGCCACGTCAGGGTTTTGGACAAATAATGCAACTTCTTTTTGGCTGATCGACGGACGAAATTCGTTGTTGATTAGTTAAAGGGAAAGGCCCCGATACCTGAATATATTAGGACCATTTGGTACCTATAATATATATATATATATATAACAACCATTTGATACTTGATGGTCTAAATTTATGATTGAATAGAAGAAGAGTATGTAGGCTATATATATATGGTTAAATACATTTTGAACTTATTTTTTGGGTTATTCACATTTTGCACCCTGATGTATTATTTTTGACACAATGAATCTCTTAACTTACACATTTTTTCAATTAGGGCCATGTACCCAAATTGTCCGTCAATTTAGACAGATTCCGTAAAAACGTGGGGTGCAATGTGTAAAAAACTCCAAAGATAATGAGAGCAATGTGTAAAAAACTCCAAAGATAAAGGGTCAATGTGTAAATAACCCCAAAGATAAGAGGGACAATGTGTAACATTTTTTACAGAATCCGTTTAAATTGATGGGCAATTTGGGTACGAGGTCCAAATTGAAAAAACGTGTAACATTATAGGTCAAATGTGTCAAAAATAATACATCGAAGTGTAAAATATAAATGACCCCAAAATTAAGGAGGCAAAATATATTTAATCCATATATATATATATATATCCAACCATTTGATACTTTTTTTTTCTACGTAACCATTTGATAATAAGGGAACAAAAGTGTACACTACTTACCATTATTTTAGAATAAATAAGTCTCTTGCTACTCTTGTGTAGCAATAGAATCAAGAGATATTTTTTTTTGCACCCTTTAACTTAACATTCAGTACTTTACACTCTAAATTATTTTTTTTAAACATTGCATCCAATATTTTGTTAAATTTGATGAAAATTGATTTTTTTGGACTTTGACATCATGATTTTACCCTTATAAAAATGTAACTGTAAAAAATATTATAAGAATAAAATTGTCATTTTATGTACCAAAAACATGAATTTACGTTTAAATTGACGAAAAATTTTAATGACTCATAAAGCGTCTGAAATTAGTAGTTGATAGGTGTAATATGAAAAAAAAATTAGAGTGTAAAATGTCAATATTCTTGTAGTTAGAAGGTACAAAATGAATTTATTTTTAAAATTAATTATATAATTATTTTTTGCTATAACAATCTGAATTTGGAGTCAATATGTGCTAGTAGTGGCGAAACCAAAATTAAAATTCATGGGTGTCGAACTTTAAAGGTGAAATGACAAAAAAAAAATTCCTTCGTAATGCAAAACATTGTCTTAAGAGTTACAATGACAAAAATTAAGGACTAAAAGCATTAAAAATATTGGAATACATGTATCGTACTATGTACTGCGACTGAGAGATGACAATTGGATCCTACGAGTTTGCAATGTCTGAAAATTTTGCAAAATGACTTCATTCTCAATTGTTTGAAAAACTTCTTGCTCGATGTACACTAATATGCAATCATGTCATCTCTCATCTTATTACGCAAATCACTCTTGATGATCTAATTCAAGTTAATTCTCTACTTAATTCTAACACTTTAGAACAAATTACAGATGATTCTGATGGTTGAGGTCTTGATGCCACTAAGGGTTGTCTTTCTTACATTTTTTTGGTTACAACCACAATTGGGGCCTATCTTTTTTTTCCCTCTTTTTTCTTTTAATAAAAAGTTACTGAGGATGCATTTGCAATTTACTTTCTCTAGGTTCTATGGATTTGGAATTGAAAGATATTCACATTCTCCAAAGCAACTTTCACACACAAAGTAACAATTGATGGCAAATCATGCTCTAAATAATAAAAACAAAATTTCCAAGATAAACAAGATTTAGTAAAAGAGTTCCTTAGATAAATATATCCTAAAAGTGGTCAGAACTTTGGTTTGGCCTATACAAGGATCCTAAACAAACACAAAAATTTTCGAGGTCTCTAATAAAAATGAAGAAACAAATCAACATAGGAAAAAATAAATGAAGTGATCTTGATTGTGAAAAATTAAGAGCAAAGAGTAAATAATTTTTTACTAACAGAAATTTAGCAAGATGACAGTAAGTTACCCCTCAGTTGAAGAACTTGTAATCGATGCAAAACAAAAAATCATAATAACTGTATATTTGTCTCAGTTATTACGTAGCACTAGGAGTAAAATCAATGTGTTGAAAATATTTTTGTTTTAAATCCGATACCCATTAAGTCTAGTTGGCCTGGACTTCATGAGTATTGGACCTAAATTTAGTGGGTATCGGACCTAGCCAACTTATGAAGAAAAAAAAACACGTGTAAAATTTTTTTGGGCAAGCCATGGGTAGCGGACGCACGGGTTCGATACCCCTGCGTCCGCCATTGTCTTCGAGGATACCTCAGGATGTTTTTTTTTTACTTTTGGGTTAGGAATTATAATACTATCTTTTAGGGAAAAAAAGGAAAATATATTTTTACTGTTCATCTGCATATTCTTTTGTTTACCATAATTTCCGTTCTAACTTGTAAGACCAACAACTAGACCTCAATGCTTTCCAAGACAAGAAGTTAGGACAACAATGATCATAGACGGTAACAAGAAGTCAATAGGTCGGTCTGGTCGGGCTTAGTCCAATAGCACACAGTTGACTAAAAAAATCTGCTGCCTTCGTTTTCCTGCACTGCATTCCAAAATTTCCATGTCCGGATACTGATATAAACCACACCCTAATGCTCAGGACGCACGCCACCCAAATTTGTCTCTGTTCAATGGAAGTCTTGCCTCTGTAGGAACCACAAAAAACAGACTTGATCTGTTTACGGGTCAAATTCATTTGCGACTCCCGCTAGGCAAAGCATGCACCACCTTAGGTTCACAAAAGATCATCTAACAATTTTCTCTGGTCTACGAAATCCATAGGCTTTACGTACGCGTTAGCCTAAAACAAATCATGGTGTGAATTAATTCAGTTGACTTGTGTATGCGCAAAGTCAAAAGCAATAAGTTAGGTCAGATCCATGAATTTCCATCTCATTTCCTTGCAAAATGCCAGGAAAACGACTGGTTCTTCTTTTTTTTTTTTTTTTAAGAAATTGCAAAGCTGATCACTAGACAGCATGGGTGCTCCTGATCTAAAGCTTAGCCCACAGTCGACTTCTTGATCTTTTCAACCGTTAAGGGTTTTTGTCAGCGACCCACGTGTGGAAAACATTAGTTAGAGTCTGTATATATGCAGCTCGTTGTAGTTGATGTTTATGCACCACGACCTAATATTGATTACATTCCAATGTCTGATTGGGGGAATGATCAACTGTAACTCATTTCAGAAAAAAAAAAAAAAGATCAACTGTAACTCAGGAATTTTTTCTTCTCCTTTTCTGCTTTAAAAAAACTCTTAGACAGTCAACTTCTGTTTCCCATACTTCTCCCTAAAAGTTATCTATCCGTTGAATAATTAAGCCATCCAAGCAAAAGATTCGCACCTTTCATTAATGAATTTCATGGATGACCAGATTACATTAAATAATATATTAATGATTCAATTTTTTTATTTTTTAATTATATCATTAAATTATGTATTGACTAATTTCATCTAGATCATTGGTGACATTTGTTAATACGTACAGAACAAAAAATGGCAAAACCTATTAAGACTGAATTTTCCCCCTTATAGATACACGCTGTTAGCATATGAGATAAACCAAGACCATACGAAGCTTAATGTGACGAAAATAATACAGCTATAATTCAAGATGAAGCCACAGGCCCGCAGAATCAAGAAAACGAAGTTAGTGTTTCTAGAAGTGGAAAAAAGAGAGAGGTTGAGATGCGACATGTAAATTGGTTGTAACAAAATAGTATAGAATTTTCTTTCTTTTCGGGGTCTGCAGTTTTGTATTCTTGGGACATGTTCGTGTTGTAAAAAATTGTACGATTCTAGTATAATTGTGAATATTTATGTAAAATAGTATTTTATAAGTGTTTGTGTAAATGATAGAGAAAAATGATTTGATGTAATTGTTTAATAAAAAATATTGAAATTAGATGAAAAAGTATAGAGAGAAAATTTGTTATAATTTTTTTAAAATGTATTTAAGTTTGTGTAAAAAGTTATTGGAGATTGTGTTAAATGTATTGATGTTTGTGTTTGAATTCTTAAGATGTTCAGTAATAATTTTGTGAATGTATTTAAATCCAAGAAAAAACTTGAAAAGGAACTTGGCTTTGTTGGTTTTTGTGCACAATCGAGATTTTGATGATTTCAATAAATGGATGAGTTTACAAAATGGACGAGTTTACAAAATGGACATCTTCATAGACAAAGATAACTTGACGAAAAGAGCTAAACCTTGAAGAAAAAAGAACAAGAAGATGCAATGAGCTTAAAGTTAAGATTCAAGACCTTAATTTCACTTTTGACCAGGATTTGAATCATGCACTTGCATATCTTTCAAAACATGCATAAACCGTTTTAAGTTTTGTTTGAAAGATTACAATATTTTTATAGGTTTCAAAAACACCTCAATCAAACCTCCAAACCTTCATATACTTATGGGAAGTATATCTTCAAAATTGGGTATTTAAAAGTGGTCAAAAACCTTGTTTTTAAAAGAACCGGATCATGCTTAAGTTGAGGAGGTCGACCGACTGTTTTTAAAAGAACCGGCTCGTTTTAACAAAAACTCCCAACGGCTATAAACGGTTAGTTTTCATATGTGGCCTATAAATACACATTCATTTCGTCTAAAATGAATACCCAACGACCACATATCATTTCTACTACTTGATAAATATTCTAAACCTTCCTATTCTATATTTCTCATAGCATTCACACAAAACACATTTTCATATCATTGTCTTTGTTTGAATAAAGAGATAGAGTTTTCTATTTTTATATCTACTCTTTGAGAGAGTCTTGTTCCTCAATCTACCTATCAAAAGAGGTGTTTCCTTTAGTGAGGCTGTTCACTAAAGAAGAAGCTTTGATAGTGTATATCTCAAGCTTGGTGAGGTTGTGAGTGGTAAGTCAGAAAAATCACTTGGGTGGGTTTGAGTGTTGATCCCGGGAAAATACTTGTACGGTTCTCTAGCACCCGGAAGCTAGTATGTAAAGCTATTGAAGATAGTGGAAAACCTCAAGGTTCGGTGAAGGAGCTTGAGGGGTGAATGTAGGCGGGTTTGCCGAACCACCTAAAAATACTGTATTTGCTACTCTTACCCTTCTCCTTATTTTAACACTTATTTACAGTTCTGCATATTATATACTTGTGTTAAAGTAGTATTTACTTACAAACACAATTTTGGGGTTTTAACTGAAAAGTTTAGAAAACTAATTCACCCTCCCTCTTGAATTGCCTTAATCCTGTAAACTAGGACTCACAGTGAATATACAGATTTTTCCATGCTCTTTTTTTATACTTAAAGCTAATTTTCGGCCTAAACTTTTGAAACCTCCAATCCTTTTAGAGAGAGACAGAGAGAATAAAGGTCGTGCTTATGGGCTTAAATCTTTAATCTCTTGAAGTATGTATGAGTCAAGGTAGGTCCCACACAGCACGCGCGCATGCTGGACACTTTGGACCTGCACAGCCGTGGCAAGAGTAAGATGGGCGAGTGTGATAGGTTCTTTCTCCAAATCATTTGGTTTAGCAAACACGTACGCGTCCTCAACTGTCAATCCCCCTTGTCGCTTACTCTCTCCAGAACCTTTATCCAGTCGGCCCAGATGTGGACGGCTCAGATACAAGTAGACCGTTATATGGACACACTAGTTTTGGAATTTCAAACCTCCCAACCTAGCCAAAAGAAAAATAAAAGGAGAAAATTTCTTTTCTTCCGACTGCATATGCCTAGGGCTGTTCAACCATTCCGTACGTGTCGGTTTTAGACAAAACCGACACTATATTAGGTGGATTGATTTTTAAATATTGATCATTAGCGGTGACGGTTTCCGGTTACCTACATTTATATCTGACCATTTTTTAGCTTTTTACGCACTTGAGTCAATGTATTTTTTTTTTCTTTTGGTCCATTGATCACATATCAATAAAATCTAAAATCAATAAAATTAAGAATATCTTAAAAGATAAGATGGGCTCCTACAAGGCTACAAATATAAGGTGCAGACAGGTTGGAATTCTCTACAAAGAAATAAAATAGTCACCACTAAAGCATATCTTAGGTGTTAGGACAAATAAATTCAGCATCAAAGTCGTTGATCAAGAATAAAAAAAATAGAATTCACTATCACTATCAGCATTTTCTTTTAGGAGTAAGCACAAAAAACAAACACAGTAAAATGAGTACTATGGTAGTATGCAAGAATAAGCTATTGAAGTCACGCCTTGAATAAGCCACAAGCTATTACCTTCTTCACAATGCAACACTTAATTTATCAAACTCCACCGTTAATAATAACCCATCAGCGTTCAACAATGCTGCTTCCACATAAGCTCATGAAGCAAAGTAAGATGAGATATACCATTATCAAAATTTGTCACTGTCATGGTGTGTCGTAAAAACAATAGAATGCCCTCGTGTTGAAAATGAAACTATCGATTGGATAAACCTAAACAACACAGCACTCAAAAATGTACTATTCATAATTAACCCCAGGTTTCTGTTATAAAATTTTCTTATTCAAACAGTATTCTCGCTGCAAATTCAAAGGCAAAATCCCTGTAATGAAACTATCGATTGTTTCTGCATCTACGAAGCCAAAACTCATCCAATTTCATATCTTTTCAGGCACATTAGCAACCAAGCAAAATACCTAAAGATTCAAATGAACAGATCTACTTTAAGTTATAAAAAATGATTCAAACGAACAGCCAAACAACAAATCGATGGAAGGGAGAATAATGATTAAAAACGTAAAAATTGAACATAAATAGAAAAAAATTAACGTGAGGGAGAGGAGAAGATGAGAGTACTTGTAGGACGAAGGGAGGAGCAGCCGGCAAAGGGTGGGGGTGATTGGAGAGGGAGGGGAGGGAGAGAGAGGCTACTATCGATGTTGGGGGAGGGGGTTTAGGTTTAAAAGTTAAACAACGTAGTTTCTCATTACGTCGCCTCGGGTTTTCCTAAAAACAGGCCTTCGACACCAGTTAGGCCAGGTACCGACAACTCAGTGCCAGTACCGGTACCACCGGATTTTACCAGTGGCATTGAACAACCCTACATATACCAAGCTAGGGGCCAGTGCCTTCAGCCCTAAACATCAGCAAGGAATTTTTTTTTTTGAGGAAAAATAATCATTTTCCTCTATTTTTTATATTTTAACCCTCCAAAATTTATTTATATATAATTGGCTCTCTTAATATCTTCTCTCCTTTTGTTTTGTTTTGTTTTTCCTACAAAATTGCAACATTAATAATAGTGGAGTGATGTCCCTATTAATACTAGTAGTAAGCTAGGCTCGAATTATGTGTCCCGTTTTTACAGCGCATTTTGCTTTAGATAATATCTGTCAACTTCTTTGTTTCGCAGGACACAACATTTGCAATCTCTTTGTCCCCCCCCCCCCTAAGTGAGGATATAATTGTCGTTCACTAATTGAGCACCTATTTTGATTTCCCGAATAAATGCATTTTAATTATCTTCTGGAGAATATTTTCTTTAAACGGAAAACTATCGATCCCATCTGATCATATATCGTGTCAATTGATTGATCCCTGCAAAACCCCTTATTATCAGACAAAGGAACACTACTAAAAAAAGGACTTCCAGCGGCGGTCGCTAAAACCGCCGCTACAAGGTTTTTTTAGCCGCGTTTTTCGGAAAGTGCGGCTAAAAATATCCTGTAGCGGCGGTCACTGTTTGCCGGTATAGGAGGTCTGTAGCGGCGGTCGGTGACCGCCGCTACAAAGACCGCCACTATAGGGCCCTTTTTTGTGGCGGTCTATACAGCGGCGGTCGGTGACCGCCGCTGTAGGTCCTACCTCTTGCGGCGGTCAGCTTGACCGCCGCTAGAAATATGGTGCCTACAGCGGCGATCATGATGATCGCCGCTGTAGGTTGTACCTTTAGCAGCGGTTTTGACTGAACCGCTGCTATAGGTATATGCGAAAAAAAATTAAAAAAAATTATTATTTATATGTTAATAATTGAAAAAAATAGAAAAAAATGAAAAAAATAGAAAAATAAAATTTTATGTGTTACTTAAGGTTAATAATTATTTTATTGACTATTTATTATACATCAGTGCAAGGATGGTAAGAAAATAGGAATCTAACCTAATTGGAGCAATTTTCGCGCACGTGTTGGTTTTTTGGTCATAACTTTGGCTATGAGTACCCGATTTGCGCCCATGACCCCAATTCGGAAAGCTCTTTTCGGCGCGCACGTCGTGGGCACCTAGCTACTCTTGGGTGCGCCTCGTTTCGAGCCCTAAATCCGCTGTTTTCCCTCTCAAAAACCTATTGTTAGTTATGATTTTCTTTCCTTTAACTATTTTAGCTCGGCTTGTGGTTTAAAATGGTAATTAATATGATTTTAGCTATTTTAGTTAATATTTTGGTCATAGTTTTTATGGTAATTAAATATTTTATTGATCATAATTAATAATTATATTTCAAAAATTTTACTATCAACTTGTTTTAATTAAAATTATTACACTAGTTATAAATCATGTATTAAATAATATGCTATGTATCTAATACTAAATATAAATATTTTCAAATACTATTATAATTTACCACTGATTTTAATTTATTAAAAATATATAATTACAAAATATAAAATTATTATTAAAAGAAAAAGGGGCAAAAAAAAAAAATTTAAGCGATGTCGTTCGCCCACCTCACCCTCCCCCTCCCCCTCTCTTAAAAACTCTCCCGCGCGCCCTAAACCACGAAAATTCCCCTCCCCGCCGCGCGCCCTAAAACGTGAAATTCTTTGTCTTCTCCATCCTCGCCTTCTTCGCCTTTCAGGAGATGGAGACGGCTCCCGCCGCGGTCCCCTTCTCGCGCCTCTTCGCCTGCGCTGACCGCCTCGACTGGGCCCTCATGATAGTCGGCTCACTAGCCGCCGCTGCTCACAACACTGCCCTCGTCGTTTACCTCCACTACTTCGCCAAGATCATCCACGTTCTCAAGATCGGCCCTGGTAAACCTGAGGAGCAGTTCGAGAAGTTCAGGGAGGTAATCTACTGTTCCTGAAACCCTAAATTTGGAGTTCTTCTCTTTTTTCATCTATCCATTTGCATTTTGATGTTTGGTTCCTGATAAAATGTTGCAAATTGGAATGGATTAGGTTTTGAACATGCACACATTTTGCATTTATGTATCTGGCTGCATTCTCCTGTTATCCATGTTTTAGGCAGCTTGAGCTATTCATAATGAAGACTTGTAAAGGATTCCAAAATGCTTCAATATTACTCATTTCAAATTCTTTCATCCTTTTACTTATGCAATGCTATGGGATTTGTAAGAATTTGAGATGGCGAGCTGAATTCTGTTGGACACTGACTTAGTTTAGAGAAAGGGGTGATCATCAGTTTGAAAATAAGCAATGACTAAACTTAGGGCAGAGGAAAATCCACTTCTTCCAAATTGTGGCATATAGTACAGCCACAGCGTGTCCATGGATAAGTACAAGAAAAATGAATTTTCAAGAGAAATAGCACCATAAGTCTAAACCACCTGCAAGTGAGGTTTAGCCAGGAAAGTAACTTGTCCAGATTTGGGACAGGTGATTTGTAGGATGCATTGCCTTCTTGAGTTCCCCCGTTCTGCAATCACCTAAGTGCTTTGATCAAATACTAAGTTTTCTAGAGCAGATTAGTCCTTTATTTTTTTTGCTTTAGTCAGATACTGTTTGGACTTTCCTTTCAATACTATCTAGGATCAGAGATAGCTCGACTTAGAATTATGAAATTTGATTAGGAATATATAAAATTGAAGCCCTTGCAATACCCTTGTTCCAAAAGTGCTTCTTAAACAATTTTCTTGACAGCTATATGAGTATTATTCACTTATCAAAAAAAAAAAAAGAAGCTATATGAGTATTATTCTTAAGCTTCAATATTCTCTCTCACAAACTTCTTTTCTCGTGGGGGGATTCAACATGAAGAATTTTGGTTATTCTTCAATTGGGTATATGATGTTAATTATCTTCATTGGATTGAAACTACAATCGTGTTTTATACATGAAATTGCTGAAATTGAAAGGAAAAAACATAATGAGGTCAAGTTATGGCTCGTTTGCTGGCCTATCTAGATCCCTCATGAGGGGTTCCTCAGTGAATATTACTAAAATCAAGTTGAGCCATTCTAAGTTCTGGTATTCTTCTCCCTCCCTCCTTGCTGCCCTTTTTGCTCCAAAAAAGACAAGAAAGAACATACTAGAATATTTCATTAGTGTATGCCTATTTTTCTTAAATTGTTAATTTTTTTGCTTCTTAAAAATGCAGCTTTTAGAAAGAATTGGGCCTGCAACAGAGAAATTGAAGAGCAAAGGAATTGATTTCTCATTGTGGTATAAGTTTTTGCTTAATAACAGGGACCATATTACTAGAGATCAGAAGTTTTTGCTTGATAACAGGGACCATATTACTGTGGTATTGGAGCTGACAAGGCCTTTGGCCGTGATATTGTGGATTCTCATTACAAAGCCTGTCTTTATGCTGGCATCAACATCAGTGGCATCAATGGAGAAGTCATGCCTGGCCAGGTAAAAATTCTTCTCATTTTTTGTTTTTTAAACAGTCTTCTGCAATCTTATTGGCTCCCATTATTTCTTCATCTGTGTTTGTAGTGGGAATTCCAAGTTGGCCCTGCTGTCGGAATCTCTGTTGGGGATGAGCTCTGGGTTGCTCGTTACATTCTAGAAGTAATTTAATCTTATTTTCCTCATCAATTAAACCTTAAGACACCATGATCATAATTTGTTATTTTGAACTTCATAGTAAAGAAACATTCCTCATGATGTTTTTGCTGTAATACAGAGGATTACAGAGATAGCTGGAGTGGCCCTTTCCTTTGATCCTAAACCTATTGAGGTTATATCGTCTCTGAATCTCCCGTTTTGTGGAGTATACCAAGTTTTTTGTTAGCTTCTTGTGATTTCATTTTTGAATACTGACTTGATTGGAGGTATTGTGTGACCAGGGCGACTGTAATGGGGCTGGTGCTCACACTAACTATAGGTAATATATAATAGCATTTTCTTTTTGATATTTCGTTTGATGTAGTACATTTGAAGGTATCTCCTTGTAGTTGTGCACTTAAATAAAGTTTTCTTCACTGCACTTAAAGGACTAAAAAGATGAAGTTGAACCTTTGCTTTTAGAAAATAAAGTTATGGCCTAATATTTTTTTCAACTGCATCTCAATCGATGCAGAGGGTCCAACCGTTTGACAAAAGATACCAATATCTGCTGTTTGCAGCTGAGCCATACGAGATAATTGCTTTCAAGGTAAATCAATCATATAATTTTACATGCTATTTATCCACATCTTCTTATTCGGTGTTATTGCAGCTGTTCATCCTAAACTATGAGGTCATTAGAAATGTCCTCTTTAATTACAAAGTTTTGCATATCTCAGTGAACTAGTTGTGCAGAGAACTGTGTTCCGGTACTATGCACTTTTTTCTTGGTTCATATTTGAGAGGAACTGTGCAAGGGATAAAGAGGTTATTCTTCTATATAATTCAATAGAAGTTTGCTGGATCTAGTTAGCAATTTATAGCAATTATTCAAGATATTGGCATGTTTCAGTTGATCAGTTTGTTCTATTCAGGGGGCGTTTGTTTGTGGAAATTTCGGGGAATATTCCCGAAATTTTGTGAATCTTTACTTTATTGAGATTTATTGGGGTTTGTGAAAAGTAGAGTGTATGTGTGTAAAAGTTAAAAATTTTGGAGTGTGTTTGTTTTGTTGGAAATTTCGAACCCCAAAACGTTGGGGAAACAAACACCCCCTCAGTATATCCATCAATTTTTGTGAGCTGTTTTTCTGGAATATCTCGGAGAAAGCAGAAGTCACATGGTGGTTGTTGTGCGTCATTTACTATGACAATTTATGTGTATGATTAACAATTTTTCATGGACAATTTTATGTGTATGATTTTTTTCTTTGGTTTTTTAGTACATGGACAAAATAATCTGTGTTTTGGAGTTTGAAATGAGATTTTTTCTGAGGCTTAGTCCATGGAGCGGAGGCTTGGGTCGCGGCTATAGGTTGAACCTGACCGCTGCTATAGGTCTATAGCAGCGGTCATATTAGGTCTGTAATGACCGCCGCTACAGACCTTCAGTGCAACTGCGCTCGGGTTTATAGCGGCGGTTTCGACCGCTGCTACGTGACCGCCGCTATAGACCCGAGGTCTTCACCAGCGGTCACCGAAACCGCCGCTATAGCTCACTTTTTTGTAGTGGAAGCATATTAGTAGTCCCCCTGTGTCAATCAACTGCACATATCAGAGGATGGTTAGTGCTATACGGATATATACCCAACTGATGGGAGTCCATTGTTTGTCGAAATCTACCATTTTTAGAGGAGAAAATATAGGGTCTCCCTTGTCGTATTTGTATTTGAATGGAAAAACAAATTTAAGGGATTGTTGTATGTTTGGGTTAATTAGTGCAGCGCGTTTTTGTCTTGAGTTTTGAGTTAGTGGCTACATAAGTAAGACAGATTTACCCTCTTCCTATATATGTGTCTCTAAGACACAGATGTGGTCGCTTTCCCTTAACTTCTGACCGGGGAAAGAGGCCGGTATTAGGTGACCCCTATCCACCCCCTTGGATTTTCTTCTTGTCCTCTTCTGCTTTCAGAATGTTCCTTCTTATACATAAAACGACAACTCTGGACCCTAATGCTCTTGTCAGTTCTTATGACTCCCTACCATAACCCATGGTAGGTTCAAAGAATGTCATCACCTTCAATATATAGAGCCATCTAGAACTTACACAAACGTTTTTCCCCTTAATTAAACACATGTTTTGCCACATACCCACCTGCATATATAATTAAGACCTTGCAAAGGATCTGATTAAATTACTTTCATACGGAGAGGTACACCGTACACGTACTTATACTCTTAGGATAAGTAGAATTATACGAGAGTGATGTCATGCTTAGGTAATATTGAGGTGTGAAAGATGACAAAAGGGAGGACACCTCTAGTTAGGGTTGGACAGGCATGAAGGGAAAGAGGTTTAAAGAGTAGTGGCCGCCAGGCAAAGTCAAGTACCACCGGACCATGTGGCAGTCTGCAGAAAGGAAGAAACGTGACAAAGGATCAGAGCCACGTGTAAAACGAAAAACAAGAATATTTTTCAGAAGGGGAAATAAAGGAAATAAAAATAAAGTACGAATAAACAAAAAGAGGTGATGGACAAAAGATCCACGAGTGTGTGGCCGTGGGTTGATCATGTGGATTCCGAGTCCCATTAATTCTAAGGTAAATGGTCCATATGGTATATGTGAATCTGGCGTGCGTGCTGTATGTTTTAGTAAAACGCACACCTAAAGAGCCACCCACTATCCGGCCTCTTTTCTTTATCATTTTCCAGTCCATGAATTGGTGAGGAATTCATAAGTGTTTGTGTGTTTTGGCTTTTACCAAATAGTCCTCAAATTAAGGTAGTAAAATCATTTTTTTTTTCTTTTTTTAAGATAGGGTTAGGAAAAAAGCAATGAGTTATCAGAATTTGCAAATGATATTAAATAGGCAAAGTGTAGAAATTTGCATAAAAGGATAAAGGATAGGAAAAGAGTTAGAGTTGGTAATTGTCACCCAATCGTACAATTGGTCATATAGGAGGACCCGGAAAAAGCTAGGTTATAAGGATTCAAAGGTTTTTTTAACCCAGTTTAAGCAATATTTAATGCTCAAATTTTTTAAAAAAAGCTAGATTAGAGATTTGGTTTTATGTAGGGAAGGCACGCAGTAATTAAGCAAATTACACTTTCCGTCCTCTGTCATCTAGATGGATTAAATTTGTTAATTTAGGCATATATGCATCGAAAGTCATGATATTGATGGAAAGATATTGTTATTTGTTGGCTTTCGTTTTTATTTTTTCAAAATACGAGAAAACAGAAGAAAAATTCTCTGGTGCCTGAAATTGATCAACCGATAATTTTAAGGGCCGATGAATATCAGACAACTTTTCTACGAGTTGGATACACAATCATTGGTCTCTCTTCGAAATTTTGTCAATTTAGTATTAGGTTGCCGAAATCATGTAAGAAACGTTAAGGTATAACAGATATGGTTGTTTTAGCTTGAAGATTAACAAATGGATGAGTGGCATTGAATACGCCATTGTTATTCTGATCAACATGGTCTCCATATATATATTTGTGGATTCGACACGCTCAATGGGTGAATGATTAAAGAGAAAATTGAAGCCCTAAGCTTGCTAGACAGCTGCTTTTTCCTGCTGTCCTACCTCAGACTCTATCATTTTGTAGCAATTAATAATGTTTGGGTCTGGATCATGGGTTACTTGTCCTAATCCTCGTAATCTTTACCTAACTCCTCTCTATCTCCCCCGCTTATTAAATTAATTTAGGTCTTGCTTCCTGTATGGCCATTTCTCTCAGAATTGACTTCTGTTATAAGTTGGTCTTTTATAATAATTAAGCATTCCCTAGCAAGCTGGGGGCTTCAAAATTCCAAAGAGTGCCGTGTCATTAATCATTAGGTTTGTGGACTTGTGAGATCTCACCAAATAAGTCTTCCCCCTTGGTGGGGTTGACATGATAATTGACTCGCCTTGATGCAAAAACATTCTATTCGTTCTCATTGGTCCCACGTTCTTCAAATTCTTGGAATTAAGATAGGTGTTAGGACATTGATTGAAATGTGGATCATTCCTTGTCTCGCTCTTTACCCTTATCATTCATTCCTTAATTATGATCATCGTCTACGCTAAGAACGCTAGCTTAGGGGTTCTATTTAAATTGTTAGATATAAAGCCATTTCTATGGGGTTTTCTCCAAATAAGAGCTCATATCATCTTGCATGATTAATTTTGGCAACTGAGATTGTGGAATTGGAGTATTCTCCTATATCTTCTCCCTGCTGTTTTGTCTAATACATCAGCAATTTGTTTCGCTCACAGACAAGCTGATCAAGACAACCCTTTTTTCCCAAAGTTACACCCCGGCCGGCCAATAACTTCAGACTTTGTTTTGCTTTGAGAACCCTCTATGAGTGCCTGCCCTGCAGGCTGCAGTTATCAGTAGTACTTGTGTTGCATTCATGTCCTCTAAGTAATAAACCTGTTGCCCGATGGATGTCACTACTCCTTGTGTCGGACTTTGTTTAGTTCATCAAATTACTGCCATGTTTGGAACCAACATTTTCACATGCGCCAATATATTGGTGTCGAATTCGAATCTCATTTTGAGATATAATACGTGGGTCCCCCCTAGGTGACGGGTCCCATTTCCTGACATCCTCATTACATCACAGGGGAAGAACAATCTTCAAATGGGTCAATCTAATTGTTATTGATCCAAGGACTTTGAAAAGCCGTGGACTCATGAGGAAGTTAAACATGATCTGTAACATGATCGGTCGTATTTGTTTTCCCTTTCATGATGATAGAATGGAGTTGAGAGATGTGTTGGACCTACTTCTTTGCTCTCTTTTCTATACTGAGATTATTATTACCAAAGAAAGAAAGAATTCCTCTCATGAACAATATTGCCCTCCCCCCGCGCCCCCGGTCTCTTTTACCCTCGCCTAAGATCGCTTAGTCCTCAAGTCAAATCTGTCTAGAGTATCAACCTGTCTTCACCAATGTATTAATTAATTCTAGTGACCATGAGAGGGTATGCGGTATATATGCCATTAAGGCCCTGTGGTTGAGGTGTTAATTGGGATTCTGGGAAGGAGAGGTCAATATATATCTCTACGTTCAGTAACTATAATTTTTCAATGAACTTAATATCCCCTTCAACTTTGTGACTTAATTAAGCTCCTAATAACATTATATTATGAGCTAGGTTACCTAACAGATCCTTTTGGATAATTATGTCATGGCTTGAAATAAACACATGCTTCTGGAGTTTCCATTAATATATAGTGTCATAATTAAGTACAATGCCTGCTCCACGCCTACTCTACCAGCCTCCACGGCCCCATTTTGTACGTCCTGTATCTGACTGAGACGCATACATCAAGCATTTGTGCATATATATATATAGTTGCATGAGTTGTACAAATTTGGTGAAGAAGTTGGGAAGGTTATTGGTTAAGTAACTTGCCCTAGATAAACAACCCGAATTTATAAATTGAAAACGAATATCTATGAGAATCACATGCAACAGCTTAATTTGTACTATCCTAGTTTGGAGACAATTAGAATGGGAAACAGGATTGGATGATCCTGTCACATATTATACCCTACAAGTCAAACATTCATATGTGAGATAACACCCTGATACTATGAGGTTGATATTGCTTTCCTCCAAGAGCTACATTCCAAATCACCCAGTCAAATCAATTATATACTGCTTCTGTGAACGTCATGTGATGCTAAATCTATATACAAGCTATGAAAGTCAGAAGTCTCAAACGCGAATAGGAAAACGAAGAATGGCATATACTGGAGAAAAAAGTATAAAACAGTCATTATCTAATTGAGCCCCTCAAGCCCTCAATCTTGGCAATTCCAAACAACTATATATATATGTGTGTGTGTGTGTCTATATATTAATCTAAAATTAATAAATTACGTACATATGCTACGGAAGAGACGAGACACATATATACAAGGGTTGGTTGGCTTTTGCTCCTGTGCCCAAGTGTTTCTTCTACCGTATTCTCTGCATATCCTTTAAAATAAATTACATGCATTCGCTAAGCTGTCATACCATATGAGATTTGGTCAAATAACTATAATAGATTAAGGGATCCGCATATTCTTTATTTGGCAAGAACCCTCTTATTCTCATAAGATGTCACACTAAGACAGTAAAATAAAGGAATATCTAGTTAGCGACCCCTTTTTTCTTGATTTTGGTTGAATATCATTTGATGGCTTAGGTGACATAATAGGAACCTAATCTTCTTGTAAGCACTCAATATACGGGGAAACTAAGCAATATTAGTCAATGCGTGAGGGTGTTATAGTCTTAGTACCTTAGACTTACTAATTATTTTGTGAAGATTCGACGAGTTTCTCTGTGATCGAGTCAATGGGGGAGAAGAAAATGTGGGTCTCATATGAGAATGACTACTAACCAAATAAGTAACAGTAATTCACTCTTTTTAAGTTTTTTGTCAATTGGTATCTAAGAACGAAGCTAAACGAATACGTTAGACCCCTTGAATCATTCAAGCACGCGAAATCTAATTGAGGATTGGCAAAAGGATTGAACAATTGACAAAAGAAAGCATCAGACACCATTGCCACATGCCTTAGTTTTTGGGTTACTGCAAATTGTAGCAAGAGAACAAATTTACGAAGGTATATGACTCTATAGCACCCAATTCGATGACTAAATGTATGGACTGAACCCAATTGAGCCCAACTTGGCTTGGGGGGCAGGTACTTCGACCCACAATATAGTATCCCAATAGCTTTGCCTTCTGACCCAATTCGTTCAAAGTATCCCTACAGAAAATCAAACTTAGGCCCATTAGCTTTTAGAGCTCAACCCGATGGGAATTTTCACACGATCGAAGCAGGTCTCACCAAGATCCAGCACGGCACCCTTCAGCAGAAATTCCACCGGAGTAGAACGTCATTGTCACTCAGGCCCCACCTAGAATAAAAGTCCCGACTCCTCTGTTCGACTCCTTATCTTTCGACACCCAAATAATCTTTTCCCATTTCTCTCAAGTGAGTTGTGTCCGACCCAATCCTCCAATGGCTACATTTACTCTCTCCCTCCCTAAAACCCTAACGCTCTGTTCTCTCCCCAAACCCTTCACTCCCGCACTCACTCGAGTCCACTTGGGCTTCCCTCACCCGCACTGGAACCCCACCACCACAAAATCTCGGCCGTTAATCAGACCAGCAGCCGTTGATGGGGATTACTCGGCCAAGAGAAGCAGCAGCAGCGAGCCCAGGGAGACCATCATGCTCCCGGGATGCGACTACAACCATTGGCTGATAGTGATGGAGTTCCCTAAGGACCCTGCGCCCACGAGGGAGCAGATGATTGATACTTACCTTAATACCCTCGCCACTGTCTTGGGCAGGTACGTTCGCTTTTGTTTTTTTCGTCCATAGAATGTTGTGTTCGTTAGTGGGTTTGAGTTCTGTTTGGTTGCTGAGGAAACGGAAGGAGAGAAGAAAAGTGGAGGGGGGACCTTGGTTTATTTTGTAGTGGTGTCAGTTGTTCAGAGGTTTTAATTTTCTCTGGGTTCAATGAAGAAACTTGCGCATTATTATTAACTCCTGAAGGAGTTTAATTTGTTTTGTTGAGGCTCTTTTATGCGTCTAAAATTTGATATAGGAGGAAAAAATGTGACTTCAAAATACATTTCTAGGAAGGATGATGTTGGTAAAATGATGAATGATCAGAGAAATGATTGTACTTTATTTGCAAGGGATGATTTTGATTGTAATTGCGGTTCCGATTTGTTTTCTTGTGATTGTAATTTGTAGAGGTAATATTGCTTTTGCAAAAGGAGAAAGTAATTTTTGTTCTTGGTGGCAAGTAATCGTCTAGGTAACGTGTGCATTTTGGAGATCAAAATGGATTTGTCATTTAGGAGTTTATTTTCGTTGTGCTTTGTTCAGCAGCATTGGATGCTTTGAAGTTATTTGGAAGTCCCATTTCTATTACAAATCGCTCAGAATCTATTACAAATTTGATGAGGGCTAGATCTTTTGGTTCCAGCAAATTAGAATTACAAATTATGTGATCTAATTCTCTGCAATGCAACACAGACTTGGAAGGTTTGATTAACATTTCTGCACTTTTTTTAGTTGCTGTCTGGGCCTATAAAAATCCCTCCAATTTGGGGTTTCCAAAGGGCCCTTAACCTGCTAACCACACAGGTGCCTAATTCAGATAAAACCCTCTAATTATGTGGCTAAATAAAAGAAAAGCTCCAGTTGTTTGGTTCATTGCTTTCTCAGTTTATTTTTAAAGAATGACAATAGTTTTTCCCTCTGGCTGACGTTCATCTCAGTCGAGTCATTAAGATGCACATTCTAAATGGTGCTTTGGTGAATACCTTTTTTTCTACTAGTGTTGGTAATAGTGTACCTAAGGGTATAGTAGTTGGAATCATCTCTATTACTATTGTTTCATTGAGATGGTATTTGTTCATGTTTCAGCATGGAGGAAGCAAAGAAGAATATGTATGCTTTCAGTACCACCACCTACACTGGATTCCAGTGCACAGTTGATGAAGAAACATCCGAGAAATTCAAGGGTAGATTGCAATGTCACCTCATGTTATGTTATATGCATCTCTTTATTTGCATTCTTTATTTTAATAGATCTATAACTTCATCATTGTAGGATTGCCTGGGGTTCTCTGGGTATTGCCAGACTCGTACATTGATGTGAAAAATAAAGACTATGGAGGTAATGGATCTTTCAGTTTGGAGAAATAGTTTACCTCACTTCAGTGTATCCTTACGATACAATGATGATTTCACCAATGTTTTTTGAAATTTGTTTCTTCATCTTCTTTTAGGGGACAAGTATATCAATGGAGAGATAATTCCCTGCAAGTACCCTACTTATCAACCCAAACGTAGTGGATCAAAATATGAAAGTAGAAGGTATGAAAGACGGAGGGATGGCCCGCCTCCTGATAAAAGAAGACCCAGGCAAGATGCAACTACTTCAGACTCAGCCTCCGGATGAGGTAGTGGGATTTTTGTGTTGCAAAGCATCTCTCTTTCAATTTTTCCGTGTTCTCTAATTTATTTGTTTCAGATTTCTGTTCCTGCTGGGTGAGCTATCAGAATATACTTATTGGTGAAATTTTCATCTGCATGAGTATTCTTTAGTACCTGATGATGATGTTCTCCCATATGTAATTATTCACTATTGCACAGAATTTTGATTGTTTCTCTCCCACTAAGTTTTATGAACTCTTATCATGATATCTGGGCCTTACTCCAACTGTTTCATCCTGCTCTGTTTGCAGATTTCAAAGATTCGTTTTTGAGCTCTATGTCAATTCTTCACCCTGTGGCTGTGAACAGTACTGGCACGCATAAGTCAGAAAAGCCTGCTTATGAAGTGAGTCTGATCTGATGTATTGTTCATGAATCTTTTGTAAGATTAACTGAGTAGTGTCATCTGGTGGAACGTATAGCTTTGATGTATGAGTATATTACATGAAATGGAATTTTAATTAATTAACACTTATCGGACTTACTTCTGGACTACTATATGTGGTTGGAATGTTTTTATGTGTTTATAATATTGATTTTCTTTGCCCTTTTTTTGTATCTTTTCGGCAACCCTTTTCTATGTCACTTCCCTCTCGGTAGTGCAGTGATAATCTTATGTGCCCTTGGAAGCTGTTAGGTTTGGGTCTCAACTCAACCCATAGAAACTTGGCCGAAACCTCCTTTCAAATTGACGCAAGTGCAGTAATGTATTCTTCTTGGCTAATTCCGACATCTGATAGGGATGGAACCATGCTATATCATTTTCCAGAGTGCTCTACTTACATGCTTATACCTAGACAGGGTCGTCACCCGCAGTTCCTACTGCAAATTCAATGTATTACAGATGAAACTATCGCTCTTTGTGAGCATTAATAACAGGATGAAACATGATGGAATGAGTACTCGAATCGAATGTTCGAAAATTGCCCAAAAATTGAGTTGTTTGCGACTTTGCGTAAGGTCCTTAAATCGTGACTGATTCCTTTGTTACAGTTGTTTTCCTGTCAATATTTTCGAGCCAAGGTTTACAACTTGCTTAAAATTTTGGGGCCAACAATGGGGTATGGTATCGAAAATTATTATGGAATATTCATTGGAATGAGAAAGCTTATTATTCCTATTGGAATGGGGACTCCACTGGCTCTATAACATCCCAAAAAGATTAGCTGGAGACAAAATAAGCATATTCTCTCGTTTTGATTGGGATAAGTAAAGGGTAGTGCGTTCCTTCCATCTTGCATCTCCATTGATTCATTGACTGAGATTGTCACAGCATCATACAGCGGTAGAACGGTTAACTGTCAGATAAACCCACTTCTTATAGTAGGACAGTGTCACACAACTTCAAGGGACCAGCGCTAGCCATCTTCTTAAGCAGAATTATTAGAAGAAACAAGCATTAAGCGAAATTTCTTGGGAATATTCTTATCCAGTCACATCTCAAATCCATTGTCGGATGTAGTGCTACAAAAGCTGAAGTCTTCAATCGCGTGACTCAGAAATGCTTGTCCATTCATGAGATTTAAGGCCGAGGTGGGAGCCGCAACTTGTTAGATTCAAGGATCTCTCAAGTGTTCTCTAGTTCTTAACAGAGAAATTAAAATCTAACGGCGAATCAAGAAGTGTGTGGTTAGAATTGCTAGGATGGATAAGATTGTTAGTGACTTGGACGTATATCCACTTATCCAGAAAAAAAGCTACTTCTGTTTTTTTTTTCTTTCTTACTGTGGTTGGAAGTTGCTTTTTGCTAACATTGAATCATCCACAAGGTAGCTGCTGGGGAAGTTCATTGGTTTGATTGATCCATAATGGCCTACTACAGCCCCAGATATTTTGAGGATGATCTTGCTGGGTATAGTCCAACCCCTTACGGTGGCGGTGCTTACGATTCGGCTCCGTCTCATGGCTTAGTGGCTTATTCTAGCTATGGGTGCTTCAACAACGCGATCCCATATTGCACTGGTTATATTCCCTATAGTTGTTCGTCGATTGCATACTCTGCCTCCACTTTCAGCCAGCCCCAATTTATTGAGTATGATCCGAGGCCCAACGGTAGCGATCACAACCCTGCTAGTACTCAGTTTGTGATATCTTACTCTACTGCGGAGTTTAATCTACCTGAATTTGAAGAATATAATCCAGCGCCTTATTCTGGTGGTTATGATCTTGCTGAAACCTACGGCAAACCGCTTCCTCCTTCAGATGAAATCTGCTATCCTCGTTCCATGCCCGATCCAAAAGCCCCATCTTTAGATGGTGTCGCTTTTGGATCTATCCCACTGCCTAGTGAGAAAGAGGAAACTCAGGGGCAAGCGGCAAAACCCCAAAATGGGAGGGAACATTCCCTGCAGAATGAAGAGGAGAGGCAACCACAAGGTAGCACTGACCAAGGCCGTGAAAGTCACGAAGAAGAGACTTATCAAGGGGAAAGAAGAACGGAAGACCCTGTCGACGATTGCTATCCTTGGTCTGGTTATGGATTTGGAACAGCAGAAGAGCATGGTGACCAACGTGGCAAGTCGGTGCCCCTACCTCCAAGTGGCTATGGCTTGGAAGCCATGGACCTTTGCGAAAGTTTATTTGGTTATTGGCCTTGCTTGTCTCGTGAGAAAAGGAGAGGTGCTCGACAAGAATGTGCTGATAACAAAGAAAGCAGCAGTGATCTGTGGAAAGGAAGTGCAGACTATCTATTTGGAAGTTCATGTCCATATGGTGAAAACAGCAGGGATGTTGGAGTTAGCTATGGGATTCCAAATTATAGCTACGAAAGGCATTATCAGCAGCCCCCTCTTTACATGCAGATTGATTATGATGAGGGTTCATGGTTGAATTAATCCAATGGTGTTCAAAGACCTCCACTGAGACTGCACCGATGGACTGATGTGAAATTTGCAAAGCTTCAATTCCTTACAGTTTGTAATTGTACCTGATAAATTCGTTTATTGCTTCACGAAAGCTCCATAAAGTTAGTATCAGCAGCTTGTTCCAGCTTCAAAGAACTTAGTCCCTATGTTCCCCTTCTCTTCTTCAGATGAGGAGCCTCACTATTTTGTCTGGTTATCTAAATTGTCTAATGCAGCTAACTTGATGCATACACAAGAAGTCTTAATTATGTAATCGTCACTCTGTCTGGGCACCTGGCTTTCTGATCAGTGGGCTGGGTACTGAGAGGCAAATAGTCTCAAAAAGTAGCTCAGACAAAAGCTGGTGGTGGTCTCAAAAAGTAGCCCAGACAATGCGTGCTGGATTTGAGTGTAATTTTTCGATAATGCTCCCTAATATATCAACATAACGATCTACTAAACACAACTCCACATTTTCAAAATTCTCTTAATATCTTTGCACCCACATGTCTGAGGGGCACACCTTGAAAAATATATGCCTGTCCAAAAACATAGTGGAATTTTTGAGTAGCTGCTGAAATGGAATACAAATGTCATGACCTAATAGAATCAGAGCAGATTAGGTTTTGGCGTGGGCAATCAACTAGGAATGTCAATCTACTTGCTTACATTTTCCAAGTACTAAGTTTTCTAATTATCTTCACTAATATTGTTTTATAAAACAGTCTTTAATCTTAATTTATTTTTGGTCAAGCAAAATTGGAATATGCTTAGAAAAAGAGGAAAAAAAAAAGAGCAGTTTAAGGGATACTATTTGAGATTGATGTGAAGGAGGGGCCTGTCAAAGTCAGGTCAAAGACAAAGGGGAAGACATTGCAATCAGTATATGTACGGAAATGTCGTTAGGAAAGGAGAAAAAGTTTAAAAAAAAAAAAAAGGAAAAATGGCTGTCGAAACATGCTAAATTAATGTAACCTAGGGAGGGAAATAATGAATCATATTGTTTATTGGCATGATGATGGATTTATGTTAGATTAAGATGTAAGTATTAGCTTTAAGCCAAATTAAATATTTGATTATTTGTTCACTGTCGGAATGCCCGCAATTTCAGGGGTTAGTAATCACGAGATATCCTTGGATTCAACTTTAATATGGAAACACCCTCAAAAAAATCGTAAAACTGAAAAAAAATAAAAAAAATACACTTTTTATTGGTGAATTCTTTTTAGATTTTAAACTTTGCACTATAAATTATTAGTTTAAGATATTATATCTACAAACTAATTATCCCGAAAATATTGCATCTGTCTATTTTTTACGTCAAATTTGAAGATAGATAATTTTTAAAAAAATAAAATAAAGATAATGTCATTAAATTATACTATTCACTTAACATTATTAAAATTTAATATTAAGAAAAAGAACAATTTTCGTCTAATTTGACGGACAAAATTAGACTGCAAGTGCTATTCAATATTTGGCATCTCTAACACCTTTGGTCTATTTTTTCCCTTAATTTAAATGAAAATTGACGTTTTAAAATAAAATGACGGTTATGCCCTTAAATTCTACTATTCACATGACATAATAGATATGTGATATTAAAAAAAGTCATTTCATTTTATTTTGACTGAAAAATAGATAAACGTGTAATGTATTATGAATGAATAATTTGTAGATACACTCTCAAATATTGTAATCTGAGATGCAAAGTGTAAAATATGTAGTAATTCGTAAATGAAAAATAATCTTTTATCGAAAAACGACAATTTAAGAATGCTACAGTAGCCGTGAAAAAAATTTAACAGCATGTAAATCTTAATTTACCCTTAACCTATCGAAAAATGCTTTTTTTTAAAAAAAATAGTATTGCATGCACGGACCTCACAACAATGGAACTGAAAATTAAAAATTAGGGTCTTAGAAGGTCGGATACAAACCCACGCACGGTCATAACTCATAAATACAGTTTGTCTAATCAATAGAAGTTCCTCCTTCAAAGCTAACATACGGACCGGGGGGACAATAAGACAGTAAAACAACACCTCTCGCTCTTTATTTTCTCAGTTTCTCGATTTCACTTTTTGTTTTTTCTCCGGGTACAGTTTCAGGCCTCGTTGTTTTCACCATGAGACAAGCACCTTCCCTCCTTGTATTTTTGTGAGCGTCTACTGACTGAGCAGCTTTTGTGCACAGCTAATAGCCACCCCTAAAACCAGTTGTCTCACACCAAATCGGCAAAAGGTTTCGGCTTTTTATAAGTGTACAATCTTTTTCCGTGTCTTCAAAAGTAATTATACAGAGGCTTCAGCTCTGCTCCCACATGCACAGGTCAAGGCTATTAATGTCTTGTCGTTCGAAGCATTATTCTCTAGGAGATCTTAAAATTAATCGAAGCTCATTTTTTGCCGATGTCTCATGCCAACTCAATATGTATAATCAATCATGCATATGGTCCATTCTGGCCCCCTCTTCCCATATTAACCTTCCAAATCTTTAAACCTAAACCACCCTTAAATATACCTAGACCTCAAACCTACTCCAAATCCTATTCTGTGACCATGTCTCTGACATCCATGTTTTCCTTTACTCTCTTCCTTCTCCTTCTTCTTATTCACACTGACACGGCCACCTCCTCCATCCACGATCTTCTCCAAAGCCAAGGCCTCCCAGCAGGGCTCTTTCCAGAAAATGTGAAAGCATACAGTCTTGACCAAACAGGTGTTCTTGAGGTCCACTTGGACCAGCCGTGCTTGGCGAAGTTTGAGACCAGAGTTTACTTTGACAGCGTGGTAAGAGCTAACCTCAGCTTCGGTAAGCTTAAAGGGTTGGAGGGCCTGTCTGAGGAAGAGCTTTTTCTATGGCTTCCAGTGAAGGATATCATAGTGACTGATCCATCTTCAGGACTAATTTTGTTTGATATTGGTGTAGCTCATAAACAGCTCTCGCTTTCTCTCTTTGAGGATCCTCCAGTTTGTAAACCTCAAGGTACTTAATTTCTTTCTGGTTTTGATTGCGTACTCAATTTTCTTTCTGATTCTGGGTCTGTGTTGTCTGTTGCTAGCAGACCATCTTCTGGGTTTCTTGATGTGTTCTCTGTTCTGTTTTCCTCTTTTTCGTAGCTGAGATACCCGAGGGGCAATAGGCATAGGAAAATTGATTTATTTACTTGATTCGTTTGGTGCCATGAGAGATTTACTTAAAACAGCCTGTCAAAGTTTTGCAAAATTATTTGTCACACAGTTGATTTTTTCCTTAATTTTGCTTCCAAAAGTATAAGCTTTAAAAATTTTCTTCATTTTTCCTGGGTTTTTCTTTTAGGCCGCCATCAGAGTGTTCATTACTGAATTTGGTGGTTTTGATTTCTTTTGGAAACTCTCTACATAAAAGGGTCTGTGATTAACACTATTCTATGTGTGATGCAGGCCTAGTATTGGAGAAGGATCGGAGTAACGAGAGAGAATTTCAAGAGCAGAGATGATGACAAGTCTTTCGTATGAGAGATGATATCCTACTGTTTGTTTGTTTTTTTCTCTCCTTGTGTCGGAAAAGAAAATATGGAGAAGAAAGATAGATGATGTTAGGGCTGTAAAAACGGAAACTTGAGCGAAAGATTGGGGACTGAGATTGCAAAATTTTTCAGAATCATTAACCGATGGTGTTTTCTTTTTGTTTTTGTTTTTAAGAAGTTATACCTTGTGATCGCGTGTTCTTTTAATCTATTTATGTCATACATAATCAATAAGGAACATGAATATCTGTCTGATTTCTGTCATCAATTATGGTCTCTAAGCCTGTAGCTTCGGTTGGATATTACGATGAATGTATATGAATTTCTTTAAAAGTTGGATCGGCTGCATCAATTTCTTTGCAAAATTAGGAATGAAATTATTTCTGCTCCATTAATATCGCTGACACATATACAGTGGAATCTTAGGAGAGCAGTTTGCTGCAGTTTTGGGTTGTGACATTTTATCCGCTGGGTGGATTAGCAGTCGTTACAGCTGCAACTACAGGTCTACAAATATTGGCTCTCTTTTTGCCTTTCTGTTCTCTCTCATTCGATTGCAGCAAGAGTTGTATTCCAGCTGAGTTGAACCGAATATTGTCTGTTCATACGAGTTCAAGCTTGAATCGAGCTTTTGCATGTGTATTCGAACTCGGCTCATTTAAAATTTTTCATATACGAATGAGCTCGAGCTTGATTAAAAATATATACACAATTCGAGTTCGAGCTTGTTCAAGCTGAGTTCAAACTCGATGCAACCAAGAAAATTTGAGCTTAGAAAACACAGATATCACATACAAAACTCAAATCAAGCCCCAACATATAGTGTCATAGTACATTATACACGACATATTATAAACGTTTGACATTTGTGCAAACTTTATTTTAGAAAATATTAGATTCATATATAACCTATGTTAATTGGCAAAAATGACCTACAACATATATATTTAATATATAGAGGGCATAACAAATCCTTATGGATAATACTCATTCAATCAATATAATCAAATCCATATTTTAATAATATGTGACTATTAAATATAAACCAACAAATAAATAAGAAACTTATAATACATGCAAGTGTACCGAGCTTTTAAATGAGCCGAGTCGAGTTTATATGAGTTTTGTTTGCGCGTTTAAATCGAGATGAACTGAGTTTAACCAAGTTTGGTTCATTTAATATTTGAACTAGGAATGATGTTCGAATTCAGCTTGTTTGTTAAACGAACCGAGCTCGATTCGTGATTATATGAGCCGAGTTCGAGTTGTTCATGAACAACTCGGTCAGTGGCGGAACCAGGACTCCAGTGAAAGGGGGGCAAACTCCTAAGGCGAAATGACATCAAAAAAAAATTTCTACGTAATTCAAAATGTATCTTAAAGTTAAAAAATTAAAAATTAACGATTAAAAGCATTAAAAAATATTTGATCAGAAGTAGAAGCAGTAGACGACTCCATAATCTCAACATCATATTATTCAATAGGTTTACGTAATCCTGGGTCGATAATAATATCATCTGGACTAAACAAAATACGTTGTCTTTTCGAACAAGTATTCACATCAGAAGTAGAAGCACTAGATGATTCCACGCTGGCTGACTTTTTTTATCAAAAACTTATCCATGATCTAAACAAAACAAACAAAATAAATAAATTATTCAAAGTTCAAAGTTCAAACTCAGTCAAAGTTTCAATTTTCAAACTCCTTATTACCTTGGAGAGAGAGAAAGTGAGGCTGAGAGGAGAGGCCACAAGGCAGAGGGGGTCCTTTGGAGGAGGAGGCGAAGTTGAGGTCTGCCGCCTGAAAATGAGAGGTCTCCCGAGAGAAAGAGGGAGGCTAAGAAGTGAGAGGCAATGGCTGTGGCTGGAGGTGGAACCGTGGAGGAGAGGGGCTAATGGCAGATTGGCAATGCCGCAGTTTGGAGTGGCTAGGTTCGCTGGGTCCTTGGGAAGGAGACAATGTCTTAAAAGACTTTAGATTTTAGAAAACAAAGGGTGAAACTTGAAAGCAAGGAAGCAGGGGGCGGGCTGTAAGTGACGTCGTTTCTTTTCTTTTAAAAAAAACACAAAGGGTGAACTGTGAAGGGGCGGGCTGGGTTGGGTCAAAGGGTAAGGCCTTAAAAAAAACATAAGAGGGTGATTGGGTGAAGGGGGGGGGCATGGGTTGGGTCAATGGTTAGGCCATTGACCCATATGATAAAAAAATATTATAATAAAAATGCAGAACGAAGGGGTGGCAAGCGCCCCCCTTGCGACCCCTTCCGTTCGCCACGCTTGTCACCCCTTCCGTTCGCCACTGAACTCGGTTTATTTACAACCCTAATTACAGCCAATCTTCCTTGATGGCATCGGTGTCGGTAGCGATGACCTGTATGCAGGAGATTATCTTAATGTGGTAGGAATTAAGAATCTAAGAGGTTGTTCTGCAGGAACATTGAATTAACATTTAACAATGCAGGTGGATAGGGACATGTATGTTGACCTTTCCTTCAGAGGTTCGGAGCCCCCGGTGCCCATCCGCTTGAAAGGAATGTTACGAGCATATTCACATGAGTATGCTTAATGATCAAGTTTTGATTGACGTTTTCTACAGTTTCAGCGACCTCACCTCACCGACATTGCCCCCAATATGATATGAAATGGATTATTTAGTTATACGTCGCTTTTGGGATGAGAATGGTTTGTAGATTCAGCCTTTTCTATCACGTAAATTTTTTAAAAATCTACTAATTAACTCAGTGTTTATCTTGTTATATATTGTATTTGTAGAATTATTAGTACAAAGAATATAAAATTTTAAAAATCAACCATGGAGATAAATCCTATCTTATGGAAAAAGCCAACAATTATTGAACCTTGGCTTATTATTGATATCGTCCCTACATACGTAAGTACGTAACCGCAGTTAAGTGAATATCTTAATGGCACATGATAACATGTTGAACCAGTTACCAGTCTATCTTTGGGGTGGATCCATGTGTAGCCATGTCGCTGGTTTTTGTAGACTAAATCAAACTAATATGGCTTGACATCACTGCATGCCGGCTGCACAAGCCTTGGATGATTCACACGGTTGAGTCTTTCTCTGCTGCTCATAAAATTTCAAAAAAAAAAACACGGTTTAGTCTTTCTCTGGTTTTTATAAAACAGAGAGGATAGTTGAACTAAATGATCAAACAACGATCTGTCGAGTCGTCGACTAGCCTTGGATGGCTGCATGCCGGCTGCACAAGCTCCAAAATGTCAAGCCCGCTGATTAAAGCAGTGATGTCAAGCCATATTAGTTTAATTTTAGTCTACAAAAACCAGCGACATGGCTACACATGGATCCACCCCAAAGATAGAATGGTAACTGGTTCAACATGTTCTCATGTGCCATTAAGATATTCACTAATATATATATATATATTTGTCCACAAAGGTAGCTATCCTGCCAGCCATGCCCTCTCCCCATTAACTCTTTTGGGTACACACCCTTTTGGTTTCACGTCCACACAGACGGTTTCGTCTGAAACTCGTCTAATTCCAGAGTGATGAACTTGAATTATCCTTAACCAATCACAATGAACACTTGTTTAATCTCCAGTTTGCCTATTGTTATTAGGATACTGTGTAATTTTAACTCACACGGGAAAAAATCATTTTGCACCCCAAACTACTAAAGCAATCTCAAATAGAAATTTCAATTAACACTTTTGACACATAATTCCTAAATTTTTAAAATCAATTAATTTGCACCCTGAAATAAAATTTGATGGTTAAAGTCATGTCACATGACTCATTTATAACACATGTCATGATTTCTTGAATCTTTTTTAAAGACGTAAATTGATAAAATTTGATAGTTTTAAGTTTGAATGAGTCACGTATGGTAATTGAGACCGAGATTGCTTTAACAATTTGGGATCGCAGTGATTCACACGGTTGAGTCTTTCTCTGCTGCTCATAAAATTACAAAAAAAAAAAAAACGCCCCAATTGAAGCCCAAAATTGTGAAGTTTGAATATTTTTAATAATTTAATAAATATATATTTTCTCTCTTTCCTCATCGAATATTTTTGAACAATTTTTATCTATAGCCAGAGTTTCACAGACTATATTCACAAAGAAAACAAGACTTTAAGCAGACAACTTAACATAGAGGTTTCTTTTTTTGAGCAACGTAGAAGTTTGACTGTTCAAAAGTTCGACGTATCAGTCATATTGCCTTTCTCCAATTCTTTTGTTTAGGTGTCCGAAAAGTTTCTAATCATTTACTTACCCCCCCCCCCCAAAAAAAAAAAAAAGCTTCTACTCATTTCGTTATCGTCTCAACATCTGACATTTTTGCCTTAACAAGTGAACATCTTATTATGTAATGCAGTAGAAACTACGCTTTAACAAAGCGATTCTCAGGTCACAAATTTTCAACACTCATGTCTTATATCGCCCCAACAAGGTCCCTTTTGAGGGCATTTTTCCAATATTAAATTGCATATGCATAAGAGAGAAAATTTGTTGTTCTCCAATACGTTGTGTTTTGAAACTGAAGGTAAAGACTCCTAAGAAACAACTAAACTGCAAAACTCCCAGTTGATCAATGATTGGTCAGTAATACTCCCAGTTGCTCTATATGCCATTAATGATGTCCAGAAGCAATTCCCTGGTGTACTGAACTGCGAGTTTTTCGCCATAAATTCCCTGAAATTACGAAATGTGAGCAACTTATAAGCATATCTGTTGTAGTTTTCTGAAAGTATTTGTAAAAACAGAGGGAAAGTTGAGGACAAGTCGATATGCAGTGTATGCCACTACAATGGGCGATGCTCCGAATGTACTTCGATTCAGTTGTGGGTTCTACGTAGTATATATGTATGTCCCACTGTGATGTTGGAGTTAGTTATGCGTTTGTTTTAATGTCGTACATATTGCCGTTTCTAAGGACTATTGGGAAGGTCCCACCCGAAAGGTTTTGTCTTGCTAACCTTCACAGAGGATGAAACCAGCATTGTTCCAAGGGAGGTAGTAACATTCGCATCAATGAATTCAAGACCGAAAGCACGCATGGCCTCCATCAGTCTAGTGAATCCACCCCTTTTCTTCTCGAATATGATCTTTATCCAGAGTCTGTCCTCGTCAATTACGGTGACCTGGACCTCTGCCTGCGGACATTAGCAAAGCCAACAGTATCGGATCAATTTCAATGTGGCGAAGAATTACAATACCCGGAACTTATCAACCAAGTCGTGTACCTGGATCCCACTCCCATTTGTCTCTCCTGCAGCAACAACTTCTACTTCATTTCTTGGCTTTGCGTCCTCTTGAGATGATGCTTCAAACTCGCAAAGCTGATCTTGAAGAACCTTCACAGTCTTCTGCAGGCCCAGAATGTATGTAATTGCATCCTCGACAATAGTTGCTTTATTCATCTAGAACCAAGAAAAAAAAAAAGAACAATATCAGAACCTACAATGTACCTACAATGTTGTATAATAAAATTATAGCTTTCTGAAGCACATTTAATGAAATCGGAAAATAGGTAGAATTAATTAGGTGGTGTTGGGTGGTTACATTTGTGATCAGAGGAACTAATGCACGCAGTGTCAGGAGCCTATTACTGAGCTTCTCCCGCCTCTTCCTCTCGGCCTTAAGGTTCTTAGACTTGAACTGGGACGTGTCTTCAGGATCATCACTGTGCCTTTTCCTTCCCATCCTTCCCCTGCTGCTACCTTCTTCTGTTATGCATAATTCCTCCAGGGCAAATCCTACCGCCTGTTCCATTCTTGTGGAGAAATTGGTTTGATTTCGCTAACTTAGGGAGAAATGCTGCAGTAATTTTGACAGGAGATTGAGTAAATTGGTTATATAACCGATCCTCACAAGGGTAACATGTCAGGAGGAGAGAGATAAAGAGATTATCTCTGTGGTGCTGCATTTTTTGCGTATCCGTACTGTTTCTTCTAATAATCACCGTTATTGTATTGTTAAGAGGCTCGGTAGTTTTAGCATGAGAGAGAGAGAGAAAGAGCCCACCTAACTGCATAAGGTTTGGTTAGGTATAGCCTCAGCAATATAAGAAATATCGGAAGCTCGGGAGTGAAGATATAGTCAATAAGCAACACGAATTTCCCTTATGTGCAAATTTCTTTGATGTTTATAATCATTTCATGGACTTCTTTAAGCTAGCATGTTCTGCCATTGGTCTTGTTGACTGGATATAGTACAGATGAATGTGGATGGTTATGGGCAGCGATTGCCCTCCAGTAAAGCTGTGAAAGTACAAAGCTCTCCCGTCTCCACTAAATTCTGTTTTTTTTTGGGTTAATTACAAGGGAAATATACAAATATCACACTGAGTTTTAACGTCTTTTGTGAAAACTCACCAGGTTTTAAAAAGTTTCAAATTGCTCACTAGGTTTATCATTTTTGTATAAAAACTCACTGAACTCAATGTCATTAGCCTCGTTTAACGAAAAATCCATTACTTTCAATCACAATATGACATGTGTCACTAAATAATTTAACGGACCTCCTCTATCATTCAACCCATGCCGACGGGTGGAGGAGCTCCACCCATGGCCACCCAGAGGCGCCTGGTTCCCCCTCCACAGTGAAAAGGATCGGGGTGTTTTTTTTTTAAATTAATAATGTTTTTTTTGTTAATTTTAGATTTATTTGTAATTTTTATTTATTCAGTGACACGTGTCATATTATGATTGGACGTGATGGATTTTCCGTTAAACGGGGCTAACGGTATTGAGTTCAGTGAGTTTTTATACAAAAATGATAAACCTAGTGAGCAATTTGAAACTTTTTAAAACCCTGTGAGTTTTCACAAAAGGCGTTAAAAACCTAGTGTGATATTTGTATATTTCCCTAATTACAAAAAAAAAAACCCCATGAATGTCAATCTCAAATACCTATGGACTAAAACTTGCTGCAACCCGGCCCCATCTATTACGTGGCACGTTGCAAATCGACTTTTCACCCAAATTTGGCTTTAAAGCTCACGGTTTCCGTCACAAGTGCAGGGCACGTGACACCTAGACCACGCGAAGTTACCAGATTGTCCACGTGCCCTATTCATTCTCAGTGTGATATTTGAGTAAAGAACAGTCGGGAATAGTCTACATCTCATACGGGAGGGAGTGCCAAGCGGGACAAGAAGTTGAGGGAAATGGTGGTGTCTTGGAGAAGACTCGTGTAGATGAGGTGGGTCTGTATTTGGAGCAAATGAGCCTTATGGTTGCATGATTTTATGAGAGAAAGCAGTCGTTGTTGTTCTTGTCTCATGGTATGGGCAGGAACGGACTCCATGCGGTCCTCTCGTAGGTGCATTTGTGGAAGTGGTTTTGTTGGGTTTTTCAGGAAGCGTTGAGAGGCGTGAAATGTGGCAGTAGTGAGGGAGCACTACAAAAAAAAGACCTATAGCGGCGGTCTTTATAGCGGCGGTCACAAAAACCGCTGCTAAAGGGTATTTTTCGCGGCGTTTTTGAAAAAAAATGCGACTAAAAAAGGTCTGTAGCGGCGGTCGTGGACCTCTGTAGCCGCGTTTTTTTTTTCAAACCGCCGCCAAAAGAGGGTCTTTAGCGGCGGTCATTGACCGCCGCTATAGACCCTCATGTTGTTGCGTTTTTTTGCAAACCACAGCTAAAGGAGGGTCTTTAGCGGCGGTCGCTATAGAAAGAGGGTCTACAGCGGCGGTCAAGGTGACCGTCGCTGCATCTCGTACCTTTAGCAGCGGTTTATTTTAAAACCGCTGCTAAAGGTATACCTATAGCGGCGGTCCTTGTGGTGACCGTCGCTATAAGTCTAATTTTAAAAAAATTAAAAAAATATGAAAATTAAAATTTTATGTGTTATTTAAGGTTAATAATTATTTTATTGACTATTTATTCCTTTTTATACATAATTTTTATTTTGTCACATGTTTTACAAAAATTTTAAGAGACATACTTAATAAAATATGAAATTAGAGAGAGTGTTATGAATATTGAAGTTGTTATACCTATAGCGGTCTTTTGCGCACGTGTCGGTTTTTTGGTCATAACTTTGGCTACGAGTACCCGATTCGCGCCCATGACCCCAATTCGGAAAGCTCGTTTCGAGCCCTAAATCCGTTGTTTTCCCTCTCAAAAACCTATTTTTAGCTATTTTTGCTCGGTTTGTAGTTTTTTTTTTGGGACATACACGATTATTTTGAATTCGTTATTGTGAGATTAATTAGCTTATACAATTAAAGTACATAACTTAATATCTGATCATAATTTTTATGGTAGTTTATATTTTTAAATTATAAATATTATATATTATTACTATCAACTTGTTTTAATTAAAATTATTACACTAATTATAAAAAAATATTAAATAATATGCTATGTATTTTCTAAATATAAAGATTTTCATATACTATTATAATTTACAATTCCTTTTAATTTATTAAATACACATAATTAAAAAATATAAACTATTTTAGAAAAACTACAAATTAAGGAAAAAACAACTTGTAAATTTCCCGCCCCCCCCTCCCCCTCCTTTTTTTCGCTTCCTGCTACTTAGGTTAAAAAAAACCCCTTTTTTCAATTCAGTTTCGTCTCTTCTCTCCTCTCCTCTCTCCGTTTGCTCTCTCCGTTTGCTCTCTCTCTCTCTCAGACGGGCATTTGTTCTAGTTGGATCCTTTGGGAGTTATCGAATGTCTTGAGAGCGATTTCTCTGAAGGAAGAAGGATGGGAACAGGAGCTCAATGCCCAGTTCGTCAATCCTTTGGGAGTTATCGAATTTGTCATTTCCTCTGTAAGTTACCATTTAGATTTCGAATCCTCTAAAAGGTATCCAATTAATTGCAATCTGTTGTTAGGGTGACCTTGCATATCTAACAGGTTTTTAGGTGCCATTAAGCAGTACTTGTGTCTATCATTGTTGAAGAACAGTGCTTCGACCCTTATGAATGTTTTCCAGCTTTCTTGCTCCATTTTCATTAGTCTGGTGTCAAGATTTAGAGCTGGATTGAAAGCAGAAATTGGAGTTTTTTTTCCTATGATTGTTCTCAGAGTCTTAGAGAATGTTGCTCAACCTAATTTTCAGCAAAAGATGATTGTTCTTCGGTTTCTCGAGAAGCTCTGTGTGGATTCACAAATTTTGGTGGACATATTTATCAATTATGATTGTGATGTCAATTCATCAAACATATTCGAGAGGTATTTCTGTTACATCCTGTATGTGCTCTTCTTTTTGTTTGTGTTGATTTTCCAGAATGGTCAATGGGTCATTCTCCTGTTTTTTCTTGCTACAGCTTTATAAATTTCAGTGGGTTTACTAGTTCAGCGATGTTCTGCAGCTGCATTTGTTCATTAGGTGGAGCAGTGGTGGAATTCTCCAGTCCTTTTCCTTTTTCACCAATAGTTATTTCTAGTTGTCTTATAATTTGGAGCTTTTTCAGTCTCTACAAACACTTCATATGTTTCGATTTTTGCCCTTTATTTTCCTACATTGCTTATAGTTTGTGCTTTCATTGCTCTTTTATCTGTTGATTAAATAAGGTCGTCTCTGTGATTAACATGACCCTCGGCTGGGGGGTTGTCTGGACTGTTGTTGCAACTGAGATTGCTAAATCTTGACATTGTTTGTATTACATGGACCACTGAGAACAAGAAGGTAGGTGCGACATTACTTTGTTTTTGAACTTCTTAGTTGTTGAAGTATGCAATTTTGTTTGAGATACTTCTATAATTGTGCATATTCATCTAGATTTGTTGAACAAGAAGGTATGGAGAGGTTTGTGCACAGACACTTTTGATCTTCAAGTTAAAGGTACTCTCAAAGCCCTTGTTGGTTTTGTGAACTCTTGCTGTGAAGTTTTGTTTTGCATATCTAGAAGTGATTTTTCTTCTCTCTTTAATTGGGATGCTTTTGGAGCTAACTTGCTTCTATATTGGTTCAGGATTGGAGATTCTAGCATTCCCTTGCAATCAGTTTGGAGCTCAAGAACCAGGAGGACAACTGCTGTAGAGATACAAAGTACAACATTGTCCTTCAAAATCTGTTGTATGAGAGCTGCTGTTGGAACCTTTCAAATTATATATTTCATTTTAACCTTGCTGCGTTTTGCAATGTGCCCGAGTTGAGTCAGTTAAGCTGATGTCAACCAGTACCTAGATTCTCCATTCTCCATTTGCTTCATGGGTTTATGTTTTTTGTATGTGTTGGAGATAATGCCTAATGATACCTCATTTTTCACATTCAAAGGTTGATGTGAATGGTAAAGATGTTGCCTCATTGTACAAGTTCTTCAAGTCGAGCAAAGGTGGCCTATTTGGAGACACCTTTTTCACTTTTTAAATTACTTGTAGAGATTATTGTATTTGTTGTAAAACGATATTAATCAATAATGAAGTATATTTTGTTTTATTATTCTTGGTCTTTAAGTTTTTACATCCAATAAATTTGTATTATTAAAATAAATTTGTATTACCGATTAAAAAAGCTTCTATATGAAAATATAGGAAAACATTAGTAATGTATTAAAATGCTAGAAAAAAGCAAAAAAAAAGAAAAAAAAGGCGTTGGCACAGACCTATAGCGGCGGTTGCGACCGCCGCTAAAAGTCTATGCCAGCGGTTTTCAAGAAACGCCGCGGGAAAGAAAAAATTGTTTTCGGGTCTATAGCGGCGGTCGTGACCGCCGCTATAGACCCGAGATCTTCACCAGCGGTTCCGAAAACCGCCGCTATATACCTATCCCGACGGAGCTATAGCGGCAGTCGTGACCGCCGCTAAAAAACCGCTGGTATAGGCCAAAATGACCTATACCAGCGGTTTTTTGGCCTATAGCAGCGGTCTTTTTTTTGTAGTGGAGCGACGGTGCTGAAAGGCTACCATCAAGTGAAACTTCTCCGTTGTTTGCCTTCAATGATTTGTCATATAAGATTTGGGGTTCACAACTCTTTGCACTAGGAACTGTAGCTTTCATCACCGGCCAGCTCAAAAATTCACAGGAATTCGTGTTCAACATCTGTCCAGGATAGTATAGAAAGTCTCCCGGTAGAGCTGTCCCTTAACCATAAGACCAACGAATCAGAGAAATTATTCAAATCAGAAGAGTTTTCAGTACAGACCCATAAGATGTTTATTGAACTTGGATCACAAACTACAAAATTTTCCCGCAGCTTTCCTCCAATCTGTTGCTAGGTGACCGAGCGGTAAAAACGACCACCGATTTGGTAAGTTTGAGTGGTCTAGGTGTCACGTGCCCTGCACGTGTGACGGAAATTGTGTGCTTTAAAGCCAAATAGGGGCGAGAAGCCGATTTGCAACGTGCTACATAATAGATGGGGTCGAGTTGTAATGAGTTTTAGATCAAGGATATTTGAAATTGAAATACAAATTCACGAGGGTTTTTTTTTCCTTCTTATTTTTGGGACAAGTAACAACTCCATTCCTTAAGCCAACCAGGACAGTTCAGAAGGAGGCCGTGGTTTGTGTCATGTAGTGTACCATGTGGGTGGTTTGTTAATGGGGGGAAACTGTCCTCTTCTTTTCCAGCATATATTTTGAGTACCATTCATATAATTTATAGTTGTACTGTACACTGAGGCCCGTTACAACGACTACAATATTTCTCCAGAACATATTGACTCCTCATTTTCTACTTCTCGGACGACGTTCCAATGATCAGTCTATTTCCTGTGACACCCAATGCAATTGTACAACTCGCGCCCAAGCTTGGCCCCTGCAGTTGCTCCCCATTAAACCCACAGTCGAATGTCGTTCTCAAAATATCCATGCAACCAAATTAACCAACTTGGCTGGTGATATTCTTTTGGAGTGTTGCTCTCCAAAGCTTATTGATTGGAAAACAAACTTCTACTCGTGAACGAACGAATTTTATTCATACTTAGCCTGAATCCATATTCTACCTAGGGCGGTTCAGATCCGACAGCGGTGCCGGTTATGATAATAATTGCTACAGCTACCGGATGAGCCGATTTTTAAATATTGGTCACCACTATCACTACCGTTAAGTGCACTAACCGGTCTTTGGCTATGACAGTTTTAGTCACAGGCGGATCCAGCTAGGGGCAATGGGGGGCAGCCGCCCCCCATTGCCTGAAAAATCTCTTAAAAATTTTTTTTTTGGATTTTTTTATATGGGCTGCCCCCCTTAGACCCAGGCCCTGAAGCCAGCCCCCTTCAAACCCAGGCCAGCCTAGCCGGTCTAATTTTTTTTTAAAAAAATCAACAGAGGGTAAAATACGCATTTCACCTTGGCCTTTTTTTTTAGTTAATTTGGCGCCATCCTCCCCTCCCTCTCTAATAACTTCAATTTCCCCTCCTTTTCTCCCTGACGCCCACAGCCCAGCCTCTCTCACTCTGCTCCCCACCTCCCGATGCTAGCCTCCGTCTCACTCTCTCCTCTCACTCTGCCTCTACAGAACGCCAGCCTCTAGTCCTCTATCACTCTACCGACTGCCTCTCCTCCTCCGGACCTCCACAGTCGACAGAATGCCGGCTGAGCTCTCTCTCTCCCTCTCCGTCCCTCTCTCCTCCTCCACAGGACCACAACTCTTTCTCTCTCCAGCCTCCAAGTACTCTCTCAACTCAAGTCTCTTTGTAACTCTGTTTATTTTTCAATTAGTGATGAAATTTATTTTAAATTTTGATGAATTATGTGATGAAATTTAATTAGCAGATTAGGATTATTGAATTTATTGTGAATCGGATAGAGAATTCATGAATTTGTGATGAAATTTAATTAGTAGATTAAGATTATTGAATATATTGTGAGCCGGATAGAAAATTCATGAATTTGTGATGAAATTTTAATTGAATTCATGTGATGAAATTTTGATGAATTAAGTACTGATAGAGAATTCTTGAATTTGCAATCTTTCTAAGCAAAAGATATTTGTTGTAAAAACCTAGATACAGTCAATACAATCACTCACATACAAACTCGAATCAAATTTCTGAATTCTGATTCGTGTAAGCAAAAAGGGAAACACGATTTGATCTTTTGGGGCTTATAGAAGGCAAGAGGAGAATTGAGCTATCTTACTCATCAAGATTAGAAGGAGACCATTGTTTTTTGCTCTTTTTATTTCCTATAAGTACTTGATCTGTGCTTTTGAATATTTAAGCTATGTTTCATTTTCCTAGTAGAATTGTCTTAATAAGCTTATAATGTACTTAGTTCCTTTTAATTTGCTATTAGGTCTTAGTATCTTTGAATTGTCATGTAGGCCTTCAATTCAAAAATGTTATGTGCTTAGTTCCTTTCAATTGGTAATTTTTTCTTAGCTTTTATTAATTATTCTACTATGTAGTGCAGTATAGAATTTATAGAAATTTTGCTAGTTTTAATTTTAGTTTCTTCTTGTTTGAAAAATAAATCTGTTGCGAGATCATGTTATTTTTATTCACACAAAGTGGTAAATATTTCAGTCCTCGTGTTAGTCTTTCTAGGATTCTTTTTTTTTTAACTTTTAAGACATTTTTTTGCATTACATAGTAAAAATTTTTTTTTTGTCATTTTTCATTAAGAGTTTGCCCCCCTTCCATTACATTCCTGGATCCGCCACTGGTTTTAGTTGTAGCGGTTCCCGTTTATCGATATTTATATTATACTACTTTTTTTAGCCTTTTATGCACTTAGTCCAATTTTTTTTTAATTGAGACCATAACAATAAAAACTAAACTAATAACATCCAAAATCAATAAAATTAGAAAACATATTAAAAGATAGCATGAGAAATCTAAAGCAATAAAATCCATAATGAATATAATTAGAGAACATTGAAAAGATCAACATTTATTTGCTATCAACATTAATATTTATTTGAATATTTAATAGCGTAAAATATTGTATAAAACTACCCATCTGCCAGATCTCTAGTCATTAAAAAGTACCAGTTGAGTTGAGATTTAATTAATTTCTAGACTTCATCAAAGTAGTTTATTATCCTTCCAAATAGGTTGTTTTATGATTGTAGAGTGTTCCTTACGTATTAAAACTTCATTCAATAAGATTTGATAAAATAAAAGATTAGAGACTTATATTTACTTAGCTTAGGTGTTAAAGAAATAAAACTCATGTATATTATATATGTTATGGTTGTTCAAACCCGATAGCGGTATTGATTATGACAATAATCGCCACCACTACCGGATGGGCCGGTTTTCAAATATTGGTCATTCTACCACTACCGTCAAGTGCGATAACTGGGTTTCTGAGACTGAAGCCAAAACCAATGGCGAGAGAATCGAAAATTTTCGATTCCCCTGAAAAGCCCTAATTCTACCTCTATTCATGAACAAATTTTATTAAATAAGTGAGCTTGAATTCATATTTAAACTATACGAGCTAATCTTTCACTTAAAGAAAAAGCATCATATCATGCTTCATATTTATGGATCAAAATCAAATTAGACTCCATAACTTATAAAAAAATTAAAGCTAAATATAAAATTGAAATAGAAGTTCTATATATTTATTTAGAAAATATTTCTCTATAGTTATATATCATTTTTTATTCGATTTTTCAATTTCTTTTAATAATTTTATCTTAGAATGGTATTTCCTTAATTTTTCGTATAGTTTAATTATCAAATCGAACAAAAGCGGAATTGATGTCTTTTAAAACTTATGGGGCTTAATTAGACAAATTGAAAGTTATGGGGTCACCTTCACTTAACAAAACTGGCCAAGACACCTGATTTAAAATAAAAAAAAAAGACTAATACTTAGATTGTATAGCCTATTCAAGTCTCCAGAGTTTATTGGTGTTCTTCCACTTGAGATTTTTAATAGTACACATTTGCAAATCAGAAGTTTGGCCAAAATTTCTCTCTAGTTTACAAATACAAATAATTTAAAATTTTAGACAAAAAATAAAATAAAATAATCAAAATAATCTCTCCTATACATCAAATGTTCTCTTTTGGTTGAAATAAATATAACAAATTCACTCAAATATATATGTGTTTTTTATTTTTATTTTTTCACCGATTATCATAAAAATTTACTTTTTTTACTATTTTCTCTCAAAATTTAATAAAACTCTAATTCACCCCAATTTCTACCCCCGAAATTTTCATAAAATTTTAATTTGCAAATATGACCAATATCCCCGTCCGAACTTTGAAGAAATGAAAGTTCAAATAGCTGGTGATCATTGAAATGGCAAATTAATCAGCACCTTTCCAATAACCGAAAACCTCTTAAGCCCTGGGTCGAACCCTACTCAAACCCTGAGACCTCCACTTCTCACTCCGTTACTCCTCTTCAAAGACCAAAAGATGTTGTTTGCTCGAATTCTCCGCCGCTCTTTCTCCACCTCCTTACAACCTGACTCCACAACTAGCATAAGATCCGTTGCCAAAGATCTCTACAAAGAACGCAGCCTAAAACGCCTTGTCCAGAAGTTCAAGAAGTCCTCCGAGTTCGAACGCTTCCGTACCCGAACCGGCGTGTACGAAGACACGGTCCGCCGTCTTGCTTCGGCAAAATGCTTCAAATGGATCGAAGAGATCCTTGAAGACCAAAAAAAGTACAGAGATATCTCAAAGGAAGGCTTCTCCGTTAGACTCATCTGTCTGTACGGGAAATCGGGCATGTTCGAGCATGCCCAGAAAGTGTTCGATGAAATGCCTGATCGGAATTGCAGGCGCACGGTGTTATCCCTTAATGCGCTTTTGGGTGCTTGTGTGAACTCTAAGAGATTTGATTTAGTCGATGGGTTCTTTAAGGAGTTGCCGAAGAAGTTGTCTATTGAACCCGATTTGATCTCCTATAATACACTTATTAAGTCATTTGTTGAGATGGGTTCGTTTGATTCAGCAATCTCAATGCTTGATGAGATGAAGAAGAGAGGTATGGAACCAGATTTGATTACATTCAACACCCTTTTGAACGGGTCATATGTGAAGGGTCAGTTTTTGGATGGCGAAAAAATGTGGGAGCTCATGAAGACGAAGAATGTCGTTCCTGATATTAAGAGCTACAACGCAAAGTTGCTTGGTTTGGCATTGGAGAAGAAAACCAAGGAGGCAGTTGAGGTAGTCGAAGAAATGAAGAAAAAAGAAGTCAAACCTGACCAGATTAGTTTCAATGCTCTGATTAAAGGATATGTTAATGAGGGGAACTTGGAGCAAGCTAAGCTGTGGTACACCGAAATAGTAAAGAACGAGCGTTCACCGGATAAGAATACGTTTGAGACACTTCTTCCCTTTGTTTGTGAGAGGGGTGAGGTGGGTCTTGCCTCTGAGCTGTGCAAGGATATTTTCAAGGGGAAGCTGTTGGTTGATATTTCGGTATTGCAGCTTGTAGTGGATGGACTGGTTAAGGAGTCCAAAATTGAGGAAGCAAAGGAGCTTGTACAATTTGGGAAGACAAATAGGTACTGTCGCTATAGTCTGACATTGCCGTCGGATGTGTAGTGCTATCGGTTTTTGGTTATTTTTGTTTAGTCACAAGGTCAAATCCTTTATGCTACCCTAAGAAAATCTTGAAGATCCGAGGACTTTTTGGGAGCTAGAAAGATTGTACTGTTCTTGTGGTTGAACTTCTTGGACTCTTCCCTCTTCATATAATGAATTCCTTTTTCATTTTTTTCTTCTTTTTTGAGTGAGTTATCATGAAGAATGAATGTATTCATGAAGCTGAATAATTGAAAAATTATTGGCTCCTTTGTTTTCAGTTTCATGTGATAGACCGGTTTGCATTTTCTGCCATATTGGTCTGCAGTTGTGATGGTAATGAGGAATGCCGAAACGCCTAGTACTTTCAGAAACACAATATTTAGGTCATTCTTTCTTTTTGTATTTTTCTAGGCAATCCACTGCTTTTATTGCAAAGGGGTGAAATTACAAGAGGCGCATGTGCATTACAACTCAAGCCCCTTCAGAGTAGAGAGGGGACAAGGAGAAAGGATAGCAAGTATCTGAACCACCTTAAGACTTATGACTTGGGAGTATACTTAAATTATCAGGTAGTCTCAGTTCGACACTACCAGAAAGCGAGGGAAATTGATGTGTTATAAACACATGCTCCTCTGGAGTCCTTTGTAGTTTATTTTGAAGGAGTTTTTTTTTTTTTTTTGTGTAAGTGAACCTCGAGTTACTAAAACAAAGGTATGAAGATACACAAGAATACCCTTTTAATTTCATGGATCAATGGATGATCAATATCGACACAATCGCTGTATATTCCATGGATGTGCTGAACGCCGTGTTTTTTCACCATAGATTTCCTGAATTATAGTCACACATGGAACGAACATACTGCTATTCACGGCTGGTCGTCAGCTGTAATTTGCCGAACACCTATTAAGCCTCGTCTAAAAACCCAGAGAAGTGTCATCATTTGCACTCCCTCAGGCCTCAGTTCTCGTACAGCCCAAAAGCTCCATAAACAAGCCAAATGATATCGTTGTCTGGCATTCTCCGATGCTGTTTCTCCACCTTCCACCAACCTGCATCCACAACTAGCATCAAATCCATTGCCAATGATCTCTACAGAGAATGCAGCCTCGAACGCCTGGTCAGAAGTTCAAGAAGTTTTCCGAGCTAAACCGCTTTCGCAGCCGATCGGGTATATATGAAGACACTGTTCGTAGGCTGGCCAAGGCAAAATGCTTCGGATGGATTGAAGAGATTCTTGAAGACCAAAAGAAGTACGAGGATATCTCCAAAGAAGGATTCTCTGCCCGACTAATATCCCTTTACGGAAAGGCGGGCATGTTTGAGCATGCTCAGAGAGTGTTCAAGGAAATGCCTGATCGGAATTGCCCTCACAAAGTGTTATCGTTCAATGCACTTCTAGAAGCTTGTGTGAACTCGAAGAAGTTCGATTTGGTTGATGAGCTTCAAACAGTTGCCGAAGAAACTGTCCATCGAACCAGATTTGGTCTCCTATAATACGGTTACCAAGGCGTTTTGTCATGCCGGTTGGTTTGATTTGGCGGCTTCAATGCTTGAAGAGATGGTGAGGAAGGGTGTGGAGCCAGATTTGTTCACGTTCAATACCCTTTTGAATGGGTTATATGGGAAGGGTCATTTTACGGAGGGTGACAAAATATGGGCTCAAATGGAGAAAAATGTTATTCCTGATATTAGAAGTTACAATGCAAAATTGCTTGGATTGGCATTGATGGAGAACACCAGAGCTGCGATACAGTTGCTGGAAGAAATGAAGAGCAGAAAAATCAAACCAAACGTGTTTAGTTTCAATGCTGTGCTCAAAGGATATATTAACGAGGGGAACTTGGAGGAAGCCAAGTGGTGGTACGACAATATAGGGGAGAGCGAGAGTGCCCCGGGCAAAAGGACTTTTGAGATAGTTATTCCCTTTGTCTGCGAGCAGGGTGACTTGGACATTGCCTTTGAGCTGTGCAAGGAAATTTTCGAAAGGAAGTTCCTTGTTGATTTTTCGTTATTGCAGCTTGTGGTGGATAAACTGGTTAAAGAGTCCAAATTGACGGAGGCGAAAAAACTTGTGCAGCTTGGGAAGAAACATAGCTTCTTCCTTCATGATTAGAACTTGCCTTCAGCTTTGTAGTGCTGTTCTGCTCCTGTCCGTCCTTACTGGGTCTCTTGTATGCCATAATGTCAGTTTCTCTGTGCTTAGCCTGCCTTAAATCTGTTACCAATTTTTCTTTTCTTGCTGCGAGAGTCTCTAACTCATACTTGGTTGTCCCGTTACTATGCTGAGCACTATTGTGCTTAGCCTGCCTTAAATCCTTAGGACATGTTTGTTTCCCCAAAAAATTGGGTCCCAACAATTCGGGCAAGCCAAATACAACTTCAAAATTTTTAACTTTTCACTTATACACTTTACTTTTCACAAACCTTAATAAATCTCAATAAAGCAAAAATTCCCAAAATTTTGAGAATATTCCTCAAAATTTTGGCAAACAAACAATATCTAAAAGTCCCATATCCGACGGTGAAGAGGAGTGCACGTCAATTAAAATAGAAAACCCGTTTTGAAATTAAATCACTCGTTCTCTCTTCATTTCGCCCTTGAAAGTTGAATCTTCCTCTGTAAGTCGCTTTCGTCTCCCAGCCCAGCTAGCCCAACCCTTCACAGTACCTGACAGTGTATACAGATTTTAGATGCCACTCCTCAATGGGCAAACGAAGAGCACGGTTGGGTACAGATTTCAGACGCCACTCATCCATGGCCACGAAGAGCAGGGTCTGGGCTTCATAACTAAAACCATGGTCCATCGGCAGCGACGTGGATCTTGCATGACTTCCTGGAAGTTTGTAGATTGTAAGAATAAATGTCAGAATTTCGGCAGTAAGATTTGATTAGAGGACGTCCATTGATTAATTTTGATAATTTAGTGGTTGGATGTGAAAAAACTTAATACTTCGAATATTCTAAGCCACATTGACTCCATAATTAGAGGTGGTACTTTTTTCCCTAATAATAAATAATAGCACTATACAATTTCTTAATTACAACTTTCTATTATTTAATGGGGTCCTATCTCGTATTAATAATTAGTATTTAGGTATGGTGTCTTATGTCGATAAACACCTCTCATTCCTATATCAAACCTTTCTTTTAAGTATGAATAGTGGCAAAGACCCGTTATGCTCCCTAAGGGTGAACAATTTATCCCGTGGAAACTGAAATTTTCGGTTCCGATTCCGGTACCGGTTCTGGCCTATTTCGGTACTGAAACCGGAATTCATTTTAGAAAAATTCAGGAACCGGAACCGGAAATTCCGACGAAAATGCCGGAATTTTCCGGTTTCAGTATTTAAAAAATAATAATAATTTTTTAGTATAATTTAGTTTATTTTGGACAAAATGTAGTGATGTATTTTTTTTCCTTTGAAGTCTTGATGATCATGATATGTTTAAAAACAATATTATGAAATTGATGCCACATGAGAATTTTTTTTATTAAAAAAAAAGCCCAATTTTTTGCTCCGAATTTTGTTTTCGAAAATTTCTATTTCAGTGTCATTACGATATCATCCGTTCCGGTACTCACATCTTAATACTCCCTGAATGCGTTCCAATTGTGAATTGTCCACCTTCTTATATATTATTCTGAAAAAAAAAAAGAAGGATAACCTTCGCGACAAATAGTAGACCCAGGGCCCACGGGGTTTTGCGAAGTTAAACCCTGATTCCTAAAACCCTTCTCCACTACATTTCTCTGGTGCAGATATAAACTGGCGAATACACCCATGTCATCAATCCATCGTCGTCTCCATGGCATCCTCACCACTTCTGTCCGTGCAACAACACAAAACAACAAAGTCAAAGCCTCAGCTCAAAACGTTCGTACCAAAGATCTCAAACTCGAAAAAATGGTCGAAAACTTTAAGAAATCCTCTGAGTCCTGCCGCTTCCGAGCCAGGTACGGCATCTTCGAGTCCACAGTTCGTCGCCTTACCTCTGCCAAGAAATTATCCATGGTCGAAGAAATCCTTGAGACCCAGAAGAAGTACCCCGAAATCTCCACAGAAGGCTTCGCAATCCGTCTCATTATGTTGTATGGTAAAGCGGGCATGTTCGACCATGCCCAGAAGATGTTCGATGAAATGCCGGGGCTCAATTGTCCCCGTACATCCAAGTCCTTTAATGCCCTTTTGGCGGCCTGTGTTAACGCAAAGAAATTCGATAAGGTTGAGGAGATTTTCCAGGAATTACCTTCACAAGTGTCAATAGAAGTGGATGTGGTCTCGTATAATGTTCTTATCAAGGCATATTGTGAGATGGGTGCTTTGGACACTGCAATTTCGGTGCTTGATGAGTTGGAAAAGCATGGGCTTGAGCCTGATTCAGTCACTTTCAATACACTACTGGAGGGTCTTTATCGTAATGGTCGGTTTCTGGATGGAGACAAGATATGGGCTGTGATGGAGGGCAAGAATGTTGCTCCTGGTATCAGAAGTTACAATTCGAGATTGCGGGGAATGGTTCAGGACGGCAGAATGTTAGATGCAATCAAGCTGATTGATGAAATGCGAAGCAAGGAGATTACTCCGGATGTGATTAGCTACAATGCTTTGATTAAAGGGTTTTGTAATGATGGGAAACTGGAGGAAGCAAAGCAGTGGTATAACGAACTAGGAAGAAACGAACTCAGCCCTGATCGATTTACTTGCACGATCCTCATCCCACTTCTTATTGAAGAGGGTGACTTCGATTTGGCTCTAGAGCTATCTTTGGAGGCCATGAATCGACAGTTTCTTATTGATAGAACTTTACTACAGCGTTTGGTGGATGGGTTGGACAAGGAGGCAAAGATTGAAGAAGCAATGGAGCTTGTGAAGCTGGCCAGGAAGACTAAGCGATTTCATTACAAACTGGAATTGAGTGTGGACAAATAGTCAAGTTACTCTTTTGCTCTTGCTTTCTAACGTCTATTTAGATCCTTTTGAACATTTTGAAATGTCTTATCTGGGTGGTGGCATTGGTGTGTTGGGAGTATGATATTATAGCATGCTCACGCTAGAGCTTACCATAATGTAATATCATCTTAGCATTGTTGATTTGGACCACGGGACAGTATCATGCATGCCTCAAAGTTCAAAATGTCATAGATATACATCTCATAGGTCACCATAATTACAGGCTGTAGGGTGTATTTATTCTTGCTTCTTCTTCTTTTTTTCCACTTTCAACAAATTTGTAAAACAGAAATTTGGTAGTGAATTTCAGGTATCTCAACTTACCCTGGCAGTTCCAAGTCATCCCAAAGTCGAAGAATTGTGGCGGCAGAAGAGATCATGCCCTTCTGATTATGGATAAGATCTTCAGTTTCCTTGATTATTCCTTGACCCAAAAGGAAGAAAGTGAACTAGAAAAACAAGTACCCCTGAACTAACAACTGCATTCTTCAAATACTCTTCTTTTGGTGCGTGCCCTCCACTAGAAAGGCATCGCACAAATTCGCCCACTGCAACATTCATAGAGGTATCAAGTTTTGTAATTTTCATCAGAATGCCCTATTTATAGTCTTATAGACAAGGAATGTTTGAACACAAGCTAATTTTGTGGCCGATATTTACCGTCTTTCTTAAAGATTCTATAGGGTTCCACCCATGCTAGCTTTTGATGTATCTTGTAGCTAATTTTGTTGGTGATGCCGTAAAGAGCCCTAAAGCATATCTTCATGTAATTGGGTAGTTGCCCAAGATCTGCAGAATCCCCATCTGTATGCACCAAGTTAAAGTCAGTAACTGCTGATAGGAAAGGAAAAACTACTCACGTGGTACAGATACATACTTGTTGATAGCCTTGGTGAAGAGAGTGAGCTCCTCAAGCGTCCCATAGACATCAAAGATATCGTCTATAATATAGATAAGAGACGGGTTTTGCAAGCTCAACCCCTTCGCCTGACTAGTTTGGATCTGTAAGACAGGCCATGCAAATAGTGTACCATTTGAGTGGTTGGTCCCTGGCAGACTTAGGTCCTGTGCCTTCAGCACTGACCATAGGGCCTATATTCACCGTAAAAGGAGTTCATGACTCCAAAAATTATGACTTGATTAACTATTTTCAAAAAATGATAAGAAGGCCATCAGTGAAATGAATAGGTCTTGATTATTGTTGATTAAGGTTCCTATTAGTTACTTGTATTCACAACAAATCCAAATCCGCTATTAATATTAATAGTCCAGAAAAAAATTGATTTATTTCCTAATTATAGCTTATATAAAATTTTAGGGGGGGCCTTAATAGGCCAGGGGGGGACCTTAGACAGGAGCCAAGGTTGTCTACCTCTTAAGCGGCCCTGCCTATGCTATTCTTTTTTTTTTTGCTCGGTTCCTGCCTATGCTACTCAAGTGATCACCTTTTCTCACTCAGCCAAAACTAGGGCCAAACAAAACCGGACCAGATTTGTGGTTCGGTCCGGTCTTATTTTTTAAAATACGGTCCGGACCAGACTGGATTTATGCGGTCCGGTCCGTTTTATAAATTTCTGATATGCGGTCCAGACCGCATTTTGTAAATTTTTTTAAATTTTTTTTAATATATTAAAAAATAAAAATCTCTGTGCAGTGCAGAGCCTACTGCACAATGTTTTCTGCAAAAATATTTTTCAAAAAAATTAAATTAAATCCGGTCTGGACCACTTAAGTGGTCCAGACCGGACCTTTAATATAAAAGAACCGGAAATGAGATCAGAAAATCGGACCGCATTTTCGATTTTCAGCCCTAGCCAAAACCATACGGCGTACTTCCTGTTCTTTTTTTCTTTTAGCACTCGGTTCCAGTTGTGACGCGGTTGGAAAGTCAGAAACTCCCCCACACTTCGCGGCAACAGGACTAGTGACTGGAGGCTCATCGAAATTGGCTCAGGGCGAAAATTAGAAGTCGAAGTATCTTTTGCGACGGTTTTTTCACACCCCGAAAACCAGCTAGCTAACCTCAACTCCGAACACTAACTTCCCCCAAATGCGAAACGAACCCTAAACCAATCCTAACCCGAGCCCTAAACCCAAAAATTCTTTAACGATCGTGTATTTGGTTACTAGCTAGGTCTACATTTGCGATTATTAAATGTTTTTCATTGATAAAATTTGAATATTTGTAACAACATAATTTGACTCATCCCTAAAAGTTTGGTCGCTGTAGCCCTTTTTTTGTTGTAGAGCTTTTATTGTATTAAAACTAATTCTTAGGCTACGTTTGTTTTGGCATAAAATGAAAAAATGTTACTTGAAAATTTAAATTTAAAGAATATTTTGTAATAGTTTCAATTTGTCATTGTCAATAGAGATATTAAAAACAAGGAAAAAATATATCACATACTTGTGCTTTATGTCATTTCGAAATCCAGACTCGTGCTTTCATTTTTTTTATTTTAAACTTGTGGTTCCTCTGTTTATGAATTTAAGATTTCATTTGTTTTGCAGTTATATATAGACAGAAAATTCATATGTATCTCATTTTCAGACACATCAGCTACATATGTGACTTTCAAATAATAATAATAATAATAATTTAGGCCATTTACATGTAGATAAAAAAATAAAGATAAAATTAAAAAATAAAAATATAATATAATTATTATTTAAAACAAAATACAAGTAGACATATTTGCCCCTTATGGACTTAAAATTCATATGTGGCTCATTTTCAAACACATCAACTATATATGTCGCTTTTTAAAAAAAATTAGGGCATTTACATGTTGATAAATAAAAATATAATAATTTTAGATAAAATTTAAAAATATAATAGAATATAATTTGTATTTAAAACAAAATTCAAGCCGCTAGATTTGCCCCCTTGTGCGCTGTAGAGGTGATTGGTTGCTTTGAGTTAGCCAAGATTGAGGATAAGAAGGATTGACAAATAATTTGTATGTTGACTAACTTGACATTTTCCTTTGACATCTATTTTTCGTCCCTACCAAACACAAGAGAAGTTGAAAATGTTTTCAAGGAACATTTTCAGGCAAAACAAACGCAGCCTTAATTTTATAAAAAATTATGTAATAATTTCTTTTGGAAATGTGGGGGCGGCCAAAGCATCCCTTACTCAATTCCTTCGCAAGATTTTTCGAGAGAAAAAGAACGCAATTCGAGTTAATATTATAGCAGATAATGTACATAACGTTGCAACATTTTCTTTCTTTCTAGAGAGAGAGTGTCTGCCCTCTCTCTAGAGTTTTCCATTCTGCGTCTGGCCTCTCCCCATATTGCAATCTCCTGTGATGGGAGGAGCACTTGCTCCTACCGTCTCTTCATTTCCTCTCCCTCTCTCCCCTCTCCATTTACCCCTTGGCCTTTTATTTCTCCTCCCTCCCTTTCCGCCTCTGGCATCTTCTTTTTGGCTTTCCTCCTGCTTACATCTAGGTGGTTTGGAGGCTTCTTGGTGGCCACGCTCAGCTCGGCAGTGCTCCCCCTCTCCAGGCCTTCCTCTGTCCATTCTCCCAGAGCTAGTATGTCGGTACGTGTCGTTTCACGTGCGCCCACGCTCAGGCGAGAATCTCACGCGCCCGCCCTTCTATTGCCTTGTTTGAGTTGTTGTGGTGGCTTTTTTCCTCCATGTGTTTTGGCTGGCAGTTGCTCGGTCAAGGGCCTCTTTATTGTGTGTTTTGTTATTGGCTTGTTTTGTCGAATAATTTCATTTCTCTGGTTTTTGTTGGGGAGGATTTCGTGGTTGTTTTGTTGGTGCGGCATGTTCCTGCAACATTGAACTTGCTGGCCTTCTTCAGTAGCGCTCGCTCTATTTTGCTGTGGTTGGTCGATCTGAACCTCATCCCTCCCTTTCCGCCTCTGGCATCTTCTTTTTGGCTTTCCTCCTGCTACATCTAGGTGGTTTGGAGGCTTCTTGGTGGCCACGCTCAGCTCGGCAATGCTCCTCCGCTCCAAGCCCTCCTCTGTCCATTCTTCCGGAGCTAGTATGTCGGTACGTGTCATTTCACGTGCGCCCACGTTCGGGCGTGGATCTCACGCGCCCGCCCTTCTATTGCCTTGTTTGAGTTGTTTGTGGTGGCTTTTTTCCTCCATGTGTTTTGGCTGGCAGTTACTCGGTCAAGGGCCTCTTTATTGTATGTTTTGTTATTGGCTTGTTGTGTCAAATAATTTCATTTCTTTGGTTTTTGTTGGGGAGGATTTCGTGGCTGTTTTGTTGGTGCGGCGTGTTCCTGCAACACTGAACTTGCTGGCCATCTTCAGTAACGCTCGTTCTATTTTGTCGTGGTTGGTCGATCATTTCTAGCTCTTCCAATTGTCCTCCCTCTTGGTTGTGCTGGTTTGGATGGGTTTTCAGGGCAGTGGACGTGCGGAGCTTGCTTCAAACTTATGAGCCTTTTGGCCCACTTGTATGCAACCTTTATGGCTATTCAGCCTCAGCCTTTGAGGCTATATATGTATGGCCCTTCAGGACCTTCAGATTGTTGTTATGGACTATATGTCCCTGTGCATTGTAACCGGCATTGCTCCAGTGAAATGAATTTGACGTTTACTTACAAAAAAGAAGAAAAAGAAAGAACGCAATTCTTTTGCCGGACTTGTCGAGAGAGAAAAAGATAAAAATCATTCTTCAGCAAACTGTGAGACAGAAAGAAAATTACTTTGTTCTCTTCTCTTAACTCTCACAATTTGGTAGTCTAAACTCTAAATTACTAATTAGGACTTAAAATATTAAAGAGCTGCATAAATTTCATTCGCTGGAACATTAATGCCTCAACGAGCTCACATGATCAGTCACATCATGTCTCTTTCACAAGGTATCCCAGAACACTTCTAGCTTATTTTTAAAGTATGCCCTAGAGAGACACTCTTTCGTAAAGCACGGATTTCATATGCTCTTCCAGGCTTGGAAGGCCATGATTATCGTCATAGCTATATAACAATGGTACGATTCTGGCAAGATTAAGAGAAGCTTGAGTGAATGTTGCTGGAAATGGATTTGGAGAGAGACACTCTTTGTTTAGGCGCTTCCATGCATCTGAAATGATATCGTCAACCTTGTCTTTTGCGTCTTTGATGGAAGAGCCCTGGTGTTCCTTCATGTAATACTCGATGTATGATCCGTCACGGCCATCTTGACTCTCATCCTGCGATCACATGATGAACAATATTGTCGGTGAAATTGCGCCCCATAACTGCAGGTAATTAGGAAGGAAACTTCTCATTCTTAAGACACCAATAACAAAGTTTGCCTTCCTCTGTTGAAGGACCCTACAAGAAAAAACATGACGGCTGTTTTGTTTTGTAAGGAACTCAACCTGCCCCCAACATGCATGGTAGGGATCAGACAAAAGGGTTCTATTCGAGTGGGTCCAGTTGCAATAATAATGGAGGATGCAGCCTGAAGTGAACTAGATATTTGGGTATCAAGTTATTCTGGTTCCAACAGAGGATGAGACCCAAATAATTAAAACTCTAAGAACACTAGGACGTCGATCGTCAGTAAATAGAAAGGAACGATATGACTCAGGGTATCGGGTCATTAATGCATGGAAATATACACGTTTCGATGACCCAAAAAATGAAATTGATCGATGGTGGTATATGTGACGATCAGGTCCTTCCCCTGGAGTAGCACCAAGAAAATGTAAGAGAATATAATTTAAATAATAAAATCTTCATTTTCCTTACTCTGCACTTTACTTCAATTTTAATTAAATATTGCACGTGTTGGGCCTCATAATTAAATGAGAGTTCAGCTCACATGAGCAATATTTAATTAAGCTGTTAGGAAAAGGAAGATTTTATTACTTGAATTATATTCTCTAACAGAAAATTCATGTGATCCTTTGTTTGCTTGGAGTCTGGAGGATACTCCGACAAGAGGAAAAAAGAACATAAAATGGAAAGAAACAATTTTTTTAACACTTTCCTTTTAGCACTTCTACGCAATTTTTTTTTCTACTTTCACTTTCAAAGAATTTAAAAACAGAAAGCTAATTTGGTAGTGGATTCATGCATGCGCAGCTTTTTTCACTACAAGAAATACTAGCTTTAACCACGTGGTCCTCAGCCTCCCGTCACTAAAGCACGCTCTCTGTCCACGACTAAGTCAAATTGTCAACATTAAAGATAAATAATTTCTACTGCTTATCAACGACGATTCTCGTGGTCAACAAAACTTCGAAATCAAAATTGCGCCAAGAATGCTTGTTGAGCCGACATGGGTGGTCGTCGCGAAAATATTTTGTGCTGCCGACGAGCTGATACACATTGGCAAAGGTAAGGGTAATACAAAATTTTATAATTGGGAGAAAAGCGGGAAACAACTCCGTCAAATTTTTGCATACGAAAGAGCCAAAACTGAGGCCTGAACGACATACTGTTCGGCAATAAGTGCGGCAGAGAGCGGAAGACATTCTGTTCTCTTGCTCTATTTTGGTTTGTACACATTTTTCATTTTTCTCTTACTCTAGATGATGAGAGGCATGAACTAATATATCTTGGTCTTTTACCATCCTTGCCTTTAATCTTCTAACTGCTAGCATCTGAGTTTAGGTTCGTAAATTTATAATATAGGTGAAGCTCTGTTTTGTTATCTCTGTTTTAGGCAAATATGCTTTGCATGAAAGTTATATTTGTTTGTTATGTGCGGAACTAATAAACGAAATCCATGGCAGACTTGTTTCTCATACATGTATAGTCATAGTGAAGATGCAATTTTGGTTTGCAAAGCTATGGAGACAGAGTTGGAAACCACCGCAATGGAAAAGGGGGCAGATTTCTCAAGTTACAGCAGAAACAAGCGGGTATAAGTTTCTTCTCTAACAAGATCGACTAAAAAAACAATTGTTTGAACATATAGATGATGTTCGTATTAAGTGCAAAACCTTAGTTGTCACGATATTTTTTGTATTTTTGTACAAAGGTCTTCAACTTCAGAAAAGATTGGACCCTATGCTTTTTCAATCTTTTTCTTTTATGGGGGGCATTGGGGGGTTCCGTTGTTGATGAGTTTTCAGTTGAAAGATATTACAGTGAGTCCAGCAAGTGTTGAGCATTATCATTCACACCAATTAGAATAGCACAATCAATCTTTGACATGGTTGGATGCTGAAATTAAAAAGATTTCAACTTAACCTTTGCAAAACTATGAAAGAGTTGTGCCGAGCCTTTGAAATGCATTATGTCATCTTTTTTTTTTGGTTTTATCATAAAATGATGTATAAATGACAATTTTATTAAAAGCTTTGAAAAGCTTGCCTTGTTCTGCAATTTTTTTTGTGCCTTGGTTTTGTCCTTTCTGTTTGGCTCCTCATTATACCTTTTTTTACATTATGAGGTATTCGTATGAGAGTTTGTGAGGTGAGCTTATGCTATTTCCATGTCAATTGCACTTCCTTTGTCAATTTAGAACTTAAATTTGGGAGATTTAACTGAGGAACGTTCTTCATTATTTGCAAAAGCTCCATTTTGTGCTTCTCATCTCCAGAAATGCTATGATTCCTATATGCTTTTTTGAACTTGGATTATTGTGTTCCCTCAGTTATATGCTTACGTTGCAATAATGTTAGTGATGCTCTAGACAAGTTTAGATTCATAAAGGTGACTAAACCTTCATTGCTTGAAGATGCTGGTGAGCTATAGATACTTATCAAACCTGATCCATACAATGAATGCCACTTCAAAATTCGCCAACTACTTATCAGAGAATGCCAGCAATGACTACTTCAGCTGGAGATAAAACTGGAGATTGCTATGAAAAGGGGGGAGGGAGTTCTGCTAGACTTACTAGACATAGAATACCTACCCCAGCTAGAGATAAAATTTTCGGATGGTCTACTCAACGATTGGTGAAGGTATGAGGTTTTTTTTTCTCCAGAAAAAATGAAGTAGTTTCATTGCTTTGATGTATTCTCTGTGGTCTTTTTGAGAGCCGGGAGTACCACCACCTAAAATCTTTTGTGGGGTGTGGATATTTAAAGTGAGGAGATTTTTTCAAAGTCTCCTTCTCTGCTTCTAAATCAGTTTTTGAGTCTTGAATTAAATTGAAATTATTCTCTAATCACAACTATTTTAATACTCTAATGTTTCCATTCTCATGTTTGATTTTTATCTCTTAACAGAGTCATTCATCTTAGGTTTTTCACTAACCAATGTTATTTTTGGCTTTTTGTCAAACAGGTAGCATGCACAAGAATGTTTCTGGTGTGTATATGGCGTCAATTATAGCAACTTGTCAAAATACAAACAGATTACAATGTCTATGAGCAACAACAGATTGCATGCCAGGAAGAACACAACAGCAGATTATAATACCTACTGATGTTGTATTGCTTAATGTTTTGTTGCTCTTTAACTCCATACTGAATTTCGGTGGATGCCCATTTTGGTTGGGAGCTTGTAATGATTACAATGTCTAAGGAATGTAAATCTATAAAATCTCTTTACAATATGAATATGAGTTCTTTACTGCACTTGTTCGCAATGCTCTGTTATTTTTGACGACATCTTGAAATAAGAAAAAATGAATTGATTGACCAAAATGCTTATTTGCAAGAAATTCAATCACGACGAAATTTCTCATGGGCGCAGAATTTTCTCTACGATCAACTGTCGTCGTTGTTGGGGGCAAGAAAAACAGATGCACGACGGCTCTAGCTCGTCGGTAATGGGGCTGCACCTTTCTTGACGAACTGGAGCTCGTCGACGCTGCACCTCTCTTGACGAACTGGAGCTCGTCGATGCTGCTGGAACAAGGCCGACGGAGAGCTTTCATCGTCGACTCAGAGCTCTCTCCACGCGGCAGAGTCGACCACCCTTCGACGACCTTATTCCGTGGGGGCAAAGTTTTCGCGACGAGTTTTGGTGGTTTCAACTACGTAATTTGCCGTCGTTGAAGCCAACATTTGTTGTAGTGTTGTTCTACGACCTGGAGATGGAACTACTCTGGCCCGCTATCATGGGTTAGTGAACCATACATACAATAAGTTATGCCTTGTCTACGTAACATTATTTTTTGAGTAACATATACATTAACTTTCCTAAACAAAAAAAGTTCGTGTTAGCCTACTTACCCTGGCACTTCCCAAGTCATCCCAAAGCCGAAGAATTGTGGCCGGGGAAGAGATCAGGCCCGGCTGATTATCAACAAGATTTTCAGTTTCCTTTGTTATGCGCTGACCCAAAAGGAAGAATGTGTGAACTAGAAGTACATGTACCCCTGAACTAACAACTGCATTCTTTAAGTACTCTTCTGACTTTGGAGCGAGCCCAGAAGCAAACCACTGTGCCTCCACTAGAAAGGCATCGCACAAACTCGCCCACTGCAACAATCATGGAAGTGTCATTATTTTTTATGAATATATATGTCTATTTATGGTGTCATGGACAAGGAAATTTTGGACATAATCTGATATTGTTGCCGATAGTTACCGTCTTTCTTAGAGAGTCTATAGGATTCCATCCATGCTTCTGATATATCTTGTAGCTGATTTCATTAGTGGTTTCATAAAGAGCCCTAAAGCATATCTTCATGTATTCGGGTAGCTGATCAAGATCTGCAGAATCCCATCTGTATGCGCCGATTTGTGATCAATCATGGTTTACAAAAAACAAACAATTGATAATGCAATTATGTAGTATAGATGCATACTTGTTAATAGCCTCTGTAAACAGAGTGAGCTCCTCAAGGGTCCCATAGACATCGAAGATGTCGTCTATAAGATAGATGAACGACACGGGCTTTGTGAGCTCAACCCTTTCGTCTGACAAGTCTGGATCTGTAAGACAGGCCATGCAAACAGTGTACCACTTGAGTGGTTGGTCCCGGGCAAACTTTAGGTCCTTAGCTAAACCAAGATCTCTCCACCATCTAAAACATTAATTGAAGTTTAATATTAGATCGAAATAATCGAGACAATGAACGAGCAATTTCAAGTTACTATTAAACTTACTTGGAAATTTGTATAACTTCTTTTTGGTGCATGGATTGGACCATATTGAAATCCATTTTTGCCAGATGTTGTAACTCATTCAACCATCCATTTGTGCCAGCTGGGTTATTGCCGAAATACTTTTTGGCCATGAACCTTGCCAGGCTTTTGTGGTGAGGATGCCCCAAAGTATGATTAACAACGCTGACTTGATTGTCATCAAGATTTTTCTCTAGTGCCTTCAAAATCTGCTTACTAAAGTTTCCAGCTTCATTGAGTATGTCTTCACCATCTATTCTTAGCTGTGAAGCTTCGTATAAAGCCATCAATCCGTTAATGTTTTCACTCACTTCCTTGTTAAACTTTCCCAGTTCAGTGTCCTTGAAGTTGATAAATATATCTGTTCCAAACAATAAATGAATGAAATCATCATCGTCCACTTACAGTATCACTAACCATAACACTCAGAACGGAAAGAAATACCCACTGGCAGGCACATAGTAACCTTGTTGTCTCAGCAGTCGAAAGCGTAGGGCAACGTCATGAAGCTCATGACCACAGTCACCATAAGAAGTGTACTTTGCATATTGCTTACTTAAAATTGCTCCGATCTCTTCCTGTAAGTGGTAGTCAATGCCCAGGCGTTGGACAGCATCAATCATGCTTAAACTTTCGAATGGATCTTCTCCTGATTTCCTCAGCATGTTCCTGCATAGTTCCAATTTTTGTTTATGGATGGCTCCGAACTCTGCCTGCAAACAAAGTGAGTTAACTTCAGGAAATGTGAACTTCATGTTATAGGAAAGTATAAGAAGATGCAGATTGCAGACAGAAGGGGATGCAGAACTTACGGTGTCATGTTTAATTCCCAAGCTACGATGTTGTAAAGGGGTAGAAGCCAACGTGTGATCGTGAGCAATGCTCCAATGTGTTTGCGCACTAGGCAAAGATGTCAGGCTGAAGGGGTTTGAATTGGCAGTCCGTGGAATTTTTGCCGGAGTAATTGGGGGACTGGAGGAAGCAAAGAAAGCTTTAGTAAACAATGCCATGGAGATCAATGAGTATCACCAAGTGCATGTGAAGGGGGAAGGATTTGTTTCGGAAGTTTGTATTGTGGGAGGAATTCTTGATGCAATTTATAGGATGCCACAGGTTTGAAAAAAAAATCTGGGTTGGAAACGTCTGAGATCTCATGTCTAGACCACGTGGAGCACGCTTTCTCCAGCTTGTGTTATTTTTAGTTTATGGTTGTGTTGAAAAATTTTAGGTATTGGGTTTATATTGGAGCACGCTTTCATCATCAGAGTTGAGGTTTTGGACAACGGAACTTGGACAACGACCGACATAGATCTGCGTAAGTGTAGAATAAAATCAAAAAACAAAAAGCTGACGGTTGAAGAGCTTTTATGGAACGGCCAAAATGAATAGAATCAGAAAACACATGGGAAAGAGGCAGGAACGAGACAACCTGTCAGCAAGACAAATCAATACGACGAACACATGCTGGGGTCGTGTATTGTCGTTCATGTATTACGCGCTTGCCCGCTTCAATACCCTAGGTATTGCTGTTACAGAGGAGTCTTGTACTACGCAAGCATATTATAATTACAGATGGATTATTTTTAAAAGTTAAAAATGAATTTAGAAGTTATTTTGGCTTTGTAATTCACCCACCGTTGCCAACTTCTTATGTTGTGTTTGTGTTGTAATATTTTTGGTACGAGAATATGTGTTGGTATTGGGTTTAGTGAAAAGGTGAAGAGAGAGGTAATTTTTTATATTTTTTGATGGGAGAAAGAGAGATTATATTGTAATATTTTATTGTGAGTTTGTGAAACTTTTGTGAAATTTTTTGTGCAAAAGCACCTAGCATAGAGTCCCTCCAATGGTAAACGAGTACTGTGAGGTCAACTTTAATAGGCAAGATTGAGTCGACTCATGACTTGGGATTAGACGTCTGCCTATGCAATGTACAACGCTAGACATGCATCCGAAGTTTAGCCGCCCACATGGTTTGTTTTTTTGTTTTTTATTTAGATGCTACATGGTATTTAGGTATGAACCATTTCTTTTTCTTTGGCAGGTACCCAACCGCACAAGACATGGATTCATTATACGGATTCTTCTTGCCAAAAAGAAAAAAATAAAAGAAAAAAGTTATTATACATATGTTTGCAAATCAAAATTTTAGAAATTAGTAGAAAAGTGAAGTGATATAATTTAAGTGAATTTTTTATATTTATTATAATAGAAAATATTGATTTAATTAGAAAATATATTATTTTATAATTATTTTATTTTATTAAAAATTAGATGGATTGACACTCACACATCACCATAGATCAATGTCACGGACTGACCAGTGGTGGTAGAGAGGAGTGCGGAAAAGTGCCAGGTGTGGCACAGGTGATTTGGGATCTAGGAGGTTGGGGAAGGAGACTTCGGAGGTTTCGAGAAGACGCAGGTTGCCAGGTGCACAAGAGGTGTAGTCATACCAAGTGGACCGAAGGCTTTGCCAGGGACTGGGCTTCAGGCTTGGGCTGCGGTCTTTTCCTTTAAGTTGTTATGTTCATTTCTATAAGTGGGTCGAGTGGGCCTCTGGTTAGTCCCGCCCGTGTGTTGGAATTCCAGTCCAGCCCATGCGTTGGAATTCTGTGAATCACGGAATTCTATTAGATTGTTTGCCGAATTTTGTTAGGAGGATTCGGGGGATAAGTGGGAAAAAATGCTCTCAAGCAAGGTATTGATGAACCTGGTATTGTTTCTCTTATTTTCTCTTGTGGAGGTCGTCATCCTCGAAATTAGCTTCGTTTATCAATTTACCGTGCAATACATTACTACATTTTTCATTCTCTTTCTCTAGAAAACCAAATACACAATCTATTATTACAATCGGGTGCATTACAATCAATAGAAAATGGCAAGAGAGCATGGTCGGTGGTCCGCTCTCCCAGCGTGCGAGCTCACCTTATCTTGCTATGGAACACGAAATCAACCAGATCACAAAAGTACCTTCTAAGATTCTATAAAACATGAGGCTACGAAAATTCCATACAAAAGTAGAGTTCAGAGTGTCATCGTGTGTGAGATGATGCTCATTAGCTCAAGCGCAGGTAAAAGTTTTGGGTCTCGATAGAAGATTAGAAATATAACAACTTTACAATCAAATATGAAAGTGTTAAAAAATATAATTTTATAATAAGTAAATATTTTTTCTCAACTTAATAAAGTATTTGGGTATAAAATTTTGTAATGGTGTTAAAAATGAGGTGTATTGAAATTGATGAATGAGTGATAAAAATATAAAAAAAATTCAGTGGATATGATAAAGTACAATTTTACAAACTCAAACTCTGTGTAAATGTTTAAGATAAGTGACGATTTAGCATGATATTAAAATAATGATCCTAATTCGAACCATATATTCGATTTACATCTCATTTAGAACTGTGATCAAATTATTTTCTTAGATTCACCTGCTATCTAGACTTATGTAACTCCATCCACAGAAAATCCCTAAGAATTTTCTTAATAATTACTGGTGACATGTCCCATGTTCCTCGTCAACATTTACATAGTGTTTGTGAAGTTAAAATTTTACTCTAAAATTTTAACATCATTACATTCTCATTCTCTCTCCTTCTTTTTTCTCTAACTTTTTTACTAACTTTTTTACTTTTTACCAATTTTTTCACTTACTTTTTTATTATCACTTCTGACTTTTTATCTAAATTTTTTTTTTACACTTTTTACTAACTTTTTCATTCTCTTTTCACTTTTTCACGAAACCTCAAATTTTACCGTAAAATTTGATCATACCTGGGCTGTCTTTTTTTAACTGTCAACAATCTTTTTGTTTGTTTTGGGACACTGGCTGCCATCCGCCAGTACACGTACGTATTGGTCATAATAGCGGGAGAGTCGTATTCGAGGAATTCCTCACACCACACGTACAAAATAGGACCCACGTGGTGGCCCCTGCCCGCCACTAGCTGCCATCCGCCAGTACACGTACGTATTGGTCATAATGGCGGGAGAGTCGTATCAAGGAACTCCTTCACACCACACGTACAAAATAGGACCCAGGTAGGTTAACAAAAAGTTAAAATACATCAGAATAATTAATTATGGTATGGGCCTGATCCCCTTAAGTTGATGTTGTTTTGTTAGTTTTTCGTAGTTTTTGTTGTTCTGGTTGTTTTCGTTGGTTTGTTGTTGCTCTACTTAACGCTGATTTTATTTAATGTTACTGGTTTGCGGAAAGAAAAATTAATTATGGTATTATTAATTAATTAATTTATATATGTTTTGGGTGGAGGAGGCCAACTTTGGACCTCCAGGAGATGTGGACAGTTGTGTTAAACGATACTCCAACCACATTCTTGTCTAATATATCTTACTAGACTTGATATGATTAAATGGATCCACAAATTTAATGGAGTTTTTTCAGTTAGCAGTGTCATAGAGCTGATTATGTTAGGAAAAAGTGAAGTGGGATCGTGGAAATTGGTGTGAGGGCAAATGTATTATCCCGCATCATGCATTTATTTTTTGGTGTGGGGTTAGGAGGAAATTGTCTTTCATGAATAGGCTTACTACCACTAAGTGTTGTACACTCTAATGTTTTTTTTTATGCAAAGCTTGATATGAATGTTAAACGTGGCAAATTAAATAGCTCCATTGCGGAGCAATAGGGCAAAAAAAGACGTAACTGGGGTGACGTCATTCTCGTGTAGTGTGTGGGCAAGAAAGACGTAAATGTACTTTAGCATAAATGCAACTGGGGATGGATTGACGTGTTATAATATTAACAATCTAATCGTTAGATTCCAAAAAAATCCCACGCCGCAAAATGCTCTTAGCAGGTGAGCATGCATCTTCTCCGAACGAACTGGCTGGCCCTACTTAGAAAAAAAAAAAAAAAAAGAACTAGCTGGCCCTAGCGACAGTATGGGCAGGGGCAGGGGCGGAGCCGAGTTATAAAAATGGAGGCTATTTAGTTTTTTTTAATTAATAAATTTAAAATTAAACCATAAATTTATTTCTTGCATTCTTAAACATAAAATTATTAATTAAATTTTTATATTCAAATTTGGCAAATAAATCATTTTTATAGATAAAATTGTTAAGCCTTTAATCTATCTTGAGACATAGAGAAATATTTTGAGAAGCTTTAGTTAATAATAAAATAGATAGTTGTGGTGTTAAGTTTTAGAAGAAAAAATTGTGGGAAATGTTCCTATTATTTAGAAAACGTTATGAGAATTTAATTTTTGAGAACTTGAGTTAATTAACAATAAGTAGATAGTTGCGGGGCTAGATTTTAGGAGAATATTTATTTATTTTAGAACTTGAGTTAATTAGCACCACCTTTTTGTTAAGAGGACGAAATGTAAATTCGGTTGCAATAAAATAGACTATTTGGGGCATCTGATTTCTGCCCAAGGTGTAAGAGCAGATCCATCCAAGCTGCAAGCCATGCTTGAATGACCACTTCCTAAGTCCCTTAAGACCTTCAGAGAGTTCCTCGGTCTGACGGGGTATTACCGAAAAGTTATCAAGGAGTATGGGATGCTAGCTGCCCCTCTAACCCATTTATTGAAAAAGAATGGGTTTCATTGGAATGAGGAGGCCCACACGGCTTTCTCTCAGCTGAAACAAGTCATGACAAATCATCCAATTTTAGCCTTACCGAATTTTACAAAACCATTCGTGATTGAAATATGATGCTTCCGGCAGTGGAATGAGACTGTTTTAATGCAAGGTCGACCATTTGCATTTTTCAGCAAGGCATTGAAGGGGAGAATGCTTGCTATGTCGACATACGAAAGAGAACTCCTAGCCTTGGTCAGTGCCATTAGAAAGTGGAGGTCATACCGTAAAGGGTAGACCTTTAAGGTTCGCACTAATCAATAAAGTTTGAAACATTTGTTTGAGCAGAAGGTGGAAACCCTTTACAACAAAAGTGGGTAACTATGCTTTTGAGATATGACTTTTTAGTACAGTACAAGCATGAGAGTGACAATAAGGTCGCTGATGCCTTATCCCTAAAATATGAAGAATTAGAAGATGTTGAACAAGGGGAGCTGAAGGTGATTTCATTCCCCATTGCTACTTGGTTGAATGATGTGAGGGAAATCTATTTGACCGACACTTATCTACAAGACCTCCTAACTCGATTTCAGGAGGGAAAACTGGATCCCCTCAATACAAAATGGTGAATAGCTTGCTTATATTGATGATTGGGCTCTTAAGGAGAAGATACTACATTTGGTTCATGATAGCCCACTGGGGGACACGCTGGGTAGAAAGATCCTATCAAATAGCTAAAAGAGATTTCTATTGGCAAGGGATGAAACAGGACATCAGAACATATATCAAACAGTGTTCAATTTTTCTGCAAAATAAGTATGAAAATGTGTTGCCCGCAGGCCTACTACAACCTCTATCCATCCCTCAGAAAACCTTGGACCAACATTTTCATGGATTTCATAGACGAATTGCCGAAATCACAAGGTTATAGTGTGATCTATGTGATTGTGGATCGGCTAACCAAGTACAGTCATTTTCTACCACTCAAGCACCCCTACACATCCAAGATAGTGGCTTAGACATTCATGCAAAATATCTTCAAACTCCATGGTTTTCCTGAAACTATAATCTCAAATAGAGATCCAATTTTTGCTAGTAGTTTCTGGCAAGAACTGTTTAAAATGCAAGATGTAAAGCTCAACCTTAGCACTTCCTACCACCCCCAAACCGATGGACAAACAGAGACAATCAACAAATGCATTGAAGGCTATTTACGATGCATGATTGGAGACAAACCAAAAGCATGGGTGGATTGGTTAGCACTGGCCAAATGGAACCATAACACAAGCATCAATTTTCCACAAAGTTGACACCTTTTGAGGCGGTGTACAGGTACTTACCTCCCCGATTCCCTATTTTGGTGAACCGGGCACCACAGCTGTTGCAGTAGTGGATGAAACTCTTCACACCCGTGAGGTCTTCATGTCGCTGCTCCGGGAGAACCTCCAAAAATCACAGAACATGATGAAAGAATACACAGATTTGAAAATAAGTGAGAGAGAGTTCAAATAGGGTGATCTTGTTTACCTTCGGTTGAATCTGTATAGGCAAATGTCGGTGAAACAACGTCACAATCTCAAGCTGTCCCCATGGTACTATGACCCTTTTTCGGTGCTCCAACGTGTCGGATTTGTCGCCTACTGCCTAGAATTGCCGCCAGGATCGTCGATACACCCTGTATTTCACGTTTCACAGCTCAAGCTCCATATAGGCAGTCGGGAGTCGCCTCTGGCCACACTGACACCCACGGATTCGCAATACATCCTGAGCCACTTGCGATGCTTGATCGCCGCCTCGCCAAATCTGGTTCCCAAGCCGTGACTGAACTGCTGATTCAATGGCATGGACAAAGATGACGCCACCTGAGAGAAACTTTTCCAACTCTAACGTGATTTCCCTCACCTTGTGGGCAAGGTGTTTTAAAGGGAGAGTATTGTTACAGTTTGAGGGTGATTAGGGCTATAAAGATTGAATCTTGCGTAGGTGGGCATTTGGGAAGGATGAAGTCGAACCTGTGAGAGTACAAGGGAGGTTAGCCACCTCGAATTGGCTTATATGTATTTCCATTTCCATTAAAGTTTAATAGCAGTGAAGTTGAGTTACATACAAGAACTCCGAAGCACTTTAATTGGAATCTAGTTACATACAAGAAATTTGTAACATATACAGCTCGCATGAGTTGCTGATCTGAAGATCCATAAAGATATAGGAACAAAAAAAAAGTTTCCTTCTAAAAGTCAAATGGTATTTAAAAGAAGTGTCACGTTAGAGGTGTTTTTTTTGTATGGTCGGGCGAGAAGAGTGATTAATATATATATATATATATATTAACTAAATGATGAAACTATCCAAAGGAAAATATAAAATATAATGATCTTAGGACACATGTTTAACCTTATAATTTAAAATGCTACGTTCGACGTTGTATTACTTAGATAAACTATTTCAACGATGTATTCATCTGTCATGAGATCTTAATTGGCACAGCCGCACAAGACCCCGGCCACTTTAAATGAATATCCTGAAGATTTTAATTACAATAGTACTCTGGTCCCCAAAAAGAAAAACATGGCCCTTTTTAACTAAAACTACGTATTATAAAGTAATTTCATAAGAATGAAATGATGTAGCACATTGCTAGACCAGCTTAATTACATTAGTCTATAAAAAGACATATATAGCCGCGTACAGAGTAATTAATAGTCAAAAACTTGAGTTGTACACGAAGGATATTACCCTAGCTACAGAGACAGGCTTTCATAAAGCACAGATTTTACGTGCTCTTCCAATGTGGGAAGGCCCTGATTGTCGTCATAACCATACAACAATGGAACCATTCTTGCAATATTAAGAGACGCCTTAGTGAATGTTGCTGGATATGGACTTGGAGAGAGGCACTCCTTGTTTAGGCGTTTCCATGCATCTGAAATCATATCGACTACCTTCTGCCGTGCCTCTTGGATGGAAGCACCCTGGTGTTCCTTCATGTAGCACTCTATGTACGATCCGTCGTGCCCATCTTGGCTCTCATCCTGCGTTGACGTTTCAAATGTTTTTGAGGAAACTAATTAACCTATTATAAGTTGCATGTCCAACAGTCGAAGCAATACGAATCAAGGCTGAGCAACAGGTTGAATATCTTTCAGATATGGTCACAGCGGATATATACCATTTTCTTTGTTCCAACTATAAGCTGCAACCGTTGTTGAGTATATACTTCCCGACACTTGAAAATATTAATAATCCTTTTCATGTATATATATGCGTTCAAATATGTGGCAAATGGGTGTATGAATTTTTAGTTTTTCATGATTTATAACATTGTTTGTAATCCAACTTTAGGTCGGAAAAGACATGTCGATTCCCTTTTCTTATGAATTGACAAGTCAATGAGCCATGACAACTAAAGGGTTGTTCGTTTAACAAAAATCCTCAATTGAAAAGTCAATGAGCCATGACAACTAAGGGGTTGTTCGTTTAACAAAAAAATCCTCGGCTCGTTTAACAAAAATCCTCAATTGACAAGTCAATGAGCCATGACAACTAAAGAGTTGTTCGTTTAACAAAAAATCTTCAGGATTTTTTGAATTCTCACAATATAAAATTCATACAAACAAATATTATTTTTAACCTCACGTAAAAATAACTACAACACGCATATCAATAACGTTAATATCACGTAAAAATTCTCAAAACACAAAAAATCCTCACAAAACTCCTAACCGAACAACCTCTGACTGTCACAAATGATGCCTTAATTTGTTTTAAAAAAAAAACCAACAAATACTCAAGTTCCCTGTGGTGGGCAGCAGCTAATTCCGCACCTTTATTCCCGATAGAATTTTTTGCTAGACCCTTGTTTTTGTGGCTAGCATGCATTCTGGATGGCACAATTGCCAAAGTAGACGAGTACTATCCGACCAGTACTCTTTCGGCTTTTTTGTCGAAGCGTAGTCCTCTATGGCCACCTATTTGTAAATGATGATGATGATTCTATACGGATCCAAACAGATTTGTTTTTTAGTTAAAAAAAAAAAGTAACTTGTGCTACGATCAATCTTTAACGCGTTAAAGCTGAAAATTAAAATTGACTTCAGAGAACATATTCTGATTTTCCTATCGAAAACTTCAGTCTTATGAATATAATATATGATCTGTTCTCTTATGAAACCAAAAACAAAGAAGAAGATGTTTTTGTTTAACGTTCAAAAGCATATAGGTGAACTTCGTACTAATTGTAAATTAACTTACCCTAGCACTGCCCAAGTCATCCCAAAGACGAAGAATTGTGGCTGGGGAAGATATAATGCCGGGCATGCTATAAACAAGATCTTCAGTTTGCTCGGTTATACGCTGACCCAAAAGAAAGAAAGTGTGGATCAGCACCACATGTACCCCTGAACTAACTACTGCATTCTTCAGATATTCTTCCGACTTCGGTGAGTGCCCAGAAGCAAACCATTGTGCCTCCACTAGAAACGCGTTGCACAAACTCGCCCACTGCAACATCATGGAGGTGTCATTCAAGTTTGTAATTCCTTGAGTATCGAAATTTACTTATATTGGAGAAGGATTATTAGGTAGTTGGTTTTGCCATTGACACTTACCGACATTCGAATAGACTCTATTGGGTTCCACCCATGCTTTTGCCATATCCAGTGGCTAATTTCGTTAGTGGTGTCATAAAGAGCCTTGAAGCATATCTTCATGCATTCGGGTAATGGCTCAAGAGCTGCAAAATCCCATCTGCGTGCGACAATTTATTAATACATAGTACTCGAGGGGGAAAGATCGAGAAAATTATATACTGCACCGGTGCAGATGCATACTTGTTGACAGCTTCTGTGAAGAGGGTGAGTTCACCCAGCTTCCCGTAAACATCGAAAATGTCGTCTATTACGTAGACAAGCGAGATGGGTTTTGTGAGCTTAACCCTTTCGTCTGACAAGTCTGGATCTATGAGACTAACCATTGAGCAAATGTACCATTTGAGGGGTTGGTCCCTAGAAAACTTCAGCTTCTCAGCCAAACCAAGATCTCTCCACCATCTAAGATGTAAAGAAATATGTCATTAGCTAGGAGGACTAATATTAATTCTTGGCAATGATAACGGAACATATATAGTCAAGTTATTATGTAACTTACTTCGAAATTTTAGCTATTTCCTTTTGGTGCATGGATTGGACCACATTGAAATCTATTTTTGCTAGTTGCTGCAAACCATTAAACCATCCATTTGTGCCTGGGTAATCGCCAAAAAAGCTTTTGACCATGAACCTTGCCACGCTTTTTTGATAAGGATGCCCTAAAGTATTCCCAACAACTTTGACTTGGTTATAATCAAGATGTCGCTTCCAGGCATTCAGAAGTTGCTCACTAAAAATCCCAGCTTGGTCAAGAATGTCTTCTCCTTCTATGCTCAGATGCGAAGCTTCATGTAAAGCCATCAATCCGTTAATGTCCTCACTCAGTTCATTTTTGAAATTTCCCTCCTCGTCCTTGAAGTTTTCAAATATATCTGTAGCAATCAATAAGTACGTACGTCAAAATGTCTTCGATTTTAATATAAACTAACGCACAACAACGGGGTATTTAGCTATAGAATTCGGGAAGTAAGGCTGACCTGCGGGTACATAGTATCCCTGTTGTCTCAACAGTCGAAAGCGCAGAGCAGCTTCATGAAGCTCGTGACCGCAGTCACCATGAGCGACGTATGCTTCATACTGCCTTCGTAAAATTGTTTCAATCTCTTCCTGGAAATAACAGTCAATGCACAGGCGTTGGAGAGTATCAACAACTTTTAAAATTTCAAATGGATCTCCTACAACTTTTCGAAGCACGTTCCTGAATATTTCCAATTTTTTTGCTTGTGGGAAGGTAAAAGCGCCCTGCAGATCACAAGCATTTTTAGAAATCGGAAACTTCAAGTTCCCAAAAATGAACAACAAACACGAGATGCAGAGGAAAGGTGACACAAAACTGACTGTATCATTCTCAGTTCCGTATTTCTCATGTTGGAAGGCGGTCGAAGTCAAGGTGTCATCTTGGACAATACTCCAATATTGTTGAGCACTACGCACAGAGGACTGGGTGAAGGAGTTTGAACTGGCAGTTTTTGAAATTTTATGCGAAGCAATTGGAGGGTTGGAGAAAGCACAGAAGGGTTCGGTAAACAATGCCATATATGAAGGATATCACTGATTAAGTGAGTGCGGGAGAAATAGGCAAGGGGATATTTCTTCTGGCAGTTTGATGGTCTAAACTCAAGGAATTTGTCATCTAATTTATAGGACGCTATGCCATGGTTGGGAAAGTGAACATGTTGTACTGTTTCGAAAACGTTTCTGAAGAACCACGCACGTGTATAACGTTTACTAAGCTCGACATACAGCTTGCAGATTCGGCATCGAGTGTGAATGAAAAGTTTCTGATTTGAGATAAAATCAAATTCATCTAATTCTTATCTCCATTTTGAAAAGACAAAAATAAACTGTTTCCTCGTATTGGTCTATTCTACCAATATTGTATTTTTCAACAGGTGACGTTAGAGCATATATTCCTTGCGAGAAAAGTTCAGAGACTACATTGCGATGTTGCTAATTCAGTCACCAGATATATATGGGCAAGAACAGCGAGATATACAGCGGAAACGACGTCGTTGTTATCTTCATCTTCAAGAGTTGGAATTGGGCATGGCATTGAGCCAACTACCAATATTATCCACCATTCGGATCGTCCCAAACCTACAATTTGGAAAGTCAAGGCCGTTTGCACAGAAACTTAAAAATAATTACGAGGTGTTATAAATAATATCATAAACACTGATAGAATGCTTGAATTTAGTCTCGCATTGGAAATAACTTATTTCAACTTCTTCACCTTAATTACCCTTGATAGAAGTTGTTGAATTATATTAATGTGTAAAAATAATAATATTGATTATTTAAACATTCTTTTAAAAGTAATATTAAAATTATAATTTTAAAAAATTTAATTTATATTCTTAAAATTTTACTAAAACCAACCTGCCCTTAATTTCCGACGAGTTTCCTCGGTCCATGGAGCAACCCCTTCCTATGTGGGATTGGATTCGGTGATAAGTCACTGTGTGTTAAGGGAGGAAAGGGAGGGCTGAGATTTAAAAATCTAAGCTCCGACGCTCACGATATGGACACCTCATTTAATGAGGTGGGAGGGGAAATGAAGCCACAAAATTTGGCTTGGCTAGACACAGTCGGCTAAAGATACTTTTTTCTTTCGATTCTTTCCTAACATATCTTCCGCAACACGTCTTCTTTCCATTTTCCCTGCTATCTTCTGCAACAATCCGTGGGTTTATGGTGTGAAGGGCTTCTTTGATGCAGACTTTTTCTATGGTGCGCCATGCCTTTTCTTGTTCACAAACCAGAATGAGCCTTTGTACAAACTCGCTGGACATTCGGTAATCTTTGCTTAGGCTTTGGTTTTGTTTTTTTTTTGTTTTTGTCCTTTTCTCGCTGGACTTTCGGTAATCTTTGCTTTGGCTTTGGTTTTGTTCTTTTGTTTTTTTATTTTTTATTTTTTTTGTCCTTTTCCTTAGGCTTGATCTTTATTATGTCAATGATCAAAGTGTTTTGGTGCAACGTCTCTCTCTTATTATTCTTACTGGCGCAATTTTAGCATACAGAGTACAAATCCAAATTGAGAATAGTTAACGATCATTTATATGAAACCAAAAAAAGAGAGCAATATCTCTTTATATGAAACCAAAAAAAGAGAGCAATATCTCTTTACTTCTTCTGAGTCTCACGTGATTAAAATAATTAACTACATCTTATTGTCTTGCATTTGTTTTAGCTTCTATGGTTTATTTTCTCCAGGTCTATGGTGTGAAAAGTGAAGAACAAAAAGACAAATCCAAATTGAGAATAGTGCTCAAAATATTGGTATGTGCATATTTGTTTTTCCCATGAAAATTATACCTTAATGCATAAATATTTCAAGATAATACATATGACAATGTTTGCTCTTCAGCTTCCATTGTATGTTAGACACAACTAGTATATTTGCAGACACTAATCAGCTCAACGGACTTTGAACACATACTAATACTTAAGACCACCCGCTTTCATAGAAGCAATTTGTCAAATTTAGTAATTTAAAATACAAATAATAAAATAAATTTAGATGATTCTTTCTATGCTTGTGGTAATGCTTGTTGTAACATTTGTGTCTTTTGCTAACTAGGGCTACTGAAATTTTATAGGTTGATAAATGGCGGAGCTATCAAGCATTAATCTAAATATAGATAGGCGAGGGTCTAGTAGTACCTCAAACCCGGAAGGTTTGTCAATTTTTTTTGCCATATGTATTTATGAATTAGATAGATTTTCATTGACTTCATTTGTATGGTTGGATTATGTAGGTGAAATAGTTCGGGCAGACACCGGGAAATCTGTAAATATTTGGAGCTTAGAGTTTAGAGATGAGGAGCACGCTTACGATTGGTACAACCGTTACGCAATTAGCATTGGATTTAGCATTCGGAAGTCCAGTGGGTTCAAGAATAAAGAAAAAGGATATTATACAGTTAGAACATTTGTGTGTAGCAAAGAAGGGTTGAGAAGAGAGAAACAACAAGCAGTGCCTTTGAAGAAGAAACGGCGGAATACTAGGTGCGAGTGTCTTGCAAGTTTCACCATCCAACGACAATCAAATGGAATGTATTACACATTTGATTGGTACCCACGGCATAATCACGAATTGGCTACACCATCGAAAGTCCACTTACTTCGTTCCCATAGGCGAATAAATGAATTACAACGTCTTCAGTGCAACGATGCAGACAGAACAGGCATTCGCCCGAAGCTAGCACATGATTTGATGGCGGCCCAGGCTGGGGGAAGAGAGCACTTGGGATTCACTCAAATGGACTTGAAAAATTATTTAAGTAGTAAAAGAAGTAAATCAATGGATGGTGGAGTAGCAGGTGCACTTATTAATTGGTTTGGTGATCAGCAACGAAAAAAATTCTCAATTCTTCTTCAGAGTTATGTTAGATGACGATGAGCATATAACTAATATATTCTGGTCTGACCACGACATGCAGAATGACTACGCACTTTTTGGGGACTTTGTGTCATTCGATACCACTTACAGGACAAATCATGAGCACAAGCCATTAGGGGCATTTCTAGGGGTGAATCATCACAGGGAGCAAGTAGTGTTTGGGGCATGTCTATTATTTGATGAGACAGCTAATTCATTCAAATGGTTGTTTGAGACCTTCATTGAGTGTATGGAAGGGAAGGAACCCCAATCGCTTTTCACGGACCAAGATGCTGGTATGCTTGCTGCAATCCCTATCTCCTTGCCAAACACACATCACTTTCTTTGCGTATGACATATTAATCAGAATGCACTAAAAAATCTTGGATCACTATTCGGGAACAAGGACTTTAAAAAAGATTGGAATATGCTCCTTTTCGATGGTGATATAGATGACTTTGACCTTGCTTGGTCTAAGATGATTGAAGATCATGGCCTTCAAGACAATGAGTGGTTGCAAAGAATCTATGAGAAGCGTGAGAAGTGGGCCCCAACACATGTACGAAATGTTTTCTGCGCAGGTAAGAGGACTACACAGTTGAGTGAAAGTTTTAACTCGAGATTGCGCAGGTACTTGAAGACGGTGATGAATATGAGCCGATTTTTTCAACACTTTCAGCAGGCAATTGATGACATGCGATACAAGGAGCTGAAATCAAATTTTAATATGCAGGATAAATTGCCTCTTATAAGGACCAATGACCCGCTTTGTATTCACGCATCAAAAGTTTACACTCCAAATGTTTTTGATCTTTTTATGGAACAGACAGATAAGATTTATTGCATAACACTTGATTGTAGGAGGGAGAGTAATGGATCAGAAGAGGTTGAACTACATTCCTGCAGCCCCGACCCAACCCATAACTGTGTGACAGCGAAACGACAAGTAATTACTACTATTAACGGTTTTCATCAATGTAGCTGCAAATACTTTAACTTTGTTGGTGTCATTTGTTGCCACATCATATGGCTTCTGAAACAAGGGAGAGTTTGCTGGAGAATCTCAGATGAGTATATTCTAAGTAGGTGGACAAAGGAGGCAAGATTGAGAGCTGCGCCAGATTCCACATCAAACATAATGATTGATCCAGAATTGGAGAGGGTAATCAACCGCAAGACGTATATGAACCTCTATGCTTCTACTATTTGGAAATATGGGAATCATCCGGAATCATGGAAGATCCTCCAGCGTCATCACACTATACTAGCTAATGATCTTGCTCAGTTACCGCTCACCATAGAGTTAGTTGACTCTGACAAAACAACAGATGTTACAAGAGCAGATGCAGCTGTAGCCATTGTTGCAAAGGGGTTCAAGACACGGGAACCGAAGCATCGAGGCAACAAGCGATTAAAGAGTGGGCTTGAACTCAGGAAAAAGTCAAGGGTTGGTCAAAAGAGTAGTGCTGCTACAGGGTCCCAACCAGTTGCTCGCCACTTGCAGTTAGAGGATGACTCAGAGGTACCTACTCATACATTTTGCTTTGATTTCATCTTACATACCCATGCTGAAATATATATTTTTTAATTTCTTCCCAGGTATCAAGCGATGATGAGCATTCCCAATGTGGACGATATAGAAGCCTAGATGACTTCTAGGCTCATCAGTTGTATTGGGTCTACTTTTTGAAAATATTTGATTTTTTGTATGCAATGGTGTTGGATTGTATGTAGAAAATCTGGAATCTTTTGAGTTTATTGGCTAATGAGACTTTCTTGTTATTATGTATCTTTTGCATATTCACTATTGGAGATTAATTTTGTTAAGTGGTGTTGTATTGTATGTAAATAATTTGGCATCTGTTGCATATTACTCATTATAGACTTTCAGGTGGTCATTCATGTTATTAATATAGAAATTGTTTGATGCATCATTTTGGAGTGTATTTCTATCTTTATCTGCTGCCAGTAATTTAGAATTAAAAACATTATACAGGGTCTTTCAATTACTTCAGAGGCTTGTGGCATAAGCTTGGCAGATATGATGTTGATGCATTCGTAGCACACTCTTGGTACAGAGGTCGTATCAGATTTGTTGGATTGTAGCTGAGGATGACGAGTGGGAGACAAATGAAAACCATTTCACTTATATGGAATTGCTCATATTGCGATTTCAGCATGTTTGGAATTGCATAAACCCTTTCACTTATATGGAATTGCATCTATTGCTTTTTCACAAGCATTTTGAAGATCTGGAGCTGATCATGGAGAAAGAACATGCTGAAATGGAAGAACTAGAAGATTCTCTTTTAGTGGAGCGCATTGGAGTCTTACTCAAGACAGTTAATGCCGGTATCTCTAGATGGAGGGATCACTCTGTTGTAAAATCCTAGGAATTTTAGTATGTTTAGATGGAATTTTAAATTCATATCATCCTGGAGGAGAAAAATGAGATGCGAGGTGCATCTCAAGCATTTCAATTTATGCTTTTATGTTTAGTTCCAAGCAGAAATGTCTGTACTACCACTTGCAGGTCAGTTTACGATTTTTATTTTTTTAAGCATTTCAGCTTACAAATAGGTCTGATGAACATTGATCTCTGTACCAGTAATCTGCTATAACCGCTTCAGAAATGTACCTAGCCCAAAGTGCCCTTGTGTCTTCAATCCTTGTATCAAATCAGAATTATGTTGTAAAATTGTGAAACGTATCTTGAACACAAGAAACTAATTGTCTAGTTTCAGAACAATAGTTAAATACAATTCAAAGAATTAATTGCACATTTTAGAATGTTCGCAGTATGAAAAACAGGGGAAAAAATCTATCACATGAAACCAAAAAAATTGAATAGCCAATCACACACTGCAGCTTTCCACTCTTCCCTGCAACCTTTTGCTCCGCCCACCATCTTCCTGCAGTGTGGTCTTCCCTGCACCTTCTGCAACATTACATCCCCAAAAGCTAAGAAGGAACAATGGAAATCTTTGCTCATATAAAGAGATATTGCTCATATTCACAGTAAAATGATCGATAACCCGATAAAAATAAAAGAAAAGAATGAAGAAAGAGAGAGACGTTGCACCAAAACACTTTGATCATTGACATAATAAAGATCAAGCCTAAGGAAAAGGACAAAAAAATAAAAAATAAAAAAACAAAAGAACAAAACCAAAGCCTAAGCAAAGCAGTGCCTTTGAGCAATAACCCACGGCTTGTTGGAGAAGATAGCAGGGAAAATGGAAAGAAGACGTGTTGCGGAAGATATGTTAGGAAAGAATCGAAAGAAAAAAATATCTTTAGCCGACTGTGTCTAGCCAAGCCAAATTTTGTGGCTTCATTTCCCCTCCCACCTCATTAAATGAGGTGTCCATATCGTGAGCGTCGGAACTGAGATTTTTAAATCTCAGCCCTCCCTTTCCACCCTTAACACACAGTGACTTATCATCGAATCCGATCCCTTCCTATGTTGACCACATAATTCAGAGTGGGCCTCCAACTCTCTTACTCCTCAAACGCAACTCTTGAAACCGTCAGATACCCATTTGTCTCATCGTGTGCTTCCTGCCTGCTGGTACTGAAATTTCACTGTCAGACTAGACTACCCACCTGACAAACAAATTACTCAAGTCCTCCTCATTCTTTACTAACGCGTCCTTTTAAAAGCATATTTCCATACCCTTCATTGGATCGGTATACTGCAGAGCAATTCCCAAGAGGGAGAGAAGTGAGTCCCACCTTGGATCCACACTTACCCGGGTAAAGGAATAATGTTCGAGCATATTTGAGTCTCAAGCGGTCCCACCTTTCTATCTCACTCTCTCTCATCAATTGCGTGACCGAATTGCAAAGGATCTTCGTCCCCTTCATTCATTAGTCCGTCCAATCAATTATTGAATTATAAGACTTAACGTACGTGTATCACGATATCTTCAGATTTTTCTTCATATATTTATAGTGTGATGCAGACAGGGAATCTTAGCCAAAATTATTTTAGGGATATTTACATATTGTCCCCCTTATCTTTGGAGATATTTACAAATTGCACCCGATGTTTGAAGGAGTCCGTCTAAATTGACGGAAAATTTAGATACAAGGTCAAAATTAAAAAAATGCATAAGTTAAAAGGTCCAATGTCTCAAAATAATACATTGGGGTATAAAGTGTAAATAAACCCAAAGATAAGGGGGCAAAGTGTATTTGACCCTAAATATAATTAACTCAAAATTTTATCAATAAATTTTAATTCCTATTTTTTTAAAATAATAATACTTCAAAAGCATCTATTTCTATCTTGTATAATCATTTCTTTTTATCATAATAAATATAAAAAATGTACTCAAATCTATATGACGCAAGAAAAATTAAATAAATTAGTCATATTATCATTTGAAACTGATATATTAACAAATCTAGAATATAAAACTTTAATAAGTAATTTTGTATCTCAAAAAGCTAGAATAATAAGTTTTAACTATATTTTATTTTTTAAAATATATTATTTTATAAATTATTATAAAATGTCTCATTTGAAATTTTGTTTAATGCCTCAACCCAAATTAAAAGCTTTCCTTGGGCCCTCCAAGATTGATCTTGAAGGCTTACCCTCTTTTTTTTTTAACTTTTTTCTAATCTTTGTTGGGTTTATGAGATATCCTCCTTAGTTTTTTTTTACTCAATTATCTTTTCATTTGCTTTATTTTCAATAAGAATAACAGGAAAAAAAAACTTTTTCTTACTAACAGTACCCCCATGAAATTCACAAGCGTCGTACCTATTGCGATGTGAAGCATGAAAGAAACCATCTCGTCTCCTCTGAAAAAGTCGATAGATAATAATTGAAGGGGGAGATCATATCCGAATATCACCATAATAAGTACGTCCGTAGACTGACGTTTTGTTTCTTCAGGTAGTTTCTCAAATTATTTTTTATACCTCAAGATAGATTAAAAGTTTAACAATTTTATCAATGAAAATGATTTATTGGTTAAACTTGAATACAAAAGTTTAATTAATAATTTTACATAAAAAAGTAAGAAGTAAATTTATAATTTTATTTTAAATTTAGTATTTATTATTTTATTTTTAAAACTAAAAAGCATCATTTTTATAATTTAACTAATGTCCCAGAAATATTGAGCCGCCTTGCGCCCACTTGCACTATGTGAGTCTGAGGGTGGGCCTTTCACTATTTCTCATTATAATTAATTCTTTTTTTGTCAAAGCAAAGATGTATGCGTTATCCCAATACAACAAGGTTGAAACCTTGAATTGTTACTAGCCATACAAATAATAGGAATACAAGACGAGGGAATGAGTTCTGCTTTCTTCTGCTTTTGCGATGCTCTCCTTGAGCTGCTACAGCACCTGTTTGTACGTGGGACAGCCAATAGCCCGAGAGTTCTTAGTGTTGGTCTCGATATAGAATCGATCACATAATCAGCTGCCATTAACAGTCACTGGAGAAAATTGTAACCGATATCACAAATTACGAAATACCTAACATAAATATTTTCATGGACGATAAACTTTTAAGTTGAGTGATGTCCATATTTATACTACAGGTTCATTAGGAGACTCCTCAAGTTGTTTATTTCTCCGACAATTGGTATTAGAGTCTATGATGTGATTCGGAGAGAACATGTAAGATCGGGAAAAGACACTCTAGAGAGGAGTGAGGTGTGCAAGACCAAGCAAGGGTTGGATCCTAAGAGACCCAGAAGAAAAGAGCCTCTATTAGATTAAAGCTTCCATTCGAGATAGATCAAAAGGGGAAGCAATTTGTGTAGTCGCAAGGCGCAAGTGGATCCTAGGAGAAAGGCCCTAAGAGAAAAAAAAAAGTTTGGTAGGATCGAGTGGCTTCTACTCGAGGTAAAGTGTGTTGTGCTGGTTCACAACGAGGATCTGGAAAAAAAATAGACTTCTGGTGAGGGGGGAGTTCTACTCAAGAGGAGATTGTTGAATATACACGTGTGAGAGAGTAAAAAGGTTATCTACATTATAAAGAAATCACAGGTGTGGATGGTTAATATAATATAGTTGTGTCCAAATTAACCTATAATTTGAAGTGTTATATACAGCTCGAAAGAGATGCTCTGAAGATCTATAAAGATATAGGGAAAAAAAAGTTTCCTTATAAAAGTCAAATGGTATTCAAAAGAAGTGTTACGTTAGAGGTTTTTTTTTGTATAATCGTACGAGAAGAGTGATTAAAATATTAACTAAATGATGAAACTACCCAAAAGAAAATGTAAAATATAATCTTCGGACACATGTTTTATAACCTTGTAATTTAAAATGCTACTACGTACGTTGTATTACTTTTAGATAAACTATTTCAATGATGTATTCATGATTCATCTGTGTCACGAGAGCTTAATTGGCGCAGCCGCACAAGACCCCGGCCACTCTAAATGAAAATCCTGAAGATTTTATTACAATAGTACTCTTGTGGAAGATATATGATTGTACGACGACGCGCGGTCCCCAAAAGAAGAAAAACATCGCCCTTTTTAATTAAAACTACTTCTTCTTTTTTTTCTAAGCAACTAAAACTACTTATTATATAGTAATTTCGTAAGAATGAAATGATGTAGCACATTGCTAGACCAGCTTAATTACATTAGTCTATAAAAATACATATATAGACTAATGTATTTTTCATAAAGCACAGATTTTACGTGCTCTTCCAATGTGGGAGGCCCTGTTTGTCGTCATAACTATACAACAATGGAACCATTCTTGCAATATTAAGAGACGCCTTAGTGACTGTTGCTGGAAATGGACTTGCAGAGAAGCACACCTTGTTTAGGCGCTTCCATGCATCTGAAATCATATCGACTACCTGTAGAGAAATACGATGCCCAAATCCACTGGAACAATCGATTCTCAAATAGTGTAACAAAGTCACACTAGCCCAATGACTCACAACCAAAATAGAAGAGATCAAACTAAAAGAAGAAACACACTTTTTATTGAAGAAAGGAGATAATACAACTTGGATAGGACCACACTTACAATATATGAAAAGTGTTGGAGACAAAACTAGGATACTCTCTCTTTTGTGGGTTTAGGTGGGATATGATGGAATGAATGACTTGAGAGGTAGGCTAGGGTATATATAGGACTTGGGGAGAGGATCTAGATGCTTCTCATGAAATTCCAAGAAGATAAATGTGACTTATCACATGACCAAGGAGGAATTTCGAATTTAGTCAAGAAGGTGAGATGAATGTGCATGGGGAAATGAAAGGTTGCATTGGAGAAGTGAAATGTTGCAATGGTTGGGTGGAAGGGTGTGAGAGAGTGACCAAATACATCCAACAATGGTTCAACACACAAAAACATAAATGCCTCACTACAATTCTCAAAAAGAAAACTCTAGAAAATATACTTTAAAATTTAATACTACCTTCTGCCGTGCCTCTTGGATATATGGAAGCACCCTGGTGTTCCTTCATGTAGCACTCTATGTACGATCCGTCGTGCCCATCTTGGCTCTCATCCTGCGTTGACGTTTCAAATGTTTTTGAGGAAACTAATTAACCTATTAAGTTGCATGTCCAACAGTCGAAGCAATACGAATCAAGGCTGAGCAACAGGTTGAATATCTTTCAGATATGGTCACAGCGGATATATACCATATTCTTTGTTCCAACTATAAGCTGCAACAGTTGTTGAGTATATAATTCCCGACACTTGAAAATATTAATAATCCTTTTCATGTATATGTATGCGTTCAAATATGTGGCTAATGGGTGTATGAATTATTAGTTTTTTCATGATTTATAACGTTGTTTGTCATCCAACTTTAGGTCCGAAAAGACATGTCGATCAGGGGTTTTTATGAATTAACAAGTCATGACAACTAACTGTCGCAATTAAGCCTTCTGTTTAGGGAAAAAAAAAATACTCAAGTTGCCTGAGGTGGTGCAGATGCATACATGTCGACAGCTTCTGTGAAGAGAGTGAGTTCTTCCAGCTTCCCGTAAACATAAAAAATGTCGTCTATTACGTAGACAAGCGAGATGGGTTTTGTTAGCTCAACCCTTTCGTCTGACAAGTCTGGATCTATGAGACTAACCATGGAGCAAATGTACCATTTGAGGGGTTGGTCCCTAGAAAACTTTAGCTTCTCAGCCAAACCAAGTTCTCTCCACCATCTAAGATGTAAAGAATATGTCATTCGCTAGGGAGGACTAATATTAATTCTTGGCAATGATAACGGAACATATATATATATAGTCAAGTTACTATGTAACTTACTTCGAAATTTTAGCGATTTCATTTTGGTGCATGGATTGGACCACATTGAAACCTATTTTTGCTAGTTGCTACAAACCATTAATAAACCATCCATTTGTGCCTGGGTAATAGCCAAAAAAGCTTTAGGCCATGAACCTTGCCACGCTTTTTTGATAAGGATGCCCTAAAGTATTCCCAACAACTTTGACTTGGTTATAATCAAGATGTCTCTTCCAGGCATTCAGAAGCTGCTCACTAAAACTCCCAGCTTGGTCGAGAATGTCGATCTCCTTCTATGCTCAGATGCGAAGCATCATATAAAGCCCTCGGTCCGTTAATGTTCTCACTCAGTTCATTTTTGAAATTTCCCTCCTCGTCCTTGAAGTTTTCAAATATCTGTTGCAATCAAGAAGTAATTAGTACGTCAAAATGTCTTCAATTTTAATATAAACTAACGCACAACAATGGGGTATTAGCTATAATTCGGGACGTAAGGATGACCTGCGGGTACATAGTAACCCTGTTGTCTCAACAGTCGAAAGCGCAGAGCAGCTTCATGAAGCTCGTGACCGCAGTCACCATGAGCGACGTATGCTACATATTGCCTTCGTTAAAATTGTTTCAATCTCTTCCTAGAAGTAATAGTCAATGCACAGGCGTTGGAGAGTATCAACAACTTTTAAAATTTCAAATGGATCCCCTACAACTTTTCGAAGCACGTTCCATATTTCCAATTTTTCTGCATGTGGGACGGTAAAAGCGCCCTGAAGATCCCAAGCATCTTTAGAAATCTGAAACTAATTCAAGTTCCCAAAAATGAACAACAATCACGAGATGCGGAGGAAAGGTGACACAAAACTTATTGTTTCATTCTCAGGTCCGTAGTTCTCATGTTGGAAGGTGGTCCAAGCAGTGGCGGAATCATGAATGAATCTGAAGGGGGGCCAACTCCTAAAGAAAAATGACATAAAAAATTACTATGTAATGCAAAAAAATGTCTTAAAGTTAAAATATTGAAAATTAAGGACTAAAAATATTAAAAATATATTATATTGAAATACATGGACCGTACTATTTGCTAAGGGTGAGAAGTGACAATTGGATCCTACGGGTCTGCATCTTCTGGAAAAAAATATTTTATCAAATACTCTCTACGAACTTGATACCTAATCCCTAATCCAAAAATTCTCAAGGTGTCATCTTGGTCGACATTAATACTCCAATATTGTTGAGCACTGGGCACAGATCAGGACAGGGTGAAGGAGTTTGAACTGGCAGTTTTTGGAATTATTTTATGCGAAGCGAGTGGAGGTTTGGAGAAAGCACAGAAGGGTTCGGTAAACAATGCCATGAGGGATATCACTAATTAAGTGAGTGCGGGATCTTTCTTCTGGCAGTTTGATGGTCTAAACCCCTAGGAATTTGTCATCTAATTTATAGGACGCTATGCCATATGGTTGGCAAAGTGAACATGTTGTACTGTTTCGAAAACGTTTCTGAAGAACCACGTGTATAACGTTTACTAAGCTCGAAATACCTTTCAGATTCGGCATCGAGTGTTACTATGTGAGTGAAAAGTTTCTGATTTGAGATAAAATCAAATTCAACTAATTCTTATCTCCATTTTGTAAGGACAAAAATAAATTGTTTCCTCGTATTGATCTATTCTACCAATGTATTTTTCAACAGGTGACGTTAGAGCTAGCTAGCATATATTCCTAATTAAGAGAAAATTTTAGACGACATATTGCGATGTTGCTAATTCAGTCACCAAACATATTGGGCACGAACAGCGAGATATACAGGGGAAACGACATTGTTATCTTCATCTTCAAGAGTTGGAATTGGGCATGGCATCTGAGCCAACCACCATTATCGACCACCATCATCAGATGGTCCCAATCCTACAATTTGGAAAGTCGAGGTGGCCGTTTGCACAGAAACTTAAAAATAATTAAGAGGTGTTATAGATAATATCATAGAGTGCTTGAATTTAGTTTCACATTAGAAAGAACTTATTTCCACTTCTTCAAAAGGTGGGACCAAGGCTACTTGTACTCATGGAAACCACAAATTCTAAGATGATATTTAAGAAGCAAAAATTTTAAGAATTTTGAGTTTGTAAGAGAAAATTATGAGAGTTTGACTTTTTATAGTTGTGTTTGATTGAGCAGAATTTTTTTATGAATTTTTTTACCAACTTTAATACATTTTTTACAAACTTCAACAATTTTATACAAAAAAACACCGATAACTTTATACAAACTGTAACAACTTTTTCACCAATCCTAATACCAATCTCTCCAACCTCAGGCGATCGAGCTAAAACTCTATGTGAGAATCTCAGAGAGTTCGCTCGAACTTGGAGTAGGTGAACTTCTTGACAAACTCCTTTTCTCGAGCATTAGACGAACGAAGACATAATCTCTCGAACTACATGATGACATATTACAACTCAATTTCGGACCTAGTTTGCCGCGGAATAAAACTAATTCTCAACTATACAATAGCATAATTTAACTAAGGAATCAAAACAAAGAGTTGGTTGTTGGATGTAAAAATATCTTGAGACATCGTTGGACCCATGGGCCATGGGGAGCAGGTGTGAGTCTAGCATGAAACACACGCGGCCCCACCACAAGAGCCGTGAACTCTTTCAATAAGAGAGAATTCTTCCAATACCGATCATTGCTAGCTTGGGTAAGTGCGTACTAGAGAAGAAATTATAGTCTATATATAATGCATTAATCATGTAGTTTTTCTTGCGAATCCCATACGTAAACCTGATGTGATCTCCAACTAATTATAAGAACTCCGTTAAAGCACGAGAAAAACAAATTGCCTGTGCGAGACAACGTTGTACACTTGTACCCGTGATAATTTATTGTCTTGATCCCTCCATCTACAAGTCCTTGAATCGACCCCTTCTATGTTGACCACAAAAAAGTTCAGAGTTGGCCTCCAACTCTCGTACTCCTCAAACGCAACGTTGAAACGTCCATATACCTATTTGTCTCATCGTTCTTGCTGCATGCTGGTTCTGATTTCATTGTCAGACTACACTCCGGTACTCCCCGACAAACAAATTACTCAAATCCTCGCCATTCCTTTCTATCGCGTCCTTTTAAATCATATTTTCACGCCCTTCATAATTCATTGGCCCCTCCAATCAAATATCAATTATTGCAGTATAAGGTTTAACGTGTATCACGATATCTTCGGATTTTTCTTCATTTATTTGTAGTGTGATGCAAACAGGGAATTTTAGCCAAAATAATTTCTATTAAAAAAAATTCTCAATCTTAAATATAATTAATTCAAAATTTTATCAAGAAATTTTAATTTCGAAATTTTAAAAAATTAATAATTATAAAACTTCAAAATCATAGCTTCCGCTCTTGTTAAATTTTTTATTTCCATTATAAAAAAATTAATCAAATAATTTATCTCTCCACTTTTTTAACTACTCCAATAAAATTTCAATTTACCTAAGCAACCAAACCTTCCACTGAATACAAAGCTAGCTAGCTTATCCCTCATCTAGGACATATGCTAGCTAGCTATATACGTAGAAGATTTTAACCTTTGGATAATCTATCCTCCATCGATTTATAATGTTTATTGGATCTCATCGCGTTTTAGCTCGTACTATGAAAGTAAACTATAGCTAGTCTCTTCTGCTCAATTTGTTGAGGCACAAATATTAGAGCTGTTATTTGATCTCGCCGCGATCACATCGCTTAGCTCTTTGCTCCTCAAAATGTTTTGGCCTGAGAGAGGGGCGGCTACAGACATAGACAGCATAGGCTGCTGCCTAATAGGGAGGCCCCTAATTCAATTTTTTTAATAGATACTAAAGAATATTTAATTCAAGGTCGAAAAAACTTAAGGTTAATTGATTTGTATAGAGTTTTAATTAATTTTTATTCTAAAAATAAGCTTATTAAATTGGAATAATTACATTTTGTGCCCCTTATCTTTGGGGTCATTTACAATGTGCATCCCGATGTTTTGATTTTGAGACATTGAGCCTCTTATCTTTAACATTTTTGCAATGTGCACCACGTACCAGATTTGGCCGTCTAAATTGACAGATTTCATCAAATGTGAACCGATCGACCGCTACGTGAACAGGTCGACCGCTACGAGTTAATGAAATCCAGCAATTTAGACAGTCAAATCGGGTACGAGGTGCACATTGCAAAAATGTTGAAGATAATGAGTTCAATGTCTCAAAATCAAAACATCGGCGTACACATTGTAAATGACCCCAAAGATAAGGGGCGCAAAGTGTAATTATCCCTATTAAATTTATTAAATCTCGGAACATTAACTCTTCACTTTTTGTGGCAGTTTATAAAGTCTCCTCCCTAATTAAAATCATTACTGATCAACCCTATAAAGAGTATCAAACTAGGTGTCTATAAAATCAACCTATAATGTCTCCTTAAGATTAGCTGGAAATTGATTTTCAACAAAATAAATTGCAGGTGAAATGGGAATAGAACCTATATTTAGAGAAAGACAAATGATCCGTAAAAAAACCGTTTGATGAAAATATTGATGATGAAATAATAGGATGAGTAGAAGAATAGTTTAGAGTTGATTATTTCATATATATATATATATATATATATATATATATATATATATATAGAAAGTAGATCAAACAAGCTATTTCGTCAATTGATAATAGGTTTGAACAATTTACAATTTATGAAAATATTTTTTATTTTTTATTTGATTTGAAAAAGTTAAAATCTTTGAATGAGAATGACTTAAAAAAGCATGGTCTTGTACTTGAAAATATTTTTAAATATGAAGATCATGTTGATATTGATGATTTAGACATGTTTTCAAAATTGAAAGTGTCAAAAATTATACTTAAGATATACTATGATGTAAGAAAAATTAAATGAATTAGTCATATTATCATTTGAAAAATGATATATTAACAATTATAGAATATAAAACTTTGAAAATTAATTTTACATCTAACAAAATTAAAATAATAAGTTTTAACTATAATTTATTATATTTTAATTTATAAAAATATAATATTTTATAAATTATTATAAAATATAATATTTGAAATTTTACTTAAGACCACAATTATCTTAGAGCCTTCCCTACACCTACATGGAAAAATCTATATTTACGAGAGAGGAGGCCATTGTAAACGTTATCGGCCCCACCCAAATTAAAAGCTTTCCTCGGGCCCTCCACGATTGATCTCGAAGGCTTACCCTCTTTTCTTCTATTACGCTGTGACGTGAAGCATGAAAGAAACGGCCATGCGGTCTCCTCTAAAAAAGTTGATGGCTAACATACGTAACGTAGACGTTGTGTTTCTTCAACATTTGTGGGCACGAGTAATTCAAGTAAATCATGACAAGTAATACCCCTAAATAAGTACGTCCTCAAGAATCACGTTGTGAATAACGCACGTAGAAAATGCGTTTCCCAGCTGGTTCGTTTTGTGCTTAGGGAAATTAGGCAATCTTTCTCATGACTGACAAGAGGTAGGTGAGGTGAGCTTAATTGGGCGATGCTAGATCTGATTTCAATCGATGAGGACTTTTCTGTTTGTTAATTCATATTGTTAAAAATAACATACAAAAATGAGAAGTTGGTAAGATCGTAGGAAAAAAAAATTGAAACTACATATCGTTGTAAGAGGATTTTTATTTAATTTAAAAATTTATTGCATTTTGTTTAAGCAATAATTTGAAAATGCAAAAAAATAAACATTAATTTTTTTCTAGACAAATAAATGCCATAACATTACCTTTAATTTTCCACCATCTTCATTTATTTGTAGACCATTTTATTTATTTATTTATTTATTTCCTTTTTGGGCTATAGATCTTCAAAGGGCTGATTTGGGGTGGGGATAAAAAAATTATTAAGGTTTGCAATTGTTTTGGGAGGCCGTGGCCCCCACTCCGTCACCTCACGTCCCGTTCCCCGGCTCCGCCACTGCCTAGTATGCTGTAGGAGGACCAAAACGAAGTACTGTATCAAGGTTGAGACATTTTAGTATGAAAATTTACTAGGTGTCTAGAGAGCTATTATGTAGGATTTGAATCATTTGATATTCTACTTGAGAACTATGACCCAGAATAGTACTCTAAAGGCCGAAGCTAATTCCTTGGACAACCCACTAGGGGCGGCTCAAATGGGGTAGGTAGATGATGCAATGGCCTAAAACCTCCTAATTAATAAGGCCTAATATTATAACCTATAAAACTTATAGAATGGCAGAAGCAAATAGAAATTTTGCACATTTTGTTAATCCATGAACAAGATCTAAATAGACACATAGACTCGTGGATCTATACATCTAGATCGGAAAAGAATCAATGGAGGAAAGAATCAGAATTTATTGATATATTTATCAATATTAAAGTTGAAAAAAAGCATAATATTATATCATATAAAATAGGAAACTCTGTTGTAAAATTAATATTGAGAAAAAAGTCTAAAACTTTAGGAATATAAGTTAACGAAAGGCTTACAAAATAGAAATATTCTAAAAAATGAGTTTGCAAAATTGAAATTGAAAATAAAAAATCAATATAGAAACTAGCACTAGCAAGTAATTAACCCTATTAACTTAATTTTATGTCCTTTTTTAAAAAAATTAATAGGACCACTTCCCACAAATTCTTTTTATAAAACTTAGCACCACAACCGTCCACTTTATTACTAATTAACTCAAGTTCTATAAAATTAAATTATCATTAGTTTCGTAAATAATGGGACTAATTCCCAAAAATTCTTCTCATAAAACATAGCAACACAACTGCCTACTTTATTAATAATTAACTCAAATTCTCAAAAAAAAATTATCATAATATTTCCTAAATAATAGGTTCACTTTCCACAAATTCTTCTCCTAAAACATAACACCACAACTATAAATTGCTAATTAATTCAAGTTCTCAAAAAATTAAATTATTTCCTAAATAATAAATAATATGACCACTTCCCACAAATTCTTCTTAAAAAACTAGTACCACAACTATCTACTTTATTACTAATTAACTCAAGTTCTCAAAAAAAATTCGCATAAGTTTTCCTAAATAATAGGATCACTTCCCACAAATTTTTCTCCTAAAATCTAACACCAAAACTATTTATTTTTATTGCTAATTAACTCAAGTTCTCAAAAATTTAAATTCTCATAAGTTCTTAAACAATAGGACCACTTCCCACAAATTCTTCTCCTAAAACGTAACACCACAACTATTATTTTATTGCTAATTAACTCAACTTCTCAAAAAATTAAATTCTTAAATTCTCATAACTTTTCCTAAATAATAGGTAGCACTTCCCACAAATTCTTCTTCTAAAATCTAACACCACAACTATTTATTTTTATTGCTAATTAACTCAAGTTCTAAAAAAAATTCTCATAATGTTTCCTAAATAATGGGATCACTTCCCATTTTCTACAAATTCACCACAACGGTCTACTTTATTGCTAATTAACTCATTGTACAGTGGCACATTCGACTAAATAGTGGACACCACATCAGTCTACCAAATTTATTGCTAATTAACCCATTGTACAATGGTACATTCGACTAATTAGTGGATTGTTCTTTTTGCTAAACAACAAAATAATCAGACAACTCATTTGTTTGCTAAACAAAGCAGCTTCCCAAAGTATTTCTTTATGTCTCAAGATATATTAAAGGTTTTAACAATTTTATCAATGAAAATAGTTTATTGGCTAAACTTGAATACAAAATTTTAATTAATAATTTTGCATCTAAGAAGACAAGAACTAAATTTATTATTTATTATTTTATTTTTAAAACTAAAAAATCTCATTTTTATAACTTACTAAGGCCGCAAAAATATTTAGCCGCCCTGCAACCCACTGGCACTGTGAGTCTGAGGGTGGGCCTTTCACTATTTCTCGTTATAATTAATTCGAAAGCAGTTTTCTTCTGCTTTTGCGATGCTCTCCTTTAGCTGCTACAGCACCTGTTTGTACGTGGGACAATCAACCGGGCTGTGAATTCGTAACATACAAGCATTAGTTTAGTTAATGACCTTACTTGATGACCAGCTGGGCTGGGCTCAGTTATGTGGGCTGTATTGGACTCTTTTACGTTTATTAGTGGTTGTCTTGTTTGCGTTATGGCCCAGTAGATGCTATAAGGACTTGCGTCTTTTATGCTTTTATGTTAGTTTATTGCGTCTGTGCTCAGCTGGCTGGGATTATTTAAAAGGCAATTACTCCTTCTGGAGGACTATCAAACAACTCAGTTGAAGTTTTTCTATAGGTTTTCTCTCTTGGGAGACTAACCATCTCGAATTTAGCCCTTATATTTTCCATTCATTTTCTTAGAATACAACAGTCTCGATATAGAATCGATCACATAATCAGCTGCCATTAACAGTCACTGGAGAAAATTGCAACCGATATCACAAATTACGAAATAACCAACTTACAGATTTTCATGGACGAGTAACACCTTCCTGCACGAGTCACCTTATTTGATTCAGTACCACCTAAAATGCCAATGGTCTGGCTGTGCTCAAGGAAGGTCGTTGTCCTTTCTCCTCATATTGCTTGTCTAATAAGTTCGTTTCACAAGAAAGGGAAGGCAATCCTGTTGAAGTTTCGCATTGAGGGCTCTGATACAAAAAAATTCCCCGCTCGTTTTTAATTGCAAAGTTGAACAACACTTTACAACTTCCACATTTTCCTAACCTTATTATCACTTTCACGGAAGACAATTTGATAGGGAAGAAGGAAAACTGAGAGAGACAGCACGAACATGTTAGAAACCACGTCTTCCTTTTTCATAGGGAAACTGTATCTTTATGAACTTATACATTTCCATTTACCATTCATCAATCTGAGTCAACAATACGTCGTGCAATTGAAGAGAAGGTTCTTAAATGTTTCCATATCATCCTGTTCGTAGTTATTTCCCACCAGCAACTCATTAAATAATCATCAGAGCTTGTACAAGGGTGGATTTCCCAGCTTCAATATGGAATATCTTAGTTCCTCATCGTGAAGCTAAGGCATTCAGCTTCTTTTCAAGAAGTTTGGCACGCCGAAGAGCATCCAAGGCCTCAGCCTGCTTTCCTGAACGTTTCAAGTTTACTGCCTTTACCTTCTCTGCCTTGATTCGTTCTTCCAGTTGCGTTCTCTCTATATTAGAGCTCTCAACTTTACCAACGTTGAGTTTAGAAGGCTCTGGTTTTTCTGGGAGGCTTGATACCATACCATTAGCATCTTCCAGTCCAATCCCTTTCAAGGCAGATAATAGTTGAGGATCGAGAAGATCCTCTACAACCAAATCATCTAATGGTTCTAGTTTACTGGCAGACGACTCGACAGAATCATGAACAGCCGACTCCTCCAACTGGGCCTCAAGTGCCTTGGCCAACTCAAACTCAGCTTCTGCTTCGTCCATCCGACCTTCCCTTCGCAGCTTCAGGGCCCGACGTTTGTGGCCGAGAGATTCCTGCTGCAATTTGAAACGATCACGACTGGACAATGGTTTTGGGGCCAAATTTGATGTGCCCTTTTCCTTTTTTTCAATAAAAGGAACGTTAGAAGTAGAAACATCACTAGCACCAGTTTGCAGTAGGGAATTGTCGACCTCCAAACTCTTCTCAAGCAACTTGGCCTGACGAAGTTCCTCTCTAGCTTCCCTCAATTTTCCTTCTCTCTTTAAAGCAACCGCTTTCCTCTTATGAGCCAAAATTTCTTGCCGGAGGGAGCTGTCATTCTTCTGAGAAGCAAATCCTGGAACTGAAGTTGCTTCATTAAAATTTGGCTTCTCATCTGCCTGTATCATTTCTCTTTTCTCAGTTGGTACATAAACCTTGCTTCCCAGACCTTTTCCGGAACTTGCTAAGGATCCCAAATTAATAGCAGGACTAGTAAGAGACAAAACATCAGAACCCAAATTCGGTTTCTCTTCTTGATTTTCATCAGACTTCCGAGAATGACGCCAATCATCACCAGTCAGCAGATCGACCATGGTCATAGACTGGCCAAATCCAGGGACGTGACCAGTGGTTTTTGCTGTTCTGGTGTTAACTGGAGGACTCATATCGTCTGAAGTAACCAACTCCACTGAAGATGGATTGTCTTCCTCAGGAAGCAGAGAGATTAACGGGATTGAATTACCAGCATTCCTCAATGAGGGATTCATGTGACTTTGCGATCTTTCCAAACCTACTAATGGCAGAAGACCTACTAATGGCAGAATATCTCCGTTGTTTGAATCAACTACTGCAGGAACCGACCCTTTATTTACTTCGATGGCATCTTCTGTATTCTGATATTTCTCATGAGTAATCAACAACTCGAAATGCTCAAGTCTTTTATCCTCAGGAGCATTAACCAGAAGCTCCATCTTTGGGGCTTCCAAAACTTCCAACTGGTCCTGTAGTACCTCTGCCATTCTCAACGTGGCCTCCGCCTGTTCTGATTCTCCCTTGCGTCTAAAAGCAAGTGCCTTTCGCTTCAAACCCAAAAGTTCCCTTTGGATTTCCCCCTTACTTCTTGGTGCTGCAACAGGACTGTCAGACGAGGATTTAATTACAGATAGGTCTATTTTTTGTAAGGTATTAACAGCAACTTGTTTAGCTCTGTCTTCCATGGTTACACGTTCAAGTTGTTCATCCTTCCAACCCAGATTCTTTAACATTGATAGTAGTGTTGGGTCATGCATGTCTTTTTCATCAGCATCTCCTTCCTCCTCTGAACTCTCAACAGGGGGGTTGAAGGCCTTATCTTTAGGCCTATCAGATTCAATCTCAACTTGTCCTTTTGGAGCTTCAATCTCTGCAATTTGGGCCTCCAATTCTTTGGCATTCCTCAAAACTTCCTCTGCCTCCTCAGTCTTCCCTTGGCGTCTCAGAGCAAGAGCCTTTCTCTTCAAACTTAAGAGTTCCCTCTGGAGTTCGGCTTTACTTCTTGATTTCCTGACAAGGATATTGGGAGGGGATTGAGTTAGAGAAGACTTGACTATCTGCGCAGGAAGATTATCATCTGGCTTAGAAGGTTTGGATGCCTTTGCAAGCTCATTATCTTCGTCAGTCCAACCCAAATTCTTAAGGAGTGAAAGATATGTTGGGTCATGCATATCTTGATCCGTTACATCTTCTTCACCTTCTCCTCCTTGTCCAACTGAAAGATCTCTAGAGACATCAAGATCTTTGTTAGAATCTTTAATACCAACAGCAACCAGTGTACCATGCATCTTTGAAGCATTATCCATCTGTTCAAGCTGATGCTCAAGTACCCTACCCTTCTTCAGTTCTTCCTCAGCCTCATCCAATCTCCCTTCCCTTCTCAAAGCAAGAGCCTTCTTTTTTAAGTTCAGAAGTTCTTTCTGAATCGTCAACCTACTCTTTGGTGCAAATCTGGGGCCAACATCTTTCCTTGCATTAACATCTCCATCATCCACCTTTGATGCATTTAAGAACCCATAATCAGATATAGAAGTGGAATGTTTCTCAATTACAGTGGGATTCTGTACAATAAAGCTGTCCTCGTGAGACTCAAAGTTTTGAAGGTCCCTTTCAAGAACCTTTGCCTTCTTAAGCTTAGCTGTTGCCTCTGCAACATTACCTGCCCTTTTCTGATTAAGAGCCTCTCTTTTCAAAGAACGAATTTCTGTTAACATTGCTTCCCTGTCAACAGAAATAGACTGGTGCAAGATGTTCTCCCGACTAATAGAGTCTTCTGTCCAACCTAATGATTCCAATGCAGAAGTTATTTCAGGGTCCTCCATGTCCTCATCCGTCACTTCGAAATTACCATCAACAATAAAATCGTCTGAAGCACCCACAATGTGTTTGAAATCAAAATCATGCTCCTGCTCATATTCAATAGACAATTCTTCTTTATCAGCATCCATACTACGGATTAACAGGGAAAGCTCATCATCAGATTCTTCAGCCCCAACTAAGAGCTCCTCTTCTTCAAGTTGTTTCTCTAAAACCTTAGCTCGCTTTAATTCTTCCTTGGCTTCTGCTAGCTTCCCCTCGCGCTTCAACAAGAGTGCCTTTTTCTTAAGAGCAACAACCTCACTCTTGTCAATGCCAGGACTACCCTTATATTTATTAGTTTTCTGGGAGACTTCTCCAAGAAGAGAAGAGAGTTCACCCTCCAAACTCATACTTCCCTTTTTTTTTCCTTCATCCCGGAGATCTTTATCACACCATCCCAGTTCTCTAAGTTCAGCAGCAAGGTCATCCTTTTCCTTACCATCTTGAGGAATGATCTTACTTTTTCTGCCAGATTCTTTAGAGCCATCTCTATTCTGGATATTATCAGTGTTTCCAGAAGCCAACACCTTTTTACGGCTTTTTCTTAAGTATATTTCCAAAGCCTCAGCCTGCCTCTCAAGCTCTTTACCTCTCTTAAAGGCTTTTAGAGCTTCCTCTGATTTCCCTTCTCCTTTGAGAATTTTATACTTCTTTTTTTCATCCAAAGCTCGCTCGCGCAATTCCTCAGGACTAGCAGATCCCATATCACTCTTCAAATTATTGAGATCATCAAGAGAAATACTTTTATGTATTTCTTCTCCCCCGTTCTGCGTAGCAAAATCTTGGGCACTTGAACAGGATGCGCTGCTAGTTGCCCTCTGAATACTAGAAACCATGTCATTGTTTAACTCCTGTCCTGATGAAAATGATTCCTCCCTAGCACTCCCTAGAATTTGGTTCAGAACTTCATCCTCATAGTTTGATGTAAGTTTTGAACTGCCTGCACAGAAGGGTATGAACATTGTGAGTGGGGCGAGAAATCGACCATGATATAAATCTATTGGGCTTTTCTAGCAATGTATAGCTTGGAAAAATGTGACATTCTGACAAATAAAGATACAACTGAAAACGCAAAAGAGAATACATCTGGCCCTGTGACATACAATCCAATCAGGAAAATTCTACTTATTTGAAAATATTCTCAATAAAATATGTTTGTTGCGCAATTTTGACATAAGAATTTCACCCTTGATATGAGATGGGCCCATAAAGCACGTAGCTCACAAAGTGGTTGAGAATCAGGACATATAGTGGGTAGCTATAGAAAAGTAAGAATAGAACAAAAACCAGAACCAATGAAGATGCTGGCATGGAAACCCACAGAAGCCAAAACTAGAGTACTTTACATTGAGAAATGCAGGTGCTCCTCTTGATATCCACATATACAGATTTCACTACGAAAACATGAGAAACTACAGAAGAATTTCAGCTAGCATTTATGTGCAAAACAAAATCCCCGATTTGCACAGCATTTTTGTGCATCCCAAATCCCAGATGTGCAAAAAGTATATTAACAAAAAGAAAGAACAAGAGGTAATTTAGCAGGACACCAGGAGCAAGCTCACTTTCTCTCAGATTTGAAGTATTCAAAATAAAAACAAAGAAACAGATAGTTTACAGGTTGTGAAAGAATGATAGAAACGAAATGGGCAGGGTGGAGGATCAAATGCATCGAAGAAACCAAGATTTTTAAGGCTTTAATTGAAAGCTAGATATTCTAATGAACAAAGAACTGGAAGGAGCAGATGATTCTTGCAATTAGGAAGTACGATTCAAATAGTGACCCAAATGGGTATATATGCCATGCAAGAAAAGAGAAACCAACAGCCTCCAAACACGGTCACACAGAGATGTACCTCTCCCAGCTCTGCTCTTGTGACCATGTCGCATCTCAAAACGTGCAGCCTCTTCAAGCTTCTTACAAGGCTCACATATGCGCACAGGTGAATCACCTTGGCCCCGCAAAACCATCCTTTGCTGAGTACAAGTGTTGCAAAACAAGCCCCCACACCTTCGGCAATGATGCTGAAGACCAATTATGCAAATCATCAAACTAGCAATGACTAAAAGATTAACGATTTTGTTGTGTCATCAAAAGCATAACATGAGTGAAAGAAAATCTTAATAATGGAACAAATATCAAAAGCCTCTACTGCTCTATCACCCTCAATTTTATGTTTTCGATTTAACCGTCTAAACTGTACTCAATCCTTAAAAGACTGGGCTTTCCAAACCAATCTAAAACACACATAAACAGAGCTTCTCAAATATAAACTCAGAGCACTCATTACACGAACCACAAACAATCATTGGTTCTGAATTAAATATAGGAAAGGAGTCAAGATTGGCAACCGATTACAGAGATAAGAGAGAGGGAACACATAGATAGACAGAAGAGGGAAAGTCGAAACAAAAACAAACCTTGCGATTAATGAAGGTGAACTGAGAATTACATCCCTGACAGTGTGAAGCATCAACCACCCAGTTGCTCCCTCTAAGTGCTGGCTTTGCCGGCAATCCGATCTTTTCCAACATCGTCGCTTTCTTTTCCGGGAAAATACTCTGCAAAGGAAAAGGAGATCAAAGACAAGCCACGATTGATGTTGTTTCACTTTTATGCCCTTTTTCATAATTCAAGGAAAGCTTGACTGGATTCCATAATTCAACGACACCGTTTCATAAAAGGGCCATGGGCTTCTTTGTGGGCCAGACTTTGGGTGCGGGTTTGAAAATTTCAGTGGCAACCAATTCAGACTAGTCTATAGTCCCATTCGACCTCCAATTTATTAAACCGAAAAATGAGAATTGGTGTTAAGTGTTGATCAGAGTCTCAAGGATATATTCGTTTTGAGTAAAAATTGTAGGATTTTAGAGAAGTTGTTAATATTTATGTTGAATAGTATTGGATTGGTGTTTGTGTAAAATAGAGAGAAAAATGATTTGATATAATTGTTTAATAAAAAAATATTGGAGTTATGTGAAAAAATACAGAGAGAAAATTTATGTTGAATAAAAAAGTAAAAATTTATTGGAGATTATGTAAAATATATTGGTGTTTGTGTTTAAATTTTTAAACACAAATAAGTTTTGTGAATGTATTTGAATCCTGAAAAAAAAATCAGAAAACGAAGATAAACTTGTACTCGCAATTCAAATCTGGACTGAAGTTTCATCACCTTTGCTCGATGTCGTGGAGGCCTGCATGGCGCATGCAACCCATTTAGTCAAAAGGACCGCTGAGAGTGAACCTGCAAACTAGTCCATAGCTCGTTAATAGGAAAAGTATTTTAGCCAGATGTTTTATATGTATTGAGGAAAAGGAAATTGAGTTTCAATTTAACATCCTTCGTACCACCATAAATTATTGTTTGGGAAAAACATCATAGTACGCCACATATTTATTATGGAGCAAAATCAAAGTGTCTCCTAAAATTCTCATTTATTTGTCCTTAAATTATAAAAGTAATAATAATAATAATTGTCAACCTCCATTCCATTTGGTAGTAAAATCAGATGTAAAGTATTAAAAAGGTACTAAAAGTTTTGAAGAATTTTTAAAAATTAATATACAAATAAAAATTAAAACATTAAGTTTTATATTTATTTTTTGTAATTCATTTTTTATTCTTAATTTTTTTTAGAGGAATATTTTGGTCCATCTACATTATTTTCTATCTGATTTAATTACCAAATCAAACTAAGACGATAATTTTAGAACTTGAGTGAGGCACTTTATTTTGTCATATATGGGCCCAATTGATTAAGAAAATCACAAATATAAGCACATACTCAGTACTCTTAACAGTTAATTAGTTAAAAATTGGTAAGAATTAATCTCTATTTGAACTCTACCTAGCAACAAACCCTTGGGAAAGACGACGAAAACGTTTTTCAAGTTACATGGAGACGACACATCTTTGACAAAGGAGCCCAACAACTTCTAGGTCCAGACACCAACGTATTAAGTATAGGACATAATTAACACCAGGGGAAGATTGAGTGTCTCGTGTGTATTTCCAAACAACAGGTGGGTAAAACTTTCTTTGAAAAGAGTTTCTTGACTCATTAATGCTCCCTGCTTCCAATAAATTGGAAGACTTAAAAGTCCCTGTTATCAATATACATTTTGTTTTTCTATCTTAGAAAGATTCAATGGTTTGTCACAAGGATGTTGGTCCATGCAGCTCAAACTATGAAAGACACTTCTCTTGGGCGCATTAGCTTTGCATTTATGCCTCTCACCCCCAATAAAACTGCATTTAATAGCTACCCTTTCCAAAGTAGTCCCATTCTCCTAAGTTGACACTTGCCAGGGTTAAATATTGCTAATTATTTTGGCCATTACAAGACATTTACCTCAAGCCCACTAAGTCATGGTACATTATGTTGCGTTTCAGCCATCCATGACATTTTAGGGGGCATGGCGGCAATTGGTTTCATGTTGCTCTTCAAGAAGGAATGGAGACGATAAAAATGCTTTGGTTCTTGGAACTCCGTTAAGCTGTGTCTGTGTTTTATACTTCGGGGTTCACATCTTAACGTTGGTGTTAGCGAGCCCCACAACGCGCATGCACTTTGCCGCGTTGCTCGCTGACGCAGTCGGCGGTGGACTTGGCAATGGGTATGACTATTCTTTAGAAACATCTTTTGAAATTTTAATGCTCATTCACGATGCTTGGTTTTGGGAAGGACATTGATGCCCATATTGTCTCGATTAACCCAACATGTTTTCCTAGCTAAATTCCAATTAGGCTATGATTATGCCCCTTCAAATTGTTCTCTCTCACACACAAGTTGAACATAACTTATAGGATTAGGTCACTCTGTTTCGCAGACCATTCGAATCATAGAAACAACGTAATAGACGACTTTAAAAGGTGTCTCCATGGGATTGGGAAAAAATATTGTCTAAAAGGAGCACTCCAAAAGATACTACATGATATGTATTGATCCATGCTAGATTTTTCACCTTACAAATTTACAAGGAAGAATCCGAGTGCTTCCCTAAAAGCATCCATTCGATCATGTTCGTTGAAAGGAAAAATACTTCTAATTTAAGTAGAGGACTCTCATGACTGCTTGTTGGTGTCTCTCTCATGATGATATGTTTAGGGCTTTTTTGTTGGAGACTCTGCACGAAACAATGAGACATCATGAGTTGTTTTGGTATCTTTTGAAGGTATGAATCGATGTAACACTGATCATGATACGTCATAAAGTTTGATTTCTCTTTTTTGGGTCAAACTTCTAATGTAAAATGCTCATGAGAACATCGATATAAAGCGAACAATCACACGGTAAGAAGGACCACTAGAGTCACACTGTCAGAGGTCCCAAAAGACCTCATATGGTAAACGCATACTCAATTTCGTTTTACTTCGCATAAAAAGAAGAGTTTTAAACCGTTTATTATGCTACTAAACAAATCATTTTCATAGAAAAGTGAAAGAAAAGCATATGCATAAAAATGATAGCAGGTTTCCTACTTTTTGTCATGAACAGAGTTTTGGTAAGGATCTAGCATTGCCTAGTGTAGATAGTCTTGGTCTCGTTATATTTGCCATACGTGACTGCGTTGTCCCACAAACCTTCTCCAATTCCATCACCTTCCAATGCATTCCTCGCAATTTTGTTCTAAGCTTGTCCGTCTCTGTTGAAAGATCAGGCTTTCTATGGTAAAGAAGGATTTGCTCACGTAATTTTCCCTTAGCGCCGTGAAAAGACATTGAAACATCGGACGCCATGCGATCGTAGGTGTCTGGCAATAAACTTTTCAGCTTGGTTTGCCGTGCAATAAGGGCATTTTCCACTGTTTGTGAAGGAAACTTTGAGTTCCAAGAGAGATCTTTCAGAGCTTCTGCTGAGAGCTTCTCATGGTTCAGTGCACTGCAGACGCTAATCTTTTGTTCTTCACTTAACCAAGCATGAACCTGTGGAAACGTAACGTCAGTGCAAGCATCAAAGTTTGCAGAAAAAAAGAAACACATCGGAAACATAATTTTTCCTCTAAGAACATTGAACTTAGTTTATGACCAACACCCCACCTTGTCATTTTGCAAGTTGATTATAGTTATGAAGGCACTTCTCTAGTCTATATAGTCACCAACTTACAAACTTGGCCTTTTCTGGGTGCTAAATGGTTGAGATTACGAACAGCTGAAAAAAATGATTGAAATAACTAACAGCAACTACTCGTTGCAGTTTTGCATTAAGAAAAGAACTGCAGTAAGCAATGAATAAGCTATGCTTTTTATATAGTGGAAATTTGGAAAACTATTACTCGTTTACAAGTATACCTCTAGGAACAAGTCGAGGGCATGGTAGATATGATCATAAGATTCTCTAGCATAATCTGGCAGCACAAACACTAATGCCACGAACTTTGAAGGTTTCAGATGCGAATCCGGGGCCACTTCCACAAGGTATGAATCCATCAATTTGGCAACCTTCTTTAGTCGACTAGCGGTAGGGGATGAAAAACAACTGCCTTCATGGAGATATGCTTGTACAAGCCTCAAAACCAAATTAACATCATATGAATAATCCCTCCCCTGCGGAGATGGAGCAAGCAGATAATCAAGCGTTGCTTGATCCAGCTGCGAACCCATCAAAATCTCTATCTTACTTCTGTGAAATTTGCTTATTTTCAAGCACAAGGCGACTTGATAAATTTCAAATAAGCCCTTCCAAGAAAGAGAACTTCTATCAAGCAAAGAGAGCAGATCAATTACAACCTCTGTGATTTTCTGCTTCTCCGAAGGTGCAGCACCAGGGCATCTTGATTTGTGATAATAACAGAGGAACTTGTAGATTGTGGCACGATCAAGCTTCCGGGAGACCATTGTCCTAGTTACCTTGTCAAGCAAATCAACATCTAAGAACAAGAAATCTTCAAACCACCATGTTAGTTGAGAATAGCTGCTTTTCACGCTGTCGGTGCTTCTTGTATCACAGGAAAACTTGAAGCTAGAATTCTCTGAGGAGAATGTATATGGACTTGCAACACTAGTCAAAACAAGACGGCCTATAAGACAATCCAAGATGCTCTGGAGCATTAGTGAAGATTTTGCGGAAGGAATTAAATCTTGGCACTTTATCAAAGCTTCTAGCAGCTCAGACCAAGTCCAGAAGATGATCCCTTCAAGAGATTTCTCCGTGCGGTCTATTAAATTTGGTGTAGTAGAGCCAATGTTACTATCCATCTCCAAGAAATGGGCAACAGAGTTTAATAGAAGTATGTTCGAGGGGTTTATAGCAGTTCTGCCATCATTATAGCAAAACCTTGCCACGAGCTCAAAGCCTTCTGCGCCTCCTGGAAAGTCATTGAATACCACTTTCAGATTCCTTCTCGTACTAATCGTATTACCAAACAATTTTCTGAAAAGCCCCGAGAAAGACATAAGAGTTCTCTGCAAATATTTGAGACACAAGAAAGTCAGAGTTCATGGGATTGAACCTAATGCACATGCTAAAGTCAATTGTCAGCTAATCACAGCAACCAAGAAAACCATTGGTTTAAAAACTAAAAGCCCGAAACCTTCCTTGCGTTTTTGAGAGCAACAAGGTGCAAACTGGCGAGCTCGTCAGTACTGGAAGTAGTCAACTTTAACAGATGTGAATGGCAAACAAAGCAGAATGTTACCTTGTGCACCATGAAAACTTCTTCGCCATTTATATCCACTTCAAGATCACAGCAAGCTTCCATTGCTCATACGAACAAATGAGAGAGCCCGCCTAAAAGCAGACGTTCATGCAACTTAGAAAGCTCTGTCGAAGATGATCTTTTTAGATTGATCCAAAAGGAGAACAGGCGTACGAAGAGTCGTTAGTCGTACCCCAAGAAGGAAGAGATAATAGTGGAAAGAGGGTTCGTTGAATCTACTGCTGCTAAGTCAGTGACAAACATAAGCAACTAGTAAAGAGACAATGGAGGGAATTATAAGCAACTACTGCATTTTAAATTGATATAAATATCGAGTAGATTAGGAAAGATTGTAAGGGAGAACGGACGCTTTATAGGAAATATGTGTGCACCAGTTCGGAAACCACTATTGAACCACAAAACAAATAAAAAATTACGACCTAGTTAATAAATAATTATGTATGTGGGGCACTCTTCTCTGGTAGTCATTCACCATATTTGGTCCATTTGGTAGGGGGCATAGTGACCTAAACTTGAGAGATCGCTAGCTTCTATTGCAATTCTTTTGCTGCACAGATAAATGAGAATGGACTGTAGGAAAGCTACGACTTCAAGCTCAGAACCCAAAACTCTGACCATCTCGCTTGAAGCGACTAGCCCAATCCTTTTCCGTCACTCATGCCGATAATTTCACAGTGGCTTAACTGTGAGAAGTACCCCTTAGTGGAAACTGGATCCCACTTAAAGAATTAAAGCAACGAAATGGTAAATGAAAGTGGACCTTAAGACCACTATCCGGGGATCCTTCCCCAAGTAGAACTCAGATCTTGTGCAGGAAAAGATTGAGAGAACCTCTCAATGGCAGCAGCAGAATGCCTAATCACCCCAGAAAACTTCTACGTACGTATGGAGGAAAGAAAAATCCCCTGAAAGACCCAACAGTAGGAAAAGCACAGGCTTCACTTCTTGCCATCACCGAAGCATCAGCTCTAGGTTTGAATTATCTACTCCTGAAAGCGAATCCGTTGCGGTCATCTACTCTATCCAAAATTGAAACCAGATAGGTAGATCGTTCCTCTTATTCGAGAAATAAACAGGCTGCTAAAGGAAGTCTCCACCTGGACTGCATTAACAGTCCATTTCGAATGCGCACGAACTGGCCAAATGAGCTGCCTCCATCTCCATTCTGGATGGATTCCCACATCCCCTCTATCTTCCTGACCAAAAACCTCCTCGATGCCTGACACTACATATTCATTGGTTCACCGTTGACAGAGTTATGAGAGTCACAATAGGGTTTAACTGTTTTGGTGCAGGTCTTAATGAAAGGATGCCCAGGTGAATGAGACTTACCAGTTTCTAATTAATTTCCAAAAGTTACAGGGAAAACAACCATTGCGTAAAAATCGAATTCAACCACTCTACCCGACCAGAAAAACATGGGAAAAAAAAGAATTCAACCACTTTTATTGACCTCACAAAAAGGTGAAGAAGAACGAAGATTCTCATCGAATGATAGACCATGATAACAAAAAAAAAAAGATAGACCATGATAACACCTAAAAAGAAAGAAAGAAAGCCTTAATCGTTTATAGTCCAAAAGGCAGCTGTCAAACAAACACTACCAATTCCATGAATGCAAATTATAAACTCATGGTACAGTGGCCTCGACTCTCCATTAAACGGCAAGACAGACACTTTTCTCCTCAAAATTAGGAGAAATTGAGATGTGACTGAAAAAAGGGCAAAAAATGAAATCAAATGAAAACGGGTGTTGTAAACAGAAGTTCGCACCACACAGGTAGGGAACTGTAATCAATTTTGTTGGACAGTCATTCACCGGCAGAAACTGAAAAAGGACTCAGCTGTACATTCTTCTTGCCGCTATGATGCCCAATTGCCCACCAAACAGCTCAATAGGTTAGTAACCATTAAGCTGAGGCCTTGGTGTCGGGCCCATCAGCCGCGAAAAAGGAATTTGGGTCCGGCTGGGGAGGGCCCTTGGGCTTGACAAGGGATCAGTTGGCTTTTGATCTGAGCCCGATCTAGAGAATGCTTGGGCAAGCTCAACAGCTGAAGCTGCTTTCCCATACCGCAGACCACCAGCGTCAGGAGAAGCAGGTTTTGGCTGCTCTACAGGCTTGCGCCAGGTCTCTGGTGAAGGTAGTCTGTCCACGTGCTGCTGCTGCTTTTCAGTTTCTCTGTTATTCCTCCCGCTCTCATTACGCCAGTTCCTCCTCTGAATATCAACTCTCTCAGTGTCTTGCCGTTGATCTTTCCTATCATGTCTCTTTCCAATCCTTTGATCAGGAGGAGAATTCTCAGTTTTTTCACTTAAGTGAGCAGGAATTGTATGTCCATGAACTCTTTCAGTCCTTGGAAGAGTATGTTCCATCCTTCACAAAACAATAATAAGAATTAGTTTAAAACTTATGGTAATCTAGAGAAAACAAAGCAAGGAAATTCAACCAAACACTACAAGATAGAATAGGAAGGCACTACCTATCGGATTGTTGAGCCATTTCACGGTTGTTGATTGCAACATCGTCAATCCCTCGCTCCTTCAAAACCTGAGAAGAAGATCAGCAATGCTGTCAAACGGGAACATGAAACCACAGAACAACAGAAAAAAAAAATAAAGAGAACGATTTAAATAGTTGGTACCCCTCTAGATTAACCAAATGTGTGGACGACAAGGAGGAGAGGAACAAGGAAAACATATTTTCCAACTCTTGGTAACAGTAGATAAATACCCCAGGCTTAGAAAAAAAGGATAAATACCCCCTAGAAGTGAAAAAAAAACAAATACGAAAGCACAAAGAACAAAAATAACATAAAATTATCAAAACCTGTGTGAAAATACAATGAAGCAAATATGTAACTGACACTCCAAATTGTACATTTATTTAAAAGAACTCACCAGTTCTCGTGGGCGAGCACCACCAAACAACGCAATCCTGCATCACTCACATTCTATGTTTCAGTACCATGGAAAATCCCAGAATCCAGTGAAATAAAATATTTATATATATATATGCCATTTCTTTGAAACTACGAGGTCATGTAGATGTCTGATGACCGATGATACATGCATTAATTCTACAAGCGGAAGATTGACCAAAGATTGTAAAGGAGGAAGCTAAATTAAGTTTTACTGTGTCTCCAAATATTATAGCAGTACCCTTATTGGATAATTGACTTCGCAATCGACCAAAACAGAACAAGAATAGAAGGTTCTCACCTGAATTGTGGAAATAAAAAATAAATTAGATGAATTGCCTGGACAACATGACAAGCTAATTTGGTTTCACCACTAACCCCAAAATTAACTCTACCCATTCACTCATTAAAACACCAAGACAACTAGGTCTAGGACTAGTTATGGACATCTTTTTCAATTCATGTCACTGTAGGAAAATCTTACTAATATAGAACACATATACCCACACAAAAGCACACACTAATCAATGAAGTTCCACCTATTTCGCCATTTTTAGTTGATTCCAACCACTCGATGAATGCAAAAACATTTGTTACGCACATTGAATCATATCGACTCCGAGTATGTTTATGAAGACTTAAATATTGCAACCAAATTATATGCCAATGAAGATTATTTTGTGAAAAGTACTCTTAAAGTCCAACTTCATACCTGTCTATTAAACCCCTAATTTCTCTCCACTTCAATCAACCTTTTCTATGGTCACTGTCAGATGATAATTTTTTTTCTCCACAAGTATCCATCACTAGCTTTAAAATTTCATGTATTCTTTCCTCCTAAATCTCCGTGCAATTGCTATTAGCAAATGGTGATGGAATAAAAAGCATTATCCAAACATGGCAAAATGTTCTGGCAGGAAGAAGTTTAGCTTTTGGAGATGGGAGTCCATACAAAACAAGGATCACCCAAAACTAGTAGGGGAATTCACAGCTTCTTCTCATAGGTAAATATGAAACTCAAGCACCCGTGATTTCAAACTCCATCGCTTAACAAGTTATACGGGAGTCATGAATTAAAAGAAGAAGAAAAAGAAAGAAAGCTTTATATAGACTTCTTCTGACATAATAGGATGGGAAGAGTATTGCTTTTAGTAAATCTCCCACGACCTACCATTTGAGCCATGCTATGAAGAAATTTAGCTTTTGGAGATGGGAGTCCATACAAAATGAGGATTACCCAAAACTAGTAGGGGAATTCACAGCTTCTTTTCATAGGTAAATATGAAACTCAAGCACCCGTGATTTCAAACTCCATCCCTTAACAAGTTATACGAGAGTCATATATATTAAAAGAAGAAGAAAAAAGAAAGAAAGCTTTATATAGACTTCTTCTGACATAATAGGATGGGAAGAGTATTGCTTTTAGTAAATCTCCCACGACCTACCATTTGAGCCATGCTATCTGTTACCGCCAAAAATAACCCAGGTCTCTCATGATCAATGTTTACAAACAAAGACCAAAAATCTTATGATCAATGACCATAGAGAGTATAGGACCTAGAATTCACAAAATTCATAGCTCTACAGACCAACCCAAAGGTATAAATCAAGGAAATCCTATTCTTCACGTATTGATGGACATATTCAATGTTAAAAACTTCGGGTTCCGAACTTGTAGATGTGATTGTTACAATGCTGCCAAGGCTCCTGTCAGCCCCAACAAGTGATGGTCAAAAGTGCCATGTAATATACTAAATTGATGTTGCCACCAAGCTTTATGGCCAAGTTGATAACTGCCCTCCATTAAGTAAGGACATTTTGGGGTTTAAACCATGTAAGGGGTTGTAGGTGGGACCAGTGGAGGGAAACTCACATTATGTAGCCAACTAGCGCTACTTGATCACAGCAACCTTTTTTTTCTTACCGAAATAGAACTGTAATGGTAGAACATATGTCGGACTACATACAGAAAACTAGTAAATTTGTTGATTGCCATGTTACTCTACTGCAATACCAACTGATTTTCTCATATTAGATGACTCATGCATCACATTCTTCCCAGCAGTATAGATGCACTACATAGAACAGAATTATTTAATGAAACCAACTCCTAAACATTTACGACATAGCAGAACAAATAAAATCTGTTGCATATGACATTAAAGACACAAAAAGGAAATGTAGAAGACGCGCTAAGTCAATTGTCAACAAAGCACATCAGAAAAAGATATGGCTGTTGGTGGGGGGAAATTATAATATGGTCACTTGTTGGGGGAGGGCAAAAAAATAAAGCCTAAATAAACAAAATTCCTTAATTTTTCGGGGGTTTTGCAGGGGCTTCGCCCCTGGAGAATCCAAATGAAGTAGAGCTTTTGAAGGGATAAACATAGAGTAACCGTTACATATGCAGACTTTTGAAACCTTTTTCAATTGAGATGTCAGCAACAACAAAAATTTAGATAAACATTAACATGATGTCCATAAGACATTTATTTTGTTAATGTGTTCAATTTAGAGGTTGAGACTAAAACTAAATCATGCACCCCCATGCATTACAATACGCAAATTGCTAATGCTGTGACAAACATATTTTTTGGTTCTTTATTTTGCCATATTCATTTATTTAATTGATAAAATATATTATATATTGAACCAACAAGGAGCATTACTGAAAAATAGAATCAATAACTGACCTCTCTTTTTCAATGTTACCCTCCAAACGCTCAGAAAGCTGCGACCTAGGCTTTAAATTCAACTTGGGACGCTCCACAGCCGGCTTCGCACTCTCAGTGCTAGCTATGCTAGGTTTTGCAGGATTAATATTTCCATACATTTCATTAACAGTTTCAGCATGAACAGTTTCACTCACCAATTGATAGCCCTATAATCCATAAGATAACAGGAATAAGTGCATGGAATTGAATGTGAGTTCCACATTCCTTTACTTGTACTTTAACAAATAGTCGGAGGGTAACCTTGCCGATACCTGTGCCTGATCAATAACTGGTTGTTCTGCAGAACTTCCCAATGGCCTTGTTCTTGGAAGCAACTTCAACTTAGGTCGTTCTATTGGTTCTGAAGGCACTGGGGGATGCAATTCAGATCCACCAGGTTTCACATCATTACGAGCCACTGGAGTCCTATCTGTATGAATTGTTGAATTCCTATCTTTTAGTTCTGAATACACAGGAGCCCCAGCCCTTCCATAATCAGAGAATTCCTTCCCAACACGATTGCTGTCCTCATTATTCATACCCCTTTTAGCCTGCCTCACCAATGCCACATCATAATTTTCTCCTGCACTTGCAACATCCACCCTGTTGTAGCTGATATTACCATAACTCTTGGACTGGAAGTCGCTCTCTGTCTCCAACGACATAATAACCTCAACATCTGGCTGATAATGGAATGAATGCTTTGGTTGCCATCTACCTGATGACACCTTTTCAAGCGCACTGGCATGAGCCAACTTTGAAACAGCACTTGGTCCAGACCAGGCAGGTTGCTGCACAGGCTCATTGACCTCTGTCGCCTCCTTCCTAACTGCCCATGCATTCGGGTGACCGCCACCAACTCCCTGCCCACTATGTCCACCTAAATTCTGCATATTTAGCCCAGAATAAGTCACCTCACTAACCTTCCCAGCATAAGAATTCACCGCCCCACTTGTACCCAACACCTGCTGACCCGCTAAAGTCCCAATCGGCCCATGCTCTGCCTTCAGTTCAACATGTGTTGGCGGGACCCGAATGCTCTCGTCACTGATAGTCCGACGAGAGGCCGAGACACCATCAAGTGGTTTTCGCTCATCTTCGTCAAAATTCCGGCCAATGCGCGAGGTGTGAGTGAGAAACGGAGTCTTATCATCGAAATGCCTCGTCGCGGGAGACGAGTGTGGCCGAGACCGTTGATCCGGTCGCCCAATTGGGTTTCCCCACGAGTTAGAGCGTTCGTAACCCGAGCGATCCGAGGGCCTCACAATTCTGAAGATATTAAATAAATAATCAATTGAGAAAAGAAAATGCAATTTAGCTAGGGTTTGAACAAGCAGATCGACTGGTTCATATTTGGAAGATTTATGCAAGCATAAACGTAACTATGTTTTGAACTCAAATCGAATCCTCTCTAATGTGAAATAGAAATAAGAGATGGAGAAGAGGATTGCAACTACATACAGAATTAGATCGTATCCTTCATAATTATACAAGAAAGAGGGTTAGAAGAGAAGTTGATGAAAAGGTACTTACACACCGGGAGCAGAAGGAAGAGGGAGATCGGAAGGGATAGAGCCGCCATGGAAGTCCTTGAGAGTCATCGTGTTCCCACTCACTTTCTTCTTCGACATTTCCTCACCCTCACCCTTCCTACCTATCTCCCTGTATTTGTAACGTTGAATTCGTTCTGTCTTCTGCTTATGCTTATTAAATCTGTTCGATGCTTCTGGGAAGCGGCGCAGCGGATAGAGAGACAGGGAGGAGGTAGAGGGGAGGAAGGTGGTTGCCTCCGGCTGACGGACCTCAATTCTCCGATTCTCTCGCCGACTTCGAACTCTAGTACTTTCAATGCACTCGGTTCTGCCCTGTACGTTTCGTTAGCATATCAATGATATGATTCATATGAAGCCGTGTCAACCGTCGGATCCGGACCAACGGAGAATGATATGGGACTCACCTCCAGTTGTGTAGCCTCCCGTTTCCTCCCGTTTTTAAATTTGAGAACGAAACATGCAAGGACAGGGATCCGACGGCTAGGAAAGGGAAAAAAAAAATCGCTTTAACCTTAACAAAAAGTATCCTCACAAGTCACATCTACAACTCTCTTTCCTCTCCTCCACCTTAAACTCTTCTTCCTCTCCTTCGATTTTTTGTGATATTTTCCTCTCTAAGCCTCCTATGCTCTTCCTCTTATGCTTGTGACACACAACACAGCTTCACCTTCACCTTCACCTCCAGTGTTAAAAAGATCTAAGGGTGTGTTTGTGTTGTAAAATTTTAGTGTTGTTAAAATTTTAGGTATTGGGTTTAGTGAAAAAGTGAAGAGAGAGATAATTTTTTATATTTTTTGTAGGGAAAAGTAATGATTTGATAAGGGAGAGAGAGATTATATTGTAATATTTTATTGTGTTAAAATTTTAGGAGGGGTAAAATTTTACAATGCAAACACAGCCTAAGAGCTCATAGTGTTACAACTAATATTTTTGGGATGTAGTTCGACATAAAAGGTGTTTGTTAAAATTCCCAAGTGACCTAGTAGAGAGAATGAGGATGCCTTTGAACATTCATGTGCATAATAAGTGTTTTGGCTATGCTGTTTATAATGAGTGTGCATAAACTTTTTTGGTAAATGCCTAAGTGGCTAATGTCAGGCTATGTTTCTGAGTGTCAAGGTGACCAAATTTTATGGTCTCATGTGTACCATCATGGATGTTTTTTCCTCTTTAATGGAGTACTGAAACTTTGTTTTCTTATATTTATTTATTTATTTTAAGAACTAGTGTTAAATGTATTGTTCCCAATTTGAGAACTAGTGTTTAATCTACTACTCTCAACTTAAGCTTCATGTTGACGATCTCATCTATTATGAGTTACGTATACTTCGCCCGTGAGAATGCCCTGCTACTTAATTACCTTGTGAAATGGGTCCCCATTAGGTTGCTCTTATTTTATATAATATCTATATAACATTGCACGTAGTAAAATAGATCCATAGGTAAACTTAAGTAAGAACAGTTGATTAATTTGCTTATGCATAGGATCCTTCAAGGCCCCCATACTACCAGTTTTTTTTTCTAGTACCTATAGTTTACATAGCATAAAAAACTTGTTTAATAAGAATGGATAAATATCTTCTTTCTGAATGGTCATTTAGGAATTTTGGCCAACACCTTCCACGCTGGCCAACTCCAATTCAATATCTTTGAGATTAACGTCTCTTTGCTCTCCGGGGAGGCAACTATATAGTTTCTCTCATGAAATTTGTCATGCCCACTCCACCTCCATAAAACATCCTTATAAAAAAAAATGGCGATCTGCAACCCATCCAAATCCCCGATGGAGGCATTAAGACAAAGAGGAAGGAGGAGAGACCTCAACTTTAACGTTGACTTTAGGGTTAAGGGAGACAATGACACGTTTCAGTTCTAACCATTAGACCTATTTTTTACACGTGGCTTTCTCTAGCTCTAAAACAGGAGGAAATGGGAGGCTCCCGACTGCAGGTGAGCCGATCCCCGAATAAAATAGCTAACTATATCCACCAATATATCCAGTGGCGGAAGGAGATGGGTGTCGATACCCATTCCTCGGCCCCAAAAAAAAAATTTGAATGTAAATTTTTTTTCCATTAGTTGGCCTGGGCGCGATACCCATTGGGCCCAGGCCAACTGCAATTTAGGTTTGGGCCCCCGGCCCCTTTATATTTTTTTAATATGCAGAGAGTGAAACGACGTCGTTTCACCCTCTGCCTAAAAAAAGCATTTACCTGACCTTGTGGCTTGTGCGATCTCTCTCCCCCTCTCATAATTTCGTATTTCTCAGCCCGCAGCAGTCACCGTTTTTCGTGAGGACCGTGCCCCGTTGCCGACTTGCCACCTGGTAGCCGTTGCGCCGCACCAGGTATACCGATTTCTCATTCTCTCTCTCTCTCTTGCCTTGACCCTTGTCTCTACGTGCGGGCAATGTTGGAGCATTTTCTTTCGATTTCTGTTTTTAGTTATATTTGTTTCGCCTAACCTTCATCTATCGCTAGTTCTTATTGTTCTGTGTTGATTTTGTATCGTAGAAGTTTCAGTCTTTAGTACTGTAGGAAGCCTTATGAGTTTAGTGCTGGGAAAGTGTACATAACGAATTATATAACTAGATATTAAAGAAAATTGCTTGCATCACTGCATCAGGATCGATGGAGTTAAGGGCAGAAAATTTGATCAAGCAATTGTCTAAGATTCAATTTTGTAGTAATTCAATTGAATGTTTTGGAATTTGGATCTCGATGTCTTTCATTTATCCCCATTGACCCTTGTGCACCCTTGTTCTATTGTTCATCGTTCTTGTTTAAAAATTTGTGCAGGTGCAAAGTTACCTAACATCAACATTTTACTGTCTATGGAGATGACACAATTTTTGTCTCCCAAAGGGGAGAAGACGATCAATCTTGCAGCAAGGTGGGAAGAGTTTGTTAGTAATTACAGTACGCAGTTAAAATTAGTTTTGTTTTCATGAACTTGTTTCTAGGTTTTGAGACATATGTGATTGGTTAGATTTGGTTTGTTCAGACAACTTAAAGTCAAGATACCCAAAATTGCATTGATGGATTATTGGACCACGACAATGCCTACTTTAATATAGTCATTGGTTAACAAACACCAAGAAATTGCCATCACAACATTATACACCAATTAGTTGTTAATTTTTAAAGGGGAGCACCTTGATCAATGCCACTTCTTTCTGAAATGTTTCATTTAGGAGAATATAAAAAGAGTCACTTGCCAACACCTTGGAACACAATCTAAAAGCTGGCTAACATGCCAAAATATGGTGGTTGGCGGTCTGCAACTAGGTATCAGATAGTCATCCTAATCTTGTTTTAGGGCTTCATTTGCAGGAGAAAAGCAGGTTTAGAAACAGAAGACCTCTCTGAAATTAGTCTCTGACCCTAGTTCTTGCAGCAGTGGTTCTACAGAAGAAGATACAGTGCATTTTTTTCTTTTTCGTTTGCACTGAACTTTAAATTTTCTCCTGAATTCTTTGTTCAGAATCTTAGTAGAGAAATAAATAATTGTTTGTGTTGTGTTGTGTTAATTTCAATGTCTTCTTCTCTGTTATTAATTTATCTATGTATCAAATAATGAACTACTAAACTGATTGGAAATGTATTTGGCCTATATAGTTCACGTTTGAATTGGGGTGGAGATCTTCAAAACAAACTGTTGGAACTCCGATGAAGAAGTTGTTAGCTGAGGAGATGTTGAAAGAAACAGAATCCAAAAGTAGGTCTCCAAGTGTCATTGCTAAATTGATGGGTCTTGATGGGCTGCCACCTTAGCAGCCTACTCAGAAACAGCAAAAAAAGTCCCTTGAGAGCTGTACTAGAAAAACAACAGTAGAGAGAGCTCAAAACAATACCACATTTTATAACCATCGACCGTCTAAGAGAAGTTCAAAGGAGCAACAAGATTTTAAAGATGTATTTGTCAAAGATTTGCTGTTATTTTGCAAATCCATTTGTTCTGCCCTCACTGTTATTAAGTCAGACTAGAGCATTGTTGTTTCATTTAGGTTCATGTGATACCCTCCTTATTAAGCACCGTAGTTTGTTAGGTTCACGTGATACCCTCCGTCATTTCGTCTTTAAAGTTTGACACCCTTAGATTTTAATCCTGGTTCCGCCACTGAATATATCACCCCCCGTGTGCGAGTACTTTTGTTTGGGAAAATGGTTTACTGCCTCTCCGCCGCTTCACCCACAAAAACCAAAAATATTATAGTTATTATTTTGAATTAGAAAATAAAAAATTATATTCTAGAACTTCCTTTATAATATATGATGTAATTTTATATATTATGAGCTCAAGGTTGGACAAAGTTATTAAGATATCATATATTAGAACAATATTCTCAATCATCTCGAATTGCAAGTAAAGGTTTAATTTAGCAAATAGCATGCAAATCATGAATGTCCTCTAAAATAAACATAAATATATATATATATATATATATATATTGTTTCAGCCTATTTCTTAGATTATGTTCAGGAATCACTACGTTAGCTATGGAGTCTAAATTATGTAAGGAAACTTGGTCCCAAAATAAATCAACTCCTCTAACTTATAAAGTCTTCACAAACACGTAACTCTTCATCTACTTGGAAAATTTACTTAATTTTTAATGAGGCTTGATAAATCTATCATTTCCAGTGATTTAACTTTTTCTTCAATTTGGTCCTCAAATTTATTGGGGTTAACTATTTGTCCCAAAAAAAGTATTCGGATCCGTCCAAACACGGACCACAAACAAAGCATTTAGTATATTTCACTAACGAAAAATGTGTTACTATTAAGCGACCTGAACTAAGTAAATCTAGATGTCGACTGAAAGTAATGCTGACATGTTTTTTGTTAGCTATGTAGACATATTTTATCAGTTTGCTGAGATTCAAAGAATGGCCTCTTTGGGATAAGTAGTTAACCAATGGTCACACAAAAGAAAAATTAAAATTGATTAATTAAGTCTTTTAGTTAATTAAGTCAAACTCAATTTTTTTTTCGAAATATTTGTATGCGATGGCTGAGGACTTGAGACTTTCAATATGCTTCACGATGGGAGTTATGCAACATATAAATACTCTTATCGAAAGTATCACTTTGTAGACTGAAAGATTTAATTAGAGCTTTAATTTTTTTAGTTAACATACTACTAGCATTCTATCTTGATTAGCAGATGGGAATATATATGAGTCTTTTCTATTTATCTATCCGAATTAAATTGTACCTAATTTGAAATATATAAAAAAATACAACAAGCATTAAATAAAAGTAATGCATTAAACAAACAACTTTAAAATTTATGTGAACAATCAACCACTCCTTAAGATGAAAAAGAAAACTCTCGAGTCTGTTATTAAATTAAGAATTAGATGAAAAAAATAGGTAACATCGAAGAAAAAAATGCTCAGGTTAAAACACTCAAAAGACATGACAACATTTGGAGAAGATGTTACACTGGTGGGGTACTTTTTTTCCCTTCGGCAAGGTGGAGTATAATTTTTATTGGGTAACAAGAGAAATACATTATACCTAGCTAGTCTTTGTGCATTATACTTATGAATATAATTCTACAAGCGATATATAGCACTTATTTGATTGCCAGAGAGAGACTTTTACAGCTATGACACTTCTTCTTATTGTGTGACAGAGAAAAGGCCACGCATAAATCTAAAGTTACGTATCAGTGATGACCGTGATACGAGATTCCAATTCAGTGGAGCATGAGAGGTTCAACCAGTAAAGACTGGATATTTTTCCGAGTCTCGATCTTGATCACCCAATCCATCTCCATGTTGATAAAGGCCAAGCGCTACACGGGCAACATTTGTGACTATATTGGCCAATGACTGCAACGTGGGCAATTGGGTGAAGCACTGCCCATTTAATTTCTTCTACGCTTTGTTTATCATGCCTTGGATATGCTTCCTAGCTATTTCCTCAGAAACGTTCACTTCTCTCATGTAACATAGAATTGATGAAGGTGCATCGCCTCTTTCTAGTTCAGCCTGTTACAAGTGATGGTACCAAGGTGTTATAACCAAATATGAGGAAAGAATCCTTAGAGGCTTTTTCTGATTTTATCTAGCTAGCGGAAAGATTACTAATTTTTTTACCGCTGAAGTTCCCATATCATTGCAGAGTCGAATTATCAGAGATAAATTGTACAGGAGGTCTTAGTTTTTCAACATAAAGGCTTCAAACTCCTCTGTTACTTCATCTTGAATACAGAAAAACGCATGAACGAAAATCACAAAGCCGGATGATGTGATCCATGCGTTACTTAGATATTCCTGTAGGGATGGTGTGTAGCCCATGTTGAACCACTTCGCTTCCACAAGTAACGCCATACAAAAATCAGTCCATTATTACCAGAAAGAAAGAAAAAGGATTTCACTAAAAAAATTCAAATAGCGACAATCTTCAGCTTTATAGCATATAGTCAACGTTATTCACAAGAAATAAACAGATGAGTACCGCTTTCTTTAGATGAGGTAATACTTGGTCCGAACCCTTCCCCATTTGAGTTTCTTCAGCGAATTCGTTAATCATATCGTAGAGTGCTTGGAAGCAAATCTTCATACACTCTGGAAGATGTTGAATTTCCCTGACGTCCCACTTGAAAGTATCACGCTGATTAGAATTCATAACTTCAGAAAGTCATGTAACCTAAATATTAAAATCTCTCAGCGATGATATATATTTGCCGAATTAACCCATTTACGGCATTGGTAAAGTGCTCTAGTATAGTACTTCTTCTAATGTTCCATAAATATCATAAACACCATCTATTATCAGTATCAGATTGAGGACTTTAGTGAGCCATTTTCTGAAACTATTTTTCTGAGGGTCGCACGCAAAGCCCATTGAGCACATGAAAGTTTCAACCAGTCTGTCTCTTGCGAAATTCAAGTTCTCCGTGACGCCCAAATTCCACCACCATCTAGTGTGACCATGGGGTTATTGGTTAAATATTATAAAGTGAGTCTGTGAAAAAGCGAGGAGAATCACTGATCGCAGCGGTGGTCGCTTATGCTGCGTCACTAGATACAAATACGGCACTTAAACGTTACGTCGTTGGAGGTCAGCTTTTTGCAACCACTTAGACATGACGTTGCTGGAGGTTGGCCTTCTGCAACCATAAACATCGGCTTTTTGCAACCATAAACGTTGCCGCACAAAAGTTCACGTCGCTAGAGGTCAGCTTTTTGCAACCACAGAAGTTCACGTCACTAGTGGTCCTATTATTTAGGAAACATTATGACTTGGGCCTACTTTCGCTTACAAACCTCAGTTTGTAAGGAACAGGGTGATTTATGACGTAAACTAGCATGGGGGAATTCGTGATGTACATGACTTCTCGTTTTATCTCGATGTCCTTCATTCATGTTCTGGTTCTTGCAGGGGTCTCCCAAACTGACTAAGGTTGGGTGTGCGACCAGTTTATCGGATCTAGGAAGTATTTTCTTATTTTTCTAATACTTCTTTGTGCCTCTCCTGCCGTACCAAGGCAGAAGTTGGTTTTTTCTGGAAAGAGCCAAGACGTCGTCCGTGAAGGGAAAGAGCATGTCTGCTCTTTTTAAAACTTTTAGTTATGTTAATAGGTTTAGTTCTTTTAAAAAAAAAACTTTTTATTCGAGCTAAATCTTAAATTTTGATATATATAAAAGTTACCATCAACTTTTTTGAGCTTGAGTCAATTGTTATGTATGGAGCATCCGACATTCATAAAAATTGTTGCAGAAAGTTCTTGCTTTCTGTTTTGGTGTGTGAAGTACTAAAACAATTTGTTCAATTTGAAAAGCCTCGATCCTTTGGGTCTAAAATGCTAAATGTACAAAAAAAACATTGAATTGAGAAGAATTTTTTTGCCTAATCCGAAACATCAAAGAATCTATGATATTTTGTGCAATTCAATGGTCGTTTTTTGTTTCACTTTCTCCCTCTATTCCAGGTAGGTTTTCATTGGACCATAGCGCTAAGAACATGAAGCCCAATTATTTTGTCGGTCCGGAATTTTGATTAGGCTACGCCACCGCAAATTTCAATTGCTGGGAAATTTCAAATTAGAAAAGAACGGCTCAATTGTGTTTGCGCAAAGCCCATTGAGGGGAAGTTCATCTCCCAAAAAACTTCGCCTAAAACCATATGTTGGATCAAAACTCAAAACCTGGAGGGAATTCATTTTAATCTCTTGAATGAACTTGTTAATTTTTCCTACGAAAAACAGACAAATTTGTGGTTCACTAACTGAGCCCACATACTCAAATCTGTTTCCATTTAGCCGAACAACGGAATCCTGGGATCATGATTAATTCTCACATGTTCAATCAACTTTGATGTTTGAAGCATTTAGGAGTGGTAATATCAACTATAACTCCGCTCGTAGAGCGAATGTTGAGATCCCACATTGCTTAGGAGAACCTAATTAGAAGAGTTAATAAGAGGGCTTGGATAACTCTAACTGTAAGGCATGTCTTTTGGTCTAGAGCCCAGGTCCTCATCAATTGGTGGCCCATGCGTCTTTCTTAGGTCGTGTGGTGGCTTGCATGAACCCATTTTCTTCGACCCTATAGATCCGGTACGGGTCAGGGTAGACCCAAGTCCGGTGAAAGCCCCCTATAGAGGCCATGTGGGAGACGCAGACGACGAGGGCGTCGGTCTTCGAAGGATGGAGGATTGTTAAGATCCCACATTGCTTAGGAGAACCTAATTAGAAGAGTTAATAAGAGGGCTTGAATAACTCTAACTGTAAGGCATGTCTTTTGGTCTAGAGCCCAGGTCCTCATCAGCGAACTCTTTAGCGTACATGTTGCTCGTTGGGCCGCCTCCTCTCGCTTTGAGAGGAGTGTTCCTCATTCTCTTGAGCTTTTTGCTTTTTGGTTCTTATCCCTGGGTGTTATGGGGGCAGACGCCCTAACTTTTGTTGTTTTTGCTTTGCTTTGCTTTACTTTTGTCTTGCTTTGCTCTGGCTTTTGTTGTTTCTTAGGTAATGTTCGTTTGTCTAGATTTGTAGGCATCGAATTTAAAACCATTCATGTTCGGCGAGTCACTAAAAAAAGTTAGGATTCTTCTGACATTTTTTTTTTGTACCCCTGTTGTCGCCTGAGGCTCTGCGCATTCAGCAAATGCAGGGATTCGGCTGTTTTCTTTTTGTTTTTTTTACCCGTCTCCTGCCCCTTGTCCCCTGCTTTTTAACTTCCTTTCAACCTTTGTCTCATTGACTTTTACCTTTTCGTTAATGTGTTTTGTCGTTTTTATTTTTGGTTTTTTATTTTATTTTGTTTTTAATACATTTTTAATATTTTATTTATAATAAAAATTAATAAATTCTAAATATAAAAAAACAAATTTAAACATTATAATTACTTTTTTACACATCATCAATCTTTACACAAACACCAATACAACTTTAATAACACCTAAAAATTCACAAAACTCTTCAAATCCTACAAAATTCTTCAACACGAACATCACCTTAGTATTTTCTGGTTTTTTTGTTTCAACGAAGTATTGCTTATCAAAAAAAAAACTATAACTCAGCTGTTGGGTCCAAAATAGATCTAAGTGGTAAAGCAGATGTGATGGTAATTTCATTGCTTTAGATTCATGATGTTGTCAAGTGAAGTACGTGGGATGCTTTAGATTATTGGTATAAATAGTGTACCATACCAAACCAGACTTAAGGAAAACTTGGAAGTTGGAGTACAATAGCGCATACAACCTAGCTAGAGCATAACAAGGCTATTGAACAGGAACAAAGACACCTTTCTTACTTCTGCAGCAGGCCCTTAGCTTTGAAGTACTCCACAATTTGGTCATAGATATCTTCAATTCCGTACTTAAAACTGAACCCCTCTTTCATAAGTTTCTCAGAAGATATTGTCAACTTGGCCTTGGATGGAAAATCTCCGAAACTGCAATTTCCACATGACACGGGAAAGTCAAAACAACTTTCACATCTGAGTAGAGAAATGGTTTTAACTTATTTCAATCAGTTCAGTAATCAGCAGGGTTTCAGTTCTAATTCTTCAACAAGTTAATGGTTTGGTCAAAGCACATGCCCACCAACTTCACAATTATTCCACATTTTTTAATGAAATCACCCTCCCATCCCAAGGGGCGTGCCATGGGCTGAGATCAATCTGACCCAAGCCCCTCAATTTGATGTTGCTGATATAATGATGATGCTATAACTTTTATTCCACTTTTACATTGACCAATTTGCGCTATGGAAGACTATTTGCTTGATCAAGTGGATTAGAAGCTTACTCAGTTGAGACTTTGTATTCGGGATATCTTTTGTTGAGCAACTTTGCAAGTTCAGGGACACTGGTATTGACAGCAGAGCATAGGTATCGACCAGAAGCAGATTCTTTCTCAGCCAAAAGAATATGGGCCCGACAAACATCCTCCACATGTGTGATAGATAGTGACCCTGACAGCATTTGCATACCTTTCATTGCATTTATAAGAAACTCATTTCCTGCAAAATTAAAAATGCCTTCGTTACACCAACTAATTCAGGGTACTGTGCGAGCAATTAACCATTGTAGCCACATGGCCTAAAGTCAGATGGTAATTTCAAACGCATTTTTGTAAATCCAGTTTCTTGTCTATACCAGTAATTGGAGCCATAGCTAGACCAAGACAGCTCGGGACATCTGGAGTGAGAGCAGGACCGCCCATAAGAGTAGGAATCACAGTGATGAGATCAATATTATTTTCTTCAGCGAATTTCCAAGCTGCTCTCTCAGCTAGTGTCTTGGAAGCAGGATAACCCTGAAAATTCAGAAATACTTCATCTCAAATTTTCTTCTTAAAATTGCTTGAGATAGGCTTGTTTGTCCAGCTAGAACTTTTAACAGACAGATCTTGTATATGATGATCTTATAAGATTACCCAAGTCGGTGGTTTTGCAGTACTCAAAAATTCGACGTCGGTCCAGTTACTCTCATCCATGACTAAACCCGGCCCTTCAAGCGTGTTGATTGTCACAGCAGCTGCTGATGATGTCAAAATGACACGTTTAACAGTTTTTGCTCTCACACATGCTTTCAAAACATTTTGTACCCCTTGGATTGCGGGCTTGATCATGTCATTCTACACTTCACAAAATGAAAACATCCTACTGTTAGATATCCATAAAACGTCACATAATAAGACTGAGGCAGTTCTATCGTTTTGTACCTCTGGATCTTCTGAAGCAAAGTGAACTGGTGTTGCGATATGGAACACAAGGTCACAGCCTGCTATAGGAGAGTCAAAGGCTCCTTCATCAGTTAGATCTGCTCCGAAAATTTTAAGGTCCCCCAAACCTTGTAATGCTATGAGGTGAGAGATCTTCTTCTGATTGTCTGCACAAGGAAGTTCATCATTCAGTACTTTGAAAAAACGAAATGCTTGTGAAATAGAAACTAGACTAGAGTTCTATGAGATAATATTTATGGGACAATGTGCAGTTTTGATCGGTTAATCTGAACTAGTTTACGAAATACCTTTTAGCCCAATATGGGGGGCTAACAAGACACAGATGTTTTATAGGGTCTCTGGGACAACAAGTCCCATATTTTACATTGCAAGGATACGACTTATTAGGTCTTGAGCAACTCAACTCAATCTTGAAGCTACACCCACTTACATATTACACAAACCATCAGAGATATCCATCAGGCCCTGCCAGCCATTCCCAAAGGGGAAGTTTATAAGATTCACCCCGGTCCAAACTACGGTGTCCACAACCTGGCTTAGCAGGTTGATCTACCAGACCTTTGCATACGTCCCCATTAGCCATATATATATATATGTTCCTCCTAAAGCCACAGTTATTGATGGTGGAAAGAAATACACACAGAGAGATATACGTAAGAAGAAATATATGTGAATTAAGGTAAAGTGTTCCAAATTTCCAAATCACTCTGCATGAGAGTTTCAGAAAGTATCTTTTTGTTCGGTAAGCGTACTCAGGTATTTGAACGCCGACTTCAACCTCTACAAAGATATCCCTTAATCTAAAGGTCCTCTGCTAAAGTTTAGGACGTGTTTGGTAGCTTTTCCTTTGCCTTGTAAATGTAATTTAGAAACAAAACAAGGGCATCTATGCAATTACAGACCATGTGGTGTCTTGATGCAAAAGACAAAAACAAAAAGTACAACACGGTGGAATAAATACCACTTCAATACGAGGAAAGTAAATAACATGATTAGAGAATTGAAAATATAATAAGAGAAAAGAAAAAGACTAACCTGGGTCTCTTACAGTGGTATTGACGGCATAGCCCTTCTCAAGCAGGAGCTTGATCAGCCAAGATGCCACGAACCCAGAGCCGCCGACCACGCACGCAGTCTTCTTTCCAAGGTGTTGGGTGGCCATGGACTTTGTTATTTATCGCTGATTCGCTCTTTGATCAGTTCTATTGCTCTCTCTGATAGATCTTAGGAATCTAACGACGTTTGATGTTTGGCGCAGAGAAACAACCACAGAGGAAGTAGTAGATATAGGCCCGAGTCTGGGTGATGTGGCCCTTGGGGTTGGTTCTGAATAATTAGCTTTCAGTGACTTCATCTAATGAAGTTGAGGGACGAAGAAGGTAAGCACGTGAGGATGCTCACCACCAACAACTCAACCCCTATTTTCGACTTTTTGCCTCTCTTTTTTTTTTTTTGTCTGCGTGTTTGGAAAGGCCAAAAAAAGGTAGATTTTTTTTAAATTGGTTAATCCTAAAGTACGTAAAAAGTTATTAAAATTTATGAAAAAGTTATCAAAATTTGTAAAAAAAAATTATATAAATGGGGTAAAAAAATGATTATAAAAATAATTTTTTTAAAAAATTGTGTCATCTACCCACATAATTTGAGGTTAAAATTTTGGAACATGTTTGGATGGAAAAAGTTATTGGAGTTTATGAAAGTTTTTTTAAAATTTATAAAAAAAGTATTTAAGTGGGTGATTGTAAAAATAATTTTTAAAAAATATTGTGCGATCTACACAAAGTTACCTAAGGTGTAAATTTTAGAGCATGTGTGGTTGGATTTTGAGTTTTACTAAAATTTGTGTGAAAGTGTAGAAAGTGGTAATTTGATGGAATTTTTTATATTTTTTTAGTATAAAATTTATTGAAGTTTGTAAAAAGGTAAAGATATGTTATTTGAAGAAGTTTTTTTATTTTTATTTTGATATCAAATTTATTAAAATTTGAACAAATGAAAAGATGAGCAAAAAAGTCAATGTTTGGCACACAAAACTTTTATTCAACTTGATTAATAAACTTATTCATAGGAGAGGCTATTTGTAGGATCAAAATAAAAGCAACTCATTTTAAAACTAAGGGGAAAAGTAATAGTTAGTCTCGTATCTATAGGATAAAATCAATTTCGTACCCGCTATTATCAAAACGACAATTTGAGTCTTTTATCTTTTGAAAATCATCAATGTTCACTCTCGTCCAAATCAAACGTTAAGTTAGACGGAAAAGTATTTAAATAACCAAAATGCCCCTCAAAGACAAAATTACTTTAAAATGTTAAAAAAAAAATTATAAAAATAATATTTTTTAAATAAAACTATTGAAATTCTATTTCAATAATTTATTTATTTTTAATTTATTTCTTAAATTCTTATTATTTTTAATAAGGCTCAAATCGCTATTTTAATAATAACGGGTACGTAATTGAATTTACCCTATAAATAGGGAGCTAATTATGATTTTTTTTCCTAAAACTAATGTGAGACAAACATAACATAAATATATTCTAACACACGTGTTGTTGTGCTAAAGGATAGATAAATTTATTTAAATAAAAAAAGGAAAATGGAATGATGTTGTGCCTAGGCAAACATTAAAGATGTATCTCAGTTCTTTTTTCTTTTACAATTTTGGGCTTTTTTTCACCCTATCTATATGTCTCAAGGTAAATAGAATAAAGCATCGACACCATCAGTGAATCAAACCCAACTTATGGTGGCTTCACCAAACAAGTTGGGTAGATAAACAATTGAAATTTTAAAGACTATGAAGGCACCTTGCAGAATTATGTGATTGCACAATTCTTGTCCGTTCTTAGAAGAAAGCATCCCTGAAAGAGAATTGACGTGACTCCTCAAATTATTGAGACTGCGTTTGCAAACTCAATTATCCCCAATATTTTATCTCTCTCCTAATAAAATACTCTAATATAATCTCTCTCTCCTATAAAAAAATATAAAAAATTACCTTTCTCTTCACCTTTTCACTAAACTCAATACCAACACATATTCTCATACCAAAAATATTACAACACAAACACAACCTGAGTAGACTTTTTAGTCCCTATCGAAAGAAAAAAAAAAGGTTGAGAAAAGTCGAGTGCACAGTGTGGTAACCACGTGACTGATGTAGACTATGCTACTCTTAATTTTTTTTTTGATAACTTTATACCCTTTAATTTTGGAAGTATTGATACTTTGTATCTTGATCTATTATTTTTATTATATTACACCCACTAATTATTGATTTAAGACATTTTATATCATCCGTTAAAATTTTCTGTCAATTTGAACGAAAATTTATTCTTTAGTCTAAAAATTATAATTTTACCCTTATAAAATACTCATCGCCAAAAAAAAATATAGAGATAAAATTGTCATTTCACTCATCAACGTTCAAATTAATCGAAAATTTTAAAAGGATGGTACAAAGTATCTAAAATCAATAGTTGGTGGGTGCAATGTAACAAAAATAATAGATTATAGTGCAAAGTTTCAAGACCTCATAGTTGGAACGTACAAAATGTATTTAAACCTAAAATTTAAATTTTGAAACATGGAAAAAAAGTACAGACTAACAGATTACTGCCATGATTTCATTATATTTCCCTTCTTACTATCAATTATTTATACTTTACACTCACATTTTCTAATATAGACGAAAATGTAATTTTTACTCACTGAAAAATGATTTTAATCCATACAAAAACATTATAATAATAATAATAAAATACTCGTTACTGAATTAAAATAATAATTTTCGTCTAAATTTTTACCTCTCAACTATAATAATTTTTACTTTTTACATCTTAAAATATAAGTGTGAGACATTACCTCGAAAACTATTAAAAAATTAATTCTTTATGTTTATTGCGATGGAAAAAGTGCATCTAATTTTTTTAAAAAATTTTAAAATTTTCACTACAATTTAGCTTTGTAGTTCGTGCCCAAATCTTTCGGTGCCACTGGGGTCAGGCCCAAAGTCTGGCGTACAATTCATTGATAAGGTCCAAAAGGAGAGGTTTGGATTGCCACAAAGGCAGCAGTGGCAGAGACAGAAACTGGTACCGTAAGTTTCAGTATTTGATTTAGTTAGGGAAACCAACTGTCCTGAATCCTGATGGTGAGAGTTTACTCAATAGACACGCTCGCTTGGGAAAGAAGAGAAGAGAAGAACCATTCTGCCGGTCCGAGGTGTTAGATGGCCACCAACAGAAATTCACGTGCGATACTTGTTGGGTGGCTAAAACGCATGCAAATTGGAATGACTAGCTGCCCACGGAGCAATGCGGTGAGCCACAAAGTTATGTTTTCGAGGAATTCTTATAGTGCTCCAAAGAGGGTGATCATCCATGCAAGTTCTCATTGCGCTTTCACGTCCGCAATAAATCCTCCCGATTCTAAAAGTCTCTGCAAAATCCAATTAGCTGCATCCAGGGAGTCTTCTTCCAATAATATGCGATCCCGGCCTCCCATCTTCGTGGCTAATAAGTAATAAGCACGCTTTCAGTTATTCAACCAGAGGACGATGCCCACAAATGAGAAGAACTTGAAGAAGAATAAGATTATCCCTGCAATTCTCTGGATCTATCAATATCAGTGTAGATATCATATGACTGACTACCTACCAAAACGAAAATCCTAAAATTGCCCCTAACTATAGAGGTCCGGGAATTAGCTGGGACATAATATCTATGGCAACCTACTTTGCCCAACCACTATATCTGTTTGAACTGAACACTTTCTTAGCGACTGGTCTCTTGTTCATAAAGTGTAAGGCTTAAACATCATATGGGCCCCTAGAATTTATAGACTCTTTATTTCTAAAAAAATGATGGATTGGGAAAAGGTCCAGTACGAGAATATAAGAAATGGGAGAAGGATCAAGTCTCATATTGAGACCTTACTAGATTGAATTTGACTTTATAATGATCTTGAACAGACTTGTATGATCTTGAACAGACTTGTTTAACACTCAATACAACACCGGGGGGTGAATAGGTTCTCCAATTTAAACTTTAAAACGATTCAAAATGTACATTTCTTTTTCTGCACAAACTACACCAAATCAGATTAGAAAGTTCAGTACACACGTTAACAACAATGTAAATAATCACACAAAGATCAGATCAGAATATTTAGAATCTATATCCAAGATTCTCAAGTCAAGAACATCTGAAAATTTAGCTTGTAGTTTATACTAAGAAACACTTTAAACAAGAACACAATTAAAAGAACAATCACCACCACAAGACACAAAACTGGTGACGAAGAGAAAATATTTTGGAAACAAATTCCAAGAAATAAAAACTCTCCGGGCTCGTAGGCCAGGTAACGATTTCACTAGTTTATCGAACTCGAAATACAAGGTGATCCATAGACTCAAGAATACCCATAATCATATTCTAACACACTTGTTTTCTTACCCGAAACACACCATTCGGATCTGCACCATAGCAGGGATCGAGAACCTCTCGTCCATTCGAAAAACTCACTATCTTTACCTAGTTATTCATATCTTGTCGTTCTCCATTGCAAACCAGTAACAACAACAACCGCACGAACTTGACACTTGGACCTTCAAGATTTCAGCAACCTCCGAAAGTCTTGAATTTCTTCTTGAGAAAATAACAGTGGTGATCAATAAACTCGAACTGAGAATCTTTAGAGAGGGGTTTTACTTTTCAAGGCTCCATTCTCGGTTCTCACACAATCAAAGACTTAGAAAACTGGGCAGCGGATTTCTAGAGAGAGTTTCATGTTGAAGGCACACTCACTGGATTTTTCTAAGTATCGAATCTTCAAAGAAAATGAGGGTATATGCTACGGGTATTTTTCAGTTAGGAGTAGAAGGTTCTGAGCTTCTTGGGTCAGTCATGACGTCACTCATTTAGTTAGAAACAGACTAACCAATTTCTGTTTCAGCTGTTATTTAATTCGTGTTTCTTTCTGACTTGCATATGACTCCAAGCTAACTTGAATCTTCTGAAGAAATACCCAGTTTTTGTAATGCAGTCTTCAGCTCTTCACAGAAGCTTCATTAACCTTAACATCTCAGGAAGTACAACAAAATTACATACGAAATAAAGCTAACTAAAATATTCCTAACAGATCTAATCAACGTCAAGAGCAATTTTTTTTAAATCAAAACGCAGAGGTGGCTATCTTTGAAATGCTAAGGCTATACTGCATTTGCGAGTGGTCAGAATTTGAGAAATTAGGCCCAATTCCGGACTTTCGGATAACTCAGCTCTACTGGTATGCAATAGTGATTCACGTATTTAATTATCTTTCATAACACAGAGGATTGAGTGGGGGGTGTTTGGTTATTCAATGCAATTGTTAATTCAGTAAAAGGTAATCAAAGGATCAACACTTATAGAATGAACAAATTTATACATATATTGCTTCAAAGAAGTTTTTTAGACTAATCATAGAGGATCAACTCCCCCCCCTTTTTTTGCAAGCCTAAGTAATAATTATAATTGCTAATTTAGATAAAATGTAAATCATTTGCTCAAAGATGAAGAACCGTGGAAGCGACTCTAAACTACAAGAAGATTTACACTTCCTTTTCATTTTCATTTCATTTTCTGGAAGTATTATTATCTGCCATGTGGCTCATGTGTTACAAGAAAACGATTCAGTTTTATTTAGCATATAAAAAAAATTATATTTCCATTTTTTATATTAAAAAAAACAAAAAATGTTTGAAATTTGACTTTTGGAGTTTGTGAAAAGTTGGTAAAAAGAAAATGTAGATAGGATGAATTGGTGGAGTTATTTATAATTGAATTGTATTAGAATTTGAGGAAAAAAATTATAGATAGTGAAATTTGTATAATTAAATTTTATTAAAAATTGAGAAAAAATTGCCGGTGAAGAGTAGTTTTTAGGTGTTGCCAAACAAGAGCTAGATGGATTTCGTGGAGAGCATCTCAGCTGGATGTTGTGCAGCTTCTCAAGAAGGTTCAAAGAGTTTGTGGAGAGCATCTCAGCGCTTGGAAAGTGAAGCAACTCTTGGTGCCGCCGCGGTGGAACCCACCCGCCCTCCTCTGGTGATGGGGATGTAATCGTGCGTTCATTTCAAGGATGTGTGCTGGAGTGTTGCGACATGACACCGAAAGGCCTTCTCGTATGCCCATTTGATGCTTAATTTCCAGCAGTACAGACAGCAGTTGTTTTGGCAGGTGGGATATGTACGAACAATAATTGTCCTTTCCATTTTAATATAAATTTGAATTTCATTATATATTAAAACTCCAATAACCTAATTAAGGTTTATCTTTGTGTTAATGCAGTACAATATATCAAATAAAGTGTCCTTCTGTTGGGATTGAATAGTCAATTTTATTAACTTCTCGTAGGACCTACCTAAATACACAGTGAAGGACAATTCATGCTGCTTCTCTTTCGTATCTCCACACAGATCACAGATGTGATCTTAAAGAAGTACTTTATTTTGCTACCTAAATGTGGGGACAGCGAATAGAACAACCCGTACGTGCGATCTCCATATATCCTTCATTATTGCAGTCAATGATTTACAGATATCTCCATAGAGTCATATACTCCTTATAACATCTTTTGTGGCGGTCCTTTTCTTGGCGACAATGGCAGCCTCAGGCCCTCAAAGCCAATAGATTATGAGACCGATATCACTCCGTTGGCCTATTTCTTCTTTTCTTCTTTTTATTTATTTATCAGTTTTTCGGTTGTTTATTTTTTTTAGTTGCTTTGCAATGTATTGATTATGCGTGGATGATTATTGTTGGACCTCCTGTCTGTACTTTGGTTGATATCACTAAAAAATTTAGGATTAAATACAACACTTCATATCTCGATCTATTATTTTTGTCACATTATACTTATTAACTATTGATTTCATATACCGTACACTATCTGTTAACATTTTATGTCAATTTGGATGAAAATTTATTTTTTGTCCTGAAAATTACATTTTTACCCTTATTAAATGGTTACTGCTAAAAAAATATGGGGAAAAAATTGTCATTTCGGATATCAAAAAATATTTTTAAGTCTAAATTAACTGAAAATTTTAAGGGAAGGTCAAAGTGTTTGAAATCAATAGTTGGTGGGTGCAATGTGACAAAAATAATAGATCAAGGTGCAAAGTGTCAAGACCTCTAAAATTAGAGGGTACAAAATATATTTAACCCAAATACTTATCGTCCAGAAAATAGTTAAAAAATAATAATAATAACGAAGCTATTCCTGTACACGTGAGGGAAAATTTTTTGACTGTTGGACGTATGCTCGGTTGTGCTGTAGAAGCATTTTGGGTTGTGTGCTAGCTTATCTTCACCGTTTCTCTATGTTCTTCAAACCCAGCGACAATGTTTTGCATGTTCGGGACCTTCAAGATCCTCTCTAGCCTTCGGCAGTTGGACTCAAGTCTTCAACTAGCTTTTCTGCATATTTTTTCTACTATCTTCCTATATGTGTCTTCTCCACCAAGATCAATGACGGCCAGCAACAGAGGACGTTCCAGGCCTCTTTATAAACTGGGATAATCCAAAAACTTGTTTGGGATTTTCCTTCCCTTCTCTTTTTTGTGTAAGATGGAGATATTAATAATGATTTCAATGCAGATGACACGCTTTATACGTACGCGGCTAATCTCTTCAATTTTTACAATTTTTTTTTCAAAATTCTAGGGTGAGATGGAATTAAGATTATATACACACAAAAAACTCCCAGTATAGCGTAGAAAGCAAAAAGAGCAATCGTTGTGATTTGACTGTCAATGTAAGAATTCAATAAGAGAAAGAAAGTCGTGGCCTATGGTATCCATCAATTCAAAAAGTTCATCGGGAACATTTTATCAGAAAAAAAAAGTCCATCGGGAATAACGGCTTATTTTCATTCATGAGGCATCAATAATTGGGATGTTTGCGGCTCAGTTTCACGCATCAATTAACCCAGGCCGTACAGTACGACATTCCGATCATAGAAATCATCTTGATCTCTTTACTACCTACTGGGAGCACTGCCCAGATCCTCATAACTATGTCATTCGTGGGCTCTGCTGGTAGTTGGGACTTGGGAGGTACGAAGAAGCTCAAACAAAGTAATTCCTATGAGGCTCAGAATAAAAACCTGGTAAGTTCTGCATCCAACCGGTCATGCTGAAGCAGTTGATCGAACATAATACTCTTATTACTGGTTTTCTTGAGTGGCTAGAGCATTGGACCCTTACGGGAAGTATAACATGTTTTCACTAGCAGTCCAACTTTGTCTTCTCACTTCATCGTTCTTCTCACATTTGTAGCAACCTCTGAAGTACAACATGCTTTGAGGAACTATTCGAGTCATCATACAGTTCTAGAAATATTGGATCTACAAGAAGGATTACATTCACTCGTACAGTAACTCCGATGGAGATACCTGGCAGTCTAGGGAAATTGATAAACAGTGACAAGCTGCTAATCAGACCGATAAAAGAATATAGATGAACACACTTCCAGGAACTTATGGAACACACATACAAACTTATGTCTATTTTTTGAGTCTTGACATGATGGCCATTACAAGTTACTAGTGTCACTCATTGGTGGACCTTATGTATCTAACATCATCGGAACAGACAACAGAGAAAAATACAATGTCTACTTCGTACAAGTCATGCATATCTCTACAGAGTACCACCAGTTCAGAACAGAAAATACGAGGATCCAAGGACAGATGCATGATTTTTACCCAGGTTGCTTCCGCGGAGACATTCCAGATCCATCACCTGCGAATGATCCACAAAGAGGTTCACCTGGAAGTAGAGGGCATCAGCAAGGATGTTAGAAAATGCAACACAATATCCAAAATCCAGAGGACTGAGGAGTATCATACCCTGGGTCCATACTGCTTAATAAACCACTCAGCTGCTCTGGGGTTTGATGCTTCAAACATGGTGCTCTCAAGACCAAGACGCCCAATGACCTTAGCGATTATGTCTGATCTTAGAGAATCAGCATGCTTGCAGACATCATCGGCGTCAATCATTATCATATCTGCTCCAGCTTCTAAACATCTCTCAGCCCGTCTGATCAGAAGATCCACATCTTCAACATATTCTGTATAAGCAAAGAAAAAGTACAGTGTTAAAAGTATAGAGATGATTCCACAAGAACTTTTTCTCTAAAAAGTTGCATGAAGCCTATCGTTATCTAATTTGACACCATTAAATGCGCTAAACCCAAAACAAGCCAGTCCTGAAAGAAATAAATGAATTTCAAAAATCTTCAGTAAATCCAAAGAAGTTTTTCTTGTGCGTTCATCATAAAAGATTTATCTGGATCTCAATACATCCAATGCCAAAAAGCACAAGCTAGGAAACACAATATGTGCATCCGGTGTGACCTTCATAGCTCCAAATACCCGGATTTGTTATAGTCCCTCCTGCGATACTGTAACCTGTTTCCATGCTGTTCAAAACCCACCAAGCAAAAAGGAAACAGTCTAGCACGTGGGTTAGAAGGACGCAACACCTATACACATACCTACTTCCCGACATTTATATCCTGGCCAGAGTAGTATATAGCAATAATAAAGAACCACGCATGCTATTTCCATATGGGGTCTCCCTGTACGACTTTATGTCCCAGAAGCATACTATATCGGTATCTGTCTATGAAAGTCTAGAGTTAATCTAACGTGGTTGGACAGAATATGGTACATACAGTAAGAATAAATGACAATACGCAGACTTTTTCCTTTCAACCGCTGAACCAACATTTCAAACTAAAAACATACAAAGTAAACATGCAGACGACCTCCTAACAAAGCTTAGTTAACATCTTGACTCTGCAACCATGAAAGGAATAGTGTCTATCATAAGGCATTAGCCTCATGCTAAGATAAAGACACAGCAACCTTTTTGTTTATAATCACATGCTTTGGCAAAAGACACAAAGGGTGTTAAAGACCTATCTCAATAGCATCAAAGTAGGCCATTCCCAAGCTGCATTGACTGAAAAACCTTATACATTTTAATGCACGTTAAGAAAGCAGTTGTCTGATGCCAACCTTATCAGCATAACCGTTACTTTCTTAATTGCAAACCAAAATAAAATCCAAATAGGTTTTACTGCAAGTACTTTGAACAATACCAAACCATGAATGCAAATGTGTGTTCCATTTTTCTGGTCCAGGCGTGACAACAAACATTGGTTTACCATGTCCTCAGAAACACCCCTCTGGAAAACTACCTAGCAACCTAGATTATGCTTGATTGAATTAACACACTTCACACCACTTTCAATCCAAGAAGCTATGAGATAGGGATTTGAACTGCACTAATTTTACCCCAGGCCACATATTTGTTGAACACCAGTAAAAATCTCCATTTAAATCTATGACCTTTGTTCATCAACTTCATTCTCAAACATGATATTCACAGTTTAACTTTCTTTACACACAACATGTAATCCATAGAAGCTGATAGATAACGACGATAAAACCTGTGGGAAATATTTCTAATGAACAGCTCATCCAAAGGACTACACACCTGATGATCGAGGTCTTGGGGCAATATAAGCTCCAAATGCTTTATCACCACCAACGGGAATGTCAGATTGGTTAAACTTCACTGCAAATTGAGGATTGGCTTTAAGACCGCCACTCTTAATCAAGCGCACAAATCTTAGAAGACTTTCTTCAGGAAGGCCGAGTGATCCCACATTCAGCTCAACTGCATCAAACCCCAATTGCTTGCACTCCTATAGAGACCATGACAGGACACTAAATTAGTGCTCTATCAAAGAGAACAACTTATAATGTAAAAACTCTCACGGGCCTCACCTCCACATACTCTTTGAAAGCTGTGGGACCTTTGCGAAGCAGGTGTTCAGCCCAGTCACCAGTGCTAACGTATATATCATGTTGGTGAGCCAAGTCAGTAACTTCTCTGATGAAAGTCTTTGGCATCAGGCTATAAGAACCTCCGGAAAACTTCAGTCCATCAACAAACTGCCCCATGGACGCAAAAATATCCTGCAGAACATGATATTTGCAACTATAACGATTAGGAAACCCAATTAACCCACTTAATAAAAACCCGGAAAAAAATTGTCGAATCCGAAGAATGAACTTACATAGCGCTTCCTGGACAAATATTAGTGGCATTTATCACCTAAGCGTCTATAACATCGGTTCGCAATCTACGCTGTTACCAAGTTTGTAGAGATAAACTCTCTAACTATATTGTCCATCTTGTCCTTTCACGGACACTGTCGATACCACTATTACTAAATAATAACATTAGGGATTATGGGTTGTAGTCATTGGACATTGAGGAAACACAAGTCTGTAACTGTAGCTCCGTATATTCTCCCAGCAATCAGCAATCAACCCTCCCCCCCCCCCCCAAGAAAAAATAAGTTATAGGACTACGATCAGGACCAACGAAGACTGATAACCATAAGGCAAAAAGGAGGGGTTACCTCAAGAACGTTTTGGCTTAAGAGTGAGAAATGGGGGCCTCTCATCTCGGTGACTCCATAGCGGCGAGGCTTCTCGGGGCGGTCCTCGTCCTCGGCGAAGCTCTTCCGCCAGTGAAGCGACATATTACGGCAAATGGAAAGGAAAGGACGATGCCTCTAGACTCGTATCCTTCTAATTGGTACCCTCTCTTTCCCCATCGGCTTTAGTATAGAAATGGTCGTTTCTAGGAACGTTAGTCCAGAAGCGTTCGGGCTGCTTCTAGAATTCACCCACGTCGTCATCATCATGTTAAAAAATTTCTTAATTCATACGACACGTGTCTTATCCACATAAACCACTCCTTCCGGATTTTCTTTTATGAAAAAATATATATTACGTACATGTCCATTATGCTATTTTGAATCGCAATTCGTGCTTTTAAGTTTTTGGGAATTACAATTTTTTATTATGAGTCTTTTATACATCTACTATTTTTAACACAGTAGACTCTCTAATAATTAATGTTAGACACTTTACATTTTAAATTACTTACTTTAATTCGTTATACTCTTTAACTATTAAGGTTGTATATTTTACTCCATCAATCCGATAATAATACCTTCAAAACTTAATAAATTGATAATAATATCATACATATATATATATATATATAAAGTGAGTCAAAGACATTATCGTCATTTTAGTTTAAAAATTTAACACATATAATTCTTCCCATTATAAATATAGAAGGCTCCGCTAGTTTTGTAGAAAATTGGAAATTCATATGTGACTTATTTTAAAATAACAAAGCATGTGTATTTGATAAACTAAAGTCTTATTGTTCAAATCAAGAACTTTGTAATTAAAGTAACCCTTAAATTTAAGTAAATTAGAGGCTGAAAAAATAACAAATGAAAACTGATTAAAAAAAACGAAAATTCAAAAAAATTAAAGAACAAATCATTCTCAAGGCCCGATCGGCCCCAGGCCCCCAACTGCTCAAAGGGGACAGGTCGCGCCCTGCGCCCCCAGGATCAAACGGAAGGAACTCAAATTACAGAATCAAAAAATATAAAGCATGAGTCTCTATTCTAAAATGATATTACTTACAGTACGTGATTTACAATTTTTCCCTTTTTTTGGGCTCATCAGATCTTGTTTCTGTTTTTTCTAAGAACAATTACCAATTCCTTTGGAATTCTCACAAACTACTGAAGTTAATAATTGATCCCTTACACCAATATTTTTCCATAAATTATCTGGAAGTTAATATATGACCATGGTGTTTTTAGCTTCAAGAATCATATTCTTACTTTTTAGAGTTGGGATGTCACTTTGAGTCCCATGTAAAAGGAGAAGAGAAATAATGGCAAGTGAATAGTATAAGATAAAGTAGGATATTTATTAAGTAGAACTAGGACATATTTATGAATCAACCACTCATCCCAAAAGTTTAAGCTGATAGAAAATGAAGATTTTATTATTTGGATTATACCTCTAACACTCTCCCTCACGTGTGGCCCGGGCTTTCCTTTTAATTAGGAGGTCCAACACGTGCAATATTTAATTGAAATTGGGTAGAGTGCAGAGAGGTCTCAAACTTAGGACATTAGTTTTGATACCATGTGAATCTAGCATTCATCCCAAAAAGCTTAAGCTGATAAGAAGATGAAGATTTTATTATTTGGATTATGTCTCTAACAATATTAAGGGACTTGAAGAGTATCTTTGACTAATTATTTTGAAATTAAAGCGCATATATGATTAGCATTGTCCTTGATCGCCTAATCAGTCTTATCCGATGGCAAATATTAGGTTGATGACATGTGCAAATCACCCTCCCTTCCAAATAAAAAATAGAAATACAAGAAGAATCATTGTGAGACTTTAGTCGAGGATATTAGAGATTCTCTCAAATTTAAATTCATTTTGGTGTTGTTCCACGATATGAAAGTTGAACTACGAGATATAGAAGTGGCGAGGCGGCAAGAGAATAAAAACATTTTCATTTTTAGAAGATCATCCCTTACTCAATTCTATTATGGGATGCTTCATTAAAGAATGCTCGATGATGAGGGAAAATAACTCAACTCCTTGCATTAGAAAGTAAGAAGAAACTCTTAAACGCCCAACGCGCTCGCGAAAATAAATTGGAGAGAATGATCTCTCAAAAGTTCATAATAAACACAATTCATTTATCATGCTAATTATAACATTGAGTGTTAGTTACCAATCGTAAAAGAAACAAGCAATCGCTCAGAATAAGGTATCGTGATAAATGTTGAAGGAATACTTTGGGATAAATGTTGAAGGAATGAGTCGGTGGAATCTTATCAGCTGTCAATATATACATGATACTTCTAGGCCATCTAAGAATGTCCCCACCTTCTGGTGATACCCTGCTTTCCTTCTCTCCCATGAAAGGAATCCAACTTTAAAAAGAAAAGGTGAGGTAAAAGAAGAATAAAGAGAAAAATGTAGAGTTAAAAGACGCTTTTACCCAAATAACACATCTAATCTCTCTCATATATGTATGTTATTACTCTGCATGCCTGGCCATACTTTATTCGGCACATAAAGAGCTCATAAATATATCCTCGTGAGGAGAGGGAAGTTGCCTATAAGAATTTCCCTCATCCTCTACCTCTCTAATTTCTAAATTCGTCTCTAGTAAGGCTCTGAACCTCCAAAGAGAAAAATGCCGAAAAACGTAGGCTTTCTTGTCTGCATCTTGATCATGGTCATGGACGTTGTTGCCGGGATACTAGGCATTGAGGCTGAAATCGCTCAGAATAAGGTATCGTGACTATAAGATCAAATTCGTATATACACTCACATCTTATTCAAAGCTTCATGTCCCCCCCCCCCCCCCCCCCCCCCCTCTTGCATTTTCTTTCTCGCACAGGTCAAACATTTGCGGGTGTGGATATTTGAGTGCAGAGACCCAAGCTATCAGGCTTTCAAGCTAGGGTTGGCTGCAGCCGTACTTCTGGCCCTTGGTCATACTATTGCCAACTTGCTCGGTGGTTGCATTTGCATTTGGTCCAGGGAAGACTACGGAAAAGCCACAGCTAACAAGCAATTAGCCGTTGGCTCCTTCATTTTCTCTTGGTAGGTGTCCTGTGTCCATAACATTAATAATCTGCCTTACCAAATTTGTTATGTTGTTAACCGTTGTGAGACATCAGGATTACATTGGTTATTGGATTCACAATGCTAATCATCGGAACATGGGCGAATTCAAGATCAAGAAAATCGTGTGGAATAGCGCACAATCGCCTGCTATCCATAGGAGGGATCTTATGTTTTGTCCACGGACTGTTCACTGTGGCCTACTATGTCTCCGCCGTAGCCGCGGCCAGAGATGAGAAGAACTGGCAAAGAAACCCTCACGGAGGTCCTGCAACCCATCCTCCACCCCCTGCTTAAATTTTTCATTTGCATTCTCTTTTTTAGCTTATTACGTTAGCACGAGATTGCCTTCATCAAATTGGTTGTGGAAGAATCTGTAAGGGATATAATTGTCTTATAATTACTTTTTTTTTTCTCGCAATTACCGTCTTGAAAGTGCCTCGATGATCTATTTTAATGGTCCAATATTATAACTTGTGTGATGTAAGATACAAAACCTCGAAGGGTATTTTTGTAAGACAAGACATTGCAAGGCTAATTATGCAAGCCCAACCCCAAAACGATCAGTCGCATTGCAATAATACCATTTACTAATCTAAATTCATATATTTAATTGACGAAAATACAGGGAATCTAAACCTAGAGCAAATTGACAATAGAGCCCCAGACTGTTAATATATTTCCTGGAAAGCAAAGTAAATTTTTTGCTTCGGCTCAGTTATCGTCATCTGCTGGAGCGGACTTTGAACCGGCACCGGTTTTCTTGGGCAAGAGAAGGTTGTGGATGTTAGGCAAAACGCCGCCGTTGGCGATGGTGACAGAACCGAGCAGCTTGCCGAGCTCTTCGTCGTTTCTCACGGCCAATTGGATGTGACGAGGCACAATCCGAGTCTTCTTGTTGTCCCTCGCTGCGTTCCCGGCCAATTCCAATACCTACATCCACCACCACTTCAAATCATTGGAACTCGAAAGAGAAGAACGGGGATATTATCTTAAACCAAATCTGAGCGACCAATAAGTAGAGAGATTCGAATGAAAAAAACCTAAATCTATGATATATTTCACAGAACAGTGATTTTTTTTTTCTTTTTCCAACTGCCCCTCAGCAACCAAACAGCGCGGAATCAATAGAGGAAGCCGAATAAAAGAGTGTTTCTCTTACCTCGGCGGCGAGATACTCAAGAACTGCGGCTAGGTAGACAGGGGCGCCAGCGCCAACGCGCTCGGCGTACTTGCCGGCTTTGAGAAATCGAGCAATACGGCCAACGGGGAATTGGAGACCGGCCTTGCTGCTGCGAGAGGTGGCCTTCTTGGCGGGACCTGAGCCCAGAGACTTTCCCCTTCCGGCCATTAAGGAAAAACTGGCTCTGGGATCAAAGAAGCTTCAACAGCGGGGTTTTAGGAGGAAAAGAAGAAGATTGCAGGAATGAAGCAACGGGTCGCACTGTGAGATCAAAAGGTTGGGTTGGGCCTTTACATAGGGTAAAGAGAGAGAAGTGAGAGCCAATTGGATTCAGGCACACAGATCGTAATCTATTGCCGTTGGTTTACTATTGATTGGACGGTCAGATGGTGGTACTGTTTTCAAATTCAACCATTTAATTGACATCTGGCGTTTTGTTTTGCTTTTGTGAGAAGCGGGAAAGGATAGGCTATATTCGGAATGAGTGAAAGGACGAAACCACCCTGATCGATCGCCACCAATTCGACAAACAAGAAAAAATGGTTACTTGACAGGATATATAATTAACCCATACAAAGATTACACGTATATATTGAGGGGCAAAACTCATCCCAATACACGTAGCATTCAACACATGCGAAGCGAAAACGTACGAATTCTGGAAGTCGACAGCACATAGAAGTGAAATTGGAATAGGTGTTTTTACCCTTTTGGATGGGTTCTTGGTGGTTAGTGGTCACCGGCGTCAGAGAGGATGACAGTAAAAGATTCATTGAGATTAGGATGTTCTCACATTTACAGTTGGAATTGCATTGTAAAATTTGGAAAAAAAATTTACAGAAAATAGGTGGACGTTACAAGGCTAGAAATTTTACATATATAATATTAAATAATAGGATAAATACAACATTAGTCCATCTGTTTTACTAAAAAATTAAATAATGACTTAAATTTTAAAACACATAAGTTTAACTTCTATGCTTTAAATGTGAGTGATTTTAAATCTCATAAACTAATTTTATGTGTTTTAAAGTTTAACAATGCGTTTGGGGAGTAAAATTTTATTTTTATCAAACACACTTCAAAATTTTACCCTTTTACTTTTATCACAAATTCACAAATTCCAATACACCTCGTTTTTAAAACCAATATAAAATTTTACAATCAAACACACTGATACTTATTTGATTTTGGAGTAAACCATATGGATCAATGTTGTATTTATCCTTACAAGTCAATTTTATTGTGTTTATCTATCTCTCAATTGCACCATACAATTTAGAAGACTAAAATTTTAATATAATAAAATAATTACAATATAATTTATCTCTCTTATCAAATCACTATTTTTCACTATAATAAATATAAAAAATTCATTCAAATCATCTCTATCTTCATTTTTTCATCAATTCCAATACCATAAAATTTTAACCTCCTCAAAATTTTAACACATCAAACACAAACTATGAAACGTTTGAAAGCCAAAATTTCGGCCCCACAATTTTGGCTCTAATAAAATAACTCTCTAAAATTCTCTTTCTTCCCATCAAATCATCAGTTTTCACTCTAAATAAATATTAAAAATTCATTCAAATAATCTCTAACTTCACTTTTTTACCAACTTAAAAATTTTAACAATCAAACAGGTTAGAAAGTAAAAGAAAGAGTGCTGGTAGTTTGGATTTATGCTTTTGTTATACCGAGTGGTCGACTAATTCAATTTTCATCAATATCATGTAGATTGATTTTGTATTTTCTCCTAAAATTAAATCGGAGAGAGAACATCCCCGGGAAGATAAAGGAAGAAATTTTCCAACTAGATCCTTCACATAGCATCAAACAAACGGTCTTACAACTTTTAAAGAAAAGCTTACACCAGAAGATGTTAATAACTCTTAACCAAGCTTGGCAAGAACATCATTCAGGGTGGATACAGTCTCAGCATAGAATTTCTCTGCTTCTGGGGTGCTCTTAATTTTTGCTGCATGGTCCAGCTGTTGAAGAATAAAAGAAACAATAACGATGATTAAGCCAGTGAACCTTAAATATTCCCATAAACTGAATCCCAATTACCACTGGGCGAGTCAGACTACTGAATTCCGATATTAATTTTTCGACTTACATTGCTGATGTCCTGGAAGAGCTTTCCGGTGAGGACCTTCAGGGGCTTATTCTGATCCTTGGGCATAGCGGAAATAACAGTGTTAAGGTCGAAACGAAGATAAGAGGCCTTCAAACGGAGATCGTTTTGCACGTAGGGCCAAGCCTTCTTATCAATCAACTGCTTCACGCCAACGATGTCCTTGGCTGACTCCTTAGCCCTCTGGGCTGCCTGAGTTGGGGTGAGCGGTTGAAGGAAGAACCGCTCCTTCAATGGCAGGTCAAGGTCTCTTGGCTCATCAGAGTTTAAAGTTCCAGCTGCCAAAATGCAGAATTACGATCGTTAAATTGATCAAAACCCACCCACCAATCCAATCCTAAGAATTGCTACATTTAAAATGAGAATTTGGTTGTCTGCAAGTGGCTCACGTGTTGTCAGGGATACATGTCTCCTATATTGGGAACAATCCTCAAATTTCGTTGCGATTTTACTGTCCCTGGCTTTTTGATTGATGAATTTCAATGATCCTCTCCACCTCCACTAATTTTCTTTGCCAGTTCCATTTGTAAATACAGGCTAAACCGGAGTGAATTATTGGGTTCCCTATGTAAATACTCATAAGAGAGAACGATCGAAGACGTTGGATCTAAACTCATAACCTTAAGCCTTCTCTTAGAAACTCTCTATCTGTTTATCAACCAACGGTATTTGAGTTCATATGACGCTGGATGGTGGAGTATGGTTGGACTTGGATTGGGGTGTTCAGTGAAGCTAAGCTAATGTTAAAGCAAGAGATGGAACGAAGACTTACGCAATCCACCGGACGGTGGGGGAGGTGGGCCCACCTTGATTGGCTTCGCCTCAGCAAATACGGCCTGAACAAAAGACCCCGAGGCCAAACCGGCAGCAACGAGACCAAGAACGGCCCGGCGACTAGCTTCTGGCTCAGGAAGAGCCTGTTGGGCTCTGACGGTGAGCCCCGACCTTGTCATGGCCAAACGGCTGTTGCCATTTACGTTCAAGCGGGTTGAGCTACTGAGCTGGAGGCTGCCCTCCAACACAGCCTGAGAGGAGCCACGTAAGCCTGCCATTGAAGCCACTGCTTGGGCCATTTGCTTTACTTCTCTGACTTACTGGGTTTTCTTCTTTCAAAGTGGTTTCGAAGTGAATAAGGAAGAAAAGTGGAATTAATATATGTTTTTGGCTACGTGGGAATGGTGGTAGAGGATGATGACGATGATTCTCAAGTTTGCTGATAGTTTTTGTGATGTAGAGTGATTTTGGGTAGCACCTTATCTGCCATTTTCTAGTTGGATAAGTAGGATATGGCCTCAGCCAACCACAGGTTGAAACGTGTTACTTGATATTTTTGCATTTGACAACTTGGATTGGGTTCCAGAGTGGGCTGGTAACAATTTGACACGTGGATATCCAGAGATATCCCATTATGACCAATCATATTTGTTAACGTAGACTCTCTAGACTCAGTTCTGGACGCTGAGGTATGTTTGAGGGTGAAAGTTTTGGGTATTGGAGTTTGTAAAATATTATAAAGTAAAGATATGTTATGAGAGTTGGTGAAAAAGAAGAGATAGAAGATTTTTAATAAGTATTATAATAATAAAAAATTATGTGATGAATTTTTTATTATTAAATTTAAAATTTTGGGCCCAAATTATTAAATTTAAAATTTTGGGCCCAAATTATAAAGTAAAGATCCCATTAGGAATAAATATAAAATTAGTTTTACCCGAAAATTGAATTAGTGCTCGTGATAATAAAAATATAAAAGTTAGTCTGCAAATAGTCTATGTTAGAGGGACCAATTCAAAAGAAAGTGGGACCATAATTTTATGATTTTGTCATTATGCGGACTAATTTAATTTTCGCTATACCACATGGACTCATTTTGCATTTATCCCAAAATATTATGGGGTAATGTCATACTCCCCTTAATTACATGGCAAAATCAATATTGCCCTTCTAAGTATCAAAACGACTATTTGCGCCATTTATATTTCGAACATGATCAATTCTCGCCCTCCGTTTGATTTGGACTTTAAATCAGATGAAAAATATATAAAATGACCGAAATGCCTCTAAAAAATAATAATAATTATTATTATTTAAAATAAAAGTTGAAAAAATAAATTAAAAATAAATAGATTACTGAAATAAGGTTTCAATAATTTTAGATGTAGAGAATGTTAGGGGACCCAAATTGCCATTTTAAAATTTAGGGGAAGAAATTGATTTTAACCTATAATTAGGGAGTGTATTATGACATTACCCCTAATATTATTCACCTAAATTCCGTTAATGTTGAATCACGAAGTTTTTGCTACCATAGAAGTATATATTATTAACCTAAAGATTCTTGGCAGAGGTTGATAATCTTGAACTTGGGAGACAAACTCACTAATCCTAATTACTATGCTATTTGCCTCATGATATGTTTTATTTATACTTTTATAATTACCCTATTAGCTGTTTAAGTACCTTTGCAAAATGATCAAGAGAATTTGGACTTCACGGGGAAAAGCAACACCAAGCGAATTCGGCCCCATCAAGTATCCGGTTCGGCCCAATGGAAAAGCAACGTCAGATTCGAAGAGCGTTGTAGAGATACCGCCTAAATCCTAATTCAAATTTTCATTCTTTGGCCCCCCCTCCCTGTCCAGACTCTCCAGAGATCTTCCTTCCTCTGCAAACCCTAACTTTCCATATCAACCCCAAAATCCTCGGAAAAAGGTTTCTTCCAACAAAGCTTTGTACGTACGAAAACCCAATCTCTTTGATTCCCTCCTCCTTCTTCTCCATCACCGGCCATTCGTTGCCCGAAATGAAGGCCAAGATATAGATCTGAGTTTTCTTGGATGCAATCCGCGGGCTCACACCAGGAGGTCTCCTCAAAAGAGCTCTGAGTCCAATTCGTACTTTCGGCATCGAAAATGGCTTCTCGCAACCAGAACCGGCCTCCCCGTAGTCCCTCCACTGTGAGCCCTAATTCCATTTATTCTATTGGTATTATAATTTTCTTTCCCCAGTGGAGGCGCCTGGTGAGTCTGGAACTGAGTAAAAAAAGAAGAAAGGAAAAAATTGAGTAGTGGATCTTACATGGTCGTTACTCTTTCGGTTGTTTAGTATGTTGTTTGGTTCCGACGTGCTGGTTTCTGCTTATGTCTCTAGCGGAGTAATTCTTTTGTTGAATGGTCCAAGAAAAACGAGAATTCAGGATCTAGAACTTAGTCACATGCTTTTAATTGCCTTGTAGCCACCTGATTGCACCTTACAGACTGTTCGGATGCAGAGAAAATAGAAGTAAATGGAGTTGGTTTCAAGCACCAAATGGAGTTGGTTTTCCTTTTGTGCTTTGTTTAATTATTGCTTCGTTTTGGTTCAGAAAAAGGATGGTATCGACGAAGTTCCCTTAGACAAGCGTAGGAGGATTGGAGCCGGCAGAATGGTAGGACCAGCGAGCACAGGCCGTGCGCGGCAGGCATTTGCCGTGGTTAACAATAAGCCAGATGGTACGGTTACCAACGATATGGGCAGCGCTGAGGGGTCAGATTGTGCCCCTGTAGAGTTCACGAAAGAAAAAGTTGAGGCTTTGTTGAATGAAAAGTCGAAGGGGAAGAAGTTTGATCAAAAGGTTATGCTTCTCTTCGTGAATGTCAAACTTTGTTTTGTCCAAATTCTTTGTGGGTTTCTTCTCTGAACTTCCGGATGGTTTAACTCCTGTACGTATGCTTGGCAGGCGAAATTGGAGCAAATGACAGAGTACATTAAGAGGCTCAAACTTTGCATCAAATGGTTTCAACAAGTTGAAGAAAACCACGTTATTGAGAAGGAAAAGCTTCAAAGTGCAATGGAATCTGTTGAGAAAAAGTGCACTGATACTGGTAATTTCTTTCTACTTTTCTAGAGGAAATGGAAAAGGAAATGCCACTAGAGGAATGGACATCTTTTTCATCGCATTTGAATTTACTAAACTACTTCATAAAATTCTTCTACATGCGTACTTTTCTGTGCGTGTCTATTCTTGTCTGTTCATGCACACTTGGACGCAGTGATATTTCATAAAGCATGAAAATAAATACAAAGCTACTTACATCTAGTGGTACTCATTTCTAGCTTTTGCAAAGTTACAGAGTGGAACAACTCATATCCAGTCTGATGTACTTCCGATCAAAACAATGTGTTGAAATCAAGACATAGTACCAATTGGTATGACAATTTCTGTCAAAGTATTGAGTATTCACAATGAAGGGAATTGATCAGAGTAGATTTTTTTATAGCTCTTTCTCATGAGTCATGACGAGGATTCTTAACACTGGACTATAATTTATCTTTCTCTACGTTAAACATTTAGACTACCATACCTTGATGCTAGTCCTTCATTTGACGGATGCGTATTTATCACTGGATGAAGTGTGTAATAGGTTATAGTTCTTGCTAATGGGGAGAGATTTCTTACCGTAGACTCATTTCTATTGTCTTAGAGGTGGCGATGAGAGATAAGGTGGAGGAGTTAAATCTGATAATTTCAGACTTGAAGACAACTATCTTCTCTTTGGAAGAGAGAGTAACAAAAGAAGAATTAGATAAGTTGGTAAGTTTTCTGTTCACTGCATTTCGTTTGAAGAGGTGCTTCCTGCATCTTTCCAATCTCATTTATGGTGGTTTGATGATTAGGATGCGATTGAATCTCATAGAAAAGAAAACGAAGCAAGGGTTGCTGGTGAGAAGTTGCAAGCTTCTCTTTCAGCAGAGCTTGAAAAAGTTCGGCAGGAGAAATCAGCAGCTGAAAAAAAGGTAACGCAGTTTCATACCTTGGCACTCTCACGTTAGCCATTTGAATTATAGAGTTCAATGGTTGTCTTTCCTTTTCATCCGGTGATTTTTGAATGTTAAACTTGATGCTTGTGCCGGTTTAAATTTCGTTCACTCTGCAGATTACGACCCTTATAATAGTCAATCCCGATAAATTTGTTGAATCTGCAGGCAGCCTCATTTGAGGATATGTACAAGCGAGCACAAGAGTACAACGTGAGTTTACAACAGTATAACAGCAAACTTCAGAAAGATAATGAAACACATAGTGAGTCACTCAAGCGAGTTGAAATGGAGAAATTGACTATTGTGGAGAACCTTAGCAATTTAAGGTGTCACAATAAGGCATTGCAAGATCAATTAGCTTCATTGAAAGTAAGTTCGTACGTGCAAAATTGTTCCTGCAGCTGTGTTCAATTGCCACCTATTGTCCCCACGTAGTATTTTATAAAATTAATTGGAGTTCTACAAAGTACTTTGTGTGTTTATTGTTTTTTCTGTATTTTTAATTATTTATTTGATTCTTTACCAATATTAAATGTTTCTCAGTTGGACACTTTCACATTGGGTGGGGTCTGTTAATATGGTAAGGACCCCGTCGTGCACCAATTGACATGGCCGGATACGGACCAATTTTTTCATAGTAAAAATGCTTGCTGGCCTGGCAGCTCTGGCTTAGGACTTCTGTCATCATGGGATCAACTGGAGTTCTGCTTGCGTATTATCTTTTGTCATGCTTTAACGGTCGACCTTTGCCATGGTAGGAAGTAGATATCTCAAGAAAAAAAATGGTTTTGGTCACCTATTCATATGCTTTAGATATTAAAACAATGACATGAATAGGTGAAGAACTAAAGAAGTTATGAAACTCTTATTAATGTGTGTTTGGGATTCATATTTCTGATTCACTAGTTGGCATTTTGCTTGGCACCAGGAGCAATATACATCTTACCAAACATTCCCCGTGACTTTTAGAGGTGTCTTGACTGGCGTCTTATTCATTCTTTTCCTTCAGGCTTCACAGGATGAGCTTATAAAGCAAAAAGAGTTGTTATCAAATGAACTGAGATGCCTTCGAGGGGAACTTCAACAAGTGAGGGATGATCGTGATCGCCAAGTGACACATGTGCAGGATTTAACGGCAGAGGTGCTGAAGTTCAAAGAAAGCACTGGGAAATCATGTGTCGAGTTGGATAATTTGACGATAAAAACCAATGCCTTGGAGGTTTGTTACTTATGTTTTGTACATTGTGTATGCCTACCTTTGCCGGTTGTAATACTTTGCGCCATTTTCCAGGAGATTTGTTCTTCTCAAAGTGAGCAGATTCAAATATTGCAGCAACAGCACGCTGCTGCAAATGAGAAATTAAAGGTAAGGCTGATGATATGTAGGTTGTACCAGAGATAGCCTATGTATTCTCCAATTCTGCGCAGAGTATGATTCGCGTGCTTGTAGATTCTGAGGCATACTGCACAAGTGATTAAGCTGACTCGATGTTAATGGTTCTCTTTCTTTCTATTAGACAGCTGACTTATCTGCCTCAACAACAAGGACAGAATTTGAAGAGCAAAAGAGAATTGTGTGTGAACTACAAGACCGCCTGGCAGATGCAGAGTTCCAGCTCAGCGAAGGAGAGAAGTTAAGGAAAAAGCTGCACAACACTATTCTGGTAACTCTGTTATCCTCTCTCTTTGTCCAATGTTTTAGAGGCGTCATCTGTACTAATTTGCCTCTCATTGAAGGAACTGAAAGGGAACATACGTGTCTTTTGCCGAGTCCGTCCTTTGTTGCCTGATGATGGTGTTGGAACAGAGGCTGCATTAATTTCTTACCCTACATCAACGGAAGCTCTTGGGCGGGGAATTGACTTGATGCAAAGTGGTATAGTCACATCTGTTATCACAATGGCCTTACGTAGGAGAATCTTTTGACATATACCCTATGTTGGATGTTACAAGTTTGTACTTTGTTATTTAATGCAAAATTCTGGTGCTTTGATTTAATGCTACTTGATGTCAGCAGGGCAGAAATTTCCTTTCACATTTGACAAAGTGTTTAGTCATGAAGCTTCGCAGCAGGATGTTTTTGTAGAAATATCACAGCTGGTACAGAGTGCACTTGATGGCTATAAGGTAAATCTGTTGTCCCTGCCTCAATTCTGACATTACTGTCAAGTGCATCAGATTATTTCTACTTTTCATACAGATGCACTTTTGTTTTCAGCTGATTGACTTCATAATTCAAGATCATAATTAAGTTTTTAGGGCTCCACTTGACATGGCCAAAGTATAAAGAAGAATAAAATATATATGCTAATTGCTTCAGGAACAGGAGAATCTCATTAAGATGCTATCTGTTTTAATGGCCATATAAGCTTTATGGTTGAGATGGGATATAAGAGTTGTCACAAATTTGCTTAATAAGAGTGGGTTTATACCTAGTTCATTGATTTGAGTTGCAATGGATTTTTCTATGGTCCCACAAGTGTATTGGTTTTTGCATAATGGGCCTTCGTTCGGTGTCTGCATTGTGCTTTTTTGCCAAGTCTGGACTAATGTTTATGTCATTTTTCTGTACAATTCAAATTCACATGTTGAATATGTTTAGTTGTGCTTGAGTTGTCTCCAGCTGAAGTTGCACTTTAGCGTATTGTCTCAGCCTTACAAATCTCGTGTCATTATGTTTAGCTGTGAGTGACATCTGAGATATAATCTACAGGGAAACCTTGTTCTATTTGAACCTCATAATCCGAGTCTATATAAGTCCTCCAAAAACAAAAAAATAAATAGAAGTGCCTGTACAATTTTATGCAAAAATTTAGACTGTGCTTGTGTATCACCTCTGAACTGTTGTGCTAATCTGATGCTATAATTTTCTTTTGACAGGTCTGTATATTTGCTTATGGCCAAACGGGTTCAGGTAAAACATATACCATGATGGGCAGGCCCGAAACATCAGAGCAGAAAGGGCTGATACCGCGTTCACTAGAACAGATCTTCCAGACGAGTCAGTCCCTTCAAGTGCAGGGCTGGAAATACAAAATGCAGGTTAGTATCTAAAATTTTCTGTCTTTATCTGTTCACCTTTTCTTTTAAAACTGTGTTAACTTAATCATAAACAAATGTAGGCTTCAATGCTGGAGATATACAATGAGACAGTCCGTGATTTATTGTCAACAAGTAGATCAAATGGTTTGGACATGTCGCGGGCAGAAAATGGTGTCCCTGGAAAACAGTATACAATTAAACATGATGCAAATGGAAACACACATGTTTCCGACTTGACTGTTGTTGATGTTTGTAGTATCAAAGAGATATCTTCTCTTCTGCAGCAGGCTGCACAAAGCAGGTTAACACCTTAAAAGATGTCTATTTGTTCCTAGTGGTTGGTTCTTGCATTTTGGTTTGTGATAATAAGGGGATATTCCGTATGTAGTGCAATCTGCATTGTGAGACAGTTTCTGTCTGCAGATACCCAGGAGTTGTGTTAAAGTGACATTGTAGCATCTTTTCGAGGACATGTTTCTTCTTATCTATAGAAGTTAAAATGATAGGTGTCAATTCTTATCAGAGCATTGCAAGTGTTAGGCTGCCAAATATATATGTTTTTATTTATCTAGAAACACATGCATTCTACCTTTGTGTACCGTCCATGTAGTTGTATTACATGTCGATTGAAGACTGCGCACATTTATTTAGTACAAGTTTTTCTTTGAGCTTTGCTCTTAATGTCCATTTTACATGTCTGAAGAAATTTGACACAAAGTGTGTTGGCATTGTGCTTTTTCAGGTCTGTGGGCAGGACACAGATGAACGAGCAGTCATCAAGAAGCCATTTTGTCTTTACATTGCGCATATCTGGGGTAAATGAGGTATATCTCCTCACAATGCCATATTCATGCTTGTGTTCAGCACTCTCTACATCTTGCGTGTTTTTATCTGTTGATATGCTTTCTTGCTATGCTAGAGCACTGAACAACAAGTACAGGGGGTTTTAAACCTCATCGATCTTGCTGGAAGTGAACGACTATCGAGAAGTGGGGCAACTGGAGATCGGCTGAAGGAAACTCAGGTGAATTTCACTAATAATTTCTTCTTTCGTTTATAGATAATATCCATATTCTTAATATGATAATGGGGATTTTTCATAATCAGGCTATCAATAAAAGTTTGTCTTCTTTGGCCGATGTAATATTTGCGTTGGCAAAGAAGGAGGACCATGTTCCCTTTAGGAACTCAAAGCTGACATATCTTCTTCAGGTACAGTTATTTCTTCTAATCCTTCAGCCGTTTAACCATACGATTATTCACTTTCATGACTTGTAGAGTTGCCAACACTGAAATGGGTCAGCACCTTCCAAAAATTTTATCGTCAAATGTTTAGCTAAGGGTCAAATGTGGTGCACGGGATAGGATTGGAAACTGAGGATATATGAGAACCGAGTCTAAAATTAAACTGGAGTGGATTACAAATACAGGAAGTTCACTGGAATGTGTCTCTAGGAGAGTGAGTTACCACCTCCAATGTAATATGATCTCTTGTCCTAAGAGACGCCTAGCAATCAGAAGCTTTTTTTTTTCACATGCAGCATGATTATTTATGATAGTATAAGCTGTAGCATCACTGAATTTTATCTCGTTAGAATGTCTTGCTGGGATGGTCATGTTGAAGTGAGCCTGTACTTGAGTATAAGTTACATGTGGGGTTCAATTTTTTGTTGCAATTGGGCCTGCTTAGAAAACACTAGGCTAGCTCGTCGTATTTGTCTGTAACAAGCTGGTCCTTTTGAATGTTTGGAGCAATTTGATGCCCCTTAAACTCAATAACAATAGCATTGGCTTGTTCTCTTACTCCTAAGTCCTCTTTTCGGATGCCTTCTTGGGTGTAATCACATATTACCCTCTTTGTTGCTTAATTTTGATGTCATTTTCATTCTATTTGATACATAAACAGCCATGCCTAGGAGGGGATTCGAAGACCTTGATGTTCGTAAACATCTCGCCCGATCCTTCTTCAGTTGGCGAGTCTCTCTGCTCTCTTCGGTTTGCTGCCAGAGTCAATGCCTGTGAAATTGGAATCCCACGGCGTCAGACCACAGTGCGGCCTACAGATTCTCGTTTGAGTTATGGCTGATAATTTGCTCCGATCTCTTGTTGGCTACGCAGAGTAACCGTTATATGTACTAGTAGTGGTTGTATTGTGTATAATGGATTCGTTTGGTTGTATCATTTTGTAGTTCTGCCTCTAGCAAATTCTAACTTGTACTTTTAGAGTAGTACTTAAGGTTGATTGGATGCGGGAGACAGACGAATTATTGGCCTTGTGACTTGTGAGATGCTCCTTCAATATTATATGAAAATGCTCATCACTTGATGATTACAGGAACATAAGATTCATGTGTGGTTTCAAATGAAGTATCCAGATAGCGGACATGTTATGTTCACTGCAATATATACTAAATGATTTTAAAGATTCTGCAATCCGTCTGGTTGTTCGTTTGTTACCACGATATTCTTCTATCATACGTGAAGTTTCTTTAATAAAATTTGGATGTACCATCGTCTTTCCTTAAAAAAAAAACAAATCGTGTTGGAGGAGTTTTTGGTCTTCGGAATGACCATCATGCATGCAAATGGTAAGGTATACAACTGGCAGTAGGTTTTCTCGATTATTGTACCAGACTCAGCCCCATAAGATAGGTCTATCTTCACTGTACTAGAGAAACACAGAAGATTTTATTTTGTTTAATATGATATGATCCTGAAAGTATGGTTGTGGAACACTCTTCTGGCGATATAATATCGTTGTTTATTATTATCCTAACTTGCCCGGCTGAATGTTGTCGGCGCCCATTGGTTCTTCAGAGTTTCGGAAAGAGGTTACTTGTATTAACAGAAAAGTACTATTCTGAATAATTCTTATTTGACTATTTGAGGTCTGGAATCTAGAAGCAGTCTCCTATTATACCTTTCAGTCTAATCCCCACCAAATTTTAATCCAAAAAAACTCAAATCAGAAAATGACATCCAAAGGAAGGATCCATCCCTTCTTTTCCATAACAGTGATATGCTCACCTGTCATATGACTCATATTCTATTGATTCATGTCTATCCTGAAACTAAATAAATTTTTTGTACAACTTGATAAAAACAAACAATTCTCTGTTGTACAGATCAAAGGAGATAATTATATCTGACCCACTGCTGAAACGAATAAGACCAACTGAGGAGAGAGAGAGAGAAGGAAAAGGAAATAAAATCCAAGGGGCTTCACGGCCGGAGCTGTAGAGCATCTCTGTATGAAAAGGAAAGTGGGTTCGACTCCAACCCCAGATCTTTCATATATTATGCACGAGTACCATACCTTGTTGCACTAGTTTCTAGACACTTTGACGCTCGAAGGAGGCGAAAAAAAACCAGAGGAAGGAGAAAGAAGAAAGGGATGGAAAACCGAGGCCAAGAGCAGCAGACTAAGTCGAGAGTTGTAAAGGTTGACTCTGTGGAGTCATGGGCCTTCCATGTTACTCAAGCCACCAATCAAGGCTCCCCTGTAAGTTCCCTCAGCCCCACAATTTCCATTCTTAAAATTCTGTTCTCCTTTGCTCTTCTTTTTGAAAAGCTTCTACTTAATTCTCTTGCATATGAATCCTGAAAATGATTCTCTCAAAACTGCACCACTCACTTCATACAATTGAGATTTGGAAGTTCTTTCTTTTTACGCATCATTTGCATTTTGGATGATCTCGTATAACCTTGCGATTAATTCAAATTTATTGTTTTGTGGCGGGTTTATAGCTTGTAGTGCACTTTACTGCTGCGTGGTGCATGCCTTCAGTGGCTATGAATTCGTTTTTCGAAGAACTGGCGACAAGCTACCCTGATGTTCTGTTTCTCACAGTAGACGTGGATGAGGTTAAGGTAATGCGTCTAATTTTTTCAGAAGGGTGTTACTTTTTGTTTTTATCTTATAAGCTTTGAAATAAATGGTTTCTACTAACCCCTATCGACATCAACTAAAAGATCATCGAGCATATTTCCCCGCGTAACTTACTGCAGAATGATATGTCATCTATGTGGCCATGTGGTGTATGGCTGAATGCTCAATTTTGGAAGTTGGCTTCTTTCAGATATTTGCGGTTCTTTTTTGCTTTCAGATATTTGTGGTTCTTGCTTGAACCATTAAAACATTTTCAGATTCCTCTTCGCCAAGGTAGGATTTGACTTGTCCTTTTAGATATATGCCGACTACATGACAATTTGTATTGGGGTGGACCGTGGATACTTACCGTCTGTTCAGAACAGTAGATTGATATCCTTTTCATATGAGCTATGTCCTGCAAACATTGGGCAACTCAACTCTAAAAATGAAGTCCTCTGCTATGTTTCATGTGGGAACATTCAGCAGATGCGGGTTGGGACATTCTCTTGTTTCTGAAGCTCATCCTTTGCCATCATAACAACGGCCTAAAGATGTGGTCGGATCTTCTGATGTAATTATGCATACACAAGTAATGTTTGGTTCTTTAGCATCAGAGTTTTTTTGTTGTCTTATGTATACAAATCATTAGCACAGAAAGCAGTATGTGCAACTGAGCCTGATCTGTGTAGACCTCCATTGTTGATCACCATGAGTCCGTGACTGGACTATGATCAATCCAAAAACCAAGAAAAATTTTTACTTCCAGGCTTTTTTATTTTATTTATTTTTTAGTTGAAATCCCCTTAGTATTTAAATATTTAGTTCTCGCCCACCCCTCCTCCCCCCTCCCAAAAGAATCCTTTTCTATCTTTGCCCCTGCCTGCCTAGCCTGGTAATGCTGATCATGCATATGGACCTGAAGCTTCATGTTTGGGTTTCCTCGAATGATACTTGGTTATTTTTCTCCCTTGATGGTGCCTCAGATATAACATATTTTTGCATTTGGATTTTGTAGGAGGTAGCAACTAAATTGGAGATAAAGGCCATGCCAACATTTTTGCTGATGAGGGACGGGGCTCCGGTGGACAAGCTTGTTGGTGCCAATCCAGAAGAAATAAGGAAAAGGATAGATGGTTTTGTGCAGTCCATTCGTGTGAATGTGACATGATTCCACTTGAAGTAAGGCGCTGTCCATTATGGACATGTGAAACATGTGAGTTTGGTTGTCCAGCATCAGAACAGATGACAAATAGCGTGTGCTGTGTGCATTTCAATCTTTAGAAACTCTGTTACTGTTTCTGTTCACGACAATTATGCGTTACAAATGCTGCCTTTTCGTGTGCATAAATTTGTCCATGTTTTGGATTCTGGATGTTGGTATGGTGACTGGATTAGGGAGTGTGCAAAAAAAGATAAGGGTCCCATGTGTACTACTATTGCCCTGAGGATTCCCACGAGAAGTCATAAGTGTCTATGCAGGTGGATGTCATGTGGGATTTTCAGATAGGCAGCAAATGCACTAACCTGGACAGGTTTAAATCAGGGATGTGAAAGAAACTTTATGCTCCATTGTCACGTTATATAGCAAATATGCGAAATATGATCCTTAAACAATATACAAAGAATTTAGAGAGGTTTCATATCGATCTGTTGGGTAATACTTACTGTAGATCCATTAAAAGTAACACAAAAAATTGCGAATGAACAGAGGATTAAATCTCTGTTTAGGCCCTTTGAGTTCTCGTTTGTCAAGCCCAAACCCGAGTACTACAGTGCATAACTTCAGCATCAGAAGTATTTGAGCATTAAAAGAATTGAATCACGTGTTGTTTCTATGCATGCGTGTAAGCTTCTGCCACTTTGTGTGGTGGAGGTGGCGGCTGATACTCGAACATTTGTGAAAAATTGTAAGATTTTAAAAAATTTATGTATTGATATTTATGTTTTTGTTGTTGATTTTTATTAATGCGACCTGAAGAGATAAGATTATTATTTATAGATTAATTTTATTGGGGTGTGGATACAACATAAAATAATATTTATAATGATATTTGTTTATAATATTTATAATGAAAGAGGTAATGACAAATTCCCATGTTTTTGCGCTTTCCCACCGTCATATTCCACCACCTTTTGCCCACTCATTACTCATAACCCAAAGTCATAAGGAGCCAAATTCAGTCATTTATAAACGCTATTATTATCATCAGAATCTGATTCCCTGCCATCGGTTCCGGACCACGGCGGATACACACGCCGGAAACCTTGAATTTCCGGTAAGAAGTGGTCAATGGGTTCTCCTGAAAATGAAAATCCCAGTTGGGTAGTTTTCGATGATTACAGTCTCATAGAGGATATCCCAGTCCCCTCCCTCCTTGACTCCGCCGCTTTTGCTTCTACTCCTTGGCCTCATCCTCATCATCTTTCTTTCTCTGCCCCAACGTCCCTCAGGTACCCTCTTCATCTTTTAACTTTCACTTCATTATTTATTTATTTATTTTCTCGTCGAATTCTTTTGCAAATTACACTTAACTTCCCCACCCCCACCCCCACCCCCCTCCCCTCCCCTCCCCCGCGCCTCTCTTGATGCTAATTTTTTTTTAATCTTTGCAAAGATATTCGGTGTTTTTCGTTTGATAGATGAGTGATTATAATGAAAGCATGAGGGGTTGCGTTATTGGAATTTCGTGGTTTTGAGGAAAATTCAGCGTTGATACCTTAATGTGGAACTGTACGATAAACATAAGCGTGCCGGGTGTGCGCCTGCCGTCTGCAGGCAAAGGGTTATCGATATTGTATTTGGGCTTATAGCATCCATATCAAGTGATGCTGTCATCAGAAGCTATCGGCTATGTTTCGCATTGAACAACGAAAAAAAGAGCAACGGTTTACAACCTAATTCAATATGGAATTGAAACATACACTGTTATTGTTGACTTTTTGGTTTCGCGTATTTTGAGTTTCTTTTGAAGTGTGGGTTTGTATATTCTAGGAAAGCCGTCTACTTCAACTAATTGAGTTGTTTCCTGCGTTTTTTTTTCTTTTTGTTCCCCCCTACATAAGACTGTCTGATCAAGAGCGTGGACTGTATCTTTAGCAGAATCAAATGCTATGATATTTTTGTTTATTACTCCGTAAAACTGTCTAATAGGTAAGCTCGTGTTTTATCTTGTTTTCCCAGTATGCAGAATGGAGATTCACTTGCGCAATCAGACTTTCAGAAGCAAATTGCCTCTCGGAAACGGTAAACCGCTCTGCAAGCCTAAATTCTCAAAATAGACAGACTTCTGTATGATAATGCTACCTATTTACAGATTTTAGGGCGTCTGACATGAATTTTAAGCTTGTAGTCCGAGTTTGTTATGATATAATGGGGCCTCTTATCTTGAAACCGAAAGCTTACACTATGTATCTCAGTTCTCCCTGCCTTGCTTTTCCTGGTTTGTTTCTCTTCTAGGTCTTTTTCCATTTATGTACTTAATTTCTGTACAATTATTCAATGACAGGGTAAGGTCAGAATCATGCGGTATATCTGGTTCCAAAGCATGTGGAGAGAAAATGCGGAGGGATAGACTGAATGACAGGCATCCTCTAACTCTCTATTTCTTCCCACCTCTCTCTCTCTGTCTCTCTCTCTCTCTTGTTGAATTTTGCATCATCCTAAGGTTCCTGGAATTGAGTTTGATACTGGACCCTGGAAGAGCTCCCAAAATGGACAAGGCTGTTATATTGAGCGATGCTGTGCGCATGGTGACTCAATTACGAGGTGAGGCCCAGAAGTTGAAGGAGACAAAGGAGAATCTCCAGGAGAAGATTAATGAATTGAAGGTGTGCTTGAGTTTTGATGTTCCAGTTATTTGTGTTTCGCTTTTGGAAGTAAATGGATAATGCACTTACAGTTTGGATTTGCCCTATGTCTATCGCCAAGCATATTTGGCAAGTGCCCATTCAATTTATTTTGGTCATGTTGAGTGGAGCTTTGTTTGTATAGGAAGAGAAGAATGAGCTTCGTGATGAGAAACAGAGGCTAAAGACACAGAAAGAGAAGTTTGAGTTGCAAGTGAAAGGTGTGGGTTCTCAACCAGGCTTTTTGCCTCATCCTCCCGCAATCCCAACTGCATTTTGTGCCCCGGGCCAAGTTGTTGGCAGCAAGCTAGTGCCATTCATGGGGTACCCTGGAGTTTCCATGTGGCAGTTCATGCCATCAACTTTTTTGATACCTCACAAGACCATGTTCTTCGCCCCCCTGTTGCATAAGGCGGCATTCATAATTTTTTGGTCTTGGTCTGCAATCCTTGCACGTAAGGAAGCTTTTGTTTGAAAGATTTCTTCTTATATCTATTTCTGTGAATGTTGGTAGAAGACTTGATTAGTTAGATGACATGCTGTTTAAGAATTTGGATTGGCATTTGATCGTTGATTTGTTGGGACAGCTTGTAGGTTTTGTGAACTAATTTTGTAATCTAGCTGCCACTTCTGACCTTTCAAGCCTATATACGTATCAGTTGTTCTAAAACTAATCGATAGGCTTGTTGGCAGTCCTTGATGTTCTCCTGCACATCAGAAACCGTATTTGAAAATTGATGTCATAGGACAAAGGAATGATTTTCATCTCAGTAGGAACAGTTGAACTTGAAGGAAGACTTTATGGAGTATTTTTGGACACTAAAATGCAGTTTATCTTGTTATTGTTAGCAGGCCTTTCTCCTGAACGAAACGACTTACCATTCAAGATCTTTGCATAACGGGTAGTTAACTTGTGAGCCTTAGAAGGCTTATAAGGGTTTATGATTACAGGATAGCTTATCCGATCAGTTTATCGGACAATGCAGTCCCAGATTTCATAGCTAGTCTACCCTAAATTCCAAATAAGTGCCAGATGAAAATGGATGGTTCAGTTACTTCTGTCTCTAGTAGCTCTTCATATTTGTTCTCTGCTCGTCGTTTGAAAGCAAAATTCATAGTACCTAACCAGAGGATTTGTGAAGGAATCTATTAGCAGAGTTTTAACTTAACAGGGTCGTTTGAACCCCATGTATTTCCCAGATACATGGTCTCTCCAAACATCAAGTGCTCCAAAGGTAGTCATCAGAACTGTGCTCAGAGCCATCACAATGCTAACTGAGAATATGATGATAGATGCTCTCCCATATTCATGAATTGCTCTCTGAACGACTACCAGACCAAGAAGTGCAGCCGTGAAACAAATGATGGCGAAGATGAGAGCAGTGTGCATGTGTTCCATGCCTAACAGCACATACTGGAAAGCTGACATTGTAGATGAGAAGAAAACCATGAAAGAACAAGTTGCGGCCGTTACCTGCACCAAAAGATGAAAGCAAAAATAAACATTTTTGCAGTTCGACAAGGAAATGCTGGAGTGTGAATGATTGAAGATGGAATCAGAGGTGTTCTAGAGAGAGAGACTGCCTTCTCTCTAGAACTTTCCTCCTCTCCCCCCTTAGCAGCCCGTTTTCCCCATTGTTGCCAGCAGTGGAAGGAGCTCCGGCTCCTCCCACCGTCCCCCCCTTCTTCTTCCTCCTCTCCTTCTCTTTTGTTTGGAAGCTGGACGGTTAGATCCCGATGTTTCCGTGTGTCATCGGTGGACACAACCTTGCTCAACGCCGTCTCCTCCCGACGAGCTCAACCGCACCGGTCTGACATCATTTCGTCGGCGCGTGGTGCCCGTTCCCAACCCACGCACGCTGGTGGATCTCACGCGCTTGGCTTTGGGCTCCATTTCCGGCGGTCTTGGTTGCTGTTCCGGCTTTTCCGCTCGTATGTGGTGGTGCTGCTTCCATCTAAGTTGTTGGTTTTTGTCATCTGTGTTTGTTGTTTGCTTTGTTTGTTTTTCGGCTCCTGCGTGGGCTTTCTCTGATCCCTTGTGGATCTTTCCAGTCCTGTTTGGGCTTGGGGTACCGGGCTGTGGTGCTGTCCTTCCTGACATCTTTAGGTCCTGATAGCTGTGTCTACCAAGTTCGGCCGCCGCTCCCACTGCTTTGCATGGAGCATATAGCGGTTTTCCCGATCCTTTATTGGATCCCGCTGGTATATTTTTGCCTGATTTTTGTATTCGGCTCCTCTTTGGAGCTTGATCAAGAAAAAAGAAGAAGAAGATGGAATCAGAGGTTACCTTAGGTGCTATCCCAACTTGAAGAAGAAGTGGGCTTATAAGCATTCCACCTCCAATTCCAAAGACACCACCCAAAATCCCCGCGAACAGTGCCATTACTGGGAAGATAAGTTTCTTTGATGGTCCATCCCTAATCAGGCCCTCATTGTCCTTTGCAAAAGAGTATGGGTTCAGGATAGTTGAAATAATATAAACATTTTGTTGTGAGTAAAATCATGGAAAACTAGCATTCAGTAATTTGCTTTTTTAAGCACCTCATGGTTAGAAGTCTGGCTCTTAAGGCTCTCCTTCCATAGGATCCAGGAGGTGAAAATCATGGCCAGAGGAATTTGAAAAGCTGAGATGATCCAGTAAGCCGATCCACATGGTTCTATCTGAATTATACCCTGCACATATTTCGAACGACACATGCTGAAGGCAAGAAACTGGAGAATCCTTAACGACTCAACAATTAAATCACAGAAAAAAAGGTGTAATAGTTTCACCAGCCGTATATAAAATATCCAAAACTAGCACGTGGTTATCGAGGCTTTGCACCAATTCAAGTCGGTTGTGTTTGAGACTCAGATGTAAGTTTATGTGCTAGTTGGTTGGCTCCCTCTACTTTCTAGTTTTAAGATTTTAAATTCAATGCTTATTTTGTTTCCTATTTCTACTCCACAAGCCAGAACTGCTCGACTTTGTTTCAATCTTGACTGGTGCTGATCGAGCCTGTATTTTAAGTGGGATGTTAGGTGCCAAATTGGTTGTGTTTGGAGTTTGATTTGGGTTTATGTGCTGGTTGAGCCTCTCTAACTAGTGGTAATGTTTGGGATCACTTGATATGGATTTAGGTACTAGTTGGGCCTTACCACGTACTAGTTTCAAGCTTTAAGGTTAGATGCTATGGCAATTTTTCCCTTCAGATGCTTCTGATTTAGTTAAAAGAAACTGTTAATTACACTTCACCCACTTAAATTAATGATTTGGCTTTTTAGTCCCCACGCATCTTCTATATATAGTGGATTGTCTTTTGAGTATGTCCAACCTGGATACATCAGAAATATGCGACTACTTTTCAAAAGGGTAGAGATTCCTTCGAGCTTGGTGTCGGGCGGGGGAGGAACAGAGGAGATTCCTTCCATCCTGACTTATTTCTCTATGTCAAGCTAAATACATCAGAAATATGTGACTACTTTTCAAAAGTGAAGAGATTCCTTCCATCCTCCGAAAAATAAGTCAGGAGACACTTAGCGAATATACTCATTTGCCAATTATTCCATTGTAAAAGAGAGAGAGATGCTCCGTATAATATGATTTGGCTAGATGAGCTTTATTAGAGATGCTCTGTTTATTCTAGGCTTAATTGCATTACAGATCCATGTGGTATAACGTTTTTACAAATTTGTCAATGTAGTATCACTTTGTACAAACAGATCCCTGTGATATCACTTATAGGTAAAAAGTTAGTCCCTCCGTTCAACAGGCATTAACACACTAACGATGAACCAGTCGACCGTTACACTAACCGGTCGGCCGCTGCAAGTTGCCTCTTTGTAGCAGTCGATCGACTTTCATTCCGTTAGTGTGTTAACGCCTGATGGACGGAGGGACTAACTTTTGTACAAAGTGATACCACATAGACCTGTTTGTACAAAGTGATACCACGTGGACGAATTTGTAAAAACTTTATACCACATGTACCTGTAATGCAGTTAAGCCTTTATTCTATTTCAAAAGGCTTTACCCCCAAGGGTTTGGTGTGGTGGTAAGACTTCGCCTTGGGTTCTAACATGTCCCAAGTTCGAGCCCCAACATCCCCATTATCGCCCTTGACTTATCTGCTCCCTGGGTTGTGGGGTCGGTCCAGTGGGCCGGAGTTTGTACTTCAGGGTTGGGCCAAAAGGGTCCGGCTTTGGGGAATTTCCTCGTCATCAAAAAAAAAAAAAGGCTTTATTCTATTTCAAAAGGTTTCCTGTGGACCAAACCTACCCTCAAGAATCAAGACAGTGACCTGAAAATAAAAGAATGTAAAAAAACACAAGCCCTAATGGATCTAACTTTCCAGTGGGGCTCACTTCCCGAACTACACGGTAGGAATTCCAGTGCTTGGTTCCATCTGGTGATCTACTTGCTTAAAAGCTACTTATCACTTTGCAATCTAACAAAGGTGGACAGTGCATTTTCAAATAATGAATCACGTGGAGTCATATTCGTCAGTGGAGAGAGCAAATGGTAGCTTTTAAGTCCAAAGACCCAAAGTAAGTTGCTAGAGATTCGGTCAAATTTTTGGTAGTTCTGTGAATTAGTTTAGGCTTATCCTCAGGAGGGTCAGAAATGGAAAAGCAGTACCTGTCCATGCCGATTGCCACGAAAAAGATAGAGAACGAAGAAGGAAAACCAGACCAGAACTAAGATCCCCATTTTCATCCATGGGAACCTCAATCTGAAATCTTCTTTCCCACCCAGCAGAGGTTCTTTAATAGCTTTGATTCCTTCATTTTCATCGCACGTCCCATCTTTGACCAATCCGTCTTCCAATTTCTCACACCCATTTCTCCTCAGCTCTTCAGATTCCATTTTCCAGCACGCCACGGCATTCTTACAGGTCTTTGTGGTAGACCAAGCAAGAAAAGTAGCAAAGAGAACAGTTATAAGCCATTCTGGGAACACGAGATTGCAAATCACTCCTATGCTTACTCCTAATAGCATACATGGCTCTGACAGAAGTGCTATATCAAAGTCGATCAAATTCTTGCCACCAATATTGGGACAGCTGGTGCACAAGTTGGACATTACATTTGCAACCGACCCACCGGTGACCATGAAGGCCGAGAAACTTGAGGCCGTCTTGAGGTCCAGGCCCGCCACAATACACAGGATCGGTATGAAGAGCCCTCCGCCTCCAATCCCTCCCGCACAAGATATGACAGCAGCTATGAAGCAAAGAACCGCAGCTAGAACAACAGGGGTTGATAATTGTAGTTGGGTTTCCTCGAGTCGTGTCTGGTCGCTCCTCCATTGATAAAGTTTGTCTAGAAAGAATTCAACTCTCAGGGGATCTATGATGGATTCTGTTTGTTTTGCTAGGGAATGGTTGAAGGTACTGAAAAGGATTAGGGGAAGAATAAGCCATGTGAGACTATGGTTCTTCATTTTCTTGGGGATTCTCGATGTTTTGTCTCCAGACGAACTGTACTAGTGGGTTATATAAGAAACAGGGTGGGGTGCCAAGAAAAAAAAAAAGAAACAGGGTGGGGGTTAGTGCTGCGAAGCATTTGCGAGAAAGACGACAGAAAAGATCACATCAAACAGACATACAAAGGAAATTGCAGTGATATTTCTATTAATAAATCCAATGGGCGGAGAGCACAAAACATGGCTGCTTGATAAAAAATTTAAAGACAAAAACAGGTACTTTGTGATGAAGATACCTTTATGAGAAGAAGAAAGTAATGGACTTTGATATTTCCTTCGAAACAGATTAGGAATTGGAACCACTGTACCTACCCTTGTTTGTTTCCTTACCACTAATTGACGAAAATAAATCGGTTTAATCGGCCTAAAAAATGTTGCTTATTCCAGAAGAAGGAAGAGAGACAGAGGGGTAGTTATTGCTGGTGGTGGATATTTTGGCCTTCGGGAAGGATGAAGTGGCTTTGTGCATACCGGCATTTCTGCAGTAAAGATCTGGGTCGAAGAAAGCTTCATTAATTATTTTCTGAGAGCTACAAATTTAAATCTCGTGGGATGAAATCTGCAACTATTTAGCTGTATAATCCTAGCGAATCTTTACAAATTGATTTAAGGACCATCCAACCACTACTCTCGACCCTATTTCAACGACATGGTCGAGACTCGAGAGCAATTTCTTCGCCTTCCTTTTATCCAGATAGGCAAAATAAAGCACTTTCGTCCGTTATAAGACTGATGATACATCAGTATGTGGATGAATCTCAAGGATACAAGACAGATGAGGTTTCTTTATTTCATGTCGGTGCTATCACCAATCATGGATCATGTGCCCTGTTTCCCCCTAACACGAGGATAATCATCCTCGTGATCAAATTTGCGACTTCAGATGTGAGCAATCAATCACTTCTTGATGTTAGTTCATTTGCATCGCCCCCTTCAAATTCGAAAAGCTAAAGGGGTGGGGGCTAGCTCTGCCTTCGAGCAAGTTTAAGTGCCCCCACATGGCCAATTAACAAAATGACAGCTCAAGAGCAATACATCAGCAATCTCAAGGTAAGGAACCTCTCTCTTGTCCACTTTGACAATTAGATCTGATCTCTCCGATCTTCAAAGTTCAAAGTAAATAACATCAATTAATTAGTGGCAAAACCATCTTATTCTCTCAAAAAATATATAAAAGGGATGATAGTAATACACCACGCAGGCCCCTACCCATAAGATATCTGTTCGAGCCTCAGAGAAAGCGATGTTAGTCCCATATTTGTTTTTTTTTTCTGCCAAGTGAGAAGTTGGGTTGATGTGGTACTCTATGTTTCAATAAAAAAACGTTCAAGCGTTTTATTTTATGTGGCATGCTAGGTGTCTTAAAAATAAATAGAAAATATAATATTATAACAATAAATTAAATTAAATTAAAATTAACAAAAATTATAAATTAAATAAAAATTATTAAACTATAAAAAGACATTATAATTTTTAATTATTTTAAGACACTTGACATGTACTATTGAACATATATTGACATTTGGCGTGTCACTTCACCCATTCGTTAGAAATCCGGAAATAAATGTAAAATGTGACTGATTTTATAAATGTGGCCTAAACTCAAGGTAATTTGTCAATTTTAAAAATCTCATAAAAATCTAGGGAGTTATTTTTAAATTTACTTTTTTACTTTTCTAATTTCCGTTCTTTTCTACTTGTCGTTTATTCAACTTTTTTTTTTGACCGGTTGTCATTTATAAAGTTCGAGTTTTACATATTTTAGGATTGGTTAGGTTTACTTTCAATGAATTGACGTCCTTTTTAAATTACAAGAAGATAAATAGAAAAGTTTATCTATAGATGGGGGGAATGGTCTTTTACCTGTGAGAATTGGACACATCCACTAATTTTCTTCTTTATTAACTCACTCAATCAGCAACAAACTACAAAATGACAGATTCGGCGAGTCCCAACTTTCGATTCATTTGGGAAGAAGAAAAAACGCATCTGCCTTCTAATTAGTTGTTCTGCCCTCCAAGGACCAAGATGATACCCTCCACTCTGCTCGCCATGCAATCGCCTTTGTCCCCTTCCAATGTGATATATAAGTACTGGCCATTGAATTTGAAGGGGACAAACTTTTAAGGTGAAATGTTAATTTTTTTCTCTACTTAATGTAAAAAATGTCTTATAGTTAAAATATTGAAATACACCTACCGTACTAACCAAAATAATTTCACAACCTAATCCTAAATATAAGTTTACAACTTAATTACAATTCAATATAAAGCACATTCACAATTTCACAATATCAACCTAATTACATTCACAAATCTAATTATGGGGCTGCAAAGGACAAATAACAGGAGACATAATAGTTAACCTATCAACCAGAAAATTCTCAGAATCGCTAACTGGCTAACTGGTTATCATCATTAAAGGAAGATTCTCACAATAAAGGCATAACAAAGCGGAATTTAAACATTTACCCAACAAGTTTTTTACTTGCACAAAAAATGTGAAAATTAATCCCTTATCGACAGTACAATTATAACATTTATATTTTTAAAGCAAAATGCTTGGAATTGTCCCCTTGAAAACAAATACAAATAAGCTTCCCATATGATTTCGCAACCAATAAAAAAATGACATAAGAATAAATAGGGGTATTCATTTGCACCGGCGGTGGCCGTTTTAACCGCTAAAACCGTCACTGTTACCTGTACCGTAACCGGAAAGGACGGTTATTGTGCCTTAGCGGTGTGGTGGCAGTGTCAAATATGTGATTTCGTCAATTGCGGTAATGGTTTTCCTCAAATCATCACATACACTACCGTTAACCACCCCTAGTTGAGATTTGAGATAATTATTGATTATGTGACATACTTTTGTTGGGTTTTTGTTGGAATATGTTAGTCGGTTTATGTCACATTGTTGGACACTTTTATTAGAATTTAGTCTTTATGTTTGAATATGATATTATATTGGACTTTTGGACAACTTATTATATTTGTTATGATTATTAATGATTATGATATTATGTTTGAATATGTTATGATATTTTTCTATTTGATATGATATTATGTTGGAAATTTAAACAGCCCAAACAGTGAAAAAAATGAAAAAGCTAAAAAAAAAAGCTAATTTTTTGTTGGCATAACGGTATACGGTTTAAGCGGTTATTGAATAACCGTTACTGTTAATACCGTCACCGGCAAAAGCGGTTATTGTGCCTTAGCGGTGCGGTGACGTATCAATTATATGATTCTGTCAATTGCGGTGACGGCGACGATTTTTACCAAACCATCACCTACACTACTGTTAACCACCCTAAGAACAAAGCAATAACTAAAATTATTCTGAAATTTTTTTGACAGTTCTAAGCGCAACATATTTTATTTCATAGAAATCCCAAAGTATTAGTATAGAATTTAGAATTAGAACTTAGTATTGATTCAAATCTGATCACAATCTAAGTATTATGAGAGTTGAGAGAGAGAGGCGGAAGACTGAAGTGTACCTGGCCGGCGGGCGGCGGCTGAGAGAGAGAGAGAGAGCCCGAGAGAGTCAAGAGAGAGCTGGTGGAGGAGAGAGGGGCAGAGAGGCAGAGAGGGAGAGACTCGAGAGAGAGTTGGACGGAGATGTCAGAGGCAAAGGGGGAGAGAGCCGACGATGGAGGAGAGAGGGAGTGAGAGAGAACTGTGAGAGAGGGTGGCGTGGAGGGATGGAAGCGTCGGGAGAGAGAGGGTTAAAACAGACGTTTCACCCTGATTTTTTTCTTTTACCGAGCTGGGTTGGGCGAATGGGTTGGGGCTGGGCGGGCCTGGGCTAAAGAGATGAGTTTTCTTATGAAAAAAATAAAAAATTCAAAGCAGCTGCAGAAGCCAACCGGGGCCCCACTTGGCTCGGTCCTGGACCCCTGGTTCCGCCTATGTTAATAATACAAGGGCAGGCTGTTGACAGCAAACATGATTCTTCTCAAAAACTTTGTTAGTAAGGGGCCTCTGTGGTAATTATGAACTATATGGATAACAGGAAAAGGATCAATCATCTAAGCTGCATGCAATGTGACGGAGCTCTGTCTTTTTCTTTTCTTTTTTGCCTGCTTGTCCATATATAGGATCCTGTTCACTTGTGCGGTGCGATCGAAATTACGAAACTAGCTTATTACAGTCTCAAATATCTTGTAAGAGATAGCGATCAAGGAGAAAGGGACAGAAAAGGACTAGAAGTCTGATGGAAATCAAGCTGGGAATAAACAGAATTATTCCCTTTCACAGTCACAGTGGGTTAACATTGAGGAATTACCAAATCTAATATGACGTTGAGGGTTTTTTTTTTTATAAAAATATTCTTTGATCTTTCATATAAAAAACATAAAGAATTCGGAGTTGGCCTCTCTCCAAAACATGACTAGAAGAATTAAAATCTTCTTTAATTTATTATTCGAATTAATAAATAGTCTATTTTAAAGAGATAGACATAATATATAAATTCTATAATATTTTATGTTACTCTTATTAATTATGGGTAATGGGAATCTTACCAAATTTAATGCATAGTGTATATAGACAAAAGGAAAAGGAAAAGGAAGTTACTCGTGGCAGAGCCGCTAATGGAAATCGTAGTTCAGCCAATGTGGGGGATAACAACAAGGAAATATGCAGTACTCATTCTGATCAGCTCTTAATAAAAGCCTATAAAAACTAATGATCCACAAAAGAAAAACAGGAGAAAGATATGGGCTAATGGGTTAACATCTTTAAAAAGCCCATGTAGCCTGCATCCCTGACCCATTCTTATTCGGTTTGGGTGTATCATTTTTCTAACTTGGCTGTGGAGCCGAAAATAAATATATTTTCAGACGACAAGCACAACTACATGATCCGCGCAAGCACATTGGTGTTAATTATTAGCTAGACGTGCTCGCATTATACTTTTAAAGTTTAAGAATAAATATATTTTATACTCTCTAATTATGACTTTGCACCAATTTTTTTAGAAAATATAAAATATTTAAAATTAATAATTTATGGATGAATGCGAACCATGATTAGAGAGGGTGCCTACCTCCCACAAGTAAAGTTATTGCTTTCATTTTCCTTCGAAAAACCTCCATCACAGCACCCTCCTGGGCAATGAATATTCTTTAATTTTTTTTCCTAGGCCAATGTGAATTGATCTGTTTACTTGATCAAGTACGGTAATCAACTAATCATCTCGCTGCTTTGTAATGAAATGTTGTGACCTCCTTGGGAAGGAACAAGTTCCACCTTCCCCGCTTACGTCTTGCACCTCTCTCGATATGCAAGGCGGGCGATGATAAACTGGCGATTAGCTTAACGTTGTTCGAGGATAATCAAACCTATCAGATTTCAATCCTTGATTAAAGTAATTGCCATACCGTTCTAGTCAACTGCCTGAACAGTCCGAGAGTTAACCCCTTTCACTTAACTCCAGGAGTATTAAATTCTATGATCTTCAATTACCGCAAGTTGTCATTGAAAATAAACAAAGAGGAAACGATCCAAATTGATTGTATATGTATGTATATATCTATCTGTCAAAGCAAAAGCAGTTGACTTTATGCAGTCTAAAATAAGAAAAACAACAATTCAGTACAGTTTTTCAGAATGGATGAACATGCTTCAAAGCTTTCTACATCTACTCCCAAATGCTCACACAAAATTAGAGGCTACAAGGAGATGCAAAGTTCCCATTTTGCGATTATGTGTCGTATTGTCAGCTTTAATGTTGTGGAGCGGTCCTTGCCATGCTGATACTAACGCGGGCGCCGGTTCGCAGTGCTCAGAAGCCGATGATTCTACCACCGATAATGCATTCCAGACCAATCTCAGGAATCTATTGGATGCCCTTGTTGCTAAAGGCCCCGTTAGCAACGGCTTCTATACAACCAAAACCGGAAACAAAGGCAACAAGCTCTATGGACTCGTGCAATGCAGGGGTGACATGTCTGCCGTTGATTGTACTAATTGCTCAAAGAACGCCGTTGCAGCAGCCTTGAGCGAGTGTCCAAAGAGCAAAGAGGTCTCCGTCTGGTTCACGTGGTGCTTTCTACGCTACTCTAATGAGAGCTTTTTCGGAGTTTTGGAACAGAGTGCAGTGGCCATCGCGAATGACACTAATTTCGACGACCCTTATGTGGCTTCAAAAGGACTTACCTTCATGGCTAGCCTTGCATCTACAACTCCTAATCAGCCTCATATGTTCCAGAAGGCGGTTCTGGATGTTGGCCAAAGTGCGAAGAGGTATGGAATGGCTCAGTGCACTCTAGATATCTCGAGGACTGACTGTAGTACTTGCTTGGAAACTCAATTGGCGTCGTTTAGAACGATCATTGGCAATAAAAGAGGGTGGGAAACATTCGGTTCCAGTTGCTTTATGTGGTACCATGACTACCAGTTTTATTTCAACGTCTCGACCCCTGCAAGTGAAGGTGACTTTCCTGTATTCCTTTATTATTCTTCCTTTGCTGAACTTATCAGATCAACATTCCTGATGATCAAGAGCATTTTAAATTCATAATAGCAACATAATTCCAAAATTTTAATATGCTCTATATTGATGTTACCTGCATTTATCCCATTAACCCCGAAAATTCTGTAGGTGCTAGGAGAACCTCTTCAAATGAAGCAATTGGCGTAACTATTGCAATGCTGGCATTTTTGGTAGTTGCCTAGCAAGTCTTTAGATCGTTTTATCTTGTCTCTGGTAGAAGATCATCAAAGCAAAGGATCTGGTCTGCAGATAGCAATTTCTTTATTAATTTGTTCAACTTTTAGCTGTTTTTAGCCAAATAAAATGGGATTTTGATTGTTGCTTGTAACCCGCCTTGGAGACCGGTTTGTACACAGCGCTTATATAATTTCTTATTATGTGAATAAAATTCATAATTGCCTAAACAAGAAAAAGAAGAAAAAAGACTATCACCACGTGGAGAGGGTTCATGACTTCAAGTACTCTTGAAGTGGGCCCAACGTCTATTATCCGTTATGAGTTCTTTTTCTGTTGGACTAGAGCTATTAACTTGTTAGGGGTCCGAGGCAAACTTAGGGCCAGACTTTTACTTTCGACCAGGCTTGGGCTTTGATAAGCGAAGACCAAAGATGGCTGGGATCTACAGTACAATAATTTTTCGCTAGCGATTAAGCCAAATACCTTGAGAAAAAAAATATCAACTTAACGATATGATTATATTAATGTATAGTCACTCCAGAAGCATTGTTGGTCTAAACTCATATCTGTGTTCAGTATAAGAATCAGTACACATTTTGAATCCCGACTAGTAGTATTGGCATGGAAATCCCCTGCTACGAGAAGGAAATTCTGTAATCAAATGAAACATTAGTCATGTTTTTAAGTAGGTGGAACACATTGTCCAGAAGAAAAAAAATTGCTGGTCCAAATATTCATGGCTATTGACTGGCCCCAGTTGAAGATTGATCGGATGTGGCAAAACCTGTTCCAGCCCAAGTCGAAGTAGATTGATCAGAAGTGACATATCTACCTGTAGAGAATGGAGGTGCTAATGGCTGAGGTAGGTTTATCAATTGGCTTCCAAGCATTATAACAACCATTGACATGGTAGGTCTATTGCTTGGATCTTCCTGAACACACAACAATGCGATATGGATCAATCGCAGAGCCTCATTTTCAGGATAGCTACCGGCTAAGGTTTGATCTATCAACTCCATTGCTTTGCCTTCATTCCATAGTTGCCATACCTGTCTTGCATTGTTTTTCATTAACACACTATGGCAAGTATAAACTTCATACTAGAACTAAAGATGCATATAAGTGGGAAAGACCTACATGTGGGATAAGGCTTTCTGCACGGTCTGGATGATAGAAGCCAATGTTCTTTTTCCCACTAACGATTTCTAGTACTAGAACTCCAAAGCTGTAAACATCAGACTTCATTGAAAACAATCCCTCCAGTGCATACTCTGGCGCCATGTACCCACTATTGGATTAGAACCATATCGCGATACATGAGTATCGCTTCAATCAGTCAAATAGAATGAAACCAGAACTGTTCTAGACAAAATATGCAGTCATTAAGAGCAAGCATGTTATTGACATACCTATCACTAATGGAAAATGAACACCTAATTTGGAAGTACATGTTCTTGTTTATATATGCTAAATCACAATCTGCTCTCCAGTTTACCGCTAAATCTAATGTTAGAAACAGGATTCGTGAAATAAAGAAGCGCAAAATGAACGGAGCACTGTTTCACTCAAAGCATGTAAGCAAGAGGACTAAACTTTAGTTGAAGACTCTCAACAGATCTTCCATATTGAACTGCATCAGTAATTTATCGAAATGAAAGATCGTGAAGGAAATTAACTTACTATGTACCGACGACTCTGTTAGTGTTGGCTTCTATTTGAGTGGCACCAAAATACCTAGCAGTCCCAAAATCTGATATCTTGGGGTTCATATCATCATCTAGTAATACATTGCTTGCTTTTAAATCTCTATGGATAATTTTGAGCCTCGAGTCCTCATGCAGATATAGAATTCCTCTTGCAATCCCATTGACAATATTTGCGCGCTTAGCCCAATCTAGTTCTCTACATTTTTTTTGGATCTGCATTGTAATAATAAAAAGGCAAAGAGATCTCTCAGATAGGAGATTGATGCTTGCTGTTAGAAAAATTGGCATGTGCCAAATGAGAGTCAAACAGTGCTGTGTTAGTATTTTCTGTGTGTGCGCGTGCGTGCGTGCGTGCGTGTGTGTGTGTGTGTGAGAGAGAGAGAGAGCAAACCAAACAGGAAGGCATCGAGACTGGTGTTGGCCATGTACTCATAGACCAGAAGCTTTTCACCTCCTTCCAAGCAGCATCCTAAGAGCCTCACTAGATTTCTATGTTGAAGTTTCACAATGAACATCACTTCGTTCTTGAACTCTTCAAGACCTTGTTTAGATTTTGTGCAAAGCCTTTTAACTGCAACTTCCTTTCCATCGACCAGCTTCCCCTGGAAGCATTTTAATTTTTTCAATCAATGAGGATTTATACCATGGTAACAGTAAAATTAAACACACTGCTGTATTACTTTCAAATTCTAATGATCAGTAACTCCTCAAGATGCATGTTTAAAAGAAATTAATGCATTTTAACCTTATAAACTGGGCCGAAGCCACCTTGTCCAAGCTTATTCGCATCAGAGAAATTGTTTGTAGCTATCTTCATAATATTTAAATTGAAGTAATGCACTTCTCCCCTGCTGTCAGGATCCCTGGCATACATACTTCTGTCCATGAAGTGTATTGCTGATCGATCTTCCAAGCTTTCCGACAGTATCACCTCGCTTGTTTCCCCCTCTAAGCACAAATTAGATTACAAATTAGTAGAGGTCTAGAATTACAGTTAAGATAGGGTAAAACGAAATCTACCTCGTCTTTTCCTCTTGCCAAAGGACAGATAAAACCAGAATCCCAATAGAGCTGTAACTACTGCAATTGTTGATACAGTAATGATAACAATCTTCTTGGTATTATTTCCTCCCTTGGTTGCTGTCTCATCATAAAATAGCATGGTAAGTTTATTTCAATATTTGAAGTCTTTTTAACCACAAATTTATCAACAAATATAGGGACAATCTGCAAAATATGTGATATATAGGACAAACTTCAAGCACCTCTTGTAATATCAATGTTATCATCTGGAAGAAACGATGGATTCAGTACTTCATGGAAGTTTCGTGAACAAAATGGGGAAAATCGCTTATTTCACGACAATGTATGAGTGATCTACGAGTTGGCAACTCGCGTTTTAAGAAGCCAATGTATGCAGGGGAAAAGTTGAGTCGTAACTGAATGCCCTAAAAATCCAAATCGATATATCTTACCATTACCTGGTTGTGGCTGTGGTGCTGCGGGCACGGGTTGGGATGGCTCCGGCGCTGGCGGTTGCTCAAAGAAAGAGTAGTTCTCATACCTTATATTGCAACTTGGGCCTAAAATGCGCCACCCAATCTTTTCTTGGCAACACTGATCGGCTGCCCCCCTCAAGTGACTCAAACAACTGCTGCACGAAATACGATTGATATCTCTGGAACACTGTACCAACCCATATCTAGTCTCGGACCCATCAGCTGTTGGCCGGATACCTGACTTGAACCATATAGGTGATGCCAAAGCTTGCTCTATCAGTCCGTGTATTAGCGACGATGCTCCAAAATTGGGTTCAGTGGGTGAAGTTCTATTGTTCATATTCCCGATGAGCACCCTAGGGAACCTCTGTTCCACTCCAAAAACATCACTGCCGGCGTACCTTAACATGCATTGATCGTACCATATGATGGCACTTCGATTCGATGGACACCGATTTGTGAGATCTTGAACCGCAAAACTGACACAGCTTTGACAGGTAATATTAGAGACATCACCTCGACAGAGGAAGAGGCTGTAGCTGCCATTAGCAGTATCGTTGTAAAAGCTGTAATTTTGGGAAGCTTTAGTGGATAAAGAATCTAAAAGGACCGCAAGGTTAGACTTGTAAGAAGCGCTGGCGGTTGCATTAGATTGATCCAAACAAAAGTGGTAATCGTATGTTGGCTGAGAATTGATGGAACTGATTAGCGCGCAGACTCCGAAAAATAATAAAAGAAATGCCCGTGAACTGTGGATGAATGCCATTATTCATCCAAAGCTTCAAACAAGATTGCCGAATCCGTATATATACTAACATAACATTGTCCGGCCTAACAAAGCACTTCAATAATGTCACCTGACTACCTTGGATAGGTTCATGAAGAATTGCATAGAATATAATAATCTCGTCTCATTCATAATGCAAGAATACATCAGCATATATAAAGGTGGTACAGGTTATGCGGCAGGAATCTATGTCTGCGGTGCTTTTGACAGGCATATAATGCAGGTGTCATATGTAGACTATTCTAGAATAGATGCAGGTGTCATATTTCGACTATTATAGAAGAGATAGAATCAGCTGATGACGAAGGCTGCTGATTCGAGACGAGTGCAGAGGTGGAGAGTCTAGCTAATGTTGACTTTGCAGTCTGTGCTTTAACACACGTCAATCTTTAATAACTTTGGCCAACTTATGTGGACAAGTGTTCTCATTTTTATCTCATCGTTGATTCCTCACTGACTTCGAAAAATTCAAAAGTCACTAATGCGGTACAATGCCAGTGATTGGCCAGTCAACTGCTCAACACAGAAAATGTCACAACCAAGAGATATTCTAATGTCCTGTCTTCTACACATCGTCCCTAAAGTTATCGTGCGATTTCTGTCTGCCCTCTCTTTATACCTTTATCCGTACTTCGTCTGTTCTCCTCTCCAGTTTGCTGTCTCCGACGGTCCTCCCGTCCCTCCCCTCTCCCCCCCCTTTCCCCCCTCTCTTCCCTTTGTTTTTCTCCCTTGCCGGTCTCGTTCTATTCTCCCTCCCTTTTAGCCGCGGCTTGTTCCTCTCTTTTGCAGTTTCTCATGGCTAGATCTACGCGGCTGAGAGATTTTTTTATGGCCACGTTCAGCACGGCTGAACTCTTCAGCTCCAGGCGCTTCCCTTTAGAATATTCCGAAGCCTGTGCGACGGCGCGTGAATATCCAAGCGCGCGGGGATCTCACTCGCACGTCGTCTTTTTGATCTCTATGTGCTGCTGCCTGCTGCTTGTAATTTTCTTTGGCCATGTGCTCTGGCCAGCAGTTGTTCGGTTCAAGGGTTTTTTTACTGGGTGCTTTCTATTTGTGTGTTCTGTCTTGTTTCCTTTATGTTACAGCAAATTGGCATCACGTGAAAACAAATAAGGGGACCACGTGAAGGTGGAGCAAGGGTGCTCTGGTCATTTCCCTTGATTAAAGAAGAAAGTAGAAACTGGTGGAATTCACGGGAAGGTGTTCACGCGTGAATAAAAAGAAGAAAAGAGGGATTTTAGTAAAGGGGGTTAGAGAGCGTAGGGGCTGCTCGTTAGAAGCTGTAATCTCTATTCTTCGCTTTGCTTTTCAAGATCATCTTCTCCAAGAAATGTGCTGATTGTTCTTACTTCATTATTCTAGTGGAGAGTTTGGGTTTGCTGTGTATGTGTTAGAAAATCAGATTTGAAGGCTATGGTGTTTCGTCGATCACCTACACTTGATTTCTTCGATTGATTGGGGCTTCCAGATGTTCTGAAAGTGTGGATGCTGGAGGTTCCAGCATTGAGCGTTGATTGCACAGGGAGTTGTGTGGATAGATCAACCCGGTGAGAATCTTGGTTTCAAACGGTCATGGAGTTCCATGATAAGGAGATCCGAATCGAGGCAATTTGGGTAAGATTAACAGTGTTTAGATTAGCTAGGTTAGTGTAATCTTTTGATCACTGTGTAATCTCGTTTGAAATTAGTGGATTTAAAAACCGGCTTCGGCCCGGAGAGTTTTTCTCTTTTGAAGAAGTTCTTCAAAAGGGTTTCTCTTCGTCACCAAATATTGTGTCAAATGTGTGATTGATTTACCTTTGTTTAAATTGTTTCATTTAACCATTCTTGTGATAAGTGTGTTTATAATATCAATCTTGAAGAGATTGAGTACTCTGGTCCAAGAAGATTGTAGACAAAGGTATAAAGAGTGCTTGATGAGATCTGAAAATTTATTGTTTCTGTCAGTTGCAGTTTCTTCGGAGTCACTTACAGTTTCTTCGGATTCCCCTGTTTTACAGATTCATATTTTATGTTATTGATTTGCATCTAATCGTTTTGTTGATGTTTAAAGTGTCTTGGGATATTGAAAAACAGTGTGGTTGATTTGTTTTTCAAAGAATAGGTTTGTGTCTTAAAAAAGGAATAATAATTGGATAATTTTTTAAATATACCTATTCACCCCCTCTAGGTATTTTCTGCATATTTGGGTCTAAAATCGGTTTGTTCACTTTATGTTTAGACATTTCATTTCAATGAGTTTTTGTTGGGAGGTTCTTGCTGTGACCAAGCATAGGATGACAGTTTTCAGTGGCGTTGAAGATTCACCGATTTGGCTGGCCAGCAATGCGCTCTCTTTTGTGCTGTTGAGGATGGACCTTCGGGGTAGTGGGAGTGAGGTGTCCGAGCATCCCTCCTCCGGCGACCGCCTCTCGTGGCGGAGTTATCCATGATTCTCTGGACCCAGTTTAAAATTATGGGATTTATGACCCATATGATTGAGGCCTTTATGGCCATTTGTATCCAGGTCTTTATGGCTAGTCGATGTTCAGCCTTTGGACTTTAAGATTTGTTGTATTTGTTGTATTGGACTTTATGCTCCTGCTCTTTGTAACCGACTTTGAACGTCTATCTGTATGCAGCATTGGTGTATTTTTCATTGTGAAATGAAATTTCACGTTTGCTTAGAAAAAAATATTCTAATATCGTATTTTAACTCAATGCATTGATTTTTTATTTTTAGTTTTAAATATTTCAATATGGAAACAGCTTCCTCCCTGACTTCGAAAAATTCTAGAGTCAAGAATGCGGAACAATGCTTGTGATTGGCCAGTCAATTGCTCACCACAGAAAATGTCACAACCAATAAATATTCTAATGTTTGTATTTTGACTCAATGGATTGATTTTTTTAAAATAAACCCTTCAAAAAATTAAGATCCAATCTCTTCAATTTTCTATTTCAATTAAATAGTAAAATTTAAAAAGAGAAACATAATATGTAATGAACTTTATTATATTATTTGAAATTTTATATAAACAATATTAATTAATATGAGATCAACTGAACACACAACAGTTTAATATGATTTTTTTAAGTATTAAGACCTTGAAGACCTATTTTTTTCCTTAGCCAATAAGATCTCAATAGACTCTAATTGGGAAGTGCCAATACCAATGAAGACCGAAATAGTAGTTAGAAAAAAAAACAATTAAAACCGAAAGAGAGGGCTGACTTTTAATTAGCGGGTTGGATTTAATAAAAAACGATCATGGCAGGTGCATAGCAAACTATAAATACCATCTGGTACGCGAATCAATCAACTCTCTCTCTCTGCAAGGACCAAGTCATAAGCCTATTCCACTTCCACTTGCCTCCCCTTGGCTATTTTGAGCGTTTTTCCAAAGGTCACGGCTTGCCCACCCATGCTCAGCTCCCTCAGGCTATACCTTCTGCCTCAGTCCAACTTCTCTTTGCCGGTGCATAGAGGCCACGCACGCGTGTGCCTCCTATGCGCTCGACGTTTTTGCTACCAGCCGCCTTTGTTGTCCCTAACGCCTTCCTCCGTTTGGTGGACTGTTCCAACCGTTTCCTTTCGGTGGATCTCCTTGCCGCCGTTGTTTTTTGCCACCTGCAGTTGCCTCTCCTCCTCCCCCCCTTGTACAGCCAGTCAATGAATGAAGATTGCCTTGAAGGAGTCGGATCGCTACTCTAATTGCCTCTCCTCCAATGGAAGCCACCATCGCCTTGAGCATTTGGTCGTGTTGTATCCTGGTCTTTGTGACTGATTTGTGTTTGTACTATTTGATGGCTCTAGTGGTCAGCTTGTGTTTGTATTGTGTGCTGGTCCTTGCAACCAGTTTGTCTTGTATCCCGACCCTTGAAGTTGGTTTGTTGTGTGTCTCAACCCTTGTGGCTGGTTTGTGGTTATAGTTGTTTTACGGTCCATGTGGCTGTTGGAGGTTCCGACACTTGTGCCGAGTTTGGATATCGGATCTTGGGATCTGGCCTATTGTAGGGCCTTTGAGTCCAATTAAGTTTTTTGTTGGCCTTCTGGTTGTTTTTTTTTGTTTTATACTGATTGTATGTGTAACGACCCAAGGACAAGCACTAACCACATCTGTGCTTTGATTTCAAAATGACTAGTCAAGGTTGCTTTTTGAAGCCCCTTGGATCATTATAAAGCCCAATTCAACCTAGTAAGGTCCCAATGTGGGACTTGACCCTTATAGAACTCATCTCTCATTCATTCTCCTCTCCCACTCCATGTGGGATTCGGGGTATCACAATATCCCCCACTTAAATTGACGTCCTCGTCAAGGCCCACCAAGCCCACATTGGTGGTTACTAGGACCGCTCTGATACCATTTGTAACGACCCAAGGACAAGCACTAACCACATATGTGCTTTGATTTCAAAATGACTAGTCAAGATTGCTTTTTGAAGCCCCTTGGATCATTATAAAGCTCAGTTCAACCTAGTAAGGTCCCAATGTGGGACTTGACCCTCATAGAACTCATCTCTCATTCATTCTCCTCTCCCACTCCATGTGGGATTCGGGGTATCACAGTATGTTTCTCAGATATTAATATATTATCTTTGCCCAGAAAAAACTCAACTCTCTCTCTAGAATCTCCCATTCCCACTGTGTTTTCCCTCCTTCATTGTGCGCCAACCAACATCAAACACAACTTATACTAATAAACCCGCAAAGAATTGGTAAATTATTCCAAAAAAAAAAAGGGTAAGCATTTCTGTTAAGTTATTGGCTACGTGCTCCCTTCAGCTCTCGACCACCGTGGCAATTTAAAACATCGTCAGTCTTCATATAATTGGAAAGACAATAAATTAAGTATATTTAGCACATTTAAATTGTAGTGGGTGATGTAATATGCTTCCGTCTCTTCTAGGTAGTCCACCCAAGTTTTTACATTGTTTTTAGACAAATTCTTAATTCTATAAGGGAATGTGATTTTCCGCCATTCTGATCAATGGAGAGGTTACCTTCATTAATATAAGTGTCTACTTTCCCAATACGTATACAGAAAATATATCGTCTATCAATTCAGTTTTATAGAATCTGAAATAGTACTACATTGTGTTTTTGAAGCTCTAATTACTCCCACACTAGCGAGGATCCATCTCTGTAATTGAAGCCTCGTTTAGGGAAGCTTGGAGCCTATTTGATGGCATCTGCGATTCATTTGTGCTATGCATGAAAAATGCAGGTCGTGAGGGTGCTGAAAGCGTGATAGAGTAGCTATTGAGCATGAGAACGACTGAAGCCATTGTTGGTCTGTTAGCTACATTTTCTTGGACACATAGCAACGCTATGTGGATGCATCTCATTATTTCAGTTGTGGAACCAAACTTTATTGCGGCATCTATAATGTTTGAAGCAGTTCCCTCCATCCAATTTCTCCATGCCTGCAATACACGAAGTACATGGGTAAGAGAAAATTCTTTTTTGTCTATTTATTTCATGTGCCTTTACTTGCGTTGCAGATAGATTATTCCTTACATAGCTCAGAAGATACTCCTCATCCTCCCCATTTTGGAAGCAGCTATTCCTTTGTCCGCTCACTATCTCCAGCGTCAACACACCGAAACTAAAGACATCAGACTTCACAGAAAACTGCCCATGTATCACATACTCTGGCGCCATATATCCACTGCATATCACCAACAATATGTCAATATTATTTACAAAAAAGGCTAGCTTCCCCTAATTATTTTTAACTGTTAATTTCCGCTTAATTTTGGGAATTAGTTACATGTCAGTTCCCACATTGATGTAATTCTCATAGTAGAATGTAGAAACTGACTACCTTAGAAAAAAAAAATTGATACTACCTGCTACTTTACTTACTAGGTTCCCACAATTCTTCTTGTATTCCCTTGAGTTTGATCTAATAAAAACAATCTTGCCATCCCAAAATCTGAAACTTTTGGGTTCATATCTGAATCTAGAAGAATATTACTAGCTTTAAGATCACGGTGGATAATACGAAGTGGAGAATCTTCATGAAGGTAAAGAATCCCTCGAGCAATGCCTCCTATTATTTTGTAGCGCCTTTCCCAATCCAAATTTGGGCGCCTGATTGGATCTGCAAGTCCAAGCGAGTATATGGTTTATGCAAGTGAAATAAGTGTTGAGAACATTTTACGAAGCCCCGTGGGTAAAAAATACATATATTTAGGTTCCACAGCTGACAGAAGCACAAACATACCGAAAAGGCAGTGATCAAGGCTTCTATTTGGCATTAACTCATATATTAAAATCCTTTCATTTCTTTCCATGCAGAAGCCTAAGAGCCTTAATAAATTACGGTGTTGAAGCTTGGCCATCAGCAAGACCTCATTCTTAAATTCTAAATCTCCTTGTCCAGAGTCCCTTGACAATCTTTTCACTGCTATAATTTGTCCGTCACAGAGCTCACCCTAATAACATAAAAGCGTTTAGCGTATCTAACAATCAAAGAATTTGGGAATGATATGAGTTGACAGATTATTTGTATAATTTTCACGGAGGATATCTGGTACCTTGTAAACAACACCAAAGCCACCTTGTCCGAGCTTATTTTCTACAGAAAAATTATCTGTTGCAGCTTTAATACGGTCAAAGTCGAACTGCAAGGATTCTGTGCTTATAATTTGATCTACAGCTTCACATGAGGAGAAAGTCAACATCTAAATGAATTATTTAAGTCCATTATTTAATAGGAGTAAAAATATTTTAAAATATCTGCATAAAACAGCAATGAGCTGTCCAATATAATGATCGAGACAAAATTATATCCAAAAACAACATGCCATGGCATCAATGTCCCTGTTTTTTTATATCAAGTTTGTTTCGGTGGAGGTCACTTCTCGACTAACCTCCGAAACCTCTGATTGTCACAGCTTAATATATTAAGTGGGGTACATTTAGGAACTCTGTGCAATTGTTCATTGTTCTTATGATTAATTATCAGAACTTTTTAATTTAGTATCAAATTATTGGAGTTTAATAACGTTTGGAATAAAACTATTTCCTAAAATTTTCCCCTTAACATGCTAATTGATAAGTCGAAAATTTGTATTAAAAACAGAGGTGGGATCTTGGGCTTACCACTACTGCTTTTACAATAGAAGCATATGCATAACACTAATTATGCATCATCTGTGTTAGATCTCAAAACGTTTTTAAAAAATTTTCACTCACTTTTTCATTAATTCGAATACATTTTCACCAATCCAAATAATTTTTTCATCAATTCCAATACCTTTTCACCAATCACAATAATTTTTTACAAATTTCAACAATTTTTAACATACTTTTCACCAATCTCAAAAAAATCTACACTACTTCCAAAAAAATACAAACACAAAAACTGTTTCGAGATCTAAACCAAATATAACCATAACTTTTGAAATAATAAATAACATAACCACATTTTTACTCACTTTCAAGTTTCTTCCTTGGCGTTGGCTTCCTAACTCTCAAATAGAAGCGGATGGAGATGGCTAGTGCCACACCTACAATAATCAGCACAAGTACAATGATGATAGTGCGAGATGCTTTCCTCTTGCTTCCTGCAAAAAACATACGTGTCTCCTTTTTAACACACTCTGAGGGTTGCTTTACAGAATAAATCCGTTCGGGTTTGGAGAGGCAAAGTTAAAAGCATAAACGTTGAATGGATGATGCACGGGTAAAAAAATGTCGATCTGATTTCTTGTAATTGGATTAAATAGCCCAATTGTGCGAGTCTGGACCATATATGACCACATAATGCTAGACAGAGTCTTAAACAAATGCTTGATATCTTTCTATGCTTGTTTTCAGTTCTAGCAATTAGTTCAATGTATTTTACTCAAGTTTTCAATTAGAATTTTCCCTCTGAATGCCGTCAAATGTTCTCGGGGAATAATGTGTGATTGGGATTCTACGGAAATGACCTTTGATTATTATCATTAAAAGGAGCCCAATTGCAGATCTCCTCTACAGATACAAATTCACAAACAGGTTATAAGCATAAATCTCTATATACCATGTCATTTCAACAAGCTTGTTTCCTCAAACAGCAAGCTCGCGTCTTTTAGTGGTACGAGAAAAATGAAATGCCTGGCCATTTATTGGGGTGTTGTGCTTTTAGGATTTCGGAAGAAATGGGAGATGGGCATTTGCCGGTTTCTGTGGTTTACGTAGCAGAGAGAGTAAAGCAGTTTTATTTTATTTTTAGAATTTTTTCAGGGAAGCGAGAAGTTTTATTGGGGTTTGCTGTCTTAACTGTTATGTTTACCTGTTGTACTGCTGGTATTGGTCGATGATGGAGGAGAAACTGGTGGTGCCAGTTGAGTCGGCGGTGGAGACCAATCAGTTGTAGAGAGCAAGAAGTTGAAGAGTTCAAACCTGATATTACAGCTAGGTTTAAAGATTCTTCCACCTTCCGTCCCATTGCAGCATTGTGGAATGTCTTGCTCAATAGCGTCACGCCAGCAATCGTTGCAGTCTTGCTCAGACAAGTCAGGCGTGCACTGCACATATGCGTATAATGTTGTAGATTGCGGTACGGTTGCTTTATTTGCTGCAAACTTACGGAGAGAACCACCTGCTGCAGCCTGACTCCCTAGCCTCTCCAACAAGGTCCTAAGATTGTCGTTGTACTGAGCCACATAGTTGATCGATACGTTATTCGGGTTAGTAACGTAGAAATACGGAGCAGTTTCCACGAGGCCAAAGATGGAGCGACTTGAGTAGCGAAACATGCAGTAGTCATTCCATCCGATTGCCTCCTTTTGTTTTGGACATCGCTGCGGGAGTAGAGACGTTGCATTACTGAGGCAACTACTGCAGACATCTGAGGTAACATCCCCTCTACAAAGTCCAATCGCATATGCTCTGTCGGAGATTTCACCACAAGAGGAATTGTAGAACCCGTAGGAAATATTGGAGGAAATGGAGGAGAGGAGGTGATTGAGGTTTGTCTCGTAGGTACTGTTTGCGGTGTAGCTGGCCTTATCTAGGCAGAACTCGTGTAGGAAGTCTGTCTGCGCGACGGCTTGAGCAGTGAGTATGAAAAGGGCTGAGAGGAAGGACTGTGATCTTGAGCGGTTCATTGCTTTGTATTCTATAGCATGGCAAGGTGAGTTTAAGCGCTGACGGTTCCAATTGGCATTAACAAGAAGCGTAAACCATGAAGCCTACATTGCCCATGCCAGAAACACCGACCAACACGACACAAATTGTTTTGTTTTTTTAACTCGTAATAATGCGAGACGTCATCGACTTCTATATTAGAATAATGTTTGCAGTCAAAGTGGTACTGTTTTTGGGGACCAGTTAACGCATTTTCTTGGTTGTTTATTGTTTGCTTGTTCTTGACGGCCAAGGGCCTAAAGGCCTCAAGTGGGGATTAGATGATATTTTTTGAGAACTGTCGACTGCCAATTTGATGCCTGGCAGTGAAACTCTCCCTTGTGCTGTTTAATACGAGAGAGTTTACCCCTGAGTACTGTAGCTGCGTTTCCCAACTAAAATTTTATTATCATTCTAAAAAATTTTCTCTTAATTTTTTCACTAATTCCCATAAATTTTTTCACCAATTTTTCAGTATCTGTTCACTTTTTCATTAACTTTCTATACCCAAAATTTTAACCAAACTTTTTCAGCACGTGAAATTACAAATCACACCTCCAGGCAAAAAGAAATCTTCAAAAATTATTATATTTTCTCTATGATCAACAATAATTGCAATTACAGATAGCTTGAAAGGCCTTCCACCATTTTCTCTTTCCGTTTGGAGAACTATTTTTTTACGCAGGATGCTGTGAGGTGGCTTCTCATATTAATATTGCGAGCGAGATTCATTGATTTTGGTTTTATATAAGGCAGTGCAAAATAATTTAGGAATAAATATATCTTGCATCATAAATTATTATTTTTATTACATTGCATCTACTAATGGTTGATTATAAATACTTTGTGCTCTCATAAAATTTTCCATCAATTTTCATAAAAAATATTTTTATGAATTTTAAGCCATCTCACCCTCTTTGAATTATAGGGACCTCACAATCCTTCATCCACGGAAAAGGAATCTATCGGCATCACATTTGGACTTCCGCTTTCTATAATGAGCTGTGGATCAAAGTTGAAAAGTCAGTCACGCAAATTGCATTCCCAGGATTAAACTTCCTCAGTACTTATGATAAATTGATAACCAGAAAACCATCCCTTGAGTATCTCTTTTATTAACATTAACAATAAATATAATATTGGTGCTTAGGGGAAAAAAAGAAAATCAATCAAAAAGTTGCCTGATGAATGAACCACAATGGTACAGAGTCGTGGACCACAGTACTTGTCCATTGCAAAGTGTTTATTCTTAATTGCGGTTTCCATAAGGGGCTAGCGAGGATAGACATCACTAACTGAAGCCTCGTTTACTGAGGCCTGCACAGAGCTGCCTTTGGATCTGTCATCTGGCTCTCTAACCTCTATACTATCCTCCCATTGGGATGACGACTCTGGTCCCATTTTACTGTGCAGAAAAAATGCAGGCTGAGAGGGTACTGGAAGAGTGGTGGAGTAGCTATTTAGCATGAGAATGATTGAAGCCATGGTTGGTCTGTCAGCTACATTATCTTGTACGCATAGCAGACCAATGTGGATGCATCTCATCATTTCAGATGCCGAGCCAGCTGGCCTTATTGTGGAATCCACAATATTCGAAGCAGTCCCCTCCGACCAATTTCTCCAGGCCTGTAAGGTATGATTTAAATGGTTAGCTAATAAAGAAAACAGCATTTGACATCACAAGAGTCGCATTTGTTATAAAAGGGATATGTATATATCCAAGTAGGATTGCGCTTACATAGCTTAGAAGATCCTCCACATTCTCCCCGTTTCGGAAGCAATTGTTCTTTTGTCCACTCACTATCTCCAGCACCAATACTCCGAAGCTAAAGACATCGGATTTTACTGAAAACTGTCCGTGCATAGCATACTCTGGAGCCATATATCCGCTGCACGTAACCGTCAATCTATCAGCTTAAGTTGAATGGTTGGCAGTGACAGTATATACACATAATAAGGCAAATATATATCAGCTCTCCTATTCCAAGTACTTACTAGGTTCCAACAATTCTACTTGTATTCTCTTGAGTTTGATCCAATACAAACAATCTTGCCATGCCAAAATCTGATATTTTTGGATTCATGTCTGCATCTAGAAGAATGTTGCTAGCTTTAAGATCACGATGAATAATACGAAGTCGAGAATCTTCATGGAGGTAAAGCATTCCTCGAGCAATGCCTCCTATAATTTTGTAGCGTCTTTTCCAATCTAATTGTGCACGTTTTATTGGATCTGCATAACCGAACCAGACAATGTTCAGCTGAGCTAAATATGTGAGAACATATTCTGACAAAGTGTGTGGTTTGTAATAGCAATCATTAAGAAAATATGAAACCAAACAGAAGTACAGACATACCGAAAAGGAAGTGATCGAGACTTGTATTGGGCACAAACTCATATATTAACAGCCTTTCAGTTCTTTCCAAACAGAAGCCTAAGAGCCTAACTAAATTACGGTGTTGAAGCTTCGCTACCAATACAACCTCATTCTTAAATTCTAGATCCCCTTGTCCAGAATCTGTTGATAGTCTTTTCACAGCTATAGTTTGCCCATCAGTGAGCTTACCCTGAAAGACAAAAGTAATAAAATGCATGAAACAGGAGGATTCGAAAAAAAACGTCCTGTCTACAGTCTATTGTTACTCTTCTGGATAATGTTCTGTTCAATTACCTTGTAAACAGCCCCGAAACCACCTTGTCCGAGCTTATTTGCTTCCGAAAAGTTGTCTGTTGCGACTCTGATTGTGCCAAAGTCAAAGTGCAAAGACTCCAGGCTTATAATGTCATTCACACCTTCACATGAGGAATAAATTAACACTTGAATGAATCATTTAAGTTCATTACTTAAGAGGAGTAACACACTTCACAATATTTCGAATGCGAAAGATTGAATAGCTCTTCTTCCAACCACCAAATGACTAATCAAGCATTATCAGTTAAGCAGAGGTGTTAGGAGGAGATTCATGGGTGTGGAAGACCATTGTAAAGCATCGTGAGGTAGTAAAGAAGGGAATGTGTTATAGGGTGGGGGATGGGAGCAATATAGATGCTCTAAGGGACCCATGGGTGCATTCCATATCAGGTTTTAAGCCTGCAGTCCGAGCCACTAATCCTGCTGAGTTAAATATCTCTGTGAACAACTTGATGACTCCAGATGGAAGGGGATGGGATATAGGACATCTTCGAACTATTTTTACTCAAGAATCGGTATTTGCTATAATGAAGATTCGAATTCCAGAGGAGGGGCAGCAGGATGGAATTTTCTGGCCACTAGATCCAAAGGGTGAGTTTTCTATTAAATCAGCATATACAATGATTGTGGAAGATCGCATCAGTACATCAAACCCTCTGCAGAAAAGCCAGTGGAATGAACTATGGAAGCTAAAGATTCATAAAAGATTCAAATTGTTGCTATGGAAGTTAGTATGGGATATAATACCTACAAAATGTAAACTGGCGGCAAGGTTGGGTACTCAGGTTATTAGGGAAGAGGAATTGATATGCTCTCTGTGTGGTCTGGAGCATGAAACACTGCCTCACCTACTCTATATGTGTCCTTACTCGAGAGCCATATGGAGTGAGTCACCATGGCAACTGAATATTGTTCAGTTGAGATCAGAGTCTGTGAAGGACTGGGTGATTAGGTTGCTAAATCCCCACCAGCACCTAGCAATACCACTGGAGGATAAGCACCGGTTCCAGCTATATGCGGTGACTGCTTTGGATTTATTATGGAGTACAAGGAATGCTGTGGTGCATGAAGGTAAAAGGTGTGATCCCTATGATTTAGCAGTTAAGGTGGGGAGAATAAGTAGGGAGCACTGGTTGGCTTGGAGGAGGAAGTTAGCTCCTGAAGATAGTGGGTGTTGGCAGAGACCACCTAAAGGGCTTGTCAAAGTCAATGTAGATGTCGCAATTAGAGACCATTTTGCGGTGGTAGCAGCAATAATAAGGGATCACCAAGGCTATCTTAAGGGGGCAGAGATCTCACAACTAAAGGCAGAGGAACCGGTGGTCGGGGAAGCAGAGGCAATGGTAAAAGGTATCACGCTAGCACACAAACTGGGCTTTAAGGACATTGTAGTAGAAGGTGACTCCAAAATTGTTATAACTGCAATTCATACTTTCCCTGAGATCACAGAATGGAAGATCCATCACGTAGTGAAGCAAATGGATCTATTGTTACAGAATTTTCAGACATGGAATGTGAGCCACATTCGGAGGGAAGCAAATGATGCTGCGCATCAATTAGCTCGTTGGGCCGCCACTGAGATCCTCTCAGGAAGGAATCCCTGTAATTTAGAGCTTTTTCACAATTTCTCTTGGTTGTATGCTGGAACTGATCCCCCTTGATTTTCGTTTTTAAGGGGCTTTGTTTTCGCTATTTCGATGAATAATACTGGCAGTTCTGATTAAAAAAAAAAAAAGCATTATCAGTTAAGATCATAATATTCTGCTTCTTTTATTGGTTCTTAGCAACACTTCTTTAGTTCATTTTCATTTGGCCAAATGAACTTCAATTCGCTTAATTAGAAGACATGCACTTTTTTGCAAACTAAATCTCACGACCCCTATTGCATGTCTTGGTAACTTAATGCTCAATTTTTCTAATAATAAATAACAAAGCCCATATTTTCACTTACTTTCAACTTTCTCCTTTGGCTTCCTCAGTCTTAAATAGATGCAGACGGAGGTTATTAGTAACAAGAAAGCAACAGTTGGAACCACTATGATAATGACGGTCCGAGATGTGTTTTTCTTGCTTCCTGCAAAAACCATAAATAATCAAACATTGTTCTCTTCAGAACATTATGAGGGTCATGTTGTGAAATTAGCAAGCCTAGATATGGAGGAATAATTCTAATAGCATAAATAACCGAATACTAAGAAATGTGCGTCGAAGTTCAATCACATTCTAACCAGTGGATTATGATCACATATTTTCTGGGTTTTCAATTTTAGCAACCACCTGCTCGTGTTTATCCGTATCTTTGATCAGTTTCCTCTCTCCCATGTTTTGAGCAGTTCTAGTAATTACCAAGTTCTAGTCTTTTAGTGCAAAGAGAGAAGGATGAAACGGATGCCCCCCATAATGGGGGGTTTTGTCCTTGAGATTTCAGCAGACGGGTTTCTAGGTGATTAACCGCCTGGTTTATGACGATTAATCGAGTGGTTCCGGGAGTTATGGCGGCGCTACTCTGTACTTCAGTTAACTAGACATAATACAAAAGATCCGGGATTGGTGTTTATCAGCTATTACAAACCAGAGTCTGCAGGGCCAGAGGGCCAGCAAAAATTCTAATGGTGTTTATCTTATTACCCTACAAATACGGCAAGATCTAAACGAGAAAGAAAACGCGAAGCCGTAGGAAGGTCGAAGGTGCCGCCTCAGCGCTTTACTATATACTAGGATGCCAACCCCGGCAGGTGCCCTCCGCCCGGTCTCTTCTTTGCTCTGTTTTTTTTTTCTCTCTCTATGGAAGACGATTCATACTGTGCACAAGATTTCTGTTCGAAAACTTATTGTAATATTGAAAAAACATAAAAAAGAGTTATGAAGCAGGGCAATAAAATGGAAACCAATAAATTATTTGGACATAGATCAAAGTGGACGCTGGTGTAGTGATGTTTTCCTTTATTGTTATGCTATAAGGGCAGCGGTACCTGTTTTAGTTCTGGTATTGGTCGATGACGGGGGAGAAGATACTGGTGGAGATGACGGGGGCGACGCTTCAGTTGTGGTATAGTTAAAGAAGAGGTAGTCCTCAAACCTGATATTACAGCTGGGTGTAATGACTCTCGCACCTATTTTCGCATTGCAACATGTTGGAATGTCTTGCAATGCCACAAGCAAGCAATCGTTACATTCCGCCTCGGACAAATCTGGCGTGCACTGAGCAAGTGCAAATAACGTCTTAAATTCTGGCGCGGTTGCATTATTTGCAGCAAACTTCCGTAGAGAGCCACCTCCTGCTGCTTGACTTATTAGGCTTTCCATCAAGGCCCTGAGATCAGTATTAAACTGATCCAGGTAATTGGCTGACACGTTATTCACGTTCGACAAATAGAAGCGAGGAAAAGTTTCCTCGGTCCCGTAGAGGGAGCGATTTGAGTAGCGCAACATACAGTAGTCGTACCCTCCGATTGCCTCCTTTTGATTGGGACAGAGCTGGGGGAGAAGAGCCGTAGCGTTGTTGAGGCAACTGCGGCAGACATCTGGGTTAGCATCCCCTCGGCAGAGTCCAAGGGCATAAGCTTCGTCCGAGTTTTGGCCGTAGGAGGAATGGTAAAATCCATAGCTAGTTCCGTTGTCAGAGACGAGGGAGGTGAGAAGGTGATTGAGGTTTGTCTGATAGGTACTGTTGGCGGTGTAATTACCTTTGTTTATACAGTAATTGTACAGGAAGCTCGGCTGCGCAACGACTTGTGCAGCGAGTACGAAAATGGCAGAGAGGAAGAAAAGTAATCCTGAGGAAGCCATCGCGCGGCCCGTGTGTGAGTTTAGGCCTTCACGATTGGAATAAACATGTTATTGAGAAGTGGGAGCAAGTAGGCTAACAGGTTGAGTTTCAAAAATGTGTTGGTACCTCTTTGGAAGCCTCTGTTTTGAACCATTCAACGTCGTCTTTCTTCCTTCTCTATTTTCGGCTTCAAAAAATATAAGCAGGTTTTGAAATATACGACTGCCGTGAAAGTTGGTCAGTGCAATGACGGTGGGAAAGGACATTTATGCACCCGAAGAATGTGGCAATTGTACCATTGAAACTGTAATAGCAGACAGATATATACAATTATTTAATGCTAAAGTAAATAGTGTAATTTGTTTATGTAAAGTTTTAACCTATTGCATTGGCAAAGACAATTGAGAACATTATTAAAAGAAATGACTTCTTAATTTGGTTATCAACAATTAAGGCTTCCTTCAGCAACTAAACTATTGTCTCCTTTCAAATTTTATCATCGTTTTATTTCTTCTCACTTTTTCATCAACTTTTTCACTTTTTCAATTTCTATACCAAAAATTTTAATCACTCTAAAATTATGTCGCTCAAACATACCATGTAAATTCATTGCCTTGCCATAGAACCTGTGTCAAGACCTCTGAGCTTCCCAAGAAACAACCTTGTCCGAGTGCGGGTGGATTAGTTGTCTTGTAAAACGAGAAGGCTAAACTGGAGAAACAACCTTGTTTGATTAACAATTGATGCATGGACTTTCACGCACAAGTAGTTCAGGACAAGCCATGATAATGAAAGTTGATTCGCAGCCATGTCCAGATCAGACCCTAGACAAGTCTCTGTCTTGGCCGACCAAACGCGTATTCTTTATTGTTTAACAGTTCAAATTATGGCTTCTGTTAGCGGAGGTCAAGGCGGTGCATGAAATTTTCATCAGACACGGAACTAAGAAGAAGAAAAAAGTAGGGTTAAATGCATGTCATGCCCATGTGGTATGCGCTAAAAGTAAATATGTCCCTGAGGTAAACAAAGTCTTTTTCATACCCCTAAGGTAAACATTGAGGAGCAAATATGTCATTCCGTCATGTGCCGTTTGGAACACTAACGGTAAATGCTGACGTGTCAAAATTAAACACGTTAACACCAATCAAAAAGCGACACGTGGCATTTTCGAAAAAAAAAACTGGGGAGAACCCCTTCGAGCATATTTGCTCCTCAGTGTTTACCTTAGGGGTATGAAAAAGACTTTTGTTTACCTCAGGGGCATATTTACTTTTAGCGCATACCACAGGGGCATGACATGCATTTAACCCAAAAAAGTATTCAATATCGTGCATTATACGATAAACTAGAAAAAGGAAAAAAAAAATTAAAAATTCAGAATTGCCTTGCCAGAGATGCTGTGTCAAGACCTCTGCTTCCCAAGAAACAACCTTGTCCGAGTGCGTGTGGATTAGTAGTCTTGTAAAACGAGAAGACTAAACTGGAGTCCCATATTTGATTAACAATTAATGCATGGACTTTCACACACTAGTAGTTGAGGACAAGCCACGATACTGAAAGTTGATTCCCCAGCTGTGTCCAGAGACCCTAGACAAGTCACTGTCTTGGTCCACCAAACGCCTATTCTTTTTTTATATTTTTGTTGAAAATTTTTTTGTATTGAATTTAGTGTTAGTATTAGGTTTAGTGAAAAAATGAAGAGAGATAATTTTTTATATTTTTTTATGAGAGAGAGATTATATTGTAGTATTTTATTGTGAGTTAGTGAAATATTTTATGAAATTTTTGGTGCAAACGCACTTTTAACAGTTGGCTTCTGTTAGCGGAGGTCAAGGAGGTATTACTTAAGGCCTTATTGGTGCGGTGCCTGAAATTTCAATCGGACACGCAACGAAGCAGAAAAAAGTGTTCAATATCGTGCATTATACGATAAACCAGACAAGAAATGAAGAATTTTTTTTTTACTATCTGGTGCTGTTGCTTGTATTCTGGGTTTTAGAAATAAAACGCGACTTTAAAAAAAAACAGAGGCAAAACAAGTGTCCTTAAAAAAAAAGTGCTATTTGTCACGGGTTACGAGGGTCAAATTTGACTGCAGATTGAATTACCTTTAAATAAAAAACGTAATTTTTCTCCTCATCCTTGGAATATGATTCAATCCAAAACTGGCCTTTAAAGGTTTATTTCCCTTCTATACTGATCTTAGGGAAATCCTTGGTATATTGGGGTGGCCGTTCCATCTTGACAGTCTCGACTAAACTATTCCGGAGTCACAGTTGATTAATGGTTTTTTTCACAAAATGATTTTTGAGAAATGCTCTGCGTCCCGCTGGAGACGTGGCAGTGGGGCCCAACAATTTCCCCCAAATGGTGGGCCCCACGCTGGGCCCCACTGCCACGTCCCCATGACTTTTGATGTGACCATTCGTCCGTAAGGCTGTGTTTGCAAACCCAATTATCCCCAACATTTTATCTCTCTCCTAATAAAATACTCCAATATAATCTCTCTCTCTCCCATAAAAAAATATAAAAAATTACAAAAATTATAAAAAATTACCTCTCTCTTCACCTTTTCACTAAACCCAATACCAACACATATTCTCATACCCAACATTTTACAACACAAACACAACCTTTCTCTTTAGACGCGGCGATCCTTTACTATTATGATGGGTCTATTATGCATGCATGGACCTCTAAGTCTTCTACAACGGATTCATTGATTGGCGAAACAGAGGCTGCTTTGTTAGGTTTTTCAAAAGCAGTCGAGCTTAAGATTGAGAGTTTATTATTACAGGGTGACTGTGCAACAGTTATTGAAAATATTCTGCTTTCACGGTTACTTGGAACCCCCAATGCTTCGTTGTTTCCATGGAAGATTGCGCCTCTTATTTTACCGCTTCATAAGTTCTCTCTCTCCATCTCACGATTCTCACCTCTTAAAGTCTCTCGGGCTTCAAATGCTGAAGCTCATTTCCTAGTGGCCTGGTCTGCTGCTCACTCTTTCTCTGGAGACGTTCCCGCTTCGTTTCTTCTTAATCGTGGTTATGGAAATTCAATGGTGTTATGCCTACTAACTTTGTAGTTTTTGTTTTGTTTTGTTTGTTTGTAGTAGTTTTCCGGTTTGTTGTCTTTCTTTTCGTGTACCTTTATTTTAGTTGGTGTACTTTCTTTTTTATAATACGAGTGGTTTCATCAAAAAAAAAAAAAACTTGGACAGTCTCGACTGATTCAACGAGGCTATCCATAAAAAATGCAGGTCGTGATGGTGCTGACAGAGCCATAGAGTCACTGTCAAGCATGAGAATGACTGAAGCCATGGTTGGTCTGTCAGCTACATTTTCCTGAACACAGAGCAATCCAATGTGGATACATCGCATTATTTCAGTTGTTGAACTATCCCTTAATAGGGGATCGATCATACTTGAAGCTGTGCCCTCTCTCCAGTTTTTCCATTCCTGCAGGATAGAAGTTCTGACGATTATTGATGATTTTCATAATTTTCTGAAAATTCATTGGATATGATAACATATTGCAAAAGACTTTTCTATTGTTTGGACAACACACAGTAGCATGCAATTTTTTGATTATTAATACTTACGAAGGTCCCAACAATTCTCCTGGTCTTATCCTGAGTTCGATCTATTAGAAAAAATCTTGCTATACTCCGAAATTTTGGGATCTCTGTATCCATTAAAATGTTATTAGCTTTAAGATCAGGATGAATTATACAAAATTGAGAATCTTCGTGAAGATAAAGAAGTCCTCGGGCGATGCCGACTATGATTCTATAACGTCTTTCCCATTCCAAACATGATCGTTTGCTTGGATCTGCATAAAATTGTTTCTACCATTAATCATGCAACAAAACAGGATATTATCATGAATACTATCCAAAGGCGACCATACCGAATAACAACTGGTCGAGGCTTGCATTAGACACAAGCTCATAGATGAGAAGCCTTTCATTTCCTTCCAAGCAGAAACCTAAGAGCCTTACTAAATTCGGATGTTGAAGCCTGGCGACTAATAAGATCTCATTCTTGAATTCTAGATCCCCTTGTCCAGAACTTTTAGAGAGCCTCTTCACACACTATCTCCAGAACTAACACGCCATAGCTAAAGACATCAGACTTGACTGAGAAGCGTCCGTGCATTGCATACTCCGGAGCCATATATCCGCTGCATAAGTACATCAACAATATGAGCAATATTTGATGGTTGAAGAACACACAATAACTCTTGTGATTGATTGTAAAAAGAATGCAAATTTTTTATTACTAATACTTACTAAGTCCCAACAATTCTCCTTGTCTTATCCTGAGTTTGATCTATTAGAAACAATCTTGCTGTCCATTTGAGAGCGTACCCTGAATGTATAAATGTTATATGGGACCATCAGTAATGAAAAGCTATATATATATATATCTCGTGATCGGTGACGTATATACTGTACCGTTTGAAATTACCTTATAAACAGCTCCAAATCCACCTTCCCCAAGCTTATTAGCATCAGAAAAGTCGTCCGTAGCAGCTCTAATTGTGCCGAAGTCAAATTGCAAGGATTCAGCACTGATAAGTTCGTCAACGGCTTCACAGGAGAAACAAGTCAATGCATCCGGTAAGTCCATTGTTTAAAGAACAGAGCAATTTATGTGCATGCAAGGTTAGTGGGCTCTCTAACACCAATTAATGAATAGGCCTCTTCAAAACAACAAAGGAAACACGCCTGCCTCAACAAAATTCTAAGCTTAATTTTGTTTAATGTGTGGTTTCTAAGTTTCCTATCGTTACAGGAAAAATATGCTTTAAAATTAGATGTTATATATCCCTATTTTTCCTAGTATCGCCTAGAATTAAAGCAGCATATTTAATATTTATCAGTAGAACTATAACTTACTTTCAGCTTTCTTCCTCTGCTTCCTCTTTCTCACATATATACAGGTGCAGATGCTCAAGATTACCACCACAGAAAGAACTACCGCCACAACTATTTTATGATAATGATTACTTACTAAGTCCCAACAATTCTCCTGGTTTTTGGACCTAATATGATAATGATAATAGTATTTTATACATTCTTAGAGAGAATGTCAAGACTGTTTGTGATCAAATTAAAAACTTAAAGACCTTTTACAAAAAGAAATGAAAAATTAGGGATTAAATAAGTACTTACTTAATTCTATTAATTATTAACTGAAAACATAAGATGCCTAACAAAAAAAACTTAAAACATAAGGTGAAGTAGTGTTTGCATGTCAAATATTTTGACTATCCCAAATTTTAACCTAATAAAATAATTAATTTCTTCAAGTCAAATTATTATTTTTCTATCACAATGAATATATATAAAAAATTGCACTCAAATTATTTCTCTCTTTACGAATTTCTAAAATTTTGACATACAAAATTGTATTAATTTTAACATGCAAACACCACCAAATGTTTTATTAATTTTGACATGTACTAGTGTTTGCATGTCAATTTTTTTAGAAAAGGAATATCAAGAGAGAAAACCAATGATGGTTCCAGATCGTACTATCTTCTTACATAGAGGATATAATTAAAAGAACACAAAAGTCGGAGATCATCCCAAAAGTTTAAGCTGATAGGAAGATGAAGATTATATTATTTGAATTATATTCTCTAACACTCCCCTCACGTGTGGGTCAGACTCTCCTTTAATTGAGAGGCCCAACACGTGCAATATTTAATTGAAATTTGGGTAAAGTGTGGAGTCATGTTTCGAACTTAGAACTTTGGCTTTGATGCCATGTGAATTTACCACTCATCTCAAAAGCTCAAGCTGATAGGAAGAAAAAGATATTATTATTTGAATTATATTTTCTACCCTCACCACTTGAGTTGCCGGACTTGTTGTCACTGTGGGATCTACAAGTTTTCAAGCTGTACCCGCTCTCCAATTTTTCCATGCCAAGATGATTAAACGGATATATAGACACAACATCAATGCAAATAGTCAAGTTTTGAGGCAGAATTAAAAAAGCTGTTTCAATAAAGGTACTTGTACTTACATAACTTAGAAGGCCTTCTTCGTTCTCTCCATAACGAGAAGAAGTATTTTTTTCTCCCGGTCACTATCTCCAGAACTAACACACCAAAACTAAAGACATCGGATTTTACTGAAATCTGCAATCTTGCTGTTCCAAAATCTGCAATCTTGGAGTCATATCTCTATTAATTAAATATTGTTAGCTTTGAGATCGCGATGAACAATACAGAGTTGAGAATCTTCATGCAGATAAAGTAGTCCTCAAGCAATACCTTCTATAATTTTATACCGCATTTCCCAATTCAACTGTGCACGTCTTATTCGATATGCATATTCATAAAAAAAGTAGTATGCAGTGTGGATGACAACAGATTTCAATTTAAAAGAAATTACTATCAATAGAATTTGAGATTCCATCATATGTAAGTGCAACAATACCAAATATGAACTTGTCGAGGCTTGCATTAGGCACAAACTCATAGACGAGAAGTCTTTCGTAGAGTCAAAACGTCAAGCACACTTGTGGGGTACATTACAAGAACAGTAGAGTCACCCCTGCCTGGATCGCGAGGCAGTATCTCGAAGTGATAAGAGACACGCCTACCTTGAAGCCGTTGGCGCTTGTTAACTTCATCAGAAGGGATTGGATGGTTGGGGTTCCTAAACACGCCTACCTTGAACTCATGTTTAATTGAGTTTAATTGGAATATGCACAGAGTCAGTTAACATGAGATGAAGGCATTACTTTTTTCCTGAAGAAGTTCAAGTTCGTTAGAACTCAGATGCAAGTTTGACAGAATCGCGACTTTCATAGCTGCTGTAAAAGATTTTAGTTAGAACGATTCTAACTGACTTATAGACGTTAAGAAAGCCAAGATGGTCTTGAAACTTCCTCATTATTCCTTGTATTACCCAATATATATCTCCAATATTTTCTCATTGTTCATAACTTAGAAAAGTACAGAAATTGTGTCTTCATCGAAAACCCTCACAAAGAGCCTATGGTATTTTTTTGAGTTGGTTGTGTGCGAACTAAGCATGAAACCTTGAGATATCTCCCTTTCTTTAGGTTCTTAGTTCTAAATATTCAGAGTTGTTGGAAATCTTGGAGCTAGGTCGCGAACTGCCCTGTTCTTGAGTTGTTGTTGGTGTGAGTTCACATGGAGGACAGCGTGCTATGAACAACGAAGTAAAATATCTAATTTTTTAATGGATGAGAGATTCTCCCTCCCTGCTGGTTGCATATATGGATGTGGTATTCCATGTAATAAATCGAGTGTGTTAAATTAGGAATTTGAGAATTGTTGAGTCGATAGATAATTGTGTATTTCGAATTTGAAAAACTAGTGATATCTTTTTCCCGGCCTACGAGCCCGTAGAGTTTGTTTCTTGAAATTTGTTTTCAAGAGATTTTCTCTTAGTAATCAAATATTGTTGTCATTGTGTGGTAATTGTTAAGTTTATTGTGTTTTTGATTAATTTTTAATTATCTTTGAACAGTGCATGATTGAGAATTGATAGAGTTCTTGGCTATAAAGAATATAAGATAAAGAGATTCTGATGTGCATGATTTGTATTCCGCATTGATAAATCTTGTCGTAGTTTTGTGCATATTGAAATTGCTAGTTTGCACTTGTTAAGTTTGTTCAAAAAATTATTAATTAAGTGCAAAAAGTTGTACGAAAATTTGTATAACTTATACACCCCCTCTAGGTCTGATACAATTGTTTTGAGCTGTAGGCAATTGTCTCACCCGTCTACCTATCTGAGCAGTCCCTGATTCATCTCTATAAAGACATGGGTCACAACATGATCAAAGTAACACGGGTCACAACATCATCAAAGTTCATGAGCAAATAGGTAATCTTGTCCTAATAATCCTCTTATATATAAAGGACAGTAAAAAAGAAAAAAAAAAGTCGAGAAAAAAGTGCGAATCATGAACCGACAGTGTTGCATGAAAGAAAAATGATCTAGGGTTGCTCCAATCGTTTGTTTGTTTGTTGTTTTTTATGGCTACCGAGGATATAGCTCAGAGATTGAAACCTCGTTTACGGAGGCTCGGACATCAGTTTCATCTCTTCGCGTCACCCTGGAACTATTGTGCGATTGGGACGACGCGTCCAATGCAGTGCTGCTGTGCATAAGAAAAGCGGGACTTGTAGGCACAGATAGAGTGATAGAGCTGCTGCTAAGCATTAGAACAACTGACGCCATGGTTGGTCGGTTGGCTACATTTTCTTGAACACAAAGTAACCCAACGTGGATGCACCTCATTAGTTGAGTTGCTGGACTGGTTGTCACTGAGGGATCTACAAGTTTTGAAGTTGTACCCGCTCTCCAATTTTTCCATACCTGCAAGATGATTAAACAGATATATGGACACAACATATCAATACGGTGTTAAGTTACTGGGTGCAGTGGCGGAACTAGGACTCAAGTTGAGGGGGGGCAAACTCCTAAAGCGAAATGACAAATTTTTTTCTTACTTAATGCAAAAGGCGTTTTAGAGTTAAAATAACGAAAACTAATGAATAAAAACATTAAAAATATTGAAATACACTACTGTAACTCCTTAAAAAATATTCTTACTCATAATTTTTGAATCATAGCTCTCTAAAACCCTTCATTATTTTCTCATATTGCTTATTGATTTTGAACCATAACTCTCTAAAACCCCTCATTGTTTTCTCATTTTGCTTCTTAGGAAAATCATGACCAACAAGCCAAGTGATTGACAAGGAATTTTGATCAAATACTCCTTACAAATTTAACCTCCAATCCCAACATCATATTCTTCAATGAGTTTACGTAACCTTGAGTCAGCAATAATATAATCCAGACTAAACAAAAGACAAGGTCTTTTCGAACTAATATTCGCATCAAAAGTAGGAGTACTAAGCGATTCCACATTGACTGACTTTTTTTTATCCAAAACTTATCCATAATCTAAACAAAACAAAATGAAAATTCATCAACCAATTCAATTCAATAATCAAAATTAAAAACAATAAAACTTTAAACACCAACGTTCTAATCTCTTCAAATATACAACATTTATATGTCTACTAGGTTACTATCATGTTCAGCATATTAAGTAATCAAAATATAAATGAACAAAGATTTATAAACTCCATATCTCCTCTCTCCCTCTCTCTTACGCATGGGATGTGAGAAATTTGAGACAAGTAATCAACATGTAATTCTCCTACCTACTCTACCGCTGAACAACTCTTCAAACTAATCTAAATAAATTTTCCCCAAAAACAATGAGATTATATTGCCAGATTTTAGCACTCTATAAGTAGAAAATATGTGTATTGAATATATTTTTATAGTAAAATAGATATAATGAACAGAAACAATAAAAAAGCCATAATGTTGAAAGACTTGACTTATAAACCACAACCCATTAAACTATATATATAAAATAGATAGAAAAATACATATAAAATATATATATATATATATATATGAACCAAGGGGGGCAGCTGCCCCGGCTTGACCCCCCTTGGCTCCGCCACTGACTGGGTGTGAAAGGTGGTAAGAGAGGGCTGAGATTTTAAATCTCAGCTCCGACGCTCACGATATGGACATCTCATTTAATGAGGTGGGAGGGAAAAAAATTCGGCTCGGCTAAAAGTCAGTTGGCTAATTATTTTTATCTTTCATTATTTCTTCACCCACACGCAAGAGAGTTGGCGTATTACTTTTCTCTCCATTTCTCCTGCAACATTCTGCCACAAGCCGACTTTTTCTTTTCTTTTCATTTTCTCAGCACGTCCTCTTTCTAACCCCCATGTCTTCTCGACTTGAACATTCTCACTTTAAAGCCTCACCTCCCACCTCATTTCCCATGCACTTGCACTTCTTCTCCTACAAAAAATTACGCTTGCAACAATGCCTACTCTCTTTCAGCATCTAACCATTGAAGACGACTCTGTTATTCTCTTCTCGACTTCTGATTCCCCAGAAGAGTCGACTAGCCCTTCCTCTTCCTTCTATCACTCGCCACAGCCACCACCAGAAAAATCCAAAACATATTGCAAACTAGCAGTGAAAAATCTTTCCTACGCGATCCCGGCAAATAGGTCGCTCACCAGTTCCTTCTGTCCCTTGGTCCAAAAGCCAGTTCCTTCTGTCCCTTGGTCCCTTTGTTGCTAGAAGTTCAGAAATTTTTGCCATTGTTGGCCCCAGTGGCACTGGAAAATCCACTTTGCTCAGAATAATATCAGGAAGGGTCAAGGGAAAAGGACAAAAAAAAAAAACAAAAGAACAAAACCAAAGCCTAAGCAAAGATTACCGAATGTCCAGCGAGTTTGTACAGGGGCTAATTCTGGTTTGTGAACAAGAAAAGGCATGGCGCGCCATAGAAAAAGTCTGCATCAAAGAAATCTTTCACACCATAAACGCACGGCTTGTTGCAGAAGATTGCAGGGAAAATGCTCTTGGGAGTTGCAGAAGATATTAGGAAAGAATCGAAAGAAAAAAAGCATTCTTAGCCGACTGTGTGTGTTTAGCCAAGCCGAATTTTGTGGCTTCATTTCCCCTCCCACCTCATTAAATGAGGTGTCCATATCGTAAGCGTCGGAGCTGAGATTTAAAATCTCAGCCCTCTCTTACCATCTTTCGCACCCAGTAACTTAACACCGAATCCGATCCCTTCCATAGTTGCCATACCTGTCTTGCATTGTTTTTCATTAACACACTATGGCAAGTATAAACTTCATACTAGAACTAAAGATGCATATAAGTGGGAAAGACCTACATGTGGGATAAGGCTTTCTGCACGGTCTGGATGATAGAAGCCAATGTTCTTTTTCCCACTAACGATTTCTAGTACTAGAACTCCAAAGCTGTAAACATCAGACTTTATTGAAAACAATCCCTCCAGTGCATACTCTGGCGCCATGTACCCACTATTGGATTAGAACCATATTGCGATACATGAGTATCGCTTCAATCAGTCAAATAGAATGAAACCAGAACTGTTCTAGACAAAATATGCAGTCATTAAGAGCAAGCATGTTATTGACATACCTATCACTAATGGAAAATGAACACCTAATTTGGAAGTACATGTTCTTGTTTATATATGCTAAATCACAATCTGCTCTCCAGTTTACCGCTAAATCTAATGTTAGAAACAGGATTCGTGAAATAAAGAAGCGCAAAATGAACGGAGCACTGTTTCACTCAAAGCATGTAAGCAAGAGGACTAAACTTTAGTTGAAGACTCTCAACAGATCTTCCATATTGAACTGCATCAGTAATTTATCGAAATGAAAGATCATGAAGGAAATTAACTTACTATGTACCGACGACTCTGTTAGTGTTGGCTTCTATTTGAGTGGCACCAAAATACCTAGCAGTCCCAAAATCTGATATCTTGGGGTTCATATCATCATCTAGTAATACATTGCTTGCTTTTAAATCCCTATGGATAATTTTGAGCCTCGAGTCCTCATGCAGATATAGAATTCCTCTTGCAATCCCATTGACAATATTTGCGCGCTTAGCCCAATCTAGTTCTCTACATTTTTTTTGGATCTGCATTGTAATAATAAAAAGGCGAAGAGATCTCTCAGATAGGAGATTGATGCTTGCTGTTAGAAAAATTGGCATGTGCCAAATGAGAGTCAAACAGTGCTGTGTTAGTATTTTCTGTGTGTGGGCGTGCATGCGTGCGTGCGTGCGTGTGTGTGTGTGTGAGAGAGAGAGAGAGAGAGAGCAAACCAAACAGGAAGGCATCGAGACTGGTGTTGGCCATGTACTCATAGACCAGAAGCTTTTCACCTCCTTCCAAGCAGCATCCTAAGAGCCTCACTAGATTTCTATGTTGAAGTTTCACAATGAACATCACTTCGTTCTTGAACTCTTCAAGACCTTGTTTAGATTTTGTGCAAAGCCTTTTAACTGCAACTTCCTTTCCATCGACCAGCTTCCCCTGGAAGCATTTTAATTTTTTCAATCAATGAGGATTTATACCATGGTAACAGTAAAATTAAACACACTGCTGTATTACTTTCAAATTCTAATGATCAGTAACTCCTCAAGATGCATGTTTAAAAGAAATTAATGCATTTTAACCTTATAAACTGGGCCGAAGCCACCTTGTCCAAGCTTATTCGCATCAGAGAAATTGTTTGTAGCTATCTTCATAATATTTAAATTGAAGTAATGCACTTCTCCCCTGCTGTCAGGATCCCTGGCATACATACTTCTGTCCATGAAGTGTATTGCTGATCGATCTTCCAAGCTTTCCGACAGTATCACCTCGCTTGTTTCCCCCTCTAAGCACAAATTAGATTACAAATTAGTAGAGGTCTAGAATTACAGTTAAGATAGGGTAAAACGAAATCTACCTCGTCTTTTCCTCTTGCCAAAGGACAGATAAAACCAGAATCCCAATAGAGCTGTAACTACTGCAATTGTTGATACAGTAATGCTAACAATCTTCTTGGTATTATTTCCTCCCTTGGTTGCTGTCTCATCATAAAATAGCATGGTAAGTTTATTTCAATATTTGAAGTCTTTTTAACCACAAATTTATCAACAAATATAGGGACAATCTGCAAAATATGTGATATATATGACAAACTTCAAGCACCTCTTGTAATATCAATGTTATCATCTGGAAGAAACGATGGATTCAGTACTTCATGGAAGTTTCGTGAACAAAATGGGGAAAATCGCTTATTTCACGACAATGTATGAGTGATCTACGAGTTGGCAACTCGCGTTTTAAGAAGCCAATGTATGCAGGGGAAAAGTTGAGTCGTAACTGAATGCCCTAAAAATCCAAATCGATATATCTTACCATTACCTGGTTGTGGCTGTGGTGCTGCGGGCACGGGTTGGGATGGCTCCGGCGCTGGCGGTTGCTCAAAGAAAGAGTAGTTCTCATACCTTATATTGCAACTTGGGCCTAAAATGCGCCACCCAATCTTTTCTTGGCAACACTGATCGGCTGCCCCCCTCAAGTGACTCAAACAACTGCTGCACGAAATACGATTGATATCTCTGGAACACTGTACCAACCCATATCTAGTCTCGGACCCATCAGCTGTTGGCCGGATACCTGACTTGAACCATATAGGTGATGCCAAAGCTTGCTCTATCAGTCCGTGTATTAGCGACGATGCTCCAAAATTGGGTTCAGTGGGTGAAGTTCTATTGTTCATATTCCCGATGAGCACCCTAGGGAACCTCTGTTCCACTCCAAAAACATCACTGCCGGCGTACCTTAACATGCATTGATCGTACCATATGATGGCACTTCGATTCGATGGACACCGATTTGTGAGATCTTGAACCGCAAAACTGACACAGCTTTGACAGGTACTATTAGAGACATCACCTCGACAGAGGAAGAGGCTGTAGCTGCCATTAGCAGTATCGTTGTAAAAGCTGTAATTTTGGGAAGCTTTAGTGGATAAAGAATCTAAAAGGACCGCAAGGTTAGACTTGTAAGAAGCGCTGGCGGTTGCATTAGATTGATCCAAACAAAAGTGGTAATCGTATGTTGGCTGAGAATTGATGGAACTGATTAGCGCGCAGACTCCGAAAAATAATAAAAGAAATGCCCGTGAACTGTGGATGAATGCCATTATTCATCCAGAGCTTCAAACAAGATTGCCGAATCCGTATATATACTAACATAACATTGTCCGGCCTTCAAACAAGCTCTATTCTTCGCTTTGCTTTTCAAGATCATCTTCTCCAAGAAATGTGCTGATTGTTCTTACTTCATTATTCTAGTGGAGAGTTTGGATTTGCTGTGTATGTGTTAGAAAATCAGATTTGAAGGCTATGGTGTTTCGTCGATCACCTACACTTGATTTCTTCGATTGATTGGGGCTTCCAGATGTTCTGAAAGTGTGGATGCTGGAGGTTCCAGCATTGAGCGTTGATTGCACAGGGAGTTGTGTGGATAGATCAACCCGGTGAGAATCTTGGTTTCAAACGGTCATGGAGTTCCATGATAAGGAGATCCGAATCGAGGCAATTTGGGTAAGATTAACACTGTTTAGATTAGCTAGGTTAGTGTAATCTTTTGATCACTGTGTAATCTCGTTTGAAATTAGTGGATTTAAAAACCGGCTTCGGCCCGAAGAGTTTTTCTCTTTTGAAGAAGTTCTTCAAAAGGGTTTCTCTTCGTCACCAAATATTGTGTCAAGTGTGTGATTGATTTACCTTTGTTTAAATTGTTTCATTTAACCATTCTTGTGATAAGTGTGTTTAGAATATCAATCTTGAAGAGATTTAGTACTCTGGTCCAAGAAGATTGTAGACAAAGGTATAAAGAGTGCTTGATGAGATCTGAAAATTTATTGTTTCTGTCAGTTGCAGTTTCTTCGGAGTCACTTACAATTTCTTCGGATTCCCCTGTTTTACAGATTCATATTTTATGTTATTGATTTGCATCTAATCGTTTTGTTGATGTTTAAAGTGTCTTGGGATATTGAAAAACAGTGTGGTTGATTTGTTTTTCAAAGAATAGGTTTGTGTCTTAAAAAGGGAATAATAATTGGATAATTTTTTAAATATACCTATTCACCCCCTCTAGGTATTTTCCGCATATTTGGGTCTAAAATCGGTTTGTTCACTTTATGTTTAGACATTTCATTTCAATGGGTTTTTGTTGGGAGGTTCTTGCTGTGACCAAGCATAGGATGACAGTTTTCAGTGGCGTTGAAGATTCACCGATTTGGCTGGCCAGCAATGCGCTCTCTTTTGTGCTGTTGAGGATGGACCTTCGGGGTAGTGGGAGTGAGGTGTCCGAGCATCCCTCCTCCGGCGACCGCCTCTCGTGGCGGAGTTATCCATGGTTCTCTGGACCCAGTTTAAAATTATGGGCTTTATGACCCATATGATTGAGGCCTTTATGGCCATTTGTATCCAGGTCTTTATGGCTAGTCGATGTTCAGCCTTTGGACTTTAAGATTTGTTGTATTTGTTGTATTGGGCTTTATGCTCCTGCTCTTTGTAACCGATTTTGAACGTCTATCTGTATGCAGCATTGGTGTATTTTTCATTGTGAAATGAAATTTCACGTTTGCTTAGAAAAAAATATTCTAATATCGTATTTTAACTCAATGGATTGATTTTTTATTTTTAGTTTTAAATATTTCAATATGGAAACAGCTTCCTCCCTGACTTCGGAAAATTCTAGAGTCAAGAATGCGGAACAATGCTTGTGATTGGCCAGTCAATTGCTCACCACAGAAAATGTCACAACCAATAAATATTCTAATGTCTGTATTTTGACTCAATGGATTGATTTTTTTAAAATAAACCCTTCAAAAAATTAAGATCCAATCTCTTCAATTTTCTGTTACAATTAAATAGTAAAATTTAAAAAGAGAAACATAATATGTAATGAACTTTATTATATTATTTGAAATTTTATATAAAAAATATTAATTAATATGAGATCAACTGAACACACAACAGTTTAATATGATTTTTTTTAAGTATTAAGACCTTGAAGACCTATTTTTTTTCTTAGCCAATAAGATCTCAATAGACTCTAATTGGGAAGTTCCAATACCAATGAAGACCGAAATAGTAGTTAGAAAAAAAAACAATTAAAACCGAAAGAGAGGGCTGACTTTTAATTAACGGGTTGGATTTAATAAAAAACGATCATGGCAGGTGCAAAGCAAACTATAAATACCATCTGGTACGCGAATCAATCAACTCTCTCTCTCTCTGCAAGGACCAAGTCATAAGCCTATTCCACTTCCACTTGCCTCCCCTTGGCTATTTTGAGCGTTTTTCAAAGGTCGCGGCTTGCCCACCCATGCTCAGCTCCCTCAGGCTATACCTTCTGCCTCAGTCCAACTTCTCTTTGCCGGTGCATAGAGGCCACGCACGCGTGTGCCTCCTATGCGCTCGACGTTTTTGCTACCAGCCGCCTTTGTTGTCCCTAACGCCTTCCTCCGTTTGGTGGATTGTTCCAACCGTTTCCTTTCGTTAGATCTCCTTGCCGCCGTTGTTTTTTGCCACCTGCAGTTGCCTCTCCTCCTCCCCCCTGTACAGCCAGTCAATGAATGAAGATTGCCTCGAAGGAGTCGGATCGCCACTCTAATTGCCTCTCCTCCAATGGAAGCCACCATCGCCTTGAGCATTTGGTCGTGTTGTATCCTGGTCTTTGTGACTGATTTGTGTTTGTACTATTTGATGGCTCTAGTGGTCAGCTTGTGTTTGTATTGTGTGCTGGTCCTTGCAACCAGTTTGTCTTGTATCCCGACCCTTGAAGTTGGTTTGTTGTGTGTCTCAACCCTTGTGGCTGGTTTGTGGTTATAGTTGTTTTACGGTCCATGTGGCTGTTGGAGGTTCCGACACTTGTGCCGAGTTTGGATACCAGATCTTGGGATCTGGCCTATTGTAGGGCCTTTGAGTCCAATTAAGTTTTTTGTTGGCCTTCTGGTTGTTTTTTGTTTTATACTGATTGTATGTGTAACGACCCAAGGACAAGCACTAACCACATCTGTGCTTTGATTTCAAAATGACTAGTCAAGGTTGCTTTTTGAAGCCCCTTGGATCATTATAAAGCCCAATTCAACCTAGTAAGGTCTCAATGTGGGACTTGACCCTTATAGAACTCATCTCTCATTCATTCTCCTCTCCCACTCCATGTGGGATTCGGGGTATCACAATATCCCCCACTTAAATTGACGTCCTCGTCAAGGCCCACCAAGCCCACATTGGTGGTTACTAGGACCGCTCTGATACCATTTGTAACGACCCAAGGACAAGCACTAACCACATATGTGCTTTGATTTCAAAATGACTAGTCAAGGTTGCTTTTTGAAGCCCCTTGGATCATTATAAAGCTCAGTTCAACCTAGTAAGGTCCCAATGTGGGACTTGACCCTCATAGAACTCATCTCTCATTCATTCTCCTCTCCCACTCCATGTGGGATTCGGGGTATCACAGTATGTTTCTCAGATATTAATATATTATCTTTGCCCAGAAAAAACTCAACTCTCTCTCTAGAATCTCCCATTCCCACTGTGTTTTCCCTCCTTCATTGTGCGCCAACCAACATCAAACACAACTTATACTAATAAACCCGCAAAGAATTGGTAAATTATTCCAAAAAAAAAGGGTAAGCATTTCTGTTAAGTTATTGGCTACGTGCCTCCCTTCAGCTCTCGACCACCGTGGCAATTTAAAACATCGTCAGTCTTCATATAATTGGAAAGACAATAAATTAAGTATATTTAGCACATTTAAATTGTAGTGGGTGATATAATATGCGAGCTTCCGTCTCTTCTAGGTAGTCCACCCAAGTTTTTACATTGTTTTAGACAAATTCTTAATTCTATAAGGGAATGTGATTTTCCGCCATTCTGATCAATGGAGAGGTTACCTTCATTAATATAAGTGTCTACTTTCCCAATACGTATACAGAAAATATATCGTCTATCAATTCAGTTTTATAGAATCTGAAATAGTACTACATTGTGTTTTTGAAGCTCTAATTACTCCCACACTAGCGAGGATCCATCTCTGTAATTGAAGCCTCGTTTAGGGAAGCTTGGAGCCTATTTGATGGCATCTGCGATTCATTTGTGCTATGCATGAAAAATGCAGGTCGTGAGGGTGCTGAAAGCGTGATAGAGTAGCTATTGAGCATGAGAACGACTGAAGCCATTGTTGGTCTGTTAGCTACATTTTCTTGGACACATAGCAACGCTATGTGGATGCATCTCATTATTTCAGTTGTGGAACCAAACTTTATTGCGGCATCTATAATGTTTGAAGCAGTTCCCTCCATCCAATTTCTCCATGCCTGCAATACACGAAGTACATGGGTAAGAGAAAATTCTTTTTTGTCTATTTATTTCATGTGCCTTTACTTGCGTTGCAGATAGATTATTCCTTACATAGCTCAGAAGATACTCCTCATCCTCCCCATTTTGGAAGCAGCTATTCCTTTGTCCGCTCACTATCTCCAGCGTCAACACACCGAAACTAAAGACATCAGACTTCACAGAAAACTGCCCATGTATCACATACTCTGGCGCCATATATCCACTGCATATCACCAACAATATGTCAATATTATTTGCAAACAAGGCGAGCTTCCCCTAATTATTTTTAACTGTTAATTTCCGCTTAATTTTGGGAATTAGTTACATGTCAGTTCACACATTGATGTAGTTCTCATAGTAGAATGTAGAAACTTACTACCTTAGAAAAAAAAATTGATACTACCTGCTACTTTACTTACTAGGTTCCCACAATTCTTCTTGTATTCCCTTGAGTTTGATCTAATAAAAACAATCTTGCCATCCCAAAATCTGAAACTTTTGGGTTCATATCTGAATCTAGAAGAATATTACTAGCTTTAAGATCACGATGGATAATACGAAGTCGAGAATCTTCATGAAGGTAAAGAATCCCTCGAGCAATGCCTCCTATTATTTTGTGGCGCCTTTCCCAATCCAAATTTGGGCGCCTGATTGGATCTGCAAGTCCAAGCGAGTATATGGTTTATGCAAGTTTAATAAGTGTTGAGAACATTTTACGAAGCCCTGTGGGTAAAAAATACATATATTTAGGTTCCACAGCTGACAGAAGCACAAACATACCGAAAAGGCAGTGATCAAGGCTTCTATTTGGCATTAACTCATATATTAAAATCCTCTCATTTCTTTCCATGCAGAAGCCTAAGAGCCTTAATAAATTACGGTGTTGAAGCTTGGCCATCAGCAAGACCTCATTCTTAAATTCTAAATCTCCTTGTCCAGAGTCCCTTGACAATCTTTTCACTGCTATAATTTGTCCGTCACAGAGCTCACCCTAATAACATAAAAGCGTTTAGCGTATCTAACAATCAAAGAATTTGGGAATGATATGAGTTGACAGATTATTTGTATAATTTTCACGAGAGGATATCTGGTACCTTGTAAACAACACCAAAGCCACCTTGTCCGAGCTTATTTGCTACAGAAAAATTATCTGTTGCAGCTTTAATACGGTCAAAGTCGAACTGCAAGGATTCTGTGCTTATAATTTGATCTACAGCTTCACATGAGGAGAAAGTCAACATCTAAATGAATTATTTAAGTCCAATATTTAGTAGGAGTAAAAATATTTTAAAATATCTGCATAAAACAGCAATGAGCTGTCCAATATAATGATCGAGACAAAATTATATCCAAAAACAACATGCCATGGCATCAATGTCCACTGTTTTTTTTATATCCAGTTTGTTTCGGTGGAGGTCACTTCTTGACTAACCTCCGAAACCTCTGATTGTCACAGCTTAATATATTAAGTGGGGTACATTTAGGAGCTCTGTGCAATTGTTCATTGTTCTTATGGTTCATTATCAGAACTTTTTAATTTAGTATCAAGTCATTGGAGTTTAATAACGTTTGGAATAAAACTATTTCCTAAAATTTTCCCCTTAACATGCCTAATTGATAAGTCGAAAATTTGTATTAAAAACAGAGGTGGGATCTTGTGCCTACCACTACTGCTATTACAATAGAAGCACATGCATAACATTTATTATGCATCCTCTGTGTCAAGTTCTTTGGAAATTAAAGACGAAGCATAACTTCTGGAATAATAAATAACAGAACCACATTTGTACTCACTTTCAAGTTTCTTCCTTGGCGTTGGCCTCCTAACTCTTAAATAGAAGCAGATGGAGATGGCTAGGGCCACACCTACAATAATCAGCACAAGTACAATGATGATAGTGCGAGATGCTTTCCTCTTGCTTCCTGCAAAAACCATACGTGTCTCCTCTTTAACACACTCTGAGGGTTGCTTTACAGAATAAATCCGTTCGGGTTTGGAGAGGCAAAGTTAAAAGCATAAATGTTGAATGGATGATGCACGGGTAAAAAATGTCGATCTGATTTCTTGTAATTGGATTAAATAGCCCAATTGTGTGAGTGTGGACCATATATGACCACATAATGCTAGACAGTCTTAAACAAATGCTTGATATCTTTCTATGCTTGTTTTCAGTTCTAGCAATTAGTTCAATGTATTTTCCTCAAATTTTCAATTAGAATTTTCCCTCTGAATGCCGTCAAATGGTCTCGGGGAATAATGTGTGATTGGGATTCTACGGAAATGACCTTTGATTATTTTCATTAAAAGGAGCCCAATTGCAGTTCTCCTCTACAGACACAAATTCACAAACAGGTTATAAGCATAAATCTCTATATACCATGTCATTTCAACAAGATTGTTTCCTCAACCAGCAAGCTCACGTCTTTTAGTGGAACGAGAAAAATGAAGTGCCTGGCCATTTATTGGGGTGTTATGCTTTTAGGATTTCGGAAGAAATGGGAGATGGGCATTTGCCGGTTTCTGTAGTTTACGTAGCTGAGAGAGTAAAGCAGTTTTATTTTATTTTTTTTAATTTTTTCAAGGAAGCGAGAAGTTTTATTGGGGTTTGCTGTCTTAACTGTTATGTTTACCTGTTGTACTGCTGGTATTGGTCGATGATGGAGGAGAAACTGGTGGTGCCAGTTGAGTCGACGGTGGAGACCAATCAGTTGTAGAGAGCAAGAAGTTGAAGAGTTCAAACCTGATATTACAGCTAGGTTTAAAGATTCTTCCACCTTCCGTCCCATTGCAGCATTTTGGAATGTCTTGCTGAATAGCCTCACGCCAGCAATCGTTGCAGTCTTGCTCAGACAAGTCAGGCGTGCACTGCACATATGCGTATAATGTTGTAGATTGCGGTACGGTTGCTTTATTTGCTGCAAACTTACGGAGAGAACCACCTGCTGCAGCCTGACTCCCTAGCCTCTCCAACAAGGTCCTAAGATCATCGTTGTACTGAGCCACATAGTTGACCGATACGTTATTCGGGTTAGTAACGTAGAAATACGGAGCAGTTTCCACGAGGCCAAAGATGGAGCGACTTGAGTAGCGTAACATGCAGTAGTCATTCCATCCGATTGCCTCCTTTTGTTTTGGACATCGCTGCGGGAGTAGAGACGTCGCATTACTGAGGCAACTACTGCAGACATCTGAGGTAACATCCCCTCTACAAAGTCCAATCGCATATGCTCTGTAGGAGATTTCACCATAAGAAGAATTGTAGAACCCGTAGGAAATATTGGAAGAGATGGAGGAGAGGAGGTGATTCAGGTTTGCCTCGTAGGTACTGTTTGCGGTGTAGCTGCCCTTATCTAGGCAGAACTCCCTTAGGAAGTCTGTCTGCGCGACGGCTTGAGCAGTGAGTATGAAAAGGGCTGAGAGGAAGGACAGTGATCTTGAGCAGTTCATTGCTTTGTATTCTATAACATGGCAAGGTGAGTTTAGGCGCTGACGGTTCCAATCGGCATTAACAAGAAGCGTTCACCATGAAGCCTACATTGCCCATGCCATAGACACCGACCAACATGACACAAAATGCTTTGTTTTTTAGTTAAAACTTTTTTTTGTTAAACAATATGCTTTGTTTTTTAACTCGTAATAATGGAGACTTCATTGACTTCTTTATTAGAATAATGTTTGCGGTCAAAGTGGTACTGTTTTTAGGGACCAGTTAACGCATTTTCTTGGTTGTTTATTGTTTGCGTGTTCTTGACGGCCAAGGGCCCAAGGCCTCAAGTGGGGATTAGATGATATTTTTTGAGAACTCTGTCGAGTGCGAGTTTGATGCCTCGCTGTGAAACTTTCCCACGTGCTTTTTAATGTGAGAGAGTCTACTCCTGGCGTCAATATCATGTGAAATTACTAGTCACACCTCCTGGCAAAAAGAAATCTTCAAAAAATAATTATATTTTCTCTATGAACAACAATAATTGCAATTACAGATTGCTTGAAAGGCCTTCCAGCATTTTCACTCTCCGTTAGGAGGAGAACTATTTTTTATGCATGATGCTGTGAGCTGGCTTCTCATATTAATATTGCGAGATTCAATGATTTGGGTTTTAATACCGTAAGTCTAAAATAATTTAGGAATAAATATACCTTGTATCATAAATTATTATTTTTATTACATTGAACCTATTATTAGTTTTTTAGCATAATAACATATTGATTAAAAATAAGATGAAGGAGGTTTAAAAATCTCAGGAAGCTCTAGATGATTTTAGATACGTTTTCATAAAATTTTCCATCAATTTTCATAAAAATTATTTTTATGAATTTTAAAATGACGATTTAACCCTTACAAAAAGATAACTGCAAAAAACAATTATATTGATAAAATAGTCATTTTATGCAACAAAATTTTATTTTCCGGTTGAAATTAATAGAAAATTTTAACTATGTATAATATCGAAATTTAATGATTAGTGGGTGTAATGTGATAATTAAAATAATAAGTTGGGTGTAAAATGTTAAAATCATATAATTAGAGTGTATAACTGTATTTATCTCAATAGTTTAACACCGAATGGAAGAAAGAGAGCGACCACCATGCGCGGTGTTAGTGGATCGAAGGCAAAGACTTTTATTTTTATTTATTTTTATTTATTTTTGTCTTGGAGAGTAGCTTAGTTTTATGTAAGAAATAGGCTGGAATTTGAAGTTCATGTGAGGTCCCTATAATTCAAAGAGGGCGAGATATATATATATCTATTCTCACAATCCTTCAACCACGGAAAAGGAATCTATCGGCATCACATTCAGACTTCCCTTTCTATAATGAGCTGTGGGTCAAAGCTGAAAAGTCAGACACGCAAATTGCAATCCCTGGATTAAACTTTCCTTTCTTCATACATATTAAGAATCAAGATTCCTTATCAAAAATCCCGTCACGCCAGAGTATCCAAACAGACCAAAAGGAAAAAAGATTTTGTCATGCCAACCACACCGCGTTAAGACCAAACATGTGAATTAAACCAGGAACTTCCTCAGTACTTATGATAAATTGATAACCAGAAAACCACCCCTCGAGTATCTCTTTTATTACCATTAACAATAAATATAATATTGGTGCTTATGAGAAAAAAGAAAATCAATCAAAAAGTTGCCTGATGAATGAACCACAATGGTACAGAGTCGTGGACCACAGTACTTGTCCATTGCAAAGTGTTTATTTTTAATTGCGGTTTCCATAAGGGGCTAGCGAGGATAGACATTACTAACTGAAGCCTCGTTTACTGAGGCTTGCACAGAGCTGCCTTTGGATCTGTCATCTGGCTCTGTAACCTCTATACTATGCTCCCATTGGGATGACGACTCTGGTCCCATTTTACTGTGCAGAAAAAATGCAGGTTGAGAGGGTACTGGAAGAGTGGTGGAGTAGCTATTAAGCATGAGAACGATTGAAGCCATGGTTGGTCTGTCAGCTCCATTCTCTTGTACGCATAGCAGACCAATGTGGATGCATCTCATCATTTCAGATGTCGAGCCAGCTGCCCTTATTGTGGAATCCACAATATTTGAAGCAGTCCCCTCCGACCAATTTCTCCAGGCCTGTAAGGTACGATTTAAATGGTTAGGTAATAAAGAAAACAGCATTTGACATCACAAGTGTCGCATTTGTTATAAAAGGGATATGTATATATCCAAGTAGTATTGCGCTTACATAGCTTAGAAGATCCTCCACATTCTCCCCATTTCGGAAGCAATTGTTCTTTTGTCCACTCATTATCTCCAGCACCAATACTCCGAAGCTAAAGACATCGGATTTTACTGAAAACTGTCCATGCATAGCATACTCTGGAGCCATATATCCGCTGCACATAGCCTTCAATCTATCAGCTTAAGTTGAATGGTTGGCAGTGACAGTATATACACATGATAAAAGGCAAATATCAGCTCTCCTAATCCAAGTTACTTACTAGGTTCCAACAATTCTACTTGTATTCTCTTGAGTTTGATCCAATAAAAACAATCTTGCCATGCCAAAATCTGATATTTTTGGATTCATTTCTGCATCTAGAAGGATGTTGCTAGCTTTAAGATCACGATGAATAATTCGAAGCCGAGAATCTTCATGGAGGTAAAGCATCCCTCGAGCAATGCCTCCTATAATTTTGTAGCGTCTTTCCCAATCTAATTGTGCACGTTTGATTGGATCTGCATAACCGAACCAGACAATGATTCAGCTAAGCTAAATATGTGAGAACATATTCTGACAAAGTGTGTGGCTTATAATATCAATCATTAAGAAAATATGAAACGAAACAGAAGTACTGACATACCGAAAAGGAAGTGATCGAGACTTGTATTGGGCACAAACTCATATATTAACAGCCTTTCAGTTCTTTCCAAACAGAAGCCTAAGAGCCTTACTAAATTACGGTGTTGAAGCTTCGCTACCAATACAACCTCATTCTTAAATTCTAAATCACCTTGTCCAGAATCTCTTGATAGTCTTTTCACAGCTATAGTTTGCCCATCAGTGACCTTACCCTGAAAGACAGTAAAAAAATGCATGAAACATGAGGATTCGAAAAATAACGTCCTGTCTACAGTCTATTGCTACTCCTCTGGATAATGTTCTGTTCAATTACCTTGTAAACAGCCCCGAAACCACCTTGTCCGAGCTTATTTGCTTCAGAAAAGTTGTCTGTTGCGACTCTGATTGTGCCAAAGTCAAAGTGCAAAGACTCCACTTTTATAATGTCATCCACACCTTCACATGAGGAATAAATCAACACTTGAATGAATCAAGTTCATTATTTAAGAGGAGTATCACACTTTACAATTTGTCCAATGCGAAAGATTGAATAGCTCTTCTCCCAACCGCCAAATGACCAATCAAGCATTATCAGTTAAGATCATAATATTCTCCTACACTTCTTTAGTTCTTTTTCATTTGGCCAAATGAACTTCTTCAATTCGCTTAATTAGAAGACATGCACTTTTTTAAAAACTAAATCTCATGACCCCTATGCATATATGTCTTGGTAACTTAAAGCTAACTTTTTCTAATAATAAATAACAAAACCCATATTTTCACTTACTTTCAACTTTCTCCTTTGGCTTCCTCACTCTTAAATAGATGCAGACGGAGGTTATTAGTACCACGAAAGCAACAGTTGGAACAACTATGACAATGACGGTCCGAGATGTGTTTTTCTTGCTTCCTGCAAAAACCATAAAGAATCAAACATTGTTCTCTTCAGAACATTCTGAGGGTCATGTTGTGAAATTAGCAAGCCTAGATATGGAGGAATAGTTCTAATAGCATAAATAACCGAATACTAAGAAATGTGCGTCGAAGGTCAATCACACTCTAACTCGTGGATTAAGATCACATATTTTCTGGGTTTTCGGAAAATGTTGTGGGTTCTCAATTTGAGCAACCACCTGCTCGTGTTTATCCGTATCTTTGATCAGTTTCCTCTGTCCCATGCTTTGAGCAGTTCTAGTAATTAACAAGCTCTAGTCTTTTAGTGCAAAGAGAGAAGGATGAAACGCATGCCCCCCCATAATGGGGGTTTTGTCCTTGGGATTTCAGCAGACGGGTTTCTAGGTGTTTAACCGCCTGGTTTATGACGATTGCTTGAGTGGTTCTGGGAGTTATGGTGGCGCTACTCTGTACTTCAGTTAACTAGACATAATACAAAAGATCCGGGATTGGTGTTTATCAGCTATTACAAACCAGAGTCTGCAGGGCCAGAGGGCCAGCGAAAAATTCTAATGGTGTTTATCTTATTACCCTACAAATACGGCAAGATCTAAACGAGAAAGAAAACGCGATGCCGTAGGAAGGTCGAAGGTGCCGCCTCAGCGCTTTACTATATACTAGGATGCCGACCCCGGCAGGTGCCCTCCGCCCGGTCTCTTCTTTGCTCTTTTTTTTTTTCTCTCTCTCTATGGAAGACGATTCATACTGTGCACAAGATTTCTGTACGAAAACTTATTGTAATATTGAAAAAACATAAAAAGAGTTATGAAGCAGGGCAATAAAATGGAAACCAATAAATTATTTGGACATAGATCAAAGTGGACGCTGGTGTAGTGATGTTTTCCTTTATTGTTATGCTATAAGGGCAGCGGTACCTGTTTTAGTGCTGGTATTGGTCGATGACGGGGGAGAAGATACTGGTGGAGATGACGGGGCCGACGCTTCAGCTGTGGTATAGTTAAAGAAGAGGTAGTCCTCAAATCTGATATTACAGCTGGGTGTAATGACTCTCGCACCTATTTTCGCATCGCAACATGTTGGAATGTCTTGCAAAGCCCCAAGCAAGCAATCGTTACATTCTGGCTCAGACAAATTTGGCGTGCACTGAGCAAGTGCAAATAACGTCTTAAATTCTGGCGCGGTTGCATTCTTTGCAGCAAACTTCCGTAGAGAGCCACCTCCTGCTGCTTCACTTATTAGGCTTTCCATCAAGGCTCTGAGATCAGTATTAAACTGATCCAGGTAATTGGCTGACACGTTATTCACGTTCCACAAATAGAAACGAGGATAAGTTTCCACGGTCCCGTAGAGGGAGCGATTTGAGTAGCGCAACATACAGTAGTCGTACCCTCCGATTGCCTCCTTTTGATTGGGACAGAGCTATCCATTTAGACTTTTGGGTCGGGGTGTTACAAAAACAACGGATATATGTAGCAGAAGGAATATCCCTCAAAATAAGTGACTTCAAACCATTGAACTGGAACAATCAAGTATACCAAACCATCTAAAATTACAGAGAGAACCTTCAACTATTCCTAGACATTGACAAAAAGAAAGATGTCAGTGAAAAATTAGAATGCAACAATTCTATTTTATATATAATTAATTCTGCCTAACGTGTCCTAATTTGGAATCAAAACATAATTCAAGATAATTACAAATTCTCAAATCTCAATCATACATTCATACAAATTAATTTCTCAAGACAAGATAATCATAAACTGAACAATTTCAAAATATAAATATAAATTATTTAACAAAAAATGCACTTAAATTCACAATTTCACCCAAAAAAATCATTCGGAATTGGACAATGATCAACCTTTCAAAATAAAAATTATCAAATCCAACATAATTTATAATTTTATTACCTCTTAGGAGTGGACAAGAGCCAAGAGGTCTGTGGCGCGGCTGATGGCGATGGCTACACGGTGGGGCGGAAAAAATTTGAGAAGTGAGGCTTGAGGGATAATGAGAATCAGATTTAGAGTAAGTGAGAAGAAAGGAAGGAAAGGCTGAAAGCCATACCTGGGTTGCGCGGCTCGACAGCGGTAGAGGGTAGCTAGTGGCGCTGAGACTTGAGAGAGAGCGAGAGAGGCACTGCCGCACAGGTACTAGTACGCTAACACTGTTGTCGTGTGTTTGTGAGAGAGAAAATCCGAGAGAGAGACGCTGAGACTTGAGAGAGGCATGAAAAGAATTATAGAAGGTTAAAAAATTTGAAACAATGCGTTTCTGGCTTTTGCAGCGTGAGAGAAAATCTGAGAGAGAGGGCTAAGAGAAAAAAAAATTGTGCATGCAGGCCATGAAAAAACAGCATACATGTAAAAAATTATTTTGGGCCGAGCCAACCATGGTGGCCGCCATGGCTTGATTCCGCCCTTGTGAGAATGACTGAAGCCATGGTTGGTCTGTCAGCTACATTTTCCTGAACACAGAGCAATCCTACATCACATTATTTTAGCTGTTAAACTAGCCCTTAATGCGGGATCTATCATTCTTGAAGTTGTGCCCTCTCTCCAGTTTTTCCATGCCTGCAGGATAATCAAATGGCTCAAACCTTAATACCAGATAAAACACTCATTCATTTTATCAATTTTATTGTCACCCGCATAGATAGGCAAATCCGAAGTATAAGGAAAACATAACTCTACTTACAAACGCAGACGTGTTGCAAAAGTGGTCAATGCTGATAACTACTCTCCTTGAGATTTTAAATTCAAAATCTGGTACTGGATGTTATTAACTTTTTATATCGAACAATGTACACCCATAGGCCTACACTCTTCTCTATATTATCATGGTAGTTCATCTCTCTCCATCTATAGGCTATCGTTTTATATAGATATAAATATTATTATCATGATATTTTTATATATATTCAATATTTTATTTACTTAGCTTTTTTATATAATACTTTTTTATTTTTATAAAAATAAAAATATGTTATTTCATGATTTTTTAATAATGTTAATTTCATGAAATATGCTCCTATCTATCTATCTATCTATCTATCTATCTATTATGTCAATTTCATTTTTATTTTATTATAATTATAATTTTGATTTCTTTTTAAGACAAGTGACATGTCATATGACTCTATATTAACACGTGGAGTGTTACATCATCCATTTTATTAGAAATCTAGATAAAAAAAGTGACGGAAGGAATGATACTGCAAGCATAGTCTAAACGCCCGAGTAATTTATTAATTCTAGAAGCTAAGCATATTTTGAACATTCCATAAAAGACGCAGGTAATAAGTTTTAAATTTGCCTACAAAATAACTTCACGTTTAATTAGAATTGCGAGACCCTAGACAAGTCACTGTCTCGACCCACCAAATGCGTCGTTTAATTTATTGTTCATGTAGATGTCTACAGTTGAAATTATAAGAGAGAGGACCTAAAGAAAGAGCTAAACAAAAGCCGCCTTTGTCACGACTTAGGGGGTCAAATTACAACGGTATTCGATTTGTTTATCTTCATAAGATTTAAAAATAAAGAGAGATTAAAAAATATATAAGTTAAACAGTATATAGGGTATTTTTATGTTTCACATTAATTACTTCTGTTAAAATCACCTCAAATTAGATGAATGCCGAGGCTGACTGTCCATCCTTTCTAACTGCTGTTCATCTTCATTCTTCAGCATTAAAACAACCAATATCGTGAGATTCACGAATTCAACGCTTTCCCGTTCGAAAAATGGATGTTAAAATCAGAAAATGCAAAAGCAGAGGATCAAATTCAACTCTCTTTTTTTTTTTCTTTTTTTTTTTTCTGTAGCCCTTAAGAGATCAGGGAGTCTTGTTCCAGGATTTCTGTAAACAACTAATTCACCTAAACACTTGCACAAAGTACTATCGAGGGTACAGCTCAGTAATTGAAACCTCATTTGTTGAAGCTTGGAAGGATCGATCCAGTGATGTGTCTGATTCGACGATGCTTTCCATAAAAAATGCAGGTCGTGATGGTACTGATAGAGCCATAGAGTCACTGTTAAGCATGAGAATGACTGAAGCCATGGTTGGTCTGTCAGCTACATTTTCCTGAACACAGAGCAATCCGATGTGGATACATCGCATTATTTCAGCTGTTGAACTAACCCCTATTGCGGGATCTATCATACTTGAAGCTGTGCCCTCTCTCCAGTTTTTCCATGCCTACAGGATAATCAAATTGCTCAAACCTTAATAATAGATAAAACACTCAATTGTTGTATTAATTTTATTGTCACCCGCATATATAGGCAAATCCGAAATATACGGAAACATAACTCTACTTACATAGCTAAGGAGATCCTCCATGTTCTCCCCAGCACGAAAATAACAGTTCTTTTGGCCACACACTATCTCCAGAACTAACACGCCATAGCTAAAGACATCAGACTTGACTGAGAAACGTCCGTGCATTGCATACTCCGGAGCCATGTATCCGCTGCATAAGTGCATCAACAATATTAGCAATATTTGATGGTTGAAGAACACACAATAAACTCTTGTGATTGATTGTAAAAAGCATGCAAATTTTTTATTACTAATACTTACTAAGTCCCAACAATTCTCCTTGTCTTATCCTGAGTTTGATCTATTAGAAACAATCTTGCTAGACCAAAATCCGAAATTTTGGGATTCATCACTGGATCCAGCAAAATGTTACTAGCTTTAAGATCACGATGAATAATACGAAATCGGGAATCTTCATGAAGATAAAGAAGTCCTCGGGCTATGCCGACTATGATTCTATAACGCCTTTCCCAATCCAAACATGATCGTTTGCTTGGATCTGCACAATCACATGAACAGATGATCAATTCTCTGAATAGAGATATATTCAAATTGTTTTGACCATTAATCATGCAACCAAACTGGACATTATCATCAATACAGGCGACCATACCGAATAAGAACTGGTCAAGGCTTGCATTAGACACAAGCTCATAGACTAGAAGCCTTTCATTTCCTTCCAAGCAGAAACCGAAGAGCCTTACTAAATTCCGATGTTGAAGCCTGGCGACTAATAAGATCTCATTCTTGAATTCTAGATCCCCTTGTCCAGAACTTTTAGAGAGCCTCTTCACAGCTACTTGCTGTCCATTTGAGAGCGTACCCTGAATGTATAAATGTTATATGCGACCATCAGTAATGAAAAACTATATATATATATATCCTGATCGGTGACGTATATACTGTACCGTTTGAAATTACCTTATAAACAGCTCCAAATCCACCTTCCCCAAGCTTATTAGCATCAGAAAAGTCGTCGGTAGCAGCTCTAATTGTGCCGAAGTCAAATTGCAAGGATTCAGCACTGATAAGTTCGTCAACGGCTTCACAGGAGAAACAAGTCAATGCATCCGGTAAGTCCATTGTTTAAAGAACAGAGCAATTTATGTGCATGCAAGGTTAGTGGGCTCTCTAACACCAATTAATGAATTGCCCTCTTCAAAACCACAAAGGAAACACGCCTGCCTCAACAAAATTCTGAGCTTAATTTTGTTTTATGTGTGGTTTCTAAGTTTCCTATCGTTACAGGAAAAGAATGCTTTAAAATTAGATGTTATATATATCCCTATTTTTCCTAGTACCGCCTAGAATTAAAGCAGCATATTTAATATTTATCAGTAGAACTATAACTTACTTTCAGCTTTCTTCCTCTGCTTCCTCTTTCTAACATATATACAGGTGCAGATGCTGAAGATTACCACCACAGAAAGAACTACCGCCACAACTATAATGACTATAGTTCGAGAAGAGTTAGCACTCCTGTTTCCTGCTGAAAACAGAAATGAATGATTTCTCAATAAAATCATTCCTAGGCTGAATTTCGAATCAACAAATTAGTAGCAAATACATTTTGAATGTAAGCAGTGCTCCCTGTTCTCCCTTGATAGGGTTAATAGCCGTCAAGGGACGGAGGTTCAATAAGTGTCAAACTCTATATATAGTTGGAGGGTAAAAGTATATTTAACTCAAAAATAATAAAAAGGATAAGGGTGAGATATAGGCATTAGAACCGCACCTTCTGCTGTCGGAGGAAGAGAGGGTGATGGCGGCAGTGCATCAGGAACAGTGTTGTAGAAACGGCTGTTCTCATACCTTAAGTTACAGCTCGGTGTTAGAACTCTCACTCCTATCGCTTGGTCGCAACAAGTTGGAACGTATCTGATAGACTGATTTAGGCAATCGCTGCATTCCTTCTCATCCAAATCAGGAGTGCATTGCAGAAGTGCATATATATCGAAATATGCGGAGGTCGCACTTCCAGTTGCGAGCTTGCGGATAGAACCACCAGCCGCAGCTTCACTTCTCAGTCTATTCAGCAAGGTCTCGAGCACCTGCTCGAACGATCCACTCACATCCGTGACATTTGCGTCGGCGTACAGATTTGTCATTGGTTCGGATTCCATAACACCAAATATGGAATTGTTTGAGAATCGTACCGTACAATTCATGTACCACATGATCCCCTCCTTCTGGGTTGGACACAAGTATAAGAGCTCGTAAGCAGTCATATTGACACAACTACGGCAGTCTGCCGGCGAGAGGTCTCCTCTACAAAGTGCTATTCCGTTAACTTTATTGGGGTTCTCTCCAGCAGAGAAATTGTAGAACCCATTGTCGATTTGGTTGTGGGAAGAGAGGGAGGAAAGAAGGCTGTTGACATTTGCCCTGTAGGTACTGTTACTGGCAACATCACTACCAGCAGCGCACTCGTGGAGCACGTAGGGATCTCGCTGCGCAATGGTGGGCTGAATAAGGAGTATGAAGATGGCATAGGAAAAGAAAAGCACTAGATTTGAAGAGTCCAGTCTCATTGTCTCTCTGTATTCTCTGTGCAATTACAAGGTTTGATCTGGTTGATGGAATGGGGCTGCTGTGGAGTAAACTGAAAAATAATTGAAAGTTGCCGGTGTGAACATGTGGCAACTTGCAACTTGGTTCCAAGCGCAGGAACTGGATTATGCACAAAAGGTAGTCGATAATGTTGAACAACTCGAGTGTTTTTGGCTTTTACCAGTTTATTTTATGATAAAGCTAAGCAAGTTGACAAGTGGGTGGGTGCGTTCGGCAGGCAGCCCTACCCCCAAGCCTAAGGATTCCTTCGTCCAAGATTTCACACAACAATATTGCTCACCCTTCTCCAACAAATGTCCTCGTGCAAGATTTCCAAACTCTAGCAAAGTGCAAATTTTATCGTACACAAACATTACAAAGTGGACCGCTTCTAATTGCATTAAAGGAAGTATTCCTACATCTAACATTTTTCTCTGTCCCAAGTCTGATTTCCCCACCTTTAAAATCCGCTTGAAACCCCTTCTCTGTCGCTTGCTGGAAAACGGTAACAGATATAGCTCAGGCGTGGGCAACCCAACGATAAAACAGGGGCGTCGACTGCCGCTGCGGCATTTATGGCTTAATTGCTACTTTACAAGCATAAATTGTAATTTTAGATTGTCGTGACGTGAGGATTTGGCGTGGATGCTACTTTTAAAAATCAACCGGGCTTTACTACTTTAAAAGGTAGTCAAAGACGACCAGAGGTGAGTGGGCGAGGAATGGATTGGCTGCAACTTGTAACTTTACATCAAACAGTACACTAGCCTCGAGGATTCAACTCCAAAAGGTAACTCCGTCGGCTCGGTCCATGGACATTTTTTTTTATATATCGGTCAATGGACATTCATTATACTGTCTTTGGCGATCCAATGCATTCTTCATTCCTTATGTAAACGTCGTACGTGTTTTTCGGCAGGGCTTATTTGCTACGAGTTTGAGGCCCCACTCAAACTTCCAATCTGACTACTGAATCGTCCAGTCGCATAAGAGTAGAACAAACAAAAGCACTGTCTACAACACACAAGCATACATAATCCCAAGAAATTACAGATATGTTTCACTTGTTAGTTAATTTCAAATCAGTATGGATAGGAGGAAACCGAAAAGAATCAGTTCTTTCCTTGATATTGCAAACAATTTCATTGAACACATCCACCACCCTATGCTTCTATCCGCAATACAATCTCTAGTTACTCTCCCTTCAAATTGCATTAAGTACTACTGTCAAGAGGGTAAGCTTGCAAATCCGCTTATGAAAAGAGTCTCCCTTGAGATGCAGGGCTGCCCAAGAGATGATATCCTGCCAGCAAAGAGACTTACAGCTAGGAGACATCACATTTATCTTTTAACAAGATCGAAATCCTGTCGAAAAATGTTCAATCAAAGAACAGATGATTAAAAACACGGATGGATTGGAATGTTTCAAGAACTTGTGAGGAAGGCGCAAATGGACAATCTTTAAAGGAATAGTTATTGCTGCTATCCTAAGTTTAGTACGAAAGTAAATGACGTAAAATGTGAATTGGAATTTTTAAAATTTGTGGCATGCATGGGTAATTTGGAGATTTTATAAGAGGTGGCCTTGTCGGTATGACATGGAATTGCGGAGTCGTGGAGATAGGACGCGTGACGTGATTTAATTGGGCATCATGTATCTGACTGTGTGGTTTTTGGACCTAATATGATAATGATAATAGTATTTTATACATTCATAGAGAGAATGTCAAGACTGTTTGTGATCAAATTAAAAACTTAAAGACCTTTTACAAAAAGAAATGAAAAATTAGGGATTAAATAAGTACTTACTTATTCTATTAATTATTAACTGAAAACATAAGGTGGCTACAAAAAAAAAAAACTTAAAACACAAGGTGAAGTAGTGTTTGCCCACTTGTTTGCTTCGACGTGGACTACATGACATGCCCATCTTCAGGTGACCAAGAGCTTGATCCAAAGTGCAACTGTTGCTTAGTTCCAAAGAACTGCACTCTTCACCTCGCTGATGGGACTTCAATCCAGTGCTGAAGGCCGGTTGCATTCGGCGGTTCCATGAGTGGACGGCCTTTGTGGTGGTATTTCACATCTCAGAGGTTAATGATCTGATACAGTTACTTACATGGAGTGTACGTGATGAGATTTATATATACCTTTCAGACTCGTGAATAAAGTAAAATATTAATATTATATATTACGCAGCAAGTGGCTTAACCAGGACTAAGTTGAGTAAATTTTACTAATAATGTAAAAAAAATATATTAGAGTTAAAATATTAATATATTTCGTTCATGCAAGGTCAAATATTTGCTAGCAGTAGCGGAATTAGGATTTTATCTTTGGGGGCTAAAATAATATTATGATGTTTATTTTTATTTTTATATTATATGCTTTACTATACGTAGAATATGAAAATGTTTTGTATAAATACAATTCAGATTATGAAAAATATTCTCAAATATTAAGAATATATAGCAAGATTTATGTTAGTTAAAAATTGAATTTGTTGTAAAGATATTGTAGAGATCATACAAATAAATACACTGTAGAGATACTACAAAAGTAGATATAAATAAATAAAAAGTTTAAAAATATTAAAAGAGGAAAAAACACTCATATGTTAAATTTTAAAAATTTAAGTTGAATCTCAAATTTTTTAGCCCATCAAATGTGTTTTTAAATTTTGTCCAAAATAAAAGTGAAAAGTGATATGTTATTGTTAAATATTTAAGGTCAAAATTTGTATTTCTAATTATTAAGAGGCTAAAAAATAGTTTGATGAGACATTTTTAAAAATTTTGGGAGGCCAAAATCATATTTAGTCAAAAAATAGCATATGAGCAAAGGGGAGGGGGCAATTTTCAAAATCGGGTGACCCACTTGTTACGTGTGATTAGGAAATGAAGATGGAAAGTGTTAGGAGGAGCGGGCGGGTCCTAAGGTGCTTCTGAATTTTGACCGAAGAAAAATTGCGTTGCAGACCATTAAGGGGATGTTGGGTTAAGAAGTTTTGTGAGAATTTTTTGTGTTTTAAAAATTTGTATGTGATGTTAACTTTATTAGTATACGTGTTGTAGTTATTTTTATGTAATGTTAAAAATGATGTTTGATTGTAAAATTATGAAATCCTGAATTTTTTTTTAAACAAACGTGTCCTTGAGCAAAAATCAAAATGGAGGCAAGACAATTGTTGATTTTTTTTTTTCTAAGTAAGGCAATGTTGGGTTACAGTTGTGGTGTGTGGGAAAGTATTTTTCCATACGCGCCATAATGAGTGGGGTTGAACACGTGCACTTGTTTAGACTTTCTACTAAAGGGAGTTTTATTAAATTCTGCGGTCTTTGACTATAAGAGGTTCACATGTCCATTGAATTGATCGTATCCAGCTCTTATCTTTAGGCTTTAGTGTTCCTCCACCTTGAGGTAATAACTGCTCTGTGAATTTATTTGGTGCAGTTCACTCTTTAATAATAAGTAATAATATAAACTATATATATTCATTAATTTTAAAAATAAGTTGCTTTCAAATGTATTAGGGTTTTCAGGGAAAAAAAGATGATTATATTTTGGCTTTGTAGCTGCAGGGTCAACTAAATCATAAAATACTTCACAGAATTATTTTTCTACTAATTTTCTCTCTCCAACCAGAAAATTAAAATGTCGTAAATACATTTTAAAATTTTTAACTTTTACAAATATATTTTACCTTTTACAAATTTTAATAAATCTAAATAAAATAAAGATTCTTAAAATTTCGGGTGGCAAACAATCATACCTAGCAATGTATGTTTTGAAACTTTTGGATAGAAAAGTAAGAGTTGAAAGGAATTTTTTTTTTTGGTTAATCAGATGAAATGAAATTCAAATGCAAAATTATTGTCTGATGGAGAAGGGATTTAAATTTGGATGGTAGTGTCGTTGGGCCCACCTGCCGCACTATGAAAGTATGAAGAATTCCAATTTTAAAGATGGGTTAATGACCAAAATAGTCCCTGGGTTTTATGCCCTTTATCGATTTGGTCATTGGGTTTCCAATTTGGTCACATAAGTCCTTAGGTTATCCTCATTTATCAATTTGGTCTCTGGGTTTCTAATTTGGCCACATAAGTCCTTAGATTATTCTCATTTATCGATTTGGTCACTGAGTTTCCAATTTGGTCACATAAGTCCTTAGGTTATCCTCATTTATCGATTTGGTCATTCCGTCCAATTTCTACTTTGACGTCTCATCAAAATGAGCCACTACCCCCAAATCAATCCGCAAACAAAGAGCAATAAATAGAAAATCCACGACACGCATTCAAATCTAAAAGATCACCAACGGCTTCAGATTGGATATCTCCTCGCTCCGTGAAAAATAGACGACCGACATGACTGATTTTTGGTAAAACATGGATCTGGGCTCTCTTCGTCGATCGAATGGGGGGTCTCCCCGGTTCGATTTTTTTTCTCTTTTTACGAATATGTCAGGTGGACGTGAGTTTTTTTTAAATAATAAAAAAAGCATACACGTGTCGCGATGTTATTGGTGGTGACGTGACCCACCGTTAGCTGACTGTGCACGGAGGAGACGAAATTGGATGGAAGGATCAAATCGATAGATGAGGATAACCTAAGGACTTATGTGACCAAATTGGAAACTCAGGGACCAAATGGATAAATGATGATAACCTAAGGACTTATGTGACCAAATTGGAAACCCAAGGACCAAATTGATAAATGAGGATAACCTAAGGACGTATGTGACCAAATTGGAAATTTAGGGACCAAATCGATAAATGTCATAAAACTCAGGGACTATTTTGGTCATTAACCCTTTAAAGATTTCTAAACGACAATCATTCTGCCGCTGCAAAATGCCGTATCAGCTTGTACGCGGTTGATCGTGGGATAGGCTTTAAATGGAACATTAATAAAATGGCAAGTTATTCACACTGTCTTATAAAAAGAATAATAAATATTTTAAATATACCCCCTTACACGGATAATGGATTGCCCTATCTAGCTTCTTCTTCTTCTTTTTTTTCCCTTCTTTTCGTTTTCAAGTTAGGAGGTTGAATGGTTCAAAAAGAAGTTAATATGCTTTTCACCTCTTTGTTTTCTCGTATTTAGGAAGATGACTAGACTGTTTTCCGTTTCTCATCGGAAACCGATTAATTTTATGACTGAGTTTTTTATTCATTTTGCCTCCAAATTAAGAATTTACTTAATTGGCCTCCAAGAAACTTAAAAAAAATATATATAATTTCATCTTCCCCTTTGCTCATAACTGCGTAAGTTCTGAGATTTGAAATCCACCTCCATAACCTCTCCTATTCTCCTAGCTGCCATTTCAGCCATCCCCTTCGTTGCTTGCCCCATTGGAATTCCATGGACTTGAACCCACACAGGGAACGTAGATAAATCAACTTCTTGCACAGTCTCATCTTGCAGCAAAGGCTTGAGCAGTAGTGGATAACCCTTGATATTCCAAGGGGACCGATCCAGCACTCTTTGCCTACACACTGCCGAAGGAAAAGAGAAGATAAATCAGTCACTGTCTACCTCTTCCATCTCCACATCCTTGATAAAGTTCCAAGCTTGAAAAATAGCCACCCGAAACCTGGCCTTGTTAAAGGATTTATCCGAGATTAATTTTCCCACCAAACACTGTTCCATCTTTACGTTAGCCTCCTCCATCGTACGAAAAAGGTTATTGTGTCAGTGGGGAGTGTGTGTGAGTACACGATTGAGATTAGAAGATGAGAAATCTAATGACTGAAACAATGCCACGTCATTTAATGAACCCGACCCGCGAACCTGAACCGATTTCATTAAATGACGTGTCCTTGTTTCATCCATTAGATTTCTCATCTTCTAATTTCAACTGTGTACTCACACACTCACACACACTCCTCACTCACACAATAATCGGTGCCCCACCGTATGAGGTTCAGCCTTCGCCACTCCAACGGGATATACCCTTGTTTTCCATTGCAACTACAGAATCGACAATGATTAAAGAGCCCCACCTTGGAAACTGGTGCAACGAACTTTACAAAACAAAAGAAACAGAGTTGAAGGTCCGAAACGACCCAGCAAAAAAGTCTAAAACTTCAGGGATCTCTACTAACAAGAGAGAAAACTATCTAGACGAGAGGCCATCATCAGGACAACAAAACTTAATAGGTCACCATTGACCCAACAAGGAGTCCGGAGCTCAAGCAATCTCCCCTACTTCGGACCATGCACCTATTTTGCTGCAGACTTGTGGAGCAATGGGTGCTGGTCCAAAGCCTTTTCGCTTTGAGAATTGCTGGGTTAAAGATGAGGCCGACAAATCGGTGGTGGATAGGGATTGGAAAGTTTTGGCTTGGGGATCTGCATCCTTTCAGTTGGTGCAATGTAGCAAATCAACAAGGACGATGTTTAGTAAGTGGAATAGAGACATTTTTTGCTCAGTGCAGAAAAAAATCAAAATGCTAAATGATCAGCTGAAGTTTGTTCAAAGGCAAGTGCTTTCGGATTTATCGTGGGAGGCGGAACAAAGATTACAAGCTGACCTTTTGGACGTGTTCAAGATGGAGGAAAGCATATGGAAGCAAAAATCTGTGACTACTCAATGAGAAAAACCAAGTTAACTAGTGTCAAGGATTCACAGCTTTGGAGCTCGACTGAAAGAGAGACATTTTGCCATCTAAATTGACGGATTTCGTCAACACCTGCACCGGTCGATTGGCTCGTCATGCTTCTCACGTTACCTTTATAGCGGTCGACCGATTCACGTGTTGAAGAAATCCGTCAATTTAGAGGGCCAAATCTGGTACGAGGTCTAGATTGTAAAAATGTGGAATATAATGGTCCAATGTATCAAAAATAAAACATCGGGGTGCAAAGTGTAAATGACCCCAAAGACAAGGGAGCAAAGTGTATTTATCCCTTAAAGAGATGGTACGTGTCAAACACGCTGCTGCAAAGGACGCTATAAATCGGTCTGAGTGCTCTAGGCCACCTTCTCCTCCACGTTCTTCTAAAAGACTTCTTGGACCATCCTTTGAGCCCGTTTCTAGAAGAACTAAGAGTCAAGTTGCTCAAAGCTACTCACGTTTATCAAAGGGAAAGGAGAAACAACAAGCAACTCCAACTGAAGAACCATCTAACAATCAGTTTCACAATGTTGAAGCTGAAGCAAACTATAACAAGAAATTCTGTTCAAAGGCCTTGATTTTGGAACGAGAAGTGATACTTGAGGAGTTGACACAAATGAAACTTTCAAAAAGGTTTGTGTCTCGTGGTTGGGAGGGCACGATTACAAATCTTATTCCCCCTTTGGAAGAGGTGGTATGGGAATTCTATGCCAACATTCATGATTTTACTGATTCCAACTCGTTTACTATCTATTTTTGTGGCACTTTGTTGGATGTAGACCCATCTTTTTTTGCCCAGTGTCTTGGCATTCCTAGGGTTAATCAACCTACCATTCCTTATAGTGCCAACACACGACCTTCCTTGAGCACCATGACATCTTTATTTGCTGATCAAAATCTTTGTTTCAAAGAAAAAGAATTTCAGTCTAGACACTTTTCTGCTAATAATCTTATAATTAGTAGATTGTTTCTACTAATATTTTTCCTACTAAATTTTTATTTGCACTATCTTATGAAAGAATAGGTTTTCTGTATGCATTTCTAATTAATGATAGTATAGACTTGCCTTCACATATCTGTGCTCACATTATTAAGGTTTTTCGCTCCAAATCAACCACTAATTTGCCTCCATATCCTTTCTTAATCATGAAGTTTCCTATTGCAAATTGTATTATCATTCCTCACCACGAGCCTCATTTAAAACTCTCACAAGCTCTTGGTTCAGTTAGTTTGACCCAAAGCAAGTCTCACAGAGGCTTAAAGAAACCCACTTCCTCTACTAATCCTAGTCATGGTCCTATGAGTTCAGATATCAACTATATGGTTGAGGCCTTGAAACTGTTAACTGGGAGATCAAATACCTTTACATATGTGCAATCCTCTCTTTTTGCTACACAATAATATTTAAAGTTAAATCTTATGAGTTATGAGTGATGTAGCAACCATTTGCAAACATCTGAACGTTGTGGAAACTCAAGGCGCATCGAGCACGGCTGGTGAAGCCGATTGACCAAGACCATCTGCTGATAACATCACTGATTCTGAGGAGGAAGATGACGAAGATTCTAGGGAGGATGTTGAAAACATATTTTCTGATGATGATGATGAGTAATCCCTCTTTGGCTCACTTCTTGCCAAAAAGGGGGAGTAAATCTGTTTTGTGTTTATGTTGTTTTGAAGCTATTATTAAATTGCTATGTTTATTATGAATTTTCTTGGTTGATGAGTAATCACCTCTTTGATTGGGATGTTTTGTGGATTGGAGATATTCTGGATGAGATGTGTTGTTGTATAGTTGGAGAATGTATTTGTGACACTTGTGGATTATTTGAAGTGCTTAAATTCTCTTTTGTGATGTATGTTGGAGATGATACTTTGATGATTGGTTGAGAGATGATATATTGAAGTACTTATATTTTTTTTTGTGATATTTGGTGGGTCTATATTGTTAATTTTAATTTGCTGAATATGAATTTTAATATTGGAAAAATCCTATGTTTGTGGATCAATTTTGATTTTTGATTAAAGTTCGTAAGCATAGGTTGTTGATTACACTTATGCTGAGTCTGTCTATGTTTATAACATGCTGATGCATAGGGGGGAGTTCATCTATATTATATGGAATACTTGTCTCTGGGGGAGAGTTGTATTCCTAAAATATCGCTTATTCAAAGCAAATAATTAATTATTATATGTTGATCGATCTCATATCTTAACTAATGAGATTGTAGTTTTTGTGATGCTGAGTTGTGTTATACATGTTTTAGAAAATCTCAGGAATTTATAGAGTAGTCTATGTTAGAGTTCATAGGTTGGTCTATTGTAAAGGGTTTATGTGGACCGTGGTGGTGATCAACAAAATCCATGTATTAGAGATTAAGATTGTTTTTGTCACGAAGTTAGACAAAGGGGGAGATTGTTGGTGTATAATCTTAGTTTTCTTTAACTTCATGTGTAATTGAGTTTAATTGGAATATGCACAGAGTCAGTTAACACGAGATGAAGGCATTTCTTTTTTCCTGAAGAAGTTCAAGTTCGTTAGAACTCAGATGCAAGTTTGACAGAATCGCGACTTAGATAACTGTTGTAACAGATTTTAGTTAGAACGATTCTAACTGACTTATGCACGTTAAGAAGGCCAAGATTGTCTAGAAACTTCCTCATTATTCCGTGTATTACCCTCAATATATATCTCCAATATTTTCTCATTGTTCATAACTTAGAAAATTACAGAAATTATGCCTTCTTCGAAAAACCCTCTCAAAGAGCCTTTGGTATTTTTCTGAGCTTGTTGTGTGCGAACTAAGAATGAAACCTTGAAATATCTCAATTTCTTTAGGTTCTTAGTTCTAGATTTGATCATCATATTTTTTTCTAAAATAAATTCAAGATATTCAGAGTTGCTGTAAATCTTGAAGAGCCCTGTTCTTAAGTTACTGTTGGTGTGAGTTCACATGGAGGACATCGTGCTATGAACAACGAGGTAAAATATCTAATTTTTTTAAATGGATGAGAGATTCTCACTCCCTGCTGATTGCAGATCTGGATGTGGTATTCCAGGTAAGAAATTGAGTGTGTTAAATTAGGAATTAAAGAATTCTTGAGTCTATATATCACTGTGTATTTTGAATTTGAAAAGTCGATCATCATACTTTTTCCTAAAAAAATTCAAGATATTCAGAGTTGCCGTAAATCACGAAGAGCCCTGTTATTGAGTTACTGTTGGTGTGAGTTCACATGGAGGACATAGTGCTATGAACAACGAGGCAAAATATCTAATTTTTTTTAATGGATGAGAGATTCTCACTCACTGCTAGTTACAGACCTGGATGTGGTATTCCGGGTAAGAAATCGAGTGTGTTAAATTAAGAATTTGAGAATTCTTGAGTCTATAGATCACTGTGTATTTTGAATTTGAAAAGTTGATCATCATTCTTTTTCCTAAAAGTATGAGCAGTCCCTGATTCATCACTGTAAAATAACACGGGTCACAACATCATCAAAGTTCATGAGCAAATAGGTAATCTTGTCCTAATAATCCTCTTATATATAAAGGACATTAAAAAAGAAAAAAAAAAGTCGAGAGAAAAAAGTGCGAATCATGAACCGGCAGTGTTGCATGAAACAAAAATGATCAAGGGTTGCTCCAATCGTTTGTTTGTTTGTTGTTTTTTATGGCTACCGAGGATATAGCTCAGAGATTGAAACCTCGTTTACGGAGGCTCGGACAGCAGTTTCATCTCTTCGCGTCACCCTGGAACTATTGTGCGATTGGGACGACGCGTCCGATGCAGTGCTGCTGTGCATAAGAAAAGCGGGACTTGTAGGTACAGATAGAGTGATAGAGCTGCTGCTAAGCATTAGAACAACTGACGCCATGGTTGGTCTGTTGGCTACATTTTCTTGAACACAAAGTAACCCAACGTGGATGCACCTCATTAGTTGAGTTGCTGGACTGGTTGTCACTGAGGGATCTACAAGTTTTGAAGTTGTACCCGCTCTCCAATTTTTCCATACCTGCAAGATGATTAAACAGATATATGGACACAACATATCAATATGAACATTCGTTTTTTTTTAAAAAATATTAAATATAACATCATGCATGTTACTTGTCAAGTTTTGAGGCAGAATTAAAAAGAGCTGTTTCAATAAAGGTTCTTGCATGTACTTACATAACTTAGAAGGCCTTCTTCGTTCTCTTCATCACGAGGAGAAGTATTTTTTCTCCCGGTCACTATCTCGAGAACTAACACACCAAAACTAAAGACATCGGATTTTACTGAAAAGTTGCCGTATATTACATACTCCGGAGGCATGTATCCACTGCATTTGAACATGATTCATATTATATTAATATATCTTTCCTAGCTCTAGTTTGAAATTCATTCAATTCCTTCTTATTTATGATCTTTCAGAAAACAAATTCAATCCTACTTATGTGTAATCTACTAATTAGCTCTAGCCTATAAGAATATACTTACTATGTCCCAACAATTTTCTTGGTGTTGCCTTGAGTTTGATCTCGCACAAACAATCTTGCTGTTCCAAAATCTGCAATCTTGGGAGTCATATCTTTATCTAGTAAAATGTTGCCAGCTTTGAGATCGCGATGAATAATACGGAGCTGAGAATCTTCATGCAGATAAAGTAATCCTCGAGCAATGCCTTCTATTATTTTATACCGCATCTCCCAATTCAATCGTGCACGTCGGATTGGATCTGCATATTCATTAAAAAGCAGTATGTAGTGTGGATGACTATAGATTTCAATCAAAAAGAAATTACTATCAATAGAATTTGAGATTCCATCGTATCTAAGTGCGAACAATACCAAATATGAACTTGTCGAGGCTTGCATTAGGCACAAACTCATAGACGAGAAGTCTTTCGTCTCCTTCCAAGCAAAATCCAAGGAGTCTTACCAAGTTCCGATGTTGAAGCCTAGCTACTAACATAACCTCATTCTTAAATTCTGTATCTCCTTGTGCAGAACCTTTGGACAACCTCTTTACAGCTATCTCTTTCCCGTTTGGAAGTGCACCCTAAAAAATAATGATTTGTCAAATACAACATGTGTTATATGCAGCAAAAAGTAAAAATTCTGAATTTAACGTGTTAGTACAGAATAAAAACAAGTTGCTTATCCCCTGGATTGTGTCACATCACCTTGTAGACAACACCAAATCCACCTTTTCCAAGCGTGTTTGCATCAGAAAAGTCCCCCGTAGCAACTCTAATTGTGCCAAAGTCGAATTGTAATGATTCTGCTCTCTCAATTTGATCCACGGCTTCGCATCCGCACCACGTCAATACATAAAAAATTAGAAGAATGTATTGCGGAAGGAAGAGGAAGATTATTGGTATTGGGTGCGTACTGTAGTCTGTACAGCTAGGGGCTCTAGAGAACTGATTACTAAAAACATATTACTCCTAAGCTATATGGGCGGCGGTTTGTTTTATTAGAAGTCAACCATCGATTATTAAAAAAAAAAAAAACTGATTTATCTCCCTGATGACTGCAGGTATAGTATACTTTCACAATCCGCAAAATATGCAATGTTTCCTGTTTGATCCACCAAAAGTGAACTTTAATTATTTTTGTCGTTATGCAGAATATTGACATATTCGTATTGATATCTTGAAAAAAAGTCGGGTGACTGGTTAACATAGAATAGTTTAGGCTCTAAATACGAAGGCATTCTCTTGATACTATATATTTATTATGACTTGAGAAAAATACAAAGAGTTTAAGACACTTCTACTTTCTACTCCATGCATCTTTTCGTTAATTTCTTTTTCCTAGCTATAGAAATTATAGTAACAATGATAGATAAAGCAATTCTCGACTTACTTTCAACTTCCTCCCTTTGCTTCCTCAATCTTAAATAGAAGACGCAGATGCAGAAGGAGATGATTACGACACCAGAAACAACAATCGGCACGACTATAACAAGTGCAGTTCGAGATGAGTTACTTCCCTTTCCTACAAAAACCAGAACTCTGCTTTGGTAAAACAATCGGGTGGATGAAACATGGAATTAGCATTACCCAATTAACTGGGAAAAAGGAGAAAAGATGACATCATCAGAGGTTTCGAATCTACTAATTCCTGCAGGCAAAAGATGATCAGGAGCAAAACAAAAACACCCTGCCCAATGGAAAAAAAACTTGAATATGGTAATTTCTATTGTTTGGTAATGGAGGAAAACGGACACTTTGGGGTCGGGGTAGTGATAGTACTGGCAGTGGTAGACACGTAGGAATATTGGCAGATAAGTGATGTGGTCAATTAATTGTAGCAAGAATAGTGGTTGATACAGCATTATCAGACCTATATACACATGTACTAACGTAAACTCGAGTTAATGTTTCGTATGATCTTTAAGATATTTAATCAAACAGATGTCTATCCCATGACGCCCAAATAGGGGTAGTTTTAGAACTGTAAGGAGCAATTGTCTCATGGTCCTTCTGCCTTTTTCCTTGATTCGACTTGTGCACGGCTATGTCGATCAAAGCATATATAGAAAAGGCTTATGACAGGGTGGAATGGGGATTTCTGCCAAAGGTGCTGGAAAAGTTCGGTTTCCATCCGAAATGGATTAATTGGGTACAACAATGTCTCTCAACAACGAGTTTTTCCATTGTTTTAAATGGAGGCCCTCTTGGTCGCTTCATGCCATCTCGTGGACTCAGATAAGGGGACCCATTGTCACCGGCTCTGTTTATCCTTTGTTTTGAAATTCTCTCTCGCTTGCTAGATCGGGAAGAGCAAAGGGGCAATCTGAGAGACATCAAAATCAGCAGGGGAGCTCCAGCGGTGTCTCATCTGCTTTTCGCAGATGACCTACTGCTCTTTGCCAAGGCCACCACCAAAGAGGATGAATCTATTGAGTGATGCTTGGCGAAATATTCATGTTGGTCAGGTCAAAAACTGAACAGAGGTAAATGTTCAATCCATTTCAGTAAGAATTTTGTTGGTCAACAACAAACCTCTATTATGCAGATAATGAATCTGAAAAAGTTGTCGGCAAAAGCAAAACATTTGGGATTACCTCTCATCATCCCAAGAGCAAAGGGATTGGCGCTGGAGGGACTGAAGGAGAGGGTGATTCAAAAAATTTATGGGTGGAAAGCTAAGCTACTATCCCAGGCTAGAAGAACAACCATGATCCGGGCAGTTGCGGTGGCATTACCGTCTTACCCCTTGAGATTTTTTACTCTCCTGAAGTCTTGGTCAAAGGAGATGGATCGACTCTTAAAAATTTTTTGGTGGGGCTTCCCTTTAGAAAAAACTCATAATCTACATCTTAAAGCTTGGAATTCGGTTTGTATGCCGAAACCGCTTAGGGGATTGGGTTTGCGCCTGACAAAAGACACAAATGATGCACTGCTATCCAAACTTGCGTGGAAACTCGCTTTTGGGGAAGATCTCCTTTGGACCAAGTTATTGCAGGCAAGGTATTACAACTCAGGAAGCCTTTGGGAGGCAGAGAAAGGGGTGGCTCCTTCCTTGATTTGGCAAAGCATCTTCAAGGCGCGAAAGTACTTAGACCTCGGTGCATGTTTTTTAGTGGGGGACGGTCAGTGCATCAATATCTGGAACTCTCCATGGATCCCTTTTTGCCTGGTTTCAAACCTACAACAAGAAGAGATGAGGGGTACAAGGAGGTAGAGATGAAAGTGTGCGAGCTGTTTAGTAGTGATCGGGCTGGTTGGGATTCAAGGAAGCTCAGGGAACTTTTCGACGATGGAACTGTGGCTGCGATTCAAAACATACAAATTGCAATCGAAGAAAGAGCCGATAAGCTCTTTTGGGCTCCCGAAAGATCAGGGGTCTTTATTGTCAAGGCCATGTACCGAGAGATTGTAGCATCTAGGGGCAGCTCTCAACCTCAAAGGCTAACGGCAAGCGAATGGAAGGCTTTATGGGGCTTGCAGATTCATGAAAGACTAAAATTAATGCTCTGGAAGGTGGTGTGAGATATTCTCCCAACGAAAAAGAAAATTGCAGAACGACTGGGTCTTTCTGATGAGGAACAACAAGTCTGTGAACTCTACGGGCACAACTTAGAATTCACCCACCACCTGTTGTTGGAGTGCATTGCGTGCCTCTTTATTTGGAGTGAATCACAGTGACAGTTAGACATCCATGCCTTCAAGAATGAGCCTACTGTGGAATGGATAAAAAATATTTTGCATCCCCATCTCATCAATATTCCGGCGGAATAACATCTGCACTTCCAATTTTTCGCGGCTAACTCGGTGGATCTGATTTGGCTCAGTCGTAACAGGGCAGTTCATCATGGGGAGACAGCTGATTTAAGCACTAACACTGATAAAGTTCTCAGGGTCAGTAGAGAACATGTGGATGCGTGGGCTACGAAGAAAACAGAAGGCCTTCGACAGCGGTGGGTACCTCCTCCCGCGCAAGTGCTGAAGGAAAATTTTGATGTAAGTGAGAGACTCCTTTTCGGTGGCAGGGGTGGTGATCCGAGACAGTTGGGGGGATGTGAAGAAAGCTGCAATCAAAAAGCTAGAGAACACAGACCCGTTGGTTGGGGAGGCCCTAGCAGGGCTTTCTGGAGCCCAAGTAGCTGATGAATGTGGGTACACACAGATTATCTTAGAGAGAGACTCTCACACCATGATTCAAGCTTTCAGGAGTTTTCCCAGGAGGCTGGAGTGGAAAATCCATGATGTGATCACAGCAACAAAATCTATTGTGAACATGATGAGCCTCTGCTCAACGAATCATGTTTACCGAGATGCGGACAATATGACGCACCACCTTGCTCGTTGGGCCGCCTCCAGAATCGCTTCTGGAGATTACCCTCTTCATCCTGAGCTTTTGACTAAGACTTGGTTGCATGAGGGGTTTGAACCTCCTTAGTTTGCTTTTGTTTGTTGTTCTGGTTTTCTGGTTTTTTTGCTTTCCGTTGTATTCGTACTCTTTTATTTGGTTGGTTAATGGATGACGTTGTTTCTGCTCAACGTGGTTTCAAAAAAAGAAGGAGGATTTACCAAAGTATAGGCCGCATAAGATTAAAAAAAAAGAAGAAGATAAAATTAGTTCTCTGAATAAGTATATCGATCGTACCTAAGATAGTTTTCCATATCATGCAAGCCAAATGCACTAGTCTGATTTCTACAAGAGGACCAACGTTAGATTGGCATGGGAGTGGTTGAGGTTTTCCATATCATGCAAGCCAAATGCACTAGTCTGATTTCTACAAGAGGACCAACGTTAGATTGGCATGGGAGTGGTTGAGGTTTTCCATATCATGCAAGCCAAATGCACTAGTCTGATTTCTACAAGAGGACCAACGTTAGATTGGCATGGGAGTGGTTGAGGATAAAAAAATCCTCCTATGGATTCATGTTCTTCATGTTCTGGATTGCGTATGTTCATTTTTATATATAAATGAAACAAATAAGTAAAATATTAAACATTATACTAATAATTCTTGCGAAACATAAAATAGGCATATTTGCAAAAGAGAGATATCCAAATTACCATATAGGACAAGCGCGTGAGACTGAAATGAGTCTTTCAAGACGTACGTGGACCATACAAGAGTCATGGCATATGCCGAAGGCAGCTTTAAGTCATGACTTTCATCCATGGGGCATGGGTTGAAAAAGAGGGTTTCAGCGGAACCACTGAGACACACTGTCCAGGGCCCGTCTTTCTCCCCGTGATGGAAGTTGGTAGTTGGAAAACCACCAAAGACTGAAAGGAAGAGCGACCTAATTCCTAGAATTTTGCAAGTGGAACAAGCAGAACAGCTTTTCCTTTTGTGAAAAAAGTTTTCGGCAAAGAAATAATTGTACCACACCTTGGGGTCAACCATAAAAGGGTAAAATTCAAAATATCTTAAGAGAAGTTACTGTCTATTTGGGAGGCCAGGGGTATGTAATCTGCACTGATAGAAGAAGAAGAAGAAGAAGAAGAAGAAAGAAGCCAGGGTGGCTAACCCGGATTTGTCTTGTCCATTTTTTAAGATGAAGAAGAAGAAAGAGGCCAGGGTGGCTAACCCGGATTTGTCTTGTCCATATTTTTAAGATAAATCGAAGGTTCAGTTTATAAAAAATTAATGATTATGTGTATAATTTCTCTTTTCTTTTTCACTTCTACAATTGGATTAGATTCGATAAATTAAAAGCTAGTCTCTTATAACGATAAATAACAACTAATATTTTAACTACAATAGAATTTTATTCTAATCTCCATGGTTGGGGACTAACCTTGTTCCGCACATCCTTTGGACCATACAGAACATCAGAGGCAAAATAAACAAATAAGACAACTCTTCAGGCATGAAGCATCAATACCAACCTTCTGTTGGTGGAAGCGCTTTTATTGGTGGGGGAGACGGTGGCGGCACTAGCTGTTGTGGCGGTGGCGGAGATGGTGACGATGTCGATGGCGGTGGGGCCTCAGCTGCAGGGTCATAGAATTGATAGACCTCATATCTTAAATCGCAGCTGGGTGTTACATATTTCCCTCCCTGCTTCCCATCACAACACTGTGGAATAAATTGCTGAGCCGCCGCTAGGCAGTTGCTGCATTCAAGCTCGTCTAAATCAGGAGTGCACTCCACAAGTGCATTTATGGTTTGCATTGCCGGGGCAGGCACGCTTCCCAGAGCGAACTTGCGAGTAGAATTTCCTGATGCAGCGCGTTTTATTAGGCTGTCTAACAAGGGTCTTAGCACCTGGTTGAACCCTTCTACGTTTGAAACGTTTTGCGTGTTGTAAAATGCATACAAAGGGCTGCTTTCCATGACGCCAAAGATAGATCTGTTTGAGTATCGCAGCGAACATTCACCGTACCATATAATTGCCTCCTTCTGGTTAGGACAAAACTGTAAGAGATCGTAACTTGACGCATTGAGACATCTACGGCATTCGTCCGGCGTCTTGTCTCCTCTACAAAGTGCAATCGAATTCACTTTGTCACTATTTTCTCCGGCAGATAAATTGTAGAAGCCGTAATCGATGTCTGTGTTGGAAGACATGGAGGCCAGGAGGCTCTCGAGGTTTGCCCTGTAGGTACTATTACTAGTATAGTTACCAGTTTGATAGCAGACATGAGGTTCTTGCTGGGCTGTGGGAGTAATAAGGTGTAAGAGACTGAGATAGAAGAAAAACAGAAGTATTGAACGACACATCTTCCTTGTTCTCTCTTCAGCACATAGAAATCTGTAAGATATCGCCCAAGGAACCTCTGTCGTTTCTATAGTTTATGGGGAATAGGGAAACTTGTATCGAGTCTTTGTCCAAATCATGCGCAGAGGTCCACGATCGACGTTGAAAAGTAAACTGGAAAGAAATTATTATATAGTTTACTTTGATTTTCTGAATAGTTTATTTCTTGGTTTGTTTAAGAGAGTGTGAACTTAAGAAATTCTACATTTTTTTAATATGTTAAAGAAAAATAACCTATACATTCTAACACAAGGTTTACTTCAATAAACGAGGTTACAGATAGATAATTTAGAGTACATCTCAAATACTAAAAGTATATTCATGCGACGGTCTGTCTTAATTGAGTACAGTACTTGTTTAGAAAAAAAAAATTGAGTAAAGTACTTCACATGCATTCGTCCTTATCCAGCAGTTAATTAGACTAATTAGTGCTGCTGAAATTGGCAAGAGTGGTTCAGGACAAGCCACGACACCGAAAGGTGACTCCGTCGCCTTGGTCCTTGGACATGTTACTGTCTACGCGGTTCAAACGCGCATTCTAGTCGTGCCGCGTTCTTCGGTTAATGCGGGGCCTATCTGTCAGGCTCCGAATCCGACACAAAGGGTGTCTACTGCCATGTGTTATTGGAAAGACGACTTAGAAGAAGAAAAAAAAAAGGTGATTGGAAAGACGGGTCAAAAACACTATTTGGGCAAAATGTAGTCGTGATTTTAAAAAGGCTTTAAAGTTTGCTTTTGATTTACAAGTAAGAAAGGGAATAAACAACGTGATATCCCGAATACCACATGGATTGAGAGAGGAGAATGAATAGGAGATGAGTTTTATATGGGTCAAGTCTCATATTGAGACCTTACTAGGTTGAACTGAACTTTATAATGATCCAAGGGACTTCAAAAGCAAGCTTGACTAGTCATTTTGAAGTCAAAGCACAGATGTGGCTAGAACTTGTCCTTGGGTCGTTATAAATGGTATCAGAGCAATCATAGTAACCACCAATGTGGGCTTAGTGGGCTTCGAGGACATCAAAGATTTAAGTGGGGGAGATTGTGATACCCCGAATCCCACAAGGAGTGAGAGAGGAGAATGAATGAGAGAGGAGTTTTATAAAGGTCAAGTCCCACATTGAGACCTTACTTATCATTTTGAAGTCAAAGCACAAATGTGGCTAATATTTGTCCTTAGATCGTTACAAACAAACTACAAGGGTTAGTGATTGTAGTCGTCCTAACTCCTACGTTGCTACTTGGTAGCAACCTTCAAATTTAGGTGCAAAATGTTTGGGCCCAAAGCCCAACAACAATCAAGTTGATTTGTTCCCTACAACAATTTTCCACCCAAGTTTTTAAACCCACCTCACGTTCCGCTACAGAATGCCGAAACCCCTAGCGCACCCATTTCTATACCAATAACCTACCGTAACCTCAACACAAGTATTACCCGCGACCTGATAAAGCCTTCTTTACTAGGCCTCCTCTTGCCCAAAAACGCAGCCCGTACTAGTAAAACCCACCAATTCCCACAACTCTAGCCTTAAACTAATCCCAACCGGCTCAACATCGTTGATAGGTCTTATAACATCAGTACCTTTTTATTCTGAGAAGCAGCACTATGAAGCATTAATGGTTAAATCACACAAATTAAAGATGCATAGCACTAACATGGTAATCACTACGTACATGCCATGGGCTGCCTCTTTGAGGCGCAAAATGTCAATTCGGTGCTTACAAGTTCTCTGTGGACTTTTATTTTTTCCTCAGCAAAGTGTAGTGAATAACATTGCAGAATAAGAGTTCTACAAATAGATAATTAGGATGTCCCCTAAATACTATGGGGGTCCTAACCAAAAAACAGGAAATTGAAAAACTGGACTGAGGGAATTTGCTGGCCGCTTGGCACAGCAGCATACACATCCATATTCGCATCCGCAGGTTCTCTGTGTACTTTTCATTCCCTCAAACACAAGCACGTACGTAAACCGCAGCATACACTCAGCGATGGGCTTTGGATCGAAAATTTCAAACCAAAACGTCGTATAGACGCTATTTATTTTGAGTCACACATTTGTTTCTCACCCTAACGAGGCTCTAGTTCAGTAATGGTCGCTTCGTTAGTTGACCCTGATTTGCTTGAAGATCGATCTGGTTCCTGCTCCTTTATTGGCGTATTGGGCATTGTTCTTATTCCGTGAATGACAAACGCTGGCTCCTGAGGTGCTGGAAGAGTTATAGTGTAACTGTTTAGCATGAGAACTATTGATGCCATTGTGGGTCTGTCAGCGGGATTTTCTTGAACGCACAGCAATCCAATATGGATACATCTGAGGACTTCATCACTTGAGTTAGAGTCTTTCAAAGACGGATCCAGCAATTCCATTGGAGTTCCGTTCGTCCAATGCTTCCAAGCCTGCACATATTGGTCAAAACTCTTGTAATGTCAGTTCCCACGCTTACCTTTCACAGGGAGAATTCACACTTCGTGCTCCATACTCACATAGCTTCTGAGGTCCGGTGCATTGTCTGTTTGAAAGAAAGAATTGTTCTTCCTGCCAGTTAAGATCTCTAATACGAGGACGCCAAAGCTATAGACATCTGTTTTCGCAGAGAATTGTCCATATTGGGCGTATTCTGGAGCCATGTAACCACTACAACCAGCAACACAATTAATGCAACAATGTCAGTTGTACTATAGTACTGTAAAATCTTGGAATTGAATCTGATACTTTAATTCATACACATGGAATTTGAGAGATCAGAACGACCTTATCTTTCGCTAGTTTTATTTTTCTATATTTTCCTATTCTCAGATGACGACTTATAATACTTAACTAATGAGGAAAATGAAAATGAACTTACAAAAAATACATCGAGAACTTACTATGTTCCAACGATCCGTTTCGTATTTCCATGAGTTTGGTCAATTTCAAACATCTTTGACACACCGAAATCTGAAATTTTTGGATTCATCTCCCCATCCAAAAGTATGTTACTAGCTTTGAGATCACGATGTATAATTTTAAAGCGAGAATCTTCGTGAAGATAAAGAATTCCTCGAGCAATCCCTCCAACAATGTTGTAGCGTCTAGCCCAATTCAATAGGCTTCGTTTCTCAGCGTCTATTCACTCATCAAAATAAAATTGATGTTATAGAAAAGGGTAATAAGTCCACAGCCAAACACTAGCACGTAGCACTGAGTGAATTTAGTGGAAGTTGAGCGAAATTAATGAACGACTTCAAAGATTCTATGATTTCACGTATATATAGTGTAAAATTGAAGCTAACTCTTAACGAAGATCATGCATTTCTTACAAAAAGAGAGCAAATCATAAAAATGCTGTAAATTAAAGACATACCGAATAGAAAACAGTCGAGACTTTTGTTTCGCACAAATTCGTAGATGAGAATCTTTTCTTCTCCTTCCAAGCAAAATCCCAGTAGCTTCACAAGGTTTCGGTGTTGAAGCTTGGCTATCAGCTTGACCTCATTTATGAATTCGTCTGTACCTTGTCCAGAGCTTCTCGAAAGTCTCTTCACTGCTATTTCTTGTCCATTCGGGAATATACCCTGATAATGTGCTCGATCGAAAACTTTTGTTACAAGTTCACACAGGCTATATGAAGTCGAAAATCAATAATCTTCAAAAAAATTCCAATCAGAGCTATTGAACCCTCCGTACCACCCGGTTGTATGTTTGCTCTCTAGTCGGATTATTTTCAGATAAAAACCTGGTAATTGATTTGTTCAAAGCTCGGCCAGTTTATTGCGAAGTACCATTTCTAGCAACCGGTTTTACATTTTTTTTCCTAATCACATGGTGTTTTTGGATACGTCAAACTACGTACAAATCTATAATAACTTAGTTCCCAAGATACACCTTAACTGGGCTTTCAATAATTTTACATGTAAGACTTCAAATTATAGTTTCGCTGATCCTAAACCCAACCTTTGATCCCTAATTTGTATGCAAAAGCCGTTTGTCAACTAGTCTCTCAACGATCTATCAGAATCTTTATTGAATTTCTATAACAGAATTAAAAGAAAATTAAAACAGTGAAAAAAAAGTTCATGACCATGGACGAACTCTACGGCCTCTGTTCTCATGGGAGCCACGGGCCGATTGTGGCCATTATAACTATCGTTAAAGATAATACGAAAAACATAATAGTAATGTAATTACCTTATAAACCTCACCAAATCCACCTGTTCCTAGTTTGTTATCTTCCGAGAAGTTGCTTGTGGCTGCTTCAATCGTAGCCAAGTCAAATTGCAAGGACTCTTCAAGTTTCTCTGCGTTTGAAACATCAATCCCAGCTGCAAAATCAAACAGTAAATAGAACGGATTAAAGAACAAGAGCATAGCGCCTAGAAAAAATGTAATGAAAGACCACGTGAACTCGATGAACTTTTTCTTTACCAATTTGATATCCTAGACAAGTTCTTGCTCTCCTTAGCAAGAAGAAGCCCACAACCAAAAGGACAACCGCTGCAGCAACGAGAGCAACGATGAGTGTCAGAGACGAGGATTTGTGTTTTCCTGCACAATCGGACGTCGAATCTTCATTGACTTGCTAAACCAGTACAGAATAGTACTTCATGAATAAAAGAACAAGCGTTGGACGTATATGCTAGACGGTCATCAGTCGAGGCGTCGAGATATTGACCGTAACTCTACGCGACAAACCTGAAGGCGGAGGAAGAGGTGGAAGAATTGCTGGTGCAGGCGTTGGTGCGGCGGCCTCAGCTGGGATGCGGTAAAACTGGTACAATTCGTACCTGACTCGACAGCTAGGAGCAAATATCCTCGCCCCTTGGAGTCCACTACAACAGTCAGGCAGGTCGGCTACCGCTTGCTGAATGCACATGCTGCAATCAGAGCTGGATAGGTCAGGCGTACACTGCTCAAGGCTGTACACTGTTTGATTCGCCGTAAAATTCGCTACCTTGGTGGCAAATTTTTTATAATCGCTAGTATCATGTGTAACCTGGCTTAGCATGCCGGTCATCATGGTCTTCAAGAACGTGTTAAATTGGTTTGGATAAGACACGTTGTGTCTACTAGGCACGTAAACATAGGGGTCGGTGCTCACGATGGAGAAGAAAGATCGGTCCGAGTAGCGTAACATACACTCCTCGTAATGTATAATGGCCTCTCTTTCTAAAGGACAGTCCGTAGACGCACCTTGTGTTGCAGCGCTGACGCAGTCTTGGCAGTCTGTGGTGACGAGGTCGCCACGACAGTAGAAGAGGCCATAGACAGTGTCATCCACGTTTTTGCCTACGGTGGTATTGTAGAAACCATTTTCACGTGTGGAGTTCGAGGAAAGGGCAGATAGAAGTTGGTTGAGACTGGACTGGAAGGTACTATTGGGAGCGAAAGTGGTTCCGTTTGAGCAGAAACTATAGATGTAAGTAGCGGCACCAGCTTCTCTCTGTAAGCTGAGCAAGGTAAGGACCACAAGGATCATCGAGATATGCAAGGAAGGGACTCCCATTTTGATTGATCAATATCTTTTGCAGAGTTGCTCTTCCTTTGGGAAGTCATATTTATGGGCCTTCAATCCTCTTCTCCGAGATATTAAATTAGAAGACCGATTGTTGCATACGTAAAGCTGTAAAGATACATTTTGAAAGCCATTTTCGGAGATAATTATTCTTCACAAGAGATTATGTTTAAAAAAAAAACCCCACAAATGTTGTTAACAGTTATTTGTCTATTTCGGCCCTAAGAAAAATAAAACCATATTTTTAGTTGATTCAATTTGTTCTTGTCGTCACTACCGTATTCGGTCGATGGGATCTTAACCCGTAGTTGATTCTTTTCTTTTCGTCAAAAAGCTATCCCAAAAGTTGACACCTTAACTGATCATATGACTTTCACTTGGCCACGATCTAAGTATTATATATATAGATGGCTTCAGCAAATTAGAAGAACGACAAATTAATTAAGGCGGGCGGAAGCCCAGCTCCCCAACCAAACAAGATGGTGACAACAGTAGCAGACTTTTATTAGATGTGCTTTCCCAACAAATATGCCTAAAACATCTCAACAGCAAAGGATCAATAAACAGGAAAAAAAGAAGAAAAAACAGGAAAGAGTTTTTGTCGTATACATCATTTTAAGGACCGAAGTACTCCAGCTCAAGATTCCTATCGAATTTTGTAAGAGATATGTACAATAAATTAGTTTTGTACATCCATCTTGACGAATTAGGCAAGCTGCATATTGAAAAGTAAACTGGAAAGAAATTATTATATAGTTTACTTTGATTTTCTGAATTGTTTATTTCTTGGGTGGTTTAAGAGAGTGTGAACTTAATAAATTCTACATTTTTTTAATATGTTAAAGAAGAATAACCTAGAGATTCTAACACAAGGTTTACTTCAATAAACGAGGTTACAGATAGATAATCTAGAGTACATCTCAAATATTAAAAGTATATCATGCAACGGTCTGTGTCTTATTTGAGTAAAGTACTTGTTTAGAAAAAAAAAATTGAGTAAAGTACTTCACATGCATTCGTCCTTATCCAGCAGTTAAATTAGCGCTGCTGAAATTGGCAAGAGTGGTTCAGGACAAGCCACGACACCGAAAGGTGACTCCGTCGCCTTAGTCCTTGGACATGTTACTGTCTACGCGGTTCAAACGCGCATTCTAGTCGTGCCGCGTTCTTCGGTTAATGCAGCGAGGGCCTACCTGTCAGGCTCCGAATCCGAAACAAAGGGTTTCTACTGCCATGTGTTATTGGAAAGACGACTCTGAAGAAAAGAAAAAAGGTTATTGGAAAGACGGGTCAAAACACTCTTTGGGCAAAATGTAGTCGTGATTTTAAAAAAGCTTTAAAGTTTGCTTTTGATTGAGTTGTTCCAAAGTCTTTACAAGAAAGGAAGGGAATAAACAAACTTCAAGGGATAGTGATTGAAGTCGTCCTAACTCCTACGTTGGTACTTGGTAGCAACCTTCAAATTTTGGTGGAAAATGTTTGGGCCCAAAGCCCAACAACAATCAAGTTGATTTGTTTCCCTACAACAATTTTCCACCCAAGTTTTTAAACCCATCACATGTTCCGCTACAGAATGCCGAAACCCCTAGCGCACCCATTTCGATACCAATAACCTACAGGAACCTCAACACAAGTATTACCCGAAACCTAATAAAGCCTTCTTTACTAGGCCTCCTCTTGCCCAAAAACGCAGCCCGTACTAGCAAAACCCACCAATTCTCACAACTCTAGCCTTAAACTAATCCCAACCGGCTCAACATCGTTGATAGGTCTTATAACATCAGTAGCTTTTTATTCTGAGAAGCAGTACTATGAAGCATTAATGGTTAAATCACATAAATTAAAGATGCATGGCACTAACATGGTAATCACTACGTCGGTTCGGTGATCGGTTGGAAAAATTAAGGGACTGGTTGGGGGTGAAAATCGAACTGAAGGGGTGGATTTTCACCCCAACTCTCTAGGGAAGGTGAATAAAAGCTAGCAGGTTACTCTGGTATGTACAGTGGTCCTCGGTAGCCAAATTGCATAGCTAGAGTTACTTTAAGAGGAAAAGGGTATTAGTTAGAACACCCATACAAATCAATGCTAAAGAAATGCCCTTCGCTGTAACGACCCAAGGACAAGCACTAGTCATATCTGTGTTTTGACTTCAAAATGACTAGTCAAGGTTGCTATTGAAACCCCTTGGGTCATTATAAAACTCAGTTCAACCTACTAAGGTCCCAATGTGGGACTTGACCATTATAGAACTCATCTCTCATTCATTCTCTTCTCCCACTCCATGTGGAATTCGGCGTATCACAATCTCTCATCCTTAAATCTTTGACGTCCTCGTCAAAGCCCACCAAGCCACGTTGGTGGTTACTAGGACCGTTCTGATATCATTCGTTCAAAATGACTAGTCAAGGTTGCTATTGAAGCCCCTTGGGTCATTATAAAACTCAGTTCAACCTACTAAGGTCCCAATGTGGGACTTGACCATTATAGAACTCATCTCTCATTCATTCTCTTCTCCCACTCCATGTGGAATTCGGCGTATCACAATCTCTCATCCTTAAATCTTTGACGTCCTCGTCAAAGCCCACCAAGCCACGTTGGTGGTTACTAGGACCGTTCTGATATCATTTGTAACAGCCCAAGGGCAAGCACTGGCCACATCTGTGCTTTGACTTCAAAATGACTAGTCAATGTTGCTTTTGAAGCCCCTTTGGTTATTGTAAATCTCAGTTCAACCTAGTAAGGTCCCAATATGGGACTTGACTCTTATAGAACTCATATATTATTCATTCTCCTCTCCCACTCCATGTGGGATTCGGGGTATCACATTCGCACTTCATGGTTAATATTCCAACCTTCAGTTGTAAACATCCTTCGTTGGATGATCTAGCTAGCGGGATTTAGATAAAGGACTAAGGTGGAGACGTATTTGCAAACCAAAGTTTTGGAAAAGGCCAAAATTTTGATTTATGAGAGTTGACGAAAAAGTGGAGAGATGAGAGATTATTTATATTTATATTATTATTATTATTATTTTGACCAAAATTTTGGTTTTCAAACACCACTAGGTTGTGAATAGTTTAAGTCACATAATCAGTTAATCTTGGATGACCAATGAAAAAAAAATAGTGGGAGGCCTCGATCAAAATCTAGTGTCAATCTATATATATATATGGAGATCTCCATGAACCTCAAAGGTTGACACCTTAATAATTCGTTTGAGATCCTATAAATGGATGAGATCAATAAGGCCTTTGGTGAGTTACACGGCTAAGCCAAGTAACATTTAGTAAACTGAAGTTTAACCTTTGAAAGAAAATTACTAAAAGCATGAGAATTGTAAGAAAAATCCTGAGATCACCCGTAGTTTCAATCTAAGACCATCGTGAAGAAAGAGTAATTGAAATATTGGGAGCTTTCAATATATAAAAGACTTGGTTGGATCATTATGGATATGATATCAGCGTATATTCTACAAAGCTAAAAAGATTGAGAATTACATCAGGTAGAAGATGAAGAATCTGAAGTAAATTACTCAGATTCTTAAAATGACAAAGTGAATCTAACGTCGTTAAAGCAAACAACAGTGCATCACTATCTTTGCCTAAAAACTTTAGGAAGGGTACAAGGAGGATGTGGTCAGCCGTGGATGCACGACTGTAACTTGTAGGATAAGAATATCTCAGGTGGACAATATTTGAGTCCCACATTGCTAAAACAATGTGGGCTATTGTAATCAGGGGCTTATAAATAAAACCTTCATTGTCATATCATCTTTACACCTGTGAGTACACAAGTCTACCATATGGGCAACTTGTGTCTCTCTTATCTCTCCTCTGTCTCTCTTAGTCTAAATCATTTTCTCTTTTATTTTCATTTTTACATGGTATTGAAGCCATTCCGATCCTATGGCCTAGCTCGACTCAGTTTCGGCCTAGTTCAAGCCCTGTCCAGTCCGACCTAGTTTTGTTCTTTTGTTTATCTTCTCTCTGGCTTTCCTGCACCCTGACCATCATTACTCTGGGGGAGTATTAGAGTAAAGCAATGTGAGCTATTGGAATCGGAGTCTTATAAATAAAATCTCACATAGGGTCTTCCCATAGTGGATGTAGGTCTATAAACCGAACCGATTAAATCTTGAGTCTCTCTTATATCTACTCTCTCTTTTATTCTGAACAAGGGTGTTAAGACCCGAAACTAAAGGAACCAAACCTAAAAGGGGATTGAATAGGTTCTTTAAAAATCTTGCACAACTTTTAAAGAGAAATGTGAGAAAGCGCAATTATATTCAATCCAAAATGTAAACCTGATTTAAACAAATATTAATCATATCAGAAACACAATATCACAATTAAATCTATCAGGTCTAAGTTACCTCAATCTCTTATGGGATTTACAAACAAAAATCAAAACAGTTTATCTTTTAATCACATAATATTTCAGCAAACTTCTATCAAACTACTATAGATATCAGATTATTTATTATAAATTGTTCACATCAATATCTTTCAAAATTAGATATAGTTAATCGTTACTCAACTTCTACCAAACATTTGTCCTTCTATATTTCAAGTATAAGTTCTCCAAATCTTCAATATTTTTCAAACTCAACACACAAACCAAGAAGGATAAGAACTTATCAAGAAAATGAAAGAAACTCAAAGTAAACTAAGAAAAACAATCACACAGGTTTTAATGCACAGATTATCGACGAAGATAAAAACTCACTTGAATAACTTCTTCAAGAGATAAAAATTATACAGATCCTTAGGTCGGCTAACTTGAATCTTATTATCTTGAATTTGGTTTTAAGGTGATCTTGAGATTACACTATCCTAGTTAATCTACACAATCTTATACCTTACTCAAGTGAACTCAAAGTAAACTAATAAAAACAATCACACAGGTTTCAATACATAGATTGGTGACAAAGATAAAACTCACTTGAAGAACTTTTTCAAGAGATAAAAACTTTGCGGGCCCTTAGGCCGGCTAACTCGAATCTTACTATCTCGAATTCTGTTAGAAGGTGATCTTGAGATTACACTATCCCAATTAATCTACACAACTTGATACCCTTACTCAAGTGAACTCACTTGAATCTGCAATTTTTTTATAGGCAACAGGTGGAGCAGGACGTAGTTTGCAGATGTGGGGGGATTCGACCCCCAGATCTAACCCTCCCCAAAGGGAGGAGGTGCCAGCTGAGGTAAAGCTCATTGGCCACTTGAATCTGCAACTTGCATGGTCATGGAACTCTATATCCATTAGAAATTGGTTCTTCACCGACCTTGAATCCAATGTTGATTCTTCAGCATAACCATTATGCTATCAACACCTTGATCTTGAAATTCGGCCTTTAGTTCTCCATAACGCAGGAATATATATTCTTCACACAATCTTGTGAATATCAGCGGGTGATCAGTAAACCAAGATAATCTGCTTAATCAAAGACACACGGCGGACCAGATCATCTTCAATCTCTCAAAAAACTAAGAACCAATAATGGGAGATTCTTGAAAGAAACAGTTATCTGAAAAATCTGGAAACTTGGGATTAAAATGAGATCTTGAGATTTATAGAAAAAAGCTTATAGAAGGTATATTATATGTGTATAGGGTAGAAGCTATCTCGAATGTCCTTGAAAATAGCCTCATAAAAGCTATTCGGTTCAGCATAACAGAAAGTCAGTTATTTATGTTGCCCAGTAAACTTCACACGTACTCCAAGCTGACCTCGAGCCTTCTATACACATGTTCCAGAATACTTCATGATTCCAACATCTAGTTCACAACCATGATTTCTTCAAAGTCTTATTATCTTTCGATCCTCAAGAATGTTGTAATCCTTATATAAATATATATAGTGCACGAATAATGCCAATCAATCAACATTTTCTCTTTTATTTTATTTTAACGGCAACGACTTACTTATGAGTACCTATGACAAGTACTGCTCATGGGTACTGTCAAAGAATCCTACCTCGTAAAACATGCCAAATCAATATCTCAGACTGACATTGTCCAACTCTCCAGTTTCGAATAATATATACAGAAGGTTCTATTTTTCTTTACTTCTTTTCTGTGTCATTGAGGGTAAAATGATAAATACACTCTTATGCCGCAAAAAGGACTCAATCGTATGGATATGTAAAATAGAGGATTTCCAATCCTAGCAGGAAAAGGAGGGACGCCATTCCTATTATTTATAGGCTTCCAATCTCCTCTAAACAGAAGTCCGTTCTTCTATCTTTCGCAGAATTCACCTGGGTCTCTTACTCACCTTCGCGTCTAGGGCATGATGTCTTTATTTAAGATGATTCCATTGGTCAATCGTCTTGTTCAATATCGTCCGGACCCTAGAAAGAGTGAGAAAATCAGTTGACTGTCTCACGTAGTACTAGATAGATACTTGACTTCCTTCAGAGAAATACATTCCCTAGAAAATGACTGACTCTTATGGTTCGCTACTGACTTTCTTAACGTTTTTATTCTTAGTTGTCTTAGCACTCATTAACTCACACCAAATTCCCTCTCTCTAATAAAATTACACGCTCTTAAGGTAAGATCTCCAAAATTTATCTCAGAAATTTCTACTACAAAGTCGAATTCGAGATTTCTTGGTGTGATTTTTCGGAATCTTTGAGGCTTGGGTAGTTGAAGGGCATCTTCGTTAGGAATTGGGTAGTATTTACAATAAATTCTATAAAACATTTTGAGAATTAATATGAGAAAGCCCAAATTTCACATGCTCTGTCACTTCGAGTTGTACTAATTGGCCGCCAAATGGAAATCAATCTTTCCGATATTTAAATACAATGTCGCCATGAGTCCGTGTGAGGTTCGCGCATCTATCCTATATTCTGCAAAGGTTACGAACTTTTGGTGTCTGAACCACTTCTCATCTCTAAATATCAATCTCTTTCATGACTTCTATTGTAAATTTATATCTTAATTCCATACACGATCTCCATATTTTGTAGTAGAATTGATTGAATAACTCAATCCCTGTTGAAGCGTCCACTCGAATCCCTCTCCTCGACACTAGTTGATCTCCTTCACTAAGGATGAATCACCACCACCCTTGAAGTTATGATACCATGTAGAGAAATACAATACCCAAAATATCTGGAACAATCGATTCTCAAATAGTGTAACAAAGTCATACTAGCCCAGGGACTCAACCAAAATATATAGAAGAGATTAAACTAAAAGAAGAAACACACTTCTTATTAATTAAAAAAGAAATTACACAACTTAAATAGAATCACACTTACAAATTATGGAGATAGTTGGAGACAATACTAGGAACACTCTCCCTTTTGTGGGTTTAGGTGGGATGTGATGGAATGAATGATTTGAGAGGTAGGATAGGGTATATATAGGATTTGGGAAAATGTTCTAAATAATTCTCATGTAATTCCAACAAGATATATGAAACTTTTCATATGACCAAGGAGGAATTACTAATTTTGACAAGAAGAAGAGATGAATGTGCATGGGACGATGAAGGCAAAAGAGAGTGACCTGATTTATCCAACATTAGTAAATGGGTCAACACACAAATACATAATCGCATCACTATAGGACTCAAAAATAACATAAAGAAAACGCTAGAATACACTTTAAATTTAATACTCCAATGCAGCAACGAGAGCAATGATGATTTGTGTTTTCCTACACAATTGGTTGAATCTTCATTGACTTGCTAAACCAAAACACGGGAATAGTACTTTATGAATAAAAGAACAAGTGTACTTGGACTAATATGCTAGACGGTCATCTGTCGAGGCGTCGAGCTATTGACCGTAACACTATGCGACAAACTTGAAGGTGGAGGAATAGCTGGAAGAATTGCTGGTGCTGGCGTTGTTGCGGCCTCGGTTGGGATGCGGTAAAATCGGTACAATTCATACCTGATTCGACAGCTAGGAAAAAACATTCTCGCCCCTTGGAGTCCACTACAACACTCTGGCAGGCCGGCTACCGCTTCCTGAATGCACATGCTGCAATCAGAGCTGGATATACCAGGTGTGCACTGCTCAAGGTTGTACACTGTTTGATTTGCCGTAAATTTCACTTCCTTGGTGGCAAATTTTTTATAATCACCACGATCATGTGTAACCTGGCTTAGCATGTCAGTCATCAGGGCCTTCAAGAACGTGTTCAAGCGGTTTGGATCAGCCATATTGTGTCTACTAGGCACGTACACACTGGGGTCGGTGCTCACGGTGGAGAAGAAAGATTGCTCGGAGTAGCATAACGTGCACTCTTCATAATGGATAATGGCCTCTCTTTCTCCGGGACAGTACAAAGTAGACGCACCTCGTGCTGCAGCGCTGACGCAGTCTTGGCAGTCTGTGGCGACGAGGTCGCCACGACAGTAGAAAAGGCCGTAGACAGTGTCATCCATGTTTTTGCCTACGGTGGTATTGTAGAAACCATTTTCAAGTGTGGCGTTGGAGGAAAGGATAGAGAGAAGATGGTGGAGACTAGATTGGAAGGTACTATTGGGAGTGAAAGTGGTTCCGTTTGAGCAGAAACTATAGATGTAAGTAGCGGCACCAGCTTCTCTCTGTAAGCTGAGCAAGGTAAGGACCACAAGGATCATCGAGATATGCAAGGAAGGGACTCCCATTTTGATTGATCAATATATTTTGCAGACTTGCTCTTCCTTTGAGAAGTCATATTTATGGACCTTCAATCCTCTTCTCCGAGATCTTAAATTAACAGACCAATTATTGCATACGTAAAGCTGTAAAGATAAATTTTGAAAGCCATTTTCGGAGATAATTATTCTTCACAAGAGCTTATGTTTAAAAAAAAAAACCCACAAATGTTGTTAAAAGTTATTTGTCTATTTCGGCCCTACGAAAAATAAAACCATATTTTTAGTTGATTCAATTCGATCGTTCTTGTCGTCACTACTGTATTCGGTCGATGGGATCTTAACCTGTAGTTGATTCTTTTCTTTTCGTCAAAAAGCTACCCCAAAAGTTGACACATCCTCCTTAACTGATCATATGACTTTCACTTGGCCACGATCTAAGTATTATAGATATAGTTGGCTTCAGCAAATTAGAAGAGGGACAAATTAAGGCGCGCGGAAGCCCAGCACCCCAGCCATACAAGATGGTGACAAGTTGACAACAATGGCAGACTTTTATTAGATGTGCTTTCCCAACAAATATGCCTAAAACATCTCAACGGCAAAGGATGAATAAACAGGAAAAAGAAAGAAAAAAAGTAAAGGGTTCTTGTCGTATACATCATTTTAAGGACCGAAGTACTTCAGCTCAAGATTCGTATCGAATTTTGTAAGAGATATGTACAATAAATTAATTTTGTACATCCATCTTGACGAATTAGGCAAGCTGCATGTTGGATACCATATATATATGTCGACGTTTACATCTGGGATCTGTTTTTTGGTGTTTGGAGAGCTTCCCTAGCTAGCTAGGTCTTTAATTTGGTGAAAAGATACAAGAGTTTTCGACGGATTTATATTCACGGACTATCTCCTGATCTTATTCGGTATTAATAATTACTAGCTAGCTACAACGTCGTTACGATGATCACGAAGAATCAAAACATAAGTAACTTTTCCGAGAGAATATATTTCCAAAAATTTATCTTTCCAAAATCTTCTCTAGGACCCTATTAATTACTTTCACAAACACAAACACAAAAACAAAAAACAAAAACAAAAATACATCTCCAAAAAAAATTTCATCATTACAATAGATTAAAAATATATATATATTCTTAATGATAACGAAACTGAATTAGCCCGGCCCAAAAACAAGTTCGTCATACAAACAACCCAACAACGGTGGAAAACCCATACTAGCCCAAAGCCCAAAAGAGATGAGGCCATTCCACGAAGGACGTCGGTTATAACCAACCGCACACAAGATGTGTGAGATGGACGCTCTACACAGCACAATAGAAACGAGGGATCAAACCCTAAGAAAATGAGAAACATGAGGACGTGAATGAGAGGCTATAAAAGCATAGTACAAAGAAGAAAAAAGGTAATTGATAAGTTGAATAGTGAGAGTATTACTAAGAGATACTAACTTAACCATCAAAGGTGATAGATAAATGATTAGCCAAGGTGAAAAAAATCTTATTTTTTATGAAAATCTTTCAATTTGGAGTGCACGAGGCATTACAACACACATACAAATCATTGCTGACGAAATGCCCTTAGCACATGAAGGCTAATATTCCAACTTCTAATTGTAAACACCCTTCATTGAATGATCTAGGTAGGGGATTCAGATAAAGTACTCAGGCCGACCCTGTTTGCAATTCAAAATTTTGGGAAAGGCTAAACTTTTAGTTTACGAGAGTTAAAGAAAAAGTGAAGAGGGATATTATTTGAGTGAATTTTTTTGTGTATTGTAATGAAAATAGATTATTTGGTAGGGAAGAGAGATTATTTTATAGTTATTTTATTATTATTTTCTTGACCAAAATTTGAGTTTGCAAATACCACTAAGTTGATGAACAGTTGAAGTCTCATGATCAATTAATGTTGAATGACCAATTGTGGGACACAATTTAGACCCTACAATTACCTAGAAGGGGTTGAATAGGAATTTAAAAAATTTCCGACAAACCTAACACACCTAAATGCGGAAATTCCAAGTCAAATCTTCACATGAACACTAAAGTGAACACAAACAGATCTGAATGATGTCAATCGACTCTAAACACACTCAATTAATACACACTTTGATCAATTTAAGAAGTCTTAAGATCAAATTGGTTTTTCCTCAAACACTTGATGTGCAATTAAGGGTCCGTTTGCAATGTAAAATTTCACAAAATTTTACACTCTCTCACAATAAAATATTACAATATAATATCTCTCTCTCTTCCATCAAATCATAACTTTTCACTACAAAAATATAAAAAATTATCTCTCTCTTCACTTTTTCACTAAACTCAATACCTAAAATTTTAACAACACTAAAATTTTTCAACACAAACCCACCCTAAATCTTTATCAATTCATTTAAAGCAAGAATCATATGCAAGCAACCAAAATTCAAAATTATCTAAAGCTAATCAATGAATCAAACAAATATGAGAGGAAAAAACACATAACAATCATACAAACACAAGAAACACAAGAGATTGTTTACAAAGTGAAAAACCTTATAAGGAACTCCTTCAATAGGGAAAAATCACTCCGAGCGCCATGCCACTTAACCAATCTACTAGAGAATCAACGCTTACAATTCATTGACTTGAATATGGTAAAACCTTTGCTAAACTTACAATACCCGAAACTCAAATCTTTTATTCTGTGGATTATAACCAAAGCAAACTTGCTTCAATGTCGATTGAAACTCCAATCCTTCAAAACATTAGAGCTCTAATGTCCCATTGCTACAATAGGATTTTCTTGTATTAGAGCTTCAATCTTCAATCGTTGATTCTTTAAATCTTCAAAATCATTGTGAACATTTGCTTCAAACTCTCTCCGAGAAGTGTTCTCAACGTTTTTGGTAGTTTCTATGTGTTTCTCGTCAAAGTTTGTATCTCCATCAACTAAAAAACCACTTTTATATAATTGGATAAATGTCAACTGCAAGTTACTTGTTTTTTTACCGTGTCGGAGCTTGAGCCTCTGGCTCCAAAATACAACATAATTTCCTTAGGCTCATCTTAAGCTAACTCAAACCAAACTGAAACCACTTTAACTACTTTGTGACTTTTGGAATTCTTCACTTCGTTTATCCTTTCTAATTAAGTGTCTTCTCTCAATCAAACTCAACCAAGACAACGTTTCTTTACATAACACTTGATACGGAACAAGGTGAACAATGTACATTAGGAACTGTGTGACACGGTTTAGACCCTAAACTTACATAGAGGGGGTGAATTGTAAGTTACAAATTTCAGCATAATCTATTTCACTCTTATGCGGAAAACCTTATACAAATCTTAGTATAAAGAATATATTGGATCTGTCCAGATCTGGAAAATATCATATAGTCCTATTAATGACAGAAATTCAATATATATAATGAATTTAAACACTTCTAAGATTACTTAGATAATATCACAAACACTTGGAGTGCAGAAAATCTTTGATCTAATCTTTTAAACCAAGATGCATAACCAATTTACCAAGATTCAAATTTATATTATGCTAATCAATTACCAAGCAAATATAAAAGGAAGTGAAACGCAAACAATCACACAAAGACAGAAGATTGTTTGCGAAGTGGAAAACCCTTTGAAAGAACTCCTTCAAAAGGGAAAAACCACTCCGGGCTCACCGCTGGTTAACTAATCCACTAAATGAGAGATACACTTACAGTCGGTGACTTTGTTTACCACAAAACCTTTGCTACTTAACAAATCCCAAAAGAAGCAATTCGAACGATACACTCGAACCCGCACCAAGCGGTAGAATCCAAAACCTTTGAATCTCTCTCTCACTTCAATGAATCTTGATCAAGCAAACTCGCTTCAGGACGATTGGAACTCCAATCGACAAACACCGGAACTCCGATGTTTACCCACTGCCACAATGGAGTTTTCTTGGTAATGATTAGTTTCTTCAACGACACTTGATGGAGGACTACCAAAATCTTGACTCTTCAAGTCTTCACGAACAACCTCCTCTCGAATCTTCACCAATCTCTCTCTAGAAGCCTTCGAACTGTTTCAGATCACTTTCTCCTCTAATTTCATCGAAGTTTGTATGTCTAGCATTTCAAAATGCCTTTTTAAATGATTGGGTAAGTCCACGCGGAATTCAGTTATTATTTCTCCCGTATTTGGGCTTGAGCCTCAAGCTAGCTTCAAATTACAACGTGAATTCTTCAAGCTAGCCCAACCAGCACTTAACCATTTTAACAATTTTATAACTTCCAGATTTCTTTACAAACGAATTCTTTCATCCGTTAACCACTTTATCAACTTCCAAATTTCTTCACAACTAGACTATTTCATCTGTAACACACTTTAACAACTTCCAGATTTCTTCACAACTGAATTCTTTCATCTGAAACACATTTACTTGATCATTCACATCCAAGACACGTTTCTTTACAACATATATGTCACGGAATAAAGCCAACATCTAGCTTTAGGAATTACAAGAACTAACACCAATGAAAAAGAAAAAGTGGTAGGCCTCGGTCTGAATCTAGTTTCAGTCAATGCTATATATGGAGATCTCCATGAACCTCAAAGGTTGACACCATAATAATTAGTTTAAGACCCTGAGAATGGATGAAAATAAGGCTTTTGGTGAGTTACATGGCTAAGCCAAGTAACATAAACTAAACTCAAGTTTAAGCTTTGAGAGAAATTTACTAAAAGCAGAATTGTAAGGAAAATCCTGAGATCGCCTGTAGTTTAATTTCAAGCTAAGACCACCGGTAAGAAAGAGTGATTGAAATATTGAGCCTTTCAATATATGAAAAACTTGGTCGGATCGTACAAAGCTAAAAAGAGAATTGCATCAAGTAGAAGATGAAAGAATCTGAAGCGGATTACTCAGATTCTTAAAATGACAAGTAGATCCAACGTTAAAGCAAACTACAAAACATCACTATATATCTTAGCCTAAAAGTTCTAGGAAATCATATAAAGCAAAGTCCAAGGATACAAGGAGGATGTACGGTCAGCCGTGCATGACTTAGCCTGTAGGATAAGATCTCAGGCAACGACCTACTTATGACCTATGGCAAGTACTGCTCATGATCTGGGTCCTGTCAAAGAAGCCTATGTCGCAAAACTTACCAAATGATCAAGATCTCAGACCGACATTGTCCATTAACTCTCCAATTTTGAATACTCTATAAAGAAGGCACTATTTTTCTTTCCTTTTTTTTCTGTGTCATCGAGGCAAAACGATTGATACTCTATTCCTTCTCTTATGAGAAGTCCTATCATCGGCCGTTATGCCGCAAAAGAAGTTTTTATTCCTAGTTGTCTTTGCGCGCAATTCACGCCAACTTCTCTCACTCTCTCATGAAATTACACGCTCGAGGTAAGATCTCCTAAATTTATCTCCCAAATTTCTACTAATTCGAAAGATTTCTTGGGGTGATTTTTCAGAATCTTTGAGGCTTGGGTAGTTGACGGGTATCGTCATTAGGAATCGGGTAGTATTTACAATAAATTCTATAAACATTTGTGGAGAATTAATATAAAGAAAAACCAAATTTCACATGCTCTGTCACTTGGAGTTGTGCTTGTCCAATGGTTATATACCATGTAGCAATGCCCATGGGAGGTTCGTCTATCCTATTCTGCAAAGGTTACGAGCTTTTGGTGTCTGAACCACTTCACATCTCTAATTAAATACCAGTCTCTTGCATGACCTATACGGTAAATCTATATATAGCTTCCACCCACATAAGAATAAGCTATCAAATTTCTACTATTTTATCTTAGCTAGCTATATATAGTGACATAATAGTACTAGTCACATATGGGGAAACGGATTCAGTTCAGACCATACGGGTCCATACGCGTCCAGACCCACTGTCTAGATTGAATCCGAACGAAATGGACGACGGGGAGGCCGCTATGTCATTTAATGAGGCCTTCCTGTTGCCGCACTCGGGAGATTGACTCCGAGCTTGGGCGCTCGGGAAGATTGCCTCACCGTCTTCCATTTCGTTCAGATTCAATCCAGACCGTTGGTCTGGATGCGTCTGGACCCGTACGGTCTGGACTGAATCCGAATCCCACATATGGTCCCAAGTCCCAATAACATGGCGAATCACCGCAGGATCACAAAAACTGCAAGTAATCTCAGACACGGAAAATAAAAATTGCAACTGATCCCATACCTTAATACACATGATCTGGCTGATAGAACTTCTGCTCCTTGCCTTCCATATCAACATATGTTTTGCATGACTGCCCCGGCCTGATTCAGACAATTTGTGCATTCTACCGCGGACAAACTAAATCAGAAGAACACTGCACAAGTGGTTATATGAAGTCCCAATTATATCGCTGGAGTAGAAGGTTGACAGAAAAGAACATATATAGAGATGCTTTCCATAATACGGAATAAAGAGTCTTATATGAGCATTGCAGGCAACGAAGTCCGTACCGTACCCATTGCCTTCTTCCTACTGAGACAAATTAATTTGTAAGGGCTTGTGAGGTAATCGTTGCCACAACAGCTGAGGCAGTAGTCTGGTTTCAAGTCTCCTATACCAAATGTCAAAGCATATAGCTTCGTTGGCCGGTTGTCCATGTGGTACTGTTGAGAGGGATGGAGGTCAAGTGGCCTTTTAGGATTGCCATGCGGTGCTATTGCTGCGTGTAGTTATCACAATCTGAGCAGTTGTGGAACAAAATGTACGGTTGAGCAAGAGTTTGGGTAAATGGTTTATAAAAATGGAATAAATAAATGGATCAAAGGAATTAATTAAGCGTGCATACGAAACCGCGCGTTACCATTGCACTCTGCCTTGTTAAAGCGGAAGATTGTCATGATCGATCGAGGAGCTTTTATGTTGCTACCTTTTATGGTGAAAAAGATTTGATGAGCTACAGCGCTGGGACTGATTGGAATTTGCAGACCTGCAAAGCTTCTATCTTCAAGCATAGGAACTCCATTATATTCATAAATCTACTTAGCAAGGCCAGCCTTAAATTTTTAATTCGATGAAAAGAGATGCATTGTGTTGCCAAAACTGATTACTCTCGTGTATGGCAGACTGGCAGGCTTGGCTCCACTAGTACCCCTTGATAGACAACCTATTCAAGTTTTTTTTTTCTACGCCATAACCTATTCTAGTTATTTAACTGGCCGTCTTGAGACGATTGACCCAACAGGTTGCTGTAACTTGTAAGGTTACTTTCCTATGCGTAACAACTAGGACGAAAATTTTGCTTTTGGCCTAAAAAGCTACATAAAATTAAAAAGTCCTCCAATTATATAAGATTGTTACTATTTAATGTAAGAGAACATAATTCAAATAATAAAATCTTATTCTTCATATAAGCTTAAGCTTTTGGGATGAGTGGTAGATTCACATAGTATCAGAGCCAAGGTCCTGAGTTCGAGACCTGACTTTGTACTCTATCCCAATTTCAATTAAATATTACATGTGTTGGGCCTCCCAATTAAAGGAGAGTTCGGCCCACATGTGAGATGAAGTGTTACAGAATATAATTCAAATAATAAAATCTCTCTCCTCCTATCAGTTTAAGCTTTTGGGATAAGCGGTAGATTCACATTCAAGAGTACTGCCTAGTCAAATGCTTACAAACTAGCTAGAAGAAAACACAAAAAGCCTCCTGACAAAGTCGTGTACGATTAAACATGTTATATGAGCTGGGTCATACGTACGTACGGCGAAACTTTGCCTAACCTTTTCTAATCATGGGAAGAGGCAACAATATTGTGTAATTCTAGATCGATTTCAAAAGGTATTGAAGAACTAGCAGTTTTGACTACCAAGGAGTCAAGGAAGAATAAATTATACATAAGAATATTATAAGGTCCCTCTTTCATGAACAATATTTACTTAGGCCGGTCATCAGTTTCTTTTGCAGATGGAACCAGGTAAAATACATGCTTTGTTTATATTGCTTAAAATTTATAATTTTAAAGCTTTTCCAATTTGCTTACGTCTTTAATTTGGAGGATCCAATCAAGGTCAATTTTCCATGCCGGACTCGAAATGGGCGTCAGATCAAATCTACATTCTACACTCGACCGACGCTAGCTGCAGGCTCATTATAATTTGTTTGACTTACCTCTTCACCACTCTGTTAGCCACTATATATATATCCCACCCGCGACTTGCGCCCTTGAAAGCATGAACAATTAATTCTACACCCTACTTAGAAAATCTCCCTTTCAGTATACAAATAATATTTAGCAACAATACGACGTAACAATTCATAAGCTTCATGAATTACCGATTAAATGACCACTTTGTGCTATTCAAGATGCTAGCTGGAGGCGGTTGTCTAAGGCCCCCAAAATAGGGAGACCCCCAATTAACAAAATTCTTTAATAGGTATATTTAAAAAATAAATAATAAGGCTTCAAGAATTTAACGTTAAAACTATTTGTATAGAATTTTAGTTAATTAGTTTTTATTCTATAAAAAGACCTATTAAATCTCCTTAATAAAAGGAACCATTAACTCTTCAATTAGGCCTATTAAATCTCCTTGATTGAAGTAACCATTAACTCTTCACCTTTTTATAAAATCTCTTGCATGATCAACCATATAACGTCTATATATTTAAAAGATATTAATTTCAAATTGATTGAAACGAAATTAAATGAAATCAATATCCTATAAAATCTCCTTAAAATTGGGTTGACAATTGATTCGAGAAATCCTATAAAATCTCACACCCAATTAATTTAGTTTTTTTACCCTTACTTGACAAACAAAAATAATCTCACACCTAATTCATTTAAAATCTCACACCTAATCTATTTAATATTTTTACAGTTGTACACATTAATTAACAACTAAAAATCTAACTTTAAAAAGACTTAATCTATTAACCATTTCACAACACGTGAGATTTCAATTGCTTGTTAAGTACAAAAACTACTTAAAAATCCTCTCAAGTTCAACCATCTTATTTTGTCTCCTCAATTATTGGTGCTTCCCAACTCTAATCTTTGGCATCAAGATCACTAGTGGTCCCTAAAGTTCAGGTGCTATTATTCTAAACTTTTTATTAAGTAGTCTTATTTTTTGCAGTTATAATTATTTGTATTTTTATTATAAGTTTGTGCTTGTGATTAGTTTAGATTTCATTATCTGTTTAAATATAATTTTGAGATATTATGTCTAATAGAAAATATGAATCTGGTTATAAAAAGTTAAAAAAGAAACGAAAAAATTGAAAAACTGATTCAATCTCAAAAAGGAGCACTTGATAAATTTGTAATTAATCAACCAAATAATACTTCAAGTTGTAATCAAATACTAACAAATGAAAAATCCCTCCCTATAGAATTGGAAGACAACTTTGAAATATCAAATAAAAATGACACTACATCAACACCTTGGAAGAAACAAATAAAAATGACACTAATTTTTTATTTATAATTTTTTTAAAATATATTATTTTATAAGGCCTCATTTTGAAGTTTCGCTTAAGGCCCCAGTTACCCTAGAGCCGCCCCTGTCAAGATGTCATTTTCCAGACCCCAAAGGAAAGTACTCATGGATGCTACAGTAACATATATACTAGCTAAAAACGGCCTAGTCGAAATTTATATACGAAGTTCATTACATCCTGAAAACGGAAGCTTTACGTATGTGAAAGGTGATCAGAACCCTGCCAGACGGAGCAACATTTATTATTTTGTGTCTGCAAAGATATATAAAGGGCCAAAGTTTCTTGGGTTTTTGAAAGGGCAAATCTATTTTCATATCAATGTGAAAGGTTATAAATGGGGTGTAACCAACAGGCATGGTTTTATTCTTGGAGTTCGGATGGAATCTGAACTCCTCCGGTCCGACCATCCGACGGTCGGGATTGGCTGACATGTGGGTCCCAGGCGGGACCCACACCTACCCGAACAGTAGGTGTAGGCCAATTCCGACCGTTGGACGGCAGGATGGTATTGAGTTCGGATGGCATCCGAACTCTTATTGTTGTATCCTCTCTTCCCAGAGAGATCATTGTCTGTGAACTTGGTTGACTGATTACTAATAAAATGTTCCGTGTTCGTGAAAAAAAAAAAAGTATACTATAGTGTCCCCTATCAAGGCCATGCGTACAGCGTACGTTAACTGTTGGGTACATGATTCTATGCTCTCACATGTTAGGCGGTGCCAAAGAGTCGAAAAACAGAGAGTAAAACAAAACAAAATGGTGAATAACTAATTATGTTTTGATCTTCAAATTACTCTCATCCTCTGCAGTGATAATTAATTACCTCCATCTCTTGTAAATAAACAACCATAATTTGTTATACTGCAAAACTAGAGTGGATTGTAGCGTATGGTATCTACAGTGCACCACACGCGCAGAATGAATTGTAAGGCCCTAGAGGGACTCCAAAGATTTTTTTTTTCAGATCAAGAGAAATATTTAAGCATTCCCGTTCTTCTTCTTGTGCAGCTAGCTCATGAACATACAGTTTCTAAACCTCGATGGCAACGAATTAAGCAAGCTGCATGCACGTACGCCCTGTCATGGATACCTTGACATACATGCATGTCGACGGTTTTGGGATCTGTCTCTTAGCTTCTTTATGTTTTTTGGTGGTTTCAAAGCTTCCTTTTAGGTCCTTAATTTGGTAAAAAGATCTATAAGTTTTTGACCAATTTAGATTCACCGACTATCTCCTCTTATTCAGGTATTACTCATTACAACTACGATGATCATGAAGAATCAAAACACAAATAAATTTGCAACCTCTGAAAAAATATATTTAAAAAATTTCACACAAGTTTCAGTATCAAATATTCATGGCGGGGCGGTTAATTTGTCCACCGCCCTGGGCAGCAGCGGTGGGATTTGGGGGTTAACCGTCCCCAATTTTACCGCTATCCCCTACATATTATATAACATGCAGTATAGTACGCTTGAAGATATATGCTCTTTATCTCCAACACTTCAATACAATTGGCGGCTATTGAAACTTTTGTTTATTAGATTCATGGAAGCACAAAATAAAAAAGGATTCTAAACACTGATTATTTTTTTTAAAGAGAGATATTTTTAATTTTAAAATACTTTTAATCACTTTACAATAAAGCATGTCCTTGTAGAGTACAAAAGCATTAATCATCATAATTAATAGAATGTAAACAAGCGTACGTTAATCAAACTATATATGGAAATCATAATATATAGTACTATGTCTTATTTACAAGTTTTATTGAACAATTATCGGGGATCTGGCTCGATAATATTCCCTTCTTTAACAGACCCTGCAATTGAGTTGCAGCTTGAAAATTGTTCCGACTCTTGCTGCTTTGTTGGCATCATAATATTGTTTGGCTCTATTCTTCTCGGAAGGACATTAAACGATGGCTGTTGAGGTGATGGGAGAATAATAGAGTAGCTGTTCATCATCAGGACGACTGATGCCATAGTGGGTCTATCGTCTGGGTTTTCTTGTATACATAGTAAGCCAATATGTATACATCTGATGACTTCTTCACTTGAGTAAGAGTACTCTATCAAACTTGGATCCAGCACCGCTGATGGTGTTCCATCCGTCCAATGTTTCCAAGCCTGGTAATTAAGTAGCCAAAATAGTAATAAAATCAGATTCGATCTCCGTTTCAAATAGATCATGTGATCATGACTATTGGTATAATTATTGAGAAAAAAAAGACTATCTGTATAATTAATATTTGGCTCACACTCACATAGATTCTAAGATCTTCAACATTATTCTTCTGCTGGAAGAACAAATTGTTGTTTTTGCCACTTAAAATCTCAAGAACTAGCACACCAAAGCTATAAATGTCGGACTTAACAGAAAATTGTCCATAGATTGCATATTCTGGAGCCATGTAACCGCTGCAAATTAACCCCACCAACTCAATTCATCAACAGAATTAGTAAAGGATAAAATGAAGAAGCATTAATCGAATCAAAACTAATACATTGGTTTTAGGAACTTCTTTAGATGATGATTTGTTTCGTCGGAATATAAACGATTCTTTAAACTTGGAATGATATAAAAAACATAGAATATATATAAAAGCAGAACTTACTATGTTCCGATGACCCTACTCGTGGCTCCTTGAGTTTGGTCGACTTCGAAGACTTTTGATATGCCAAAATCTGAAATTTTGGGACTCATATTCGAATCTAACAATATGTTACTCGCTTTAAGATCGCGATGTATAATTGTAAGATGAGAATCTTCATGAAGATAAAGAATTCCTCGAGCAATTCCTTGAATAATTTTATATCGTGTTGTCCAATCCAATAGTCTTTTTTTTTCAGGCTCTGTTCCTTCATAGCAATAAATATTTCAGTAACAAATTGATGAATTTAATTCAAAGAGAAACACTTGCAGCCACTCTTTGGACTAAAAAAACAAGGATAAGTTGAAGATTCAATCTTTCCCTCTCTTACCTTTCGTAAACCTATATATGCATTAATATTTGGTGAACTCTTGTCAAAAATAAACAAAACGAATGACCAAGCTCCATGGATATTATAAGACTTCAAAAATCACGTGAAAAAATCATATATATGTCTATCATGACTCATGTAGTTACTATGATGTAAGGAAGTCATTCAAATGCAATGAAAAAAAAACACCTATACCGTATAGAAAATGGTCAAGGCTTCTGTTGGACACAAATTCGTAGATGAGCATCTTTTCTTCTCCTTCCAAGCAAAATCCCAATAGCCTCACAAGGTTTCTGTGTTGAAGCTTGGCTGTTAGACAGACCTCATTCTTAAATTCCTCAACACGATCTTTGGAATTTCCGGAGAGTCTCTTCACAGCTATTTCTTGTCCATTGAAAAGTACACCCTGATAATATGTTTCAAGAAATTATTACAACAATTCACTTCCTTAGATATGTGAAGTCCCACGATCACCCTAGCTTCGGGAACATATATATATATATATAGATGTTAAAAAGCTACATTTAAAAGGGGAAAAATGAGAAAAACAAAAAAAAAATATGGGTGTTTATAAAATAAAAGGGTGAGTTAATCATTAAACTGAAGCTTTTCTATCATGTCCAACTTCCTCCCTCCAGGCGGGGCTTGGGGTGGATCCTAACGAGGTACTTACGTACGATCGAGTTGAGTCATCAAATTTAGCTTATGGATTCCATCCGTGACTCTATGATAGAGCCACTGGCCGATGATCCAGGCCTGAGTCTGGGTCAAGTTAGGGGCAGGGTTAAATAACTATGTTCTCGATTTGTTATGTTTAATCTGATTTTACTATGCTTAAAAACAAAAAGGAGAACCAAAACACTAATATTCTAATACCTTGTAAACCACACCAAATCCACCCGTACCAAGCTTGTTATTTTCCGAGAAATTGGTTGTGGCAGCTTCAATGGTAGGCAGATCAAATTGCAAGGACTCTACAAGTTTCTCTAGGGTTGAAACATCGTTCCTAGCTGCACAACCAAACATAATTTTTTTCCGGATTACACATATAACATGGGCAAAGCGTGTAGACACGAGGTAATAAAACAAAATATAAATAGGTAAACTCGTTCCGTACCATTCGGATCCCGTACTGGTTTTCTTTGTCTCCGTAGCCTCTGGAATTCTACAGCCTTCCTAATTTGTCTCCGTAGCATATAGAAGCTCACAACCGCTAACAGCAACACTGAGGCAGCAACTATAGGGACTATGATTCTTACAGAGAAGGTTTCATTTTTGCCTGATTATTCGATCAATCCGTTAGTGACATGCTAAACGATGAAGCACGACATGCATGTTATACAAAAATATCGTTTATCACTTATAGACTAGATAGTATTTTCCGTTAGGTTGGGTGCCAAACCTGGAGGCCGAGGAGGAAGAATTGTTGTTATAGTCGTACTTGGTGCTGTCGACGCGGTCGACGGAGGAGGAAGAATTGTTGTTATAGTCATACTTGGTGCTGTCGCCGCGGTCGACGTCCGGTAAAACAGGTACATTTCGTACCTAATGCTGCAGCTAGGAGATATAACTCTTGCCCCTTGGGTTCCACTGCAACACTCGGAAACGACTGCTATCGCTTCCTGAATACACATACTGCAGTCAGAGTTGGATATGTCTGGCGTGCACTGCCCCAATGTGTACAGTATTTGTGTTCCCGTAAAGTTTGCTTCTTTCGTTGCGAACTTCTTAGCACCGATAACATTTGCAACCTGCCTTTCCAAATCCCCCATCGTCGCCATTAATAACCGGCTAAAGCGATCTGGATCAGAAATATTGTGTCTACTCGGTACGTAAGTAACAGGCTTGGTTTGCACTTCGGAAAAGAAAGATTGGTCTGAGTAGCGTAACATACATTCCTCGTACCAGATCACAGCAGTTCTTTCAATGGGGCAGTACCGCTTAACATCCTGGGTTGCAGTGCTCACGCACTCTTGGCAGTCTAGGACGGTGCCGTCCCCGCGGCAGAGGAAAAGGCCGTAGACAACGTCAGAAGTGCTTTGGCCGACAGTCGTGTTGTAGAAACCATCTTCACGCCTGACGTTGGAGGAAAGGGAAGAGAGGAGTTCATAGAGATTGGACTGGTAGATGCTGTTGGGAGAGAAAGCAGGGGTACTGTTTGAACAGTAATAGTTCAGGTAAGTAGCGGCGCCAGATTCTCCGTTCAAGCTGAGCAAGATGAGGGCCACGAGGGTCACGGCGACGTCGAGCGAAGAAAAGCCCATTTTGACGATCAATCTCTTGCAGAGTTCTCTTCGGGTAAAATATCTTCTAGTGCTGCTCTGCCTTTAGGGGGTCAACTATGTAAACCTTTAGTCCTGTTTTACGGGTTAATCTTATACTCAAAAGACTGTTTCTCAGATTTAATAATATGTTCAAAACTGCTAGCGTCGAATTGTTCGTCATCTGATTTTAATTAGAACCGGCCAGTTTTAGGAACGGGTTATTATGCTAGCACCCTGAGCATGATGATGTATGGGCCGGATGGATTTGTGAAGATCTAAGGATTGAGATTAAAAAACGTCAATTAATGAAATAACCCACTGGGTTCGACACATTCAGCTGTGACCCGCGAATTTTACCTGTTCATATAGCGGTCGACAGCTTCATGTACCGGTCGACCGCTATATGAACAGGTCGACCGCTATATGAACAGGTCGACCGCTACATGAAGTGGTCGACCACCTGAACTGGTCGAACCCGGTGGGTTATTTCATTAACTGACATGTTTTAATCTCAGCCCTTATATCTTCATAAGTCCATCCGGGCCATACATCAGCATGCTCAGCACCTTAGTGCTAAGCATAGTAACCGAACCCCAGTTTTTATTCTCATTATAAGAGACATAAGGTAATTTCTTTATAGAATATCAATTTATTCATAGCATCTAGTTCGATCTTTTCTAGATAGGTCACTGTTGTTTATGTCTGCGTTATAAGAGGAGTAAGGATATTCCAACCGGAGTCGTAATTAAGAAAGAAGGCGCAGTACAAAGTCAAGAATTGGCAATGGGTGGAAGCGGAAGTAGTTATAAGGTTGCCTGCAGATTTCCATTTTCATTTTTCCCTTATGGCTTGCACTTAGCCCAGGCATATGATGACTCGAAGAACATCGACGGATCGAGACAAGCCGCAGACTGACTACTTTCTTTGAACGCGATATATATCCTTAGTCCCAAAGATCGTAGCTTGACTCGATCTGTACGTCCCGTGTAGAAGTCATAAATTAAGGAGCTAGTACATATTATTTTGTTGATTGAATTGGTATGTGTTGGGATCTAGACTAGATAATTTTTGAAATTAATGCAGTGAGTGGGTTTTAATTGGACCTTACACTATTCACCCCCTAAATATCAGTCTAAACCGGAGTTTAATTTACAACGGGGTTCTCCTGGAGGATTAATGCTTATGCAATATTGATAGTGAGGGAATTTTTTTCCTCTAGACCTTTCCTTGATAAGCAGAGGGACACTGTACAATGATTTGTGATTAGAGGTGATTTTTAATCAGAAACGACAGTAGTAATTGACAGAATACTGGAAAGTAGACTGTCCTGGTTAACCAGATTGTGTCAAAACCTGTAACTTGTCTTATTAAGTTGAAACTAAAGGCTCAGCGTTAGCAATGAAAAGAATTAACTAGCTAGGTTTAGCAATATAACATCTTAGGTGATGTTCCGTTAAAAAGTATTCTCATAATTTTTTTGAATCCTCACAATACAAAAAATTCTATAACCAAACTTTATTTTTAACACCACATAAAAATAATTATAACACGCATACCTATAAAGTTAACACCACCTAAAAATTCTCAAAAAACACCACAACCGAACAATCTCTTAGAAATAAGTTCTCCAGTAATTCTCCATCAGTGAACTTATCGTACAGAATCAATGTCGCCTTACTTGGTAATTTTTGTTCCGTTCAATTAGATGGGATGGCCGGTCGACATTAGCCAATTCTTTCCTTGCGGTTTTAATATTCTGTTTTGTGTTTAGTTCGTAATGCCGACCCAACTAGAAAATGGAACTCTACCTCCTCGGCACTCGCTTTACCTCAAATATCAGCCAAATTCCCAATCTGTGTCCGAAGACATGCCTATTCTAAGGGGAATTGTTGGCGCTGTGGAATTTTTTGTCCCAAACTTGTAGGCCCCAGAACCAATATATTTAACATCCCGCACGGCAAGTCGTATTTAGTTGCCGGCACTCACCAGCTAGTCGAACCAGTGTGCCTCGGAAATTCGCCTGCGTACTCCCCGTGTAAGCGGAAGGGTCGGCGACCACGTTGAAGGGAACCTGACAGCACTTTCCTGCCTATTTTTCTTTTTATGTTCTTCTTTACTCTCTTTCATTTGGACAAGTACACCAATTATACGCTTGGGGTGGGTCAATGCTAATACGAGAAAAGGGATGGATTGGGAATTAGAATCGTAAATTAGTGTTAGTACTGCTGGAGGAGAGGAAAAAAATATGCCTTGCATGTCCACGAGAGTCTCATGAGTCATCGGTCATCATCGGTATCATCGGTAAACGTCAAGCCTTTAGTAAAGTGAATCATGCGGAGGTATGTAAAACTATCATGTACATAGTAGTGTACTCATGACTTATGCATGTGATTTGATATAATATTATCACCATATTTCTATTTTAATGTGAGATATTATCAAGATCTCACATATTGAAGTTTAAATGTAAAAATATATTTTATTTTCTGCTTTGTATTGTCTCTATAAATATATTCCTTCAACATATACTTTACAATGGAGATAGATCTTATAAACCGAACTATTTATATTTTTGTCTCTCCTTACTAGTCTTTCTCATCTCTCCATTATGTTTATCTTTTTTTTCAAGGATCTTGGCAATATCGCAAGACATAAAGCAAGACTTGTGGTCAAAGGTTTTACTCAGAAAGAGGGCATTGATTATAAAGAGACATTTTCTCCGGTTTCTAAAAAAGACTCCTTAAGAATCATTATGGCTCTCATGGCTCATTATGATTTAGAGTTACACCAAATGGATGTGAAAACAGCCTTTTTGAATGGTAGATTGAATGAAGAGGTATATATGGAGCAGTCTGAAGGCTATTCCGAAAAGGGTAAAGATCATTTGGTCTGTAAACTTAAAAGGTCAATTTAAGGGCTCAAACAAACTTCCCGACAATGGTATCTCAAGTTTAATAATATCGTTACTGTCTTTAGTTTTAAGGAAAACATCGTGATCGGTGTATATATCCAAAGGTCAGTGAGATCAAGTTTATTTTTTTGATCCTGTATGTAGATGACGTTTTGTTGGTCAGCAGTGATCTAAGTCTTCTGTATGAAACTCTCTCAAAGAATTTTGAAATGAAAGATATGGGTGAGGCATCCTTCGTGATTGGAATCGAAATTTTTCAAGACCGAAAACTAGGACTGATAGGATTGTCTCAGAAAAGTTACATAGAATGAAATTCTAGAGAAATTTGGTATGAAAGATTATTCATCATTAGATACCTCAATAGCAAAAGGTGATAAGTTTAGTAATTCCCAGTGTCCTAAAACTGAGTGGGAGCATAAAGAAATGGAAAAGATCTCGTATGCTTCAGTTGTTGGAAGTTTAATTTATGCTCATGGAAAAGTATGAAGCAAACCATAATTGTTTTATCAACGATGGAGGCTGAATTTGTGGCATGCTTTGAAGCAACAATGCAAAGTTTATGGTTGAAGAATTTTATCTCAGGGCTTGGAGTTATTGATTATATGGTCAAGCCGCTGAAAATTTATTGTGATAATTCCTCTGCAGTGTTTTTCTCCAAGAACGATAAGTATTCCAATGGTGCAAACACACATGGAGCTTAAATATCTTAGAGTCAAGGAGGAAGCACATAAACAAACAGTGTCCATTGAACACATCAAAACTTCACTTATGGTTGTTGATCATTTGACGTAAGGATTGACAGGAAAGCAATTTAAAGAACATGTTGAATGTATGGGCCTTATGAGTTCGTTCATGAAATGAATATGTTATTGAAGTTTGATATATGACTTGTTTTCTTTTGGACATATGTGGATATCGATTATAGTTGTTTCTGTTTTCTTGTCTTTCACTTTTATGTACATTGAAAGGTGTGAATGCATGATGGAAAGAAAATTGTTTAAAATAGACATGAATGTGAACCAAAGGCATTATTGTATTGGCCTTAATTATCCTAGTAAAGATCATGTTGAGCGAAACTGCAAGTGTTTTGGTACATGGAAAGAACTATGTTCTTAATATAACAGATGATCGTCATGACTCGTATTGGTAGTTAATTTAACATTGATATAATGGAACTCATATGAAGTTTTTTGTTATGAACCCATTAGAGTCGTTTTATGAAATTTTTTAAAATTTTCGAATGGCAAAAACGAATTTTTGTTTTATGGGTGTATGGGCCAAGTGTGAGAATGTTAGAATATTTATATTTGTAAGGTGTCTCATACGCCCTAATCACCCTATTAATGAAATATGAGTTGATACTAGTCCAAAGTGAAAGGTTAACTTCATATGAGTTAAGTGAGATTAATTAGTTTTAAGACATCCTTGATGGTTAGGACGTCTATAAATAGAAGGGAGAGATGATAGGGTCTACACCTACAACAATATTGTAGTATCTCTGTCCATCAGACTCAACCTTTGAGAAAAAAGGACCGTGGGATATTTCAACAGCATCCTTGGTTTCTTCCTTTTCCACCTCCTCTGTTTATACGTTAATCTCTTTATTCAAAAGTCTCCTTTCCCATATTCTCTGCAGCTACTCTCTCTATATTCAAAACCTCCTTGATTTCCTCCTCTTCCATATCTTCAGCAGTTGTGATTTCCTCCTTCTTCAAATCTGCAGCAGCTAATACCGTTCCTTGATTTCCTCTTCCCATATCTGCAGCAATTGTGATTTCCTCCTTCATATCTGCAGCAGCTAATACGTTATCTTTAATATGTTTTAACTTTCAGGTTTTGTGGGGAACTTCCTAAAATGGGATGCAGACATGAAGAGGGCCTGTGCTGTGAGAGATGTAGATGTTGTTTCGTAACGCCGTCGCCGGTCAATAAAAGCAACTGACTGTTCTGCTTCTGGGTGGAGGAGGAAAATATATACATCTTTCGACGGCAATCTCAAACCTAACATTACTTTCTTCTTCAATTTTGTTAGTTGAAATACAGGACAATATAGCACATCAATCGTGGAAATTTGTGAGTTAGAAAAGGACATGACGGTGATAATAGAGGGGAAAGTAGCTCGTTGCCTACGACATTTTTTTTTTCCGAAGAAAATTGAAAGGATAAGGATTAATAGTTTGCCGCGGGCCAAGCTTCCAATGGAGGTCTCAAGGTTGAATTTAGAAGAAAATTATTATTTTTGTTTAATGAAATGACGAATTTACCTTAATAATTTGTTTTTGGTTGAATAGTTGCATGCCATGCATATCTTTAACCTTCCTCTCATACTTCTTCAACCAAACAAACTCAAGCTTAGAGAACGCAAGGACATAAACCAAAAAGTATACGTACTCGAAAAATATATCCTATATCATCTATACCAGTCTCCAATGTTCCATTTATATTTGTCCAACTATACCTTATCCGACACACAAGTGCCATAACTATATGTTTTTGTACACATGTTCAACATGAAGGATACACACCATACGCGAACCTCGAGTTTCATCACTAGGTAGTACTTAAGTTGGACAACGCCTGGCCTCAGTCTAACGTGGTTGTAGTTGAGTGATTGATGCTTCATCGACGGACCACGGCACCGACTGGCTTGAAATACTGTCATGCCCCAGCTCCTTGGATGGCACGTTCCCCTTCGCTCTACTCCGAAGCAGACATGCTGGCTGCTGAGGCAACTGGAGGGAAACAGAATAGCTGTCGAGCATGACAACTATTGTTGCCATTGAAGGCCGGTTGGCTGGATCCTCCTGAACACACAATAAGGCTAAATGGATGCATCTAATGACTTCGTTTTTGGCAAAAGAATTCCGAATGGTAGGATCCAATAATTCCAAGGGTGCTCCATCCTTCCATTGTCTCCAAGCCTGCAATATTTCATTAGACACTCTTGAAAATCAGCTGGTTACTTTTTAGTTTGCAACACTTGGAGCCGATTATATTAGCATTACAGTTGTAGGGGCGTAGCAGAGAATTGAAACAATCCAACCCATACTCACATAGCTCAAGAGGTCCTCATCACGTCCTGAGTGATAGAAACAATTGTTCTGCTTGCCACTTATAATCTCAAGGAGGAGGACACCAAAGCTAAACACATCAGACTTCACAGAGAATCGTCCGTGCATGGCATACTCTGGAGACATGTAACCACTATAAACCAGTGTTAACATTATGGCAATGCAATGTAGTGAGAAAAGACGTACCATTCTGATTATAGTTAGCACGTTTGTATGACGTTCTATATTTCAATCCAATCAATGCGGCTAAAACAATATAATAGATAAAAAGTTTCACATAACCCTAGCTTTGAGATCAATATGATAGTATATAGTTTGGCAATAGAAGAAAGTCCATAGACTCATTCACCTCCGGCAGTTTGTGATCAAACAGCTCAAATAAACACATTTGCGTATTTACTTCTTCAATAATTCTCACGTAAGGTCATAGATGAAATTGTCAATCTGATTGTGCAATGACATATATAGCAATTAAGAACTCACTATGTTCCAACGATTCTTGTAGTACTTCCTTGAGTTTGATCCACTCCAAATATTCTTGCCATGCCAAAATCTGAAATCTTTGGATTCATATTGTCATCTAATAAGACATTGCTAGCTTTGAGATCACGATGTATAATTCTAAGTCGAGAATCTTCATGGAGATAAAGAAGTCCTCGAGCGATCCCACCAATAATTTTGTAACGGCTTGACCAATCCAGTTTCCCTTGCCTTCCACAGTCTATGATTTGGAAGGGAAAAAAATTAGATATTCATCACGTTAGAGATAAACAATGACACATGGATGAAGAAAAAGCCATTTCACTTCAAAAGATAAAGGCTCTTTTTCTACACAATTTTTGTAGCAAGAAAGAACTGTGGATGTAAACAATAGATCCCCAAACCGACCCCTGCCCAAAGGTAGGAGGAGCCACTTAAGCCAAGGCTTAGTGGCAAAAGATACTCTAATTCTTTCTAATTTCCAGTTCCCTATCAGCACTCAAGCTCCTTGTGACAACTTCATAAAAGTGAATTGTTGTGATTCTTTGTGCCAGTTAGATGTCACATGGCTCCCAATTAGTGTATACAATTTATACTTATAAAAAAAATAGTGTATACAATTTATCCTTTCTAGGCTATCATCCATTCCTGCAGCACAAAGCAAATAATAAACTCAAGAACTAGACATGAGCACAGATGGGCCAAACCGAATAGAAAGTAGTCCAGACTGCTGTTGGGGACATATTCGTAAACAAGTATCTTTTCCTCTTCTTCCAAGCAAAATCCTAAGAGTCTCACTAGATTTCTATGCTGAAGCTTGGCGACCAATACAACCTCATTTTTAAATTCTACTGCACCCTGTCCAGAGGTTTTGGATAGTCTCTTCACTGCAATTTGTTGTCCGTTGTAAAGGGCTCCCTAAGAACATATTTGAAACACGATTAGAACCTTTGATTCTAAGATACAATATATGGGTCGCATTGCACAATATATCCCCAAAGTTTACATTATTCCTACCTTGTAGACAGTACCAAATCCACCTTTACCAATTTTGTTATCCTCAGAGAAGTTGTTAGTGGCAACTTCAATTGTACCCAAGTCAAGTTGCAAGGACTCTGCAGATGTAATTTCAGTACCAACTACACAGAGAATAAGAAAAAATGTTGGAATCCTGAACATGCCAAAAATATTATAACAAAATGTGCAGCCTCAAGAAGATGAAAGATTAATGACGGACGAAGATCACAAGTTCTTTGTTGTTCACCTTTTTCTCCCGGCAATGTATTGTATTTCTTCCTTGTTCTTCTACGCAGGAAGTACAAGCCCACTATGAAAAGCACCAAAGAGGCAGCAATTGGGACAGCAATAGCAATGAAAGTTAGAGATGACTTGCTTTTTCCTGCAAAAACAATTAAGAAGCATCATGGGAAACTGAATTACTTCTCCCCCACAATAAAGAACAATAATCTCATCACTTGCTAGAGGTAATAGATGTTGGGTGCGACTGATCCCATAGAAGAACCATAATGCCGTATACCCAGAAAAATAGAGAACCATACGATCTTAATCAAGTATCATTGTTCTTGTTTTGGTAAGCAACCATACTCTATTTTCATAGTGTACAGATCCAGACATAGTGTGTTAAAAGCGTTGGCGTGAGTTGTTATATGAGAGGATAGTGGAGGAATTATAGGAGACGGGGAATATTCTTTCCTTTCCAGTTGGACACAATTATAGGAGCAAATCTGTATAGCCTAGAAAAGGATTTTATTGTTTTCTTTATATGTATACCGAATCAGTTTTGTAAAGTTAACGTTGAATATATTGAAATCACATTTTGACAAAAAAACCCTGTTTTATATATGTTTACCGTACAATAGTAGTTGGTCTTGATAAGAAGTAGCAAGTTCAATATCTATGGGGGTCGGTTGTGTTTGCTTTCTCACTTCAAAACTGTGAAGTGCTTTTCTGTGTACGATGTTTTTTATTTTTTTGTATCTTTATTTCCTAAGCTCACATGTGTTATATGTTTACTAGCTGCCTCATTGACAATAACTTCTCGTTGCTTAGGGGAAAAACACTGTGGTTAGTACAACTGCAAAGATAATTAGACCAAAAAAATCTTTAACACAAGCAAAAAGATATGAATGCATACCAATTGTGAACGCCTAAAATATTATATTCCTCTTTCAGTTTCTTCTCCAAAATTCGATTTTGTTAATGAAATAGGGATTTAATCGCAGCTAGAAGAACAAAAGAACCTCATCTCATATGCAAATATAAGTTCTCATATTTTCAATTTGGCAGAAATGAGATTTATTTCATTTAAAAAAAATCTCATTCCAAACCATATGCGAAAGGAAATATAGGGTAATTAATCATCCTAATAAGGTCCCTTCTTCTTCTTTTTTGTACCGTACCTGGAGGAAGAGAAGGAATTCCAGGAGATACTGCCGTCAGATTGTAAAACGGGAAAAATTCGTATCTGATATTTGAGCTAGGAAGCAGAACCTTTCCGCCTTCTTTTCCACTGCAGCACTGAGGAAGGGAGCCGATGGCGCTTTCCAAGACCGTCATGCAAGCTTGGAGGGACAGCTCCGGCGAGCACTGCACCAGGCTGTACAGAGTCAGCGAGTTCGTAAACTTCACTTCCTCAGTCGCAAACTTTTTGTCCGATGGAGAATTCGCGGCTCGTGCGGCGAGCGACTTCATTGTGCTGGACAACAACGTGTTGAAGCGGGCTGGCTCTATGACGTTTTGGGTGCTGGTGGGGATGTTCTCAAAAGGAACCTGGTCGTTCAGGGCAGACTCGTTGGAGTAATGCAACGTGCACTCATCGTACCAGATCAGGGCCACTTTGTCTGAGGGGCAGCGTTTTTGTGCGTCTTTCATTGCTGTAGAGATGCAGTTGCGACAAAGATCCGGGGTGAGATCACCGCGGCAGAGGAGGAGGCCAGTGACCACGTCGGGAGGGACCTGGCCGACCCTGGTTCTGTAGTATCCATCGAGGCGCGTGGCGTTAGAAGAAAGAGCGGAGAGGACGAGGTTGAGATTGGTTTCGTAGGTGCTGTTGGGAGTGAAAAAGGATGAATTTGAGCAGGAGTGAGCGGCGTATGTAGGGTCTGCTGCCTCAATGGTCGCCAGGCTAAGCAAACTCAAAAGCGAAAGAGAAATTAGGCGTACGATGAATCTGGAAGAAGGCATTTTTGCAATTCTTTTCCTACCCTGCTGCAACTCTGCAAATCTGGGCAGGAACACTTTACCAATCTGTCTGCCACTCTTATCCATTTAACGAAGTCGGGTGGTGAGAGAGGCAGTGGGGCCCCATTTACCCATGCGACGACTTCTGACTTTTCTGCCTTTAGAGTATAGATTAGGTGTCGACGAAAAATAACAAATGAAATTACGAAGTTACACTTTATCTCTAATAAAAAAAATAAGGAAAGAATTAGAGCTGTACAATGGCACCGGAAAATTTCGGTGGCACCGGCACCGGCACCGGTACTGGCACCGGATTCCTGGTACCCGGCTTTACCGATGCCGGTGCCGGTTTGGTTTTTTGCAAGGAACCCGGTGGTATTCCCGGTTCCCGGGTTACCCGGCACCGGGTTCCGGGGAACCGGGAACCGGGATTTATCAAAATCCCCCCTTCCCCCTCCCGACCCCATTTCAATCTTTTCAAGCGTGTTTCACCATTCGCAGAGGGCAGAAATCGTGCCTTCCTCTCCCTCCCCAGACCCTCCCTCTCCTGCGGTCCTGCCGAGTCCCTCTCCCTCCCCTTACCCTTTTCATGGCCAAGGATTCAACCTGTATCAGACTATATTTTGCTTCATTTTAACGATTCTAGACTGGGTATATGCTATAATCTTGATTAGAAGTTCTCTCTTTTTCTGAAATGTTTTTTGGTTACTGGAGCGCCTGAAGAAACTTAAGGCAGAACATGGTAAGGTTCAACTTGGAAATATCACTGTCGATATGGTACGTAAAAGCGCTCTGTAAGCTCTCTGCTCTCTGCTCTCTCTCTCTTCACTCTTCAGTTGTATTTGTGTGTGTATGCACTTGTTCGAGCATAGATCTACTCTGTACTAGTACATCTTCCACTGCTTCCTCTCACAGTAGTTCATGGCTCATTTCAAGTTCTTCACTTTTAGTGTGGTAGTGCTTGATGTTGAAGGTAAATGAGACATATCCAATTGGGTTGTGGGAAATTGTGCTTGTTCTTTGCCTCTTTTTTTCTTTTCTTTCCCAATTAATGATTCTGCTCGATTGTTGTTCGTCAATCTGATTTCTGCACTGCTTTGTTGGTTAACTGTCCTGGTCTACCATTCTCAAAGCAAAAAAAAAAAGTGTTCTTCCTGGCTCAGATCTACGGATTCAGGTTGTTCTAGTAGAGAATTGTGTGTGGAGTGGCTCAGTATATTCTTTCCTTTCTTGAACTCGATTGGTTAGTTTCTGTTTTTATTCAATGTAGAAAGGGCTTATCTTTATTCTTAGTAGCTCTCTATAACTCGATTGGGTTGTAAACTTGTAATTGAGGGATTTTTTGGCGGGCTTATGGTAGGACCCTTTATCCATCGGTTTTTTTTTCTCTCTTTCTGACTTGTTTCCATATGGTTCACCTCTACCATGGCATTTTTTTCTTGTTTGAGAATTGTGATCATTGTACTTTTAAGGAGTCATAGTTCCTGCTTTGTTTTGTTGATTCACGACAGCTTTTTACATATTTTGGTGCTGAGATTTTATTGTCCTCCTTTGTAAATATCGTAATGTTTTTAATTTTGTTTATCTTTACTTATTTTAACGTTGCATAGTTTGTTCTGCATTGAAATCAGATGGTTGGGCATTGTAGCCTTTGCTGTAAATGTCAACCTTGAACGGAAAGATTGGTGAAGTGTTTTATATGGATGATTCTTTTCTGCTGACTAATGCCGATCTGCATTATCCATTTTTCTGATTGGAGTTTCTTGCAGAGGTTGGTGCATCTCAAAATCAGGTCTCCAGTAGCAGAGCTATTCCAATTGAAGTTGGAAAATCGAACCTGATACCTTCCCCTTTATCTATTGTGGTGCTGCAAGAAATTGCACGAAGATGCAGTTCCAAGGTACAGATGCATCCGGGCTTCACCAGAGATACTTTGCTCTTCCCATTTTTTGAGTTTTTTCCCCTTGCTGTTAACCACATCCTGTCCTACTATGCACCAGTAAGGTCTGTTGTCAGCACCAGTAAGGATTTGCAATTTTCTGTCGAGGTCAGTGAAACCATTTGCCTTTGTTGAATGTTATTTTGAATCTTTACCTGTCTGAAGACCCATCAAGGATCATCTTGTGGTGTGCAATGAAAATGTATATTTCTCTTTGCCAGTGTCTATAGATGGTTTGAGCATCACCACCTGTTAGTTAGATTATGGAAATGTTTCTTACCATGCGGTGTTTCTTTTAACAAGTTGCTGCTCATGGTGGTTGATAAGTCTAGCTTTACTGTTCCAAGTTGTACTTCAAGTAGGAAATACGGATTCTATTTCTTGGTTTTTGTTTCCATAGATACATGACTCAAATCAATTAGCTTTTAGTCCCAATTAGCTGCAAAACTATTTCTTTGTCCTCCTCTCTCTTCATTTTCAATTAGCTGCAACCATATTGTTTGTATGTGAATTCTACCTATCTCATTCTGTTGATCCGTTGGTGTAGGTCTTCATTTTCAATTAGCTGCAACCATCTTGTTTGTATGCTCTCCACAGCTTAGCTGGTAAAACCATCCACTCTGTAATTCTCCATGGCAGATTTCTTGTTTTAAGCAGAGTTAGATTTTTTATAACATAATCTTAGTAACAATGGATTGGATCTGTTTGGGCCAAGTGCGAAAAATGCTAAAAAAAATGGCCAAATATGAATGTAGGATAACCGGAAACCGCCACCGCTAAACCGCTACCGTTAAGGGCCGGTTTTTGCCCTTAACGGTGTAGGTGTAGGTGCCAATTATTTAAAAACCGGCCTACCCGGTGTAGGTGCCGGTTTTGGCCAAAACCGGCACCTACACCTGGGTTGTACAGCCCTAGAAAGAATTACTTTATCTATAAATTATTAAAGAAATATAATCACAATCACACTTAACATTTAACATTGTTAAGCCTTAAAATTAATGAATTTTATTAATTTAGGTTCTTAAAAAAATTTGATTATTAAAACCGTGGGATATGTATTATAAATTAATCATATAACACAATTTTTAATAGTTATATTTAATTTTAAAATATAAATTGATTAATTTTAAAAGTGTGAGAGTTAACTTATCAAATTTGATATTTAAGATTCTTATTTAAATTTATTTTCATAATTTGAAGATATAAATATTTTTTCATAAAAAAAATGTAGATCTTTCTGCACTAAGTTAAAAAAACAAAATTAGCCTTTTCTGCTCTTCACTTTTTATCATTTGTTTATTCATGCTGCGTCTCTTGTCATTCAAAATAACAAATGGAGAGTAATTAGTTTTTGTATATTTTGTCTTGATATTTAATTGTAAGATTAAGTACCCATTTGCTCCTTAGGTTTTCAAAATGATTGTATAGGCTGCCTGGATATATAATTAAAATGATGTGAAATTGAAATTTTATTCAGTTTTTTCCCTAACTGAATAAAAGAAAAACTACTTTCATTTGAAATTAACTAATTAAGAACACAATAAATTTTAGATTTATGAGAGAATCTAAGAGTGTATTCGGTTAAGTGTGTTGTGAGGATTTTTTGTGTTTTGAGAATTTTTAGGTGATGTTAACTTTATTGGTATGCGTGTTGTAGTTATTTTTATGTGAGGTTAGAAATGATGTTTGGTTGTAGAATTTTTGTGTTGTGAGAATACAAAAAAATTCTGAGAATTATGCATAAACGAACAGCCCCTAAGGTAATAATAGAAGTCAAGAAAGAGGTGACCCATAATTTTCCGAGTGGAGCAATAGAATAAACAATCGTAATGTTGGAAAATTTGGGGTACTACGCAAGGCCGCTCGGTTGAGGTAACCAATAGAACTTTCCAAATGAGCAGTGCATGTAGTTGAAAGTCATAACTTGATTATTTACAGACTGATGGGATTTCTATATCTTCAGTGCCCCAACTGTTCAATCTGCATATCATGTACATGGTAGCCAAACTAGCATCCAAAGAAATAGACATTTTATTCATATTTAAGAACACAATTAACCATAACATGCGCCAAACAAACGACTTTGTTTAACCATATTGTCTTAAACAGATCCCTAAGTCGGATATGACTATCGAGGGTGTAGTTCAGTGATGGATACTTCATTAACAGAGAATGGGGTTGACTTGCTTGTGGACTGATCAGATTCCAGATCCTTTCTTGGCATGTCTGATTTGCTCCGAAGGAAAAACGCTGGCTGTTGAGGTGCTGGCAGTGTAGAAGAGTAACTGTTAAGTGTGAGAACAATTGATGCCATAGTGGGTCTCTCATCGGGATCTTCCTGAACACATAATAAGCCAATGTTGATGCATCTAAAGACTTCATCTGTCGAGTAAGAATCTCCCAAAGCTGGATCAACTAATTCCAAGGCCCGACCCTCCTTCCAATGTATCCAAGCCTGCATCAATTTATCAGCTATTGCTCAGAAAGCTTCTCTTCTCCACACTTGGAGTAGAGGATGGTGGCATTATAGAAAGGAAAACAGATTATGTAAATCATGATCTCGTTCATATATACTCACATAGGTCAAGAGGTCCTCGGCACCTTCTGACTCATAGAAACTGCTGTTCTTCTTGCCACTAATAATCTCTAGGAGTAACACACCAAAACTATACACATCCGACTTCACAGAAAATTCTCCATGCATTGCATACTCTGGAGACATATAGCCACTGCAAGCCACACCACGAAAATAGCAGAATTAGAAAACGAGAATGAGTCCTCCATCCTCGGTAAATAATTCTCAGGAACAGAGTTTGATTCCTATCCGACTGTTTCTAAAAATTACGATCAAAGCACAAACTTATAACTTAGTCGTTTGATTTCACTGATTTATATATTGGGGAGAACAATGAATTAGCTTGTTAGTTTTGATAATGTCAAATACATGAATACGTTCAGAACTTACTAAGTTCCAACAATTCTGCTTGTGTTTCCTTGAGTTTGATCAACTCCAAAAATCCTCGCCATGCCAAAATCTGAAATTTTTGGATTCATGTCGACATCTAACAGTACATTGCTGGCTTTAAGATCTCGATGAATAATTTTAAGTCGAGAATCTTCATGAAGATATTGAATTCCTCGAGCAATCCCACCAATTATCTTGATACGTTTGGACCAATCAAGTTGTCCTTGTTTACTTGGGTCTGCGAGTTCATAATTATCCATGTTAGGAACACAAGATCAGATAACAATGCATAATGAGGAAAAAACAAGCATTATTTAGCTCCGAGATATAAAACTTTACAGATATATTCAGTTGAACCCACCATATAGGAAATTGTCGAGGCTTCTATTCTCTACAAATTCGTAGACGAGTAACTTTTCTTCTCCTTCCAAGCAAAATCCCAACAGCCTCGTTAAATTTCTATGCTGAAGCTTGGCTACCACCACAACCTCATTCTTAAATTGTTCTGCACCTTGTCCAGAGCTTCTTGATAGTCTCTTCACAGCTATTTCTTGTCCATTTGAAAGTGTACCCTGAGAATGAATTTTAACCATTCTTTCGTTTCACTTTTGCAAAATTTATAAAATTCTAATATGAAAAGAGTCTGAGCTACAAATTACTAACCTACCAAAGTTTTTTCCTAACGAGGTGTTAATGCTAATAATACAAATAAAAGGAGAACAGGCAACGCATAGCAATTTCATACCTTGTAAACCTCACCAAATCCACCTTCACCTAGCTTGTTATCCTGTGAGAACTTGTTTGTGGCAGTTTCAATTGTTCCAAAATCGTATTGCAAGGACTCTACCGTCGTAATGTCATTGGCAGCTACAAAGGCAAATAATGAACGTGAGAGATTCCACTACAAAGGGCAGCATGTGCAGACATAAGAACGAAAAGCTCATAGATATATAAGCGATATGTTGATTACCATCTTCTCCTTTTACAGCATTCTGCTTCTTCTTTCCTCTCTTAATAATGAAACAGTATCCAAGAATGAATAGCACCACAGCGACAGTAATTGGAACGACAATGGCAATTATCTTTGCTGCTGAAAGTTTGCTCTTTCCTGAATAACTAACAACACAGTTCAGGACGTGCTAAACAGTGCAATGGGCCTCGATTAGAAGTGCTTTTCCGAAATGACTGCTTTCAAGCTTACAGTTGGCTGGTTCAGAACCTTCCATGTTCTTACCATATTAAAATCTCCACATTACAGAAACTAATTGAGAAATGATTGTCCTGGATACGATTACTCTATGGTTAATTTTTCATCTCATAATTGAAGGCTGCAGCCCACCAACGTATGACTTTCACTCCTTACCTAATTTTGCTACCTTATAAAGCGATAGGTATACTTTTTCTTACTGAGCATAAAGAGTTAGTGATTCATACCCAAATCGTTAAAGTACAGTACAAAACATCCATTATTCTAGTACCAATTTAATAAAGCTTCCTAAAAAATGCCGTAACCAATAATAATAAGGAAGGAAAAGCAGCCAAAACAGGTGCTCTACTTTACCTTTGCCTGGTGTAGGTGTAGGCGTCTGGGCGTAAAAAGGGTACAATTCGTAATGAACATTACAGCTGGGGAACAGATATCTTGCTCCTTGCTTTCCACTACAGCATATAGAAAGTCGGCTCATAGCAGCCTGGAGACAAGTATTGCAGTCGGTGCTGGATAGGTCCGGTGTGCACTGTACAAGGTTGTACACAGTTTGAAAGTCGTTAAACTTCACTTCCTTGGTTCCGAATTTCTTAGTAGTGTTCGATGCCTCACTTGCCAAGTCGGTCAACGTCGTGTTCACCAGCCGGTTAAACCTGTCCTGGTCCGTGATGTTCTGCGTGTTCAACAAGCCGAATCTGGGCATTACGGCAACGGTGGAGAAGATAGTCTCGTTGGAGTATCGCACCATGCACTCATCGTACCAAGTAACAGCAGCCTTCTGTCCGGAACACTTATCGGCGAGATATTTGGTTGCGGCGGCCACGCATCCCCGACACGTGTCGGCAGTGACATCGCCACGGCAGAGGTAGAGGCCGTAGAGGGGGGCGGAGGTGTTTTGGCCTGCGGTGGTGTTGTCGAAGTAGAACTCGACGTTGTCGGTGGCGTTGGCATCGGAGGAGAGGGAAGAGAGGAGTGAATTGAGACTGGAATTGTAGATGCTATTTTGGGGGAAAGAATTGTTTGCACAGACGTGGAAGAGGTAGTTTTGCCCAGCTGTGTGAGGGATAAGGCTAAGGAAGCTAAACGCGAAAAGGAAGACGAGGGGAAGAGAGAAGGGATTGAAGGGAGGCATTATGATGAACCAATCTCTTCCCATCTGCAACATCAGTTGGTGATTTTCAATATGATGTTTTCATTTTTCGGGAATTTTGAATGAAATTGTCTTCAAGAAATGAGGACGACTGGAGTGGTGAAGAGGCCATACCCTTTCGAACGGCGAGTCTTCTTGACGCAAGTCAACCCACCATGTCAGTCAACACTAACCTGCCTGTGCTGCAAGATCAGGGAAAATAAATAAAAAACGATAGTCCATATCCCAAAATAAAAAAAAATAATAATAATATATTTCATATAAAGGTGCAGTTTGTAAATCAAAATTTTAGGGAATATTTTTAAAATTTTGAAAATTTTTACTTTATTAAAATTTATTTAAGTTTGTAAAATTTAAAATATGTATATATAAAAATTAAAAATTAAAAATTAAAAATTTTGAAATTATGTATAGTTGGGATCCAAAAGTTTGGCTAAAGAAACAAGTAATTTTGGTCAAATTCATAATAAATATATTTTATTTAAATCTGAAATAAATAAATGGAAGAAAAAGAAAGACGAAAAGGGTGAAGAAGATCAAATCATCAAGGTATTAGGCAAACCTTGTGGAAAACATAACTTGAGTCGTTGATGCCTCGATGGATTGGAATTGTTGGGGAGAGGTGACGGCAGGGTAGATTTGTCGCAATAAGTTCTGGAAGTATACAGGGACGCGTTCTGCATCAATGTTTCTGGAACGCTATCCAATCCTTTCAAAGAGCAGGTAGAATTTTTTTTCTTTCTTTTTTTTTTAAAAATTTGGGCCCTGAAGAAGTCTTTTTGGGGCCAGATTTCGTCTCGGTGCTTTCTTTTTCATAATTCATTGGGGTCGCAGGGGCTTTAAGTGACATAGGCGCGTAAATCACACCTCTAGCTTTCGGCTATGAACATTAAATGCCCTACTTTCTTTTTCTTTCTTTTTTTCCTTTTTTTTTTTTTCTTGATACGAGGTTCACTAAACTCGAAATAGAGTCAACTCAAACTACATCAACATCTTGAAATGTGTAGTCCCACGCTAAGGCAACGTGGACATTTATAATTAGTGACTTAGATTCGTATAAATATTTTAAATATAAATAAGATATAATAAATTTAATTAAGTATTCTCATAATTAGATGTCTCATTTATCAAAGTTTTTAAATTTGTATTACTAACATGATATTAGAGCAAGATTTTCGACTTTAATCCGGTTACCTTTTGGCGACCATCCGGCATCAGTACTGACAACCATCCGGCATCAGTATCGGCGACCATACGGCTTAGTACCGGCGACCATCCGGCTTTAGTCCGGCAATTTTATTTTTTCTTATTTTTGTAACTCCAAACTCAAGGTTTGTCCACCTTAAGTTTGCGTAAGAGTGTTGAAATGTGTAGTCTCACATTGCTAAGGTAATGTGGGCATTTGCAATTAGTGACTTATAAATAGCCCCCATATAAACATTTTAAATATAAGTGAGATATAATAAATTCAATTAGGTATTTTCATAATTAGATGTTTCACTTATTAGTATTTAAAATTTTTATTTCTAACCGAACAAGAAGTAAATCGCAACCAATTAAACCAAATAAAGAAACAGAATCAGCTCATTTACCAAGCTTGTGATCCATTTGTTACGACGACGGGGGTACCCAAGACAGTGAATGCTCCTTTCCAGCATTGAAGAAACCTCTAATAGAAGCCATCCACTCTTCTCTTTGCCACCTAACCACCGTAGAACAGTTAAGAATATCCTGAACCAAGACAAGGCAATATCACTTTAAAAGAAAATCCGAGGCTGGAGCTCCTGATCAAACAACGAATAGGAGCCAAGAGAGCTACAGTTTCACGGGGATCTTGAGAAAAAAAAAAACATTTGTTATATTAGCTCCTCCATCTTGTTCACTCTCGAAAATTTACATTCTTTTAAAAAAAGGTTCCCCGAAAATTTTCTCTTGCTCAATTTCATTACTGCTTTATTTTTGTTTATCAATTCTATCATTCTTTCTATTTTCATTGGTAAAATATTCAGTCACCTAACTGTCTTGATATGACTTTTTTTTAATAAATTTTGCTACAGTTATCATTTTTTTATTGACATTTTACTATCGAAAGTAGAAAGGACCAAATTGATAAAAATAAATATAAATTAGGGACGAAATAGACCAAAAGAAAAATTTCAGGGATCATTTTCTAAAAAGGTGTACAAGTTAGGGACTAAAAAGTAATTAACCATATTTATTATCACCTTAAAACCTTATTTTAAAAATTTTTCTTAATTATTTAAAGAATTTCGTAATGTTTTTTTACGGATAAATACAACATTCGTCTTTGTGATTTACGTCAAAATTAAATAAGTCTTTAAATTTTAAACACATAAAATTAATTTCTGAAATATAAAATCATTCATATTTAAAGGGTCCTGAAAAGACTAAAGGCATGATAGATATAAATTTTAAAAAACTAATTTTATATATTTTAAAGTTTAAGAACTTATTTAATTTTCAACCAAATTAATCAGACTAAATTTATATTTATCCTTTTCTTTACATTCAGTTGAGCTTTTACTCAATCCAGATACCTTAGGATTTTAGTAGATGACTAGCTAGATAGGCTTTTTGTGGGGTTGCACCAATATGGCTTATGTTGGAGGATGCATTCACTACAACAAAACTCATATTTGGAATGGAAAATTTATGTCCTAAAAACTTAAAAATCCGTCCCAAAACATCCGTTTCGTATCTCCGTTATAAAATGTTTTTGGGGATGGATTGGTCCCGTTGTCCCCTAAAATCTTTTTTTTTGGACAGATTTATCCCTACCGTGCGAATGCTACATCCGACAGTTACAAATGAAAATAATTTTTTTGACATTGTTTGAAAGTTGTTGAATCGAGCTGTAAATGTTACATGTTCTAACAAATTTACATTTTCATCAAAACAATAAACGTATTATGTTCTAACCGTGGATGAATTACTCGAACACACTGAAAAACGAAAATGGATCACATTCGGATATTTCCTCCTTTTTTTTTTTACATGAGGCATTCAAACGATATTTAAAAACGTAACAACGAAAAAAAGGGATAATTTTAGGGTTTGATCTTTTATTTTCATTCAAACGTCAGTGATAAGATTCTCAAAAGATTCTCAATCATTTTAACCGTCATGTGTGTATTTTAATGGAATTTTAAGGATGGACAAATATATCCCTACAAATCTTTTTTTGGATGACACAGTTCCGTCCCAAAATAATCTTTTTACTTCTTTTTTTTTAACAGAAATTTCTGTCCAACAAAATTCCGTTGAAAAAAAAAACTTTCGAGACAGTTTTTATTTCTGTCCCAGAAAACACTATTCCCGTTGTGGTGATTGATGGGTCAAAATATCAAAGGGCATGTGGCAGAGAAAAAATTGAAGCTCTAGAAGCAAAGTAAGATCAGGCTCATGTGGAAGATCATTGCCGCCGGGTATTGATTTGTCAAACAAAATATCAGGAAAGAACTCCCTAATCCGATACGGCGTACAAGTGTATTGCATGTGATCCCAAGGCCTCCCACACCCTCTTGACTCGTTCAGATGTGGCAAGTCCACATTAATTCCACGAATAAGTAAGCCATTGTACGGCATGAGCATAGCAAATTTCTTTTGAATTTGTAGACACGGTGCTACCATGTGGGCATGTAAGTATGTGATTGAAGAGGACTGAGAAGGTATCTGGCTTGCATTTCTGTGATTGAAAACGACTTAAGTCAGGCCCCGCATTGCATGTGTCAGAAATTGTTGGGCTCGAAGCAATTTCAATTTCTCTATCTTCCACCCATTAAACGCTCTACAAATTTTTTTTTTCAATGGACCCTACATATATAAATATTATCTAAAAAAAATATATTTTTTACTCACAAACTACCATAGATTTTATATTTTACACTCTAAACTATCAATTTTGATACATTATCCCTTCTAATTATCAATTTTTGACATTTTACACCCTATATCAAATTTGTAGACTAAAATGACGATAATAATCTTAACTCATTTTACATATATTAAAGATATTATTGTCAATTCATTAATTTATTAAGGATATTATTGTTAAATGGAGAGTACAAATGTTTAATATTAATAATTAGAAGGTGTAATGTGTCAAAATGGGTAGTTTATAGTGTAAAATGTCTAACATGGATAGTTTGATAGTGCAATGCTTTAAATATGGTAGTTTGTGGTGTAATGTGTTACTATTATGATAGTTTGTGGGTGGAAATTATATTTTTTTCAAATATTTTATAGTTTCTACAAAATTCATTATCCCTACGTGATAATTGTTAGTGTCTTATAACATTTAAAAGATATTGTACTAGACATCAAATTAAAGAGTGTTCTGATTGAATTTTTGAGAATTATGATTAAATTAATTATAGTCCGTGCCTAGCGTAAGAAACACGGGTCAATTCCTCATAAATCGACCGTGGAAAAAAAAAAAATGGATGCTGAGGAATAATTTTCAACCTAGTGGTTGCCTTTTCAAGTCGTGAATTGCATCCGGCAAAAATTGCATCCAAAGTAGACGTCCGGGGAGGGAAAGTGGCTGTTGTTTTCAAGCCTTTGAAGTTTTGTGGTTGCCTTTTCAAGTCGTGAAATGTACCTGGCAGAAATTGCATCCAAAGTAGACGTCCGGGGAGGGAAAGTGGCTGTTGTTTTCAAGCCTTTGAAGTTTTGTGGTTGCCTTTTCAAGTCGTGAAATGTACCTGGCAGAAATTGCATCCAAAGTAGACGTCCGGGGAGGGAAACTGGGAAAGTGGCTGTTGTTTTCAAGGCTTTGAAGTTTTTGTCTAACGAAGGATCAGAAAAAGACAAAACCAATATTATCAAAAGGTACGACAGTAGATATTTTCTCTACAACACTTGCCTGTAGCTCAAGGAGTCTACTTTTCTTTTGGGTCGTGAGTATCAGTAGCTTGACCTTATCATTAAGACTTTCAGTGCTGTGCTTTTTGTTTGGCATTTGGCCTTGGGTGGGGGTCGAAAGCAACCTGTATCTAATCCCACGCCACTTATTTTCTCCGACTCTGACAAAGCAACCAATCGACAACTAACGTATTCTGAATTTTTTTCCCTTTGAAAACAAACCATTGATGGAGCAATACCAAATATCCGATGACCAAGACTGTTCAATAATGGCTGCAATGCTTGGACCATATACTCAATGAAAATCTTTATTCATCGTAGCTGTGGACCCTTTTTCCCTCGGAAGGATAATGTGGATGTGATGTATATCATGTCCAATAAGTGCATATGAAAAGTCTTACATTGGTTGGACAACAACCTGAACTGATCTCATTAGTCCTTCTAGATAACTTTCAATTTCCACTAACTAGTGTTTGTTGCATTTAACGTATGTTTACATCTAGAAATATCTTTTAAAGTGTTAGACAGTGAATTGAGATTGAGATTGAAATTGATGGTGGATCTCTTGGGATTTTGTTCTGATTTTTTAGATTGAATTATCTAAGTTCATGATAATTACTTTATTTAATTTGTAGCATTTAAAATAAATGTGTCAATCAAACCGAAGATCTCATTCTAGGACTCATGCTAAAAAAACAACTCTAATTCTAGGACTCATGCTAAAAAAACAACTCTAAGTGGATAACATTTAAAAGTGTAGGGTCCACATGTTGTGTCAATCAGACGGTAAATTCGACATTTAACTTCGATACACACAAAGTGGAGGAGACGTTGACAGGTTTGTGATGTTTGAAGAAACCAGCTTAAGATTCAAAACACATCCAAATGCGTGAGACTTAAATTGGGTTTTAAGTCTTAAAACCTGAGTTCAATCTCAATCCCAAACAATACCCTAAAATTCTAGTCTAGTAGAATTGAGGGTGGAGACTTGTTTATTTTTTATTTGGATTCGGAAGTCTCTTCTTTTAGGATTAGAAGTGCTAATTTCACTTGGTTTCCAATCCTCATCCTTTTTACCTTATGCACTTCATGTGTCTATAGTTAAGACCATACCCCATAGCATTTTGTATTGTATTAAGAGGTAGCCTAAGGCTTGAGAGGGTGAGTCGGAGAGAGTTCCTTGTATTTTTCGTTTGATTCTATTGAAGAAGAATGTTTTTCTTGTTGTCTGCGGACGTAGCCAAACCACATTAGATCTTTTTCTTGTGTGTTCCACGGGTTCTAACATTAAGTAAGGTGCACAAAAATTATGCTTGTCAAGCTTAAAATTGTATACACACTCTTTAGAGTACTAAAGACACTAACCCTACATCGAAAACTTGATAAGTTTCTCGGTAACATGAAAACACATACAATGATTTAGTCTTACCATAGAAGCCAGTGAAGTAATTAAGCCTTTGTTTTTTTATAAGACGAGAAATGGAGTACGATGAACCAGAAGTAACAAATGCAGAAGTTGTGCCATTTCTTTAAAATGAACTAATCGAGTGATTCATCCATTGTTATGCTATTGACAACGGTATAAGCTCCAAGTCCCTCTGAATGTCTTTTAAATTACCTATAGACTATGAATATTTGACTAAGGCACGATCACCTTCTTACGTTATCATACAAAAACCATGGAATCTAATGCCCTTAATTATTACATTCTACCCAGTGCCCTGCTCCACTGCTACAATACTTCCACAGTCCTTACTTCCTCAGGTTATCGAGCATCCGGTTCGGTGATGGGTGTTTCATTTGTAGACGACGGCATATCAATGCCAATGGAATGATCATTCTCCAAACCCATCTTAGGTATGATTGGATCTGTTTCACTGCGAAGGAAGAAGGCAGGCTGTAGAGGTGATGGCAAGGTGACAGAGGAGCTCTTGAGCATAAGAGTGATCGATGACATGGTGGGCCGGTCAGCTGGATCTTTCTGAACACATAATAAGCCGATATGGATGCATCTGATTACTTCCTCTTTCGAATAAGTATCTCCCAGAGTTGGATCCAGCAATTCTAGAGGCTTCCCTTCTCTCCAATGTATCCAAGCCTGAACAATATTTCATCAAGTACTAATTCAGAATATAACGTTGCATTTGGAGGTGATTTGCATTGACATCAAGAAAGGGAACTAAATTAACACTCTGGCTTCTACTCACATAGCTCGAAAGGTCCTCGGCAGATTCTGATTCAAAGCTACTGTTCTTCTTGCCACTGATAAGCTCCAGGACCATAACACCAAAACTATATACATCTGATTTTTCAGAGAATTCTCCGTGCATTGCATACTCTGGAGACATGTAACCGCTACAACCCACACCACAAGCATAGTAATTCATGTCAATAAAAAACAGTAAGAAAGCTTATTAGCTGTGTTGTTTGGGATCAAATTGTTGGGTGTTCTGCTTCTAGCAATTTAATAGCTGTTATGGCACTTGAAAAATCACTTTGTTAATTGATTTAATATAACAAAAACCTTAGAACTTACTATGTCCCCACAATTCTGCTTGCATATCTTTTGTTTTGATCTGCTTCAAGAATCCTTGCCAAGCTAAAATCAGCAATTTTTGGGTTCATATTTGCATCTAACAGTATACTGCTAGCTTTTAGATCACGATGTATAATTTTAAGTTGAGAATCTTCATGAAGATATTGAATTCCCCGAGCAATTCCTTCAAATATTTTGTATCGCTTTGACCAATCCAATTGTGCTCGCAACTTTTTATCTGCAAGTAAATCAAATTAAACAAAATATTTTAAGAAGCAACAAGAAAATAAATGCAAATGCATATATGGACCTGACAATATTGAACATGTGTTCAGATAGACATACCATAGAGAAAATATTCGAGGCTTTTATTGGACAAATATTCATAGATGAGTATCTTTTCTTCTCCTTCCAAGCAGAATCCCAATAGCCTCACTAAATTTTTATGCTGAAGTTTAGCTACCAGTACAACCTCATTCTTAAACTGTTCTACATCTTGTCCAGAGCTTCTCCACAACCTCTTTACAGCGATTTCATCTCCCGTAGAAAGTATACCCTGACATAATTATATGGTTTAACCAATTGAAGCATAATTTACTTTTCAGACTTCAGAAAATCCCTACTGCAAAAGCTAGTCAAAATCTGGAAAAAGGAAAGAAAATAAGAAAGTCAAGCAGTGAACATTTGTTTGGTACCTTGTACACCTCTCCAAAGCCACCTTCACCTAGCTTGTTAGCATTCGAGAATTTGTTTGTGGCAGCTACAATTGTTCGAAGATCATATTGCAAGGAGTCTGCAGTTGCTATTTCCTTTGCTATCTCATTAGCAGCATTTGCGGCTATGGAATCAAAGACAAAACTTTACAAGTTATATCAAAGAGCAATTTGTGTAGATTATCAGGGCATCAAAGTTCCCCATTAGAAATGAGTGAGAACTTTATATCATTCTCATAATGATCTACACGTGATTTTCACTTTCAGGAATATGCTGGAAGATAGGTCCACTTTTCTAATTTTATATGCATTATCTATAATCGTGGTATTTCAAATCAAGATATGAGGGGCATGTTCGTTTTGTCAAAATTTTAAGAATTTGAATTCCCTGGCGGTGTTCAAAACAGTACTCCCAAATGGAACAAATGTGAAACCAAGACTACTTGCATACCATCATAGGTTACGGTACGATCGGATTTCTTAAAACTTGATTCCTTTTTGGCATTGAACTTCTTGCTTTCGCGCCTACTTAGGAAACAGTAGCAGAGAATTAATAGCCCCACAGCCACGGCAACTGGAGCAACAATGGCGACTATTATTGTGACCGTTGAGATTTTGTTTTTTCCTGCGTTAAAGTCTGATCATGGTTTATTAGATGACGCACATAATTCATAAATCCACAAAAAAGGAAAGGTAGGGATAAACATACGCCGAAAAGCCTTGTTGTTCTAGAAGTAACATATATTGTATAACAAACAAGGGATCTATAAATTATGACGGAAAATTGTCGCACCACTCTAATAGGAATGGGAAAAAAGAAAGAAAGAAATAAAGTAAAAGTCGAACCTGGAGATGGAACTGGGGTATGTACGGGTACCATCTGGTAAAAAGGGTACAATTCGTAATGAACATTACAGCTGGGGAACAGATATCTTGCTCCTTGCTTTCCACTACAGCATATAGAAAGTCGGCTCATAGCAGCCTGAAGACAACTATTGCAGTCGGTGCTGGACAGGTCCGGTGTGCACTGTACAAGGAAATACAAATTTTGAAAGTCGGAAAAATTCACTTCCTTGGTTCCGAATTTCTTAGCGCCGGTCGGAGCGTTCGAGGCCTGACCAGCCAAGTCAGTCATGGTAGTGTTCACCAGCCGGTTAAACCTGTCCTGCTCCGTCATGTTCTGCGTGTTCAACAAGCCGAATCTGGGCCTTTCGGCCACAGTGGAGAAGATAGTCTCGTTGGAGTATCGCACCATGCACTCGTCGTACCAAGTAACAGCAGCCTTCTGTCCGGAACACTTATCGGCGAGATATTTGGTTGCGGCGGCCACGCATCCCCGGCACGTGTCGGCAGCGACATCGCCCCGGCAGAGGTAGAGGCCGTAGAGGGGGGCGGAGGTGTTTTGGCCTGCGGTGGTGTTAAAGAATTCGAGGTTGCGGGTGGCGTCGGAGGAGAGGGAGGAGAAGAGGGAGTTGAGACTGGAATTGTAGATGCTATTTTGGGGGAAAGTAGTGTTTGCACAGACGTGGAAGAGGTAGTTTTGCCCTGCTGCGAGAGTGGTGAAGCCGAGGAAGCTGATGGTGGAAAGGAGCAGGAGGGTCATGGATGGACTCACTGAAGTCATATCGATAATCGAGCTCTTCCTGTCTTTGCAACTGTGAAAGATTTCCAGTTATATTAGCCTGGGCTTGCGTGCTTTGTACAATATTAAAAATTAGAAAGATAATTTGGTTGGAGTTTTGTTTATAAAAATGATGTTGATTTAGGCTGTGTTTTTATTGTAAAATTTTATCTTTTTAAAATTTTAATATAATAAAATATTATAATATAATTTTTTTTTATTAATTTATTTTTTTTATTATAAAAAATAAAAAAAATTATCTTTCTCTTCATTTTTTCATTAAACTCAATACCTAAAATTTTAACAACACTAAAATTTTACAAAACAAACTTACCCTAATCTGGGAGTTTTTAAAAAATTATAAGAGTGGATGAAAAGCCGTAAATTTGAAAAAAGATTTTGGAGTTTATGAAAATGTAATATAAAAATATTCTAAAAATTGTTTTTAGCTTTACCAAACACATCCATGACTGTAACTTAGGAATAAAATGTCACGTAGAAAATTGTTTCAGATTTGTTGTTTTATTTATATAGACTACATATAAAATATAACCTAAAATACAGATATAAAATTTTAATGCCTCAAATGGCATTAAATATCAAAGATTGTGGTAAGGGATTTTACAGAAGTTGATATCTGGGCACTCTTCACATTAGTAATGATAATAATTATATGAGTGGTATGTATACACACATCTTGCTCGTGACAAGGATATGTAATTTTTCTAGAAGGAAAATGACAAACAAAAGTACAGTCGAATAGAGGACGACAATGAACAAAAAAAAAAACGACAAATAGATGACGTGTAGATTCTGTCGTGAGTCCAGTGCCTAATTCAAGTGCCGAGATAGTAGAATAAAGCAGTCGGACAGAGGGACAGAACACAGCGTGCGGCGCCAGAGAGAGAGAGAGATAAGTGTTTTTGTGGCTTGCATTAATTGAGATTCTTGTAAGAAGACATTTCTCCGTGTGTGGTAACAAGAAATTGTGGTATTCAAATTGAGATATTATTAATTATTAATTTTTAAATAACTTCTAAACATATTATAAGCCTTTTCTTCTTCTTATCAATTGATACTCGATCCCGTGGAATATTTTATCTAAAACAGTTTTACTATACTGGGAAAAAAGTTTACGTCAGATAGTGGAGTTATAACAGATTGCTTATTAATTTGTTAAGGCAATTCATTAATTGCATCTTTATTAAAAAAAATTCATTAATTGAATCTGAATTATGAACTGTACGTAAAAGTCTCCAGCAACCCACCACTTAGATGTATTAGTTGCTATATGAATCACAATTATCTCTTTTTTTTTTTTTTTTTTAGTAATAAGAGAAATCTGGATAATCATTTACACGCATTGAACTCAGACGAACTTGACACAATATTCACACGAGTTGGATTTAATGTCATGACAAACCTCTAAGACCTAAGTTTTGACCACCCAAACTAACTCTTTGGGGTTGAATCACAATTCTCATATGATGTTTTTCGTCAATTAATGTTCAGACGCAAGTCATCTTGCCCAACAAGACGTTGGACCGGTCTTGGGATGTTCAGATTGTCAATAGAGGGATTGGAGGACCGAGTTCTTAATGCTTTTGAACGAGCAGAGCTAGGGTTGTACATCTGTCGGGCCGAGTCGGATCCGGTCGGGTCCACGTAAGCACATGTTGGTTTGTTAAAATTGACCCGATTATAAACTGCTGGTTGAACCCGCTCGAACCTGACCTGATTGGGTCGGGTCGAGTTTAGGCGAGTTTTTTTTTTTTGCTTTGGCTTTTTGGTTGTGCTTCACGTTATTTTGAAATTCCTAATGTTTTGAAATATGTAATGCACTTCTCAAAAGCAAGTATAGTCTAAAAGTATCTAGGTATAACAACAAAACCTTAAGCAAATGAGACAGAAAAGTGAATCATGAATTACAATGATTTTCTTCCCTTTTTTAAGTTATAAATTGAGAAAATCACATAGTAATTCTTGCACCCAGGCGCTAGAAAGACAAACTTGACCCAAAACTCCAAACATCAATTTCAGACTTTCTGTGGAAGACACTGTTGTTCCATCTCTTCTTAAAAATCCTCATCACTTGCTGATGTCTTTTTTCTTTTAAGGGGAAGTGGTTGAACAATATTGGTTGCAACAAGATGTCAATTTTATCATAAAATCCTCATCACCTGCTGATAGCAAATATGGTATATGTAAGAATAAATATAGAATTCTGACACTTGTCAACATTATAGCTAGAGTGATGTATCATCCCACCTGATCATCAGCAGGCTTTTCACATCCTCCCAAGAAATGAAGGGATGATTTTCCCTAATATTTTCTAGATAATCTAGTCATCTCACAGCACCACAGTGACATTTGCTTAATTTGGTACATAAATAGAAAATATAACCCACTTTCAGGACATATTTACGTTTAAAAATGGACTCGGGCCTTATCAACGAACATGGTCTGAACCAATAGCCTACTACCGCTGATGGTTTAGGATGGGCCTATAGCGATAGCAAGTCGTTTTGCCGATTGTAGCAAACAAACGGCAACATTGTTGGCGAACATGTTCTAGTCCGCCGCACACAAATGTCAGCGGCGAGTCGTTTCTCAACGTGCACGCACTCTTAACATTTGTATGTTCTTTTTTTCTTGGTAATAACATTTGTATGTTCACAACAGTGTTGTTTTTTTTGGCACTACAACTCCCCTGGACATTTTCTATTGAAGGTAAAATTTCTCCACATTTCTAAATTCACCTCTCCATTATCTTTCTTCAAAATTTTGCCCCTTCCTTGTCTAGACAGATAATCACGTATGAATAATGTTATGGATAAATTTTGGTATATATTTGTGGCTTAAATGCACCCCATGCCCCTGGGGTATGCCGAAAGAGCAAATATGCCCCTGGGCTCCCCGCGTCGCCCGCGGCCGCAGCGCGCCACCAGGGGTGGCCTCGAGCCACCCCCGCGGCTCCCCTGCTCAGGGGTGGCGCGCTGCGGCCGCGCGCGACGAGGGGAGCCCAGATCGGTCGCGCGCGGCGTTCGCGCGAGCGGCGCTCGCGCGGGGGTGGCTGGCGGCCACCCCTCGCGGCGGCGAAGGGAGCCTAGCTCCTTTCGCTGCTCGGGGGTTCTCCCCCCCACTTTTTTTTTTTTTTTTTTTTAATTTCGAAAATGACAGGTGTCAACCCCTGATTGGTGCTGACGTGTCTAATTTTGACACGTCAGTATTTACCGTTAGGGTTTCAAACATAACGGAGGGGCATATTTGCTCCTGAAAGTATACCTCAGGGGTATGAAAATGACTTTGCATACCCCAGGGGCATATTTGCTCTTTCGGCATACCCCAGGGGCATATTTGCTCTTTCGGCATACTCCAGGGGCATGGGGTGCATTTAAGCCTATATTTGTTGATTTTGCAATCATGCTCAAATAGTACTGAGAGTCGGAATCTTCACCTTCCTGAAAAACTGGAGTCAGTAAGTTCATTCATAGAAGGATTTGTTGAGAGAAGCTGATCACTCTGAATGTGTACTCCGCGAACAGCTAACGCAGGATGTTTTGGTTCAGGTAGAGTTATTGCTTCGTTTCCCAATAGAACTACTGCAGACGACATGGTGGGTCTTTCTGCTGGATCTTCTTGCACACATAAAAGACCGATATGCATGCATTTCAAAACTTCTCTCGTCGGGCAGGACTCCATCAACAAAGGGTCTAGGAATTCCAATTCTTTCCCTTCATTCCATAATTTCCATGCCTGTGAATGAAAAGTCAAAGGGATTAAATTTTGTGCATAACTGTGTCCATTTTGCCAAGAAGATTACTTCATGGAGATGAATTTAACATACGTACGTATGCAATGAGTGTCTGGGCATGCATCGTGAGGTAGAAGCCGCTATTTCTCTTCCCACTTATAATCTCAAGCAAAATCACGCCAAAACTGAAAACATCAGATTTTATGGAAAATATTCCCTCCATTGCATACTCAGGAGCCATGTATCCGCTGTTTTAGCAAAGCATTTCAAAGCTTTCTCTTAGATGAACTAACTGATTTTCAGAAAAAGAATTACATATGAAACAAAAGAAGCAGACTCACTAGGTTCCAACGACTCTTCTAGTGTTAGCCATGTTCTGGTTTTCACCAAAGATCCTTGCCATGCCAAAATCTGATATTTTTGCGACCATATCATGGTCCAGCAGTATATTGCTGGGTTTTAGATCCCGATGAATGATTTTAAGCCGGGAATCCTCGTGAAGATAAAGAAGACCTCTGGCAATACCATCAATGATGTTGTAGCATGTCTTCCAGTCAAGCTGAGTGCGTTTATCTAAATCTGAACTCGGGACATAATTAATAGACAAAAATTAGTGTTTGGGATTATGTCTGTACATGTCATTTGTACGATGTATTGGAGTGCATTTGGCCAAAAACCAAGTTAAGAAGCGGAAGGGTGGAAGGAACAAACCAAAAATAAATAAGTCGAGGCTTCTGTTGGGCATAAATTCGTACACAAGCAGCTTTTCCTCTCCCTCTATTGCACATCCTAAGAGCTTCACAAGGTTTTTGTGTTGAAGTTTTGCAATAAGGATGAGCTCATTTTCAAGCTCCTCCATGCCTTGCCATGATTTCCTTGATAGCCTTTTAACCGCTACTTCCATTCCATCTGGCAGCACACCCTGAGAAGAATATCCCGAATCAGCCACAACTTGAGGACTACTAAGCAATTATTGAACCACATAAAAACAGATAAGTTGGTATTACCTTGTAGACACTGCCAAATCCACCTTTTCCGAGCCTGTTTGAGTCTGAAAAGTCATCTGTAGCTGCCATTATAAGGGATAGATCCATGAAGAGCAGTTCTTCAGAATATACTAATCCACCGTCTTGCGTGATGGCAACCCCAGTGGGGCTTGCCAACTCGTGCAACAACTCATTCTGGCTTCTCTCATCATCTGAATATTAAACATGAAAGCTCGTTATTTGTAACCGAAGAAATATAGTTCATAATATTAACCAATGAGGTAATTCACCTCTTTGCGGTCTCTTCTTCCACCTCCGATAAAGAGCACAAGACCCAACAAAAACAACCAGAACTATTGGTATACATATAACCACGACAACCACCCAAATCTGCCATGCAGCACCTGCTTTTTTAACGAAAAGAAGTACATGAACTTTCAGTATTCTATTAGCAAGCTATCAAGCTAAATTCATTGTGAGCCTAATTCTATTGTCCGCATCTAAAAATCTTGTAGGAACAACTAACAAGATGATCAAACAAGCTTTCCTACTTGTTCTGCTTTCGATGAGATTCAGGCCACGCCGTACATGGCCGAAGATATAGGATTTTTCTCAACATATACTTAATTCATAATGGAGCCGGGTAAATTTTTGAAGACTTGACCAACCCAACTAGAAATTGCCACACTGTCGTTTTTTTGAATCCATAGGTTGGATGTTACTGATGGTATTGAAGATATTGATAATGCGTCGGTAATCCAACAGTTGAAAAGACACCAAAATGGGCCTCAACTTTTTTAGCGCTTAGCGGGACGCAAAAATTACTCTCTGAGAGTTGGAGTAATACGCCTAATTGCACAATTGACAGTCAGATATCGTCTTTTTTTTCTTCTTCTAACTAAACAATTCCATTAAAACAAAAGAGACAATCATGGTGGAAGCCATGGATTGTCGCTAAAGAGGATAGTCACGGGAATACAAGAAATGAGAATGTAACCTCTAACTGATCAGAGGAAGCCCATGGAGCAACTCTATGAACAAACTCATTTGCTTCTCTTTTTACATGATGAAATTCCCAAGAATCTTTTGAATCAACTAGTCTACAAATGTCAGGAGAGAAATTTGTCATGGCATAGCAGATCTAGGGTGCTGAATTGCCTCAATCACAAAAAGAGAAAATCCATGACATCCTTTTGCATATAGACCGCAGAGAAATGAAATGACATTTTCTACACAATTTAATGCATATAGGAATCATTCTTTTGAAAGCAGGGGAAATCCCCTGAGGGCAATAATTTGATAATGCGCTTATCAATCACCATCAAGTAGTGATTTGTGCAACCAACTTACTTAAAATGGCCAAGGTGTAAAGTATATTAATGCAGACTTATAATTCATTTACGGACAATTAATCAAAGATCTTTAGATCCTTACCTTCAGAAGTTGGGTAGGTTAATAGAAATCTGGAGGAGTTGTAGAATGGGTGCAGCTCAAACCTCACAGTACAAGTCCTACTGACAACAATCCCACCTTCCCGAGAAGAGCAGCATGCCTGAAGATCTCCTAACGCAGACTGCAAACAAGTGTGACAGTAACTTTCCGACATATCTCTGGTACACTGTACAAGACCATAAATTGTTTGCTTCCTTGAACATTTGATTTCCCCAGTAGCAAACATGCCGTTAGAAGGGGCATAAGCAGCCTCATACGAGATGTTCTTCATTAAGTATTTTAATACTCGATCAAAACGATCTGGATGTGATATATTTTTCTCCAGATTATTCCGCAGCGGATACTTTCCAGTATAAACCATCAAGGAAAAGAACATCTGGAAGGAGTAGCGAACTTGACAAAATTCAAACCAGATCATTGCATCCTCACTCTGACACTGAATCAAGATTTCCTGGCTTGCTTTCTCTACACAACTCCGGCAAACTGTCGAGTTGACATCCCCCCTGCAAAGCGCTTGTCCGTATACTCTGTATGGGTTCTCTCCAGCAGAGGTATTGTAGAAACCATTCCCCGAAGTCTTAGAAGGCAAAGACTCGAGAAGAAGCTTGAGGTTGTTTTCGAATGGGCTATTGCGTGTGTAATTGGAATCTTGGACGTTACAGGACGTAAAGAGAGGATCATCCCCATTAGCAGGGATAGGGAGCAATATAAAGAGTGGAATAATTAAGAAAAGCATAGCTGGAAGTTCATCTTTATGCATCTTCCAAGTACGGCAGTTCATAGGCTGACTACTCTAGCTAATTGGTGGTTGAGATGGAAAGGTACATAACCTGGTTTCTGACGAAGCACGAAAGGAATCCAAATGCTTCCTGGTCCCCTGTTGAACGTTTCAGTCCTAAGAGCATTCCTAGCAGCCTCTTTAAATTTGGCTCTCTACTTTAACCAAAAAAACACACTTCTCTATTTTAACTATCAACTTTTAAAAAACATTCCCAGCAGCTTCTCTATTTTAACAATCTATTTTTACTATTCTATTTAAATATTATTTTTTAAAGATTTCTTTATTGTTTCTCTAACATTTATATTTTTGAATATTCATTTTATTGTAATAGCCATATTTTTTGAATATTTGTATTATCTTAAAAAGATCGATTTTTAAATTTTTTTATTTTACTAAATGTTGGAATTTTTAAAATTTTAAGAATGTGAAGTGAACAATAATTTTCTAAAAAGAAAAAAGAAAAAAGAAGAAAAAGAAAAAGAAAAGAAAAAGAAAAAAATAAGATATATATTAATATTTTAAGATAGTGAGGTGAATAGTGGCTCTCTAAAAATAGAGAGCCACTATTCACTTCTTCAAAAATTTTGTTAAAAGTTGTTAAAGTAGAGAGGCTGTTGAGGAGTGTTTTTTTGGCTTTTTGGTTAAATTGGCTCTCTATTCTAACCAAAATGTTAGAATAGAGAGCCTGCTAGGAATGCTCTTATAAAAGGATTTGCCCAAAAACTTGTGCAACGTTAATTAACTGTTGCACAGAAATTTCCAAGCTAATGCTGGATAGTGACATGATCATAGGACCATCCTCTTTCAGCACTGCGAATATTCAGAACTTCTTATCCATCGGTCGACGGTCACGCTGCCGCTCGGTCAATTCCAATGGATGTGAAACGCCCCGGTCCACGCTCCTAAGGGAAGGACTTCCCCGTAAAATAAAAAGCTTTATGTTTACATGATTTCTCCAGGCACGGCTGGTCGTATATTCTTCGGAACTGATGTGAGCAGAATAAATATTAGCATCGAGCAGGAGAGAAACGATATAAAATCATCAATAACACAAACATCAAGATTTAAGTGCTTTTACTTTAAGCCAGGTTACTCCTGGGAATCGAATCCCCTTACCCCATTCCCCTTCCAGCTTGTCTGCGTTGCCTAAAAAAAAAAAAGTATTTTTACTTTAAGAATTTAAAAAGGAATTTACTATAAGAAAAGTAGAATATTTTTTTTAGTATAAGAAAAGTAGAGTACAAAAAATAGTAACACAACACTAAGTATAAAACTCTTATACATCTAATTTCCTAACGAAGAGATGAGAATAACAACATAGTCCTCGTTTATCTATGTGAGTCCTAGTTTCAGGATTAAGGCAACCCAAGAGGGGGGGTGAATTGGTTTTCTAAACTTTTCGGTTAAAACCTCCAAAGTTGTGTTTGCAAGTAAATACTACTTTAGCACAAGTATATAATATGCGGAACTGTAAATAAGTGCTAAAGTAAGGAGTAGGGATAAGAGAAGCAAACACTAGATTTTTAGGTGGTTCGGCAAACCCGCCTACATCCACCCCTCAAGCTCCTTCACCGAGCCTTGAGGTTTCTCCACTATTCTTCAAATAGCTTTACACACTAGCTTCCGGGTGCTAGTGAACCGTTCAAGTGTTTTCTCCCGGGCTCTACACTCAAACCCACCCAAGTGGTTTTTCGGGCTTACCACTCACAACCTAACCAAGCTTGAGATATACCCTCTCTAAGCTTCTTCTTTAGTGAACAACCTCACTAAAGGAAACAACTCTCTAGATAGGAAGATTTAGGAACAAGACTCTCTCAAAGAGTGGATATAAAAGTGGAAAGCTCTATCTCTTGATTCACACAAAGACAAGGATGTGAAAGTGCAATTTGTGTGAATAATATGATAAATATGAAATAAGAAGGTTTAGAATATTTCTCAAGCTATACAAATGATATGTGGTCGTTGGTTCTTCATTTTAGACGTTTTGGATGTGTATTTATAGGCCACATATGAAAACTAGCCGTTTATAGCCGTTGGAGGTCGATTTGACAATTTTACCGTTATACCGGTCGACCGCTTCATGTACCGGTCGACCGGTTCAAGTAGCCGTTGCCCAACGGTCATAATTTTGAATGCTGTCAATGATCGACCGCTTCATGTAGAGGTCGACCGCTACAAAAAGTTCATCGACCGCTTCATTTAAAAACATGTTTTTGACCACTTTTAAACACCCAATTTTAAAGACTTAATTCCCATAAGTATATGAAGGGTTTATGAATATATTTGTGGTGTTTTGAAATCTTTAAAAACATTTTAATCTTTCAAACAAAAGGTAAAACGGTTTATGCACGTTTTGAAAGATATGCAAGTGCGTGATTCAAATCCTTGTCAAATGTGAAATAAAGAGTTACAAGGATTATACCCTAAGGTCTTGAATCTTCATTTTAAGCTCCTTGCATCTTCTTGTTCTTCTTTCTTCAAGTCTTTGGCTCTTTTATCAAGTCGTCTTTGTCTTTGAAGATGTCCACTTTATAAACTTATCCATTTATTGAAATCATCAAAACCTTGATTGTGCACAAAAGCCAACAATCTCCCCCTTTTTGATGATGACAATAAAGTGATAGTTTTGGGATGACTCCCCCTATCTTTTGCAATTGGACAATCATGTAAAACTTGAAGACAAAGCATTAGTAGTCATTGGATTCATAAAGAGTAATACAATTCAAAGGAGAGTATATAGTCATCAAAACTATTAGCACATTTCTCCCCCTTTGTCATATCAAAAAGACAAAGGACACATTTTCTCCCCAAATATGCATTCTAAAAGCAAAGGGAATCCAAGCATGTAGACATTTAAGAACTCTCCCCCTTTGTCAATCAAAAAGTGAATGTATGGATCATCCAAAAGAATAACTTGTAGTTTTAAATGACAATCTCATTGAAATGGTATTGAGGATGTATTACGATAGTAGCCCACCGAGTGGGTTTGTACCAACCTCTTAGCTACCAATGACAATTTAAAGGTCATTCTCAACCAAAAAGGTTTAAGCTCACAAAGACTTATCAAAGTTCATGACTTTTGTAAAAGTGTTAGCTTATAGATTTTCCATTTTGATAAATGCAGGAAAATATGTGAAGGATAAATACATTTGCATTTATAAAATTTAACAACCAAGAAAATATAATTAGCCAACAATTAAAACTTATTCTCAAATAAGGATTTAGATGTTACCAAAGGTTTCCCCTTAGCATTTGTCCTCAAATGTCACAAGCCTTCTTGATAGACAAGTTTCATCCGAGCACCATTTGTTGCTCCATCCTACAAGAGAATCAAGAAACAATTTTTGGTACCCAAGCCTTCTTGGGTCCTTCAATGTTAGTTTTAGTTCCTTTTGGAACCCATATCTTCTTGAGAGTTTTGCTCCCAAGTTTCTTTAATGCACAATCAAAGATAAGATGCCCATCTTTATTGCAAAAATGACATGTTTGAATAGGTGCATTAAAAGATTTAGCCTTCACAAAATAATTCTTAAAGTATTTTTGATGAATTGAAGGCTTGTAGCCTAAGCCACTTTTTTCAAAGACACATCTTTGACTACCAAGAATCAAATCTAAAGATTTCTTTCCTTGAGTAAACTTCTGAAGGATTTTGCTTTGAGAAATAATTTTGTTGTTCAGAACAACTTTCTCCTTTTCAAAATCTAAAGCTTTTTGTTGGAACAAATCGTTTTCTAGCTTTAGATTCTTTTTCTCATTTTTCAAAGAATCAATATCATTTGAGATCAAAATGAGTTTCTTTTTCAATGAAGTATATTTTGAACCTAATTTTTCAAATTGACATAAAAGATCATCAAAAGCATTTTGAAGCTCAATATATGAAATTTCAGGCTCATCATTTGAAGAATGTACCTCATCATCATCCTCATCAGTATCTTCAAATGCCATGAAACACATGTTGGCTATTTCTCCATCTTCTTCGGAGGAGGAGGAGGAGGATCTTTCATTGTTAGCCTTCCAAAATGTCTTCTTGTATTTGAGGCTTCTCTTTCCTTTCTTGCTTTTGAGGAAGTTCTTGAATTTTCTAGTCATTAAGACTATATCTTCCTCATCTTCATCTTCATCTTCAATTATGGAGGATTTGAGAGCGAACCTCATCTTCTTTTTGCTCTCATCTTCATTTTCGAGCATTTGGATCTCATGGGTCATTAAGGATCCAATGAGCTCATCCAGAGGTAGCTTTGTGAGATCCTTGGCCTCTTGTATGGCAGTCACTTTGGCCTCCCATGCCTTTGGTAGTGACCTAAGGATTTTTCTCACCAAATCGGAGTTACTATATGATTTACCAAGAGCATTCAAAGCATTTATTATTGTGGTAAATCTAGTATACATGTTAGAAATAGATTCCTCAGGTGACATTTTAAATAACTCATAGTTGTGAACAAGCATGTTGATTTTTGACTCTTTGACTTGACTTGTTCCTTCATGAGTAATTTCTAATGTATGTTATATATCTCTAGCATTTGAGCATGATGCAATTCTATTAAACTCTCCTCTATCCAATGCACAATATAATATGTTCATGGCTCTTGCATCTAGAGATATTTTTATTTTATCATTTGCATCATATTCGTTTTCGCTTTTAAGGGTTTGAACTTCTCCAACTTTCTTTGTGGGAATATGAGGACCATTTAAAATACAAATCCATAAGTTAAAATCAATAGATTGAAGATATATTTTCATCCTAACTTTCCAATATGCATAATCATTTCCATCAAAAAATTGTGGTCTAAGAGTGGAAAGCCCTTCAACTTGAGTGTTGAAGCTTGTAGTTGCCATTCTAACTCAAGATGTTTAAATCTTATATAAAGAGCACCAGGCTCCGATACCAATTGTGAGTCCTAGTTTCAGGATTAAGGCAACCCAAGAGGGGGGGTGAATTGGTTTTCTAAACTTTTCGGTTAAAACCTCCAAAGTTGTGTTTGCAAGTAAATACTACTTTAGCACAAGTATATAATATGCGGAACTGTAAATAAGTGCTAAAGTAAGGAGTAGGGATAAGAGAAGCAAACACTAGATTTTTAGGTGGTTCGGCAAACCCGCCTACATCCACCCCTCAAGCTCCTTCACCGAGCCTTGAGGTTTCTCCACTATTCTTCAAATAGTTTTACACACTAGCTTCCGGGTGCTAGTGAACCGTTCAAGTGTTTTCTCCCGGGCTCTACACTCAAACCCACCCAAGTGGTTTTTCGGGCTTACCACTCACAACCTAACCAAGCTTGAGATATACCCTCTCTAAGCTTCTTCTTTAGTGAACAACCTCACTAAAGGAAACAACTCTCTAGATAGGAAGATTTAGGAACAAGACTCTCTCAAAGAGTGGATATAAAAGTGGAAAGCTCTATCTCTTGATTCACACAAAGACAAGGATGTGAAAGTGCAATTTGTGTGAATGATATGATAAATATGAAATAAGAAGGTTTAGAATATTTCTCAAGCTATACAAATGATATGTGGTCGTTGGTTCTTCATTTTAGACGTTTTGGATGTGTATTTATAGGCCACATATGAAAACTAGCCGTTTATAGCCGTTGGAGGTCGATTTGACAATTTTACCGTTATACCGGTCGACCGCTTCATGTACCGGTCGACTGGTTCAAGTAGCCGTTGCCCAACGGTCATAATTTTGAATGCTGTCAATGATCGACCGCTTCATGTAGAGGTCGACCGCTACAAAAAGTTCATCGACCGCTTCATTTAAAAACATGTTTTTGACCACTTTTAAACACCCAATTTTAAAGACTTAATTCCCATAAGTATATGAAGGGTTTATGAATATATTTGTGGTGTTTTGAAACCTTTAAAAACATTTTAATCTTTCAAACAAAAGGTAAAACGGTTTATGCACGTTTTGAAAGATATGCAAGTGCGTGATTCAAATCCTTGTCAAATGTGAAATAAAGAGTTACAAGGATTATACCCTAAGGTCTTGAATCTTCATTTTAAGCTCCTTGCATCTTCTTGTTCTTCTTTCTTCAAGTCTTTGGCTCTTTTATCAAGTCGTCTTTGTCTTTGAAGATGTCCACTTTATAAACTTATCCATTTATTGAAATCATCAAAACCTTGATTGTGCACAAAAGCCAACAATCTACTGAGTTTTCTCCTTACTTAATTTCGAAACAACTCTTTTTCTTTTATAGTTGCACTCAGCAAACATCCCGTTAATTTCCTTAAATGCAAATATGTGAAGCTTGTCTTGCAATCGTTTTTTTTCCCCTAATCCTAACAGCTTGTCTAAAAGTAAACTTTCACCTGTCAAGAACAACACTCCATTAATGCAAGGTTGAAAACTAATTTCACGCAAGGGCATCTATCGGTGAAAGAAAGAATGTAAATGCATTTCATTGGAACAAGAATGAATTTGAAGGAAGTAAGGAAAAATGATTAAAAAAATGCTTATTATGTGATGTAAAAAGTGTCCTAGGAGATGGTAATTTAGGTGAGATTCTAAAAATTTGCATTCAACTTGGTACCAACTCAAACCGAATAAGTTGAAATTGAGGATACTGTTAAATATTTTCAACTTTTGCCCTAGCTATACTTATGAAAAATTGTCAAAGTATCCCTCATTAAATACTCGGACATGTGAATGGACGAAATACCCAAACTGATTTACCCAACGTTGATGCTTTGGTTGAGGGAAATATGGTCATTTTATCTGACCATTTAATACCCGATGCATTTATTCCTCCACCCCTGGCACGAAAGACTCTTAGACACATTTAATGGAATAGCAGCATCTGTGTCGAACAACTTCACTTGTTTGTCTTCTTTTTCTTTTCTTTTCTTTTCTTTTAACCGCATCAGTTACTCGTTTGTCTTCTTCTTCTCCTTTTTTTAAATACCTTTCAAATATTTATATTGTAATAAAAAATAAAAAGGAAATTCAAAATTATAATAAATATTATAAATAAACGATAGTATTTTACATTTTATCTTCTTCACTCATTCCATTAAAAATAATCTACAAACAACAACCTTACACAAACACCTATACAACTCTAACATCACCTAAATGTTCACAACATACTTAAAATTCTTACATTTGTATCAAAATGAACATCCCCTTAGAGTTAAAATATCTAAAATTAGGGACTAAAAATATTAAAAATGTATTATATTGAAATACATGTACTATTTACTAAGACTAAGAAATGACTATTGGATCCTACGTGTTTACATCTTTACATAAATTGATTTATCTCTCAACTTGAAATCTAGTTTCAATTCAACACCCCCCATTTCAAGAACTCTTTACCAAAATTAATATACTGAAAGATACAAAATTAACTAAAATTGTAAATGCCCCTTGAAGTTCCTTTGAAAAAAAACAGTAACCAACCTCAAAGTCCGGCAATGGCTCATAAGATCTCTTCTCTCTTGTGTCAAACACTGTAATGCCTGTGATTCTCTGAAGTTGAGTAGTGTCCCTATATACTATATTAGGAGCTCACTGAGAGATTCCCTTGTATTTATCTCGTCAACAGTCATCCTATAAGCAAGTAAATTAAAGACTAATGAACTTTGAGTATACACGAATGTGATTAGTCAAATTTAAAGATTCCTAATAGTACATATTCTTGCTGCCCAAGATTCAACACAAATAATAATTCAGTTCTAGAGCACCCCATGCAAGTTAAATTCAAGGGAAGATTCAAATCTGACGTCCTTAAAACAGCCGGAAAAAAATGTCAAGTCGAAAAAAGTGTTTTTCTTCCTATGACCAAAACGTGGTCTACTAGTCGTCCTTAATACGCCCTTTATTCAATCTATTGGATAATTCTCATTAGCCAGTAGTGAAAACTTGTGATGCGAAGCAATTTCCTTTTCTTTTTGCTCAAGTGAACAAAGTGTTCTATAAATGTCAAACTAGAATCAAGGGCTGGGCAGGCTTGGACTAAATGGGCTACAATACATTAAAAAAGAAAGAAAGATTGAACCATTTAATTGCAGGGCCAACCGTGGCGTTGGCCCTCAAGCTGATACCGCCTGCATTCACGTGAAAATTTTACCTTTTGTCAAATGAAAGACAAAATAAATGTGAGACTTATTACTTTTCAAGTCACACACGTAGGGGTGAATAGCGGACTAGTCGGAAGCGGAATTTGACATTCCGACATCCGGTCCGCTAACTAGCGGATGACCAAAAAAGAGTCCGCTAAGATTAGCAGATTTAGCGGAAGCGGAAGCAGACTTAGCGGAAGCGGATAGCGGAATTCCGCTAAGTCCGCTAAGATGTAATTCACAAAATAAAATCCTAAAACATGTAATTGACAAACAAATGTAAAAACAAATGTAAAAACATGCAATTCAAAAAATCCCATATTAAATAAATCTTAAATCAAACTTTGATCTTTTTGATAATACTTGATCTTTTTGATACTAACTATATGTGGAATATTGATATCCAACCAATATCAATTAGTCCCATTAGTGACGACCACACAGAAGCTGACAGTTTTTGTTTGGGTTTAATTAAGCAAACAAGCATAGATTTAAGCATTTTGTTTGGTGCATAGAATAGGCAGAGTGCATAGCATGTATTTAGTATTGTTTTTTAGAATTTCCACTGCAGAATCATGCTGGTACTGATGTTCTTATGGGTCCTGATGACCGTTTTATGGTTTTCCTAGGCATTGTTGCCTACAAGAGGCAATGGAGTGTCATTGCAATTTTACAAGTGAATGGTTTTCTATCTTACAGTGGCTACGAGTTTTCTATCTTACAAATTTGTTACTAATACAATTAAAGAGGAATCAGAAAGTGACAAGGAATAGAAAACCATCACTGTGTCCTAAAAATGAGCAAATAGATCATGTATCTAGACTACCTCCGCATGGACAAAGGGGACAAATTTGTTACTAATACAATTGATGAGATCTTGTTTAGGTGCAGCAGCACTAGCAGACTGATGACTATGGTGGTTTGCCCCCTTTGTCCATGGCAGATTTAGGTCTTGACCTTTAAGTAGAGACGTCAAAATTGCTCCCCCAACCGCCACAATGCTTCCCAATATCTTTGCCTGGCAATGCAGTCTCCTTACATTGAACTGCTCGAGCCTACAAAAGTACTCTCAACTAATTGTCACATTTCCATCTCCAGCATTTCTCACTTTTTTGACTTTTATATACGAAACACATGCAAAAGGGGTTCTAAGGGAAAATTTACCTACAAATCCAAGCCATTACAAATGCCAAGGCCGGAAGGATATTGTAGAGGGCAGTTGCGAAAGAGGCATTGGTGTGTATCATCCCAATATAAAAAAGGTTCTGGTCAAGGACTGGGCTGCATCAAACACAATCCAAATTAGCCTCATCCCCATATTTAAAGCAAACTTTGCAATATTGGTCATCCCTGCATAGGCAAACTGCAAGAGAATCACAGCTACGAATAGCTTTACCCGGCAAAACCCTCATCACAGCCCTGAATGGAAGTATGTATATTCATACTTTTTACAGGAAAAAAAACCCTCATCGCAGCCCTGAATGGACACGATATTCTATACAGTAATTCACAATATGCTGCTACCAAAAGGGTTATCATAATAAAAAATAACTTCTTGACACTTCAAAACTCTAACAGAGGAAAGGAAAAAGCACTACATAGGTATAAAGGGCGAGAGAGTCTGAGAATTTACCTCAACAATGTTGCCGACTAAGTAGGGCAACTGCTTATTGAGCTTAATCTTCTCCTGATTTTCCTTTATCTTCTCCTTGTACGAATCTAACTCCAAATTTGTTCTTTGCAACTCGTCCTTCAATTACAGAAGAAACACATAATCCCCATTTCCGTTATAAATTCCAATAACAAAAAACTACTGTTTTCCAATCATAATAAGAATGTAAAATAAACATACATAAAAAACCTGAGAGGCAAAGAGAACTTAAAATTCATACAAAAACCAAAGATGAAAAAGAGAAGGCATTGCATGATAAAAAATGGAACTTTTACCATAATCGTTCGTATAAATGTAAATATTCTAATGCAACAAAAAAATGGACCAAACCTCAACAAACGAACCCTAACTCGTCAGACCGAGGAAGAACACTCATCCAGACATATAGAGAGAGGCAAAGAGAGAGAGAGAGACAGAAAGAGAGAGGAGTAGAACCTTGAGGATGCGGATCTCGTTGTCGAGGAGACGAGAGGCCCGGACGATGTCGTCGGTGGTCATGGAAGCAAGCTGGTCGTCCTTGAAGCTCAGAGGGTTCGCGAATTGAAGGGAGGAGAGGGAGATAGGGTTTTTTTACCATGGATCAAAACGGCACCGTTTTGATCCACGGTATTTTTTTTCTTTTTTTAACTATTAAAAGACGTCGTTCTATTTAAAATAGAACGACGTCGTTTTGATATTCAATTAATTAAAAATAAAAAAAACCCGGAACCGGTTTTTCCGCTAAACCGGCGGAAAACTCCGCTTCCGGTTCCGATTCCGGGAAAACTCCAAATTGACCATCGGTTCCGGTTCCTGGAATGGCAGGACCTCCTCTTCCCGGAACCGGTGACGGAACCGGAACCGGAGATCCGCCGGAGGTCGGACCGGATTTACACCCCTACACACACGTAACAAAAACAGGTTATTCAAAGGCAAAAATGTTAAATTAGACAATGTCGTCTTTGATTAAAAAAGAAAAGTAAAAGTCAATGTCGTCTTTGAGGGAACTCATCCACTGTTATTGAAAGTCTGATGGACAATTCAAACTGGATCGATGAATGATTGGTTTATTCACTGGCCGCTAGCGGCATGAGCTACCACCAACTCCAGAAGTTCCGAGTAGTTTATTATAGGGTAAAATCAATTTTATATTTGCTACTATTTCAGCTTTTTATCTTTTAAAAATTATTAATGTATGCTCCGTTATTAAAAAAATTGGCAAAATAATTAAAATGTCCCTCCAAGATAAAATTATTAAAAAAATTAAAAAATTAAAAAAATTATTAAAAATAAATATATTATTGAAATAGAGTTTCAGCGGTTTTATTTAAAAATATTATTTTTATGAATTTTTTAATTTTTTTAGTAATTTTGTCTTGAAGGGGCATTTTGGTCATTTTACATTCTTTCCGTCTGATTTGGATGGATGCATACATTGATGATTTTCAAAAGATAAATGACTCAAATCGTTGTTTTGATAATATCGAGTACAAAATTAATTTTACCCTATAGATACGGGCCTAACTATGAATTTTTCCCATATATATATTTTTATAACACTAACTCTTAATATACACTCCAAATAAAGGTTTTTACAGAGCTTCTAAGGCGGCTTTGTCTCTCTATATTTCCACAAAGACATTTTGTGATTAATTGTTAGTGTTTTAGTGTAGGCGAAATTTCGTACCAAATTTAAATTCAAATTGAATTGTACTTGGATAAGTTTAGTCAAAGTGTTTAAGAGATTAAAAAGTCTTTTTAAAATTTGAAAGGTAAATTTAAAGGTTTTCTACTTTGTCAAAATCTTTGTCTATTGTGTGGTTAATATTTTTTTTATTATTCCACTACTTATTTTGTTGATTGATTATTAATATATAGACTCAATAATTTTAGGATTTGTTCTAAAATTATTATTAATTTTTAAATAAAAGAAAACACCTATTCACTCTCTTATTGTTAATAAAGTCTAAACATCCCCCTTCTGGCTGAGCTATCCGCAGGTTTCTTGGCTTGCCAACTTGTACGGTTGTACCTCCCTTTCCTGAAGAAAAGATTATTGAAGGAGATTCATTGATCGCCTGCCAGCTTGTTAATCATAAGGAGATGGATATTGAGGGCCCTGTCTCTGATATTATTCTCAAAATTCGATCAATGCTTTCTGAGCACCTAACTGGAGTTATGTATGGGCCCCCGTCAGCAAAACACGATGGCACAGTACCGAGTGGCGCATTGGGCTGCTGCTGAGTGCAGACATGGCTATGTTCCTTTTCACAGTTTACCTGTTGATATTACTTTTTCTGGCTCTGGTTTTTTTAGCCACCTGGCAGTTATATTTTGGTTTGTTTGATTATATAAAAAAAAAAGTCTAAACATGATTTTTCAGTGATAATAAACTACTCGGAACTTCTGGAGTTGGTGGGAGCTCATGCCGCCAGTGGCCAGTGACTAAACCAATCATTCATCGATCCAGTTTGAATTGTCCATCAGTTCAATAACAGTGGATGAGTTCCCTCAAAGACGACGTTTGATTTTTTTTTTAATCAAAGTCGACACTGTCGAATTTATACAAGTTGAACTAATTAAGCTAGCTCACATATGCTAGCACAAACTCTTATTACATTAATAAGCTACAATTAGCACAAACTCTTATTGCTGGGCCATAGAGCTTTAATGGAGTTTGATCACCTTGGCCTGATGTTGGATATCGATAAGCCGTTGACCGATAGAGCGTCGTGACCTGTTTCATAGTGACCCGTGAATCTCCCCACAGAAAAGGCCGGTCGTCCGGGCTGGGAAAGAGTTGTAGTTTCACTTTTCAACATTACAACGACAGATGACATGGTTGGCCTATCATTTGCATCTTCTTGAACACACAGTAATCCGATATGAAGGTATCTTAGAAATTCTTCTGGACGGCATGATTCAAACAATAGAGGATCCATCAACTCCAGTGCGCTTCCCTCGTTCCATAGTTTCCATGCCTGCACCATCATTTACTGCGTTTAGACAACTTCTGGGTTCTCAAATATCACCTGAGAATAATATAATCCTAACCAGAAAAACTCACATATGCTAGGAGGCTTGGAGCAAGATTTGATCGATGAAAGCCAGCATTTCTAATCCCAGTCATGATCTCAATCGAGAGTACACCAAAGCTGAAAACATCAGACTTAATGGAATATAGTCCTTCCATAGCATATTCTGGTGCCATATATCCGCTATTCAAAACATAAATAAATCCACATAAGAAGATGTAGACATATATATGCAATTAGACTACTCAAGGGATACATATCATAACCAGTTACCAAGTGAAAGCACGAATGATAAGCAGATCACGCTTTTTCTAATGCATATCTATGTGAATGAAACCCAGTTTATGATTGCTGCAATTTCATGGCAGACCCAGTTTTTGGCCTTTCTGGTTTTTTCAAGTAAATTTAACCACAACGTATGGCAGGGTGTGAAATAGTTCGGGGAGAGAAGACCACTACAAAGCATCCAATTAAGTTTAAGGTATGGATTTGAAAAGTAAGAAAGTAGTGTACTTACTACGTCCCGACAATCTTAGCAGTATTAGCAGCACCTTCACTTCCTACAAAGATCCTCGCCATTCCGAAGTCTGAGATCTTGGGGGTCATGTCATTGTCCAGTAACACATTACTAGCTTTAAGGTCCCTATGGATGATCCTAAGTCGAGAATCCTCGTGAAGATAAAGAGTTCCCCTGGCAATTCCATTTATTATGTTCAGCCGTATGCTCCAATTGAGTTGTGCACGTCTTCTCTGATCTATCCACCAATATTTGAGAGGAGTTCAATTTATAGTTGAATATAACAAAATCCATTTGTCATTCAGCTGAATGTTTAAAATATTTATTCAGAGTACCCATTCGGTTAAAAAAAAGATTAGAGGAAGGAAATTGACTAACTAAAGAGAAAGACATCTAGGCTGCTGTTCGGCATGAATTCATAAACCAGTATCTTTTCCTCTCGGTCTAAGCAAAAACCCAGAAGCCTGACAAGATTTTTGTGTTGAAGCTTCATTATCAGTAGGACCTCATTTGTGAATTCCTCTGAACCCTGCTCGGAACAGTAAGAGAGCCTCTTTATTGCTACTTCCTTTCCATCACTCAGTATACCCTAAAAAAGATCATTTGCATTTACTCATCAATATATATAAGGACAATTAATGAATACTTTTTTGGCGTTCCTGACTTGGAAATCACAATAGTAATGCTTCTTTATCGCCATCAACCTCCATCTTTGTTTCTATTCTGTTACAATTTCAGATCTATTACCTTGTAAACAGGGCCAAAACCACCTTGGCCGAGCTTATTTGAATCAGAGAAGTTGTTAGTAGCTACTTGTAATGATACCAAATCAATATAGGGGAAATCCGGAGCTTTTAGGTCATTTCTTCCTCGAAAACTGTGGGGATGGAACTCTATGATGCAAGAATCACCAATAGTTGCTCGTTGGGTGATAATTTCCTTTTTCCCTGAACAGAACAGAATGATGGTATTAAAAGTGACAAGAGAGGGTAAAAAGTTGTGACGCAAACTTGGTGAGCACAAGCATCTTTACGTTTTTGAGCCTTCTTGTTAACAAGGCAATAAACACAGGAAGAGATAAGAACTATTGCCAGGGATGCTGACACAACTGTAAGGATTCTGAACATCCAAATTTTACTTCCATTACCTGCGCATTAGGAAGGAGATAATTCGGGATTTATCATCCATTATCATGTCGAATAGTCTAGTAAAAGCGATTTAAGTTAGATAAATGGGTTTCTTTACAAGTACTTACTTCCCCCCTGCTCATTAGTTGAACTAGGAGATTCTGATACTCCTCCATAAAAGTCGTATAATTCATACCTCAAGTAGCAACTACGACTAAGAAGTCTTGCACCAATAGAGAAATAGCAGCACGTCGAAATATTTGTTATCGCCATCTTAAGGCATGAATTACAGCCATCGGCGGACAAGTCCCTAGTGCACTGCACTAGAGCATAAATTTTTTTATCCTCAAAGGCTGCTTCTCCAGTGGCATACATGTCAGTTGACAAATTGAAATTAGCTGCCTTCACGGTAAGTTTATTCAACGTCTCCTTCACAACAGATTTGAACTGTTCTCGTTGTGAGATATTTTTGGCGTTGTCTAAGGGAAAGTCTTTCTCTGTGGTATTCAATTTGCCAAAGAAATTTTGGTTGGAGTAGCGCAATTGGCAGACCTCCTCCCACACAGCTGCTTCTCTAGAGTTTGGACAACGCCTCAAAATGTCTTGTGAAGCGGTTGTGATGCAGTTCCGGCAGGATTCATCGGTGACATAGTTGAGGCACATGTGGAGACCATAAATTCTCTCAGAGTCAGTTCCTGTGGAGGTATTGTAGTATTTGGAAGCAGAAGCATTTGAGGATAAAGAATGAAGGAGAGCGTTAAGATTACTTTGAAAAGAACTCCCATCTGTATAGTTCGTTGTGCTGGAACAAAGATTATAAGGAGGGTCCGCATAGGCCAGATCCCATAGGAGGGCGAGGAAAGCATAAAGCATAAGCAATCGAATTACTTTTGGCACAATCTGGGAATAAATCATTCTTCCGCTTTTTGAGTCCGGGTAGTACCCACAATAATGGCAAAATCTCTCTTTATAGTAGCTCTAGGAATTTCCTTTTGTTTTAAACCTTCGCAATAAGCAGAACAGCCAGTTTTGTCTCTGTGCGTAAATGAATTAATAGGTAATCTCCTAAGAGCGTTCTTAGGCGAAAATTCAGTCTACCATTGTTCTAAGATTCAACATCGAACCAGTTCGTGGAAAGTTGTATAAACAATTGACAGTCCAGAAAATTCATACACTGACTTCTTACAAACGACTAGGTACCTGATCCTGAAGTAAGGCCATCATATTTTAACTTATTCTGTGTTCTTTATAGTTTTCTTTGTATAAGTACTATTCTGTGGTATTGTTTTATAGTAACTTCTTTGATGTTGATATCTCATCATCCTTGAATCCAAATTCGTAAGACTGCAGTAATAGTCAAGGGAAGTTTTCCCTCATCCGGTTTGGGACAAACACTTTCTTTCCGGGATAACTTGTTTAAGACGATCTTAGCCATACAAACAAGAGACTCGCGGCTGAGGCTGTAGTTTCCAGGAAGGTACCGTTTGGCACATTTCGGTTTGACAAATTAACTAAGGGGCTTTAGCTAGTCTGACTGTTTTTTTTTTCCTAGGCAAAGAAGTGTCATTCATAACAACTATTACAAAGTTCACGGGGGTTGAGGGAGATTATCCCAAGCCAAAATATCACAAGGAATACAGTGAATAGGTTTATAGGTATGTGTTCATCAATTTTCTCCTTAATTAGTAGCCCATTTTGCCAGATTAGGAGCTAGCGTGTGGCTTTACGGCTTGTGTGAGAGAATTTCCAGCTTGTTTAATCCTGCGTTAACGCTCTGATATCCATGATCCTGCATTATTTTGTTTTGGCGGTCCAGATTCACCGTTGCTATCTAATAAATTGTTATTCTGGAGACCATAATATCGGAAATATCCTTATAACCCGTAGGCCCCCCGCCCGGGTTTCCCACCTACCCAACGGTGAATGTTGACCAATTAAGGGGTCAGATGGTCAGTGCTGACGCCTAAGAGAAGTTCAATCCAAGAGGTAAATTATAGATATTCAACTGTTAGAGTTACTACAAGTTCCTTTTCCTTCTCTTTTCATTTTATTTTCGGGAATTAGGCTGCAAGTTCCCTACAATTTTTCTGTCGCTGAAAGATGATTTGAATGATTTTTTTTATATATTATTTTAGAATAAAAAGTAATGATCTGATAAATAAGATAGATTATATTATAATTCTTTTATTATATTAAAATTTTGTGAGGCTTAAACTTTACAAATCAAACACAGCCTAAGATGCAGCCTAAGATACGTTTATAACCTGTCCAGTTTTTTTATCTATTTGGCATCCAAAGAACACCTTGTTGACCCACCGATAATGCTGAGTTGCAGGGTAGTGGAGTTGGAGAAAACAGGGGAGTGAGATCAATGGTACTGACATTTTTTATACATTTTCTGTTTCCAAACACGCTAAAATAGCACGAAAACTTGAAATCCGGCCAGTAATCATCGTGGCAAAAAACTGGAAACATTAAGCTGAACACTTGCAGATGGATTTGATGTGGCCCATGTGGGAGACTGATGAATCTCATGAACGACTCTACCCGCAGCAAGTGCAGGTTGTTTCGGTTCGGGAAGAGTTATTGCTTCGTTTCCCAACAGCACTACCACAGATGACATGGTGGGTCTATCCGCTGGATCCTCTTGCACACACAAAAGCCCGATATGCATGCATTTCAAAATTTCTGTAGTCGAGCAGGATTCTCTCAACAAGGGGTCTAAAAATTCCAATTCTTTTTCTTCATTCCAAAGTCTCCATGCCTGTCAATTTACACTTAAGATTAAATCATTTTCCACCGGCCTCCAATCCCCATTTGGTTAATGAGCTCAGTTTGAGTGCCCCCTTCTCCCATTTGAGAACAGGGTGGAGACAGATTGTGGGTGCAAAAACGACAAGGTGTGTGTGCGGCCAATATGAAATAATAATAATAAAAACATCCAATTTTCAAGTTATTCATATCAATTGGTTCAAGCAGGTTATAGGGACATACGTATGCAAGGAGTGTTTGGGCATGCTTGGTGAGGTAGAAGCCGCTATTTTTCTTCCCGCTAATGATCTCAAGTAAGATAACGCCAAAGCTAAAAACGTCAGATTTGACAGAAAATAGCCCCTCCATTGCATACTCAGGAGCCATGTAGCCGCTGTTTTAAGCATGGAATTACCACGACTTCCTGTCATTGAACTAAAAGTGCTAGGAAGAGAAATGAAACAAGAATGAAAAGAAGCAGACTCACTATGTTCCGACGACTCTCCTAGTGTTTGCAGAAATCTGGTTTTCACAAAAGATCCTTGCCATGCCAAAGTCTGATATTTTAGCGACCATTTCGTTGTCCAGCAATACATTGCTGGGTTTTAGATCCCTGTGAATGATTTTAAGCCGGGAGTCCTCGTGAAGATAAAGAAGTCCTCTGGCAATACCAACGATAATATTATACCGGGTTGTCCAATCAAGCTGGGTGCGTTTTTCTGGATCTGAAAAGGAGTACGAGAAGAAAGTTAAACCACGACATCATGTTTGAAGGCCATTTGTCTGATGTCTTTTAGGAAGTCGAAATATTATGAAGTCAAAAAGAGGAAGGGTGCAAGGAACCAACTGAAGATAAACAAATCAAGGCTCCTGTTGGGCATGTATTCGTACACAAGTAGCTTTTCCTCTCCCTCTACAGCACATCCCAAGAGCTTCACAAGGTTTCTATGTTGAAGTTTTGCTATAAGTATGACCTCATTTATAAATTCTCCCAAGCCTTGCCATGATTTCCGTGACAGCCTTTTAACTGCTACCTCCTTCCCATCAGGTAGCACCCCCTGAGAACGGTATCTCGGGCTATAAATTCAGGACAGCCTATGAAGCAAATCTTAAGTCGCATAAAAAATGAAAAATCGGTATTACCTTGTGGACAGTGCCAAATCCACCTTGCCCCAGCTTATTTGAATCTGAAAACTCATCTGTAGCTGCCATTATTGTTGACAGATTCATGAAGGGCAAGTCTTCAGAAGTCACCAGTTCACCATCATGTGTCATGGTAACTCCAGTGGGCCTTGGAAGCGTATGTAATAGTGCGTTCTCGCTTTTTTCATCATCTGCAAAATAGAACTAACTTCTTGATATTCTGAATCCATTTGTGTACTGGTTAGCCATTTAGATAAATTCACCTGCTCGTGTTCTCTTCTTCCTCCGATGATGAACAGAACAAGATGCAATGATCAGAAGTACTGCTAGAACTGAGATAGGTATACACGTAATCACCACAACCATCCAGATCTTCCATTTATTCCCTGCGTTTTGATTAAAAGAACTGCTATAAGGTTAATATCTATGAATTCTAAACTTGACTGTACACTAAAGTTGAAGTCCTCATCTTGTATTCACAAGAAGAAACTGACGAAGTCATGGTCTTAAAACAACTTTGATATTCCGAACATTTTTTTTTCTACGCAATTTTAGAGCCCATAAATACTCTCGATCAGCTCCTCTCCATAGGAGTGGAGTACTGCCTTGCACTTAAGCAAAGACTCGGTTGTTAGGACTAATGGGTCAGGTTCCTACTTGTTATTCTCTTTGGTCAGATCTAGACTGCCACAATATGGACCAACTTTTGTTGCTTGGGACAGGGATGTTGTCCCCAGGTCTTAGTATTACTATTTGGTGATGGACCAAGCCCACCGGCCTGCAATACAGTGCTCTCCTATATTGGGATCGATCCCTTATCGTTTCACATATTTGCAATACATACGGTATATTTTCCGTCCAAATTTGGTTAGACGTGTGGAATTATCCTTAAAGAAGAATTTTGTTGGCGACATACTGATAAGGTGAAATAGGATTCCTCAATTATTATCTAGAAGATATACTTGGGGTCTCACATCTTCTACATATTCAAAAGAGCATAGGTTATGTTCGTTTCATACAATTTTTTCAGGATTCAAATCCATTCACAAAACTACTACCGAACATATTTAGAATTTAAACACAAACACCAATTCATTTTACACAATCTCCAACAACTTTTTACTTTTTTATTCAACATAAATTTTCTCTCTATATTTTTTCACATGACTCTAATACTTTTTTATTAAATAATTACATCAAATCATTCCTCTCTCCACTTTACACAAACACCAATAAAATACTATTCAACATAAATATTCACAACTTCTCTAAAATCCTACATTTTTACTCAAACGGAACATATCCATGTCTTTTAACTTATCATCAATTGAATAAAGATAATATAACTCTCATACATAATAAGAGGAACCTGCTCTTAGACTCCCAATAAGAATGAGTGTCCTAACCATCGGAGCAGTTCAATCTTATCACGATTGAACCTCTCCATCTTTATAAAAGGGCAAGATACACACCCCCAATTCTCATGCTCTGATTATTAGCTCTCCTACTATTTTTAATAATTTTCCTTCCTTAGATATGAGGCTCCTCTCCAGTGTCACCCATTCTATCACCTAGTGATTTTTAGCTTCATCACATACCAAACATCATTATTGGTCGGACATCAACATCATTAATAAAAATCTTATCGACAACATACCCATCATCATTAGTTAGTAAGTTTAGTGAATCTCTGAACTAACTCAAATTGACTCTGGTTAAGGAAAGCTCTTAATTATGTCCTTACCTTTGGAAGTTGAGTAGGTTAATTGCAAACTTGAGGTGTCGTTGTAGAATCTGTACATCTCAAACCTCAAATTACAGTTCCTGCTCAGTATCATTCCCCCTTGCCGAGAAAAGCAGCAACCAAGGAGATCCTGCAAGGCTGACTGCAAACAATTTTGACAGGAACTTCCGGGGATGTCCCAAGTACATTGTACAAGACCATAAATGTTTTCCTTCCTTGCAAATTGAACTTCCCCAGTGGCAAACATACGTTTAGAGGGATCAAACGCAGCCTCATTTGTGATGTTGTGCATTAAGAACGTTAAAGCTCGATCAAGCTGAACCGGATTTGATATATTTTTCTCCAGATTATTCCACAGCGGATACTTTCCAGTATAAACCATCAAGGAAAAGAACATCTGGAAGGAGTAGCGAACTTGACAAAATTCAAACCAGATCATTGCATCCTCACTCTGACACTGCATCAAGATTTCCTGGCTTGCTTTCTCTACACAACTCCGGCAAACTGTCGAGTTGACATCCCCCCTGCAAAGCGCTTGTCCGTATACTCTGTCTGGGTTCTCTCCAGCAGAGGTATTGTAGAAACCATTCCCCGAAGTCTTAGAAGGCAAAGACTCGAGAAGAAGCTTGAGGTTGTTTTCGAATGGGCTATTGCGTGTGTAATTGGAATCTTGGACGTTACAGGACGTAAAGAGAGGATCATCCCCATTAGAAGGGATAGGGAGAAATATTACGAGTGGAATAATTAAGAAAAGGAGAGCTGGAAGTACACCTTTATGCATCTTCCAAGTACGGCAGCACACAGGTTGACAACTGTAGCTTAATGGTGGTCGAGACTCGAGATGGAAAGGTATATAACCTGGTTTCTGAATTCTTATGATGCAGAAAGGAGTCCAAATGCTTCGTGGTGATCCACTCAGTCTTTACAAAATGATTCGGCCAAAAACTTGTGCAACGTTAAACCATTAATTGCACAGAAACTTCCGGCCTTATAAAGCTGGACGGTGACCGATCGAATTTAGGACCACTCTTTGGGAGGGAACTATTGGACATTGCACCTAAACTTCTAGCTCAAGGTATATACTCACTGCAAACTCCTCCGGATATTGATCTGAGGAAAATTTTACCGTCTTTTGGTTGACAAAATTTAAGCCGCTAGGCGGTTTCTATCTCTATATTATATTTTATTCTTCGTGGAATAGTCAATATTGGCGTTCACCGATCGAGATGAGATCACCATTAAACACCTAACGCTGTTTAAAATACTGATAATTATTTTTCTTCTAATAATCAGCTAAAATACTTGGAACCCAGGACTGATTCTTTGTGGCCTATAATTTGAAATTCAACTTTGGATCTTACGCCTTGATAAACAATTGGCTCATTTGTTTAAGGAGAGTTGAATCCCATGATCAAGCTTAAAGATATGACCATGCCACTTGAAGATACCTCGAGCGGTTCCATGAAAAGGTTGCCTGCCTTCAGCAGATTACAAATTGGAAATTAAAAATGGTACCACATGAAGGTCCTCCAAATATTCTCGGTTAAAGATCGACCAGACAAATTATTTCTTAATTACCACCATCATTCATATAAATGATAATTTCTTTGTACTATATATATATATATATATATATATATATATATATATTATGGCAATCCGGCTGACAAGTTAATTACCCATCGGAATATGGCACATGTTGATCGATAAAACATTAATATCTCTCGAGGCCGTCGACTGGCAGCTTCCAGTCTCTCCCCTTCGAATATCTGAAACTTCTCATGGAATATCGATCGGTCACCATTTCGGTCAATTCCAATAGATGAAAAAGTCATGGGTATGATTTTGTACTTTTGCGTAGATATTCGAAATACTTAGGCTAAATACTTAAGAGGTGTCATCTTTATTAACTAAATTATAAATGTTTGAACCCGGGACGTCGTTACTCAACCATCCATGCAGGTTAACGTTATATATACCTAAGTTGACTTAGAGAAAAAAAGACTTATTCGTTCTTTTTTTTTCAGTATTGTTCCATTATTCTCTAATATATTTATCACATAAGTAGAATAATGATCCTTCATTCAGGTTTATATTCTGAGTTATCTCCTTGATAATTTCGTAATTGAGTTGTTCTCTTATATTAAAGAATATTGATAATATCTTATGTGGTCCCTAGCTATGATATCATATATTTGACAAAATCATAAATCTCAGGGACCATGCGCGACTAAATTGAAAATCTGGGGACAAAATTTTAAAAGTGATGAAAATCTATGAACTAAAATGGTCATTAAATCTATGGACTAGGCGTCGCGCTCCTCTGCTGATATTTCCAATTAATTATTGCTTTCCGATATTCTATCGTTTGACATAAATTTTTCAAGAACTATAAAAAGAAATCTCAAATAGAAATTTAGAAAAGAAAAAATTAATGAGGTCATGAATCTAACCTTGACAAATTGTAAACAGGCGCATACAGTTTGGAATTCAATGCTACTGTTGCTCTGTTGGCAATATAGTACATGTATTACATGTAGAAAGTTTTTCATTTTTTTAATCGGCGAACCATCTCACGCACACACACGTCGATTAATCTCGGAATCTGTGCAGTCCTCTATTTCTCATAAGCCGAGTAATTATCAAGTTAGATACTCTATAGGTGGTCTCAAAGAGTTGGTAACACTTGCGACGTTTTGAACTTAAGATTTTAGAGGGAGTATATCACTCAGATTAAGCCTTAATCACTAGGCTAACCATAAATAGTTATTACACGTAGAAAGTCACAAGCACAAACTTTTATTGCTGGAGTTCCATCACCTTGGATTGAGGGTGGAAATCGATAAACCGTTGACCGAGAGATCAGTGTCATGGGTGGGTTTGTGTGGTAAAATTTTTGGTATTGGGTTTAGTGTTGGTATTGGGTTTAGTGAAAAAGTGAAGAGAGAGGTAATATTTTATAATTTTTGTAATATTTTATATTTTTTATGGAAGAGAGAGAGATTATATTTGAGTATTTTATTAGGAGAGAGATAAAATTTTGGGTAAAATTTTAAAGACAAACGCAGCCATAGTGACCTGCTTCGTAGTGATCCGTGAATCTGCCCACAGAAAAGGTTGGTCGTCCAGGCTGGGAAAGAGCTGTAGTTTCGCTTTTTAACATTACAACGACAGATGACATGGTTGGCTTATCATTTGCATCTTCTTGAACACACAGTAAGCCAATATGAAGGTATCTTAGAAATTCTTCTGGACAGCATGATTCAATTTCTCTCAGAGTCAGTTCCTGTGGAGGTATTGTAGTATTTGGAAGCAGAAGCATTTGAGTATAAAGAATGAAGGAGAGCTTTGAGATTACTTTGAAACGAACTCCCATCTGTATAGTTAGTTGTGCTGGAACAAAGACTATGAGGGTCCGCATAGGCCAGATCCCAGAGGAGGCCGAGGAAAGCATAAAGCATGAGCAATCGAATGACTTTAGGCACAATCTGGGAATGAATCATGCTTCTACTTTCCGAGTCCGGGTAGTAGCTACAATAATGGCGAAATCTCTTTATAAAGTAGCTGGATGAGCTCCCTTTTGTTTTAAACCTTCGCCATAAGCACAACATCCAGTCTTGACTCTCTGGGTAAAGGAATTAACAGGGTAATTGCCTCGGAACGTTCTTGGGCGAAAATTCAGACAACAAATGATTCTAAAGTGGGGGCTGGGGCCATTATATTTTAACTTATTCTGCGGTAGTATTGTTCTTTGGATAAGTATTTCCCTGGTATTGTTATATAGTAACTTCTTTGATGTTGATATCTCATCATCCTTGAACGCGAATTCAGAATATTAGCCGTACCGATTCTGAAACAAATTCAAAACCTCGATTAGTGCAGAACATTTGATTACTACAACGTCAATCTGTCCTTGAAAGAAATGTTGCCATAGATATGGAGCAATCACTTTATTTGAGAATTCTCAGTAATTGTAGCTTATACGTTTGAATTTCCTCCCTGTACAGAGACATCTATAGAAAGCAATACAGACCAACTCACAGTGGTAAAATTTACAACAATTCTATGGTTTCGTTTTTTTCCCCCCTCAAACAGTTCGAAACAAACAGGTTCTTTCTGGGATAGCTGGTTTAAGAAAATCTTAGCCATACAAACAGGAGAGTGGCTGAGGCTCAAGTTTCGACTTTCGAGGAAAGTGTTTGGCACATTTCGATTTGACAAATTAACTAATTAAGCCGCCATAGGTAGTCTGTCTGCTTGCTTGAAAGATGCTTAACTACTTCGTGACATTAAACCAATGGCCCACAGAGTGACGGAAGACTACAAAGCTAACAAGTTTAATTTAGACCTCCATTTATTAATTAATGGCCAATAGGTTCACAGTTCGCTGCTTAACCTTGATTACCAAAATAATTGCACAGATTCCACAGAGAAGTATATGTGTAATATTTTACTTGTTTCTATCTTCCTTTCCCCCGTTCAAGACTCCGATGTGAACTACCCAGAAATCTCAACATATAGTCTACTTAAGTTGAAGACTGCATCCCCTTAAATTTTTCCACTCTTTTGTTTTTAACAAATAGTCTACCCAGAAAATCTGGTTGCCTATTCAACTTTTTTCTTCCCTAGCTAGCTTCGTTTCAAGGCAGCCACTCTTTTATTTTCTTTTTTCTTTTAATAAGCAACCAGTTGCTTTTTGTATCTAGAAAAAAAAACCAGTCGCTTTTTGTTTTTAAAGGATCCAATAATCTATTGTTTTAAAGTCAACGACGGTCTGATGCACCATTGCTATAAAGTATAATAGATTATTCGAAAAAATACAATTTTTACCCACAAATTACTATAAATTTTACATTTTACACCATAAATTATTAATTTTGACACATTACACCTTTTAATTACGATTTTGACAATTTGCACATTTTGTTAATTTTATGACTAAAATGACGATAATGTCCTTAACCCATTTTGTATATATTAAAGATATTGTTATCAATTCATTAACTTTTCAAGAGTATTATTGTCAAATGGAGGGTGCAAAGTGTTTAATATTAAAATTTGGAGGGTGTAATGCGTTAAAATGGGTAATTTAGGGTGTAAAGTGTCTAATATTGATAGTTTGAGAATACAATATCTTAAAAATAGTAGTTTAAGGTGTAATGTGTCACTCTGTTTTATTATTCTGGAGTACACAAAATATTGGAAATATCCCCGTTGCCCCTAGGCAAGCTTCAGCTTTAGTAGCAGTAGCAGTAGCAGTAGCAGACAGCAGAGGCGCTTTCACTCCCATTTCTCGAATAGAAAACTGTTCTGCTCCTCTGAGCCTAACATAACAGCCATTCTTCGGTCTTTATGCTATGGCACATGCTGTTCGAAAATTGGCATACTTGGGGTCCTCCGCTTCAGTTTCTCACGTCTTGTACAATAAGCACAAGGCCTTTATACAAGGCTTTCGTGCATTTTCTCCATGGGAGACTAGTAGTCCTTGTAATTACTCCGTGGGCGCTGGCCAAACCGGGTCTACTCCCTCTGAAATGTCCGGTACGTCGTATTGACCGATGATGGTTGCAATTGTGCAGTAGTCATGTTTGTGAAAATGTCTGTGAGACTCAGTTACCGAACAGTATCTGAGATGCAATTCCACGTTCTGTATTGGTGATACGCTTTTGATTGATGGAACTTATTACTGAGAAAATAAAGGTGAAGGATTATCGGCAAACATTGAACACGGAGTCTAATATTGCTGAGTACATAGTTCTAATCGGCCCGCAATAAAGTTATATTAGATGCTAGGTGCCACACTTACACTGTTTGGTTAGAAACTTAGCCGGTAGATGCAAATGTATTGCATGATACAGAAAACAGATATTGAGACTTCGATGCGTTTTCACCATGATTTATGAAGTAGATCTGAGCTTGTGAATTTCAGTTGGTGGTTAACTGCACATTTGCAATTTTACTTGTTTTTCAGGGATTGTTATTTTTTTATAATATAAGCTGTTGAACTCCAATAGTTTTGTTGTAGTCGTACATTAACTGGAATTTTGTTAACATGCCTTGAATTTCAAGATTAGAGGATGGAGCTGGACTAATCCACCTAGAATTTCAGAGATGGCACAATGGAGGTGGAACTTTCCACAAGTCAGCTTGCATTGATCCAACAGCGCTGATAGAGATGGGTGCCGTTGTTCATCCAAACTCTGTTGTAGGTCCATATGTTTGCATTGGATCAGGAACAATTATTGGACCCTCTGTCAAAATCGGCCAATTGACAAAAATAGGGTGAAATGTTTCTTCTTTATGCAGCCATAGCAATTTTTGGAAGTATGTTGAATGTTATTATCTGACGTAATTTTTTTAGCTATTTAAGATCTTGTGGTAACCATCTCTGCTTATTCCTGTATGTCCTTCCAGTGAATTTTGCAAAAATACATTCTTTTAGAAAAAAAAATTACGCCTGTAGCATTGTGTTTTACACGTTGTACTCAATTAAGTGGATTTTATTTGTTGATTGAATATAAGTTCGGCAAAAGCTCCCTCCCTTTTGAAGATATCATGAATAGTTCTTCTAGGCGACTGCCTTTTTTGAGAAAATATAGAATAGCATTTACATTTTCATATGTCTGATTCTGCATATTATGCTCTGGAAATATTGGGCAACACCGTAACTTGGTTTTGTTTTGTTCTTTTCCTTTTGAGGATAAAATAATGGAGGATATATCTGGAATTGGTCTTACACATGTACAAAATGCAGACCAAGGACTTCTTTTTCTTCTCTGCTTGTTCCTTTTCGCTTGCTTAACGTATTGCTGAATGCTGAGTAAGCTTTGAATTGGGAATGAGAATGGTAAGTTTTAAAAAGGCAGACCGGTATCTTATGGATAAAGTTTCTTATTAACAATCTTGAGCCCGGTCATTGATGTTGCTGCACTGTTTGGACATCTGCATGTATGAATGCAAGAGGATATGAATTGGTGCAAGCATAGAATGTAAACACAAATATACAAGTCAATTATCGGATCAGTGTCCTTAAGTACATTTAGACTGCTATGGTTTTGACAAAACTAACATATTTTTCCAGGTATAATGTTGCACTGCGTAGTTGCACTATAGGTGATTCATGTGTAATCCACAATGGAGTTTGCATTGGTCAAGATGGTAAGGCTTGATAACTATCAGCTCGGTTCATTAATTGCAATTGATGAGAGTTTAAGAAAGCATCATATACTTGCTTTACTAGGATCTGATCACAACGGATAGCTTGAATCTCAATTCATTCAGGGATAAGTATCACATTTTCTTCTTTTTCTTACTAACTGATACGGAACTTGTACACTTGCATACTATAGATACTGATATCCATAGCTAATTCCTTATAATAGAAACGAAGATTTTTGTCCTCCACATTCCCCTTCAATTATATAGGTGTTCTTTATTGTGGTAATCTAATACTCTTTGTTGCCAGAAATCTAGCTTTTGGTATATATCAATTGTCTTCTGACATTAGGTGACATGTGTTTTATGTGCAGGATATGGTTTTTTTGTGGATGAGAATGGGAACGTGTTGAAGAAGCCCCAAGTTGGTGATATTATAGTTTTTGACTGAAGTCAACTTCATGTCATCTTTTCTTGGCTTGATTGTTATGCTTTGGATTGGTAATAAAGCACTCACTTTTATATATCTTTTATTTTTCCCTGCAGTTGCTGAATGCTAGGATAGGGAACCATGTGGAAATTGGTGCAAACACATGCATTGACAGGGGGAGGTGAGACATGTCAAGGTTTTTTTAGTAGCTTTTTTGTAATTATGTGCTTCCTGAATCGATTTGCTCTTGAAGCTTTCGAAGCTGGAGCATTAATTAAACCACCAATTTGTTTATGCAGTTGGAGAGATACAGTCATAGGGGATCATTCAAAGATAGATAATTTAGTTCAGGTTGGTTTTTGTTTTCTTGCTTGGTAGTCAACTTTTTCTGGAATCTTTTAAGTGCCAGAATGTTGGCTGTGCAGATCGGTCATAATGCAGTTATGGGGAGAAGTTGCATGCTCTGCGGACAAGTTGGGATTGCTGGTTCAGTGACGTATGTTACTTCTGATGAATGTCTTTTTGAATTCTTCATATCATAGAATCGACTTTATCCAGCTTTCCCTTTTAAAGTACCAGATGAAGCTAATTGCTGAGAGTTACAACTTTCCCTTTTATGTTCTGTACAGGATAGGAGACTACGTAACATTCGGGGGAAGGGTAGCAGTTCGGGACCATGTTTCAATTGTATCAAAGGTATTAAGTCGTTAATAATAAGAAGGCTGTTCAGTTGTAGCATAATTTAGTCGTGTCTTGTCAAAGAGCTTTGTAGACCATAACAGGAATCGTTTCACTTCTCCCTTTACTGTAAACCCCAACAACCTTCTGTTTGCCTTCATAATTCCTTATTTCACGTTAGATCTGTCAGTTCGAAATAAATGATGGTAGAAGCCTCTGCAATCTGTTTTATTTCTTCATCAACCCCAGAATTTTTTTTTTCTTTTTCCTTGATGTTTCTTTAGTATGTCCCTGTCCTGCAAGCCACCTGAAGCCCAAAACACTTATTCTGGAAAACATGGTTGAAAGCAATGGTAATTTGGCTCTCTTTTTTTTCTTGTTTAGGTGGATTTCCAGCGTATGCATGATGAAAGTGGGCAATCTGTAGGAAAGGATAGGGGAAGAAAGTTGATACTGGCATCTTGAAAAAAGTATAAAAATGAGAGCACCCTGCTGAAATCCTAGATGGCAAGGTCAACAAAAATGTGAGACTTGTTCTAACTGCTATGATTAATAGCCTGGCCTCTGAAATTGACATACAACCAATATACATGCTACAGCAACGAACTAAAATGATAGCTCTAAGGTCCCAGCACCCTGAAGTATTCACCCGCTTTTCTGTATGCAGAACTGTTTACATATCTCAAATGAACTTGACTTCCTCTGCATATTAGATGAAAGTTTGAAGTTATTGCACAACTTTCATTTTATTTATTTATTCAATTATTTATTACTAATTCATGTTAAAGAATGGTTCTGATCAGGCTTCAGAAGTACTAGCAGCCTCATAGTTGTAGTCTTACTACTTGCTCTCTTCTCTTCACTATTCTGAAGTGGGTTGATATAACCATGAAATATTCATCTTATGCCTGCATACTTCAATTTGTCTACATGCTCTTACTATTTGTTCGTGTAGATCCACATGCCCTAAATCATACGTATATAGGATTACCACTGGACTGCTTATATTGACTAGAGAATGAGAGTACTGGCCTGATTTTCTAATCTCATGGAGTTGCAGGTCAGGCTTGCTGCTACTAGCTGTGTCAAAAAGGATATCAAAGAACCTGGAGATTACGGCGGCTTCCCTGCTGTAAGGATTTCATTGCGATGTTATTTACCCTGTTTCTCATTAACGTGTTTTGGGAAACGGATGTTGGAACGCATTAGCCAAACCTGTCGGTTCTGGCTGATTGTGAAAATTTGCACACAATAATATGGATATTTTGTTAAGTTATGTTGGTTGCTTGTGCAGGTTCCAGTTCATGAGTGGCGAAGACAAGTTGCTACTCAACTTCGGACTATGCAGAAGAAGTCTCACTAAGATTTGTATGACGATTTATGATATGCGGTTCTTGGTTCAGTCCTAGAACTGACGGAAGGAGGCAAATGATGAACCACTGTCTTGGAGATTGCTTCTTGGGAACCACAACTTGCATAGCAGTAGAGCACTTGTGGTCTGGTAGATGTGGAGGCTGTCATTTCTTCTGCAGTGTCCAATTTACTTGGGTTTCCAACATAGATCAGCCTATTAAGCATGGTACTCTGTACCCTTGTACACTATTTGGTGAGCTTTTCGGAGATGCCATCACTGTTGTTGTGGAACTTCAAGGGGCTGGTGAGCCAACTGTACCCTTTCTCTTCTAGGTATAGTTGTTTAAATCTCTACTAATTTCTGAGTATGATTTTGATTCTTGATTACTCTCATCTGGCAGTGGCTATTTTGTATTCACTTTTCCAAGAAAAAAAATAATAATTACACCCAGCATCAACCCATTTTTGTCAAAACAGCACCATCGATTATGAGTCAGCTAAAATCATCGAGGCGAACTTTTCTTTCCTGAAGATTCCTTACTAAGCAAGCAACTATAGAATACAAGCCATTAAATTGTACATAGGCATAAGCCCCAAACCCCTTCCCTCTCTCTAATTATATAGAAGATCTTCTGTTGTAATTCCTAACCATGCTGGGTCAAGCTTTATATCTCCTCCATTTCTTGGAAGCATGTGTCAGCTTAATCTTCTTCTTCTTACCTGAAATCTTCCCGTTGGAGCCAACTTTTAGATGATCCTACCAGTCTAATCCACGATGCTTACTCTTCTTCCCCGTGTCTTACATTGAATCCTAGTTAATAAACCCACCTTAATCTCGGCTGTTGCATTTGATGTTGCATTGAGAAGAGACCTCCATACTCGTGGATTGGCATCCACATAATCAATTATTTTGCGAGTTCTACCGGTCCCTTGATGGAAAGCAGGTATTGTTCTCTGCCCTACCGTATCCTGCCCATAGAAAAATGTGAGCAAAATGTCACTGGAGTCTTTGTTTGGATTTTCGATTTCAAGGTCGTATAAGAAGGTGCCGTTTTGGCTCTTATTGTTGGCTAACGAGGACTGTGGGATAAACTAAATCTCGAAATTCACATGTATGCCATTCAAGCATCAGAACCTCCGCGTAGCAATGTGGTTGGTTTCTGGCATCTTTGGGAAAGACAAGCAACGTGGGAGCAATGTGAAGATCATAGGATGAAGGTTTACAAGATGCAGCATAATGAAAATTTAGCTCACAAGGATCCATGTTGGCAAACTCTTGCGAGTTCAACCCGTACCTTTTATGGCTCAAAACCAGACTTCAAAGGCATGTCATGTCAATAAACTATCACAAGATTGCCAACAAAGGAAAAAAAAAAGGGTCATTTTAGTAACAAGGTTTAACCTTCTTATCAATAGCTAGAGATTCCTTGATCCCTTCTCTGTCTTACTATAGACATTTCTTGGAACATATCCGAGAAATGTTGTCACGTTGATGTTGGTGCCGTTTGTGTGCAGGCCTCTTGACTCTTCAGTCGAGTATTGCTAAAGAAATCATATCACAGAATATTAGGAGACAACGCCATCATCCAATCTTCCATTTCAAGAGCCATAGTTTTGATCTGTACTCTGTAGGCTCCACCTTCTCTGTCATCCCCTTGATGTAATCAAATACCTTGGAAGCCAAATATGGCAGGTTGAAATGTATTTGTTTATCTCTATATTTCGGTATATAGATGAGCATAGGTGTGTATGCCTTTTTAGGCGTTGCAATGTTTTTGCCCATAAGCTTGCTATGTGGGCTACTGGTTCGGGTTCCGTTGGTTTCTTTTCGTTTTCTAATGTTCTTTGAGCATATTTGGGTTTGTGATATGCGGACTCTTTTTGTTTTCTGTAATTTAATTTGGTTTATTCAGCAAAAAAAAGTGTGCTTTTTACATAATTGTTCTTGACTTGGGATCCTTGATGTTTAACAGGGATGAGGTGTCATATTTTTTTCCGGTTTTTTCTTGTAGGCTAACCTTGTAATAACTGAAGTTCTGAAAACGCTTAATAGGAACACGGGATTCGAGAGTTGACCGGCCATGTATAAAAATTAAGGTTACGTTCGCTTCTTAAATTTTTTCAGGATTCAAATATATTCATAAAACTAACACCGAACATATTTAGAATTCAAACACAAACATCAGTACATTTTACACAATCTCTAATAATTTTTTACTTTTTTATTCAACATAAATTTTCTCTTTATATTTTTTCACATAACTCTAATATTTTTTTTATTAAACAATTACATCAAATCATTTCTCTCTTCACTTTACACAAACATCAATAAAATACTAATTAACATAAATATTCAATTCTCCAAAATCCTACATTTTTACTCAAACCGAACATATCCCAAACTCATCTCACTGTCGAAACTTGTACCACTAGAACCAAAGAAATAAGCCACATCAAACAAGTTCAAAAGAAGGATGGGGGTATTTTTTTTTTCAAGTCTTAATTTATATTTGCCTTTTTGTTATTCGCCACGCCGAAAAGATCTTTTCCATGCATCATGGAGGAAAAGAAACCTGAAGGAATCACTAAACTGGATATCTACTTGGGTTGATGAACAAAATGTAAAAAGGGTTCTAAGGTAGTGGAACACATTCATACCCAAATGATATGCAACTGGAATAAAAGTAAAAGAGATAACAGCGTTTTCTTGTACATGGAAAACACAGTCAACCTCAAGGAATTCAACAGGTAATCCAAAGCAATAACAATATGTGTCAGTTCACACTCCAATAGTATTCGCAGTATTCCACACGATTCCATGATGTAACAACCTCTATTTGCGACCCCAGGTACCAATATGCTCAGGATAATTCTCCTGAGGTGATCATGTGGCACTTTTATGCAGTGATCTAGAAATTGGAAGTGTAAATCTTAAAAGGGAATAAAATTTCAAATGATCAGGAAATGCAAATTTACATGGTCAACAGACAGAGGAGCGCACAATGGAACCCCATATCATTGAAAAAAAATCTGCGTTTGGCTTTATGCCTCCAAACCTTGGTGTTAAATATATTCTACAAACACTACTTCATCCCCCAGGATTTATTATGCGAAGGACCGAAAGATGCTGGTTCTCTCCGCCATGTTCCTATACATCTCCTCAACCCATTGCTTTAACTAGTGCTTGCAGGAGGAGCATCTGGCTGATTTTCTGGCATAGCATCTTGGAAAGCTGGCGTTTCATTATATGCCTCATTCAACCTGCATAAAAGAGGGAATTGAGCCTGCGGAACGAAATTTACAGGAAAACAAAAGTGTCAGCGGATAGAAAGAGAAAAATGGAGCAATAATTACCAAAAAAAAAGGAAATGGAGTAATGTAGCACCTAAGTTTCAAGACTACCAGATATAGTTACCATAGGACGACAGAGAGAGGGAGAGTTTTATAGTCTCACTTATAAAAATATTAAAAATTTCAAAGAAGCAATTAATATTCTAAAAAATAGAAAAATACACTTTTACACCCTCTAACTACCATATATTTTGCAATTTGTACCCCGAAGTACCAAACTCGACGCATTGCACCATGTGGCACAATCTGACTTAAAATGCTAGTTACAATTAATGAAAAATAAATCATGTGGCACAATCTTAACAGTCAAATTGTACCATAGGGTGCACTGTATCAACTTTGGTAGTTCAGGGCGCAAATTAAAAAATGTGAGATGGTTAGCAGGTGAAAAATATAATTTCTACACTCGAAAATGTCGCCAAACTTCTAGCTGGTGGATTAATAAATTCAAGCATCCCAGACCAAAACCAAGTTTGACCGAAAAAGTTGTAGAGTTTTCCAATCAAAATAATTCCATAAAGTTTGGATGGCAAGAAAGACCAATATATTATCCAAGAATAAACATGTATGACCACAACCATAAACACTTGTCCATGAAAAAATGGAGCCAATGTTTCATACAAGTACAAACATTGAAGATCAGAGAAAAAGTGGTAGAGTATTCCAATGGTAATTCTATAGTTGTTAACACATGTAATGAACATCAAAGATAAACTCCTACCCCTTTTGGTTTTTCCTTTTCCTTTCAGCAGCTTTTCTCAATGAAGAACGCATTGTTGCAAGTAAGACCACAACTGCTTTACCCATTAATAGTATAACACAACAAATGTAACCAGCACATTAATTTATAGGATAAGCACTACCATGTCGATTTTTAACCATTTACTTGCTCCATCAAGCTGAGGCGCTAGAAATAAATCTGCCTGCAATACAATAGTGAAAACATAAGTTATAATTGCCCCAAAAAAACATAATGGAATTACGTTAATCAATAACTTCCTCTGATGCAAGTTCTTGTTCAGTGATATATTTGGAAGTGAAGTTCTAGTATACTATGCCAATTTCAACGTAGGACGGGTACGGAATAAGACTGGCATCAGCACAAGTATGTGCTGATATATTATAGTCTTTAGCAATAAGGGCAATTATTTAATTTGAATCTCTTATAATAAATCATATGCTGATATATTATAGTCTTTTAAGGGAATTATTTAGTTTGCATCTCTTAGAATAAATAAAATGCAGATAGGAGGAGAGCCCCGGTTTTGACTATCTTTGTCTACATCTAGTTTTCTCTCTTTTTCATGTATTTTTGTCTGTATCTACAACTGAACTTGGTATCGGAGTATAAAAATCTACAAAAGCCAAAAAACTACAGAGATGGTTCGTGTTTGTACAGCTGCTGACGTTAGTGCTGATATCAGGATATGAAACGGTTGAGTCCTAGATGGTCAGAATTGAAAGGGTATAGCTTCTGTTGGGTGGTTCTGATGGCAAACTGGTGATTGGGTGAGTTGTTGGCATTGGGGTCCTAGGGTAGAACTTTGCTGGGTGTTTTTTAAAGTTCCAGAGGAAGATTGTCATTGTATGGGCGTTCCTAGTCAAAACCTGCATTTTTACGTGTTGTCTAGAATCATTAAACTCAAATACAATCAGGTCCATGTACAAATTTTGCGAAAGGAGACTCTCGCACCTCTCATTTAGGTATTTGCTTATGTTCAGAATGAACAAAGCCACAGAAAGGTTATGCTTCGTGCTGTAGCCCAACAACAATCAGCTTTGGTTGCAGCATCCCAGCATATGCCCTATGTGAACTCAGTATTTTGAATAAAGGAGTGTCTACCTCTCATACTACTCTATGCAAGCTGGCCATGCGAGATATCTTTGCACCAGCTTGACAGGAGTGCTGATATATTTTTCACTCTTTAATGATAAGGGAACTTAGGTAATTTGAATATTTGAGTAGAAATAATAGGTTGATAAGAGGAGATCCCTAATTTTGGATCTCTTTCTTGACAACTACTTTTCTCTCTATTTTTCATTATTCTCTTGTCATATTACAGTATTTTCCGTATCTACAAATCAACCTCATTTATGTTAACTTAATTATGTCAAAACCTGGCGCTTCTCGTTGAGTTGGGTGCCTTCCTCTCTCTGAATGCATGGCTTTGGAGAAGTACCATTTTCCAAATACAGTCCTACAGATTGAGGAGTGGGTTCAAAGAAGTGTTTTGCTGTCACAAAGGTAGCTGTTTGGTTCTAGAAAATAGAGCAACTTCAGGATGGATGATGACTTCATTAGCAAAGAAGCCCTTACAAATATTAGAACTTTCAGCATAAATTCACAGTTTCAGAGAGACGTAAGTTTTTTACACTCTATGTGCAGTAGCCCCATCATATTTTGGGCAATAGATTTAGCATATATGATTGTAAATTTAACCTTAGGTAACTGGCACATTAAATGCAACTTAGGACTGCTGGCAACCCCTACAAAATGTTTGCCCACAGTACAACATATAGTATACACGAGTTTTACAGGCATAGTCACAGATGCAAGCAGGAAACCAAACCAGGAAAACTTCATCTCCAGTTGCATATCTTCCAGCATAGTCCTTTAACAGCTTTTCAAGTGCTGAAACAAGCAGAAGTAATCATCCAATTAAACACAAGTTATGCATAGTAAACTCCCTTGAACTTCTATGACGCTATGAGTAAAGAAAAACTGCTCAGAATACAAAGAAAACTATTGAGTAAGAATTGATATCAAGTCTATTCAAGGGGACAGCTGATTCTGTTAATCTCTTGAACTGCTGACAATGGAGATGCTATGCATTGTAGAGATATCAGGTCTATCCCCTAAATGACTTGGGGAGGGAATAAATGCTTAGCTTGCAGCTGTATGCAAATCAATATCATTTGTAAACACTATCATCAATTACCTTCACCTATATCTTGCTAAACTTCTTTATATGTTTTGTCAATTTACAAGCAGTGTGACAGGATTGGTCTAATCATCAGCTTACTGGAAGATACTGATTGAACAACCATCCACCTTTTGAAGCCATTCAACCTCTCTAGTAGTTGTCATGTAAGGATTTAAACCACCCTCTAGACAAGCTAGATTGACATAGTCGAGATATTCACAGTAACTTTTCTCTCTGTGGTTGAAGGGCGTGGGAAGAAAGATCAGGTTCAGAGGCAGCTTGGTGAATGCTTACCTACAAAGCCTTTTTCAATGTGATATTTAGCCCAGGCAAGGTCCTCATTGGGACCAACTTTTTCCTTAATGTAGTTCTGAAAAATGAGTAAAACAGAAACATAAGATCAACATCATATATGCTCTAACAATCTCATGAAAACATCATCTCAATCTCAAGAAAAGTATACATAATCACAGAAGTCTTACTCAGATACATACCAGTTTCCCTTGATTCTGAAAAGGCTGTATGCTTGAGGACACAATATTGGCAGCCTACGTATTCGGTGATAAAGAAACACTGTTAGTGTCTGAAACTTTCTTCCAAGAACACAGTTGAATATTAAGTAAAACAAGTAAGCACACAATTACACCAGGAAACTAAAATCAGCAAACTTCCTACACCCATCCCCTCAAATCTGGATGAAGAGAATTTACATCATGTTAATCATCATGCCAGACATAACAATTTGCAGGTGCATCAGAAATCTTTAAGACTGTACCTAGGTTTGTTGAATACATATAGTAGGACTATATGCATTCTTGTGTATATGCCAAAGAGTTAGTTGTCGTCATATGTTTCACCAAGTGAGACAGATAGGGGAGGAGACAGAAAATCTACTATTATTGATTCAGCAGCAATGCCAGAGGTAGTTCCAAGTGCAATTACTTGTTTTCAGCTCTGTGCAACAGCAGGTCTATTAATCCTGTCAAATGATTATGTAGCTGACCCCAAATTTTTACAAAATAATTAATAAAAGAGGTTAGGAAAATCATGATGCCAGTAGGAGGCAGAAAAGAGACAACAATACATTAACATGGATAGACCTGAATGCCACAAGTTAATGCCTCAATAAACTTTGATGTTCCTACAATGGAAGTTCCACTTCTTAGTTCTCATTGCAAAAACCAAGTGATTTTATACGTCCAAGCTCTGCTAGAAAGGCTTGTTTTATTTTACTTAGTCTCTTTTTCTGTTGGGTGGGGCAGAGGAGATCCAGTGAAAGGCTAGAACAGATATCCCATTGATATAGACTGACTGATCAAAGCACATGATTGAGAGTCTTATATCTATTTTCCAACTTCTTCCAAAAATCTTTCTAAACTTTAAGTGATGCGACATGTCCACCACTACCCTAAAAGCATTTCTATTCGAAGATTCTGCTCCAATTCATCCTTTCCCAGGAACAATCATCTTGCTATAGGCCAGGTGCAGCCTTCAGCTCAGGAAGCATGGATAGAAAATGGTAGATGCCAAAGAAAGCATTTCTCATTTTTAGTGTTGTTTGAAAAAGCAGAACAACTTGACGAATACAACTTGCAATTTCCAACAACTTCGATCCACCCACGCTGGGAATTTTGTTACAAAATTTTGCCTCTAAAAGTAGAACTAAATAAACAACATGCCGTATTACCTGGTAATTGATGCCTCTTTTCTGAAGATCTTTAGGCAACAAGGAATGCTGAGGATATTTCTCTTCTAGATACTGTGTACGTTGAAAGTGCAAAAACAACCAGTACAGGAAAGATTGAAATGTGCACACAGAAGGTAAAGAAAATTGCAACAAAATTGGTAATTGTACCATTATGATGGCAAAAGAGTCGGCAAGAATGATGTCCCCATCCATGAGCACCGGCACATAACCAAGAGGATTGAGCTTTGTAAATTCTACGCAGCAGGAAACAGAATGCTTTCAAGTGGGTTTTTATTCTTCTTTTTCTTTCATTATCGTAAGCTCATATTCACTATAAGGCACAATTATGGAATGTACGCAAAGCAATAGCATTCATTCAGGCGTTTGGCGAAAAGAACTATTCACAGGGTTGTATGTCAGAGAAGTAAAAATTAGAAGCAAAACTCACCCGCGCTGAATTGTTCTCCCTTCCACAAGTTGACTGCTCTGTACTCATAGTTCAACCCTATATGTTAATCATATGAAATTAAAACAGCAATGGATCAACAAAAGACGAATATATGATCCAGTGAACAACGTAATATAACCGATTAATGAGCTAATAATCATACACTAGAGGAAAGGGTAAATGATCTCAAGAAAAACTCGATTCAGTAGAACAGAAAATCTTTAACTTAAGTCCTTTACCTTTCAAGTTGAGGGCAATACGAACACGAACTGAGCAAGAGCTCCTCCAGTGCGAATACAGCTTCAGCTGATTCTTATCATCACTTCCATACGCACTCGCCTAAGCAAAACCCAAACTCAAACTCAGTCTCTCGCTCTCTACTCGTCACATAAATGAACGTAGAAATACTGAAACGAAAACGACAAGAAAAAAGACGAGATTGAAATTTCCAATAGCGCATACCATCACCCACTGACCCACTCCCAAGTAACAAAGAAGGATAATTCGAAAGATCAGTGGTTGCTTCTTGAAGCTCGGGACTTGGTTTCGCCCAAAGAACACAACACAGCCAGATTCGACGCACTATGGCCTTTTGTTTACGTGGCGTCAACTACGCAAATCCATTATTATTCACCTACTCCGTTTTTCGTCTAAGCAAAAGTAATTATATTGCTAAAATACAAGCCTGCCTAAAGTTTGTATATATTGCTGTGTTCGAGTGTAAAAATTCTGAATATGAATATTATAATAAATAATAATAATTTAATTAAGAAAGAGAAATTATTTATAATTTTTTAATTGATACACTAGCTGTAGCTTTGTTCTATTTTAAATATTTTAGGCAAATCATCTAAACCATTAAAACTTATCCGAAATTTCGTAAGAACTAAAAATTGAAAAATTTATCCAAAAAAAGAAAGAAAAGTCTTTAGGTAAAGATAGAACTGGTACGTATAATAAAAAACAGCCACTTAAACAACGTCATGGGGCTCCAAAGAGCCACCTGTGGTGGATGCTGGGCATCCCGCTCCACGTCCCGCATGCCCAGCATTTCTCGTGGTCTGGGCGTCACCCCGCAGAAGGAAAAGCCTAGTTCTTGACTTCACCTGCGTGAGCTGCGGGGTGGCCTGGGCTCCCCAGTCTGGCCTCCATAAGCATAATCGCAGGCAAAAGCCACCACGCGGTGACGCGACTCTCTCTGTGAATGGAGGCAGCCAGCCCGCAAAGGGGAGTCCAAACCTCTTATCCTTAGTCGAGGCGCTGATTGTGTCAAGAAGACACCTCTGTCTGAATCATGGGTCATTTTCAATTCATGGGTTACTCTTATTTTCCTGTTCCCTGCACAATGTTAATAGATTGTTTGAAGAATGGACTGAAACTGGGTTACAAGTTGGTAGTTTTACTTGTTCTCTGCAGCAACTTTCCTCCATAGTGGTTATCCGCTCGATGGCCTCATCTCTGTTCTAATGTTGCAAATTGTAGGACGCATATTCATGGCGTTCAGGGACCCAATTCTTGTTATTGCATTCCTTGCCATAGCTTATCGTCTCATCTCTGGAGAAGAGGAGCCTCATGAGTATGTGTTTGTGACTTGGAGATGTCCTCTGTTTTCTTTTTCCGTCAAGGTTTTTTTAGTAGCTTTTTTGTAATTATGTGCTTCCTGAATCGATTTGCTCTTGAAGCTTTCGAAGCTGGAGTATTAATTAAACCACCAATTTGTTTATGCAGTTGGAGAGATACAGTCATAGGGGATCATCCAAAGATAGATAATTTAGTTCAGATTGGTTTTTGTTTTCTTGCTGGGTAGTCAACTTCTTCTGGAATCTTTAAGTGCCAGAATGTTGGCTGTGCAGATCGATCATAATGTAGTTATGGAGAGAAGTTGCTGGTTCAGTGACGTATGTTACTTCTGATTAATGTCTTTTTGAATTCTTCGTATCATAGAATCGACTTTATCCAGCTTTCCCTTTTAAAGTACTAGATTAAGCTAATTGCTGAGAGTTACAACTTTCCTTTTTATGTTCTGTACAGGATAGGAGACTACGTAATATTCGGGGGAAGGGTAGCAGTTCGGGACCATGTTTCAATTGTATCAAAGGTATTAACTCGTTAATAACGAAGGCTGTTCAGTTGTAGCATAATTTAGTCATGCCTTGTCAAAGAGCTTTATAGACCATAAGAGGAATCGTTTCACTTCTCCCTTTACTGGAAACCCCAACAACCTTCTGTTTGCCTTCATAATTCCTTATTTCACGTTAGATCTGTCAGTTCGAAATATATGATGGTCGAAGCCTCTGCAATCAATTTTTTTTCTTCCTCGACCCCAGAATTTTTTTTTTCTTTTTCCTTGATGTTTCTTTAGTATGTCCCTGTCTTGCAAGCCAACGTAAAGCCCAAGACACTTATTCTCGAAAACGTGGTTGAAAGAAATGGTAATTTGGCTCTTTTTTTTCTTGTTTAGGTGGATTTCCATCATTCGTATGCATGATGAAAGTGAGCAATGTGTAGGAAAGAATAGGGGAAGAAAGTTGATACTGGCATCTTCAAAAAGTATAAAAATGAGAGCACCCTGCTGGAATCCCTAGATGGCAAGGTCAACAAAAATGCGAGACTTGTTCTATAGCCTGGCCTATGAAATTGACATACAACCAATATACATGCTACAGCAACGAACTGAAATGATAGCTCTAAGATCCCAGCACCCTGAAGTATTCACCAGCTTTTCTGTATGCAGAACTGTTTACAAATCTCAAATGAACTTGACTTCCTCTGCACATTAGATGAAAGTTTGAAGTTATTGCATAACTTTCATTTTATTTATTTATTCAATTATTTATTACTAATTCATGTTAAAGAATGGTTCTGATCAGGCTTCAGAAGTACTAGCAGCCTCATAGTTGCAGTCTAACTACTTTCTCTCTTCTCTTCACTAGTCTGAAGTGGGTTGATATAACCGTGAGATATTCATCTTATGCCTGCATACTTCAATTTGTCTACATGCTCTTACTATTTGTTCGTGTGGGATCCACATGCCCTAAATCATACGTCTGTTGGATTACCACTGGACTGCTTATATTGACTAGAGAATAAGAGTCCTGGCCTGATTTTCTAATCTCATGGAGTTGCAGGTCAGGCTTGCTGCTAGACTCTTATCATTATAAATTGAAAAAGAAATATTTTGGGGATTTAAAGAAATCCATTCAGGAAAATACCTTAAAAATTCTCGGGAATTAATCTTGATCCTGCAGTATTCTCTTATATTGTTACCCCTGCTTTTGCATCACAAAAAAAAAATGATAGGTAAAGAACATGATATATATCCAATGACTAAAGGGCATTAGAATTAGCACGTAAATGATAGTACTCTATACAACAATTATCCTTTTTAAAGCATATATACAGTTACTTATTAGATAGAAGTGCATTCAAATGATAGTCTTTCAAATTGACACAAGTTTTCATTCTAATACTCATATGTTTGCATACATTATCTCCTTTAGCCAACCTTAGATATATACTACTCCAGTGTCAAAAGGCCAAGTGATTATTTTTTTTATCCCAGGCAACATAAGTGATCATAGGAGTAATCTGAGGAAGCAAAGTAGAACAGTAACGACAACGCATAGTAAATATAAGAATAAATACACTTTGTACCCTCTATATAAAGGTCTTGATACTTTATATTCCAAATTATTATTTTTGTCATATTATTACACCTACCCACTATTAATTTCAAACAGTTCACGCCTTCAATTAAAATTTCAAATTTTAAATCCCAAAAAGTTAATTTCGTCAAAATTGATGGAAAATGTTAACAAGGATACAAAGTTTCTGAAATCAATAGTTAATGGATGCAATGTGATAAAAATGACAATTATAAGTGTAAAGTGTCAAGACTATAATTGGAAGTTAGAAAGTGTATTTCCTCCTTAAATTTACTTCTATGTCTTTTTGTACATTTTGTTAACTCTCTATGTAAAGCATATCCCCAAAGGGAGCATCTATGTTTTCCAACGTGCTACACTCGTAAATTAATTATCCAGCTCGACGCAGTACTAATACATTGCTTCGCAAGGAGTTATGCAATAGGCAATTGTCTCAACCTAAGCACTTCAGCTTAGCAAGCCCATATTATCTTTGTGCTGGCCAGATCTAGAGCGAAGTTGAGAAAATTGGAGACCAATGTTGTAAAACACAGTTTAGAACCAAAACTTACCTAGAGGGGGAGTGAATAGTAAGTTAAAAATTAATCACAACTTAATACACCCTAATGCGGAAAACCTTATACAAATCTTAGAACAATAAAGATATTTGAATATGTCCAGATCTTGAAAATCTCATACAAAGCTATGAATGACAGATATTCAATATTGTTTAGACAATTCTAACACTTCTAAGATTGCTCTGTTAATATCACAAACAATTAGAGAGCAGAAAAACGTTGGTGTAATCTTTTAACCCAAGAATCACAATCTAGTTAACAAGATTCAAGTTTATATTAAGCTAATCAATTTCGAAGCAAATATAAAAGGAATTGAAACGCAAACAATCACACAAAACACACGAGATTGTTTACGAAGTGGAAAACTCTTTGAAAGAACTCTTCCAAAAGAGAAAAACCACTCCGGGCTCACCGTCGGTTAACCAATCCACTAGAATGAGAGATACACTTACAGTCGGTGACTTTGTTTACCACAAAACCTTTGCTACACAATAAATCCCGAAAGAAGCTATTCGAACGACACGCTCGAACCCGCACCAAACAGTAGAATCCAAAACCTTTGGATCCCTCTCACTTCAATGAATCTTTATTACAACAATCTTGCTTCAAGATGATTGAAACTTCAATCAACAAACGACGGAATTCCGACGTTCACCCACTGCCACAATGGGAATTCGTTGGTGGTGATTTGTTTCTTCAACAGCACATAAAAGGAGGCAACAACCTTGAATCTTCACTTCCTCAAGAATAATCTTCTTTCAATTCATCACAATTCTCTCTCAAGAAGCCTTCAAACCGTTTCAGATCAGTTTCTCAAATATTTCGTAATAGTCGTCTCTCACCACTAACTCACTATTCCTTTTTATAACCCCTGGGTGAATCCACGTGTGTAACAAATCATTAATACTCCGCGTTTAGGCTTGAGCCTCAGGCTCGCTCCAATTTATAACGTGAATTCTCCAGGCTCGCCTCAAGCTAGCTCAACCAGCACTTAACCACTTTAACAAACCTTTAACTACCAAATTCCTCCATAAACGACTTTTATCTTCCATTAACTGCTTTAACAAACTTCAAACTTCTTCACAACTGACTTCTTTTTTCTGAAACCATTTTCTTCAATAACCACATCCAAGACACAACTTCAATACAACATGTCACGGAATAAAGCCAATACTATAATCTTAGGAACTAACAGTCGAAATAGCTATTGGAGCTGATGAAGACTCGTTCACTGCTATATGATCAGTAGAACTGGGAAAAATTAGGAACTGAGATTAACACGTACGGCTTAACGGAGGGGCTGAGCTGCTAAGAAACATAGACACGTCACACGACTATTACAACATGCGCATGCTTCCTTCCTTTCAGTACAGATAGAGTGAAAGCTCGTCGGCCAACATTCGTAAAATACCCCACCATTCAATCTTTCCTTTTCGGTCTGTATTGGAACTTTCTTAAATTCCAACTATCTTTGTCCTGCACTCTGGTTGTTCTTGTTCTGCTAGTTCATTTGGATCTTTGGCTCTCGGTTGGTTTAGGCTGATAAATTTTCCCAACATGGACCACCCAAGATTCCATTTTCGTCCTAATTTGTACTCATCTGCCATTTAAGATAGCGTATTTTCTGGGGGTTGAAGGAGCTGGCCGAGAGGGAAGACAGGGCCACATCCTATCTCTTCTATGCTCTTCTACGTGGATGTCACGCTTGCAAAGTCTCTTGTTCGTTTCCCCTTCAACCAAAGTCTATGTTGTACTCCATATAGCCCTTCCCCATCAAACCACACATGCACCAAAAAGCCAAAGTTAGGGACAAATTGTCAACCCCTTTTTCGGAAGCAGGTTGGAAAATCGTAATCATTCTAACTCTGCTCCTTTTCACTACCCTTTTGTAGTTATTATTTGAAGCTCAAACTGCAGGCTAGCTATCTTGATTATGTTCCAAACAGAGGAATTTCGAAACTAGCATATCAATCATGTCCATGATTCTCTCAATTCCCCCACCCCCCCTCCCCTTTCAGCCACATACCCAAACAACAAATAATTCCAAATTGGAATTTTCCCCTTCTCAATCTATTGTTCAACAATTTAAATGATTACAAGAGACAAAATGAGTTTTGGTGGATGATTTTGACATGATAGTAAGCTATCATTGTTCACATTGTGTTCCCGCATATTCATAATTACTCCTTGATTATATACAGCCTATACAGAACAGCATCTCGTCTGGGTAGAACAAACTCTCTCTCTCCACCTTCCGCGTAATCTGCTGATTTGTTTGACTCAATTTTGTATCCACTTTTTTTGGGGGGGACGAGTATTATATCGACCTTAAATTATTCTTATAATACTTCAGTTTCAATGAGGAGGCAGGCAATGATACCCCCAATTTCTCTGTTCTCTCCCCTCTCCCCTCACCACTCAGTTCCTCCCTTTGCGTTTAGCGTAATGTGGAAGAAAGTATAAATAAGGGAATGACTACAGAACTGTCGACGGCTGGTTGGTTAAGCAGATCACCGCAAAGAAACCTTGTGGTGGGATTCGCATGACCGACCAAACTGGTGAAGATTACATAATATGACCCGATAGTCGCCCTTTTTCTCAGTGGATATTATATATTATGGAGGTGCATAATACAGGTAAGGTCCGTAAGGAGATCACCATGAATCCATGATACAGTACACAAAGCTCGTGATCAAATATATGTATACCTTCTTTTGTCTGTTTATTCATTCTATATATATATTCTGCTTTGCTGTTCTTTGAGGGCCAACTTATTAAGTTGATTGATTGGGTTGATGAAGCTGAAGCTTTCCGGCCCCTTCATACTTCATAGACAATATGGGTTTCTCACGGTAGAGAATACCCGATAGAACTCTTTTGTCAGATGCATAAAAGCCAAAATCGATCAACCCGATCAGATCGTTCTATTAATCTTGTTTCACAAACTTCCAGATTTCTGGAGGATATTTTGACGGTGCAGAATGGTTGGCATCACCAAATGCCAAAGATGCACGTAGAATCTGTTGCCAGAAGGCACCAGAAATAAGACTTGTACATCAACCTTAGCTTTGCAACTGTGGATAGGTCGCCATTGATTGCCCCCCATAATCCTTTCCTTTTTTTCGTTTTCGTGCTAAGCATCTTCCTTCCCCCCCCCCCCAAATTGTTGCAGTTTGTACGGTCAACTTCCCTTCTTATATATGGTTGCAAATCGCAAACTTCGATGACAATACTACTGTAAAGCGGGGACCAAAAGAAGAAAGGGAATCAAAGAATTGCTATGGACGTTTGTCCACTTTTGCTCACGAACCAAGACCAGTCGGATCTGATATGGGCCTAGTAATTTATGGCCCATCAGTGACCATCATCAGTTGGTTCTCCACGTACACGAATTTCCTAAATGCCAAAAAGAAAATGTGGCAGTACCCTTTTGTTCTATTCGTTGTAACTATTATTTATGATTGAAAATGTTAGTTTGTCCATTTGCTCCAACTTGGTAAGAAAAACGGATGAAATTTAATATAAACAGACAAGACAGCTAGCACTTGATGCTTGACTACCTAGAATCTTCTTTTAAATCAGTTTTATTGTTTCTTTTTAATTTGTTAACCCATAGTTTGATTCAGAAACCGAAAGACAAGCATGTTTTGAATGCAATACTATCAGAATACTCGATCGGACATCATTAAATCTTATAAAATTCATATTTTGTGTCAATTTCTTTTAAATATAGATTATCTGAGTTGAAACAGAAAATTAGACAACAACCTAATTCCAATTTAAAACATGTCGGTCAATTCTCAAGCTGCCCATGGCATGATCATTCTGCCTTCATATATGTAAGTTTCCAAATCTGCAATTACCATCGGGATTCGGGTCTCATAGATAAAGCCACGAATCCGAAACATCCCCATAACAACTCATGGGCTGCGTCTTCTTGCAAGATCAGTACCGCAGGTTCAAGGCCAAAGGCCGACGAGGCTCAAAAACTGGAGAACTCTCTCTACCCTCTTTTCTCTCTGGTTTTTCCTACCGGCCGCCGGTCCGGAGGAGGGGAGGCGCTCCGGCTCTCTCCTCTCCTCTCCCCTCCTCTTTTTTCTTTTTTCTTTTCCCCTCTTCCCGCCTCCATTTTCTTCTCTCTGGTTCGGATAGTTGCTGCTGGTTGGGATTTTCTTTTCTTTTTGCTTCTGTGCAGGAGGATGCCGATCGTTACCCGCTGTTTTCCGCCTAGTTTCTTCCCACACACGCCACACAGTTGGTCTCCGTCGGCTGAGATCTACGCCTACGTCCACTTCCGCTTCCCAGACGACGGTGCGTGACGCATCACGCGCCGTCCACTTTCAGAGCGAGTTCAGCTTCCACCGCCACCCGCCGCCTGCATCTCTTCCCAGCTCTAGCCTATGTGGCTCCTGCTCTACCTTTCCAGCCGTGGATCTGCCACGACCACCCACACGCGCCGCCGCCTCTGCCGTCGATCTAGCCAGAGCCTTCCCGGTCTTCCCCGGGATTTATGTTACGCTTTCGCCCGTTTGGACCGACCCCTAAGTTTAGGACTTGTTTTATGTTCGCCCGTTAGGCTAGTATCTCTGTTTAATGCTTGCTTATGTTTAATTATGTGTTTTTCTTATGTTCTCAATTACATTTGGGATTGCATGTTTAGCGCTCTACTGGAGCCGGCTCGCCAACTCTGTTGGTGGTCCTTCAACGATAGTTTTTTCACGGATTTTTCGTGTTTCTTAGAGCCCTCGGGTCCTCTCGCTTCGGACTTCGTGTTCGCCACCTCTGAGGACCTTGTGTCCTCTTTTACAGTCACTTTACTGTTGATCCCTCAACTGTCGTTTGTAACGCCCGTTTTTTATTCTTTTTCGTATTTTCTAATTAGTAATTTTTATTTGTCTGTTTTTTTCAATATATAAAATTAGCTGTTAAAAAAAAAGCCAAAGGCCGACCTAAAGCTCTGCCAGCCTGCCAGGACGGCAACCAACTTTTTGTTTTTGTTGGTGCATGCTCTAAGGCATTATATATATATACACACCAAAAACCATAATTAAAGCTATAATTGGGACAAGCTTTTCCGAAGTAGCTTATATTATTGTTTATAAAATAAAATATAACTAAACTGAAGTGGACTGGTTCTTTTTTTCTTTTTTCTAGGTGATCCTCAGAGTTTGTGATGTTAAGGTTCACCGGTTCATAAAAATCAACGCCCATATATGGATGGCTAGATGGCTATTTTTTCTCCTATGAAGTATCCGTTGCTAAACATGTGCTACCATTTCATTTTATCTAAATAACAATCGCCATTATTATTCCTGATCGATATTTATTAGAGAAAATGACGTCACAGATTGCTCATTAAATACATAGAAAAAATAATAATAAATAGTATTAACAAAACATCAAAGTGGTTCAATTTTAGAAGTCAACGCTAACAACAAACATGATGACTCAGTGGTGTGATGATTCAAAGTTTGCTACCAACTACGGCGATAATTTAATTATTTATTGATGGTTCTTTGAAATTCTCGAATATAAGTGGTGGTGGGTTTGATTAATTTTTTTAAAGATTTTTTAATTAAAAAATAAATAAAAATTCAACGCCGGTGATAGTTTCATTATTATATATTGTCATGTTTGAGACCCCAAATATTTGGGGTCTCAACAAATCGAACAAACCAAATAAACTCTAAAATTTTTAACTTTTACACCTACACACTTCACCTTTCACAAACCTCAATAAATCTCAATAAAGTAAAGATTCTCAAAATTTCGAGAATATTCCCCAATTTTTTGACAAACAAACATCCAATGAAAGTATGATAGACTAGCTTGCCGGCACAGTAAAGACGGTATTTCGCTGCTTTATCGAATGGCAGAAGCCCGGAATAACAGGATTTGCAGGAAGAAATCCTGAAAAGCACTACCTGATCAAGTGCTGTGACATTCGCCACACCTGCAGCCAGCTTTGTTCTTCATGTGCGTTCCATGTTTATCTACTTAATTAATAAATTTGTCTATCATGCTCTTCCGGAAGTTCTTCTAGTATTTAGTTCATTTTTAAAATGGGCTTTCGGCTGTTTTAATTAATTAATTAGTTTGATCTAGTCCACATCGAATTTTATATTTCAGGATTCTTGTTGGTGCCTAGTGGGACTTTTACCCATAATCTGCCCATTTAGATGTGCCCCTTTCGGCACTCCAAATGCTGTAACATGTTATCTTATAAAATTGCTTAGCATATTTTGGATGCAAATAATATTGGTGGTCGTATTTGGTGCGGAAAAACGCACCCTTTTCTCTGTGGAAGCTGGGCTAATTACCCCAAAGGCATACGATTTTGCCTGCACCCTTTGAGCAAATTAATTACCATCCTCCAGTACCCAGTACAGATTTGGATTTTATGGGGGTTAAATTCCCTAATTAATAGGCATATTAATGGTTATACACTATGTCATTAATTCTTCGGAATTCCGAAACTATTTCAGTGGTTTTTGGCAAAAGTCCGTGTAAAAAACGACAACTTGGTTGGTCATTATAGCCGCCATTAGCTAGCGTTGCTGGCTGTTTAATTAGCAACTCCTGATGGATCATGTGTTCAGTATCCTGAATATCAGGTGCAACACGTAATTCTCAACTATAAAGGCACCGAGCACACGCAGCCTCTTCCTACTAAAACGTGTAGAGACCAAACAAAGCAAGTTTCAGGCACACGTTTATCCTCTTTTCGTTTTCATGAGAACCACTGAGCTTAATTCCCTAAACAATCCCACGCATCCAATCCCGATCTTGATCTTCCATATCTGTTTCATTCTTTTGAAAACTAATCGAAATTATTAGTCAATGACCAAAATCATTTCTTTTCCAAGCCAACTGATCCTAATATTCCCGCGCATAAAGGTGCACGTAAAAGATATACTTAAGGTCGCTGTTAATTTTAGATTAGGGGTCTAGGATATTACGATGTGGCAGCCCCTGCGTGGCTCTCAATCCATGTACATCACACAAATACAACACTTATATAATAAACGTTACAAAGATCTCCAGAAACAACCCATCGCCGTATAAAAGGCCAGAGAAAGCGTCACATAATATTCATTTCACCACTGTTTCTAGGCTCTAGCTCCGCAGTCGCCCACACCTGAACATTCTCTGTTTCTTTTCTAATCCCTCCTCGTTTTTCTCTTCAACAAAACAATTTCCCGACTCTTTCTCAATCTCTTTCCCTTCTCCTCTGCCTCTCCAAAATTTTCTTCACGATCAGAACAAAACACGGTGTTTTCAGGTCAGTAAACATGATCTATGCGATGTTTCTCATGAAACCAAACAAAGAAAATGGCATCAACTTTTTCGTTTGATTCAGGTTGTTTGTTTCTTAATTGTCCGTGACAATTCGAGGAAGAAGAAGAAAGGCGGTCTGAAAAGACGGAATCCTTAATTTCTTTAAAAAAGGATTGTCATTTTCAACCAACCAACCGGAGCAGTTGAGGAAGAAGAACGAGAAGGAAAAAAGAGGTCGTTAGTTACGTTTCTTTGTTATCATTCACGAGACATATTTCTTTCCGCATTTGTTTATCTAAGTTTTGACTTATGAGGTCGTCTCTCTTTTTCCTTCCAGTAAGGTAGTAATCGGCGACTGCCCCATTCGGCACGCCGCGGTGACGCTCCCTGTTCCTTTTTTTTTTTTTTTTTGCTTTTTTCCTGTGGCTTCCTCTTCCTATAAAGTGATGGAAATGGCGGACAATCCGAAGTTGGTGAGCTTCCGTTTTCTGGGGTTATTTATTGAATTTAAGAACTGGCCTAAGCTTTTCTTTCTCGTAACTGGGTTTTTCGTTTTTTTTTTCTTTATTTATTGTTAGTTATCTGATTCAGATTCTCTCTCTCTCTCTCTCTCTCTCTCTCTGTGTATAGATATATGTACTTGAATTCTGTTGATTTCGTTGAGTATTGTACGGCAAATGTTTGATAGGTTTGTGGATCAGAAAAGAATATGGACAGCCAGAAAATCTCCGTTTCAGATCATGTAAACGGCTTTCAGTACACGGCCGATAAGCCGGACAGCTTCGTTATTGACATGGAGAGCTTCTCCCGCGGCACCCCTAAAGATATCTCTGCAAATTCAAGAATTACAGTACGTTGTAATCATTTCTTTAACTTTTTAAAGGTTCTTATCCTTCTCTTTCTCTGTTTTTTTCTTTCTTTCTGGAAAGGCGATAAGTTACACTTTGGTGTCTCGAAAGAACACATATTCAATGTCTCAGATTTTCGTTCGATTTTAATTTCTGTGTTTTGAAATATTTGAGTCAAGCCCATTCAACTTTCTCTTTGATATGCAATTGTTAATTTCTCGTTGACATTCTGGAAAATGGAGGAAACATGTCTGAGATAACACGTTATCATTTGCTGCAATTACACATAGGGAATGTCTATCTCTAGCAATAGCATCACTCCCTCCGACCATTTCCAACGTAGTTTCCCTCTTCTTTAATGATACATTGATAGAATGCTTCAAGTAAACTGCATCATTCTTCCTCTGCACCTAAGGGGTCTCTCTTTCCCTGTCTAACATTCTAGGATGAGGATCAATGGCTAATCTTTGGTTTTTGACATGTTTTTTTACGGACGAAAAAGTTGCAGAGAAGCCTCTCGCGAAAAGGGTGTCAGCGCGGTGGCGAGAAAAAGATCCCTCCTAGTCCCACTGCTCCAACTACCGCCACCCATAGAGATGATACTGCCGTTGCTGCATCCTCACCCAGAGGTATATATCCTACACTTCCTTTACAAATACACAAGCATACCCTCACCTTTTAAGTTATTATTTATTTTCAGGTATTATTGTTGTTGTCATTATTAATACAGATAATTTTTTTAATGAATATGGTTGACTTACCAAGAAAAAAATATATATATTTGGTTGTCCTGATCCAGTTGCCAACGTAACTCTTACCAAGAAAGTTAAAGTTTTTAACTCATAAATGTGATAGTTGGAATTGTTTCTAACCCAAGGAGTCCTTCCAAATGTGGAAGATTAAGAATATATTAATATTTAGTAGCAACTCTGTCACTGTGTGTCTGGTGTCAATTAAGTAATCTAACTGCTATATGCATCCCTACCAACCTCCCTCGAGGTGGGTGGCTCACAAGTGCTTCATGAATCATGTCCCCTCACTCTATAACCCATATCTTTCTTATGTTATCATGATTCTTAACGAGTTATAAGAGTTTCTTTTTCTTTTTGTCTTTTTTTTTGGCGGGGGTGGGGATAGGGGGAAAGGAGTACTGAGTTCATCATCCCTCAGCGTTTTGGTGGTTTTGGTCTACTTTTGCCGAGTTCTGACTTAGTTTTTAAGCATGTTGGAGACAAAACATAGGTCGATTGGGGTGAAGTTTAGCCCAGTGGCAGGGGTGAGAGATAGAAAATTTTATAACTAAAAGCCTGAGTTGGAAATCTTGCGCCTCCATAACTTGAAGAAAAATAAATCTTATACGGTGATCTCGGGTCAATGTGGGAAGTAGAATGCAATTATGAAAGCGACATATTACCAGACTGATGGGTCGCGACGAGAGTGTACAGGAAATGGAAAATGGGGCTAAGCTGCATTTTGTTTCTTTGCTTCTTTCTAGTTTGGTAGAAACATAGATGACAGAAGGTCATTCCACTCCCTTGGCATATATATACTTGTTGGAGGCATGTGCTCTTGCATTATTGTTAATTTTGGTGTCGACAATCTTCTTGATCGATACGTTCTATATGCATATTGGGCTTGGAAATTATTAATCGGCTGCTGCTATGGGTAGGTTCTAGAACGCTTGAAAAGTCCCCAGTGGTTGCAGTAGGGACCATGGATAATTCTAGCAACCCACAAGTTCATCATCAGATTACCGTCACCACCGGCAACATTAGCACCCCCACCGAAAGCAGATCCATTTCGAGGAGAAATAGCTTCAGGCGCTCTCCTTGGGCCCTTGATCCTAAGAAGATTCTTTTCTTCTTTGCCACCTTGTAAGCCTGCTGCTGCAGCTCTCTACAGAGAAGACTTTATTTTGTTTCTTCCAACTCGTGGGTTTCTTTGGTTTTTCTTGAATTTTACTTTTTGATGACAGGTCGAGCATGGGAACAATCTTCTTGATATACCTTACACTTTCAATTAGAAAGCTCAATGCGAATGAAGATGGTTTGGATTGGGAGCAGCGACCATAGGCTGACCCTGCCCAAATTGAGAGAGGCACAATAGGAGTCATATCAGGACATAACCAGAAGGATATAGGCATCATGGAGGAGGGAATCCATTTTGGATATTTGGCCTTCTTTAAATTGTGTCCGGAGACAGCATGCAGAACTACAGAAGGGCAAATAGGTCAAATAGACACCACCAGTGAATAACCTTCATTGACATGTCTTTGTGTTTGTCAGACAATTTGAAGCTTTTATCCAGGCGTTTAAAAAAATCAGAGACGAAGACAAATGACATACTGCATTGTGACAAAGGAAAAGAATCTGCCTCTTAACATGAATGGCAGAGCTCCATACAGATGGGTTTTTCGATTTGTAAATTTGCTTGCACTTGCTGCGTCTGCACAGCTTAGTGGATGATCAGAAAGTTTTACCTTTTGCTTTTTTTTTCCTCCTTTTTCCATCCCACCCTCTATTCTGTCAGCTATTTTGGCACTCCCAACTTTAACCGACCCTTTTTGTTATATGTGGCTTCCATGTGAATTGGCCAGGGGATGAGAACAACAACTAGATTTCCTGGAAATAATGTATGTGAGTGGACGCACATACGGATGCGCACTTTACTCTTTTTAACTTTTCGGAAGAACTATAGAGAGGAAGAGGGAAGATCTCTACTGACACGGAATAGAAAAAAAATTACATAGACGTAGCAAGTTAACAAACACCACCAATCCATTGTAAAGGTTGTGCCTATTCTAAGCATTTCAAAGCACAATGAAGTCATGCATCGGAACATAAAAGGATTTAATTTTAGGAGCTGCAACTCTGCAAAAGCTGACAAACTAACAGACACACCATCGGGGGACAGTAAGGCAAAAGATGACAAACTAACAAACATACCATCCCTGGACAGTAAGGCAAAAGAAACTAACATACAACAAACAGTAAACATCCATGATCACAAATTATTTCGCTTGAAGCTATGTATGCAATAGGCAAATACAAGTAACAATATTTCGCTTAACCAGTCATGACAAACAACATGAACACAGAATCCATAGAATGTGCGTAAACCCTGAGAATCGATTAGGTACATGAACTAGTACTCATTTGGGATGATATAGTCAGCAAGGATTTCTTCCCATTATCAACTAGGACATCCAAGTGACAAGCATATGTTGTCAAAATTGAAGTCAATATTTTCATAAGTCTAGATTTCAGCCGAAGCAACTTTAAGGCTGTATCAAACACCATTGCATGGCTGATAAGCAGATGGGGGAAACATAAATTAGAGTATGTATAATTTGCATGCGCATTTGACACATATGTTCTATATATATATATGACAGCTAAAAGACAGTAACCCGAAGTTCACCTCTAGGAGAAGTGAAAAAAAATTGGCAGACTGCCATTTGCAACTTGTTTTTCTCCATATCCCAGTATGTGTCTTGAGGATATGAGATGAACCCTCTAATTTTCAACATGAACATGTCATCCCCTACCTACTTGGGAACAACTTGACATCTTTAGTAGCGTTTAGTTATTCTTGGCATCGAGCACTTCTGCTTCCTGTCATGATAAAGCCTCAATACAACAGCTGCAGTTTCTTCTATTGCTTTTCCTGTCACTTCTGAACTTGCAGGGAAGTAACAATACGCAAGATTTAATTAGCAGTGTCGAAAGCTTTCAAGCCTTCATTACCACTTTTTGTCATCTCTACTGTATTACTCCAAACTTAGATATTGTTATCTTACCTATCCAAATTGCAGAATCCTGTCTGGCCAGTAATCAGAATTCTCACCGATTACTGGCCAGACAGGATTCTGTGAGAAGATCCTGCGTGCAAATTCCAGCACCTCTTTAACATAGTCCATCTTCAAATAGTTACTTCTTGTTTCTTCACTGAATCCCAGAATCTTAGCTCTTGCTTTTCTGATTGTTTGCAAGACTGCAGGGTTTATTGTCAAACAAAATACCTTCTCTGGGTCTATCTCGAAGAGACTTTTTGGCAACTCTACACCCTTTACAATAGGCACATTTGCCACTTTGTATCCTTTTTGTGCGATATAAATGGATAATGGTGTCTTCCCAGTACGAGAACCAGTAAGAACAATGTCAGCTTTGTAAAGATTTTGGGGTAGCGCCCCATCATCTTGCTTGATGGTAAATTCAATTGCTTCAATCCGTCGAAAGTAATTCCTCAGTAAGGGGAATATTCCTGCCAGGAGCCCCACGGGGGAGTCCAGATGGTGAGACGCCTAGATGAGAAGCAATTGCCTCGGTGATTGGGCTGAGTATGTCTGTGGAAGGTATACCCCACAACTTGCATGCTTGCCAGGCAGATTCAGCCATTGACGGGTCAGCTAAAGTGTACACAAGCATGGCACCTTCTTTGGCTGCTTGCTTAACAATCTCCATTAGACGTTCTACATCATCAATCTGAAAAAAAGAGTGTGGATGCCATAGCAGAAACGTCAGTGGAGGCCAGGAACTTTTGGACAATATAATTCAAATGTCAGTTACAGCAAGATACTATACACCTGGATAAGCACTTGGGCATTCCAGGTTTAAATGGGGATATCCTAACAAATGAAAAGATTGAAATGTAATTCTCATGTATAACTGTCAAACGGTCAATTGCCCCAAAAGCTTCAATTGATAAACTAATATTCTACCAATAACTTCCAAAAATAAAAATTTTGCCTTACCCAAGATGAGAACGCTAAATGATACCACCATGTTCAACATTTGACCATTTCAAGCACTTGGCTGTGGTCTAAAGCTAACCAGACTGTACTACCTCTTAGTTAAAAAAGAAAAAGGAACAAAATTGGTTGGCATTGGAGCTTGTCTAGTTCACACAGGGGCGGACCCAGGCCCGGGCGAGCCTGGGCGGCCGCCCAGGGTCCGCCCCTAAAAAAAAAAAATTTTAATGTATTTTTTTTTAACAAAAAATAAAAATTAATGTATTTTTAAAAAAAAAAAAGTTGGCCTGGGCCGCCCTGGTTGGCCCAGGCCAACATAAGCCCGCCCGGGTGACTCTCTTAGTAGTAAATGAGAAAACGAACATCGTTATTGAACTTTCACTTTTAATGGGAATAGGATCTGCAAAGATAAAAATCCATTTGAGAAAACATCTATAAAGTAAAGGCGAGTGGAATTGTGGAAACTTGTCACAGACTCACAATTACCACCATTCGAGATACCGCGGATTCCAGATGTGTTAAGGCCTCCATCAAATACTGGAAGTGGTGAATTTGAAGTCACGTATCTCGATGCAGATACCCGCATTACCAGAGGAGACAGAGACGAGCTTAGGGTTTTTGTTATTGCGTAATACCTTTGCATGAACACTTTCTGCATTCTCAGTTCCTGCTTCTGCTGGTACTGTAGTTTTTTCCCTTCCATTTTATAGGAGCAGTCTTTTTTTTTGTTTACTTTTTTTGGGAGGGAGGTGATGTAGTACAATTAAGAATAATTTACCCATAGTACTATTGTAAATCTATCATATATAAATTGAAACTCTACCTTATATTAATATGCAGTTCTAATGACTTTTTTTTCCTCCCCATTTTCCAGTAAAACGCATATAGACTCCCTAATATCTGGGTAGATCACATTGATTGTTTGGGTTTTCAATGTTTCTTCTAATGACATCCATATAGTGTGAATGTGTTTTAATCAGTCACTTTCATCCCTCTCTTATAGTAAATTCCTATTTATTTCAATTATGCTTGCACTTTTTTATTATTATAGATAATTATGCTCGCACTCAGTTATTATTCTTTATAGATAATTATGTTCCTACATTGCTGGGAAATAAATTATGTAGCAAATTAAATATTTACTTGTTAACTTATTGTTCTTTATGTGGATTTGTGTAGTAAAGATCAAAATTCATTGCTGGAAGCACATTTGAACTTTGCCAATATACTTGCTTATTTGCTGGAAGGACATTTGCGGTAGGTAATCTCCTTTCTTTAAAACTTTTTTTCATTTCTTGCTTAACTCTAGGTTGGATTGTGAAGGAAACCGGAGGAAGAGATGTTATTTGTGTAGTAGTTTTTAGGTTGGATTGTGATGTTGTTGAGCCTAAGACAACCTTAGTTGAGCCCAATTTTTGGAAGAAGTCAAAATATTCTGTCTGAATAATTTTATCGATGTGCCCAATATGGAAAACATTATACAAATTCGCGGTCGTTTGAGGCGTGGAGGGCAAACAATTACTTATTTGCATTATTTTCGTGTGGAAATCTTATGTCAGGTTATTGATTTGATTGCTCAGGAGATGAATAATCGTTTCACAAAAACAAGTATGAAGTTACTTCTTTGCATAACATGTCTTGATCCAAGGGACTCATTCTCAGCATTTGATCTTGATAGATTATGTCGTCTTGTTGAATTTTACCCTGAAGATTTCTCAACAATTGATCGCGTGGTACTTAGAGATCAGCTTGACACCTGCATTAGAGATGTTAGAAGAACTAGTTTTTTTATAGGCTTCAAGATATTGAAACTCTTGCTATGAAGATGGCTGAGACCAGAAAGAATATTTTGTATCCATTGGTTTATCTTCTTATTACGTTGGCATTGGTCTTACCGGTTACGACTGCAACCGTTGAGAGAGTGTTATCTGCGATGAAAATTATTAAGACTGATTTTTGTAATAAGATGAGAGATGATTGGATGAATGATTGCATGGTAGTGTACATCGAGCAGGAAATTTTTGAAACTATTGAGAATAAAGTCATTTTGTAACGTTTTCAGAAGATGCACAACCGTAAGATCCAATTGTCCCCTCTCAGTCGTAGTACATAGTACGATATGTGTAATTCAATATTTTTTATGTTTTTAGTCTTTAATATTTTGATATTGTAACTCTAAGACAATTTTTTACATTACGTATACAAAAAAATTTCCGTTATTTTACTTTAAAAGTTCGCCCGGGTTAATTTTCATTCCTGGTTCCGCCACTGAGTTCACGTATGACAACTTCACATATGTTGTTGAGCTTCTAGCGTTGTTCTTAAAAAGGAGAAAGAGTGATCCAAACTCGTTTAAGCATAACGTAAACTTGGAAGCAACTAATCTCCACATGGAACTTCCAATCACAATACAACGTGTTTATCCCTTAATTAAGAGAGAGAGTTGAGAAAAATTTAGAGAGCGAGATGAAAACTACTTGACATCTTACCCCAGAAAACAGATGGGTATTTACGGGACAAGCCCGGTCCACAAAGCAGTGGTCGAACTAGCCCAACGCGGCATTGAGAGTGCTCCGCTGTCCACCCAATTCCGTCGAAAACCACGTATATCGACTTCGCCGCTGTCACGTCCACGTCATCGTAGCCAACACTTCCGGTTGAATTAATTGTGGACATTGGAACGGACGGAATCATAATGGGTCATTCCGGTACCAACCGGAACCAAAAATTTATTCCGGTTAACCGGAATAAGAACCAAAAAATTTCGATTTCTTATTAGGGCCTAAAAAAACAAATTTAGTTAGGGCTCATTGACCCAAAAATGAATTTTTTAAGTTGTGTTTTGTGGGCCAAATAACTCTAAATTAAAATTACAAATAAACAAACTAAATTCCAAAACAATATTTCACTATTTCAGGATGTCAAAATAAACTCTAAATTAAAATTACAAATAAACAACTAAATTCTAAAAGAAAATAAATACTGTCAAAATAAACTCTAAATTAAATTTTTAAAAAATTACTAAACAAACAATTAACCATACAAATAAGTAAACAACTAAATATTCATCAAAAATTCAAATTGAAAGAGGCAAACTCTAAATTAAAATTTTAATATTTTTTAAAAATTTTAAAAACTATACCGGAACCGTAAATTCCGATATTTTTGCCGAAATTTTCGATTTCGGTTCCGAAATTTCCATAAAATGGGATCTCATTCCGGTACCAAAAATGGCTGGAATCGATACCAGAACCGAAAATTCCGGCAGAAACCGGAATAAATGTCCACCCTTGCGTTGAATTAAGCTCTAGAGACAAGCTCTCTTTGGATTGAACTGGAGGATTCGCCTCCACTACCTGGGCCCGGTGGCCCGACCGCTCCAACTTGAGGACGGAGCGGATGGCGCGAGCCCTGGACCACCGGTTCAGCTTACCGCTGCCCTTGAGTTTCCTAGTCTGTGGGCTGGGGTCAGGTTCGGAAGGGACTTGGTTGGACGAGACAGGTGTGGCTGATAGGTTCGAGACACTGATCAAAGCAGCTGAAGCGATCATTTTTCTTTTTTCTTTTTTTTTTTAACCCTTTTTCGGTTAAAAAAAACCAATTAAGGGGAAGAAATATGAGGAAATCAGGAAAAAGAAATATACAGAAATTATTGGCTTTCTTTTGTCCTTTCTTGCACTTCGGCTCCAGTGTGAACAACAGAAAATCAAAGACGATTCGGGCCAAAACTTCTATTGGGGCTTGGGGGCTGGGGCCAGGCCTTTCATATCGTTCTGTTTGTGACAAATATTGAATGGACTTGACTTGAGAATCGAGAGTCGAACAAAGTGCAATGTATAGGGAGAACATTAGGGGCCAATATAGGTAGACAAATACCGAATGGGGTTTGTAAGGGCTCGATTGATCTGCCCCAAATTTTAAAAGCTCAAGTCAATTTGATTTGAAAATCCTATCTTCATGTCGGAATTTGACAAATCCACCCAACTTTGACGCGCGAGGAACATCCACGGCTTCGTGAGGTCAGCTCTTAGATCATTTTTTTTGTGTGGGTACTGGGTAGTGGGTTACTGGGTACGGTTCTTAGATCATTTAATCAAATGTAATTATTAGAGAATATAGTTCAAAAAATAAAATTTATTAATTTTTAACGACTTAAAGTTTTAAGATTAATAATAGATTTGGATGACATTAAAACTAAAATCTTAGATCTGATTACACAATTTACATAATCTTAGATCTTAGATAAGTAATAGATTCGGATGATACGATCAGCGTGGTGTGATATATATATATTCTAAATTAGCGTGGTATATATATAAAAGGGAAGACTGGAGGCGCAAGGATCCAGCAACCCTCGTGGCTGGCGTCGAGCAGGTAGGAGCACTGGCTGTCTCCTACGGCGAAGTAATTTGGGCACGTCCACGTTACGTATTAAAATCGGAAAGACCGAATCTTTTGGGGCTCATATAATGATTGGCGGCATTTTTTTTTTTCTAAATTGGCGGCATTAAACTAAAAGCAAGAGATCCTTCAAGCAACGACGTGACCCCTCGCTTTGACCGCTACTCGTCGACACCCCAACTCGAAAGAGAGACCTCATGATGTGACTGAAGATGACGGAAAGGCTTGGCTAGGCCCCCCGTACAGTGCTCCGCACCATCGACCCTTGTGTTGCACATTCATCAGCCGTCCGCGTCACATAGTAAAATAATTCACGTACCCCGGTTACGTGGTGAAGTACCCAAGGAGACTGTTTGGTACTCGTGGATTGAAAAATTGCATATAGGGAGCCGAATGCACGTAACTAATGGGCAGAGCATGCATCACATGTATTTACTTTAATTTTCAATGGGCAGTTGGCAAAACATTCACTATTTAATTTCCGGGTCATGTTCCAGATAAGCTACTTATTTTCTTCTGTCCCCTAATAAGTGGACGTAATGTCGTCAGAATGATGGGTAATGGCCATAAAATACAAGGTTCTATTGGACCTGACCACAATGGCGGAGCCAGGGATCCAATCGAAGGGATTGAACTCTTAAGGAAAAATGAAAAAAAAAATTACTACTTAATGCAAAAAAATATCTTAAGAGTTAAAATATCAAAAATTAAGAATTAAAAACATTAAAAATATTAAAATACACGTACTTTACTATTTGCTGATACTGAGAGGTGACAATTGGATCCTATAGGACTGCATATTCTGAAAACAATGTAAAGTAACTTCGTGATTAACCAAACAAGGAAGAGCTTCAAGCAATGAGATATCCATCAGTAATTAACCAAACATACATGTCAAAGCAGTAAATATAAATGCCAATAATTAATTACAAAATCATATTAACTATTGCAATTTTTTCCGTTTTTCATCCCCAAACCCTTTCTTTTGATGTTCATTGATATGCAGGGCAATGATTTTACTGCTTTCAAATTTTTCAGCTATTCTAACATGTGAATTGATGATCACAAAATTCTGTACAATTCTAGTTTCAAAGGTAACAAATAATACTTTATCCCTACTATATAAATATTCAAATAAAATACAAAGACCTGATAAATTTATATGTATTAAAATTGTTAATTGCATTGACCTAGCAATGCTGAAATGATATCATCAAAGTCCCACTATTTATCGCTAGTTCATAAGAGGCAATAAGTCTCAAGGAAAAATGTGCAATCTCTTATGCGCAAAAAATGCTTTTACTGTGTCATCTGCCCAGCTACTTGGGCTAAACGGTAGGTTCTCACTTAAAACCCATAACAATTGGTTGTGAATCTTAGTGCTACTCCAGACATATCTGACTAGATTCTCGAGGATTATGTAAATTCTCCTCTGAGGCAGATCTACAAGATCCTGTTTTCTATATTTATTGTCAGATATTTAATGCATGACACAAATAATTGAACGTAAAAGCTAATTATCACTAACTGACACGTATAGAGGAACAGAAAAACTAGCAAAATAATGATAATATTGTTGCCCGATAAATAGAATGAAAAAAAATACGAAGTGCATAACCTACTCGATTAACAGAACAATAAGGTAGAAGAACCAAAAGAATGCAAAAAAATAATAGTATATCCTTATTATCAGCAAAAATTCACTCAAAGAAGCAATCTCAAAACCCTCAATTTTGTAAACTTTTCAACCCATAAATCACCTACACAAATTGAAGGGGATCGGGCCCAGACCGTTCAGGACCTAATGGGGATCATATGAAGTTAGCCTGAGCCTATGGGTATCGAGCCTAGGCCATCTTCTATTTTTTAAAAAAATATACATCTAAAAAAAAAATTGGGGGAGCCAAGGGTGTCGGCCGACACCCTTGGCTCCCCCTCCTTCCGCCCCTACCTGACCACCCATGGTCTAGTCTGTTATCAACATATTTTTCTGATCACTCCATCTCCCGTTAAGAGTCATGATCGAAGAGGATAAAGATTATATGTATTCGGGAGACATCTTTCTTTCCTAATAGAATTTCATGACTCAGTTAAGAATTAGACTTCCAATAGATATGTGGTTCGTAAATACATATAAAAGGCAAGACATTACATTTTATTAGATCTATGCTTAATTTCATTCTCTAAACATTAAACATTTTCTTGAGATCTAACTTAGCCGTCGGAGACTTGATCCGAGACCCCTCCCCCTCAGTAATTTTTGCAGAATTGATCGGCTCCAGTTCTATGGTGATTCTTGAGATCATTAATGAAAAATGAGAATAGTTTTCTGGAGGTTCTATCAGTACCTTTTTCCGGAAGCTCCCATAGCTAATTGTACAACTGCATTGCAGTTTGACTCGTTTCGGCGTCTGTTCCGAAATGTTTTTTTAAGCAAAATTGTACGAAACAATAACGCAAATGATCAGTACTAGTTCAAGAGAGTGCACATGGACTGCCTCCCCTCTGTATCCTAGTTAAACCTTCCAAAGCAATATTTCAACATGTTAGTAACATAAAAGCGCGCGCACCAGAGATGAAAATCTTGTGACCAACCACAGAACAAAAATTAAGTACTCTGTGCATTGCAGAATGTCAACCTTAGCAGTAACTTAAGGTAAGCAACCACCTGGTGCAGACTCCATCATGTGTTGCAAAAATCTAGCTAGCCATCATGTACACCTGCTTGATAGTGGCTAATCGCCCATGCATGCAACTAAAAGCGAATGTATGAACACCTAATTGTGCCTCATGTTCAGGGTTATGGCCAGGGGCGGGCAGTATTCTGTGGTTCGAAGAGAACATGAATTTATCTCGGCAACACTTGATTGTAATTAAATTATTAAAGTGTGGTTTTTCCTCGTGAACACCGAAACAATTTTGTCTAGGCAAAGGGATTGCGAGTACCGAGGAGTTAAACAAATGTCCCCGGATATTTTGCTAGCACTTGTGTTCGAAGCAGCTTGAGCCGTCAATCCAAAATGGGTGATACAATGTCCTTTCCCTCTTAAGCGCTACACCGCACATGCCTGCCCTCAGTTCTCATCCTAGGCTAATTAGAAATGCCAACGTGAAAATGTAAACATGCATGTGATTCATAGATTCTGGCACGGATGGACCGACATCCACTCAGAGAGGTTCCGGTTATACGGTCGGTTTCCTACCAAATCATGCGATTTATTCACAGATTTCACAAAGAGAGAGAGCGAGAGATGATAGATTAATCAAACCAAACGTTCAATTGGTGTGTATTGAACCAAGTCTCCTTCAACGTTGCATCAATTATATCATTTGGTTCTCATTCCTCCAAGTCTCTCATTTTCCTTTCTTGTTCTTTTCACACTCTTTTCACGGTTGCTTAGAACAGTAAAAAAGGAAAAGAAGAGATAATTATGTTCAATCTCTAAAACGGTGAGAAAAGATTCCAGTCTGATTTTTCTCTGATAGCGTCTCATATTTTTCTCTGATAGCACCACGAGACGCGTGTTCTTCTCCTAAGCATAGGCTTCCAGCCTTACTCTGTTACCCGTACGACAATTATGATGAATCACTGATTGGCTTTTTGACCATTAATAAAATATCTGCCTCTCCCTCTTCCTGGACCACACTCATACACGCACCCTATCTCTCTCTCCTAAAGCCAGCATCACTTTACTTCCCATTTATGTATAGCACATGCTGAATCTCTATAAAACCAGCCAAAAACGTTTGTAGGGAGAAGTTTCCCTAACCAAGCTTGGATATCTTTCCCTGTCCAAGTCATTTATTTCTTCTTACGTTTTCGTTCGGTTATTATTGGTGTCAACGAGGTTGTAGTAGTAGAGATGAGCTTCGCATAAGATTGTGAAAATGTAGATATCGACGTCTTCGTGCATTATTACCTGCAAGTAACCTTTCATCTCCATCTTATCCTTTTCATTAATGAATTTGGCCACTAAAAGAAAGCGAAGTTGAGTTTACCCACTTGTACATCATTTTCCAAAATTAGCTAACATATGATCTTTGCTTTCTTGGCAGAACTAATATGTACCTTACTACCAAAGCTCCCATACTTGGCGTGCATTGCAGATTAGGTGAAGCAATGGTGGAGTCCGGGACCTTTCTGGGGACTCTGAACCAGGTAATGTACAAAAAAAATGTGACTATTACTGCAAGAGCTTACTAATTTGTTATGTGGCTAGGAAACCTTTCACGTCCTTCAGAATTCTATGGACATATATATATTATCATAGCAAATTCCTTTTGACAATAGCCTCCCGTACTCCTATTATCATAGTAATTAAACCCTTCACATCCACACGTAGCGTACGTGCATTTCATATCTCGAGTCTCTATAGTTTTTCAGCGTATACATACGAGAACGGATTCGGTGCGAAGGTGGTAAGGCAGCCATCCAACGGTGGAAATGTTCGGGGTGTGGATCCCGGGCGGGACCCACACCTGCCCAAACAGCCCGAAGAGTCACACCTGCCCGAGCAGTCCGAGCATTTCCCACCGTTGGATGACTGAAAGTCCCTTATCACCTTCGCACCGAATCCCGATCGCAGACATTACAAATCAGGCCGGGCATTAGAAGATGAGTTTTTAGCCTAGCAATGAAAAATGAAAGCAGCAAGGCAATAACTAATGAATGTTTCTAACAACTGGCATGGATGTATTCACTAACAATCTTTCTCGATCCTAGCTACTTCATCCGGATGTCACATTCTTAGGGTAGCTCTTTGGTTTTTCTCTTTCATCTATCTTATTTTGTGGATCTTGATACAGAGGATGCCTTCATTCTCAATAGTGATGTCAAAAATTACCAGCTAATTACGAACAATTGATCTGAGTGTTTAACAACTCATTATGGAATGGCGTCGGAGGAGAACCTCCGATGCCTAAGTCAGAGATTTTTTGATGAGAAATAACATAAACATTAGTAATCAGAATATAGAATCATAGAGTAATTAGTATTATCACGATTAGGATTGAATGTCCGGATACGAATAGTTATCATGATTTTCATTCCAATTAGAAGTCTAATAGTTGGTTATCCTTATCTGGTGGAGGGAGGTGTGTACCTTGTCTCTTAAATGGCGCTCAAAGTGCTCGTGAGTCGTGGAAACCCGTTTGGGCTTGGACCTTTGATATTGCTGGTTGTTCTCTTACTTCTTTCTTATTTTGTCCGCTTGATTCCTTCGTTCTCGACATTAATGTTAGGACTATTTCCAACTGTCGAAGCCTGTGGTCTTTCAATGTACAAACAAACAAGATTGGAAATTGTAAGTCATCTCTCGTCTTCGGAATATAAACGTGCCGAACGAAGAGTACTCATCCGAATGGATTTTCTTCTTCCGAGCTAATGTTGTAATACTGGAACAGGAAAGAAGCTATTTCCAGATTCTAATTGCTTTTTCTTTAACTTTCCTCACCAGCTTGACAATGACATTCAGATCAGGAGGATGAATTATGGTTCTTTTCTTTAATAATGAAATGTGGAAATTTATGGCCCCGTATTTTAACTCTAAATTAATTTTATTATTATTACAAAAATTTCTCTTTACTTTTTCACTTTTTCACATCTCATAAAGTTTTTCACTTTTTATCACCTCTCATAAACCTTTTCACATTCATCAACTTTTTCACTCTCTCTTCACTTTTTCATCAGTTTTATACCCAAATTTTAATCACCTTAAAATTTTGTCACTCAAACACACCCTTAATATAGTTTTATACCTTGCTCTTGCATATATTAATTCTTTTCCTTCGTTTTTGTCGGGTACTCAAATAATCATATTATCTTCGTGTCCAAAAGTTCAAAATTTACTAACCTCCCTTTTTTCTTTCTTGCATATATTTAAGATGTTTATGCCTTCCTCTTGCATATATTAATTGCCTAAATTTTATTTTAATCTAAAAAATAGAAGATTTGAATCTTTATTGTATCTATCTCTTTTTAAATTATATATATATGAATAGACAGTATACTATTCTAGACATTCACTACACCAAAATGTTTGAATTATATTGAAGTTTTTGTATTTAAACTGTATACCTACGGTCCGTTTATTTGCCTGTAAAACTATTATTTTTAGTAAAAAACTTTTCATTGAAACATTTTTTAAAAAAATTTGTTTCTAGTGTTTGGTTATTCTTTTAAAATATTTTTTGACATTTGTCACACTTAATAATTTACGTAATTACATAAAAAAGTTTGATTACCTTACAGATTTACGCTTTTTACATTTTAGTTCTCAAGGTATCAATTTCATCCGTCGGGTACCTGAGATAAGTTTTTAAGACAAATCTATCTGGCCTCCTTCCAATTGTCGTTCTCCAAAGTACGAAATGATGCTCACGTGAATTTTAAATCTCATCTTATCGTCAATCGTAGATTGCCGAGTAGCATGGAATTTTTGTTCTAAAAACTTCAATATTTTACTCTTTAAGGTATATATTTCAACTTTCTTGAAGTACACTTTTGCAATAAAATTGGTTCCCGCAATTCAATTGCCGGTAGCCAACTATCGTAGAAGTGCCAACGTGGTTTGGAAAGAGAATAATATAAAATTATCATATGATACCTTTAAATTTAATTTTTATTTAAAAAATATTCCTTTTTATTTATATATCATTTTTAATAATTTTTCTTGTATGGGCATTTCGCTCATTTTGCATGTGATTTAACGGCTAAATCAAACGGAATGTAAGAATTTATTTTTTTGAAGCATATGGAGCGGAATAAAATATTTTGGAACTTGAGGGAGACTTTACTGATTTTTATCCATAAATATATTGCGTACTATAATGTTTATAAAAAAATTAGTTTACAGAAAATTTGAGCTTAGTTTATTTTATAGAAAATAATAGAGGTTTTACCGTTGATTTGAAAACTTTTTACTTTGACCTCATTTTCAAGTGCTTGCCAAATACAGGAAAACAAGTAAAATAAATTATAGATTTTGTTTTACAAGTAAAAAAATTACCCTTAATGTAGACATAACAAATTATTATTTTGTTTTTATGTTTTTTGGTTTTGTGGCATAACTTGATATTTTAAGCTTTCATCTGTATTTTTTTGTTGACATGATTATGAGTTCAGGAGCATATGAAACTAACAAAACGAAGGGTGCGTTTGTGTACCAAAATTTTACCTCCTCTAAAATTTTAACACAATTAAATATTACAAAATAATCTCTCTTTCCCCCATCAAATCATTACTATTTACTACAAAAGAATATAAAAAATTACCTCTCTTCACTTTTTCACTAAACTCAATACCTAAAATTTTAACAACACTAAAATTTTACAACACAAACACAACCGAAGTACGAACGGCCGATAGTACAAATAGGTTGAAGTTCAGGGCATGCATTCTTTTCAAATTTCAAACTTTTTTTTTTCTAAAATAGGTAACTAAAAAAATAGGTTAGAAAGTATGCATGCCCTGAACTTCAAGAAAAAGACAATCTGCTTTGTCTCAAAAGCCAACATATGGAAAAAAAGATAAATGCCAGCCGAAAAATAAAATAAATGTCGGGCAATAATTAAAGAAAAATAAATAAATATGTATTGAAGTCCAAGAAAAAGACATGGATCAGCTTTGCGTCGAAAGTCCAAACATGGAAAAAGAAACGCCGAAGGGCTTTTATCGGCGAGAAAAAAGAGGGACATTAAATTTTCTCATACTTTTTTTTCTCTTGTGTCTGTCTTCAAGAGCCCACTTGTCTTTTTTAGCCCTGGGCACTTGTAAACCTGAGCAATTCTACTCCGATATAAAGCTCTTAACATTCTCTCACACCGTCTTTCAGCCGCTAATTAGCATGGATATGGACCCACCATTTCACGAGTTCTACAAGACCCTCTTAAACAAAACCACGGAAGAAAATACTCCACAGACCATCAACAAATCAGATAAATATCAGCTGGTCATCGTCGAGGAATGCGAGCTTCCATTGATCGACCTCGGCCGTTTATACCTCAGTGAACCAGAAAGAGAGGAATGCAAGGCAGATATAGCTAGGGTTTCACAGGAGTGGGGTTTTTTCCAAGTTGTGAACCATGGAATTTCCCCTGAGATTCTGGAGAAGATGAGGTTTGAGCAGGAACGGGTGTTTAAGCAACCCTTTGATATGAAGACCAAAGAATACAAGTACAATTTCTCAGCTGGTAGTTACCGTTGGGGCACACCTTCAGCTACAAGCCTGGGGCAATTATCGTGGTCAGAAGCTTTCCACATTCCTTTGAGCGATATTTCTCGGTCAGGTGGCTTCGACAGTCTCAGGTAAGTAGTACCTTATACCCCCACTTCGATTTCATTGTTTGTCCATTAAATTAATAAAAAGTCAGCCGACAAAAAAATGCATGTCACAACATGCTGTGACTGATTAGATGCATGCCACTACCCGTGATTTTGCTGGGCACCAAACTATGATCGGTCTTGTTCAGTCATGGAATTCGTCATATACAGCATCTTAGATTCTTACTGCACCACTTTTCAGTTTGGACTCTCTTCTAAACCCGAGTGTATCGCTCGGTGTTTAGTTTTCTGCTTGCTTCACGTCAGTTTCACCAAAAGTACATGAATTTTTAAGCCTGAGAAAAGATAGAACAGAGTATATTTCCAAGAAAGATCTGATATGCCCCTCACATTCTGCACAGAGGCCCATTTAAAAAGCCCATGCCCATTGAGCATATTCTATTTGGAGTGAGGTGAACGTTTGGTGCTTTTTAATGGATGATGCTAGATAAGCTGCTTCACAGTATCACACGTAAGATTTTCGACACATAGATATTAGCTAGGCACTGTACTCTTCTGCTATTTTGAACAGGTATATCGTGTACCATGAAAGATACGTGGCAAATAAATGAGCAGAAAGTTGCTGGTACACAGTACACACACTTTTGAGATCTTACAAGAACATGGTCGAACTTTGCATGCATGGCCTCTCTTTTTCTCTCTCTCTCTCATGTTTCCTGACGAGCAACGCCTCCTCACGTGTAATTACGGAAAAATCAAACATCTCCTCACGTGATTGTCATCGCTTTGAGAGGAGCCTAGGCCCTAGGGTCTGCAAAATACTAGAACACTCTCTTGTACCCTGAAGAGGCAAATGGGTCCTACGGTAAATACGTACAAAGCAGGCTTTAATGGTTGTAGTTATTACTGATGTTGAATCACCGTTACGTACACCACGTGAGATTTCACTTAGAGGCCATTGGACTTTGACCTTTTCTGAGTCATGAAAAACTAGAAAAGGGGATTTTCCTTATACAGTGCTTCGCAAGCCCATTGGACTGGCCCTACTATTAATGTCTTTATTCTAACTTGAACATTTGCCTTGTATCTATACAGGACAACAATGGAACAGTTTGCGGCAACTGTTTCTGGTCTGGCTCAAAAATTGGCTGAGATTTTGGGTGAGAAAATGGGTCACAAGTCGACTTTCTTCCAAGAAAGTTGCCTACCAAGCACTTGCTATCTCCGATTGAATCGGTACCCTCCGTGCCCACTACCTTTAGAGGTATTTGGCCTAACGCCACACACGGATAGTGACTTCCTCACAATATTGTATCAAGATCAGGTTGGTGGACTGCAATTGGTGAAAGATGGAAGATGGATTGCAGTTAAACCAACTCCGGCGGCTCTGATTATCAACATTGGAGACTTATTTCAGGTAGATTTTGAATTAGTTTGACCTCAGTACGTAATGCTTTGAATTATTTGGACGTCCAGTCCCCCAATAATATGTACGATCATTCATGCCTGACTGCTGGTAATTATCTCATGTAGGCATGGAGCAATGGTGTGTATAAAAGTGTACATCACCGGGTAATCGCGAATCCGTTGGTGGAGAGGTTCTCCACGGCATATTTCTTCTGTCCTTCATATGACACCGTGATAGAGAGCTGCCGCGAGCCTGCAGTGTATAGGAAATTCAGCTTTAGGGAATACAGGCAGCAGATCCATGAGGATGTGCAAAAATTGGGTACCAAGATTGGCCTTCCTCGGTTTCGTGTGTGAATGTACTGCATGCATACCTAGACTAGGTAATGTTGTGAGAGAGAGAGAGGGAGTGTGCTTGTGTACTTGAATAATTAGCAAATAAGCATAACAGTTCTCAGCCCGATTGAATGCAGGCTCAATCATCTGTGAACTCAATGCAGATAAAAAAAATATCGGGTACTGTTTTGCTACAAAAAAAAACGTTTTCGGAAGTTTTTCTTGAGATGTAATATATAGCTATCATAATCATGAATGGCAAGTTATAAGCAACTTGGTTGAAGCAGATTGTCCAATTTAAAGTCATTATGTCCCGAACAAGGTAGCTCATGCACCCGATATATCATATATAACTTGCAAGCTGGTTACTGCATTCTAGGTTAATGTCTGATGAGAGCACCGCGCTTAATTATTGAAAAATAAATCGTTTGTTGATTTGCAAATCAGTGGAACCCAACTCCCGGCCTCTTTCCACGGCTTCCCACCCCTAACAACAAAACTCGAATCCTTTCAGAACCATCCCTCGTGTTCAACTTAATTCCCAACGAATTACAATAATGCTGCGCGCGTAATCCATTATATATCCACGAGATTTGACGTGCTCTGACCATAACAGAATTACGTAACCTTCCAAGAACCCCAGCCCCTCCCCGCCGAAATCAGATCGATCCTCAACCAGCCAAGGGAAGATACAAATTCCGCCCAAGGACAACTCTGTCAGTGCCGAAAGGAACGTTGGGATCCCCAACCTGTTTATATAATCCAAGCCTATGACTATTAGTTTGCAGTTCATGATGGTCCAAATATTCCGCCGTTCCTATCGCTTCTTTGAGGATGGAGCTTCTCGAGGTGCCAAACCTTTCCGTAGATGCGAGTTTGGAGAAGATCCACTTGTTATTGTTACGGTAACTTTTATCCGTTCAGCGACCGAATGCACGCGCTTATCCTACTTTTCTAGCTAACACATCGGTCACCGTAATTTTTCACTTTGAACTCAAAAATATCATTTTTGTCCGATTGTACTCTCAAACTATTATGAATCAACAGTTTGCACCTTCCGTCCATAATTTCTGTCAATTTAGACGAAAAACATGCGGTCGACCGCTGAATATTACCTTTGTAGCAAGTAGCGAATACTCACGTGAGACGCACCTAATAAGTTTTCCGTCTAAATTGACGGAAATTATAGACAGAGGGTGCAAACTATTGAATCATAGTAGTTTGAAAGTGAAATCTGACAAAAATAGTACTTTGGGTGCAAAGTGAAAAAAAAAACGTGATAATTTAAGAGTGAAAAATATAATTTCTCCAAACTATTTCATATATCGAAACTTGGGAGCTAAGGTTTTGACCAATGAGCTAAAATAAATAGTTTTACACTTTTTGAGACTTTTTACCTGGGAAAAAAAAAATTATTACTTTTAAAAAATAGGAGTTCACATTTTTTTTAAATAGTTTTCGATGCAATGACTATAATAGTTGACCTAGCGGAACGACTAAAAAGATAGACGCACGGCTAGCAATTGATAGCTATTTAGGTAGTGTTTACAAAATAAGTTTCTTTTTAAAATACTGTAAAAATTGAGGTAGATTAGAATTTTATTATATTTTATAAGAAAAAAAATGAAAAGTATAAATTTATGGGAGTGAGTAAAAAAAGTGAAGAAAAATAATTTGAGTATTTTTTATGTTTATTATAATTAAAAGAGATGAATTGATGAGAGATAAAAATGATTTTAAAGTTTTTTATTATTATTTTATTATTTAAAATTTTGAGTTAGCATTAATTAATTAGCAGTAGTCCCCAAAAATCTGGCTCTAATAAAATAATTATATAAAATTTTCTATCTCTCTATCGAATCATTCATTTTCACTGTAAATAAATATAAAAAATTCATTCAAATCATCTCTTTTTATTTTTTTTATCAACTCCAACCCTCCAAAATATAAAAAATAATGTTTTCCTTGAAATTAGTGGAGAGATGATTTGATCAAATTTTTTATATTTATTATAATAAAAATAAATAATTTATTAGAGAAAGAGATTTTTTATTATTTTATTTTTAAAAAAATTAATTAAATTTGCAAATTTAAATTTTAGAATGACGATAATTGTATCAAAAATTATGTTCGTTTTGGTGAAATTTTTAGGATTCTATGTATTTTGAGAATTTTTAGGTGATGTTTGAGCTTTATTAACATGTGTATAGAAGATGTTGACTTGTATTTATGTGGGTAAAAAATGTAATAATAAACTGTATTGAAATGCGTATTTTTGTGATGTTGAGATTATAATATTAAAAAATAAGATGCAAAACTTAGAAAAATTGTTGAAAATTAACCTGCCCTAGGGCTATTACAAGTCCAGTTGAACGTGTCTTCTTCATTATTTCCATATATTGTGAAGTCAACTTCAGCTGAACGAAGCACTCTCAAAGGGAAAAGAAGTCTCTGTTCAGGAGCAAAAACGATGGCGCAGGCACCAACGATTCGGTGGAGCGCACTCGTGTCAGCTCTGATACTTCCTCTTCTCCTTTCACCTTCAACGGCGATCTACTGCGATGAAGATGATTGTTATGATCTTCTAGGGTCAGCTCACCTAAATTTCCTCTCGGTTACCAAGAAAACCCCTCTATTCATCTCATTTTAACTTCCTAAATCTATTTTATTATCTACATTTATAGCGTTTCACAGAATGCCAATGCTTCGGAAATCAAGAAAGCTTATTATAAGCTCTCGCTGAAATAGTGAGTTCATAATGTCTGTTTCTTTGTAGCAATTTGAGCTTATAGTCCAATTCGCAAGTTTAGTCATTTGTGTGTTCTCTGTGATTCAACTTCAGCCACCCAGATAAAAACCCCGATCCCGAATCCAAAAAGGTGTTTGTCAAAGTCGCCAATGCCTATGAGGTACACTGGATCTTTCTTTCTAAGAGTTGTTTATTCTTTGAACTTGGCCTATGCTGCAATTAGGCGACAATTTTAGATTCGCTTGATGTGGTTACGTATGCTAAGAACACATCACTGCTGTAGATTTTGAAGGATGAGGCCACGCGGGAGCAATACGATTATGCAATTGCACATCCAGAGGAGGTAAAACTCCAAAGTATTATATTATGTAGATTCTAAGGGAGCACTAAGAATATAAGTTCTATTAGGTATTAATCAATATTTGATCTGAGAATAACGCCATGCTAGGTCATTTTGCAAATTGGATCTTGAACGGGCTTGAGAAATGCCTGCTTGTTTCGTATGGATAATAACAATGTATAATCAATCGAATCAATCTCCCCAATTATAGATGGTGAAATCACATTTTCTTTTTTAGCAATTTAGCAATACATCAGGAGAGTTGTACGTAAACATTAAGCATAGTATTTGATTCATTTTGTCACATACTCTGTCTGTAGCTTAGTGTCAGTACACTCTATCCGTGCGCGGTGTACAATATGTGAATAATAGTCATAAATGAATGCTATAGAGGCCACTGTAGAGTTGTTCAATTGGTGTTGGAGAGTCCTCTGTATTCAGATCTCTCCCTTGACTTTAGTGAATTGAATCTTTGTGTAACATGATGAATATCTTGCAATCAGTGTAGTAATTGATGCCTTCTGTCGGATTGCCATTTCCTTGTGCATTTTATGGTTAATCATTTTAGTTTGTCTATCAGCATCTGTTACACATCTGGTCCACTCTATAGGCATCTTCTTTCTACCATTTTGTAGTGCACATGATTTACTCGAGTTTCCTGCAATTAGCATATTGGAGATTAACAAATCCAAGTTCATCAAATATACTCATCCTCTCATTTTCAGGTGTTTTACAATACAGCTCGTTACTATCAGGCATATTATGCTCATAAAACAGTGAGTTATTTTCCTTTATTTATTTTTTTGTACCCATATGCTCAATCTGGTTTAAAACTAAATGCACTAGTAAAAAAACTGTGTTGCGTTTCATTTGGATTGTCGTTAAATTGGTTTGTACCTCCACTTGCTAGGATCCCCGTGCGGTTCTGGTCGGCCTCCTCCTGATACTCTCAGGATTTCAGTATTTCAATCAGTGGACAAGGTATAATCAGGTACTGCAATATATCAAGTACTAAAACATGATGCCTTATGCATCGTAGCTTTTGATTATTTGAGGGACATGCTGAATGTTGGCAAGCTAGCATCGCTCAGAAAACTTAAAAAGAATGTTAATTTAAGAACTTTCGGTATTGTTTGTCATGGCTGATGTTACTTGCATGCCTAGAGGTCTACAAAGGCTTTACTCTTATCTATTCTTCAGTATTACTTCTATGAATGATTATAAATAAGAATTTAGACTGATCCAAAGAAAATAGATTCAGCATTAGGAGAACATGTCCACACTCTGTGGGATTTTTGGTTAGACTTTTCCAAGATCGTTTTTAATAGCCGCATAAAAAGGCTCAAAATAATCCTAACACTTTGAAATCATTCTTGTTCTAGGCTGTAGAAATGGTCAAGAAGACGCCTGCTTACAAAAATAGACTTCGAGCCTTGGAACTTGAACGCAGTGGAGGAACTACAAATAAGAAGAAGACTCACAGGCAGATGAACAAGTATGAACTTACGGGAATGTTTTTTTTACAGGAGTAATAAGATTGCCATTGATGTCATTTACTTCTCTGGATTAGGTCCACCAATGTGTGACCCTTCGCCCTTCCGAACTCTTCCAGGCTTCTGTTTTAGGATTATTCTTTGGCTACACCCTAATATTGGGCTTTCTATTCTGTGATTCTCAATTATGGGTAATACATGGTGGTTTCTGTTCTCATGGTGCAGGAAAATGGAAGAAGATCTCAGCAAAGAACTTGAACTGCAGATAAATGGAGCTGAAAAGCCACCCATCTGGGGTCTTGTTGGCATCCGTTTTGTACTCCTACCTTACACTCTTGGAAAGGTTATACACGGTGTCCACTAGTACTCCTACCTTACAACATTCGGAGGTTATACCATTGTTATTCGAGAATATCTGCAAAATTTAAATGTGGATTATACAAAAGTTATGGTCACGGCTATAGTTTCTTCTGATCTATCTCCAGTGGTGTTTCTGCTGTTAATGTTTGACTTAGATGTTGATTTTAGCTTAAGAAAGAGGGATTACTTATTGCTTTCTTTTATCCAATCCAGCTGTTGTTATGGTCAGGTTGTTGGTTCTGGAGATACAAGTTGAAAAGAGCTCCATATTCTTGGGATGATGCCTCTTACCTGACACAAAGATCCCTTGGAGTTTCAATCAATGCATGGAGAAATATCGGTAGGTAACGTTTAGTACATGCGATCTTTTCCAATAACAGACCCGCTGAATTTTGTTGGGGTAGCAAGTGATGCTGGACTTGTAGATGATATAATGCATGAGATTTGCTGGGCACCGGACTAGTAACTCTATTAATGGGATCCCATGATTATGCCATCTAATTGGATGGATTTATCACCTTTTTTGTGCTATTGGTTTCTTTTACCCTTCGCTGTGGCTTCTCAGCTCCAAAGGTTTAATTAGGATGCTAAATGATATTAAAATTTTCCATTCTGTTTGGATATGGTTTAGAGTTGTGATTGCTAGACTTGAGGCATGCTGATCCTGCACCTGTAAACTTCTGTGGTCTAGGGGACTAATTAAGACTTGGTGTATGTTTATTAGATGACTCCACAAAGGAAGATCTTGTTGGGAGACATTTATGGGAGAAATCCAACATGGAGAGCTACCAGTCTGAGATGCGGAAGGAATCAAAGCGCAGGAGATAGACAGATTTTGTGGCTTTGCTATCTAAATACTCTTGAAAAACTTGTGAGACAGTTTTGATAGAAGTCTAAAAATACGGAAGAGTTTACCCTTAACTGTACTAAGATACCGGAGGGGTTGGGGTTACAGAAAAAAGCAGAGTAGGGATTAGAAAATCACGGACGCTAACTTCAGTCTACAAGCATGATGTCTGGACTACAGGGGCTACGTTATACAATTGGTTGCGGGTCAGTAAACCCAGAGATGAAGTTCTTCATACCGGTCTTGGAGGGCTGTATCTCCTGGTGAGGTAACTTGGCGGGCTTGTTGGCTCGCTTTGATTTGTCTATCACATAGGTCAGATGAAATTTCAATACTTGTAAACCGATGGTGGGAGTCTGGAGAACCACTTTTTCTTCTTTACGGGCACACCTAATTTTGTTCTGCTGTGGAGGCGCAAGTATTGCCAAGATTTTTCTATGTTTATGTTCTCTTTCTGATAAATTAAAGCAACATTTTGTACTGGAGTTAGTATCGGCCCTTCGGATTTCGTTTTCCTTTGAGCTGCATTTCGAGTTTCATTAAAGCATGAAGCATTCGATCCATTATGTATTCCTGTAAGTAAACCTGAAAATAACTTAGAAAAAAAGAGTGAACTTGAAAATAGTGGGAAAAAAGAAAGAGAGGTCTTAAAGAGGATCCAAGCATTGGTATTGGATTTTTGACAGCAAGAAAGACGGTGGTTCGTGCGTGAGGCAAAGAGGTTGTCTGCTGGAAGAAAAAGATGAACTAAGGCTGCGACTGAATATGTCTTCATGCAGAATATTTTCAAAAACATGTGTATTTGGTAGGGGCTGAAAAATGAGTCAAAGGAAAATGAGACAAGCGGTTAAAGGAAAAAAACCTCTATCAGGCTGAAAACAAGAGTAAGTTATTTTCCAGATGACTATATTTTCTCTATTTTATCTAACAAACACTATCTATTATTTTTTCTTATCTATATTCTTTCTACTAACAAAATAAACTTAAATTATTTTTCAGGTGACTATTTTTTATCTATTCTATCGCAAAATATGCTATATATTATTTTTTCTTTAACAAAAAAACTTAAATTAATTTTCAGCTAACTATTTTTTCTCTATTCTCTACCAAAATGCTAAATATTAATTTATCATTATGATATTGACTAGTTTTGGGAATTTTATGTTAGACATTATTTTTATTGTTATGCAGTATTTTTAATATCTTTATCGATAATAAAAATTTCTTTTAGCGTTTCAGGTTGTAATTCGTATTTTATGGGACCTCCTTTTATTATTTTTAATATCTCGCTATCATTTGAACTTTGATTCCACATTTTCGCAAATAGTTTGCTGAGATAAAGTTACAAAAAGGCTCTGATGAGTCGAAGCTTTATAGATAGTTCTTTATTTACTGATTGACAAATTTGTAAGAAAGACACAACTTTCCTGATTGGAGTCTTTGATAATTCGAATGGATAATTAGAGGAAATATCTGTCTAGATTCTTCTAATTTGATTATTATTATGAATCTAGAGGTACATCAAAACTAAACAAGCTCACAAAATATTCTTTAAATTTTCAGGTGACAACCAAACACTATATGTTTATTTTCAAGGAATTAGTCAAACACTAAAATTTATTTTGTTTTCCTTGTAAATATTTTCAGTTGCAAATATTTTCTTATTTTCCTCTTTTTACGCCGAAACAAACACAGCCTAAACACTAAACCCCGAACAGCGTCGTGACCAAGAGAAATCGCGAAAACGGTGCGTATCAAGGCTGGCAAAGTTCCCAAACCCGGTGTAATTCCGCCGATGTCCCTAATTTCCAAAAGCTGTCCCAACTCTGGCAGTCCAAACACTATCTCTCTTTCTCTCCATCGTGGAACCAACAATTCTATATACATCCACTCTCCTGAAAACCCTCTCTTGCTTCCGCCTTTCTCATGCTACCAATATACCCTAATGGCTCAGTCTCAGGTCCTTCTCTTTCGCTCTCTAAAGCTCAGCATCTGCTGCTATATATGTGGTGTTTTTCGTTTTCACTTGAACAAACATGTCGTTTTGTTTTTCACAGATTGGATATTTGGTACCGCTTAGTGAAAATCTTGAGGAAGATACTTCCATCCCAAAGATCACTCTCTCCGAAGGCCAAAATGTGATTAGCCGCGAGAACATTCCCTTGCCCGACAAGAGACTCAGCCGCAAGCACCTCACTCTAACCGCTTCCGCTGATCGTTCCTCCGCCAACTTGTTTGTGGTAACTAGTAAAACGACATATCCGTGCATGTGTATCGTTTTCTTCGATTGACTTATGTTGAGTGGAATTTGTAGGAGGGTACGAATCCCGTTGTAGTTAGCTTCGGGAATAAGAGAACGAAGGTGTGCTCTCAGGAAAGCACTACCATTTCGGACGGTGCCATCATAGAGCTAATTCCCGGGCACCACTTTTTCAAGTATGTAACATCGGGTGGTGATGAAAATGCGTCTTCGCGTTCTACCCCTGAGAGGAGCGACGGAAGAGAGTTCGGCAAAGGAGACGAACCAAGTGCAAAGAGGTCGCGTCAAACAAAGATGCAGGTGTCGTCTCGGGACCTAAATTGGTGATACTGTTTTGAATTTCTTGGTGGCTTTGATAGCAATTCAAATTTCATCTGCTGTTTTCTTCCGAAGAAAAATAACAGTGTCTGAACTTTGCTGTTTTGTCTGAATTGTAAAGGATGAGTTGGGAAAGAAAACCCTGGGAGTAGGAAGTAGTGTGGAGGTTGGAAATCCCGGACACTCCCAGACTAAGGGAGAGATTAGTGAGAAGGCTATAGGACATTTTCATGTCCCTAATGATATGTTGCCTTGGACCTTTAGGCTTTTGCAAGTGAAAGAGCTGCCGGCTTGGGCGAACACCTCTTGTGTTTCTATAAGGGATGTGATTCAGGTAACGGCAACATTGTGAGTTTTTCCTAACATGGTCTCTACCTGCTTAATCTGTATACTTTCGTATGCTTGTGTTTCTATTATCCGAGGAGAGTTCTCCTGTATTGATTTTTGGTGCTTCTATCACTTTAAGAGGCATGATGTTATGTGGAGAACCAAATGGAATTGCCCTTTTCCTCTATCTTGATTATGTACTCGCTTATTTGTTTGTAGGGGAATATTCTCCTTGCTGTCCTTTCAAATTACATGGTAGACCTCGACTGGTTGTTACCTGGTGAGTTCTTTCACTTGGTTGTTATCATTGGCTTAGTTTTGCTTTCCTGTCTCTCAGATGACTATTCAACGTCTTAGACCGTCAAAAACCAGTTGACATGTTGGTTGTAAGTTTTTCTATGCTGTTCAATATTGTGTTTGCATGTGTGATCACAGAAACGCTTAGCTATGATTTCTACAAGCTAATGTAACTCTAGTTATTTTAACAGATTTTTTTTCATAAGTATTTTTTTTGGGATGCACCCTAGGTATTCAGGGAGTAGGACATACAAACTGAACTAAGCCTCATTCACTGTTGAACAGATCGATTCAGCTACTTGTTTTTTTACCCTTGGTTGTGGGTCTATTTTACTAATAAGATAGTTGATATTTTCCTAATGCTGTTAATAGATTTTTATGGGTATTTGTTCTGTTTGTTTGGGATGTTTTTTCTGTTTCTGATATATTTCCTACACATCTTTGCCGTTACCATGAGTTATATTCGCATCTTAGACTATTCCTTGTCCCTGTTATTATAATGCTATTGCATTTTCATCTGCTATTTGTGTTCCATTTTGATTGTGGATTCAGGTATTGTATGGTTCCTGCTGTGACATTCACGAGGCTCATAGTTACTTAAAAATTGCATTTTGCTTGAATCCAATTCTTCTGTACCGTTACATAGTGATGCTTTCTTTTTCTTGTTTTGGCTTAGCATGTCCAACACTTGCAAAAGTCCCTCACGTGTTGGTTGTACTTGGGGAAGGTGATGGCACGTTGGATCATATGAAGGTTTCCCTTTGTTCTTATTAACACCAATGGCCATTACATGCTGGAAGTTTATTTTGGGATGCAACCACTAACTTTAGTAACTCTGATTATTTTCTAGAAAAATAAACCTGCAAACTGGATTCTGCACAAACCACCCTTACCTATTTCATTCGGGACACATCATTCAAAGGCCATGCTTCTTGTCTATCCTCGGGGAGTGAGGATCATTGTGCATACTGCGAATTTAATATATGTAGATTGGAACAACAAAAGCCAAGGCTTGTGGATGCAAGATTTCCCCTGGAAAGATCCAAACTGTCCTAGCAAAGCATGTGGATTTGAAAATGACTTGATTGATTATCTTTGTGCCTTGAAGGTAATAACACATATCACTTGTTTCCTGGAAGATGGTTTGCTAATGATCTTGTCTGGCTTTCTCCTTGAAATTTCGGATCATTTCTCTACTTGTATGATATGATATTCCCCTGGAAATGCTCTTGTGAAATTCCTTTGTATTCCCTTTTTGTTTATCATTAGTGATTCTTCTCTCCCCCCAAATGAGGTGGAACGTGGTCGTGACTCATTTGATTTGTTTCTGATATTTAACTTATTATCTTCCAAAAACATCTTGTCTCAACCAATCGCATCATGTCCTTGTGTAACCCTTGGATTTGGATGGATGGCGTACCTGTGAGAGGTTGTGGATGGATGGAGCTTGACATTGATTTCATTGCTTCAAATTTTATACTCTATCACTGTAGATGCTGCTATCCAGATTATGCATAATAACCTTTTTTTCTCTCTGGTTGACTATTACAGTGGCCTGAATTCTCTGTTAAATTACCAGGCCTTGGAAACTTCAAAGTAAATCCAACTTTCTTTAGGAAGTTTGATTATAGCAATGCAGCGGTATATTTTCATCCCATTAATTTGTCATTTTTTTTGTATGATGTTATTTTATGTTGGAGGATATGATGTCAAAATAGCGTCTACATTCGTGTAGTATGCTATTGTTGGGGAGTATATGAAACTACTTGCATATTCTTCAGGTCAGATTGATTGCTTCTGTCCCGGGATATCATACGGGTACCAATTTGAAGAAGTGGGGACATATGAAGCTAAGAACTGTTCTCCAGGAGTGTACTTTTGATAAGGAGTTTAAAAGCTCTCCACTTGCTTATCAGGTATACTCTCTTTTGGTCGGGAAAGCAATCAAACATATATTGTGCTATGTAATAAAAGTTCGCTTCATTTGGTTTATCTGTTTTAGGCTGTTCTGGACCTAGTATTTTCATTCAAACCCATTCTGTTAATGAATCATTCAATGATGTTAATAAATGAAAGTACTATTTGGTTTCTGGAACGTGTCTTTCGCAGTTGATAAGATGCGCAGTTTAGATGTCTTCATTTTTAAAGAATTTTACTCTGTTGAAAATGTTATTGCAGTTCTCTTCCCTTGGTTCTTTGGATGAGAAGTGGCTGGCTGAGCTGGCTTCGTCAATGTCAGCAGGCTTCACAGAAGATAAAATGGCTCTTGGTCTGGGGGAACCACGTATTATATGGCCTACGGTGGAAGATGTCAGATGCTCTCTAGAGGTACTACTGAGTAGGTTATTTCAGTGGACCTTATATGAGTTACTAGATTAAGGTTTTCTTCCAAAATCATCCTTTGGACATGGGTTGTTAGGTATTTTTTTTGTCTCTGCAATCTTTCTAGGAAGCCAGTTTCATGCTTACATCAATGGAGGCTTTGGCTTACAGCGGCTGTATAACCGCGGCCAACAGACTCAACCCCTTCCAAGCATCAGTTTTGAGATTGTTAAAGTAAATTCCTGGAATGATGTGGGCTTGAGTTAGCTGAATCCTAAGAATAACCAGTCAGGTTTCATAAAATTGCAATACAAGCTTATTGGGATGCTCACACATAAAAAGTTATGTGAGTTTTCAAACTTGTCCAGACTAAGGCCAAGTGTATATGTCCAACTTCACTAGAAGAGTTAAGAATTCTGTGGCATCTGCTCAGATAAATATATCTCCCTTTAGTTCTAGTTTCAATGGAGTTTTATACCCTTCCCTTCCCACAAAACAAAAAAGGAAAAATGGAATTGATTTACCTTCATTCTTTTCAAACCAGGATCTCAAGTTATGGCTAACTGGAATTTGATATGGCTTCTTCATATGTATGTGTGAAGAGGTTACTAGTCATGATCCAATAAGCAGGGACTAATCAAATAATTTTAGAGAAGGGAGTATCGAGTCAGGATGAAGGTAAGAATTAAACCTATCTTAAGCGTGAAGTGAAGACACTTTGCAAAAGATAAGTCAAGTAGACTTCAGTGACACAGAAATTGATTAGCCCCACATATCGTCCTGTAAATTTGATAGTCTGCAGTGCATAATAGTTTTTCTATTTGTCCATTGCGTGCATTTGTAAACTTTCTGAGTGATGGGGTTTTTTTTGGGTCCATTCTGCTCCAGGGTTATGCAGCTGGAAATGCCATTCCAAGTCCACTAAAGAATGTGGAGAAAGGATTCTTGAAGAAGTATTGGGCAAAGTGGAAGGCAAGCCACACTGGTCGCTGGTAGGTATATCTCATCAGCAGGAAAAGATTGGACCAAGGAATAATTAGTGTCGCATATTTCAATTTTAAGTATAGTAATAGACTTGATTGCTGAAATGACTTGAGGTCTTTCTATTGCTAATTTCCCATTACTGAAATGCTCACTGAATAAACTGTTCCATTTTATTATCTTGGATGTTACATACCACCTGGCACAGCAGTTTACAGTTTTTACATTTCGTGCTTCTCTTTTTTGGTTTAGTATAAATTATGGATAAACTGGGCAGAAATTAAAGGAGGAGCTTGTTGGTCTCTTTTCAAGTGCGTTTCTTAAATACTCACAATCCTTCTTTTCAATATTTCAGTCGTGCAATGCCACATATAAAGACATACACACGGTATAATGGTCAGAAACTCGCGTAAGACTTCGAATTATGCCTGTTGGTTGTGCTTTTAAGATTTTATATTCCAAACATGAACCCTGACCTTATTCTTTTCTCCAACAGCTGGTTATTGCTGACTTCATCAAATCTGAGCAAAGCTGCCTGGGGAGCCCTCCAGAAAAATAATTCTCAATTAATGATCCGCTCTTATGAGGTATGTATAATTGTATATCAATATTGGCTTTGTCTGAAGGATCGGGATACAGATAGAAGTGAAAGTAACAACGTTTTAAGAATTTTCCCTTATTCCAATTATCAAGTCTTTTCCTACCGAAGGATTGGCAATGTCTTGATTGCTTTCATTTTCAGCTGGGAGTGTTATTTTTACCAACTTCTGTTGGAAGACGTGGTTCTGGATTTTCTTGTACAAGTAATCGGGATATAATGGAGGTAATGGCTACATCGTGGCTTGTGAGTTCTTTATTTATATGTGAACTTGGCTCCATAGTGCTGCTACATTTAGAGTGTTAGCGAAACAAGAATCCTGGCCAAAAGAAAATTTCTTTGAGTTTCAGGATAAGTGTAGATTTTCGGAAGGGAGATCGGAACTTGTGACTCTGAGTTGGCAAAGAAGTTGGAACTCAGACTCAAATTCTGAAGTAACTCGATTGCCTGTGCCATATGAACTCCCCCCTCAACCATACAATTCGGAAGGTCATGCTCTGTTCCTCCGCTAATATATGTTTTATGGAGTCACCTTTATCTAACTTCTTGATCTCCTCTGCAGATGTACCCTGGTCTTGGGAGCGGCGATATAGCAAGAAAGATGTTTATGGTCAAGTTTGGCCACGACAGGTACATCTGTATTCTTTCCAAACTTCCTGACATCATTCTTTTCGAGTGAATAGTAAACGTGGTCAATCTTCTTCCATGACTATATGTTTGCACTCTGTTAGATGAATATCATCAGATGTGTTGATGGGCACTTTGTTCTCTCTCTCTAATCAATTAGCTTTGGGTTTTCATTGTCCGTTTCATGGTGTATTTATGTATTTCATCTTAATTTGCTATGGCAAAGGCAAATAAAGGAATGAGAGCATAGGACGAATGTGAGAATTGGATTAGAGTAAATAAAGGAAAAAAAATGCCCCACTAAACATAGACAGACGTAGACACCATTGGACGTTTAAAGGAGTGAGCTTTAGGACAACCCGGATCCGTACGTCAGTTTTAGAGGGTCGCCGACGGCTTTGACAGAGGCACGTTCTGGGCCTCTGATGAAGCTGTCCAAGAAGATGAAGCTAATGGTGTGGCCAAAATGCGGGACGAAGACGACTCTGGTACATGTGAATGCATTGGATAATGTTCGGGAATCTGGAGCTGGAGAAGTTGCAACTAGTGGAAATGTTTCAAAAAGAGTATGACGATCTCCATTTTCTACATGGAGGTATTCTTTCCGCTGGAGATTCCGCATGCTGTTATAATTCGTGAAATAAAGCTTCAATTAGTGGAAATGTTTCATAAAATGTATGATGATCCCCATTTTCTACGTGGAGGTTGGTCACGTTTGTTTTCCCAACAATTCAGGGCATGAAAATTTCTACCAAAACAAACACACTCAAACATTTTTAACTTTTACACATACACACTTTACTTTTCACAAATCACAATAAATCTCAATAAAGTAAAAATTTTCAAAATTTTGGAGATAATTTTGGCAAGCAAACATACTCATTCTTTCCGCTAGAGATTTCGGGTGCTGTTAGAATTCGTGAAATAAAGCTGCAATTCAATTAGTGGAACTGTTTCATAAAATAGTATGATGATCTTCATTTTCTACATTGAGGTATTCTTTCCGCCGGAGATTTCACGTGTTGCTAGAAAGTATGATGATGACCTCCACTTTCTACGTGGAGGTGTTCTTTTCTTTTCGCTGGAGATTCCACGTGGTGCTAGAATTCGTCAAATAAAACTACAACTAGTGGAAAAGTTTCATATACCAGTAGAGAGAAACTGGAGTATAATGAAAAATCACTAAAAGACAATCAAAGTGTGGTAGATTATCTAATTCCTCAAAGAGGAGTACTTACTTGCACTAGGAAAATTCTCCTTCGGATCAAGTTAGAACCGAGAAAGCAGCCGTATAACTTGATGGTCAGTGTAAAGGGTATTACAGTGTCCGTGGGCAAATTGAAGGAGATAATTTTTGAAGAGTTCCATGTTAGTGTGAGAAAGCTCTGGATCCCCACTACCACAGGTGATGTTGAATTGCGTTTTGACAGTAATTATCTTATCGATGATGAATCTGGCCAATTTATTCTTGATAATTCATACTCAAAATAATGGTCTACGTATATATATAAGAGAAATATCATAACTATTTGACCAAACATGCCTAATTTCCCCAAAATTATTTGATCCAGCTATTTTCATCAAAACAAATACAGGCTGCTACGTTTGAAGTGTAAAATTTTATACTTCCAAAAATTTTAACATAATAAAAAATTACAATATAATATCTCTCTTCCCCATCATATCAATATTTTTCACTATAATAAATATTAAAAATAATCTTTCTTCACTTTTTCACTAAATCCAATACCCTAAAATTTTAACACTCAAACACAAGTCTGTTTATTCTCTATATTAGGCATGATGCGATTGAATATTATAGGTATTGGTTATAATTATATTGTTAGCTAGGTTGGACATACAATTCTAACTATAAATAAACACATTTATTTTAAAATAATAATGTTACATGTTTACTATAGAGTGAATTAAAAAACTACTTATAAAGGCCAATTAGACCAGATCTAAAATTCTAGCCGTCCTTTGGAAGAATACCCCATCTTGTCCCTCTATATAAACAGAAGTTAGATAAAAACAAAATCTCTCAAATTCAAGTAATCTTCAGAATAAACCTAATAATTTGAGGAGAGGTTCACCTCCAGTTCGAGAGCCTCTTGTTTCCTCCCATTTTAAAATGGAAGGCTGCCACCTGTATAAATGGTCAAGGGCTTAGGAAACAAAGGTTAAATTACTCCGTCAGTCTCTAGGGTTTCGCCCTTTTTCCCAGATTGGTCCCTAAGGTAAGTTTTGTCCTACCAGTACCCCTGGGGTTTGTAACTTTTTCTAAATTGGTCATGCCATCAAATAGCCAATGAAATTTGCATACGTGACTAACGAAAATCACATCATATCCAATAACTACCTGACACTAGGGGTGAAAACCGACCACTCGGTTCGATTTTCAGCCCCTACCGTCAATTGAACCGAGGGGTTCATTTGATGACAAATAGGGACTGACAACCTCACCGAGAGGTCTCTAGACCGGATGGACCGGCGACAGTAGGCGTCGGTCGGTCTCTTTGCACTCAAATGACAGATCGAAAATCAAAATGAAGAACAAAAAATGAAAAAAAAATAAAACTCAAATTGATGAACAAACAGAAAGCAAAACACAGCCGTCAGCCGTCAGCCGTCAGCCGCCACCAACAACCACCAAAACTTCGTCATCCACAATCAACCACCATAAGCTTGATCAATACCTGTAATAGAAGTCCTCCAACCTGCACACACAAAACAAGCACACACCCACTAAGAAAAATTGAGAGTAAGAGCAACGCCAACAATCCCCACCCTCAGCTTATAGACAAAAAGCCAACTCACGAGCACGTGGATTGCAAGAGCTCCCCCAGAGATCCAAGCGATAACATCAGTCTTGGTTGGCTCTGTAAGAACCTCTGCAATGTGAACTTAAAATGGGAAGCTCAGGTGCATAGGGATTAGCCACATTGCCACCACAGCCGACTGAGAGAGAGAGAGAGAGAGATCTGGGGCGATGGGAGGGGCGGCTAGGGTCTGAATTTTGAGAGTAAAGGGTGAAGTGAAGGGTGAACTGTGAACGTGTGAAGATTAAAGAAGGGGGTGAGAGAAGATGACGTCGTCTCCCTCCCCTCACTTAATATAAAAATAAAAAATAGGCGAAATCCCTCTTATACCCTCGTTTTGGTTCAGCCTACGGTTCTGGAATTTTGGGAACCGACAACCGAACTGGACCGGACCCAAACAGCCCGACCCATTCAGTTTTGGGCCGGTTTGGGTCGGCCCGGTCGGTTCCGACCCAAACGTGTTCACTCATACTTGACACACATTAAAATATGTCACATCAGTAAAAACAAATTCTGAAAAGGAAACAACGTGTAAAACGTGACTTGATGCCCGCGCAAAAATGAAGTCCAAAATGGTAATTTCGCCTCTAAGTAACTAACGTTCCCGTGGCTGTTTATCAATTGAAACCCCAAAAGCCCTAAATTAACATCTGGTCAATTATTTCTTGAACAGATAGAACCCTAACATCTAGTCAAAAATTTCGCAAACCACAGTAACAAAGAAGGCGTGGAAGATATATTACACTTCTTGTCGTTTATCGAAGAAGGTGTGGACAGTTTCAGAAGAACATCGGTTTGATTTCGCCGAGGACTTCTGGTTCCCATAGTCGTGGATGAGTTACACTCTGCTCAACAATCTCTTCTTTTTTCCAATGGAGGTGATAATAACAAGAACAAGATCAGGAAAAGGGGTATCTTCGGATCGTTGGCCAAATGGATTCTCAAGTTTACCATGTGGGTTGGTATGTTTTGTCTCGTTCCTACAGACTTGGGTACGGACCTCTATGATGACTGGATCGATGCTACCAGTAGAGCTCTGTTTGGGAAGATAGGTGCTTCTTTAATTAGTATTTGAACTCGAACTCATTATCACATTCATGATTAATTGTCTAAAACGTTTGGTTGAGACTGGATTTTCAGGGAGTGGATGCTGCTCTCCTGGACATTGAAAGAGAATGTGGCACAAGTTTATGCGGTGAATCAATCCGAAATCGAATAGTAGAAGAGGACTTAGGGCTCTTCAGCTTCGAACATAAGAAGGTTGTGCAAATTTGAGGATTTGTTTTCAGGGCTATTTTGGTCGGGATGGAGTTGGAGGGAGGAATAACTAACGAACACACGACGTGGATTTTTTAATCCAATGTGGGAATGTCATGTTGGATGCGGGACCCACTTTTTTCCTTCAAATGATGTGACATGTTTTAACACGTGTCAGGTATTTATTCGATATGACGTGGTTGCCGTCAGCCACGTAGGTAAATTCCGTTGGCCAATCTGACGATAGGACCAATTTGAAAAAAGTTACAAACCTTAAGAGTACCGGTGGGACAAAACTTACCTTAGAGATCAATCGAAAAGAAGGTCAAACCTCATGGACCAATGAAGTAATTTAACCCCAAAAAAAAATAAAGTATAGATGACTAATGGTTAAAGATTAGAAATAGAAGCCTAGAGGGGCTACATCCCTCGAGTACACGGTGGGGAATGACAAGAGTTCAGGATCTCTGCTTTTTGCACGGGGAACCCCACGAGTACCACCTTGTGGACAAAATGAGGACTCCGCCAGATCGAGGAGGTCAGAAGATGAGAAAAGGCCCAGCCGCAAGCAAGGGCATACATCAACTCAATATATCGTCTCTATCTTAAATCAACACGAAGGTCGAGAAAAAAGAGAATTGACGGTGGATCTCAACTCATTGGCTGGACCAAACTCGGGGCCTGTTTGCATGGATAAATACACTTTTTACCTCTTGGAAGGTCTGATATATTGCAGTCCAAATTTCTATTTTTTGCTAGAATATAAAAATAAAATCGCAAGCCAATCACGTGCACCATTTTTTTCCGTTTAAACGATGAAATGGTATACTATATACTATGTTAAAAGTTAAGGATGAAATGTCTCAAAATTCAAACTTTAAAATGGAATGTCTTAAGACTCGTTAGAATTCAGGAGTAAAAATTGTATTTATCACTTAATAATTAGAGTACATCGCATTTGCATCCATGGTCTCTGCCTCTCCCGAAAGCGGGATTTTGAGAGGCGTCGGACATTGGTTGGGCCACTCACTTCAGCCCACCTCAAGAGGACGGGGCAATCCAGCTACTCTTTTAGGTACCACCGATCCAAGTATTCCACTTGCTTTTTCCTTCCATCTATATATTCAATTTGGACACAGGAAAACGCTGTAAAGTATGTTAAATCTGAAAAACCAAACGTTACTCTGCCAGAAAACAAAAAGAGAAATAAAACGGCTCAAAAAAAATAAAAGAAAATAAAAGAGAAATAAAACTTATGCAAGATTTCCCGCCAAAAAAAAAATGTAATCATAAATTTGATGCTGCATAATTCGTAGCAATTGCAATTACATGCATCTGCTTGAAGAATGAACAATATTTGTGTGAAGCTAGAGTACTGGGCCCAATTAATTGCATACAGAGAGTATGTTCAAAATGCTCATAACTTCGTGATTACCCCCACGCTGAGGGCAAGAGCATTCACAAGTTTAGAAGCTACGGACAAATTTTTATTCTCCTCCATATCGAGACATGGCATTCTAGTACCAGTTTGGATTTCTCTGCAGCTTGGAGTTCCAACCGGCCCTTTTTCTTCGCTGCTTTTTTGGGTTTCATTGCAGTAGCTAGCGTTATGGACTGTTACGGTCTTCCTATTTCACCAGCAGGGGTAAATATTTTTGTATTCGGCTCATCTGTTGAATATGAAAAATATTTGTCGTACGTTTCTAATAAGTTTTGGGTTTGTGTTTGTTTAACAGACGATGGCAATCAACGTTCTCCACCAGGGTACGTCCTATCCTTTGGAGATCCCATGTGATGCGAGAATCTCTGAAATCAAGTTGCAGCTACAATCCCTGTATGCTATCCCTTGGCAGAGTCTGGATCTCGACTACAATGGCCAGTTTCTAATAGATGAACTTACTGTCCTACGTTATCAAATTCCTCATGGCGCCACACTCAACGGTTTGAATTTTAGACCACCTGTTTTTCTTTTTTGGTCTTTCCCAGAAGTATCTTTCTGGTATATATGCATCGTTGCTTGCACTCCATAGATTTGACCTGTTGTATTGTACTTTTCTTTTTCTATGCATGCTTTTAAAAGTTTAACCTTGTTTATATACATAATCCAAAGGAGTCTATGGTTGTTTGGCGCGCAGAGCATGATGATCACCATTTTCTATCCGCTTGAATTCATTGAGCTGGAGATTCCACGTGCTGCTACAATTCTTGACATAAAGCTAAAACTAGCGGGAATATTGCAAATTTCATTAGTGAGACTGGAGCTGGACATATGGGAAGAACCACTAAAAGACGAACTAACTGCGGTTGATTATGAAATTCCTCATAGAGGAGTAATTACTTGTTCTAAGAAAATTGCCCTTTATATCAAGGTAGAACGTCCGAGCAATGGTTATGCCTTGATGGTTAGTAGTAAGGGTGTTACAGTCGACAACTTGAAGGAGAAGCTTTCTAAAGAGTTCGGTGTTAATGTGACAGGGAAGCAGCTCTACTTCGAAAATAAGTATGGTCGTTCAACACCTCTTTGGGATAGTAATTATCTAGCATATTATGATATTGGTGAAGGAGCTGAGTTATTTCTTCATTAGTGACTGCTATAGTTTTTTTTTTTTCCAATTTCTAGAAATAAATAACATCTGAGATTGTTGAACGACATTTAATTTATATGATCCAGATCTTTGAAACAACAATGATTGTCCTTGTCAACATACCATTTAACAGAAACGATAAGCACAATAATAACTTAGCACATGATGAATGTGGTGGGATGATTTCTCAATCAAAAACAGGCATCTATGTCGACATATTACAATCCCCAACGAGATTGACGAACTAACCAAATCCCAGTTGAAGTTCAACTGCTCACAGCATGTTGTATGTATCAAACACAACAAAGGACCTCAACTGAACGTTGCCTGGGTGTTGATCAATCCAAGCTTGCTAGTCTCAAAATTAAGCAGAAAACAGGGCACCAACCAGCAAAACTATCAAAGCACACGCATAATTCATAAACGACTAAGAGCATAGCATAAGTACCATATTTGCAAAGCAAATTTATTTCAATGGCCTCAACAGGACCATATGCAGATATAGTAGCAATGTTTTCTCAAGAACCAAACTTCAAACATTAAAAACATGATTCAAACATAGATTTTTAAGACGGGCCAAAGCTTCAGAGACCACCGCGGAGACGGAGGACAAGGTGGAGGGTTGACTCCTTCTGAATGTTGTAGTCGGCCAGAGTGCGGCCGTCCTCCAGCTGCTTGCCGGCGAAGATCAGCCTCTGCTGGTCCGGTGGGATCCCTTCCTTGTCCTGGATCTTGGCCTTGACATTGTCGATGGTGTCGGAGCTCTCCACCTCCAGGGTTATGGTCTTCCCGGTGAGGGTCTTAACGAAGATCTGCATGCCACCGCGGAGACGGAGGACCAGGTGGAGGGTGGACTCCTTCTGGATGTTGTAGTCGGCCAGGGTACGACCGTCCTCCAGCTGCTTTCCGGCGAAGATGAGCCTCTGCTGGTCCGGGGGGATTCCCTCCTTGTCCTGGATCTTGGCCTTGACGTTGTCGATGGTGTCAGAGCTCTCCACCTCCAGGGTGATGGTCTTGCCGGTCAAAGTCTTCACGAAGATCTGCATGCCACCACGGAGCCTGAGCACGAGGTGGAGGGTGCTCTCCTTCTGGATGTTATAGTCAGCGAGGGTCCTGCCGTCCTCGAGCTGCTTTCCGGCAAAGATCAGCCTCTGCTGGTCCGGGGGAATGCCCTCCTTGTCTTGGATCTTGGCCTTGACATTGTCGATGGTGTCAGAGCTCTCCACCTCCAGGGTGATGGTCTTCCCGGTGAGGGTCTTGACGAAGATCTGCATACCACCACGGAGCCTGAGCACCAAGTGGAGGGTCGACTCCTTCTGGATGTTGTAGTCGGCGAGGGTCCTGCCGTCCTCGAGTTGCTTTCCGGCGAATATCAGCCTCTGCTGGTCCGGGGGAATCCCCTCCTTATCCTGGATCTTGGCCTTAACGTTGTCGATGGTGTCGGAGCTCTCCACCTCAAGGGTGATTGTTTTGCCGGTGAGGGTTTTCACGAAGATTTGCATCTGAGGAAAACAAAACCAGACAGATTATTAAATACGACGTCCCTGCCTTATGCTCTAAAATTTAATCCTAACTTTCCATGCTGATATCAATAGGTTAAAAAAAAGGGCATAAACACAAGATCGGTAAATATATGCAAATATTCACACGGATCTGTACAGATCTACCGTCTAAGAACAATTCCGTATATTAAAAACTCAAATCTGACAGATCAATTACCCTACTTTAGATCAAAGAACAATTCTCCTGTTCTCTTATTCTCCCACCAACCAAACCGATGAAAAAGAAAGAGCAAAGACCAGAGGAAGAACGATACCTTGAATGGATTTTGATGAAACAGCCTTTGCTTCTCAATGTACAGTTTAGATTGAGGGGAAGAGGGATTCGGACCTTGCTTTATAGCGAAGGAGAGAGACAAGTTGGAGACGGAAACAGAGGACTCGTGCCAAAGAGGTCCAGTGATTTGATGACACGTATACGGTATGAGGTGTAACGCATTTGTTTACACGGCAAGGGTTGGTATCAGAGAGTCAGATGTCCTTTTTAGGATTGATAATATCGAGGAATACACGGCTATGATTGCGGGACATTGAAATTATCGGTAGGGGTTACGAGAGCTTCAACCGTGATTACGACGGAGTTATCTATGAGAGAGCAAATGAGCGAGAGGCCCGAAGTCGGTATAATGGGCCCGTGGGGCTTTTATTATATTGCAAGTGGGCGGCTTTGTCCCACCGGGACTTGTCCGCTTGCAGGGAAGGTTCCTACCTAATCAACCTAGTTGAATATTTGGAAGGTTGAGAATTTAATGGACGAACTATACGCAGATAATATTGTATACAATAATATTCTAAGAAGCCGTTTGTAATTTTAAAATAGCACAAGGACCACTCAAGGAAAGCCTACCGGGAAGCAACTTTCATGCTGGTATGGAGGGACAATTTGGGTATACTTCCTGCAGACGGCTAGAATTTGGATTTATGATTTAATTGGCCTTTCAAATCAATAGTTTTTTCATCTCCTCACCCCCCCCCCCCCCCCCCAAAACTCTCTCTCTGTTCTCTCCTCACCGCCAGACTCCTTACGGAGGAGGGGGAGCTCCGGCTCCCTCACCCCCTCCTCCTTTTTATTTTTCCCCACCTCCTCCCCTCTCCCCTCTCCTCCTAGCTGGTTGGTTTGGCCGGTGATTGTGGTTGTTTTGTTGGGTTTTTGTTTTTTTTGGCAGGTGGCTTCCCAGCGACGGACGACGCTTTTCTTCGGCTTTCGACGAACACGCGCCGGTTGGGTGCCCTCAGCTCGTCGAGGCCGTTGCAGCGCCACTCCTCCGGTTTCGTTCCGACGGAGCGTGGCCTCACACGCTGTTAGGGTCCCCGGTCTAGGCCGCCATAACAATGCCAACTCCCGCCAAGTGATTCGAACACGATCACCCCAATCGATCCTCCTAAACCGTTATCTGTAACACACGAGCTGTTATATAGGATCTAACACTCAAAATGGAGAATAATCGAGATCTTTATTGAAGAACACGAAGAACGTGGCTAAGGGTTAATTAGCCCAAAGACCACAAGAACAAAGAACAATCCCGATCAAGGGTTAATTAGCCCAAGAACGGGTACCCAATCTAGGTTATTAGCCTAGAATGAATCCCAAGTAACAAGGTTATTAGCCTTGAAACCGACTTAGCATATACTTGCCTATGCTCGGCCAAATCCCACCCCAAAAGCACTAAGGCTCTACTATTCTCTCTACTCTCTGAATGCCCCCCTCTAATGCTCCTAAGGATGTTTATATAGACATCCTTAGGAGCTTACAAACCCTAATGGACTCAATCAAATCAAATCAACATCAAATCAAATCTAAATCAAATCCCTTGAATCAAGCAGATTTGATATTACATGCCTAATATAACAAGAACATAAAGGAAAGGAATCTTCTAGAGTTTAGGAAAGGATCCCTAAATCTAGAAGATATGATTTATTAAATCTCAACAGTTAAGGAAAGCAATCTCTAAGATACCTCCCTGATTGTTGGGATCTCGCCGTCGTCCGCCGCCGTCCACGGTGGCGCCGCCGCCGCTTGCACCACCATGGGTGGTGATGCTCCTCCGGGTCCTGGGACCTTCCTCTTCCATTCCCCACCAAGTACCGGTAGGGGTGGTGGTGCTCCACCACTGGTGGTGGCTGCTGGTGGTGGCCATCCTGTGTCATGGCACTCCTTTGTATGCTTGCTCGCTGCTGCTTGACTTGGCTGGTGGCCAAGGACTTGCTGCTGCGCCGTGTCATGGCAAGGCCATGGGCTGTCATGGCATGTCTGTGGCCGGCTGGCTGACATGCCAGGCATGGGCGTTGGTGAGGCGTCATGCCTTGTCAGGGGCGCTGGGGCGCCTAGCTTGCGCGCGCGCGTGATGATGCCATGGCATGGCTGTGGTACTGTCGCTGCGCGCGCTGTGGGCGTGTCATGAGTGCCCATGTGTGTCCTTTGTGCCTCATCTCGGCACCTATCCTCCAACACATGGCTTTTGCCGCCCAACTCGTCACTGGGGATCCTTTCATTCCCCCTTCCATAAAGGGTACCCTTGACCCCAAGGGTAACCATTGTAACTCTAGAGGCCTCCTTATCATAGTCCTCCCCCAATAACTCCTCCCTAGGTAGCCCACCCATGCTCCAAGTAACAATCCTACCCCCAAGGGTGAACTCCATTTTCCTCCCACCATAATCAAGTGTGATCTTGCCAATGCATTTTAGCCAAGCATTGCCCAAGACCACATCTAACTCTTCCAAGGATAGTACATAAAGTTCAGCAACTATACTCATACCTTGGACATCAATGGAAGCTGCTTTTACCATCTGATGGCATCTCATCTTCTCACCGTTGGCAAGCTTTACTTCAAAGGCTTCTATCTCCTCTCCGTGCAAACCCGCCTTAGTAACAAGGTGGGTGTTGATGAAGTTGTGGGTAGACCCACTATCTACCAACAGGGTGACCTCGTGCTTGCCCATGGAAGCCATGAAAGTCAAAGTTGAGTTGCTCCCAATGCCAGTCATGGCACTAAGACTCAACTCACTATCACTCGAGTGCTTCGCATAGGCATGCTCCTCACTCGACTCTTCTTCATCAATCATTAGCATGAGCTTTCCCTTCTTGCATTGGTGGTCAGGACTCCACTTATCTCCACACTTGAAGCACATCCGCTTTCTGAGGTACTCAGCAAGCTCCTCCCGGCTAAGCTTCAGTAGGTCATTCTTCTTCCTGCATGCTTTTTCAACCACCTCCTTTCCCTTCGAATGTATCTCGGATTGTAAGGGCTCATCTTCCTCGCTAGCATCTTCTTCTTTGTCATTCCTCTTCTCAACCCGATGGCTCTCTTCAAGGATCTCAGCCATCCTCATTGCTTCCTGCAGTCTGGTGGGCTGCTTCAGCTTCAACTCTTTAGCTATCCATGGCTTAAGCCCGTCAACAAATGTGCCAATGAGTGCCTCTTCCGACCAACCCCTTACTAAGGTTTGGAGTTGCCGAAACTCCTCCACATATGCATGCACCTTGCCTTCTTGCTTGAGCTTGGCTAGTTGGCCATGGTGATTGACAATGGGCGAGGGCCCAAATTGCATGAGCAGCTCCCTTTCAAAAGCCGTCCACCCGAGCCTTCTTCTATCTTTCTCATATTGGGCTCGAATCCACCTCCACCACTTGCTTGCTTTGCCTTCCAGGTAGAAACACGCGGTGGTCACTCTTTCTTCTCTCGACACTTCATACATGTGGAAGTAGTGATCCGCCTTATCAAGCCACTCATGGGGGTCACCTCCACCAAACTTCGGAAACTCGATCTTTGGCCTCCTAGTTCCTCGGTTGTGACACCGATTTCCATCTCCCATGTCTCTATCATGATCACCTCTATGATAGTGTTGTCTCCTAGGTCCTCGGTTGTGAAACCGATTTCCCTCACTATCACCACCATCACGATCATAGCGGTCACGATCACTCCGCGGTCCTTCACGCCATCTATCATCTTCATAGGCTCGGCCATAGGATCTCTCCTCCCTATATGAACTTCCTCCATCTCTTCCTTCCGATCTTCCATGGTCATCATCTCCATGGTTGGACTCCACACGTAGCCACCTCTCGACTACTTCATGCTCATTCTCCACACGGCCGCCCACTCTAAGTTTTTGTCTTGGTCTAGGCTCCCCTCTTGTGGACTCGGATAGTTGAGTTTCTCTTCCATCCATGTGCTGAGCATCCTCCCTCCTATTCTCCTCCCTTCTTGCGGCTTCTACATTGTTGCCTCCCCTTGGCTCTCCACCAAGTCTCGCCAATGCCGCTTGTAGGTCTTGCCTCATCCCTTCCACCGCTCTCTTATTCTCTTCGGTGGCCATGGTCACTCTAGCTATGGCTCCTTGCATGTCAGCCATGGTTGTGGATGTCTCCACCATTTTGTCTTTCAGCCATAGAGTTGATGACTCCAAGGCTTCGAACCGGTCTCTGTTGGAAGTGAGTGAACTTGAAACTGCCTCCATTGCAATACTTGGCTGCAACAACAAGTCCGACCTTGGGTTCTCTCCAAAATGAAGATCCAACCCCTCCCTTCAAAATTCTTCGCACGAACAACTTCCGACCTTGGGTTCTCTCCAAACGAAGATCGAACCCCTCCCTCCACTACACAACTTGACAAGAACAAACACGTTCCAACCTTGGGTTCTCTCCAAAATGAAGATCGAACCCCTTCTCGAGTAAAAAAAATTTCAACCCAAACAAAACAACTTCGCAACCGAATCAATTCAACAAAAACAAATCAAACTAATAAGGCTCGTGTTTACCTCCCTTGAAGATCTTCGTGTTTCAAGAAACTCCTTGATGAAATCTTCAAGCACCTCTCAATGAAAGCACCAATTTGTTAGGGTCCCCGGTCTAGGCCGCCATAACAATGCCAACTCCCGCCAAGTGATTCGAACACGATCACCCCAATCGATCCTCCTAAACCGTTATCTGTAACACACGAGCTGTTATATAGGATCTAACACTCAAAATGGAGAATAATCGAGATCTTTATTGAAGAACACGAAGAACGTGGCTAAGGGTTAATTAGCCCAAAGACCACAAGAACAAAGAACAATCCCGATCAAGGGTTAATTAGCCCAAGAACGGGTACCCAATCTAGGTTATTAGCCTAGAATGAATCCCAAGTAACAAGGTTATTAGCCTTGAAACCGACTTAGCATATACTTGCCTATGCTCGGCCAAATCCCACCCTAAAAGCACTAAGGCTCTACTATTCTCTCTACTCTCTGAATGCCCCCCTCTAATGCTCCTAAGGATGTTTATATAGACATCCTTAGGAGCTTACAAACCCTAATGGACTCAATCAAATCAAATCAACATCAAATCAAATCTAAATCAAATCCCTTGAATCAAGCAGATTTGATATTACATGCCTAATATAACAAGAACATAAAGGAAAGGAATCTTCTAGAGTTTAGGAAAGGATCCCTAAATCTAGAAGATATGATTTATTAAATCTCAACAGTTAAGGAAAGCAATCTCTAAGATACCTCCCTGATTGTTGGGATCTCGCCGTCGTCCGCCGCCGTCCACGGTGGCGCCGCCGCCGCTTGCACCACCATGGGTGGTGATGCTCCTCCGGGTCCTGGGACCTTCTTCTTCCATTCCCCACCAAGTACCGGTAGGGGTGGTGGTGCTCCGCCACTGGTGGTGGCTGCTGGTGGTGGCCATCCTGTGCCATGGCACTCCTTTGTATGCTTGCTCGCTGCTGCTTGACTTGGCTGGTGGCCAAGGACTTGCTGCTGCGCCGTGTCATGGCAAGGCCATGGGCTGTCATGGCATGTCTGTGGCCGGCTGGCTGGCATGCCAGGCATGGGCGTTGGTGAGGCGCCATGCCTTGTCAGGGGCGCTGGGGCGCCTAGCTTGCTCGCGCGCGTGATGATGCCATGGCATGGCTGTGGTACTGTCGCTGCGCGCGCTGTGGGCGTGTCATGAGTGCCCATGTGTGTCCTTTGTGCCTCATCTCGGCACCTATCCTCCAACACATGGCTTTTGCCGCCCAACTCGTCACTGGGGATCCTTTCACACGCGCCCCACGCGCGGCGCGTGCATCTGACGCACCGGCGCTTGGAGCCGCGCGTGAGGCGTCCTCCGCTACTCCGCCTCCGTTTTTCTCCACGGATCTAGCCTCAGTGGCTTGTTCCGTCTCTCCTGGGTCGTGGATCTCCTCTTCCCGCCACCACGCGCCGCCGCTGGTCCGAACCAAAATAATCTCATTTGGGCTTGCCCAATTGTTTAGGGCATGTTGTGTTCTAATTATGTGTTTTATGTTAGCCGCTTTGTTTACGGCTTGTGGTGCTTTTAGTGTTGTATTTACTGCCTTTTGAGGCCTTTCTGCCATTTGTGGCATATCCGTCCCTTCGGGGACTTTGTAGGGTCTTACGGTCCGTTTGCTCGTTGGCCCGCCGGCTCTTCGGAGTGTCTGGTTCGCCTTTTAGAGCCTCCAGAGGTGTTAAAACCTCCTTGATCTTATTATCAATATATATGCTACTTATGCCTAAAAAAATATATAGTTTTTCACTTTAATTTGTAATAAATTATTGTAAAATGCATAGAAGTTAGAGATTAATTTATTCTCATTGTATTATTTACTAGATAGTTCGAATAATAAATAATGGTACCTTATCTTGAACTTATTTGGTATTTAGATTAAATTAATAGTTGTATATACCAAATACAACAGATATATTTTTATCAGATAAGGGTTCCCATCCATCTTTGGAGACGCAAACACGAAGACTATGTTTGTTTCATGTCTCAAAACGTTTTCTACTCACTTTTTCATCAATTCCAATACATTTTCACCAATCTCAATAACTTTTTACAAATTCCAACAACTTTTAACACATTTTTCACCAATCCCAAGAGAATTTACACTACTTTCAAAAAAATAAAAACACAAAAATATATCTAAAGACCTAAACCAAACATAGCCTTTCATCTGTGAGACAGCACATTACTTCATTAATTTAATCGTATTTTGCAGTTTGAATGATCTGATACATGTCACATTATTTTTTAGATAATTGTATGACTAATCCAACAGTGTAATTACAACGCATCATGCCTGGAAAGCAATATTTGTTTTGCATGAAAATAGCTGTATTTCTAGAAGCCTGGAATATTCTTAAGGATGCAAGTCCATGGCAGTAGGTTGGAAATATCTATGAGGTTCGGTGGAGTCAATCCTGTAGAGACTATTATTCAAAGGGGGCGTTGGCTGTTCTTGGAAAGCAATTAGCATCTACTTTTATCAATTGGAACGGAATATAATGTATTTTGTCACATAAAATGGTAATTTTATTTCCATCATTTTTTAGACAATGACTATTTTACGAGACTAAAATTATAATTTTGAAGTAAAAAAATAAAAAAAAATTAAATTTTGACAGAAAAATTAAAATAAAGGTATAAAGTATTTTAAATTAATAATTACAGCATAAATGTAAACCAAAATAAGTATAAAGTCAAAATTACTACTTAGGAGTGCATCCCTTAAAAAAATAATGCAAAGAGATCGAAAATTGTGGCTGATTTCTACGCAGATATGTTGTTGTTTGCATCTTCCTCGCATGATGCAACTGCTCTTGATGCTGAGCACCAAGCAATGAAAGGGGAGTTTGAGACTCCACTTATTGGCTTTGCACGGTTTTGTTTGGCTAGGCTCAAAATTAAAAAAGGCTTCTTGAAAAGTAAGTCTAAGGTCTTACCTTTATGAACATTAGAAATGTGGGATCCCATTCCACAATATTGTAATACCCTTAATCCCACATGGAGTATGATCAGGAGAGAATAAATGAGAGATAAGTTCTATAAGGGTCAAGTCTCATATTAAAACCTTATTAAATTGAACTGAATTTTATAATAATCTAAAGAGCTTCAAGATGATAGTTTATGGTCGAAAGTTTCATGGAGAATACCTTGACTCTAAAAGTCTTTTCTAGCTACCACAATATTTAAATCTTCACTAGAATAACCTTTTTGTGACTAAAAAATTTGTTGATAAATAAGTTATATTTCCATCCTTAATTGGTTTGATCATAAGCTATATTCATCTTTAAAAATCTTATGCACTGCCAACCCTAGTTAATAATTTTGAATGACTATATTTTACCAAGTTATTCATTTGTGTTGACCAAAAGTTATAGAGGATATCACAGTAAAATCATAATTATATACAGCTTATGACCATATTTTACAAATGAAAACATAGTGGTTGAGAATCGTATTTTTGCTTACCATTTCTTTCCACGTGTCGCGTTTGTTAAAGTAAAAAAACTACCATTTTCGATCGCTGGATCAGAAATTTCTTTTACTGATTGCACCATGCTCATTTTTATATTGACTTTGCACTTAATTCCCCTCCTAATTAAACGACCTTTTATAGATGTGGTTTGGATTATAATTGGTCATTTGGGTGCCTTTTAGATCATCTCTAAGCTCTGGGAAGAGCGTAGGGCTACACAACCCCGATGTAGGTGCCGGTTTTGGCCAAAACCGACACCTACACTGGGTAGGCCGGTTTTGAAAAAACTGTCACTTACACCTACACCGTTAAGGGCAAAAACCGGCCCTTAGCGGTGGCGGTTTAGCGATGACGGTTTCCGGTTATCCTACATTAATATTGAACCATTTTTTTTAGCATTTTACGCACTTTGCCCAATGTATTTTTTCTTTTTTCTTTTGGTCCATTAATCACATATCAATAAAATCTAAACTAATGAAATCCAAATTTCAAAATCAATAAAATTAAAGATCATTTTAAAATGAGAATTTAAAGTCCAACATAATAGAGACGTCACTGTAAGTAAAAACTATTATCTTTTGAAAAATCCAGTTTAGACCCTAACAACACTTAGAGGGGAGAATATGTGTTTTCCCTCTAATTAACAAATCAATAACAATTTTAAAACATGTTAAAAACCTAGTAGAGTTTCCCTTAGTTTCACAAGGAAAATCCAAAATTCTGGAAATTTTTAAGTCGCTCGAGCGCGGGTCAAACGCTCGTCGAGCGCTTATGTTTCTGTCTGAAATTTGTACTGAGCGCTCAGCGCTTGTCAAACGCTGGTCAAACGTGATGACTTTATCTGAATTTTTGAACTAAAATGTAATTTAGTGACTGATTTTGCAAGCATGATATAAATTTAATAGTGATTTGTCAATTTTAGAAATTTAGACAATTTGTTAACATTTCATAAAAACTCTTAAACTAATACATTGATTTAAAATTTTTGTGGTAGAATCTCGACCTCTTGACTTATATTATGCGATGTACTTACCAAAGTTTGACATTAAACTCTTTAATTATGATTCAAATGCCTTCATATATACCCTTCTAAATACAATAAATTTGTAATTTTTTCTTCCAAAATTCTAAATAACTAGTTCATTCACCTAGCAAGCTTCTTAGTAACTTGAATGTAAGCATTTGATTAGACAAAACCAACAACAAATCTCAAATATTCAGGTGAAACTAAACTATTGAGTAAACCTTGTCATGCTTCTAGAATACTACGTCTTGAAATGAAACTAAAGTTTAAACTATTGAGTAGAAACTAAACTAAAAAAACTAAAAAAAAAATCTCTGTTTAACCTCCACCGGGAAATCCGGTGCCGGTTAAACTGGGAACCGCCGGTTTTTTCAAAGAACCAAACCTACACCGGCACCGGTTAGACCAAAAACCGGAAACCTGGTGCCGGTGCCATTTCCCGGTGGCATTGTGCAGCCCTAGAAGAGCGTGGCTCCTGTGCAGTTTTTAGGGCTGGCGGTGATGCTCAAGTCCGCCGCCTCGGGAATGTGGGCTCTACTGGTTTTAAGTTTTGTGACCTAACGACATTGTAATTGGGTCGACGATCAAGTGTTTGCATTGTTATTGTGCCGAAGTGGTAGGTCTCGGGTTCTAATTTGATATCATATTGAAGCAAAAACTTGGATATGGCAATCGTCATTTGACTTAAATAGAGCAAAATAGAGGTGATCTATCATCTATATATGTGGTGTGGATTGCAAATATCAAAACAAAATGGGGTATCGAGCAACCTAAAACAGAACCCATGATTTTGATACCACAAACCACGGGGAATTGAAGACAATAATATTATGGCGTCGTAGGTATTCACTTTTGTTGTTGCGTGCACTCAAAAGGTGCCTTCATTGCGGTGATGAGTGATATTATATGTGGTTCCCGTGCCGTGTGACTTCAGTGTCAGTATGATCCGGCATATAAGCAAGGAAGATTCTAGGAGTTGCTTTCTACTCCATTCTCTCGATTGTCCGTGTTTATAGTTATGGCCTAAGCCTAAGGTATGTTTTTTTTGGGTTGAAACATCGATGCTTATATATTGAAAAAGACACACAAACACAAATTATAAGCTAGAAAAATAAAGAAAGACCCACAAGGGGCTTTACAAGCGGTGAGTTGAGGGGCCAACACTAAAGTGGCTTTTGAAGAGGATACAACATCCTCGGTTATGTCGGGCGCGAAGCCCAAAGCAAGAGGACCCGAGGGTCCGAGGAAACACGGAAAACCCGTGAAAGTAACAAACTAACCGCTCAAGGCCCTTCGACTGAGTCGAAGGACCGGCAGCCTAAGGTATGTTTACTATAGGGCAAAAGCTTCCAGGCGTACATTCTAGTCTAGCCTGTCTTCGTGATTTTTATCTGCATGTTCCCAATGTTTACTCGACTCGGGTCTTTCACCAGGGAATCCTAGCAAACAAATCCAAATGATTCATCTTACCATTAATATCGATTCGGACTCATGACCTTTAGCCACCAAGCCCTCCTTTGGACCATACCTCTTACCTCTAATCCAACTCCTTTGGTGGTAGATCAAAGTTTCAAACTGGTTGATCATAAATGTAGTAGCTAAACCCCGAATTAACCTCCAATGCCCCCCAAGTCTTAAACTTGGCAGTAGTCATGTCCTGGATATTTCCTGTCACAGAAGCAACATTAATGACTTGGAGATACAGATTTCCCTGTTTGGATGTCTAATAAATAACTGTTTTCAGTATATTTTCACCTTGGAAAGACCGTGTCTCTTCAGCAACCAGTGAACTAAGAACTTAAAAAATTAACCTTCGTACCAGCCCACAAACAGAACAAAAGAACAAATTAGATTAACCTCCATACCAGTACTTACAGCTTGTTCAAGTAGGCCAAGGCCGTGGCCACCTGCTAGATACAGTAATTGATTCCTTATGTAGACTTCATATGGCCAGAAACAATCTTGAAAAATCCGGTTTAGACCTTATTAACACCTGATAGAGCTGATAATGTTTTTAACGGACAATATTGCCAGGAAGCAATGGGCCACAAAAATCCGTACTTTACAATAATCAAAACAGAACAAAGGATACTTCAGGTGGGGTTACCTTAGTGGCTTGAATTGTCGTCAATGGAAAGGAACTCGGGGACTAATCGTTTACAAACACAGTTTATAAGATGCAGGGGCGGAAGATTATGAAGGATTTTCCTCCAAATTCACCTTTACAATATTGTCGGGGGGCCTTCGTGTCTTGTCCTAACTATCGATAAAGACATACTACCAGCCACACATGAGAATTTTCAATTATATATGTAAACGTCCACGTTACTATTGTGCTTCTGCTCTGTTCCAAGCTGTATTCTTTAGACAGCCAGCCAGCCAAGGACACAAGGGAACCGCCTTTTTTTAACGTGGAGGAAACTGTGATAATAACCCGAACAAATGATTTCCACGCTCCAAACAACTCAAATCAGGTTACTTTCAAAGGAGAGAATGTCCATCGCAAAACCCATCCAGACAAAACAGGGTCTCAAATTTCTTAATCTGCTTGCATGAAGTTTTTGTCTGACAAGTTTCGGTTAGAGCCTAGAGGCATAGTCCTGCATATTTTTTTTTCAAGAGAAGGAACTCCAAAAACAGGTGCATATGTTCGCCAGATATATAGAAGCCCACAGAGTTCTAGGTTAGCTTAACGGACTTTGGCTCTTATGCAGCCTTTTGTCCTGTAATACACATCAGAATCTTCGCATGACAGTCGCTTCAAAACATAAGTATACTAGATATGAAATTCTGACTAAGCAATGCAGCTACCTATCAGCGTCGCCAGAGGCTCTGCTTGCTCCCATCATACAACTACCATTCTTTGCTCTCCCTATTATTAATATCTACTGCTTAAAGCATCTCGATTGCCCCAAACACAGCTCCCCACTGGCTCCATTCATTTCCTAGACATTATTCAGCATGGCTGACTCTGAGTACTCCTCTTCCAATGGGGTTAGTATCCAAAACCCTTCCAGTGACACTTCGGCCGACTCTCAAGGTACCCTTTTGACATTAATTTCTTTGCTCTTTCCTTTGCAAAAGTGCATTTTTAAGTTTATAAGCTTAATTTCCTGTTTAAATATTTCTTCTTCTTTTTTGGCTCGTTTTTCACATTTCTCCTGATCAAATTCTAAGATGGTTTTCTAGCTATTTTAGGTCCCTATGCTTTCATTTTCTCTGTTTGGCATGTCCTGTAGTTTGTAATTTCTTTTGCATCTATTGCAACTTAATCTTTGGTTCTGAATATTGCTCAGCTTGCTGAGCTTCCCTTACATGGAGTCCTTAAAGTAGCTTGTCGAGTTTCCTTTACTGATCTTGCTGCTTACTCCAGAGGAAACAAGTAAAGCATCCAAGCTAGAATTTTCTGAAGATGAGGAAATGCTTATTATAAGGATGTTCAATCTGGTTGGAGAAAGGTTCCTTATAACTCGTTTTCTTTAAATTTCTCCAGCTTAATCCTCTTCTAAGTTTCCGTAATAAGGAAGAAAAGGCCTCTGACAACTAAAGCTTTATTTCTATGGTCAGATGGTCTCTAATTGCCGGAAGGATCCCAGGAAGAACAGCTGAGGAAATTGAAAAGTACTGGACTTCTAGATCCTCGACAAGTGAATGAATGAACTGAAATTGGTTGGTGCTCTTCTTCATAAGCAGCATTTCTAGATGAGGATCTTCAAGGAGATAACTCCTTTTTCATTTGCAAATCTTCCAAATTGCCCTCAACGTACCATGCCTTGGCCATGTTCATTGACGTTTTGGATTTCACCCTTCACCCTTCTTGTACGGGAAATCCCTCTGCTTCTTATTCTGCATATTTGATGTGCTCTGAAAATGGGTTTAAAGTTGGACTCTGTGTTTTCTCGTCGGCCAGAAAAACAAAAAACAAAATAAAATAAAACGTTTAAGCTTCGCTAGTCTTAGATTTCTTTAACCCGCAATCTTATCTAATCAGAGTCGTGTTCATCTTATCCAAACAGAGTCGTATTCATCTAGTCGTGATTAGTAAGGTTTTATAGCAATTTAAACGCACCCGAACACGCACAGCGACAGCTATTGTTTTGCGTAAATTGTCTCATTTCCCTCTCCTTGTTCTATGAGAAAATCAGAACACTTCCTCTTCCTCTCTACTTCATGGATGATGCTGACAAGAAAAATCTCAATTACTTAAAGCATCCTTAATGTTTCGTTCTTTGTCGATATAGATCCCTAAAGTGTGAAAATTTTCAATTTGATCCTTATGACTGTCTTTAGGTATCTAAGTAGTGCTTAGATTTTAGATGGCAAATGCTACTGAGACTCCCTTAACATCTATTTCATCCGTTCCGATACCTACCCTTTACTGACGTTGTCCTTTCAGAAAAATTCCTATACACTAAGCCAGATGTATAAAAACGACCATAAAAAAATAAATAAAATAAAACCCAGAATACGAAGAAGAGCAAATTTGAAGGCCAGGAAACAACACAACAAACAAAAAAAGAACCAACAATAAAACAAAAGACGAAAAACAACAACGACAAAAACAAAATTGTTTCTCACCCTCTGTCCTCACAAAACTACAAGTAGTATCAAGTCATATTGTTTTCCCTTATAAAACCAAGTGCTTTTACCACAAAACTAGTAGCTACCAGTGTCAAAAGGCCACACTTGGAAACTCCCTCCATTTGTCTCAGTTTTTCGCTTCAACCAAAGCGTCGGCGTTCAGACAATGAGAAATGAGAATGCAATACGAACTTTAAAAATTATCAAAACGAAAGAAATAGATATAGCCTCACGAATAGATACCAGCTATGGCGTACTTCCACCAAATAAGCTAGACCATCCCCTCCGTATTACGTGACAGAACAGGAAAAATAAGGGAACACTTACCCAAGAAAATAAATAAATATAGGAAATGGTTCATGCAGCAGCAGAAGTTATAGCTGGACGAGGAGGAAATAAGCCCGAAATGCTGGTGCAAGAGATGATTCAGAATGAATCCATTTTGATGCACGAACGTAGACAGAAGTTGCCTTTGACAGAGTTATTTACACGGACACAATTAAAATCCACGTTAAGAGTAAAAGATAAACACAGAATCAGCTTATTCATCACAAGAACATAATGACTATTTAACTTTTACAGCCCCGGTTACAATTCGACGAATTGTCGCTCAATGACAGGGCACCAATCACATGCGACAAAGAGAATGCCGTTAAAGGAAGTTACCGCATTCATCAGAGAACACGACCTAACATCTGGGTCATGTCAAACATTGCTTTGTTTGTAAAGCTTGGTGTCAAGTACTTGCTTACCGCACATGGCACAGACTACTGGACAACAAAACACATTTCAGAATTTTCTTAGAGCAGAAGCGCAAATATCATATCCCCAGACAGATCAGCAACATCTAATCATAGTACCTTTGGTATATGCACAAGTGTGACAAGTCACAATACTTCGCATCCTGGTGTACTTGCTGCTTGCATATCATGCATTTGGTATTTCCATAAGGAGTCCACCTGCAAGTTAAAAAAAAAAACACTCCATTATATTAAGAAAATCCCAAATCGATATCATTTACGCCTGACAAAAAATTCAATGTACAAAATTAACCACAATAAGTAAAGATATCCTATGACCACCTGTCATTCATTCATCAGTTATTCTGCATTACAAAAAGTACAAAACTCAGCAGGACATAACAATAGACTAGTTAAAGCTATAACTCGACACACCTCACCCTTGATCCTAACTTATTGTAGGTTAGCTTTATGAATCCTTTTCAGGTCATTCAACAAAGCACAATGTCCATTGAGGCTTATCTCAGGCATAATAGTTGTCACAAGAAACTTCAATCTGAAACTGCCCAGATTTATGCACAATTATGTAACCTCATCAAATACTTCATAACTCCTAAGAGATATGTCAAGATATTTGCGATGTACCTTTAGTGGAATTTCTCCCATTCTTTATCCCACTCCTAGTGACGCAACCCCACACATTGTTCATATAAACCACATATCCTTGACTTATATAACATCAATAGTGTGACCCACACTCATTAGCATAAATAATCAAGAAAGGAAATGCTAATATGATCTCTTCTCATATACTTCCAGGGAAACTCAATTAATCTAAATAACTCGATCACTAATATGACGCTGGTTGCATCTATAACTTAACAAGCATCCATAGGCACCATTTGTAAGTATTAAAATGCTAGCATAAAAAGATTCCCCACATCGCTGGCACATAGAGAGGGAGAGAAGCACAACAAGGAACGACCCAAGTTGCACTACCATTGCACAGGGCAGGCAAGAAAAAGCATATTAATCATCAGAACCACAGAATCAAATGTGAGAAAACAAACCACTAGAGAGATGCACATTGGTCAAAATCGCAAAGATAGGAAAAAGAGTCATTTGACAAGCTAAAGTTTCTGTCACGAGATAATGGTATCAGAAGGTGCAGCTTCCTTTGCAGAGGGGACTTGTTGGGCATATCTCTCGGAATGCATTGCTTATAAAGCTTATTGTGGAGCACTAAACTAGTCCAGTAACAACCCAAAAACAATGCCCAGGAGAAAGCACCACAATTACCCTAAAGAGCACAGGGTCTAGTCTGTGATCTGCACTTTGGAGTGAGAGGTTTCCAGATCAGTTCCTTCAAAACTCACTTGGGACTCTATTCCCCTCCATCGCTCCAATCCTATTTGAGGACTGATTGAATGAATTCTGCCATTAACTTCGTTACTAATCAAAATCCAAGCGTGTGGTAGTAAAACCGCCATTTTGGCTCACAATAAAAACCATTTTCAAAAGGAAAAACTCTGTATCCCACTTATTCTTACCATCAAACATGTTATGACCTCAAAGTTGATAAGTCCAATCTACTGAAGTTATCTTTGCGAAGTAATAGAGTGAGATATGACCCGGCCCAATAGTATAAAGAGAGAGTGCCCGGGGTAAAGCCCCGGGAGAGTGCTTGGTCGATTTCCACGAAATCTCTTCCAAGAGAGTCCCAGGAGAGTGCTTGGTTAGTCTCCGAGAAATCTTCAAAAATCCAAGAAAAATCTTCAAAAATCCAAGAAAGTACCAGGAGTAAAGCCCAGGGAGAGCACTTGGTCGGTCTCCGAGAAATCTCCAAAAATCCAAGAGTGCCCTGGGTAAAGCCCTGGGAGAGTGCTTGGTCGATCTCCACGAAATCTCCAACATTCAAGAGTGTCCGAGTGATCTCCACTAGGAAAACGGATACCTCAAAAAAACAAAAAAGAGAGAAGAAGAAAAAAGAGAAAGAAGCGTGCATGATCAAGATAACAAAGAGGGGAGCACCCAGCCTTTGTCCAACCCACCCAAGAGCTATCAAGAGCAAAGCAATGCTCGGGAAAACAGCTAGAAGAAGAACACCATTTTCAGTAAAGAGAGAAGGCAACACAGTAAAAGGTATTCTTTTAAAGAGTAAATGTACAAGCACATGACCCCTTTCAAAGGAAGTCTATAGTGACCCGTTAGGGCAAAAACAAAATAAGCAAGTTCTCTACCAACCCTACAAGCTGGACAGAGACTCGCATCATACAAAGCCACTGTCCACTCAGGTTGAAGATTCGGAACCACCTCCTCCGACGTCACACCTATGGGGTCTCCTACACATGGGGGCCAGATGTCCACATTCATAGGAGTCTGATAACCCCATTTAGCGTCGAAACTGTGCTATTGCTCGACCCCAAAGCACTAGCAGATCGACCCATGACAAGGAATCCTTCAGGGTCTGAGACTCTGAAGCCAATGGAAAATGGATGCACCGTGCTCTCCCCCAACTTCCCCGGCCACTAACCGAAGCATACAATGTAGGTGAATCCCACGGGGGCTACCAGCATCCGCAGCAGTTGCCACCATCCGAGCACCGGACTCGTAGCTCCAACCCGAGAACATATCCCTGACACCCTTTGGGAATAAGACGTCAGCGTTCCGATTCGCTAGCAAGATGTCCACGAAAATATTTGCCTCCACCGAACTCTCCTTGGGGTCCAGTAGCTCTTCCACCCGAATACCCCTCAAAGCTGCAGAAGATCTCTTGCTGAGTCCCAGGCGACTCGGAGAATGATCTTTTCCAAACCCAATTATCCCCAACATTTTATCTCTCTCCTAATAAAATACTCCAATATAATCTCTCTCTTCCATAAAAAAATATAAAAAATTACAAAAATTATAAAAAATTACCTCTCTCTTCACCTTTTCACTAAACCCAATATCAACACGTATTCTCATACTCAACATTTTACAACACAAACACAAACTTAGTGGGGAGGGTAGATAGATGATCGACTCTCCTCGTACGCTTTGCCATTTTCAAGTTTCGAGGAAGAAGAAAGCAAACGAGGAGAATAGTATTAGCAAAGGCAAACTGAGTTAAAATTTTACACCTCTAACATTTTAATACAATAAAATATTATAATATAAAGCAAACCGCAGAAAAATGAGCACTTATATGAGCTATTGACACGATGTTGCTCTCCTGTCCCTTCATATGACGTAACGCAATTATAGCATAGAGGGTAAGCCGTGAGAGTTAAGTTATTGCCAGAAACGAACCAGCGCCAAACTCAAACCCGTTACAACGTGATTAAAAGAAGTTCAAGATAATGGGCTGGACAAGCCCGAGTACAAAAGGCCCCGAACTAAGCCCCATCTTCCCTTTACCATTAGAAAGTCCACGTCAGCAAAAAGTACATGTACAAATCAGCAAAGGGAAATAGCAATAAAATGAAAGCTATCCTAAGGTGAGTTTGTTTTGTAAAATTTTAGTATTGTTAAAATTTTAGGTATTGAGTTTAGTGAAAAAGTAAAAAGAGATAATTTTTTATATTTTTTATAATGAAAAGTAATAATTTAATAGGAGAGAGATATATTATATTGTAATATGTAATTGTGTTAAAACTTTAGATGGGGTAAAATTTTTGAACACAAACGCACCCCTAGTAAACATGCTCTATAGTCACCAGCCTCATTTCTCGGGACCCGACAAATATGGAACCGCACTAGCAATAGACGGCTCGCCGAGGGCCTCATCTGACAGCAGTTCCACATCCACCTCGGGGTGAGGGGTCCCTGGCTCACTCTCCGAAACTTTGCAAAAGTCCTCAGCCCGGAAGCCCGACAGATCAATCTGGGAATACTTTTCCTTCAACGCCTTGGATGCAGCCCCGAAGCCATCATAGAACCCGTAGGACCACTCTGATGCCAAAGATGCTTGTACGACTTGCAGATTATGTTCCAAGTCTCGCTGATAAACTTCCTGAATATTCAGGGCTGCCACCGCTGCAACTTTCTCCAGCTTGATTCTCTGTATCTCACCAGTCAGGCATAGCACCTCGGCCTCCGACTCAGACAGTTTGCTTTGATGCAACTCGGTCACCGTCCGGGCAGACTCCAACTGCGTTGTCAAATTTTCCTCCCGACCTAGAGCATCGACCATCTCCCCCAGCACACCCTCATGCATAATTCTCTTTGCCTGAGACAAACTCTCCAATTCAGCAACCTGAGTGTCCTTCAGGGACATCTCATCCCGCAATAACTCCACTTGACGACGTTCCTCTCCCAAATCCCAAACAAGCTTCTTACGATCGCCTTGGAGTCGAGACACCTCATCCTGAAGACTCTGCTTGAGGGAGTTATCCAATTTTGCCTGACCCTCTAGGCGCGCCACATGCGATTCCAAGTCGCCTATTCTCAGCCTTAAATCATTAACCTCCACCCTAGCAGCATTGATCACCTCTGCATGCCCCTCGGAAGAGCTGGCACAAGCCTGCAGACCTTTCAGCTCAGCTAATTCTGCTTGAAAGAGACCTATCATCCTATCCTTCTCCTCTCGGCGTAACCGCTCATTCCTCAACGCCAATGTCGCCTTTTGAAGTTCCCTCGACAGCGTCTTGATTGCTCCTGAACTCTCCAAGGATTGGAGAAGACTGACTCCCATCTGTGCGCACGATAAATTTAGGAAGGCATAAGGCACAATAGTTCCTGATCACCACAACAGGTCTAGGCAACTTACCTTCAGAAAATGTTGAGAAGCATCGAGCAACATCTCGCGGATGTCTTCAGGGTTCGAGCTCTCTACTAGTACTCCTGGCACTAAGTCACGTAGTCGCCCCACTGGGTCCAACATGTATTGTGCTAGGGGATCTAGAGCCCCTCTACCCCGACCGAAGCCTCTTGATGTTCGGAGGAGGAAGCCTGCTCTCCTCCCCTAGGGGGGAGAAGTTGATCTTCTTTCCCTGCTTGGAAAGACGATATGGCATTGGGCAAAACCACATCTTCACCCTCATCAATCAACCTTCTCCTCTTACTTCGTTGAAGCACGGTGCAGGGGGTATGGTCCGACCGTGGTAGAGCACTGCCCTTCACTTCCCCAGGAACCCGCACCTCATCACTACTTGAAGTATCAGGACTATCCTTCCCCTCGGTAATCGTCCTTGGCTCCCGGATGGAAATACCCCTGATCCCTACACTCGCCAAAGCACTACCCTCGAAGGCCACCAGGCCCTCGCCTTGACAAGGGTTGCACCGAGCCACGAGGTTTTTAGATTTCATTACTGGTGTTAGTCCAGCTCTTTTACCCCCTTTCGCCACAGCTAGCTTCCGTTTGACCTTGACTACTACTGTTAAAAAAAAATGTTAAAAGTACCCCTGCAAAGATCATACTGAAGCCTCTTCGAAGAAAAACAACCTCACCTGTCGACAAGCTGGGCTCGACACCCAAGGAAGAGAAGTGGCGTTGAATGTTTACTGGAGACAGCAGCTTACTAATGTCCCAAGGTTTATCCTTGAGGGCCCGGTGTACTCGGATTTCCTCTGCATCATCTAAATTCGGCTCCTCCCGAACTACTTATAGAGACCTACTATCAAGTTACCGGGGAAGGAAGGTACATGCAATAAGTGACAGAGGACTTACCTTGAGCCAACGGAACTCCCCATGTTCGGATCACTCGGATGGGGTTGGCTTCGCAAGGAGGATACTCCCAACCTTCGCCCGACACAAAGAAAAACTTGTGACGCCATCCCTTGTTATTGGAAGGAAGACCACTAAACAACGTCCGATTCCCCCTAGCTTGGAAGAAGAACATCCCCTCCTCGTACTTCACTATTTTGTAGCAGTACACGAACTCCCTCCAAGGTGAACAACACTCCCCAGGGAACAATTCTCTCCACAATATGATGAAGCCCAAAGCTAGCCTCCACCCATTGGGAGCCAATTGACTGGGCGATAAGGAAAAGGCATGTAGCAGCTCTCGAATCTCTCGAGGCAATGGAAACCGAGCGCCGGCATGCAATGCGTCGTCAAGAAACCCTATCTCACCCTCAGAAGGATTCAGAACACGCTCATTGCCTTTAGGCGCTCGCATCCTAATTGACGGAGGAACCGAATACCTAATTCTCAACTCTGCCAACGAAGAATTCGTGTGCTTTGAGGCATTTTTCATAGCTGGCAGTTCGTCCCCCGATTCGGAACCAGAAGAATGAACCATGGCACCGCTATTTTCTCTAGCGTCTAGACGACACCAATCAAGTACAAGGTACTGAAGTTAGTAAAGACAACTAGCATACTCTACGCTCAGCTTATTTGAAACTTCAAATCTCACCCGCTAAATACCCCCATGCTCTACTCGTTACTGGGCCAAACAATGACAAGAGGCTCATACCGATTTTTTTTTAATATATATATATACGTAAAAGAGGCTCAATATATATATACGTAAAAGAGGCTCCTAGCGACTCTTGCCCTATCGTGGTGAATTGGGGGTACTGATAGAGTGAGATATGGTCGGCCCAATAGTATAAACAGCCCAGGCCAAATGGCCTTCATGAACATTTCAGCAGCCCATTAAAAAGATCAGGCCTCGTCGGATTCCTCAATTATTTAGAGAATACACCGGGGTCCCACCTCTCCAACATTTTCGGATGATAGATAAGGTCTTCTACTTATCATGAGATGGATAAGGATAAAAGAAAATCTCCTCATGAGATGGGAGGTCAGCTCTCAGACTCCAGATAGGAGATGAAAGTCCTAACCACCCCGAGCAGTTCAATCTTAATGAGAATGTGCCTCTCTGGGGCCTATAAAAAACAAGGTACGCACCCCTAATTTGACATTCTGATTACTAGCCTTACTATTGTTATTCTCCCTCAGAAATCCCTGACTTAGGCATAGGAGGCTCACCTCCGGTGTCAACCCCTTACAGGACTTGCAAGGCGCCTAGATCAGTTGGGTGTTCTGTCACCTTTTTGGACTCATGACGAAGCAAAATACATAAAACGATCATTCACTACCATGGGCTCTTACTGTTTCTTTGCTCTTTTTTCCTGTTTTGGTTAAAATACAAAATCGAAGCCGAAACAAAGCAATAAATTCAACATAGCAAGAGAATATAATTGAAGTCAAACAGAAAAAAAGGAACAGAGAAGAAGTGTAGATTGGAGAAATTGCACTCTGAAGGCACATAATAATTTTTTTTTAAGGAAAAACATTACAAGAGAAAAAGAAATAACCTGTTCTTTTTGGAGAGCAGCTTGTTCTCGTTGATCTTGCGGCCACCGCCTTCGGTAGTATTGCTTGCACCTTCTTTCCACTTGTCCGGCACTATCACCTTCGATAGCTTCTTCTCACCTACACTCCCCACCAAACGAAAGAGTAAACGAATATTATAACACATATTTTGAACGTCTATAGGCTATGACAAAGTGCATACATGATTAGTGGAACATGAATCGCAAATGAAGGTCACAAAATGCATCGGATTTTCGCATACCATCGTCGTCCTCTGCGAGTTCCCTTTTCCCCTTTCACCCTCCTGTGTGGAAATCGGAGCCCTAATCAGAAACCTTTTGGGCCGATGTACGAAGAGCGTTCTGTTGTCTGTTTAAATCCGATGTCAGATACAATAGTCGAGGGGAAGCCCAAAACTGGTTTGCTGAATTACCCTCAAAATATTTATAAATTACCGTTTACAGCGTAGATCGAAACTCGAAAGGCGAGGACACGGTTCCTCATTCCAAGAACCGTGATTTTACAAGGGCAAGTTATCGCCGTTTATTTTGCCGGCAGATTTGGGATCTTCTTGATGACTGGCTGGAAGTGATTCACAATGTACTGCTGACTTTCTCGATTTTCTTTTGAACCAATAATGATACACATATGGTTCAAAACCACCTCGAATAAATGTTAGAAACATTTAAATTTATTGTCGGAATTTTATGAGATTTTAAAAAATTAAGTTTCTAAAATTATCAAATCATACATACTTTTAGGTCATACTTGCAAAATCATCCAGATTTTCCAAGAAATTGAAGAGGTGACATGTCATGCATCTTAACAATAAATAAAAATTATAATAAATTTTTATGATTTGATATTTATTTATTTATTTTTATGACTCTTGTTAATTTTATTTAATTTTTATTAAAGTTTAAGACAACATGAGACCACATATATTAAGTGTCAAATCATCAATTTTGTTAGAAATTTGAACGAGATAATATGGCAGGAGGAGTGATATTACAAACATGGTATAAACTTAGGCAGATTTGTCAATTTAAAAACTCCAATATATTTTTTAATTTTCAAAAAAAGTCAGCCAATGATTATCAAATTTCCCTAAATGTTAAATTATGAAACCTAACTTTGTTAGAAGCTGGACATTGATGTTATTGTATTTTGGATCCCGATTGAAGGGTAATTAATTCAAAGGGAGGAATACAATAAATATTAAACACACAGTTGGGTGTGTACATTGTTCGAGTTTTATAGTTAGTCTGTCAGATAAAAATGATATAATTTTTAGGGAAATTAACAGTTTAGTTTTTAGGTTTTTAGTACTTTTTCATTTTAGTTCTTCACTTTCAAACTTCAAATTTTTAGTCATTGAATTTTTTTTTTGACAAAAGCACTCATACGTCAGTCTGTCGTCCATATGCTTGACGGAGCTCTCTAACGAATGAGTGCTTTTGTCAACAAAAGAAAACTCAAGAACTAAAAATTTAAAGTTTGAAAGTGAATTACTAAAATGTTAATTTCTCGAATTTTTATGTTGTATCTCTCTAATTGGATGTATAATTATAATTAAAAAATTATCCTAAATCTCAACTCAGTAAGTGTGGATATTCCATATATAAAAAAAAATTAGGTGTTACAAGTTTAGTGCGGCCACACTCCATCTTAATACAAAAAAAATCTCATTTTTTTTAAAGCCAATATTTACATTTTTACAGTCTGATTGCTTTGCTGTTGGTCAACCGTCAAGCTAGAAAACCGTTGGCAACTCTAACTATCTGCTTATTGGAGTAAGAATAATAAGAAGATGTTTGAATTTATAACAAATAATTGAATAAATTTAATAGAAATCTAATGTTCAGATACAAATTACAATAATGGCATCAAAAGTACACATCTTAGATGTAATTAAAAATGCACTTTCAAAGTTTGAAAAAAAAAAACTAAAGGGCTCATCAATCCCATGGACTCAATGAACACTCCCCGGGCAACGTTGGGAACCGCTCGTAGTCCTTGCAATAATCGTAAACAAAAAGGTTTCTCTGCACCCATGCGTAGTCCGTTTTCTGAGAGTCCGAGAGATGCCAAGCATTGTATTGATCCCACCAATTGTCCGTCGTGGTTGATACGCAGGCGGGGTAAGGGTCTTCCCATTGGCAACCGTCGACGTTGAAGTCCGTGTAGGAGGATACGAACGGAGCCTTGGTCCAGTTCGTCTTCTCCAGCCCACCTCTCGTGGCCCAGTCGTCCGCGTTCCATATGCTAGAAAACAAGTTCTCGTTGGGGAAGAAATCATTTGCATTCCCGTCGTTCTTGTACACCCTCACGGGAACTGTATCCGCAAAAAACCTGTTTGCATATCACCGACAACCTTTTAAAAAAATCAAGTAGCTGAGTTTCTAACCAAGCACTTATGTTGTTAAGTTTGAGTGAGCTTGTATACTTGTCTGTGATTCATATATCTAGTGCAGAGAAGGGAGAGATCTCAGAGTAGCTCAGAAAGAGAAACTTACACAATCTGGTGGTTGTTCCAGAGGACGGAATAGGTGTGGAAGTCCTCAGTCGGATCGAACCAAAGCATGTGCCTCATCTCCCGGTTCCCAACCCCGTTCTTGTACACGTTGGTCTGAATTAGATAGGGCTGTCCAGTCCTATTCCCCAAGAACTCAAAATCTAATTCATCTCTTGTTGGCCCAGCTCCATTTTCCGTGCACATCTACACCATTGTTTTTACCACTGATTTTAGCCACCTTAATTTCTTAAGGTAAACAATGCTATAATACTAAAGAAGAACAAGAATAAGAATTCAACAAAGTGACAGATTTGATATTTCATATATAAAAGCTGCAGAAAAAGGTCGAGCCTTACATAGTAAGCTGTCACTACCCCGGCAGAGTCACCTCCGACCAACTTAAGCTTCATGCTAAACCACCCAAATCTGTATCTTTGCTTTGTCTGAAACCCACAACCTATTCACGATTGGAAAGTACAGTGAAATGTGATTGAATAACAGTGTGTATTCGAATTAACGGAAAGGAAATAGTTTACATTCAGTAACATTCTCATTCACTCACTGATCACTAATCACTAATCACTATCTCTCTTTAGCTAAGAAATCTTGGGTATTTGTTTACCTGTATTTTTGTCCAGTGCGAGAGACCAGATCTGCCATCAGCGGAAGTTGAAAAATGGTTCTCAGACCACATTATGTTGAAATTATCTTGAAAGGAGCCTGGAGAAACAGCTGCTTCAGATAAACAGTAAGAGGCAGCCATGAGAGCTGCAATGAAAAGAAGAGTGGGCATTGGAGAAACTCTTCTTTCCATTTTGGAGTGGAAGACTTTGGAGGAAGAGAAGGAGGCTTTCTCTGTCGGATCTCTAAGAAGGAGATGCGCATTAACTGAACTCATTTGTAAAAGGATCTTCTTTCACGTGATGAATGGAGCCGAAGATCCTTGTTTTCCTGTGGGGAAGAACGGAACTGATTGGTCTGTTTAATTATTTAGCCAAGATATATGTACAAATTTGCCCAATGCAAAGTCTAAACCATGCAAATATTACGTAACCCTGGAATATTAGGTTGCAAAAAGAGAAAATTGATAAAAAAAAAAAGTTGTTTTATATCTAATTTGGGTACAATTGTTAACATGGGTATGGGATTTACTTAAAAAGACTTATTTCCATCAAATTACAATATTCTTATGAGCTTACAGACGAGTAAACTTTGGTCTTTTTGGTCAACATTCTTTCATAAATTGCTCCAAAAACAGAAACACAAAAATCAAAACAATTCAAGATACGGAGGATCTTATTACCATCATTTCATTGCTTTTTTTTAATCACTAAAATATCGGATATCTGTATTTCATCACGGTGGATCAGAATACAGCGAAGTTGCTCTAGTGGGAATACCAGACCCTCCAAGGAGGCGGCGACCCAACGAGCATAGCCTACTTAAAGGCGTTACAAAGTGCACCAGCACTTGCCCAGAAACAAACCAACAGGAAAGAAAAAACAACAACAAAAACACAAAGAAAACTGCCAGCAGAGGCGACGGAGCCGGCTGGAGGAGCGGAGGAGCAACGCCGGACCGGTGCAGATCAGGCCTCCAGGAGACGCTGACGAGAGCCGGAGGGCGTGAGACCGCCAAAAACCACCAAACCAAGTCCAAACATGGGCAATCTAGGAATTGTGGTTACAGATGATGAGTGGAGAACAGAATATTAAATAAAACTGAAATTGAAAAAATATGGGGAGCTTGGACAGAAGAAGCCAGGCTGCCATCCAATGGGCATTGGCAGAATTAAAAAGTAGGGATGGGTTTCCATGTGTTGGGTCTACGAAGGCGAATGATTTTGATTGGTCATACAACACTGCGAAAGTTATTGGATTTACATGGTGTTTGTCTAAACTACAGTTTTAACAAAATTTTATCAAAATTTTAACATCCTTACTTTTTCATTCTCTCTCCTTACTTTTTCTCTAACTTTTTTTTTACTTTTTCACTTTTTTACTTACTTTTTCATTCTCTCTCTTACTTTTTCTCTAACTTTTTCACTTTTTCAATTCTCTCTCTTCAACCTTTTTACCAACTCCTAAAATTTTACTAAAATTTTAACCTAACAAACACCATCTAGGTTGTGTTTGTGTTGTAAAATGTTGGGTATGGGAATATGTGTTGGTATTGGGTTTAGTGAAAAGGTGAAGAGAGAGGTAATTTTTTATAGTTTTTGTAATTTTTTATATTTTTTTATGGGAGAGGGAGAGATTATATTTGAGTATTTTATTAGGAGAGAGATAAAATGTTGGAAATGTTGAGTTTTGCAAACACAGCCTTAACAACTGGATTTGGCGGTCCAGAAGGGCTACTGGCTGTTGGGGGGTAATTATGCTCTTGCAAAAGCACCTTAAACTTTGATTTAGTCAAAAATTATAAGAGAGGAATCAACATATTCTAATCTTTGGATGTTGATTGCTAAGAAAATTGCAGTATTACGATAAAATGGTAAATATTTAGATGATTAAAATTGTATTAATATGCGTGTAAAAATTAAAAAAGTTTAGTGTTTATAAAAAATAATAAAATATTATATTATAATACGTGTTTTTGTGATGCTTAAATTATAAATATAAAAATATGATATAGATCTTAAAAATTTGGTGTAAATGAACATGCATTATTTGTTACTTTGACATCTTACGAGTATTTGGCAGCAAGGACGGGGCAAAACCCAATTAAACAATAACTAGAAATAATTATTTTACCGGGGGAAGTGAACTTATATGCTTCGGCGACAGAGCCACGAGAATCCGCTTTCTTGGTAATAAAACATGACCAACATGCAATTACGGGTGCGTTTGCACCAAAAATTTCACAAAATATTTCACCAACTCACAATTAAATACTACAATATAATCTTTATCTCCCATAAAAAATATAAAAAATTACTTCTTTCTTCACTTTTTCACTAAAACCAATACCAACACTCTACGTTACCCGAGAAATTAAGGACGGGAAGGGATAATTATGCTGGAAATGAGAAACTGTCAATTATTGTCTTCCTAAACCCGGACTCTGCAAGTGGGTAAACTGCTGATACTACAGACCTCTTATTAATACCAAGTGAAAATGCAAGCAGATCGGCCTTAGTTTTATTAACCCGCTAGCTTGAGTTAAGGTCAGAGGATGGAACATTGACTTAAGCAGGTCCATGTGCGAGCTGAAATATTGGGATCGCAGAGCCTGCGCTAAGCAGCAGTTCCTCGACCAGTTTTGCGAGCAAAAGAGGATTGTTTTTTCCCATCTCTAAGCATTTTTGGCATCATTTGTCCGTCTGAATAGTAGCAAAAGAATTCACCTTATCATTGTCTCTTACCGGCAAATAGAGCAACCTCCAATTCTCAATGGACCCGCTAATTTAATGTACCCAATTTCTTGATTATTATAAAAGGGGGCTGAACGAAACAAAGACATGACAGTTTGGCCGAGTGGTCTAAGGCGCCAGATTTAGGCTCTGGTCCGAAAGGGCGTGGGTTCAAATCCCACAGCTGTCATTAAACATTTTTTTAAAACATTGCAATTATCACTAAAAATCTTATGGACCAGCGTATGCATTCTTTATAATATGTGTATATGGGAATCGTGCTGATTTCACTAAAATAATTTAACCTAAAAGTCTGTCTCTTCGAGGACTGTGTTGCTCATTTGCCTGGCCCACTAGGCTTTCTAGGGAGAAGATTGATCCAATGCTCATAGTTAAACATTGGGTCCACTACGGAAAATAATGGTTTTCTAATAATTGCAAGATTATCATACACAATCCCCACAAGGGCAGCAAAGAAAAACTATTGCGTACATCATACAAACGAAAGAGCAACAACAAGAAGTAATTTGAGAAGCATATGGGTGGGTCAACCAAGCATTAAAATGGAATGGGCCTAACTTACCCAAAAGGACATATCATTTGCCCGTATCTCAACGATGATGAGGTAGTCAAGTTGGGCAGTGGCTTGGCCCATGGCTCTGCATAGAAGATTTTTCCTCTGACCAACAGGAAAACTCGCTTTTCTCCACAGTTTTGATTGAGATCATAACCGACTCCAAGGTTTGTTTGGTTGTCTCCACAAAAGCGAAACTATCCGAGGAGATTCTAATATTTCAACTAGATATCCAGAAGATGCCGGCCTTCTCAACCGCTCAAATTCTATCTTCGTCGTTCACTACTCCAGAGATTTTTCGTTCAGATATTTTCATACCTCCCCATCGCCTTTCCAGCTTAGCCAAATTGTTAAATACCACTATCGCGCTTGTACGTCCCAGCCTTCACTCCATTTACCTCGGAAGAAACCGGCCTCGAAGCATATCAGGTATTTCAATGGCAACCATGGCCACTACCCTCACTTCTTCACTCTCTTCAAACCCAAAGGCATCTTTCTTTGACCACAAGTCCTCCTTCCATGGCATACCCATCGCTTCTCGCTTCTATTGAGAATTGTGTAGTCCCACGTTGTTTAGGCAATGTGGGCATGTGAGACTTTTGGGTTATAAATAACCCCCTTATGTAACATTTTAAATATGAGTGAGTTAACAAAATTAATCCAATTGAGTATTCCCATAATTGGATGTCTCACTTATCAAGTATAAAATTTTTTATATCTAACATGGTATCGGAGCAAAGTTTTCGGCTTTAATCTGGTTACCTCCTAGCAACTATCCGGCTCAGTACCGACAACCTCCCGACTCAGTATCGGGACAACCATCCGGCTCAGTACCGGCAATCTCCCGGCTCAGTACCGGAGACTTCCCGGCTCAGTACCGACAATTTTTGTTATTATTTTCCCTGTAATTATTTTTGTAACTTCAAACTCAAGGTTTGTCGGTTTGTCCGCCTTGAGTTTGCGGGGGAGTGTTGAGAATTGTGTAGTCTCACATTGCTTAGGCAATGTGGGCATGTGAGACTTTTGGATTATAAATAACACCCTTATGTAACATTTTAAATATGAGTGAGTTAACAAAATTAATCCAATTGAGTATTCCCATAATTGGATATCTCACTTATCAAGTATAAACTTTTTTATATCTAACAATTGCACACCCATCAAATCTACCACACAAAACTCCACAATTTCGATGTGCTTAACCACACCATACGACCTAAATTCTTTCAAATTTGAACCCATCAACGAATCCATCGTTTCTCGTGAAATGACTCGCCGATACATGATGGACTCGATTACTCACGCTGACACTGACGTTGTCGTCGTCGGGGCTGGCTCAGCTGGTCTCTCATGTGCTTATCAGCTCAGCAAAAACCCTTCAATCCGCATAGCCATAATTGAACAATCCGTTAGCCCTGGTGGTGGTGCATGGCTCGGTGGTTAGCTTTTCTCAGCCATGGTCGTGCGCAAACCCGGTCCTGGATGAGCTTGGCATCGAGTACGATGAGCAAGAACACTACGTCATGATCATGATCAAGCAGGCAACTTTGTTCACGTCCACAATCATGGGCAAGCTATTGGCCAGGCCTAACGTAAAGTTGTTCAACGCCATGGCCGCTGAGGATTTGATAATGAAGCGGGATAGAGTATCGGGTGTGGTGATGAACTGGGCTCTGGTTTCTATGAACCACGATACCCCAATCATGCATGGACCCGAACGTTATGGAGGCCAAGGTGGTGGTGAGCTCGTGTGGACACGATGGGCCATTTGGAGCCACTGGGGTCAAGAGGCTGAAGAGTATTGGAATGATTGAAAGCGTGCCCGGGATGAAGGCCCTTGACATGAACACTGCCAAAGATGCTATTGTTAGGCTCACAAGGGAGATTGTGCCTGGTATGATTGTCACTGGAATGGAAGTTGCAGAAATTGACGGTGCCCCCAGGATGGTAATTTTGGACCTCAATTTAACTCTGAACATATAGGAATCATAACTTTATGTCTATGATTTTTACTGTTCGATTGAGTTAATGACGTTTTACTAATCAATTGCTCATAAAATTTTCAGGGTCCAACATTCGGGGCGATGGTGATATCAGGGCAGAAGGCAGCTCACCTGCTCCAATGCAATCGATGGGACATACAGCGACATGGGAAGCATACAACTATAGCTTCTTCTTGCTGCTTCTGTGATTGGGTCCTAGAATTATTGGTAAATTTGGGCTCCGATAACAATGTTGGGTGGTCTTGGTCCTTCTTAACCCCAAAAGCTAGTTCAAGAAGTGAGACTTCCCTCACACTTATAAACTGACCATCAACCCCTCCACAATCAATATGGGACTAACCCCAACAAAGCATACAACCAAAGCTTGTTCTTGCTGCTGCTGAGACTGGAGAGATTGTGAATGTGTAAATTCAGTAGGAGGTGTCTTAATTTTAGTATTAGCAAAAACTATGGATGGAAATTATAGCCATTTTGGTAGAGATGTATATATATATATATATATAGATGATGGTGATCAAACTTCACTTTGATTTGTGTTGAAGTCCCGTAAGAGCATATATTTTGAAAGAAGCATTTTGGAAAAGTCCTTCAGGCTTTGCTTATTCTTCTTCAGCCTTCCAATCTTCTCTTTATGGCTTTCATTGTCCTTCTTCAAGCTTTCCATGTCCTCCTTTAAGATTTCAACGTTCTTCACGTCGACATTTAGACGTTCTTGCCTATCTCGCATGCATTTCAACACCCTCTTCCCATGTTCACACATCGGAGGATCAAACCAAGCAAAAAATCCACACTCGCGTTTGATCTTATAGTTCGGACAACTATAAAATCGACATCCAAAATTGTGCTCCGTGTATGACGTCTTCAAGTAAGTTGTGAAACCGCAGAAACATTGAGGGCCGCCAGAATTTGCCCCACTGTCTGTAACCCAAGAGCTCGAACCACTATTGGAAGTGGACATCACTTAATCTGATAGAACACAATCTCGAATCAGCAGCAGCACAACACACTTAATCTCAGTTTGGAAATAATGAAACAATTACTGATATAAGATGTTAGACCTATCTAAAGCACTTAATCTCATGTTGCAGACTACGAATAATTTTTCCAAACCAATCTGATTTTGATTTTAAGCTTCCCGTGTGGTCCCCCTCATTCACCTCAGATCCCACAAAAAAATGAAAAATCAAGACTCTATTCTATGGTCCCTCCTCACCCACTCAACAATATTCTCCATATGGTCCCCCTCACCTACTCACACTTATATCTAAGCTAAACGATCGGGATAATACAACAAGCCATTTCAGTGGTCCACTGACCCAACATAAAGCACCACACACCGAAAAATTCGCAAAAGTACTATAAGAAGAGCAATAGCATACCATTTGGGCGAAAAAAGTGTGCACAGCATACCTTCAGACGGAGATGAGTTCAACAGCAACAAAATGTGTCTTTTTTTGCTCTGGGAGATTCGCGAAACCACGAAGGCGTTCTTCAGACCGAGATCATTTCAGACAGCCTCTGATTTCAGACGCAGATGGGTTTGTCTTCGGTGGGAGTTGGGCGATTTTGACAAACGCTTGGTTAGGGCAGGGGGAAACAGCCGAAAATTCGTGGAAAGGCTTGACTTGTTCACAACGCACCGCATTTAGAAGACAAAATATGGCACGAGGGTATTCCCGTAAGTTCACGTGCTCTGTGGACGAAAAACGTGAGGTTTAACGCGAGATTACAGGGAAAATCCGAATTGCAACGTGCCACGTAATTCATGGGGCCCAGTTGCAACGATTTTTTATTCAGGGGGTAATTGAGAATTTCATACAAGTTCGTGGGGGGGGTTTTTTGTAATTAACCAAAAAAAAGTAAATATCTCCACACGTCCCGGGGTTTGATATTTTCCCAGTTTGGTCCTCAATGTTCACTTTTCTCTAAAACTATCTATGGGGTACCAGAACCGATGCACCGAAGTTTATATATTGTGCGTGCATAAGTATTACTCCGCCTGGCAAAAGCAGGAATCTTATTCCCGGAACTGAGAAATGAATCTTTATAACTTGGATTAGGAGAATCCACAACCGCTGTTGTTTTGAGACCTTCAAAGCCACACCTTTCACGCTCTCTCGTCTTGGAAGATACTTAATTAGAACTATTACTCACGTCTTTTGTAAATGGGTTTAGTTGAATGCCATAAGTATTAGAGGATGCATATGTGGACACAAAAGGAAGTTTTACCAGGTTATTTGGGGAATGTAGAAGTAGATGATTCTGTTGACTGGAGCACCTGCAAGCCATGGAATAATTAAGAGGAAAAAAAATGGTAGAGAGATGCTCTATCTCTATGGAGATTGTTTGGAGGCAAGGAATGGAATAAGGAATACATTCGATCTTGTCCCCTTCGGTAAGTTTGGTACTTATTCAGCACAAGCCCACACAATGTAAATAGATGTGGGAGGGCCCCAAAACTTTTTCCTTCTTCAACGGGCGTCAGACAGGCAATCCCGCAAAAAAAAAAAAAATATTATTATTATTTTTTTATTTAATGACGCGTGTCAATTTCTTTTTGTAAGTAGTTAGTCACGTTTATATTTTCATCCACTCATCCACTAAGTTAAATCTGTTTGAGATTGAAACTAAACCTCTAAAATAATTTTAAAGAAAATCGAAAACTGAAAACAAATCTGAAAAAAAGTCAAACCTTAAGAACTTACTAAGGGTGTGTTTGCACAAAAAATATCACAATATTTTTCACCAACTTACAATAAAATATTACAATATAATCTCTCTCTCCTATAAAAAATTACATTTCTCTTCATTTTTTCACTAAATCCAATACCAACACAAAACTCAATACCAAAAAGTTTTCAACACAAACACAACCTAAGATTTTTAACCCAAAAAAAAAAACTCACCCTAGCTCACCCTAGCTCATACTAAACAAATAATGACTATCTAAACGACATCGTCTACCGTAGCAGTATCGTCCCAAGTGGAATTTGACTATCACTCAAATTCAACAATCTCCAGTTAGAAGCAGAACAGACCCAATGTTTCGCAAAGCACGCCATGTCCCGAAACCACTCTCAACTTCAACAACAGCAACTTCTATCTCCTGGAGAATCCAAATCAAACAAAACCTGCTAGCCTCCCAAATCTCATCCATTCTCTTACAAAGGCACAACTGGGTCCCAATCCTCCAAAACCTCAATCTTTCCTCCAAACTAACGCCACCTCTCTTCCTCCAAATCCTACACAAAACCCGAATTAACCCTCAAATCGCTCTTAACTTTTTCAATTGGGCCAGAACAAGTCTTGGGTTTCAACCAGATCTCGAGTCCCACTGCCAAATCATACAACTCTCACTCCGGTCGGGTCTTGTCCACCCCGTGAAACCTCTCGTGGGTTCTCTGATTCAGAGCCACCCCGCATCTGTGCTTGTACAGTGTGTGATTCGAGTTTGTAGAGGTAGAGATTCTCAGTCTAATGTTTTAAGCTTTGTCCTCGAACGTTACATACAAAATGATTTGTTAATGGAGGGGTTAGGATTGTTCAGGGAAATGAGAGGTCATGGTTTCACCCCTTCAGTTCGTGCCTGCAGTGCACTGGTTGATGCTTTGCTGAAAGAAAATGAGACTAAACTGGCTTGGTGTTTCTGTGGTGGCGTAATTCGTAGTGGGGTGCCGCTGGATCGTTCTATGTGGTCACTGATTGGTCAGATTTTGTGTAAAAATGGGAAATTGGAGACAATTGTAAGATTGTTGGATGTGGGTATTTATAATTCTGTGATTTACAATCTTGTGATCGACTGGTATAGCAAAATTGGGGACTTAGGAACGGCAATCGATACATTGAATGGGATGTGTGACAGGAAAATTGAGGCGGGTTTTAGTACTTATGGCTCAGTTCTTGATGGGGCCTGTAAATATGGAGATGCTGAAGTCATCGAGGACATAATGAGCATAATGGTGGAGAAGCAGCTGCTTCCAAAGATTCTTTTTTCCGAGTATGATTTAGTTGTTCAGAAGCTTAGTGAATTGGGCAAGACATATGCCGCAGAGATGTTTTATAGGAGAGCTTGTGATGCAAATATTATGTTGCAGGATGTTACTTATGGCTGTTTGTTAAGAGCATTCTGTAAGGAAGGTAGACTAAAGGAAGCAATTTGGATATATCATTTGATCTCGGAAAGAGGTCTTACTGTTAATGATAGTAGTTATAATGCATTTGTAAATGTTCTTTGTAAGGAAGATCAGTTTGAGGAGGGATATGCATTGTTAAGGGATGCCGTAAGAAGAGGAAATAGTCTCTGTGCATTAGAATTGTGTAAATTGGTTGCATCGCAGTGCAGTGTCGGTAGATGGAGAGAAGCAGGGGAATTGTTGGATGTAATTCTTGAGAGAGGATTATTGCCGGATTCTCGGTGTTGTTGCTCATTGATGGAGCATTACTGCTTCAGCAAACGCATTGATTCAGCGATTGCATTGCACAACAAAATGGAGAGATGGAATATTGGTTTGGATGTTGCAACTTATAATGTACTTCTCAATGCCCTCTTCGTAGGAAAGAGGATTGAAGATGCGGTCAGGGTGTTTGATTACATGAGGAGACTGAATCTGGTGAGCACTGCAAGTTTTACTACAATGGTTCGTGGGCTTTGTCGCATAAAGGAACTCAAAAGAGCTATGAAAATTCACGACGAAATGTTGAAAATGGGGCTTAAACCTGATCAGCCAACATATAAGCGTTTGATATCTGGGTTTAAGTAAGCGGGGTTATGGTAGGGGTTTGCAATTAGTCTGGTTCATGACATGACTAGTGATTTGGGTTTTAACCATGACATGTAAAATTGGCCTGCAGATCTTGTTTTGATTCTTTTCCAGAGCTGGGAGACAGAAGCGTGTCAGTCGCAGGAAATAAAAATTGCACTACCAGTGATACAATTATTTGCTTTGCTCGGTGCTTCCTACTTGAATCCATCATAGTTGTTGCCTGTTGGAACAAATATGGGGGGCATGGTTATAAGTGCTTGATAAGAATACGGTTTCCTGAAAATGTTGCCTAATGGAAGCAACTAAAAACCACAGAGTTCAATGACCATATACGTGGTCGTCGATCAGAAAGCCATCTGGGGAACCTGAGGCTCAACTTGCCATACGACATACGACCTGTCGTATGGATGTAAGTAAATGACCTATGGTCCTTTGCAACCTAAGCAAGTAAAGCAACGCAGTACAGAACGGGGTTACTGGAGGACCGGAGGTCAACAAGACTTCCCCAACCCCAACAAAAGAAAGCAAAACCCTCTTAATCTCCGTCGCTGACCCAAAAACAAAAATGGCTCTCTCTGGCGAACTTCGCCGTCTCCTCCTGTTCATTGCCGTGTTTTACCTCGCCCTTTTCTCGGTCTCTGCAGATTCGGGCTCTGACCGGGTCGCGGAGCTCCTGGCACTCCAATCCCGAGCGAAATCGGGCGTGATCCACTTGGACGACCACGGGGTCTCTCGCTTCATCACCTCGGCCAAGACCCCGAGACCCTATTGGATCGTCGTCTTCTTTGACGCCACCCATCTCCATGACAAATCCGAGCTTCAGCTCAAGACCCTCCGCAACGAGTTCGCCCTCCTCGCCAACTCCTTTATAACCAACAACCAGGACTCAGATTCTGCTTCCCACGGCAAGCTCTTCTTCTGCGACATCGAATTCAAAGAGTCCCAGTCCAGCTTCCACCTCTTTGGCGTCAGTGCCCTCCCTCACATCCGTCTCATCGCCCCGAACCAGACCCCCAAAGTGTCCCATCAGATGGACCAGGGGGACTTCTCCAGGCTCGCCGAATCGATGTCCGATTTCATCGAATCGAAGGCCAAACTGGTTGTAGGCCCGATCCACCGGCCCCCTGCCCTTTCCAACAAGCAATTGTTGATAATATTCGTGGGGGTTTTGATTTGGATACCATTCGCTATAAAAAGGATCGTGAAGGGCGAGACGTTGCTCCACGATCCTAAACTCTGGCTGACTGGTTCAGTGTTCGTCTACTTCTTCAGTGTCTCCGGCGCGATGCACAACATAATCCGGAAAATGCCCATGTTCCTGTCTGACCGGAACGACCCGTCCCGGCTGATATTTTTCTACCAGGGCTCGGGGATGCAGCTTGGGGCGGAGGGGTTCGCGGTCGGGTTTTTGTACTCGATCGTGGGGCTGTTGCTGGCGTTTATGACGCACGTACTCGTGAAGGTCAGGAATGCGAACGTGCAGAGGGTGGTTATGATCATCGCCCTGTTCGTTTCGTTTTTGGCGGTCAAGAAAGTAATCCAGTTGGATAATTGGAAGACTGGTTATGGGATACACGGATTCTGGCCTTCTAGTTGGAAATGAGCTCTAGTAAAAGGTAACGCTTTGGGTTAGTAGTGAAAGCAGTTCAAGTTGGTCTTGGAATTTTATGTTTGAATGTACAACGTTTGTTGATGAACGAGATCATGTAGGTTGTTATCAGCGCTTAACTGAGGCTTAAAAATTCTTGGTTGGAGAACCATTTCTATATTTTGGATGTTGATTGCTGTCAATTTGTATTAATCTTGACTGTGTTTGCTTGGGAAGGATAAAATTGGCGAGCACTTGAGCAGGGAGTAGACCAATTAGCTAAATGCCATGTGGGTTAGATAGGCATATGGATTAGATAGGCTAGGGAAGTGTTCCCTTTTCTAAAATGGTAGTGTTTTGTTTTGATAAAGTTGTCACCTAATCCCGGTAGTAAGAGCGACACTTGGACTGTATGGTTTGGGTACACAGTTATGAGATCGATTCTTTCAAGATCAAATTGGTGACTCAAGTAGAAGGCCGTGGGTGGTGGGTTTAAGTCTCCGGAATTTGTCTGTATATTAGATGAGTACTACTCCGGATGCGCTCACCATACATAATTTCCCTCGTTATCCCTAAAAAAAAAGTTGTCACTGTGAGATCCTTTGGTTGCATCTTAAGTATGATCCCGTTGGTCAGAGATTAATAGTATGCCTGAAGCTAGGCATAATTACCTGTAGCAATAGCTACTAAATAACATTCATAGGTTATATTGCTACCTGCCATCGGCCATGACCTTCTTCATGAACAGCAGTGTTTTACCCTCTCTCTGATACCAGACTGCTTGTGCTGTTGGATTGTGTTCCGGTTGTCATAGACTAAATGGGATCCCTAGATTTTTCAGATAAATCACCCGACTATGTTTCTTGTCCAAATACACTATGAGGGATCTCGCAGTATTCTGCCTTTTGTTTTTTGACCTAGTTATTGGCCAAGATAGGTGCACATGATCTGTTATTCCATATAAGATTTTGTACAAATTCACTCACGTGGAATGCATCTTGTGAAACACGTTTCGAAAGCTGGTCAATTCATTCTTGAATTTGAACTTCAAGTAGAAGAGCTTATACAATTGATGTTGTTTATATTGACAGCAAAAACGTATAAAGATTAGTGCTTCTTTGCTTGATGTGAATGTCTTGTCATTGTTGCCAGTTGTGGATATGGAATTGTCAAAGAACTATCTTCTCTGGATTATGCACCTGTCCATTTTTAATACTGCCTCACATTTCATAGGTTGTATTTGGTTGATAACTCATTCCTAATGTTCATGTTTCAAACCCTGTCTAGCTAATCATGAGCCATAGCAATGAAAATAGTGTCACTGGAACAGTTCTACATGGTCATCAATGGATGGTTTCACAAAGCAATGGAGTGAATTTTTGTGGGATTCAATTGCAGGGGTTACCGATTACGGTGACACGCTTTCTATGGCCGTAAATGACGTTTCTCCTTATCGCTATCACTTTGTCACTTCACCCGCTTTTGCAATCTTGTTTTTGATTTTACAAGGATGAGGCTCCTCTATAGGCAATGGAAAGCGGAAGGAATAATATATTTTGTTGGCTCTCGTTTCTGTTGTTCCTAATGGAAAGTTACAGAATCTTAAATTCCTTTGATTTGTTGATGAGAGCGCAGGAAAGAAATAGTATGTCTATTCAAACCCAAAGGCCCTATATTTTTTGGATGAGAATAATGTTCTGATGGGTGTTTTGCGGATAAGGGAAAATTTTCATTGAACTGTCACATGCGTATCGAAAACATAATGAGGAGAAGCGACACTATTTATAAGAACTACTATAATTTAGAACAAAATCCATGACTTGCTTCTAAAGTTCTGAATAATGCAGATCCATTATCAGCTAATTTTAAAATGTTCCTTTCTACAAGTCTGCGAATCTTTTTTGAAAAGTTGGATTCCCCGAGCCTACAAATCAGATTTTGTGCACTAACCATGCTGGGTAAATGGTTGGCAGCCATTGACACCCTTCACCCATGCCTTGTCAAGGCAGATCATAGTAGCTTCCCCTTAGAAAGAAAGTCAGAAGAAAAGTATATATTCCATACTTGTAACTTTCGGCTAAAACTTGCAGAAGACACTCTTAAAACTTTAGGTAGTTTATGATTCTAAACTTTATTTATCTCCCCCTAGACCCCCTACTACTAACCAGAACTCCACCACTTCTCTTCTCTCAGCAGGTCTTTTATCCTTCGTGGCATTTGATTGGTAGAATTTACTAACCATCACAAAAGCTAGTGGAGGGGGAGGGAAGAAAAAAAAGAGTTAATTTGGACGGCTGAAAAGGGCTTTTGTAATGAGGTGGCCTCAACCTACTTCGAGTTGATTCTCAAAAGCTTTTTCTGTTTCAAAGCCTTTCTCTGCGTATAAACACAGCGGTGTCGATTCCTCCACCTTGATATTGTGGAATTACCATAGAACCCTTTTTCGTTGTAACCGCCTTTCACTTTGGGAAAAATGGGAGAGGGTACAGTAGTCAAATCTATTGCTGATCAAGGAGTCAAGTTCTGTGACATCTTTCCCTTTTTGTGCCTTAGCCCACATGTTATGCATTTGATGCCATTTTCACACCCCTTATATTTCGTGCTCTTGGGTTAGGTGGGAGGGAAGTAGAATACTCGATACAGAGAGAGAGAGAGAGAGAGAGGGGGAAGGAGGAGAGAATGGAAGAACATGTTGAGATGGTGGGCAGAACATTTGTGGATCATTATTACCATCTGTTTGACAACGATAGAGCTTCTATGTCTTCTCTCTACCAGCCAACCTCCATGCTGACATTCGAGGGCCAGAAGATACTTGGGGTCGATGATATATCTTCTAAGCTCAACCAGCTGCCATTTGGTCAATGCCAACATCTGATTAGTACCATTGATGCACAGCCCTCGGCCTGCACTTTGGGGATTGTGGTCTTCGTCAGTGGCAGCCTCCAGTTGCCTGGAGAGGAACACCATCTAAGATTTAGTCAGGTCATTTCTACCTCTCTCAAACACACACACACAAACACATTGGCACGCAGCCTCTATGAAATCCTTCGAACCCTCTTCTTTCCTTTCTGGTATAGAAAAAGAAAAAAAATCATGGTAACTTTGTTGAGGATAATATTTAACCAGGACAAAAGTGTTTTTTTTTTTCTCGGTACTATGTGATGGTCAGGTGGTGTTTAATAGGAACTGACTCAACTTTGAAAAATGCTATAATCCTGCAGATGTTCCACTTGATTCCCACGGCAGAAGGAAGCTTCTTTGTACAGAATGACATATTTCGGCTCAACTACGGTTAATGTATTGTCGTTCGAGGCCTAGTGTGGCAACCGATGGAATTCACATGATCATTGCTGTTGTATTGAGGGAGTTCACAATCCTCCATTTGGTTTGATTTTTAGAGCTATCTGTGTCGTTGTTTTCAGTACTCTTCCTTACACCTGATCATCAATTAACACTTGCTCCTCACGCTCGAACCCAATGGTACCAAGCCTGCATTCGTGTGTAAAGGTAGAATTGAAATCCAACTGCGACACGCATCTAACACATGTGAAAGATTCTCGAGAATTTTGAATACATGCCATGGGACGAAATCTCTTAAAATCTCAACTCTTGTCCTCAAATTCAACATGGAATTTCGTCACACATCAACATATATAACTTTTTGTAATTATAAGATATAATCTGCTCATGTTCATTGTCAACCGTATATCTTTCTTCTTATATGTTAAGGGATGCTTTTGGGCTGAGACTAGGAGAGGCAACTTCTTGGTCCCTCCTTGCTCAACTAGGCTAGGCCTTTATTTTTTTCTAAGCAAATAAGTTTAAAGAAATCCAAGGTTTAAATACATCACGGGTGTTCAAAGTACCCATTAGAAGCCACCATAAGCGGTGGTAAATCATTCGGGAAAAAAAAACTCTAGGCTAGTGCAACGGGCTTATAGCGAACGGTACCCCACTTAAGTCGTTGGTCTGATTTTAAGAAGAATCGAATTCAGGACCGTGTGCGGTCTAACCATCAAGTTATGAAATAAGTTAAAAGAAGAAAATATTAAGATAATCAAAAGAAAGAACACTAATTGAGAAAAGATGGCGGGGGATAATGGATATTAGACAAAGGTCACTCCAAAAGACCAATGGCTTACCGTAATATGGGGGGTTTTGTAATCAGATTTCTGCATTTTTTGTTTTGTGGATCTTAGAATGCATACGCACTTTTGGCCGTGGCGGATCCAGGATCCAATTTGAAGGGGGTCGAATACATAAGGAGAAATGACAAAAAAAAAATTCCAACGTAATCTAAAAAATGTCTTAGAGTTAAAATATTGAAAATTAAGGATTAAAAAGCTTTAAAAATTTTAAAATATAAGTACGTACTATTTGCTAAGATTGAAAGTGGCAATTAGATCTTACTAATTTGCATCTTATATATATATATATATATATATATATATATATATATCAGAAAATGATAGTTTGAGCAGCAGGAACTCCACAGAAATTCAAGGGCATGAAAAATCCTAAACAAACAAAAACCAGCTAAATAATTTATTCGGGATCCAAAAATATGAGTGAGTTTCTATTTATTTTCAAAAAAATTAGAAATTTTTAGGTAGAAACCTCTATAACCCTAAGATATCCAAATCAATTCAATCTCATCCTCCAACAATTTCACAACTCACAAAATTTCAAACCGTAAAGCATTTTTAGGATACTAAATAAATGAATTTTTCTACTGAATTGTAGGAGAAAATCTTGGATAGAGGGACATACTAGGGGTCAAAGGTCCAACAATTTTCAAGTGTAAAATCTCGAGTATCCTACAAATATTGAAACCGTCAAAAATCTAAATAATGAGATTGAGAGAGAGCTGAGAGTCAAGGGGGATATACACTAGAATTTTCAGTATCAAGTACTACAAAATTAGTATGGACAAAAATAACTGAGAAGTATTGCATTATAATTTCTATAATAGTATGGAGAATTTGCTGTTAACTATAAATTGCCCAAATTGTTCAATAAATTGCCAGTGTCCTATAGGCTACCAGGGGATTTACCATCATTAGTATTCAATTGCAAATACATTAATTAGGTTTGATAAAAGCACTAGTTGTCTCACAATGTTCAGTTAAGATGCAAATATCAAATTGTCAAATCTTTCACTCCAAAGAAAATATACTTTAAAAACTAAAAGAAAGAAGTAATAAAGATGCAACATGTATAACTAAGATACACGTATACTCATTTCCAGGAAAAACAAAACCCAAAAGACTTGATTTCTCTATCACTAGGTGGTCCAGGTCCACATAAAAGGAGGTCCGCATTTGCCAAGTAAAAATAATCTAACGATTTCTCTGGCACCTTTAACCGGCCAAGGCTACTGAAAGTATAGGCAATCAATACACACTTAAAACCAGGCCCTGCAAGCTTAAAACTAGGGTTGGCCTGGGCCTATGGGGATCGAGCTCCCATAGGCCCATATCAACTTATAATAAAAAATAAAATAATTTTTTTTACATATAATAATTTTTTTTGGCAGATCCAATGGGGGGCGGCCGCCCTGGGCCGCACCCCCTGGATCCGCCTGTGACTTTTGGTGTTCTTTCAGCGACCGCCATGATGGTTATTGTGCAGAAATGAGTAGAGTTCCCACTCAGGTCACAAAGAGGAGAAAACGTACGTCACTACACTGAGACCATGTTTTACTGAGCCTGACGAAGACTCTTCTTACCACCAACTCTTGAAGTCTCAAGAAACTTTACTTCAATTTACCCATGTCACGTAAGCAGTAACTCGATGGTTATCATAATCAACCAACTATGGTGACTTTAATGGATGGTATCTTTTGTTTATGGCCCTCCGGATTGGAATAATAAAGATGATTTCTGGTATACTTTGTCTCATTTGGGTAGGGAGTTTGGTGGCCCATGGATTTGCTTTGGTGACTTTAATGTCGTAGTAAAACAGTGTGATAAGTATGGGGGCAGACCTGTGGGTAATGCAAATGCATATGCTATGAATCAGTTTATTACACAAAGCGGCATAATTGATTTGAGATTTGTAGGGAACCGGTATACGTGGTGTAATGGGCAGCAAGTGCATGCTTTTTTTTTAGGAACGACTCGATCGGGGCATTGCGAATGGTGAATGGACCAGCTTATTTTCTTATGCAGTAATTCGACATTTACCAAGGATTGCCTCGGATCATGCACCGTTATTACTGAATACACGTGGAGATTTGTTTTCTGGTCCTAAGCCGTTCAGATTTAAAGGCTTTTGGGCTACTGACGCCTGTAGCTTCCCGGTCATCGGACAAGCTTGGCAGTGTAATTCGAATGGGTCTCCCGCCTACACTTTGTGCCACCGTCTTAAGGCCACTAAGGAGACCTTAAGAAAGTGGAACATAGAGGTATTTGGGCATATCCAATCAAATATTAAATCCCTCCAGGATGAATTGGACCGTATTCAATCTCATGCAGATTATGATAAACTTCATCATGTGGAGCGTGAATTGCATGCTAAATTGGTGAAGGCGCAGAAACATGAAGAAACCTTGTGGAATACTAAGTCCCGGGTTACTTGGCTTTTGACTCCCGATTTGGACACAAGATTTTTCCATCTATCTACTATTGTTCGCCGTCGTCGCAATAGTATTGAAGCTTTGAAGGATGATATGGGAAGATGGTGTCATAAGAGGGAGGATCTTGGAGGACTTCTGGAGAACCATTTTAAAATGTTGTTTGCACGCAACAATACCCAATACCCCCGAGGGTTACAAGGACTGATACCCGGTACCATTGAAGAGCTGATAATGACATGTTGTGTCAAATTCTTGAGAAAACTGAGATTTGGGCAGCGGTGAGAAGCATTGGGGCGCGACTAAAGGATGTGGTGACTATGGTTCGTAATTTTTTCATGAAAGGCTATATGCTACGACAACTAAATCACTCAAACATTGTGTTAATTCCAAAGGTAGTGAATCCATCGGTTGTGACTCAATTTCGTCCCATAATCCTTTGCAACGTGACTTACAAAATTATCTATAAGATTATGGCTGGCCGGTTAAGAAGTATCCTTCCCAAGATTATTTCTGGAAGTCAGAATGCGTTTGTGCCAAATCCAAGAAAATATTATTCTTGTACCTGAGCTAATGCATATGCTTAAAAGAAAACGAGGGAGAGGGGGTCTACTAGCTGCAAAGATTGATATGGAGAAGGTGTATGACAAGGTAGATTGAGGGTTTTTGGATGAAGCTCTGCGATGTTTTGGGTTTTCAGCTCGGTGGCGTCAATTGGTATCTCAATGCATCTCGACCACCTCATTTTCTATTTTGCTGAATGGTTCTCCATATGGGTGGTTTAAGCCAGGGCGAGGCCTTCGACAAGGGGACCCTATTTCCCCTTTCTTTTTGTTATTGTTATGGAGTTATTATCCCGAATTTTACGGAAGGAGGAGGCTAATTTGTTACATGGTATCACTATTGCTCGGGGTGCACCCCCGATTTCTCACATTTTATTTGCCGATGATCTTATGTTTTTTTGTAGGGCGAATCGGAGTGAAGTATCGAAGTTGAAGGCTTCCCTTCACACCTTCGCTAGGTGGTTGGGTCAGTCCATAAACTACCAGAAGTCTTACCTCCACTTCGGTAGAAATATGACGCATGAAGACAAAAATTTAATCACTGCCCAGCTGTGCCTATATTAGGAACAACCTGGCCGCAAATACCTTGGGCTTCCTCTCTGTATACCGCGGTCTCGCAGGAAAGCTTGTAAAGACCTTCAAGATAAAGTAGCAAAGCGGGTGGCGGGATGGAAAGTTCGAGCTCTCTCTCAGGCCGAGGCAAACTGTTCTTATTCAAGCCTTTGCTTCTGCTATGCCATGATACTTTATGACAGTGTTTTTACTCCCTAAAGAAGTGTTGGGCGACATTGATAGAGTTTTTAAAAAAATTTGTGGGGGTTTAAGGATGATAATCAACGTCATTACCACCCTAAGGCGTGGAGTGCTATTTGTGTACCGAAGGAATTGAAAGGGCTTGGTTTGCGGAGGATGGACGATATCAATAATGCACTGCTCCCCAAATTGGGATAGAAGTTCCTCACTGATAAAAATGTCCTTTGGGTTAAGGCTTTAAATGCGAAATATTGTCGACGTGCTGATTTTTTAACTTTATCGGGTCATGGGAGCCACTCTTGGACCTGGAGTAGTTTGCTTCATATTCGAGATATTATCTCTACAGGTTTATGTTGCCAGATTTGTGATGAAGGTCAGCTTAACATTTGGTGTACGTCATGGGTCTCGGGTATTGAACATTTTAAACCCAAGCTAAGGATGGGTATTCTGGTGGACAGAGCTATTAATTATGTTCAAGATTTGATGCTTCCGGATTCTCTTGTTTGGGATGTCCAGTTGATACGTAGTATTTTCGAGCCCTTCTCTGTTGCTGCTATACTTGTTATTTCTTTGCCTTCGCAACCTGGGGTGGATTGTCCTAAGTGGGTTCGGGACCAATTTGGTGTCCTTTCCACTAAGGCGGCTTATAAGTTTATAATTCAATCTCGGGCAGTGTCTTCAGGTGGACTTTCGACTGCTGAGTGGAAAAGTCTTTGAAAAATCAAGATCTAACATCGCCTTAATTTGATGTTGTGGAAGGTGGCGGCAGAGGCTTTACCTTTGCTGGGAAATCTTAATATGGGGACATCAAATGGACCGAGTTGGTTCTATCCTATGTGCGGATTGGCTGAGGAGTAAATTTCTCTGAGAACAGGTAGTAAATTTCTGGACTTAAGGTTCTGTCAGACTTAAGGTTCTGTCCAACTTTTTATGGACTGTACATGTAGTAAATTTCTCTGGCACAATGGACCATGGTCGATGGTTACAACTTGCTATGCTAGGCTTCCAACTGCAGATTGGATGCATTTTATTTTGAATAGGCGTAACTTGGGGTGCGCGGAACCAGGTGGCTCATGGAAAGCATACTCCTACTCCTAATCAGCTTATGAGTGATGTGTCCAGACGTTTTGCTAAACATAAAATGGCCTGGTCCTCTCTTATGACTGGAATTGCAGAAAGTTGGATACCTCCAGACCCAGGAAAGATTAAAGTTAATTATGATGTAGTTGTGTCTGAAGGGAATTTCTATATGGCGGTGGTATGCCGAAATCATTTGAGCAACATAATCAATGCACAAACTGGTATCATGTCTAGCAGGGAACCTCTTAAAGGAGAAGCACGGGCAGCACATTTGGCTTGTCAAGTTGCTGCAGAATTTCATGACCAGATGGTGTTGTTGGAAGGGGACTGCTTGCAGCTTATTAATCAGGTGGACGGTGGTGTAGGTGAACCGGAGTGGAGTATTTTGGGCGATGTTAATACAATATGCAGGTTGCTACAGGAGCATGAGAAGTGGAGATTTGGATGGATTCATAGGGAGACCAATTTTGCAGCCTATAACCTGGCCAAATGGTGTATCAACAACGCTCAGTTTGGGGAAATTTGTCTGTCGAATTTACTGTCGGACGTTGCTGTTTGTGATCATGCAGATACCTTGAGTCTGCCTCCATAGTGTCTTTTGGTTGTTTGCTTATAAAAAAACCAACTACACAGATCGCATTTAGAAAGTGGATGGATTGGGTACACAAATGGGTAAAAGAACATTAGTGATTCCTTCTTAACCCCAAAAGTTAGGTCAAGAGGTGAGGTTTTCCCTCACACTTATAAACTGACCATCAACCCCTTCCACAGCCGATGTGGGACTAACTCCAACAATCTCCCCCTCATACATTGGGCCCTGGGTTGGGTGGAGACCACCCGTTTCTCCCATGGACTATTGGATCCGAGACTTGTTGGTAAACATGATCTCTGATACCAGTGTTGGGTGGTCTTGGGCCTTCTCAATCCCAAAAGCTAGCTTAAGAGGTGAGACTTTCCCTTACACTTATAAACTGATCATCAACTCATTCCACAATCGATGTGAGACTAATCTCAACAATTCATTCATGATAAGGTCTTCCGGATAAGTTGCTTTATTCACTAAACATCTTTAAAGTGTCCTTTCGATAAAGCCAATTTAATTCGTCAACTTGTTGAACGGAGACAAAGCCATAAAGAAGAGGATTAGTCACCAAACGCAGCGAATGGGGAATGGACAAACAGGGGGAAATTTTTGATATTGAAAAGAATATGCGGATCCAAGATATCTATGTCATTGATTGATGTAAATCCCCCACAATTAAGATGTAGAGTTCAATGTTTCTTATTCTATATTATCAAGATCCATTTGCTTTATTGTAATAAAAGGAATTGAGATAAAACTCTGCTTTATTTTACTTTTTAAGGGCCATAGCAAACAAGCTCAGAGGAGAAAACTTGCAATACTAAGACTATTGGCATGGCAACCTACCAACCTTTACTGGAAACCCCTAAAACTTCTCAGTGCAGGACTCTATACCTATTTCTCTCTCTAGCTGCCATTATAAGCTCATCTGCACTTGTTGGTACCCATCTCCTAAAATCCAAATCCTTTATTCCCCTCCTACAGCGGCAAATCTGTGATCAAGCCCAGAACCGGACATCAAGCTTGACCACGGTCTCAGAAATGGTCCGGCACACAAATACGGTTCTGCAAATGAACGACGTCCATCTACTTCAAGTGTTCTTAAGAAGATCCACATACGAAATACAAAAAGCCATAAGAACAGCCAAAGAAGCCAACTACATGATTGATGATGCTAGAGAACAAGCGACTTTGCTTGATTGTGTGCAGCTGATGGAGTTGTCCAGGGACAGGATCTCGGACTCTATAGTGGCTCTAAAAGATGCGACTAACAGATCTCGTGAAGATGCTCGTGCATGGCTAAGTAGTGTACTCACCGGCAAAAGTTATTGTGTGAGTGGAGAGTATGTGTGAGTACACGGCTGAGATTAGATTGTGTGAAATCTAATGGCTGAAACAATGTCACGTCAATTAATGAACCCGACCCTCGAACGCACCAGTGAACCCGACCCGATTTCATTAAATGATATGACATTGTTTCAGCCATTAGATTTCTATTGTTTTAATTTCAGTCGTGTACTCACACACTCTCCACTCACACAATAACCGGTATCTGTACTCACCAACCATGTCACATGCTTGGATGGACTAGAGGGGTTAGCGCGTACCTCGATGGAGCTTGGGCTCAAGGACTTGATCACAAGAGCCAGAACCTCCCTGGCCATGCTTGTAGCAGTTTCTCCCTTGAAGACCGAAGTGATTGACCCATTAAACGGGGAATTGCCCTCATGGGTAAGGAGTAGAGACTGAAGGCTTTTAGAAGCTCTGCCCAAGGAAATCAAGGCCAATGTTGTGGTGGCTAAGGATGAGAGTGGGAACTACAAGACTGTGAAATAAGCAGTGGCATCTGTACCAAATAATGGCAAGACTAGGTATTATTTATGTGAAGAAGGGCTCGTATGTAGAAAATGTTGAGGTGGGGAAGAGAAAAGAATGCCATAATAGTTGGTGATGGCATGAATTCAACGCTTATCACCGGAAGCTTGAATGTCATTGATGGATCCACTACTTTAAATTCTGCTACTCTAGGTAAAGATCTTTCTCTTCAATAACTTGATTTATGTTATTATTACTGTCACTTTCTTTCTTTCCTTCTTCTTTTAAGAGAATATATTTTTCACCCTCAAAGTTTAGATGCACTCATGTTTTGCACCCACTTTTATTTTTGTGATATTAAGCCCATGAAGTTTTGATTCTCGTCGATTTGCAGCCACCATCCAAATTGACCATCAAAACGGACGGAAAATGATTGTGTGGCTCTCATGCATGTGATGTCCACAATCAATTTGCATTCTCTGTCTAATTTTATGTCTGTCTTGATGGCTAATTTGGATGGAATGTGCAAATCAACGAGAATCATAATTTTAAAAGCTTAATGTCGTGAAAATAAAAGATAAGATGCAAAGTGTCGGTACTTCAAATCTAAAGGTGCAAAATGTATTTTTTTCCATTTTGATTATTATTGAGCTCTTAGAAATTAAAAGCTCTAGAGTTTTTTATTTTTTTTTTAGGAAAAAGAAATCTAAGATGTTTTATAGAAGAATAGTTGCAGGACAAGGTCATTTGCTGTTTGTCTAACTCAATAGATAAAACTTAATTAATAGGACTTGTCCATACGCTCAATGCCAAATGAAACATTTCTAATTACTGATTGTTGAAATTAATTAGTACCCTTCGATAAGCTGTATCTAAAAAAGGAAAAGAAAATCAAACGATCAAAGGCGTAAAATTCAAGCCCATCCATAACTAGAATGGGCTCACCCCTTGGTCCAAGAAAGTTGCTTGCTAACAATACCCTTTTGTGATCCACCAATATTGCAGCTGCAGTTGGCGACGGATTCATTGCCCAAGACATATGGTTCCAAAACACAGCTGGGCCGCAAAAGCACCAAGCGGTGGCTCTTGGTGTCGGGGCCGACCAATCGGTCATAAACCGCTGCCGCATTGGCGCTTATCAGGACACTCTCTATGCCCACTCCAACCGGCAATTCTACCGAGACTCCTACGTCACCGGAACAGTAGCCCGAAAGCCCATGAGTGGACAAACCAACATAGTAACAGCCCAAGATCGAACTGACCCAAACCAAGCCACTGGGACCTCCATCCAAAACTGCAACATAATAGCAAGCCCTGACCTTGAGCCCGTAAAGGCCTCGGTCCAATCATATTTGGGCCGTCCGTGGAAGGAGTATTCAAGAGAGCATCATACTCAGATGGACTTGTATTCTTTTAGACCCTTAACTTAGATAGATGGACTTTTTATATATACACAGATCAACTTATCTTTTAGAGCCCTTTGTATCTTAGATATATAGATGGACCTTTATATATAGGTGGACTTTTATGTCTTTAGGCTTTTAGCTTCCCCACCTAATTCAATATGACTCCCTCCTGTTTACAACAAGTTCCAGCAAATAATTGAAAATGACACATTTGTTTGTTTCACAACACTTGTTTAAGTTTTGACAACTGATATCAGTGTCCGCTTTTCACTAATCATGATCCCAAACCAATCCAATCCGCATTGACTATCGCCATTCCAATTTCTCCATTAATTTGTTTGTTTCTTTCCTCAAATATGCTGTCTCGTGATGTTGAACTTGATCAATATAATAAATATTAAAAGTGCCAGCTAATTATTCCCTAACTGTACCATTGAATCCAGTTCTGTACTTCATAATTGAGAGCAACTTGAGGACATGTCAAGATCCACATTGGTAATAAAACTAAGAGAATGTCTTAGGGTGGCCGGCACATATTTCCATATTAAGTAACCAGGAAACTTCGGGGCTGTTTCTCAGAAGGAAACCAGCTGAACCAAACGTGCCCCCAACCCTCAGAAAACCCCTCTGAACAGATTATCACAGCCATCTTAGCATTTTATGGGATCTGTTCAGAAACGTATACGAAATCACTGTAACATTAGATTTTATAGGACCATATGCACGCAATCCTCTCAGAATATCACGCATCGGGAAAATTCTTAATCAAACAAAGGGCATATATACGTGGGGACAGATCGAAGTTTTATGTTGTTATTATAAAATGCACAATTGCATAAAACTATTCAAAATAGAAGTAAAGTAATTATGTTATCCATTTGGATGGCACGCGAGAAGAATAAAGAAAATGCCTTGACAGTTATGAAGATACTGATCTCCGACTCAATCCAATTAACAGAATATTGTTTCTTTTTTTTGGCGTTCAAGCAAATATTATGAACCAGTACTCCATTTATACTCCGTTGTAATTAATTATAAAGAAATGGAGAAAGAGAACTTTAATTGGGTATTGAAAAGAGCTTTCAGAATTCTGGCAATCAACTGGCAAACGAGTAAATTAATTAGTAATTGCTAATCAGTCAACCATGTCAAGGAGCGGGCAGCGGTTTTCTATCTTCTGCTATCCACGAAGTCTATTTATTACTGGAATTACGATATACTGGCACAAAGGTTGGATCAGTAAGATTTTTGTATAATTTGTTTAAAGGCAAAATTCACCCTGTTGTTTTAAGGCAACTTCAGTGGTGCCTGATCCCCAGCTGCATGACATGAAATTGGGGATCGTAGAGAAAATGGGGAGCCCAATCCATTCGAACCAAAGGTAATTTGGTCCTCACCCGATGTCCGGGACCATCTTTCTGATCAGTTCCATAAGCCAGAGGTCTTGTAGAACGTGCACATATGTTGCTACTACTTTTTATCTCTCAATATTAAGGGCAACTAGACGTTTGGTTCTTACTGTTGTCTCCCGTAAGAAAATTCCAAATGTTACAAAAAGGAACTTTATCATGGAATAATCAAACAGGACGCTCCCGGCTCCACTTGTCTTGTCGGACAGCCTATAATCATATTTCAGAAGTCTCCTGCGTTCTTTTAGCTAGGTACGACCTTAACGAGAGAAATAACTTCTAAAGCCGGCCGGCTGCTGGCTCTTCCCTGTTCAACCACGACAAGACAGTCCCTAGATAAATGACCTCATGAACCCCTTTAACCAAAATAAAGATTAAAGGGAGCCCCATTCTAAATATTCTTTTTTTTTTCTAAATGCCCCATTCTAAATATTCGTTTGCAGTTTACTCTTTCTTTTATTCTTTCCAAATAGAATATAAAAAAGTCTATATTTTAGGAGGCTAATCAATAACCACGCAATTTATTATTATGTCCCACTCTCTTCCTTGTCCCGTCTTTCAAAACCTTCTCTCGCCCTTCATTTTGGATGTTTTCATGGCTGCCCACCTTCTCTTTTCTTCCTCTTAGGCCCTTCTATTCGTCTCAATTTCCGGGCCCTCTCCATCAGCATTCCCTCACCGTCATATCTCAGTTTCGATGAGACGTCCCATCACGCCCGTTTCTTCCACTCCTCATTCTTGGCTTATGGGCAGATGAATGCCGCAAGCCCTCCTGATCCCAAAGGGATTCTTTGTGATATGTGTTGTAATTCGTCCATCAAAATTCGTTGTTGAAGGACGAACTCTGAAGGCCTGCAACAGTTGTTGGAAGAGGAGGAGAAGTCGCTTGCTTTTTGTATCTCCTGCTCTTAAGGTACTATACTCCATTATCTTTATCTCTCTTTGGGTTTGGTTAAATCCGCTAGATTAATTATCCAATAACGAAAAATGTGTGAGTTCACATGTACTCCAGATAATTTATTTCTCAGAAACGCTTCATATTGCTGTTTGAATCTACTGTTGATACCAATCTTCCTCCACAGGAAAAAGAATGTTCCCAAATCACATGCAATAAACTTCTTTGATACTCTACCTTCCTGTCTGAATGGAAAATTATTAAAATATAAAAAATCCCAGCTAACTAAATCGACTTTCAGGTACGCAGAAGAAGCATCTCTCCACGCTTAATTGGTGTTTACTTCCCCAGTATTCTGTCATTACTTAAAAGCGTCTGTCGCATTTGTCTTGCTCCTACCATGTCCGCCAAGATGAAAGGAATCTACAAAAGTTTCAAATACATCTCCCAAATTTTTGGTAATGCCTCCTTCTCCACACACGTATATATCTATCTATGTGCATCTGATCTATGATTGATATTTTATGAATGCCTCTTTGTTTTCGCCTTGAATATATATTTGATGGATCTTGATTTTGGGGGCTAAAATGGAAAATCGACTTGATGTAGTCGTCAAGGAGCAGCGTGAGATAGAAATTGGGTACCCGACAGATGTTAAGCATGTGGCACACATAGGGCTGGATGGCCCATCTGGCAGTGCACCTAGTTGGGTACGCAGTCCACATATTACTCCTTTTCTATTTCTTTCCGATTATCCCTTTATCGGTAAGAGTCTCTGCGTTTGGTCCACTAATTTGAGACAGCGTGTCGGATTATGCAGATGAATGAATACAAAGCAGTATGTGAATTTTCAACGCAATCGCTTGGTAGCCTTAGTGATTATAGAGATTCCACCTCTGTGGCTCTTTCCGCACGGTCCTCTCAAGGTATGTTTGAGTTTTATTAGAAAAAACAAACACACACACATATATATTTTAAATGAATATGCAAGAGAATGTATTAAAACACAGCACATGCTGTACATATAATAAAGAGATTGCTGCGATCTTTGATATCATTTTGAGTAATGCCTCCAGATGTTCTATGCTTCTTGATCATGTGCACTTGTTTTTTTTTACCTAAGCCAAAGATGCATTACGTATATAGGAAAAAGAAAACATCAATGGGGATCATAGAGCCTACTTGATCATGTGCAGTTGTGCTAGAGAAAGACGATCGATCGAGTACAAACAAGGCCTTTTCACGGGTGAACTAGTTGAAGAAGAAATAATATATTACCTTTTGGTTTAGTTTATTGGGGGGCTAAAGTTGTGAGAGGTGGAAAAGATTTCAAGATTAGCCTCCCACAGGAAATTTTTTTGGCTTTTCTGTCACGAGAGAACCCTTCATTAACAAGGCGAATCTAATTGCTCACGGCCCGAAAAGAGACCAGCTTTTGGGGGTCCACCCAAAAAGCTCGTTGATTGAAGCTTTTGCTCATATTGAGTTTCTAAAGTTTTTCATACATCGATAGATGCTGATATCTGCTAAGATGGAAGGGGAAAGGTTTCCAGAGGTGATTGGGATAAGATGAATAATTTCCTCTCTGCGAATGACAGTCTTGGTATGATCGCCCACTAGATTTATTAGTTTTGGTAAACATATGTCAGTTCAGTCAGAGGAGCAACATAGGCAAAACCAGGAATCGAGCCTGGCTCTTGAAAGTGACTATTAATTTGAGAAGCTTATATATATTTGAGAATAAGAATAAGAGGAATGTGTCTATTAATTTTCTTCGATCCTTGCTTTGTTTTCTTATTTCTTCTTTTAGTATAAATGTAAATTCTGGATTCTGGCGCTTGAACTTGTATTTTGGTCTCTTGCGACAGATTTTGATCATTCACTGAGACACCAACAAGCATGTGACATGTTCAAAGATGTTCCAGCTACAGAAGTTCCTAATGTTCCCAAGAAAGCGAAGAGAAAAAAGTCTAGGTCTACTTCTTCTCCCAAGTCTTCTTCCTCTAGATCCGGACGAGCATCGAAGTCGATGACTGGATCCAGTGATATGGATGCAACAATATCAAACCTACAAGGTTAGACGTCATGCTGTAAGATTATCATGAAGTCGGTGCAAGAAAAATCCCCTTTGCGTACTCAGATTGTTCCCAAGTTCATCAAGAAAGGACAATTTAAGAGGTTGAACAGATTATGTAAATTAAAAAAAAAGGTTAATGTTTTTGAGAAAGATGGAAATTAATTAGGTGGTGCACTACCATATGTGAAAAAGAAGAAAAAACGATCAACATCGAATCCGATCAGGAGGACAGTTGAAGATGAATTTTTTTGGTTTCATAGATGAATAAGCTGCATGCATAGAATTCGATTTCTTAGCTCTGCTGGTGCTTAAGTTTGGCTAGTTTAGATGATTGAACTTGAACTCGATTCAAGTCCCAAAGTTCTTTTTTCCAGTTGGCCTGATACCCTTTTTCAAGCTTCAAATGATCCTTGATTTAGAATGTTTGTTGGCAACCTTGAAAAACTATTTCTTATTAGTTTTTTCGGACGCATGCCAGCAACGATGTGCAATTCACATGGTACTGCAACAAAGCTTTTGATATGGAAATCAAGGTGTATCCAGACATCTGGGAGTTCACGTAATAACAAATTCAAATAAACAAAGGGATGGACTCTTTTTTTAAAAAACGAAAGAGTACGGTATCTCACGGATAATACCATGCACAGTTCATAAAAACAACAGACAAGGCCACAAAAATCAAGAAACAAACAAAAGAATCAGACGCGGAAACGCCTGATAAGCAAAGCAAAGCCATGCTTATCAACTCTAAATCCACGTATCTCATAGAGGGACCAATCACTCATTGCGTTATTAGAGATTCTGTTGTTTGCAGTCCTTCTCCTGCAAAGTTCGCAACTCCCCTATAGGCCCCTTTCTTTTGCTAAAAAGTCAACGTGCCGGTAACTGCAGCGCCTCTTCCGCACGTGCCTCCAGCATTTTTGGCTCTTTCCATTCGATCTATGTGGCTCTGATTCCGACTCGGTTTTTAGTCCTAAGTTGTGTTTCTATTTGTTTCGGTCTTTGCTGTCCTTGGTTGTTTTTGTTCTTGTTGTTTCCTGCTCGGCTCGTCGATGGGACTCTTCGGTCCCTTGTAGATCTTTTCTGACCCTCTGATAAGCTTTGTTGTGCACAGGTTGTTGGCACTCTAATTACTAGCCCATCTAGGTCTTGATATTTATATCTATCTTATCTGGCCACTGCTCTTTCTGCTTATTACGGAACATATAGTGGTTTCTCTAATCCTTTTTAATATTCTAATAGTTTTCTTTACCGTCCAGTATAAGTTATGTAACGCCCCGGGACAAAACTCTATACGGATAGATTTCCGTATAAAATAAGGCTTTTTCACCATGAATAATCATTTATCTAGGCCCCAATATTTCAAAACTAATTTTGTACAACCTCGGCAAATTATTCATAAACCGTAAAAAGACCTAAAAATATCAATCCGAGCCCTAAAATTTACATTAGCATATCCGATATTTCCAATACCGATGAAGATCTCCCAACATAATATAATATCGAATTCTCCAACATTAATGTGAGACCCCGATTATTTTTATGTTAATTCTTATGTATTAGCTTTTAATTTTATTATGGAGCCATATTTTTGGCCAATGTATGGCCTAAGCTTTATAATAAGGTACATTAATTAATATGAGATTTTATTTCATGAAATTTTTCTATTACATTATTTTCCTTTCATTATGAAAGTTTTGTGCAAGGTTTAATTATATTATCCTAAAAGCCGAAACTTGCAAGGTAAGTTCTCTCATGTATTTATATTTTTCATTTGCCTATTATATTCCATAATCCATAAAATTAAATTATGATTAAAGATTTTTATATATAGGCCGAAAATAATTAAATGGAAAATCATGAATTTCCTTTAGAGTATTGAATATTTTTGTGTGTCATTAATAGGTGGAACATAGTATTATCATGTGGCCTAAATTAATAGTTGAATTATCATTAGAATATTAGGTGATAAGCTACTAGACATATGATAAGTTTAAGAGAGTTTTAAGTGATAAGCACACTTGCTTATCATAGTGATAAGCTAGGAAACTTTCATGCAATAAGTTGATGTGGCTATCGTAGAGATAGGCTAGAGCCATTATCCTATGATAAGTTGTTGTGTTTATGAGGTGATAAGCTATGTAATTGAACTAGATAAGCTAGAGAGCTTATAGGAGATAAGTTAGGTGAAAAGTAACTAAGTTGGAAGCTAGTTGTGAGAGTAACTAGAAAGTTAGTTGTGGTGGTAACTAAGTTAGTTGTATTTTAACCAAACATCATGAATGAACTAAACAAAAAAAGCAAACCAAAAGGTGACAAAGCCATTTACGTAAAGAGCATGAAGTGAATTGAAAAGCAAAAGCTAATTGCCCATGTGAAGTTGTAAGATGTGTAAGAGAACCATTAATTGACAAGACAACACATGGGAAGAGAAAAGAAGAGAAAAAGCAAAGGGAGATCAAGCTATGGGGTGTTTTACGTAGGAATGAAAAGTGAGAGAGGAGAGGAGATTTATTGCAAGGACATAGCTTTAGGGAACAAGAATTTATATTGGGAAAAATGTGAAAAGAAGTGAGAGAAGGAAAAATGCAAGCTTGGTCGACCAAGGCTCCATTCCTCCCCTTTTCCCCTTCAAATTTCTCTCTTGTCACTTCCACCATCTCTTGTCATTTGTCATTGCAATAAATTATCTTGGGAGACTCAATTGCACCAAGAGAACTCCCCCTCACACTTAGCATCTCTTCTCTTGGCCGAATATCACCCTCCCACTTCAACTCTCTCTCTTTTTCTCTCTTGACCGAATCTCCCCTTTGAGCTTAAGCTTGTTCTTTTCTTCTTGCAACCAATCACTCTCTAAAGCTCTAAGTTTGTTTCTCTTCTCTAGGTAACCAAATCCCCTTTTGTGCAAATCATCTCTTCTCTTGGAAATTTCTATTCACCTAGCCATTTTTCCTTGTTGAAATCTAGCTCACTTTCCTAGAACTAAACCATTCAAGTTTCAAGCATTTCCTTGTTCTTATTTTCCCCACCATAAAAACTTCCATCTTAGCATTTTGTGATCAAGCTTGGGACCATTGCAAAGAGGGGTGAACCGAAAGTTGGAAAGAAAGGATCTTGGTGAAAACTTGAAAATTTGGTGAAGGTAGAGGTAGGCTTGATTTCGTATAAGGTTTTGCTTAAGTTCTTCATAAAGTTCTAACCTAGGGTATTTTATTGTGCTAGGTACTCAAGGCTTGGGATAGTCAACAAGGTAAGACCAAATGTGATGTTGTTGGTTTAGCATGAGTGGCCGAATGGTTTATGTATAGATCTTGAAGTTTTAGTTTGTGATATGTCTTGATGTTGTTGGATCTTGAATGCTTAAGAACCCTAGGTTGTTTAAATGCTAGATCTAACCATGAAAACCTTAGATCTAAGGTTGAATGTGAAGAAAAATGCAAATGGAGGACAATGCATGTTAAAGGAAGCTAGATCTAAGTCTTGATGTGTTGGTTTGAGGAAAGTTGATTATTTTACTTAGATCTATGGATGTTAGTATGTATTAAGTGTGGATCTAATGTTGATGGAAATCTTTGATGAAGATGTAAAGTTGATGCATGCTAGTTAGGTCACAAATGCAAAGGATATGCATGTTATAATTTTTAGCATGAAAAATGTGACATTTTGAGGTATGGCCGAATATGATATGTTTAGGTCTTCATGTATAATTTTGTATATGTTTAGATCTGGACATTGGCTATGATATGTGCAAGATTTATGACTTAATGAATGGTAGATAATTATGTTAGGTAAATGATGCATGCAAATTGAAGGAGACAAAAGAAAACATAATTATTGGACGAAAAACATGTGTTGGCCGAATGGTGTAATGCATGATATATTGTGTTGGTGTTTGGATTCTTAGATTCTAGGTTGTGAAATTGTTGAATGGAGGATGGGATCACCATTGGAGTTGAAGTTGTGATTAAAGGATGCCTAAAAATTGGTGTTGGCCGAATGTCATAAGGAAGAGAAACCCTAATTGTAAATTATGATAAATAGGTTATAATTGTTGTGTTGGATACTTGAAATTGAGGATTAGGCTAATTGGAATTATATTGTTATGATGAACACTTGGGATTAGGGTTTTGACCAATTGGAATACAAGCTTGAAGAACCATGAGCATGTAATGAAATATTCGAAACCCTAGTTAGGGTTAGTACTCGGGATTAATTGAGGTTTAAGGTCCGAGTCAAGATTTTATCGTGATTAATAGTTTAATGTAAGGTTTTAACGGAGTACATGAAATAATGAGAGACTTAGGTTTAATTCTAAATCCGTTGGTGTTGATTAAACCCTAATCGAGATATATATATATATATATATATATATATATATATATATATATATATATATATATATATATATATATATATATATATATTATAGTGCAATAAAAATATTAAATGATTAAATGACCTAAGATTTGGTATATTAGTTAAAGAAAAGATTAAATAAAGTATTTAATGATTAAAAGAATTATATTGATATATATATATTATCGAAAAAGAAATATAATATAGCTGCCATTCGGAAACGTTCCGACGAATGGAAGGTACGAAGTCAAGTGATGAACGGGAAGTTCAAGATGGATTAAGAAATATCCGGCAACTATATTATACCATTAAATTAAGTAATGCGTAGAATTATCGCTACTTGTCCTTAGTGGACTTCAAGATAGGATTGTCGGGTAATTCGTAGGACCGACACGTACCGATATGGTTTCATCTATACGCAGTACATTGAAAGATTGAACCTATTCCTTGTAGGCGAGGAGCCAAGTGAGCAAAGGAGAATTTGCGAGGAGTACTGTAAGTGAATCTTACCCCTTTTGGAAAACTGGAATGATACACTGCATGTTTTATTGTGCATGGCAAGATATTTTTAATACATATGAAATGTATTGCATGAAGAATGTTTCAAGTGCGCATGATGTTTCGAACATGTCATAGCATGATCATTTGCATGAACGCATGAGAGACGTTTTGATGCAAATGAAATTACGATATTTTCAAGAGTGACATGACATGTTCATTGCATAGAAAACATGAAAAGTCGTTTTATGCAAATGAGAAAGAATTTATGTCATGATTTAGCCTGGAGGTTTTGGTTGAACCCGTACCAAGTTAAGTGAGGTTCGACATCCATGCCGAGGGACGTTGTTCGTGAAGGATGGATGGATGGAACCTGAGACATCCATGCTGAGGGACGTTGTTCGTGAAGGATGGATGAATGGACGCCCATACCGAGGGACGTTGTTCGTGAAGGATGGGTTAGTCCGTGAGGTATGTGCAACCACACCGAGGAACGTTGCTCGAGAAGGTGTGGTGCCTCCAAGGGTCGTGTCTAGCCATCAGGCCAGGGGCAACTACGGGCTAGCTCGACCAGATGTTAAGGTCTCCAAGGGAATTCGGGGACGGTTCCGAATGGAACGCACAACCCTGACTTCAGGGGTCAAATGGAGCGAGCCCACGAGTAAGAGATACGAAATGGTTGTGAATGGCCAACAGTGGCACAAGTATGAAATGGATGATTTTCAAGGGCCAAGGGCCAATTTTATAAGCAAGAATGAAAGAAAGATTTTCAAGGGCCTGGGGCCAATTCCGAGATTTGAAATGCATTTGAAAAGGCCAAGAGTGGCAAGAGATTTTAGTGCATGGCATGTGCATCACGGAGCATGCATATGCATCATGGTTTTTATGCACTAACTCATGATTTACAGTTTTGCATTTCTTATCTTATCGCTACAGTGTGTTGAAGTAAGTATGCTTTTAAAGCTATGTTTTATTAAAGTTCATGTTTCAACTGTTGTTCCTTACTGAGTCTTTCGACTCATAGTTTGTAAATCGTATCATTCCAGATCCACAAGATAACTGGGGAGCAGAGGAGTATCTCACGTAGAAATCCTGGAAGTTTGGGGATTGGAGCCGGAGTTGGTGAACTCCGAGGTAGCACTTGGGAGTGCTGGTTTTGATCAAGTGGCAGTATGTTGCCCTAGTACATTTTGTATAAGTTGCGAACAAGATGCAATGTATAGACTTTTCTGAATTATGATGCGTATGCCGAGAGGCTATGATCATCGAGCTTGTATCTCAGCCAACATGTGGATCCTGAGTGAGCCATCCTATGTGTATAAAAAGAAAAAAAAATTTCCGCTGTAAGAGTTAGTGTAAGCGCTGGAGTGTTCCCGGGGAATGCTCGCGGCTGTCACGGTCCCTGCGGGATGGCGTTCGGGGCGTGACAATTAATATCCAAAAGTACTCTTGCAAAACACGTCTTCGAAACACAAATATATCTTAAGCTACTCGAACTTCTCTAATTCTGCCAACTCTGAAAATTATGAGAATAAGGAGTGAGCTGCGACTAGCTCAGTAAGTAGTAAGTCAATTGGGGTTGGGGGAAAGACAATTTTATTACAATAACCGAAATCCAAAATAAAACGTCGTGAGCTATACCAAATCCAAAAACACAAGTTTGTAACAAAAATATCCAAGGTCGCCCAATAGAAGGAAATCACCAATGGTCACACAGACCTCTAGGTCACAAAGACCTCTAAATATCACGAGGTATCAAATTGGCCACACAGACCACAAGGTAAAATTGGCCACAAAGACCACATACCAGTGCAAGGACAATTTTCACAGTATGCTCATCAAAACAAATTATAAATATTTCACTTGTGTTTCACAAAATCTCGACAATTTTATTTTACCCAAAATTTGTTCAGTTCCCCAAATAATACATCAAAACCATATAAAAATACGGTACACGTTTTAAAATTTTCATTGAAGAACCACTTACCTCGAACACTTAACAAATCCTTAAAGCTTCTCCAATAATTGCCAAACCATCTCTCGTAACTTTGTAACACCATCTCAATCTAAATTTTGGTCTCCAATATACATTCTCTACGAGCATTTATAAACCTCGATCTCTTCAACTTTTAAAATTCAAACATATCTTTATCCATCACTTTTAAATTTCAAACATAAGATAATTATCTTTAACTTTCAAATTCAAATATAAGAATAATCTTTATTCATATCTTAACCTTTAAATTCAAACTCAAGATCAAAAAATCTCTATTCAAACTTTTAAATTCAAATATAGATCACATCTCCATATCAATATCTTTAAATTCAAAAATACGATTCAACCTCTATCCAAAAATCAAATATAGGATTAAGTTCTATCTCTTCGTTTAAAATTCAAACCACTCACTTAGCACTTTTTTCGGGACAGAGTATTACCAGTTATGACTTATGTATATTTATCCTCGTATGGTTTTAATCTTGAAATGCAAACATTACGTCATTATTCATATAAAAAAAAAGTCAGCCGCCATTTTAGGCTGTTTGAAGTCCTCCGGCCTGTAAAGTTCGCAGCACTCCTAAGTGGCCCATTCTTTGATAAAAAGTTAGCCTGCTATATTAATCAACCTAAACATGTGAGGAAGTTAAGAGTTAAACATGGACGACCTAAACATTTGATATATATACAACCAATTGGGTAAAGACACTGATTTTAAACGGTTAACCCAAAGAAGCTCCAAGCAATAGGGTTATGGGTGCTCGGAAAGGGAAAGATTGAACAATTTTATGAACGTAGCCAACAAATCTCCAGAAAGATTGACAAATAAAAGTTGTTGCCACTTGGCACGAAGTCGTTGAGAATTAAACTAAGCACGACTTGTGCTGAAAACTTAATATGTACAGTACAGTCGATCACAAGCAAAGCAGATTTGGACAGATATAGCAATGGACCACGAGCATTAGTTGAAGCAAATTGTTTGATCTAGCAGTTTTCGGATCTGGAATGTACAATTATACATTCATGCACGATTGTTGGACTTGGGCCTCATCTTGTGGGCCCAATGATCCGGGAGATTTTAGAGTGCGATAAGCCCATCATGCTGAAACTGTGATGGATCTGTGTTTTAACTTTATCTCAGAGCCCAATATGTGATAGTGTTGTGAAAATTGAGGTGGATTCGACTTTTATTGAATTTTTTTTATGAAAATGTATGAAATTAAAATTACTGCGGTCCTAATTCACTTAACAGGGTGTCTTTTGTTTTTCTCAGTACTTGCACAATTTGATTGGTTAATAAGAGAGAGGAGAAGGACAAATATGGAAAATAGAGCATATTTGCAGGGTGGTTTTGTCATCATAGTTGAAACCAGAGCTACAAAAATTCCAAAGGACCGTTAACTTCGGCCCGCCAAATACATCGCTGACTTAGAGGAGGAGGTTTCAGCTGACTTTTTCTCCACCAATTTTTTCCTCTCATATTCCAAATGTCAACATGAGTTTCCCTCTGCACCCATTTTCTCAGTCAGTCACACTGGTCTGGCTACCATCCATATTGCTACCAATCTGGATTTGTTTTTCATCAAATATTGAGGCTGCATTTAGCCGAATCCTCTGGGACTCCGAAATCATTTCAACAAATTTCGTCATGATTAGACCCATGTAATAACCTCAAACGTTTCCTTCCTCAGGTTTCCGGAAAGAAAAACATGAATAGGGCATTAGCAGTGCTAACGTTCGTGTTTTTCTTCTTGTTTTTCAATGTTCGTTTGATCAAATCCCAAGACTATGACGATGAACAACCGGCTGCCCCACCACCGGCAGTAGAAAGCTGCAATGGGATTTTCTTGTCCTATGACTTCATCTCTCGGACTAAAGGATACCCACGTGTGAAGAACGCATCGGCACAATCATGGAGCTTCAATTCCACCGCGACGATATTGAACACGGGCACAATCGAGCTCAAAGCGTGGAAAGTGTTTATCGGGTTTCAACACGATGAGATCCTGGTTGAAGCTGGTGGAGCGGTATTAATGGATGGCGATGATTTCCCGGCTCCCGTCGGAAACGGGACTTTTTTTTCAGGGTCTCCTCAGGCAGATTTGAAGACATCGATTGACACGGCGGGCGATCTTACCCAAATTCAGGCGAAAATTCATATAAGTGGCACCCAGTTTGGGGTGAAGCCGCCTGGAATTCCAATGCCTAAGACAATACGACTTGCCAATGATGGATACAAGTGCCCAGAACCTACTCGTCACAGTAAGTACTTCGTTGTTCAATTATTGTTTCTTTCATGGATTAATTCTTTTCCATCTTTCCATTCACTTCTGTCTCATTCAAATTACCCCTATCGTGGCTCTTAACAGAGGGATCGATGTATGTATGTTGCATTCGGAATCGGAAATTTAAGGCCAAAACTTTAAAAACTAAGTTCTTACCTCGCCAGAATGGAGATCTTAGCATCTCCTATGATGTCATCCAGGCCTATGAAAACAATTATCTAGTTCAGGTCACCATGGAGAACAAAAATTCTTTGGGACGTCTTGATCGTTGGAACTTGACCTGGGAGTGGATGAGAGGGGAATTTATATTCACAATGAGAGGAGCTTACACACATAAGATAGACTATGCAGACTGCATTTATGGGGTAGCCGGAGAACAGTACAAAGACATGGATTTTTCCAGAGTCATGAATTGCCAAAAGAAGCCGATCATCAGTGACATGCCTCGTGAGAGAGCAAACGATACAGATGTTGGAAAGTTGCCCTATTGCTGCAGAAATGGTAGTCTATTGCCACCCATCATGGATTCGAGCAAATCAAAGTCGGTTTTCCAATTACAGGTGTTCAAAATTCCACCTGATTTGAATCGGACAGCTCTTTATCCTCCAGAGAAATGGAAAATTGTCGGTCTTCTTAATCCTGACTACAAATGTGGACCACCACTGAGAGTTGATCCAACAGAATTTCCGGATCCCAGTGGGCTTCAGGCAACAAGCACAGCAATTGCAAGTTGGCAAATAGTCTGCAACATCACAAAACCAGCCAAAAGGAGCTCCAAGTGCTGTGTTTCTTTCTCTGCCTACTACAACGACTCTGTCGTACCTTGTAATACCTGTGCCTGTGGATGTGAGGACAAGGAAAAGTGCAACCCGGAAGCCTCAGCTATGCTTCTCCCTCCAGAAGCTCTTCTTGTTCCCTTTGAGAATAGGAGAGATAAAGCAATAGCTTGGGCTAAAATAAAGCATTTTGAAGTCCCTAAGCCATTACCTTGTGGCGACAATTGTGGGGTTAGCATAAATTGGCATGTCAACTCAGACTACAAGAGCGGGTGGACAGCTCGGATTACGCTATTCAATTGGGAAGAAGTGAATTTTGAGGACTGGTTCGCAGCTATTCAAATGACGAAAGCCTATCGTGATTATGAAAATGTTTATTCCCTCAATGGAACGTTAGTTCCTGAGCTTAACAACACTATCTTCTTGCAAGGTTTACGGGGTTTGAATTTCTTGGTGGGAGAGACCAATGGGTCAAACCCAACAAAAGATCCTAGAGTGCCCGGAAAGCAACAATCTGTCATTTCTTTTACGAAGAAGCAAACCCCTGCTATCGAAATAGCGAAAGGGGATGGGTTCCCTTCGAGGGTCTTTTTCAATGGGGAGGAGTGCTCGCTTCCTACTCAGTTTCCTATAGGAAATGGGGATCGACGTTGTGTAAATTTGGCAGAAGTAATTCTTCTTGTAGTCATGACATTGTTGCTGTTGGAAAATCACCATTGATATGAAATTAAAATAGGTTTTGTGCTCTTAGTTATCGAAATTCTTGTGTCTGATTGAACAAAACAAAGGTCTTCTCGGAATGATAGAAGAGTGACAGATTTCCTTGCGTAAAATTGAGATAATCTTGAACTTTTGTGAGCTCGTCCAAAAAAAAAAACAAAGAACAAAAAAATTGCTGAAACAAAACAAGAAGTTTGGTGTAGAGGCCCGCCCACTTTCTTGAAAGGACTAGAAGTGCTTCTCAACTGGTGGCTTCTTAGTTTATTAGGCCTAAAATGTGTTTGCCAATATAGTGCTATTGCTACGTCTTTTGGATCCATTTCCAAATAAATTTTACGTTTCAGGCAGATTTGGGCTATCTTACTCCAGAGATCTCAAGCAATTGCCATTTTAAAATGACGGGCCCAATAGCTCTTTCATCAAGTCAAAAGTCCATACGGCGTCTGTCTCATTGCTCAAGGCAGATCAGAATTCCGATAGCCATCGTGATGTACATGCGCTAACGTATCAAACAAGTGCAATATGTTTTTATTTTTATTTTTAAACCAGTGCAATGTGTCTTTGAAAATAAATAACGTTAACAGTCACCACAACAGTGATAAGCAAAATTGGTTTGGGAGTCTGAAAAGGAGCTCTCAGGAACGGGTGTGATCATGGTTTAGAGGCTTGTGTGATCAAATCCTTCTGCTTCCAAAATCAATTGCACAATTATTATGGGGTTATAGTGATAGTTTTCCTTTTGCCTAAGGGAAAAAAACGTTAATTAGCCGTACCATTGCTCTTATGCGCAAAGAAAACATCAAGCATCAGTCTGCCACTTGAGCATCTCAAATTTTGACCAGTGGATTGGGAACAAAAAGAAGAAAAGAAGAAGAAGCAGAAGTACCCCCTCGAGACAATCCCCATGGCTGTTCACCGTATCATTTGGCATATTGGTCACTGACTCACTACGGAAGCTTCAAGTATCAGGAGAGTACGGCTTATGTTAGTACTTATCTCCAATACTCTTCTTCCTCCCCCCAGCCCCAAAAACAGTACAACAATATGGACCTGTTGGCGTATCGTAATGAAAAAGTATATATTCTGACAATTAATTGAGCGAGCTAGAAGCTCAAGTTCTTTTGCATGTACATTGGGTATTGCCATCTGACTAGGGGTTTCTTGCCCATATGGAGAATATACACAGAATTGACAGATAGTCCATGATCTTAAATACCTTCTTAATTATTTTCCTGATACATGTATGTATCATGTACAAGTCGGGAGCCATTCTTCAAGTGCTCCTTGGTTCTTGCCTAGTTAGTAGCATTTAGACTAGTAATTAAGGCGACGAAAGGTTACCGGTGTCTGGGTTGGGCTGCTGAATTTCATCAAGGCGTGGTACACAAGTGATAAGTCCTCTGATCGGCGTGATTAAATTTTCTGAAATATAGGTGCGTCAGAAGAGTAGTACTCCAACTCCGACCGCGTCCAACCTCTCAATTTTTTCACTTCTCAGCAGTACCTGTCATGTCTGGAGAACGAATCACCCGGCCTTTTATCATTTTCCCAACATAAAATGTACGTCTCTAAAATTCCTATTAATTCCCTATGCATTTTTTGGGAATTACAGAACTTTATGTGTGTGTATATATATATCCTGACGATTTTCATCTATAGAAACAGCAGGAGGAGCAGGAGTACAAAATCTTAGTTTATTCATCGAATCAATTTTATTTCTCTATAGGAATAAAAGAGTCTATATATTGCGTCCGTACTATTAATTAGCACAGCCCAAATCTTTGTTGGTCATGATCATTAATTAGATATATATCTGCCACAGTGCCATGCATGGACCAAAGTTAGGCCCTTGCTTTGAATCCTCCTCTTTATTATAATAACTAGAGGCTGATGAGTGTGGTGCAAAATTCAATTGAAGCACTTGTACGAACTTTCCAAGTTGGGCCCCATTGGATTCTCCCAAATTTCAAGAGCGATGCGCTGCTTCAGATTAGTGAAATTGAACTCGACGGAAAGCAGATAGTATCTATACAATATGAACTATGAATTAATATATTGGACGCAATTACTCCGCTTGAGACAGAAAAGCAATAGTACTGCTTAATTTGTCTTTTCTGGCCTCTAAAATTACTCTTTTACCTTTTCATTTTCCCCCGAACCACCGCCAAAAAAATCGAGTGGTGCTTATCTTGGTCTAATTACGTTCGTTTGGAAGAAATTTGTAGGATTTTAATAAAATTATGAATATTTAAGTAATATTAAAGTTGTATTGGTATGCGTGCAACAATTGTTAAAAATAATTGATGTTTATTAAAAAATTTAGGGAAATTCACTTTTTAGTCCTTAAGTTTTTTACACTTTTTCATTTTAGTTATTAGGTTTCAAACTTCAAATTTTTAATCCTTGAGTTTTCTTTTTTTGACGAAATGGTCCTCTATCATTCTGTCGTTCATATGCTTAACGGATCTCTTTGACACGTTAGCAAATTTGAAGCGGTCGACCGGGTATATGTTTTAAAAGTGAGCGATCGACCGGTACATAAAGCGGTCAACTGGTACATGTAGCAATCGACCGGTACAAATTTGTTGACGTGTTAGAGAGCTCCGTTAAGCATTCAATGACTAAAGATTTAAAATTTGAAAGTGAAAGACTAAAATGAAAAAATATCAAAAGTCTAAGAATTTAAAAGTTAATTGCTTAAAAAAATAAAATATTATGTTAAAATACGTATATTTTATAATATTTTAATTAAAAAAATAAGATACAAATACTTAAAAACAGTTATAAACGAACATGGCCCTAATTTTTTGTTCGGGCGTGCTCTAAATTGCACAAGGCGACACACTCGCCTTCGCAGTACCCCGGTTATAAGTCTTAAAATACTAAATTTAATTGTGAGCAAGTTGAAGTGGTTGGTGAAAATTGATACTCCAAACGATCAATAAATGTCCTGGTCCATGACTGACTCACCGAACGACGTCACACTGTCACAGGAAAAGTGGGGAAAAACAGCAAATAAATAAAACAATCGCGATCTATAAAACAATCGCGAAATAAGCTCACATTCTGAATGCATTTATCGTACTGAGATATGCCCAGAAGAGATATATATAACTAGGTCCGTATATTCCCACGTGGACAAAAATCAGAATAATATGGGTAGCTAGCTAGGTAGGTTCCATGACCAAAATCAATGGGTTTCACATGTAAAAGGAACAGCACTCTGAATTCTTGAAAGCGATCATCCATCCCAGCAATTTGGACAACCGACGTCACCGTACAACTTTATGATACGAGAAATTGGAAGAAGCTACCGGCTATGGCCCCCAAACTTTTTGTAATTTTTTTTAATATTGTTCGTAATCTTTATAAGGGCTCCTCTAACTTTGTTTTTGAAGAAATAAATATGAGAGAATGAAAAAGTGTGAAAGAGAGAATAATACTTTTATAAGTGGATTTTTTAATTTTTTAAAGAAAAAAATAATAAAAATTTATCCTTTTTTTAATTCATTTCTCCCTTCATTTTTTTTTAAATTAATCAATTTTCTCTCTTTAGTCTCTTTTCTAGAGTTTTTTTTTTTAAAAAATCATTTTCTCTTTCTCTCTCATTTCCTTCCTCTCAATGGCCTCTCCAAATTTTTCAGATTTTCTCTCATTGACCTCTATTTTCTCTTTCTCTCTCACTCTTTTATCTTATATACAGTAAATAATAAATTCATACTCAACTTTTGAAATACAACAAACTTTTTGCTTTGCACAAAAAAAGTCATCTTCAAAGTCAGAATTCTAAATGTTATTACATTTAATTATTATTATTATTTTTAAAACATACTATTTGCATTATTATTGTTTAATTAAAATATTATTACTCTATTATTTGTGTGTAACTATGTAATTTTGACTAGATTTTAACATTGCTTTGTGTCTTTGTCAATAATTTATGAACCATTTATTTTGAAAAATTAAATTTTTTATTACATTCGCCGCACAAGATTTTAGTACTAATATAATAATTGATAACTTTTACTCGAATACCGGTTCAATTAGAATAATTAATGAAAATTTGGCTTTAACAATGAAGTTAAAGTTTATATTTTTTTCTTTTTTAAGTTTGAAAATATATTATTATAATATTTTGACTATACTTATTTTGATTATAATGGAAATTTGAAGACCCTGAAATTGATCAAAATACACATAAGATGTGCTCCACACCGGATTAAAAAAAAATGATAGTCGGCCCCGAAAGGTAAATCCTGACTTCCGTATCTAGATATTGCAACGTAGACATCACCGATTTTCTTCGTTTATTTTAGGGAAAAATACACTTTTCACCCATAAACTACCGGAGTAGTGACACATTGCACCCCAAACTACCATCTTTAAGATATTACACCCTCAAACTACCAATGTTAGACATTTTGCACCCTAAACTACTAATTTTGACACATTACACCTCCAACAACTAATATTAAACACTTTGCATCCTCTATTTGATAATAATACACTTGAGAAATTAATAAATTGACAACAATATCTTTACTATATATAAAATAGTCAAGAGCATTATCGTCATTTTAGTCTCAAAATTTGAAAAAATGTGCAAAGTGTCAAAAATTGATAGTTAGAGGGTGTAATGTATCAAAATTGGTAGTTTAAGGTGTAGAGTGCAAAACTTATAGTAATTTATGGGTGAAAAATATATTTTTCTCTTTATTTTATTTTATGTCTTTTCTTTTTTTTTTCAAAACTTTTTGGTCGTATTTCTGGCTTAAGAACAGCTTTTACATGTTTGACGTTATGACTGTCATGTGTTCTGTTGGCCGTACGTGGTCTCTACAGACTACATTTATATTCCAACAAGAAGACGAAGAAGCATGATCCATCTCTCTTCGCCAAGCCTTGGAGCTGCTTTTCATGGATATGCATGACATGTTTTTGCACATTAATATATATAATATGATTAATGTACGTGTAGATATTGAAAAAGCATCTTTTTGAAAACGTAACTTGAAAGAGTATTGCACGGAGCAGATTAACTTTCCAAATGTAGAACGTACTGGTGATAATAGACTTGATTGGAATCAGACCGAATGTAGGCAGATCAAATGGTTTAAATTTCAAAATAGTTCTCGTGCTTGTTTTTTTTTTTGAAGTAGTGCAGATTCTCTTGAAATTGATGAAAAGTGTGTTAAAAGTTGTTGTAATTTATAAAAAATTATTAGAATTGATGAAAAAGTATTAGAATTGACGAAAAAAATATTAAGATTGATAAAATTGTATTGAAATTTACGAAAAAATGGCTGATAAATTTTTGAAAACGTTCCGAAAATTAAAACGAACATAACCATAATAGGCTTTCAAATCTCAAAACGCTATCTAGCTACTTGGCATAATCACTAATATAAAGTAAGTTACATAAACTTGCTAATTAATTATTCTCTGACACGCAAGCCACTCAGTTCGCACACTAATTTCCTGTATTTGGCAACGAAGTGAAATGAAAATTTTGAACTAAAATAAACGCTTTTCATGACTCTAGCTGTCCCTTTCCAGCTTCCTTTTGGAAATTGGTACTAAATCTATGTTTTACTCCTATCACCAAACCGAAGCAAGAGCCTCTCTCTATATATATACAAGGGCTGCCGAGCTATGTGGTTAATTACCTTGGGCTAGGATGAAGAAGGCTGAGGAGGCTGCAAAAAATGTTTTGAGCTAACATCTGCCACTTTTCCTTGAACTGAAATTCTTTATCCTTTACCACGAACCCAACTGGTAGTGTGGTTACCTTATAATGAGAGTGGAGATGGATATCCTTAAATCAAAACCTCCTATTCGCATTTTTTTAGTTGCACTTTCGTGGGTGGTGAGGTTTCCTTATTGGGTGCAGTAGCTATGACTCATTAATCCAACACATGCAGCGGGTAGGGACCCCTATAGTCACGCCTAGGGCTGGTCACCCCTACTGCCCTTTTTGCTTTTAAAAAAAAATTCTTTATCCTTTTCCCCTTGTTAATTAGTGAAGGTATCTCATAATTCAAATACTTGATTAAAATATTTGGTAATTTTCAGCTGAATTTAATAAGGATCGAGATATTTGATCTATTAGAGTAGTAATAGGGCCAGGGGTTCAATTTGCTTTTATTGAATCGAGCCTTATCCGAGCATTAAAAAAAAAGATTAATCAAGCCTTATCAATGGCATTATGGCTGAGAATCCTTGTGTCCTTTTGTGTGGTTAGGGGAGCCTTTGATTCGAACCTTTTTTTCACATTGTCCTATTCCTTGGCAAAGAGATCCGATCCTTCCCCCGACACGGTGACGTTTGCTTTTGTTCGATGATTAAGGCACATTTTTTTAATGCTGCTTGAATTGCATTCTTTCTATGTACGCCTTAATAGTCGTACTACAGTTGCCAGAAATCCCAGCCGGGGACCATAAAATAGAAAATGTAGTACTGGTTGTCATAGGGTATAGTGATTACGTCCGACGGCCGGATGCGAGTCGTATATATGTCCAGGAGGTGTGTCGATCGATAGAAAGATCCTTCACTCATCAATGGTGTGGACCAGCCACCATAGCCACATGAATTTTTTCAAAATGGGGAACGGTACTACTGCAGTCCAAATTAATTAACTTACACCTCATACGGTGATCTATCTAAGTTTTCAACAAATTGTTTTGAAGATTAGGACCTATATGTAATTATTTAGAATTTTGATCAATTAGTCAATGTTCTATATTTTGTGAAGAACAAATGTCGGCTTATATATACTAGGGTTGTACATGCGTCGGCTCGGTTCCGGGCGGGTCCATGCGGCACCATGCCTTGTTACTTAGACCGACCCGACCCGATTCGATGGTGGTGGATGATTGAAGCCGCCTGAACCCGACCTTCATCGGGTGGGTTGCAGTTAGGTCGGGTTAGTTTTTTTGTTTTTTTAGAGCTTCCCTTTTCAAGTAATTTTCATCCATAGTGTTGGGCTTCACCTTTTTTTTTGGCTTTATATATATTATATACACAAAACCGGGTGTTGAAGTATGAAACAAATTATTGAATTGCGTCTCATCGCTTGGGAAAGGAAAAAAAAAAGGGGAAAAATACACTCTTCGCCCATCAACTATTGAGGTTATGACATTTTGCACCCCAAATTATCAAATATTTCGTTACATTTCACCTCTCAACTGTCAGTCGTTTACACTTTGCACTTACTATTAATTTGGACGACAATTACTATTTTTGTTCCATGAAATGACAAATGTACTCATATTCAAAATATAATTATAAAAAATTATGAGGGTAAAATCGTCATTTCAATTAACAAAAATAATAATTTTCATCTAAATTAACGGCAGAGGTGCAAAGTGTAAACGATTGGTAATCGATGAGTAAAATGTAACGAAATTGATAGTTTAAGGTGTAAAGTGTTAGAACCTCAATAGTCGGAGGAAAAAAAAATATTTAACTCAAAAAAATTATTGAACACGTATGATCGATCACCCTTCATAGATTTGAGATTTTGGGTTTGGGTGATTTAATTCTAAGGAGGCCAACCAAATGGGAAACAAGAGGAAAAGAAAAAGAAAGAATTTGAGGAGCGCTATATTTTTTAAGAAACAAATTAATTGTAATACGTCCTCAAATATGTTAAGAGCAAAGATTGAAGTCCACTAAATGTTTAGTAGGGTTTAATATATTATTTTGACTAGCTTTGTTAATTAATTATACAGTAAATGTGATTGAAGTACATGTTCTTTGGGCTTGCTGACGAACATTATTCCATTCATCAGCCATGACCTAATATTCTCGGGAAAAAAAAATCAGATATTTAATCTCATAAAAAATATAGCTTCATTGTTTAATACCTATAAGACGCTATGCTTCTAGCTAGAGTACCTATAAGTTTTGTTTATTGTTTAATAGCTAAAGCTATGTTTCCCCCTAGCCGTCTCGTGCTGACCACGTACAGGTTCGATAGTTTTAGAGAAATTGACATTTTAGTCTCTAGTTTTTGGGCACTTTTCATTTTCGTCCTTGAGTTTCAACTTTCAAATTTTTAGTCCTTGAATTTTCTTGTTTTGACGAAATGGTCATTCCTTCAGTCTGCCGTCCATATACTTAACGACACATGTAGCGGTCGACCGGGTATGTGTAAAAAGTGAGCGGTCGACCGTTACATGAAGCGGTCGACCTCTTTATGTAGCGGTCGACCGGGTCAAAATTGCTGACGTGTCAGAGAGCTCCGTTAAGTATATGGACGACAGACTGACGGAATGACCATTTTGTCAAACAACGAAAACTCAAGGACTAAAAATTTGAAAGTTGAAACTCAAAGACTAAAATTAAAAAGTGCCCAAAACCTAGGGACTAAATAGTAAATTTCCGATAGCTTTATATATGTACTCCACATCATAAATGTTATAACAAAAATAATCGAAGAACCTAAAAATAGTTTTAAATAATAATAAAAAAACACTCTCAAAAGCATGGAAGGAGCTTTTTAATTAGCAGCTTTAACGGCGACCGCCTTCGTGGCTACAGGATACTTAATCGCGCGTCGTTGTTGCTCTTCCCAGTACATGCATGGGATTTGCAATCCATTATTTTATCAGCGACATACGGCTATCGTTGAAAGCCCTAAAATTATTGAATATCTTACAAAGAATACCATGCAGGTGAAGTAAATCCGAAGTATCAAGTATCGAGTCTTTGATACTTGATTAATAGAAGTAATTTGTACTGTAGAACTTCCATAGCATAAATTAATCCTGAAACAGAAGAAAAGAAAGAAAGGAGAAGTGATAAAGAAAATGAGACAAATATTTAGAAGTGGCAGTTTTTGTTTTTTTCTCTAAACAACGATGTTTTATTTAGAGGTAGCAGTTGCGCAGGCTGATTGCATGTATTTCACTTATTATAAAGAGAAAAGTAACCCAAAAAAAAAGTCAGTTCGAGGCAGTGAAAATTGTTGAAAGTTTGGGGAGTTAAAGAAGAAATTAGTACGTTTTATGGTGAAAATTTTAGATATTGAGGTTTGAGAAATATTATAAAATAAAGAAATGTTACGAGAGTCGGTGAAAATTGAAGAGAGAAGATTTTTAATAAATATTATAATAATAAAAAATTATGTGATAAATTTTTTAGTAGTAAACTTAAAATTTTGAGCTTAATTAATTCAAACATGATATCACCTCATCCCATGGACTCTGGGATCCTCTGCAATTTAATGAGTAATTTCAAAGAAAGGTATGGGTCCCGCTTGGAATCCACAACTACTCGGACAAGAGAGCCCTTTTCAATCAGGTATGGGTCCGTAACGGGACCCACTTCACTTTCTCTGCCTCTATCATCCCGTCCTAGACCCTCTCTCTCTCTCTCCCCTCTCTCGCTCGCAATTAATTACAGCTACCCCTTCCTCCATAAATGCTATTACATCCTCTCAGAACGCTGCGTAATAACTCCTCGTTGCCACATCCTCTCCACCTGTTTCCCTTACTTCTTCCCTAGTCTCTCACCCCCTCCAAGAATATTTCTCTCTCACTTGACTTCTTTATCTTCTCTTTTTCTTCGTCCGTTTCTTTCTCTCCTTGTCCCGTTTTCTCTCTCATCTTCGTCACCGCGTTCTTCTTAAACCCATTTTATACCGTCAATCCTCCAGCCCTCCAAACTGAGTTTCCGGCGTTGCATAAGTTTCAAAAATAGATCTAACCCTTCTCTCACGGTCTTTTCCTTATGACTACAAGGGGATTTTGTGCTTGAAGCTCAAAACAACCATATCATATGTGTTTGTCTTAAGCTGTATTTGTCAGCATTTTTCAGTTACTTTTTTTCGTAAGAGAGAGAAGGGGGGGGGAGAGAGAGCGAGATTCCGTGGTCGGGTTTACCAAAATCTTTGAAAGCGTTATAATCCTAGTATTAAGCGCTGAAATTTTGATTGTCAAAGGCCTCTCAGAGTACCAACTCTTTCCTGCTACTTTTGGTGCACAATCTAGTCTTTGGCACGTAAGAGCGCGAAGGTTGAAGATTTTTGGACGCCCGAAACAGTAAATCTTCGCCCTTGAGCTGATACATGTACTGCTGCTATTAGTTTTGATTAGACTATACCAGATAATCTATTAAAACCAATACCACTACCATCAAATAAAGAAACCAAACCCCAATTACCACCTTACAGGAGAGAGAGAGAGAGAGATAGAGTCGGAGGCAAAGTTTGAAATAGAGATGTATATGGTCTAGGGTTATTGGGAGAGTGGAATATACCAGCCGTAAAATGCTTCCGGTGAGTGAGATAGGGGGAAAACATAAATAGCTAGGCTGCTGGGCTTCAGTCATCTTTGTGGCTAAGCAGCAATCTGCAGGTTAACTTTTCTTGTTCCTTTAGATATTTTTCCCTCGTCTTTCCAGTTTTAGATGACATAGATGTTCTCTCACTACCAGGACTGCTGAAGATTATAGCAACATAGACATGTTTTTGCTGGTTTAGCTTTATTTCACCATTTCAGTATGATAGGGGCTTTTATCAAATCTAACATACACTTGCGATCAACTAAATTAGAAATAGTGTCTAAGCCTGGTTATGAAAATAGCTCAAAGAGAAGTCCTCCCGTCGTTGGAAATGTGAATGGGAAAGAGAGTTGCATATATTGTTCTTAGATTTACTGCCTTGCCAGTACATGTATACCAACTTTGACAACGGGTCACAGATGGCTAGCCCTAAAAGATCTTTATTACCATTTATTATCTAAATTCCTTTCTTCTTCTTCTTTTTTCTTGGCTAATCTTTTCTACTGCTCAAGAAATTCGTTTCAATTTTAGCATTCGGGTCTCAAAATTGTTGACATCATTTTCTTTCGACTATTTAATTATTAGCTTCCATTTCCCTCGCAGATTAAAAGGCACAGCGTTTTATTTGAGAGTTGTTGCAATGTTTCAGCCAAACATGTTCGATACTCACCATCATATGCTGGATATGACCTCCAAATCCTCCGAAAATGATTTGGGAAGGATTAGAGAAGATGAATTCGAGACTAGATCAGGGACGGAAACCATGGAGATTCCCTCTGGCGAAGACCAAGACCCCAACCAACGGGCCAAAAGGAAGCGTTACAACCGCCATACCCAGCGTCAAATCCAGGAAATGGAAGCGTAAGCATTCTCACAATTACTGAAACAGATCAGATGTCCATTATTGCTGTGTAATAGGATTGTTTAATGATTTCGAACTTTGTTTCTCAGCTTCTTCAAAGAGTGCCCTCACCCAGACGACAAGCAAAGGAAGGAACTGAGCCGTCAGCTAGGGTTAGAACCTCTTCAAGTCAAATTTTGGTTTCAAAATAAACGGACCCAAATGAAGGTACGTTTTGCATACATAGCGTTTCAGTCGCTGTTCACGTTTTTTAAGAGTTCAAAATGCTGACGTGGATTTCTTTTTAATGCTACTACTGAGGTGCAAATGACTAAATTTCTCCCGTCATAGGCGCAACGTGAACGCCATGAGAATGCAATTTTGAAGGCAGAGAACGAAAAACTTCTTGCGGAGAACAATAGGTTTAAGGAAGCCCTGAGCAATACCACATGCCCCAACTGCGGAGGCCCAGCAGCTCTTGGTGAGATGTCATTTGACGAGCAACATTTGAGAGTCGAGAATGCTCGTTTAAGAGAAGAGGTAATGGGATGGATTATGTTGCCGTTATTGTTTTTATTTGCTATATTGATCTAGTAATACGAGAATCAAAAAATCCTTCTAAACCCGAATGATGCCTTCAACATTAATATTTGTGTTACCGATGCAGTTTCTTAAGAAATACGCTTTTGATTTTAAGCGATTGTTTTGTGGATTACAGATTGACAGGATATCTGGAATTGCGGCTAAATATGTTGGCAAGCCTGTAGCTTCATTTTCTCACCATTCGTCCCATGCACCTTCCAGCTCCCTTGATCATGGGGTTGGGACTTTTGGGGCACAGTCAGGCTTCGTTGGGGAGATGTATGGAGGGAATGACCTCCTCAGGTCAATTTCAGGCCCTACTGAGGCTGATAAGCCCATGATTGTTGAGCTTGCTGTTGCAGCTATGGAAGAACTAATAAGGATGGCTCAGGCTGGAGAGGCCTTGTGGGTTTCCTGTGACAACTCTACGGAGATGCTGAATGAAGAAGAATACCTGAGGACTTTCCCAAGGGGAATTGGCCCCAAACCGTTGGGGTTAAAATCAGAAGCTTCAAGGGAATCTTCGGTAGTTATTATGAATCATATTAACCTTATTGAGATTCTCATGGATGTGGTGGGTACTTTATATCTATAGCTTGAGTGAATATCGATCTGAAGTCTACGTATATATTTGAAACATTTCTTGTACCAATGTCATCTTCAGAAACGATGGTCAACTGTGTTTTGTGGAATTGTTTCAAGAGCAACAACTTTAGAAGTCCTATCAACTGGAGTGGCAGGGAACTATAATGGAGCCTTGCAAGTGGTATATATCCAAAGAGTCCAATTACTCTTAAATCTATGTTCAAACGAAACTAATTAGCTTTCCTTGCAAGAACATGCAGTTCCCTTGCAAGAACATGTAAGATTTGCTCCTAACTATATATGTTCTCCAACAGATGACAGCTGAATTCCATGTCCCTTCGCCGCTTGTTCCAACTCGTGAGAATTACTTTGTAAGGTACTGTAAACAGCACGCGGACGGGACTTGGGCAGTTGTTGATGTCTCCCTGGACAATTTACACCCTAGTCCGATTTCAAGGAGTCGACGAAGGCCTTCTGGTTGTTTGATCCAAGAATTGCCAAATGGCTACTCAAAGGTAATATTCAAAGCTCATTTAAGTACCCCACTTCCTTTAAAATAGATAAATTAGTCGATTAATTGTTCCATTCTTTCATGATGCTTTAGGTTGTGTGGGTCGAACATGTAGAAGTAGATGACAGAGCTGTTCACAGTATATACAGACCATTGGTCAATTCAGGGCTTGCTTTTGGAGCTAAACGTTGGGTGGCTACGTTAGATCGACAATGTGAACGTCTTGCAAGTTCAATGGCCAGCAACATTTCGGCAGGAGATCTATGTGGTAGAAGTACTCCAATTGTTTTTCCTTTTTTCGGCAAAGTGTTCTTGGAAGTGTACGTGTAAATGCTTTCACCCGATTTTTTTTCCTGCTCTATCTAATGTGACTGTTACTTTCAGTAATAACAAGCACAGAAGGGAGGAAGAGTATGTTGAAGCTGGCAGAAAGAATGGTGATGAGCTTTTGTGCTGGAGTGGGTGCTTCTACTGCGCACGCGTGGACAACATTATCAGCAACAGGTTCGGATGACGTAAGGGTCATGACCAGGAAGAGTATGGATGATCCAGGAAGGCCTCCTGGTATTGTGCTGAGCGCTGCGACTTCCTTCTGGATCCCAGTTCCAACAAAGAGGGTTTTTTATTTCCTTCGCGATGAAAACTCCCGAAGTGAGGTAATATGATTTGCATATCTTTCTCTTATAAGATCAAAATTACTTTCTACTGGCCCTTTAGTAGTTGTGAATCAAACAAATTAAACATAGACCTTTGTTCTCCATTCTGAAGATCTTATTAACTAGGTCATGATGCTTATCGGTAATGCTTTCCTTACCATTTTCATACTGTTTAATTTTAATAAAACAAATGGAAAAAAAAAAACTTAGAACCATGTGTGGTTTTCCCTGGCCAGTACGCATATACATAGATTATGAATGTCACCCATTCAGGTTCATGCATGGACTAGCTGAAAAGCCAGAAACAATCCGATTAGCATTGATGCAAGGATATGGAGTTTCAACTAGCTCACCCAGTTGATCTTGTTTACAGTGGGATATCCTTTCGAACGGAGGAGTTGTTCAGGAAATGACACACATAGCGAATGGTCGTGATCCAGGCAACTGCGTCTCTTTACTGCGAGTAAATGTAAGTTCCAGAGTTTGTGCAACGTCTATATTTCGTGGTCACCCTTCATATATCTCATCAAAGTTAAAGCTACAATTTTTGTTGGAAACCCTCTCTTCAATAAAACTAAAGTTTATGTCACAATGACGACATGTAGAGCGCGAATTCAAGTCAGAGCAATATGTTGATACTACAAGAGAGTTGCACTGATTCTACTGGCTCATATGTAATTTATGCACCAGTTGATATTGTCGCCATGAATGTCGTCTTAAGTGGAGGTGATCCAGATTACGTGGCCCTTCTACCATCAGGTTTTGCTATCCTGCCTGATGGGCCTCGCAATAGTACTGGTGGAGGCATTCCAGAGGTTGGGTCTGGCGGCTCTCTATTGACGGTCGCATTTCAGATCTTAGTAGATTCAGTTCCAACGGCAAAACTTTCTCTGGGATCCGTAGCAACAGTGAATAGTCTAATAAAGTGCACAGTTGAAAGGATCAAGGCTGCAGTGATGACAGATAATTAATGCTTGATTGGCAAGCTAGCCTTACCATACGGTAAGCAAAATCTTCAACTCAGTTTAATTACCAGAACAATGTTTTCGAAGCATTCATGCATGGGTTTATAAAAACTATGTTGGATGAGTTTGAAAATTGGGATGTCTTGTCATCTGTTTCTTAGTATTGAAACAATTAGGAATGTCTGTTTTCTTGACATAAGGGTAATTTGAGTTGGTGGTGTTCGTGACTCTTTTTTCCCTCATTTCCTGAAAAATGAATATGATTTTTTGTTGTTTTTGTCCAAAGCAATTGCTAGCTATTTGATTTATATATATACCTATATACTAGAGACATCATGATAATGTCTATGAATGAGGGTTTGTTATGTATCATCTCGGATCTTAAACCTAATTGCCATAGCGGGAAAGGAACTAATTTTCTTTCGTTGTCTGTAATGCAGAATGAACAAATTAAGGAAGGGAAGAGAAGAAACGGATGGTGATGTGTAGTACAAAGTTCAAGACAAACAGAAGTCAAGAACGCACCTTATAATCCTTGCCTTGTGGTGTCGTTTGTTAGGGATCATAAAGAGATAAGCAAGAGCAAATTAATCACCACCCTGCAAGGGCAATATATAGGTTCGGGTATTGACTTTGCCTAGGAAAGATGGAAGCAAAAACCAGACTTTGTTCTAATTAATAAGAAGTCCAAATGCAGCTTTTTTAAATTTCTTTTTAGGTTATGCTAAGGTAATTTTTATCTTGTAGTGATCATTAACTTAATTATGATGTCCAAGCCTTCTCATGAAATGTGGCTTCAAAGAGGGGATTAGCTGGATGATCAATATCGAAGATCTGTCGCTAACAGATCTGTTCTCAATATTCCATGTGCTAGTACTTAATTTTCAATAATTAATGAATAAGCTTTTGTTTTGTGATCAGAGTATATATGCAAATATTATAGCAGATCTGAATTTAAGGGGAAAATTTGATTTAGTACTGCAGTGGACCCTCCAAACTCAAGGAAGTTTCCTGGCTACTTAACGGGCCAACGCTTGGGCAAAACATTCTAACCCCCACTCAAGAGTCTTGAAATATTCTCATGGTATTGGAAACAGTGGCGAGGAAACGTACATGATTAAGAAACCTGAAATAAAAATATGGCAGCTTGACCAGATCTTAAAAATCCAAGAAAATCATGCATGTCATATATATATATATGCTTCTCGCTCCAAATTATCAAAGGTGGCTCCTCCTTAATTTGCTTCAACAAAAATCCCAATTCAATTGCAACTAACTATATCAATTTAAGTATTTTTATACGTTGTGAAGATATTAGAATATTAATGATCAGTACATATATGATTCTACATATTGTGTCATAATTTCTGTCAATTTAATACTATATATAAAAATATATTATCTAATAGGGTACATCGCATATATAACGGCAAATTTAATGCTAACACATCGAATTTCTTGCTCAAAACTCCTTAATTTTAGGGTATTTATGGAGCCATCATAGCAGTATAGTTGTGTTTGGGGTATCAACTAAAATTGTTAGCTTGTACGTAACATATGTGTTTGTCACAGTTTTGGTTTTAGGACCTCTATTTCTAAACTTTTTATTACATGCAAAACCTATATTTTAACACGTGTTGAAATTTAAAATTTAAAATCCGTTAACAACATATATATATATATATATATATATATATAATGATTGAAATACTCTAGACTTCCTGTCACGCCTAGATCTCGAGAAATGAGATTCCAAGGTAGCTGCTTATTAAAACTTTTTTTTTCTCGGGCACTGAAGTTAATTTTCTGGGAAGTGCTCGAACTATCTTCGAGCTAACATCGGAGATAAACAAAAACAAACAAACAAAACCTGAAGTTTCGGTGCGCCCACTGCATGTCATGAGCTGCAGTAGATCAGTTTGTTTAGGCAAATTTGGGGCCACAGCGGAAGCGCTCTGGAATCATTACCAGCGATCACTTTAACTCGTACTGAAAGGCAAAATTTATGGGTCGAAGTCGGGGTTGTTCAAACCAATGAATATATAGCCATTAATGTGCAGAGAGGGCCCTAGAGTTGGATGCGTGTTCATTGCTACTCAGGACATATATATGGTGGCAGAGGTGACGTTATATATTTCATCTGTGTTACTGGCGTCATGTCCGGAATTATAAAGTTCAAGAGAAAGTCTGCGAATGGTTGAACGACCAGGTAAATATTGCTGCCAACATTTATTTGATCATTTGAATGCTATTCAATTCTGACTTCCGTGGCTTTTTCAGGTCGGCGGTCGGCCTTCAATTTAGTGCTTAGGATCTTACCAACTATATATTTATCAAAAAGTGAATTTAGCACTTTAGTCCTTAGGTTTTACTTACTTTTACGTTATAGTCCTTGGGTTTGTTTTTTTACAAATTTAGTCCTTAAGTTTCTATTTTTTGACGAATCAGTATTTCCGTTAAGTTTCCGTCACTTCCCCCGACGGAATGTCACATCAACTATTAACTGAGTGTCTAACGTGGCTGGGCATCAAAACAACAGCATCTGACAAAACAAAAACGCTATCGTTTTATGGCCTGCAGTGCTATTTTTTGTTTTTTTACCACACGGCATGCCGTTTGAACGCAAGGCATTCTCCGCTAACAATTTTTACGTTGTTCTCACTTCTCATCTCATTCTCCACTAATAGGTGCTTCAAAAAAAAACAAAAGGGAATTTAATACAACAAAAAGAAGAAAACTAAAAGGAACGCAATAACATTTGCTTCCAAAAAAACTAAAGGAAAGCTAAAAAACCCAAAAAACAAAGTGGTTCTTCTCCTTATTACAGAAAACGACGCTTCCTTCACTCCCACCCAAAATGGAATTAAGCAAGATATCTTCTATGGCTACTCTAAGCGAGCCCTAGGATTCTCTCATTCGAAGTCTTAAGTTTGTGGGTAAAGTTGATAGTTGCTGATTTGGAGAATAGATCAAAGCCTAGCTAGAAATTTGTTGAAGAAAGAGAAAAAAGTCGACGGTGAAGAGGATTTCGAACTGGTTCATGGAGAGTGACGATGTCTGGAGGTACTCTACTTTTTAAATGATGTCTCTGTGCTGAAATTTGTCTTAGTGCATGGTGGAAGGTAGTGCGTAATGTGTGGGTCTGCTATGTGGCATAAAACAATGTTTTTATTAAAAAAATCACTCATTTTAGGTGTTTAGACACTTTATAGATTCCGTTCATATGTTTGTGCCAATCTTTGTCATTATAGAAGAGCTTTTGTCTTGAGTTTGCTTTGTTTTTTCTGCACCTATAACTTGTTACATTTCGGTCCTTTAGCTGTCAGCAATTGCTTTTCCCTTTGCTTGCTTTTAGTACTACTACATTGTGTGACCGCACATGGCCTTTGACTAAGGCAGTGGTCCCATTTGTTTGTTTGTTTGTTTGTTTGTTTAGTTTCTACTTGTTTGTTTCCTTTGTTTTTTATGACATTACGAGCTTATGTATGACCCACCATTATATAAGGCATTTAAAGCATCAAAACCGAAGGACCAAATTGTCAAATGCCCTCAATTATGCATATGTTACGTAGTGGCCAAATATCTATATTTGTGAAAGCATGCATTTCATGCAGTTCACGTGTTTTGCAGATGTGCTTAACATTGTCATACACCATGGTGGATTATTTTTTGGAGCTGGAAGCCAGATTTATTCAGGAGGGATGGTTGATAAGGTGGGCCGAATGAATGTTGATTACATATCAGTGCTAGAAATTGGTCATGTTGTGAAAGGACTTGGATATATACAGACAGGTGACCTGTGGTACACCTTCGATGATGAAAATTGGGTTTCGGTGAGGAAATTTAATAGTGATGATGATGTTATTGAGATGATAAATAGATCTCGAGTTGAGAAGAGATCGGTCCTGAATATTTATGTAGAGCATGTCATCGACAAGGCTGTTTTGATTAAGGATGATATTGGTAAGGGAGTCGGTGGTGAGCAAATTGCTGGGGATGATAAAGAAGATCCGTCTAGGGAAGGTGATGATGGATTTGATTATGGTACGGACCTTAGTGACTTCTCTGGGTTGCGTGACAACGAACCCGATGCTTACGAAGATGTTAGGGTGCACGTTGATGTTGCCGCTGACACCATTAGTAACGTGGATTGGTTAGGGGCCTTTCCAAGTACTGCGGGAGGTGGAAAAGAAGGTGGTGTTGATTCGGAATATGAGGATGTAGAAGATTTACGAAGTCGTGCTGGATCCGATAGTGATGATGGCATACACGTACGTGATTTTCCAGAGTTTACAGCAAATCTAAAAGAGCCTGGTGAGGTGACACTTGAGCAGGGCCTTATTTTCCCTACCACTAAGCATGTACGCAAGGCCTTGCTCAGGTATGCAGGACCCTACATCAGCAAGTGGTAGTAGAGGGAGGGTAAGCTGGAGAGGAAAAGGAAGAGGAAGGAGCAGAGGAGCTGGAAGGGAAAGTGTTAGCACGGGCAGTCAAGGTGGTGGACGGGTCAATGACTTGGTAAAATCAATTCTATTGCAACATCCAATAAAGTTGATGTTTGTGTGACAAGCCTAACATAAATAAATGACATGTTCTTGTATTTGCAGGGAACACAAGAGTCACTTCCATTAGATCCAGGGGAAATGGGTTCTGGATTGTCTCAACAATGTTGATTACGTTAATTTGGTGTTTTTTGAATGTTATTTTGGTGTATGATTTTGCTGTAATTGTGGAGGCTATGGAAGTGTATGGGTTGCTGTAATTTTGGAGGCTCTGGAAGTGTATGGATTGCTGTAATTTTTTGTAAGCCCGTTATTTCATATAAACTGATGGAAGTGTCTGTAATTGCTGTAATTTGGAGGTCATGGAAGTGTATGTAATGAATTGTTCTGCTTTTGAAGTTAATGAATTCCTAGAACTGGAAGACGAACAGTTTGGTACACCATGGTGAATTTTCTCTGCTGATCTTACTAGTATGCAAGATCAAATTCATGGTGAATTTACTGAGTGCTTATAGAACTGCGAACCAGATAGATAGCACCAATTTGGTGCTGTTTTCTGCTATATTACAGCACCAATTTGGTGCTGTTTTACAGCACAGGGTGTTTTACAGCACCAAATTTGGTGCTGTAAAACAGCAGCATTTTCTCAAAAAATAGAAAACTCCCAGTGGCAAGAATATGTTGTAAAATTTGCTCGACATCTCATGGAAATATTTGAAGATGTAGGAAAGCCTAGAAGATCTGACCCATCACCATTAGGCATTCTATCTTGCACTACTTCGAAAGGCTGTATTACAGCACCAATTTGGTGTTGTTTTACAGCACAGGGTGTTTTACAGCACCAATTTGGTGCTGTAAAACAGCAGCATTTTCCCCAAAAAATAGAAAACTCCAAGTGGCAAGAATTTGTTCTAAAATTTGCCCGACATCTCATGGAAATATTCGAAGATGTAGGAAAGCCTAGAAGATCTGAGTTGCAGATGGCAACAAACTTTAGGAGACATTGAGATCTGCAGCCAAGTTGTTGGTAACGCTTTGCTCAACTACGGTGGAACTAGAGCAAAGCTTCGTCGAGATTTGCAGAGATATGGGTTTGCTTGGGATTTTAGAGTTCTGATGCACTTCGTGGAAGCAAATGTAAGGCCAAATTGCATTCCTTTTAGTTTTCGTGTTTTGTTGTATTAAATTCTTTTTTTTAAAGCACCTAATAATGGAGAATGAGATGAGAAGTGAGAACCACGTGAGAATTGTTAGTGAGAACCACGGTCATTATCAAACGGCACACCGTGTGGTAAAAAACAAAAAAATAACATTGCAGGCCATAAAACGATAGTATTTTTGCTTTGTCAGATGCTGCTGTTTTATGCCCAGCCACGTTAGACACTCAGTTAACAGTTGATGTGGCGTTCCGTCGAGGGAAGTGACGGAAACCTGACGGAAATACTGATTCGTCAAAAAATAGAAACTTAAGGACTAAATTTAAAAAAAAAACAAATCCAAGGACTATATTGTAAAAGTAGGTAAAACCTAAGGACTAAAGTGCTAAATTTCCTTATCAAAAAGCTAAACTAAGGAGAGTAGCTCTTTGTTTGCCCAAAATTTTTAACAAAATAAATATATTTCAAAATTTTTAACTTTAACTCATACACTTCAAATTTTTCACTAACTCCAATAAACTTCAACATTCAAAAGATTCTCAAAATTTTGAAAATATTCTCCAAATTTTCGGTAAATAAACATACCCAAAATTTGACAAATTCCCAATAAAATCTAATTTAATATTTCTTTGCATTGGTTCTTGCTAGCTAGGGACGAATTTTCTTTGGGACAGCCACAAAACCGTCCCTAAAGGTCCCCTTTTGGGACGCAACAAAGGTGTCGTCCCAAAAGGGGTGTCAAAGAACATCTTTAGGGACAGATGCCTCTTTCCGTCCCTAAAGGATGCGTTTTAGGGACGGATTTTGAGCATCCGTCCCAAATAAATTGGCGGGAACATGGCGGGAAAAACTTTGGGACGACAACATTCCGTCCCAAAAACACTTCTAGTTCGAACTAATATATGTTCGTTCGAACTACTTATAATTACGTGCGAACGACACTTTTGGGACGGCAAACAAACGTCCCAATAATGTACAAGTTAGGACTACCTATAAGTTTGTTGCAACTAAACACACCAGTGCGCACAGTATTGTGTTAGGTTTGAACTGTAGTTAGCACTGTTAAATTTCTCTTGTTCGACACCTGTCTAGAATTTGATTTATTTAAAATAGTCCGAACTAGGTATATCATAGTTCCAACGGCTCAGACACAGCAGATCGATGCGATGTGATGTGACCTTTCATTAAATGCGTCCGTTTAGTTCAAACCTTCTAAATGTCAGTTGAAACTTGTATTAGTGGGATATGTGTGGTAACTAACGTTTGGGTTGTGCGCACATCATAATGAAACGTGCGAACGCCATTTGCGGATACACACATGTGGATGGATATCTGATTCGGTAAGTTCGAACCGGCATTTGACTAGTGTGGACTAGGGTCTGTGCGTTTTAAAAAGAACTAAAGGTCTTAACAGGGACGCATTGCGTCCCAAAAACCTCTTCCTCTCCCGCAAGAAACCCGCGAACTCGGACTCAGCCGCTCACCACCGTCAGATAGGCCGTGCCGTCGCGCTAGGAGAACATTTGCACCCTCCTCCACCCTGGTAATCTCTCTATCCTCTTCTTTTAACAGATTTTGAGGGTTTTTCCATTGTTGAAATTCAATTTTTTGGTAATGGTTGGACGGTTTTTTTTTGCGGTGAATGTGGGTAGTTTTTGGCTTGGATTTAGTCGATTTTGGGTTGGTTGGTGGTGTTGTTTGGGAGGAAACTCTTTTCATGGTTGTTGGACCGCATTCCGCCAACATTTGGCGGTGATTTTGCAGTGGCTGCCATGGCTGAGACTCAGCCATGGTTTTGCAGTGTGGACAGTGCGAACTGGCCTTAATAAGTTGTTACAATTTATTTGCCTCCATTGTTCCTGTTGAAACTTGTTTCTCTGTTGTTTGAACCCTATATTTGCATGTTCAAACCTTCCGCATTTGTTCAGACTCCATATTGGTAGTTGAAACTAGAATTTGATCATTTTGACATAGTTGAAACTAAATATTGTTTGTTCCAACATATATTCCTTTAGTTCGGACATAAGTTTCTATTCAAACTGAAAGTTGGTTTACACTCGATTCTAATTCAAACTTAGAGCTATTGTAGTTCAAACTGTACCAGAGATAACAAACAATCAGAAACTTCGGACAGTGCGAACTTTTGGCCTTATAAGTTCCAAAATTTATTTGCCTCCATTGTTCCTGTTGAAACCTGTTTCGAGGTTGTTTGAACCTATATTTTCATGTTCAAACCTTTCGGAGTTGTTCAGACTCCATCTTGATAGTTGGAACTGGGATTTGATCATTTTGACATAGTTGAAACCAAATATTGTTTGTTCCAACATAATATTCATTTAGTTCGGACATACGTTTCTGTTCAAACTGAAAGTTGGTTTACACTCGATTCTAGTTCAAACTTAGAGCTATTGTAGTTCAAACTGTACCAGTCTACCAGAGACAACAACAATCAGAAACTTCAATTTAGCCATGGTTTGTGTGGACAGTGCGAACTTTGGCCCTATAAGTTCCAAAATTTATTTGGCTCCATTGTTCCTGTTGAAACCTATTTCGAGGTTGTTTGAACCTATATTTGCATGTTCAAACCTTCCGGAGTTTTTCAGACTCCATCTTGATAGTTGAAACTGGAACTTGATCATTTTGACATAGTTGAAAACAAATATTATTTGTTCCAACATAGTATTCATTTAGTTCGGACATAAGTTTCTGTTCAAACTGAAATGAGTTTATATTCATTTAGTTCGGACATAAGTTCCTGTTCATTTAGTTCTTGTTTTCCCTTAGTTGAAATTGTTATTGTATTTCTGTTGTTTTTCAGTTCAAACTAGTGTGTGTGCACTTATGTTCCAACTTGATGGGTTATGTTCCAACTCCGTCTTATTTGTTTAAACATTGTTTGTTTTAGTTCATACTTTTCATTTTGTAGTTCTAACTGTTTACATTGTTAGTTCAAACTTATATGAATTAATTTGTCCATTTTCTTTGCAGATACTTTGTTACTAAATCTGAAAATGGCACGACGAGTCCACCCCCGCCGTCGCGTACTTTGGATCAGCGTCGGGAGCTCATGGAGGCACGTGCCGTGAACATGGAGCGGGAGGCATATTTACAGGATCTTGAGGATTTAACATTTGAGGGGCAGACCCTCTCCTCTATTTTCACGTAGCGGGGGTGGAATCCCATCTGCGAGGAGAAAGGGTTAGTCTGTGCGACCCTTGTATCTGAGTTCTACTGTTGCTCCTTGGAGCGAGAGCCGGCCCAGGTAATCATTATAGAAATAATTGACTTTGGTTTAAGTGAACAAAAATCTGATTGTGGTTACAAGTTATTTTAGTTGCTGGAATTTCTTTGGAAAATTGTGGTAGACTAGATAAATAAGACGTATTATGATTTACTGTAGCGCTTCATGGCCTGAATTTTGGATATATATCGTAAACACGTACTTTTAGTAGTAATTTAAGATTTGGAAAATATTTTGTTGAATATTATTAAGCACTTATTAATTGTGAGTGGAAGTAATTTATAGAATAGTAATATATATTTGGTTGTGTTGGATTTTCCAGTGTAATTGCAGGTTGGGGAATGATATATTTATAAGCGTTACCATGTCCATTTTTTTCTAACATCTTTCTTTATTTGCAGGCGTCGTACGACATCACCCTGAGGGGGGTGTCAGTTACTTTCTCGGCCGACAAGATCAGCGAATTTTTGGGTATTGCCCGACCTGAGGGCCCTTCGTACCCCGACCAGGAGGAGGAGGTAGCTAACCGTCCGAATCTATCTAATAGTGAGCTGTACAAGCTTCTGACTGCGAAGGATGCAGTCCCAGACCACTTACCAAACATCCCTCACAGTGCCATGACGGACTTTTTTCGAATGCTACACTTGATAGTCGCATACAATATTGACCCTCGCCGGTGCACCAGTGAGGCGAGCTTCGAGAGAGCGAAGCTCATGGCGTACATTGTGAGGGGGGTCCCAGTGGACCTCCCATCACTGATATTTCGGAATATCATGAAGGAAGCAGATTCCTTCGAGGTTAGTGGCGTTCCTTATGGCCTCCTCTTGACAAACTTCTTAGATGCTGCTGAGGTCCCTTCACATGTTGGGGAGGATAGGCAGAAACCTCCCGGTCCAATCTGCTTAGAGACGTTGAGGAAGAGCAGATCGCAGCTCAAACGGGGCAAGGGACCGGTAGACAACGCAGCTCGACCCGCCTGGGCCACCGAGCTTCTTGATCGCTTCGGTCGGCTTGAGGATCTCGTTAGACAGAGGTTCGACCGGCAGCAGGACATGATAGATCAGTTGAGCAACAAGGTCGAGCGCCTTAGCGGTTCAGTCGATGCGATGCAGAGGACGATTGATTCACTTCAGTAGTCCAGTTTTTATTTTATGTCTTCTTTTTGGGTTATGTACTTATTTTAGGATAGTGTTACTTTGGACACTTTGATATGTTTATTTTGTACTTATTTTGGATATGATGGACACTTCTTTATGTACATTTTTGTCTCAGCTCCAATTGTTATCTTTATGTTTAGGTTACAATTTTAACCTATGAACACATAAAAATTCCAAACATTGTTGATATTGTGGGAGTTTGAGAGAAACTGGTGTGAACTCTGTTTCAACTGAAATACTTAAGTCCGCACTTACTCTAATGAAGTGTGTACTCTAGGATTTACGTCCCAACTATCAGTTCTACAGTTCGAACAATAACAGAGTTAGAGTTCACACTACAAGCATAGTTTAAGACGTTTTGATAATTTAGTTTGAACAGAACGACAAGTGCGACTATTAATCGTGATAGTTCGCACGTTTTTAGTATAGTTCGCATATGTACATGTAATAGTGCGAACATGTATTTTATTTGACTTTCACGTGACCGCGCATATTTTGTTTCCCGTCATTTTAAGTCCTAACTGTTATATTAAAGTGCGCACAATATTAGTGTCGTGCGAACTAATGTACGCATAGTTCCAACTCATATATGTTAGTTGGAACTGCATATTCACATTGGATTACTCATTATGTTAAAGAGTGTTCAGCTCATTATGTTACTACGATGTACCTACCATATGTTTATCAGATGTACACTAATGTTTTTTAAATTTTATCTTCATTTCATGTACCTACCATGTTGTGATCATATGTACACCAATAAAGTGATGAAGATCATTATGGTAAGTTGAGGACATTGATAATGAGTTCGCACATGTGAGTTGATTTGTGTTAAACTCATTTTGTTAGAATATGTTTAATAAAGGGTTAAATACATTGATAATGAGTTCGCACATGTAAAATTAGATAAATTTTTATATCGATGATACCAATATATCAAAAGGGTTCGCAGAAATACCAAAATATCCGGGAGGTGAATGTTTTGGACCACCAGTTCCTTTGACTCACTTCTGGTGTCTTTCTTTCTTTTTTTCTACCCCGTGAATTTTCTTACATTACTGGGCACTTGTGCATTTCTGGACCCCCTATCTTCTCTGTATAAATCTGCTGCTAAACTTAGCTTTAAAGGAGATCAAATTCACCATTCCCTATCCGTTTAAGATTTTAGAATAAATGGTGCGTCTTGCATTTCAATCCTAATCTCAAAATTCCTATTAAAAATAAGGGGAAAAATTATATTTACTCACCAAGTTTCAACTTGATTTTAGTTAAAGATTTCAATCTGATTTAAATCGCATCTTGAATTACATAAGTAATGACAGAACACTGCAGGTCTCTCACAAGTATTTCTAGTTCAACATCAATCTCTATTTTTGTGCGGAACTCAATTAATGAAATTTTGCTGACCGAACATGAAGGAAAATGTAACAAATCATCATTACTTTGAGTTTAAACTTTTATTTTAACAAACATTAACCAAAATGTTAAAGAGTGTTACCTCTAATAGGTGTTGCACTCCAAAATGTTAAAGAGTGTTACCTCAAATTGTCGTATCTACCATGTTTTCTTCATATTATTTTCATCATTAGAAAATGTTAATCGGATTGTGATTGAATATTAAATTGGTACGTGTTTTTTAATTAATTATAGTCTGTTTAAAGTTTGAATTTTGAATAGTACGTTCTAACTATTCCAAACACAGATTACGTCTTCCTAACCGATAGTGCGAACGACAATGACAGGACGTCCCAACCATCCGTAGACAGTGCGAACAATGACAGAGTTTAATTTCAAACTACAAAAGCATAGTTTAGACGTTGATAATTTAGTTTGAATAGAACTCTACGTTCGGACTACTAACCTTACCAGTGCGCACTGTGTTCGTCTAGTTCGCATATGTACATGTAATAGTGCGAACGTGTATTTTATTTGATTTTCACGTGACCGCGAAAATTTTGTTTCCCGCCATGTTGAGTGCGAACATAGTTAATGTAGTCCGAACACGAACGAATGTGAACCAAACGGTGTCGTCCAACTTACTATGATCTCCCCGGATTGTACGTTGGAACCGTGATTTGAGAAGTGCGAACCATTAAATGTTAGTTCGAACTGTACTATCTGGGAACAAAACGGTGTTGTCCAACTTAGTATCCCTGTCCGAATGTAAGTATGCTAGTTCGAACTGGGAACACAGACTTAAAAAAAAACTTAGCAGCTTCGTGCAGACCCATTTGTGCACGAAGCTGCTGAAGAGAGGGGGAGCTTTCGGCTGGGTAAGGGAGATTCCCATTATACGTGACCGAGGAGAACGAAAGGTAACCTAGCTTCTCCATCTCCTTTAGTTTCCATTTCTCCTCTCCTTTGAGTGCTATTGTCTGTTGATTCGAAGGTTGATTTTGTAGGAGCTACTTTGGGAGAAACCTCAAGATTTCGTACGATTTGCTGAAATCCCCAACCAGGTTTGGTGTCTAGATGAAATGCCTATGTATTTTACATGCTTCCAACTAGTTATTTCGTGGTTTTGGGTCCTTGTTGCGGTTGTTCAACATTTGGGTTTCTGCAGAATTTGGGTCTGTCCGCTGTAGTTCGAACCGCATATTTGTTTGTTGAAACATATGTATATAGATCCGAACTTCATATATTGCTGTTAAAACTTAGTTATATGAGTGCGAACCAAATATTTCTATGTTGTAACTGTTATTTGCAACTCTGTCAACTCCTGATATATTGTTCGAACTGAATTTATTGCATGAGATATATGTGGGAACTGATGAGATTATTGTTGGAACTTGTGTCACTTATGTTTAAACATATAATCTAAAGTCATAACATGCTTTTCGAAGGTTGAAACTGGTACTGTCAGGTCCATTTTAATAAGTCTATATGTTCTTAGGGTCCACACCATGGATAAGAGCTGGATGGATGAGACAGATCGATGGAGCACCAAATATAGAGAAGGGTTGGCACAATTCTTGGAAATTGCCAAGAACCATATTGATAATCGAGAGTTGATAAGGTGTCCTTGTAGAAAATGCAAGAATGTGCTCTTCCAAACATGGCCGGTCATGGAGAATCATTTGATCTGTAAGAATATGATAGACCCGTACTATAGGAATTGGGTCAAGCACGGGAAAGTACTTGATATGCGACAAAATTTGTATGAACTAAATGAGGTTGTGGGGGTAGGCGAACAAACCGGTGATGAGGTGGACGACATACGGGGAATGTTAAATGATATTGAAGCAGAAATGTTTGGGGGTGCTAGTGGTGGGGTACCAAATTCTAGTGAAGGTGTGGAGGGTGGGTTGGAAGAGGAACTCGGTGCAACCAGATTCGCAAAGACATGGGTGGATGCCGAGAGAGAACTATATCCAGGTTGCCAGAACTTTTCCAAATTGTCTTTCCTTGTGAACATGCTCCACATAAAAACAAATTGTAATGTGAGTGAGAAGGCTTTTAATAGGTTTTTAGGGTTGTTTAAGGCTGCACTTCCTCCTGGAGAGACACTTCCAGACAACTACGGGGCAGCAAAGGACTTAAACAAAAAACTTGGGTTTGGGTACAATAAGTATGATGCTTGTATAAATGATTGTGTCCTTTTTTGGAAGGAGAACGAAACATTAGATGTGTGTCCAGAATGTGGTGAGTCGCGATATCAATATGATTCAAATAGATTATGTAAACAAATACCCCGAAAGATATTGAGGCATTTTCCGTTGAAGCCAAAGGTGAAACGACTCTTCATGCAGAAAAGTAATGCTATGGATATGAGATGGCATAAAGACCAAAGAGTGGATGAATCCGATGTTTTAAGACACCCAGCAGACTCTCTAGCGTGGAAAGAGTTTGATAGAAAATTCTCATGGTTTAGTGATGAGGCACGAAATGCGAGGCTTGGGCTAGCAAGTGATGGATTTAATCCATTCTCTGTTCAATCATCAACAAACAGTTTGTGGCCAGTGATTCTTATTCCTTATAACCTACCACCTTGGAAGTGTATGAAATAGTACAATTTCATCATGACATTGTTGATTCCCGGACCTAAGGCACCAGGAAATGATATTGATGTGTACCTACAACCGATGATTGACGAGTTGAAGGAGTTGTGGGAGGAGGGGATGGACACATATGATGCAAGTATAGGAAGAACTTTCAGGTTACATGCTGCGTTGTTGTGGACCATAAATGACTTTCCAGCGTACGAAAACTTGTCTGGGTGGAGTACGAAGGGTAAGCTAGCTTGTCCAACTTGTAACGAAGAAACAGTTTCTAGGTGGTTAAATAATCCACATAATACATGCTATATGGGTCATCGTAGATACCTAGAACCGAACCATCCATGGAGATTTGACCACGAAATCCATGAAGGGTATGAAGAGCATAGAACGAAGCCGAAAGAGTTGTCTGGAGATGATTTATTGGCTCAGCTAAGTCAAATCACATTCAATCCATTTGGAAAAGGAAAACATGTAAGAAAGCGAAAGCGTACACCAATTGAGTTGAACTGGACAAAGAAAAGTATTTTTTGGGATTTACCATACTGGTCTTCTTTGTTGATATGACACAACCTGGATGTGATGCATATTGAGCGTAACATTTGCGAAGCTATTTTGGGGACATTGATGAGGTCAAAGGGATCAAAGGACGGTGAAAAAGCTCGAAGGGACATGGCTATAATGAAGGTGAAGAGTGACTTACACTTGCGCCCACAGGGGGAAAAGGTTGAGATACCGCCAGCGACGTACAGCTTTTCAAATGCTGAGAGGCGACAGTTTTGTCGTTGGTTGAGAGATGTGAAACTACCTGATGGTTACTCATCCAATTTCTCCAGATGTGTGAACATGGACAAGAACACCATAACAAACCTAAAAAGTCATGACTGTCATGTGTTGATACAATGACTATTGCCAGTTGGGCTCCGTGGGATGTTGAGGCCGGAGATCACAACTGTCCTGACTGAGTTGTCTTTATTCTTTACTGATTTATGTTCACGAACTGTTAGGGTTGAGGTGTTGAGGCGACTAGATCGAGATATTGGTATGATCATATGTAAGCTAGAGAGGATTTTTCCACCTAGCCTGTTTGATATAATGGTTCAATTGGCGGTCCACTTGGCACATGAGGCATTGCTTGCCGGTCCCGTGCAATACCGATGGATGTATCCCATTGAGAGATTTCTTGCCATACGAAAGCGAACAGTGCGAAATCGTGCTCGTGCTGAGGGGTCAATCGCAGAGGCATACATAGATAAAGAGTGCTTGACTTTTTGTTTACAGTACCTAAAAGGGTTTAAGTCAAAATTTGGCCAGGGGGAGCGAAATGATGTTGGAGTTAACGAGCAGGCGAACGTCACATCCTTCTCAGTGTTCAAACAGAGTGTAAGGCCAATGGGGCGACCGAGTCGGTATGACCTTGAACTGCGAGAGTTTAAGAAAGTCCGGTGGTACGTGCTAAACAATTGCCCGGATATCGAACAATATCACAAGTAAGTACCCAATGTAATTAAGTATCCTTTAAAAAATATTTTCTGTCAACATGAATAATTTTTACTCTCGATATTTTAGCGAACAAGGACGAGCTTATAAGGCATCGTGTGAATGACGTTGATCGTAAGCATGAGGAGGAGTTTGGAAAATGGTTTGAAAAACGAGTAAGGAAATATTCGAAGCTACCCATGATTATTTAACACTATTTTCATTTTTTCATATATGCTTTTCATACCTATGATTACTCTAGACACTGATCTATCTTGCATGGTTAGATTCAACGATTACGGAAAGACCACCCCGATCAAGTAACAGAGGAGTTGTATGCATTGGCTTGTGGGCCTGACCGAGGGGCTGATCGGTATTCCGGTTGCATCGTGAACGGGACAAGATTCCACACCCACCAGCGCGAGCAATGTCGTAAAACCCAAAATAGTGGAGTTATTTGTCCAGGTAGCTATGGGGGTAGAGACCTCGATTATTATGGGGTAATTGTGGAAATTTTGGCGTTACGATATTTGAAGGGTTACAGAGTGTATGTGTTCAAGTGTGATTGGTGGGATGTCGGTAGTGATGAAGGGTTGCGAGAGGGCAACCATTTTACGTCGGTTAACACCACACGTAAGTGGTATGAAGACGATCCATTTGCTTTAGCCACGGATGTTTCTCAAGTGTTTTACTTAGATGACCCGGATGGGGGTGATGGATGGCGTGTGGTCCAAAAGGTCACAACTAGGAACACATATGATGTCTCAGAAGTGCAAGACGAGGATGATGATGTTGAAGACAATGATGAGGATGATGGTCCGACAGCGCCATTATAGGATAGTGTGACTTTCGACTTGTTCGTTGATTTTGGGGGGTACGACATGATTCCATTGGCCAGAGATGACGTTGAACCCGAGTACGTTACCTCGAGTTCGGCGGGACAAGTTCGTTCAAGGAGAACACCTACTGGTGCGATTGAGGAGGATGCGTTTATAAATGATAACGATGAATTTGAAGATGATGATGATGATGATGGGGACAACGATGATGCAGGGGAAGAGGTTGGCATTTTGGGAAGCAATGATGAAACAGAGGACGAGGATGACATACATGGAAGCGGTGAGGAGGAGGGTTCAGATGGCGACAGTTCGGATATCGGAGATGACGGGGGACGTGAGACTTGAATGTGAGAACATAATAAGTGTTAGAAAGCTTATGAACATATAATAGTAAAGGAAAAATGCTAATTTGTTTAATGAAACCGTTAGATTTCATTACTAATTTCATTTAAATTCTAACATTATAATTGTGTATGAAACAGGTGGAGAGACAGTGGCCAACCGAGGGAAACGTCAACGAGCGATCGCCCCATGCCCTTCGGCACCAACCCCTTCGATTATCGACGTGGGACATCTAACTCTACGACGGCTATGTAATATTTTGTATAACTTAACTTATTTTTTGGAATTATACTTGTGTTTGAAACAGGCACCAACAACATCATGTACACGGAGAAGCCAATTGGTGTCGGTCACGCCCGTTCCTATACCCTCCACTCCTACTCCTGGAGATTCCGAGGTTCGTGCTTCATCACAACCTACTCTTGCACCATCCTTAGAGGGTACGACACATAGCAGTACTGGATGTAAGTAATATTAAAACTTTTCCATCTATTTTTTATCGTGGATTATGTTTCCTTACAATGTTTTATTGTGTAAATGAAATCACATCCATTTTTTGTGTCCTTATAGCCACATCTAATTCGCAACGGCATGGTAGGACGCGTGGGCTCGCATTAGATAAGGTACGGGCCACTCGACTCGGTAAGTTGAGTGTGTCGATTCCTGATGATTGCGCCGCCGATGTTGGTGAGAATTCGGCTAAGCTGTCCACTCAAATTGGATTGCTAGTTCGTGGTACTATACCCATGGCGACTTCTTCATGGAATGAGGTTCCTCCAAAGTGCAAAGAGTACGTCAGGGTGCGCATATTGGTAAGTATATTTTACCTTTATATATGAAATTTTATTACTTGATAACTGATGGTATTATTATGTCATGTAACAGGACGATTTCAATCTTGATTATAATCGAGAAGAGGACCTACGGACGGTGAACATGATAATGGCAAAGAGCTACCGTCAGTTCAAGGGTAGATTGCATGAGCACTACAAGAAGAAAGGGGGAGGCAATAAGGAAGTGGTTGTTCAACACCCCCATCCAGACATGGATGAAGATACCTGGGCAAAATTGTGCGACATGTTTGCTGATCCAAAATATGAGGTACATGTATATCTTTGAGTACAATTAGTAATTCGGAATGAGTTTAACCATTTATCATGAAACTGTTTCTAGGAAAAATGTAAAGTAAACACTGAAAATAGAAAGGGCTTGACGGTTTTCCACACAGCGGGTACAAGGACGTTTGCTCGATATCAAAAAGTGTTGGTAAGTGATATAATTCATACTTGTATATTATTATCTTTATTTACTTCATTACTAACTTGTTACGTAAGTCTCTAGGAAACTTCACCCTCTGTAACTTCAGATATTGGGTCTGCTGAATTGTATGCTGCATCCCACAAGCGAAAAAATGGGGACTGGTTGTCTGATGTTGCTAAGGACAATCATGTAAGTACACTTACATTGACCCATTTGGTATGATTTTTGTTTCAAACTGTTAATAGTTACTGTCATCCTTGGTGGTTGTACTTGGTAATAGATCGGTAGGTTGGTGGTTGTGTTGGTACTTGATTGTGCTGGTTAGTGGTTCTCTCGAACTTATTGGAATATGTTGCTTGTGTTGGTAGCTATATGACAATTTTGTACTCAGGAATAGTCCCTACTATAGCCGTTATGCTGTCGGATTTACTACAACTATCACTTGTACAATATTTTTCATTTTTACTTATTATAATTGGATATAAATATTTCAAATGAATGTAACATTAATATTAATGATTCAGACTATATAATGTTTTTTGCAGGAAAAGATGAAGGAATTGCAAGAGCAAGATATCTCAGATGGGAGGTCCTACACCGACATTCATATTCTCCATCAGGTCCTAGGCCCCAAGCCTGGTTATGTGAGGGGGTTGGGTCGAGCAGTGAAGCCTCCAAGAAGCTCGGGTTCATCATCCACCAGTGTAGTGCGACAATTAAGAGAGGCACAGTTGGAGATAGATAGATTGAAAGAGGAACGAGAAGCTGAGGTAGAGCAAATGAGAATAGAGCGACAACAAGAGATGAAGGAGTTGGAGGACAGATTGATGAGGGAAATAAGGGAGCGCATGAATGATTTCATGGCAAATACCTCCCACGGTTTGTAGACCCTATTCTCATATCCATTATTGGACAATGTGACTTAAATTATTTTGGATTTATGTTAGTTTGGATTGATGCTTATGTTGGACTTATGTTGGACCCTATTCTCATATCCACGGTTTGTAGACCCTATTCTCATATCCACGGAGAATGATGTTATTTATGTAACTTTGAATTATGAAGAGCTATATTGATTTCTTATATGGATGATAGAACTTTGTGTTCTATTGTAGCACATTTATGTATGAGTTTATTGAGGTATTTTGGTTTTAATTTTTAGGAATTATGCATAAATTACAGGTCTCAGTTTGAACCTACATTTTTCAGGTTCGAACATGTGTAGAATTATAGGTCCGTGTTGGGACTTATATAATAGAAGTTCGAACTGATTTCTATCGGGTCCGACAACCAGTGGTGTGGACTACTACTATAAAGTTCGAACTGAGACACCATAAGTCTTTGTCCCTAATATCTGCTCCAATCGAAAAACAGTTCCAACATCATTTTATTCGTTACAACCAATATATGTTAAGTTCGCACATATAGCCAACAGTCCGAACTTTGAGTTAGTCCGAACTGTATTTTGAAATGTTCAAACTTTGTTTTTAATTCGCACAACACTTGAGCAGTTGAAACTTTATAACAGTTGGGACTACGTTTTACAGGTTCGAACTACACATATGTTGGGACTGATGTTCATTATGTGCGGACTTACATTAAGTTCGGACTACAGTTTACAAGTTCCAACCTAAGAGCAGTTCGAACTAACATTGACTGGTTTGAACTTCAAATCGGTTCGGACTTGTTGTTTCGTTGTTCAAACTGTTTTCAAGTTCGGACTGCAAACGTGAATGTCCTAACTATGACCTAGTTCGAACTATGTATTCCATGTTCAAACGGTTCACCCGTTTGATAGTAGTCCGAACTATGTTGTAGTTCGGACGCCTATCGCAGGAAGTGAGTCTTTTGGGACGGTTCAGACCATTTGTCCGAACTAAGCTATTTGTAGTTCGGACTGTGTGAATTTGGGACGGATTACACTTTTGCGTCCCAGAAAGCCTTTTGGGACGGACCTATTGCGACGGACGTTTGGGACGCCATATTCCGTCCCAAAAGAGCTTTTGGGACGGTTTTTTGGGCTTTTGGGACGCCTACCCTCCGTCCCAAAAGCCCAAAATTCTTGTAGTGGACGGTTTTATGATATCCCTTCAAGACAACGAAGGGAAAACCGTTTCTAGCAGATGGCTGAGTACGTAGCTTAATTTCTGCCCGGAATCAATCAACGTCGTACATAACCGAAGCCATCAGAAGCGTTAATTTAGAAACTATCTTAAATCATGAGACAATGGTGTCAATTATGGATGATGATTATACGTATTGGTTAATATTAAGCGCTTACCGCTGCGCGTGGCTGAGCTTCAGGACAGTGCACTGGCACCTGCCTGTACGGTTCACGAAGAGCGGCCAGTGATTCACTGCCACGGCCAACAATATTATCCAGTTCTTTCCCGATCAAGTTGCAGCAACAGCGTTCATTTAAAATGGAACGTTGCGAATTGCAGAAAGCCATTAAATTGGTGGAATAATAAATTTGCCTTTCCGAAGTTTTCAAGTTACCGGCCCAAAAAGCTACATTTAAACCAAGTAGCAAAGAGAAAACAGTGGCAGCGCGTACCTTAATGATATGTTTCTCCGAGCGAGAACACACAGGCCGATGAGCCAGGGAAACCAAATTATGCATTGATGGCATTGCCAGAGAATTCACTCCATATGTTTTGCAGGCACTACATTGTCTAGAGCTAGCTGCTTCTATTTCTATCTTCTTTCTCTTCATCTTTCTTCTCATCTTATAATTATGTACGTTAGAAGCTGGAGCCAGAGAAATAGAAGGTAGGTGAAGATACCGTTGCGCTTTTATTGATGTCATGAAGAAACGAAGGTGGTTAGGTTTGCTTAGGCTTTAATAGGCTGTACATTCTAGGTGAGCCTTAGTAATTAGTGGTACTTATGAAGTCCTTTATTTTGCCAATGAATTAAGGCACCTAAACCTACAAGAACGTGGATGGATATATAGAATTTAAAAGATTTTTTCGAACTTCGGGGACAGATCAAGGCTAAAAATATGTGGGGTTTTCCCTTTTTTTTGGCGAACAATTAGGGAACTTTTGGTTGGTAAGTACCCTTTAACTGATTAGCAACGGCAACACAACTTCTGGAGAACATTATCATACAGAAGTTGCCAATTAGAGAAGCATATGGCTATCAGTTGAGTCCATGGGTAAAGTCTTTAAGGTGTCTTTTTCCTAAAGAAGAAAATATATATAATTGGATCGACTTTTGCATGCGTTAGAAGAGGAATTAGTTTTAAAAAGGAAGAATATTATATTATATTTAACTGCTAAAAAAATAGATCTAAAGGATCAGTTGAGTAGAGTACTACATCTAATTCTTAAGCACATATTTAATGAAATTTAATACGGATGATAGTAATATGCATGGAAGCATATATTGATTGGGGCTTGGGTGTGTTGGGTTGGTATGAATAAGATGGCCCCAGCTGAAGCCCAACCCATTTAATATAAACAATGACACCACAAGTCACACCAGCTTGGTCACTAGTTGGGTTTGGAGGTTCTAGTCGGCTTAAAATTAGCCTACTCTAGTTATGGCCCTTTTTCTATCGTTCTTCTGGAAGAGCTGTGCTTTCATTGAGACGGAAGCAAAGGTGTTGTATATATAGGCACCTAACACCAAAACTGCAACATCATCGCACAAATGGGCCTGAGAAGTTTCAAAACTAGTGCCTAGGTTTGCTGTCTGAAATTGACATATCGTGTGATGGTACAAGAGGAATATGAGTGGGGACAAAGCTACCGTCCTAGGTTTGCTGTCTGAAATTGACATATTCACGTGATAGTTTGGAACTTTTTAGAGTTGCAACCTTTTGATTTAAGACTCGAACTCCTGGCCTAGTAACCATGTGAAACATATGCTAGCTAAATCACCCCGGGCTCCAGGGCGGGCGGCTCATACGGGTACGTAGATGAGACAATCGTTTAAGGCCGCTAATTAATAAGACCTCATATTATATAACATAAAAATATAAAACATTTTTATAAAATTAAAGTTGAAAAAAGCCAAATATTATAGCCTATAAAATAGAAAACACTTATATAAAATTAAAATTGAGAAAAAAGTCTAAAACTTTAAGAATTTAAGTTAATGAAAAACCTACAAAATAGGAATATTTTAAAAATTAGTTTAGAAAATTGAAATTGAAATTGAAAAAAAAAATCAAAGATAGAAACTAGCACTTACCACTTCCCACGATTCTTCTCCTAAAACCTAGCACCACAAGTATACTTTATTGCTAATGAAGTCAAGTACTCAAAAAATTAAATTCTGTTTATACAAATTCTTCTCCTAAAACCTAAACACCGCAACTATCTATATTTTATTATTAATTAAAATTTATCAAAAAATTAACAAATTTATTGTTAATTAACTCAAATTCTAAAAAAAACAAATTCTCATGACGTCATTCTTTTAACCCATGCTGCCATGGCAGACTAATTAGTAGATTGTTTTTTTTGCTAAATAGCAAAACAACCACACATGACACAACTCATTTTTTTTGCTAACCCATTGTGCAGTGGCATACCAATCGACTAATTAGTGGATTGTTTTGTTTTCTAAACAACAAAAGTATTTCTTTATGTCTCAAGATAGATTAAAGGTTTAATAATTTTATCTATGAAAATAATTTATTGACTAAACTTATGGTTTAATTTTGAATTTATCAATTTATTACTTTTTTATTTTTTTAAACTAAAAGACTCATTTTTATAACTTGCCTAAGGCACCCAAAAATATTGAGCTGCCCCTGCATGTATGTGAGCACGTCATCGTTTGTAGAGTTTGTTTGTCACGCTAAAATGTTGGCTTAATAAAATAATTACAAAATAATCGATATTTCTATCGAATCACCATTTTTTACTATAATAATAAAAAATTATATATTTCTTCACTTTTTAGCCGATTTTCATATCCCAAAATTTTAAAACACAAACACCACAGAATTCCCACGACATACTTGCATTGCCCTTGAGCCCGGGGCGACTAGCTAGCACATGTTTCACCTTGCACTGTGTAAGGTTCCTGGGGATTAGGAGTACTTCTAGTCCCAAGTCAAAAGGTTCCAACTTCACAAAGTTGTTCGACACTATCACATGCATGAACATGACAATTTCAGACAGGAAACCTATTACGGTATCTATCTCCCCACTCACCTTCCTCTTGTACCATCCGAGGGTGCTGGGCCTGATTATATATGTGCATCCGTGTTTCACCTTGCACTTGGTAAGTTTCTTCGACTTGTGAACTGTGGTGCTCCGGCCCTCATTAGGGCGGTTTCACCTCTAGTAATTAAGGGCTAACTCTGCACAGTTAATTAGGGAACACACACTGACCATTTGCCCAAAAACAATCTCAGAAAACCCTCCGGTAGCAAGCTATCGTATAAGCCAGATGCTTTTCAGTTTTGTACCACGAAGACATTTCAAGGACAAAGTTATAGCGTACGCTCTCCAGAAGAGCAAATACATGAAGAAATGTGGAAAATGTTCTGGATAACTAATATAGCTCACATGTTTTCTATTCAAGACTCGGACAGCCCGAGTGCTATAGAAACCACCGACTAAACGTGGAGGAAATGTGATTGATAACTGGAATGGTCAATGATGAAGAGAAGACTAATTAACTGGACAATCATTAGATCCGGAGGCAAATGGCTGTGGAGGATGAAGCTTTACTGAGAACAAAAATCTGTATATTAGTTGCAAAATTTTGAACCATAAGCAGCGACTACAAAGATTAGTGGGTATATCCCAAATCCCTTGACCTTAGAGAAAACACTAATTAAGGAAATTATATATGGGGGAGATCAACCACCATTACAATGTTCTGATTTATGACAAGCAATGATATAAAAAAAAGGAGATGGAGTACTATAATTCATTTGTTCAAATATAAATTAGGTTGCCAGCGGAGTAAGAAAAATGCCCTATTTACCATGTCCCAGGGCCCCTCCAATATTTTTTCAATAGCCTTCTCCGATTCGAACTCGAAGAAAAACAGCCCATTATCTGGGTGCCCATCCTGATATGGAGTTGATGTACTTTTGGATTCATAGATAGTGTAGTGTGCTCCCTCTTGTCTTCTGTGAGTTTTGGCTGTAATATGTGACATTTAACTTGTGTCTCTTTGTAGGCTTATTTGTTTGTTTTTGGGTTCTTTAATACACTTACCACTTACCCAAAAATAAACATCCAACAGTCCCTCCGGCTCCGAAAGTCTCCTAGCGATGGCATTCACAATGAAGTACGTACCTCAATCTTTTGCCCATAAAATAGTCAAGTACTGTAGTATTTTCCCAATCCTAAAATCCCTTCTCTCGAATACCCGGTTGAGGTTTAACCACCACCATCCCTTTCTCCTTGGACGGTTCAACAAAATGAAGCTTCATAGAGCAGCCCTTTTTTATCACAACACCGCGTTGTTTCCCGACCCAGTGGCTATTGCTGCATAAGTTTCTTTACCCAGAGCCCCCAGCTCGTTGTTTGGTCCAATTCTCTCTCTATTATCATTTCTTCTTTTTTTTTCCTTTGAAGTCATTTTCTTTCCAATTTAACTAGAAAAATAGGCCGATAGTGCAATATTTTAGGGATGAGTAGTTCGTGAGTGAAATATTTCAAAAGTAACAGTTTAAAATACAAAATCTATTTAACTAAAATAAAATAAAATACAAAGTCTAAGGTAGTTCACAGTTGAAAAGTGTATTTTGTATTTTTGATATTTTTAAACGAAAGAGGAAAGCACCAAAGCTATCCTAGCAATAGATTATGACATACTGTACATCGCGTGGAAAAATAGGAAGATTTATACCTCGTGTACTAAGGTTCGGTTTGTTTTATATAATTTTACACATTCTAAAATTTTAACACAATATAATATTATAATATAATCTCTCTCCTCGTCAAATCATTACTTTTCACTATAAAAAATATAAAAAATTACCTCTATCTTCACTTTTTCACTAAATCCAATACCTAAAATTTTAACAATACTAAAATTTTACTTCTCAAACACAACTTAAGAATTCCCGCACAATGCTCGTTTATGGCAATTTTATTTTATTTTTTATGTGCAATGGGTCTTTTGTTAACCGAATCAAACCCTATTTCCTATCTGCAGGTAAGGTTGATGCCATGACAATTGATCACTTTACTTGCCAGGAAGAATACTTCTTTGGATGACGATAGGTGTCGAGTGAAATATCACTACGGCCTTGGAAAGCAACTGTGGTGATCTCCTTTAGTAGATAACATCCTCACGATAGCTCGTTTTCCTTGTGTGTGTTCAAAGCTATGTTTACTTAAGTTCTCAAAAAGTTTTCAAAAACTTCTCCCTCACTTTTTCATCAATTCCAATACATTTTCACTAATTCCAATAATTTTTCCATCAATTTCAATACCTTTTCACCAATCTCAATAACTTTTTACAAATTTCAATAACTTTTAATTAACTTTTCACTAATCCCAAAAAAATCTACACTACTTCTAAAAAAACACAAAAATAAAACCTGTTTTGAGAACTAAACCAAACATAACCTACTTTTCTTTCTGAAAAGTACAATATTACAGAAACTAGCTACTACGTGCTCTCGCTTTCATTAAAAGTTCCCCGGCATTCCAGATCGAATTACATGATTTACCTTGACAATTGGTCCAAAGAAACATTTTGTTCACATTTATATTGTTTCAATGGAAAATTGGACATATTTTCACCATGTTGGTTAAATTTGAATTCTTTAATTTATGGATAAGTAGTTGGGTATCAGACAATTCAAGTCTTTATAGGAGTTAAGTAACTAGTGCATCGCAACATAATTAATTGGTTTATTTGGAGTTAAAAGTTCGAGAGAGAGAGAGAAACCTCACGTGCTCCTCTATCTATATATAACAACCTACCTAAACCAGTTCCAGGAAGCATAGCAAACACCCGAGAAAACTCTGCTACATAGCTCCCTCAACTCGAACATACAGACATGGCCTGTAATACGCTTAGTACTGGTCTTCCTTCTGCTCAGATATATCCATCCACTGGAATTTTTAGCAGTTTTAAGAGAGGAATTGGCAATGCCTCGGTGGTCCGTGCCGTGGACGTTGTTGATCGCAGTACTTCGGTTAAGGAAATTACAGGGTTCAGCAGTTTGATCCTGAGGAAGACAGTGACAAAGCCTGAAGTTCTTGAAACTGTTGGAAGGGGAATCAGTACGGAGAGATATGGGAGGTTCGGCGGGAGGTACGTACCGGAGATACTGATTGCCTGCCTGAACGAGATTGAAGCCGAATTCAACCTGGTTTTACGTGACGCCGAGTTTCAGGTAAGCATAAAGGTCAGCTTGAAGCTTTCGGTTTCTTCTTCTCAGTGGATCAACACTTGTAAATCTGATCGAGTCTCATTCCTAACGGTGAGGTACGAGAGTTTGTTTTTATGCGTCCAACTAATATCGTGATCATGATTCATTTTTTGTCTCTGTCAAATTGATATTACATGAGAACAAGAAAAACGTTCAGAGGTGTTTAATACAAGATTATATGACTTGGGGAGAGAGCATGAGTTAACTATTTACCTCGAGAAGAAAACGAACCAAATTATTAAAAAACAGAAGTCTTCTGTTTTTGTTTGTAAAAAGTCATATGTAGCTGGGGCAAAATCAATTTCCTATGTAAAAGCATGTAAAATGATGGAAATATCCTTTCAAAACAAAATTTTAATAAATAATTAAAAACATTAAAAATTTAAATAGATTTTAAATAGTTTTATTTAAAAATATATTTTTTTATTTTTAATGAATTTTTTTAATATTTTTAATAATTTTGTTTTGAATGAATATTTTGATCATTTTACTTGATTTTCTGTTTGAATTTTACTGGGCTAATAACCATGGCTTTTCCCCTTTTTTGTTTGTAGTCCAACGAGTACTGAACACTAAGAAATAAAATTCCTAACTACTATAAAGATTTCTAAGTTTCCAGAAGTATCTCTCCCCCAAAAAGAATCGAGGAAAATAGTTGCTAAATGAGTACTCTTCGGGCAGAAATTAAGTTTCTTTGCTATATATATACTGTAGGATGAGCTCGCAACAGCAATAAGAGACTATGTTGGGAGGGAGACCCCTCTGTACTTCGCTCAGAGGCTCACAAATCACTTCAAGGACAGTAAGGGAGAAGGGCCAGATATATATCTAAAACGGGAGGATCTCAACCATGGCGGAGCATACAAGATCAACAACGCCATCGCACAGGCAATGATTGCCAGACGCCTGGGCAGGAAAAGTGCGGTGGCAGCCACTGGTGCTGGACAGCATGGTGTCGCAACAGCTGCTGCTTGTGCCAAACTTGGTATGGAGTGCACCATCTTCATGGGCACCAAAGATATGGAGAAACAGTCTTCTAATTTGTTCTTGATGAAGTTGCTGGGTGCTGAGGTATATTGCTTGCTTTGCGCCCTTTTCTCTTGTTAATTTATGACGTTCGCCATACCATTTGAGTAACCAAAACTCACCGCTGCCCAAATTTCTGTTTGCTGATTTTTTTTTGAAAGCTCTTCATCTATAACGTTCATGACATATCTAAGAAAGGGATTTAATCAAGCAATGTTGTACCTAAACTGAAATGTTCAATTATTGAAAACTTCCATAGGTTAAACCGGTTGATGGACATTTTAAGGACGCAACCTCGGAGGCCATTAGAGATTGGTTGTCAAACTTAGAGACCAGCTACTACTTGTCCGGCACTGTCGTGGGGCCTCATCCGTTGCCAAGCATGGTCCGCGAATTTCAGTCAGTAATTGGAAAGGAAACAAGGAGGCAAGCCATGGAGAAATGGGGTGGAAAGCCTGATGTACTGGTTGCCTGTGTAGGAAGCGGCTCTAATGCATTGGGTTTGTTCCATGAATTTATCGACAGTAAGGATGTGAGGTTGATTGGAGTTGAGGGCGCTGGGTTTGGCTTGGAAAGTGGCAGGCACTCTGCAACTCTGGCTCGAGGAGATGTCGGGGTTTATCACGGAGCCATGAGCTACTTGTTGCAAGATGAGGAAGGCCAAATTGTAGAACCGTACTGTATTGGCACAGGGTAAGTGCAAAAGCAAACAACTCTTACGATGTCCTACTCACGATACTCTCAAAATGCGTACAAACTCTCTCTCTCTCTCTCTCTCTCTCTCACACACACACACACACAGTAATCTTGCAGAGAAAAACAGAGAGCCTTTTTTCTGCTCTGTTAATCTACAATTCACACTTTCAGAATATAAATCACTTGTCAATTTCGTATGAAAGCAAAATTATACACAATAACTCACTTGAAGAAGATCCATAAATAAATCGGGACAGGGGGTTTACAGGCTACACAATTCCCGTGACCAGAGACTTCATCAGTTAAACCAAACTACACACGCCACCAATAATCAATTTCTGAGTTGATGTTTAATCTTCATGTCTACACTAATAATGCAGGCTGCAGTACCCTGGGGTTTGCCCGGAGCTGAGCTTTCTCAAAGACACAGGGCGTGCGGAGTTCTACACTGCCACAGACCAGGAAGCCCTTGATGGTAAATTATACACACGAGAAAATACTTAAAATTATGTTTTTTTTTTTAAAATGGAACCATTAATCCGTGTTCCTTATTCTTTTGCAGCATGCCAACTGTTATGCAGATTGGAGGGTATTATTCCGTCATTGGAGGCATCTCATGCGTTGGCCTTTCTAAATGAACTTTGTCCCACTTTGCCCACTGGCACAAAGGTTGTCGTAAATTGTAGTGGGCGTGGAGACAAGGATATTGGAACGCTCTTTGAATACAAACACTGCTCTATGTAGAGCCGGATGCCCATCAATATTCCTCACAAATCGTAGATGTATATTATCTGGAATTGATCAGATACATAGACGGGAAGGGCTAGTTCGTATAACAATATCTCGATAGCTAGGAATCTATCTAGCGATGTGTCAGAACTGGAAATGCTTGAAATAAATTTGTACGACAGTGCGGTTCTAAGAAAACCCTCATGATGTAATCACTAAAAGTAAATCAGTTTCTGTTTGATGAATCAAAGGTTGGACAGTTAAAAGAGTTGCTGTAGTACTCTTCCAATACATATATATATAATATATTCCTCGACCCAGGAGAGCTGTACTCAACAAGATATTATATTTGGGGCTGGTTGCATCTTGGGACGTGCTAGTGTTGCTGCTAATGTTGATTATGGCCATGAATTCACGAGTCACCCTCGAAACAAAGCTAGTTTATCTGCCTCAATCGAGTACTGCTGCTCATCATGTGAATTAGGAAATTTGATCCCAAAATTTGGCAAATATAATCTTGTCAAGTTAAGCTAATTAACTACCATACATATGTAGGGGACTACGTTCGAATACACGTTATGCATAATCTGAAGTCAACAAAGAAGTCTAAAACATTAAATATACACGTCATTTAAAATTATAGGTTTATGGGGAAACCTATACATATCGAAGGATCGATGTTAATGCAACAACCTAACCTAGCTACTCTATATTTTGTCCAATGCATTCTTCAAAACCTACTCATTCGAAAAACACAAGACATCAAATCCAGTATCAAATTTCACAGTGGATACCTGCATATGTGAAAGATGTACGTACCACTTTGATTTATTTGAATATCATCATGTATCAAAAACCAAACATGACTGGTAAATCAAGGGTTAAGTACCTATATGGTCTTTAGGTTTTAACCATTTATAACAAATCGTCCTTAGTGAGGTTTTCAAATTCATAATAGGAGTTATAAGGATTTGCAATTTCATCTATAAAGTTAACGGTTCATTTACATAAGTTAACATTTGTCACCTAAAATTAAATAAACTAGTTATCTCAATTAAAAATTTCAAGTCACATAACAATGTATGTCACATCAGCCGGATAAAAAATAAAATAAAATAATTATTTTAAAAACACAAAAAAATTAAAAATTAGAAAAAAAAAACTAAAAAATAAATTTCAAGCCCCATAATTTTAGTTTTGGGTGAAGCATGTCAACTTTTGATTGGAGTTGACATGTGGACAGTGGATTTAAGTTTAACGAAAGAACTTGTTTGAAAAAAATTATAAACTCAAGGACCTCTACAATCAATTTATTTAAAAACCAAAGTATCATTTGTTAAAATGAGTCAAAACCCAAGGACCAAATACATACTTAAATAGTAAATCAATGATGAAAATTTTTGACACATAATTTTGCTAGCACTCACAAAATGAAAACAACAACATTGAAAGATCCTTATTGGAAATAAGTCTCCCACACTACCAAAAAAAACTGACATTTAGTGGCTGTCCTTTAAAAACATGCACGCTGCTAAAAGGTACTATCAACAACAACAACGTTTGTGTACAAAGGCCGGATAAAATTTGAGTTCATCAACTTATCAACTATTTACGTACGGAAGAATTGAAGTCATAGGATTTAATTTAAGCTGATAGTAACTCACGCAACATGCTTAATTAGTTGAAATTGCTCTTAATTTCCACGGAAAAGAAAGTGTAAATCTTATAGTTAAATGTATTGGCAATAAATTCCATGTCAAGAGCTTAGTCAATTATTGTAATGTTGTTGAGCTTATATAAAACAACTTGTCTTGGATCGGTGAAGATTCATTAAGAAGATTATGTGAAGAATTGAAGATTTCAAGTGTTGCTGCTAACCATGGAAGCTAACACGTTCTAGAGCTTGAAGTTTGAAGTGCTGAAAGTTTTGAAGTATTTCTGATCTAAAAATTACTTGCTTGATAAAGGCATAACCAACTCTGATTTGAATATGTTTCTTGAAAATTTTGTTCATGATTTTTAAGGGAGATTTTAAGTATTTTTAAAATAACTATTCACCCCGGCCCTCCCCCTCTAGGTATAGATTGGGTCTCATGAAGTCAATTTTTCATAAATTACTTCGTTGATAAAAGGCATAACGTACAACTCTAATTTCAATTTGTTTCTTAAAAAAATTGTAATTTGATTTCTAAGGGAGATTTTAAGAAGTAGTTTTAAATAAGTACCTATTCACCGGCCCCTCTAAGCATAGATCGGGTGTAAAGTCAGCTTTTTTATAAGGCAGCAGGAAAAAGAAAGACCTCACGTACTCCTCTATTTAGTACATAACAGTTCCTGGAAGCATGTACAGCAAACACTCGAGAAAACTCTTCTAAGTACGTAGCTCCCTCTTTCGAACATACAGAAATATTGACCTGTAATTTGCGAACTGGTCTTCCTACGGCCCAAATGAGTCCGTCCACTGGTTATTTGAGTGTGAAACAAAGAATTGGGAATGCCTGGGTGGTTAGTGCAGCAGTTCTTGATCACGATCGACACTTTGGTTTATTATAAGGACATTGTCAGCAGTTTGATCCTGGCCGGGAGGACATTGACAAACCCACAAGTTCTTGAAACTGATGAAAGGGGTCGAGTCAGTAAAGGAAGATTTGGGAGGTCTAGAGGGAAGTACGTGCCAGAGGTACTGATAGCTTCTTTGAACGAGCTTGAAGCCGAATTCAAACTGGTTTTGCACGACGCCGAGTTTCAGGTTAGATTCCGCAAAAGGGAGCATATACAGCCCCCAAATCCTATGGATACATATGTGAAAAAGAAAAAGGTATCTATCTTCATTCGGTACTCCTTCATTCGTTGCTGGGAAGCATACTCTTACAGAAGACAATCTAGGGTCGGCTTAAGTGGTATGCAGCTAGCCTAGCTAGCTGCCTAAGCCACCCTTCAAAATCTAACTTAAGTCATGTATATATTAATTTAGGTAGTAAATTGAATTTTATGTGACCATTAATATCGCATTTAAGTAAACCGAGAATAAGGACCCAGTAATTTATTGACCTTTTGGAAGTCATGCACATTAGGCGCAGTAACTATTAACTAATCAAATCAGACTTTTTTGAAGCCATAAATTTGGTTTGAATTTTTTTATGAATACAAGCCTAATAGCTAATCAAAGTAGGATTAAACGTGGGCCTTACTGGAAGAAAGTTATTGAAAAATCATGTTTAGACCCAATCTATACCTAGAGAAAGCGAATAGGTATTTAAAAACACTTTTAGAATCTCTTTAAAAAATCAAGACAGATTTTTACAAACTTAGGCTACAATCTTTATCTTTGTCAAATTATCAAAAGTAGATGCTTTCAATCACTCAAAATCAACATGATTATGAAAGCATCTAATTTCTATCCTCTCAATCAAGATTATCAATCTAGCAATCAAGATTAAAAAACTACGAGACCAATCAATCATGAAATTAAGTTATAAAGATAGAGAGGGATAATCAAGCATAGTACTAAATACCAATTAATTTTGTTTACTCAGTGATAACCTTTTGGAGAACCTCTTCAAAGAAAAAACACTTCGAGTGAGGCCTTCACCAAATTAATCCACTATGAATCTACAATCTCACGGATGATCTTCAGCACAAAGTCTCTTTGCCTATACATCCAAGTACCACGGTACTCCGACTAGTGCACTTGCACAACGTTCAGAACCTCTGAACCTCTTCGTAATAGATTATCGTGCGAACTCGTATCAGTCTTTCTCTACCACTCCAGCTACACAGCCCTTTAAGAACTCTCAAGGGATCCTTACAAAGGGAAATGATGATCTTGGTACTTTGTTCTTTTGAAAACAAAGAGGGAATTTAGAAATTTTAAGAGTACTTTGTTTTTTTTTTCTTCCAAAGATTTCTAACCTCGTCAAATTGGGAAGGCAATTTTTCTCTGTGTGTGTATTCTGTCTTCAAATCATATAGAGAATGATTTGATAAGTCATTTAAATAGGTATCAAGACGCTTGCAACGTAATTGGCTAAGTAATGGACTTGGGATTATTTTCATTTCTACGTTGTGTTTGTCATATTACATTACAATTATCAGCAACCATGCATATAGATTTTTCAACATATATGTTTTTCTCTTATATATCTATTGTACCTATCAATAATACACACTTGGAATTGACTGTAAAAAAAAGTTTGATCTTAAGAGGTTTGTCTACTGAAAAAAATGTCTTATTAATTCCGACTGATCTTTAGCCATATATTTATTGGATAAGTATTTTATATATTTTGAAGCTAAATTTTTTTCCTTAACGTTGCTAACAGTTTATGTTTAACATTAAAATTTAAATAGTATTATATTATATTAGAAAACCTAAATTTAGCCAGAATTAAGGTTAATTATTTTTTATGTGTTTTAATGTAGGCTGAGCTAGCAACAGCACTGAGAGACTACGTTGGGAGGGAGACCTCTCTGTACTTTGCCCAGAGGCTCACAAATTACTACAATTAGGACGATAACGGAGAAGGGCCAGATATATATCTAAAACGGGAGGATCTCAACCAAGGCGGAGCACACAAGATCAACAACGCCATCGCACAGGCAATGATTGCCAGACGCCTGGGCAGGAAAAGTAGCCACTGGTGCTGGACAACATGGTGTCGCAACAGCTTCTGCTAGTGCCAAACTTGAGTTGGAGTGCACCATTTTCATGGGCACCATAGATATGGAGAACCAGTCTTCTAATCTGTTCTTGATGAAGTTGCTGGGTGCTAAGGTATATATAATATTGCTTTCTTTTAGCTCCAATCTCTTCATAATATTTTACACTTTTTTTCGGGCAAGTAAATCTCTATCGCATTAAGAAAGGTGTTTAACCAATGAATTGTAATTATAAATCTATATCTATAATATCCATGTGCCCAACATTGTGCCTAAACTTATATGTTTCTTTATTTAAAAACTGGCATATATAGGTTAAACCCGTTTATGGGCCATTAGAGATTGGTTGCCAAACTTAGAGACGAGCTACTACTTGTCCGGCACCGTCGTGGGGCCTCATCCGTTGCCAAGCATGGTACGCGAATTCCAATCAGTAATTGGAAAGGAAGCAAGGAGGTGATGTCGGGGTTGTTCCATGGGGTGGAAAGCCTGATGTACTGGTTGCCTGTGTAGGGAGTGGCTCTAATGCATTGGGGTTGTTCCATGAATTTATCGACAGTAAGGAGGTGAGGTTGATTGGAATTGAGGGGGCTGGGTTTGGTTTGGAAAGTGGCAGGCACTCTGCAACTCTGGCCAGAGGTGATGTCGGGGTTTATCATGGAGTAATGAGCTACTTATTGCAAGATGAGGAAGGTCAAATTGTAGAGCCATACTCTTGTAGCCACAGGGTAAATACAAAATTAAGCGTATAAAACTTTTACTACAAGCTACTTTGACTCAATCCATCATGTTTGATAACTAACTTATAATGCAGGCTGCAGTACCCTGGGGTTAGCCCGGAGCTGAGCTTTCTCAAAGACATAGGGCGTGCGGAGTTCTACACTGCCACAGACGAGGAAGCCCTTGAGGGTATATACAATCGAGAAAACACTTCAAATTATGTAGTTTCTGAAAACGCAACCATTAATTCGCGTCCTGGTTGTCTTTTGCAGCATGCCAACTGTTATGCAGATTGGAAGGTATTCTTCCGTCATTGGAGGCGTCTCACGCGTTGGCCTTTCTAAATGAATGTCGAAACGCTCTTGAATCACAGAAAGCGCTCTATGTAGGCACCGGATACCCATTTCTCACCACTCGTAGATGTATATAATGATGCCAACTCTCTGATGTATATAATCGCTCTATGTTTTAGGACTGGTACGGCTTGTAATATATTTGTACGACACGGTAAATGCCCGTGATGTAATCACTATCAGTGAGATTCAGTTAATGTTTATGCTTTTTCATCTTCAATTAATTCAGAGGTTTTTTTCTAAGCAATTAGTTCAGAGGTTGGACGGTCAAAAGAGTGCACTTCCAATATCAATCGAAAAGGTCGTTGAAAAAAAAAACTAACATTATTCAACAAGATATATTCTGAAAACAAAAGGTAAAAAAAAAAAAACACTCCTGTGAAGCGAATATGATGTTCTTATCATTTGCCTTATATCAATCTTTACACCATCCCATATTCTGATGGTTCCGAAGTTGTAGAATTATCCAGATGAAACTGCTGAATAAGATGAAACTGCTGAATAAGATGTTCAAATATTAAACCGCTACCACTACTAATTTTCTCCTTGCAGTGAAAACGATTTGTCGTTCTCTTGATACAGTAGGACAGCATAAGGTATATGATGCGTCCATAAGCAGAATCATGCAGAGTGAATGTAACATTGGTTGCAAACTGCAAGGCAAACTTCACACAATACAGTGATGTTGAGAGAGCGAGAGAGAGAGAGAAGCAAACAGGCATTTTCTTTAACATCGAAGGAAAACACATTGGGATCTTGAAAGGCAGGCAAATGCAGAAGGCACTTGTAGATATCTTCATTCAACTCAATAAAAATAGCAAGCACATTCGTTTAAATCAGAAAAGAAAAAGCATTTCCAATATAAGTAACAGTACCATCTGAAACAAGCATTTAAAGCTCTACATAAAGCCAACAACACTAAAAAGTGTTATTATTACATTTAAGAAACCTAAAAGCAAATTCAGGAGAAGGGCTCAACGCCAAATGGCTGTTTCAACTGCAATTGTTGTTTCACTTCCAGCACTTCATTGATTTGATGAGAAATAAGCACAGGAGACCTTCGCTTACAGATACTACTGCTGATGCCATCATGCAGAGTGCTTAAAGAATGAAAAGCGGGGAGGAGGGGAGAGACAAGTGGATTCTGTGGATCTGACACTTTCGCATCCCTCACCCCCATTCTCCTCTATTTTTCCGCTTTCGGATTTTGTTTCAAACCCCACCCCCCTTCTCTATTTCCCGGCTCTCTCAAAATGGTTCAAAGGCAATCAATACCAATCCCCTAAGATATTTTTTTTCCTTTTGGGAGCAATCCCCCAAGACATTAAAAGGTCCAAATGAGTACCTGTTGATGAAAATAACGAATCTGTGTGGTGTACTTCTTGATGTTCTGACAGTAAAGGAAAAAGAATACCAGAAAGGTAATACTGCAAGAGAACTTTTAAAACCTCTGCTGCAAGATGATGTTGCATGGTGGTACAAGTCGAACTATACATATACAATGTTCTGGCATGATGCCAAGGTACTGGAAGCTCCAATACTACTGTGAAAGTAAGTTAAGAGCATACCATTAAGATGGACAAAATCATATGAGTTACAGAATAACACAGAAGTCGTCCTAACTAAACCGCGTACGTTTGCTTTGACTACCCTCTGCAGTAGTTCCCTGCATATGACAATTGAAAACAATGAATCTAGAAAATAAAAAAGAAATTTTGGCATAGGAACTTTAGGCATATCAAGGACCTCAAACACAATACTAATGGCAACAAAGACAGACTTTCTGAAAATGCAAGTAAAAGTTTGAGAAAGTTGAATGAGAAATGCATACCCTTTCCTCTTGTCTAAAATCTTCAGGGGAAACCACACTAGATTCGGACCGGCACTTAGCATGCACTATAGGACCTAACTGAGACCTATCCATGCCAGCTGTCGAGCCACTGGGTGCATTCATGTAAACAGCCCCCTTATACATCCACTCTTCTGTCTCATCACTGTAAAAATCATCAAAAGGCTCTCCACATAATGCACATGCATTCTGTTCCTCATCAGCAGGAACAGCAATTTCTTCCTCATCCTTCTTTTCTACAACACTCTCAGTAGGCAAAAACCCTGGAACTGCTTCAGTTCCCAATGCCTCTGCACCACTGAGCCACATACTCGCACTTACAAACCACTTACGAGAAGGCTTCTGCTTACGGTTTTTAGACATACGATTCTTGGTTACATGCCAATCCATATGGCTACTGTGCTCTTCTTGGCATTTGAATCGGAGGCCGCAGGTAGTGCATTGTCTTGGGAGATCAGTATATAGGGCACTTATTATAGACTCATGACGCACCTTAAGAAGGTCTACATTAAACTCGACTCCTACAGAATCCTAAAAATTGGATAATTTTATTAAGAAACAATCTAACAATTGCGTTGGAAGAGGAAAAATAAATTACTCAACACTTGAAGCACAAAGAGAAATATTAATGTCGCAGATACCTGTACAGGGGTCTGTTTGGTCAATGAGATTAAACCCTGAGCCATAAGAGAACCAAATAATCCAGAAAATCCACTGTTTGTCTGTTGATTAGGGGCAACAGGAGCTGCAGAGCTTGTGAGAGGTAGGAATTGTGATGAAGTGGGAGGGGGACCTGGAGGTAGAGGTGGCAAGGCTCCTCCCTGTAAGTGCAAAGAGCTATTCGAGATATTTTGAACAGGTAACACCAACTGCACACCAGGTGCAGCATTTGACAGAACTGTACTAACAGTGGCCCCAAACCCTTGTCGATTGTATCCATGATTCAAAGGTGGCAACATAGCTGCTAAAGATGGGTGTGCCTCCCGAGATGAACGAAATTGTGGCTGTAAAGGATTCAGTGGCGCTTGGTTGCGCTGATTCCGAGGAATTTGTCCTGCAGGTGGATTATGCAATTGTTGCAGCTCTTTAGAACTCAGCTCCTTATTTCCAAAACTATCTAACTGCTGATCTGGCATATATAAAGACCCATTTGGACCAAGATTGTTGACAGTTTTGCTAGCATTTATTGAGCCGAATTGGCTCCTCATATGTCTCTGTTGTGGAAAAACCGGCTGCAACGGTAGCGGGCGAGAGCTATGCACATTTAGAGGAGGCCACCTTAACCCCAAAGATATTGGTACAGCAGCCGGTTGGGCCTCAACACCAACAGAATCAACATTGGAAGAACCAATTCTTGACATACTAGCTGGAGGACCGTAAAGTTGTGAATCAGCATCAGGAAGCTTACCATTAAGAGGAGGCATTTTGTCACCATCTGATGACAATATACCACTTGCTGATAAGGGCATACGGAAACTCCTTCCTCTTCCTTTGGCAAGATGGGGAGGCACATTCCAGGCCTCCTGAGGGTAGCGAGAATTCCGAATCTGATTTCTTTCAGCTTGGAATCCAGATATCTTTGCCCTCGATCCACCACCAAACTGCAGTAAAAATATCAAAACTTCAAACACTTAGAATTGAATGTTCATTTTCCATGTATCATTCCAATTCCTAGAATCCAGGTGAAACAAAAATATCAAATGATGTCAGACAGCACTAAGGAGGATGTCAATTTCTCACTATAACTTTACTGGTGGCTGAAGAAAAAATCAGTGGTTTCAGATTTGTTAAGAAGCAAGAAGAGTATGTATTTTAGATTTAGCTTTGGTTTTAAAAAGTTGCTGAGGCTTAAATTCATAAACAACAATAATTAACAGTTGTCTGGAACTCTTTTGACAGTTTTGGGGAGGGGATTCATATTTCATGGCGCAAAGCATATAGGTCACAAAAAGTAGAGTTCTTTTGTGCTTAGGATGAATACTACCAATTTACAGTTGTGGTATGAAGTAGCCAAGTAAAAAAAACGTGGAAATAGTGCAACCAAAGAAAAAAAGAATCTAACAAGAAACCAACCAAACGAATATGGCATAATAACAAGAAACAAAAGATCATGGACCCTACTATGGCCAATATCCAAAAAAATACCAAGACAATTGAAGGACAGTTTTTTTTTCAGTTTAATTTTTACTTTTGTCAAAACATACACTTAATCGGATCCTAGTGAGAGACAAAAACATAAGAGACTGCTCCTCCATTTGAGACAACGGAGTATGTGTATATATTTCAAATGGGTGCAAAAGGACTGGATGGTGATAAAGGAAATCCGATACTCTAAAGGAAAGCTCTAGTCAAATCATCGCAAGGGAACATCATTTGAATTAACAAATACAGACCAATTTACATAACTCGCGTTACTTGCAAGCTAAGAACATCATTTATATTCTATATTGTCTATGAACGCTGTCTAAAAAGCCAAAATATTGAACAGAAAACAAGTAGAGGAAGCATACACTTAGTGAGGGGACTGCATCTTCAACATAAGTATCATCCATGGCAGGAAGCTGAGCCTGACTAGACCAATTGCTCCTGTTATCAGGCTCCAGAGACGAAACACTCTTTACTCCAAAGCCAGGCTTTGCCCCAGTGCTTCGGAAAGGTGGGACAGATGATGACAGGAAATCATTACTCTTATCACGGTCTGCTAAAGTGGGGCTCATATCCTCCCAATCAAACTCTTCTTCTTTAGTATTCTGCCATGGCGCTGGAGCAACCTTACTGTCTATACCGTTAACGACAAGGCGTTGAACCTGCAGAGGCTTAACAATAAAAGATTTCTTCCCTGTGTCACTTCCATATGCATCAATTAAAGCTCTTGGTTGTTGGTTTTCATGTCCATTACTATGGTTGTACAGCGTCGAAGCTTCAAAGCGATTATGAGCACTATCGGAATAGTCTTTCCTCTGCCAGACACTCTTTTCCTCAGCTCTACCAGTTGCTCTACCTAGTCCATACTCAAATGTGGAATGAGCTGGAGAGCCCCTATCAACAAACCTTCTAGCAGAATTGTCTTCTGAAAATTCTTCAACTGCTGGCGATAAAGCCCTATCAGGTCCAGATCTTGACGGTGAATAAGGTTTTCCAACTCTTATGCTTGAAGATGGACGCGCCTTATTCGCCCCAAAGGAAAAAGGTGCACGACCCGCAGTTCCTGTTGAGATCAATCTTTGGGCTCCAGCCTGTGAGGGTACAAGCTCTCCCTGACCAGAATCAAACTCCTCTTGTCCAACAGCAGGTTGCTGACCATACATTTTCAAAGCTGAAGTGACTCTAGGTTGCTGAATACTCTGCAAAGGTAACAAATTATTAAACAAAGCCTACACTTTATATGCACTGAAAGTGAAAGCATAATCTAATATGCTCATTGGCTTTGCAGTTCTATCTCAAAATGTAGTAAGATGAAACAATAATCTTACAAATCAAGCAATATACATGCGAACGAAAACATTACAGCACATCAGTCTCCCATCACCCAGTAATGATTGAAAAGAATAAACCCAGCGGGAATAAAAGATATAGACCTACATCACGCGCACAAGAAATCCAGTGTACACAAGGAAAGTCCTGGATTTTACTATATTCGGCACTGTAATACTTGGAGATATTGATAGGAAATCATAATAAGGGAAGGGAAAAGTTCTAGCTGACTGTTGTTTACTAGGCTTTTGTTACCTTGAATGCAAAAATTACAGAAATTAAAACAGTCTCTCCCTAATAGAAGATGTAATCATTCATGAATTTTCGTAAATTCCAATGTTTCAAAAATGACAAACAATAATAGATGGAGATATTTCCAAATTCCCTTATGAGAGGCCCAAATTGCCAAGCTGCACTAGATCCTGCCAATATATTACATATAAGAACCACGGATGGTATACCATCAGTAGTTAACCACAAATACTGCAAATCTGGCACTTGTGTGAAAGTAAAATGGTCCCTAAATGGTTTCCACATACTCATTTGCAAGTTTCTCGGTCAGTTCCATCCAAATTCTTATGCCTCCCATATGCGTGCATGCAATGCTAGTTGGTGCCCGAAGAAACTCTCATAACCAATTTGTGGAGGAAAAGAAACTTGTAGGCCAGACCACTACCCTCGCACGTGTTTCACTCTGTTAAGTGTTCAGGCATTACTTCTTCGAACAACTCATCATATTATATTCTCTCTTTTCTCAACTATGATACAGAAACTCCTCAAATTTTTCCTCCCAGCTAGCACACTTGGTCATTACCTTTAACCGAAAAAGTGGGATGAAAATGAACCTGCCACCTAGAAACCATTATACCTCTTTACACTGGGCAGACTCTTGTTAAACATGTCCAAGGAAATACTGAAAGAATTATCAATGTCATCATCTCTTGTAAGTGCATGTTCCTAGCTCAAACCATCATACATACACAAGTTTGACCTTTTTAATGCTCTTTCTTCTTTGGAACCCCGAGTGGTGGTGTTCAACACAAATTAATACCATTTATGCTACCTCTTTCTCTCACTATAACCCTAAGATATCAAATTAATTATTTCAAACTATCGTAACACACAAAAATATTTCCACATGGATAGACAACTGTTGGCCCCACCTGACAGAAAATCTCGATGTCTGACTTGCAGAACATTATGAAAAACGAAGATATAGATGTTAGTATATTCCAATAGGATTGCTTATGGAGGAATTGATATGCTGGTCCAGCAACAAGATCACTAGAATATGCAACATAGCATCTAAGTACAGATACCTCATTACAAGCCTTCACTCTTACAGCTTATTTATGAGTAAACAGAATTTCGTGAACAAAAAATAACAAAGGCAGCAGTCTGACCCTTAGTGCTAAGGAAAGGGAAAAGAAAAAAGAAGAGAGAGAATTCAACAAGAAGCATACACTATTAACAGTTGAATTCTCCAACTGACGCAGATACTTTGGGTTAACATGTATGCCATGGGTTGGTCGAGGAGATTCAGAAGCCCTCAAGCCAGATGATTGATGGTTTACCGATGGAGAAAATTGCAGTTGTGCCTCAATCTTCTGAAGGACAGAAGGTGGGAATACTGCTGTCCAGGTCCCAAAGAGGTGGCGCATGGCATTATACTGATTAGGCAGAACTTGCCTGTATGCCTCGCAAAAAACCTTCAAGAAGAGGAAGCCAAAAGTTCATCAGAATCGTGTAATTTGCAAATTAAAGAGTTTGGAAAGCATATGCAAATGACAATGCACAACTCACCACAGGAAGGCGGGAAGAGAAGTGCCTAACATATTCCCGGCCAATATTCTTGATAATGCTGTCTAAAAGATATAATGAAGGCAGTTTCTGCTCAACTGGAGCCTGCAGAAGACAAGTACTGAACTTCGAATGATGATAACAATATAAAGATGTCTTATGACAAAACAATCAATTCCCCCTACTTCCCAAAAATAGGTCCACAAAAAAATTCAAGCAATAAAGATAGAAACCCAATGAACGCACTTGAGGGAAAATGTGAGGGGCACTCAGAGACATACAGTATACTGAACATAAGTCAAATTCAAACACTGCAGAGGGGGCGAAATCCCCAAATATTTAACTTGCAGTTAGGAATGACTAGGAACACTAAATGGTTTGTCTTCAAATTAAGCTACAAAACTATAGAGATCAATACCTCCACTCCACCCTTGATGAAAACAAAAATTCAAAGACTCATAAACCAACCAGGGGATAAACGGAGGGCAAAGGGAAATTTGAAGTCCATAATTGCCAAACCACAATTAATGGAGGTTTTAGTCTATAAGACTCCATAGTTTCTTTGCCCAGCCTTTGTTGGAAACCGAACAGGTTCCAAATTTCCAATCTTTACACTCAATAACTCTAGAGTTACACAAAAGAAAGTTGCGTACACTAGTATACGAAATGCTTAAAATCCCATAACAATACAAATTCAACCAAACCCTCTGCCCAATCCCTTAGATTCCAGAAGCACCGAAACGAACCTCAAGAATCCGAGTGCAAATGGCGTTGGCTATGCCCTTGCCGTGCTCCTTCTGCTCTCCGGCAATTATGGTGAGATCCGTGATAATGGGCTTGGAGTTAAACGCTAGCTCCGACAGCAATAAATCGTAAAGCCGCACGATTTCCTCGGCGCTTGGCGGTGAGACGGCACCGTCTCCGGACGCAGCCCGAATCTCGTCGTCGCGCTGCTTCAGCAGAGCCCTGAACCGGTCGAGAATCGTCTGCGGCGACTTCTGCGGTACGAGCTCATTGGCCATCGACATCGTCGCGGTGGCTAGGTTTCGAGGGTTTTCTCTGTTAACTAAGAGCTTTTCCGATTCCATGGAGACCACCAGCGAATGATTGGATAGCAACTTAGGTGTAGGGATTCAACCCACCACGTGAAGGTGAGAATTGAATTAGGGTTCGTTTCCACCATAGAAGAACTTAAAACAGAGAAAATAATGGTGCTGCTTTCGACTGGTATTTTTCTCGTGAGGATTTTATAAACAAGTAAAATAGAACAGAAAACAGAGAAAAAGAACCGTTATCGTTGTCAAGTTATCGCTGTGATCTGTTCAAAAGCAGGACCCGATTGACGGTCAAGATTAGAAGATCGGCTTACCGCGGGCCCACCGAATCTCCCAGGGGGGAATTAAAGCGAAACACTAACAGGATTAAACTCCCATTTTCCGGCTTATCCAAAAAAAAAAATCCCACTTACGGTGTGAATATTCATACGGAAATAGCCTCCTCCCATCTGCAAATAAAAATAGTAGACATATTAAACGGTCGATATCACTGATCACGCTTACTCTAGTTCCATTACCTGACACGTTGTATTACGAACTTTGTTTCCAAATAGCTCTCAAACAGCCACTTGAAACCGGACGGATATAGGGACTAGGGAGGAGGACCGTGTTGTCTCAGGAATTTGGCTTTTGTCTGAAATTACTTCAGGTTATTTATGGAATATGTCTGTTCCATTTTCTTTCTTTCTTTCTTCTTTTTTTTTTCGGAAATGGCTATTGGCTATTAAACTAGAGTCGGATCCCTCCAGATTCCTGTGTCTTTCTCGTATTGACACATGATTTTGCATTGTCTGTCCTTATATTTGACTGAATTTAGTTTATGGTTCCATGCTTTCATTTATTTAGAGGTCCAATATTTTATAAAAAAGAATGTAATTTTTTGTCAAGTAAAAATTTATATTGAATTGTCTAGAATGACGATACAGGTGATGAGTAGTATTAGGGGCTGTTCGGTTGTATAGTATTTTGAGGATTTTTTGTGTTTTGAGAATTTTTATGTGATGTTAACTGTATTGGTATGCGTGTTGTAGTTATTTTTATGTAAGGTTAAAAATAATGTTTGGTTGTGAATATTTTGTATTCAAAAAAATCCATAGAATATTTTTGTGCCGAACAAGCTCTTAGATAACCAAATTTAGATATTAAAAATTATTTTCTAGTTAGTGAATCCACGTGTCATGTAGTGTATGTAAGCAAGACTATTAGACTAATAAGTGGACGGTCCAAAGATGCAACCCCGGTTACGTCTAGGGATACGTTCATTTTCACCTTTTTTCAGGATTTTAAGTATATTTACAAAACTACCACCGAACATATTCAGAATTCAAACACAAACACCAATACATTTTACACAATCTCCAATAATTTTTTATTCAACATAAATTTTCTCTCTCTATACTTTTTCACATTACTTCAATATTTTTTTATTAAACAATTACATCAAATCATTTTTTTCTCTACTTTACACAAACATCAATAAAACTATTCAACATAAATATTCACAACTTCTCTAAAATTCTACATTTTTACTCAAGACGAACATAACCTAGGATTTGATTCCTTGCGTTGGTAATGGTAAGTTCTGTTTTGGCCTTACGAAAGGATAACTGATGGATGCCACGACCTTCAACATATATATATATATAAGGTGTTGTTTGAGTGTGGAAATTTTGAGGTTATGAAAATATTGAGTATTGGAGTTTGTAAAAAAGTAAAGATATTTTATAGAATTAGTAAAAAGGTGAAGAGTGAAGATTTAAATAAATATTATAATAATAAAAAATTATTTCATAGAGAAAGAAATATTATTTAGTAATTTTTTATGAAAGCCAATTGCATAAAAAACTACGTCCCTTGTTGTCCCGTTAACGACAGCAAAATGCTCAGTTTTGGGAGGGAATAGTTAGCTGTTAGAGCATTCCTAGCAGACTCTCTATTCTAACATTTTGGTTAGAATAGAGAGTCAATTTAACCAAAAAATCAAAAATCACTATTCAACCGCCTCTTTAATTTAATAAATTTTAACAAAAAATTTGAAGAAGTGAACAATGGCTCTCTATTTTTACTATTCACCTCACTATCTTAAAATATTAATATATATATTCTTTTTTCTTTTTCTTTTTCTTCTTTTTCTTCTTTTTTATTTTTAGAAAATTATTGTTCACTTCACCATCTTAAAATTTAAAAAATTTCAACCGTTAGTAAAATAAAAAATTTAAAAATCGATATTTAATAAGACAAATATTCAAAAATATCACTGTTACGATAAAATGAATATTCAAAAATATAAATGTTAGAGAAATAATAAAGAAATATTTAAAAAATAATATTTAAATAGAACATAGGGTTAAAATAAAGAAATTGTTGTGATTGTTTTTCTAAAAATTGATAATTAATAGAGAGAAATGTATTTTTTAATTAAAGTAAAGAGCTTAATTTTAAAGAGTATGTAAGCTCTAAATCGGAAAATGGAAGTATAAAATAAAATTCTTCCGGATCTTTCTTGTCCTTCACTGCTCGCTGACCTCTGTGGAGCTAGGGGTGTACACCCGACCCTACGGGTCGGAAAAAAAATTTTTCCGACACCCGACCCGCGAAAATCGGAATGGTTATAATTCTTCCGAGCCGAGCCGAAATTGGTGTGTATTCCGAGCCGACTTGCATTCCGAAATTGGTTCGGAATACGGGTCGAAATTCGGATGGGCCGAAAGCCCAAAAGCAGCCAAACTTTACCGATTTAGAGCCCAATTCCGAAATTGCTTGACCCACAATTTTCAAGCCCAATTTTTAATATTGAAGCCCAAAGGCCGAAAACAGATGTTTTGCAAGTGTTTACCCACGATTTTCAAGCCCAATTTTTAATATTGAAGCCCAAAGGCCCAAAACATATGTTCTGCAAGTGTTGACCCAAAAACACTAATTTTCCCAAAAATGTTCTCGCTGAAAACATCAGTGTTGCATGAAAGAACGTTTTAACCAAAAGCTAAGCAAAAAGTTACTTTATCTTTGTGATACAAACTTTCTGTCTAAATAGTTCAAATTAAGCATGTTATAAACACTATAGAAGCTGCACTAAAACTCAATCCCTGATCACCACCAATAGAACCACCACCCCGAGAACTATCTGCATCTCCAACATTTCCCCACGAACCAGTTCTCTGGCCCATCCTAGTCCGCATAGGAGAAAGAAGTTTCAATTCATCAAGCAGTAACATCCCCCTCATCTCATCACCCAAGGCAGATTGATTAGGATGATTATCATCAATACGGGTCCCCGCAGTGTGAGTAATACGTCCACAAATCATACAAAAGCTAGAAAGCCTTTCATATTTAAAAGATATCCAAACAGGAGGATAACCATCTCTGTTCAACGAAAATCCTGGATGAAGAGGATTTTCAAGATCAAAGTGTACCTGCACTCTCAGATACGACTTATTGATGTCCACCGAATTTACCCTGTCAATCACCCCTAACTTACTTCATATCAACACTGCATTTTCTTCATCCAGCCTCTCCAGAGGAAGCCCATGGATCTGAACCCAAAATTGAGCATGAGATAACTCCACCTCATTAATCATCTCCTCTCTCTTCCATTATCTAAGAATCATCAAGTAGCCCTTAAAGTTCCAGGGAGCTAACCGCAATACTCTATTCTTCTCCTCCAATGTTTGAAAAGAAAATAGAAATCGGTTCAAACCAGCATCTTCAATTCGAAGGTTAGGAGCAAACCTCCATCAAGCCCTGATAAGAGGAAATATGACAGGTTTCGAGATTATCTTCCGAGCAGCTAGTCGTACCACAGGAGTGAGGGCTTCAAAATCGTGCACCTAGCCGTATTCACTTTCATCATTCCAGACACATCCACCCATGAAAGGTTTTTTGTGCGTTCCATGAGCTCCTCCAGCTCATTCAAAGGTTTCTTCAACTCACTCATACCTTGTGCTAGAGACAAAATCTCTTTCCACTCTCGTAAACCCCACCCCAGAGTATAGTCCAGCAACCAAAGTAAAGCGTCACAGGAATGAGAAGATCAAAGAGATTAAGAAAAAAACTAGCAGGCCATACCAACAGACTTTGTAAGAAAATGACAATTTCCAAGTCAGTAGCAAAGAAAAACCGTAGTAGAAAAGACGTAGTGGAAAAGAGCGAGAGGATAAAAATCAAATCATACCACCAAAAAGGCACTAACTCAACCACAAAGAGAATGAGAGGAAAAAAAATAAGAGGATAGGTGACCTAGGTCATCATCAGAGAGAGAAAGGGACGGGAAAGGACTCGTCATGGTGTACGGAGAATCAGAGAGAATGGGAATCATAGGGAGCATTGCGCTCAGAGGCTCTAGAGAGCGGTCTTCTTTTTACCTGAGGCTACTCGTAAGTACATAATACTATTCATAGTACGAACTCGAAAGACTTGTGGTTTTTTCCCTTTTGTCCTGACCTTTAACCAGGGGCGGAACTAGATAGGGACGATGGGGATAACTGCCCCTCATCGCCTGAAAATTCTTAATATTTTTTTTTCAAGTGTTAAGCCCAGCCCGCCACCAACAACCCATGCCCCAACGACCCAGGCGCAAGCCGATAGTTTTTTTAAAAAAAAAAACTAGGGTGAAACGTTCACCCTGGTTTAATTCGCACCCCACCCCCTCAATTTCCTCCTTCTCCCCGACGCCTACCCTCTTTCACTCTGCTCGACTGCTCCCCACCTCCCGAGCCAACGGCTAGCCTGGAACCTGCATCTCCCGCCGGCCGACGACAACCTCCAGCGGCCTGCGACAACCTCCCCCTTTCATTCTGCCTCTCTCTGGCCTGCCTCTCTTCCTCCAACGCTGCTCAGACTTCTCTCTCTCTACCTCTCCTCCTCCAACTTTGCCTCTTTCTCTCTCTGGCTCTCCTCTCTCTCTCTCTCTCTCTACCTCTCCAGCCTCTAGGTACACCGATGACCATAAAACATATTAGAGTTATTGTGAATTTGACTATTTTTCTATTAAACAGATTATGAATTTGATTAGGAATTTGTGAATTTGATTATTTTTCTATTAAACAAATTATGAATTTGATTAGGATTATTGTGAATTTGTGAATCTTTGAATAGAGTTTGATTAGGATTATTAGTTGTTTGTGAATTTGTGATGAATTGATTTTAAATGTTGATGAATAATGTGATTTGATATTGTGATGAATAATTGATGAATTTGATATTGTGATGAATAATGTGATGAATTTATTGATGACATTGTGATGAATAATTATTGATGATTTTTAGTCCTTAATTTTTGATATTTTAACTCTAAGATATTTTTTTGCATTATGTAGTATTTTTTTGCCATTTTTTCTAAGGAGTTTGATGACCCTCTTCGATTGCATTTCTGGTTCCGCCAATGCCTTTAGTCTAGCTTGGTAGTTTCCAGTTCTAGTTATGGAAGGATCTAGTTTGCAATATGGTGTTTTTAAATTTTGAATGGTGCATTTTCTCTGTTCGCTATTTGTTTTTCAATTCTTATTACGATACAAAAATATGTACAATCTTATCGACAATTGAATTTTTAGTTAAATTGAAAAAGTCACTCATAATATCACGTGTGGTACGTGTGACTAATGTTCCGTCAGTTTGGATGATAAATATGGACAGATGGCTCAATTTAATTAATTGTGAAAATTAGAGGACTTAATGCCTCGAGATTGATAATTCGGGGTCCTGTTTGGAATTTGTGTGGTAGTTAGAAGGCACAAAGTGACTTTACACTCTTGTTTCTTCTATATTTTTGTTAAAATGTAAGCTTGGTAGTAGCTTGAGTAAATTGCTAAATAAAGTTTTTTCTCCAAAAATCGTGCAACTTTGAAATTTTACTTTATGTGTCCATGAACTTTATTTAGACCTTAAAATGTATCTTATTACTTGAGCGATTGAAATTATTTGAAAGAAAAAATAAAAATTGGAACTTGAGCTCGAGCCTAGCTCATTTTTTTTTATAATTTTTTGCCATAGTCGAGCCGAGTTCGACCTCTGTTCAAATTCAACTAGTCGAGTTGGAACATAAATTTTGGAGTTTTATTCGATCTCGAACTCATTTATGTGTTAGACGGGCAGAATTTGAACATTTAGTACTCGTTTGCCGGGAGAATGTGTTAGACGGGCAACTTTTTCGGCTCAATACCGGCTTTCTCCCGGCAACCTCTCGGCTCAGTATCGGGGCAACTTTCCGGCTCAGTACCGGTAACTTTTCCGACTCAGTACCGGCAACCTCCCGGCTCAGTATCGGGGCATCTTTCCGGCTCAGTACCGGCAATCTTTGTAATTATTATTTTTTCTGTAATTATTTTTGTAACTCCAAACTCAAGGTTTGTCGATTTGTCCACCTTGAGTTTGCGGGGGAGTGTTGAAAGTGGTGTAGTCCCACATTGCTTAGCAATGTGGGGTGTGTAAGTTTTTAGGCTTATAAATATAAGTCCCCTTGTAATGTTTTAAATCATAAGTGAGTTAACACAATTAATCCAATTGGGTATTCCCCTAATGGATGTCTTACTTATCAAGTATAAAATTTTTTTATTTCTAACATGGTATCAGAAGATGGTTTTCGGCTTTAGTCCAGTTACCTCCTGGGGACCATCCAGCTTAGTACCGGTAAAATTTCCCGGCTCAGTACCGGCGACCACCCGGCTTAGTACCAGCTTTCTCCCGGCAGTACCGGCAAAATTTCCCGGCTCAGTACCGGCAATCTTTGTAATTATTTTTTTCCTGTAATTATTTTTTTTGTAACTCTAAACTCAAGATTTGTCGGTTTGTCCACCTTGAGTTTGCGGGGGAGTGTTGAGGATTATGTAATCCCACATTGCTTAGACAATGTGGGCATGTGAGACTTTTGGGTTATAAATAAGTCCTCCATGTAATGTTTTGAAATATAAATGAGTTAACACAATTAATTCAATTGGGTATTCTCCTAATGGATGTCTCATTTATCAAAGTTTAAATTTTTTTATTTCTAACAATTACAACGAGATGCTCTTCATTCTCTGGCTCGTGTCACTCCCAAAAGAGTTTTCTCATTGCGAGCTTCTGTACGAACAATAATCATGTAATGAAGCCTATTTTTGCCTCCTAGAGAAGTTTTTAGTCATTGCGCTTCCGAGCAAATTGTTTGAATGATGAGAATTACACAACTTGATCTCCTTAACATCTATATGTTTCTGATGGTGATAAGATTAAGCGGTTGAAATTGAGGTAAATTCATGTAATATTTTCAAAAACACATTTCAGGAATTTTTCTTAATCGTTCCAAAAACCAAAATATTTTAAAAAACACAATCGGTGAGTTGATTAGAGAATGTAATGGTGCTACACTACAAGATGCGCTTTAAATTCACGGTTTTATACGACATCTGGTTTTAGCTGGAATGTAGCACGCGGTTTCGCGTCAGTCCAGTTTAACGTATTAGGGGTGAAAATCGGATTTCTAGTCCTCTATTTTTAGAGGACTGGACCACTTATAAATGATTCGGACCGGTTTTATTTTTTTAAAATTTTTTAAAAGAAATTAAAAAAAATTTTTAGGTTAATTTCAAAGGTAGAAGTGCATATAAAAATATTGAATCTTAGTTTAGATTAAAATTAAACGTTTTAAGTTTATAATTTGTATTAAAAATTATTTTAATTTGTATTATTATTTTTTTAATAAATGCGTTCCAGTCCGGTCCAGACCGGATTTATTTAAAAAGGAAACCGGACCGGACCAGATTTTAAGAATTAGGACCGGACCGGAAAACCGGTCTTGTTTTCCTGTCCGGTCCGGTCTGCGGTCCGGTTGTGTGCAGCCCTATGTAACGGTGGGCAAAAGTTGCCGCTAAAATCGGAATTTCGGATTTCGATTTGAATTTCGATTTTGATTCAGACACGCATAGGAATCGAAAACGGAATATATATTTTTCTAAATCAAAATCGGAATAAAAAATTCAAATGGAATTAACAGAATTTTCAGTTATGGTTCTTATTTTTTTATTATTGTAAAAAATATGGCTCAAAATTTTTAATTTTAATTTAGATTTTGGGTGAATGTTTATTTTAATTTATATATAATTTAAACTTTTGTAATTTTAGAATAAGGCTTAAAACTTATTTTGATGCCCATAATTTTAAAATGATGTAATTTTATTCTAGATGTCTAAATGAATGTTTATTTCATGACGTTTGTTTGTAAAATTTTGGGTTGTTCTGATTAGTGAAAATAGATGATTTAAATGAATTTTTTTATATTTTAGTATTTTAAAATTGATGAAAAAGTGAATAGAGATAATTTTGTGTAGTTATTTTATTTTATATTTTATTTATTATGTATAACAAAATCATAAGGGTAAAACCCCGGCTCAAACTTCAAAGTATCTAAAAAGTCTTAAAAAAAATCAATCCAAAAAAGCGTACACGATGCAATTTCGAAAATTCCAGTTCTATTTCGGGCGTTTGTTTCTCAAAATTTTCACCCATCAATATTTTCAAACAATCATAAAATAATTCTTTCTCTCCTCATTAAATTATAAAATAATATTATATTATTTAATTAAATCTTCTCTCTATTCACTTTTTCATAAAATACTATACTTTTTCACAAATACCAATACACAAAATTTCCAAAACAATAATATTTCCACAAACAAACGCTCCGTTTCCTTCCGGCGAAAAGAACCAAATATTTGATTATGAAACGACTCGTCGGCTCCTAGTCCAGTCCACCTATTGGAATGACTGTCAATGTTTAAATGCTCTATCTTTGTTACCTCTGGCGCGCGGTTGCTTGCGAGAAATTGACAGCTCCCTTTTACGGAACCGTGTCCAGCTAATCTGTTCTTCTCTGTGATCTCTGGACTCTGGTCACACTGCAGCATGCCAGCATCCACTATCTAGCGTTGTCTCGTCAACAGCAAAAGGCTCAATATTGGCAGGGTATTCATTACTTGTTTCCCGCCTAAAACAGAGCTGCGACAGGAGGTTCCTTCTGGCTCTATCTTCTTGTTCTGGGAACACCAGTCCACTACCCAGCAGCGCCGTGTTTAGTCCCCTCCGGTGGCATATACGGTACTTATTCAGCCATTACTTTTACCTTCCTTCGACATCGTTATTTGAGTACCTTACTTGAGTCCATTCGCGTACCTATTTCTCAGACTTCATTTCTTTTTTCCTTTTATTGTCTGATTTACGGCTTAAATTTGTTCTCCGCACTCTCCATAATTTTATATGCGAATTAAGGAACTGCAAACCAGCATTCTAGTGATCGTTTTAACCGTACTTTGCCTTGTTCGAAGGAAATCAACTGAGATCAAAATGGCATGTTAGAATGTTCCAAACGTCGTGTAATTTTCTGAAGTTAAATTTTTCTGGGTAAATATTGAAATTTCTGAAGTTAATTGAACAAACTAAAATTCAGCTTCAGAAATTACCACTTGTAAGCTTAAAGAATGAGAAATTTGCATCGTCCACTACTATGAGGCAAGATCAAATTTAGGGTCCTTCTCTAATGCCATAACCGGTGGTATTTTTTGTTTAGGTAAATCTCAATCTGGTCAAGGTTCTGAAATATTGTCAATATTGTTAGGTTCGCGATGCTAGCTGAATGTTTGTACCTCGGTCTCACTGTTGTTCTACAGAGCTTTTCTGCTGCAAGTCTTTTGAAATATTGACGTAATATAACCCCTGACAGATTAGTCGAGACGTTTGGGAACCCTCTCAAATATGGAGGAGAATTTCCATGTTCAAAATCCTAAGAAGCAGAGCCTGAATGAAGAACAAGACAACCATGGGAATAACAAATTCTTAGGTAGCTTACCCGATGTGGTTATTCGACACATCCTTTCATTTCTTCCAACAAAAGATGCTGTAAGAACCAGCGTACTTTCTAAGAGGTGGGAATTCCTGTGGACTTCTATTCCCACATTAGATTTTCAACTAACATTGCCAGCTAAGAGAACTGCTTTTATGAATTTCGTTGAAAGAGTGCTTTGTCTTCATGATGCTGAGATAAAGATATTTTGTCTCGCTTGTGAAGTGTCATGTGATGCGCCTCGAGTTAATTCTTGGATTTCTGCTGCTGTAAGGAAAAATGTTCGAGAGTTGTTTCTTTCCCTTACAAAGCCCAAATCACTGCCTAACTGTTTGTTCAGTCCAGAGAAACTGGAAAACTTAACTCTTTGTATACCCTACCTCGTTGGACTTCCACATGCAATTTGTTTCTCGAGTCTGAAGATATTGACGATGGTGAGCGTTAAATTTGAGGACGAGTGCTCAACCCAGAAGCTTTTTTCTGGTCTACCGGTTCTTGAGAAATTATATTTAATTTGCTGCAGCTGGGGGCTTATAAAGGTCGTGAGTATTTCTGCTCCTAGGCTTCATGTTCTGAGCATTTGTGATTCTGAGACAGAAAATTCGGATTATTGTCAGATTATGATTTTTGGAAATAGTCTCAAAGAATTTTTTTTTCGTGGTCAATTGTTGATCGACCATTGCTTATATTACTGTTTCAAACTGGAAAAGGCAGACATTGAGCTTGACTCGTGGGTAATGAGATCAAAAGAAATTGGTTATCGCGTTTATAAGCTTCTTATGGCGCTCTATAATGTGAAATATCTGGCACTTTCAGTTGATGTCATCCAGGTACACTTGCTTCTCTCTTCATAATTTCAATTTTGATATAATGGTGGAAAGAATAGAACCCTCCGTTACGTTACGTTTTGTTTGTTTTACGTAAATTTCATATTTTTAAATGGTGGATTAACTAACATAGAAGTGATGCTGATGTCCTGTAAGCCCAACGAAAATTGTGTGGATCAACTTCGTTAGTTTGAGCTTTTGTCTAGGATCTTATGTATATTGATCTCACTTGGAAAATCCCCAAGTTTCTTCATTCTCTGGCTCGTGTCAACCCTAATTTTACCTCCAATTGCAGAAAATTTTTTAGTTAGTTGATTTAAACATTGGACTATCGATCAAATTGATTGAATAATGAGAATTACACAAATTCTCCTTATTTCCTATTTGTTTCTCATGATGGTCATAAGATGAAGCCGGCGAGATTGAAGTAAAATCATGTAATATTACTCAACTCCTATTTACTTTTATTCTTTGTTTGTGATGAGACCAAATAAAGTTTAGCTTGTGTATAGCAATGGAGAAACCGCTGCTTGAGTGCTGCTCTTATGTTTTCTATCTAAATGATGAGTGTTTCTTTACATCGTCAAGTTCTATTCTAGGATATATGTCTATCTCATTTAATACGAAGTACTTCTTTTACTTGGTAAGAATTGAACCTAAATCTTTTCTTGATGAAATCAATTTCTTTCCACTTTGCCCAAATCAAGATTACTTTTTACCTGCACTCGATTGGAAATTACTTGTTAAGTTTTCCTTTAATTATAATAGGTTGTTCTTGTTAAGCCTCTCATAATCATTAGTAATGCTCCACCTTTATACCAGCATCCTTGCATGATGCTTTTGTCATTTGTATTTGCTTTCTTCCATGAAAATCCCTACACTATGACGCATTGCTTTATTGGAGTTAGGCTCTTTCGGATGCGCCAGAACTCCTGCCTCATGTGCCTGTCTTCGACAACCTGTTGGAATTGGTATTTAATAAGTCGGAAGTCAATCTCTCCTGCGGAGCCCTACAGAGGATATTGGATAATTCTCCATGTCTTCAAACCTTGACATTTGCTGAGGTAATTTTACTACTACAACAATGTGTACTGTGATGTATGTATTCCCATCTTTGTGCAAGATTTACCATCATGGCTAAAACATTTAACTTGCAATGAGAATTCAGGGTATCAGCTTTTCCTCAGATTTGGACAATGATGATGGGATACTGGACCCAGTGCCTCCATGTTTCATGTCACACCTCAAGTGCATCAAAGTTCTCGGTTATACGGCACATGAAGACAGTCTATTAGCCGTGAAGATTTTGCTTAAGAAAGCAGTGGCATTGGACACAATGGTCATATCTTGGTGTCTTGAAGGGGACTTAGAGAAGCAAAAGCTTTCTGAACCGTTATTAGAGTTGTTCCCAAAAGGGTCCAAAAATTGTGAAATCGTTTTTGAATGAGCCTTGTCCTGAAGTTTACTCTCAGAAAGGCCTTTTTAATTTATATAGCTTGTTGGAAGATGAGAACCTATGGCTACTTTTCTTTTGACCGGAGGCTACTTGTTACATTGTGCTATGAACTCGAAAGACTGGCTTTTTACTTGTGTCTTGACCTTCTACCTACCTTGGTAACTTCCAGTTACCGAAGGATCTATTTTGTCCTATGGTGATCGTATAGCTTTGAATGCTCCAAGCTTTACGATTATGCTACATTTTTTTTCTGTTCCCTATGTCTTTCAATTCTTATTATGATGCAAAATCCAGTACAATCTTATCGACCATTCAACTTTTAGGTTAAAAAGAAAGAAAGCATACTCTTCAAAGATGTCTGTATATATTGAGGTCAAAAGATCCGAGTTTTTATTTTCCCCTGCTTCGTCAATCCTAGAGTTCGTTCACAAATTAATTGAAAAAAAATGGAAAAAGTATCAATTTCGGAACATATAAAGATGTGTTGTGATAATTCAGCTGCCGTTTCCTCCCTAAATAATTGAAAGGTATCAAGTGGTAATAAGCACATGTAAAATACCTTGTCTTAATAGAAAAATGAGATGAACATAAAGCTTTGCTTGAGTTCATGGTACTTATGAGTGCAGATCTTTGACTAAGGCTATATTCCTGGGATTGTACGGTAGGCATGTTATGGGTCTGTTAAAATATACTACAAGTTGATGTAATAATTGTGCACATTTTGGAAACATCTTGTTATATGATATTTAGTATCTCCTTATTATGTTTTTATGTTTTTGGATATGTTAATAGCAGATATTTTGACTAACGAGTAGATTTTATGATAAATCTATTTGATATTGTTGGTTAAAATTCATGCCTGAAAATCTTGGATAAATTTAGTCAAAGTGTTAGTTTTGAAAGTTTGAAAAGATGACTATATCTTCAAGATGAATACTTAAAAATGAGGAGTCGGCTGCACAAAAAAAAAAGATAAATACACTTTGCACTCTCTAACTTTTTTGGGGTATTGACAATTTGCATCCCAATCTAGTATTTTTGTCACATTGCACCCACCAACTATTGATTTCAGATACTTTGCACCATCTGTTAAAATTTTCTGTCAATTTGGACGGAAATTAATTTTTTGATCTCGAAAATTATAATTTTACTTTTATAAAATGGTCACTGCAAAAAAAAGGGACAAAATTGTCATTTTGCACGTCAAAAAATTATTTTCCGTATAAATTAACTGAAAATTTTAAGGGAGTGTGCAAAGTGTCTAAAATCAATAGTTGGTGGGTGCAATATGACAAAAATAATAGATTGGAGTGCAAAGTATCAAAACCTCCATAGTTAGAGGGTGGAAAGTGTATTTAACCCTAAAAAAAATCCTAAATTTTTCCAAATTTCTCTAGAAAATGTTTATTTTTTCATAATTTTATTTGAAACTCAAAAAATCTAGAAATACATTGAGAGGTTGACTAAGAAACTAATTGAGGTCATTCTATATTTTATTCATGCCTAACGTGAGAGAAAATCTAGAGTGCTGAAGAAGTGTTCTCCTTCTCCTTCCTCTGACCACTCAACTTCAGTCATAGTGGGTGAACAGTTGATTGAGCTCCCTACAGGATCAAAGAATTATGAATTCAGTTTGAAAGGAATAAGGAGGCTTCTCTTGAGATTTCACATCCAAAAAGCCATTAATTTCTGTTTCTTGGAAAATTAAAGAGTATGGCTACCTATTTCAAGATACTTTGAGCTCCATAGACCTGTAGTCTTGTTCTTTGTCGCGACCTTCTTCCTCCCTAGGTAACAAGTAGATCATTATTTCCTGCAGTAGACTATAGGGGCCGTTTTTGCGACCGCTGGTGAATATTGTCGGTCTATAACGGCGATCATATAGTTAATGATGAAATATATTTTGTTTTATTACATTTTTTATCTTTTTGCATCAATCAATTAAAATCTGTAATAAGCCTCACAAAAAATCTCATTATAAACAATTTTCATCGAATCGAGTCGGAGACTATCCGAGTCGGATATAAAAAACCAGGCTCCACATAGCCTAAGAGTCCCATCATAGACGACTTTAATAAACTCAAAGATCATACTATTTTTTATGGCCGAATCAAATTAATAGATCCATTTAATATCTAAAGATTTAAATAGGGCAACCCTTTTTGTATGCTTGGAACAATAAACTCAAAAGTTCAAAGAACACATTCCATTTGTCTTTTTCTCTAACATATAGTACAGCTTCAGCACCATCACCTATGCTGCCAGTTCCTCATTCCATCACAACTCCATTTACACCATCACACCAGTCAACAACTAGTTCACTTCATTAGCACTATTAGTTCTATAACACACTGAGAAGGCTAAGATAGAAACTGAACTTGTACATAATTGTGTTTTTGCCATTTTGATTCCCAAGAGAATGACAACTTGAGTTTAAGGACTATATTTTTTCCATATCCTAATATCATGGGAGATGTGCAATGCCATGGACAAGATGCAATCTAATTTTCCTGCTTAGCATTATGTCTCCAATCCATCTCCAATTGAAGCATACAATCAAGTAGTAGACATGAATGGGTATTAAGCTATAACTTACGAAAACTCAGCAGAAACACTATCGTTGTTGATGTAAGTAGGAAGTGGCCACACGACCTAGTATGGCCCTTGTGGAATATCTCTTTTTGTGATAGGCAGAAATTGAGTCATTTGAACTACCTGCCACTTTCCAGTACTGGGTTGAGCGTCTGCCCCTAATAGTTAATAACCTGTCAATAGTCACACTTTTATTAGATTAATATCAGCTGTTTAATTCCAACTTGAGATATTAATTGATTAGATATAATGATGAATATCAATGATGGTTACTAGATATTAATTAGATCAATATCAATGTCAATAGTGGTGAATTCTCTTTTTTTTTTTCTATTTGTTTCTCATGATGGTTACTAGATAAAAGTGATTGAATTATAATCATGTCACACTGACATCGTAAATCAGTAAGATGATGATTTACCCCATTCATGTAAAAGTTTATTCATTCCTTCTATTTTTTTCTTTACTTTTAGGTGTTCTTGTTGCTCCTCTCAAAAACATAAATAATGCTCCACCTTTATATATACCGGCATGCTTTAATGATGTTTTTTTCATTCGTATTTGCTTTCTTCCACGAAAATTTCTATATTTTGATACATTACTTTATAGGTGTTAGTTTCTTGTTGATGCACCACAGCTCTTGCCTCATATTCATGTCTTCAACAACCTATTGGATTTGAAATTCACTGTGTAAATTAGATCTTTCCTCCGTAGGGCTATTGAGGATATTGCATAATTCTCCATGTCTCAGAGCCCTGACATTTGCTCAGGTAGCTTTTTTTTTTCTAAACAAACAAACTTTATTAAAGGAATCTCAACGCCTCAAGGCGGTACAAAATAGTCCACATGAGAAACAACAAAAGGCAACAACATGGGGTCTAAAAACCCAAAGCGAAAATGACGAGAAATCCAAGCCACGAGAAGGTGAGCCAACTGATTTTGACGACAAGGTGCCAAGTAAACTTCCAGCTAGGATGCTCAAGAAGTAAGGCTCTGATGGAATCCAGCACTCCAACCAAAGGACCCTCCATTAAGAAATCAGGTTCACAAATAGCACGGGAAACAACAAGGGAGTCTCCTTCGAAAAGAACCTACTCAAAATTGAGGTGGTGCAGCAATTGGCAGGCAATGAAGGCCGCTCGAAATTCAGCTAGAAGGGGGTTTGATGTAAGGACATAATCACCCCAGGCAAGGGTTGGAGGGCCATCAGGAGGTCGACGTACAACACCCAAAAAAGCCGTGTTGCCCCGCATGACAGCATCAAAATTTACCTTAACAAAACCAGTAGGAGGTGGCTACCATCGGGTCTGAAGAACAACTTCAGAATTTGACCAAACAACAAGGTGTTCTACAAGTCTTCTCTCTTCATATCCGTCACCATTTCAAGAATGCTGAGAGACTTGTCATGATGAACAATGAGATTCTGAGAGTACCAAATGAAGTCACAAATAACAACAGCCTGGAGAAGGAAGTCCCTTTCGGAAACATGGGCAACCATCAAGGAGGATGAAGAGTTCATGAGAAACGAAATCCAAGAATAGATTTCCAAATTTCGCAAACAGTCAAGGTTTAGAGGCCACTTGGCATGCAGCCACAAGATCTGGGCAAAGGGACATCTAATGAAAAGGTGTTCAATGGTTTCTTGCTCACCCTGGCATAAGGGGCATAAAAAGCCGGGAACGGATTCCCTCCGAAGTCGGTTCCCTCCGAAGTTACCGAATGAACGGCTGATAATGCAAGTTGCAGATCCAACGGTTGAAAATACTCCACCTCATTTAATGATTTTTTTGAGGCTTCCGGCTTGGCTCCATGACTACAATCTTACTACTTTCGGCTTGGCTCCATGGTTTCAATCTCTCTACTTTTCGTTCAAGACTTTGAGCTCCCTTTTTTTTCCTGCGCGGCCAGTTCCTTCCTCTCCAACCTCACTCATCAAATTTTAACTCTTTTTTCTTCTCTCAACTGCATTTCAAATTTTATCCAAAAAAAATTGTATTTCAAATCTCCTAACCTCTCCATATATCTGCTTGTCTTTGATGCCGAGCACACCCACACCATCTTCTCACGGTTTAAGGTTGTCGAAGGGCGGTAGCAAATCGTCCAAGGTATGGTATTATTAACGCTAGCAGTTATATGATTGTTATTTTATATATATATATATATTATTTTCTTTGTTTTCTTTCCTATTCTGGGTTGCGGACTTGCGGTGGGTTTTGGTAATCGTTGTGGTTTTCCTTTCTACGGTTGCCAAGGAATTCGAAGCAGGAGAGTGTACAAGGCCCTGGGTTCTGTTCCTAGTTATGTTGCTTGTTAAAATTTCGAATCCACTTAGCTCAACTAAGACGACAGAGCCGGATAGATTTAGTGATGGTTTGCTAAATACTGGAAAATAGAGATTCTCACTTCTTGGGGGCTAAACCATGGAAAGTTAATCAATTTATCTTCTGGTTGTTCTTTTCTAATAATTTGATTATTATAACCGGAGCTGAGGTTTGCTTCAATTTCTTTATCATAAGTTGAATATATGAGTTCCTCTATCTTTATTACTACAAATACTTCAAGAAACCCCTTTTTTCTCGATCTAATCTGAATTTTGGTTCCCCGCTTACTTTGCAGAAGTTCAAAATATCATGCTTTAGGCATGAGGATTTTGCTTCCGAAAGCTCAAAGCCCGAATTTGTTGAACATTATTTGCCAGAGAAATCAGTGAAGTTAGAAAATGATAAGTCTGGTGCTGGTAATAAGGATTGGGCATCAAGTCTTCGAGAGGTAACCATTCCCATAACTATTTGGTTATCTCATATTTAGTAATATTGGGTGTCTTCCCATTGTTTGAACTGTTTTGCTGATCTGACTTGTTGCACGTAATTCCTTACCAACATGCTTGAGCGAATGATTTGTTTGTGTTTTCGCAGGTACAACACATAATAATTAACATCAGTTGCTGTTTAAGATTAGTAAATCCTGCCACCCGTGATGTTCCAAGTTTGTTACTTTAGGCTTTATAGAAAATTCTGGAACCACGGTGAAGTCATTCCGGGGAGATAAGGGTGTTGTTCCTCCAAAAGAAAAAGAAAGCGGTAGTTGTTGCCTCTTGAAGCCGTTGGTTTAGGGCAGCCATTGGTGGCAAGCGGGAAATGAATAACCATTGTTGCCTAGATTGCAGGTCAAAGACAGTGAAGATGGATAGATGTAGACTTCTTTATGGTAGAATATTATAGCATGTAAAGTTAAAAATAGCACTAAGAGAATGTTGTGGAGGCCTTGTGCTATGGTCGCTTGAAATTGAATTCTCGGACAAGTCAGATACAGTTAGATATGAGGAGCATGAAATAATGAAAAAATGATTTTTTTTTTGTTTGGGGCTCCTTTCATGGATATTGACTGGCACTCACTGCAATGTATAAGATAGTAGTTGTAGCCTTCTAGGGATTTGGCTGGCAATGAGCTTAAAAATTGGAAGCAATACACAGGGGACACGCAGTGCGTCTACTTGTAACCATGTCCTGCAATCACCACCCCCAGTGGTCTCGTCAAGACAAAAAAGGATACGTCGTTACTTGTTGGGTACGAAGACCATGGACAACGCGCACAAAAGAGTCACGTTAATTTCATGCATGGACGCGATTTTTCCCATAATTTCATACATGCTCTGTCTATCAATCACGACAAAAAAAATTGAAGGAACAAAACCAAAAGAACATATCGGCTTTATGAATCGGAAGGCCCTGAAAAGGTAATCTCCATCTGTACACGTGCAAGGTCATGTTACCGAATAAAGAAAATTAGAAATTACAATAAATCCTGTCTCTCTTCAGCATTCCATCAAACACCAACTGCGCATTGGCAATATCACCACATTTCGCATACTTTGTGATCAAAGCATTAACTACAACATCAGACTAAAACCCAAGCCTCAAACCACGCATATGAATCTCCCTCCCCCTAATTAAGTCCAGAATGCCTCCACAAGTCCTCAGAACACAAGGGGAAAAAAAATCAAAGTGTGGAGGAAAAAAATTGCGACTGGTGCAGAGATCTACTAGTACAATTTTCTGGTGAACTGATGCCATGACCTTCAAGCTTTAACCAAAGAGAGCTTTTCCACATGTTCGAAAGCAAGTCCCCAAGTTCAAAACATGGCTACACAAACAGTCACCAATCGGGTTTTCCAGATTTTTCCCTCCTAGACAAAACCAAGGTCGACTTTAGATGTTGAGGAGATTTTTAGCATCCGGAGTAAAGAGAGAAGTAGGAGTATGAGCGGCGAGGTTTATAGTATCCGGAATAAATAGGGTCTTCTGATACTGCAATTCTTTCGTGAGAAAGAAGGGGAAGAAGAAAGAAGGGAAAAAATGAGAAAGAAAGGAAAAGTAGAGAGATTGAAGCCATGGAGCCAAGCCGAAAGTGGAGAGATTGTAGTCATAGAGCCAAGCCGGAAGCCTCAAAAAATTCATTAAATGAGGTGAAGTATTTTCAACCGTTGGATCTGCAACTTGAATTATTAGCCGTTCATTCGGTAACTTCGGAGGAAACCGACTTCGGAGGGAATCCGGAGGGTGGAGTTCGTCATATAGGAAAAACATTTTTACCCCTCGCTGGTAAAGCTCTAGCTACCAATTTCCATAGAAGAAGCTTGAGGCGGGCTTGTATCTTAACAAACCAAAATTTTTTCCAATTAAAGGATGTCTCAGACACGTTCCGGTGAAAACTGCTTCTTTGGTCCAAGAAATATGCTGATTTGATTGAGAAGACGCCATCATGCTCAGGTTGCCATGAAATTGTATCCCTGGGAACACGATCATTAATCTGAATATTGAGAATGTTAAGAGCACACTCAGGAGAAAACTGAGAAATGATGAGCGCTCTGTTCCACATCTTAGAGGGGGAATAAACAGCTCTTGAACCTTGGTGAGTGAAGCCTCATTGACATTGAACGGGTTTGCAAGAGATTTGAACTGGGGTAGATCTAGTACGTCTGTCCAGATGTTAATTTGACTCCCATCTCCAATAACAAGGATCGCTCCACTTCGTAATAACTCTCGGGTTGCCAGAATACTTTGCCACACCCACGAACTAGAAGCTGGTTTAATAGCCTCAAAAAAACTAGAGTTCTTTAGGTACCTCGCAGAAAGGGTACGAACCCATAGTGCTTCCGGTTTAGTCATCATGAATCAGCCTAGTTTGGATATGAGGGCCTTGTTTGTGTCAAAAAGTCGTTTGTGTCCAAGCCTCCCAGGTCCTTGGGTTGACAGATGGAGGACCACGCAAGGGGAGTAAAACCTCTGTGATCGTTCTGAAAACCCCAAAACAAATCTTTGAACCGGCAGTCAAGCTCCTTACACCAACCTTTGGTAAGAAGGAAAGTTGACATAGAGTAAGATGTCATAGTAGCAGCAAGAGTCTTGATCAAGGTGAGTCGACCCGCTTGGGATAGACACTTTGCTTTCCAGCCATCGAGTTTCTGCAAGATTCGATCTTTAACTTCAATAAAAGCCAATTTCCTCGACCTTGGAATGAAGAGCGACAAGCCCAGATATTTGCCTCCGCTGTCAGCTTGCCGGATTCCCACTGCATGGCATAATGTGGACTTAAAATGTGGTTTCAGGTTGGGGTTAAACAAAATTAGTTGATTTTTTGACCCGACCATTCAGAGTAGCATTGTAAACTGTCCCTGATTTTGGCAGCATCATCAAAATTGGCTTTGTTGAAAATAATGAGGTCGTCGGCGAACATTAGGTGGGATATAGGAGTGGCATCTCGACATATCTTCACACCTTTGAGAAGTCCTTCATTCTCTGCACGAAGAAGAATCCTAGAGAGACCTTCATCACATAAGATGAAAAGGAAAGGTGAGATGGGGTCTCCTTGACGGAGCCCCCGATGAGGGTGAAAATAGCCAAAGGGAGATCTATTCAAAAGGATCGAGTACGAAACCGTGGAAACACATTGGTTGATCAGATGGATCCACGTTTCCGAAAAGCCCAAACACCTCATAATATTAAAAAGAAAGGTTCACTCCACCCTATCATAGACCTTTTCCATGTCGATTTTAAGAGCCATAAGCCCTCCCTTCCCTATTTTGTTTTTGATGGTATGCATGAGCTCATGGGCTAGAATTGAATTCTCTTGGATAAGGCGGTTAGGCACAAAACCTGTTTGCATAGGAGAGATAATCTGTGGGAGGAAGGATTTGAGCCTCATGGCTAAAATTTTAGAAATAGTCTTGTAAAGGACACTGCACAAGCTGATAGGTCTAAAGTGTAGGCTAAAGTGAGGTTGTCCTTTTTCGGGATCAACACAATATTAGTATGGTTGAGGGATTTCAAGAGGAAACCATATGCAAAAAAAATGTTGGACAGTGGCAACAACATCAAACTTCACAATGGACCAGTAGGTATGGTAAAACAAGGCTAAGATACCATCCGGCCCGGGTGCCTTAGATGCACCAATGGATCAGATAGCATATAGAATTTCAGCTTCATCAGACACACGACATATAAAGTCATTATCATCAGCAGAAATAATGGGAGGGAATAAATTGTTGATATCACTTGGAATACCAGGGGAGGAGGTGGAGAAGAAAGTCTGGAAAGTTGAACATAAATAAGCACCAATGTCTTCTCTGTTATTCAACCACCTTCCGTCCTCAGTTTTTAAACCTTCGATACAATTTCTACGCCTGCGAATGAGGGTGCGAGACTTGCTTCTCCAAAGTTGCTCTTCGTTATTTAAAGCTTCTTGCAGATACACAAATCTTTTATGAGGAGCTTTATTTTGTGGCAAAGCTTGAAGGCATGCGAACCCGCAATATAGGACTCCCAAGAACGAGCAACAACATCACGGCAAGACGACGCCTTAACCCAAAAGGCCTCAAAACGAAAAGGCCGGGGCCTAAAATTCTGATCTCCAAAAGTATCCAGCAACAGTGGAACGTGGTCAGAGGCAGTTCGGGTGCCGTGAGAAATGGTAGCACGTGGAAAAAGAATCCTCCACTCACCATTAGCAATCCCTCTATCTAGACGTTCTCGAATCAGAGCAGCACCGGACCTCTTGTTGCTCTTAAGTATATTTAGGATCGAAAAAACCCAAGTCTACCATCCCGTTACTAAGCATGAACTGCCGCATAACACTAGAAGAAATTTCTGTCACAGGTCTACCTCCGTATTTATCCGACTGGGAAGTGACAGAGTTGAAATCGCCCAAGCATAACCAAGCTCCTCCAAACGCATTGGCTATTCAAGATAATTGTGCCCAAAATTGTCGTTTGTCATGCCAGAGAGTAGGTCCATAAACAAGAGTAATCATCCGGGGTATGTGACCCGGATCAGAGTACAACAACAGATTGAGAATATGAGGGGAGATGGATGTAACTTCAAAATCCATACCGACCCTCCAAGCAAAAGCAATCCCACCTCTACTACCAACGGGAGGTTGCTCCAAGAAATGAACACAACCGATACGATTAAAAATATAACGAACCTGATTGATTTTGGTTTCAACCAGGAATAAGCAATCCGGATTATGTTTCCTGATTGCTGCCCGAAAAGATCGGATTGCCGCCAGACGGGCGAGGCCGCGACAGTTCCAGTGGAGTAGCCTCATGGTTGAGGTGGGTGTTTTGTGGGTTAGTGGTTTTGGGCTTGGGATCATGGGATACAACCTTTATGCAATGTTTAGAAAAAAAAAATTAACTTGCAATGAGAATCCAGGGTATCCGTTCCTCCCCATTTGGGGACAATGTTGATCGGAATCATCGGATAGTGAACCCAGTGGCAGTGGACAAAATGGTCATAACTGGTTGGCGCTATGTTTCAGTGGACCTGGAGAAGAAAACGTGGATTCGTCAACAGTTATTGGATCTGCCTAGAGGGTCACAAAATTGTGAAATCGTTTTGAAATCAGCCTTTTGCTGAGGTTTATAACTAACCTCAGAATGGCCTTGAAAAGCTATGGCCGCTTATTACGTTGTGCTATGAACTTGAAAGACTTGTGGCTTTTCACCTTCTACCTACCTTGGTAGCTTCCAGTTATCGAAGATCTATTTTGTCCTATGGTGATCGTTTAGTTTTGAATGCTCGGGCCGCTCCAAGCTTTAAGATTATGCTACATTTTTTCTGTTGAGTATGTGTTTTTCAATTCTTATTTTGATGCGAAAATCAGTACAATCTTATCGACCATTAAACTTTTAGGTTAAAAAAGAAAATAAAAAGAAAGCATACTTTTCAAAGATGCCTGCATATCTTGAGATCACAGGATCTGATTTTTCTTTTTCTCCTGCTTCGTCAACCGTAGTGTTTGTTCACTAATTAAACTTTAAAAAAAACAGTGATTTGCGAGACTGGAGTTATTTACAATTTTGCAGCTGGGGTTATGTCAAGGTTTTTAGAATTTCTTCTCCTAACCTTCGTTCTCTGTCAATAATAATGGAAAGTTATGTGCGAGACGGGAGTTATTTGGATAAAATCACTGTCTATGGAGTTAATCCGATGAGTTCATTGATATGGGCAGTTTATCGTCGTTAGTCTTATGCCACAATGCTATTTCCTATGCTCATATTTTATTTTGTTTCCAGATCTTTATATGTCCATAACATATTCGTTCTTCCTATATATATTGATTGATTCAGTAATTGTCACTGATTATAGACGCACACCTTGGTTTGTTTTCAAATGTTTGATTCTTGGTGATAACCCGTGGCAATTGCATGAAAGGGTTGGAGAAAGCTTCTGTTCCAGGAAGAAAAGACATTGTGATAGATGTTCACACAAAGACAATAAAATTGTTAGAAAATTCACATGTGATGGAACCCACGTTGAGAAATAGCAATAAAAGCGAGTGATTGATCCAACTTTGTTTGGCTCAAGCTCGTTAGTTTAAGGCTGTGTTTGCAAAACTCAACATTTCCAACATTTTATCTCTCTCCTAATAAAATACTCCAATATAATCTCTCTCTCTCCCATAAAAAAATATAAAAAATTACAAAAATTATAAAAAATTATCTCTCTCTTTACCTTTTCACTAAACCCAATACCAACACATATTCCTATACCCAACATTTTACAACACAAACACAACCTAAGGTTTTGTTGTTTGTGAATCCCTTTATATATAGCACGATCTGATGATTTTTGGGGGATGATCACCTCGGTTGTAAAATGGCCATCCGTAGTTTTCATTCCTCAAGGCCGAGCTATAAGGTTCTGTTTGATTTTTTTCTTTTCAGTATTCGTTTATATTTCCTAATTTTCTCCTTTGACGACCTTTATGCAATGTTATTTGGGCATGTTTGCCAATCACTATTTTGCTAAAAAAAAATTATTTAAAGCCCCAAGCCTGAAAACATATCTAGATGAAACTAGCCCAAAAAACCAGGAGAACGAAGTTAAAAAGGACTTCAAACGAGGAATGCCAGTTTCGGCTCAGACACAGGTTCCAATGTGGCATCTCATGCACACCTCGCAGTGCATTCCATTCAAACGTCTTCCATGTGCTGTGGATGAGAAATCCAGCCTAATCCTGTTGCGGATGTCTTGCTCAGAAGTAGAACAGCTATAGAGTCGATCATTATTTCCTGCAGTCACAGGGAATTCGAGACCCCTTGGGGATCAAAGAATCAAGAGGAGGTTGCTTTACGTAGAGAGCAGTTGGGTAGTGTCCAAACCAACATCTTGGGCGCAGATGATTGTGCTACATCAATTAAAAATCTACTCATTAATTCTTTCGTTGTTGTCTTTTTCTTTCTCCACTGAGAAATGGCAAATATGTTTTCTTCTTATATGTAAGGGAATTGACTATTGATAGCGATAGAGTCATAGAGAATGCTCCGAACTTTGTTGCCTGCACATAATTTATTTGCCTGATTTTTCATTTTTTTTTTATATTGGGAGTGCTGTCAGATGACGCTTCATATAATGCTCAATTACGAAAAAGTGTTTTTTTTTTTTATAGAATTGAAGGTTTCAGAACTCAACATTTATGTAATTTCCAAAGCACAGACCGGTGAGAAGTGGTGGGTGATTTTGGCCTTTGGGCTCTCCCATAATGGATTATACAACGTGATGCGGGTTTTTTTTTTTAAGTAACGAGGAGCTTTAATGCAAGGGTCTGTGCAATAGAAACGACTGCCGACGTTAAAGGCATCATTTAGTTGCTTCTGGAGCACGGTTCCATGCATAAATTGACAGCCCTCTTTTGACGGCACCAGGTCTAGCTAATCTCTTCTTCTCCTGTAGTCTCTCTGGTGTGTTGTTCGTCAAATTCGAAAGGCTCAAGTTTCGGAGGGAGTAGTTTACTTGTTCCCGCCAAAACCAGGTTCCCGTGGAACTAATAAATCAGCAGCGCCGTGTTTAGTCCCCGCCAGTGTCGTATACGGTAATTACTCAGCCGTTACTTTTTCCATTCTTCGTAATTGTTCGCAATTGTTCTTTACAGATTGCTAGTTCTCTGGCATTCTTTCTCATCATTCTACTTCCCTTCTGTTGTCTGATTTACAACTTTATTCTCCCACAACCTTCTTTATCTTATATGCTTGAAGGAAATCAACTTAGAACGAATGGACTGATAAAATGTTCCAAACGTTGAGCAATTTTGTGAAGTTGATGGACCGATGAGGCAAGTTCAAAGTTTCGGGTTCCTCTTAATGCCGTAAAAGAACTATCAGTAATCCCAGAGTTCAACACTAGTGTTTTTTTTTTTTTTGTTTAGGGATAGATCAATCTGGTCAAGGTTCTGAAATGTTGAAAATATAGCTAGTTCGTAGCTGAATGTTTGTAGCTCGGTCTCGTTGTTGTTCTCCAACGCTTTCCTGCCGCAGGCCTTTTTGTACCTGTTGATGGAACATATTACGAACAGAGTATTCAAGACGTTAGGGAACCGTCTCAAAATGGAGGAAAATTTACCTGTTCAAAATCCCAAGAAGCATAAGCTCAATGGAGCACAAGACATCCATGGAAACAGCAAATGCTTAGGTAGCTTACCCGATGTGGTTCTTCTGCACATCCTTTCATTTCTTCCAACAAAAGATGCTGTAAGAATGAGTGTTCTCTCGCAAAAGTGGGAATACCTATGGACGTCGCTCCCTCATCTATCGTTTGAACTAACTTTGTCGGACAACAAAAGGCTTTTCATGAATTTTGTTGAAAGAGTGCTCTGTCTTCACCACGCCGATATAGAGAGATTCACGCTCTCTTGTGAAGTGCCATGTGATGAAACTCGTGTTAATTTGTGGATTTCTGCTGCAGTAAGGAAAAATGTTCAAGAATTGTCTCTTTCCCTCAATCAGGGCTTGAAATTTTCATGGCCTAAGTGTCTGTTCAATCTTGCGACACTTACAAAGTTGTATATCAAGATACCCCACCTTGGTAAACTTCCACATGCAATTTGTTTCTCCAGTCTGAAGATCTTGACGCTCGCACGAGTGGAATATGTGGACTAGTGCTCGATTCAGAAGCTTTTTTTCTGGTTTGTCAGTACTTGAGGAATTGTATTTAGTGCACTGCAGCTGGAAGTTTATTAAGTTTCTGAGTATTTCTGCGCCCAGACTTAAGTTTCTGAGCATAACGGAATTACGGATGCAAGAGTTGCGTGATTGTCAGATTATGATTTTTGGAGATAGTCTCAAAGAATATGTTTATAGCGGTCCGTTGTTGACCGACTATTGCTTGCATAAAAATTCGTCTCTGGAAAAGGCAGATATTGATGTTTTCCCTAGCGAAATGACATTAAAAGGACTTGCTTATCGCTTGTACAAGCTTCTTACAGTGCTTTGTAATGTGAAACATCTGACACTTTCCGATGAGGTCGTCCAGGTACGATTGCTTCTCTCTTTATAATGTCAATTTATGCAGAACACAGTTTTAAGGCCACAGTTGTGATAGATTTTACCTGCATGAGTGAGCGATTGGAAATTACTTGTTGGATTTCTCTTTACTTCTAGCTGTTCTTGTTACTTTCAGGGAAATCTCTAAATTTTGATACATTACTTTCGGTGTTAGGTTCTTCGGAATGCACCAGAGCTCCTGCCTCATTTGCCTGTCTTCAACAACCTATTGGATTTGGCATTCACGGGGCTGGAAGTAGATCTTTCCTACGTCGGGCTACTGAGGATATTGCATAATTCTCCATTTCTTAGGACGCTGACATTTGCTCAGGTAACATTACTAGCACAACAATGTGTACCGTGATGTATGTATTCCCATCTCGGTGCCAGATTTACCATTATGGCTAAAACAATTAACATGCAATGAGAGTGCAGGGTATCGACTTTTTATTAGTTTGCGACGAAGATGATTGGATACTGGACCCAGTGCCTCAATGTTTCATGTCACACCTCAAGTGCATCAAAGTTCTCCGTTATACGGGAGATGAAAGCGAACTATCAGCGGTGAAGATTTTGCTTAAGAATGCAGTGGCATTGGACAAAATGGTCATATCTTGGTGTCTTGCCGGGGAGTTAGTCTCAGAGAAGCAAATTCTTTGTAAACAGTTATTAAAGCTCCCAAAAGGATCCCGGAATTGTGAAATCGTTTTTGAATGAGCCTTGTTATGAGGTTTAACTCTCATAAGGGCCTTTTCTTTTTACCTGAGGCTACTCGTAAGTACATTATACTATGAACTCGAAAGACTTGTGGCTTTTTCCCTTTTGTCTTGACCTTCAACCAAGCTTTGTAACTTCCAGTTCCAGTTATGGAACGATCTATTTTGTAATAGGGTGATTTTAAATTTTGAATGCTTCATTTAATCTGTTCAGTATTTGTTTTTCAATTCTGATTTTGATGCAAAAATCTGTACAATAATTATTTCCCCCTAACCAAAGAGGATATTTATTTCTAGTAATCTGGGAAAAGATCTATCTAGGAAAAAAAAATCTGGGAAAAGATCTCATTTCAGCATCCGTCACGGCTCACCGCGAACATTCTGGGACAGGAACGAGAAAAGTCCAAATCTAACATAAAAGTATATGTACTTCCTCTGCTTTCAAATTTTACGTAGGAAGGGGCAGCTTCAAAGGTTTCCTCCATATCCTGCATTCCCTCGTTTTTTCTCAGAGGTTTTCTCACCTCCCCTTCTCTTGCGAACTCACCAACCTCTCTCCCCTCCAACTTATCCTTCCTACTAATCTCCGGTGATCTGTCAGAAGTCCTCAAAAACTCTCACTTTCTCTCGGTTTTCCCCCTAACCAAACGATCCCAAGAAGAAAGTCCTATGCTTCCTGCATATTCGAACTCCAATTGCCAATTCTAACTTTCCACATTCAGTTTAGTTTTGCATACTCAAACATCGTGATCTCTTCAGTGAAGCTCACAGTCTCATCCTTCATGTGACCATGTCCTCGGATTTCTCAAACCGGACGCTCCCTCTTCTCAAACCTCAGTTTCCTTCGCCACCAGCTACTCAGAATGCGAACAGAGCATTAACTGCTCTCTCTCTCTCTCTCTCTCTCTCCAGAAACCCATTTACATTTCTTCCGTTGAGAATTTCGCACTTCCAACGAAAACCCCCAAGCGGGGAACGGAATGCAAGGCCTATGAAGCCGATCAGCCTCGACCGCTGGAGATAAACATTGAGCTCCCGGACGAGCAGATTGAGGCGGCTCAGAGGTTTAGAATTGGCATATAATTTGCTACGTGGTGGGCTCTGAATGTGGTTTTCAATATTTACAACAAGAAGGTTCTGAATGCTTTTCCTTACCCGTGTCTCACTTCCACGCTTTCGCTCGCAACTGGGTCATTCATGATGCTGATTTCATGGGGCACGAGGATCGCCGATCTGGAGTTCTGGAAGACTCTGTTTCCGGTAAGAAAGCTCGAACTTTGAATTACTTAAAAATGCACGGTGTTCCTCTGTTTGTGCGCTTAGTAAGCGTATGAACAGAGAAAAATCACAATAGATTGTCGCAATAAATGTAAGTGTAGAAAATAAGTGTCAACCTGGAATATTCAAAATCACATTTCATATGGTAATCTCAATTTCCTGCTATACTCATCCAATTTTGTAACCATTTTACTTATCTGAGGCATTGTACGTCTCAGTTGTCTGATTGTTTTCACCTTGTTTTGGACAAACAAAGAAGATATAAGTCACTGCCACAATTTAGACGTTTCAGTTTCAAATATAAAATACCAGTTTAGAGAATTAACGTGTATTCCAATTGCCTGAGAGATTTTGTTCTTCAAGAAACCAATAGCCATGACAAATGTGAAAAATAAGGAAATCAACTTGCTATCATGGCTGGCCTGATTTTCTGTCCGCTCTAAACCTAAACCTGAAAAAGTTTGAATAGAAGAGTCCACAGTTTGAACAGAGTACAATTGTCAGCTAGCTTAATTTGAATCACATCCTAGACAGAGGAAAGTATCAAATACCTTCCTTAGCTTTGGTTTTTGATGTTCGAAGTGGCAATCGTGGCGTAATGGTTGTGATTATTCAGTGGCACTGATCCGTTGTTAAAATATTAAAACGAATTCCTTGTTGATCTTTGATTAAGAAAAAATATGTGGCTCTGAATTTTCGCAGGTGGGTGGCAACCCAGAGTCAGAGGCGGATATAGGGGCGGCCGCCACCCATTGGACCGGAGAAAAAAAAATTTACATGTCATTTTTTTTTATAAGTTGGTCTGGGCCTATGGGCCCGATACCCATAAGCCCAGACCAACCCTGTAGCGCCTGGGCCTTTGGGGAGCCCGACCCCCATTGGCCTAGGTCATCCAAAGATTTCCGTAAGGGCCTGGGCCCGTAAGGCCCATGCTCTTTTATTTTTTAACCGGCAGAGGGTGAAATGACGTCGTTTCACCCTCTGCCTTTAAAAAAAATCGAAACGGGAAGAAAAGTTAGAAAACTCGACCCCTCTCTCTCTCTCTCTACCTGGTTTCTCTCTCTCGCGATCGCCCACCGCTACACGGCCGCACCGCTGCCCACTGCGCCGATCGCCCACGGCCCAGCCCAGTGCCCTGCACCGCACCACACGGCCACACCGCTTGCCCTGCACCGCAGAACCGCAGCCTGCTGCCTGCCCAGTGCCCTGCACGGTTGCACCCCAGGTCCGCGCCAATCACCCACCCCCTGACCCCCGCTTTCTTTTTCCTGTTGGATTGTTCATTGTTGCAGTGTTGGGTCTATGATTTATTTATACTTATTAAACTATATGAATAAAACATGGGGTTTCTAGTTCGAATTTGATTACGAATTTACGATGGTTGAGTCACTTGAGTGTTTAAGATAATCCTCAGGAATTGTTGCTAGATCGACAGTTAGGCTATGCAAAATCTTATACTAAAATTTGAGTACATAGTAACATAGGAGAACCGATAACTGGAGAAATGTGTGTCTCAAATCTCAATCTCAAATTTGTTTTGTTTGGTAGAAGCTTGGAGGTTGTAAATGTTTAGAAGCTTTGTTGATACAGAGTAACAGAGACTTTTCGTTTGGTAGAACCGTAGAAGCTTGGAGGTTCGAATCTCTGCTGTTCCAGAAACTTTTCGTTTAACCTTCACTGGATTCGCGCTCGAGCGCTAGTTTTCTATTTTATACAGAGAGTTCACGCTCGAGCAACGCTCGACTGTCTCCCGAGCGTGAACCCTATTTTATAAAACACATGTTTTCTCTTCTTTTCCCCGACTTATTTCTTCTTCTTTTTTCTCTCCAACGGCGCCCCTCTTTTCCTTCTCTCTTTTCTTCACCAAAGCTAGTCGGAGAAGTGTGTCTCTCATATTTGTTCTGTTTTTTACGGTTTCAATTTTTGCAGGATCCTCGAGATTTTACATTTGACAATTGCTGGACCTCCGACTCCTAGTATGTCTCTCTATCCAAGATTCTCTCTAAAAATGTTTTAGGGTTTGAAATGTTGTGAGTTGTGAAATTGTTGGAGGATGAGATTAGATTGGTTTGGATATTTGTGAGTTGTGAAATTGTTGGAGGATGGGATTGGATTGACTTGGATATTTGAGTTGTGAAATTGTTGGAGGATGAGATTGAATTGGTTTTGGAATTTAGATATATGTGATTTTTGAAATTGTTGGTTTGTGAAATTGTTTTCATATTTTGAATTGGTTTGTGAAATTGTTCATTGATTGTGTTCACTTTGTTTTATTTTATTTAGATAATGGATAAGTGGGTGGTAAGAATCATTATCCGCACACGGACACAATCAAGAGAATGATTATCGCATTCGTTTAACAATGATTTTAGATGTCATTCGTTATCTTTTAGTGCAAGGATTAACTTTTCGTGGTCATGACAAGTCTGAGAGTTCAATAAGCAAGAACAATTTTCTTGAGCTTCTGAACGTGTTTTGCAAACGTGATGAAAAGGTTGTTAAGACATTTAACACTAATGCTCCTGGAAACAACCATATGAGTGCTCCAAATATTCAGAAGGAAATGGCGAGTGTTTGTGCAGCTCAGACCACACTTGTCATCATTAAAGAAATTGGAGATTGATTTTATTCTCTTATGGTTGATGAGTCTCGAGACAATTCAGTGAATGAGCAAATGACAGTGATTTTGAGATTTGTGAACATACGTGGACAGGTGATTGAAAGGTTACTTGGTGTGGAACATGTTCCCGATACTTGCTCTGAATCTTTGAAAAAAAGTATAGACAAATTGTTTGTAAGACATGAGTTGTCAATATCCAGATTAAGAGGTCAAGGGTATGATGAGGCATCAAACATGCGAGGAGAGTTCAATGGGTTGAAGTCACTCATTTTAAGGGACAATCCTTCTGCTATCTATATCCATTGTTTTGCTCACCAACTCCAATTGGCTATTGTGAGTATTGCAAAAAATAACTTACAAGTTGGTGATTTTATTAGTTATACTTCCCAGATTGTGAATATGGTCGGAGCGTCATGTAAAATGAAAGATGCTCTTTGACAAAGTTTTCATGAGAATATAGTGGAACGGTTGGACAAAGGAGAGATTTCTAGTGGAAGGGGAAAAAAATCAAGAAATCAGTCTCACACGACCAGGTGATTATTATATTTCATTATCTATGATTAATAGAATTTTTTTATTAGTTTATAGTTTTATAATTCCTATAATATTGTAGGTGACACTCGTTGAGGTTCATACCACCGTACTATAATCCGTCTCTTCACTATGTGGTCATCAGTATTGGAAGTGCTTGAACACATAAAAGATGATGGTACTCTCCCAGGACAAAGATGCACGGCTATGAGTTTGATGGATAAGATGAAAATTTTTGAGTTTGTATTCACTATGCATCTGTTGAGGAATATATTGGGAATTACAAATGAATTGTCACAAGCCTTACAACGAAAAGATCAAGATATTGTTAATGCTATGGGTTTGGTTGGAGTTGTGAAGGAACAGTTGCAAGAAATGAGAAATATAGAATGAGATGGATTCTTAGAAGAAATCAAAACTTTTTGTGTGGATAAATCTATTAGTGTACCGAATATGGAAGACATTATACTAACTCGTAGTCGTTCGAGACGTGGAGGGCAAATTATTACTTATTTCCATCATTTTCGTGTGGAAGTCTATTGTCAAGTTATTGATTTCATCATTCAGGAGATGAATAGTCGGTTCACAGTAGCAAATACAGAGTTACTTCTTTGCATAGCATGCCTTGATCCAAAAAATTCATTCTCAGCGTTTGATCATGCTAAGTTACGTCGTCTTGCTGAGCTTTATCCAGAAGATTTCACAATAGACGATAATTTGATACTTAGAAATCAGCTTAATACCTATATTAGAGATGTCAGAAGAAATGCTGTTTTTTCTAGACTTGAAGATATTGAAGGTCTTGCTATGAAGATGGTTGAGACCAAAAAGAATACTCTATTTCCATTAGTTTATCGACTCATTGAGTTGACATTGGTCTTACCAGTTGCGACTGCGACCGTTGAAAGAGTATTTTCTGCAATGAATATCATCAAGAGTGATTTGCATAACAGGATGAGAGATGACTGGATGAATGATTGCATGACAGTATACATCGAGCAAGAAGTTTTTAAAAATATTGAGAACGAAGCTATTTTGCAACATTTCCAGAAGATGCAAAAACGTAGGATACAATTGTCATCTCTCAGTCGTACTACATAGTACGGTACGTGTATTTTATTATTTTTAATGCTTTTAGTATTTAATTTTCGATATTGTAATATTAAGAAAATTGTTTGCATTACTAAGGAAAAAAATTCTTGTTATTTTGCATGTAAAGTTCGACCCCCATGAAAATCGATCCTGGATCCGCCACTGGCCCAGAGTGTTTTTTATCACTTGTACAACCAAGTTTCGTATATGTCCCTCGATCAGATTTCTCTCTTGACATTTAGCATTGGAAACACGATGAAGAGGATATCTGTCATAGTCTCCTCTATCATAATCCTCCATACACCTGTCCAACCTATCAATGCTGTTGGAGCTGCCATCGCAATTCTTGGCACCTCCCTCTATTCACAGGTATTCCTATCTCCTTGTAGATTAAGTTTGGCTGTTTAGAGATCTCGAGATTTCTCTTGGGACCAAAACGCACAATGGTTTGTCTGGACAAAGTTTCCTTTTGTTTGCATTATTCTAATACTCTTCGCGACTAGATGATAGCTCAAGCTGAGCAAATCCGGCTGCTCGAACAGAAACTGACAACCGTGGAATCATCAAAGGCCGGTGATACTACCACCCTGTCACAACTCGGCAATTCCTCATTCGCCCTGAAATTACTCATCTGCCTGTTACATCAGCAATTTTGACCACCGGTTATTGACCACTTTGATGGTTCGGGAGACCCTTGCGATCATATTGAGATCTTCCGTCTCCACATACATGTACAATCTTATGTCAATCTGGTACACTGTCGCGCATTCTCCCTCACCTTAAAGGGACTAGCACAGCGGTGGTTCTCCAGTCTGCTATCCGAATCTATCGACGATTTCGACACCCTTAGCGCGTTGTTTGTGAGCCATTATGTTTCAAATTGAAGGCTGAAACAACCATCTTCCTACCTCTTCAACATTAAGCAGGCGCCCAAAGAAATTTTATGTGCCTACCTAGCCCGGTTCAACCATGAAGTTATCACCATCTCGCGCGCTACCGACTAGACCAAACTTATGGCACTAACCACCGGCCTAGAGCCTTGCGACTTCCTAAAATACCTCTTCAAGAAAAACCCGACAATTTTGGGGACGTCATGAGGGAGGCTCAAGAACACATGGTTTGTGAGGACATGTTCTCTGCTCGGGTTGGCCACCATCTGCCCGAGCAGCCCAAGCCTGTGAAGCGCGATCGGGAGCATTACCGTTCACGTTCCAGGGAGCAGCGCCGACGGTCGACCAATGATCCTCCTAGGTTCAATCCTCCGATAGAACGAGAGAACAGGGCAGCGTTTGTGTTCACAACCCTCAACGCAGCTCCCCGAGAAATACTCATGCAAATCAAGCATGACCCGAGCGTGAAGTGGCCTCAAAGGCTCCATGGACATCCAGAGCAGAGAGATCGTGAAAAATATTGTGAAACTTGGAATACGATGCTCCTCATTTAGGTAGGGCTCGACCCGGAGGCCATGAACGAAGTCTGCAACGGAAGCGTCAACAGGTGGTTAATAGCTTAGCGGATCAGGACAACCTACCTCTCCCACCTCCTCGGGGTTTGGTAGGAACAATAATGGGTGGGCACACCATTGCAGGCCCAAGCAAAAGAGAACATAAGAGCTACGTGTGCGAAGCTCAGCACCAGCAGGTGTTCTTTGCCGAGCAGCCCTAGAAGAAACCCCGAACAGAAGATGTACATATCACCTTTACCGAGGTTGATGCTGTGGGGGTGATACAGCCACACAATGATGTCATCGTCATTGAGATCTTGATCGCTAAGTTTGTTATCAGAAGGGTCCTGGTGGACAATGATAGTTCCGTTGATATCTTGTTTTCCAAGGTTTATGCACAATTGGGATTAGAGGATTCCTCGCTCTTGCTGTCCCTTACAGAGTTGTTCGATTTTGATGGCCACAAAATTAACCCGATGGAGTCAGTAAAGCTCCCCTTCACTATGATAAATCATCCTACTACAGCTACAACATTGGTTAACTTCTTGGTGGTGAACGCGTCTTCATCCTACAGTGTCATCATTGGCAGGACCAGCCTAGTCACCCTAAATGTCATCTCCTTTGTTTACCACCTCACGATAAAGTTCTCCACCTCTCAGGGAACAAGTATGTTCAAGGGAGACCAGAAGGTTGCTCGGGATTGTTATTATTCGGAAATGAAAGGTCACGACGGACCTGACTCCTGCCAAATGGTCAGTCGCACCGATAGTGTGGTCGCTGATGTTGAATCTTTACCACAGGTCGAGGAAGACAGGGCGTAAGAAGTGACAAGCATGAGTAATTGCAAGTATCAGCGACAAGTGGAGAGGTATTACAATGCCAGAGTTAAAACCAAAAGGTTCGCGGTAGGCGATTTGGTCCTCCGCAAAAACATGCCTCCCACAGTGGATCCAGCGTAAGGAAAGCACCATGTTAATTGGGAAGGCCCGTATAAAGTTGTGAAAACCACCCGACCAGACACTTATTACTTGAAAGACTTGCAGGGGAAGCGTCTACCCCATCCCTGGAACGCTGCTCATTTGAAGAAATACTACCAATAGAAAGTGTCAGAGAAACATCCCTTATCTTATTCGTGATAATTGACACTAATATTTCTAATTTTATTTGATATAGAGACAGTTTGTTTTTCCCCTTGACTGACTTGATGGAGTGTTACAGTACTAAGGCACCTCGAGTACCCTATTCGGGACTAGATTTCAGCAACGGTCGAACTCCTTCGAGTACCCTTCTCGGGAATAGATCTCAACGGTAATTTAACTCCTCCGAGTACCCTGCTCGGGACTAGATCTCAACGGCAATCTAACTCTTTCAAGTACGCTGCTCGGGATTAGATCTCAGTGGCAGTCTAACCCCTCAGAGTAACCTGCTCCAGACTAGATCTTAACAACAGTTGAACTGCTCTGAGTACCCTAAGCAATTTTAATCTTATTAGCCTGACAGAGTTTAAATCTCTTCCCTGCTCGGTTTGTTGAGGTTGAAGAGGGAGAACTACTGATGGGCCATAAAATATCAGGCTCTATCAGACCTGATCACCCCTGGTCTGGTCCGTTGCCAGCGTATTCGCATAATCACTTCATCTCCCGTTAAGAGTCTTGGAGGTTTTAGACTCCTAACCGAGCACCTACATGATCGAAGACGATAAAGATCATTTATATTTGATAGACCTCTTTCTCTCCTAATAGAACTCCATGACTCAGTTAAGAGTTAGACCTCCAATAGAGATGTGATTCCTAAACCCATATAAAAGGCGAGACATTACATTTTATTAGAGGTATGCTGAATTCCATTCTCTAAGCTTAATTACTTCTTTAAACTCTTTTCAAGATCTAACTTAGGTATTAGAGTCTCCCTTCCGACACCACCTCAATTCTCTTTTACATATTCGAGCGTTGGATTCGGGCTTGCTGATCGTTCTATTACTTGATGATTTTTGGCATCATCTTCATCAATCACTATTCCAGTTTCTAAATAAAATAAAATAAAAACTGCATATTTTCTGTGTGAACCAGGACCAGGAGTTACTAAAAAAGAAGGTTTTGCTCTACGAACTCCAAAGAAGAACGGCATCTTTATTGGAGACTCTGCATGTAACATCATCATTTACCAACATCACAACGTACAACTTTCCTTTCCCTAATTAGTAAGGCTCTCACATTGATGCAGACGAACGTCGAATGGCGCTGTTTGTTTATCCTCGAGGAATGGAAAAGACGGTGATGGATCACATAAAAGAGAGATATAACAACATCCCAATGTTTATAACAGAAAATGGTGATCACTGCAAACCAAGGTTCAAGCATCTATTTATTGGCTTCACGTGTTTGAAAAGTTCTTAATATTATTCCGTGATTTTATAGGGTTTGGCGAGAAGGACAATCCGAATTCCACCCTGGAAAATTCAGTGCATGATGTCAGGAGAAAGGAGTACATGAACAGCTACCTAGATGCTCTAGCAATGGCAATGAGATACTAGATCGATTAGTATTGGCTATAACAGGCACCGAACATGAGTTTTACTTAAAAATTCTTGTCGCACAATTTTTAATAACAGCGCTAGAAGGTCCTATATATATATATTGTCAAGGAATCTTATAATTTGGTTATTTTTGCAATTAGATATAGGTTCGTGTGCTAATTATTTTGGTATCTTTAACACTAAATTAATTAGTACATGATATATATCCTGCAAGTACTTTTTTCCCCATGCATGGAAACTCGCGGAGAAATTGTGAGCTGTTTCCATAGAGATGGAGCTAGGAAGCTTCCTTGTGGAATTTGGGAATATGACCAGGAAGGGGGCAGATGTGAGAGGGTATTTTGCGTGGTCCTTGCTCGACAACTTTGAGTCGATAGATGGATAAACCGTCCGGTTCGGGCTTCACCATGTTGATTATCAGCGACATGCAACAAAGAGTTCATTGCTAAATATAAGACAGAACTATAGCGTTCAACTCTAAACAAGAGATGCATGGCACCTGAAAAGCTCAGACTTATTTGAAGCGTGATTTTGCCGATCGAATATTTTGATCTTCAGACAAAAATATTATTGTAATAGATAGAACCTGGCCTTATAAGTTATATGCCTCTCATTACCTATTTACGCCTCACAAATATGCTGCTGGAAATCACTGACTCAGTGAATATAATTTGCAGAAGTTCCCGTGGGTATCCTCTTTATCAACCCCACTAATAAAAGGTACGTCGCCACATCATGATCATGATTCTGTTTGAAAATAGTCTAGTTGGTTAATTAGCATCGGGCGCTTGGTTAGCCAACGAATCTTAATTTGAGCCAGCACCTCTGATTTAAATATATCATAAAAAAATTAAAAAGATAAAGAAGATATCTTGATAATTGATATTGGAGGGTCGAGAATCAAGATGTTGTACTTAAAGCCCCTCCCACGATCATAAATACAATTTCCAACATTAATCAGGGCCCAGAGATCTCTGGCTAGCTTTTCTCCTTTTCCCGGTTCTTAATTTATTATTGCAGTTTTTCTTTCTTGAGACTTGAGAGTGGTTATGACTTCAAGATCAAATCAAGACGGAAATGATCATGTCGTGTCTTCCAGCAGAGAGTGGAGAATTATTACCCTCTTGGTGAGCAGGGAATCGGCTTCCTGTTGCAAATAGACTATTTCCTGTTTCTCTTTACGCCTCATAAAAGTAAAATCGACTTCGAACTTTATTCCTTGATAAGTTGTGCGGCTTTTGGACTGAGTCGATGCTAGATGCGGTGCATGAATGCTGAAACAAGTTCTCCCTATTTGTTTGGATAATGAGAAAAATCCTATGCCCAAGGATTATCAAAATAAAAACGAGTTAATACATAAACAAACTCCGGATAAGGTGGTGTTTGAGAGTGTTCAAATATCATAATAAGATCTTAACTACAATAATATCTATAGTCTTTGTCTCTTTGGTGCGTAAATATAATGGTCCACATATGATGCGGGCCCAGGAACGTTGATGTGAACCAAAATGCCGGAACTTTTCCCTCTCTATTTAAGGCCATCGAGTTGGTTGTTTAAGAGAACAGGCAAGGGGTTTCTGCCATGGGAATTCTTAAAGTTCTCTTTCTACTAGAGATACTCCTTTTACCTCCCTCGCTATTATGCGATCCCAAAGCTCTAAAGAAGAGTTTGGATCACTCTCCATTTCCTAGCAACTTTCTCTTTGGAACTGCCTCTTCTTCTTATCAGGTTTTCTTTCAAACTGCCATTAATGCATTATTTCGAGAATATTACGCTCACCTTTCTCTGTAAGATACGTACGTGGGCCTAACATTCACAGATACACATGACCTATACATCTGCAGTTTGAAGGTGCATACTTGAGTGATGGCAAAGGCCTTAGCAATTGGGATGCTTATTCTCACAAACCAGGTGAAACCCTCTTTTTTAATGGATTCGATCGGTGTCACTTCGAAAATAATAGACACTTCCAGTACGGATTTGTCATTCCTATTAGAATTGGAAATCATCTAGAGGCCATAAAAGCAATTTCTCGCTCATTGAAGTTTCTGTTCATCCTCTCCTTTTGATATGTCTGCTTCCTCTGAGTCCTTAAGAGTGAGAAATCTGGAGTATTGCAGGTAACATTATTGATGGAAGTAATGGAGATGTTGCTGTAGATCATTATCATCGCTATCTGGTATTAGCTTTGAACCTTTTCTTCATCTTCACTGTTTCGTAATGACTAATGAGGGGCCCGTGTGTATTCTGTGCCTGGGTGATCTATAATCTGGTTGTAATAGGTAGTTTGCTCCGTTTAGTGCCAGTTACTACTTACCCAGAAAAACAAAAACTCAAAACTGGACCAAGCCAATAAGAAGAAGATAAAACCCATGTCAACCAGAGTAAAGTGGGTTTTTACCTTGCCTAAAAGTCAATTCACTTGAATTATTTTATCTGTTTCCTTCATGGAAGCTTTAAGTATGGCTGTACGATTGCAATCAGGAAGATATAGATCTAATGGTGAACCTGGGAGTAAACAGCTACCGGTTCTCAATTTCATGGGCAAGAATTCTACCTAGTAAGATTCCTACTTTGCGTTCCTCAATGTGTTTGTACCATAGGAGGAGGATCTACAGCAGAACCATCGTAGTTTCTTTTAACTCCATGCAATTTTCACAGAAGGGACATTTGGAGATGTCAATTTAGGTGGCATTGACTTTTACAACAATCTCATTGACGCCCTCCTACGCAAAGGTTTGGCTGCAAACTTAAGGCTGGTCTGTAAACAACACTTTGATCAGTACTGGAACATGATGAAGTTATTGTTTTCACCTGAAATTCTGCGTATTTCTTTCCTTAATTGTGGAATTTTACAGGGATTCAACCATTTGTAACATTGACCCATTTTGATTGCCCTCAAGAGCTGGAGGAGAAGTTTGGAGGTTGGCTAAGTCCCACAATACAGTAAGTAAAACCATATAGCTAGCGATGGCCTAAATCTCAACACTACAAAAAAAAAACAAATTGGTGAATCCAACATTTTCCAATGAGGTTCTAGCTCTGTGATTTTTGTATGCTTACCATGATATGTATTAGAACATGGTATACTTCCTCAATCTCCAGGGAGGAATTTGCGTACTTTGCTGACATCTGCTTTAAGTTCTTCGGAGGTCGGGTGAAGTACTGGGCCACCTTCAATGAGCCGAACATCCAAGCTATAAAGGGGTACCGTACAGGTGAATTCCCTCCATCTCGTTGCTCAAGTCCCTTTGGAAATTGCACTCGTGGAGATTCAGAGACGGAGCCCTTTGTGGCAGCCCATAATATCATTCTGGCACATGCAGCATCTGTTCAGGTCTATAGAACCAAGTACCAGGTATTAAGTTAGCCATTTTAAAGCACAATACTTTTCTCCCTTACCCTTTAGAAAATATTACAAAAAATAACGCTAGTTTTTCTTTAGAAAAAGACATGTATTAGTTGTTCGGAACTATTTAAACATCAAAGTTTAGCTCTAAAGGGGCTTACTCATAAAAGGGTGCTTTACACCAACGCAAGTAGTCTCAGTGGCTATCTCTAGAAGGGTGACGCGGAGTTGGATTCAGGCCACTGCTTCCTACTTAAATATTGCAGTACTTGGATCATCAAAGCTACTAATGCAAAGAAATTGAAGATCCAGATAGAGAATACTTGTTATAGCCACTGTACACTTACTAGCTGCATCAATTAACTTCCAGAAAGAACAACGAGGAACCATTGGGATCGTCTTACATGCCTGCTGGTTTGAACCCATTAGCAACTCCAAACTAGACAAGTTAGCCGCTGAAAGAGCTCAATCCTTTTTTTTCAACTGGTAAATATCCTTTCACCACCCTTTTTACCCATTCACCCAATATGCACAAGCCCACACGTGAGTTTTCATATCAAGTAATTTATTGCAGGTTCTTGGACCCGATAATATTTGGAAAATACCCGGCAGAGATGGATGATATTCTGGGACCTATCCTACCAAAATTTTCGAGCAATGACAAGGAAATACTGAAGAGTGGATTGGATTTTATTGGCATCAACCAGTACACCACATTCTATGTCCAAGACTGCATCTCCTCCATATGTGAACCTGGACCAGGGGTTACCAAGACAGAAGGTTTCTCCAGACAATGTTCAGAGAAAGATGGTGTGCACATTGGAGAACCTGTACATAACTTCAACCTTTATTAATCACAACTAACCATTTGCACCCTCATCCACTTGCTGAAGCTTTTGACTGTACAGACCGACTTGGAATGGCTAAATGTTTACCCACAAGGAATGAAGAAAATGGTCAGCTATGTAAAGGACAGATACAATAACACACCCATGTTCATTTCTGAAAATGGTAAGCAAAAGATCAATAATCCATCTTCAAAGGACAACGTTCTAAGTATTTTTCACATTAATTTGTGTCATCTATCTTGTAGGGTATGGTGAGAAGGACAATCCAATTTTCCTTTTGGAAGAGTTTCTCCACGATGTCAAGAGAGTGGATTACATGGCTGGCTACTTAGACGCCCTATCGAAAGCTGTTAGGTAAGATAATGGCCATAGTCCTGAACATTTTTAAAAAATGGGGGTCACTTCCGTAAAAGAGATCAACTACTTCTCTAACAGTTTCACCTTGACCCTAAAGCCAATAGCTCAATGGTTGAAATGACAGACTTTCGGATGAACAATATCTAATGTATGGGTATGAGTTCGAACCCTACTTCCTTTGAGCAAGTTTTTGACTTACTGATACTCGGTCTATAAGGCCGATTCAAGTATTCGGGGTTTGTCATTAAACCCCTAACCCGATCAGTGTGTTTCCCTATTGGGCCAGATCAATCCAAGCCCAGTGCAAAAAGGCCGAGTGCATCAGATTTTCTCGTTGCCCAAAAAAAATCCTACCTTGAATAGATATTTCTCTAACTACTTTCCCTTTTTTTGACTTTGTTGCCCCCTGGAAGTCTTTTCTAGTTGAATACATATGTACTTTGGGTAGGCAAGCTACTATTTTGTAGTAATGCTGCCTGCTTTGATCGTAAACAAGTATATCTAGGATGATCACATTCTTATTTTTCTCTCTTTTGTCTCCTCTTGGAAATCAGGAAAGGAGCAGATGTGAGAGGCTACTTTGCCTGGTCCTTGCTTGACAACTTCGAATGGACATTTGGATATACAATGAGGTTCGGACTCCACCATGTTGATTATGCCACACTGAAGAGAACTCCTAAATTATCAGCAAGATGGTACAAACAGTTCATTGCTAAGCAAAAGGACCTAACCTTAATGCCAAGACCTAACCGGCAACAGTTCCAATATTAACATATGCATAATGTTTTATTCATGTCTTCAAGTTCACAGGAACATAGAAAGAATAAGGGGACTTATCATTGTGGTAACTCAGTAATGTAAACAAAGAAATTTTGTCCATATATAAGTATCTACAAACAAGGGATGACCATGACACAAACCTTCTTCATGTATAAATAAGCAATTGTGATTGACCATGACACAAACCTTCTTCATGTATAAATAAGCAATTGTGATTGACCATGACACAAACCTTCTTCATGTATTATGCCAAGCTAGTTGTGCATACATCTTAAAACCATTTTACTGGGTTTTCCATTTGATGGCTATAACATAATGCCAGGGAAGTAAAATTAGGTGTAACCATGTAAGAGGGAAAACGAAAAAAAAGACCCCACTATCCATATAACTGTGGCGAAAGGAAGGGGGCAGGAGATGGTACAAAACCACGATCTGCTTTTGCCTGGTAAGAGCAGAATCATACAACAAGTTGAGCTTTTTAGCTCTGCACTGCCCAAAGTTCTCACCTACCAAAATTACTTCCATAACATGCAAGATAAACAACATAAAAGGGTCCAAATGTTTTCACCTCCCATGAATTGAACAGTGCATCTCAATAATCCATACCTGGCCTGCACGTTAGATGTCTTATTTATTTTTAAACCACTGAATGAATTGATTCGCATGAGAGAGAAAATCAAGAGCAATAGAGCAATACCTAAGTCACGAAATCACGACTAACAGCGACACAGGACATGGACCACAGTCTAGCTGAAGGAAATCACTAAATCTGCAGTTGATCCTCATCCACAAGTACCTATTCTAAGCTATTCACATCTCCACCAAGGAGACCCAGCCTCATACATGTGTGCACCATCATCCCATGAGATCTGACATGCTTGAAGACCAATAGCAACCTTTGGTTCCTTTCCATGCTGTGCAATCCATTCTGTAACAGCTACTGCTTTATCAGTCTCGCTTGTATAATCTTTCTTGTATTTTCCAAATGGGTTAAACCCAGGACTTTTCATCTCCGCAGTTGCAGCTGGCATGTACATCAAGTCTCCCACTAATGGTGCATCACAGGCAGCCAGCTGTGCTCAAATCTGCAACATAAGTCCAGTTATTGCCATAACTCTCACTTATGTCACCAAAGGATAAGCAACTTTTGTTCCTCCCCATTTGATAGGATTGACTACCATAACAAAGCTATGCGTGGATAAACTAACTGTCATAGTGTCATAAAGTCTCTCCAGCATTGAAAAGTCAATAGATTCATTACTTGAACCAAAGGACAAAAAAACTGATGAAAATGAAGTTCTAGAAATGCAGGTCTACAGACACAAATTAATATATCCAAATGCACGTCATCAGATACTCTGAGTCAATTAATTGAAAACCCAATTAAAATATCGAAAATCAAGAAACCTTAAGACAAGATATCCACAGAATGTCATATCCTAAACTCCATGAAATTTCAGCTTTTCGGGTAAATTTCAACTTGTCCTTTAGAGTCAAGTCAAAGGGCAATATCATTAGGAAACACTAAAAGAACCATATGGGTGGGAGTGCAGCCAAATTGCAGAGGATAATTATGTTTTGTCTCCACAGAATAGCTCAAAATTTGAAATTTTGGAATTCAAATACTCATTTCCAAAATGACATGGCTTAGACCACACGGCTCCTAATAATGCTAATCAAATTAGAACAGAAAGAGTATAAAGGACAGGTGATGAACCTGATGAGTTCGACCAGTCAGAAGGTTGATTTTACATTCATAAGCCATACGTTTGGAGGGCCAGCCACAATCTTCAATACAATATTTATTTTCAATGGCAGCATTCGGCCACGGAGCCTCCTTGCATTCTAAGACCTCAAGTTGACACAAGTTCCATCCTTTAATAAAGTCTGCACGTCATGAAAGTTTTGGGGTCAATCCACACCCATAACCCCACATAGAACAGAGTCATAACCATATATGATTGGCAGAAATAATTGGTCCAATAATGGACTTGCCAGAACAGTTACTATAAAAAAATGTGTCAAGAATGGAGTTTTCTTCACGAAATATTCTCATAAATTCAGCCATCCCGTTTCACTACGTACAAAGTGGAGCATACATGAAGGATGTCAGATGCTTCTTCTATTCTTTCAATTGGCAAAGCTGGGTCATCCTGAACTTGAATAAGAGAGCTCACCCATTAAGTAAACTATCACGCACTTGGTCCACCAAATCAGTAGTACTGAATATCCATGAATTCCTTAGGGAAACAATTCATTTTCTAATTCCTTTGTAGCAGCTCCCAAGACACATTTATCGACTCTTTGGGTTAAACCAAGACTAGTTTTCTTGAACAAATTGAGAACAACATCTTCACCATCGAAAAAGGCGAAATGTGAAAGGAATGTCATTTGAATCAAAACACCAAATTGAAAATATGAAGACTTATGATTTTATCATTCGTTTCAACTAGTTAGTCAACATCTGCCACATGCAACAACAAAGAAAACTGCAACTGTGGACCCGATGCTAACTATTGATCAAGCTAAGTTGATGAGAAGTCACCTCCTGAAATGAGTCTTGGAGCCATGTTTATTGGACGCATGTAGTGGGTAATTATTCCAACTGGCACAGGAGCAGCAGCAAGAGCGAGATAAAGCTTCTTCACCTTTTTCTCCTGATGAGAAGCAGTATCGTGTGGTTAAGAATAAGATACAAAAGCATGAGCTAAAACTTAAGCATATAAGTACAACATATGCATACATTCAGATATCTGCATTTACTCTGTGAGGAGTGTGCACTCACAGAGTGGGGGCACAATACGTGAGGGGCCCTTGCAGCTCTGGAGTCTGGCTCCCAGTGAGCAAAAATAATTGACTTCAGTCTATGCAAAATGGTAATATAAACAACTTACTCTGATTTTTCCGTGAAATACTGAGCAATACTCTTTGGTCCTTGCTAACACAACACTACAAGTAGATTACTAGTCATTACTCACTGGCAACGAATTTCATTAAATTTTCTAAGATAATAAGCAACATAAGATTCAGTACCACCCTTCTGTGCAATTATCAATCTGGTGGGTAGTCATCAAAGGGGTTGTTAAACCCAAGGCACAAGTAGCAAAGTTTGCACAACTTTCTTCAATGTTGTCTGTAGTTCCTCCCACCTAATAAGAAAAAACCATAGAATCAGAAATCCTTAAGCAATCAACGAACTAATCACACATAGTCAGAAACAAAAATGAAACTACGCAGCTCTAGCATTTAAAACAATGTATGAAATACTATATAATATCATTTCATTTGTGTTGCAACGTAGGTGATGTCACATAAACATCATGGAGAAATGAATGGGTAGATTACTTACTGATGTACCAGCAGGCTTATCCAAAACCACATATGATTCAGCCACAGCTATGATTCTTGATTTCCAGTCAATTTCATAGCACCTGATTGAAATTCAGATGTCAACAAGTATCAAGCTAAAAAAAATGATATCAGACTCCGTCAATACCTTGGGAAGCGTTTTGGGTGTACATGCACTCGTAAGTATGTTCCAGCTTCAACGAACTGATTGATGTAAGTTATCCTCAATGTTTTTTGTGCTTCTCGTATTGTTTTTCCTTTGATGGAACCTCTCTTTCTCAGTACTGATGGTGCTGTAACTTCTTCAAATGTCCTTATTTGCTCAGGAGTGGCGCTTGGAGGAGGCTGTGGACATACAAGGGCATAATACACAGCTCCAAAATGAATGAGATCTCCAACAAACCTTCAAATAATGAAAATTTTCCCACTTATCACTTTCCTGATTAGTACCAAACAACAAAGAATCAGACATGGTACTTTCAATTCTAAATCAATGAAACAACAACAGAGCAGAACTTACAGAGGAGGAAGATCCAGAGCTTTACAGATATATTCCAGAACAGGCCCTCCTTCTGAAACAACCAAGTGTTCAACTCTTGGTGGGCCATTGTGCGAGGGACATGGCAACAAGCGATCATATTCAGGGTAGCTTAAACAAAACCTCATATCTTAGAGTCAGCAAGCCAATGAACAGGCACTCAAAAGCATATGAAAAAAACAAATACGAATTCACCTGGATTCAGAATTTTTTTAAAGAAAAAGAGCAAGAAGGATGAGAGCCAATAAATTCTTAAAGGTAATTCATTTCAAAATCTTAAAGCAACCATCACCGAACAGTGGTAATATGGCAAAAAGAATAACTTCGCCCATGTTTGGGTGGGCAAAAAAAAAATTTGAAAAATTTTTCACACCCGCTTTACAAATTCCAACAACTTTTCACGAACTCCAACACCTTGTCACAAACTCCAATAGAATCTACACTACCTCCAAAAAAAATCAACAAAAAAAGTATTTTGCCCATCAAAACATTTCTCAAGCATTGTCAAGGTTCATGCACAAACATAGTGCAAGTTTGTTGGAAAGATAAACACTTGAGGAGTTGTCTAGTGGGTTCATAATATAGCATGCAGCTATATGTTATATTCTCCACCCACTAGAAAACTCCCTGACAAGTGGTATTAGAGCCAATAGTATGATTCAAAAGGGATTGTAAGATCAGGAAGAGACACTTCAAAGAGAGGAGGTAGCAAGTTGTGCTGAGCGAAGCACGAGGTGGATCTTAGGAAGGGAGGTTCAAAGAAAAAAGGGTCAGTAGGATCGAGAAGAACTTTGTTGAGTTTGCCTTGAATTTTCACCGGCCCCAGGATGTTGCACATGGAGTAGCAAATTGAAGTGTTCTCATTTTTTTCAAATTCCTCAACTGATGTTTTTGGATTTAGATGCAATCCTTAGTAGCAGTTCTTTTCTAATTAGGATTGAGATGCCGAGAATAAAAGAGAAAGAGTGTTATAGAGGTTGCAGTCTAAATGAGAGAGAGAGAAAGAATTGCAAAGAGCAAGTTGGTGTATCTCACGGATATTGGAGAGCATCAATGTTGCATGAATCTCTAGTCTCTATTTTGTGGCTCAACGAGAGAATTATAAGATAGATAGATTCACTTGTATGAGAGTGAGATTTAGGTGTACTGGGGATTTGGTTATTTGGAGTGATCTTCTTCGTTATTTGCTTGTACTCTTGATTTTGGTATTAGTGGATTTTTCTTGTCGTCTCTGCTTGTGGATGTACCTCACCCTAAGAGAACCAAGTTAAATTTTGGTGTTATTTGTGTGTTTGTTTTTTCTGTGATTTACTGTGATCGTGAGGTCAATTGCACAACAGGCTTCCATTCGAGGGGATCGAAAGAGGAAGCAAGTTACGCAGGCATGACACACAAGATGGATCCTAGGAGAGGGGCTTTGCAGAAACGATCCCGGTAGGATCGGGTGGCTTCCACTCGCGGGAGTGTGTTGTATTGTATGTCCACTAGATAATCTAGAGAGCAAGCTGCAAAAAGATTTCTGTTCAAAGGGGATTGGAGCAATGTACTGATGAACTCATATGCGAGGGGTCGATTGTTGAATATACACCACATCTGAAAGTGTAAAAAAGTTGACTCCCATATTGAGTTGACTCCAATACTGGAAAGATGTCACAAGTATTGTATAATTTGACTCAAATGTATACGTTTATGCGTTTAGGTTGAGTATTATATTCTTAACCCACTAGAGGACTCCTCCAATGTTCATCTCTCCCAACAAGCTTGGGAATAATTTAGCCAGAATTCTCCATTCAACAGACGAACAAGCTAAAATTACAGACCCCCGACAAACTACTGGCAGAAAGTTTGGGATATTTGAATTCCCCGTTAAAGAAGAAGGGAATTTTCTTTTTCTTTTCTTTTTTTATAAGTGCAATATATTATATGTGTGGAATAATAACGCTATAAACTTCATCCTTCCATTTCCTCAGTCTTATCAGCAAACAATCGAAGCACAAGCAAAATTCGTTTTTAATTGATAGAAACACAGTAAGCCAGTATCACAGGCACCCAAGAACATACGCAATAAAATTTCTAAGTCCTACGCACCATTTAACAGAAGCTGTCGTTGTAACGTCTAGATTTGAGGATTCACATGCAAACGCTCTGCTGTTGCTTTGTGAACTCCCAGAACAGGACGGCCAACCCACCACGTGCTTGTTGCTATAGTGCTTACTCAGAACAGCGTGGCTGGTTGCTAACGTGCGCACCAGAGCCCCAGGCCAACTGAAACTCCGGCCGCCATTGGCTAAGATTGAAGCGAAACTCACTAAGCCCATCTTCACTAGGATCCAGCGGGGGCGTTCAACTGCAATGCGCGTCCGAGGTAAAGAGCTTTTGGTTGCTATCGGGTTTTCCCGTTTGGTTCGGGTTTTTCGAAATGGGAAGGAATTAGGATATTGGACACGCAACAAATGGGCCTCGTATTGGCCATGATGGTATTAGAAAGATTAGGCCCATTCATTTATTGGGCCAATTTGGTGCCACAGACTCATGCTCTAAGCTGGCCGGCAGATGAAGCTTGAATAATATAAAAAGGAAAAAGAAATTTTGTTGTATTTATTTTACGATAATAGGACCCCATATCCTTAATCATAGGCACATCACATGTGGTTCTTGTCTTGCTTGAGGCCCTCCTAAAAGAGGCTTAAAAATCCTCTTTAAGTCGTGGAAGTTAGTTTTTTAAGTAGAAATTATAATATCGGAGGACTTGGCTTGGTACCTTGTTTTTTTTTTTTTGTCAGCAATCAAGATTGCATTAAGCATCAAAAGCAGTACAAACGGAGGGGGTGGGGACCCCCAAAGAACCACATCAAACAAGAAAATTAAAAAAACAAAAAAGAAGAAGGGGTGGCAAATCTGGAGGTGTTGTAGCGAGACCTCATGATAACTTTCATCGACTGAATAGAGGGAAGACTAGACGACTCCCAACAAAATCACAGAAAAAAGAACTCAAAAAAACACAAAACAAGGAAGCATAATAAAAAAAAAATATGGGACCCATGCGCCACCATGGATGGTGCGTGAGGAGCACCACCTGAAAATGGGACACAAAAATGGAACAATGTGATTGATCATAATAGGGACAGGGGTGACAGTAGAGGGGACTTGGCTTGGTAAGTTCAGCCTCCGTGAGTTGTGGCAGAAACCGAATCTTTTTTAGGTTGCGTCTGTAATAAAAAATTTTATGTCTAAAAATTTAAATATAATCTCTTTCTTCGTCAAATCATTATTTTTTACTATAATAAATATAAAAAATTATCTCTCTTTTTATTTTTTTACCAAATTCAATACCTTAAAATTTTAACTTCCCAAAATTTTACATCTCAAACACACCCTAGTCCCGTCCTACCAGTCAGTAGTTACTATTACAGTTCATTGCACTTTGCACTAACTTAGTTTTGAGAATCCAGTCACTTTTCACTGTGCCGTTTATTATCTGTAATTTTAAAATAGAAAAGTCAGTCATGTATTCTGCACATAGCTCACTTTCTCATTTTACGCTAATATTAAAAATAATAATTACAATTTGCACTCACGTGATTTGGAGGTTTGATGTTTTGCAACTTTTTTTTATTTTTGAGACACTTTGCATCCAAAAAGTCAGTCACATGTTCTGCACGTGGTTCCGTTCAAAATAACGATTAAATTGATGAGGGGTGCAAAGTATCAAGAACCCCAAATCAAGTGGGTGAAATATCTCAAAATTAAAAAAAAAACGGGGTGCAAAGTAGTGTAAGAACCTCTTATCTAGGTGCAAAGTATAATTAACTCTTACTGTTATTAATCCTCACAAACATTTAATAATTGTTGTGTTTATTTCTTTCTAAATTAAATTATTTTCTAAAATATTACAGAAAACTTTCAAAATTAAAAAAGTAAATATCGAATAGAGTCATGCGCAATAAAAAAAAAGGTTGCTGACTCGCTGTGGTAAATTGTTGAAAGACAAAATTAAAAAAATAAATACCTGCAAGAACGGAAAAACAATTTCACAAGGTTTCAATTTTATGCCCGGCCTATTCAACTACAATGTTTTTTCTTCGGTCTTTTGCTTAGCGACTCAGCAAACCTTACTTCTGCTTTGTAAGAACCCACTCTATTGTGGGGGTGCTTTTAGTTTAGCACCGGCGCTTTTGCTAATCCTACTCAGTAGTGGGGAATTCTATTATACGTGAATATGACTTTGATATCACTTGTGTTGAGTGGTATCGACCCTTCTTTATTCTAAAAATTAGTTCAAGAGTTAAAAGTTTTCTCTCACACTGATCAACCATTTTCACAATTGATGTGGGACTAATCCTAACAACTTGTTTACAAGTACAGTATATAGTAAAAATTTTTAGCACTATAAAAATTGGATTAAGGAATATTAAAACAAATGATATTATTATTAAGATTAGCCATTTTAATCTCTGGCATTGTTACATGACATAGAAGTTATACAGATCACATAAACAAAGTCATCAGACTTTCGAATTTGGTTGGTGCGGTTGGTTAAGGTTGTCGAGTTTCATTTGTAGAAAGCAGAAAGTACTGGTACGTCTTCGTGTCCAAAAGCATTGATCTAAATACCACAGGGGGCGTTTGTTTCCTAAAATTTTTACCCTTCAAGAACGTTTACATGGCCATAACTGCAAACCACGTTAAAGGCAGGACATGACCTCCGTGATGGAAAAACAGCGTCACTGTGTCGGCATCATTTGATACGCAACACATAGTGTTTGTTTACACTAAAAATTTTACTAAAATTTTAACTTTTTCACAACTTCATTCTCTCTCTTACTTTTTCCTCTTACTTTTTTCACTTTTTACAAACTTTTTCACTTTTTTATTTACTTTTTCATTCTCTCTCCTTACATTTTTCTAACTTTTTTTCACTTTTTTACTAATTTTTTCACTTTTTCATTCTCTCTCTCACTTTTTTACAACTACTAAAATTTACCCCAAAATTTTACTTACACAAACACCGTCTTAAGTTTATTTTATTGCGTGGTTGATTTGATCACTCTGTCTCTTTGCCCCCCAAAATGGTTTTTTTTGTTGCTTCAATTATTTTTTTTCCTGTCGTGCTCAGAGGGACTGCGTTTTGATAAGATGGAATTGAATACAGTGTTGTCTGTTGACGAGTTATGCATGTGAAGATGTATCAAACTTCTCACTGCACGTGAACTTTATGGAACTGGATTAATAAATAAAAACAAATTGGACCCAAAAAGTATGTGAAATAGCCACGATACAACTTCTTAATTTTTGAGTTGTTAATGTTTGTTATCGTAGTACTGTATTGCTGCGATTAAATTTCCTCTAAAAACATTTTATTATATTTCAACTACGGCCGCCTGTCCCTAGGTATGCGTATGTTCGTTTAACAAAGAATTTTCAGGATTTTTTGTACTCTCACAATACAAAAATTTTATAACTAAACATCATTTTTAAACTCACATAAAAATAACTACAACAAGCATACCAATAAAGTTAACATCACCTAAAAATTCTCAAAACACAAAAAATCCTCACAACACTCCTAACCAAACACCCCCTATATATTGTATTCCAAGCTCTTGCTCATTAATGTCAAATAAATTTACCACTTTTGAATTCCAAATCCCTGTGGGATGTGGAAGTTTACTTCCAAATAACCAGATGTAGCTCCGTAGTCGACCGCTGTAGGGGATGTTTGAGGGTGAAAATTTTGAGTATTGGTGTTTGGGAAATATTATAAAGTAAAGATATGTTATGTGAGTTGGTGAAAAAGTAAAGAGAGAGGAGATTTTTAATAAGTATTATAATAATAAAAAATTATGTGGTGAATTTTTTATGATTAAACCCAAATATTTGGGCACCAAACATACCCGTAATCTCAGCATCAAACAAACCCATACATCGCCATGTGCATTCGTAATTCAAAAAGTAAACACAATATTTGATGATGGAAGTATTGAATACGGCCAGTTACCGTAAACCAAACTCCTTCACTCAGCACCTACCTCCCTAGTTTATTGTCCTATATAACACTACCACCTAGCTTCAACCGATCTTCAGTGTCTTCCAGTTTCTACCAAAGTTATTTCCTCCTTTTCTCCGTTCTGAGAATGGAGTTCATGAACTCCTTGTCTTTTTCTTAGCTCTTATCTTTCTTCGCTTCTGGTGGCGTTACTGGTCCGCCACCGGCGGCGGCTCTAAGAACCTCCCTCCGGGCCCACCAGGCTGGCCGATTTTGGGTAACCTAGGTCAAGTCATCCTCCAAAGTCGTCCATTCATCTTTGTAGTGCGTGATTTACGTGAAAATACTGTCCAATCTTCACAATGTAAATGGGCCAATGCACGCTCGTGATCGTCACCAGCTCCGAGCTCATCCACGAAGCCCTAATTCAAAGAGGCCCAGAATTCGTGAGTGGGCCGGCGGACTCTCCGATCCGGCTTTTGTTCAGCGTTGGAAAATGCGCCATCAACTCAGCCAAATACGAGCCTTTATGGAGTACTTTACGCATGGGCATGTTTGAGCTCCAATTAATTGAGCTCAAAATTTTAGGTTTACTACTAAAAAATTCACCACATAATTTTTTATTATTATAATATTTATTAAAAATCTTCTCTCTCTTCACTTTTTCACCAACTCCGATACCATTTCTTTACTTTATAATATTTCTCAAACCCCAATACCCAAAATTTTCACCCTCAAACATACCCTTTGTCACCGAGCTGATAAACCCGACTAGAATTCGACAATGCAGTTGGATACGGAAATGGGCACTCGAAAACCACATAAAGAGGCTCCAGAAAGAGGCTTCAAAGAAGGGTTTGTTGAGGTGATGAGCAACTGTAGGCTTACAATCTGTAGCGTTCTAATATGTCTTTGCTTCGGTGCAAAAATCTCCGAAGATGATATAGAAAAGATTGAAATCGTACTAAAGGACGTCATGCTTGCTGATAAGCTTACCAAAGCTTCCGGACTTCTTGCCCGTGCTTACTCCGTTGTTCCGCAAGCAACTCAACGAAGCTAAAGAATTGAGAAAGAAACAGCTATAATGTTTGGTTCCACCAAGGCCGGCTCAACCCTTAGGCAACTACCTAAGGTTCCATTTTGACCAAGATGTCCCATATTTTAAAAAGAAAATAAAAATAAAAAAGCCCTTAAATGCATGATAAACAAATAAATTAAAAACAAATGAGATTTAGGCCCACTTGATTAGTAATTTTATATCTGAAAAATTATTTTTAAATATTTTTTAAAAAATTTATATAAAAATGACTAATTTTTAGTATGGCCTTAGGCCTCATTTTTTATTGAGCCGGTCCTAGGTTCCACTGATAAGGAAGAGAAAGGCTTTCATGGAGAGCGGTGGAATCAATGCTGGTTCGGAGATGGCATGCCCCATTGGGAGTTCGAATTTCATCCTAACTTCATTCGATCTGACCGTCCGACTGGACGCCTGGAACGTAAAGTTTCAGCCGTCCAACGGTCGGGATTGGCCGACCAAGGGAGGGTTGTGGGTCCCGGGCGGGACCCACACTTGCCCGAACAGTGTTTGGTTGGTCAATCCCGACCGTCGGACAGCTGGAAGGTCGGACCGAACAGAGTTCGGATGGAATCCGAACTCGCCCCATCGGTGCTGCCTACATTGACTCGCTTTTTGGCCTGGAAGTGCCTGGTCGAGGCAAGTTAGGAGAAGAAGAGCTCGTGACGTTGTGCTTGGAAGCGATCAATGTCGAGATGGACACGAGTGCTACGACTGCGAAGTGGGCCTCGATCGGGATCCACCACTCTCTCTCTCTCCTAAATTATACAGCAATTCTGTCACAGATCACGATCCATATATGTTCTCGACATATATATAGTTAGCTTAAATTTAATTATTGCGGAACGGATGGGTCCAAATTACATTAAAGGCTATTAATGCCCCGGACCAATCTTTACCAACCCCGACATGAGCTTGTCAAATCATAGCCAATGGGGTCCCCCCCCCCCCCCCCCCAAATTAAGAGAAATTGATCGCAGTACTCAATATTTCATCTTTTGCTCTAATTAATGCGAAGTTGCTGAGTGAGTAATTGCAGAAGCAAATACATAATTAACAAATCACAATAATGGAAAGAAAACTGTACTCTTTACTATTCCACAATACAGTACAATTCGGGTAAAAAAATTAAATTTAGAATCGAGAATTACAATTTTTTTTCGTTTTTTATTTCACTTTCTATGTCGTTGGTATTTTTTTTGGAGGCTGATATTTTTTTTTCTATTTATCTTTCGGCTAGTTCAGGTTCTTCGAGGAGCAAATCTCACATCGAATTGGAGTATTGGACTCCTCACTTTGAAGTTTGAAGTTTGGCTCCCTGATTTCCCTTGTAGGCTTTTTACGCGTCGCCTAGAAGGCCCAAACCCTAGGTAGGCACAGATGGGTGCGTCAAACGTGACAGACAGGTCCAGTCAACCTCTTCCGTAATTATGACTGGCTAGTCCAATCAAACTCTTCTGCAATCTCGTACAGCCCGTTTGTGCTTTTCCTATTGGGCCGTATTGGGCTTGTACACATATGCTATGCACCGCGTTTCAGTTTTTAGGGTGCGTTTGTGTACCAAAATTTTACCCCCTCTAAAATTTTAACACAATTAAATATTACAATATAATCTCTCTCTCCCCATCAAATCATTACTATTTACTATAAAAAAAAATATAAAAAATTACCTCTCTTCACTTTTTCACTAAACCCAATACCTAAAATTTTAACAACACTAAAATTTTACAACACAAACACAACCTTAATTTCCTTCTATTTTCAAGTTATAACCCCGTCTTTTTAGCGAACCGGGCCTGTCCATCCGATAATATAGTCTGCCTTTGGAAGAGTCCACAGTAATTGTACGAGGGAATTGACTATAAATCATGGAACCATTCGAATGGGTTACATGACTTATGTCCAGTGGCCCCTATTTTATTCGTGGGGCCTGGGAGACTTTTAGCCCAAAGACTTGAAATGAGCAACCAGACAAAATTGTTGCTATATCATTGCAAGAAACTGGAAAGTTGAAACTACACGCAAACTGGCTGATAAGAAGAAGGCGGAGAAATAGGGGGGGACAAAGGAGGGAGAATTGGAGAAACATGGACTGGTGTGTTTCAATGCCAAAGGTGGAACTGCACGCTCACCTTAATGGATCCATTAGAGACTCCACACTGCTGTAAGCTCTCCCTATTAACTGTTTTTGTGGCTAAAGCATTAATCCTTTGCCTCGTTTTCAAGGTTTGGAATTGCAGAATTCAGTGCGATATACTTCCGTTTACTCTGGTTTTCTTTTCAGTGAACTTGCTAGGGTACTGGGTGAAAAGGGTGTCATTGTTTTCTCAGATGTGGAGCATTATATCTTGAAGAGTATGCTCATTGTCCTTTATTATTATTTTCTGGTTGGTGAGAAAAAATCAGGAAAGAACACAACTTTAACTTGTCAATTTTAAATTTTTTCCATTATTTGGTACCCAAGAAATGGAAAATCTCAACTCAACTGTGCCAAGGTGAGCGCGTTTGGGTTAGTTTAGGTGGATTTCATTCCTCAGATACCAAAAAACGTACGAGTGAACATATAACTTTTTTTTTCTGTACTTTCTTTTTTGTTTTAGTTGTTTGGCTTCTCAGTCTCCCTCGAAAGTGTTCCTAAGATATTGCTGAATCTTGACATTTGGAGCTTCATATATTCTCCTCTTCAGATGACCGTTCTTTACGCGAAGTGTTCAGATTGTTTGACCTGATCCACATTATTACCACTGATCACATGGTCGTTACAAGAATTACCAAAGAAGTATGAAAACTTACCTATGCATTTAAAATCTTTTAATCCAGTGCTTTATGCTCGATATGTTTTTTCCTTTATTATTGTATAGGTTATTGAAGATTTTGCCAAAGAAAATGTTGTGTACCTAGAGTTAAGGACGACCCCGAAGGTACTTCAATGAAACTTTAGTGTTTTTTTTTCTAATTAAATAAATTATACTTGGATATGATTTATTTTCAAAATAATGGGTTTTGTTTTACCCAGAAAAATGATTCAATTGGAATGACAAAACGCTCTTACATGGAAGCCGTAATGGAAGGTCTAAGGGCTGTTAGTGCAGTTGATGTTGCTTTTCCAGCTCACAATGTAGATGCTGGAAGTCCTATAACAAATGTGCCTGTAAATGATGCGTGTAGTGGAACAACAAGAAAAAAGATATATGTTAGGCTACTTTTGAGTATTGACCGGCGGGAGTCAACTGCAGCTGCGATGGAAACTGTATGTCTTTATATACTGTGTGCGAGGATCTTTTTAAGCTTACATATTTTACAGGCGATGTATTTGATCATCTTTCCCAACTTATTGTAGGTTAAGCTTGCTCTAGAAATGAAAGATTCAGGAGTAGTTGGTATTGACCTTTCTGGAAATCCTGTTGTGGGTGAATGGTAGGCATTCACAATTCATCGCCCTGAGTTCTCTGTGGTAGATGAGTATGTCTTTTATTTCTCACGGAGAGGTTATAATCACATCCACTTTGTATCTAAGGCAGGATTACATTTTTTCCCGCATTAAAGTTTGCTAGAGAACAAGGTCTATACGTCACACTTCACTGTGGGGAGGTGCGTTCATCTTTCTGATGCCTGCAGTTGTTGCCGATAAAGATACCCTGACTAGCTTATTTCCTAACTCTGTGCTTATAGGTACCTAATCGGAAAGAGATAAAAGCAATGCTGGACTTTATGCCCCAAAGGATTGGCCATGCTTGTTGCTTTGAGGAGGAGGATTGGGAGAAGTTGAAATCCTCTAACATCCCGGTCAGTTGACGATGAAAATGATTCTCCTCTTGATGATACCATTCACTACCCTAGGTAGTATAATACGTCCTTGTGACTTCCAGGGGAAGGATGTCGAAGGAGAAGAGGCGAAAGCCTGATTGTTTATCTTATCAGTCCAATTTGAAAACATATTGTAGATGATTACTTGGTGAGATTAAGTCAATCTAAGGGTCTGAAACTTATTAGAGTTTCTAGTTGATGCCATCTCTGAAATGTTTGCATTGTGAGGAACTAACATCTTTATTCAGTACACCCGTATGAGATGGAATACCTCTCAACTGTGTCGTCTTTATTTTAGGTTGATTGACTTGGCCTTTTGTTTGTGCCTATTTCTTTTCATAAAAAGGATTTTGAGTGGTTATAGTCTAAATAATTTCCTAGTTTTTTCTGATAGGCGTGTAAAACTCACACTCATAGTGATCTCACCCTCTACCCTCTTATGGAGAGAGGCGATGCCATGTGATTCAATGACCATTTTTAATTTTTAATTATTGGACAAGCTAGTTAACTTAGTCTGTACCTGTTCCCATTTTTCAGGTTGAAATTTGTCTGACCTCCAACGTTGTGACTGCATCAGTTTCCTCACTAGATGTTCACCATTTTGGTTAGGTCTTCTGCTTCTTGTTTAACTTAAAGATTTTGAAATCAGAGGCAGAACTAAATAGACTAAAATACTTGCCAGAAGACCTCTTCTGGATTAGCTTTATACTTAATTAATTAAATTATTTTTATTTCTTTGCTCCCGATAGACTTTGAAACATCTCTCGCATAACACTACATTTAATTATGCAGTTGATCTATATAAGGCAAAACATCCATTAATCCTCTGCACTGATGATGCTGGGGTGTTCTCCACCAGCCTTTCCCGCGAGTACAGTCTTGCTGCTGCTGCATTTGGTAGGTATTGATCCAGTGGTGCAGCTAAATGGAGTTGGATTGAAAGCTATCATCATTCACCTTTTGTTTCATTTGATAATTACCCAGGTCTTGGAAAGGGGGAAATGTTTCAGCTGGCAAAAAATGCAATCGCATTCATATTTGAGGATGATGGAGTTAAGCAGGATTTGACGAGCATTTTCAATTCGGCAGCAAATATGCTGTAGTTATGATTATATTTCATTCGAGGAGGCCTTTATTGACCCGTTGGTGTGGGTAGCTAGGCGTTGGAACATTTCCATCCAGTTAAGCTGCAAAAATGTTTAATTTGTAGGTTTAGAATAACTGATCATGTTAGCGTTTGACTTTGAAGGTTTATTAGCTTAGTATTTTCAAGTAGTAATTCATCGTCTCTTGATGTTTGGTTAGATCATTTATGGGCTCATGAATACTTGTATGATTAACTAGTAAACTCAGTTGCCTGGGAAGTGCCATGCATTCTTCTTCTTCTTCTTCTTTTTTGCATTCATATTTGCAAGAAAAGGATGCTCTTTCACTGCGACCATGATGAAGCAGAAGATGCCTTCGTTTGACTTTGGTCCGCATGGGTGGAATATAAATTCTTGAATTGAACTTAGGGCTGAACAAAACCGGACCGCAGACCGGACCGGACCGGAAAACCGGACCAGATTTGCGGTCCGGTCCGGTTTTAATTTTAAAAAAAGCTGTCCAGTCCGGACCGGATTAATCCGGTCCGGTCTGTACATTTATGAAATGCGGTCCGGACCGGACCGCATTTCATCTTTTTTTAATTTTTTTAAATATTTTAAAAAATAATCGCGCCTATACTCTGTGTAGATTTATTTTTTTAATTTTTTAAATATTAAAAAAATAATGCACTGCGCGCAGTGCATATAACTCTGCGCGAGCCGCAGTGCAGAGCACTGCGCAGTGCGGCTCTGCGAAATATTTTTTAAAAAAAATTTAAAAAAATTTAAATCCGGTCTGGACCACAGACCGGATCGCATTTCTTGAAACCGGACCGGACCGAACCACATATATGTGGTCCGGTCCGGTCCTTTAATATTGGAGAACCGGAAATGCGGTCCGGACCGGTTTTCACCCCTAATTGAACCCATGTACTAAACTGCTCCGACACTCGCGTGTCTTGGGCGTTCAGAGATGACGTGTGATCAAATCTGGATCTGCCGACAGTGTCATGTAAAGTAGATCAGTTCGTTCACTTTCCACCAGATCTCAACGCAAAGGCAGATCTAAAACAGAAATGACATCTCACTTACAATGATGGCAGGAGGGAATGCTGAAAAGGGTGTTGAGATTGGTGGGAAAAGTGTTGACCCGGGCGATGGAGAGTGGGGTGGGGGGAGAGGCAAAGAGCTGAGTCAGACGAGTCCTTTTGGACAAATTAAGAGCGGGTGTGAGGAGAGTCAAAGAGCCGAGTCAGTCAAGTCTTTTTGGACAGCTAGAGCTTCTATGAGATAACCCTAGCTAAAAAGTTTGGTAAGGAGGTTTGGGTGATGGGCGGCGCTTAGAATGAAGTGTATCTTCATAGCACCAACCTAGAGGCCAAACCCCATCTGGTTTGGGCTGGTTTTTGACGGGCGGATTGAAACCCCATTGTTAGCATAGTAAGGAATATCAACTTATCAACAGATCCCTCACAACTAGGGAGGACATTTCCAGGTTCTGGCTCAAGAAAACTGTTCATCAATTATTCCAAATGATATGGTTCATGCGCAATGCTTTGTCCGGGTCTTTCTATGGACAATTTGAAGGTACCCTTTGTTGTGAGGGAGCGTGAAATGAATGGAAAATGAGCAAGACTATTATGTTTGTGTTGTAAATTTTTTGGTATTGGGTTTAGTGTTGATATTGAGTTTAGTGAAAAAGTGAAGAGAGATGTAATTTTTTATATTTTTTGTAGTGAAAAGTTATGATTTGATGGGAGAGAGAGAGATAAAGATTATATTGTAATATTTTATTGTGAGTTGGTGAAATATTTTGTGAAATATTGTTAGCAAACGCACCCTTAAATGCTGTAAGGTGGGGCTTTTCATTACCATTGTGACTGTTGTGTGCCACGTGATTGGTAGTGTTTTCACACGATACCCTATCATACGGTTCTAGAGTGAGAGTCTAGAACTTTCCCATCTTCCCTCAGCTCGGTTTCCCCTCCCCCTTTGTGGCCAGCGGTGGGGCTTCTCTCCTTCTCCTTCTTCCCCTCTCCCCCGTTTTTGGTTCGGAATCTTGGCGGATAGATCTCGGGTTTTTCGTCTCTCACCGGTGGACACTGCCTAGCTAGACGCCGCCCTCTCCTCCTGGTGAGTTCAACCGTCTCAGTCTGGTTCTTTTTGGTCAGCGTGTGAGACGCCGACGTCTCACACGCCCGACACTGTGTTGTTCGCCCGACCTGTTTTCCGGCGATTTTGATGGTCACTCGCCTGCTGGGTGGTCCCTCTGCTGTTGGTGAGCTCGGTGCTCTCTCATCGCCGACTTCCGGCGTCGCGTGGTTCCCACGCGTCGGCGGTTGTTTTGCGCTTCCCCACGCGCCGCCACCCTTTTGCACATCCGCTCGCATTGTTCAGTTTGCTGCTGCTGTTGTCGATTTGCGCCTCCCAACGCGCCGACGCCCTTCGGCTTGGTTTTCTGTTTTATGTTGTGTTTTGTTTCGGCCATTGTTTAGGCCTTTCTGTTTCTCTTGGTTGATTGGTTCCTGTTCATTTGTTGGGCTGTTCCGGCTCCTCAATGGGCTTTTCGCCCCTTTGTGGGCTTATCCGTCCCTCGGTGGGCTTATCTGGTCCTTGAGATCTTTCCGGGTCTCTTTGATCTTTTCCAGGTTATCTGCGCTCCCATTACTAGCTCTTTAGATTTCTGTGGCTTAGTCCGCTATTATCGGTCATCCGCACCCTCTACTCAGCATGGAGCATATAGTGGTTTTCTGGTCCTTTTTTAGGATCTTGCTAGTTATTATTTACAACTTGGCTTTAGTTAAGCCTTATTTAGGTTTTTTTCCTTGTACGGTTTAACTATTGAATGCAAGCCTCACGACATTATTCAGAAATAAATAAATGTGACGTGCTTCTTCCATTACCTTCTCCCCCTTGGCAAAGCATCGTTGAACACGTAGCCAAACTTATGCTTACACCGTAATGCACGGAAATGGATGACCATTACGAGTTTGAAAATTGAATTTTTATTTTGATTCAAGGTGGCCATTGTTGTCCTTGTAGTTCTTTTTTATATTTAATGTTGTTAGTAAGTCAGTACATAACATGTTTGGCAAATGATCATTTTCAAAAATTCTAGCTAAATGACGAATGATCTAATATATTATTATTTTTAACCAGCTAGCAGTGGAATTTGGTGTTAGAAAAACCGGGACGACAGACAAAGGATCCACAAACCAGAGTCGGGAATTGAACAGGATTTACCTATAGAAGTGAAACGTTGAATACTCTCTGCTCAGGCTAAAAAAAAAAGAGGAAACTTTTTACTATTCTTCCTAAAAAAACCCGACTTCAGTCTTTAATAACGTGTAATATATACAAACCAACCGCAAATATACATCACAACCGCACGGACACCTTTGAGTTTGTTTCAGTTTAACGTCTGTCTCTGCAAACTTCAACACCGGTGTCTGTCTCCCGCCATTAACTTTGTCTTCTTCCTCTCGAATCACTAACCCCAAATCTCTTACCTTTTTGGAGCATTGGAATTGTAATTGTGAATCCAAGGTCTGTTCTCTTATCAGATTCAGAAATGAGCGTCGTCTTGCTATGCTAGTGTATCCCAAATGCCACTGCATCTCAATCCGCACCCTTTGGATCAGATCGCCTCGGAACCCTAATTTCCTATCCAGTTCATAATGTCTTGGGGTTTGGGCTGGAAGCGATCCTCGGAGATCTTCCACCTTAGGCTCAACTACGGCAATGAAGAGCCTGAGGAGAATCCTGACTGCACGTATTCGTCTTCTTCGTCGCTCGCGTCGATTGTGGCCCAGGATCAGGAGATAGGTTTTCGGATCGAATTGGAGTGGTCGGCCGGGGACGACGAGGATCAAGTGGCTTTGAGGCTCCAGTCGCAGCTCATGGTGGCGCTGCCCATGCCGCAGGACACGGTGGAGGTAGAGCTGAGGCCCGAGGACGTGGGGGCGGAGGCGGAGGAAAATGTGGGTGTGGAGATGAGGGTGGTGAAGAGGAGGGAGCCTCTGCGGGCCGTGACGATGACCAAGCCGGTCGGGTCGGGGCAGCAGAGCGATGGGACCGGGGTGTTGACGCGATTGTTGAAGTCGAATCTTGCCCTTCCGATGCCGGGGGTCACGGACGGTGTCTCTGATTGCGGCGAGCATTGGAAGAGCGTCACCGTGCTCAGTCTCTGTGGATGTGGCTTGTCGGTGAGTCTCAGGTTTTCTTATATTTCTTTTGCATTTGTTTTTTCTAGGTTTCTGCATCGGTAATTGCGGGATTTCGGGTATTTGTTCTGCTTGTCATTTCTCGTATCGTTTATGTTTATCTGGTAGGATTTTGATATCGTTAGATATGTTTGGGGGGCAAGGAAAAAAAGGGCTTCCAACTGGGATACTTGAACTATTTTGCGAGTGGTGTATATTTTTTGGGGAAAGTAAAAGAGCCAATGATAGTAGGTCGAATTATTTGCAATGTACTGGAGGGCACAGGGTTTTTAGGATAGAAAAAGACCAGAGTCTGTTATTTCTTCCCCTTTAGGTGAATTGGCAACACGAAAATGGAGCGCGGGGATTTGAGGCCCCATTTCAAAAGAGAATGGATTCTGTAGCTCTTTTAAATCTTGATTGACACTTTTAACTGTGGCGCAACTGTAATTGGAAGGTGCTAGACTGTGTCTGCTCGCAGGTATTTGGCAATATATTGGTACTAACTAATTCTTTTTTTGTTTAAAATTTCAAACTGAAGTTAGCACATGTGGCATAGACAAGCTGTGTGGTTTTGATCCGCATTTGTCTGTTGGGACTGCGGCATAGTTATTTGAGTTAAGCAGATTACTAAACTGTCTGCTATTGGCAGCTCTTCCCTGTGGAGGTCACTCGTTTGCCATATCTTGAGAAGCTATACCTTGATAACAATAAGCTCACACTTTTGCCATCAGAGCTTGGCGAGCTGAAAAGCTTAAAAGTGCTTAGAGTTGATTACAACATGCTGGTTTCAGTACCTGGTAAGCATCTAATTAATTTGTAACTTGTACCCTTTATTAACCAGTTAGATCATGTCTTTTTCACATAGAGTAAAAAGCTTGACCTCAGCTTATGGAGGTCATGCTTGGAACTTTTTGAGCAAAACTCATCTTTTTTGGTTGGAATTGTAAGCAGTAGAACTAAGACAGTGCGTTGAACTGGAAGAATTATCATTGGAGCATAACAAGCTTGTGCGGCCTCTCCTGGACTTCAGGTCACTTTGTTACAGAATTGTATGCTTGTTCCACGTTCTGGTTCCAAAAAGGTTGTAAAGTATATTAGTTTCTCAGGGTTGATGTTTCTCTCATTATTAGTTTTTTCTTTTATGGCAGGGCAATGGCTGAGTTGCAGGTTCTAAGGCTTTTTGGGAATCCTCTTGAATTCCTTCCCGAAATTCTGCCATTGCACAAATTACGCCACTTGTCTCTTGCAAATATCAAAATTGTAGCAGATGAAAACTTACGATCGGTGAATGTGCAAATTGAGGTATCAATGATACAGCACCAATAACAGTTTTTTGGCTTTTTTCCTTTCAAGATATTAATTTTTATCGTGTATACATTCTTTTGTAATTGCAGACGGAGAACAATTCTTTATTTCAATCTAGGCATAAGCTAAGTGCCTTCTTCTCTCTTATATTCCGTTTTTCTTCTTGTCATCACCCGTTACTAGCATCTGCACTAGCAAAGATAATGCAAGACCAAGGAAACCGTGTAGTTGTCGGTAAAGATGAGAATGCAGTGCGGCAGCTTATAAGTATGATGAGTAGTGACAACAATCATGTGGTATGTTTTGGTAATTCTTGCTATTACTAGAAACATATCATCTGTTAATATTCTCTTTGTGGGCAGGCTCTCAATAATCCTTACTTGTGACAGGTTGAACAAGCATGCTCTGCTCTTTCATCTCTTGCTGCCGATGTTTCTGTTGCAATGCAGTTGATGAAAGCTGACATCATGCAGCCCATTGAAACAGTGCTGAAGTCTGTAGGTCAAGACGAAGTAATATCTGTATTGCAAGTTGTTGTGAAATTAGCTTTTGCATCTGATACTGTAGCTCAGAAGATGTTTAGCAAGGATATATTGAAATCATTAAAGTTGTTATGTGCCCATAAAAACCCCGAGGCAAGCTGTCTTCTTAGTTTTCATGATATTTTTTGCTTAATTGCTTTCCTTATATTTCACTGTCAAGTAATATTTCCTTATCTCTCATTAGATACAAAGGTTAGCTTTGTTAGCAATTGGAAATTTGGCCTTCTGTTTGGAGAATCGCCGCATTATGGTCACTTCTGAGAGTTTGCGGGAACTTCTCTTGCGCTTGACAGTTGCACCTGGACCACGTGTGAATAAAGCAGCTGCTCGTGCATTGGCAATTCTAGGTCTGTTTCTTTGATCTAATTGTCTCTGTTTCTGAGCTTGTTTGATCCGATCAAATCTTTTCATTCTGTTCCATTTTTAGGGGAGAATGAAAATCTCCGGCGTGCAATAAAAGGAAGACCAGTGGCAAAGCAAGGACTGCGCATACTCTCAATGGATGGAGGTGGCATGAAAGGTATGGCTACTGTACAGATTCTTAAAGAGATTGAGAAGGGGACTGGAAAGCGGATACATGAGTTGTTTGACCTTATATGCGGAACATCCACGGGGGGTATGCTTGCTGTGGCCCTTGGTATCAAGCTAATGACCATGGAAGAGTGCGAAGAAATATACAAAAACCTTGGTAAGTATGCTGTCCTTGGAAAAATGTGACACATGAAGTTTTTATATGTTGGTCAAAGTATTTATCCCATTCTGGATTTATGAAATCTTAGGAAAACTTGTGTTTGCTGATACTGTGCCAAAGGACAATGAAGCTGCAACTTGGAGAGAAAAGTTGGATCAGCTTTACAAGAGTTCCTCTCAGAATTTTAGAGTGGTTGTACATGGATCAAAAGTAGGGATTATTCCTCTCTCATTTCTGCTTTAGATTCTTGATCTTGTCATTTGACATGCCTTTTTTCTTCTTCCTCATGAGTCTCATGTTGTTGTCATTATGTGGAAGTGTGCAAATGTTAATACGTCTTAATGCTAGTACAAAAAAAAAAATCACCAGGTTGACAGCAGCAGTCTAAATGATTAACATTGTATTTGTTATAACTGTGATTAATTTACACTTTTGTGAATCACCTAGAATCTCAAAAGCCTGGAATTTTAGTGGATGAAGCAAAGTCATTATGGTCTACTTATGGTATATTGAAATAGTTGTTCTTTGTGTGAAGTGTTTTTCTGGCTTCCTATACCTTGGAAAATGCACTATATAGCTCCTTGTCTTGCAGCACAGTGCAGACCAGTTTCAGAGATTGTTAAAGGAGCTGTGTGCTGATGATAATGGGGACCTTTTAATAGAGTCTGCTGTAAAAAATGTTCCCAAAGTGTTTGTTGTTTCAACCTTGGTTAGTGTGATGCCGGCCCAGCCTTTCATTTTTCGCAATTATCAGGTTTGCTCCTTTCCTTATTTCTGTCTAAAAATTCATAACTCTAATATTGGTGTTGTAGCATTGTATTCTGTTTCCTAGGTGTGTAGGAGTTGTCCGAGTTGGATAACTGCTGGTAGTTGTGTTTTTGGCAATTCTTGTAATTACCTTTTTTCGTCTCAAATTACAGTACCCTGCTGGAACACTGGAGGTGCCTCTTGCAATCTCAGAAAGTTCAGGAATTTCTATGCAAGGATCACCCATTACAGGTGCTCAGGTTGGCTACAAGCGCAGCGCTTTTATTGGAAGCTGTAAGCATGAAGTCTGGCAAGCTATAAGAGCATCTTCTGCTGCACCATATTATCTTGATGATTTTTCAGATGGTATTCTTTTCTTGTGTACATTGGGTTATCTTTTGGCTGTTGTGACCATTGTTTGCTTGATCAAGTTGAGCATGTTGGGCCTTTTTCCTTTTCTTTTTTGCTATTTTTTCTGTAATTATATAAAAATAATTTCCTACTAATTTTGTGCAGATGTTCTGCGCTGGCAAGATGGTGCAATAGTAGCAAACAACCCTACAATTTTTGCCATAAGAGAAGCACAACTTCTTTGGCCTGACACAAGAATTGACTGCTTAGTTTCCATAGGGTGTGGTTCTGTTCCAACAAGGGTAACTGCTCACTACTTCTTTTATGTTTTATAAGGCCCAACTCCAAAGTTATTGCTTTTTCAGCTACATCTCCACTTATCTTCAGTGTTGATAATAATCTTGTGAACTTGAAGGAGGGTTCCTATTGAGACTTAAATTCTCTACCTAGTAGATATAAAACAACAAGACATTACTGCTACTACAAAAAAAGTTCTTGAACTTCTATCTCTCTTAAAATTTCAAATAAGAAACAAGCGATAAAGGAAGAGATAAAAGAGGAACCTTTCCAACCCGTAGTTAGAGTTTTTACTTGGGATATACTATTGATTGACGGCTTGTTGGTGATGAAAAATGTCTTTTGGTTTAGCTTTTTTAATCTTCTTCCCTTTCTGTTTTTGGTGTCTTTATTTTTTTGGGTAAATTACAATTTCTCCCTCAAAGTACCACTCGATTCTCAAATACCCCTACAAACTTTAACTCGTTACAACTCACCTCCTAAACTATGATTCTCGTTGCGATTTCATCCCTCAACCCACTAGAGCTATTTTTTTTGAACGATTTCTATCCCATATGAACGGCATTTGACCTCCTTACCTTAAAAGACAAATTTGACCACATCAATTCTCAGATGGTCATCTTTTTTTTTTCTTCCAAATAAAGAATAATCAGCTAACTATATATGTTTTTTGGGTCTATGAATCGCTAGAAGCATCATAGAAGGCTAGGGAGGGCTCAAACAAGGGCAAATTTATCTTTTCACGTAAGGAGAAGATCATGTGCGATAGAAACCGTTCAATATAATGGCTCCAGTATGTTGGGGGGTAGAATCACAATGAGAAGCATAGTTTAGGGGGTGAGTTGCAACGAATTGAAGTTTGTGGGGGTATTTGAGAATTGAGTGGTAGTTTGAGGGTGAGAATTGTAATTTACCCTTATTTTTAATGAACCTTCACAAAAACAAAAGATCATCTTTTTTCGCTTGGTTTTGGTCTCTTTTAATGTGATGAGTCTATAATACCTTTGTGTAGTCAAATTGTAGAGAAACATGTGGAAAGTTCCTCTCGGGCAAGATATTGCCTAGAGGCCTTTTCGATGGAGTAAGGTTTTCTATTAAATTAATTTATAGGAATATCAAATTAGGTTCAATCTACCATTTTCGACACATTTTACCTTGAAACTATCAAATTTGTACTAATGTGTACCCTATGCTAACATCTAACCATTAGGATTGTATCACGGGGCCTATGTTTCACCTGTTTCATAGGTCAGATTTTAACCAAGGGTACAAACTAGCAGGACTATGATAATTTGAAGGCTCAATGTGAGAACGTGGTAATTTGGAACTTTGATATTGGCCCCTAGGTTGGGGTGCAAAGTGATTTATCCTGTTAATTCCTATTGTTGAAGCCCACTCCCCCCCTCCTCAAAAAAAAAACTCCCAGCAGAAAAGGTGGTGGCTTTTGGATCTAGATCTCCATGTTTCTTTTATTGTTCCTAATTGTGAGAACCTGTTCTTGACCATCCCATCCTTTCCTGGTCATTCATTTATCTTTCATGCATAAATTTAGGGGAGGATGGCCATAATGAATTTATTTCATTTTAGAAGTGCTATGTTTTGGACATACCTTCTAGTGTCTTCAGGCTATGCATCTCTCTCTCTCTCTCTCTCTCTCTTCTTTTTGCAAAAGACATTGAATGAAACCACAAATGGAATTGGATTAGAACATAGTTTAAGAATAATAGGGATTGTAAGCTGCTTCATGTGCTGAGTAACATTCTGAATAACACTGATTCTAACTTCTTTCACCACATTTTTTACTGTCACTGAAGTTCCAGTGGAGTCCCTTTAGCTAATTACTTACAATAATGTCTGCTGTTGCAGGCACGGAAAGGTGGTTGGCGTTATCTGGATACTGGGCAAGTGTTGATTGAGAGTGCATGCACTGTAGATCGGGTAGAGGAAGCTTTAAGCACATTGCTGCCCATGCTCCCTGAAATACAGTATTTTCGATTTAATCCAGGTGCGTGGTTGACTTTGGAGTTCTCACAAGTTCAAAAGAAGGGGAAGCTTGTAAATAGGCTTGGCTTACCTGGAGCCTCAGTTTGCTTGGTCATGTATTGAAGTAGCAAGCTTGAGCCATATTATACTTAGATTACAGGCTTGCAGGCCTCCGTGAATATTGTAAAAAACTAGCGATTATATGTCATTTATATGCTGCCATTTTTTTGCTTAAATATATACGTTAATTGGAGTTGAACTTCATGAGAATGAAACCAAAAAGAAACATTATGTAGTCCTTTATTGTCACTTGACTTTTTCAGACTAAGGAATATTCAGAGCTTGGCAGTTGAGAATTGACACTTTGATTGTCTATTATATGCTCATGGCTTTTGGCTGAAAGTTCTGATAATCAATAGATATTCTACATGGTCTGCCATTGCAGTTGATGAACGTTGTGATATGGAACTGGATGAGACTGATCCAGCGGTCTGGCTGAAGTTGGAAGCTGCAGTTGAAGAGAATATCCAAAATAATTCTCCGGCCTTCAAGAAGGTCTGTGAGAGACTGCTTCTTCCTTACCAGAATGATGACAAGTGGTCAGAGAATATGAGACTTCAGCACCACCCCAATGAAAAGGGGTCAAGCGTAGGTACTGGTGCTGCTATTTCTGTAATTGGTTCCAGTAGAAATTTATGTTTTTAGGAATCCTTTTTTCTGTGGACCTTAAGTTCTTCTGGTCTTCTGCTCCGCTAGATGCGAATGGGCCTTCTCTAGGTTGGAGGCGTAATGTACTTCTTGTTGAAGCTTCACATAGTCCAGATTCAGGAAGAACTGTGTACCATGCTCGGGCACTTGAGTCATTTTGTTTGCGCACTGGAATACGGTTGTCCCTCATCCAAGGGATTTCAGGGATTGTGAAGACAGTGCCAGCATCAACATTCCCAACTCCGTTTTCTTCACCTTTGTTCACTGGAAGCTTTCCATCAAGCCCACTTCTATACAGTCCTGATTTTGGCCCACAGAAAGTTGGCCGAATTGATATGGTCCCACCTTTAAGCTTAGATGGCCAATCTGGAAAGGCAGCTGCATCACCACCAAAGTCTCCTTCTGGACCCAGACAGCTTTCTTTACCTGTTCAGTCACTGCATGAGAAGTTACAGAACTCACCTCAAGTGGGCATTATACATTTGTCCCTTCAAAATGATTCTATTGGCGCAATATTCAGGTAACATGCGCTGTTGATCCAGTTGTGCTTTTTTGCATGTTGATGTTGCTTCAGTCTGTCATTCCTAATATAATGGCTGCTTATTTCTCTAGTTGGCAGAATGATGTGTTTGTGGTTGCTGAACCTGGTGAGCTTGCGGAAAAATTTGTGCAAAGTGTTAAATTGAGCTTCTTGTCAGAGATGCGGACACGTCGCAGAAAGAATGCATCACTTCTTAGCAATATTTCAACGGTGTCAGATTTAGTTGCATTTAGACCATACTTCCAAATTGGAGGTATTGTCCATCGTTATATTGGACGCCAAACCCAAGTATGTGCCTTGTATTTTCTTTGATAGTGTTTTACTTTGTTATTATTAGGAATCTATCAAACTTCTCAATACCGTCTGATCTTTTTCCAAACATTCTTTGAAGGTCATGGAAGATGACCGAGAAATTGGGGCATATATGTTCCGTAGAACAGTCCCTTCTATGCACTTAACTCCTGACGATGTTCGTTGGATGGTATGTTCTTGGCTCTCACTTACATTGACATAGTTTGCTCTTTTCTTCTAAATCTTTTGGAGCTTTAGAAATGTTCTACTGTTGATAAATATTGTCTGGTGTATTCTTGATCCTAGCTTCACCTTTTCCTGGATCTTCTAGAATAATCTGATTTCCAAGGGGAGTCATGATATAGGTTTGTGTCAAAGGCAGAACATAGCACTATTGGATTAATACAAGAGAATTGCTTTTAAAATTTATGAAAATGCTGTGTTCTGTGGTGCCCATAACAGTCGTTGTGTTAGGAATGCCCTCTTGGTTTTGCATCACTGGCCATTAGCTAGTGTTAGTCCCTCGAAAAGTTGTCCTGGATGTAGTCCTTCAGATCATTGTATCCGCGTGGTATGCATTTTACGTGGTGTTTGTCTCTATTATTGTTTCTTGCCATGCTTATAAACAAGATGTTGAGAGATTTTCTGCCTTGACTTGAGGTGAAGTGATAGCAAGCTCATAGTTCACCGATAAGGAAAAGGACAAACCTCATGCTTTCACTAAACAATGTTGGGAGGCAATAGAAAGAGATGGATCTTGAAAATTATCACCCATTAAAAATACCAAAACAAAAAAAGACAAAAGTAGAGTTTCCAGTTGTTTTTTATCCTACATTTTGCTTAGTCTGTGTCACCCTCCCTTCTGCCCGGAGAGAGCATAGCTCCTTTAAGGCAGAGGTTGATAGTCGTTTGAAGCTTTTACTGTTTTCTTATTGATGTGCACGTTGCTTGCATTTTTCATTTTTCTTGATGTCACTGATGCTTTGTCTCAATTAATTCTAGGTTGGAGCTTGGAGGGATAGGATCATAATTTGCACTGGAACATGTGGGCCTAACCCAACTTTGATTAAGGCCTTTCTAGACTCTGGTGCAAAAGCTGTTGTATGTTCTTCAACTGAACCCCCAGAAATGCAGCTGGCAACCTTCAATGGATCAGGGGACTTCAATACTTTCGAAAATGGGAAGTTTGAGATCGGAGAGGAAGAGGCAGAAGATGATGAAGCGGAACTTCCGAGCCCAGTGAGTGATTGGGAAGATAGTGACCCTGAGAAAAGCGGGGACCGTTCTACAGGTTTTTGGGATGAAGATGAGGAGGAACTGTCGCAGTTTGTCTGTGAATTGTACGACTTGCTTTTCCAGGATGGTGCGAGCGTAGATGTTGCTCTGCAAAATGCTCTGGCCTCACATCGAAGGTTAAGGTATTTGTGCCATCTCCCGAGTAGACAATAGTTTGTTAACTACAAATTATACGTAAAAAAAGAAATTAATAGTCAACAGAGAAATAAACTAAAACTCGTATGAACACAGAAGGGGTCCGGGAATGTATCTTAGAGGCATATAAGAAAATAACGGTAAACATCCAATTTTGAGGGTTAGGAAGAAACGTGTTGTTTATTACTCTCTCTCTTTTTCTTGAAGTGTTGTTTATTACTCATTTGATAGCGATCTACATTTTGAATTGCTCAGACAATTGGTATCGCTTTTCCCATTTTCTGATTCCTTCTACCCCCATTTGTATGCAAGCCTTTGATTTTTTGGGCGACATTGTCTATGATCTGAGTGTTACAGTGTGGTTTATTTCACGAAGAAAAGAAAACGTCTATAGTATTAATTATTGGCTTCTCTCCCCATTCTCCCGTCAAAGGATAGACCCTTTTGACGGTTGGAATGTGAGCCTCTATAAGCTTGCTTGTTCGTGTTCTCGTAGTGTGGTTATTCCCCCCCCCCCCCCCCCCCCTTCCCTATTTGCCTAGAAAAAACAAAACAAAAAAATTGGCTTCTATCCCCGCAAATGGAAGTCAAAATTACCGGGTTACAACGATCCTATGGTGACATTCTGCTTGTGGTGAGGATATGTATCTGCTGCAAAAGCTTTTAAGCCATGTCCATTTTGTACGTGCTATTGGAGAATAGCAATATGAAATAATTGACGAGTACCTGACTGATGATAGTCAACAAATGAGCTTCTATGTCGAAGACCCTGAAGCACATGACCAATGGCTTCCTTGGTCTTAAAGTTGTTCCAAAATAAAAGGTGACAGAATAATAGTTCGCTCTGTGCTCACGCAGCGGCTGCGTTAAAGTTGTTCCCTACTGACTTTGTTTGCTTCTTCTTCTTTTTTTAAAGCTTTGGCGGAGAGAATGGAATTAGAGACTATGGGTCTCGGATACTGGGAAAGGTTTTGATCATAAAGCTTTAGTCTTTACATGTCTTAATAAGAATTTTGATGTTATCAACACATTAATGAATTCTATCAATGATCAAAATTGACCTTCTCAATTGATACGTTCGAGCATAATCTCTAACAGGATGAATAAACTACAATCATTCCAAATAATGAAGAAAACTAATATTCATGTCTCTTTCACGGACGAGTTTAATCAATTGGCTAGTCTGTGAACCCACATAGGTGAAAAACATTAAAAAGGTGCACTCTTCAAAAGCGAAAGATTGAGAATGACGAAACCTCGACACCAATAATCAAAAGCAAGAGAATGGGATAGAGATCAGTATCGCTTGGACACCATGCCTGAAAAGCACTCGAGCAACACTGAAAGCAGCAAGGCAGTAGAAAAGGAAAAGAAAGTTCAACCTAATAGGCATGAGGGTAATGGAAGTTTACCCAAACAAAAAGCATGGGGGGGTGGGGGGGAGGGGGGTTCTATTTTGTCCGTATGGAGTTTGGGCAAAGAAAATGAAATTACAAATTAACCTGACTCGTCTGTGCCATGATCAATCATGAATGGAAGTGTCCGGCTCCAAAGGGTGTGCCCAGAACAACCGATTCCATGGCCAAAAGTAGTCAAAAGGGTTGAGGAATTAATCCGTAAAAAACGCATGCTTTCATTGCAAGCACAGGGAGAGCATGATAACAATGTCCCTATGTAAAGCGTCAATTATGCAGAATCTCATGGTGTCCACAATAAGATAAAGTAATTGAATGAGTGGATGTTTAAGAGACAAAAGTAGAGACGCTCCAACCAGATTTGAAAGCAATTCCGACCTAGATAAAGACCCAATACTCAACTTTCTTCATCCACAAGCTTCTAGCACACCTCACAAAATGCAGTATAAAGCCAACAACACTACCACCAAGTTTCCCGAGAAAATGGCTAGTATTGCTCCAGTTGCAATAGGCACCCGGGGCACTGTAGGATCACTTGTCAGAAAGGAAATTGAGTATTTCAGAAAGCTTCAAATAGACCAATGTGGAAGTTCCCAAAACCCTCAGGGACAGATTGTGGGCATGGCTTCCACTGGTGGTCATTCCCGTCCTAGTTTCAGGTTCTTGACAATGATATGGAAAAAGAAGAAGCGGAGAGGTAGTAGTGGGATCGTGCCAAGCATCTGCTCTGCTGTGGAAGTTGCACAAAGCAATCGGCTAAACAAAATCCCGGGTTACAGTTACAGAATCCTTAAGGAAGACTTGCACGTCTAGATTATGCTTTCTGAACCAGTTTGTTCTATGGCTCAACAATGCTTTTCTCCTGTGTTTTCTGTCTTAGACCTGCTATGGTGGTAGATTTCTCGTCAACCTCCCATGTGTTAAGAATGTTGTCAAAGCTAGCATAAGGATCAATTATGCAGCTTTTGGAACATCATGATGTTTCTGGTTCTTCATGAATCATGACCGGTTGCTTCATCTGGTAGTAATCGTCAAGATTGCTCGTTCTAGAGTCATGTCTCGGAGTTGTGGCGCAGAACTCTTGGAGTTTTTTCTTTTTCTCTTAGAGATTGGTTTACCTATTGCGGAACTCACACACTATATGTGCCAGATTATGAAGTAAACAACCATCCGGTTAGTTCCTACTAGATAAAAGCTTGCCATTTCACGATAGCTTCAAGCATCCAATATCCATGATGTTACTGTCTTAAGTTTCAATGGTGATCACCATTTTCTTTCCACACAAGAAAGAAGGATTGAATCAGTGAAGATTGCTACAGATAGTGTTCAAAAGTTGTTTTTAACTACAGAATTGACACATTTGTATTTATTGGTCTGTAAAATGTTTACATTTATCTACAGAAGAAAAAGGAAAGAAAAATCCAAGTAGAAGTTGAGAATTATTTGTGCTTTTTTATTTCCATGGATTTATGATGCTACTGTCTTAAGTTTCAAATAATGATCACCAGAATCTTCCAACACAAGAAAGAATAATTGAATGACTGAAGATTGCTACAGAGTGTTCAAAAGTGGTTTTTAACTATGAACAAAAGAAGTGTCTCTGAACCTCTTACACAGTACTGAGACCTTTGTACTTCTTGGGTCTGTAAAAGGTTTACATTTTATCTACAGAAGAAAAAAGGAGAGGAAAAAAAATCAAAATAGAAGTTGAGAATTGTCAAGTTCTTTTTTCTCTGTTTGATGAATCTGTGAGACCTTTCGCATCATTTCTTGGCTTGGAGAGATGCTCGAGAGCGGTTACAACATCACACATCAAAGGTCGAGTGTGAGCTTCCTCTTGGAGACACATTGCAGCAACCGCAAGCGCTTGATAGAGGCCCTTTACAGGGTACTTCCCTCCTAGCAAAGGGTCAGCCATTACTTTAAACTTTTTTCTGTCCTTGAACAGAGGTTGTGCCTGCAAGACGAAAATAAGAACTTTTTATCAACTTCTTTTTCCAACAATAAAAAACTAGAGTTCATAACCAACTGAAAGGATCTCAATGTTTAATTCAAAAGAATCGTAGAAGATGAATACTCCTGGACAGACAGAGTCAAATGGAGGAACGTTTTGTTTCAGTGGAAAATAAATTCGTTCTAATAACCCGGTAAGAAAAGATTTTAGTTGACACAAGTAGAAAGGTTAAAGCTTTGCTCCTGTTAAACATACCCAATTAACCAAGTTCTGCTCCTCAGTATGTCTTGAAGTGTCAATAGCTCGTCTACCCGTGATTAATTCCAGAAGCACAACGCCAAAACTATAAACATCGGACTTCGTTGTCAGTTGACCCGTCGAAGCATACTCTGGTGCACAGTAGCCGTAGGTCCCCATCACTCTCGTAGACACATGGTCCTTGCCTCCTGTTGGACCTATCTTAGCAAGTCCGAAATCAGAGAGCTTCGGATTGAAATCCTCATCTAATAGTATGTTGGATGCTTTAAAGTCACGGTAAATCACCGGTGGCTTGGCATAGTCATGCAAGTATTCCAGTCCTTTAGCTGCTCCTGTAGCTATTCTCATTCTGGTATACCAATCCAACGGGTTCTTATGGTCTATAGGTAAGTCTGCACATGTAAAGAAATTTTGGTAGAGCTAGAACAGGATATCTTATAGTTATGAATCCATGAAACACCATGGTGTAAGTAATTAAAAACTATATTCTAAATACCTAGAAGGTGACTATCCAAAGATCCATTGGCCATGAATTCATAGACCAACATTCTTTGATCGCCATCTGCACAATAGCCAACCAAGTTAACCAGATTTGGGTGATGAGCCAGACTTAACATCAGAACCTCCGCAAAGAATTCTCTATTTCCTTGCAATCCGTTCCTGTCGAGTTGCTTAACAGCCACAATCTGAACACCATAAATCAAAGCATGAAATTGCAACTTAATTAGAACAATACACTTCCACGCATAAGCGTTGTAAGTTATGTGTATCGGAGAGACAGAGAGAGTCAAAGAGATCACCTTTATCAATGCTATCTACGTATCCTTTGTACACCCTCCCGAATCCACCTTCGCCCAACAGAGAGTTAGGATTGAAGTTGTCAGTCGAAGTAGCCAGTTCATAAAATGTGAAAAATCGAGCAGAAATTTTTGCGTGTCCAAGTTTTAGTATGTCTTCAGCCAGACTCCTATGCTTACTGCTTCCTGCGCGCAAATCGATAACATGCCTATGTAAGAGTAGTGCGAAGGATTTGCTAGCATGATCCAAATCAAGAATTCAGCTCAAACATTAATTAAAAGCAACTATAACTTAAAGAATCGTACGAGAGAGAGAATACGAAAGTTGCGCATGGATTCTCGCAGTATGCACCTCTACATATGGGATTATATATATCCTCCAGACCTTGTGCAAAAAGGTTTTTATTCAGACATCAACATAAGCACTTTATCTACACAAAAACAGACGTAAAAGCTCACGAGATCTAAAACAGATATCTTTATTTCCAACACTTCCAGAACCTGATAATTGAAATACTAAAGCCGCGGTCATGCACGCTGCTGATTAGAACATGGAAGAAGATTTTCAACTTGGCCGACTATCAAATGAACATCTTATACATTTGCACTCCCAAGTTTATTGAGTAATGAATAGATTGCAGATCTACTAAATGTACTACGGTAAACAATTTCATCCCAAGAAAATTGATTAATGGCGAGAAACAACACCAAAAGAGTCTCCAAGTGAGACCTTGATGTGTATAAAAAGACAGATTAACCTAAAAGTTGAAGCCAACAAGATTGACCCACTAATATAATAACTCAAGACGAAATTAAGAACTTTGATCAAGTTTGATGGCCACTAATATTGTATTAGTTACTCCATTTTGTTAATATTGCTGACATGATATCGCAGCATTCTAATCAGTATATGTTAAACTCGAACGTTGATCGAAGTCTTTTGCTGTGTACCTGATTTCATTGAGTAGTTAGCGACAACGGAGGCAAATGTGTTCTGTCCATCCGTATTATCCTTGTCGCTCTTCTTCCAAGAAACATCCCGCGGGCACGACCGGCAGCAGGAGAAGCAGTCAACCGCTCTTGCCAACGTCCCTTCGCCGCAAGTTCTATCAAAACTCATAATCACCCACCTCACGAACAGATAAAATATCCAACCCAGAAAATTAAGCACGCAGTTGATGGAGAAAACGCTGTGGGTTAGGGATACTTTTTATTATCGTTGCAATACGAGAGTCCCGCGGTTTCTAAGCGCTGAGAAACTGGAAACGTAATCTAATGCGACAAAAGAACGGGTTTTGGGGTTTTTATCGGGACAATATAGGAGTGTTAGGCTGTCAGTGCGGTTAGTTTCCAGTACCAATCCATTAGGTAAGTTCCGCTGAATCCTTAATTTAGTTTCTTTGTAGTTCCACGTGTTCGAAAGACCAGACCCTCTGGTCTAGGCTGTTTCCGTAAAACTAACTAACTATAACGAACTTTTACCTGTCCAATTGCTGGCCCGTTTGAGTTGAGAAGGCATGTGCAGGGCACATGACACCCAGATCACTCAAAATGACCAGATTGCCCCTCCTTTCTCCTCCCTTAACAGCGCTGAACTCTCTTCCCTTCAGCGTGTAACAGCTAGTGAGAGAGAGAGGTTGCGGGGCTTTGAGATACAGAGAACTGCGGCCATGGCTGATTCAAACGACTTCGTTTCCGTCGATATGGAGAAGATCTATCTCTGTGGGGAGTTTCGGTTTCTTTTTCTTTTCCCCTTTTTTTGTTTACTACGAATCGATTTCAAACGCTTTTTTTCTTTTTCGTTTGCAGTCTCCCATGACTGGTTTTAAAGGTTGTAAAATCCATCTTCATTCTTTTGGTTTCTAGTACTTTGTTATGCTGCATTTGATTGAATTGGTCGTGGTTGATGCCCTGTTTGGTTGCTGAGAAAGGTTGGAGAACTAATGGGGGCTAATATTTGTCAATTTTTTTGTTATTTTCTAAAGCACCAAAGAATGAACCCCGTTAATTTTCCTTTTTTCTTTCTTTCTTGACAAAATGATGGGCGAGGGTTTTCTTAACGTACTGAAAGATTTGATTTTGGCGTGTTGAAGGTTCGCAAATGGTGATTTTCCAATCTGCGGATTTTTATAGTAAACAAATATGTTTGTGATTTTTACCAGTATGAGAAGTGGTTCTTTCCATTTACGGTTCTTTGCTAATTTTTCCAAGGTCACAAATCCATTCTTCTGGTGAAGCAGTTGAATGCGAACCGGATTTGTTGTGTTTAGTCCCCTGAATGTATATCATTTCAGCACTCCCTCTTGATATTTGCAGATTGCTTATTTTCTTTTATTAATACACTTGGAGTTGGCAATATAGTAAACTAGATTATTAGTCAGCTAAGGAGTTTTTTTTCCGGGAATTATTTCTTTCAGAATCTGATAAGATTCACTGTTCACATTCTTTGTCTCCAAGAAATCCTTCAGTTTGTCATAAAGGCAGTATTTCTTTACAATTTGTCCATATAATGGTTGAATTTGTTCTCCCGTGGAGCAAATTTCGTATCCCCATCGATAAATGATTGGTTTTTTGCGATATTACAGTGAATTTTCGGATATATTTGATTTTAAACATTTCAAGAGGATTTTACAAGCTGATGTTCTGACATCACCGTTTTCATCTCCTCTTCCTCTTCTGCAGCGTCCTTTTCTGAAGAAATGCATCTTGAACCCTGTCTTGACATCAAATGCGTGGAAGGAAGAGATGAGAGAACACGAGGAGTCGTCCAGGGAAATGGGCACGACACAGAGAATGGAGAACCCCAATAAGGGTGAAACGACACAGAGAATGGAGAACCCCAATAAGGGTGAAGGAAAGCAGGAGAGAAAGAAAGAAGAGGGCAATCTGGTCATTTTGAGTGGTCTGGGTGTCATGTGTCCTGCAACGTGCCATTTTAACGCTGAATCGGAGTGTACAGCCGAAATGCAACGTGCCACGTAATACATGGGGTCGGGTTGTAATGATTTTTTGTTCAAAGGTATTTGAAATTTGAGTAATTTTTTATATTTATTACAGTAAAAATAATAATTTGATGAAAAAAATAAATTATATTATAACTATTTTATGATATTAAAATTTTGAGAGACAAATGCACCATTGTCTATTAAATGGTTCCGCTTCAATGGATTCGCCAGCGGAATTTATCCTCGTCAACCAAAAAAAAATCTCAGTTTAGAGTTTTGGCCCCGGACCTTACAATCGTCTTACCTACTAATCCTTTATTTCCATTGGCAACAAGTTGTTATGACGTGTCGTTTTGTGCCACCTCTCTTAGGTTATGTTTTAGTTGTAAAATTTTTGATATTGGGTTTAGTGTTTGTATTGGGTTTAGTGAAAAAGTGAAGAGAGATGTAATTTTTTATATTTTTTATGAAAAAGAAAGATTATATTGTAGTATTTTATTGGAAATTGGTGAAATATTTCGGTGCAAACGCAGCCTTAGAGTGTGTTCGGTTAAGGTGTATTCTGAGGATTTTTTGTGTTTTGAGAATTTTTATGTGATGTTAACTTTATTGGTATGCGTGTTGTAGTTATATTTATGTGGTGTGAAAAATTATGTTTGATTGTAGAATCCTAAGAATTCAAAAAATCTTGAGGATTCTTCCTAAACGAACATGCCCTTAGCTCTAGTTCTTTTGACCGGCTCTACGTCATAGTCTCACTGTTCGGCGAACCGCCAACCGGATTTCTTTTTCTTTTTTGGCGTCTTTTTGGTCAATGGTCCGGCGAAGGTACGGTTTCTACTGTAATAACAAAGGTAATCTGTCTACGAGATATATTAAGAAAATCTAATATAAGATAAAATCATCCACGCGCGTGTTTTTTTTTTAACGAATGCACACGCTAAATAACCGTATAATAACAGAGACGGTTTTCGTTATTAACAGTTAGTTTGCTGAGTCCTGCTTCGTAAGTACGTGGCGTCCTGTTTTTCTGCCACTTGGAGACATTGTAGGAATTGTATGAAACGGCATTGCAGGTGATGTGCTGACAGTCCTCTAAAGCCCTGGAAAAAACGAATAGAAAAAACGAGAAATGCTGCTACAATGATGGTTGTCTTCAGGTCCTTCAAAGCCCTAATCAGAAACCCCAAAAGATCAAGAACCTTTCTCACCGCCTCCTCCGCCACCGCTTCCACAATCCCTCTCCCGTATTTCCCAGTCACTCGTTCTCTCTCTCACCCTCTATTTCGCTTCCCTTCTTCGAACCCGCCTCGCTTCCTCTCCCCTTTCTGTAAATGGATCGCCCCGTTGCACTGTCCTCTCTTCCTCTCTTGCCCTCCCTGGATGCTTTCCCAGTCCGCCACGCCTCTCTACCTTCAGGGAAACGCCGTCGTTTTGCGCAGGGTCCAGGCCCTCAACTTGAACCTCAATCTGCTAAGAAGCAGGACTGCCTTTCCCCTTAAGTTGGGCCTCGGGTCCGTCTCTTCCGGGCAGACCTTGTTGGATCGGGTCGAAACGCCCAGGCAGCTGACTGACGCTTTTGTTAAGAGTTTCGTGAACTTGCCGAATTTGATTTCGATGAGCCGGTTGCTCTCCGGTCCTGTGCTTGGATGGTGCGCTTTTTCTCTTTGATGCCCTGTTTGTGGTTGCTGGGAAAATTAAAGCAAATGGGAAGAAAAATTTGTCTTAAAGAAAAGCGAAATGAGAAGAATTACTCGTTTTGGATTGGATAATAGTAGATAATTGCGGGTGTCTGCTTCAAGCAAGCATCGTGTTGTTTTTAGGTTTTAAGCTCGTAAAAAGGTTTCATCTTGGCAACGATGAACAGTTGCACCTATGACGATACTACAGATTTCGTTTTATTTAGTGACTATGAATCGTGTGAGATCAAAACTAAAAAGAGGACTAAATTGCTCATTACTATGGTGGGTTTTTTTTTAGCAAAGAACCACATCAAGGGCAGAAGAAAAAGTAGCTCGTGATTTGTGTTAAAGGAGGGTGAGACTATGGAACATTGGTCCGACATCATTCTGGTGCTAGAGGAATGTTGTCATTACTTACAGAACAATTTGAAAAGTTGTTAGGTATGGTCATGAACACTTTTTGGCTTCCCGCGTTTTGGGTAAATGTCAAATTTATGGATTAAGGTTTAGTTATTAAGGTCTTCAAAGGTGAAGTTGAGAAAAGAGTATTGGATGTTTGAGGGGTGTGCAGCAGCCGCAAACTGCTGTTGCTTTAATCTTTCTTCTTTTGAACATGTGATAACCAAAATGTAGATCATTCTTCTCATTTCTATCTAGCTTTATGGATGCTCTTAAGTTGAGAGATAGAATGTAGTTTAGCTAGGATCTTCCCCTGTATACTTCCCTTCAGCTTTGCTGTCTCTGAGTTGCATCGTGCTTTCTTGTTAGCATTGATTCTAACCTGTACAAATAGCTTTAGGTGTTGATCTCATTTGATTGTAGCATTTCTTTTTTTAAATATGACCCTATGGCCTCAGATTTTTTTGCTTATTCTCAAAAATGAAGGTGATTAACAATCTTTATGCAGGATGATCACAAATGAGTGGTATTCTTCAGCAATGTTGGGATTGGCTATTTCAGGGGCAACTGATTGGGTACGGACACATCTTTTGTTTTTATTCTTACAAATATTTGATGTCAGAGAAACCAAATGTGGGAAAATCGTGATGTTAAATGATTTTCTTTTCTTTTTTTCATTCATCATGTAGCTAGATGGATATGTGGCTAGGAAGATGAGAATTAATTCTGTAGTGGGGTCCTACCTCGATCCCCTTGCTGACAAGGTAAGAAATTTCAGACATCATCTTTTTTTCATTGAACCTGCCTTGTGGCTGAACTTTATCCTTTTTTTTCTCATTTGTCTTCTTGTTACAGGTTCTTATTGGATGTGTTGCTTTGGCAATGGTACATAATGATCTTCTGCACCGTAAGTGGTCCTCGCAACAAACACCTCCCCCCTCTTTCTCTCTTCTTTCCTTCCTTCCTCTCTTTCACATGTTTCCAATGGTGGTGTTAGTTTAAGTTAATTGCGGGATTCATGATGTATAAGAAATTTTACCCCCTCCAAGTAATATTTGTCTACAGCGATAAGTATGGATACCTGATCAAATCAAATGATTTGTCATCATAGATGTCATACAGCTGCATATATTTGCACCTATAAATTATGTTATTTGGAACAGATAAGATTGACGTGCATGCAGATATATCATGTAATGTGCAAGGAAGATCAATCTGATTTGGTTTTTTGGATTGTGAAGCTGGACTTGTTGGCCTCGTTGTGTTGCGAGATGTCTTCCTCATTGGTGGTGCAGTATATGAAAGAGCTAGTAGCTTGGGTTGGGAGGTAATATTGCCTAGCCTGAGCTTGCTATATGAATTTCCATTCTTTCTATCTTGATTAATTTTTTTTAATATCTTCTTCCTTTAGTGGAAAACTGGGTTTGAGTTCTTCAACCTGGATGGTACCTGTCCTCGAAAGGTTGAGCCTCTGTTTATTAGCAAGGTAAGCTTCGAGTTTCATTAACCAGTCATATCATGTGTGGGTGATTAATAGTGTAATATATGCACCTTAGGGTATAATATTCTGCAATGTGGTATAGGTTAGAGGTGAATATTGTTTATGACTTTAACCTTTTGAAATGGAGAGTCAGCAAAAGGATTTTGGATATTAGTGGATTGGTTATCTACTGAAGTTTTGTAACTTCTCTTCCCATTATATGATTGACTTTTTTGTTTGTTTCTAATGAAATAATTTAGTTCAGCAAGAAATGCTAAACCACTTTTTATGAGTTCAGCATGGTGTGCTCTTGGCTGATGCCATAGGATGAGCAAAAGGACAATTAGCACAGCAGGCTAGGTTAATTTGGTTAGATTACTTTCAGCTTGCTTAACAAGTAGTACTAATCCTGACAGGTTAATACAGTTCTCCAGTTGGCTTTAGTAGCTGCAGCTCTTCTTCAGCCGCAGTTTGGGACCCAAGAAACCCAATTATACATCGAATATTTGAGGTAACTCGTCCATTCTGGCAGACTGAATTTTGACTCTTTCGACATTTAATGACAAAGTCCATTTTATATGATGCAGTTGGTTAGTGGCTTCAACAACAGTGGCTTCAACCGCAGCTTATGGAGTCAAACACATGCGGAAGAGGTCTGCTATGATCAGTAGGAAATGTTAGTTGAATTTGTATCTTCTAAAGAATTTATAAAAGACCATCACCATCAGCATGTCTGGGATATTTAACCACCGGGCTGGCAGCATTGGAAAATGGGAAGATGAAATGATGTTAAAAGGTGGTATCTTTACAATGGAAGGGGAAGGAGCCAAACCTTTCTGAGGTTTTCTTTAAGAGATGAGTCGTGGCAGTTGTTGGAATTGCAAGCAAACAGTATGCTGGAGTTGGCAAATTTTGGTTAAGCTTAGAAGACCAATAGCAGAAGCTCTAATTCTTTTTCCTTTTTTGTCCATTGATTTCTTTCTTTTCTTTTGGGAGGGGGTGCGCTGAAGTGTTGTTAAGAGCGAAGTTGTTGTCAAATAAAGAAATGTGTTGTAATTAGATACTTCAGCATTAGCAAATTTTTGTTAGGGTGATTATATATATATGTAAGGTTTTTTCTGTTGTCATCCAAGATATCTTAGAAGCCCTGCCATCATTTGGGTCCCTGAAGCTTCAATCTGGAGTGAGCTCAAACGAAGCTGTGTATGCACGACCAATTATCTCTTAAATCGTGTCATCCACAAACGGGCACTTCTACTAAGCCCAGTCTGGATCAGTATATCTTTGACCGTGTGTCCAGATATAAGATACTGATATAACGTAATCATGTCAATTGAGATATAAGCTTTGAGTTATTGAGCGAGAATCGCAAAGCAGCGTGGAACAATACCGTCTTCCTCGTTCTTGTTAGTTTCAGATTCTGCTCAATAAAGGAGGTGTTCAGAAGGAATCTTTTTTTTTTTTTTTTTTTTTTGAGATCCCTTCTGAACCCCTCCTTCAAATTCCCAGCCTGCAATGGAACCTGCTAGCGGAAAATGTCCATCCAAAAGAAATCTAAAAAAAATCTCAAAAAGTGAGAAAATTTTGAAAACTTTCTCAGATATGAAACAAACATAATCTATTCAGGTAAAAAAAAAAAGCAGAAGAGATAATTTAAATGAAATAAAAAGAAAATAGAAAGAGATAATAAAAATAAATGATTCGATGGAGAGATAATATTTTATAATTATTATATTAGGCCAAATTTTTAGGGTCGGCTAACGGAACAAAGGCCGCCACAAATTTTTGCCTTCAATTATCGGGATTAAATTTTTTTTTTTATAGATATTATCGGGATTAAATATATTGCTATAGACTTCTAGCTAAACAGCTTTCTCACCAAGAGTACACAGCTCTAGGCTCAGCTGGAAACTTGGGTGGTGTTAGTGTTAGTAAAAAATTGCAGGATTTTAAAAAAGTTGTGAATATTTATGTTGAATAGTATTTTATATGTGTTTGTGTAAAATGGAGAGAGAAATGATTTGATGTAATTATTTAATAAAAAAATATTAAAGTTATGTGAAAAAATATAGAGAGAGAATTTGTGTTAAATAAAAAAGTAAAAAATTGTTGAAAATTATGTTAAATGTATTGGTGTTTGTGTTTAAATTTTTAAGATGTTAGGTGATAATTTTGTGAATGTATTCGAATCCTAAAAAACAGAGCTGAAAACGAAATTACCTTTATTCTTTGGATCAGGGCGACCATGAGAACATGACCCAGGTCATACACCCAAATACATTAGATATCCTTCACCACCTTCATAAGAAAAAACGGTCCAAAGATTTAGGCATCAAGCGCTCCGTAAGTTCACAATTGGAGCCCAAAGATCTAACTGGCTGCTTCATAATCGATGATCAGCAGGACCGTCGCCATTACTTCACAAGAAGCTTCCATCAATTTTATCATATCCCTGTCCTTGAGATGAGATACCCACTCCATGGTATCGATACATTTGGATAAGATGAATTGAGATTACAGAAAAATTGCCAAGCGTTTGCAGCACCGATGTTTATGATAAAATTTGAAACCCAGCAATTACGTCACATGTACACTTTCCATATTTCATGATAGAGGAGGAGGCTCAACAGTCAAAAGGAGTTTGAGCAATGCAGGGTTATTAACCACTATGACCATGCATAGAAGCACATTAGCCATCAAAGACAAGACTAGTGGCTAATAGAAAGCTATCCAAAGGTGAAGGTTCCCAAAAGGTCGTCTACTCTCAAAAAGGCAAATTAAAATTATCGCAAACATTTCTGGATAACAAAATTTCAGATAATTTTTATGAGAAAGCATCTAATCTATTACAGAAGGGCCAACTGCACAACACAGAAACAAAAGTCATCTTTTCTCAGAACGGAATTACTAAGCTGATGAAACAAAATTCCCTCAACAAACACCATCAAAACGACATTTCATTCAATACCAACAGATGTAGGTTAAATATTTCAACAAGTTAAATGAAATGCAAAACAAAAATAATCTCAAGACTAAGAGTGCAGTTTTCCGTACATATATAACGTGATCATCAGTTTGATCTCCACGGTCTCATCTAACTTGCATACAAAGCAACACTCCTTATTGAGGAAAGCTAGCTTCAATCTTAGCTTCAATTTCATCCCACGCGTCGAGATTCCTGGTGAATTTCTCCTTGATTTGCTTAATAAGCTCCCTTGCCTCTTCAACCTTGGAAATGCCCAGAAGTCCCTCCACCAGGGATTTCATGGTCCCGAAATTCGGGACCCAACCCTTCTCCATACTATCCTTGGAGATTGATAATGCGGTCTCGAAATCACCACCTTGGCACAGAAAGTAAACCAGAGTGTAATAACAGTTAGAATCCGGTTTGCAACCCCTATTCACCATTGTCTTAAAGAGCTTCTTGGCCTCCTCCAAGTTCCCTTCTTTAGAAAACCCATGAATCAAGTGAGAATACGTGTCAGAATTCGGCTTCATCCCCCTCGACAACATTCCTTCAAGCAAAGCCTTGGCCTCCGACGACTTCTTCAACTTACACAAACTTCGAATCCTAATGTTATAGGTACCAATTTCAGGTTGCACTCCGTGCTTCTCCATCAACTTCAAAACTTTCCCAACGTCCTCGAACTTCTCCTCCATGTAAAACCCAGCAAGTAAGTTTCCAAAAGTCGTGGCGTTCGGCTTCGCAGACATCCTCTCCATCTCGGCCAACACCGAATACCCGGAACTCGTCGAACCCGACTCCGAAAACGCCTTGACCACCGTATTGTAAGTTTCCAAATTTGGCTCGATCGAATAAACCTTGGGGAACTCGAGAAAAACACGGTTCAGCTCCTTGTAATCCTCGGCGAGAAGGCATGCGAAGAGCAGGGCATTGAGTGATTTCACAGAGCGGTGGATACCCAGTTGTTCCATTTCCTTGAAAGTCTCCATGGCCTGGTGGAGCATATTGGCCTGTCCGTAGAGGACGATGGCGTGGGAGGCAAAACGCTCCGTCTTGAGGTCGGGGCGGGATTTGAGCTCCTCCTCAAGGAGCTGGCGGATAGAGTCGAAGTGGTTGCCGGTTGAGAGATTGGAGACGGCGACGGATAATGCGATGCGATCGATGTGAGATTCCGGGGTGAGGGAAGCGGCGCGGCAGATCTCGAGGATCTTGTGGGGGTTCTGTTCGGTCTTGAGGAGGGAGAGGGCGGCACGGGATTTTTCTTTGGAGGTGAGTGGGGTCGTGGAGTTTGGGGATAGGATTGAGGATGCGGAGAAGTTGTGGCGCTGGTGGACGTGGTGGGTGATGGGCGTCGATGAGAGGACTTGGCGTAGGCGAGACAGGAGGGACATGGTTGTTTCGGGGTTTAGGGCTTTAGATCGGCAGAGAGAGAGAGAGAGCTAGAGAAATGGCTTCGTCCAGCAGTGATTGTTGTAAGCAGAGAGGAGAGCCTCTTCCATACCCCCACCGGTACCACATAATAAGACGGATAAAACGAACTGTACATAGAGTCGGACTGTGGGAGTGGGAGAATTTTTTAGAGGAAAAATATAATGAAAAAGTTAAAAAGATATCGATCCGGACGAGGAATTGAACCCGACGTGAATCGAACACGCAACCTTCTGATCTGGAGTCAGACGCGCTACCATTGCGCCACGGATCCTTTAGATTAAGGCTCTAACTAATTTTATCTAGGGAAATATTACCTTTAATCTGACGGTTAAAATATAAAGAAAATAAAACTAAGTTACTGCTAAATTTTAATCTTTTTAGGACTAAAAGGTGGTGTATGCGCTAAATGAACTAATTACAAAATAATTTTTCTTTTTTTTCTCAAATTATTCTTTTTTACTATAAGATTCATTCAAATTATCTATGTTTATTTTTTCACTGACTCTCATATATTATATTCACTTTTTAATCAAAATTTTGGCACTCACACACCACCTAAATGTGACTATATTTAAGAATTTTGATATAAATTTATAGACTAAAGTGAACATTCCTTTTATTAAAGACTAACTAAATTGTAATGTCAAAAGCTAAACATGAAATGGTAAACACTGTTAGAGGAAAATGGCTTCGCACATTCTTAAAAAGTCATGCATATACAACTTTTTTTTCCTAAATGGTTGTTTGGGTTAATTTTTGTGTATCTAGATTAATCTCGAAATCTGTACAATCTCCCAGTCCCACATAAATAGAGTAATTTTCAAGCCAAATATCCAGGAACTGGTCTCAAAGGGTTAATAATACTTGTGTGGTTTTTAAACTTGCAACCTTACCTTACTGAGAGCCTGTCACAAAAGTCCAAACTTTAATCCCTATGCAAACCCTTGAGATTTCATACGCAATACTGCCGACATTTCAACTTAAAAATGGTTTCCGGCAATGCTAAAACTATTACAAAGAGGACAATGACATTGAGTACATTGTTGGATTTCTTCCTCTTTCAGGGTGAGTTTGTGTGGTAAAATTTTTGGTATTGGGTTTAGTGTTGATATTGGGTTTAGTGAAAAAGTGAAGAGAGATGTAATATTTTATAGTTTTTGTAATTTTTTATATTTTTTTATGGAAGAGAGAGAAATTATATTGAAGTATTTTATTAAGAGAGAGATAAAATTTTGGATAAAATTTTAGTGACAAACGCAGCCTTCAGTAGGATCTAAGAATGCTTGGTAACAACCCCCAAAAGAAACTAAACGAGCCTTACATTGTCAAATTTCACAGCCCGGAATTTTTCTCTTAATTGATTTTGCTGTTTATCGAACAACCATACGCGTTTAGTGCCTAAATTGGTTATTCGAGGAAACCAATCTTCCAAATAAACAAACATTTATTGATAACATTTTTCTTTTCTTTTCTTTTCTTTTATTGATAAACCTAACTAATGTTAGTTATCTAACTAACAGGGCTCAAACTAAATGGGGGCCTGAGGCCATCTAAATTATTAGGCCTTTTATATAAATTTTAATATAAAAAATTTAAATTTAATTTGATATAATATATTTAAATGCCCCATTAATTATTTTTTATAGGACTCTCATACATGACATCAATACCCCATGACTTGCACGGTTAGAAAATTTATAAGACATATTTTCTCTTGGAGTAAAGTTCAAAAATATATAAAAAATGATTAGGAGGCTTGAGAGAAATATATCACTAATATGCAAAAAGACAGTCTACTCGTAGTAAAAAAAAATATGAAAAGTTTGCATCTTAACATTATTATTTTTTTCTTAAGCTCATTTGTCTTTTTATTTCTTGAGTCATCTACAACATAAAAAAATATATATTTTTTTGCTCTATAAAAGGCCTTGCTCATGGTGAGGCCTTAGGCAACTGTCTAAGTTGTGTTACCCTTGAGCCGGCCCTGCTAACTAACTTATTTAAAAGTATGAATTCAAACCAACTATTGATATATAGAATATGAATTCAAATTAACTACTAACAGAATTACAAATTCAAATAACTGCAAAAACTGTTGGCTCATAATCTACCTCTCTCTCTTATTGACTTTGAGGAGTCTTTCTCCACTCAACTTTTTAAGAATTTTTTTGTTGTCTTGCACATAACATGTCCCCAGAAATTAAGATATATAATTTTGTTTTCGAATTATATGGTATAATTTGAACAGAGATACCCAAATACTATTTAATATTACTTATGTAGTTTCGTGCAGCATTACCTTACCATGTGATTTGTGTAGCAACAAACCAAACCAATGTTACGATAATGTTTGGCAGGACTCATCAAATTATTATGCCAAAAATGGATTTGGTGCAAAATAATGGCAGTTTTAATATGCATGTAATAATGCAGGTGCTATTTATAGAGAGATTACGTGACATTTATTGGGAATTTGTCGGTAGCTAGTGGGTAGAAGCATGATTATCTTTTACGTGTGTACTGAAACAAAGATTTTAAGAGATATTCGCTTTGTAATCACTGTCTATTTTATGATTTACGCCCTTAATTATTAAGCTCGATATATTACGATAATGTTTGAACAAGAGAATTTTGTCCATTAAAAAATTCTTCAAGCCAACGAAACATTTATTTATAAGACGTCATAAATGAAACAATAAAGTAGAAGTTATTTGTTCCTTTTTATTTTTATTTATAATTTTCTTTCCCGAGTAGCTGAATTTCGTTTCAACCGCAAAAGGACCCATTGAAAATAGAGAGAGAAAAAAAAGGAGGTTCTCCGCATAGTGCATACATCTGCGTCTGTCAATGGAGGCGAATAATGAACAATCCTCGCACGTACCAATGCCCACTAGTTTATAGGTGTTGTTTGGGTGCGAAAATTTTGAGTATTAAAGTTTGTGAAATATTATTATTTGTAAAAAATAAAGATATTTTATGAGAGTTAGTGAAAAAGTTTGGAGAGAAAAGTTTTTTAATAAATATTATAATAATTAAAATTATTTGATAAATTTTTTAATATTAACCCTAAATAGTTATGGCTAATTATTTAGGATTCAAACAAGTTTATGTTTGCGTATTAAAATTTTATTATCATTACAAAATATTCTTTCATCAATTTTTATACAATTTTTTTTACTTTTTCACCACCTTTCATAAATATTTTTATTTTTTTTACTCTCCTTCACTTTTCATCAACTTTCAATACATCAAATTTTAACCCCTTTGAAATTTTATTTCTCCAACCCAAACTACCCGTCCAGCCGACATGATTCCCAGTTTTAATAAACGTTCAGTGACTTTTGTTTCTCAGACACAACCTAACCGTCCAGCCGACATTATCCCCAGTTTTAATAAACGTCCGTCACCGTTGAGTGGTGTTAGTCGATACTACTTCTCCGTCCTCTCCCGTTTCTTTCTTTTTCTTTTTTTTTTTCTCAGTGGTTAGTGGACCAACAAGTGGAGGAGGACCACCTGGACCAGTATCTCCCACCGCATCTTCCTCACTGCGTCACGTGACAAACCACGTGGCCACAGTATCACCTAGCTTTAAGAATTAAGCCATTAATCCAATTATATGAGTCCAGGTCAAATTTGTTTGCCGCCAGAAAATAACGGCCTTTTCTGTCTTTTTGAATAGCAGGTATATGGGATGTGAGAGAAAAAAATTATGATCTATTTAACAGGAAATAATTTAAATCTCCTGATTTATTTCATCTTCCTTATCTATTGAACTTCAAAGAAAAACCAAAATGCTTATAATGGACTCGAATTTCCTCAAGAATTACCTAATGGATACTAACAAGTCATTGGATGGATGACAACACATTAATAAATTCATCTAATAATATATATTTCATCTAAAGTTTTTTTTTTATATTTTTTTAATATTTTAATATATACTATTAAATAGATTCATTAATATGTTGTCATCCGTCTAATAACTTATTAGGATCTCTTAAGTAATTTTTGTTAGGAGGAAATCTTTTACCGCTTATAACACGTTCTCAATAGAAGGTACATGCTTAGTGGATTTTTTTTTTGTAAACATATATCGTGGCCTCCTTACGCGTAGGAACGCTATTGTCAAAAAAAATATATATATATCGTGCACACCATACTTGGATATGGTCTGTTTTCTTTGGATTACAGCCTGGGGGAGGGGTAGCATCGTCCAGAGGGTACAACAGAAAGAGAAATGGTGAGAAAAAACCGGATAAGGCGGCCGAAGTTAAATTGAACTGCGAAAAGGCTGAACGAACTTTTGGCAAGAAACGTGATGCAGTAGAAGTAGAAACAGTAGTAGCACAGTAAAACTTTCAACTACTCGGCCTTCTGGTTCCGTCTGTAGAAGCTTAGGTGAGAGCGATCAAACTAAAAGCCCCAAAAAGCCCACCCGCGCGTTCACTCTATCTCTCTCTCCCCCTTAGACCGTCTGGTAGACCCTCCCCCGCCTCTCTCTCTGTGGCTGGCTTTGATTGGCTGAGTGTTTGTGCTCGAGCAGTTTTTTTTTTTGTCTCTCTATCTCGGGTGCTTTGTCTTCTCAAAGTAGTATTTGGACTTTTGTGGGTGTAGAAGCTCTTCTCTGAGGAGCTTGACGAGCTGTACGGAATGACGAGAATGCCACTGAGCTTGAGGCCCGTGGTGGACGTAGGGGCTCTCTTTTCCGACTGGTGGGACGAGATCAACGAGTCCAGTCAGTGGCAGGATGGGATCTTCTATACTCTCTGCGCTGCTTACGCCCTTGTCTCCTCCGTTGCTCTGGTCACTCTCTCTCCATCTCGCTAGGAGTTCTCTGTATACGCGTGTTTCTTATATTATATAGTGATCATTCTGTTATTGTGTGATTCAAATTTTTACCTGTGTTCGTATCCGATCTTCTATGTATTTCAAGTGCTTTTTTTTCTCTCTTAATTTTGTTGTTGATTGAGAAAAACGGCACATTGGGAACTGTTATTAGTGTATCGTTTGTGACATTTTCACTGTTACGAATCATCAGGGCTCGAGTGTGTAGGTACTATTTAGATGTGCCAAAAGTTCTTGCGTTTGGCACCATAGTGGTGAAACTATTAGGTTCTTCCAAGTATATTGAACCTCTTTTTGGGCACAATAGCACGTGTTATTACATTGCTGAATAATTTGATTGTCCAACAAGTTTCTGGTTACTACGACCAAGTACTTCCAGTTCATATTAGATTCTAATCGTATAAATTATTTTTTGGTTCTCTTAGTTATGCCAGATGTTGGACATTTCAACTCTAATTGATTAGTTAAGCCGGTAGAAAAGCAAAAAGACAAGGAAACTTATTTAACTGTTGAGGGAAATTCTCAGATTGATTGTATTTGTGTTCATGGTCTGCAGATCCAATTAATAAGGATTGAGTTGAGAGTGCCTGAATATGGTTGGACAACACAGAAAGTTTTCCATCTGATGAACTTCATTGTCAATGGAGGTGACATTTTTCAAACCTTTGTGATGTTCAGATTCTTGGACATACTTTCTCATTTGGATGTATTTTGATCCTTTGTTTATGCCTTTTTTTATGTTACAGTACGTGCAATAGTGTTTGGATTTCACGCACAAGTGTTTGTATTACAGCCAAAGGTTAGTTTGTCAAAGTTTCAAGCAATGCCAGTCTGGAATTCTAGAAATCTTTAACCTAACCATTCATGTGATGTGATGATCTATATTTTGAGTTTCATACTGTAACAGTTGTGGGATGTGAATGTGATTTGCAAGTTTTCCTTATTTCTTTTTTGCTATTCATTTTGGCTCGTTGTTTTCAGACACAGTATTGCCCCTTATGATTTCTAAAAAGTATGAAGCAGAAGTAAAAAAAAAAAGAACTGAGTTTTAGTTCTAGTGTGAATATAATTAAGCAGGCACAAGACTGTTCTTGTGCCCGTTTTCAAACATACAATTGTGTGGGAAATTGTTCTCACATAGTTCACCTCTTTCACTGTCTAAAGTTGCTAAGTTTTAACTTGAATGTCCTCTAATTTCTACCATAAGGTTTCACAAAGATGGAGCATCTGCATTGTTTTTCTTCTCAATAAATTCCTTGTATATATCAAGCATGTTCATTCACAAATAATAAAAAAGATGAAGAAGAGGAAGAAGATTGACCATGCATTGCATTCCAGACTTGAAAAACATTTTGCAATGTAGCATGCACTACTTTTTCAGCATGCAGCATGGGCACTTGCGTTAGCAAGGGGGTGGGGGTGGGGGGAAGAAACAAGGAGTCCGGCTAATTACTGTAAAAGTGTTCTTTCCAATCATCAAGCCTAGTACACTGACATAAAGGTGTTGCATCTTGAACCAGGTTCTAGTTTGGGTCTTATTGGATCTTCCAGGTCTTCTGTTTTTCTCTACATACACACTCCTTGTTCTTTTTTGGGCAGAGATCTATCACCAGGCAAGTAAATGTTCCTTCTTCTGCTGCATAATAGGATTATTGTTCTCAGAGTGAAAGGCCAGTTTGCACTCCAGTAATATGTAGAATTTGTGGATGTGACGAACTATTAACCTTTTGGTACTAATAATGGACAGGCAAGGAGTTTACCGACTGATAAGCTCAGGATTGTTTATATTTCAGTTAATGCTGCAATGTATTTTATACAGGTATGATACATCTCACACTTTCTTATGGTGGACCAATTGCATTATAAATGTGCTTATTAGCTCCTTATCCCTTAAAGTACTTTCATTTACATTTTGGCATGTCTCATCACATGTGACTTATTATGACAGCTACTTTTTTTTCCTTCTTTTTTGGTGCTCTCTTATTTTTCTGGGTTTTCACTCTTTTTTTTGTTGGGGGGGTGGTTGTTGCTGTGGTCGCCATCATCATCCTTGATATATTTTTGTCAGTCAATTTCTTGTCTTTCGATACTTGTGTTACCGGGGCTTGATTTTCTCCAGACAAAAGTGAGCCCTTTCACGCTGTATGGGTTAAAACAAACATCTTCTTGCTGGCAGCTCATGCTATGTCATACATGGGCTGCCTGGCTCACCTTCCAATGATTCCTGCTCTGTGAATTTTCATAGCTCCTGTTTGTTTGAAAAATTAAGTTCTTCCAAATGAGATAAAAGAGTAGGGATGAAGTGTTGGGGTAAAGGTTTTAGGAATGATCAAATGATCATTTTTCTTTATCTAGGAGCTCTCTCAGGCCAAATTCTTAACCCGTTTTCTAGGTGCTGGGTTTCATAGGAGAGAGAAGACGTATCATTCCTTTTGCCACGGGATATATGCCATTCTAGCATAAACACCCTAAGCAAGCCCTGAAGGGCCAATACAGCAACGTGACTCTACTTTCAAGACTCATAGAGGAATTTAGCTGAAGTGAGTTTTTGGCTTCAGGTTTGCATCTGGGTATACCTTTGGATCGATGTCAACAGTGTTGTAGAATTCGTTGGAAAGATATTTATTGCAGGTTAGCTCCGTTTCCAATTATGTGTGAATTTTCTCAAGGTATATTGTCCTGGAGATTTACGCCTACTATGTCACTCAAATATGTTATTGTTTGTTCAAGTATAGTTGATTTCAGTTAACAATTTGTGCTTAATTTTTCAAAAATTTGTTCTTTTTCTTCCAGCGGTGTCAATTATAGCTGCATTAGGTTTCTTGCTATATGGGGGAAGGTGAGTGTTTCTCTGTTCAGCATCATATTGATCTTTATCAAATTTACTACACAGTGCAGGCGGACTTGTATCAATTCTGGGTACTTGTTTGTATTTGTTTCTGCTTTTTCTTCTGGTGGATTGATGTATGACACACTTCCAGATTATTTTTCATGTTGAGACGCTTTCCCATTGAATCGAAAGGAAGAAGGAAGAAGCTTCATGAGGTAAGTGCCTTCCCAAGCTATGTGGAGTGAAGTGAACATGCTTTCTTGCAGTCGTTTGTATGAGGGACCTATTAGATGGCCATCTTTATGCTGAATACTCATATATGCATTCACGTAAATGATGTCTTGAAAGATTCAGCTTATCTTTTATTCATAAAAAAAAAAAAGATTCAGCTTATCTTAGGATAGCAACTATTAAACAAGAATGCTCTTGACAACCTCTGCCCCTATATACCCGGTCATCTAGAAGAAATCAGATCCATTAGGTGGTTCAAAGTTTGCAATGTCTGGATTGGACCACTTTTGATGGTATAAACTGTTTTATATCCCCCTCATTTTTTAAACCTGTGGTTTGTTATACTTATGCACCATATATGTGAGTTGATTTCTAAAATTAAAAGTGTTGCCATTTTACGTGCATATTTATGCATGGTATTGATTTACACATCATGTACATAATGTTTTTTTCTTTGTCAATTCAGTACATTTCATGCATAAAATAACTAAATCATATTTCATTATAATGAAATCGGTGACTCGTTATAGGCTTCTATTAGTTGAATTGGTACAAGTTCTTTTCGTAACTATTAAAGTATTTGCTACTGTGTAAATTCTCCAAGTAGAAGATTTTGCTGCTTTATCCAAGGTCTATGTTAAAACATTGAATTATCTGGTTGGTGTGTGATATCTCTTCACCATTGCCATCACAGTAGCTTTCTTTAAATCAGAATTAACGAGTTCAACCCTAACACACACACACAAAAAGCCCAAAAGAAAAAGCAAAGAAAGACTTCCCAGCTCAAATTAATTAATACTCACATTGTGCTCTTGGTTGCAGGTTGGATCTGTTACAGCCATATGCTTCACCTGTTTTCTTATAAGATGCTTTGTGGTAAGAGTCAACCTATTATTTGCACTACTTTTCTCAAGGGCTTGTAGAAGTATTCAAGATTGAATAACTTAGGAAAATTACCACTCCTGCATCTCTTATGCATATCACCCACAATGGATACTGTGTTGATCAACAAGTGTTACTGTCTCTCGTTGTTCTGGTTCTGAATCCTAAGAGTTGCAACAGTAAAGTTTATATCTAAAAGAAAGATGGTAAACGGAGATGATATTTCAACCTGACTGGATATGGAATTCTTTTTCTGAGCTGGCTCGTAAAATTTGATAGCTTGAAACAAGATGCAGTATTTTCTACAAATTGGGAAATCTTAATAGATGCATCCACTGTATTCTTTTCCATATTAGGCCTTTGTAGACACAAGTAGCCTCTCTGGACAATAAGACCAGCTCTTGTTTCTGTTATTGATGATTGGCAATTGAGAAACCGTTCGGACATAGCAGTGTAAATCAGGTTGTTGAGATGGATCAGCTGCAAAAAGAAATATGACATCAAATGGGTGCATCTAGAACAAGCTCAGTAGCATTGTGCGACTTAAAAATAAGTAAATTCTTGTTTTTGCTTAGTAAAAGTGAGAGTTCACTTGTCAAAAGAAGAGAAAGAAATGAAGAAGGGGAGAGTCGCATAAGATGGTATTTTTAGGTGCAACCATTGGCACCCTTGAACAGGGACGAAACTAGGGGGCAAGGGGGGGCCCTGGCATCCCCAAAATCTGCAGAAAAAGCACAGTACTTCTTAAAACTTTTTTGGCAGAATTTGTGCGTTTATCCATTTTGGCCCCCCAAAGAAAGATTTGACGTCCCCCCCCCCCCCCCCCCGGGAAACTATTTTTCTATCTTTGTCCCTGCCCTTGAAGGTAGTAATAACCATGCAAGGATGATAGGACAGTAGAAAGGCCAAACGATCACAGGCTGAGGTTTTGGACGATGGGATGGAAATCATACCTTACATATGAAAAAGGCAAAACTCATTGGCCAAGCCCTAATGATCTGAACACTAAATGAGGCGTTGTTGAGTATGTTTGAATCTTGTCACTGATCATCAACATCATTGTCTATTGTTAGATTTTAGTCATAAATATAGATCCTCTTTCGTGACTGATAAGTCTAAAACATATGCTGGTGATCAAGTCTGTTGGATTAGCTGAGGCGACATTTCAGTGATGAGTTCACAGTGCTAGTCTGAACTTATCTAGACAGGAAAGTAGAATATGAGTGTATGAGGAACTCTGTCTGATCAAAACTATCCATCCTATCAGCTCCTGAACTTTGATTTAGGCATGTGTGAACTTGAGATATTTTACATTGTGAGTGTTTGTGTTACTGAGAAGCTGACAGTGCTATGACAAGACTCTGTTTATATGTTTTGCAAGTGTTGCCTCTTTCTTAAGCATGTGCTGGGTTGAGGATGTGCTTCTAACATAGCTCACAACATGCAGATTGTTTTATCTGCTTTTGATTCTGATGCATCACTCGATGTTTTGGATCATCCCATTTTGAACTTGATATACTATACGGTATTTATACTAAGCTTCTTGTTTTGTCAACAATATTTTGTCTTATTTTTTTGTATTTTTTTTTCAAATGAAAGTTTTGTTGGTCCAAATGCAGTTGGTTGAGATCCTGCCTTCAGCTCTGGTGCTCTACATCTTGCGTAAGTTGCCTCCCAAGAGAGTATCAGCCCAATATCACCCCATTCGTTGATACAGTGCGCATCTCAGATCTCAGTGTTCATTTTCACATCACAAGTATTTCTTAGTCTGGGAGTTAGATCCCTACGGGAGCTGAGCAGGGGGAGAGCCAAGAAAAAGAAAATCCAGATGTAGCATTCTGGTGTGGCTCATGATGCCGGCAATTCTTTTTTTCATGTATATTACACAGCTTTTTGCATCTTGCTGGAGGGAATTAATATCTTCAATTCTTTTTGGGTAATGTGGCTTCAAGAAATGGTAATGAATCATCCCATGGAAAAAGGAAAGGCTTTTTGTAATTTTTCAATATTGTAGGTTTCACTTTGGTATGTGTTAAGAGTTGAAGAATCATGGTCTGTGCTGCGCAGTTTTTCGAACCCATATATTCATGTGTGCCCCTAAATTAATATTAAAAATAACTAGCTTGGTTTTCTGCATCCAGTGATATTCATTGTAAAGTTCGTGTTATACACTTGAGTAGAGCCATCCAGAAGATTAAAGGCCGATGTACCCGTAAGTACTGCTTATTTGCTGAGCTTATGCTATACTTGGCGAGTTTACATAAATATGCGCGGGCGTCTTTAATGTTCCGAGTTTCGTTCTCTGGCTTTTTTTCTCTTTGTTTTTGGTTGGTTCGGGTTCCTTCAAATCTATCGGATTCTTGGAAGGACAGTATTTCTCTTCCCTTGAAGCCTGCTCTGTGACTTAAACACAAGTTTTTTTTTACTTAACCCGGAAAGGAAAACCCTTGTGCCGATGGAATTTAATCGCAAGATTTTGTTCGACATCAAAATCTAATAAAATTAACACCATTTTCACCAAGTTGGATGACGGGGACCTTGTGAAACCAGATTGGGGTATGCCCTTTGTGCAACCACGACTTTAACATTCAAGAGCAAGATTGTGCACGTTCCTCCTGCCACTTAACATTTTAGAAAAGATCACGACAAATAACACTTTAGATCAAATCTCGAGTACCCTGGACTGAAAAACGCCCTATCCGCACCTGCACGATTCATTGCTTTCCTAGCAATTCCAATGCCCAGAAGAATTGGAATGTCCAGTCGGCCCAGACTCACAAGATCCCATCACCCTCTGTCCCCCGGTAAAAGCAAGAAATTGAACTAAAGTTGGACACTGAAATGTAATCATATAATCTGGCATACAAAACAAAGTTGGATGCAAATGCCCAATTGATACCCAATGATTCTCGAATCAATAAGCAGAAATGAAGTTGCCGACTTGCCAAGAAGATGTGAAGCCAGTGCGACAAACATAAAATGGCAACAGGAACCGTAAAAAATTTCTCCAATATTAGTAAAAACCTTTGATAATAAGTTTGCTAACCTTTAAATCCAATAGATGCACAAAAAACCGATTAGCACATCAGTGTATGCTTCGATATATTACAGAGCCGACCATCTTCCTGGTGCCAGGTGAATCCCCCATGGGAGCTATAGCCCCCATATGTTTAGTTTTCACAATGGTGCTGATTACCCTTGGAGAACATCATCGGCAGGTGGTGGAGCAAATCGCACATTTGCAGGCCTTTCCACTACAACAGGGTCATCCGCAAATAGAACTTTGATAAATGCTGGAGTTTTTAGAGGCCGTCGACCTGTCATTCTTGGATACACATCTTCAAGAAAATAGTAGGCATGACCAGCAATCATTCCCTGAAATAGAATAACCAATCAGAGGGGGAAGAGGGAGGGGGAGGGGGGGGAGGCAAAGGGGAGGGAGGGTATGTGAAGATACCAGGTAACTGTGGGTGATAAACAAAGAAGTCTACACAGGAATGAAAGGAATATGGGGGGCAAAACATAACAAAGCAACTGTCTGTGTGGTTCCATCCATTCTAAAAAAAATTGACATCTGTTAACCCACCTAGAGTTTCCATTATAGTGATTTTAGACAAGATTGATCCCAGAAGGCCTCATATTCTTTACTAAGGTCTAGGGTTTTCCCATAAGGACAGGCCTTCATCAGGAGAATAAGATTATAAAAGGAACACGACATTTGGCAGTTCATGTTATGGTAAAAGCAAAGGTTTTGCTGAATTTCTCCAGCAAGGTCGTAGAGCTGAGAAACAAATTTGATATTTCAACTCCAATACAGATTCTTACCAGTAGATCCACCCAAGCACTAGCACCAACAAGCACAGAGAATCCCAAAAGAACCTGGAGGTCAACAAGGAAATAGGCATTGCAATTTGTATTAGGTAACAAACGAGTAACTATAAGAAGAACCTATCATTGACATAGCTTGTCTTAGATTAGTTTTAAATAACGAAGGGACAATAAAACGAAAAGGCAGAAAAAAAAGCATTTGAAAGTCACCTTAACCACGACTTTCAGTGACATACTGATTCCACAAGATAATATGTGATACTTACTCAATAAGAGAATATGAGAAGTCATCAAAGCTTACTCACCCATGGTAGGTAAGCTGCTGTGAAAGTAAAAAGGCCCAAGAAACTCATATGTATGAAAGGATTTTGCTTGCTCCACACATAGACCTGTAAAATAGAAAGAGATAAAAGGCTTTTTGACTCATGTGAACTCAATTGAGACGTGAATCACTAAACTTGTTAGAAGAGAAAGAAAGCTGATGGAAGCAAAGGTCAAGAATGACTGGCTTAAATGGAAATAAGAGTAGCAGCAAAAAAAATTTTTTCACATCTCAACAGAAACAAAGGAACTCACCATCATGAACGTCAACGAATTGCTAAGGAATATAATTTTTGCAAACGACACTGACAAGTACGGTATCATGCCTCCAATAAGAACAATTCCAGTTAAAACAGTGGCACCAAATAACAGCATGTAAAAGAAGTCAGCCGTCCTTCCCCTGAACGAGTTCTCTTCAAGGAGCTTGCAGTATCGAGCAAGAAAGAACATGTGAAACATAAAGTCTAAGTCTGCAGTACCAAGTTAAACAATATTAAAAACGACGGAAATTGACGATTGCATGGCCTCTATTAGATTTCAAACAAACAACATAATTTAACTGCCGGAACCCAGACAGAAAAATACATGAACCAGGAAAATGTATAATCTGATTGTAACCAATGACCATTATGAAGAACAAGAAAACACAAACATGATTCATGGGTTCATCAAATTATAGTGCTCAAGGAAATCATCGAAGCTGAAAAGATTACCCATTTTCCGGAAGTACAAGAAATTGGTGATGAGACGCCAGAACTCATATTGTTTGACCACAAGCATAGGGTTCAAATACAACTTGTAAGGTGAGATTATCTGCAAAATGTTGACCTCATGTTAAATAAGAATCGAATACTACACCTTTCACACCTCCAGCTCTCCTTCGGAACGTATAAGGGCAGGAAGAACATGAAAAAGAAGACACAAACGTCCGCAACCACCCAAGCAAATTTGAGAAGGAAAAAACCGAAAGTTCCCGAAATTAAAACAAACCCTACTAAAATCAACATTAACATATCAACTCCAGTGGCAACATAGATGGATAAGTATCATTTAAACAACTCCCAGTTGATTACTCGGATTACTCGAAATGTGAAGAAAGGAAAAATGATGACAACCCGCTAGAAAACGAACCCAAACGTATCCGAGTTTAAAGCAACTTAATTTGAAATCGAACCAACCCATACAACCCCATCACCCCTTCTCTCCCGCGCAACTAAAGAACCGTTGTACCTCGAAAAATGAAGAATTAGAAAACTAACAAATTTGACCTAACAGTAATACCTTCCTAGCGCGAGAAAGCTTAAAGGAAGAAAGAGAGGGGTACATACATCGAGGGAACAACCGACGGTGGTGACAATGACGGCTGTGAGATACGAGCGGGTGATGACCGGCATCTGCTTATACCATTCCTCAACTGCCTGAGCCATTCTAATTTACCCACAAAATTTCCTATCACAATTTTTAAACTAAATTTTCAGAACTACCGCCTAGAACGTAGATATTGTTAGGGGCTTTAGGAGTATGGGTTCTGGAATTCGAGCACAGAGAGAGAGAGAGACAGAGAGAGAGAGGGGGGAAGCGAGAGAATCGAAAGAAAGATCCAGAACTGAATGAGGCAGCTATATGAACTGTTCCGTGCTTTGGACAATTTAGTAATTATACAGTGTTTCAGACAATTTGGTAATTACAGAGAATGACAGGGGTAGCCGAGCCTGATTTCGTTAAAATCGAAATTTTCGGTGGTACTATGCAATGGTGGACGTATATTCCGGTTCAAAATTCAAATATAAATTTTCGGTGGTACTGGTTCTGAGCTATTTTTGGGTATCCAAATTGGATCTCATTTTAAAAAAAAAAATTGGAATCGGAATTTGAAACTCTGGCTGGAATACCGGAATTTTCTGTTTCCGTACAATTTTTTAATTTTTTCAAAAAAATTATAATTATAATTTTTAATTTTTTTAATTTCGATTATTTGACGAATGTTAGTTGTTTATTTCTGATTAATTATTTTTAATATTTAATTTAAAGTTTATTTTGAAAATATTTATTTTGTTTTATAATTGAGTTGTTTAGTTGTAATTTTAATTTATAATTATTTGACCCATAAAATACAATTAAAAAAATTTATTTTTTGGTCAATGGGTCCCAATTAAATCTGTCTTTTTAAACCCATATAAGAAACAGTAATTTTCGGTTCGATTCCGTTTTTATTTATTTCAAAATGAAACCGAAATAATAATTTTGATTTCGATAAATACCAGAACTGAAAACATAATGATTAATGACCCATTCTGATTGGGTTCGGAACCCACCCATATATATATATATGAAAGGTTTGTCCCAGGACCGTAAATTGTGATTTTGGGACTAGAAAGTCGGAGAGAAAATGAGCCGGATATACGGCCTTGATGAGTGTCCGTCTCTAATCCATATCTTATATAAGTCTATCCTTTGCTTACCGTGAAAACAAATTTATGAGGAATTCTAGAATTTTTCACATTATATGTTTTCAGCTTTGGAAAGTAATAACCGGGAGATTATTTCATTTCTTCTAGACCCTGTTAAAATTGTACAGTGTAGTGATGATCGTCATTTTTTGGTGGGAAATTTTTATTTTTTACCGCAAAATTATGAGACCAACTTTATTTTGGGTGCAAATTATCAATTTCATTATATTATTTCAAACTATAAAAATTTATCAATTTTCACTCTTTAATTATACCTTAAAGTTGACATAAAAATTATGTTAGCTGACATAATCTTAACGGTTGCGTTCTGTTGATGAATTTTGATACTATGACTGCAACGTAACGAAATTGATAATTCAGACAACTAAACCACAGTAGTCTTGTAGTTTGGAGGCGAAAAAGTGAACTTTTTACAAATTTTTTCCCATAAATCCATTATGAAGCAAGTTACAAAATAAAATTATAACAAAACAATTATAATCATCCACAATAATGTATACTTTGTAAACAATATAATATCGCTAGCTTTAATTGTAAGATCCCAATCCAAAATATGTGTTAAATTTTATTTTGAGTTTAAGAAAGGAGAGGGTAAACTTCTTACGCATCTACGACTTCTGGGATACAAGGTGTCTTATGAACAGGTTAGCGGTTCATTTTTTTCTCGGACTGATTCAGATGAATATGAATTGCAAGGGTTGTAGTTCTGTCTATGTGGGTGTGCATGTTTCTCTAGGGCGGGTGCATATTGTCTCTAAAGAGTTGTTTAGACCTTGCACCGACTTTTATACATTGACTCTTTAACCATAAGCCATGAATAAAATAACTTACCCATTGGTATTTGGATATAACAGCGTGTTTGCTTGTGCAGTGTCCACTCGTTGAATATGACTTCAGAATTACTAATTTATTTGTAGAACTCCAAGATGGGGTGCGGCTCTCAAGAGCCATCCAGCTCTTGCAACATGACTCTTCTATCCTCATGGTTGTTCTCTTGTCTTTTATTTTTTATCACTTGTTTTCTGAAGGAGTGTTCAGGTCTAATCCATTTAGGCGGGTGTGGAATATTCTTTTTGTAATTTTCATGATTTATTCTGTTAGCAGAAAATTGTAGTTCCTTCAGATACTCGTAAGAAGAACTTGGCAAATTGTGGCATTGCCCTGCAGTATCTTAGGCATGCTGGTGTAATGTTACATGATGAAGATGGAGTGATGATTATAGCAGATGATGTCGCTAATGGAGATAAGGAACTTACTCTTTGCTTGCTGTGGAACCTCTTCGTTCATCTGCAGGTCTGCTGATTTTTTTCCTCTGACTCAAATTTTTGCAGAGGTTAAATTGACAATTACTCTAGAGTTTAGTCATTCATTTGTTTTAGCTTTAATTAACATACTTCCGCACTGAACCTGCAGCTACCTCTTCTGTTTGACAAAACCATTCTCTTAGAGGAAATTTGTAAAGTCCGTGGAGTTATTGTGGTAGGTTTTGATATACATGAGCTTCCCTTTATTTAGATCTTTTTGGTTTGAGCTTCATTTAATTTAAAGAATATAGGCAACAAAGAAGCACTAAATTGAAGGTTCTCGTTTTCCATCTTCAGAATCAGTTAATACTAGAAGGATTTGGTTATATCTCTAGCTTTCATTCTGTCATGAAGTATTTTTTTGCCCTATTTCATTTACAGGATAACTCTACCAGTGTCAACTTCTCTCATTTGGAAATGCTTTTTAATTGGATCCAGGTACCTCTGTGGTATGAGAAAATTAGAAATTGTATTATCTATCAACCATTTGATGTCTGAGCATGTGTCTTAAACTATGCCCCGAATACTGTTGTTATGCAAACATAAAGAATTAACTGTCTATGTATGTCAGTACTATGTTATGTCTGACTGCCATATTGCATTGCCATCATCCTTAGAATTTCTTATCAAGATATGGTAACTTTTTTCAAGTTTTTTTTGCGTTAAAAAGCTGATATTGCACCTTTTTTGTTTCCTTGGGAGTAAAAAGTTGGTGATACCTTGTTGTCTTGAAGTGGCACTTTCTTTTAACTTCAGATAGCTTGGGCTTCAGTTAGTCTATTGTGGTGAAATTGTTCTGTTTTGACAAGATGTCGACCAGTAGGTAGTACTGTTCTTTGGAGTTCTGTCCGGTTGATTAAACCCACTAGTCTTTCTCTCTCCCTCGTGGCTAGCAGAAGGTCACATACAAAATGCCCTTTTCAATCTTTATTCTTCTTTTTCTTGAGCAAAAAATGGTAGAAGGGGGCGACCAACCTAGTCTACTCCTCCTGTGTGTGATCATAGGATGCGTTTGAAGTGTAAAATTTTACACTTCCTAAAATTTTAACACAATAAAAAATTACAATATAATCTATCTTTTCTCATCACATCATTATTTTTCACTATAATAAATATTAAAAATAATCTATCTCTTCACTTTTTTCACCAAATCCAATACCCTAAAATTTTAACACTCAAACACAACCATAGTAACCTCCATTTGCTGCAAACTGCCTGGATTGAGTCATCGCTACCGACCAGGGAAGGGGAGACTATCACCACAACCCTACAAGAGTGCAATTGATTTGGAAGCGGAGGGTGGTGATATGCAGACCTTCTGCCCCCACATCCGCTCTTGTGAGCCCTTATTTTCAGACCCCGACAACAACTTAGCTACCACTCTTGTGGTTCAATCTCTTTATTCCTTATTCGAATTCTTTTTAGCCAAACAATTTGAATGCTAACGAACTATTGAAATTTTGGTGACTCGTTAACCCAGGTTTTGCTACACTCCTTCACTCCTTTTTCTGTATCTTGTGCTGCTAACTTAAAGCAGATAGTTTAGTCTGGATGTTGACTTATCTTGTTGTTCCAATGCGGGTCAATTATTGATCTTAAGCCCTTTCTCCATCTTTTACCCAGGACTTTCTAGTGCTTCTTGGGCTTGTTAAGTACTGTTGCTGGAAGATGCATAATCTATTTGTTCATAGTTTAAGTATTTAGAGTAATAATTTTTCTTGCATTGACATTTTTATTGTATCTCCAGGCAATATGTGGACATTATGATTTCAAGATTGAGAAGCTTTCTTCGTTGGTTGATGGAAAAGCCATATGGTGCTTACTTGATTATTACTTTCGCAAGGAACTCTTCGTCATCAAGCCCACTACATGAATCCCACAACCCACCTTTAACAGGAAGGGGACCAAAAGGGAAGTGAGAATAGCAGGTGCACCTTCTCCTCCACATTCCCTTCTGATGGATTCCTAATGATTCAAGCCATCTACATGGCTGGTCAGCAGAACAGGGGAACATGTAGGGCTGTACAGCCGACCCAACGGGTCGGAAAATTTTTTTTCCGACACCCGACCCGTGAATATCGGAATGATTATATTTATTCCGAGCCGACCCGAAGTTGGTGTTTATTCCGAGCCGACTTGTATTCCGAAATTGGTTCGGAATACGGGTCGAAATTCGGATGGGCCGAAAGCCCAAAAGCAGCCCAACTTCACCGATTTACAGCCCAATTCCGAAATTGCTTGACCCACAATGTTTAAGCCCAATTTCTAATATTGAAGCCCAAAGGCCCATTCACGTGAGTCCATTCCAGGCTTCTGGGGGTGTCCATTTCCACTTTGATTTGGACCCATGAAAAATCACCAAGCCCATTAGAGGTTTCAGGGTATATCCAATCCAATTACTCGACTTTAGTTTGAACCAAGTGATCAGAAGAGCATATGGAAATCTGAGATTTGAATGCTCATAAGACAGATGATTAAACGGGGCATTTTTACTTTTGACAGAAGAAAAAAAGGAACTTAAACAGTCTTAACCACTCATTTTTCTATTATAGAGCCTTCATCAAAGGAGAAATCAAAATTAACATTAGCCTTGAGAGGAAAAACTATTGCATTCACAGCCGAGTGGCCTTATTGTTGACTCAATTGTGAAATTCTGGTGCAGTATGCGAATCTTCATCTCAAGAGTGTTTCCTCTAGTTACTTGATGATCCCTAACATGCTATGTCCAGTTTTGAGTAAATGAGTTAGGTGTGTCCTAGATGTCCAGAAGAAAAGAGCAGAAACTACTCCTCACGTGAGTTTATAAGCAAGCAAATCAACTCAAAAACAAGAAAGTATCTACATCTACAAGTCCACACCAGAAGCTAGCAGCCTAGCACCCAGCACAAATGCAGATCTAACATATAGAAAAATAAAGAAGTGACAACAACACCAACAAATTACAAAATATAGAATCATCTCCCCATCTTTCCATCACCCAAAACCTACATGCACAAAATAGAAGAAAGTGAGATACTTATATATTTATAATCATGCAACTTCATAGATAAGACAACAAATAATAGAGAAAAATACACGTACTAAGTTACTTAGTCATATTCTTCAAGCACCTCAAAATCTTCAAGAACTCACAATGTCACAATATACCCTTGCTTGAAACTCACCTCTACAATAACATTCAGTGAAGAGTGGTTAGAATATAAAAAGATTAAACACGATAGCATTAGTATATTAGCATTCATCATAAATGAAATAAAAATTAAATTGGAGAATGATACCTGATTCTAGTTGATAGCTTTCCACATCATCTATCACATCTTTGGAGTCATAAATAGTAGGTGAAGACTTTAACCAATTTTGAGTACATATGAGGGCCTCGACCGTTTTGGGAGCTAATGAGCTTCGAAAATGATCTAAGATGCGACCTCCAGTACTAAAAGCAGACTCAGAAGCGACAGTTGAGATAGGAATAACTAGTACGTCTCGTGCTAGCTCGCCAAGAATTGGGTATCTTGTTGAATTCACCCTCCACCAAATGAGTATATCGAAAGTATCTCCTCCTGACTCAACTTCCTCCGTCAAGTATCGATCCACTTCTGATTTACACTCTACACTAGTACCCTTTGCTGCTCGAAACTTGCGAAATCTGAGCATAATATCATTATCATCCACCGAAGATGTACCACTCACATTTGATTCCTCGCCACTTGACTCAATCCCACTTGAACCTCCACCAAATTTGGCATAGTAATTAAACAAACGATCGATGACATTCCTCAACTTCTGAATAAGTTCAGATGCCCTCTCAGTACCAACAATTTCATCAAACCAAAACTCCAAAAACTCCATCTTATATAGTGGGTCAAGCACACCCGCAACAAAAAGCATCATATTGACCTTCTCAAAATCTCCCCAATATTTGTCATATTTTTTCATCATCTTCTCAGCCATCATACTCAACCTATAATCATCACTTCTACGAAATTGTTGCAAATGATTGTAGATCAAAGAAATTTCTTGAAAATATAAATTTGCAGTTGTATACAAAGAACCAGAAAGGCGTACAGTTACATCATGAAAAATCTTCAAGAATTTCACAAAGATTTTAACAGTCTCCCAGTCGTCATCATTAGGTGGCCCCAATTCTCTCCTCCCTTGTCTAATCTCAGTCAAACTCTCTATGAATTGACTATCATCCTCTTGCATAAGATCAAATGCACTTTGATACTTCTGTGCCACATCTAACATCAAGTAGGTGGAGTTCCATCTAGTTGGAACATCCAAACAAAGAAGACCTCCGCTTGGAATTTTCTGCCTTTCCACACATAGCTTGAACTTGTCAAGTCGTGAAGGAGAAGCCTTTACATACTTAACTGCATTCCTCACTTTCACAATTGAGTCATTCACTTCTTTCAACCCATCGCTAACAACAAGATTAAGTATATGGGCACAACATCGCATATGCATATACTCATTATCCAAAATAGTGTCAACCCTATCTCTTGTCCTTCTTTTCATATAATCAACAGCAACTTCATTTGCTGAGGCATTATCTACTGTGATTGTGAAAATGCTATCTATCCCCCATTCCAACAAACATGACTCAATTGTCCTCCCAATTGTGATTCCTTGATGATTAGGAACTTTAACAAAATTTATGATTCTTTTATGCAAGTTCCAACCATTATCAACAAAATGGGCAGTGATAACCATGTAATTAAGATTTTGAATGGAAGTCCACATATCAGTAGTCAAACAAACACGCTGACCAGATCTAATAAACGAATTCCTCAACTTTTCTTTCTCTTGGACAAATAATTCCAAACAATCCCTCATTATAGTGATGCGAGAAGGAATTGGGAATCTAGGTTCAAGAGACCTCACAAAATCCTTAAACCCTTGCCCCTCCACAAACCTAAAAGGCAACTCATCCATGATTATCATCCTTAAGAGTGCAGCTCTTATCCTTTTCTCATTATATTTAACAAGGCCCATTTCTCTACTTTCTCCCTCCTTTTTAAAAATCTCAGCCAACTTCACTTGTTTGTCATCTAATAGACGTTCTTTAGAAAGATAAGATCTACATTTCTTCAAGTGATAAAGTAAGGAAGATGTACCTTGCTTCTTTGAGTCACAAAAAAGCTCACTTTTACAATGACAACACCTAGCTTTTGGTGGAGTACTATCTTCAATCTTCTCAAAGTGGTCCCATGCTTTGGATTTCAGCTCAGTTCTTTTCTGATAACGTGGAGGCCGACCTCCTCCAGAAGTAACTTGAGGCTGAGTGTTGTCCGCAGAGAATGTTGGATTCATTTGGGACCGTGGGGTGTCGGGACTTCGACTTGGTCCCAAATTTGAATCAGCCCCTGAAGTAGGTGTGCTAACATCTCTACTACTGCCAATGTCGTCATTAGACTCATTACAATCCATAGGCTCCGTCTGTGTCAATTGCAAAAAGCCAAAAACAACAAATCAATAAATTTTAGAATGAGAGAGATGCAGCAAACCTACAAGCTGAAGCATGCGGAATACAATTGAACCGAAAGAGAACTAGCTTGTGTACAGTATAGGGGTTCTTATATGAAGTGGTATATTTCGATTTTTCTCTGTGACGCCCTGACCCAAACGTTTTTATATCAGTATAAACTGGTTGTTTAGTAACTAGTAAGTAACAGTTCAAACTTGCAGTTTATAGTTTAGTTGATCAGTACTAGGTAGACTATATCTTACCTTAATTTATCTTTAATATTACATTAAAACTTACTCCTTTAATCATTCATATCCTAGATTAGTGCAAGGTTGTCTTGTTTTGGAGGGAATTAAAGAGATATTTCAGGATCCTTTTTGTATCAAAAAAATTGCGAAATTTGGCCATCTAGTAGATGCAACATGACTCATTTACGCGTATTTAATCATTTGAATAGATCACAATAGTGCAATACATTCCAGTAATCCTTTTATATTGCTGAACGAAACGTGCATAACGTAGTCTCCAAAAGCATACATGGACTCAATGTCATCAAGACTTATTTGATGATTGGAGGAAGTGAAACACGTACGATCTATAATATAAATTGAAATCAAGATGAGGTCTACGAAACACTATAAAGTCTTCCCACCAATCCACATATATAAAAGCAATTATAACATTAATTGTTGACTAACAGTTCCAGGTTCACACTAGGGGTAGTGTTAGCTAGGTAGAAAAATGGAGGAGAAAATTAGAGATTTTCTAAACTATAGGAAGACCGATGTGTAAGCAATGGTGTAGGAATTCTATTTATGATGAAACTCACACAGACATCAACTCAAGGTAGCTTAGGTAGGAGTAGAACCATAGTACGCTATAAAATGTTTTTTTTCCCTTCAACACCACCTCTTACTTACCAAGTCACCCCTATTTAGATTCACAGACAACAACACTGCACAACATTAGCTCAACCTCACTGCAGTTCACTACATAGTGCAGTGCTCTACCCATATAACCTTTACATGTACTATTGTGCCATCCCAAAATCCTAGGGTAAATTCGTACAAGAAATTACATTAATATGACTACCTCAGGACATAAAACCAGAGCACAAACTCATAAAACAAATCATGTTATAATTTTGCTACAGAAGGAGTTCTTAACAAGTTTCTTTTACTATCAAGACTTTCGGTGTATGGGGCATGGACATGGATAGATTGTCTGTGTGTGTACGCATGTCAAAAGAAAATATTCGTTGACGATAATAAGCTCTAGAACAATTTGAACAAAATGTAATAAACACATTGCAATTGCAACAAACATCACAAATGATTTGCTCATCAGTTGTGTACCTAATGAACGAAGTTGAAGAGGTGCGCGGCCAATAGAGTTTTCCCGTGAAGCCTGGAGACCAGAGGCGTCAGACGTGCGGCGCCGTAGAGAGACAGGGGGCAGCGAGGCAAGGGGGCGAAGGAGAAGATGTTGGGAGGCGGCTCAGGCGGGGAGACTCGGGAGAGAGAGACGGGAGGCGCTAAGGGAGAGAGAGACGGGAGGCGCCGTAGAGAGACAGGGGGCAGCGAGGCAAGGGGGCGAAGGAGAAGATGTTGGGAGGCGGCTCAGGCGGGGAGACTCGGGAGAGAGAAACGGGAGGCGCTAAGGGAGACTAGGAGTAACGGGCTAGGGCAACGGACGGAATGTTGGGAGGCGGCTCAGTTTATGATGTAGGAGCATCAAAACGACGCAGTTTTGATGCTCCTACATATGTATATATCATTTTGTAATTTATATTCCGGGTCGGGTCGGAACGGACGGAAATTTTTCTTCCATTCCGACACCCGACCCGTAGTTCGCGGAACAAACCTATTTGTTCCGACACCCGACCCGAACCATCGGAAGGCCGACCCGAATTTACCCGGGTCGGTTCGGAAGTCCGGGTCGAGTCGGGTTACACCGTTCCGTGAACACCCCTAGGAACATGATATTTTCATTGTCAGCTCTTCTTCCTTTTCCATCATAACCTTTGTAATGACCACACTCACTTTTATGGGTTTCCTTCCAATGCTTATTCTGGCATATGGAACTGCAGTAAACCACTACTCGACACTGCCCACAACATAGAGACTGTTCCCCTTGAACTTCTTTATTGCACGATGCACACTGCCTCAAGCCAGCATTTGGATATACATTTGCATCAAGAAAAGCATCCTCCTTTGATGGTTCCGCATATTTGGTAGGGGTAGAGCTACCAGTAGATGTAGCCTTTTCTTCGTATACCTGACCAGGTGGGTGTGAGACTGTAACCGCAACAAGGTCATGACCCTTGCTTAATTCTGGAGGCCACTGAACATCAACTGTCTCAATAAATGGTTCAAAGTGCATCAACATTGACCACTTCGGACCACCTTCCCTATCCCCCTGTAGCAACGGGTGCTACAGAGAGATGGCTTTCAGGAAAATGACCAGTCCCTGATGCTTCCAATGACAGAGACTTGATCATTTTCCTATTTGAAGGAACCATCAGTGACTTGCGTTCGTATGTGACTCTTAAACCTCAATATTTGGAACGCGGACTGTCTCTAGAGCCTGTCATCTTCTTAGCATCATTTTCAGATTGAAACATGAGGAACCCAATATCCCCACCATCTTCTCCAATAAATTGAGCACGTGATAAAGGCTGTTTCTTGCCAGACCAATCTAAATCTTTCCCAACTCGGATACCAAAAAGATGCCCTGGTCGCAACCTTCTCCAGGGATCAGTCCGATATAAAGCTGCTGAAGCTTTGAATATCGACTTAATAAAACTAGGAGCAATACCCTCTACCTTCATAGGATCAAGCCCTGGACCGGACCCAAATTGCTCCTGGAATCTAACAGGTTCTTCAAATGCAGATCCATACTGGCCTATTATCGGATCTAACAAAAAATGGGAACTCCTAAACCCCCGTACACCTGTAAACCACAACCCACGCGTCACCCATTGCAATTATAATTGACGTATATCATACTCCTAGCTTTCACAGCGAATATGGTCTCAAAGGGTCAAATGATTGCAGAAACTTGGCCTTATGATTTGAGCCGATCTAAGCTAGGGGTTTGGCTAGGACTGGCTGAAGAGGAGAGAAGGGAGCCAGAGTGGAGAAACAAGTTTTGAGTAACTGAGGGCAGCTGAGGGCGATTCGATTTGGGCAGCCTTCGTAAGCCAGTAGTAGTTGGCTATGAACATGTGATGTGACGAAGAACCTTGTCAGAATCTCTAGGGCAGTGTGACGGTAAGTTTGTACGGGCTTAGGGATGAGTATCTTTCTAATATTTTCTGTCTGTGTGCGAGAGATAGATATATGATATATCTGTTAAATTTTGTGCCAGAGATTTTATTGTTCCGAAACTGTAATGATATATTCAATATTAAATAGTGTATAACTTATCCCTTATGTATCTCTTCGAATAATAGGAAGTATGAAATTGTAAACAATCTTAATTTAGACTAATTACTTAAAACCTTACACAGAAGGGTTGTCGATTTGGTTAGATGGTTAATCAGTTAGTTCTGTTATGCAGTAGGCTTTTCCAATAGCAAGAATTGGACTAAAATAGGTGAAATGGTAAATTCACGCCATGAATATTACAAAGTTCAACCCAAAATAAGCACAACTTATAGCTTATAGTCAGTGCAATTGCAAAATTGAATCAAAGAGTAGTATACCAGATAAGTGGCGTTTTTTCTCAAACTTTGAAAAAAATAACAAATATTCTCTTTAATTTACTATTCGAATAGAATTGTTTCGAACTATCTAATTTGAAGGAGATAAACCCAATAATATTATATGATTCACATATTGTATCTATATTTTTTTAAAATTAAACCATCAAATTCAGATAATAATTTTAAAAAGATTATAATTCAAAACAAACTCTCAACTCAAAAGCAGGTCAAATTCGAAAAATATATCTCAATAAAACACAACATGTCAAATTTGAAAAAAGGTCACGTTTTTTTTTCCTAGGCACATCCCATTTTAGTTGGAAGCTAAAGGATGGATAAAAATTAGTAATAGAGATTAGGGTTATGTTCGTTTCTAACATTTTTTTTGGATTCAAATACATTCACAAAATTATCACCAACATATTCAGAATTCAAACACAAACACCAATACATTTTACACAATCTCCAACAATTTTTTACTTTTTTATTCAACATAAATTTTCTCACTCTGTATTTTTTCACATAACTTCAATAATGTTTTCTTAAACAATTACATCAAATCATTTCTCTCTCTACTTTACACAAACACCAATAAAACACTATTCAACATAAATATTTACTTCTCAAAAATCCTACATTTTTACACTAACCGAACATCTCCTAGTTACACCCAACAAAGTAATTACTTTACTTGAAACAAACAGAACCTAAATTTGTCAAAAACATCAAAAATTATAATTACAATGTCTTATGATCGGTTCCCATACAAAGCAGTTAATGATAATTACATAGAAATATATTAGAAAAAAACATCTATTAAAAGCTTTAGCCGTACTAGCCAAATCTATTCCAAATCTGCCACGCGTACCCAATCTTATAACCCATCGCTATAACAATACCACCAACGCACTCTTCATCTCTCTCTCGCCTCTCGCCTTTCTTCTAGGGTTAGGTTCAGACCCAGTGTCGCAAAATGATGCAACCCGCCCCGACAGGCCTGGCTCCTCCAACAATGTCCCAGCAAACCCAGCAATATCCGCCGCAACAACAACAATCGCCGTATATGATGATGGCGCCACCGGCAGCCGCTCAGGCGCCACCCCAGATGTGGGCCCCACAGCAAGTCCAGCCCCTGCCCCAACAGTCCTATCCTCCGGCCCAGCCCACCAGCGCCGATGAGGTCCGCACTCTCTGGATCGGGGACCTGCAGTACTGGATGGATGAGAACTATCTCTTCACTTGTTTTGCTCAGGCCGGAGAGGTACGGGCTACAACCTTCCACCCTTAAAATCAGCTTCTTCACTTTTTTGTTGGTTTGGTTAGCTATTCAATTTTTGTTTTCTGGCTTGTAAGATCCGTGTTTGCATTACCTCCTGGCTACTACTGTTTACGTCTGTGGTTTATGTGTTTGATTTATTGTGTAAACGACCTTCTGTAAATACTGTTACAATTTAATTTGCTTCTAGTGCTTGCGTTTCAGCGGGCAATACAAGTGTACAAACTTTGGAGAAATTAGTATCCAAGCATCAGGAGCTCTGTATCATTTTTGGTGAAATCCTAACTGCAAGACTGTAATTCACGAATACAAAAGTGGAAAGTGTGTGGGGATTTGTAGGTTTTTCTTTTGTTTCTGTTACCTATGGAATGTGTTTGTGCTTGCAGGTTATTTCGGTGAAAGTTATCCGTAATAAGCAGACTGGTCAGTCAGAGGGCTATGGCTTTATTGAGTTTGCAAGCCGTGCTGGAGCGGAGAGAGTACTTCAAACATATAATGGCACCATAATGCCAAATGGTGGGCAGAACTTCAGACTTAACTGGGCAACTTTTAGTTCGGGCGACAGGCGTTCTGATGATACTCCGGATTTCACTATATTTGTGGGGGATTTGGCTCCTGATGTCACAGACTACATGTTACAAGAGACCTTCAGGGGCCGTTATCCTTCAATTAAGGGTGCAAAGGTTGTGATTGATAGGCTTACTGGTCGGACAAAGGGTTATGGGTTTGTCAGGTTTGGAGATGAAGGTGAGCAACTGCGTGCTATGACAGAGATGAATGGAGTTCTTTGTTCTTCAAGGCCCATGCGAATAGGCCCGGCTACAAACAAAAATACTACGGCAAGTCAGCAACCAAAAGGTATATTGAATATGCATTGTAGTTTTCTCCTTGTTTATTTCTTATTCTGGTGGCTTTAGGTATCTGCTTCGTGTGAAATCTTAGGTTCTAGTGTTAAGAGTAAATCGTGGTCAGTTTAATTTGATTCCGACACTTCAAGCTTGTGTTCTTTCTTTGTTTCAAAATGACCATGTTCAGTTTGTATCTCAACCATATATGGTGAGACTCATTTTTTAATTATTGATTTTTCTGCTGTATGCTAAACATTTTGGTTTAGTTCGCTTCCTCTCAGTTTTGCACTTGAAGATATGCAGCACTTTCAAAAGTCATTTCCTTCCTGTACGCTCCTTTTAGATTTGGGCACAGCAAATGCTATTAAAATCTTAAAAACTCATAGAACTCCTGTTGTCTCAAAGCAGGGTGTCAAGAGGCTCTGTCATCTAGGGGCCTGGAACTGATTTCAGCTGAAATGGTTACCCCTATAGTGCATGGCCTCGCCTAGGTCAGTTTCCCAGTTATGTCTTGCCCTTTACTTTTATGTGGCATTTTTAATGCTACATTTTCAGATTCAAGTTTCAGTTCATTCTATTGGTTGAGCTTTCCGTCAAGTTACACTGTGACTTCTGGTTACCGAGAGATTTTCCAGTCCAATTTCAGTTTTGGTATTTTGGAGTTTTTCCCCTTTTGTGTGATTTTCTATAAATTTTCAGAAGAATACATCTTTAATGTTCCATACCATATTTCGTAGTGGCATTTTAGTTTTTAGTTAGATCGATTGTTTCCCTTGTTGCCTTGGAGGCTTAGTTGTCGTTTAAATTTCCTGAAACTGCACGTTGCAGCTTGTTACTCGTGTTAATTTTTAGGTTCTGCTGGAACTCCAACCTCCCATTCGTTTCTACATCTTGTTGTTATTCTTTGTATTGGTGTTATTGTCAAAGAGTTACTCGATGTTTATTGTTAAAGTAATGACACCGAGGATTTGTATCCACTCACAATTAACTTGAAGTTTGTTAAATGCTCAGTGTTAAAGTAATGTCAAAGAGTTACTCGATGTTCATTCTTTGTATTGGTGTTTAGTTCGCTTCCTCTCAGTTGTGTGAGCCTATGAATCAGGTGAACATTGTATTCAATTCACTCACAATTAACTTTAAAAGCCATGCACAGGTAATGGTTTATCTTATGCCTTTGCATCACTTGGGGATGGCTCTGGGCATTGGCACCTCCCTATCTGTTGGCTATCCTTAACTAGTTCGTGCTTGTTTTAGATCAACTTATTTTATACCAATGTTTTGCGGGATATCCGTGTGATAATGTGCATGCACAGTCGTTCGCGCATTTGGTCTTCAGCATAACATAACTTAGTAGGCCGTGCACTGAAAATTTCGGATTCGGAAGGGACTAATCCGAATCCGAAATTTTCGGATACCGGTTTTTGGATCCGAAATGCATCAATATTCGGCCCAGTTGGTCAAATCGGATTCAGAGTTGGGCCAAGCCTGATTTGGACCTGTACAATCTGATGCTGTTGGCTCGTTGCAAGCAACAACAAAAAATCCTGGCCTGTACGCTACCCCCTCCGGTCTCCATGTCTGCACCTACAAATGTTTTTATGCTTGCTCTTTCCTTGAGCTTTTACACAGACAACCAGCATATTTAGGGAAATCACAAGTTTGCAAAAATCTCACAGAATCTGCCTGATCATACAATGACAAAAGTTTGCTGATTACAAATATTAAAGGAGATAGGAGACTGAGACTGTCGATGGCTGAGAAGGGAGGAGACGAGGAGACGGTGACAGCGATAGCTGACAGAGGACGGAGGTAGGCGGCAATGGAGGAGTGTCGATGAGGGCCATGACTGTGAGGCTCAACAAAAAGAGCGTCAATGTCTGAGGAGGGAGGAGGTGATAGTTGATAGAGGTAGGCAGCAAACCGGCGGCGATGGCTAAGGGAGGCGGAGAAAAGATTAAGGTTAGGGTTTCTCAAAATTTCAAAGGAGAGGGGGGATCAGTAGACTCGGGGGAATTTGTGAAATCGTGAATGAAGGGGGGGGGGGTAAGTTAAATGAAACACCACCCCCCAAACGGTGTGTTTTTGTTTTAATGAGATAATCGGGTCGGATCAGATGATTTCGAATCTCATACTGGATATCCGACTCCGACCCGAACACATGATTTCTTTAACTATACTATCCGAATCCGGCTGGCTTCGACCTAGACGGGTCAAATCCTGGTCGGCGAGTCGGATCGGGCAAATTCTGCACAGCCCTATAACTTTGTCTCTTTGTCACAAAATTTTTTCCTATTAAAGTCTTGGGCTCTCAGGATTGGTGGAAATCAAGGTTTTACTTTCCGTGAAGTTTGTTAAATGCTTAGTGTCATAATGTTACATGTTACTAGTTAACTTCTGTGCTCTAGAGGTTGCTTTGTGAGGTTCTTTCTAGAGACCGATGGAAGGACTATTAAGCAATAATAGAGAAGTAACCTAGGAGTCCCTATCTATCTGCTCCACTAAAGAGATAAGTGTACGATGTGATCAATAATCGGGGGCTTCCTTGTGTATTAGTCATAGCTTATCAATGCGGTACCCGTCATCCATTTTTTTGATGGAGGATTAAGAAATTAGATTTTTTGGTTTAAACTTAGCGTTGCTGGTTGCAAGATCCACAATTCTGTTTGCATCCCTGTTATTTCATTTGCAGCCAGATGGAGCACCTCAAGAAAATTGAAAGGGGTGGGTGAAAGAACTGTGAATTTAGTAATACAACATTAAGAAACAACCAAGGCTTTTTGATGGGGGAAACTCTTTGCTCTGAAAGACAAATGCCTGTGGCTGTTAGCTTTGAAACTGATACTAAAAGTTGTGTGATGTCTTATTAGTTACTTGATTTGTTTGTATAGTTGATGATGATCTGACTTTTGAATTGAGTGGTTACTTAAACTGAGTATCGTTGATCCCTGCCTTTAAATACCAAGTATGATGGCTGCTGCCAAATTTTGCTACAGTTAATTTTATGGGTAGCCTCATTGCATGTCCTCTTCTGTATACTGTGTCCCAACTCTTCGTCTGATAAATGTGACTGCCATAGAATATATTTTGACGAATGTTCTGCTTCTGCAGTGGCTGATGGTAAGATGTACTATTTGAGACAATTCTTTTTGTTGCTGTTCACCATTAGTGAAGCTTTTATCATAGGGGTAAATTAAAATAGCCATCTTATGAAGCTCTCTTATGATTGTCAAGATGCATTAGATTTAGTTAAGACTCGTTAGCTTTGAATGCAAACTACGCAGCACAGTTTCTGCCTGCATATGTACCTTGCTTGTTGTAATGGTTGGAAGTAGCAGCTTCTAGTGTTGGGGAACCGTTCCTTGAATCATGTTTTACCAAAATGGGCAACTTCTACTTCCCTTTTATTTCACCTTTGTATTTTGTATGCAGCTTCATACCAGAGCTCTCAAGGGACCCAGAACGAGAATGACCCAAATAACACAACTGTGGGTACTTGTATTTACTTCCTACAAGGAGATTTTTTTTTCTAAGCTATTTCCTACAAGGAGATTTACTTCCCATGAAACATGTTTGTGACTTATAACTATTGGGTGCAGATTTTTGTTGGCAATTTGGATGCCAATGTTACTGATGACCATTTGAGACAAGTTTTCAGCCAATATGGGCAATTAGTGCACGTGAAGATACCATCAGGCAAGAGATGTGGGTTTGTGCAGTTTGTTGACAGGCAAGTAAATTTTCCGGATATTTGCAGGGTGACGGTTCTCAATTATACAGCACGTTTACTATCTTTGTTGTGTGTTTATCTGATGCATCAGAAGCTGCGCTGAAGAAGCATTGAGGATATTAAACGGAACTCAGTTGGGTGGACAGAATATTCGGCTTTCTTGGGGCCGAAGTCCTTCAAACAAACAGGTGCTATGTTTTTACCTGTTACTCAGATATTTTCTTTGTAGATATTCCATGGTTGCCCTCTTTTTTTTTTGTACTCATATTCTATGGTTGCTTGAATCTGACTAATATACAGGATATGTCCGCTGCTGTTCAACCTCAGCCAGACCCAAATCAGTGGAGTGGTGGATATTATGGATATCCGTATGGACACGAAAGCTATGGATATGCTCCGGCTCCCCAAGATCCCAACATGTATGGATATCCTTATGGAAATTACCAGCAGCAGGCACCGCAGCAGCAAGCAGGGTATAGCTGAGAAGCTCAGTTTCTTCTGTGGCTACCTTTGTTTTTGTTTTTTTTAATAAATAAACTTATTAAGATACTGTTTGAATCTGCCTAGGAGCTCTCTCTAGCCTTGCCAAGTAAAACCAATTTAGACTCTGTTTTTGGTCTGCCTTATACATATTCATTGGCTAATGTTGTGTTTGTGACGAGTTCCTGCAATTTTCAAATATATATATTTGCTGTGATGTTCGGTGTGTGGTCTGGTGTAAATTCTTCTTCCCATGACATAGATTCTTCTTTGACCGTATTTTTTTGTAAACTCGTAATCCTCAACTTAACCTGGCCGAGGAACAGAGGTATTGGGTTGAAGAGGAAATGGGCTTTTTTAAATTACGAATTATACCAGCTGGCTGCTGTGATGAAGTAATCTCAAATGACCAATTGACTTGGCTTTCTTTGGGGCCATTGAAAAGGTGCTAAAGCTGTCGTCACCGGAGCCGACCAATGCCTAAGCTCGGCCCGACGCTTCAGTTTTTGACGTCTTGGCTCACCAGTCGCCTGTCAGGTAGATCCGTAGGTGTTCTATGTGTGTCGAAATGGTAATGGGTTGATGTAATTCCAACCATCCGAGTCTCTGAAACCGTCGATGTTTAGCACTAGAAGCAACCGTTTCCCATTGCTCTCTCTTCTGTCTGTCCCCCTCGTATTGTGGCATTCGCTCTCTTTCAAATCTTCAACTAAAGGAAGGCGCTCTCGCTCTGTCTGATGAAGTTATTTATAGGGAGGGAAGCGGGGGAGTTTAGGCAGCATGCAAATTGTGTTAACAAATCGTTCTCCATCGTCACGCTCTCCATAGGTCCATTCGACTGCAAAGAAAAAGGTTTTTCTCGGATCTTGGCTAACATTTTGATCTTTGGCTGATTATAAATTTGAGGAAAAGGTGAAAAATAAACCTATTATTCTTGGCCGACTTCCAGCCTGAGGGGTTGAAGAACGGTTGACGTAGTAACTGTAGGAGGGTGGAATCGGCATCAAAGGGGAACTTTGTTACCCAGACCGGTTGAGTGAACAGTGGGAAGCAGTGTATTTTGGTGTCGGGTGGTATACATCCCTACCTTGGAATGCCATAGCCTCGAAGTTAAGATTGTGGCTCAAATCAGGAAAGGTGCGAACGGTACAGGCAGCCAAAGTGGAGGAAGGATGGTGCAAATGACAAACTAGAAAACCGGTGTAGATTAGGAGATTTCTGAGTAGGTCAACATTTTTTCAAATTTATTGGAGGCCGAAGAAAAAACTCATATTCGGTAGCAAATACAACCCCCCGCCCCCTCCCCCACATACCAAAAAAAAAGAAAAGAAAAGAAAAGAAGCTTAGTGCGTTTGCACCAAAAATTTCACAAAATATTTCACCAACTCACAATAAAATACTACAATATAATCTCTCTCCTATAAAAAAAATATAAAAAAATTACCTCTCTTCACTTTTTCACTAAACCCAATACCAACACTCCAAAGAAAGAAAACAAAGAAAAAAGAGATACTTCACCATTAATGGAGGCGAATAATAAAAGGAGCAAGCAACCTAAATCCTGAAAACAGGGCATCACAAGTACCTGAACGCTCCTTAACAACCTTTATCCACGAACGATACGTCGAGGCCTAAGATAGTGCTAATAGTGCTCAAGGGACACGTTTGCATAATATTCCTTTGCTGGCCATGGTTCGTCTCGAGTGATTAACAAAAATGAGTGATGTGATTTTCCTTCTGTCATTCAGGCCTCTAAAGGTTCTCAGGTCCAGTGGTACATACCAGGGTTTTGATAAATGTCCGCAAGACTTTACTATGGTACTATCGTCACTATCATCGCCACCACTAAGAAGCTGCGATGATGAGTGCCTCAATCGCATCTTTGGACAATCCATTAGCCACCAACACTTGTATCCAGACACAGCCATCTCCACCAAAAAATGTCACTCATCAGTCATCACCATTGACCATTGTTACCAGCCAATAACTTCAACCCACACTCACCTAACCCACAATATTAGCTCAGTTGCTCGGTTTGTCAGCATCAGCACCATGCTTCTATTATTTGTGACGACAATACAATGTCACAAGCTTACACCACTGTTACAGTGGTTGGCATGGCATGATCAACATTGTCATTGCCATTGCTATCACCAGTCACAAAATTCATGAGACATCTTTGCAGAGTTTCAAAGTGATTTTGAAGACACTGAATTAAAAGGCTTTGCATGAAAAACTTACACAACATGAAATGCTGTTTGTATAAGTTAATTGGCAACTAAATTTTGACAATGGAAAAATTCCAATAATAGAAATCTTACATTTTAAAACCTTCTTCAATCTGGTTTCTTCAAGTTCAAGCAGTTATCTGTCGCTTGACTGAACAATTCCTGAACCTGTTTTAATTCCTTCTCTGCTACCACCAAAACAATGAGATTCTTAGATAGCTCAATACTAAATGAACTTCCATTTGACAAGATTAACAACAGATAAGCAAAAGAAGAATTGGATTGGCTTAGGCATGATGGTCCATGACCCTCTTAAAATAAAAATTTCGTCATTTAAACAGATTATTTAGTACATAGGAATTGTTTACAAATTGAAAGAAAGCTTGTTTCTCACAAGCTACAAAAGAGGCTTATCAGCAGGCAGACTATATGAGATACATAAAAAAATGGATCATTTTGCTGAGAACCCATCCAGGCATGCTTTTGCACACCCACAAACAAACACATGCACAGGTGAGAAGAAGATCGCGCAAAACAAGAGAGAGCAAGCAGGGTTTTCATAATGCATTATATCCTCTCTAGTACTGAAAGTCACCTTTGGTTAGAACGTTTGAAATTAAACGAGCTAGCAAGAGGGGTTTCGTTTCTCCTCCGTCATGCTTTTTTGAAGGTTGCTTTGCATTTCACTCTCGAAAGGAGGAACATACATAGATATAATGAAAAACTTGAACAGAAAAAGTGGATACACACCTGCAGCTTCGAGTTGCTTCTGAAGTTCTTCTCCTACAACATCATTTTCAGCCTGCATGGTCAAATTCATATCAGAGATCCCCAAGAGAATACGCAGAAAATGTTTAGAATCTTGAATGCAAGAGCTGTCAGTCATTCGACCATACCTGCAGTTCCGCAATCCTTTTGAGTTGTGCTTCTTCACCTCCGTCAGACAACGGCAGTGCAGCAACCAGTGCATCAAACTACGAAAGGAAGAAGTGTTAGCATTCATAGGAACTTGAACAAAGGATCAAATAGATTGATAAACGAGATGGCATTATGGTCAGATCCTAGTCAGATAGACAGAATGCAGGGTAAAGGAGCCTAGAGAACCTAAATTTCTGTGCTGCAAACTTCCACATCTGCAAACTTCATTCTTTTGTTATTGATCTAAGTTTCATTCGAGATCCTACAACGTTCAACATAATTCATCGCAAAATGTTTCCTAATTTTCCGTAATCGCTTGCTCTATAGTCCCGCGCAGATGAATAGGGGAGTGGCAGAATCTGAACCACTTAAATTTTCTTAGAAACGATATTAATCAGCAGTTATAAGCTTGGAAGCGTCATACTTCCAATCACAGATGCAAGTACCGAAAAACTAAAACATTTGGTAACTTTAAATACGAAATCGATGAATTGATTTTCTTTAAAATCAAGAATCATAATAATACGTGGTGCTGTGTACCTGTTTAGCGGCCTTGACAAGGGCGGCACTGAGGAGCTTTGGTTGTTCGGAGAAGTTGGTGGCGGCGTCCTCCGTGGGAATAGGAGGTGGCTCCGGGTAGTTGGGAGAGAGTCGGACAGGAGGAGCGTCCCTCTGTAGTGTACCGAAGGTGTTGAAGGCTACCGCTGCGATTGTATTCACTTGGTCTTGTAGTTGAGATATTATATCCATCTTCTTCCAGACACCTTACCCACTACCGACAAACTCAGTCGGCGTTCCGAGTTCTGGAAGACGATGGAGCTCAGGGGGGGATTTACCTTGCCAGTGGAACGTCGTCGTAGGAATGAATTCGAGAGAGCTTAATCCATAGATAGTTGGGCCTAAGACGAACAAAGGACGAACAAAGGGACGTACATGGGCCATTCATTACGTGAAAGTCTCCCTTCACGGCCCAATTTCTCTTAAGGTAGGGCGGGTAATTCTTGATATTCAAAACCCGAACCCCCTAACATAAAAAACAAAGGCTGAAAGAATGAAGAAAATGGAGAGGAAAAAGTTCGTAATTGAAATGTCAGATATTGCTCGAAAGAGTCAATTGGTGCAATTAGCAAATAGTTTCATTTGGTAAAGCAACAGCAAAGAAGAAGAAGAAAAAGAGAAAAACAACACTAAAAGAGGAAAGAAGAATTTAGAAATGCTTTCATGGTATATTTCGGGCAATATCATTACCAGCTGGTCTGGAACAAAACCCAACCATAGGGTGGAGTTTCTGAATACAACTGTAAGTAAGAGATATAGTTGTCTCAACTATAGGCTTCTACCCCGACAAGCTATTACCAGCAAAAACGACAAATTTAAGCACGGATCTCTTCCCAATATGTTGAAACAATTACAACTTGGACATCAATTTCTGGAGTGCAAAATTAGAACAACAAAACCATCAAAAAATCTGTCGCTACTGATCTTCTAAACAAGTGTCAAGTAAATATCTTAATCAACGCAGGGATTGGGGAACTACTGCCTACATATCTCAAGCCTTGATGCTATCTTCGAGCCTTCTGTCCTGTGCTAAACTTCATGGATTATTCTCAGGTCCTACTGGGGGAATCCAATTCTTGTGTAGGTGTAAGGTCATCTTTGATAGCATTTTCTGTATTGCCCGAGGTTTCAGAACTACAGATCTGGGGTTCAGGAATTCCTGTAAGAACAGATTCTTCAGGCGCAGGCTTGGACTCTGGGGGAATAATTTCTCCCTCAGGAAGAATGGCAGGTTGGCTATCCTGCGGTAGAGTGTGTGACAGCAATTTGGTAGCGTTAGCGGGATCAGTAGCAGGCCTTCCATTTGAGAGGGACAAGTCAGTTCCACTTGAAGTCTCGGTTGCAAGCTCTGACTGCATATCTTGTGCTGTATCTTTCTTTGAAGAAGCCTGATCTCCCATCAATACATCCATGGGCGCATTGACCTGTTCTGAAGATGGGAGTTTGGGTTCAGCAAATACAGAACTTTGCTTAAGTTCAAGATTTGGGCTCTCCACTTCATCATTCTGCTTATGGTCAAGACTTACAGCCTCACGTTCAATTTGAGACTCTTCAGGAACGATTTCAACACCTGGAACAATGTCAATAACTTGTTCGGAACACAATTCTGCTTTTGGTTCTTTAGCTGTCTCCACATCGACATTATGCCCTTTTATCAATGCGGAAGCTTCACTTTCCTGCAGAACCTCATCATGTTCAACAACCTTATCATGATCCGGCTGTGCCAAAATAGAGGCAGATAGGCTCTCAACTACAGGCTCCAGAGTTTGCTGTGGCACTTCATTTCCCCCCAAGGAAAGACCTGCATCATTCTTGGGCAAGACGACAGCCAGAGGTGCCACAACAGAGGCAGACTGGTTCTCAGGTGCATTTGGGATTGCAGTCTGAGTCTTAGACGAAGGAAGTTGCTCTGAAAGTTCAGGTGCATGGGTCTTGAGCTCAGTAGGTTGCTCACTACTCTGTTCTGATGGTAAAACAGAATTATGAAGCTGGGTCTGTGCGTTGAGTATTGGGATTGGGATCTCTTTTCTGTTATGCATCTTAACATGTGGAGCAACATCATTTGCTGGGGTAATTGGAGTGAACCGCTCTGGAAGAAATACCACACCCCTCAAATGAGTGTCCGTATCGCCTACCTTAACATTAAGAAGATATCCTGCATCAAAAGAACCTTCAATGACACCAGTAACCACCTGACCCACCATGTCACTGTTTGCATCACCACTTGTATCTGCACTTTCTTTATTTTTCCTCGTGCTGTCAGATGGAGGCATTGCAGTTTTCTTTTTCCCCAGAAACAAATTTTCATCCTTACGTGGTCGTCCACGTTTCCGTTTCACAGGGACATCTGCAGGAGATAAGGAACTTGTCTTTTGACTCTGTTGGTTCATCTTGCACAACTAGATGCAAATGGCAGTTTTACACTGGTCCTAGAAGTTTTCCCTGCAAACAACAAAGGAAAACCGATCATATATTGAATTGGGAAAATATTGGTCAATGATAAAAAAAAATACATAGGTTTACTCAGAAGAAACCACATAATTCTAAGCAGCACTGTATGTGAGTGCATATGTTGCAATAAAGTGGCTTTTCCTTCAGTGGTAAAAAATCTTCCATCTTCATATGGTGTCAAACGAAAACTGAGTTGACATTCACAGTTTGAGGGAGTAAACCCTCCAAGATATACACATTTTTCTCTCTTACTTGACAACATCAGCTTCCCATGTCCTTCACTTACAGTCAGGGATTGAAAAAAATGCTGTCAACCAATCATCCTATTAGTAGAGTTTTAGACCATCCTTTTTACCCTGAAGCATCCAGGCCCTTCTGCTATGGCGATTTGGTGGACTCAACACCAAAAAGAACCATAATGAAAACACTTGCATAAGAATGAGATCAATAAAACTAAAAGCTTATTAGCCAAGTAAATATAGATGATGTTTGGTGACAATAAATTTTCACCTTTTTAAAAAAATATTTCAAAAGTAAATTTCTTTAAAACCAAACAACAAAATATCAAAATTTCACACAAATTCCAACACCTTTTCACACCAACTTTAATACTTTTTCATAAAAAAAAACTACATCAAATCTTCTCTCTCCTTACTTTTTAACAAACTCCAATAGAAATCATTTTACAATCAAACGTTCTTAAACTTTTTCACCAACTTTTTATAAACCCCCATATAAGTCAAACTCTTAAAATTTCTCTTAGAAACTCAAAATTCTTAAAAATTTTGCTTGCCAAACATCACCTTATGCCATATGTGGGGAGTTGGGAAGAAAAGAAAAGGTATGAAGCAAATTACTGTCATAACTATTGTACCATCCAATGCCAAATCTCATTTACTGAAATCCACATGACTAGGTTAGTTCCTTCTACTTAAATACAACATGAAAAGCATGTGGAAACCGGCCCAAGCTATGAAACCCTAACTTAGCTTAACCTGCCTAATCTTTGCCCCAAGCCCTGAAGCAAGAGCTCAACTCATCATTAGTTAACCCAGCAAAATGGATCAAAGCAGGAACTAATTTCAAAATCATGAAAAGGATTGAGGTTACAGAACTGAGTTTGCCAGAAAAACTAAATCAAGAACTTTCTAACATCGGTATGCTTTATTCTAGACCTCTAGATATCATATACTAAAGTTGAAATACAACAATACCTCGAAATTTTCAAAGACCAGTTGATAATTATCTTGATCCAATCACAAAATACTATATCTCTGCCAATTCAATCTTATAACAGAATAATCTTACTCTGTTTATACGAAATCACTTTGGGTAATTAAGCTCTATCACAAGTGGAAACATATAAACAAAAGAAATCTCTGATATTGACCCAATCAATTTAATGGGAGTGGTGCTGCAAAAGATTTTCATAAACCAAGTTGGGGAAGTCCAGACTTCTCGAAGATCTCCGAAGTTTCCCAAGGTCATCAACTACAAGAGTTTTTATTTTCATGACTAACGTCAACATCCTCATGAAGTTAAGTTATCCTCAACCAACAAGAGTTTTTATTTTTTTTCGATATGAAGTTAAGTTGATGAAAAAAAAATCATTCGTCGGGAAGACAGAGAATTTCATACAATAACAGCGAAGGCAAAATTCAGCAAGAAAACAAGTTTCCTACAAACAAAGTTAAAATTTTTTATAAAACAGAAGACAGAATATTAACGAGAACAACCTAGGGAGGAACAGAGGGCATAGGTTAGGCTCCAAGTTACCTTGGTCGATGTCTGAAATAAATCCAACCCAGAAGGCAGAAAAAGACACCCACGAAAAATATACCATCATAAAGAGAAATGGTAAAACGTAACTCTCACGATCCAAAAAGAAGTGAATAGTTTCAGAAGTTTGACATACTAGAATTCCATCCTAATGCCTACAATCCCATATGTTTCCCTGCATTAACGGTTTCGGTCAATCTAACCAACTGCTAAAGATCTCAGCTCACTAACGAACTACCCACATGGAAAAAAGACCAACCTTCGTCCCACTCATGGAGCGAAACCCTAAATTACTTACTGACCCAATAAACTATTATTTTCACTTTTTGCATCGACAATGACATAAGATTCAAACAATTAGAAAACGGCAAATAGATTATTGTGAAATACACAACGCAGTTTGAAATACTCACGTACGAATTGCAAGGTCACCAATGAATTGAGAAGCCAAAAGGGTTTTCGAGGAGCCAACAATAAATCCAATATCTGCGCTTTTATGACCTGTACTGCGTGGTTTATTTTTCTGGAATTATTTCTTTAGGTTTCAGTTGTTAGTTTTCTAACAGACCGTAACGGAACAGACTAGGGAATTGTCGCTGGCTTCATGTCCGTTTCTCCTCCGTAACGTCGCGATAATTTAAGAGTGTCGGATCGGGTACAGAAAGAGCGATGCTGGCTTCGCCACCTTTACGATTTGAAGACAAAAAATGGGTCTCTGGCCCATCAAATTCATGTTGATGTAGTTGTAGATGGGCTGAACTTAAAACTTATCAGACCCAATCTCAATCGATAAATCAGCGATCAATCTTATGGGCTAAAATATATGGCCTTAAAGGCTTAAATCATGACTTTGACTTTAGGTCGGGCTAGATGAGATGCACTTAAACTTGTGTTTTAGACTTTTAGCTATAAGTTTAATTAATACCGACATAACATTAACCCGAATTAAAAATCTTTGTCGTAAAGTGTTAATGTGAAGGATTTTGATCGATCCTCTATGGTGTACAAATAGGGAACGAGCAAGAGAAAGAGATGAGAAATGGACTCTTGCCTTGACCTTTCCCTGTGTAGGGCTGGGCAAATTGGGACCCGACTTTGAATCCGAAGTAATCGGGGCAAAAAGTTCTGCAACCCAATGCCCCACAGGCCTCATTAAATGAGGAGGAGACTTGTGAGAAGTTAATTTTATGAGATTCAATCTAGATCGTGAGTTTAAATGTGTGTTAGACCCGTATGGTCTGAACTAAATCCAAACCCCAAACCCAATGCCTAATGGGGATCGGGGCCTTGCGGTAGGGATTTACGTACACAATTTTTTGCACAGCCCTAATCGTGCACTACAACAGTTTTGACTTTCAGTGGTGAAAAATGTTCGTTGCAGTAGGACTTTCGTCGCTAAAAATTGCTATCGTCGCGGAAAGGTGACTTTGAGCGACGAAATCGGTTTCACCATTGAAGATTTCGTCGCTGAAAGTCAAATCTGTTGTAGTGGTGGTTGGTCCTCGTACCTTTCCATATGTTATGATTCAGGCATGCAACTCATGCTTGGTTACGAAGATCGATGGCGATGTTGGGTGAAAATTGACAGTCGACGAGATGCTTATACATCAGGAAGAGGGGTGGATAATGCCAATCGCAAGTACCCAAACGTTGAAGGAAAATTGCTGACGTCGACTTGCTTAAGACGGCGACGTATCCACAAAATTACGGGTGTTTAGGTGCAGAAATTAAGCTACGGACAGCAAGACATATATATATATATATATATATATATATATATCCATGCATGGGTTAATTGCATTAACCAAACCATTTCTGGTGTACGGTTGATATATAAAATAATCAGCATATACCGAAATGTTGCATGTTCTAGCTACTAGTGTACTGTATAAGACTTGAGAAATTGGAAGCTTTTGGACGTTCTACGCACTTTCATTGATCGTCTGCCGGAGTACTCCCCCAACTGATGCTAAACGGTGCACGTAACAGCCTCTGCGCGCACCCCCCGATATTACTCTCAAATTAATTAGTTGACTGCAGTGAGCTGGTGACGGTTTATTCATTAGGGTCAGACAATCTTAGTCTCAGTACATTAACATTAATACATATAGGTTATTATAGGCTTAATTAATAACAGGAATAGTATTAAGCTGCGCCTTTCATTAATTCTCTCTCGATCTCTTAACTGTTGTGAGGAAAGACGAACCGGCCATATTCTTTATATATATATATATATAATGCGATGTACCGCGCCAATGCACGCAACTCCTATAGTCATAAAAAGTCAAAAGCGTCATCTTTTCCAATATAAAAATCTTGGTGATAATATTAACTACAAAGCTGTGATGCCATCTTCGCCTTTGTTTGGGAGTTGGGACAGTGAAAATCATCGAAAGCGGAAAGTGGTTTTCGTCCTGTATCTTTCAATATTCTTCTTTCTTAAGAAAACTTGAAACTTGTGACCCAACTCTAGTGAAGAATTGCTTCATCCATGCGTTAGATTTACCCACTTTTCCGTGCGATGAGTTGTATTAATTCACTGACGAATACAAAGCTGTGGTAGTTTTGAAAACTCGCGCGCCAAAGATGGGGGATCATGATGGGATACTTCGGGAAAAAATGTGCCTTCTATTAAATAATATATTAGGCTCGGAATACTATATACCAATTATAAGGCCGAGACCCCATAGCCGTCGGTGAGTTGACTCTTGGGGAAAGTCACTGCCCAACCACCTGATGGCCAACATGCATGTATCGGGTTGCCTTGGCTATGTTCCCTTGCTTTCTTTATACAATTATACACTTATGTTTCTCTTAGTTTCTCTTACTTTATTTGTTTGTTTCATAAGATATACGAATTATCATTCATGCCGGTGGAAACTTTTTGTCTGTCTTATTTATGGCAGGCGTCATGCTCACCTTTTGACTTTGGCGGAGCTCTCCAGAACAGCAGTGACCATGCCCCATGGCCAGCCCAACAAAATCAGAAAGAAATATGTCCTCTGGTTTCATATGAGTTTATGACATAGTTTTACTTGGGTTGTATGTTTCTGGAACATGTACAACTGCTTTATAATTCACTATTAAATAAGATGAAAACTGGGATTATTCAATAATGTCATATTCTAGGGTTATCTTCTAGGACTAAATTAGTTATTATGGTCGACACCCAGTTCCTTTATCATTGATCTAAATAAATTAAGCAGAATCTTTAGTAGCAATCCAGTAGATATGGTCAATCACATGCATGGTTTACATAATAACCCTGGTTTAACCGACAGCTTAATTCTCTATATTTTTTCCTGGCAAGCTCTGATCCTGTCATTTCAGAACGGATCGAGGCTGTGGACTCTCACCTTTTATATTTAAATGTTAAAAAGTCGTCAAGAAGGTCCTGTAGAAATATATTAAAACCTCAATATAATGAGGTCGCTTGCTAATTTTAGATACTATGTGTAGTTCATGCAAGGCTTGAACTTGGGGCGCTACGTCTGCGGTTGGCTGTCTTTATTTTATTGAGAGCGATGGATTTTTAATGGCAATCCTGCCCCACAGAGTAGGTTTAGTTTTACAGCATGATGTAAGGCCAGCTAAGAGCTTGTTTTCTCCATTATTTTTCAACCAAACATTGGTGCACATGCCCCCGCTTCATCACCATATGTAACTCCTCCTCCAATCTATGACGTCCCACATGACTCCATTACCATCTCTTGATCCATATCCTCTATAAATATATAGATATATCTTCAATACATTTCAGCGATCACACTACTGCATCGCCCTCTTTAATTGAAATTTGACTCCCTCTCACTCACAGGAGGCAGATATCTATGGAAATGGCTCTTCTGAGGGGACACTACGCTTACTCGACGCTCGACAATGAAGATCTGGAGGAGAACAAACATCGGCAAACACAGTTCTTGATCAATAAAGTACTCTTGCAAGCCGATACTCGAAGACGGCCATCATTTTTGCGAATCAGGGTTTGTAAGTTGAAGGTTAAGATTGGGAAGAGACTAAAGAAGCTGAGGAAGAGCATGGTGTTTTGTATTTCTGCGGCTAGAGGTGGTGGTGTTTATAAACAAGTAATGGGTCATATGAAAACATGGAAGCGCCTGTTTTACCGAGGCGATAGTACCAATATCGCTCGCCTGCCTTCTGTGTTCACTTGAAGCTTTTTTCTTATATATGATGCAGTACTTTGTCAGGATTGTATGTACTGGCATCTGGTACTGCTTGCTACTGTTTCATGCGTTAGCGTGGATTGTTCTGCTTTATATGATTTTGCTTGAAAGCTTGAGCTAAATCCTACACCTTTTGAAGTTGAATTTGACCGTTCTTCCCCCTTCCTCCAAACATATGCACACAGAGGGACACCAATTAGCCTGGGAATACCTTTTTTTGGGCTTTATTTTATCTAATTTTTGAGCTGCTTAAAGCTTTAATCAGCACTTGAGTAATCAAACAGATAGGCTATGAGTACCTGAAATGCTCAACATATAATTTTCAATTACATGTCCTCGATCGATCTTTTTTACGCTTTGGCTGTTTTAGATAGAAGTTCTAATTCCAGTTTCAAAGTACTTTTAAAAATTATCTTCCACAATATTGTAGCTCCAAGGGGCATATATACTATGGACCGAATCCCGCTCCTATATATTATATCAATCCTGAAGAATTAATTGGTCAATGGAATGAAATCCTAAACAAACGGAAATTAGAACTTAGAAGAATTAATTAAGCTCCTTTGACCAATTAGATGTCATATATATGAAACCATCGTCGAGGTTATATGTACGTAAATGGTCCGACAAGTAATATACAGTGGCGGAGCCATGATTAAAATCCAAGGGTAGCGAACTTTAAAGGCAAAATGATAATTTTTTCCCTTCGTAATGCAAAAAATTGTCTGAGTTACAATGTCGAAAATTAAGGACTAAAAGCATTAAAAATATTGGAATACATTTACCGTACTATATACTGCGACTGAGAGGTGACAATTGAATCCTACGATTTTGCATCTTCTGAAAATGTTGCAAAATGACTTCGTTCTCAATAGTTCTAAAAACTTCTTGCTCGATGTACACTATCATGTACATTTCTCATCATTCAGTCATTTCTCATCATATTTCGCAAATAACTCTTAATGATCTTCATTGCAGAAAACACCATTTCAACGGATCACAACTCAAAAATCAAATCCAAACCCAATCTAATCCAACTTAGATATTCACAATGGATCATAACTCAAAAATCCAATCCAATCCAAACACAGTCTAATTACATTGAAAAGGATAGTACATAGACTCAATCATGTTCGAGTACATCTCAATTCTCAGCCATATTCACATATTCACAGAATCGCAATGACATTACAATCAAATCCAATCTAATTACATTGCATTCAATTTCAAAATCCAAATCCAAACTCAATCTAATTACATTGCATTCAATTGGCATTACAATCAAATTAATTGAAAACGATGGCACCACAAAAATCCCCAATTTCACAAAATGTCAAAATCCCTAATTTCGAAATATTTGCAGTGCATAAAAATTAAAATTGTTTACCTGTGAGGCTGTGATTCTATGAAAGAGAGAGAGGTGAGAAAAATTGAATTTAAAAAATGAGAAACCAGCGGTTATACCTGGTGGTTGGTGCGGCGGTAGGGCAACTGAGCTGTGGGCAGTGACCAATGGGCAACGGGAAACGGCGGCTCACGGGCTCACGGCTGAGAGTGAGAAGTGAGAAGCTGTGAGAGAGAGGGAGAGACAAATTCGAAGAGAAGAGAATTTTTTTCAAAACAGGGTGAAACAATGCGTTTTACCAAGTTGTAATTTTTTTAGCAGAGGGTGAAACAACATTGTTTCACTCTCTGCTTATTAAAAAAATGGGTCTGGGCCTAATGGGAATCGAGCTCAGGCGCAGACTCAAAATTATGGATTTTGGGGCCACTGAGCTCTAGTTGGCCTAGGCCTATGGGTGTCAGGCCGAGGCCAACTTATGAAAAAAAATTAAAACATATGTAATTTTTTTTGGGTGGAGCAATGGGTGGCGGCCTCCCGGATTCGCTACCTCTTGCATACTCCACTGGTAATATATATATATATATATAGTGCAAAAGTTAGTTTCTAGTCAAGGCGATGCATGTTTCCTGTAATTTCTTCTACGTTGAAGGCAAATGATCATTTGATTTTCTCTCTGTGGGTAGGAATACGAACCTCACTTTGTAAATGACAGGTGATCTAACCGTCTAAATTATGAGCTAGACCAAGCCAAGGTAGTCTCGCTGAATCTTTTGTTTTTCCTAGGCAATTGAAGAAATTTTTTTACTCGTTAAATGATAATTCATTGAGTATTCTACCCTTACAGAATTCATTCTATTGAAGCGTAACGTAAAAAGCTCCTTCTCATCTTGCATTTTTTTTGTTTGGAAGTTCCAGAATGTTGTCTGAGGATTTCTAACAAAGGAAAGCCCTCTTATGCCATTTGATTCATTAGAGTTTCGTGCTGCTCGCCACTCCCCGAGGCCAAGGATGGGGTCGAACAGTCATTCCAGGATTTGCAGTCCAATACATTTCCATTATGTTACCTAGCCAAAGCCGCTATAGGATAAACAGAGAGAATCTATTCTGTTTTCTATAGAGAATAGCGGCGGGGCGCCGTGATAGATAAGGGCATGACTTGCTTGCTTAGCTATTTTTTGTTTCTAACCGCTTGCTTTATTTGAACAGGAAAGAGTTTTGCTTGCTCCGTGTTTTTGGTTTTCTAGGGCAGGGCTCTTCTGCTGTTTTTGACTTTTGTTTTGGGGTTAGTACTTCACTCACAGGCTCTGAGTTCCTTGTGGCGCTGCCTCATGCTTGCGCATGCTTGAATGCCAATATGTTACGTTACTAGAATAGATGGTTGGCTGCTACGCTACAGATCTCACTGGAAGGGTCTTTTCCTTTGCTTGCGGAAGCGACCCTGCTTGTTATTCTATCACCCCTCGCCCGACCTTTACTTGATAGGGCTCCTTCACCAGGATCAATAGCCCAACTACACTACTACTATCTGTAAGATAGAAGTAGGGTACAAAACTCCCGCAAGGAAGAATTGAGATCCACTAGCAACGGACCAGGAGATATCGAAACATCCAGAACCATTTGGCTGAGAGTAAGACAATTTGTTTCAAAATCTATATCACGCCAATCAGAATCAGAGGCTAAAGAAGTTGCCTCATCGTTTTTTACATATTCCTACAGATGATCAGTGTGCATTTACTCTTAATGTTGCTATAGTGTTGGATACTCTGTGGTTTTGGAGGAATAAGATCATCCATCAAGAGGCCTCTATTGATCTTTAGAGTATGATCGGAATGATGAGACATAGATTTTTAGAACATTCACAAGCGTGGCGTGTTTCAGCGATATGGAATGGGAAGGTGTGGTGCCCTCCTATTCATGGTCGGTTGAAGTGTAATGTTGATGTGGCTTGTCAAAACGGAATAGTTGTTGCCTTTAGAGACTCGAGAGGCTCTCTCTACCTTTTGTATATAGAGTAAATTCCCTTCACTTCTACACCTTGGTTTCAAAAGAATTAGTCAATGTTACTTTTAAAATTTATTAGAATGTGTATAAGTATCAGTTCTACCTGTTAAAGAGTATAATTCAAATAATAAAATCTTCTTATTCCTATAAGTTTAAGCTTTTGGGATGAATGATAGATTCATATGGTATCAGAGCCAAAGTTTTAAGTTCGAGACTTGACTCCACACTCTACCCAATTTTAATTAAATATTGCACATGTTGAGCCTTCCAATTAAAAGAGAATCTGACCTACACATGAGGGAGAGTGTTAGAGAATATAATTCAAATAATAAAATCTACACTACGCAGTAAGTATCCAATGTGAGATTTGAGCTTATACTTTTCATTTATTATGCATTCTTTTGTCTCATTGTATGTTTGACTCGAGGTGTCACATGTATTAATCTTTTTTTAATAATCATAACAGCTCATCTGATTCATAGAGGTTACTATAAATCGGCATTAAAAATTCCGGTTATGTAAGTTTTCCTGCCATCCTTTTTTTTCATGCCCGTTGATAGAATTGGTCAATTACTGACGTGGTTAGTCCATCTAGAGTCTAGATCAGCCCACATAACACAGTCTTTGATTGGGTTCTTAAGTATGTACAATAGTTTTTGTTACAAATTGCACCTCTGACTCTGAGACACCCCCCAAAAAATATACAATTGATAGTAAAGATTCTGATCCCAGCTTGCTAATTAGCTCGAAACCCACTCCATTCGCTCAAAACCAGCCTATTGCATGCACTACAAGGGGTCGGATTCACGTTAGGCTCTGCCTCTTGTCTCCAGCCTGATCAATAAATTAATTAGTCAACCAGGCATGAAGCATATATATACGTATATCTTTGCACATCTGTACGTTTTCAGGCAATTAATTAGACTAAATATGTTAACCCACGATCAGAATTCTCTGTAAACTATCTTTTACGTTAAGTTTTTAATTTGATCTAGTAGGCACTTTTTGCCAGGCTTGGGCTTAAGCAGTTAAGCTAGAGGTTTGACTGTTTATGACATCGACATCAAGATTTATCCTCTGCTGAAGGTTTAGTCAAAGAAGCAGTACTGTTACATACTAGAAATTAAAGACAAACAAATCAGTAGTAACTAAGCCCCGAAGGGTTGTAGCTTAATCAACCTGTGGTAGGAAGCTAGTCATCAAATATATGATCACCTTGTGATTTCGAGATTGTGACTTTGAAACTTGACAAGTTCTACTATAATTTGGGATATAATGTTTATGAAAAAATGACAAGGGATATTATGATTTGAATGATTTTTTATATCTATTATTGTGAGACCCCGAATTTTACAATGTCATTTTATGCTTACGTATTTGCTATTTATATTTAAAGGGCTGTTATTGGTAAATTTTCTTAATACGTAGCAATATATTATACCACAAAGACCTATGTTATTTTGAATTGGGGTTGCTACACTTTCCTTAAGTATTTTTATTATGGTGGTAAAGTCAATATATTCTTAATGACCAAATTTCTTCAAGGTGAATTTCTCCAAGATAATTTCCATAAGACCTGTGATATTCTTCAAGGTAACTTTTTATGGTGATGATGATAGAAGAACTTATGATATTTTTAGCATCCAAGTTGCTGAATATCTCTAAAGTATTTTTCTTATAGCCTACTTTATGATTTTGAAATGTTAATACATGATATTGGGCCTTAGAAATTATAATAAGTTGAGATGAAATTTGGGCCCTAGAAAATTTATATTAAATTGGGCTGTTATTGGGCCTTAGAACTTATGTCATTGGGCTGATAGTGGGCTGATGTCTTTATGGCCAAATGTGATTGGGTAAGTGAGCCTTAAGACTTATGTTGGTGGGCCTTAGCCTTGGGGTTTATGTTATTGGGCCTTAGTTTTAAAACTTCTGTTATTGGGCTGCCATAGTACTTATGTCATTGAGCTAATATTGGGCCTTATAACTTATAAGAATTCGGGTTGTTGTTGGGCTGATATGGGGCCTTAGAACTTATAAGAATTTGAGTTGTTGTTGGGCTGAAATTGGGCCTTAGAAATCATGGTAATTGAGTTGTTAGTGGGCTGCCTTATGGCTTATGATAGTGGGCTGTTATTTGGAAAAAAATAATGGGCTGTTATTGGGCTGCTAGGACTTATATTATTGGGCTCAAGACCTATGGTATTGGGCTGCCATATGTTGTTATTGAGTCTTAAAGATTTATGTTATTGGGCCTTAGCCTTTAGGCTTATGAAATGGACTTAAGACTTGTGATATTGGGCCTTAGACGTTATTGGGCTGCCTTATTGGGCCTTGGACTATCATTTTGTATTAGTTATACTAACCTTCATTAGAGTAATGCATTAATCTTTCATTAAGTCAACTAAGTAATGTTAGAGTAACCAAGTTAGTTGGGATGTAACCAAGTGAACTAAACCAAGGGAACTAAGCCCTTCACGTGAACTTCAAAGGAGGAGGGGGAAGGCCATTCACGTGAAATTCAAATGGAGACAAGGAGACATGAAGTGACATGGCTGCAAAAGTGGCTTTAATGAGAGATTCTCCCCTTTGGCCGAAATTAAGGCCAAATGCATGCTTCCCTTGCCTTGTCTTGCATGCCTAGCTCTCTCTTCCCTCATTTCATTTGTGTCATGTTGGTCGTGTAACTCAAGCAAAGAAAAGGGAGAACCAAGAGAGAAAGAAGGAAACCGAAAGAGGGAGAAAAGAGAAAAAAACTAGAGAGAACCCGAACCAAGGGTTAGATTTAGAGGTTGAACCAAGAGAAACCGTGTAAGGAAGGAAGAAGAAGAAGGAAGAAGAAGAAGGAGAAGAAGAAGAAGTAGAAGGAGGGAAGGCCTTGCAAGAAGAAGAAAGAAAGGAAACAAGAGGAGACAACAAGGTAAATATTCGGTTCTTACAAAACCCTAGTGGCCGAATGCTCTTATTGATTAGATCTTGAGTTCATGTTGTGATCTTTGTTTAGATCTTGAGTTTTATGCTTGATTTTTGTTAGATCTTGAACTTAGAAAACCCTAGGTTGTGTGGTGATGTTAGATCTAGCCATATAAGCATGAGATCTAAGCTGAAATGTTAGAAAAATGCAAGGAAATAAACAATGCATGATAGGTAAGTTTAGATCTAAACTCACACTATACTTGGCCGGTTGTAAGTTGGATTTTTCCTTAGATCTATTGCTGTTGAGGTTTCTAAGTGTTAGATCTAGTTATGGTTGTTGTACATGATGAAGAGATGAGGTTATAAGGCACAATGCATACTAGTTTGGTCTTGAAATGAAAAAGGAAATGCATGTTGCAAAATAGGTTAGTTTCGGCATGAATGGTTGTGATTGATTGTGTTAGTCGAATGAGATATTGTATGAGATCTTGTGATTGTGTTGTGATTTGCAGATCTTAGGTTGTGAATCTAAAAAATGGAGGACGAGATCACAATTGGAGAAGAAATTGTACTCAATGAATACTTGGATTTGTGCTTGGCCGAATGACCTAGTAAAAGGCAACCCTAATGGCAAGTTAATAACAAATGGAATTACACTTACATGTAATGGATGAATGAGGTCATGGCTGAATAGATTAGAGGATAAAAACCTAAGTGCAAAGATAAGACAACATGTATGTAAGAGAGAACAAAGATAAGAAGGCTTAAAGGCTCGGGTTATATGGAGATTGATGACATGTTGAGTGCTATCAATGATTTGCATGGATCTTACAAGACATATGTGGACTTGTGAACCTAAGATATCTTTTGGGTCTAGGTCAGTAAGTATAGGAGTGAGTATTGCCACGGGTTGACCATTGAAGTAAGGACTCAATGTGTTCATTGGTGCTCTTGTGAGCTTGAAAAACTTAGAGATAGAAGAACATGAAAATTAGGTCAAGTCATATAGGTCTCGACAACAATTATATAGCGTGTTTCTTGAGGTTTAATTGAGGAAATTTGATGGTCATTAGTAAGATTGAAAAATGTGGAATAAAAAGAATAAAAAGTAGACATTTTGACATGATATAGGTTGCTATGGAATCGTTGATATGGAATGTTGTTGCTGACTTTCAAAATAGGTCATGGAAAATTAATGTTTTTGATGGAAAACATAAATGTGCTAAGGTTGCATACGAATTGGATATGAGGAAGGTGGAAACAACAACCTTATACGTATCGAAGGACAGTTGTTACAAGTACTTTGGGAATCAAGATTTTGGCCGAATGATCAAACCTAGGTCTTATGTTAAAAATCATCTTACACATAAATAAACTCATGAATGATGTGGTTTAATGGTTCGGGTGGCATTAGTTAGTATGAATAACAGAGTCTAATGGTATCAAAGTTATGAATGGAAGTTGCAAGTAAGATAATTAGGTGCTGGCCGAAACGTATGAGATACAAAACATAAGTTGAATTTGTAAGGATAGAAGAAGCCTTAACTGTATTATAAGAATATAAATAGATCAATCATGCATGGGAAGTGACGAATTAGTAAGTTAGAAACGATTGATCTTAATGCACGAAATGAAGGAAAGTGTTAAACTTGAATCTTAGTATGATTAGCTTGCTGATTAGAGTTCTAAGTAATAATGGAAATAAATTACAATGGAGTTGAGTAATTAGATAATCTAAGCTTTGATCAGTAGCTGAAATTGGAGGAATGAATATGGATTTAAATGATCAAGAGATTTGTAGTATTATGAAGTTAATGTACAATTTCACGTAAAGTTTCAGATATGAACTTTGAAACTAAGATGGTATATGATACGTTCTATGCTTGGTTGGGTGTTGATAACTAAGTATTGAAGCATTGCTTGTAGGCAAAGAGCCAAGTGAGAACCAAGAAGATTTCAAGGAGTACTGTAAGTGAATTCTAACCCGATTTGGAAAACTGGAATGATACACTGCATGTTTTATTGTGCATGACAAAGTATTTTAATACAAGTGACATGTGTTGTGCACAAAGAATGTTTCAAGTACGCATGATGTTTCGAACATGTCATAGCATGATCATTTGCATGAACGCATGAACAACGTTTTGATGCAAATGAAATTACAATGTTTTCAAGTGTGGCATGGCATGTTCATTGCATAGAAACATGAAAGGTTGTTTTATGTGAATGGAAAGAGTATGTATGTTATGAGACTTGATTTGGGGCTTTGGTCGGATCCGTACCAAGTTAAGTGAGGTTCATCATCCATACCGAGGAACGTTGATCGAGAAGGATGAATGGATGGAACCTAGGACGCCCATACCGAAGGACGTTTACGAGAAGGATGAGTTAGTCCTTGAGGTATGTGCAACCACATTGAAGGACAATGAGAATGTGTGAGTCTACAAGGGTCGTGTTTAGCCATCAGGCCTGGGGCAACTACGGGCTAGCTCGACCAACCCCACTGAAGGACAATGAGAAGGTGTGGGCCTCCAAGGGTCGTGTCTAGCCATCAGGCCTGAGACAACTACGGGCTAGCTCGACCAGATGAAATGTCTCCAAGGGTAAGGGAGACGGTTCGGATGGGAACGCACAACCCTGACTTCATGGGGTCAAATGGAGCGAGCCCACAGTAAGATATGAAATGAATTTGAAAAGGCCAAGAGTGACAAGATATGAAATGAATTTGAAAAGGCCAAGAGTGACAAGAGATGAAATGAATTTGAAAAGGCCAAGAGTGGCAAGAGTTGAAATGAATTTGAAAAGGCCCAGAGTGGCAAGAGATTTTAGTGCATGGCATGTGCATCACGGAGCATGCATATGCATCATGGTTTTTATGCACTATCTCACGATTTATAGTTATGCATTTCTTCTCTTGATTCTATAGTGCATCAAAGTAAGTATGTTTTAAAGCTATGATTTATCAAAGTTCATGTTTTAATTGTTGTTCCTTATTGAGTCTTTCGACTCATAGTTTTTAATCGTATCATTCCAGATCCACAAGAAAATCGGGGAGCAGAGGATTATATCACGTAGAAATCCTAGAAGTTCGGGAATTTGAGTCGGAATTTGTGAACTCCGAGTTAGCACTAGTGAGTGCTGGTTTGATTTGAGTGGCAGTATGTTGCCCTATTACGTTTTGTATAAGTTTGCGAACAAGATGCAATGTATAGACTTTTCTGAATTATAATTCGTATACCGAGGGGTTATGTTCATTGAGCTTGTATCTCAGCCAACACGTGGTTCCTGAATGAGTCTTCCGATGTGTATAAAAAAAAATTCCGCTATAAGAGTTAGTATAATTGCTGGAGTGTTCCCGGGGAATGCTCGCGGCTGTCACGGTCCCTGCGGGATGGCGTTCGGGGCGTGACAATTATAATGGAAACAAATTATTTGAGAAATGAGAGAGATTGTTTTATAATTATTTTATTAGGCTATAACTAAAATTTTAGCACACAAACGCACGCTGAACTATGCTTGTATTTAAGTTAAGGAAAATTGACAATATGGTCACTAGGTTTATACCACACTGACGATTTAGTCACTAGGTTTCATTTTTTTACTATATGGTCACTCATTCTATACCCTCGTGATGATTTGGTCCTACCGTCAAACTTTCATCAATCCATTTAACGGAATGACTTGCCACGTCAGCTTTTTAACACATCAGCGTCACATGTTAGCCAGAGTAACATGCCAGCCATAATTCTTAAGCAAAACGATGCGTTTAATCATGTAAATTAAAGGAAAATTGACAATATGGTCACTAGGTTTAGACCACACTGACGATTTAGTCACTATGTTTCATTTTTTTTACATTATGGTCACTGAGTCCATACTCATGTGACGATTTGGTGCTTCCGTCCATATTCCGTCTCCATTTTACGGAATCCAATGTCACGTCAGCCTTAAAAAAATATTTATTATAACCCACTACGATATTGGCGAAGCCATGTGTGGATGTGACAAGAGCTAAAAAAGAAAGAAAAATAATAATATATATTATGATTTCCTTCCACGCAATATATGAATGAGAGGAGATATTCGAATAATTATTCCTTATGGGCATTAGTAGATTCTAAAGATGATCAGTTGTCTCATATCTTATTATCTTTTTCATATCTCGAAACCTAATTAATTTTCTGCTTTAGTGAGTTATGATCTACAGAATAAATTCAACCTCATCATCAGTCATGCTATCTTTGTTGATCCACTTGCAACAACTACCACATGATAATATCACTTCTTTTTAAGCAAGTGAATATAAATTTTCATTGCTTATAAAAAAGAATATAAATTTTCATGAAGTATAAATATATTATTATATTAGGGACAGAACTAATGTCAATAGATTTATAGTATGAGCGTAAATGGAAGGTGAAGTCACTTGTGTTTCCGAGTCAAAATTTTGGTTTATAAAATAATCTTTAAATTTCTATTAAATTATTTTTTTATTACAATAAATATAAAAATTCACTCATCATTTCTTGTAGATGTAGTGACAGAATATGGATGAAAGGACCATATCGTCACACAGGTATAGACTCAGTGACCAAAATGTACAAAAAGTAAACATAGTGACCAAATTATCAATTTCCCTTAAATGACAAAACACAACGTTTTATTTAATGATGATCTGATGTGGTTAATCTGGCTAACGTGACAGAGTATTCCATTAAATAGATTACTAAATCGTCACGAGGGTATGAACTGAGTGACCATATATTAAAAAAATGAAACATAGTTACTAAATCGTCAGCGTAATATAAATGTAGTGATAAAATTGCCAATTTTTATTAAATTAAAGTCAGCAAGACAATGACATCACGAAAAGCGTATATTTTTTTTTTGTTAAGAAAAACAGTCGAGCCACAAAATTACCACTTAATGGCATTTGAGCGCGCGTGCTTGCCTGTCGTGATCCTACGCTGAACAGTTGCTAATCTTTGCAAGGGACTGCAGCTAGTCTCCTCAAATATATATCCGGAAGTTTCTTTCAATTGTTTGAACATTTTAAATGACGTGATTACTACTACTAGGTCGACTTGATCGTCTTCTAGCCAGCGCCAAAAGCTTTAACCGATATTTCTCCATCTTAATGCTTAAATTTAAGTTGAACATTTTGTCGTGTTTGTGTATAAATGATGTAATACATAATTAGCATGGTAATAGGAAAAATAATAAAATACTAATGATAATGAACAGCTATTAGGGTAGATTTTATAGTCAAAGGTGTTTTATGAATTAACTTAAAAAAATTTATTTCGATTTTAATTTTTTTATATGTAATAATTAATGTGTTGCTGAACCTCTTCTCATAAATTGTCAATAGATATCACAAGTTTATCATTATAATATAGAATATATTAAAATTAATATAATTAAATTTCTGTGATGTACTTAATATAATGTTATTTATCCCGTAATCATAAATTAATAAAATTTTAAAAAATGTGTTTTTCTTAATAAAAGTCTAGTGCAAAATATGTAAAACATGTTTGAATTACTGTTGTCGTTAGGGCCTGAGAAAAAATATATAAGTTCCGTCTATAGCACTATTGAAAGGTCCAAACCCAGGTCTGGACAGGACAGGTAAAAGCAAAGTTGCAGTTGCACATATGCCCTGTGCAGTTAGCCCTTGTAAGTTGTATCCTTACATGCTCAATAATCTGGTGGAATAGGATCCAGATTCCAGAATTCTTCGAACTTGGTCCCACCGTCCCACAATAAGTCTCATTCGCCATGTGGATTGTGGAACCCCAGACCGACGGGGTTTGTCTTTTTTTTTTTTTAAGGCTAAATATTTATACAAGTCCACAGGATTTGACATTTTCTCCTATTAGTCCTCAGGGTTCACTTTTCTTTAAAAGTATCTGTGAGGTTTAGACTCACTCTCTTATTTATCCTACCATTAACTTAAGTAACGAACTTACACACGTGATTAACTGAGTACACTTGAAAACAACCAACCGAATGAAACGTACAAATACTACAAAAACTCGTGAGGACTGAGAGTTCCGATGTTTTTAGGGATTTAGATTTTGGATTTCAAGGTTTTTTTTTGAGAATTTTGGCGTGTTCTTTACTCATGACTTTTCATTTAATCTTTTATAATTATTTTTGAACTGAGACTTCATTTCTACGTGTAACTAGTTAGCTAGGTGTGCAATTTCGCATCCGGTGATACTTTGGAAAAGTGAAACTGGAAAAATTGTAAAAACTCAAGGACTTAAGTAGATATTTAGCCCTTTTTTTTTTTTTTTACCAACAGGGTTTGTCCTTTGTTACTAGGAAGGGACTGTTCATTTTCTTCGGGTTTCTCGGAAATCAAACGCGACATTTCAGCTTTCAATACATTTGGTAATCGCACTTTGTTGCTTTCTTTCGGATACTCTAGACTGTTGTTTGAATGAGGTTCGTTGAGTGTCTTTTTAAGCTTGTATCAGTCGCTCCGTAGCCAATTTTCGACAGTTAGTTCTAGACAATGTCCTTGTTTTTTTTTGTCAGAGTAAGATTAGTTAACTGCGTTGTTTTCGGTAGCAGATTTGTAGTTTATTTGCTTAACTTCCCAGTTAATCCAGCGTCTTTATGAAGAAATATAGTTAAATTGAATTAATTTTGGGGCTTCGTCCATGCTCAGAATTTAAGTTTGGTTATTGTTATTATTTCAAGGTGGGTTTCATGGAGTTTGTTGTTCTGATCTCTGAAAGGATAGCGACAATGAGACGATCTTGTTTCCAATTCCGCTTGGGATTTTTGGACTAAAAAATCTGAGGCTTTTGGGTTCTGGTTTGGTAGAAATGAGTGTGGTGGGATTTGACATTGGAAATGAGAACTGCGTTATTGCAGTTGCGAATCAAAGTGGGATTGATGTTTTGTTGAATATGAATCAAAGCGTGAAACTCCAGCAGTGATGTCATTTGGAGTGAAGCAGCGATTCATGGGTTCAGCTGGAGCTGCTTGTGTGACAATGAACCCCATATCAACAATTTCACAAGTCAAGAGGTTAATTGGTCGGAAATTCAAGGAACCAGATGTTCAGAAGGACCTTATGTTGTTACCCTTTGAATCTTTGGAAGGTTCAGATGGTGGCATCTTAATTAGTTTAGAATACTTGGGTGAGATCCAAATGTTCACTCCAGTACAGATTCTGGGAATTTTGTTGTCTCATTTGAAGCGCATAACTGAGAAGAATCTTGAAATGCACATTTCGGATTGCGTGGTTGGTATTCCTTCTTACTTCACGGATTTGCAGAGACGCGATTATTTGAATGCGGCCGCAATTGCTGGTCTGAAGCCACTTAGATTGATGCATGACTGCACTGCTACAGCACTTGGCTATGGCATTTACAAGACCGAATACTCCACTGCAGGTCCAACTTGTGTTGTGTTTGTCGATATTGGCCATTGCGACACACATGTTTGTGTTGCATCATTTGAGAGTGGAGAAATGAAGATAATTTCCCATGCTTTTGACAGGAACTTGGGTGGGAGAGATTTTGATGAGGTTCTTTTCGTTTATTTTGCGGCACAGTTCAAGAAGCAGTATGGTATTGATGTCTATTCAAATGCCAAAGCATCTATCAGGTTGAGGGCATCTTGTGAGAAACTAAAGAAGGTGCTGAGTGCAAATGCAGAGGCACCCCTAAATATAGAGTGCTTGATGGATGAGAAAGATGTTACAGGTTTTATTAAAAGGGAGGAGTTCAAGATATTGTCATTGAACTTGTTGGAGAGAATTAGAGTAACTTGTTGTAAGGTTTTGGGTGACTCTGGTCTGAAAGTGGAGAAGATCCTCTCAGTTGAACTTGTTGGCTCTGGGTCTCGTATACCAGCTATTAGTAGGATGTTAGCTTCTCTATTCAAGAGAGAACCAAGTCGGACCATGAATGCGAGTGAGTGTGTGGCTCGTGGTTGTGCTCTTCAGTGTGCAATACTTAGCCCAATCTTCCGTGTCAGGGAATATGAGGTTTGTCTTTTCTCTGCCCACTAGCACACAGTTTCCTGCGTTTTGTATCCGGTTAGCAAGATTTGTTTTTCTTTCCAAGCAAGATCAGATAATTTCTACTATTACTTATTATTGACTCTTTTTTGTAAAATTGTGTTAATTATGTTTTTAGACATTTGCCTGTTTGTATTTATTCCTAGGGTGGTTCATGTTGTTCTTGGTTAATGGGAATGTGGTTCTTCAAGGTTTGGACCCCCATTTATTGGTTGTTAGCTATCAGCAAATCATGTTGTTATGGTGCCATTTTTTTTAATTTTTTTTATTGTGTCCTTATTTCTTTTTTCAATGAGAAGGGGCATACGCTTCTTTAAATGTCATCACCAAGTGTTGCTCCACCAAAGTGGGTTCATGGGTTCAGAGATATGGGTACAGAACTCCAGTGTGGCATCCTCTGTATGCTTGTTTTCATTTCCTTTAGTGTTCTGGTCATTAAAAAACATGGTAGAAATGTGTCCTATCTGAAACAACTCTTTTGAGTTCTCTTCCAAACACCGCCTGAATATATGGAGAGATGTCTAAACTCTTGCATGCACTTTTATGTGCAACTCTATTTATTATTATGATGTTCACAGATGCTATCATTTGCAGGTTCAAGATGCATTTCCTTTCTCCATAGGATTCTCATCAGATAAAGGTCCAGTTTGCACGTTGTTGAATGGTTCTCTCTTACGAAAACACCATCCTTTTCCAAGTGTTAAGATTCTTAGTTTGCATAGAACTCGTAAGTTCCATATGGAAGCCTACTATGCTGATCCAAGGGAATTCCCTTCTGAAGCGTCATCGAAATTCAGCTTTTTTATGGTATGACCGTCTCTTGAACATGCTTTTTGTAGAAATATGTAATTTGAGATTGGTAGATTATATATTCAATCGACTTCATGCATGCTAGTTACTCACACAATGTCAAGAAGTTCATATTAGGTCCTTTTGGTTGTTCATCAATTTTATTTTTAAGCACTTCTCCTTCTGCCCATTCATTCCCCTTTCCTATGGACTTTTATTTTAATCAGGCACAAAAAAATTTCTTGGTAATGTTTCAACTCCCATTTTCCGTAGCACTGCCAAGAACAGCGGAGGGGATGCATGAGTTGTGCCAGCTAGAATCTTATGCTAAAGTTGTCCCTGTTAACAATGCCCTAATCTGCAACTTAGTGGGTAGATGTGGCACTAGTTATGTTTGAATCATGAGAAAGGTATTTTTTGGTTGATGCCAAGCACTGAAGATAAAGTGTTGTTGAGTCAACCATAGTAGCATCAGTACATTGTTTTATTTACTTGGCCTGCCTCTCCCATTATTTTTCCAGACCAACCACCCTGGATTGGTGCTGTAAGAACTAAGAAACAAATACTTAATGTCTCATACCTGTGTTACGTAGTTGCTGCTCATCCATTCTCTTTATAACTTGAAGTTGCAATAACTGTTACACTCCCCTCTCTGTAATTCATATTCATGTTCTAAAACTGAGAATGCTGTGCAAGTGTAACATTAAATTTGTCTATATTTGTTTAAATCTATAAATCCTATTTTTCTGTGAGGTACTTATTTTTCAATTTCTTTAGTAGGTAAGAAATGTGTTTTATAAAGCCCTCTGCAGTTACCGTTTAGTTTTGTTGGTTGGTTCATTTAGAATTGATTTACAGTTTCCATCTGTCTAGATTGGCCCTTTCCAAGTTTCTCACAAGGAAGCAGCAAAGATAAAAGTTAGAGTGCAGCTAAACATTCATGGGATTGTTACTGTAATATCAGCCTCAGTAAGTGTTATAGACCTATCAACTGGTACACTGAAGCATATTGGGCCTGAGACTTTTTTAAGAGTCATAAGCCTTTTTTACTGAATCAGCTATTAGAAGATGAAACGAATGATCCCCTTACAAGTGGTGATCCTCATTTGACTTCAGCAAAGATGGAGGTGGCACATGATCATGCATCTTCTTCTGTCCCAAATACAGCGGAAGATTGTAATCTGAAGTGGTTGGAACCATCATCCATGTCTCCTGTGAGTTCATCCAGATAACCGCTTATGTGTGTGTTTCTTAGTTCTAGATTGAATTTGCATTATCAGTTAACTGCGCTTCGCATTCTCAGGAACTAAAACCGACGTATGGTTTCTTTCATTAGCAGTTATCCTCACTTTCGAGTGGCTCCTGTCTTGTATAGTGGGCCAGTTTATAACTTATACCTTCTGTTGTATTTAACCGAGGATATTCTTCTTTATTTTTGTGTTCTGTTGGAAGTTAGGCTTAAAATTACTTTTCCTTGTGTAGGCTGATGGAAAGAGGAAAAACAAGGTTGTCAAAGGGCGGGACATTCCTGTTAGTGAGCGTATCTATGGTGGAATGGTGAACGCTGAGCTCTCAGAAGCTGAAAGGAAATAATTTCAGCTGCTGCAGCAAGACTTGAAGATGGAGTATGCCAAGGATAAGAGAAATGCATTGGAGTCTTGTGTCTACGAGATGCGTGATAAGGTATACTATCAAAATTCAGTATTTGAAGAACTGAGTTATCCTGAATCCTCTCAAATCTAAAGACCCATTCTCATGCTAAATCTGCAGAAAATTCGAGTCTAACTACTTCACCTTAGCAGATTCTTCATGGAATATGGATAGAAACTTTTTTGCAGTTAGATAAAGGAGCAGAAACTATGTTAGGCTAGGTGATTGGCACAGGTAGCAGAGTGAGAGGGTATATTGACGTAGGCCTTTGTGTCGAAATTGGGGGAATCATCGGAGAAATTCCTGGACTTTTTCCTTGAGGCTCCCTTCTTATCTCAAGGCTTTCTCATGTTTTAAGCACGAAACTTGGAGCTCTATTACTACTGGTACACGGTTTCTTATTGTCCTTGTTGGTACTCTTTCTATTGCTGCATGCGAACATATCAGTTCCTCTACTACAATTTTAATGGAAGTGAAGATCACTCCATAATTTTCTAGGCAAGATCACTTGCTCTGTGTACTTGTGAAATTATTTCTGTAGTTTATTCGATCCAAAATGAAAAGTCCTGGTTATGACTTTTCACTGCAAATCGACTGAGCATAAAATATCTAGATTATCATTGGTCACCGGAATCCATACACCGCATATTTTAAGATGATTGCTATCATTATTTTGAACTTTTGATGTTATTATTACTAGGAGGGATGGTGCATCACGTTTCCTTTTTCAACATTTTCTCATTGTATAAACGCTGTTAAAGCTTTTGCTGTGGTATATAGCATTTTTCTAGTTGTGAATATTAAGCCAGGTAAACAGGTAAAATTTCCAACTAATTTGATGTGACTTGAACGGTGTCCTTGTCAAATTCCTGTCTTTGTACTATTTTATTGGATTTAATTGTGCCAAACTTTATTATGTCCTAGATATCAAATAAGTACCTGGCCTTTTCCACCGAGTTAGAGAGGGAAAGGATCTTCAACAGTCTTGAACAGATAGAAGAGTGGCTCTATGAGGATGGAGCTCATGAGTCTGGATGTTTATACTGAAAAATTGGATTACCTTACAAAGGTAACAAATGATTTATGATTTTCTGTTGATTTACATGTATTTTTCCTTTTTCCTGAAATGATGCAGCTAACAGAGTTTTGGCATGTGACAGCTCTTTAATCCCATTGAAAGCCGCTATAAAGAGGTAAGAGGCACGGGCCCATGCTAGTAAGGGTCTTTCTCTTTCCATTTGCATTTTGTTTTTGTTCGTACAGTTTATTGCTGTTTTCATGATCTACTCTAAACTGATTGGTTACGTGAATTGTTATTCAGGACATGCAAACATAAAATGAGATCAAATGCTTCTCCCCCTAGTCCAATCGATGCAGATGACTCAGACCAGAGAGACAAACCGGATTGCATTAGCATGGAAGTAGATTGATGTGGATCTATGCAAATAGCACAAAACAACTTGATTGTGTACGCGGATTCATGCTTGATTCGTTTGGGATCTGTTTGCATGTCAACAAAAATGAAAATCTTGCACTTTAGTGGCAGCAGAGCTACTCCTTAGAGGGTGAGCATCTGTTTCGTTTGTTCTCTTGACCAAGACACGGTCCTCATTGATAATAACTTTTTGTTTCTTTTTCTGTAGGGATTTAGTTGTTCAATGTGTAGGACAAGAAAGAATCCCAGATTTACTGCACATAAATAATTTCAATTGCTTCATAATCTGTTGCAAGAAATTTTTATTTTAGAGACCTATTATTTTCCTGCCCACCTGATTCCTTGACTGGTGCAATTTAACATTATCAAGCAAAAGGGAAGTACATTTTCAGACCAAACCAGCAGGACATTCAAAGTGAGCACAGGACCACCCTCATTTGTACCACAATTTTTTGTGTCACCTGTCAGGTAAACGGTAAACCTCAAACATGGAATCATCTGTGTGCTGAACTTCTTTTAACAAAAAAGATTTTTGGTTGCCCTAATTTTCTTTGGAATGTCTTGCAGCGTTTTTCCATAGCTTAACCATATTCTGTATATAGTTTGTTTGGTGTGATGATGAGCTCGTGATTAACCATTAGGATGAATTGGAACTCGTCCAGCGATAAGACTAGGAAGATACGAAGTATAGAACACAAATTACAAAAGAGATTTCTGAACCCAGTTACCACAACCCGAATCCATGCCTGGTCCAAGAACAACGGGCCAGCAAGCTGAATAGCCGTAGATTATTGGCATTGACGGGCAAAATCCTGCCACGTGCAACCCATCAGATGACTTAAGGTGGGCCTGCTGTGACAGTTGAGACCCATCTCGCACCAGCCAGGCAGCGCTACTTCCTTTGCAACCTTTGTGGTCGATGTCATTTCAGCAACCTCATCCGCTCTTCATCAGTGGCTCCTTGTCGTCCCATTTCTCCAACCGGTTCCTAGCCATCTCCACCTGATATTTCAATTCTCAGAGATGCTTTTTCCACCACAAGCGAGAAAAATTACCCCTTTTTTCTTTCATGGGAACTAAATATATCTTTTGGTCTTTATTCTAGAGATCAGTCGGCCGGAAAGCTAACTGATTACTGGTCGACCAAATGAAGGTCAGACGGATTTCAGCCCAGTATATTTATGTTATGCTATATATAGTTACAAAGGGTATAGAAAGTCCCATGTTCATGGGTCTACCCTTACCTGTATAAGTCCTTTTTATCTGTCTTTAGGGTGTGGTCCTCGAGGGCCTCACCGTGATTGGTTGATGGAACTATCAATATGGTTGATTCCCAAGCCGAATACGATGTAGAAAGAATTTCAAGCAATTCGTAGTGGAACTTTACCTCTTTATTCCAGTCCGTGCGAAAAGTAACCCACAGTAAAATGAGGGTCTGCATTACGGTTCCTCCGATCATCCCCGACCATATTCCCTACATGCACGTACGTGTACGTAGTCTAATTAGTGGGCATAAGAGTTATGGGACTAATAAAAGGGGACAGAAAGAAGGGTTTAATTGGTAAACCTTAGCGCCAAGTCCAAACTTGAAGCCGAGAAGACAACCCAAAGGTATTCCAACCACGTAATAGCAGCCCACGTTTACATACGCCACAAATGCTTGCCATCCACATCCAACGGCCACCCCTTCAAGAAGGAAAAGAGAATTCCAATGTTATGAACAGTTTTAAACGACTTTTATGGATCTGCAAATAGCCTTTTGCTCTAATCGAAAGGGCAAGGATCGATCGCCTCCAACGAATACAAGACGAGACCTAAAATGCTCGCTTAAAGCAGTATAGATCAGTATACACAGACAAACAAGACGAGACAGCACAAGACCAGCCACTTCACGTGATGATGTCAGCTGAGGGTACTGCAAATTATTCAACTTCTATGATTCTCTTCCTGTCGAAACAGTACTCATGGGCTGCAACTTCTCTAGGAAAGATATATATTAAGATTCGATTTTGGCATTAAAGGAATTAATTATATATATATTACTTACCGGAGAGGACTGGTTGAACTCCATTGAGAACGAGGGTGACTGCCAAGAACGGACAGAGATCTGAGACCGCCTCAGCAACGGTTTCACCGCTGGTGAAGGCATAGCTTATGACGTGCCGTAGTGCAAGCACAACCACTGCTTCTATTACAGCAATCACGAAAGAAACCAGATTGACTATTATGACTGAGAATGCCGCCGACTTGGGATTACCAGCCCCTAGCTCATTGCTGATCCTCACGCTGTTTTCAATCAAATTAACCCTCATGTGTTCAGGCCTTAATTAGGAATATATAGTTATTGAGGATCAACACGATCGATCCGCATGATGCAAATTAATATCAGTTGGAAACAATGATATTATAGTACTGATTATTTAAATCTGGCCTATTCGTCTCTAATGAAATTAAAGGCCAAGATTATAACATTTCTTTAATTTTATCAAGATTAATTTCTCACCAAATCAGATAAATCATAGCTCCATGTACATCATCTAATTCTGTGAGCCCTAGTTGAAATATTATATCTACGTTTTGATTTTTGTTTTTCAAATCATATATATAAAAGGAGACTAATTATATCGGAGCTGATCACATCGAAATCTAATCTTGAATAATAAGACGAATAAGGATATATAATAACAATAATATATAGCAATAAGCTGAATAACAAATTAAATAGCTGAGAAAAAAATAACAAATTAAATATCACATGACAGCAATATGACTGAGTACCTTGCAGCTGCATTAAATCCGACTGAAACCATGAACAGCAACCCATTAATTGCCATGCTGCACATGCACAGTACCAAAATATTATGATCAGCAGAACTACTCCATCAATGATCATGCACGGAAGTCTTGCGAAAATGCATGCCCGCTAGAAAATACTTTAAAAATTCGTGGGATATGTCGTGTGTCATTAATCTAATTTTAACATAGTAAAATATTTATAAAATAAATTTTCTCTATTAAATTATCTATTTTATTATAATAAATATAAAAAATTATTCAAATTATCTTTCTAATTTTTTTTTATCAATTTCTATACTCCAAAATTTTAAACATCCTAAAATTTTGACACAAATACTAAATTAATATTTGGTGCCAGAATCAAATTATCATTGATACCACATTTTATTTTCACCCAGTCGCAAAAGCAATTATCACAGTCACATATCAGTATTATGATTAATCATATTTTTGAAGAGAGCGCTTTATATATAGTTATCCTGTATCTTATTGAGTAGGAAGATTATTAATCTCCTGAAATCGATCGCTGGGAAAGAAATTACAGAGAACAAACACAAGCAGCACAGAGAACGATGAAAAACATATATAATCATATCGTGTTCTAGGCACATGCATGTCTGTGAAAGATAGAAACCACAGTTTGTTTGCGCTAAAAAGTGCGAATCCTTCTGTTTCCCCCTTAGCACTTTACAAGCTTTATTTTAAGATAATATAGAAAGATATGACATTTATAGAAAAATGTAATCTTGACCCTTGCCTAATGTGAGCCAGTCAAGATGAATTCGAATATAGATACTTCTACTTGCGAACGAACAAGGGAAGACTGCATCCTAACTGGAGATCATGTGCTAGGCTAAGCAGCGACGCTATTGATCCCCTTTGGAGTTTGGACATGCTGCAGCGGCATAAAGAAGTGTTTTTTTTTTGTTTCCTTTTTCTAATCTACTACATATATAATTGGGGAATCAAAATCGACAACAAAAAGAACAAAGAGAAACTTGTGCATCAGCCTTCGGCCTGCAGGTTTAGAGGCCAGGCACTGCTGACTGGAATCATCTCCAAAAGCCCAGGGAAAAAAAACATACAAAAACAGAAAGAAACCTAATCCACAGCTGATCACTGGAATCAGTGGCAAACATCTAGCTGGTTCCCTTATTTTCCTTTCCTTTTTCCGTCTCTCTCTTTTGGTTTGTGGCACCATTTAATTAGTTCTTACCCCGCACTACCCTCAGCAACTTTACTAATAAGCAACAAGCTAATTAATTTGAACCGTGAGCCAAATCAATCGAAAGGACAGAAAAAGAACTTTCAGAAACACATCATGATTAATGCAGTTTGCTTTTGTGGAAAGTAGAAAAAATGGTGTGTTTTTCCTTTGTGATCAGTGTATTTTAGCCAATGTTCCCGAACATAATACTCTTTTTGGAACATGATCAGCACTAATCTTTTTTCACCACCTATTCTCTCGAAAGTACTCGAGAAACCCTACCTCCATTTTGTGCATCACATCAGGCTATCCATTCAGTATTTGATTTCCAAATTAATTCACGGTACTGTAGATGAAATTTGTGAATGGTTGAGAATCTACGTCTAGTGAACATAATATGATTGTGTACAGAAATTAGGTGTCCAGTCTCTAGTGCCATATATAATGATATTAATTAATGGTTGGGGCAAAAAAAAAAAAAAAAAGGAACAGAAGTTGTGTCCAAATTAAACTAAGGAAATGCAATAGCTTCCAACCCTGTAAGACGACAAAACCAAAATGACAAGGAAGTGAAAGCTACTGTTCTCTACTAGTCAAAGTCTTAAAGGTGGTGGCCGGGCGGGCGAACTGTCAATTGAAGTCTTCCTCTCATGCCCAATCGGCTTACCATTTACCTCTTTCCCAGAACCTCGACTTTTATCTGTAACACAAGTGATATACATGTGGAATGACTGTAGCTTCTTGTTACCGGAACTGTGTAGTTTCAACATGTTTTAAACATTTATGGTTCGCATGCAAGACTATCAAACGATTGCTTTTTTTGATTGGAGGGACAAGTTTTGTTACCATACGGCAAGAGAATCCAGAGCAAGCTCAGGGTTTTCGAGCAACCCAGCAATCAACACCAGTATCTGAAAGTACCACGTCTCCAAGCAGAGCATCACCGCCGACGCAGCCGACAATTTCAGGAACTTCCAGAGCCCAGAAAACGCCTGCAAGCTAAGCCCAGTCCACGTCTGCTTACACTTGCCGCTCAGCAAGATATACACAAACTGGGCCACCACGATGATCCACCACGACAAGCTCAGCACCAAGGATGCACCAATCAATCCCATTCCCATCTTGTACACCGCAAGCCAGCTGAGCAACAGGTGCACTACAAGTGTGGCAGCGGATATATACGCACTTGGGGCTACAATGCTCTGGGCTTGGAGGAACTTTTGTATGGGGAAGTTCACAGCGTAAGCGAATATTTGTGGAATCAGGCCGTAGACGAAAACTGCAGCCGCGGACGCCACAGCTGTGGATTCACCAAGTAAGAGCAAGAGAGGCTTTGATAAAACGTAGATCACCGTCATTGGGATCCCGGTAAGAGTCAGGACGACGGTTGCTCTTTGCAGATATATGCCTAACATTTCATACCTGTGGGCTCCGTAGGCCTGGCCACATAGAGTCTCAACGGCACTTCCCATGCCTAACTATACGAGACAACCAAATCAAACGAAGAAATTGACGTAAGATAAAGAACTCAATCTTAATTGTGTTTAGAATTACACATAAACGTATCATGAATAGACGGAGTGACACCCATATGAAAGTCCATAGATAAATGTCCAGGCTGATCACAGTCAAGAGAAATGGTATACGACGTACCATGAGGCCGTAGGCGAAGAGCTGGATGCCACTGTTGCCAAGAGATGCGGCAGCGAGCTCAAGATTGCCAAGGTGGCCGGCAAACACTCGGGTGGACAAGGACATGAAGTTGTTGATCAAATAGACGAAGACGGCCGGCGCGGCAAGGGGGAGTAGGAGCTTCAGTTCAATCCACGTCGCCAACCGGAGCCGCTTGAACCACGGTAACTCGGTATCTGACAGCACCTTCTCGAGCCGGGAGTCCACTCCATGGACCCCGGCTGAGATGGGTTCGGGTTCAGGCCGTGGCTGTGACTGTTCGGAGTCTTCGTTTAAGATGGGTTGGTGGAGATCATCTTGGGAGGCCATGGCTATTGAGTGACGTAATTCAGTGGTAGAATGATAAGGATCGCTGACCTAAGAAGGATGGAGTGGCTTAAAATGAGTAAAAAGAATAGGGGTACTGCATGAGATTATATACACGAAAAGGGGATCAATTGGGGTATAAAACTTGGAAGGGCTTTTGTTGGGAAGTCTTTGCTTTTTTGCTGATGCTTGATGCCTCTTTCTATGTCAGGAATATTACTCTCTAGGAATATGGTTTGTAGTTTAATGGTCTATATATCTGAGTTTCGTATGCTTATTGGACATGATGTAAAAGGCAGATTCAACATTAATGTATGATTTAGAAAATTTCGATATTATTATATGATGATCTCAAGAATCACCACAATACTCAAAAGCCAAAGTAATCTTGCAAAAATCACCGAGGGGATAGCCTGGAACACAGGCGGATCCAGCTAGGGGCAATGGGGGGCAGCCGCCCCCCATTGCCTGAAAAATCTCTTAAAATTTTTTTTTTTTGGATTTTTTATATGGGCTGCCCTCCTTCAAACCCAGGCGCCCAGGCCAGCGTAGCCGGTCTAATTTTTTTTTAAAAAATCAACAGAGGGTAAAATACGAATTTCACCTTGGCCTTTTTTTTTAGTTAATTCGGCGCCATCCTCCCCTCCCTCTCTAACAACTTCAATTTCCCCCCTTTTCTCCCTGACGCCCACAGCCCAGCCTCTCTCACTCTGCTCCCCACCTCCCGATGCTAGCCTCCGTCTCTCTCTCTCCTCTCACTCTGCCTCCACAGAACGCCAGCCTCTAGTCCTCTATCACTCTACCGACTGCCTCTCCTCCTCCGGACCTCCACAGTCGACAGAATGTCGGCTGAGCTCTCTCTCTCCCTCTCCGTCCCTCTCTCCTCCTCCACAAGACCACAACTCTTTCTCTCTCTCCATCTCCAGCTCTCTCTCTCCAGCCTCCAAGTACTCTCTCAACTCAAGTCTCTTTCTAACTCTGTTTATTTTTCAATTAGTGATGAAATTTATTTTAAATTTTGATGAATTATGTGATGAAATTTAATTAGCAGATTAGGATTATTGAATTTATTGTGAACCGGATAGAGAATTCATGAATTTGTGATGAAATTTAATTAGTAGATTAGGATTATTGAATATATTGTGAACCGGATAGAAAATTCATGAATTTGTGATGAAATTTTGATGAATTAAGTACTGATAGAGAATTCTTGAATTTGCAATCTTTCTAAGCAGAAGATATTTGTTGTAAAAACCTAGATACAGTCAATACAATCACTCACATACAAACTCGAATCAAATTTCTGAATTCTGATTCGTGTAAGTAAAAAGGGAAACACGATTTGATCTTTTGGGGCTTATAGAAGGCAAGAGGAGAATTGAGCTATCTTACTCATCAAGATTAGAAGGAGACCATCGTTTTTTGCTCTTTTTATTTCCTATAAGTACTTGATCTGTGCTTTTGAATATTTAAGCTATGTTTCATTTTCCTAGTAGAATTGTCTTAATAAGCTTATAATGTACTTAGTTCCTTTTAATTTGCTATTAGGTCTTAGTATCTTTGAATTGTCATGTAGGCCTTCAATTCAAAAATGTTATGTGCTTAGTTCCTTTCAATTAGTAATTTTTTTCTTAGCTTTTATTTATTATTCTACTATGTAGTGCAGTATGGAATTTATAGAAATTTTGCTAGTTTTAATTTTAGTTTCTTCTTGTTTGAAAAATAAATCTATTGCGAGATCATGTTATTTTTATTCACACAAAGTGGTAAATATTTCAGTCCTCGTGTTAGTCTTTCTAGGATTATTTTTTTTTAACTTTTAAGACATTTTTTTTGCATTACATAGTAAAAATTTTTTTTTGTCATTTTTCATTAAGAGTTTGCCCCCCTTCCATTACATTCCTGGATCCGCCACTGGCCTGGAATCAAGTCTCTGATAACCAAGTTAAATCTTAGGAAGATGTTTAGTGCTTAGAGAAGAGAATTAAGCCTTTTCTTATTAAAGAACATACCTTGGCTTTTATATCAATGTGAGAGTTTAAAACCTATCGTGAGACTATCTTCTAGAGGAGTCAGGTTGTAGACTTGTATTAGGAAAGTACCGCCGACCATTCGAGTTACCATAATGAGTCCATCGGATGGCTAGACTTATATGTTAGATCGGATGCCAGACTCCTATGCGATATCGGATAGTCAGGATTGACCAACTGGCTAATGGGCCCAAGCCCAAGTAGTCTGGTATGAGGAGAGCCGAGTATTTCATGGCCCATCATTATATATTCATCCACATAGTAGTACTGATCCATATAATCAAATCTCACTTATTACATTTGATTCCTATTTTTTTTTAATCAAACTACCACTACCTTTATTCAAAAAACCACCAAACAACATAGCTATGGGGTCAGTCCCAACATAAACCTAGTACAGCTCATGAAAATGCTCAAACACATCGGGGTAGCTTTCAGTAAAAAAATATAAAGGCATCCAGTATAGCAAAGTGGTGCGCTTCTTCATTAGCACCTCTCAGAACAAAAGTAAAAGAACAAAGACTGAAATCAGTAGCTAACGGGACAATCTCAACAATCCTATCATGGCACCTCCAATTCCTTCTTTAGGGAAATGAATGATGGCCTCAATCGCACATAGAGAATCCCCCTCAACCACAATCAGTTTGAACCCAAGCAGAGATGCCTCCTCCAAACCAACCTGAGCAGCTCTAATTTCCCCTTCCTCCAAATCCTCAACTTGAAATTTACACAAGTTAGCGCCAACAACACTACCCACATGATTCTTAATAACCGCCAAACCGATAGCGAAGTAATCCCTAATTGCAACATACAAATTTACCTTATGTTGGCCCAATATCAGAGCTTGCCATCTTGCAACAATAGCCACCCCCTTCTTCTTATTCCAAGCATACACATGCTCACCAAAAACATGCAAAATCGTAGTCACCATCTTCATTATATCAAGAACCACTCCATTATGCACAATTTGGTTTCTCATCCACCAAGTAAGGTCCCATGTAATCAAAGCAAAAAGCTGGAAGCTATGATAATCTTCAATAGGTAAGTCAATAAGAGAAGAAGCTGGTCAATAATAGTTGTGAGCCAGGAAGATAAAGGTTGCTGCTGAAACGATCTAATATTCACTGCCCATGGAGAATGACTCCATACAATTAATTCTACTCACCAAGCAACCCAAAATTAAATGAGAAATAGACTCTTCCTCATCACCACACACAACATACACTTCAGATCCTTCCCTACACCTCTCCCAACCCTCTCATAAATTTTAACTTTAGTAGGAATAACATCCCACAAAAATTTTCACAATCCCAACTTCAAACGCTCATGAACTTGGAAACACCATAACTTCAACCACCATTTTTTCGACACCGGAGGAGTTGAAATCTCTCTATTCTTGAGACCTTCCCTATCGCAAGCATTTGATTCCTAATTATTCATTACGAATCGATCCCCCATTATTTTACCCCAGATTTCATGGAGAGGACGTGGATATATAATCCTAAATTTTATCTTGCTAAGACCCATTGGTTTAAAAACCTTAAAAAAGAAAAAAGAAAAAAGAAAAAAGAAAATTGTCTTTGGAGGAATCATTTGTCAATATTAGTCGTTCTACCTACGAGTCATTTTCTCTCCTTCTTTTTTTTTTTTGGGTAAGTAAGATAGTATTAAACAGAATAAAACCAGAAAGGCTAAAACAGCCTACAAGGAGAGGGGCCAATAACCCCAGGGTCAAGTCTCAGAAAATAACAAACAGAGAATAACAAACAACATCAAGCCAGAGAGCCTAGAACGCTTTTCATTTCCAAATAGAATCCATCAAGCCCCAATGACCAGCAAGCTCTACGTCACGTGGAGACCTCTGGAAGCCACCAAGGGAATTCAGTTTAGACTGCACAGCGAATTCAATGTCTTTAAAAACAAAGACCATTGGTCGATTTCCCCTACCATACAATCGGGAATTCCTCTCTTTCCACACATGATACACTGCAGCAGCAAACATACATCTTCCAAGGGTCTTAGCAAGGGAGCGACCCGAAAGGTTCTGCACAGCCCACTCTAAAATATTACTCCAACCAGTTGAGAGCCTAGGCATGCGGCACTTATCAGATAGCATAAACCAAATACGCTGGATGGGGGGACAATTAAAAAAGAGGTGGCTCAAATCCTCAATATTAGCTCCACAAAATTTACACCCAATGTCATGTAGTAATCCAATCTCCAGTAACCGTTGCTGTGTAGAGAGCCTGCCCTTAATGGCAAGCCAAGAGATGAAGCCATGACGAGGGATAACCCCCCTGCCCCATGCCAAATGATACCAAGTAACTCTAGCACTTCTTCTTCTCATAGCCTCTACAGCACTCCTAATTGTAAAACTACCATTGGGAGTATAGGTCCATACAACAACATCCTCCCTGATGGGGTTCGGCTTAAAACCATGTGGTGTTGCCACATTAATACTGTACCAGAAGCTATCACCCGGCCACTGCCACTCCAGCCCACCAACAAGCTCTGCCACTCTAGCATCCAAACCAAATTGAGACTCCAAAATGGAATTCCGGGAGATATGGGCACTAAGAGGTCCAAGAGGATGCCAATCATCCCACCATAGGAAGGTATTAAGACCATTGCCAATTTTGTACTTTACTCCCTTCCGAATCAACTGGCGTAATCCTAATAGTTTCCTCCAATTCCAAGAACAATCCCCAGGGATCTTCAACTCCCATAAGCTCCTACCTTTGACACAATATGCCCGAATCCAATTGGTCCACATGGAAAGCACCCCGTCAGTCAATAGATGCCACAAGTGTTTCAGCATGGCTGATTGATTCCAGCACTCCAAATCAACCAACCCCAGACCACCTTCATCCCTCGGTAAACAAACCTCCTTCCACGCCACCTTTGCCCCTCTATAATTTAACTCGCTACCCTTCCATAAGAATGCACACATAATACGAGAAATGGACTTTAAAATACTCTTCGGCAAGACAAGCATAGAAGACCAAAATGATTGGACAGCAAAAAGAATGGACCGCACCAGCTGGAGACGACCGGCGTACGAGAGGTACTTACAAGTCCAAGACTTAGCACGAGCAATAATGCTCTCAACCAAGCCTTGACAATCGCTTTTCCGGAGCCGAGAAGAAATCAAAGGAATGCCTAAATATCTCACAGGTAGGGAGCCTTCCCGATAGCCTAGCATATCAATAATAGTTCTTTTGGTCTCATCAGGAATACCACAGGTAAAAATGTTACTCTTCGCCGGATTAGGAATGAGACCAGCTTGTTTGGAAAAAGCATTGAGCCTTTCTTTAATCACAGAAACAGAATTAACATCCCCCCGACAAAAAATCAAGAGATCGTCAGCAAAACTAATATGAGAAATACCCACTTTTCGACACTTTGAATGGAATTTGAAACGCCGGTCAATAGCCACCCCTTTCATGACACCCGAGAATACTTCCATAACTAACGAGAATAGGTAAGGGGACATTGGATCACCTTGCCTAAGACCGCGCCCAGATTTGAAGAAACCAACCAACTCTCCATTAATATTGATGGAGAACTTAGGGGTCGAAATACACTCCAAAACCCAGCCAATAAACATAATAGGAAAACCCATGACCTTCATAACCTCCTTTAAAAAATTCCACCGAACAGTGTCATAAGCCTTCATAAGATCCACTTTGAGGGCACAACGAGGAGGACCATGATTTCGATGATAATTCCTAAACAACTCCTGCGCTAGTAGGATATTATCCCCCATCCTCCTCTTCGCAATGAAAGCAGTTTGTTGGATGCCCACAAGATCTGAAACCACCATTTTCAGTCGTTTGGCTAGAATCTTAGCGATACATTTATATAAGGTGTTGCAGCAAGAAATGGGGCGAAAATCCGTAAGACGTGAGGGATTGGGCACTTTGGGTGCGCGTGTATGCTCTTTTTCGTGTAATTAAATTATTCAGATTAAACAATCCAAAAGATTTTTGGGTTCAAGGCTAAAGTGATGTCATTGGTAGATAGAACTACGTACTACAGGATGGCTAGTAATCATTAATTAATCTTCGATATATAGTAGAACCTGATCTACACATGACCTGCGGCTTAAGGGCCGGGTAGGCATCCTATAGGCAGTTGCCTAGTTAAGGCCCCCTGCCCAAAAAGTTCCCGTAAAATTCTAATAAAAGACATCATTTCAGTAATTATTATAAATTAAAATATCTTAAGATTATTAATATAAAATGAAATAATTAAAAAAATTAGGATCCATTAACAATGTTAATATTCTTATCATTTTCTCGAAGTCACATTGGGGGCAGAATTAATTTAATTAACCATAGCTTTTTTGGAGTCATGAACTCCGTTTGAATTTTTCCATAAATATGGGCCGAATACATAATTATCAAAGCATTAAACATGCATGGATCTTAATTGAAGAAAAAATTAAGAGCTTAACTAATTACTTCCTTATCATTTTGTGAAGCTACAATCAAAGAAAAAAATTATCACGATTTATGTTTTTCTCTTATATATCTATTTGGGATTGGGATGAAAAGTAATTAGATCTTAATTAAGAGTCTCGTTCTACGCTAAAAAAGGTCTTTTTTATTTTTAACTACAATCTCTCTACACTTGGATAAGAGACGACCTTCGGATGCTAAATGGAGTTTTAAAGGAGAATGTCTCCGAACAGTAGGCCTGTCCAAAAAACCGGCCGGACCGGCCGGACCGGCCCGGACCGCTTTTGACCCAAACCGGTTGACTTTTAGTCAACCGGGTTGACCGGACCGGTAAACCGGTGTATTCCGGTCTGGTTCTAGGTTACCCTCATGAAAACCCGGGACCGGACCGGAGTATACCTCTCCAAACCGGCCCAAACCGGCCCAGACCGGACCGGATAAACCGGAAACCGGACCGGACCGGTCCGGTCATATAACCGGTCCGGTTCGGTCCGGTCTATCCGGTTTGGCCGGCCAAACCGGACCGAACCGGCCCGGACCGGATGTTGGACACCCCTACCGAACAGAATGGTACAAAAGTGGATGACAACTTTATAAAAGTGGGACAAAAGAGGCTGCCAAGCCAAAAAGTCACCAAGCGTCACCCTTCCCTCATCTTCTCCAAATGATGGAACCTATTGAGCATAAGAATCTCGGACTCCCTTTCTAGTTAATCTACAATTTAAACTACAAGGAAAACCGCCTCTAGCATAGGTCAGAAAACCTTTAGCAGCGGTTTCTACGCGACCGCCGCTATATGATCGTCGCAATAAGCTATAGCGATAGTTTTTACGATCGCTGGTGAAGATCTGAAATCTATAGCGGCGATCATATAGCGACGGTCGTGACCGACGCTATAGAGCCGAAGAGGAATTTTTTTTGTTACTGGTCCTTAGCAGCATTTGTAAAACGTCACTATAGACTACTCTGTTGCACAAAACGTTGTTGTGAGTCAATTTAAGTCTGCATTTAAACAATTATAGCAAGGTTTTTTTGACCACTACTAAAGGTCTGTGCCAGCGGGTTTTTTTACTTAAAAGAAAAACGTTGCAACAACTATATTTATAAAAACACCTACATTTTTAATTTGTAATATAAATTTATTTTAATAATCATAATTCATTGATGTAAAAACCTAAAAACAAGGATAATAAAACAAAATATAATTAATCATTGATTAAATAACCAAGTCTTACAAGTTTTACAACACAAGAGTCTATACAAATTTCTAACATAAAATAAAAATAACTTTAATACTAGCATTAACAAAAGCAACTTTAGTACACATCAGCACCAACACCATCTTCCCCAAGTGAAAAAATGAACAATATGCTAATAGCTTGAACAAATGCAACAAAGAGAGATATATAATACATAAAGGCATTTTAGAGGTACTCCAAAATTGATAAGTATATCCTTTTCCATTGTTTGAAAAAATTGTGTAACCTTGCGCACCCGATATAACATGATCCATAGAAGATACCTCACTTCCTCTCTTTCCCCACAAGCCTGTTCAGAAAAAGAGTTCTCAAAATGTTGGACAGAAAGAGAAACAACTTGAAAAATATACAATTGAGTACTTCTACAAGGTATGTTGTACCTAGTCCTATGTCAAAGACTTAGTCAAAAGGATTTCAACAACATGTGTCTCTAAGCAGTGTTCATGTGGGAATCAGAAAAACGTCGATGCAAACAAAAACAAGGTTAGTAGAAAACAACTACAAAATTTATTTAGGATCAATTGCATAATCATGATGACAATTACTTGAGAAACTAATTTTTGTTGGATCTCCGCCTTTCTCCTCAAAGATTGCCAGAATGTTTCCAGATGGTTTGAACCAAGAGCGGGGAATTACATGGTACCTGCTCGATCCATACAGAAAGTTAGAAATTCTCACAACTTGAGCTTTATTTTCCCTTCTTATCACAGTGTACTTCCAAAATGGTGAATGCTAACCACCATCACAGTTTACTTCCAATATGGATTCCTTACTCTTGACAATTGTTGGTCCTGCTCCCACCCATTCATAAAATGCTCCCGCGTTCTGATGAAAAGCAAGATAAGGTGTTTCTAGCACCAAAAAGAACCAAGCATACAGAGTTGCAAACAAATGCCATGTAACATTCCATAATTTAATGACAAAGTAACTAGATTGTTATTGACACATAATCAATGGCTCTAGATATGTTTTCTAATTTATATCAAATTTAACTTCTGAAGGGAATAAATGTTGTTCGAAACAATCAAAGATCATTGGCTGTGGAAATAATGCTTGATGCCCAAATAATTGTGAAGAAAAATATTCAAAACTATTGTACTACAGTGTTTATAGATACAAGCATACATGGAAAATACATACCTTGTAGATGATGTCCCAAGGTATACAACCGAGAAGGTCAATGACAAAATCAGATTTCAAGTACCTGCAGACGAGAATTTAGAAAGTAAACAAAACAAAAACGAAGACAAATCAGAAGTTAACGGAAGAAAACTATATAGCAAATCTCGACTATATATTTACATCCCTAAAATCTTACAAATTCCTACTATTCTTGTGCCAGACAGAATGCAAGGACTTGGACAAACTTTCCAATATTTCCAGAATAAATGAAACAACTCTACAAGTAATTTGTTCAGAAGCTTTCGCCTTACGCTAATCAACTGTGCAATAAATTGCTTAAATTGATAATTTATTATAAGTATTTACTTTCACGATCCTCCAAGGAAATGAAGGAAAAACACAGAGAGAACAACATCCTCAGCCATTTGAACAACCTCACTTTTAGACAACACACCGACCTACAAAACACAAGTAATTCCCAACTATCCTGTGAGCCCATTAATCAAGAACGTAGCTCAATCAAGAGCTACCATCCCACTAAAAGCTTAGATTTTTTTTAAACTTCTCCCATTTCCAGTAGAGCTGTACTCCGACGAGCTTTGATTCGAGAAGGTACGGCCCCATTTTGGTGTTCCAATCAACGAGGGGCTTCCAGGGAAAGTTGCTGCTGGTGATCCCAACATCATGACTTGTTGAGCAAGAGGGGAATAAAAGAGGAATATCGGAGATTATTGCAATCACAATTGCTGCTTTCCCATATCGTTTCTTGTTAAGCGATATGTGAGAAACTATAAGTGATTTCGAGGGAAATGGAGAGGGAGATAGTTTGATGAAGAGGAAGAGATTTCGAACGGAGAATAAAAGAGGAAGAGGGAGAGAGAGATTTCGTTGGTGCGCGCGGGAAATGAAAATGGACCCGTTTTTCAATTAAAATGAAACTCATCGTTTTTCTTTGTTTTTTTAATATATTTTGTTTATTTTATTTTGATTTATATAATGCTCTTTTATTATGGTGAAGTAAAATTGTGAAGCCACATGAGCATACGTGTCAAATTAGTGTTAGATAAAAAATAATTAAATAAAATTAGTTTCAAATTTCAAATTTTAAAAAGTACAAATGTATTGGTTATCTTATTAGTTATATAAATATGCATATACTTATAACTATCCAATTATTCTTATATTAAATAAATCTCATATGTGTATTAGACAAATATATAGATCATATGACAATTGTAAATTTTCAAACAATTATTCTATTATATTGACTATTCATTGTGTATAAAGATATATACACAGTATTTAAAAATTTTTATACTTAGTATTAAATACATAGCATGCTATTTTACACTCTTTTTTATAACTAGTATAATAATCTTAATTAAAATAGGTTGGTAGTAATAATATATAATACTTATAATTTAAAAGTATAATGTCTTCTATATAACATTGCACGATTTGTTATATGTGTTAATCATATACATAATATGTGCTAATTAACCTAAATACTTTATATGTATGTACCTATATACCTAATGACTAAATCATAGCCTCTAAGACCATATATTAAGTTATGTACTTTAATTGCATAAAGTAATCTCACAATATCTTTTTGTTTGAAAGTAAATCATATGTCCTAATTAAATAATATTATATTAGTAATTATTCAAAATATATATGCTCATTATAATTATGATAATAACTGTTTTTTAAACTACTTAGATTTAGTCAATAAATATGCAATTACCATAACAACCATAGGTATAATTTAAAATATATCATATAACAACTTCAATTATTATAATACTCCCTTTAATTCCATATTTTATTAAGTAGATCCTTTAAAATAAAATTTTCAAATACATGACAAAATAAAATTTATTTTAAAAGGATTATAATAATATATAAAATAATTATTAACATTAAATAATTTATAATTAATAAAAAAAAGTGGACCTTTAGCGGCGCTTGTTACAAACGCCGCTAAAAGTCAAATTTTAAGCAGCATTTAAAAAAACACTAGTAAAGGGCTGACCGTCGTTAAAACGACCGTTGCTATAGATGGTCTGTAGCGGCGTTTCTCCACAAAAGCTGCGAAAAAAGACCCTTTAGAGGCGTTTTTAGAGACCGTCGCTAAAGACCTGTTTTTTTCTAGTGTTATCTCAATTGTCATTTTATCAATCGCAAAATTATAACGTTCTTATATAATTTTTAGTGTTTACTACGTCGGTCAATAGTCGGCCAAATTTTAACGACTAAAATTATATATGGGGTATAAAATCTATTTAAGATGAAATTTATCGTCACTACATATTAAAGTACGAATCAAAATATTTCTCTTTTTAAAAATCTTTTACCAACAACAAAATTATAATGTCTCTAAAATAATTTTTAATGTGCATGTTTATAGTACTAGGCTAAATCTCAACGACTAAGACTGTAGTGGCCAAAAATCTATTTGAGATATGAGTTGTCGTAATTAAAGATTAAAGCATCAATCACAATATCTCATAAGTGATTACGTGGTTTCCGTTTGCCACGTCGAAAAAATCCATTATAGGGTGATCGAAGCCATACTAACATAAGGACATTTATAATTATTATTAACCCAGAGACTAGTGCATGTAATCCAAAGTAAATCATAGAGACTTTAAAAAAATGTTAAACCACATGTACCTGTGGCTGTGGAACTAGCAATTAAGATTTAACCCTCTAGGGTCGACTGGCAGATAAGTTAACTTGTCAAACGAAGACTGTTAGTTGGATTTTCCTTTTCAATCTTTTTTATATTCTACTCGGAGTTCGCAAATATTCTTAGGGTCAGCATCCACCCATTATAGTTCCACTGAGAATATGTGTGGCTAGTCCTTGGCATGCTTTATGGCTGTCCCGAATGTTGGCCTGACATACGTGTTCAGATGATCACTTTAAACCCTACTTCTTTAATCATTACCAACAGAAAAAGACTTTAGAGCTAATTGAAAAATTATATCTCATTAATTTAGCAAAGAGATCTCAGCCATGAAGGTACTCGTTGATGAATTTACCTCTTTCTTCCAATCAGTTCGAAATGTGACCCACAGTAAGATGAGAGTCTGTATGAACGTGCCTCCTATCATCCCAGACCATATGCCCTGCGCCAAAAACGTTTTGAGCAATTTCTATTGCAAATTGAAACAAATTACTATATATATAATTCGAAGCAAAGCTTTAATTTAAAGATATTAGAAGTCCACAACGATGGAAGATTAGTAAATATTGAAGGCAAGTCGAAGATTAGTAAATATTTGGATGTATATCAACGTACCTTAGCTCCCAGGCCGAACTTTAAGCCAAGAACTGCACCCACCGGGGCACCAATGACGTAGTAACATCCCACGTTAACGTATGTAACAAATGCTTGCCATCCGCAACCAACAGCCACTCCTTGAAATATAGGGAAAAATATGCTATATATTATAATTTTTTCTTCCGGCCATTTTCTGCAATATTAATGTTGTTCTCCTTGATGATCGCTTGGTTTCTGATATATCTAATTATATCCGTATTGTACCTTTTATAACAATTGTACGAGTAACCTACTTATGATATATATATCTAACATGTTAACATACATGATATACGGACGTCTGTATTTGCAAGATTTGACATGCAACGTGTTATAATATCTATCACAAGTGTAACTTTTAGCTAGCAAAATAATTCATGATAGAGCAGTTTGTGGGTGGGAGAGAGAGAATCAAGCTCAACAATTAGCCCATGACTAGCATATAATAGACTGTCTGTTAGCTAGGTTTCCTGGTTAGGTCCTAACAGGTATTGATCATGATAATTGGTCTAGTTTATATAGAACAGACAGACAAATGAGACAGATACAATTACGTGAGAGCATATGTTTGGTCGGAACAACTTTTAATTAATTACATTAATATATTACTCCTATATAGATATCATGTTCTTTACTGAAGATCACTGATATTCATTTGCAGTAGAATACCCTAGGGATGAAAACTGACCCCACGGCTCGATTTTCAGCCCCTACCGTCAACCGAACTGAGGGGTCTCTAGACCGATCGGACCGATAGCAGTCAGCTTCGGTCGGTCCCTGTGCAAGCTCAAATCAGAACGAAAAATGAAAAAACAGAACCAAAATTGACGAACAAAGAGAGCGGCAGAGAGAACGATTCATTACAAACCCATATCACAAAGTGACAAAACACGACCACACCAAAACCAACTACACATACGCATCACCAATTCACCACATCGATAGCAAGAAAGCAAAAACAAAGTTTGAGAGATATTCCAGCAGCTACGAACTTGAACTCGTGGAATTGTATTCTGTCCGAATAAGGCAGTAGCGCATAAAGCTCGCTTGTTGTCCACTTCAAGAGAGAGAGAGAGGTGCCGACAGGGGTGGGGCGGCTAAGGTTTCAGTTTGGGGGAAAGGGATGAACTGGGGAAGGAGAGGGGCGTCGGGGGGCTAATCAACGTAAAAGAAAGGGGGGAATAGATGACGTAAAGAAAGGACCCCCCCCACTTATTCACTTACTATTTTTTTTTTAAAAAAAGGTGAAATCACGGATATATCCTCAGTTCGGTTCGGTTCGATCCAGACTCACTCGGTTTTGAAGGAATATGGACTTACAGTTGAATCGGGCTGCCCCAAAATCGATCGGGCTAGATCGATTTCTGGCGATTTTGGGTCGGTCTTGTCGGTTTCGGCCAAAAAATGTACAGGCCTAGAATACCCCACTCTTATTCTTTAGTCATTAATGTAATGGGTATTAATTAGTCCCTCACATTAATGTCACTATCGAGCTAGTAAAATCGAACTCAAACTCAAACTCTTATTCTTTTCTGTGCATTCAGTACCCATGGGATTCTTCTACTCAATTTCTTCCCAATTGTTGTCCTTTTCTTATCATAAACTCTGACCTACTTTGAAAGATAAGCTTTAATTGTTGATTTGGTTAGTAATCCCTTGTCATCTTAGACTGATTATATGATAGTGGAGACAATAGATATGCACAAAGGAAATGAAGTAACACTTTTAAAGAAACATTAATGATGCTCCACTTCAGCTACCTTGGTAGTGGCTAGCAAAATGAATCATGAGTAGCAGTTGTAACGTGTCTAGCAGATTCGCTCAATATTTGCGAGTTTACTTTGCTAGCTCCAAGAACAAGTTCAACGAATATATGCATGGAGGTAAGTGAAAAGGCATGCATGGCAGAATAATAAGCAGTGTCCTTAATTGTGAAGGAACGTCTTATACGTACCAGAATAATAACCAGGTACGGGGAGAGTTCTGAGACTGCATCAGCTACTGTTGTACAGCTTGTGAAGGCATAGATAAGTGAGTCGCGGAACCGGAACCGCATCCATGTTCGAAGAGGGTCAATTTACAATTTTTTTTTACATAATACAAAAAGATATTTTAGAGTTAAAATATCAAAAATTAAAAATTAAAAATATTAAAATACACATACTATACAAAACAACATTCATCAACAACAAAAATGATATATGCCAATGATGCAGTTGATAATATATGCTAAGTAACATCAGCAATGTGTCAATCTATGATTCAAGCTGATGCGAAATAAGTTGAGGAATAAAAAATAGCTAGCTAGCCTATATAATCAATTTTTCCTGTTATAAATATAAATGACTATTCTAAGATACGGTAGATACTTCTTTCCTTCGTGCATATAACATGAAAAAGAGAAAGGGAGAGTTTTAGCAAAAACTCAAGTACAAAAAAATTTAAAACAAGTAAAAACATATCATACAAGTGAGGCTGCACTAGACCTAGATCAAATTACAGTTCTCCCCAAGTTGGCCTGTGCCTATAGGTATCGGGCCCAGACCAACTTCTATTAAAAAAAATTACATGCAAATTTTTATGGTCGTATAAGGGGGCCCGGTCACGTACGAACCAAGCCTGGCCAGACTACTGGTTGCAGTAAACGAGCTTGGGCCTTAGGTACACAGATCGTCCCTATTACTTCAGAGCAGATGGGCTCCTTTGGCTGTATCTGCATATCCAGCCTAGCCTTCAACTTTTAGCAAGGTTTGGGCCAGTTACATCTGGCCCAAAGGTCCAGCTCAGACTTCGGACCTTTTCCCGCTTTACTTGTGCCTCTGCTTCCGCTGCTATACACTGAGTGTTTGGACTACAGATGTCATAGCAAAGGAGATTAGCAAATTATTTTTTGGGGGAGCAATGGGTGTCGGCCGACACCCTTCGCCCCCCTGCTCAGGACATGCTGCAACACGAGCACAAGGATGGCGCAGATCACCGCGATGATGGTAGAACTCAGAGTTACTACCACAACAGAAAATGCCGCTGATTTGGGATGTCCAGCCCCTAGCTCATTGCTCACTCTCACACTGTCATGTATTCGAATTTAACTGTGTTTTTAATTATATTAATCAATTGCTTACTTTATTGATTAGTATCTGAGATTCGATTTAATCATTCATCTAATATGTTCATTCTTTTAATAGAGAAACGATAATTAACAACTTTTCTATAGTATTTGAAGATAGGAAGCTGAGGACCACACGCACAACTAACCTTGCAGCCGCATTGAACCCCATTGCGATCATGTAGACATACCCAGATATCTTCATGCTGCATCCACAGAACATCAGATTCTCATAATTACCTTTTATATTGGAGAAGAGACTCCAACAACTTCACCATCTACGCGCGGCTATTTCAAATCTTGACATATATTTAGCAATACTCTATATATGTTTGCGTTTACAATCAATTATACACAAGAATGGTCGACTCGGGAGGCCAGAATCTTCCTTAATTTTTATCTATTAATCTAATATACTAAGCAAACAGGAGGATGGAATATTTCATTCGTACACCGGTAGCAAATTACGTATTCCACAAGTTGGCAGATAATATGCTCATCAACTGATCATCGATTAGTAGCTAGGTTTTACAGCCAATATTATAAAAAGCTGATCTTTGGTCCGCATGCATGCAGCTTATACCAGAGGAACTATCAAATGGTGAAAAGGGAAGGGGGCTACTTATATACAGTGGCAAATGAATCTTTGTTCCGCAGCTTACCAAAGGAACTATCAAAGGGTGAAAGGGGAAGGGTGCTATATATGTTGGCAAAATGATTATTGGCTATTTAATTATGGTAGCTAGTTCAAGATAGCAATTTCGTCGTGATAAACATGCAGCTAAAAGATACAACGAATGGTAGCAGAATCAGTAGAAAGTACAAGTTGACTTGCTGCTGGAGTGAGTCAATACTTTGTGGCACAGCTTCTTTTCTTTATTCATGATGTACAACCTTGTCAACGAAGCTTTGTCGTGTTCTTCACGTTTCGTTATCTACCAGAAAAATCCAATGGAGCGAAATGATGGGGGAAACCACACTTACCACCCGGTGATGATCATATGTGTTTGCTAAGTGTTAAATTTATTCCTATCGTGACCACTCTAACACTCATAATAAATGCCCAGGCTGTCAAGAAGCACATGAGTAGTGTCTTACCAGATGGATAGAGCGTCCAGCACAATCTCAGCATTTTCAAGCAACCCAGCAATTAACACTAGTATCTGATAATACCAAGTCTCCAGGCACAGCATCACTGCTGATGCAGTAGACAATTTAAAGTCCCAAAGCCCAGAGAAAGCCTGCAGCATGCTAAATCGTCCATGTGGTTTTGCACTTCTTGATAAAGTGTAAAGAAAGCTATATACAATACACCAGAGAGATATACATATGTTGTATTTATAGGCAACCTCACTGCCTTTCTAAACAAGAAAATATTCTCCTAAGGGAAATACAGAGATTGCAGAGGCACGATGCAGGGCGGCAGAGGCACGATACTGTAGAGGCACGGTACAGCACCATGCAGAGGGCACACTCACGTAACTGCCGAATCTGTCGAATCTTCTCGAGGTAGTGTAGAGGACTCTAACGTTGGTGCAGTGTGCTGAGCTGGAGAGGATAGGTGTGCTACTGTCATGGCATCTGATGTGGCAGATGACAGGGTCTCAACACTTCTCACTCATCAAGATGTACATAAACTGAACTGTGCCACCACTATGATCCACCATGAGAAGCTTAACATTAACGATGCACCCAACAATCCCCAACCCAGCTTGTAAATCACGACCCAACTCAATAATAGGTGCACTACAAGCGTAGCCGCGGAGATTTACGAGCTAGGGGCCACTATACTCTAGGCTTGAAGGAACTTTTGGATGGGAAAATTGGCAGCATAGGCAAAAATTTGGGGAATGAGCCCACAGACGAAGATTGCTGCAGCAGATGCAATGGAACTTGATTCACCTAGCAGGAGCAAGAGGGGCTTGGAGAAGATGTAGATACACATAACTAGGACCCCGGTTGCCATGAGGAGGATCGTTGATCGCTGGAGATATACACCTAACATGTCGTACCGGTTTGCGCCATAAGCCTGGCCACAAAGTCTCCACAGCGCTTCCCATTCCAAGCTGCGGAAATGACGTCGTCATGATATCATCTTTTATAAAAATCTAACTTTTTATAATATCAGCGTAAACAAAATCCGTAGCAATGAGATGAGGTAGAATTTGATTACCATGAGGCCGTAGGCGAATATTTGGATGCCATTGTTACCAAGAGAGGCAGCGGCGAGCTCAAGATTGCCGAGATGTCCGCAGAAGATCTGAGTAGACATGGAGATGACATTGTTGAGCAAGTAAACCACCACAGCGGGGGCAGCAAGGCGAAAGAGGGTGTTCAGTTCTAGCCAGGTGGCAGATTTGAGACGTTGGAGGTATGAAAGCTCGGTGCTGGAGAGGACGTCTTCTAGCGCTCAACTGACTGGCTCTGGTACTGTTGCTGGTTTGGTTTGTAATATGGGTTGATGGAGGTCATTCTCAATGGAGTCCATGCTGTCTCTCCCTCTCCGTCTCTTAAAGCGCCGACTTTGTGTGAGCTTGCTACCCTATATATGTTGCTCAATGATTAATTGGTCTACAAATTAAGGGGATTCTCTGTGGAGGATATCAACTAGACCAGGCCTATCCGGCCATTTGATCGACTATTAGGTAGCCTGGAGACTAGACTACGAAGGGAAGAAAAACAAAAATAGAAAATAATTTTTTTTTGGGTAAACTCAATGGATACCCAAAAAGGGGAAAAGTACTACTAGTCCTTTGAAGGATTGGAAGGCACTAACCTTTTTTTTTTCTCGAAAAACAACCAATAGATTAAAAATTAGAAACAACTACTAATAGGACAGACAAAACGAACACAACAAAACAACAGGACAGAAAAAACCAGCAATACCCTCAGACGGATCAGAGGAACTACTATGAACTTCATGCAGGGCAGAGGGAGTGATGACTGGACATAGTAGGCAGAGCTAATAGGACCTGGACAAACCGGTAAGGCGCCACAAACGACGCGTAGCGAGACCCAACAAAGGGTCGGAAGAGAGCCACAAGGACTCAGATAAGCCCATGGAAGGGGTGTACAGACGACCACGGACCAAAACCAACAACAAGCCCTAAACAGAGGGGCAAGCCCAAACGGGCGAAAACACGACAAAGCACAAGCCCTAAACAGAGGGGCTGGCCCAAACGGGCGACAACAGAGCAGCACACAAGCCCGAAACAAAGGGGCAAACCCAAACGGGTTTATTGGCGGACGGGACGGCGGCGGGCTGAGGCTGGTGGGGGACAGAACAACGGAAAATGGAGCCCATGAGCCGCTGAGGCATGTCCAGTGAAAAGGAGAACCGGAAGGAGGCCACACGCGCCCATAGAGTGGGCGGCGCGTGAGATCCACGCGCACCACGTGGTGCGCGTGGATCATCACGCGCTGGCCGATGAAAGTCGTCCGGCCATCGGCGTGAAGCCCAGCGCCCGCTGAAGACCACTAGCCGGCGCGTGTCGACAGGGACAGGGCGAAAACTGTCGAACTCGAAGGGGAAGCCACCTGCCAAGAAAACCAATAAAACACCCAAACCAATCGTAAGCCAGGCCAACCAGAGAAGGGAAAGGGAGAAAGAAGAGGAAGGAGGAGAAAAAGAAAGGGAAAAGGAGGAGAGGGGATGAGGGAGCCGAAGCTCCCCCCTCCTCCGTAGAGGCGCAGGGGAAAAATAGAGGGTTTTTTGCGTTTTTGGGTGGGAGAGAGGAGGGTGCCGTTTAAACAGTCTCTTCATGCAACGTTGAGAGTACAGTGGAAGGCACTAACCAATGGTGGGTGCATTAACCTTTTCTTCTTCGTCTTCTTTTTCTTTTTCTTTTTTTGTCTGCCTAATAAATTAGATTAATAGGATGAATATAATCTATAAAAGTGAGCCACATATCAGGCTAATGTAAAATCAGTTCGTAATTATCTTGGCCCTCGGATCAACTGATCTCATATAACTGCACGTCAACCTACAGGACCGTGGAATCCAGGTCCAGAGTTTCTCCCTCTGGATCGCAGAAAAGGCATATATCCTGTGTTGGGATAGGCAAAGGCATATATCCTCGGTTTAGTGAACGTTATGTTTGTCTACTGGGAATCTAGTGTTGGTGAAGACAAGTTGGCCGACAAATTTTATGCCATAGCTGTGTGCAAAAGCAGCATCACATGCAGTGATCAATATTGCATTGAAATACTGGAAAGATTGTCTAATTTTGGCATCCACTCTGCGTCGTAGTTAATATCACTTGGTCTTATAGTACTCCATCTATTGTTAAATGTACAATAAGCTTGTTTGTTGACTGAAGGATTTTGTAAACATTCCTACATTGTGAAGTCCTGCCATTATATTTGTTATGGAATGCCGAATGTGGTGGATCCAGAGGAACTAGTTAAAGAAGGAAAAAAACATAGAGAGAGAAAAAGGATAGGGTAATGTTGGTACCACAAAGAAAATACATGGACATAGTCTTAGGCCAAAAAGGTGGATATGTAGAGGTGGATATGTGGGTTTTACTTTGGACTGTTAGAAGTTTGGGTACCAACACGAAATTTTTGTAGGTCAGGGCGAGCTACCGTCCCGAACACTGACGCCGCCTTCTGGAGGCTCTTTCGCTTTCCCTAGCTGTCCAATTCAAACGTAAGTTCCTCCTCTTGAAAAATCAGAACTACCTTGTACATATTACTGTCTTCTTTAAGTCGTGAAAATTGTTGGAAGTTGAAGCCCAAAATCGCAAAATCCCCAGCGGCCTTCGTCTCGGTCTCCTGTTCTATCAGTGGGTTCTGAGAAAAGTACCCCACATGACATCTAACCAGGCTGCCTCAAGCCAACACCACAACAGTCCAAAACGGAAGCATTTGCTTGAGTCGGGCCTGGCCCAAGCTTGGACCGATTATTAGCACCTGAGGTTCCATACGGAAGCCCAAGCTAGGCCCCTTCAATACATATTGTTGTTTCAGAAGTAGTTTCTTCCTAACTACACAGTTCAAGCAGTTAGTTTCCAGGTTCAAATGTCTCTTTTCTCAGAGCAGGTTCAATTCCAAACGTATCTGAAGAGAACAAAAATGTAACAAACCCGTTTGTATTCCAAGAATTTGTAAAGAAAATACAATGGCCAAATTCGAGATGGCTAGTCTCCTAAGAAATTAAGAGAGAAAACGGTAGAAAACTTCAAATGAGTTCTTTTTTGCCCATTACCAAACTACTACTGATTTATATAGCCTATCCTAACAACCATTGGTTTACAGCTCACTAACTAACTCCTAACAACACACTCTGGGTGGTTACATTTCATTCCCCTTCAAACAATCTTGTCCTCAAGGTTGAAATTAATCAACAAGCAATTGCATAGCTCCAGAATCACCACAAGCCTCCGGGCTTCTATATCAGATGGTTGCCTCTCCTCCTTAGTGAGGAAACTCAAAGAAGCTCCTCCTTTTTCAAGGCTATGGTCCTCCAGGCAATTAAAATGTTCTCTGGAAAAATCAGCTTATTTAAGTAATTGCAGGACTCTCATAGGACATACAACAAACACTTGGTGATTGGTGCTCTGGAAAAAAAAAAATTTGCAATTTACCCACACTTGACCGAATGTTCCACCGCTTATAACTCCCTTGGCTCGGTTCAAAATCTTCCCCACAAGAATCCAAAAAATATAGTTGACAAATTGCTCCACAATTGAAAGCAATGTTGACAACACCACCATTAGCGTAAAGCCACTCGTAACGTCTTTTTCTTCTTTTTCTTTTTCTTCTTCTTTTTTTTTTCTTTCTTCTTCCTCCTTTTTATTTTTCCCCCTTCCACTTCCTCTTCTTCCAATTCATCCTTACATCCGATTCAATCAATTGCTGCCAGACCGAAAGCAGGGAAGAATCCATTTCTTCCGAACTTTTTCCCCACTTTGCAGGATCCAAATGAGAAAATTCCAGTGCACGCTTTTGAAACAAGGACTCGACCATGTAAATGTACTCGTTTCCTCCATAGTATCTAGCTCCAAGAAATTCTTCACTGTGTTTGTTGGTCATGACAGAACCAACATCTTGCCCCTTCCACTGCCGAGCTTTCTCGAGCTCGATGTCTGCAATTTTTGGATCGACGGCCTCCAGCGGAGCATTCAACTGCTTAATCCAAGTAGCACGAGCTTTTTCTTTTTCCTGTACTGTTTGGACAAAATCTACTTCCTTAGTTTCATCGAAGAATGAGCTCTTAATTTGCTTCTGATTTGAATTAATTTCTTCATCCAGTACTGCTCCAATCTCCTCTATTTCTCGGCTTTTTTCTTGTTTGTCTTCTTCTGTTTTTAGATCTTCAACCTCTGCTTCAAGTAATTCCAAACAAATGCTGAATTTTTCCTCCATCCTTTGGTTGCCTCTTTGTAGATCTTTTAATAAGTCGGCTATCTTGTAGCACTGTGCGAGCAAATCCATGGCAAGATCGTTCCTCTGATACCACTTGTAACAAACCCGTTTGTATTCCAAGAATTTGTAAAGAAAATACAATGGCCAAATTCGAGATGACTAGTCTCCTAAGAAATTAAGAGAGAAAACGGTAGAAAACTTCAAATGAGTTCTTTTTTGCCCATTACCAAACTACTACTGATTTATATAGCCTATCCTAACAACCATTGGTTTACAGCTCACTAACTAACTCCTAACAACACACTCTGGGTTGTTACAAAAAAGCCTTGGATCTTGCGGAGGTATTTACCACAACAGTGTGATGAGGCGGATTGGGCCATAATTTGTCAACCTCAAGCCTAGTCCGAGAGTTGGTACCAAGAAATGTCGGTCAATCTTTTTAATAAACAGATAAAACACGAAACAAATAAGCACTAGCCAATAGCCATGATATTACAACAGAAACCCTCCTACCCCAACCTATATTTACAAGGCAATCTCAAGATTTGTCATTACCCTAATGACTTCATTTCCCCATTTCCCATAACCCCAATTTTATTGGACCAGAAAGCAAGAATCAAGAATCAATATGATCGGAAAAACACATTTCTGTAAGTACCTAAAACAGAGATTATTTGACCAGTACACAATTGTCTCCTGTTCAGGAACTCTGGTTTGGGGTAGATAAGCCTTCTTGGACATAAACTTCACGTAGTTATCCTTTGCTTTCCAAGGAGTGACAAAGTGCAATGTGCAAGAAAAAGCTTCTTAGAGTTGCAAGAGTACTGTGAAAACCACTGAGGATGCAAAGAGCAGAAGACGAATGGCATCATCACTGTGAAGTCCTGCAAAGCAAGGGAGCGAGAAGTCAATGATGGTTTACAACAAAAGGTGAGAATTATTTTTAGTTCCTCAATTCCAAGTTTTTTGGAGCCTATAAGTATAAAGAAAGTGGGTGGCTGAGGGACTTAGTTTCTCCATCTGGGCATAGCTTTCCCTATAAAGGAAGCTGGTGCCAATCGACCTGAAAAATAAAATTGTCCCACGACTCTGTTCACTGTTGATGCATTCCATTTCAAGTTGTTTTCAAGATCACTGAAATTGAAGGGCATAGATACTCCATGAACAACTTAATTGGTGAAATTGGCTTACTTGCACTATATCTTCAGCAGGACATGACTACCTCAATTAAGACAACTACTATTCTTGGTAAGTACGACCGCGAAAATAAGCATCCATTTTAGGTCATGAAGATTGCACAAAACTAACCCACATTCAATTGAAATTAAAATGGAAAAAAAAAAATAACACACCAACTTACCACTTTGAGCAGATGTTGCGGCTGGAAGTGCAGGAATTTTGACAGCTGAAATACCAGTAAGTTAGGTTAACAAATACAACTGATAAAAAATAACCCTCCATTTGCAACAGGCAATTCGATTTTTTTCTAAACGAATAAGAAACATATTTGCAAGAACTGGTGTCCACATAAATCAAACAGCTAGGACCTACTTTTATTGCACGATGAAGCTGGTAATTGAGATGTAGTGGGCCACGGAGCTGGAATGTTGTCATTCAGATCACAAACAAAGCTTACTCCTGAAGACACGTCAAGTGTTGCATCAGAAGGCATGCTTGGCAAAAGACATCCAGCCTCTGCTCCAGATAAGGACAAGAAAAAAAGAAAGCTAGTTACAAGATTGCGATCAGGAAATAACAATTTCTTTCAATCCCCGAGACAGATTTAGATTTAGAACTAATGGTTCTATTTCAAACCTTGAACAGCAAAGAAGGAAGATAGGAAGAAAATAAGAAAATATTCGCAATTTGCATAGCTCTGATAAGAAAATAAGAATTGAAGAATTTTGAAAAAAACTTAATGATTTCTTGTTATATATTCACATTTTGCATAAGCTAAACCTTACCTTGATTTACAACTGAGCCGTCCAAATTATCATTCCATATGTTTCAATATGGCAAAAAGCACCAAAGAATCATGGGTTAGAGTCAACGTGACAGATAAATGATTTAATCTGCTCATGAAAAGGGAATCAAGAACCAATACCAACCTTGGAGGGAGAAATCCTTGAGGCTTATATGACAGAGGCTATATATATTTTTAGAAATATTTGATTTTCGTAACTTAACTCCCAATGAGGCAGCACAATCCAAAGCTTGCAAGTTAGTTATAAAACTCTGCTTTTGCAAGTGGGACACGTAGCTTCCCATGGCACTACAGCATGCTGTCTGGTTACTTGCACCATCCCCACAGCCCGTTGCAACACGCTTCATGTTAGGGAAAACCAGAGGACAGACTGAAGCAGACAATACAAGAGAAAAACAAAGAAACAAAATACAATATCAGTGGGACGAGCTGAAGGGTTTGGGGAAACACGAATATAGAGCAAGAGCAAACGAGAAGTTACAGAGAAGAAATGTGGAGTAAACTATTTTCCTTGGTAAAGGATTGTGCAAGTTATGAATCGAGATAAAGTCAACCATCTGGGAAGCTACTCGTATTATCAACAAGCATCCAGTCCAACATAAGCATTTAAGAAATTAATCCCACAGTTGGATTTCATACCAGCAGAAAAAAAGTTCCCTTTCTAGGAATGGACACACATTGACCACCAAAATTATGCAATACTACACATACCCCCAAATGTAAATCATCTGCTTCTAACACATGCACTTCAGTGGGTTAATGGATACTTTTAGTGTCAGGAAGAAGCGCCTGAAACGAAACCCTGGAAAAATAATCTTGAGAGAGATTCTTTGGATTGCCATGTATTTCCCCAAGCTCACCTTTATTCACGTTGCAATTTGATAGTCCTCTGAGAACTTTCTTCGCATAAGAAGGACCGAGTTTACTAGCCAACCATCGGAGGACGATGATTTTACAATCACTTACCCTAGTTGAGTGCACAGGTAAGATATGGGGCTCATCCAGGCTCAAAAACTCAGAAGCTTTCAATGCAATCCTTGTAGAAGCTTCTAGTATTGCACTCTGGCAAATTTGATGACAACATTCTTTCACAGGATCAATCTCTTCACAAGCTGACAGAAGATTATAAATATCTACAGTACTCTCAAACTCATTAACATCTTTGACCGGGCAAGATGCTCCAGTGAGATTTGACGCGTGAACTGAGCATATCTGTGCGAGAGTATCATTGGCACCCATGCTGACCAAAATCTGCTCAATATCTGAGAGACAAGGTTTGGCAAGGGTTTCATTTAAAGCAAGTATGTTGGTTTCTTTACTTAACTGACCAATGAGAATTGCAAGAGTGGCTTCCAACTGTGGACAGCAAATTACATTAGCCAGATATGGTGCAAACACAGACCAGCAATCTATTGCTGTTATACTCATCAAGCTTTCAGCAGCAGTGAAGTTTAACATACAGAGCCCTGCATCCGGGGGGAGAAAGAGAGAGAGAGAGAGAGATTCACCAAACAGAATAATCTGTTAAACTTCTCAATCCAAATAGCTCTAAAAGTACAACGGAAATAATGGTTCTACAATAAATAAAAAATGATGAAAAGTGTAACTGCATAGACCTGATAATTTTGGGACAGTGGTATTTGTGAAAGGTACCAAGGGTGAAGGTGCAATAAGAGGAAACAAAGGCTCGAGAGACCCGCTGGGAGAGATCTCAGGAAGAATAGCATCCACCTTTTTGTCCAGTGAAACACGACCTTTAAGATGATCTAACTGGCTACAGCAAGATTCATGGCCACCTACCCAAACATTAGAAAGTGGGGAAATAATCTTGTAAATGGAAATGTGGTATCAGAAAAGCTTACATGTAAACTTTCCTCTTGCATTTAACGAAAAGAAAAGTCGCAACAGCTGAGATTACTAGATGCAAGCATAAAGAGTCAACATTGAAAAAGCAAAGTTAACACAGTTAACCCCTCAAATTATTCTCATCTGTAATGTAGCCACGAAACTACCAATTTTGGCAATCAAATAGCGGATTGAAGTCTCCATTCAGCTTCCCCCCCTCTCCCTTCCTCGTTCCATTGGGATTTTTGGATGGATGGATTGGGGGAGGGAGTGAAACTCTTTCAACAACAAATAAAAAAAAGAGGATGCTAAATCTAGATTGATGACTTACTAATAAAAAGCTGAAGAGGCAATAGATATGACGAAACCTAGCAGGAAAAACTAACTGCAGAAACAATTGTAAACCGAAGCAACACAGTCTAGAAGAGGAACTGGGGACAAGCAAAAAGCTCAACGCTCCATCTAAGAGCATAAATAGTACTGATATGTCGAGACCGCCACCCATTGATCCATAACTTAAAATATTTTCTAAAGTATGAAAGGAATATGCCCAGAGACGGTCGAAGTATGGCTTGTCCCCCTGTTGATAACCCTGTTTGAGACCATTCTTCGTAAGTCGATACAAATTACACAGACGCGCCAAACAAGACCTTGCTTTTCTTGGTACCATTTCCATGAAAATCCACCTTGCCAGACTTCGATACATGTAAGATTAGATATGTTAATTGTGTAAACCATTAGTTGCGACAATGTAATTACTGCGAAAAGTTATTAACTCAATGTGGCACCTAAACTACTGAAACTGATTAATTCCAAAACCCTAACACTCTCCTCAATAGTGGCACACCATTCTGTGAATTCAAAAGGAAATTTAACGAACAGTAAACACAACATGCAGGTCATACAAAGTAAACTGGCATGTCAATAATACAAGAGTATAAGCTTATTTTGATTGCAAGTGCATGATATTCTAAGAATTTGAGATTCCAAGAACCTCCACCAAAAGGAACTCTGAACACCATACGTCTACACCAATAATGAAATTCTGGAAAACCCATTTCAAGACACGCAATACAGAAAATAAAAATAAAAAAACCAAGACCAGCAATATTACTTCCAAAACCCAAACTCAGTAAAGGAATGAACAAGTACGTGTTGCATACTCACAGAAGGCCAACAGAAACACTTCCACAAGAATAATGTTGAAACTAAGCTTGAGAGAAACCCCGTCCTTCATGCCTTCACTTGTACCACTCTCCAACAGGAAGACGGTCCAAAACACTAACGCCAAAATTTGCAAAACATAGTTAAAAGGGGAACCGAGAGAAAGAGTAAAGGAAGTATCAGCCTTTTGAATTGAGGGAGTGATGGGTATGTGAAATAAACAAGCGAACAGAAAGAGAGTGTACAGAGAAGCCATGAATAACCTCCAAAGTATGTGGGGACGACGAAAGCGGTATCCGTAATAGCTGTGTGGGAGAGGGAAATGTAGACCCCGCCACTACCCGAGAGACTCAGTCAGAGTCAGAGATAATAGCACTGGCGCATTAGTGCCATCATTGCCTTTTCCCCACCCCGTCCCCCCGCTTCGTACCACCAATTGTCTCGAGCACGCGCAAGACGTTGGCGGAGCGGAGTTTCTAGCTCGCTTTCTAGCTGCGTATCATACACGTACGAATTTCTCGAGCATTTAGGGGTGTACGTGGCCGTTGGCCAGTTAGTTGTTCGGGAATAATTATAGTTGTCAGTGGCTGTGTTTGGAATTGTCATGGTGATGATTTTTTAAAGCACGCAATAAATTATATGTACGCGATGTTTGATTTTGGTTGTGTTTAAAATTTTTATAAAATATTTTATTAACTTATAATAAAATATTATAATATAATCTATTTTTTTATAAAAAATATAAAAAATTATTTATTTTCATTTTTTCACTAAATTCAATACTGATACTAAACCCAATACCAAAACTTTTTCAACACAAACATAACCATGTGCGGTAAAAATTTTGAGATTTTGAGTCCGTGGAAAAGTAACATATAAGATTTGAATTATATATTTATTTAAAATAAAAATGATGATATAAGGAGAAGATAGATAATTTTGTGTAATTATTTTATTGAGATTAAAATTTTAAATTTTAAATTTTAATTCTCAAACATCTCATTTTATATTTTATACTAAAATGTCTGTATTTTTTTATTTCATGTTGAATTATGGGTCATTATTGATGCGTTATTTAACGATTACGGACCACCTGTTAAAAAAATATTTTTTGAAATTATTTCTGGTAGAACTGTAGAAGCTAAACGAATCAAACCCAAAAAACAATATCGGAAAGATTTTCCAATTTTCAGAACTAATATATATAAATAGATAATGAAACAAACATGTTTTGCTGTTTTGTATCTAATGGGTTGGGCTGCAACGACTTACTTACCCAGGTGGATTTGGGAGTGACCACCTAATATTGATATTTTTACTTTTTTAAGTTTGGGTGATTTTAAAATTTTGATTTAAGAAATTAATTATAAAATAATTTCTCTTTAAATTAGTTATAAGTCGGTTATAATAGACAATAATTAAGGTTTTCTTATTCGACGCTCTAAGAAAGGAACACTACATTATTTATTTATTTTTTTATAGACAAGGAACACTACATTAACATGACAACTTTTGACTAAGCGTGATTTTCTAGTTATGCGGTCTTCTAAGTGAGAAAGGTTAAAATGATTTCTATCATAACCTTTCTCACTTAGATCGAGTGCTACATAAGAAATCCTTTGACTTCTTTGCCCTACTGAAAGAACAAGTTTACAAACTTTGAATTACTTTGGAGACAAATTCGTGCTTTCAAGATTTGTGGATGGAGATGTTTGGTTTGAAGATAAAAGTGGGATTCGAAACTGGTAGCACTTCATGTTCGGCAAATTTGGTTTAAATTTAAGATTCTAAAACTGTAGCATGACAGTTTTTACAGTGTCTTTGTCACTTGCGAAGCAGCTGCTGCCATGCTATTGATGCCATGTGCCCAGCGATTATTGCATTCAAACTGGTGACATGCTACTGTAGCTGTACTGTAGCATGGCAGCAGTTTGTCGTTTTACAACTTTCTTTTTAAAGCTTTAAATATTCAAATTTTAATAAAAAATAATAAATTCGAAAAAAAAAACAATTTTAAACATCATGATAACTTTTTTTTACACATCATCAATCTCTACACAAATACCAATACAACTCTAATATCATCTAAAAATTCTCAAAATACTCTAAATCCTACAAAAATTCTCAAAACTAACATAACTCATATCTTTGGATGCAATGGTAATTAAATATAATGTTAAAATTAAATATAAAAGAAAATAATTTAAAGAAAATAGATAAGAAAAATACAATATTTAAATGATTCCGTTCGTTCGTAGACATACTTTCAGAGAGACTCAGTTTATGAATGCACTTATATACTCAATGATACAAAAAAAAAGATTATAATAAATACTTTATTTATAAACTAGCCCTCAGTTACAAAAGCCCACGTTAGGATCGCAGATTTTTTTTTCCCTTGGTTTTAACATCGCAGCTTTCTAATTTCTATTGAGTCTGGACATGGTTAGCAAAATGATTCACCAGCACCTTAAATGGGTGGATGCAATTCAACGGGCAAGTTATAAGCACAATTAGACAGAAGGCCCAAAACCTCAGGAGGACAAGAATGCACGACAGCACGAGTACTGAAAAAAGGATTTGTTTAATGCCCAGTTAATACGTATTAGACATGGAATTAGAACAAAGCCCAATACATTGGTGGGTCGTGTTAGGTTTGCTCTTTACTTTGCTTCGGAGCTCCATTGACTGCCCTCTTGTTGCTGATGTGACAGCGGTTCTGAAAAGCATATGCACAGTACGGAATGTAGCTGCAATTAATGAACACCGTTAAGGTAATGGATAATACTTTACCCAGGTCTGATATACGGTCCAACCCCGCAAGATTACGTGAATTACCTGTGTTGTTTCAGAATAACCATTAACCAATTCCGAATATGATGCGAATCTGAGCGTGGCTTCAAAGGTGTTAGTTCAAATTTTCGTAGGCCCGTTACGAGAGAACGATATAAGAAGTTTGAGGATGGACTTGACGAACGAACAATCTTGAATTCCTTTTAGTTGTCGAGTCTCGGTTCACATCAGAATACATGTTTGCGTTGGGAAGTTGGGTGTGCTCTGCTGACTCTGAGCCGTTACTGCTCTTAACCAAGCGCAAAAACTTATTCTGTAGGCATGCCATGGCCTTTAATTTTAACTTGTTCAGTAATGACCCGTGGGAAGCATTAAAGCAACATCGACAGAACGCGATACGCGTAAGATTTGAGGCGCAATTACTGCGGCAAGGTATGAACACATTGCGGTGTACCTAAACTAATGAAACCCATTAATTTTCACAATCCAAAAACCCGAGGGAGTAGTGGGTATGCGATCATTAGCAAATGAAAAGAAAGGGACAGAGTATAGAGCAGCCATGAATGAGCTCCGACAGGTGCGGGGAAAAGTAGTACAAGTAGTAATAGCTGTGACTCCCGAGAGACAGTAAATACTATGTGCTGCGGCTCTTCTTAATGGGTTGTATGCTTTTACATTAAATATGGGTCATTTTGAAGTTATTTTTTGTACAAGCTAAGGACTGAAAAATATCATTTAAATAATATAATGTTTTGGCTAATCAATGAAGAACTAATTATTTTTCCAGAAATACTTTTCATTTTCCAGAAGAAAATCTTTCAAAATTGACTTAAATCATTTCAATGTTGTGACTTGTGGTGTACATGACCGCGCAATAGCCTACTCCACATTGGGTTGGGCCAGAAGGATGACTTAGCCAGGCCACCCAATATGTGACATTTTAGCCCGCCGCTGACAATATAGGGATCTAATTTAAGTTGGACTGGGTTACTTTCCCAAACCACAAGACAAAGTTGAATTGGTCTGGCCATTCAGACACGTGGGGTGACGTGGTTTGAACTAATCTCATGTGGGATAAGCATATGACTATTCTGGTGCATTTTTTTTTTTTGTCTTTTCCCCTGGCCCAGCCCATTTGGTTACCAACCTTTCCTAATCCTTCTGTAGGAGATTCACTGACGTCCTTTCATCGTTTTCATCCCCAAATGTAACGCGATTGAGCAGAACATAAAGCAGTGACGCTTATATTCAGGAGTAGAAGAAGATGTGATACAGAAAGGTGCAAAAGAAAAAACAAAAACACTAATCAATTACACGCCTCGCACCAACTAAATCTCATCTATATACAATAAATTAACACATTCCAAGTATCTACATACACAAAGTCGACAAATCTTGGTGATTGGCTTAGCTAATTTAATTGACCTCCGGTATACTTTGCAGGGCCGGCCTCCACGACCGTTGGTGCTCTAGCTTACCATCTCTGTCATCTCCAGCCTCCATCAACCGAGTCAGGATTTCTTTAGCAAACAGCCCTTGCCCGTCCATTCTTCCTACTAACTCCTCCAGCTCCTTCTTTGTGATCTTGATCTTCACCTCCCTTGCAGCTGTTGAAGTACCCGCGGTAGAAAAGGAAGACAAAGCTACTGCTCCATTTTCGCCGAGAAGCCTCTGCTTTTCCGTGTTGCATGTAGTTTCAGCTTCTTTCCTTTTTGAAGTGAGAGAGCCCCAGTCATCACCGGCCCATACCATCGCCCTCGACCCGCGTACACAACAGTTTCCCATTTCTCGTCGCTTATGATCTGAAATGTTCGTTTCTCTGGTAAGAAAGATTTGGAAGGTGGAGAACCTCGTCCTATTTATAGGTGTTTGATACAAACACCAGGCGATAATGGCGCTCCTAGAAACTACGTTAGAGACACGGGCACGTAGGATGAGATATGGATCTCTTACGTGGCAATCCGGCAGCGTGGTTAGATGACCGACTAGATAACACCCCATATATACCGCGTACATCTCAGACGAAATGTAGGCCCAACCTATTAAAAAAATGTTTGATGCGAATTCCATTTGATTTTGAAGTGTGAAACGGATCAAAGGGGGCATCTACTCGAACAGATGGAGTGCGAACAGACATTTGAAAAGGGAATCTTTTGACTTGGTTTGATTTGATTCAAGTCCATACCTTCACGTGTGCGCTTGTTGATTTGCTAGGACAATCTTTCATTTTCTTCTTCAATCTCAGCTTCATGCTGTTTTTCTCTTTGGCTTTAATTTTTAATGACTATGTTCAATCTTTTATGCTTAAACACGCAGGTCACTTTAAAAACGTAATCAAATGTGACCTAAAGAGTGCTGCTAGGAGGCAGATAATATTTATTTTTAAAGTTAAGTATGAGTTTGGTCCCAGATTTTTCATCTCTTTTAACTAATCGTCCTTGAATTTTTAAATTAGTCATAAAATTCTCTAGATTTATCAATTTTTATCAAACAAGTCTTTATGTTAAACTTCTATTCACAAAATTAATGATTCACACGTAATCTCCAATTATAATTTGACACATGTCATCCAGAATTAAAAAATTTATGTGATTTGAATTTTTTTATGATTTTTAAACTGTTTTTTATTTTTTTAAATAATCAAAATAATTTTATTTCTTTTATTTTTTATTCGGCTGATGTGACATATATTGTTAAGTGACTTGAAATTTAAATTGAAGTGAAAAGTTTATTTAACTTTTGGGTTGTCTACTAGAAAATTATCTGGATGTTTCGTAGAATATTATTCATATTAGATATCGCTGCACATTGTATTTGATTTATAGTTGGTCCGTCGAAGCGGAATAAAATGAACGCGTAATAAGCACACATTGTATCTGATACATAGTATTATGTATACTAATTAGTTAATTACGTAGAATTGGTGGTTGGTACCTGAGGATTGATGTTGATTTTGCTTGTTAAATTGAAGATCATCGCCAAAAGCTATTAATTGTCATAATCAAGCCCACGGGAAAACCATAATATTGTTTTGAGTAAAGCCCACTGGAAACATGTGCGAGAGAAGGATATTCAAGCAAGTTGCTTTGTAAGAAATTAACCTAGAAAAAAAGAAATAAAGGTGATCAAGTTATCCTTAACAAGATGTAAAGGGCTAGTACTCATGCTTCTCCAAGTACATGGATGGGCATCTATTGAGACCGGAAAAGCAATTTATGTCCAGCACTCAAACAAAATATGAAAGAAAATAAGTTGAATCCAATCAAAGTATACGCAGCCCAGCTATCAGCGTTCGTTGTATGCATGTGCTTGCAAGATTTCTGAGGTCACCACAAAGAATTTAGCAAAAGGGAGGGAAAAGGAAGGCAATGTCATGAGGTGTGGCCAATTCATTTGAAGTCACTATCTTGTGCCCATAATTACGTACGTGATTAATTTCCTCACTGTTACCATCGGAGCTAGAGAGATCAGTCAACGCTCGCTGGGGTACTGCGCGCAAGAAATTGATAATTTGTTTGCGAAACCCGTGGGTTTCAGTCCCACAGAATTTTCAAAGAAAGCGAAACGTTACAATTTTTCTCCAGATTTACGAGGAAATTAAATGCAACAGGAACCCACAGATTTACAGGTAATTAAAGCAATATATATGAGTGTTACATATAATTATATAAGACTAATTAATAGTCAAAAAGAATACTAGGCGTTTAGTACGACGTTATTGAATAGAGCAACTAAGAGGCTGTTCGGTGATAGAGTATTTTGAGAATTTTTAGGTGATGTTAATTTTATTGGCATGCGTGCAGTAGTTATTTTTAAGTGATGTTAAAAAATATGTCCGATTTGTGTATTCTCAGAATTCAAAAAATCCTGAAAATTTAAAAGAACCGAATAAGCCCTAAAAGACAAACATGACAGAATTTTCTTTCAATTATAATGATCGTTTTTTATAATGTTGACTAGTAAATAAACGTGTAATTTTCTATTATCTTCATTAAATATTCCAACGTCCTGATCCATTCATTGTCGCATGCACCTTTTAATTTTCTTTTGCTTGTTTTGATTCGATCAAATTAGGCTGCACCAGCATATATATATATATATGGTTTCAAGTTCTATATATGGCATAAACCAAAATGATAAAACAAAAGAATAATCCCTTTACTTAAAACCTCTCTAAGATAATGGTCTCATGATCAGTATACTAATATTTAGGCTATAATTCATTTATTTCTGTTCAATGGACCGACTAATTAAACCGCACCAATTAAGATCCAAGGTCAAAATTAGACTGAATAAGGAATTAATTAAAAGATTGAATATAAATAATATTTAAAAAATAACTATTCTTGCTTTTCTGAGATGCATTAATATGGAGTCAATTGTTTAAGATCTATCTGCGACTTTTCCCTTACACTATCTATATATCTTTCGCTTCTCTTTTTTGTTAATTTTAAGATATATTTTCGTGTTTTTAATTTATTGAATTTCAATTTATGACGAACCGACAGACATCGCGCGGTGTCTTTTTTGTTTGATGGTTTTTATATTATATATATTTTTAAGTAATGTTGTTAAGATATTCGGTTGAAGTTAATGTTATGTCTGCTTATAATTATAAGGAAACAACAAACTTATCAAGCGTGCCTTTTGAGATTGAAGTAATTTTTCTGTCGACGTACATATATATAAGATTAGAAAACTACTTGTAATTAATTAAAAGTGTCTTCTAAAATAAAAAATGAACTAAACTATACTGTAAGTTTAAAATACTTACTAAAAGTCAAAATGACCCCAGCTAAGATTATTAATTCCTTTTGGTAACTGTTGGAGTAATCTTAAAATTTATTTTAAGGTCTAAACTATAAATTTTATAACTCAAATTACTATTGAAATTCACAAATTAAATTTCGCGTACTGGTAAGATCCGTCCGTCAAAATTGATTAATATAGTATTTTTCAGCCATTTGAATCGTAGTAAATGAGCCTCAAATTGACAATTTCTTTTATAGTTTTGAAACTCAGATGAGAAAATTGGTAATTTTGATATTAAAATGACAATGGCGCAATAATTGGGGACGCGTAAGGTTGTCATGTTTGGTTTGGTTTTGAAAACGTTTTTGTGTAATTATGAAGAAAAATAAAATAGATATATTTTTTAAGTGCTTGTGAGAATAGTGGAGTATGTTTGGGAAGATAAATTTTTTAAAATTTATTGTAACGACCCAAAGAGAAGTAATATCCACATCTGTGTTTTGACTTCAAAAGGACTAGTCAAAGTTGTTCTTGAAAACACTTGAGTCATTATAAAGTCCAGTTCAACCTAGTAAGGTCCCAATGTGGGACTTGGCCCATATAGAACTCATCTCTCATTCATTGTCTTCTCCCACTCCATATGGGATTCGGAGTATCACATTTATTCTCTTTGAGAATGTGAGAGTACAAAAGTAGGTTATGATGAAGATTTTTGTGAGAAGAGTTTTTATGGGTTTTTGTAAAAAAAAAGTTTTGTGTTTTTTTTCACACAAATTAAGACTAATGATAAGATAGAAAATTTTATTAAAGATTGAAATATATTTTGTGTGAAAAAATCATGTTTGAATTGAAAAATATTTTTAAAACAAAAAAAAACGTTTTAAAAATTATTAACCAAACATGGCCACTATGAGCAAATATATAGCTTATATAGCTTATAGCTAGAAGCTGGCATTGAGGAGTAAGATGAATGCTATAATATAAATCTGGAAGAATTAAGGGATAAACACACTTATCCTTTTTAATTATAGGGGCATTGACAATATTTTACATCACAAACTATTATTCTGTATATTGAATGAAAAGATATTTATTGGTGCGTAAATTGATAATGTTATCCCTATAGTTTTTTGGTGACGACATTTTTAGAGAGTAAAAACATAATTTTAGAGGCCAAAACTCAATTTCTATGAAAATTGGTAAAAATTTATAACTGAGGGTACAAAATATCAAAAATCTATAGTTGATGAGTGCCACACCCCAGACCCAGCAGGGTCCAACAGTGAACTTTTTCTTTGAACAATATTTCAAATAACTCAAAATATAGAACTCATTTATTCCAAATAAACTTAAATATAGTCCTCACTTTCAAAATCATAAACTTAAATAAAAGTATCTCAATAAAACAAAGTGCAATGTAAAATAAAACTTCATTCTCATCTATCACAGCTCGCATGACATCTAAGCTTGTTCCTCAGCATGATCTCCATACTTTTCTGGAAATGAAAACATATTAACGGAGTGAGTTCGACAACTCAGTAAGCGGAGAATAAAAATATTAATAATAATCTTTTAAAATAAATTTCCAAATGATTTTTCAGTAGTTCAGAAATTTCCCTTAGGCAATATCAGTAAGTCATATTTACCCTATGGCAGGGTTGTGCCATCACTTCGAAGATTAGATGCACCAGTAATCAGTAATCAATGATCAATGAGTTGATATCAACAAGGACAGTAATAACAGTAATCAGTAATACACATTGCCACCGGGATTTCAGAACATAAAACAGTAATCATATTTCAGTATAAACAGTAATTGAATAACAGTGAATCCAAGAATTTAAAATAGACTTCGGTATAATTTTCAAAACCCGTCATTTCATATTATCGATGAAAATCTATCGTTATCCCGCTTACCTGACTCGCTTGAAAAATCAATATCCCCGCTATTAACACAACCTAACAGTAATCCGGAAATTAATTAGGGATCAAAACGATATTTGAAACTTGAATTTCACATTGCATAATTCGTTCAAAAATTTGAAATGAATTAAACATGTGATTAGAGTAAAGAAACATCAGAGCATACACACACGGCTTAAGAGCCGAAATTCTACACGGCTTAAAAGCCGAAATTCTTCAAGAACCAACAGTGAGATAGAAAGGGAGAAATAGCTCAAAAATGATTGTGAGGTCAGATTTGAGAGGGGTGTTCGACCTCTGAACAAGCTCCCCTTTTTATAGGTGAGACAACTCGAATTTTATCCGAAAAAAAGCATTGAATCTCGTCTGAAACTGATGACTTTTCAAAATCCATCATTAAACACGATAAATGGCAAGGTTACTGAGAAACTTTGAGTTCTTTATGTTGGAGTTGAAAAGGCTACTCAAATCAGACGAAAATGGGTGTAACGGTTGAAGAAATGAAGTGAGAGAATGAGAAAATTTAGGAGAGAGAAAATTTTTAAGGTCGGAGAACGGTTACTGGAACATGGAAAATCGAAGAGGTTTTAGGGTTGAGGAAGAAGACAATCAAAACGCACCGTTTAACTTAACAGAAATAACGAATGAACAAAAGAATAAATAAAATATAATGTCGCCTATGGTAGCAAATGCGCTCGTGGCTCTAGTGGTTAGCTTGCCATTTTACCCCTCTAGGCACCGAGGTTCGAGTCCTGTGCTGCCATGTTTTTCTCATTGAAATCCTGTAGTGCATATATATAAAAGTGCACCACCCGTTTAACAAAACAACATGTAGCTCGGTGGTTTCCCTTTGTTTACCACTAGTACAGGAGTTCGAATCCTAGGCATGTCCCTTTTTTTTTAAAAACGGGTTTTCACAATGAGTGTAATGTGATAAAAATAATAATTTGTGGTGTAAAGTATTAGATCACATAATTAGAGAATGTAAAATGTATTTATTATGAGAATTAAAAAGAACAAACTTAAAAATCCTCCTAAGAAAACAGATTCTGGTAGGAAGTACTCTTACATAGGGATTTTAAATACGAAATAAAATTGTTTCGTCCGGATCTAAACGATAACAAAGTAAATCAACAAAATAAATAGCTTAAAATTAAATCAAACTTCAATCAAATAAAGAGACGTAAAACTTTTAAAATATTTAAAAATAAAAATTACTCCAGATTTTCAGCACTACCTAAAATTCAATAATAATAATATCATACAATTGTGATTCAAATACTGAACTCTGTTAACCTCATGTAATAATTTGAATAAGCACTACAAAAAAAGGCCCTATAGGCCAAAAAACCGCTGCTATAGGTCATTTTGGCCTATAGCAGCGGTTTTTTAGCGGCGGTTGCGACCGCCGCTATATCTCCATCTGGATAGATATATCGCGACGGTTTTCGGAACCGCTGGTGAAGACCTCGGGATCGCCGCTATAGACCCGAACGCAATTTTGACTTCCTCGCAGCGTTTCTTCGAAACGCTGGCATAGACTTTTAGCGGCGGTCGGTTAGCAGCGGTAGAGACCGCCGATATAGGTCTGTGCCAGTTTTTTTTTGGCATCTTAATGCACTTCTAATTTTTTCCTATATTTTCATATACATGCTTTTTTATTTGGTAATACAAATTTAATTTAATAATTATAATTCAATAAAGCTAAAAACTTAAAAAACAAAGATAATAAAACAAGAATCTCTTCATCATTGATTAATAATATTTTACAACAAACACAAAAATCTCTACAAGTAATCTAAAAAATAAAAAATTTCTAATATAAAATAACAATAAGCAATAACCGACTAAAATATTCAAATACAACACAATAAGCAAGGACCAATTAAAATATTCCTCCTTTGACACATCAACATCCTCTATCTTGAATTCTTGTAATAGAAAATAAATATCACATGAGAAATAGAAATAAACAAAATATTTATGTAAACAAAATATTCCATGGACTGAGCCTCAAAAAATCTCATTTAAAATCGTAAAACACTTTTCATTGAATCGGGTCGAGATACTATTCGGTAAAAAAGAATGTTTCCCAATTTCGGAAAGATTGCCTAGGGGTGAACATATTTGGGCCGGGACCGACCGGGCCGACCGAAACCGGCCCATAACCGACTGGGCCGGCCGGTTATGGTCCGGCCCGGTTCGGCGGTCGGTCCCCCCAAACCCAGAACCGAATGGGTCGGTTCGGCCCACGGTTATTAACGAACGACGTCGTCCCCCCTTGCAAACAAAACCTCGTCCCCGACTCCCCCCTAAAACAAAACCCCAGATCCCCTCAGCCCTAGCCGCACCCCTCCCCTCAGCCGCCCCGCAGCCCTCCGCCGTCTCTCGGCTCTCTCTCTCTCGGCGTCTCTCGGATCTCTCTCTCTCTCGGCATCTCTCGGCGTCTCTCAGGTCTCTCTCTCTCTCCGCCTCTACACCTCACAAGCTTCCAGGTCCAGATCAATTGTAACCTCTCATTTAGACCAGTTATACTCCCAGATTCCGCAAGGCTGGAATTGAAGGTGAGGTTACAATTGATCTAGATACCTTTAATTTTCGATCTTTAACTCAAACTCTGGTAGATACCTTGTTAGTTCTTCTTGGACAGAAATTTTGGTTTCAATCTGTATACAATCTTTTTGCCACCTATAGCTCTTGAACTGAAGAGAGAAGTATAAGGGTTTTGTTGAATTGACTTGTGTGTCTTAGAGAGCATTCTAATGGTCGTTTAATTTCTATGTTCAACCACGCATCAGGAGTCAATTAAGTGGTGGAGTACCATGATCTTTGGACGTGGCTACTTAAATCATTTGAACTCTAATATGCAGTCGATCTCTAAATTAAACAATGCCTTTACATTTGCATTTTTGGTTGTCTGATTATGTTTGCTGTGACTTGTTTAGTTTATTTAAGATTTGCCATTGAGTTTTTGTTTCTCTGATTTATGAATTGTAGTTAGCTAGGGATTGTAGTTTAGTGTTTATTATTGAAGAATATTAATAGATTTGAGATTTTGAATATTTGCATTTTACAGGGTGATTTACAAGGTTCGGCTAATAATTTCGTGTACTACTGTGCTGTTGCCGAGAATCAAATTAGGTTTGTATTTCCCATTTTACTATGTTAATGTTAGTTTATGATAGAGATTGGAAGTTAGGATTATGTTGGTTCTGTGGAGATCGGAGGTCAGGGCTGATTTGGTGTTGGATTTGGATGAATTTTTGGTTTTGTTTTGTTGGATATTTTTGCTGATTGGAAGTTAAATATTTGCATTTTGTTTTGTTGGATATTTTTGTTGATTGGATGACTCTTGCAAAGACCGGCAGTATCTCACTAGATAGGATATCTTGTAAATAATGGCAGTTTATTCTCTCTGGCAACAGTGAAGGTAGAACTAAAAATGATCGAACTCATGGAAAAAGAAATGCAATTGATCCAATCATCAGTGCTCTATTTGTTGTTTGTTGTACTTTAGTGCACTTAAAGGCAATGAAGGTGATTAGATATTTAGATACAAAACATTGCCATCCATTAGTCATCATTATAATATGTGCAGTTCAAGTTTGCATTCTCAACTTGCTGCTGGACCAGACTTGTACATATTAGTTTAGCTTGCGTACTTGTACGTAAGTTCTTAAAAGAAACTTGCTGCTGCATCAAACTTATACATATTAGTTTAGCTTTGCTTACTTGTACATAGGTTGTTAGAAGTTTGCTGTCATGTACAGAAGGTAGTTAGCTGGAGTAGAATCCTTTCGATGCTTCTATTCAGTTTGAGTTGAAGATTTCAAATCAGTTTCTGTGTGAAACTTGTGAAGATTTCAAATCAGTTTCTATTGCTGAGTCAGTTGTTGATTATGAGTTGGTGGAAAATGTTGAAAAATATGAAGAAGAAGCAGGTATTTTAATTTATATTGTCAATTCTAACTTATTTTAATCACAATTTATATTTATGTATGCTTAACTTGCTTTGATTTGCTATTTGTTTTCAACAGTGGAGATCCTTGGGCCATCCGAGAAGCACCCAGTTGATGATTAAATGTTCTAATTTTGAAACTTGGTCTAATTTTAATTTTTAGTGCTATGTTGTAATTTTAATTTTTTTGTTATTGTTAAATGTTAACTTGTAGCTTATTTTTATTTTTATTTATTTTTTGATACTTGTTATTTGTTAGGGTTGGATGTTAAATACCCCATTTAGGTTTTCTTGTTTTGTTTTTTTAAGTATGTTGTTAATTGTTATTTATTAGGAGTTAGAACTTAGAATCATGAAGCATGCATAGTTAGTACTTAGTAGTTACAAGTTAAATCGTGTGAAATATTTCAAAATGTGGGTAATTTTGGGTCATCGAATGGGCTGAACAAAGAGAGATTAGAGCTTCAAAAAAATAAAACGAATTGGGCCATAGTATAAACGTTTAAAAAATTTGTAAATTTTGGGCCCATTATTGGGCCCAACCGACCGAACCGGGCCGACCAGGTTCGGTGGTCGGCCCGGCCGGTTCTCCCAACCGGCGGTTCGGCCGTCGGTTGGGAAAATTATAAAACCGACCCAGTCGGTTCGGCCCACGGTTTGGGCCCAAAACCGAACCGACCGGTCGGTTTTCACCCCTAAGATTGCCAATCCTTCTAGCCTAACAAATCTCTTCTTCCTCAGATATTTTATTCTCCAAGTCTCAAAAACCAAAATGACAATAAACACCAAAATGACAACCACAAATTTACATGCAAAACTATTAAAAGTACTTTCGAAAACGTTATTCTAGTCTGGTGCTCGGGATTGCAAATTGTGTTAACTTTCTATCTGGAAAGAAAATCCAGACTTGCATCCTTCTTTCACTTCCCCCAAATTATATTCTTATTGTGTGAACTTCTATCTGACAAGCACAGGAGCTACTATCGCTGCACGCATCACACATGCAATGTGAAGAAGCAAATCCAACGACTCTCAAAAGATTCAAGCATAGTCGTGACAACATATGGTAAGTGTACAGACAACCTCCATATCTAGCTTATGACTTGTGTAACAATTCAGAAAGTGAAGGAAGAAAGAGAAATGGCGATAATTTTTGTACAATGTACACCAAAAAGAAAAAGAAAAATCCTGAAATGGGTACAATAGTGTTCCGCATTTATCTGTGCTTGTCAGATAGAAGTTCAACCTACAATGTATAAGCCAAAATCAAAAGGAAAGAAGAAGAAGAAGTAACATCAACAAGAAAGCTGCTACAATGATTTATTCACACGCCATTTGCAAGAAATTTTCCAAGACAGATGGAAACAGTAGGTTTAATTTTATTCCCCAGGAAGTTGCAGCAATCCAGCATAGAATATTATCCCCATCTGCGAGGCTGCAACTTATCATACAGTTAAACTAGATTTTGTGTAAAACTTCATCAATAAAGCACATCTAAAGAATAAGGGATGCGATATGCCAATAAGGCATCCACAAAAAACAACCCCCAGTGGCTGATTCCCATACAAATAAGCATGTCAAGTTTACTCAGCTGCAGCAAATTGAAGAATGTTCCAGAATAGCTGACTTTAAAAAGAAGGTCTACACTTGATTAGGGAACTAGAAATTGCAATACCAGTTACCACCCTTGAAAACACCTGCAGAGCCATCAAATTCAGTATTGCCATGAGCAGAAAGAAACTGGAAAAGGCTACAACAAGAAAGACCCAGTGTAGCGGGGCACATAATTGTAAATAGAACAGAAACAGAGGGATGCATCTATGGAGAAATTATGTAGCGGGGCACATAATTGCAATCACAGTGATCTTTATGCAGTTAAACAGAAACAGAGGGATGCATCTATGGAGACATTGTAAATAGAACTACATAAATGTGGGAGTAATACAAGATTCGTGTGAAGAAAGAAGGAAATCCAGAAAAGAGAATTGATAATTTCATGTAAGTGAACTCGGTACAACTCTGAGATGCACATTCCGATTGCTCATGCTTCCATTTTCTTACCACTCTTCTCTTCTCTAGGTCAAATGATCCATTAAAGCCATATAGTGCGACTCCAAAAATCTTTGGTCATTCTAACTTGTTAGATTTTGGGACAGCTCACTCGAAATATTTTTGGTCATTCTAACTTGTTATTAATTATGATGAATAAAATATTTAATTACCATAACAACTATGACCAAAATATTAACTAAAATAGCTAAAACCATATTAATTACCATAACAACTACGACCAAAATATTAACTAAAATAGCTAAAACCATATTAATTACCATATTAAACCACAAGCCGGGCTAAAATAGCTAAAATCTCATCCCTAATAGGATTTTAGAAAAATTAAATAGATTGCCAAAATATGACCCAAATCGGGTTCAAAAATAATTCCTAAACGGTAAAAAAAAGAAAATCATAACTAAAAATAGATTTTTGAGAGGGAAAACAGAGGATTTAGGGCTCGAAACGAGGCGCACCGAAGCGTAGATGGACGAACATTACGTGCGCGCCGAAAAGAGCTTTCCGAATTGGGGTCATGGGCGCGAATCGGGTACTCGTAGCCAAAGTTATGACCAAAAAACCGACACGTGCGCGAAAAGTGCCCCAATTCTATATAACAACTTCTATATTCATAATACTCTCTCTAATTTCATATTTTATTAAGTAGGTCTCTTAAATGTTTTTTTTAAAATATGTGACAAAATAAAATTATGTATAAAAAGGAATAAATAGTCAATAAAATAATTATTAACCTTAAATAACACATAAAATTTTATTTTTCTATTTTTTCAATTTTTTACAATTATACCTATAGCGGCGGTCACTACAACGACCGCTGCTATAGGTATACCTTTCGCAGCGGTTTGTTTTAAAACCGCTGCAACAGGTACGAGATTCAATGACCGCCGCTAAAGACACCGAAGATTTTTCCTCTAGCGGCGGTCAGTCGGTCACTGACCGCCGCAATCGAGACCGCCGGTACAGGTATCTCTTTAGTTGCGTTTTTTCAAACCGCGGCCGGTGACCGCCGCTAAAGACCCTCCTTTAGCGGCTGTTTGCAAAAAAACGCGACTAAAGAGGTCAATAGCGGCGGTTATAGACCCTCTTTTGGCCGTGTTGTTTTCAAAACGCCGCGAAAAATACCCTTTAGCGGCGTTTTTAGCGACCGCCGCTAGAAACACTACCGCTATAGACCCTTTTTTTGTAGTGAAGCATACTTGGACCCACACCGCGCAGAAACACCTTAAATCTTTGAGTCTCTTATTGTGGATGTTTCACTAACGATCTTGTTTTTTAGCATCGAAATTCCGGCAGCCGATGTGAGATCCCGACCTTATTTATGTCGTTTTATAAGAGAGAGATTTTTGCTTATGATTCCCTCAATATGTATGTATGATTAAATTAGTGATTTTTGATGTAAGTGTCGACACATTGGAGAATAGTGTCGACACATTAAACTAATACCCGAAAGTTTACATTTTTCCGAAGCTCAAGTGATTTTTGACTAAGTGTTGGAAGTGTCGACACCTTGAGTGATGGTGTCGACACATCTAACTAATACCCGAAAGTTTACATTTTCTTCCGGAACTCCAGTGATTTTGACTAGTGTTGGAAGTGTCGACACCTTGAGTGATGGTGTCGACACATCTAACTAAAACCCGAAAGTTTACATTTTTCGTGATTTTGGCTGCGTTGGAAGTGTCGACACCTTGAGTGATGGTGTCGACACATCTAACTACATTTCCGAAATTTTGTCGGATTAAAAAACACGTGAAGTGGAATTCATGAAAAGGGGGAAAATAAGGGAGGGCAGCCCTGTCTTTTCCCCCAAACTATTTTCACGTTAAACACCACACCCCCTCCTCTCTTTCACACATTTTCACATTTTCCTTTACCCAAACCATATCTCCTTTGCCCTAAGTCACCCGACCGAAGAAGAAGAAGGAAGGAGAAGGAGAAAGAAGAAGAAGAAAAGAAGGAGGAAGAGGTGAAGCAAGGTAAAAATCCAGCCCTCTTAGGAAACCTTGCTGGCCGAAAATCATGCTACCCTCTCTCTCTCTAAGAATCTTCTTGTTTTCTCTTGTTGGGTGGTTGTGGTTTGATGGTGGGTTGTCTAAGTAGTTTTTCTCCTTGTGTTCATGGATGTTTAGTTTAGATCTATGCATGTTTAGTGTAGATCTATGCATGCTAAGTGTGGATCTATGCATGTTTAGGGTAGATCTTGCAAGTGCTTAAGTGTAGCATAGATTTTTACATGAGAACATGAAAAAATGGTTGAATCCGAAATTAGGGTTCTTGAGAATTGGTTTGGTGCTCTAGGTGTTTGATAAAAGGCCTAAGAGAGGATTGAAACCTAAATTTAGCAAGTATGGCCGAACTCAGGGGTTGGTGCATTAGGTTGTATGTATGCTAGTCATATTGAGAACCACTAAGCCCTAATTGTTAGAGATAGGTTCAGATCTGGAAAAATAGGCAAGAGGGCCAATAATGCACACTAGGTGTTTGGTAAAAAGGCCCAAGAAAATGGGTAAATGCAATGGTGTTAACTTGATGAATATGGAACCATAGTTTGGTTATAAACTTCGAGTTGAAGTTGTATAAGTGGGAGAAAGGTGAGAGGATGGTTGCTAGCCTTGGATGTTGGTTGTGACATGGAGAGATTCAGATTCTTGGTTGTTGGACATTTGGGGGGCTAGAAAGATTATTGTGATTGCTTGAATTTACATATGCAGATTTTAAGGCTGGAATAGAGAGTGTGTTTTGATGCATTTGTAGTTATCTCTTGATATTGAGTGGATCCTAGATTGGAGGCCTAAGAAATGAGAAGATTTTAAGTCATACCTTGGACGATTCCGATAACTATCGAATGAGATATGCGTTGTTCGAGGCCCGGACGTCAAGCTGCCAGCAGTCTTGCACGTCCGGAATGTCAGCTCATTTCGAGCACCCTTTTGAGGAATCATTTTAAGTCCAAATTTTACGGGGTTGGTCTTGAATTTTAAGTTTAAGAAAGAGGAACGTTTTAAGGTAAATTGCAGGTGATTTAGAGGTAAGACGAATAATTTGTGATATTTTGAAAATGGAGGGTCGAGCTGGAAACAACAATAGTGTGGTTGTAGGATTTTTGCTTAATATGAAATGTGTTTGAAAGTGTATAACAAAATCTGCTGTTGTGAAATTTACTCCCTATATTGGCCTATGAAAGCTGAATATTTCAAGGTAAATTTTGTGTAATTTGGAGCCATGGTCTGGAAGTTATGGATTTTTAAGTTGGAGACGCTAGGGCTGCCCGCTTAGAAATTTTCAGCGACATGTATTGTCGGGTAAGGTTTTGGGTGGCTAGCGAGCTTCAAATTACTTAGAATTTTGATATGATATGAAAAATTAGTGTGAGGGTCTATTGGAATAGATTCGTGTGAGTAATTTATTGATTACTCTATACGTTTAGTAAACCTATGAATAACAATAGTACAATTCATTGTAGGTAACGAGACGTTCGATACTTGAGCAAGCGAAGGTAAGTGCAAATTGTAAGTAGAAGCTTACGCCTTTCAAAACTGGAATGATACACAGCATGAAAGTATTTATGAATGAGCACATCAAGCATGACATTATCAAGCACGACATGAATACATAATGATCATTTGCATTCATTTTCCTCATGAGAAAGGAGAAATTTTATGCAAATGAAAATACCATTTTTATGCTACTTTATGACAAGTTTGATGACAAGTTAGTTAATGAACCCAAGTCGGTCGGTACCGTACCAAGTCAAGAAGGTGCATCCATACCGAAGGACGTTTACGTGAAGGATGGATGTCACCTAGGACACCCATACCGAAGGATGCTTGCAAGAAGGATGGGTAGTCCACGAGGTAGGTGCAATCACACTGAAGGATGCTTGTGAACCTCGAGGAGTCGTGTCTAGCCACTGAAGGACGAATGTGAGAAGGTGTGCTAGCTCGACCATATGTAAGGTCCCTAAGGGAAATAGGGGACAGTTCCAACGGGAACGCACAACCCTGATGTCAGGGGTAAATAGAGGGCAAGTAGCCCCTTCAGATAAGATGTGAAATGATTTTTCCAAAAGCAAGAATTTTACAAGTATAAGTATTATTTTCAAGAGCAAGTGCATGTGCATATGCAAACATGAGGGATACACATGCATCACGATTCATGATCATGCATTAATCGCATTATGTTTACACGATCATGATTTTAAGTTCAAGTGCATGCTTACAATTTCAAATCTATGTTTTAGCTATAATTCCTTACTGAGTCTTTCGACTCACAGTTTTAAATTGTATCATTCCAGATAATGTTTCAGGGGAGGAATCTTAAGAAGAGGACCTTGAACCCTAGGAGAAGGGTTGACGAAAATGTCTTTTCCTTGTTGCTTAATTTTAGTAAAGGTTTAGATAATTTTTGTAAGAGCCGTCATGAGCCTCCGTGATGTGGTGGTCATGGGTTATTCGGCTTAGTAAGCTAAGGTTTTTAACTGGTTGATATTTTGAGACCATGTTATAACTACTTTAAGTTATCGATGGAAAGTATGTTCCTATGTGCGTTAAACGCTAGTGTTATAAGGCTTCTTTTAAATATTGAGACATCATGATGTTTCCGCTGCAAGAATACTCTGAATGAGATATATTTTCCGCTGCAAGAACTTTAGTAAGTACGCTTGAGCGTTCCTTGTCGGGAACGCTCGCGGCTTTCATTAGCCTCGTTTAGCTAGCGTTCGGGGCGTGACAGTCAAACTCCTTTAGCACACTTTAAGCTTTACAACAGAAGATTTGTTTAAAAGTGATGATTGAATGAGAGAAAAATTCTAGCAATTTAAGTTTGAAATTTCTAAACTGTGTCTCTCTCAAATGTGGCACAAATATACAATGGACAACTTTCGTAGGTTTGAAGTCGACATCTCAAAGTATTTTAAGGATATCTTGAGTTTCAAGTAGAATATTTGGACTAGGAAGAATTGAGTTTTTTTTTTTAAAAAAAAAATCATCGGTCGCTCGAACTATGAGGCGAGCGGCAGGCCAGCAAGACCAATCTATAAAATGACAACAGTATTCACTCAAGACAAAGGTTGAACCTCAGGTGAGCGAGACAACACTGTGAAGTTTACACAGAGCTTGCTCGAGTGTGGAGGAAACGACTTGCTTCTAAAATCCTTTTCTTAAGCAAATTGTCAGAGAGACTTATTGTTCTCTTAAACATTTAAATTACAAGTCAATTTGTATTTAATTTTAGACAAAATTTTACCAATACTCAAATAGATATACACTACAGTAACATTTAAGTGGAGTACTCAGGTTCTGCAATTACCTGTAAACTTGGGTCTTGAGTGAATACTGTTGTCATTTTATGGATTGGTCTTGCTGGGTTCGGTTATGGTGCTTGTGATTAAGCTGCTGATGGATGCTGATGGAGGGCTGGGATTACGTTTTCAAGATCCAAGGGCTGAGAATAAGGCCACGTCATTTAATGAGTTTTTTACCCGCGGGTTGACCCGTTTCCACATGACCCGTTTTCCTCATAACCCATATTAGACGACCCGGTTTGCAGAAAATTCAAAACTCTCTTCGACGATCTGTTTTGCCACAGCTCCAACACCATCCGTCTGCCACAGCTTCGTCGCCGCTTGATTAGCTGTGTAGCGAGGGGACCACTCAAAGGTTTTTCCCCTTTTCTTCTGTTATCTTTCGTTGATTCTATTTGTTATTGTCCATTGGCAAGCTAATCTTAGTTGTTCGGTGATCAAGGAACAGACAACTATAGCAGAGAGGGCCAACGCCTTTAGGCGACAATGTGAACTGGCTGAAACAATAAAGTTGAAAGAGATTAACCTGTATGGTCTTGTCAAATTTTTTTTATCTCTCTTTGCTTCTATCTGTCTATTTAAGTGGCCACTTGATTAGCTGCATGTTTTTCTACAGTAACAAACTCGCACTAATGCGTTCTGATAAGGTGGGGAAGCTGAAATTGAATACAATGAGGCAAGTCAGCTTACATGGGCATTTTCTCTGTAAAACCGCTGTTTTGGTTTTGTACGAAGTTGTGTTCTTTCTCTCTCTTTTTTTCCTCCATTGTTATTACGTGTACAAATTCAAGGGTAATTAGGAGAGCAGCTTAATCTTCTGAAACGTCAATTACATAGAAAACTAGATGAATTTTCGTGTTTTTCTCACACTTACGGGAGCCGATTTTTGCGTTTGGATATATGATCCATTTGTTAAATGTACCTTATTTTATGTGTCTTCTATCAAATCTCCTTTATTTATATATATATTATTCCTGTAAAAAATGGAAATCCCCAGTTTTGACTTTTGAGGCATCGTAATAAATTGGGAACACACCATTTTACTTTTATACAGCTGTGCATTCAGAATACCATTTGATTAGATTACCTTGTGTGTAATAATTATTTCTCATAGTGGGCTGCATGTGGCTTCAAAACTGCAAGTAGATAATATTTAATTGCGATATTACAAAAGCCTGTAGTATATGTTCTTCTGGCATGAGACCAATAAAAAGATCAGATCAGTCAACACATCAGTAGCTGCATCTTTGTTGTCACTTGAGTCTCTTTGAACTCTGTTCTCTTTTAGTTGGTTCATATATTCTTTAACTTGGTGTTCGATTATGATACCACAATAGAATTGCCCATCTTGAACGAGACATTGGCCTGTTTGATGACATTGGAACATTTGCTACTTCATTGAGTTTTTATCTGATACTGTCTTCCATTTCCAGTCTAGGCATGAAAGATTCCAGGGGACCATTGAAGGCTTTGGCAGTTGCCAGTGCAGTAAATGCCTTTGGTGATATAGTCCTGTGCACCTTCTTAGGCTATGGTATCGCTGGTGCAGCATGGGCTACATTGTCCTCACAGGTGTGCTCAATGAAGATTTTAATATTGATTTTAGACAAGTTGAATATGATCTGTATTGTGTGCTGATTGATTCATTCTCAATAGTCAATGTAGCCAAGTAGATTTGCACTTATGTTCTTTTTTCATTGCGACTCACCAACGTTCATGCTAGGTCATTGCAGGTTATATGATTCTTGAAGCTCTGAACAAGAAAGGATACAACGCATTTGCCATCTCTGTTCCATCACCTGATGAACTTTTGACAATACTTGGGCTTGTTGCCCCAGTGTTTGTAACAATGATGTCAAAGGTCTATCAAAATATAAATCACAACTAAATAATATAAAACAATTAAATTAAATGTCCCCATTACCTGTGCTCGTTGTTCGTCCTATATGTGGTGTCAAATGACACGAAGTCCCCGAATATGGCATAGTCGTTTTGCATGGAATGGTCCGACCAGAAGACGTTAGTAATGTGATCATCTTCATCCATCATGACCCGAAAGAAGAACTCTGAATCTTTCTTTTCGTTTTCACCAAACCAATTAACAAGAACACCAGCTACACCAGCCTCCATTTTCTTAGTTCTTATACTGTTCAGGTAATTTTTGTAATCCTGATGAGTGAAACCCACATGCTGTCTACCCCCAGCTTGCGTCGCCATCAAGTCGTGGGCCAATTTGGGGCGAATGCCTGCTCTATCTGAAGTTATTGCCTCCGAACATTGCAACTCGCTCATGTGTCTTTGAGAACGGAGCATGTGAACTTTCGAAGGCGTCGCCAACTCATGATTATGCTGGGAACACCATTCGAAGATGTAATACTTCCCACTAGACTGCTGCTGAACAGTACAGCTTGCGAGACACCCACATCTCGTATTTCGTCGCACTCTCTTCACAGGCACAAGCTGATCCTTTTCTTTTTTCATCCTTTCTTTATTACAAACAAAAGCTCTACTTGTCCAATACCCATGTTCTTTATGCTTGAAGCCCGTATGTATACGAACGCTGAAGCCTTTGATTGTTGCATACCGATTGTACCAATCGTACGCATGGTCAACGTCCTTCCACTCTAGGCTCCAAACATCAACTATCTTTTCGTTGTCAGCTTGTACCATGTCACCTGCATGTACGAATCAAAGAAAATGATTAAACAAGTCCTGATACCATTTAAATCACTCAGATAAGTGACAACCAACTCACCTTCTGGGTTAGAAGTACTACTAGACCCTCGTCTAGTGATATTGGGATTGATCTCCTCCATTTCAGCCATAATGTCCCCTTATAATCTAAATACAAATCAAACCAACAACCAAAATTTAGTCTTGCAAGCACCCACATTAAATAAGCAACACACATGAAAATTGAAGAATATTATGTAGTAGTGTCCCCAGCCAATATTCAGACAGGTAATTGAGACATGAATTAGCTCGTCAATAAATTCAAAGACTTATTTTTCATCTTTATTTTGTGGACGAATAAGCCAATCGCAAGCTAATTCTCTTTTAATGTACAAATATTGGTAAGATGATTGCTAATTAGTTTATAAAATTTGTTGGACCAACGGAGAACAAATTCGGCCTACAGAGTATGCTCTATATTCAAACTCAACTGATGTTGGGGAAGTAAAATAAGAACTCAGTTGGTGACACGTACGTCCCTTTAATAATATTAATGCTCTTGCCAAACTTTTGTATATCATTGATGGAGAACTGATCCTCCATTAAATCAATTAGAAAAATCATTCACTAGAGGAAAAAATTATATACATCATTCAACATGAACCCCATGTCAAGTAGTTACAAAAATAAAAAAAATAACACATTACAATCCCAATGAGCTACTGTAAACCCCATCTCATGTCTTTGTTCCTTACTTTCCACGTGAACCCCATCTTGATGATTCCCAGAAGGCTCATTGGATTAAAGAATGGGAAAGAAGATACACTTTTAAATAGCCTATTCGAATTACCTCCAAAAAACAGAGGAATAAATAAAAGATTCTCTACAAGAAGATTTTTTTCAGTTTCTCCTTTGGTGTGGTTTTCAGTATTTCCAAAGCTGCCTGCTGCAGTTCATAAAATTTCTAGTTAATATCGACAGAAAACAAACAAAACTCTTAGATTTTTTTAAGAAAATGAAAATAAAAACAATAATATTAACCAATTTAAGAAAAAAGGACATATCAGAGAAATGGAATTACCTAGCTAACATAACCAGTGTCAAGCACCCAATTTGTAGGAATATGAAAATCTTTATATCTTCGTCGTGGATTCTCTCAATCGCGAGAGATTGTACACATCGTGCTCTAATCTGTAGAGTTTATACCAATTAACAAAAATCAGAGAAGGTACATTTGAAAGAAAAATCAACCAAATAAAGATTACGATTCTTTAGATTAAATTGGAATCGTAAATAGGTCTCAGTTGGCAACCACACCAAACCATCTTTCCACTCAATTCTATTTATTTTCTAAAATTCGTTTTCCATTCACACGGAATTTTCGCTCTGGCCAAAGGGAAAAACAGGGGAATTTTCTTTCTAACAAAGGAGAGAAAACATAACGTTGAGAAGTGTCTCGAAGGAAAGTGATTTGTTTTCTTATAATTGCGATTAACTGGAGTAAGCTAAGAACAAGTCAATGAATCTTCATACTTCTAATGATGCCACCAACAGGAAATGACCATCTTACCTGAGTGGCAGTGACTGATCATGTGAAGGCGCTATCAAAGACTCTAGCAGGTTTTTTGATGAGGACCAATGGAAGTAACGGATGATGGGTAGGGATGGCCCATGGCATTGGCTGGAGACAATGGTAATTGAAGGCTTGACTTTATTGAAGAAACTTAAGCAGCTTGAAAAAAAAGGATTAGTCCTTTTCTGCAATATAACCAGTGCTGTCCTTCGATGCTTCACTGGCCATCCAGAAGGATGTGCCCTCTTGCTTTGATGGTTAAAAGGAGGAAGAGACTTTATAAACTTTTATTCTAATTATATGATATAATTTGAAAACAAAGATAATATGTAGAATTTTCATCATTAATTAGTTTAAGTACCTTCCATGAAGAATTGCTCCAACTCCACTGCATGCTTGATGCAAGGATTCTCCAAAGCAATGGGTGAAAGAAGTTCCAATTCGGTATGAAATTCAGCAATTCTATTCTGCACAAGGAGTCTCAACAGATGATTGCTGCTCCAAAGGAAATATACATTAAGAAGTACACTTTGAAAATTAAATGATATATGAACCAACTAAAAGAGAACATAGTTCAAAGAGACTCAAGTGACAACAAAGATGCAGCTACTGATGTGTTGACTGATCTGATCTTTTTACTGGTCTCATGCCAGAAAAACATATACTACAGGCTTTTGTAATATCGCAATTAAATATTATCTACTTGCAGTTTTGAAGCCACATGCAGCCCACTATGAGAAATAATTATTACACACAAGGTAATCTAATCAAATGGTATTCTGAATGCACAGCTGTATAAAAGTAAAATGGTGTGTTCCCTATCTTAATGTGAGGATATTTATCCTCTTTCGGGGGTTTCTAAGTTTTTTCATATTATATTTTTTTTTTGAAAAAGCACCATACACACACACACACACAAATATTTATGAACCCAAAATATGTGGCAAGTGATCATTTGAATTTTACCTAAACATAATAATTAGTTCTCCCTTACAAACACATTGCACAACATTTTAACTGCCAAAGAGAATATGAAAAAACTGCAGACGCACATATGTTCAACCATTAGACCCGTAAACTGCATACGCCCATATGTTCAACCGTTTGACCCATAAACTGCAGACCCCCCATTTGCAGAGAACACTACCAAAATTCTTATGGAAGTATCAGTCGGAAACTACATTATCCCCTGCATTTCTTTCTCGGCCAACTATTTTAAAGATGCAGATAAAATCCTGCACCTTTTAACACAAATGGGGCGGCAGTTTAAAATTAGACATAAAATCCAGTGCCTGAAATACTTATGCTTCTCAAGCCTAAGATTCACAAAGAAAAGACTGCTACAAGTAGACATCGAATCGATCGAAATTTGTTAATGGAAGAAGTGAACAAAATTTCAAACCTTTTGGGGATCTTGAAATCTTATGACGTACGTCCAGACGTTGAGCGGCGGAGATGAGCGGCGACGGTGACTGAGCTGGGCGGCGACGAAGCTGTGGCAGACGGATGGTGTTGGAGCTGTGGCAAAACAGATCGTCGAAGAGAGTTTTGAATTTTCTGCAAACCGGGTCGTCTAATATGGGTTATGAGGAAAACGGGTCATGTGGCAACGGGTCAACCCGCGGGTAAAAACTCATTAAATGACGTGGCCTTATTCTCAGCCCTTGGATCTTGAAAACGTAATCCCAGCCCTCCATCAGCATCCATCAGCAACTTAATCACAAGCACCATAACCGAACCCAGCAAGACCAATCTATAAAATGACAACAGTATTCACTCAAGACAAAGGTTGAACCTCAGGTGAGCGAGACAACACTGTGAAGTTTACACAGAGCTTGCTCGAGTGTGGAGGAAACGACTTGCTTCTAAAATCCTTTTCTTAAGCAAATTGTCAGAGAGACTTATTGTTCTCTTAAACATTTAAATTACAAGTCAATTTGTATTTAATTTTAGACAAAATTTTACCAATACTCAAATAGATATACACTACAGTAACATTTAAGTGGAGTACTCAGGTTCTGCAATTACCTGTAAACTTGGGCCGCAGTAGATAACTCATATTAAGAGTGTGTTCGGTTAAGATGTTTTGTGAAGATTTTTTATGTTTTAAGAATTTTTATGTGATGTTAAATTTATTGGTATGCGTGTTATAGTTATATTTATGTGGTGTGAAAAATGATATTTGATTGTAGAATTTTGAGAATTCAAAAATTCCTGAAGATTCTTTATAAACGAACATGCTCTAAGATCAAATCAATGATTCCAGATGATCATGATCAGCTTCTGATTCAAGTAAGCTGAACCCACAGACTGAAGAGGTCGTTGGGCTTCAATAAGTGATTTATCTAACTTCGTCCCTTTGAATTTGATCGTACTGCATTCAGTTCACATTCCTAACAACCTAACAGTACACCAATCAGTTTCATCCTTAAAAAGCATTACTCTGGCCTGACCACGTGCCTGCAAGCACAATCAAATTGGATATGTCTATTTTATAAAAAATAAAAATGGATGTCCATATATAACTGCATGCATGGAACGTACATGTACAGGTTGCAGATTTAGGTAGGCGTCCCTTAATTAATGAGGTGCTAGCCTGTCCTATTTCCTAACATTAACTCATAAATAAGTATCTATCAAGTGATCGCACCGGCCGCCAGTACCTGTACTATACCCTACTCCTGGTCCTATCTTGTGGGTTTCAACACGCAACCTGCTCCTCACTCCTGTGTCATCGGATACTACAGACATGAGACCACCACCTCCATCCTCTCGTGTCTAATGCGAGAGAAATTAAGCTGAAGCGTGCTAATCTGCTATATCGTGGACCAGCTTCAGTGCAGTACTCTAAAGTACATCGGACTTGCTGACTGGAGCTGTTGTACATCTCGATTTGTTACGTCTCACAAGTTTTTTTTTTTCGCAGATGGCTATTGTTCCCGTATGGGGTTCCTACTTCCTAGCCATCAACTTCCTTCAAAACGGGTCCAAAAACCAACCGATTACAAAAGAGCCTCACCGTAGGGGTAGAAAAAGGATCACTCATGCGAAGTAGGGTCCTTTTTAACTTTTAGCCATCCATTCCATGATTCGCTCCAAAGACATTGGCGGATCTAAGGGGGCCAACCGGGGCCGGCCTCATGGTTTAAGTTAATTTATATATATATATAACTTATATATATACTAATCAAACGGTCCTTCTTAAATCTCACTACAAGCCTTATCTATTGGTTACTGTCCAACCACATATCTGCAGCAGTCCAAGACTATTTGTCCAGCCCAAAGCCCATTCATGATTCATCCATCCCCAAGCCCATTTTGCAGCCTTTTTAAAAAAAATTAAAAAGTTTAAAAAAAAAATACAAGGTGAAATGAAAGATATTTGAGGTAATTGAGACAAGGAAGTATATTCTATATCCATACGTTCAGGGCCGGCTCAAGGATAAGACAACTTAGGCGGTAGCCTAAGGCCTCACCCCGAGCAAGGCCCCATAAAGACTAAAAATATTTTTTTTTATTTTTTATTTGTTATAGATGATCCAAAAATAAAAAGACAACTGGGCTAAGAAAAAAATGGCAAGATGCAATATTTTCATATATTTTTTTTATTTTAAGTGGACTAATATATTTCTTTCAGGCCTCCAAATCTCTTTTTAGATATTTCTAAATTTTGTTCAAAGAGAAAAAATGTCTTATAAATTTCTTGATTGTTCTAGTAATGGGGCCTTGATGTCATGAAAGAGGGCCTCATAAAAAACAATTAAAGGGGCCTTTGAGTATTTTATATTAACTTTAATAATTTTCAAATAATTTTAAATATTTTAAATTAAATTTTATATAAAAAAAAGTCTAATAATTTATTTTGCCTTAGGCCCCAATTTTGTTTGAGTCGGCCCTGCATACGTTTATCTCCTTATTGAATTGACATTAGTCTTACCAGTTGCGATTGCAACTGTTGAGAGAGTGCTCTCTGCAATGAAGATTATCAAGACTAACTTGCGTAATAGGATGAAAGATGAATGAATGAATGATAGTATGATGATATATATTGAGAAGGAAATTTTTGAAGCTATTGATAATGAAGTAATATTGCAACATTTGCAGAATATGCAGAACCGTATGATCCAATTGTCATCTATCAGTTTCAACAAATAATACAGTACTTTTATTTCAATGTAATATATTTTTAATCTTTAATTTTGAATATTTTAACTCTAAAACATTTTTGTGCATTATATAGTTAATTATTTTTTTTATCATTTTTTGTTAAGAGTTGACCCGTTGAAATTCTGTCATAATTTCGCCACTGCGGGATAGGACCATTGGTAGAATGATATAACTGGATCCTATTCGTCATAGATTTAGCCGTATCGTGTGCAAGATTATTAGCACTACGTGGAAGAGATTCAGGCCGCGTTAATATCCGCAATAATAATATTAGCGCATTTCAAAACCAAACTTGTGTCCTTCAACGTACACACACTTAACTGCCACAGAAACCCATTACGATTCAAGCCATCCATCCCCGGATCAAACGAGAGAAATGAGACGCGTGTGTTTTATCATTCAGTAAAAAGACTACCTAGTGCATATCTCATCCCCTGTCTAGAAGTCACCACCAAACTCTAGGAAGGAAATTAAAATGCAGGCGTTCAAAAATAGAAGAGTAGGTACTAGGAATAAGAGTATTGCTAGCTTTTATCACATAGGTGAGAGACGGAGGAACCGAACCCGACCGAGTTTATGAGTGATCTGTAAGGTTAGTTGTGTGCGCTTTAACTCTGCTGATGAATCTCGGGTACTAAATCTCGATTACCACTTACCTGCAGAATCCACCTTAATTGAATGGCGCAATTCATTAATCCAGCAGAGATACTTAATGGTGACTCATTTTGGTAGATCAGAAGTTGACAGGGAAAAATTAAGAAAAAATTGACATAGTTCTTATCAGATGACCCAAATGCCCACCTGACATTATTAGTATTTATCAGATATTTCATATTGAATCATTTGAAGCAACCAATCTGGCAATAGTTGTGGCACGTCTCGACAGAGTGGGGTGCTGTTTTAAAATATGATATGATATAATATATCATATTATAATATAAGATAATATAATGGGCTATAACTCTATGATGTCAGCAAGTCGTTCTTAACTGATAAGGATGGTGCAAAATATCTTCAAAACAATTTGTGTGGTACAAAATAATTTAGCAATAATTCATTATTATTGGGATAGATTTGATAATTATAATAAAAATATTATCTACTAATTAATTTGTAATTAGTAATTGAATCGAGAGAGGTGCCAAATGAATATTTACATAATTTTTCCTTACAATAGGAGAAGAGCTTGATCCCGAGTTTGAATCTCGGTGTACACAGCTACTCCTTTCCCCACCTAATTACCTAGCAAAAGAAAGAAAAAAAAAGTTCTTTTAAATAAGATTTTTATCTAAAATGAAAAATATGAAATATTTTACTTCACCCCAATAAAGAGTATAATGTGTAAAGAAAAATATAAGACAATGAGGATGTTTGAGTGTGAAAATTTTGAATATTGAAGTTTGAAAAATATTATAAAGTAAACGTATATTATGTGAGTTGGTAAAAAGGTAAAGAAAGAAGATTTTTAATAAATATTATAATAAAAAAAAGTCTATAATATGTCAACAAAGCCCACACACCTGGCCCAGAGAGTGGGGAGCATGCTTCCAAATATGTACAGGTGCTTTGGACAGCATGCCCGAAAAGCTCGAAGCCTTTTGTTCCTTTATCAGTAATATTGGCTCCCACAACCTCGTTGAACCGAATGAACTTCACTGGCGCGCCCCACTCCTCCTCGGCGAATCCCCATCGCCGGAAACCAAAGCTTCCTAGTTTAGCCGTGATCTCCGCCCGGCGCCACCGGTATGGTCCTCCACCAACTCCACTCTCGCAGTGGAAATTCTTCGACGACGGCAAGCTAGACTTCGTTTCTGGATTCGGAGGAGGAGGGCAATTCCGGCGTGCGAGAGTCCAGGTCTCAGCGCGAAAGCTCGCCGCCGGGCTCTGGCAATTGCGGTTCACGGAGGTCTCAGTTGGTGCTGGTAGCGCTGGCGGTGGAATTGGCGGTTACGCATGTGGAACGTGTGATCGGGTTGGGTCTCAGGTAATGCCGCAACTCCGTGTCGTTTTTCCAAGATTTACGCTGATTTGTGTGGGCGGTTTAGAGTTTGTAAAAGTGTTCTACTCTCATAAAAGAGAGCTGTTTGGAGAAAACATTTTGACTCAATTTTCGAGGCAACCAATAAAACTTTCGGGTCGCCGTTACTAATACGTTTGCTTGCTCAGAAAATGCGGGAAAAGAAGAAGGGAAAATTCATAAGAATCTCAACTAAAACAACTTGTTCCAAGTTGAGGCTATTTACATCTATTGGCGTAATTATTCGGGATCATATAATTCTACTATGGAGAACAATATTTGATGTTCTTTATGATCTCTTATAGGCCTATCAACAGTAGCGTTGATGAGAATAACAGATCAAATACCCTTGAATTCTTCGTCTTCTGTTATCTTCAAACTACTTAAAATCATAAAATTTACCGCTGAGTCCGGTCAAAAAATCTTACTCTGTTTCAAGGTTCAAACCATTGCTTTGGTAATTTTATGGCATAGAGGATGTTGAAGTTGTAAAGGAATGAATTTTGCCTTTGATTTGCTCTAACTCATGTTAGCGACCGACAGAACAGCAGCATTATTTTACTGCTGCCTCTATTTCGAGAGTTCCATTACCTAATCCTTGATCTTCTACCTCCCTCCTCTGTCTCTCCCCAGCTCAAATCTTCTAGCCCGTGCACAAAATGTTCAATGGAGGGGCCAATAAAGTGGGGACCTGGATGTTCAAAAGTGTCTGGCGAGGTCTATCAGTTTTATGGCCGGATGAAGCTTCTTGAAGATCAAGCAGATGCTTCTATATCTGTTGTTTCAGATTTGAAAGCAGCACTAGTGCGTGCACAAACTAGAATTCACGAGCTTGAAGTTGGGGAGAGGTCCTATAAGAAAAAAGTCAAACACTTGCTGAGGAATGTTGAAGATGAAAGGATTTCAGGTCGGAACAAAGAACAAAGGAGAGTTGTTGATGGCTTAATGGATGAACTAGGGAGGGAGACGAAGTGTTGTCAGAGGATGGAAATCCTCAATTCCAAGTTGGTCAGTGAGCTAGCCAATGCCAAGTTATCTACAAAGCAGATCATGCAAAATCACGAAGACGAGAAAAGGAGCAGAGAAATAATGGAGGAAGTTTGTATTGAACTAGCTCACCAGATTGAACAAGAGAAGACCAAAGTTGAGGCATTGAGGAAAGAGTCCATGAGATTTCGCCAGGAAGTTGAAGAAGAGAGGGAGATGTTGCAGTTGGCTGAGATTTGGCGTGAAGAACAGGTCCAAATGAAGCTGGTTGATGCAAAACTTGCTCTTGAAGATAAATATTGTCAGGTGAACAAGCTGATAATGGACCTCGAGACTTTCCTGCTGTCCAGAAGTTCTACCTTGGATGTAATGGAGTTAAGGAAAGCCGAGGTGATCCAGCACTCAGTTAAGTCGATGAGTTTCCAGGATGTTAAGGAATTTCCCTATGTGCCAAAACCAGCGGATATATTCTCGGGAGAGCTCAGAGAAGGTGAAGCTAATGAGGAGACTGAACTGTATTCCAAAATCCACGCCTTATGTACCCATTTTGCCTCCAGCAAAAATGTTGTGCTGAAGCATTCAAAAGATGTTGTGGATACTAACAGCACCCTAGAAGATGAAAGTAAAGGCTGGGATTGTGCTATCCATGCTGAGGATCAGGGTTCTACATACTCACTCCAATTGAGTGATGCTTCTGGTAAAAGGATGAGCCAAGGCGTAAATGTTTTTGGGAGCGGAACTGCATGTAATGAAAACGCAGAGGGTGACTCTGTGGATACGGAAATCGGCGAGGTTTGTTTACTACCAGCACAGCAATCAATGCAAGAGGGTTGCCCGAGTAATGACGAGTTGCAAAGGATAATCCTACAAAAGAGCTATGCAAATGGGAAAGTTTCTAGTAATGCAGTGGTACAACAGAGCTCAGCACCAGTCTCCCTAAACTCCGACAATCCACATATTACTCGAGGAATGAAAGGGTGCATAGAATGGCCACAAGGCGTCCAGAGACACAACTTGAAGCCCAGGCCTGTGGGAGTGAGAATGGGAAGCCAGAAATCGCAATTGCGCAACATTCTTAACCAGTAAGACTTGGGGGAACTTTGCTTCTCAAGTTTTGTGATTTGAGCAAGTAATCATAACCAGAATGCGCCTGCCTGTTTAATGTTGTGGGAATCTTAAACATGTAACTAAAGTTGCTTTATTTTTCATAATTCAATTGATAAAAATTTTGGTTCTGGTATTAGAGGCGTTTCCCTCTTTTGATTCTAGCTAGTTACACTGTATTTAGAAACATATTTTTATATATGGAAACAAATTTGAGGAAAAGAATTCAAGGACTATTTTCTTTTTTGAAAAAACTAATCATGTGCTAACACAGTTTCGAAATAATTTCTATTTCGCTGAAACTCATTTGGGGTCTTGTCCAAAAGAAAGAACTGCAATTTGATACCGTCTCGAATAAGCAATGAGATAAGGTTGTTCCCTTTGTTCTTATCAAGAGCGGGCCACATCGTTGGACGCGAGTTGTTTGGCAACTTGTCTACCCATCATGCATTGGACCTACGTATTTATATAAGTTTATAAATAATCTAGTCGATTCGTAATAATCACTTTACAAGGATGAAATGTCTATATTCCTCCCTTCTTTTTGAGGCTACACCACATTCGACGCGTTGACAACTATCTAACCCATGTATTATATTTTTTTATGAAGTGTAAAGCAATCATACAAAACGGCAAGTGCCCAAGGGCACAAGCCTCGCTATAGGAAGTTCCTAGACGTGGCTTAAGAAAACCACTTCCAAAAACGCCAACTTGCCCTGTACACCTCTCTTTTGCCTCTGCCAGGCCACGAATGGTCGCAAGCACAGAATGCCCAGACATCTTTGCTTCAGCTAATAAACGTGTGTTGGGGAAGTTGAAAAACATACGTCTTAAAAGACTCACAAATTGAAAGTGCTCAAAGAGTTGAGCACACGCGCTATCATTTGCCTTGGTATAGAACATATACATACGGCCTACAAACATCACGCAGTAATTTTCAAATGAAACTGCGACTCTATTCTGAAGCAATAGTCCGGCTGGATTTAAATAAAATTGGCAGACGTCAATCCACAAGGGGGCAACTGGCTTTTAAAGGGTTTAGGGACCTCAAGCAATGTACGAATATCCATTGCAAAACGAGACAATCTTTAAGAAATTATATTTGGTAGGGGCCGCGCGAACGCAGGCCCCCTCTGCCACAAATTATGACGTAGGATCTCCCACTTGGGGAGACCTTAGGCGAGCGCCCCTCCTAAGTGCAATGGAGGTCACTAACCTAGGCCATCGGCCTTTTTGATCACCGATTGACCCCGCCCAGGTAAGTATGTTACAACGAAAACGCGGCTTTCAATTTATGCTCCGCGCTTGCGCCTCTTTCCATATGCTTCTCCGGTGTGGGACTCCTTGCTCGCCAATACTGAGTGTGGGGACTGGCCTCCAACACGATGGGGAAAATATACAAAACCGGGCCTCGTTTCATCTCCAAAAAGCTAATTCTTGAAGTTGGGCTACCTTTTCGCTAGGCCTACTCTGTTTTTTTAAATCCTTTTCTCTTATCTTTTCGGCCCAGTCAGCTATTTGGGGGCAATATCGAGCGTTCAAGCACCGAGAATGCCCCAGAGATAAATGATTGGGGAAAAGTCAATCCGTATCTATTCGGTAAAATAAGTTCATACCCGCTATTATCAAAACTTTTGTACGAGTTTTTTATCTTTTGAAAATTATTAATATTTATTCTTTTTAAATTAGACATTAAGTCAGATAAAAAAATATGTGCCCTTCCATTATAATTTTTTTAAAAATAAATAAAATAATAAAAATTTAAGAAATAAATAGATTATTGAAATATATTTTTAATAGTTTTAATTTAAAAATATTATTTTTTTAAAAAAATCATTTTTTATGAATTTGTTTAATATTTTTAATAATTTTGTCTGGTATTTTAATATTTTACATGTTGAAATTGATTTTTTTTCTATAAAGGCCGGTGTGGGTCCTGCCCGGGACCCACTCCCACCTCTCACAGACTGCAGCGTCAAGACTGCAGTTCAGTCACTCGAACTGCAGCAGAGACGCGCCCAAATTGTTATAACTAGAAACTTTTCCCTTTTTCCTTCGTCTTGCATTACCTCCGACACTGTGTCACAGTATCAACTTATATGAAAAAATTTCATCCTCGAAGTTGACTCTCAAATCTTCTCCATCGTCCACCGGTCCCACACCAGAACAATAATCTGATCTTTCTGAATCCTCCCAATAGTATTACTCTACTTATGGCTGTTTTATGGGCCACAAAATTCAGTATAATTAACAGTCTGAGAAGAGGAAAAGCAAACATCCTCGAGATAAAAGCGCACTCAAATTTTCTAAGATATTGACGTATCACATATCGGAAGAGCAAATAGGCTGAACCGGTTTGGCCAGAGATCGGTTTCATGCCGGTAAGCAGAATGAATTAGGTTGGAGGTTATGGGCAATGAAAACTGAGCATAATTCAGGAGTCGGGGATGTCCGTTGAGACTGTAAACGAGTCGGAGTAAATTTATCAAGAACTTTATGGCAGTCGGCCTATGTACGACTTGATTAGATATTTGATTTGCCCTGAGTCCTGGTGATATTTATAGCTTATGCAATAGCAAAATGGCATGTCCCAATCTGAAAAGCCCCACCTTCAACTTTAAACTTTTTCCTCTTCGTTTACCGTCAAACACTCCACCCACTCCGCCTCTTGTAAGATATTCCTTTTGATTCAGCAAGTTTCTTCTTCGAATTCGTCCTCGAAGACTTGGCAATTGAGTTGTTCATCTCTTTCGTCCACAACCTTTTGAGTTTCCAGCTATATGGATTATGGGTTCCGGAAAATGGTGGATATTTTACTTGCTTTTGGACGAGTTTTTAAGTTGGGTCCAAATTAAGAAGTTGCAGAATGTTATGTTAAGCCGATGAACTAGTTAATTAGTGTAACCCTCAAATCGTAACTACTCCTAATACCACAGCCTCTCCATCAGTATTTTAATCCCAAATTCTTCAACAATTAACTTATCTGGGAAAAGGATCTAATCCAGGCCCAATTATCTGCAATGGTTAAGAAAACTAATTCTTATTGTTAGAAAAACCCATGACACATGGGTATTTAAATTTTACGCTGAAGTTTGAATTATAGTTGAACTAGATATCTTATCCAGAGTTCAAATTTGAATTCAAACTTAGCTGATTTCTCTGTATGAGATTCTCACGTACTTTTATTTAAGAAATAAAACGTAGAGAGAAAAAATAATCGATACATTTTAAACAGTTCACGTAGAATAACTTTATCTCAAGGCATCAAGGCTTCCATCTAACAGCCTCATGAATGACTTGAGAGCAATGTTCGTGGATCGTTGATCGTGGGCTGTAAGACGAGCAACCAGTATTCTTGCAAATCGAAGCTTCCGCACAAGGTATTTCAGAAACCCGCTCCGTTTGGTAAAATTTAACATTGGTATCAGAGGCAGGTTAGCTAGTTTTCGCCGTGTATAAAATGTTTTAATTTAATATTTGATGATTGAATAAAATGTTATATTTCAGTTTTAATTTGTTTAATATTGAAATTTATGTGAGCATGTTAAAAATTTGTTATACCCACTTTAGGGCTGGTCGGAAATAGGTCCATATAATAATTTGCTGTATAAGTCCTTGATTAATCAAGTAATTTAGGGATGGAAATATTTTTTTTCTTTTTATAATTTGAGACAAATTTAGAAGTTAGAGATTAGGGGTGAACACAACCAGACCGCAGACCGGAAAACCGGACTTGATTTGCGGTCCGGTCCGGTCCGATCCTCCTTTTTAATAAATGCGGTCCGGACCGGATCGAACCGCATTTATTAAAAAAATATAAAAATATTTTTTTTTTATAATTTTTAATACAAATTATAAACATAAAACGTTTAATTTTAATCTAAACTAAAACTTAACATTTTTATATATACTTTCCCTTTGAAATTAACCTAAAAAAAATGAAAAAAAAAATTAAAACCGGTCCGGACCAGTTAAGTGGTCCGGTCCTTTAATATACTAGAACCGAAAAACCGGACCACATTCTGGTTTTTCAGCCCTATTAGAGATAACGAAAAGTCACATAGAAAGGGATGATTTATTTATGGTTAATTTATTTCATAAAGTACACGTAGTATACCATTATTGGAATGTAGAAGAAATTAAAGGTCCGTGAGTTATATTTCCCTTGCTTGATGAACAATATTGCTGTTAGGCTAAATACAATTTTAAAAAGCGCCAAGCACACATAAAAGGAAAGTTATTTATTCCCGTCAGCATAATAGTACAATAGCGGTGAAGGTTATAAATTTATAATTATATATATTCACAAAGAGGACATTTTTGGACATTCACGGCAAGCAAACTACTACCCTAACTGCGCTGCAGTTTAAGCTCTTTGAAGAATGACCCACTGGTTCAGGCGACTTCCTCCCGGAACCCCCTATTATGAGTCTCAGCCTACTCTGATCACAAGCCAACCCGTGCAATCTGTGCATGCCTTCCTCCCATACTAACCAGTTACCATCCAATAGATATCCTCCAGTACGGCTCCAGGTTTTGCATGTGGAATATTCTAAGAAGACATTAGAGTTTGATAATCAAGCACTGCCATTTGCATTATAATCAATAGGGAAATGCCAGATGTTCATAGAGCACGACTTATGGTTTACAAAATTTACTTGCATGTTCCACAAGGACAACCCACTGGGCTAGGGCTGGCCGGACGTGGCCAGCATAGTGGCTGGTGGCAGCCAGCAAGGGCTGCCCGCCAGCCTCTCTCCTTGGGCACCAAACGGCGCCCGGACATAGAATGTTTGGGTCAGCCGTTTCGGCCAAACGAGTAGGCCATTTTTGCCCTACCTGGCCCAAAGCCCAATTCGTTTGGGCTGTTTGAAAAAAAAAAGAGCGGATGAATTGTAGGCGCGGGGTTCAAACCTCGCATGCCAGGGCATGAAGACATGCGCCTGACTGCTGAGCCACTCAGTGGCTCGGATGTTTTCTAACGACGTTTACCTAAATACTATTTATTTCAGTAAATGAGGTAATTTCTGTCAAAGATAAGTACTTTCTTTCGATATTTGTGTTGGACTTCGAATCTCGTTCTTTGCCATTAGGGTGGAGATATGAGATTGAAACGCTATTGTGATGTTGATTGGGCTAGCGACAAAGATGAACACAAGACCATTGGAAACAAAATGAGTCTTCAAAATTAAGCGCAAGGCAAATGGATCAATTGATAAGTATAAGTCTCGTCTCGTGACAAAAGGTTATACCCAGAGAGAAGGTATAGACTATAAAGAAACATTCTCCCAGTAGTGATAATTGCTTCTATTCGCTTCATTCTAGCTATTGTCGCATCCTTAAATTTGAGACTTTTCCAAATGGATGTGAAAACGACATTTCTCAATGGAGAACTAGACAAAGAAATCTATATGGATTAACTTGTTGGTTTTGAGGTCCAGGGACAAGAGCACAAATTATGCCGGCTCAAACGTTCCATATATGATCTTAAATAGTCGTCTAGACAGTGATACTTCAAATTCATGAGGTCATCACTTTGTTTGACTTTGAAATGTTGGAGGAGGATCATTATGTGTATGTCAAGCATACATGAAAGAACTTTGTGCTTCTATCATTGTATGTAGATGACATTTTGTTAGCGGGGTATGATTTCGAGATGATTGTCGCCATCAAAGGGTGGCTATCCTCTACTTTTGAGATGAATGACATGGTGAGGAAAATTTTGTGCTTGGAGTCAAGATCTGTAGAGATCGATTTAGGAAGCTTCTTGGATTGTCTCAGGAGACATACATTAAGAGGATTCTAGAATGATTTCATATGCATAATTCGAAACACATAGACACTCCAATCGAGAAGGGATATACATTGAGCCTTGATAATTGTCCTAAGAGTGATGAGGAAAAGATTAAAATGGTTAGGGTTCCCCATGCAAATGCAGTTGGAAGTCTGATGCACGCTATAATGTGTACTCGACCAAACATTTGTTTTGCAGTAGGTATGATAAGTTGTTATCAAAGTAACCCTAGACATGTTCATTAGCAAGCAGTTAAGAGGATCTTTCGATATTTGTGTGGGACTTCGAATCTCATTCTTTGCCATTAGGGTGGAGATATGAGATTGAGAGACTATTGTGGTGCTAATTGGGCTAGCGACAAAGATGAACATAAATCCACTACGGGTTACGCATTTCTGCTTAGTGCGGGAACCATCTCTTGGTGCTACAAGAAACAATTATGTATAGCTTTGTCCACGATGGATCTGAGTATGTTGCTTGTTCAGCAACAATACAAGAGGTTGTTTGGTTGAGAAGATTCTTTCAGCGCATATCTGTTACAACTCTCGCAGATGAAGCCGTTAAGATATATAGTGATAATATGACGACTTTGACATATACCAAGGACCTCAAATACCATGGAAAGACCAAATATATTGAAATTCGTGACATTGTTCCGCTGGGAGAGGTGATCCTACAACATATCTCCACTAGCAAGATGATAGTCAACCCGCTTACTAAGACTATTGCTAGAGATATTTTTTAGACTCATGTTAGGAGTGGAACTTCGTAGGATTTGATATATGTTGTTTATGGATATCTCATTTAACATTTTGTAATAAGAGGTATCTTTTGAATTAATGATATTATTCATTTTTTTCATACAAATTGTGTTTTAAATTGATACTTTGTAGCACACATTGTTGACGTGTCACCAGGTTATGATCGATCCACTCACATGGATGATCACTCCAGCGCTTGGATAGCGAGTGAGATGAGACAAAGTTTTTATTTTGGCGCTTAGAAAGCGAGCAAGTAATTGTCTTGACGTTTCAATAACGTGCAAGATTATTTGAAGTAATGTCGTCTTAGCTGGGCTAAGATGAGACTTATCAAAGTCACACATGACGTATACACGAAACTTCATGAAATCTAAATAAAGCCGAATGTGAGATCTTATACAGGCGCTTGGAGAGCGACTGTAGTAAAAAAACTCAGATTAGTGCGCTTTCGTGGCGACTAGATCAATATTTGTATGTCGTTTGAGTGTGAGCTCTGCCATAGCATACATTTCATATTGTATGTGCTATTGCCGACCAATTGAGGGAGTGATGGGTGAATCCATGTTTCGTCAATATGTGAGCCCTTGTAGACCTATTGATGGTCTACTCTGTACCCTTCGAACCTAGTACTATGTCATGAAGTGGATACTCGATGATGCTACTTTAACATGTTTTCTTAGGACCACGATTTATACGGTCTCGCGAAACAGGTCTAGGAAACATGTCTAGGAAAGCGGTCAAGTAGAAAAAAATTGGCTTGAGTGTCTAGGGAAGATTATTTTGGATACACACCTTTATTTATGGCTCATACTCCAGAAGATTATGTCATTTTGTGTTGACACAATCATGAGCATATTATATGATGTGAGATCGTGTGTTGCTAAAAGCTTTAATGCTTATAAGGGATTAACGGGACTCTATCTAGTGTGATCAAATAGTTTGGGGCTTGGACGAGATATTTTTTAGTGAGGTGTTATGTTGGTTAGACGGTAACTTGATATAGCCCTCCTACCCTATGCTTTCTCGTCAGGTCGCACGCTTCATTTTCAGTATGTAAGGATGGCGAGGTAAAAGTTCAAGTAGAGACAGTTCGTAGAGATGACACCAATGTGGATGAATGAGAGATGTTAGAAAAACTCATGACACATGAGCATCCACATGGGTATTTAAAATTTAAGCTGAAGTTTGAATTATAGTTGAAGTGGATATCTTATCCATGGTTCAAATTTGAATTCAAACTTAGCTGATTTATCTCCTTGAGATTCACTGTGTGAGATTCTCACGTACGTTTATTTAGGTAAATAAACGTAGAGAGAAAAAATAATCGATACATTCTAAACAGTCTCACAGAGAAGAACTTTATCTCAAGGTATAAAGGCTTCCATCTTTTAGCCTTGGATCTGAAGAGTGGAACTCATAAGGAGACTCTGGTAGCCTTCTGAAAGACTTGAGATCAGTATTCGTGATTCATGAATCGTTGATCGTGGGCTGTAAGACGAGCAATCAATATTCCTGTAAATCGGAGATTTCACACAAGATATTTTGGGTACCCGCTCCGTTTGGTAAAATCTAACCCTGACATTTTGGCCAATCCCCATATAGCTTATATACGTTTAAGATCAAGATAACGACAACAACCAATAGACCGCCAAGGTAAGGATTATAGATTAGAGACATAAGGAGAGAGAGATTAACAGTGAACCTTAAAGTTGTATCTGATTGTGATCGTATCTTATTTGAACTCTTGTACATATATGTGAAGACAAACATCAACTGGAAAACCAAGATTCTTCATTTGTTTCCTTTTTTAAGTTGTAAGTAAATATATTAGTGAATTGTGTTTTCTTTCAGATTGGAATAAAACTTGATGTTTAGAGAAAAAAAAAAGTATATATATGTGCGATCATGGTTGAATCCTGTCTTTTCTAGCACTTATCTTTTGCCGAAATGTCTTGAATGTCCGAGAATTTTCTATACAAAGATAAGTGTTGATTTTAACATGAAGACGGATCCCTTGAAGTTGGTCATGCTAACGTAACCCAGGTTCATTGATTGCGGCATGTCCTCTAGAAGTCAGATCAGAATGGACCTCTGAGAGACATGCAGCGTTGAGGCCACTATGTGACCGGCCCGGAGTAGTTTTCTCGGGTGCTGGTGAGACTTGCACATCAAATAATGAGATGCCAAGCAAATCACACAGTCGATTGTACAGGGGGGCGATCGAACAAGAGCTGTAGTGCCACTCTCATGATTGTACAGACCACAGAACGTACCTGACTAAGAAATGGACTTGCCACCATCGCCAAAACCACAAATCATATTGTGCAAGTGGGACGAGCACTGGCAACGTCTTTGATATCTTATAAGCCTAGAGACAAGCTTTCTTTACCTGTTACCGAAGATGAATACCTCACTTGTTAGATCTTGTGTACCTTGACTGTGACCTCTCAACTATACATCTACAAAAGGTCTCAGAAGAAATTTAACCCATGATGAAGCTGTATATACCATCCTCTTCTGGTACGTTTCGTCCCAATCACGGTGAGGGAACCTATGGGATTGAGGATCCAATTGGCAGTTTTCTATCGATTTTGAACCAATAAAGTGGGTATGCTCATCATCCAGTCTATATTAGGTACAATCATTACGATTACATTTACACGCTGACTAGAACACGGGAAATTAAAGGACAAACAATTAATGGACTCCTACGTACAGAGAGTGGTTGATAGAGCTGCAGCTAGCAATGGTTTCATTAAACAATTCGATCCTTCAATTCTTGAGGGGCAAGATTCCTGTAATCTTTTATAAATTAATCAAAGCAGGAGATTAGAGTCGAAATAAACAAGACCCAAAGGAATCTACCAGGAAAAAAAAAGGTTTGAATTCATGATAATGAGGTTTCGACTTTCGTTCTACTCAGTTTATGCAAAGGGAGGAAGATTGATTATATTATTATAAATAGACAGTGGGGATGTCATTTAGTAAACCTGGCCTGAAAGGAATCTTTTAAATGATATAAGTTGCTGTTAAAAAACCTTATCTAACCTACGTCTGTCCTTAAACTATCACAGTAGATCATCCCCAACTACAATCTTAGGGTAGTTTAGACTTTTAGAGTGTAATTGATGTTGAAAAGTATATATGTAGTTTCACACAGATCATGAGTTGATAAATAGCTAGGTTCCTTTTCTTGAAGGTCAAACGTATACTTGCAGCATCCAATCATCGAGGAGATTGGAGGGGGGCGGCGGCTATTTGGGGCACATGACTCTAAGTGATGGCTGGCCCAACGTGAAAATAACAATTCAAAAGAGGATAGAACAGTGATCCTTTGCTCCTGACCACCCGCTCGCTCGCTGCCCACCATTAATGCTTTTCACTTTTGCAATGAGGTAATTGTAATGGTGGACTCCCCTTCTTTGATGATCTTGGATCGTGACTCATCGACTTCCGGATCCACGGGAAAGTGCATATTCGATGTCTCTATGGAATGGTAGATTGGGTGCAGAACCTATTTGGTGTCAACAAACTGGGATGCTAGCAGAATCTTCCCTCAAGATTGATGGGGGAAGTCTCAGATCACCACCCTTCGGGGAATTTCCATACTGTTAGGCATTCCAATTATATCCAAAGGGTAACCAAATCTATTTCTTTTTTATCTTTGCTAGAGATTTTTTCCCCAAACACGCACACAGAAACAAAAACAAGCAACTGAAAAAGTTAATGAACCTTTCTTGACCCGAGGGCCTCGTAAAATGTACTTAATATTAGGTAAGTTCTTTGCCCCATTTGCACAGCTGTTGGGAATCCATAAGATCAAGAGTAAATAGATCCAAAGAGTCGGCCACCTCTCAAACAAACACGTTGTGCGTTCATGTTACCATGATTTTCCGTCCGACATAGACAGAGACTTGAAAAAAATATCTTTTTTCTGCTGTTCTTTCCAACAAGGTTGGTTGGTGTGTGCTGCTTTAATTTCTGCATCACGAGAGTATTGCGCGAAGAAGTTCTTCAAGCGTGGAACAAATCTTCAATTACCTATTGAATTCCATGATCTAATGTGAAACTCTGAGACATTGAATCCGACAATTATGCAGTAACTACAGAGGTACAATTATTCGAACTTAAATCTTTCACTGTCCATTATTGTGTATTTTACAACCAGCAGAAATACTTGACATTTGACAACGCGTGCAGTGACAGAACATCTCTCCAACTTTGTTTTCTGGAATCAGTACTGTGGAGTAGCTCATGCAAGAATCACAGTTCATTGGCTGGCCTGCCCTGACAGCCCCAAGCCTCACTCCCCGACAAAGCCTCCAACAAAAACTTCTGAAACTCTCACTTCTCTGGTACAAAGAAACTCGGCCTGTAATAAACTAACCACACGGCATGATGCCTCGCACATTGAAAATTGGAAAGGAACAGTAAAATAATCACAAGGATCCATCCTAGTACAATCATTGTCCAACCTGCGATTCGGTGGATCCAATTACCAAAATAAAAAATAGCCATCAAGAAAGTATTTTAATCCCATGCAAGTACCTAAAGAAGGCTGTTTGGTTCACAAAATGTTGGAATTATGAACCTGGAAAGTGGAAACCATGATATCACATGGAAAAGATAGTCTCCCTTTTTCCTCAATTGTTTACGTTTGGTTTTGGAGGGTTGTAGGGCAATATATATATATATATGACGGTGGGAGGATGGCAAAGTAGCAGGTGAGATTCTGATTTCAACCAAAATGATACACCCAGATCATCATCGTCTTGTTTTGCTCTCGCACCCAATTAGCTAGTCCAGTGAGGTCTTTTCAATCCATCAAACAACAAGCTTCTTATTGCAGTAGAGTTCTTTGGCTGATGGACATATATGGAAGGAAAAGTGAAGTACTGGGTCATGCAATATTGGATGGTCCTGTTGTGAGGAGTACTTATCTATGCTCCTATTACATTGGACTGCTTTATTGTGGGGGAATACTTTAAACCCGCCAATGAATCACCTATCGCAAAATCAAGTTGCCTTTGGTGTAATTAAATATGGAAGGATAGACATTGGATCAAAAGCAAATCTTTGCTCTTACAAAATTTAATAAGTCAATATTTTATCCGTAGTATCGGTTCTTTCATCTCTTCAAAATACTTTTTATGGAATGTGTTAGTTACTAGTAAGGAGAGGTAAAAAAAAATAAAAATAAAAAAGAAAGAAAGAAGAAGAACGAAATCGAAGGATCAATTGCTAGCCATTGACCAAGCATACTAGCATAGGATACTCGACTGTAATGATAGGTTTAATACGGGCCATAGTTGGGCCAGGGCCCACATCTGGCAAACCGACCAAATTCAAAAACGGGTCCCAAGCAAGTCCGGGGCATGGAAATCCCGGGTCCCACCTCCTGGCCCGTCCCCAAACTGAGGCCTAATATAAGAAAAGTGGGGCCCTCCCCAATAATACCCCCACAAGTGGCACATTTACTGTACCATAAACCAACCAAACACACACAATTATACAGCCAGCAACAATAATGGGTACTTTGATTTGGGCCAAAAACTGGTCCTCCGATGGGCGCCTTTGGGGCACTCTCCGATCGCGATATCTCTGACAATTAATGGTGATAAGGCACCTTGTTTATTTCAAAAACGACAATTCGGGCTGTGACCCCACCGTTTTTATTCTGGACCATCGAAAGTGCCCCTCACGGAGACTTTTTTGGCTCTAATCCGCCCCCCCCCCCCCCCCCCCCCCTAACACAAGTGGGGGGGAGCTTTTTATTCATTAATATTTTATTTATTTTAATAAAAATTCAACCTTCATTGCATCCTAAACCATCAATTGTGCAGTGTTAATTTATTGTCCCTATCATTAGCGTTTCCCGCAACTATCTTAAACTTTTTCCTCCCAAAAATTTATAACAGGTCACTGTTCCGACACGTGGAATAGATGGAGACCCGGGAACGGGCCCAATGGTGTTAGAACCACACACGCGGGGCTCGTTTAGAGGACGGGTAGAGTTGGAGGTCTAGTGTGCGTACCCACGTGGACGTGGGGCCCTACTTGGATGCACTTGACTTAGGGTAAAATCCATCTTTCAAGTACGTGTGTAACAATCGCCGCCGCCCATGATTGCTTTAAGTATAATTTCGGGGGTAAAATCATATTAGGATAGTGTTTGAGAAGTAAAATTTTAGGTATTGAGTTTGATGAAAAAGTGAGGAGAGAGAGTGAAAAAGTTGGTAAAAAAGTGAGGAGAGAGTATTTTGTAATAATGACAAAATTTTAGGTGATTAAAATTTTGTTACGCAAACAGAGCCCTAGTCCCCTATGTTTGAACAAAAATCAAGTTGTTACTCTTATTTTTCAATCCAACAATTTGAGACTCATAACTTTCAAAACTTATCAATCTTCCCTTCCATCTAAATTAGAAGTTAAATCAGACGGAAAAACATAAAAAAATGACCAAAATGCCCCTCCAAAATAAAATTACTAAATATATTAAAAAATTCATTAAAAATAAAAATGATATTTTTTAAATAAAACTAAATTGAAAATCTATTTCAATAATATATTTATTTTAATTTATTTCTTAAATTTATATTTTATTTTATTTTATTTATTAAAAGTTAGCCTTGGAGGGGCATTGCGATCATTTGTATGAATTTTCATCGGACTTAACGTCTGATTTAGACGAGGGGCGAAGATTGATAGGCTTTGAAAGTTATGAGCCTCAATTTGTTTAGATTGAAAAATAAAGGTATCAACTTGATTTTTGCCCAAACATAAGGGCTGCCTATGAGTTTATTAGCCCAACAATTTGAGACCCATGACTTTCAAAACTTATCAATATTCGCTCCCGTCTAAATTAGAAGTTAAATCAGACATAAAAATATAAAAAATGACCAAAATATCTCTCAAAATAAAATTACTAAAAATATTTAAAAAATTCATTAAAAATAAAAAATGATATTTTAAAATAAAACTATATTGAAAACTCTATTTCAATAATATATTTATTTAAATTTATTTCTAAATTTATTTTTTATTTATTTTTTTTAAATTTAGCCTTGGAGGGGCATTTTGGTCATTTTGTATGAATTTTCGTCGGACTTAACGTCTGATTTAGACGGGGGCGAAGATCGATAGATTTTGAAAGTTATGAATCTCAATTTGGTCGATTAAAAAATAAAGGTAGCAACTTGATTTTTGCCCAAACATAGGCTACCTATGAGTTTATTACCCCCAATAATTTTTCAAATATTTTTCTTAAATTTAAAATTACTGATAATCTAGATATTTGACTCCAGGCTATGTTTGATTTTCACCTTTTATAATTTTTTAAAAAAATATATTTTTACAATCAAATGCTAAAATTTAAAAATTTTAACAAAAATTTTAGTACCTTTTCACTCTAACTAAATATTTTTTGTTTAAAAAAATTATATCCGATTTCTTCTCTTATTATTTTTTAAGAAACTATATTTTTTTATTAAAAAATTTCTACAAAACTTCTCTCCTTATTTTTTAAAAAAATTAAAACAAAAAATATTTTATAATTATGCATTCTTAATTTTTTCACCATCTTTGTACAAACCCCCATAAAAGTTAAATTGTCACAATTCCCCTAAAAATTATAAAGTTTTTAAATTGTTGCTTTTCAAATATTACCTATATACACTTATATTCTTATAGATTTGAAATTTTTTTATTTGTTTCTCCCAATTTTAATTGATATTTCTATATAATTAAAAACTTAGTCAATAAAATTGAAGTAAAAATAGAATTACTTTTTTAAAAATACTTGATAAAGTCTTTGACTCGTTACCGTTTGGCCGGTGAACTCACGCGATTAGAAGAGAGCGTGTACTCGTAATAATGAATTGCCACCTCACTTTTGAAAGTTTGTTTGACTTCGATACGTGACCGACTTGGCGTCTTCTCTTCCTTACGTAAATCTCATTGGAGGAGTGGTGATCAAATGCACAGACAAAATGAACCCCAAATTCACATGAAATTATGTTCTGGTGTTTGGGGTTATGGACCTGAAATGTTATATATAGATTTCCACTCTTCTGAATCCAGCTTATGCGAAGCCTCCTCAAACGGAGCCGTAGATGGTAGTTTTAATTTCATTGTTTTAAAGTAAGTGTTCGTCTTCCTTTTATTATTGTTGGGTCCCCGGCAATACCCGATTCCCTTGCCAAGGTCTGACCATGCTGTGATGGCGAAGGGTCGGAAATTGACGACGAGCCGCAGCGAAAGGTTACTGGGGAGCTACAGCTACGGCCATGGCCAAGGGTCGAACGGAACGGACTCTTCAGAGCTCGGAGAAGAGGATGTCTGGTCCATGGTTGACAGCGTAGCTGAACGGGAGGACCACGTCGGTTTTGGCGGCAATAATTCGCCTGGCGAGTGGACTCCACGGGCCTCGGGGGAGAGCAACGGGAGCGCGGGTTTCAGGAACCGCCGCCGCATCCCCAGGGATGACCGACAGCTGGGCGGGCTGTCGTTGGCCTTCGAGGAATCGGGCCGCTCGACAGCGTCATCTAGGATCGTGCACCAATTCCCGGGAAACGACGACGTGGCATCGGCGCCTACACGTGGCGGACGCCACATGGCCTCGTCGGCACCCGTGAACGTGCCGGACTGGAGCAAGATCCTCCGGGTCGGGTCGATCGAGTCGCTGCACGGGCTACCCGACGAGCTCGACGCTGAGGTGGTCCCCCCGCACGAGTACTTGGCGCGTGAGTACGCTCGGAGCCGCAACGCCGCGGCCACCTCGGTTTTTGAGGGCGTGGGACGGACGCTAAAGGGACGGGACATGAGCCGTATCAGGGATGCGGTTTGGAGTCAGACCGGGTTCTATGGTTAATTATTCTGTACAAAGACCCGGATTTGAACCCGGTTCGACTTCTAGTAGTGGTTTGTTGCAGGCTTGGGGGGCTGTATTATTGATCTGGGACGTGTGTGAGTCGTAGTCTCGTAGGCGAAGTTCTATTACTGTCAATTGCTATTTTTTCTTGGGCGATGATTCGGTCTGGTCGGGTCGGTTGAAACGAGTCAACTTGGCGACGAGTGAGCCCAAGCATTTGTTCAGAATTCCTGGTTCTCATTCAGGAGCTCCCTCTGTTCTATCTGGGTTCCGGGTTTCCACTTTCCAAATCCCAATTTCTCTTGAACTCAGAAATCTCCTCGAAATTTCACTGTTGTGGCTGTAGTTTGTGTGCGCGCTAGTGGATTTTTAGCTCATCTGTGCATCATTCATATCCCAAAAAGACAACAAAAGAAGTTCTTCATTTTGGTTGAAAAAATCTTCTATCTTATAACCCAAATTGGCTACTACTTCTTGTCTTGCCCTTTTGAAATAATTGAAAAGAAAAAAATTTGGTAGAGATTTGATTTGGTTCGACTCTTACAAGCTATTTAAGGACTTGATTTGACTCAGAGTTATCCACTTTGTATAATTTTCGAGGCTGACAATTATTATTATTATTATTATTTTGAGTTTTCTCTTGATTTGATTGGATTAAGCAACCCCACTTAGAGGGTTCTAGAAGGAGAAAAAATGAAGCAAAAATTACATGTTCAGATGACTTGACATGGCACAAATTTTGCTAATACGCTACGCAAGTGTATAAAGGTCCAAATCAGAAGGTTAGGTAGAGTTCATACGAATCAGTAGCGTGCGGTTTTTGGATTGTATTATTACATAATGATATCATGATAGAACTACATGGATTGCTATTTTTCTCAACTGGAATTTAACAACTTTAATTCAGATCTTCGATAAAACCAGTAAAAACCCAAATGTTCGGACGACCAAATTCTTAAAGATAATGTAGGATACAAGGTTTTTTTTTTACCCTTTGCGTTCTCGATCAGATGGATAACAAAGGAACAAACGATAGCTTAAATGTACTTTGTCGAAACATATTAAGGCAACGCATTATGGTCTTAATCTTTATTATGGAGATCATGAGATTCTTTTCCACAACGCTGAACGCTTCAATGGCAGCGGCGTGACAGAAACAAGTGGTATGAGGGAGAGAGGGTAGGCGCTAGGATTAGGAATCTTTACACTCGACGTTAGAAGTGCAAGTCACTGTTTGATGTCCTACAAGATTCCAGAGAGCATACCGTTTGTCTTGTGTTGAGATCACAATTATCTGGGAACATGGTCCAAGTCCAGACGGAAACAGAGGTATAAACAAAAGAATTTGATGACAACTTTAGACGTAAACTGGATTAAACCATCCAAGGCAGGAAATTGCAGAAGTTTGTACAAGACTTGCATTCAGTCAAACTAACAGCGAGTTTACCCGAATCCTACTTTTGCAAGAGAAATCTGCTGGGCAATTCTGAAATAACAGAGAGGAATTCTGAGAAAATTTGGGGTAAACCACCAACCCCTACCTTGTTATTACACGATTAAGCCAATTTGAGCTGACCTCTTCAGTATCCACCCGTTTACGATGCCAGAGGTGGGCAATGGCAGTCGGCTCGAGAGAGGTAAGCTCCTTACTTTTAGTGGAAGTTGATAGATCGAGCCACCTGGGGTAACACTGGCAATTGCTCCTTTCAAGATATAAAATTAGTCGTTTCAACAAAAAAAGACAAAAGGCCCAAGAGAGAGAGAGGTGTTAGTGAAAGTCTGAATGATCGGACAAACTCAGGTTTTGGACTCATTGTATATGGCTTACCTTTTCCAAAGAAAGCGATGCAACTCCTCTCTTACGCCTCATACAGGTCAGGTGGCTTGAGAATCATTGGCTTTTCTTCTGTTGCCAACAATAAATGCCAGATTTTGCCCCCAAAAAAAGGGTAAGGGGATAACATTTATGAGCATGGCTAATCCTTATCTTATCAGACAAGCAAGTGTGAGCGATTTCTTTGTTTATGGCTTAAAAGGAAAGTTTTCTTAACAAAATCATCGGGGTTATACAGCATTTAGTTTAAATCTAATGAGTCTGCTCAAAATGCATTGAAATTCATCATATCTCTATCCTCTCTGTCTGTTCTGTTTCATTTATGGGTAGTGACAAAGACACGTTTCCAGAATTTTCCATGATGTAGTTGTTTGAAAAGCAGAGATCCATCATTATCTTTGGAATAGTTTCCTGATTAAGGCAATTGATATGGCTTTTTCATCGTTTACATCAGGTACAGCGAGGTGCCATATTGTGGTTTCAGCAGAAATTTTTCTTTTTCTCCACCAGATTTTGACTATATTTTCACCTTTAGCAGTCCAGAATGTAAATTTTACTTGCAGAAGCTGTTAATATCATCCCTTGAGTATTGTTGACCAAAAACAAATTGATTTCATTCCTTTGGAATCCCCAATCTCTTATTTAACTTCAGCCTGAATCCCTGGCCAGTTAGTAGAGTTCATCACACTTAGAGACAAGTATTCCAGTATCATTCACTGTCTTCCCCCACCAGTGGCCGCAAACCTAAAAGTGTCTGCTCTAGTTTTCTACCTTTTCCACGAGTAGAATTAATTTCCTGAGAAAGATCAGTCGGAATTTCCTCTCCAAAAAGGTCTATAAGAAGCAAATAGTGGGATTTGTTAGGTGGAGAATCCAAAGCGCTGAGGCTATTTCTTCCCCTTGTTAGCTGATAATTTACATGGTGATGATATGTGGGACTAGAAGTAGACGTAACAGCGATCTTCAGAAGCAGAGTGAATTTAAATTCACTCTGCTTCTGAGGTCCTTCTCCTGCCTATCAGAAGTAAAATTATTTGGATGAATGAACCGTCTGAATATTTGACTATTCCAACATATTTTCATATATCATTGTTTCAATGAATACGTAGACCATCTCAGCAAAAAAGAAAAAGAAAAGAATACGTAGACCCAAGTAGCCAGTAGGCTTTCATACTTTGATGGAAGTTTCACGGAGGAGATATAGGTTCTTTCCACTCTGCTTAGTTCTCAGCCAATTCCTCATTGACTGTAACAATATAACCTTTTTTTTTCCCTTTCTAGTCGTAACAATACATCTCAGATACGAATTTATGCTTAAAGAAAGCAAAACGTCTATATTAAGAAATTGGAATGTGCGTTTGGCTCCTATAGACTTCAAGCGGTCTGTGGAGAATGGCGAGGAAACCACCTTTCGGTTATGCGATGCTTTCTTGTCCTAAATCACTTTTCTCAATTACTCTGCAATTGCTATGAAGGTATTTTGGTTCAGAAAGGATAAGACCAAAGATAGGGAATTAGAGAATGGTAAATTAAAGAGAATGAGACACGAGAGAAACCAGCGTCTGAAAATGGTGACTTTTAGGTTTTTCTCTGAATTCTCATGGGAACAGCAAATCCCTCACGGCATTTGACCACAAGCCAAAGACCTGCGCCTTTTTTTTTTCTTCTTGTTGCCAAGAACCTGCGTCTAACCCTGCTTAATCGCTGCAGACAATCCCGTACCGAGCTACAAATTAAGGACTTAAAAAGCTGCATTGGAAAAGCGCTGGAACATCAAATCCAGTGCGGCATTTGACTACAAGTTGATGACCTGCTTCTAACTGTGAAGATATGTGGACTACAATTTGAGAGGGAAAGCTTCTAGGAGTTTTTTCATTTTAAAGAGAGTCTAGAAATACATTAAGCCAAAATAAAAGTAGAAACTTTCTTGGGAAATTGACATAGTCTCATGTTCTGATATATCTCAAACATTGAATTTGGTTATTACGATTTCTGAAACCAAATCTTCAAACTAAAAATTGTTTATTTTGATGCAGAACGCACAAGTTATTAACGATTGATATATTGCGGAGAAAGAAGATTTGGTCCATCTAACCTAGATGGTTATGGTATGTTTGTGTTGTAAAATTTTTGGTATTGAGTTTTGTGATTATATTGGGGGTGCGGTTGCATATATAATTTTACCCAAAATATTATCTCTCTCGTAATAAAATACTACAATATAATCTCTCTCCCATAAAAACTATAAAAAATTACAAAAATATAACAAATGACCTCTCTCTTCACTTTTTCACTAAACCCAATACCAACACAAAACCCAAAACCAAAAATATTTCAACACAAACACAACCTGGGTTTAGTGAAAAAGTGAAGAGAGGTAATTTTTTATATTTTTTGTAGTGAAAAGTTATGATTTGATGGAAGAGAAAAAGATTATATTGTAGTATTTTATTATGAGTTGGTGAAAAATTTTGTAAAATTTTTCATACAAACACAACCTTAATCACTGGACGGCGGACGCTAAAGACCTTAGTGGTGATTATATCCAACGTGTTGATTACTCAACAAGAAACTTCCCAAACACAACCTGGGTTTAGTGAAAAAGTGAAGAGAAAGGTAATTTTTTATATTTTTTGTAGTGAAAAGTTATGATTTGATGGGAGAGGGAGAGATTATATTGTAGTATTTTATTATGAGTTGATGAAAAATTTTGTAAAATTTTTCATGCAAACACAACCTTAATCACTGGACCGCGGACGCTAAAGACCTTAGTGTTGATTATATCTAGCGTGTTGATTACTCAACAAGAAACTTCCCAGTGGCTGCTTAGAGATAAAGCGACAGGAAACTTTCCAGTGGCTTCGTGGAAGGGCCCGAACCATAACAAAAAAGTCATCCCACTTGTTTACCCTTCCTCACTCTCCAAACTCATAGTATGCCCATTATAATAATATCAGGGCCTAGAAACCCCTTCACTGTGCAAAACCAGTTTTCACTTTTCATGGCTTCCTCAAGGTTGCTTTCCTTCTTCTCTGCTATTTTTGTGATAGCTGCTACACCCGTTGCATAACCAGACTTCCGGCAAAAGTTATTGTGTGAGTGGAGAGTGTGTGTGAGTGTGTGAGTACACGACTGAGATTAGATTGTGTGAAATCTAATGGCTGAAATAATGTCACGTCAATTAATGAAACTGACCCGATAACCCGACCCGCGAAACCGACCCGATTTCATTAATTGACGTGACATTGTTTCAGCCATTAGATTTCACACAATCTAATCTCAGTCATGTACTCACACACTCACACACACTCTCCACTCACACAATAATCGACCTCCCAGACTTCCTATACCATTTCGGCAAAAGTTATGGTGTGAGTGAAGTTATTGTGTGAGTATGTGAGTGGACGGATGAGATTAGAAGTTGAGAAATCTAACGGCTGAAAAAATGTCACGTCAATTAATGAACCCAACCCACGAACCCGACCCATGCAACCGATCCGGTTTCATTAATTGACGTGACATTTTGTCAGCCGTTAGATTTCTTAACTTTTAATCTCACTCGTCCACTCACACACTCATACAATAGCTTCACTCACACAATAACTGACCTCTACCATTTCTGTGCATACGATAAGGGTAACTATACTCCTAACAGTACCTATGAGTCAAATCTCAATCGCATCCTCTCCTCCAAGACCCAAATTGACAATGGGTTCTACAATTCCTCTTATGGCCAAAACTCTAACAAAGTCCACGTAATTGGACTCTGTAGAGGAGGCGTTAGCCCAGATATTTGCCGCGATTGCCTCCATAACGCAGCCTCTCTTATCACAAAAAGCTGTCCGGATCAGAAGGAGGCAATTGGATGGTACGGCGAATGTATGTTAGGCTACTCCAATCGCTTCACTTTCGGCGTCATGGAAACTAGTCCTGGCTTCACTATGTGGGGCGTGAATAGCGCGTCGGTGAATTTCACGGATCCGTTCCCTGTTTTTAGGACCTCGCTGAAAAGCCTAGGAAGTGAAGCTGCAGCGGGAGGTTCTGCTCGTAAGTTTGCAGCAAAAAAGGTCACCCTACCAAACATTTGGGGGCCCAAAATTTTGGCTCCCAAACATCTCCTCTATGCACTTGTGCAGTGCACACCTGACTTGACTGAGCAAGATTGCGACGATTGCTTAAAGTGGGGCATCGGAAGAAGTTCCACAACTTAGCGATGGAAAGGAAGGTGGGAGAACCGTTAGGCCCAGTTGTGCAATCATGTTTGAAGTTTACCCCCTTTAACAATTCTACACATGATTGGTCAACAGCTTCATCAGTATCACCACCGTTGTCTTCTCCGCCTGCGTCATCAACGGTTGCCACTAGTGCAGAAGGTACCCATGCTGTCTCGCCGCTATGCTTATAACTTAATAAACTATATATGTGGTAATAAGTTTGTATTGCTGACTCCAAACTCAATAGTACTGAAAATGTTCGAACTGGGGCGGGTTTATCATGGTTTGCAGGTAGGAACGACAGCAACGTCAAATTGCGGTCTCTCACCATATTAATGCTGCCTGTGGCTTTTCTAGTATTATTCGGCATTATGGGCTTCTATCGGACTTCAGGAAAGAAAGTTCAAAGTAAGTCTCAGTTTAGTTAGATGTAAAACTATTATTTTAGGTACAAAAAGAAATTTGTTGAAATATTTTTTTAAAAAAATTCTTTGTTTGTGTTTTTGTTTTTTTTAAATACTCTTTGATATTTGACACGCTTAATAATTTAAGTATTAATTTGTATAAACCTTTTAATAATAGTAATGGATTAAAAAATTAGACTTCACAATAAATAAAATCTCACTCACCAAAATAATAATTTTGTCCCCGTAATTTTTTTTGACGGTAACTATTTTATGAGAGTAAAATTGTATTTTTTGAAGCTAAAAAATAAGTTTCCTTCTAAACTGATAGAAAATTTTCATGAAGGTGCAAAAAATAATTATTTTTACGGTAACTATTTTATGAGGGTAAAATTATACTTTTTGAGGCCAAAAAATAATTTTCCTTCTAAACTCAACAAATTTTAATGAAGATGCAAAGTGCCTAAAAAACAATAGTCGGTGGGTGCAATGTGATGAAAGTAATAGAATGAGGTTTAAAGTATCTAGACCCCCATAGTTGGAGGGTGCAAACTGTATTTAACCATAAATTAAAAACAAATATATTAATGAAAAGAGTTTCAATATTTTTATTTTGAAAACATTTATTTTTATTTTTAAGATTTTAGACGTAATTTTATCTTGGGGACATTTCGATCATTTGAACGTGAGATTGATTTTTTTTGAAACATATGGACGGAATAAAAATATTTTAAAACTTGTTGTTTCAATATGTTCTAACAATTAAAGATTTATCGTCTCATATAGAATTATCTGCCGAAGTGATCACAAACACTAGTGTTCGAACATAAAATATCCATTCGAGACTTCCTTTTTTTTCACTAAACTCAGTCATTTCAATTGAAATCCGAGGAGATTCCCATTTTTCCTGAAGTAAGTGCTCTCTTCTCCTTTGTTTGGAAAATATTTTGTTGTTTCTATTGGATTTTATTTTACTTTTCCATGAATACAATGGGGAAAGGTGTAAACTTCATCCACCAACATGTAGTTTTATGATTTGTTAGGAGGTAGTTTGTAGCTTTGATTGCTTTTATTTTTTCATGAGCATGAAAAATAGATGAGAATGTGTTAAGCTTTTGATAGATGAGAATGTGAATTGTGCTTAGATGTACAAAAGTAAGTTTCTCTTATTAATTTTGATACTGTCTGATGAAAATTAGAAGGGAATATGCAACTGTGGTATTGTAGACTTTTTACCCGATCAAAATACAAACAAGGTAATGATGAATATATAAGAATTAATTTTTAGATAAACACTTCGTTTTGAATATATATTAGATCGATCTTGAAGTCACTTCAACCGAGGATGCGCGCGCTTTGGAGCTCATCGGCAATATTCCACACGGCCACACGCTTACCCATTCCTGCGTTCGTTAACACAAACTCTCCATGCACCCACCTCGCTTATGTTCAACCGCCCGCGCCGGCCGCTTCAAACGTACGTATTTCGAAGACAACTTTTGGTTTGATCTAAGGACTACCCCAAGATGCATGATCGTCATTGGGAGTTGGCCGAAAATATTGATTCCGAGCTTGTTTCTTTATATAAAATTGTTGTAGCCTGTATTTATTAATTGTCCTAATTATAACTAATAGACATGATAATCATTATATTCTCCAGAAACTCAACCTAAACAGCACAAACATACGGGAGAAAGACGCGGAGAGCCAAACCCTGCCAAGCAACCACTGCAGGAAGAAACTAGCCAACCGGTTCATAGCTGCAAAGAGCCTCCTCAACAAGAAGGACACCGCGAGCTCCATCCCACAAAATGCCAGAGAAACGAAATTATTAGCAACAAGAAAAAACTAAACACACAACAACAAAATCCCAAAGGTTTCCGTAAAAACCACACGAAACAACCCAAAACCAACACAAAGAGAGCGGGGGCGTGATTCCCCACGAGCCGCCTCATCAACGCCGAAGAGTGCGAAGAGAAGCGCCGGGAGCTAAGGAACACAAAAGTGTAACGCGTGGCCACAAAAAAACCTTCAACCAATCGAGATCTAGCCATAGAGAACGACAAAACGGAGAAGCAAAAATCACCGGTGATGGAGGGGAGATGAGGGAGAATAATCCAAGGGGAAGAACAGGGGAAGAGCGGGAGAGGAAAGAGAGAGACAGGAGGAGCCGTTGCTTCTCCCGTCGCCGGAGAAAGCAAGGGGGCCGGTCAGGTACAAGAGAGATGATGCCTAGAGAGAGGGCAGACGCTCTCTCTAAGCAAGGGTAGCTGACCTTTTAGTTGAAAGTGAGAAATATGCACTACGGAGCATATCCACTTTATTCAGGAAAAAAAAAAGATTCTTTTAATATCTTTTGAACATTTTATCGCTACTCAGTCCAGTCCAGAAGTCCAGAAAATAGCCTCTGGCGGAAGAGAGGAAATATCCCCAGACGGAATCGTCTAGCTCATTTGATAGCCTAGTGGGCTGCGGCAGAACAGATTTTTGTAACTATTAAGAAAAAAAAACCCCTTTAATTTGTGTATTCCTGAACACTTCTTCTTAGTTAATATATTAGTAATTGTCAAGAGAAACATGTACCCTATTAGACGGCGACTTGTGATAGTAGAATGTGAGTACTCCACTCATTTGTATTATGTTTTCAACACATACTGCCCCTTGTAAAGAATAAGGCGAGTTTTTGTTGTTTTCCTTCCAGGGAGCCATCACCAACGCATCACCTTGAACACGGTCATTCTGTTTGACAAAGAATTGGACCCAAAAATTTTGGAGTTCGGCCCGGAAAGTTTGTTTCCAATGGATCAAACTCAGTTAATCAAGAGACTACACATTTTATTTATGTGAGCAGAGGAATAGTGCATTCTTTCAGAACTTGAGAGCCTCTCCCTTACCTTTTAGTTAGTTTGTTTGCAGTCTGAGCTCTGATCACAGCCCGTCAATTCCCAGCCCACAGCCAATTTTACCTTCCCAAAGGGTCCATAACGATACATCTAATTTCTTTTTCCATTGGCCTAGAAGAAGAAATAAGTATCTCTTCCAATACTCGTCAAAACGGGTGCGTTTGTATACTTGTTTTTTAAAAAAATATATATATTTCAAGTATTTTTTTAATCTAAACATGTTTAAGCGTCAAAATAAGTTTTGATCACTGAACAAAAAACCTATCTCAGCATTAACTTTTGCTTGTGCAAGAAAATTACACACAAAAAAATGTGTGTGTAGCACAATGAATGCAGTGCACTCTAAACCTCGATTTCTATGGAGATTGTGGCTTTGCATGGCCATGAATGTCGAGACTTTACTCTATGGGACAACATATCTATCATTGAATTTGAAACTTTAAAGATATACTCTTACGAAGATATGATGACCTCAATTCTAGAGGGTTCTAGTCCCACCCTAAAATAAAATCATCAAAAAGTGTCCGTATCAAAGCCTTTTCATCAATGCTTTGCTATCGTGTTTGATTTAATGTTGGATGGTTTAAAGTCTTTCTCAACCCAAAAAATTAGTTCAAGAAGTGAGACTCTTCCATGGACGGTTAAGTCCGAGACTTGTTAGTAAACCTGAGCTCTGATATCAGTGTTGGGTGATTTTGGACTTTCTCAACCCCAAAAGCTAGCTCAATAGGTGAGTCTTTCCTCACACTTATAAATTGATCAGTAGTCACTTCCACAACCGATGTGAGATTAACCCCAACATTTACAAGGATTGAGATTCACTACAATTTTATACCATAATTACACAATGTAATTTGAAAGTGGATCCTACATTATTTAATACTATATATATTTATCCATATAAATTTTGGATCAATATTGACCTACAATAAGGTCTACCTATCTCTCTTCAAATTGCACAATACAATTGGTACAAGAAATTGCATAAGATCTCAATCAATGCTCACCTTTTTTTTTGTCTTGCTTTGTATCTTTCCTCCTCAAGTTTAGTTAGAAACCATTGCTGACCTCAATAAACAATTCCTTGATAGCTCTATTCATCCATTTTATCATTCAAGGGTAGCTCCCCCGGATAACAAGAGCTCTAGTGTTGAAATTTTAGAAAGATTAAAATTTAAAGGTATTGAAATTGGTGAAAAAATGAAAAGATTGGTGATTTGAATGAATTTTTTGATATATTATTATAATAATAAATAATTATTTAATGGCAAGAGAGATTATATTATAATTATTTTATTAAGTTAAAATTTTAACAAATAAACCAATATGATTATATCGCAAAACTTTAGCAATATATGAACTATATTTTCAGTAGTCATCTGTGATCTGCGTTAGTGTCACTTAGTGCAGCCAAGATATCTATCTATTTGTTTATATAATTGTCTCCTATATTATCTATTTGGTGTTCGAGTTTTAGGATGTACAGGTGTTACTTCTTCAAACAGATTTTTGTTTATAAGATTACTCTTTAATATTTAAGTTAGGGTTTCCTGAAATTTGGCCACTAGTTTCTTCCCATATGGTCAATCTGCATGCAAACACATCAGCACTTGCGGTGTTGTTTTCGTGACATCCAATCAGTAGTGGGGCTAAGGCACCAAGCACAGACAAACGCATGAGTCATTGATGGGACAGGTGGAGGTCGGCACGATAAACCCTTGACATCCACCACGAATAGTTGTAACATGTACTGAAAAGTTCGAAACAGAGCTCTCTAATCTTATCAAGTAGCGGTTTTCTCTTGCCATAATTACGAAGAACATGGGTGCGATGCGACGTTAATATCTGCAGTTTTCTGTCCTTTTGTCCATCTGGGTGTACGAAATTATTAAAGCTCTAATTGGGTGAGGTTGGGTGGCGTTCCATTGACTACCTAAATTCTTGGTTTAAAAGTGAGAGATTTACGTGCGTTCCATTTTTATTATAATATTTATTTAAATTTATTCACTCTTCACTTTTTTATCATAATTTTTACCATCTTCTTAATTTTAGGTGTTGTTCGGTTATGTTATATTTTGAAAATTTTTTGTGTTTTAAAAATTTTTATGTGAGGTTAACTTTATTGTTATGCGTGTAGTTATTTTTATATAGTGTTAAAAATGATATTTGGTTGTAAAATATTTTGTATTCTGAGAATTCAAAAAAATTATTTTATTTGACCCCTTAATTTTCTGTCGAAATTTAAAATATAATTTTAAAAGAGAGATTTACGGGTGCTCCGAAAATTTAGCACAAAACTGAAATCTAATAAATTGATAGAGAAAGAAAAAGAAGACATCCGATTGTATTTAAAAAAAAAAAACCCCGAAAGATTGAGAGAAAACCACCAGTACACTGTTCTCATAATATATATACAGAAATAACAAATTAATTCTTGACGTAAATCTGTTACGTACCTGAATAACTAACAATACATATTTACACAGAAGCAAAATGAAAAAGAACTTCTGGGTCTGCAATTATTTGTACTAGTCTTGTACGTGATCTCGGTTTTGCCTTATTACTCGAATGATATATTTTTTTTCTAAGTTCTTACTCGAATGATATAAATTGTTGCGGAGTTGGCCTTATTCATCAGATCCACAAGTGGGGTTTTTGCTTTGAGATTCAGTACTGTACTTCCAAATCTGGATTGGGAAAATGGGTGGCTGTTTAATCAAGAGCAGCTCCCCAAGAGCAGATGCTGACAATGGGAATAGATTGGGCAACCAGGGCTACCAAGCCCAACATTTAATTGTGCCCCAAAAAGTTTCGGCCGCTCAAACTCAATCACCACCAGCCAGGCACAAACCACAGCCTCAGTCACAGCCAACTCCGCCAAAACCTGCATACCCAGTTATCAGGCCTATGCAGATTCCGGTAAGGATTCTGGGCAATCCCTTTGAAGACGTTAAGGAGTACTACACGCTTGGAAAAGAACTGGGCAGAGGGCAATACGGCATCATCTATCTGTGCACTGAGAACTCAACCGGCCGCACTTACGCCTGCAAATCCATTCTGAAGCGCAAGCTTGTCTCCAAGAACGACAAGGATGACGTAAAAAGAGAGGTTCAGATTTTGCAGCACTTGTCGGGACAACCCAACATCGTGGAATTCAGGGGGGCCTACGAGGATAGGTACTCCGTGCACCTTGTGATGGAGCTCTGTGCTGGCGGTGAGCTGTTGGATAGAATCATCGCGCAGGGCCATTATTCTGAGAGAGCCGCCGCTGGAATTTGCCGTGCCATTGTGAATATGGTCCATATTTGCCATTTCATGGGTGTGATGCATCGTGACCTTAAGCCTGAGAATTTCCTGCTATCTAGCAAAGATGATGGGGCTATGTTGAAGGCAACCGATTTTGGATTGTCCGTCTTCATTGAGGAAGGTGATTTCTTATCCTCTCTGAATGCAATTTCCTCGTACAAATTTTAGATTTTGCAATCACTAATCTAGTTAGCAACAAATATTCTTTCAATTTTTTTTCCACACTTCTGACATATATTGCCCTAGTCTCTAGATGTATAATTCTTCATTGCATTGTGATAATTGTGACATGTTGTCTCCAACTGCTTGGCCTTGATGTTTCTCTTGTTCTTATTGACTGGGCATATGCGCAGCTTCTCTGAAATTTGATATATCCTGTTATTATTTCATTTATTCATAAAGACCATACTCAGCTACTTGATTGATCCTTTTCTTTCTAAAATCATCTCAGGAAAGGTGTATCGTGATATAGTAGGCAGTGCTTACTATGTTGCTCCAGAAGTATTGCAGCGTAGTTATGGAAAGGAAATCGACATTTGGAGTGCGGGAGTTATCTTGTACATTCTTCTCAGTGGTGTACCTCCATTTTGGGCTGGTATACAAAAATCAACAGGCTTTTCTTGACCTTCAGGAATATCTGGGTCATTTGTTAGTTACTAATCTACGGTTTGGAGTAAAACAATTAGCTCAAATTATGTTGCAGAATCTGAAAGCGGAATATTTGTTGCCATACTGGAAGGACAAATTGATTTTGAAAGTCAACCATGGCCACAGATTTCAGAAAGTGCAAAAGATCTAGTCCGGGAAATGCTGACGCAGGACCCAAAAAAGAGGATCTCTTCGGCACAAGTCCTTGGTATTAATCCCCTGTTTTACATTTTTGAATGTGGAAGTTTATGCTGCTGCTTTTCCAAGTTTTATTTCTTTCATGTATGAAATAGGACAGTGTTTCACGTTTCAGCTACTAAATAGAAACAAGAGGAAACAACTTAAAAGTAACATCACCTGAGATTCTAACATCAACTTAAATTGCATTTCTTCCCTAATGCACCTCACTTTCCCTGTTATGCTCCTGTGCTTCTAACTTAGATTCTGCTATTATCTTGGTTAGAGCATCCATGGATTAGAGAAGATGGGGAAGCATCAGATACGCCATTAGATAGTGCAGTTCTCTCGAGAATGAAGCAATTTAGGGCAATGAATACACTCAAGAAGCTTGCACTGAAGGTAATTATCAAACTGTGTTCAGATGATCTGATATACAATCCATAGGAATTGTTGGACATATCCCTTGAACATAGTAAAAGCCAGTCAATTATTCTTAGAATGGCTTACTTCAATTTGGAAAAAAAAAATGAAATTCTGTGAGTCGGATAATCTAACTGTTCAAGAAACGAAACCAGTAGGTGATAAGTGGAGATTGCCTATTAATTTGATGGATTACCTTGCAAAAGATTATAGCCCTTTCTCTACTATTGCTCCGAACTAAAAAGAGCGGTCTTTTCATAGATTTTGGTTAAAGTTTTCCACATTGAGTTACATTGCTGTAGCTGTCATTTTGCTTTTCCATTTCTTTTAAAATGCTCAAAATCCTCTAGGTCATTGCAGAAAATCTATCGGAAGAAGAAATTAAAGGTCTTAAAGCAATGTTCGCAAACATGGACACTGACAATAGCGGCACTATTACTTATGAAGAATTGAAGACAGGTTTGGCTAAAACGGGGTCACGACTCTCAGAGGCTGAGGTCAAGCAACTCATGGAAGCCGTAAGTAACTTTTGGACACCATTTGGTCTGCATCCTCTATAAATGACCATAGCTTGTATGTCATACTCAACTGGCATTAATCTGATTGTTTCTGTATGTAATGCATTTCAGGCTGATGTTGATGGAAATGGGACAATTGACTACATTGAATTTATCTCTGCTACAATGCATAGACACAGGCTAGAAAGCGATGACCATCTATACAAAGCATTCCAGTATTTCGATAAAGACAGAAGTGGGTGAGTTCACTACATTCGTGTGAAGATACTAACCGGATTCCTCCAGCTTTATTGATCTTCTTGATTTCCTGCATTTAATCAATCTTTCGACTTCTAGATTTTACGAGCAGAACCTGTTAAACATCTTTTAGATTTTCCTTCTGAATGTCCAGAAAAAATATGGTTGAATGACATTACAATTTATGGGTTTGCTCTATCTTCTTATTCGTCTGTTAAAGATGCTGCACTTATACACCTAAATTTTCTGACAGGTTTATTACGAGAGACGAATTAGAGACTGCTATGAGGGACTATGGAATGGGTGATGAAGTGAGCATCAGAGAAATTATTTCGGAGGTTGACACAGACAATGTAAGTTCTCAATTTACGCATCTTGAACTCTTATCGACTGGGATTATTGGGTTCTAATGCCGCGTCACCCAATAGGATGGGAAAATCAACTACCAGGAGTTTTGCACAATGATGAGAAGTGGAATGCAACAGCCTGCAGCAAACTAGTTTAGTTCCATTAGCAGGAGTCCAATGTCTTTCCAGCAGAGGTTGTAATCATGGGAGTGATTTCTCCTTGAATGTCTTGATGTTGGCAGGATTCAGGAGCATCTAGCACCAGTAGGTATGAAGTAGACAGGCATCGAGTTTGAACTTGCTGAGGCTATAGTTTGGATAGCTATACGTTGAAAATGTAGTTCTTGTGCATACTTAGTTTGACGTTTTTCTGTTTCCTAATTCCTCAATTCTCTTCACTGTTTTCCACTTTCTTTTCTTTTCTTTTCTTTCTTTCTTTTTGTCCATTCAACTGTGATACAAATAGCCGCAGCCTTAAACCTACGAGTGCAAGATGTTAAGAATTACAACGTGGAAGGTCTGGGAACAGATATGTTAACTATCTTTAAGGCATTAGAGTTCGGCTTAAACATGAGGCCCAATAGTGTACCGGGCCAGACTACTTGTGATACCAAGAATGCAGACGTAGCCTAGGAACCGTGACAATTCTCTGCATGTCCCGAGAGGGAAAAAAAAAAAGAGATGTAAAAACCAATTCTCTATCTCGGATTAGAATCTTTTATAATTTTCATGATAATTTTAAATATACAGTTATTAATATTAAAATAATTAGTACCAAATTCAAAAGATTTCATCTTTTGACAGAACCCATATTCTCTCTAAAACAATATAAAGAGTTCTAATCTGTCTTTCTAGAATGCAATATACGAATTTAATTTTCAATTCCTAATCTCTCTTGATAGATATATATTTTCTCTTGTATATATATAATATTCATCTCATGGGGCACGAGATATAAGAATAGATAACTTCTAGTACAATTAATCTTTTGTATGTTGATCCCTTGAATAACTTGCTTGACATTAAAAACAGAATAAACATCTTTTTTTTTTCTTTTTGTAATTGGGCGAATAAATCGAACTCCTTTGCATTCCGGCATACTTCACGTTCCCAACCAACCATAAAAACATAAATAAATAAATAAGGTATCATGTGAAGCTAAATGATGTACAAAATAAGTAAAGTATCATTATAAGGTAATTTAGTCTTATTAGACACACTCCTATATATATATATATATAACCTTAATTCCCACTTGCACTTCGTAATTAAGCTCCAAGTTTCAACCAACTATTATATATATAGGCATATAGCTTAAACAGTAGAAAGCCAGTGAAGAAAGGGAGGTCTGTGTGTGTACTTATTACAGGACTCCAAGGACCAGCTAGCTTACCAGCACATTTATCTTGGACTCCTATAAGGCTGTGTGATTCGGTGATTTCTTCAGCAATTTTTGTTTTATTTTATTAAGAAAAAGCTAGCGCTCTTGCCCTTTGATTATATTAAGTTGATCCCTAATACAATCAAGAGGTATTTTATCTTTTAGGGCATTAAATTAAGTTTGGGTTGCTGTATTTTGTCGAGAAACAAAGGTTTATTCATATGGGCGGGGCTTAGTTTAAAATTAGAAGGATGGTATCCAAGGTTTTAGCTTCATATTCCCCTGACACCAATTGCATTAAGAGACAACCATTTGGGTTACCACTGCACGTGAGGTTGTTTTCTATATTGTACCCCACTAGGCACGTGTGCACATATTTTCTTAATGTGTATGTCTGGGAAAAAGGGTCAAGAGACTCGCAAGTCAAGACAGACACCTAGCTAATTTTGTATCTTTTCCTTTCACAGATTATAAACCTTTGGTCATTGGGTGTTGCATTAACTAATAGAAGAGTTGAGAACTTCATGAAGGTCAGTACTCTTACTTCACTATAATGAATCAATCTCATTCAAAACACGGCCAGTAGTACTGCCTGTTCAGTGAGACAATCGGCTACGTACGGCCTACAGCTCCCTTACTGCATAGTGCATATGATCTAGATGATCCAAATACAGTTCAAATGCGAAGTTCCTGAGGTTGGAGATACGATGGCATCAGCGACGAAGCCAGAAATTTGTTTCGAGGGGGGCCGGAATACAATTATAAGCAAAAAAAAATTCGGGGGGGCCGGAATACAATTATAAGCACTAAAATACAATTATAAGCACTTTAAATATTAAATATTAATACTAAATTTTTTTTTTTCCAAAATCTTTGGGGGGGCCAGGGCCCCCCGGGCCCCCCGTAGATTCGTCCCTGGATGGCATATAACACATGATCTGGGCTGTACAGATTGAAGGACAACATTATTTTGTCAGTTTTTAGGAGCCTGTGACCAGCTAATTACTGGATATATATATATATATATATATATATAAGGAGTCAGTACGCCTCATTGAGTGAGGTAAAAGGGCGACCATTTTCATTCTACTACAGACTCAGTTCTACCAAGAACTTCCTTTGTTTGTGTCAAATGTTGGAAGGTAGGTGAAGTTCAAAGACATATTTTAACCTAAGCATCTATATAAAGTATAACACCATCACAGCCTCGGATGCTCCTAAATGGGGCACCAGCCTGATTACCGGACTTACACAAGAAGACAATGGTGCTATTGTCAATTAAGCAATTATTATTTTAATCACGGTTTGAGGCTGTAAATTAACAATAGGGGCATCATTTCTTAACCCAATGGCTATATAGCTAATGGTCATCATGTCCAACTCTATCAGGAGTCCACGACTTCTCATCCTTATCTTGGGTCATAAAATTCACATCAGTTCACAGACAAGAAAGCATCTTCTAAACGGCAGAAAATGAAGTTTATAAATTCCATATAGTTAATTTTAAAATTATAAATTAAATTATTTTTATGAACTTTAACTTTGGAATAAGTGGTGATGATTTAACAATAAATTAAGATCCATCACAAGAAAATAATAAAGTAAATGGATTATTACATATATTGAAACATAATAAATCATTATTTAAATTTTTTATAATATAAAAGATAGCTATAAATTTAATAGCTCGATATTGAAAAGCAGAGTTGGTATAGCTTTAATTATTCTACTATAAAGCAATTCTCAAATATCTAGGGAGTGTATAACCAGTTTTGGTAACGTTTGTTTTTGCATTTAAGTTCGAGTTTGCTATTTGGGTTTGATGAAGGGGTTTAGAGTCCCGAAATTCAATGGGAGAGAGAGGTGCACGTGGTGATGCATGCCTTAACCCTCGGCGTTCTCTTTTCTATTTACTTACAAAACTGAGAGTAGTCTGAGACGATACTCAAACTGTCAAACACAAGCTGAGACTCCTCATCCTCCAATCACCCTCTCTCGAATATATACCATTGATTATCGAGAGACGTCTCCCACTTCTTCATGGTCTCTTTTGATCTTTGCTTCTCCCTGTTCATGATCATGTAGTTTCACACAGTTCTTCAAGCTTTCGTTCCTTCTGTCTCTTTATATACTCTTCATGCTCTCTTATGAAATTCAGATGGTCCCTAATAATCTTTATGCATCGATAGATCAATATTCTCTCCTCTAATGAGTCTAATCAGCTAAAGTACAACTACTGTTCAAAACCACTTTTGTGATATAGGTTTCGCACTGGAGATGTGATTTCTTTGACTTGCAGTTTTTCTACGTGGGTATTTTTTGATCTCTGCTCTCATTTGTTCACTTCTTTCCAAGATTTTCATGTGGGAAGCATTTCTTCGTGGTTTAATTCGTGGGTGCATGTCAGTTTTTGTGATTGTTAGTTCAAGGCTATAGATTTTGAAATTGGCTTTCGGTGTATTCCAATGGTGGAGCTTCAATCCTGTGCTGCTGGCTTGGTCAATGCTTCTGCATTGTGTGATATAGAGCAAGAAGTGAATGGGGAGGGCGTCAGTACTGTCATCGCTGAGCTTACTGCTGACTTACAAAGGGAAAAACGGAAAAATGCGGAGCTTTTGGAGAGAATATCGATACTTGAAGCTCAAATACAGGAAATAAATAAGGAATCTCTTCCTACAGATGGACCGGTACGATCGCCTAGTTCATGTTTGCTTTTTTGTTGAATTTTTTGGTTTGTATTTGTTGAGCCTGAGATACTTCATTTTCTTCTTATTCTGCCTATTACACCAGCAACAATTACATGAAACATTTGATGTGCTCTCTTCTTTCCTCCTTTTCTTCTTCTCTGTTTAATTTGAACTTTTAAATGTTCATCTGGAGGCATCGTTTACTCGGAAAAACTTATTCGTACGTCTAATGTGATTGAGTACATATATGTCTCATTTACAGGTAGATAAGGATCTGGTTATTTGTGATGTTCCTGAAATCTCTAAAAAGCATGTGTTCATTAGATTGTTCAACAACATTTTGCATTGAGATGAAGGTTTCATTTTCATCTCGAAAACACAGAAGCTACTGATGTATGGCCAGGGTCTTTGAAGATCAACCTTTTCTCATTATTTTTCTTTTCGTTTTTAATGTTTCGGTTTGGTTGGAAGGGTATCACCAACTACATTTATGGATAACCACAATGAACTTGGTAGGAGATGCTTATGTAATGGAAAATGTAATTCGCTGATCTTTTGTATGGTTGATTTTCATTAAAGTTAACAGGTAAATGCATGCAAATTATTTAGATTTATCTTGACCAGATTATCAATTTCTGACTTACCTCCAATTTCAGGGCAGTTGTCCCAATGCATTAATGGAAAGAAGCCTCAAGCAGTTAAAAAGGCAGAAAATAGAAACCACTGATGATGGAGCTGAGATTGGAAATATTTGCAAAAGTGGAGCAGCATCACAGAAGGTGCATTACCCTCGGTGTCTTCCTCCCAAAGATGCAAGAATAGAAGAGCGATTGGTCAGTTGGATGAGCATGGATGAATCTCCGTTTTTGCATTACGAAAAACTTAAAGATGGTGATTCAACAGTAGATTGTGATGATACAGATGTTAGTGACGATGCAGATGATTACCAGGAAGAGGAAAATATCAATGGTGACCATAGAGTTGGCGACGTTGATGAGACTGCAACAACTGCTAATGAACTGAAAGAATATCCTCATGAAGGTACTGATGAGGAATCATGCATGCCATGCTTAGAGAGTACAGCCCCAAGATTATCAATTTTGAGCCAAGAAACCACGTATCAAAACGAAAGTGATAGGCCACCTGATACACAGCCAGATTACAATATCAGAGAACTCGAAAAACCCGATAAAGAGGCCCAAAACATTGGAGGACATAAAGCACAATCTGAGTTCCTTAGTTTTGATAAAGAGGTTTGTGGTACAGTACCTGGAAGACTATCATTGCATAAAAAACCTCCAAAGGTAGCTTTCTGTCCAAAAGAAGTGAAGAAAATAATTGAGTCAGATATTCTGTTACAGAGAAATGCTCAGTCTCACACCCTAAGGAAGATTATAGTTTTTGCATCTCTTGGTATAAGGCATGGATGTGAAGACATGTACGAGTTAGATTTCAATCATTTTAGCATTTTGAGGAAGGGAGAGCCCTACGTATCTCCAAACGATCCTGGGGTAAGCCGTGTTTTGAGTCTCAATTTTGCTGCTCTTTTTACCAGTGGGCTATTATTTATTTGATGTGAAGTATGCATTACCTTCCTTACCATTTTGTTCAACATCCGGGATTCATCATCTCAATATGGACATACTTAATCCTAAGTCATTGCAATGAACTAGTCAGCTTTCCTTCTTTAACTAGTTGGTAGAAAGAGCATGGCATCTCGAGCAGGCAATATCGCATTCAAAACTGTATCAGGTAGCATGAGAGGAGTTTGCCACAGGGTATATCAACTGTAGCTTGATTCTAGGATGCATCTTTTGTGCTTTACACCTCACTTTCTGTTTGCCTGGCTGACATCATGATATGAAGGGATTTATTTTGATCATGTCTCTGCCTAGTCCAGGTATATAATAATAGGATTTCATACTTAACCCCAGCCCCCAAACGAAAAACAGAAAAGGAGTTATATGATATGGAGTGGTGTCATTCATGACTTTGATTGCATCCAAGCGATTCCAGTTCTTTTGGTAGATTTTAAAGGCTACAACAAAGCATGCAGCAAACAAAATCTCAATTGCCACTTCAATAGGGTATTGTGGTGATTTTCCCCATATTGCAGTACCACCTTGCCTAAACGGCTGTCTCAAATGCATGTTTCAACCGTCAGAGGATACCAATGTTAGGATGACTTGTAGGTTTCTTAAAGTTGATCTTTCCTTGTTAATCCTTTGCATTTCAACAATGAATTGTCTATTATCAGGAGCACGTTTTATATGAGAATCGTAGTGTCCGGAGGAAGGTCTTTTATCGCAATAGACAGAATCCAACACTATGTCCTGTTCAAATACTTGAGGAAGAGAAGGCTATGCGGCCATCTGATGCTAGTTGCCCATCGGGCTTATTCCTGTGTATCAAGTATGGTGGAAGAACAAGAAATCTTCCCCAAAATGAGTAAGTACTGTTCCGAACTTTCAACAGATTGATTTCTGGCAAACATTTCCACTAAATGATTTGCATAATCACCAGTTGATTCACATTCACCTCTGTTCTCTGTCATTTTTTCATGTTCCATTTCCTGAAAGAAATTGCACTCACAGCGAAATGTTTTCTTTTTTGTTTTCCCTCTTTGCTATCTTAAGAATAGATATTAGTCAAACATCACACAGAGTGTTCTGTTAGGAGGGTTTTATTCTTACCTGCTTAACCTTGCTAGCATTGGTAATCGAGACCCTGCAGTTTCACTTCTTTATGCTTTGAAAATACCTGTATTGTATCCCTTTGCAGTCTAATCTAAAAAGCAAGTCCTGTTAAATTTTTCCAGATATGTCAGGCAGCGGATGGGAAGAAGCAAGCTGAAATCTTTTGGGCCATTGATGTGTCAAATAGCAATGCTAGTTCGTGTTCGCACTGGGAGCTTCTTCTTCAAAGCCTTGGGCATCACTCTTCTGTTCATGGCTGGTTTTCCTAATGACCTGGTTCAAAGGGAAACAAAATACCGGAACTTGGACTTGCTCCAAAAATATTACAGGTATGCACGGCTGCATACGTTTAGAGACGGTATTTATTGAATGGGAATAGCAGGATAGACCTGAGATAATCCCTTCACTCTGAATGCTTTCAAGTTGTAGTCAACCACATACCATACTATATCATATTTTCGTCATGGAACAAAGCAACAAGGCCATATTAGTCCATAATGAAGAACAATGTGACTGGCCCGTTATATCTGATCAATATGTTTAAAATTTAACCGCTCATGGCTGTTTGTCATGGTCTTCAATCAATTCTGCCGACTCTTAGCTGCCCAATCATCAAGAGAAATTTCACTTGCTACACATACTTTATATTGCAGGACAGAAGAAGATGCTGAAGGGGAGGAATTATTTCTTCCACAACCGGAGACTTGCGATACTGTAAGATCACAACCCCAAACTCACATATGTTACTAGTATTCCTCAGTTGTCACTGAACTGTTTTGCAGGAAGGAAAATGTGTTTCAGAATTACCAAAAAAAGAAATCTATCAGTGCTTATACCAGTCTTGTTATCATTTTTATTTTGGCTAAGATTCCTAATGCAAGATCAATCCCTCTATGCAGTTATCATATATTCAAAAATGAACTGGCTGAGTTTTTTGCTTGAAGATAGTTTCTCAGTTTGCTACATCCTTTTCTTTCAGCAGGCTAGTCGTGGTTCTAAGCTGCTAACTGGGAAGAAGATTTCAATTAAATCTAGGGGGAGGAAACAAGCCATCTCAAATAGTAAGCCCAATACTTTGCAAAACTCAACAGGCCAAAAGTCTACACCATCAAGCACTGCACCATCCACTCAATTTGGGTTAATGGGTTACACCTCTGCTCACACTCGCACAATGGAAGCATTACAGCCCATGCCATCTCGCACTTCAGCAGATGCCCCACCAACCTCAAACCCAGTGCTTCCCATCACTGCTACTAATGTCTCCTTTCGTAATCAAGCCCCATACCATGTTTTCCAACAGCAGCCAGCGAATGCTTTCCTACCTATGGTATATTGGCCTCCCCCGAACACATTTCCTCCTGGACCTGGTCCTTACCCACCTGCGTATGGTTTCCAGTCTTTTCCCTCTACTGCAAGTTTCATCTCCATCCTTCAACAGCCTTATTACAGCCACCCCTCCAGCTGTCCTTTCACACCCAAAACAGTAGTAGACACAATGGAGAATAATGTGGCCTTTCAGGAAGATGATTCGGACTCTGACAGCAGTTCAAGCAGTACAGATACAAAAGAACACTAACAAGATGCTGTACAGATACAAAAGAACATAATGTCTGGAGCACGCTTGGTTGTACCCCCCCCCCCCCCCCCCCCCCCCAATAACGAGTTACCTTGAGTCCTCGCCGTTGCTGTATAATGGAGCTTCATGGTGCAGAATACCAAGTTGAATTATTGTGGCAGAATTCTGGGCTTGGTCATAATGTGTTCGAGTATGAAACCTAGTCGACGTTAGTATCTCCTTGGCATTCATTTCAATTTAGCTCTGTGCAGCCAGAGCCAGAGGGCTCAATCTCACTGGCCACTGCGCTTCAGCCAGTATATAGATGTTTTCGCAGCCCCAGTCAGTGCATCGGCATGTGCGTGTTGTGGGGCAGTGAAAGAGACCCATGCCCCCTGTTGGGCCTGTTCCCACACTTCATCTCTGGACCGAGCTCGTCTGCAATTCCTATGGTATTGCAGGGGATAAAATTCAAGACTGCATTTATCAATCAACACCCCCACCTACCGAAAGATAGATTGATGGGATATGGCTCGTGTCTTGTTCTTGGGCGAGAAGGATGCAAGTGGGTGCAGACACGTGTCTATCATGCCCTACATTAGGACACGTGTCCTGATCGAGCAATATGCTTGATCATAAAGGAATCTTATCCTAATCATCTTTCTTTTTTCTTTATCCTTCTAGTAGATCTTTAAAATGTATTTTTATTATTCCTCTTTTCTGTTTACCGTCACTTTGCTGATTCTAGCCAACACTTGTTGTGGCCCCGTTTTAGTATTTTGGTAATTTCCTTGCTGAAAGAGTACATGGCCCTGTCGTTTGCATTGGATGCCAATCCAGATATGCAGCCATCTTCGTGACATTGCCAGAGAGTAGCATATGCATGAATCATCAATAAATCATCATCATTGCAACCCATGCATCAGACACCATCACCACCATCTATACAGATATCGTCGTGACATTGCCAGAGAAGAGCATATGCATGAATCATCAATAAACCATCATCATTGCAACCCATGCATCAGACACCATCACCACCATGCACCATCTATACATGTACATACATCCAACATCTACGATGCCCCATCATAACATCAACCTCACATAAGAAGAAACGAGAAACCTACACGGAAACTGAAAGCAGTGTCTGTGCTCTACAAGGAAAGTAGTTTTAGTAACCACTCTCTAGCTCTAGCACAAGCCACTGCCGATTGAACAACAAACGCATCTTAGAAAAGCCCACACATTATTCTTCAATTTCTAGTACTCTTCCCCATCGTACTGGCGAGGAAAGAAGAGCTTAACTTTTAGTAGACCTTTTGCTAATGATGCTTGTTGGCCACATTACACTGCTTTCTGATCTCCCCTTTCGTACCAGTGAGAGGATTGTTCTCAGAGAGAAGGGTGATGGCTCTGGAAAAGTGCTTGAAAAAGTAATCCTGGCTCTTAGCCATTTTCTTCACATAGGGCTTTGTCCTCTTGTCGGTGGCTAGTTGGTGGTCTACGATCAACAAGCCCTTGTTATCCAATATGTTCCTGTAGTAATTGTTGTCTAACTTCATCGGGGTCCCACGGTCATTTCTCACATACTGAACGGCCTTGGGGTCTGGGATTTGGTCTGGGCATTTGTAAAGCATGTGCTCGACATGGCCAGGGTTGAGCGCAGGATCGACTTCTGGGTATAAACGGTGCACCAGCTTCACACAGTGGGTTCGACCCACACTATGAGCTCCTGTTGGATACAAGAAGAGCAACTTATAAAATACATGCATTTTGGATACGGCTATTCAGCTCTCAAGCTTTAATATGCGTATTGAGTCCATATGCATGGATGTATCCATATATGTATATCTTTTGTGTATGTATGTGGGTATGATAGACGATGTGAGGGAATTGAGTATACCTAACAAGGAAACTACTCCAGGAGTGTCGATACCCATGGCGCCAAACCTCTCAAGGACAACAGAGATGCTCTCATTGTGATCTGGGAGGTATTGCTCAACCACTTCTGCTCTGCTCTTCCTACCATCTCTTCTTCCAGTTTTGAGAGGGATGTAAGGACCTCCCAGCTGTAACCAAGTTAAAACAGTTCCAGTCACATACTAGATTCAGTGCTGGCTTTTAAGCTTTATTCCACAAGAAGAGCACATGAATCTCTTATTTCCTTACTTTCCTGATATTTGCCTCGAGGAAAGGTGCAATGTACAAGAAAACAATAGCAAACAAACTTCTAATTTCATGCAGTTTGCAGATCACAACTTTTTAGAACGGAGAACATGTGCAGTAGAACAGAGTGGTCCCGAAAACCAAATTGACAGAGGGTGAAATTGACAAAGAAAGGGAAAGCTAAGAGCCCAAGGTATTTACCGCAACAATGCCATCTCTAGCAGACAGCACAAGGATATCAGCACAGGAAACAGCTCCGGGGCACTCCCTCTCCACAGCTTCTTTGATGGTGTCGAGGTACCTGAAGTTCCTCAGCCCGAAGCTCCTGTCTGTTTCCTTCTCAGACAAGGTCCTCCTTGTTGAGTCCAGCAGCAGTGAAGCATCGCATGACTAGTTCACAAAACCATAGATATGCCTTATCAATAAATAGGAAACAAATCTTAAAAGAAATGACAAGCAGTAGAAAACGATTGAGAGCTTATACCTGAACAGCGCAGTCATGAAAGATGTTCCTGAGCCATGAGAAAGCAGTGTTCTTGTGGCGCTTGTAGTGGAGCTTGACTTGTTCTCGGATAATGTCTTCAGCCTGAGGGCATGTATCCTTGTAAAAGTTCATTACAAGGCCTCGGTCTTCCCCATTCTCTGCAAAAGCAGGCCTGAGGGACACAGTTGAGAAGGACAACAAAGCAAAGAAGAAGAAAAAATTGGCAGCCATCTCTCTATACTCAGTATCTGACTCTGCTTTGGTTCTCTTAGGTGCTTCTTAAATAAGCCCCACAGGCCACATGGATAAACTTGCCAGTGAAGTAGGGCACGTCACATAAGCGCCATCCTAACTGGGTTTATAAGTGTGATGCTTTTTCCTCAACACTTGAAGGATCTGCAGCGTTTACCGCTGTACAGACTCATTTTTTTAAAACCTTATCTTGTGTTGAAAGTTGGACAAACTTGTCCTGGAGCATGCGGAAAATACTGATAACAGTTATGATTCAAGGAACTTATTTGTGTGCTGTAATGTCGTAAGGTAAGAGATTCAGTAAGGGCCCACCTCCCGTTGATCCAAGGGTCTACCTGCTGGATCAGGACATCTGAACTGTTCTTGACGAATTTACTGAAAAACAAAGCAAACTCCCAAGTACTGACGTTTTCACATCTCTTAGGAAAATTTCTGAAGAAAAAAATTGACTTTATGAGAGGCAACAGTGCGGATTATGTCGCCTGTCCGACGGGGTTCAACAGTAGACTTCTCTCTCCAAGTTTTAAACAACACGTCATACAAATATTTCATTCCTTTTACAAAAATAAACATCAATAAAATTCTCATTTTTAAAACCATAAACATATATAATTAAAGGTCTCTTAATAAAATAAAATTCGATAATAAAACTTCATTCTCAACTATTCCAGCTTGCATGTCATCTAAGTTTGATCTTTAGCATGCTCTTCTAAATTTTTTGAAGATAAAAACATATTAACGAAGTGAGTTCGACAACTCAGTAAGCGAAGAATAAAAATAATATTAACAATATAATCTTTTTAAGAACTATTTTTTTTAAAGAAGGATTTATCAGTAGTTCGGAAAATTCTCTTGGCAATATCAGTAAGCCATATTTACCCCATAACAGAGTTGTGCAACAACTTATTCGGCGGCCAACCAAAGTAAGTCAACAGTGTGTGAAATCCACACAAAAGTCAATCCGAAGAATGGATGCACCAGTAATCAGTAATGAGTTGGTACCAACAACAGCAGTAACAGTAATCAGTAATAGGCATTGCCATCGGGATTTGAAAACATAAACAGTAATTTATATTTCAGCATATATAGTAAAATAACAGTAATCCATGCATTTCAAAACAGACTTTGGTAGGTTTCCAAAAATTCATCATTTGCCATTTTCGAGAAAACTACATTGTTACTCCGCTTACACGACTTGCTTCGATAATCGAACCCTCTTAGAATCCACGTATCACAATGATCCAAAAGAACCAAAGAAACTTGCAATTACCCGATAATGGCCGAATTGATAGAGAGAGGGAGAGAGAGCTCAAAAATTGAGAGAAAATCACGTTTTGAGAGGTGTGCTTGACCTCTGAATGAAGCCCCCTTTTATAGGTGAGGAGAACCCAAGATTTGGCCGAAAAATTCATTGCACAATCTTGAAACTGATGTCCTTTCGAAATCCCCCATAAAACATGATAAATCATATTAATTGCACCATAGGCCCATGTGATATGCTAGGGTTGCAAATAGGCCCCCGAGGTAACGACTTCGACAATTAGGTCCCTGAGGTTGAGTTTTTTAAAAAAAGAAACCCCTCCGTCAATTAGCCGTCAGATCCGTTAACGCTTATCGTTGACGTGGCTTTTTCCACTTTCTCCCCCTCTCTCTCTCCGCGTTTGGCACTCCAACATTACACGTTTCACCTTCTCTTTGATTCTTGTAAGAAAGAATAAGTATCAATTTGATTCCCTTAATCATCTTCTCTCCCATAGCCCTACCTCCTGCTCCTCTTTCTCCGACTTCACAGCCCTTTCCCTAGACCAGTCCCCACCCGATCCCACCTCCCTCCTTTCCAACCACATCCTCCTCCACATCTTCTCCCAGCTCCCCGTCTCCCAGTACGATTCCAATTCTTTGGTTTGCAAGCGCTGGTTGTACCTCCGGAAATGGGTACAGAGAACAATCTCAAAGCTATAGACATCATACAATCCATTTCCTCAGCGACCCATTAACCAGGACCTCCTATGGCTTATAAAATAACTTCAACCAAACCTCTACTTTTTATCCTAAAAAAGAGAGTGGTCCTCTTCGAAAAGTATGTCAAGCGCCGAGGTTCCCTAGACGGCTAATTCACATTGCTGCTAGTCTGCTAATTAACTATTCCTTACCGTTTACTGGCCGGAAAGAGCAACAAGAAAGATCAATGCATCTTTTGTTGTGGCAGCATTTCACGTTCTTATCCGTGTGGAACCATGCACCCTTCGTTGCATGGAATAACACTGCATGACACTGAACTAGTGCCATGCTCGGCTGAACGTGGTGATCATCCCATCACTCCGGTTGGCCATGTCAACTGGGAGTTACAACAAGTAACATGAAGAAGCCGCATGATGTATACGAGAGAGAGAGAGAAATATAGAGGAGGAGGAGTATTGGCAGTCTGTGCGTTCTCTGGTTCCTCCAAAACAGAGCATAGTTTTTTATTTTGTTCCACCAGAGAACACCGTCATTACTCCACCAGTTTTCAAAAGTACTCTAAAACACTCACTGGTTGGTCTAGAGTGTGGAGAGCCGTCTAGGGTGGTTGGAGAATCGGGGTTGCAGGCGCTGGAAGTGTAGAACTAGACACTGTCCGAGGAAGAAGATGACCCACACGACGTCGTTTCTTTCAATGGTCAAAAGTGTTATATGTCCTTTTTTTCTTAAAAAAAGTGTTATATGTCAAACGCTATATTTTTGCCTCTAGCTCTTAAGTCAGTTGCTGGCGTTTTCAAGAATGCCTCTGGTCCTTCAAGCCCAAAACTGAGTCCAGTTTGTGGTGTTTCCAGTAACCTCTCTTCCGTTGAAAACTCAGTGTTCATGCTCTCATTACGTATGGTTTTTTGTTTTGTTTGAAAATAAGCTGACATTGCAGACACGTGGCGATGATGGGTGGACTATTGTTAAGTGGACAGGTGTTGATTTATGATTCGTTATGATGTGTATTTTAAAGTCACGTCAGCGATGGACATTAACGGATCTGAAGGAAAATTGACGGAGGGGTTTGCTTTTTTTTTAAAAAAAACTCAACCTCAGGGACTTAATTATCGAAATCGTTACCTCAGGGACCTATTTGCAACCCTAACATACCACAAGGGCTTATGGTGCAATTAAGCCTATTATTTATGAAGAATCTTCTAGATATTTGCAAAATAGTTGAATAGGCTCCGAAATCTAAACAAAAAGAGGTGTAACGGGAGAGAAAATGAAGAGAGAGAGAGGTTTATGAGAGAGGCGGTTGGTCGGCGAACAGACATGAAACCACTGAAGAATTTGAAAAGCTAGGGCTGAGGAAGAAGAAGATTTCAAAAAGCAACGTTTCATTAAAATAAATTCTGGCGAAAAGAAGTTTAAGTAAATTAAAACTTCATTGAACTGAATAAAAGCGTCGGACGCCTCAGTGGTTGCACCTCTCTCCTCTCCCAAGCGTCCCAGTTCCAACCTCTCTTGTGCCTCTTTTGTTTGTTTTTTTTTATTTTTTTTTAAATTGGGTTATCACAGATTAGATCCTCTATAATTTTAAGTTATTTTATGTTATAATTAGACGTTTTAATTTAAAGAGAAATAAATTGAATGTGAATTTTATTGTAGGTTTCATGTTATTATAAACCTGACTTGAAAAAAAATGTTATTCTATGTAACATTTTATTGGTAAAGGTCTTGTATATCAGTATATGTGCTTGGAAATGGTCACTATTCTTTTTGACCGGTGATAATAGCTCATTGTTTAAAGAGTTTTCAAGAACCATTAATTATGGATATAATGATCCTCCCACTTGCAGATCCACGAGAGTGTGATAGGGCATGCTTCATATATATATATACATTGACCATCCTGTTGGGTTTATTCCTTCTATGTGAAGGAAAGCCCAATGGGGGTATTTAATAAGGCCCAAAGCCCATTAGAGTTTTAACTTATAACCCTAAGGATGAGTTATTTGAAAGGTGTACGGATTAAAAGAAGAGAAAGAAAAGGAAGAGGCAGTTTTTCTCTTTCACGCCCAAGTTTCATCAAAGGCTAGATCCCGCTTCGTCTGTGGTCCGATCGAGCTGCAATTTGGAGGAGACGTTCAAGACACAAGGGGCTATCATCTGAACGGTGAAGATCAGATTTTGAGCTCAGTAACAGTGGTTCGTACGCGTGAACAGTAACCGCAAATTGTTGGTATTTTCTCTACGTTGTTTTTCCGTTGTATTTGCCAAGATTGATATCATCTTGAAGATCTGAGTTGTAGCCTCTAGTTGTGACTAGAGAAGACTTTGTGTACCCATTATTTGGTTTATAGTGGAGATTTGACTGGACTAGGTCCCGTGGTTTTTCTTCCTCACACCGGGGAAGTTTTCCACGTAAAAATTGCTTGTGTCGTTCTGGCTTGGTGTGATTGATTATCTTGAGATTATTTTTCAGTACATATAATTGTTGAGATTGTGCTCTATTTGCTTTCATCTAGAGAGAAGAATTATTCCGCTGTTTTGTTTGTCGTTATCTCTCTCAACAAAGTGGTATTGGAGCTGTGGTTGCAAAGTTGTTTGGTTGACAATTTGAGTTATGGAAGCAAATGTGAGTAGAATGGTTAACCTCAATGGTTCAAATTATCACATATGGAAGGGAAAAATGGAAGATCTTCTTTATGTAAAAGATTATTATCTACCGGTGTTTGCTACTGAAAAACCGGCTAACAAGTCCGATGTAGAATGGACTTTGTTGCATCGACAGGTGTGTGGGTATATCAGGCAATGGGTAGATGACAATGTTTTGAATCATATTAGTGGGGAGACACATGCACGTACTCTATGGAGTAAGCTTGAACAGTTGTATGCTAGAAAAACTGGAAATAATAAGATGTTTCTAATTAAGCAGATGATGGCTTTGAGATACCAGGATGGGACTCCCTTATCTGATCACCTGAATACATTCCAAGGAATTATTAATCAGTTAGCTGGAATGGGTATTAAGTTTGATGATGAGATACAAGGGTTATGGTTGCTTGGTTCATTACCGGACTCGTGGGAGACGCTCAGAACTTCTTTGTCCAACTCCGCTCCAGATGGTGTAATCACAATGGATATGGCCAAGAGTTGTCTGTTAAATGAAGAGATGAGAAGAAAATCACAAAGATCCTCTTCACAGTCAGAAGTCTTGGTTACAGAAAAGAGGGGGAGAAGCAAGAGCAGAGGTCCGAAGAACAGAGATAAAGGCAGAAGCAAGTCCAACAGGTTCTCTAATGTCGAGTGTTATCATTGCGGTAAAAAGGGACACATCAGAAAATATTGCAGGCAATTGAAAAAAGAATACAAGAATGAAATGAAAAATGAGACTGACAAAGATGGTGATAGTAGAGTTGCTACCACTACTCCTGCGGACTTCCTCATTATTTATGAAGATGAGGTGATTAATGTTGCATGCCATGAGACCAGTTGGGTGATTGACAGTGGTGCATCCATTCATGCTACATCTCGAAAAGATTTATTTACATCCTATAGATCTGGTGATTATGGAACTGTAAAGATGGGCAATGATGGCTTGGTTAAAGTCATTGGTGTTGGAGATGTGTATCTGGAGACGAACAATGGCACAAGATTGGTTCTTAAAAATGTGAAACATATTCCTGACATTCGTTTGAACTTGATTTCTGCAGGTCAACTTGATGATGATGGGTATTGTAGCACTTTTAGTGATGGTCAGTGGAAGCTTACTCGGGGTGCCATGGTTGTGGCTCGAGGTAAGAAGTTATCTGCGTTATACATTATGCAGGCAAAGATTTCCAACGACATTGTTAATGCGATGGAAACAGATGGTACAGTAGAACTATGGCACAAGAGGCTTGCTCACATGAGTGAGAAAGGATTAGCCATATTGGGGAAGAAAAGTCTACTATCTGGGTTGAAAAATACAGATCTGAAAAGGTGCAATCATTGTCTGTCAGGGAAGCAGAACAGAGTCTCATTCAAGAATTCCTCTTCTTTGAGAAAGTCAGAGATATTGGATTTAGTGCATTCAGATGTATGTGGCCCTATGAAGACAAGAACACTTGGTGACTCAAGCTATTTTGTAACCTTCATAGATGACCGTTCAAGGAAGTTATGGGTATATTTCTTGAAGACAAAAGATCAAGTGTTGGCTGTGTTCAAACAATTTCAAGCCCTAGTTGAGAGACAGACTGGGAAGAAGCTGAGGTGCATCCGTACAGATAACGGGGGAGAGTATTCTGGTCCTTTTGATGAGTATTGCAGACAACAGGGAATTCGACATCAAAAGACGACTCCCAAAACTCCTCAGTTGAATGGCATAGCTGAAAGGATGAACAGAACATTGGTGGAAAGAGTGAGATGCTTGCTTTCACAAGCAAATTTGCCAAGATCCTTTTGGGGTGAGGCGTTGAGTACAGTTGTTCATGTGTTGAATCTTACACCTTGCGTTCCTCTACAGTTTGATGTACCAGACCGAGTTTGGACAGGTAAAGATGTTTCATACAATCATTTACGTGTATTTGGGTGTTTAGCATTTGTGCATATTCCCAAAGATGAAAGGTCCAAACTTGATGTGAAGACGCGAAAATGCATATTCCTTGGTTACGGTCAAGATGAGTTTGGATACAGATTTTATGATCCAGCTGAAAAGAAAGTTTTGAGAAGCAGAGATGCCGTGTTTGTCGAAGATCAGACTATTCAGGATATTCAGAAAGCAGAGAAATCTGTGTCTCAGAAAGGTGATAGTTTGATTGACATGAATTTAGTTCCATTGAAGAATTTGCCAACTCAGGTTGAGAATGATATTCAGGATCACCACCAGACTACAGGTGATGTGGATGTTCCCTTAGATGTTCAGACTGATGAGCAGTTGACAGTGCCGGAGATTACGCCAGAGGTTTCATCCAGGAGGTCTACCAGAGACCGACATCCTTCCACTAAGTATTCAGCAGAACAATATGTGTTATTGACTGACGGGGGAGAGCCCGAGTGTTTTGCAGAAGTTATGGAAGATGAACATAAGACAGACTGGGTTGAGGCCATGCAAGATGAGATGCAGTCGTTGCATGATAACCACACCTTTGAATTAGTGAAACTACCTAAAGGTAAAAGAGCCTTGAAGAACAAGTGGATTTACAGGGTGAAGCAAAATGAGTTCACTTCACGGCCACGGTATAAGGCTAGATTGGTTGTCAAAGGTTTCGGTCAGAGAAAAGGTACTGATTTTGATGAAATCTTCTCTCCAGTTGTAAAGATGTCTTCAATTCGTACTGTTCTAGGCCTAGCAGCTACTCTTGATTTAGAAATTGAGCAGATGGATGTGAAAATTGCCTTCCTTCATGGTGATTTGGAGGAAGAGATTTATATGGAACAACCAGAGGGTTTCAGAGTGAAAGGTAAAGATGATTATGTGTGCAAGCTGAAGAAAAGTCTATATGGGCTGAAGCAAGCACCGAGACAGTGGTATAAGAAGTTTGAGTCTGTTATGGTAGAGCAAGGCTACAAGAAGACAACTTCTGATCACTGTGTATTTGTTAAAAAATTCTCTGATGATAATTTTATCATTTTACTGCTTTATGTGGATGACATGTTGATTATTGGCAGGAATGCTTTAAGGATCGACACACTAAAGATGCAGTTGAGTAAGTCCTTTGCCATGAAGGACTTGGGACCAGCGAAGAAAATTCTTGGCATAAGAAGAAAATTCTTGGCATAAGAATCAGTCGTGACAGTAAAGATAAGAAGTTGTATTTATCACAAGAGCAGTACATTAAGAAAGTGCTTCAAAGGTTTAATATGGACAACGCTAAAGTGGTTAGTTCTCCTATTGCTACCCACTTCAGACTGAGCACCGAGCAATGTCCTTCTACAGATGAAGAAATGAAAGACATGGCAAGAGTTCCTTACGCCTCAGCAGTTGGAAGTTTGATGTATGCGATGGTTTGCACAAGACCAGATATAGCTCATGCAGTGGGTGTAGTTAGCCGATTCATGTCAAATCCGGGAAAGGAGCATTGGAATGCTGTTAAGTGGATCATGAGATATCTTCGAGGCACTTCCAGTGTGAGACTTGGTTTTGGAATTGGACAACCATTACTAGTTGGCTACACAGATGCAGATATGGCAGGAGATGTGGATACTCGGAAGTTTACTTCGGGTTATCTGATCACTTTTGCAGGTGGGGCTATTGCTTGGCAATCAAGACTTCAGAAGTGTATTGCCCTTTCTACAACAGAGGCAGAACTTATTGCAGCAACAGAAGCTGCTAAAGAATTGCTATGGACAAAGAAATTCATGATAGAACTTGGTTTCAAGCAAGAAAGGTATGTGTTGTTTTGTGATAGCCAGAGTGCTATTCATCTTGCTAAGAATTCTAGTTTTCATGCAAGATCGAAGCATATTGATATTCGATACCATTGGATCAGAGATGTGTTGAATGATAAATTACTGGAACTTGAGAAAGTTCACACTGACAATAATGGTGCTGATATGTTAACAAAAGCACTACCAAGACAGAAGCTTGAAGATTGTTGTTCGATCGCCGGGATGGCGATTTCCTCCACATAGTCGGAAGGGGGAGATTTGTTGGGTTTATTCCTTCTATGTGAAGGAAAGCCCAATGGGGGTCTTTAATAAGGCCCAAAGCCCATTAGGGTTTTAACTTATAACCCTAAGGATGAGTTATTTGAAAGGTGTACGGATTAAAAGAAGAGAAAGAAAAGGAAGATGCAGTTTTTCTCTTTCACGCCCAAGTTTCATCAAAGGCTAGATCTCGCTTCGTCTGTGGTCCGATCGAGCTGCAATTTGGAGGAGACGTTCACGACACAAGGGACTATCATCTGAACGGTGAAGATCAGATTTTGAGCTCAGTAACAGTGGTTCGTACGCGTGAACAGTAACCGCAAATTGTTGGTATTTTCTCTACGTTGTTTTTCCGTTGTATTTGCCAAGATTGATATCATCTTGAAGATCTGAGTTGTAGCCTCTAGTTGTGACTAGAGAAGACTTTGTGTACCCATTATTTGGTTTATAGTGGAGATTTGACTGGACTAGGTCCCGTGGTTTTTCTTCCTCACACCGGGGAAGTTTTCCACGTAAAAATTGCTTGTGTCGTTCTGGCTTGGTGTGATTGATTATCTTGAGATTATTTTTCAGTACATATAATTGTTGAGATTGCGCTCTATTTGCTTTCATCTAGAGAGAAGAATTATTCCGCTGTTTTGTTTGTCGTTATCTCTCTCAACACATCCATGGGGTAAAAGAGTATAAGAGAGAATGTAGACAATGTAACTGATTCTGCTTCCTAGAAATCGAACAAAGAAGGAAAAGGCTAAAATATCGACGGACTTACAAGTATTGGCCATATGTACCATATCTGCTTTAAAGTTCTTAAATGAGCATTGTCTCTCTTTCAACTTCACGAGTTACGATGAGTCTAGTCACCGACAATACCTCCCATAATTTACAAAGGCTACAATTTTTTCCCGAAAATCATATCTATGCCTAGAGGTTCTACAAAAAGTGATCCCAATTACTTTGGACAGTAGGAGATGTATGTAAATCAAAATCTTGGTCCAATGTAACAATGGCGGATTTCATTCCATCGGAGAACAATTACATGAGGTGCTGAGTAGTGAGTACATAGCAGTCATTGTTACAAGAGGTGCGGATTTCATTCCAACGTGAGGCATTGAAGCCCATTGTTATATTAATACTACCATTAGAACCCGTACGATGCTACACAGTTCTATGCGTTACTGAAAATTATGAACCCTGGTAAGACACCGTGATCCGTAAGATATTGGTTTGGAATTTTGGATCTCTACAAGTATCGGTTCCACGTGACCTCAAGTTCTCTTCTTTGACTTTTGTTAAGGGTGATTAATCCTTGATCTCTTGCCTAGACTCAGCTATGGCTCTTAAAGGTCACGGTTTACAAGGAATAAACTAAGAGCTGTTTGTTTTTAGTCTCAAGTTTCGCGAGAAATTATCCACCTAGTTTCCAATGCTTTTGTGAATCTAGAAACGTGTCTTTATGAATTAAACCCAAATCCTTTAGAAAACTGACCAAATTATGCCTCCCAGCCTAGTCAGTTCAATGCCCTCCTTTTAATTAGTTTTACAAAATAATCCACAATTCCTTCCTTTTCATTAGTTTTACAAAATCAAGGACAAGTCCAACTTGATGTGGTAAAAATTTGGGATAAATGCAAAATCCGCCCCTGTGATATACGCGAAAATCGAATTAGTCCCTGTAATAACAAAAGTATAAAATTAGTCCCTATGATTTCATTTTTATTTCTCGTTAATCCTTTCATTATGGACTAATTTTATATTTTTATGAGATCATAGGGACTAATTTTATGCTTTTGTTATCACAGGTACTAAGACTAATTTTATACTTTTGTTATCACAAAGACTAATTCGATTTTCGCGTATATCACAGTAACTGATTTTGCATTTATCCCTAAAAATTTTAAGGTGTTGGAATTAGTGAAAAAGTTAAGAGATTATTTGAATAAATTTTTTATATTTATTTAGAGTGAAAAATAATATTTTGATAAGAAGAAAGAGAATTCTAAAGAATTATTTTATTAAGGAAAAAAATTTGAAGACCCGAAATTTACGGTCCCAAACACGATAGGATGAAAGCCAATAGTTCCCCTTAATGAGGGTCGCGGTTGCATGCGTTCTCAAGGTAGCTATAGCATTATTGCAAACACCATCTACAAAGCGTCCCACATACGGAAACAATAAAACAAAATAAGTTAGTGGGATGAAAGCCAATAGTTCCCCTTACCGAGGGTCGTGGTTGCATGCGTTCTCAAGGTAGCTACAGCATGAGTGCAAACACCATCTACAAAGCGTCCCACATACGAAAACAATAAAACAAAATAAGTTAGTACGGGGCGTTTGGGTCACGTTTTCCCTATCTTCAGAATTATGAATAGGCTAGCTCCCTCTGCCTGCTAGATCAATGGGGACCTCTTGCCATTAGGAGTGTATTAAATACTCTGCTACTGCTAATGCTATTGCAACCGTGCTACAATGGCAATTCTCTACCCATCAATTTATGTTTCACAAGCAGAAGCCTCATTTCTTCACTAACTAGCATAAGGTTCCAGTGATATCTTTGGTCTCTCTGCATCTGATGTCTGCGACAAGATGGCGGATGTGCGGTGCATACCACTTCACTCTCTCCACGTGTTCTATTGAAACTTCCCAGCAATAACCTGCAAACCATAAAAGATCAAGTTTTGACACCCTCGGTGGTTACTAAGTTGGTGTTTGGTGCAAGAATTACCCAAGAGAAGCTTACCTTCAGATATAGCGATTTCCAATATTGATTTCGAAACATGAGCCGCCCATAAATCCTCTTCCGAATCCTTCACATTTCCATGCACATGTAACATCCCACCCTCACTCCTGCATTATTAGTATAACCATTATAAAGACAGCAGAACGTCAAAAGTTGGGAGTACAGAATGAATCTGGCAAAGCTCATATAGAACTGAATCCACTACTAAAAGCAACAACAAGAAACAACTTGTTGAATGGAACAAGATGTGGAACTTTGAAACCATTCCTGGAAGTTCAATTACAAAACACAACAACATCAAGCAACAAGCCATTGAAAGGAACCCTGAATGGAATACTAGAAATTACCTTAATGCCTTTACAGCAGTGATCCAGCTACCCTCACTTGTTGGAATGAGACCGAGACAGACACGATCAGCAATACCCTTCAGCAAAAAATGAAAAGGAATCAATTACAGCAGCAGATCCTACCGTACATACATTAATATTTCCATGGTATATTTCCCCCCTTAGACTAATGTAAAAGATCAGCCAAAACAGACTAATTCATTTTACCAGTAAGAACGGTTCCCCAAACTGTTGTCAATGAGGCTTAAAAGATTTTCCGACCAACAAAAATTGGACACCTGCTACTAAAAAAAATACTGACACCTGAGAAGAACTTTTTGCCTCTGGGCTCAGGTGGCAAGAGGCGGAAGAAAGAAGAAAGAAGAAAGAAGCGGGTGGGAGAGGTGAAGAGAAAGAGATCCAGCATCTATGCACAATAACTCGTACTCGAATTAAGTTCAACTCCAAGCATTAAAAATGTAAGGCCACTGCATCCAGCTATCATTAGATCCTCTCACCATGTTGTCTCAATATCACGTACCAATAAAATTAGCCATGACATATGAGATGCATAATAGCAATCTGTTATGTGCCAATGAGCTGTCGGTTAAGATCTTCCTACCAATATCACTGAACAAGAAAATGATTGGAGCTTGATCATGAATTCATGAAGAATCAGGCTTTGGTAATATAGACAAACACGTACAGCATGACTCTTTATTAACCAACAGAATGAATCAGTCTGAACTCTTTATTAACCAACAGAACAAAGCAGCCTGAACGTACTTTCGGTGCCGTAACCCGGTTATCTCCTTCAAGTATAATACAACGATCGCTCACAAAATTGGCGTGTAGATTGCGTTGGAGTGCCTCAATGGCATAAGGATTCCATTCACAAGCATAAACTTGTTTCGCACTGGCCCTGAGCAAACAAGATGACAATCATTAACCCCAATAGTGTACTAACGATAAAGGAGTTGAATTTCTTGAATGAGAGTGGAGAAGACAATTGGAAAGCTCCGCAAGCAAGAGGAATCCTGAACCATAATTCCAGTTCCCAAGGCACATGCTTACCAGGAACCCCATATTATCTTTCTCGGTGGGATAATGAGCCGGGGGATTAGAAAGGAAGTAATGAATTTGAGCCCCCTGCCTCCCCCCCTAAAAAGAAAAGAAAAAGAAAATATATATAAAACTAACACCTATTTTGCTATGTGGTCATCCTTACTGCATCATTAAACTTCCATTTCATTTCAAATATCACTCTCTGCATCATTAAAATGGTCGGAGAGTTGTACACATGACTACCATGTAACATGTCATCTACCCGCTTTTCTCATTCTAGAAGCATGGACATAAGAGCATTCTCTTTATTTCAAGCCACTTTTTCTGCCGGAAGATGGCCAATAAGAGCATAAGGGGCTTTTTGTTTATCCCATATTTGAAAAATGGTTCTTCCACACGAAATGGAAGTTTGAAAATGCAATGTGACAAAGTGGAGGTTCGGTGACCTTACTGCAAAACAGGTGTCAGTTCAAGGGTGCAAAGTAGTTTGCTGCTCTTTTTTTCTTTTTCTTTTCCTTCTTCTTTCTTTTAAGCATAAGACTACTCTGAGCACTAGTTATTTTCTCTGAATGTGCCTTATCTTGGAGGACATCCAATTGAAAATTTGGCACATGTCCTAGCTCCAATTGTATACGGTGCCTAATTTTTCGTGTCCCTATTTTGGATAAACTAGTCTCAAAGACAGCTAAGAGGACTCTTGACTGATGAACACCTCATAGAGAGAAAACCAAAGATAATTACAAACAAACCTGACAAGAAATGGCAGCACAAAATATCCAATTCCTGCAAACAAATCTACAATAACCTCATCTTTACAGTTTAGACGGGCCATGCGAAGCTTCTCAGAAAGATTGCCCCAGGAGAAGATACACTTTGTAGTATCAAAAGAATAGAGAATTCCATTTTCTCGATGATCAACCCAACCATTATCTCCAACTAGAATCTCCAAAGTACTGTCCCTTGTACCAGTTGGTGCAACTCGGCCCTGGAAAATACCAGCAAATTCATGAAATTATTGTGGGAGAACTGACATGCATAGCAAAACCTTCTTGCGAGTGAAAGTCAGGATACTTTCTGGGACTCAGACTGACTGAACATAGTATGCAGCTTTATAGCTCACAATAGGACTATGTGCATTATAAGATATTGCCTCCTAGGAAAATAATGTCAGTCCAACTTTCTGAAAGACGGAATTTGCTAAGGGCCAACCTAATGCCATTGGGTTTGTGAAATAACGAAAAATCATATTTTCCCACCCTAAACTACCACTCCATTGGCAATGTACTCTCAAACTATTATCCTTAGCAATTGACGCCCAGTCAATTACCAAGGACGGTAGTCTGGGGGTCAAAAAAAATGAGGTAGTAGTTTGCAGAGATAAAGTGTAACTTTCGCAACAAATAATCAACTTCAACCCATATCTAATGTGCTAGAATTCTTCATGAGAACCCAAAATTAGTCTTCTTTTTGAATTAGGTAAGTTAGTACAGACAAAAATATCATGACATGACAATGGCCCTTTAGAAAGGATCCGTACACAACCTGGATTGTTGATCTCTTAAATTGAATATTTTTATTTTAAGAGGAGAATCAACGTTATGTTCTTTTTCGGGATCTTCCGACATGTCTCACATGTAGAATCCATTATAATAGATGCACATATTCACCATTATTAAATTTGGTTTACTTAAATTATTCGATGATATTTAAGGCACCAAATTATGGTCTATACAGGATCTGCATAAATCCTTGTATTTTGAGACAAAATGAGGAAAAGCAGGCATCGACAAGGAATGTACCACTTCAACGTCGTTCAAGCATGTAGCTAACCTGGCGTGCAAGACGATGAGTATTAAGTGACTTGGCAACAATAGACCAGAGCTCGGGCCCAATTGAGTCCCATACTGCATCCTTGAATGATGTGCTTGGAAGCACAACAATATCACCAAGTCGTTCCCATCTGAAAAAGGCCAAAGAAATTTAACGCGCCTGTATTTGCACATGCGTCCATTTAAAAACTTCAAATGCACCAGAAAGTGATAGCACAGCTTTGATCTAGACAAGGTTATAGCTGAAGAAAGCGACATGAAAGAAACTCCCAATTCCCATTACCAAAACAAACACCAAAGAAAGAGGGTAATGAAGCACAAACCTTGTGGGTAGCTCCTCTAAAAGTTGTTCTGACAGGCATTTTTGCTTTATCAAAGAGGCCACAGCTTCACTCATCACTTTTAAGGGAGTCTTTGCAGTTTTTTTTACTTCAACTACCTCATCCACCAGCTTACTGGCACCAAAATCCTTCAAAAGATTCAAGGCTTCCAAACATGAGACCTCATTTAACACAAGCCCCTTTCCTATAGCTGGGTTCAATAGATGAAGGTCATTACTCCCTCCCAATTCATTTAACTGATGAGGATGCCTTTCATGAAATACATCACAAAATATTTTGGTTACAGGAAAACAAATATGTATCCCATCCTCTCGAGAATAGACCTTCCTCCCAAGGTCTAACCATCCAAATTTCTTCAATATGTCTTTCCCTAATTTTGCACATTTCCTTTCAAGTTGCAGAACCCAATGTGAAGTAATCATATCACTTCCTCTCGTTACATGTAACACCCTTTCAAAACTCAAGCTAGCAGCTTCCGTTAAAGTTTGTTCCTCGTCAATTTGTGGATGCTGAAATCTGCCACTCTTTTCACCCATTACCATACTATTTCCATGGGTACCTTGTATTTCTTCAATTTTTTGAGAAAGCCTAAGACTGTCGTTTAACGATATCAAGGGAAGCAAGTTGATTTTCATTGGCTCGCTAAACTTTGTTCCAAAAGCATAACAAGATGCGCCACCACCAATCATAACAAGATGATCTCCAATGACATTGGCTGTAGTTCGCACAAACAAATCTTTCCCAACAGAATCCAGTGTCACATGCTTCCACATGTGGAACCTCATATCAAGCAATGCCAACTCTTGACAATGCTGCCGAACTGCGCAACCACCAATAATCCCAATAAAATTTTTGTACACAAACATTGAGTGAGAAAACCTAGCTCGTGGACTCCTTCCTGCAGTCTTTTCCTTCTTCCAGTGACATGTTTGAACATTGAAACTATACAAATCTCCAAGTGCTTTCTCACCATCATACCCTCCAAACACAAATAGCTGAGAACCATATGCCACCATTGAATGAGAATGACGGGCACATGGCCATTCCCCACTGACCGGTAACTCTTGCCACTGCAGGTTAACTGTGTCTAGGACATGAAAGGACGAAGAGATTGTATCATTGTTAAGTCCACCAAATACGTATATCTTCAAGCCTACAACAGCTGCTGCATGCCTATGCCTGTGTAGCAAACATATAGATTTAGAAAAGCTGGAACAAACTTGTTCAACATGATATTACCAAGTAAAGTTGAACACTTCTGCCAAGCAGAATAACAGCACCATAGAGGAAAATACAACACAAGCATGAACGCACACATAACACTTCACCTGGGAGGAAAAACACTACCAGCACATTCTGCTAATCTCCATTGGTTCGTTGTTGCATTGAGGAACCATGCATCACCCAGAATATTAACAGGATCGGCCCTGCCTCCAATAACAAACACACGATCTCCAACAAAAGAACAAGTGTGACTCAAACGTTGAATTGGACTCCCCTCTACATCAATCACTTTTAATAGGCCAGAAAATGGATTAAGAAGTAAAGATTCATTTCTTCTGGCATGCCTTCCAATGCCTCCAAAACCACCAAATACCAGAATTTCATTCCCGTCCTTGTTATCCACTACACAAGCTGAGTGACCCCAGAGGAAAAGCTTCTCCATGGGTTCACCAACAATCACCATAGGAACAACAGACAGATGACAACTGGAGACTCCCACAATCCCTGTCAATGAACAAAGTCTCAGACTCTTCTTTCACATTAAAAGGAAAGGTTTCCTGCAATCAAACATATATTAGTATGCAATAGCACCACTGAGCTCCATTCATTCACTGCCATACACATTATTTATATAACTCGCATATTGTTCTCACTACAGAACTGCACAATACGTCTAAAGTATCAAGAATCCACTTCGGCCTATTGATGCCATACGCAATCTTTAGTTCTAAACATCCTTAATTAATCATGGACTTTGCTAAAATAACACCAAACTAATGAGTAAATTAGGGAAGGAATGACAACTGCACAAGCGTGATTGTTTTCAAACATTTGATCACCATTTCGAGTGAAAATACTTCAACTTGAACTCTCATACATTTTTATTTTTTTGATGAGTATGTCAATCTTATTAAAACAAAGCGAAAACAGTACAAGAGACTGTACCGAAGACGCCTAGTCTAAACAAGCAACAAAACTAAGAAAATCATGAAAATCACAAAAGGGCATCCTGACACCGCATTAGCCCAACAGAAAAGAGAAAGAACCAACAGCCCTTGCAACTTAAACTCTCATACATTTCCATTACTGTGATAAATAATCCCAAGAGAATTCCTTTGAAAGAACTAAGGGAAAAAACAGATCACAGGAATTCTAGAAAATCCAGGCTCCAATACTGTGGCAAACCTCCACTGTAAATCAACTTTACCCGAATGCGCATCGTCATCTCTTTCTTCGACGTCAGCGTCCTCACTATATGTTGAGCCATTGCTGTCACTAAATGCTGCATTCACCACCGTCCGCTCCCCGGACTCCACAAATCCATCACTATGCTGCAAAGCACGAAGAAACCCGTCTGTTCGCTTCCTATTAGCCTCCATTTTCTCGTTCGCCACTTCGACGAGGTACCGAACGAACTCGGGCGGAACCATGACCTTCTCGGTGGTCCCCAACGGCACCTCCAACCGAATCGAGCATCTAATCGCTACGATCACTCGCTTGCTCGCGCTAGTAATGCCGGATTCTCTGAACCCGGACGAGATGGCCGTGGAGACCAAAGACTGAGCCGAAGGGAAGTCTTTGCACTCGACAGCTATGATAAGAGGCTCGAACCTGAAGACGAGTTCGGAGTGGGGTTGGTGGTCAGTCGGCTCGGAGGGGAAGAGGAGGGAGACGACCGAGTCGGGATCGGCCGGGTCGTGGGAGACAAAGAGCCACGTGCCTCCTCCGGCTTTTTTCTTGGGAACATCATCGGTGAGTATTGGTTGGGACAGGATAGAGATACGGCCGGAGCAGGAGCTGGTGGTGAAGTAGCAAGGGTGGTGGTTGAGGGTGTTCAGGAGGGGGATGATGGGCGCGTCCACCGTGCCCTTGGGTGACTTGTCGGTCTCGGTTGAACTCAGTGATGCTAGCGTCGCCGCTTTTCTCTTCTCGAAATCCATCCCGCAATTGTGCCTTCCCCTCTTGGAAAAACCCTCTAAAACCTCTGCAGAGTTCCGCGCACTCGCAGAACATGGGTACCAAACGGCGGCGAAATGGGCGAGCAGAGAAGTGGGCTGGGCATACGATGAAGTTAGTTTTGGGCATAACAAATGATGGGTCCGGCAACATAAGTACATATTCTTATATAATGCTCGGACACTGGACTCGCTAATCGCTACAATAACAGCCCAAAGTCAATATTTTTGGCAGATGTGCTGATGTTATTTTGTAAAAATATTCTAGGTTATAAACGAATGCAAACAAATTCACAAAATGAATATTTAAAATTTTAAAAAAAATTTAATACCTTTTTTAAATTTTTCTTTATATTTTTTCACAAAATTTCAATATTTTTTTATTAAAAAATTATATATCTTTAAAATTTTACACCAACTTTTACACAAAAACCTATAAAACTTTAATCTACATAAATATTCACAATTCTATCAAAAAAATTTTTTGCTTAACCGTACACGTACATGTGTGTGCATCCACTCAAAGGAGTTATCCTAAGGGGTTAGGGCATGAATGGCAGGGTAGCTCTCCGGATAGTTATGTCCCTTGGATCCATGTAACTATGCCTTGCCTTCCATGATAGGTTTTTGTTTTCCCACTAATTGGCACTCTCCCTTTTATTATAGATTTTTGTTTCCCCCCAATTGATACTATTCCTTGGGTTTTTATTTTTCTTTTAGATTAACATAATAAAGTACTCTTTTATTTTTCATTAAATTCGGGTAAGAAATCAAAGAAAATCCGAGAGTAAAGGTAAGGACAAATTACTACCCAAGTCTTTTAAAAGTTTGATTTTGGAGAATATAATTCTTATATCCATAAAATTAAGTTTGTTATAAAGATGAACAGACAAAAATGAACAAATCAGATTATAAATTTATGTGCAACATAAATGTAACTTTACAACATAAAAAGACCTTATGGTTGTAGACCTTTTAAAGATGACATGGAGATACAAGGCCTTCTTCTTCAATGGTTATGATTATTATTTTGTTTCCTAGGCTTCAACTATTATGATTTGCACAGACATAAGAGTTTGTGCAACCATACAGTTGAAATTAAAGCAGATGGTTTGATGCACATAGTTATCATCCCATCTTTTTCTGCAACCAAAGGACGCATAATCCTTGTAACTATTAAGTGAAATTCAGTTTTTAGTCCTTAGATTTTGGACACTTTTTTCATTTTAGTCATTCACTTTCAAATTTCAAAATTTTAGACCTTGAGTTTTCTTTGTTTGACGAAATGGTCATTCCGTCAAACTGTCGTCCATATGCTTAAAAGAGCTATCGGACATGTCAGCAAATTTGTATCAGTCGATCGCTAAATGTATTGGTCGACCGCTCACGTTCAAAACATATATCTGGTTTACCGCTTCAAATTTGCTGACGTGTCAAACAGATCCGTTACGCATATGGTAGACAGACTGACGGAAGAACCATTTCGTAAAAAAAAAACTCAAGCACTAAAAATTTGAAGTTTGAAAGTGAATGACTAAAATGAAAAAGTATTCAAAACCTAAGGACTAAAATGCGAAATTCCCAACTATTAACTAATAGAAACAAAGGACAAGAATCCTCGTAATTTCAATCTACAGGTTTTGTGTTCCGAAGAAAAACAAAAAGAACCCCATGAAGGTTCCAAAATCCATTGGACATAAATCTAATTTTTCAATTTTTTTTATTCCATGCGGCATTTTTTTTTGCCGTTCCCACGCAAAACCAGATATTATTATATACATAGAGGCAATACAGAAGCACTAGAGTACACTAATCTACAATAAACCTATCAAATTAGCCAAGCAGATCGACGGTGTATTTGGCATTTGGAATAATTAAAGTCATGTTTGGCTTGAAGATCATGTCTGCTTTGAAGTCCAATACTTCTCAATCTCCTCCGCAGTTCTTCCAGGAATCCTCCCAGCAATTAGAGACCACCTAGCTAGCATTCATGTTACCGTACCAAAAGGAAAAGAAAACAAAAAATCATAAGTTTAAGTGAAAATTCAGCTATATAAAGTGGCAAGCTAAACAAACCTTTACAAACCTTTCTCCGACCAAGCTAAACATCCTAGCAACGAGTGTCACCTCGTCTTCTGAGAATTCCAACTTAGGATGTTCCTGATCACTTTTCACTTCTGAAACAAAGAGCCATATTGTTATTAGCTTTCTACCGTACCCTCTACGATCAAGGTTTTTATTGAGAAATATAAGACTATATTGGTGGTCGGATTTCAAATGGGTACCTTTCGTTTCTTCGTGATTGTCTTCTCGAGGGGTATGATCTTTCTCTCCCATTGTCCTCCACGAGAAGCTGAGAAGTCAACAAGAGTCAAGCGTACTACTGCGGGCAGAATTGAACGTGTAGAAAAACATTTGTTGGGATTTTATAAAAAGGACCATCAATTGGTGGTTGAGAAGATGGAAGACTGGTAGTTCTTGTACTTTGATGAGTGGTTGAGGGCAGCCACAGTCGGCCGACGTTTGTTGGGTTGGCCTTTTGTGCTTAAATGACCCGACACAAATCATTCTGCTTTGCTAGTATCTTTGGCCCTTCTTTTATCTTCTTCTCTCCCGGAGATATATATCGACTTTCCCTTGCGCTAATCGCCAGCTCATTCTCCACCACTCAAAAATCCAGAACAGCTCCGGTGCCCAAAGCGAATAAAGATATTCTGCAATTCTGTCTAGACGACAATCGAGGGCTACAAATTGCACAACACACGGAAGGTGTATCAGTCTATTCAAAGTTTGCTCTCAAGCTGAAGGCACGTTCGGTTGAGTGATTTTTTTTAAGATTTTCATCCAACTTTTATATTTATATGTAAAACATCAAAGAACACATATTTTAATACAATATTTTATTATATTTTTTTACAAATATCAATATCTTTTAACAATTTTTGCACGCATGTCAATACAATTTTTACATCACCTAAATATTCACAATTTTATCATAATCTTACAAATTTCTTCCAAACCTACATCACCCTAATTTATACGAATATTGGATTCTGTTGGAAATTGATACACGTAAATAAGTGACTGGATTTTTTATTAAAAAAAGTTACATAACACAATTTAAGCCAAAAAAAATAGGGAAATTGGCAGTTTCATCCTTCGGTTTTGACCATTTTAGCAGTTTGATCCCTAGAAAAAAAACTCTAACAAAAAACTCCTCAAACTATTATCTTTTGACAAAAAGCTCCTTCCGTCAGGCTTTTGTCCATCCCCTTAACGGAGGCCCAAACACGTCAGCAAATTTGTACTGGTCGATCACTTCATGTACCGGTCGACCGCTCACGTACCAGATCTATTTCAAAACATATATCGGTCGACCGGTATAAATTTGCTGACGTGTTTGGGCTTCCGTTAAGGGGATGAACGAAAGCATGACAGAATAAATGTTTTGTCAAAAAAATAATAGTTTTAGGAGTTTTTTGTTAAGGTTTATTTCTTATGGATCAAACCGCTAAAATGGTCAAAATTCAAGGACTAAATTTTAAATTTCTCATAAAAAAGAAAATATAAGAAAGGGAAATTCACTTTTTAGTCCTTGAATTTTGGACACTTTTTCATTTTAGTCATTCATTTTCAACTTTCAAATTTTTAGTCCTAAAGTTTTGTTTGTTTGACGAAATGGTCATTCCGTCAGTCTGTCGTCCATATACTTAACGGAGCTCTCTAACACGTCAGCAAATTTGTACCGGTCGACCGCTTCATGACCTCTCACTTCAACACATATACTCGTTCGACCGCTTCATGTGTCGTTAAGCATATGAACGACAGACTGATGGAATGACCATTTCGTCAAAAAAAAAAAACTCAATGACTAAAAATTTGAAAGTGAATGACTAAAATGAAAAAGTGTCTAAAACCTATGGACTAACATATCAATTTCCCTATAAGAAATTATGTACTTCCGTACACAAAATGGAATCTGGATTTTCAGTCACTCTGCCCAAATTAATTATTTTTAATTCCGCTCTTATTAAACTGGATAACCTAACTTTTCTGCACACTCGTTACACATGATGTTGATTGTTGATCATCTAATATTTTGCCTTAAGCAGACCGTTCTCCACATTGGTCTCTCGTGAAGTTGAGAATTTAGGTACATTTAATATAATATTTTGCTAAGACCCCAATATTAATGTTGGATCTTAACAGTGTCGTTTTCCCTTTTACAAAGATTGTCAACGTACTTTATTTATTTAATTACTTATTAAAATTGTTTTCGTAACACGTAGGAGTAAAACATTATGTTTTGTTTTTTTTCTAGATATAACTCGAATACATCAAACAAATCCTTCCAATATTATGGATAAAAAATAATATCTTATATGTTCGTTTAATAGTTTTATAGGTACAAATGTTTTATTATTTAATTACATTTACTTATAACTTATCCAATAAAAGAAAATGAAACATGATACTATATTTTTCTTTCAACTCTAGAGTGTATGAGTACGTGGCAAGGATGCATGGTGCATGAGGATGAAAATATTTAGGTTTTCTTCTATTAATTATGAATTATTACGTGTTTTGCACTTTATACAATAAATTATCACGTTTGAGAGATTGCACCCACAAATTATCTAGTTATGGTACATTGTATATTCTGTCTATTTTTTTATTAAATACAGAAATTGAGTTTTTTGTTAATACAAAATATCTAATATACTCTTAAAAAAATCAAATAACATGTTATATTTAAGGAATAATTGTCATTTCATTTAAAAAAAAGTTAATTTCGAAATGTGTTAAGGATAGTAGTTTATAAGGGTAATATTTCAAGGTAATTTAGAAAATAAAGTACAGAAACTATGATAAGTGGTGAGTGAAAATTATGTTTTCTCCAAATATATATTTGACAATTACATAATTATCTGTTTTATAACAAAACAAATTGCTAAATGATACAATTGAAAAAAAACAAACAAAATAGGGGCTCTAGTTGATACGGAACGCTAGTCCTTCGCTGTTCCTTGCGTTTCAATCGACGACGGGGAGAACCGGTGGGAAGACTCGAGACGCCATGCGTTTCGGCGAAAACTCTCCAAAACTGTGCGTGTCGCTTTTAAAGCGAGAAACGATGTCGTCTAGTTCTGTCTTCTTTCTTCAGCCCCTTTCCTAGTACAACAGGGCCACACAGGTTCACCCCAAAGTCCCCAATTCCTTCACCCAATCACTACGCTGGTACGTAGTTGCCCTCCATGATCTGTTTCTGTTTTCGACGTCGTACTTGTGGTTATAAAAGGCTTCTCTGAAAACGTTCCGGATGTTTTCTGCTCTTGCGCGGTGCTCCTTATACTTTGGAGTCTACTGTTCCCGAGGCTAGACGACATTGCAGTTAAATTAGTCTCTTGAATTTCCATTTTGCGTTGTTTTATTATTGATTTTCGTTTGAATTTTTCTCCGTTGCTATTTTCTTTCGTGATCAACATCCTCTTGTTTTTTTTTTTCCTTTCCTCGGATTTGCCGAATTCAATCCGGTAGGAGTCTCGTTTGTAGTATTTAACTAACGGTAGAGCATAAACTGCGGATTATCTGGGTTAACATTATTATATATGTAAAGTAGTGTCCTTGTTAGGCTTTGCCTCCTATTTGAATAGCTTGATGATTAAATTGTTTATGCTTGAAATGGGTTCTAATTTATGCTTTAGGATGGTAAAAGTTTGTGTTGATTGTCACTTATGGATACTAGGGCCTGGCGCAGCTTGTAGATGGTAGATAAGGATCTGGGGCACAATCTCTCATTTTGCTCGAAATGTCTTCATGTTCAAATGCACAATCTACTGAGGTTGGGCATGTTCAAAATGATTGCCCTGACACCAGATGCGTGGAAATTTCTTTGAGAACAGAGGAGGAGGAGGAGGAGGAGGAGGAGGAAAAAGAGGAGGATGAAGATGTAGATTTCAATCCCTTTCTGAAGGAAACCCCTTCGCCAGAAGCTTCATCGAGCTTGAGCTCTGAAATTGATGGTTTGGATGGTGATGTTGTCGACATTGGGGAGAAAATTTCTGATAATAGTGTGGAAATTAATTCATTAAAGCGAGCGAGTGAGGCTAAAAACTCTCTCGTTGAAGATTCTGGACATGGTGAGGAGGAAACTGTGATGCAAGCTGCAGTTTCACCTGAAGGAGTATGTGGGAAGGAGTTGCACAATTCTGTTGCCAGAAATCCTAAGAAGAGAAAATCTGCCTCAAACTCTCGACCACAAATTGATAATGTTCGAACAAAGGAAAATGGCATTCAAAGCGATTCTCATGATGCTGTGGTAGGAATGTTAAGTAATTCAACACATTCCGAAATGCCGGTAGTGGATCTAGAGAATGAGGATGCTATCTGCACACGCACTAGGGCCCGTTATTCCCTTGCAAGTTTCACACTCGATGAACTTGAGACTTTTCTTCAAGAAACTGATGATGATGAGGACCTCCAGAATGTTGACGACGAAGAAGAGTACAGGAAGTTTCTTGCAGCTGTTTTACATGGTGGAGAAGGTGGTGGTCAGGAAAATCAAGAGAACGAAATTGTTGATGACGCAGATGAAGATAATGATGCCGATTTTGAGATAGAGCTTGAAGAGTTGCTGGAGAGTGATGTAGATGAATGTAAGAGGGATAAAACCCACAAGGGGTATGTAGGAGCTGGACGACGGCCAGAGACCAGGCAGAATAGGCGTCAAAGAGACTCTGCCCAATATAGAAAAAGGCTTTCAGAACAGGCAAGGAGGCCATTACGTCCTCTCCTACCAATTTTGCCAAATGGACTGACTGCACCTTTCCTTACAAATGATGGGAAAACTTTGATGTCTGATTCTCGTGCAGAACAAAATGGTTTTGTGAATGGATTTACTCCCCATCAAATAGGCCAGTTACATTGTTTGATACACGAGCATGTGCAACTTCTCGTTCAAGTATTTTCTCTGTGTGTTCTTGACTTATCTCGGCAGCACATTGCCTCTCAGGTGCAGGGACTGATTTCTGAGTTGCTTAAAAAACGTAATGAAGTATTCACATGGAGAAGTGTCCCATATCCTAGTATTTGCTTTTACCCTCCATATGTTGGCTCGTCAGTACCAGATGAACTTCCCAAAATTGTCCCAGCACGATGCACCTTAGAATCATGTCCTACATTTTCTGGACAAAGAGTGTGCTCTCCCATAGATAACCAGATGGCTGCTTCTCAAAATATGTCATCTTCTAATGGAAGATGTGAATATGTCTCTAATGAGCATATGTGTTCACTCCAAAACATTGAGGGCTCCTTCTGGGTTCCTTTTATAAGTGGTCCAGTACTATCTGTCCTGGATGTAGCTCCGGTCAATTTACTTGGAAGATATATGGACGATATATACACTGGTATGTCATTTAGAAGATTTCAAGCTTTTCTCATGCTTTTGCAATGACATGCTTGTTCAAAAGTTTAACCTCTGTATGCTTTGCTGTTTGCTTGACATGTTTTTCACAGCTGTTCAGGACTATCGACAGCGTCATGTGGAATCTAGTAGCGATTCTCCCTTTGTCAGGGAACCCTTGTTTCCCCTCCCTTGTCTCCCATCATATCCCGAAGCCAATAGTGGAAGGGCGCCCAATGCCTCAGCTATTCAACCCATGCCATCTCAACAGCCACCCAAAAAAACATTGGCTGCTGCACTTGTTGAAAGTACGAAGAGACAATCAGTTGCTTTAGTTCCAAAGGACATTGCAAAGTTAGCTGAAAGATTTTTCCCTCTCTTCAATCCTTCATTATTTCCACGTAAGCCACCCCCTGCAGCCGTTGTAAACCGGGTGCTTTTCACAGATGCGGAGGATGAGTGAGTTGCATGCTTTTTTCTCTCCTTTGTAGCTGACCGCGTTTTTGCATTTACTGAATTTGTGGCTTCACGTATCTTGACTACTTGCTGCTTTTCCGTTTTTGCATGCCTTGAACTGAAGGTGCATCTATTTTGATGGTTCTGCTTTTGTCATGCTTTAAGAAGAAGATACATGAAATTTGCTCTTAGAAATTATGGCTGATGTATTTAACTTTCAGTGAAGAGACGAATAGGATAGGAAGTTGTTTCCAAGAATCACGCAATTGATGGGATTTAGGATTCATAGCTTTTTGTGTAGCATGTTAATGAAAAACTTAGAATTGCTTACGAGCAGGAGTCCCTTCTGAAATTCCTAAATTTCACATAAATCTTAAATGGCTTTTTGGTGAGTTAGGATAGTCTTTTGATTTATCAAGCAGTGGATAAAAGCATTTAACGCTGAGATCATTGACGGACTGCAGTTTATTTGATTCAAATAATCTACAGGTAAGTTTTCTGCTGCAAAGTGAATTTTCATTTATAAGACTTCAGGTTTGGTTAGGGGTGAAATTGTAGCCACAGAGCTCCTGAAGTTATTTCAAGTATAGAAGTATTTTATTTAAGGTCAATTTTTTTTCCTTTGTATCAATTTATTTCCAAAGTGATCCTATTTTATTTCTATAGCTAATGATGTCGCAAATCTGAAGTGCTTGGATACAGTTTAGCAAAAGCCTTTTATGTTGCCATTTTGTTTCCTTTTATTAGTTCAATATCCTGGTTATTTTTACCGACAACCTAAAACATGTAATAAGCATATAAGAGTTGTTTGTCAAGTTTCTCTGTTTTATATTGGGATTCAACGCAGGTTATTAGCACTGGGGTTGATGGAATATAATACTGATTGGAGGGTGATTCAACAACGTTTTCTTCCTTGCAAATCCAAGCATCAGGTAATTAAAGTCTAAACTATGGATTCTAGAACCCAATAATGTGTGGAAATCCTTGTTTAGACAAACTCTAAGCTTGGTTTGACATCGTTGTTTCTTTTCCTACTGCTTTTTCCGATAAGGTGGGAAGGAACCATTTGTGTTGGCAAAGAATATGGAAGTGAAGTCTTCACCTATTTTTTTTCTCTGCTCCAAGCTCCCAAGGATTTGAAATACTTCCAAACGTTTTAAAGATGAAAGAAATTAGATGACTTCTTAAGACTGCGCTGGGCTGATTTTCCTCTTGAGGCCCATGGAAGACTTGCTGGAGACCAAGGCGAAGGAGGGAATGAGAAATGGTGGCTGCTGGAGAGTATAGAGAGAGAGAACGTCGACCCGTTTAAGACATTTATCTGGTGTAGTGAACCTTATATGGCGCTATTGATTAAAGATAAAAGATGAAGGTTAATTTTGGGACTATATCTGGCTTAGGTATGCTTAAAAGTTTAGGACCCTCCCTGCCTGAACCTACTGTTTTTGAAATAAGAATACTCCAATCCTGACCCCTCCTTGTTTTAGGTTGTCTCCATATTGGACTAGCTAGAGAGGGTGTGGGGTATCCCTTAAAACATCCCATTTTAATTTATACTTGTTTGATTAATTATTGTTTGTCGATGTGGTTTTTCTTTCCTGTGGTTGTTAGCTATGTCATTTACTCTCTCTCGCTCTCTCTGTAGGAGAAAAAGTTGTTTTAAAGAGCTCTTTTTGAGTTTTTTCATTTGGATAATGTATCGATACGGTACAATTATTTTTCTTATTTCTGGTAACTGTGCCAGTTGTTGAAATATGTGAATTTGCAATTGATTTTAAATTCCCATGATAATGATGAATAATATAGTTGTTCTTTTGTTAGTTCTTGCAACTTCTGAAAGTAGGGTCGATGTTGACATGAGATGTGCCCTAGTTCATCAAAATAAATTTCGTGGTTAAGCAATAGTGAGCTGTTTCAGTTTACATGTGCTACTTTTGTTGCAGATTTTTGTCAGGCAAAAAAATCGTTGCTCTTCTAAAGCACCAGAAAATCCCATAAAGGTATCTCTTGACAATCTTGAGCAGTACAAATATAAATTATCTTGATTTCATATGTTCTCTTTCTTATTCATATTCCTTTTAAGCATATTGACCCGTGAGTTGTGGTTGTTTCTCCATCTATCTGCAAAATTTGTCATTCTTGGTTCTGATCTTTTTGACTCTCATTAAATTGATTTGTATGCACCCTTGACTCTTCAATCAAACATTTCATCCCTTTGACTGGTCAAAATAACTTAACTTTAGTGTTCGAAAGTTGTAATGGGTGATGTTTTAGGTCCTACTTCATTGCAAGAGACTTTCTTTGGTCACATTGTTTACCAAATGCACCATGTGAACATTGTTGAAAGCAGATTGGTCTACCAGAGAAGTATTTGGGTACATTCTTTTCCTTTTGTTGTTAAAAATCTGATGAAGATTTCTATTACTAAATGCAGGCAGTTCGGAGAATGAAAACCTCTCCATTGACTGCAGAAGAGATAGTGCTTATTCAGGAGGTAAATTCAGTGAAGAGCTTCTTCTTCAGTTATAAGTCTTTTTCATAAGAAGATATTCATTTGACTGATATGTGTGAATTACTGTTCGATCAAAATCACACAGGGACTTAAGCTTTATAAATTGGATTGGATGTCTGTGTGGAAATTCATTGTCCCACATAGAGATCCATCCTTATTACCTCGGCAATGGCGCATTGCCCTTGGAACTCAGAGGTCATATAAGCAGGATGCAGCAAAAAAGGAGAAACGACGGTTATATGAATCAAGAAGAAGAAAGTGCAAAACTGCAGATTTGGCAAGTTGGCAAACTGTATCTGAAAAGGAGGTTGTTATTCTTTGACTCCATAAATCCTATCATTGACACTTCAACCCGTAATGTCTTCCCATTGATTTTATTCAATATCCTAACGAGCTTTTGGCGGATCACACGATGCTGTCTGGATTGCTCATAAAAAGTACAAACACGTGCAAATGTTTCATGGGGTAAAATTTATTGTTTGAGGCTGTAAACTAGCTGGTCTCTGCCTCAATACACATCGCTACCCTGCTTCGTGAACTATTTTGTATTCAAGTTTAGACAGTACTGTCGAATAGAATGTATCACAGGTTCTATATATTATGCAACTCAAAAGTCAGACTTGCAGAAGTTAAGTACCGATGCACTGGTTGCTTGTAACCTTATTGAATTCCTTTGTTAGCATCTATGTGTTTATACTGGTCTATGGTTTTATGTGTGTGCGAGTCTATCATAAGGTCATCTTTTGCTGAGCCCATCCCACAATTATTTAGTTTCATCAAGGTGGAAGAGTTTGGCTTCAGGCTGAACGTTCGCTCATAAGCCTTATTATATATAGTTCAGCTTCCGCTTGTCAATGAAATGCTGGAAGTTTTTGTTTTTTCCTTGTAAATGATGTTTTGATGTTATATGATTGTTGTCATTCACTGCAGGAGAATCAGGCCGAAAATGCTGGTGGGGAGAATAACAGTGGAGATGACAGCCTAGATAATGCAGGTGAAGCTTATGTTCACCAGGCATTTTTAGCAGATTGGAGGCCCAGAACCACGGGTCTCATTTCTCCTGTTCATCCTTACTCAAATCACAACGAGAAAAGCATTCCTACTGGTACACTGCCTCAAGAGGCTATCAGGGAACATCAAATCTGTAATGGGTCTAGAGAGGCTCAATCCCAGACTAGTATCATGTACAAGTTTCCAACTTTGTCAAAGTATACCCAGCTTCCCTATATTTCCTCTCAGTTTGGAAGTGCTGGAAATTGGACATCTAATACCATGGAACCAAATCATCCAGATTCTGGTATGACATCAAAAACTAGCAAATCCCAACTCTGTTTCCGGCCCTATCGGGCTCGTCGAAATAGTAGTGCTACTAATTCCCTTGTGGTGAAATTAGCACCAGACTTGCCACCTGTGAATCTTCCACGATCTGTTCGTGTAGTCTCTCAGGCAGACTTCAAAGGCTATCAGTTTGGAGCATCTACTAAGGTTTCTGCTGCTGTGGGTGGTATTGATAATTCTGGAATACAAGACTTAGCTTCTCGAAATTCTCATGCTGTGATCGTGGGAGCCACCCTTTCAGGAAAATCTGTACAGAGCAAAAGTAATCCACTGAAAGACAATGTTTTGCCTTCGCTTCAGCAAGAATCTGAAGTTAAGGATAAATATGTTCCAGAGGAAAGACGCACTGATTCTGATCTTCGGATGCATCCTTTACTCTTCCAAGTCCCTGAAGATGGACATCTGCGCCATTACCCAATGGACTGTAGCTCTAGTAATTCTACTTCTTTCAGTTTCTTTTCAGGAAATCGCCCTCAGTTGAACCTGAATCTCTTCCATAATCCTCACCAAGAAAGCAATGTGGAGTGTGTAAATAGATCATTGAAGTCAAAGGATTTCCCTTCAGTATCTTCTGGCATTGACTTCCATCCACTGCTACAAAGAACTGAGGGTAGATATACTGGCTCTGTAACTGCACACTCAACTGCACACCTCTCTGTTGGTTTGGAAGGCAAATCTAGTCCACTTCAAAATGCTTTTGATACTTTCCAGACGGAGTCACGAGTAAATGGTGGTCTGGCTACTCTTCCTAATCCTCCAAGTCATTCTGAGAGGGGTACTGAACTGGACTTGGAGATCCACCTGAGTTCTACCACTGGAAAGGAAACTGGTTTGGAAAATAGAGATCTGACTGCACAGAATGCGACCACTTCTGCAACGGCAGCAGCAAACTCTAGATCCACTACAGGAACTCAAAACCTCAATTGCCCACATTATGAGCAAGGCATTAATTGTTCCCCAGTTAGTACCAACCTTGTTTCAGGTGGCCATGGATTGGCAATACCAAGTAATAACATCAGCAGATACAACATCAATGATATGGGCGACCATTCTCATCCAGAGATTGTTATGGAACAGGAAGAGTTGAGTGACTCTGATGAAGAAACTGAAGAACATGTAGAGTTCGAGTGTGAGGAGATGGCTGATTCTGAGGCAGAGGATGGATCGGGTTGTGAACAAATTGTCGAGATGCAAGATAAGGTGAGTCTGCTCCTACTTTGAGAAATGTTAAGCATGATCTTTTTTATTAGTGCTCCTAATCCTAATTGTTGCAGCCTGAACTTCATTTTATTTATGGTTGGGGTGTTTCAAAATGAAGTCTAACCTGTTATATCTTTGAAGCTTCATGCGTATTCCGCCTCTCCCCCCAGAATCTACTCAAAAGAGCATATTCTCAAATATTTGGGGGTTTGGCATTGCAGACTTTTCTGCCATTCTGCTCTATCTGAGTCCATTTCTTGGGTAGAAATGGCATAATTTGTTTCTCTATGTGATTGCTATTTAAAAATATTTATCGTTATATTGTCTTGGATTGTTTCGTCTATGGATATTTTACATCACTTTACAAAGGAACTTTGATATTTCCTTTTATTGTGAGGAAATATTCAAACCTAAGACCTACCAATAACCTTTCTCTTGATATACTTAAAGAAGCCTCTTGGAGGCAACCTCAGCCACTCTTTTACTACTTGACTTATTTCCAAGGGGGCTTAATTAGTCCACTGGTCCTTAGGGTATTGGCTAATCTCAAACTAGTCCCTAGGGTAAGTTTCGTCTAGACTGGTTCCTGTAGAATTCTTCCTGTCTTTAGTGGTCATTTCATCAACTTGAGAAATACTAGAAATAGAAAAAATCCAACATGGGTAATGGAGACATGTGTTAACCATTTGCTAATAAATTGTGTCCCAATTAATTGCCAAATCACTCGACGTGTGACGTATGACCGATCCAGTTAATCTTAATCAAATTGGAGGAGGAGAGGGGTCTATGCAGTAGGTCTTCGGGCAGATATGGGGGAAAGCTGTGTCGGGAATTAAAATGGTTGAAATGCTCAGTCAATTATGAGGGGAGTGCTTCTGGCGTTAGGAGGAGCAGGAAGGGGGGAGAGCCATTGTGCAGTCTTTATGAAGCCCAAAATAATTAGCTGGAATGTGAGGGGTCTGAATGATAAGGCTAAATGTAAAAGTGTGGGCAATTTGTTACGAGGGTGGAAAGCGGATTTGGTATGTCTCCAAGAGACAAAAGTTGCGACGGTTTCTCGTGCCTTAGTGAGAAAGGTTGTGGGGAGGGCCTCACGTTCATTGGTGTTGTTTGGAGGCTGTGGGAGTGTCAGGCGGTATATTGTGTTTGTGGGATTCTCGTGGTTTGGAGTTGGTTAAGTCGTGTTGTGGGGAATTCTCTATCTCACTGTTACTCAAGAATGTTGATGGTGGGGCGAAGTGGATCTTTTCGGGAGTTTATGGTCCCAATGGTGATAGTTGTAGGCGTCTTTTGTGGGATGAACTGGCAGGGATATATGGTTGGTGGAATCTCCCGTGGTGCATAGGGGGTGACTTTAATGTGACTCGTTGGGGCTTGGTGATGTTTTCGGATTTCGTAACAGAGTTGGGGCTTGTGGATCTTGTGTTGTCGGGTGGGAGGTTCACGTGGTCTAATGGTAGATCTTCTCAGTCATGGTCTAGAATCGACCGATTTCTTGTTAGTCCGTGTTGGGCGTCGTCGTACCCGGAGCTCACTCAGAGACGGTTGCTTCAATTATTTTCGGATCATTTTCGGATTTTGTTGGACAGTGGTCGGTTTGAGGGTGTTAAGCGGCCGTTTCGTTTTGAGAATATATGACTCAAAGTGGATGGATTCGTAGCTAAGGTTAAGGAGTGGTGACATGGTTATGTTTTCAGGGGGTCTTCTAGTTTTGTGCTTTTCTCTAAGTTGAAGGCGTTGAAGGAGGATCTTAAAGTATGGAATAGGGAGGTTTTTAGGGGTGTTGGCATTCGAAAGACGACTTTATTTAATGAGCTCACATCGCTCGATGGTTTGGATGAGGAGGGTGTCCTTGATGAGGGGGGGGGGGAAGGTTCGGAAGTTAGAAGTCTCTAGGGAGCTCAATAATTTAATTGATTTGGAGGAGGTGAGTTGGAGACAGAAGTTTAGGGCTCTTTGGCTAAAAGAAGGAGATCGATGTACTAAGTTCTTCCATAGTGTTGCTAATTCTAATAGGAGAGCGAATTCAATTTCTAGTTTGGTGGTGGAAGGGGAAGTGGTGGAGGACCCCGCGGTGATTTCTGAGACGATTGTCGATTATTACTCTTCATTATATCTGGAGCCTTTTGAGTGGCGACCCTTGTTGGACGGTCTTGAGTTTGATAGTATCTCGGGGGTTGAGGCAGAGTGGCTCGAAAGGCCCTTTGATGAGGAGAAGGTGACCGGGGTGGTGCATAGCCTCAATGGTGACAAGGCTTCTGGACTAGATGGCTTTTCCCTTGCTTTCTTCCAAGCTTGTTTGGAGATTGTTAAGAGAGATGTGTTGATGAGTTTGCTAGGAAGGGGAGATTTGTTCAGAGCTTGAACTATTCATTTATTGTTCTAATCCCCAAGAAGCCAGGAGTGGTTGATCTTAAGGACTTTCGCTCCATTAGTCTTGTGGGTAGTGTTTACAAGATTTTAGCCAAGGTGTTGGTAAATCGGTTGAAGTCTATGCTGGGCAAGATTATATCACCTTCTCAGAATGCATTTGTTCGGGGTAGACAGATTCTTGATTCTGTGCTCATTGCAAATGAGTGTATCGATTCCAGGTTGAGGTCGGGAGTGCCTGACATGCTTTGCAAATTGGATGTTTAGAAAGCATACGATCATGTGAATTGGAAGTTTCTTCTGTACCTCCTTCGTAGATGTGGTTTTGGAGACAAATGGTGCAACAAGATTTTCTTCTGCATATCGACGATGAAGTTCTCGGTTATTGTCAACGGGTGCCCTGAAGGTTATTTCAGTAGCTCTCGTGGCTTGCGGCAAGGGGACCCCCTATCTCCCCTCTTGTTTGTGATAGTCATGGAAGCGTTTAGTCACATGATGGACAGGGTGGTGGCTGTTGGTGGTCTAGAGGGGTTTAAGGTTGGTGGTGGTCCCGATGAGGATGTGAGTATCTCCCATTTACTTTTTGCTGACGACACCTTGGTGTTGTGTGGGACGGAGGTATGCCAGTTTCGGAGTCTGAGATGTCTTCTTTTGTGCTTCGAGACAGTTTCTGGCCTTAGAATCAATTTGTCTAAGTCCGAGGTTATTCCCATTGGTATCGTTGATAATGTTCCGGTGTTGGCTTCTATATTGGGCTGCAGAGTGGCCTCTTTGCCTATGACTTACCTTGGGCTTCCTTTAGGTGCTTGCTTTAAGAGCGTCCGCATTTGGGATGAGATTCTTGAAAGGATGGAAAGACGGTTGGCGGGGTGGAAGCGGATGTATCTTTCCAAGGGCTGTAGACTTCCTCTTATTAATTCCACTCTTTGCCTTCCTACTTACTTTTTATCTCTGTTTCCCATTCCGGCTGTAGTGGCCAAGAGGGTGGAAAAGCTCCAAAGGGACTTTCTTTGCGGCAGTGATGGGAATATGCATAAATTTCACCTTGTGAAGTGGGACTTAGTCTGCTCTCCTTTTCAGAATGGGGTGGTTGGGGCTTAGAAATATTATTGTGTTTAACAAGGCTCTCTTATCCAAATGGTTTTGGCGCTTTGCGTTCGAGAGGGATAGACTTTGGAAGGTGGTTATTGTTGCAAAATATGGGTGCTCGTTGGGGGGGGGGATCTTCTTTGAGTCGGGGGCCTTATGGAGTTAGTCTTTGACAATTTATTTCCAAAGGGTGGGCTGACTTCATAAAGCACATCAGATTTGTGGTAGGAAATGGAGGAGGGGTTAGTTTTTGGCATGATTGCTGGTGCGGCGATATACCTATGTCTCTTGCATTCCCGGTTGTCTATTCTTTGTCTCATTGCAAAGAGACTTCGGTGGCGGATTCTTTGGTGGGGAATCATGGTTATGCCGTTTGGGATGTTCCTTTTCTTCGTTTGGCTAATGATTGGGAGTTAGCGGATTTTTCAGCTTTTTCTCCCGTATGTATGGGCGGAGGTTAGAAGAGGTGGGGAAGATAAGTTGTTTTGGAAGGGGTCTAAAGATGGGGTCTTTTCGGTGAAGTCTATGTATTCTCTCCTTGTGGGTGGGAATGACTTGGCTTTTCCGTAGAAAGGGGTGTGGAGGTCAAAGTGCCCCATGAGGGTTTCTTTCTTTGTTTGGGAGGCTATGCATGAGAGAATCCTCACTACTAATAACCTTCGTAGACGAGGAGTATACATTACTGATTGGTGCTCTGTTGCAGTGATGGGGAATCAGTTGTCCATTTGCTTCTTCATTGTCCGGTGGCGCAGGGGCTTTGGACTCATGTTCTTTCTATTGTGAATTTTCCTTGGGTTATGCCGGAAAAAGTGGTGGATGATGCGCTCTGGAGTTGGGAGAGGAAGTTTTCCAACCCCTTTGCTAAGGCTATTTGGAGGATGATTCCATCATGTATTTGGTGGTGCCTTTGGAGGGAGCTTAATAATCGTTGTTTTGCGGATGGTTCTTTGCCTTTACCTATGTTGCAGGGCTTTCTTATGTTTACTCTTTTTGGTTGGGCTGATGCGGTGCTAGGTTGCTCGTTTGTTGATGTTCAGGATTTCCTTAGTTTTATAGCTTGTTTGGAATAGTGATTTCGGTATAGTCCCTTGTACTGCTTTCACCTATCAATAACATTATCTTGCTTATCAAAAAAATTTCTATGCCAAGTTAGACTAACTCAATGTTTAAGGGAGAATTGTCATAATTTTTCTTCTTCCTGATCAAGTTTTGTATACCTTCTTGTTTTATTCATAATTTTTCTTCTTTTTCTCTTCTTATTAGGATGGCAATATGGCATTGGAAAATCAAGTGACAGTTACCAGTTGTCATCCTCAAAGTGATGTTCATATTCTTGGGAAGGACATCGCTCCTTCCCTAGGGTTGGGTTTGTCTAATCAAGCGAAAGATGATACAAGTAATTCTTCATGGTTGAGTTTAGATTCATGTGCCCCAGATCGTCTTTTGTACACAAATTCTAAGCATGAACAAAGTACTATTGATGAAGGTCCTGTGGCCGAAAGCTTGTCTTCAAGTCGTCCTATCAGATCTTGCAAGAAGAAAAAACGAAACACGAAAGATGGTATAGTGCAGAAACAGGCTATGGATATGGCACAACAGCTAAGCCTCAGTCCATTTGCCATTCCAGAGTCAAAAAAATCAAGGAAGCGTGCATGCAGAACTAATACGATTTCGAACGTAGCATTGACTACTGGAAGCTCCAGTGGTGATGGTAAAGATAAGTTCGGTTGATTTCTCTGCTGTCTATGCTAACCCGATGGCTGTACTTCCTTGGATGTCATCAACCCAATCAACAAGCAAAAGGTATGAGTGGGGGAAATAAAAAAGTAGAGAGCTCAGCTTAGCCTTGTTTGGTGACTATTTTTTGTGAATAGCAGGAGAAACATCAGGGTTGCTTTGGTGAAAGCGGGTGGAGGCCTCCGGGTATGCATTATAGCATAAGCGGGGGAGTACCTTTGTCCATTGGTAAATATAAAATTGATAATCAGTTTTTTTTTCTTCTTTGAGAGCAACTGTCGTGTACAGACATATCGCTTGTATATTCTCCACTGATCTCTCAGTTTTGGGCTAAACTAACCTCATTGTGAGGAGCTGTTTTTGCTAACAGTGCAGTTTCATGAGATAGCAGAAACTGTTTTTTTTTTAAAAACAGTCAAGGAAAAAAGAACAGTTGTACTAACAGGTTGTAAGTTGTCTGGATGTGCAAGTCGTAGTGTAATGGAGGCGCACCTTTTTGCCATTTGCCTTTTGCCTTTTGCTTTTGTGCTGCACTTTTTTGCACAAATACTGTAATATACTCCTTTCTGCTCCAATCTGCAATACTCAAAACTGCACTGGCATCATTTGTTAGCTGAGGACTGTAGTTTCAACTGTTCGTCGAAGGGAAACGCATATTCCAACGTGGGCAACCGATTACTGAGGCTTGGTCTTGGACTCGTGAGCTCTGTACAATAAACTCACCAGCTGTTTTCAATGTTCAACCTTAGACTCAGAGTTAGCTTACATTTTGAGTTTCTGGTTGATCGCCGGTCGATTAGGCTTATGCTCTGGACAACGGAAAGTTCATTCCGTTCCTCCGCCGATATTCTTGTAAATAGAGACTCCGCGATTCTTATTCCATTGAGTTTTAATTGCTTAGGGGAAGAAAAAAAAAACAGAGGAAATGGAAAGAGGAGAACGATGATTGTTGTAAATGTAATTCAAGAGGGTGATTCGAATTTTAGGCCCACTAAACCAGCGGTGTTGTGCTGATAGGCCTAGGGTTTAAGGCCCATGTATACACTTCTAATCTTTTAACCAGCGGTGTTGTGCTGATAGGCCTAGGGTTTTAGGCCCAAACGTACACTTTTAGTCTTTTACGAGCGTTTCCGAAAGTAAAGCAGTTTGCAACCGGTTTCCCCAAGTAAAGACGCTTTCAGTTTCTCCCCATCTTCTCTCATTTCTCCTTCCAAAGACACTTCTCTTCAGTCCATCCGTTTCTCGCTTTTCTTACGGCGTAAAACGAATTGAGCTAAGTCTTTCCACCCAAACTTTTGAGTCATTGGGGTTTGCCTTTTGTTGCTAAACATGACGTTAGTGTACTGAACCAATTCATTGGGTTTCCCATTTTCCCAAAGCCAAGAAGATATTAACAATTTGTGAGCTACACTTATTTGGTTACCTGGGCTTTACCTACACGAATCTGGTTTTCATTTACTTTGGTTGGTATTGCAGGAATTGGGCCATTTGATGAGCTGCGTTTTAGGCATTCTATGTTTTGGAACTTCCGTTTACCCAAAACAAGTACTTTCGTAAGCCGAGGTTTTCACACAGGTAAGCAGTTCTCAAATCCAAGTACCGAGGATATTGTCTTTAGAGCAGTTTGTGTTAATTTGAAACAGAGGAGATGGAAACTCTTGGAGCACATGTCGCCGAGTCTTACCAATTCATTTGTATGTCGTGTCATTCGCGAGTTTCGGAACTCTCCTCAGTTGGCTTTAGAGTTTTACTATTGGGTTGGAAAGAAGAAGAAATGTTCACACTCATTGGAATCTTGTTGTGCTATAATACATGTGTTAGTCAACTCAAGGAGATTCGATGATGCCTTGGCTCTTATTGAGAACTTAATGTGTGTAAGTGGTGTGCCTCCATTGGAGGCTTTGGAAGGGTTGGTTAATAGTTATGAAGGATGTGACTCAAGTCCCGCTGTGTTTGATTCGTTGGTAAGGGCTTGTGCTCAGTGTGGGGCCACCGAGGGTGCTTATGAAGTGATCAGGAAGCTGAGAAGGGAGGGTTATTGGATTACAATTCATGCTTGGAATAACTTCCTGGGCCACCTTCTGAAGTTGAATGAGATTGATAAATTTTGGAAGGTGTATAAGGAAATGATTTCATATGGATATAGTGATAATGTGAATACTTTCAATTTGGTTGTTTATGCTCTTTGTAAGGACTGTAGATTACCTGAGGCAATCTCAATATTTTACCGGATGTTGAAGAATGAAGTTTGGCCTAATGTTGTTACTTTTAACATGATTATCGATGGAGCTTGCAAGATGGGTGAACTGGAACTTTCCTTGAAGCTTGTGAGGAAGATGGGAGTGATGTCACGGGGGTTTGTATGGCCTAATTCAGTTACTTATAATTCTATCATTAATGGGTTTTGCAAGATTGGTAGTGTAGCATTGGCGGAAGAAGTTCGTAACGAAATGACTAAGGTGGGCATTGAGTCCAATGAAAGAACATATGCAACTCTGGTAGATGCATATGCAAGAGGCGGGAATTTGGAGGAGGCTTTTAAGTTGTGTAACGAAATGGTGGAAAGGGGCTTAATCCCTAATACTGTTGTTTACAATACAGTCATCCATTGGCTGTACAGTGAAAGGGATATTGAGGGAGCTTCTTTGCTATTGTCTGAAATGATTGATAAGTGTATATGCCCAGATCAATTCACCTACTCAATCCTCACGAAGGGCCTCTGCAGAAATGGATATGTGACTGAAGCTCTTAAACTAAATAACCAGATTATGGAAAAGAACCTTGTTAAAGATGCTTTTCCTCACAATATTCTCATCAATTATATGTGCAGAAGCAAAAGTTTAGCAGGAGCCAAGCAACTGTGGGGCAGAATGTTTGTTCACGGGTTAATTCCTGACCTTGTTACATACGGCACTTTGATTGAGGGGTACTGCAAGGAAGGGAATGTGGAGCTTGCCGTTCGAGTTTATGAGGGAATGATAAAGGTTGAAGAAAAACCAAATCTCGTTATATACAATTCTGTTATAAATGGTTTATGCAAGGAGGCAGCGGTAGATGTTGCAAAACTTTTGAAAGATGTTTTACAGAGAGAGGGTTTACCTGATGCTATTACCTTTAATACTCTGATAAATGGCTATTTCCTCAGTGGGAAGATTGATGATGCATTTGAAATGCTTTCTGAAATGAGAAAGCTGGAGATTTTGGAGAACAAAGTCACTTACAACACCCTAATAAACTTCTTGTGCAAGTTCGGATGCTTTCAACAAGCAAAAGACCTTATGAAGATGATGGTTCTTCGTGGCATTGCTCCTGATTTCAGAACATACACAACTCTTGTTACCCATTTCAGTAAGAATTGCAGTCCAGATGAGGTGATTGAGTTGCATGATGAAATGGTACTTAAAGGAGTAATCCCTGATAGGCAAACGTATAATGCCATTGTTGGCCCTCTCGTTCAAGAAGACAATGCAGACGACTTGAGTTTAGCATGGCAATGTGAGGGTCAAAAACACAAGCTTTAGTACTTCTGTTGTTAGCCTGTGTTTTCTTCCTCAGAGTTGAAAAGCCTGTACTCATCCCCCATCAGTTTGTACAAGCTTTAGGACTTCTACGGTTTAGTGAAGAATATGCTGATCTGCCAATGCAACGGGTGGAGGAATGGTGAATACACCCTTCGATACTTGTGCTTGAATCCCGTTACAATCATGTTACAATTGGATGTGGGGTAACTGAGAGTGGAATGTGCCGATCTTTCCGAAAGGGATAGGCTGACCAACATATCTGTTCGTCCCATTATATCATTCTTGATGTAGTGAAGTTTCTCAGAGGCAACCTCAAGGACTGCACAAAACGTGGAGCTGCTGGAGAGATGGAACCTGTCTACCGAGATGCTTGAGGCTGCGTGCTGAATTTACTCTACTGTGCTATTTGTGTACTGGTGTTAAATGTGTGCTGCTGTGCTATTTGTTGACTTTGAATATTATTTCTGTGGTGACTAGGTGTAGTTTGCTCTTGTGTAACTCCTGTGTTGGAATTATGTGCTGACGTGTTGTTTATTGGTGACCTCCTTGGGAGGTTCTGTTCTTGTAATCCATGTATTACAAAATCTGGCTGTTGCCCGTTATATAGCCATTTGGGAATATACTAACATTTACCCCCCAAAAAAAGTTTCTCAAAAGTCGCCCCAATGGAGTTCCAAATTATCCGAGCTCTCAGTACTTTGGTGTTTTTTCTGAAAAAAATAGATTTTTTTCGAGTGAAGTGCTGAAGCCAAACCAAAAACCGCGTGAAGTATGGAATCTACCTCAGTATCTTCAACATGACGACAAGCACAAATCTGTCTGTAATCACCGAGGTTGACATGTTTTGTCAGAATAGATAGACTACGACAATGATATGTTGCCAGCGGCCTAGCACACCTCTGTGATGCTCAAATTTTTGGTCGTATTTTCCTTTCGTTTCTTACTTAATGTTGACGTACAATTTTCTCAATCATTAACTAACCCAAATGCGTGTGAGCCTCTACAACGACCACAAAAATGTAACAATCCATTACTTTTAGAGTATTTACAGCTGCTTCTTCAAATTTTGATATCTATTTTAACAAAAAAAACACATTTTTTTTATTCTAAGTAAACATTTTTTAAAACATTTATAGCTGCTTCTCTATTTTATTTAAATATTATTTTTTAAATATTTCTTTATTTTTTTCTAACATTTATATTTTTAAATATTCTTTTTATCTTAACAGTCATATTTTTAAATTTTTATCTTTATCTAAAAAGGTCGAATTTTTTAAATTTTGTTTTTTCTTAAAGGTCGTTTAAATATATTATTTTAACGATCATATTTTTAAATATTTATCTTATTTCAACTGTCCTATTTTTAAAATATTCAATAAAAATAAGTGCACAGAAAAGTCCGAATACTTCGAATACAAAAGCAAATCACGTGAGACGAGGGAGAGCTTGAAAGCTGGGGGTAAGGAAAGAAAAATAAAAAATATATTATTATTTTAAGATAATAAAAAAAGGTAATTTTTTAAAAATAGATACCGACGGTTCACATGTTAAACTTTTTTACTAAAATTTATCCAAATAGAAAGAATATTTACTTTTTGATTAAATTGGTTCTCTACTCGAGAACGTTACGATAGATTGCTAACACCGTCTTAGAGTTAGAGATAAAATAGAGTGAAAACCGAATGACCGAACTGAGTTTGGCTCAGAAAGGATCCCAGTCGCAGCGTCGCATATTCCTTTCAGGATAGGGAACCTCTCAGGCACCAGAGACCCCGTTGCCCCACTCGGATGATGCCACGCAAGGGATGACCCCACCGTGAATCAAATTGCTCCCCAAGCGATCTCCAACGGTCAAAATCCTTATCCCAAAACCTCATCCACTCTCTCCCTCTCCCTCCACCCATTCCCACTCATTTCCTCCATAACAGAAAGAACATCTCAAACGCATGGTCTTAAGACTTCAAAAAAGCAAATCCACATAGCACAACCTCTTATCTGCTCCTGACCTTTTCTCTTCGTTCCCCATAGGTAGTTTCTCTCAGAGCCCAAAAACCCCTCAAAAACCATGTCTTGCTCGAATCTGACAATGTGGGTGTCATCAAAATCTTCCCTTTCTGATGCTTCTTCGCTCTCTTTCCGCTCCTTTCTCAACCCTTTTCAGCTTCCTTCCCAAAACTCACCCTCTTGCAACCCCTCTCGATCGGTAACCCCAATCCACTGTGGTCTTCGTGAGCTCCGAGTCCGTATTGATTCTGTAAAGAACACCCAGAAGATCACTGAGGCTATGAAGCTTGTTGCCGCAGCTAAAGTTAGAAGAGCGCAAGAAGCCGTTGTTAATGGCAGACCCTTCTCAGAAACTCTGGTAGAAGTTCTTTACAACATTAATGAGCAGCTCCAAACTGAAGACATAGATGCCCCTCTTACCAACGTTAGGCCAGTCAAGAAGGTTGCCTTGGTTGTTGTCACCGGCGACAGGGGTCTTTGTGGCGGTTTCAACAGTAACATTATTAAGAAAGCCGAAGCCAGGATTGCTGAACTGAAGGGTCTTGGTCTTGAATATACTGTTGTTAGTGTTGGTAAAAAGGGTAACTCGTACTTCCTTCGGAGGCCTTATATTCCGGTTGATAAGTTCATTGAGGGTAAGCAACTCCCTACTGCTAAAGAAGCTCAGGCCATTGCTGATGATGTTTTCTCACTCTTTGTTAGTGAAGAAGTGGACAAGGTGGAGCTTTTGTATACTAAGTTCGTGTCGTTAGTTAAGGCAAGTCCAGTTATTCATACCTTGCTCCCACTCTCGCCCAAGGGAGAGATTTGTGATTTGAATGGAAATTGTGTGGATGCTGCTGAGGATGAACTTTTCAGGCTTACAACCAAGGAAGGGAAACTGACGGTGGAGAGAGATGTTGTAAGGACTCAGACGGTGGATTTCTCTCCAATTTTGCAGTTCGAGCAGGACCCTGTCCAGATTCTTGATGCTTTGCTGCCTCTCTACTTGAACAGCCAGATTTTGAGGGCATTACAGGAATCACTAGCCAGTGAGCTTGCTGCTAGAATGACTGCCATGAGCAGTGCGACTGATAATGCAGTTGAGTTGACGAAAAGCCTATCTATGATCTACAACAGGCAGCGCCAGGCAAAAATTACGGGTGAGATATTGGAGATTGTTGCTGGTGCCAACGCTTTAGTCTAGTGAACCAAGGCTCAAGTCCCCAACCGTTGTGCTTCTTTACGGTAATCTTATGAGTGTCTCATAATTCATCCAAATATGCTTGTTTAAGAACAGCAATGCAGAATTTACACCTTTCATTGCAATTCTCATGCGTATGAACTTTGTGCACAATCAGAACTACAATGTATTTTGGACCAGAGGAGCATTCCTTTTTTTTTACGTCATTTTTTTCCCTTATAAACATGTATTACTTGAAAATATCACCGTATGGTATCTGTGCAAAATATAAGCTCATCCTGTGTACAGCTTCGTTATTGCAGCTCTAGTCATTTCCATGGTCGCTTTGACACTAAAAGATACATATGTTCTTTAGTGTTTTGGGGAAAATATATATTTTGTTTTTGTTTGTGTAATTCACTCACTATATGGCTTTCATAATGTGAAATGGCTGCTGTGAGACATAGTGCCCAACGAGGCTGTACGCAGACTGAGCTTCAACGAATTACTTTTTGATAATCGAAGCGAACTTTAACTATACTCCTTGTAGTTTTGGAGTTAACTGAGGATACGCTTTCTAAATATTCGACCATGAGTTTAGCAATCAGGGAATGCAGTCTTGCAATCTCGTGGTATTTCAGGCCACAACTCTGTCCAAAGAATCGAAGGGGAAAGTACCCAATTTTTTTTTTTCTAAGTCACGTTCCTATTAAGAAACCGAAGGAGAGCAGGCCAAAGTTTACAAACTACACAGATACAGACTATACAAAACAAACACAGCTACTTATCACAGCAGATAATCGACTCAGGGATGCGATCTAAGGGGATGGGGCCCAAAATGGGAGAAGAAACTGCCCATTGCCAAAAGATGCGACATCTTTTAGAATGAAGAATGTGAAAAATGTTCAAGTAGTTTATTCAATAGAGAAGTCGATGATTTATACACAGCTGAGTCTTATAACAGCTTCTCTAACAAATAACCAATTAACAGTATATAACAAACTGAGCTAACTTATAACTAATCTATAGTTATTGTAAAAGCCCCCCTCAAGCTGGACTGTGTATATTGAGCAGTCCAAGCTTGGCTACCAAAATAGAAAACTTATCGACAGACAAAGGTTTGGTAAGTATATCTGCCAGCTGATGATCAGTAGAGATATGAAAGGTCTTAATGAGCTTGTGCTGCACCATGTCTCGTACCAAGTGACAATCAATGTCAATATGCTTAGTTCTCTCATGAAAGACCGGGTTAGAGGCTATATGAAGGGCAGCTTTACTGTCACAATATAATGAAGCCGATTGAGAATGATCAATTAAAAAATCGTGTAATAGATGAAGCAACCATTTAAGCTCACAACAAACAGCAGCCATAGACCTATATTCAGCCTCAGCAGAAGATCTACTAATTGTCACTTGTTTCTTGGACTTCCAAGAAATCAATGAATCACCGAGGAACACAAAAAAACCTGTCACAGATCTTCTTGTATCGGGGCATGCAGCCCAATCAGAGTCACAAAAAGCCTTAAGCTGGAGAGAAGAAGAACTGGACAGAAAAATTCCTTGACCAAGACTGCCTTTAACATATTTTAAAACCCGAATGGCAGCTTCATGATGAGAGGTACGAGGTTGAGATAAAAATTGACTCAAACGATTGACAGCAAAACAGATATCTGGACGTGTGATTGTTAAATACAACAATCTGCCCACTAATCTGCGATAAGAGCTAGAATCAGCAAGAACTTCTCCATCAAAGCCATTTAAATGCAAATTGCAGTCCATGGGTGAGGTAGCTGGTTTGGCAGCCAATAAACCAGCATCAGAAATTAACTCCATAGCATACTTCCGTTGGCAAAAGGAGATTCCAGAAGCAGACCTAGCAACTTCTAAGCCAAGGAAGAACTTCAGATCACCTAAATCCTTAAGTTTGAAACATGAATCCAGCCATGACTTCATCTCAGCAACAGAGGAATTAGAAGTACTTACAATAATGATATCATCCACATACACTAAAAGAGCAAGAAAATCAGAACCATTAACCTTGGTAAACAATGAATAATCAGCTTTAGACTGCTGAAAACCATATTGAATCAAGGTAGAAGAGAATTTGTGGAACCATTGCCGGCTGGCTTGTTTAAGGCCATAGAGAGATTTTTGTAATTTGCAAACCCGAGTGTCATTAGGAGTGGAGAAGCCAAGAGGAAGCTGCATGTAGACCTCTTCTTCTAACTCACCATGGAGAAAAGCATTATTTACATCTAACTGATGTAAATTCCAGCAATTGATAGCAGCCAAAGCAAGTAAACACCTTACAGTTGTTAGCTTAGCTATCGGGGAAAAAGTATCAAAAAAATCCACACCCTCTTGCTGAGTATATCCCTTAGCCACAAGTCTAGCCTTATGTCTTTCAAGACTACCATCAGCCCGAAATTTACACTTGAAAACCCACTTACAACCAATAGCTGTTTTGTTGGGAGGTAATGTAGTCAAAACCCAAGTTTTATTAGTTTCAAGGGCAGAAATCTTAGCCTTCATGGCATCGCGCCACTCAGGAAATTTGACAGCTTCATGGTAATATTTAGGTTCAATGTGACTGGAAATAACAAGGGAAAAAGCACGGTGTGAAGATGAAATTGGAGTAAGACAAATAAGAGGAAAGAGGATACAAAATAGAACCATTATTCAAAGTAGGAGAGGTGTTGCAATTAAAATTGTCAGCCAAATTACAATGATAATCCTGCAGGTAGGCAGGCTTTCTCTTGATTCTAGAAGACCTGCGAGCATGAATAGAATCAGGCAATACATTTGAAATGGATAAAGGCAAGGAATCATGAGACACTGAGGAAGGTACAGAAGGTGATGGTGAGGATGGAGAAGATATGAAATCTGTAGAGGAGATAGAATTAAGTGGAAGTGCAGTAGATACAAGAGGAGATGAAGAAGGAATAGCAGAGGATGAATTCATGGGATTTGGAGAAGAAGTATCAGGAAGAGAATGAGAATATGCAGGTAAAACAAGATCTGTGATATGAAGAGATGAGGAATCGAAATTTGGCAAGTCAGAAGATGGTTTTAAAAAAGGAAACTCTGTTTCATGAAAAAGAACATGTCGAGAGATGATGATTTTGTTAGTAGAAGGATCCAATAGTTTGTATCCTTTAATGCCAGTGAGATATCCTAGGAAAACACAAGGAATTGACCTAGGTGAGAACTTATGTCGTGTATGAAGATGAGTTGAAACATAAGCCAAACAACCAAAAACTTTCATATGTTTATAATCTGGTGGTTTCTTGAATAACATCTCAAAAGGAGAGAGATTATGAAGTAAAGGAGTAGGTGTTCTGTTTATAAACCTAGGTGAGAACTTATGTCGTGTATGAAGATGAGTTGAAACATAAGCCAAACAACCAAAAACTTTCATATGTTTATAATCTGGTGGTTTCTTGAATAACATCTCAAAAGGAGAGAGATTATGAAGTAAAGGAGTAGGTGTTCTGTTTATAATGTGTATAGCAGTAATAACACAATCACTCCAAAAATGGAGAGGCAAATGGGCTTGGAACCTAAGAGATCTAGCAACATTCAAAATGTGTTGATGCTTCCTTTCAACAATGGAATTTTGTCGAGGAGTATAAGCACAACTCTTTTGGTGTAAAATACCATGTAATTGATAAAATTCAATCATGTCAAACTCCATACCATTATCTGATCTAAGAGTTTTAACAGTGATATTAAAATGATTTTTAACAAAAAAACAGAATGCTTGAAGATACCTACGAGTTTCAGATTTGGCTTTTAGCAAATAAATCCATGTGCACTTTGTGTAATCATCTACTATGGTTAAGAAATATTTAAAACCATCATATGAATTGACAGAAAACGGTCCCCATATATCACAGTGAATAAGATGAAATGGATGGTCAGATTGAGTTGCACTATGTGAAAAAGGTAGACGTTTTTGTTTGCTGAGATGACAAATGGAACATGGTAAATGAGATATATCAGAAGAAAAGTCAGAACTAGGTAACAAATGTTTTATTAATTGCAGCCGAGAATCAGATAGATGCCCCATTCTACAATGCCAAAGAAAATTGGAATGTGGTAAAGTAAAATTGCAAACAACAGGAGAGGGAGAATCAAGAGAAGCATCTGTCTTCTGCAGTAAGTGATATAGGCCATGGATGAGCTTAGCAACTCCAATCGTCCTCCATGATATAAGGTCCTGAATGTAGCAACATTGATTGAGAAAAAGAAGACAACAAGAACATTCAGAAGTTAGTTTACTTGCTGAAATTAAATTGACTGAAAAATTTGGAATGGACAAAACATGTTTGAGAATAAGATCAGCACTAAAATGGACTGTGCCGAGATGAGTGGCTATAACAGATTGATGATTGGGTAAATTGACCTTAATATGAACTTTAGCAGTAATAGTGGTAAGAAGGCTTAGAGATCCAACCATATGGTCGGTAGCCCCTGTATCAAGAATCCATGAATGATATGATTCTTGATGCAGAGATGAAAAAGAAGTACCTGAAAAATGAGGCATGAGAGATGCATCTGTTTTTGAAGAAACAGAAGCATGATTGACTGAAGGAGATGAAGAATTTGAAGAAATCAAATTCTGATTTTGAAGAGATGTAATGAGGCTTTGACATTGCTCTTGTATAAGAGATAAACCAGGAGTTTGACTTAATTCTTGAGTAACATCAACAGCATTGACAGAAGTGGATCGTCCTTTAGTAAACTTAAAGTCAGGTGGAAATCCATGAAGTCGGTAACATTTATCCACAGTGTGACCAATCTTCTTGCAGTGAGTACATACAGGTTTATGAATAGGTTTGTTACCACCTAGAGCTCGTGGATTCTCTGACTTGAGTATCATAGCAGCAGGTTCTGCTATTAGGCTAGGATTAACGCCAAGTTGTGCTTCTTCTTGAATAACCAGAGAGAAGACTTTGTTGACAGTAGGTAGCGGATCAGAAAGAAGAATCTGACCCCGAATGTGTGTAAACCTTTCACTCAGCCCCATTAAAAATTGTAAAACAAACTCTCTTTCCTGTCCAGCGATGATTGATCTGGTTGCTCTACATTCAGAGCCGCAAGTACATGCATCAAGAGGGGATAAGGATTGTAATTCATCCCAGAGTGATTTGAGCTTTGTGAAATAGGTTCTGACTGATGTAGATTCTTGAGAAAGAGTGGCAAAGCTCTTTCTGATATGAAAGATTCGTGGTCCATTGGACTGTGTGAATCTTTCATGAATCTCGTTCCAAATATGCTGTGCAGAATCGACGTACATAATTGAGGATGCAATCTCTTTGGAAACAGAGTTAAGGAGCCAGGATGTGACCATCATATTACATCTGGTCCAAGCATAGAACGATGAATGTTCTTGACTTGGTTTGCTGATGCTTCCATCAACAAAGCCGATCTTGTTTTTGATAGTAAGTGTCATGGTCATGGATCTGTTCCATGATGAAAAATTATGTGCACCAAGGAGTGATTGAGAGACTAAAACAACACCGGGATTCTCTGCATGATGGAGATATAAAGGATTGGATGATGGTTCTTCCATGTGAATGAAAGAAAAATCAGTAGAATTTGTATGAACAGGTTTTGAAGTAAAGATCGGACAATGAGGTTGAGAAGTCAAAGGTGGAGGTGGAGGGTGATCATCGTCTGGACTTTGAGAAGGAGAAGTCATATTTTGTTTATAAGCTCAAAGAAGCAGAAAATGGAGTGCGGAAGCTTTTCACATCCTCTGATACCATTTTAGAATGAAGAATGTGAAAAATGTTGAAGTAGTTTATTCAATAGAGAAGTCGATGATTTATACACAGCTGAGTCTTATAACAGCTTCTCTAACAAATAACCAATTAACAGTATATAACAAACTGAGCTAACTTATAACTAATCTATAGTTATTGTAAAAACATCCGGTTAGCAGACCGCGGAATCCATTGAATCTTCCAAAAAACATGTTGTTGTAGAGCAGCTTTGATGAACTCCACCTGGTCAGCTAAATGCCACAAGGGAGTCGTAGAAAAACCATTAACTTCATTGCACAGCAGACAAGAATCACATTAAAAAGTAACCTTAGTCCAACCTTTATTCAAGGCCTATTCCATCGCAGTTTTCACTGCAATTGCTTCACCAAGCAAAAAGTCCATAGTATATATGCGTTCCATGTAAACATAACAGAGGGAACTTTTGTAGTCTCTGCAAGACATTGCCATACCGGACCCATTCGCACACACTGCAACATCAGTATTTACTTTGAACCAACCCAGATTTGGAGGCTTCCAAATTTGATTATGAGTACGTTTCAGATCACACCAAGCTAACAAAGGCTCTTCTACCCGAATTTTAACTGAATCAATAAGTTGCTGAATAACCACCACTTCATGACAATGAACCGCACCATTACGAGCCTGCCAAAGGGTATAAAAAACAATGGCTGCATTGATAATACAACGTTTATAATCTGCATCCCTTAATGACACTCGCCTCATATCTAAGACAAGAAATGTACTGCAATCTGCCATAGAACGGAGTGGAAGGCGAGTAAGGTCTAAGGGTCATTGAGATTGACGACAAAGTCGAGCCACATAATAGAAAATAAAAAGGTGAAGTGGTGTTTCAACCCCTCCCCACATAAAGGACAAGATGTCCATTGCAGAGAATGTAAGGAATCAAGATGATTATACATACCCCTGATAGGGAGAGCAGCATAAGCTATTTTCCACAACAGCATTTTCAGACGATCTTGAAGTTCAAGCTTCCAAATATTTATCCAGAGGGGGTCAGCTGCTTGTAATTGTGGGGGAACCACATATTTGACTGTAAATTCCCCCACGTGGTTCAGCCGCCCATATAATCTGATCACTTTGGTCAGGATGAGGGCTTGGAGAATAAATTTAGCAGATTCTTCAGTGAACAAAACTTGTATCAAATTAGAATTCCAAAGACCACTATTATGATCAACTAAGTCAGCAACCTTTTGCAGGGAAGGATCATCAATGCGCTAAGTAGGCTTCTTTTGAGGATGCCATGGATCATGTCGTAGATCTATTTGAGCACCACAACGCGGGATAAAACACCAACCATTTGCAATAATCTCTTGGACCTTGAGAAGGCCTTTCCACACCCAGGAAGAAATAAAGCGTGGAGCCACTGATAAAAAATTAAGAGTTAGCAAAATATTTAGCTTGAAGAATCAAGGCCCAAAGACTATGATGCTGAGTGAAAATTCTCCAAGCTAATTTAGCAAGCAAAGCTAAATTAAATCTGAGGCCCCCATTAGCCTTGGGAAGACAAATTAAATCACAAGTTTTAAGAGTGAAATTGCGGGATTTATTGGGAGGAAAACCCCAACAAAAATCCTTAAGAATACGATCTAGATCCTCGCCACCATCTTTGGGTAACAAGCAAGTAGTCATGCTATACTGAGGCAGTGCAGTGGCCACGGTCTTGATTAAAGTAGTGTGACCCGCTTGAGAAAGTGTGTTAACTTTTCAGCCCGTTACTTTCGTCAAAACCTTAGTCTTGATATCCTCAAATTACCTTTTTTGATCTACCACTAAAAAGTGGAAGCCGGAGATATTTACTAGAAGGGTCCATAACTTTAAGATGAAAAATATTTCTAAGAGAAGCAACCACTTCTGGATGCATGTTCTTGCTGCAAAATATGGCTGACTTAAAATAATTCACAAGTTGGCCAGACCAGTGTAAATACCGATCAATAAGAGCATTAATTTCCATGGCTTCCCTTCCATTAGCACGGCAAAAAATAATTAGGTCGTCAGCAAACATGAGATGGCTAATGGAAGGGGCAGATCTCACCACTTTAGTCCCATGAATTACACTCAATTGTTCTTCCCTACCAATAAGACAAAGTGAGTACTTCAGCAGCTAATATGAATAAAAATGGGGATTGATACCCTTGTCTCAAACCTCATTGAGACAAGGGGATCAATCCACGTTGAGGTTTAATAAGTCCAAAAGGCCGCCCATTAAGTAATAATGAAAATTTCACAGTGAAGATACATTTAGCAATCATTCGGATCCAGTGAGGGGCAAACCCAAAACATTTTAAAAATTGGAGAAATTTCCACTCAAGCCTATGTAGGCTTTCTCCATATCTAATTTAATTGCAGCTAAGCCTTTACGACCTCGCTTCAATTTCATAGAATGAAAAAGTTCGTGGGCAATAACCGAATTGTCTTGTATTGATCTGTCAGAAACAAAATTCGTTTGAGGAGTAGAAATTAATTTCGGCATGACCAATTTCAATCTGTTGGTCAAAATTTTAAAAATTATTTTGTAAGCAACATTGCACAGCCCAATTGGCAGAAAATGACCCACCAAAGATGGGCCGGAGATCTTCTTTGGAATTACTACAATTACAGTTTGATTAAGTTGAGTTGCTAAAGCCCCATAAGTGAATTTTTTTGAACCATAGCAATTACCTCCACTTTAATTGAGGGCCAATAATGTCGATAAAAGTGGGCAGTCATCTCATCTGGGCCAAAGGCTTTGTGAGCGCTAATGTTACAGACAACTGCTCGAATTTCTGCCTCAGTAGGGATGATACAAAGCATGGAATTCTCCTCAGTGGTGATGATGGGGGGAATAAGTTCCTCAATACCCGTGGCAATCTCTGAATCCGAAGATTTATAGATGTCCCCAAAATGTTGCAGAAATAAATCACCAATAGACTTACGACCTTGCAGCTAGCGCCCAGATGAAGTTTGAATTGCAGCAATATGATTCTCTCGCCTCCGAATTATAGTAGACAAATGGAAATGCTTTGTGTTTAGGTCCTTTGTTGTAAGCCAAGTATTGTGGGACTTGTGGCGCCATAATAACTCCTCCTGATGGAGCTCCTTTTGAAGGTGAGAACGCAGGGCATATTCAGCTTCATATTGGGATTCGAATGGCGGGAGATTTTGGACTGCCTCAAATTAACTCCGGATATGATGAATCTTAGTCTGTATGTGGACAAAATGCTCATAATTCCAAACACGCAGGGCTGCTTTAGTGGCTGCAATTTTCCTGAGAAGTCAATGGGCAAGGGAACCAGACTGAGGTTGATTCCATGCATGTTGAATTACAGCCCAACTAGAATCATCACGTGACCAGAAACTTCCAAATCTGAATGGTTTGAGACTACCATAGGAGCTCCTGAATGTATTCAAGAGAAGTGGAGCATGATCAGAAGCTTCTCGAGTAAGGTGGTGGAGAACTGCATGAGGAAAGAGGAGAGACCAAGAGCCATTAGCAACACCACGGTCTAATCGTTCTCGAATTTGATGATAATCTTTCTTGCCATTACACCAAGTATGTGGATTCCTAATGAAGCTAATATCAACAAGATCCCAATTGAGCAGAGTCCATCCCGAGAGGAGCTAGTGAAAGGACGACCTCCAGATTTTTCAAAGCTCTGGAAGATCGCGTTAAAATCACCGAGAATAAGCCATGACCCAAAGATAGTGTAACACCCACTCTCTATTTTCACATGGTTGTCATATATATATAATTTGTATGATATACTAATGCAATTGAAGTTTTCTAGTATAAATTGAGAATACAATATTTTCATATACTTGCTTGCATATTTTTTATTCTCCTAATTGGTGATTGCATTTGTTTTTCTTATTGAGCTTGATGATTGTTATTACTTCATTACGATTAACATTTAATTGTTCTTTTTAGCGTATAGCTGATTACCAATGTATATTATGCCCTTAAATATTTTGCTTTCAACCTTATAATTATATTAATTTATATCCCTTATCTTGCAGTAGAAGATTTAATTCTATTAAAAGTTTTTACAGTGTCATCTTCCTACTTGTATGATATTTATGCATGTTCCATGACTTGACCTTTGTTTTGTCTTTTGTACATGCATTTTACGTTAGAATTTGGAGACCAATTGACAAGGGCAATCTTGGGCATTTTCTAGAAAAATGAAGGGTAAAAGAGTCCAAATATAAAAATTGGGCTGGTTGGACTCCATGGGACGACCGAGAACAGAACCCCTGGGTGTGTTGAGACCTAGATCCCGGGTGAATTTAGCCCTGGATACCCGGATGCCTAGGAACAGGTCGAGCTACCCAGCTAAATTGCCCTGGATGTCTGGAGATTAGGAAGACCTGGGGTAAGTGAGTATTAAGCCCGAGGTCATTAAGTTTTGAGGCCGTGGTAATGGAGTATTAAATGATCGGAGGAAAGGTCTCGGGGGCATTGGGTATTGAATGACCAAGGTAAATGAACGGTGAGGTTGGGGTCACCGTGTAGAAACACCTGGGGCTTGTTTGGGAACCGATTGAGGTTCTGGTTTTTGCGGTTTAAAACAGAATCAGAACTCCATAACCATAACTGAAATCAATCTTGTGTTTGGACGAGCTGTTTCAATCCTCCGCTATTAGTTTTTGGTGGACCCGTCTTCTGTTTAGTTGGACGACGTGTTTGGAGGAGGTACTTTTAGCTGACAAGATGTGATGCGTTGATGGTGCAATTTTCGCAGGAGACGTCAGGAAGGGGCACCTGCATATAAAGGCGCGCACCTGCAATAAAAATGCTAAATGTGCGCACCTGCAATATGCGTGCTCTTTGCCTTGCCCCGGTGGTGGGCCATTTGCCTCTACAACTGTCCATCGCTAGAGGCACGGAAAACAAGCTTGATGACTCGACTACCAGCTTCTCACGAAAAATAAAATGGCAGCACGTCATATTTGCGTATGAGACTTGAGGAGAGAGAGAGAGAGCAAAAAGATGGAATAAAGGAGTACAGCAAGCGCAATTATTTGTTTTATATTTTGCTTAAGCCACTTAAAACTGAAATCGTTGCTGCTGGAAAAGCCTTGTCGCACGTGAATTAACGCGATGGCAAGAGAAACGTTCTCCTGATGAGGGGCAACGTAACTGTTGTCACTTCCTATTAAGGGTGAGAAGGTCGTTTATATATACTATTTGTTTAATTAATTCTCCGTTTTGCCTTAGAACGTATCAAAATATTTTGTCGCCTTCAAGTAAAGAATAATTTTCCCAAGTTAGATGGCAAGTAATATTGTATCAAAATATATGCTAGTCGTAAACATCCAGGCTTCATATGGGTCACCAAAAACAGAATTTTTTCACTTACATGTCTCTACCATCTACCAGGCATACAATCCCCTAATCTGTTTTTATAAAAAAAAAACTTAATTAAATGATGCCTTATTTGGCCATTAACGCCCCAAGTAGGACCAAGATTACAGCTAGGAGCACCAGGACAGTGATTTTCCCCTCTCCAGCTCTGCTAGTACCGACGTGGTTGCCAATGACTGGCACACCACCTCCTTCTGTTGTGCGCATCTGCAGAATGCCTTCATTTACTTCATCAACCCAGTAGAAACACCCTGGGTGCTCCTGAGACATAACACAAAACAGCACTAAAAGACACATGGAACATAGACACCGAAACACACACGTAGCACTAAGGAAGCATATATTTTACTGCACTAAAAAGCAGCACTAAATAGTCATGGAACATAGACACCGAGACACATACACACATAGCACTAATGTTTCATAGCATAATCATTACTCGACCCAATGGGCAGCGATAAAACCATCGCCCGAAGTTCTTCTTCGTCCTCGCTTGAAGCATTCGCATCCGTCCTCCACCACATGTGCACCATGGTGTCCCATGCATCTAATACAACCAACACATGTTGTTAATAAGCATATATGATATGAAAAATGTGATTTCAAACAACACCACGATAGATAGCTACACTATAATTCGTAATCCACATAGATGCTGGTCTCCCACTGTTGATAGTTGCACTTCAAGGAAATGGTTATGCACTTCAACGTGGGGGTTTTCTGTAACGAGAGGAGAGGATGCAGTGAATTTATATAGGGGGTGATTGTTGGGCGGGTAATGAAGAGGTGTTGCATTTTAAAGACGTAGCACCACAACAGGTGGCATTGGTAGATAACCATTTCTCATATTATGACTTGTTTAGTTGGATTTTAATGATAACCATATTTTTCATATTATGACAAATGCAGATGAAGTTTGTATTTACGGTGTCAGCTGACCGCCACAAAATTTACAACAATTTTTTTACGCAAAAGGTGTCATCGTAATTGGTTGGTACTTTATGATGTATCCAAAAAGGCTGCTATCAAAGATTTGAGCATTTACGAGAAACTGCTAATTAATGTGAAATAGGTGATGGTATTTATTAATGGAGACCAAAGAAGGATTCTATGCGTAAAGAAATAATTAATTTTTACCCCGCTGCAGCCCCACAACGTAACATGTTGCGATATGTGGGTGTAGTGCTACACTAATGGAAAAGTACTTCTCTATTTACCATTATTTGAGCTGTTGCGATATGTGGGTGTAGTTCTACACTAATTGGAAAGTACTTCTCTATTTACCATTATTTGAGCTTCACTTGGCACTTGCACAATGCCCAATTATGTTGTAATACTCACCAACGTCATGTTTCTTAATTTATGGGAAAAAGTTTGGGTCCGTGATATTTGATTTTATTAGGATTTTTATTCCCCGAAGAAGTTCAAAGATGTAATCTGATATATCTTTTTGTACATGCAGCCATGAATTGAATGTGTCATAATCTGACCTATATATAGCTAATTTGAAAGATAAAAGTGGATGATGGAGAATGTTTACCGCTCCTGTTAGAATATTATAACTGCAATATTACACCATCTAAAACATTGCAATGCAAAATGACAACGCATTTCGTGACGTAAAACTACGTGGAGTGGAAAATGCGAAGTAAAATAAACGAAGTAAGACAGTACAGGAAACATAAACACAAAGTACCCGATGTACAACATACGACAAAAGTACCCAACAACATAAACAATACGACAAGTCCAACAACAACGTACACAGAAACATAAACATAGTAACGGATCTGCAATACACCACAAAGTACTCGAAACATAAACTACACGTCCACTAGCGAAGTAAAAAGAAAATTTAGGCAGATGTCGCATTCACTTCACCCGACTGTGGAACCACCGATCCGACGAACAAGTGAAACTGAATAAGGGACACGGAGACGCAGAACACCGAAGCCGAGATAACATACTGGGTACACAACTAGTCAAACAGATAAATGAGAAAATGATCATACACATGATTCAAAATAAGTGACAAAATTGGTGTCTTGCATGGAGCGTAAGGGTAAGATAACCTGTAGTTGAGAGTATTCAGAGGGAATAGAACCACGCCTTTCGTTGGGAGTCAGTCATGACTAGAAAAGCCTTTTGTGCAAACTCGGTCTGCAGCTCTTTGCACCCCTTTAAGAACTGTGTTTCTTCATCTTCTCCCAGCAATGCCTGTGCGATGAGGAGGCACTTTGAGTAGGGGTCATCACCCAAAACATTTACATTGCCACTGTAACCCCCAACTGAAGGCACACTCGGAATGGGGGCATTTGAAGTAGAACACCTTAAGCTGAAAGCACTCTGCTTGAAGGTAATGTATTGTTCCAGGATATCGTTCCGCCGCTCTGATATGCCAACCCACTTGAGAAACGCACTGTCCTTGATGTCTTGTTGCCCCTTCCCCTTCGATCGCTTCTGTCTTAGTTGGACAGATGACGTAGAATCGCTGCCCCTCTTACTTGACAATGTACGAGGAGGGGAGCTCGGCAATTGTGTTGGGGAATTAAGATCAGCATCAGATGCAGGGTCATGGGATTCATCGACTTCCAGCCCACACAATTTCTCATATAATGCACGTTCTTCATCAGTGTCAAGAGGAGATCTGGTACTTGCCTGATTGAGGTGACCAGTTGCCATTGACCTTGAGAAGAGCTCAGACATTAGCTCGTAGTTTGTAGGGCCCTTTTTCCTGAATGATTTTGCATTCTTGTGCGTCTGCAAGTGGAAATAGGGCAGGGATGATGCAAACAATTTTATGATATCGCATTATAAAAAATTACAAGGGATAATGGTCTTTACAGCCAAATAATACGTCCATTGGGCGGTCATTCTTGTGACCATGTTAGAGTCAACATCCTAACCGAACCCAGTTTTGTGATGCAGTAAATCATAGAAACACTTCCACTGTTTCTTCATCCGCCTCAGCTTCTCCTGAACCTGGTGCTTCGTCTTGTTCATGCCAGTTATCGTGTTTAGTTCGTCCCCACATGGCCGTATGTGGAGCGCAATTCTGAACGCGCCCGTCCACCATTGCTTCTTTTAGGAGATTAAGTAATGCAATCTCTTGCTCATTTGTCCAATCCTCTTCCTTCCCCATCTAATAGAAAGTGTATAATAGCGGTCAATTGCAATGATAGAAGATCGAGGACCTTCATGTGAAATTTGCTACCCTAGTTTAGATGGCTTAAAACAAAAATATTGGACTGAGCTGAAGGGAGATAAGCTCAAACACATATGGCTTGAGTACGGGTAAGTCATACTAGTCACATTAAGGCAATCGATGTATTTGGCAAAGTTGGTAATACCTATTGAATTTTAACTAACTCTTACGAAGGGGGGACAAAATCAGAAGCTGTAACATGTCCACGCAAATTGAAAGTATTTCGCAACAACAGAAGGTGCGTTCATAAATAATAAATGTAGTGTACATAGTCATTGTGAATAAACAATGTTACCTTTGCCCTCTTTATCTTTTGCTTACGAATCTTGGGCTCGGCGACGGGTATGGCCACACGTCGACGCAAGTTATAAGGTTGTATGAAATTAGGGAATGTGAGTACACACACGGTAATGACGGCAATTACATGACTACACATTAGCACAGAAATGACAACCAATCGTAGTAACAGAAAATGGAACGACCAAATTCAAAACTAAAGGCATTCATACTGAATGAGAGGTCGAACAAACAGTGGACGAACATATAGATGCATTCATATAAAATGAAGGAGAACCGCCCGCGTAGAAAAATTTTGCAACCTTCAGCTTCAACGTGGTGAGTTAATTCTCAGAGGCAATACAAGAAGCATCTAATAGGCAAAAGTCGAAACACAGATTTCGCACACAGATGACGGGTGTAACTAACCTTAGACCTGGAACGTGTAGTGGGAGCCGTTGTCGGGATGGAAGGTGAAGTGCGGACGCGACAACTCCGGGAATGTTGCAGACAAGGCTCCGGGGTAGTCGGCACCGGTGGAGAGGAAATGGGGGGAGTGGAGCTCCTAGACTTGGAGGAACATCTGCGAGTGGAGCGTTTGGGGATTGTTGCGATCTGCTTAGGCATATTGAAGAGAGTAGGCTGAGATCCGAGGTTCTTAAATGGAGGGGGCTTCAACTTCTGGAGTATATGGGTCCTCGGGTTGCTGCAAGGAGAGAGACGTGATGCATCGATCTCAACCGTCGAATGGTTCGGTCTAATTTGCAAATCTAGTCGGAGGTGACAAGGAGCTCAAAACAAGAGATTGAAAGACAAGAGTTTCTCGGGCCTTATTGAGTAATTGACCAGATTAAAGGAGCAAATAGTAGAATAAAATCTTCGATTCTCTGTGGCAGAGCAGTTTCGGCAACCCCCCAGAGATAATACTGTTCGAAAGGGGCAGGCTGTCAAAAGGTGGAGCACTGTGGGGAATCTGTACGGGGTGTTCCTACAGGTAAGCTTCTCAAGTTTAATGGCTGAAGGAAGGAAAAGTGATGTCGTTCTGGCATTGAATGGGCAGTTGGGGAAGAAGCTACTGCAATAAAACGGGCAGTTGGGGAAGAAGCTCTTGCAATAAATTATAAAAAGCATCGTCTTCTTCGGCCTGCTTTTTTTCCTCAGGGATAAGTCTGCATTTTTTCTTATCTTTCCCAAGGGGAAACTAAGGTTGGGGAGGGAAGGCCTCGTTATGGGAGTAAACAGTTTCGTTGGGAAGAAAGTGGTCGTTTCACATTTACATCATGATCTAGCCTGTCGTGTCTGCTGCAAAATATGCGTTAACTTTTTGAAAGATAATGGCGTTAACTTTTTGAAACATTATCACGTGAAGGAAAAGGGAGTCAAAACTCTACTCAGACACTTGAACCTTCCCAAACAACGACCGATAAAAGTGGATTCAACTTTTGTTTTAAACCGCAAAAACCAGAACCTCAATCGGTTCCCAAACAAGCCCCTGGGGTTACCGAGTAGGAAGTGTCAGGTGGTGAGACTCGGGCTGACCGAGGGCAGTACGCCCGGGAGTTGTGACACCCGAACACTACTCGAGAGGCCTGGATCCCGGGATGAACTAGGCTTGTATGCCCAGCTCACCACAGGCCCGTGCCTGTATGCCCGAGGACAGGTCTGGAAAGCCATGTATACTCGGCTAAACCCCCCTTGAACATGCATGTATGACCGAGCTTTCTGCGGAAATAACTGACTTACTTTCCACGTGTCTGAACCTTATGGTGAGCATTAAATGTATTCTTATCAGGTTTTATCTGGACTTCTAAATGGAGCTTAGTGATTGGCCCACCCAATTATTTACTCTTTAACAAAGATACGTGAGATATGGGGTAACCTTGGTGGCTTTTATGATTGGTTGTCAAGTGATTTGCTAATGATTCACCTAGCCTAGAGTAGGGAGTGTAGACTGGCCAGGGGGAACTCACTGTTAGCCGATTTCCTACTTCTGTGGTCGACTAAAAACATAAGATAGAGATATAAGGGAAAGTAACGTAAAGCACTTGGTGACCAAAGTAAGAGAAATAGAGAGTTTAGAGAATACCAGCACCTGAACGAAAGTGATAGGAATGAGAGACCCAAGGAAAAAGGGAAGAGACCGAGGCAGTACAAACACAACTAAGGTAAGGGGTTTTAGTTGCATGTTTGTGTTGATGAGATTACTTTGATAATGGTTAAATGCTCTAATGTCATGCATGTATGACTTGATTTGTGAAGTTGGAATGTGTTAAGGGTGATCTGGGTGTCTTTTGGTCTATGTCAGTAGAAGAAATAGTGAAAATGAGATTGTAAGGCCACGGGTTGGCCTTGGGTGAAGAATCTGTGCATGCATGACCCTTTTAAACATTTTTACTTCATTTTGTCATATTTAAACATGGACTTCTATTAATTTGGGTACTTGTGTGTTTGATGGTGTATAAATGGAAAGGATTTTGTGGATGAAATGACAGATCAAAGCCATAGAAAGTGAAGTCAATAGGGCTTGAGATGAGACGGTAAAACAACATGGTCATGCAAGTGTGGTTTGGATGGTTTTGAAGAAAGTTGTAATGTTGCATCAGATTTTTATTGTTGATTCATATTCTAGTGTGTGTTGTGACCATATTATTTCAACCATGATGATTTAAATCATTAGATCTCTTAGATTATTAATTATGAACATCACATGCCAAATAGAAATAATGCACTGCCCAAATTGTCCCCATGAAATACTTGGATTTTTGACCTGGAAATTAGTGGAAAGGTAGTATAGTAGTACAGTAGGTCCCATTAAAAATTGTAGGGCAATGGAGGTCAGGAAAGGTCTAAAATGCCTCTGGAGGTCTCTAAGGGTAGTTTCGGCATTTCACACTAAACGTTAGGGTAAAAAGGTCCGATATGATACAATAACTTTATGACTGTGTAGAGCATGAAAAATAGATGGGAAAGACCAAATTTGAGTCCAAACCGAATAGAAGTAGAGGCTCTTAATCACAAAGCTCGTTTAGCAGCCTAAATGGACTTTAGGCCCGTTAACCCTAAACAAGCCTATAATATTTTGAAACTTTAGGGATAGACTCGGTAGGGTCTAAGACACATATTTCCTGATTCTTTGTAAGTTTTGAGTTTGGTTACTTCTATGCTTGTGCATGTTTGATCTATGAGTTGAAAAATGTAAAGATGAAACTGATTGATGAAAGGGGGTCACAAAAGTGCCTTAAGGATGCTCAAGGTGAGCAAAACAAAAGGCCACAAATTGACAAAGGAAAGAAAATGCCCAAAAAGGGTACACATTGGTTCAATATGGAGTTATGAATAAATGATGAATCATGATTACGTGCTGCATAAATAAGCATCAATGGTTGCATTCATATCATGAATCAGTGAGTGGATCAAGACCGGGGAATGGAAACCGACTTTACCCGAGGTGTTTTCCATAAAATGGGTGACTGTATCATTCACTAAGGGGAGGGTGCAACCCACAACTATGAGAAAATGGTGGGCTCCTAACCTAATGGGGCAAAATGTCTAACCTAATTGGGCAAAGTGCCTACCTATGAAAGGGTCCTGGTGCAGTTGGCACGGGACATGTCCCGGAGGAGAGGAGGGATGGAACCCAACTCTGGGGGTAAACAAAGGAATGAATGGGAATTGAGTGCACAACATCATCTCATTTCATGTGCATCGATATATGTATTGATTATATGAAAGCACGCATACTCTATCACGTATCATATTGTCATATGTTATGTATTGATTATATGAAAGCACACATACTTTTCTTTCATGATTTTCATGTCCCCTCCCTGACCTTACGGAGTCCGTATGACTTACCCCGTCTTTTGTGTTGTTTGCTTGTACTCGAATTATTTTTAGGAGGTGAAACTGTGGCGAGGAGTAGGCTGGTTCCGTTTTCTTTTTAGTAGTAGTCCTTGAAAGGTCGGTTTTGTAACCATGGTTTTGGGTTTTATTAAGCTTAATTTGTATCGCACTCATTTTCTAAAAACGCTTTATTTCACTACATATAGCATTGCATCTTTGCAAAAACATGTACTAAATCTCTAACTATTTTTGTGACCCCCGTGGCTATCCTTCAAATTTGTAAGTCTTCCGCTAAGTAAATTCGGGGGCATTTAAGCGATCCTAGATTTTTATTGTGCGATAATCCTTGAATTTTGTGCATGCGATTACTATACGCGAGCTGATTGGGGTAAATATCAGCACGAGGTGTGACAGATAGAGCGACCAATATTATGTAATTCTTCCCAAAAAATTTCTTTCTTAGTCAAATCTGGAGGACAGTGGACAAAAGTCAATGACCATGGCTAATGAATGGGATCCGAATGAATGAGGATATGAATAAGATGACGATGAGATCAAAGCAGTTGAAAGTCCACACTAGGCCGCCAGGCAAAAATCATTCCACCACCAATCTGAACCGCTGAGGCTTCAATCGACAGAGGATATCCGAAATTATTAACAATACAAGAAGCATCTCTAATTTTGGTTTTTGCAATACACATGAAATCTGGATTCTTCTGCCTGATGGTTGCTCGTAGAGCTGGAATTGCCGGGGCACGAGCAAGGCCCCAACAATTCCAAAAGAGTTTGATCATGGTTGGGGGCACGGTAAGGCTTGCCTTCTCAGCCATAGAAGACTCATCAATAATCATAGGAGCTTTACGTCGAACAAATCGCCTGGGTGAAGACCATAAATGTTTCTAACGAGCAAGAGGAATGTGTTCTTCCATCTGTTCCTCATCGGTACCACTATCTTCCGAAGGACCAATAATGATTTGAAAAGGTTCCACCCCCACAACATTTTTTAGACGCTGGTTGTTGTGCATCATGGTCCTAAAAATTCAGCCGTCGTTTAACACCCAAACTAGAAGGGGGCAGCTCAAGAGAACGTAAGGTTCGTTCAGATTCAACTTAGGCCTTTTGATCATCCTTATCCCTCAATTCCTGAATAACAACCCCCTATTTGCAGCATGAGCTCGAAAGGGAGTAGTAGGCTCCCTAATAAATTGAAGCCCATGATTCAGATTCTTATTAAAACCCAAGAAGAATCTGAAGTGGCAAACGGTGTCAAAACAATCATAGTAAGGGAAGTGTCGTGCTGAGAAAGTCGTGGTGGACAAAACATTGGTAAAGTTAGAAGAATAAATTTCTTATTGGAAAACTCCTTTTCTAAGTCCATCAGAACCTCCACGTGGTAAATATCTGGATCATCTATTATCACATACGTCGGATCCTCCACTGAGGGAAGCCCACCAGAATTAAATATAGTGGTCCTACCTGCCTAACTAGAGCCTGAAATCTCACTGACATTTGAAAGCAGATTCAAGGACCATTGGTACGAACTACCAACTTGCTGAGAAGGACTACCATACGCCACCTGAGCAGAACAATGCTTAGAGAGGTGGGACGCAGAGGAATTACATTGCAAACAGGAAGGGTTGGCAGCCTCAACAAATGGAGAACCACCTGAACGTGTAGGTGAGGAATGAGGAGAACTAAAGGCATTTGAAGAGTCAGGAGAAGCTAAAAATCTTGTGCTTAGTAGTAGCTGCTTTTATGGCCTCACTAAAACCTAGAGGACCAACACTTCCACCAAATCAAAATTACAGAAATTGAGTATGACCAAGGCGGCCACAATTAGAACACAAATCAGCAATTTTTTCATATTTAATTTGAATCCATAGTTTATCATCAATGCCACGATCAAGATAATAGCCCGGGGTGAGGGGTTGAAAGAGGTTTAACATAACTTGACAACGAAGGAATGTTGCACCCCAAACATTCAGTTGAGAATGAAAATCAATATTCAGAACCTCGCCTGCTTTGCCTCCCGCTTCCACTGCAATGGCACGAGTCATTTTTCCCCAGAGGCAGCCCATGTATCTGAATCCAAACCGGGGCAGACGTAAATGAGATCTATTGGAGTGTGTTGCCAACATTTCAAGGCTTAAGTACCATCATAGCACCCTTTTATATTCCATGGACACTGATCCAGGATTTTATTGCGGAGGCTGGCAGTCAGGAAGGTAAAAATAAACGTATCATTTGGGCCTTCCTTGATCTCCAAGGATTGAATGAAGCTCCGAGATTTAAATATAGCGGCACGAACCCCCGTCTTGTTAATAAATTTGGAGGAAAAAAGTTTTCCCACCAAAATACGACTAGCAGCACACTGAGCATCTTCAAACTCTCGGCCCAACCAAGGGCTTAAGTTTTGGCAGTGATCTCCTCAAGCTTAGGAAGAAGATATTGTGTGTAGGGATGTGCACCAAAAATTTCGGATTTAGAAGGGACCAATTCGAATATAAAATTTTCGGATACCGAATTTTAACTCCGAATCCGATATCCGAAATGCACTAATATCCGGCTCAGTCGGTCAAAGCGGATTCAGATCGGATTCGAAGTTGCTCCATCGTCCCATACCGGAGCCACCCCAGGCGTTGCACACCTCTTTCCGTGCAAACAAGAGCTTAGACACCCACCCGTTCAAGTGCCGGCAGTAGGGAAAGCAATACTAGCAACGAAAACAAGGAAGAAGATCGATGGTTTCAGATCATATGGCAAGAAATCTTACCTGGACATGTGGAAGAATGCAGTGGATAGAGAGAGGAAGGAGATCGAGTTGACGTTCGGCGAGAACACCTCTGCATGCATGCACAGGAAGTCTGGAGGGTTAGGTTTTTTCGAAAATTAAGAGTATGCTTGTTTGCCAAAATTTTGGAGAATATTCCCGAAATTTTTGAAATCTTTAATTTATTTAGATTTATTAGAGTTTGTGAAAAGTAAAGTGTGTATGTGTAAAAGTTAATAATGTTGGAGTGTGTTTTTTTTGTTGAAAATTTTCATGTCCCGAATTGTCGGGGAAACAAACATCACCTAAAAGGGGGCTGAGGAGAATTGAAATCACGAATGGGGGTGGGGGGACTGAAATGCGAAGAAGGGGGCACGTATGAAACGAGCGTTTCATTAAACCATGTGAATCAGGTCGAATGAATCAGATGTCTTCCCGGATATCTGAATCCGACCCGATTCCTTGTTTTTCCTTATGTAGTATTCGAACCCGGATCCACCCCGATCGGGTCGGATCCGGGCCGGTGAGTCAGGTCAGGTGATTTTTGAACAACCCTTGTGGCATGGCTGCTGAGGAAACCAAAAGATAGAACAAGAAAGGCAGAGAGAAGGAAAGTTAAAAGAAAGGAGAGAGAGAGAGCCCACAAGAACGAGGCCAAAGGAGAGAGACGAATGAGAGAGGAGAAGAAATAAGGTCAAGAGACAAGACGAGAGAAAGCCAAAGCGAGTAGAGGAATAATGAGCCAGAGAGGGAGGACGGAGAGGACAGGGAAGAAGCTAAGTCACTACGTGACAGAGAGGAGATAAGACTCTAGAGAACACTACAGAGAAAGCGGAACGATGTTAAAAAGATTTCAAAACAAAAACTTGCGGAAAGTACCCAATTTAAAATTGCTTTTAAACGCTATGAACATAATGAGATTTAGCGTGTGCTTACCTGGGGGAACTTGTCACAAACGATCCTAGCGTTCAAACAGTTCCTAAAAAAAACAGTATTTCTTTCTTGGTTTGCCCGCTAAGCACGCATTAGTTTAGCCACATATCCTTTTGATTATGTACCTCCGGAAATATAAAATGGTGTTATGCGAGGCTTTCTGTCTCCTGGTCCAGTGTTTCTCTTTACCTCGCTCACTTTGTAGCTCTCTAAGATTGGGACCGTAAACAATTATGCAAAACCCAGGAATCTATGTATGGTCCATGTCAACTAAATCCACAGAAATATTGTTGGTTGAATCCTTTTGTTTAGAAAAGGAGGACCTATCTACCAAGATTGAAGGCCCCTTAAAATCTCTAGTCAATATCAGCAACGTCATTGTCTGCCTTCCCCTCCCCTCAGGAACACACCCGCCGGCGGGGGTACTGGAGGAGGAGATATTTGTTCCAAGAATTATGCATTGAATATGAATGTAACATCATAAATCTGGAAAACCCGGCAAACACCAGATGAGACAGTCCAAGGAGAATATTTATTGGGTAATCATAGTTAGCGACGCAAGTATGAACAAAAATTAAATTAATATCCGTTATTTTTTAAAAGGTTATTTAAGACCCTGAATTTTTGAAAATCATCAATTCACGCTGTCCAAATCAGGCGTTAAATCAGAAGGAAAATCTAAAAAATGACCAAAATGCACTCCAAGATAATATGAATATTAAAAAATTCATTAAAAATAAAATATATATTTTTAAATAAAACTATTGAAACTATATTTTTTCAATAATCTATTTATTTTTAAAAAAATTTATCTTTGGAAGGACATTTCGGTCATTTTATATTATTTTCCGTTTGGCTTGAATTGATGATTTTTAAAAGTTAAGGGTCTCAAATCGTCTTTCAATAGTTGCATATACCAATTTGATTTTGCAACAAGCGAAGAAAATGGAATAGTGTGCAAGAGTTGTTTACGCATTAAAATCATGTTTAAGCTGTAGGACAACATAACTTTGTAATCAAGGTGACCCCTAAGATACACAAAAAGGAATTTAGGATCTTGCATATCTGTGTTGGGGATAATCTCTTTATCTTTTGCCAAGGTTAGTTCAATTAAGATGAATAAAACAAAAATGACAGCAGGATGACTTTTAAAGGTGGCTTCCGGGCTTTACTCGTAGAGGATTATATCCCAGATCCAGAGGAATTATCCCTATCGTTGATTGCATAGCGAGTCAAATTTTTTAGGTATCTTGGGTACCACATATTTTCTTGAGATTGGAAAGAACTAACCGTAATGCAACGGTGGAAAGCCTTATTAGATGAGCTAAGTTTAGGACATGAAATTGTTTATCCTGTACATCACCCTGAGGCTCATATCTATAGGCAAAAATTAAAAATTAATAAGTTTCTTTCGAGTTTCAAAATATTTTATTAATTTAAAAATAATCAATCTTGACCTTCTGCCATTAAAGTATTAAACCACATGCAAAATAATTGAAATGTCCTCCAGATAAAATTATTAAAAATATTTTAAACATTCATTAAAAATAAAATGATATATAATTAAAAAAAATAATGTTTTTTAAATAAAAATATTGAAATCTATTTTTTAATTTATTTCCTGAATTTTAGTTTTTAAAGAATTCTTGAATGGATATTTCGATCAATTCACATACTTTTTCGTATGATTTAATGGTCATATCAAATATAAGATGATGATTGATTATTTTTTAAACATATAAGGCGTAATAATCTATTTTAAAATTTGGAGGGGTTAATTGATTTATGTTTCACCTTTTATCTTATATAGGTATAGTCTAGTCTCCAGCTATATATTCAGTTACATTCTTTTATTTATCCAATCTTTCTGTTCTTTCTTATTTCTTCTTCCCAAAACCTTCATCAAGTAGGTGGAGCTAGCAAACATTGATGTTCTTTTTATGAAAGGGTAGCGACTAATGTGACACTAGATAAGTAGGTTTTCCCAGCTAGAAGATCAAAGGTGGTCTGTGGTTAAGCATGTCTGGCGTTTAGTAATTGATGAGAGGACTTCATGAGTGTGGTCGGATTGGGTTAAAGTCTAGGTTGGAGAAAGATTTTGAAAATCACGGATACAATTTAAGGGTGCGTATTGGAACGTATAAAATCGGAATAGTCCATCGCAATATAAATTTTGATTACGATAAATAACATAACAGAACTTGAATTTTTAAAATTGGAATCCGAAAATTCGAGCTCCCATATTTTGGCCAAACTTTTTGTTATACATTATAAATTAACAATAAATAAAATCTAAAATAAACATTCATTCAAAATCTACTAGAACATTCATCCAAATTCTAAAATCTAAAATAAAATTTCAACATTCATTCTAAACTTATGGGTATCAAAAAGCAGTTTCTGTATGTGCATATCGAAACTTGAATAGAAAATTCCGATTATGGCCGGAATATTTGTCCACCCCTAATAAAATCCACGGAGATTTCAAGCATGTTATTATGAAAGGAATGGACCCTCTACTTTTCTAGTCCATTGATTCACAGACTTGGTGGAAAGGAGAGCTTAGCCTTTGGATGGCACGCGAGAGACTATGAGGGCAATTGGTGAATGAATTGAACGGATGTGGCTTAAAGGGCGAGCGACACTTTAGGCATTGCATGATTGCGGACAATGGACTTGCCCCCTTGATCGATACCTTTGACCATAATGGGCCAATTTTCAGTAGGCATAATGATGTTTGTTTAGTAGCATCGTTGTAAGACTGAGACATACCTTTAACCTTTGGATAGCGATCCGTGAGAAGGCCATTTACCCAAAAAAAAAAAAAATACAGCTGCTTAAAAATTTAGGCTATATTTGATTTAGATTTCAAAACAGTTTTTGTTTTTTACTTTTTTTTGGAAGTAGTGTAGATTTTTTTAGGATTAGTGAAAAGTGTGTTAAAAATTATTGGAATTTGTAAAAATTTATTGAGATTGTTGAAAAAGTATTGGAATTGATGAAAAAATTATTGGAATTGATGAAAAAATTATTGGAATTGATTAAAAGTGAGTGAAAATTTTTTAAAAATTTTCTGAGATAAGAAACAAATATAGCCTTAGAATCGGCCCCGTGTCACAATCCTCGTGAATGCACCTTTTGTGGGGAAGATGTGGAAAATCTCGAGCTCTCTCTGTTTTGGCCATCTTTCGGCCCCGTGTCACAATCCTCGTGAGTGCACCTTTTGTGGGGAAGATGTGGAAAATCTCGAGCTCTCTCTGTTTTGGCCATCTTGTGCCCCCCCCCATTTGATTTTTTTTTTCTAAGCAACATAACCAATATATTAAAAACCGAGAAAGATACAACCAAAACAAAACGTAAAAACAACACGAAGGCCAGCGAAAGACCTAATCGGACCGAAAGGCCCTACAATACAGCAGATCCAACGATCTAGAAGACAAGCCGGACTACAAAGCCGGAACGACAGACAACCACAACCGACCACAAGGGTCCACAACACCAACCAAACACAAACCAAACCGGCCACAAGGGCCGGTACACAAACCAAACACAAACCGGCCACAAGGGTCGGTACACAACACACACAACACAACCACCGCACAAGACGGTGGCGGCTTCTGCAAGAAGAAGGGCGCACTTCGCAGCAATCCGACTCCTTCGAAGTAATCATCACGCAAAGACTGGCTGCACAAGGGAGAGGAGGAGAGGAGGCAACTTTGGGCGGCACAAAACGGCGGCAGCTAGGAGAGCCACCAGGGACAACCGGCCAGAGCTGACCACTAAACGGGGAGAAGAGGTAGAGGCGGGGAGCAGGCCAAACGAGCCGACCAGAGGCGGCACAGAGCAAAAACGTCGCGCGGACAGGAGGCACACCTGCACAAGGCGGGGCGTGTGGGACACGCGCCGGCAGAAACAGGCCGGACCAAGGTAGAAGGGATCACCTGGGGGGGTAAAGAACGACAGAGCGGCTCAAAACCGTCGAAAAACACCCGAGACAGCCAAGAGGGAGGCAAGAGAGCTCCGGCGCGTGATAGCTCACGCGCCGACAAACGGCCACCACTCTTGGACCGCTCAGAGCACCGGAAAGAGATAAAACCAGCCATGGGTGTCGTGCACACCGAAGAGCACCGGAGAGACCGGGATCTGACCGCCAAACCGAAAGGAAAAAACCAAGCCGAAAGAGGGGGAAGGGAAGTCGGCCACCAGAAGCGTGGCCGGAAGAAAGAAGATGGGGGGAGGAGCCGAAGCTCCTCCCCAGACCAGGAGAGGGAGGAGGTTGTTTTCAGACAAGGGGGAGGGGGTTCTAGAGAGAGGGTGAGTCTGTAACTGTACTAGTTCATGCCAATCCCCCCCCCCCATTTGATTATTCCTCTGTAAAAGCTGCAATTTGCCTTGACCAGTTGACCCAAAAGGGGGCTTTGGACGTACGTTATGTGAGTTAAACAAAACTTTATACTCTAAAATTTTAATATAATAAAAAATTATAATATAATTTCTTTTTTATTATATTATTATTTTTATTATAATAAATATTAAAAAATATTTATCTTTTTACTTTTTCATTAAATTTAATATTCTAAAATTTTAATTATTTAAAATTTTAACACTCAAAAACAGGAACAAAGACCATTGCCTTCGTGTGTGATGGGCAAAATGAAATATTTTTAAAAAGTTTCAGTCTTGTTACGCTGTCAGCTTACAGTGAGGGATAAGAAGTGGGGATAAGTTTGATCTCTAACATGTGCGTGTCAGGTTTACACTTTTCCTAAAATTTGAATGATAAAGAATGTGTAAAAGTAACCCAAGGGCTCGGGGACACTCCATGTCTTAATTTTATCTTCTTATGTAAATAATTTTTTGAATCACTATGTCAGTGAAGTTGAATTTAACTGATTATAGTATTATACTTATTATATATATATTAGATCAGATTCGTTCGAATTCAATGTATATGATGGAATGTCTGAATTTTTCTTATTACTCTAAAAAATTGTGTAAAATTAGTTAGTAATTGAAAGTCGAAGTATACAAAAAGTATAAAGTGTTTTATTAATCCAATAATTGGTTTTCCTACATAAATACTCAGATTATGATTTGAAGATCGTTGAAAAGTTAATAATGCTCTAACTTCGAATCCTACTTTGTCATAGATGCGAAAAAGCATCTTTTGACGTTTTTCGCTGACATTATTGGATCTCAACCGTACGGAACCGCCACAGAACTCAAGTTTACATTTGATGTCGTGGGCATAACACTTGCAAAGTTTAACATATGCTTTCAATTAGTCCTTATCATATATCTATTTTTATCATAATTTTAAAAATAAACCAAAGATTTTCCTAAAAGGTACCTTTTTTTCGTGAGCCAATAAAGAGAATACTTTAACACCAGCAGCAGCAACACCTTGACCCACCAACCGAACTTTGTATATGGAAACCGATCAGTTTGTGCTTCATGAATCATTTACCTTCTCCTTGTCAGAACGATAAGGAAATATTTAACCTGATTCCCCTCACCAAAGCACGTGTTATAGACGATTAAAACTAGAATAAATTGACGGCGGAGAGCCTTTAACATTACTTTCCACTGTAAAGTTTGTCTTCACTTGGGTGTCCCTATTTGATGTGTCAATGCCTGGTCGAGACCTCCCTCTCACCAGACACCACTTGTGTATCCTCTCAAAAATCCTTGACTACTTGAAAAAAAGGCCATTTTTTTATATGAAAAATAGCTGCAATTCCAATTCCCCACACCCAAACCCATCGTAACTGGATCCCTAGGGTATTGCTGGGGGAGCAATTAAGAGAGAGGGACACAAAGTGTGGGACCCACACTACCCCTGCCCGAACAGTATTTTCGGGCAGTGTGGGTCCCACCGTGGGACCCACACTCATGAGTCCCTCTCTCTCCTAATTGCATACCCTGCAATACCCTAGGAATTGCAGGGTATACCAATCCATCGTAACTACGGGGACAAATAATTTCCACCGGAAATCTCTCTTCAAAATATCAAAAGATTATCGACGGTCATAGTGAAGCATCAATGCTAATCCCGTATTCCCCGTGTGCATATTGAAAACAAAACAAAATGATGTATGGCTGACATTGTAGGACTTTCTTTGTTGTTTGCTTGTTATACTTCATTTCCTCCTAGTTTATTAATATGTGGTTGTTGTTGTTATTTATTTATTCAAAATGCACGAATTCAGAGAGAGATCAAGTACTGGGATAAGCCAGATGATGTTGTTTTGCTGATTAATTGTGGCCATCATTGAGGAAGAAGTAGAAGAACCTTGAAGAACATTCTTGATAACAGCTATGGAGGTGGCTTTGCTGGCACAGAGGCCCCTCAGTGGCAGTACAGTGTCGAATCCGAGGGGCCATTTGAAGTTCAAACCGTTCTTGGGATTCTTTCCTCGCGGAAGAATCACTTATTTTTTCCAGGTAATTGTATTTGTTTGATGAGACACTGCCGCGAGTACAGTTATGTGTAGTATATGCGTTACTCTTTTTAGTGTTCCTGTTTTCTCTGTTCCAACGGGTTGTTCGATTTTGGTGGCGCCCATGTTATGGTTTTATTTGTATCTAATGTGCGATACCTGTAAAATTTTTATTGAAGTTTTGTTAGTGGAATTTGGACGTTGGTGAGTAAATTTTGTTTTCTGGGCTATTGATTTGGTCAGGAAATTGTAAGGTTTGTTGCTGAAGTTCGAGTTTTCCGTTTCTGTTTATTGATTTCTGATTGATTCATTAGATGATAAGATCATGTTTAACTATGCTTTGTTTGTCTTGTTTGAGTTTTAACTATATCTGAGTTGCGACAGAAGTTCTAAAAGTAGATATTGCTCTAGGGGTTGTATTAGTGTTACTTTATTATCATATTAATGCATTTGAGTTATTCTTTTGGTTTCAGTGTTCTTCGCCAGAAGAGTGCCAGGGAGTTCGGGTTTCATATGGAATTAGGGCTTCTGCAGGTAGGTTAGCTGGTATTTTTTCTGTTCTGAGTCAAAAGTTGAATCTTATCCCTTTTTGTTCGGGTTTCTTCTAAAGGTCCTGCTCCAAAAGAGTGCCAGGGAGTTCGGGTTTCTTCTAATGCTGGTATGCATTATTGGCAGATTCTTCAAGGAGGCGGCCAAAGAAAATTCCAGGTGCAAGGCCTAAAGGTCCTGCTCCAGAGGGATTCGTGCCAAAAACACCAGTGAGAATGAGAACTCAGAGGAAGGATCAAAGAGATTGTGAACAGATAGAGAGTTCGATTGATCCAACATCAAGAGAGTATGTACCCCGCGGCAGGAAAACACTTGAAATGAAAGTTGACGATGATGAAGAGTGGGCACCTGAGCAATCTCAGAAGGATCAAGTTGGGGAAGAAAGCTTTGATGAAACTATTGGGGAAGCATCATCAGCACGTAAATCACCAGTGATAGCTAAGGAAAGTAGAGTGGTGAAAAATGATATTGAGGATGTGGCAGAGTTGCAAAAGATAGACACAGTTTCTAAAAGTGATATTGAGGAAATCCCCAGAAGAATGGCTTCTGAAGGAAGACACTTACATGTCCTCAAGACTGACGACGGTAAAAGAGATAAACATGAAACTGACGAAAAGATCGAAGAAGCCTCTCTAAGATTAAAGTTGGAGATGGAAGCAAATCGGCGCAAGGAGAAAATGGAGAAAATTGAGATGCTTGCAGAGGAGAACTTCTCAAGAGGGAATAAAATCTTTGTCTTTCCGGAACTGGTGAAACCTGATCAAGATATAGAAGTTTTCCTCAATAGGAATCTCTCTACCTTAAATAATGAGCCAGATGTTTTGATAATGGGAGCCTTTAATGAGTGGAGGTGGAAATCTTTTACTGTGAGGTTAAATAAAACACATCTAAGAGGGGATTGGTGGTCTTGCCAAGTTCATGTTCCCAAGGAAGCCTACAAGATGGACTTTGTCTTTTTCAATGGGCAGAATGTCTATGATAACAATGATGAAAAGGATTTCTGCATTCCTGTGGAAGGTGGAATGGATAGGTTTGAATTCGAAGATTTCTTGCTAGAGGAAAAACATAAGGAACTAGAAAAACTTGCAAAGGAGCAAGCTGAAAGGGAAAAACAAGCAGAGGAAAAAAGGAAAATAGAAGCAGAGAAAGCTGCAAGGGAAGCTGATAGAGCACAGGCAAGGGAGGAGGCTGAAAGGAGGCGAGAAGTGTTGAAACTGTCGATGAAAAAGGCTGCAAGGTCTGTCGATAATGTTTGGTCCATAGAGCCTACTGAGTTTAAAAGTGAAGACTTGGTCACGTTATATTATAACAAAAGCTCTGGCCCCCTTGCTCATGCAAAGGAACTTTGGATTCATGGGGGGCATAATAATTGGAAGGATGGATTGTCCATTGTTGAAAGGCTTGTCCGCTCAGAAGAAAGAGATGGCAACTGGTGGTACGCTAAGGGTATGTGCTACTAGATAATTTTGCTTTCTTGTTTGTAATTTTGCAATGACACTTCGGGTCTTTAGATTACATGACTAGAATGGCATAAGATAAAGTGCATACGCAGAAGGGCATCAGTTGGCATCAGCTAGTTACAATTATCTGTCGAGTCTTCTTGGACCAGAGACAACTTAAACATGCGTAGTATCAGTCAACCTGATACAAAAGTTTTCTGAACTTGTGTGGTATTTCCTAATGTGAATGGTGAAACTCCAAAGATGGGTATCTGATACTGGTCCTTTGAAGATATTCTGCTCTGTCAGATGAAACTGAGTGAGAGGACAGAAAGAGAGAAGATGGAAAGTTAGACACACATGCCCCGGATACCCACAAACTGTTTGGATTCTTATATGTTTTTGTCTATGAATATTTTTGAGATGTATTTTTAACCACAAACAAGCGCTCATCTTGATATTGCTTCGCATTATGGAGAAAGGGAGGTAGCATTTTTCTTTTACCAATGGTGTTTGATATCACGTTACCACCGATATTAGTATTTATACATGAATATTTATAGGGGGGTTCCTAAAAGATGTGCAAAAGTATGGGAGGGTTGCTTTTTAATTATTTCTTGCTTTCTTTTCCAGGGACCAGGTTGAATTTTGCTTGTAGTGTCAATTTTGCATGTGATAGGACAAATAACAGAGAGAAACTATAAATTTTGCAGTTGTTGTACCTGATCGAGCACATGTCTTGGATTGGGTTTTTGCTGATGGACCACCTCAGAATGCTGTTGTGTATGACAACAACGACTGCCAGGATTTCCATGCCATCGTCCCAGATAGCATTCCCGAAGAACTGTATTGGGTTGAGGAAGAACACCAGATATTCAGAAAACTCCTAGAGGAGAGAAGGTTAAGAGAAGAGGCAGTACGCGCCAAGGTCAGTTTAGAAAAATCCTTATCCAGAATTTCTGGGTAGAAGATCTGCACTAGGCAATATAGTGGAGATGCAAGATCCTTCTCTCTTTTATTATAAGAGCATACTTGGTCATCCTTTTGCTACTTCCAGTGCAAATACATGTAAGAATACTGTACGCATATATTGTGTCAGTGGTTGTGCTCCGTATGACACAGTGTGGGTGTCATTAAATAGTTTCATGATGTTCCACATGGATGCCTGGGAATCTGGGATATTATTCTGTGCATTCAACTTAGACTAAGTAATTCCAATCTTGTGGAAACTTTTCATTCAGCATTTTTTTCTTCTCTTTTCTGTGCTTCTGTCGCAGGCTGAAAGAATGGCATGTATCAAAGCCGAAACGAAAGAAAAGACTTTGAAAAGGTTTCTACTATCTCAAAAGCACATAGTCTACACTGAGCCTCTCGATGTTCAAGCAGGAAGTACTGTGACAGTTTTCTATAATCCTGCCAACACAGTTCTGAATGGAAAATCAGAAGTTTGGTTCTGGGGTTCATTTAATCGTTGGACACATCGCAAGGGTCCATTGCCCCCCCAGAGAATGTTACCTGCTGATAATGGTACCCATGTCAAAACCACTGGTGAGTTTATGTGACTTCTACGTCCTTAGTTGTTGGCTTTTCTCTTCACTACGGTGGTTTGAATGGTTCTCATCCTGTCTCTGTCGCTGTCTTTCTTGAAACAACTAAAGGTTAACTTGCAAATAGGTTTCCTTGATTCTTAACAATCTGTCCTGCATACTCCCTTTTTAGAAGTTATTGTCCAAGTATGTGTCGTTTTCTCTTGAATATGCAAGAGAAGTCTTGAAGAATAAGTTGCCGAGTTGAATGAATGCGTTGCACATGCACCGAGCCCATAATTCACAAATCAGATCAGATAAGCTTGAGATTGAATGATGAGACGTAGTCAACCTGAAATCACAATGCCATTTATTGTAATGTTTCTTGGTTTGCTTAGTTTTTGACACATCCTTCTCCTAACCACCAAGTTTCTTGCTTAGCATTATCATTGTACTGTTAAGATATTAAACTCTTGGTGACGTCATGGTAGGATGATATTTAAACTCAACGTACATTTATGAGGTCTCATTTTTGTTTAACCAATAGAGTGGTCGTTCATAAATGATGTGATTCAGAGACGTAGGATACACTTGTGGATTTTAACTCTGGATGTCTTCTTATTTCTGACAGTGTTGATCTTTAATCCATAGTTGGGTATGAATCCCTCACCTTGGATGTAACTGTTTTGTCATCCCAAACAGTGTGAGCATTACTGCAGCATATGATTCGTCTAATAGTATTCATATCCCATGATGAGAGCTAGGAGTACATCTTAAAGGGGTCAATCAATCATCTATCAACCACATTTGTATTATCTGAATTGTTTCTGTCCTTGCAGTCAAGGTTCCACTGGACGCATACATGATGGACTTTGTATTATCTGAGAAGGAAGATGGTGGAATTTTTGACAACAAAATGGGCATGGATTACCACATACCTGTGTCTGGAGGAATTGTTAAGGAGCCACCGATGCACATAGTTCATATTTCTGTTGAAATGGCCCCCATTGCAAAGGTAAGTTTCGTCTATTTCGTTAATCTACCAAAAAACAAATTCAATCTTATGGCAACTATGCTGATCAGTGAACGTACTTGGACTGCTCTATTTTCTTTTCTAAGGACATGAGATATTCCTTGCAGAATTCCATCTTCCATTCTTAGGCATTCCATGGGGGATAGTCCTAGTTAATTCACTGGTATCTAATAGTCCTTGTTGGTATCTGATGGTGAGTTATCATTGGTTGCAAACAAAGATGGAAATACCTACTCTAGAGTCCACCAAAGTTCCCTGCACATGAGCATAATAGAGAGTTTAGGCTTGTTAATCTGATCCCTTCAATGGAAATGCAAAAAATAAGCAGATGCCTCGCTAGTATTCCTCACTATGGCTAAAATATTGAACAAAATGACAGAGGGAGAGAGTAAGCTTAGGCACTGTGAATTTTTTTCCTGATACAACTAGTTACGGGTTGAAAGGAGGATAATGTTTTATCTTTATTTTGACCATACTTTCTTCTTAAAAACTAGGTTGTCTGCTTGTAGCAAGCTTAAAGTAAATTTTTTTATCTATTTAAATGTTTGATTTTATTTTCATGTCGTCTCTTGTAGGTTGGAGGCCTTGGTGATGTTGTCACTAGTCTATCTCGTGCTGTTCAAGATTTGAACCACAATGTGGACATCATTCTGCCAAAGTATGACTGTTTGAACCTTAACAATGTAAGCTTCATTGCTTTTACGTCGGTCAATATATAATTTCATGTTTAGTCTCATTTCTCAAGTTTTGGGTTTTCTTTCTGGACTTAGTAGAAAGAGCATGAATCTGTAGGTCCTATATGTGGTGGTTTTGTCCTTTGAAATTGCGATGGAAGTATGAGATTTAGTGTTTGTTTTAGTTGAGAAATGCATTCTTGGATGATTCCGGTGCACTAACCGAATGGGAATTCCTTATAGTGATAATTCTATGCTTCCTTAATTCCTCCCATTCATTCCCTGGCACTACGAAGGTACATGTGGTAACGTCTGTGAATGTTTCTTGTTTAAAAGCTTTTAGATGTTGTGCCATCTCTGCACTTTGTTCCTGCATTTTTTAGGGTTTTTTATATTTATTTTACTTCAATGCTATGTTAAATTTTGTATCTAATTAGTTAAATCTGTGTTATGATTTAGGTGAAGGACTTTCAGTATCACAGAAGCTATTCCTGGGGTGGGACTGAAATTAAAGTATGGTTTGGGAAGGTGGAAGGCCTTTCTACCTACTTCTTGGAGCCTCAAAATGGGTAAGTCTGTGTTCTTGCGGCACTCCTAAGGCTTTTGTGCTATGGTTGTGTGCTTGATCGTGTTTACTAGTAGTCGCGGATAATATGCATTTCACCTTTTGCTATGCATACTCATATTTCTGAGGGAAATACATTGCTTCTTATATTGCTTCTTATCATTCTAGTGTTAATTCTTTGGCTTTTAAAAAAAAAAAAAAAAATTCTCCACTCACATTAGTGCTGATACTGGACTAAGCTTGATATTATGTAAGATTGCATTGGGGTATTGATCGAACACTTGAAGACGTATCCACATCTTTGTTGTCTCTTCTAGGCAGGATGCCACTCTACTGTGCAGCAAACCTATGAACCAAGAAGTTGCTTTTATAGGTGGGGGTTCTTTTTCTCTGAGAACAGAGGGTAGCAGGTGGCAATGAGGCCGTGCTTCCTACCTAGGCATAACCATAATAGTACCCTATCTGCTGGGACACATTTAGAGCCTAAAGGGGCCTAGGAATGTGGAATACCTGCATGTACTTACTCAACTCAGGTTGAACCATAGCCTAGCCTCAGTCCACCGAGGCTTAATGTCAAGATGACAGTAGGCAAGGATTGTGATATGAGTCTTGTCCTTACATCCAATCCACCAATTCTGACGGCTGTGAGCTTCAATATTGTTGTGATGATTAAACCTTTACTCAGCATGGATGCTATAACGTGAAGTTTGTTTTAGACTCTTAACATATTAAATCCAACTATCCATTGTCTGGAGTCATGGCGACAATACAAGGATAATGGGATCACCTATTGGTGGCATTGTTACTATTTGAACTCAAGAAAATATCCTCTTTCTGTCCACAGTGATACAAATTTCGTTTTCTGGTTGTACTCTTCAACTTTCTTTTCTTTATTTTGGAGAATGCAGTTAGATATTAGTGCCCTGTTTTTTAAGATTGCTTGCGCGCACAAGACCAAAAAGAGTTTCCTTCCCATCTCTCTATCCTGCATTTCCATTCAGAATCTGTTTTTCTTCACTTTGAAGCATTTCAATTCTGCATGACCACTGTTGTGCACTGTACTTTGAACTTCAATTGAAACATGCCACAAAAGATATTCTGCAAAATTTCTTGATGAAATTGTTTTTCTTGCAGATTTTTTTCGGCAGGTTACATATATGGCTGTAGGAATGACGCAGAGAGGTTTGGTTTCTTTTGCCATGCTGCTCTCGAGTTTCTACTCCAAAGCGGATCTCATCCCGTAAGTTTATGATTTCAAATTCTGCATTTACAAGTTTGCCTCATATTCAGAGTTGTGAGACCTAGAACTTTGCATGTGTCTTTTGTTGCTAAGCTCTGTATCTTCATTAGTGGTCTCACTAACATTTCAGAGAGAGAGGGAGAGAGAGAGAGAGAGAGAGAGAGAGAGGTCACCTTCAGCTTTGCCTAGAGTCATTGCCAAACCAACTAAATTTAATGCATTATTTGGTTGCTTTACATTTGTTAATGCCTGCTGGATATGCATGACTGTGCATATGTTTAAGTTTGCATACACGTGTGGGGATAAGTTGACGAATCAATTGTGGTAAACAAGTTTCATTTTAATGAGATAAAGCTACAGTTGAGGATATCCACTTAAACAAGCAAGTGTTAAGACTAACTTTTACCATGTTCAGTTCTGTTGCTGTTAGAGCAGATTAGTTCTATAGGATTAAACTGACATTTTCGAGACAAGAAAAGATTGAACTTTTTTCGTTTGATGTATATCCAAAATTGGTGCTTTAATGGGCAGGATATCATCCACTGCCACGACTGGTCTAGTGCACCAGTTGCGTGGTTGTTTAAGGACCACTATGTGCATTATGGCCTCAGTAAAGCTCGCGTTGTCTTCACAATTCACAACCTTGAGTTTGGGGCACAATTCATAGGGAAAGCCGTGGCATCCTCAGACAAGGCTACAACTGTAAGAACTTATAATTCCTTCGATTATTCGATCTGCCTACATGGTACGTTCTTTGTATTGTACTTTTTACCAGTTGGTTTGCGCCCTTTTGACCAGGTATCCCACACTTACTCAAAGGAGGTTGCTGGAAATCCTGCAGTCGCTCCTCATCTCTACAAGTTCTATGGCATATTGAATGGAATTGACCCTGATATATGGGACCCATATAATGATAAATTCATTCCTGTAAGTAGATAAATCTCTTGCTCCCCACCCTCAAAACCCTTTTTGTGTTTGCTGTTCCTCTTGCTACTAAGATCTTTTATAAAAGTTGCCTGTACATTCAACAAAACTCACCTGAATAAATTTTTCATGTGTGCCTATTAAACGTGATGTGTTTATTCCAGATCTCATACACTTCAGATAATGTCACCGAAGGTAAAAAAGCTGCCAAGGAAGCCTTGCAACAAAAGCTTGGTTTGAAAACATCTGATCTCCCTTTGGTAGGAGTTGTCACTCGCTTAACTCATCAGAAAGGAATTCATCTAATCAAGCATGCCATCTGGCGCACCTTAGATCGCAATGGACAGGTCATCTTTTCTTCTACTTGTACTGGTATCTTTGTTTCTACTGCTGTCATTCTGAGCTAGAATATCCCTCCTCTGCATATTCTAACTTTCCTCTCAGCTTGTGGAAATTGTACATGACACTCTCTTCCTTTAATTCACCCCACCCCCTGGAACACGGGCTCCCCCCCCCCCCCTTTCTAAATATAGTCACATGTGAATATAAGAATGAGACACTTTATAGTGTGTTTCATTGTGAATTTCGTATCAGCATTTCGTTGTCCCCTTTATTTTTATTTTATTTTTCGTAAAAAGTTCCTTGCCTACACTAATGCCACATATAAATGCAGGTTGTGTTGCTTGGTTCAGCCCCAGATCATCGTATTCAAAATGATTTTGTGAATTTGGCCAATCAACTGCATTCTACTCATGGTGACCGTGCTCGTCTTTGTTTGACATATGATGAGCCTCTCTCACACTTGGTATTTTTACACTGGAATTTAATGCTTACGTTCTTCTTTATTGCCTTCCTGGATGCATGGCCACCTCTTAGATCTGCATTATGACCCTGGAAGTTTCTGACACCTTTGGGCTTATGACAGATATATGCAGGTGCTGATTTCATTCTAGTCCCTTCAATATTTGAGCCATGCGGACTGACCCAGCTCATAGCAATGAGATATGGTTCAATACCAGTTGTTCGAAAAACTGGAGGTGCGTATATGCCTCATCGTTTATCAAAACTATAGACTGATGCAACACAACCATGTGTCTATTTTGACTTAACTACTGAGGTGCTTTGACATGTTTATTACTCATTAATTTTGATGTAAACTTAGATGTGTGACAATCCTGGTTATGTAGCACATACCTCTAAGTTTTTAGATTATGTGTTTTCCCATCACTTTTGCACTGAAATGAGACATGAAGATACCTCAATGGTCTCAATATAGGAGCCATCTTGCAAAATTTTGTATTTTGCGTGAGATCCCGTCATTACCTTTTTTGTTTTCCTAATTAAGTATAAACCCAGTATTGTACTTAAGTATGTACAATACAGCTATTTGTAACTATTCTATTTGCCTTTATTGCCCCTGGTTTTTGATGTAAGACATCTAACATTTACTTTGAGAGTCTGTGCCGGGGACTGGACTAGTGGGAAGAGCAATATCAGTGCTCATTTCTAACTATGCTTTTGTATTTTTAATTCTTGTTGCGGGCATCCCCCCTCCTCCCGGGGGGCCGTGCCAGGGCCCTTTTTTTAATTTTCAGTGGGTACGTGGGGCATTGGGATTGATGGAAGGCCGGGGATGTGAAGGATTTATAGCATTCTTTCATGCCTGACATCTAGACTTTTGGAATGTTTACATATTATGAGCTGCATGCCACTGTCCCACATCTTATGACAACGAGATAATTTACCAAGAGATCTGCAGTGAGCTTGTTGTGTTAGTAACCTTTTTGATTGAACTCTATTTAACTGGCAATCATGGTGTTCTCTCTTTTATAGGACTTTTTGACACTGTATTTGACGTGGACAATGATAGTGAGAGAGCACAAGCACAAGGTCTTGAACCAAATGGATTTAATTTTGATGGAGCTGATGCTGCTGGTGTTGATTATGCCCTCAATAGGTGAGTCAATGTATATTATCTAAAACGATTAGGAAAATGTATTTTCCAAATACATATGTTGCTTTGCTGTTATGACAAATCTCAAAAGTGGGAAAACCAAACTGGAATTCAGACACAGCCCTTCTGACAGATGCTTGTGGCACATTACCAATTCAATGTAACCCTCCCTACTGATGTACTCGTTAGTTCAAATGTTTTAATATATTTTGAGTCTCTGGCTGCCAAAAAGTCATCTATGGGGATTTTTAAGTAGGATAACTTTCTATAGGACTTCTAGGGAGAAAACAGGTTCAGTATGCACACACTGCTTATGGTTGAGGTCTCTTTTTAGTGCATCCATAGAATATTCCAAATGTTTGTACTGTTATAATTTCTATGTTGTGTGTCTCACAGACACACACAAAGGCATCCTTCTGAATGTGAGACACACACAAAGGCATCCTTCTGAACACATTTATTCGTATATGGCTCTTTATATAATATCTGTTTGCAAATGAACTTTCAGGGCAATCTCTGCTTGGTATGACGGTCGGGATTGGTTTAACTCATCATGCAAGAGAGTGATGGAGCAAGACTGGTCTTGGAACCGGCCTGCTCTTGAATATCTGGAGCTTTACCATGCAGCACGCAAGTGAACCAAGAAATTGATTAGACATGGAGAGTGAGAGGCAATTCAACGTCAATTTACACTTCTGTACAGGTTCATAGATTTAATTTTTCTAACTAGAAGTTTATCTAGTTGCACATAAAGGCATGATTCACCACAGTCAGAATAATGCGAGGTGACACATTGTAGAGCTTAAAATGGTTCCTACAGTTTTGTACAGCATATGACAATAGGTTAGTTCAATGTAGTGTTCTTTGTCCTAAGCATTAATTTATTGATGACTGTCAGTTCATGTCACAACAGTTGCTTATGAATATAAAGTGGGATTCAGAAAAAAAAAAGAATATAAAGTGGGAATTCATTTAATGCTCTTATCCAGTTATGGTCAACAATAGAACAGAGCAAAGACTCTGGATTGTGTTTTTGTTTTTGTTTCGGTGGCAAACCCTTCAAGTAAATACTCCATAATTGGATTAAAAAAAAATACTCCATAATTGAGCTCTACATTCGAAAAGAATCTCCGCAAAATGGTTGAGATGCTTTTTGGAGACTTTTTTGGTCAGAATCATTTCTTCAGATGCAAGAAAATAAGAACAGTATTAAAAAAGCTGGGGCATGTTGGTGTTCTAAAAAGCAGTCCAGTAGAATTGTGGATATTTATGTAAATTAATGTTTTATAAGTGTTTGTGTAAAGAATAGAGAGATGATTTGATGTAATTGTTTAATAAAAAATATTAGAATTAGGTGGAAAAGTATAGAGATAAAATTTGTTATAATTTTTTTAAAATGTATTAAAGTTTGTGTAAAAAGTTGTTGTGGATTGTGTTAAATGTATTGGTGTTTGTGTTTGAATTCTTAAGATGTTCGGTGATAGTATTGTAAATGGATTTGAATCCTAGAAAAAAAAACTTGAAAACGAACATGCCCAGATCTTTTTGGTGTTCTGCCCCGGGCTGAGTATGTGTTCTAGTGCCTAGCCGATGACATTGGCGTACTTTCAACAGTTCCCCAGTGGTGGACAAGGGGCATCTTAGGGGCACCACTGATATCTGAATATCTTCCTGGATCCCACTGGCTGTTGTAGCAACGCTGTGAACTCCTCAACGATTCTAGTCCAACCAATACCATCATCTTTCAGTCCATCGAAAGATGATTGGAGGCTGAGGAGTTTAAGTTTAGGAATCGGTGGCTATAAGTGTGATTTAAAGAAAAGAAAAGAAAAAAGGGGGGAAATTAATATTCTCTTATGGTTTCTGAAAACCATATGTTTCGATTTACCAACGGTGCCCGTCCATTGTATATGTTTTCTTTGATTTTCCTCTTTGGCCGATAATGCGATCACAGGTCCCATCATTGCATCATCTGATGAATCTTGATCAACTTTAGCAATCATCTCCAGTCATACTTTGTTGATTTTGACAAAATAAAGAAGGTAAAATAATGTAATCCCACTAGCACACATAATCTTATTGGGTTTTGCAATCCTTGTCACTTTGTCATTATTTTTCTTTTTTCTTAGGATTTGATTAGACACATAACAATGTATTTCACAAAATAAAAATAAAAATAAACGTCATGGTTGTTGTTCTAGGTCTAAACAGCCCCACATTGGCCACGATCACCTATCCTTTAGGCTTGAAATTTTCCTTTCATCCACTGATGGCAATTGGCAAAGGTCTTTGTGGGGTTTATTCTTTCACTTCGAGTGACATGCCCTTTATGTAAGAAGGTCCTAATCGCATCTGTTTTTGGCGATCAAATAGGTGGTCCTGAGTTAAGTAAACTTTTTGGGTCGGGCGATTTCGTTTTCTCTCTCTTCCGTGTTATAATATTGTCTCTTTTCTTCCCTTACCCTCTTCGGCAACTGGAGGAGTCGGAGGAGCCTCCCTTCCCTCCTCTATTTTGCTCTCCGGTGATTGTTTCACTACTAATGACTATGGAAGATTCCAACATCGGCGTAGACGAACTCATAATCAACTGGCACTCATCTTTGCCCCATCCTGACCGACCAATGCATGAGGTTTCACACGCGCCGATGCCCACTTGATCAATTCCTTTGTAGATTTGCACTTTGGTAGTCTCCTTTATGGCACACGCCCCTTTCAATTGGCCTTTTGCACCTTCCGGTGGTCCGTCTGGCTCGCATGCTTCTCGAAGCTAGAGTTGAATAAAATCGGACTGGATCGGATTTGTGGTTTTAGTGGTATAAATTCGGTCCTGTCCGGACCGAATTTGAAAAATCGGTTATATCCTATCTGGTTTGGTCTAGGCCTTTTAGGAAACAGTATGGATCGAACCATACCGAATTTATTAATATATATAAAAAAAATTTAAAAAATTATACAAACTTAAAACTTTTACCCTAAAAAACTTTTTTTTGTAGATTTTTTTTTTCATTCCTTCTCTGTTATATGAGATATATGATGTTAGAAATATTATGCAAACTATATTTAAAAAAATAATAAAAAAATCGGTTTGAACCACTTATATGTGGTCCAACCGGACCGTTTTGAACCGGAAGTGGTCCGGTCCGGTCCTTCAATTTAGACACAACTGAAGTTCAAAAACGGATCAAATTTTTGATTGTGCAACTCTTATCTCGGGCGGCCGACTTTTTGGGTCCCTTGGGAGCTCCTCTACCGTCTGATTACCCCCGTTAGAGCATATAAATGAGCATTGTTAACATGTTTGAATGAACAAAATTTCATAAAAAAAAAATGAACAAAATTTCATATTTATTAGGATTTTTTTTTAAAAAAAAAACGGAAGTCCGGAGTCTATCTTACCTTATTGGCCACAAAAGTTGCTTAATATTTTGGCTGGCATATTAAGCGACCAAATACTCTGAAAGCGATAGATGTGTGACTGACACAAAGAGGCGATGGAAAGCAAACTCAGTGGAAGATTTTACCTTGCCCACTGGGCTTGAAGGGTTCAAGACTCCCCATAAAAGGAAAGGCTAAAAAATGATAAACGATCAGAAAAGTGGAGTCTCGTTGTGCCTATCTTATCGATTTCGCAATTAAGTAGATCCGTTTTGGATGGTAGAAAAATTGGTTCTAACAAGTTGATATCATTGGTTCACTGGAATTCCCGTACAACGATTCCACAAAGTTATACAGTTCAAATCGAAATCTGGTAAAGTTTGAAACTTGAACATCTGCAAGCTGCACGTTGCAACTTGGTCTTAGCCACAAGAGCTGATCTAAGCAGTTTTTTGCAGAAAAGATCTTGTTGTTATGGCCGTTGCCTTCTGTAAACATAAAATAATAACTAAATAAGTGATCCTGTCCTCGTACCGGCTAATTACAAAACAGCTCTGCTAATCCAACTACTAATTGGTTCTGTATAACGTCGGTTTCACTAATTCTACATCGTTTGGTTAGTTTTATATATATAATAGTGATATAAGCTTCATGCTTTCTCAATGATTTTAGAAGTTCTAGAATACCAGGGGCTAAAGTATTCCAGCGGCCACAGGCGCACAGAGAGAGAGAGAGAAGGGGGTGGGGGGTTGAGACGGCTGCTTCCCACCATTCGAATTAGACTGACCCCTTGCCCCCAATCATAGACCCTATGGTACAAAAATATTGAGATTTATGCAATGATTCTCTGATACTTGAAGCAATTTATGAGACAACTTTTGGGTGTGTTCTTTTCTGCTGACTGCAACCAACAAATGGCACGATGTAGCAAAGTTTCTTAAAACCTCACCTAATTCCATGTTGTATCAATGAGAAGATATGTTTCTTTGGATATGATGCATAAAAAAAATGCACCTAAAAGGGGGAGCATCTGTGATGCGTAACAAATGAAGAAATTGGTACCAACTATTCCTCTTCTGGTTCAGAAACTTATCCGAGAGAGACATGTTTAGAGAATTATTTAATATCAAATCGAACTTAGCTGAGTCATTACTAATAATGAGATCATTAGTCTGAGCCACGTATAAGCTATGGCCTATGAGTTAGTAGTGATTCATATTATATGAAGTTCTTTTTTTTGGGTTTTTGTGGCAGAAACAGATTATTCTTCTGCTAATCTGTCGAAATGTCACGTGTTAAGTCGGATAACGTGCATGATTAGATAAGTTAAGAGAGCCAATGTTCACAAAGACAAAGATGGGTGTGTTAAAAATTCGTACCATTCTTTAGGCTGATATGCTTTAGATCTGTTTCAGAACTATTCATTCCGTGGTTCTGCATAAAATACTAATATATAGTCCCCATTAGACACACATGCCTGATGCCTCCCTAATAGTGACCACCCACATAGTTTGATCACTCAGATACGTGCTTCCTCAGTGCAGTCTACCGAAGTTTGGTCTCTTACCCCGTGCTGCATGCCATTGCCTGTGCTGAGTATCATGCGGCCAGATCATGCCAATGTCAGACTTCGATTTGGAAGAATTTCAAGCAAAGAAGCTTGACCTTAAATATCTTTAATTTCTGTTTTCTAACGATCAATGGGGTTTTAGAAAGGCCAAGAGAATAGAATCCTCTAAAAGGACGTATTAAAGAATACTATGAGATTATGTAGAAGTTTTTCATTTCGTTTAGTATAAACAAGAAAATGGCTTACCTGAAAGGATAAAGCCAAAAGAGGACATTGTTTTGGGGGACTACTCATCGCCAATAATTATGTGTAAAAAAAAAAGAAGGGAAAAACTCAAAGAAGATTTACTCCGATGTAGGTTGTGATAAAAAGCTCTCTGCATGAACCCAAAAGAATCGTTGACCCACACCTTCCTCTAGGGTCATTATCCAACAGACCCTCATGATTTGAGTTTGAGAAGACCCCTCGCCGTCCCACTCCCCCTGACCTATATGTGCCCCAAATTCACAACCTCTCTCTCTCTCATCACTGTTGTCTTTGACTCTTTTACTCTCTCTTTCCGCAATAATCCCCGAGACCCAGGAAGCATTGAAGATTGAAGCAAGAGATATAGAAAAAGTTCCAGTCAGTTAAATCCTCCTCTCACCAAAATAACTCGCCACATTTCTCAATGCAGTATCACCCAACCAGGAGACTTTACTCCTTAAGCACCCCCTCCTAGGCATTCTTAAAAAGTTGCTTCACACCTCCACACACACAAAATTCAGAGAGGGAGAGAGCTTTCAGCCTTTCACTCGCGTCTCGCTGTGCCTTTTCTCTGGTAATCCGGATGAGCATCAGTTGCAGTGAGTAGGGGATAAGGTTGCGGAAATCAGTGAGAGATTTGGTCATACCTATCGTTCTTCTCCACCTTTCCCAATCAAAAGCCAGGCTTTTTCTTGAGCTTAAAAAATATATTCATTCAGCGTTCATATTAGAAACTTTCAAAAACAAAAAAAAAAGAACAGTGCTTATCTATGTACAAGTATGAACCCCTTGTCAAGAAGTCTCTTCTCCCACCACCGACTGTTTCTATATGCGGTAAAAGAAAAGCTGTGATTAGACTTGGCTCCTGGATTTTCTCAATGCCAAAACACCCCCTTGTGCTTGTTCGGCTCCACTATTCTGTGGGCTTTTTGGATTTTCGTAATAAAGCCACCTCATAGTTATCATCTCCAGGTAAGAATTTAGAAATATCGGGGAACATAGATTTTTAACAAAAGAAGTTATTTTCTTTTGCTTTTCTCTTCCCTTTCAGGTTTTATGATAGGCCACAGGACATCTGTTTTTGTTGTCTTTTTGCTCTCTGTTTGTTGCAGGGTACCATCCTGGGTCTGAGGCCCTCCTTGATAACTGTGATCTTCTTTGGAGGTATTCAAGCCAGGGAAAGGGTTTGCACAGCTTCTCTTGCTTTGTCTAGGTTGGTTTTAGGGGTTATGCACAGTAACAATTTGAGAAGTCTGTGAAAAGCCCTGAATCCCTGATTCTTTTGGAGTTATTGAAAACAGGGGAAGGAAGATCCCTGATATTATTCTCTTCCACCTTTCTCCCTTCCTATTTCCAAGGGAAAAAATTCAGATTTATCTCATTATCAACCAAATACTGTTCCCTTCTATTTATATTGAAAGAAGTGGTTCTAGTGCTACGCAACTCACTCTGCTAGCCTAGACAAAAAAAAAACCTCACTCTCTCCTCTCTCTCTCTCACTTTGTAGCGCTCGACTTTTTTTTAACCTTTTGGGGTCTTGAAGGAAATAGCAATGACAGATTGGAATAGTATCATTGGCAAGACCAGCGGTTTTCGTGGGAGCCCAACAAGAGATGAAGATTTTGAAGAAGAAGATGTGTGGAGTTCTGTTAACGAGAGGGAGGATTCTAGTTCCAAGATGAGGAAATCCAAAGATCACTCCTCTGGTTCCTCTTCTGCATGGCGCCTCCCTAGTGCCCCAAGAATAATCCCAAGGGTTAACACTCCAACAACGTCCCGTGAAACCAAAGTGGCTCGACGATCCTCAGCTCCAGTTGACATTCCTGATTGGTCCAAGATTTATGGTAAAAGTGCCAAAATGGGCTCTAGGCCGGATGCTTCATGGGTGGATGAAGGGGATGGTAATAGCAATGGTGCTGCTTATGGTGATGGGGACTATCAGGGTGCTGGTGATTATGATGATGACGATGACGAAGATGGTGATATGGTCCCTCCACATGAATGGATAGCTAGAAAGCTCGCTAGCAGCCAGATTTCATCTTTCTCTGTATGTGAAGGGGCTGGGAGGACACTCAAAGGAAGAGATCTTAGCAAAGTGAGGAATGCTGTCTTGACAAAAACTGGTTTCCTTGAGTAGAATCTTCACCATCACCGCCTCCCTCACCAAGTCGCCATCCACATCATTATCCTCCTTCTCCTCCTCCTCAATATCGTAATCATCCTCGTCATATTGTGGCATTACCTCCATCCCCTCCCAACACCAAATTTTGTCATCATTTTTAACCATGGAAGCCACACATAATCCATTTTTCCCTTCTCTTTTTGTTCCCTTTTGGTTTAATTTTTTCCAGTTATATTGTATGTGATGTGCTGGGCTAGTGGAACTAGAAGAGCCCCAAAAAGAAGCCAGAGCTGCCCGTTCGAGTATGTTTCTCAGGTTTTTTTTTTGGAGGGGGAGGGGGGGGGGGGGGGGGGGGGGGGGATAAAACGCCTTTGGCAGGCTCTGAGATTTTGTCTGGTAGTTTAGTAGAATTTGTGAACGGAATGCACCTGTATCAGGGAACATGGAAAAGTGAACTTGTTAATCTTCAATATGTTCTTATCCTCCCTCTTCTATCTACTTCTGCACTTCGTACTGATTTTGTTTCCTTATTATAGTTTGATAACTTTGCAGCCATGCATCTGTCTAATCGCTCATCCAGATCCTCATCCTACTCTACTTCCAGAAAAAAAAAAAAATTGAACATTTTACTACTCTCAGCTTCTCAGCTTTGCTTTCCTGAGGTGTCATGATTTTCTCTCCACTTACAAATTTATGGTGAAAAAATAATCTGATAACCCACTGTTTGTTTCCCGGTGGGTATGAGAGGTTTTCTCTATTCCCTCTTGTGTTTATTTTATCCAAAGGAGATGGTTAGTTCCCGAGGCCCATTCTTCTCTTGCTATGACGAATCTTTACTGCAGAAAAAATATATACCAATGGGATATATATAATAAAAATAAAAATAAATTCAATACATCAAGATTAAGGTGCATGGTTTGGGGGTACCTATGTCCCTGAGGTGGCAATCCAAAAGAGGTACAATCTTTGTAAGTTTTTTTTAAAAAAAAAATAAAATTAAATAAAAAGATTGAGTAATTTCAGCAGAGCTTGTTGCGGCACTTTTTCACTCATAATAATTTCAGTGGTTAATGTCATCATCAGCCACAACCAAAAAGATAACAATGGCTCATGATGTAGCATCAGCATGGCTTGTCTATATATTTAACATTTAAGTTGTGGAAACGACAGAAAGGGAGAGATGAATCTCTCTTAATGAAGCCCCTGAATGCCACCGTGAAACGACAACCTGAAGGAAACTCACTTATCAAAATAGTTACAATATTAAATGGATTTCAATTCTTTCTCTTTCTTTTGTGTAATTTAGTTTAATATAAACCATTAATCTCGTTATTTACACTTAAAATCCTAAATAAATTACTATAAAAATTCAAGAAAATTGACTCTTGAAACGAAGCAAGCAAAACTACAGCAGAATAAATATAAATATGAAAATTAGCAAATGCCTAATCACCATGAGATCATTCACTGGCGCTTTCCAATGCCCCACTTAAAGATGTGTCTGCGTATGTAATTCTTACATAGCAATAATAATTGTTTTCAGAGAATGGAACGAAATGTAATTGTTTTTCTTTAGTTTGAAAGGTATTTTACGTGCTTATTTAAATTAGATTCTATCTAGCTACCTTAATTATATTCAAACACCCATTTAACTCAACCCTTCCATTTTTTTTATGGACCCTTTTTTTTAGGAATTTTGTTTCTTTCAAATTGTTCTATACAACTTTCTGCATGTGATTCGTCCTACCCAAAAAAAATCAATAATATGTTCTTTTTTTTGTACGTAGACTGGGAATTATTCTAATTATCTGACGTTAAACAAAGATTATAATTGGTGCTACAAGCTAAAGGTCTGAAGAGTGCCACGGAATGGAAGAATATATAATTCAAGTTTGCTTCTCCTAAGAGCATTCCTTTATTATTTAATATCTCACAATACAAACAAACTTGTATTGTGGTTTGGGAACAGATAAAAACCACGTACGGTGAAATAGCTATTAATGATGTTGGAGCATTTCGATCGTTTTCCTCTTCTATGTCAGTTTAATTTACGACATAAACAAATGGATAATAAACATTTACAAAACTAATTAGATCAACAAGAAGTATTAAAAACATTAAGTAAAAGTAGGGTTAGATTGATTTTACATATAACCTAAAAATACACTTGATTATATATATATATATAGGGTACTATATATGCTTTCCAAAATTTGTGTTTTCTTCCAATCTAATTAATTAGAATGCACTAAATACATATCTTATCTGCTTCAAAGGTGACTAGCTTCCTCCTATTTCGAATGGGTACCAATTTCACGCGGATATCCTTAGCAAGAGAAGGGAATTCAATATCCTTTATTGGTGAGAATCAAATTAGTCAACCAACTGCTGAAATAAGGCCATCCGTATCTGCATCTTGTGTTCCTTTTATTATTTACAGCACTGTTAGTGTTATTTTATGGAAACGACACAAGAATTTGTTGATGAATACCTTTCAGACTAATGAAGAGGTTACTCTAGTGATTAAAGTTTAGGTTTTGATAGCATGTTCTCTCTAAGGTTTTAAGTTCAAAATCTCATAGATGCTATCAACACTTTGGAGCCACCTTTAAACCTTAGGCATGGTAATTGCCTGATTTGTATGGGACTAAGCTAGTCCAAACACCCTGTTTTTTTTTTTTTTTTAAAACCCTATCCGTTTAAAGGGTAGTCCTTAATGTTATCTCCCCCAACCTATTTCAAAAGAGAAGGGTCTACACAGGTCATGCATAATGCATCTAAACCCCTTTTACCTTCGAATAAGGGGCCACCCATAAAAGGACAGAGTTCAAAAAGAAAATCCCCAATGCTGCTTCTCCGAATCTCCATGGACAGATTCCTTGTATGTTCTCAGTATCTGCACAACTTAAAATATACCAAAATTGAAAGATTCTCGACTCCACCAAGTAGCTAGCTGCTTATCCCCTTTTGCAGACAAGAATATCAATCATTACTATTGCTCAGGCATATCCTCCAAGAGTTAAACAGGACCACCTCAGGACTGATCTTTTTGTTTGCCATAAGATCCCAGGAGGGTGTCTTCTGTCTGTTAGTCGAAAGTGATGAACCACTTCCGATATTGGGATTGTGTACTACATTATTATTATTATTTCCCCAAAATACTCCTTTTTAAACTTGTTACCCTGGCCACTTCCAATTTCATCATCCAACTTATTTCGATCGCCTACTGTTTTTCAAGCCCCTGCTGTAGTTTCGCCACAATTATAGATGCAAATTGGAAGGCAACTATTCTTCCTAGTCCTTTGTCCAGCCCCCATGTCACTCTCCTTGTGAAGGGGGATCCCGGATCCCTTCCCGCTGGAATCCGGCGTGGTCCAACCCTCTCGAGGGTGAGCCACCAGATACCCACTTTGTGCGACCCACCCGAGAGCCAAAGGAGAGGACCTCTGCTACGGTATCTTGCAATCCACCCACTGCTCGATGTCCACACGCAGCCCACCCTGTGAGCCAACTTTAAAAACTGATGTGCAAATTACCCAAATGCTAGATTTTTTAGAAGGGTTCAAAGGGACAAATGTTCTTAATGGGCAAAATTTAAAAACTGATCTCTGAAAAAGTTACAAGGAGCAGAACACAAGGAGCATTTTGCAATGTTTTGAGTTTTCCATAGAAATTGAGGTAGAAGGAGAGCTTTTGCTTCTATACAGCCATCACATATAAGATATTTGCTGTAAAGTAAACCAGCATGTACATTTTATTCTTTCTTTTGAGGCCTATCAAGTCACTTACCAAAAACCATAAAAAGAAAAAAGCCTATCAAGTCCAAGGGTGAAATCCAGAACCTGCAATTAGGATCCCATTTCTTTCTTCACATTATTGTTAGGCCGAGACCAGAAGTAGCTCCCACAATTGCATGCCATTCTTATGCAGAAACAACAGCAGAGCTCATCCCCAATGCGAGTTATTCCCTGAGTTCCCATTACTTCGTAGGTTGGTGACTTCCCTTCTGTAGGCATCTTAATTAGTCCAAGAGCTGAACATTTCTTTAATTTCCGACACGGCTCCTATATGGTATTAACCAAAACGTGTTAGCATTTTCGTGTATGTAAACAATATTACCTTCTCACGTAAAGAAATAAAAAAAAAAATGAAAACACTCCACATATGAAACATCTTTCTCACACTAGCATATAAAGACAACGAATCCTTGACCCCACTCTGTTCCTTTTTTAAACGCATTTTCGCTCAAACTAGGACCGGAACCGTTTAGTCTTCTTCAGGTAAAAACTGTCCCAGCTAAACATGCCTGTAACAGGTGGTTCTCTAGTAATAAAACGTTTTTTTTTTGTTGAGTTTTTCTCTTGGATTTATCTGACCTAGTTCCAACTCAAATTCCAATCTTTAAACTATAATAGGTTGAACCAAGAAGAAAAAAGAAAGTAGATGTTTTTGTTTTTTGTTTTGAGGGATAAAAGATTGTTGGTAAACTATATTTTGTCCCCCTTTAAAAATGTGGTTTTTGAAATTCATATTTGGTTAATTTTATCTATGCATTTGTGTTTTATAGTAAGTATAACTTTTCTATACGATCAATTCTGTTTCTAATAAATATCATATATGCGTGAGAGCAGAGAAAAAACATGAATTAGGCCAAATTACCATCTTTACGTGCAACGGAAGATGTAACTCTCTAGACATGCATAAATCACTCATTTATACAGAGAAACCGTTTAGCGTTTAGTGTAGGACGGTTCAAATTAATTTGTATATTAAGAAGGCCGGTTTAGTGCGTCTTCCTCACTTGTGCGCACCTCTCTGGCCTCTCAAGGAGGAAGAGAGTGTGTAGAAGTGAAACAAAGACTGCAAAGGACAAAAAGTTCGTTTTTCAGTGGAGGCAGCGAGCTAAGTGAGTTTAGGAAGACAAAAAAATGTATGTGAAGAGCAGAGGAATGGGAGGAGGAGAGTTAGCTAAGAACGTAATGCCTAGGACCTGGGCTCTTCTGCTGTGCTTAGGCAGTTTCTGTGCTGGAATGCTCTTCACGGACAAGTACTTTTCGCATATTGGTTTTTTTTAAAACTAAATTTTTGTTTTTAGCAGCTGAACGGGTTGCTTTGACTGAATTTTGCTCTTTCGCTTGGTGGGTATCAGGAAACTCGCAGAGTTTTGTTGGTTTCCTGAAATAACTATGAAGAGGATGTTTTTAGCTCATGCATTTGTCCTGTCAGTAAGTAGTTTATTAATGCCCATTAAAACGGGAAAGAGAAACTGTTTATGAACGGTGGTCTTTATGAATGTGGGTAATTGTTGCATTTCATTAATGAGTGTTCGAGCTGAGCTAATATTATCAGGGTAGTTTAGAATCATGTGTCTTTTCTAAATATTTGCTTATTAATTGCTTTATTCTGGATTGACAGTAGGTCCAATTCCCTCCCTTTGCAGTGGCTTTATTCGACGTAATCATGGTATCTATCAAGTATCATGAGCTCTTGAAAGTTTTTTCTTGCATTAAACAAAGCCACATTGTCCAAAGCCGATCTATCCTCATTACCCTTGTTTCTCCTTTTTTTCCTTTTATTTTTGTTTTGAGGAAAATCCTTGTGGTGGAGATTTAAAATCTCTGTTCCATATTTATTCGTTGCTGAGAATAAACTTAACTCATTCAGAATCAGACTATATTAGTTGGAGTGGGGTTGAACTGATATTAGTGCTTGTCATTTTGGGTCCAATTCGGTGGACACCTAAGATCCAAAATTACGCTACTTATCACTAATCTGATATATAATAATGTTTCTGAGGCTCATTATTTTTTTTCTCTTACCTATTTTTGGGCAACTAAAGTGGAAGGCCAACTACTTGGTGGCATCTGCATGTCATATTGACCAAAAAGTTTCGTATCAGGATGTGGTTGGTGCCTGAAGCTAAAGGTATCGCAAGGACGTATAGGGTTCCTGATGCCCAAATGAACTTAAAATCTGGGGATGTTGATCTGAAACTTGTGAGTACATTTACCACTCTTGTACTGATTAGAAGAAAGAAAATAGAGTGCATTTACCACTATTCTAATCATGCACTGTATCATACCCTGCTCCGCTGACTATTGTTAGTGCTATATCTTCGCATGAATGTTAGTTTTCTTTGAATATAGGGCTTCTGCCTAACAATTGCAGAAATTTGATAGATTTGTTCCAGTACATTTTTATGTTAAAGAATCTATGTCAATAAAAACCATAGTGCTTCCAGGAAAGAATGCTTTATAAAGTCAGATTTGATTATGATAACTAACTTTGCTTTTAGTTTTGGTGAAGGGGATAGGTCGGATGGGTACTGAAAAGCCTTTGGTGCCTAATTCTTGAAAAGTTACTCTTCTATATCAATACGAACATCCACATAACTTACAATGACCAGATATGATGATAAAAAAGATTGCAACTCTTAATCTAACTTGGTTCTGGAAACATTCTTCCTCCCAATAAGAATGCTTTGTTATCCTTAGTTTGGTTTTGCTTCTTAATTTCAATGATCTGCATTTGATTTTCATTGGAAGTAGTTTCTCTAACTTTCTTGCCTCTTATCAGAAGATTGTACGGCGTAGCAGCAAGGACAGTTTAGGGTAAGTTTAAAGGAACCCGCGTGATATTTATAAGCTGTTCTGATGCCTGTTTAGGCTGGATTTCACTTATACGGCTGGGTGACCTCCATGCAAATGTTATTGCTGTATCTGAAATGCAGGACACCAGATAAGACAATACCAAAATTGGAGATTAAATCCACGACTGCTTGGGCAGCAAACGAATCCACTGGGGATGGCTTTCACACATCAGGGAAATTGGAGAGTGTAGAAACAAAGAAGAGGAAATACTTTATGGTTATAGGAATCAATACAGCTTTTAGTAGCCGCAAGCGAAGAGATTCTGTCCGTGCTACTTGGATGCCACAAGGTGCATTGAATTTAAGAACCTATGATATGCTATTCCAGTTTATTTTAATATCCCAAATGTGATTAACTGGTTCTAACGGATTAAACATTACTAGGCGAGAAGAGAAAGAAGTTGGAGGAAGAGAAGGGCATAGTTGTACGCTTTGTTATAGGTCACAGGTGATCTTCTTAAGTCTTCATAGCTATTGCCAGTTACTGCCACACCAACCTGTTTATATATAGGCATCTACACAAAAGTCAAATAAGTTAATAGCTCAAGCTGCCGAGACTATTGCAATTTGCTGATAAGATATGAAGTTTGTGGCTTTAGCATAGCAATGCTCTGCATGGATGCATTATCTTTTTCAAGGTGGTGATGACATATATCTGTGTGAGTTATTTCTATGTATCTTACAAATTGGCATTTTGTCATTAGCTCGAACCCTGGTGGTCTTCTTGATAAAGCAATCGAAGAGGAGGAGATGTTACATGGAGACTTCTTGCGGCTGGTGAGCTTTTTGTCTCATGTATTTGAGATGTCACCTAGTTTAACTGCCACTGGCAGTTATATTTAGATTTGGTTAGTATGAAAATGTACGAAAGAGATATTAATAGGCTTTAATTTGTTTGCTGATTTTACGAAAGCAGGACCATGTAGAGGGCTATATGGAATTATCAGCCAAGACGAAGATTTATTTTTCAACTGCTGTTGCCTTCTGGGATGCAGAATTTTACATTAAAGTTGATGATGATGTTCATGTAAATTTAGGTAATGATATTTCACTTCCCCCAATTTCCGCCCTTGCCATATGTCTTAATCGTATATCTAGAACACACATTTTAGGGTCTAGGCTTCTTAAGATGGTTTTCCTAATTATTATTGAAGTGGTATAGCTATTGCTCTTGAGAGTAGTAATATATTTGGATGCAGAACATTTCTTTTCTTATTACAATTGGTCCTTTCTCTCATTTGAGTTCATTTTCTTCGAATTACTCCAGCTACTCTTGCAGCGACCCTAGCTAGACACAGTATGAAACCTCGAGTGTATATTGGCTGCATGAAGTCTGGTCCTGTCCTTGCTCGAAAGTAAGCTGCTTCTGTTTTTAAAAATTTCGAGATAATGATAAAACGATCTGGTTTGTGCTTCATCCTTTCTTTGGAACAGGGGAGTGAGGTACCATGAACCCGAGTATTGGAAATTTGGTGAGGTGGGAAACAATTACTTCCGGCATGCAACAGGACAATTATATGGCATCTCAAAAGATTTGGCCACCTATATATCAATAAACCAGTAAGTATGCAGTGTCCTTACCTTTTGGACTAGAAAACTATAAATTGGTTAGGGTTGAAGGAGCTGACAGGTGAATAAGATACCACAGAATTTGTCTATCCACTTTCTGATTTTGAACCTGGAACCAAGAGAATCTTGTTTCATTTCCATGTCCAAGTGTATGTTTAGGGAGGTTGTGTACCTCTGTTGGCTTCATTGATAACATATATAGCTACATATCGGTAATGGCTAAGTTGGGCAATTGAAAATGACCTATAATAGTGAGATGGTAATTTGTTTGGAAATATCTCAGGAACACACTGCACAAATACGCCAACGAAGATGTTTCATTGGGATCTTGGTTAATTGGTTTAGATGTGGAGCATGTGGATGAGAAGAGCCTTTGTTGTGGTACCCCCCCTGGTAATATAAATTTTTATTTTGTTGCTTTATTTTTTTTATATGGTTTCTTTACTTGCCTTTTCCTGTTTAAGGTTGTGCTACCACACCTTGCTATATGAATGTTGTCTTCCTAATAAAAGCAACTCGTCAGTAAGAAGCAACAATGAAAAAACTTTGGCCGGACATCTTTGTATTGTATGTCTAGTTTGACAATCATCTTCTCTTGGACAGAAAATTTATCGTGATGTTAATGTTTTGGAACCTGGTTAAACATGTTATACTCTATGGTCTTCCAAAAAAGGTTAACCATTAGCTACACTTATTCTCCAAGTTCTGAGACTGCTATAGGTGGTGGCAGCACCTGTCAAGTTCTATGGCATTTGTTTATCTATTTATTTATATCAGATACATGAATTGAGATTGTACAAGATGAACTGCTGCTTACACGGAATTTCCCTGTGAGTCTGCGTATCCTGATGATGTGTTCCTACAGATTGTGAGTGGAAGGCGCAGGCTGGCAACGTCTGTGCAGCTTCTTTTGATTGGAAATGCAGCGGGATTTGCAAGTCTTCTGAAAGAATCTTGGAAATTCACCAGCGATGTGGTGAGGATGAAAATGCTCTGTTAACTGCAAGCTTCTGAGAGGCAGGTACATGTTTTCCAAACTCAGGAAAGATATACCGATATCTGAAGACAGGACATGAATGGTCCTTTCTAGTCGTTATCTCCCTATTTTGTAGGTATAGAGAATGTGTGCACTGCCTGCATACGACATCATAATTAAGTAGAAGATAAAGGCCTTGCTTTCGGAGGGTCCTGCGTTTTAGCACAGGAAATCAATGCTATAGCTTCAAGAGAAATGAATACCATCACAAACCAATTCTTTATATTTTGGGAGGGATTTGTTGCAAGTTTCCTTCCTTTGCCATTTAGCTCAATAACTTGTAATCATCTTTGTGAACAACTTTTGGTGTTTTTTGCTTCATAGATAATATAATTTGAGTTCCTCTTTGAAGGGTTCCCATAATGGTGTTTACACTAAACAATTACCATTTCTTTCGACTCTGGACTCGCCACCCCCTCAAGCGTGGTGTACGGAACAAAACTAGGCCAACTTGTAGATGTGGAGAAATCTGAAATCAATCTCAAGATCATGTCGTCTGACTTTCTTTTCAAGCAAAGCGAAATAAGTGTTTGGAACAGTAATTTTGTTGAGTGGTAATTACAGGTTGACTGCAGCAAAGAAAAATGACTGGACAAAACTCCATTTACATCTTCATCTTTAAATATTGTGCTGCAGATCTACAGCTCCATCTCCCTCCAGTCTCTTCAAGCAGTGAAGTTGCTATTGAAGTCCCTCAAAACTTCAAGTTCATTAATTGCTTTTTGGGTGCTCTTTTGGTTTGTTAGGACCAAGGTTGCATTTATAAGTCAAAAGTACATGTGCAGGACATCAGAAGGTTTAGAAAACAGTAAGAAAGCAAAATGATGATCACCTTCTCAGGATTTCTTTCTTAGAAACAATAATTGAGGGGTTACTATGGGCTAGCTTAGCTGCTTAGCCACTAAAATCATCAACATCATACCCATAACTTGTATTGAATTTGAATTTCTTCCTCAAACCAAAATTTAGAGAACTGGGTGAGGATTACTCCTCATTGTATGGTAAATATGTTCAACATGCCTTCAGTGGGCCACAATACCATCCCTAATAGCAACCAAACGAGCTGTAATGGTATTAAAAACCTGCAACAATGCACAACTTGTTGGTTCGTTCTCCTTCTGTATTATGCAAAAGGAGGAAAAAGTTCCATTTGCTTTCCTAGAAACTTCAAGGCTTAAATATTCCATGTTATAAACCATAAGCAAAGGAGAGAAGGGTGGTCCTGGTGGATGGCAATAAAAGCATGTAACACCCCCGGGCCCAAACTCCAAACAGATAGATTTTCGTATAAAATAAGGCTTTTTCACCATGGATAATCATTTATCTAGACCCCAATATTTCAAAATTAATTTTGTACAAACTCAGTAAAATATTCATAAACCATAAAAAGACTCAAAAATATCAATCCGAGCCCTAAAATTTACATTAGCATATCCGATATTTTCAATATCGATGAAGATCTCCCAAAATAATACAATATCGAATTCTCCAACATTAATATCAAAAAGTACTCTTGCAAAACACGACTTCGAAACACAAATCTATCTGAAGCTCCTCGAAATTCTCTAATTCTGCAATCTCTGAAAAATATGAGAATAAGGAGTGAGCTACGACTAGCTCAGTAAGTAGTAAGTCAATGGGGGTTGGGGAAAAGACAATTTATAAGCATAACCGAGATCAAGAAAAATAGTGAGCAATACTAACTAAAAACAGAATTTATAACAAAATATCTCACGTCAAACAACGTAGTGAAATTATCAATGGTCACACGGACCCCAATGGTCACACAGACCGCCATGGTCACAAAGACCTCAACATTCACAAGCACCAGAATAGTTTGATAATAAGCTCACACTACAAAATTCACAAAATAGGCCAACCATTTCAAATGAGTTGTAAAATCTCATTTTACCCAAAATTTGTTCAGTTCCCCAAATAATACATCAAAACCATATAAAATACGGTGAAAATTCAAAATCTCATTGAAGAACCACTTACCTCGAACATTTAACCAATCCTTAAAGCTTTTCCAATAATTGTTGAACAATCTCTCGGAAACTAGTAGCACCACCTCAATCCAAATTTTGGTCTCCAATATACATTCTCTGCAACTATTTATTAACCTCAATCTCTTCAACTTTAAAATTCAAACATATCTCTATTCATCACTTTTAAATTCAAACATAAGATCTTTATCCATATCTTTCAAATTCAAATATAAGAATAATCTTTATCCATATCTTAACCTTTAAATTCAAACTCAAGATCAAATATTTATATTCAAACCTTTAAATTCAAATATATATCACATATCCATATCAGCACATTTAAATTCGAAAATACAATTCAACCTCTATAAAAAAATCAATTTTTGAGCCAAAGAAATACAAGAAATTCAATCATCAGGTATCATAGTGCTATTTCAAACTGCAATATTACGTCTCACAGTTTTTCATCAAGAGCTTTAAAAAATTAGATCACGAAGGAGATCAACTTACCTTGTCGCCTACCAAGACAACATTGTCAAAAGAGGTGGTGAACCTTTACGTTGAAGGGTAGAAGTAAGCTAAAACAGTGAAAACTATCAAATATCTTCACTAAACCCGTCCTCCCTTAGTACCTACCACACAAAAGTCCTCTCCAAGTACGAAACCATTTGTTACGTGATCATCACCTTCACCGGCACACAAAAGAAAACGAAAATCCAAGACCAAAATGCTTTTTTTTTCACTTATTGGAGCTTCCAAAACCTGCAAGTGGAACAAAACTTTTCACATTAGCAGTATTTATCCCAAACCTAACCTATGAAGTCCAGTGCAAAATCAAGTAAACGAAATGCCATGAGAAATAAAGAAAAGAAGAGCAGCAGTTGTGATAATAAGGATTGCTTAAATGTGATATTGGCACGGCTCAATCAAATAACAGAGCTCTAGCCTCGGAGGCCTGCTTTCGGATTGAACTGTACCAACATCTCATGTTGTTTTGCAGCCTGATAAAGAGGAAACCTCCTTGTACATTCTCATCATGCAGCTCCTGGAATCGTCTAAGAGGAAGTAAAAACTTTATGGTAAATGAGCCATTTTCGTAATAGAAAGAATAGGAGCTCTTGGAGACGTACACGACACACATATACAGATGACCTGCTGATCAGATCATGAAGCATTTAAAGAAAGCTTCAAGTTACTCAAATATATGGATAGCCTCACGGACACAAGAAGAAACAAGAGACGCAAAGAAGGCAGGACATGTTTCTTTGGAGTAAATGGGATGTCTTGTGATTGTGAGAATCTCATACTTAATGAGAGAGACATCGACAGAGATCGCATTGAATTCGCCAACAACCCCACAACGAAAAGGTAGTGGGTGCATTAAATTCAAAGCTCTCCGGGACGAATCCTTGATCGTTCACTTTTTTGTGTATGTGAGAGGGAAGAGGGCTAATTGGTATTGTGTCACCAACATTTGAAATTCAAAAGCTTTAAGAAAAACAAGGTCACGGTTGGTGCATTTAGTCTCTAATTAGGTGTCACCAAACCACCTTTTGAATTAATTCTTGCAAAATAATACAAGACACCACAAGTGTTGTTGATTTAAAGAAAACTAAATTCTAAACTACTGAAAGGATAAGAAAATATCAGCTCAATCTTAAGCATTTAGGGATTATTTAAATCTTACTAGATTTAAGGATAATGTCATAGTTCGCCCCTAAGCATAATACAAAATCAATCTTGCTCTCTAACTATGTAACAACTATTTAAATCTTTTAACTTTCAAAAATCATTAATATACGTTACCCGTATAAATCAGCTGATACGGAAACATATGTAAAATGACTTTAATATCCTTCCAAGATAAAATTTAAAAAATAAAATACATATATATATATATATATATATATTAATTTTAGCCTATACTTATGAGGTAAACTATGATATTATCCCTAAATTTATCAATAACAGGTACAAAATTTGCGAAGTTGTGAATTTTTGTGTTGAATAGTGTTTTATTGGTGTTTGTGTAAAGTGGAGAGAGAAATGATTTGATGTAATTGTTTAATAAAAAAATATTGGAGTTATGTGAAAAAGTATAGAGAGAGAAAATTTATGTTGAATAAAAAATTAAAAAGTTGTTGGAGATTGTGTAAAATATATTAATTTTTGTGTTTGAATTCTGAATATATTCGGTGGTAGAATTGTGAATATACTTAGAATCTTGAAAAAATCAGTGAAAACGAACTTATCCTAGTTGTCATTGAAGAAACATAACAGCACGCACAGTAAGAAAAATCCTACTGTATCGAGACAGAGAGCTGGCAAGTAGGACAGCAGTTGCGCCCTTGTTTGTTTTCCTAAACCTTCCCAAACAATACCGGGTACCGACCGGAACCATGATCTGTCCCTTCCCCCCACGTGAATCAATGCCGGCACTGTCGTGCATCTGCTGTCTTTATACATCAGCTCAAACAAAAAACCACAACGTCACTGTAATAACTAGTTTCACGCGGAAATTCTGAAGTGCACTGCACTAAGCTGAAACTTTTTTCCTGCGAAGTAATATTATTCATGCGAAAAAAGGTCACACGCATATTATGACTCAGTTCCATATAGTGAATAAAAATTAGAAATGTATTTTTCTTATTTTTTAATATCTATACAGATTGGTAAAATTTAATCAACTGAAAATAGAATCTGTCAACTGTAAAATGAAATATTAAATTACTTAAAGTGATTTATTTTTTAAAAAAGGAAATTTCATTTCTTAATTTCTCATTCTCCTACTACACTTAAATTAAGGGTGAAAACCAACCCCTCGGCTCGGTTTTCAGCCTCTACTAGTTGCTGAAAAATCGGGACCGACAACAACATCAAGGGGTCTCTAGACCGATCGGACTGACGGTAGTTGTGTTCGATCGGACCTTGTTTCTCAATTCATAGCGAAAATGGAAAAAAACAGAACCAAAATTGAAGAAGAAAAAAATGATATTGAAGGATTCCGCAGTGTGGGGATGTGGCTCTGAAGACTTGGCTTCCGTGAGGGCAAAGATGAAGACGAACTGGAACAGGAAAAAGAGTGCTTTCATCATTTTCTCCCGTTTGCTTCTTAATTTTATGTTGTTTCCTTTTACTTCAGAATGACGTCGGCGAGGGTGGTGCAACGGCTAAGATTTTTACAAGGGGGTGCGACAACTAGGATTAGAGACAGAGAGAGAAGTGAAGGAGGGGTGAGTAGGAGAAAAAAAGGGTCAGAGGGGGGGTGGAGGACGTCGTCTCCCCCCCCCCAACATATTAAAAAAATTAATTCTTTTTTTAAAAGTGAAATTCCAATACAGTTCAGTCCATTGGGTACCCAGAACCGGGGGCCAAACCGACCCAGTTGGTTCTAGGAAAAACTGGTTTCGGGTCGGTTTGGGTTGGTCTAGTGGGTTTCAGCCCACTCCTGAACAACCCCAACTTAAAACTCCCACTTCTCAATATTTTTTTTAGCCTTTCCAATTTCCACCATGATTATCTTCATATATATCTTATATATATGTTCATAATTTTATGTACCTCATTGTTTAAAAATAATTTAAATTTTTTATTAAAAAGTTTATTTTTATGATAAATATTTTATTCGTTTAATTTAACCGATTTTAATAATCAAGTTTACTAATCAATGCAAGATTATAGAAAATATAATGAGTATCAAATATTATGAAAAGTGTTTTTAATAAACATATTTTGAGATAACAGGTAAACATTTATGTGTAAAAATATTTACTTAATGAAACTATTTTACATTATAAATAACTTTACATCATGGTATACACAGGAACTAAGCTCGCTAGAGAGCTTTAGTGAGATTTTTTTTTTCTCTTGAGCAAAATATATATATATTTGTATTTTAGCTCATACAATCCTGATTTTGTCACGTATATACATCCTCTAACGTTGATAAACGAACTACATAGTGCAAAAGAAGTTTTCCCTTATATGAGAATTGATAGAGGAGGAACTTTTTCTTACTACAAAAGCTCATCATCCGAGGCCCAATATAGTGAGACAATGATCAACCCATTCGATGTGGTATGCGCCCTTCAGTGATTGGAGGTCCATAAAAGAGCCTGACATCGATGCTTTATCGAGTAAAGAAACTCACGTAAGAAACTATGATTATTTTATGTTTACCCATTGACTGACGGTCGAGAGAGCAAGAGGGAAAAGGAAAGGGTCAGTCAACTCAAGCCATCTTAGAGGAGAGCAATTCTGACAACACCGACCTTCGATAAAAGATGGATGAGACGAAAAAGGTCTAAGAGTGATAAGGCCTGGAGGGAATAACAGGTCGAGGCCCAGTAAGCTCCGACCTAGAAAGGAAAGAGGAAGGATAATTGATGGAATGACTAAATCATCACACGAGTATGGAATCAGTGACCATAATGTAAAAAAATGAAACTGAGTGACTAAATTGTCAACATGGTATAAACCTAGTGATCATATTGTCAATTTCCCTTTAATTTACATGACTAAATGTAGCGTTTTGCGTAAGAATTCTGACTGACGTGTTAAAAAGCTAACGTGGCAAGATATTTCGTTAAATGGATTGCAGGGCCAAATCGTCACAAGGGTATGAAATGAGTGACCATATAGTAAAAAAATGAAACCTAATGATTAAATCGTCAGCGTGGTATAAACCTAGTAATCAAATTGCCAATTTACTTAGTTTTAATTTTGAAACTGGTTTTGTATTGTTTTGGATATTAGTGGGCCGAACTGAACTAGACCCAACCCAGTTTGGCTCCGGACTCCTCCACTCACTAGAACGACGCCGTCTTCCCAATTCCCAATTCCCAAACACCCAAACCCCCGGTCGGTGTAATAGAGTTAACGGACGCAGCGGATTTTGCTTGTCACGCAGGCAATCGAATCCCCATAATCGATATATAGAGACCACAGGCATCTGTTCCGTGTAGGAGTCCAAAAAGAAACCCTGTCAAGTTCCTTCCCCAAATCAAAAACCCCCTTTTTTTATTTATCCTTTAAATACTCTCCTTCCGACTTTGATCGTGACCATCTGTTCTATTCCCCCACCCCTTAACCAGCGTTTGAAACCCACATCAATTCATTTTCGTGTTCGGTATGTTAAAGCCCGAAGCTTTTCATAAACGCAATCGTTTTCTTCATTTTGTCTGGATTTTTGGGTATGCGGGTGAGAGAGGATTTCTTTTGTAATGTTTCGGTGTTTGGTTTTCTCAGGGGGTGATCGTAGTGCAGGATCCATGGCCAAAACCTCGTTCAAGCTCGAACATCCACTGGGTTCGTTTTCTTTTCCTAGGTTTTTGTTTTCTCTGTTTCGATAGGAAGTTTTTCTTTTTTTGGGGTCATAATATAGAAATTAGTTGAGAAATGGGTGATAAGGGCTTTAAATTTATTCTTTTCCTTTTTTTTTTGCAAAAAATTGATTTTTTATTTTTTATTTTTGTGATGCCCATGCAATCCCTGTGCGGGATTTTCAGAATGATTGTGTCGAGTGTGGAAGTGTTCGAGAATGGGTTATAAAGGCTTGATATTTTCTTAGTTTTTGGGATAGCCATGAGGAGCTGGTCTATTATTTTGATGGTGGCTATCGACTCGATGTTAGGAGGTGGTGTATTGTTTGGGTTGCTTCTGATTTCTATTTTACAATTTTTGGATTTTGGACCAATTATTAACCTTTGAACGGTGGGTCTTTCTGATTGTTTGTGGCAATGGCATTGATAAGTTTTCCTTTCTGGATTAATATGGCTGGTTTGAAAATTATGTTCTTACTATGAAGCAGCTGAAATTGAGTAGTTCGCATTTGTGAAGTTCTGTTAGACGAAACCAGAGATCAATTTGTTAGTCTATTATTCAGACTTTGGCAAAGTTGCTGGTGGCCTTTTTGTTCTGGCTTGGACATCCTAATGCAACACACCAACTTATTTGAGGCACAATGGTGTGGTGACAAACACCAGTCTCACTCACTCTCTATTTTGAAAGAGCATGAGTAACGCCTCTGTGGAATTCTCTAAGCCCAGTGGAATTCTATGTTGAAAGTCTGGCTAAATACTTCAACTGGGGCTTAAGTGGTGATTATATATATGTTGGTGTGTGTGTAAGGGTTTGTTCTGAGGTTTTCGGTTTTCCCTATCTCAGAAAGAAGGCTAGCAGAGGCTGCTCGCATCAGAGAGAAATATCCGGATAGAGTACCTGTGAGAATCCACAATCAATAATGACTCTTCTCATTGTATGCATTCGGTCAGTGTACTTACTGTCCTTGCTGAATATGCCGTGCAGGTGATTGTGGAGAAGGCTGAAAGAAGTGACATTCCTGACATTGATAAGAAGAAGTAAGTCACAACTGCCCTTCTCTTGTTCGTATGCATTGACATTGTATATGTGATTCAAATTCCGTTTTGGTGTTCCTTATACAATTCCCACTTCCTCATGGTTTTTGGGGTTAATTTGTGAAGTCCTTTATTTTCGCATCCTATTCTTTATTCAGCCCTACATGTGAGCTAATAATAGGCGTTTGATAACATGGGCATTGTGGGTTGGAGTATGAGATGTGTGGAAATCCCATTACCTGTAGTGAGGCTCTGGGAGGGGGGTAATCAGGACATGGTCCCCTGAGTGTGGCACAGATGGAAGAGCTAGTTATTTAATTTTGCAAGAATAGCTCAAAGCTTTCTTCATTAATGTTAATATGTACCCCCAGGGGTTTGGTCTGATGGTGAACCGACCTTGGGAGTTCCTGGGTTATCAAAAAAAATTAATGTTAATATGTGATATTAGCCCCTGATTTGGATTGGAGGGCCTTGCCTGTTCATTTGTTAATAGAGGGATTCTCCCTCGGATGGAATTGCCCTTTGTGTTGCTGTAGGTACCTTGTTCCAGCGGACTTGACTGTTGGGCAGTTTGTTTATGTAGTGCGGAAAAGGATCAAGCTCAGTGCCGAGAAGGCTATATTTGTCTTTGTGAAGAACACCCTTCCTCCTACTGGTGACTGGCTGTGTTATATATAAGGACTATTGTGGTATATTACATAGATGTCTTGTTAATATGTCATTTTTTTTGTTGCAGCTGCCTTGATGTCTGCAATTTACGAGGAAAACAAAGATGAAGATGGTTTTCTTTACATGAGTTACAGTGGAGAGAATACCTTTGGATCCCACTAAGAGACCTGATGCCAGCTTGTGTAAATAAAAGTTCGAAGGTGTAAATTCTCAGTAGCGTCTCTCAAGTCAATGCCTTAACTGCTTATCAATTGTAGTTTAATTTGCCTGAAGTGGCTTGAACTTGTGTTTATGTTTACATTGGATGGGATGCTACGGAACACCCTTGGATGAGTGATTTTCCGTTTGCATTTCCGGATGTTTGTTATTGATGTTCCTTCCGTCAATGAATCCTTTAATGTGAGCATCAGTCTCATGTGGTATTGCCATCACTATTGCTTTGAGATTGAGTGATACCTTCATTGTTGCTCTCTCTAAATCAGAGGATTCTAGAATGATTGTGCAATTATATTAAGCGCATGACGTCCGTGGCCGTGAGCTGTGTCCAATGTGGTTCCTCGACCAAACTCTCTTATCCAGCTTTAAAATGTTAATAGAGTAAATACAATGCTGTAACAAGATACAGGCAGGATTTCCAGTCTGCAAATGTGCTACAAGACTTGCCCCATTGTTATTCAGAAAAATTGTTTCCCTTCCTCTGTCTGAGCTAGGCTAGGCAGAGTTGTTTCTATTTGCGCCTGTGTTTTTTCTTCGAAGTTTTTAAGAGCATGAGTAAAGATCGAAGCGACTCTGGTTGCTAAATGAGCACGGCCTACTTTTAACAGGTATCATGGGAATATTGTAGGAGCAGCTGTTCATCTTGGTGCATGTACGGCTGGTTCTTGTCGAGACTTTAAACTATTCATTACAAACCCGAAACAATTTCCTGATCCCTTTCCTCGGTGATCTAATTATGTTTTTTCAAATAGATTGGGAACAAAATGATGTGCTTGTAGAAAGAAAGATTAAAGCAGCTTGTGTAGGTGGCAATGTAAAGCCATGTCTTGCATTCAAATTCGTTAGCAGTGAAAAGTTCCCTTACAGATACAGCAGGACTTTGACAATCTGTCTGTTCATTTAGAAGAGCTTTTTTTCTGGCATTGATTCTTGACCCATTTGAAGCCGGCCGATGCCCCGCTCTTGATCTTTTGCGCTCCCACCACTGCAGTTGCTTTGGCTTTATCCAATCCGGCTTTTCCGTTGGCCTTCTTCTTGCTGTTACTTTCTTTATTGGGGTTAGTGCTGTCCTCCTCCGCCATGGCACCGAACCCTCCAGCACCCCATTGATCCGCCCAGCTTGGTGCTTCAGCAGCCATATATTTCTTCTACTTTTAGGCCAACCTAATTCCTGGACCAATTAAAAGCTGCATGAACATCACAGAAACAACGCTCTAGAAAAATAAAAACCTTAAGAGGCTTAGGAGGATATCTAAGCTATATAAACTTATAAGTTGGGCTAATGCGATATGCTTCCTTTGAAACGCTTCGAAGTTGTCACGAAAGAAAAAGTTCAAATCTTGCAGCTACCACTTCATTTCCAGGTATCATAAAATTATAATTTCTATTCTTTCTCACAAATTTTCCAAGCGATAGACGAGAGAGCGTTTAAGTTTCCAATCCACATGATGTTTTCAAGGGAAATTAACTGAGAAGGGAGATCAAGCGACCTTATACAATGACGGGCACTGGCAGAAAGGAAATGCTTTCTTCTGGAGGTAAATTAATGAAATAAAACGGATCCAAGTTTTAAGTCTAAACAAATCAAAGCATTTTCAGGAGAAGTATTACGTTCTCATAGAGGCAAAGAAACAGATCTAAGCAATTCAAAAGATCTGAGCATGTACAATCTCTTAATCCCAGAAAACATAAAGGATTTAAGCCTGTTAAAAGGGAAATCCTAATATCCATTCAACACAAAGACACACACACAGAGAGAGAGAGAGAGAGAGAGAGAGAACCTTGTGAATGGCAAATCGGGGGACTAGATTGAGAAACCTGAAGCTAAAGGGAAGCAAGTGTTGAAATACCTTAGAGGTATAGATAAACCAGGGGTCACACGTCGGTGGGCGTTCTTTTACACCCAACTCACTTTAAAAAAGGGGCTTGCCACCTCAATTGTTGCAGTTTCCAACTAGTGAAGCAAAGCCAGTTTGGCATCTTTCCTTCTTTATAAACCTTTAATGCCCATCCTAATCATACAGCATCTTCAACCTCGTTAAAGTAAAACAGCATGTTTGTCGGGATCCCCATCAAGGCCGAATGATGGCTTAAATTGAAGCCGGGATCTGGGGTTGGCTCGCACCACCGGTCACTTGATCAAAATTGAGCTCGACCAGATGGGTCGGGTTGATGACCAATTTTCAAGAAATTAACATGTCCCACCCTTTAACCTCTCAAGATGTGGATTTTTTTCCACACATAAGGAGAGGTTGGTATTTTTACCAAACTATGCATGAAATATATAGGCTTAACTTGTATTCTGTTTGAACTCAACTCGTATTTTATATGAACTCCTAATATTAAATACTCCATATAAAATACAGTTATAGATGACTTTTACAGTATATGGACAATCTATACTGAATTGGACTGAGTAATTTAATATAAATCTTTTTGTAGTTTATCATGGGTTAATTTATAGTTTATTAAATGGGTTTCATCCATGAAAAGCCGAAGATTACCTACTTCCCAACCTTTAACGTGACCAGCATTTTCAGGTCTTGTGCTCTTCAATTTGCAAAATGGGGGAAGCACGACATCACAATGTTGGAAAATCTTCATATCGTATAATGTTATTTTAGAGAAGGTGGAATTAAACGAAAGGTAACTTAACAACTTGACCTCACAAATCCTAATTTTTGTAATTAAGCGGTATAATAAATTAAAGAACCTAATTATGTGTTTGAACTTTGACATGTCCAATAATTATATGGGCCAACCATTAAGTTAAATATACACTACAAATATAAAAGATCTCAAAAGTTGGAAAATGTCAAAGTCAGCCCCTCTGAGATGTTTGGAGGACTCCCTACTATATATATATATATATATATATATGTTATTATGTATGATCAATATACTTATGGCGAGATGATAAATATTATTAATCGTGTTGGTTTGCTTAATGTAATGATATGAAATTAAAGAAAATTTTAGAAATTGAGAAAAAAATATACTAAAAGAGAATTAGGATTCTTTTGTGAACAATATAGTTATTCTAATCCACTACCTCCCTCTAAAAGACATAATAAACATAAAAAATATCATAAATATAATTCCCAATCAAAAAGAAAATATAAGCAATATAAGCATAATAAACAAAATCAATATCAACAAAAATACTCAAATAAAAAATCACATTTTAAATCAAAATCAAAAAAGGATACCACTTGTTGGAAACGTGGAAAAACTGGTCATTTTGCTAATAAATGTTATTTTAAAAAACAAATAAAACAAATCTACACAGCATTCTATGAATGAGAATATTACTTCTTCTTCCTCTTCTTATGAAGCTTCTCTTTCTGATAATGATGAACTTCAAATATGTAATTGCGTACATGTAAAAAACAAATATTAGTTTTATCAAAATCTGATCAATTATTATTAGATGCAATAACACAAACAAAAGATCCAGAATTGCAACAAGCCTATCTTTTAAAGATGAAAAATTTAGAACAACAACCTTCCTCTTCAAATAAAAATAATAAAAAAAATGATAAAACTTCATAAACATATTATGATTATAGTAAAATATTGGCACGATTTAATTCTAATAATAAACTCGTTACTATTAAGGATTTACAAAAAGAAATACAAATACTTAAACAAGAAATAAAACAATTACAAAACACACAAATAGACTTAACAAATATCGCAGATCATTTATTATCTGAAATTTGTTTATTAAAATCTCAAAAGAATATTAATCAGGAAAATACATTGCAAATATCTGATTTACCTTCTACTTCTGAAATCCCTGAATCTTCTATACCTCCTAAATCTTTTTTGCAAATAATAGATAAAATTATTTTTCAAAAATGGTATTATGAAGTTACTATTCATATTAAAGATTTTCCTTTTACTATTGTTGTCTTAATAGATTCTGGTGCTGATTTAAATTGTATTCAAGAAGGAATAATTGATTCTAAATATTTTGAAAAATCTACTGAACGATTATCTCAAGCTGATGGTAAAAAGATGATAATTAATTATAAAATACCAAATGTTCATATTTGTAATAATGGTTTTTGTTTTCAAACTACTTTTGTATTAGTAAAAAATTTAACTTCTAAAGTAATATTAAGCAATCCTTTTTTATCTTTATTATATCCATCTATGGTTACTGAAAAAGGTATAACTTCTAGTGTATTAGGTCATGAAGTTACTTTTGAATTTTATTATCCTCCTTTTTCTCGTGATGTTCAAGTTTTAAAAAATATTTCCATTTCACAAGAAATTCATATTTTAAATCAAACAAAAATTCAGCGTAAAAAACAACATTTACAATTTTTACAAAAAGAAATTATTTATAAACAAATAGATTAATAGCTTAATAATGAACAATTACAAATAGCAATCAAGAAATATCAACAGATATTATAATATAATATTTGCTCTACAGTTCCTAATGCTTTTTGGAATCGTAAACAACATATTATAAATCGTCCATATGAACCTGATTTTTCTGAGAAAAATATACCTACTAAAGCTAGACCAATACAGATGACCAACCTGATTTATAATATGTTGTTTACGATTCCAAAAACAAATTTATCTATTATTTGCAAAAAAGATTTAGGAGGTATAGAAGATTCAGGGATTTCAGAAGTAGAAGGTAAATCAGATATTTGCAATGTATTTTCCTGATTAATATTCTTTTGAGATTTTAATAAAAAAATTTCAGATAATAAATGATCTGTGATATTTGTTAAGTCTATTTGTGTGTTTTGTAATTGTTTTATTTCTTGTTTAAGTATTTGTATTTCTTTTTGTAAATCTTTAATAGTAACGAGTTTATTATTAGAATTAAATCGTGCCAATATTTTACTATAATCATAATATGTTTATGAAGTTTTATCATTTTTTTATTATTATTATTTGAAGAGGAAGGTTGCTGTTCTAAATTTTTTATCTTTAAAAAGATAGGCTTGTTGCAATTCTGGATCTTTTGTTTGTGTTATTGCATCTAATAAATTGATCAAATTTTGATAAAACTAATATTTGTTTTTTACATGTACATCTTTCGTCATCGAAGCAATTACATATTTGAAGTTCATCATTATCAGAAAGAGAAGCTTCATAAGAAGAGGAAGAAGAAGTAATATTCTCATTCATAGAATGCTGTGAAGATTTGTTTTATTTGTTTTTTAACATAACATTTATTAGCAAAATGACCAGTTTTTCCACGTTTCGAACAAGTGGTATCCTTTTTTGATTTTGATTTAAAATGTGATTTTTTATTTGAGTATTTTTGTTGATATTGCTTTTGTTTATTATGCTTATATTGCTTATACTGCTTATATTTTCTTTTTGATTGGGAATTATCTTTATGATATTTTTATGTTTATTATGTCTTTTAGAGGGAGGTAGTGGATTAGAATAACTATATTGTTCACAAAAGAATCCTAATTCTCTTTTAGTATGTTTTTTCTCAATTTCTAAAGTTTTCTTTAATTTCATATCATTACATATAAGCAAACCAACATGATTAATAATATTTATCATCTCACCATAAGTATATTGATCATACATAATAACATATATATGTATATATATATATATAGTAGGGAGTCCTCCAAACATCTCAGAGGGGCTGAATTTGACATTTCCCAACTTTTGAGATCTTTTATATTTGTAGTGTATATTTAACTTAATGGTTGGCCCATATAATTATTGGACATGTCAAAGTTCAAACACATAATTAGGTTCTTTAATTTATTATACCGCTTAATTACAAAAATTAGGATTTGTGAGGTCAAGTTGTTAAAGTACATTTCGTTTAATTTCCACCTTCTCTAAAATAACATTATACGATATGAAGATTTTCCAACATTGTGATGTCGTGCTTCCCCCATTTTGCAAATTGAAGAGCACAAGTCCTGAAAATGCTGGTCACGTTAAAAGTGGGGAAGCAGGTAATCTTAGGCTTTTCATGGATGGAAACCCATTTAATAAACTATAGATTAACCCATGATAAACTACAAAAAGAGTTATATTAAATTACTCAATCCAATTCAGTTATAGATTGTCCATATCTAATGTAAAAGTTCTCTATAACTGTATTTTATATTAGAAGTCCGTCCAAACAGAATACAAGTTAAGCCTATATTATTTCATGCGCATAGTTTCTTGAAAACACCAACCTCTCCAGATGTGTGGAAAGAAATCCACATCTTGAGAGGTTAAGGGGTGGGACATGTTAATTTCTTGAATATTGGTCATCAACCTGACCCATCTGGTCGAGCTCAATTTTGATCAAGTAACCGGTGGTGCGAGCCAACCCCAGATCCCGGCTTCAATTTAAGCCATGCCTTTCTATGTATTTGGGGCCGAACATGTCTTTGATTTCCATTTAAAATTGTTCTCTGGACACGGAGCAGATAGGACTATGCTGATTTATCAAACTACAGGCAGGATTAAGGGCTGAAAGCAGGGTATTTAATCTTTTTAAATTATTCATGAAAAAATCATAGGAACAAAAGTCGAACCTAACGCTAAATTTCAGGATATAAGAATGTAAAGACAGACAGGGTGTTGCTTATAAATCTGAACGCCTCATCTGACAGCCCACCAAGAGGACTATAAAATAAACCAAAATTCAACTGAACGTACGTGGCCAACTCACGAACCAAGTTGAGCAATATAATTCTCCCAAACTTCTTACTTCTTCAAGCAATGCACATTGTACATCCACAAGAGCTTCCTCGCACGATGAGTCACTGCAGAAGAGAGGTAGCCCAACTAATGAGAGATACCTTCGCTGAGAATATACTTGGGAGTGTATGATTTGCTTACACTAGGTAATTGCTTGAGTTGCGGGGGTTATATTTCCTAGACTTAACATTAAGTGTAGCCTAGCCTTAATCGAGCCCACATAATCAAATCTTAAACTGAGACTTATTTTTTAGCAAGACAGTGAGTAAGGTACTTTCATGTTCTACAATGTTGACAAGCATTAAACCATTTTTTAGCGATATGTCATCGGAAAATCGGTTTCTCATTAATGACAATCAAGTCATATTATATACCTACCACTTAAATTCTTTTTCCGAGGAAAGTGGATTGAATTGGGAAGTTTCCAAATGCAACAGATTGTGGAGGGTCTTGCAATTGGGAGTCCAAGTCGCCTTCAAGCATGAAATTCTGTAGACTAGGTTTGGTGGCTTCTAATATCGCAAGTAATGCTACCTAGGCTTCTCCAGAGTTGCGTATGGTGGACTATAGCTTCTGCTAGTCCACAACATGGTGATCAATCCAGCAGGGTTTTGGCAAGTTTAGCTAACGTGGAGGGTGTCAATAGAACAGCAACATCATAGTTTTGCTTGACATAATTGATCGAATGAGGGGTCAAACGAGATGCAATATCACCCTTATCCATCCCACCGTTGGTTTGACAGCTAACTCTATATATCCATTGGCCATGCTGTTCTTCCCGTACATATGTTGATCTAGTGCTTCGATACCTGTATTGCGTTCCGGACATGCATGATTCTACTAGCGCAAGAAGACCAAAACCTGGTTTCTAGAGTTGGTGTTTTGCAATGAATTGCTACCATAACATAAGACCATAACGAGCCAAGAGTACCAAAACATAAGCAAGAGTAGGTCATGGCCTGATTTACCCCGAAATAAATATAGATTTAGAGAAGCGAAACACAAAATTGGAAGTAACAATTTTGGATGAACCATCGTGTGAACCTTGGTTCAAAAGTGTTGCCAAGTCTTTCTATAAACACAGCATCAGGCCTTCTCTTAAAAATGAAATGGGTTATCTACATGCACACCCGCAGTTCAACAACTAACCAACCCATGCAAAGACTTGAACTTGGATTTGCTTTCTTTCTTTTCTCGTCTTTTCGTTTTTTTTTTCTTTCCCCTTCTTGTCACCTTTCTCTCCTTTCGGATGACCATTACTTGGATTTCTTTGTAGACTTAGATTTCTTCATTTTGTGCGACTTATCATCCACGCTTCTCCACTTATATCCACTAGGAATAGCAAAAGGATCCGACTCCTGTGCCCCCGAAGCAGAACATCGTTGTTGTTGCTGCCTGCCAGCTGATGCCGAGTGGCTATTGTTTCGCCTCAACCACATAGATGACGATGACGAAGAAGAAGACGGCAAAAATGAGTAATGGGTGTCTGAATTCTGCTCCTCTTCCGAGTGGCCTCCTCGTCCCCCATGAAATAAATGTCTGGGACTTGAGAACGGTGTGTAGAATTGTTCGATTGGTTGGAGCTCCACAAACTTCGTGAAAGTTATCACAACTCTCACGGTAGGAACCACCGGAATTGCAACCTGTCCCGCCAAAACAAAAAACACTGATTAATCACATTTGACAAACAATAATCAAGATTAGCACGTGATAGTGTTTTAAAGTACTTTCGCCATTAATGCGGGCAGGCATGAGTTTTCCATGCTGGTCCCACCTAGTTCTTTAGAACCTGTGGCACGCAAGGTGGAAGCGGATGACGTGTCAGAATATAGTCAACCTGTTTTTATTTCCCTCACGGTCAAACTGTTTTCTTTTGATTTTAGCGAAGGCAAAAAGTGCGGGGTTAATTAAGTTGGGCCCTAAGGTCCCACTCGGGCTAAGGAAAGAAAACCTCGGAGGACACGGTGGTCCCACGCTCCATGACCGGCGGATTGAACCGAAACTCTATTCTGAAAGTTCCACGTCACAAGACAACCGCCATGGGCCTACAAAAACCTCTCCGAAAATCAATAATCAGATCACTCAGGTCCCACACTCTCGGTCACGGTTCCTCGAGAAAGACCGTTACTTTTCTTTTCTCTCTGTTGTCTCCGCAAGGAAACCGTTGCCGCCTATCAAAAGAATCGAAAAAAAAAAAACAAAGCAAAGCAAAAGGGCCCACAGAACATCCATGGTGGACCCTGAAATTCATTTCCATGAAAGCCCCTACCTTTACCGGGAATGTGCCCGGAGGAAACTTGGTCGTGAGCAACTCCCTCATCCTCCTCACCGCTTTCACCTTGTTCGCTAAGATGTCTAATAACGGTAAGAGCTCTTCTGTCTTCAATGGAAATTGCTCCGTTAACCAAACCGAAGGTCGTAAACTCCGCACGAACTCTTTCTCCTTAGTCTGCGGTGCGGCCACCGCCCTTCTTGGTGGCGCCACTGCTGACGAAGGCACGTCGAGGCTCTTTCTTGGCAACGTCACCCACTCCCTCTCCTCCCTAACGAAGCTACTGTGCCTCCGACGATCCGCAGAAATCCCGAAATTCGGATTCTCCGCCACCAAGAATCCGTCATCGTCTTCGTCAAGCTCCAGAGGAAGGACCTGCTCGCTCCCTGCCACGTCAGAATCAACACCGGCTACTTTGCGGGAGCGGAAGCTGAAAACCACGTTGTGAACCTCGTAGACCTTAGCTTTCCACTCTCCGACATTCTCGGTTTTCTCCTGACGCCTCCAGTTGGTTCTTCCAACGAGTTCTGCTTTGGTGACGTCCATGCCGGGTCGGTACACGCTCGTCTGAGCGCAGAACCCGGCAATGTCAGACTCGCTCATCGGAACCCCGGCGTTCTCGAAGGCGTCGAAAATTTCGCGATCGTCGCGGTTGAGGACCAGAAGAGCTCCCGAGGCAATGTCGTGGCTCTGGTCGCCGTCCCCAAGGAAGAGGAAGCTCTGATCGGCGCGCTGGATCTTCAAGCCATCGAAGCCAGCCAAGGACGTGTCAGCTCGGAGGTTTCCATCGCGCTTCCAGATCTTGTACGTGTCTGAGGGAGCGATTTTACCGACGAAGGGGATGACGGAGCTCTCGAAGTGGAAGGAGATCTCCATGTAAAAGTCTCGCATCCTACGGAGCACCGCGATGAGACGTGGCAAGCGCAGGCGCCACTTGGCCCAGGCGGAGCGATGGTGGTGGCGGAGAAGTACGAGAGCAATGTCGGAGCACCGGCGAACCAGAGCCTCCTGGAGAGGGTTCCATCCGGCAGAGTTCTGAAGGGAGACATCAGCGCCGGCGTTGACGAGAGCGCGAGCAGAAACGGCGTCGTTGAGGCGGACTGCGAGGTGGAGAGGGGTCTCGCGGAATGGCACGTCGCGGCGGTCAAGTACGGCGGAGATCTGATCGCTAAGTCGTTCTTGAGCGAGCGAGTCGGACTCGGTGTGGATCTGAGCGGGGTCGGCGAGTTTGGGTAGAGTCGAGACAAGACGGGAAAGGGTGGTGTGGTCCCCAAGTGCGACGGCGTAGTGGACAGGGCTATGAGTGTAGTTCTCCGTTTTTATTGGCGGGAACGACGTCGTCGAGGAGGACTTCGCCATTCTGTAAGGAAATGGGGGAAGCCCAGACAGAGAGTTGCGCTCTCCTCAGTGAAGCGCGACCAATAATAGGAAGGAATGTCAGTAGGAGGAAGAAAGCGAGGGGGTAGAAGCGTAATTGAAAGAGGGTCTTTATTGAAAAACGTGAGAATGGGGGAAATTGAACAGAACAGAAGCAATCGGCGCGACTTTTGGTAATTTCTAAGCAGTAATCCCGTGGCCGTGGATATTTCTTTCCATGTCATTAAACTGTACTTTAGCTTCGGTTCTTTTGTCTTCTTTTTTATGTCTCTCGGACATTTCTTCCACTATTTTTTTAACTTCTAAATGGTCGGGAGTTGCATTCCGTGTCTTTTGGGATCTTCCATGGGATGCTATGATATACACATATACATTTATATAGTATAGCCCAGCTTAGACGGATATATAATGATTCAAAGATGCATGCTGCATGCTGCACATGTGAATGGTCCGGTTCTCCAACGAGGCGTAACCAGCTATATGTAATGGCGTGGCTGAAAACAATTGGGAATGATTGGAGTGGGCATGGCGTTGGGCGCAGTGGCCTTGGGGCTTGTGACGGAGGATGATACAGAGAGAGATCAAGTGCTTGCGCGTGTGGGGCTGACTAGGAACAGGGGACCATGTCTGCGTTATCCCGGACCAAATCCATATGGGATTTTCTGACAGGCTGTCCTAGCAGCAGTGCCCGCTTGGTTGAGTGCTCCAGTATTGCGAGTTAATCGGTTCGATTCATCGGCGAGAGACAGGGCCGGAAGCCAGCATCCGGCTCCTTCTTAAGTCTTCCTTTTATCAAATTCGGCTCAGATCCAAGAAATTACAGACAGGTGTGCTTTTTCAGGCCCAAACTACAGAAGAATGGAAAGGAGGTTGCTAATCTGAGCAAAGGAAGACACCGAAAAGGCCGAAGAAATGGACTTATTTTATTTCTAGCCAGGACAGAAGCAATGGACTTGCTAGGTCTTTTTGGTCAAAAGTCTACGAGAGACGCGTTTAATTAGTTGTGCTAATCCAAAGGGCAATTTGACGTCGTCGTTAAGTTTTCGAATTTTCGCTGCTTCGTAAGCTTAGCCAATCATGCTTGCACAAATATGCAGTCAATTAACATGACCACTCAATTTCTTTTCCTCAACCCCACATGTCGCTGTTTGAAGCACAGAAGCAGTCCATGGTCCCCAGATTCAACGAACATTTTCTAAGAATTCAGGTTCTACCAAATTTCCCAGATGCTTCTAGCTAGCTACCACATTTTCCCTTTGGATTGTTTGAATGTCCTTCCCAAAGATTTGGATCTATAAATATGGGAAGAGTAAGGTATCTTCAACAACTCAAATTAACACTTCCATGGCTTCCTTTACCACCTTCTTTAGTTGCTTCTCCGATTCTACCAACAAGATTGCTTGCGAAGGGGAGGATTCGGCACACACCAAAAGGAACAACGAAGCTCAAGATCATGTTAAGGAAGCTAAATCAAAGAACAAGTCCAAGAGAAAGTCCCCGCCAATTCCCGTGTCTTACTTTCCCGTTGGAGCGAGATTTTCTCATATATGAGGAACAGCGTGGCAAAGTACTGAAATCCACACAGCCATGCTAGCTTTTATATATAGCAAGAGCACAGAGCTGATAAAAAGCCTATCTATCTGCCATACTTCGTTTCTAGCATACTCCTTGTATTATGATGTTCTGGTAGAGATGAAGTAGCTAGCGTCATTATTCTTTTGTTCATTGATTGCATGGAAGGAGAATAGGAGATAAGGATGTGTAATCTGGGATAGATTAAAGTTATTGGTTGGAAATAAACTGTCATATATATGATGTAATATTAAGAGAATATAATAAATTATTTTATTATAATTAATATTCTTTTGTAGTATTCATGGGATCTCTAGCTAGTAGTCTTTTGCTTGGCCGAGGTTGAAGGCAATAAACGAATGGATCGATGAGAATCACACGAATGAATTCCCTCCAAATCAATATATGTAGGAAATTTCGAAAACCATCCACATATATATTTACTCATAATCGCATTATAATTCATTTAGTAGTTTCACAAATGATATTACAAGCATATTATTGGACAGCACAATCATATTGAGAGATCCAAGTTAGCTGTTTAAATATCTCTGTGATGCTGATGAAGTAAATTTCCAAACGAACAATAAAAAATATATAGTTATTAGATTAGGTACGCAATGTAGTCTCAAGGCACGTGCCTAATTAGTGTCACACTGTCTTGTCAAAATATGAATTTTGGGGGCCAAACTACAATAGTATAAGTTTTAGCAGGGGCCAATATAAAAAATAAACAAAAGCTAAAAATTGAAATTTTACCATAATTTTTGTGGGTCTGAGTGCCCTGGTGCTCTCTATGGGCCATGGCCCATCCTTATGAAACCAACCCAATTCAACACACGTCCATTAAAATTGGTTGGCGGAAAGACCGGCAGAAGTTTAGAGATAATAATATCCTATCAATATTTGATATGATATTATGGTTAGGACGATATTAAATAATTATCGAGTACTGTCTCTAAATAGAGACTTCATTTTTGTAATATGTCTAAATTTATAATATAAATACAATCCTAAAGAATTTTTACAACAAACCAAACTACTTAAATACTTATCTTTTCTTATTCTTTATCATCTCTATTATATTTCAATTACGCACTATTTATAAAAATAAATTTCCACTCGAAACTCGAGAAAAGGGAAAGAGAAAAGTTCATGCATATGAAAACAAATCTCCACTCCACAGTCCACTAAACACGTGTGGCTCATGAACTTGAACAACGAAAATACTTTACACGTATCCAGCATGCCGAAGTTCAGCTCTGCGCAGAGAACCAAAAAACAACAAAAAGTAGTAGACCTATAAGAAGAAACAAATATTATAAAGGTAATTTCGGTGAAAGATGACGTTAGGCATAAGCCAAGACAAAAAAAAACGACAAAAGAAAAAGAAAAAGAAAATAGATTTTTCTCAAGGTATGCATGCATTAAGTTTACCTTATAGGAATAAATTTCACCTGCCCAAGAGAGAACTAACTGCCCAAGAGATAGCATGACTACATCAGATTTGGCAGCACCTGAGAGAAGGGCTTGAACTTTTTGTTTGTATTGTTGACGGAGTCTCCAAATTTTAACAGGAGAAAATAGAAAAAGCAGTCTCCAACAGGAGCATTATCAACACGGGGGGGCTAACATAAGAAATAGCCCCGAAATCTAGTTTTGAGGCATGTTCTCTGTCTGTCGTGCATTTAAAGTTGTGTTCTACTGTTTAACAAAAACCTCACCATTCAAATTAAAAAAACTAAATAAACTAAGATCATTGCTTGGTCATTTTCTAACTTCTAGAAGCTTTTTAGTCCATGCATGACAGAGCAGGAGAATTATAACAGAAGAACTTCCATATGAGCTAGTACAACTGCCTTGGCCTATTAGCCTGCGACTTTGGTTCCCTATGTGTAAATTTAAGCACCCTCTTTCCTCTCCACCAAATTTGTTAGGTGGCCAAGAGTTTTTTTTTTTTTACTCTCTTTACTCTCCACCAAACTTCCCAGATGATGATGACCAGAGAAAAACCTCATTAAGAAAAGATCTCCTGCACTTTATTGTTCACTCCTCATTAAGAAAATTTTGTTGACATGGATAACAATAATCAAAGTTGTAAGATGTTTCCCTACACAATGAGGAGTGATCGCAGTTCTGTCAATTGTGGTAAGTACAACCTAAACGATAATAAATAAGTTATAGGTTATGACAAACAAAATATAAACTTTCTGTTATTAAACTCTAAATCGGAAATAATTTTCAACATAATTTGTAAACTTAATCATTCAAATTTTCTTATTTTAAAAACTACTTCTTTGAGTAGATTTTTTTTTAAAAAAAAATTGTTCTTAGTTGATGCATCTCCCACGATCGTATAATAAAGTGGTGATATATGAACAGCTTAGTTCAAATATAACATCTGCAACATTAAGAATGGAAAATTCTATAAAAATCATGATCCATATTTATACCCTGTTTCTCTTTTTCAGGAGAAAATGTTGGATTTCAATTTTTTGGCATCAACCTCCTTACGATTCCCCCCTTCTTAAGCAGTGGCGGAACCAGGACTCAAGTGGAGGGGGGGCAAATTTTTAAGGCGAAATGACATCTCAAAATTTTTTCCTACGTAATGCAAAATATGTCTTAGAATTAAAATATCAAAAATTAAGGACTAAAAGCATTAAAAATATTGAAATACACGTACCGTACTATTTACTGAGACTGCAGGGTGAAAATTGGATCCTACGGTTCTTCATATTATGAAAACGTTGCAAAATAGCTTCGTTCTCAATAGTTTCAAAGATTTCCCTCTCGATGTATACTATCATGCTATTATTCATTCATTCATCTATCATCTTATTATGCAACTCAGTCTTGATAATCTTCATTGCAGATAACTCTCTCTCCTTAAGCAGATAAACTAATAGATATAGAGTATGATTTCTTCTCTCAACCATCTTCATAGCAAGATCTCTAATATCTTGAAACCCAGAAAAATCATCAGTATTTCTAACATTATCAATATAGGTGTGAAGTTGATGTCTAAGAATCATATGATCAGTTGCTGAGAAATCTTCTGGATAAAGCTCAGCACTTTCACATGAAAATGATGCAAATAAGTAATTGTTTATCAAAAACTTTATCCATTATCTAAACAAAACAAAACGAAAATAAACAATTCACAAAAACCAACAATTCACAAATTCAATTTCAATTTTAACAACTTCTCAAAAACCAACATAAGTTCTGACCTCCAACCAACAATCCACTAGATCGTTTTTAAAATTTCCAATAGGGTTTTAGGATACAAGTACCTGAATAAGCCCACCACCAAGCAAAATCAAGATCAATTAAACAATACTCAGAGTCCAAACATTGTTTTCTTTTTGATACAAGCCCTTAGACTGTTTGACACAAAAAAAAAATTATTTACATCAATTGAAAGTTGAAACCAACACGTTTACACTTTTAGACAACAACAGTCAACATTCAACAATTACGTTAAAAAAAATCAAGGGGGGCGGGCTGGGGTGGGGGGCAGGCCTGGGACAAATAGTTAAAAAATGATAATAATAAAAACAAAATTACAGATGTAAGGGGTGGCAAGCGCCCCCCCTGCCACCCCTTCGGTCCGCCACTATTCTTAAGGCAATTTTCCAAAGCTATGTTCTTCTATTGCACCGAAAATTGAAGAAAGAACTAGTTTTCTCTATGTTTTTCTTCCTTAATCAGGATTTGGAAAAAGTTTCCTCCCAAAAATGGTAGGCTCCTATTCATATAGTACGTGTTTTTGGCTTGATAAATCTCCCCTGTTTACCAGTCTTCCAGAGAGATTTTCTTTTTTAGGCGTATTTCTGAGAGAATTATGATGCTGGAAATGCATGACGTACAGTAGTATAGGGGGATCCTCGGCCCTCAGGCCCTTCTCTACGAAAGTCTAGCAGCCTCTCTCTGTCTGCGCCAAAAAAGAAAAGTCTCACTCTCTCTCACTGGCAATCCGACAAAACGCGTGGCCAGCATTCTGCTCACCTACCTCTCTCCCTCTCTCTTTCTCTAAGATTCTCCATCCAGTTTTTCGTTCTTTTCTCCAGTTTCTCTCTCTCAGAGTTCTTCAGCCAGATGTTCTTTTCTCACTCGAACACAGTACTGCGAAATACAGACTGACTGTTATATTTGTGTGGGGTCCTTGACAATGCCGTACTTGGTTTCGCCAGAACTCGCCTACAAAACCCCCCTCACCAACCACAATTTGCATTTGTCTCAGAGTTCGTGTTTTGGTTTCCTAGATTGCCTTCGTTCTGAATGGCTTTCCAAGGTGGATCCATCAGGGTTTGTTCCAGTACTCCTTGTTCTGGTCTCAGGGCCTCAGATTTTGGGTCTAGTTCTGGGGCCACTTCGGTCAGTTTGAGGTTTGACTTGGAAAAGCTTCGCAGATGGGAATGTGGTCTTTTGAGTGCCGTGACTCAGCGAGCTACTACTCCTGTTGAAGATGAGAAGCCGCACATGCCTGAAGTAGAGTCTTATAGGGCGATTGAGCGGACGCAGGGCATTGAATCATTGCATTTTCATAAGGACTTGAGCTTTCTTCCTAGTGAGTGGACTCAAAATCCCACCGTGTATAAATTTTGAGTTTTTTTTGTTTGCCAATCAGGCTTTGTTGGACCTACACATTTTGCATGAAAATGATGTTTTCTGGATCATGATTAGTTATCCTGCATTATAGGATGATATGATGTGTGGAACTGTACTGCTCATGTGTCTTTAGCTGCTATTGTTTTGAATACAGCGCAGGCGATATCATCGTGTATAAGGTTTTCTAATAGAAAAGGATGATTCTTGAAGGGTTGGGTTGACATGCTCTATATATCATCGTGTATAAGATTTATGTGGTTGATTGGTGCTATTTATGTAAGAGGGATGGGGAATCGATTAACCATGTTTTATTACATTGTTCGGTGGCAAGAGGTATGTAGAACCATGCCTTTTCTGTGGTAGATCTTCCTTGGGTTATGCCTGAGGGGGTTGGGGATGTCTTGCTTTGTTGGGGGCGGCAGTTTAAGGATCCTAGAGCTAAGTTCATTTGGATGATGGTTCCTTATTGCATCTGGTGGTGTCTTTGGAAGGAGCGGAATAGGCGGTGTTTTGAGGACTCTTCTCTGTCTACCGCAAGCCTGTGGGTGGTCTGATGAATGATTTTTTTTTTCTGGTCTAATGTGATGTTGGGTGGCCCTTTTCTAGATTTTCAGGACTTTTTGTGCTTTTTCGTTTGTATGCTGTAATTTCTGTTCTGTTGTATTTTCAGTACAGTCTTTGTACTGATCTTCTTTTTCTTTTTTGTTAATAATATTGCTTACTTATCTAAAAAAAAGCTTGTGAGTATTCAGGGGTAGAGTATGTTGAGTTAAGTATAAAGTCATTGATTATGGAGAAGGCATATTTTGGATTTGTGGAGGATATAGGTTGGTAATATCACGTGGTGGTGGTTTGAGGTTTTCTACCGAAGAGGGTGTTTCTTGAAAGGTTGAGATGAATTACTTTCTTATATATAAAATTTGAACTATTTCGTTATTGATTAGTTTTGGTAAGTATCTAATCATTGAAAATGGATGAGGCATATTTTGGAATTCATTGGAATGTCTGTCCGTTGAAAGGTGGCTCCTTTCATCCATTCAACAACTTCTCACCTCAGGAAATTAGGGCGGTTTTGTTTGCCAGTGGCAGCCACTAATCCGCTGCTGATTTCCAAGGCAGTTTTTTGTATGTCACCGTAGACAGAAAATCTGTGGCAGTTTCGGCTTATGTGATCGTGTTTTGTCATTTTTTTCAAATAAGGTAATGTTTGATTCTGGTAATGCTTGTTCTAACAGAAGTAGTTTGCGACTTTCTTGGTTAGTAGATGTTATAGAACAGAATTAGAATGGATTTTGGTCAGTGGGAATGGATCCTCTCAAAGTTTTCAGTGGTTAATAATAGTAACATGGGTGTCTTTCATGATCATAAGTCATAACACGTTTTTAATAGGTATCCTTTTTTTTGTTATAGCCTGAGCACCCTAAAGTGCTTGGTAAGTGAGGTTTTTCTAATGTACTACATGCATGCTTAGCTTGCTTCATGATAGTGGTAATTTTTTTCTGAATTTTTTATATACCTGTTCTCTGTTGCATTCTTCTCATGCTTGAATGTATGAACAAATTGCAGAACCATTGTCTTCTTCAAATTACCTCTCTTCTTTTTCAAAGGATCGTTCAAAAGTGCGGGTTGCCTATCAGGTTTAGCGCTTGATCATTTTTCTCCCAAGTATCCATTGCAATCTTGTTATTCTCTTACCTATTGCATTGTCCTTTATAGGGATTACCGGGAGCATACAGTGAAGCTGCTGCACTGAAAGCATACCCCAGTTGTGAGACTGTTCCCTGTGAACGGTTTGAAGATGCATTCAAGGTTCAAATAACTGCTATTTATGTACTGTATCGCTGTTTAGTATTTTTTACACATTTATTGGTATTGAATTTTACAGGCTGTTGAAAGGTGCTTAGTGGATAAAGCAGTTCTTCCCATTGAGAATGCTGTTGGTGGGAGCATCCACCGTAATTATGACTTGCTCCTTGAACATAGGCTTCACATAGTCGGGGAGGTGCTGTTGCAAGTTAACCATTGCCTTTTAGGGTTGCCTGGCATAAAAAAAGAGGAGATAAAATTTGTTCTCAGTCATCCTATGGTCAGTCATCTTGTTTCTCTTTTGAACGAAGCTGTGATGTTCTCTACGACCTATTCTGTCAAAATGATGGTCACTTATTATGTGCTGTTAAAAGTTGGCAATTTTGTTTATGATAATAGCATCTAGGAGATGTCCCAATCAGGCAATTTTAACTGATAATGACAGTTACAGGTCAGACTAAAGGTTTTGATTGCAACACTTTGGCTTTGTTGTATTTGGTTTCGGGGACCCACAATATTCCGGCAATAAAGATGACTGCTATTGAAGTAAACCCCATTTTAGATGGAAGGTGTGTCCCGAAGTTCTCGAAGTGGTAGGCTTAACAATATTTTCGTATTCAGGCTCTTGCTCAGTGTGACATGATGCTAAGCAATCTAGGTGTAGTTGCAGTCAATGCTGATGATACTGCTGGTGCTGCTCAGGTTGTCCATACAAGTTTGGTGAATTCCCCATATATTTAAGTATGAATTACATTAGACACTTTATATATTCAAATTATTAAGACATTTGACACAGGTTGTAGCATCAACTGGCCGAAGAGAGACCGGAGCCATTGCTAGTGCTGGAGCTGCCAAAATTTATGGGCTTGAGATTCTTGCGGAAAAGATCCAGGTTAGACTTAACTTTCAGTTTCATATGAGTTGGGAAAATATGATATGGATTAAAAGGGTGGTTCCGTGAAGTATTTTCAGTAAACATCAATAGCATAGGCTTCTTATAAACTTCTGATACGTCGTACTTTTACCTTGTAACATGTACCAGATACTTATTGGATATTTTGCTTGGGTTTCTCCTTAAGGTTTAGAACCCTCATCTCACATTTCATATGGCCCCAAGGATGGTCGTGGCCAAGACAAGATCAAGAAGAAGGAATTGACTTTTTGCTGCTTGAGAAAATATGCGATGTCCTTTTCACCTTTAGGGTTAGAGTACCTGATAGTTAGTCTGATAGGTGATTGTGGAGAAATGCACAAACCATTTTAAGCCTGCTATCATATCTACATCGAAACGTCTTTCTTGCTTGGAGGACTTGGATTGAACAATTCGTAGTATGCATAAAATTTTGATTATCATTCCATCAAGATATGCCGTTAGCACATTTATAGTATAGTTCCCCAAAAAAAGACAGGTTTAGCTTCGGATTTTTTTCATTTCAGTAAGTTGCATGTAGAGGTTGCAATTTTAATTGTGCAGTGAAAAAGGCCATATACAGAAGGCTATTTAAGGCTTAACCAAACAAACTGCTGAGCATTGTTTGCATAATTATTGGTTGAGATACCCCGTCCCTGAAATACAGTGCAGATTTCAATTTGGTCCCTTAGTTTCACAAAGTTCTCATTTCATACTTGAAATTCTTAATTGTTTGCAAATTAGTTATTCCGTCCAAATTGATCAGGCTGTCACAAAAATTCATAATCTGGCAGGTTTTGATCTTTGCCTGATAATCAATCTGGTGTACGTTCCAAGGACCAGAAGTGTAGTTTAACAAAATCTTACCCACTTTTTATATGTGCTGATCTCAGGTATAGCAGTGAAGCTGCAGAATTGTTCAATCCTTCAAATGCATGGAATCTTTGCAAGGCTAATTCCAATTTTGGAAAACATGCCTTGGCATTGGATACATGCAACTATTTGCTATTTTGTACATGCAAAGGCTTACACATTATAGAAACAAAATATTTTGGCATATTTAAGGCTTGACTTTAATGCTCTTATTATGTTTCTCTTCCACTTTTGTTGTTACTAATGACCAATGTTAACTGTCATGAATGATGCCAAATGCACTGTAACTAAATTGTTCCCAGCTTGGTACTGACCAGGATGTTGAGAAGAATATTACTCGTTTCCCAATACTTGCAAGAGAACCTATAATTCCAGGACTTGATAGGCCCTATAAGGTATGAATATTTACTATGCATTGATACGTCTTTGGATTCAATTTCCAAAATATTTGTTAATTTTGTTGCTAGACAACCGTTGCTTTCACTCTGGAAGAGGGTGCTGGCCTACTATTCAAAGCTTTATCAGTGTTTGCTATTAGGGACATTAATGTAATAAAGGTAACTCCAATTCAGACTGAGTTGTTTACTGTCATAAATGTGTCAATTGGTGTCAATTGTTATAATGTCCTTTTGGAGAATTTTCAGATCGAGAGTCGGCCATTGAGACAATATCCTCTGCGGATTGTAGGTAATTCCAATGAAGGAAGCACCAAGTGAGTACTCTCATTTTTCTCATCGAGATTTTGCAAAGGTGGAATTTGATGTTTGCTGTCCTAGAGTTGGTGTACATATTGAATGATGATTTTTGTTGAGTAGTTTTTGAAAAAATTAGATCATAAAGAAATAGACATCGACGGACTATTCATTTTTAGATAAAAGAGAAGGCAAGAGATTTCACGTGGTGTAGTTCAAAATATTCATTGCCCATAGGATTTCAGAATGTGGTTGTCTTGAAATCCTTCATGCTATAGTAGTAAATTGTTTCTCATGGCAGCTGTTTTGATTACCTCTTCTTCATCGACATTGAAGCTTCAATGGCTGAGTGCCGTGCTCAAAATGCTTTAGGACATCTGCAGGTCAGTCTGTGTTTCACGATTTAAGAGAAAATCCCGAATTGACATCTATGATAACTCTTAGGAGTCTCGTGAAAATTTTAGGGTCGCTACCTTTTTACTCGCAGGAATTCTCAAGATTTCTTCGTATCCTTGGTAGCTACCCAATGGATACCGTTGTATAGAAGCAGCTTTCTGGGGTCTTTTTTACATGGATGGCCAAGCTTGCAAGCCCGAAGTTTGACCTTCTATGCTGTACAGGTACTACAGAAGCCAATGCTGGAAGTGGTTTTCTTAGATAAGCGCCCAGTTTCTTGTTATGACATTTTCTTGAAGACCATTTCTTTTCATGGTTCCCTTCATCTGCTAATGGGGCTGTTCTGAGATATTAGTCTCTTTGGGTACAACGCACAACTGTGTAAACCTAGCTTATATCCGTATGTGCAGCTCTTTTTGGTAAAAAAACAAAAAAAGAAGAAAATTCTGGTTCTGTTTGTAGGAGGCAGTTTGCTCGTGTAGTTGAAAGACATGTTGGTTCTTACCTGGAATGATATCCATTATCCAATCATCTACCTTCAATTACTTTAATCCTAATATGAGAAGGAACTACATCCTATTAGGGTGTTGGCATCAAGTAGGATTTTAGCATAAAGATGCCGAAAAACTTGATATAAAATCCAATTCTCACCTAATCTTTGTCATTGTAAGTTATAAAATTCTCTTAAAAAATATGCTTTCTTGACACAACATGCGTTTCTTGGCCTCTTGATTTCTTTAACAACGAAAATGCACTTTTGAGAAGCTGAAGACCGAAGCAAAGTAACCCTGGAAGAGTAAAATGGTGACCCCCTCTCGAAACACAGCTCCTGGAAAACTTTAGGAAGAGCTCAGAAAGAATGCTTATTGCAGAATGGTCCTCATGAAAAAACCTCTGGCTCATACTTAACAGCAGATGCAATCATGCAACATTAAAAGTTTTTAAACATGTCACAGGGACAAGGGGTTGAAGACGTGCTGGTTACCAAAACAAGCATAGTGATCCTGGACGCCAACTTATTCAGAGGAGAATCAAAGGAATTAAATGTTAAATCATCCATAAGTATTTCCCATCAAGCAATTACGCTTCATTGCAGCTCCTTCAAGAAGTCCTAGTTGATTAGCAAATATGTGATTCGAAAACTGCTTCAGTTATGAAAATACTAGAACTAATCGTTTTGCTGAGTCAGTTATTCGAGTAAATTGCTGATCGATCTTCAAATCTGGGCGATTTAACTCTCCTCCATGTGTTCACCATGCAACTTTCTTCGAGTCGATCGAACGTGTTTTAGAGCCGAACGATCGTTTTATTATTGAGGATTGATCGTCATACCAAGCGATTGATCGTTAGTGTGAGGAAACATGTCACGAAATGCTTCTGCTACTTCATCACGTACATATTTTTTAAAATTAAAATAAGTTGCAATCGATCGTCTAATTAGCCGATCGAACGGCTTGACGAAAATTTCGTCACGAATAATTTTTAATTTTATTAGTGATGAAAGTTTCGCCACACTAAGTTCACTTTGAGTGATGAAATTTTCGTCACGGATAAGGAAAGTGTTTATGAAATTTGTAACGAAATCAATTTTCGTCATCGTCACCAATAGTCAACTTTTAATGGCAAAAATCGTTTCGTCACCGAGAATTTCGTCGCTAAAAATCAAATTTCTAGTAATGAATAACATGTGGAGGGAGAATTTCTAGTAATGAATAACATGTGGAGGAGAATCCAACAAGGGAGAGAAACCAGACCATTAACCAGTAATGGTCGTGCCGCCATACGGTTAGCTAAATAAATAATTGTTTCTAATAAAAAATTTATTATGATTATAACCAATTACTTACCCAAATTGTATTATAGTATTTGAAGATAGATAGACACTTTATTTCCAACCGTATATGATTTACAATAATTAAAATTGTTGTTGGCGACACCCTCCCAAGGAAAAAAGATGGATAACTTTTAGGAGTCTATGCAGATTTAAGGATCCCTATCGCAGGAATTTGCAAGATTTCTTCGTAGTTCGTATCCTTGGTAGCTACCCTATGGATACACTCGGATACAGTAGTATAGAAGCAGTTGTCTGGACTTGTTTTTACATGGATGGCCAAGCCTGCAAGCTCGAAGTTTGACCTTCTACAGAAGCCAATGCTGGAAGAGGTTTTACTCAAATAAGCGCCAAGTTTATTGTTTATTACATTTTCTTAGTCCATTTCTTTTCCTGGTTCCTTCTAAGAAAATTCTGGTTCTGTTTTTAGGCGACATTTTCTCGTGTTGACATGTTGCTCAAATAAAAGTCTAGAGTCTGGAAGATCGAAGCACAACATAACTTCGAAAGACTGACAGGTGACCCCCTCAGGTGCGATAAGGGCACTTTACTGTCACGAGGTCAAATTCTGTAAAACACAGCTCCTAGAAAGCTATAGGTAGACCTCAGAATGGGTGCTACAAAAAATACCACATATAAAACTCGGCTCCATATCCAGACAGTAGATGCTACATTAAAAGTTTTAAACACCTCACAGACAACGAGTTGAGTACATTCTTGTTACCAAACAAGCATAGTGATCTTAGACACTAACTTATTCAGAGGAGAACCATTATACCATATGACTTAAATGCATAATCATCCATAATATTCTCCCTTTAGTGAACTCTTCAGTGCAGCTCCTTCAGGAAGTCCTCGTTGTCAACCAGGACCTGCAGATAAGGGCAAGAACATGCTGTTAACAATGAGTCAAATATGTTAAATTGATGCATATTGAAGAAACGCGAATGTGCGTGTTACGGGGAAGGTGCAAAGAGGAATCGTAGGGGCAAGTAAGTTGTGGGTGTGGCATGTGGGGAGAAACACAAGCATAATTGAAAGATAAAGAAAGAAAGAGGATGCACATGTCTGTATAGGAATAACAAAATTTTGATATTCAGCAAACACCAAGGCAGAGCATCAAGTATTTCTTCTAATTAATGAAACTAACCCTGAATACCCTGAAATCTTTTAGCTATGGTCATGTGAGCTCAACTTTGACATCCTAATTCAGATTTTAAATAGTGACAAGTGACACATGGACTTCATGTATGAGTGGAAAAAATGTTTAATGTTCTGCGTATGCAGAAAATACCCGGAACAAGGGATACATATATATCTATCTCCAAATGGGTGTGGGAGCGGATGCATGTGTGTGCATGGGCTTCTTTTGTTCAATTTACGAAAAGTGAGGAAGAGAAAAGCAAAGGAAAAGGAAGTGGGTTGGTAGTTATTATGTTTTTTGGGGGGTATGTGAAAAGTGGGCTTGTAAATGAATAACAAATACCCAAGTTATTGATGAAATAACTAACAATTCAAATTTCATCTTATTTTGCATGTTTGAGCCCCAATTAATTGAGCTCAAAATTTTAGGTTTACTACTAAAAAATTCACCACATAATTTTTTATTATTATAATATTTATTAAAAATCTTCTCTCTCTTCACTTTTTCACCAACTCCCATAACATTTATTTACCTATAATATTTTCCAAACCCCAATACCCAAAATTTTCACCCTCAAACATACTTAATTCAAGTTTACACTCCGTCAGTCCAGGAACTTAATTCAAGAAAAAAAAAGTTGAACATCTTTGTTTCTCACTCTTTACACCCATAAACACAAACAATGACTTGTTTTTTAACTTCTGTTAGACATATCATAAAGAGCTCAAATGCATACAACTTGGAATAAATTTGGCAATTACATTCCCAATACCACTTGGACTAAATGCCCATTTCTCTCTAAATCGAAACATGTCATGCAAACCCAATCACTAAGCAACCCCTATTCCTTCAGTTTCATATTTTGAGTCCAGTATGGTTGTAAAGTCATGTGCATAAAGGTATTTTATTTTAGACTACCAAATGGTGCTTCTCAAACCCATGGAACAACTACTCCAACCCTTGAGGCAGCACTGCTTCCAAAATGAAACAAGCTAAAAAGATGTCGTCATTAGTGCTGAGGAGAACTTACTGTTTTCCAGCCATCTGGATCTAGGAAAGAGGTTATCTTGGTGTTGAGTCCTGGAATTGGCCCAGCTTGTCGGGTAATCTTTCCCCCGAGCTCTTGAGTGACCAGGTTGACAACCTCAGCACTTTTGTAGACATCATCAGTGCTGATAGCAATCTGGAACCAATACCACAGTAATCAATAATGTATAGCATAAGTTTAGATAATGAGACAACTTTACTAGGAGCTTTGAAGAGGGAATATATTCAGATGGTAAACGGACCTGTGCATATGCATTTCCCTTGGTATATTCAGTCACTCCATAATTGTAAGTCAACTCGAGAACAGTTGTCTTATGTTCTTCTGCGTACCCCATCATGGCTATGGTATACTGTCGTACATAACAATGATAAGAAAAATTGTGTAAGCCCTTTTATGGCATTAAAATGACTAATATGCTTTTGCTACATTTGTTCTGTGATATCACATAAGGAACACACCTTTTGTTCAGGTCTATCAACCTTCTTCAACAGCTTCATTCCCAAGGCCTGCAAAGAACGGAACCAGAAGTGTCGGTAACACAGTATTGGAAACATATAATTCTTCAACAATGTTTATGATATATCGAGGTTATAAATATATAACCAATAAATAATATGCATTTAAACAAATAATGGAAAACTGTTCAACTAGAATGGAACAGAACACGTATAATTAAGGACCACACTAAAAATTGTTTGACTGATTACCTTGTCATAGAACTTGATAGCACGATCCAAATCACCAACACGAAGCATTACTTGACAGAGTGGCTCCGGAGTCGAACCTCTTTGGATAAGTTCAAAAGTATAACCATCAGGATCCTTGACAAAGGCAATGACACTTTGCCCACCTTTAAGAGGACCAGGCTCCCTAGTGATATTCCCACCCTTAGCCCGGATGTCTTCAACCAATTTGTACACCTGAAAGTCCAACAATGCATAATTCAGCCTCAGTACTCAAACGGAAACCACATCACAATTCATCTAGAACACAGAATGACACTTACATCTGAAGTTGCAATAGCAAAATGACCAAAACCAGTTCCAATATCATACGAAGTCACACCATAATCTGTGCAACAATCATGAAAGAAATTTGTCTGAGCCCATAGCCTTTAAGAAATGAAAAGTCATAAGCATGTTCTTACTAGTAAACTTTTCGCACAATATGAAATCATCAATGAATACTCACTATCTTGTCACAAAAAGCAAAAACACTCATTTTATACCTTCTACATTGTCAGAATTTCATCAGCTACCCCCACCTTTCTCTTCGTCAAAAATCGAGTGATGAATCATATCCATCGATCGATATATAGTAATAGAGATAATAATGGGGAACTCCAAACTTAAAGCATTCCCCCGATGGAGGAATCGCAAAAAAAGGCAATGCTAGTCCCTTGTCTTTGTTCGACATAAGTTATAAAGATTAACCAGAGTTCACAAACAGAAAAAATCAATGAGCCAATGATGACTAAAACTACTATTCATTGTATCTTAAGACTATAGAAATCCAATTTACAAGTCTGAGCAACTCACTATAGGTCAACTCCACAACAAAATGAGACTCCTCTGGGCCAAATCCTAAAAAAGCATTAGAGTATTTCTCTTCAGGAATGTCTCTTTGCCTCAGCAACTTCATCCCAAAACATTCAGTATAAAACCTGACCACCCAAAAAAATGAAAAACCAAAATTTAGAGGAAAACTTAAATATTCAAGTGTAAACAACATAATAGAGAAGAAAAATCATCAAAATCTTGAATAGCAAAGCCTTCAAATGCATACTTGATGGTACGGTCAAGATCACCAACACGGTACACCGCATGGAGGAATCGGTGCTTGTCCTTCTTTGGCCATTCCAACAACTCAGCGTCAGAAGCAGCAACAGGTGCAGCCTCAGCCATAGCAAAACAAAATCAATGCAACTTGCTCTGTTTCCAGCATCAAGAAATTAATTAAAATGGCCTAGAGTAGTATTCTCTAACACAAACTTTCCGTTTACATCATAAAATGTTGGATTACAAAAAATTTAAGTTTTTGCTCGATCTTCCCCATGACATTTTATGGTGAAAAGTTGGAAAATAGAACTAAATATATGGGAAATCGTTTGCATAATATGAGATATAGTTCAGAAATCAGATACTCGAAGACTCCACAGTAGACCTCTACAAATCCTAACAAACTTTTGTTACTCATCTTCTTCAAAATTTTGTGACCCCGCGGTGATACGCATTAAACTAAGAAAAGAAATTAACGATCCTATAAACTCTGAAGTATTGGATAAAAAACACCAGTTTGACTGGGTTTTGATTGCAAAGACAAAGACCCGCTCTACCAATTAGATCGATCAGACCAGGTTAGGCTAGAGAAAAAAGCAGATAAATTGGCACACATGAAACAAGCAGAAAGAACGAGAAACAGATAAACCAGGACAATCCTCTGAAAGATTGAGTTTTTAGTAAAAGGAATCATATAGAAACATAGAGGGATAGTGGGGCGGCAACATGAGGTATCTGAAGGAGGACGCTTAACAGTTAAGAGGGGGGTTTTGGTTTGTTTTGTTTGTTTCCGAGAAACATAGGAAGACAGCGGAGAATGATTTGGACGGAAAGCAGAGGATGACGTAGGTGTGGGTGATGGTGGTCTGGATTAAAATATCACCGATAAATGCAGATACATACACACAGTAAGAGATGACACGGGGAAGCAGATTTGGCCGGTTTTTCGGGATGTAGATTTATATCCGTGGGTAATGCTTCGTACCATGGAAAATTGGAGTATCTGTTTAGCTGGTGTAGTTTGTTCCGGACAACGTCCAACAAAACTTATATATGGGCCCTGTTGTCTTTTTTATTTAAAAATTATGCAAAGTTCATTTTCAAAGAAGAAAAAAACACAGAAAAGACTCAAACGAATCCTGTGCATACAAAGACAAAACAAGAAGAATAACACACAAGAAAGATGATTGTAAGCCCCAACGACAAAGGAACGGCGATCCTCCCGGTGAACTGACCGTACCCCAAACCGACACAGGTGAAGGCAATCCGCTCCGGATGGATGCCGTCCATCCGGCCATCCGGAGCGGATTGCCTTCGGAGGCAATCCGTTCCCGAGGTGAACGAGTATACTAGGGCGCTTGCCTGAATCGGCCCAGGAAGCCCCGCGAAAAGCCCGATTCAGCCTCGCCAATTTGCAAATCTCCGGCGGGTCCAAGTAGCCCAGGACCAAAGCGACGCAGCTCTCCGGTAACAAAAAACCCCGTCGTAAACTCACACCCAAAGAAACCAAAGAAACCTCTGTCTTACACAGCACAAACAAAGTTGTACGACAAATAAGATAAGATCAGCCAAACAACCCCCACCCCTGCCATGGACGGACAATTTTCGGGCAAAATTAAAAATTAGGAATGCTACATGTTCTTCTACGAATTGAAAATTTGCGGCAATTAAATAAGATATCTGAACACAGAAAAAGACAATGTTCTAACGACATGGTTCCCGGAATATCCTCGAGACAAACAGAATAAATTTATTCGATCACTATGTTCGATACACACAAAAATTTCTGAAAATGATACGCCAACAGATCATGTTAGAAGCATCAACAAGAAACCGGATGGTAATTTACGGTATTTACCCTACAATACACTCGATTGCAGCAGGGAGAGGGAGGGAGGGAGGGAGGGAGGGAGGGAGAGCTTACAGAGAGTGAGGAGAAGAGTGTGAGATATCCTAAATTGATCCTTTAGGCAGCACGTATTTATAGCATCGTCTGGAGAGTGACCACGTGCCCTAACTATAGTTCTACCAGAGTTTCAAAACGAGGGTAGAAGAAGTGTTTTTTGGAGACGTGGCATTTAGATAGAGGATGCCGTTCAAGATTTTGTTCATCCTATTTATTTATTTATTACATGATATAATATAATATAATATTCAGTGGCGACTTGCCCACGTACACTAACATGTGTCACGTTCTGCAATTTTCACATTCCAAAAGGTAAAAGTGAAATTATAATGGGGCGTCTTTTACTATTTTAATATAATTACAAAAGAAGAAAAATACACTTATGAAGAAGAGGGCGATGAAGTTGTTATGTCAAGTGTTGGGGCACGCCACGACAAGTAAAAGAGGGAACCCGAAAGAAGTGGCAAGCATGCGGAGCGAGTAGGCAACCTTGTGTGCAGTCGAGGAAATGGAGAAGCAACCCCATACTATTTTTACAGATAATGTGGCAATTTGAAGGTAATGAAAGAAAAAGGAAACAGAAGCGTCGCGCCTTTCAACATGTTATTTACCGACTGCCCCTCCCTTCCGAAGTAATTGCCAAATTTGACTCCCAACATACCCGGATTCCTATTCATTTCCCTTGTGAGTTGACCCAGCTGGGACCACATTTTTAGCTCAACGGGGGTTAAAGAAAGTGTGGTGAGGATTTGACCTACAGTTGGCTTTTACGGAAAGTCAATGTCCGTAACGGATAGGATATCAAACGTTGCATACGTGGCCAATCCAATAATTCGCCACGTCGGTCTTCGGCTAAATGTGTAATTATTTTCTTTCTACGTTTAGCTTTTGAACTCCAACGGGTTATCCATGGCTTTTCACATCTGCGTGGCTGGTGTTTTATAAGTAACTTTAGTACAATTGCTTTATGCACGAGATTGTATTGTAGGGTCGCTTCCATGTAAAAGTTGTGGCTATCAGGGAGCCACTTGAGGCTATCATTTTAAACGTTTATGCTCGGACTGTGTTTGAAAATGGCAGTGCTATGGTAATGACTGCTATCTACTTTTGTACAAAATCTCGTGTTTGCTTATGCTTTTCAAAATTTATTTTTGTTTAAAAAAAAAAAATATACTTTTCATACATCAACTACTAGTCTTTGACACATTACATCTTAATTTATCAATTTTGACACATTGCATTCTCTTACTACTAATGTTAGAAATTTTACATCCTAAACTACCAATTTTGACAAATTGCACCCTCAAACAACCAATGTTAGATACTAGGGGTGAAAACCGGAAATGCGGTCCGGTTTTCGGACCGCAAAGCGGTCCGGACCGCATTTCCGGTCCTCCAATATTAAAGGACCGGACCGGACCACTTATATGTGGTCCGGTCCGGTTGTAAGAAATACGGTCCGCATTGCCTAAAAAAGAAATTTTAAAAAAATTCGCGCAAGCCTACTGCACAGAGCAGTAGGTGCACTGCGCAGTGCGTTAGTAATAAAAAAAATTTTAGGAAATGCGGTCCGGTCCGGTCCGGACCGCATTTCAAATATGTACAGACCGGACCGGATAAATCCGGTCTTAAAATCCGGTCCGGACCGGACCGTATTTTTAAAATTGAAACCAGACCGGACCACAAATCCGGGCCGTTTTTCCGGTCCGGTCCGGTTCTGTTCAGCCCTATTAGATACTTTGCACCCTTGTCTGACAAAATACTTTGAGAACTTAATAAATTGATAATAATATTTTCAATATATGTAAAGTGGATTAAGAAAATTATCGTCATTTTAGTCTAAAATTTTGACAAATTATGTAAAGTGTTTAAAATTGATAGTTAGAGAGTGTAATGTGTTGAACCCTGCTTGTTGATGGGTGTAAAGTGTATTTCACCATTTTCATTTATACGCAAATCGATACAGACAAGGAGAGAACCCTACAAACACCCCAAACAATCTAAACAGACAAATTAAAAGTTAAAAAAAAAAAAAGAAAAAAAAATGCTTTGCCAAACACACCAAGACAGGGCCGCCGAGAAGGCGGTTAACATAAGCGCCCCAAGAGACAACCTTCCTAGAGTCATCTGTGACGGTCTCAAACCAATGGCAAAACTGTTGCAAGGAAAGAGGTCATGATCGATTTGAGAGCGTTGTCGTGGCGCTCCACACCAATGTCCATCAACTGAGTAGAGAAGGCACTGGACATCTCCAACCAAAAACAAGGAGAGATGATCAGTGGCGGAACTAGGACTCAAGTTGAGGGGGTAAACTCTTAAGGCGAAATGACAAAAAAAAATTCCTACGTAATGCAAAAAATGTCTTAGAGTAAAATATCAAAAATTAAGAACTAAAAAATTAAGAATATTGAAATATGCGTACTGTACTATTTGCTGAGACTGAGAGGTGGCAATTGGATCCTGCAGCCTGAATCTTTTGAAAACGTACAAAATAGTTTCGCTCTCATTAGTTTCAAAAATTTCTCTCTCGATGTACACTACCATGTTATTATTCATCTAGTCATCTCCTATCTTATTACGCAACTCAGTATTGATAAATCTTTATCGCAGATAACACTCTCTGAACGGTTGCAGTCGCAACATTTTTAAATTTATGATTTGATTCATTGTTTTAAAGTATATTAATATTCAATATAGTAAAGTTAGATTTACAAAATTTTATCATTATTTAAAAAGAGGAAAAAAAGAACCTTTTCACATGCAGAAGCAAATAATATGATTAAAAACAAACAAACAAATGGGAGGGAAAAAAGAAAGTGCATGAGAGAGAAAATGGAAAGTGCTCGAGTCCAACTATCGATCCTCCTTGATTTAGTAGCAATCATACATTACTGATTTTTGGGCACTCTGTTGCATTATGGGCGTAACATTTATATTAAAACATTTTTTATATCGCGTGCAACTCTCACGTAGTATTTTATTTTTTCGCGTAACGTATATATATATATATAAAGGGAAAATGTGCGGGGCGGGCCTGGCCTGCCTGGAGGCAAACATAGGTAAAAAAATAAAAATTCTTTAAGTTGACAGAACAGAGGCAACCGCCCAGGCGCCCCCTACTGAACCGCCACTGGTCAGAGGATGGCGCATGATGCACATGTGCTGGAGGGTGAGCCGCCAAAGTAGAGACGAGGTGGTGGAAAGCATGCGTGGTGGCTGACCACCAGAAGCAGTGGATGTGGGCGTCTCCCTGCAAAACTAAGTAGCAGCAAACCCGCAAAAATGAAGGAAAAAGACGAAGGAAGAATGAAGGGGAACGAGATAGAAAGATAAGAGAGAGAGGGAGAGGGGAAAGCGAGGGGAGGAGTTTTGGCTCCTCCCTCGGTCGTGCACAGAGCCTGGGGGAAATCACTTGATTTTTTTTTTTACTTTTACTTTTCAAATTTTGTTTATTTGTTTAGGACAAGAGGGTAAGTTTGATAGATGTTTAGAAAAATGAATTTTTATTTTTGAACTCACAATATTTAACTTTTAGCGAGTGAGCATTAGTTCAAATATTACTGCTTGTGAACTAGTACTTGATTTAATGATATATAAGTTGTGAATCCAGTTCGGTCAAATCTATCCGAGCTCAATACACAAAATGACTATGTGAGAGATTTTTCTTATTACTTTAAAAAAAATCCTTTTATATTGTTCTAAAAAAAAACTTAGGAGCGTTTATCACTTATCCATTGTCAAAATTCGACGTTGGTATTTTAAAAATCAGATATTATATATGTATTTTACTTTATTAACTAGGCGTTGTCTTTTTTCTTCTACTTCTTTTACATTGACTCCTTGAAAATTACGATATTAATGTAGTATAGCCCCTCCAAAAGTCACATTTTTGTTTCGTCCCTGTACAGATACCTGCCATGTTTATTTATTTTTTAAATGCATAATTTAAACAGAAATTTTGTAGAGAATATTGAACCGATAGAATACTCAATAATTTTTTCCACTTCTATTTATGTGTCGTCGAGGAACATAAACATCTTGATAATATTTTCTTAATATTTTTTGTACTTGACAGATCTTGTCTCAAATAAGTTTAAGTCATTTTAAAGATAGATCTTTAGTTTTTAGTTAAGATTTAAATAGTTATCAATATTTAAAGTAAAACGGTCTTTGTTGGATGAAAATGAACTCGAGGCGGCCTCCATTGGAACTCTTGGCTGCAACAAGTCCAACCGTGGGTTCTCTCCCAAAGGAAGATCGAACCCCCTCCCACGGAGAACTTCTCACGAACACTTCCAAACTTGGGTTCTCTCCCAAAGGAAGATCGAACCCCTTACTTACCAAGAACGTCTCAAGAACAAACACTTTCCGACCTTGTGTTCTCTCCAAATTGAAAATCGAACCCCTCCACAGATTATAATATCAACACAATACAAACAACTTTCTACTACAAAAATCTTGGTAACAAGAATCAAAATAAGGTTTGCTCGTGTTTACCTTGCTTGAAGTGAAGAAATCTTCAAGCAACTCCTCTCAATGAAAGCATCAATTTGTTAGGGTCCCCGGTCTAGGACTCCATAACAATCACCAACTCCTCCACGCGATCCGCTCTCACACCGTAATCGATCCTCCCGAACTGTTTCTAGTAACACACGAGCGAAGAATTTAGGATCAAAACACTCATCAAATGAATAATATCTCACTCTTATTACGAAGAACGTGGTCTTAGGATTATTAGTCCTTCGAACCAGAAGAACACAAGAACAATCGTACAAGGGTTATTAGCCCAAGCACGCCCAACTTAAGAGGTTATTAGCCCCCACGTCTACTGGCATAAACGTGCCTATGCCTGGCCACTCTCAGAAAGCTCTCTAGCTCTCACTACTCAACTCTTCTCTGAATGAATTCTAATGCTCCTGAGGAGTGCTTATATAGGCCTTCTCAAGAGCTTACAAAACCCTAATCAAATCAAATCAAATCAATCTAAATCAAATCTTCAGGATTCTAAGGAAACAATTCCCAGAATCAGGGAGATTTGATGATACATTCCTAAAACATCAAAGCTCAGAAAGGAAATACAATCTTCTAGAAACATCTAATTCTATAAGATAATATTTATTCAATTAATACCATAATCAGAGGCAATCTCTGAAGATGCTGATTTCGCCGCCGTCAGCCGCCCTACACGGTGGCGCCGCCGCCATGCTCCTCCTTGGGTGGTGATGCTCCTCCGACTCCCAAGGTCATGCTCATCACTTCTCGTCCGGTCACCGCTAAGGGTGGTGGTGCTCCGCCGCCGGCGGTGGCTGCTGTGGTTAGCCACTCTTGGCCCTCTGCTGCTGCTTGGCTTGGCTGGGGGTCAGGGTCCTGTTGTGGTGCTAAGTCATGGCAAGACCATGTGGTGGCCATGAGCTTGTCATGGCATGTCTGCGGCTGGCTGACTTGCGTGCTGGGCGTGGGCATTGCTGGGCTGCCATGGCTTGTTAGTAGTGCCGGTGTGCCTTGCTCGCGCGCGCGCATGCTGATTCCATGGCTTGTCTGTGGTGCCTCGGCTGCGCGCGCTGTGGGCGTGTCATGTGCTCCTGCCGCGCGCGCTGTGGGGGTGTCAAAGGCGCCCATGGGTGTCATTGGCGCCGCATCTCGTGTGCTATCCTCCTCCTCGCAGTCGTTCAGTCCAAGGTCTTCTCTGAGGACCCTTTCAGTGAGTCTACACGCGCCGTCTTCATCACGCCAGGAGATGGTCTTTGCGTAGATCGGGGCTGTCTGAGATCGGCCATGGGGCGCGTGTCAGCTAACAATTGCCGGAGACCGCTGTCAGCCGCTTGTGTGCCACTTAAAGGGAAACCCAAAAGAAAAAACTCCAGCTAGTCGAACCTGGGAGAAAGAGGAAGAAAAAGGAAAAGAGAGTTATTACACATAAAAAAAAAGTAATTCTTAAAATTTTCCCACGTCTATTTACGTGTCCTCGAGGAACATAAACATCTTGGGTGATGTTCGTTTTGTTAAAAAAATCAAGAATCGAGTCCTAAAGAAATCATGTTCGGCTAAGTTGAGAAACAATTATGGATTCGAAATTTTTTTCCTATTTTGCCCTGAAAAAGTTGATATTGAATGACTAAAACACCCTCCACCACAACCTAACAACTAAAAATAACAAAGGGCAAACTTGGAATTTTTAAAATTTCTGCCTGCCGCCTGACATTTCCCCTGACTTTTTGCCTGCACGTTTTTTAGGGGTCTGCAGCCGACCTTTATGCTTTATTTTGTTTTTTGATTTTTTTTAATTAAAAATATTATTATTTTAATACAAATAATAATAAATTCGAAAAAAAAAAACAAAAAACTATAAACATCATCATTCATTTTTTTTACACCTCATCAACTTCTACACAAACACCAACACAACTTTAATATCACCTAAAAATTCACAAAATTCTCCGAATCTTACAAAAACCTTCAAAACGAACATCACTTTGGTAACAATTTTGTAATATTCTTGTATGTTGCTGTGGATAGGAAAACATATACATGGTAAAATTATAAGAAATAAACAATATATCATCAATGGGGACGAAGGCCCCCTGTCTTGTCAGAGATCTTTAAAGATTTTATTTTCTTTTAGTAAAAAAATATTTTTTAATGATGTTTTATTATTTTTTGAATATTGGTCCTATTAAAATTTATTTACATGTAATTGGTCGCTCCTAAGATTCAGGATCTCTACAACTGAAAATATTAACCGTCACACTTAGAAAAAAAAATTAACCGTCACTAATCATTGGACACGGTGTTCGACTTGATGCCATCCATACAACTAAAGCATATGAAGCTGCGAGGTAAGATGGGGAACATCCCAATTTCTCTCTAAACCAAACCCAACCCAACCAAAAAGGCCCAAAACTTGTTCGCATCAAAAGTCTCTGTCTACACTCAAATCTAGGGAAGCTTGTGACCTGACTCCACTTGATGATTAATTGCGTAAAAAGATATATTGCACTACTATATACGTACCGGGAATTATAGGTAACCACGTTTAACCCAGTACAAAATTTAGAGACATCTGACTAATTAGAATATGTCAAAGTTCAAAATATATGAAGATCATGACACATTTGCAATTCTTAAAATTTTGAAATATTTAGGAATGTTGTGTGAATTGAAGAGATTGGAGTTTTAATTAGATTTTGTAAGAAAATAGTAAAAAAAAGTATAAATTTATGAGAGTTTATTTGAGTGAATTTGTTATGTTTATTGAGATGAAAATTGATGATTTCGTAAAAAGAGAGAATATATTTATTTATTTTTTAAAATTAAAAAAAAAATTATTATAGACTCTTTAATTGATGTGAAAAAATAAAAAAATTGTTTAATGTATCATCTAGAAATTCTTACTTTTGCTTTGGAAACCTGGCCCAAAGCTATCACCATGAACTCCATGAATTGGTTGGATCCATCGTGTTAAAAGTCCAGCTTTGAATGGACCGTCTGTGACGTAAGACGTTAGGTAAGGTGGTAAATTTGATTAAGGTGGGGGTGGTTCAGAAAACGTAAGCGAAAACGTAAGAGAAAAGGTTTCAATATTCGAAGACATGTCTGCTTGTGCAAAGTAAAGGGGTTTACTTTTGCTATTTACATTAATATACACCTTGGTCCTTCATCAGTGGCAGCAGCATATTCTTTGTATGCGGTCGCCATTGCATTTAAGTATTCAAATTACCAGTTGGTCCCTCTTCCACTTGCAGTTGGCGTTTAAGGTCGCATTCCTTTCTTTCGGTTTCGATCAGGGCCTACAAAATTGCGTCCCTTTCGTTGGCCCAAGATTCCAATACCCACTGCCAATCTTTCCGCCACTTCATGTTTAATGGCTTTCATTGTCATGCATCTTTGGGATATGTGGTCGCACTTAGGGCTGTCCAAAAAATCGGTCGGACTGGTCCGGACGACCGGCCAATCCGGACCGGACCGAACCGGACCGGTTTTACACGAAACCGGTAGATTTTTTTACAATCGGGTGGACCGGATCGGTAAACCGGTGAATTCCGGTTCGGTTCCAGGTTATCCTCATGAAAACTCGGGACCGGACCGGAGTATACCTCTTCAAACTAGCCCAAACCGGAAATTGGCCCAAAATAGCATGGCCCAACCCCAAAATCGGCCCAAAATGTCATGGCCCAACCCAAAATCGGCCCAGACCGGACCGGACCGGTCATATATCCGGTCTGGTCTATATACTCTACGAAATGGCCGGTTTGGCCGGCCAAACCGGACCGAACCGGCCCTGATCGGAGGTTGGACAGCCCTAGTCGCACTTATGTTGGGTTTGTTTTGTAAAATTTTAGTGTTGTTAAAATTTTAGGTATTGAGTTTAGTGAAAAAGTGAAGAGAGAAATAATTTTTTATATTTTTTTGTAGTAAAAAATTATGATTTGATGGGGGAAGATAGATTATATTATAATATTTTATTGTGTTAAAATTTTAGAGGGCGTAAAATTTTATGCTGCAAACACAAATATATATAAAAAGAAAACACTTTGAGTAATGTTTATAATATCGATAGATCGCGTAATGAGTGGGGATTAATTTTTACCCAGGTTTAGAAGCCAATGGAATCTGATCATATATTGCATAAAAAAAATTTAACCTTTTTTAATAACCTTTTCCTTCGTCAAAAAGACTACAAACCACTGAATGTAATTGGTAAAAAAATATTTATTATTGGTTATTTTGTTTAAATGACTTAACGAAAATCGAAACATTGCAAGAAAAAATAGGTTGTCCTAATAAGGTTCACTCTCTTTAAAGTTTTAAATTAAAAAAAACCTCATAGGTGCTGCTAATCCTGTAAGACTATCTCTAAAATGTTTGGCATGTTAATTATTCGATTTGTGTGAGATAAAGAGATCGTACAAGTTTCGAAATTAATTAAGGGGCGCATAAACTGGTCCGACACCTAATTATAAAAGAATATAAAAAGTTAATGAAGGCTACACTCCAATGTTGATATTGTACAAAAACTGAGCAGTCTCCTTTTGTCGAGGGGTCAACAACATGCATCATGTTGGATTTTTTAGGTTGCATTAATTATTGGGATAAATACAAAATCAGTCATTGTGCTATACGTAAAAATCGTTTTAGTCCATGTGATATGAAAAGCATCGATTTAGTACCTATGATTCTATTAGTGATAAAATCAGTCACTGATGGAGGATCAATAACAAACGAAAATAGAATCACAGGGACTAGATCGATATTTTTCATATCACAGGGACTAAATCGATTTTTACGTATAGCACATGGACCAATTTTCCATTTATCCCTTAATTATTCACATAAAATTAAAAGTAGAAAGCGACAAAATGAGATATATATGCTCATTAATGTATACACATATATGGCATATGATTATGAATGGTTGAACAAAACATATGAAAAAATATATAGCCTAGCTAGCATACAAAGGGTAGGGGACCAACAAATGAATGGGGGGAAGAGAAGAGCCATCGGCAGATTTAGGGGCTCATGGTATAAAGAATATACCAGCAAAGAGGGTCACACGACTGATGCTTCCTTGTGAGCATAAATGATTTTCAAGTTTTTTTTAAAAAAATAGAGGTAACATAGTCAAATACAAATAATTAAAAGTTAAGGATAAAAATGTCTGAAATTTTTTGCTCTGATGTTATGTTTGGTTTGAAAATTCTCATTTGCTAAACATGCTCATTACTTTTGTTACGCAAAGCTTATCAGTCTAATTTGTTTTATCAAATTATGATACAGAACTTATCACAATAATTGGTTTGAAACAAAAAAAGATAGAAAACTTTTTTCGCCTCTAAATTAATGGACCAATGTCATTTTAAGATCTAAATTATCAATTTCTTCACAATATGCCTTTTAATTATGAAATATTTTCAATTTATGTCCATTAATCTGATCATACATTTAAAATGAGTGAACAATCGTGTTACCATCTTAAATATATGCTGAATGAGTTAAATACATTTTGCATTTCTTGAATTACGGGTCTTATCACTTTGCACTATAATTTTTTTTGGTCACATTATACCCACCAATTATTGATTTTAGACATTTTACTTATAATATTTTTTTGTCAATTTAAATAAAAAATTATTTTTTAACTTCAAAATTATAATTTTACCTTCATAAAATATCATAAATGTAAACAAAAGATTCAAGAATATAGCCCACGTGATGCGCTTATGAGAATCTGAATAAGAACATTCCATTTCAAATTAAAAAGAAAAAAGAAAAAAGAACATTTCCATATTTTTCCGAGCCAGGTAAAAACGAGAGGCTAAATAAAGATGATCTTCTGGTAAATCGGACGTCTGAAAAATATTCCACGTGGACGCTCCAGAGTTTTTCATATAAGTAGGCAATTAGCGAATAATCTGTGGACTAGGAAAACGCGCAGAAGTATCCGAGAAGAGAAATTGACATGTTAAGTCGTCGAGAGGAGAGAGAGCCGTGCTCCCCCCCTCAACCACGGGTCGCCTTTGGCGCCGAGACGTGACGAAATGTTCCACCAATGCGAACCAGCCACATAAGCAAGAGGCGGGGCTCTGATCGGAGTACGGAATGGAGTCCAGGTTCAACGAACCTGAGAAAGCGCCCTTTTCTCATGTTTCTATTTAACCCTTTTTTCGACAACGGACGACCAGACAGAAGAAAGAGGAAATTAAAAGAAAGGAGAAAAACCGAAGAGCCTCTTCGAAAAATACCTCAGATGGCACTCGCTGTTACTTCTTCTTCCTCTCCCTCCACCGGAATTTCTGGTTCTGGCTTTCCCTTTTCGAGTTCTTCCTCTGAGCTTAAAGGTACTTATACTTTTTTCCTCTTAGCAATAATTCAACTGTCGGAATTTTCAAGTCCAACGGACTTTGTTTAACCGATCCTATTATTGCTCTAACTGTTGGTTTTTCTGCATTTGAGTTTCTCGTCACTTGGAACTGAAATAGACGAATTATTTGGATTTCGTCCCCCTCATTGTTCCATCAAACGGTGTCATTTAAAGAAGATTGAATACGGACAAAAATGGGCCTTTCTTGTGAGCTGCGTTGATCTCATAATTATGGTATCTAAGGCTTGTGTGTTCCGGTTTTCAGCTCCGCAAGTCTGTTCGTTTCGGCTATCGGATCGGCCCGATGTCCTATCCCGAGCTGTTAAGCTTTCTCAAAGACGGTGCTCGGTCAAGCCGGTCAACGCCGAACCTAAAACGAATGCTTCGATTGCCCCTATTGCGACAACTATCGCTGCCGCTGGTAAGTGTGTGCTTCTCCATTGCGTAATTAGGGATTGAAGTCATCATAATCACGATTCGTATGCAAATTCTGATTGTCTTCCGGGGGTTAATCCAATTTTGAATCGAGCAGAAGCTGTTGAGAAAGTAGAGCCGGAAGACTATGAGCGATTGGCTAAAGAGCTTGAAAATGCTTCCCCGCTTGAAATCATAGACAGAGCTCTTGAGAAGTTCGGCAACGACATTGCAATTGCTTTCAGGTAGTCTATTTTTAATTCAATCTTAGTACTCAGTTCAAGTAAACTTTTTGTTAGGCAATGGGTTGCTCTGAGATTGTTTGATTACTGTATCAAGCTGAATAAGATGAAATACTGGATATGTCCAATCATCGCACAGGGAATATTCCTTTGATGATAAGGGTATCATTGAATATCCTGTCTGTTAAATACCATTGGTTTGAGTGTGAAATTTTCAAATGTGTCACTATCTTGACTAATGTCCCTTTGTGTTTTAAGAATTCATTTATGTTCATTACTATCCTCATCAGCTATATAATGGAGTTCTTAACTCTAGAAATCATTTTATTTAAGTGATTCATATTTTTATCCTTCATTTTTCGTCATGATGGCGAAATATGAACTGCAGAATATGGACTATTCATTTGAAACACTAATTAAGATTTTAAGACCTCTAGTAGATTTAACCCCAAAAAGCCTCTAAGATTGCTGCGATGAAGCAAGTTTGTCATGATCCAGTAAACAGAAAACTGCTGGTTGCACCCTGTTGAAATATGTAAAAGGATCCTCTATAATTATGGCCTGAGTTGTCCTTCCTTGCTTCTTTAGCTTATAGACCTGTATAAAGAATCCTTTGTATCTATGAAGACCTTTTTCCGGGTAGAGTTCTGAATTGGGCCGTTTGCAAACTGTTGAGTATTAGCCATTGAGACAATCTGGATTGTAACAAATATCAATTTTTCTGCAGTGGTGCTGAAGATGTTGCTCTGATCGAGTATGCACGTTTAACTGGTCGACCGTTTAGGGTCTTCAGTCTGGATACCGGGAGGCTAAACCCTGAAACTTATCAATTCTTTGACACTGTGGAGAAGCAGTATGGCATCCGTATTGAATACATGTTTCCTGATGCTGTTGAAGTTCAGGCATTAGTACGGAGCAAGGGTTTGTTTTCGTTTTATGAAGATGGGCACCAGGAGTGCTGCCGTGTGAGGAAGGTGAGACCTCTGAGGAGGGCCCTCAAGGGTCTGCGCGCTTGGATCACTGGCCAAAGGAAAGATCAATCTCCAGGTACCAGGTCTGAGATTCCAGTTGTCCAGGTGGACCCAGTTTTTGAGGGGTTGGATGGTGGGATCGGCAGCCTGGTGAAGTGGAATCCAGTGGCAAATGTTGAGGGCCAAGACATATGGAACTTCCTCCATGCCATGAATGTGCCTGTGAATTCATTGCATTCTCAAGGATATGTCTCAATTGGTTGTGAGCCTTGCACAAGGTCAGTCCTCCCAGGGCAGCATGAGAGGGAAGGAAGATGGTGGTGGGAGGATGCCAAGGCTAAGGAGTGCGGCCTCCACAAAGGAAATATTAAGGAGGGAAACACAGCTCAGCTAAATGGTAATGGAAATGGGGCACTCCATGCGAATGGAACTGAGACAGTTACTGATATTTTCAACTCCCAGAATCTGGTTACCTTGACCCGGCATGGTATTGAGAATTTGGCAAGACTGGAGAACCGAAAAGAATCATGGATTGTTGTGCTCTATGCACCATGGTGCCCTTTCTGCCAGGTAGATAATCTCGCAGGAATTTCTTGAAGTCTGATACCTCTGTTTTCTGGATTACACTAATCAATTTTATTTGAATTTTGAACAGGCAATGGAAGCATCGTATGTTGAGTTGGCTGAGAAGTTGGCAGGGACTGGGGTGAAGGTGGGGAAGTTCAGAGCAGATGGTGAGCAAAAGGAGTATGCAAAGCATGAACTGCAACTAGGAAGCTTCCCAACAATACTTTTCTTCCCTAAAGGCTCTTCTCGGCCAATAAAGTATCCTTCTGAGAAAAGAGATGTTGATTCCTTGATGTCTTTTGTGACCGCTCTCCGGTAATGGGAAACAAAGATCATTAATAGAAGGGTTAATAACCGCATTCAAGATGGGGGATGTCCATTACTCCAGTCCATCTTCACGATTTTGCAGTAGTTTTAGGGGAAGTTAAGCACGAAGGTGAACCTGGAGTTCCATCAATAAAGTTTGCTATATCAAGCACAGTAAAATTGGTACTTAAATGTGCCAATGGTAGCGCACGAGGGTAGTGGGAGTGTGTGTTACTGTATATTATTGGTGTACATGTTTTTGTTTCCGTGTAGTTCTTGCAAGAGAGTGTAGTCTTTGTAATTTGCAGTTTGCAATTTTGGTTTATTGTCATCTTTGTATTCGTCCTTTGCTTTACTGGAAGACTGTTGCTTCTTGAAGTTATCTGAACACCCACAACTCTTTACAGAAACTGCAACCACCTATTCTACCAGTTTTTTGCTTTCGTTCTCAGCAGATTTTGGAGCTGACTCAAATCCATTTCCGATTTCCCCCCCCCCCCCCCCCCAAATCCCATTTCGAAGTTCCATTATCCAAACAAAACCAGCATCTACTTTGCCTCGTGTTTTAAAGCTCCTATTCGATGTTTCCACCTACTGATTAGAACTCTCAACCATCGTGTCCACCCAAAGCTAGTTTTCCATTGCCTAACCTGTGCTTAGTTTTCTGAGCTTGGTGGGTCCTCAATATGCTAATCAAATTCTGGGCCACAAAATACTGCTTGAAGCGGATTAGGCTGTAATTACATATGCTTGCCGAGGACATTGTGGGTGTTTTATCCTTTTTCTTCTCCAAAAGGGAACCCAATCTGATGGAGATTATCCTCATTTGTCTGACTTGCAATAAGAAGCCCTGAAGTAAAGTTGTGGCATACTACATAAAAATACATGGTGATTCTCGAAGGAAACGTCGACCTCAGCCCAGTTGCATTTGCAATCCAGTCTTGAAGATGATAGCCAAGCCCTTGATTTTAGATTGGGGCTGGGATCTTCCCTTTTCAGTACAGTTGAAGGGATTCTCAATTTCTATATGTGGACCCATGGGAAACAAATGGAAAACTTATCCACTAAAAAAACAAAATTCAGGGCATGTTCGTTTTGGTAAAATTTTAAAATTTTTAAGTATGATGTGAATATTTAAATGATGTTAGAGTTGTATTGATATTTATATAGAAGTTGAATTGTATTGATTTTGTAAAAAAAAGTAATATTGAGTTGTATTAGTATTCGTGTAGAATTAATATTGTGATTGTAATTTTATAAAATTGGATTTGAATTCTTAAAATTTTGACAAAACGAACATGCCCTAGATTTATTGAAATATTTTCTTTGCACCTTTAAATTATGGAACAATGTCATATAGGTCTTCACCTCATACTCTTATCAATAGGTTATACGGAACAATTTTAACAGTGGTATACATTGACGTTTAATGTGTCCCATGTTTAAGTAATAATTCCTCTATTTGAAAGAGAATTGACGAGCTACTTGACCCCTATCTCTTTCTCTAGGGAAGGAAATCCTCCAAAGCATTTTAGGATCCAGTAACTTGTCATTTATTTGAAGTTTCTCATAGTTTATTTTTTTCAACGGTGTTGGCAAAGGAAATCAACCACTCAATAGTGGGTCAATCATCGGTGCATGTATCTTTAAGATGTAGTAATTTATGCAGAAGAGTGACTTCTCTTTGGATTCCAACTTTGAAATCCTCACAGTATCTCCAGCCCTTTTTAAGGGGCTGTTCGGTTTTCCTATATTCTCAGGATTTTTTGACTCCTGAGAATACACAAACCGAACATATTTTTTAACATCACCTAAAAATAACTACCGCACGCATATCAATAAAGTTAACATCACCTAAAAATTTTCAAAACACAAAAAATTCTCAAAAAACTAAACAACCGAACAAGCTCTAAAAGCATATTTCCTTTTGCTTAATCAATCAGACTAGATGCTTATTTTTGCCCAGAAAAAAAAAATAGATACGCTTCATGGGCTTGCACTGCCAGTCTAGTTGAGCTACCCAGCGGGTGGTTGAAAAGCATACAATACATTCAGTTCTTGGTGGGCACCTACCTTTCTCTGTAAAGAGAGAATTTGGGTGAGAGTATCATTCATTCCCGGGGTCCCCTTTTTCTCTTTTTTGGTTGACATACGCTGTCTCAGCTGCACAAACTGGTACTATATATTTTCTTAACTAATAAGCAGCCATAGCGGTTGTTCATTTATAACTCCAAATTTCCCTTCTAAATCAAGTAATAAGGTTCATTGAAACCCATGAAGATTGCAGATGCTAGATGATCAGGTTTCACTAGTTAGAACACTTAATAAATCTTGCATAGTCCCTTCTCGAACTAGTTGATAAATCGAGCCCTCCCTAAGGCAGATTCCTGCTTTTGCTCTTCAGCCTACAGGGGGGTATTAGCAGCTGTTTCCAGCTGTTGTTTCCCAATGCAGTTGCTGATCAACTGGTAACTGCTGACCCACATGTGATGTTATGCAGAACACAGGTCCCCTACTGGTGTCGTGACTCTCTCCTGGTTATGGTACCCGAGCTTCTCTTGACTTTGTTTAATGGCCGATAGAATCTCCACACACGACCATTCTGGTAAATGTCTCCACTACCAAATCTCTCACAAATTTGCTTTGGTTTATTATATTATGTTGTTGCGCAGAAACTGGGAGTTTCATTCAGGGTACTTTTGTACTTATATTGGTGCCCAAGGAAAAGGGTAAACAGCAACCAAAGGCCCACTTCAGTAAAGATGTTTTTGAACAATGTGACTCGTGTATAATTATGGCCTAACCTAAACTTTTCAAATGTGTTGCCCTACTTGTAATCACAATTAGTTGTGCTCAACATAAACCTATACTTTTTTCCTTTTCTGCAAAAATAAACTACACGCATAGATGTGTTTTGTCTATCAAGGGAAAGTTCTATAGGCTGTTCGGTATACAAAAATACTCAGGATTTTTTGAATTCTCAGAATACAAAATATTCTACGACCAAACATCATTCTTAACGCTACATAAAAATAACTAAAACACGCATACTAATAAAGTTAACATTACCTAAAAATTTTCAAAACACAAAAAATTCTCAAAATACACCCAAACCGAACAGCCTAACTTTTCTGTGGTTAGTTACTGTTTGGCAACTCCAGTTATACTTGCCTGTCACTAATCAAAAGAGGTATGTGAGGGGCTATTTTCCCCCCTCTTGGATGAAATTTCAATTAGCTAGAAACAGTGGAAGACTTTCACACCATAAAGGCTTCCACTGTAACGTCTCTCTGAAACCGCCAGGCTGTAAGCCTGTAATTTAGAAACCATCCACCTCAAAGGTCCAGAAAAGAGTTATGTGGGTGTTTACTTTTGTGGTCATTTCCACGCACGCAGAACTAAGCTCTAAACACGCTGTAAAACTCAGAAAAGCCTTGGGGAGCTTCTGCAAAAAGTGTTCACAAACAGTACGGCTTACACTATTTGCCAGTTGTTACTCAATTATTTAATGGGGAATATGAATTCAAACAAGTTTTCAAGAGAAATTCGAAAATCATTAAATGTTTAAATGACCTTTTTGCCCCAGGTTCTTGAGAAGGAAATGCGGTTGTTGCAGAGTACTTGCACTTTCCTGTGACTGTCGGCTCACAATTCACAAGGCCATTTCAGTGAATTCAACGACGGGAGTACAATGTTGAACTAGAACCAACGCACTATTTTGGGAAACAGAAGTTTCAGCAACCCCAAACCACACGGACCTAAATTCTATTGTACATGTCTCCTCTGTTCTTCCCACTGTAGATCTCCTGCGTTCTGTCTGACCCAGAGGTATACAGTAGACTCCCACATCAACAAAACAAAACCACGACTACGATAACCCAAAAAGAAGAAAACTTGGAGGATAATGCAAGGATCTGTAGCTGAACCTGAAGCAGAGGGTGAGGAAGTAAAGCTCAAGCCCCTCTTCGATCATGGCAACCTCTAAGCTTACCCTACTCACTATCTTCTTCTTCATTGCCATACTTTCCCCAATCTCACAAGGTAAATGAAAATTAAACTTGGAAGAAAAACGAAGCACCACCAATCTTGCTCATTTGTCTTCAATTCTTCATTGTTTTTTTTTTGCAGCTATATCTTCACCAGTAGTACCGCTGGGATTTACAGAAATCAAGCAGCAGCAGAACGCACAAGAACAGGATACCCAACCCTTCGTGGGTGTGAACATTGGCACCGATGTTTCAAATCTACTATCACCCTCAGCCTTGGTGTCTTTCCTCCAAGTCCAAAAGATCACCCACATCCGCCTCTACGATGCGGACCCTGACCTCCTCAAGGCCCTGTCTCTCACCAAGATCCGCGTCATCATCAGCGTCCCCAACAACCAACTCCTCGCCATTGGTTCCTCCAACACCACCGCCGCTGCCTGGGTCGGCCGGAACGTCGCCGCTTTCTACCCCGAGACTTTAATCTCCTCCATTGCCGTCGGCGACGAGGTTTTAACGACCGTACCCTCCTCAGCCCCCCTCCTTCTTCCAGCCATTGAGTCTCTCTACAGCGCTTTAGTCGCAGCAAACCTTCACACCCAGGTCAAGATTTCGACCCCCCACTCCGCCTCCATAATTCTTGATCCTTTCCCACCTTCTCAAGCTTTCTTTAACCAGAGCTGGAGCTCTGTTATACTACCTTTACTTCAGTTCCATTCGAGAACTGGGTCACCTCTAATGATGAACCTTTATCCTTACTATGTGTTCATGCAAAACAAAGGTGTGGTTCCCTTGGAAAATTCCTTGTTTAAGCCCTTGACACCTTCCAAAGAAATGGTCGATCCAAACACTTTGCTTCACTATACGAACGTGCTCGATGCTCTGATTGACGCGGCCTATTTTTCAATGAAGAACCTCAATGTCACTAACGTTCCGATCCTTGTCACCGAGAGTGGTTGGCCTTCAAAAGGTGATTCGAAAGAGCCTTACGCCACAATTGACAATGCGGATACATATAATTCGAACCTCATCAAACATGTTCTTGACCGTAGTGGTACTCCTTTGCACCCGGAGATGACGTCCAGTGTGTACATATACGAGTTGTTCAATGAGGACCTGAGGTCCCCTCCAGTTTCGGAGGCGAATTGGGGTTTGTTTTATGGGAATTCGACGCCGGTGTATTTGCTTCATGTCTCGGGAAGTGGGACTTTTCTCGCCAACGATACTACGAACCAGACGTACTGTGTGGCAATGGAAGGGGTGGACTCGAAGACGTTGCAGGCGGCATTAGATTGGGCGTGTGGACCGGGACGGGCTAATTGCTCGGAGATTCAGCCGGGGGAAGATTGTTACCAACCTAATACTGTGAAGAGCCACGCTTCTTATGCGTTTGATAGCTATTACCAGAATGGAGGGAAGGTTGCTGGGTCTTGTGACTTCAAGGGTGTAGCTATGATCACCACCACTGACCCAAGTAAGTGTTTATATTACATTTTGGGTTTCGAAGAACTTGGGTGTTTCCATTTTCGTCTTTGAATTCAATTTAGTGAAGCAACTAGGTCTTCTTTCTACAATTTGGGATATGATCCTAAAGTAAGAAACTTTCTTATTTAATGGGAGACCAATTTGCCTAGGCAATTGAGGGAAGAAATCCACTGACAGACCCAATCCTTTCTTCTGTTCCCTGAAGTTTGTGGCTAAATTTCGTCTGATGGCCTAGTTAAAGAAGGGCTTAAAAAATGTTTATGGTTTTGAGTGCTTTCTTGTACATGCCCCAGCGGTATAGTAATACAGACAACGCACGCTCCACGGCTTCAATCACTGAGAACTGAGTGGTCACAAGTCCTCACTCTGATGGCTTCAGAGAGTGAAAATATGTGGAACCCAGCTGGCAGAGGCACATTGTCTCTTCTGTGATTGAAATGCAGAACACAGTGTTTGGAAATTGCATTTCCTAATGGAAGTTCAACAATCATCTTCCTTTTGGAAATTGGTTCGTATGTGAACCCCAGAGTGCCCTGCCACTCCAAAAGGTGCCAGGAATGTTGTCCTAGTCAAGATTGCCTTGAGAACGAGGTTGCCTTCTCACCATTTCACTGCAAACAAACTTCCATCCCATGAGCATGCATTATTGCGTTGTATCTACTGAAGATTGCCTTGGGCAAAATGGGCTCCACACTGTTGTACCATTTCTATTGATTAATGTACTCCATATATGGAAATAATCTTCTTCTTTTTGTCGTCTCCCTTATTGGGACTTTTTGCAGGTCACGGGAGCTGTACATATCCTGGAAGGTGAGAAAAACTGGCTTATAGTAATACCCACTATATGAGTTATTATACCCCTGTCATCACTTAATATCCTTTATTTTTTTTAACTTGTTGACACCCTTGTTGCGCTTCTCTCCTCTCCCATGAAAAAAATAAGCACATGTAATTTTTAGGCAACAAGATTCAGTTAAACTTTCAAATTTTAAGAGCATTATTCGAATCACACATGAATTGTGTCTTAGCAAACTATGTTTTGTTTTGTGTACAGTAAGAAGGTAAACAATACGACAAGGCAGGTAGTGAACTCAACAGAAACAAGTGGGGCAGCGGAAGTTCTAAGATTTACCACACTGAGCAGCTGCAGAATCAGTGCTATCAACAAGGGGGTACACGTTTTGTTAGTTGTAGCTCTCAGTAATTTGTTATTTATGCCTTTGATGACTCCATTGTGAGGCAGAAAATAAGCCAAAATTTTGAATATGTATGATTAATTAGTTTGTAATAAGTTCGTTTATGATCAGGTGCCCGTATTCTTTTTCTTTTGATTTGGTTTTTGGTGGCCTTCTCGATTGTTTTTGTGGGGGTTACTAATAGTAGGCTGCGAAACACTACCATTAACATGGAGAGGAAAAGTTCTTAATGGTGGGAATTCAACTAAAATGTCCTTAAAAGGGTTTTGTTCTGTTATTTCGGAGAAGAAAACTTAACACTTAACGGGATGTTTGAACGTGGAAATTTTGAGTATTAGGATTTGTGAAATATTATAAAGTAAAGATATTTTATGAGAATGAGTGAAAAAGTGAAGATTAAGAAGTTTTTTAATAAATATTATAATAATAAATAATTATGTGATGAATTTTTTAATATTAATCTAAAACATCAACATATTCTAAGGAAATCGGTACTCAACCAAGATGAAAGCAGAGAATGGCAAAGGAAGGTAGAAGACCGACACAGATAGTGAGGAGAAGTTATTATTCACCCCTCAAGAACAGAGCGTTTATTATTCACCCCCGCCCAAAAAAAACAGAGCTTTTACGGTGGCGACGATCAGCCCAAATTTTTGTATGAAAATGGGTTTTGGCATGGAAAGCCTAAAAGAAGCCAGTGGACCTACGTGCTGGGGGGCGGGGGGAACTTGTTAGAAATGACTGAGCCACGGTTGGAGTCGACGAGCTTACGATGATTTACTAGATATTTCGATTTCTTAAGCAAGAAGTATAAGACTTCTTGTTCAATCTTTTCTGTGGTTTTGAAATTCTTAAAAGTTATTCATCAAATGTATCGAAATATTCAGTGCTTCTCAACTTAAATTATTAAAGGTTTGTTTGAGTTACCAAATTTTAGCTAAAATTTTGGGTATAAAAGTTGAAAAAATGAAGAGAGAATGTAAAAATTGATAAAAATAAAAAATTTATGAGAAGTGAAAAAGTAACAAATTTATGAGAGTAAATGAAAAAGTGAGGAGATAAAAAATTTTATAACGATGCTAAAATTTTAGAGAACCAAAATTTTAGTTGCCCAAAGCACCCTAAACTTGATATGGTTCTATGCATAAAAGAAATTCGAATTATGTAATCATTTTATTGAAAATATAACAGAGGGAGTAAGCTTTAAGTCAATGTGTTAGTTGACTTAGTTTGTTTACCAAAATTTTAGAGAATATTCTTAAAATTTTAGGAATATTTTGAATGTTAAACTTTATTGAGGTTTGTGAAAAAGTTTGAAATGTAGGTGTAAAAGTTGAAAATTTTGAAATATATTTGTTTGGTTAGAATTTTTAAAACTTAAAAAATTTGGTAAAACAAACATCTCCTTGGAAAAAAAATTGTTCAACAATGACTTTCGTACCTCGTACTTTGATTTCCTTGGGAGAGAGAAAGAGTAAAGTTAAACAAGAACTGGTTGTCGTCTTTGAAAGAGGAAACAAATTGATTTTGGACCGGTTGATTCCGAAAAGTATTATAAATATATTCAATATATTCAATAAATTTATAAAATTAATATTTAAAATCTCAAAAATTTATACACAAATATTAATATATTTTACATAATTTTTAATAATTTTAACATAAATTTCAATATTTTTTTTAAATTATAACAAATCTTCACTTTTTATATATTTTTATTTTACTCTAATATTTTTTTATTAAATAATTATATCAAATCATCTTTTTCTGCATATTTTTATAAATACTAATAAAAATTAAATATCTTTAAAAATTTTCATCAATCATTGTACAAAAACTTATAATCGTAGTAACTATTCACAATTCATATTTAGATGACTATTCACAGTTCTATCAAAATCTTACTATCGTTTTTTAAACGAACGTCCCTAAAGTTTCTTGTAGCCATCGACAGTTGCTTCAGACCCAACGATTATCCTCTTTGCATCCTGAACCACAACATCCCGAGTGTGTTACAGTCTTTCTGTTCTCCATCTATATTAGTATTTATCATGCGCTACTATGCAAAAAGAAACGATACACTCTGCTCCTCTCTTTCTATGTGATCTCACTCTGGGCCGATCGGCCTATCGGTGCTTCCGGCGACGGAGGGTGGCGACAATTCATTTTAGCTACAGTGAGAATTCTCGATCAGGCTAGTTCTTAACTGATTTATATATATGATTACTTTAGGATATAATGTTTAATTTCTTTTTTTACCATGTTGCGGTACTAAATGATTGTTTAGTCTCATATTTAGATAACCGAGTATTACAAAAGTTTAAGTTGGCAGGGAAAGGTGGATTTACTTACCCATTTGTTTTGTATACTCTAGCGCTTATGTTATGCTTTGTCCATGATATAGAAAGTGCAATTAAGATCGTTTTTAATTTCATACCCGAATTAGATGATACAATTTGGCCCGAAACTTTGCATGGACAACATTTAATGGTGTGAAGCCATCTATTATGTTTATTTCTCTCCAAATTGTACTATACAATTCGAGCAGAAAATTACATAAGATTCTAGTTCTAGGTGGTATGTGTTATATAAAATATTACAATACGCATAAAAGTAAACCATTCGTTATCCTTGTCGGATGTTTCATTCCCAGATGCAAAGTTTATGTCTGATTGTTTTTAATTCCTTTATTGGGGATTTATGTGTTTTTGTTTAAAAAATTGTAGCAACTTGATTTCTAGTTGCTCTACATCCACTTGGCCATCCCTTTATATGTTGGTTACTGCCAAAAATCAAGTGAATAGTGCTTCATTAATATTAGAGTTGTGGATATGTTTCATATTCTAAGAATTTCTGCCAATTCTCCAATAGATTGACTTGTAATATACCAAGAATTATTTCTCCCACTTCGACCTGGTCATCACGAGTAAACTTCAGCGATAACATATCCAAGATGAACTCCTACAAGTAAAAGGCATTCCGTAGTTAATATTCATGTTATGTAAGGAAGTCGTTGTTTGTACGATACTCAAAACTACTTAAAATGCTTATTGTTTCCCACTATCATTGTCTGTATTTCGGCCAAACAAAAGAAAGTCAGAAAATGTAAGTTTTTCTAAAAATCTTAGTCAATGAGTTGGTTGATTGAGGCCAAGTTAAGCACAACCTTCCTAACCATTATAAAGACAAAGAGTCAGTTGACCAATGACTACCCAGTAGCTTTGACTTACCCACATAGAGTAAAGTTTTGATGAGTGATGAAGAAGGTTGTCATCCACAACGGCAGAGAATCAATCTGTACATGGTCTTCTCAATCTGGTTACTCCCCAGTGGCTCAGCCCTAAGAATTTCAAATTCCTTTTTCTTTTCTCCATCTCGGATATCAATATAAATGTGGTGATATTTGATGTGTTTCATAATCCACCTAAACTTGAGCATGTACACCTTTTTTCTGTTATGTTGTAGGTGTTACATTTTTTGTAATCTTCGCTCTTGGATCGAGAAACTTGATCTTGGTTATGGATTATGACTCGGATGAGGCCGGTTGCCTAAAATCAGACGGAACCAATTATCTACTATGTTCATATATCATGCGTAATTTTAACATTCCAAAAGAACTGTGTGACTGTCTTTGTGGGTCCACAACTTATCCGGACTCCAAAGATGAAAATTTCTTCACTTTGCGAAAGCAATGGGAGTATATGAATGCAGGGGCTTTGTCAATTATCAAAATGTATGTTGACCATTCCCTTAAAAATCGTTTGGAGAAATTTAAGTCTTCCAAGGAGGCATGGGAATACTTGGCAGGGTTATATGTCCACAATGGTGAGTCTAATATCGCCAAGAGGTATCGTCTGGAGATGGAGATTCAGGATGTGAAACAAAGCAGCTTCCCCATAACGAGATTATATTGTTATATGCAATGTTATTGGCAACAAGTAGCTGAGATGGAGCCGAAGGAATTGGTTGATTTGGAGAGTTACAAGAAGTACCGCGAAGAGTCTCATTTGGTGCAGCTTCTCATGGCTTTACCAGACCAATTCGAGCCTTTTCGGAAGTCTATGCTGAGACGTTCCAGTCTTCCCAGTGTTTCTGAATCTGTTCAAGAGTTGTTACTTGAGGAGCATAGACTAGCGTATTCTAAGGTGGCGTTTGTTTACCGAAATTCTGGGAAATATTCCCAAAATTTTGGGAATTTTTTTGAATGTTGAAGATTATTGGGGTTTGTGAAAAGTTTAAAGTGTATGCGTAAAAGTTAGAAATTTTGAAGTGTGTTTGTTTTGTTGGCAATTTTGGGCTCTCAAAATTTTTGGCAAACAAACATGTAAGTTGTCGTCTCTATCGTTGGATGAGTGTCTGCATTGCCAAGGAACTGGATGCTGGAAGGCAGATTGTCCTGCCAGAATGAAGAAGAATGATCAGACAACGAGAAGTGGTGGAAAGTATAAAGAGTTTCACCAATCTAGTGGATGTCAGCCTGTTGGAATCGTTGGATCCGGCGCAGCGGAAGACTGGATCGTTGAAATCAGAGCAGTCCAAGTGTTCTGCCTCCTTCAGATCCACGCACACAGCTTTGAGCTGAGAGAGAATCTAGAGAGATAAAGAGGAGAGAGAAACTCCCCTTTTGAAAAATGAAAATTCTCTCTCTCTCAACTGAATTCTGAGCTATTTATAATGGCTGGCTCAGAACCCAACTGTGCTATAGCGTGGGATCTTTAGGGGTCTCAAATCTCGGCCGTAGGTACATCATGAAAAACTCTTTTTCATTAACCCCCTTATATTCTGTATTCCGAATTTATGGGCTTCTACAAATTGTGATCATGTCCATTAACATATCACAATTGACCCCCGAGATAATGAGACTGTTTTTATGAAATCCCTTTTGCTAACAATTATATGCTTATTTATCCTTCCACCATACTATATTCCACATGAGCTAATAGGACCGGAATAATATCACCGATTAAGTCCCTAGCTCATATAATTCTTAATTCTCAGTCTGTGCCTAGTTGGACCTCCAAAACTTTTCGAAAATCTTTTTCGCAAATATTTACTTAATATATTATATAAGTAAAACTAGTGAAAACACTTTTTCACAAAATCTCGTTGCGCAGCGTTTTTACAGGAGTCCAACAATATACAGACATAATGAATATACTGCCTCATCAAGAGACTGGTGGATTCCATATTGAGCAATTTATACAAATCCACTTACTATGCACAAGACCCAACTTTGTCTGGAATATTTGATCTGCGAAAGATCATCACCAAATGACTCAGTCAAGGCACAAGCACACAACAAGCAAACCTGCACAACTCTCTCAGGTCTAAGGACAACATAAGCTAATTGTGCTGAATATCATTCTCTACATCAGTGATCATTTCCAGAAGGTATTCATATGTGATCCCGTTCAGTGCATGTACTCTTACATTACACCCACTCGTCTGCTTAAGGTCACTACCTCAATGACGAAGTCCATCATTCTATCTTATAGAGGCACAACGAGTGTAGACCTATTTGTACATAATCATGTATCTCGGTCTAGAACAAAGTGAGTCAAAAGGATCCGAAAAGTCATACTCCCCGCCTCCGATTCATTAATCATTGGCCTAACTTTTCTACAATGTTACTCAACAATATATGACATCTTATGTCATTATAAATTTGACATCTCATGTCATTGTAAATTTGACATCTCATGTCATTGCATGTACCCAAAAAATATATATATACAAGTGATTAATCATTAACAATAATTATCTCATAATTATACAAAAAATTAGTTTTGAGGGCATACATCTAACAGTCTCCCACTTGCACTCAATACCAATCTGACATGTATTTAACACCCATAGACTCTAAATGTTTCTCAAACACTTTCTGAGTCAATGGTTTAGTGAATGGGTCTGCGATGTTCTCAGCTGATGCTACTTTAGCCATCACTACATCACCCCGATTCACAATGTCTCGAATAAGATGAAATTTTCTTTCTATGTGTTTTGTCCTTTGATGAGCCCGAGGTTCCACCGCCTGTGCTATCGCACCATTGTTGTCACAATAAATGGTGATCGGGGACTCAATTGAAGGGACAACTTCAAGCTCTTGTATGAATTTACGTATCCACACAGCTTCCTTTGCAGATTCGCTGGCAGCAACATATTCCGCCTCAGTAGTGGAGTCAGCAGTGGTGTTCTGCTTTAAACTTCTCCAACTCACTGCTCCTTTACCCAATGTAAACACAAATCCAGATGTAGATCTTCTATCATCAATATCTGATTGAAAATCTGAATCTGTGTATCCCTGGACAATTAGCATATCCTCTCCACCACACACTAAACAATAGTGTTTGGTCCTTCTCAAGTATTTGAGAATATGCTTAACCGCTGTCCAGTGCTCAGGGCCTGGGTTTGACTGATATCTACTCACAACACTTACTGCATGACTGATATCTGGCCTTGTACAGAGCATAGCATACATGAGGCTTCCTACAGCCGAAGCATAAGGAAACTTCCTCATCTTATCTCTCTCTTCCTGTGTCTTAGGAGACATCGTCTTAGAGAGATGAATATTATGCCTAAAGGGTAAGAACCCTTTCTTGGCATCCTGCATGTTGTACCGCGCCAATATCTTGTCAATGTAGTGGGCTTGTGAAAGTCCTAAAAGCCTCTTTTCTCGGTTTCTAAACACTTTGATCCCGAGAATGTAGGACGCTTCCCCGAGGTCTTTTATTGAAAAATGGTTCGCTAACCACACTTTCACTGATGACATTACACCGATGTCATTTCCCATGAGTAGAATATCATCAACATATAAAATAAGGAACATTACTGAACTCCCACTAATCCTCTTGTAAACACAAGATTCATTCATGTTTTGTGAGAAACCAAACGATTTGATCATCTCATCGAAACGGATGTTCCAGCAACGTGATGCCTGTTTTAGTCCATAAATTGACTTGTTCAGTTTGCACACTTTAGATTCTTGTCCAGGAGAAAGGAAACCTTCAGGTTGTTCCATATAAATCTCCTCTTGGATGTACCCATTCAGAAATGCGGTTTTCACATCCATCTGCCAAATCTCATAATCATAATGAGCGGCGATTGACAACAGGATTCTAATGGACTTCATCATAGCTACTGGTGAAAAAGTTTCCTCGTAGTCAATACCATATTTTTGAGTATAACCTTTTGCAACCAGTCTAGCTTTAAAGGTCTCTACCTCTCCACTAGGTCCACGTTTTCTTTTGAATACCCATTTACAACCTATAGGCTTGATGCCTTCTGGTTGATCAACAAGGGTCCAGACCTCATTGGAGTACATGGAGTCCATTTCCGATTCCATCGCTATCTTCCAGTGTGCTACATCATTGTCACTAACAGCCTCTTGGTAAGTATATGGATCATCATCTAACCCCTCCGATTGCATTTGACAAATCTCATTTATCAAAGTATATTTTACTAGAGGCTTATGAATTCTTTTACCGCGTCTAGGCTCTTGAGTTCTGAACTCTTCAGACTCAACTGTGGGTTCAGTTATGTCCCTTTCATCCTCAATCTTATCTGCTATAGTTTCTGGTTCAGCTGACTGTTCATCCAGAACAATTCTGCTTTTCCCATCACTTAGGCTGTACTCATCTTCTAGGAATATCGCATTCCTACTTACAATTACTTTTTGATCCTTTTGGTTATAAAAGTAATAACCAGTTGATCTTTTGGGGTAACCCACAAACAAACATTTTTCAGTCCTCGACCCTAGCTTCTCCACGTCAAACCTTTTAACGTGAGCTGGACATCCCCATACTCTAAAATGTTTCAGACTTGGCTTTTTATCAGTCCATATCTCATATGGAGTATTAGGAACGGACTTAGTGGGTATCCTGTTTAGAATATAAACAGCTGTCTCTAAGGCATAACCCCAAAAATTAACAGGTAATTGTGACATGCTCATCATTGACCGAACCATATCTAATAGTGTTCGGTTTCTTCTTTCTGCAACACCGTTATGTTGTGGCGTAGCAGGGGGAGTCAATTGAGATATGATGCCTTTCTCTCTGAGATGAGATTGAAAATCTCCGGAGAGATATTCACCTCCTCTATCAGATCTGAGTATCTTAATACTCCTTTCCAGTTGATTCTCAACTTCACTCTGAAACTCTTTGAACTTTTCAAAAGATTCAGACTTGTGTCTCATCAGGTATAGATAACCATACCTGGAATAATCATCAATGAAGGTGATGAAGTATGAGAACCCTCCTCTGGCTATGTGGTTAAAAGAACCACATACATCAGTGTGAACTAACTCTAACAACTTTGTGGCTCTAGTTCCTTTTCCTCTAAAAGGATTCTTTGTCATCTTTCCTTGCAAGCAAGGCTCGCAAGTTGGGTATGGCTCAACCTTCACAAGGTCTAATGGCCCATCCCTCACTAATCTGTTGATCCTATCAAGATTAGCATGACCAAGTCTTAGATGCCACAAGTAAGTGGGATTAACATCCCTCTTTCTCTTGAGAGTTTTTACACTGGTATCTGCATCATTCTCTATATTATTCACAGAGTCTACAACATTTTCTAAAACATAAAGACCATCTATCATAGTACCAGAAGCAATAAACTGATCGTGAAATTTAATAACGAGTTTAGTATTAAAGAAAAGGGAATATCCAGATATTCCAAGTTTTGAAACAGAAATTAAGTTTCTACGACATTCTGGTACGTATAGACAATCTTCCAAAAGTAAAACTTTATTCCGTTGTAGACTTAAGTGAAAAGTTCCTATGGCGGTCGCTGCAACACTTGCAGTGGTCCCCATCTTTAGGATGACTTCCCCTTCCTCTAGTCTCCGGGTTTCTTTAAACCCCTGCAACATATTGCAGATATGAGACGTTGTGCCTGAATCGACACACCATGAATTTAACGGACAATCTACTAAATTCATTTCAATGACAAGCATACCTTCAGAAGGCTTCTTTTGCTTCAAAGAAGCAAGATACACGCGGCAATTCCTTTTCCAATGACCTAGTTTGCCGCAGTGGAAACAATTTCCCTTAGCCTTCTTATCCGGCTTGCTCTTGTCCTCCTTATTTTCCTTTGAGCTAGGCTGAGACCTCTTCTTCTTCTTAAATTTCTTCCCTTTGGGCTTGAAACTTGAGGAAGAACTGACTTTTGACTTGTCCATTATCATCAGAGAACCTTTCTCCTTTTTGATAAGATCTTCAGCTGCTTGCAACATATTGAACAGCTCGGACAAAGTCACTGTCATCTTGTTCATATTATAGTTTAATATGAACTGATTGAACGACTCTGGCAAAGATGCCAATATCGCTCCTATCTTGGTCTCGCCATCCATTTCTGCACCTAGTGTCTCCAGTTCTGTGATGAAAGATATCATCTTTAGGACATGTTCCCGAACTGGAGCACCTTCCAACATTTTGGTAGTCATCAGCAATTTCATAACTTGCTGGCGTGCAGAACGACTTTGCTCTCCGAATAGCTCTTGGAGATATCCCAATATCTCTTTAGATGTTGGTATGCTCTCACATTGTTTTTGCAGTAAATTGGACATGGACGCCAACATATAACAACGAGCTAGTTCATCTGCCTCATGCCACTTTTCAAAAACAACCCTTTGTTCTTGAGTAGCATCTGCTAAGGCAAGCTGATGAGTCTCCTCTCTAAGGACATGAGCAATTTTATCTACAGTGAGTACTATCATAAGATTTCTCTTCCAATCAAGGAAGTTTGGCCCAGTCAGTTTATTATCATCTAGGATTCTAGCTATTGGGTTAGGCATCATGAATCTGCAAATATAAGAAAGAAAATTCACAAGTATATTAACAATCCATTAGCATAGGGTTTTTAATAGCTAATGGTACCTCCCACTGAATCACAGCAACCAAATGAAAAAAGCAGAATATAACATTTATATTCAGTGTTTTCAGTGGGTATCAAGAACTTTCAACTTAGGTGCACATAATCCTATTTTAGTAATCATGACACAACTTATAAAAGCAAGTAACATTTACTTATCATGATCACATCACATGTTGTATATCATTCATATACAAATTTCATGATTCTTGATATTTCTTTTGGCCACCAATATAAACTCCATCTTCACTATTTTAGTGGACACGTTTATCTGGTTAAGTGCAACCATCGTATAAATGACATGTAATTTTGTAAAGGGTCGGCGCTGCTATTTTAGTCAACACTTCCCACAACTCATACACTCACTTATCTTCTCAAGAAGTATCCAGGACAAAACATAAAATCAACAATTAGTCAGGGACTATTTTAGTTTAACCAATCATCAATTAAATAAAATTCCCAAATACTAACAATGGAAGGCCATTGGATTTATTTTCTTGTAAAACAATCCCATTTAACACTTATATTAAACTTTTGAAAAAATTATTTTTTTTTTTTTTTAAAAAAAGTCAACCGGTCAAACCGGGTCAAACCGGTCAACGGTCAACCGGTCAAACCAGGTTGACCCGTTGACCCACCGGTCCGGGTCCAACCCGGTCGGTGGTGGGTATCGGTCCGGGTCATACCCGGACCGGATCCGGGTTGTGGTCCGGGTCCAACCCGGACCAATGCTGAGTTAAGGGCCCGTGGCCCAAGCCCAAAGACCCATGGGCTGGCCCAACAGGGCCCGGCCCGAGCGGTCAGCCCCTCTCCTTCCTTTTTTTTTTTTTTTTTTAATGGACCCAGCCCAACTATTGGGCTGGGCCATTGGGCCGTGGGCCGGGTAGGGCAACCATTGCCCTACCCGAGGCCCAAACGGGCGACCCGGGGCATCTCATGCCCTGGGAGCCGTTTGGCCCCAAAAGGCAGGGGCTTGCGCCCAGCGGCGCAGCCAGCCGCCCCTGGCCGCGCCCCGCCATCCTCAGGCCGGTGAGATGCCGGCCAACCTTTGGCCAGGCACATCTCGGCCTGAGTTGGCCGTGGGAGGCGGTGGGGAGGCCGAATGGCCTCAACCCATCCCAGCCGTGTACCCCTCTCGGGGTACTTCTTTGCAACGGCCACCGCTGGCCACCAGGCCAAGCGGTGCCGCCCCTATGGCCGCCTGGGACCACCAGCTGAGGTCCCCGGCCAGTTGAGCCACCGCCGGCCACTGGTGGTGGCCGGAGCAGAGAGAAAAATCTCTCTCTCCTTTGCGTTTTACTTCCGTCGGGTTCATGAGATTTTTCACAAAAAAAAAACACAACACAACAGCCCGAATCATGTTCTTTCACAACCACATCTCATGCAAGAATCAACACAATCAACAAGCAACTCAACAAATGCATCAGATCTCATCTAATCGCAAAAATAAGAGATCTCAAATCTCCAAGAACGGGAAGAACAAGTTGAGAGAACTAACTTGGAACTGTGAGATTTCACAAACCTCCCTCTGATACCACTTGTTGGAATCGTTGGATCCGGCGCAGCGGAAGACTGGATCGTTGAAATCAGAGCAGTCCAAGTGTTCTGCCTCCTTCAGATCCACGCACACAGCTTTGAGCTGAGAGAGAATCTAGAGAGATAAAGAGGAGAGAGAAACTCCCCTTTTGAAAAATGAAAATTCTCTCTCTCTCAACTGAATTCTGAGTTATTTATAATGGCTGGCTCAGAACCCAACTGTGCTATAGCGTGGGATCTTTAGGGATCTCAAATCTCGGCCGTAGGTACATCATGAAAAACTCTTTTTCATTAACCCCCTTATATTCTGTATTCCGAATTTATGAGCTTCTACAAATTGTGATCATGTCCATTAACATATCACAATTGACCCCCGAGATAATGAGACTATTTTTATGAAATCCCTTTTGCTAACAATTATATGCTTATTTATCCTTCCACCATACTATATTCCACATGAGCTAATAGGACCGGAATAATATCACCGATTAAGTCCCTAGCTCATATAATTCTTAATTCTCAGTCTGTGCCTAGTTGGACCTCCAAAACTTTTCGAAAATCTTTTTCGCAAATATTTACTTAATATATTATATAAGTAAAACTAGTGAAAACACTTTTTCACAAAATCTCGCTGCGCAGCGTTTTTACAGGAGTCCAACAATATACAGACATAATGAATATACTGCCTCATCAAGAGACTGGTGGATTCCATATTGAGCAATTTATACAAATCCACTTACTATGCACAAGACCCAACTTTGTCTGGAATATTTGATCTGCGAAAGATCATCACCAAATGACTCAGTCAAGGCACAAGCACACAACAAGCAAACCTGCACAACTCTCTCAGGTCTAAGGACAACATAAGCTAATTGTGCTGAATATCATTCTCTACATCAGTGATCATTTCCAGAAGGTATTCATATGTGATCCCGTTCAGTGCATGTACTCTTACATTACACCCACTCGTCTGCTTAAGGTCACTACCTCAATGACGGAGTCCATCATTCTATCTTATAGAGGCACAACGAGTGTAGACCTATTTGTACATAATCATGTATCTCGGTCTAGAACAAAGTGAGTCAAAAGGATCCGAAAAGTCATACTCCCCGCCTCCGATTCATTAATCATTGGCCTAACTTTTCTACAATGTTACTCAACAATATATGACATCTTATGTCATTATAAATTTGACATCTCATGTCATTGTAAATTTGACATCTCATGTCATTGCATGTACCAAAAAAATATATATATACAAGTGATTAATCATTAACAATAATTATCTCATAATTATACAAAAAATTGGTTTTGAGGGCATACATCTAACAGTCATCTATTCAAAAGCCAGTGCAGCTCTCAGACAAAAACTATCAGCCATCATCCTCCCCATCTCGGCCTGCATCATCTTTGATACCAGATAAAAGTCAACCCACTCTCTCTGTTGACAAATATCGATCCATAATTAAGACGTTAGCCCAAGTGCATTCTGATTATTTTGGTGAATCTCCACTAGAGTGTGGATTGTATTTGCCTCCTTCTTCGAAAGGTTTGTATAGTGGGAATATGTAGTTTTTTTAAGCGTTTATGACTTGCTCTCATGCTTGTTGATTTTGTCTATTTCTTGTAGTGTATCACTTCCTATGAGGATGACAGTGAGGATGAATGCTATACAGTTGACAACGCCAGATCGTTATGGTGTATGCTATTTGTTCCATAGAATATTTGTATCGCATAAGAATTCCAAGAAATTGATTGCGTATTGACAAAACGATTGTTGTTGTTATGTTCTTGAGCATCTAATAAGCCCTGTTTTTGCGACTGTTACTCCTAACTTGAATTTGCATATCTTTTTCCTTTTGTTAGTTGCTGTCAGTATTGAAACCTGCTTCTGTTTCTCAGTTAGACAACATTTTAATGATCTTTCATGGTAACAGTTATGTTTTACATAATGATATGTCTTGCAACATGGGCTGTAGTCAAGACCATTTCATGCATTTCGTGTTTGGCCAAACTTCTCCTTAATTAGGTGGTTACTATGTGTGTGTGCGCTTGCATGCATATTTGTGCTAGTGTGTGTGGGAGCACCTATGTACTAAAGCTATAGACAATAATTAGACATTAGGAAGATGGCATGGGGTATGAGGAAATATCCTTTCGTCAAAGTACACTAATGAAATGAGCTCCAACTTCATAATGACCAAAACAGAACGAGCTTACAGAAACCTAGAGTTGTAAGAGTGTCTCAAGGCTTGATGACAACTAGGCTTGAGATACAAATTCTAAGGTTCCAATAAATGGACCAAACAGAAAGTAACAGCTGATCCCATAGTATTCTCAGAAGGTATCCCAGGAAGGTAATGATTGCAGACTGAAGCTTATGACATTGCTGGTCAGGTTATTGGATCCTTTCTGCCGGTCTTTCTGTTTGGTAATATGTACTGATACTCTTATCAGTTTGGTATTCAATTTCTATGGTAAGTAAAATAAACATACAATGAAAGCTTTGAGCCCTCAGACTCTTGTGGTGAAGACTGAAATATTTTCACCATTTTGTCTGTTTTATCAAAACAATTACAAAAGTTAAGAGTTGAAGTGCCAAAAGCAAAGACTAGCAGCGGACTAGTAATTGGTGGGAGATAAAAAACATTGTGGTGACGTTTATCAAATATAAAGTGGTATCGAATTCATTCCTCTCCCTTCTCAGTTCCCAGCAAGAATGTTAGGCATTGATACCAATCAATAATGTGCAATTTAACCGCATGTTGTCTCCTACTTTACAGGTCACTCCTGAATCATATTTTTGCATCCTGCTTATGAAAGATATCAATATTGCTATGTCGAAGTATTTTTCTGTAAATGATAATGCATTTCTAAAAGCTGAAAATTTGGTAGGGGACGCTGGTTTGGGTAGGGTTCTGAGTACACTGAAAATCCTGAGTTATAATGTTTGGTTCCAAGATGTTGAAATAGATAAGAGGATGGGGGCTCTAGGTGACCTTATTCAGTTGCATTCTCCAGATGTCATTTGCTTCTAGGTGCAGGATTTATGTTTCATCACATAGGTTAGCTCCGAATCAACTGTTCATCATATTTATCCCAAAAATATATGCTATGCAGAAGGTTACTCCCTATGTATATGAAACGTTTAGGCAATCGAGCTGGTGGAAGGCGTATAATTGCTCAGTTTCAGAAGAAATGGCTGTTATGCGACCATATTTCTGCATGCAGGTAAGGCAATATGCCTCATAATTAGGTTGGCTACTGCAATTTCTAACTTACAGAAACTGTGGGTAGTTCTTTAATGAAGGGATACTGCTATCCACTGGAAATAAATCTTGAACAGAAGCTGTAAGATCAAATGTTACACTTCAGCTCTTGACTACTTAAACTTCTAAAATCAGTAAATTTCAGATGTTAAATCTATTTGATATTTTAAAGAGGTCCTCTGAATTACAATATCTGTTTTTGTGATTTTGCTTCTATAGGTGTAACTCGCTCCTGTATGCATTCTCTTTGATTTTACTGGTCTCGAGACGAGTTATTCTAGATATGATTCAGATATATTCAAATTTTTTATCTAGTGTCCATATTTGAGGGAGATTGTGGACCCTAACTTGGTTTCTCATATGCAGTTGAGCAAACTTCCAGTAAAATCCTTCAATCGCAAGCCATTCAGTGTTAGAGTCCCACATTGATTAGGGACCATTTAATCTTGTGCTTCATATACCCGTTAGGCCACCTCTTCCCATTGTCAATTGGTATTGGGATGAAACTTAACATGGTATCGGAGCCAACTATTTCTGGGTTTGGCCCACTTGTTTGTGTTCCTCATTTGTTGTCCACGTGCATGGACCATATTCATTCGGCCTGCACGTGAGGGGGAGTGTTAGAGTCTCACATTGATTAGAGATTATTTAATATTGTGCTTCATATACCTATTGGGCCACCTCTTCCATTGCCAATTGGTATTGGGATGAAACTTAACATGGTATCGGAGCCAACTATTTCTGGGCTTGGCCCACTTGTTTGTGTTCCCCATTTGCTGTCCACGTGCATGGACCATGTTCATTCGGCCTGCACGTGAGGAGGAGTGTTAGAGTCCCACATTGATTAGGGACCATTTAATTTTGTGCTTCATATACTTGTTGGGTCACCTCTTCCCATTGTCAATTGGTATTGGGATGAAACTTAACATTCAACAATTCTAAAATGCTGAGAGAACTGTGCATGGCAGAGATTGAAGTCGGAGGAAAACCTCTGATTGTAGCCACAAACCATCTTGAGAGCCCCTGCCCTGCCCCTCCTAAATGGGATCAGATGCACAGTGAGGAACGCGTTGCTCAGGCAAAGGAGGCCCTTAACCTTCTTAAAAAATTTCCAAACGTTATTTTTGGCAGTGACATGAATTGGGATGACGATTTGGATGGGCAGCTTCCGTTATCCGGTGGATGGGTTGATGCCTGGACCGAGTTAAGGCACAGAGAAAATGGGTGGACGTATGATACCGGATCCAATCCTATGTTGTCTGCTAACAGGCCTTTGCAAAAGTGGTTAGATCGATTTGTTTGCAATTTGCATGATTTCGAACTAAATGCAATCGATATGATAGGAACGGAAGCCATACTCGGGGTTTCATATTGCAAGGAGAAGAGGATGTGAAGAAGGGTCCAGAGGTTGATGCTTCCTGTATTACCTAGCGACCATTATGGCTTGCTCATAAAAGTAAATAGCCAGTGAATCGTTGTTTTGGAATGAATGACATTTGGTTCAAAGAAGATGGTGTCTCTTTCACACGCAACAGAAAGGTTGGCGCGCCGTTACTATTGTTTCTACCATGATGCGATGCGATGCGATGCTCTTGGATTGTCGTGTTCGGCTTCTTATTATGTTTTCCTTTGATGCTTCTCTTTGTAACCAGCTTCTCTATTTACTCCAAAGGTTTGGTTGAGTGATTTGTACGACTTATGGTGCCTAAGAGTTTATGCGTGTGACATCAGTTTGGCATGTTAAACATATTGGAATAACTGGAATAACTATTGGTTTTCTCTATAAACACTGTTGATTTTCTCTAGAAAAAACTATTGCTATTCTCTAAGCTGGTTCACTCAATCTTTTCAGAATAGGTAATTTCCCTTAATGACAAGATGGTTGCTTTTTGCTATTTTTTTTATAGATGGAATAGTGAGAGTAGTCTAGAGATTGAAAAAATAATAAATGAGGGTCCATAGTTTTATCTATATAGAGGAGTTTGTGTTTTCCATTACAACCACCCAAAATGTTCTAAAGTTAAGATTATAAGTCTCTTCCAACAAATTTTACTTTTTTTTAGGTGTTTCAGTTTGTTCAAGCACGAATGTCTTAGGTAAAAGATCCTATTCTAACTCATATTATTTAGTCACTACAAATTGATCCTTAATGTAACCTCTATGTTCATCGCTGTTGAATTGTTTATGTCTCGAAAGACTTTTCATGTTTACGAGCTCTTTTGTTGTGGACTTTGATAACGAGGAAACAAAGGCGAGAAAGGAGATCTCTAGACTACTCGGGTGATGAGGAAATGAGGATTTGCCTTACTTTATTCAAAAAAATTAGAACTCGTTTTCAACTTTTTTTCAGGATTCAAATACATTCACAAAAACTACTACCGAATATCTTAAGTATTCAAACATAAACACCAATACATTTTACACAATCTCCAACAACTTTTTACTTTTTTATTTAACACAAATTTTCTCTTTCTTTATTTTTTCATATAACTCCAATATTTTTTTATTAAACAATTACATCAAATCATTTCTCTCTCCACTTTACACAAACACAAATAAAACACTATTCAACATAAATATTTACAACTTCTCTAAAATCCTACATTTTTACTCAACACGAACATATTCCAAGATTACAACCCATCCTTGTGTCATCTTGCTTTGTATATGCTGCATCAATTCCATTGATTTTGAAAGATTGATTGCCCTAGACTGAGTTCTATGCTCAACAAAGTCATATATTCAAGACGTTTGATTCATAAACATTTGAGTTTCATGCCAGAAAGGTTGCTTGAAAGTTGTTATAACAATCAAAGTGATTTTGTCTTTCAAATAACATTAATGAAAATTGGTAGTAATATTTTGGACAACTACACATAATTCCAAGTGCTGAAATTTAAATAAGGGTAAAGGAAAGGTCTTTATTCAAATACCAAAACAAAAAGGATAAAATCAAATATATTTTTACGCTATACGGCCAAAGTTTCAAACAGTTATCAGTATTCGTGAAATGAATAATTAACATTATTATGTTAAAAGTATATAATATAATGTAATATCTCTACATTAGGGCGTTCGTTTGTCAAAATTTCAGATAATATTCTTGAAATTTTGAGAATTTTTATTTTATTGAGATTGTATTAGGATTTGTGAAAAGGGGTGGGGTGTATATATAAAAGTTGAAAATTTTAAAATTTATTTTTTTTATTAAAAATTGTTATACTCCAAATTTTTGAGGAGAAGGACACCACCTAGACCTCACAAGGAGTGTGTGTCGTTTACTTGTCGAAAAAAGCGCCAAGAAATTTGAAATGGCATTTTATTTTATTTTTTCTTAACATTTGAAATGGCCTTGTTATTGATGAAGTTACGAGCTTTTTCATGTCCTTTCGGCAGTGACAGAATAAACCCTAGAAAACCCTATCGTCTCCGTTCAATTCCGATGTCTTCTTGGGCCTGCAAAAGGTGCACCTTCGTCAACCCACCTTCGGAAAAGTCCTCCTGCCAAATCTGCTTAACTTCTGCTGCTTCTTCGTCTCCCCATTCTTCTCCTTCAGCTCCTAAATGGCCGTGCAAGGCCTGCACTTTCTTGAACTCTTACAGAAACACAAATTGCGAGGTCTGCGGCACGAGGGCCTCGGTGTCGAGCTTCGAGGATTTGACTGATACCGATCTTGACGATGACGGGTCTGGGGTGGGGTCTGTTTTCTTTCCATTGCAGCCTTGCAAGAGGAAGGTGCGGGACCCGGTTGCGGGGGAGGAAGATTGTGTTGAATTAGGCGGGTTTAGAGGGGTTAAGGCGTCGAATAAGGCGGTGGCGGTGCTGGGTGAGTTTTGATTCTTTTGGGTTGTTGAACTTGAGGTTTGGTGTTTTGGGGGTTAACAGGTTTACTTCGTTTTATGATTTAGAGGCTGATATGTCCGCAGTTTTGGTTATTGGTTTCTTTAGCTTTCCCTCTTATTAGTTTTGTTCGCTCAGGGTAAAGTTATCCTGTCGTAGTAAATTGCTGGGCAGCGTAAATGGATGTGTTGGGTCTAAATGATATATAGGATTTCTGAGCAAGCTGTAGTCTTTTCCTTTAGTGGCAATGTCGTGACTTATATAGTTGGTAAACATTAGACCAACTTCGATGATTTTTCTATTTATTATCTACTTGTGGTGTTTGTTCTTAGAACACCAGGGTTTTTCCTGTTCATTATTGGATATTGATTAAATATGTTGCAGAGAATACTGGTTCTGGCGCAAAATCTAGTTCGATGAAGATATTAAGCTATAATGTGTGGTTTCGAGAAGACTTGGAAATGCATAAGAGGATGAAAGCCATTGGTGACCTTATCCAACTGCATTCCCCAGAAGTCATCTGTTTTCAGGTTCCCTCTCACTCTCACTTGATTAGTTTTTTTTTCGGCATTATCCTCTCACTATATTAGCTTCATATATATTGTTATGGTCGCTTTACTCTGCAGGAGGTTACCCCTAATCTATATGACATTTTCCGCCAATCCAGCTGGTGGGAAATATATCGTTGCTCGGTTTCAAACAAGATGGCAAATTCAAGGCCTTACTTTTGCATGCTGGTAATGTTTGGATCACCTACTAGAGTAAAGTAATTTGTTATGTTGTTTTTTGTGCTGTTAGGCTTGATGAATGCATTGAAGAAGCTCCTTTTCCAGTGTGTTCTTAAAGTTTGAGGGCTTTTGACAGATCTGGTTTGATTAAGAGATGTTTAATTGCATCTCTCCATCCTGTTTGATATTAAAGGTTTTTTGTATTAATCCTATATTATGGGTACTGGCACTCATGTTAACAGTTAATGTTTTATTGAAGTTGCTGTGTCCCAGTCCGACCTTGTTACACTTCTGTTGTTGTGTCTGTTAATGTAGTTGCTTAGGAAGATTGCTTGAATCAGAGGATGCACTTTATCGTTGATATAGTTATGTTGGCAAATGATAGTAAAAAGTGGGTCTCGGTTGGATTTTGTCTGAGGTTGAGAGTTCATACTCATTCACTTTAGCCTTAATCTTTCTGTTCTGAATCAAGGTCTCTGAGCTAAATTGTGTTTTCCAATAAGGGTCTCAGTTGGATTTTGTCTGAGGTTGAGAGTTCATACTCATTCACTTTAGCCTTAATCTTTCTGTTCTGAATCAAGGTCTCTGAGCTAAATTGTGTTTTCCAATAATATAAATATGATTAGGTCTTTGTTGATATTCTTGCTGCCAAAACCAATGACATATTCATCCTCTATTTCTGGGTTCTAGTGGCATGCTTCATAGTTTATATTCATGGGGATCTGTATGCACTCAACATATAATTTAATCTTGTGAATATTGACACCGTTCATTTAACAAGTTGCTTGATTTGGTTTAAGCAACAATTAAGATGTACTAATATCCTACATGCCTATTAACTCATCTGCAGTTGAGCAAACTGCCTGTCAAATTCTTCAGTTGTAAACCTTTCAGCAATTCCATAATGGGCAGAGAACTATGCGTTGCTGAGGTTGAAGTTCAAAGTGACCAGCCTTTAGTGGTTGCTACTAGCCATCTTGAGAGCCCCTCTCCTGGCCCACCGAAGTGGGATCAGATGTATAGCAAGGAACGCGTAGAGCAGGCAAAGGAGGCAGTCAACTTTCTCAAAGAGAATCCGAATGTGGTTTTCGGTGGTGACATGAACTGGGATGATAAGTTAGATGGTCAGTTTCCTTCACCTGATGGATGGGTTGATGTATGGCAAGAGTTAAGGCCAGGGGAAAATGGATGGACGTATGATACCAAGTCCAACCTGATGTTGGCTGGTAACCGTACCTTGCAAAAGCGTCTAGATCGATTTATTTGCAATCTTCGTGATTTCAAGATAAGTGGAATTGATATGATCGGGATGGATGCAATACCAGGTATATCATATAACAAGGATAAGAAAGTGAAGAAAGAGATGAGAACACTGGAGCTTCCTGTTCTGCCCAGTGATCATTATGGCTTGCTTTTGACAATCTCTAGCCAGTAAGTGTGTGTGTGTCTGGTGAGCTACATGGTTAAGCTTTGTTACAATCAATTCTTTTTGTGCAGTGCTTCTGTGCATGCTTTTGCATGCAGTTTTGTGTAGATTACAGAAACAATGATGTAAATGAGGGGCATCTTGTTTTGCTTTCTGTATGGAACATTTTGGAAACAATCATATACTCCCAGATATCACTGCTGGTGCTAGCTACCAAATTGTGAATTAGTTATTTGAACTCTTCATCCCTAATCTCAAGCCACATAGATCTTCCTAGTACTTTTTTGGTTGTTCTCTCAAGGAGCTTTTCTTTTCCAGTAATATTGAATGGTGCTTATGTAACCTAGTTTCGATATGTGGAAAACGAAAAGAGCAAGGCAGTTAAGTGTTCCAACACTTGTGTGTTCCAAATTGTGGAGAACACCCTTTGCTAGATTCACCTGATTTGAGATCTAGAATGTTTTCCATTCCTCCATACTTGTTGATATCAGTTATATACCCTTGAGGTTTTACTAATGTAGGCTTTCCCAACCCATTGTCGAGGGTGACCTACACCAAAGTACAGAGAACCATGTAGACGAGGAGCTTGATCTTCCTTGGCATAAGAGCAATTGATACTTCTTCCCCGCTACTTTTGCTCTCTATGTTCTGTACTCTAGCTAAACATTAGTAATTAGTTCACAATAGCTGTTGAAGCCAATTTTGCTGAAGTATCGTTTTTTTATCAGTCAAAGCAATTTCGGGTAAAGTGACACTTGAGGAAAAAAGTCAGAAGTTCTGCTGAAGTGATTTTGGGTTGGGAAGACAGGAGCAAACAAGGGAGTGGAACGAAAAACTAGAGAAAAAAAAGGGAGTGGAACGAAAAGTCTTCCAACAAAAAAGAATGCGGTGAGCGTGGATCGAACACGCGACCTTCAGATCTTCAGTCTGACGCTCTCCCAACTGAGCTATCCCCGCTACATGCCTTTCAAAGTTCACAAGAATTATATAACCCAACTTATTCTAATTCCACCGACACATCCTCCCAATCTCATGCTTGTCTCAAGGTTTTATCCAACCACCATTAATTAATTCCTGTGTAATGTCACTTGGCGCTAAGTTAAGTAAGAGAGCTTTTACATTTCTGGTCTCATAAACCTTGCCCATCATGGCCAGGAAAAAAAACCCTCCCTCCATAAACTGTCTTGTCACATGCATCTTGATCTACTGAGAGAACCTACGTATAAAAAGAAGTCTCTCTGCTTGGATCGGAGGAAAATATAGGAGTGTCTTATGCCACATGAATAGTACAACTAATGTGTCAGCAAACTCATTAAACAATGGATCTACTCATGGTCTAACAAATATATCACTAAGCCTGACAATACTTCACGAATTAATAAAAAAAACTAGAAGATCGACAGGGCTAGAAGATCCCAAAACCCATAGAGCAGTGAAATGTAAATATAATACCCCCAACCATTAAAGAAACCTTTAGCATTGGTGCATAAGTGATCCTAGTCTCCTTCCGCCACCAGAGGTCAAAAGAATATACCCAGTACCCACTCCCTATTATCGTTAAATATAATATGAGATAAATATACTTTACTCCCTTTCATTTTAAGATTTTTGACATTTTATAGGAATATCTTAAAACTTTATACTCTTAATTATTATTTTTTTATTATATTGTACCTACTAATTATTAATTTTAGACACGTAATTTTTTTTATATCAATTTAGATGAAAATTTATTTTTTAATCTCTAAAATTATGATTGTACTCTCATGAAATGGTCACTGCAAGGAAATATTGTCAATTAAATAAAAATTTTAAGATATAGTGCAAAATGTTAAAATTAATAATTAATGAGTGTAATATGATAAAAATTTATAGACCGAAATGCAAAGTATAGATACCACGTAACTAAAGAGTGCTCAGTTATATTTAAACCTTTCAATATTGATGTCAAATTACATGGATTTGTGGTGGGTTGTACCCAATCACGTACTTATGCACGGCAGTTGATAGGGAGAAAAAAAATCGAAAAAATTTCGGAAACAGGTGAAGGGCTTGAGGAGAAATATGGGTATTTATGTTTGGTTTAAATCTCAAAATAGTTTTTTTTTTTTTTTTGAAGTAGTGTAGATTTTCTTGGGATTGATGAAAAATGTGTTAAAAGTTGTTAGAATTTGTAAAAAGTAATTGAGATTGTTGAAAAAATATTGGAATTGATGAAAAAATTATTGGGATTTGTGAAAAAGTATTGAACTTGATGAAAAAGTGAATGAGAAGTTTTTGAAAATTTTTTAATACACGAAACAAACGTAACTATTGTCTTTGGGAACAGGCCCAAATAAGTGCACGTGACGGGGTAAACACTGACAGCTCACAAGCCATCTCGTTCTACTCTCCTCATCAAACACAAAACTGAGCTTCTGTTCACACTTCACACAGCACTACCAAACAAAAGTTGAAAGAATTAGATAGTGACAAGGACTTATAGATATTGTTTATTTGCAGTGGTGCAAACTGCAAAGTCTCTTTGAGTGGATCTAGTTGTCCACTAAGCCCTCCCCCCCCCCCAACCCATTGTAGACATTCTTCTTAAGTGGTAACTCACTCAAAGATAAGAAATAGACCGAGGACAATGAGAGCATGCAGGGTTCTTTGTTCTCTTATTGTTTTGGTTCTTGTTGTTGGTGGCATTAATGGTGAAGACCCATATAGGTTCTTCACGTGGAAAGTCACATTCGGTGATATCTACCCTCTGGGTGTTAAGCAGCAGGTACTAATTGTAGTATTTTTCTTTTGCAACTCTGTTTAGTTGCTTGCCTGGTCTTTGGAAAATGCTTTTCTTGCTTTCTTAAACCGAAAGTTATATGCTTTTGCTTGATTTTTTGAATTTGGAAGAAGCCATGCTCTTTTCAAAAGTTCTCTTTTCCTCCTTTTTTATTCTTTCTTGGTTGCTTGGAGTTAAAGTGGGAAATGTTGCAGGGAATCTTGATAAATGGGCAATTCCCTGGGCCTCAGATCGATGCTGTTACAAATGACAATTTGGTTATCAATGTGTTCAACTACCTAAGGGAGCCACTCCTCATCTCTTGGTAAACTGCCTTAACATTACGAAAAAGAGTAAAGTATTTAATCCCAGCTAAATCTCTAGTGGTTCTGGCAAAAACGTTTACTGAGTAATGAGCTCACAGTGTTCACAGTTAAAATCCGCATATAACCCCAATGGCATTTCTATTTTATTTCTTTCCGTAGAGTTTTTCAGCAACCAAAAAGAGAATCACAAATTGGTTTTAGAAAAAATTGTTGATAACTCTATCTTCTTTCTATTGGGTAAGAATTGGATTCACGAAAATAGTCTCTGTTTTCTCTTCATCTTTGTTTTTCATTCCTTAGAACACTGATATACGAAGGCATCAAGCACTCGTTAGGGTAGACGAATGTGGTGAACCGGTGTGGTTGCTTTGGGGGAGTGTCCTATACAAGAATCTTATAAAAGTGTCTTTGCCCTTTACAGTCACTTTTGTCGGGCTGGTTCTTGTTAAGTTACATCCAACAGACATCACTTTTATAATCCGACTTAGCTTGAATAACAGTTTATGGTCGTATTTTAGTTAATTTTTTTGACTGAAAAGCCTGTCAGGACTCCTTGTTTGGTTATTCGAAGTCCATGATATTTAAAGAATTTCTTTTCAGCAGCTTGTCACGAGCATATCTGCCTTACGTTAATTAAATACTGTCTAATTTATGTCTACACAGAAAAGATGGGGTCGATCAGCCTTTTATATAGGACCCTTTAGATCAGGTCTTAAATCTTGGCCGGTTTAGCAAATGGGTTATTCCGGAGTGTCTTGAGTCCATTAAGATAGCGTCCATTATGATCTGGATGGTTTATCATCACTTACCCTCATTTTGTTACTTTTAGAGATAGCCCAGATCTCCTATTTCATGAAAATACTGGGATGTTTATGAGTTTGGGATGAACCGACACACCCTAAATCAAGAAACGCAAATCCACTAGAGATAAAAAATCACATGCAATAATAATATGTGATGTTCTGGAATATGTTCAGTGGTTGGTCGCATTAATTTTTTGCTTTGGGGAGCCTTCATTGTCTTCCCGGGTGCTGACAAGTGGTAGAGGCTATGTGAAAGTGATACAAGGAATTTTAAGGTCGGATAAGTCCACTCATGTAGGAAGATCACCAAAGATTTTGGATTAACTTACATGTTAAATGAGTAAAGACACTGCGTCTATGGTGGGGGTTTGGATCAAATGGATCAAAATGCTGAGAAACTGATATCGAATTTGGCATGGTATGGTTTGCAAACAGGGATGGCATTCAGCAGAGGAGGAACTCATGGCAAGATGGGGTGTATGGCACTAACTGTCCAATCCGGCCAGGAAAGAACTTCACTTATTTTCTCCAAGTGAAGGACCAGATTGGTAGCTACTTCTACTTCCCATCATTTGGCTTCCAGAAAGCTGCAGGGGGGTTTGGTGGGATTAGAATCTGGAGCCGTCCGGGGATTCCTGTTCCTTTCCCTTCTCCTGCTGGGGACTTCACCGTACTGGCTGGGGACTGGTTCAAGACAAATCAACATGTAAGCATCTCTACATTGGAATTTGCAGGGGGACCAAGCCTTAATGCTATCACATTTTCTTGGCTTACAGATCTTGTTGCCTCAGAGCATTTGATGTGGTCTTACTTCTTTTCTTTAGATACTAAGACGACTCTTGGACAGTGGTCGAAATCTTCCATTCCCTGATGGGCTTCTCATCAATGGTCGTGGGTCGAATGGCTACACGTTTACAGTTGATCAAGGTGTCTATTAATGTCATTTTCTGTCTCTTTCGTGGCAATTACTCTCAACCATTGAACTTTATCATTACATCTGTCATTGTCTCCGTTGATCTATATTGAATGTGAAGTTTATGATCTGTGAGATTACAGATAGGCTATTTGCGTGTGTAATTCATCTCCTTATTTAGAACTTTTGCATGTTCGATCTTAGTAATTCAATAATTTGTTTACAGGTAAGACATATAGATTCAGGATATCAAATGTGGGGCTTACGACATCAATTAACTTCAGAATTCAGGGGCACACAATGAAGTTGGTAGAGGTAGAAGGGTCTCACACACTCCAGAACACCTACACTTCCCTCGATATTCATCTTGGGCAGTCATATTCTGTCCTAGTCACAGCTGATCAGCCTGTCAAGGATTACTACATTGTGGTTTCTTCACGCTTCACCACTCTGGTACTGACCACAACAGCCATTCTCCACTACAGCAATTCTCGAACGGGAGTTTCTGGTCCCGTCCCCATTGGGCCCACCACTCAGATTGCTTCATCCCTCAGCCAGGCCAGATCTATACGGTATTTTTGTGGTGTCTCTCAGAAGCTTTCGATCTCCTACTTTCATGCCACATCGTTCTTTCCATTTGAAAATTTGTTGCGGCAGAGTATTGCCTCATGTGCTTGTTAACACAATGTACCAATGATTGAGAACATCTGTTTAATTGTCTAATCAGTTGGAATCTGACTGCGAGTGGACCGAGACCTAATCCCCAAGGCTCTTACCACTATGGAATGATCAAGACTAGCCGCACAATCATGCTTGCAAACTCTGCTCCTTACATCAATGGGAAGCAGAGATATGCAGTAAATAGTGTGTCGTTTGTTCCAGCAGACACCCCTCTGAAACTTGCTGACTACTTCAAGATCCCTGGAGTTTTTTACGTTGGAAGCATTCCTACTTCCCCCACCGGGGGAAACGCCTACCTCCAGACCTCTGTCATGGGTGCTGATTTCCGAGAATATGTTGAAATTGTATTCCAAAATTGGGAGGACACAGTGCAGTCATGGCACATTGATGGCTATGCTTTCTTTGTTGTGGGGTAGGCGTCTCTCTCTTCAGTTATATATTGCAAAACCACACCACAGTTCTTTTCAGTTCGTATTTTCTCAAAACATGCTAACAAGATGGCGATCTTGTTGGATGATCAGCATGGATGGAGGGCAATGGACACCTGCCAGTAGAGCTCGCTACAATTTACGAGACACAGTTGCCCGATCCACCACTCAGGTATAAGAATAGTGTCATCTCGAAAACTTGTGAACAGTCACATAGCCGTTGCCAGTGTGAAAGTTCTAGGTGCTCTTTCTTGCTTTGTTGATTTGCGATGATTCAATATGCAGGTGTATCCTAGATCATGGACTGCAATCTACATGGCTCTTGACAATGTGGGAATGTGGAACATAAGGTCACAGAACTGGGCAAGGCAGTACTTGGGTCAGCAGTTCTATCTCCGGGTCTTCACCTCTTCCAACTCTTTGAGAGATGAAAATCCAATCCCAAAGAACGCTATTCTCTGTGGCCGGGCTAGAGGCCGTCATACACGGCCTCTTTGAAGTCACCGGGCCTGAATTAATATTGTCACGAAAGGGTGACTGACACATGATGATTCCTAGTGTGAGGACTAGGTGTTCCTTGCGATAAATTGATGAAGAGCTCAACTTGAGCTTTTGAGTTGTTATTTATCTAGATCGTTAATCCTGTATGGGTCGTCTCCCCAGACTACTCTTCTAATAGGCATGCATTGTTTGTATAATTCTTTCCTGCGGTTCACACTATAAAAAAACCGTCTTTTAACAGCGATCTTTTTAACGACGGTCGCAAAAAGCGCAGCTAAAAGTCACCTATAGCGGCGCTTTTTGAAAATGCCGCTAAAAAATCGCTGTCAAAACTCTTTTGACTTTTAACAACGGTCTTTTCAACGGCGGTCATAAAAAGCGTTGCCATAGGTGACTTTCAGCGACGCTTTTGTTGACCGCCGTTAAAAGTCAACGAAATTTTTAACAGCGGTCAGTCTCATCATACGGCCAGATGAGATTAGAAACTGCTCAAAATAAGAGGGGTCGCCCCAAATAAAAGCTTCGTAGTGGCCCCATGAGCTAATTGGTGCGCTAATTATTTGCACCTCTCTTGACATGTGCCTTCCACCAATATAAAAAGTCAAGCTGACCTCCATTTCTTTTGTTAGATAGATACCAATTTCCTTGGTGAGAACTGCTTAGGGTTGCTTGTAAAATTTTATTTTACTTATTTTCACGTAACATATTTGGTAAGTATTGGAAATTGAGGTTAAAATAAAAAGTTTTTTTAGTCAACTTCTATTATTTTTTCAAAAAATAAATTAATCTCAAATTTTCAATAAATAAATTTTTTTTGAGGGCAACATCATAAGATGCTCCATATTTATGGACAAAAATCAACAAGTCTCCTTCAAGTTCCAAATATTGTATTCTACCCCATATGTTTTAAAAACAATTAATCATTGCCTTCATTTTTATTTGGCCGTTAAACCACATGTAAAATGATAAAAATATCTCTCTATGATAAAATTACTAAAAATATTAAAAAAATATAAATGATATATAAATAAAAAGTAATATTTTTTAGATAAAAATATTGGAACTTTATTTCATTAATCTATTTTTTTTAATTTTTTAATTGAGAGATTTCAGTCCATTCACGTAACTTTCCGTATCACAAGTCAGAGTCGGAGAAATTTTCGACTAGGGCTGTGCAAAAAAAAAATCGATACCGACCCGAAACCTACCTATTTCGATCTGATCCGGGTAGCTGAGTCAGGGCCGGGTTTGGTTTTGAGTCTTATACACCTTCCCGACTAAAATTGGATTTAGGTTCAGGTTGTGAATCTCGAAACCAAAAAACTAAAACCCGACCCAAATATACTATGACAGGCTTAAAATAAGATAACCAAGGGCATCGTGGGCTTAAAAACTAGCCTAGGTGTCTTGGGCTAAAAAATATAGCAATGGGTGTCCATGGCTCAAAAAAATGGTGTGCCCATGACATTTTGGGCCTAAAACGTAGTCCATAACTAAAAAAAATCAAAGCAACCCGAAACTCAAGCATATTTTGAACGAGATGGTCCATGTGGTCTCTTTTTTAGATATACAGATCCTCTCATCCACCAAAAGTTAGCTAACTAACTGGGACATGGTCCAGAGTAAGCTATCCGACCCCGAAAATGGATATCTCAACCCTTAACCCATGTCGGTCTTCCCTTAGTTGTTAACTTTTGATTAATCAAATGACCTATATGTATGAAAAATGGACAACAGGGACCATCTCGTTCAATGAATTTTGTTTTACCTAAAATAATAGTTTTACAAGCAAACAAATGGACCCTTAGTCACATTCTAGGAGGACCTTGTTGTAGCCTATCTTCTCACCCTCTTTTACACCCAGCCATACTAGGGAGTGGACCGAGTGGTGGTGCCAAGAATTTGTTTTAGGAGGGGCTGAATATTTTAATGATTAAATAATTTTTTTATTTTTAATTATATATATTGTCATATATACATATAGATATAATTCTTAAAATAAAAAATATATATTAAAAAATTTGAACATATTAATATTGTGGGTGCTAGGGTTTTTTGAAGTTTAGGGGCAAAAATATAATTTTATGAAACAAATTTAAGTTTTAGGAGCAGACACTAGAATTTTTTGATTCTTTTTTGGATGGCCCTTTCCCCGCCCCTGAATCCGCCACTGGTAGTAGATAAGGCTTATGGCATTTATTGAGGCCAGGTCAATATGAGCCCCACAATATTTAATGTGTTTTGTGGATGTTGGTTTATGCACATTTATTGCTGCCTGTACAAAGGCCTGGGCAATATTAGCCTCACAATATTTAATCCATCTTGTGTATGTGTTCTCTAAAGAATACCACATAGTTAGAGTAGAGAATTATGGAGAGTAGCGTAAAAATTACTTATATATTTAATAATTGTCGCTTAATCAGTGTATACTTAACTCCCTATTTATTTCTTCCACAAAAGCTTAGTATATACTTATTTCTGTTATCTATTTCTCCCACAAAAACTAGAAAAGGTTACCTTCGACAAAACCTAGAAAATGTTATCTGTACCTAGAAACCCTAGAAAAGGTCATCTGTACATTTCTTATTGTTGTACATGCATGCTGATATCACGCCATGAACTAAGACCTAAGTCAATGGATATGACAAGTAGCTATGATGTAAAATATATGAAATCAAAATTGGGACCAATCCAAACGTCTCTTTTTTTTTTCTTGCAGGAAAATATGGAATTGTTAAAATCAATGAATTGATGCGAGGCCAAGAAAAAAAAAAACAATGAACTGATGCAGGTAGCAACAAATTATTTAGGGTCTCCCAGCTCCAGACAATTTAGTCTGCTCTCGATTTCTCAATATTCCACAACCTCCTTTTCCTCATAGTCATTATGCTTTTGCTTACATATCACAGAACACTTAGTCCATGCTTCTGGCAACCAGTCCAGAGAATATTCCCCAATTTGAAACGGCTCTCTTTCTGCATTCTCCAGCTTCTGTCAGCAGAGGGTGGCCATGGAAGGCCACGTCCCGACATGCAGATTCGGTTTCATCCCTTTTGGTTCTTTCTGCAGAAACTTCCATCGCATGCAACCGTGTGTAACATCTGTGTTCCCATAACCACCAATGGCTGACCACCGTGACGCTTCCGACGCCGACGTGTCCCCCCTGAAGGAAGTCCGACATGCGAAGCTTGTCGACGTGGCAACACGTGTTGTCGCTTCAGTGGTGATCATTCTCGATGCTACGTATGTGAACACGAGGGGTGGGGTCAGTGTGTGTGCAGAAAGTCTTCTGGCGGAAAAATAGGAGGGGTGCTTTGTTCTGTGGAATGAGAGAAGGCTTGAATTTATGGGGGCTTTGGTATGTTTCCTCCAGGACATGCACTGCTTATGTCATATCAGTGTTTCTAACGTATGAGTTTTTGTCTGTTTTATTGTGAACGCCTTTATTTCTCTTATTGTAACTTTTCAAGGTTTGTTTCAACACAGATATATTAGAAAAAGTTTACAGGATGTGAGTTTGGATCATATGGACCATATTGATTATGGAGTTATTGTTTTAAGTGTAAATTGAGTAACATATTAAATAGTCTCTTAAATTGGTTTTGGTACATAAATAATTACAAGAATCTCATTTATTACTATTATTTTTACAAGTCTTTTCAATTTAATTTCCTTTTTAATTTTTCTGTTTTGGCTGGGTGGTCCGGCTTGTTTCTCCTATTATATAAGGACTAGAGAATGTGTAGAAAAGACCCAGGAATGTCTTGGAAGAAATGATATCACCACGATTCTCTTAGACTGAGTACAGCTTTCTATTCACCTTTCTCTTTCACCCAATCATGAAGGCATTTTTGAACCGGAACCAAGCCTGAAATTGCGTGTCCAACTTTTTCCCTTCTCCAATCGAAGCTCTAATGGACTAATCTGACCTTCTGCGACTGCGAGTCAGAAAAAGCTGCACACAAGGCCAACACCATGGAACAGAGTATTTATTCTCTTCTATTGTAGTCCAGGCCAACCTTCTCTCTCTCTCTCTTAATCTCAAGAGGCCACGACGAGCTCTTTTAAAGGGTTTCGATCATCTTCTTTTGACAACAAAGAATACCCTTCACAACCATCTCATGTGAGAGTTTGTAGGGGACGAATGAACGACAAGCTGCCGGAGAAAACCTTGAAGTCCGCCGTAGTTAGGCCATATGTTCGATCAAAAATGCCTCGGCTTCGGTGGACGCCTGATCTTCATCGCTGCTTCGTGCATGCGGTTGAACGGCTTGGAGGCGAAGACAGTAAGCCATGTCTTATATATTATAAATCTGTCACTAATTCCTTAATTATGTAATATCTGTTACCAAAATTAGAAAAGAAAGGGCAAATTAACAAACTAATGTAATGCTAATTTTCTCTGACAATATATTTGTGTTTATCGATGAGAGTAGTTGCTTTTGTCAATTTTATAGGAGCTACTCCAAAGATGGTTTTACAAATGATGAGTGTAAAGGGCTTAACCATATCGCACGTAAAAAGCCATCTTCAGGTTTGATCTGACCATGCCTTAGTGCTACGTACCAAGAATGTATTTCATTTTTATCCCGTTTATCAATTATTTTTATGATCCTTTGATCTTCCAAGTAAATCTTCTCTAATTGATACTTCTGATAATTTTTTTTTTCTAAGCGATAATTAATTAATCTTCTAACATTTAGGTTTCATATTGACAGATGTATAGGAGCATGAAGCATGAACAGATGATGCAAGGTATAGACATACTGTTAACCAAATGATCATTTACTCAGGCTGCATTCCCGGTGGTAAAAGCATGTATATGCATTTTGTTGAAACATTTCCTTTACCAGTTAGTATCATTAATGAACAATGAATTAGATCAGCCTTGATAAATTAGTCCCATCTCGACAGGGACTTTCCAGAGATGTCCGGATGGATGCTCTGGATGAGCAATTGCAAATCGGGCACCCTTGAGTGCGCTACATCAATTAATGAAGGCTTGGGTGGCTTGACTCCTCACAGCAGTGGCCTGCATCACGCTCAGGCCTCTTTTTTCTCCATCCTAATCGTACCAATCGGACCTATAAAATTAGCTCCAACCGGTACGACCAAAATCTGCCGGTTAGACCTCTTGATTCTCTTAATTTTATAGGTCTGACCGATACGACTCGGATAGAGACAAAAAAAAGAGAACTGGACGTGCGTCAGGCCAGACATGTGGGGAGCCAAGCCGTCCATGCCTTCATTAATTGACGTGGTGCCTTAGGAGCACCCAATTTGTAGCATCTCATCCAGAGCGTCCATCCGAACGTCTCTGGAAAGAGCCTGTCAGGATGAAATCCATCTCATGATTATCACGAGAGGCAAAGGATAATGAGAACCATCTATATATGTTTGGTGTCTGTCTAAGTCTAATGGCAGTTCAGGTACTTTTTTCTGATAAAGAAATACTTAATTATCCATTTCCTAAAAATGATTGCTTCGTGTTAACTCCTCGATCGCATAGATGTTAAGGTTTAACTTTATCTAGGAAAAAACATTAAATTTAAAAGGTTGTGGAAGTGTTAATTGTGAGTCCGCTAACAAGTTTGCAAAATGTTTCAATCTGATCTACCCTTACTGTTTATTAATGATTGTCCCATTTTGTTGTTGTTTAGTTTCAGAACTAATTAAGGCTACATGTACTATATTTTGGGCGCAAGATTTCTGATATATAATATTGACAACCAAGTGCTGAGAATGTCTTGTATCCAAGAATATATTTATATCTAGTTCTTGAAACAGATTTTGAAAAGCATACCGAAAAGTGCCCAACTTTGGTTGTACCATAAGGGCTTTGCCATGTCAGTGTAGAGGTTTCTGAGACGATATACATACACAGATGAACTTCCCGAAAAAAGAAATCAGCACCGAGGCACATGCTTAATATGTTGGCCTTTCTGTATGCTGTATATGTGCATTGGTTGTTTGTGTGCAGCAGAAGCAGCTATAGCAGCAATGAAGAATGAAAAGGCACAGCGCAACAGACCTACTTATTTCTCATGCTTAGACCAAAGCTATCGCCGGCAGGATCATCAGGAAAAGAACAAGGGGTTGATTAGCAGTAACTCATTTCAGTCCCGAAGCAGTGTAACTCACTGGAATGAACAGCTTACTCCGAAACATACAAGCATCCCAGCGCAATGGTCTGTCTTTTTGGTTTAATTAATATATTTTTGGCTCTATATTATATCTTGAACTGACAATATATAAACAAACGAACGGACATGGCATGATAGGAAGGAAATACGAACTAAATAACATGCTTTAGGAGATGATCTAAATAAAAATGGGATTTTTAAAATGGTAAAGTGGAAAAAAGAAAACAACATCAAGAAGACTCCGTCGGATCTTTCATATATATATATATATCCATGTTCACTTGTATATACGATCAATTCAATACTATGATAATCACATGCATTTCTTCATTTTCTTCACCACCATCATGCAATATAATACAAAAGGGAAAACGTACTGAACTTTCATAGCCCCACAGGTCTTTTTAGATTGAGAATATAAGAAGAGTACCCTTGGGAATCGATTACGTATTTGATCAGTTTTGACGACTTCAGTGGCAGGTTGGACAAGCAAGAGATGTGGATTAACAAGAAAGCGACTGAGCCATTACCATACCAAGAAATAGAAAGCAAATCATGGGCGCAGAAACCAAATTCTTACATCATCTTCAAGGATCTGCTCACGAGCTGCTCTACTCAAGTACTCTTCCTCTCACCCTCTCTTCCTACACGCGTACAGACAAAATAGAAATACACGTGTGTGTCCGTTCAATGAATCTAATATACTCCCATATTTGTGAATGTTTTCAGGGGATAAGTGAGCAAAAAAGAGTCGTACAAGGGGATGCCAGTTCCAAGAGCAATCATCGAAACTTAGAAACATTTACAGAGAATATACAGCGAGCTGATGACTGTAAATTGTCTTTATCAATGAACTCAAAAGCGTCCAGGTCATCGTTGAAGGTGCACAACAATACTGCAGATGTCAATGACGTGTCTCTCGAGCTCACTCTTGCTTAAATCCTGAACATAAAAATAGTCTGTTTTGGAACATCAATATTTGTCTCCTCCTTGTTTGATAGTCGTGTAGTCTACTGTACCTAAACACCGGGAGGTAATTATAGAGGGGAGGGAGGAAAGGAGGAGGCCAGGGAAGAAGGGAGGGGAGGGGGTACATGGAGTCTCATAGGGATCGAGTAGTGGACTCTCATGACAAGGGGAGTGATAGATGTACACAGGGGAGAGCAAACGTGACGTTTGACCTATTCTTATCATATGCTTGGCCGCTTGGGAAACAACTATATATTGAAAGTAGCCTTCTTCCTGAAGTGTAACCGAGAACCACAGTGGGTCGAAAGTTTATTGATATTACGAATCCGTTATGCTCTACAGGAGCGCATGTCAAGTAGTCGAGTATACTTTCCAAACCCCGTATATATAGTACATCCTAAGATATCATTTCCACGCAGGCAACTTTTAACTAATAAATCTGCCGATATACCATGACAATACATGTCCTTTAGGGTTTGGGGCATGACTAACTAACTACTGCCTAGCTAACGCATCCTATAATTGTTCGCAAATCGCAAGCTGTATCATCGTGTATTATCACGGTATTGCAATTTTAACATGCCATCCTTGATTGCATAAGGATAGGAAGTTTTGATCCCCATCACAAAAAGATGGTTGAGGAAAGAGAGTTGGGTGAAAGAATTTAAATATAGCTGGAAGTATGGGGAAACAATAAAAAAGGGAAAGACTATGGGGAAATCCAGGTTGCTCATCAACATGGAATGGGCCGATCTCTTGTTCACTTTGGCAGCTGGCTACATTTACTGTAGAAGCACGGATTATAGATGACGGGAAGTTGATCAAATTTAAGAACTTCACAACTGTCACCTTCCCTCATTTTCTCTTCTCAAACTTCTATATATTATCCCATTCCGACCCTCATTTCTCATCGAACATTATCTAAAAGTAGTCTCTCGAGGCAATGATGCTCTCTTATAAGCTTCTTTTGTTGGTACTTCTAATTGGTGCACTTATTTGCACCGGTCATGCTAGGGAGCTTTCGAGTAAAAAGGGAACATATAATGAAGAGAAAAATTTCTTCCACCACTTCCCAAGTTATGGTGGCGGGCTAGGTGGTGGTGGAGCTGGACTCGGTGGGGGTGGTGGTTCTGGATTCGGTGGGGGTTCTGGTTTGGGTGGAGGTGGAGGGTTTGGAGGTGGTGGTGGTGGTGGTGGGGGTGGACTAGGTGGTGGCTCAGGTTTTGGAAGCGGAGCTGGAGGTGGGTTTGGATCTGGAGCAGGAGGCTTTGGAGGTGGTGGTGGTGGCGGTGGCGGCGGAGGTGGAGGCCTACTTGGTGGTGGTGCTGGTGGTGGATATGGTGGAGGAGCTGGCGGGGGTATTGGCGGTGGATTGCCCTGAGTTCTAAATGTGTGTTTTCACTACTAGCCATGCTGCTATAGTTGGTGCTGATGTCTGCTTATGATGCTCATGCTTGTTTGAAGTACAAGTCTCTTGTTTCAGTAATATGTAATATGATTCGCAATAATGAGGAAATAAGCTGCTTATGATGCTCATGCTTGTTTGAAGTACAAGTCTCTTGTTTCAGTAATATGTAATATGATTCGCAATAATGAGGAAATAAGCTGAAAATCTCTTATTTCGCTTTTATTTTCGTTCAAATATATAGCAATATTGAGGCACACATAATGTAATGAAATGGTTGTTTTCCACGTTGTGATTAAATCCTCATTACAAACGAAATATTTGATAAAACTGATCATGACCCATGCTCGTGGAAGTTGGTATCCCGATTGCGCTGGAATAATGGAACACGGAACCATAAGAAAAATCTTACGTCGAGATATATATGGTTTGTGCCACGAAACGAGAGCGACAAGATATATCGTGTCGTGACCAGCTAGGTAAAATAGAGAAAGCAACTGAAGTTGCTGATTTGATGCCCAATCATCTGATGGAATTGTGAATTATAGGTATTGGCCCGGATCATTAATTCACAAATTCTGGTGGCATCTTAACTTGGGATATATAAACAAGTTATATGATTGGCTACGCCGGCTGCTCAACATATACATGGTCATGTTCAAGCGGACTCGTATGAAGGGTTGGCTGTTCAACGAAGGCAGGCCAGCAAAACGTACGAAACAAGTTACACTGAAGACGTTAGTCCTTTCAAAATTAAAAGGACAGAAGTACTGTAAAGATTCAGTGCAGGAACAACGAAACATATTTCAGAGGTTCTATAGATCTTAATCACCCAAAGATCGATGTGAAGGACATATATACGACCAATTACAATATCACGTGTCACAATTAATATGCTTGATGATTCTCTCTCTCTCTCTCTCTCACTCTGCTACACACAGATTACATGTTTGACCTACTTGATGAGTCACGAGTATGCATGGCTGATGGTGAGGTAGTTTAAAGCAGCCGCTAGCTCATTGAATGAATTGGCCTATCGATAGAGTTATAGTAAGCAATTCCACTCTTCGTCGATATTCTGGATGGGTCTACTTAAGAAAAGTGATACGTTATATCTTACCACATATGGCGGTGAATTAATCCAACTTCAACGGATATTCATAAACAGGTTCAACTCATGATGACAGCACTTTATATTAATGGGGCCGGTCAATAGATTTACTAATTAGAGAGGTACAAGTTTACTAATTTAATACAATGTGCAAGTTCATCATTTCCACGTCAATTTAGACTAGTGGATTACGAGAGTGGTAACCCTGTTAGTTTGGGTGTCTGAAAATAGGGAGGACATCCAAGAGTGGATGCGAGCGAGAGCAGTAGGTCTGCAGATTGAACTCTCGCCTTCAAAATCAACTATACTCTTATAGGGTTGTGGTGACGGTCTCCCTTTCTTAAATAGATAATTATGATTAAATCTGAATGTTCTACCTCGGATGAAGGTTTTTATGATTACTAAAGATAGTGCTAATCCACTCTTTTGCTTACCAAAAAAAAACAAGAACTTAAATTAGTGGGAAAAAAATGTCAAAAACTATTAGAACTATAGTAATATATTGATTAGACGCAAATATACCTTAATAGTGTACTATAAAAAGTCTAAACTAATAGTGGAGCTACTCTGCTGGTGTAGACGTAGGTCCCATAGGGTAGTCTCCCCTTCAGTGGTGCGCACGGAAACGACCCCACATGTAAGTGCTTAGTTAATCTGGGATTCGCCCAACAAGAAGTGCATCAACCCCACACTAATATGTGGTTCGAACTAGATATGTGAACCCCCATATAGGGTGATGTAGAAAAAAAAAGAACCCCATATAGGGTGACCCTGCATTCTAATCAATAATGTGAACAGAGAGTTCTAGATCACCACGCATCTTGCTCAGTCCACTTCGAGATATTAAATCTTGCTGCTGCAGGAGCCAAGTCTAAAGGATCTGGTGAAGTGGGATTAGCTAGTATTCCATCATAAGTTATGTCCGAATTGCCTTATTATATGGGTAGGGAATCTGGTAAGATGAGACAAGATTGGAAAAGAAATAGATTTTCAAAAGGTATTGCTAAAGAAACGGATCTTTGAAAGGACTCCTTGGTATGTATTGTTCAGCGCTTTTTCTACCTCTATTTGGTCCTCACCATGACGAGGCAGCTCCTTGGTCAGTAGCTAGCGATACTCAATAGCCCCTTTGTCCAACAGTCGATTATTCAGTAACTTCAATGTTAAGTGTTTTAGTAAGATATTTTAAGTTGAAAGGTTCAATATTAGGCTACGTGATAGTGATATGATATTGATAGTTAAGATTTTATGATAGAACAAATATTAATATAGTTGAGAGTGATCAGTAGCATTAATTTGAGGGACAAGGTGAGTTTTTCTAAACTATAATAATAACTTAACTTATTCTGAAAGCCTAGAATTAATTCAATTCAATTCTCACCATTAGATGAATCAACTACGACCATGGATTTGGTTCTTTGCATAGATATCGAATGAAGCTAATGCATCATCCTCGAGCAGTACGCGTTCACCTTTCACTTCCTTAATTCTTTGCAAGCACTTAGCAGGCACTGGTGACTATGGGCCTGGACGCCTGGGGGTCTGTCCAGATTTAAAGGACCACGTAGATCAGCTGGGTCTGAACCCAAACAGCCAAATTTACCTTTTTTTTTCTTTGTTTAGTAGGCATTTCACCTCGAGGCTCGAAATAAGAAATTGATGATTGTGGTTCTATGGAACTTTGGGCCGAAGTCTGGGTGGCCCAAATGTTGAACTAATACCCCTATACGGGCCCATCACAAGAGAAAAGACCCTTCTCTCTGTCACGGTCTCGCCCCGCCCTAGAGAGCCGTTTCACAGAGCTCTTCTCTTCTCCTCCCTCTCAAAACTTTCCGAGTTCCCGCCGGCTCCACTCTACTAAACCCGAGAAGGAAAAATGGCTGACGTGGTGCAGTACCGGCTCGAACGCATGGTGGACGAGCTCGACGACCTCGAGCGGCGCGGGCTCTTCACGCGCCGCGAGATCGCCGAGATAGTTAAGCAACGCCGCAGTACGAGTACCGGCTCAAGCGCCCGAGCCCGCTCAAGCAGGACTACCTGGCCTATATCGAGTACGAAACTCAGCTTGACTCTCTTCGCTGCCTCAGGAAGAAGTCGGTGTCGCGTGACCTCAAGGCCAAGGGCAACAAGAAGATGAAGCAGTCCCTTTCGGACTTCGCTGGTGTCTCCAGGATTGTCGAGATTTTCCGGCTCGCTGTTATGCGGTTCAAGGGCGATATCGATTTATGGTTTCGGTATCTTGAGTTTTGCAGGCAGCGAAGGAATGGGAGAATGAAGAAGGTCTGTAATGGTCCTTTCGAACTTTGTTTTTGGCTTTGTTTGCTTGCTGAGAATGAGAGGGGGAGCGTGGCTTTTGATTGTCATATGAGAATTTAAGTTAAATAAGCTGACCCTTTCTTGAAATTAGTTTAAGCTAGCTTTTGTACTAGAAAGGTTTAAGTTTTTTGCTTTATAGTTCATTTGTGTTCCCAGTTAGCAATCTAGGCGAAGCAGTCCGCTGTTTTTGTGCTCTCTTTGTGTGCAAATTCAAACCTTCTATGCCCCATTTGATGCTGCAAAATTGGAGTTAGAGATACTCAGTGAATCTCGGTTCTCCATGTTCACAAACAATCTATGTTGGCTGCATTAGGCTCAGTCAAGTGTATCTCTCTATTGTCTGGAAGCATAACCATAGGAGAAGAATTCTCACTCCATATTCTAAGGAATTTTGCGTCCTCTTAAAAACATATGCAGGTTCTGGCTCAGGTAATTAGGTTTCATCCAAAGGTCCCAGGAGTTTGGATATATGCTGCAGCTTGGGAATTTGACCATAACTTAAATATCGCAGCTGCTCGTGCTCTCATGCAGAGCGGTTTGAGAGTCTGCCCAGCTTCCGAAGACCTGTGGGTTGAGTATCTTCGGATGGAACTCACTTATCTTTATAAGTTAAAGGCCCGTAAGGTTGCACTTGGAGAGGATGAGGGAACTCTACTCCGTGATGATAGACTTGCTGAAGAGAAACAATGGAGAGATGAAAATGAGGATTTGTTTATGTCACTTAAAGATGTTGAAGAAAAAAAGGATGGATTGAGTTTAGAAAATGAGGAGTTGAGAATGAAACTAGATTTGTTTCAACAGCAAGGTTTGAGTGTTCTAAGAACTGTCTATAGTGCAGCAGTCAATGCTCTCCCTGCTAGTTTTAGCCTGAGAAAGCGGTTGTTTGAGATAATGGAAGCTATAGACCTAGCACAACATGAAGAAATGCGCGAGGAGATGCTCAATGACATGAAGAGAGACTTCTCAACAGATCCAGAACATTGGGACTGGCTTGCGAAACTTGAAATTGTTGATCCTCAAAGTCAACAACAGATGAGTGAAGAGGAAATTGTTCTTTCGCAGACACAAAATGCAATTCAGGTATAAATCCTTATGAGCTGCTGGGATGCTTAACTAATGATATCATAGTTTGCGGTGTGACTAATTGTTCCTCCATTGTTGATAGCTGGACAAACGTTGGTGATCTGTTCTTTTCATATAATTTGTTTGGAATAGATATATGTACCTCATATGTATACGGTTCTGTTTTTTACCATGTAAAAATTTAGTGTTGACCTTGGATGCTTTGAAATGTTTAGGTTTACGAGGAGGCTTTAAAAATTATACCTTCAGACATGATGTTTAGTCTGTATGCAAAGTTTTTGATGGGTGTTATTGCTCCTCAAGAAGAAGAGGACCAAAATTCTGTGCTATCAAGTCATGCTGAAAATTATATTTCACATCTCTTGATGGTGTATGAGAAGGCTGGAACAACTGGTTGCATTACTGAGGATCTTGCCTGCCAACATATCTCGTTGCATTTGCAATTGGGAAGAGTGGATGAAGCCAGGAAGCTGGCAGAAAAGCTTTGCAATGGAAAACTATCGAATTCCGTACAGTTATGGCTATTAAGGATCTCAAATGAAATTAGATGCATGGCAAAGGATTCTCCTTCTCCTAGTAAAGCTGATCTGCTATCCATCTTTGAGATCCTAATGAAAGTCTTGACAAAAGCGCCTGTTTCAAAAGCTGAAAGCCTGTGGCTAATGGTATGTTCATTAATCTGCATACTTCCTTTCTCTCCTGCTGGTTATTTTAAGTGTCTGTCACAACATTGGTATCTTTGCGTGGTGTAGTCTTCAACATTTTGACTTTGGTAGCTCTAAACTTTGGCTTAAATTATGCAATAAACAAGATAATAGAGACTTTTTTTTCAATCTACGCAGACTTTTTTTATTTCTTCAATTTCCTCATCTCTTTACTTACCCCAAAAAAAGACGAAGCACAGGTTCCATAAGAGCTCAAACTCTTATTCACTCATGAGCCTGATCTCCTAGGTGATTGTATGCTTCCTAACTGCTGATTGCTCTTAAAATTTCAAACAACATATATAGTGAGCTCACCTGTAATTGGACAAAGGCTTTCTCCCAAGTTTATTTGTGTAGTTTGCATGAAAGTAGGAGGCTCGAAGCAAAAGATAGCTGGTACTGAAGAAGATCAAATATTGTATTATATTTTAGCTAATAATGTATTATATTTATGACATCGTAGGGGTTCAGGTCCTAGTCAGAAACACTTGTATTATTAGTTTTTGTAGTTGCAAATCAACTTGAAATGGATCCAATTCATGTCACCATATATATTTAATTGAATAATTTTGTTTGGAGGGTATGTCTAATGATTTTTTTTGGGGTCATCATTTCATATCACAGGCCCTGAAGTTCTTTGCAAATCACAAACATATTTTTGACAAGCTTGTAGAGGTGTCTCTGGTTTCATTAGCTAAAGATGGTGGCAGCGATAATGGATTCTCTCTCTCGTGTGCTATTGTAAACTTCGTTCTTCAAAAGGATGGAGTTCAGCGTGCAAGAGAGATATATAAGAGGTATGCGAGTAAACTTTGAATTGTGAGCTACCGAGCTTTTATCGTAAGAATGTTCTCAAATTCTAAATTATCTGCTATATGCCTTTTGGGAAATCATGCTTAACAACTTCGATGCAAGGTTTTAGTAGTATTACTTCTTGCAGTTGCCCTAACTGAAGTTTTATACTGTTTCGACTGCAGATATCTTGCTTTACCACGTCCTGGTCTCGCTTTATACAGAAACTGCATCGAATTGGAATCAAATCTTGCATCTTGCGGTGATAAAGATGGCCTTGTAAATGCCCGGAAGTTATATGAATCTGCACTTGCAACTTACGACCAAAATGTGAGCCTGTGGCAAGATTACTACTCGATGGAGGCCAAGGTAAACTTGAAGTTCTCTACTTTGAAGGGTGGATATGCTATTTGTTTATTCTGAAGCTGATACCTAGCATGCGGAGCTCTGACCAGTTAAAATACCTTGCCTATTTTTGCTTTCATAGACTAACATCCAAAATCGAAGCAAAGACCTTTTTGGCTGGTTTATTGTTTGCTTGGAATCCCCCGCTTAACATAAAGACACTTGAAGATTCCAATTGTTTGAACCTGTTTACATCACATAATGAACTTATTCGTTCTCTTCTACAGATGGGAACATCAGAGACAGCTACTGCCCTATGTTGGCGTGCACGGAAGACTCTAAAAGACGCATCTGCATTCATTGCATCGCCGAACTTATCATGATTTCTCAATTTTGACCTCCCATGTACGTTTTCATTGTATTTTGAGAGAAACAGAGAATGAATCGAAAGCAGTTCATACCGTGGCAGCAAACGCGAGCAAACTTCATTTCCTTTTACCTCTTTGAAGGTTGAATTGTGTTTGCTCACACCCGTCAATACTTTGCGCCACAAGAGAGAGTCTGACCTTAGACTCGGTGTGTTTTTATTGCATTCCGAAACCCTTCTTTGAAATACTTTGATGGGAGCCTTAACTCTTTAGAAGCAGGTATAGACGGTAAGGCAATAGATACTGCAGCATCCTGCTTTCAGGCCTAAGTTACAGAACTTCCAAATATCGCAGTTTTAAACAGTCACCCGTGTGGATGTCGATGCTTCATTCAAAACAAAAAACAAATGTGTGTATATATAGTCAACATAAGTCATGAATACACATGCAGAGAGAGAGCGAGAGAGAGAGAGAGAGTGGAGTCGCTTAAAAAAATGGGCAGTGCATACATTATTTTCGCAGAACAAGTTTATAGGAGAAATAATACATAGAGATTTTATGCTTATATCAGTAATGCTACACTTCCCCTTGGACGGGACAGCATGTTTGGCTAATTTACAATTTCAAATGGGACCAGAAGCACAACACAAGACTCGGAAAATGGAACTTTATCACTACTGTTGTGTTGAGCTATACTCTAGGCCACTGTGGACTCACCACCTGCATAAGCCAATCAAGTCATCAAAGTCACATTAAATTTTATTCAATAAGAAAAAACCAAAAACTAAATTGAAGATCGAAATATAAATGTGCATGTAGAAAGAAATGAACTTAAGGTCCACAATCCTCTACAAAACTGCTTTTACCATGAACCAGATAATAACCATAAGATAGATCTCAACAACATGCTAAAGCACCAAAGACCTCATGTCCTCATTGATCTTCTCGAGGCTATTGATTGAAGAAACAAGTTACAGATAGCTTACCTCAAGCGTGCTAAATGCTAATCGCATTCGGCTAGCAACAACCGATGGTTCCTCAGCTCGTCCCACCACTGCCATTTGTTCTAGTTGCAGAGTCTTTACTGGAAGCCTTCATTAACCATAAGAAATAATTAGCTAAAAGGTGTGCCTCTACTCTTGAGGGTTTTAGTGCTTGATATCTCAATATTGCTTGAAGCTATCTTTGCGATCCAAAATTTTGGAGTGGTTTTAGTTTATGGGAGTTGGTGAAAAAGTGAAGAAAAAGATTATTTGAATGAATTTTTTTATGTTTATTGTAATGGAAAGAGATTATTTGATAATGAGAGAAATTATTTTATAGTTATTTTATTAGGTCACACTCCAAAATTTTGGCACGCAAACACCACTGCCAAGAGGATCACAACTGCACACAGTATCAATTTAGGATGGTATGACACTCAATGAGTCATTGGGACAGGAGAAGCCTTATGAGTTATGACCTATACACATGCAAAATTAATGCAAACATGATGGTTCTAAGTGCTGAAGTTGTTGAACTAATGAGAAGGTAAGTAGTATTGGCATAGCTGAGAAAAAAAAATCAATCTGAATTTCATAGGCACATTATCAGGCTTCAGCCGTTTTTCAAAGCTGCCTGTCCACATACAATGGTAAATGCACACTAGGTGATATGCACACAACTAGAAGAAATTAAATATTCCGAAAAAGCACCTCACCATGCCATTCCCCTCATAAAGTATGCATTTGCAATAATAGCACAAAAGCCTTTCCACTGAAGCCTCACTTCGTCTGACACTGGAGGTGTAGATGACCATCTAACGATAGTTGGTTGTGGTGTACACAGGATGGTGATGAATACTATACTAAGCCACAGAATGCACTCATCAACCTGCATTGTGAGATAGAAATGAGAATAAGATTTCAACTCCCAAACCATTGAGCAGATGCAGTGACTATCTAAATCATAATGACTGTTGTCTTTTTCACCGCGAAGGCTATAGTTTGCATTGAGAGTACTAATACTTGATTAAGCCTATCACTGACAAAGGCTTCTACAGCCAGTCTAGAAAGATGAACCTATTTCCTTTAGATTAATTTGACTAGAGCTATTATCAACTTCACAACCATAATCGTTCAACCACATTAAAACTTATGAAGTATGAGCTTAAAGACTCGTGCACTGACTTCAAGCTGAACTATGTAGAAATGGCTTACCTCTTCCAATATAATCTTGGATTTCAAACTGGTAATTCCACCATAACTCTGCATTGCTTTTATTTCCACACCAGATTCCTTCATATCATTAAGTTCTTTCCTTAGTCCTTCATCAGTACAGCCAAGTGCATATGCATTTACCCCAGCCCTGATGAACTCCTGGTAATATTAACTAACCATGTTATGTGGGAGAACACAATAGAGTAGACTAACCCAATAACTCCCAAACCAAGCAAACAAATGAATATACTTTTAGGTTGTCACCTCCTCCCCGATCAACAGCATTCTTGAATCGCTTAAACAGACTGATTGCTATGTTGCGTGATGAACGGTACTCTTCATCATCCGTGGAGAATGAATCATGCAACCGGCACTAGGATACATTAGAAGACATCAAACATATCAAGCTCTTCGAAAAACAAAAAACAAAAACTTTGCGGGGGAAAAACTGAATCATCTTAGCCAGCAGTTGCAACACAGCTCAATTACCAGCCATCTCTTTGAGGCTACATGGTGCAATCCATGATGGATCTTCAGTTGATCACGGCCTTTACAAGCGAAAGAGGAGTTATGCATTACATTGTTACACTGGTTCCTCAATGGGCTGGGAGAGACTGAAGTACCATGAACCGCGGAATTCACATGGGTAATCTTGGACGGAGATGCGTCAGTAAATGTTATAGCTCCCGGAGCAAACAGCATCAGCATGGTTGAACCATCATAATAAAACCCTTCAAAAATTAAACTGAAGCACAGACATCAAAACATGAGGTGAAAAAAGAAGAGTGAACATTAAGCAAATACTAAAATGAGTACAAAGGACAGATACAATATCGTTTTTCCAGGTAAAGAATTTCCATTCCAGAGAAATTGTTTTTCTGGCCCAAGTGTGGCATTAAAGTCCTTTGGGGTCCGTTAAATTGAATCGGAAATATGATTCTGAGGTACCACAAGGGGAAACAAGAACAGAGACTTATTTTTGTACTGACCCAGTTCCTCAATCTCATTCTCATGCAATAAATATCCTACAAAAGGTGCATGTTTGCTCGGGAAAAAAATCGAATCAAAGTTGAGTTTCCCTAATCGTTTACTTACAAATGAAAAAAGTTCGAACAGCATAGGATAGAGAATCATATAGCAATTGAAAACGTGGATGAACATGACTTACCTTTCTAGGATTCAATTGAGCTCATTGGGAACGAAGAGCACTGAAACGAAGCACTCGAGAACCAGCAATTACCAAAGAGAAATGTTGAGAGAAAGAGAGAGAGACACCCAGAGGGATCAACCAAGAATTGTATTCAGTAGGAAAGGATTGAGAAAGAATCTTTGTAAGGTTGTGACACTACGTGAAGCCAAGCCACCAATTTTTTGAATGGCTCCCGAAAATCTTTACTTGTGAATCTATAAACGTAAAGTAATTTTCGGAAACTATTTGGTATTAATTCTGGCTGCCTACGACTTTCATATGGGAAAGCCTGAAGACGTGGCAGCGACTTCCTTGCTTACGTAGACAACCTTTCGATATAATGGGCCCAGATCCGACCTGGTATTTAAGCCCGACATAGTCGTGAAAATTGGATCACCCTTTTAAGGGACAATGTTATTTAAGAGTCAAAAGTTTATCGAACTTTCAAAAAGAATAGTTACGCGTGCTTTTGAGTTGATTCTAAGTTAGAAAAAAAAAGAGTTGATTCTAATTTGAGACCCATTAAAAAGTAAATAAGATACAATTATATCTAGTAAGTGTGAGATTTGACTTTATATTATTTATTTATCGTTTTTTATCTTCTCCCACTCTAAATGATATTTGGAGTGTCACAAAAACATGTTAATTTTATTACACTGCGTTATCGAATTATCAAAATTCACCACTTTAAACTTTTTAATTTAGATTTTATAATTGAAGTGAGAAAAAAAAGAGTTACGTGGCATAATTTTAATCTTCAAATCCTATCAAAAGGTACATAGTAATGAATTTTGATAGTTTAAAAGAGTAATATGACAAAATTGACAATTTAGACACTTATAATATCGACCTCATAAGTTGGGAGCGGCGAAAAGTGAAGTTTTCTCTCTATTTATTGGCACAATATTATACATTACACATTGTCTTCGTCAGATAAAAATCAAAACATCAGTTAAGGATATCTCTCCGACAACTCGCTTAGTGTTTCCTAACATGAATTACTACTTTAGTATTTACTAGTATAAAATGAAGGTGTTAAAACATCTATATATTTAAGTACCCAAAAGAACATCTCTCTCTATATATAAACGGCAAAATTAAGGCTATTATCGGCCTTAATCTTTTGGATGCTTAGAGGGTCACCTACCACAAAAATCTCTCTCTTTGAATTAGTTAAAGCACTAATTGCCACAATGGATAGTCCATCTTAACCTACCTATAGCTTTACACCACCTTAAGTAATTAAATCGAAAAACATTTTTCTGTTTCCTACTCTGCCCCCTCCACAGCGATCTCTCAACAAACTAGTAGGTTCTAGTGATTCTGATCTCCTGAACTCGACCCTACTACATTCATATGTAGTCTACCCATCTCAAGATGCAATTGAAAAAAAGCATTTAAAAGTTATTCCGTGATATAATGTTGCAATTGAAAAAAACATTTAGGTCTTCATATTTTGTTCTGTTTTTTTAACAGTATGTGCACAAGAGCATGTTTAAGCATTTCCTTGATAATTTTAAATCAAAATTAATTCAATTGACCCAAAACGCTACCTCCCCCGCCCCCAAACAGAAAAAAGAATTTTGGGTCCCACGAAACCTCGAATGTGATCAGCGGTAACGGGACCCTCACGACAGATTCTGTGGTCTAGCAGCCGTTTGATACGCCGAGTAGATTTGGAACACGGTCCGTGCAAGAAACATACGAAATGGGAGGCTCAAGTAAAAAACAACACAAGGAAAGAGAGAGCTTAGAAAAAAAAAACATAAGGAGAGAGAGAGACGAGGTGTAGTTGTCTGGGAGTGGCGGAGTGCTACTACCACTCACTAACGATGGGGTTTTGTTGGCTGTCTCCTTTTGGAAGAGAAACCCTTTCCTCCACCCACTACATTTACCCACCAACCCTCCTAATATTTTCCCATTTTTTTAATATGTTCATCCTGTGGAGATTATGTATAAAAGATAAACAGAGCGCATATATAAAAGAAAGTATTGTTATGTAGTGAGAGATAGGCTCTTTCGGGCTCTCAGATCAACGCGTTCTTAGAATTACCGAGGCGTAGAAGAAAGCCCATTTCGGAAAGTACGTTCTCAGTTTATCTCGTTCTTTGCTATCTTTTGCAATCCAATGTCACATGGGTTTGTTTATCAATGATCGTTGCTTCAATGTTGTACTCATTTACATGTGAGATTCGGAGATCTATGTGATTGATTGCGTACTCTGATAAGGTTGTTTAGACCAAGATGCCTGGTTGAGATTCTGTTGTTTGAAAGACTCGTTGTTTCTTTTGAAACAAATAGAACTGTGTTGGATTGTGTGATTTCAATGGCACTTTTGGGTGGTTTGCACTTCATTAAAAGTCCCAACTTACTTCCCTGAGTCAATGATACGAGATTATAGCGAGCGGTGATTTGGGGAGAATTTCTTGAGTTCTCTGTGGGAGTTGTTCGATAAAAAGATGTATTCATCTTGTTTGAAAGGAGGCCCCTATGTTCTAAGTAGCAGAGGATGACAATATGACAAGTTGGCATACGTGATTTTGACAAGTTCTCTCATTTGTATATCATTTTGGTGACCTTAGATAAGTCTCAACGCAATGCAACCAACTGGTCTTTTCAAAATGCTGTATAGAGTGCGGTGGATTGGTTTTGTTTCCCCAAAATACCCTTTGGAACTTTTACACTGGCTGGTGACAAGCCGAGATATTTCTGATTAACTGACTTTAGTATCATTTTTTTATGCGACTGTTTGAAACCGAAGTTGTGCTTTCTTGGTTTACTCTGACAATCAGAGATAAATGTGTTTGTTTTTGGCTTCTCTTGAGAAAACATTGGCATTTTGTTTAGAGAAGATTTGGTTTTTTTATCTGTCTCTGAAACTTCTCTAGTTCCTATTAATTAGGTACTTTCTGCAAAGAAGATGAGAGGAGGGGGTTTGTGGCAACTTGGGCTATCATTAACTCGTCGTCTTGCTCAGGCTGATAAGAAGCCTGTGGCTCGACGTTACTTCTCTGGGGAAGCAGAGCTAAAGAAGACAGTTCTCCATGACTTCCATGTCGCAAATGGTGGGAAGATGGTACCATTTGCTGGATGGAGCATGCCCATCCAATACAAGGATTCGATCATGGATTCTACTTTGAATTGCAGGCAGAATGGTAGCCTTTTTGATGTCTCCCACATGTGCGGGTTGAGCCTCAAGGGAAAGGACTGCATACCTTTCCTTGAAAAGCTTGTCATTGCTGATGTTGCTGGGCTAGCCCCTGGAACTGGGACACTAACTGTCTTTACAAATGAGAAGGGAGGAGCAATTGATGATTCTGTGGTCACTAAGGTGAAGGATGATCATATATACCTGGTTGTCAATGCAGGGTGCAGGGATAAGGATCTCGCTCACATAGAGGAGCATATGAAGGCATTCAAGGCCAAAGGTGGGGATGTCTCCTGGCACATCCATGATGAGAGGTCTCTTCTAGCACTCCAGGTCAATCCTACTATCCCCTTCCCATATTCTCCTGTCTTAGTTTTGCGTTGGATTTGATGGTTTTCTCACCATAGAATATGCATGTCACCTGCTGAAAGTCTAGTACTTTTGTGTCTGTGCTGTTTCAGTTCGTCAGATTGGTTTTGCCTGTATATCTAGATAAGGGCCTCAGGAAACTGCTGAGACCTCTTATTTTAGCATTTGCTTGTATTTTGTTTCTTTATAGTACATGGGTTGACTTCTCGACCTGAAGAGTATCCTACATCTTGTTTTATGCTACGCGCTTCTGTTACATTTTTCCTGTGTTCCTTCTTCTTTTTCTCTCTGCTTTTCTGCTTCTCCTTATCTACAGAAAATGGACCCTTTTGAAGAAAGTTATTATAATTACAATAGATCAGAGATAATTGGTGGGTTCCATCTTCAATTAAACTTGGATGTTAATTGCATAGAAGCCATTTGGAAACTGTGAATGCTCGCACTCTGGATAAAAAATAGTGCTTTGTTAGATAGTTTAACATTCCCTTAAGTGACATTTATAATCTAGAAAGAGTTTTCTTTGATTTCTCTGCTTCAGGGTCCTCTGGCTGCCCCATCTCTTCAGCACCTGACAAAGGAGGACTTGAGCAAGGTATACTTTGGGGAGTTCCGAATGTTGGATATCAATGGAGTGCACTGCTTTCTAACTAGGACGGGGTATGCTTCTTTTGGTTTCTTTTTCTCTCCTCCAAATAGCAATTCACCTTACATGGTGAGAATGCCAAGTTGCCTTTCTGAACTTTTAGCTAGTGACAGTTGAAATATATCAACTTAGGGCTTCAGTAGATTGTAGGACTTTTATGCCTTTCTTTGTTGACTGAGAACCTGAAAGAAGCATGATTAAGTTTGCCTTCGTACCTATCCATGAGACATTGCAACAAATCATTGTTAAATCCGAGAAGCACAGGGGTCAATTTCAAATCCTCCTACCCCTCACCCCAAAACAAAAAAAGAGGGGAAAAGATGAATACCCCTTGGATTATTCTCGTGTGTAGGGGAGAGCCGTGGAGGATAGCTGATTTGTCCTGTTTCTTTTCTGAGATTTTCAGGTACACTGGTGAAGATGGTTTTGAAATCTCTGTCCCTTCCGAGCATGCAGTGGATCTTGCCAAAGCAATCTTGGAGAAATCTGAAGGGAAGATAAGATTGACAGGTCTGGGTGCTAGAGACAGTCTCCGTCTTGAAGCTGGACTCTGTTTATACGGTAACGACATGGAGCAACATGTAACCCCGGTTGAGGCAGGACTCACATGGGCCATAGCGAAGAGAAGAAGAGCTGAAGGTGGATTTCTAGGTGCTGAGGTTATACTCAAGCAAATTGCAGAGGGTCCGGCAGTCAGGCGAGCTGGGTTTCTCTCTTCAGGACCACCTCCCAGAAGCCACAGTGAGATTCAGGATGATAAAGGAAAAGGCATTGGGGAAGTGACCAGCGGAGGATTTAGTCCTTGCCTGAAGAAGAATATAGCTATGGGTTATGTGAAATCTGGATCACACAAGGCAGGCACCAAAGTTAAGATTGTGATTCGAGGAAAGGCATACGATGGAGTTGTCACGAAAATGCCCTTTGTACCAACAAAGTACTACAAGCCAACCTAATTCATGTTTGGTTTATCATGTCAGAATCCTCTAATTGGTTCATCATTTGACGTGTTTTTGACGAACCTTACCACTAGTCGATTTCCATTTCCACAATCTGTTTTCAAAATCTGAGGTGAAGTGTAATGTTACGTTTTTTTACGTAGCTTTATAAAGTTGCATGATTTCTAAATTTTTTGTTGTTGCGATATTTGCAGTGTAAACGAGTGGTAGAAATGGATGTTCTAAACATGCCTAATGAAAATTTCCTCCTAAAGATATGGCCTCATCCTATTAAATTCTGTTGAAAAGGTTAAAAATGGTGACAGAGAAATGATAGAACTGGTGTGCTCAAAGGCTTGAAGGCTTTAAGGTTGCAACAATCTGTAGACTGGATATGAACAGCTGAAATGGCTCTTAACTTGTGGAGATTTTCAGACTTGGAAAAATAATTTGGGGCTTACAGTGTGAAGTTGTGGTTTATTCAAGTACTGAGGCAAAAGAAAAAAAAAGTATCAGGCCAATGACACCATGTTTCCAAACAAGCTATGTAATTTTTTTTTTTGGTGACGAGGCAGGTCCACTGGATTGGAACCTATCTAATGTACTGGCAAACCCTAAGTTCATGTAATCTCCCAAGCAGCAAGACTAGGGGTATGTTCGTTTTCACCATTTTTTCAGGATTCTAAGTATATTCACAATTCTACCACCGAACATATTCAGAATTCAAATACAAAAACCAATACATTTTACACAATCTCCAACAACTTTTTAATTTTTTATTCAACATAAATTTTCTCTCTATATACTTTTTCACATAACTCCAATATTTTTTTATTAAACAATTACATCAAATCATTTCTCTCTCCACTTTACACAAACACCAATAAAACACTATTCAACATAAAAATTCACAACTTCTCTAAAATCCTACATTTTTTCTCAAAACGAACATCACCTAGGTAAGTCAGCCTTTATTGTGGAATGGGTTCAAAGAATTGTTTCCACTTGAGAGATTCGAGTATGAGATTTCAAGGGGAGTACATCTTTAAATCCCAAGTCATGACGACTCAGACAAACCTCATGACTCGGACTTGTTTGAACCTCAAATAATTGAGACAAACCCCATGACTCTGACTTGTTTGAACCCCAAATAATTGAGCCTGATTATTTAGGGTTAATATTAAAAAATTCATCAAATAATTTTTTTATTATAATATTTATTAAAAATCTTCTATATCTTCACTTTTTCATCAACTTCCATCACTTTTTCACAAACAATAATATTTCATAAATCCAAATACTCAAAATTTCCGCACTCAAACAATACCTAAGCAATGTGTAGAAAAAGTTACAATAGTGCCCAAGTAGAAAAGGGCCTCAGGCCTCCAAGCCCAAAAAAAAAGGTATCAGGCAAATGACACAGTAGGCGGAACAAAAAGTATTTGGCAATAGATAACAAGAAAAGAGTGTTTTGGCAATTAAAAGAGTGAGCCGACTTTCAATCCCAGGGCGAATTACAACCATTCAGGGTGAAAGTATAGTACCAGAAAAGTCAAACATTTCGAATAAGCCGGACCATATCAAAATGTCTTGAATAGTCAGTGTTCAGGTCGTCAATATAGAAATTCTTTGTTCAAATATGTTACTCAGAACTCTTTGGTTCTCCCGCGGTGGTAAAGTTATTTCCGCTTGACGGCAGCTTATTGAATATTCAACAAGATTTCTAGTGGGTAATTCAAGTTATTATATGCAAGAAATTAATAAAATATAAAAATGGATTTGTCTAATATTATACTCTCTCTGCAGTAATATTGTGGCTAAAACTTTAGAATGTATTTTACATTCTTCTATACATGTCAGAGGATTGCATAAGCAATTAGTTGTATAAACAATAAAAAAATCAAAGAATGACTATGCACGAAATCGTAAACTAGAAAAGCTTGCTTGCGAATTCATCTATGACAGTTCCTTCCAAACACGAAGAAGCTGACTTTTTAGCGAGTTCTCTGAGCTGTGACAAGCTTCTCCCCAGTTTCAAAGCGACATTCATTTCGAACAATTGTCCGTCTTCTCTTTTCTCCAAGTCTCTTTCCTCAAGTGTGGATTCTATTGTTTCTTGCAGTAGCCGGAAAAACCCACCATTGGTTCTGTACATCTCGAATACCATCCCTACTTGCCCACCATGCTGGAAAGCGTTGACAGTGGTGGCTAACGCCCCGGCAGCTACAGCGACTATTGCAGGCCATGACCCATTACCAACACAAGCAGAGCCGACGGCTGCAATCCCTGTGAGCAATGGACCTGAGATAGCTAAGATCTTGTTGATCTTCAACAAAATATTGCCTAGCCTTTCATAGTCCTTGCTGTCCTTTGTCTTTACCACCTCCATGATCTCTCGCATTTCTACTTTGAGTTCTTTGCTCCACCCATTTTTCTCTCGCTGATTTCTTTTAGGTGATTTGTGTTGCTTTTGAAGTTGATTTGAAGGCCACCAAACAGCTGGCTCAAATTTTTCAGGGAATTTCTCAAGCATTGCTCCGAGCAAGGGAAGTGGGTAGGCTTTGTCTAGGGCCAAAACCCTTTCCATCACGTCCTTCACATCTTCCTGAGTTTGAGTCCCACGAGCAAGCATGGTGTGTATTTGGCTCCGGAGCTGCTTGAAAAATCTAGCAGCATTACGTTGTTCCTCTGCAAGTTGTGACGGCTGAATCTTGTTCATCAGAAGCGACATCCCTGCGGCTGCAGAATACAAGAGTGTGGACGACAATTTAAGAGCCAGAAGGGAAGTGCCGGTTCCACCAATCGCTGCAGCACCAGCCATGGTTGCAGCAATGAGAGTCATCATGTTGATGGAGTTCAGGAAAAGGGTGTTCCAGTTGTCACGCTGTTCTCCAATGTTGATGTGCATCTCCACTCTGTCAGCCACGACCTCTAAGACGACATAGAGTTGGGTGGTAGCGGAGTTTTGCGACTTATCATGGGCTGGAGTGGGGATGAAATTGATGTTTTGTACAGCTGGGAACGTGTTTGGGAACCCGTCGACTCTTATGTTCAATTCCTTAACCAGCATTTTGGTTGAAATTTTTGAAATTGAGAAAGCGACTTTTGGAAGTTTTGGGAGATGAATAGCAGCATTGATGCTCCTTGAACAACAACATGAAGAAGAAGAAGAAGAAACAGATGAAGATGAAGATAATCGGAGAGTTGAAGCTGCTTGTAATGAGGCCGCCATTTGATCGAGCTCAAGATTTTCTCTTAAGTTTTGTTGTGTGCGTTGTAGGAGGAGAGGTCGGAATAGATGTGGGTAGTCTCTCGAGTCCCGTTCATATATATACTACCCAAGTACAACTGAAACGAAGGGGTCAGAAACGGAAAATGTTGACCGGCGCAGCCTAGTTGACTTGGCATGTTGTCTGACCCATTCCCATCAATAAATTCCCCCCCTCGTCTAGGGTCTCTCATGCGACGTAGTAAAACTTGTTAGCTTTTACTAAAACTCTTACGCTAATACGGAGAACATCTCCCATTACTAATATACTATAAACCTAGGGGCCTGGGGGTTCTTTGATCTCTACCCCAGGTCTTGCAATTTGACTATATATATATATATGACAGTTCATATGTCCAACTCGAAAGCAATATTTACGAGATAGCTGCTGCTTTTGTCAAACGGCATATCCACTCTGCTAAGTTATAGCATTAATTTACTCCATGAATCTCGTATGAATTTTCTTTTTGGGGTAAGTTAATAGGATCTCCTAGGAATTGACTACACTAATTATAAAGATATAAATTCTGGAGCCGCTCCACTTATAGTTAAACTTTAATTTTAGAAATTAATGATAAATGATCTTTCAATATATATCTACTCTAATAATCCTGGTCCTGACACCTCGTAAAAAAAAAGTACCCACTCTTACTAATCCGTAACTTATAATTGTTGTATCTTATTAACTGATAGAGATAGAGAGAGCGGTGACATAATACAAGTTAAAAATCACGAAAATATATTATATGTATTCTCAAAAGACACGATCACATGGATCCTTTAAATGCCTTTTCAAATTAATTTTAAAAAATTTGAAAATTTGATCATTGGATTTATACCCCTTTGGCAAATGAATCATTCACTTTTAAATTTCAAATTTTTAGTCCTTGAGTTTTCTATATTTGACGAAATGGTTCTTCCGTCAGTCTACTGTCCATATGCTTAACGGAACTCTCTGACACGCCAACAAATTTGTATCGGTCTCTTTTTACACATATATCCGGTCGACCGCTTCAAATCCGTTAAGCATATGGACGACAGACTAACGGAATGACCATTTCGTCAAACAAAGAAAACCCAAAGACTAAAATTTTGAAATTTGAAAGTGAATGACCCATTTACCAAAGAGATATAAACCTAAAGACTAAAATACCAAATTCTCATTTTATATAACTGATATATCTACTGTGGGTGCAAGAGTTCTGAGAACAAAAAATACCTTTTGGGTATTTCGAGGGAGCCGGTTATTTGACAGTTAAACTGAAATTTTAGAAATTAATAATTTGATGATTATGCAATACCCACTCTACTTATCGGTAACTTAGAACTGATATATATATATATATATATATATATATATATATATATCTTATTAACTGATAAAGATTGAGAGAGCCGTGACATATAAAAATCACAAAAATATACTATATGTATTTTCATTAGGCAATTTAGATCACACCCTTTAAATGTCTTTCCAAGCTTTATATATTGAAATTTTGGTTGGCAACTGTCATTTAATTTTTGTCTTCTTTTTATTGGTAATATTACTATTGGATTGAATGATCTATTAAGCCTTCGTCTATATGGGAGGCAGATTTTGATTTAATCGTGAATGTGGATAGGTTACCACACTGTATACCTTTATTATAATTAATATTAATGGTGATTGGTTTGGAAATAAATTTTAACTTTTAAAGATTTTTTTAAAAATTTCAAATTTTTAAAACCAAACATCAAAATCTCAAAAATTTCACACAAAATACAACATTGTTTCATATGCACCAACTTAATACTTTTTCATTAAAAAAGGGGTACAAATACATTTTTCACCAACTATCATAGGTTTTGCACTTTGCACCCTAAACTATCACTTTTGTCAAATTTTTAAATTAAAATGGTGATAATGTCTTTGACCTATTTTGTCTATATTAAAGGTATTGTTGTCAATTCATTAAATTTTTGGAAGTATTATTGTCGAACAAAGGGTGTAAAGTATCTAACAATTTGACAAAATGTGCAAAGTGTCTAAGATTTGTAGTTAAATGGTGAAATGTAACAAAAGTAGTAGTTTAGGGTGCAAAATGCAAGAGTCATGGTAGTTCGAGCGTGAAAAATATATTTACCCCTAAAAAAATTACCTCAAATATTCTCTCTTCTTACTTTTTAACAAATTACAACAAAAATTATTTTACAATCAAACATTCTTAATCTTTTTCACAAACTTTCTACAAACTCTATATAAAAAAAATCAAACTCTCAAAATTTTCTCCTACAAAATTACTAATTACATCACCTAGCAGACCATGCATAAATCGAAATTTTTGTAAGAGTGCTTGTGACCAATGGTATTTCGTCCAAATTTAGAAGCCCATGGCCCTTTCTCACTCTCTTCATTGCTGATGACATCAGGACATATATATAATTGTTCTCATTTTAATTTCTCTAGATGCCAAAAATAATAATCTCTTAGTTGCTTATTACTTTTTTAATGTATATTTTAGTAAAATTAATTACATAATCTTCCCGACCTCTTAAGAAAAAAAAACTGATAACAAGTAAAATAGAAAAAGTTATAAAGACTTTCTTCGCGCTATTTCAACAAAATTTATAATAGGAAATTCAATTAAGTTATTATATGCAAGAAATTTGAAAAAAATGGATAATTTGTCTATTAGAGCCTCTTTGCAGTAATAGCTTGGCTAAATCTTTACAGTGTATTTTACGTTCTTCTATTCATGTCAGAGGATTGCATAAGCAATTAGTTGTATAAACAATAAAAAAAAATCAAAGAATGACGGCACGAAATCTTAAACTAGAAAAGCTTGCTTGCGAATTCATCTATGACAGTTCCCTCCAAACACGAAGAAGCTGACTTTCTAGCGAGTTCTCTGAGATGTGACAAGCTTCTTCCCAGTTTCAAAGCGACATTCATTTCGAATAATTGTCCGTTTTCTCGTTTCTCCAAGTCTCTTTCCTCAAGGGTGGATTCTATTGTTTCTTGCAGTAGCCGGAAAACCCACCGCTGGTTCTGTAAATCTTGAACACCATCCCTATTTGCTCACCATGCTGGAAAGCGTTGACAGTACTGGTGGCTAACGCCGCGACAGCTACAACGACTATTGCAGGCCACGACCCATTTCCAACACAGGCAAAACCGATGACTGCAATCCCCGTGAGCAATGGACCCGAGATAGCTAAGATCTTGTTGATCTTCAACACAAGGTTGCCTAGCCTTTCATAGTCTTCGTTGTCCTTTGTCTTCACCACCTCCACGATCTCTAGCATTTCTACTTCAAGTTCCTTGCTCCACCCATTTTTCTCTTGCTGATTTCTTTCACGTGATTTGTGTTGCTTTTGAAGTTGATTTGAAGACCACCAAACAGCTGGCTCAAAATTTTCAGGGAATTTCTCAAGCATCGCTCCGAGCAAGGGAAGTGGGTAGGCTTTGTCTAGGGCCAAAACCCTTTCCATCACGTCCTTCACATCTTCCTGAGTTGGGGTCCCAAGAGCATGGTTTGGATTTGGCTACGGAGCTGCTTGAAAAATCTGGCAGCATTACGTTGTTCCTTTGCAAGTTATGACGGCTGAATCTTGTTCATCAAAAGCGACATCCCTGCGGCTGCAGAATACAAGAGTGTGGACGACAATTTAAGAGCAAGAAGGGAAGTGCCGGTGTCACCAATCGCCGCAGCACCAGCCATGGTTGCAGCAGTGAGAGCCATCATGTTAATGGAGTTCAGGAGAAGGGTGTTCCAGTTGTCACGCTATTCTCCAATGTTGATCATCATCTCCACTCTGTCAGCCACGACCTCTAAGACGTCATAGAGTTGGGTGGTAGCAGAGTTTTGTGACTTGTCATGATATGGAGTGGGAATGAAATTGATGTTTTGTACAGTTGGGACTGTGTTTGGGAACCCGTCGACTCTTATGTTCAATTCCTCAACCATTTTTTTGGTTGAAATTTTTGGAACTGAGAAAGCGACTTTCGGAAGTTTTGGGAGATGAATAGCAACATTGATGCTCCTTGAAGAAGAAGAAGAAGATAATCGGAGAGTTGAAGCTGCTTGTGACGAGGTCGCCATTTGATCTAGCTTAAGATTTTCTATTAAAGTTAGAGTCTCACATTGCTAACTATTGTTTCCAAGGCTTATAAATAAATCCTCATGTAATCTAATAAAATAATAAGTGAGAAAATCAATAAGCTCAACTGAGCATTCCTATAGTGGATGTCTCACATATCAGTTGAAATATTTTTTTTAGTTAAAATTTTTATTTCTAACATAGTATCGGAGCCAGGTTTCCGGCATCAGTCTGGCGACCTCCCAGCATCAGACCGGCGACCTCCCAGCTTCAGTCCGGCATTCTTCCGGCATTATCATTTTTCCTTGAATTATTTTTATAAATCCAAACTCAACTTGCGGGGGAATATTAAAGTTAGAGTCTCAGATTACTAAAGCAATGTGGACTATTATTTCCAAAGACTTATAAATAAAGGCTCATGTAATCTTATCAAATCATAAGTGAGAAAACTAAATAGCCCAATTGAGCATTTCTATAATAGATGTCTCACCTATCCGTTTAAATAATTTTTCTTTAGTTAAAATTTTTATTTCTAACATTTTCTTCTTAGGTTTTGTTGTGTGCGTTGTAGGAGGGGTTGATAATGGAGAATAGATGTGGGGAGTCTCTGGAGTCCCGTTCATATATATACTACCCAAGTAACTGAAACGAAGGGGTCAGCAACGGAAAATGTTGACCGGCAGCCTAGCTAGTTGACTCGGCATGTTGTCTGACCCATTCCCTATTCATAAATTTCAAGTTCAAAATTCTCCCCGCTCGTCTTGGGTCTCTTATGCGACGTAGTAAAACTTGTGAGCTATTATAGTAAAACTCCTACGCTAATACGGGGTCTCTTATGCGACGTAGTAAAACTTGTGAGCTATTATAGTAAAATTCCTACGCTAATACGGAGAACATCTTCCAAATATTACTATAAACCTTGGGGGTTCTTTCTTTCCCCGCAGGTCGTGCTATTTGACTATATACATATATGTATGACAGTTCATATGTCCAATCGAAAGCAATATTTACGAAACAGCTGCTGCTTTTGTAAAACGGCATATATATCCAGTCTCTGCTAAGTTAAAGGATTAATTTTCTCCATGAATCTCATATGAATTTTCTTTTCGGGCTACGTTAATCTCATGATCTCCTAGGAATTCCATGACTAACAATAAAAAATCTCCTAGGAATTGACTACACTAATAAAGATATAATTCTTGATAGTGGGTACATGTTCTAATTAAGACCAAAAAAAAATACTTTCTGGGTATTTCGAGGGAGCCCGTCCTCTTACAGTTAAACTACAATTTTAAAAATGAATGATAGATGATCTTTCAATACCCACTCTACTAATCTTTGCCCGGACACTTGATTAGAAAACAAAAATACATACTCTACTAATAGGTAACTTATAAATGATATATCTTATTAATTGGTAAAGATTGTGAGAGATGTGACATAATACAAGTTAAAAATCACCGAAATATATTATATCATGCATGTATTCTCAATAGACACCTTGGAATATCACATCCTTTAAATATATTTCCAAATTTTATATAACTGATATATCTTATTAACTGAAAAAGATTGAGAGAACCGTGATATAATACAAGTTAAAAATCACGAAAATATATTATATATATGTATTCTCATTAGACACTTTGGTTCACAGTACTCCTTAAGATGTCTTTCCAAGTTTTCTATATTGGGATTTTGGTGGGCAACTGTCATTAGTTTTTCTACTTAATTTTTATTGGTAATATTACTAGTGGATTGAATCGTTTAAGCCTTAGTCTATATATATGGGAGGCAGATTTTGATTTACCCGCGAATGTGGACAGGTTTCCACACTGCATACCTTTATCATCATAATTTTAACAGAGCATGCATTAATCGAATTTGTTTTTTTTTTTGTAAAATTAAGAGCTGTTGACCAATCTTATTTCGTCCAAATTTTAGAAGCCCATGGCACTTTAATTTTCACTCTCCTCATTGCTGATGACATTAAGATATACTTTTTCTCATTTTACTTTCTCTAGATCATGCAAGAAATAATAATCTCTTAATTGCTTAATACTTTTTTATTTATATTTAGTAAAATTAAGTACATAGTAAAATTAATACTTTCAACCATATACGGACTTTGAAAAGAGGGTTAATAGAGACTTTCTTCCCGCTCTTTCAACAAAATTTCTAATAGGAAATTCAAGTTTTTTTATGCAAGAAATTTGAAAAAAGCGCATTATTTGTCTATTAGAATCTCTTTGTAGTAATAGCTTGGCTAAATTTTAGAATCATGGATTTACATTTTTCTACGCATGTCAGAGGATTGCATAAGCAATATTTAGTTGTATAAACAATCAAAAAAATCAAAGAATCGTAAACTAGAAAAGCTTGCTTGCGAATTCATCTATGGCAGTTCCCTCCAAACACGAAGAAGCTGACTTTCTAGCGAGTTCTCTGAGCTGTGACAAGCTTCTCCCCAGTTTCAAAGCGACATTCATTTCGAACAATTGTCCGTCTTCTCTTTTCTCCAAGTCTCTTTCCTCAAGTGTGGATTCTATTGTTTCTTGCAGTAGCCGGAAAAACCCACCGTTGGTTCTGTACATCTCGAATACCATCCCTACTTGCCCACCATGTTGGAAAGCGTTGACAGTGGTGGCTAACGCCCCGGCAGCTACAGCGACTATTGCAGGCCACGACCCATTACCAACACAAGCAGAGCCGATGGCTGCAATCCCTGTGAGCAATGGACCTGAGATAGCTAAGATCTTGTTGATCTTCAACACAAGATTGCCTAGCCTTTCATAGTCTTCGCTGTCCTTTGTCTTCACCACCTCCATGATCTCTCGCATTTCTACTTCGAGTTCCGCGCTCCACCCATTTTTCTCTCGCTGATTTCTTTCACGTGATTTGTGTTGCTTTTGAAGTTGATTTGAAGGCCACCAAACAGCTGGCTCAAATTTTTCAGGGAATTTCTCAAGCATTGCTCCGAGCAAGGGAAGTGGGTAGGCTTTGTCTAGGGCCAAAACCCTTTCCATCACGTCCTTCACATCTTCCTGAGTTGGGGTCCCAAGAGCGAGCATGGTGTGGATTTGGCTCTGGAGTTGCTTGAAAAATCTAGCAGCATTACGTTGTTCCTCTGCAAGTTGTGACGGCTGAATCTTGTTCATCAGAAGCGACATCCCTGTGACTGCAGAATACAAGAGTGTGGACGAAAATTTAAGAGCCAGAAGGAAAGTGCCGGTGCCAGCAATCGCTGCAGCACCAGCCATGGTTGCAGCAGTGAGAGTCATCATGTTGATGCAGTTCAGGAGAAGGGTGTTCCAGTTGTCACGCTGTTCTCCAACGTTGATGTGCATCTCCACTCTGTCAGCCACAACCTCTAAGATTGCATAGAGTTGGATGGTAGCAGAGTTGTGTGACTTGTCATGGACTGGAGTGGGAATGAAATTGATTTTTTGTACAGCTGGGACCGTATTTGGGAACCCGTCGACTCTTATGTTCAATTTCTCAATCAGCTTTTTGGTTGGTATTTTTGGAACTGAGAAAGCGATTTTCGGAAGTTTTGGGATATGAATAGCAGCATTGATGCTCCTTGAACAATAACATGAAGAAGAAGAAGAAGAAGAAGAAGAAGAAGAAGAAGATGAAGATCGGAGAGTTGAAGCTGCTTGTAACGAGGCCATTTGATCGTGCTCGAGATTTTCTCTTAGGTTTTGTTGTGTGCGTTGTAGGAGGAGAGGTTGGAATTGATGTGGGGAGTCTCTCGAGTCTCGGTCATATATATACTACCCAAGTACAACTGAAACGAAGGGGTCAGAAACGGAAAATATTGACCGGCAGCCTGTTGACTAGGCTTATTGTCTGACCCATTCCCTTTTCGTAATTTTCAAGTTCAGAATTCTCCCACTCGTCTTGGGTCTCTCATGCGACGTAGTAAAACTTGTGATGTGAACTTTTACTAAAACTCGTACGCTAATACGGTGGTCGGAGAGCAACTTCCATGGACTATTACTATAAACCTTGGGGGTTTCTTTCTTTCCCCGCAGATCGTGCAATTAATTTGACTATCTATAGGAGTCCAATATCTCCATGTCGAAAGAAAGTTATACGAATCAAAAAAAGAAACGAAAAAAGAAAGCAAGTACGAAACAGCTACGTCTTTTGTCGGACGACATATCCACTCTTCTAACTATTCGAAGTTATGGCATTTAGTGCATGAGTTATCTCATATATATGAATTTTCTTTTTAGGGTAAATATATATAGTCTCATATCAATTGACTACACCAATAAATAACTCTTGATACGGGGTACAATTTCAAAGATGGAGAAATACTTTTCGGCAATTTAATGAAGGATCAGGTCCTCTTACAGTTAAACTGGAATTTGAAAAATTAATGATGGATGATCTTACTGATAGTTAATTAAGCTATATGCATAACTTATAACTGATATATCTTATTTAAAAGAAAAGGCAAATGCATTGCATAATTGAAAGATAATGTGAAGAGGAGAGGAGAAAGAGTAAGAACATAAAAAGATATTAGTGGTTCGGTTTAGAATATCTCTATCCACTGTAAAAATCCTCTATGACTACATTTTGTATTATGAGTTCATACATATTATAAGTTAAATGTATCTATTTATAGAGAAGATACAAAGCATGATAGGAAATATATTCCTACATTTAAACTTGAATATTTGAGATTTTGACAATATCTCATATTAAAACTGAATATCTTATTTTGTTATAATATTATAATTAATCTATAAATAATATCATATCAAATATTATTGATTATGATATTATCTCTAATATTATTAACTGATAATGATCGAAAGTCCTTGCATAATTCAAGTTAAATATAACAAAAGTTTATTATATGTATATATACTCAATACATACCTTAGATCACAACCTCTGGATGTCTTTGAAAGTTCTATATAATGGGATTTTAGTGAGCCTATATGACTATATATATATTATTTTCTTCTTCTTTTTTGTGGGAATAATATGGGATATGGCTAGTTGATTTCTTCTATATATTGAGCCTTCGTCTATGTGGGAGGCAGAGTAAAACTTAGATTTTGAGTTACTGGTGAAGCTTGACATGTTCCACGCTGCATACCTTTTATTATATTCACAGAGCATGAAACAATCGTATTTTGTCCAAAGTTGTGAAGCCCACGCCCCACGGCACTTTCTCACTCTCCTCATCGCTGATTACATTACGATGTCGATATATATATAGAAACTGCTTAAAGATATTTATAAGTTGGTGCAACTATTATATATGTGAGCATTGTGAGGGCGTGCCGACTTCAATTATTCTCATTTCACTCTCTTGAAGGCCAGAAATAATATTCTCTTAATTCCTTAATAGTTATTTGATATATAATAGTCAATTAATACCATAATCTTCCCGACTTCTTGTGATAAAAAAAATACAGGAGAACAAGTAAAATGTAATTTTTATTTTTTATTTTTCTCTTTCAACCCAGACGGACTTTGAAAATAGAGTTAATAGAGACTTTCTTCCCCCTCTTTCAAGTTTCAACCCGCACTAAGGACCTTATTGGGTTAATGACCAAAATAATCCCTGAGTTTTATGCCTATTATCGATTTGGTCCTTGAGTTTTCAATTTTCTCACATAAGTCCTTAAATTATCATCATTTATTGATTTAGTCATTCCGTCTCCTCCATGCACAATCAGCTAACGGTGGACCACATCACCAATAATAACATCGCGACACGTGTCCGATTTAAAAAAAAAACGAAGGTCCATGTGGAATATTCGTAAAAAAAAATTCGAACAGGGGAGAACCCCCCATTCGCCCGACGAAGGGAGCCCAGATTTGGGCTCCCTCGCGGTGGTGGGGCGAGAGGGAGCCCAAATCTGGGCTCCTTCGCGTGGGGGGGGCCTGCGAGGGGTGGCCGCATGCCACCCTTGAGGCTCCCCTGCTCAGGGGTGGCTTCCCTGAGCGGGGGAGCCCATATTTGGGCTCTTCCTCGCAGGGGCCCCCACCGCGTGAGGGAGCCCAAATCTGGGCTCCCTCTCGCCGGGGTGGATGGCTCCCGGCCACCCCTGAGCGGGGGAGCCTCCCCGGCGAGGGGGAGCCCAGATCTGGGTTCTTCCTCACAGGGGCCCCCACCGCGCTAGGGAGCCCAAATCTGGGCTCCCTCTCGCCGAGGTGGGTGGCTCCCGGCCACCCTTGAGCGGGGGAGCCGCCCTGGCGACGGGGAACCCAGATCTGGGCTCCCTTCGTCGTGCGAATTGGGGGTTCTCTCCTGTTCGATTTTTTTTTACAAATATTCCACATGGACCTTAGTTTTTTGTTTTTTGTTTTAAATCGGACACATGTCGCGATGCTATTGGTGGTGACGTGGTCCATTGTTAGCTGACTGTGCATGGAGGAGACGGAATTGGATGGAAGGACTAAATCGATAAATGAAGATAACCTAAAAACTTATGTGACCAAATTAAAAATACAAAGACCAAGTCGATAAAAAAAACTCTCGTTGGTTTGGGTTTGACCTGTCCATTTCCAAACAAAACGGGCAAAACCCTTTCTTTTGCTTAAGAAAAAAAACTGGCCGAAGCCATTCATTACTAACCTTTGTCATGGGAAAACGGGCCAATTTTGACCCCGCAGGCGAAAAATCTATGCGGGCCGGTGGGCCCCATGCCCGAGCTCTGGTATTGCAGCTGTTCCAACTTCCAACCACTAGTTACGTAGCACAAGCGGAAAAGTGTGTGCTAACTGTATTGCAGGATCCGAAGGAATTGGAGGCAAACCAAGCATGGGGTCGGCACCAAAGAAGGGGTTATTGCACCAGTACTTGTTGCAGCTTCAGCGGCACCCCCTGATAACCAAGGTCTCGCTCAGCGACAACAATGGTTATCTCTAGTTTGTTTTTAGACTTTTAGTTATCTCAGTTTACTAATTTTGAGTCTCCTTAATTTTTGGTTTCACCCCCGTTTAGTGTTTAGTAGCTGGGAAATTGGAAGAAAGTGAAAGAGAAATTGAAGTCTGAGTCTTTCTCAATTGTATTTCGTTTCTGGGTTTCGAACATACGCAACGTCATTAAGAGAAACTAATGGGAAAGTATTAAATTCAAAAAAATTGGAAGTTTCTTGTATTATTCACTAATGAAAAGGGGATATATGTATGATTCCCGGTTAGTTTTCTCTTGTTCTCTTTCGTTAATAACGGTGCTGTTTGATATTAAACCAGGCAATTACAGCCGGAGTGTTGTCAGGGATCAGTGACTTGGTTTCTCAGAAGCTCACTAATATACAGAAGATCCAACTGAGACGGCTTCTTCTCAAAGTGGTACCGCTCTCTCTTTTTCCTTTTATCCTAATTACTTGAAGTTTCGGGTTCTATCGAAGACATATGTTTGTGGCTGCACATGCTTGTGCTTTCCTTTGGATTTTGTGTGTGTGTCCCTGACTGTGAGGACCCTTAGGCTAATTTGATGTAAAAGCTCCAGGTAAGCCTGTTGGTGCTCTGTCTTTGAACAGTGGGATATTGAGGCTTTTTCTAACGTGAAGGCAAATAAATAATAGAGTGAGAGTGGAGGATGAAAGGATCTAGTATTGGCTACAGCGAGCCCAGTTTCGGTTAGTATTTGTGAGTTTGTAAGCTGACATGATGTTCTCTGCAACACAAGTTGCAAAATTATTTATGCTGTTAGCTTTCATAGTGTTCAGATTCATCAGAATTTGAAGATGCCTTCTCCCACGCTTAACTAGCTCACTGCAAAATCTTTCAGTTGTAATGTGGATAGGTTATATGACAGTGATCGTGGAGAAGGTTGAGATGTATCATTCACCAATACCATGACTTATGGGTAGTGCGGCTGCTCAACTACATTCTGAAATGGGATTTTTTTTAATGTTTATTTTGCGAGACAAGACGCCTAGATCTGCTTTTTGACTGAAAATTGAAAGCTCAGGAAACAGTCTTTTTCCCTTTTGGATGATTCTTAGTTTAACATTTGGATGTACTGGTCTCACCTTTTTCAAGCTGTTCAATAATTTTTGGGCACTATCATCAGAGGTGGTACAAAACTTCAAATAATAGGTGGGGGAGTCCTTCATTTTTATTGTTTATTTCCTGCTTCAAGACTCAGATTGAGTGTTGAGATGTAAAATTAATGATTTCATGCTGTCTTTCGCTATGTTATTTTCATACTTGCTGTACTCCAAATGAGGTTAAGTACCTGATAAATGTGTCTATTCGTGGAATTGTTTCACTAGAGTAAATGTCTACGACTCCCAATTATAATTGGAGAATTGGGCTCAGTCCAATCAATGGATCATATGGTACAAGGCTGGTACTTCCAGATCTGCCTGAAGATTGATCCTTCAGGTAGGATTTTGGCATCCGGGTATGCAGTCCGGAGACCTATCACCAAACATAGTTGTGAGATGGACGGCACACTCCAAAAATATGCCACCCAAGGAAAATGCACACCTAACACTAGGCTTGATTGCAGTGCCCATGGTTGACTTTCAATTAAGATCAGAGCTGCAGTTGATATCGGATGACAATTTGTCTTTCAATTTGAAATTTCCAAAGGTCCATGAAATTTAGTTGGATGAGCATTTATTTGAATGCTATTTGGTCTGACATGACAATGTTAACAAACTAAGTAGAAAATTGCTAATATCAGATAGTCGTATGCATGTCAATGACTTATATGTTAGTTTTCATTTGGTTTCTACCATTTCCATGTATTTCCAGTCATATAATTATAACATAGCTCACTGCAGCTTTTTGGAGTGGTCTATCTTGGACCTTTTGGGCATTTCCTGCATCTAATACTGGACAAAATTTTCAAGGGAAAGAAGGATATGAAGACTGTGGCCAAGAAGGTATGTAGGCACAGCCAATACTCTGGTTACAGCTTGTTCAGTAGGTAGAGGTAATGAATAAGTATCTTCACTCTTGTCATAATCATCACGAGCCTGAAACTGCTAATTTCATGCTCCTCAGTACTTTTTCTTAGTATTTTGTAGCCATCTACATCACCAGATTTACCACCGTGCCTTGATTTTCATTGTCAAAGAAGTTTGCTCTCATATCTGTTCAAGTAAGTACAAGGGTTAGTCAAGTACTGGTTATCTGGAAGCTGGGTCACTTATAATGAAGCAATCTCAAAGCCTGAAGAGCTAGCCACTGATCTTTTAATACATTGAGCCATCTTATCCTGGCAGAAGAGCAAAGAGGTTATTCTAATCTACTTGTTAAATAATTTCAGGTGTTGCTGGAGCAGTTGACTTCTTCTCCTTGGAACAACTTGCTATTCATGATTTACTATGGGTTGATTATTGAGGGTAAGTCTATATCACACATGACTATTATAGGAAAAATCTAGAAGTCATATATATATAAGTGAATCAAAGGGATAATAAACGAGATTGTGTGTGTGTGTGTGTGTGTGTAATAACACACACACATACAGAAATGTAGGGGTAATTAATTACTTGCCTGGGTCCTTTATTATCTGATTGCAGTATTTGTTTTGTGACAAATGTGTGTGTGTTGGGTTGGGTTGTTGGGGGCGGGTGGTTTTGGAGTTTTTCTGGAAACACACACCAGTCACATGCAAGAACATATTGTTAAAATGAATTACCTCATATCAACTCTGGGCTATATTTTAGAGTCAACAACTCCCAAGTTGGCAAGTTGTCAGAAAGGCAGTATGAAAGCGAAAATATAGCCCACTTATGAACTGCCATGTAGCGTTCCATAAAGTTGTTCTAGTTGCTGCTTATTATCTAAATCTAATGGTGAAAAGGGTGTGGTATCCAGGAAGACCCTGGACGCATGTGAAAACTAAAATTAAGAAGGATTATCCATCTGTGCAGCTTACAGCATGGACGGTATTCCTCTGTTCCCATTATGTATTATTGTGATACTCTGTCTGAAACCATCAGTGATATCATAACAGTACCTCGATTACTTCCTAATGCAGTTCTGGCCAGTTGTGGGGTGGGTAAATCACCAGTATATGCCGCTGCAGTTCCGTGTCATTTTCCATAGCTTAGTTGCATTTGGCTGGTAAACACACTATCTCTCTATTTCTCGGCCCTCTGCTTCACCCCCTAATTTGCGTGCATTTGGTTGTTAATTACTCTTCGTTCCTAATCAATTACCAACACAGAAGTGGCTTTTCTTTGGTGTTCTCTTCTTCTTCATCTGTTTTTTCAATTTTAATAATAAAAAATTGTTCTCTCAGGGGAATATTTTTGAATCTACGAGCAAGATCTTTGGTATTGACGAAGGCCAAATGAGTGATAAGATTGGAAAACAAAGACAAAGACGATTGATGCTCACAGGTTGTGCTTGTTCTCTTGGGATTCATCGATGATGTGTTAACCTTTTAAGCAGTCATGTTTTCAAATACATAAATCCAGACTCCTTTGTGTCGTACATTTTAAGTTATTTATCAGAATCGTAAAATGGAACAGCGACAAGACATCATGAATTGGTGAAAAATCAAGGAGATCTCAAAGATTGCCGTGCTTCAAATACCGAGCTTGTATTTTTTTAGCCTTCATGTGTGGTGACAGCCCAAGACACGAGGGCCATGCCTGAATTAGTCATTCTTTGCTTGATTGCCCCCGAGTCCTGATCTTAATTTGGTGCTCATCGCCTGAGACTGACACCAGTGCAGCACGTTAAGGAGTGAGGCAATATACGGAAGTTCCTGGCGTTTCCTAGTCCCACTTTCTGAAAAACGTTGCTGGACAAACGACACGTGATTGGTAATCTGTATTAGATTGGATTAAAAAGACGAAAACTTTTTGTCCCAAGTTGTTGGCAGTTTCGAGGGTTTAGCTATTCGGTATGGCTGTCGAGAGTAAACAAAATTAAATCACCAAAACCAATATAATAGTAGTCTAACTTCTACGCCATGAACAGTGTATTCAAACTTGCAACACTTTGACCTTTGCTATCAATCATGCTCTCGTATCCTCACATATTATGCATACCCACAAAACGGGACATCTAGTCTCTCCCATTTCAATAGTCTAATATAAGCCAAAACCATTAGAATAAACTACCATTGTAAGCTACAGAGCATGGCAGCCCTTCTAGCTCCAGGATCGTTGTTCTCCCTGGGTTCATCCTCATTGTCTACCGGTTGTGGAAGAGTATATATTAGAGCCGCAATCAAAGCGGGATAAACCAGGTAAGCCCTCTATCTGTCCCAGACATCTCAAGTAGAGGCTTGGTTGAGGAATTGGAAATGAGAAACGGTTATGCAGGAATCAACAACACCCATATGGAGAAGGATTACAAGTCCGCGCATTTCATAAGGCAGACGGCAAATCCTCCGGAGTCCATGGTGATTTTTAAGCTCTATGCAATCATGCCGATTGTGGCTGATAGAGTGGAGATGCATAAGAATGTTGGAGTCCAGAGAGACAACTGGAACCGCCTCCTAACATCCATTAATGCAATCACTCTTACTGCTGCAACCATGGCTGGACTAGCAGCCACCAATGTAAGTGGTGCGCCGCTTGTAGCACTAAAGATATCTTCTACCATACTATATCTAGCAGCCACTGGCATGTTGGTGATGATGAACCAGATCCAGCCATCCCAACTAGGTGAAGAACAGCGCAATGCTGCAAGGTTATTTAAGCAGCTTCATGGAGAGATTCAAACAACTTTGGCTCTCTGCAATCCTACAACCCTAGACGTGAAGAAAGCAAGGGAGAAAGTTTTGGCATTGGACAGCGCATATCCACTACCTTTACTGGGTGCAATGCTTGAGAAATTTCCTAAAACAGTGGAACCTACAGTATAGTGGCCGACAACAACACAGAGATCACAAGCAGAGAGGCTTGGTGAAGAAATTGTTGGGAATGGTTGGGATGGTAAGTTGGAAGAGGAAATGAGGGAGATCGTTGGGATTTTGAAGAGGAAGGATGTGGTTGAGTACTTGAGGTTGAGCGGAACGGCCTTGGAATTTAGTAGGATCTTTGCAATTTCTGGGCCCTTACTGACTGGCCATTCGTCTTTGGGGTCCGCTTTTGTGGGTACTACTCATGGGGCATGGGCCGTGATGATTGCAGTAATTGCTGGAGCTTTGGACAAGCGTAGTAAACACATTAGAGCATGGTGGTCAAGTTGGGATGGTGTTTGAGATGTATAAGAGCAATGCTGGTTTCTTTAGGCTGATGCAAGACTATAGAGTCAAATATCAACGAGAGAGATGTCAAGGGAAGAGAGAATGGTGAAGTTCTTAAACTGAAGGTGGCTGATCTACAGCTGGGCAGAGGTCTATCAGAACTCGAGGATCTTGCTGTATCATCATCCTCTCAAGAAATGGACAGGCCGCTGAAGAGTTTGCGAGCAAGCTCTTCTGATAGTATAGTAGATCATGAATTCTGTATTCTAGTGAATAAATTAATGGAGCTTAAAGTTTCAATTTAAAAGAGTGCGTGCGGGTTCTTCGTGATCATGAATTTTGTTTAGGAAAAGTACATTTTTCACCCACTGATTAGAATAGGTTTTGCACTTTGCACATTAAATTTGAAATATTGCACTCATAAACTATCAATCTCTATCACATTGCAAAAAACGTTTATTTTTTTCTTTCAAATCGGACGGAATTGGTAGTTTGTGGGTGCAATCTCTTAAATGTGATAGTTTATAGTGTAAAGTACAAAACACGTGATAGTTCGTGCGAAAAGTATATCTTTCCCATTTTGTTTTATTAGTAGGCTAAGCAGGCAGTACAACAAACCATCTATACCCAAACCCATCAAGAAGCTAAGCAGGCAGAACAGCAAATCATCTATACCCAAACCCATCAAGTGCACTTATTTTATTATATTAAATTAAAAATTTTATAAATTTAGATTATTCTATTTATATATATTGCTCTACAACTTTGGACCCAAGTCGACCTGGGTTCTAACTTGTAACTGGGTTCAAATAATTTAGCAATGCCAGACGTTGCCTATACCCTCCTTTCCCTTCTCTTTCTGACCCAAGAAAAAGTTGTCTGTGGGCATGCATAGACAACACCATGATTAGGCAGTTGGGCGCACGTATGTTGAATGATAACTAGCACGTTGCCTCAAAAGCCCCCTAATTAATCTGCGAAACGATAGCTCTCATCCTGTGACTTCGTGGATCTCTATAACCAAGCTTTTCCCTTTATTTTATTCCTCTTATGTGAATCCTCCTCATGAGTCGAGTAACATGCTCCCAAAAGCAGACACGTATGTAAATTGGCAACTCATGCCTGCCGTGGATTATGGATCTGGTTAATCAGTCACCTACTTATTTCTATCAAATTTTATGCACATCCCAAAAAGCAAAAGGTTTCTCATCTCGCCAAGACAGTTTGCCTAACTCGAACCAAACGGAAAACGAAGAAAGTTTTGTTAGAATAAAATATTATTCTAACCAGATATGCTTGAATCCATACATAATTACAAACATGTGAATATAAAGAAATTACACAGCGAAAAAACTTTATGGATCTAACCTCCTGTCATTGATGTTCAAGCGTTGATGTAGATCTGAAATTGAATCTCAATTTTCCCTATAATTCAGAAAGAAAAACTGTCAGAGTAATAGCAAGAGAATCTTCTAGCCTATAACTTAACCTTAAGGTGTTGTCGTACATTAGATGGAGTGAACATACCAATATATAGACTAGGCTAGAGACCCCTTAATAGGTAATAGAAACCCTAATTTAATCCTTCCATCAAGAATAATTCTTTATTTATAATTTTGCCAACAACTAAATTAAAACCCTTATATTCTATGTGTCATGTGGGCCACATTTATCTATGTCATTAAGAATGAGATAAACTATTTTATTCAAAAGAAAGTTAACAGGGATGGGGGGCCTGTGACCGTAGCACAAGGAACTCTTTAATTTAAGGCTTAATTACTCTCTTGGTTCTTGTAGTATATTAAAATCCTAAACTGATCCCAGATATTTTTTTGTCATAAAATAGTCCTTATACAATATTACTCTACCAAACAATTCTTTCCGTCAACTGGTATTTGTATCCCACCATGTCATATAGGAGGTCCAGTTGGATCAAATACACACGCAGAGGTGGCATTCACTCATTTTTGATCATTGAGAATGGACATGTACGTGGAGACCGTATGACTTTGCCACGTATAACTTTGCCGTAAAGATGCATCTACCAGTTGGATGAAAAATATTTTGGGGACTAATTTGAGATTTTGAAATACTACATAGTCCAATAAAAGTAATTAAGCGTTAATTTAATGACTAATTTTGCAAAATTGTGAGTTTTCCATTCAACTATATAAATAAATAGTATCGGAGAAAAACAAGTTTTGTCTTTTTGCATTAACACTAATAGTGGATCGCCTCAACAAATCTCTTTAAAAATTGATCATATGGATCTGCTGCATTCTTTCGCGGGCGGGCGGGGGAACGCGACCATCGTGATAATATGAGTTAAATACACTTTTCGTCTATCTTATTATTGGAGTTATGATATTTAACACTTACGACTATCAATTTCTTTATATTTCGTTCATCAACTACTAATCGTTTACACTTTACACCACTAACCATTAATTTGAACAGAAATTGCTATTTTGATTCAATGAAATGACGATTTTAACCTCATATTTTTTATAATTATATTTTGTACGGAGCAAATTCATCATTTCACTTAATCAAAATAGTAACTTGAGCCGAAATTAACGGGGGGTGCAAAACGGAAACGGTTGCTAATTGAAAGGTGAAAGGTAAGAAAATTGATAATCTGATATACAAATTAAGTATCAAAACTTTAATAGTGCAAGGCGAAAAATATATTCTTATTTAATAATATTGTTACATTTAATGCCTCTGTAGCCTTTACTCATGATAGATAACTGACCAGTTTGATTCCACAATAATTCTTTGCTTTGATTTTTCTACATTTTTAGATTACTTTGTTATGCCTAGTCTACCCTCAATCTCCATCCTATCCTTTTCGTTTCTCTTTATGTATCTACCACTACCAGTTAAGGGAATCCTTTCAATTATACGATGAAGTAGAAGACAAGAATTAGAACTACTATATTTACGAGATTTGGTGGGTGAGTGAACAAAAAAATCCACACAAAGTTTTCATTAATTCTTGTAGCCCAAATTAATGATATTACTTAAGAAAATTAATTTTAAATTCAACTACGATTCTATCAATTGGTATTATTCCATAGAGACAGCTAGGATGATGTGTATGGAATGCATAAGATATCAAGACTAAAGTTGAAAATATTGAAGTTTTATTTTATTTTATTTTAATTCTAGTCTATTAGCTTATTCTAAGCTTGATAACATTTTGGGTACTAAGATGCTAAATAGACTTTTTCATAACATGCCGAACAGACTTTTTATGGTCGACGATAACTCAATGGTTAGAAGGTCAGACTTAAAATGATACTTAAGTTTGAATCTTATCATCGAGTAAGTCCTTAACTTAAAATGATACTTAAGTTGTGGGCCGATTCAAGTATTCAGAGTTTGTCGTTTTGCTCCCAGCACGTTCAATACACTTTTTCAGCTGAGTTAGAATTGTCCAAACTTAGTGAACAAAGGCATGTGCAATGGATTTCTCTCATTGCAAATAAAAAAAACATAATTTTCATCCTTTTTAAGAGAATTTTTTTAACTTTTTGAGAAAAAAAAGATTATTGAAGATAAAAATCTAAGGGCACTGAGGGCAATTCAAGTGTTGGGGTTTGGCGTTGCATTCTCAATTTAGTCCGTGCATTTTTCAGTATGGTCAGAGAAACTTTGGCGGCGATTCAAGCTGTGGAAGTAGCACTTAAGAAGCACTGGTCTAACGTGATTTTCGAGTCTGATTCTAAACTATTATGTTCTGATTTAAATGACTCTTTGAGCTCTCCGTACTGGAAAGTAGAAGAATTTATCAGGTTGTTACGTTTGCATTTTAAAGGGCAATCCGCTTGGTCAATACATTGGGTGCCTCGTCGCCTAAACCAGCAGGCTCATCTTTTGGCCCAATGGGCGGCTTCTTCTCTTATCACGGGCTTTGTTGACCCCTCTTGTATTCCGGCTTTTATCTTATGCTGTGATTCCTTTTCTGTATTTCTTTGAAGTTTTTTAATACAGAGTTTGCTTTCAGAAAAAAAAAACTACGTCTAAATCTGGAGTACAAAGACCAAATGTAACGAATTTTCCTTTAATCCAAAAAAAAAAGAAAAATGAAAGGAATAGGGGTGTTCATTTGTACCGACGGTGACCGTTTTAACAGCTAAAACCGTCATCGCTACCGGTACCGTAACCGGTAATGGCGGTTATTGTGCCTTAGCGGTGCGGTGGAGGTGTCAAATATGTGATTCCGTCAATTGCGGTGACGGTGTCGGTTTTCGCCAAACCGTCACCTACACTACCGTTAACCATCCCTAGTTGAGACTTGAGATGATTATTGATTATGTGACATACTTTTGTTGGAATTTTGTTGAAATATGTTAGTTGGTTTATGTCACATTGTTGGATACTTTTATTAGACTTTAGTATTTATATTTGAATATGATATTATATTAGACTTTTGGACAACTTATTATATTTGATATGATTATTAATGATTATGATATTATGTTTGAATATATTATGCTATTTGTCCATTTGAATTTAAACAGCCAATAACAATGAAAAAAATGAAAAAGTCCAAGAAGAAAACCCATTTTTTTGGCATAACAGATATACGTTTTAAGCTGTTACCGTATAACCGTTAATATCGTCACCGGCAAGGGCGGTTATTGTGTCTTAACAGTGCGGTGACGGTATCAATTATGTGGTTCCGTTAATTGCGGTGATGATGATAGTTTTCACCAAATCGTCGCCTACACTACTAGAAAGGAGAGACTTCGTATAGTGCAGTGGGTGATATCAGAAAGTAGAAGTCCTTGACGATCAATAAACGTAGTCTAGGGATCCCATAGGAAATGTTCAGGAATCCTGAATGAGGCAGAAGAATAGGTCTAGGGATCCCATAGGAAATGTTCAAAAATCCTTCATGAGGCAGAAGAAGAGGCAGCCCATTACTTCTCCGTTCATTTATCTTTCAGCTCCGAGTGCCAGCGACAGATCAGAGAGAGCGTCTCTGACCCAACCATTAATTTCTCCCATACACCCCCATCCTACAATTACAGCCTACCGTCTCCTTCTGGGCTCCTCTATTCTATCCAGTTACCGCCCGTAAGAGATCCCGCACCATCAATCTCGATCGGTTCCTCACCCTTCAATACCTGAGATCGAACAAGAACAAGAAAAATGCAGCAGCTACTGTTTGCAGTGGTATTCTCGGAGATGATTCTGATAACGGTGACGCTGTTCAAGAGCCCGTTGAGGAGGTTGATCATCATGGGATTGGACCAGCTCAAGCGCGGCCGTGGGCCCGTCATGGTGAAGACTGTGGTGGGAACGGTGTTCGTGGTGCTCATGTCCAGCGCGTACAGCATGACCAAGATCCAGAAGCGTCGGATTGACGAGGGGGCGCTCAATCCGACGGATCAGGTCCTCATGGCCAAGCACATCCTCGAAGCTACTCTCATGGGTAACGAGCCAAATCCTACGAAAACCTTCATTTATTTTCGGCGATTTTCTTTTTCAACGTTGGCAAATGAATTGGTGGTTTTTTCATAAATGAATACTGTCCAGTTTACAGAGTCTGAACTTTCTAATTTAAAGATAACGAGTAAGATTAAGAGAAGTATAGCTTCAAGAGATTCCTAGTACTAGAGGATCCTGATTCCGTTTTTTAATCTCAATATTTTTCATCTTTGGAGGTAAGTTTTTCTTATGTATGGTATCTAATCATGATTGGCTTTTGAGAGAATTTGATCCGATTTCCTGCAGATGTGATTTTGTGTATAAATCTGTGACAGAATTGCTGTTTCGTAGGGGAAAAACAATCTTTTTTTTTACGTAAATGTGTTTGTTTTTGTGGATTATGTAAAAGAGCGAAACACTTTACTTATTCTATAAATTATGATGGGGAATTACTGTAATTCGTGACTGATTTAAAATGAATGAGTTAATTTTTACGGGGTCATGTCAATGAAGGTAATAGGACCTCTGTGACCTATTGACAACTTGATCCATCTTTTGTCCTCACGCTGAAAGGTTTGCTTGTTGATACTTCAAGCTAACATGTGCCATTAATTATCTTAATCTACTGAACAAAGCCAGTGTATTTTTCAAAGTTGTTTGTGCTACCAGTCCATGCTAGGATCACTGCATCGCCTGCCCCGGAAGAAGAAAAAAGTGGTTGCTTTATTTTTGTTTGCCTAGTTAACTTGTTATCAAAAGATACAATTTTGGCAACTTGGTTATTCTTAATTAGATGGATCAAGATCCTTTTAGCTTTCTGTCAAAATTCTAGTGGGTGTTTTTAATTAAATTGTTCAGGTTATATCATTTGATATAAAACTTTATGAGATATAGTCCATTAAGTAAAAATTAAGGATCAAAAGAGAATATCCAGAACATAATTTACAAAACAACTCAGCTAAGTATAGAGACTGCATTAAAGTTTTTATTATGCTGGTTATAATGTTTTGAAGCCTTTGTTCTAGGTTTGGGCTTGTTTTTTCGGTTTGTGGTTTGAATCCATTGTGCTCGGTTACTTATTTGTCAGCTGTTGTGACCCGTTGAACTTTCTAATGGTGGTATTTATTTTCAGGATCCTCCCTATTCCTTGCACTGATGATAGACAGACTACACCATTACATGCGAGAACTCCGTGTACGTAGGAAGAGCATGGAGACTCTTATGAAACAGACACGAGAATCTGAAGATAGGAAAGCTGGTGGTTTGGAGGAAATCAAAGCCTTGGAGCAAGAGACAGCCACATTGCAGGCAAAACTCAAGCTGCTGGAATCAGAGCTTGAGACAAGGACAAAAGAAGTAAGCGCTGCAGATGCGAATGCTGTTGCTCTAAGAAAGCAATCTGAAGGGTTCCTTCTTGAGTATGATCGCTTACTTGAGGAAAACCAGAATCTCAGGAACCAGTTGCAATCATTGGATAGGAGACTGTCCCGTTCCAGTAGCAAGAAGAATACTTAAAGGAACGCATTGTGGTAGAGATTCTTTTTAAAATGCTTTTTTTGATCGTGCATGATAGTTGTTTTCAAGTTCCAAGATGGTTTGGTCGATTACAGTGTGTGCACCATTGAGTGAATATACTTATGGTCGATTACAGTAAAAATGCACCCCGACCATCAAAGGGGGGAGAAAAAGTAAAAGAAAAATAGGGTTGCCAGATGTCTATTTACCTTATGTAGAGATGTAAGTGCTAAAGCAGAATGGATCAATTTTTGTCCTGACAAGTTATTTTAGTAAATACAGAGGAAGTATCCATTGCTGATTTTGATTTCTTTTTAATGTGTACTTTTACCTTGTTGGATATGCAAAACTATGGACATCAAAATGCAAGGAAATGGTTTTTGTCAATGGATAGTCATGGCTGGGAGGGGTTCAATTTAAAGGTTTTCTTGTTTTGTACATGTTTTATGGTTCGTAAAGTGCCTAGCCCTGGTTTTCTTCCTTCTTTTTGTATTGATTGAGAATGCTGGTATAAGGCTATTTTTATTTCCCATTTTCTCCAAAAGTCGTGGTTGTTACTACAACAGTTGAAGTACTGAGCATTCCTAGAGATAGAGTTATAGGAGTTTCCTTTACAATTGGTGACTGAGAATCGTACACAAGCTTTGTAATTACAGTTAGTCAAGAATCATTTTGGTATCCCTGTCTGCAATTCCTGGCATGGTTTAGGTCCTTGGCTCGTCTACAACGCGTGGCCTATTTGTAGCCCTCCTTAGCTCCTTATTAGTAAATCTCAGAATTGGGTCATTTTCACTCAAAAGCCTGTTGCTGTTGAGTGCAGTTAACATCATCAATCCCAGGAAGACCAGGACACAGAGAGTTAAAATCACAAGCATTAGCCCAAGTGCTACGAGACCTTTCACCTCTTGCGCGTACTCCATAGAGGCTAGAGCAAGGAAGGTTAGTGGGAATGAGTAACCCCACCACACAATATTGAACCTCTTCATGGATTTCTTGAAAAGGGCTGGCCTGCAAGCCTGTATAAGCCGAATAAGGGGGTTTAGTTGCATTTGCATATCTTGAGCACGAAACCTTTCAAATATCAAAATTAAAGCCAGAGATCGTAACACCGTAACAGCTAGGTAACAAATTGCTCTAATAGTTATCAATGACCTCTAAGCTTGATGCAAGGATGGGGGTAAATTTCGCAGACCGGGATCTGCTCCAATTTTTTGCCCGACTTGAATGGTCTAATTTGAGGAGAGAGACAGATGCATTAAATATTATCAAATCCACATGCTTTATCTCTATCTTCAAATTGCATGAATTAATTTAGACAAATAATTAGAGAGAATATCAATCCAAACGCTGCTTGGTGTAGAGTTATATAGTGGGCAAACCAAACGACACTACATCTGTGTATTTAAATTACACTAAGTTATTGAGCCTAAATAGTAAGAGTAACACAATCTTTTGGTCCCTACAAAACTTTGGCTTATCTCTTTAAGTTAGGTCAGTACCAACTTGACAGAAAATCATCTCCAAATCTCCTAGTACTAGTTCTCCCTTTGAAATCATACATCTTAGCAAAGAAAAACAAATAATTGCCCTCCTGCTAAGATTGCAGTAGATGAGAAATGGACAAAAAACAAAATATATGAAAGAAAATAAAAGTTACCAGAGATATGAAGAGGAACAGAGAGAGGAAAAAGAACAACTTTGATAGGGTGTCAAAAGTCCCTGATATGGAGCTCCAAGCTAAACTTGCCATGCTTGGTGCAGCAAAGAACAAGAAGAAGGCCGGCCGCAGCATTGCTGGAAAGCGATTGCCACCAGGTAGGCGCTGATAGAGCGTAACCAATAGTACTAAATAATGAACCATGCCTAATGAGAACATGAAAACCGCACTCTCTTTCCACCCCATCTGTGCTGCAGCTCGGGCGCCGACCAAGTTCCCCAAAACAGATATCTGGCTGGTTGGATTTGCCATTATCGATAGAAACCTCCTTTCAGTCGTAAACCATTGTCCGTATATTTTCAAGTCAAGCACCATAATTGGAACCGCTAAAACCAGCCAAAGAACTTGATAGGAGGTAACATCATTTAATGGAATGATTAATGGTGCTGATTGAAGCATGAGAAGCCCTGATATCCAGGGAGCATACAAGAAGTTCACTCCAATATGGTGGAAGAACTCGGCCTTCACCATGTCAAAGTGATAGAAGCATCTCAGAATGTAGACTGGAGAGAGAGTTAGTAGCGCCAATAGCGCCACAGACCATAGCAGAAGAAAAGCTGTTGAAGGGAGCCTCTGGAATACATGATATTGAACCCCTAGTGAGTCATTTGTATGCTCACTAATTACAACCTTCCATAGTAAAGCTTGGGCAGCAATAGAGAGGGTTATTTCGAAGTAGCCTGCATGGAGCCTAGTTAAGATGGACGATGGTGATTTGTGGCCACTGGATTGTTGGCTGGAAACGATCGAAGCATCTATTACGACCTCGATTGGTGATGTGAATTCTGCGTCTCCCATTAGTATTATAGTAATGGAAGTGAGTTTCTTTGAGTATAAGACAACATGCATTTCGCAACACAAGCTGGGTGTCTATATAGGGAGATAAGTGAGGGTGACACCCGAACTTTTGTAAATTTGAGTCAGTTCGCATGCGGAAACCACTTCGTCGCGTACGTGTCCAGACCCCTACAAGGCCTATGCTATTTTTCTCTCTTAATGGTTAATGTCTCAGCTGCCAAGGCCACCATTTGCTTGTTGGTAGAGAATAAATATTGGAATATTCACATCTAATTAACTAATGTAATTGGCTAAGTTATCCACCCCCATACTATAACGAATCATATTGTGAGGAGTAAAGAGTGATTCATAACATCATCGTTAGATCCAAACCTATTGATTTATAAGCTTTAATTTTGATCAAGTTGACGTCCCAATTCGTATTCATTCAGTGTATTCCAAATGACTGTTGGGTGCGGTTTTTGGGTCACAAACGTACGGCTGTTGACGTGGGGTTGTCCTTGATTATTTTAGAAGGGTATTCCACCATAGTGGTGGATGCGTTAACGAGTCCTGGGCCCCCTTGCCCTTGGCTTATTTCTAACGATATTTGTAACGCCCGTTTTTTGGTAGACTCCTTTCAGGCTTGTAAGGTGGCATTTTCCTCGATAAGTGCGAATTCGCTTTCGCACGACCTTTGTTGTTTGGTTGCTTCCTCATCTTTTGAGGGATGTGTCCTCTTCCCATAAGCTGCATGGATGTACGCGGGATTTGATCCTCCCTAATTTGTAGCATTTTTGTTGTAATTTATAGTCCGATTTCATCCTAAGATGTTATAAGAAAGGGTCAGGATCTAAAAAAATAAATTTATTGGCTGAGTTAATCTCTCTTTGTCTCATCTCATTGATGAGAAGGTTAAATTCAAGTCTTGACGTTATTGTCATGGGCAGTTATAAGCGACGACTCAGATTTAAACTTCACAATCTAGTGGTTCTCCAATTACTATGTCATTTAAAATCAAATGACCCATGCCCAATCCGTTTTTCGTCCAGCCCAACAGGTTTCGTGAGGATGACCCACGATTTCACCCATCTTATACAAAACATACACATTTCGAACTGTCTTCAGATCTGAAGCAGCAACTCGCCCGTAGCCGCCCAGCACATACCTTATCAAAGAAGAAACTGCCAAAACTAGAATAATTTGGCAGGCGTAATCGCCGAAAGAGTTCCCCCGCCCGCCCTGCCTTTCCTCTTCCTTTATCCCATAATTGATTATTACAGCTGGTTCGTGTAATGGTTTCTGCTGAGGTGAGCAAATTGACTTTGTTATCCTCTTTAACATCTTCCAACCAAATTCAGATATTTTTGTCCTCTTAGGATAAGACTAATGGGTGCTCAACACCATCATCCTTCTGGATTAATCTGATGCAAGTTGTGAGTGTAAAATGTCTTTCGTAATTCTTCAGGGAATGTTTGGTGCGTGCTCTATGACCCCATGATCTGGAGTTTCCAGAAAAAATCTGTGAAATGTAATTGACTAATTTGAACTACCAACTTTCGTAGCATGATGCTATATTGGCAAAGAAGATAAAACAAGGAACATCACGCGGTGGGGGAACTTTTACGTTCTTCCTTTACTAAAGACGACAATACTTATCATTATCCTTGAGCCGAAACCAGTGGCAGCTCAATATTTTTAGGGGCTTTAGACAAGTCATAAAAAATGAGGCCTTTTAATTTTTTAAAAATTAATAAATTTTAAAATTAAATCATAAATTTGCTCCTTGTTTTTAAGATGCAAAATTACTAATTTTACTTTTGTATTCAAATTTACCAATATTGCAGTAAGCACAATCATTAAAAGATCTTAAACTTTTAAAACTTAATATGTCATCATACTTTGAAAATAATTCAAATCTATCATGCATGGAAGATATTGCTACTGATTACTTGAGAGGTTGTTTTGCAGATATTGTTAGCAAAAAAGTTCGGAAATACTTCGAGATCATGAGAAGCTTTAGCGAAAAAAAAAAGATTGCATTGTATGGTTGTTAGAACAATTCACTACTTATAATAATCTAGCTAATTATATATTGGTGTGCCTTAAAAAATGACTAATGATGCTATTATTTTATAATAATCTAATTAGACATATATGTGCTGGTTAAAAAATTACTTAGAATTTAATTGTTTGAGAACTTAATTAACAATAAAGTAGTTGTGGTAGACATTTGTGGTTCTAAGTTTTAAGAGCCAAGAATTTTATTGTGAATGATGATTATTTTAAAATATTCTTATTTTGTATGTCTTTCATTAAGTTTTATCCGAAAAATTTTATGTTTTTTTCTTACTTTTAATTTTAATTTTGCTATAATATAGGAGTTCATAATTTTTTTTAAAATTTTACTATAATATAGGACTTTCATAATAGGGTGTCTTCCTAATTAGGGGGCCTTAAGAGATTGTCTCACCTGCCTACCCCTTTCAGCGGCCCCTGCTCGAAAGTAGAACCTAATAGGAACCAAAATAGGCAATGTCATCTTCATGTGAAGCTTTGTATGAGTTTTTCCACAAAAAAAGAGTTGCATACCCACATAGTGCACATGAGTTTGATATCGAAGAAAGTGTGATGCAGGCGAGGTGAATGGCGACAGGCGATCGGATCTGAAGGACACTTTGAATTGTGTATGTTTTGAAGAAGATGGGTAAAATCGCGGGTCAAACTCACGAAACGGGTCGGGCTGAGCAAAAAAGGGGTCGGGCAGGGGTCATTTGATTTTAAATGTCGTGACCATTGGAGAATCGTTGGATTGTGAAGTTTAAATTTTTCGTCGCTCATAACTGCCCATGACAATAACTCCAAGGACAGTAACCAAACCCAGTATCACCATGATCATTAACTGAATGGCTGTGGTTAAAAGTTGTTGGAGCCAATGAAGGTGCGAGAGGCCCAGATGATGGAGACCCGAACCCAAGGGAGAAGCTGTGAACTTGACTCTTCCTTTTTCATCTAATTAATTAATATGGACATTCTACCACTTGTACTTAAATTTTCAAACAAAAACGTCATGATCATGTCCACTAGTAACATGAACGTAAAATGATTATGGGTGGTCCATCGAGTCGGGACAATGTCGACCAAATTGAATTGACACAGAAAATGCAGTCAGATCAGTTTTTTTAGGCGTGTGCATGCACTGCTTCCTTGGGCAAACCTCGGTTAGTGCGGTTGTCGACGTTGAAAAATATAACTTCAAAACCCAAGATCAAAACGAGGGTGTTGGATCCCTCGCATCATGGGACCGATCGTTGGAAAACTGAAGAAGCTAGATTTATCAGCACGAGGTGGCATGATGGTTGTTGAAATATGAGTAGTCTCATATTGCTTAGCAATGTGGGGTGTGTGTGTGTTTAGGCTTATAAATATAAGCCTCCCTTTGTAACTTTATTTTCATAAATGAGATGTAAATAAATCCAATTGGGTTTTTCCATTGGGTGTCTCATTTATCTAAAATTAATTTTTTTTTTATTTCTAACATGGTATCAGAGCAAGGTTTTCGACTTAGTCCGGTTACCTCCTGGCGACCATCCGGCTTAGTACCGGCAAATTTTTCGGCTCAGTACCGGCTTTCTCCCGGCTTAGTATTGGCGACCATCCGGCTTAGTACCGGTTTTCCCCGGCTCAGTACCGGCAACCTCTCGGCTTAGTACCGGCAACTTCCCTGCTCAGTACCGGCATCCTCCCGTCGCAGTACTAGCGACTTCCCGGCTTAGTAACGACAATCTTTGTAATTATTTTGTAATTTCAAACTCAAGGTTTGTCGGTTTGTCCACCTTGAGTTTGCGGGGGAGTGTTGAAAGTAGGGGTCCCACATTGCTTAGCAATGTGGGGTGTGTGAGTTTGTAGGCTTATAAATAGAAGCCTCTTGTAATGTTTTAAAATATAAGTGAGTTAACACAATTAATCCAATTGGATATTTCCATAATTGGATGTCTCACTTATGAAGTATAAATATTTTTATTTCTAACAATGGTTTTCGTAGATTTCTACTCTTCCATGAACACCCTGAATGATAATCTGATCAATGGTTAATAATTACGTGAAAAGCTTTGTCTGTCTTCTGCATATAGTGTGGAGACAGTACTTTTGATAGGTGAAACAAACTTAACTCTTTCAATTCTTCGTCGAAAGATACGGCTGATCTTCGGAAAAATTTGGCTATATTTCAGTTCGGTTCGTTTAGTTGTTTTCTCTGGGTATGAGTAGTCAAGTTCGACCTCGATCGTCATAGAGTTGGATTTATATATATATATATATATATGTGTGTGTGTGTGTAAGCTAGGTTTTTTTTATAGTTTTCAACTAGTTTTATATACTTTCATAAGTTGTTTAAATTAAATATATAGCCATTATTTATAATAAATCTTATATATCTTTTTGGCATAGACTTGGACTATTTGCCTTATCCCTAGCTAGCTAGTAGCAAATAAAGAGAGAACTTCTCTAGAACACCCTCTTCTATCCCGACAGTCTCCTGTGATCGGAATATAACAAATCTCTCGCTCATTATGGCACCGGTTATTGTATGAGTGAGGTTATTGTGTGAGTGTGTGAGTGGACGGGTGAGATTAGAAGTTGAGAAATCTAACGGCTGACAAAATGTCACGTCAATTAATGAAATCGGGTCGGTTGCGCGGGTCGGGTTCGTGGGTCGGGTTCATTAATTGACATGACATTTTTTCAGCCGTTAGATTTCTCAACTTCTAATCTCACCCGTCCACTCACACGATAACTTTTGCCGCTCATTATCTCGTTTTTTTGGTTTTTGCTCGAAGAATAAGGCTAGATCCCAACACATTTGGTGACTCCCAAATGCCATGCCCCAACTCATCAGTATCAGCTCTTCCGGTCGATCATTTCTTTACCAGCCCACAGCTGATCGGCCAACAAGTGACGTCGCACGTGCCCCCACGCATCCGACCAATTTTTCCCTTGCTCGGGCCGTTTTCAGGGATTTCTGGAAACACTGCCCCTGGACAAATCTAGCACCCCTAGGTGCTCCGATCTGCTTCGGTTAAGGCTCTTTCTGGCCGTGCGTAGCTCTCACACACCACCCTATTTTGGTTGACTTTCGCATGTTTTGCTGCCTACTTTAGTTTCTGACAGGGGTTTTTTGTTTGGTCCCTTGACAAACTAGGTTTTTCTTATTTATGTTGTATCAACTATCGGGGGGCTTTTATGGTCACTTGTTAGCTTTGTTGGCCCCCTTGTGGGTTTTATTATGTTGTGTCTAGGTTGCCGACTATTATTAGTTAGTATGAATAGTAATTATTTGGTTCTGTAGTTGCCGTTATCGTATCCTACCACTCGCTCTCTCTGTCTGATATAAAATATTTATGAATTTTTTTTCCATTTGAGTCTCATGAGTCTTATTTAACCGATCTATAGTTTATTTTCATCTTTATTATATATCTTGTAGTGTGAATTCAAAACTCAATGAAATGCTATCGTCATTATTTAGAAAAAAAAAACAGAATAAAGAAAGAAATTGGCACCTACATTTCAGGAAACTTTAAAAGAGTTTCAAATAGGTCCGTGACGTATATATGTTTCTTGAGGCCCGCCGCCTACAGTGTCGCCACCTACATATCTTTTAGAACACGTACGTATGTGCCACATGGTTGCCGAGGCGACTTTCTTCCTTATATATATATATGGAATCGAGACTAGTCGCCACGATAGGTTGCCAGACATTGTGGACCACTACGCAGCTTGGTGCAGCGGTGGTGATTTTCCCCCAGGTGTCCACCCAATTAAAGTGAGTGAAAATGTGATTAAAAGAAACAATTTATCTACCAACCATGCATAGATAAAACAATTTATCTAACTTGGATCCTCTAAGATAAGTGGGAATATTAATTGAAGAGGATAAGAAATGGATAAAATGAATGATCCAGACCAAAACAAGATAATAAAAAGAAGGAAAATGATGGGCCATGAAATATTCGGCTCGACCAGACCACTTAGGCTCGGATCCATTAGCCAGTTGGCTAGTCACGACTAGCCGACCTCGCATAGGATTCTGACATCCGATCTCACATAGAAGTCTAGCCACTCGAGGACTCCTCATAACAACTTGAATGACCGGCGACACTTTCTTAATACAACTCTACAACAGGACTCTTGGTAAGATAAGAATCTTAGAGACTTCAGGACTCCAGGTAAGATAAGGAGTCCTGAAACCCATACATTTAGACTCCCTTTGGGACTCTATCACCTCCCTATATAAATAGTCAGGTATTCTCCTTCATATTTTATCATCTCGAATGCTCTCATGCTTAATTCCAATGCTCAAGTCTTACTTCTCTAATACTAAACATCTTATCTCAAACACTAACTTGGTCGTCGGAGTCTTCGGACTCGAGACCACCCCCTTGGTGATTCTTGCAGATTCACTTGACATCCGAACATATTGGTGATTCTTGACATCATCCGGCTTCTGAGCACTGTGGTGATTTCTTGACATCATCATAAAACAATGAGGAAATGAAGAGGTCATAAAGCCTTATTCTTCTCTATTGGTCTAGAAACATTAATGTAACTTAGAAAAAACAAGGTCTAAAAACAATGGAAATTAAAGGTGGAGTCCACTTCGTGTTTCTTCTTCTTTATCCCTCAGAACTGATGGTCACGAGGGGCCGCTATATTAAAGCCAAATTGTGACTTCTCAGTATTAGTGTGGGTGAATTAATGCATAACTTTGATGGTAATTAATTCTCTTATAGTTAAGTAATTGTAACTTTCTCTAATATGGATAAGATTTTCTACAATTTTCTACTCAAATTGCATAGTGTTCATTTAAATTTTAGGACAGTATGAGCCCTACAATGATATCACATATCTTTTTTCGAATTGTACTCTGACAGAAAATTGCAGTAGATCATCGTCCAATCTAATACGGCCATTTGTGGTTAAATTCGAAACTTTTAAGCCATTGAAAATAATTAATTAAGTGAGAAACGTCGAGAACAAAGTGCAAATGAGAAACTTTTACGTAGGTTACCTTGTGCTCATAAAATAATGCATTTTGATCCTATTTGACAAGGTGCTTTTTTCCTTGCTTTCGGTTAAATTCGAAACTTTTAATCTATTGAAGATAATTAATTAAGTGAGAAACTTCGAGAACAGAGTACAAATGAGAAACTTTTACTGATGTACGTCCGTTACCTTGTGCTCATAAAATAATGCAGTTTGATCCTATTTGACAAGGTGCTTTTTTCCTTGCTTTCGGATCAAATTTTCAAGTACATCGAGTCCTTTTTAAAGACTTACCATGCAAGCAATGGACACCCAAAAGCAATATCATCGTTGAGGTGCTAACTCATAGGGAAAGGCCTTTTGTATAGTTTGAGCTATCCCCTTTGTAATTGGGAGGTAATTCTAGAAAGGATGTTCAGCTTTGTCGCGATAAGCTATATATAAATGGAAAGGACAACTACATATTTCTATATATATATATTGTTTGGTCGTACGACTTGAAAGAGACATATCCATGAAACTCTTAATCAATTCATAGCCAAACAACGTCTTAATAAAAACGAGAAAGCTTTTCATAGTGGATGATGATGAGCAGTACTTGGCATTTGATAAATCGGAAGATGTCTCAGGTGGGACCAAGTTAGAACAGGGAGAGCCACTAGCTAGGTTCTTGTTGCTTTAGCAAAACAAAACATTTTTAGGTAAGAGGAGAGGTTGAGCTTATCAAGCAGTACTGCTAATTAGGTATTAGGTTGACTTACCAATCGGAACGCATTAAAAAAAACAGAGCCACATAATCACATTGGATTGCCCGGCCCGTACGTGCTCACTAAGATAAAGTGGGCCATTCTTAGGCTGGTTATGGATGTCTTGAAGAAACGAGTTGCAGATGGGAAGAATGGCGCTGCTGAGAGCTGCTAGCCTTAAGATTTGTCGGAAGTTGGTTCCCACCTGGAGCTCAACCTCCTCCCCGACTGGTTGTCTTAACTTTGCATTGCAAGAAACTTCTAATTAGTTAGACGAATAACTGAATTGTCTAAAGGGATTAAAGCGTGAATCTTAAATATGGCTGTGAGCTCTGGCTTTCATGGTCAACTAGAATCTATCTCCTATCTGAAGAGGAACGAGTAGGCTCGAGGTTCATATATGGCTGTCTCTCTCTCTCTCTCTCTCTCTCCCAAGCAAGGAGGTTTAAGATTCTTGTTACGGTTTGATTTATTATGGTTGTTTAAGGCCTTTTAATTTGATAGTTGGTGCAGGCCAGTTCTGTTTGCAGGCGGGCCTAATTGTACCCCTGGTCCCAGTTTGGCCTGGCATATCTTAGATCGTACCCGGACCCATTTTTTTGACTCGTGAAAAAGGACCCCAATCTTCATACTGGTCTGGTCGTGAAATTAGATTGGGCCCAGCTATAGCAAAGCCACTTAGCTGCCCTGTCTTGGCTAAAATATGACAAGCATGAACCTGGATCGTATGTCAGAAAGCAAGAAAGTAACCAACTAACCAAGCATGCAGAAAACATGCGTTTGTTATTCTCGGATGAACTTTTCCATATAATACATCTTTGTTAACCTTTAAGGCCTCCTTTCTATACTCATAGGCCATCAATGCGACGCTTCTCATACACATCTCCATATTCCTAACTTTTCTAGGCCTATTACGGCTGCTACTGCTACTGCTACTGCTGCTGCTGGGAGGAGTCATATTAGACGCCTCCATCCGACTCGTCGAAGTGGGTTCACTGGAATATACCAACTCGTTGTGCTGAAAAAGCCGACGGGTTTCGGTCCCACCAGCAGTTGCAGGCTCATTGGCGTTTAACAAGTCACGGTCCTGGCTGCAATTGAAATTGTCTGGCTCTTTGACTCTTTTGCTTCTCACTGTAACCCACTGTTCATCCCACACCCAATTAGGCATTCTTTGGGACGATGCCATGCTGATTTCACTACTCAATTGGCCGATTCTCTCCAGAGGAGTCTCTAAAGAACTTTCATGGGTCGGATCCGGAGTTGTCTCTACCTCTCCCATTGAATCCCAAAAGCCTCGATCCAATACACTTGTTGGAGTATCTGTGTTAAAATTGTTGACTTGCTGCAAAGGAGATAAAGGGTCTTCAAGAAACGCATGCTTAAGAAGTTCGCAGGCTGACCACCTATCTACTGGGTCCCGCTTCAAGCACTTGTCCAAGAAATCCTTCGCTTGCTTCGACATGAAGATTGGAGCATCCGGGACGTCGCCCGAGAACCCAATTCGGTAAAGGGCGGAAACGGGGTCCGAAACATCGGGCCACGGGGCCCTTCCGGTAGCCATCTCGATCAGGGTGCATCCCAGAGCCCACACGTCTGCAGGGAACCCCTGTTCCTCTCCACGGGCCACCTCCGGCGCCATGAACACCGGCGTGCCGGCAATTGACGAACCGGCGCTGGACACGTCGTCCACCCGTCGAGCACAGCCCAAATCAGCGATCTTCAACCCGTCATTCGTGACTAAAAGATTGCGACCCTTGATGTCACAATGAACAATACCATTAGAGTGAAGATATTGAAGCCCCAATAGAATGCTGTGTGTGTAGACTTTGATCGTGGCCTCATCTAAGTGACCACCTCGGCTGCGAATTGCATCAACAAGCGTGCCATTGGGTGCATATTCCATGAAAACATTGTATAGAAGCCCACCATTTTCACAAGTAATATCACATCCTTTGTATGCTACAATTTGAGGACAATCTAATGTAGACAACGTCCTCTGTTCCCTTTGGAGGAATTCTGATTGTGCGAGCTCGGTCGACTTGACGGCAAGAACTTGACCGGACCCGTGAGCCATAGCGATGGAGACTGTGGCGGACGAGCCCCGGCCGATGGTCCTTCCCCTGGTCCAGGCCATTTAGAGGGCAGAGCTTGCTAGCTACCTAAGAAAGTTAAAGAGGTGCTGAAATGTTGGGGAAAGTTTGGTATGTTTGTCTGTGTTGTTTGGTGGGGGCTTAACGGGGCTTAATATATATACATACCCGCGAAGTCATATTATATAACTAAAGGTTTTTGCATGATTGGCTTAATGCAGGTACTTACTTTTGGGGCTCCACGTGGCAAAAGGAGAACAGATGAAAACAATAGCAGGCGGTTAGATAGCTTGGCTGTGAATTATACGATGAACATGGAATCTCGTGGGTCTTGTCTATGAGCATGGGATCATGGGATTCAATGGACGGATGGGATATGCCAATTTTTTCGGTTTTTAATTAGAGGGACACTTTGCATGCTTATTGTTTTTAAAGAGCTTGACTTTGTTTAAATACTAAACTAAAAGGCAAAACGCTTGGCAATAATCATGCATAAAGACAAAAGAACATAAACTAACCAATTTAATGAAGGATAAAACGACAAAGTTGTACCTATTTTTGTGTCCGTAGAAATTTTTTTGCTCCATTAGGTGGTGTCCACGTATGTCTCCCAATGACCCTGGATTCATTCTGTGGAAAAATGATAAAAATTTAGAAAGAGCAGTCCAGACACGTTTGGTATTTGGACCACATGATGCATGAAAGTTATAAGTTGTACGTTGGACTCAAATGCGTTTGAGCAAGCAACTGGATGAATTAATGTTATCTTATAATTGCTCTGTCAAGATTCAATGGCATGCTAACAAGTCTAGCTAGTTGAATTCTAGCTGAAGCAAAACTTTTTTGTTTGGACTTTAAATTAATTAAAACTATATATTATATATATCCAAATCAAATGATTGGTGAAATGTCCAGAAAGACTTGCACACTTAATCATGTGTGCATAATATATAATTCCTTAATTATATTTTGATGAAGAGGATGTGGCTCCTCTTACTATAGCTAGTAAAGAGAATTGGAAGGGCTGTTATTGGTAATTAATTTGGTGCTAATTGTGGTACTTCTCTCTCGTTATCATCGTTGGATATATATGGTTCTTATATTTTTTTTGTAACGGGTCTTTGTCTACCATGCTATTGTGTATTAGCTTTTAGATCGGCTTCTACTTCACAAAAATGATGTCATAAAGTAATGGAAAGACTACTCCAAATTAAAAATATTTACTTAATTAATTCCACTCTATGGACAGTTAATATCACCTTTTTAGCTGTTGGTGCTTTTGAATCTTTATTTTCATTGTATTGGTATGTAAGATTTGAGAAATTGGACAGTTAATTACATTCAACTTTAATTTTTTAGTTTGTCTTGGGTGATGTTCGTTTTGAGAAAAAATGTAGGATTTTAGAGAAGTTGTGAATTTTTATGTTGAATAGTGTTTTATTGGTGTTTGTGTAAAGTGGAGAGAGAAATGATTTGATGTAATTATTTAATAAAAAAGTATTGGAGTTATGTGAAAAAGTATAGAGAGAGAAAATTTATGTTGAATAAAAAATTAAAAAGTTGTTGAAGATTGTGTAAAATGTATTGGTTTTTGTGTTTGAATTCTGAATATGTTCGGTGGTAGAATTGTGAATATACTTAGAATCCTGAAAAATGGTGAAAACGAATATGCTCTTATTCAATCTAGAAAAAAAAAATGCATTTTACACTTCTCAACTATAGAATTCTTGACACTTTACACTTTGAATTATTATTTTTGTCATATTACACTCACGAACGACTAATTTTTAACATTTTGTACTCTCTATTAAAAAATTTAGACAATTTTTATGAAAATTGATTTTTTGGCCTTTGATTCTACTCTCGTAAAAATGTAACTGTCAATAAGATTAAGAGGATCAAATTTTCATTTAACACGCTAAAAATTTACTTTTTATCAAAAAAATTAATGGGTACTGTCAAAGTGTGAAATCAGTAGTTGATGGATATACATAAAAAATAATAATTTGTAGGATAAAGTATCAAAATTTTATAATTGGAGGGTTTAAAGTATGTTTATACTTCATTAATCGACTTTTTTTTTCTAGGATTTTATTTTTCTAGGCTACTTCAATCGACTTGTAGGTGAAGTTAAGTGAAGAAGCCAAGCAAAGTTAAAAAGGGCGAAAGAGGATAAAGCAGCCTTTGCGAAACGACCCCCAAAAAGTTAAAAGGACTTTTAAAATAATAATAATAATAAGTTAGAAGGACTTGATCTGTTGGAACCACAGCTTAATTTGGAATGTAGTTTATCAAGTGAAAGCCAAAACGCGCCCAACAACCAAAGCTCATGACATTTTCACACCAACGTCCCGTCCAACTCATTGAAGTTTTTATCTGATTTGTTAACTGCAGCAGTACTTTCTGAGCTCAGTTTGGACGGCTAATTGGAAGCTTTGCGTGGGTGCATATACCTAGCAATGAATCTATGATATACTGCCCCTCTCAAGCGACCTAATCATTGAAGCCTCTTCGTTCACGTAACATCTCTGATGTGTGAGCTTTCGGCAAAGTCTTTGGGACCCCACGTTTTGCTTCCTATACAATTGCACGAACAAACGTGAATCCGTGGCCCCTCTGGGGTCATTGCATGGGGGTTTCTATATACACGTATTAGATGCTAAAACCCTGAGAACAGTACTTCAGCACGCTGCCTAGTTTGAAATGATTTTCTCAGGAACAGAAAGGGATCTATTGAGTTTCAAACTCTTTTCTTTCACTCGCTCTCTCTCTCTTTTCTTGAGGAGCTGCGCGCATTCACCTAGCCACTTTGTAGTTGTCAGCGTGGGTTGACAAAACACTTCAAAACATGCCCTTCTGTGTCATACAAATAAAGATGCATGACGCTGATGCATGTTTCAGGATGAATTTTCTAGAGATTAAAAGAGACGGGCAAAGAATTTTACAAAGAGAAACTCTTGGGTTCAACTCATGCGCACGCTTGAAACAAGACAAAAAAAAAAATTGGCAGAAACTGACGTATGTCAAAGTCAAAACCGCTGGTCACGAGGCTAATAGTTAAGCTCCTTGAATAATTAAGACAACAAACTAAGCCTGTATGCTTTTTAATTAGATAGTGTAAGATTCTTCGGTTGTGTTTTAATGTTAAAATTTTAGGAATGTTATAATTTTAACGTATTGAATTTGATGAAAAATTGAATATAGATGATTTTTAATATTTATTATAAAAAAAATGTGATAGAAAGAGAGAAATTATATTATAATTTTTATTGTGTTAAAAATTTTAAAAAGTGTAAAATTTTACCAACAAACGTATCCTTAAACAAACCAAGCTCGCACACAAGTAAACTCGAATACTTGAACTACCCGACATCCCAAAGGTTTCGAGAGGTTCGAATTTCTTTAGGAAAACATACCCGGCCGTTTACGTACAGTGGAGGGCCAAGTATGCCCTTCCCTGCGTGGGAACGATACGAAAGGCTCCCCGCAAAGAAAGCGGTCCAAGGAAATTAGCTGCCACGAACGACAGGCGTGCATATGTACGTTGGATTCTCTCCAAGCTTTGAGAAAACTCGTTAAATATTGCTCATAGCATCTTTGAAGCACGCACCGATCTGTAGAGGGGATATCAAGCCCGATACGTGTTTGTTGTTTCTGCTCTTTCTTTCTAACATATTGATATTATTAGATTAACTCCGACAAACATGTTCAACGCACGTAAAACATGCATGCCTTCTGGCTTCTATTTCCTACAAATAAATAAGCATGATCCCGAAACATATCTCGGGGCAAGTTTTGATCTGGGGCACAAAGGAATCGTACGATAGACAACAATTGAGAGAACAGTGTTAAGTTATCCTTGTTCGTTGAAGGAAAAAGTGAAGCACAATTCTCTAGATGTGTTGAGGTGGTTTTACAGTAATTAATGTTTTAACTCCGATCCAAATATATAATCTTTTTTATTATTAAAAATGTTTTGCCATTCCTGGTGTAAATTAATTTTATGAAGAAAAACTAATTAAGAAAGAGCAAACAAAAGCTGAAAATGACGCAATCTGAAGAAACAGATTAAGAAAACGTAGTAAAATCACCGAAACAAATATAATTAATTAATATTCCACATTAATTAAAAAAAATCCGATCTTTGCCGAATCTCCCTATAGACCTTCAGCCAATGAAACCCAAAGTTTTGAAATCTCTAAGACAGTACTGCCGGTGTTCTCTGATTCACGGGCCAAATTTGTCTTTAGTAGACATAATTTGGACAGTGGATGGGACCTAACCAACATTCAGAAAAAAAGTTACCTTAAAATTCTTTTTAAAAAAAAAAAAAAAAAAGTCTCACAGATCTTGTCCTCAGGAGCAACTACCAGCCCAGGTACGCCCTTCCCAGCGTCACAACAAGAGCCCCGGAAAGACAGCAGTGCAAAACAAATACAGCAGCCATACCACAGGCGTGCACGTATAGATGATAGGATTTCCACAAGCGAGGAGGAAATCAGTCAAGTAGCGCACAATACTCTCTCTAAAGGATAGGCATCCCTCTTAAAAGTATGGTTAGTTTTTTAGGCCCAGCGAGGAGCGAGGCATGCCCCCCCGCTTAAAACAAATCTGTGGAGGGGAGGGTTTATCGAACGTGATACGTGCTTTTTTTCTTTTTCAGCAACCGCAAAGTAATTCCAACAAATGTTTTGAGGAAAACGCCAACTTACAGCTAATTAAGCTTTACTTTTGAACTTCACTGGAGGAAAAGGACAAAAACTTCCACGACCAACCTACCTCGTGCTTCATGAATCTTGGAGCATTAGGTATACCCAAAGTCAGGCAGACCAACGAAAGATGCCGACTTCATGGGTAAAGATGCTGACTTAGTGGCAGAGCTTTCTCCCGTGAATTTTAGATTCTATTAACCACAACACAACGTTCACTCCAGTCTAACACGACGATGTTCAAGGAACCTTATATAAGTTTCTGCAGTTTCATCTTTTCTTCTTTCAATGAGAGGAAACAGACAAACAACAATAGACATAATAGACGTAGGGAGATAAGGAACCGGAATTTAATAGAGCATATACTGCAGGAGGACTAGCTATTTGAGAGCACTTAGAAAAGTCCCAATCACCAAATTAACAGCAGGAATTCCTTTTGGCCTTTCCATAAAAGACAATATTCACAAGCACCTTGCCATTGCAGTATTCCACCATTCCACTTTGTCAACTTTATGTAAGGTACTGTAATGGAACAGTAATAGATAAAGAAAACGGCCTAGGGTAGATTTCTTTTACGCAGCCTCAGCAAATCCAACTCTCATGTTGCCTGAATCAAATACGGTATGGTAGCGACCCATGAAGACATCACCCAAGATCCTGCATTCCACACACGCCCTTTTATGGTGAGAATCATCCCATCGGAGCATCACCATGAACAGATTATGTAGGATGGAAACCGCTACCAAGAGTTAAAGAAACGGAAAATAAACACAATATAAACTACCAGAGAGGTCCATGAGGAGGAGGAACATCCAAAGCTATAAAGCCGCTGATGCACTGAGCTGCAGAACCCTTGCCCACCTTGAGTATGTACTGATATGACAGCATTCACAGAAGTTTATATCAGTTCGGTATGAAATTTGTCCGACTGTTTTATATCCACACACACACAAGTATGATGGTATATCCCTCAATCTATGCAGAATTTCTTTCCCTAATATGCCTGGTATCAGTTGGGGACCTCCCACAGACAAATGACTACAGAGTAAAGTAACCATGCACATAAACAGAAACAGGACCGTGATTCAAGTAAGAGGCAAACACCGCAGAAGCCATTAGTTTATCCAGACTCTTTAACTCCTCAACATACTAAGCAAACCTTGCTGACGTACTCTCATTCTAAAGCAAGCAAAAGCCGCCAATCTAATTGTTAGCTTAACAACACCACTTGAAGATGGACTAACGCGTCTCAAAAGCCATTAATAAGTCATCTTACTAGATTGTTCCATCAATACCTAAATGGCATCACATTGGGATTTCCTTATGATAGATATGTCGCTGAAAACTAGTTACTGAAATCCTGTGAGTCTTTTCACACAAACAACTCTTTCGGGACAATGTGATGAGGCAATAGGAACAAAAGCTTCAGAGGTAGAAGAAAATCAATTGTTGCTGGACACAATATCCAGGTCAAGGGGGAAAACTAAGAAGTGTATTATTGAAGATCTTTCAAACTGATGAATCAGTGGACCACAGTACCTGATCTCCATGATTATAAAACCGATTCAAAATCCCACGAAATTCAAACTTTTTGACAAGAAAAAAGAAGTTCAGGATAGTTTGTGGTGACATCTTACATCCTCTGGAGTGAGCTCAAAAATCTTTCCGCTGATTGTGAAGGCAACACTAGGCATGGAAGAAATTTTTCCACAGTCCACAGCAGATTGTCCCAATGGACTTGGCACTTGATCACAAAGCTGAGCAAGTAGCAGAAGGTCGAGTCAGTATAAGCAGCAATCACCAAAAGATATACTAAATGCAGCACCATACGCACATTTCACCTCATTGATATAGTTCAATATGCGATCTTGAGTCTGATTCTGCTTTAGCTGGTTTTGCACCCACACAACTGTCATCTCACAAGCAGGGCACATAGCATCACGAATTCCACCGGAAGCTTTGCTGCTGCTCTCATCCACCACACTTTCGATGCCCATACTGTAGAAAGGCATTCACAGACTGATAAGTCCATCATTTAATAGTCAAGAACAGGTAAATATTTCATGCAGACAACGTTCAAACTTGCATCGTATCATTTAACAATCAAGTCCAAGTAAGTATATCAAATGTGCATCATGATAGTTTTACCCCAGCCAAAATGAGAACACCCGTAATAGTTATAATTCATCGCAAAAATAATGATAAAAAACAAGGACTATGTTATGTGAACAGAAAATCTTTTGAGCTTGACATGGCAGCATGGGTACCATATAAGGTGCAGTGTAGTCAGGCAGCAGATAATAGAATGACAATAATAGGCTGAATAACCACAAGGCATCATAGAGGATGACAAAAAGCTGTAGGGCTACAAAACTGTTTGTGCTTAACCTAACACCATGAGAACCATCAAAGGTGCACAATCCAATCTGGGAGCAGATCTTCTTTGGGCTTGCCTGGTTGATATCAATATGAAAAATACAAGTCAGTTAATAATGGAATTAACTGGAACGTTCTGTAACAGGGTATGTACATTTATATGCTGAGAACCTGTACCATTTCCCCCACAGTACGAGAACAGATGAAATAATTTTAGCTGATAACAAAAGTTACCTCGGCCATAAGCATATCGACAATGGTTTCTCCATACTGCTCAACAACTGCCTTGCATTGCTGACTGACAACTCCATTGGCTCCAATTGCATGATTTATCAAAGTAATCAGAGTCTGCCAAAAAGCACCTTAGTTTCAAGGATAAGAATGCAGACCAATGCAAACACAGCCTATTTAAAGATGTTTCATCAGTAGTAGAAGAGGAAAGGTGCCATGGTCACAAACCTGCAAACTTTTAAGACAGCGAAGTGAACAATAGAATTAAATGTAAACTCGGCCATAAAAAATAAAAGGACTGGAGATGAAATACAGAAGAAGGGTTTCATAAAACTGATTGTGACATAAAAGCCACAAAGCATATCAGAAGCACAATGATCGGTCATTAATAAAGGTTCACTTTTGTGGCTGCTACCGTAGAAGAGAGGAGGAGAGGAGGGGGAGGGGGGCACGAAAGAATACATAGGCAAGAACGTATCTGTGAAAAGTCCTACTTGTTTCTAACTTTTTTCTTCTATTTTCCGTCATCTTGAATGAAATAAATATAGTCATCCCGCATCATTACTACCATTATTTCAATTAACCCCAACCAAGTAAGATAAGGAAGATATTACAGTATCATTAGACACACCGTTGGACCTGCCAGCAGGGAAGTTCCAGAATCTGCAATAGCTGAACAACCACCAGCACAATAACCTGCATACCAGTATAGAAAAGTTAAAACCCACAGAGTCAGATGACCAAAATCACGAGTTATTAATGTCTTCCTTTGACTTCTGAATTGTAAGAGGAACTATGAAAGTACATACCAGTGGCATTATCACCAATAAGAACATCACCCATATCAAACTATCAAAAAGAAATATATCAACGATCAAAAGATGAAGATAACTAGAAAAAAAAAGAAAGGTAAACATCAAGCAACCACATAAAAAGATAAGTTTTTAGACAACCCACCTGCCAATAACCTTTCTGTGTGACAGGAACATAAGTGTGCCTGCCCTTGTAATGTTTTGGATCAACCCCACCAAAGACAATTTCACCCCCTTCTTCTTCCTGTGCATTACGGTTGAGCCAGAATGAAAATACTGGTTCTTGAACAAGACCTTGTTTAACCATGTCGTACCTGTGAACAAGGAAGTGCCTCGTTGAACACACCTTATTAAGAACAATTTTTAGGAAATGGCCAATCAAATTAAAGAAGAAGACGCATACCACACAGGAACTGCATTTCCAACTGAAATCTCTTGAAATCCAAGTCCTAAAATACCATCAAACTTTGACACCAAAAATGTGATACCAGAGAGTGTAGAAGCCTCAATAAATGCCTGAAGGGTCAACATTACTTATTTCAGCCCAATCAAACTACTGCTACATCAACTCATATACAGGAAAAGATACTCAAGGTACCTGATTCTTTACAACTCGGTCACCAACTTTGACATTGTCGAAGCTAAAGAAACCAGAAATGGCTCCAGTACCATAATGGATAGAAGCCGATGTCCCTGCACAATTAATGGTACCAAAAAGTATATCAAACAATGTAGCCTTTTGAAAAAGGAAATGATTGAACCATTCAGATGGCAATTGTCACGATGCAGCCCCTGCAAACAAGTATAATGAAGTAGACATTGTACCAGAGAGCCACAGAAATACTGATATGCATGTTTTAAGGTTAAGTTAATGATAATCTGACTTTGCCCCATTCCCCACCCTTTCCTGGGCCAAAGCCTGAGTACCTATGCAATGTATGATGGTAGCAGGAATGGTATCTCCTCATTTAGTGGCAAGCTTATTTTCTCTTATATATGAAAACTTCATGCCACTCCCACATAGACTATTGTAAAAATAAAAAATAAAAGTCGTGGAAGTCATAGAATTAAGGGTTAAATATACTTCGCACCTTTCAACTATAAGGATCTCGACAATTAACAACACATCTATTATTTTTGTCACATTGCACCTATCAATTATTGATTTCAGACACTTTGCACCCTCCATTAAAATTTCGGTTAATCTGAATGGAAAATAATATTTTAGTGCAAATGACAATTTTGTTCCCATAATTTTTACCATTTTATGAGGATAAAATAGTAAATTTTTAAGCCAAAAAATAAATTTCCGCAAAATTTTAATAGATGGTGCGAAGTGTTTGATTTGTGTCTGAAATCAATAGTTGGTGGATAAAATGTGACAAAAATAATAAATAGGGTACAAAGTGTCAACCCATAGTTGTATTTATCCGTTGAATTAATAACCAGAAATGATCTTAGGCTAAGGCAGGGGGACAACTAACCATTCTTCTTGTAAGTACTCGATTCGGTGGACTTGTACTTAGTATGGAAGTAACATCCCACCTGCGACCAAACGCAAAAATAAAAATATTTTCCTCAAATCAGAAAAATTTCTATACAGCCAAGACCTTCCATTTGACAATCATTCACCACAGACCCAAAAAAGAGACTAACCGACAAATAGCACTTAGACGATGGCACCCACAGATTAGCACTGCCAGTGTCAAAGATTACAGTGAACTTTTGAGGTGGAGTACCGATCCCAATCTCACCAAAGTACTGAGCATCCAAGTAGTTCTTTAAGATAACAATGTCCGGGCCCTCAGAGTCACCGAGTTCATTGCGGAAATGATACTTCCTTGTAGAAGCTGTTAAAGCCTCCTTGGACTTGAGCTGTGCAGCAAGCCGGTCGTTTTTGTCCAATTTCACCTTTTTCAATCCAATCCTAAATAATCCATTGTTGGAAGCAGATGTGACCAGAGAGAACAACAGAGTCGAAAGGAATAGTGACAACACGACTGCTTTCAAGTTGGTTCCCATGTTCACCTATTTGTCCACATCGACAAAAATTCAAGTTTAGAATACGCCTTAAGAGCCAAATGAGAGGATATATAGACGTACGGGTTAAAAGTATAGCATATTAAGAATGCGAAAGAAAGTGCAAAAGAAAGAGGAAATATATAAAATGAGTTTGGTTGCCGAGAAAATGTAGTAGACACAGACAACTACTGTTAGAGATCAGTTGCATATTGAAGCTTCATATGCTAACATTTTGATATTTGGAACCAGAGTAGAAAGGAGAAAACAAACTAATTTATCAACTACATTTCTATTCTTCCAACGATTTATTGAGCAATAAAGCATACGGAAATCGAGAGAAATCAAGCCCGACTCTTCACCCCCAAACAAAAAAAGCATAATTTACGCACAAATACTCCCAACAGCATTATGAAAGCTTCCATCAAGCATAGTCAGAAACTTAAACCGTCACTTTTATCAAAGAACACCGATCACCAATTAAAACAAAAAAAGAACTTCACGAAAAAAATATTTCATCTCTTCGTCACAAACAATATAATCTATCAGAGGATCAAAAACTAAAGCAGTAATAAAGTACTGACATAAAGAGTGTGGAGAAAACAAAGATATTGTTAAAATGGGAGAGATTTACTCACCGAATAGCAGAGGCAAAGGAGAGGAAAGCCGAAGGAAAAGAGAAACGAAGACTGAATTTAAATTCCGAGAGACAGACAGAAAAACCACCTGTGTGTTGGATACACTGGGGCCCAGCGAAGCTATACGCTTCTTTAGAAAGCGCCAAAGCGGAGTCTGAGCCTCTGCGGCGTGTTCGAGAACGAGGCCATAGCGTGAACGCTTGATCCCAACCGTTGGAGATTCTGATCCAGATGGCCTTATCTTAAAACCGTCTATTCTTTTCGGATGCATGATGTTTCTCGTTTCTCAAAGTGAAACAAGAAGAGCATGGTGGTTCGTATTCCGATGCTGTCCGCTGTACTGTTAGCTGCTCTTGCGGGCTAAATGCGTTGATCGTGTGGAATGCAAAGGACGGTGATCGAGATGAGCGAGTATTTTCTAGTGAGATAAGGACGGGGAGTTGGGCGGGAAAAACGACGCCGGAGATAGAGTGCAGACGTCGTAACGGAAACCTCACGTGGCAACTAAGCATGCAAATTTAAGTTACCTTAGCACGCGACACCTACTTACCTTTGTCTCGTTGGCGAAGAATTTTGAATTTGTGAGGATCTGTGTCGGTTGAGATTGTCTAAGGTGCTTTTATTTGTACACAAAGTAACGCGTGTGTGGGTTCATGACTAACCTTGGTTAACGATGACGTACAAATAAATCTTCGTTTTTTTTTTTTAATCCCAATGTATTATTTGTCACTAATCTTGTGGTCATGTGATCAAACTATATGGTGGTGTTGCATACAAATGCCAAATTTTTGGTACCAGGGAGTTATGTTAAAAAGTTAGAAAGAAATAATTCAAGTAAAAGTTTTATATTTATTTTAATATAAATAAATAATTTTTTGAGAGAGATTATTTTATAATAATAATTATTTTTTACCAAAATTTTTGTATGATATGTAAACACCGCAATACATCAGTTGCTATTCATTGGGATTTTGATTTGAGTATAATAATGGTATCTAGGTGGTAGAGAATTTTTTTATTTTTTGAGAAAATATTAGTTTATACTGTTAAACTATAAGGTCAATATCTCTAAGGGAGTTTAAACTCTCAAATTTGTCACATTGACTCTTCAAACTACTAAATTAAATCAATGTGGTATTTCGATTAGATCCTACTATTAAGACATGAAATATGTGAGTCACTTTACAAGATTTGCATTATCAAATTATGTGAGAGAGATTATATTTATGAATTTTGATAGTTAAAAGACTAAGATGATGCAAACTTGATAATTTGGACCCTCTAAGTGACATCAACATTATGGTCAGTGACGGAATCGGGATTGAAATCTATGGGTGTCGAACTTGAAATGCGAAATGATAAGAAAAAAAATTCTTTCGTAATAAAAAAAGTTGTCTTAGAGTTACAATGTCGGAAATGAATGACTAAAAGCATTAAAAATATTAGAATACATGTACCGCACTAATCTAAGCAAATTAGATCATTCTACAAGGGTAATGATATTCCACAATCTGGCAATATTTTGAAATTAAAGATAGGCAAATGCATTGTACCATATAACCTGTACAACAATCAAAATATTTTATGGCTCTTAAAATAAAAAAGTAACACATATCTATAAATCTCAGTAAGGAAGCATGAATTTGGTTCTGCCACTAAAATGGATTTGCAATAGAAATTCCAACTTTAAAAAATAATCTATGTAAGGCTATGAGCCATTGAGACTAAAATCCTTCACACGAAAACTAATTATGGGTCATACATGCTAGACAGAAGTTTAAGGCTTTAATTGACACCAAAAAAGGATTGTCAAAGAGTAGTTCAAATGCTTGAATTCAACATATGTCAAAGACAACAGTAAAATCTGTAGAAGAGAAATTGCAACTAGATTATACATTGGATATGCTTGAATCTATATAAGGCTATGTAAGGCTATGCTTGAATTCAACATATATTAATTCGATAGGGAAGTTGCAACTAGATTATTTATGACATTGATCTTGAAAACAAAATAAATTAGCATGGGAATTGAGTCCAGGCATTATGGATGCAAAATATGTAGAAGAGAAAAGAGTACTCTACAATGGTCATACAATGTTGCAACTCTAACAGTTCACCATGCAATTAATTAAGCATTCCTCTGGCCTCAGAATGTAACTTGTGGACTTCTTTCTTTACAATTCGTGCATACCAAAAGCAAATGTAAAGTACTCACATTATACATAAGCAAACAAGAAATGATCAACCAACTCAGCAACTCAAACATCAACTCAACAACTGACCAATTGATCACAAAATCTATGTCCAAAGATGAGCTAGCATAGACAATATGAACAAAAAAAAACAAAAGGCATTCTTAGTGTAATTAGCTTCAGGAATATCTGTATATCGACTCCTTGGTAGTCACTAGCTTATGCCTTTCCATAGATGGGATTTGAGTGGAGAGAATAATACAATACATGGTTATCACTCAGGACATATAGAGACTAAAACATTGTGGAGCTTATTAAGGTTTGGAGTCTATTACCACCTTTGGTGTGACCAAAAAATTGGGAAAAACAATTTGAACAGCAGCTAGACCATTTCACATGCATGAGGCTCTTTCTCCTATTTCGTTTTGTATTTAAGACGATCATTTTCATCCTTCTCCACACCACCTACTAGGCTATTGCTATTTAATTTGGTCATCTCAGTTTCAGGAAGATGAAAATCAACTGGTCAGCCCCTCGGAGCCCTCATGTCATCTACTTCATTGCAAATAAATTGAAATTACCTCATTGCCTAAAATCCTAAACTACTAAAACAAATTTGAGAATGAAAAGGGAACAGAAACTCACCGATGATCCAAATTATCCAATCCAAGAGACTATCAGCTATCTTCGACTGCTAGTGCTAGCAGAAACAGATCTTAGAATGAGAGAATCTAAAAGCAAAAACAACAAATTGGAAAATAAAAAGAAATCAAGACTAGTAGACTACGCTAATCGTTGAAGAGAGCCAGAGGCCCAAAGACGCACAACGGCACAAGGTGAGGGGGAGAGAGAGAGACCGGTTATACCTGGTGGCTGGTGTTGCGGTGGGGCAAACGGCCAACGGGCGGCAACAACGGCTGGGCAACGACAAAGAAATTAAAATTTGTGAGTCTGAGAGAGGAGAGAGATCGCGAAAGAGGGGCAGGTGGAGAGAGGTAGCGTTTTTTTAAGCAGAGGGTGAACTGCATATAAAAAAAAAATAAAAAGGCCCGGGGGTCGGGCCTCATTGGTATCGTGGCCCAAGCCCCCAAGATAAAACTCTACTTGGCCTGGGCCCAATGGGAATCGGGGCCCAGGCTAAGTAATGAAAAAATAAAAAAATAAAAATACTTATATGTAAAATTTTTTTTATAAGTTTAAATCATTTGCAAAAGTAAAGCCTAATCTTTGGTCTAGAAGATGGACTTGAGACTAGCTGGCGGTCAGGCTGATGCTGTCGTCATGGACTCGCCCAATGAATAATAACTAGAGTTAAAACTCAACATGCAGCAGTGATGGATGCTTATATGGCTAGGCTAGTTGCTTTTGTCCCCCCTATTGGAAATTTTTTTTAGAACTTATATACAGGATAGTCCAAGTAAAGGTTACTCCTCGAGTGCAAGAAAGATAATAGCTATTGAAAAGGCGAAGTGGACAAAAACACCTTCTTTCCATGGGCGTGCTTTTTCCTTGTTTTGTCAGCTAAAAAGTGCCGAAGACAAGTGGAAATCGAGTGTCCATTACAGGTGGGGGGTTTACCTGTTTTTTTTTTTTTGTATTACTGTACTCAAGTCATTTCGATGCATCTTAGATAGAATTTCCAAGGCCTTTTCTCGTCTTACATCTTAATGTATGTATTATTAACCCAACCAAAGCAAAATACGACCTCCTGCGTCGCAACCTCTGGCTCCATAGTCCCGTGGATTTGCCCAAATGTTCAAGTCGGCCATGAGGCCCATGACAAAATGGTAAAAACGCGGCTCATGGGAGGGTTGTAGTTCTACCATAGTCATGTTTGTTTTGAGTAAAAATATAAGATTTTAGAGAAGTTGTGAATATTTATGTTGAATAATGTTTTATAGGGATTGATTTGATGTAATTATTTAATAAAAAAGTATTGGAGTTATGTAAAAAAGTATAGAGAGAGAATTTATGTTGATTAAAAAATTAAAAAATTGTTGAAGATTGTGTAAAATGTATAGATATTTGTGTTTGTGTTTAAATTCTGAATATGTTCAGTGATAATTTTATAAATATGCTTAGAATCCTAAAAAAAGTACGAAAACGAACATATCCCAAAATTAAGTAACTCAGCCATTGGGCCAAACTCTCTTAGGGAAAGTTTGTTGTGCCTGTCTTTTTGTATTTTGGCAAGGGCTGGACCTTACTACTAGCATTAGCCTATGGGCCGGTAAAACCACCCGTGCTGATATGTAATTCTACAAGAAACAGGGGCTATTTATGTATACCACTTAGTGAAACGGCGCCGTTTCAGCCTCACCCTCAGCGTCTCAGCGTCCGAGACTCACTCTTCTTACCCTTCACGCACGCCCGTCGATTTCTCTCAACCCGCCGGCCGCCGCCCTCTCTGTCTCAATCTGCCAGTCTCCTCTGCCCCATTGAAGTCGATTTCTCTCCTCAGTCCTCTCCGGCTCTCCCTAGATTTCTCTCACTTGCCGCCAGTCGCTCTCGGCCTGCCGGTCTGGCCTTCAACTCGATTTCGACGTTTAATCTCCGAAATTTCGATTCTTTGAAGCGATTGAAGTGGTTTTGATTTAGCCTAATTTTTCTTTGCTGCCTCGGATCATTCAAAACTTCAAGGTATGGTCTTCTTAATCCTCTGAGTTGTTTTAGCCCTGATCTGTTTTTTTTCCTCCTGTTTATCGCTCTAAATTTGATCTAATATTCTTGAAAATGTGATCTGTTTTGGTTTGGGAATAATTCGGTTTTCGACGGTTTAACATGTTTGTGATCTGTTTTGGTTTGGGTTAAAAAAAGAAGAAGAGGATCTGTTTTGGTTTGGGAATAGTTCGATTTTGGATGGCTTAACATGTTTGACTGTTTGTGATCTGTTTTGGTTTGGGAATAATTCAGTTGATGGTTTTCTTTGATTTTGTTTTGGCTGAAGATGGTTTTCTGATTCAGTATCATGGGCTTCTGATTAATGTTTATCTGTTGATTCCCGCATATCTATTTTATACTTAATTTGTTTGTCATTCAGCTTACTTGTTGTTTCTTGTCTTTTAAGAGTGGTGATATGGACTGCCTTATAGTGGGTCATTATTTTCTTTTAAGGTTATATACAATTTTTACATATTTTAATAAATAATCTTTGAATTTCAAATTAATCATAACGTTCATTAAGTTTATAATATTTATCAAACAAGTTATTTCTTTAAATTTCTATGGGTAAAGTTAACAATTTACATTCCAATACAAGTGTCAACCAAAATTAAAATTAAGTTACTTATAATTTTTTAAAGTTTTCTTTTCATAATTTCTTTCCTAATTTTTTCTTTTAAAATAAAACAAGGTTAATTATTTTAATTATTTTTTAAAAAACATAAAATTAAGTAGAAAATTTTAAAAAATTATAAGTGACATGGTTTTAGTTTTTGGGTGACACGTGTCATGTTATGATTGAAGCTGACGTGTAAATCATTAATTCTGAAAATGAAAATTTAAGAGAGGGATTTCTTTGACGAAAATTATAAACTCAGAGACCTCTATGATCAATTTAAAAATCAAAGGACTATTTGTTAGAAGAGTTCAAAATATAGAGATGAAATGGGTACTTAACCCTTTTCTTTTAAAGAAACTTGTAATGGATAATCTTTCAATAAGAGAAACTTACGGGGGAGGATAGGTAAATATTCATTAAAAGATTCCTGAGTTAATTTTAATTTTATTGTATATTTTAAACAGTGTAATGCAAATTAAAAAAAGGAAAGAAAAAGATTATTTTGCACTCGCTAACTATGGTGGCGGTTAGGGTTGTGGAGTAGTGTCCCCGTTTAAAAGCTGCAGCTGGAACATAAATATATTTTGTTTTACTGATTTTTTTTATTGAAATATTAAAGTGTCTAAAATTAATAATTGATGAATAAAAACATTAATTTAGATTATAAGTGTCAAATTTTCATAAGGTTGAAAATATATTTATTCTTAAAGATAATAATGTTTTTCCCATTAACCTCATTATGGATTAGCCCCAAAATTTCGCGCCTCTCTTGGAGCTTTAAAAAAAATGAAATCCATAGGAGAAGACTTAAAAGGGAAAAAAAAACTAAGGAAGAAGTAAGAGGAAAGGAGGACCTGTGGTCCAGTGGAATTCCGGTACCCACTTTGGGATCTCAAAACCAACCTCTCTCTCCCTTGAACTTTAGCTGCTCCTTTACATGCCTTTTGTCAAATCATCACTGTCCTTCCAGACTGTGAATCTACCAGTTATCTCAAAAGTTTAAGCTGATAGGAAGATGAAGATTTTATTATTTGAATTAAAATCTCTAACTGTCTCTCTCAAAATATCTCATATTTGTACTGACTCATATCTCTGATAGTTAGGAGGTTCTCTTTTTGGAGACAACCTCTGGCTTCTGTACAAGCTCTAGGCTGGTTCAGTTGGTATCTTTGTGGAGACTACTCTCCTTCTAGTCTCATTTTTTTTGTCCTCTCGAGTCCTCTGTAATACGAAATTCTATTACTTTCAGTTGTTGATGCACTTTGGGATTTTGTTTCTTCTTTATTGATGTGCGCTTGGAAATTATTGTACTTTTGTCTGCAACCAAACCCAGGGAACCAGCTTGTCTCTTTGAAATCAAAAAAGTTTGTGTGTGATCCATTCGCTAATGAGTAGGATCATATATTTGAGGTATGTAGTCTAAAATTGTGTAAACATCAATAGTATGTTTGGTTGCATTTTCTTTGACTTGGAAAAATGAACCAAACTAGGGTTGAAAATTTGTTTTGGCTCTGGTACTTGCATTTACAGGGCCACTTGTAGTTTAGATCCATTCTTGTCCGACACTCGGCCATCTTTAGAATGTATGTTCATTAATTCGTATCATATAGAAGAGCCCTCCTCTATTCATTTTCTTCTTGACAGTCAACTTTAAGATGTCAGAAATTGGATTTTTATAGGTGCCCATCACATATAATCCTCTTGACAATGGATACATTATATCCTCCCCAGTTTAAATTCTGTGTTCCTTATCTTTATAGTTTAGTCTCTGTTTGTTGTTTACTTTGATGCCAATCCTGTACAATGTTGTGGACGTGATTACTTTCACACCTGTACAGGTGTTTTTTCATCTCATATTGAACCCAACAGAGTGAAACATTCCTTCTCAGAGATGTGTTTTTCTTCTGTAAGCCTTCTGCTATTGCAAGAACACTGTCTGTGAGAGCAGGCTTTATGCTACATACTATGATATCACTCCTGCTAACAATTTGACCCTGAGGAGTTAGGTTTGCAATTGAGGAATTAGATTGTAATGGATAACGGTGTTGTTGAAAGCCCATCTCTAACTCGACACAAATGGAGAAAGGTGGCGTATGGAGGGATGCAACCTGGGTTTGATGACAATCACACAGATGAGTCTTTCCTTGAAGATATGGTCATGAATGCCAATGTTGTAAAAAGGGTCGTGCTAAAAGTAATGCAAGATGCAGTTTCGATCTCTGAGTATCTGTGCATCGTTCGGCTTGGTTTGGACCTACACATTCAGATCAAGTCTCAATGAAACTAACCTCTTGTATCTTGATGTGGGCCTTATTTGATCAAGTTTTCTAGTTCTCCTTTTAACCGAAGAAATGCTTTCGCTCAATCTTCTTTTGCATTATTTACTTAACATTTCATTTTTTACATCTGGGTTATATGTTCTGGCTCCTATCTACCAAACTCTGACAAGATCCATTAGCTCAGACTCCATTTGGGCAGTGACTTTATCACTTCTCATTCTACATCTTTTCCTTCATGACTACTCTGGATCAACTGTTAGAGCACCTGGGGATCTGAAGAATCCAACCATGACCAGTTGCATCTCTTTAAATGCCTCCATAGTGGCCTCGGTTTTCATTGCTTCGTGCCTTCCATCAAGATTACATGTTTTTGCAATCTTGCTGTTTTCCTTGCAAGTCTTCCTTTTTGCTCCATTAGTCACTTACTGTATCAAGAAACCGTTTGCACCTATGCTTTTCTTTCAGTTTGATGGCTATGACCTTGGCTTTCGTTTATACATTGCATCAGTCGTTTTTTTTCCCTGCTGTTAGGACTACTGGTTTTTGTTACGGTGGTGTCCTTATTGACCTATTCAACTTCAAGAATACAAGTTTGAGATCAATGGCCCTTGGGATGAGGCTAAGCTTTGTTTTGCTGTAACAGATTGAGATAATTAGTGTCTGATGGTACTTCTGGAGAGTTAGTTGGAAAGAAATTCGACTGTTTGATTTTCCCTTGTTTGTTCTTTCTATTTAAAGATTTACCATCAAGTTTCGTCAGACTTGTATATCCATATCTACATCCCCCATCCAGTGGTTCGGCCATATGGCCCAACTGAGCCCTCGTTAGCAACACCGGGCAACAGATCTCTCCCTATCGTGACAGGGAGAGAGGGTTTTGCAGTTTTGACTCAATTGAACATGCTCACTTCCATTTTTTGGGTTTAAGGGAGCTGAACAGGTGCTTTCTGAGTCCACCTTCCATAACCGAAAGGAATACAGTAAGAAGAAAAATCAAGGTTTGAATTTTTCGATTACCAATAAAAGTTGGGTTCTATTTCTTCGGATCATACCTCATTTGTCAAGTGCTAAGTGAGATGGGCATACTAACTTTTTGATAATTTGTTTCTAAAACTGGAAATGTTAATCCTAAGACTCCCAACAATTTATGGACTGAATAGCCCCTAATGGACATTTGTAGCAATTCAAGTAAACACAATTATCTGTTCTTTGAGCCATACGAGCATAGAGACAAAAATACAAGCATGTCTTGTTCATTAGATATCCTTTCCTAACACATTAGCGCTTCTTATTTTTTTTCTTTCTAGGTTGTTGGCGACAATGGCAAGAGTGGTGACAAAGTTTTTCATTGCGTCTATGTTAATGTGGGTTGCTCCTGTTGCAATATTGTGTGGTTTTAACCATAATTTGCTTCCTGGTAAGATTCTTTTGTTTCAATCTTTTAATCGTGCATCTTAGATTTTTATCATAAGCTAAATATGACAATGTTTTATCGGTTGTTGTTGTCTGTTATTGCTCACATATATCAATGTTTAAAAATCTGTTGGGAATATTATTTGAGCTTTCCCTCTCAATTCATGCTGGTCACTGGTTGACTCTTTCACTGTTTTCCCTTAGATTCAGCAGTGCTAGATGGATAATCTTCTCTAATATGGTGGGAACATTGATGTTTTAGTTACTGTCTTGCCCCCTTCTCCCTCCCTCTCCCTCTTCAAATGGTAGCGAACCTATCTTAGGTTGAGCAATAGTTTCTCAGGGGTAAGGGCATTGCATCTCATAAATGAAAATTAAATTTAAGGAGGACTACTTATCAAAAAAAAAAAAAAAATAAGGAGGACTAAGAGTCCTATGTAACAAAAACCTAGAATGCCCAAATTTGCAAGTGCACTACTACCCCTGTCGGCTTGCTAACATATGTAACCAGAAAACATAAGTAAGCTGAACAAACAAATACTTTTAATATGCCTTGGGAATGTAGGCAAGTTATTGTGGGACATCAACTTCGAATAGATTGAAGAAAAGCTTTGGTAGCTTTTTAAGGCTGTCCCGAGTCTGTTTAAGGCAATCTTTAAACCTGTTCTTGTGACCAATGAGAACATTGCTAGCTGGAATGTTTCGAGGCAAAGGTAGCTGTTCTTCAAAACAGACCTTTGAGAGTTAGGTTGGATGAAATTCTTCTGTTCTGAAAGCTAAAGGGTAGTTTTTTGTTAATTTTATATGCTGTCTGGTTTAAGATGATCAGATACTGTACTGAGTTATGGGAGGGGTCCATGCAATTCCTTTTTGGTGCTTCTTCTGTAGGCTTTGCACCCAGATGAGCTCAATTAGTATTTACACATCTTGAACAGGTTCGACCCAGTTGGCTCCCTATTCTCTGACATTGGTGAGTGGCTTCCTCGCTGTCATCTCAGTCAATTTGGTTATTGGCTTCTATATATATATGGCTATGAAAGAACCTTCAGATAAACATAAGCCAGATCCGGCATTCGTGGCTGAAGCCAAAGCCAGTGTTAGTCAGTCTACAAGTCACGCCGAGTATCCTACTCAGTCCAGAAAGAAAGAAGAGTAAGTTTAAGCATTGAGACTTCTCGTCTACCAAAAAGAAGCCGAAATATTGAGAGAACCTTTTGGCTGGACAATTGTTACTATTCCACATGATAAAATTGTTCTCACGCTCAGTGTCTGACTATTGATCTTTCGTTACGCCCGAGTTTTGATGCGAGTCTTTAGGTTAGCCTATTGGCAAATGGCAAGGACAGTTCAAGCATGGGCCGCTAAACTAGACCTGGATCTGGGTATTGAAATAGGACATCCCCTTCCGCCGTAAGACTTTTTGGTCCTGACCAGATTCGACCGAGCTGTCATGTCTAGCCAAATATTGTTTGTTTTTTTTTCTTATGTCCGGCCAACAATGTATTACAATTAAGAATGAGGTTTTTGTGCCTTATTATTATTATTATTTAGATGCCATGTTGATGAAGTGTGTGTTCGGTTAAGGTGTTTTGTGAGTATTTTTTGTATTTTGAGAATTTTTATGTGATATTAATTTTATTGGTATGCGTGTTGTAGTTATATTTATGTGGTGTGAAAAATGATGTTTGGTTGTAGAATTCTGAGGATTCTTTGTAAACGAACAGGCTCGAAGTCTCACATTGCTGAAGAGAGTAAAACGTATGAAAGGTTTATTAAGTTCTTAAACTAAACTAATTGTTTTTTCCTTGGCCTTAAACTAAACTAATTAACAGTTAAGAGTATGCACTATACTTTGAGATAGACTTGAGATTTTATCTGAACCACCTCACATATTCTTCTATTTCTTTTAAATTAATTCCATGGAAAAAAGAAAAAAGAAATCCAAAGCCAAAACATTTCAACTTGAAATGATAATTTTATTCTCACAAAAATGTCAAACTAAAAAAAGATAAAATCGTTATTTTTAACACCAAAATATCATTTTTTTTGTTAACTAAAAATTTTAATGAATGGTGCAAATCTAATCAATAGTGGGTACAATATAATAAAAACAATAGTTTATATTGTAGTGTAGTTATTTTCATCATTAAATAATGATGATAAGCTGCTTTTTGTACGTATGGATTGATTAGAATCTACCCATGTTATGGCCTACTGAATATTTTCATTGGGGAGAGAGAGAGAGAGAGTTGAATTCATTGGACAGCTTTGTATCTATACAAGGCTCATATCTTATGCAATTATTTTCCCCACGTTCCCCTTAAATAATTGACAATTAGCGGCCATGATCAAAACCTGCGTGTAAATTTATTTCTCACTCCAAATAGGGCGGTTTGCTTTTTGTCGTATCTGTTTGAGCCTTACTTTCAACAACTTACTTCAGCTTCGAATCGAATTTTTCGATTCAAGCCGCTTCAAAAATACCCAAAAAAATTTGGATCTCTCAAAAATAGTTCTCATCATGATCAATTGTTAGTATTGACAATTTTAAAAAACCAAAATAAAATGCTCCAAAGACCCACAAACGTGTCCTAAGCTATTTTTAACTCTCGGAAAAACCGCAGGCATCTCCCTGCATATTCCCATGCAAGGACCCCGAAATTTCCATCATAGATCAGGAATTTCTACACGGAAGAGAACTGGGAAGAAAGAAAAAGAAAATGTGAACAGTCTTCCTGTTCACATGCAAGCACGTGGTATCAGAAAAAAAACTGCCCGTCTTGCCACCCGCAGGCGCGCTGGGGGGGGGGGTGTAGATTTGAAAGAGTAGAAGATCCTTGTACGGTGGATGGGGTACGGTGTGCGACTCACAAAGTTCCACGCTCTCGATTTTAAAATTGTCATTTGATTAGATGGGATTGGATGGCATAACGTGATGTCAATCAGAAGGCGCACGTAAAGTCAAAAACGTATCCCAGTTGTCCAATTGAAAAATAGCACCACACCTCCCACAGTAATCCCACGAAACTCCTACCAGACCTTTCTTTTATACCCATTTATTTCTTCTTTAGTTGTATGAAGTTGACCTGAACAACTGCTATTCGTCCATCGAGATAGCGTAGTTGCCTGGAAGTCTCTCTTTGGTCTAAGGTTTCAGGTTTGATCAATGCTCATCGTTTACGTGTCCAACAGTGACCGCCGGGTTTCTTGACTGGAAAAATCGCGAATATACCACAGAAAGATGATTATTCTTTCTTTCTTTTTGATCTGTTTGAGTTGTCTTTCTTGTCGTCGAGATTGCTTCAGAGATATGAACGGAGGTAAACAAAAAAAGATATAGAAAGTCCAAAGATGTATAACCAAAGAAGACGTATTTTTCTTTTCTTTTCTTTTCTTTGCTGTTATGTACTGATCAGAAGTTGGAAGTCAAATTATTCAAAATGAAACAATAACAAATAATGAACTTGTGTTCTAACCCTCCCCCACCAAAGGACAAAAAATATGAACATGTAATCACATTCTCATCCCCCCAAAAAGAAAATACCCGAAAGCTTGACGAGAAGAAAAAAAGAAAAAGGAAAAATAAAGAGATCAGAACATTAATGAAAATCTAATTTCCATGAAAATTGCTAATTTTATTGCTGTTGGTGTTGCTTGTGGTCATGCTGGGACTGCCGCTGTTGTTGTTGGTTGCGGCGGCGTTGCTGTTGTTAGCTTGAGCTCCGCCGATGATGGATGAGATGGCCGCTGCAAGAGCTGCTGTGAAGTTTGGATCGGCAGTGATGGCTGCTGTGGCAGCACTCACGGTGTCAGCTAATGAGGGCTGCTGGGTTTGGTGCAACTGTGCTTGGGCTGCAGCTTGATGGGCTAGTACTTGCTGACTTCCCATTTCTTGAGATAGCTGAAGGCCGGCGAATTTCGATTGGTTGTAAAGTGCTTGACCAAGAACCTGAGGCAGTGGTGGGGTAGGTACTGACCCAAAGCTCTGCTGCTGGCCTTGAAAGTGGACCGGAAACTGGGTAGGGGACCTCTGAAACTGCAACGGGTTAGGTGAGTGTGTAAGGTCCAGTGTCACCGTAGGAAACGGTGCTGAAGCTGAAATCGTCGCCATGCTTGATGAGCAAGGGAGAATAGCTCTGGCTAGCAAATTTGGGTTCATTATCCCATCTGCGCTCGACATGGATCCTGAGAGCAACATAGTAGCGGCAGCTGTTGTGGTTGATGCCATGGCCATCGCAGCTGGCGGAAGAGGGTGATTATGGTTACCTTCATAAGTAGTAATCAGAATTGATCGGTCTTCGGCACAACGTTGAACCTGCATAATCCGATTGATCGTATTAGTCTCCGTTGGAATTTTGATTTACAACGTAGGATTTAGGACTAGATAAGTTCTAAAATGGTACCCAGTTTTAGCAAAAGAACGAAACGTACCTGTTTGCGAACTGGGCAACCAACTGCCATAGTACACCGATAATATGCCCGGGGACATGGGTTTCCTTTCGCCATCTTTTGGCCATATTTTCGCCATTGGCAGCCATCGGTGATCTGTATTTTGTTCAGGATTAAATTAATTTCACGCAAAACAAGGCGCGTCAATCAAAATCTGTATAGTTTTGATGTCATAGCATACCATAGGAGCTTCAGACCGGGCACGAACTGAAACGCGGGCTTTCCTCATCGTGGCTTCAGTGGATTGTTCAATAGCCTTGGGGGTGTTCAATTTAGGAACCTTATTGGGAACCCAACCTTGGGACTCCGACTCCGGGCTCTCTTCCCTACCGACCCTTTTTCCATCCAGTTCCTTATCAAATGCAACAATCTCATTCTTTCCTGTATTAAAGTTCCTGGGCGATCCCGAAATGGTTCTATCTTCCGATGAAGAATGAGATACCTCGTCCGATACAGCTATGGCACCAGGGCCCAGATCCATAAACTGTCTTGGCACAACTGCTCCTCCCACCTCATGCTTTTTCTCTTCAGATTTACCTTCAACAACCTGATAATACACCAATATAATAAGTTCTATCATTGGAATCTCCTAGGACATAAATGTTATAATATAAAGCTGTTTAGGTAGTAGTTGAGGATTATTAGTTAATTACCTCATGCTCTTGTGTGCTATCGGCTCCACGATTCTGTTGCTGTTGCATTAAACCCACAAGATTCATCTGCAGGATACTGTAATTGTTGCTGACTTGACTAAGCAAGTCTTTCAATCTTTGGTTTTCAGAATGCACGCGTTGGAGCTCCATTTGCAGCTGTGCCAGCTGAAACAATTGAAATCCTTTAATAGGCAATCTTTCAAAGACATATGCAACAAAAGAACGGGTTTTTTCTCAATCATTTTGAACTTTTCAAGGTGTATTTTGACAATATTCTTACCTCAGTCTTTGCTCGCTTATCCTCAGCGTCCGATGAAACCCCATCATCCACCGTTGATTGATCACTTCCAGTATTGGCAGTCAGAAGGTGCAACCCTGTCTATTTTTAGCCAAAACAACAAAACCAAAACAAGAAAGTTTCTATTTAGAATCTAGTACTGAATAAACATGTCTTTGTTGCCCAAGAAAAGAGAACTAACAATAATAGACAAACCAAAAGCGAGGCATAAGAAAATCTGCTTGGGGTTCTTACATTGACATCCAAATCGGGCCTGGAAGCACCTTCACCGTGGCGATTCTCTTTCTTGACACTACGTACTCTCATGGTTTTAGAATCATCATGAGCATCATCTTCATGACGAGCTAACCTATTCTTGTCCGAAAAGAAGTCAACCTCATCGACAACAGCCCGGTTCTCATCGGACGGTTGCGGAGCGGCCTGCTCTTCTCCACGGCCGAGAGCCACCGGAAAATGAATACCGGGGAACATCCTGTCGTGGGTTCGCTTGTTCTTGTTGAGGAGGAAGCTACCGAGGGAGTCAGAATCAAGGGTAAGACCCCATCCTTTGTCCATAAAAGCAAGAAGAAGATTCGAGAAACAGAGAGAGATTGCAGGAGAAGAAGAGATACAGAGAAGTTAGTCCCAGAGAGAGAGGGAGAGAGAAAGAGAAAGAGAAAGAGGTGGCTGTGGCCTGTGGGGGTGAAGTCTGTGAAGTCTTTTTCCGGTGCAATGGGCTCGCCTATAAAAAGGGTTGGGACGTAGGCCGGATAAATTTGGATTTTGTGTTGTGTTTGACAGTTTGATCGGACTTGATAAGCTACGTCAGACGTTGCGTCAGAGTTACAGATGGCAGTGGGTCCCCCTCGATAGACCTGACTTTCGAGGTCTCAAATTCTCAATGGGTTTTGCCCATCCTACTTTAGTACCTAATAATCGGCTCCGAGACTCGTGGTATGTTTAAAGAACCCATCAAATTCCAATAAAAAAAATTCAAATAATATTTTAAACTGTGTCACTGTTTAGCAAAGAAACTCTCAATTGTTCTACATTATTAATTTCTTAATTCTGGTTAATTCAAAGCGGTTATTGGATCCGGATCGAGGTCAAATAGAACCAGAAGTCTTTGTAGTTCTTGGTACCCGACCCAACGAGAAGAGAGAGAAAGGAGGGGTGGTGGCGGGGGAGTTTCGTCTGCATTTCGTCAAGAAAGATTTGACTCGTTCATAAATCAAGGGAAGAAATGAATCCACCGCCCCGAATGGTGCGGCGCGTTCCACGTGAGGGAAAAGAAAAAGAGTGAACAAAGCAAAGAGAAAGAGAGATGTGAGCTCGCTATTGGCAAGCTAAGTCAACGAATTTGACGGCCCGGCTCTCTCTCTCTCTCGCCTCCCTGTAGGTGAGAGACTGAGGACCGGCTGGGGCAGTGGCCTAGTCTTTGACTGGGCCCACGTAGCACGCCATGAGACACCACGTTTCAGATCTGCCCGGGAACCATCCTTGACTGTTTACCGGTGGGACCGAGTCACTTGCTTAGACTTTTTTGCAGCTAAATCACACATTGTACGCTCCTTCTTTTCCTTTTCCTCATTCCTTGGTTTTGTTCTGACTGGTGGAATAGGGGTACCTGGAGGATGCTAGACCATGTTTTAAATATTTCATTTTATTTCTATTTTTAGTAAAAAAATGTATTTAATATTTCTCTAATTCCAGTTAAAATATTACTCCATCAGCCATATATACTTCCCCAATTTCCCTTTATTTTTGTAATTTATTTTTTTCTGATTTAAAAAGAGTAAGTCGTGGAGTCTAGAAATAAAGTTGAATTGTTGTACTTGAACATGTCCACCATGCACAACATCTTTATTATGTAGTGCAATTTCTAGGAAACCACTCATTTAAAGTTGCTTAATTACCCGTAAAAAAAACCCAGAAAGAAATTGAAGTCCACAATATTGATCTTTTTACGCGTTTATTTTCTTCTCTTTCTAATATTTTTTTATATAAAAAAAAACAATTTATCAATTCAACGTCTATAGCTAAAACCCGATAAGCTAGAGAAATTAATGAAAATTAAAAGACTTCCTTGAACTTATCTCCTGCCCTTAAATTCCCGTGGCCAATATATTTTCCTTTCCTTTTTTTTTGTTCGAAGATAACTATTGCCCGCCGAAGCAAAAGGCTTGGTAATGGGTTCGTTTTTCTGATGAGGATCGATCGATGTTGATGCCACTGGTGGTCGCTATCGTTATCCCAAGAAATATTACCGCAGTGTTATTGCGTCTATATATTGACACCACAAGTTTTCTCTTTGAAATTAATCGATAATTTGACGTGTTATAAGTGGACGATGGTACTCGCATTAATTGACTTTTGGGCTCACTTTTCACATGCACCAGCCACCAGCTGGCCTCCCAGCAAAATAGCAAATAAAATAAATTTTTAATAAAGTTGAAAATTTAAATTTCTACACAAAAATTATCAATAAATGTTTTTTAAGTTACATTTTTATGTTCCAGTTTGACTAATTTTAACGGTCCGTCCATGAAAAAAAAACATAATCAAATAAGTTTTTCACTGTGCGTAATTGAACCAAAGACTCATATATATTTTTTAATAACAAAATAATACCTCGATTAATGATAATTAGAGTAGCTCTAGTGAAAATCTTTGGGTAGAATACATGTGAGCCATATATATATATATTTACTGTACCTATAATCTCTAGAACCTTGTCATCATCCTTAAGTACATTGCACCGAGTTTTTAACTTCTCGTGACGTACTTTTGCTTTTATTGTCTTTAATTGTATTCAATGGGATTCGGAGAAAAAGGTTAATGGGGTTGCAATTGGATCCCAAGTCGGAGAAAATTACAAAGCCCAAGCTAGCTTCCTTTCTTTACCTTGACTCATCATGATCTTTATAAAGCTGTATACATAAGGAAACTTCAACATCAATACTTTGAACTTCTCTTGGCCTGGCAAAAAGAAAGTGTCGGCCGAAAATTGACAGACCGATTAATCAATCGGAAGACAGGGTGCAATTTCAACAGCTAGCATGATTAACCTGCCCCAGACGTTGTTGTTGTTTTCTAGGTTCGTTGCCGACTCATATAAACGTGCGGCGTTGGACTCACAATCTATAGAAAACAGTGGTGAAATATTTCCACATGCATGGGTTTGTCTTTGTTAATGAAATTTTTTCTGGCCATTAGGAGGAAGAAACAGGAGAAAGTTCCGAGGTTTCTGTTCAAACATACGGCGCCCAATGTAATTGCGGGGAAGAGAAAAGGGGAACAGTAGTCTTGTACGTGCGGGGAATATCCATTCAATAGGGTAAGAGGAAAGTTGTGCTTTGTTCATTTTGCTTTAGACCTAGCTAGCAGGTTTAGAACGTGGGGTATACAGGGTATATATAATCAACATATGACTTGCTTTCTCACCATGGCCCCAAGGGTTTATTCCTCATCCTTGGGATATTATATTGTCAAAGGGAGTTAGCTCCTTTGTCTGCGCATTTTCTCCCCCGGCCCCAAAAGCTTTTATGGTGGTTGGGTTTGAATCAAAGCAACGGCATCTACCTTATGTATACGAAGAAAAGTGCCTCCATGACCTACCGACGTGCGCTTTCAGGAAAATTGCTAAATTTCAATGACTTCTTTGATCTATACAAAACCCCCCACAAAAAAAAAAAGTTCTCACGATCCTTAAAAATTTAGAAACTAATATCAAACAGGTATTTAATTATCAAGGAAAAAAATTGTTACCCTTCAGAATGCACGAAGTACGTACGTATTTGAATGTGATTGAGGGGGTAAACTAAATTGATGCCTTGGAAAAGAATATATAGCTATTGACTCGGGTTGCCGTTAATATATATACGTACCATGTTAAGACGATCGAACATGTTTGAATTGGTAAGGAAAAAACGAATTGACTTAACTTTTTGCCTTTCTAACCACTCAAATAAGATTCTCTTCTCTATCTTGAGGGTGGAAATTTTCACTCCTCAACATTTCTACATAATTATAAAATAATCTTTTTCCTCATCAAACTATAAAATAATATTATAATATTCAATTAAATCTTCTCTCTCTTCATTTTTCATCAAATTTTATAAAATATCTGTATTTTTTCACAAACCTCAATACCCTAACATTTTTACATTCAACCCCCCCCCCCAGGCTATATGTGAACAGCATATTCATTACTAGCTTCGTGCACGTTTGAGGCCGGGCATAGATTCTTGAGAGATCCCTGAAAGTTAACCTCTGACCCTAAGACCTTAATTAACGCTTACATAGTGGAAAATCCTAAATTAAGTCTAGACCTTAATTAGTGTTTAGTGTTCAAGCCAAATATTTACGAAATTTTAAATACATACATATATATATTTAAGCATAGTAAGAAATTTTGGGAAAAAGTCTTTTGAGCTATTTAACTATTCATGTAATCTTAAATAGGAGGTTTAAATTACTAATCTTGATATATTTAACCCTTCAACTTTCACAATTAATCAAATTGCACCATGAAATAAAATCTGACGGTTAAAACCGTGCCACATGACTCATTTATAACACACGTAACACAAGTTTGATAATTCGATCTTTTTTAGGAATGCAAATAGATGAAATTTGGTAGTTTGAGGGCTCAACATAACTTTTCCCTAGAAATTTTTGTATTAAAGTAAAAAGATTTAATTGTTTTTCATTCACTATATACTTTGTAATATGTACCTTCGAAACCATCGATCTTACTGAACAAACCAGTGACTAGAACTAGCAGCAACCTCTTCTATTTAATTTGTGGTTGGAAGGAGGATATCAGGGCCAGAGAGAGTAGCAGTGGCGAAACCACATGGTGGGCGCCAAGGGCAGTTGCCCCCTGTTCTGTAAAATCAAATGCATTATTATTATTATTATTATTATTATTATTATTATTATTATTTTCAATGTATTTGCCCCCAGGCGGGCTAGACCTGCCCCCCTTAAGCACATCTCCTTCTTAAATCCAGTCCCCATTCTTAAGCCCAACACTTTTTTAAAAAAATTATCAGAGAGTGAAACGGTGTCGTTTCAACCTCTGTTTTAAAAAAAAGGCAAAGTTTCTCCCTCCCCGCGTGCGTCTCCTTCTCAGCCCCTGCACCAACATTTCAAGAAGAATCTCTACCTCCAAGCCCCCCCTCTCCTCCATGGCTCTGTCGCTGCCATCTCCCGAAATCTGTCTCTATCTAGCTGGAATCACTTTGGGCGCCGACTCTCCCCTTCCTTTCCTCTCCGAATCTTCCCTTCCTTTTTCGACTCTCCCCTCCCTTTCCTCTGGCAGTGGGCAAATGCCCGAGTCCACAAGTCCATTCCACAAGCAAACTGCAGAAAAATGTCATCCTTGCGGCCGATTCGCCTGCACTCTTTTTGTTTCACTTCTTTTCTCCTGCCTAGATTGATTGTGCAATTGGTCTTAACTGAGGTAAGTATTTAATCTATTCTTATTTTGTTATGTTTTAAATTACTGAGTTTGGTCGCTTGAAGCATCACAAGATTTGTCCAAAAATGGGAGATAATACAATGAAAGAATTGAAAAAAAGAGAGATTAAATTAGTTGCAACATAAAATTTTGACCAAAACAGGAAAAAAATACAAACAAAATAACAATAATACTAACAGACACAAAATTTGTAACACGTTTAATTGGCCTAAAGCTCTAGTTTGAAATAATTCTTATCATTTGTGTGGAGGCTTAAGTGTCGTTGCTATGTTATTTTTTCAGGTTAATTGTGAAGCTCAAATTTTGCTTGGTGGTGGGCTTATTTAGGTATGATTGAATTATCACATCTCAGTCTCAACAAATAATATGATACATGTATTTCAATATTTTTAGTCTTTATTTTTTGATATTTTAATTCTGAGACACTTTTGCATTACGCAGGAAAAAATTTTGAGATGTCATTTCACCTTAGGAATTTGCCCCCTTAACTAAAATGCTCGTTCCGCCGCTAGTGAGTAGAAACAACTTCAAGGTATGGCAGGTATAATATGACCTTGTCCGGATTAAATTAACATTGAACAAGATCAAAGACATTTAAGAAATGATGTGAGCCACTCAACCGTACTCGTCTGATATTTGAATGCAACAAAGTCCGAGTCCAAAATGTGGGTTCTAATGTTTCATCATTGTAGTCAGCAGATGGAGGCATAAGGTCTAAAAATTTCTTTTCAGTGGGTCTAATTAGACACCTCAATTTCGTTATCCCCTCTCCAGTTGTACTCCTCTAATTACTCTCCTCGTCTAGCGCGATCTGTCACTCAATTTCAGCAAAATGCTGGGCTAATCTCTATAAACTCTTAAAACTATTTTTAAAAAACCTAATTAAAATATTGGTAGCAAGACTCCTTGGCTTCTGTTTCAGCCCAAATCCTATCTACAGATGCATGAACTCTTGCTAGCTGCATGCATGTATAGAGAAAAGAGAAGTCGTCTTATTCTCCCTGATATTTCTTTGGTGGGGGGATAAGGGCTATTGGTTATATAGCAACAAAAGCATGCATCCAAAAGAGTGATTCAAAACGTCAATACCCCACTCCATTAAACTACTAAAAGCTTTTCAAACCAAACAGAAAAACAATACCTGCGTAGAAGAAAAAGACACAGCAGACAAGATTAGCATTGACCATGCAATAATACTCCCCACGTGGCTTACTTTTTGCATGTAGAAATTTGGTGAAGGGTTAGGTTGGACATTTATATTAAAGGAAGTAAGCTATGATAACCATCAAGATCAACGTCCATGCGGTGAACGGCGTTCAGAGGGCTTGCGTACGCCAGCAAGTAATTTAGAAATACATTAATTAATTTATTCTGTGTTTGTGCCAAATAACCTGATTTTTCTTGTGGAGTTGTTTAGGTAACAACTTTGATTAATTCTTTATTTGGACAAGTTATCTCTGATTAATCTTTTTCTTCAATAGCTTTGGATTCTTCTGATGATCATTATTTTTCTTGGTTTGTCTTTTTACGCGGTTCAAACAGCTCTCTCTCTCTCTCTTAAGTTTCATTAATCCCCTTAGAGACCGACCCCAGGTCCCCAATCAATAAGGATCTTAGCGATATATTTTTATAAACATCAATAAAACATGACTACGTACGTGAGGAAGAGCAAAAACAAAAGGGAGCCCATCATTCATTGTCACCTAAACGGCAAACCCAGCTTGACTTTAGCGCCCCTCTTCTGTTTAGACATTGTTGACTACGTACGTACACACATACACAGTTACTTTCTTTCGGAAAATAATAAAGGTTTGTAAAACTACAAGCGCGCGAGTTCAATAGAGTTCTCTTAAAGGTAACCAGGTGTATGTAGAGTCGTTTAGTTCGGGCATGAGATAAGAAATAAAAATGTATAACCTTGTCAAACAATTGAACAAGCTCTATAGCTAGGCGCTAGCTAGCTAGCTCCGTGCGCGTCCATAGTTAATGCCTTCAATTAGACGAAAACCTAATTAGGTTATTCTACCGTCTGGTTCAAAGGGGCTAGCTGGGCTCTCCTCACTCTGTCAGACTTTAAGGTCAGCGATTAATTGCGTACTTAATTTAGGTGCTAACTCAGTCTCTGCGGTGGGGCTTTAGAGTCCTCGTCCTCGGCAATGGATCAGCCGAAAAGTTGAAATTTGGACTTTGGAGGCATGGTGGGTTTATGTTGGACCGTCAAAATTAAAGAACAGCTAGCCCTCATGAGTTTTCATTGGTAATTAGGCCAATGGCGGTGGAATTTATGCGAAAGTTTCCCTTATCAACGAGGAAGAGCTTGTGGAGATACCTTTCACAACATTTCATGGAATTGGTCTGAAATGGCAGGACCTTTTTTCGTTGGACGATGCTGATTATTAAGAGATCATTGTACTCGCGCGTGTTTTATTTTCAAAACCTTTCAAGTCTTTCCCAATTTTCGGCAGAATTCTCAACGAATGACATGATCTGTTTAGACTAAGTAGCTAGCTATACATACACGACGCCTGCGGGAGAATTAATTTATAACATTGGAAAACTTATCCACACAGATCCATTCCCAAGTCATTCTTGATCGGCCTAACTGTCTGTTCATCTGCAACTTATAGTCCGCATGCAGCGATCAATATTGTATTAATTAAATTAAGCAAATGGAAAAAAAAAAAAGACTTGGGTCCTTTGGAAAAGATTGAAGAAGTACTATTGCCTCCAAACGTGTAAAATAGAAACATCTTGGAATTAATTGCATCTGGTCAACATCAAACGATCGAGCTTGTTCCCTGCTTTCTGTTGTGCAAAACATGATACAAATGAAAGGAAAGTTGTGTTCTTGCAAGGCACAGATAGAGACCATATATTATAATTGATTTATAATAATGAGTCGCATTTGAATTTCACTGACCATATATATCGTAGCTCAATGCTTGCATGCTCAGAAAAGCATATTTGACAACGATCTAACAATATTATTTTGAGGCTATATATGTTTAAAATAAGGTTGCTGAGAATAATGGAATTTGGTATGGGTTGATTCTCTTGTTTCTCACTCCATGAGTGGCAGATTTGTTACCCACTTGCTGCGACAGATAAGCCTTGCTTCATATGCAAGAAGAAAAAAGAGCCATAAACATGACGTCGCAAATGAGAAAGAGCAAATTTCCCAAAAGAGTTACGTGTTTATCTAGTAGACTAGTATTGCTACCAGAGTGCTCAAACAACGAGATTCGTCTTCTGGAAAAGACCATATATAATTTTTCGCAGAACCGTATAAAACTGAATGAAGAATAAGCAGCTTGCATGATTTAACATAAAATATTAATGCTGGCCGCACAGCTAACATTAACCAGTACTACAAGTAATTAACCTGAAACTTAGGAATTAAGGTATTAGCTGCTTACCTGCACGGAGTAACTCAACGTTTTCTTGCCAGTGAGGCTGTGGCTCGATTGACACCTCCTCCCTATTAGAAAGGGCTTAATTCCGAATTTGAATCCCGGTGTACCCAGCTGAGCTGCTTTACTCACCCCGTCACCTTGAAAAAAAAAAACTCAACGTTTTCTTGAATTGGCGGCTCTATAAAGTTTTACTGATCGCTGCCAGTTGCGACCTTTACATTTGTCCCGCTTTAGGGGGCCTTGGGCTGTTTCTTTATGTAAGTATATATATATATATTTTTTAAAAAGCGTCATTGTAAGGGTCCAATTCTGCTAAACATAGTGCAAGGAGAGAGGAAGTTATCCTTCTTCACAAGATTGGGCCCCCAGACCTTGATCCAACTGACAAAGGAATGAATTTGGATATAACGTTAGATGTTAGCTTCCGATGGTGTAAAAAATGTAAGCCTAGGCCCATCCATTAAGTACGTTGTTTGGTGGACCCGTATCGGACGGCTGAGCCCGTTAACGACATGGGACCAGAGTGGGCTAGATTAGGCCTCTTGCTCTCTACCTAATCTTCCTGCACCGGTTTTCTCGCCACTCGTCAGTACTCCCATCATGGAGAGGAAGAAAATTGTCTCAATCAAATTAAAATATATCACCGGTAGGTATTAGGATACTCTACAAATTCTTATTCAGTGTAATTAAGAAAGAGATATATTAAATATTTAGATCCTACATTCTTTAATATTGCTCGTGTAAGGTTTTAAATAATACGAGTCCTTCACATGTTATGTCTATTATTATATGAATTGAACATTCAATTCAAGTAATAAATTGTAGGGTTAATTGCACTGTAGGTTCCTGTGGTATTACGTTTTAATAAAATAGTCTTTGAGTTAAGGTGTTCGACAAAATAATCCCTGAGGTTACATACGAGTAAAAAATGGTCCCTCTATCCCTTCGGCGTCAAACCACTAACGGTAGTTGCCGACGTGACAAAAAACGCCACATCAGCAACCAATTAAAGGGGGACGGATGTAAAAAAAAATAGCTCAGCGGTTTTAATGTATATTTGATATACGCCTACAGCTAAAGAAAGGCCACATAAGCCATTTTAAAAAAAAATGTAAAAAAAACTTATGACTAACGATCAGAAAAGTAAAATAAAACAAGAGCTTAGAAAAAAAAGAAGACAAAAATAAAACAAGAGACGACGTCGTCCCTAATGGAGAAACACTTAGCAAAATCTGCATCCACTGATCATTGAAACCCCCAAAAATCTGCATCCACTGATCATTGAAACCCCCAAATCTTTGACCCTAGCCATCTCAAGAAAATTCCTAAATCATACACCGATATCGGGTAACAGATTGCATTTTTGGAGAAGCATCCTATCCATCTCGCGTAACTCGTGTGGCTTGGCTTGTAAAGCATCCGAATCACCGAAGCCCGAGCTCAGTTGGAGGTCCTGTTTTGCCCAGTAAGCCAACTTCTCATTTGATTTCACATTTGTTCTTTTTGAACTTATATGTTTGGGTTTCCGTCCCTTTCAACTTTGAATATGAATTATTGTTGCTTTGTGTTGGTGGACCAGAGGTAATGGCAGACATAGATGTGGCAAATCGTTCCATTTCGAAGTAAATGACCCTCGTGATCCTCCTCCGCGGTTATAGGGTGACGAATACGACTGAGACATCCTAAGTTTGCACTGAGACCTTGCCGGAGAAGGAGAGTTCAGCGTCGTGTTCTTGATTATCAGTTGGGGAGGTTAGGGCTAGAATTGGGGGGAAAATGCTCAGTATCGGGGGAGGAAAGGGGGCTGGCAGGGGGGATGGGGAATGGCTAGGACGACGTCGTCCCTTTTAGCCATGACTTTATTTTTTGTTTTTTTATTTTTCTTTTCTGATCGTTAGTCATAAGTTTTTTTTTACATTTTTTTGAAAATGGCTTATGTGGCCTTTCTTTAGCTGCAGGCGTATATCAAATATACATTAAAACCGCTGAGCTGTTTTTTTTGACACGCGTCCCCCTTTAATTTGTTGCTGACGTGACGTTTTTTGCCACGTCAGCAACTACCGTTAGTGGTTTGACGCCGAAGGGATGGAGGGACCATTTTTTACTTGAGTATGTAACCTCAGGGATTATTTTGTCGAACACCTTACTTCAGGGACTATTTTGTTAAAACGTAATACCACAGGGACCTACAGTACAATTAACCCTAAATTGTAAAGGATTATGATCCTTTTGTAGAAAGCAAAACACTCAAAGGTAATATTTTCTTGGGCTAAGGCAATAATTTAAAATGAGTTTTTTTTTAATTTAAATATTTCGTAAATAACTCATTTAGAAATTAAGAAAACAAACACGTTGTATAATTCTAGAATATTATTTCACAAAAAATAAAGTTCATATATATAAAAGTATATATTTTGCGCCCGTGGGGGCATAATAATTGAAAGGGGTAAAGTCATAGTTAGCCTCATAAATATAAACAAAAATTAAAATTAGCCCGGTAACTTGCATACCAAAGATTTAAGATCTTTAACTTTTGAAACTCATTAATTCACGCCATCGGTCCAAATTAAGCGCTAAGTCTGACGGAAAATAATGTAAAATGACCTAAATGTCCATCCAAGGCTAAAATTTAAAAAATAAATAAAAAATAAAAATATTATTGAAATAGAGTTTCAATAGTTTTATTTAAAAAGTATTATTTTTTATTTTTAATGAATTGTTTTAATATTTTTAATAATTTTATCTTGGAGGAGCATTTTTGTCATTTTTCATGCATTTCCGTCTGATTTAACTCCTGATTTGGATGGGGGCGTGGATTGATAAGTTTCAAAAGTTAAGGGTCTTAAATCGTTGGTTTGAGAATTACGGGGCTAACTTTGATTTTTGCGCATACTTATGGGTCTAACTATGACTTTACCCTTACTTGAAATTTGTGGCCTTTGTTGGGGTAGGGGCCTCTGAGAGCTGGATAAAAGACCATAATGACAGTGGTTGTTAACTCTCCCCACTTGATTGATCCGATATGAAATATTCATCAACAAAGACAATGGATCCTTCAACTCCCAATTAATTAACCAATTGTATTGCGGGTTATGACTTGGCATGTGTTGCAGTAAAATTACTTGGTGAGAAATTGTATGATTTATTTGATCAGAACTAGATTTTGTTGAGAGAGATAACGACAAACAAATAACGGAATAATTATTCTCTCTAGATGAAAGCAAATAGAACGCAATCTCAACAATTATATGTACTGAAAATAATCTCAAGATAATCAATAACACCAAGCCAGAACAACACAAGCAATTTTTACGTAGAAAACTTTCCCAGTGTGAGGAAGAAAAACAACGGGACTTAATCCAGTCAAAATCTCTACTATCCACTAAATAAAGTGCACAATGTCTTCTCTAGTCACAACTAGAGATTACAACTCATATCTCTTCAAGACGATATCAATTTTGACAAATACAACGAAAAGCAGAGAGAAAGTATCAAAACTCGCGATTAATGTTCACGAGCATGAATCCCAGTTCTCGAGCTGGCAATCTGATCTCCATTGTTCAAATTATAGCTCTTTGTGTCTTGAAAATCTCCTCCAAATTGCAACTTGATCGGATCACAGACGAAGCGTGATCAAAACTTTGAGAAAACCTGGGCGTGAACGAGAAAATTGCCTCTTTCTCATCTATATGTTTCTCTCTTCAATCCGTACAACTTAAACTGAGTCTTGTCATTTCTTTTTGGTAACATTAATATGTCGGTGAAGAGCAAATGAGATTAACCAAGTCTTGTCATTTCTTTTTTTTTTCGATAAAGAAAATAAAAATAAAAATCAAGAAGAGGGGATCAGATGAAGAATTAGATCTTTAAAAATCTGCTGTTTAATTTATAAAGAAGACCACTGTCACAATCTTCTAATTGTAATGGCTTTGGTGTAGATTTTGAATGGATGTATTGAGAAAAATTCTATCGATCAATTGATATTCATTGAGAAACTACCAATATTCGAGAATTGACAAACTCCATAGACACAGAGAGAAAGCTAAGAGTTAAGTATATTTGCGATAAGCTAAAACCCCAGCAAGTAACCGCTCCTATATATTCTAGAAGGCTGAAAACAGAAACAATATAAGGGCTGAAACGGAATAGAAAATAGAATATGGGCCTCAATCTGACACAGCCCACACTACACCACCTCAATCTGGCACAGCCCACACCAGCCCACACTGCACCACCTACGGCTCACACTAGCCCACGCATTTCTCACACCCGAGCCCAATTCCATCTGCTTATACGACTCTCGAACATTCCAGCCTCTCAAACACATTCGACTTCGTGTCTTCACAACTTCAGTTCCCTCACGCACAATCTTATTCCTTAACCCTAATCTTGGTCGTGTCACAACCACATGATCATACATCATTACCCGGTACTCTCTCGCCTTCTAAAGCCAGAAAGAACCATGCCTCAAAGAATGCAAAAGAAAAAGGAGAAAAGTGAAAGATTAAAGAACGACCTAGAGATTCTTTCTCTCGCGTGAGACATCACTTTACTCATCCGACTGCTTTCCTCAAACCACACAAATAATCTTAGATGGGAAACCATCTAAACTTCTTTCAAAGTCTCTTATGGCTTCTCTTTGCACCTATAGAACCCTATCAGGAACCAGGAGTTCTACATGTTCTTTCTTTTTCTTAATCATTCAACTTATCCTCCCATTTCTCAGCCTCACAGCAGCTCAAGCCAGCCGTTGCAGGACATCTTGCGGCAACATTCCTATAAACTACCCTTTTGGCATTGATGATGGTTGTGGAAGCCCTTATTACCGGCACATGCTCGTCTGCTCCGACTCGGGAAAACTTGAGCTCCGGACACCTTCAGGGAGATACCCAGTCAGTAACCTGAGCTATTCCGATCCTCACATTTTAGTTACTGATCCTTTCATGTGGAATTGCCAGGATGGCGACAACTTCAGTCCAACCAGGCCGTTAATTAGCCTTGATACAAGCATGCATTTCTCACTTTCCCCTCAGAATGATTACCTCTTCTTCAACTGTAGTGAAGATGACGTGATCATTCAGCCAAAGCCAATGTTTTGTGAACACTTCCCTGAGCGGTGTGACTCGTCTTGTGATAGTGCTAGTTATCTTTGCAGGCATCTACCACAGTGTCCCTCTGTATTGAGTGTCACTTCTTGCTGTTCCTACTATCCCAAAGCCACCGAGTCACTGAGGCTGATGCTCAAGTATTGTGCTAGTTATACTAGCGTGTACTGGAGAAATATTGGTGAACCTCAACCATATGATCAAGTCCCTGAATATGGAATTAGGATTGACTATGATATTCCGGTGACTACACGTTGCCTTCAGTGTCAGGATCCATTGAAGGGTGGTGGTACATGCGGATTTGACACTCAGTCACAGAGCTTCTTGTGTCTATGCGAGGAAAGAAATATCACTACGTATTGTAAAGGTATGTTCAAGGCTTTGTTTTGAATCCGAAATGTTTATTGGATTGGATATTGAGTCAACCCCGAATTGAAATTTCTCTCTCTTAATTACTGTCTAGATCATAGACTTTCTGGGCATCACGGAAGAGCTGGAGTTATTGCAGGTAATAAATTGAAGTTTGTTATATGAAACTTCAGAATCTTAAGAGCAAGAATTTTATGCAGGGAGTTTCTTCATTCTTGACCTATATTATGTTTCTTTATTATGTGCAGGGACAGTAACTGCAGTTTCAGCTGCTGGGGCTTTTGGAATTGGAGCTGGTATATGGTACTTGAGGAAAGTGAGAGTTAAGGCACCAGTGACATGTGGGGTTCAGAGCAATGAGAACAGGCTTTTCTGAAGACATTCAACAACCAATTAATACCTTGCCTTTTCTTTTATTAATTTCTCGATTGCTTTTATACTTTAACATGCATGCTACTTTGATGGCAGCTTCTGTTTCGATGTCTAGCTCAGAATATAAAGAGAGCCCATTATATATATCGCTTTACAGTGCCATCTACTCGTCTTTTCTTTTACCATTCTTTCACAAGACGTATAATTTTGAGCCAAAAGTGAAAGACAGATAGAGTACTCCGTAAAAGGAGAGGGAGATAGGCTGCGACGTCCATCTCTCTCAGATGGTGTTTTCTACTACTTTTAATCACCATTACAAATGTATAGCAGGTCCAGTGGCAAGCATGTGGATATATATATTGTTAGAAATAAAAATTTAAAATTTTGATAAGTGAGACATCTAATTATGGGAATACCCAATTGGATTAATTTTGTTAACTCACTCATATTTCAAAACATTACCTGGGGGTTTATTTATAAGCCAAAATTCTCACATGCCCACATTGCGTAAGCAATGGATCTACACCTTTCTCAACACTCCCCGCAAACTCAAGGTGGACAAACCGACAAACCTTGAGTTTGGAGTACAAAAAAAAAATAACAAAGATTGCCAGTACTGAGCTGAGAGGTTGCCGGTACTGAGCCAGAAGGATGCCGGTACTGAGCCGGGAGGTTGCTGGTACTGAGCCGGATGGTCGCCGGTACTAAGCCGAGAAAGTTGCCAATACTAAGCCGAGAGGTTGCCAGTACTAAGCCGGTTGGTCACCAAAAGGTAACCGAACTAAAGCCGAAAATCTTGCTTTGATACCATGTTAGAAATAAAAATTTAAACTTTGATAAGTGAGACATCCAATTACGGGAATACCCAATTGAATTAATTTTGTTAACTCACTTATATTTCAAAACATTACATGGGGGGCTTATTTATAAGCCAAAATTCTCACATGCCCACATTGCCTAAGCAATGTGGGCATAGGCGGAGGGAGGGGGGGCGAACCGGGGCCATTGCCCCGGTTGGCTCCCCCCAAAAAGTATTTTTTATATGTATTTTTTATTTATTTTTATTAGGTTTGCCCCCCTTGGCCAAATAAAAATTATGCTTGCCCCCCTTGCCTGCCTAGATGAATCAGCCCGCCCCCCTTAAAACCCAAGCATTCCAATACCTCAAAATCAAATTTAAAGAATAAGCAGAAAGATATTTATTTATGTCAAAACTTGAAATCCTACATTAACTTGTCGACGTTGTCGTGAATTTTGCGACGAATATTTCATATACTTCTCCTGAGTCCTGATGTGTTGTAATCATTGAAATAAATGTTTTCACTATTCTAGTAGTGCTTTTTTTTTTGTTCTTTTGCCTTTTATGTTGGACTTGGTTGAGAATTTGGATATCGCAAATACTGAGAAAGGGGGTGGTGTGCTCTTGTTGGATAAGTGATAATTCAATTATTCAAGTATGCTGCGTGTCCATCTTTACTTACTAGAGAATCATTGGTTATATCATTTTATTGTCACTATCATCATCTAATTTTACATGTCTGACTTCTCCACAATTTATGAAAATCCAAAGTTGAAGTAAGACTCATTTTCATCTATCTTTTGTTTGTTTAGGTCTGAATTTTCATAGCCCATGAGATTAACTTGTTTTTAATTGTCTTTCTCTAAAGGTGGAATTTCTTTTCTATTGTAATTTGTGACGTTTGGATCAAGTTATAAATCTATTTCTTCAAAATTTTAGCTAGGTAATGAGCACTTTGAACTACGATTTTTCTGTTTTCTCATTTTGTAAGGGGAGTAGAATAGTTATTTGGATGTTAAAATTGAACTTTTTGTCCAATTTTTTTTTTCTATTATCATTTACCAAGTATGTATTTCCTCCTTGCAATTTCGGGTTATTTTATTGTTGATAGAGATTCCACTCTTGAGAAGCTCGTGTTTAATAGTATTGTCACACTAAAAAAAACTATAACAAGGGTGAGAAGTATTTTTATGCCATTGGAACCTGAATTCTTTTTTAACTTTGGATAATTTGGCTTCTTTTTCCAATATGCTTCGTTTTGCTATTGTTTCTTTCAAGAATAATAGAAATACAGTAATTGTTTATTTTTCTCATTTATATGTTATGTTTTCTTTTTACATATCCCAACAAATTCAGCAGGACTTATTGAGCATAGGGCACATCCTTTCTGGCAACAAAAATAAATACTTCATTTATGGAAGTAAAAAGTTATATTGCTGAAAATACTTTATTTCATTTATGTGTATTGTTTTACAAAGAATATATATATAAATACTTTTGTTTGTGTGATTAGTTGATGCTCTATTGGTGTCTTGAACAACAATAATTTAATCTTTAATGTCACATCTCAGTATCAGCAAATAGTACGGTACGTGTATTTCAATATTTTTAGTGTTTTTAGTCCTTAATTTTTTTTATTTATATTCTTAAGACATTTTTTTGCATTAAGTAGTAAACAATTTTTTTTTGTCATTTTCCCTTAAAAGTTTGCCCCCCATTAATTGGGTTTCTGGCTCCGCCACTGAATGTGAGACTACACCTTTCTCAACATATATATCCATTTGGTTTTCTCATGATATACATCTCTATCAAATATTGATTAACTTTTTGCTTTCGCGTATACATGGTATCAAAATGATATTTAAAATTGATTACAAGCCTTCGGATACATGCAAGTTCCCTTCCAATTACTCTCGAGTGCTAAATGTGATACATGCATGCTTCTAAAGAAGCTAGTTTGTATATGGTCACTTCAGGGAGGAAAATTAGGAAGGAAAAGGATCCGCAAAGAACAGAAAATTCTTAACCAAATTAGGAACCTTGGCGTAAATTACAAGTCATGCAAAGGACCAGCATCGGATGTCAGAGCAGGGACCATTGATCCATGAGCAACAGCAAATGATTGGGCTCGAGAATAATACGGATTGCAACTTCCCCACCCAGATTGAACAAAATAAGCACCATTGACAAATACATCCTTAGATGACCTCCATTTCCAATTCTTCCAGGCACCATTTGCCTCTCGCTTGGTAACCTGCAGTCATCCAAAGAAGCACAAATGTACACATGCATGATTGTCAGTTTCCCTATCCGAAACGAGTATGGTTTCTAATAATTCACTCCCTATGATCAAGCGAATGTTAGAAGCTAAAAAGTAGTTTCTTTCACTGAAGATGGTTGGGTCCGCAGTGCCGCCGACCGCATACATAAGCCACTCCTCATATTTATTGTTGGCGACATGGGCATATCCAAACCTGACTCTTCAATTCAGCTAATCCACATGAGAAAATTTCCCTTTAACTTCTGGAAATTAATTAGAAACTGATAGACTCCTTCACCTGGGCATCCTTTCAATAAGACCTGCACCAAAACGGTTAAACACTATTGTGACTCTCATAACTCTATCTGCGGTGAAATCATCATTGTGTCCAAGCAACATCACCTGTAAGCCCAACGTGGTCAATAGGATTAGTTCTATATAGACAAAAAGAACGGAGAAGGAACATGGCAGCCCAATTATGTGCCGCTTGTTGCATTAGGGACTCAAGGAAGTACAAAGAAAAAAAAAACTGATGAACCAAAAGGTTTTCAGCGTACTTTATCATGCTGGGAGAAGTAGTTGTTAGAGACGGTGATCGCAGTTGAAGCATGGACTATATCAATGAGGCCGTCGGCGGAACGTGAAAGAAAACAGTGGTCGATCCAGATGTTAGAAGATCCAAAGACGGAAATGGCATCTCCATCTGAGCCTCGACGATGTCCAACATGAGTTGGACTGCTCCTAACAAGGCCACTTTTCCCCGGCTTACAGTCATGAATACTGATCCCATGTACAATAACGTGGCTAACGTATTGAATCGTGATGCATGGCCCATATGCAATCTCCACTTTAGCCCCTCTATCCTCCAAGGTTGTGGGGTACTGTAATCGGCTTCCGAGGTCGAAGCATAGAATGTTAGAAAACATGAAAGTAGCACAAGGAGAAGGGCAAGGTAGGCCATGTCTAGCTTTTGGGTCTGAGACGAGGAACAGCATGAGGGAAAGAGAGGACTAAATAGGCAGTGTCGATCGAGAAAGTGGTTCACACGATCTAGGGGCTGATTAAATTTGTTTTTTTTTTTGCTTATTAATTTGTGGAGGATTTGGAACTACACGAAGACGTGGGTGCACGAGCTTTGGTTGGTGGCATGACTTGCCCTATGCAGATCAGATCGATAGATCTCATAGATGTTCTAATGTCCCAATTATTTTATTAATTGTTCGTAATTGGGTACGTATACTGATCCCCTGGGAAATGTAGGAATACCTTTTTGAGTAGATATAGAAATATTTTAGGTACGTGACTGAAAAATATCTTTTATTGTTATTATTATTATCTACGAATACTGGAGTTAATTTCAATGGATATAACATTAATTATAATCAGTATATTAATATTACAGGTCAAATCTCTCGCTAACTACAAGCCTATAACTTTGGTACGCTGATGGACGATCGATTTGTCTAAATGTCAACGTTTTTTTTTCTTCGCTACATGGGCCGGCTTGTTTCTTTCGAATTCCTGATTAATCGAATCCAACACTCAATCGACCATGGTTTTCAAGACAAAAAAAAGTATCTAGTGCATACAGATATATATATATATATATATATATATATATATATATATATATATATATATATGTGTGTGTTTGGTCCAGTGCCAATAATTGAGCATCTGCTTGATCAGTTGACATATTTATATTTCCTATTTCTAAATATTATAGCACGAGCACCAAAAGGAAAAATAAAAGAACAAATACTCGATCGGATATATATATATAATAAGAATCTCTTACTTCCAAATTACACCAATACGAACTGAAGGATTAATAATTGAATCACGATAAAACTAAAATTCTTTGAGATTGATCTGTACTGCACTACGTAGTACGTACGATCTATATACTCGCAATTATATATGAGCTCCAATTCGCTTCGCCTCATAGAATTATTTGTGCTGCGGGCCTGCTTGGATATTATATCAGATATATCGTAATTGACGGCCTAATTAATTCAGACAATTATATATGTAATTGACGGCCTAATTCAGACAATTATATATTAGATAGAAAATTTATTAGTTCTAGAGGATCTTGACTTTAAACTCAAACCTGGATCGATCTCGTATTATATAAAGTTTGGAAGTTTGCTAGCTAGTCATGATCATGGGAGGCTCTTGATCACGTGCTCAGGTCCGCTGGTCAGAAGTTAGCAAGACGTACAATAACCATAGACTGCATGGTCTAGAGGTTGACATCTAATTATAAATATTGCTGACAGTACGTACGCCTCAAATTTACAAGAAGAAAATTCTGCAAGTAAGGTCCAAAAATTGACATAAAAGTTATAATGACTGAACTTGTATAAATTTCAGAAAAGGACCTCACAGATTACAGCAACGTCTTATACGTCCTTACAAGAGACCAAGGATATGGAATGAATCAATCGCTAATTGCACATACTAATTAATGAAAAGATTCTTAATAAACCAATCTCTAATTGCACGTGCTAATTAATGAAAATTAACGTCGTAGCAATATCGATCGCAAGCTGCACAAGTAGTTGATATATCTGATCATTGTTCAGTGGACGTTGCATGGCGTCTTCTAGGCATAGCTGCACATTCCATACACACATGCAGTACTCCCTTTCTTGCACTTGTTGTCGCAGCTTCCACAATGCTTTTTGTTGGACATAGGATTGACACAGTTAGCTTTGCAGCAAATCTCTGAATACTTGCATTTCTTCCCACACATCCCACAGTTGAGCCTGTCTGTTATCACATTAACACATTTCTTCTTGCAGCAATCCGGCCCCGGGCTACCATTGGCTCGACAAACCTGGGGGTACTTGTTGCATGTCATAGTGTTCCGGGCTGTCTGAGCCAGAAAGCGGCTAGACCCTCGAAGAGAAGTTGGTTCTTGGGTTTCATCCATAGGAAGATCAGAAGTGACTTCAGTGCTAGTAGTTGTCTCAATATCGTCCTCATCAAGGAACAGTTCTTCGTCAGATGGTGTGGCGGCTGAAAGAGCAATAAAGCAGGCTGCCATGAGAATGGCCAGAACAAGGTATGTTTTCAGGGACTTCATGTTCTGTGGGGTTGTTTGTGTTTGCGAACGATAGAGTTGAATGGAACGAAGACGGTAATTTCTACGTTATGGGAAGTGAAGTTTGAAGATGAAGGTGAGGATTTGAATGCTTGGGATGGAAAGAATGGAGGGAGAAAGAGGTATTTATAGAGAAGATTGGAGACTGAAAGAGGCTAACGTGTTCGGTAGAAAAAGATTAATTAATTTGAATATATTATTACGCCGTTATTGGCAGTGGGATGGTCTAATTCAACGAGCGGTCACGTAGGCCAGACTCAAGTAAGCAAAGAGTTAGGCTTCAAAATAGATATTAAAGTCCAAATTAGGCTAAAAAGAAGAAATCAGATAGAGGTAATAGTTAGGTATAGTATACGTAGTTGGATTGAGAGAGGCTCCTGACTCCTGTCGTTTATACGCGTTAACTGTCTTTGGAAGGACTTGAACAATCCAAATGACACTAACACAAACGAAGGTCTAAGAAATACGACGAGAAACGCGCATGGATAATAATCATAATAAGCCCATGCACGTGTCTTAATTAAATCCATGAGGGCTTGAACAACTGATCAGATATATATAGTCTGCATTGTAAACAAAAATTTATGTCAATTAATTAAATATAAATATTTTGCCTAATTTGTAAACTTGTAGATCGAGTGTTAAACTACAAAACCCCAGCCACCAGTTGTTTTTCCACCATATATATACCAAAATGGTTAGACAGTTTGCGGTTCGATCGCCCGAAATTGGTCAGACATGCCTGCACTGCGCGCAATTTGCGACTCTAGTCTTAATTACCTGTCCATGAGTTGAATCTTTCAACATTCTTCTCGTTCAAAGCAACGAGAAAAATCGGGTTACTCCTCTTATTCCGGCCAGCTGACTGAAAACCGTTACACAAGCACTAATTCCTAATAAGAGACTTCTTAATTGATCTCTCTTACAGAGACATATATATATAGTACTGTATATGAATTTCAGAGTTGGACTATAATTAATTTCCCACAAACAAAGAGCATATATATTGGCCATGGGATATAATTAACCGGATGTATTGGACTTCTTCTATAGTTTCGGTATGCGAGATTGAGACACGTACATTGATGATGCAGGATCTAGCATCAAGAAAATCAAAAAATAAATAAAATGAAGGGTGAGATCTAGAGAGTCTCATTTCAAATTAAATTAACTGAATTCAATAATCTTTTTCTGATAACTTATAAAATAAACAAATAGCGTTCAATCTTGGTCTAATAGTTATTTTTGCAGATGATACTCGATCAAGCATCTAGAAATCGGTCTGCAGGCCAATTAATTTGAGAAAATAAACAAAAATTATGGGTTGGCATACTGAACCAATATTATTGCGTGTAGAATTGCAAGACCAGGTTTACAATTGTCCAGTACGTACAAGTTTTAAATAACGTTTTCCAAACTGATCAGAATAAGTACGTACGGCCGGTACAGAAGCACTACTAATTAACCACATGTTACGGGCCTACATGTGTTTTTGACCTTTTTATTATAGAACTATTTGAATTGTGCAAGGTTTACTTATTGGAGATCCTCATACACCTGCCACGTCAGACACATGCGCTGCCACATCAGATAAGTGTGCTGTGTCAACTTGAAGCTAATTTCTTATGTGTCGACTTGGTTCAGCTGTTGTTAAGCTGTTATGCTTATTGTTAAGTTGTTATTTGCGTTCTGTTAATCTAACTGATTTTAACTCAGTTAACTACGCATGTATATAAGCTAATCAGATTGATTAGTGTTTGAATAAGAAAAGCTATTCAGTCAGTCTCGACATTTCTCTCGAACTTCCTCTCGAACTTTCTTTCCTCTTTCTTTAGTTTTCTACATGGTATCAGAGGGATCTGCTCTTCTTCCTTTCGCACTCTGATCTGCTTGAAGAATCATCATTTCTTCAAGATCTGGTTACAGCTATGGCAGATTCAGAAACTCGTGATTCCGAAAACGTTCGTAACCCTATTTCCCCAAATCCAAACCTAAATCCAGCTTTTCTCAATCTACCACCGAATCTTTTCAATACTCGACCTATTCTTGATAGTGCTTACACAATCACTTCAGGAGATACTTCCAATACTTCTATTGTCTCTCCACATCTAAACGGGAAGAACTACTATTCTTGGAGCCGAGCCATGCTCATGGCCATTGGAGCTCGTAACAAGTTTGGTTTTCTCGACGGGAGCATACCAGTACCTGCTCAAACCGATCCAAGTTTCAGTGCTTGGTATCGATGCAACTTGATGGTCTCATCGTGGATCTGTGCGTCTGTCTCACCAGAAATTGCTCAGGTGATTTTGTACATTGATACAGCTGAGAAAATGTGGAAATTGCTCAAGGAAAGGTATGAACAGAGTAATGAGCCTAGAATTTTTGAATTACAACAATCACTTAGTTGTATTTCTCAAGGTCAATCTTCTGTGAGTGATTACTTTACTCGACTAGAATCACTATGGAATGAGCTGCATCAATTTTCTCCTATACCAGTTTGTTCATGTGGAATTTGTCATGGTTGTACTTGTCATGTTCTAAGCACCATCACTGCCCGAGAAGAAAAACAATTAACCATGATATTTCTTATGGGATTAAGTTCGGCTTATCTCACCATTAGGGGAAACATATTGATAATGAAGCCTTTTCCTTCTTTGAATGAGATATATTCATTAATCATTCAAGAAGAGAGACAACGCATATTGATATTGAAGTATCTTTTGGGTCTTGAAATTGCACATACTTCTGTTGGTATTTTTCTTCATCAACGCAAGTATGCTTTAGAGATTTTGGAAGATAGTGGTTATCTTGGTTGTAAGCCTGAAGCCTTTCCCATGGACTCTAAACTCAAGTTATCTCGCACTAATGATGACTTGTTGGAAGATGCTTCTTCCTATAGACGACTTATTGGTCGTCTCCTTTATCTCACAATTACTAGACCTGACTTATCCTATTCTGTTAACACTCTTGCTCAGTTTATGGAACACCCTAGTCACTCTCATCTCAGTGCATCAAATCATGTTCTACGATACATTAAGAGTTGTCCTGCTCAAGGATTATAGTCATCATCTTCTACTCAACTTAAGGGTTTTCAGATTCTGATTGGGCAGCTTGCATTGATAGCCACAGGTCAGTGACTGGTTTCTGTCTTTTCATTGGTGATTCTCTGGTTTCATGGGGCTCTAAGAAGCAGGGCACAGTATCTATAAGTTCTGCTGAAGCTGAGTATCGAGCTCTTGCTTCTACTTGCTGTGAAGTTATTTGGTTGTTACAAGTTCTTCATGATTTGAACATATCTCATTCATCTCCTGCCTCTTTGTATTGTGATAGCAAGTCTGCTTTATCATTGGCTGCTAATCCTGTTCATCATGCTAGCACAAAGCATATTGATATTGATTGCCATTTTATTCGAGAACAACTTGCCAAATGTGTCATTAATACCTTTTATGTTGATTCTGCTCATCAATTGGCAGATGTGTTTATAAAAGCACTTGGCAAAGCACCATTTCAGTATCTTATTTCCAAGCTTGGTCTTCTTGATATTCATACACCAAGCTTGAGGGGGCATATTGGAGATCCTCATACACCTGCCACGTCAGACACATGTGCTGCCACATCAGATAAGTGTGCTGTGTCAACTTGAAGCTAATTTCTTATGTGTCGACTTGGTTCAGCTGTTGTTAAGCTGTTATGCTTATTGTTAAGTTGTTATTTGCGTTCTGTTAATCTAACTGATTTTAACTCAGTTAACTACGCATGTATATAAGCTAATCAGATTGATTAGTGTTTGAATAAGAAAAGCTATTCAGTCAGTCTCGACATTTCTCTCGAACTTCCTCTCGAACTTTCTTTCCTCTTTCTTTAGTTTTCTACATTACTTTCTGACCATCCTAGTTTGATGCGAGAAAAATCAGTGTACCGGTGGATCGCGAGGAAAAATCGAGATTATATCTAAAGACGGTGTATATATGTCGTTTGTTTTGATGGTTGGCTAGCTGGATGCGGAACCTTGTTCCATTGGCGTTTATTGAGACAACATGAATGCCTACGTCACCTCGACGTAATTATATATTAGGCGCCCCCATCCATATTTTTGAGGCAGTTTTTGTGGCAACATATATTGATGATTTATTGCACGTTTGTACTTATAGGATAATATATGGTCAACCTAATAATATAAAGAGTTTAAGTCCCACATCTCTTACATCTTAGAAAGATCAGATATTTGACTTATCCAGAGACATATAAAGATGAGAGAATTCTTATTTATTATAAAGGAAACCAGCTCTTAGACTCTTAATAGGAATGAGAGTCCTAATCACCCTGAGCAGTTCAGCCTTAGTGAGATTGTGCCTCTCTGAAGTTTATAAAAGACAAGGTACACACTCGATCTCTATTCTACATTATTATTCTGGTTACTATCTCTTCTATCATTACTTTAAAATCTCTCCGATTTAGGCGTCGGAGAGGTTCCCCTCTGGTGCCACTCCCTTAGTGATTTTCTACAAAACTTACAAGGCGTTTGGATCTATTGGTTTATTGGTCACCTTGTGATTTCAGTACTCATGAAGCTTTAAATATTTGTTAAGCACTACAATTTTCAAAACTTGCTTACTTTTTTGTTTTTTTACTAAGTAATACCTCAAATCAATAAAATTCAAAAAAGCGAAGTCATATTACAAGCTTGGATACGCTTAGGAACCTTATAAAGTAAACTAACACCAACAAAACCGAAACTAGCAGTCTACTTAGCAAGTAAATGAGCCATTTTATTACACCTCCTAGGACCCAAGCATTTTTCCATCCCTTGAACCTCCCCAAGCAGCTTCGGATATGCTCAACCATAGACAAAATCTCCGAACACTGTGGCTGGTCTTGGCAAAGCACGTCTTTTGTAGAGCACCAAGGAATCGTTCTCAAACACTATGCGGGTCGACCACTCTTGCCTCAAAGCCGATTGCGTTGTTTCTGCCAAAGCCAAAGCTTCACCAACAAAGAGGTCCATAGCAATTGATCATTTGGTTTATACCACACGCCAAAACGTTGCTTTTGCCAAGGCCAAATTTTCACCAACAAAGAGGTCCATAGCAACTGATCATTTGGTTTATACCGCACACCAAAACTTGCATATCCATTTTGTCTGGATTTCTGCCGATTCTTCTTTCTCTGCTTAGGCAATATCCATTTTTTTTCCAAATAGCAATATCCATTTCTTAATTTACGCCCATATTGCAAGTTATAAGATGAGAAGAGAAAAAAAAAACTTGGGCCAAAGCGATCTCGCCATTATTTTTCTTCCAGGGCAAGAATCTAATTTCAAAGAATAAAGGTAAATTTATCGAAAGACATTAATTAGAATACCTCCAATTATTCTCATATCAATTACAACAGTACAATTCATTGGTAAAAGGAGATTTCATACCTTATTATCTCACATACAAACAAAATAAATGATTCAGCAAACTTTTGTGTCATATTATATATATAAATATGTTGGCAAAAGCTAGCCCGTTAAAGAGCGAGTAGGGGTGGGCAAAAAACCCGAGACCCGACAACCCGAACCGGCCCGACCTGTTTCCGACCCAATCGAGTCGGGTTTAGGCGGGTTCGGGTTCGGGTTTGCATGCGAATAAAAACTATTTTTCGGGTTCGGGTTCGGGTATATGAACAAACCCGAAATTAAACCCGAACCCGAAAATATAATGGCCTCAACTCGTGGCCCATTTTTCCGACCCGTTTCGACCCGATATTTTCGAGTATTTTCGGGTTCGGGTTTGGTTTTCCTTATAGATAAACCCGATATTGTCGGGTCGGGTTCGGGTTCAAAATTTCGAACCCGAACCCGAACCCGGTTTGCCCACCCCTAAGAGCGAGTACTCATGATTGACAGCTTATTCGCCGTATAAAAGTACGTACCTTGCTTACTGCTTCCTATAAATATTACTATAAATCACTTTTCATCCAGCTATTAATTAATACATATATTGTGTGTTTGCTAGCTAGTTGCTAAAAGTGGGAAGGCACGAGTCTAAGTAGCATAGTGATGCAAGGGGATCCGATCCAGATGATGCAGAGCTGTCAGATTGTTTATTGATAGGGCTAAATTACTTGGAGCTGGAGGATCAGCGTAAAATTGGCAAGAAATCGTGATTTAGCCTAATTGGGACAGTTTCCGTGCACGTGTCGGTATTTTGGCCATAACTTTGGCTACAGGTGTCCGATTCGCGCCCGTGACCCCAATCCGAAAAGCTCTTTTCGGCGTGCACGTCATAGCCACCCAGCTACGCTCGGTGCACCTCGTTTCGAGCTCCAAATCTGCTAATTTCCTTTTCAAATCTCTATTTTTAGTTAATTTTTGCTATTTATGGTAATTTCCTTTTTGTCGATTAGGAAATAATTATGAACCCGATTTGGGCCAGACTTTTGGCAATCACTTTAATTCTTTCCATATTTCGTTTTGGTAATACTTTTAGGGTTTTGCTATTTTTGGCAAAATTCTATTAAGGTCTAATTTTCAGCTATTTTAACCCGGCTTATGGGTTGTTTTGATTCATTCCTGATTATTACGAATTTTATTGAATCCAGAGTGTTTCTAAATTCTTTGGGATCGAAATTCTCTCTTTCCCTTCTCGCAAATTGCTTTTTGTTTTAGCCTACAGAATAATCTTTATTCTGTTCGACGTCACGTAGCTGCATAACCCGTACTAACATGAGCTAATTCCCTTGCTGCACCTTGCACAGGCCAGTGTCTCTCATCGCTGGACGAGTTCACACACTACCCTTGGCAACACATGCATTTCAGATTAGTCGCACTTCTTCCTGCACTTCCCGAAGGAGACTGGTTATTATGCTGAGCGCCTAAGGTGTTGAGGGTGCTGAGCAACTGTGAGGATTACATTTTCAAGATCAAAGAGCTCATAACACGTCACCTTAATTAATGAATATGACCTGTTTTACTGCTGACCCGCGAATTAGGGCTGCAGGACCGAAAATTCGGTCCGATTTTCGGATTAGAATTCGGTCGAACCGGATTTCCGGTCCTACTAATATAGAAGACTGGACAGGACCACTTATGAGTGGTCTGGTCCGATTATATTTTTTAATTAATAAACCTTTTTTATTTTTTTTAAAATTTACTAGGCATCTGCGCAGTGAGCACTGGCACTGGCACTGCGCAGTGACTGCGCTCACTGCGCATAGGCATATGAGCAGTGCCAGTGCGTACTGCGTAGAATCCTGGGTGGGTATTAAAATTTTGGGGAAATTATACTTTTCACCCTCAAACTACCACGCCTTTTTCACTTTGCACCCCAAAGTACCACTTTTATCAGTTTTCACCCTCAAACTACGATGACCCAACAATTTGCACCCTCCGTCCATAATTTCTGTCAATTTAGACGAAAATCTAATCATGCGCGTCTCATGTGACTATTTGCCACTTGCTTTCCCCTTTTTTCCCTTTGCTTTGTCAACCAATTGACGCTGACGCCAATACCCCTAACCTCCAATGTTCGACGAGGTGTAAGCTGAATTTTCAAAAAAGACAAGCGTGCCCCTACTTAAACATCGTCTGGGGACAAAAACATCAAGAATCCCCAAGAAAATGAAGAACCATAGTCTCACATGGCTTATTCTTCCCCTAATCATTTTCAACACCTTCAATCATACCCAAGACAAACAAACAGAATCCATCATAGATCCCCTGAGAGTTGAATTCTTTCTAGACAAAATTTATCAATGGAGGAGCGATCAGACACGATTCGAGGAAACCCAATTAAACTTAGGGGTAAACTCATAGTTAGCCCCCTATATTTGGGCAAAAATCATAGTTAGCCCCATATTTTTGAATCCAACAATTCGATACCCATAACTTTCAAAACCTATCAATCTTCGCCCCCCGTCTAAATTAGACGTTAAATCAGACGGAAAAGCATGAAAAATGACCAAAATGCCCTTCCAAAATAAAATTACTAAAAAAATAAAAAAATTCATTAAAAATAAAAATGATATTTTTTCAAGTTACCATTCGTCGACCATGGATTCCTGGGAGAAAGGTCGACGAATGGTAACTTGCATTTTCTTTTTCTGTGTTTGCATTCGAATCATCATCGGTTGGTGCTGCTGAAATAGAAATGGCTAGACACATTAGAACCAGCAAAATGAACCTGGTTTCAGATGTGTTCATTGCCATAGATTATGAGACTATGAGTGCCCGGTGCCTGTGAGTGTTTACGTGTGTAATCTGCGCAAGAGACGGATCGAGTGAGGGGTTTTGGGCAATTGACAAAATAATTGCAGACAGGGCCAAGAAGAATGGATGTTGAGGTACCTGCGGAGAAAAAGTATAAATTCAGGGAAATTTATAGGTAATATTCTGAGTTGGGGACTTGGAGTTGTCTCCATCAACGGCTATATGAGATTCAAGTTGATGGACGTTAGTCTTCCAATTGGATCCGATATTTCAAATGTAAGATGGAAATTTGGAAAAAGGAGAAGAACAACAATATTGGTACGTATTTAGGATTGAATGATTAATTAATGTGCGAATTTTAGGTAACCTTTTGTGTCTATTAACATGAGAGTATTTTGATGATCTGTCCTGGGAATATGAAGGTTCAGATCCCCCGTAGCTTGTATTACTTCCCTTTTAACTTTCTGTAATGCAAGCTTTTGACGTTTTGATTAAAAAAAAAAAACATGAGCGTATTATATGAATTTCCTAATCGTCTAAAAGAATTTTTTTCAATTTTCAACTTTTAATATATAAATTTAGAAACTCGATAAGAATTTTTTTCTTTAAAATGAGTTCTTAAAAAAGGGGGGGGGTGAAGTTGCCTTTTTCTTTCTCTCTTCAGCCAAATGGAGAAGTTCAAAATGAGGAGGAAAAAAAATGAACGATATGTACATGTAGGCTGCGACGCTGCGTTCCATGCATGATGACGAACGCAAAGCCCACAGCCCACGTTGCTAATTGAAATGCGAACTTTGAATTGAATCAGTTACAAAAGCACTCAAACTTTCTCAAAATCAACCCGCAGTTTCCTTGAGTCCATATCCTCGGGCGGAGTTCGGCTATAAAAAGACTAATCAGCGCTGACATCAGAGAGTCCAATCCGTCGCTTTTCTTAGCTTGGGCTAGCGCGTACGATACAGTTGATTTGATTTATTTTGATAGCCCAAGCCCAACTTCATCAAAACTTTTCTCAGCTTGGGCTACCAATTAACGGTACGGAGCCGTTGTTTTTGTTTCCATCCCTTTGGGCAGAGGTTTGGGAATGATTCTTGCCACCCCTTTAGGAAACATTTGACCCAGAAAGGGCTCCTTCATGATAGGAAGAGCAACTTTCAGTTCCTCGATTACAGAGGAAGTATCACTTTAAGGGCATGTTTGCAGAGCCAGATTACAGTTGCAGTGTTGCTGACGCTAACAAAAATTTCGATGTTGAAATTACAGAAAATAAATAGAAATAGAAAATGTAAGTCTATGTTTGGTTTAGTTCTTAAAATAATTTTTATTTTTGTGTTTTTTTGAAAATAGTGTAGATTCTCTTGGGAGAAAAAGTTAGTTTAAAGTTGTTGAAATTTGTAAAAATTTATTAGGTTAGTGAAAAGGTATTGAAATTGATGAAAAAATTATCGAGATTGGTGAAAATGTATTGGAATTTATAAAAAAGCGAGTGAGAAGTTTTTAAATTTTTTTTGAGAATTTAAACAAACATAAACGTTTTCTACTCACTTTTTCATCCATTCCAATACATTTTCACCGATCCTAATAATTTTTTACAAATTCCAACAACTTTTAACACACTTTTCACCAATCCCGAGAGAATTTACACCATTTTTAAAAAAACACAAACACAAAAATATATCTCAAGACTTAAACCCCTGCAGTTTTGTTTTAGATCCATGAACTCCTCAAGAAAGCTTGGCCAATCGTGGCATACCGCATCTTTTTTTGGAGGGATACTCTCTGGTTGTTGTTAATGCTTTCTCTCGAGACCCTAACATTTGTCCTCGGAAGTTAGATTCTATTAGTTTCTTCTTTATTTATCTTCGAAGTTTGCGTTTTCTCCTTCCAGTGCGAATTCCTTAGCGCACAAATTTGGGCTGCTTCCTTTTTTGTTGAAGGGTAGTGTTTCTCATTCTGTTGAGCTGTTTGGTAGTTATCCTTGGGTGTACATGGGGGCTGACCCTTTGACTCTGTTATCTTGGTTTGTTTTAATGGGGATGATGGCATGATTTACAGAAAAAAAGGACCTCTCTCTCTCTCTCTGACGGCATACCATTTAAGAACATGATCTCCGGACAAATTGTACATTAACACAATCAAATTGAACATTAACACAAAAGATTATTGATATGAGAATCCTCCTCCCCCCACCGTCTTTTTCAATTAAAACACCCTTAACACCTTAACAAAACGAAAATTTTCCCTTAAAAAAATGTAATTCAACAAGCTATTTTGATGATTCTTAGTTCATCTAATCATTTATTTATTCAGGTTGGGGTTTAAGCTGCACGAACACAACACAGTTTATATAGAGTGATGAAGTCATGCATAATTGCATAATCCGTTGACACATAAATCCCCCTTCTTGCACTTGTTCTTGCAAGCACCGCAGTTCTTTGTGTCATACATAGCGTTCACACATTTTCCCTTGCAACAGATGTCCCTGTACCTGCACTTGTGTCCACACTGATGACAGTTCAGGGCATCAGTCTTCACATCAACACATTTTCCGTTGCAGCAGTGTCCCCCGTTCCCGCACTTGTGTCCGCACTGATTACAGTTCCGGGCATCAGTCTTCACATTAACACATTTTCCCTTGCAACAGAGTTCTCCTTTCTTGCACTTGCGTCCACACTGATTACAGTTCAGCGCATCAGTCTTCACATTAACACATTTCTTTTTGCAGCAGTCCGGGCCCGGGCTGCCCGTGCTACGACAAACCCGCGGGAACTTGTCGCAAGTCAGATTGACTGCCAGCTTCTGATGTTCAAGAAAGCGGCTAACACCTCGTAAAGAAGTTGCTTCTTGGCTTTCAGCGAAAGTGACTTCACTTTGCATGTCCATGTCTGCATTATAATCATCTATATCCACAGCGGCAACAATGGGTATTGCTGCAGCCAGAAACAAGAGAAGTTTGAGCAACTTCTTCATGGCTCTGAATTGCGAAGCACCGAGTTTTGGAAGAGAGCAGAGGGTGAGGCCTTGATAAGCACTTGTGTTTTATATATTGGCTACAGAGCTGACCAAAGGAAAATGAATATACACGCTTACTTTTTTCTGTGTGGTCCTAATTCACGAGCGTGCTTTTAAATTAACGGACTTTGACTTAATAAGAATTCATTTGATTGCATGTAAAGAAAGTTAGCCTGTCTGTAAACCCATTCAAAATGTCCAGAGACAACCAATTCAACCCGGAATTTTGGTTATTTTGCAACGCTACTATTTACCTTTTTCCCGTCTCAAAGTCAATGGAGAATCCTTAGAAGACGATGTTTTGTGACCAAATTACCAATAGAGATGCATGCATGATCTAAAGCTTCACTAGAGGTTGGGCTTAGATTGCAGGCTCTTTGCTAAGCTGGGTCGGGCGGGCAGAGCGGAGGTCATCTTGTCTCTAAATTATACGAGTCTTTTAGCACGATTTCCTTCGTTACAGAATCCAACAGTGACAACAATTCATCATTCCCGAACTCTTTAGGCTCAATTTAATTGCTCCACAAAATTATATTCGACACTCTTCACTTTCAAAAGATCTAAAAAGATTATTCTGCATATCAGAATAATATCAGATTGTTTTATTGCCGTTGAAGCAATTCAGACAACATTACTTATTTCAATAAGTAAAGCACATATTCCTGACACCCATTATCTACTTAACCAAAAATGTAGGCCATGACATCATGTCCAACAAGTTTGTATCGGACCAAAGCTACAGAGAGCTTCAAACAACATCGCTAAATTCTTGTGTAAGTAGAAGGGAACAGAACTGGTTGGATCCACCGAGATATTTGATTGATAGTGTTGCACTTTGTTAGCATCTGCATCCACCATAACGAGATTTCTGTTTGGTTTTGTGATTCTTAGTTCAGTGAAGTTGTTGATCCATAAAACCCACATTCTTGGAAGACAGACAATGACTTCCAGTTGCCTTCTACTTCTTAGTGTGTTGTTTCCCCTCAAGTATTCTGTCTCTGCCGAAGCCACTTCCTGCAATGGGGGCCTCACTCTCGGACAAACGGGGAGAGGAATTGATACCGGGCAAATTGACTCCAATGTTGAAGACAGGGTGGCCCCAATGCATGCCACTTCTGTTCAAGGCTCCAATGGTGGAGTGACAACAGACTTCAGATCATGGAAGGGTCATAGTCGTAGCACCTTTCACCATCGTCACCTAAAAAATGTAAGATCAGAAAATCTCTTCTCTGGGTTTCATCCATCCTGAAGAGTCATCTCACGGGTCTTCATTTTATTTCGTATTGAGAATTTTAGAATTAGAGAAATGCTATGTACAAAAAATATTGATTTTCTTCAGCTTTTGACAGGTGCGTGGGATGTTAATCCTTATAGGATGGGGAACTATCTTACCCGTAGGGGTGATGATTGCAAGGTACTCCAAAACATTCCCTACAATGTGCAAGGAATGGCCCTCATTGCATATAACGTTTCAGAGCATTGGATATGTTGTGGGCACAATCGGATGGGGGTTTGGGATAAGGCGTGGAAATACTAAAGCACTACGCATCCTAAGCATCATAGTATTTACCTTCACAACTATACAAGTGAGTCAAAATTTATCCTTCAAACTAGTCTATCGAATTGGTAATTTATCAAACAGTTAACATGGTAGTATTGTCATGACTCATTCATCAGATGCTTGCCATCTTTTGGCTACCAAAGAAAGAACACAAGCGTCGCAGGTGCTGGGAGATATACCACCATTCTCTTGGGTATGCAGTAATTGCACTGATAATCGCAAACGTTTTAGTTGGGATCACTAATCAAGGTCAAGCTGAAGAGTTGAAATGGGTTTATGTGGTAATTCTCGGAGTTTTAGCATTAACAGCTCTTGGGTTGGAAACTTTTAGGTGGAATAAATCCATTAGACTTCAGCAGCACAGCAATGTGCACACTTTCCCCTGAGTTCGAAGCATTGTTTTCTCTTTATTCTCCAATATTTGGTTGGTTGTCCTCTTTCATGCCAGCTTTTTAATGAGATTTTTATAGTCCCATTTGGAACATAGACCAATTCTAAGCAAATTCATGATTATCTTACGTTAAAGGTACGTCCCTTAGAGTTAAAGGCCTAAAAGACTGCCCCCGTTGGCCTCAAGTGCGAACAGAGGACCACAATTTTAATTTTTTTTCCCTTTATACAATCTTCCCCAATCTTTAATTTTATTATGGGCTCTTGTTTATTTAGCCATGGAAATCGCCGAAAGTTAGACGCCAGTTCCGCCGGCTACAAGAACACAGGGCCCCAGTGGTGGAACCAGGAATGAATATAAAGAGGGGCCAACTCTTAAGTGATAATGACAGAAATTTTTTTTACTACATAATGCAAAAAAATGTTTTAGAGTTAAAATATTAAAAACTAAAGACTAAAATATTAAAAATATATTATATTGAAATATATTATGCCTCTTCCTTTATGGGTAATAATGGTGCTTTATGTTGGTAGACAAAGTTATCTGAAAAGATACAACAATTAGTTTGTATTATTAATGTTAACTATGTACAAATCTTAAGGTAGAGCTGCTTAGCTTCTGTAACTTGTCCCCTCTCTTGTTATTGTAAGGAAGAGCACTCAATCTCTAATATTTACTTTTCGTTTAACAAGTGAACAAAAAGAGAGGACATGTTCAAACATTTGACCTCCAAGATGGTACAGAATGCAGATCCAATAAAATATCAAAAGATTGAACATGTCCTCTTAAAAATTTCAATTACCTCAAACATACTTTTCAGTCTACAAATAATATCATAACAAAAGGCAACATCAAGATCTTAGAAGCACTAGAAACCTTAATATAAAACCAGCACATATTCATATATTGCGTGTATATAAACTTAAATGAGAGAAAGTTAACATTAAAATGAGATTCTATTTCAAGGAAACCTGCCTCGGAAACAAAGGAAAATAATAATGACCCGATTCAATTTCAACAGCTCCAGGAGTTTCTAGTTAATACAACCTCTAGTTCACATGAGTTGGTCAGTACAATTAGGCAGATAATTACCAAGACAATCGGATCATCAATCTTGTTCTCAGCTCCATCAACTCAAGCTTTATACAACCCCAATTTAATAAAATTGGAAAAATCCGTTTTGCATAAAATTGGAAACCCCAAGAGAAATATTAGTTATATAAAAAAAATTAACATGTTGCATTGGGGCACCAGGGCCCGGTTGGCCCCCCTCCGTCCGCCACTACAGGGCCCACATGTTCCGGCGACCACTTCAGTGGTTGCTGTGATCATGAAGTGCTTTTGCCTTATTCTTCAAGAATGGGTTGGTTCACTTACAGTTGGAAGTAGGCCTGTCCAAAAAACCGGCCGGACCGGACCGGTTTTGACCCAAACGGGTTGACCGGACCGGTAAACCGGTGTATTCCGGTCCGGTTCCGGGTTACCCTCATGAAAACCCGGGACCGGACCGGAGTATACCTCTCCAAACCGGCCCAAACCGGAAATTGGCCCAAAATGGCAAGGCCCAACCCAAAAATCGGCCCAAAATGGCATGGCCCAACCCAAAACCGGCCCAAAATGGCATGGCCCAAACCGACCCAGACCGAACCGGTTAAACCGAAAACCGGACCGGACCGGTCCGGTCATATAACCGGTATAACCGGTCCGGTCCGGTCCGGTCTATATACTTTGATAAAGTTCCGGTTTGGCCGGCCAAACCAGACCGAACCGGACCGGCTGTTGGACACCCCTAGTTGGAAGAACCCCAATTATCACTAGGAAGGATTTAATTCGGATATATCTTTTAGGAGATTGATTACCAGACATCCGATGTAGTCCTAATCTTAATAAATTTGAAAGGGAATAATAATAATAATATTGAGTTAAGAACGTCATTATATTGTTTTAAAAAATACTTATGTTCCTAGACATAATTTCTAAGCGCATTTTGTATAAAATAAATTATTAATGAAAATAGCGGTCATGTGGCATTTGTTAATGCTTGAATAGTATTTTAGAAGTCAACAGTATTTTTTTTTATAATCAAGAAATTTTTTAGGTTTTGGTCTATATATAGATCAGAATCTATCTAATATACAAATAAATTATGGAGAAGCTAGCGTAAGAATCTATCACTTACGGCTTCCTACTTTAGTCATCGATTTGATATTAGAACAAATCAAACATAAGATCGCGCATCCGAACCATATAATTTGAAGTAGGGCTGAAAAATTGGAAATGCAGTTCGGTTTTCGGACCGCATTTCTGGTCCTCCTATATTAAAGGATCGGATCGGACCACTTAGTCCGATCTTCTGAAATGCGGTCTAGTTAAGTGGTCCGGATCAGATTAATTTTTTTTTTTAAAAATTGATTCGCAGTGCAGAGCTCTGCATATCATAAATTTATAAACCGGACCGCAAATTCGGTCCAGTCCGGTCCGCGGTCCGATTTTATTCAGCCTTGAAGTGTCACTTTACTATTATATTACCGAAAAATATGCATTTTGTAAGAAGAATGAATTTGGAATTTCTCTCAGCTTAGATTCCACGCAGTCTTCATTCCCAATTTTCACTCAACGCGGACCGCATCTAAAATATGATAATGAGAACAATAATTGAAAACCCACATTGGGCATGCTTGCTGGCATCCCCCGAGCAAATTAAGTTTCCAAATTCTCACTCAAAGTGGAGTGAACCGTGATTTTGATACATTCTCACTCAAAGTTGGTAGCTTACAACATTCACTGCCCTCTGATTGGAAGATTGGAATCCTAAATCCTAAGGATTGTCTTAAGGTCTTGTGCACATGAAATGATTCTGTACAATGATTCCCGAACTGAAATTGAAGCTGTCATGCTTGAATCGCAGTCCAGGCCCAGGCCCAATTTATCCCATGATCAGACCTAATTGGGCTGTTGGCCAGACTCAACAAAATAGAACCTTCTGCTCATTATTTTCCACCGTAACGTGCTAATTTGAGATAATGAGCCCAGTTCACGACCAAAAAGAACCCAAACCCGGATTATCCAAAACAATTATCAAGCATTTGTATTATTTCATATATATATATATATATATAAGAAAGTTAATAATCATTAGAGGCGGTTTGTTCACCATTTTTTCAAGATTCTAAGTATATTCATAATTCTACCACCGAATTTAAACACAAAAATCAATACATTTTACACAATCTCCAACAACTTTTTAATTTTTTATTCAACATAAATTTTCTCTCTCTATACTTTTTCACATAACTCCAATACTTTTTTATTAAACAATTACATCAAATCATTTCTCTCTCCACTTTACACAAACACCAATAAAATATTATTTAACATAAAAATTCACAACTTCTCTAAAATCCTACATTTTTTCTCAAAACGAACATCACCTAAAATTTTGAGAATCGAATTGATTGAAATTTGTAAAAAAAAAATTACGTGTAAAAATTGAAACTTTTGGAGCTCCGAATTTTTCGACAAACAAACATTATATTTATTTCTTAAATTTAAGTAATTTTTATACAAAGATAGTCTATAACAGAAAATTTGGAACCCGAGTTTTGCGTTATTGTGGAACAATCTGGAGCGGAACGAAGCGGGAGAGTACGGACTGGAGCAGTGCGGCTCTGACATGGCCACCTCCGCAGCCGCCATGGATGGCGCCGTCGCAGCTGCTTTCCGTTCCGTTTTCCAACGAGTCCAACAAGCAACCGAGCGTTCCGGGCGCGGGCCCCAACAGGTCCGATTGGTGGCCGTTAGCAAGACCAAACCGGTCTCTCTCATCCGCCAAGTCCACGATGCCGGCCATCGCTGTTTCGGCGAAAATTATGTTCAAGAGCTCATCGAGAAAGCTCCTCAGGTTTTGTTTCGTATTCTTTTTCTTGTCCAAGATTATCGAATTTTCGCTATTTTATTTATTATATACGATTGTTCAGCAACCGAACGGAGTAGCAGGATCAATGTAAATTTGCTTGATCAAATTGTTCTTTTTTGGTTGTTTAAGGATCCCAACAGATGAAGTTGTGGTAGGCAATGTACATTTTCATCGGGGTCGTCTTATCGAGTGGCATTTTAAGTAATTGACTTTGGTAAGTTTTGGGTGTTTGTAGCTTCCAGACGATATCGAGTGGCATTTCATTGGAAATTTGCAGAGCAATAAGGTTAAACCTCTTTTGGGTATGTTCTTATGAATAACTATGTGGTTTTGGGTGGGGAGGAAGTGAAGCCTTTTCCTCTAGCAAGTAAATGCGTCACAGAACTGGTTTTCTCCCTATAAGCTCTCATTTGTGAATTCTACCGCTCTCTGTATGGTGATAACTTCTAGTGATGCACTTGGGCGATGGGTCTTTTTTTTTCCGCCGAATTTGAAGTTTGATATTCTTCAATGTAGCTGAGACATTTCTGCCGTGATGCGTAATTATTCACCAATCATCATCTGATACTGTGCAGCTGGTGTACCAAAGCTTGAGATGGTAGAGAGCGTAGATGATGAGAAGGTAAATACTGCTTTCAGTATATAATTAGAAGTCGGTGTCAAAAGGTTTCTATGCTTAATCATCGCATGTCCCGTGTTCTGCAGATTGCCAATCACCTTGATCGTGCAGTTGCAAGCATGGGGAGAGAGCCTTTAAAGGTCCTGGTCCAAGTAAATACCAGTGGAGAAACATGTAAGTTGATATGTTCACTGGTTTCATGACATTACTCAGGTTTTTTTATCCCCCTTTTCATGTTCATGACCTGCAATATATTATAAGTTCACCTTCCTTTTTATTTTTTAATGGATTTGACGTTCTAACTTAAGTTCCAAGCCTGTTGTCTCTTTGTCTCCTTGAACTGTGGAATGACATGGTATAACATATTGCTATGCTGTACGGCATTTTTATTGGAAAATCACATTATCATTAAGCATATTTTTTAAGGGGTTTGATTTTTCTGACCTAAGTTCCAAAACCTGTTGTCCTTTTGGCTGCTTGAGAGCAATATGGTAGAACATTTGGCTGTGCTATACGACATTTTTATTTGGAAAGTTGTAGTATCATTCAGCATATTGATTATGTTAGGTTTCAAATTGCTTCTTCACATGCTTAGACGTTATTCACCTTGTAGTGGTCATTTTAAGTTCACCAATTCCCCGACTTCCATTCCCCAGCATCATGCCTGATGCATGGCTGTTAATTTTTATTGTTATAAATGTTGTCCGTCCAAGAATTATTTATCATTAGCTTTGGTTTTTGTGTGAAGCTTTAGTACTCATTTAATCTATTTTTTCGGTATGTTTTCTTCTATATAAATTAATGTATTTTGTCCCCCTGCACAGGCTAGTATATTTTTTTTCTAAGTAATTCTCAGCTAGGAAATGTTCCATTTTGCTTTTCTACAAAACCTTAGAGCTGAAGTGTTTTGAGATGTTCAGTTTATACGACCTCTTTATAACATTAAATCAGAAACCATCTATTATCTTAAGAACTATGCCAAACTATTATATCTTGCTGAGTGGCCTAGTTTTGGTGGGATATATTTTTGAGGGGTATGTTAGTTTACCATCTGTCCTACATTCAGAGTTCCTCCTGAAAGGTTTTGTTCCTAACAAGTCTTTGCTGTTGTTCTAGGATTTCTTAAAGAATCCTCTTCATTTGGTTGATAAGTTCATCTTTCTATTTTTCGCAGCCAAATTTGGTGTTGAGCCCTCTGGGTGTGTGGAGCTCGCAAAACATGTTAGTTCGAGCTGCCCAAACCTCGAGTTCTGTGGCCTAATGACAATTGGTATGCTTGATTACACATCGACCCCAGAAAACTTTAAGGTGATCCTACCTACATATTATACATGGTTCTGCAATCAAATATTTTTCTTTGTGCTCTAATTTTTTGAATGTCTTCTGTCGACAGACATTATCAAACTGCAGAACTGAGGTTTGCAAAGCACTTGGAATTCCAGAAGAACAATGCGAGCTGTCGATGGGCATGTCTGCAGACTTCGAGCAAGCTGTAAAGACTATTCCTCTGCTGCCCTTGTTCGGACAATTATCGTTCATCCCAATGATAAATTTCTTTTTTTTAAACACTCCTTCCTTCTCTTCTTTTAGGGATGAAATTTGAAGTGTCATGGGACTGAGCGAGGTCTAAGAAAGCATAAACTCAAAACTACAGTCTGCTACCATGTTAACCTGCTGCATTATTTATCATTTTCCTGAAAGAAATAGTTTTAGAACTATAGCAGTAGTTGAAAGGAGACATTTAACTTGAAAGTTGCACCATTACGTGGAGTTGCCTTGTTTGTCAAATTTCATTTGTGTACTCTGTAATTCCAGGTTATTGGCTTTATTTGAGAAATTTCACTTAGAATCCAATTGTTTTGCAGATTGAAATGGGCAGTACAAATGTGAGAATAGGATCGACAATATTTGGAGCAAGGGAATATCCGAAAAAGGAAGGTCAAACTTGAAGAATTAGGTTAAGCAGTGGAATTATGGGCTTATCATTGTAATGTTGTACTGTTTGGAATTGTGATTCGACCGGTTCTCTTTGTAACTTTGATGGATCTATTCAAAACTCTGATAGAGCTGTTATATTTACAGTGATGTTTGAAACATTATTTGCGCTGTTTGACAATATGGGGTCACAACTGTAACACGAAGATGAGTTCACTTCTTCAATCTTTATTATGTATTGAAAAAGATAGCTAGCGCAGTATTTTGTATCTCTGTGTTTGCGGATAATTTTCCGACAAAGGTCTTCGCGTCAGAGTATAGAAGAGTGGCAAAGTTCCATGGGTTTCGAATGATGTTTCACTAGTTTTTCACCTCATGTCCACAAAGGCAATCAAGATGTTATCCCAAAGTTTCGTTGGGGAAAACCCCCGAATACTCCCCATGTGAAGGGACACGGATTTCTTTTCAGTGAGTCGGAATTTACGCGTAACGCGTGAAAGTTATAACATAGAAGGAGAGAGACAGAAAGCGGATACGAGATTCCAACTCAAACAAAACAACGTCGAAACCGCTCGCAAAATGTTCATCCAGATCCCGTTTTCTCTTCTGGAGTGTTTCCGTACCCCCACGACTTCGGTAGTTTCAAGTGAACTTTCTTTTATGCCTTGCCTTCTAACATGAGTAATGAACAAGCTGAAATCCTCTTTCTTGAACCCCTTCAAACCACCTCACCCTACCACCACCAAGTCATTCAACGCTATCATCAACCGTCTGCAGAGGCGGATCCAGGGGGGTGCGGCCCTGGGCGACCGCCCCCCATTGGACCGACCAAAACAAAAATATTAGATGTAAAATTTTTTATTTTTTATTTTTTTTAATAAGTTGGGCTGGGCCTATGGGAGCCCGATCCCCATAGGCCCAGGCCCCCTGATTTTAAGCCTGCAGCCAAGCATTCCAGGTCCCAGGATAGCAACAACCAACCAGTCCATCTGCACAGGCCTTTCATGCCACGACAGCAAATGTTTGGGTTGGGGCCAAGGCTGCCAATGTCTACAATACAACAGCCCTCGTCTACTTCAAATGTTTGGGTTAGGGCCAAGTCTCCCAATTATATAATTGAATTAACAGTGTAGGGCCCAACAATGACTAAAACGTATGTTTGTAAAGTCAAACTTTTAGTTAAGTATTTAAAGATAGAATTAATATTGTTGCTTTCTTTGTTTTTTCTACGTTTTCTTTTTCTTTTTCACATTGGGTACGTCACTAAAGAAGAAGTAATGAGCTTTTGATTTAGCAGTTGTATAAGGACGAAAGGAAGGGACCCCCTACAGCTGAAACGATGGATTGGGCTACCGTAACACAGCGTGAAAAAAAATTGGTAAAAAGTTTAGGGTAAAATTTTATGAGTTGGTAAAAAGTTAAAGAGAATGAAACACATCCATATTTTTGGATCTCGAATTAATTATTTAGTTAATTTTTATTTGTTTAGGGTTTTTCATGTCCTTTAATTTCTGTGCAGTTTCTGCTGCTCAAACTATCATTTTCTTTTATATATATATATAAGATTTAAATTAGCAGGATCTAATTGTCACTTTCAGTCTTAGCAAATAATATGTACGTGTATTTTAAAATTTTTAATATTTTTAATCCTTAATTTTCGATATTTTAACTCTAAGACATTTTTTACATTACGTTGGGAAATTTTTTTTTGTCATTTCGCCTTATATGTTCGACCCCCTTCAAATTGGATCCTGGATCCGCCACTGACCGTCTGTCAGCTCAAGGTGACAACGATGGGGTTCTTCTCGCGTACTCCTCCATGCTCAGTACCAACACCCCTCCTGACGCCTTTACCTTCCCTAATCTGGTCAAAGCCTGCACCTCTCTGGAGCTGTTCTCGCATGGCCTATCGTTCCATCAACTAGTCATTGTTCATGGGTTTTCTTCTGATGCTTATACTGCATCTTCTTTGATCAATTTCTACGCCAAATTTGGGTGCACAAGCAATGCTCGCAAAGTTTTTGACGTGATGACTGAGAGAAATGTTGTTCCTTGGACTGTGGTCATTGGATGTTATTCGCGCACAGGTGATGCTTATACTGCATTTTCTATGTACAACGAGATGCGGCACCAAGGAATTCAGCCCAATTCTGTTACATTGTTAAGCATGCTTTCTGGAGCTCCAGGGCTTACCCATGTGCAGTGTTTGCATGGTTGTTCAGTTTTGTGTGGTTTTGAGTCTGATATAGCCCTGGCGAATTGTTTATTGAACGTGTATGGTAAGTGTGGAAGCATTGAGGATGCTAAGAACTTTTTTGAATTCATGGATCACAGGGACATAGTCTCTTGGAATTCTTTGATAGCGGGATATGCCCAGATTGGAGATATTAGAGAAGTTATGCAGATTTTAGATAGAATGCGAATTGAAGGTATGGAGCTTGACCAGCTGACATTTGGATCTCTGCTGTCTGTGACTGCAACACAGAGCAACCTTAAATTGGGAAAGATGGTGCATGGGAAGATTTTGAGAGCTGGATTTTACGTGGATTCACATGTTGAAACATCACTTGTGGTCATGTATATGAAATGTAGGAACACTGACATGGCATTTAAGATATTTGAAGAGACCCCAGATAAAGATGTAGTGTTGTGGACAGCAATGATCTCAGGGTTTGTGCAAAATGATTGTGCAGACGAGGCACTTACAATTTTTTGCCAAATGTTAAAATCAAGAGTGGAGCCATCTACTGCTACAATAGCTAGTGCTGTTGCAGCTTGTGCACAACTCGATTCCTATGATCTGGGGGCCTCAATCCATGGCTACATTTTAAGGCAAGGATTGACATTAGATGTCCCTGCTCAAAATTCTCTTGTTACTATGTATTCTAAGTGTTGTCATTTGGATCAAAGTTGTGCTGTTTTTGACCGGATGGACAGAAGAGATTTGGTTTCTTGGAATGCGATAATCTCTGGTTATGCTCAAAATGGCCATTTATGTAAAGCATTGGCCCTCTTCAATAGAATGAGAACAACCCTTCAAAGACCTGATTCAGTAACTGTTGTCTCCCTTCTCCAAGGTTGTGCTTCTATTGGGGCACTTCATCAGGGGAAGTGGATACACAGTTTTGTAATTAGAAGTTGCCTTAGACCATGCATCTTGGTTGACACAGCTTTGGTTGACATGTACTCTAAATGTGGTAACTTAGATATTGCCCAGAAGTGCTTTGATGGGATCTCACATAGAGATCTGGTCTCATGGAGCACAATAATTGCAGGATATGGTAGTCATGGCAAAGGGGAGACTGCCTTGAGGCTATATTCGGAGTTCGCACATGCTGGAATTGAGCCAAACCATGTCATTGTCCTCGCAGTTCTCTCCGCTTGTAGTCATAATGGGCTTGTCCACCAAGGCTTGAGCATATTCCAGTCTATGGCAGATTTTGGTATTGCACCAAACCTTGAGCACCGTGCTTGCATTGTTGATCTCCTCAGTCGTGCTGGAAGGGTGGAGGAGGCATATAACTTCTACGAGAGGATGTTTCCAGAATCCTCAGTAGATGTTTTGGGCATACTCCTTGATGCTTGTCGCGCCAACGGCAATGATGAACTCGCCGACATAATTGCCCGAGATATTCTGAAGTTCAGGCCTGCAAATGCTGGAAACTATGTGCAACTGGCGCACGGCTATGCTTCGATGAATAGATGGGATGGTGTGGGTGAGGTATGGAGCCAAATGAGGTCTCTCGGCTTGAAGAAACTCCCTGGTTGGAGTTTTGTCGAACTGCATGGTGCCATTACAACATTTTTTTCAGATCACAATTCACACCCTCAATCTGAATATATGATGTCGATATTGAAAACTCTGAGTTGGGAAATGAGCAAAATTGGGCATGAACCACAAGACCAGCCAAATAAATTATCTTTCCTGAAAAATGTTGGTAAGAGAGGGTGAAGCTTCTTAAAGAAAATCTCCTCTGCCAATGTGTTTGGGGTGCCTTTGTTTCCAGGGACACGGAATTTCGACTCGGATTTTTCGTGAAACGGTTTACAGAATTGCAATCGGATCGGCCCCCGACATAATGTTGTTAATGCTTTCCGATTTCAAGATCAGCATGCTTGCCTCATTTGAGGGTTGACCAAATGAGGACCAATTCTTATCAGGATGTAACCAATAAGTTACATTTGAAACTTCTCGTAAATAAAAAAATTGAACCCAAACGCGGTCGTCCAGGAAGCGAAACGCCACCGTCTTTGAATGGAGGGGCAGCATTGATCCGTACTTCGCACATATTTTCGGGGGTGGAAACTAGAAAATTCTCTAAAGACAAAAGATGCGCGGTTTTCTCCGCTGTACACACGAATTCATACGATGATAAAACGCCGTCGTAGAAACTAGAAACATTTCGCTCTGAAACTCAACTATCAAGATCCTTTTCATCGTCGTCTGCCTCTTCTTCTTCAGCTCAGTTCACAGGAGCGTTTTAGAGAGAGATGAATAGGGTGCAGCAGCAGCAAAGAGCGTTGAAGGTGGGGATGGGCCTGATGGGCCTATACTTAGCGGGCTACATAGTCGGCCCACCCTTGTACTACCCCTGAGCGAGGTCTTCGCCGCCGCTGTTCGACCCTCGGTTTCCTCCTCCTGCGTGGTTAACGGAGTTATGTCAAGACCAATTGCCGACTCCCACATGTCATCTCTTGACAGTCAAATCAGATAAATTGCCAGCTAGGCCATTCTGTCTGACGTAGCAAACAACATTCTAGAGTTTTTGGAGTGCTTGAGGTGGACTCGTCCCACGTGACAATTTATCTAATTTCGTTGTCGAAAGACGACATGCGGGAGTCGACAATTGGTCCCAACGTGTCTCCATTAATCACGTAAGACTTTTTCTATCTAGAAGCGCACTTGAGTTAACGGAAAGACCAACACATGCTAAAATAATTTCACAAGGTAATTTAGGACGAAAAATACCCTAGGGACTAATTTGGGATCCGACAATACCATAGGGATCAGTGGAGTAATTCACCCTATATTGAATCCCAAAGTTGAAGTATTGGTTACAAACCAAGAAATGACATGGATTTTCATCATAGTAAAATCCCGACTAGACACTCAGGGAGAAATGAAAGATTAAGGGCATCATTGTTATCAGAGGAATTTTCACCTTTGCCTTCACATATTTCCATTCCTTGTCTCTCACCTATCCACGTACAGTAATTTTTCTCCATAAAACAGTCACAGAGACTAGAGGCCTAAATAAATAGTAACTTATTATATACCCAATGGTGACAGAGTATAAATGAGAAAATCACATCCCAGGCCCTTCTGTCTATTCATCTTTAAAAATATAAGATCAACAATCATGAAAGTGAGGCGATACGACAACCTTTATTTCCTTGATCTGTTTAGGGCCAGCATTTACAAAGTTGAAGGTAAAGGATGCCAGCCTTTGTTCTCCATTTTTGTAGCAGACTGGTTCCACACTGTATAGGTCAATGTTCTTCGTTCAAGTTCACCATCGAGATCTCTCATCTGACAAGGACGCATAATAGACCAATAAATAAGCAGAAGGGATTGCACTGGGAATTCATGATACTAGTGAAAACTAATCAATAAAGAGTACAGCAACAAATGAAGCTCTCTTTTCTTTTTCTGGTAATTGAAGCTGTCAATGTCATTTGATCTATCCATTTGACTGTTTAAACCAAGCTTCAATAATGATGAAGACAGTAGCTGAAAGAAAAACCCCCGTGTGTTGGGAACATTTAAGAACCAAGGGAAATCTACTACATACCCCAAGCAAAGTCTGCACATAGTGCTCATCTGGAATACAATTATGTTGCTTCTGAAGTTTCTGCAGTTGGTATTTAGGCCAGAGTCAGAAAATTTATCATTCAGTTGAACTGGAAACAACTATATTTCTCTATTTAAGGTAACTATCGCAAGAACATCTGCGAAATAATATTGAGAACTAATAAGCCTAACTCCTTGCTACAAGCCATGTCAAGCTGAATGAGGTTTGCAACTTTATTTCTACATCACAGATGGAAACTACAAAAGAAGGACAAACATCAGGCATACAAATTATGATAAAATCAAGATGCCGAGAAAGCAGAAATTTGCAACTGCGTTTCCCATATTGATGAAGATGGTCCCCTATAGAATAGTCATATCATAGGATATCACTCAATATAAATTTCCAACAAGAGAACAGCAAATTGTCTCAGAATTTCTCTAGTAAGGGGAACGCAGAGGGGGGGGGGGGGAAGAAAAAGATCTTGCACAATATTATATCCATCTACACAAGTCAGCAATCAAAGATCACTTACAACATTCAGCTTTCCTTTTCTGGAATCTACAGGGGGGCGTCGCTGCAAAATGGGTAGTAGTTAAATAAGTTGCTGCATAACTAAATGAACTGAAACTTCAGCTTTATGAACTTGAATTTTCTACTCAAGAATGATACCTCATTTGTGATAAGTACCAACGGACAAGCTTGAAAGGCATGCAAACAGACAAAATCAACTATAGCTCAAATGGCACTTCTTCGCTCCATAAAATACAATAAAGGTGAGGTCATCCAAGATCAATTGCATGGGCATGTTTGTTTGTAAACCAGAACTAAAGTACTAGAAACAAAAGCACACAAGTACATACGAAAAGACTCCCATCCTTGCAAAACAGTAAATCCACATCATTCCTTGACATTAGCAAAAGACAAGATTAAAAAAGTTCTGATGGTGGGGAAAAAGTATATAGAGGTGGCTTTCAAAACCTTCTTTGTTGTGTTTGCTAATAATCAACGAAACACACCCAAAGTTTTGAGAACCACATCACAGGTAAGCTCCACATAAAGTAGTGCATATGCATTTATCTACGTGATTGATAGAATCAGTACTTGGGGGGAATCAGTTGATGCAGGAGAGGCATGCTTCAAACTAAGCCCCCAAAAAAGAAAAATCAAAGTATCATGGTCGGATGTGCAATCCACAATGATAATACTCGGACAAAGAAAATCACTATTTATCAGTACTAGATGCAAATTGAAGCTTGATATGAGACACAATGACACACCTTGCAAGATTTCTTAAATACTGGAAGAATAGCCTCATCATTTACAATGGCTTCTCCATGGCTCCGAACTAAAGTGATCCACTGAAAATGCAAATCAAATCAACACAGAGGTTTGAGTATGAAAATTTAGTGATAGCCAAGCTACCCTGATTCTCGGATGAATAAATGACAATGGTTGTGGTGACGATAACTGTAACAAGATATGAACAACCAACTTTATTTTGAAGACTGTTCATTTGACTTCCCCAAACAAGAAGGTTGGCACTACAACCTACAAAGTGGAGCTAATGGAAACCTATTTTTTCCATAAACTCTTTAGATATGCAAAATTATTCTTCAGTCATGCGTTATAACCTTTAAATATTCCATTCAGTATTTCTCTTTTCTTTCTTTTTCTCTTCTTCTTTTGTCCTTTCTAGAAAGAGCAACAGATCATAAAAGTTTAGAACAGTAGCCAAGCAGCAGACAGACAACTCTCTAAATCAAATCAAAACCTACTAAACCACACTATCGCAGAAAATAACAACAATATTTCTTTCTCCATTGACCACCAAAAAGAAGGGATAAGAAGCTCTGGCCAGGTGGGGCAAGGGTGAGCCTTGAGGCATGCAAATGAAGTGAAAGACAAGTAACCTAGGAGACTTTTCGCCATTTCTCCTTTGCTATTACAGGTGACATCTTTGGGTTGTAGCGGCCCTCTTTCTTATCAAGAAAACTGCAACACGAATTAACCACAAAATCACAACTGGTGAAGTACAGCAACAAAAACTTTCCCTTGAATATTCAACTATCTAAAAGAATTAGTGCTTGACACCTCAAGGATGCTGTCCATCTACCTGTCCACAAAACTCCGTGGAGAAGAAATCACGTAGTTGTATATGTAGCCAAAGTTGTACATAGGAACACAACTGCAATGAGGAGAGAGACCATTGGATATGTATTTCAATGCCAAGTAAACATAACTTCAGCATTGAAAAAGAGAAATTTATAGGAACATTCGCAAAGCAGTTTTCTCCCAATCGTGTGCCCCCCCCCCCTCTTTTTTCCTCGTCCCGCGGTAAAAACACACAATGTTGAAGCATATGCAGATATAAAATGCAACAGAAAAATCCAATTTCTCTTCAAAAAGAAGCCAAACCACTTCAATAGGAAAAAAAAAAGTTGTCAAGCCTCTTACATTTCATGTCATCAGAGGATGCTGGTTCAATAGTCATTCTAGGTCACATGCAGATCTCTCAAGTACTGAGAAGTCCCCCGAAAGGGAAAATATATGTAAATCATTTTCAAATTCCTTTGTTATAAAGGTAAGGACATTAACCTGTCAGAGAGTAGAACAAATCTTTGATTTGCTGGATCTTCAAGAGCCCTTTCAAATAACAACTTCTCTGACTCATCCCACCTGCAACACGTGACCACCCAATGCACATCCACGTCAACAAGATCAAATGACCAAACAGGAGATTAGAACAAGAATAATTAACACTACATTTGAAATCCGAGAAAATATGGAAAAGAAAGGAAAGTGAAAATTTTAATTTAGAGCTTACAATGCTCAATACCGAAAATAGAAAAAATATCTTGGCTCAGCTATTTATATCAATAATCCGCTTATTCTTCGTTTTCTTTCTCCCCAGTGAATTACTGTTTTGCTTACTTATCACGACTTTTAGACTTCCCATTATCCAACACCAATCATAAAAACGAACACCTCCACTCGAGTCGTTCCCATAATCATGGAATTCATTTCCTTTTTCCTTTCCTTTCCTCTGTTTTCTTGTTCACCAAACAGAAGCTAAAATAGAAAATTGGCAAACTTGAATCATTCTTTTCCGGCTTCGTTATGAATCACCTGAATGCTATTCTTCAATTCTCGGCCGCGAAAGAAAGGCGACCTCGATGTTGATTCATCGAACACGAACCCCGGCGCCGAGTGAATATAGATCGAGAAGTTCGCCACGTCAGCATTCTGCGAATAACCATTTTCCCGAGAAAGCGTAAGAAAAATCAAACAGAATCCTACTCCTTTGAAACAAATAAAATACGTATACATTTAAGAATATGAAAAAGAAAGGCAGAAAACCTCGAAGAAAGTGTCCCAGAGAAAATCGAGAGGGAGTTTACGGCGCGCGAGAAATAGGAAGGCGATCTTGGGGCGGCCCTCGAAGCTACCGCTAGAAACTGGGGCACGTAGGCGAGAATATGATGAAGTGGAAGAAGAAGAGAGGTCCGGCTGAGAGTGGAGTCTAAGGAGAGCGAGGCCGCAGAGGGCGACGGAGAGGAGGACCACGAGCTTCCAGCACAACCAGATTACGTGGCGCACCGCTAATGGTGTTGCTTTCTTCGTCATCGCTCCTCCTAAGTTCAAAAACAGAGGGAACTTAGAATAAAATAAGCGAAAATAAAAGAATTATAATAATTAATAATAACAGTACGCGTCATGGGGAGGGAGAGAGAGAGGAGTACATTGACAGAGTGGTGGTTCTGGGAGTGAAATAGAGAGCAGCATGAGAGAGTTTTAAATTCGTGCTTGGCGCTTTGCCGGGCTGCTGTTTTCCCTTCTGTTGTGGAGATGGAAAACAGGAAGAAATGGAAGACGGAAAAGGAATATGGAAACGGGCTCACCGATCAACAACACGTAGCGGAGGGAATGAGTAATGACGGAGTGATCTGGCCCGCGATTTGTGGGCCATACCTGGACGGCGGCACCGCATGCATCGTGTTCGAATTCGAAAAGTGGGTCCCAGGAAAAAGACGGCGCTCTATTTGAGTTAACCAAACGGCAAGCGACACCGCCGAACACTATTTAAACGAAAAAAGAGCAGAGGTCCGAGGATTTAGGGAAGGATGAGGATCCCCTGCAATTCCCTGCCCGAATTGCCCCCTGCAATTCGGGCAGGGAATTACAGGGGAGCCTGGTCCGTTAGGGAATGAGAAAGAACCTACGATTGTTCTGCCACCCTGTCCTCCTCCTTGGAGTAGAGTAACAGCAAAGTAGGTCCTTTTTTTTTCTTCTTGTGAGTACTTCTTACCTCCGTCAAAGTTGCCAAATTGGGAGGACTACCCAAACCCATCTTCAAAGATGTCAAAGCTCCACCATTCCGCTTCTCCGTTTTCTCTTTCCCTCTATCTATCGGTTCAAAGAATGTTTGGGTGGAGTCGTGGAGAAGTTGTTCAAGGAGAAGCACATGGGTGGACTTCGATTCAAGGGTGTTTGTTACTATGCTCAGAGAAAGGGTTTTATTTTGTAGTGGAATTAGAAGGTTGACCGCACCATTTTCTAACAAATTTTAAACATTATTTTCACTTTTTTACTCCTATGTCGCAGGCAATGCCAGACACATCCTACAATAAAAATTAAAGACTCGTTTGGTTGCCGGAAACCAGAAATGCAAAGCGGATCAGCAATGAAATGAAATGAAATAAACATTTCTCACTACCTTGGCTTTATTCAATTGTAGCATTTCATCTTCCCAATTCTGAGCATCGTATAAAATTTAGTATGAATCCATGTATTCCCCAGACAAAGAATATACAGAATGTCACATAAAAGTTATTAATACATGAAGCAACTCGGAGATATAATGTCCTAAGATAAAGATGACCCTATAATCACATACAATAAATAGGAAGATCCATTTCCTAATTGTTGTATCTGAAAAAATTTCTTGGATCTGCATTCAAAGATGGAGTACTCTACTGTCAACCATTGTGATTAACTTTAGCTCGGCACTTCCTTTGCTGTTACCATCCGAAAACAAATATACTGATAGAAGCATATTTCTGAAGTCACCTCAAGATATGCATCCAACAGAATTGCAGGGAAGATACCCAGTTGGTGGTAGATGTAAACTCATGCTTCCTGGTTGAAATAAATTTGCCTTAGACCCCTACACAGTGTCCTAGGGACTACCTGGCACCTACCTTGACATTCTGGCGGTCCAAGATAACATTCAAGATCTTGCCGGGGACATAAATTCTCCTTTTAATAGCCTTCCCGACCAAATATCTGGAGAGTTTTTCATCCTCTGATGCTAATTTGAAAGCATCCTCTTCTGTACATGCTTCTTCAACCTGGATGGTACCCCTCATCTTGCCGTTGATCTGAACTGGTAAGATGATAGTTGAATCCTTCAGGTAAGCAGGGTTGGCCTGCAATATGAACACAAAAATATAAGTGGCCATGTTCAGCCAAAAGACCATCTTGCACTTCACAGCACTAGTGCCTCCATATCAAGGTCTAGGATAAAATGCATTACTTTCTCTTCATCATTTGGGCCACAAATTTGGGGACAGACTTTTGCATTTGCTACTGCATCTGTTGTCCAAGAATCACAATATATTCTGCTGACATGGTTAAATAATGAACAAGAAAGGCAAGTAGACTTTAAACCTTATGTTTCTGATCTAAATATGTGTTCATGTACGTGTGTTTTGTGTGCGGGTGTGCAGTGTGTGAGGGTTACGAAGTATTGGCCTCTATATTCCAATACTTCCACTCTACCTATATTACCAGTAGTAGTTACATATAAATCAATCGTAACGGAGGCATTTAAGTCCCTTGAAATTGAATCTATCCGCATTATAAAATTCATCAAATTAGTTCTTGAGGTTTAAAATTCATCAAGACAGTCCCTTTGCAACTCTTCAAATGTGAAGGATTTTAAACCTTAGGACTAATTTGTGGGTTTTAAAGTTTAAGGACTTATTTGATTTTCGCTCAAAGATAAATTTTGTATTTATCCCAAAAAGTATTGCGGTGTACACAGATAACCACATCCAGAAATCAGCCAGCAAAAGTAGAATAAGTTGATAACTTTCAGCCAGGTTAAGAAGTTCTCTAGGCATCAAACTTGAACAGAAGCTGCTAAAAGAATGGTCTAAACATATATTAGGTGAAGCAGCACATAAATTTTTCATCAGAATATATGAAAACGGAAAATTTGTAATATTTTCATCAGAATATCTGAATACTCGAACCCTACAGTTTTGTTCCATATATATGAAAAATTGAATATATATATCAGATCCAAAAGGCCACTGAGAATCCGGAGATAATAGACATTCAATTGATAAATTTAAAGGATACAAAGGAATACCAGAGGGAAAGGCTCATATGCAAGTGATCCCGAGTGTCCTAGCCGTAACCAGAGCTCCTCCGCTATGTGGGGTGCAAATGGCGAAAGCAACAATACAAATGCTTCAATAACTAATCGTGGATGTGTATCCCACTGAAAACATGGAATTGAAAACGAATGAGAAAAATAAGAGCACAATAAAAGAGATTTTACTAAAATCTGGACAAAATAAACCCAGGTCGGTGGGGCACATCTTTATTGAAATACTTTATATTGTACACTATTACGGAATAATTATAAGCAGTAAAATTCTCAAGCCTCACCCATATTACTCAGATAACTAAATCTCTTTTGAGAGAACTTTACTTAGGTACATAAGCCTACAGAATATCAAGAAGATAATTTTGTCCCAATGCTGATTCACCTAGTGTCAGAAACCTTTTTTCCCAGAAAACATAATAAAAGTATCCATTTAGCCGCAAACAGAAAGCTAAAATAATGAAAAGCATGCACAATAGGCTCTGCTGCTCAAGTAAACAAAGTGCCCACCACCTTTGCTCAGTGAAACTTTAGTCCGGCCAAAACCAAAAAAATTGAAGTTCTAACACTATAGTGGAGAAAACCTTATATGCTACATTAAGGAACTCCATCATTGCAGAAATTCCAGTGTTGAACCGTGTCCCCTCGATTTCCTCCGTTACCTGCCAATTGGGATCAATCCATCGGTCAGAGGGTTGTAAAATTTTTAAACATCACATCATTAATAGACAGTCTAGCATCACTAATTACTAGTGGAGACTAAACAGCTGTTAGACTGCACTACTATCTACCAACAAGATCCAAGCAAATTACGCAAATTACTATGCATTTCAAGCATTACAGAATCATGCATGCATTTGCACCCTAGCCCATTTTGGGATTTTTTCTTCAAGCATCTAGCACTCACTACTATCTACCAACAAGATCCAAGCAAATTACGCAAATTACTATGCACTTCATGCATTACAGAATCATGCATGGATTAGCCCATTTTGGGATTTTGTCTTCAAGCATCTAGCACTCACGACATGTGGTTACAACTATAGTAACAGCAATGATAATTTCATGGGAGTAATACCCAGGCTGCTCACCTTTCCTGCCCATAAGGACATAAGTATGTGACACATGCCACATAGCTGCTTACAGGAGATATCAAACTTCAGGCAAAAAGATTAGTATCTGCTTTATGGGAACTCTAGTAGTTTCCTTTACAAATAAGAGTATACATTATTATACAAATGTATAAGAGCTTTTCTGCATTACGTGCATGTAAAGTTATCTAACCCTTGCCCTGCTACCGCATGTTGGTTACCCACACCCAAGACATATATCCAAGTCCCCACAGCAAATCCACTCAAAATAATGTAACTAAAGCATGGTTGTGAGGATATTATTCTTCAAACTGTTTGTAAATTGAATCATTTGCAAGTGTGAAAAGAATGACACAGATTGATGAATACTGAAAAAAAACAACTTATAAAGGAGAGAGGTTCAACAGAATATGACAGAGAATCTACATTCTCAGAAATTGAGATGTACCTTAGCAATGCATTTATGAAGAGAACGAAGATGTTCCAAAGAAGGTTCTTCATCAACTGCCACTGTACCATCCTTGAATTTACCATCAGGTAAAGGTGAACCAACAATCAATCTCCAAGTTCTTCCTAAAAATCGATGGACACCTTCAATACCACTAGTATTCCAAGTTTTTGAGTCCCTAGAAGCACAATAACGTAAGCAACAAGCACAACTTTGGTCATGCTCTTTATTTAGAAACATTGACAACTTGATCAGGGAAATATGCTCCAAATAAGATAAAACAAAATAATTTAGGGAATCCTACCTAAATGGTCCCATGAACATTTCATATAAGCGAAGAGAATCTGCACCATACTCAAAAACAACATCGTCAGGATTCACAACATTTCCCTTACTTTTACTCATCTTGTGAGCACGAGCCACCAAGCGAATTTTTGGATTGTCTTTTAGCACAAAAGAATCCCCAGATTTGACAACCTAGGTAAAAAGTATGATTTCATCAAGAAGAGGAGAGAGAGAGAGATGAAATCCCAAAATAGAGCCTCATTTTTCTTAACCAAAAGTAGAGGGCATTAAGATGAAAAAGTGACTATATCTATTTAAGCATCTGGAAGGACATTTTTTTTTTAAGCAAGCATCTGGAAGGACATACTTTCTCTTCAGGAATTTTTTCCACATTACTTTCGCCCAACATGTCAGCGGAGTCTGCTGATATTAAGTGCCCTTCTGAATCCCGGAAAGCCATGTATTGAACCTGCAACCTTAACCATTAGATAAAGGCAATGATGGAGTATTACTTTATTATGCATGAGAAATGACGCCTACTTCTCCAAGTATGATACCCTGGTTTATGACACACTGGAAGGGTTCCTTGGTGGACACAACACCAATATCATAGAGAACCTGAAACAGAGAAATGTCATCAGATTCATTTACAAGGACATAGAAACTGAAATTTTGACAACCAATTCACTATCAGGAGATGGTTATAGGTAGCCTTGTTCTCTGTTACACTAGCCACCCATAATTCGACGATAGGCAGGTTGCTGTAATAAAGTGCTCGCTTGGATCATTGGACCTCTATATGAAGTTAGCAACATCACATGGGCCCAATAACCTAGCACATAAGAACTATCATTGAGTATTAAACTCACACTGCAAGTAAGCAAACCAATTTAGACAAACTCTGATTTCACAAGAAATGCACAAATGTTTTGCAAAGCCAGACTCCAACAATGGTAGTTATATTAATAGATTATAGTGCATCAATTGCGGCGATAACAGACAATGCAGTTCTAGAAATAGATGTGATCATGGGGGTAACAAACCTTGCACTCTAGGGAAGTCGAAGAATAACATGTTCACAAACCTTGTGCCAGAACCTGGCGTAAAGTAAATGAAGAACAGCATGTTCAGCACCACCAACATACACATCAACAGGGCTCCAATACCTGCAGAAGAAAAGCATTTAAAACTCAAAACTACAAATTCCACAAGTTACTCATATAATAAAAAAAAATCAAGGTAGATAAACATCATGTTGTGTAAAAGCTGCTCTAACCTTTCTTTTGCCTTATCAACCAATTCCTTTGAATTTCTTGGATCAATAAACCTCAAATAGTACCTGGACATGGAAATAAGTACATGGGATTTAAAACCTAATAAGCTTCTTATTTCCGAAACTAAAAAGGTCTTGCATGGGACTAGCAACAAATACTGAGAATAAGAACACTGGTACTTCCTGTCAACCTGACTCCACAATCATCCTAGTAACTCTAATCAAAACATAGAATATTGGACTTCACAATCACTGACAAAAATAAAGAGCTAAAAAGAGATATTAACCAACTAGAATTCAAAATACAGACTTAATAACCAACAGATTACCAACAAGAACCAGCCCATTGGGGCATGGTGTTTGTTTCTCGTCTAGCTGGTCTTCCAGATGAAGGATCTGTAGTTCTGACCTGAAAATGACCCAAAAGTTATGGCCTAAAGATGTAATGAAGGATAAAGCACTACCCAAAGTAACGCTGAAAAATGTAGAGAAACTGAGAAGAGAGCGGTCAACATTATATCTGTTTCAACAACACATCACTAGCTTAGTGGTATATTTACCCCTACTTTCAAATATCCAAAGAAACTAATGCATCTGGCAGGGTTATCATTTACTCTTCTCGCTTAACAAAAATTTAATATAATATCTCCTTATCCTCCTCCTAACACTTTATCACAAATATTCTAATCATTATGTACATCATCAGAACATAAAAGTCAAAATATAATGCACATGACTTTATGGTACACAGTAAATAAAGAGAGTTGAAAATACCCAAGACACTGCTTTTGATAGTGGTGGTTCCCCTGTCCCGGTGGGAGTAAAATCCTCCAATTCTGGAAGAGTAATAGGCAGTTCAGTTTCAAGAAGTGGAACAGTCTCACCAGTGTCATCCAAGAAAATGACTGGGATAGGTTCCCCCCAATAACGTTGCCGAGCAAAAAGCCAGTCTCTCAACTTGTAGTTCACCTACAGAAAGACAAGTCTGAGCCAAGTCAATTATATCATCTCATAAAAGGTATAACACCCCCTGCAGGAAAGGAAGAGAGAGAAAACCCCCATAGCCCTATCTTTAAGCTTCAGATTAACTGAGAAAGGCACCTTTTTCCTCCCATTTCCAGTTTTCACAGCCCACTCAATAACTTTAGGAACAGCTTCTTTGCTGCACAAGCCATTAATGTCGAGCCCAAATGTTGAACTTGATGAATTTATAATGGTGCCTTGACCTGAAAAAGCCTTTCCAGATTCACTAAGACTTTCATCATCTGGTGTCACAACCCAGAGAATCGGGATATCATACTTCAAAGCAAACTCATTGTCACGAGTGTCATGTGCAGGTACAGCCATAATTGCTCCTGTTCCATAACTGCAAAAACAATCAAGTTTTAGAAACTCCGTCTTACCGTGTAAAATATTTCCCAAACCTAATAACAACAGTTCCATCACACATATTTGAATAGTATGTAAAACAATCCATTATTCTATTCTATAGAGAACATATATTGGCAAAATTTGCAACTTCAGCATACATGCATCTGCCCGCAGATAAAACATTACAAATAAGGAAAGAAATAAGAGCTAAACACACCTCCCAAGGACATAATCAGCAACCCATATGGGGATTGGTTCTCCATTAGCTGGATTTCTTGCATAACAACCACTAAAGACCCCAGTTTTTTCCTTCTGAAGCTCCGTCCTCTCTAAGTCACTCTTCCTTGAAGCGAGATCTTTATATTCCTCCACCTGCGCTCAATGTTGTTATTTTCTAGTTACTCACAGTTAAAAAACCTTTTTGAGGCAAATAGATCAGAGAAACCAAAGAGCGTACACATTTCTTCTCTGCCGTGAATACCAATGATGACAACAAAACATGCTCCGGTGCAACAACTAAGTAGCTGCAAACATACAACAGTTAAGAATGAATCGTGATCAAAGAACAATTATGACCAAACCCTAACTCTATATATGTGCCTAATGCCTAAACCTTATGCAATACAGGAAACAAGATCAAGGAGTAAGAGCAATACGTGGCCCCGAAGATGGTATCAGGCCTGGTAGTAAAAACTGTAATCTTTATATCTCTTTCCTGTCCATCATTGTCAAGAACACAAAATTCCATCTCAGCCCCTTCTGACTTCCCTATCCAGTTCCTTTGCATTTCCTTCACACTCTCAGGCCAGTCTAGGTCATCTAAATCTTCAAGGAGGCGATCAGCATATGCAGTAATCTTGAGCATCCATTGCCTCATTGGCTGCTTGGTAATAAACAATTTACTGTAAAATTATAAAACTATTCAACTTTGGAAATAAAAGATGAACTTCTGAAACTTAATTCATGGCTTCTAAAAGATAGACACATTAAACCAGCGTACCTTTCTCAGAACTGGATGACCCCCACGCTCACTCAAACCATCTACCACCTCCTCATTTGCCAAGACAGTGCCAAGAGCAGGACACCAATTGACTGGCACCTCAGCCTGAACAGGTAGTAAGTACACTATTGGATGTGTTTCATACTAGGAAAGGACAGAAAATAATGCAGGCAAGGTTGTGTCTGACCTGGTATGCTAATCCTCTCTTTAACAGCTGAAGAAAGATCCACTGCGTCCATTTATAATATTCTGGTTCTATCGTAGAAATTTCACGATCCCAGTCGTATGAAAACCCTAATAATTTAAGCTGTAAAGGAAATAATACATTTAGGGAAAAGAAAAGAAAACAGTTCACACCGTCTGCGGAAAACTAAGAGAGATGCTACTTGAGATGCTGAATGATTAAATGAAAAGGCTTAATTGCTGATACAGTTCCTATGTTATTGACTTTTAACAAATCAATTCTTGGGGTACAACTTTGAAAAGGCCGACCATGTGGTCCATTTTTCAGACATATAGATCCTTCCGTCCACCAAAAGTAACTAACAGGAGCGAGGTTGAGGATAGGCTACACGACTGCAACATGAAACCCCACCACTATCCCGATGTCAGTCGCCCGTTAAAGGGCTAACTATTGGTAGACGGGAGCACCTATATATTTGAAAAATAGACCACATGTAGCCTATTCAAAATTGTATCCCAGAGATTGATTTGCTAAAAGCCAATACTACAAAGATTGTATTAGTAATTAAGCCAAATGAAAATACTAGCACTGATACTTTAAGAGTTCAATTATAGACAATGGTGCCTCTAGATTCAGTTGGGAACATATCCAAATACAATGAGTTTCCTCTACCATGCTATACCAATGCCCACTAACAGGAAGCTCTCCACGTGATTGTATGTATTCAGTGATGCAAGGTGGTAAACCCAGCACAATCAAACACTAAGGCTATGAACCAATGCTGTTAAATATCAGATCAAATTACCATACCTACAAGATGCACCAAATTGAAACATAGTACGAAACCTTGATCCTAGCGTCAAATATAGGTACAAAATGGAGCTCAGTGCCACAGTCGACTTCGAGCCACAGATTGAAATTTCTAAAACCTACTCATTATCAGTAATATCCATCGCACCAACTAAAAATAGGAAGAAATAAAAGAAAATCACATCACCTGGGAACGAAAGCGATTGATGTTCCTCAAAGTTGTAATTTTTGGGTGAGTTCCGGTCTGGTGGACACATGTAATACCCAATAAACAAATGTGCATGACCACCACACAAAGTCTAAATATTCTAAGCCATATATTAGAATTGCAAAACATACTTCAATTGCATATTGCTCTGCCGGCAATCCAAATGCATCCCATCCCATTGGGTGCAAAACATTGTAACCCCGCATGCGTTTGAATCTAGCAAGAATGTCGGTCGCAGTGTAGCCCAATGGATGGCCGACATGTAGCCCAGCTCCACTGCATCAGTTGACAACGATGAGCACAAAAACCTCACTTACGACCACCCAACTCGGAAAAGTGCATTATTTATAAAACAAACCATTACAGGCACATAAAAACCAGACTATGTCGAAATTCCCAGTCAACGTCTCAATCGCTTAGAGCTAACATAGCTACCCTAAAAACTTCAAGCAGCGAATGTCGCATTGATAAAATTGCACGACACCAAGACCTCGCCTTCGCAATTTTGCATATTGAGTCCTTTTTTTTTTTATAAACATATTGAGTCCTTACTAATCTCAGGCACATAAGAACTAGATTAAAAAAAAAAAATCTTCAAACAATTCCGAGTGTTTAATCCTAGCATTCTTACAAAGCGAATAATAGCCGAGCCAAATATATTAATCAGATAAGCAGAACACAGAGTAACCATAACTGGGATTTTGCTCTTTTACGTTCTTATTAGAGGGAGAGGGAGAGGGACCTGGGATAGGGAAACATATCGAGGACATAGAACTTTGGTTTGGAAGTATCAATTTCATCTGGGGTACGAAAAGTGCGATTCTCTTCCCAATAACGCTGCCATTTGGGCTCGATTTCGTGAAAGGGATAAGCTCTCTTTGCCGCAGGCTGATGCTTCCCCTTCTGGCCATCTTCTTCTTCCACTTCGTTCACCTCCACAGCCACCGAGCTTCTGACACTACTGCCATAACCGAAGCTCTTATGAGACAGTCTCAGAAAAAAAGTGATGTTCTTTCTGGTGAGTTTCCGAGACACTAGTCTCTGTGCTGAAAAGAGCAATGCATGTGAGCGCGGTGGAAGAGCTTGGATTTGCAAATGACTTTGCAAGTGCACGTTCATTTCGCATAGGAATTGCGAAGAAGAAGAAGAAGAAGAAGAAGGATTTTAAGCGTGAGACTGCAAGAGTGGCCTAGAATTGAAGACTGGGATAATGCATCAAAACTGGCGGTTGAACAGATTGGTTAGAATTTGTCGATGTTGATTTGGGCCACGGCCTGAACTGAGCACCAATTTAAGGCCGAAACCGCTATCAACCCTATGAGGACGAGTTGGGCTTGTCTTGGGCATTTGGGCAATCTAAAACCAATATATGTTTGAAAGTATTATTTCATTTCATGGCATATATTCTTATATTATCTCACTTAATATAAGAAAAGTAAGTAAAATTCCTCAATTTTCTGCAAGTGTAGGAAATTCAATTGGTGCAACGACAGGGTAAAAAAAAGCTAACAAGGCTTTTTAATTATTATAAAAACCTCGTCTTATTAATTATTATATAAACCGCAAAATTGATCGAGTTCCTATGGGCAATTGGCCCGTTGGGTACAATGCAGCTTTATCTGTAAACACTATAGCCGAGTTGGGGCCTCCTTTGGATACTCCTCTGGCTTGATAGTTGATACCAAGGCTTCTAAATCTTTAACAGCTTGATCCACTGCATAGATTATCATCTTCCGTATCTGTTCCACCAAAAAATTAAACTTAAAAAAATGTTGGGAAAAAGAGTTAAAGAGAATGTGTTACCCACAGAAACATGGAAGGTAGACTAGAGAAAAGAGACAAGTTGAGGAGATGATATAAAGTAAAGAAAATGTTATGCAGCTCCTCACACACAAACCGCTATAACTATAAGCGGGGGGGGAAGAGAAGGCACAGCACAGCACAGCACTGCAGCAGTGTGAGAGAAAAGTCCTATTACCTCAAGTTTGTCTTCTCTGGCCTTATGGTTAACAGGAAGTTGTCGAAACTCCTCAGTTAACCGGAGGCACTCGTGGACATTTTCAGGAGAAACAAAGTCGACAGCAACTTTTGTACATGACTGTGCAGGTGAGAAAATCATAACCAGAATCATACAAGAGAAGCGCTTTGGCCAAAAGATAAATGAACTAGTACTGAAGATTAAGACTGATGATTTTATGCTTTGATTACCTTGAGATTCCTAACTTGATGGGGGCATCCAGCAGGAATAAATACTGCTTCTCCAAGTCTTTGCTCGAATGTCCATGGTTCAACGCCTGGAAGTATCAAAGAATTAGATAATAGTTCTGTGCATGGGATAACAGAGCTGTGAATATGATCTCCACGTTGTAATGGTTATTTTCTCATTCTTACCGAATTCTTCCTTCAGCTTCCTTTTGTGCTCCAAAGTTAAATAAAAAGTTTGGTCATGAATTGGATGGACAACCTAAACAAACAATAAGTATAAGAATGTGCACTGAAACATTCTTAGTAAGTAATATAAGCTGCCATCAGTTACCTGGTCAACAGGAGAACAATAGGTGTGCCTAAATTCCTTCGAGTGTTTCCTAAGATAGGCTTCTAATTTAGGAACATCTTCCCGTCGAAAGATGTCCCACAGAGCACCACCTGTTTCCTCTGCTTCTTTTGTGGAGAAACTAGGAAAAGTGGACCCTTCTTTCCCTATTCGTGAACTCTTGAGTTTTCCATCAATTTCAGAGGGATGCTTGTTTCTATTTGTTATTTCTGGGACCAGCTCCTCATTGTTGTGGTGAACAAATTGGTCGGCTGGACATTTTAACTTCTCTCTTTGTAGATGCTCCTTTTCATCTTGGGTCCTGTGTAGTTCTGTCAACTTTGCAATTGCAGAAAGCTGCTCATCACTCAATGCTACGTCTGCTGTATGTGTCAATATATTCACCTGCACCAACCAGCATGTCAAAAAAAATTGTCACCATGTTGCTTGCATAAAACCCAAAACATGTCACTATGTATCTTGTCACATGTAAAAAAAGCCTGCCAAGTTATGCAATAATACAATTTCGACCATCAACAACTTGAAAGGACACGGAAGGATTAGCCACAAAGCCAAAATGCTTCTTTGCCAAGTGATTACACACATTTATAAGCTTTGATAAGAGCCTAATATTCACAGTTGCCCCTTGCCATGCGGGTACGATCAAATTGCATATGCCTATAGACTCCACGAAATTGACCTTGTTTTGTAAACCGCTTCAAGTACAAAGATATAAGCAACAAAAAAAGAAAGTTGAAAATTTTGGTAATATTTGAGTTTCACAGCAAAATCTCACCAGAATTATTCCTCAAGTCCTAGAGCAGATATGAAGGTGGAATATACCAAAGTCCAACAGTTTGAAATGGAAAGAAAGAGACATAATTGCTGCTCGCAGAGGAAAAATCTCACTGGCATGCAGTGCACACTGTATGAGAAGTCAGTTTTTCAGACATACCGCGTCTGACATATCACAATGAAGCTTAGTTACAGAGTCCCCTCTTCCAAGCTCTTCTGCAATCCCATAACCAACATATGTTTTTGGACCCAGGTCTGGTTTCAGGACATCTGGAGGCAACTTGACAGCTATGTTAAGGATACCGGCTCTAGGATCTGTGTACTCTGGAAATGGCAATGCACTGATAAACTCATCACAATGACGGGGCAAAAAATTCTCAAACTTGTCAGAGGGGGGCCAGTCCTTTAGCTTGAGCATCTCTGGCCAAAAGTTGCGGTATCTTCTCCCTTCTGTATAACCTTTGAAAAATTGGAGAGTATCAATCTGCACCTGCATGTTTTAATAAAATCAGGATTGAAAGTACAATATCAAGAGGCAAAAGAAAGTATGAGAAAATATACTTAATCAAGAAGAAAACTGGTTAAAAGTAGAGCACAGAGGAGCTCCCAAAGTAACTACAACTTTCCTTGATGAAGAGAGATAAAAGCTCCCTATTATTATGGATAGGAATCTTGACCTAATAAAAGATGAGATAAGAGGTTTATCTCATGTCCTATCATCCCCTTAAGGCGTAAAATCCGGAAACTTCTCTTGCAACTTGTGAAATCTCCCACATGCTAAGAACACGTTAACCCTCATTTTTGGTCCTTTGGTCCAGGATTGCTACAGGGAAAATGCAAAACACACCATATTTACAAATATCCAGCAAGTCGGTTGAAGCTACCATGTTTGATCCCAACCTTATTTTTCAACACGACACACTAAAAGCAGGATATTTTCTAGAGTCTGAAGCGCAGCAGCTCTGATCTTCTGTATGATAGGACCACGGAAGAGTTTCTTCCGAAAAGGGCCGTCATGTGTTGTTATAGCTTCAATTTTCAAGTAAACCACATCTCCTACTTTAAATAAACACTCGGTTTTGTGCTTGCTGCTTCATTCGAACTTGTGCGCCATTTAAGTTTTCATTGAGTACTTCCAAAATCTGGTTTCTCCTCCTCGGTCCTTTATCAACACGGTGAACATGGAGAGAATTTTGGAACATATGTTGCTAATGTGGATGGTAGTTGTCTGTGTTGTCGTCTCACCACTCAGCCAAAGGAAGCTGTTTCACCTAAATCCTTGGCTGTTGACTGGTGAAATATCTGAGATATATTTCTGAATATTGGTTTACATCCTCAGTTTCACCATCAAAGTAATGATGAGATGTTGAGCCCTTCCAAAGTTTAGTCCCTTGCAAACAGGAAAATTCAACCCAAAAGTTCCTGGGATGACCCAACCACCACCGAATTCTTGGTCCCCCTTTTGAACTTCATCCAATTATCATATTCAATGAACTTGGCCATCCCTTTTTGTATCTCTGTAGGAATTTTTGTTCCTCTACACCCCCTTCCCCAAGCAAGAGGAGCCACCTAGGTGTATGAGAGCCCCATGATGAGACATCAGGATCCTCTGTCACCAAAAATGTGTGGAGGCTAGGGATCATGCCCTCCCGATACCAAGTAGATCCACCAATCCCCCTCCCCAGGATCATAATGACCAGAGAGTCCCTGTCAACAATTAAAGCCAGTTTCCATGCTACAAGATCTATCTATTGGATTTCCTTAGTACTTTGCGGGCTACAAGCAACTCGTTTCCCTTTCCACGACTTTATGGAATTTTCACTTTCAGAATCTCCAATCCTTTAAAGGATTATACATGGAACTACTCTTGAGATTTTAAGAAACATCAGTCCATTTGTAACCATTGTCATCATTGGCAGAGGTATTAACAACATTCAACTTTACCTTGAACTGCATCCCAATCTTCTTTTTCTCAGCTTTACAATCACATTCCATCCTCACTTTTAGAACATAGCAAACATTGACTACTGGTCGAGTTTGGCCCTTTTGTACAGATCTGACAAGACTTTTTTTTTACATGTGGCATCAACTCCATCAAAGATTCTAACTATAGACCATCACCAATAGGACTCTTTCCACAATCTGGAAAACTCTAATACTAATGACATCAAAACTGAGAACCCAATGCACCTTTTCACTTTTTGTCAAATGATCAAAACCTGGGGAGTGATTTAACCTTCACTTGTACGGTCCATGTAGAGGTTGAATGGGTTAGTGGAAGTCAAGAAATTTCTGATATTAAATTGTCCCCTGGGTTTCCACCTTCTAGCTATACTTCTTTATCAGACCAAATGCCATTGAAAGAAAATAGCTACTTGGTATTGCAAAGGAAAGATTTCTCATCATAACCGAGGTCTTTCTCTGTATAGCCTTGGTATAAAAGCCCCGCTTATGAAACAGCAAACAACAATTCTTCTGTAAATTCAGTTGTATGATTTGCTAGCTGCTCAAAGAGTGACTGTGATAACCTGGGCCGATAAAGGATTGCTGGAGCTTGGTGGTGTCATCAGTACAGTCTTCGTTTAAGCTTGACCCAAACTAGTTCCCATGGCTCCCATGAATTGATTCCAACATACAGCACCTCTGCTCCTCTCAAACCAATGGTAAAACTAGAACGCCTCCTCTAATTGTAACCTTCTACAAGTTGGGTGTAAGGTTAAATTCGAAAATATTACTTAGCTCCATAGCTCCACCCGATTCGGTCCTTTCCATCAAAATGAGGAACTCCAACATTAATCTCTGGCAGCATAGCGTCTCCCAGTTCCGAGAGAATTTCATACCCTGGCGAGGATGAGAAGTCAAAGGGCGAGAATTTTGTCCAAACCTCATCACTACCCTTTCTCCTAAATTAAGCTCTGCAGCAGCAGTGCTACTCCTCGATATGTGATTGCCTGGCATTCTCTAATGCCATCCCAAGTGTTCAGCTCAGTCACCTCCTCACGCGGAGAACCATCACAAATGTTGGAGTTGTTTCCTTCAAGCTCTTGATCTCGGTCTTTCTCTTTTTATCGTTGCTGGTCACTTGTTTCCACCATGGATCAGAACACTTCTGATACCAAATGGTGTGGTTCAAGGATGAAAAATAGTGGAATTAGATTTTGAATGTACAAAGAGCAATTATATTGCAGTCCATGCATTGACTGACGATCACACACCTTAAAAGTAGAACAAAAAGAATTTCCTCAAGCAACTAGGGGCATGTTAAGAATAGTGAGAATATTTAGGTGATGTTTAAGCTTTATTGACATGCGTGTAAAAGTTTTAGGGTAAATTGCTCCGCACGTCCCAGGGGTATGGCGTTTTCTCAATTTAGTCCTCAGGGTATGTTTTTCCCTACACAAGGACCTGGGGTTTGGCCCTATTACCAAAAGAGTTCTGCCGTCAACTAAATGGACGGAAATGCATACTGGGCTGACGGCACACACATGGATACTGACAGCTCGATTACCAACCAATCGCAATTTGACACGTGTCAGTAAATAAAAAACAAAATATATTTTTTTTAAAAAAATTAAAAATTAATCTAAAATTAATTAAAAAATATTTTATTTTTTATTATAAAAAGAAAAAGAAAAAAGAAGGATCTGATCCTTCCTCAGTGGAGGTCCCCTCCACCGGCCAGTGGGTAGTCTGGCCGCCCAGAACAAGGCTGCCAGCAGAGGGAGGAGGCTGGCCGGTGATCTGGGGCAGCTAGGGGACCTCCCCCACCCCGGGCGCGACTAGGGGACCTCCCCCAGCCGCCCTAGACCACCGCCAAGTGGAGGAAGGATGGGCGGCCAGCGGAGGGAGCCCTCCTCCACCTGGCGGTGGTCTGGGGCGGCTGGGGACCTCCCCCATCCCATTTCTACTGGCGCGCCCGGGGCGGTGGAGGTCCCCTAGCAGCGCCCGGGGGAGGTCCCCCAGCCGCCCCAAAGCCACGCCCGGGGGGCGGTCCCCCAGCTGACCCAAGGTCGCGCCCGGTGGAGGTCCCCCTGCTGGCCGCCCAGTTCTGGGCGGCCAGAATACCCTCCGGCCGGTGGAAGGGACCTCCACCGGGGAAGGATCTATCCTTCCCCTCCATTTTTTTTAATAATTTTAGGTTTATTTTTTATTTTTTATTTTACGGACAAGTGTCACACATCGATTGGGCGATATTTATTTTAAAATCGAAAAGTAAATTTCCACGTGTGCGACGTCAGCCACGTATGCATTTCCGTCCATTTAGTTGACGGCAAGCCTCTTTTGGGAATAAGGCCAAACCACAGGTCCTTGTGTAGGGAAAAACATAACCCTGAGAACGAAATTGGGAAAGCGCCATACCCTAGGGACATACGGAGCAATTTACCCAAAATTTTATTGATGTGTAAAAAGGAAATGATGAGTTGTATTAGTATGCGTGTAGGAGTAATGTTAGGAGTATAAATTTAGAAAGTTTGATTCAAATTCTAACATTTTTAGCTAAATGAACATGCCCCTTGGAATGCAAAAACTTTCCTTGAAGAAGGAAATTAACTACTCCTTGTTCTTAGGGGTAAGTGAAATTAACCTAATAAAAGATGATACCAGTAGCGTTTTATGATATGCAAGGTATTATCAATACGATGAGGATGCAGGGGCGAACCTACAGGAGTGTCGCTGCCCCCCCCTCCAAAAAAAACAATAACTATTTAGTATCTGGTTCTCCTATATCTATTTTAGCTTCATCCCTATGTCTCCGTGGGGCGCACACGTGTGTGTAGCAGAGAAAGAGGGAAGGAGAGAGATGCGTACAAAAGAACAGACAGAAAAGTAACATAATTCCAGACGAGGAAAAACCACTAGTCATTGGATTATAAGCATGCAAAAAGGGAGTGGTTACTAGACCTCACAACCAGCCAAGCAATCAATCGCCTTCACTTGTGACATTTCTGAGCTGATCTCTGGATCCATGTTTTTGCATAAGGCACGCCAGATGACCATAGGCTCCCAGCTTAAACCACTCGCCTGCTCAAGAACATCACGAACAATAACTGGCTCACCACTTGCCCAGCGCTGTCGGAAATGCAAAGGCTTTTCTTCTTGAAGAATGTCCCTTAAAGCTGGACAATACAAGTAATTGTCATCAGCATCAACCCTAGAAGCTGCTCTTCGCAACATCTTCTTGCTAATTTCAGCACATTTGATCTTCAAATTTTTCTGTTGTCTGATAAACATCTCCAACAGATCTCCTGCTTTGACTTCTAAATTTGAAATCCACCCCTGTGGAAGGATACGTTTGAGCTCCAATACACATTTACCACAGCCACCAATTTCCTTTGGAGCACAGATAACACTTCCATCATCATTCGCGTTCCACTTGGTACAGGAGTCAACATCTTCCTTTGAAGATTTTGAAAGACTAGATTCCTGAAGAGGATATCCACCGTGAATATAATCATGACCCCTGTTGACGTATGGAAACTTCACTTCAGCACGGCTTGTAAGGTTTCCTTTGCGAATTTCTAGGCAACAATGGAGGCAGAGCTCATAGGAACATTCAGGGCAGCTTCGATGAAGGTCTATAATTGAAGTTGCACAATGATCACTGCTCCAAGACCCCGAAACATATAAGTCAAAATACAAAGTACCTCAAGAATTATAAATAAAAAAAATTGAGAAGAGATGCTCACCAAAAGACACGCTCATTGCTGTGACAAAGGGCTTGTGGCACTTCAATTTCAGAATATGATTGTCCTACAAATAAAAAAAATGTTCCCTGTAAGGGACTTCGAAACTTTGAACAGAGAACTCAAACCCATAGCTGAAAACTATACACACCTAGAATATTAGCCTCAATCTCTATCTCCTTGGTTTGCTCTTCACAAATTTGTTTCAACTGCGGAAGCAGAGAATGAAGTATGTACTGGAGATGCTGGATCTTTTCACCGTGAGAGATGTCCCTCTTTGAAGTCTGAAGGTTAGGAAGATTTAAAAAAAAAAAGATTTTTTCTTGAGATGATGTGATTTGAACGCATTTACAGCACAATAGGACTAAACCATACCTTACTCATCCCACTTGAGTGCAAGCAGGCATTGCAGTTGCAATTCCCACGGCAATATGGGCAAAGAGCTGAAATTTCCTCTTCCTTCAAGTGAGGGTACCTATAAACACAACATTCAGCAAGAATAATAACGTTACGAAAAATCTTTTTGGAGAAGAAACATGTCTAAAGATTAGTAGAATATAAATAGAATATCATACCATTGCTTGATGCACTGCACACAATACATTTTCTGATTACAGTTGGTGCAAGGAACAACAGTTCTTTTTTTCATACACTGATGACATTTTAAAGGATCTACTGCTTTACCCTGTTTCAGATGACAATTGCCATTAACTCGCAGTACATAGACAAGAAATAAAACATGAATCAAAAGAAACAGCACTGATTTCTTCAATTTAATAGAAATATAAGATAAGAAGAGGAACTAAGAGGGAAAGAGTAAAAACAGGTGAATTGCCTTTGCATTTTGTCCACGGCATACTGTTAGATCTTCTGAATTTAAGTCAGACATAACACTTTCCAAACTCCTAGCTCTTTTCCGTGCTCTTGCCTTCAGGAGAAACCGAGTTTCGTCATCTAATTCAAACTCGTCATCAAACCAATCATCCCCGAGCTGTCTGTTTGTGGCAGTGCGGCACTTCTTCGGAGTTCTTTGACTCCATGGAGAGTCGCTTGCTTGAGTATTCTTTCTCGTCTTGTCCAAAAGTTTTGTTCTCAACTCTAATGAGCCATCATTGTGATTCTCTTCCTTCTTTGGTATTGACATTCTATTTCCGTGTTCAAGGATTCCTTGAACACCTCCCTTCCTGGGCACCCTGGAAACCTTTGAGAATCCAGAAGTTCTCAGCAAGTCAATTTGATCCCGGCTCAACCTTTCTCGCTTTGTAATAAAAAGCTCCATTGCTTTCTCACTGTAGATGATAAGAGGAATAGATGATGCTTCTTAGCTTAGTGACATATGAATTCAGTTATCTAACAAGCAAACCCAAATGGACGTATTTTCCATTGAAAATTACATTCAAAAGAAATTTTTCAAGAAATTCTGAATGCAATTACTACGAAGATCTAAAGAAAAAAAAATCACCGAAAATTTCGGTAAAAACTATTTCATGAACCGGATAGGAACACGTAAAACTGAATTGAAATTCAACGATGATCATCAATGCCAAAACTCCATAGTGAAAAGAAACTCTGAACAAAGTCATCTACAGAGAGTATCGCGATTCTGATTTTAACAAAAAATATTTCTTTAAAAACAAAAGAAAAAACGACAAAGATTAAGGAGGAATATGAATCAGAAACCCGATTCTCAACAATTAGTTCAATAAAAGTTTCCTTATAAATGAGAGAGAGAAAGAGACAGAGAGACAGAGATGAATGCAGAACAAGCTGGAGAATTCAGATTCTCAAAAATTTCATTCAGGATTGTTAAAAACAAACATATACAAAAAAAAAAGGACCGAACCGGATTCATAAATTTCATGCAAGAATTTTTTGTGAAGAAAAAAAAAGTAAACAGAGAAAGATTAATGAAAATCCGAATTTGGACTCTCAACAGCATCATTCAATAAACCTGTTCTTCGCCAGAATGAGCTTCAGAGTTCAGATTTTCAAGAATCTCACGCAAGATTTCTTCTTTATAAAAAAGGATTGAATCAGGGTGGAAGAACAAACTAAATTCGAGACTAACCTGACAATCAAAAAACCATAGCATGTCTAAGCTCCAAATCGGTGTCTTTTTCTTTTTCCTAAATCCTAGGTAGCTCCAAATCGGTGTTAGGTGAGTCGAAGGTTGCGTAGTGATCCCCGCTCTATTTAAGATACTCATTCATGATATCATTGACCCCTCTCTATTTTACTCATTTACTATTATGTACCGGACCTCTCGAACAGCAGCGAGACACATATATAATTTCAATCTCAATTTCATAATATATTTTTTTTTTGGCTTAATTACCTTTACAGGTCCATGTGTTATCCAATTTTTACAAAATAGTCCTTGTGGTATGATTTTCAATAAAATGGTCAATGTGGTATATTTTTTAGACAAATTAGTTCATGTGGTATGACTTTCAACAAAACGGTCTATGTGGTATAGTTTTGAGACAAATTAGTATCTCTGTCCAAATCACGCGTTGACACGTGTTTTTTAGCACTAGTTCAAATCACGAGTGATATACTTCTTTTAGCTCGTAGAATTAGTCTCAGCCTCAGCCTTAGACTCAATTGGTTCAATCCAAATGAATAAACGCGAGAGATTCATCTTCCACGATGACTGCTGACGTGTGAATGCGTGAATGTCAAGTGACATGTACAACACTCTTATGTTAAGCGGGTAATGGCAGTTGGACGGAGTGATTAATTTGTCTCAAAACTATACCACAGGGACCGTTTTGTTGAAAGTCATACCACAGGGACTAATTTATCTCAAAACTATACCACAATGATCATTTTATTAAAAGTCATCCCACAAGTACTATTTTGTAAAAATTAATTTGCAAGTGCTTCTAATCGCACAACAAAAACAAATAGATATACTTTTATGTACGGGACCTCTCAACCCAATAGCGACACATGATTTCGATTTCAATTTCAAATTCTGATTATTTTCAATCAATTTCCTACCGCTAGATATAATTTTTTTGGTGCTCTTATCGCACAACAAAAAAATATATCAGTTTTAAAATTAATGGAAAGAGATTTTTTTTTTCTGTGGTTTAAAACTCATGAAATTAGCTTATAAAGTTTGAAATCCACCTAGACTTTAGTCCATTGTCATCCTTTAAATATGGAGAATTTTAAAATTCAGTAATTAAATTGATAAGTTTTAAAGTTTAGAGATTTTTTTTTATTTTCTAATAAATCATAGTAATTAGTCTTTTGTATTTTTTTATAATTTGTAATTTAATAAGGGATGAAGTTTTGTGCCTGTAAGGAATTAATTTAGGTGTGAATTTTGTGTATCAGTGTGAGATATCTCAAATCAGTATATAATAATAAAGAAAAATAATATTTTAGTCTTTTAAGTTTTGAGCACTTTTTTATTTTATTCCTTCACTTTCAAACTTTAAAATTTTAGTCTTTGAATTTTCTTTTTTTTGACAAAAGCATTCATCCGTCAGTCTGTCGTCCATATGCTTAACGTGACTCTTTGATACGTCAGCAAATTTGACACTTGGTGAAGCAGTCGACCGGTGTATATTTTGAAATAGATCCAGTACGTGAGCGGTCAACCAGTACATGAAGAGGTCGACCGATACATGAAAAATTCGATCGGTACAAATTTGCTGACGTGTCAGAGAACTTCGTTAATCATATGAATAACAGACTTTTGTAAAAAAAAAAAATTTAAAGACTAAAAATTTGAAAGTAAAAAGAGTAAAATAAAAAATTACCCAAAACTTAAATACAAAACGGTTTAATTTCCCTGATAATAATCTTGTCGAGGAAATCAATCAGATACCGCTGGAATCGTTCCTTCCTCTTCAAGAATTCCCTTCAGAAGAAGACAAAAGGAGGAACTTTTGGAAAGTTAAAAATTGCACAAATTTCAAAGATGTTAAGAGATAAGCATAGACTTCGGAAAAGTACGGAAATCAATGACGACGTGACGTTTAGTTTGCTTTTTCATTATTATTATTATTATTATTATTTTCTAATCACGTTTACCTTGCATTCAATGGCCCATATTTTTAGCCTTAAACAAAACAGAAGCCAATGATGTGGTGGCAGCACATGGATTTTGGTTATTAGTTTTTAGGTTTTTTGTCCTTTTTTTTCTTAATACTTTTATTGAGAATAGTAAAAAATGTCATACCGTTAAATTCTATTTAAAATTTTGTATGGGATGTCCTGTCGCGCTCAATTATTTTAAAAAAAGGTTGTATCCTTTTAGTTTTAATTAAAAATTAAAGGGGATATCAAGCGGCTCTTTCAATTTAAATTTAAAACAGTAAATTTAAACTCAAATCAAATTAAAGATATTTAAACAAAATAACAAAAAAATTAAAAAAATAGGAAAACAAAAAACTATGACCAGATTAATTTAATTAACACTTTAAACGATTAAAATTAAAATTAATCAACAGAAATTAAAATCATAGAATTAAAAGAAAAAACTTTACAAAACTGATAAATAAAAGCCTTTTTTTAATTAGAGGATTAAAAAATTAAATAAAACACTTCAAACATTTTTTTAAAATACAAAAAAGAGGTATTTAGGGCGATTGTTTTCTACTTTTTTTACGGGCAAACAAAGGATTCATTCAAAAGCATGTTTTATGATAAATATAGGTATCCTGGTGCCCTTGTTTTAATAGGGGTATCCTTGTGCATGCGCTTGTTTTATGGCGCCTCCTGCGGAGCTGATGGTACTAAAGTGAATCTAAAATTAACAAAATAAATATATTTAACTACTCTAATTATCATAATCTTTCTAATGTAATCCCACACTAATCATCTTTAGCATTGAATCTAGACAATCAATCATTTTTATCAGGTTTATCTCTAAACTAAAGATCTAATTATTAAAATGAAATTAATGTATGCAAATTAAGATTTTTTTTTAAAAATAGGAATTTTGTGAAAATTGAGGTAAGTTTGAGGGTATAGTAATAATTTTAGCCACGCAATTGTAAAACGATTTCAGAACACCACACAAGAGAATGGAAAACACATTGATCTGTATGTGGATGATGTAAAGCAAAATTCTTACATGCCCAACAAACTGTACTTTAATCCTGCGAATGTAAAGCAACAATACATGGATTTCACACCAGAATAAACCTCTAGATGATTGAGAGGCAGGCCATGAGGATCTCTAAATTTATACATTTACCAGGCAGCACTATAAATTCTTACATGCCCACCTTGAACAAATAGAGCTCGCTTTTCTTTTTGTAGGAGTTACCCAAAGGTTGTCTGTCATGACCCCCCCTTCTACATGTTCCTTCTACATGTTCTATCTGCCTTGTATCTGTTTGTGCTTTTTACAACCCCCGTCCCGTTTCACTGGCACAGTCGTGTGAAAGTTTAATGTGCAGCAAGAAGAAGCAAAGTTACCCACCAGAGAGTTAGGACTACGGATGTTCTTGAACATCAGGCAAAGAGGGGGAGGATGCACCACTAACTCTGCTAGGCGCTGGTGTACTCCTTCTGGACTGACGTTTTGTTGGCACAATCACACTCTCATTCTCCCACTTGTCATCATTCTCTTCCTCGTCCTCGTTGTCCTCGCTCGCTTTAAAAACTGGATGTACATATGCACTTTGGAGATAGCCTTTCAAGTTGATATTTGGTTCCCTCGCACGTTCTAGAGTATCTTTCATCATTGCTTCCTGAAACGCAGCAAAAATTAAATTAAAATAGCCGTCAAATAAAATCCCAAAATGAGCGAGAGAAGGATAGAGAGAAAGAGGGAGATTATCGAGAGTCAAAATTACAAGTAGAAGCTCTTAAATATGATCTGTAAGTGATCAAAACTTGCATTTTTATGGCAGATGATAGGAACACAAAGGAAATTTGCCTACCATATCAAGAACAAAAAAGAAAATGGGATGTGATAACCGCATAGTGTGCATGTTGTTGGATAAGTAAAAATGTACTTTCCGCTTTAAACGCACGCAAACAATACAGAGAGACTTGAGCCTATTGGCACGTTATAATACACAATAATGTATACAACTACGAAGTTAGTTCATTTCTTTTTACTTCTTTTTCTCCTGTTCATGGAAACAGACTCGAGAATTCAAGTCACCAAAAGCTAGAACAACTAGTTCAGCACGTCTGTTTGCATTTGTGATGTTATAAGCCAAGAATACATGGTTCTAGACGATAAACTTGTGACATGAAATATGAAGTATCCCCACTAATACATATTGAAATATCCAACTCAAAGCTTCCAGAAAGCAGTCATTTGCTTCTAGCAAGCCGGTTTATGCTTTTAAAGTTTTGATCACGACAGAGGCCGACACCTTCTGTACTCTTCATGAGAGCCCGTTTATAAGAATTTTCTTCATTGGTAAGTATTCTAATAGTCTATTCAATACAAGAAACAGAGATCTACACCATCTTCTCGGATGCAGGCCCGAGAGAATTTGAGCATTGCTCACCCTCGCAAGGTATAAAAAGCCTGAGACATCTATTTGGCAACTAGATTACTACTTCATTGCAAAAACAATTTAGTGCTTCAACATAGAATATGACTGAAATTGTTATACTCATGCCGTAGGTAAACACCAAAGAAAATTTCATACATTAACGGTCACATATGGCTAAGATGATACAGAAACATGTTCAGAAATGGATGCATTCAGGCAGACACATGCATCTTTCATATCAAAAGCCAAATCATGACAGTAACCATATCAGTCTAAGCAAATTAGAAAACTTAACCCATAATCATCTTTTTTTTAATCAGAAAGATCACTAGATTTCATTATACAGTTAGATGTCCCTTGACAAACTATCATATAATGATTCCTTTTGCCAAAAATTTTGAATGCAAACAACCACAATGACAACAGTTCGAGGCTGCCAGTTCCCGTCGATATGCATGTAGGTATTTCCACTAATCCAGATTATCAATTTTGCAACGTGTAAGTTCCAACTAACCTGTAATGGATATTTAACAAATGCTGGTTCATAACGGCCTTTGCAGAACAGGTAGAACCATATGGTTAGAACTGGAAGTGCAATTAGAAACGGTGTTGACTGGGCAAAGCCTTTTGTACTCAACAATCCCATGAGAAGCACTTGTGAAATCACTAATGCGGTCACAATGCGCCCATGGACATCAGGCCAAAATGCTGCCGCACTCTCATACTCTTGGTTGTAAACATTTATAATCTGGCATCATAAAAAGTTAGTGATATTACTTACCACAAAAAAAAAAGTGAGTGCTGTTTAAGAACTACTCAATTTAAAAAGAAACACATCTGATCACATGACATGGTAATGCTGAACATGGAATCCATAGAGTAAAGAAAACACATTTGGGAAGAGTATAAAAAGGTCTGACAACCAAATAAAGTCCACAAGAATAAAAGTAACCGAAAAATCTGCATCCAGGAAAAACTGTATTTCTGACAAATATGTCTCCTAACCTTCATGTTAGATATTGACTTCTACAATGATTTACCATCAATGAGAACACAGTATGAGCACTAGCATTTTGTTGAGAAATTGCAGCAAGTATTGTACAATTGAAACATAATGAAATTTGTTCTCAGGGCAATTGGGAAAAATCTGTGTGAAGAAGCAGTTCAATGCTTGCCAAATTTATAGAAAACAATTCAAATGCTGACAAAATCTAGAGTTTAAATTTTGATAAAGAAAAATTAGTTCTATCTTCTTTCTATTTTTGCCCTTAGAAGGCATAAACTAGTGTTTCAGAGAAGTGTAGCTAGTGTGAAGAAAACTCTACCTATATGCATCAGTTTCTCCTTGTACACAGAAATCTTACTGCACCCTATAGTTGGCTGGAATTTTAGAGGAAATATATCTACTCTTAGCCTCCCTGTTCTCCTAATATCTCTACTCTTAAATCTTTTGCTTAACCTCCTAGTTCTCTTTTGGCCTGCTTTCATTCTCTATGATCATCATTATGCAACTGACTGAACTCACCTAAGCCATAACCCCAACTGATTGAAGCTTCTATAGCCTTCATCTGAACAACTATCTGAGCCATATAAAATGCAATGAAACTGCTCACCTATTAAGACAAGAAAGAGAAATCTAGGACTTTGTGCAACATCCCAAACTTAATAAAGGTTGATGACATTAACACTTGCAAAAATTCAAAGAAAACAATCTACTATCCTATTTTCAGAATGTTGATCTAACATCAAAATAATATTGATCGACATGATATGCAGGAGCAGAAGCAAGGGGCGAAGGGGAGCCATCAGCCATGGTCCCCCCAAAGATTTTGCCCCCCCCCTAAGAATTTTACAAAACCCCTAGTATTTGAAAATCTCAACTCCCCTTGGCCTCTCTAAAAAATTCTAAAAGTTTCTATTTTGACCCCCCCTTAAATTTAAAAACCACACTTTTTTCTATACTTTTTTTAAAAGAAATTTTTTATTGCTTTGGCTCGAAAAAAAAAATGAATTTTTAGTTAAATAATTCTATTGTAAAAATTGAATTTCTCTAATAAGTTTTTGAATATTGAAATTCAAAATCTGGTTCCAAATTTAAGAACTTGAATTTTTCTTCAAGCTCAATTAATATATTTAAGAAATCTTCAAAAAAGCAATAAATATATTTTGCACAACTCACCATATATGATTTTCTCTGGACCTTCTGTTAGCCTTTTTAATCTCTTCTTGCTCTTATTAAAGATGGGTGTTATGTAACCCTAATATGATAGACAAGTTTGATAATATCTTCTTCTTCTTCTTTAATCTTGTATAACATTTATAATATCATATAAAATAATATCTTTAAGTAACAAGAAAGAGAATAAAATATTAATTCAGACCCCCATAATATTAAATCTTGACTCCGTCACTGATGATATGATTCTTCAAAGTTAATGACTGTTTGTATAAAATCCACTGAGGACATGAGTTGTATCTACTTTCTTTTGAATTCACACCAAATACCTTTACCTAGACAACCACTCTTGAGAACTCGAAAGGTAAATCCCCACATCTGCCAACGGAAATATCCAGGTACTTGCTTCTTATCAAACCTTTGATCTAGATATTCGTATCACAATTTGGCAAACCTGGACTACCTCAAGTCAACCTTTTATTAGTGATTATATACAGGGACACAGTAAGATTTCATGATGGTTAGTTCCACTAGAAGGAAATAACTCAAGACCGATCACTGAACATACACCTCCCTAGCAATTTTTATTAGAACATTCACAATTTAAAATAACATGGTAAAATAAAATGACGCATGTCTACAAAAGTATTTGTCTCAATAGAGTTTTTTTGGAGCCGACCTACAGAATTTTTTTTTTGATGAATAAGTCAATCTCATTAGGAAAAGTGAAGACAGTACAAAGGACTATACCGAAAACACTAGTTCAAACAAGCTAAAAAACTAACGAAATCTACAGAATCTAGAAAAGGGCAACCAAGCACTGAGTTAGCCCAGCGAAAAAGTAAAGACAAGAAAACAATTTGCGCACCCTAACAAAAGACAAAGCACAATCCTCAAAACATCTATTGTTACGCTCCCGCCAAAGGCACCACCAGATACAATGAGGTACCAAACTCCAAATAGCCTTAGTGAGAGGGTTCTTAAACCTCCTCTTCCAACACCACAACACATCCTCCACTGTAGCTGGCATAACCCATTGAAAATTCAAAATACAAAACACGTGCGAGCGACCACAGCCCACTCGATGACCTACAGAAGTTGCAATCCAATCATCGGATTGATACTCCCATGACCACAAAACAAGTATACTTAAACCCTAGATTGCCCTTTAAATATATGAGTGCACAGCAAAAAAAACAACTATGTACCTGATGACGAAACACAACATAAGCAAGGCCGAAGAAAATGATTATGAAAGGAAGTATCATTGGCGTTACTGTAGCATACACGAACCCCAGCAAAAAATAAAACTGTATACGAGGTTCTCCTGTGTTGAAACCAAGACTTCCTGGATCCATAGCCTCCTCCCTGTCCTTTTCTGTCTTCACCAAGAAGAAATTCTTCAAGTGGTAAATTATAAGAGGTTTCAACATTAGAATTTCCCCAGCTATACCAGCCCATCCATCAACCATAATATAAGTTATAAAGAAAGTAGCTTTGATTGGAATTGCCACTCCAATTGTTTTTGGGATCCTGTCAAAATAAAACACATATACTTATTTTTGGTCAGAACAAATTATAAAAAATGAAGGCATGAAGTGATTATCGAAATTAGATTATGTAACTTGATAGACGAGTCACACTAAGATCCTGAAATGCCTGATAGGATTATCATAGATTAGGTATTGCATCAAAGGTGTAATACTTATTTTTGGTCAGAACAAATTATAAAAAATGAAGGCATGAAGTGATTATCGAAATTAGATTATGTAACTTGATAGACGAGTCACACTAAGATCCTGAAATGCCTGATAAGATTATCATAGATTAGGTATTGCATCAAAGGTGTAGTGCAAACTTTCTAGAATTTGATGGTTGAAGAGAGCAACTAAAAAACTCAATATATGTAAGAACTGCCATAAACAATCCAATACATGAGCCACCAAAAGCAAAGCCACATCCTCCAACTAACTATAGAAAGCCTTGTTCTCAAACACTTCTAAAGGAAACAACGTACCCACGTTGTCAACTTCATCCATGCCTAATGACATGACTCCATGCCCTTTAACATATATTAATTGCCAACCAAGTCTGGGAAACCATATTTGCTCTTCAAATAAAATTTATCATATAGTATTTCCAGCCTCCATGGTCCAACAAAATTTTACTTCCAAAATGTACGGTCATACAAGTCGCATTTTCCTTCACAGAATATTAACGGTCGATCGGTTAAGCCGTGAGACGATCCAGTGATCAATTTTATCAAAAGAAATATAGAATACCAACACACCCATGCAAATATATTTTATAGGCAAAAGTAGAGACCCTCAACAACAAGAGAACAGTGATCTTCAAGAGTAACAGTGATCTTCAAGAGTACAGTGATCTTCAAGAGTAACATACTTGTTTGCTGATTGGTTAATAAATGAATCCAGCTGTTCGAATGCAGATCCTGCAATGATGCTCCCGAGAAAAACATTTACAAAGTTGAAAAGATAATATCTCGACGCTGCTCTCCTTTCTAGAGATGATAGAGATGTAAATCCTTCAAATTTAGCCATGATCATCAATATGGTCGGTAGAAAGATAAGGAATATCTTCAACACAATCCCAGGTAGAAAACCTTGGATGAATGATTTAAAAAATCCCCTGCATTATGGATCAGAAGATTGTAAGTAATTTGTAGCACTGCGTACTAATTTTAACTCAAGAGGCCATAGGATGAGAGCAAGCTCACCTTTCAATAAAATTTTTCAAGAACGGTGCAACTTTCTCAAGGCCCTCAATACTTGCAAGAGATTGTACAAATGCAATGGGGATCATGAAAAAGAAGGTCAAGAAGAAGAATGCAACACCCATAATTAGCCTTCTAACAGTGAGAGAAACATATGGAATGGCTAGGTTTTCCCAATATACATCACGTGGTTCTGGAGCCCATTCTGTTAACCATATAGTTGGGTTTCTGCATTGTTGAGTTTGGGCACAGATGGCAGCGCCCCAACGAGTTTTAAAAGAAACAAATCCTGCAGGCATGACAGACTTTGGATTGTTTGCAATTCTTTCCCTCTCTGCTGATATCTGAAGGATAAGTGATCCATTTCCATTATATTAGACCTTGAAGTGCGTTTATATTGAAGACAAAGTAAAAGCAGTAAACGGAATGGAGCAACTTTTAACTTAACCTAAGTGAATCTATGGATGAAATAGGAGTTAAAGTCTTCCTGGGATGGTTTAAATGTCTCGCAGGCATTTCTCCGAAGCCAATGAAAACCAAATGCATAATTGTTGAAAACTTCAACAGCATATTTTCAGTCATTAATCTTTCTCCAGAAGAAACATCCACACCTTTCAATTCAAGAGACTGCGGGTGATCAAGACCAATCCTTCAAATATATAAGTCCTCCAGGAAAAAGTCAGAAAAGAAAGTGATGTCAAGTGGCCCCTATTAGGGGACCAGTGGGTCCCATTGTTGGAGCAACATGATACCAGTGTCCCTTTTGTAGGTTATGGTTGACCTCACCAACTTCCAGTCCCCTTTGAAAATGGCTAAATTTGTACTTAAGGATCTTTTGGTAATACTGAGATTGTATCAAGTCAGGCAAACAAGCTGATCAAATACAGCGTTGAACAGGTTGGCTAAGGCTTTTCACAGAAAAAAGTAGTTGAGGGGATCAATGGAGTGCTCGCGCTCAGGCAGTAACATTCAGGATAGGGGTTAAACTTTGAAGCAAAATGCCTACTTTCTAGAATGTGAGATGTATCCCGGTGACAGCCTTCTACCTCACACTCTGAAGATGACAGAGTAAAGCATATGCTCCTACCGTAACATTTTCCTCTTTTCTCTTTTTTTTGGGGTGTGTGTGTGTTGGGGGGATGCTCACAGGGAACTAAACGTAGGAATATCCACATTCTCACATAAATTAATCAAAAAGACATTCAAAGCAGTGGTACTTACTTCTTCTGAAAGTTTCTTAACTTTAGTCTCATGATGGTCAATTGCGTCCACTTTATCTCCCCAAAGCCCAAGAAAACCAGTCTGGAAGCAATAATGTATGCACAAGTTGGGCTTAAAAAGATACTAAATCTCAAAACTGATAAGATGCTACCAAAGACCGCTCAGATTGGATTGAAGTACCTTCATGAAAGGCCTCTTAGAGGAATTTCTAGAATATTTATTTTTGTAGAAAACAAGCCAGTTCTGCAGACTTTTCTTCTTCTTGATCAATTTGGCAAGTTCGTTTGCATTGTATACAACCTGCAGATAGCAGAAAATACAATGTAATCGGTAAAGACATAGTCACAATATGATAACCAAAATGTATAGTAACAAATGTTGATGACTGCATAATTTATTTTTTCCAGAGAAACCATAGCTCCAAAATTAGTGAATCTACTATCTTGTCTGCATTAAGGCCTCGTAGCCTGCCACCCAAACAAGAGGAAATTTCTGAGTGGCAGGAGTTCATGATTTATTGATGCAAATCAGGGTCCATACATCAGTTTTCAACAAAAAAAAATTCATACATCACTTCTGTTTAGTAAGAACCAACCTGATGTGTAAGATAGTGATCTGGATGGTTGACTAGAAAAAAGTGCTCCACAAGCTCACTCACAGATTCATCAGGATCAGGTGGAACGTTTCTCACAAGGACCTGATAACAATTAAAGTTCATCAGACAGAGTTGTATCGGGACAGGGATCCAAAACATTGTTGTATCCTTGTCCAATAACATTCGAAATTACAGTTTCAGTTGATCTCAAATATTTATACAAGAAGTTAGCCTTAAAGAACATCGCAAGCATTCATTTGTAATTCCCCAAACAAGTTATTTCAACATATGGTGATAGAGGCCAAAGAGCAAGCAACTAAGAGGTAAATCAATTTAAACAGAGTACAACAACTGCTAACATAATTGCTGATGCTGCCAAAAATATTTAAAGAATGGATTCATCTTAAATACTAAATGACCTCCGAAAATTAGAATTCTAATGCTTCACTCTTTCAGCAAATCATAAAAGTAATTACTGCACCCAAAAGGCCAAACCGAGTGACAAGAAAAGTAGTCACCACACTATAAATATTTGAATATTCAACTAAAGGCCCCATAAAGCACTACCATTTTTATCGTCAAGAAAAATAAGAAAGACGAGTAATAGTGAGCCTATATAAATAAGTCAAGCAGCTGCTCTTATTGAAACAAAGATGAAATGCTGAAAAACACTCACAATATTTTTAATAATTAAGAAATTAAAATATGGAAAAGTCTTTCAGTCAAAGATTTATCTCACCGTAAATTGATCTGGGCGGCGTCTTTCTGATGCAACAAATTGCAACCGCATTGAGGCAACTTTCTCATACTCCTTTAGCAGCACAAAGCATACACAAAAGGTAAAGGCATAAGCCACCACGATATGACCCCAAAACCTGCGATCCAGGACATATCATGATTATTATGCCCACATTATGAAGACAAACTAAAACATGAACAAGTCATCATGAATGAAATGGCTTAAAGCCTGATCTTTGGTGAGCCAACTGATAGTAACGCCAAATACAACTAAAAGCATACTAAGTTGATACAGCCAGACTAACCCTTTATCATTTAAGTTTATAAAGAAGCTATGTTTTGCGCATACCCAAAAGTATGGGGTGCTCTAGAGAACAACACAACAATTACGAGGAGACAAAGTTCAGAATCGTCCAAAAAGGACAAGGCAAAGAAAGTAAGCAAGGAAATAGTGTTTCATACCTTTGTGATCCAAGTGGGACGTTGGAAATAGAGAGCTTATCAATGTTACTAGAAGTTACATTAGAAAGCTTGGTTCCCTCTAAAGTGCTATTTGTCCAGTTAACTGGCACTAGGATACCCCATGCAAGGAAGGCTATAGGGACAAAGATCTTGAGTCTGCACAAATCACCAAGAGAAACAGCATAATATCATTTTATTAAGTACTACATTCAGAATAGACATCCTTCTAAGTCCATTGTTGATATCTATTGCTCCATACCCAATCAGGTAAATACGCAAGTAAACAGCGGAATCCAGTCCTGCATGGTCAATCAGTTCAGGTTCTGGCATTCGTAAGGCATCTGGCATCCAATTCCAAAATCTTAGATATGACCTGTAGTCCAGATTGACAAACTTGCGCACAAACGCTCCTGGTGTTGTTGGGTCTGTTCTTAAGCCCTTAAGATACCATTTTGGGAAGTACACTCTATCATTGAAAGGTTGAAGCCTTAAAATGGCAAAGGCCAATAAGAAAATGAAAGCGCTGAGAATGTTGAAAACTGCTGCAACTCCAATATCTCCAAGCGTAGCCATTTATATATGCCCCAGAATAGAACAAGTATTGCCCTGTAAAAGAAGTTCAGTAAATACAGGAGGGAGTAACATCAACCTAAAATTTTTTTTGCAAAATCAAGTTTTGAGCTTGAGCAGATTACACTACAACATAGTATAGGTCGCTTCAGACAACAACTTAGCAATAGAATTTCAAATTCCAAGTGCCATGTCCAATTTAAACCACATACCACCCATTTAGGCCTCATTAAGTTGCCCCATTTTATTTTTTACATTAAAATTCAGACAAATTTGTACTCAAAATCTGAATAGGTGGCATCCTCTGAACCATAAAACAAATCCAACACCACCTGTTTTGGCAACAGCTTCGATATTCTAGAAATTGCCCGTCCAAAAGACAAGCTTGTACTTTCCAGACCAAAGGCGTACCGAAATGGACTGACAACTAAACGCACCCCTACGAAAGCTCAGTACTAAATGGAGCTTAGTTTCTATATCTGACAGTATCGGGGCAATAAACCAGAAATAAATTTAATTAAGACATTCAACAGATGCAATAACTCCGTTAATATGAACAAAAAAAGAAATTGAAAACAAAAGAATATTCCTGCTACCATCACGAGGATTTGATTTTCTTTTCGGGTAAAATACTCCAGGAAATAGTTTCCCTAAAAACTAACGCAGCATTCAATCGAAGCCACAGATCAAATACATTAAACACAACCATAAATACACAATCAATTGTTACCAAATCAAAAGCAGAACCAAATAGAACTCGTCAAGAATTTAAGAAGTTCATACTCAGTATTCAGACTAGACAAGACTCTTCCAAGCAGAGAGAGAGAAAGCCAGAGCCGGCGATGTGAAACTGAATCAGGGAACGTTTGGATAACTTGCAAACCCCATTCAAAGCAAGCACACTATATTCCTCCACTCCCTCCACGGAAAACCACGACGTTACGCCATTAGGCATTTCTCTGTCATTTCTTTCTTTAATGCTTAAAAAAAAAATTAAAGCAAAAAGTTCACACGGAGAGGGAAAAACAAAAGGGTAAAAAGATTACAGCGAAGCCGGTCCAAACAGTGAGATGTGGTGCAATTTCGGAAACTGAAAACGATTAAGCAGACAGATCCGTTCGTTTGGAAATAAAGAAACGGAAAATGCAGTGCTCTTCGTGCGAGGGCCTGAGAGGTTTGGGGTTTTGACAGTTCCGGTTAAGAGAACTGATCTACAGACCAACTGGACCTTATTTGTAAACAGCCGTTACTGCAAATAGAAGTTATCAAAATTAGCTGCGTTAGCCTAGAAAAAAAAAATTATCAAAATTAAACTTCTTCCGATGCCGGGAAGTGCCACGTGGGCAACAACGGCTGCTTTTTGTGTGGTTTCCACGTTCGTGAGGTTTTGCTTCACGCGCGAATGTGGGGCGTGAGTTTCCGGAAGAGGAGGTTGAGGTCCACGTGTGTGTAGTGGAGGAGTTTGTGTAGAAGGGACTCTGGGGACCGCGTCGAGATTGCGTTCGTTGCGTGGGCGGTGGTGGTGGTTGAAGTGAAGACAGCCTGGACAGTAGGCAGTTTAGCACGGGACTTAATGATGTGATAGTTGCGGCTGTGACTCCGGAGGCATAACGGGCGTATAAGAAGCTGACACGAAGAGCACGCATAAAAGCTCTCAGGAAATTGAGGAGATCAGTAGATCTCGGGGTTGGTGAGCAGATCTAGCCCCTTTCATGGATCAGACTAAACGGTCCTTGCCGGCTTGCCGACTAACAATGCATTGAACCATATGTGTTTAATTAAGACCGTACACGAGATTTTCTCCAAAAGTCAAAGAAAAATGAGCTCTTCAACTAAACTTTTATCAGCCTCAATCACTCATGTCGTCATTGATTTGATATTAGCATTCTGTGGGACCAAAGATGTAACCCACAATGAATTGAAAATTGCATAATAACCCAATTGGGACAGGCGACTTTTCAATGACACAAAATCAGATGTTGGAATGGACATCCACTAAACAAAAATAAAAAAAAAAAGCAAAATGTAATGGTGGATGGGATAGGGATGTCATCCAGTCACCCTCGGATGTCCTTTCAGTAAATTTGGAGAAGCCTTACAACTACAATAACGCGAGATATCTACACAGCGTGCTAGTTTTTGCTGGAAATGGAGAAGCCGACATGACAAACACATTAATATATATTATAGTATGGATAATAGATTACGCGTCCAAGGTTCTCCTTCAATGTATATAAAAAAAAAAGTATTATTGTATCTGAGATCACTGACATGAATCTTTGTCATATATGGACGTCTCTGATTCTATAGCATCTCACAGGGTCTGCACGTGTCTGCTTGTTGGTTTCCTCAGCTCCTAAAATGTAAAAATGTAAATGCACATATGGATGCCAACATTCCCAAGGTCATGTTAACAAACTGAAAATCAAAAACTTAAAAAAAAATTGAATTTGGTGTGAATATTTAGGAAAATTAGAGTTTTCATTAAAGATTGTCAAAAAGTAGTGAAATTGTATAGTATGTCCGTGTAAATATTGTTTGAAATTTTATAAGAACAATAAAAAATGTGACGTACGTAGAGAGAGAAATAATGTAATGGATTTTTTTATATTTATTTTGATAGAAAAAAGTGATTTGATGGGAAATTTGTGAATTAGAGATAAGGAACTTTTTAGTCCTTAGGTTTTGGGTCTTTTTTTAATTTTAGTCCTTAAGTTTTAACATTCAAATTTTTAGTCCTTGAGTTTTGCTTTTGTTGAATAAATGGTCATTTCGTCAGTCTGCCGTCTTCGACCTATTCATGTAGCGGTTGACCGCTCACTTTCAACACATATATACCCAGTCAATCGCTTTAATTTTGTTGACGTGTTAAAGAGATCCGTTAAGTATACGAACGACAGACTGACAGAAAGACCATTTATTCAGCAAAAGAAAAACTCAATGACTAAAAATTTGAAGGTTAAAAGTTAAGGACTAAAATTAAAAAGGGCCCAAAACCTAAGGACTAAAAATCAAATTTTCCGAGATAATTATACTATTTTTTAAATATTTTGAAATAAAAAAATGAAGGTAATATTATCAAAATACAAGACACGTTAGGGATAAAAATGTCAACTTGAAAATATTTGTGATCCTACTTTTATTTTTGCTTAATGATTTTTTTTAAAAAAAAAAATTAGGTTTACAAACATAACTCTAGCGTGGTTGCAGTCGTTTTATTTTGATGAATCTTTATTTTTAGCCCTCTAACATTCAATCAAATGTTAATTAAAATTTTGAACTACAAATATCTTCCTAGTTCAAATAGAAGTTATCTACACACCTCAGTGGAAGATATTCTACTCAGTGGAATATACATCAAAAATCAAAAGCTAGAACTCTCTCTTCGAGAAGCCACTTGTCAAAGGCATCACATCTGCGGGATGAGACTTCATGATGAGCTAAGAGCTTACCTCTTTTTTCTTTTTTCTTTTTTTTTTCAGCTAAGAGCTTACCTCGGTGACATTATAGGTGCCTGATTTTCATAGAAAGAACTAATATCCCAATCCTCAGTTGAAGATGAAAGAGTCATTAGAGCAACCACCACAGACCTCATGCTAGGCCTTAGTTGAGGATTGACTTGGGTGCAAGCTTTGGCAAGGTAGGCCATCTGCCACCAAATCAACCACAATAGCTTTTAATGCACACAAAAAAGATTACCAATATTATCCGTAATTTGCTTGTCTACTTGAATGTGAAATCACCTTAGAGACTGAGTCAAGTGGGTAGTTAGCCTCCAGCCTGGGGTCCACAAGTTTTGGAAGATCTTCTTTTGGATCAGGCCGGCTAAGAACATCTTCAAACTGCATCACATCAATATTTAGGACTCCGATAAAATATAACTGGACAACCTTTGTTAAAATTTAATGTAGGAGAGAATAATTTATATTAGAGAGAGGGAAAAGAGATAAGAGAGAAACAAAATTTAAGTGGTTTGGTCTATAACCTATATCCATTATGAGAAGACACATCCCATAGGATACTCTTGTATACTTAATGGTGTAAATATTAGATTACATGAGAGGCTCTATTTATATAACCCAGATTACAATAGCTCACATTACTGAAGTCTGAGAGAAGATACCGGAAGTTTGCCTAAATGTCGTTGGACAAGTGCTGGAAGGCCTAAGAAAAGATAAACAAAAGCCGGTTGGAATGTTGTTGAACGATAGTCGAAACTAAAATGGGCCGGTCAGGAACAGGCCTAGACTAGAATGGGTCGGGCCTGAACTAGGCCAACAAGAGTGCTAACTAGACTGAGTTGAAGGCCACAGGAACAAAATGACGCTCATACCATGTTAAAATTAAAACATAAGATAAAATATTTTAGACCAGAGAGAGAAAAAGAGTTGAGAGAAACACAAGATTTAAGTGGTTCGGTCCATAGACCTACATCCACTATAGAAGGCCCAATCCATATGACACGCGTGTATACTTAATAGTGCAATGATTAGATTATAAAAGAGGCTTTATTTATAAGCTCCCGATTGTAAGAGCCCGCATTGCGTTAACAATGTGGGGCTGTTATATCTTTTAAAATATATCCATAATAATAAGTAGATGGAGGGAGGAGAGGAAAAACAACCCAGGCCACGAGTCTCGTTGATTCAGGAACATATTCGTTTGTCTTGAGAATAGCTTGTTTGGCAGATATTAGTTCATACAGTACAACCCCCAAAGCATATACATCTATCTTGGGGGAAACATCACCATACCGGGCATATCTGCACAAAAAATGCTTCCATCAGGTTAATTGTTTATTGGCTAAAAAACACAAGAAACTACTACAAATGTATTTTCCCTGTCTGTGGAACACGAATTGAATTTTCTGTTTTTATTGGAAGGATGTGCATATAGATCTGCACCTTATTCTCGTTCTGATTCAGATTATCAAGGACAAAGTTATGCTAGCAGCCAAACACAGGTAATCAAAAGCTACTGTATTAAAAAAATTAATCAGAATAAACTGTTCCAGCATTTAAGTATTGAAAAATGCACAAGAGGTCCGGTCTAATCCTTTTTGCTAATGTGTTATAATATTAGAAAGGCACCAGAAATATGGATATGTACGAAACAGAAGACAAATTTGTAAAATAAAATTATATGAAAATTCTTACTCCGGAGGCATGTAGCCAAATGTACCCACAAGACCTGAGGGCAAAGAAGTGTTTCCATATTCGACTAGCTTTGTTAGCCCAAAATCTGCAACCTGTGACAAAAAAAAAAAGGTTAGAATAGCAAAGAGATTTAAGAGCTACACTATCGATACAGCACATTGACAACCTTTGCACGGAAGTTCTTGTCTAACAATATATTTGCTGGTTTAATATCACGGTGTATGTAGACCGGAACAGTATGTTCATGGATATATTCAAGCCCTCTAGCTGAATCCAAAGCAATTTGAACTCTGGTTGACCATGACAATGGTTCCCTCCCTGAAACCAAAAGAACAATATACGACCATGAACATAAAGTGATAGAGATGAGATGTTTTATGACTAGAGTCCCCATCCTCCTCACCTGAGTCGCGCAGATGTTCACTCAAGTTGCCGTTCTCAATGTACTCATAAACTAGGCATGGGGAGCCTTCCACACAATATCCTATCAAGCGAACCTGCATGAAGTTTTAACAAAGAACCGCACAGCCAACACAAGATAACTAAACAATGCAGGCAGATTTTGGGCAAAATAATCAACTTGACATTAAGTAAGCAATCGCATAGAGAAAATACAGGTTTGAACAAAATGCCCTATTTGGCAAATAGCTATCTATAGTGCCAAAGTGGAAGCAAGCTTTTCTCCTGTGCAGAATGTCATGTCATATAGCATGCTGGCTAAGAGTCCAAGAAAGGGCAATAAGCCTCTCAACACCAATGAAAGTTCAAAAATATTACAGCAAGCAAGTAGCTATGCCTGCTCTATACATTGGGTTAGAATATGACAAGTTCAGTCGTTCATTTCAACATGATTTGTCAAAGTACTGAATTAAATTACGCAAAAAAAGTAACAGATGAAGGTGAATTTTCTGCGTCTACTAATATACAATCTGCTCTAACCAAGTTGCCACAGTACCTTGGCCAATTGTAAAACTCAAAAAAGAAAAAAAATGGTGAATCAAATGACTGGGAAAGAAAAATACCAGATTCAAATGATGAACATGTGTTAGAACCTTCAGTTCAGCAAGAAATTCTTTCGATGCTTGCATATCCATCTTCTTAATTGCAGCTTTCTGCATGATGTAGAAGGAAAGAGAAACCACTAAATGTTGCAGCAGAAGGTTGAGGAGGGTGGCAAATACATAAAATTTAATCATGAAAATAGGACTATTTGCTGAAAAATAAGCTGAGACAATAGGCCGGCCCAAAAGCTACTATCTTTTAATTATCAAAGTCTGTAATGACATATAGCAGTTTGAATTAATTTAAGTGATGGCAATATGGATGGTCTGGTCCAAAATGCCAAGAGACTTCAGTTGGTGTCGGAGATTTCAGGGGACCTTTTACTCTTACCATTGTGCTTTCAAGCCAACTGACTTATGTTACATTAATGGTTTGATTGTATATAGAAGTTGGCTTCTGGAATAGAAGAGCAGGACAACAAACCTCTCCTCTCAGTTCTGCATAGTAAACTGTTCCAAAGCCACCTTGCCCAATCTTATTAGCCACGTTGAAGTTGTTAGTAGCGTCTGCAAGCTCTTCATATGAGAACTCAACTGATTTCTCCACAGTGACACCTGTAAGCCCCGGTGAACCAAAACCACCAAGCGCGACTGACTCTGAAGCTTTCTCCAAGGTACTTCCAGAACCTATACCAAGGTATGGGGACATATGAATTACTAAAACATCCATAATTCCAATGACTTCTGATAATCAACAAAATCGACATTATAGTAAGAAAGAACTCGGATTCTTAATTGGGCAAAAGGTGAGAAAGTGATTATCTTGCAATACAACGAGGCCAGATATCACTCATCTGGCATTGTTGTATTGCAAGATAATCATCTAGTTCTTTGGAAAGTGTCACTCATCTCTTAAAATGACTATATATATCCATTGAGAGGACTCATCAAACTAGGAAGGTTACCCATTCTCTGTTGAACATACTGGCCTTCTGGCGCTGCAGGAAGAAATGAGGCCTTCACAACCTTCTTCCATCTATAAACACCAGCATATAGGCAAAATGCCAGAAATGAAGCTGCAGCAACTCCTGCAACAACTATGCCAGCAATGACTCCACGAGAAATACCTGCTTGAAATGCCATTGTAGTGTAAGCTTGAGAAAACATCAAAACCCATCTGGGCATGGCACATTTGATCTCATACACCACAAGAGAGGAAAAACAAGCTACATCAAAGCAATTTCGAGAGAAGAAACTAGTACCTGCCCTGCAGAAAAAGGAAACAGGACAATGGGGGGTGCATTTGTAAGTCAAAAGCTGAAGAGTTGTTAAAGCATACACGAATGCTATAGTTTTCATTGCAATTTGAAGCATCTCAAGATGGTATACTTACTTTAGCGATGGATATTTCCCGTTTTGATCTGCAAAATAACAAAAGCCAAACTTCAGAATGATTCTACATGTTAATGTCTACTTAAGCTTCAAATTCGATTAAACTGTAGGCAATATGCCTTAATGTCTTACTGGACAATGACTAACGCAGAGAGTTTCTTTTTCTTTTCTTTTTTAGCTTTTTCTGAATATAATGGTTTTGCTTCTATAATTCAAGTGTTGCATGTATTGCTTTTTAATATTATCTTAGCAAACAATTCTGAATTCGACACATTGAATAAGAAAAAAAATTTAAAAATAGCAGCAGTCTAGGGATAACTTTGTCTTTGCATTTGTATCTATCTTACTTCCATGTTGATTATTGACCATTTTTCTTCCTTTTTTATTTCAGCTGGGCCTAGAAAAGCATTAGAAATACCTATTGACAAGGTTTTGGACTTAGTATGATATAACATATTTAACATAGATTTATATAGGAGTCAAGCCTCTCCAACTATTACCTCAACCTTTTAGTTAGAAGATTATGAAGATGCTCCTTAATAACTTCTATTCCTACCTAAGGTGGCCCTCCTCAGAGGTCCAGACGCTCACCTTAAACAACATGGAAAAGGCCTCAGGACACTATCTACGATTGAAGGATTATATGTCATCGACCATTTTGGAGTATGAGATTTGTCCCACATTTGGTAGTACGCGCTGCCCATGTAGGGTTTATATACCGCGGGCTCTCTCCCCTTTAAGTTAACTTTTAAGGGTGAATTCTCTTAAAACATATAACAAATGGTATCAGAGCCTATACCATACCTATTAGCCTGGAACTAGGGACTATTTGGAAGTGTGAGATCTGTCCCACATTGGTAGTATGGGTTTCCAATGTGGGGTTCATATACCTTGGGCTTCCTCCCCCTTTGAGCTCATGTTTAGAAGTGAGTTCTCCCAAACACATGACACTCTATATTTCAAGCTTTATAACAAAATAATTCGCAGCATAGTTGTATTGTTAAACAAAACATATATGTCATTACCTTATTAGTACCAAAAATGTCACAGTAATAAAATGAATAACGAGGTCACAAACTAACTGGACATAACTAATGTTCTTCAAAGCAGACAACGGATAATTTTGAGGGATAAATAATATACTATTTATGTTGGGATTACTTGCACTAATATGTCACTAGCAGGTTGGAAGCAAGTGCATTTAACTTGGTTGCAAAAATCAAACTTTTTAAAATTAGAAGGCAATATCCTTGGATTTGAATAATTTTGGTAAAATTATAAATTATACCCTCTAACTATCACACCTTTTATAATTTGTACTCCAAAATGCATGTGACACAGCATCTTTAACTATCAATAAGTTTTCTATTTAAACTCCACAGTAAGATCTCACCATCAAAACCAATGAAAATAGGTGATGATGCATAGTCCTAACGGTCAAATTGTAATATAAGATGCAAATTGCAAAAGTATGAATAAATTAGGTTATAATGTGTTAAAATTCATAATTCAGAGTGTAAATTACAAAAAAAAAAGGTACAATTGTAAGAGTGTAAAGTATATTTTCTCTTTTTTCTCTCTATGAATATCTTAAAAAGAGGAAGATAAATGATTCCCTCTTCGAATATATTTTTGGTAGAGACCATGGACTTAAGTAACTTGTTGACTATACTAATTTTAAAAGGGATCGTGATTCTCTCTAATTATCCGAACTAGATAATATAATTCAATGAGAAAAGAAACATAATCCATCGAATACAATAGGACCTACACTACCCACTAATTAATATTAATTAATACCGCAACATTAATTGCGGGAAGAATGAGCTGTTGTATCTTCCGCTCTCCCAATTTGACTATTGTACCGAATTTGTCTTCGGTGCCTACAGCATGTGTAATGATTGACTGGCAAATTATCAGCCAATAAAAAGACGGACAATGAGAGTAAACGATATTTGTCTTCTTGCCTAACTCTATTGGTGTCGCCCACTAGCCATAGTGACCAGAAAAGTACCCCTAAACTTAAAGTGTCAAAAAAGGAAAAACTAATAATGATGAGCAATTATCATAAAATATCATAATTACAGACGATGGTAAACTTATCCTATGGTCTTTTCTATTAGTATTGTGACCGTGAATAGTTGCTAACCTTTTGCCGGCACGAAGACCAGCCCAACGCCGGCACTAAAATTGGACCCGGGGTTGTACGTCGCCAGCAACTGGGCCAGCACACCGGCCTTCGCGGCCACTGAGGACAAATTCTCACCGGGGCGGAGCGGGTAGGTGGCGAACAACGCATAATCCTTCGACACGTGCCGATCGCCGCAGGAGCAATTAACCGTGACATTGATTGGAACACGGTCCGGTATCCTTGTTGCGTTCACCCTCTGCACCCAGTCACGGTGGTGAGGTTAGCAAAAGCAGTCTGAGCAACTGAGTCATAGGTATCACCAAAGTGGGTTATGTAAGAAAAGGTGTGGCCCAAGAAGTCACCGTTCAAGCAATCACATGAGAAAGGCACGTTAACTCTGGTATGAGTTTTGAGCAAATTTATGTTGGTGATGTTGGGATTGTATTTGAGGATTTCGGGTATTTGTTGGCTGAAGATGTTGCTAATGTAATTGAGGGTTGAACCTGGCGACACATAGTAGGAGGCTATGGCAAGGGGACAGCCAGTTCTGCACCTGGCTCGGGCTTTGGGAAGTAACAAGAGGAGATAATGGAAGGCCAAGAGTGTGAGTGGGAGTTTCCTCTTTGGGAGTGAAATCATAATTGAAAGAGCGAAGGGAAGAAGAGAGGAGGAGGGAAGGGGAAGAGCGTTTGAGGTGCCAAAGGCTTACAGGATTTATTGTGAATGGTACAGACCACTGTGACTGAAGGGTTGGTTGGTTTTTATTTTGTTTCTTTAATGGATCAGGTACAGTAACAAATCATTGTCACACTTGCCATTGGAATATTGCTTTGTCTGCTCGGATTTAAGCCTTTAATGATAGCTTAGCGGTTAGAATAGCGGATTTTTATTTCTAGACCGACCATATTCGAGCTGGGAGTTCAGTCCGGAATTTGTTACAGGGATATGATTGGGGTTCGCCCCCAATTCGTTAGCGTTATAATATTACTATTTTTTATTATAGGTGGGTCCCTCCCAGTATGTTTGCATTTTAATGAGACCCATTAATAGTAAAAAGTAGTAATATTATATTAAATAGACGAACGTGAAGCGAACTGGGAGGCAAACCCCAATCGTTTACCTTTGTTATACGTTTTTTTCAGTTTTTTTTTTTTCTAAGTAACATGGTACACGGACGCCCTGCATTAAATAACAGAGGAATTACAAAGGAAAGTACTCTGCTAGTAGATCCTCTAGGCGCGTATCTTCGAAAGTCCCCCCATCTACCAAGATGATGCGCCATCAGATTTCCCTCTCTCGGTATCCACCGAAACTGCCAGCGAGGATGTCTTCTCAACCGAGCTCTGATAGTCACCACTTCAGTTGCTATCATCCACTCTGGAGGAATATCCAGAGACTCCACTTGGTGCACCAACCCATGTGCGTCCCCTTCCAAAATAGTCTCCGTCAGAGCTAAATCTTCCGCGAGTGAGCAAGCCAAACGAGCTGCACGAACTTCGCCTTTGATTACCTCCGTTCCAGAAAATCTGCGCATACGAGCTTTAATGATCTCACCTTTCCAATTGCGGCAACATCATAATTGATCTTCAGAGTACCTTCAGGCGGAGGGGTCCACGAAAGTCTAACCAGAGTTTCCTTATGATACCACACAGCACAATGATCAGAGTACCTTCTCTGAATTGAACGAACAAGCTCCAATAGACTCAGCTTGAAATTCTCATGTAATATTCGATTTTGAACAGTCCAAATGGTATCAAGAGTAATAGCAATAGCTAACATCATCCTCGACCATCCATCTCTTCTATTACTGGGCATATTACCAGGATCCAATATAAATTTAATCCAAGAATTTATGGGAAGTCCCCTGAATCCTTCCGCGTTTAATGGCTATGGCCCCATGCGCCAGATGTTCGAGTGTTTCTCCAGCCAAACAACGAAGGGGGCATATTTTATCGATCATTACAGGTTTACTCCCCACTGGTAAAGCTTTGGCTGCTACTTTCCAAAATAGAAGACACAATCTGTGTTGGATTTTAAGCTTCCAGATTGTTTGCCATTTCTGCGAAGAAAGATCACCTGGATCGACAAAACGATGGCCCCGATCCTGGAGATAAGCTCCTTTAACAGTAAAGACCCCTCTAGGTGAAATAAGCCAACGCGGGGTATCGGCATTGAGAGACTGATAAGAGGAATATTGAGAATGGCAGCGGCAGATTGGTCTTCAAAAAGTGACATCACCAACGTCACCTTCCAAGTATTAGTATTCTGATCGATAAGATCGCTAACATAATTCAAGTTCCTAGATACCGTAGCACCCCATTTAAGTCTAGGCTTAAACCCCTCCACTCCTGGAACCCAAGAAGAGGTCCAGATATTAAGACGCCTTCCTGATTTGATTGCCCAGCAAAAACCAACGGCAACTATCTCACGGGTGTGAAATACACTTTGCCAAAACCAAGAAGCGCCTTTGGTAAGTCGGGCTTGAAGCAGATTAGTTCCGTAGCAGTACTTGGCGGTAAGAGCCTTTACCTACGAACAATTTTTATTCGCCATCAGCTCCCAACCCCTCTTTGCAACAAGGGCTCTATTCAAATCCTCCATACGTCGAAGACCCAGTCCTCCACACCCTTTCGGGCGACAAATGCTCTCCCAAGATTTGGGGTGAGAATCTCCGGGTGTTCCTATCGAAACCCCATCAAAAAATTTTCATACGAATGTCCAGTTGCCTGTTAACACTCTTTGGAAGGAGAAAAATAGACATCAAATAAGAATGAATAGCTTGTGCCACTGATTTCAATAAAACGGTACGGCCAGCTTGGGAAATAGCACGTGCTTTCCACCCAGCGAGTCTGTTAACAATCTTCTCTTGCACTTCCTTGCAAACAAGTGTTCTAGATCTCGGGATGGTGAGAGGCGCACCTAAATACCCGGATCTGCAGCTTGGCGAATCCTCGTAATGTTCACTGTAAAGTTTCATCCCAAAACCAATTGACAATAAGAAGAAGTGACCCAACAGGTATATGAAACACAAGATTAAATAGTCTCTAATCAATGAGAGACTCTAACACTCCTCTTAACGTGCAGGCCGAATGAACATGGTCCATACACGTGAACAACACTGGGGAACACAAACAAGTGGGCCAAGCCTAGAAATATTTTTGCTTTGATACAATGTAAAGTTTCATCCTAAAACCAATTGACAATGGGAAGAGATAACCCAACAGATATATGAAGCACAAGATTAAATGATCTCTAATTAATGTTGAACAAACCGTTTTAGACTCTTTGTTTTTCACGTAGATGCCAACGTGCTGTAACAAATGTGGGACTCTAACATTCACTATTTAAGCCCGACTATCTGAATCAATATTTTTACTGAAGTGAAGCAAAAACTTCTGTGGATTAATAACTTGCCTAGACCACTGCGCAAAGGTGTTTATGCAATCTCTCAGCTGCCTCACTTCACCCAGGTTCGCCCGGCAAAATAACATAATATCATCTGCAAAGAGCACGTTAGTAATGGGTGGAGCTTGCTGAACTATTTTAACCCCATGGAGCGTACCCCGAGCCTCCTCCCGCATAATGAGTTTAGTCAAAACTTTTGTGACCAACACAAAAAGGAAGGGTGATAAAGGGTCACCTTGTCTAAGTCCACAACGCAGTCCAAAAAAACCATGCAGGGATCCATTAAGAAGGATGAAAAATGAAACAGTGGATATACAGTGATAAATCTATCTACACCAAGTATTATGAAAACTGAAAGCCCGCATAATCTCCATAAGAAAAAGCTCAATCAACATTGTCATAGGCTTTCTCCGTATCAACCTTGACTGCAAGAAGCCCTCCCCGTCCCCTTCTTTTTTTAAAGAGCTGCATGATCTCATGGACCAAGATGAGATTATCCTGAATATTGCGAAGAGGGACAAAAGCATTTTGATTGGGAGAAATCAGTTTGGGGCAGCAGCCGACGGTTAGCCAAGATTTTGGAGATAATTTTATAGCTAGCGTTGATACGTTTTTTTCAGTTAAGCCTCCAAGTTTCTTCGTCAACGTAATTCTATAGCATCCGACAGTTTCTGCATGTGTCTGCTTGTTGGTTTTGTCTACTCTGAAAATGTAAAATGTAAAGGTCTAGCCGTCTAGATGCCACATCCCTCGTATGCTTGCATTTCTTTTGGTCAGATGCTTGTGTTTAGATGGTAAAACAGAATCTCTAGGTTTCCTTCTTCATGTTGTCTCACCTGGCAAATCCTCGTACTTACTATGTTTTTGACCAAGATCAAGATGCTATTTAGGATGGGATAACTATTCTCAATGTCCAGGATTTACCTGTTTCTTACCACAATACAACTATCTATAGATTATAGAGCTTTTCTTAACACCAATAAATAAATAAAAGATGTTTAAAAAGGAAATATACACACCAGGTGATACGTTCATGGTGACTAGAGAACCTCAAAATCTTGAGAAGATACAACAAATGAACATAAATTAGCCCCAACCTTAGTTCTTCTCAATGATTGAAAAGAAACAAAAAACGAAAAGTTTTCAAATTTCATGTTTTAAATGAAAATTATGAAATAAGCAGACTAGAATCATTGATATTCTATGAGATTCGATAGTATAGTAGAAAGAAATATATGAATCTTTCTACCATACTCATTATTGTTATTGTCGTATAATAAGTCGTACTCCATAAATTAATATTCTGTTTTGTCGAGCTCTACTCTTGTCTCTGGTTTGATGGTTACAAGTGCTAATCCGGTACATTCCATTTTGTTTCCATCCCAGTCTTTCGCGACACTGATTGGGGCGATAGTACAGTACTACCCACAGATCGGTGAAAAGACAGTTTTGTATTTCTTATAGGACTAAATGTAAGTTCCCTGAAGCGGCTGAAGGACAGCTGACCGAAAGGAAAACAGTAGGCCGCCGGCTTATTATTATGAAGGCGGCAACTCAAAAGCTAGAACTTTGTCTTCGAGAAGCCACTTGACAAGGCATCACATCTGCGAGATGAGGCTTCATGAGCTTTACCTCGATGCAGATGAAAGAGTCATTAGAGCAACCACAACAGACCTCGTGCTTGGTCTTAGTCGAGGATTGACTTGTGTGCAAGCTTTGGCAAGGAGGGCCATCTGCCAACAAATCAACCACAATCGCTTTTAACACAAAAAGAGGTTACCAATATTATCCGTAATTTGCGTATCTACTGGAATGTGAAATCACCTTAAGGACTGAGTCAAGTGGATAATTATCCTCAAGCCTGGGGTCAACAAGTTTAGGAAGATCTTCTTTTGGATCAGGCCCGCTAAGAACATCTTCAAACTGCATCACATCAATATTTACAACTTAGGATAAAATATAACGGGACACCCTTTGTTAAAATTAAATAGAAGAGAAAATAATTTATATTAGACCTGCACTATGACAGCCCATGAGATACTCTTGTATACTATGCAAGGATTAGAGACTTTATTTATAAAGCCCAGATTACAAGAGCTAACATTGCGGAGAAAAGATACCAAAAGTTTACTCAAATGAAACAAGCCTAAACTAAAATCGGCCTGGCCTGAACTAGAGCAACAAAAGTACTAGCTAGATTGAGTTGAGCTAGGTCAAAGGCTCAGCCCGTGAGACACTCTTATATACTTATTAATTGAAGGATTAGATTACAAGAGAGGTTTTATTTATAAGCTCCCGATTGCAAGAGCCTGCATTGCCTTAACAATGCGGGAGTGTAATACCCTTTAAAGTATATCCATAACTAGTAAGTAGAACTGTAGAGGGAGGGAGGAAAAACAACCAAGGTCCCGAGTCCCGTTGCTTCAGGACCATATTCGTTTGTCTTGAGAATAGCTTGTCTGGCAGATATTAGTTCATACAGTACAACCCCAAAAGCATATACATCTATCTTGGGGGAAACATCACCACACCGGGAATATCTGCATAAAAAATGCTTCGAACGGGTTAATTGTTTAATGGCTCAAAAACACAAGAAACTACTACACATGTATTTTCCCCCTGTGGTAACCTGGCATTTGTACAAATATCATGGTCATAGTTTAGGCTCATCATGGAACACGAATTGAATTTTCTGTTTTTATTGGAAGGATGTGCATGTAGATCACCTTATTCTCATTCTGATTCAGATTATCAAGGACAAAGTTATGCTTGCAGCCAAACACAGGTAATCAAAAGCTACCGTATCAAAAAATTATCAGAATAACTGTTCCAACATTTACGTATTGAAAAATGCACAAGGGGTCGAGTCTAATTCTTTTTGCTAATATGTGTTATAAAATTCGAAAGGCACCAGAAATATGGATATGTACGAAACAGAAGACAAATTTGTAAAATAAAAAAAGCTTAAGTATTTATAATTTAGAAAGAGTACCAAATAAAATTATATGAAAATTCTTACTCCGGAGGCATGTAGCCAAATGTACCCACAAGACCTGAGAACAAAGAAGTACTTCCATATCTGACTAGTTTTGTTAGCCCAAAATCTGCAATCTGTGACAGAAAAAAGGTAAGAATAACAAAGGGATTGCAGAGCTTATTCATACAGCACATTTACAACCTTTGCACGGAAGTTCTTGTCTATCAGTATATTTGCTGATTTAATATCACGGTGGATGTAGACCGGAACAGTATGCTCATGCATATATTCAAGTCCTCTAGCTGAATCCAACGCAATTTGAACTCTAGTTGACCATGACAATGGTTCCCTCCCTAAAACCAAAAGAACAATATACCGCCATGAACATAAAGTGATAGAGATGAGATGTTCTATGACTAGATTCCCTATCCTCCTCACCTGAGTCGCGTAGATGTTCACTTAAGTTGCCGTTCTCAATGTACTCATAAACTAGGAATAAGGAGCCTTCCACACAATATCCTATTAAGTGAACCTGCACGAAGTTTTAACATAAACTGCACAGCCACCACAAGATAACTAAACAATGCAAGGGTCTTTTGGGAAAAATAACCAACTTGAAATCGCATAGGGCAGATACAGGTCTGAACAAAATGCCTATTTGGCAAATAGTTGTCTATAGTGCCAAAGTGGAAGCTTTTCTCCTGAGCAGAGTGTCATGTCAATTAGCATGCTGGCGAAGAGTCCGAGAAAGGGCAATAAGCCTCTCAACACCAATGAAAGTTCAAATATTACAGAAAGCAGGTAGCTATGCATGCTCTACACATTGAGTTAGAATAAAAGAAAGTTCAGTCATTTGTTTCAACATGATTAGTCAAGGTACTGAATTAAATTACGCAAAAAAGTAACTGACGAAGGTGAATTTTCTGAGTCTACGAATATACAATCTGCTCTAACCAAGTTGCCACAGTACCTTGTCCAATTGTAAAGCTCAAAAAAATAAAAATAAAAATGGTGAATCAAATGACGGAAAGAAAAATACCAGGTTCAAATGATGAACATGTGTTAGAACCTTCAGTTCAGCAAGAAATTCTTTCGATGCTTGCATATCCATCTTCTTAATTGCAGCTTTCTGCATGATGTAGGAGGAAAGAGCAACCACTCAATGTTGCAACAGAAGGTTGAGGAGGGTGGCAAATACATAAAATTTAATCGTGGAAATAGGAAAATTTGCTGAAAACTAAGCTGAGACAAAAGGTCGGCCCAAAAATTACATCTTTTAATTCTAAATGTCTGAAATGACATACAGCAGTTTGAACTAATTTAAGTGATGGCACTATGGATGGTCTGGCCCAAAATGCCCAGAGACTTCAGTTGGCGTTGGAGATGTCAAGGGACCTTTTACTCTTACCATTGTGCTTTCAAGCGAATTGACTTATGTAACATTAATGGTTTGAATGTATATAGAATTTGGCTTCTGGAATAAAAGAGCCGGACAACAAACCTCTCCTCTCAGTTCTGCATAGTAAACTGATCCAAAGGCACCTTGCCCAATCTTATTAGCCACGCTGAAGTTGCTAGTAGCCTCTGCAAGCTCTTCATATGAGAACTCAACTGATTTCTCCACAATGACACCTGTAAGCCCCGGTGAACCAAAACCACCAAGTGCAACTGACTCTGAAGCTTTCTCCATGGTACTTCCAGATCCTATACCAAGGTATAGGGACAAATGAATTACTAAAGCATCCATAATTCCAATGACTTCTGATACTCAACAAAATCAACATTAGAGCAAGAAAGAACTCAGTTTCTTAATTGGGCAAAAGGTGAGAAAGTGATTATCTTGCAACACAACGATACCAGTAACAGATCTTTTGCAACTTACTATTCCTTTTTATTGAAACCTCATAAATAGTTTGACCTAGCAGGATATTGTAGCTAAACTGTAGTCATAGGAATAGAGTAGCCTCGCATTGCAAATGCTCATAAGTTGAGATGTAAAATCGACGTGACTGATGAATATCAAAGGAGGGGAGGATAGACAGACAAAAACTTTTTCGAAAAATTCATTTTACAACTCATTTCAGGTATATCATTACTAATTCAGACGAGTGATGCTTTCCAAAGAACCATTTTACATCTAAATGGCTTTCTTAAAATGACTATGTATAAACATTGAAACAACTCATCAAACTAGAAGGGTTACCCTGTCTCTGTTGAACATACTGGTCTTCTGGTGCTGCAGGAAGAAATGAGGACTCCACAACCTTCTTCCTTCTATAAACACCAGCATAAAGACAAAATACCAGAAATGAAGCTGCAGCAACTCCTGTAACAACTATGCCAGCAATGACTCCACGTGAAATACCTGCTTGAAATGCCATTGTAGTGTAAGATTGAGAAAACATCAAGACCCATCTGGGCATGGCACGTTTGATCTCATACACCACAAGGGATGAAAAAAAAAGGCTACATCAAAGCAATTTTGAGAGAAGAAACTAGTACCTGCCCTGCAGAAAAAAGAAACAGGACAATGGGATGCATTTGTAAGTCAAAAGCTGAAGAGGTGCTAAAGCATACACGAATGCTATAGTTTTCATTGCAATTTGAAGCATTTAAAGATGTTATACTTACTTTAGCGATGGATATTTCCCATTTTCATCTGCAAAATAACAAAAGCCAAACTTCAGAATGATTGCAACGAATGATTCTACACATTAATGTCTACTTAAGCTTCAAATTCGATTAAACTGTAGGCAATATGCCTTAATCAGAATAATTTCTTTCTGGCCAATGACTAATCCAAAGGCAGTTCTTTTGTTTTTTGGCTATTTCTTAATATAATGATTTTACTTGTAGGTGTTGCATGTAGTGCTTTTTAATATTATCTTAGCAAACAATTCTGAATTCGATACATTGAATAAGAAAAAAATTTAAAATTCGATAATTTGTCTTTGCATTTGTATCTATCTTACTTCCATGTTGGTTATTGACCATTTTTCTAGCTTTTTATTTCAGCTGGACCCAGAAAAGCATTAGAAATACCTATTGACTAGGTTTTGGACTTAGTATGATATAACATATTTAACATAGATTTATATAGGAGTCAAGCCTCTCCACCTATTACCTCAACCTTTTAGTTAGAAGATTATGAAGATTCTCCTTAATAAATTTTATTCCTACCTAAGGTGGCCCTCCTCAAAGGTCCAGATGCTCACCTTAAACAACATGGAAAGGGCCTCAGGACATTGTCTAAGATTGGAGGATTATATTGGGAGTATTGGATTTGTCCCATATTTGGTAATATGAGCTGCCAGTGTGGGGTTTATATACCTTGGGTTCCCTCTCCCTTTAAGTTATCTTTTAAGGGTGAATTCTCTTAAGGCATATAACAAATGGTATCAGAGTCTATGCCATACCTGCCAGCCTGGAACTAGAGATCATTTGGGAGTGTGAGATCTGTGTCACATTAGTAGTATGAGTTGCTAATATAGGATTTATAAACCTTGGGCTTCCTCCCCTTTGAACTAATTTTTGGAAGTGAGTTCTCCAAAGCCACATAACTCTATATATTTCAAGCTTTATAACAAAATAATTCGCCGCATAGTTGTATTGTAAAAAAAAATTATGTCATTACCTTATTCATACCAAAAGTGTCACAGTCATAGGTCATAATTGAAGGCGAACTTATTGGATTGAAAATGCTAAATTCAACAATGTGACGCTAAGTTTCCGATATATTAAAATGAATACCGACGTCACAAACTAACTGGACAGCTAATGTTCTTCAAAGCAGACACCGGAAAATTTTGATGGCTAAATAAAATACTATTTTGATCTTCAAGGATTTTCATAATTCTTTATAGACCAAAAAATGCCACACCTTTGAAAGTGATAAGGTGCCCACCACCTCCACCATCACACCTTGGAAGGAAGTGCATTTAACTAATTGGTTGAAAATCAAACTTTTTAATTAAAATAAGAAGGTGGCAAATATCCTTGGATTTGAATAATTTTAGATAAATTATAAATTATACCCTCTAACTATCACATCTTTTATAATTTGTACTCCAAAATGCAAGTGACACAGCAATTTTAACTATCATAAGTTTTCTATTTAAACTCCATGGGAAGTCAATGAAAATATGTGATGATCCATAATTTTAACAGTCAAATTGTAATATAAGATGCAAATTGAAAACATATGAATGAATAAACTAGGGTGTGTTAAATTCCTAATTCATAGTATAAATTACAAAAAAAAATTATGAGTGTAAGGTATATTTTCTCCTTTTTTTTTTCTTGTTAAAAAGAGGTAGCTAAATGATTCCCTCCTCTAATATATTTTTGGTAGAGACCATGGACCATAGATACGTGTTGACGAAGTCAGCTTAAAGGCATATAGGTTTAAGAGAGAGAAATAAACGTAATGCATTTACACTGCTCAATAAGTAATACAGCAACATTAGTTGCGGTAAGAATGAGATGTTGTATCTTCCTCCCTCTGAATAGGATTATTGTAGCGAATTCGATCTGTTTTAAGTCTTCGGTGTCTCCAGCATGTGTAAGTGATTTGACTGGCAAAAACTACCAGCCAATAAAAAAACGTACAATCAGAGTAAACGATATTTGTCTTCTTGCCTAACTCCATTGGTGTCTCCCACGAAAGTACCCGTAAAGTGTCCAAAAAGGAAAAACTAATAATGATGAGAGATTGTCATCAAATATCATAATTACAGAAGATACTACAACAATTTTGATCTTCAGTGACGAACTTTTCAGCGGCGAAATCCATTTCGTCGCTGAAAATACATCTTTAGCGACGAAATAATCGGTTCGTCGCTAAAGATAACATTTAGCGACGAATATCGATTTCATCGCTAAACAGGTATTTTTCAACGACGAAATACTTTTTGTCGCTAAAAGTAGTTTTAGTGACGAAAATACATGTTTGTCCCTAAAAAGTGAAAATAATGTGTTTTTTTCGTCGCTAAAAATATCTTTTGCGACGATTCTATTTCGTCGCTAACACTATTATTAGCGACGAAAATATCGATTTGTCGCTAAAAAGTGAAACTAATGTGTTTTTAGCGACGAAATGGATATTCGTCGCTAAAAATATCTTCTGCGACGATTTTGTTTGGTCACTAAAACTACTTTTAGCAACGATTTTAGGAATTCGTCGCTAACTAGTAATTCATCTCGTTCGAACCAGTTAAATTTCGTTCGAACGAGTATTAATGACGAAAATTGTTAAATCGTCCCTAAATAAGTATTTAGCGACGGAACTATTGAGCCTCGACCAATCATATAAATACTAAATAGCGTCACATATTGAGCATTGACCGATCATATAAATACTAAATAGCAATAAAAAGAAATAATACAAGTATATCAATGGAATGGAATAATATCTAAGTGTGTATGACTGAAATTTTATTGTATATATATCAATTTAGGTATTAATGATGGCACCAAGTATAATATTGTATAGTATGTCACTCAAGTATAATATTGGTATAACATGATATATTATATTATATTATGGCATATCATGACATCATATATGATATATTGATATAGGACTAGTATTATATTATAATTATTATATATTACTACTACTAATTTATTTTAATTAAGATTATTATTACTAGTACCAAGTATTATTTATTTTAATTAAGATTATTATTAATTAGTTGTAAATACACATTATCCCTCTTATCTTTGGAAATTTTTACATATTGCACCCCAGGTTTGAAGAAATTCGTCTAAATTAACGGACAATTTGGGTACGAGGTCCGAATTGAAAAAATATATAACTTTATGGGTCTAATGTGTCAAAAATAATATATCGGGGTGCAAAGTATAAATGACCCTAAAGATAAGGGGGAAAATGTATTTGACCATTTAATTTATTAAAAACACATAACTACAAAATATAACTTATTATTAATTTTTTTGAAAAACTACAAATTAAAAAAAAGCTTTGAAACCGCGAGTTCGTGAACTCTCTCCCGGCGCCCTTTTTATCTTTCCCGCCCAGCCCCCAAAAAAATGTGCTATGTATTTAATACTAAATAGGGCTTAATATATACGCGTTCCTCTGTGTTGGTTAACATTTTCCTGAATATGCCCTTAGGGTTCAATTTGTTGTCTCGTTACCCCTGTGGTGATGAACATTTTTCAAAAATATCCTTTCGTCCATATTCAAAATGTATCAAAGTGGGTGCCACTCTAGTTGTATGTATAATCAAAATAGTTACTAGTATTAAGATTATTATTACTAGCACCAATGTGTATATAATAATAAAGTAGTAATAAAAATAAATATATGTTATTACTTTTAAACTAACAAAGTATAGGATGACTAAAAAGTCTCACTTGATATGTTTATATATAGTAATAACAAACTAAATTTTGTATTGTGATATAAATATTTATTGACAACTATTAGAAGAATAAAAAAAATATAAAAAGATAATGAGAGCCAAACCCAATCATTTAGCGGCAAACCCAAATATTTTCATTTAGCGCCAAATGTTTTCACTCCCAAACCCAATCCAAGCCTTTCTCGAAGGAAAGTTTCTTCAGCGCCAAGCAACTTCTCTTTCGCCGAGGTATGTATGGGCTTGGAAATTCTGCACTATTGTGAGTCTAATTGGTCTCGTGAAATCTATCTCGATCTCCTTTCTCTGTCTCTCTTCATTTTTTTTAACTGCTGCAAGCTTTTTGGGTAGCATAGCAGCTGAGAAAGGATTTTAATTAAAGTATATAACTTAATATATGGTCTTATAGATTATGAAGTCATTAGGTAAGTACATATGTATAAAGTATTTATGTTAATTAACACATATCAATTATATAATAAACACATATTTTTATATTATAATTATTATATATTATTACTCTCAACCTATTTTAATTAAGATTATTATACTGATTATAAAAAAAAAGTGTAAAGAATGTGCATAGCTATGTATTTAATACTAAGTATAACATTTTTTAAATACTATTAGAATTTACAACTAATTTAAATTTATTGAAAACACATAATTAAAAAATATAACTTATTATTTTTTTTTTGAAAAACTATAAAAATAAATAAATAAATTCACCCAAATCACATGTTTCGTGAATTCTCTCCCTCGTGCGCGCCCTTTTTTTCTTTTCCTTTCCCGACACAGCACCAAATTTTCCCTTTCCCGCCCAGTCTTAAATTCCCCTCCCAAATCCTCATTTCCCGTCTCTCTCTCTCTAATGAGATTCTACTGAACGAATTGCCAGTTGGAATGCAGAGGCTCAGAGTGGGAGGAGTTGATTCGGTGGAGTCCCTGCCCGAGGGACTGTTGGACTCCAATAGTTGTCTTTGAGAGTTAGAATGAGCAAGATGGAGCTTCAACTTCGTACTACGACGCCGTTCCAGGACAACCTCAAAGCAAATGGCTCTGAAATCTTTCATCGAAGTCCACCCGGACTGTCACTTTCCTATCCAGAACCTCCCCTTCGCTGTGTTCAGGCCAGAACAGGGTTCTGCGCCTCGACCGGCGTGGCAATCGGGGACTACGTGCTGGACCTCTCCGAAATCGCCTCTGCTGGGCTCTTTGACGGTCCGATCCTTAAGAACTCCGATTGCTTCTCCGAGGTTCGTATTGATTCTAAGTTGTCAGTGTCTTAGTGCTCATTTGCATGCATGCCGTTGGGGGACTAAACGATTTGCAGTCCTTCGGATTCGTTGGTCGCTTTCGTTTGCTAAGACTTTCGTATAAATCTTGTATATCAAATTGTGTGCCACTCTGGTTGGTCTTTAACTCTTTAGAGGTAAATTGTAGTGACAACTTTGAAGTATTTTTCAAGATTACAGGGAAACTTTATGTTTGTCTACGGGTTAATTTTTAGTGATGCTCTTATAGAGGACCTTTTCGGATGAAATATGAATAAAGTTCCAATCTGCTCTCGAATTTGCCTCTTTTAATTACCTTTTCTGATCGAGGACTTAAGGTTTCTTCATGATGCATTTTCTAGCGCTTTAATTACTTTTTATCATTAAGGTATCATTTTGCTTATGAGGAGGTTCCAATGTGTTTACCCATTGTGAGGGTGTTGGTTGAGTGATGGATTGAATAGCTATATTACCAGATTAAACAGTTTTGAGGATGAAATCCAGATTCTCTAACATTACAGGCCCAAATTAGATGCTACCTATCAGAAAACAAAAGTACTTATAATTAGTAATGTACTTGTATATTTTGTAAGTTATAATGTTAGCAATTTGTGATATATGAATAAATGACAAGTTGTTTGCAGGATGCACTTATTCTCTATGCAAGGTTACAGCTAAATTTAACTAAAGGTGGCGATGATGGGAATTCTTTGGTAGAACAACTTTTGGATGTAGTTTGTAAGGATCTAGATCAAAGCAATATATCCAGCACTGGTGTACCATGGTGAGTGTGTTTATTTTTTTGGACTTAGTGTTCCTGGCTACTTTAAGTTTACATAAAGTAACATAAGAGGCTTCTGCTATTGTTTTGTGTGGATTATAAGATTGGCTGTTAAAGTGAAGTATTTTAGATTGTTTTTGTACTGTTTACTCTTGTAAAATTAATCTCTTTGGTTTTGCCGAATTCCTGCTCATTTTCTTCGATTTGGTGTTCATGTTTTAACCCTTCACAAGTTATGCCTTTCTTATATAGAAACTCTAGACCCCCTAGTAATTTTTGCTTAGATGCTTTTAAGAAGCAGTCATCTTGAGAAAAGTTATGAATTTTGGTTTTTGTGGGAGAGCAGTGCTAGATGATGACTGATATGATTTCACTCCTTAGGCATGTGTTGATACAACTAAAGCACCATCAACTCAAAAAAGGGTCAAGAGGGAGCATGCTTCTACTCATCTAAAAGAGGCTCTCATGGAAGGGAAATGGCTATGGTAAGTTTAGGTAGGCATTTGTGTTTCGAGGTGGCTTATGGATGTGGGACATGCATCTAACAAGTTTTTGATAGCTGTAAAAGTTGCATGGTCAGTACCCTTATATACAATAACTTAAATTTGCACTTCTTTCTAAATTTCAAATAGTTACTTGGACAGCTATGTGGCTTAAGAAAATATGGGAGAGAAATCATTATTAAAATTTAAATTTAATTCCATCTCTTGAGGTCTTACATGTTATTCCCAAGTTAGATCTTACATGTTTTTGAATAGTTTCTATTGCCAAGCTATGAGGTCTTAAACGCTCTATAGGTTTTTGAATTACTGATGCTATTATATTCATTTAGTTTTGCAGATATATCCCCATGGATCAACTGACACGCTGCCATAAGCAACATTGGGATCTGGTTAAGTTGCAGCTATGGCCTTACATAGGCTTTTGTACATTCTTTATGTTTTGGATTTGTGTAGAATATTGATACCTTTTTCTACCTTTTGGATTGGTGTAAAACTTGCTATTTTGCATTGCACTTGTGTATTTGAGAATGTTTTCATATTTAAAGAGCCAAAATGTGTTGGTATTGCGATATTCTTATGAGGTGTAAATTGTGCTATAATTTGGATATTTGTAAATATGAATCAAGGTAAAAATGTGTTCGAACAAGATGTCAAAAACTTTCGTTCGAACGGAAAATCTGGTTCGCATAAGATGTCAAAAACTTTGGTTCGAACGACAAATCTGGTTCGAACAAGGATGTCAAAAGTTTGGTTCGAACAGAAAATATGGTTCGAACGAAATGTCAAAAAACTCTGGTTCGAACAGAAAATCGTGTTCGAACGAGATTTTTTTCGTCGCTAAAAAATTATATTCGACGGCTTTTAGCGACGAAAATAATGTTTTAATGGCGAAAATTTTACTCATCAGTGGCGAAATTATTTCGTCGCTAAAAGTCAACTTTTCAGCGACGAAATGAATTTCGCCGCTGAAGATGACTTTTTTGCGTCAACATACAAATTTAGTCGCTGATGACTTTTAGCGATGAGCTTTCAGCGACGAATTGGAGACGAAAATATTTCACCACTGATAACTTTTAGCGACGAAATGCCTATCTTCAGCGATGAAAATTTTCGCCACTGAAGGTGAAAATTGTTGTAGTGAGATGATGAACTTATGCACAGGCGAACCAGCCAGGGGCAGTGGGGGGCCACCGCCCCAGTGGTTCCTCCGAACATCAAATTTTTTATGTGTTTTGCCTACCCAACCCCAGCTCGTCCTCTTGCGAAATTATTTTTCTATCTATCGGGTACAAGACGCAGAAAGATGGAAAAGAGAAGGAAGAGGAAAATTTGCTGAAACTTAGAAGCTTTTTCTCTGCGCACAGATCATGTTCCTTGTCTTGGGTTACTAGAGATAGAAATGTTTTTTCTTGCTATAGTTAATTGGGCTGCGGCCAGTAATCTCTTTGGTTCAGTTGACATTTCGACGATCCCCACACATCTGTTAGTGCGAGGCTGAACTTTATTTGAATTCTAGTTTTAGTTGATGTTGCCAAGAAAAAAAACAAGAAGTTTGTGTTGAAGATGAGTTGGTAATAAATGGGTGGGTAGAGAAAGACAAGCATAGAAGACAGAGAGACCCTAACGAGAAACACTGGAGAAGAATGTAGAGAAGGCAAGAGAGTTATTAGAAAAGAAAATGAGATATTTAAGATAGAGGTAGAGGTTGAAATAGAGAATTTCAGGGGGTCTTACGACTTTGTGTGTTTGGTTGTAAAATTTTGGGGAAGTTAAAATTTTGGTGTATTAGATTTGGTGAAAAAGTGAAAAGATAGATGATTTTCAATATTTATTATAGTGAAAATTAATGATTTGATGGGGAGATATAAATTATATTGTAATTTTTTATTGTGTTAAAATTTTAGGAAGTGTAAAATTTTGGTTAGTGTCATGAGATTTCCTCTAAAAACAAAAATAAAAGGCATATATATTTTCGACTTAATTTTCAATAATATAGATAAAACCGTAGTGTTATGATTACAAACAAAAAAGCAAATATATTTAATTTGCGCCCAAAAAAATATTATCTCATAACTAAAATAAATGCTCAGAAGAAGAAACCAATAAATACTATGAATTGTGAATTTGGTTAATGATTTGTGAATTTGTGAGTACGTAGGGGTTAAATAATGATTGTGAATTTGTTAATTTTTAGATTGAATTAGGTGATTAATTTTGTTTTGTTTAGAGAACGTATAAGTTTTTTTATTAAAAAATTCAGTCAATGTGCAGTCGTCTAATACTCCTAACGTGTCTACTACTTTCAAAACGAATACTAGTTGGAAAAGACCTTGTATTTTGTTTAGTCCACATAAAGCTATTGAGAACGAAATCATTTTGCAACGTTTTCAGAAGATATAGACTTATAGAATTCAATTGTTACTTCTCAGTCTCAGAAAATAGTATGATACGTGTATTTCAAAAAATTTAATGTTTTTAGTCCTAAATTTTCGATATTTTAACTCTAACACACTTTTTGCGTTACTTAGAAGAAGAAAAAATTTGTCATTTCGCCTTAAGAATTCGCCCCCTTCAGATTAGGTATCGGTTCCGCCGCTAAACTTATGCTATGGTCTTTTCAATTAGTATGGTGACCGCGAATAGTGACTAACCTTTCGCCGGCACAAAGACCAGCCCAACGCCGACACTAAAATTGGACCTGGGGTTGTACTTCTCCAGCAACTGAGCAGGCACACCGGCCTCCGCCGCCACTGAGGACAAATCTTCACCGGGGCGGAGCGGGTAGGTCGCGAACAACCCGTAATCCTTTGACACGTGCCGATCGCCGCAGGAGCAATTAACCGTGACATTGACTAGAACATGCTTCGGTATCCTTGTTGTTGATGTATCGGCTTTCACCCTCTGCACCCAGTCCGCGGTGGTGAGGTTAGCAAAAGCAGTCTGAGCAACTGAGTCATAGGTAGTAGCAGACAGGGATATGTGAGAAAAGGTGTGGCCCAAGAAGTCACTGTTCAAGCAATCACATGACAAGGGCACGTTAACTCTGTTACCAGCTTCGATCAAATTTATATCGGTGATGTTGGGATTGTATTTGAGGATTTCGGGTATTTGTTGGCCGAAGATTTGGCTAATGTAACTGAGGTATGAACCTGGCCACGCATAGTATGAGGCTATGGCAAGGGGACAGCCAGTTCTGTACTTGGCTCGGGCTTTGGGAAGTAACAAGAGGAGATAATGGAAGGCCAAGAGTGTGAGTGAGAGTTTCCTCTTTGGGAGTGAAATCATAATTGAAAGAGCGAAGGAAAGAAGAGAGGAGGAGGGAAGGGGAAGAGCGTTTGAGGTGCCCAAAGGCTTAGAAGATTTATTGTGAATGGTACAGAACACTGTGATCGATGGGTTGGTTGCTTTTTATAAAATAACTCCACACAATTTTATTTCTATTTGATCGTTGATTTTCATTTAAAATAAATATAAATAATTCATTTAAATCATTTCTCTTTTTATTTTTTTACTAACACTTCAAAAATTTTACAATTAAATACCACTTGAGTTTCTTTAACGGATCAAGTACAGTAACAAATCATTGTCACACTTGCCATTGTAATAATTCTTCATTGTCTGCTCGGATTTAAGCCTTTAATGATAGCTGAAGGGTCAGAATAGCGGATTTTTATTTCTAGACTCTAGATTGACCATATTTGAGCTGTCAGTTCCTTTGTCCAGAATTTGTACGTTTTTTCAGTTAAGACTCCATGGGAAGTCAATGAAAATATGTGATGATGCATAATTTTAACAGTCAAATTGTAAGAAGATGCAAATTGAAAACATATGAATGAATAAATGAGGGTATAATGTGTTAAAATTCCTAATTCATAGTATAAATTACACACACAAAAAAATCTAAGAGAGTGTAAGGTATATTTTCTCCTCTCTTTTTTTTTCTTGTTAAAAAGAGGTAGCTAAATGATTCCCTCCTCTAATATATTTTTGGTAGAGACCATGGACCAAAGATACGTGTTGACGAGGTCAGCTTGAAGGCATATAGCTTTAAGAGAGAGAAATAAACGTAATGCATTTACACTGCTCAATAAGTAATACAGCAAACATTAGTTGCGGTAAGAATGAGATGTTGTATCTTCCTCCCTCTGAATAGGATTATTCTAGCAAATTTGATCTGTTTGAAGTCTTCGGTGTCTCCAGCATGTGTAAGTGATTTGACTGGCAAATTACTAGCCAATAAAAAAACGTACAATGAGAGTAAACGATATTTGTCTTCTTGCCTAACTCTATTGGTGTCTCCCACAAAAGTACCCCTAAAGTGTCAAAAAAGGAAAAAAACTAATAATGATGAGAGATTATCATCAAATATCATAATTACAGAAGATGATGAACTTATCCTATGGTTTTTTCAATTAGTATTGTGACCGTGAATAGTTGCTAACCTTTCGCCGGCACCAAGAGAAGGAGGAGGGACCGGGAAGAGCGTTTGAGGTGCCAAAGGCTTAGAGGATTTGTTGTGAATGATACAGATTCACTGTGATTGATTGGTTGGTTTGTTTTTATTTTGTTTCTTTAACGGATCAGGTACAGTAACAAATCATTGTCACGCTTGCCATTGTAATAATGCTTTGTCGGCTCGGATTTAAGCCTTTAATGATAGCTTAATGGTTAGAATATCGGATTTTTATTTCTAGACCGACCATTATTCGAACTGTGAGTTTCAGTGTCCGGAAATTTGTACCTTTTTTTCAGTTAAGCCTCCAAGTTTATTCGTCAACGTAGTACCGTATCTGAGATATATTACTGACAGGAATCTTTGTCAAATATGGCGGCCTCTAATTCTATAGCATCTCACAGTTTCTCATTGTCTCTGCAAAATGTAAAGGTCTAGATGCCACCGTCCGTCAAATGGTTGCATTTTTTTTTTCTTTTGGTCATATGCTTGTGTTTAGATGGTAAAAAATCTCTAGGTTTCCTTCTTCATGTTTGTAAGTGTCTATGTAATTTTGGCATCATTTCCATTGTCAAAATAGTCATTGTATAAATATATTTACCTTGTTTAGATTGTATGTGGTAACTTGATTAATGTTGGAGGATATGGAGCTCAGTGGAACGTGATGGAAGCTGCAGGAAAAATGTTGAGCACAGTTGGAAGGTCTGAGAAATGGTGCTGAGTTGTTGGGATGGGGTTGTAGGCGACTAAGTCAGCCTGGTGAATTTTCTATTGACCTCACAAGAAAACTCCAGAAAAAGCCTAACTAAAACTGACCTGTTTTACCATAATGCCCCTGACTAAAACAAACAAAAACACCTTTTGATATACTTCACGTGATCGTCAAATTGATACACGCTCCTTTTAAAAGATTAGGTCCCCAAAAACTGCTCTCAACCCGAAAACCCCCATTCTCTCTACCTGCTGAAAAAACTGATCTGATTTGAATCTTGCTGTGAGAGTTGATTTGCTTCCCTCTGGTGGAAGGATTCATGTGGTGCAGACTGCTGATCGTTGGGTTTCTCTTTCCCACTTGATTGCGTTGAGATCGTGACAGTACAAAGACAGATCTTGAGAAGTTATTCAAGATCGTGCGGTGCTAAGTTTTTTTCTGAGGAAGAATCATAAGGTCGACGAGTTCGTCGACGTCCACTGTTGCTGACCAGAGTTGCTGGTCGGAGTATCGAGTGCTGGGCACTGTTCCTAAGAAAGGATTTCTTGGGAGGCTTTACGCAAGGACTGGGGATCTGGAAATTGAAAAGGTTTTTCATGTGGATCACCGTCGTGTAAAGTTTACAAGCATATAGTGGATCAATCGGTGTATTATACACCCGGAGTGTTTTTTATTTCTTGGAGGAAATTATCCTCGAGAAATTTTTTCACTTCGTTAACAAAATTTCTGTGTTAACTAAATTTCTCTTTCCTTCTGACCTTGATTTAACTAACCGAAGGTGTGTTTCCATTTTGCAGATTTAAAGGTTTAAAGACCTGATCTTTTACAAGATAATCGGTTGCTGTTGATTGTTCTTGATAATTGATTTAAGTTGTGTGTTTTATGTTGTGATAATTGGGTTTGTCTACTGTTGTTATCTGGACGTTATCTAGCTATTACATCATTGTGGTACTGATTGTATAGTTGAAGAAAATAAATCTTGCTCTGATTACTTTGTGGCTAAAATCTTTACCGAGTGTTGTGGTTTACTGTGATTGAAAATCAGCATTTGGTTTGTTAATAAAATTGCTGTAAATCTCTCTGTTTATTGAATAGTTTGGTTGTTGTAAATCATACTTAGTTTGATTGTACAGCTGGTGGATATAGCTCTTTGTCTTCGGTTGATAATTGCTGAAACACTGTGATAGTTTTGATTTCAATCATTGTTGGAAAATCTGCTGTGGTCTTGTATTAGTGTTGCTGTAAAATTCATATAGCTGAGATTGTATACTTGTTGTCCAGATCTTATTGTTGTTTAGTCTAGGTGCTGTAAAATCTACCAAGGTTGTATATTTTACAGATAGCTAAGTGTTGATTGACTGAAATTTACCTGAGCTATCTTTCTGTGATAAAAAGAAAGTGTAGATTTTTTTAATACCTATTCACCCCCCCTCTAGGTATATTCTAGGGTCTAAACGTAGTTTCAATGTTGTCTCTCCTGACAAATCCTCGTACTTAAATATATTATTGACCAAGATCCGAATAATGTTCCTTTACCTGCTATTTAGGATGGGTAAACTATTCTCAATGTCCAGGGTTTACTTGTATGTTACCCCAATACAACTATTCAGTAGCGAAACTAGGATTAGAAGTCAACCATAACGAACTTTTAAAGCAAAATGACTAAAAAATTTTTTCGTACGTAATTCTAAAAACTATCTTAGAATTACAATATCAAAAATTAAAGACTAAAAATATTAAAAATGTTGAAATCCACATATGTACTATGACTGAGAGGGTGCAATTGGATCCTACGTTTCTGCATCTTCTAAAAATATTGCAAAACGACTTCGTTCTCTATAGTTTCAAAAATTTCTTTCTCGATGTACACTATCATACAATCTTTCATCCAGTCATCTCTCATCATATTACGCAAATCAGTCTTGATAATCATTATCGCAGAGAACATTCTCTCAACAGTTGTAGTCGCAACTGGTAAGACCAATGTCAACTCAATAAACTAATAAACTAGTAGATGAAAAATATTATTTCTGGTCTCAACTATCTTCAAAGCAAGACCTCCAAAATCTTGAAGTCCAGAAAAAAACATCATGTCATCTAACATCTCTAATATAGGTGTCAAGCTGATCTATAAGAAACAACTTCTCAGTTGTAAAGAAATCTTCTGGATAAAACTCAGCAAAACGACATAACCTATCAAGATCAAATGTTGAGAATGAGTCCCTTAGAATTAGTTCTTACCTAATAATCAAATAATTTCTCCCAAATTATTAATTGTCTAAGATATATAGCTAAATCAATCAAGTATACCGAACCATCTAAAATTAAAGAGAGAACCTGCAACTATTCCTAGACATTGACAAAAAGAAAGATGCTGGTGAAAAGTTAAAATACAATAATTCTATTTTATATATACTTAATTCTGCCTAACGTGCCCTAATCTAGAATCAAAACATAATTCAAGATAATTACAAATTCTCAATCTCAAATCTCAATCATACATTCATACAAATTAATTTCACAAGACAAAATAATCATAAACTGAACAATTTCAAAATATGAGTATAAATTAATTCACAAAAAAAATGCACTTAAATTCACAATTTCACCCAAAAAAAAGCATTTAGAATTGGACATTGATCAGCCCTTCAAAATCAAAATTATCAAATCCAACATAATTTATAATTTTATTACCTCTTAGGAGTGGATAAGAGCCAAGAGATCTGTGGCGCGGCGGACGGCGATGGCTGTACGGCGAGGTGGAGAAAATCTGAGAAGTGAGGCCTGAAGGATAGAGATAATCAGATTTAGAGAAGTGAGAAAGACAACTAGAAAAAATGAGAAGAAAGGAAGGAAAGGCTGAAAGCCATACTTGGGGCAGCGCGGTGCGGCAACGGTAGGCTATAGCTAGTGATGTTGCTCTAAGGGCGTAGAAAACTGAAAATCTGAGAGAGAGAACGAGCGAGAGAGGCACTGGTACTAGTACGTCGTTGTCATGTGTTTGAGAGAGAGAGGAGCTGAGAGAGGGATGAATAGAATTATAGAAGGTTAAAAAAATTGAAACAATGTGTTTCGGGCTTCAGCAACGTGAGAGAAAATCTGAGAGAGAGGGCTAAGAGATCAAATGCATGATTTTGAGGCCTGAGGGTGAGAAAAATAAAACAGTGCATGCAACGTGCTTTTTAATTTTTTTTTTGGCTATCGAGCTGTGCAATGTCTGTGGATTTGGGCTTAAAAATTAAAAGTCTGGTTCGGACTGGACAACTTATTTATTTAAACTGGAGGAAGCTTCATTTGGCTTGAGCTCAACCATGGTGGGCCCAAACCAACTTATTTATAAAAAAATAAAAAAACACATGTAAAAAAATATTTTGGGCGGAGCCAACCATGGCGGCCGCCATGGTTCGCCATGGCTTGGTTCCGCCCCTGCAACCATCTATATAACTTTTCTTAACAGCAAAGAATAAATAAATAAAAGAAGTTTAAAAAGTAAGGAAATATACACACCAGGTGACACGTTCATAGTGACTATAGCACATCAAAATCTTGAGAAGATATTACAAATAAACATAAATCAGCCCCAACCTTGTCTCCGATATTCTACTTGGTGGAAGATACTTACATATTACAGATGCATCAAAAATCAAAAGCTAGAACTCTCTCTTCGAGAAGCCACTCGTCAAGGCATCACATCTGCGGGATGAGGCTTCATGAGCTTACCTCGGTGACATCAGAGGTGCTTGATTTTCATAGAAAGAACGAATATCCCAATCCTCAGTTGAAGATGAAAGGTGGGCCATCTGCCACCAAATCAACCACGTACAATAGCTTTTAACACAAAAAAGGTTACCAATATTATCCGTAATTTGCTTGTCTACTGGAATGTGAAATCACCTTAATGACTGAATCAAGTGGGTAATTATCCTCAAGCCTGGGGTCAACAAGTTCAGGAAGATCTTCGTTTGGATCAGGCCGGCTAAGAATATCTTCAAAATGCATCACATCAATATTTACCACTTGAATAAAACATCATGGGACAGCCTTTAAAGTAAATCCATAACCAGTAAGTAGAGGGAGGGAGGAAAAACAACCAAGGTAACAAGTCTCGTTGCTTCGGGATCATATTCGTTTGTCTTGAGAATAGCTCCTCTGGCTGATATTAGTTCATACAGTACAACCCCAAAAGCATATACATCTATCTTGGGGGTAACATCCCCATACTGAGCATATCTGTGCAAAAAACGCTTCAATCAGCTTAATTCGTTTTTGCTAATATCTGATACAAAATTAGAAAGGCACCAGAACAAAAATTTGTAAAGTAAAAATTCCTATGTATTTTAGACGGAGTACCAAATAAAATTATATGAAAATTCTTACTCTGGAGGCATGTAGCCAAATGTACCCACAAGACGTGTTGGCAAAGAAACATTTCCATATTCAGTTAGTTTTGTTAGACCAAAATCTGCAACCTGTAACAGAGCAAAAAGGTTAGAATAACAAAAGGGATGTCGGAGCAACTAGCTATAAGCAACATTGACAACCTTCGCACGGAAATTCTTGTCTGTCAATATATTTGCTGATTTGATATCACGGTGGATGTAGACAGGAACAGTATGTTCATGGATATATTCAAGCCCTCTAGTTGAATCCAAAGCAATTTGAACTCTGGTTGACCATGACAATGGTTCCCTCCCTGAAACCAAAAGAATAATATACGATCATGAACATAAAGTGATAGAGATGAGATGTTCTATGTCCGTTAGCATGCTGGCAAATAATTGAATAAAAGGGCTATAAGCCTCTTAACACGAATGAAGTTCAAATATTACAGCAAGGAAGTAGATATGCCCTGCAATTCATTGAGTTATAATATAACAAATAATTCCAGTGCCTTAGCCAATTTTATAACCAACAAGAAAAAAAAATGGTGAATAAGATGACAGGGAAAGCATAATACCAGGTTCAAGTGATGAACACGTGTTAAAACCTTCAGTTCAGCAAGAAATTCTTTCGATGCTTGCATATCCATCTTCTTAATTTCAGCTTTCTGCATATGTAGGAGGAAGGAGCAACCACTCAATGTTGCAACAGAAGGTTGAGGAGGGTGGTAAATACTTAAAATTTCACCGTGGAAATACGATAATTTGCTGAAAAATAAGCAGAGACAGTAGGCGAGCCCAAAAACTACGTTTTTTAATTCTCCAAGTCTGAAATGAGAGACAACAGTTTGAACTTATTTAAGTGATTGCAGTATGGATGTGTGGTCCAAAATGCCAAGAGACTTCAGTTGGCATCGGAGATGTCAGCAGACCTGTTACTCTTACCATTGTGCTTTCAAGCCAATGGACTTGTGTTACATTAATGGTTTGAACGTATGTATATAGAAGTTGCCTTATGAAATAGTAGAGCAGGACAACAAACCTCTCCTCTCAGTTCTGCATAGTAAACTGATCCAAAGCCACCTTGCCCAATCTTAGTTGCAATGCTGAAGTCGTTAGTAGCCTCTGCAAGCTCTTCATATGAGAACTCAACTGATTTATCTACAGAACTACCTTCAAGCCCCAGTGAACTAACACCAACAAGTGCGACTGATTCTGAAGCTTTCTCCAACGCACTTCCAGAACCTATACCAGGATATAGGGACATAATAATTATTAAAACATTCATAATTCCAACTTGACTCTGATAGTCACCAAAATCTACATCATAGCAAGAAAGAACTCGGATTCTTAATAGGGTAAGAGGTGAGAACGCCATGATCTTGAAATTCAATGATACCAGCAATATATCTTTTGCAACTTACTGTTCCTTTTTATTGAAACCTCATAAATAGTTTGACCTAGGAGGATGAAAGACCCTCATTGTATCTAAACTTTAGTCATAGGCAAAGAGTAGCTTCCCATTACAAATGCACATAAGTTGAGTAATAAAATGTACTAGACAGATGAATATCAAAGGATGGAAGGATAGACAGACAAAATGCTTGTTCCAAAAGAACATTTTTCAACTTAGGTCAGTTGTATCATTACCAATTGAGATGTCAGATGAGTGACTCTTTCCAAATAACCATTTTACATCTAAATGCCTCTCTTGAAATGACTAAATATAACCATTGAGATGACTCATCAAACCAGAAGGGTTACCCTTTCTCTGTTGAACAACATACTGATCTTCTGGTGCTGCGGGAAGAAATGATTCTACCTGTTAATATCTCCTAACGCTTCAAATTCGAATAAACTATAGAACTATAGGCAATATGCCTTAATCAGGATCATTTCTCTGTGGTCAATGACTAACTAGAAGAAAGTCTTCTTTTTTACTTTTTGAATACAAAGGTTTTTTACTTCTATAATTTCAGTGTTCCATGCAGTAATTTGTCATATTATCTTAGCAAAAAAGTATGAATTTGATATAAATTAGATAAGAAAAACTCTAAAATAACAGCAGTCTCGGGATTATTTGTTTTTTCATTTGTATCTACCTAACTTCCATGTTGGTTATTAACCATTTTCTTGCTTTTTCATTTCAGCTGGACCTAGAAAAGCATTAGAAATACCTATTAGGCAATTAACTAGGTTTTGGACTTAGTACGTATGAAACATTTAACTTTGAATTATATAGGAGTCAAGCTCTCCGCCAATTTCGTCAACCTTTTGGTTGAACATTTTAGTACAATATGAAGATACTCCTTCATAACCCTGAGGTAGACCTCCTCAGAGATCCAGATGCTCACCACCTTAAACGACATGGAAAGGGCCCCAGGACAATGTCTAAGATTGGAAGACTAGATATTCAACCATGATAACAAAACAAATTCCCCTCATGGTTGTAATGTAAAACAAAACACAAATAATAGATGGAAAATGAATGCCGACCAGATCGCATAAACTAATTGGACATACCTAATGATTCTTTCAAGCAGACAATGGAAAATTATGAGGGTTAAATAAAATACAATTTATGTAAGGATTACTTGCAGCAATAGGTCACTTGCAGGTTGGATCGTGATGGATTTTCATAATTCTTTATAGACCAAAATATGCCACTCTGTTAAGAGTGATACGGCACCCACCAACTTGGAAGCAAATGCATTTAAACTGTTGCAAAAACCAAACTTTTAAAAATAAGAAAGTGGCAACTATCCTTGGATTTGGTAACTGTGTTTATCTGTTTTTTTTTTTCTGAGAAACTTTCAATTTGTCACACCTTTTAAAATTTGCACTCCGAAGTACTTGTTACACAGTGACAGTACACCCTAACTACCTGCTCTTATCGTGATCAAAATAGGTGACGTGGTATATAACCTTAACACTCAAATTGAATTGAAAAAAATATTTGATAAATTAGGATGTAATGTGTTAAATTTATTTTGTTTAGAGGGTAAATCCTAAATGTGTATAGCATACGTTCTCCTCTTTTTTTTTTTTTTTTTTGTCCTCTAGATGATTAACTTAAGAAAAGAAGATCAAGGATCTAGACTTCGAAAATATTATTAAGAATAATTAATACACGTTACATTCATATCTATTATTTTTTATTACATTACATTTAATAACTACTGAGTTCAGACACTTTGCATCTTTTATTAAAAAATTTTGAGTCTCTATAATTACAATTTTACCTTCATAAAATGATCATTATAAAAATAATTATAAGGATAAAATAATTATTTCGAACATCAAAAAATTATTTTTTTATTTAAATTAATTAAAAATTTAAAAAATATATCAAAAATCAGTAGTCGATAAGTTTTAGGTGACAAAAATAATAGATTAGAATTTAAAGTGCGAAGACTCATAATTCAGGTCGGAAAGTGTATTCGATTGGTAGAGAGCATGGACCACAGATGCCGTGTCGACGAGACCAGCTTTTTAAAAGTCTTCCGTGCAGCCTCCAGCGATGTGTACGTGATCGAAGACAAAATAAACGTACGATGAGAGTAAAATATTTGTCCAATTGTCTGAAGTCAATTGACCCATCATAAGCATCCATAGAATGTAGAAAACGAGAAAAAGAATAATGACCAGGGGATTTAAAAAAAAAACTATCACGATATAGAAGATGACTAATTATCCTACGGTCTTTTCTATTACTATTTGTGACTCTGAATAGTTAGATTCTAACCTCTTGCGGGCACAAAGACCAGCCCAGAACCGGCACTAAAATTCGACCCGGGGTTGTACTTCTCCAGCAACAGGGCAGGCACACCAGCCTCCGCCGCCACTGAGGACAAATCTTCACCGGGGCGGAGCGGGTTGGTGGCGAACAATCCGTAATCCTTCGACACGTGCCGATCGCCGCAGGAGCAATTAACCGTGACATTGATTGGAACATAGTCCGGTATCCTTGTTGGTGCATAGGCGTTCACGCGCTGCACCCAGACCTCGGTGGTGAGGTTAGAAAAAGTAGTCTGAGCAATCGAGTAATAAGTATCGCCAAACTGGGTTACGTAAGAAAAGGTATGGCCCAAGAAGTCACCGTTCAAGCAGTCACATGAGAAGGGCAGGTTAATTCTGGTACCAAATCGGATGTAATTTACGTTGGTGATGTTGGGATTGTATTTGAGGATTTGGGGTATTTCTTGGCTGAAGATGTTGCTAATATAAGTGAGGTTTAAACCTTGCCACACATATATAGTATGAGGCTATGGCATGGGGACAGCCATTTCTGCACTTGGCTTGGGCTTTGGGAAGTAACAAGAGGAGATAATGGAAGGCCAAGAGTGTGAGTGAGAGTTTCCACTTTGGGAGTGAGATCATAATTGGAAGCGCGAAGGGAAGAAGAGGAGAGGGGAAGAGGGAGAGGATTTGATGTGCCAGAGGCTTAGACGGTCTACTTGTTTATGAGCAAAATATATAGTTGAAAATTAGTGAGGGACTGGGACCCCTACAAACACTCCATAGAAACACTGCAATTAGACAGAAAATAAAAGGAAAAAACAAAAAAACAATCGCTTGGCCAAAAGTGAGGTCTAGACAGGGCGGGCCGTCAAGCGGTTGATTGAGGAAGAGGTTTTCAACCTGGTGTTTGAACGGGTGGTCAAAATTTCGCTTCATGTGAAGTAGGTGAATGGTACGGACACACTACGATTTGATTGGTTGGTACTTTTTATGTTGTTTTAAGGGAGGTACTGTTTTTTATTTTCATCTCCCTCTTTTAATATATCATTCTTATTATGATAAAAAAGAAAAAAAAAAAGAGAGGTACAAATAACATTTTAGCCATTGATAAATCATGTTCAGTGGGTGAACGAGGGACTTTGAATTCTGTCATTCGCTTCGCTGATAAGTCCCTTTTTTTTCCCTAACGTTACTTGGACTAAAAGATTGATTCAATCGTTCGATAGGCCCTGTGGTAGTTTTTCACTTTTTGCCCTCCAATCAGATTTAAATTGTTAAGAATAAAAAACTAAAAGAGAGAAAAAAAAATTATTTATACTAAAAAAAGAGATAGGAAAGAGAAGTAGACAAAAGATTTAAGTGGTTTGTTTCATAGACTTATATCTACTGTGAGAAGGTCTAACTAGACAGATTAGTTTACTCACTGATATAATTTTTATAAGGTTGTATAGAAGTTTTATTTATAAATCTTTGACTATAATAATCCACATTGTTGAAAACAAATTGCAACAAGCTCTAAAATTCACAAAAGCAACGCCGAGAGAGAGAGAGAGAGGGAGAGAGAAGAGATATGCATCATCGAAGCCCCGGAGGAGATGAGAGAGAGGCGTGACAGAGCTCGGGTGTGAGGGTGAACAGAAAGAAAAATGGGGAAGGGGGTGAACAACGGGGGGAGAAAAATGGAGAGACATCGAAAGTGGGATTTCAGGCCCTTTAAAACAACGCAATTTCTCTGTACTCCGTACAGAGAAACTACGTCACTTCTCTTCTTTTGCATTTGTGTATTGAGGGAGTTTTATTTTATAAAATCCACCAATCAAAACGATGAAAGAAAACGCCGTCCTTTTATTTTTAATAAATTAAATAAATAAATAAAATTCACAAGTGGTTCCATCGCTACTGCATGTTTTTAGTCAATCTCTTAGTTGAGGTAGATCTATCTTAATCTGATGCACAAAAGTCAAGTGGAGAGATTTCCTTCGTCATGAGTAGAGAAAAAAAAACACTCAATTCAAGGCCTAAGCCACCTATCTAGCAGTCCTACAAGGTATGTCATGCAGGACCTTCAAGATAAAAAGTGAAAAATGATAAGAGAATGCAAGACAAAGATGATTGCGGACTTTTTCCTTGTTGGACTTTGGATCTACCTTTGTTTTCAGCCTATGACTTGAAGTTACATAAGCGAAGTAAGCATCTTTCCAAGCCCAACTCTATTAAATTATAGTGGTTTGATACAAATTCATATTTATAAAACAAAAATCACCTAAAAAAAAGTTATGCAAATGATAATTGTGTACCGTTTCAATGATATTAACACTAATAAAACATGCAAAATTCTTAAAGCCCAACAAAACTTTAGAATCAACTGTAATTTATCTATCCTTTTCCTCTCAGCCTCTCGTTCTTTTTCTCTCGCGTCTCTATTCCCATTCACCCCTTTTATCGCGTTCATTGGGAAAATAGACCGAGCTTCAACTCTTTCCCCCTTCCCCCTCCTCCTTTTCTTACCTTCTTCTCCCTCACCCCTCCCTCACTATGTTCTCTTTCTTTCTCTATACAATTTTTCTTCTTTGGAGGTTAATATTCTAGGGAGAAGAACATATCTACCGCTTCTGGTGCCCGATCACAGTGCACGCGCCCTACCAACCTCCTACTGGTTCTCTGATCTTCCACCTCCATCTTGTTTGATGGCTTGTCCTCAAGCCCGTGCTCCTCACACTTCGTCTAAGGTGGTGCATAGATCTAGACGGCACGCAGATCTCACTCGCTTTCCTTATTTTTGCTCTTTTTGAGTTTTATTATAGCTTTTGCTCAAAGTCATCATCTAGTTCTCTTTCTCTTGGATGTCAGTGTGGTGCCCCACTAAATCGCCTTTAGATTTGCCATTGTTTCCTCCCCTGTAGCGATTTCGCCTCTAGTTCGTGATCGTTACAGATGACTCCAAGGCCACTTGGAATTCTTCAATCAATCGCGTTCATGATGGCGGCCTTGACCATGGCCAAGTGCTTTTTTTTCTATTCACGGAGGAGCGTATATGCTTATATTTTGCCTTCTTTTCCTCTCTATGTTTGTTCCTCTGTTTTAGTCTTGGATATATTCTCCTTAACTTCAGCTTTGTCACGCTCCTTTCCATTTGCCTTTTCCTTAACTTCAGCCTTGTCACACTCCTTTCCATTGTCCAATTCATTGGGTACGCCACTAGTCTCCATATGCTTAACAGCCCCACTCAAGCGAATGGGAAGGGAAACAACCAGGAGCTTGTCCCGAAGGAAGGAGAACCGTGAGGTAGCCAACCCTTTTGTAAAAATATCAGCTGGTTGATTGATGGTGGAAATGTAACGAACTTGAATATCCTTATTCAGCACTTTCTCGCGAATGAAGTGGTAATCCACCTCAATATGCTTCGTGCGGGCGTGAAAAATAGGATTGGAAGCCAAAGCAATTGCACTGACATTATCACACCAAATAGTTGGAGAGGTGAGAAGAGGAATGCACAAATCTTTGAGAAGCATTCGTAACCAATATAACTCAGCAGTCACCAACGCTAAGGAGCGATATTCGGCCTCAGTACTAGAGTGAGAAACAACAGATTGTTTCTTGGCACTCCAAGAGATGAGAGAAGAACCAAGAAAAATGCCAAACCCCGTGGTAGACCGACGATCATCGGGGGCCCCTGCCCGATCGGAATCACAGAAGACATTTAATTGAAGTGGTCCATGTTGAAAATAAAGACCGTGATCTGGAGTGTGCTTAAGGTAACGAAGGACCCTTTTGGCAGCTTTCCAATGTATCGTTGGCAAAGTTGGTTAACAGAGAAGGAAATATCTGGTCGAGTTAAGGTACAATACTGAAGAGCGCCAACGATTTGATGATAAGCAATGGCATCAGGCAAGGGATCTCCATCATTTTTAGAGAGATGTGGGCCAGAAGATGTAGGATTCGACAATGGATTGGCGCCGACCATTTTAGCACGATGAAGAAGATCCACAATGCATTTAGATTGTGATAAATGGATGCCAGACTTGTCACGGACAGCTTCGACACCAAGGAAATAAGACAACAAACCAAGATCTTTGAGTGGAAATTCTTGCTGCAAGGTAGCAATAAAAGAGAGAATAAGAGAGGCGTGAGTTCCAGTAATTAAAATGTCATCTACATAAACTAAAATATAAATGAAGATATTGTGTTGATGAAAAATAAATAGAGATGGATCAACTAAGGATTCGATAAAACCAAGGTGAAGTAAAGATTGAGTAAACCGGGTGAACCAAGCTCGTGGGGCTTGTTTGAGTCCATAAATTGCTTTATGGAGGCGGCAAACATAATTTGGGCAAGATGGATCCACAAAGCCTCTAGGTTGCTCCATGAAGACTTCTTCGGTGAGGTGACCATGAAGGAAGGCATTAGAGACGTCAAGTTGACGGATGGGCCAATTGAAATGAACGGCGAGAGCAAGAACAACTCGAATAGTAGCAGGCTTGATGACAGGACTGAACGTTTCACCATAGTCTACTCCATCTTGTTGTTCAAACCCCTTAGCGACCAATCGGGCTTTATACCGATCAATGGACCCATCAGACTTTTGTTTGAGCTTGTACACCCACTTGTTGTGGATCACCTTACGATGAAGAGGACGGGCACAAAGAGACCAGGTGGTGTTAGATATAAGGGCATCAAATTCAAGTTTCATTGCTGCCTTCCAATTGGGATCTTTTATAGCTTGTGAAAAATTGCTCGGCTCTGGAGTATGGAGAACGGAATGTAAGGCCTTGAGTGGATGCTTGGTGGAGTAATAGAGCTGAAAGTCTGAAAAGCGCTTGGGGTGAGACGTGCCAGCTTTAGATCTTGTAATCATGGAGTGTTCAGACACAAGTGGATCAATCGGTGGAGAATGGTCACCTGCGACATTAAGGGAAGGTTGGGTAGTGGGGTTGAGTAGTTGTGTCATAGGCATAGTGGAGGATGGGATGGTTTCAATTGATGGGAAGGATAAAGGTGTCTCAGAACGTTCAACCATGGCATTAGGTGAAGATATTGGCATTGGAGATGAAAACGCTGGTGGAGCAATCAAAATGGGTCATTTCTCTGCAGGAAGTGGCAATGCGGTTGGGCTTGGATTCTGTGCGGGAAATGATTTCTCATCAAAAACCACATCTCGGGAAATATATACTCTATTGGTAGTAAAGTCAAGACAGCGATAACCCCGATGATTGGAGCTATAACCTAAGAAAATGCATTTTTTGCTGCGAAAAATTAATTTATGTGAATTATAGGGTCTCAATAATGGATAACAAGCACAACCAAATATTCTAAGAAAAGAATAATCAGGGGTAAGTTTAAACAACTGACTGTAAGGACTAGCATTGTGTAGAACAGCCATGGGTAATCTATTTATCAAATAGATAGCTGTTAAAAATGAGTCTACCCAATATTTGGATGGCAGTCCAGAGTGTGCGAGAAGGGTTAGGCCAGTTTCAACAACATGCCTGTGCTTTCTCTCAGCCAAGTCATTTTGTTGAGCTGTATGTGGGCATGAAATTCAGTGGAAAATATCATTCGCTGCTAAAAAGGTTTTAAATTGTGAAGAAGAAAATTCTCCACCTCCATCAGATTGAAAATTCTTTATTTTGTAAGACAATTGATTTTCAACTAAGCATTTAAACTAAATGAAATTTATGCATACATCAAATTTGGCACGCAAAGGAAATAACCAAGAATAACGAGAAAAATCATCTATAAATATCACATAGTATTGACAACCATTGACAGACACAACTGGGGAAGACCACACATCCGAGTGGATTAGTTCTAGTGGTGACGTAGAGACTCTAGTGGAATCGGAAAAGGGTAGACGCTTGCTTTTGGCTAGTTGACAGGACTCGCATAGGCTAGGACTATCAGTTACACCATTTATTGGGAGATGATGACTCTTGACTATTTTCTGAGTAATTTGAGCAGAGGGATGGCCTAATCGGTGATGCCAGATTGGAAGAGTAGTTTTGATGCCAAGAAAAGCCGTGACTTTCTTGGTAGTATGAGACGAAAGCAGTGTAAAGTTGATGGGATAAAGTCCATCTTTACTGCATCCTTGTAGAAGAACTTTTCCCGTCTGGTTGTCCTTCACATAGAAAGAGGTAGCAGTCAATATAAAGAAACAATTATTGTCAGCACAAAATTGATGAATCGAAAGTAAATTTGCAGCTGTTTTAGGACAATGAAGAACAGTTTTTAAATCAAAACAAGAGGTAGGAGTAGTTAAGGTGGTGGAACCCGTATTTGCAATTTGTAAACCAGCTCAATTTCCCACTTCGACATCCTCATGTCCTTGAAATGGTTGTTGAATATGCAGATTCTCTAGGTCGGCTGTGATATGATGATTTGCGCCACTATCAATGTACCAGGTCTAATCTTGTTGGGCAAGATTAGAGTTGATATGCGCCACCATAGCAGCGAGTTGAGATGGAGGATGCCTACCCTGATAAGAGTAATCCATCCTATGATAGCAGTCATGGGCCCTATGGTTGGTCTTGCCGCAAATTTGACAAGGTGACCGATTAGAGCTAGCATTTGGTGAAGACTTGAAAGTCTGAGACGCTCCTTGGTTGAACTCAGACCATGGTTGAGAGGGGTTTTTCTGGGGATATTTGTGGGTTGGAGTGGACAATGATGGATTGCGAATGAACCCATGGTTTTTAGGTTTCCGAGTAGCAGGGGAGTAATTCTGTTTGTTGGAGAACAAAGCAAAGTTACTGGAATCTGAGATGGGGGTAGATTGACTTTGAGTGAAAAGTAGAGTTTCATAACTCAAAAGCTCAGCTTGAAATTCCTCATAAGAGAATGAGGTCTATCGGGTAGCAAAGTTGAATGAGGTAATGAAAGCATTATAGGATGGGTTCAGCCCACTTACAATGAACGAGATTAGATCTTCGTCATGTACTGGCTTACCCACGACAGCTAATTGATCAGCCCACAATTTTGCTTGTTGGAGATATTCAGTACAGGGCTTTGCATCTTGTCGAAGTGTTTGCAGTTGACACTTAAGGTGAGCAATACGAGAAGGTGATTGTGAGGCAAATCTTGTTGCCAAAGAAGTCCAAACATGCCGAGAAGTGTTCAAACCATACACTGTCGACAGAACTCCATCAGTAAGGGTGGCATTCAGCCAACTCAAAAGATATTGATCCCTTTTATTCCAGAGAACATATTCTGGATTTAAGGTTTCTTTGCCCTCCGAATCAGTAACCATTTTCGGGGGACACACATCTGAGCCATCAACAATGCCCAGGAGGTCATGACTGCGTAGGATGGGAAGGAATTGGGAAACCCACAACAGGTAGTTGGTTCCATCAAGTTTGATAGAGATCAAATGAGAAAGGTTAGGGAGCTGAAAGTGTGCAGTTGCAAAGGAAGATGCAGCAGCCATGACAGAATCGGTGTTAGCCTGCAAGGGCTCTGATACCATGTAAGGAAATATAATCAAAGGAGGATTTGAAATAAGTTTTCACCGTATATTCATATTGGAAAAAGATATTACAATTTATACAATTGTCCATGAGATATGTAAGGAAAGTTGTAATGGAAAGAATACAAGATTTGAATTTCACGGAGGAACGTATATGCTTATATTTTGCCTTCTTTTCCTCTCTATGTTTGTTCCTCTGCTTTAGTCTTGGATATATTCTCCTTAACTTCAGCTTTGTCACGCTCCTTTCCATTTGCCTTCTCCTTAACTTCAGCCTTGTCACACTCCTTTACATTGTCCAATTCATTGGGTACGCCACTAGTCTTCATATGCTTAACAGTCTAATCATCGGCAATATGGTTGTTTGTCTTTACATATCTCGTCTCTAGAATAATTTTATTTAACAAGGGTCGTTGATTTTATAGTTTTGTATTCTCTAGCGTAATGGTAAAACTAAATACATTTCAATGATGACCAAGGTGAGACAGTTCACTTGCTTTCACGAGCGAAAACCAAAGCCAATTTAGGATGGGGTAACTATTCTCAATGTCCATGGTTTACCTGTATGTTACCGCAATACAACCATCTATAGAACTTTTCTTAACACCAAAAAATAAATAAATAAAATATGTTTAAATAGTAAGGAAATATACACACCAGGTGTCACGTTCATGGTGACTATAGCAAATCAAAATCTTGAGAAGATATAACAAATTAACCTAAATCAGCCCCGACCTTGTCTAGGATATTCTACTTGGAGGAAGATACATATTACAGATACATCAAAAATCAAAACCTATAACTCTCTCTTCGATAAGCCACTTGTCAAGGCATTGAAAGTTTGTCAAGAAATTATCATACTTGATCTTGACAAATGATCTTGAACTTGTGCGATTGAACATTCAATTTCACAACTAAGCAGTCCATGATGCTCTGCCTCCTTCCTTTCCACACCCCACAGCAGTCACAGAGTTTCTCAAAATCATAATGGTCAACTGTCTAGAAAAATAAATCTTAGTCTTTTTCTAAACCCTAGTTGTTATATAACGTGGGATCGTTAAGGACCTCAGATCTCAACCGTAAGATCACATGAAAAAATCTTTTCCATTATTTCCCTTATATTCTTTTATTTCAAAATTTAGGCTTCTACTAATTGTGATCATGTCCATTAAAATATCACAATTTACCCCCGAGTATTTGAGATTAAATTGTGAAATCTCTTATGCTAACAATTATTTGTTTATTTATCCTTCCACTATACTATATTCCACATGAGTCAATAGGACCGGAATTATATCACCGATTAAGTCTCTAACTCATATAATTCACAATCTGTAACTCGTTAGACTATCAATTGTTTCCAAAATAATTTCACAAGTATATATATATTTGAAAAAAATATTTTCACAAAATACCATTGGCCAATGGATTCTTTTCTAGTCAAACCCTATACAAATATATTGAATATATTATCTCATCAAGAGATTGGTAGATTCCTTATTGAGCATTTATACAAACTCATTTATTATGTACAAGACCTAAAGTTATCTAGAATCTTTGACCTAGAAAGATCATCACCAAATGACTCAGTCAAAGTACAAGTACACAATAAATAAATCCATATAAACCTCTCAGGTCTAAGGATATAATAAACCAATTGTGTTGAATACCTTCTCAACATCGGTGATCACTTCCAGAAGGTATTTATATTTGATCTCGTTCAATGCATGTACTCTTACATTATACTCATTCGTTTGCTTAAAGTCACTACCTCAATGACGAAGTCCATCATCTTATTAAATAGAGGCACAACAAGTCTAGAATAAAACATCAAGTGAACAACAAACCAAAGAGTCGTACTTCTCGTCTTTGATTCATTAATCATTTGCATGACTTTTCTACAATGTCACTCAATAATATATGTGTAACATCTTATGTCACAACATATTACTCAATAAATAAATATAAACATGTTACATCTAAATAAATATTATTTAGATAAATATATTTTTTTAGGGCATTATTCTTACCGGCATCACATCTGCAGGATGAGGCTTCATGAGCTTACCTCGGTGTCATTAGAGGTGCTTGATTTTCAAAGAAAGAACTAATATCCCAATCCTCAGATGAAGATGAAAGAGTCATTAGGGCAACCACCACAGACCTCATGCTTGGCCTTAGTTGAGGAGTCATTTGTGTGCAAGCTTTGGCAAGGTGGGCCATCTGCCACCAAATCAACCACAATAGCTTTTAACACAAAAAGGTTACCAACATTATCCGTAATTTGCCCATCTACTGGAGTGTGAAATCACCTTACAGACTGAGTGAAGTGGGTAATTATCCTCAAGCCTGGGGTCAACGAGTTCAGGAAGATCTTCGTTTGGATCAGGCCGGCTAAGAATATCTTCAAACTGCATCACATCAATATTTACCACTTGAATAAAATATCATGGGACAGCCTTTAAAGTAAATATTCCATAACCAGTACGTAGAGGGAGGGAGGAAAAAGAACCAAGGCAACAAGTCTCGTTGCTTCAGGACCATATTCGTTTGTCTTGAGAATAGCTCCTCTGGCAGATATTAGTTCATACAGTACAACCCCAAAAGCATATACATCTATCTTGGGGGTAACATCCCCATACTGGGCATATCTGCATAAAAAATGATTCGATCAGCTTAATTGGTTATTTGGCTAATTCGTTTTTGCTAATATCTGATATAAAATTAGAAAGGCATGCCAGAAGTATGGATATGTAAGAAAGAGAGCAAAAATTTGTAAAGTAAAAATTCCCAAGTATTTTAGACAGAGTACCAAATAAAATTATATGAAAATTCTTACTCAGGAGGCATGTAGCCAAATGTTCCCACAAGACCTGTTGGCAAAGAAACCTTTCCAGATTCAGTTAGTTTTGTTAGCCCAAAATCTGCAACCTGTAACAAAGCAAAAAGTTTAGAATAACAAAAGGGATGTCAGAGCTACTAGCTATAAGCAACATTTACAACCTTTGCACGGAAATTCTTGTCTATCAATATATTTGCTGATTTGATATCACGGTGGATGTAGACAGGAACAGTATGTTCGTGGATATATTCGAGCCCTCTAGCTAAATCCGAAGCAATTTGAACTCTGGTTGACCATGACAAAGGTTCCCTCCCTGAAACCAAAAGAACAATATACGACCATGAACATAAAGTGATAGAGACGAGATGTTCTATGACTAGATTCCCTAATATCCTTGTCACCTGAGCCACGTAGATGTTCACTTAAGTTGCCGCTCTCAATGTACTCATAAACTAGGCATAAGGAGCCTTCCACACAATATCCTATTAAGCGAACCTGCATGAAGTTTTAACATACTTCAGGAAAAATATGTCCAGCCACCACAGGATAAATAAACAATGCAGGCGGATTTTGGGAAAAAATAACCAACTTGACATTAACTAAGCAAGCTTTTCTAGAGGAGCAGAGTGTCATGTCACTTGGCATGCTGGCAAATAATTGAAGAAAGGGCTATAAGCCTCTTAACACCAATGAAGTTCAAATATTACAGCAAGGAAATAGATATGCCCTGCTATTCATTGAGTTATAATATAACAAATAATTCCAGTGCCTTGGCCAATTGTATAACCAACAAGAAAAAAAAATGTTGAATAAAATGACAGGGAAAGCATATTACCAGGTTCAAGTGATGAACATGTGTTAAAACCTTCAGTTCAGCACGAAATTCTTTCGATGCTTGCATATTCATCTTCTTAATTGCAGCTTTCTGCATATGTAGGAGGAATGTTGCAACAGAAGGTTGAGGAGGGTGGCAAATACAAACTTCAACGTGGAAATAGGATAATTTGCTGAAAAATAAGCAGAGACAATAGGCGAGCCCAAAAACTACGTTTTTTAATTCTCTAAGTCTGAAATGAGATACAACAGTTTGAACTTATTTAAGTGATGGCAGTATGGATGTCTGGTCCAAAATGCCAAGACACTTCAGTTAGCATCGGAGATGTCAGCGGACCTGTTACTATTACCATTGTGCTTTCAAGCCAATGGACTTGTGTTACATTAATGGTTTGAACGTATATAGAAGTTGGCTTATGAAATAGAAGAGCAGGACAACAAACCTCTCCTCTCAGTTCTGCATAATAAACTGATCCAGAGCCACCTTGCCCAATCTTAGTAGCAATGCTGAAGTCGTTAGTAGCCTCTGCAAGCTCTTCATATGAGAACTCAACTGATTTATCTACAGTACTACCTTCAAGCCCCATTGAACCAACACCAACTAGCGCGACTGATTCTGAAGCTTTCTTCAACGCACTTCCAAAACCTATACCAGGATATAGGGACATATGAATTACTAATACATTCATAATTCCAACTTGACTTCTGATAGTCACCAAAATCTACATCATAGCGAGAAAGAACTCGGATTCTTAATAGGGTAAGAGGTGAGAACACCATGATCTTGCAATTCAATGATACCGGCAATAGATCTTTTGCAACTTACTATTCCTTTTTATTGAAACCTCATAAATAGTTTGACCTAGGAGGATGAACGACCCTTATTGTAGCTAAACTGTAGTCATAGGCAAAGAGTAGCCTCCCATTACAAATGCACATAAGTTGAGGAATAAAATGTACAGGACAGATGAATATCAAAGGATGGAAGGATAGACAGGCAAAACGCAAGAACATTTTGCAACTTGGGTCAGTTGTATCATTGGCAATTGACTCTTTCCAAATAACCATTTTACATCTAAATGCCTCTTTTGAAATGACTATATTTAACCATCGAGATAACTCATCAAACCAGAAGGGTTACCCTCTCTCTGTTGAACATACTGATCTTCTAGTGCTGTGGGAAGAATTGAGGCTTTCACGGCCCTTTTCCTTCTATAAACACCAGCATATAGACAAAATGCCAGAAATGAAGCTGCAACAACTACTGCAACAGATATGCCAGCAATGGCTCCACCTGAAATACCTGCTTGAAATGTTATTGTAGTGTATGCTTCAAAAAACATCAAAACCGATCTTGGCATAGCACGTCAGACCTCATAGACCAAAAGGGAGGAAATCCAAGCTACATCGAACCAATTTCGCGAGAGAGAAGAAACTTTTACCTGCCCTGAAAAAAGGAGAAAACAGGACAATGGGGTGCATTTGTAAGTAAAAAGCTGAAGAAACGTTAAACCATACGTGATGCTATAGTTTTCATCACAATTTGAGAGCATCTGAAGATGGTATACTTACTTTAGCGATGGATATTTCCCGTTTTCATCTGCAAAATACCAAAAACAAAACTTCAGAATGAATGCAACGAATGATTCTCCCTGGCCAACGACTAACCGAAGACAGTCCTTTTATTTTATTTTATTTTTGCCTTTTCAGAATTTTTACTTCTAATTTCAGTGTTCCATGCAGTGATTTGTCATATTATCTTAGCAAACAATTATGAATTTGATATACATTAGATAAGAAAAACTATAAAATAACAGCAGTCTCGGGATTATTTGTTTTTTCATTTGTATCTATCTTGCTTTCATGTTGGTTATTAACCATTTTTCTTTCTTTTTCATTTCAGCTGGACCTAGAAAAGCATTAGAAATACCTATTAACTCGGTTTTGGACTTAGTACGTATGATATAAAACATTTAACTTTGATTTATATATATAGGAGTCAAGCTCTCCGCCAATTTCGTCAACTTTTTGGTTGAACATTTTAGTACAATATGAAGATGCTCCTTCATAACTTCTATTCCTCTCCTGAGGTAGCCCTCCTCAGAGGTTCCAGATGCTCACCACCTTAAACGACATGGAAAAGGCCCCAAGACATTGTCTAAGATTGGAAGACTTCAACCATGTTAACAAAACAAATTCCCCGCATGGTTGTAATGTCAAACAAAACACAAATAATAGATGGAAAATGAATGCCGGCCAGATCGCACAAACTAATTGGACATACCTAATGATTCTTTAAAGCAGACAACGGAACATTAAGAGGGCTAAATAAAATACAATTTATGTAAAGATTACTTGCAGCAATAGGTCACTAGCAGGTTGGATCGTGATGGATTTTCATAATTCTTTATAGACCAAAAAATGCAACACCGTTGAAAGTGATTCATAATTAACACTCAAATTGAATTGAAAACATATTTGATAAATTAGGATGTAATGTGTTAAATTCATTTTATTTAGAGTGTAAATCCTAAATGTGTAGTATATGTTCTCCTCGTTTTTTCTTTTTGTCTTCTCGATGATTTACTTAAAAAAAAAAGATAAAGGATCCTGTCTTCAAAAATATTGAGAATAAATACACTTTACACTCATATCTATTATTTTTGTTACATTACACTTAATAATTATTGATTTTCAGACACTTTGAATCTTTCATTAAATTTTTTCAAAAAATTATTTTTTAGTTTCTATAATTATAATTTTACCCTCGTAAGATGGTCACTACCAAAAGAATTATGGGGATAAAATTATCATTTCACACGTCAAAAAATTATTTTATGTCTAAATTAATTAAAAAATTTAAAGGAAGATGTAAAATGATAGTAATTATAAGAATAATGTGATAAAAATAATAAATTATAATATTAGAATGTAAAGTGTTAAAGACTAATAATTGAAGGATGCAAATTCTATTTGACCGGTTGAGAACATGAACCAGGTAAAGACCATGGACCATAGATGCCGACGTGACCAGTTTTTTAAGTCTTCCGTGCAGCCTCCGGCGACGTGTACGTGATCAAAGAAAAAAAAAAGACCGATGAGAGTAAACACATCTGTCCAATTGTCTAAAGTCAATATACCCATCATAAGTATCCATAGAATGCGGAAAACGAGAAAAAGAATAATGATCATGGATAGAAGATGACAAATTATCCTACGTTCTTTTCTATTAGTATTTGACCGCGAATAGTTGCTAACCTTTTGCCGGCACAAAGACCAGCCCAACGCCAGCACTAAAATTGGACCCGGGGTTGTACTTCTCCAGCAACTGAGCAGGCACACCGGCCTCCGCCGCCACGGAGGACAAATCTTCACCGGGGCGGAGCGGGTAGGTCGCGAACAATCCGTAATCCTTCGACACGTGCCGATCGCCGCAGGAGCAATTAACCGTGACATTGATTGCAACATGGTCCGGTATCCTTGTTACGTTCACCCTCTGCACCCAGTCCTCGGTGGTGAGGTTAGCAAAAGCAGTCTGAGCAACTGAGACATAGGTATCACCAGACTGGGTTATGTAAGAAAAGGTGTGGCCCAAGAAGTCACCGTTCAAGCAGTCACATGAGAAGGGCAAGTTAATTCTGGTACCAAATCGGACGTAATTTATGTTGGTGATGTTGGGATTGTATTTGAGGATTTGGGGTATTTGTTGGCTGAAGATGTTGCTAATATAAGTGAGGTTTGAACCTTGCCACACATAATATGAGGCTATGGCAAGGGGACAGCCAGTTCTGCACTTGGCCTGGGCTTTGGGAAGTAGCAAGAGGAGATAATGGAAGGCTAAGAGTGTGAGTGGGAGTTTCAACTTTGGGAGTGAGATCATAATTGGAAGCGCGAAGGGAAGAAGAGGAGAGGTGAAGAGGGAGAGGATTTGATGTGCCAGAGGCTTAGACAGTTTACTCTTGTTTATGAGCAAAATATATAGTTGTGATTAACACCAAAAATCAGTGAGGGACTGGGACCCCCTACAAACGCTCCATAGAAACACTGCAATTAGACATAAAATAAAAGAAAAAAACAATCGCTCGGCCAAAAGTGACGGCCTAAACAGGGCGGCCGTCAAGCGGTTGATTGAGGGAGAGGATTTTGCCTGGTGTTTGAATGAGTGGTCAAAATTTGCTTCATGGGAGTTGGTGAACGGTACGGACACTACGATTGATTGATTGGTTGGTTTTTTTGACCTTTTTATGTTGTTTAGCCACTGTCCGCACGCTTTGTCCACGCTCAAACTCTTCAGAAAATATGAAAAATCATGTTCAGTGGGTGAATGGGGAACTTTGAATTCTGTCATTCGCTGATAAGTCTTTTTTTTATCTAACTATAAAGATTGATTCAATTGTTGGGCCCTGTATTTACAGGCAAGTGGTAATCGTCCTTCGGTACAGGTACGATGTCGGCTAAACCGAACACTGTCAATACCGGTGAACTAACCCTAGTGTCTATGGTTTTTCGTTTGACTCCTGACTGAATCAATGCATCTCTTAGTTGAGGTAGATCTATCTTAATCTGATGCACAAAAGTCCAAGTGTAGAAATTTCTTTTGTTATGGACAAAAAAAACACTCAATTCGAGGCCTAAGTTAGCTAACCATGAATTGTGAATGGGTGGAACTTTATTAAATTTGTTTTGTGACGTATCTAGCAGGCCTACAAGGTATGTCATGTAGGACCTTCAAGGTAAAAAGTTGAAAAATGAGAAGAATGTTGGACTTTGGATCTACCTTTGTTTTCAACCTATGACTTGAAGTTACCTAAGCGAAGTAAGCATCTTTGCAAGCCCAACTCTATTAAATTATAGTGGTTTGACACAAATTTATATTTATAAAACAATAATCACCTAGAAAACATTTATGCAGATTATATAAACGCCAATAAAACATGCAAAATTCTAAGGCCATGTTTGGTTAATGATTTTAAAAACGTATTATAATTCAAACATTATTTTTTCACACACAAAACATTTCAATCTTCAATAAATGTTTTCATCTAATCATTGGCCCCAATTTCTATGAAAAACAACGCAAAAACTTTTACAAAAAACCATAAAAACTATTCTCACAAAAATCTTTATCCAAACATACATTTTTACTCTCAGTTTCCAAGAGAATAAATTTCCAAAACTTTCTTTTTCCAAACATCATTTGTGTGGACATCATCATTCACACAAACACTTAAAAAAACATATCTCAAAAGTATTTCTTAATCGTTATACAAAGAAAAATTTCAAAATCAAACCAAACATATTAAAGTCCCACATAACTTTAGATATCAACTGTAATTTATATCTCCTCTTATCCTCTTCCTCTCAACTTCTTGTTCTTTTTCTCCCGTGTTTGTGTTCCCACCCACCCCTTTTATCGCGTTCACTGGAGAAGAGAGACTGAACTTCGACTCCTTCTCCCCTCCTTTTCCTTTTCTTAACTTCTTCTCCCCTCGCCCCCTCTCTCGCTTTGTTCTCTTTCTTTCTTTGTACAAATGTCCTTTTTCGTGGGTTAATAGTCTTGAGAGAAGAACAAATCTATCGCTTATGGCGCCCGACCACTGTGCATGCGCCCTACCAACCGCCCCCTGGTTCTCCGATCTTCCACCCTCATCTTGTTCGGTGGCTCGTCCTCAAGCACGTGGATCTCACGCGCCTTCCCTATTTTGGCTCTTCAGTCAACAAAAGTCAGTGTGGCGCCCCACTAAACCGCCTCCAAATCTTCCATTGCTTCCTTCCCTGCAGCAATTTCGCCTCTTATTTGTTATCGTTGCAAATGACTCCAAGGCTACTTGGAGTTCTTCGGTCAACGGCCTTCATGGCAGCCATGTCTTGACTATCGTCTCTAACCAAGCGCTTGTTTATTTTATTTTCTGTTTCGTGCATTGATTATTTAGGGTTGTTTGTAAGGTTCCTCACCTTCGAGAGACTTTTGGTATGAATGCCATGGTTGCTTAAAAAATACCGTAATTTGTCTGCTTATTTCTTAGTTATGGCTGTCTAATCTTCAGAAATATGGCTGTTTGTCTTTACATATCTCGTGTCTAGAATAATTTTATTTAACATGTGTCGTTGATTTTATAGTTTTGTAGTCGTTGATGTAATGGTAAAACTAAATACATTTCAATGATGACCAAGGTGAGAGAGTTCCCTTGCTTTCACGAGCGAAAACCAAAGCCAATTTACATATTCTACAGCAATAGGACCCCAGTTTGACAACCACACATCGCCTATAGTTATATTTCTTGGAAGCAGATGATTGAGAGCAAAAAAAATCACAAGTTCTGCAAGTTACATGGATTGAAATAGTAAAGTATTTCAGATAATTTGTCTAACAGATAAGAGGAAAAGAAACACCAGAAAAAAACCAAGACAAAACACAAATATTAAAGTGCATCGAGATAAAGCTAAACTGAAAAGGATTCAATATTCAGCAACTTCCGCAAAACATTCACAACAGAGTTTGTTGAAAGAGTGTATTTGGCACAATACCTGTATGTAGTGTGATGGAATTAAGCAACAGTATCACTACAGAGGAAGAATCCCCCCCCCCCTCCTTTTTCCAAGTGCTTCTTCAGAGGATGTCCAAGTAGAAATATGTAGATTCTTCATACACGATACACCCTCCCACTAGAAAGAGATTGAACGAACAGAAATAAGATCGTCTTAGGAAAACTGCAACCAAGTGGTCTTCACATTCTTCATCACCTTTAATCCTTAGACTGCTCAGCACTAGCTGGTTTCTCTGGAGTCAAGATTCGACCAGTCATAGGATCAATAGGACGTGCATCACGTGGTCCACCTTTACGGCCCATTGCAACCATGGGAGGCGGAGGTAATAACCCTGCTCTGAAAAGAACGCGCTGCACAGGTTCTGAGGGCTGAGCACCAACAGATAACCAATATCTGCAGATGGTGGGGGTAAAATTAATATAAAACAATTACAAGCTGAGGATTTGGCATATGCAATTGAATGGTATCTGCAGACAGTGAGGTGAATTAGTACAAAAGAATCAACATTATGGACCTTTGTCATTTTCAAAGGCACCGATAGGGACACTGTGACTAAGAAAGTAACAGGAAAATTACTTAGAAACGTCATGCAAATAGAAACATTTTCTCTCCCAAGAATGCAAATCCATAGACGCCCCAGTGCTCCTTTATTTATTCTCCTGCACTTGCGAATTCAACCAAGCGTATCTACCGTCTGCTTCAACAGTGATGCAGACTACAAAATAGATAAGCGCATCTAAAAGAGACTAATTAGATCTCATTCCTCTTTTGCACATTCAGATTCAATATGTTGAGAGGATGTATTACTGTGATTCTGTGTGCCGCTTAGTTTTACTTTCAGCATTTTTTGTCATTGACATTGCGGTTTCGAACTTTTCAATAACCAAGTCTCCAAACCAAACTTATGTACAACTATAACTTCCAAATCTTATTATATTGGAATATTCAAAGCGTTAGCAAAAGTATGCATAGACTACAAAGTTACAACCTCGTAATCTGTACAAGAGACGGACACCTTCGATAAAAAGTGGACCTCTGAAATTTCTAGTTAAAACCAGCAACCATTAATACGACTAACTAACAGATGTCTTTTGCATAATTATGTCACTCCTATGAGTACTCAGAATTTCAACCAAATATAACTAATTTCCACAAACCAATACCAAAGAGGAAAATTTTTGCACATCAGGAAATGGGGAGAGAGAATAAAATGACCGAGGGAATTTCAACAAAGGGAAATGGCAAAGATGGGTAATTACTCAATCTAGGACTGAGGGAATTTAACGAGAAGCAGAAGATTAACTAGTTTGGAACGATGAGAGAACTACAGAGAGTTCTAACTAATCTATAAGTGATTCACAAGACAGTTGAATAACTGTCCCTGGGGGCAATGTGAAGACCAAACCCTGGCTGAACGAACTGGATCCTGAAAGTGATGATGTTCTTGTTAGCAGCTCCAATGCTCTTCTAGAAGAGAAAAGATCCAAAATGCATCTTGGAAAAGATAAATCTACCAATAACCCATCTTAGAATCAAAAGGTGAGGAGTAACAGCAACAAATTGTGTTTCATGAAAAAATCAACCCATCAGCTGAAAATCGAAAAATTGTTAATGGCTAAACAAATTAACAACTGAGATAGTTCATTGACTCTATGAAGCAACTTAACCTACGACAATTTCCAAGACAATGATTGGGGTAAAGAATATTGTCACTTCAAGCTCAGGAACAATTGCTACTTGAAACTTGAAAGACATTCCCTATTTGAGCCCTCAACTACCTCAACCTTCCTACACTGCAAACTTCTTGGTCCTTCATCCTCTAAACTCTAGGGACTTGAATCCTTAGTAGCAACATGGACACACAAGCATGCTGCATTTCTAGTTCTAGAATAAATATTGAACAGAGAGACGCCTTCACATTGGTCATCACCTTCAAAATCATTCCCTTGTAGTTTCTTGAGGAAGATGAAAACAAACAAATAATTCTTATGAGCAACTACTCCAGAAAGGAGGAAAGGTGGGGGCAGGTGGAGGGGGAAAAGGTAAAACAATCGATTTTGAACAAATGAAACAAGAAATGGAATGGAATGAAATGAAATGAAATGAAATGAAATGAAATGGAAGTTTTCACTAGAAATTTAACATGGTGAAAAGCTACATTTACCGAGAAATCCAAATTATCAATTAAAAGTGATAAAGCACTACAAATTGAAGAAAAATTACTTACTTCACTCTTTCAAAATTAAGACCCATTCGTTTGCCACCATCTTGGCCTACACAAATTCAAGCATATTTCAAAAAATTAGCAAATAATAAATCCTCTATCCTCCCTTTAGTTGCCACTAATATTGAGCGACAGAAAAGAAAGCATAAAATAGCATTCATCTTATCAGTTTCTAAGTTTCTTTTGTCTCCTAAAGTGAGCAAGGCTTTATTTACCTGCAAGATACCAAAGATTTAAGAATCCCAATTACAATACATTGTCTTTCTTTTCCCAACTTGCAACAATTTTTCAGCAAGCAGGCAGTGGAAAAAAAAAGGGGCAATTACACAGCCAGAGCCATTTTGCTACTTCCACAGCCATCTGCAAGCTTTCGATTAGACCTCATCAACATCATCTGCAAGGCGGCGGAAGCAGCAAAAGACAGCTCTAGCAATCGCCCTACTATAGAAGACAGAATTCCAAATCCTACGTTAAACTGAAAACGAACACTATAACTTACGAATTCAAGCAAATGTGCAAGCACATGAGAATTTAACACTACACAACTTAGGCATCCAGGCAAAGGTGCAAGCTCGAGTTTTTGCGTTGAGAGAGAAAACCTGGCAAGGGATTATAGTAGCCTAAGACTTCGAGATGCTTGCCATCACGAGGAGATCTGCTATCGGCGGCCATGACCCGATAGAATGGCTTGTTTTTGCAACCGAATCTCGACAATCGGATCCTCACCACCATTTTCTCTAACCTCTGTTTCCCTCTACCGATACGGAATAACAAGAAAGCGGCACTTGGGCAACTGTTTAGGGCTCTAATTTTTTTTATATCTTTTTTTTGTATTATTTTTTTTCTCTTCTGTGCCTTTTTTAATTGTTATTCTTTTCGGATTGCATTTTGTTTCTCTCGACAATTTCGTGTGGCGTGGGTCGCTCTCTCACTATTAGAGTTGTAAATTACCTAGTTGTTTATCAACAACTCAAACTCGATTCTTATAAGCTCGATTCAGGTTCGATTGGTTTAATAAACGAGTCGAGTTCGAATACAATTTTTAACTTGAATATTAAACGAGTCAAATTCAGTTAAACTCGATTTGGCTCGATTTAAACTCGCGAAAAAAACTCATATAAGCTCGACTCGGTTCATTTGAGTTCATTTAAAAGCTCGATACACTTATATGTATTATAAACTTCTTATTTATCTGTTAGTTTATATTTAATAGTCACATATTAGTAAAATATGCATTTGATTATATTGATATATGAATAGAGAAGTATTATCTATAAGGATTTATTATGACTTATGTATATTAAATATATGTTGTATGTCATTTTTGCCAATTAACATAGGTTATAAATGAATCTAAATATTTTCTAAAATAAAGTTCGCACAAATGTAAAATGTTTATGATATGTCGTGTATAATGTACTATGACACCATATGTCGATGCTTGATTTAAGTTTTGTTTATAATATATGTGTTTTTTAAGCTCATATTTTCTTGGTTGGGTCGAGTTTGAGCTCAAATCATGTATATATTTTTAATCAAGTTCGAGCTCGTTCGAACATGAAAATTTTTAAACGAGCCGAATTCGAACAGTTAATACTCGGCTCGAATACTGTTAGAAATAAAAAAAAAATTAACTTTAGATAAATGAGACACCCAATGGAAAAGCCCAATTGGATTTGTTTACATCTCATTTATTAAAATAAAAGGTTACAAAGGGCTTATATTTATAAGCCAATATTTTCCTACTCCCCACATTGCTAAGCAATGTGGGACTCTCACTTTCAACACTCCCCCGCAAACTCAAGGTGGACAAACCGACAAACCTTGAGTTTGAAGTTACAAAAATAATTACAAGAAAGAAATTACATAAAAAAAATAATTACAAAGATTGCCGGTACTAAGCCGGGAAGTCGCCGGGAGGATGCCGGTACTGAGCTGGAAAATTGCCGGTACTAAGCCGAATGGTCGCCGGTACTGAACCGGAAAAGTTGCCGATACTAAGTCGGGAGAAAGCCGGTACTGAGCCGGGAAGTCGCCGGTACTGAGCCGGGAGAAAGCCGGTACTGAGCCGGGAAAGTTGCCGATACTGAGCCGGGAAATTGCCGGTACTAAGCCAGGAGAAAGCCGGTACTAAGCCGGATGGTCGCCAGGAGGTAACCGGACTAAGCCAAAAACCTTGCTTTGATACCATGTTAAGTTTCATCCCAAAACCAATTGGCAATGAGAAGAGGTGGCCCAACAAGTATATGAAGCACAAGATTAAATGGTCCCTAATCAATGTGGGACTCTAACACTCCCCCTCACGTGCAGGCCGAATGAACATGGTCCATGCACGTGGACAACAAATGGGGAACACAAACAAGTGGGCCAAGCCCAGAAATACTTGGCTCTGATACCATGTTAAGTTTCATCCCAATACCAAAATAATTACAGAAAAAAATGATTACAAAAAAATAATTACAAAGATTGCCGGTACTAAGCCGGGAAGTCGTCGGTACTGCACCGGGAGGATACCAGTACTGAGCCAGATGGTTGCCCCGATACTGAGCCGGGAGGTTGCGGTACTGAGCCGAAAAAGTTGCCGGTACTAAGCCGGGAAGAAGCCGGTACTGAGCCGGGAAGAAGCCGGTACTATGCCGGGAAGAAGCCGGTACTATGCCGGGAGGAAGCCGGTATTGAGCCGGATGGTCGCCGGTACTAAGCCGGGAGAAAGCCGGTACTAAGCCGGAAAATTTGCCGGTACTAAGCCGGGAGAAAACCGGTACTAAGCCGGATGGTCGCCAGGAGATAACCGGACTAAAGCCGAAAACCTTGTTCTGATACCATGTTAGAAATAAAAAAAATTTAACTTTAGATAAATGAGACACCCAATGGGAAAACCCAATTGGATTTATTTACATCTCATTTATAAAATAAAAGGTTACAAAGGGCTTATATTTATAAGCCAATATTTTCCTACTCCCCACATTGCTAAGCAATGTGGGACTCTCACTTTCAACAAATACAACCCTACTTAGGGTAGTGCTTCACAAAAATCTCACACAACACAAACTAGACCCATTCTAAAATTTTGATTAATAAAATAATTTTTTAGTTTATATCAAATTTATTTATTTTTATTATAATAAACATAAAAATTTATTCAAATAAGTTGTTTTCTTTATTTTTGACGAATTATCATTATAACACTACGAGGCTCATTTTACATTTCGTAGGCGAAACCTCATTCTATTTTTTTTCCTAAAACGATGAAAAAACGCAATTAGCTTTTCTTAAGCTTGATTAAAGTTTTCACCCACTGTAAATTGTTTCAACTATAAATAACTACTAAATTGAGAATTGCCAGTACGACAGTCTCACGGGCGTGTAACGAATGATCATGAGAACTCCACTCTCCACCACGTAAAACGTACTTGCATGGTAGAAGATGCGGACGGATGGGTTACACCCTGGATGTTTGAACTACATGAAAAGGTTTAGACGCATAGATATTTTGCTCCACTGGAGCTGACCCGTAGATATTTTTGTTTCAGGTACCGACTATTTGGCTTTGAGGTTGGCCTTACCTATCCCCAAAAGTCTTGGCCACTCAGCTCCAATATCATCCATGGAATCCTCTGCAGCTCTCACTCTTTCCCAGCTCCCTTATTTGTTCCCTCCAAAATCTAACCGAAGGAGAGCTTATCCTTCCTGGCCATGCAAGCCAAGGAGCTCTCAGCCCACTCGCTTGCACTGCCACAAGATGTATGTACCTGGTGGGTATTTGTTTTTACCTATCCAATTTACCAAATTAGAAAAATTCTATGAAGTGTTTAGGCATGAGCCAGTACTGTTTTGGGTTTTGTAATTGAATGCAGGGTTTGGAGAAGCATCACCAGAAGCCAAGGCAGCCAACAACCTCCACAGTTTCTTCACTTACATCGCAGTAAGGATTGTCGCAGCACAGCTTCAGGTTCCTGATCTCCTCCGCTCCCCTTGTTTTGACTTTCTTATATTCAGTACATCACATATGCCTAATTGTTTGCCGAAGCAGAGCTATAACCCTGAGGCGTATGAGGAATTAATGGCATTCTTGGGTAGACATTCGTTGAATGATGGGGACAAGTTCTGTGCCAGTTTGATGCGAGAGTCGTCAAGGCATAAGGATTTGGGTATATTAATGATAAGTCATAAGTTAATGATTTTCTTGTGAAATGAGCAAACTTAGTGTAGATCACGCAAGTTCTCTGACTTTTGACAATGCTCATGACATGTGATTTAATCTTTTATGGAACCACTATGTCGTCTGTGTGTGGCATCTGGATGGCAGCTCTTCGTATCTTAGAGGTCAGCAAATCACTTCTGATGGTTTATTTGTCTACTTATTGATCATCTTGTGAACCTCATTAGGGATCTTGGCATTTTATGTTTAGGTTCGATCTGCTTACTGTAAGAATGACTTCGAGTGGGACAACTTGAAGCGACTTGCTGTTAAGGTCAGGAATCCAATTTAAGATTTCTCAGTCAACCCCTTTGTCAATATTTTTCTCAGTTCCACGAGCTGTGGGCATTTCTTGCAGATGGTCAATGAATCGAACACGAGACTCATGAGGGAGTATGTCTTAGAAACCAGTCTCCAGGCAGAGAGCGATAAGTAACTGACCGTTGTGCCTACTTCTCCATAAGTAACGATCTATAGAAGTTCCACCAAGTATGATACCCGCAGAATAGGCATAGCAATTGTTCTATGATGATCAAGGTCAGCTACACGAAGAACTGGTAAACTTTTATATGAGAACAGTCTTGTCCAGGAAGATCGACTTTCAAAATCAGACTGGAGTCCCGCCATGCAGCATGATTGCAGCACATAAGGGTCCAAATGGCGAAGAAATGGCAACATCAAGCTCTGCCTCAGATGTTCTTTGCTTCGTTTTGGTTCCTATAAACAGTCTGTACAGTGGGAAGAACACCTTCAAAAAACGATGAACAACAATCCCTTTGTAATAAAAGTCGAAATATTATATCTTATAGGAAGTTTTTGGTTGACAGAAAGGAAATAAAAGTTAGATTTCTAACCTCCGGCAATAGTAAAACTACGGCAGGTTTCTTCAAATCATCGTAAAACAAATGGGGATTGGTGTCAAAATAGAACAGCGTCCTTACAGCTTTTAGAAGCGAATGGCCCCTGTAATAAAAATTTCAGAATCCAATTCAGTCTACAGATATGTTTGAAAAGAAGCAGAATAATATGGTGTAAACAATCTGATAATGGCTTGCTGTCCAGAGTATAAGCTGTATATTGTATGCTATAGACATTTCTTTACAATTTTTGTCGTCGGCCAAAGAGAGTTGGAAATTAAGGTGCCAATGCAGCTAAATTACATCATGGGAAAGCACCAATACAAATATCCTCCAGTCCACCGAGTCTTGCACGAGAGCAAAGTTCTAAATTCTCCTCTCTTTGATCCTACTCCCTCCAGCATCCCAGACTGGTTAGAGAGAATTAGCTGTGTTTATCCTCTGAAGAGGCGTGTTTGCCATTCACAGACATAAGCTTGCTTAAATTCTCATTGCCTCAAACAGAAGTTAAATTTATATATTGAGACGATAACAGAGATTCTCACGATCTCTTAAGGCAAACCACCTAATCTGCTCTTCCTGTAAGTTCCTTCTACATCTGAAAACCAGAGCAAAATCAGGTGTAAAAACTGGGAGGAATAAATGGGTTATCTAAAAAATGAGGCTTTGTTCATTCTTACTCCAACTGTATGCACAGTTCATGCAAGAAATATTACCTTAACATACTGATGGAGTTCAGCTGAAGCATGGATTTGCCCTTTGCTGAAATATGAGTGAGCGTATTCTTCTATATTCTCCGGCCTGCAATTCATCGTTCAGCATGTTTTGTGTTACTCCAGTTGTGCATTTGTATTACCTGAGCCTTATTTGTATATCTAGGCAAGTATACCCAGAAAATTACATACGATGGATTGGATCCATCTCATGAACAGACTTTCTGGGAATCTTAGCTTTCCTTCGTCAGAGAACTGGTGACAAGTAAAAGTAAAAGTAAAAGATCAATCCAGGGAGGAAGATTACCTGTATACATAATTTACCATGATACCACCACTTTGACGAAGACCTTTTTCTGATCGGTCTGCCATCCAGTTCAGTCTTTCAACCATCTGTACACATTAAGCAGTTTTGCAGTAAGTAAACGGACATTTCCATCTCAGGATCATACTATTATTGGATGAAAAGTGCATTTTCTTCATCTGGGGATGAATATGGAATTAAGGTATCATGTTAAATATATCCCATCCTACAGCTAACTGAAGAACAGTCCGTTTAATGGTTGGTTTCACCCCTAAAACATGGCATTGCTAGAAGGAATAGGTAGTATGACATACCGCTCCATTTTGCAAGTGAAAATTTGCAACAGAATCTAAAGCTTTTCCTCTTTTTTTCTCTTGCAGGAGGTACCTATAGACAGAAAACCACAACCTATTAATTTTATCAACCCACGCAGATCTCACTCATAGCTGATTCTTATGATGTACCTGGCACACAGTCGCATTAGAGGGGGTTTTAGTACTGGAAGCAAATCAGCCGAATTGGTCCACTCGTAGTGCGGTGAGGTTAGCAAATTCAACATCACTTCCATGCCATTTTTTCCAGCAGCAATACCCCTGTAGCTCACATTAAAGAACATGAGATGAAAAGTGCAGTGGATTAATTTGAGTTATTACAATGCATCACAGACAATATCTTTCATACCGATTGGTCCAAGGACATCAAGGAAAGAAATACAAGTGCAATCACTTTATTTTGGAAGCAGATAGTTCACACCAAGTAGGGCCAAGTAAAATTTATTGAAGATGGCCTGACTACTTTGTAACCAGTTCTAGAAGTTTCATCTGTTTCTTTCTCAATGTAAATGCACTGTGTTTTCATTTTAATGTCTAAGAGAAATCATTAAACAAAAGAGAATGAAATCAGGCATACATGTGGGGCAGCTGCTCAGAGGTTCAGATCCTTATGGCATTCCAAGACATATCAAAATGAGAAGCACAAAACAGGAAAGGTAACGTCGATCATTTTAGAATGGATGTGAAAACGAATTTATAATCTCCAAGGGGGACATACTTTACCGACTTAATGAAATGGCGTCATTAAAGCATGGATGTGAAAATGAAGCTTACACAGATGAATCCATAAGTGCTTTTTCCTCCTCTGGTTCAAGAATGTTCTCCCAGAAAGTGGAATCAGATCCTTCTGCTGATGACTGTGACATGTCTGCTGCCTCGGCAAGCTTTAATTGAGATGCAAACTTAGCTAGGAGCCATTTCATGAACCCAGGGATGGGGCTGAGAGTTGCAAAAGTCTGTAGACAAAATGAGAAAGGTCAGTAAGTAATGCCAGGAGCAAAACAGCAGAAGTGAAACCTATTGGACAAACTGCAACCCTCTGAGACCTGCATTAACTCTCATATCCCATTTCATCGAATTTATTTGATTGCATGTGCAATATTATGTACTTGTTCCCAAGGGGAAAAATACAACTATATTGTACGATTATGGTGAAGTTACTAGCTCAGCCAAAAAAAAATACAGGGTGGCAGACACAACATCAAAATACTAATCTCAGGTAACAAGGAAGCTAGATATAAAATTGGATCCCAGGATAAAGAGATCAGCATGAATCACCAGCTTTTATTCCTTTGCTTGGGGGGGGGGGGGGTTACAAAGCTATCAAAGAGCTCTCAACATCAATCAGCAATCACAGAAAATGAACCAAAAAGCTGAATAGCTACACAAAAACATGTTTAATTTTCAGCCAGGGAAGGCCTGTTTCAAAGGAGTCCTTGCTTTCAAATTCATATAGCTCAGAAAGCTGCAAAAATACTTACGGATATATGTGGCATGTCTCTTTTCACCAGTGTTATCACACGTTTAATGAGGAACTTTCCTAGGTTGATCCCTGATAAGCCAGGCTGAAAATTGCAGAAAAATACAGATCAGGGACAGGGAAGAGGACTCTAAATGAAAGTTTGACACTAAGTATTCCCCGGTAGAGAAAAGAAAAAAAGAAACAGAATCCTAGGTGGGGATAAGAAAAGAACAACATTAGATAGTTTGGAGACTGCAGACATGGTTTATGACCATCCATGTCTGTTAATCTATCAGAAGTGTTATGTTAGTGCCGAGTTCTAGTAAATTCCAATAGTCACTGCTTACATTACTATGGCATTGCCAGAAAAGATACGCAAAGACAATTTTCTTCCATTATGATCTCTAATGGACAGAGTTCAACATGAAGGTCAGCAACTAGATGCAAGCAATAATGATAGGGTTCAGTACTAAACAAACTTTAAAATTCCATACAATTTACAACAAGTGGTCTCATAGAATTTGCATCAGGAAATTTAAAGAACGTAAAAACATCTATATGGTATCTTTGGCATGCTTCACTTATGTTTATCTTGCTTACTATTCTTTTAAAATGAATAGCATACCTGAGTTGATGATATAGAGTAGAATAATGCACAGGTTGCGTCGCATTCAGGTGTAGGGGGATTATCCCACAAAACTTCCTATCAGACAACAGAATTTGTTAATTATACATCACCTGTGGAACAGAGTAAGAGAAGATAAAAGAAAACTAACCTGTACTGTCTGAGCCACATTCTTCAGAAGTGCAACTTCAATGAAAACAAGGGTTTCACCTGAAGCAAAGTTGACAATCGCTCTGACGTGATTAGCTTACATAGAAACAGAGAGAACTTGAGCAAATTTTTAGTATGAATTTCCAACCCCTCAAATCATTGGTAAGACGAAAACATTCAACTTCCAAGTATAGGACAAGTGATTTTAATGTTTCCAAATTACTTCTCATGCCAAACAAATAGCCCAGAAGCAAAACTATCATCCATGACAAAATATGACTCCATGTACTAGACATTGCTGTGCATGTCGCTGTTGTGATGATGTTATAACAAATTGATGCAATTTTCATAAACTATTGGTGACTTGACCGACTTGTAAAATGGTTGACTGAGAATACATAAGATTTTTCTGAGGCATTAATAAATTGGCAAAACTCAAAATTTGCAGTGATAACAAGAATTTATAAGTTGCATTAGAATAAGTAACAGATAACTGAAACTGTTGTCATACATCTACGATGAACAGGCCCTATGGATGTCTTTGCTTTGGCACAAAGATAACTTGTTTATGGTAGAACAGAGGCTGGGAAGTCACATATTATGACGATAAACCCTAAAAAGTCATAAATAAACAACTGAATTGCCACAGGGACAGACCAATTCATATGAAATAGGAGAACTATTGCCAGATAAATAAACTACAAAAATGAACACCAACTTTGAAAGGGATTGCTAACCAGGTATTGCTGGATGTAGATATCCGAAACAACGATGACCAACACCCAGCCTTCTCTTAAGATCTATAAGATTGCTGATTGGGTGCACAACCTATACAAATTATTACAGCTAATAAAAGCCATGTGATGCACCATTGGGGGCAAAAAAGGCATTGCAAGCAAGGGAAGAGAAACATACCTCATAAGCCACAATTTTCTCCAGCAAAGAAGCAGGATCATCCCATGTAATTTGGTGAAGCTCTAAGGCAGCAGGACTAAGCCACGTACTAAGCTTCTCCTTTAAATAGGAATCCAGTGCTCGCATAGATGCAATATTTTGCTCTCTGGATATTTCCAAAAAACAGATTCATCGCCATTTAAATTCCTAGCTACTTATTTTCTATGTTCATCTCGTAGATCACTGTTTAAGATGTGATAAATCTTAAAAAACCTAATATCACGAATAAATAAATAAAACTCATTAAATTAAAGTTCTTCAAAAATGCACCAGATCCAAAAAGCGAAGGCCTTTTTCATTATCAGCGAGTTAGGATTCTGTGAAATTGTAGATAGTTTAAGATAGTAGCTCTGAAATCTAACATATTGTCTAACATGTTATTTCTAGTTAACAAGTGTTCGACAAGCTAAATATCTGTACTTGCATTCAACGCGTCGATGCTTTAAATTTACAATGCATCACTATCACAATCTGAATTTGCCATCCATGTTCTTCCCAGGGGTAATTTGTGCATTTATCTTAAGTAACAAAAAAACTATACAATTGGCACCTGGACCATAACCTTACGCGAGAATGGATAAGATATCTTCTCGTAGAATGGACAAGAACCTCAACCCTCCAGGATGTGTGTTGAGTCGCTCAAAGAGAACTTCATACATTGGCTTGAGCGATTGTCTCAAATTCCGCTCATTACGATAGAAAGCTGAGAGCATTGCTTCTTCTTCTAGTCCACTCGACTGAGCATTCTCGCCTGAAACTTGAAAGTCAAGCTCCAACTCAACTCTCCCCAAGCATATACTACAAAGATTGATGTATAGACGCAAGACTCACCACTCGGCATCTCTAGTCCAAGATACTGCTTCAACAATTCCCGAACTTGTGTCCTATTAAGATCATACTCTTTCGCAAGTAATAGAAGTAATCGCTGGCGGTTTTCAGACTCAAGGCTAAAATAACCCTGCATTATCCGCATGCATTTATCTTTTTTTTGGCTTAGAGTCAAATATCAAACATTGACATTTGACAGTATGCATTTATGCACAAGTACAGAAGCTCACCGCAGAAAAATCATCAAGCGCCTCATCTAGAACTTCTGTTTTGTTCATCGATATAGCCGAGTGCATCGACTCTCGTACGATCTCAAATTCTCTGTAAGAAAGAAGATTAACAAACAACACAATTTTATGTATTTTGGCTTAAAGTCAGAAATCTTCTCGCAAAGCAAGCATTCGAATTCAATATAAAGTACAGACCTTTCGGTGTTGAGCTTTTTGTTTCCTTCAGCTGAAGCTTGTTCCGCAGCGCGTCCTCTGGATTGATTTCCTGGAGAATTTCCTTGAGAATTCGGCAGCCTTTGATTGAGCTCGTTCTGTTAAATAAAACGTTGAGGAAATTGAAGCATTCCCAATAACTTGGCAAAGTTTTCAGCAATTAAAACTCAAGCCAAACACAGTGCAAGAATTGCGCTGGAAATTTGGAATTTTTACGATACTTACAGTGAGGAGGGAGAGAGAGAGCTTAGGAGGATCGTTGGGTCTCATTCTGGTTCGCATCAAAATGACCAAGCCTTTCTTGTTCATTCTTTTTTTTTCTGCTCACTAATTTATAGAATAAAAGGCACACTTTCTCCGACAAAGACCAATCGATTGCCACTTGAACTCTCTCTCTTCGACAGTTAAGAAATCGCCTTCCGCAACTGCAACCTTGCTTGAAGTTCACCATTTCTTTCGGATCCGTTTCGTTTCTCTCACTTATTTGAAACGTTTCTTGCATTTGTTGCACACTGTGATGCAAAAACGGGTGCGTGACATGACAATGCTGAGCGACGCGAGAACGTGTGTCGTTTGGGGTAAACGGCAGAACAAATAACAATGGGGATCTTACAAAAATTATGGGCATGTTACTTTTGGTGAAATTTTTTGAATTATAAGTATTTTGAGAATTTTTAGGTGATGTTTGAACTTTATTGGCATGTGTATAGAAGATGTTGACTTGTATTTATGTGTGTAAAAAATGTAATAATGAGTTGTATTGGAATGCGTATTTTTTATGATGTTGAGAGTGAAATGTTAAAAAGTGATGCAAATCTTAGAAAAATGTTGAAAACTAACATGTCCTATCTTACCGTACAGTGTTATTTTTAAAAGCTTAATATTTATGCCAATATTAGTTTATATATTAACAATTTATTTATTTATATTCATTGAAAATAAAAAATTTAATAATAAATAAATTAGTTTAGAACCTAGTTACATTCTAGAATAATTTTTGTCCTAATTGGTCATTGATCATACTCACCTGATCATAAATAAAATCAATGATATTATATTCATGTGATACTTTAATTATTGCAGAACATGAAATCCATCATGTATAAATGTTTGCATTCAAAATTATGACCCTTAATTAAAAAAATTATAAAATAATATCTATATTCTTATTAAATTATTATTTTTATTATAATATTGATTCAAATGTTCTCTCTTCATTATTTCATCAATTTTCATAAATTATTTTCAATTTTTTACTAATTTTCATTCTTCAAAATTTTAACTGCTCTAAAATTCTCACACTCAAGCAACACGGAAATTTACAAAAAAAACGTAATTAAATTATCAAATTATGTGCCTTTTTTGAATTAAGCAATCAATCAGTGATCCTAACCACTACGTCGTATACTTTACTGTACACACAAAAAATGAAACGTTTGTGAGCTCTCTTTGGACTGTCTGGTTTTATGGATTCTGTTTGTATTCATTTTTATATTTTGTATTGTGATTATGATTCTGGTTTGGTTTAGTCTTTAATGGGAAAATGTTGGTTTATTGAGAAAAAAAAAGTATGTACAAATAACGAGACAAAATTCGTCGTCTTTATTTTGCAAACTAAAATTTTATTTGGAAATATTATTAAAATCAAAGTAGATTAAAAAAAATTAAATTTTGAGACAATAATAAAAAGAATAAAATTTTATGATAGTTGATAAAAAAATGAAGAGATTGTAATTTTTTATATTTATTATAATAAAAATTTTAAATTAGTTATATTTTATATTTTAAAACACAAAATTTTGATTTGCAAATAATGCCCGGCTGTCGGCACTCCGATTTAGGTAACACTGTTTGGGATGTTGAAATGTCAAGCTACCATTTAGAAAGGAACAAAGCCCAATAGACCATGTGTCGAATGGCGTCCACAGTAGGTCCGCAATTGTGGGCTTGTACTGTAGAGCCGTCGTCGACAAGCGTCCAGGGCAAGCTCTTCAAACCCATCACGTATATAATGGGTGCGCTAAACGAACCCCATATATTCCTTGCCATCCAAGAAAACGACAGAGAAAACGGATGAGTGACAACTGACAACAGGCATGAATCTTTGATTGCTTCAATTTGTAATAATAAACAACCCGAATCTATTCATTCACTAATTCGCATCAGATCTCTGAGGGGTTGAAGTGTATATATGAAAACAAAAGATTTTTTTTTTTGTGTGTGTGATGTATCGGAGAAGTGAGATTATCATCTATCCTTAAAAAAGCCAGATATTACTTTTATACGTGTATAATATTTTATTTTATTATTAATAATTAATATTTTGGAATAATTCCTGATATATGTTTACGTGGCCTGACACTACTTCATTAATCTAATTTCCGCAACTAATTATTTATACACTTATGTCCAATAGTAGTATGGTCGTCAATCAAATAAAACATTATTTTATTATTATTATTATTATTAGATCTTGGGACTAGTAGATCTCTTCTCGATCGTTTTTAGGGGTTGTAAGTTCACCGCATTTTCAAACCAATTATTATTATTTTAAAAGTTTTACCTGGACCTTTTTTATTTGATATTGGCTTAACATGACCAACCTGAGTGATTGCCGGCCATATCAAGTGTTGGACGAGGATCCCTGCAACTCAGTCACTGCATAGGCAATTCGGAGAGAGGCTGAGATAGCATGTATCGTTCGGAGCTCACACTTGCTCGAATAGCATTCTCTTGTCCGGATAGTGCTCGGGACCCACACCAATCTCTCAGCCTCTATCCAAATTGCAGCTCACCCAAATTGCAGGCAATTCCGATCCTCAAGTGTTACGTCTCAATTCTTGCGTCAAAAAGTATCCAACTAACAGTAGTTGTCCATTGTCCACACAAGTCATTCATTTGCAAGATTAGGCCAATAAGATGTTGAAGATCATGTATCATTTCTAGCCTCCTATTATTATTCACGAGTAGACTAGTAGGGTGGTCTAAAACTTTTTCTGACCACTGCATCCTTCTCAGGTTTTTTTTCTAAGTAAAAAGGGCGGAAAGGGGGCGATCAGTGTAGCCAACCTCCCTTGGGCTTGACCATAGGAACTTCCCACCCGCTGTGTAATGTTCGGATTGAGCCATAGCTACCTACCCCGGGAAAGGAGGATCATCACCACAACCCCACCAGCATGCAAGCAATATTAGGGGCGAGAGAGTTCGATTCAAGGATCTCCCCCCACACCCACTCTTAGGTGCCTTATTTCAGACCCTCATACCACTTTAGCTAACACACTGGTGGTGCATCCTTCTTAGTAGGGTTGTCCACCAAACCAACCGGACCGACCAACCCGAATCGAAATCAGACCAGTTTTGGCTAAATTCGGCCAGAACCGGACCAGTTTTGGACAATCCGTACACCGGTATACTCCGGTCCGATTCGGGGTTACTCATGTGGAAAACCGGAACTAGACTAGAGTATACCACTCCAAATCAGTCCTTACCGGTAAAATCCAAAAAAAGGCCTAAAAAGAAGAAAAATACTAACCAGCCCAAACCGGTCCGGTCTATTAGAATGACCGGTCCGGTCCGATCCAGTATGTTCCCTTCACAAAATATTCGGTTTTGCCGGCCAGACTAAACCGAACCGGCCAATGGACAGCCCTACTTCACAGATTAGAAGAGAGGAAGTCATAGAATTTTTTTTTCTGTACAAGGATGAACCTCACACCAAAGATCAGTCAAATTGAACGGTAGATAAATCTCAAAAGAGTTACATTTAAATTACTAATCTGATTCTTGAGAGGAATCGAACTCCCACCGAGTCAACTCGGAGTGGGTTGAAGTCATTGGATTTAATTGGTTTTCATTTGCATTAATTCTCTGTTGCTTGCTTCCCATGTTTTGCTCGATGCGATGGCAGAGCTTTGAACTAGGGGTGTCCAACAGCCGGTCCGGTCCGGTTCGGTCCGGTTTGGCCGGTCAAACCGGAACTTTTTCAAAGTATATAGACCGGACCGGTCCGGTCCGGTTTCCGGTTTGACCGGTCCGGTCTGGGTCGGTTTGGGCCGGTTTGGGCCATGACATTTTGGGCCGGTTTTGAGTTGGGTCATGCCATTTTGGGCCGGTTTTTGGGTTGGGCCTTGCCTTTTTGGGCCAATTTCCGGTTTGGGCCGGTTTGGAGAGGTATACTCCGGTCCGGTCCCGGGTTTTCATGAGGGTAACCCGGAACCGGACCGGAATACACCGGTTTGCCGGTCCGGTCAACCCGGTTACCGGTTTGGGTCAAAACCGGTCCGGGCCGGTCCGGTTTGGCCGGTCCGGTCCGGTCCGGCCGGTTTTTTGGACAGGCCTACTTTGAACAATGAATTCGGGTTTTGCTCGATGTAAAGGCATGTATACCTGTCTGTCTTGTACCTGTGCACTGTGTAAAGTTACATAAAGTTATGGGCTTATAATTAATGCCTTTTTCGATATAAACAGACAAAACAACAAGAGAAACAACAGATCACAATGGACAGATTAGAAGTCACTTTTTAATGGGATCCAGCTTGCGTCATATTGCGGGAATCTTCTGTTCTTTTAATACCAAGTTGACACGTGTTATCACTCCGACTTATACACCAGCCCTGAAGATTTTTTTTTTTTTTTTTCTCTCTTCTTCTTCCCAACGATCGAAACTCTGACCAGGCGGGGACTTCACAGCCCACATACCCCACCCAGGTGCAGAGGATTAAAATAGCAACATAAGCCTCAAATAAAAAGTAAGTCGAAAACTAGGTCGTTTTAGGAGCATGTTAATTTATTTCTTAATTGGAATATCTTTAGTAAGTGGTAGAGGGTGATAGTGATGGGGAAATGATTGATTTAGTGTGATATATTTCTGTTCATTCGTATGGTATATATACCGTTGGTCTGTCAAAGGATACGCCTAGGTTTCAGACTCCATTTCCTATCGCCACCTTTCCATGGGCCATCACTATCAACGTAAAGCTGGATTCGAAGCATATAACTTTCAAAGAAAAAACAGTACGTGAATTATAACAATGAAAAGTATTTACCACCAAAACTCTTTTTCCGAGCATTTCACACCTACTTATTACTCATCAATTCCAGAGTCAAAAAAGCAAAAAGAGTATCCACAGGTACTGGTTTAGCATGTTGCCTAATTTTCTTACACATGCATGCAAAGTCCAATCTTTGCGTTAGGTATACCAATCTGTGCGTTAAGTAATGTTCGGATATGATATATTTTCAACTTTTTTAATAAATTTTTCAAAAACTCAACAACTAAATATCAATATTGTTATTCAAATTTCAACACATTTTCACATCAATTTTAATACTTTTTTATTAAAAATTATATTAAATATTCACTTTCCTTACTATTTTTAACAAACTTCATTAATTTTTATTTAAAAAATCCACCCAAAATGTTCTCTCCCTATTTTTTTTTTCCAACTTTTTTTACAAACCCCTATAAAGAGTCAAATTCAAAAAATTTATCTACAAATTCAAAATTCTTTAAATTATGGCTTGCCAAACATTACCTAGAATGAGGGGTTAAGTAAACCTACCGGGCCATATCCAGAATACATCGATTAATTACCTATCCGTTACTAGGCTTTTTAGGGATGAGAGAGAGGGAGTACCTACGGTTTCTCAAAGGAAACAGTCTACAGTGTATCGACCATAGCCAATAGGCATGGTGGTGGAATTGTTGGCTCTCAGATCTAGAATGAATATATATTAGGGGTGGGCAAAAACCCGAAACCTGACTACGCGAACCGGCCCGACCAGTTTTCGACCCGATCGGGGCGGGTTTAAACGGGTTCGGGTTTGTGTGTTAAGAAAAACCGATTTTCGGGTATAGTAACAAACCCAACCTATAACCCGACCCCGAAAATTGGATGCCCTCAAATGAGATCGGAGGGGTCAAAACTCGTGACCCGAACCGGACCAACCCGTTTCCGACCAGATTTTTTTCGGGTTTATGCGGATTCGGGTTAAAATTTTCGAACCCGAACCCGATTTTCCCACCCCTAATATATATATATAGATTGTTATTCAGCTATAAACATAACATTGTAACGGAGAAGAATGCTATAATTACACCAAACTTACCCCTAATCAACTAACAATAAAAATTAAGAAACAAAAACCTATATATATATACTTTTTCTTTATGGAATGTTTCAGCTCGTTTCTCATGATACGGCCTGAACTTGTTTTGCTTAGTCCACTCTTCGTTTTGCCCTTAGTTCGACATTTTTTGGGATAGTTCATGATGAGTAACCATTGATTCGGTCGGTCTATTTTCTTTCCCAATTGCTCATTACTAGGTTGACTCGGTTTCACTGTCTTTATTAGAATATGTCCTATTCAGTAATATTTCTTCTAGTCAAGGTTGGTTATAATTTTCTCATAGTAAAGTTCGATCCTGTGGAACCTAACCTATTTTGAATTTGAAATTTTTCTGTTGTTTTTGAATTGTATAAATCCCCCTAATGTCTTATTCTCGTTCGGTTCTCACTTTTTTTAGGATTTGCATCATACTTTTTAAATTTACAATCTCAACATAAAAAAACAGGCATTTCAATACAACCCAATATTATATTTTTTACTCACATCAATACAATTCAACAATTTTTACACGCATATCAATATCACTTTAAAATCACCTAAATATTCACAGTTATATTAGAATCCTACAATTTTACTCCAAACGAACCTCCCATGGTCTATTTCCCTTTTGATCCGACCAACAATATTTTTGGTTGTTTATTCAGATATTTTATTAAGGTAAGAAATTAAATAAACATAACAAAATATTGCACAATAAATGTATAATAAGAAAGTTGGACACTTAATTCTCTTTCTCCGTCACTTTCGTTTTCTCCCCTTTTCTTAGCGCGTGCTACCTCTTTCTACTTTCGAATTTGTTATTTCATTTTCAATATGTACAGAGAATCCACAGGAACGGTTACTAAAATATGTTTTTAAATGATTTTGAAAATATTTTTTAAAATTTTACAACCGTTTTTTAATGCCAACTTAAATTTTTTAATTTCGTATAAAATTTTCTATATAATTATTAGTCTTAATTTATGTAGAAAACAACATAAAAATTAAAATAATTTTTTAAAAAACTCATCTCATAAAAATTTTCTTTCTGAACATATGGGTTTTTACTTTCACATTTTTAAAGGGAATAAAATTTTAAAAATGTAGGATAAAAATTGGTTAATTCATTTGTTTTTGCTAACTCGTCTACAGCTGGTATACAAAAGTATTCGAATACAAGGTGTAAAATAGCGAAAAGAAAATGTATTTGATCGAAGGCGAGCGTGGGAGCGAACCCATGGTCAGAGCTTGAGAGGGGAGACTGGAGGGAGAGAGAGATAGAGAGAGGGAGAGGCCCACTTGAAAAGCTTCATACGTTGCTTGCCTACTCCGAACTAACCTTTTTCCCCTGTTTACATTATTTTTCTCATTTTCTTACTATTTTTGCTGTTTTGCCGACACACATATTCATACACACACTCTCTTTCCGTTCTATCTCTCTTCATTAGTGCAAGCTTCGAATCTCCATCTCACTCTCCGTCCCTTTCTTAATGGCGATGTCTCTAACCAGTTGGCCAGTTGCCCCCATCTCGAACCCAACTTCTTCTTCTTTGGCCGCAAGTCAACGCTGCTCTTGCTTGCGCTCTGCATTACTTGAATCCTACCTCTGATCGAACCGCCTCCCGACACCGGACCCGAACCGCAATGGCTAACCAACGCGCTGCTCTTCCGCTTTCTCAAACTCGCCAAGTAACTCAGTTAGCGTTACTCGCTTTGATATTTGCTGCTCTGCCTCTCGTTCGGGCCACTACTGACCCTTCTGACGGTACATTTACATCTTCTTTTTCTGTGATCAGTTTGCTTTTACTGTGTCGTTATGATTTTTGTTTTGTTTTTTGAGATTCAGATTAATCAGCTTGATTGTGATTTGTTTTGAAGTTTTGTTTTTTCTCATCGCAAATGGTATATTTGGATTTGAATGTTTATAAAGTGACATGGGGCATTGACTTTCTGGCTTTCATTGCTGCTATCGATTTTTTAAAAGCCCAAAGCTTTAAACTCTATTTGGTTGCCAAGAAAATGCAGGAAAACAAAAGAAGATGAATTGTGAACTTTAACCTTAATTATTTTATTTAAAGGCACAAGAAATCCATTCTATTAGGCCGGATAATTCAACTAACCTATGTTGAGCTCAGCTAGTAAATGGTGACAATTTTCAGCGTCAAAAAGTTTGTTTATTTCGTACGTTTATCTTTTGACAAATTTCTCAAGAACCAAATGCGTAGTTTATCTTATGCATCCTTCAATTTTCTTTTCCCTTTTTGTTTTGGATTTGATTGGTTGCTTCTCTTGAATTGCAGTTCAAGCTCTTCAAGTTCTGTTCTCCGCATTAAACAGTCCTTCTCAGCTAACTAATTGGAAAAGAAGCAGTGGTGATCCCTGTGGAGAGTCATGGAAAGGGATAACCTGTGAGGGTTCAGCTGTTGTTTCCATGTATGCACGTATATGGCTAATGTGGCTTTAAATGAATTTGGTGGTTTAATCGATTTAAGCTTTCGCTAACCAATCTGATTTTATTTTTTTTGGCAACAGTGGAATTTCTGGACTAGGACTCAATGGGACAATGGGATACTTGCTTTCGGACCTGAAGTCCTTGAGGAAACTGTGAGAATGATATTGTTTTATCATTATTTATTGGGTGCATGAATCCATTATTCTTTTTCACGTAGTTGAGTTAACTTTATTTTATTTGTGAATTTTAGCGATATGAGTGACAACAACATTCATGAAATAATCCCATATCAGTTGCCACCAAATCTTACAAGCCTGTAAGGTTCAATCTCTTTTTGATTGTTTCTTTATGTTTTGAAGCTGTGGTTTTTCTATTTAAAGTCATACTTCATGTTGATTGTATTATGCAGAAATCTGGCGGGCAATAACTTGAGTGGCAATCTTCCTTATTCTCTTTCCACCATGGCTTCTCTCAGTTATTTGTGAGAGGCTTTTTCAGCTATATGAAGTTTCTATCACTTGTGCAATTCTTCTCAATATGCAGGTCTTCTAATTGCTTTTTTTTTTTTGGCAAAAATCCCTGCTTTTTAGGAACACTAGCCGCAATTCCCTTTCCCTATCAATTGGAGACATTTTTTCTGATCTTGCTGGCCTCACAACATTGTAAGATACATTGCTCTAATGCTTTGTTTATCACAGTTATTGCTGTCTAATGGTGCCTAATGGCTTCATTGTGCTGCTCAGAACAAATTTGTTTTTTTATACCTTTCTCAGTTTTGAATAACCCCACTACCTATCTGTATGTCCAGATAATTTGCACTAATAGGTCATTTCCTCACGTTAGAGACAGCTTTTTGGTTTGCCTCTTGCATTATTCCACCTTGCCTGTGAATGCAGGGATCTCTCTTTCAACAACTTTTCTGGAGGTCTTCCCAGTTCCTTCAGTTCATTGTCCAATCTCTCTCTGCTGTGAGTATTTAAAAGTTTTACTTTTGCTTCAAAAAGCCTCTTAGGAAATTGTTGTGCTGTTGTTTTTAACTTCTCGTGGTCTGAAATTTTGGCAGCTATTTGCAGAACAATCAATTGACTGGTTCTCTTAATGTTCTTACGGCTTTGCCTTTGACTACTCTGTGAGTTCTCTTCCTTTATTTGGGATAGGGGTTGCAGTTTTCAGCTTTCTATTGTGCTCACACCCTCTATTTCTTACAGAAATGTTGCGAACAATAATTTCAGTGGATGGATTCCTCAAGAACTTAAAGCAATCCCTAATTTTATGTAAGCGTTTATGCGCCTTGTTTCCATATGACAAGTTGTTTTTTAATGCAACTTCTTAATGCTTCTCACTTGCTTTCTGTTTCTAAAACAGATATGACGGAAATTCATTTGTCAATGGTGCTGCTCCTCCTCCGCCTCCATATACCGCACCTCCTCCTGCCAGATCAAATACAAATCGAACTCATGGTGCACCTCCGGCCCAGGGTTCTAAGGGTGAATCATCTCAGTCTAATAAGGGGTTGACAGTTGGGGCTAGAGTAGGCATAATCCTGGGTTCCATTATTGTTGCTTTGGTTCTGCTACTTGTTCTTGCTCTTTGGATTCGAAAGAATAAAACGAAGGATTCAGGTGCTAGAACTCCCAGGGGTAGTCTCTCGGTTGGAACAAATAATGGTACATGCTCTTTACCTTGTTCTTGTTTCTTCCAAATGTCAATTTTCTCTATGTAAAGGATTTTTTATTGCAAATTTATTTTGGTTGCAAATTTGATTTCTTGAAGGGCCATGATGCTCTGAAGATATATCTTCTTAAATTTCATGACTCTTAACTTCATTTAGAGGTTTCTGACAATAATAAGTTCATTTTGCTATAGATGCGGATATGTTAGATATTCCAAAAAATTTGTGCCGTTGGTTAAACTGGCACCACCAACTCATCAATAAATGGAAGTTTGAGCTTCTTCCTTCTAAGTGGTTTCAAACCTATCCTTAGTAATTTGGTTCTGAATACTTTTATGAGAACATCCTGACAGTTTCCAAGATGTCCTTTGTTTCTGCAGTGAGTACTGAGATGCAAGAGCAGAGATTAAAAAGCCCAGCTGCTGTCACTGATCTGAAGCCCCCACCTGCGGAAAAATTGATTGTTGAAAGGGTACAAGGGAAAAATGGATCTGTGAAAAGAATGAAGTCACCCATCACTGCTACTTCATATACTGTTGCTTCTTTCCAAACAGCAACAAATAGCTTTAGTCAAGAATTTCTTATTGGTGAAGGTTCCCTTGGTCGTGTTTACAAAGCAGAGTTCCCTAATGGAAAGGTCATTTTGCTCTGTTATGGTTATTTTACTAGTAATATTTTCCTTTGTACCGTTATGACCCCTCCCCAGCACCTTGTTATCATTTCTATCTTGTACTCCTAAGTTTGGATTTTTTTTGGATGCTATTTACTCATTTTGTCTTTTACATTGTCTAGATTATGGCCATTAAGAAGATCGACAATGCGGCACTCTCCTTACAAGAGGAAGATAATTTTCTTGAGGCTGTTTCAAATATGTCACGCTTGAGACACCCAAACATCGTCACACTGGCTGGATATTGCGCAGAGCATGGACAGCGTCTTCTAGTTCATGAGTATATAGGAAATGGGAATCTGCATGACATGCTCCATTTTGCTGAAGATAGCAGTAAAATTCTGACTTGGAATGCCCGTGTTAGGGTAGCACTTGGGACTTCCCGGGCCTTAGAGTATGTTATATGTGTAATTCTAAGTCTCTCTCTCTCTCTCTCTCTCTCTCTCTCCAAGTGTATATGTGTGGTTGAGATGTGCTGCCTCAAACACTTGTTTCATTTTCCTTTCTGATAAATTAGTTTGACCATCAGGTACTTGCATGAAGTGTGCTTGCCATCTGTTGTGCATAGAAACTTCAAGTCAGCAAACATTTTACTTGATGAAGAGCTGAATCCCCACTTGTCAGACTGTGGTTTGGCTGCTCTAACTCCAAACACAGAGAGGCAGGTAGATAATCAGGGTTTGTTATGCTTATCAATTCATTAGCAATTTTCGTCTTCTTTGTGCATTTTGGTACTTTCTATGTATAGACATTTCGTGTTGTGCTGGGATGATAAATTACCTGTACTTGATGATACTCAGGTTTCAACTCAGATGGTTGGTTCATTTGGTTATAGTGCACCTGAATTTGCCTTGTCAGGGGTATATACTGTAAAAAGTGATGTGTACAGTTTTGGGGTGGTGATGTTGGAGCTTTTGACTGGCAGGAAGCCACTGGATAGGTAAAGGTGTCCTATATTAATGAGAAATTGTGTCTTTGTTCTTGGAGTCTTTTTGGCAGATTTGCATTATCTAAACCTTGATATAACTGTAAAGTTTTCCCCTTTCCCCACATTCTTCTGTTGTGTAGTTCAAGAGTGAGATCAGAACAATCACTTGTGAGATGGGCTACTCCCCAACTCCACGATATAGATGCCTTGGCAAAAATGGTTGATCCTGCCCTGAATGGCATATACCCTGCAAAGTCTCTGTCACGCTTTGCCGATATCATTGCCCTCTGTGTTCAGGTAAAAAATTTGTAACTGCTAAGGTTGATTTTATGTTGAGTGCAGGGAAAACTCTTCACCCTTTGTAGTCACACTGAACCTAAACAATCTGTTAAAACATGTTGACCTAAATAATGTTTTACAGCAACACATTGACCTACTGCTTAATATGTTTTCAGTGTTCAAAACAGCATTCATTTTGACTTACAAACAGTGATAGGCTTCGGTGTTGCCCAGTTATAGAACTGGAAGTTAACTTGGTTGTATTTCATGAAGTTACTAAAACCCAGGTAACTGTCGCAGACAGTCTACTCATCTGTGGAAAATCTGGTCAAGAAGCCATGAACCATGAAACACCCTGGCCTATCTAACGTATCAGTTTTGTAGTTCATATAATGCGCATGTCAGGAACGTGACATAATTCATGTTGGAAACCGCTGCCATTTACTTTTTCTTGAAGTCCTTCCTAGTTGACTTATGTTCTACAGAATTTTCTTTAAAATGCATGATGCTTTGGTTGCCTTTTACTTCAATTGAATTGATGTAGTTTTGCTGATGATTTTCATGTATAGCCGGAACCCGAGTTTCGGCCTCCCATGTCTGAAGTTGTGCAAGCATTGGTGAGGTTAGTGCAAAGGGCAAGTGTGGTCAAAAGGCGTTCAAGTGATGAATCTAGTTTCTCATATAGGACACCGGAGCATGAGGCAATTGACATGTCATTTTAAGCAGCACTGCCACGTTGGATTGCAGTTTTTTATACAGCTACGCAAGGTCAGGTGATGGCTGAAGCACACAGATGAAAAGTTGTGGAGGCGTAGCTAGACTAATCTAAAAAATATGTAATTATTCCCAAACAATTTTCATTCGCCATGTTATGCTTCGAATTGAAAATCAAGGTATATATCCGGCTAAAAATACTCTACATATTGTATTTTTTGGAATCTCAGATTGATGTTTTGCGGTATAATATAAACTTCCAACTCATTTGAGCAAATTTCCTCAAATTTGGATTAGTTTGAAAGCGACTTCTAGATTGACTTCCTTCATTGCAACAAGCCCTACTTCAGTGAGTACTTGAGAGGAGATTGAGCATCGATTGGCTGGTATGGTATAGGGTTTAACCAAGAACCAAACCCAGCTTTTGGACTCATTTGGGCCTACTTCAGATTCGTCTGCTAATTATGCCCCTTACCACTTTGCATGTGCTGCTTGACGTGGAATTTTGTCCCTGTTCTGTAAAGGGTCCAGCGAAGACCAGCAAAATGCCACTCAGCAGGCCGGTCACGTGAGAAGTCCTTCAACTTACAGAGTACGTTGGATAGGAGAGGGTCGAAGAAAATAGTAAAACAAAACGCCAAAATTGACTCTTTGCGGGTTGTCAAAGGAAGTGGGAACAACTTTGATGGATCGGACCAGGCTGTGTCACGTGCGTCCGTCTGCTTGGGGTCTCGTTCCTTGAGTTTTTTTTTTTAAAATCCCGGAATCTTCTGATCTAAGGGTGCGTTTGTGTTCAAAAATTTTATCTTCTCTAAAATTTTAACACAATTAAATATTACAATATAATCTCTCTCTCCCCCATCAAATCATTACTATTTACTACAAAAAATATAAAAAATTACCTCTCTCTTCACTTTTTCACTAAACCCAATACCTAAAATTTTAACAACACTAAAATTTTACAAAACAAACACAGCCTTAGTTGGATGAAGATCAACTTTGATGTTGGGATACATCAAGATAAATCGTAGATAGTTGTCTTTTGTCGATATTCTTCTAACTCTCTTTGTACTGCGTATTTGGATTATGGACCCATTAGGCGAAGCAATGACAACAATGAGAGCAGTTGAGATTGCTATTCAATTTAGTTGGCCACGAATCATATTTGAATCGGACTCTAACCTCCTTTGCCAGGATTTAGAGAACCCTGATACCCCTTTGCTGGAAGATTAATGACTTTTAGTTTGGTATCTTTGGGAGAAATTCAAAGCCCAGTCTGCTTGGGCAATCCACTAGGTTCCCAGAAAGCTTAACTAGCAAGCTCATCACCTTGTTCAGTGGGCTGCTTGATCTTGTGTCTGGTTTTAGAGACTACCCCTATTCTGTTTCATATTTTGTATTGTGACATGGACTCTTTATTAATAAAGTTTGACGTTTCTGAGAGAAAAAAGGACTTGTTTAAGCAACTTAGAACTTGTGTATTTCTATCCTATAGCAATGCGTTTGATAGCTCCCGATGACACATAGAGTGATATATATATATATATACTTAGAACCTTAGAACTTATGAAGCATATAAAAAATGTTGCATAAAAGAAAATACTATTAGTTTATAAGAATATTCGACAATCATAAACTTTCTCCTCCCACTGCTACAACACTAACACCATAGTTGTTAATTTACAGCTCTAAACAAAAATTAATTATTTGTTGTTAAGATCAATATGTTTGTTTTCTCTTAATATAATTAAGCATATGATTTGAGAATTAAAAACATCATAATCATTGTAATCCCAAGATAATCTTGCTTTACATTTGAGTAGATACTTCTATTTTTCTTACAATAAAACTTCAATCTTCTCGAACTTAATTAGATTTTAGAGAAACATTGTGAGGAGAAAGAGACCTAAACAGCAAAATATATTTGCATATTATTTCGTGGAGTTATATATTTCAAGAAATTCCAGCAAATAGAATAAAGAAAACACAACTCCAATAAAATAACAAAAAATTGAAATGAGGGATGGAAAAAGAAAACCAAACCACGAAGTGTAAACTGTGCAATGGGCTATTTATTGCGACGACTGACTGTTGCCTCAAAAACAAAAACTTAGTCTTGATGTTCACGTTTAGCAAGTATCTATACCTTCAGTATTTTATCCAGTCGATCCCGACTGTGAATGAGACATCAGCTCCTTTAGTAACACGAGTATCCTACAGGGTTTTGAAGAAAACAGAAAAAACCGTCAGTCATTGCCGGATTTCGGACTGTCCCACACTGGAACGCTTCAATGTTTTTGCAATTCCCGCGGTAGAATTCGACAACCAGTCCTCAAGTTTAAGGATTTTTGAGAAAAAAGATATCCCTTTTCTGGTCTCGGGTCGGACCCGAACCATGGCCTCATTTCGTACCCTCTCAGATACCGCTTTAGAGTCCAGAGGCAACCCAAAGGAGCAGGAAGCGGCCGAGTCTGACGAGATCGGGGTCGCCGACCGGACTGAGCTGAACAAGGGGCGCTCAAGCTCGTTCCACGCGCGGTCCAACTCGACCACTTCGAGGGGCACGCAGGACTCGCCAAGTCAATCCCCGAGTCGGCTCTCGAACTCCGACTGCTCTCATTATTCGTCGTCTTCAGATCTCAAGGTGCTAGGGTTGCCTTGGGACCACAAACAGCAGTTGAGAAAGGGGAAGAGGAAGGCCGCCCAGGCATGGTATAGCAGAAAGCGACTGAAAGGGCTTGTGGGTCTGATTGGCTTGGTTGGTTTCTTTTTCTTGGTGAATTGGATAATGCTTTTGCGGTTACAGGATCAAAGGGTTGATTCTAAAACGGGGGTCTCGGGGAATTTGGGTTCGGTTTCAGTTCGGGTATGTGATCAGATTTGTTAGTCTGTAAATGGTAATTGTTACTTCCCACCGTTAATTAATTCGGGTTCAGATTTGTTAGTTGTTGAGGCTATATTTACTGGAAGCTTAACGATTCACTAAGTTTATCAACCAGAAGAGCTGTAAACAATATTAATGCGCAGGTTGGGTTTGATTCGGAGAAAGTCGAACTTTAATGTTCAACTAAAGTCATAGCTATTACATATTTGTAGAAATAAATGTCGTATTATGTATTTAAATGTTTTTCCGAAGTAATTCGATAAGTATATCCCAGCAGGCATATGAGAACCATTGCGAGAATTGTATTTAGTATATGAGATTTGGAAGAAAATCTGGAATCAGTTACTATCTATTGGCGATCTCAAACTCAGAATGTCCAGTTTTGATATGGTTGTTTATGGAAAAGGGGAACAGTAAATGACAAAGAGTAAACAGTGTCAGCGCATCTTAAGGTTATTAAGTTTGTCATTTTCGTTTCTTCACCCGGATGTTTTCAGGAAAAATGGAGGAAGTATGGTAAAGGCAAAAGACCACAGAAAAGTGTCTATGGAAGGATGTTGGCTCTGGCTGCCCATGCCCTGGCCGAGGTATTCAGATACTGGCTTTCTGTCAAACTCTAGGATAAGTCATCTGTTGAATTCGGTTACTGATTATTAGTAGTATTTTTGTAGGCTTTTTTGCCTCATTTCACGGATTTTGTGTTATGATCACACAGGGACAGAACAAACCTGAGCCAAAAGATTTGTGGCAGGAGCCATTTGTTCCTGCTTCTGCTTGGACACCTTGTGCTGATCAACGCAACTGGGAACCCTGTGGTGACTCTCTCTCTCTCTTTCCCTCTGTGTGTGTGTGTGTGTCTGTGTTCTGCGAGTGGGTGGGTGTGTATTTGGCAATGTGAGGCTGTCAATGCGTTTATATAATGTGTCTGGGTGTCTGAAAGAGTATAAAGAGCATTGGATCTTATGTGTCTGACAATTCATTCGCTGTGCTACTGATAGGGGGAAATAATGGATACATTTTGGTAACTGCAAATGGTGGGATGAACCAGCAGCGAGTTGCTGTAAGTTATACTTGTGAACCCAATCTCTGCTTTTGTGACTACTCATGTGTCCCCATCTCTTGACTCTGTCTTGATTCCTTAAGGGGTGAAAAAGGAATGAGAAAAAAAGAGAAAAGCTATGCTTCTAAAGGGTTAACTAATAGTTAGGAGTATGTTTTCTATTGTCTGAAGTCATTCTGATTTGCAACAGGTTTGCAATGCTGTCATGGTTGCGCGATTACTTAATTCAACTTTGGTTGTTCCCAGATTTTTGTACAGTAGTGTATGGAGAGATGTGAGGTGAGATGATTCTTTCTCTCTTTTTCTTTTTTTCCTGATTTCTTTTTTCCCAACCACATAATGATATTTGTTTGTTTCTCTGTGCATGGCTAATGTCCTCTTCCCCTAGAAAGAGGCTACATTCAGTATGTGGACTCAAAACAGTTGAGGTTCTAGCAATTGAAGTGGCTATTACTTTATGACCATAAATGATGTAATTTATCTAGTGTAAATTTTTAACAATCATCCCTTAAACTATGGAGTCAGTTGCAACATTTCTTACCTTTATAGAATGTCCTTGTCTTGCTACCCCTCAATCATGGAGTCGGGAGGCAAGTATGAGAGAATATAATTCAAATGATAAAATTTACCTATTCTCAATTATTTAAACTTTTGGGACAAGTGGTAGTTTTACACGGTATCATAGTTAAGATTCTAAGTTCGAGATCTGACTCTCCATTTAGTTAAAATTTTCCACATGTTGGGCTTATCTATTAAGGAAGGGTCGTACCCATACTTGAGGGGAAGCGTTAGAGAATATAATTAAAGTAATAAGCTCTTTACCTTTTCCTAAAAGCTTAAACTTTTAGAGCAAGTGGTAGTTTCATAATAAGCATGTAAATATTAAGTTTAAATATGACGGTAATTGAGAAAATTCTAATAATTAGGGACGTTGAGGGTTGGTTGGTCAAATTTAAAGTTTAGGGAACATTGCAGATGACCCTGTAGTGCGGAAAACTCAAATGGCCCCCATTTTTATGAAGTGGAGTTTTAAAACTTGTTATTTTTACTTCAGATGGAAAGTGACAGTAATGTTTTGTATAATTCCATAGTCAATTCAGCGATATCTACCAGGAGGAGCATTTTATTAACTACTTGACTCCTGATATTCGGATAGTGAAGGAACTTCCTGAGGATCTGCAGTCATTAGATTTGGAGGCTGTTGGCAGTGTTGTAAGTTCCTTACCCAAACTACTCTGAACGGTTCTTAGGTGTTGACTTTATTGATGAGTTATTTGTGGTGATCAATGAAACACTATTACAGGTAACAGATGAAGACATAATGAAAGAGGCCAAGCCAAGTTTTTACTTAAAGAAGATACTCCCAATTCTATTCAAGAACAGAGTCATCCATTTTGTTGGATTTGGGAATCGCTTGGCATTTGACCCAATACCATTTTCGCTGCAGGTGAATTAACCATCCTTTGACACTCCATTCTATTTCAGGTTTCTGATAGATTGTAAGCAATATTGTTGGAATGTTGCACTAACTCGGTCTTCCTTAGATTGTTAACTTCTTTCCTATTTTTCTCCTCCTAATTCGGGTACTTCATTTAGAGACTTCGATGCAGATGTAATTTTCATGCTCTGCAATTTGTTCCAAAAATACAAGAAACTGGTGCTTTGCTTCTTCAAAGGTTACGCCAGCACGCAGGTCACCTTGGAGCGCTGGATCATTATCTTATTGGTTCATCAGCAGAAGCAGTTAAGAGCAATACTACTAGTCGTGCTAAGAAAGCTTCCAGATATCTAGCTCTGCACCTGAGATTTGAAATCGACATGGTAGCTCATTCTTTGTGTGAATTTGGTGGGGGTGAGGAAGAGAGACAAGAGTTGGAAGCATACCGTAAAATCCATTTCCCTGCACTGACATTTCTCACAAAGACCACAAAGTACGTTCCAAATTATTTTGGCTATATAATTATTTCATGTTTCGATTAGTGCCTGCCAATTGTTGGGTCAGCGTATTTTGCTGTTAATTCAGGATACTGTTGGTAGTAGTTGTCAATATTTCTGAAGTTTATGGTGACAGATCAAAGACAGTTTCACTAATCAAATAGGAACTCTTAGGAATTTGGAAGGGAAACCATTTATCTTCCATCTTCTTCTGTTTGCATCTAATCAAGATGTTTTAATCTTTGCAGGTTACCGTCCCCTGCAGAACTCAGGTCAGAAGGCCTATGTCCTTTAACACCCGAGGAAGCAATACTTATGCTTGCTGCTCTTGGTTTCAAGCGTAAGACACATATATTCGTGGCAGGTTCACAAATATATGGTGGTCAGTTTAGGTTGGCTGCTTTGACCAGCTTGTATCCTAATTTGGTTACTAAAGAGAAGCTGCTTTCATCAACAGAACTGGAACCATTTGTGAATTTTACATCTCAGGTAATAATGTTACTTTGTTCACCAGATCGAATGTGATTCTATGCCTATTTCAGTTCCTCTCCATGGTGGTGTTCAATAAAGTTTTAACCCCTCCGCCCACGAGTATGTCCTCATTTCCTTTATGGTATGTCTGGAAATAAATATTTTGATTGCAAGAAAATCAATTGTGCTTTCTCCCCCATGTTGCCCTTAACTACAAGAGTAAAACAGGACAAACTGGGTGTCCGCTATTCAATTGTCAGGATCTATTAAAGCCAATTGTGAAAAACAGGATAAAAAATGGGAGTGTTATCCTTGCAGTTAATGTCTTTCCTATTCTTTAAGATTTTACCAAATAGGACAGTCAGCAGTGCTTAAAGAACATTTATAGTTGTTAGTTGCAATGCTTTTAGAAGTTCTCCGTACATGTTTTGTACCATGAATAACAATTTTGACTTAAAACCCTTTTGAGGAAAAACTAAGTCTTTGCTCATTTTCAATCATATCAGTTTTGTAGAGAATGATGGCTTACTTCTTCTGCAGTTAGCGGCTCTGGACTTCATAGGCTGCACTGCTGCAGATGCCTTTTCCATGACCGATTCAGGGAGTCAGTTTTCATCTTTAGTATCTGGGTATCGAATATACTATGGTGGAGGGAAAATGCCAACGATACGACCAAATAAACGCAGGCTTGCAACCATCTTTTTGAAGAATTCCACTATAGAATGGCGTGTGTTTGAGCAGAGAATGAGGAAGGCAGTTAGACAAACTAAACATGTCCAGACGAGACCAAAGGCAAGGAGTGTTTACAGGTATCCCAGGTGTAAAGAGTGTATGTGCAGAACAGATTAATGTAATTGCTGTAGCTGTAATTTTACTGCCAATTGTTACTTCCATTGTTCATTCTTATGGTCCTGGTTCAGTCTGTGCAACAAATGTTGTCTAGACATATTCAATATACAGTACTTTTTGAAAGCTGAAACTCTTGAATTCATGCTCGTGTTATCGAGTTCCAGTCCAAAGAGGACTTTCTAAAAGAAATTAAGTGTATGCCGCATAAAATGCTTGGCGAATTTGTGGACGTTGTTTGACATGCAAAATGCAGCAAGAGTCCAACTTAAATAAATGAGGAGCGTTTTGCGCCTATGACAACAGCCTTGAAAACAATTATTTTGCGTTTTTGGGAGTAGTTTGGACCAATCTCTTTCAGGAACAATGCTGTGGCACTGTTATGTGCAGCGAAATACGAATTTTATGGACATCCCACATCACAGCCCGGGCCAATAATATAGCTCCGTGTTCATAGTTTTCAGCCTTCTTTTGCTTGAAGAACTGGTCAAAAGTGATCAACACTTCCTCCTTTTCACTAGACGAACACCCAGGAAAAGAAAGGAATTAAATCTCATCAATAAATTGAGAGAAATACGAAAGCTTCTGTCTCTTCATATGACAACAGCATCTTATCTGCATCAGTTCACAAATTACAGAGAGAGAGAGAGAGTGCAGAGTAGTCTTTCTTGCATGCCGGGTGGATCTATTAGTTTTGCTCTCTTTTCAGCACGACGTATATCAATGTAATCAGGCTTATACTGCGAAAGAAAGCTATCAATTTTCATGAGGATGTTGAATTGGGCAAAACTGACAAGGGTATTCTCACAATGTGATTTAGGCTTCCTGTAATAACAATTTCACCAAAAGTGAAATGCTTCATTGCTATGGTCACGTTAATTTGTATGTCCAAATCTTGCGTCCCTTGAGAAGCAATGCTAAACCAAGGCGGGTAAACGTCAACCGTCGTCCCATTTGGGGGCAGCACAGAGCACAAGTATGTCTCTGGCCTGAGTCCTACGTTGTTGACTGTCCGGTGCACTAATTGAGTTCCGGCCACGGCTGATACTGTCACTGATGGGAGGTTCAGGTTGGCGGGGTGGCTAAGCGAGTGATTGCAGAACTCTCCCGTTGCAGTCCTGATTCTAACTGGATCAACGTTGGGCAAAGAGCACATGAAGCTGATGAAGTCCTCGTATCCTGCTTCAGCATTATTTATCAGATATATATAGGAGAAGAAAAAGTTTCAAATAAGATTTTTACTTTAGTATGTGGTAAAACTTTTGCCTGTGGAAAACGCTAGACCGGGATCCACAGCACGGTTAGGACTGACGAGGCCAGCACCAAAATCAAAAGGAGTGGAGGGATAGAAGCTACCGATATCATATCCTTCAGCCATTATTAGTTCCCCGTTGATATCATACTTGGTGGCCGTGGTTGAGATTGCAGATGCTATCAGTGATGGAGTCCACAAAGGGTTATGTTGTTTAATGAGTGCAGCTATTCCTGCAATATGAGGTGTTGCCATACTGGTACCAGACAGTAGTGCAAAATTGTATCCTAAACAACCAGTCAAAGGTGATGGATTCTTAGGTCTGAAGTATCAAAATAAGATCAAGAAAAAGGAGATAAATGGAAAAGGCAAGCAAGGAAGTCTATACGTACTACCATGCTTAAATAGATTTGCTGCGCAAATAACAATATTTAGGCTATCATTATAGTGACATAAAATGACAGCATTTCACCCTTACCCATTAGTATGGGATCTGAGGCACTCATGGGACTCCAAGCTGCCCAAACTTGGTGCCCGGGAGCAAGAATATCTGGCTTTAGTACATCAGCAGGACTTTTGTTAATGTCAATGAAATCTGGGCCCCTTGACGAGAATCTGCTAACGGTGGGCGATTGCCTCTTGAAAGAAGCAACTCTTCCATCTCCAATGGCCGCTCTGGCATTAAATTTGGTCACAGATCCTCTCTGATCCCTTTCTGTTTGATGCTCATAGTATTGAGATATTACCTACGTAAACCATGAGGCATTCTTAGAAGATTTTGGAACAGCTGCTTCTGCAAATCGACTAGTTGTACTCGACGTCAGTTATTACCTGGGCATCAGCAACAGAGGGGATCATAATGCCAGGAACAGAAAATGGGATGGGTTCTGCAACAAAATCACCGTATGTTGGGTTGGCAACGAGAAGAAAGCCCATGAACCCTAGAATTCTTGCAGTATTGATGATGGCAGTGAGAGTGGAGGTCTCATTGAGGAAGCCGGCTGAGAAGGTGCAGATGACAACGCTGCCTTGTACTATATTATGGTCCAATGCTTCTGGATATTGACACTCTTCAATATACTGTGGAGTCCTTGGAAATGTCCCATTTATCTTAATTGAATCCTTGGCCAAAACCAGCTTATATAGAAATAACCCGTCCCCAAAAGTTGGTCCTAAATAAATAAATACATTATCAATTTCATGAAGAAAATCTAGACGTGATTAGGAAATACACAAACTAATTTGATAATTTTGGAAACGAGAGACTACCCGATAATCCCACACCGTCAACGTTTTGGCCATTCCCAAGGAGAAGAGAACTGGGGTAAGTTCTGTCTGTGCCGGAGGCAGCTACACCGATAGCCCAGGGGCTATAAGAGAGTACAGAGGAAGGATCCGGGCCATGATTACCTGCTGCTTGCACCACAAAAACTCCAGCTCGTCGTGCAAACAACATGAAAATATCAAACATGTTTAAGAAGGTGAGTGTATCTTCTGGCGGTTCATCTGGTCCCACAGATAGTGTTAAGATATCCACTCCATCCTTTGTTGCCTGAGATAATTAGCAGAAAAAATTACAAGACCTTCAGCATATTCATCAACTAGATCGCGGTCTATGTATATAACCGAGATATTGGAACATCTATTGTTGCATGCATGCTTGCATTTCATTCATGCACACAGAATGCTATTTGTGGCAGGGAAATTCATGGTAACTCCAGCTACAAGGCTACAATCATATTGGTGCATATATCGTTTGAACCCAGATTGCCATTTAACAGCCAAAAAATCTAAACAGCATAATAGAAGCATTAGAAACGAAAAATCAACAGCCCACCAGTTGAATGGCAGGGTCGAATTGGCCGCCCAATGTTAAAGCCAACCTGTTTTATACTTGTCAATAGGATGGGAAGGAAAGAAAGGACGGTATTTCCCTCGAAAGTATCAACTGAGTCTGTCTTGTTATTTATTTGAGCAAGCAAGGGACAAAACCCTAGCCTACTCAACCTCTTCTTAGCTAAACGGAGAATGAGAAGCTGCTCAACGGTTACTATTGCATGTAGTACTTCATCCATATAAACTTTCATTATTTATTTGTAATTCTTTTATAATTAAGTATAATTACTTTCAACTTTAAATTACCAGTACTCTTTTATTTTATAACGTGTCACGTTATATTCAATCATATTTTGATTGTATCAGGGAATATTATTTTTTAAATCTATTTATAAGTTACGTTGCCAAATAAGGCCAATTTCTTATATATATTCACAATTTTTTGAAAAGCAAATCACAAATGAGACAGTTATTTAAGTTGATAATGCATAAGCTTCCCATTAATTTTTGCTAATCAGTGAATTAGACCTAGAGTTGTGTCAGGAAAGTTCATGGTAACTTACTAACTCCTGCATGATCTTCCCATTAAATTTTGTTAGTGAATTAGGCCTTTTTTTCTTGAGATTCTAGGTACAGTGCCTAATATAGTATGGTAATTAAAGAATAAATTTGAACTAGGAATTAATCCGTCTTACTTGATCAATAGCTGATAACACATCTGTCAATGTTCCCACAGTCGGATAGACAGCCTTATAAACAGCAATTCTGCGTTTAATTAACCAGGGGAAGAAAGTAAATATCTCATGTCCAAATTAATGATCATAGACTTGCACACTCAAAAGCATTTCTACGATATATATATGACTTTCTAGCTAATCTCTTAATTAAGTTTTTGGCAATTAGGATTTGCCTTGCCGATTCTTGAAGTCCCCATTAGAGACACTAGACAACATACCGTGCGCGTGGTGCCATTCCACTAGCTCGCCCGTAAAAGAAGCCATTCACGATAACTGGAACTCCAGTATTTCCCGCAGCAGTTGACGCTACATGACTGAATAAAGGAGTATGATTCTATTCAATGTAACAAATCTGTAATCATATCCACATACACATACGGACATACATCCTATTATATACATATGTGTGTGGAGAGGGGATTGCCTCCGGATGTCCGCTGGACGGCGAGGGGGATTGCCTTCGGAGGCAATCCCCTTCCTATGTGTGTGTGTGTGTATAATATGGATATTATAGATTTATACCTGCCATGTCCGACTGCATCAAAGGGTGAAAGAAAGTCCACGGATGATTTGAGAGTTGCAGTCGCTGTAGCTCCAGCTGCGAAGTACCTTGCTGAAACTATCTTTCCGTTGCAAGAATTTGCTGGGAATCGAGGGCCGGTCTCACAAGCTCCCGAAAAGCCAGAGATATTCGAGCTAAAAGGATTCGTGGGATCATAGGCGAAGCTTGGGTGGAAGGGGTTGATGCCTGTGTCCACGAAACCAATAACTATCCCTTCGCCTGCATTTCTGTCTCCTCCTTCCTGTGTCCATACTCCTGGTATACCTAGGAACTGAGGAGTGTATGTTGTCATCAATTTGGCTCCTCTGTCTCTCTCCATCAACTTCACTCCTGGAGCATCTTTGAGTTTTCTAGCCTGAGAATTGAGATGAAGATTAACCAGGGACTTTCAAAAACTTTTTCTGAGATCTTTATAAGGGAATTATATAGCACTATGACCAACTTATACCAATATAGTGAGAAAATGCCAAACGAGTGGAAGAGGACCTGGGAAGCTGTAGTGTGGACAGCAAAGCCATTGACGATGTGTTTGAAGCTGTAGAGCCTTTTGTAACTTCCAGTCTCTAGAGTGCTCACCAAAAGTTGATCATGAGAATCCACCAAGTGCTTTGCATGAGCCTTGTAAACTTCACTATCCATCCATGGAAATTAAGAACTAGAAAAGTTCAGTTATCAATCACCACAAAAACAAGGAGCCTATTAAAGGTGATGCATTTCTAGAATGTTCTAGAATGTTCACACATGTTCTAGAATATTCTAGTACATATACCTTCTAGAATGTTCATGTATGTTCTAGAATGATCTAAAACATATACCTTCTAGAATGTTCTAGAATGATCATACAGGTTCTACACTGTTCTACAATGTTCTAGTACATGTACCTTGTATAATGTTCTAGAGTATTCATGAATAATCTACCTAGGAAGATGCAAGGACAATCTAGAAAGAGTAAGATTAATGAGTGGTTCTAGAAATGTCTTCCACCCACCTATAAATACCCTTCATGGGGTAAAGTTTTGAAAAGGAAGCCAAAAAGAAAGGAAAGTCATTCTATCTAGTGCATTTGGAGAGAAGTGCTCCATACTAACCTTTCTAACTTCTATCTTCACTTTCCTACAAACACCAAACCCCATCTTTCTAATCCTAACAATTGGTATCGGAGCCGAGTCGATCTAGACGGGCGTTATGGCTACATCTAAACCCTATGATTCTGTCCCAAAATTCAATGGCGAAAGCTATGACTATTAGAGTATTAGAATGAAGACATATTTTGAGTCCCAAGATTTGTGGGATGTTATTGAAAAAGGTGTCACAATTCCTAAAGACGAAACCAGTGAGCTTTCTGCAGCTGAAGTTGCCAAGATAAAGAAGCTGAAGCAGCGAAATGCAAAAGCACTTTATATTCTCCAAGAGGCTGTCATCGATACAATTTTCCTAAGAATCATGAGAGCTACTACTGCAAAACAAGCTTGGGATACGTTGAAGGAGGAATTCCAAGGCAATGCCAAAGCTCAAGCTATCAAGTTGCAAGGCTTGAGGAGGGATCTGGAGAATCTCAGGATGAAAGATTCTGAAATTGCTAAAGATTACAATTCAAGAATCATGGAGATTGTCAACCAGATGCGAGCTTATGGGGAAGACATCTCCAATCAAAGAATTGTCCAAAAGATCTTGATTAGCCTCACGGAGAAATACGATCTAGTTGTAGCAGCTATTGAAGAATCCAAGGACTTGTCAACAATGTCGATTACAGAGTTTATGGGCTCCCTACAAGCACATGAGCAAAGATTGAATCGGCAACATGAAGGTTTACTAGAGAGTGCTTTTCAATCTAAGCTCAATGTGAAAAGCAAGAAATCAAGAGATGGAGGAAACTCAAGAGGAGGGTTCAAGTTTCAAAAAGAATGAACCTCTAAAAGCAAGGAGACGAAAGGTGACTATCCATCATGCGGAACATGCAGAAGACCAACCATTTAGAGAAAGATTGTTATCATCGAGGAAAGCCACAATGCAGAAATTGCAAGAAGTTCGGGCATATTGAAAAATATTGCCGGTACAAAAACAACCATCAGGTCAACTATTCTGAAGATAAAGAAGAAAATGAGCATCTATTCTATGCATGTCAATCCGCTATGGAGGAGACGAAGAATGCTTGGTACATTGATAGTGGATGCAGCAATCACATGACTTCCAAAGAGAGTATTTTTTGCAACTTAGACACCTCTGTCAAGACAAAGGTCAAGATGGGGAATGGAGAATTGGTGGAGACAAAAGGAAAATGTACTATTGCTATTGAAACAAAAAAATGTACGAGATTTATTAAAGACATTCTCTTTGTTCCTAGTCTTGATCAAAATTTACTAAGTGTTGGCCAAATGATGGAGAATGAATATTCTTTACATTTTGAGAAAAATGTTTGCCAAATATATGATTTGAAAAATAATCAAGAAATTGTCGAAGTGAAGATGGGAAGAAATAACAACTTTCCTGTTCACTGGCAATACCCAAGAGAGAATGATATGGTGGCCTAATCTGATAACACAAGCTTATAGCATCGAAGGTTTGGTCATTTCAATCTCAATTCTCTAAGATTACTTCATCAGAAAAATATGATGAGAGATTTTCCTCTCATAGAAGAAAGAGTTGGTGTCAGTGAATGTTGTATGCTCGGGAAGCAGCACCGACAACCATTTCCAACAGAAAATGCATGGAGAGTCAAAGAAATTATAGAGCATGTCCACACCGATGTATGTGGTCCAATGCAAACACCTTCCCTAATTCAAAACAGGTACTTCATTTTCTTTATTGATGATTATACAAGAATGACTTGGGTATATTTCTTTTAAGAAAAATCAGAGGTATTTGGAATTTTTTAAAAATTCAAAAATTTTGTTCAGAAACAAAGTGGCCACAAAATAAAGAAGCTGAGAAGTGATCAAGGTACAGAGTACAACTCCAAAGAATTCGACAAGTTTTGTGAAGATGAAGGCATAGAGCACCAACTGACCATTGCCTACACTCCGCAACAAAATGGTGTCTCTGAACGAAAAAACAGAACGGTCATGGAGATGGCCCGATCTATGCTAGTTGAGAAGGGATTGCCGAAGATGTTCTGGGCAGAGGCAGTTTATACCTCAGTCTATCTGCTCAATAGATGTCCAACAAAAGCTGTCCCTAACAAGACTCCAATTGAAGCTTGGAGCGGAAAGAAGCCTTCAACAAAACATTTCAGGGTGTTTGGATGTATTTGCTACATCCATATTCCCTCAGCAAAAAGACACAAGCTAGAAGACAAGACAGAAAAAGGTATCTTCCTCGGCTATAGCTCTCAATCAAAAGGTTATAGAGTATACAATCTTCAAACAAAGAAGCTTGTTACAAGTCGTGATGTGGAGTTCGACGAGCAAGCTACCTGGAACTGGGCAGTAGATGAAAAGCAAAGAAGTGTAACTATACCAGCAGAAGTGGTCCACTCAAGTATACCACAACAAGAAGAAGCCAGAGAAGAAAGTCCAATTACGACTCCATCCTTATCTCCAGCATCCTCCGTGAGATCAAGAACTCCAAGAGAAGAAGTATCTTCGCGTGAAACTCCAGCACTAAGGGTAAGGGCTTTGAGTGATATTTATGAAACTTGTAACTTCACTATTTTGGAGCCACAAAATTTTGCAGAAGCATCAAAAGAAGAAGTTTGGGTCAAAGCCATGGAGGAGGAGATTAAAATGATCGAGAAAAACAATATTTGGGAGTTGGTCGATCGTCCAACCAACGAGCATACTAGGAGTCTCCGAAAAATGCATCAAGGAGGAGTATTAAAGGTGATGCATTTCTGGAATGTTCTAGAATGTTCACACGTGTTCTAGAATATTCTAGTACATATACCTTCTAGAATGTTCTAGAATGATCATACATGTTCTACACTGTTCTACAATGTTCTAGTACATGTACCTTGTATAATGTTCTAGAGTATTCATGAATAATCTACCTAGGAAGATGCAAGGACAATCTAGAAAGAGTAAGATTAATGGGTGGTTCTAGAAATGTCTTCCACCCACCTATAAATACCATTCATGGGGTAAAGTTTTGAAAAGGAAGCCAAAAAGAAAGGAAAGTCATTCTATCTAGTGCATTTGGAGAGAAGTGCTCCATAATAACTTTTCTAACTTCTATCTTCACTTTCCAACAAACACCAAACCCCATCTTTCTAATCCTAACAGAGCCCATCTATCGGCCAGATTATATATTAGGTTACCCACCCGTAACCATTCATTCTCATATGTACATATAATTCAGGAATTATCGTGTTGGATCCTACAAAATTAGTGAGGGGTACTACTTACAACCATTCATAAGGAAACAAGTTTTGGATCCGAACCTGTCCTGGTTAAACGTTCTTGCATCTTCACGAGGTGGAGAAGATCTATGGAATGCAGCCGGTTCTCCTTCCATTAAGACCAAATATATTGCTTGTTTTGCTGCAATACAGGCCACAAAATTCACATAAAGAAGAAGCGCCGAGAACTTTAAGGAAACCATTATATGGCCCTCCCCTCCCATGTTTACAGCAGAGGAAAATTACAGTTGAGAGTGAGATCTCCAGTTTAAAATGGTGGTGAAGAAGAAAAGAAAAGCTTCTCGACCCTTACTAAGAATGCAAAAAAAGACAATGATTAACCAATAATCACACCATTGGTGTGAATAAAGCAGCTCTGTAAGACACTTTTTTGTTTATTTCTCTAAAAGATTAGCCGATTTGAACTAGCCGTTACATCTATTCTTGGTCAGATTATAATTAGCTCCGCTGGAATGAGGTCGGGTCTTATTCTTGCATGTCACCCTTGCCATCTCACGCTAAGCAACATTGAATGATCCTTTCATTCAGTTGACTTTGACTCCCTTTTTTTCTTTAGGCCTTGGACGTGAAAGATAACAACATTATCTAACAATCACCATTGCTGAAATTGACATTCCAACGGATCCGACAGAGGTTTAGGGTAGATTCTCCCACTTCGGATAAGGTTAATTAATTACAACCACTCAGGATTTAACATGTCATCAATGCAAATCAAGATACTGTATGATTCTATGAGATATTATATAATACAGTTTGTTCTGAATTTTAATCCTTATTTTATCCCACAGGATTTTGATTTTCTTATATTAACTTTAAAATCATTATTATGATCATAAAAGATTTATATGATAATATACTCTGAATTTTGTTGGACCGTGTTGATGTCATTCAGCTATGACATCACCCAGCAGTCACAATCAACACTGACCTTAGTATCTCCCGGCAGCATCTTGTATAGCCCAGGAACGAATTAGAAACTTCATAATTGACTGGCTGCATTACCACGTGACCTGATTTTTTGTTACAGTTTTGTACCAAGCATTTCCACTTATAGAAACTTCGATATTAGCGCATGTTTCAACGCATTCCAGGGTATCAAGTCTAGAAAAGTCACTTCCTTAGGGGGTTAGAAAATATGAGTTTTCAAATGATTGCAAAACGCCCAGGTGCATCTGAGTGCCAGTCGGGTAACGGAAACTCTTTCCTTTTTCTGGTAAAGATGGAAAATTGCCTAGAAAAACTGCCACCCTGTTCCTTCCCTCCCAATTCCAAGTGCTTACTTGAAGTTGAGAATCCGGTACAGTAGATCTGCAGTCGCTCACACTGGAACTGAAGTTGAGAATCCGGTACTGTGTATTCTTAGAAATCCACAGCTTTACTGAAATCTCTTTCTGATCAGGATGAAAGTTTTGACAATTTAAACCTAGTAGAAATACATATATCTTAGTCCAATACATAACTGACTAACAGTCTCCAGTCTAAGGCTGTACATTCCACACAGCAATGATCAAAGAGCTGTCTCCTCACGCAAAGAGTTGTGTCTTCTCGTCCAAGCTGCCAAATGTGGTCATCTCTTCCGGCGCTTGGGCTCCACCTGAGAATGATAAATGAATAATGTTACCAAAGAGAAGCAGAGCAAACATGCTGATGCCTCTAGCTAAAATCAATTTCAAAGAATTTATCAAATCTCTAACTCTAAGAGCAAAACCTAGTCATGGAAGCCTGCCAAGGGATATAGGTTTAATTCCAATAAAAAACCAAACACCCACATTCACTATTAGTATGAGTAGAGCCATATATACATGGCACGATGTTTTTTTTTAAAAAAAAATCTTTCTTTCTGGACAATCCTCCAAGGCCTGTTTCACCAAGCTTCCATTTTAATAAGAATATGTATGGGGAACGTATGTTGGTTCAAACCACTAATGAGAAGAGAGAGAGAGAGAGAGAGAGAAGGAGAGGCAGGCAAGTCAAATTTGAGGATTTTGCCTGTAGTACAAAATAATATAATGTTAAAAAAGAACAAAGGATCTAGCTGCTCCGAGCAAATTTAGAGTCCAAGGTCACTCCAGACAAAACGCAGAAAGATGATGGAAATGACAATATCAGAACCTTGAGACTAATTTAACAGTCATTAGATTAAATAAGGTGTTTCTAGAGAGAACTTCAGCACATAAAATATCCTGCAGAAATTTTAACACGTGTGGCATGACCTACAGCACTGAGAAGAACATAAAAGAGATATACAAGAGATGAAAGTTTCTCATAGCTGGAGAAGAGAAGTATGTATGGTTATGTCATAGAATGTATCGCTAGTGTTGTATTCAAATAGAATTACAGACAGACCAAAGGTGACCAGCACTGTAAGATTAAAGTGGAAACCAAAGATAAAAAATAAGGGAAAAAAAAGTTTTCGAAATTACTATATGATCACTACAGGCCAAAAGATTTTAGTAAAGTAGAAGAAAATTTCAAACAAGCAGGATCAGAGATCAATTATTTTTCCCCAAATATGTTCACCAACAGGTAGTGGCCTACATAGCACCAGTTTTTGCTATAATAATTCAATCACCCAATCTAATAATCTTGAAGTCTTCAACGAAATTTTTTTCTTAGAAATATTCCAAATGGCATATAGGACCAAAAGGATAACAGGAAAAAACACACAGGGGAGTGCCAGATAAAAGCTTTTGGGAGTAAAGTGCATCAGGCGTGGTCTAATTCTTTACTGCATCAGTTATGCAGGTTGTGGAAGTAGTAGATGCTTTTCTCTTATGCACATTAACGTGATACAAATGTAACAGTCAAAGATTTTTATTTAAAAGAAAAAGAAAATAAACTTTGGCTAAATACATTCACTTTTCTCAAGGTTTGAGGAGATGTCAGGGATTTACATACTGTCCAGAACTGATATTCTGCCTCATGAGGCAGCTGTTTATTGTAATTTTTACCTAACTTTCCTGGTCGTCCCATCTGCTTAGTAACTACTATCTGAAGTTATTTTGAACGGGTGTTTAATTTACATATTGAATGTTTTGTCAAAGGTTGTATTCACACGTGAATAGTCATAATGTATATTCGTTATATGGATCACAAACCTCAGGGACAAATTGGCATCTTTTAAGCTAAAAGATAAGTACCTAAAATTTTCCCCGACCTGGAGGGAGGTGCAGCCAATTCGAGGCCAACTATTCATAAGTGGCATCCCTTCAAGGCCACAATTTTACCAGTTTCCACACTTTCATGATAAGATCAGCCGAAGCTGTCATCAACAATAACGAGATGATGATCAGGACTCCATAGAGTGCAGATGCAAGTCCAACGGAAGTACCTAGAGCACTATTGCTAACCAACAGCTTAACCACAGCAAGTTATAATAATCCACCATAAAACTCAGTTCTATCAACCCACTGAATATTGGAAAATCCTGAACAAGAATGCCAACACAATGCCTAACCATAAAGAAAAAGCAGGATAAACTATCAAGCATGGTTGACTGCCATTCAGCTCGAGCTCTTTTTTTTTTTTTATAAGTAAGATATGTATTATTAATAAGAAAGGCGATAACAGTACAAAGATTGTACTGATATCACTCAGTACATACAAACAAACAAGAGCTCTTTTATTTTATAAAAAGAGAACATGCAGTCCAGCGCAGAAGTAGATGTTGCAAGCATATATATCTTTCTACTTTCAGAAAAAAGGTTCTAAAAAGTACCAAAAGTAACTTCAAAATACTGATTGACATTCTAAGTACCGCTTAGGCACATATGACATACAAATCCTGAGTACATCTTCAGTTGTCAGAGTGAGAGAACATCTGTCATGGAAAAGGAGAACAATTCCAATATCATCAGACTATCCCATCTTAGTGGGTATTCAACGAAAGCTACATAGGGAATCAGCATTTCAGACTTGTAGTGATTCTCAATGCTGCAGAAGCCTGAACTTCATATTTCCATGTGCAGAGACTACATCTTAAAAGAAGTGTAACCTCTATTTGCACTGAATCATAGCGACCTGTTAAAACCTTTTAAACTTTCATCAATTTATGAGCAAAGTCGCCAGCAGTACTTTTAACTTCTGGTCAGATGTTAAGATTTGCTTACATACTCGTGCTATAGTATGTCTCGTTATAAAATAAATCGGTATATGGTGGGCCACAAATTGGGAGTATAACCATTTAAAACCTTTTAAATTTTCGCCAATTAAATGAGCAAAGTTGCTAGCAGTACTTCTAACTTATGGTAAGATGTTAAGATTCGCTTTCATATTTATGCTATAGTGTGTCTTGTTATAAAAGAAATCATTAAATGGTGGGCCACGAATTGGGAGTATTCATACGTCCTATGATTTTCCTTTACCAAACAGGAAGATCCTCCACGAGACCATCCACATAAAACAAGAAATATCCCCCACAGCTCGAGATTCAGAACGTATAACATCTTATATCTCTAATACACAACATCCAGTTTTACTCTAACTGATATTTCAAAACTCTGCTAAGAGTCTTTATCCTCCAATAGGAAAACCCAAAGCTATCTATAAGCCCGAAAATACATGTATTCTGTCTCATGCAAAAGTTGAGACGAGAAAATGAAATAAAGGAAACAAAGACACTGAAAAAGCATCTACAGCTATGCGGGATTAAGAAACAAAGTAATCACCTTAGCATCAGCCACTGGTGATGCTGAAAATGCAGTTTGGGATTTTTTAATATCCACATCAGAGGAACATTCAGAACACACAAAGCGGTCCAACTTTTTAGCTTCCTCGATGGTCATGCCCACACAAGCAGGATGATACCTACAAGGAAGTAGTAAGCATTACAATAAGCTTTTGAGCAAGTGATTGGAAATCCAAACACAGTGTATTGAAATCCAAGGCATGCCCAAAGCAGCATAATAATGCAACAAAAACATCAATAGGCATGGGTTTTCCATCTCTCTACAGTACAAGGATTTCCCAAACATGAACACAAGCAAATTAAGGCCCCATAGAATGCAACTTACACTAGTAAACCTAAATCATAACAAGAGCTTGTAAAACTCCAGAATTATGACAAAAGCCTAAATAATACCAAGGTGTATAGGCCTATCTAACAAACTGAATATCTAGATAGTAACACTTCTATTAGTATTATGCACTCCTTGCACAAGGACAACTTTGTCTTAGTATTCTTTCTTCTGTAGTTTCCTTTTTATGATGAACCGAATTGTGAATCTCTTCTCCCATCCACATGCTGGTCATTTCTATCCCAAATTAAAGTTCCATCCTCCCTATTCTCATGGACCCTAAAGCTCTTTTCTTTCCAACAATCTCTATTGTACATAGTTCTGAAATAAGAGAGACGTATATAAAGGAACTTGAAAAAATGAAAACCCTCTAAAAACACATTAAAAATAAGAACCCAGTTCAATGTACCAGTCCTTGCACCCCTCACACTGCACCATGAGGTCGTCCGGGTTGTAAGGCATCTCACATTTGCAGTACCTTCAGGACAAAAGGCAATAACAATCCAAACCATCAATGTACTTGTCCAAAGCAACACATTTCCATCAAGCCAGAAACCCCAAAAGAACCAAAAACTCACACAGCCACTCGGTCTGGGGTGAACCCCCCAGTAGCAGCCTTGTACTCAAATCTGCAATAGTAATCCTCAGCCCCAACATTCTCAAGCTTGGTGTAGTTCTTGAAAGAGTGAACCGTGCACTTCCCTTCGATAGTGTGAGCGCTCTGCACGTCGTAGTGGTCGGACAAGAACAGCTCCTTAGCTCCGTGGAACTGTCTCCGCCCTCCGATCGACTCCTCGGGCCGATAGTACCACCTCACCCTCACCTTCACGTTGTTCCGACCATCCACCTCGATCTTCTCTATCCGTGCTACATATGGGGCCTTTCCCGTGTCCGATGGTCGCATCAGCACACAATCCCCAGCTGCCAAAACCAACCAAAATTTGAAATTTTTAAAACCCGAACAACAACAAAATAGAACATTTCTGAGAGGTGGGTTCTTTAGGTTAAATACCTCTGACAACCTTGTTGGTGCCTCTGATGGTGTAGGAGTCTATGTCTTTTTTGCCAGGTCTAGTTTTGGCCATTGAGTAGGGTTTGTGTGCGAGAAGAAGGAAAAGAACGGAGGTTGAAAATGCACGGACTGTGAAAAGAAAAAAGAAAAATACGTGGCCAAAATATGAGTTTGTTTTTCTTTCAGACCCTGAAATATTGGGGAGCAGAGAAGATGAGAGAAACCGCAGGGTCCTCTTCAATCTTCATGGAAGAGGAGGACTGACTGAGAGTGACGCTTGACCTGAGAGGTACATTCGCTTTATTCTATTGGGGTTGTCGTCGTTTTGCCTTCAGGTTCTAACCAAAGCCGCTTACAGTGTAACGTTGTCTTAATTGATTGTTTTTTAAGCGCCTATTTCCGCCGTAAGCTTTGCCTTCCCAAGTTCTTTCACTTCTACCCAGTACCCCCCAAAGCCGTTTACGGTTTAACCTCACCTTTTTTCAAAAATCAACTTGTTGAGGCGATCCTTTTCGCTGTAACAATAGAATGTTGTTTTACGTTGAAACCGGGAAATCAATCAATCATGAATTCAAATTCCCCATGAACAGGGAAAGAAAAAAAATTCCCCATGAACAGCTTCCAATTCATCCCGAATTTATATTTTATGATTGAATGTCCAGGATTGGTTGTTTAATAGAAAGAGATAAAAAATATCTAATAAACATGATCACGATAGAGCATAGAAATTACTAATCTTCAAAGACGTATTAACCATTTGTAAAAAAAAAACAACAAAATTTAATAAAAGGACAATTTTCATGTCATGCCTCCACACTTTTTCATAATGGGTGTTCCCGCGAGATCTTGAATACCTTTTATTTATTTATGAATCGTACTGCATTGTTGCAATAACACGTGTTGCACAAGATGAGGCTAGGGTGACATTGTCACTTGTCAAGGCGACCATAATTCCAATAGATCTCCATGTAGAGTTAGAACATAACACATGACAAGTGGCGTAGGTGGGACATTTGATTTATCTCGAGTGACATAAGAGTTTGCGGCCATTCAAAGAGGAAAATGGACACAAGCACTCAGCCTGTACTTGATTGTCCCGTGGACTTGTCTAAAAGATGGTGTCACCATCCAAGAAACCCAATCATATTCAAATTGCACCATTTGACTACTTTCCCGTTCCTACTTGGACTTGGGAATTTCGAGTCATAGGTATATTGCCCAGGGCAGCTATGAAAACACAATGTATTTCAGACCGTTGTAGATCACCGTGGCGCCAAACAGGAAAGTTGAAATCATAACAAAGCTGTCTGGCACTCACCCAGTAACACTTGGATCTTTAGCAAGAAGATGGACAAAGATTTGACTCACTAACAGAAAAGATGAACATGCTGCTCTAATGCAGTATCACAAATAAGCTGCTGTTCTTCCAACCTTAAGGCTTTATCAGGCCATTGAAACCTGGATGGGCCACAAAACGACTTCGTTGTTGTTATTCCCACTAGTTGGTCATGTTTCAGATAGAAGGAAATATGAGAGTAAAAGAACTTCAATGTAACAAATTCTTTGTAATGCCAGTACCACATCAAAAGAAAATGTAGGAGAAAATGGCTATACTGCCTTTTTGAACCAATGTTCCCAATTCAACTGCAAAATTCCTAGCTGAAGATACAAGCTCAGTGCACAGAAAAAATCGACATATCCAGCCATGTATCTGCATATGTGTAACAGCCATGTATCTGCATATGCTTACACATGCAACGCATAATTATGTTTTGGGTTCCTTTTCTTCTTCAAAGGAGAGAATGATTCCTACCCTCAGCTGACACTGAAATGGAGCTTACAATGTGTATAGTGCTTTAGCGGTTTATTGGAGTGTGCATTCTCTCAACAATTTTGTTTACAGCATCACGGGACATCACCAACGTGTCATGAAGCAGGATGCTATAGACATTCAAACCCTGGAAAACATCCACAACAAGCATCAGCAGGAGAACGGAAACATACTTCAGAGTTATATCATTAAATATTATACCATGACTTGGAACCATGCTCATGGATTTTATCAACCATTATGATGAACAAACAATCACCACATCAAATATTCAGAGAGAGAGAGGTGGGGAGAAAAGAAAATCTTGAGACAGAAATATGAAGAATCAATTTTCATGGTACATGAACAAGTTTAGACTCTTACATTATGCAAAAAAAAATCAAAGAAAAATAGGTATGATGACTTTTATTATGTGTGCTTACTAACTTGACTCATGCACCCCATGGGGACTTTAAACTCCTGACCCCACCTGCCACCCCTCATTTTTTCCCATTTTTTTTGTCTTTTCCCTAGGGGGTTGATGGGGCATGATAAACTAACATCCTGAAAATTTGAAAATTTCATCATAGTGCTAGCCCCAGTATCACCATGTAATTAAATGAAGCACATCACTCCCAGGAACTACATTTCACTTGTGCCTACAAATTACTTAATACACCTCCAACTTATAAACAGCAAGAAACAAGGGTTAGAAGATCAAACTTACTATTGATGGCAGTACATTGACATAATGCAGATTTTGTGTGGCCAACTTCAGCTTTTCATCTATGGGGCCACCATTCACAAGCAGAAGTTTCTTCGTGTTCTCCATTTGCATGAAATAGTTCACCATATTCTTGGTCTTATGTGTAGGAACTTCCAAATCCTCAAAAACTAGAAGCTGTCATTTTACCGATGTTCTCTAGTTATGTTTTGTAAATCACGTAGGAATAAAAGATCTCATCACGCCAGTCATAAATAAACGCACGGAAATATGATTCAGGCACTATAATTAAAAGGGAGAATGTCCTGACGGAGGCACAGCAAATAAACTATGGGTGACGTTCAAGAATAATATTATGCTAAATTGGCGAAACAAACTTTATGTAACTAGCAAATATAGTCACTAAAAGGCTTCTTGGTATTCCATTTCACAACAATGAGGATGATGATGATAATAGCTCAGAAGACCTCCCAAAAAAAAACAATAAAAGAATATAGGGATAACCCGTCCTTGGATACCTATATATGGGCTACACTATGATCAAAGCAAATCCCATAGGCCATAGCCCTAACTCTTAACCAGAGACATATCCAACAGTTCTTGCAGGCATTTCATCCTCATCCAAGCTCTGACATGCTAAAACTCAACAGGAGAGTAAAGCTTGAAATTTTGCAATACTACTCAAGGAATCATAACTATTAGGTCATAAGCATAGAAGCACACAACTAAATTAGGCAAAAGAGACAAAGACGAGTGAGAATAGTCCATCCCTTCTTGAACGTCCAAAAAGAATTACCATGTTTTGATATTCCCAACAACTCCGATCAGTGTAAGGCAGAAACAAAAAATCTTCTTTTTTTCTTTTTTAGTTTCGAGGAAAGGGGAAGAGATAGAGACTTGCCTTTCCTTCGGCTGCACGAGCTGTCAAAGCAATTTTCAACCCAAGACGACGAACCTTCTTATTCAGCTTGAAAGCATGACTTCGTGGCTTAGGGCCATGCATAATCGCACCGCCCCTAAACTGTTACACAGCCATTAAATTCATCAAGGTTCAATGGAAAGAGTCCTAATGTCAGAGTAACATTGAAAACCTTGTCGTTGACAAGCATAGTAATTACCTGGGGCCCACGTAATGTTCCATGCCTTGCCCGACCAGTACCTTTCTGTGGCCATGGCTTTCTCCCAGTGCCACTGACCTCACTAATGGTTTTTGTTGAATGTGTCCCCTGCAGACCACTCAATCAGCTATAGGTCTTACCTATATCCATATGGAATACAACCCCACGACTCACAAGAGAGGATAAATAGTGTTTTTTCTTCCCTTTGTGGCTAACTTCTGGACTGACTATTTACAAATTAAGGTTGAGAAAGCTTGCACTGGCCTAACAATTCTATGCAAAAGAATAAGAAGAATGCAAATTAGAACAAATTGATCACTAAATTTCCAGTCATAAAAAGACCAAAAAGCTTGATAATTGATATCATAAGATGCATATTCAGAACAGATTTGTCCTCCTCCCTCACCCCAATCATAGCAAAACTAGAGGAAGAATTGCCTCTTAAAAAGGAGAATAAAAATTGGAATTCATGAATTGCAACAGTTCAGGACAGAATGCAGCCACGCTATGCCTCAGTGATACACATACGGTCATTAACCACACTTTTGCTTTCCAATTCACTGATAATTATACATTACTGCCATTATAACCACATGCCATCAAAAACTCCAAAAATACAGATCAATTACTACCTGTTGTCTCTTTGCAAGCTGCCACCGCACAACACGATGGACAATATCTTTCCTAATAGGTACATCAAACACATCACCAGCCAAAACCATGAAGCCTTTGTCTTCACTGTGAAAATCTGATACAGGGATTACCAAGTCCTGACAAAGTCCTACACCATGAAACAGTGCTTCGTTAAAACTTTTTCATAGACAAATATAATTTGAAAACAGCAAGTAGTGGTTAATTACTTGTGCAAATTGATCCATAACCACAAGATAAATACAGCATAATATATAAGTGATAACAAGGAAGTCAAAATCTTGAATGAACAACAACTAAATAGATATGCAAATACGCTAACCACCAAAAAAATTAAAGTCAATCTATAAATGTCAAGTGTCCACAAACTCCGGTACCTCAAACTTCATGATGATGTTTTAGTTCTCCCCATACCTATAGTACGCTCTGCGGATACCACAGGCGTTTTGGACAATAAGTCAGATGGAAATGCCCCTTCACCGGATTCAGGGTTCAGAATGGAAGTTGAAAGCCATCTATTGGCAAGAATAGATGACCCACCCTACAATAATCCACGTAATGTAGGCTTTTAGCTAAAACGGCAAAAATACCATAAGAAACCAAAACTAACAAATTGGCATGTTGAATATATGATTGTTGTGTACATTCTAGCAGTATAGCTTGTGACACCCAGAGAAATCAAACTATCCAGTAAGGGTGGCAAAAGAAAATATATTCAGAATGTACCTTCAAAAGACCTGATGATCCAGAAGAAAACATGTTATCCCCATGAAGATGGCCAAACAAATCTGTTTTAAAGGGGCGGAAAAGTGGATAAGAAAGAAGACAACAAAGACACGAAGTCCCAAAGTTTGCAATCTAAGAAAATAAGAACCTATAACGATACAAGAAAGTAATACACATTTTTCCTTACCATGACAAGCATGAAATGATCGAAATGTGACAATCGGAGAATCAAACCGACCAAATACATTTAAGGGCCCATAAAAGGAACAGAAGAGCTTTCTGGACAACGTTACCGCCATATACTCCAACAAGCTAGTAAAGACCCCCGAAAGTTATTCCAGCTAAACCAAAACAAAGGCTACCTGTTCATCTACAATAGCAAAGATTAGTTTTCCTCATATTCAGCTATAAAACACATATTCTCAAACCCTGAAAGAGAACTTCATAGAAATAACGACGAACCCATACCGATAAGCAAAAGTCTTTGATGCAAAATACCTACTTTTAATTTAATGTGCATTCAGGCAAGGCTCAAGTTACATAATCAATCAGGGAATGGAATGGTTTAATTCTTTTGGTAGTATTTTTTGTTTTGATAAGTAAGTTAGAATATTAAACGCATTCGTAACTCTGTTAAGGTTTACTGCAGTGGCGGAACCCAGAATGAATATGAAGGGGGGCCAATTCACACTGACCACTCAAACTGAGTCGCTTCTTGTAGTAAACTAGCATGTTGAATATGCTTAGACAAGGATGTAAATATGCTGTTCTTCAAACTTCAATACAGGATTTAGATAAGTCCGCGTGTAACTCTACAACTAAGTTTCAAAAGGGAAGACAGAAAACTTCATAGATGACACAATGGAAAAATATTACTCCTCTTTTGTGTTATTAATAAATCATAACATGTACAACATCACTAAGCTCCTGTCAATTTCTCACAGAAAACAAATTAGAAAAACTACTCCCGTCAATTACTTAAAAAAAAAGCTCCTGTCAACTGAATTCCCTCTAACACTGCTTTCAAATAAATAATCCAGTTCTAAAATAATCTACAAAATAAATTTTCACATGATATTCCTTTTTTTGGCAGCATTTCTATTCCCTTTTGTTCACTTGTTTCCATAGATCGCTTATTTGAAGGAATCGTTGAGGAAAATGTTTCGAAATAGGCAGAACAATGCGTAGTGATTTATGAGTCTATGACCTAAACTCTAATCGACTAAATTCGAATAGGCATAACAATGAAGTATACCTGGCGCCTGGCGCCTGAGAGAGAGAGAGCCGGAGAGATAGAAAGACTCGTCTGAGACAGTGAGACTTGAGAGAAAGATCCCGAGAGAGGAAGAGAGAGCCGGCGGTGGAGGTCTGGAGAGTGAGAAACGCGAATTAAAACAGGCGAAACGCCGTTTCACCCTGTTTTTTTTTTACTAATTTGTTTTTTAAAAAATAAGGGGCTGGGCGAATGGGCTTGGGACGGGTGGCTGGGCAGTGGGTAGGGCTTGAGCTGGGCTGGCCTGGTTAAAGGGGACAGATTAGTTTTCAAAGAATGAAAATGGCATTTTATTTCTTTGGTTTATATCACGTCAGTTGTCAGAAAATAAAAGTGCATAAAATACAACTACTAAAATGTCAATTTTCCAAAAAAAAATATAATAAAATAAAAATCAAACGTGTTACATGCCAACCCCTTACATCCGTCACTAGGTTTAGCGTTAACAAGCAGTACGCATAGATAAAATCTCTATCATTGACCACTTGAATTGATTTCGTGATGTTCGACAGATATATCCGTACAAACTCGTCCCGTCATGCTCACCGGAGTGTCTTGGGTGCAAGGACGCCAGTGAGAAAGAGTCAAAGACAAGACAGAGACAGAGACAGAGAGGGAGCAAGAAAGAAAAGACTAGTAAATGCGCGGAAATTAAAAGCCCAGATCGCCGTTTGAGGGCGAAGAGGGGTAGTTGGGTTCTTAGTTCGCCAACACATACTATTTGAGAGAGGGCTTTTCAATAAGGCAGGAAAGCCCAAGCTAACTATCCATGTATCATTTTTTTTTTCCTTTTTGGGCGGTGACATTCTGTGTATTCAGGGTGGACAAAAATTCATCGGAATTTCCGATTCCACCTCCGATTCTGACACACCGGAACCAAAAGTCATTTTAGGTAATTTTAGGTTTTGAATTTTCTTAAAAAATTAGTTCTCAATAACATATAGAATTTGATTAAATAATTATTTTAGAATCTAAATTTTGGATGAATATTTTACATTTATTTTTAATTTATGATGAATAATTAAAAAATACCAAAATTTCCAATTTAGGTTTTTTTAAATATATATATATAGGGCCCAAAATAAAATATAAAATATGGAATTAGAACGTTTATTTTAGAATTTATATTTTAGATGAATGTTTACCTTTATTGTTAATTTATGATGAATAACAACAAAATATTCCAAAAATTTGGTCTGAAAAATATTTTTGGCTCATTCAGGCCCCTAAAAGAATGCCCTAAAAAGTCCACATGCCGAACCAAAATTTTCGGAATCTCGGAATTTTCGATTCTTATTCCAGAAATTTCGGATTCGTTCCGGTTCCATTATGGTAAAATACCGAAATGGAATCGGAACAAAAAAAATTGCATTCCAATTAAGTATCTAAACGGACAATCCGATTCCATCAGTTCATATACCAACTCTTACTTTGCATGGCAGCATGTAGACTTGAGAAGTGAACTTATTGTTAGAAATAGGGTTGTTCAATGCTACCGGAATTTTCCGGTGGCACCGACACCAGGTTGTCGGTACCCGGCTTCACCAGTGCAGGTGCCGGATTGAGGTTTTGTTAAAAACCCGGTGCTGTTCCCGGTTCCCGGGTACCGGACACCGGGTTTTGATTATTTTTTTTTTTTAAAAAAAAAGCCCAAAACAAATCGTTTGAATAAGTTCTTTGCTAAGTTTGCCCTAAGTCCAGACGCCTCACGTTTAGACAGTCCCCATCCCCACAGTCGCCCGAAATTCTCCCCTCTTCCTGCGCGAGTCCGTGACCGTGAGCCATCCCCAGCGGCCTCTCTCGCCCCTCTCGCCTGACGCCTTGCCATGAGTTTTGCCCCTCTCGCCTGACGCCTTGTCGCGCCTCTCATCGCCGACCACAGGTGAGAAGTCCCTCTGCCGCATCTCTCTAAATTACCAACTGCCAAGGGAGATTTTAGGTTAATTAAAAATAGATTTGTTATTTTTTTCATTTGTTCTACTTCTATTGAAAATATTAGGCCATATATCATTGTTGATTGGTGATTGCTGAATATTTTCCCCTATTATGTTTCGTTTTTAGGGTTTGTAATTTAATAAATTTGTTGTTAATTGAATTATATATATATGATTAGATATATAAGAATAAGGTTGTTGTTAATTGATTTTTAGATATAAGATTATATATATATAAATAAGGTTGTTGTTAATTGATTTGCTTGTTAATTGATTTATATATATATATGATTAGATATATAAGAATAAAGTTGTTGTTAATTGATTTTTATATATATGATTATATATATAAGAATAAGGTTGTTGTTAATTGATTTGCTTGTTAATTGATTTATATATATATAATTAGATATATAAGAATAAGGTTGTTGTCAATTGATTTGCTTGTTAATTGATTTATATATATATGATTATATATATAAAAATAAGGTTGTTGTATATGATTTCATATGCTTGTTAATTACTTGACTGTTGTTTTATTTTGCTATTTGTATGTTTGTACGTTTTGTTGTTTATTATTTATTTGTACTTTGATTGTTAATTTTAGGTGCTTTTTATTTGCAGATGGATACTCTACCACAATCACAGTCAAGTAGTAGTGCTACTGCTATGTCGGCCTCAGTATCGTGTTCGGCTATTGGATCTGGGTCCACTCCGGATTCTGAGATAGTGGGATCCACTCGTGATGAAAGTGAACGACCACCACGCCATGAACCCAAAAAAAGGAAAAACTCGAACCCTTTTGATGAACGGCTGCATTACACCAAGGTACCCAACTCTGATCCACCTAAAGCAAAATGTAATTAATGTAAAAAGGATTTTATGGCTCATCACAAGAATGAGACATCATGGTTATGGCAACATCACAACATTTGTCTATATTTCAAGAGAAAGAGGGGGGGCCAGTTAGATGTTAGACAAATATTTTTGACTCATGATGTTGAGAAGTCAACGGAGTCTGATGTTGGAACGATGGGAGTGACACGTAAGTTTTGTGAGAAAACTATTAAAGATCTGATTGTTAGGATGATAATTATCGATGAGATGCCTTTTATTGTAGTTCATAAACATGAATTTAGGAATTTAATTCATTATCTGGAGCCTAGATTTAAAATGTCATCTAGAATAACAATTATGAGGCTTTGCATGAAACTTTATTTAAAGGAGAAGGAGAAGTTGAAGCATCTGATTCGAACGAATGGGTATAGAGTGTCTTTTACCACAAATACTTGGACATCGATTCAAAATTTTAATTATATGTGTGTGACTGGACACTTTATCGATGCTAATTGGACTTTGCAGAAGAGAATTTTATCTTTTAGTAGGGTGCAAGATCATAAGGGGGTTAGTATTGCTATGGAAATAGAAGATTGTATGAATGACTGGGGGATACAAAAGATTCTTACAATAACAGTTGACAATGTCTCATCTAATGACACTGCCATTGATTTCGGGTTTGCTCATATACCCGAACCCGAACCCGAAATTTTGTTTTTATTTACATGTAAACCCGAACCCGAACCCGCCTAAACCCGACCCGATCGGGTCGGAAACGGGTCGGGCCGGTTCGGGTTGTCGGGTCTCGGGTTTTTTGCCCACCCCTAGGTTAGACAAGTTTAAAGAATGTGTGTAGATTAAAGAGATTACATGTACTCAATTTTTGACTCTTGATGTTACCACTCGTTGGAACTCAACTTATTTGATGTTGGATGTGACTTTGAAGTATCGAGAGGTATTTGAGTTGATGTTGGATGTGACTTTGAAGTATCGAGAGGTATTTGAGTTAATGTTGGATGAGGATGGACATTTTATATTGTATTTGGGCGAAGAGGGGCATGGGAGGAGAGGATTAGGCCCCCCACACTTGAGGATTGGGAGCACATCCTTCACTTTGTAAAATTCTTGAAGTTATTTTATGAAGTAACAGTAAGAATGTCGGGATCAAATGTGTCTACAGCTAATGTTTACTTGGAGGAGTTGGCTAAGATACATAGCCATTTGGACAAGTATGCTTCTAGTAATGATACTTTGCTTAAAGAGATGGCATCCCGCATGCAAATGAAGTATAACAAATATTGGGGGGATTTGACTTATGTGAATAGACTTTTATTTGTTGCTGCATTGCTTGATCCAAGAAACAAGATGGTTGTACTGAATTATTGGTTTAAGAAAGTAATGAGAGTAGCGGAAGGCGAAGTTATGGCATTGAATGTGAAGGGTACTTTGGAACGTTTGTTTATGGAATATAACAATGACAACCGTAGTGGTGTCGGGGAGGTGGGTGCCAATGATAATGTGACTATGGGGGATAATGAGGAATGAGATGAATTTGATCTTGTAAGGGCTGCTAGCCAAATTTCAGACCCCAAATCTGAGGTGGAGAGATATTTATCAGAGGCAGTTGAATCAAAGGCTCCTTTATTTAAAATTTTGCTTTGGTGGAACGTTAACTCTCATAAGTATCCTATCCTTGCCCGCGTAGCTCGGGACGTGTTGGCAATTCATATTACCACTGTACCTTCTGAGTCAGTATTTAGCACTGGAGGTTGGATATTGGATCCATTTCGGAGTTCATTGGCCCCAAAAACTGTCGAAGGTATCATTTGTGCTGAAAATTGGATGAGATGCGACCCTATTGTGGAGGAGGAGGACATGACTTCTGATATGACAGAAGATCCACAAACTTATACGATTGACTAAGGTAATTTTATTTCTGTTTTTGTTAGTTTATTAGTTTGAATAATATTTTTATTTTTATAAATTATAACTTGGTGTATTTAAATATATTGTGTAGAGTTATCCATCTTGGCGACGGAGATCTAGGAGTAAAGATTTGAAGGAGTTACCAGTCTTTATGATGTTCTTACAGTTACTTTTGTAAGTTTATTATTTTGAATTTTATTGGTTGAGACTTTAGATTCTCATCTTGTTGTAATGTTCTCTAAGTTTATTGATTTTGGATTTTATTAGTTTAGATTTTATTGATATGTGATTAATGGACAAACAAAAAAAAGAAAAAAAATACATTAGGCCAAGTGAGTAAAATGCTAAAAAAATGGTTCAATATGAATGTAGGATAACCGGAAACCGCCACCGCTAAACCGCCACCGCTAAGGGTCGGTTTTTTCCCTTAACGGTGTAGGTGTAGGTGGCAATTATTTAAAACCGGTCTACCCGGTGTAGGTGCCGGTTTTGGCAAAAACCGGTACCTACACCGGGGTTGAACAGCCCTAGTTAGAAAACTTCATAGGAGGTATGAATAAAGACAAATACGATACTTAAAATTCCTACATAAAATAAATGTTTGGATAAAAAAATAACTTTGTAAGAGGCATGAAATCGAAACAATATTAGGAAATTAAAAAAGCTCCTTCGGGAAAAAAATTGTTTGGATATAAAATTTTATTTTATTTACAAAACATGAGATTTGACACTTGCTAGGGCCTTCGAAGATATCCCGATCATAAGCCCCCACCATCATGCTCTCTCATTTTTATCCTTTACATGGCGGGTCTGGATGCTCTTGGTTGTAACTGACATTTTTGTGTTGGGTTAGTCCCACATCAGTTGTGGAACGGGTTAGTGGTCAGTTTATAAGTGTGGGGGGAAGTCTCACCTCTTAAGTTAGTTTTTGAGGTTGAAAGGCCCAAGACCACTCAACACTGGTATCGGAGCTCAGGTTTACCAACAAGTCTTAGACCCAACAGTCGATAGGAGAAACGAGTTGTCTCACCCAACCCAGGACCCGAAGTGTGAGGGGGATATTGTTAGGATTAGTCTCACATCGGCTATAGAAAGGATTGGTGGTCAGTTTATAAATGTGAGGGAAGACCTGGCCCCCTAAAATATGGTGTTGCGTGTATTATTTTGTTGGCTATTATTTGAATTATATTCTCTAATATTTCTTTTCACATATGAGCTAGACTACTCCTTAATTAGTAGGTTCAACACGTACTATATTTAGTTAAATTGAAGTGTAGTACGAAATTAAGTTTTGCTCTAATACTATCTGAATCTACCAACTATCTCAAAAACGTTAAGTGGTTAAGAAAAAGTAAATTTATAATGCATTGGATATGAATTTTAGTCAAACAGGCTAACAACATTGTTGTTTTGCTATGACATGAAAGGAAGATGCCCTAGGACATTATACCAAATCCAAACATTCCCTTCAAACTTAGTGTTGGAATTTTAGACATCCAATTTTACTACTTATTTGAGTGCCGAAATTTTGGCACTTAAAATAATTACAAACTAATATCTCATCATTAAATTTTTATTTCGATTATAATATTCATTCAAATATTCTTTTTCACTCATTCTCATAAGCTAACTATCTTTAATCAATTCTCATAAACTATCACTAACCAATTCTCATAAACTATCACTGAACTAACTATCTTTAACCAATTCTCATCTGCTTGGCCTGATGGCCACGGCTTTTGTCCTGGCAAGCCAACGTACGCTTCAAATTGAACATGCTAGAATGGTAGAGGAAAGCACACCCCAGATCCTGAGCCATAATACACGAGTCCTTCTCAGCCGCAAATATGCAATGTGAATCCAAATGTCCGTAACTTAAATCAAGCACGTTAGTATCCATAGATTCTAATAAATTTTGGCTTACATAACAGTTCAAGCCTAAGTACCTACAGGCATTTTAGCTTAGAAGTTTAAGCACTAGTACAAATATGCCGTATACAGTGTTTCGGTTTTAGCCACTCCCAAATGGCACAGCTCCAACTGACATTCGAGAGAGAACCAGTGGCTTTAACTCCAAGTCCAGGTTAAGTAGCCTCTACAAGATCATAACTTGCGCATAAGGTAACAAGGCAAATGCCTCGCATGATTTAGAGTGATGTCCAAAGATACGTTTTGAAGCCTTAACAACATTTAATTATACAATATTTGCATCAAATTAAGCAGAATTATCCATCTTCAGAGCAATGTGGGCGAGATATCCATCGGAAAGGGATTCCCCAAGACATTGTCCATGTAATAGTGGGGTTGGCTAGCATCCATTACGACAAACTGCATATCTTCTGAAGGCTTCCAATGCCGTTTTCTTTGATTAATGAACCAATTGTTTATTTGCTTCTGATCCAGGCCTGTGGATTCTGCAAGAGCCAGCTTCTGTGACTCCTGTTGACAAGTGTATACATGATTAAAGACGCATACAAAGCTGGCAGAAGAATATACTGATCTCTTAATAAAAGTATATATGCATAATAACAACATTGGGCAACAGAAGAGTTCCAGCAACTACCGATGGGTAAGGCCACTTGTAATGCCTGCTCCACCAGTCCAGCAACTGTTGCCTGGCTTCTTTTGGTAGTTTCCCTTTTTTCCTCTTCTTCATGAACTCCTGCTTCAAACTGCCTAAATATCCACTATACTTCCGCAAAAGTTGACCTTTTAGCTCACGGTCCTCTGCCTGCGGATCAATGAAGTTGTTGTTCAGATCGACCTCTTCTTCAGATGACCCACTCCTATCCACAGCCTCGCCACAAGCTGATAAGTGATAACAGCAACGACTAGTGAGCACCTCAACATGAAAATAGTTTCTCATATCAACATGAAAATAGTTTCTCATATCAAGTTAGAGCCACTTGTATTGTCATAAATTTCAGCAGTTCTATGATCTATATTAATTCTTATTGTTTAAACTAAAGTAAAAAGTTCAAGCATCCATGGATTCCTTGGAATAAAAGAACATATAAATTTGTTATGCATACTGCCTTCCAACTTCCACAAGTTGCCAAGAAATTCAAAAGAATCAAAGTTAGACAATACCGAATTTGCTCAACTCAATGGAAGTTCTCTAATTCCTCCGTAGACTGACTATTGGGATGTTTATAATGCAGTGTTCCTGCTGATAGTACTCGTTAGACCCACTGATGCCCTTTTCTAGAATCCCAACAAATTAGGAAAAACCTGATTATATCCGATCCTGCAGACCTACTTCACAGACATGTATAGGCATACTTAAAGGCTATTTCTCAATGCCCATCTTGCCTTCTTCATCACTTAGTGATTCGGTGATGCAGAATTATAGTCAAATTACAGAATTGCTACTTCTAGACGCTCAATGATCCGGTATATCTATCACTTTGCACATCACAAGTATTTATTTCGTGATAAATAAATATGGCCTTAATCAGAATTTATCAATGAAAAGATATAGGTACCACATAAAATGTGGTTAGAACTAGGATTTCATTTACATCCAAGTTGGAACACTTCAGCAAAGGAGAAATTATCTTCCTACGAACTTTTTGTCCCATGCACAGAGAAAAATGGCATTACCCAAGCTGATAACTTTTATGGATCAGAAAGTGAAGGGTACAAATTATCCAAGGAAAAATAGTGGTATTGACTGATATGCTTCAGAATCGTAATCATACAGAGCATCGAGTATAGAAAACTTGGAGGAAAAGGACCCCCAAGATCGTAATCTGCAACAACAGCCATTGCTTTAAAAGGAATTACGATGCCCATGGCCAGAGGCATGGAGAAGGTGTGAGCCAGAACCATGTATTGCACCTGAAGCATATGAACCGCTTCCAAGAAAATATCTCGAGGCTTTTTCCCACCCAGCAGAAGCATACTGATAAGTAAAAAGCCTAAACCCACGTACCATTAATACACATACGCACAAACATTCATATAAGGACTTATTCGGAGACAAAAATATGCAAGCACCATGCCTCAGACCAACCAGCACACATCATATAAGGACTTATACCCAATACCGTATGAACCTCAAAAAACAAAAACTCCAGAAATCAATAGCATACCATAGTAATCAATATATATATAGTTTGTTGTGGAATTGTAACCCAATACTGTGGCAACCTCACAAAACAAAAACTCCAGAAATGAATAAAATACTATGCTAAGAGAAATATACAGTTCATTATCAGACAAATATGTAAAGCATTATGTAACATTATATTCCTGGCAGGCTGACAAGTACGCTTCTCTACAGGAATGAACTAAGCAAGTATTGTTTAAAATACAGCATCCAACATGTAATTTATTGAATGTGAGTGCAGGGTAGCAGCTCATTCTACATCCCAAGAAAACCAGCACCAATCACTATTTTAATAGCATTGAAATAAGGACTCCATTCACTATTTTAATAACTCATCTATCAATCTAAAAACATTTAATATGATGATCATAGCAATTACATATGCACCTAACCACTTGTTTCACCAAATTACTGTTGTCAAAAGAACAAGCAAAAAACTTGCTTAATCCCGAGGAAAGTAATATCCATCAATATTGGGTACTGCTCTAAGTTTCAAAACTCATCCACTCACCAACTCCAAATGGCTTCTGGACTTCAACTTCATCTGAGTAACCTCCATACCACAAGCCTAGAAAAGATTAAAAAAACTCAATAGCACAAAGTTTTAACCTAGATGTATAGATTAAACATATTTCCTCGCACTTGAGCCCCATGGGATCTGGGTGGTGAGGTCAACTATAAAAACAAAGCTAACTAGTACATTTTTCGAACTTTCAAGTATCGGGTTATAAGAGTCTTAAAAGATCACGTTACACGCATTGGTTCTTAAAGTACTTAGTACTTAAGGGATTGGACTGGTCGCCGTTACAACTTTCCAGATATTTAGTAGTCAGTCTTGAAAAGGCTTTCCAACCAAACGGGCTCACAGACTCTTTACGCATGCCTCTACCTCGAAGTGTTTCTCGTGCCAGAGCATCCCATGGAGAAAACCTGGACAATCTATTGTTTCATCTTATAATTCTTACAAATGCTAACAGTATGTCAATGTCAATCAACAAAAAGCTGAAGAAGTATAGGAAACTACACAAGTACATCAAATGAACGAAAACCTAGGAGACAGTCAAACACGGAATATGTACCACTCCATCTATACGCACACGGAAATAACATGGTTAAGGATACCTCAGCCAGTCTTCCAACCCAACATGCAAAAGATAAGGGAACAATTAAATGAGAAAAGAAAAAAGCAGGAGGAAGAAGTTCAAAAGGGGAAAATCAAAGAACCCACTCTGAGTAACCTCCATGTTCCTGGAGACAAATACATGCATGGCAAGTCATTAACAGAAGGCCAATCCATAAATGCCTACCTAAATGGATATCAAGAAATTATCTACTAAGGCAAGCTATATATGGTGAGGAAGAGAGATCAAGGCAGTCACCAGAGTCTGACGAAGAAACTGAGAGGGCTTTAAACTGGCATTCGATTCTTTGGAGAAAAAGCATGGCTTCCTTAAAGGGTTTCGAAAGCTCTTGCTCATACTTGGTCAGCATCTCACAGTAGGCTTCCATGAACTGATCCAACGCCGGATCTTCACCGACGCAACCCATGCTTGTGGGACCCATTGTCGTCGCTGATGCACATGCTTCTTCTAGTCTTGCCACCACTTCCGGCGGCGCCCCGACCTGTTTAGTTCAAAACCTCTTATAAGAAAATATGATGGCGAGTCAAGAGTAAAAGGACAAACACTAAAGATTACTGTCTCTATCATTTCGTTGAAAGGGTTTTGACTCCGCTTTTTCTTTTTCCTGGGTAGTCTACAACTGAGAGTGAAAAAGGAAAGAACTACAAGGTTATGTGCGAACTGCGAGAAGATAATAATTTCCAGATCCAAATTAGTCAAAGAAGCAAGTAAAAAACGATTATCAACCATTTCCGGGTACTGAGTTTCATGAAGTGGTCCATTTTCCGCATAGAAGAGAGAAAGAGGGCCCGAAAAAGCAGAGGGAGAGTTCTCATTTTTGGCCAACGTATGGTGTTGGAAATTTGTGTCAAAATTGGAGTCCCTTTTACCTTTTGACAATTGATATAGGCGGCCAAGAGCCGCTGGTAGTGAGGGTGAGCCATGATCTTCGCCTTCACAGCGGAACTGCTGCTCTCGTTGTTGGCGCTGTTGTTCTCCATGAAATAATAGCCGGTGTTGCTATTATTGTTGTGGTCTTGAAGAATAAAAGAGGCGCTGTTGCAAGTATTGCGGTTTTGAATCTGGTCGTGATTGTTGGTGGGAGGTAAAGGGGGGAGTAGACTATTGCTGTCTGCATTAGGATGATGATGACTATGCTGAGAAGTCATTAGAGGCATCATCGGCGTCATTGGACATAAGCCATAACTGTTTTCTCCAAAAGCCATCATACATGAAGCGCCATTAGAACCACTCTCCATTGTTTATCTCTTTCTCACTCACACTGTCTTATCGTAACCTAGTTCACTTGGCTTTGCTATATGAAACACAGTCCCTGTTTTCTCTTCTCTGTATCTCTCACCGTCTCTCTTCTATCTCTTTCCCCAACGCAATCTTTTAGCTATAAAGAAGGTTGTCTCTCTAGGTTCTCCCGGGGTTTATGCTACAGCTCCCAGGCTTTTTAGAGAAAATCCGAAGTAGTGATAGTTGTAGTGGTTTTCTCTCTTGGTCTGGTCTGGCAAAAGCCTGCTCAGATTGCCTTTGGAAAATGGGTGTTCATCTTTCTGCTCGACAACAGCATTAACTCTCACTGTCTAACACAACAAAACACACCTCTATGTAGCTTCCATGAGTGGAGTGTGAGAGGGCTTCGGGAGCACAGAGCGCACGCGGGGGTAGGCAGAGAGAGAACTTAGGCTGCGTTTGCGTCCTAAAATTTTACCCTCTCTAAAATTTTAATGCAATAAAAAATTATAATATAATCTCTCTACCTCATCAAATCACTACTATTTACTACAAAAATATAAAAAATTACATCTCTCTTCACTTTTTCACTAAATCAAATACCTAAAATTTTAATAACACTAAAATTTTACAACACAAACACACTCTTAGAGAAGAAAGGAGGGCCTTCTTGTCTTTTGTATATTTTTAACTTGCATATAATAAAATATTATAATATAATCTCTCTGTCTCTTCAAATTATAATTTTTTATAATAAAAATATAAAAAATTATATTTCTTCACTTTTTCACAAAAATTAATAAACAAAATTTTAACGAACCCAAAAATTTTTCACCCAAAAATTTTTCAAACACCCTCGAGTCACAGGTGCATCCCCTCTTTTCTTGCACTGCCACTGATGCACTGCCATTACTGGCAAAAGAATGAGAGAGAGACTGAGAGAGCAAATATTTCGTAACATTGAAAGAGGAACGATCAAATCGAGGAAGAGCCAAGAGGACAACTATAGTAATAGACAGATGAATAAAGGATTTGAGGGCACGGAATCATCTCTCCCTATACTGTGCCCTTTTTTTCACTAAATTATACGTGCCCTTAATTTCCTGTAACTACTGGGGTTCCATAGCCATCTGTCCACTCATTATATTCGCACTTCGGCTGTCCTCTTCTTCCTTCCTGCCCCAATTCCATCTCTCTCTCGGTCACGCCACTTACCCCATATTATAAAGGGCATTTTGAAAATTTTTGATTTTAAAGTTGGTAAAATATTATAAAATTAAGATATTTTATATGTATCGATAAAAAAGATAAAAAATAAAATTTTTAATAAATATTATAATAATAAAAAATTATATGATAACTTTTTTAATATTAATTCTAAATAATTGACCAATTAGGCTCAAACATTCCTTATAATTCTGTCAGAAAAATAAGGAAGTAATGCTGCCAAGGTAGGATAACACTCAGCAGCACGACGTCGTTGTACTATTTCCTTGACAGTCTAATAAAACTACCTTTGCCTCTTGTTCGATTATAGTTTACTTACCTGAAAAGAAAAACGGTTCCGTAAAATCTATTCCCTTGAGTCCTTGACTGTAATAAAGATATCTCCTCTCTCGAAGTTTTTTTTTTTGTTTCGGCTGTGATGGTATCTAATCCGTAGTTATCTGCATAGAAAAAAAGTAGGGTTTGCAGCTAAAGAAAAGCTGGTAAAGTTGGTGGGACAGTCCGAATGTCTCTTCCTCTTTCTCTCTCTTTCTAGTCTCTAGTCTCTACTTCCGTAGGTTACTCTCTCATTAAAGTCGTAGTAGCTCTACGAGCATACAGCTTCAATCCTGTGAAAAGTCGTGGGAAACAGCTCCAGTCAACAGTGATCAACATATTGTCCCTTCTCCTCCGTTGTCCTTCCTACGCCCTCTTGACCTAAATGTTCTACATTTAGCAAATTTATAGTTTGAAGTATCTTTTAACTAGTTATTTACAGTCCTACGACCTCTTCTTGAACAGCTGCATTTAATTTAATTCAAGTTTTTTATCCATCCAAGTAGGTACTGGAATTTTCAAAGTGAAAAATATATATGTAGAACATGTCATTCATTACACAGATCATGTGCTTTAGTTTGCAAAGCGAAACATGTCCGAGCGCTTATGGCATACATGGTCAATAGCAAAGGGAACTTGGAAATAAGTAGTGAACCACCCGTATATGAGGAAGAAATTGACAGTCATAAGGTAGTTTTATTCTTTATTCTTTTAGGAGAAAACAAGGGATTGGAACTATAGCTGAAGATTAACTAAATTCAGCAATATTGACGAAATGAGCAGCATTCTTGATTATACAACAACGACAAATTAACAAAAATTCGAAAATCTGCTATGACACCTATTCTATATCAAATCAAATCAAACAAGTATGATAATCAATTTATATTCTCATACCACTTGTAAACCTTCATCTTAACTAAATGTATTCAATACTCATCTCAACTCAAGTAAACCTTCATCTTAATTAAATTGGGTAGGCGAATCCACTTAAGCTAACTGAGGTCAACCAAATGTATTCTCTTCTTGCATTATATCCTATTTAAATCATTTCCTCTTTAGCGTCCCTATTCTCATACCACTTGTAACTTATAACACTCAGAATCAACAATAAAAGCATTCAATACAGATACAAATAGACCATCCAATAAAACCATACACATGTGAAGCGGATTGTAAGCTACAATAAGAAAGGAAGTGAGATTCCTAATATCAGCCATACAATAATTATGGGTTAGACACAAATCATAAACACCAGACCAGACCTCATCGAGCTACAAAACTTAACAAATAATCCTACTAAGAGAATGATTAAGCAAATAAAATAAATCAATGAGGACAACCAAAAGCAAGGGTCCAGAAGACAATCGTTTGAATCTGAGAAGGATGTAACAAACATTTTTTTACTCCAGAGAGAAATGCATCAAACCTGAATCGGAGAAATCGCTTCCAGAAGACAATCGTTTTGTTTGGAGGGCGATTTATGCGCATACTTAATATTGAAGAAATGAATTTTGGGTTGAGAGAGAGAGAGAGACGTGCTTTGTTTTGAATCGGGGGGAGAGAGAGGGAGAGAGAGAGAGGTGTTTTCATTTGAAATCGCTTCCAGAACATTTCGGATAGCAAGCCGGTCTGTTTGCTGGGTGCAACCGGTGAGTTTTTTCCAAATAAAAAAAGCCTCCACGTCGGATGGGAGGGACGCGAGGCGAACGCCAGAAGACAAAGTAGCATTTCTCTTTGGTCTTAGGTTATGTTTGTGTTGTAAAATTTTTGGTATTGAGTTTAGTGAAAAAGTAAAGTGAGATAAGTTTTTTTTTATATGGGAGAGAGATATTATATTGTAATATTTTATTGTGGGTTGGTGAAATATTTTGTAAAAATTTTGATGGCAAACACACTCTTAGTGATGATATTGGGTTTAGTGAAAAAGTGAAGAGATAGGTAATTTTTTATATATTTTGTAGTGAAAAGTTATGATTTGATGGGAGAGAGATTATATTGTAATATTTTATTATAAGTTGATGAAAACTTTATGTAAAATTTTTCATGCAAAGAGACTCTTAGATTGTGTTTGTGTTGTAATATTTTTGGTATGAGAATATGTGTTGGTATTGTGTTTAGTGAAAAGGTGAAGAGAGGTAATTTTTTATATTTTTTGATAGGAGAGAGATAGATTATATTGGATTATTTTATTAGGAATGAGATAATATTTTAGAGAAAATTATGTTGGCAAAGACAGCCTTTGTAACGGAAGTTTTCAATACCGTTTGTGATCACGTTACAATTCGTGCAAGTTGTAGGATTTTATTGGAAATGCACGTGAGAAAAACATCCTCATGATTCTGACATGATGTTGTGTGAAGCATCTTAGATATTGATTGAAACGCTTATTGTGGACGAGCTAGCCATAGGAGGTTCATTCAGAGGGAATCAGTAAATGGAAGTTTTCAATACCCTCTATGATCACGTACAATTCGTGCAAGTTGTAGGACTTTGTTGGAAATGCACGTGAGAAAAACATCCTCATGATTCTGACATGATGTTATGTGAAGCATCTTAGATAATTGATTTTTTTGTAATCATCTTAGATAATTGATTGAAACGCTTATTGTGGACGAGCTAGCCATAGGAGGTTCATTCCGAGGGAATCAGTAACCACGACATTTTGTCGCTTTCTTTTCTCGAGAGAAAAAACAATATATGTGTATCCTGCAAATGTTTTTTTTCACAAACATAAATATTTTATTCTGCCAACAAAACAAGAGGATACATATAAAGGTGGTGTGGGTGACCCTAACAAGCACCTCAATATGTTTGGCATAGTGCGAGATAAAGAAAAACAATCCACCAAATATACCTAACTTAATTTGGGTGATGTTTGTTTGTTAAAATGTTAGGATGGTAAAAATGTTGGGCGTTAAAGTTTGTGAAAAAAGTGAAGAGTTAAATAATTTAAATTAATTTGTTATATTTATTTAGAATAAAAAGTGATAATTATTGAATTTTGTGATATGATGTTTGAGTGTGAAAATTTTAGATATTAGAATTTGAGAAATATTATAAAGGAAATATATGTTACGAGAGTCGATAAAAAAATAAAGAGAAAAGGTTTTTAATAAATATTATAATAATAATAAATTATGTAATGAATTTTTTATTATTAAATTTAGATATTTAACCCCTAATAATTGGGACTCAAGATTGAGACTTAAATAGAGATTGCTTGATAACATGTATGCTGCAAGAATATCCTACAGCACGCAAAGGTACATGACCTGTGACGATTGTATAGGGTCGATGGACGACGGTTGGTGAAGATCGCCCTCTTACTCTCTGAGTATAAGGGAGTTTGAGCCAAATCAAACTAATTCAGACAAAAGGGAGATGCCAATGATGGAACTCTGCCTAAAAGGACGACCTCGTCTGATAAAGAATTACGAAGTGAGTTGAATAGTTGATCCAACTATTCGATTATTTTTCAAATCCGTATGTCTATTTTTTTTTTGTCAAAAATTGAATAGTTGATCTAATTATTCGATTATTTTTCATATCCGTATGTCTATTTTTTTATCAAAAATTACCACTAGTTGAAATTTGATCAGATTTGAAATGGAACAAGAAGAGGGCCCGCGTCGGATCTGGAGACTCCGATACTTAAGTTATATCTAAAGAATATTTATGTCTGAAAAGAGTAATTAAAGTTTAAGGAATGACATTAAGCATGAGACTTATGAGAGAAACTAAAGAGGACTATTTGTTTATTTACATGTAGAGGGATTAAAGTCCTAATAATGTGAGTTTTATGACTTTTTAAATTGAGAGATTATAGTCCTAAGAGGAGTCCTAATAAAGTGAGCATTAAGACTCTTTTAAATGGAGGAATTAGAATCCTAAGATGAGTCATAATAATGTGAGTCTTAGGACTCCTTGAAATAGTTGAATGAGAAAATATGAAGAGATAAATTCATGTGTGTGGACTATGGTCTAGAAGGTATCTGTGGCCTTGAACGGATGGACTGGTGTATTTTGATAGAACAGTCATAGTATGGTCCATCATACTAATGGACAGGTATATTTCTGATGCACTGTGCCAATCATATTATAGCTCATCATCTACCGTACGTCGGAAGCATTCCCATAGAGAAAAAATAGGTGTAAGTCGCTTATAAGAAAACAAATATATGCCTATTTTTTTTCTTTTCAAGTGAAAGCTTATTTTGCATGATTAAAAAATAAAATAAATAAAATGAAGTTTATTCTGCCTACAAGGGTACTGCATCTATTTTGCTGATTTCTTTTTGAGAGATTCTTCTGCGTCTAATATTCCAATAGAAGAGTGCAATATTTATTTTTCCTTGCTAAAAGTACAAGGGTGCGTTAGACGATAAAAGGTACAAACCAAATTAGCTACAATACCGGCACCAGATGATCCTTCCCGTCAAGTGGGTACTGAATCTTCTTGGTAGATTTTCCGTATACAATTAACTAACCCATTTTAAAAAACACTGATCACATTGACGTTTTCCAACTCATTGTTGATCAGAAGCAAAAATACCAACACCAGACTAAACAGAGGAAGAAGGATGTAAGGGGCATAACTCAGTTATTAGAAGGTTAGCTAGGTTTTCACTCTTAGGCAAACCAATTTAACAGGTGAAAGTTTGAATTTGAATTCTAATATGATTAGTCAGTTAAGTACTTAGATTTAAACGTTACTTAGCATATGAGGTTGTTTAAGTATTTTTTAGGGTTTGTCCTTTTACTTCATTACTTTTTCAACTAGACCAAATTGGTTTGAATACTTGTGGACAAATATCTATACTTTTTAACAGACTCCTCTACCCAAAATTTCTAAAACCTCAAAATTTCCACAAACAAATACCACCTAAAAAAAATCTGTTTTAAGTTGATTTGATGCTGGACACCTCTTCTTAACTCATTATTGATAAGCAAAAATACCAACGCTTAGAGTAAACAAAGGAAGACGCATGTTGTAAGGAACTCAATAATTGAAAGGTAGTATGTACTCTTTCAACTTATCAACGAGTATTGTGTACAAACATTATATTTATCTGGTTATTTTAAATAATAATAAAAAAAAAATTAAACAGCTATTAGGACATGTTATTGTTGTTGAATTTTGTTTTTCGGCAATAACACAACCAGAGTTTTGAGTTATCTGTGGTCAACCACTTGTATGTTGTGTCTACTGCAGCAGAACACAGTACACACGCTTACCAACCCTGAAAACACCTTTTTAAGTTGATTTGATGCTGGACACCTCTTCTTAATTTGTTTCAAAATTGGTGGCTTCGGTTACGTACTTTGTGAGAACTGGAACGTTGCAGACCCATATATATGGTTTTACAAAAAAAAAAAAAAAAGGAACGTTGCAGAGCCAGATCTTGGTTACAGAATAGGTTTAGGTTAGAGGGTTACGGCTAGGGTTTAGAGAGAGAGAGAGCGTATAGTGTATGCATGGTACGCGAATACGTCGCAACAGCGTAAGAATAAAAGCGAAGCGAGAGACAGGTGAGAGACGTCACCATGGTGTGAAGTGTGAAGTTGGGTTAATGGAGCTAGGCTAGGGGAGGGTATATAGAGGGGACAGGAGCCCTAAGCCCCCTCGTCGCAAGCAAAGCTCTTTTCTGATTCACTTTACGTCATGTCCATCCACAGTAGCATGATTGAATGCAAGGGACCAGAAAAGAGGGAATAAACCGATGCTACGTAGATTTCTTTAAATAAAGTTGGGAAAATTGTTTTACCTCTCGATCTGGATCAGCCAGCTTTTATGATTGATCAATTGTCGTGCCAATCAATAATCAACACAAACACCTTTCGAAGTTTAACCTTGTTTATCTTCTACTTTATCAAGATATTAGTGGAAAGTAAGTGCCCTTTATTGTAAATCATTTTTGTTTAGTAAAAGACAGGCCCTACCTACTTGGGCGAATGGGGACTTCAAGTAAACAAACAATTACCTTTTCGTTTTTCATATGTAAACGTACCTGTGGCTGTGATGATTTTTTCAATAGATTTCATATTATACTTAAAACCAGGTCAATAAGACAGATCAATCTATGTGCTGCATAATACCTGAACGTCAGATCATGTGCAGAGAACGGGACAAAAAGAAGACAAAGATAATTAAACTCACGTTTCCAATAAAAAGATAATCTAAAATATCCTTACATTTGGATTCGAGTTTGAATGCATTTTGAGAGAAAATAATAAAAAAATAAAATTTGATGAGTGTTAAATGCATGACATGTCCTGTGGTATAAAATTTGACGAGTGTTAAATGCATGACATGTCTTGTGGTATGCGCTAAAAATGAATGTCCTTAAGATAAACGAAATCTTTTTTATACCCTTGAAGTAAACATTACGGAGTAAATATGTCATTTTATGTACCGTTTGAAATATTAACGGTAAATGCTGACGAGTCAAAATTAGACACGTCAACACCAACCATAAAGCGACACGTGAAGGAGAACCTTGAAGATCTTCTCTCTGACAATGCATCCGATGTCTCTGGTGATGAGTGCCGCCTACAAGTGTCCATCAGCACTTCAGGTTCTGATTCACCAACCCTTTCATCATCTCCGGAAAATGGATTGGCATCTTCTCCTTCAGAGTCTGTATCTTCTCCAGTGGCTTCAAAGTTGAATGATATCTTCTCCTGGATCTCTCTCATCAATCTCTGTCATGTCACCTTCTCCATTTGCTCAACCCATGTCACCATCTGCAAATAGTAGTGTCTCACACTCATCTGCGGCATGGCCACAGCCAAATGTACCAGCCCTTAGTCTTCCTGGAAGCAACATGCAATCCAGTCGCTTAAGATCTTCACTTAGTGCCCGAGACATCCCACCTGAGGATTTTAACGTTTTGCCGGATTTTGATGCCCAACATCATCTTCTAAATGACTTGAGTTGTTTTTCACAGTCATGGTCCAATGGGAACGGATTCCCTCCAAAAAGGAGGGATCTCCAAAGGCTACCAAATTTACTCTAATGCCAATTTTTTCGTAGACAAAAAATTGAACGTAAAAGAGCAATTGTTCTTCAATCATGAAAATCGAGGAAAAGGAAGGAAAAAATAAATAACTCCACGAAAAAAAATCCCCAATTCATGAAGCGGCCTCCAATCTATGCTTGTTCTTCCTCGATATATATCCAATACATGTACATTTAGTAATAAAACGACCATGCATGCATGATGCACCCCTGATTTGATTCCAAGTTTTGCTCCTCAAAAAGGCAATTTTCTTGTTTGTTTAATTTCTGTCCTCTTTTTCTCCTTGTGTAATTTCGGATCATCATTTGGGGTTGGCTCAAGGCTGATCCTGTTCTTGTCATGGGTATTATTTTCCAGAAGTCTCTGGGTATAACGGAGTTTAATTTTTCCAAGAACTGCAACAAATTACGACCAAGATACAAGACACAATATGAATATTAATGCTTGGTTTTGTGGATCCTGTATCTAAATATCTAATTTATAATTTGATGTTTTAAGTGTCAGACAACTTCGTTTATATGATCTATTTATATGCCAAAATAATATATATATATATATATATATATATATATATCTTGATCACTTCTTAATATAAGATTTCCCATAAAAAAAGAAAAGAAAAAGAAAACGTAAGCTGTGACTTGTGTCAAGGCACTCAATTGTGTCTCATAGTGAAAGAGCATAAGTAATTGGCTAAAAGACACCTAGTGGTGGACATCTAGGCCTTTTTTTTCTTGGCTTAGGCGAATAAATTAATATCTAATGCATGCTTTTTCCGAATGGGACAGCTAAAACATGACATTTTTGGCACTATTAAGTCGCACTTAATTAATTTCTTTATGGCTTTAGGGAAGCAAGCACTGTTACTAGTGGTGTAAATCACGTATATAATCATTCGAGCAACTTCTTGACTTTTGACAGCGAAATCGCAGCCATTACTAATTAGAGGTTATGCAGTCTTCCACTAGCCAAAAGATTTAACCCCCTTAAATTATTGCAGTATGAGTGTATGGCAAGTTGACTGTTTGAGATTTTCCATACAATATTGTTCATTTAAATGCGTCCAAGTCTATTATCAAGCTTCTGTAGTTGATATACAGAGCTAGATGTTCATATTTCACTCACTGCATAGTCGACAAAAGTAATGATAACCTGCCGATGTTCTAAATTCGATTCAAAATAATGGTAAAAGTTAAAAGATATATATATGGTATAACATCGTAGAATTTTGAAAATAATTATGTTTATAATTTCAAAGCTTAATTATTCCACTAGTATTCTATCGAGTATGACCGAATTTTAATATAATCTTTAGAGTTTATTTCGTCCTAAACTAATTAATGAGAGAATCTTTCGTGTCCGAAATGACCATTTCATCGACTTGGTTGGTCCTATTAATAGAATAAATCTCACGTGGCTAACGAGGACACATCACCACCAATCGTAAACAGTCGTGTATCTCTAAGTCACTCAAACTGCTAAGTTAGACTGGTTATTGTTAATTTAAAATCCACATTAAACTTTTTATATCACCGGACCTAAAATGATAGCTCAAAACGTCGTACTGGACACGTCTTTTGTAAAGGTGACGCATCTCCGATTGACTTAGAGCTACGTGACTAATTGCGATTTTTGATGATGTGTATCTATTAACCGCGTGAGATTTATTCCAGTAGCAAAAAAAAATAAAGTTGACGGAGCGGTCACTCCAAGACAAAAGATTCCTCACGAACTATATACAAAATAAACCTTATAGACCATTTTAAAATTCGGCCATACCTTATGAATTAATGAACTAATTAAATCTAATTTAAAAGGATGTCACAAATATTAGAAACTCGAGGGGATCCCACAACTTTGAAAGTGGTCGTAAAAAGCACTTCGCTGCGTCTCAATCGGTCTTGAGAGTCACAATTTTGGCTCAAAAAGAAGAGGTCATTGCTTTCTAACCACTACATAGCTTATTGCTCCTGCTTGTAATTAATTGCTTCTATATCTTGTTTCGTGACATGACCAATAACTCACTTGAGAGACGTTCGTTTCCAGGAAGGAGTTGGTATTTCACCATCAATAGATACCTTAAGAGGACTCGGGACTGATGTATGGTCTGTTTCTCATGTGGCCTCTTGTGGAGCGTCTCTAACACATAACACAAGCAATCTCAGGGCCCCCAGAGTCAACCAAACCCCAAAGGAAACAAATCTTGAAGGTGGTAGCACTAATAGATCTTTTGGCCGACAACATCTCGCTTTTTCGTGTCCAATCGACGCCACTATGAATGGAGCTAAAACTGTTCGGCCGACTCAGATGCCTCACTACTCCTTCCCTTTCCCAGCCCTAACCCTTTCCAACCAACCAGAGAAGGAAGGTATTCGAGCATGACCCTGACGATTTCCTTGCACCCCCCCCCCCCCCCAAGCAAATTATAATCCTTATTTGCTGTAATTTCAGTACTTAGCATTATGCATTTACAATATATATATATATAAGGGGGTGGTAAGTGTAAACTCATAATCAATTTAGAGTACAGTGTCAGGTTAAATAGTTTAGTGTAAATTACAAAAACGTTGAATAGTTTATAGTGTAAATTATAAAATTATAATAATTAAAAGGTGAAAATATATATTTATATATATATTTAAAAAAGAGAGAAAATGTAGAATTTCCACTATTCGTATGAAGATTATTTTCACTATTTGATGTAATTCCAGAATTATGCATTTACAAAATAACGAAAAAAAAAATACAAGGGGTGTATCCATGGTAGTTCAGGTTGCAGTGTATTAGATTTGATAGTTTGGGTTGAAATTTTTTTAAAAAATTATAATAATTAAAGAATGTAAAGTAAAAAAAAAATTCATTAAAAAGCGGAAGAGAAAAAGTGAAGAGTTCCCCACTATTTGTATTAAGATTATGGAACTCGAACATAGTAGTCACCGGAGTAGCAAGTGGGTGGGATCAAGATTCTCTACATTTCTCTATTATAACACATTAAAATACCATTAATCTAATTTATATTGATAATCTGTTCCAGCAATCATATTTATCTATCCTCCAACGATGATACATTCAAGAGTCTCGAAGGCCTTGGCATATTAAGGACAAACCAAAATTGCAATAACCAACCTGGTAGATCCCGTCCTTCATGGGTTAGGACAGACCAATATTGTTGGCCTTGGATCTTCCCAGGTCCAGATGAGGACCTACGCGTTGCCAACTCATATTGATATTCTGCTGGCTTCAGTCAGAGAATACATCTAGGCCTAGAGGTGCGATTCTATGTTGGAGATGGCCCGGTCATTTATTTATTTTCCTTGTATTTTGCCTCTTATTTTCGTCCAGTGACCCAACCCGTGTTATCGTTTCACAAGCTTTCCAAGTTCTATCTTTCCCCAAGCAAAACTGGATGCAGACAGGGAACACTCGAGATAGTGCCACAGTGCAGACTGATTTATGTTGCTTTTGTGTTAACCACGCAAATTGCAACTAGTAAAGTTCTATGTTCGGCTCCTAAACATTCGTACTATATAAATGGGAAAGAGCTACAATCCCAATATCACACTAGATCCTACAAGGCATTATGACTTCTCAAATAAGAACAAAAAGAGAGAAGGCTTGTTGAGTTCATGCAACCACAATCAGAACTTTAAAATTGTCAACACATTACGTCTTTCCAAAAGTATTTCAGGTATTTTATCCACTTCTCGAAACACATTCCGGGTCTTAAGTAGAGAGAACTGGTTCACTTCTTCGGTGCAGTACTTATTATGTAATGATCAGAAAGCAAAGATCTTCAGGGAGCCAGCTAGAATTTCTGGATAACAACTGAATTGGCAAGGCCTGCCTGCTCAATTGTCTGATCTAGATCACTGAGAAGCTTGGGAGGGAATCCCATCAACTGAAGATGATAATTCCTTGCACTTCCAGGCCTAGATGCATCAATGAAGGACCGAATGTCATTGATGGTATGATGAAAATTAAAATGTGCTATCATGCGGGTCCCATCAGCCAATCTAAGCTGAATAGAGGTTGACGGCAACATTTCATCCACAACCAGGCCTGGGGATGGTGTTGGAGCAGTGTTGAGAGCGGTGAAGGCAGCAGCCAGCTCAGGTGCCACCGGAGCAGAGCTGCTACCCAGAGTTCTTCCCACGCCCTGAAATGGGACATGGCGCTGCTCTGGTTCCTGGAAGAAAGATAAGATCAAGGAGACCTGGTAAGTTTCATATACTCTACTGGATCTCAGATAGATCAAATGACATTTTATTGCATCACAGAACACACAGAGCCATTAAGAGATATATTACGAGTATATAACTATAATACCTCAACAAGGGTACATTCCACTAATCATTCATTGTGTGTGTTTTATAATATTCTAAAAGTCAAGACCACAAAATTTCACACTGCTCTTATATCAGGATATAGAGAAAGCAATGCAACACATTAAACATTAAAGACAGCAGTACTCACAGGGCAGTTCTCACTTCTCCTCGTCAGATTGACATGAACTGGGGACCTCCTATCTGCTGGTTCAAGCTCTTTTGGGCACTCGGACTTTCTGATACTCTGCATTGAGAAGTAACATAGACACATAAATACAGCATGACTCACCAACGACGTATGCAAGAGAGTCAGAGAAACTCAGTGCTGATGCCTGGGTTATGGGTACTAGTCAATCAAGAGAAAAGAAACTTCGATATGAACTCGAGGATTAACAATCAATCTGCATGATCGCTACCAAAGACATTCACATTAACTAAGCAAGAACAGCAGAAAGATAAGACTGCATGCATCGTGTGAGCCTGCAAACCCAATTTTCTCTATTTTCGATTCCAAGAAAAATTGCTGGAAAACAGAAACCATTCGCGCCTGACGGAAACCTTTTGGGAAATTTGTTGTTCAAAGGATTCAAGCACGTGATGGTTATTACCTCTAAGAAAGATGCATTTTCAGGATCGTCCAACCTCCTCAAAGGACCATCATTTACAGTGAAGCCATTACTCCAAAAGACAATGTTGTGAACAAGACTCTCAGGCTGCTGGGGAGCAGCTTCTACAGTTTCTCCCGAGAGTAATCTACCAGTTCCTGTAAAGTTGCTTGAGCTTGAAGATGGACGAAGTTGTTCGATGGGCCTTTCAACTGCTCCAAGTTGCCTAGCTTGATTAAAAATTGCATCCACATCATTGGCCTTTGAAGGATCTTGGACGAGCATCCCACTACAATTATCAATATTCCAGGTGTTAGCCACCGAATAAACATTTCTAGAGTCATGCAACTCTGTACATGTTATCCTCAATCCTATCCATTACTTAAGCTTTTTAAATCTAGCAACATAAACACTATCAGAAGCATGCATCTGTAAACTGAGCTTGAATACTTCTTAGCCACTATACTCTCTCACAGTGGCGGACTGAAGGGGTGGCAAGCCGGGGCGCTTGCCACCCCTTAGTTCTGTAAAATTAAATTTTTTAATTTTTTGTTTTGTTTTTATACATGTTGCTCCCACTGCTCCCTTGACCCACCCCAGCCCGCCTCCCCTTGGGCCAAGCTTGGTATTGCTCTTTTTATCTTTCTTTATCTTTTTGTTCTTTAATCTGTGTTTTCCGCCAAGTTGTTCATTTATTCACACAAATGATCAAAGAAAGAAGAGAAAAAGAACCAGCATTGCCTAGTCAATCCCAATGGCCTTCTCTTCAATAAAGCAATTTACTTTGCGTTTGATTTCAAAATTTTATCAAAATCTTATTAAAATTTTGTGTTGGTGTTAAAAAATAGGTGGTATTAGAATTGGTGAATGAGTGATAAAAGTAAAAATAAAAATTAATGTTTTTCTCAATGTTTTCGAAACTTTGGGGTCTAGTTTGCACCTAATCGTCTTTTACTTTTCTAAACCCAAATGTGGTAGAAAACAAGGGAGTGTTTCCTTCTCATTCCTGTTCTCTACAAGGAAATGGAGTCACACAGTAGTTGAATATAATAGACAAAAGGAAGTGTTCAGAATTACATGATTTCTGTTTAAAATAACTCTTTTCATTTGTTTTTTATTGTTATGGTGGATTGGTTAGAAATGCATGCAAATTTTATATATATTTAGCTAAGAGAAAATGCAGTGGGCTCATGTAAAATATGTGCAATTATATTAAAAGGAAAGCTGCTTTGCGTTTTCAATTGTTGTAATTAAATAGTGGGGTATGTATATTTCAATATTTTTAATGCTTTTAGTCCTTAATTTTTGATAATTTAACTCTAAGACACTTTTTGCATTACTTAGGAAAAAAATTTGAGATGTCATTTCGCCTTAGGAGTTTGCCCCCCTCTGCTTGAGTCCTGGTTCCACCACTACTCTCTCATTTCTTTTTGGGGAAAAGAAAGGAGGGGGGGGGGGGCGAGGACTTTTTTCTTGCAAACCTAGTAAACATTATCAATTTCTAAATCAATCCTCTAATGTGGCCAATATTCTTGTCAAATCTCATGCAGCCTCTAATGTCGCCAATATTTTGAGCACCACCCGACCAATAGTAAGATAGCACATAGGAAGCAACCAAGGTTCTCTTTCAAAAGATAACTAAAATCCTAAGAATGTTCAGTGACACCGGTCGCAGAGATACTAGGAAAAAGAAAAACACACTGGATCTTCGTCAAGGTCATATCAAGGAAAGAAAGAAAGAAAAAAAAACCATATATAGGGTCCTACATCAAGCAAGAATCAACCAAATATGTGATGTGATGTCTCTTTACATAAGCAAACCTTAAGCATAATCTATACCTCCCAATGATCTCTAGAAAGGCATATTGATGCCCAAGCACATCCCCAATTCACACAATCATCAATTTCTTATTATTTCGATTTGAAAGTTCAGGCGACATGTATGGCTATCTTCATTGTGCCTTTATTTTCAAAACATATAGAACTTCTTGGAGACATAACAAAGCATTATGACATTAAGCTGAGAAGACCCAATTATAACTACACAGAAAGGCTGCTAGTCAAAGTAATAAGACGATCAAATAACGTGGAACTATATTTTCCCATAAATGGAACTAAATAGATCAAATAATGTGCAACTATATTTTCCCATAAATGGAGCTGAAATTCAATCTCTATGCAATTTAAGAGGTAGGATTGAAAGCTAGGGTTTAGAGGAAGGACCTCTTCTCGCCACCAGTGTAGTACTCTTGGGGACCGTCCGAGTCGCTGTCCGAGTCGGCGGACGGCCGGTTTAGATCGGAGAGAGTGCGTATGCCGCCAGGTCGACTGGTGGACGGCTTTGCAGGTTTCTTGTCCCGTGATGCCATTGATGTGTACGATCGAGACTCCGAGAGAGAGAGCCGAGCTTCGAGTTCGCTTTGCGTCGGTATCTCATATAAATGACGCTCTTTCAAAGCGCGTGGCTAAATTAAATGAGTTCGCTCTTCTTTTTAGTAAAGAAAAAAATAAATAAAAGGAAATTTACATATCACAAACGAACTGTAGTCTTTCAAAAAAAATTTGGAAATTTGACAACTTAGTCCATGTGTTTATACTCCTATGGTAAATGGATCCTTGGATTTCAAATTTCAAAATTTTAGTCCTTGAGTTTTCGTTGTTTGACAAAATCGTCCATATGCTTAACGGATTTGAAGCGGTTGACCGGATACATGTGTAAAAAGTGATCAGTCGTTCGCTATATGAAGCGGTTGACCTCTACAATGAAGCGGACGACCGCTTCATATTGAGGTCGACCGCTTCATATAGCGGAAGACCGGTACAAATTGCTGACGTGTAGCGGTAGACCGCTTCAAATCCGTTAAGCATATGGACAGCAGACTAACGGAAGGACCATTTTGTCAAACAACGAAAAACCAAGGACTAAAATTTTAAAATTTGAAATTCAAGGACCCATTTACCAAAGGGGTATAAACCCAGGGACTAAGTTGTCAAATTCCCAAAAAAAATCACTGGAAATTTTCAAAAGCTCACATCCTTTAATGGAAAGTTCATACCAATAATGTGTCACGTATCACTAAAATAAATAAAATTTTTTTTTTAAAAAAAATAAATTTAAAATTAATAAAAATCACAATTAATTATATATATATATATATAAAGAAGGATCACGACCGGTGGAGGGGAGAACTCTCCCCTCTGGCTGCCGCCTGCCAGGGGAGGACCTATCCACCCCGACGGTGGTCTGGGGGACCTCCCCCAACTGCCCCAGAGCCAAGGGTGGAGGAGGGATTCCTCCCATTCCAGTGGCGGCCTAAAACTGGGAGGCCATGGGTGGACCTCCTCCACCCGTCGATGTCAGTGGGGGAGGTCCCCCAACCACCACCCAGATCCCTGCCCGGGGTGGAGGAGCCCTCCCTCAGGCCTCCGAGTTCTGGGTGGCCAGAGGTGCAAGGGGATCCCCTTCCACTGTGAAAGATCGGGGTCTCTGATCTTCTTCTTATTCTTTTTTTTAGAATATTTTTTATATAATTTTTTATTTTTTAAAATATTTATGACACGTGTCACATTTCAATTAAACAAAATGAATTTTCTATTAAACAAGTCTAACGGTGTTGAGGTCGAGTGAGTTTCGGTACCAAAATGACAAACCTAGTGAGCTTTTAATTTTTTTTTAAAATCCAGTGAATTTTTTAAAAAGTCACTAAAACCTAGTGTGTGATTTGTAAATGGCTTAATTACTTTACAGGTCCCTATGGTATCCGACTTTTACAATGTAGTCTCTGTGGTATGACTTTCGACAAAATAGTCCTTGTGGTATAGTTTTGAAACAAATTAGTCCTTCCGTCCAACCGTCGTTACCCACTTAACTAGAGAGTGTTGTATATGCCACTTTTCATTCACGCGTTGACACGTCAGCAGCCGTCTTGGATCGAACCAATCAAGTATGAGGTTGAGGCTCAGACTAATTCTACGAGCTAAAAGAAGTATATCACTCGTGATTTGGATACTAATGTTAAAAAACACGTGTCAACGCGTGAATGACGCTGACGTGGCATGTACAACACTCTCCCGACAGTTAGACAGATGGACTAATTTGTCTCAAAACTATACCACATGCACTATTTTGTTGAAAGTCATACTATATGGACTAATTTGTCTCAAAACTATACCACAAGGACCATTTGTTGAAAGTCATACCACATGAATTATTTTGTAAAAGTCGGATACCACAGGGACCTGTAAGGTAATTAAGCCTTTGTAAATTTCCCAAAAATAAAGTAAGTGTACAAAACACAAAAAAAAAGGGGAAGATAAGCAACAAATATAGTTTATCGAGTTTGGTTTGGAACAATTTTAAAATTGGTATAATTGAACATTCCTACGCTCAATTTTATTAACTTTGTTTACATATATTTTTTTAGACTATGTTTGCAAATAAATTTTTTTATAGAAACCTTGGAAATGTTATAAAAATTGAAAAGGATTAAATTTTATTAGTCGAGAGAAAGTTTAAAATTTTTTGTGAGTTAGTAAAAAGATAAAAATAGTGTTTAAGTGAATTTTATATGTTTATTGTAATGGAAAATAATTATTTGATGAATATAGAAACATTATTTTGAAATTATTTTATTATTTTTTTTACCAAATTTTGACTTAATTATTTTTGTAAACAAAAGTTTTAGGTAGCTTGAACATTTGTTGACATGTTCATTACTAACTTAAAAAATTAGACATGAACATAAGGATTATAAAAAAAGTGGGAAAAAGTTATAGTTAGCCCCATATTTATGGGCAAAAATCAAACTAGTACCCGCTATTTTGAAAACGGCGATTTGAGACCCTTAAGTTTAAAAATCTTCGATCCTCGCCCCCAATTAAATTTACCGTTTAAAGAGACGGAAATTGCCCCGACGTGCTGTTTGTCCATATCAAATGACCTATATGCCCTTGATAAGTGAGGATCTAATTACGTCATTGCCCTTGTTAAGGTTCCACTGCACGTGTCCGTTGACAACTTGGGCGAAATCAAATGCTCTTCGACGTGGACACCGCCCCATCTCCACTGTCCGAACTCGAGTCCTCCTCCTCCTACTAATCATCTGACGACGACGACAATGTCGTTTGACTGTTGCTTCGACTCTGCATTCTTCTAACGTGTAAGTCTCCAATTCTCTGCAAACCTATGAGGCTATGATCATCAGTCATCTCTCGCTTATGCCAAAAGGGAATCATTTCCCCGACTGGCTTCTTCTTCTTCTTCGTCGTCTTCGTACTCTCCCTTGCGTCGTCTTAGGGTCAAAGCACAAGGTGCCTTTATTTGCCGCCTCTTCTTTACGTTCATTTGCGATTGCGATTCCTGAGAGAGCGATTTCAAGGTCTTTCGAACTATGGTAACGGGATGTTGGCCAGGGCCTCTGTAACACGCGATATGGGGTCTGATTTGCTAATGCAACTAGTAACATAAAACAGTAGATCACTGGGTATAACACCCTTCTCATCTTTGGTTTTCTTATTGTGCAACAATGGCAGCTGAATACTCAGGCAGGAGGGAGTCTGGTACTCAGCTCTTGGAAGAACTTGAGGCGCTTAGTCAATCTCTCTACCAATCCCATATTTCCACCGCCCAAAGAACCGCCTCCCTTGATCTTCCACGCAGTTCGGTTCCTCCAATCTCATCCTTTGATGAGATCGACACAGCTAAAACCGAGGAGAAATCCACTATCAAACCACGAAGACGTATGTCCATGTCTCCATGGCGTTCCCGTCCAAAACTTGACGATGAAAACGAGAAGAAGCATAGAGCCCAGATGGGGAACCAGCCAGAGATCAAGAAGTTGGATGGCAGAGCAACTTCGTCAGCAAAGAAGAAGGGAATTTGGAACAGGAAGCCGATACGAGCTCTCTCGCATATTAGAATGCATAAAGTGAGCCGATACGAGCTCTCTCGCATATTAGAATGCATGAAGTGAGCTGCTTGTTTTCTATTGAAGTCGTCACTGTCCAAGGCCTTCCAGCTTCAATGAACGGCCTTAGGCTTTTTTTTTTTTTGGGTAAGTAAGATAGTATTAAACAGAATAAAACCAGAAAGGCTAAAACAGCCTACAAGGAGAGGGGCCAATAACCCCAGGGTCAAGTCTCAGAAAATAACAAACAGAGAATAACAAACAACATCAAGCCAGAGAGCCTAGAACGCTTTTCATTTCCAAATAGAATCCATCAAGCCCCAATGACCAGCAAGCTCTACGTCACGTGGAGACCTCTGGAAGCCACCAAGGGAATTCAGTTTAGACTGCACAGCGAATTCAATGTCTTTAAAAACAAAGACCATTGTTCGATGTCCCCTACCATACAATCGGGAATTCCTCTCTTTCCACACATGATACACTGCAGCAGCAAACATACATCTTCCAAGGGTCTTAGCAAGGGAGCGACCCGAAAGGTTCTGCACAGCCCACTCTAAAATATTACTCCAACCAGTTGAGAGCCTAGGCATGCGGCACTTATCAGATAGCATAAACCAAATACGCTGGATGGGGGGACAATTAAAAAAGAGGTGGCTCAAATCCTCAATATTAGCTCCACAAAATTTACACCCAATGTCATGTAGTAATCCAATCTCCAGTAACCGTTGCTGTGTAGAGAGCCTGCCCTTAATGGCAAGCCAAGAGATGAAGCCATGACGAGGGATAACCCCCCTGCCCCATGCCAAATGATACCAAGTAACTCTAGCACTTCTTCTTCTCATAGCCTCTACAGCACTCCTAATTGTAAAACTACCATTGGGAGTATAGGTCCATACAACAACATCCTCCCTGATGGGGTTCGGCTTAAAACCATGTGGTGTTGCCACATTAATACTGTACCAGAAGCTATCACCCGGCCACTGCCACTCCAGCCCACCAACAAGCTCTGCCACTCTAGCATCCAAACCAAATTGAGACTCCAAAATGGAATTCCGGGAGATATGGGCACTAAGAGGTCCAAGAGGATGCCAATCATCCCACCATAGGAAGGTATTAAGACCATTGCCAATTTTGTACTTTACTCCCTTCCGAATCAACTGGCGTAATCCTAATAGTTTCCTCCAATTCCAAGAACAATCCCCAGGGATCTTCAACTCCCATAAGCTCCTACCTTTGACACAATATGCCCGAATCCAATTGGTCCACATGGAAAGCACCCCGTCAGTCAATAGATGTCACAAGTGTTTCAGCATGGCTGATTGATTCCAGCACTCCAAATCAACCAACCCCAGACCACCTTCATCCCTCGGTAAACAAACCTCCTTCCACGCCACCTTTGCCCCTCTAGAATTTAACTCGCTACCCTTCCATAAGAATGCACACATAATACGAGAAATGGACTTTAAAATACTCTTCGGCAAGACAAGCATAGAAGACCAAAATGATTGGACAGCAAAAAGAATGGACCGCACTAGCTGGAGACGACCGGCGTACGAGAGGTACTTACAAGTCCAAGACTTAGCACGAGCAATAATGCTCTCAACCAAGCCTTGACAATCGCTTTTCCGGAGCCGAGAAGAAATCAAAGGAATGCCTAAATATCTCACAGGTAGGGAGCCTTCCCGATAGCCTAGCATATCAATAATAGTTCTTTTGGTCTCATCAGGAATACCACAGGTAAAAATGTTACTCTTCGCCGGATTAGGAATGAGACCAGCTTGTTTGGAAAAAGCATTGAGCCTTTCTTTAATCACAGAAACAGAATTAACATCCCCCCGACAAAAAATCAAGAGATCGTCAGCAAAACTAATATGGCCTTAGGCTTTCTGTCTCTGTTAGAAAGAAGGAAACAAAAGATGGAGCGGTTCATACAATGCCATCAAGGGTCTCACAGGGAGCTGCTGATTTCGAAGAGACCTTGTTTGTTAGGTGCCATGTATATTGCATTTCGGGCGGTACTGTCAAGCAGGTGAAATTTGAGCCACGTCCATTTTTAATATATGTGTTTGCTGTTAATGCTGAAGAGCTTGATTTCGGTAGAAGCTCTGTGGATTTGAGTGAATTAATTCACGAATCACTCAAGAAGAGCTATGACAACACAGGTTCGGCAGTGGGACCAATCTTTTCAGGGAAGGCAAAAGGCGGAGAATTAGTTTTGAAACTGGGGTCCAAAAGGAGGAGAATTAGATTTATGGGTGTATAGGTAATTTCCTATGGGCAAATAGCACGTGGGGAAACTTCCGTCTGTTTTAGCGATAATTTTAAACGTATGCGAAGATCGAAGATTTTTGAAAGGTAAGAGTCTTAATCGCCGTTTTTTAAATAGAGAGTAATTTTTGTCCAAATATATGGAGTTAATTATGACTTCTCCTTAAAAATTTTTATGTAATATTGTACCAATATTTGACATATTGTCTTGAAATTCAAGAATTTAAAATTTTGGATCTCAAATTTATACAACTGAAATATATACAAGATTTTGTTAATAGTTTTTAATCTAAATCTGGAATAGATATAAACAACTGGTGCTCAGATTCACACTACACCCTGGACTAGAGTTACTGCTGATTTCGTAGAAAAGTAAAGAGTCAATTTTCAACCTACAAATTAGCGGTCCTTCAAGAGCCTTTCGTCCACAAAGCGAAACCCAACCAACCAAAACTGCCAATGGCAGACCAGACCGGTGGAACAGGACCCGACCGGGCCGCAGGCAAGGACGAAAGCCGTTTAAAGTACGCTGTTGACGCCGGATTCTTATCCGGCGCAAACGCTTACGACACGCCGAACGCACTTGACCTCGATGACGAAGAATCGAACAAATCCCCCAGCTCTGAGTCGGAGAGCAGCGATACGGCAGGCAGGACGCCGCGGCTCGCAAATCTGGAGGCGAGCTTCAGAGTCTTCTCGGAGTCGCTGCTGAGAATGGAGCAAGCCCAGTTGGAGATGGCCAAGGCCAGGGAAGCCTCGCGGTTAGAAGCGGAGAAGCGGCGCGTCGAATCGGAAGCCGAGCTAACTAGGATGCTTCTTCAGACCCAGCTGCAGATCGCCTCTTTTGCCTCGCGGCAGAGTCCGAGCCCGAGTCGAAAGCGGAAGCGCGCCGGAGAAGATGACTCGCCGTTAATTTCTGAAAGGTAAAGTTGCAGGTATTTGGACTTGTGAGTCGAAGTCAGTCGCATGTTTAACTCACTCTGTTGTGAATTTTGGTTAACTATGCAGGGAAGGAGCTTTGCTGTTCGGTTTAATCCAGTCTAATCTGCTCATTTGAAGGTGCTATTTTATAGTAAAGAATGTTTATGTAAACCTCTCTTTCTTCCTTGGATAGAACTATAACTAATTGTCCAAATATTCTTTACTTTGGGTTTATGTCAGTATGATAATTGTCCAAATATTACTAATTACTGCATGTTAAAAATATAGGTTTAATTATACCAAACGTGACTTTGCTATTGAATTGTTTCAAAGGTTCCTGAGTACTAAAATCGACAAATAAATTCATGTATTCACTAAAAATTATAAAAAAAACCAGTCTCCCCTCAGTCTCAAGGCTCTAAACCACTAATAGAAAAAATGATTACTTGGAGTTACAAAGTCAAGTCAGCACCCGTAAAACATTGGACAAGTAAAACTATAAAAACTAAAATAATATACAAAACAAATTTTCATTGAAATTCTAGAGGGAAAAAAGAAATAGAAGAGTGGTGGGGGTGGCACCTAACCCCTCCCTCGCAGCGGCAGCTGGATCTAGGGTGCGATGGCGGTGCGATGCTGGTGCAAACGTGGGAGGAGAGCGATGCTCAGTTCGGTACCGGTCGCTTATCGGTTGCAGGTGTGGCCCTGAGGGAAGTCAAGTAGGCGTCCATTCCTGTGACCGACAAAGGGTCGGCATCCTCAGAGGCGGGAGTGGATGGATCGTGCAAGCTCTGTTAAAATACGAGGAGGGGTTGGGTGGTAGGGGTTATCCAAGTTTACGGGAGAGAAATTGACAATTTAGTCACTAGGTTTATAGCACGCTGACAATATAGTCACTAGGTTTTATTTTTTGAAAATATGGTCACTGAGAACATATAGTTGTGACGATCTGGTCTTTCCGTCAAATCTCAGTTAATTTTTAACGGAATAGAATGCGGTCGACCGCTATATTAAGCGGTCGACCTCTTCATGCAGCGGCGACCGCCACAAGTTACATTTGCCGCAATGGTAAACAAACCGGTTGACCACTATTTCGGTTAAAAATTTAACGGAGGTTCGACGGAAAGACCAGATCGTTATAACTATATATTTTCAGTGACCATATTGTCAAAAAATGAAACCTAATGACTAAATCGTCAGTGTGGTATAAACCTAGTTACCAAATTGTCAATTTTCCTTTACAGTGAGACAAAATTATGTGCAAAGTCATGTAGCCAGATTATTGTGATTTAAAAAAAAATAAATCTAATATTTTAAGGTTGATCATCTCATTTATAGGACAAAACAAAATGACGGGTCAAATCTTAACTTCACTCATAAAATGATATAATGTTAAAATTTGTTTGAATTTATTTTTTTTTAAATTACAACCGTCACTTTGCATGACTTTGTATAGAATATTTTCTCAACAATATTTTAAAAAAAAAATATATATATTTTAAAGAAATCTAATTACCATTGTCGGTTTTTAATACTTGAGGTACATACTTGTCACGAGTCAATATCACAGGAGCAATCGTATAATTAAGCCAAAAATATATACTCCTATCAAATATATACAAAATAGAAAAGAAAAAAAAAACTCAGTGCATACAAAATTAGTAAACCAAAATGTCAGAGCCATCCGAGTCCTCTCCCTTAGACACAAGGATCTAATCCACTCTCATCGACATAAAATCCAAGTGAGGGTTCTTTTTAAGAGGGTTAGAGCTTTGAATCTTCTGGTCTGCAATGATACTCAATAAAGCCTTCCGCCGGGTCATGGCGCTCTCAATGTATTCTTGCAAAGGTGGGAGACACCCTTGTTGTTCTCCATCTTTACATGCTTGTCCCCGAATTATCTGTCAAAAATCACGAAAAGGGTGTCCAAGAAACCATAGGATCAGGTAAAAAATAAAGACAAGAGAGACGAATAGGGCGAGGATTATCGTAACATGAAGAGGTGGATAATTACCTTTGATGCCCACGACCGTTCAGCTTGTTGACAAACATCTCTAATATCCCTTCCAGACATCCTGAAATGGCAAGGTCCGCAGAAAAGGTTGCAAGAAAATTAGCAGTAAGGGTTGGAGGGTTTGCTAACTCAAGGAACAAAGGAAACATAGTGGTCGTCTTCAATTCAAGAAGAGGATCTTAGTCTATAGATTGAAAAATCGATCAGGTCAAGCTTTTAAAAAAGACAAAAATGACAAAGAAAATGCAGCGGGAAGATAAACCGCAAGCTCGAGTATGGCTTAATCAAGCAAAATTAAATTAAACCAGAGATAATTGGTACAGACCACATGTTTTTGTCAGTCATGATAAACTATATCAAACTTACTCTTCTGTAACTGTAGCAAATTCTTCTAATTCGTGTTTTGTTAGTTGCTTTGCATACTGAGTCGCTATTTCCTGACGATTTTGCTTATCAGGTAAGCCAAAAGTAATCATTGAATCAAACCGACTGAAACAACATAGATATAATACGTTAGAACACTTCCCCATCAATTTTTGAGTACAATTGTCATCAGTGGAGGAAAATGTCCACAAACTCACCTAATCAAAGCAGGATCAAGGTCTTGTTTCCTATTTGTTGCAGCAATTACCACAACTTTTTTATCTTGTTCAAATCCATCGATCTGGACACAAAAATTATGTTAAAGGCAGAGCAATAGTTGCACAACATCCATAAAGTAGAAATCGACATGATGCTGGCATCCAGACCCCTTTGCGTAGAATGTAAACCTTTTCTTTTAAGTCTAAGACAAATTATTTATGTTATCAAGATATGCCAATCTTTACGCATAAATCAATGGGAAAATGCAGAAGACATGCTAATGTTTACGCCTAAATCAATGGGAAATGCAATTTCACCTGTCGCAACAACACTGACAAGATTCTGCGTGTAGCTTCATGCATTTCAGTATCACGAGAAACGGCAAAAGAATCGATCTATAATGGAAACCAACACAGTTATCATGAAATTGAACATTTACCAAAAAGAAATATGTTGAAATTACTGCACTCAGCATACAAAAGAAAGAACAGAAAAGATGCAAAGAGAATGCTATAATCTATTGCGGGAAACACAGAAAGCCATTTTTGAGTAAACGAAAAAATTTACAGTTACCTCGTCAAGAAAAATGATAGCACCACTAGAGAGTTCATTGGCAAGTGAAAACACCTTTCCTAACAAGCGTTCGCTTTCACCATAATACTTTGACAGGACGACCTCCAGTGGCACATAGAGCAAAGGGACACCCTGTCAAGTGGTACATGCTCATTCTCAGGCTGTATCAATTGAATTATGCAGACACAGAAAACTAAGCAGACCATTTTATGGAGCTATCAATCAAAATCTTAAATATCTTATACTATTTGAACTGTTTTGAAGCTTGTGATTCACGTGCCTCCAAATCCAATCAATGTAAGTTAAATTGCTCTACTTCAAACGGCATGCTAATACTATAGGGCCAGTAAATATTCCAGGGAACATATTATCTTTTTTTTGATAAGTAAGCCGATTTTATTAGAAAAAACGAGAGAACAGAAAAAAAAGCCCAAGGAATAACGGAATCAACAGTACAAGAGAAAATACTGAAGAATCCTAACACCCTAAAGCCACCCAAACGAAGTCCCAAAGAACGCCAACCCACTAGCCAACAAAGACTCTCCCAAAAACTCCCACCCACCCGCAACCCTATAGCCACCCAAACGAGACCCCTAGCAGTCCAGCCCAAAGCTCACAGCCTTCCTAGCGTTCGAAGAAGACCCTTCATAGTTAACCGAAGACTTCAAGCCCTTCAACTCCCCGAGCATCCTCCCTCCTGATTTTCTAAACGTTCTTGAAGCATTTATTGAAGCTTAAGGATGAGGTGGACGGCTTGATAGGATTGGTAAAGCAGAGGGGCTTGAGTTGCACGGCGTGTGGTTTGAGGAGTCAAGTGGGCTTGAGCTAATATTCGGCTTGGGCTCCGGCCCACCTCTTGGTCAGTTACAAGTAGATTTGGGCTGCATAGAGGAGTCGAGTGGGCCTGATTCTCGTGCCGTTTGGGCAGTCTGTGGGGATGGGGAGCTGTCGGATGGGGGGCCTTCGTCAAGTGGGCCAATTGTTGGGCTTGTTGAAGACCCGGCCCAACGGGATTCTTTTGTTTTCGCTGGCTCGGACCTGAAGCCTTCTCTTGGCGGTAGCCTCAACGGCACGGTGGGAGTCTCCCACCCCCAGTTGTCGGCGGTAGGTGTCTCGCCGACGTTGTCTGCGGCTGGGGGTGAGCGTCTCGCTGTCTTTCCGGCGCCGGTCTCCTCTCCGGCAGCCATGCTCTTGGGCCCGAATGGGTCTGTTCAGCTCCCGGAGTGGCTGGAGATGCCGGATATGGTCTGGCTGCCAACAGATGCTGCTGACGACCTATGTGAAAAGGTTGTGGCGCCAGACTTTGTTCCGGGTGGGCACCAGGATGTGGTTTCTCTCTTGGGGGAGGGTCAGGATTTGCTGGATGGCAACCGTGGGTGCTCATCTTCTACAGTTCTTGTTGGACTCTCTCCACAAGGCAGAGGTGGATGATCTAGAGAGGGCTCGGGCAGGGGTGGACTTCTCCCCCGGGGCTTGTTTGGGTGGTCTGGAGTTGGGGGAGTGTCGGGATTTGATGGATGGCAGACGTGGGTGCTCATCTTCTACTGTTCTTGTTGGAGACTCTCTCCACAAGGTAGAGGTGGATGATCTAGAGAGGACTCGGGCAGGGGTGGACTTCTCCCCCGGGGCTTGTTTGGGTGGTCTGGAAGTGGGGGAGTGTTCGCGTTTGGTTTGTGTTGAGAGTTCAGTTGGACCAGATTTGGCGTCAAATTCTCTAGAATTGGAGGATGGGTTTGTGGATGAACCGTTGACCGATCCCTTGGCGGTTAGTTTCCCCCATAAAACTTTGGGGGGGAGAATCTCCGGCGTGGGTCTTAGACATTGTTTCCTCTGTGGGTCAGCTGGTTGGGGTGTCGTGTGGGGGTCAGGAGGAAAAGCTGATGGATCTCTTTGTAGCGTTGGAACGCGATCGAGCGCATCCTCGTCATTTTCAAACCCAGCCGCCGAAACAGAAAACTGAGCGTAGCTCTTGGGATTAAGCAGCCCCCCTAGGATATTAGCTTGCGTCTCGAACGGAACACCTACAGCCCCAGACTTTTGCACGCCTCTCACAACATCTTCAGCTTTTTGGATCTCCTTCCTCCCCACCGTTTCCATCTTTTTCTCCGATAATCCTGACCGCGCCATATCAGCAAAGGAAATGCCTTCCTTGATCGAAACAACCTCACGCACCACCATCTTACGTCCAAGAACGTTGAAGACCGATATAAGCTCCTCACAGATTTTAACAAAGGACTGCCACCCAGCACCTGCCTTCCCCTCCGGTATCATCACTACCCCACGACGTCGCCGCTCCCCGAACTCAACCAGAGCCATGAACCTTCCACTTTTGTTTGACCTCCTCTGAGCAATGAATGCTCGCGAGGATTCATTGAATCTCTCGGGAAAATCCGTAGAATCCAGTTTTCCAAAGAGATTCGACAACCAAAGCGCCCCATACCTTCCAAAGCGAATGAAACTCTGCAAATTTCTGGTTTTCTCAGTCAATGTAACCACCCCAAACGAGCTCACCGAGAACTGAAAGGTCTTAGCCTCAATAACTAAACTACGGAAAAACGCTATGAAACTACTATTGGGAATGGACAACGAGAACCAGAGAACCGAGAGAGAAAACCCGCCCCATTCCTTTCATCCGGTGAAAACAAGGTTTTAGAACGAAGGAGGATTCTAGAGAGAAGAGAGCTTCTCTCACTAACTGGCTTTTCCTGCTGATGGAAATTTCAATGCAACCAATAGCTACTGCAAAAAAAAAAATAAAAAAAAAGCGATGGCTTTGAAAAATCTGCACGAACATTATCAATCATCTATGGAAATAAATGATTTGTCATCTGACGCAATATAAGGCTCGGTTACAAAGAGTTAAAATTTGCGCAGATATCCAGGGAACATATTATCAAAGAAAATGTCTGAAAAAAGTGTAAAAAATTCTAGCATTTGCACATTTGGTAGGTACAAAAAAGTAGCTGATAACAACCAAAGAGTATAAAAAAAAATTGGTAAAACCATGAGCCTAAGGTAAAATCTATTGAAATAGTTAATAAATTGGCCAATGGTCTCACCGCTTGATTAGCAATAACACGGGCACAAGATGTCTTCCCTGTACCTGAAATTCAACATGCATTATCAGCAAGCTGCTAATATCCAACCTAAAGTCCAGGATGATAAGCAAAATCACATCAGTGCTTCTCTCACTCCTCACTTTTAAAGGGCAAGCGAAAATAGTGCAATATATGCAGAGTAAAAATTTGCAAAACTGAATAGTGAGTGACTGCCAAAGTCCTCCAGCAAGAAGCAAAATCAGTTCAAAGTATAAGCAACTTTGAAACATCTGGGAAAAACATGCCAATTTATGCATCAATAATCCCATGTGGGATTACATGGGATTAGACTTGAAATCATTTGGTCCCAATACAAATATAGTGAGAATGAAAAAATGGCTCGACAAGTTGGGAAACTTGCTTTTGTTTAATTAGCAGAAATCCATTAATCCCATTTTTTCAAAGTGGTTATTCCTTTGGCTCAAAAAAAAAATTCCTTTATTGCCTTTATGCCTAGTTCACTTTGGTTTTACGAGTGCCACAGATACCTGCCACAAGAATTCATAACAACAGTCATGGAGGGGGGAAACTTATACTGTATATTCTATGTAATTCACACAACTAATTCTAGGCTAAAGGGCATACCTGGTGGACCTTCAAAGAGCACAGCTCGAGGCCTGTTTGACTCAAATTTACACCGAGTCCCGCGAGCAATATCATCATATACTTCAGGACTATGCAGGGCCAACAGAATTGTATCCTCTATCTCTCTACAAAACCAGTAATTGACGATATGGATACATAAGAACTCATAATAAGAACTCATATTCCAAGAACCATGTATACGTCTACAGCACAAATGTAAACAAACAAGAAGAACATATAAAACACATAAACATGTTCAAAGCAGAGAAAATAAGTACATTTAAATTCACTCCACATACTACATGAATGATGAAACAAAAAAAACACCTTAACTCATTTGTTGATGGTACTGCTACACCTTAACTCATTAGATGTACGTGATTTTGTAAACATGCCTCACATGGAACACCAAGATATTCTACTCCAAAGAAAATTAAACTGTTGGAAAATTATTAAGGGAATTTGCAGCCATATTTTTTCAGAACAATTAGAGCTAAAAAAGCTCTTAAAAACAAACAAGGTGAATCCTTTTTGCTGCTATGTGCATATTAGTAAACATACGCCTCAAGATCGCACATCAGTAAGATGCCAGTACTTAAAAGTCTTCATTGCAATTTAACAAAAAGAATGGTATACAAAATTTGAATAAAAAAGAAGCAAACAAGGAATAAAACACACCCTAGTCCTCACATACCGCTTTTGCTGATCATACCCAGCAATATTGTCCCATGAGATCTCACTGCTTGAGGAATAACCCTGGGCTTCATCAAGCCCGTAAACTCTCACTCCCATGGACTCAAGACTAGCAATTGATTTTTCTCCAGATGGTACCCTTGCATTTGCTTCCCTTGGTTTTCTTTCTACGGACTTACTCTGTCCCAACTTTCCACCAGCTAATTCCAAAACAGACGCCAAAGCATTGAGCTCATGGGGACTCAAGCTCCCCTGCTTCATGAATTCAATTTCCTGCAATTTAAAAATGACTGATAAAAAAAATTGTGTTCTAGTATTCTTTATTCGTGATATAGAAGAAAAGCAAGAATGCAGAAATAGAAAATTCATAGGACATTCATGAACTGAAAAAACAAATACTAACAGCTTTGTCTGAACTAATGAGTGAACCGAAAATGAGGATGCAGAGATCTTTGTCGTGTGAATTTATATCTTTTGAATGCCCCACATCACTTTCAACTTCCATCTTTTTCTCTGGAAGAGTAAGTGTTAGTTGCCAAGCAACTGCACTGCAATTGTTCACAAGAATCAGAAACATTATTTACTGACTTCAACTAATGCCCAGGACTAGCATAGATACAATGACTTAAAAATTAATGCAACATACGGCATAAGCTAACAGTTTTTTTTATAAGTCATAAGCTAACAGTTAATAAGGACAATAAAGCTGACTTAACCTGTCCCAAGCACGCACTAACATATCTAAGCCCCCGCCATGCTCGTCAACTTTCAGCCCAAGATGTGATACAAGGTTTGCAATCAGTTGTGAAACTTCACAAGCAGGAGGAATTTGGAATTTGATGGTGACCTACAATGTAACACAAGCTTCAGTCAAATAAAGTCTGGAACAGTGCTCAAAACTACGGATTTAAAAAATGAATAGGAACAGCAACTTAATTTAGAAGCATATCAACTCAAATAACCAAAGACTTTGCTTCCAATAAGCTAAAAATACAAAGTTGAAGCAATAGAAGACGTACGAGAAAGTAATCTTAGCCAGCACACAGAGATGGTTTTTCCTTGTTATAGCTACAGGAATATTAAGTCTTGAATCCCATATAGTGCAACATTCAGTTGAACATTATTTTTGAAATAAGCTTCTCCTTTTCCCTTTATAATCCTATTCCAAGGTTAAGGATGCTCAGGTTGTACCCTACTGGCTGAATGAATGTACACAAGAAATAATGTTACACAGAGGACGCTAGATAACTCATACACAAAGCCGTAGTCTTCTGAAACAGAAAATGCAATAACCTTTTGGCCCTTAACGGCAACAGTGAAGCGGGGATAAGACCCAGGATGCAGTCCTTTACTTCTAAGCAACTCTTCGATTCGCTGCCGCTCTTTCTTGGCAGTTTCCTCCAAGTTCGCATACCTTGGAGAAGATTCTGATGGCAAAGGAGGTTTGGGAGCAGCCTGGAGACAATTCAGTTCACAGGAAAATCAATTCCAATTATGCAGCTTTAACACAGTAAGCCCTTACAAAGTGCACGGATGTGTACACACACACACACGAGGAAACAAGTAGTTTTGAGTAGCACTTCTGGAATTTTACTTTTAAACAAAAAGATATCAGAACAAAGGACCCCTTCACAATAATTGCCTAATAACCGACAAAGCAGACATCGAGGGAAAAAATTTACACAAACCTCATCACCATCTGCATAAGCCATTTCTACCAGTCCAACTCCAAACAAACCAGCCAAAACGGCTGGAAATGTCGAAGACATTCCCCAAGCATCAGGTCCCAATCTCTTTGGCAGAACTTCAGATGCATAAGAATGGTTATGGTGCTCAGCAAACCCTTTATGGTTCACGAATAAGCATAAATATAAATATTAGACAACAATTATCACCACATTACTCAACATAAGGAAAGATAATTAGAAATATCTCTGAAAAAGCTGAACCTTAATCGATGTACTACCAGCAATAATAGCAATTATACTACGATATACTGGTTTTATATAATCGTGTGGCACAATCTGTTTCTTGTACAATTAATTCGAAGGGGAAAAGAAATTACCAGGTGCGATGTATACAACTAAAAACCCAAGCACAATAGAGGCACTAAACTTCCATGGATAACAAAAAAAAACTCAACTACAATGACGCCTATGAGAATGACCAAAATAAATATAAATAAAGAATTACGTTAAGGGAATAAACAAAGAAATGATCCGGGGTAGAGGTAGAGAAGCGTACGATGGTAAAGGCGGCGATGAAGGTCACGCGAGTGAGAACGTGGAAGGGTTAGGGATTTCGGCGTGGCGAATGTGCGCCACGCCCGAGCTGTTCTCACTAGTCGGCTCAAAACCGCCATGGATGACCGCGAGTTCAGTGTAATTCGGATCTCTCTTCGTCTCTCTGTTCGCGTATGCAAGAGCGTGGCGCGGACGGCACCGCTGGGTGGGTCAACAGTACTATTTCTCCCTAAGGCGGTGAGCGCGAGTGATGTGTCGCCGTTTACCGTCTTCCCATTTCGTCCATTAGAGTCAAACTTTGGTTTAAAACCTCCATAAAACCCATATAACTTTTATGTTTAAAAATAAATGAATATGTTATTTTATGTGAAAAAAACTGAATTGGTCCCGAATTTTTTTACAGGATGTTTGAGCGGACGAATTATTTGGGTTAATATTAAAAAATTTATTACATAATTAATTATTATTATTATAATATTTATTAAAAATCTTATCTCTTTACTTTTTCATCGACTCTCATAAAATATTTTTATTTTATAATATTTCATAAACTCCAATACCCAAAATTTTCACACTCAAACATCCCTGCAAATTTTTTTACTAAGCATTCTTGGGATGATAAAAACTTGAGGTGTTGGGGTTGATGAATAAGTAAATAAAGATGATTTAAATGATTTTTTTATATATTTATTTAGAGTGAAAAATGATGATTTGACGAGAAAAGAAAATATTTTATGCATTTATTTTATTTGGCTAAATTAAGGGCATGTTTGTTTGGCTAAAAAATTTAGTATTTGAATCTAATTTTTTTAAATTTATACTCATAACATTACTCTTATACTCATACCAATACAATTCAATATTACCTTTTTTACACGCGTCAATATAACTTTTACAACTTTTATACATATAACAATAAAAGCTTAAATATCCTTTAAATATTCACACAATTTTTAGAATTCAGTAAATTTTCTCAAAATGAACCTGACCTAAAATTTTGAATCTCAAACATCACAATCTTATTTTCGTATATTTATTTAACTAATATACTTAATCGATATATCCAGTATTTTCAGATGACAGTTTTTTAAAATCTTTCTCGATAGGAGTTCGATTCCCAGGGGAACCCATTTATCGAGCAGCCCAATCACTCCTAAGCCAGCCCACTAACGTCTGCCGGTCCAAGATTCTCTAAGAAAGACCCTTCAGTGACGACGCTAGTTTATGGGCCCAATCAGTGGAAACCTCGATTCTGGGCCTTTTAGAACATCAAGTCAACTAGGCCAGAGCACAGAGGCTGGATGTAGGAAGTGGGTGTGACAGACGTCTCTCTGGCCCAATAATTAGTATTGTCTCCTGCATTTGCCCTATCAGCAGGCCCTTTCTTTCGTAATATCGCTCTATTATTACGACCTTTCTACAGAATTAAATTGGGCCGTGAGTCAACCCCATGATCTCCACGAGGAAGGATATGCGAAGGAGGGAGGCACAAGGGCTTGTTGAGAAAGGCCGCAATTAGGGCGGGGGGAGGGGGGGGGGGGGGGGGGGACGGTTGACGTTTTCCTGGTGCCCCTATGCTGATGGTGCTTGGTCTTTGAGACGAGGGGGAGAGGAATGGGAATGGGATGGGAATAATCCCCTACTTTTCACAACTCCTTTTAGTTTTAAGCCTTTATAAGCCCATGATTGAATAATGCCATTATGTAAGAAGTTTGACTAATAAACGACGTTTTGTTTATTTGGGAGGCCGGGTTTCGTCGAATTAAACGCATATTCGTTTAAAGAACTTTGCATGGTGGCTGTGTAATCAGGGGCGTGTTGAAGGCTGATGTTTTCATGAAATATTTTCTTCTTTTAGGCACCAACGTTTGAAAAATCGATAACTGTTGTGAGATTCAAAAGGCCGAGCTTGTTGGGTTCTATTTGGGAAAGCCATTATATATATATATATATATATATATAAAGAGTTCTAAATTACATATCTTCGTCTAGACAGAGGAATCGTACAACCATGGACTCAGTTTTATATGGTAGGAAAGAAGTTAAGAGCCATCTCATTTTCTCGTAGTACTTGTTTCCGAGACACTTTGTACAGGAAAAAAAACACCTTTTCTGCCGATCATTCTCAAAAAACACAGAAAACATTATTCTTTTTTACTGAAAAAATAAAAGAACAGAAAAGAAAAAGCACCTTTGATATCATCATCCATTAAACAAGGATAGAGAATTGGCAAGATTGACAGAAAGAGGAAGTAAAAGGAGGTCGGAATAAACTTTTTTAGGCTTGGAAGGAAAGAAAGAGTGGGGGCTTTTATAACCCAAAGAGGCCGGGCTGGGCTTTTTTTTTTTTTTTTTTTTACAGTTTTTTGAAGTTAAAATTTTACCTTAAAATTTTAAGATCGTCACATTCTCATTTCCTCTCTTTTTAACTTTTTTACTAATTTTTTTTACTTTTTACTAATTTTTTCACTCACTTTTTATTCTGTCTTTGTCTCTGTTTCTCTTTTCCAAGACTCTCCTGGTTAATTGCACATGGAAGAAAGCACGTATGATTCAAGTAATGATAGGCCTATGGCCTACACCCGCCATTGCCAACAAGTGGAAGGTAGGAAACAGTTTGAAGTACTTATGGTCAGAACTACCGATACAACTCAATCTGAAAAGCTACTTTTAAAATCTTGATATTATACATTAATAAAGACTCAACAAACTAGTTTGCTTCTTTCTTTACCAGAAATGAACATTAAAAAAAATTAAAAATTAAATTGTTGATTAATTATTTCCTGTTCAATACACCTTCTTTGTAAAGAGGCTCCGAAGGTTAAAGAGATTACCACCATTTCCAGTACCGTTACCACTTCCACCGACCTCACTGCCGCCAGTACTACTAATCCTACTGCTATTATTGCCGCTGCCGCTGCCCCCGATAGCGCTGTTCTCGTCGCTTCTGCAACTCAAATGGTGTCTATATCCAATGCACACCGGGACGTTCACGTTCAAGACCCTCGCTTTCGGCCCGCTACCTCCGTTGTTGGCAGCCGTTCGAGCCCGGCGAGTATCGGGTGCGTCTTTTTTGGCTGTCCTCTCGGCGCCGCGAGCCACAGGCTCGGAACTCTTCAGGCCTGAGCCGCTTCCACGGCGAACTTGCCAAACCGGGCTGCTCCGACCCAAATGGACCCCGGCACGGCCCGGACTGCTCGGCCACTTCCTCGCCTTGGACTCACCCGCCGAGTTGCTGCGCGAGCAGGGCGCGCTGTTCACCTTCCGGGCTACCGGTGCTCCGCTTACTGACTTCGGTCGGGTGCCGGCATTCCCTGCAGATCTGCTCCTCGAGAATGGCCATATGTTGATGTTCAGCTCGGCCGAGCTCGCTCAGCTGCCACACTTTCTGTCTTTCTCTGCCTTCTTTTTATCTTTCTCTTTCTCTTTCTCTCCTTGGTTTTTCGTACTACTCTTCTTGAAAATGTCTCTCCAACGCTTTGACGCGGTAAACACTGCCGTTGATTCGGTGATTGCAGAGGTTGCGACCTCGCTCCGTCCTTTCTCCGGGTCTGATACGGGTGGGTTCAAGTTGGGCGGTTCAGGTTCGGTTTCTGGGTTTGGGCCGGGAGGGTCTGGATGGTGGTTGTAGTTTTGGGGGACAAGGTGCAGAGGGAGAAGAACGCCGCCTACGAAGAGTTGGTCAGCGGAGAGGATATTGGGTTGTGGGAAAGACGGGTTACGGACCATCCAGAACTCGAACTCGGGCGAGGCGGAACAACTGCTTCTTCTTCCACTGCTGCTTGGTGAGAGGGTTTCAGCTTCAGGGCTAACTCTTGGGCTATCCATGAGGAGAGAGAGAGAGTTTTTGTGTGTATGTCTGTGTGACAAGAGAGAGTTTAAAGATGTGGTTGGGTGGTGGAGGGGAAGTTTCTTTGTTTAACTACGCGTGAGTTCAGAGTTTGAGGTTCAGTGCAAGTGACCCACCGTGCAGGCAATAAATAAAGGAGAATGAGTAAATAAAAGAGGAGAGAGAAAGAGAGAGGGAGAAGGGTTTTGTTTGGGGGATAAGAAATGGCTAAGGGGTAGTCCAGCATGCATGGGAGAAGCAATGTCATAATGGTACAAAACATCAGCGCAAAACGATGGTAATTAGAAACGTACTACTGGCTGAACTACGTCGTCGTCTGACTAGCTCAAAATTGTCTCCACTAATTAACCCCTAAATTATCTCGCCAAATTCAAATAGTAATTCTTTTCCTAAGCAAATTAAAAAAGAAATTCACTTCGCATGGTTGTCTCAAATTAAAGGAGTATTTTTTTTATATATTTTTTATAATCTAAAAGTAACGAGTAATTTTAATTTTCCTAAATAAATTTAAATTTAAATTCAAAGTATTAGTTACTTTCTATTACAGTAATCAAGCTCGTGGTATTTTTGATTAAAAAGGGAATATGCTCTATATATTGCAACCCTGAGATTCCCAAGTTTGCTTTGTACTCAATGTGGGACGACTTAAAAGCACCTATAATTTAGGTGTGTACGGTAGCATAAAACATGTTCCCCCAAGAGCAAATAAAGTGGTCGTGCTGCAAATTTTGCTTGTCCAAAATGAAAAAAAAAAAACAGAGGAGTAATCATGAAAAAAAAGACATCTGATCTTATTTCAATAGAGTAGTTATGTACACAACTCACGTTTGGTATAGTAGATTATATATGGTTGGTTTGTGGTTAGAGAGCTGCATGAATAATTAAGGCCAATCTAATTTCTGGAATCCTATAAGTATTCTTTTGTCTAATTATTGAATGTTAGCTGTTTGGGAATCATATTCCAATAAAAAGGTATTGCAGATTCTTATGCATCTGGGAACTGCAGACAAGATAAAAAAAAGCAGCAAGTATTAAAAAGGAATTAGATCTCTAGCTAATCTCCTAGGAGCAAGATTGGTGTCATGTGGGGAATGCCAAATTGCTCACATTCGTGAATATATATCGAGCTTCTTCATTATAATTTGCAAACCCTGAGCGTTGACATCAGTACCCCCCCCCCCCCCCCCCAATGATTCCCGGCCCCCCTCCCTTCGGTGCACAGTCTTTGCTCCAAAATCCAAAATTATGCCCCCGAGCGCGCGCGTGCCAACCTAATCAAACATTGCACATGCATTCCCAAATAGAAAATAAAAAATTCCTTAGAATCTTTACATTATTATTCTCGCTTAGAAATAAAATTTTAACCATATAGTTTTTTTATTGTGACTATAATTTATATTCTTATTATAGTCTTTGGTAATTACTAATTATATGCACATACATACACACATATATATACATATATATATATGATCATGAACTTCGGAAGGCTGTGGAGCTAGCTAGCGAGTATGGAACTTATCTTGCCAGCAGCTTGTGGAAGGTATGCGTTTGAAGAAGACGACAGAAATGGGAGTACACTGTACACCTTGTCAATTGCCGGAAGAAGAAAGCACCGCGCGCGGTGGACCACCACACCGAATGCCAAGAATGTATCTCCCCCCAAATGCTACGGCATACCATTTGTCCTCGTGCATACGTGTAGGTGTGCGTGCGTACGTGTAAGCCAATGTATATAATATGTGTACATGTCGGCACCCTATATATGCTAAAATCTTCTTACAGTAGTACGTCGCATGAAACATGAAAGGAACATTATATAAGACTCATGTCATCACCCTTATAATTGGATTAATTTTATAATAACTTGGTAACATATATTTAAACGTCTAAAACTAGTACTAATCTATGTTAAATAATCTATATATTTAAATAAGTTCTTAATTAGTACCCTTAACATAATTAATTAATTTTAAGTGGCCCTTGTAAAATTGCTTTCCACAACTGTATAATCTCGTCTAGTAATTATATATCGTTCGCGCGGCAGGTGTTTCTTGGTTTGAAACATGTCTCTCTGGCCTCCAAATATATCCAATATTCGAGTCCGAAACAAGATCTTCTTCAACCTAGTTTGCAATTTTATTTTATTTTCCCAAAAATCCCAATCATACGATTGGATTTGCAAATATTCCTTAATTCTGGGTTTAGTATTCGGAAGAGTACCCATCATTCCTAGAAAATTTTAAAGTTCTAAGAGAAATTCTTGTAAAATATTTTATCTAAAAGATTATATAATTATTAACCAACTTTCATAAAATTTCTGAAAAATATGTTTTACGCACAGTTTTTTTTTTTTGCCTTTGAATTATAAAACAATTTGCTATCAAACAAAGCGCGGTTTTGCACCATGTGATGGGCACAAGCTTTAGGTATAAATTAAATAAAAGAACCTACAGTGCATGCACATATGCCCTCTTTTTTTCCCTCTCTCCTTACTAAATTGTGCCCACGGTTGCACATATTATATATATGCGATATAGAGAAAAACTAGGTGGTGTACAAGGTGACAACCTCAGGTGGACCAATGCCATGAGGATGGTATGGTAATTTATTGGTGATACATGTATGTGTTTTATATGTTTGGTGACTGGTGAAAGGTGAGCCCCGTGGGGATCGAGTTTGGAATCTAACAGGAAATGGAGAATGGTGGAGAGAGAGATTTTCTTGCCCTTTTGTTAATGGCGTTTGTTTGTAGGCAAAATGATGAGTCATGTGCAGGCAAAAGCACCATTATTACATTAATGAGCAAGGCCCACCCCCAAACAGAGTACCCTTCTTGATAGCAACTGCCTCGTGGCATGGCCTTGCACCTGATCTTGTTTGCACGCAAGCTCTTAATTCCCCCCCCCCCCCCCCGGTGCTCCACAGATCCAGACCCATCTCATAACTCCTCATAAATAAAATGGTCCTACAATTAAAACCATGCATTAAATCCTTCAGTTAATGTGTTAGTAAAAATATATGGTTCAAATTTGCTCTCTCAGTTCTGATACCATATTAAAACACGAATCAGTATAAAGTTCTTTTAGGTAACAAGATAGATAAATCTGTAATACGGGGACGTAAACGGATTTAGTGCAGTTGAGAAATGTAATGATATTCGGGTTTATTGCGCAACGATAAACCTCAGATATTCAAATCGATTTCGTCACTCACGTATCAATTAAGTCAAGAATTTATTGATTAATGTTTTCCCGTCAACTAAGCGATTAGACGTCTGATCACCACTCAACATTGCTTTTATAAACGGAATCCAACTATACCGGGAGGTGGAAATCCAACAAGATGGAGAATGAAAGGATCACTAGCTATAGTATCGATCGCCTGATAAAAGATAGTAGTGCACATGTGTTACTTAGGGATCAAGGGGTCCAGAAAGCTAGACATGCACCAGTCAGTTCAAGCTGTGGAAATCTATAGACTGTACATCACTACATAAAACTATATATGGGGCCGTGACCCTGATTTCCATACGCCATTGTCTGTTGTACGTGGCTCGTTAAATTCTCGAGGCAATAGATTCAAACCTATGAATATGGAGTAGCTAGGAGTACCAGCCACTCCTTATAGAGACCTACTTTAGACAATTCTCTCTTCTATGCATCTCTCTCGCTAGCTCCCCCCCCCCCCCCCCCTATCTTTTAGCTTCATATATATGATCAATACATATCTTTAGTAAGGGATCAGAATCTTGAATCTAATTCTTTGACAAAAAGGGAGAAATAAAGGGAAAGGCAAACAGAAGTATAGAGGTGACTGGTGAGAGAGAGAGAGAGAGTGCCTTAGTGGTGGGGAAGTTCAATTCCGAGAATGACTATATGATAATGTAGGAATATACCAACTATATGCTGCCGTACAAAAAAAAAAGGTTTAATGTTCTCGATCTGTACAACTGCAAACTCGTGCAAATAAAGCTAGAAAGAGACATATTTGAAGAAGTCAGATGCACTTTGATGGCGGGAATGTAACGCCCATCCGATTTGCGCTATATCATTAAAACAACTGGAGCTAGCATTGGGTGATGGAATTATAGGAACTAAATATATATATATATATAGGGGGAAAGATAAAGGGAAAGGAAGGAGAAGAAGAATAAAGACGACAATTCTATTGGGTTTTTTCACAAGGAAAAGGCTAAAAGTACTTACTGCTACTTGGCAGCCTGTACATCGCAACCACCAGTTCTCTAAACCCTATTTTTATATATGGAAAGGGACAATTACATGTGGTTGTTAAGTGTGATATAATAATGAGGCATGAGTGGGAAGATCTGCTGGTTTGCTTGTTGCTTTTGATGTTTACTTTCGAGACTTTTGAATTACTCGATGTTCATATCCATTCCAATATCACCTGATCAGGTATCCAAACTATGAGTAATACGTTGCATCATGAGTAGTAATTTCCTGTGTGGCACGTAATCAAACAGTTTAAATACATATAATTTTTCAGAGCACATGGTGTGCCCTGTGCATCCGTGCCAGGAGAGAGATCTGCAGGGAGAGAGAGAAAGAGAGGAAGGTGTGGAGGCGAGGGTACAATAATTTTGCACTGAGCTGACTAGTGAAATCCTTTGGACTAATACCATCATATTGTGGCTGATATATAATAGCCAACCTGAATGGGGTAGATCAATATTTAATTGTTGACATGAACTGTTTTCTTGGATTTTGTAGGGGGTGAATTAAGAATTTAGGAGGGTCAATAATTGTGCATTGAGCCGTGTGAAATCCTTCAGATTGCTATGATCATGTCGTGACTAAATATTGTACCAAGTTTCAGACCATAGATATGTAATTCTTGTGATGCACTACTTGTTTTGGAGTTTTTTTTATGAACAAGTATGATCTTTATATTTTATTTTCAAAATTCAGGGAATGTTCAGAATTAAACGTGTATATATATGTGTGTGTGAAAATCACATGAATTAGATTTTGAGATAGATAAGACTACTTCAATTATATATGTTATTTCTTATTTAATTTATCAGAATTAAAATTATCTTTTTTTAAACTATTAATATTATATATAGGAATATTTTCTCTAACAAAAATATTGCAACGTCGGGCGATAAAAAATGTTGGGGATGTTTGAGGGTGAAAATTTTGGGTATTGGGGTTTATGAAATATTATAAAGTAAAAATATATTATGGGAGTCGGTGAAAAAGTGAAGAAAGAGAAGATTTTTAATAAGTATTATAATAATAAAAAACTATGTGAAAAATATTTTAGTATTAAACCCAAATATTTAGCCCCAATTATTTGGGGCTAAAACATCCCCAATGTCTGTCCCTTACTCCATTAGTCCATTTTCTGCTTTCAACCAAAAATGCAGAGATCAGAGAGCTAGCTGGGAAGTTTCTTAACCGATAAAATAGACTTGAAGTTTAGATGATAATTTTATAATATAGTAAACTAGAATTTGTTTTAGCATCCATGCATATACGACGTACGTTTTACACAAATATATATGGGCCTTTGAGTATAATGTAGATAAACACAAATAAAAAGAAATATATGAAGCTTCTATCCTTTGTGTTCTGCTTCATTAATGGTTGGACTTGGGAATGGAATACGCACGCAATTCGATAGCCCTCTATTCTGCTCCACTTACTAGGCCTCACGTCAACAGCGCACTAGCTACCGGATCCAGGAAACCTCGACAAATCACCATGGAAGGACCCAAAGCATTAAACGATAAAATTAATGGCTCGAACTTCGGACAAATTAAGCACCTATATATATATATGGATTTCGGACCACTAGCTCAGAGCACTATGCGTTGGGTTTCCATTTTTCTCTTCCTCGAACATCATGCGCTTGACTTTTGATACTTTTTTTGGCGATTCGAAAATAAATATCATGTGTGCTGATGACAGAAGTACAAAGATATATAATAATCAATTACTTTACGATAATTATTCTTAAAAAATGTGTTTTATTAATTGGTACGATATTTCATGTTCCTACCATTTAAATGTGGGTTTTTCAAATTTCAGCCAATTGCAATTATTCACCTGGCCTCCCACATGCATAAAGAACTTTGCACCTCGTGTATTGGATACAAACTTCCTTCCACATGATAATTGATCAGCTGACAACTAGTACCTGTAATCTCCCATTTGCAGGAAATGTCGCTGTACAAAATGAATCAAGGGTCCGAGTAAAAATATCCTCCGCTGGATGAAGATGACAAGACAAACTTCCATCGATATCCCAAAGGTGGCAAGAGTTTATATTGCACCCTTGGGTCCAATGTAGGGCAAATGAATCATATTCTTTAAATTTTGCATAGCTGTTTTTTGATATCGATCTCTCTTGATGTTTCCCTTCACAATATATATACGTGTGCGTGAACTGTGAACAATTCGAATTATCTATTAAATTTAACAAAAGGAAACATATTGGGTCACCACTCACCACCCTCCAGAAGTTTGAGCCAAATACAGTTTTGGGTGTTTAGTCCCGGCCCCTTGATAACGGGTTGTTCGTATAAAGAGCTGGCAGGGATCATTGTAAGTTTATAACATTTTTTTTTTGGTAATGAGGTGAAACCCTGAGTGACAGACTATCGAAATGAACCAATCTAACAGATAAGTAAACTTTGAAGAGCTAGTGCAGACTCATTCGCATCACTACTATTCTTACTTAAACTGGTTACGATATTCACCGAATAGATAATCAAACTTGTGACCTGTACACCTATCTATACCAGCACAAATCCGCCCTTACTACCGTGACAGGCTTGCAATGGGTATAACGAGTTGTTTCGTATAAAGAGGTGGAATCATGGTAAGGCTAAAACATTCTTTTAAGGCTCGGCGGCATCGCCCGCTAGAATGTATTTAAGTATAACATGCAAAAAGGTGGATGAAGAGCATCTTCCCTCTAAATCCAAAAGGTGAACTGGGTCGACACACGTGATCATGCACAACGCGACGCGTCGCTGGAGATCGAACGCAATGACAAATAAGAAAGCATGTGATTCAAGGAGGCTTTAGATAAAGCCTCAGAGGAAAAAGCAGTCCGCGGGGCTGTCTGGCTGGCTATGAAAAAGTGACCACCCTTTTTTGCTGCATCAAAGTGAGAGCAGTTGCGCTTGCGCAGGGCATAAGCAGCCAAGTTTGGCAAGCAGCAAAGCAGAGAGCATAAATTCTGTGATATTGCTACTTTGCTAGCTTTTCCAGCTAATGTACCCGACTCTGTCAAAGTCTAAAGAGGTTGGAGCAATCAGATTAGGTGATCTTTTGTGTCATGTGGTTCAATAATTGGTACCTATCTGATCACCCTTTAAAAAGTCGTACCTTTTCTGGCTTTTAAATTTCTTGGCCTGCTGCAATGACTTGTCGCCTTAATCCTATCTGCTTCAACATATTTAAATTTATGGAAAAAATATCATGAACATGTTTTACACTTTATACCTTAAATGAATGGAAATTGATTTTTTTTTTCAATATAAAATTTCGATTATGCTATTAAAAAAAGTCAAATAAGAATTTATAATTAAGAGTATAATCGTCACTTTCTTTAAAAGTCAATTTCCGTTAAATTAGACAGAGTGCAACATGTTAGAGATTGATATTTTATGGATTCAATATCTTAAACATAATAATTTAAAGTGTAAAGTGTAAACACGTGGTAATTTGTGAATGAAAAATGTTTCTTTTAAGTGTATTTCCACTTAGATTCAAGCTGAGGGGTTTTTTTTTTTTTTAACAGTAATGACCCGCCCTAGGTGTATGCCGCACGAGGCCTTCATTGGCTTGTTTGGAAATGGGTGGTGGTTTTGGGTTTAAAATTCAAAATTCAAAATTAAAATATGTAGATTTAAAATTGCTCGTTTTTTTGGAAGAAAGTTTCTGCTCCTAATCTTGCCGCCCTGAAGCATCAATTTAACCTGCGCGCTCCAAATATAGTGCAAAGTAATGACAACGAGCTTGTTATTACCAAGCGACTGGAGCATTGTGTAGAAGACGATGCGAACGAAATAGTTCATTTTCCAACACTACTCTGGTCATAAACTACATTAATAACGTTTACAACACGTAGCAACTAGCAATGAGAGTCGTTTCTTATGAAGAAGAATGTCTCATATTAGCCAGACTAAGAAAGAAAGCAACCACAAAGGAGGAGGTGACGGAAATATGTTCTTAAAAGCTTAGTAAGCTAGTTCCACCGTTGGATGTTGAACTATCTAGTAGATCTTCCACATAAAGAATACCAAAATTCCAGAATAAAAAACAAAAGAAAGTTTTCAAGGATGCAGACAGCGTAGATTTAAATCTTTCGCCGAAATATAGAAACTCGCATCAAAGCAGGAATTCAACAATTTGGCTAAGCATGAGCTCCAAGTTCAAGGAGTAGAGTGTGATTAACTGCATTTGATGCTGGACCAACAAATTGGATAGGACCTGCAATGGAAAATGATTAAAGACATAAGTTACAGATTTAAATTTGCCAATCAACTTGCAGTCAAGAAGCAAATCAAAATAGATGCCAGCAATATGATAAGGAGTGTGCATTCCGCTTTGTAATGGGGCAATATTTCGACAATCGGGCCAAGTACGAGGGAGACAAGAAAGACCATAAATTACACAAGTTCGGAAATAATGCTCAATAAATATGAAACTAACGACTAACCAGGACTGATGTAGCAATTCTTGACTGCCCACTCATCCCGCATGGATGCGAATTTCTTAAAAGGTGCGCCTGAAAATTCATCATGGTAATTAACTTGCTCATCAATTTTTTTCCATGGTTTGAGATTTGAGGAGATCAGCAAAGAAAGTGAATCATACTGCATGGTATACCCAGAACCACCATGAACGAGAAGGAAGTACTACAACTGACAGTTACTACTTAAATATGTAAGCAAATATCATGAGACCCCCCCCCCCCCCCCCCAACACACACACACCCGAAACAAAAAGTTTGCCTAATATGCTTGCCCCCAAAAGGCTTACCTTCAAGCTCCACCATTGCCTTCTTTATCACAGGCTTGTACTTACCTGGAAAACGAATTCGATTTTCAACGACAGCTCAAACAACTGAAAAAATGGTAAATTTCACGAAAAAAGAAGAAGCCAAGTGCAAATTATGGACTGAAATGCCAAAATACATCCCCAAGACAATCTTGTTCAGACCTTCTAAATCTTAACTTAGAAATAGAAAGAATCCACATAACATTCCATCATGACAGTTCTGTGAAGATACATTTCCCCTTCAGTGTATTTTTTTTTTCCAAGCAAATAAACTTCATTAATTGACTCGTCCACAAGATTGTCTTGGGGATGTAGTTTGGGATTTCCCCTTGAGTGTATTACTCACAATGAATAGAGGTTATAATAGCCCTGGCGCAGAAAAATAGGGTTAAAACAAGTTTCAGAATTTATTACACGAACGCGCGGGGGGGGGGGGTAAGATTCAAGAAACGTTCGCAATACCATGTCTTCTCTCGACGTCCATTAATGAAGTCAACGCAGTCCCACCAACTGTCCATTCTTCAACTGGAGCAGCCAAATTTCCAACCTGGAGACATTATGAAAAATGCATACCAAAATTTCTCTTAGTAACGATTTTCTCATCTGACATGATAACACAAAATTGAAGTTTAGAAAAGCATATAAAATCCACAGCGAAAAGAAAACATAAGGGGGGTTAAGCAGAATGAGTAAGTCCAAAAGTGATAGAACCCAGACCGATGATATCAACCCAGTTTTGCCACTCTGCAGAAGAGCTCCAGCAGCAAAACCCAATGCATAGCAGTAGCTAGAATCAAAGTTCGTTGGCAAACCACATCTACCTTCGTACCTACAGAAAGGAAAATACATGTAAAATGACAACCATTTTCCAGGATAAGAATATTCAAGAAATATTTTTCAACACATTGCCACAAAATGTTGACAGTAAGAAGCAGTATATCATTATTATGAATGTTGAATATAGTATTACTCAGGACCATCAGGTTAATCAATGGTAGTCCAAAGCCTAATTGTTAAATTCTCACCTACTAAACATACAGGCCTGCCATCACGGCTAAAAATCATTTAGGAATTTGGGACTTCAAATGATGGTTTACTTTTGGGGAAAGAAATGTAAGTACCCGAAAAAGTGGGACTGCCCTCTGAATTGATGTCCTTTATATGAACCGTCATGCTTCCTCTTCTCCAACTCAGTTTCAACCATTTGAATAAGCATTTTTTCAGTTTCTATTTTGGCAACCTGATTGTAGGAAACACATACAATATGAGCATTACCAGGAAACCACAAGATATGTGAAAATCACATACAGGTAATACAAATAAAACAAAAAACAAATACCTGGACATTTCCATGAGGATCTCTTTCAAGCAGCAACTGTTCCTGGATTGCTTCAGGTAAAAATTCAAAAAGCTGTAGAGATTGATTTGCAAGTTTCTTTTTCCATACCCCACCTTCATCTACAACATCATGAGCCAGAATTTCATTCAATTCTGAGATAAGCTGCTGTACCTGCAACATGGAATTTGCATATCAATAAAATGGTATATGGAAAAAAAGAGAGAGGGGGGGGGGGGGATGGTGCTTAAACAAACATAGTGCTGGATTACGATTAAAATAATACCTCAGGAATGAAATCAATTAGACCCTCTGGAATAAGTATAACGCCATAGTTATAACCCAGTTCAGCACGTTTACAGACTACATCTACAATGTGGTCAGTCACATTTTTCAATGTCAGCTTCTTAGCAGCAACCTGCAGCAAAATATACCTTCATTAGATGTTTATGCATATGCATATACAAATCTTCTCTATGATGATGGATTCTATTCAACACAGGGTTAGTTAAAAAATGAGGTGTCTTTAGATCTTCCAAACCAATTCTAAACATCTTCAATGTTGACAGAGAAGGGATATTAAGGTATTCAATGAATATTTTCCTTTAACAGTTTTCAAGAACTATTATTCAATTGGAATTATAGAATACGATCAATTTCTCAGTTTAGTTTTTCAGTAAAAAATCTCAATATGTTGCTGTGATAGAAATTATTAATATGTATGACATGGAATTTGGGTTGAAAAAGTATCAATGCAGTCCTCCAGGTAATCTTCTTGAAAAAGAATTTCTGCAAGTAAAACATTAAAAAAATAACATAATCAATGCAAATAAACACAATCACACTGAGCCGCTCAACAAGGTACCTAATCTCACGAACAAGTGAAACTGACAGGCAAGACTAGGAAATACCAATTTGGGATTGTATTTCCACCTAGACAGCAAAGACAAGATGGTAGTTGATGTACAGCCAGGACCAAGAAGGCCCAATGTGCCCACATCATAGAAGGAAATGCCTTCTCAATACTAACTCATATGCATAATGCAACTGTAGGACGAAACTGGGTTCTTAGGAAAAATAACACGGTTTTCACTTAGGTTATTTGATTGGACAAAAAAGTGGATGACAGGTGACAACAAATATTCTTCCTTGTTCTACTATTAGCAGACTAAGGAAGGATGTAAAAGTAATTAAAGGTAGTTCACGTAAAGCTCCTAGGATCAGAATAAGGTAGGTGCAAGTAAGCCTTATCTAGATCCAATCCGCTGCTGGCAATAGAAGGGGCTCACATTTACCCATTTGTTGACAGTTCCTAAATTGAACACTCGAATCCACATATTAAGGTGGCTCTGGGTTGGTTCAGTCAGGACTTATGTTGGTTGATCATCATAAACATAGATAGATGGAAAGTCTCACACGTCTTGTCGCGACTTGAAAAATAATGAGCAAGTTTGCAGGGCAATGCGACAGATTTAAAATAAATGCAATAGGTTCATGAAGGTACCTCTTCTCCGATAATTGTAATGTTTGGATGAGTTTGCAGAGCACACTCTAGTGTAATGTGTGACGCGGCACGGCCCATAAGACGAACAACTGCAAACATTGACACAATAAATAGTAATATTCTTAAAAAAACCACAAAAGCAGGTGATCAATGGATGAGATAATGTTGGTGCGGTATAATAGATGCAAGGGCGAATGGTGTGTTAGGAGCCACACAATACCAAACTTCTTCACTTCATAATTCGATTCGCAACCAAACGAACTCAGGAAAAGAGTAGAGATTAGATTAGAGTATGCATGACTGTTGGTGGCTAGACTATATATATGAGAGTATGCATGACACACCATGCACCACACCACATCGAATCGATCCTGTTATGCTATTGATCCAATGACAGACTCTTTGCGGCAGCCTTTTTGAAGTTAGCTTGCATTGAATGTGGAGAATTTTTATAGAACCCCCGGGCCGATTTCAGAATTTTCCACCTGACTGTCTTGGACGCCTTCTATGTCCGATAGGCACAAAAAGTTCAAAGTTGGTTTTGCACAAATTGACCTTTAGCCATTGTACATATTCAGCAAAACGTATTTTCCTCGATGTGTTTCATATCACGGAAAAGAGACTGACTCCATATAAAGTTATTTTTGTTTTTAGCAGAAAAAAAAAAAAAACTCAAACAAAATATATAATACAAACATGGTCTGGCACAGAAGGTGATTTACTGATCATTGATACACCTAAAGTACCACTTAATTCCCAAAAGGGTTTTATGACAAAGATGGTTACAATTAGTCAGTGTCTGTGTATGTGTATTGCAGCTTCATAGTAGAGAAAAATAGATGCCATCTGCGAAAACCTCAAACCTGACACTTACAATGATAATACTTTCCAGTTGATCGAGCATCAACCATAACATTTCCAATCATTTCTGCATAAATCTGCCAGGAAAAAAGATCATATTATGGCAAACAAGAAGTAAGATTTTCAAGTGCCTCCTAGTGACAATGTTCAGTTAACGCAGGGAGAATGACAAATGAATTCACAGAAATTGAGATCACAGCACATTATTGAATTCACATCATAGTGTGTGACCAGGGGCGGAACTACACACGGACAATGGGAGGCAGTCGCCCCCCATCACCGAATTATATATATATATATAAGTGTAAAGCCCAGCCCGCCCCCAAAAGCCTAGCCCAACCCGTTATTTTTTTAAGAAAAATCCTTAAAGGGTGCGCCGTTTCACCCTGGTTTAATTCCCCCTACCCCTCAATTTCCTCATTCTCCCCGACGCCCAACCTCTCGGCTCTCTCACTCTGCAACTTTGCTCGATTGCTCTGGTGCTCCCCACCTCCCGACGCCAGCGGCCAGCCTCCGCCTCGTGCCTCCCACCGGTCGACGCCAACCTCCCCGAGTCCCCTCTCACTCTGCCTCTCTCTGGCCTGCGGCTTCCCTCTCTCTCTGCCTCTCCTCCTCCAAGGCTTCAAGGCTCCAACTTTGCCTCTTTCTTTCTCTCCGGCTCTCCTCTTTCTCTCCAGCCTCCAAGTCAAGGTACACACCGGTCACCATAAAAGTTTAAAACAGTTAGGTTATTGTGAATTTGATAATTTTTTAGTAAAGAGATTATGACTTTGATTAATAATTTGTGAATTTAATTATGAATTTGTAAATTTGATTATGTTTATATTAAACAGATTATGCATTTGATTAGGTTATGGTGAATTTGATTATTTTTCTACTAAAGAGATTATGAATTTGATTAGTAATTTGTCAATTTGATTATGAATTTTTGAATTCGATTATGTTTATATTAAACATATTATTCATTTGATTAGGTTATTGTGAATTTAATTATTTTTCTATTAAAGAGATTATGAATTTGATTAGCAATTTGTGAATTTGATTATGTATATATTAAACAAATTATGCATTTGATTAGGTTATTGTGAATTTAATTATTTTTCTATTAAAGAGATTATGAATTTGATTAGTAATTATTGATGAATTATTTATGAAAGTGATGAATAATTATTGATGAATAATGTGACGAATTATTGATGATATTAGATTGATGAATTTATTGATGATATTGTAATGGATAATTATTGATGAATAATGTGATGAATTATTGATGATTATGCATTATATTGAAATTGTGATTAGGATTAGGTTGTGAAACTGTGATTATGTTATGAAATTAGATTGATAAATTTTGTTTTATTTAGATAATGGATAAGTTTTTGATAAAAAAAGCCAGCCAACATAGGGTCGTCTAGTACTCTTAATGTAGCTGTTATTTCTAAAACAAATCCTAATTCAAAAAGACCTCGTATTGAATTTAGTGAGGATGATATTGTTGCTGACCCAGGGTTACGTAAACACATTGAAAAATATGATGTTGGGATTAGAGATCGAGTTCGTAGAGAGTATTTGCTCAAAGGTCCTTGTCAACCATTTGACCATGATTTTTCCAAGAAGCAATATGAGAATCCAATGAGGGGTTGTAGGGAGTTATGGTTCAAAAATAATGAGTGGTTGGAATATAGAGTATCAAAGGACGAGGTGTATTGCTTGTGGTGTATATATCGAACGAGAAAATTTTGAAACTATTGAGAACGAAGTTACTTTACAATGTTTTCAGAATATGCAGTCCCGTAGGATCCAAATGCCACCTCTTAGTATCAACAAATAGTACGGTACGTGTATTTCAATATTTTCAATATTTTTAGTGTTTTTAGTCCTTAATTTTTGATATTTTAACTCTTAATATATTTTTTTGCATTACATAGTAAATTTTTTTTTTTGTCATTTTTCTTTAGGAGTTCAACCCCTTTCAGTTGGATTCCTAGTTCCGCCACTGTGTGTGACCATGAAAGATAGTACACAGGAAAACAAAACACGAGTTTTTGAGTTCTATTTTATCACCTTGCAAGCAGTATCAAACCCAAAACTTGTGGGAACCTCTTTGCATTTCAGGTCACCATCAATGGTCTTAGGGCATCCAATTACTTGAGTTTTCAGATTTTTAACCCTGTTGAAACAAACAATACAGACCAATTACATGGACATGATAACAACAAGATACTAAAACACCCTGTCTAACTTTTTTCAGCAAATAAAGCACCCAGTCAGTTCAACAATAGATTACTCTAGAACCAGAGTGAGAATCACATAGACAATGCCAGTAAACCCGTGAAAATCCTTTAGGCTTGATTTTGACAAGGGGATGCCAGAAATAGATATATAGGTTATTCTATGCATGAATAAACATGACAGAAAGAGAGTGAAGGATCAAAAGTATCCAAAGGAGTTGAAAAGGAGAGCTCCGCTTCTAAGGCAAGGTGGGTGCTCTCTTGACTTTAGAATCACAATGGAAAAGCAGAAGAGAAACATTGAAAATACTAAGAGTGGGTACGTCTCTTTCACACAGCACATGACCCATATAATTAATCTCCAAGCGAAGGCTGTCAAAGTAAGGCACCTATATATGATACCCATACTTTAGGCACCTTCTGGATTAAACATAAAGAAGTTTACTGCAATTCTCCCCATTATAAAGGACATTTAAACAACTTGCAAATATTACTGAAAGCTAGAAAAAAAGTATAGAAACAAACATTTCCCAGAAACATACCTGAAATTTTCAGCAAGGAGGCAGGCATTTGTGTTGGAGTCATCTCCGCCAATCACAACAAGCCCATCTAAATCAAGCTTCGCTGCTGTTTCTTCAGCTTGCTTAAACTAAAGATCATATCCATTTGTACTCAGTCTCACATACAAACTCGACAGAAAATCCCTGAATAAGCCAAAAAGCAGAGTCTAACCTGCTCTGGAGTTTCAATCTTGTCTCTCCCACTGCAGATCATATCAAATCCACCCTGGTAAACAAAGATTATCAAGTATATCAGATATGATAAAAGCTTACTGGTTTAAAATACTAGAGTGCATGTATAGCCCATAGCTGAATCAGATAACCAGTGACTACAGCTAATGCCTTAACCATCCGCATATATTTCCCAATATGCATCTCGTAATGTCATATCCACATTGATTTGCCATAATAGTATCTTTACGTCCACTCACTTTCTTCAACACTACACACTCAGTTGATGACACATTCACAATAGCTAAATGCACGATTCAGGAACACTGAATTGGAGCTAACGACGAACGCATAGGCTTCGGGAATTCATTGGATACTGCAAATAACACTAAAATGCCTCACCTGATTTCTGAACGGGTAAATGTAGTCTGTTGTCAGTTCCACATATTTGCACTTCATGATCCCACCAGGACCGCCTTTGAACCCGTACACGGTGCTTCCTTTTACACGTTCCTGCAAGTAATCTGCCACCAATGCATGGATTCATATTCAGCTAAACTTCAAACAGTCAGTGTACAAAACCGATATCAAATTATTGTTTTTATTGAGATCCTCACCGAAAATTCCACAAATCACATTGTGTCCTCCGGGAGCCTGGCCTCCAGACAAAACCACGCCGATCTTCAGCTTCTGATCCGGTTGCGCCATGTCGGATTCACTGGGCACCAGCATTGCCGACGGTTGGCCGAACAAATTTGGAAACAGCTTCGCGATCTCACCTGAAAGCCGCAACACATTCAAATCCAAAAACCAGAAGCCCGTTTGACAGCTAAGAAAAAGAATGACCAGTGACCACATAATACGCAATGAAAAAACGAGTCTTCATTTCTTTCTAACGAAGAAAACACAAAATAGAAATCCAAAGAAGCTGAAGAGAGTTCTGGAGTCATTTATTTTTTTATTCATCTATTCTTCCTAGCAACGGAGCAGAACCGTAACTCTAAGAGAGCTGAAGAGTACTAATGCGGATTTGTCAACCAAGACTCTTCGATCCGAATGAGAAGCCAAAGGACGGGAATGACCTGGATTGCCGGCGGCTGAGCTAGCAGGGCCATCGACAATTTTAAAGGAGCTTCTGAGAACAGAGGGAAGCGGAAGCGGATGATCGATACGGCTATTTTGGACCTCGCTGTAAACGGCGGCGACCCTGCTGGTTGCGGGAGAAGCCTGCTTGGCGGCGGCGATATATCCGTTAGCGGCGAGAGTGGGAGACATCGTCGAACCTAACACAGACTTTGTTCAGTATAGATGTATAACTGAAAGCGAGCGGCGCATGAACCTCTCAGACTGTCGAAGAGTCGGATAGCGGAGAAATATAAGTGTGGGTTGACAAGGGCAAGAAAGTATTTTTGGCTTCGATCTCTCCGCCCTGAAAGGTAGTTGACAATGGCATATGAGGGTATCTTAGGAATTTCGGAAAATCATTTCAAATAATAGTGCACGTGTCTGCTGGATGATTTGCCACTTTTTTCTCCTAAGGATCTTTTTCGCGCTCGTAAGATTCAGATTAATGTTTGTTAGGATGGTCCGGATAGCAGTGGATCATACCCTTTGTGCTCACCAGCCTCACCTAATCTTCATTTGGTTGGTGGCCGTTGATTTACAGGCGGAAAACGTTTATTCGGGATTTGTTATTTCGTTCCTGTTGTACTGGAGATGATTTTATCGGATCAAAGGGTACTTTGGACATCTTATTAATCAGTTATAAATAATCTTATCCTTCTTATTTGTCTCTGGAAATTCACAATTTGAACCAAAATGATATTTGGGGTTCGGTTTGGGTGTATTTTGAGAATTTTTTGTGTTTTGAAATTTTTTAGGTGATGTTAACTTTATTGGTATGCGTGTTTTAGTATTTTTTAGGTGATGTTAAAAAAATATGTTCGATTTGTGTATTCTCAGGATTCAAAAAATCCTGAGAATACAAACAAACCGAATAGCCCCTTGGTATGTAAACATTTTGCATATTTCTAAATTAGAAGAATATAAAAAATCCTGAGAGTACAAACAAACCGAATAGCCCCTTGGTATGTAAACATTTTGCATATTTCTAAATTAGAAGAATATTTTTAGAGGGTCCGTGGAAAAGTCGTTGAAAATTTGAAGATTGTTTTCTTAGGAGATTAAGACTATATTTACGTACTAAAATTTTGGTCACCTAAAATTTTATCATTACAAAATACTTTCTCCTCACTTTTTCATCAATTTCTATAAATTTTTTCACTTTTTCACCACCTCACATAAAATTTTTTCACTTTTCACCAATTTTTTCAATCTCTCTTCATTTTTTCATCAAGTTCAATACCTAAAATTTTAACCACCCTAAAATTTTGTTTCTCAAATACAACCTAAGTCTATTTTTATAATTAATTTTGTTGGGACCCGCAGAAAGTGTAAATACAATGAATTCATAAGATTTTTTTAGTAAAAGATTGAGTTTGACTTTAAGATGGTTTGTGAAAAATTGGTTGAAAATTTGAAAGTTGTTATTGAGTCTTACTGAGATTTTTTAACATATAAATGATATAAATTGGTAAAAAAAATTATAATTGAATTATATTGGGATTTACAGAAAGTGTTAGACAGAATGAATTGATTAGGATTTTTAATTGGGTAGAATATGTTTTATTAGACTTTGTGAAAAAAATTGTATATACTGAAGTTTCTGTGGATCAGTTTTGGTACTGAAGTATATACTGCGAAAGTGATTGTAACGATCATCTATTTCGCCACTGGCCTTAAGAGTTCCTTTTGGCGTCTCTTTGACTCTTTAAGTCAAATGTTACGTGAAAAATGTTGCAAGCAGCTAACAAGAAAGGGTACTGCGGCTGTATAAAGAAAAATATTGGGCAGATTAGAACAAATTAAATTCGATTTAGGTAAAATTGTGAGATCAAGTCGGAATATGTGAGACTTTGGATCAGTCATTGTCATAGTCTTAATGGACAATCTATCCTTCCTTCCAAGGGGGGCACCTAATCTTCCTGTGGTTGGTGGGGGCGTGAAACTGAATACAGACGCAAAAGGTATATTCTGGAATCTGGATCTAGTCCTTTTATTCCGCTTGATCCAAACTCGAACATTTGCTATATTGAGTACGTTTGGTGAAATTTTTAGGATTTTAAGTGTTTTAAAAATTTTTAGGTGATGTTTGAGCTTTATTGACATTCGTATAGAATGTGTTGATTTGTATTTATGTGTATAAAAAGGTAATAATGAGTTGTATTGAAATTCGTGATTATGTGATGTTGAGATTTTAATGTTAAAAAATAGGATGTAAATCCTAGAAAAATGTTGAAAACGAATATGCCCTTGAGCTTTATAACATGTTTGTTTTCAAAAAAAATTTAGTATGTTAAGTATGATGTGAATATTTAGGTGATGTTTGAACTTTATTGACATACTCATAGAAGGTGTTGACTTATATTGAAGCGTGTAAAAGATAATAACGAGTTATATTAGTATTCGTGTAAGAGTAATGTTGAGATTATAATGTTAGAAAATTAGAGACAAATTCTAGAAAAATTCAAAAAACAAACTTGTCTGTTTGTTTGGGACAGAAGAGTGAAGGCCTACAACTTTCAAACCCATCCGAGTCTGGGGTCATATAACTTGATTGTCGATTGCTCAGTCCAAAACACGGGCTTCACTTCCAAAAGAGCTCAGGAACAATCCGGCCGGTGGTCGTTACTGGAGGGGCGGATTCGGGCTTATTTCCAAAACCTGAGTGGAAGACGGCCTTCGATAGTCGATCGGATGGACTTTGTTGGGCCCCTAGTTTTCGTGTGAAAGCATCAAGTGATCAAGACTCAGTGAAGGCTGCTTAGCTTCAGCTGGGTTTAAAATTGGGCCGAACAAGCTGCATGCTGCTACATGTAGGGAGTGAATAAAATACATTATCGATAATCCTTTACTCCTACCCTCCCTCAACAGCGTCCCTTATCGAAAGATGACTCAAATCTTATAAAATGTGAAATATAAAGTGAGTTCGCTCATTCTGGCGGTGGAATTCCCTATTCCGAATTTATTTTCATCTTCTTCCATCTCCGCTATCCAATATCCATCACTCCCTCAATCTGCAGGGAGGATGGTTTTCTTTGGTAGCCAAGTCCTTCAGTCATTTTCTGACCTCTTCAGTCAGATCAATGGCATAATTTTGTGGAAGCTCCATATTCACGAAAGGCTTAAGTTAAATCGTTAGAAGATTCTTTGGAAAATTCTCTCTATCAGAGAAGAAGAACCTTTCCCTTTCTGTTATGTCCGCAATGAAAAGTCTTGGATCATTTATTCATATCCATTGTTGTTTTCGCATAATCATTTGGAGAGTGACGTGCAGTACAAATGGTTCTCCAGTTACTGATCTGATGGAGCAGGCTTTTCGGCCTTTGGACGAGATCGCCGCTATTAAGGCCCAACAACAAAAGGAACGGTTAGGTAGGAGGGCAAGATAAGAGGAGACAGGCTAAGGCCCATCTTGGCATAAGTAAGCCCACATCGTTTAAAAGCCAACAAAGAAGACAACCTCCTTTATGGCAGGTTACATCAGAGTTGCTGCTCTTTTGTTGCCAAAAGAGCATGAAGGAAGAAGTGATCATCCTATTCCCTGATAGAAAGGTAACGCAGGAAATAATATCAGTTCACTTAATAAATGCGGGTAGAAGAAGCCCAGGACATTACGTCACCCCCTCCCCCAATGAAGAGAGAGAGAGACGGGATAGGCCCAGGCCCAGGCCCAGCGAAGAGGAAGGGGAATATAAAGCAAGCAGATCTAGCAAAGAGGTAACTTTCTTCTGGTGCGAGAGAACAATTTTCCTTTACAAAGAACGAGACCACTGACGAAGGCATTGGAGATATCTGCTACCGGGAAGAACTCGCGGCCTAGATAGTTTTCTCTTTGTCTGTAGGAGAAAGTATGGAACGGTACAGCTTTTCAGCCCATCTCAAGTACTAGGTTTCTGGCCCAAATCCCTCTGATTCTCAGCTCAGTAGATTTTGTGATAGGCGGGTTAAATTTGATTTCATCACTTACTATATGCTACCAATATAATTGATATACCTTAGATGTATAGTTGCAAAGTTGTGCATGATGCATTATGTCCTACTCCGTTGGAAATGGTGGAACAAATTAATCGTGTTGCTGCATATCGCCGCTGGAATATTTGTTGATGGTAGTTTTAAAGTTAATTTCGATGTGGCCATTTGACAAAATTTAGCTGTAATTGTTGCTATTGTCAGAGACCACTTGGGAGTAGTGATTTATAAGGGCTGCTAGCTTCTACCTTGTGTTATACCGGCGGAGGGCAAGGCGCGGGCGGGTCTCCTAGCTGTGGAGGTCGCATCTCATCTAAAAACCCCAAACTTAATTCATAAAGGAGATTCATTGGAATTGATCTATGCTCTCCAAAAGCCTCGGGAGGTTATAAATTGGTGAATACAATTTATCATTGATGAAGTTCTTTAAAATTCAGGTATAGAAGTTGATGCAAAAGTGAAGAGAGAGTAAAAAAAGTAAAAAAGTGTATGAGAGATAGTGAAAAAGTGAAAAAAACTTATTAGAATTGATGAAAAAGTGAGGAGAGAAAATTTTTATAATGATAATAAAATTTTAGAGAACCAAAATTTTAGTTGATGAACGCAGCCTTAATAAATTGGAGTTTATCCCCTTCATGTACTGTATCTCGTGTTCATCATGGTGCGAATTACCCGCCGCATGAATGAGCCAATTAGAAGAAGGCCAAGTGGATTACAAAAGACCTTCCTCTCATTGACCCACCTTTCTAATGTAACCGACCTCCTTGCTTATTTATAAAAACAAAATCCTTACTTCTTAGAAAATTAGATTAAATACACTTTGTTCCTTTTATCTTTGAATTCATTTATCCTTTACACCCTGATGTATTATTTTTGAGACATTGGACCCCTTAATAACTTAAATATTTTTTTAATGTGGGCCCCGTACCCAAATTGACAGTCAATTTAGACAGATTTTATCAAAACGTGGGTGCAATGTGTAAATACCCCTAAAGATAAGGGGAGGAATTTGTAAATACCTCCAAAGATAAGGGGGACAATGTGTAAAGTTTTTGATGAAATCGATTTAAATTGACGGACAATTTGGGTACGGGGTCAAATTGAAAAAATGTGTAAATTTATGGGTCCAATATCTCAAACATAATACATCAGGGTGCAAAGTGTAAATGACCCTAAAGATAAGGACACAAAATGTCTTTAACCTAAAGAATTAGAAATCCTCTAATGTTTTAAAAATATAATTCAAATACGCAATTTCACATTATATTAAAGAGTTAGTCTGAAACTTTGAGATCTATAATTCTGTATCTCACTCCTATTTCAATTAAATTATATATTATTATTCAAGGAGATTTCAGCCACATGTTAGTTTGAGAAAATATAATTTAAATAATGAAATATATAATTGAAACCCTCTGTTCACATTGCTTGAGTTGCCCGCGGCCAATACTACTTTATCAACCAAAAAAGGTTGGCTTTACCTTTAGAGCCTTAGAGGTGATCATTATATCAACATGTGACACATCGTGTTTTGCTTAATAGTTTTGTACTGAAAGATAATACAATAATGGAAGTTGCAGGGAGTGAGAATCATGTTTCTCACAAATCGGTTGTGATAATTAGATGAAGAATCTGTAAAGAGATTCTCACCTTGCTGTATGTATCTTTTGTAGGATTTCCTTCATAATTGGATTAAGAAGCATCAAACTCGTGCAAGATTGAAATGGAACTACTCTCTCTCTCCTCTTCTTCCAATAGAAGAATGGAAGTAGACTGCTTTAATCAAACAGACATATAAAGAGAGCACAGAGGACAAATGAGACGCAAGCATGAGGTAACAAAGCATCAGACATGCTTTTGTCTCTAGGCCCCAACAAGCCACCTTAACACCAATAACAAAATCATAGGCCGAACCCCTCCTCTTTCTGCGCCCACCAATCATGGAACCAGACTGCATTACCATCATGGTCTCTACTGAAATTTTTGCTATTGCTATAGTACTGTACACATAATAGCAGCATATCTTAGTACCAGATTAGGATACTCCGCAATTTTTTGTTCGAATTGCACAATATAATTCGGAAAGAGATATACATAAGAGGTGGTCCCCATTATAGGATTCATGCTATCATAAATTTTATATGGACAACATTAAATGGTGTGGAGACCACCTCTTGTGTCTATCTCTTTTCGAATTGTATCGTGCAATTCAGACAAGGTTGCAGAGGATCTCTATCAGTGCCGTAACTTTTTAAGTTTGAGCTAGTACACTGGAGTTCCTGCAACCCACGAGGCATGTGCAGCCAACCGAAGTTTCCATTGGGCATTCATTTGCTTGTTCCTTTTGTTATATAATATATTCTCCTATCCAAAAGGGTTGTTCATGAACTCCTTACATAATTTCCATATTAATCGAACTTTCAAGTGCACGCCACCTAATAGGGAAATTATTATGGGTCTACTTAAAACACAATAATCACTTGGCTCATTTTAAGAATACATATGTTTCCCATCTGCCTTCCAAGCTCCCTCTCTCTGCTAATATTTTTTAATTGATCCAGACACAAGACATAATCATGATTACCGTGACCTACTTGCCAAGTGTGCATAAAGGATTATCCTTTAACAGGTTTTTCCATCAAAGCGTCATGTTCTGGTCTGATAATGAGAGTCTCCAAACAGAACAAGAAGCAGCAGCAGCTGCAGCTTCAACAGAGAGGATGCAGGGCTTTGTGTTGTAGTTGCAGACTTAGTGTATCTTCGTCAGAGGAGGCTGCAGAGAGCTCAAATTCTGACAGGTTTGCTTCAGTTTCAAGCCTAGCGCACGCCATGGTGCAAGAGAGACTGGACCAAATGATTAGAGAAAGGCAGGAGGCGAGACAAGCAGAGAGACAGAGGCTAAGAGGTGAAGGGACCAAGTTTATTGTAATGGTGGCCATGGAGAAGTGCTCCTACGATCCGAGAGCGGATTTCAGGGAGTCCATGGTTGAGATGATCACGGCAAACCGGATTAAAGAACCAAAAGATCTTCGCAGTCTCTTGAATTATTATATTTCGATGAATTCCGAGGATTATCATGGGACGATCCTTGAGGTGTTCCATGAGGTTTGCACCAATTTATTTGTATCTTGTAAATCCCATTAAATGATTTGAAATTTTAGTGTCAGGTCTAGATCTTTGATTATGCTTACGACAAATTGTTAGGTTTCTTCGCTGGGAAAATAAAAAATCGTGGTCCAGATTTTCACTCTTTAAAACATAATTTGCCTGGCTTTGTCTCCTTTTGAAAATTCTTATGCTCGGGTTGACCCGGTGCAAGAATTTAATTGGATGACGCGTGAGTGAAAAAGTGAATAAATAGATGATTTGAGTAATTTTTTTTATATTTACTGCATTAGATAGATGATTTGATAGAGAGAGTTTTAATTATTTTTACTAAAATTTTGAATTAGTTATATTTCCTATTAAAAATTTTAGAATGGAGCCAAACATTCCGGCCACCTTGAGAAGTTACAAACTTGCGCACACATAGGCTGGCTTGGGCCTACTAGGGCTCGTTTTACTCCAATTGATAATTTAAAATCCAACGTGTTAAGTTTGATACTGTAGAGTGAAAATTATAAAGTGAGGATGAATCAATCCGTGTTGAATTATACACATTTCTGCATACAGAAGTAGAACATTGGCTCCACGAACTGGCTGGCATTTTGGAGTCTAGATAATAAGATGTCAATCATTGAAATTGAGGTCTGCGGATACCCATCGCTGATGCTTCTATTGTGCGCTCGAGAAGCTGGGCTGCTGTGTATTTTGTCAGTCGGAATCCTACCATACCTTCAATGCTTACCGTGTTATATCGATAGGTCCTTGGGAAACACCTGCTAGGTCCAACGGGTCAATGCTGGGGCGTACTCAAACAGAGGAAGTAGTACTAGAGGTCTGTAGTGCAGCCTCGGAACATAAAACTTTCATCTCCTAATAATGCAAATACTTGAGTAATATTTGCTTACCTTCTTGAGCAAATACTTGTAGGTTTCTGATAGTGATACATAGAGAGGAAAGTAAGAAAGTGCAAAGATGCCCACTGGTAGGAAAGAGATGGCATAGAGGACAACTTTCGCCCAACTTTCCCCTTTGTATATCATGAGGAGGACGGTATTAAAATGAAAAAATACTGGCATGCACCACATAAGGAGAATAGGGCCGGGGAGCGTCGTGATACCACGAGTCACGTAAGGAATAAGAGAATAAAAGGAATGAGAAGAGTTATTTAAGATCAAGTTCTATATTGGATATTACTAGCTGGTTGTTGGACACTGCTAGGTTGTACTAGGTTGGTGGGGCCAGTGGAAAAAAACTTCAATATTGATGGTGGGCCCTCTCAAGAACTATGATATTTATTATTAGGATCACCAGCAATAAATAATCAGTAGTCACGCGGGAATAAATACCTTAGAAGGTGATAAAAAAATGGTAAAGCGGCATGAGGTGATCAGAAGTCAGAAGATGATCAACCAAAGCAAACCAAGAAAAAAAGAAGATGTGATTTCTTAGATTAGTAATACTGGAAGTATATATATATATGGAAAACCTGGAATATTGGTCCCGCTGATCCCAGCCCCCTCCAGAAAGAGAAGAATCAAACAGACAATTCAAACATGACAAAGGTTTGGTAAACGAACCAGAAATGATGATTTGCTCGAGGAATTTATAATTTTCGTCAGGTCGAAAAGCAGCAGGGTTACATGATAGAAGCTGAAGACCAGTCATCCCATCCACGTCTCGTTCGCCGACTAAGTGTTTGAACTTGTTCGCAATGTGGAGTGCCAAATCTGTTTTCAAATTTTATACGTGGGGAAAAACCAAAGCGAAAGATCGTCTTCAGATTAGATTAATCGGTTTCTTTTATAAAATTTTACACATTCTAACATTTTAACACAATAAAATATTACAATATAATCTATTTTTCTTCATCAAATCATTACTTTTTACTACAAAAAATATAAAAAATTATCTCTCTTCACTTCTTCAACATTTTATTTCTAAAAAAAAAAGCATAAAAGGCATGGTTTTATGAGGTAATGAAACGGAGAAATCACCGAAGTTCTGAACGATTATGGCAATGTGTAAAATGGTGGTTCTATCACCACTCTGAAGGAAGATTTGCTGAGTCGATTCATTGTACTGGGAAATTCTTTCGGCAAGAAATTAAGTCGAACATCTCCTTGTTACCACATCGAACCGCCTGAAAGAGCGCCGTCTCTCCTAGGTGGTTGCGCATGCACAGCAGTCCTGGACCTTTCAGTAACACCTTCTCTACCACGTCTACGGAATGGATGTATTTGGCAACCTCGTGGAGGATAGTGTTTCCTTGGTGGTTTTGGCGGGTCATTTTATCGAGATGTCGTTCAGGCAATTCATCTAGAAGATGGATTACCAAGTCGGATTGTTTGGCGTAGGTTGCCGCGTGGAGCAGTGTCATCATGTATTGTCAATACGTGCATTAATCCTCCTTCATCGACTCCCTTACAGAGTTCTTTCACCTTTTCCACTTCCTCAGATAGCAAAGCATGGTTGAGCTTCCCATTTAAATCATGCTTAACATTCATTCTTGATGTTAAAGGAGAGAGAGAGCTGAAGATTAGAATGTGAGGGCCAACTTAAGGACGTACGCTTCGATACATAAAGTAGTTCAAATCAAAGTGATCGTGATTCGTTGTACAATGCTGTTGAATAAGGCTTTTGATCATACGGCGCCGTCCCGCGTCCCCCTCCCTCCAGTCTCAATTTGGAAAGGTAGATATCTACTTTGCTTGATCAATTAACCAATTACTCATTCGCTACTGAAGCATAGGATAAAGGGTAACTTCCATTCACTTTGGCACAAGAATAGAATAAAGACCACGTTCTACTTTGCTTAATCAATTAGCTAAGTCTAGCATAGAAAATAGAATTAGAATATTACACACGAGAAGCACATGATTAAAACCTTTTATTCTAAACTTTTTGTGACGTTAGCAATCTTATTTTTAGGTCTTGGCATTAAATTATTAAATGAACACCTTCAAAAATAAACTAATTCACTTTAAATTAAGGCTATTATATGACATTAGTCCCACTCTAATTATAAGTGACGCGCTAGGACTCGTGATTTGCATTCATGATCGGTAGTGGCGAATCCATTAAGGGGGGCGAATTAATTTTTTATTATTATTTAAATAAAATAAAAAATATAATTTCATATATGAATTGTAACTTAGAACAAAAGAAAAATATGCCTAATATTTTATAGCAACTTCAATTTGGATACATCAAAAAATCAAACACATGAAACCTATGATTCTATAAATTTCCTATCATAACTCATGAGTTCAACGATGTTTTAAAGAATAAAAATCATCTATCAACAGTCATATGCTAAAAGTTGCATCAATTTATTTCTCAAGTTTTGGGACTTGTCAGGGTAATTGAGAGTAGAAGAAAAACAATTTGCTACTAGAAGAAAATGTGTCATTCAAAAGTTTAAAATTTTTGATTTTGATAAGAGACTAGTAGTATGAGAAAACGTGACAATATTTATTTTAAAAATAAATATTAAGATGGCTGTCAAAATTTTAGTTATCCCAAATATTTAGTTTAATAAAATGAATTTAAAATAATTTCTCTCCCCATAAAATTATCTTTTTTTATAATCAAAATAAACATAAAAAAACTCACTCAAATTATCTCCCTTTCAATTTTTTTTCACTTATTTGCATGCAATTTTTTATAATTGTGTCAACATCTGTTCGTGCTTCTTCTTTTTGAATGATTGAATCCCTTTTATTCTATTTATTCTCGTTGGATCCGTACGATTTAGGGCCCGGGGTACAATTTGTGAAATGGGCCTGATCGATCGAGCAGCCGGAGTAGTATAAAACTTCAATCCCGTGTGTTTACTTAGAATGGGCTGGTCTGGTACGGTTTGAAGCTTTGGGCTAGCAAGAAAGCTACCATTGTTTTATCGTGGCAATGGGCTTTCCTTGGTCTTTTGGGCATCGGCGTTTTGGTAATTAACCACGTGACGAAAAATGAAAAATGTTGCAAAATTTTGACGCTGCAGGCTCACATCTACACCATTCAAAGATATCAGCGACACATTAATAATCTTTTAAGACGTGAGGCACAAATTCTTGATTTGTTGCATAATGAACACGCAGGATTTTATTACATGGTTTGCCCTGATTATTCTACACATATATTAAAATAAATTCGTCCAAGGGAAATTCCTATAGATAATATACTGTTTCTAGAGGCCCAAAAGTTTACAGGGATCGACATTCAAATGGATAACTGAGAGGACTCTGATGCCCCCAGCCTTCATAAATCTTCCATCTCCGAGTTGTGTCTAGTGGACCTGGTGAATTGAGGTCGACAAGGGTTGGGGGAATGGAAGGTTTGAGTTCTAAATTAAATTGTTGAAGAACAATGGTCAGGTGAAGCAGCACAAGAACAAATTAAATGACTCTCCAACGAATTACCTGCTTCACCCTCTTAAGCAGATACAATATCTAAGTTTCTGATAGTCATACATAGAGAGGAAAGTAAGAGAATTTTTTAATTTAAGATTGGGTAGAACTTAAAAACTTGTTGCATGATTTTAACACAATTTATTGCACAATTTATATGGTAGTATTCTTAAAATTAACATACACAATATTGTGGTAGCGCATGTTGTGCCGCTTTTGTCCTTTGAAAACTCCTGCTAGGTCCAAAGGGTCAATGCTGGGGCGCACTCAAACAGAGAAATTAGAGGTCTGTGGTGTAGCCTCGGAATTACATAAATCTTCCATCTCCCAATTGTGCCTAGTGGACGGCGGCCTGGTGCATTGAGGCCGAGGGAGGTTGGAGCTGGAATTCGAGGTTTGAGTTCTATAATAGCCGAACCAATTGTTAGGCCGAGATGGCAATTGAACGCTAGCCCTCCATGGAATTGCTTGCCTTGCCTTCTTTAGCAAATACTTGTAGGTTTCTGATAGCGATAGATAGAGAGGAAAATATGAAAAGGCGAAGATACCAACCGGTAAGAAAGACAAGGCATATAGGATAACTTTTGTCCAGCTTTCCCTCTTGCGTATCATGAGTAGGACGGTTGCTGCAAACGCTATCATCATCATTGACACGGAGAAAAACAAAAATGTGAAGCCCATCATCAACTGATTGGGAAGAGAATCCTTGAAGTCTGCTAATCGAAATGGTGACGTGACGATTGAGAGGAATATAACCACAGATGTCAAAGCAAACGAAAGGGACAGTACATCACTGACGGTGAAGACCACAAACAAAGGTTCATCCAGGAGGACTGGGACACCGGTCTGATTATTTGGGCCTCCAGGTACTGTGTAGGCTGCAGCAAAGGCAACGGTAGCAATAAGAACCGCCACAACGGTGCATCCTTCTGAGGTCCGCTTTAGCCATTCCGTTGCTGCTGTTCTGAGTTCACTATTTGTTGTGGCGAATAACCCTTCAGCCGTCAGTTTCATATTGTTACGATGATCAATGAAATGGGAAGGGGTGACTTCCTTCACACGCTGCACATGAACACGAGAGAGACCACCTTTAAGTGGATTGTCATTCATCCTAGTTGAGAGAAAATTATTTATATTCTGTCCTTCATCCTATTGATTTTTTTTAAAATTAAATTTAATATCGGATTGCGAATAATATTATATATACTTAATTAATAATATTCCAGGAGATCGATTAACTTAAGCTTTTAGAATGTTTAGATCAGTTATAGATTGCAAGTGGGCTTATTTGTGTCTTTGTATATATGCCATAGCAGTGAGGAAAAGGGTAATAGAACTGCACCACATCGTACCTCAAACCAAAGCAATTCCTCTTGCAATTGAAGTGCAGGGCCGCGAAGTCTCTCAGGTATATAATCTTTAACTTTTATTCCAACTGTATGCAGTATGGAATTGCCTTGATTATCTACTTTTCGTACCAACCTTTTCCTCCGGACTCCCGTTCTAGCTACAAGCTCAAAAGGCCTCAATTGGCGGTACTTGATCGCTACATGCAATATATTCCGGCCTTTCTCATCAATATGTTCAATTGCCTGGGGGTATAACTCGAGTATCTGTTCTACAATCTCCATGCAGCCCGACTTAGTTGCCAAAAACAATGGAGTACTTCCTGTTTCTTGTTCTCCTTGACCAACTGGACTGATCCCTAGGAGACCTTCCCCAGCTGCTTTCTCTGCACTACCAATATTGTTGCCACCATATTTGTGGAGTCTAGGCTTGCTCTGGTCAATTCCAGGATAAGTAGCCTCCCATGAGGCATCTCTCTCAATTAAGAACTTGGCAAGCTTCAAAGCTGATTCATATCTATCATGCTGATCTCCCTTTTCGGCTGCTGATCGTTTTGTTGAATTGAAATGCAAGCCGACTGTTCATGAAGTTGGGGAGGTCAGCAATTCTACCATGGGTATAAAATTGGTTATTTTACAAGGCGACCACAATACTCGCCAAGAAGTACTTCTCAACCATGGAAAGAATGTAAGAATACTATATATACATATAGATTTCGTGATAGAGGATTCCTCTGCAATTTAAACTAATTAATTCATAAAATTCTTCTGGGCACTGAATTCCATGTAATATAACTTTTCTATCAATGAAAAATATCCTCTAAAAGCAACTATACGTATCTACGTAAGTTATTTCCTACCTGTATCTCAGGAGAACTTAAACAAAAACCAAAAGAAAAAGAACTGCGTGAAGAATAATACAGTTCAAACTTATCATTCATGAAATTTGATATACGAGTTATTTTATATTTTAAAAAACAATCGAGACAATCTAGCTATCACGTATTGCAATTCAGTACGTAGGAATTCGCGAACTAAGAAGAAAAAAAAGTAGGAATACATGAAGAAAAAAGCAGACACCAAACTGTCATGGTGCCAACAATAAAAAAAGACAACGCTAACGTGATAGAGATTTGATAGAACGGACCAGAATTGATGACTTGCTTCAGAAATCCCCTTTTATCCTCGCGTCGGAAAGCTCCGGGGTTGCATGATAGAAGCTGAAGACTAGTCATCCCATCCGTATCTCGTACGCCAACTAGGTGTCTATATCTATCCGCAATATGCAGGGCCAAATCTATTTGACGAACATGCAAAAAGAACAAAAACGTGCGTCCTTATATAGATTAGTACCCTAGGGAGAAATATGTGCATAGTTTTGTGATGTTATGGAAGTGAAATCAAACCGAAGTGCTGAGCGAGGATGGCAATATGTAGAACGGTGGTTTTATCAGTCCTCTGGAGGAAGAGTTGCTGATTAGCTTCATTGTAACAAGAGATTTTTCCGGCAAGGAAGTCGAACATTTCCTTGTTGCCGTAGCGAACCGACCGAAAGAGCGCAGTCTCCCCAAGGTGGTTGCGCATGCACAGCAGTCCCTGAGCTTTCTCTAACACCTTTTCCGCCACCGCGATAGATTGGTCGGACCCAGACGTGGCCGCGTCGTGGAGGATAGTGTTTCCTAGGTGGTTTTGGCGGGTCATCTTGTCGAGATGTCGGTCAGGCAATGCGTCTAGAAGATCGAGTACCAACTTGGATTGTAAAGAGTAAGTGGCGGCGTGGATCACAGTGTCGTCGTGTATGGTCAATATGTGCAATCCTTGCTCATCAACTTTTGCGCACAGTTCTTTCACCTTCTCCACATCCTCCAGTTGCAAAGCTTTGTATAGCTCCCCATTAAACTTATCCTTTGTAACATCCTTTTCTGACATGGAACCCATCTTTTGAACTGTGTGACCCGCCGCAAGGGGGAGGAGTACTTAGAGAGAGAGAGAGATAAAGCAAATTAACCTACAATGTGGCCTTGGTCGCCGGGTGGTACCAAGCACGTTTATATAGATAGTAGCTGTACTATATATTGAAGGGGTTGGGGAGCTAACTCCCAAGTAAATTTTTATCCTTAATTTGTCCTTTTTTGTTCCTTTTTCAGTAAAGGTAAGTTTCATTCAACATAAGAACACACTAATTAAATGCTATATTTCACCGTCAGTTGCAGTGATGATGCCTGGTTTCATTTAGGGCTTAAATTCAAAAGAAAGAACAGTTTTCTATTCTTTTTTTCTTTTTTTTTGGCTAATCGAAAGTGAAAAAGGGGAACCACATTCAGTTCGCACAATTAATTCATGGGGTCGAACAATTATCATAAGACTAAAGTATAGGTTACTTCAAATGCCTCCTTTTTTAAGGACGTTTTGTCATTACAACTTTATTCGACAACTTTCACATGGGATTGGTGGCAGTCACGAATTCTGCTACAAGACTTAAATTTTGTTCTGTGGAAAAGTAAGGCATCTTTGTCATCGGGTTCTTGACAATCCTGTATGTGCAGGCGATTATGGTTTGGATCGTAATCTATTCACATTCGGGCATAAAAAAGCTAAATGCTTTCTACTTTGCGTATCGACAAAGTTGAATGTCTCTAACTTCACGGCTAATTAAAACGGTAATATTGCTTAGGGCAAACAGAAGAAGCACTTGCAGCGCATCTCTTCCTCTTTTGCTCTCTCTCTCTCTCCTCAAGTAGCTGCGTGGATTAGTTGGGCCTGACACAATCGTGGTCACCCTTCATTTTATACATCACTACATGTCAAGAAAGTTGGAGAGGTGTCAAATTAACAATAACTGAATTATTTTTTTTTGTAGAATTCCGGTTCACAATGTGGAAGAGGTATATATCTAGTATGCTTAGTAAATTAATGAGTTCAAATTAGCTGCTCTTTTCTCTAAAAATGCATCATTCCGAACCTGTTGGCCTATACTCCCTTACCATGGGCTCAGCGGCAGCCCGCAGGGGACGGAATTTCGCAATGCTTTTTTTGTATCCCTTGGGCTCCTTTTTATTTTATTTTAAATTATGGGCATATAAAATAATATGTTTCTTATGAGGTAGATTAGAGGAGAACCTCGTAAATAGAACTGACCACCTAGATATTATGCTCCCTGTTAGGGCTGAACAAAACCGGACCGCAAACAGGATCGGACCGGAAAACCGGACCGAATTTACGGTCCGGTCCGGTTTTATTTTTTTAAAAGCGGTCCGGTCCGGACCAGATTGAAAGACCGGATTTATCCGGTCCGGTCTGAGTCATACATTTATTAAATGCGATCCGGACCGGACTAGACCGCATTTAATATATATTTTTAAATTTTTTAAACATACGTTCTGCACTGCGCAGAGCCTACTGTGCAGTGCAGAATAGTGTGCACTGCGCACTGCTCTGCGCAGTCTCTACACAACTCCTGCCTTCTGGATGTATAAAATAAAAAGCAGTGCCAGCTCATACACCAGGGGGGATCTGACCCGTTCCTGTAACGATACGCTTTGGTCGTACGGAGTATGCACATGCCTGCGCATGTGACCCTCCCAAACGGTCTCACGTCCCTAAAGTAAAAGCACTCGCGGAGTGAATGAAGAACGAAGACGGAGATGGTAAGGCTAGCTGCCATGACGGGATTAAAGAACGGGCACGGTTGTGGGGGCGTGTTATAAAGTTTTTTTTGTCGTGGAGAATTATAAGGAGCGCTCGTGATGCAGATCCGTCGTGTTGCCGAAGCTCTTTTTGTCTCTCCTTGTGCGTGTGAGTTTGCGTGCGAGAAAAATGCCATTTTGTTGTTTGCTGTCATTTCGGGCCCATCAGTCTCCTTTGTGTTGCTTCCACCGTTCAAAATTTTTAAAATTTTTTTTTTAAAAAAATATTAAATCCGGTCTGGACCACTTAAAAAAGTGATCCAGACCGGACCGCATTTTGTAAAACGGGACCGGACCACTTAAAAGTGGTCTGGTCCGGTCCTTAAATATAAAGCAACCGAAAATGCGGTCCGAAAACCGGACCGCATTTCCGGTTTTCAGCCCTGAGTCCCTGTTACGGTAGAAGTAAATCCTCGGAACTCTTTCATATCATATATAGAGTCAGACGAGAGTGATCTAAGGGTTGCATTTTGATGGGATGACAACCACCTCTTTTGTACTTAAGATAGTATAATAAAAGATCAAAAAATGGAGTTACGTACTCGAGTATCTTCTGTTACAGTCCGGTGCGCGGCGCCAGGCATGCATTTATCTTGGGTGGGGCTGAATATTTTAATAATTATATATATTAAAATGATAAATAACTCTCCTTTAAAACTTTCTCATATTCCTTCATCTTCTGATACTCCACCCTTCATACCTTCGTACCATTAGATAATTTCATACACTTAATTCATCATTTTTTGACTACAAAAATTACAATCTTACTCTAAAAAATAACACCATAAAAAAATACGGAGATAAAATTGTCATTTCATACGTCAAAAAATCATTTTCATTCAAATTAGCAGAAAATTTTAACAGATGATATACATTATCTACAGTCAATAATGCAATGTAACAAAAATTAATAATTTAGAGTCAAAATATTAAGAGCTTCATAGTTGTAGGATATAAAATGGGACCATAATTTTTTGTTAGAATTACATAGTATAATTTGGAGACAGATAGACACAACATGTGCACCTCATTGTAGATCGTTCATATGGTAATAAACTTTACATGAACAACATTAAATAGTGTATGATTCACTTATTATATATATCTCTTCAAATTAAACAATTCGACATAAAAGTGTAGATGATTATTATCAGTAGTAAGCAAGGATAAAGTATTTATAGGTTATTATTAAACAAATCAAGAAATGGAGCATGCGGAAAAGACTTGAGACTGCCTGCAGAAGCTCTTGGGTGATATTGAGGCGCACGTGGTGGATGGTTATTGGCCGTAGTAATGCACAAATGTTGGGCAGCCTAGCACTTAGGAATAGTTGATTTTTTTTTAGAAAAATTGACAATTTAGTCATTAAGTTTATACCTATTGACAAAATAGCCACTAGAATAATTTTTTTTATTATCTGGTCACTAATCTCTCTTTATCCTTATGACAATCTGGTCTTTCTGTTCATATTCTGTCAACTCCTCTAACGGAATCTCATGTCACGTCAGCATTCTGCCCACCTTAGTGCCACTTATCCACATAGCAGCCCAATCAGTTAAAATTTGCAAAAACCACCGTTTAAAGAAAATTACCCTCACCGAAAACAAAAGGAATATACCTTCACATTTTTGCTTAGCAAATTCATATTCCTCCACCTTGACGTTTACAATGGCACGACATGGAACCGGGCTCCTCGCCGCCGAAGCCACAGCCCGAGCTGCATCTTCAGACTTTGCCACCGTCGCCGCCTCAACTTAAGGTTTTTCTTCCTGACGGGCTGCCCTGTCTCCACGGGCGGAGCCAGGATTTTCTGATTGGGGTGCCAGAATAATTAAATAATATTATTAAAAATAAAATTCAAATATTATAGGACATACAAAATTTGAAACAGTATTTTGTTATAAGTTAACCTTGATTTAAAACTAAAAACAGGTACACAAAAATTTATCTTATCAACTTGATTTTAGATATACTCAAAAAAATACACAAAAACATTCTGATTTCCTATTAAAGTCCACGTAAATATATCTTATCTAGATATACTAAAAAAAAGTACACAAAAGCATACTAATTTCCTATTACAGAACAACTCGAGAACTCATCTATTAACATTTATATGCTAACAGTTGCAGCAATTTCTTTCTCAATATAGATAACCAAAGCATTTGCAAGAAAATCATCTTCGGTCTTATTGTGAAGTCTTGTTTTAATGATTTTCATGGTTGAAAAAGTTCGCTCTGTAGTAGCTGTTGAAACTGGAAGAGTTAGCATAAAACGAATCAATCTATCAATCAAATGGAAAATCTTTGACCTTCTTGTTTCCACCAATTTTCGACATTAGTCAAAAATTGTAAACAAACTTTTGAAATCGGGATCGTGAGACACATCACACTTAAAGCTATCCAAGGTTGAGCGAAGAATAAGAAGTTATGTTATTTTTTCACTAAACCTACTGTTTAGTTATTGCAATTGAGAGTCAATTGCAACCACAAATATGTCAATTCGATAATGATGCTTAATTATATCATGATCTCGTTGACTCTGAGACCTAGCTCGACCTGACTTGTACAAAGCATCATATCAGGAACTTCAATATCATGTTTTTCACAAAATGACTTCACATTCCCAAGAAAGACATCCCAACCATTTTCTCTCAACTCTTGAATGAGCTATTTTGTAGTTTTGACCAAATGCATATCATTCAAAATGTCTTAAGTTTCTTTTTATAGTGCTTGACATAGACAATAAGATAATCTCATGATTTATTTCATCAAATGTAAAATAAATACAAGGGATAATTTCATAGTTCGCCCATTAAGTGAATCCATCAATGATGATATTGTCAAGAACTTTCAAAGTTGTATTGAACAAATGGTTGGGCCTTGACATTTTGTAAATGTGTTGGACTTTAATTTGGGGGACCAAATAGAAATATCAAAATTTTGGAGGGGCCAATTCTAAATTTTTTCAGTCTAGCCACTAAGGGTGCGCTTGCACCAACAATATTACCCAAAATATTCTCTCTCTCCCATAAAAAATATAAAAAATTACCTATCTCTTCACTTTTTCACTAAACTCAATACCAACACAAAACTCAATACCAAAAATATTTCAACACAAACACAACCTAAATGTACATACAAAAAATTTAATTCTTAAATTTTTTGTAGGGGCCAGGCCCCCCCTTCCCTCCGCCCCTGCCTGTCTCTCCTTTGCCTTGCCTCCATTTTCTTCTTTGCTTGCCAATCCTTGAGTTTAATATGCGTTTTCTCATTCTCTTATGGCAGCGAGCAAGATCTCGTCAAAGAAAGAAAGAGTTCAGGCAGGTCCGAGTTGAATTTACTGTCATTTACCTTCTTATTCACCTTTCCAGCGATCGAGGATGACTGGGTCAGATGTTTCTCTTTCCAGTATTCACTGTTAACTACACCCAAAGAGAGTCTGAGACAAAGGTCTACTTGAGGTTCAGAATTCGGTAATTGGGTTTGGTTGGGCTTCTCCGGAGAGAATCTCAGGAAAAGATTTGCGTTGTTTTCATCGTTTTGCTTGCAGTCTGCAATGATGATTTAGGATTTAGAACTTAACAACCTCAACAAGGTTTACCGATTATGAATCCTACAGACTTTGGTTTCGCATCCTACCGATTATGTTTTTGATGTTCTTTTGTTCTTAAAACTTTCATAGTTTGAGAAGTTTGTATATAATAGCCTAAAATTCTTATCTAAAACTCAAATTATATTAATTGTACACTAATAAGTATTAGATTTCCCTCTATAATTGTCCTTCTGATAGCCTTAAGATCCTTGCAATTCACGTGTATCTCTTTCCTTCGGTATTCTTTTTTCTGCTTCTCCTGAAATATTTTAATTCAAAGTGCATGATTTCCAAAGCTGACGGGATGAGGATATTGCTGGTGCAAAGGATGTTGTCAATTCCCAGTCATTGCCTAATCCAAAGGAAACTGAACCTGTGATCCAACTTTCTAAGCGTAAGCTGGTGGATCCATCATCCACCCAAGAAGGTTGGAGTTTCTAAAGGCTGCTTTGAAGACAATGGGATAGATGTGATGAAATAGAGAGTTCGGTTATTGTGCTAAGCACTATTGTGCTGAACACGCTGAGCCACGACTGAGATTAAAAAGTTGGAGATCCGATGACTGTGGTTAAACACATCATTTAAATATTCAAAACATTTTAATTGATGTGTCGTAATTTGGACCTTTGAATTTTGAAGATTTTAATCTCAGCTGTGGTTCAGCATGCTCAGCACAATAGTGTTTAACACAATAACCAGACTCTGAAATAGATGCCTAGTGTGACTACCACTGGAGTCTGGAGATGGCCCCAATGGGAGGAGAATTATAAGGGTTCTTGTACAGGTATATGAAAGGTGAAGTTGCTATAGTTTGTGTTTGCCATGGCTGCTTTCTCTCTCCAGGAGAATTTGTCAAGCATGCAGGTGTGAAGAATGTTGCAAACCCAATGAAGCTCAAAGAAACAACAAATATACATATATGCCGAAACAGATCAAGGATCACATGCAAGGAATTAAACGAAGAATAGCCAGAGAAGGCGCTAGAGGAAGACGAAGAGCCATTGACGTACAAAAAATGGTCGTGAAGAGTGAGGATTGGAGAAAGGCGACCAACTTGAAGCGAGACCAAACAACTTAAGTAAAACGGTGTGTTTTTGCAAATTTTAAGTGACTGTGCTGCTAACGTGGATAAGTGACACTATGGTGGTGGGCAGAATGCTGACGTTACATGAGATTCCGTTAGAGGAGCTGACGGAATATAGATGGAAAGACTAGATTGTCGTAAGGATCAGAACTATTTTGTCAATAGGGTATAAACTAGTGACCAAATTGTAAATTTATCTTCTTTTAAATACGATTGTGATGGTAAAGACTTTGGGTCACTTTAATGGGCCTAGCCCATATTTGTTTCATTTAGTAGTACGGGTTAATGGGCTTCGTTCTCAAGAGGGTCTAGTTAGGACTTGGTTTCGTGAATGCAGTGGGCTGGGTCAGACTTAATTTGAATCCAAGCGGGCCATTTAAATAGGTCTGATTACGAATTCAAATGTAAGAAAAAAGCCCGTGGAATAATTTTTTATTGGAGTCGCTATCTCGAAGCACTTGTCTCTAATTCAACACAATTTACTAATTTCCTTGCTAATACAAGAGATTTGTTACATCTTGAAGTGGAAATCAATTTGCACATATCGCGAGAAGGGAATACCGAATACATGCCAAGTCACAACAATGGTTAGAACAAATTTTCAAAAAAAAAAAAAATTGGCCCATCCAAACAGAGGTAAAGAGCCTGAATTTTGATTCGAGCTCGATTTATTTATTACATCAACTAAGCTCGAATTGAACTTAAGCAGGCTCAAACACGAGTAGGTTACACTTCTGTTTAAAATCGTATGATTTTAAACGCACTGTGATGCTTCTGTTGTGCGCTCAAATTGTTATCGGAGACGAAGGAGACTAGGGCTGCGTTTGCATTCATAATATTCCCCAAAATTTTATCTCTCTCCTAATAAAATACTCCAATATAATCTCTCTCTCTACCATAAAAAAATATAAAAAATTACCTCTCTCTTCACCTTTTCACTAAACCCAATACCAACACATATTCTCATACCAAAAATATTACAACACAAACACAACCCTAGTTTGTTGCTGTGCATTTTGTTTGTTGAATTCATCGCATTCCGTGAGGTTTCCTGCGTTATGTCGAGTTGTGCTGTCTCATATGTGATGTAGACTACTTGTGATGTTTGGTGTGGAACCTGGCAGATGGTCGTGGTTGGGTCGGAAGTAGTTGAGAGCGGTACGCCCACTCTCTGTTCATGAAAATGTATCTGTACGGAAAAGCATGATTATACACGAACTCGGTCCAGTTTTTTAGTGACTGCTAGTGGTAGGCTCAAGGAACAGCAAAGTGATTTAGCTCTGAATTTTTACTGTGAAAGTTTAGGATATATTCAAGTGCACTAAAAGATAAAATTTTAGATGAATACGAGGTAGACTCATTAATATGTCACGCTCTCTTTTAACGTTCTGGATGGATTATTGCTGATAGTTGCATGTACATCTTCAGACTCAACAGAGAGAGTGATCTAGTTGTCCTTTTCAAATAGAGAAATATGAGGTCTACGGTGCATCCAATGAGCAAAACTCTTCTGTCTCTGAGCGGTTCTTGATGGAATTGGGATGCTGAGAGTGACGGCGATTGGAGGAATTAGTCACTTGGATTCCACTGCGGCTGAAATTGGTGCACTTAGACCGGGCTAGAAACCAGTTGCTGCAAGGAATTGCCTGCATGATCTTTTTCAGCAAGTACTTGTAAGTTCTTGATAGAGAGACATAGAGAGGTAGATAAGACAGTGCGAAGATGCCGACTGGAAGGAAAGAGAGGCTATATAGGAGAACTTTCGTCCATCTTGCATTACTACGTATCATGAGGATGATTGTTGCAGCAAATGCTATCATCATCATCGAAACAGAAAGAAACAGAAATGTGAAACCTAGCATCAGCTTGTTTGGAAGAGACTGCTTGAAGTCGTCTAATCAAAATGGTGCTGTGAGGATTGAAAGAAATATAACTACAGACGTCAAAGCAAATGCGAGGGAAAGTACATCCGTTGCAGTGAAAACCACAAAGAAAGGTTGGTAGAGAAGGACAGGAAAGCCAGTGTTTTGATTTGCACCTCCTGGTATTGTGTAGGCCGCAGCAAAGGCAACAGTTGCTATGAGAACTGCCACAATTGTGCACCCTTCTGCTGTGTGCTTTAGCCATTCTCTGGCAGCGTCCCTGAGATCTTTATTGGTACTAGCAAATAAGGTTTCAGCGGTCTGCTTCATATTGTTCCTATGGGCAATGAAATGGGCTTTCATAACCGACTTAACGCGCTGTACACAAACAAACGTGTAAACAACCATACTGATCACCAGCCAAAAATAGGTACTAGAAAGATGGTATCTCTTACATATTACAGGCTAAATCAATTTAACTCGTTCTGAAGGATACTTTTAAGAGGTGAGAATCTTATAAGCTCCCATAAAAAACAGATCATATACGATGAGAATGGAGTTATTAAAACAGTGTACCTCAAACCAGAGTAGCTCCTCTTGCAGTTCAAGTGCAGGGCCTTCCAACTTTTCAGGTACGCATTCTGATGGTTTTTTTCCAACCATATGCAGAATGGAATTCCCTTTGTTGTCGAGCTTGCGCACCAACCACCTCATTGCGACTTCCATTTTCAACACATGCTTGAAAACCTCCAACTGGCGGTACTTGATAGCTGCATGTAAGATAGTTCGCCCATCCTAATCTATGTGGTCAACTGCCTGAGGTTATGTCTGAAGAATTTCTCTGACGATCTCCACGCAGCCTGACTTAGTCGCAAGAAACAATGGTGTAATTCCTCCCTCTTCCACTTGTGGTAGACAATTAGAAGCGACCAGCCTTTCTCCACCTTCCTTCTCAGTAGATGAACCATGCTCTTGTTGTACGGTATTTTTAGCCATGTTTGTGCAGAGTTGGCTTACTTGAGTCAATTGCAGCACTAGTAGACTCCCATGAGGTATCACTTTTTACTAATATTCTAGCAAGCTCCAATGCTGACTCATGGCTTGACTTTTTCTTTGGAACTTCATTGCCTCTGGCCGAATTGCAGTACATTTTGACTTTAAAAGATTGAAGGTCAGTAGTTTTTTTTTCCTTGGCGATTGAAGATCAGTAGTTGTTGTTATTAAAACAAGTAATAGGACCACAATTTAAAAACAACCCAACTCTTGTAATTTCAACCTTCAGAATATAGTGGTGCTAGTGGCTCTACTTGAAGATGTCTTTAAAGTCATTACAAACACAGAACATTATGTAAAAGGCTCAAAATATGTCATGCCCACTTATATGCTGTTTGTACATGAAATCATCGCGTGATAAAATATTAGATAGCATTATTATATATGCAGCAACCTATTTCGTACAGTTCATAGGAAGTAGGGCTGTGCACCGGTATCGGCGGTGGGCCGGTTAACCGGCACCGTGCACCGGCGCCGAGCGGCACCGGTGCCGGTGAGCAAAATCCCCAAATAACTGGGATTTCACCGGTAGCGGTGAAACCTCTCCCGCTGGGCGGTTTCACCACTTTTACCGTTTTTTTTTACATATATATGAAACGACGTCGTTTCTCATTAATGAGAAACGACATCGTTTTAATTTTTCCTTCTTAACCCTACGTCCCTAACCCCTCCCCGTCATTTCTTCATTTCTTACTCCCCCCTCTCCCTCTTCTTTGTCATTTCTTCTTCTCTCAGCCGCTCAGCAAAGCCGCCGTTCTTCTCGCACTCCCCCCCCTCTCCCTCTTCGTCATTTCTTCTTCTCTCGGTCGCTCAGCGAAGCCGCCGCTTCGCCCGTTCCACAAGACCACAACAATATGTAACTCTCTCGCTCTCTCTCTCTCCCTCTTTCATTGCGATTTGATAATATAGTATTGATTATTTTGTTGTATTTTTGGAAACAATTTCTAGTTTCTTGCAATTTGGAATATGCGATTTGGTTTAGTTTGATTTGGCTTGGAATTTGCGATTTGATCTTGGTTGAATCTTGCGATTTGTGCGGTTTGTTTCGATTTTTGTAAGATTTCGTTTCGATTTTGTTTCGCTTTGTGCGGTTTGGTTTGATTTGGCTTGGAATTTGTGATTTTGGTTTGATTGTGGCGGTTACCGCCCACCGCCACCGCCAAAACCGTCACCGTTAGGTGACGGTTGTTCCCTTTACGGTGGCGGGGACGGTTCCCGTTTTTGGAGAACCGCTCATAGTGGTGACGGTGCCGGTGCCGGTGAAGGCCATAACCGCCACCGCTATCGGTTATGCACAGCCCTAATAGGAAGTCCATCTACACAAGTTAAGTCTTATTTATCTCTAGAAGTTAGATTCTTTTGGATGTCAGTATTTCAATTAAGTCTTACTGCTGTGCAAACTTCGATGGTTTCGTTGTTTAGGCGCTTGAAACCCTGCTGCTTATGCTTATGGGAATATGGTTTGCTGGTTATGCACACACATGTCTGCTGTTCGTGCTGATTTTACCTTCTGGTACAGTAGGCTATTGGAATTGTGGTTTCATGATTTTCGCTTTCCATTGGCATCAGAAAATTATATATTGCTTTTGGTTGTTTGGATAACGATGCGTAGAATTGCAGAATTTGTACTTGTCATAGGTTTTCATTGCCCTGCTGTGAGAAATGTATTGGATGCTCATGGTGATGTCTTTGTGAGTTGTCTGAAGTTGTAATGATATTGGTGGATGCAGAAATTGTATTACTACCCAAGTGTTCCCAAGTAGGTTGTAATGATGTTTTCTTAGGCTTTCTGTGGATGGCCTGTGAAGTGATGCATCCTTGATATGTTATTTCCGTTAATGAGTTGCAGAGGGACAATCTTCTGGTGATAAGTAGAAATCTTACTCACACAAAAATATATTAATGAGTTCTCTTAAATATAAGATAAGATTCATAGGCTTTAAAAACTTCCAAAAGACTATAGTATGATATTTTAGGTTTAAAGGTTTTTGATAATTTTTCAATAATTAAACGAATAGTATGCATTAAATCATATTTATTATATCAGGCTTAAAAAGATCAATCAAGCTTTTAGGTAAAGAGATTGTTCACTGACATTTTCAGCTTAAGATCTAGACTGCGGTTTTTGTGGGGAAAAAATGATTGACTGATTAATTAGTTCTTAGCATGAAAAGATTCTTTTTTGAAGTGTTATTCTCCTTCTAGCTTGTTCACTATTTTTGTAGGTGGTGGACTGATTTACAAACACATATAGAGAGCTAGATCAATGCTCACGCACTCTGGCTAGCACCCGCTTCCTCTGGCAAGTTAGGCCCTTTGTGATTACAGAGCTTCAGCTATTCTGGTACTTGGGGGAATTAAGGTGAAAACCTCATTTTAGTTTCTTCAAGCTGATCTCTTTGTAATTACAGTGTTTCGATTTATGTTGGGTCCCCATTATAGTGAAGTGTATATTTAAAGGAAGGCCTAAGAGGGACCGGTGAATCTCTACTAGCATGGAGGCTAGGTTATTTGGAATTTGCAAGAGCTGTGGTTAAAGTAGGTATCCTAAAGTATAGTTATTGGTCTATGTGAATGGAGGTTAATATTTTGGGTAATTGATGACTCAATGGTTTGTACCTAAAGTTGTAATGCATATATTGGATGCAAGACCATTGAAAGCTGGTTGTGGATGAGATCAAAGTTGATTCTCCTGATTTTATGGTATGAAGAAAACTTAAATAGTAAAAGTTTTGCTTCTCAGTGTTCTGTTATGGCCAAATATGAGAATCCTAGGTCGAATTTGATATTTATGTGTCCAACTTATATGTGAGTCGAGAGCATCCATGATGAATTGCAATGATTTACACTCTCTCTAAGGATTTGTGGTGTTGAAACATCGATGATTTTATTGCACCTTAACAAGTTTTTTGTTATATTGAGATTTTTGTGTAGATGAATGAGCCTCTTTATAGGCTAACCAAGGCTGTGCCCCTGGATTTATAAAGGGATGATATTCGGGTTGAAAATTTAGAAATATTAAAGCTAGTTATATGAAGTTAGTTATAATGGCATTTAGCGAAGAATTTCATCTTGACCAAGAAACCAACTTTTATTTATTTATTTATGATGCCCTTCCATTCAAGGTCATCCCTTACTCCATTTCAGGCTTTCAGCAGAAAATGCAGGATGATATATAAGAGCTTGTAATTACACTCGAGGGATAGGAAAGCTACTTCCTTAAAAAAGCATCCCGGACTCCATTTCCTGCTTTCAACCGGAAATGGAGAGAACTATCAGGTTAGTAAGGGGCTGTACATATCTGTTTAAAGGGTGAATTCAATGAGTTCTTAACCGTGGGGCTTACTCAAGGCCAAAAGATCCACTAGAAAGGATTTGTGGAATCTTCGCACGTTCACCTTTTCTATACTATTTCGCAATGCTATGTGGGGAACTGTTTAAATTTTAGAAATATAATATCTTGGAGTCCGTTGTAAATGTTAATACGTTTATCTTAGTATATATTGATGAAACTTTGAAGTTGAGGAGATGGTGAAACAGAGAAAAGATATGCTTGTGCTTATGTTGAGTACTGCCTTCTTGACATATGAGTATTAGTGATAATTGGTTACCACTTAAGGTATGTTGAAGTCTATTGACCATTTGGAGGTTTTGTGTGACCTTTGATACCATCATGGTTGAGGTATGTATGCCATTTGGAGGCCTAGGTTGACGCTTGAGGTTTGTTTGACCAATTGATTGAGAAGCATAGCTAGACAGTTGAGAAGCATCAAGTCGGGATTGGTTAGAGGTGCTTGGGCTCGAAAGTCTTTTCGATAGTGGAGAATTTTAGTTCATAGAGTTACCATTTTGGTGAACTTTTGATGAAGTTTATTAGATTTTTTGGCGTACAGAAAAACTATTGTTGTAGATGGATAGTCTAACTGAATTGTTGGATTAAGGTTAATGATCTGAATCATTTCATTTTCGGTTAAGTTTTTGAGTGTTATGTTTAATTTACAATAAATGTTACAAATAAGGAGAAAGTCTAATATTGTAGATGAAAGTCTGTCCATATGGGGTTTGGGGCATTGTACCTGGAGAATGAGTCATCTGCTGTGAGAGGAGACCTTCCATTTAAATGGTACTCAACTTGACTCTTACCTGTCTAGGTACAATCTCATGAAAGGGTGGGATATCTCATAATCTCATGTGCATGCTAGATATGAACATAAAGCATAATTGGATTCAGATTCAGTCCTAATAGTAAGATTCTAACAAGTCTGTGTTTGCATACCAAAATGTCAAAACTTTGGTTTATGGGAGTTGGTGAAAAAGTGAAGAGGAAGACGGTTTGAGTGAATTTTTTTATGTTTATTATAATGAAAGAGAAGATTTAATGGGAAGGACATTATTTTATAGTTACCAAAATTTTGACATGGCCAAAATTTCAGCATACAAACAATCACGTAGACAGGCAGTGGCGGAACCAGGACTCAAGTTGAGGGGGGGCAAACTCCTAAAGCGAAATGACACATTTTTTTCTTACTTAATGCAAAAGGCGTTTTAGAGTTAAAATAACGAAAACTAATGAATAAAAACCTTAAAAATATTGAAATACACTATTGTAACTCCTTAAAAAATATTCTTACTCATAATTTTTGAATCATAGCTCTCTAAAACCCCTCATTATTTTCTCATATTGCTTATTGGTTTTGAACCATAACTCTCTAAAACCCCTCATTGTTTTCCCATTTTGCTTCTTAGGAAAATCATGACCAACAAGCCAAGTGATTGACAAGGAATTTTGATCAAATACTCCTTACGAATTTAATCTCCAATCCCAACATCATATTCTTCAATGAGTTTACGTAACCTTGAGTCAGCAATAATATAATCCAGACTAAACAAAAGACAAGGTCTTTTCGAATTAATATTCGCATCAAAAGTAGGAGTACTAAGCGATTCCAAATTGGCTGACTTTTTTTTATCCAAAACTTATCCATAATCTAAACAAAACAAAATGAAAATTCATCAACCAATTCAATTCACTAATCAAAATTAAAAACAATAAAACTTTAAACACCAACGTTCTAATCTCTTCAAATATACAACATTTATATGTCTACTAGGTTACTATTATGTTCAGCATATTAAGTAATCAAAATATAAATGAACAAAGATTTATAAACTCCATATCTCCTCTCTCCCTCTCTCTTACGCATGGGATGTGAGAAATTTGAGACAAGTAATCAACATGTAATTCTCCTACCTACTCTACCGCTGAACAACTCTTCAAACTAATCTAAATAAATTTTCCCCAAAAACAATGGGATTATATTGCCAGATTTTAGCACTCTATAAGTAGAAAATATGTGTATTAAATATATTTTTATAGTAAAATAGATATAATGAACAGAAACAATAAAAAAGCCATAATGTTGAAAGACTTGACTTATAAACCACAACACATTAAACTATATATATAAAATAGATAAGAAAATACATATAATATATATATATATATGAACCAAGGGGGGGCAGCTGCCCCGGCTTGACCCCCCTTGGCTCCGCCACTGTAGACAGGTCTCATTCAGCCATTGCATTAATGATTTATATGGACGGCTCAGATCAAGTTATTAAAAAAATAGAACAGGTACCTTTAATACACTTACTAACTCAATTTGAGCCATCATTACTCATTAATGCAATAATTGAATGATATCCGTTTATTAAGACCTGTTAGGATTTCATCATAACCAACAAATTAATCCATCTCTTTTAAAATCAGTAACCGATGTAAGCTGTGTTTATATAATTGAAGGAGTTCAACCGTGAGAAAATAGGATCTTGATCATGCCTACTAGTGAGAAAAAGTAAAAGTAACATTCAAGTTGGGACTTGGGAGTCTTGATCATACATACCAAGGCTAGAAATTTTGTGGAGGAATCCACGTTCCCGCACAGCTTCAAAAGCCGAAGGGAAGTACGTGAGAAGCTGAAGAGCGGTCATCCCATCTTGGTCTCTTTGACCAACTAAATATTTGTACCGTTCCGCTATTTTCACGGCCAAACCTGAAACATCATGTTCACGAACACAAAAAATCAACATGAATACAGATGGGTAAATGGTATTGGTGCATACCTCGCTTTGTAAGCTTTGTGGGACTAACCAAAGTGTTCCGAAAGGATGGCGACGTGAAGAATCGTGGTCCCGTCTTTCCTTTGAGAAATTGTTTCCTGCCGCCTTCATCATATTCTGCGATTTGCTCCGCCAGAAAGTCGAAAGTCTCAGTCTTCCCATAGTGGGCTGCCCCAAAGAGTGCAGTTTCGCCAGCCCTGTTCTGCATGTTTAATAACTACGGGGCTTTTGAAAGGCTCTCTCTACCCTATTTCTCTCTGGTTTTTCCTTCAAGCAGCCGGTCCGGAGGAAGGGAGGCGCTCCGGCTCTCTCCTCTCCCCTCTTCATTTTTCTTTTCTCTTTTCCCTTTTTCCCTCTTCCCGCTTCCCGCTTCTTCTTTCTGGTTCGGCTGGTTGCTATTGGTTGGGTTTTTGTTTTTTTGTTTTTGCTTCTGTGCAGGTGGTTGCCGATCGTTGCCCGCTTATTTCCGCCCAGTTTCTTCCCACACACGCTCCACCGTTGGTCTTCTTTGGTCGAGATCTCCGCTGTCGTCCCCCTCCGCTTCCCAGACGACGAGGCGTGACGCTTGAAAGTGTACGGCGCTTGAGATCCACGCGAGCCGCGTGGATCTCACGCGCCGTACACTTTCAAGGGGCGTCCGGCCTCCACCGCCACCCGCCGCCTGCATCTCTTCCCATATCTAGCCTCTGTGGCTCCTGCTCTATCTTTCCTGCCGTGGATCTGCCACGCCCATCCACACGCGCCGTCGTCGCCTCTGCCTTTCTGGCCAGAACCTTCCTGGTCTTCCCCGGGGCTTATGTTACACTTTATGTTCCACATAAGCCCGTCTGGGTCAGCCCCTATGTTTAGGACTTGTTTTGTTTTTCTATTGTGTTTTTCCACTGAATGTAATCACAGTTAGGATTGAATGATTAATTCTTCAAGGGAGCCGGTCCCTCGACTCAGTCGAAGGGCCTTCAACGGCTGGTTTGTTACTTTCACGGATTTCCTGTGTTTTCTAGGATATTCGGGTTCTCTCGCTTTGGGCCTCATGCCCGACCCATCTGAGGATCTTGTATCCTCCTTCCAAGTCATTTTATTATTGGCCCCTCAGCTCGCCGCTTGTAAAGCCCCTTGTGGGTCTTTTCTTTGTTTTTCTAGCTTGTTATTTGTTTTTTTTCAATATATACACATAGATGTTTCAACAACAAAAAATAACTACGGGGCTTTCTCTAACATCAGGTCAAAAAGAAAAATGTTTTAAAAAGGTATGTTTTCTCTAACATCAAGCCAAAAAGGTATGTTCTTCCTCTTTTCCTTGTCTTTAAAAATATCAGGTGAAAAAGAAAAATTTTAAAAACGTTGCCTGTCACCCAAAATTTTGACCCGTCACTGCCCACTTAGACTAAAAAGACATACAGTTGGCCCCTAATCATAATCTCCAAACTGCACCGTTTTACACCTAATAGACCAACAGACACCCGAGACCCCAAATCAGCGTGCCCTAACCTCCTCTCCTTTCTCATAACACCTCCACATCTGCGATTTCAAACCTGTCCTCTCCTCTCCTCTCTCACCACTCACCCACATTTGCGATTTCAAACTTGTCCTCTCCTCTCGCGCAACACTCTCACATCTGCAAATTCAAACTTGCGACTTCAACGTCAACGGGTGGGAACTTGCGAGATCCAACTTCAACTTGCACAAAGTGATCACTGTCAAATTGGTTCACGATGTCCGAACAAAGGTTAGTTTACGCAGGATGTGTGGATTAAATGGTTGAAATTTAAGTTTGTTTGGGCGAATTTAGTTGTGAAGAGCTGTGTGCGTGTGTTTCTATTGTGTAGCTTTTCTCCTTGTTTTCTCGGGGCTGATGCAGTGGTGAATAATAACTCTTTAGCTATTTAGTTAATTTAATGCTGAGGTCATCTATGTTGTTTGTTCTTCCACAGGAGCTATTGCTCTGCTATCAATTCTGGTGTATTCTTTTATGGGTAATTGATTTTTATATCTCTTTCCACTTTTGTTTATCTTTGCTTTCTAATTCTGGTGTGATTACGTAGAAAAAAATTAATAATTCTGGTGTGATTACTTTAACTACTAGACTTTGGTTCTCTTTTTTACTCTCTATTTCCTTTTCTTTGAAGTGGACGGAGGTGGGATGAAAGGGGTTTTGAAAAGCTATAGGAATTATGGTTTCTGAACTTGTAATTAATCCATTCAAATTAATTTTTGCTCCATATCCTCTTAAGGAATTTTTTGTTTTATGTTTGATCCCTGTTCATCAAAATGTAGCTTTGATATTATAATTCAGATTTGACTCTTTATTTTTCACATTCTTTATTCCTTCAATGCATAGCAAACAAATGCAAGAATAAATTGGTCTCATCTCTCTTCAAACAGTGTGAATACAAACCAATGATTCCTTTATATCTAGTGTTTTCCCCCTTTCTTCGATTTCTTCCTTTGTTCAGATTGGTTGCTTATGTGCACGCTGCACTTAAGCTCGAAGATTAGGGTAGGGTTGTTGGAAATATGCCTCAAAATCAGTTATTAAAATAATTATGAGATAATTATTTCTTTTATTGTCACATGTATTTATTACTTATTAGGTATAATGTTGTAACATGAGATGTTACACAATTATATTGTTAAATGAAATTATAGAAAAGTCATGCCGATGATTAATGAATCAAGAGGCGAAAAGTATGACTTTTCGGTTCCTTGTTCGCTTGAATATTGTTGTAGACCGAGGTATATTCTTGTGTACAAATAGGTCTACACTCGTTGTGTCTCTATTAAATAGGATGATAGACTCCGTCATTGAGGTAGTAACCTTAAGCAAAAGAGTGAGTGCATTGTAAGAGTACATGTACTAAACGAGATCAAATATTAATATCTTTAGAAAGTGATCACTGATGTAGAGAAGGTATTTAACACAAATAGTTTATTGTATCCTTAGACCTGAGAGGTTTATGCAGGTCTATTTGTTATGTACTTGTACTTTGACCGAGTCATTTGGTGATAATCTTTCTAGGTCAAATATTCTAGACAACGTTGGGTCTTGCACATGATAAATGAGCTTGTGTAAATGCTCAACAAGAAATCAACCAGTCTCTTTGTGAGACAGTATATTCAGTATATTTGTATATAGTTAGACTCGAAAAGAAATCACTAGCCAATAGACATTTGCAAAAATATTTTTCGAAATTAATATATATTATATATTTATTTGTGAAATTTTTTTAGAAAAAATTTGAGTCCATCAAGTTACAAATTGTGAATTAAGAATTATATGAGCTAAACTTAATCGGTGATATTATTTCAGTCCTATTAGCTCATGTGAAATATAGTATGGTTGAAGGATAAATAAAAAAATAATTGTTAGCAAAAAGGATTTCACGAAAATAGTCTCACTATCTCGAGGGTCAATTGTGATATGTTAATGGACATGATCACAATTTAAATTCGGAATACAGAATATAAGAGAGTTAAATGAAAAAGAGTTTTTCATGATGATCATACGGCCGAGATTTGTGATCCCTAAAGATCTCACGCATAAGCACAGAAGAAGCTCTGAGGAAGCCATTATAAATAGCTCAGAACTTCATTTGAGAAAAAGAGAAGTCATTTTTCGCGAGAATCGTTCTCTCACTATAATTTTCTCTCAATAACTGTTTGTGTGGATCTGAAGGAGGCAGAACGCTTGGGCTGCTAGATTTCAATGATCAGGATTTTCGGTTACTTGATTTTTACAAGGGTGTGATTTTAGGGTGATAGGTGATGTGCAAGAGGAACGGGGTGATGGAGGTATTGTGCGAGAGGAGAGGACAGATTAGGAGTTAGGGCACATTAGACAAAACGGTGCAGTTTGGACATTAGAAAAAAGGAAGGCAATGGTTTGTCGTTTTAGCCTGAGTGGGGAGTGACGTGGACAAAGCTTAAGCAGAGTTGTTGACGTGCACATGACTCATGTTAGTCAATTCGACATAAGGACCTATATATTATTTACCAGGGCCTAAATTTGGTGACTAAAACGAGAAAAAAAAAATTTCTTAGTAACCAATTGGTGAAAAGGTTCAAAACCCTGACCAAAAATTAATTGTTTTGTCCCTAATTTCAATTGCTTTGACAATACTACCATGTTAAATTAAATGGGTTCTTAATAGTTTCGGCTTAATTCCTATACTACCCCTAAATATTAAAACTTTGACCAAATGACACCTAATGCTACCGGCGCAATTACATTGAAGCCCTTACTAAAGGAATTAAAGTTTCGTTTTGACACGTATTCGATGTTTTCCATTCATTTAACGGTCGGAGTAGACTGAAGTTGCAAATCAACTGAAAACTAATGGGATGAAATAATTGAGATGTTTCAAAAACAAAAGTGAAAAAGAAAGCAAAAAGAAGAAAAAGAAATCATTAAACCTAATAAGAAAATTTCTAAACCAAGCATTACCGAACTACAGATCCAGTTTCTTTATTTCATCACCGTCAGATGCTTACGATACACAAGGTCTTTAGTGAAGCGGCATGCTAATAAGACAATTAGCTAAAACAGAATAAAAGAGTTTGCTCAGGGCGCCAAGAGGGAACTCCCTTCCTTGATGAGCACAAACACGCTGCCGGCGTCTCCCCTTGAAACTCGAACTTCTTCATCAAGGTACGTTGTAAGTAACAATGATTCGGTGTTTGTGTTTTTTGGGATCGGGAACGTCACGGGTGGTTGGCTGGAAATGGTCTTTGCAACGGATGAAGCTGTCTCTTGAATAGAGTTGATTACGCCCTTGAAGGGCGTGAGGTCAATCTTTTGTCCCAGAACTTCCACATTCTCTGGTATCTCTATCGAGTCAGTCAACTTGGGAGTCCCAATGATACCTTCTTCCAATTTGATCTGAATAAATGAAAAACAAAACCCACGACCTAGTTTAGAGCACAATCCAAATGCTTCGAACTTCACTAATGTGTAGAATCTACTTGTGTTGTTTAGATAAATTTTAGGAAGAGAAAAATGACCAAACAGAGTCTCTTGCTGCACAAGCCAAGGTTAGAGTAAAAGGAAAAGGCGAACGACGACAACCTGCACAAGCTTTGGACTTCGGACATCGAATTTGGCATTAGTACTGATAGAAGTCTTAGCCAAAGGCCCGGAAAACTGGACAGAGTTCTGGACGGTAAGAGTTTCCGAGTCAATTGTCTGGGATATTTCTTCTACCTTCAGTAAGGGCAGGAAACCCCCCGCTAACAATGGGAACAAACCTGCAAAAGATGTGTACCTGCTCCAGCCATTAACAAAGTCACCATGTGCATGAGGATTCCCATAAATACAGTTAATAAGGAAAATGAATAAATTCAACATGTATCAAAATACAAAGCTTTCCTCAGGGCTTTTAATCTTTGCTCTATTTCAACTTCTGAGAGCTGAATGCTGCGCGTACCCAGAGAACACTATCCAGGCCTTAACAAAAAGAACTAAAGTTTGGTTCTTGTATCACAACGTAAAACGCATATGAGGGTATCTGCTCAAAACTCCACGACTATTTACTGCCGTTTGATGCATATTATTGTGCGTTTAACGAGTTTTTGCAAATTTCACTTCGGTAGACCATGAGGTAACAACCCCAACCGTGTTTAGCATATATTTCTTTCACTTCCCATTCTTTCTACCACTCGTTTGCGAATTGCGATTTCCTTCAATTTCTAAACCATCAGCCACTACCAAACATGAGATTGAACTAAAATAAGTTCGCAGAAAAAGACATCTTCTGAGTGAAGAAAACAACGAACTTACGCCAGAATCCATTTGCCATTGAGCAGAGGTAAGGCTTCCGTCGGTGCAGGGGTGGGGTTCTTCGCCTCCAGCTGCGTAATAAGCTCGACGATCTCAGCTCTCGTCTCGGTCGTCGCTTTCAACCCTCGCTCAGTCCCGTAAAACGAGGCCACCAGCGCCTTCTTCAGCCTATCAATCTCAGTCCGCTCGGCAGGCTTCAGCTCTTCCTCCTTCTCGACAACCACCACCGCAGAGCCCTCCTCCTTATCCGGTCCCCCCTCGTCATCAATTGCTGCTCGAACCCGGATGTTCTGTTTTCCCTGGATGAACCCTCCGGCACAAATCCGCGGTCTATCGATTGGTTTCTGGGTAACTTTAACCGTATTCGGCGCGAAAATTCCCGGCTTGGAAGTGATCCGGGTTCGTGATTGGATCACTGTGAGGGTCTTGCATGGAAATTGGTTTAAGTGAGAAATTGAAGCCATTTTTCTTGACTTTCTGGTTATTTGGCAGAAAGAAAAACAGAGGATTGACGACCCGGGAACAAGAACAGAGGAACGAGTAATAATATAGTATATTACTATACTCCGTATAAATAATCAGGCTGAAGCAAAACGACAATCTTTTCCCGAAGAGAGAACATCTCTCTAAATAGATCAAAACCCTCTATGTCTGACACGTGGGTGACCAACAGGGAATTTTTTTTTTGGTACGTGACCAACTGGGAACTCCTTTGTGGAGGATTTGAGTCGGCCGAGAAGGCATAATCACATGAGGTGTGGAGAAATGATAATTAAGAGCGTGACTTGTTCGTGATATTGACATGAACATGTTCGTGGCGTCCAAACAAACTCTACTCTTCTAAAGTTTCTAATGGAGGGGGAATTAGCGAGTGTACCGGACAGAAATTGCAGAAAAGATCTCCGTCCCACCTTCCAATGAGTCCAAAATGTTCCAAATTTGTCAAATAGTATGTCGGTAAATCTCAAGGGCTGACAGAAATTGCAGAAAAGATCTCCGTCCACCTTCCAATGAGTCCAAAATGTTCCAAATTTGTCAAATAGTATGTCGGTAAATCTCAAGGCTGGTGCCTATTGCAGATTTTCCAAGTTCCCAGTTCATAAGTTCTGGTAATGAAAATGATGTTCAAGAATGTTAACGATACTGTTAATACTGTTTAAGAAAGCATAATTAAGGTAGCTCACGACAAGGCTCCGTTTGTCATGTAAAATTTTACACCCTTTCACAATAAAATATTACAATATAATCTCTCTCTCCCATCAAATCATAACTTTTCACTACAAAAATATAAAAAATTACTTATCTCTTCACTTTTTCACTAAATCCAATACCTAAAATTTTAACAACACAAACTCATTCTAAATAGGTTGTACTTATTTCATAAACTAGTTAAAGATCTATTATAGTTTCTCATTAGGATTGCATTGAGTAATTTATAGAGAAAAAGAAACAAAATGTGAGTCCTATATTATTTCAGTGTCTGTATGAAGATTAGAGCAAGACAGACCCTACAATTAATTAAATGTAAATCTCATATATATTATATTTCTCTATCTTTAAATTGCATCGTAATTCATAAATAGAATTGCTAAAAATGATATATTATTTAAGTTGTATTGCAAAACGTAACAATGATGTTGGTAGCGTGACAAATATATCTCCGACTTTCTGGTGATGTTTGATTGTAAAAATATTGGGGTGTTAAAAATATTGGAGCGTGAAAGTTGGTGAAAAAGTGAAGAGATAGATGATTTAAATGAATTTTTTATATTTATTTAGAATGAAAAGTAATGATTTGATGAAGAGAGATAATTTTGGAGAGTTATTTTATTAGGTAAAAATGTTGGAGGGCGGGATTGTTGGATGTGAAACATCCCCTCTATATAGGATGGATAAGATAATAAAAATATTAAAAGATTATATGATGATGGTCTGTGTACAACGATACTAATTATATTGACCGAATAGGAGAAATTTGTTTATATAATTCGTATAGTTAAATAAAGTTTTGAACGAGACCCGCATATTTCGATTTGTTTTGTGATACGTTATCATTTATCGTCTATTTCGTGGACTAACATCTTTTTTAATTTATTGTTATCGAATAATACCAATTTGGCTGTAAGATTCATATGACTATTTCTCTTCGAATTAGATTCGAGTAGTAAATTAAAGAAAATTTGATCTCGATTTAGTTGGCGCTAAGGCAAGATTGGAACAGTTTGATCATAGTTTATGCTTGGCAAGAAAATACGAATAATGAGCCTGAACCTGAACAGTGTCCAAGCCCAGGAAAAACATTTTGGAAGTCCAAACACCGTAAGCAGCTTGGGCAAAAGCAAGCCCATATAGAAACTCTTACCATCTTATTTTCGTAATACGAAATCATACATCAAGCTGTTCAGTGCAAAAGAGTAGTTTAACGAGTGAAGAAAAGCTTTTAGGGAAACTAATTGTGGGTACCAAACCTAATCATGAATCCAAATCTGAGTTGCGAAATAATTATAGTAAGTCCAGCTCCAACTACACAAGGACTAATTAAAACCTTAGTCCAGATTATCCACCTAACACTGCAAAAATGAGATCATCCAAACTGAGTAAACAATTTAAAAATCAGGAAAATTGCACGTCTATTTGATAAAAGTTTGGCTGCACCGAAATATTTCCACGGGTTCTGGTTTTGGGTCAACGTGAATGGCTTCGTTATTGGTAGGAAATCATCGACCAACCAACGCCAATCATTGACCCAAAAAAAAAGGTCCTAACAGTGCGTAATAATAATAGAAATGTTACTTTGTCTTCTGACGTTCGCCTCGCGTCCCTCAAATCCGACGTGGCGCCTTTTTTATTTGGAGAAAACTCACCGGTTACACCCGGCAAACAGATCGGCTTGCTAAATGGGGAACTCCTAAACCGATGAAAGATGACCGGTTTTTTGCAGAACTTCCATTAAATTGAAATTATGCTGCTCTCTCTCTCTCTCCTGCTTCTCCCCATGCTTAGAGAGTTCGAAATCCTCCAAATCACAAACCCTAGATGTATAGAACCCACACACTTTGTCCATCAATATGAGGAAATATGTGTCTCTCTTAAGACTTTTCTTCATGAAACAAGTAAAATGAATCTTCTTTTTTCCCAACAATATGAGGAAATATTAGATCTTGTTCAACCGGTAAGAACTTAGACTAGAATGAAAGAGCTCCAATGATATTGCAACTTTTTAATCAAAACAGGCATGGACAATGTGATATAACAAATGTTTCAAAAGATATTCCCAGGTCAATATCATTAAAATTTTCACTATAGGCCAAAGCGAACAATACAACACAAGGAAAGGCACATAGTTCAGAAATATCCCTTTCGGCAAGAGTTTTCAGAGCCCTCCTGTTAAGATTAATTCCAAAAAGTATATGAACCAAAAATACAGAAGTCTGAAGTCTCTAATCCTCTTATAGCTTTCTTCATTTCGTTGCTACAGTAGAATCTTCCATATCAGAGCAAGACCTCAATGGAGATTTCCCAGCTTGGTTTCCCTCATAATAAGATTAAATTAATATCTTCGAACAGACGTGTTGGCAAATATGAGGTTCAAGCAACTGAACAAGAAATTCATTGGAAACATCTAAACAGTCTGGTCCAAATCCCAACCACCACTTTGGTCTCTGGTGGATCTGTGGGTTCCTTAAAATTGGCTTTCTCACTAAGCTCTTCAAACTCATCAACAAGATTTTGAAGCCTGGCAACGAACTCCAATTCATGCCTTGAAATAACAAAACCCCAAACTTAAGTTGTGGACCCGACAATGTATTTACTACTCGGGCTGAAAATCTACTAGTCCGCGGTAGCTATGACGTAGAGGCACGAGCCTCATCGAAGCTAATACCTACGCTGAATTCGAAAACCACGACAACTGTGAGAATTTTCCAGATAGAGTACTGGCTGATGCTCTTGAGTGGCTCTTTGAAGAAGATTACCAGGGACACCATCGCCAAGGAGATACCCATTTTCACGGCAAAGAAGAGCTTTCGAACTCTCTAAGCATGGGGAGAAGCAGGGGAGATGAGAACTGCTAGGGCTTGTGAAGTTAGGATTTTGAACTCTCTAAGCAAGGGAGATGAGAAATGCTAGGTTTGATTTTAGATTGTGATTTGGAGTATTTGAGATATTTTCAGAGAGAGAGAGAGAGAGACGGAGAGTGACAGTGAGAGAGAGCAGTATAATTTCAATTTAATCGGAGAGTTCTGCAAAAAATCGGTCCTCTCTCATCGGTTTAGGAGTTCCCCATTTAGCAAGCCGACCTGTTTGCTGAGTGTAACCGGTGAGTTTTTTCCAAATAAAAAAAGGCGTCACGTCTGATGGAGGGACGCGAGGCGTACGCGAGAAGACAAAGTAGCATTTCTCTAATAATAATATGATTCCCAGTCGTTTTGAGTATGATGAGGAAAACATGCCCTCGCTTTTTATGGGATTTGAATCCACCGGAATAGACGGTCCAATTTGTGTCACGAAGTAAAAAGGAACACATTTTTAAACCCATTAGATCACGTTTGGTAATCACTGCATGGCAGTTTATTCATCATGTTGTGAATTCATTCAATTGAAAAGTCTTTTAGCAGCTAAATATGAAAACTTTTCACTGAATCTAGTCTAATCAAGTAATGAGAATCTAAGAAAAATAAAATATTATTTCCTATATATAGTTTAATATATAAATCAAGTTAACTTTCTTCCCACATAAAACTTTGAATATATGATTAGTAAGTTAACAAGACTGATATAGATCCACATTAAAAAATAAAATAAAACGATTATATCTTAACTAATGCATATATACACACACGCATGCATTGCATAATTCATCAGATATATATGTTAAAAATATCTTGCCTCATATTTTAGGATTAGCATAATATATAATATAGTTTCCATTAATCTTCTCGAGACCAAATTGTTTGGCTTCTCGAGTGATGTATGTATAATACATAACAAGTTCAATTTTTTCTATAGAGACGGTCCTTAGATCTTTATTTTGTTAATAATAATTAAGTTGAACCGTCCAATATTATAATTACGAATATACCGAGAAACTTTAAAATAACATATTATTTACTAGTGAATTTTGCTTCAACTGGTCTTTTTTCCGCCTAATCAAATTCTAAAATTGTACTATTAGATCGGTGGCAAAGCTTTGTTTCGCGCGTCGGTTTCAAAGGCTTTTGACTTCCTTTAGGGGCCGGCGAACACCACCTACAAGGAACTATAACTGTTGAGCTACTTATATTACTTCTTTAATGTCTCAGAAGAAAAAGAGATGTAATACTGAAAATCTCTCGGGAAAAAGGGAGAGAAAAAAAAAGAGAGCTTGGAAAATAAATTATAATAATTTTTTTTTCATTAAAGCTTCTGATACTGACACAAAGGTACCAAAGCCATAGGCGAATACTGCTCCTTTGTCTGACTCCAAAGTTCAAGACAACCAAGAAGAAGAAACTCCGTTAAATATCATCAATTACCTCATCCTTTTGTTCTCTTCTTCTCCTTCCATTTTGTCTTCCTCTGCTCTCTCAAAACTTCCAAATTCCGATGTTTTTCAGAAAACGGAGTTGGCTGTGACCTATAGATCAGAACCCGTATTTATCAGCCTCCCAAGTATGCAAATTTCCTTATTCGTTTTTGTCTCTTTCGCTTCTGTCAATTAAACAGAGAGGTGGGATTTGTTGGTTCCTGAAGAAACTCACGGGATTTATATGTACAAGCCGATCTTCACTCAATCTGGTCCAAACCTGTAGGTCTTCTTTATAATCCTCACAAACCTTTCGCTCTGCTTTGCACTTGTTTTATTAGTTTTTGGCTCCTGGGTTTGCGTGAAAATGAGTCAACTACGTGTGATGTTGCAGGAATCGGTGGTAAGAGAAAGAGAGACGAGAACCATTCTGTGTTTTCTGAGGGAGCAAATGGACGGTGTAGAGGGAGTGAGTAGGCGGAGGAGTTTGAAGGAGCGCCTGGGATTGAAGGGGATGGGCTGTTGTGCGGCCACATGGGGTTTCAGGGCGACCACGGTGACAGACGACGACGACGAAGACGAAAGTCAACGAGAAGAGGTAGAGGTTGTCTACGTGGTGCAGTCTCCGCCCGAGAGGAATTCAGTTCCTGGTTGTATGGGTCCGGCTTCTTCGGGCTCGGGTATGAACTTGGCGGCGGCATTGGCCGCAGAGCGACAATTCCGGGCATCACACGAACAGCAGGGAGGGACGGTGGGAGAACCCACCGGTGTTAACAATGGCCAAAGTGCTAGAACTGTAGGCATAGAAACCGCGCCCGGAACACCCTTCCGGATGTCGTTGATGAGACTCCTGGAGGAAACAGCGGACGCTGGAGATGTGGAGGCGATAGAGAGAGAGAAAGGAGGAACGATGAGTAATGATTCGATGTGCTGCGTGTGCATGGTGAGAAAGAAAGGCGCAGCGTTCATCCCATGTGGGCACACTTTTTGCAGGGTGTGTTCGAGGGAGCTATGGCTTAATCGAGGCTTCTGTCCCCTCTGCAACCGTTCGATCCTCGAGATCCTCGACATTTTCTGAGATCCTATGCAATGGCAAGTTGTGATTCGCGAGTGTTTATTTTTCCAAAGAAAATTTAATAGGCTTATATAATTTTGTGTAATATGAATTTGATGGATTTAATTTGTTACTTTATTGTTATTTACGACAGCATTGAGTCCACCCGTTTCCTAACTTTCTCGACTCTTGAGATGTGCACACCATGAATTCAGTGACTCTTGGGAGGAAAGAAAGGAGGCCAGCAGTAAAGTTTTTTTTTAAAAAAATACTAAACACAAGAAAATAAATCTACTTTTGTCTTACTCGCGGTAGTTTGGATAAATATTTTAATAATTTAGTATTTTTTTCAAGTTTAGATTTTAGAATCTGATTTATGTATGGAATGCCAATATGCCAATCATTATAAGCGTCACACAAATTGAACGTTAGAGAAAGCGAGAAGAGGCCAGCGGCCCACCATTTTCCTCCCCCTCCCTCCCGCCAAAATTTCAGGCCCTTTAGGGCAAGAAGGGGCGAAGCTAAGAGGGGCCTAGTGGGGGCTGTGGCGAAGCTTTAAGGCATTAAACTTTGGACCGTCCGAAGATCAGATGGGGTGTATCCACTATTCATTGCTACGGTACGAGATATTTAGGCCTTGCTAAAGAGTTGGGCTTGAAAACTTTATGCTATAACCTGACCCAGATAGCTTCATGATTTGATCTACAGTTTTAAGTGGGCTTGTTCTGATATAGTTTGGGGCCCTCTGCTTAGTACAAAAAACAAAGTTCAGCAAAGATACCGCTGTGGATGTGGTGCCTAATCGCATATTCGCATGAAGCTCGGAAGATGACACTATTAACACTAGCCAGCCTGCAGGTTGATGCTTTCTGGAAAGCTTTTTCAGAAAATCTCAATATCTCTCTCTAAATCGATTTAAACGAAATTCGTTCAATTTCACGTTTAAAAGTGATACTCTTCTTTTTCTTCTCTCTCTCTCTCTCTCTCTCTCCGTGTCTGCAAAAGTGCTAATATTTTCAAATTCTAACATTCCATAACTTGATTATAAGGAGTGGTCTGTGCATGTGTCATCTGTGGGTGAGAAGTGGGCATCAGGGATAAGATAAGCACCAGCTTCTGCCAGCAGGAGAAGTTGCAAAGCTAGCTTGTGATCATTGTGGGCATAATTCAAGTGGGGGGAACCATATGATTGCCACTTGCCAGCGCTCGAGTTTGAAAAGGATGTTTTACCGTTACATGCAAGGAAAAAGTTTTTTTTTTTGGTAGAACGACTTAGTGGAGGGTGCCGGTGTTCGATCAATTTGCATCAAGCTCAACTTTAGGAAAGCCTCTTTTGCTCTTCTCGTTCCAGTTATGTGCTCCTTCTGTTCGACAGCATTACACTGCCAATCTCTTTTTCTCCTTTTTGTTGATGATGATGCGCGCGATGGGGACTCTGGTTAGGTTAGGGTTTTTACGAACGTATATTTATTGAAACGTATATAGGGTGCTTTCCTTTTATGATCTGAACTCGAATAATTGGGAGATTGGGAGTTCCAAAATTTGCCCAATCTGTTAGGAAAAATACATAATAATCATGTCCCCCGAGCTCACAAAAATTCATCATTTAAGTACTATTTGTACTTTCTATTTTATTTTGCTTATAAAAAGATGAAATAAGGAGCTAGCACTATGTCCCTCAACTGGTTGAGATGAAATAACGTGTCAGATTAGGTAAGGCATAATCATGTCCCCCGAGCTCACACAAAAATTCATCATTTAAGTAATAATTATAGAAAATCTTAATCACACCTATGACTCTTGTTTGGTGATAATTTTATATTATTTTTTTGGATAACAAAAGGAAGGAAATAAGTTGCACTCAATCTTTGTGTACCAGACTCTTAACTATTGCTTCGACGCGATTAGAAAACACCTTAATTTAGTTAGAACGATAAACTTTAGACACTCTAACCGACCTCACAACTCGTGAGTATTTATTACCATAAAGCAAGCTCTGATGCCCAAGTCCTATCTTCGGCAAAAACATTAATGAATCTGCACAAATCTAGCTAATACTATTGATCAACTACTGAAATCAAATCCTTTTTTAAGACTCAAATCAAAGTATATACAGAATTCAAAACTAGACATCTATAAGGCCGGTTTGTATACATTATACAAAAACCTCACATCGTAAAGGGAGGTCAACTACAAATTAATCCAGCTTTAAGCTGTTCCATCAATTTTCTTTTCTCTTTTTCTATCTTCCGCTTTTGGGGGCTAAGATTCCGCTTGCTCTTCAATCTAGTCACGAGATTCTGCATGACCAACCTCCTCTCGGAGACCAGAAAATCTAGGTGATGTTCGTTTTGAAGGTTTTTGTAGGATTTGGAGAGTTTTGTGAATTTTTATGTGTTGTTAAAGTTGTATTGATGTTTGTGTAGAGATTGATGATGTGTAAAAAAGTGATGATGATGTTTAAAGTTATTTTTTTTTATTAAAACTTGGTTTTTTAAAGGTTAAAAAGAAGAAGAAAAAAGCAAAAAAGTAAACTTCATCGTCGAAGACAAGCTGCTGCCATGCTACAGTACGCATGACAGCAGCTTGTCGGAAGGGGACAACTTAAATAAAAATAAAAAAAACAGAAAAAGGCGTCAGACGGTGGGTCACTCTCTCCGGTGTGGATTATTTTTCTGCCGAACAAAATTCTTAATTCAACGCGAATCCAATAAAACCGCGGAAAACGAACATGCTACTAGTCACAATAACTTAATTACAAGCTTGAAATTCGGTCTCCCATGACATGCGCTTTGGAATATGTTTATCCATGCATTCTCCCTCAGATGGCTCAAATATTAATCGATAAAAATCACACATTCAAGGGAAAAAACAAAAAAAAAAACAAGCAATTTTGACCAAACAGAATACAAAATACGGGGTCAAATCAATTGCGTACTGCTGAATGCTGATCCATATATATTTCAGGCCACCAATCTGGATGAGAAGGGACCCTCACTATGATCATTTTTAACCTGTTCTCGATTTAGACCTTCGACTTCTATTCCAACCTGTCAAGTGGACTCACATCCAGCACTGTTCATCCATAAAATATGTTGGGCACGCCGAGAGCGTGACTTTTGAAGGATCTTATCAATAATCTAATGGGAGAAATCGGAAAGATTTGAATACCCATTCAAATCCATATGTATTCAAATGAAAAAAAAAGCAGCCTCTGTCTACGATTGGTCGGAGACATCTACGTAGAGACCGGCCAATCGAAGACTTTGGTAAAGTAGTACTAGTACTGATATATGTATATAACTCCATCAGCCGCCCCCAGAAAGAGCAAAAAAGAAAGAAAAAAAAAACTCCACAACGTCTAAATTATTTGGCAACGTAAAATAAATATTCGAGACAAAGTTGAAATTACTAAGTGTTTTGGCCACGATCAAATTAAAAAGTACAAAAAACTCCAAGTTGATCTGCCTATTTGTTCAACCAAAACGACTGTAGTATATATAATTCAAAATGATGGCGAGTGGACTTCCCATGTGATCATGAAGTTTCTCCTTGTGTTAAGGATCGATATATAGTCGTATATTCTGTCTATATTTAGGTGAGGTCTGCTGCTTGTAGTTTCACAGAAGCAGCTAGCTAGATTAATTGTACTCGTGTGGGTAATTGCAGTTTATTAAATTCATAAAAAATACAACTATAGGGCACAAGTTTTTTTTTAATACACGAATAATATTATTTAAGCTATGGGAATAAATTGGTTTGTTTCTTGACTGAATCTAACACCATGGGTGAAAACCTCTTAATTATAATCATTTCTTGTTTCTACTTGCACGTTTTGTTCTATCGTAGGTAGGGTTATTCAGTGCCACCGGTAATATCCGGTGGCACTGGTACCGGCACAGAGTTGCTGATACCCGACCTCACTGGTGTCGGTGACCTGTTTTTAGGAAAATCCAGAAGTTTTCCCGGTTTAGTTTATATTGTTTTATATTTAAACGATGTAGTAATGAGAAACTACGTCGTTTCAATTTTAAACCTAAAACCCCTCCCCCCTCAACGCCGACCTTCAATTCACCCCCCGGTCGACAGCCTCTCCCTCCCTCCCCACCCTTTCCAATCGCCCCCTCCCCCACCCTTCGCCGCCACGCCTCCCTTCGCCTACCACTGCATGTACTCTCATCTTCTCCTCTCCCTCACGTTAACTTTTTCTTATTTGTGTTTAATTTTTAGGGTTTTAATTTTTTTTCTTCTTCTTCTTGCCGCTGCACTCTTGCAGCCCCAAAACTTCTGGTTCAATCTCTCTATCACATGTGCAGCAAAGGGTCTGCACTTGTTTGAATTCGATATGCTTAAGGTGTGTGTCCTATCTCCATCTCAATCTTTCCTATACAGATTTTGTGCTGTATTTTTCGTGTACTAGGTTTCAATCTGTTGTGTCCGTTGGGTTGGTTTAGTTTGGTGAGCACCATAAGTTTAGTTTGGTTTATTTTGCTTATGGTTTCAAAATAAGAAGGATATAGGAGAAGTTTTCTGAGTGTTCTATGCGCGTGTATTTCTCCAATTAATCAGCATCCCTCCCATTCAAGCGATATGAGGAACACTTGGTAGTGTTGCACTCTTTGTGGGTTAAATTGAAGTAATTTGTTTTTTTATGATTGCTACATGATCGGATGAGGCCATCTAGTGGATTTTCAGGTTTTCTAGCATAACTATGGAATTACTTGTTGAAACTTCTATATGCACTCGGACTTGTACTCTGACTGTTAATGACATATATTATTGAATTATTTGTGTATTCGTAAATATGCTTAGACATTATTTTGCAGCAAGGAAAAATTTTCGAGGCTGAAAAAGCTATAAAAACTCTCTTTGAGAAAGAAAGAGTTGTTGAGGTTATGCATTAATATACATCAGCAGGTCAAGGTTATGTAGAACCTGAAGCAGGGTGGTTTGATCTGTTTAGTAGCCGGTATTGGAAAGGTATACATGGGGCAAATTTCTCGGTTTCTTTGTGCTAACTTCTTTGTTGATAATCATTTGTGGCCAGATGTCTTGGAAGTAAGCAAGTTTGCTAAGAAATATATTTAAACAATACTATTTTCAGAAGTCCATGCCTTCATTGATATGATATCTTGTCCCTATAATTTGCTTAGAGTGCTGATTTGGTCCCTATAATCTGAATTATGGACTGGTCTAAATAGCATTTTGGTTTCATTACAGTGTTGATTTGTTAGTTTATTAGTTTGAATAGTCCAATATGAATATAAGTTAACTGGAAACCGTCACTGCTTAGGGCTGATTTTTGCCTTCAGCGGTGTAGGTGTAGGGGGTCAATATTTAAAAACCGGCCTATCCGGTATAGGTGCCGGTTTTGGCCAAAATTGACACCTACATCGAAGTTGAACTACCATAATCGTAGGAATAGAAAATTAATTAGGAAAATCTTTCTTTTCGAATCAATCTCAAGGTCTAGATTAATGGTGCTCAAATCCAATAATTGTACTCTTTCCACTTCAAAAAGATCCGTATTCTTCTAATTGGACCACCAATATAATATTCCCCAATCAAATTACTCCAGAGCTACATTCCAACGGGTTTTGATCACCAAAATCAAAGAAAAATCAGGATTTAATTTCCAAAAAAAACCTATATATTTTCACGGGTTGCCATCAAAAGAGAATATAGGGAGAGAAGAGCGGAACAAGAAAGAATAAAAAGATTTAAGATGACTCGGTCTTGAGAAGGTATACATCCATTAATTATATAAAAGCTCTAGGAGCTAAATCTTTGCTAGTTAACTTTTTTTTTTTTTTTATAGAATTCACTTTATTAAGAAAGGTGAGATAAAACACTCAAAATCTGGAACAATAACTATGGGGGATCCGTTTCCTCGTAACCAAAGCAACGAAGAAAACAACTCAGAAAAAATGGGAGGCCTCCAATCTTAATTTTGGAGGCGGCCCAACGAGCAAGAAGGTGTGTAATTTGCACCCCGATTCACAAAATATTAAACTTGCTATATATCAGTCTTTGCTAGTTGACTTGATATATATTAAACTTGTACAAAAATAGCTTATTTATAGCATCCAATGATCACAACAATCTAGTTTATATATATATATATATGTATATATGTATGTAATGTGGGACTAACATAATTGATATTCTAATATTTATCTTTTGCGGAACTAATATTCAGTAAGGCTTTCACCCTAAAAGTACGACTATATTATATATGCGTAATCCTGAAGTTATATAATGGGATTCCAAAGGTACGTAGGGATGGAATAAGAGACCTTTAAAGATTAGTGCTCCGTATTTTACTCAATTGAACAAACTTGGTATACAAGTACTTATGCTTAACTAATCTTATTAATTACTTGATTAATTTCATGATTTAGTAATTAATTTGGATAAATATTGACCGTTACAATTGCAAACCGGAGTAGGCCTGAGTCATTTTATAATTACTCCTGGTGCAATAATATATAGTTGTTATATTATATCACGATTTTACTTGATCTAGATATACTCTTACCTGCGAAAGAACTCGATTACATTTATTTCAGTATATATTCCGTCCTAGTGATACACGGGGATATGGTCCAACAGATAGGGCCGAAATTAAGGGAGGACTCATCCAGCTCAAGGAGGATCCACACATCCTCAACAATCGAGGAAACACAGCATGTGAAGCGGGTATAATCAAACAGGAGTTCCAGAAAGTACTCTCTTTTTTCCTGGTAACCATACACTAGTTCTCCAATATTGTCGTAACAAACTCGTTAAAAACTAGCGGTATATGTCCTCGTCTAGTACTGCTCATGATGATTCATCATTCTGATTGCGTGAAACCAACATCTCATGAACAGTTGAACGATAGAGACCCTACGTAACAAAAGAAGCCTTCATTGGTCACTATCGTGACTACGTGCATGGATGAGCTCAGAAGCAGCAGAGCCTCTCCATTATTTGTAGATTGGAGATAGCGAAAGAGAGATTGACACTAGTCACTGGAGAGCCATTAATATAAGAGAAACAATATTCATAGGATCTGGACATACATGGTATATATGGTACGTTTGTTTTCTTAATATTTTGGGGCATAATTTTTTTTTAATAAAATAAACACACTTTAATATTTTTAACTTTTACACATAAATAATTTATTTTTAAAAATCTCAATAAATTTCAATAAAATAAAGATTCACAACATTTCTAGAATATTTCTCAATATTTTGGTAAACAAACATACCCATAATTGTGTGCATTAGTTGTTTTGATCCAAATTCTAATAACCACAAAACGACAAGTACTTTTGTTTCCTGTTGCACATGTGCCATATTGCGTGTATGAAAGAATATCATGCTCTCAAACTGTGAGGATCGTACAGCTAACTTGGAATCCATAAACAGGCTGTAGCATTAGAATGGAAATGCAACTAAAATAGTACAAATTTCACAAATAGTACTTCTACGAACAAATAGCAATTCGTAATAATTAAAGAAAAAGGGTCCCTCTTTTCAACTATATATATAGATCTGTCTTTAATAGGAAAGGTCTTCGTCTTCTAAGGAATAGGATAAATCCTCTTATCTTCTTATAATATTCCCTTTTATGTGGGATAGTCCATTCAAAATTTGACGTACGTTCGCGTTGTTCGGAAAAATTTTGGACAGATTAGACACGTTCTCTCCAACCCCGTCTGGTATATGCTACAGTAATTTGCCAGAGGAATGAATGCCTTCAATCTAACTAGCTAGGGAACGCTTGGCTTCGTACGTCTATGACGTTTCAACAGTACCAATCGTATTAGATTCGAAGGAAATCAAAACCAACACTTACCAAGCACTATTTACAACCAACGTCATGCCAAACAGATGGAATGTGAATCGTGATAGAGATTTCTCTTTTCCATTGGAATGATACAGCTGAAGATCACCCAAAGTCGAAAGTAATTACTTGTCTCGAAAGTTAAGTAGCCCATCGCTTTCTGTCAGTCGAAACTAAAAGCCCATTGTTTAGTGACATGCACTCATGCATGAGGAGAAAATTTACCGCAAAACCAGTGGCCAAAAAAAAAACTCCACAAGCCAGTGGTAAAACAATAGCCCCTATACGTGCATGCAGCATGCCTAACTCGCTAGTGTCACAAATCGCACTCACTTTAGTACTGCTTGCAATCCACGCTTAGGTTTTAAGAAGTAAAATGGGAAGTACTACTCCACCACTACCTTATCTTCTTTATTTTCTCCAAAGCAAATGAATTAATAATAATGGAAATGATAAGGAAATACCTCTAGATCACAAATATTTCTTCCTGAATTTGAAGGATGAGATGATGATGAAAACCAGATACAAAGAGGATGTGATTCATTGAACAGAGTCTTGCCTGTATACAAATATATTTATTAGACAATTCACAATTGCTAATGATATATATTTATTTCCCGCTGCAGATAAAAATGTTTCCAGTTGCTCTTTAATACAGCTTTTGGTACAGAGAACATTCTAGGTTGTACAGAACATGTCTTTTTTGTTTTAGGCAAAATTACCAGGGAAGAGAATGTTGGGGTTCGACTCCGGCCTATTTGGATTAACCATAGCAGCACCCTGCACCCATAACTACGTGGAGGATCCACAGAGCCCATGAGGATTCCTCAAGAGGAGTGAGCCACAGCTTGACCTCAGCTCCGTCAGGGATTCAGGACACTGAACAAGAGCTCACCAAGGGTCACGTGCTTTTTAAACGTGCAGGCTTATGTTGCATATATACTTTCCCCCTTGAAATTTTCGCATGCCTTGTCTAATCTTCCTTGCCTGAATTCATGCACGCAAAATCCTACTTTTAGGTCCCACGGATGAAAAAGAAAAGGTTTCTTCTTTTGTTACAAATTTCACCAACTTGCCCAAACCTTTTTACTTTTTTTTAGCTTCTCCTGTTTGATAAACTTTTGCGGCATGCCTTCCTTCTGTTTATGCTGGTTTTGATGATGCTATTTATGGCCATAATGGACATAGAAACATAGCAGAAAGAAATGGGAAAGACGTCTATCGACCATGAAATACTTGATGAGTTTCTTGCTCTTAACGGCTTAACCCCCTTTTCAGACGTTCTTTCACTTTCTTTGGTTTTGGGTTACCATATTCATTGCCATCTCGTTTTCTTTTTCTGTTCTTTCTAAGTTAGGGGAGTTTCTATATACTCTGTCACAGCTGGGTCGATCAACTTTTCAGAAACGGATACAAGAGATTATGGATTACTGTTTAATATGGAAAATGATAAGCGTGCCAGGTCGATGGGTTTATTCCGTGGGAACTAAGAGGCATTTCACATACACTTGGTACTTTTGTAGTTGCTTTCTCGTTCTTTGTTTTCTTTTTGGTTTTATTTTAACCAGCTGTCGGCATATATCGACGTTCTTAATTCGGCAAGATCCAAACCAGTGTAAGACATCAATGGCGGGTTTAATGGCAAAAGCAGCAGCCAACCCGTGGGGGTCTGTGAAAGACTCGAAGAAAGCAACAAGGCGATTAGCCACCCAATTAGTTGGGTCCCACCCCCACCCAAAGAGCGGGAACAAAGATCATGGCCACACAGCCTCAATGACAAAGATGGTAGGGGTCCATCAGGATGTGCTCACATTCATTCTCCACGAGTCCTGTTTCTTTTACCTAAACTTTACATGATCCATACTTTTAAAAGATAAGGAGATAGATGGCCTTCTAAGGGTGCCCTAAGGGTACTCGCTTCTTTCTTTATTTCATTCTGTTTTTCTGCCCTCTCCTTTTTGTTCCAGACCCAAAGTGCTTCACTGGAAAGAGAATTAGGTACATTATTGTTGGTTCTGATCTTAGGCTGCAGATTGGGTAGGAGGACCAACCAATTATTGCACCTTGCCTCCGAGGATCTAAAGAAGTAGCACAATTCTGCAAGCAAAAGTTGATGCAAAGATACGTACGGCCTATATTAACTTATTAATTAAACATAACCTCAATGAAATTAATATGCTTATTCCCCCTTCTTTATTAATTTGAGCTCATCAGTTTGACTAAAAATATAAAACAAGGAACAAATTAGATATTTATTCTTTGCCATATATTATTTTTATAATGCATGTGGTCATGATATATAGAACACCACCTATTTCATATGTTGAATTCTCAAGACATTTGTCAATCAAGAAAAAGTGACTATATATTTGTTATTTCCGGAGTAATGCTTGCTCGATCGCATATACCCATGGATCTCAACCATAAGATTTATGAATAGTAGTCACCGTTATTCGTGAGAAGAGAAAATTACGGTTTATTATTAAACTATCTTCATAACAGATATATAATAACCTTATAACTTTTTCATAAGTTATTCACGATTTTTGTAATAAATTATCTAAATTCAGATTATTTTTAATTTTTTAACTAATCGAATGATTTAATTAAGAAAGAAATAGACATAACTATAATAACATTCGATGTTGTGGGAGTACAAAGTATTAATTAGTCAGTGTGGGCCCATTAGTGTTCCATGTTTTATGTTTTTTTTAATTGAATTAATTAAACCAATTATGCTGGCAAATTAGAGAGAATTCTGATCCAAATTATTGCTTCAAAAGAGATTAATTGTATAGTATAATTAAGATAATGATGAAAATAACAGATACGATAACATTTAATGTTGCGCACATCTGGATAACTTGGGCCATCAATATTCAACGTCTGATGCATCTTTCTTTCTTTAAATTGAACTAAGCAATTCAACCCACAAATTAAAGATAATTTGGTCCAAAATTCTGATCAAAAGGACAGATTATTAGATCTGTGTTATAATTTATGCTTTTTCCCAAGTGGCAAAAATTGTTTTGGAGGAGGGTGTACGTCGCGAGTCCCCACGACTTACAATCATTTTACTTCTTTGCCACACCTTTAGCGCCTATAAATTGCGTCCCTCACCTTAACTTCAATCCAAACCATAAGAAAGAGAAGAGCGAGAGCGAGCGAAGAAGAAAGAGAGCATGGAGACTTTCCCAGTTATTGACATGGAGAAGCTTAATGGTGAAGAGAGAGGAGTAACGATGGAAGTGATCAATGATGCCTGTGAGAACTGGGGCTTCTTTGAGGTATGAACAACTATTTGCTTATATCTCTCGTGAAGTTTCTTTCGGGGCAATTATATATGCTTACAGCTTACTCACTTCTCTCTTAACGGTTATCCTTTGAAGTTGGTGAATCATGGGATCACTCATGATTTGATGGACACCGTGGAGAAGCTGACAAAGGAACATTACAGGATGTGTATGGAACAAAGGTTCAAGGAAATGGTGGCAAATCAGGGTCTGGAGGCTGCTCAGTCCGAAATCATTGACATGGACTGGGAAAGCACCTTCTTCTTGCGCCACCTTCCGCTCTCGAACATTTCAGAGATCCCAGATCTTGAAAAAGACTATAGGTCACACCTATGGCTAAATTTTTCTGCAGTACCTCAATAGCAGCGTATTGTGCACTTCGTGTCGATTTCATGCGTTATTTCTTTGACCAATTTCAGGAAGGTAATGAAGGAATTTGCTGCGGATTTAGAGAAACTGGCTGAGCAACTCTTGGACCTGCTGTGCGAGAATCTTGGACTGGAGAAAGGGTACCTGAAGAAGGCCTTCTATGGGTCCAAGGGTCCAAATTTTGGCACCAAGGTCAGCAATTATCCTCCATGCCCCAAACCAGAGCTGATCAAGGGCCTCCGGGCTCACACTGATGCTGGCGGCCTCATCCTTCTCTTCCAAGATGACAAGGTTAGTGGGCTCCAGCTCCTCAAGGATGGCAAGTGGGTAGATGTCCCCCCGATGCGCCACTCCATCGTGATCAACCTTGGCGACCAACTTGAGGTATACAAACAAACCTCCAAGGGTCATTTTCATTCACAACAGCCTACATGTGCTGTTATCTTCTAAATATATTGTCAGAATGATTTTAGACCATAATACAGACGTGTAATTAAAGTGTTTGCATATAATGCTTTATTTGAAGTGTGAGTTTTATTCTAAGGTTGTTCCTTTCCTTCTCCTTTTGTGTAGGTCATTACGAATGGAAAATACAAGAGCGTGGTGCACCGTGTGCTTGTTCAACCGGAAGGTAACAGAATGTCCATAGCATCATTCTACAATCCGGGTAGCGATGCTGTTATCTATCCAGCACCCGCATTGGTGGAGAAAGAAGGTGAGAAAGGCCAAGTGTACCCAAAGTTTGTGTTCGACGACTACATGAAGCTCTATGCCGGCCTCAAGTTCCAGGCCAAGGAGCCAAGGTTCGAAGCCATGAAGGCCATGGAGTCCACTGTTAATATGGGTCCCATTGCCACTGTCTGAGTCTTCTCATGACAGAGACAAAATGGGTTTTATGAGTATGTTTTCTTTGTCGTCTCTGTTGAGTGAGTACACAGTTTCGTGGTTTAGGTGTGGCCTGGCCAGTGTGGAACTTCGTAGTTTAGCTGTAGGCTACGCCTGATTGTGTCTGTCATGTGATGTATGTGCTGGTGCTGTTGGTTAGGGTGTACCATTGACAGTGACTAAAATCTTATCCCATTCTGTCATTCCGACGAGACGTTGTTTTAATGGTGCTATCAAAATTTTACCCCCTCTAAAATTTTAATATAATTAAATATTATAATATAATCTCTCTCCCCATCAAATCATTACTATTTACTAAAAAAAATATAAAAAATTACCTCTCTCCACTTTTTCACTAAACCCAATAACTAAAATTTTAACAACACTAAAATTTTACAACACAAACACAACCTAAAGACTGTTTGGCGGATTATGCTTCAGAACATGCTTTCGGTGTCCAAATCAGAATAGGCGCGTTACAAACGTGGAAATGTAAACATTATAGACTAGAAAGAGATCGTTTATAAAGCGTAAAACGTTCTGATTCCATGCTTAAAGTGAAAACGTTGCTTTCGTCCTTGCATAATTCATGTCAATTTTTTTAAAAAAAAAATCCAACTTCTGCAAGTCATGGTGCTCTGATAAAATATATAGATGCCCAAACTCAGGAAAGTTCCACTTTCCAACTTTATAAATTAGTAATGCAACTATGTCATTGGAGGCACAAGTTGGTGTAAAAGTTTACGGATGGGGTAATTCTATTGTCTTTAAACAAGACCAAAAGCTCAATGGCGGCCTCCTCGATTTTCGAGGGCGCCATTCCACTTCTCTGAGAGCACTCTGTTTCTTACGCTTTGATTCCCTTGGCTCTATTTTTTGTTTTCGTCTTTAGCTGTTGATATAATATTTTCCCGTATTTGCTAATAATATATATATATATATATACAAGACCAAAAGTCATATCTCAACTTGAAAAATAAGGTTTTAACATCAAAACGAGCCAAGATACGATCCGCGTTGATCTTAATTTCGTCGAAGTTTACACCAACTTGTGCCTCCAATGACTCCGGCAACCTTCGTGACAACAACATCCAAAGGTGACCAGGGACAGAGGAGCACGAGGAATGTCAACCACTGCATAAGCCACTAGTGGCTTAGATAAAGGGGACAACAACTTGTATTGATTGGGCGAACTTGAAGAAAAACAGACCTTTTTTTTTCTTTCATAACAGCTTACACATTTTTTTTAATTCAAGGAGATTTTAAGTTTAAATACCTTCAGTACATGTTCTAAGGGACTAGCTAGACTTTTCATAGAGGCAACAAGTGAACGAGTCAAGGGGCCAAACAGCCATATAAATTTCAAATCCAAACAAATGAGAACTGACCTATAAAGGGTAAAAAATTCACAAAAGGCAGCAAGATGATAGAACCAGAAAAAATCCACATAAGGCAGCAAAACCAACTGCATGAGAAGAGGAGCCGACCAATAGATAAAATGGGCAGTCTCGTGAGATCCACAGCGTGCGTGGGCCCTTATACGCTGGCCGGTCGGTCATCGGAGGAGACAGAAAGGCACGCTTGGAGGTCCAGATGCTAACCACTTAGCGCGTGCTCACCCTGGAAGCCCACTGGCCGCTCGAAATGGAGGAGAAATGGACATAATTCTAAAGAGAAGACATAGCCCCTCTAGAATAGGCGCTTGCGTCCACCACAGATACCAATTGACAAAGAAAGGAGACTCTTATCAAACAAAATCAATTCGCGCTAGCCTAGCCAGCGTTTTTGAGCTGGGTATGTTAGTCGTACCGCGCCAGCTTCCTTCCTCTCACGTTAGAAAGATATAGCATTGATCCTCTAAATTTCAAAATTGCTCTCCCATCTCTCCTCTCTTCAACCCCTTCGCTCTTCTCTCTCTGTCTCATCTCCCAACCTCCATAACGATGAAGGTTCAACCTCAATGGCCATGGAAGCTGAGAGAGGAGCTAGATAGATTATAGAAGTAGAAAGAGAAAGAGAAGAGGCTAACGAGAGGAATGTGAAAATGTAAAATGAAAACACCAAAAAAACATTATAAAAATTTGACGATAACAGTAACAATAAAACCTTGGATTTGGAGGAACCAGAACTTCAGTTAAAAACAAAAAAGACCACTGGTCCAAAAAGAAATTTCAAAACTACCATCAAAATAACACAAGAGACGATGTTATTTGTCCTAATTTCCCTAAACTTTAATCATACAAGTAAATTATTGGTTACTGTTTTTCACACCAAAAGTGGCAGGTTCTTTTAAGATTTAGGCTATTGGATCGATAAGGATATAGAAGCACTATCCTATTTTTAATTCAAGTGTTGCAAAGTAGATAGTGGTCCTTTCTAGTCTCCTTAAGATATCAATATCCTCCTCAGTATCCGAAAGGGCAATACTTCAAAAAAAACTGAAAATCTCTTATTAACTTTGATTACAAAGACGGAAACCTGATAGTACAAAGAATTCACAGATTTTAGAAGGACAGTAGCGATCACAATAGCCACAAGAAGAAAGAAATCAAGTGGGACTGGAAAGCAAGCGTTGGTGAATAGAGGCAAACCAGAGATACCAAATGCGCTACGCCAGAACCACAGGAACAACACCCCTCTCTTCCAACCCACAGACACTACACATAACAGAGAAAAGAGACTTCGGAGGCAGGGAAACAAATTCCCAGACCAATATAGAATCCAGTTACTCAGCCGGCATCCATTCTATTTGACAGAAAGAATACTCCCTGCAACGTTAACTGCCCATAAGTTATAAGTTCAAACTAGCAATGGTAAGGAAGGCTAGTTTGCACTTGCTCTACGGGGCACTATCCAAACCCTGCTTCAGTCGTTTGAAATACTCAATCTACTTTAGTTTCCGCTGGTTAATGACAGGGTAGTCATGTAATGAGTAATCACCGATGAATTGGAAAACAGATTTAAGCACCGAGGACCAGATCAATTACCAGTGAAAAATCTTATTCACAGGCACCCAAGAATGTAACTTTTGCAGAACATCTCATTCTCAAGGCCTCAATGAAGTGGAATGACACATGGTTGCACAACGTTCAACCCGACTCTGCTTGTATCTGTTCATCTTATCATGCCATTAGTCGCAATCTATCATTAACATAATTGCATACCTTAAATACTTAAACCAGTAAAATCTCCATAGAGTAAGATCCATAGGTCTTTTTCCAATGATTCATGTGAAAAACTCTCTATCATGAACATAATTGCATACCTTAAATATTTAAACCAGTAAAATCTCCATACAGAGTAAGATCCATAGGTCTTTTTCCAATGATTCATCTGAAAAACTTTCTAGGTTCGCTGAACAAGCCACCTCGATGTGGATGTCAGAATCCATAAAATCCGCTTTCACATAATATGCATAACTCACCTACTGCTTTAGTGATATCACACACAAACACTGAAAATTATGCACCAAAAGTTAATGCCCCCATTATAAAGCCATCAATCACTCTACAAATAAGTCCCTTCTCAAGTATTATTAGCCACTTTCACTGGGACTACCATACTATGCAATTTCCTGTTCGAATGACAACGTATAATTCGAAAGAGAGAGATATAATAAGTAGACTCTATTATAGAGCCTATGTTGCTTTAAAACTTTATATAGACAACATAAATAATATAGAGCCAACTTATTGTGTCTATCTCAATACAATTTAAACAGAAAATTGCAAAGATCCTAAATTCCTAATCCCTTTAAGAGAGTATGTCTTCCTACATGAATGTGGTCTCTTCTATGACTAGCCAATTTCATAGAGTTCTTATATAACTCACATTCATAGATCATGTCACTATTTTACTCCACACTAGCATTGATAACTGCAATGAAGCATAGGATGATGAATTGATGCCCCAGGTAGATTAAAAGGGTTTACGAACTAAAATGTATTCGTAAGTAGCCATCATTCACAACTCAGTGGTGCCTCTCACCTCCTGTTCAACATTGACCGAGATTGATTTGTTTTTTTTTGGTAGTATATTATTGCCATTCGATCCGAACAGAAAAAAACTTAAGCTGTCTTTTTTCCCTCTCTTACTTTATTGGTAAATTATTGTTTTTGTGTTGTTGTCCTTTTTCAGTTTGGGGTGTGGTGAGGGGAAAGAGATTGCATACTATTTGATATTCTTCTTCTATGCTTCTAAAAGATACACATCCGGAGTGCTGCAGCCTAAAGGTTCACAAGTGAAACTAGTCGATGAAAACAATATTGTGGATGTGCAACGCAACTAATGAAGTAGCTCCAAACACTGAGACCGATTGTCAACTTCCGAATGAGAAGGGCAAATTCAGACCCTAAGCAAATAAATTTTTTATTGAAACTCATCAGTATAAAGTCAGTGTTTAGGAAATGTCACCTCCAAAATTACCATGAAGAAACACAGAAAGCACAAAATCTTTTGGGCAAACAGATAATGTCGGCATCCAATTTTTCGTCACCAAAATAAAAGAATTTTAGACTTCCACCATTTCGATGAGAGAAAACATTTCCTTTCTCAGGTTCAAGCTCATGATTGACTGAAAATTTGAAGGTAAGCTCTGAAGCAGAGAAATTATCACTCCATATCACTTCCCTGACAATTGAACGATTACATCATTCTCAGCTTCACCAGCCACATCCGTGTCTGACTTTTGAACCTTTTTCTCATCTCCTTCCACTGCATCTCCATTAGAGCAGTGGTTCTTCAGAACCATCGAAATGTCAGCCTCAGAAGCTCCAGCAAGCTTAAATCGCTCAACAGCTGCATCCAGGTTTTTCTTCCAACCATCAAGCCCCAGTTTGCATTCAACTTGGGAACGCTCAAAAAGCATGTTACCCCAGAAGAGATGTATCTGTGATCTCATCACAGCTGCCTGTTCTGCAGCTTCATCTGCTGAAATTTCACCCTGATTGCCTAGGCTAGAGGGCTCACCATTAGCAATACTTGTTTGCTTCTTCCTTCTTTTCAATAACTCATCCTTCTTGCTTGCACTTGGATCTTTTAGCTCATTTGCTCTCTGCTCTTCCAGCTTCTCCCACATATCAGTTGCAGCCTTCATCTTTTTCTCTGCACTATCAAAAAGGTTTAAAGTTTCAGCAGAATCCCAGCTCGAGAGCTCTATCTTCTCAGCAAGAGCAAATGACCAATGAAGTTTGGCCATTTCAAATTGCTGCTGCCCCAGGGCCAGCAACCCCTCATAAAAGTCTGGTTTTATCAGGAGCGCCTCCTCATACTTCTCTCTGGCCAGAGAATATCTTTCCTTAACCCAGTCATAAGCAGCTTGAAGCTGTGCTGCCACTACCTCCTTTCCAGCAGCTTCATCTAAGGGAATGCGTTTCCTAGCAGCACACATATGAACATTTCCCCAATTGAAAAAAGCCAAAGCAGCCACCTCCTGGAACTTAGCAGCAGCCTTGTCAAAAAGATCTTGTGCTTCTTCACTGGTGACTGTCTCCTCGAGCGCCTCAGAACAAAGCTCCATTCCAACCTCATGCAAGTCAATATGAGCATCTGGGTCAATACCAACATGAGTGCGGAAAAGCTGAGCAAACTCAAACAACCAATCATCCATCTCCACTTCCTTGCACTCAGGATCTTCTGTTCCCAGTTTCTCCTTCTGAAATTCATTCTGTGGCTTATCAACTCCCACATCAGCAGGTTCCAAAACAGATTCACCAAGTGACGAATTAGAGCCACTTTCATCTCCCTTGTTTCCCTCACTCTCCATATCCTTCTCCTCCTCTTCTTCCAATAAAGGTGGTTCCTGCTCAGGACTCACCTCCACAATATGCAATCTCAAGATCCCAATTGAGTCTGATTTATCTGTTTCGGGATCCTTCAGGATGAGGCTATCCACATAAGACTCTGCCAATCTCAGTTCTCCTGAACAGGTTATGGTCACCAAATCACCATCATTGTCCTTATACTTGATCAAAATTGACTTTGATGATGGAAACCTTTTGCTCACTATTTCTCTTAGCACTCTAAAACTGCATTTCACTGGCATCTGGGCAAGCCTTATGTCATGATCATAAACAAGCTTCAATGACCTCCATTGGATTGCAGCCTCTGGAGCCTGCCCATGCAATGATACCGACAAAGAGGATGACTGCTCCTTCTGGTTATCCTTGATTGGATTAGAAGTTTTTGAAGAACCACTTGAAGGCTTTAACACAAGCTTTGGGAATTGTGCTTTAAACTCAGGACCATTTTCAGTGGGTAGAACAGCTTGGGGCCTCTCTGGCTTATTATTAAGCGATATTACTGATCCCCCTGCTGTAGTAGCCTTCTTTGGAACCGGCCGGGCAGGCAAACATGGCCCTAATCCGGCAATTGGGGCACCACGAACTGCAGAAGCCCCGAGGGCAGCAGGGGATGGGCGACTCTGGAGGTCCTGCTGGACCTCCTGGCGTGGACCCAATGCTGTCCTCAACCTCCGAGCAATCTCCAAAGCATCCCCATGATTTGGGTCAGCCCCCAACAAGACCTGAACATCTTGCATCGCCATCTCATACTTTCCTATTGCCTCAAATGCCCGAGCTCTCCTAAGGAGAGCACGAACAAACTGGGGCTGGACCTGAAGTGCCATAGAGCACTCAGCAATTACAGTTTCATAGTCTATGGGCTTCATTTGCATCAAACAAGCTGCTCTATTGCTGTGAAACACAGCTCTGTCGGAGTGAGTTTTTGGAGTAAGTCTAAGAGCATTATCATACTGCTCAAGAGCACCCACATAGTCCTTATTTTGAAACCTCTTGTTCCCTTCATCTTTGAGCTCATGGGCCCTTTTCAAGAAGACTGAAGAGTCCGAATCAACACCGCCATTAGCATTAGGAGACGAATTGTCCCCTGAGACTTGGTTTGCACCGCCCTTCTTCTTCCTACCCCCTGACTTCCCCATAAAACTACAACTCTTTGTCTCTGTCTCTCTCTATCTCACGCACACATAAATATATGTATGTAAACCAAAAACAAATTAGCACGGAGGCTTGCAGTATCTTCAAGAAGAAGTTGTGTTGGATAAATAAAGAAACAGAAACGGGGTACTTACGATGACAAATGAGAAGCTCGAAGTTGGAAGCTTTCTATGAAGATCTTGTTCTGTGCGCTGGGCCGGCGGAGTTCCAAAAGAGCCCTAGACTAGAAGATGAGTTGGGAAGAAGGCCGATTATGTCTGGGGAGCTCAGTGTTTAGAAGAGAGATGGAAATGGAAGATGGGGTTTTTGGAAACTCATTTGGGGTGAAAACCCTAGATGGTAGGATCGGAATTTTATTGGATTTTGATCATCTAAGCTGGATCCTTCTTCTGATTGATTATTATTCACCGTCAGATCTGTAGAATGCGTTTTAATCACTGACTAGCTCAAAACCTTCAAATCATCGCATCAAGGAGGGGCCACGGGATCATTAAAATGAATCGTGTCATCGAAGGTGACGCGTGGCAGATAGATAGAACATTTTTCCAAAGTCGAAATCTAAAGAATGCAACAGCAGTTAGTGGGGCAGGGCATTACGGTAAGTTTGAAGTGCTAGGGTTGGAACCTGAGATAGTGAGATCTGAGGCGGAGTAACGGGTCAGCCCCTGAGCCCCCTATATATCCCCAACGTTCAGCGACGAAGCCGAGCGTTCAGCAGCCTACGTCTTCTATCGAACCTACTGAAGTTTAGGATAAAGGTTGCAGATGGCTTCGTATTCATTCTTTTTCCGTGCGCCTGATAATCCTTCATATCTTGGAGTTCCTATTTCTTCCTCTTTTTCTTTATCGCTCTCTCTGTGTTTAATCAAAGCCTCTGTTTTATTTTAGACGATAGGAGACAGTTTTGTGTCTCTGCGTTGCGAAGAACATCGAGGTACAACAAGATCTGAGGCCGAGATATCGTTTCAGTCGTCATTCTTTGTTGGCGATTCGATTGTTGCTCGTCCACATTCGTTATTAACAAATTTCTCTTTTTGGTTTTCTATTTTATTTTAAATCTGAAATCTCAAAGTTTTTAAGAATGGATGAAGGATAGTGGATAAGTGTGCAAGAAATAATTTATTTTTTTAAAAAAGGAAAAAAAATCATAGTTAGCTCTAGTTTATAGACAGATCAACATTAATTTCGTATCCGTATTATCAAAACGGTCGATTTAAATCCTTTTATTCAATGTTAATCAAGTCTAAATTAGACTTTAAATTAGACAAAAAAAAAACATGCAAAAAAATCATACTAACTAGGACTTTTCTCCTAAAAAAATCCTTCAGCTTGAATCGATCTGAGAGCATAGATCCGTGTGGACGACCGCCGTTGAGATTCTTGATGGTCGTATCCAGACAAGTGTCTGAATACGATTTATTTGATTTTCGTCTATTTTTCTCAGCTTATTGAGATTTGAGAGAGTGGGGGAGTTGTCTCTTAAAGGAAAAATCATATTCATATGCAAAAAGTTGTTCGACATGCAAAGATGGGGGGTACTGTGGGAATGAATCGTCTAGAGATAGCAAAGAAGCTGCAGGAGATAGCTCAACGTCTTGTGTAAGAGATATATTCAAAGGGGGAAACTGCAGAAGTGGGAACAGCTTAGGTATCAACAGCTCGTCCAGAGCAGAATAAAACCAAATAGAAAAGAATGAGATCATCTGTCATGCATTGCTTTCTATCTTAATCAATGGCTACGCTCCAAGCTTTCGTCAACGTAACAATGCTATTAACTTCTTTTTTTCCTTAGCAATATGCGCAAGTCCTTCAAGACGGCTAATAATATCTCCTTGAACATGAAAAGGATATGGGCAAGTGCTTCAGGCTGGAAATATCGAACAATTCAATGAACCTCTGATCTGACACTCTGGCCTTAGCAGCAGCAAACCTCTGGTACTCATCGAAAACAGAAGACAGACACCATCTTTGCAATCTTCTTATGCATCCTACCAGACAACCGGTGCGGTGCTGCACAGATTTGTTGCAAGATTTATAAACCCAGCAACCTCGTATGTGGAAAAGAGTAGAGAGAATAATCACCATACCTTTCCACGTTTGCAATGAATTAAAAGCGGGTGGTTCCTCGCATCTGGCATGGCAGACAGGCAAACACATACATTAGCAGATTGCAAAAATAGCAAGTTACTCTATAATTCAGATCAAAAGATTTAGGAGTTTCTTGCTACCAAGGACAACTTTCAGTGCTCCGCGAATCGTTTCCTCCGGAATGTTCACAAAAGGCTCCTGAACATAACAGTGGTTTAGGTTATCGACGTTAAACACTGTTTTAGGTAAAATCCCAATCAACACAAGTAGATGAAAGCATCCACTGATATTATGAATTCTAATTTTCTATCACAGTACTCGCTCAATGCAAGAAACAACATTAGGAACTTTAAAGTGGGTACCAGAATATCTGGAAAAATTGATCTTTTGGTTACAACTTGGAAAGCGCAGTAGATGATTCAGAGCATATTCGACGTTATGCAAAACACAGTCCCCTCTTCCTAGCTTTCCACAATTTTTGAAGTTCTTATATGATCCAACAACCTCCCTTGGTCAAATTTGTTGTGCCCATCTACAAGACAACTATGCTTCCTCTCTTCGATTAGAAAGTTCAACCCGTGGAATCCTATTTCTAGAAATAAACAAACCCATCATTTTTTTTTGTTTACTAGTCAACTTACAGAATTTTTCTGCATATCAGCCACAAAGAAAAGAACAAAATCAAGAATATACACGAATGTGGGCTCAAGTCTTCCATTTGACAGCCATGTTATCGAGCTAGAAATCAGTATTATGGTTACGTGACAACATTCACCATTTCTGATCTCTTTTGACTTTTGCCGTCCAAAAATGAGCAGGTGGATTAATAATTTTTTTACCACTTTTGGGACAACCGATAACTTATTACCTAGAACACCAACAAACCAATAACAGTTTCCGAAAATCATATCAAGCAATCTCGAACTTACAAACTCAGAAAACAGAGTCGAGAATCCCTTAGTCAAACGAAAAAAATCAGTTCCCTATGCAATAAAATAAGAAAGAATTAGGTCCCAAAGAGCAAAACCGAACCTTACTGCCATCGATCCCGAACTGAAAAAGCTTAATCCCATTAGCCCTCAAAAACTCCTTGTTCGCCTCCGGATAGGTCTCCGGGCACAAACATCTACCACATACGCACAAAATGAGATTACCACGTCTCTCAAACTCGAATTAGATCACAAAAACCAAGATGATTCACTGGAAAACAAAATTGGCGGAGGAATTATATACTCACATAACGGAACGGAGGCCTAGGGATTTTAAGAAGTCGAAGTTAGCGGAATCGGGGAAACCAGACCTGAATATGCCATTAACGACCATCGCGAAGTTCAGCGGCGGAACCAGCAACTCCTCTCCGTCCCGCTCGTTATCATCTCCGACCGCCGGAGACCTCTCCGCCGGCGATGAGTTCCCAACGATAAGCGACGGAGAGGGTTCGACCGCAGCATACATCTCTCCCCCACAGTTCTCGACCTTCATGGCTTTCGCGCCAAAAGTTTAAAAGACCGGGACGATTCCTCAGTGAATCAGAGGAATTTATAAAGAGAGATTCCGAGATTCTAAAAACTTTTGGATCTCCCTCAACCTGCTCTATCTCTCCTTCTTTTCGGCAGTGGAAAGAGGGAAAGAAAGAGAGAAAGGATCTTCGATAAAAATGCGCCGTGCCGAAGATGACTGGGATTATGATCCGGTTGTTTTTTTTTTTTTTCTCTTTTTCAGTTTTCAAAGGCTTTGTAGAATTAGAATATGGAGACGTGGAGGGGAAGGAAAATAGTCGGGGAGGAAAAACTGACGTGGGGAGCTCATGGAAGTGGCCGATGGGAAACGGGGATAAGTGGTGGCTCTTAATGATAATCATGGCTTAATGTGTCTGTGTTTGCCTCCTATTCGCCAGATAACAATTCATCAAGTTACAAAGCCTAGTAACGTCTACAGGATATTATTGCCCAAAGAAGGAGGAATGATTAGCGAGTCATGATTTTGATTTGTAGAAGAGGGAGGGGGGGGGGGGGAATGTCAACAACTTGGTTGGAACTCGACAGCTTTTCCTTTGTTTGGTCGATTTTTCCGGGGGTGAAAGATGACCAAATCACATGAATTGCGAGTGTACTTTCGTATGAAATGGGACAACGAAGTTCGGAGCTTTTTTTTCAATAAAAAAATGGGATGTTCGAAAGAAATAATTTATTAGATTTTGATAAAATTGTAAATATTTAAATAATATTAAAGTTGTATTGACATGCCTGCAGATGATAAAATGGATTGATATTTATAAAATAATAATAAAGTGTTGTATTGAAATACGTGTATTTTATTTTGTAATGTTTGACATGTAAATATAAAAGTAGGAGGTAAATCTTAAAAAAAAACAGCCCTAATTTTTGTCACGCTGAAGAGAGAATGTTTTTTTTCCCTCTGAAATGTTGAGGAGAAAGTGAGAAAGCAGAAATAGCAACATACTTGGGCCTTGGAAGGGTGGCTTGTGAAGTGGGCCTACGACTGGAGCTGCCACTATATGGGATTCACCCCGAGTGTCTGGCCCAGAAAGGGGGAGGTAGAAGATAATATACCGGAATTGGCAGAGGATGCATTTAGAAAAAAGAACAAGAAAAAAAGAATTGGCACTGGATGTTTCTCTATTGCTAAGAGCAATGTGCCATATATATATATACGAGTTCACCCATAACTTCTATGCACATTGGCGTGGCTACAGCCTACAAGCCTCTGTGGAACCTGCAATCCTAATTCTATTCCTCATTCAGCAAGCACGAGCACTTTAATCGTTCCTCTACTGTTTGCAGCCAACATTGTGGGGCTATCACTCTTCCAACAGACCGCACTGATGAAGTAGGATCTTTTGTCTTCTTCATCCTCAGAACCAAATCCATGCCAAGCCATCGGTTTCGAAATGGCCTGCAAGTGAACACCAAAACTGGAGTTACTTCGAGATAGAAAAAGGAAGACGTCCAGGTTATATGTGGATGTTTCTTAACCTTGTGATAAACAAACACTCCATTGGTCTCACTGCCGCAAGCTATGAATTCCCTATTCACTGTGAGGCCCACAAAATTCTTCTCATTCATGTGGCCCGTATATGTGCGCAGCTGTGAAAATGAGAAACAATTTGTGGACGCGTAGTTAGTTGGATATCCAGATTAAAACAGAAGCTACAAATCCTAAGGGAAATATGAAGTGTCATTGATAGAGCCATATAAGTTCAAACTTAAGGCAGTCCCAATCCCACAAATAATATGAATAGCTGAAGTCCATTGCAGCCGATCCCACAATCCCCTACAGTCAGCAGTTCGTGCTATGGCTCCAACGACAACTAGCTTAGCTTTTAGATTCTATCTTGAGAACTTCTAAGATGGTCCAAGTCAAACAATCACGCAACATTGCTAATTCATCAGTCTCAAACTTGCAAGTAATAAAGCATAAGTAAATATGAGACTGATTTATGGAATAAGGGGGACAAGAAAAAGGGGTACGTGGTTGAAGCTCAAAGTTAACATTAGAATGTATGACTCAAGTATTGTCAGGACTACTTACAGGCAAATTTTCCTTTATATCCCACATGGCAATGTGTTGTCAGTAGATGCAGAAGCAAGTTCATTGTAGGACAAGAATTTTACATAGGAAACTGCTTTTCTGTGACCGCTAAACACATGCAGTGGTTGGCTGATATTTCTTAAGTCATAATAATAAATTTGACGATCTGCAGATCCCACCTGTGAAATTCCCAAGTATTAGAGCTCATTTTCGAAATTTATCTGGATAGATTGGGCAAGTTGATTTATCAGTTCTACTACGTTTAAATTTCAATCAGATGTTGGTCCAGGAAGGCTGTATAAAGCTACTTTCTTTCATTACACTAAGAGCTTTGTATTTAGTTAAACCAAGACTAAAGCAGCGATAGATTTGATGGAGACATACTGCCACATAAATGCTTGACTCAGGGTTATACTTGACAGAACAAACAGTCGCATTCATGTTGATGTTGAGAACGCTTGCTTCCTGCTTTGTGCACCAAATTTTAACCTGTTCAACACAAATTTAAAAAAAAAATCAAGCTGAGACTAGTTTTAAGCATAAAACCAATCAAAGTAAGCTGCAGAAATTCAAGAGGTATCCTGGAGAGGAAAAAAAACGGATCCCAACTCGAGACTGTCATAAGCGCAAGCCAAGAACACTAATCTGTCCTGATAGCATGTGGATGATCCAAAAAATTCAGCTTGCTTGTTGTATGGTTAAGGAGCCAAAAACAGTTCACTGGGTTTCTAAATATCACTTTTCACGAAACACGAGAAAAAAATTTCAATATTGACACAGTTAGCTTGGCTAGCAGATCTGAAGCATTTCTCCTGTCATAGAAATAAAGAACTCACTTAACAAACCAAATAATCATAATAAAGAGGCCAACAAATCCTGGCCATTCATAGTTTGACAGAGGACCATACAAATAGACAATCTGAGCAATGTCGTGCCCCAGAATTGGACTCTTGCAATAAAGATTACACAAGGATCGACTATTGTCTTAGATCTAAACGGAAAACAGGCTAGAAACCGGGACTGTCATTTGGAGGGCAATTGAACTGAGAACAACCTGGAACAACACATACTGTCAGAACTAGAATGATGAACATTGAACTGTCTTTGCCCAGATCTTCAAGAATATCCTCGAGCTCCTTATGGATGACATTATAGCATCTTTGCTTTCCAGAGACTGTTCCTGCATCCCTAGGGCTTTAATTTCACAAGTTACTGTGGATTTCCCATTGACAAACTTAACACCTAATGTCATGTCTCTATCTCACCGTTACGATGTGGAATGCTGCACCACTACAACTAATCAATTATCAATACTCTTTTTCTTTTCAACTCACATATTAATATGCAGCTCACAAATCATACAATATATTCCATATTGCTCAACTAAAAAGTACCTTGCAGTCATCACCGCCTGATACAAGCATTGAAGGTTCGGTGCATGAAAAGTCAACACTCCAAGCTCGCTGTTCATGCTCCTCATATTCCATCACACTCTGGAAGGAAAAGTGTCCTGTTAAAGAACACGCTGATGCCTAGATGTTTGGAATGATTACCAAATAATGACAGGCTATGCATGCACACAGATCAACAAGTGAGAGTGTACCGTTACCCTGTGATTAAAAGAGAAAAATGATAGGACCGCTACCTGACGGGTGTTTACATCCCAGACAGTCACCATCCCCTCATAATCACTGCTAGCTATATGGTTTTTGGTGCACTTATTCCAGCTCAAGCAAATAAGCTTGGATCGTGAGGACATCTGTACAACAGGACAGTGGACATCTGCCGGTTCATTCACCACCTAGAAACGATTACAGAGGAGATAGTTTACTAGTAAAATGAAACACAAATGTGACAGGTGTGCAACTCGAGGTATAAACAGTACAATCATCACCTCGCAGTACCTACTTGAATAAGCCCAAATAAAGAAAGCTTAAGCAGTTGGATGGTCAAAAGAGTGGTAATGGAGAATTCCAGAGATGTATGTTGGTGATTATTTGATCAATGCGATTAACGACATAATAGATGTCCCACGCAACAAGGGGATATCGTGTTGTCTCCATCTCGTATTAGAAGATAACAAATGCGCCTTTTTAGTCAAAGCTTGAAGAGAACAACCAACCAAAAGGTGGAAGTAGGAAGTAGAGGTAAACTGGATTGTACCAAAAAACCTATTAAAGAAATGACACGGAAGATAGCTTTTCATATTCCTTTGTGATTCAGTTTTTGCTGTTCGAAAGAAATAACAGGCTCCATGCCACATATATGATGTCCAACACTTACCGAGGACAACACATAAACCTTGATGCACCGTGAAACACCAGCAGTAGCAAACAACTCGTCATCACGATCAAATTCTATACTGCAGCAAGTGCAATGGGGACTCAAAATTCAGAAGATTAAGTATTAAGAGAAGTTAAATAACAAGAATGCAGTTGCGTGTCATTGAAGACGGAAAATCTTTATTTTCAAGCTTTTGTAAACCTAGCTCATTACAATTTCCATTTGCAAATGCTTTTGCCATGGCGCATTATATTTTACACGTTCATATATCTGCAAAGTACTCTAATCTAAATCGGACTTACCCCAAAAAAATAAAATACTATAAACAGGATAAAGGGTTATCCTCTTACCCAATCTCAGATGACAAATTGAATCACATGCCAGAGCAGATTCTCTGACCTAAGGGGCTGAATGAAACTGCCAATATGCAAGAAACTTCAACTCACCTTGACACAATATTGGCGGAGTGAAAAAGGTCATCGTACTGAAGTTCAGCAATAACCCTCAACCGACTATATCAAGCAACAGATAGATATATAAGCAATATGTACTGTACATGAAAACCTATAATTAATACTGCACAAGGCTCTACCTGTATCTTGTAAAAGTAGTCAGCACATATCGGAAATCATCAAGACCTGGATTATAACCTTCTCTGCTTCGTGTATTTTTCTCACTTTCTTCCTGCTTGTGAGATTGTGCATTCCAATTTCGCCGCTTTTGCAAATAAGACTCTTGTAGGTCATTGAACTGTTGGAAGATATGAAAACAACGATGATTTACTATACGCACTTTAAATTAACAACAAAAAGATTTTTCACTAGAATACATCTGAACCAGGATCAATTTGCACAAATTCTCCAGCAAAGTTCAGCTTAACTTTTTTGAGACGTCTCAGCAAAGCAGAAACCACAACAGCATATAATTGCAGTGGCTAGAGAAGAGAATATAGCATCTAATAAAGCAGCTTAGGGAACCAGCCAGATATCCTCAACAAGCCGCAGCTATATTTTCTTGTCCTAAAAAAAGCCAAAAAAGGCCTAATTCTGGCACAAAAGTAAATACAATGTCACACATGGACAATACAGATATCCTCATGACACCACAGCCATTAGGCTGTCACATGCTAAAGGACAGGACAATATTGTAACTTCATTCTCTATACCAATTAGAAGAAACAAAACTTCTTTTGAGATCACTAACCTGTGAATAGACCCGCCTTTTTCTTGCAACAGCGAGTGCTGATGGAGCAACAGAATGCAAATCAGAACCACTACAAGCATCAAGGTTTTGAAGTACCTGGGAGCTTACTTGAGCCTTAACATCAGCTTTTTGGTTCTGTGTTCCCATCTGCCCTAGCATATAGTGGGGGCTGCAGATAGTGTCACTTCCATGCTTATCAGTCAACAAAGCCCATGCTTTCCTTGCAATAGGATCATCGTTAACCAACCGCAGCTTTACTGAGAATCTCTCTTTTGCCCGGTATAATTCTGTTCTATATCTCTCCACCGCATTTATGTCCTCCTTAATATAATTGAGATCGGAATATATCTGCAAGGAAAACAGAAGACCAACAATTTTACACCTTTTCATCAAACCCTTTTGGCAGTCATCCAACAAGGAAATATTCAATTTACAGGCAAAAATATTAAATTCTGAATTATTGCGAATTAACTAAGAATGAAATGATAAGATTATGGAAGTAAATATTCTCATTTATTGCTACTGCACTGTTCATTCTAGTTCCTACTGCTTTTCACTTATAATGTACATAAAAAACAATCAGTCACAATGATTAATTGAATTACATTCGACTGTGTAGTTCTTAGCAACGATTGAAATGACACCAATGTTATGTATCTGGTATACACCACTTACAACTAAAGGGTTCAGGTTCCTTATGTTGCATGGTAGAAACAGTTTACGTGTAGTATTGCAATGTCATGCTACTGGAATTGACATCCTGGTGACTGACGATCATAACACATTGACCCTCATTTTCTCCAAGGTTTGCTTGTTTGCAGTGCTGAAACCTCTACTATCTCTAGGCCAATTCAGATATTTTTTTTTTTGGGACTTCGTAAATGGAACTTTTGTTCCCAGCCAGCCATCACCCAAATCCTCCCTCTGCAGTTTTATAATTCTATTCTCCACAAAATTCACCAGACAAGCAGATACAGCTCACAAATTGACATTCACACATGCCTATAACAATTCCACTACCAGATATTTCCAGAAGAAAGTTTTGGCATCAAAATACGAAATACTGCATGACTACATGCATAAACAAATAAATTCAGGTGCAAATACCTCATTCAGCTCTTCAAGCTTTTGCCTCTGCAGGCAATGTAGGAAGTCAAGCAAAATCTGCATGTTTGTTTCAGCTGCTTCTTGCTCATTTTTTCTTTTCTTCTCTGAGAGGAGAGACAGCAAGCCATCTAGCTCCTTAATCGACACCTCACAACCCTGTCTAAGATTCTCAAGAAAGCTTCATTCTAAATAAACACAATTAAGTAGGTATAACTACATTGTTAGAAGATAGTAGTCAAAGAAAATAAATACTCAGTAAAGATGGATATCCCTTTATTGACGGACCTGAAATAATGCCTGCCGAAGGTGTCCTAATGGAGATGCAGATTTTACTTTTTGACGAGCACAACTTTTCTTCAATAACTGCAAGATTCGATACAGATGTGTAAACGTGCTGTAATCAATGTCAGAATCGTATGATGCTAATAATGACCCAATGTATGATGCAGGATTAAGAAGTGTAAAGCTTGGTTGCAGTGGCCGTGCATTAAGATTTTCCCCTTGGCTCTCACTCTCTCTCTCTCTCTCTGTTCACAAAACAGCACCAGCAAATACTAGCTGTTACATTGTTTAGAGCCCAAAAATCTACTTTCTTTTTCTTTTGGCCAAGGATATTCCTGCATCATCAGCCACAACTTTGGTTTTCTTTACCTAGGCTCTAAGAGAATGAAAGTCGCTCACAAAATCAGGCTAACAATTGCAGATTTTGAGAAGGCATACCATTGAAAGGATGGGCTCGGCCGCTCGGGCATATAAGATGGTATTTGTTTTTAGTGTTTTCAGATGGAAAATGAGAGATTCTGAAAATCAGCATGAAATAGTTGGAAAAGGTAAGCCAATAGACACCTAAGAGGTATGCAGACTATCTAAGCTCACTCAAACAACTAACTTTAGCTTCAACACAGGGAAAAGAAAAAAGGCTAAATTTAGCTTCAATTTCGCTATACGCAATCACAGACACATTGTGAGATCAAGTTTATAGTTAAATCTACAAGATAAAAACTGGCTACAAGAAATTGACTATAAAGTCAACGAGAATCCAATTTACCCCGGTAATCAATTCAGCATTCATTGGTTCGTTTCGTCTCCAACATTTTTCTCAGAGGCCAAACAGAGCTAGCAGAGAAAAACGATGCGCAAAAAGAATAACAAACTAATTTCCAGAAATGCAGTGACCAGAGACAAAAGCAAGACAGTCAGAAAGAAATAAAAACCTTATCGAGTAGAAAATTGGGGAAGATATGGTTGGTGGTGAGGTAGTGAGTGCAACAAGGGCAGTCGCTCTTGTTTCTCAGGTGCGTGACAATGCACAGGTAACAGAAGCTGTGGCCACAGGAGGTCAGGAACGAGTTCGTTATGATCTGCATGCATATCGGGCATAATGTGTCCTTGTCCACTACGCCTGCTTCTGCCCCCTCCGGAAGATACGGCGGAGCAGGTCGTGAAGGTTCTAGAGAAGGGTCAGCGGTGGCGTCCGGCGAGGACTCCCCTTTCAAGGAGGGGACCAGCGCTCCCATTGAGCTCTCTCCCATATTCTCTTTCACTGTCTTGCTCGAACTGAAATTTTTTGGCGGTCGTGAGAGTGTGAGGATGTGAACCGGAGGAGGTGGGGTGTAAAAGCTGGGTAGTTGGAGGTGTTTCGGAGCAAAAGAATGCAGGAATGGAGACTTCTGTGTACGTACTGAGAGAGAGCAGGTTCTATGAAACAGATCTTTTATGAGGGCGTAAACAGCCCACGTTAGTTAGGCGGGCGTTTCGCTGATTCGTTCTCTATTCAAAAACACGCGTCGTATTTTTGCTCTGTTTTGTCGACTTTTGTACCTGGGTTTGCAAAAGCGAATCAATAGGGTGGGTGGCATTGAATAGTGGCCCAACTGTCACAATTTGACAAAGTTTGGATATTTTCGTTAAGCAGATTTATTTATTTTTATTTTTTTTCTAATTTGGATGTTCCTTCATACAAATATCTTTACTATAACCCTATGTGCTTAGCCTCGATGAATGCTTGAGACTTGAGGGTTGCTCTTTTCAAACTTTGAAATTTAAAATTTGTTTAAATGTTACCAATTTTTTGAAGCCATCTTCAGGTTTATTGTCCCGGTAATTATCCAATTTATAGTGAAACTGCACAAAATCACTAAATTAATCGAGTTGTATGTATGTAAACTGATCTTGACACCTTAACTTAAGTGGGAATTTAAAGGTAAAAAATGTTCTTAGCCAGAATTAAGACTACATTATTACTGAGATAACAATTTGAGGATACAAATATATGTTAATCTATTCTTTCTTGAGGTTAAGATATTTCTTTTTCTTTTGTAGTCAAAGTAAGAAGGGAAAAAATAAATAAATGGAAAAAGACAAATGTGCATCTATCTACCAGTGCTCATGGGTTAGATTTACATTTATGTAAACACCCAGGCGTGTGTTGGAAACTAAGGTTGTGTTTGTGTTGTAATATTTTTGGTATGAGAATATGTGTTGGTATTGGGTTTAGTGAAAAGGTGAAGAGAGAGGTAATTTTTTATAATTTTTGTAATTTTTTATATTTTTTTATGGAAGAGAGAGATTATATTGGAGTATTTTATTAGGAGAGAGATAAAATGTTGGAGATAATTGGGTTTGCAAACGCAGTCTAACTGTAGTAACAGAGTTTAAGAGCTTTAACTTAGACTCAAGATAAATCAGGCAATGAATACCATGTGGGGCACTTGGGATTCCTTGCAGCTGAAATAACCACAAGAGCCCCTTGAATCTGAGCCGCACATAGGAAAGATTGTTGATTTTCTTATGCAATATTTTCTATGGCAGAGTTGAAATTTTTGCAATATAATTTTTGGGCAGTTCTACTGAAAAATTCAGATCACTGTTTAGATAATAGGCTACCAACTGAAGATTAAAAAAAAACTATTGAACTATCTATTTGATCTATATTGAGTGTGTATACAATTTTCTATAACTATCCATGGATGTAGCTAATTTTCCGTCTGTGTGTCACATGTCTTACTTTGCAGGAGGCGAAGTGACCAATTTCTTTATACAATCTGCAATACCTTCGCAATCTGCTTGAGGGGCGTCGCATTCGGAGTCGTCTTCAGAGGCTTCCTCTGCATACGAGTGAGGCGACCGAAGGTTCCCATGAGTCTGACACGCCTTCATCGTCTTACAATGTTCAGCTTCATCATCTCGAATGTTCAGGAATACATCGTACAAGTTCTCTGAAGAAAAGAAACAAGAATTTAACGAAAGCAAGATAATCTTTTGATTAGCAATTATACGGGTTTTCATCTTAGTGTTGCATGTTGGTCTTAAGAATAAAAACAAAACTGTAACATATGAGGAAAACTAATGCCAGACTTATCAGGCAGAAAACCAAAAAAAGAAAAAGAAAAAGCCGAGAGAGAGAGAGAGAGAAGATGTCATGCAAAGCTGTATCTCGTAGATTGGTACAGAGGGAACTGGACTCAGCCGTGGCATTCAAACTCAATTACAACATAAAGGCTGCAAGTGAAACAGTAATGTGACTAATGTCTCCGAGAGGCCAGGGAAGAAGTAATATTTGTGTTACTCCTTTCTTGGTACTCAAGATATATTGTTGTAGCTAGATAAGCAATCATAGTGGACTATGAAACCTAAAATAACTTTTGAATCCTACCTATTTTAGGCCTTCGAGTATTGGGAACTCTGGCAGTTTGAAATTCATCTGCACAGAATGCATAGGAAATGTCATAGCCTATACAAGATTTCAGAAGACAGAACAAAAGCTTGCAAAGTGAACACCTACCAAACAAGTACAAATCATCTCCAGTGTAGTATTTCACAGCAATCTCTGGTGCGGGTAACTTTTCCAACTCCCCTGCAAAGAAACAAAGAGAACACACCATCAGAATGACTAAACATAGAGGGAATACACTAGTGGACTGTCACCTAGTTGAATCCCTTGGCCTAACTGAGATCTCGCTAACTCCAAGCACCAGGACTAAGGTTAGGACTGAGTGGTAGTATTAGGAGTTATAGGACTTATAGTTCAGATCTAACAAAATAATTATAAGCAAGAAAATTATTTTCTGCTGGTACTGAATACTTTGGAGTCCATAATACGTGTGATTGCAAGTGCAATCAAGCCAAGATTGTCATGTTACAACACTGCGTCACCAATTATATAGATATCAGCGCTGCAGATGACGTCAAACATGTAGTTCCCTTATAGCAGAATAAAAAAGAAGCATTTTGACTTCCTAACTTTAAACACTCAACGCACCTCCTTGGGCCTTGATAAATTTGTCGTAAGTTTCAAACGCATGCCTTTCTACGCATTCAGAAAAGTGATCTGCACTAGCAATAAAACCAAATGTATAAAATTAGCAATTCAGATGAAAGCAAAGCTTTAATGACCTTATAGCAGAATGAAAGTAAGGCATTGTGACTTTAAACTTTAAAAGATACTTTATTAAAGGAGGAGAAAGCTCAAAAACACCGTGTATCACAGCTAATCTTAAGAATTACAACTTTTTTATTGGAACTTATGTACCTAATAAGTCTTGAACACACAGACCTTGGGTTTTACTCCTTAGTTATAGGCAAAAGAGGTGCCATTTGCGTTAAAGCTTGTTAGCTCAATAGGATTCCAGACAAAATTTCTAAAACTTTTTTTTAAAAAAAGAGAGAAATAAGTGTGAAATGGAAGCTACCTAAAGCAATCATCTGATCATAAAGTGATTTCAGGCATTTTGGATACTGTAATCAGTGCAGGATGCCAGGATGATGGGAGATAAAGGTGGCAAGAAATTACTCCACTGCAGAAACAAGAGAGGTGTACTTACATGCCATTCTAGGGCTTATCACATACATCAGGACTGTCATGAAGTAATAAAAAATCGCGATATGCTGAGCCAGAAACCGGTCAACCCACCAAGCATTTCCCCCCAATTCCTGCACATATAAGTCCATACCCGTCAAATAAATTACGCAAGTAGCATCCCAAAATTTCAAATTTTTTACATACCTATAAAGCCAAAATAAGTATGTAAAAAAACTCTTCCTTTTGCTCTGTGTGTGTGTGTTTTCAGAAGAGCAGTTACAGCCCACAGGGGAGAAGAGAGAGAGAGAGAGCATCCACAATCTCTCATAAGTACTTTTGCCTTCTACGATCACTCAAATATTTTTATACCAGTCTTTATGCCATAAATATCAAGGTGTCTTTCAATCTCAGATTGTTCAAAAATCACAACATCAAGGAACTAATGGAATTAATGCTATGTTCACATCAACATATGGTATCTCCAGGAAAAACTAAAGAGTCTCTAACAGTGGAAACCTTTTCTGGGTGACTTGTCTTATTGAAGAAAAAGATATGGAGATACAATTTCACAAAGGATTTTTGAAGAAAGGCCTACTTCCATAATAAGCAAGTGATGCATCTCATTCCAGCTCTCGGCAAAATGCACCTTCAAATAATCTGCTCTTCTCCACCAACCGAAACTCTCATACATGTGGAGAACAGACATAAAGCCTGCCATTGAGAAGAGAAAAAAACAAAAAGGTGCACAAGTCAGAACTTAGAGAGAGCAATCACAGCAGAGTACGAAACAGCTGCATAAGAAAGCCTATTCAAGTAGCTTAATTAAACCAAAGATCAAATCAAAACGTTTGTGTGCATGTGTGACAAGTTCAGCATAGCCTTCCTTGGACCCTCCGAATTTACAAGCTGAAATATGTATTGGAGGTGTTGTGTAGATGGAGTAAAAATCAAGATCGATGAGGGTATAAATAAATTACTTCTGCTCATGTTAAAATATTTCTTCCAGAGTATACATATATGCCAAGCTCAAAGTGTATCTACAACATTTACCAGGAATCTAACGACATTTTTCAAGTTGGCAAGAGGCCCTAACATTTTAGATAAATCCTCATTCAGAGTATCCAATTATAGAGAGCGTAAAAACAAACTTTAGCACTCACCAAAATAAGGAACTCTTGCAATAGTTTCAAGCACAAAGAACCTTGCATAATTTCGATCACTGTACAATGTATCCAGTATCTTTATCACTGAATCCTGGAATGATGGGCAGGGAGTTGAATTATAATCACATGGTATCAACCTCTAACAAATACAGAAGCTCTTCAGCTGCTTTTACAGTTCTTAAACAGGTAGACAATTGAAAAATGGTAATCAAGAGAACTCAATATTCCCGCATCTTAATAAAAGCTATGGTAATAAATGAAAAGGAAGTTAGAACACTTGCTTTGCGTCTTTCTACCACAATATACATAGACATACATGGATCATCCAAATCTCAACTAAGGAATACGCTTGATTTCAAATACTATAAAAATGAGATACATAAGAATGGCTTGTTCTCACAAGAATTAGTCCAACAGGTCCCCAATTCTGAGCCAATATTCAATGTTTTTCCCGCCAATATCGAGAAAAAAAAAACAAAGAAAGCGGTGCACATTTTTTGATAAAATCTCAGCAACATTGCATTTCATTTCACCACATTAATGTTGGATGGGCGTTCACCTACACAGAGGAAGAGGAAATAGGTCGTACCGTGAGAAAGATATTAACAGATTGTTCAATCTTGATAACCCATCTCTCCAGCGATGAACTTTCCGGTGGTTCACGACCACCTCCTTTACCCCCATTGTCAGGAGAAGCCTTCACCGGGAATGACTCCTCCACTACCACTTTCTCCTCATTATCTTGCAAAACAGTTGCTCGAACCCGGCACGACTTTCTAGCAAATCACAAGGAAAACGTAAGTTTTCCCTGAAATTGATTAACCACCAAAATCGCGATCATTCCTTTCACTATGTAGAAACGTAATAACAACGACAAATTCTAAGTCCAAACACAACGAAAATCTAAAAGTCCTGAAATGGAATTTACATCTGCACCTACATCATTCCAATAAACCAGCCAATTGGGAAGCAATAAATTTCAAAACTTTTGCAATACAAAAGTGCGAGTGGTTAAGTAAAGTCTGAGTACAATGAGTTGTCGATAGGACATAAGTGGAGCGATTTTGAATCCCAACTCAGAGCCTCCGCCGATTATTTATATCAAACTTCCCTCAATTGCACAGAGAGGAAGGCCAAGAGTGATGTACCTGGGAATTGATGGACGTGTAGAAAGGGGATTGTATCTGAAAGCGTTCTGCGAATAAAAAGAAGCTGAATCGTTGTATCGCTTAGCTTTTAGCGGCGAACCGGACGACGCTGAGATTGCAAACACTGCAGGAGATGAAGTTGTGGCCATCGTCGCACGGTAGCTCCAGGGGAGCTGCAGAGGAAACAAAGAAAAGCAAAGCAAAAATCTAACTTGAACGAAGGGAAGTGTCAACCGCCAAGGGCCCTAGGAAGGCAAAAAGGTTTTTAATTTGTAATTTTCAAACGACGAAAAACAGCTTGGCGTTTTTAGAGTTTGGTCAGGAGGGGCCGGCCGGGCGGCTTAGGTGGGAGCATATTCCTCGCTGCTGAGTGCGACCAGAGAGTACCGACTGGATGGCCGTGTCCAGTCCCCAAGACCCCCCACAGTCGTGTGTGATAGGAGGACTCGGAAAGAGCTTGTGTTCTTATTTTGGGCCCAACCAAAAAAAGTCCAAAGAGATTAATTACTGACCCAATTTCGGCTGCACTGAGTCAAGCTAGCCCGATGCTGATTTGTTTAGACGATGTCCTGATCAGAAATGCCAAAACTCGCTTACCCAAGATCACCAGAAAATTACTTACTAGTTACTCAGAAAAAACAAAAATCACCAGAAAATTAGAAATAGTAAAGACAAGTCCAGGGGCCCCTTTTTCTAAGAAGTTCGCACTAATAGGAAAAACTAAGACGGTCCTCGATGAACTCATCTAGAGATGCCTGAGAGTTTAAATTCTATCACTCACACATACGACAGACCCGAATAGCACTTTTAAATTCAAACATAGATTAGATCTCCTTCATATCACTTAAATAAAAAAATAAGATTAAGTCTTTATATATTCCTTTAAACTCAAATTTTTTCACTTAATATATGTTTGGGTCGAGGTGTTAGACATATGATCTTACCGAGTAGAGTCTAGAGACTGCCGGACGTATCAGGCTAAAATTTTGGCCACCACAACGGTTTGAGAATGGGAGAAGAGTAGCAGATCAGATTTTGCACCTTTTGCTGCTGAGTCAAAGCCAACCAATCATCCAAACCTGAGATTTGGATGCATCACAAGTTCCATGCAACAGCATGCACTGGTTTGACAGGCCTGAGCACCGATTAAAGGGGGACGCTGAATGTTGGATTCCTCTCACTTTCAGCCGACTTTACACCTGTATATGGTTCAAAACCTACCCCTTTCTTTCAAACACACTCAACCTATCACTTTGTTACACATGTGATATTGCCAGTTGACCTTCATTGGCGGGTATACAACTCAGCTACCAGCTGCAAAAAGCAGGGGCGGACCCAGGCCCGGGCAAACCTGGGCGGCCGCCCGGGGTCCGCCCCTAAATTTTTTTTTTTTAATGTATTTTTTTTAAAAAAAATAAAAATTAATGTATTTTTTTAAAAAAAAAATAAGTTGGCCTGGGCCGCCCTGGTTGGCCCAGGCCAACATAAGCCCGCCCGGGTGACTCTCTGCGTAGTAAATGAGAAAACGAACATCGTTATTGAGCTTTCACTTTTAATGGGAGCAGTCTTTTTTTTTTTTACTTTTTTTTTGGGAGGAAGGTGATGTAGTACAATTAAGAATAATTTACCCATGGTACTATTGTAAATCTATCATATATAAATTGAAACTCTACCTTATATTAATATGCAGTTCTAATGACTTTCTTTTCCTCCCCATTTTCCAGTAAAATGCATATAAACTCCCTAATATCTTGGTAGATCACATTGATTGTTTGATTTTTCAATGTTTCTTCTAATGACATCCATATAGTGTGAATGTGTTTTAATCAGTCACTTTCATCCCTCTCTTATAGTAAATTCCTATTTATTTCAATTATGCTTGCACTTTTTTATTATTATAGATAATTATGCTCGCACTCAGTTATTGTTCTTTATAGATAATTATGTTCCTAGATTGCTGGGAAATAAATTATGCAGCAAATTAAATATTTATTTGTTAACTTATTGTTCTTTATGTGGATTTGTGTAGTGAAGATCAAAATCCATTGCTGGAAGCACATTTGAACTTTGCCAATATACTTGCTTATTTGCTGGAATGACATTTGCGGTAGGTAATCTCCTTTCTTTAAAACTTTTTTTCATTTCTTGCTTAACTCTAGGTTGGATTGTGAAGGAAACCGGAGGAAGAGATGTTATTTGTGTAGTAGTTTTTAGGTTGGATTGTGATGTTGTTGAGCCTAGGACAACCTTAGTTGAGCCCAATTTTTGGAAGAAGTCAAAACATTCTGTCTGAATAATTTTATCAATGTGCCCAATATGGAAAACATTATACAAACTCGCGGTCGTTCGAGGCGTGGAGGTCAAACAATTACTTATTTGCATTATTTTCGTGTGGAAGTCTTATGTCAGGTTATTGATTTGATTGCTCAGGAGATGAATAATCGTTTCACAAAAACAAGTATGAAGTTACTTCTTTGCATAACATGTCTTGATCCAAGGGACTCATTCTCAGCATTTGATATTGATAGATTATGTCGTCTTGTTGAATTTTACCCTGAAGATTTCTCAACAATTGATCGCGTGGTACTTAGAGATCAGCTTGACACCTGCATTAGAAGATGCACAACTGTAGGATCCAATTATCTTCTCTCAGTCGTAGTACATAGTACGGTATGTGTAATTCAATATTTTTTTATGTTTTTAGTCTTTAATATTTTGATATTGTAACTCTAAGACAATTTTTTACATTACGTATACAAAAAAATTTCCGTTATTTTACTTTAAAAGTTCGTCCGAGTTAATTTTCATTCCTGGTTCCGCCACTGACAAAAAGTAAATAAAAAAGCCCTCAGCTACCAGCTAGCTAGCTTTGCCCGAAACTACAGGAACTGTCTCATGCGGGCAAGTACCACCGCGGGTGTCTTTTTCATTCCACGGTAAAAAAACGACCTTGGTTAGTACTACCTCATGACACTCGCTGCCTTTCACGAGGATTTTGCTAAAACAGACTCCTTTTAGGCAAACTTTATGGTCATAGTAATCAAGGAAATGGCAGTGTCCTGTAGTTAAGAATCAATTGGTTATTACGCAATTCCTCCAGCTCCAAGTGTGCCAGAGGAAAGACCGAAAGCCATTTAATACAGGCGTTAGATCTACACGTGGCCAAGTTGCCAATCTGGGGTCAATTGCCAACTTGATTATGTCTGTTTTAAGAGAGGGAGGGAGTTGAAACAACCATTTTCCCATTCTCTTGGGTCTCTAATAATTCCCAACTCAACTTTTGCCTTCTTTATAAGTATTCGTTCCCATTTCTGAAATTCTGTGACGAGGTTTCCAAAACAATGGAAGATGAAAGAGAAATCTTCTTTTCCAGAAGCACACAAGATTCGGGGTACTTGGTCATGGAAGGAGTTGAATTGAGGAGCTTTAGTTCCTGGTTCACATGGGTGTGCCTGGACCAATCCAATATTTGGAGAGCTGCGGTCTCATGGTCTATCTTCTTTCTTTTGGCCATTGGTGTTCCCGTCGTATCCCACTTCGCCCTTTTATGCTCTAGCTGCGACGATGACTACACCCGGCCTTATGCTGCGGTGGTCCAAACATCTCTCTCTATATTCGCAACATTCTCATTTGTCTGCCTCTCTCGTTGGTTTCGTCAATATGGTATAAGACGGTTTCTCTTCCTTGATAATTTATGTGATGCCAGCGAGAAAGTCCAACATGGATATGCAGAACAGTTCCAGGTATAGCTCTCTTCTTCCTTCCTGTTCTCTCGGTTAGAAAGTTAGAAAGAAACTTTGTTTTCAAATTTTCAACCTCATGTTGTACTGGGAATCTAATCTCACAACTTTGAAGGAACTTTTGATACAGTTTCGTACGAGAAATCAACGATACAAATGAAAGAGTTTACTTTGGATAATCCGTGTTTTGGGTTGAAGTTTCCCTGGGACTGGGAGATGTCTTGTAAGGCAGTGAATGCCTTTCCCTGTTCGTCTCTCCCTTGTTTCTCATTAGGGTCGAAATGAACGGAAAAAATGGAGGTTTATTTTACTGGGTTTTTGGGTCCTACTTCCTTGGCAACAAAGCAACACGGTGACGACTTCGTTTTCTATATTAGGCTTTTGAAGAAAATAACTATTTTTGAACCTAATTTCCCGAGAACTTTGAATGCATGATACGGCTCTCTTGTAGAATTCATGAGCCTATAGGACCTCATACATTGTTAATCAAAACCGCGAGCCTTATCCCACATCCAGAATAGTCAATCTGTTTATTTGACTGGAAAACTGATGCTAATCCAGGTTAATAGGTTACTTTGGTCTCTCGGAATTAATTTCTTTTTCTTTTTTGCTGCAGAGATCAAGGAAGCTCCTGTTGTTTTTTCTCCTCCCCTGTTTTGTCGCCGTTTGTGCCTACAAAGTATGGTGGTATGCCTCAGGAGGCACCCAACTTCCGTACTACGGTAACATCTACATAAGCGACACAATTTTTTGCACATTGGAGCTGTGTTCGTGGCTTTATCGGACGTCAGTTTTCTTCCTCGTCTGTCTTCTCTTCCGACTTATTTGCTATCTTCAAATACTCAGACTGGAGGACTTCGCTCTAACTTTTCAGAAAGAAACTGAGGTGGGCTCAATCTTAAAGGAGCACCTCAGAATCAGAAGAAATCTCCGGATCATAAGCCATCGCTTCCGAGTATTCATTTTGTCGTCTCTAGTTTTGGTCACTGCAAGTCAGCTCATTTCCCTTCTAATGACAACCCGGTCCAGTGCTCATGCCAATATCTTCAAGGCTGGAGAACTTGCCGTAAGCATTGTTTCTCTCAATAGCTTGGACACAAGCATTGGATGGCGTGCGTATGGATCTGACTCTTCCTCATTATGATGCAGATAAGCTCCATTAGCCTGGTTACTGGGGTTTCCATATGCTTGCGCAGTGCGACAAAGATTACACACAGAGCCTATTCCATTTCAAGTCTTGCTGCGAAGTGGCATGTCTGCGCCACAATAAACTCTTCTGATAACACGGAAGATGAGACCCCAGGAATTAAAATAACTTCTGCTCAAGTATTTCACATAAATGCTGATTGCGAATCTGACGATGAAGAAGGAGATGGAGACGATGATATACACAATACCAAGTTGGTGCCTGTTTTTTCTCATACAATTTCATTCCAGAAGAGACAAGCTCTAGGTGAGGGATTCAATCATCAGTGTTTCAAGCAAAGAACTATAGCCATTGAAATAAAAACTAGAAATCATGTAAATGGTTATTTTGACATTTGTTGCAGTGACATATTTCGAGAACAACAAAGCAGGAATTACAGTGTTCGGTTTCATGCTGGACAGAACGTCGCTTCACTCCATTTTTGTGATTGAACTAGCTCTTCTACTCTGGCTGCTGAACAAGACAATCGGTATATCATAATTGTTGTTCTTCGTCCTTATCTTTATCCCCTTATACTATATATATATATATATACATATTTGTGCATAGATATGTAAATCCTATGGTTTTTGTCAGACTTTAATTTTTAGCTTAGGCATATACTTGTTTTAAGTGTAACCTTTTATAACAGGACAGTGTGGTTCTGTTGGTCCATTAAATATTACAGATTTCAGTGTTTTTTTTGGAGGTAAGTACAAATTTCATTGTTAATTACCAAGAAACGATTATTATCTGGCGAATAGACCCGCCTTTGCACTCTTTAACTTTTTTTTTTAGCACAATAGTGTTAGAGTTCACGAATTCGAACGAAAGGCTTCCCACAAAAACTCTCTCTGCTCTTAACTGCAATGAGATAAACTAATAAAAAACAAGTAATTGGTGGGCCTCAATGGAAGAAACGACAGCAAGTGGGATTTGAGAAATTATACCAGTTTTTGCTTCCGCCCCACGAGGTGTTTTATTTTGAATGATCTCAAGAATTAAGCAAAGGAAATGATAAATCAAATAACTGAAAATCATTCTTAGGCTTTGTTAAATTAGTAATGCTAAGAAAGGCACAGAAAACACTACTTTTCATGCAACTGAAGAACAGATACTTCTTATAAAAAAAGGCTTAATTACCTTATACATCCATGTGGTATTCGAATTTTGCAAAATCATCCCTGTGTTAATGATTTCAACTGAATAATCCCTGTGGTATTTGATTGAAGCAAATTAGTCCCTCCGACCATTTTCCAGTGGGAATCCGACGGAACAAACATACGTGTTAGTTTATTGCCAGATCATCATGCCACGTCAGAAGAAGAAAAAAAGCGTAAATAATGTATAGGTCCCTGTGGTATACAACTTTTGCATTTTAGTCCTTGGGATATCGATTTCAATTAGATAGTCCCTGAAGTATGTTTTTTAGACAAAGTAATCCCCCGTCCAATTTCCATTAGGTATTTGACGGAATAATGCGTACGTCGATTTTAAACGTCAGGTCAGCACCAATCTTAAGCTGCCATGTATCATTTAAAATTTGGTGATGATGTTTTGGGATCGATCGCTTATACAATGAGCGATTGATCGGTAGGTTTGATTTAAAATACATCATTTTCACTAAGTAGCGATCAATTGTCCAAGTGGCGATCGATCACTTGTGTAGTACGGTGTGTTTTGTTGCATGTGCTATTTTGAATACGCGATCGACCAATTTCACCTATTGATCGGTATGTTACAAAACACACAGTTTTGAATACGCAATCAATCGTTAGAATTGGAGATGGATCGTCATTCATTTTGTCTCATCCCAAAGAAAAAATCTTACTCATTTAATCCACCTGCACGAGTTCTCTTCTTCATCTTCATCCCCAAATATTAATACCCCCAAAAGTGGCAGGCTAAGATGGCGTCCAACTAATTTTAAATGACACGTGGCAGGCTAAGATTGATGCTAACCTGACGTCGTGTGCACTATTCCGTTAAATGTCTAACGAAAATCGGACGAGGGACTAATTTGTCTCAAAAACATACTTCAGGGACTAATTTATCTCAAAAACATACCACAGGGACCTATACAGTATTTAAGCCTTTTTTTTTCTTCTGACGTGCCATAATGATATGGCGATAAACTGACACGTAGGCTTGATTCCGTCGGATTCCTACCGGAAAATGGTCGGAGGGACTGATTTGCTTCAATCAAATACCACAGGGATTATTCAGTTGAAATCCTTACCACAGGGATGATTTTGCAAAAGTCGAATACCACATGGATGTATAAGGTAATTAGGCCTAAAAAAAAGAACAGATACTTTATTCATATTATCTAAATTGCAGAAAGGAATCAAGCTCCAAGAAATTATTGGATCATAAACTTTCTGGTTATGGCCAATTCTTTCCCCAGCTTCATTTTCGCCTTGATCACTGAACTCTGCATATCACAGAGGGGGGGAGGGGGGGGGGGAAGAGAACATTAGCCTATTTCCGTGTGCCAAGAAAAAAAAACGACTATTTCCTTGTGCTCTAATGTTTAATGATTCTTAAGTGTCTGGACGAGAAAGGCAAGAAACTATTCTTTTCCTAATTAAGTGTCTGGACGAGTTTACGCGCATCTCGATTAATTTACAAATCTGTACTTTTTCCGTCTCATACGGCCGGATACAAACCGATCAATTATCCGGTCATAAGTCATAGTCCTTAGAGACACTCAGACACATGTAATGGATTATTTCTTAGAGGTTGGGGAACCACATTACACCTTTTGCCTTTGGAGACACACACAGGCACAGTAGAGAGAGAGATTACTTGCTACAATCCACATTTTCGTCAATGGGCACGGGAACATCGATTTTGCAGAACTCGGGCAGCATTACACCTTTTGCCTTTGGAGGTTGGGGAACCACATTACATCTTTTGCCTTTGGAGACACACACACAGGCACAGTAGAGAGAGAGATTACTTGCTACAATCCACATTTTCGTCAATGGGCACGGGAACATCGATTTTGCAGAACTCGGGCAGCTGTTTAGCCCTTTCAGGAATAGCACCGATTCCCTTTATAGCATTTTGCAGACATTTACAGAGATCTCTGCGTGCTTCTGGGGTGTCAGCTTGTTTGAACACGTCCTGAGCACCCGCTCTCAGAAAGAGGCGCTTGGTGCCTCAGGACCAAAACCCACCAAAAAAGGCGTACAGGGCACCAAATATCTTACTGCCGCAGTACATTCCATTCCTGCCTCGGAAGGGTTTGCACCGAAGGCCAAAATCACCAACACAAAAGCCAACAAGAACCGACCCACCATTTTCTTCTCTATTCTCCGTCGTAGTAAGGACTATTTGAGTATGAAATGTCAGGAGCACAGGAGCAAGCTCTATTTATAGAGATGTGCCTGGCATGCCCTTCTACCTACCATTAATGTCCAGCCAGAAAACATCTTTCTCACAGGGAAGCAGGTCAAATGTTACCTTCCAATTTAGTGATCCACGTTATAAAAGCATTTGGTACTTCCCAAATATAAGAAAGCAAATTAAAGAAATACCATGTTGGAATTGTCCCTTATCACTTTAGTCGTGTCATGAAAGTAAAGACCCTGGAATCTGTTTAATGTTTGCCAATTAATAGACTCTTATGGATAAGTGACAATTTATTATGATATTGGCAATAAAGTTTAAGCTCTCTGGCTTTTACATTAATGTTATGGAATTTCCTTCTAAGGGGCCAGAGATTGGCGCCACATGCACGGAATAGAGTTGTCTTATCTAAGTGATTGAATGGACTATTTCTTCCTCGTATGTGCGTTACGCACAATTTTTTATGATATTAACATTGAAGTTTAAACTCTTTGGCGTTTAAGTTAAGGAATTTCCTCCCTAATGGGCCAGAGGCTGGAGCCACATGCACGGAATATTAAAATATCCATCAAACTAACTGAGCTATATAATCTCAGTGATTGGTTAGAGACCTACGGATATTAGGGTTGTTTAATCCCGGTGCCGTTACTTACACCGAATAGGTCGTTTCTTTAAATATTAATTACCTACATCTGCACCGTTAAGGACAAAAATCGGCCTTTAGCGGTGACGGTTCCCTGTTAACCTGCATTTATATTGGACCATTTTTTTAACATTTTACATATTTTGTCCAATATATTTTTTTTTTGTTTATTGATTATATATTAATAAAATCTAAACTAATGAAATTCAAAATTAATAAAATGAATTAAAATCTAAAAGGAACACAAGACGCTACTGGTCAATGTAGAAATGAAACAGCCTTCGTCTTAAGCTCTATAGTTTTGGAAAGCATGATTTTCTAAGCGCATGAAAGCAGTTTAAGACGAGAAAAGTTATCCCAAATGGGATTTACCCTTGGGCCCTTTCCCAATTAACTCCTGAGGCAGATTTCTTCTAGCTCTCTTCGTCGAATTGGCATAAGACACTTCTTTCTGGAATCCAATCTCACAGTAAAAAAAATTCCCATCTAGTTTGTATCCAAAAAGCAAAGAACTCGATAAAAACTATGCGCACAAAAGCAAACCCCAAAAGCATATTCACACCCAATCACCAGAGACTAATTAAATACCAATCGAATCACGGAATGCATCGAATCATGTTGTTGCAGTTCCACCGGGTTTTCCAATATTTAAGCCACCGGTACCGGTTAGCCCGGTACCGGAAACCCGGTGCCAATTCCACCAAATTTTACCGGTAGCTTTGAATACCCCTACTGAATATTAAGATACTAATCAAAGTAATTGAGTTCTCTTATCTCTGTGATTGGTTGGGGGCCACATGGACTCAACAAAGCCTTAATTATCAATCACTTTGATATCCACTCTTAGCAAATCAATCCCAGGGGTATAATTTTGAAATAATTAGCCATCAATTTGGTCTATTTTTCCGACATATGAGTCATCTAGTCTATTAAAAGTTAGTTCACTAAAAAGAACGTGATTCGAGATAGGTTATCTTATCCCAAAAATTAACATCCCTACCCTGACCCCATGCCACACTACAAAAAAAGAATCTTTAGCGGCGTTTTTTAGATCAAAAAATCGCTACTAAAGCTTTAGCAACGGTCGTGACCGCCGCTATAGGTCTGTCTCGAGAGGTTCTAGCGGCGATTTTTGCAACCACTAGTGAAAAATGGAGAGCTATAACGGCGGTCATAAACGCCGCTAAAGACTCGAAGTGCATTTGTGAAAAATTTTAAACAATGTTTCCCAAAAACGCCGCTATAGGTCTTTAGCAGCGTTTTAAAAACACTGTTATAGCTCAATTTAGTTATGCTTTTATATATCTACAACAACGTTTTGTGACCGCCGCTAAAAACATATGTCATCGATTTTTTTTTTTGTATGTGCCAGCATTTTTAAAACACCACTAATTTTTTCCTACATTTTCTTATACATGTTTTTTTAATAGGTAATATAAATTTATTTTAATAACCATAGTTCATTGGATGTAAAAACTTAAAGAACAAAGGTAATAAAACAAAATATACTCCATCATTGATTAATAACGGTTTACAACAAACACAAGAATTTCTACAAGTAATCTAAAAAGTAACAAATTTTTAATATAAAATAACAATAAGCAAGGACCAACTAAAATATTCAAATACAACACAATAAGCAAAGACCAATTAAAATCTCCCTCCTTTTACACATCAACGTCCTCTTGGATTCTTATAATTGAAAACAAATATCACATTAAAATAGAAATAAACAAAAGATTTATGTAAACAAATTACCTACTTGTATATAAGGACCTAACATCGTGATATTACCTGTTTCACTTGGTTATAACTGGCTAGTTCAGCAACATTTACAATAGCATTTCGTGCTACATTGGGACCAAGCCCCATCCAAAGGCCCTGATCCTTTCTAGTTTAAGAACATATTATGTTCAAATCCTGAAACTGAAAATAGCCCTAGAATAACCTGACCGGCCTCACTATGGTGAGATAAGCATCCAAAGCTCCAGAATAACGCCTAGGAAGTCCTATATTTGTCCTTCAGCTTGAAGTCAAACTTTAACAAGATCAGTTGGGTTAATCACTACAATTGCTAAAGTACTTGTCAAGATCAATATAGAATAAGGGGGTAAAGTCACTTGTAACCCTTAAACTATCAATCAAATTACAAATAGGGCATCAAACTACCAATCTTGACACATTGAATCATGCAACTTCTACAATTGATTAAATCACGCCCTAAACTAAAATCTGACGGTCAAAATCATGCTACGTGACTCATTTATAACACACATAAGTGAGTTTTAGCGGCGTTTTTCCAAAGTGCTGCTACAGGCATAAGTTTCAGTGGTGTTTTGCCAAAAATGCCACCAAAAGTTTGGCTTTTTGTCCCCCTACAGAGTTTCTTTTAGCGACCGCTGTTAAAAAAAAACCGCCGCTATAAGTGGCTTTTTTTGTAGTGTCAGTCTTCCATTAGTCAACTACATCTTGGAGGACGAAAAGAAAAATAGATCGGATCGACCTGTTCAAAGTTATAACTTAAGAACTGATTTGTTAAAGTCAATACACAAAGACTGAAATCTTAATTAAGCCTCACAAAAATAGGATTGAAAGAAACCAGAAATTATGTTAACTTGCATTCGTTCATGGGTAGATAAGAAGGCAAGAATTAAGAGCTGCTACATATAATATGTATGCATGCATCGCATAATATATTTATTATTCTTATTGCTTCTTCAAGGTTTCTTTTATTGGCAATTACACCCTTTAGGCCTTAGAGGATGATGGTACTCCGAGAATATTCACAATTGGAAAACATATTAGCTAGTACAGAGAAACATATATATTAGTACAGAGAATACATAAACAATATCCATTAGAGAGGGATTATGTGCTACAGTCCACATTAGGGTCAATTGGTACGTGAGAGTTGACTTTGGTGGGTGCCATGCCGACTTCTTCGCTTAGTTATAGCAACGACTTACAACAGTGTACAAGGAACGTCTACGAATTGTCAGACATTTCCTTTCTTTCAGGGCCGGCTCGAGCTGTATGCAGATAGGTTGTTGCCTAAAGTACTCAAATTTAGAAGACTCACAATTGAAAATTTTCTTTAAAGATATATTTAAAGAAAATTTAATATTAAGGCCTAAAAAACTTAATTTAAGGAGAATATTGATTGAAGATACCTATTAAATCTCCTTGATTGAAGGAGCATTAACTTTTTCCAAACGGTATATTTAAAGAAAATTTAAAATTAATGCCTAAACTCAAAATATTTTTATATTAAATCTCCTTGATTGAAGGATATTTAACTTTTCACTTTTTGTGGTATTTATAAAGTTTTCGTTCAGCACTACAAAATATTTTTATGTAAAGATATTAATTGCAATTAATTCAAAGAAACCCTATAAAGTCTCTGTCAATTGATTTATTTTTTTACGGTTACATATTGCTAGCCGTTTAAGCCTTAACTAATAACTAAAAAACTATCTTTAAAAGACTTAAAATTACTTGAGACCATATATGTCAAGTACCAAAATATCTAAAAATTCTCTCTCAACCATTATGTTTTTATTCTTATAATTTTTGGTACTTCTCAACTCTTATCTTTTGTCACTAAATCCCTAAGTGCTACTATTCTAAATTTTTTACTTTAATTTTATTTTAAGTTGTTTTTGTTTTAGTTATCATTATTTATTTTAAGTTTGTGTTTGTGTTTGTGTGTATTTTAGTTTCATTATTTAGTTTTATAATAATTTATTGACAATACTGTACTAACTTTAAAGAAGTTTTTCAAAATTAAAACTAATAAAATCTTACATAAGATCATGAGTATGAGACAAGAAATATTAAATGGATTAGTAATATTATCAATTGAAAAATGATATATTAACAAATCTAGAATATAACACTTTGATAAGTAATTTTGCATTTTCAAAAAGGTATAAGAATATGTTTTGACTAATTTTTATTAATATTTTATTTTTAAATATATTATTATATTAATTATTATAAAAGGCTTCACTTTAAAGTTCAATTATCTTAGAATCGCCCCTGCTTTCTTTGGGAAATTAAGGTTTAGTGTTACGTTCGATTTTTCAGGTCTTAAAATTATGAAGGCATATGTTTCGGGTGAACGAACGATTTCAGATGCAGCAATCATTTTTGCGTTGCGAAGAGAAATCAAAGACGAAGATTAGGGAAGCTAGGTTTCCCACGTCGGTATGGCCGGGCATATAAGATTTTGAAGTTAGGTAAAAAAGAAGTCGTAGAGAGAGAAAGCAGAACGGTCCTTATCCTATGCTCCTACAGGTTCAACAATTGCCAATTAGATCTTATGCTATGATCCTCCTTTAAAATAACTATTCAGTTATGTAAAGCTTACTGCACTCAGAGAATAAGCTTGTAATGTACGTATCTCCGGCACTTTTTAGTGCAGCTATAGCTAGGGACTAATATCGTGTAAAGTCGTAGAAGTTATATATTGAAACAGAAGGGAAAGAAACTAGAAATCCATTTAACTCTTATTCATTGAAGCTAGCATAAAGAAGATGGCTGAAATCAAGATCTGCTACATATGTTTTCGCATCACGAAATCTAAATTCATGAGTACTGTTGCTATTCGTTCTTTCAAGCTTGTTTTATTGGCATCTGCTAGAGGATCACGGAATTCTGCACATTTCCAAAGAAAGCAAATCAGTACAGAGCTGAATGCACGTAGTGCGACATGGATTCATCCACCAAAAATTGATGAAGATATTATGTGCTTCACAATTCAACAAAGAATAACGCTGGCTACAAAATTGAGATGTGAGATAGTGTTCAAATAAAGAGAGAGATCATTACTTGCTGCAGTCCACATTAGGATCAATCGGTACGGGAAGGCTGATTCCGCAGGAGTTGGGAATCTGTTTTGCTTTGTCGATCTTAACACCACCCGCTGCAGCAGCCTTTTTGAAACACTCGCAAAGATCCCTGCGGGTTTCGGGGGTGCCAGCCTGGCTGAGAATGCTTTGCACACCCGCGCAGCAGAAAGGGCTTGGCTTAGGGGCATCACCCACCAAGAACTCCTGGCAGGGAGCCAAGCTTTTTATAGCCTCGGGACATGTGATGGCATCTGAAGGGCATGCACTGAAGATCAAAACCACAAACCCAAAAGCCACTACAGGCCAACCTCTCATTAGTTTCTTCTCCATATCTTTTCTAGCTATGTGCTCTTTCTTTTCGTCCTTTTTTCCTTAGCCACACGAATGAACATGCTTTAGCGTGTACAAAGAACCTCTATTTATAAGGGTGCGCCACGAGTGTCATTATGGCACCACTGAACTGGAGTACTAAAGTTTCGTGTTGGATTCCATGCATTTTCAAGGTCTTAATTACGAGATTTTGTGTACATTCCAATTCTAATACATAAGTTTATCTGGATTTAGAAGACTTACTCCTTTAAGAGAAAGACGTAGTTGTTACCTACCATTTTGGATTAGAAAAAGGATAGACACAAAAACAGGTGGACCTTACACCATTTAATGTTTCTAATGTAAAGTTTCGGACAACTTGAGCCTTACAATAGGATCCACATGTTGTATGTATCTCTCACCAAATTGTGTTGTACAATTCGGGTAAGAAATTGCACCCTACCATTTTTAAAGTTTGGACAATATAGCTTCTAAAACATTGCGCATGCTAAAACGACCACTTCAAACCAACAGTGTAATATCCCAAAAAAAACTGAAGCGGTGCGTTTTGATAAGTGACAATTCCCGTCAGCAAAACTTCTTCTCCTTCATGCAAAAGTCTCCTTTTCTGCTGGTTTTTCCCTTGATTTACAGATCTTCAATTTTTCCTTTTGAAACTTCAATCTCTTCACTATTTTCGCCTAAAATCTTGCCATATTCAAACCCTAGTTGAGATTAAAAGATGTATCTCCTCTATTCTTCGAAAAACACCGCTCGAAGTCGTATTTTTCCCTCTCTACCTCTCTTTTCCGAAACTATCTATCTCTCTCTAGCCTTAGAGACTCGAAATCGCAGGGGTTGGGTAATCTTGGAGGTAGGTAATGTTGGTTTGATTTTTGGTTGCGGTCGAACTCTTTTGGTTTGATTTTGTGTTATTTCGTTTTGTAAATAACGTTAGAAGGTCAATCCCTTGATATTAAGTGGTTCTCTTTCGATTTCACTTACGCTTTTGGTGAGTATTTTTCTCTTCTTCAAGTCTCTATCTATGAGGAAGTTTCGATTCGGGATTTCAAGATTTATTTTAGGTTGCTGTAGGGTGATAATTGGTGGGATTTTGGGAAATTTTGTGTTTGATAGAGATGAGTGTTGCTGGAATTTTACCATTTAGTTTAGGGGTAAACTCATAGTTAGCCTCATATCTTTGGAGCAAAATCAAGTTACTACCCTTATTTTCCAAACCAACAAGTTGAGACCTTTATGTTTCAAAATCACTCAATCCTCGCCCCCCGCTTAAATTCACCGTCAAATGAGACGGTTTTTCTTGAAATGACCAGAATGCCCTTGATAAGTGATTGATAGATGACCAGACTGCCCTCCACACTCACCCCGAGCTCGACCTCCCCCCAGTTTGTCATCCTCGTCGCGGCCAAGGTCGATGGCATCCACGGCAACATGACCTATCCAGTCGAGTTCATCGGTATCAACCTCCAAATCCAGACCAAGGTCATTGACTCCTTCTACCGCCACAGCGTCCAGAAGCTCTTCTTCCTCGGCTCCTCTGGCATCTACCCCAAGTTCGCACCCCAACCGATCCCAGAAGAGGCATTGCTCACCAGCCTATTGGAGCCCACCAAAGAATGGTACGCGGTGGCTAAAATCGTTGGCATAAATATGTGCCAAGCCTACAGAATTCAATACGACTGGGACGCGAGGCCAATATTTAGCCATTCTCAAAAACTCCCAAGTCCCATTCAACTTATATTTCGCTCCCATGATTTCACAGAACCACTGAAAATGGCTGATTGCAAAAATGAAACAGAGAAAAAGTAGTTACCATCTCCTTCGCCACCAAGTCTCCGGTCATTGCTTTAGAGGGAAATGAAAAGGATGACAGATCCATGAGCGTTGGGCCTTTGCTTTGGAGCTGGAGAGTAGAGGACTATTTTCAAGCGGATGTAAGTCAGGGAGCAGTTGACGCCACGTATGAGACACGGTGGATTTGGACGCGTGCCTAGTGGCTAGTAAACTGGCCTGCAAGTCATATGTGGACAACCTACAGTCCTTTCAACATAGTATTTGCAATGGGGACACCTCATCCATCTCCTTTTCCTTACTAACTCCCTCAACATGATATCGTTCCTCCCTCGCTCATCCTCATTCAGCCTCTGGAACTCTTCGCACTCCACCCCTGGATGCCAGGCATCATGACACTGTGCACAGAACGATCTGTGGCAGTATGGGCACTCCGACTCCCTAATGACTTCTCCTTCTTCGTTATCATTCAACAGCATGGCTTCCGTGGAGTAAAGTAATCTAGCTTGGTTTCTCCTTCACATCACGTTTCTTATTTGTTTTTCCAATTTCCCGAAAATAAATAACAAGCTTTAACAAATAGATCATTAAACAAGAAGCATTGGCGCAGAAACTAATGAAATCGAACAATCTATAATACACCATAACACCAAATCTTTACAAAACTACGTTACTAAAAGCAAGACTCTTCACTTTTCTCACACTACAAAGCTCTTGGGCCCAAACAAACAACACTTGTTTTATGAAACGTAGGGAAAATTGCATTGATGAGGGGTGAGAAAAATCCTTTAGATAGAAACAATAAGCATATCCACCGCCAAATACTCCATCATCAGCGCCTCAGCTTCTTCAGAGCATTGTGCTTCTGTATCAGCGCCTCAACTTCTTCGAGGTTTCGTGGCTCCTCCTGCTGGTTTTAGGTAGCTTGAGAGGACACGATGAAAGTGGAAAAACATGGAGATTTTGACAATTGCATATTTCAACCATGTAGCATTCGGGATGTGCTTTTCTTTGATGGCACATCGTCTGACTGAAGCAAACAGATACCAAAATGTTGTTGAACAACCTAAAGAAGAGAGCTTGGCGTCGGGAAGGGTAGATTCGTCAATTTGGGTGGAGTAGACGCACGTGCACGAAAAACCGTCTCATTTGACGGTGAATTTAAACGGGGGGCAAGGATTGAATGATTTTGAAACATAGGGGTATCAAATTGTTGGTTTTGAAAATAAGGGTAGTAACTTGATTTTGCCCCAAAGATATGAGGCTAACTATGAGTTTACCCCTTTAGTTTATATTGGAGATATGTGTGGATTAAGGTGCAATAATGGTGTATTATGGGCTATCCAGATTTTTCAATGTGGATTATGTGATGGTTTTTGAGGCTAAGAGTGTTCCTAAGGAGATGCATTAGCTAACGTATTAGTTTAATTATTTTAGAGTTGTATAGAATTATTCGAACTTCATGTTGGTATTGATTAATGATATTTAAATTTATTTAGGTTTTGATTGATTGTTCAACAATCTTTTGAGGAACTTTAGGCTTCGGGTTAAGCGTCTAAGGTAAGTAGTCTTTCAATGAGATTTTTACGAAATTCTTATCTTGTGGAAAATAAGTGCACAATTGTTAAATATTTCTTTTACAAATCGAAACAGGTTTGGATGAGTTATTGTGAATTCTTTGATTTTGAAAATGTTGAAATTTAAACGTTCATTGTATTTTAAACAATTTTGATGCGTTAGGGGAACTGAATGAATTTTGATAAAAAAAAAATGAGATTTCACGAACTCATTTGAAATGGTTGGCCAACATTTTGTGAAATTTGTGTTGTGAGCATACAATTAAGCTATCATTGTGCTTGTAACTGTTGAGGTCTTTGTGACCATTTAGGTTTGTGTGACCATTGATAATTTTACTATGCTGCTTGGCTTGTGATATTTTGTTATAAATTATGTTTTCTGTTTGGTATTGCTCACTACATTTTCTTAATCTTGGTTATGTTTATAAAATTTTCATTTCCCCTACCCCCATTGATTGATACTTACTAAACTAGTTGTAGCTTACCACTTACTTTTTATCTTTCAAATTTAGCGGTCAGTGGCAGCGAGTAGTAGGAGATATCGAGTTGTAGTGTTTGTGAAGGTCGCAAGTTGCAGGGTTATCGAATAAAGAGTCCTCTGGAGACTTTGGTAGTGATTGCGTTAATTTGGAGACTTTAGTAATTTTATTTCATTTGGAAAAATTATTTATTTGGATTCATTGTTAATTTGAGGATTTGAGGATTTTGGAGTAATGCTCTGATTAAACTCTTGGGTATCATTGTTCTTCTCATATTTTAGTTGAATTATTATATTTAAAAGATGGAATAGATGTTTTCTTTTGTGTTACTTGTAAGCAGGGTGGATAGTCTAATTTTTCAAGCGAAACTATATTTGTTTGGACTTTTGGGTCGGGGTGTTACAAGCAGGCTAATTAAGTTTCTTTGCCTCATACATAAAAACATAGGATAGAATTTAATTTGTACATTGGGTGATTATCTCCTACGGGGTAGCTTATATATATAGACCATGAGTAACTATTCGTTATTCTTTCCTCAAGTGTAATGCATCGACAGATATTGCTTTCAACAAGAGTAAGCATATTAAAGGGTGACAGAGACGTATTTAGTTCATGTTTTAAACTTGAAAGCTTGATCAGCTTGCAAGTTTAGACGCAATTGTATTCCAGTCTATGTGATTCTGTGAAGAAATTAAGATTGATAAGATATGTTATATTAGCATTTAATGGTATTTCTAAAGATAATTACTACCATTTAGCAATGTTATATATACTACTCCATTTCTAACGTATGGAGAGACTGGTAGAAAAACTAAATTGGATTCCACTGCCAATAATTTCCTCACAAAATTGCGCTCAGGGCGGCTCATGGGATATAGTCCCCCTACAAAAAAAATAATTTATAAACAACTTAAGCCTTAGAAAAAGGGAAAAAAAAAAAGAATTGAAAAGGGCGAAGCTGCATGAACGAAAAAAAAAACTCTCAACACAAATGCTGGAAAAAATTGGATAAAAAAGAAAAGTTTAGAAAAGCCACGCTAAGTGTATTAATATTGAAAACTTAGGATGGAAGCCCAAATAAGGCTGAAAAACACTTAATTTCCTATAAACACTGACCTATCTAATTAATAAATAAATTCTTTTTTAAAATGTTTGCATTGCTTTTAGATAATTTTTTTAAAAGTAAGATTTAATCATATAATTTATAATCTGACACTTATTCTCAAAGCTTAAATTAGCTAATAAAAAAATAGATTTTATAATTTGAATTATATTCTTCAATATAAATAATTATTGAATTCGATAAAGCCAAAATTTAAAAGGACCTTAATTTGATTTTTCGCTTTAGGCCCCCATTTATAGTGAGCAGCCGCCGATTGCGCTAAACCAATTGCTTAGTCCAGAGGACCAGATCAGCCAACGTACGCCGCCATATATATTCTGCGTCTTTTTCTCTTTTTCTAGATGGTGCCTGCAGGTTTGGTTGAATATTGCTGTTGTATTTTTGAGAGATCGTATGGGGGGATTAGGGACTTTAATGTAGGTATACGTAAAATTTGTTTCCTTTTCCGTAGCATTATGCTACCAATGAAATCGTCTTGATTTGGAAAACAACCACATAGCTGAACAAATTTATCCAGGTAAAAATGGATCTCCTGTACTGACGTCTAAGTGTAGAGATTACTGCATTTTAAGAATAAACCTGTAGGTATTGCATGATCTCCTGCAGTTTTTGATGCAGAGATGGGGGGCTAAAATCATGGGGAAAAAAGGCGTGGACTTGCAATAGAATTGAAAGAAGCTGGAAAAATCGTTTAACTCGTATTCATTATTCAAGCATCCATTAAGATGGCCAGAACCAATATCTCATACATATTCTGTTCATCACCAAACATGCATACTCCTGATTGCTAATATTCCTTCTTTAAGTTTGTTTAATTTCCTGGCATCTGCACCTTTTAGAGGATCATGAAACTCTGCAAATCACCGAAGAAGATCATTTAGTGCAGAGAATGCATGAAGCACGTAGATTCTTTTCACCTAACACTTGCCTAAAAACGTTATTTGCTTCGCAATTGTACCAAAAATGACACCATGCATTAAATTCGGACGTAAAAAATAGAGAGCGAGAAATGATTACGTGCTGCAGTCTGCATTCGGAGAAATGGGCAGAGGGTTGTTGAATTTGCAATACTGAGTAAACTGCTGTGCTTTCTCGGTCTTCACACCAATTTCTGCAGTAGCCGTTTTGTAGCATTCACAAAGAGCCCTGCGTGCTGCGGTGGAAAAGCCTGCCTCTTTGAGAACGTTTTGCACACTCACACAGCAGGGAGAGCCTGGCTGTAGGTCAGAACCCACCAAGAACGGCTTGCAGGGTGACAAACTTGTTGCAGCCTCAGAACATGTGACGGCATCTGAAGGGCATGCACTGAAGACACAAATCACTAACACAAAAGTGATCAGTACCGACCAACCCATCATTTGCTTTTCCATTCTTCTTTGCTTTCTCTTAGCTACACGAATAAAATTTTGCACAGGTAAGAATGAAAAGATACTGTATTGCCTCTCAATGACTTACATAGAATTACCAACTCATACATTGGATATTTATAGGCTCATAGATAGTTCTAAAATTAACTCCAATACAAGACTTTCCTAAATGTAATATGTACGAACACTCAAATATTTCTGGGTAAAATCGTCATTTCCAAAATTAAAGTCTACATGCATTTCACCTATTTATTATAATTAAGTTATACACACGATAAAATTTAAAATTGATATTAAATTGCATTATTAACTGTATTTCAATTACTACTTACGATATTGAAAGGGAAGAAAGAAACAAAGAATTACAAAAGATCTCTTTCGTTAACTAGCCTAAAGGAACTTATTGAGTCAAAAAAATCAGCCAACAATTGTCCGATCCAAGCTTGGACAGTTGAATCCCATGAGTTGATTTACTTTGCCCGTCTGACTTTCGAACTGAAGCTCGGTAGTTGATTCGGTTTGGAATCACACATACATCAGGCGGTAATCGAAAAAGCTTTTTCACATCCTACAACCAGCGGGCGGGTCAGAAATCGGAACGCAGTTTTCCCTCCCATCAGGTCGGAAGTATGCCCCTAATTATTAATGCCTAATTTTTTACAAGCTTCTTTGAAGCACACACAGAGTCTTGAGTATTGCAGTAGTGGTACTGTAATAGCCTGCTTCAGCACATTCTGTGTGCAGCCTTGGCAGCAGTCATGGCTAGGAGGAGAAGTTGTTGGGCCCGAACTCACCAAGAGCCAAGAGGCATCAAAGCCTTTACAACATGGTCGCATTTTATGTCATTTGTCGGGCTTACAGTTGCATTAATCGCGAAAAAAAGCGCCAACCTTGATGGAGGAGAAAAAATCGTCCCAATCCAGGGCCCATTGAAAGTTTCGTAAAAGTTTGACAAGGCCTAATATCCCCAAGAGAGGAGAGAGCCCGCCCAAGAGATGAGTTATCAGATACAGATAGTCCAAGGTCCCTCTCATACGGTGTCAGAGGCCCTAGAGGATAGACTTATCCCTATAGGCCCTTGCCACCTCAATACCTATCCGGCGGTGCTGGTTTCCAACTGGCCCGCTAGTGGGTATTGGATGGGTTAGCCTCAAAATGGTGTGGTCAACTGCTCAAGTCTCTATTGTATCGGTGCGAGGTCCTGACTTGAATGAGAAGTCCTTGACAAATAGAAACTCGAGACAGAGATTCTATGGGTGTCTATCGTCGTCAATAAATTACAGTTGTAGTTTTGACAGTACATGATAGTATGTAATCTACATTTGGTGTGAACATGTAATGGACTATTGTCATATACCATTCATTTGAAATTGAAAATGACGTACGTACGTTCAGTGAGAGGATTAAATCCTTACGTATATAGTATCTTTATGTAATATATCATCTGTGTTTCGACAGAAGTAGATCTGTTGCAATTTTTTCTAGTGGGTTGACCCTACAACCTCTGAACTATAGGCAGCGAATAAGAAATGCTAGCTATTTTCTATGATCAATAAAATGAAGAGGATGGAAGAGGAAGTAGGTACAGAAGTAGAAGCCAAAACAGAATCGATTGATTTCGTTTCTTTTTAGTCTTTTTTTTTTTTTGAAAAATTTGTTTTTTAGTCACTGAATTTTACCCTCTTTTTATTTTTAGTCCTTAAACTTAATGAGTCAAATTTTTAGTCCTTTAATTTTCACTCCATTTAAATTTTAGTCCTTCCGTTACCCTCCGTCACCCTAATTAACGGAATAATTTTACAAGTCAGCTTCCATCTAACACGCCACCCTTCATTTCCACGTTAGCCTCAACCAATTGAACGTGATTTCTTAAACGACCTGTAGCTTCTATTTAATTGAAACTCTACATAAAACTTAAAGCCTCAGCTCGTCGTTCTCATGTCAAGGAACACAGAAATGTATCTTTGAGGATGCTGGAAAGGACAAAGGTGGGAGTTGCAGGTATTACACAGGCTTTGGTGGATTCTATACACGAGAAGTGGAAGTCCGATGAAGTGGTGAAGTTGAAATTTGAAGGGCCTCTTGCGGTTGACATGAGAACGACGAGGCTGAGGCTTTCAGTTTTATGTAGAGTTTCAATTAAATAGAAGCTACAGGTCGTTTAAGAAATCACGTTCAATTAGTTGAGGCTAACGTGGAAATGAAGGGTGGCGTGTTAGATGGAAGCTGACGTGTAAAATTATTCCGTTAATTAGGGTGACGGAGGGTAACGGAAGGACTAAAATTTAAACGGAGTGAAAATTAAAGGACTAAGAATTTGACTCATTAAGTTTAAGGACTAAAAATAGAAAGCAAATTTCTATTTTTTTCTTATAATGGTACTGTGTATTTGTTTGCGAGGTCGCATATACAGTGGAGTCCTTGGACCATCAAGGACTATTGGCAGCTCAATTAAAGGTAGCTCAGTTGGTCATGTAGTTGTGTTGTGGTTTGGTGTAAGCTTTTAGTGCAGGTACTGTACGTACGTAGTTTGGTTGTAAGAGTGTGGTGCATTTGTGCCACGTGTAACTTGGTTGTAAGCTTTTAGGGTAGTACTGTAGTTTGGTTGTAAGGAGGTTAATAAATTGAAACTCGACCTCAGCATGAGTTGGTGTAGTTGTACCATTTTTTTAATTATATTGGCTTAACATATATAGAGCTTAATTAATTATAAGTATTAAGCACTTGTTTCCAACTTAATTAAAAGCTTTCAACCAGCAGTGTATGTATTAGACTCAATATTATTGCTACAGTAACACCATGACAGCAGCTAGCCAATATAATTTTTCCACCCAACGTATTCTCAAGAGCCGTCTCTAGCTATAGGCGGTTGCCTAAGGCTCCTAAATTTAGGAGACCCACAATTGAAAATTTTATTTAATGATATATTTAAAGAATTGAAAAGACCTATTAAATTTCTTTAATTGAATGAGTATTAAGTTTTTCCTAAATTTAGGAGGCCCCCAATTCAAAATTTTATTTAATAGTATATAATTTAAAGAAAATTTAAAATTAAGGCCTAAACTCAACCTTAAATAGCTTATATTAAATCTCATTGATCGAAGGATATTTAACTTTTCACTTTTGTGGTATTTATAAAATCGTCCTTCGAGCTATAAAATCTTTTTATTTAAAGATATTAATTTCAATTAATTCAAAGAAACCCTATAAAGTCTCTGCCAATTGATTTGTTTTTTATCGTTAGACATTGCTAGTCGTTTAAGTCTTAACTAACAACTAAAAATCTATCTTTAAAAGACTTAAAATTACTTGAGACCATATATGTCAAGTACCAAAAAAACCTAAAAATCATCTCTCAACCATTATGTTTTTATTTTTATAATTTCTTGGCACTTCTCGACTCTTTATCTTTAGTCACTAAATTCCTAGGTGCTATTATTCTAAATTTTTTATTTTATTTTTATTTTAAGTTGTATTTGGTTTAGTTATCATTATTTATTTTAAGTTTGTGTTTGTGTGCATTTTAGTTTCATTATTTTTTTTTATAATAATTTATTGACAATATTGTACTAACTTTAAAGAAGTTTTTCAAAATTAAAACTAATAAAATCTTACATAAGATCATGAATATGAGACAAAAAAAATATTAAATGGATTAATAATATTATCAATTGAAAATGATATACTAACAAATCTAGAATATAACACTTTGATAAATAATTTTGCATTTCCAAAAAGCTATAAGAATATGTTTTGACTAATTTTTATTAATATTTTTATTTTTTAAATATATTATTTTATAAATTATTATAAAATGCCTCACTTTAGAATTTGGCCTAAGACCCTAATTATCTTATAGCCGCCCTGCGTATTCTAATTAATTAAGTAGCCCAACACGAGAGGAGGATCCCTCCCTTACGTGCTAGGACTTTTAAAAGTTGAATAGGACGTACGTGCGAGTTTTGTCTTTGCATTTTCTGATGGTCCAGGTTGTAGTCACTGGCTTCCGCTGGTGATAATTGCATTAATGACTTATTAAGTAAAATAAGTGCACGGTCTAGGTTCTTAAATTGCAATTTCCAGAATAATACTATAGAGTCGAGCGAATAAGATGATCAGCATGCAGCAAAACAAAGGGAATCGTACGTGGCTCGACTTTCTTAATTGCTTATGCGAAGTGATACTCTTAATTGTCTACCGTTCACACATAACAAAGCTACAGGTTCTGATCAATATAGAAACAGCACGTCCATATATAATTGCATCTCATACATTATATGGAAGTCAATCCGAAAAAGTAGAGGGAATCGGGCTAATTCATAAATAATACTAATACATGATACTTGATCAAACAAACTGGGAAGCGTTTTATTTCCACATATATATATATATATATAAGAAAGCCAAAAGTGAAGCACTGATATAGATTTTTCAGAACGAAATAATTGGCGTTTTATTGTTCTCACTCTGATCCGGCCCCCAGTTTATTCCAGTACTGTCATCTCTTCAAGAGCATCTCATGCAGTAATCCTGCGCATCACCAAAAGGAAATAATATTAGTTGATAGGATTCATCGCGAATATAAATAATATATACTTGTACATGCAACAAGAGTCGATATATTGTTTAGTTAGAGCCCATGGTCATCTTCGTCAAATGAACCATCTAGAAACACAAACGCGCATGCACATATATACACAGACAGAGGCAGAGAATTATGAGAGATTTACGTGGCGCAATTCACACTGGGGTCAATTGGCACAGGAACGTTCAAGTTGCAAAATTTTGGAAGCGACTTAGACCTGTCAGCATTAACATTCATCTTTTTCGCAGTGTCTTTGAAACACACGCACAGAGACCTTAGTGTGTCAGTGGTGGTAGCCTGTTTCATCACAGACGCTGCACCCTGGCAGCAGTCGGAGGTGGGGGGTGTAGTCGCATGGCCTGAGGCCACCAAGAATGACCGGCAGGGGGCCAAATCCTTTATAGCATCATTGCATGTTATGCCTTGGGAAGGGGGCGCAGTTGCAGTCACGACAATAATCATCAATCCAAAGGCCAATACAGCACAACCCATCACCTTCTCCATTCTCTCTGGGACTCGAGACTAGTACTGCTCAGCTACACTGTTGTAGTTGCTTTGGGGTATAGATCTGGTGCAAGTTCTATTTATAGAAGAAGCGTACTGCAACTGCATTTAACGACTATCATCAAAGCAGAGTTCACGAAATGTCGCAGAACCTAAGAAAGAAAGTAACTTGTCCTCTTAGGTACTTTAGGAATCTAGGATGAAGAATTAGAAGGATTCAATCGGACCCAAACACATTTTTACAGCCGCTACTAAGAGTATAGGAGTACCACACGATCGCCGAGCTAGGGAGCTGGGTTCCATCATACAAGCCAGGGCTAGGACTTTCAAGGTCGAAAGGGGCATTAATTCTTGCCTTTAGATTTTTCAATCAATTAAGGTTCGGGTGGTAAGTTAAGGTCTATGGGTGCATGAAAGTCGACTTCGTAACTTGTCCTGGTTGTTTTTTGGTGGTGCCATCCTGTTTGAAGAAGACTCTTTGCACACTTGGGTCGACGTTAGAGGCCTGAGGAGAAAATTTAAAGTGGAGGTTTTCGATTTTAACAAAAAAAAATAGAAAACTAAATATGTAGGCTTAACACAAGCTTTAATGAGTAACAGAATTAATCCAATCCAAGACAACACATATAAGACTTCAAAATTGCTTCAAAAAACAGAAGACTAAATATGAAGCTCATCTCTTCGTGTTTTTTCTCCCTGGACATATATAATTCTTAATTTTTTTCTACTTGAAGCTAAAGTCTGCCTAGTTAATTAGGGCTTAATTCGTTTATTTCTTCTGAGCTGAAGCAATCAATTCTAGCACCTTAATTTGTTAGGGCCTTGCTTGAGTTAGGGGCCTAATTAGGCAGCCTGCTAGGCTGCAGCCTGCTAGCTACCCTTGAACCGGCCTGGACACACCTACACAGGAGGGAAGGCCTTCTGGTAACCCAGGGCCGGGTAGGGCAGGTAAGGCACCAAAGTCGCTGTAATTATATGAAGGACGTTCTCGATCCGGTGTATGTAATGGCGTCTAAGGGTAAAGGGAATGTACTACTTACTGCCAAAGTCAGCAACAGAATTCAAATGCACACCTACCAATTCATCTAGGAAAAAAAAAAGCACACCAACGGCCAATTCGTTTGCTGCTAGCCTGATCCAATACTTTAGCTATATATATTCTTCGCGTCTATATATATTATATGGACATCTTCTTTAGCTAATGGTCTTGATTAATTGTGGGTGTAAAAGGAACCCTATCAATAATGGTGTGCCACGAGTTCCATCTGTGGCACCATTGAACTGGAGCTGATGAGGGTTTTTACTGACTAAGATCCTGTGCAATTTGGGTGATCGAATTGTAGAAAAAGAAGGAGATAGGGAAGTGGATCCCGCTCGGGAACCACACTGCTCGAACAGCAACCACACTCCCGAGCAGTGTGGGTCCCGGATGGGACTCACTCTCTTCTCTCCCTTTCTCTTTGAATTGCCCTTGCAATTCGGTCGCTCGAATTGAAAAGGAGTCGGATCCGGTTTTTACATTCCATTTTCAAGGTACTTTTTAATTTTCTTGTGCACTTTTAAAATTTAATTAAAATGGTTGCCATGACTGCCTTAATTGCATTGGGGCATATTTGAACTATACGTTTTCAGAATATTAATGGTATTGATCACTATTGGGGCATATTTGCATTAATCATGCTTATTTGTGTTGATCTGGATTTCAAAGGTGACTTTAGCTAGCTACGTACCAGTGGTCCAGTTCGGCTCTTTTTTAACTTTCGCGTTTAATATATATATATATGGTTTGTGCTAAAACAATAGAGCTTAATTAATAATTTGAGTTGCTAATTAATTATATTTTATTTAAAATAAAATGATCTTTAAAATCTGACAAGTATCCAACTTGAAATTAAGCATAACATCGTAGATTGAGATTCGACAACATTTTCAATAATTTCGCACTTCTGCATCACCAGCCTATCGATATAAATTTCATTAATTCTCCAACAACTCAAAAATGTAATATTGCATCTACAGCATGATCAGTATCGTTTATACTTACTTTTTCAAGATGGCCAAAATAACAAGTTCCGATAATATTTTCAATACATACGTACAAAAAAATTAGGATTATGTACAAAGTCATGTAAAGTGACGGTTGTGATCTAAAGATACAAATCTAATGTTTTAAAGTTAGCCATATTATTTAATGAGATGAGAAGACTAAATGATGTAGCTAAATCTTAATTTAGCTTATTAAATAACGTGTATCATTAGTCCTCGCTTCGCATATATAGCTTTGCTCATACCCCCAAGGGTTTGGTGTGGTGGTAAGGCTTCGGCTTGGGTTCTAACATGTCCCAAGTTCGAGCCCCAACATCCCCATTATCGCCCTTGACTTATCTGCTCCCTGGGTTGTGGGGTCGGTCCAGTGGGCCGGGATTTGTACTTCAGGATTGGGCCAAAAGGTCGTCATCAAAAAAAATATATATATAGCTTTGCTCATATTGTCTTTACACATCATCCGCGCATGAATGCAATCGTTCACATTCATATGCGGATTATGTGCAAAGTTCCCACTAGGAGTAGTCCTTGGGCCAGAACCCACCAAGACTGACTAATTGTGGTTGGGGATGGAAGGGATGTCATCTGATGGGCTTCCATTTGAGTTGAGGACCAAAATTATCATCCAAAGGCCCACATAGCTGCTTAGCAAAAGACTAAAGAGTGCTACAACAAAATTTATTTCCCTTTCTATAAATACCAAAAAGTAGAGGGGAATTATGTTGATTGCATTGCAAAGAAACTGGGAATCATTTTATTTATTTGTTGGGATAATCTCTTTCTGTAAATAGAAGAAAGCCAGAAGAGTCAGGCTAGGATAATTTTTCTAACACCAAATAATTGGCTACATTAATGTTCTTTCTTCCCCCTAGTTTTTCCCAATTTCCACCGGCATCACCGATCAAGAGCATCTCTTTAGATCCTGTATATTACCGAAGAAAAAAAATGCTAATTAGTGGATAGGATTCGTCAGGAGTGTAAATACTTTGCAAGCAGCAGGACTAAAGTTTGTCTAGGCACAAAGAGAGAAGAGAGATTACTTGGTGCAATCCACATTGGGATCAATTGGCACAGGAACCTTCATGTCGCAGAATTTGGGGATTGATCCAGCTCTGTCAGGATTAACACCCAACTTTTTTGCCGCATCTTTGAAGCACACACACAAAGCCCGAAGTGTTTCAGGGGTATTAGCCTCTTTCAGTACAGACTGTGCACCTTGGCAGCAGTCAGAGCTAGGGGGAGCAGTCACTGGGCCAGTCCCCACCAAGAATGACTGGCAAGGCAGCAAAGCCTTTACAGCATCAGCGCACGTTATGTCGTTTGGAAGGCTTGCAGTTGCATTCAGGATCAAAACCATTAACCCAAAGGCCAGAACAGCACAACCCATCATCTTCTCCATTCTCTTAATTTGGAGCACTAAAGATTGCTACTAATTAGCTTCACTCTTGAACTTGCTTGGGAGTGTCTGGTACGTAAAAGCTCTATTTATAGAGACTTTCTACAAGTAAATTTAATGACTATCATTAAAGTAGAGTTCCTGAAAAGGCCCAAAAAGAAGAAAGTAATAATTACAATTTGTGCACACTAATTAGTAATTAAGAGCATTAGCTTTAAAACCAGTGTTGATTTCCATCTATGAACATGTTAAACCATATTGGGCTCACAAACCAGAAGTGCATTTTTTGGAACTTTCTGTATTGCCAGCAGGTGCATTGAATTATATATTTTTTAATTGTTATTAGTTATTATAATACTATGTTAATGAAATAAATGCACCCTCGCAACTTTCGCTAAGATGCTAAATTGGAAGAGATGTACCTTAATTACTAGAAAGCAAGGTTATCTGTATCCTATCTGTCATACTAGAGAAACAGCAAATCACGAATGAAAGGTATTTAATGAATGCAAATATAGATATTAACTTTAAAAAATAGTATTTAATTAATAAGTAATGTGTGTTTAAATTTATCTGTTTTATATATATTCTCTCACTTGAACTTATGTATTTTAGGCAAACTACTCTTAATTAATTTATAACCTCGTCGAATATTTGATATTACCAAATTTAACAACTATATGCTATTAAGAATATATAGTCAAGTAAGAGAGTAAATGCCGAGGAGCTGGCTTTAACCCTTAAGAAAGAATCAGTAAAAGATGTATCCACGGTCCGTTTGTTTGCCTGTAAAATAAATTTCGTAATTTATTTTATTTATTTTTAAGTATATGACAAGCACTTGAAAATAATGTTAAAGTAAAAAATTTTCAAGTCAACTCTAAAATTTCTATTATTTTTCAAAAAAAAAAACTAAGCTCAAATTTTCCGTAAACCAATTTTTTTTGGGAATATTATAATACGTCCCAAAAATCAGTAAGTCTCCCTCGAGTTTCAAAATATTTTATTCCGCCTTATATGTTTCAAAAACAATCAATTCTTGTCTTGCCCTAAAATCACATGCAAAATGACTGAAATGCCCTTCCAAGAAAAAATTATTAAAATTATTAAAAAATAAAAGAATGATATATAAATAAAAGTAATATTTTTTAAATAAAAATTGAATTTGAATATTTCATATGATAGTTTTATATTTTTCTCTTTCCAGGCCACGGGGCAATTCTCTTTTAATTGGCTAACAAGAATTGAACTGCGAGGACCAATTTTATCGCAAAAAGTGTATCTCAGCGACCTTCACATTGAAATCAGTACCTTACGGACTACAATATTAAATTTTTGAGAAAAATTTCATGCTACAGCACAACCTACAATTGGCGTTGAAATAAAATCTAAAATTTGCATAAACATAATTTCGTTTGTTAGCTAACGATAATAGGGTGATGATCGATTTGTCTAAAAAGCTTACCTCAGAAACCTGACGGTTGAAAATCGATACCTAAGGGACTAAAATATCAAAAGCGTAAACTACGTAGACTTACGATAATTAAGTATTTTATGTAAATACGTAAATAATTAAGCATGTTAGACATAAAAAATATTTTCTTGAAAATATTTTAAAAGAATAACCAAACACTAAAAAGAAATTTAAAAAAAAAACATTTCAAAAAAAAGTTTTTTTTACGTAAAATAGTAGTTTTACAGGCAAACAAATGTACCCTTGGATAAAATGTCCGACTTCGAGAATCGGAAAGCAAGTAACTTATGTTGTGTCTAATCTTGGAATATAAACAAAACGTAAAGAAAAAAAAAAGGAAAAAAAGTGTCCAACAATATTCATGCTAGTTACTTTAGAAGGGCAAGCAATTGGTAAGATTTTACTTTTTTGAAGAAGAAAAAAAGAGTTCATTGATATTGTCATTGTCCTGGCTCACTTAAACATAGGTATACCTATATGGCAAGAAGCCTAATCCTACGTGACAGTTAAGCTAGCCAAGGTTTGAACCCAATACCTCGAACTCGCAAGTGATATTTTCTATAAGCTTTCTTACACTAGGCCAATAAGATTTACTTCTACCCAAACACATTTTCCCTCGTTAGCTCCTAAGAGTAGGCCCGCAAAAAGGGAAGGTATCCATATCCTACAAGCTAAGAATTTCAAAATCGAACGGGGCATTCTTTGACTTTTCATTTTCCAAATGTAGTCGCAAGTTTTTGTAATGGAACAAGCACTCAATCCTTCAACGAGGAAAGGATTTTCCTTGACGAATGGCATTGGAATAACAATTTTGATTTCCCTTATTTTATTTAGCCAAATCAGACGATGCAATTTGTTTTTCTTTGCCGTGCAAATTAGGAGGCCAGATTCCAAGGCAAGATTTGTGAGGGGATATAATATATTTCCACTAGTAGTTGCAGAATGGACTGATAGTAGATGGGAAAAGACGGTGCAGTCTTGTGAGACACTGAGAGAGGTGTTGTGGGGATTGTTTCCATTACTATGCTCTTCTCTTGCCGAGCTTGATACTACTAGACCTACATACATATTTATATATATTATTTAAAAAAAATGTTGGTGGTGTCATTATCCTAAACTTAGGTGAGAAAGTTTCAAGCGGACAAAAAAGAGAATATTGTTACAGAGTGGACGGCAAAATGATCCGGTGTTCATCCAATCCAGGGAGAAGATGACAAATTAATGCGGCCTGTTTGTTCCCATCAAAGGGTACGCTGGTTTTTATTGGCTAAGTATGGAAACATTGCAACCCTCGACTTTTGTTGAGTCCAGAAGCCGGATCCTTGGTATATTCATTGCTCAAACAAGTACTAAGATAACTCAAATCCTCTGTTCTTCATGTTATTCAATCACTTCTGTTCCAAAACTCGGAAACTACAAGATCAGCCGACCTGATTAATGGCTGTGAGTATGCTTTTGTATGAATATTGTTGGTCTTATGCATGTTCTTCTTATGTTAATTACCCGTTGATATCTGCAGAATTTGGATTTGACTGTTCCCTGTATTTGTTTCTGTTAACAAATCCTGAATTTTCATATCTCGTGCAACATTTTTTATGAACTTGCGTCCCTCTGGAGTCTAAATGCTGAATTATTTCCAAGTTACGAAAATCCTGAATTCGTGCGAGCCTTTTATACGATAGGTCATATGATGCACAAGAAAGCTAGCTCGTTTTGTAACAACTGGGTTTGGTGATAAGAAACTGTGATTATATTCACTTGTGTAATTACAGTGATAATGATTGATTCGAGGTAGTAAGCCTCCAATGTTTCTCTCGACAAGATGTTACTGATTTTTTTACCTACGAATGCAAGAGCCAAACAAATTTAACCATGGTGACCAGTCATGGACTGGATCTGATGACTATGAGGTGGGCTAGATTCCAGCCCATTACATGGATAGTAAACTAAACTGGCCATAAAATAGTGGCCTATTAACCCATCTAAAGGGTCCATTACAACCGTGGTACGACTTAGGCTGTGTTCACTAAGCCCTCCAAAATTTTGGATCTCTCCATTTTTTCACCAAATCTCATAATTTTTTTTACCGCCTCCCATAAATTTTTTTACCAACTTTTTCACTCTCTCTACTCACCTTTTAACCAACTTCTATACCTAAAATTTTAACCACCCTAAAATTTTGGCACTCAAACTCAACCTTATAGTCAACTGGAACTGAACTAAACTTCGCAAATCCACTTCTAGATTATTCTTGAGCAAGCTCTGCACTTTCGCTTTCTTTCTACAGCATTAGCCTCCTCCTTTGGTGTGTAACAATACCCATTTCCTTTAGAACACCTTGTCCGCTAGGGGTGGAAAATCGTCCTGCAGCCTCTTGTACCTCTCCCATGTAGCATCATCTACTGTTTTGGCCGTACTAGGGGACCAAGAGGGCATCATGAAGTTCAGGCTCCTCTCTAGGGGTGAATAACGGACTAGTCGGAAACGGAATTTAGTATTCTGACATCCGGTCCGCTAACTAGCGGATGACCAAAATGAATTCTGCTTTCACTTCTGACTCTTAACGAACCTAAGGAACCGGATAGTGGAATTCCGATAATATTTTGGGTCATATTCTTTGAGCTCATTTAAGCATTTTTTACAAAAAAGAAAGATGTTATTCATTCATCACAATTCACAAATACAAATATCTCTGATATATAAGAAAATTAAAATATACAAAGTGAAATTCATATGAACATTTATCAATTCATTACAAATATCTCAATTATATAAATGAACACAACAAGTATACAAATGAATTGCTACTATCTTCAACCGACCTTGGGTTCGCAATTATCGTACCTATGCCCTCTTTCTCGTTCCAATACCCAACACTCATGATTAAAGAAGTGGGTTGGCATTAGCTCACTATCTTGAGTGATCAAAGAGGTTTCTGCGCTATGACTCTATCATTAAGACAAGCTTACCACAGGCCCCATTTTCTTAGCTTCTCATGCAGCCTTCTAATAGAAATGGTTAGGTTGTTTACATACTGTTGAGGATAGTGCTCGCTTCTAATCTTTGGTTTCTAAACCATGCCCATCCACAATGAAATATCTCACGGAGAGAGGTTTTGTTCTATGAAATAAGAAGGTTGACTCCCGTTCGACCAAGACGCATTCTGCCCTTGAAACACTTTCAAACTTCAACTTAAAAGCAGAGCATTTCCCCCGGACTTAATTGGGGTTGTGATCGAATGAATTTCCTTTCTATGACACCATGGAAATGTGATCAAAGTCCCCAACATCTTTTTTGCTTGATCACATTGACTTAACTGGCGAGGGTGAGCACTCCGAAACTACGGGTAGCGAAGCAGAGCAACCTTGTCTAACCCTAGATTCTATTGCACTTGCACCACATCAACTCACCAAGACACAAAGTGATTAGAGTTGAATTTTAGAGTAAAATGTTGATCATCCTTTAAAGTTCAAACCAATACAATCATATCATATTATGATAATATTAATTTTGATGGTCATTTTATTTAGCCCATAATATTTAAAAATCAACAACTCATTGTTAATCTTTTTGAAAACCGAAAACAACATCCTAGCAATCTATTTTAAAAATCGAAAACAACAATAACATAAACATATCAAATATTGATGCATAATATAACACAGGTTCACAAATGACACAGGTTCACTATCTTTTTTCAGATAAATGCAATATAACGATTAACAATATAACAATTAACCATAATCACAGGTTCACAATGACAGGTTCACATTGACAGTTAGCTACAAATCATTAAAAATCTAATATTAATGCATAATGACTATGAATCTAATATTTATACATTGTCGAATGACTCACAATATAATATTGATGTATAACATAAACTTTAATGCAATATTGCAATATAACAATTAACAGGTTCACAATATACACTTAGCCGAATAGATCTGTGAAAATTTGAAATAGAGAGAGAGTTAGAGAGATGGAAGACAGACGGACAGAGACTATAGAGATACAGAAACATAGAGAGAGATGAAAAATACATAGAGAGAGAAGCATAATGACAACGTCAAAACGATGGAGGCTGGTTGACCGTTGCACTCGCCGGAGAAGATGGAGATCAACACTCACAGTCACCAAAAAGAGAGAGAGAGAGATTGTATGAGAAAGAAGAGAGAGAGAGTAATGACATACTTGACGAACAAAGACAGAGCTGAGAGAGTGAGGATTGAGGAGTGAGGATGGTCACAGAGTCGCGATGAGAGGGAGGAAGGAAATTAGGGCTTTTTTTCACCGTGGCATGTTTTGATCCACAGAATAATATTTTTTTAATAAAAACCAAATAAATGACATTGTTCTATTTAAAATAGAACGACATCATTTTAATATTTAGTAAAAAACAATCGGAACCCAATTTTCCGCTGAACTGACGAAAACTTCCCCTTCCAGTTCTTGTTTCGGGAAAGCTCCAAATCCACCTCCAGCGTTAGCCTGACTGGATTTACACCCCTAACCAAGGGGATGTTCGATTCGTAAAAAATGATAAAATTTTAAGATTTTGATAGAATTGTGAATATTTATGTAGATTGAAGTTTTATAGGTTTTTGTGTAAAAGTTGATGAAAATATTTAAAGATATTTAATTTTTATTGTAGTTTGTAAAAAAGTGTAGAGAGGTGATTTGATGTAATTGTTTAATAAAAAAATGTTGAAGTTAGATGAAAAAGTGTAAAGATAAAATATTTGTTATAATTTTTTTTTGAAAATGTATTGAAGTTTGCGTGAAAAGTTGTTAGAAATTATGTAAAAGATATTATCGTTTATGTAAATTTTTTTGAGATTTTAGATATTCATTATATAAATTTTGTTAAATCATACTGTATTTAAATAGTTTTGCAAACATCGTCTCACAAGTAAAATCAGACTACTTATTTTTTTTTTTAAAAATCAGACTACTTGCTGCATTCTCCTTCGGGTTAATCCGTACAGGAAGCTTCTCCACCCACAAACTTCGGGAATCAATTCGGCGCTACTATCTAGATTAGCACCAACTTTTTTTCTAACGTATTTAAAACACACTCAGATTTTTTTTTTCCCGCAGCAAATAAAACCATTAACACCCAGAGTCACAAGATAAAATGTCTGAAGGAATACAAGAAAGATCAATCGCTCCAAACACATTTTCCTTTAGCCACCATCTGTTAAAATAAAAATTTAGACTCGAGAAGAATTATTTAAACTAAGAGAGAAGAGAGGTAAGTAAGACACGAGATTTAAGTGGTTTGATCCATATATCTATATCTACTGTGAAAAGGTTCAATTGGACAGATGCATGTTCTCACTGATGTGTCTTTGAGAAATTACATAAAGACTTATTTATAAATCTTTGATTACAATAATTGCAATGTGAAACTCTAATAACTCTAATACCATCTAACAAGATTGTGAGCAGAAAGACCAGCTGGGGTGAGTAATTAATTTGTGCCGAACAAACACAACCAGAGATCACTGTGCGTGTTTCGACATATTGCCTCTGGGCGAGGAGTAGTCCTTGGGCCAGAACCCACCAAGCCTGACTTGTGGTTGGGGGTGGAAGGGATGTCATCCGATGCGTGGGTTCAGGACATAAATTATCTTCCCAAAGGCTCGCATAGCACAAGCCATCATTTTGTTCTTCATCCTCTTTGCGACTAAAAGAGTGCTACAACAAAATTTATTTTTTTGGGACGAAAAATTCCCCAAAAAATGCATGATAAAATCTCTTAACTCGGTGACTTATAACAGACCTGTGTTTCGAATATGTCACAATAGAATCTCACGGGTTTAATTTTAAATGTCAAAAGTTCTTAAGGAATTATGATCAACAATCAAAAAGAGGGAAAAGTAGTGCTCAAATTTCTTTGCTTACGTGAAGTTAAATTACCGAATTGTTCACCCAGAACAAAGATGATTCTAATCGATAATAACAACGACATTCAGATTTATTTCCCTTTCTATAAATACGAAAAAGTAGAGGGAATCATGTTGATAGCATTGCAAATAAACTGGGAATCATTTTATTTATTTTTTGGGATAATTTCTCTCTGTCAATACAAGAAAGCCAAAACAAACTCGGATAATTTTTCAACACCAAATAATTGGCTATATTAATGTTCTTTCTTCCCCCTAGTTTATCCCAATTTCCACCGGCATCTCCTCAAGAGCATCGCTTTAGATCCTGTACATCACCGAAGAAAAAAAAATGCTAATTAGTTGATAGGGTTAATTAGTCAGGAGTGTAAATACTTTACATGCTACAAGATTCAAGATTGTTTAGACACAGAAGGAGAGAAGAGCGATTACTTGGTGCAATCCACATTGGGATCAATTGGCACAGGAACCTTCATGTCACAAAATTTGGGGATTGATCCAGCTCTATCAGGATTAACACCCAACTTTTTTGCTGCATCTTTGAAGCACACACACAAAGCCCGAAGTGTTTCAGGGGTATTAGCCTCTTTCAGTACAGACTGTGCACCTTGGCAGCAGTCAGAGCTAGGAGGAGCAGTCACCGGGCCAGTCCCCACCAAGAATGACTGGCAGGGCAGCAAAGCCTTTACAGCATCAGCGCACGTTATGTCATTTGGAGAGATTGCAGTTGCATTCAGGACCAAAACCATTAACCCAAAGGCCAGAACAGCACAACCCATCATCTTCTCCATTCTCTTAATTTGGAGCACTAAAGATTGTTGCTAATTAGCTTCAGTCTTGAACTTGTTTTGGAGTGTCTGGGTGAGAGCTCTATTTATAGAGGCGTTCTACAAGTACATTTAATTACTATCATTAAAGTAGAGTTCATGAAAAGGCCCAAAAGGAAGAAAATGATAAGTACAATTTGTGTAAATTAATTAGTAATTAAGAGCATTGGCTTTAAAATCAGTGTATATGCTTTCCATCTATGACCATTGTAAACCATTGGGCTCACAAACCAGAAGTGCATTTTTTGGAACTTTTTGTATTGCCAAGACATTTCCAGTTGGTGCATTGAATTATATATTTTTTAATTGTTATTAGTTATTATAATACTATGTTAATGAAATAAATGCACCCTCGCAACTTTCACTAAGATGCTAAATTGGAAGAAATATTGTACCTTAATTACTAGAAAGCAAGGTTATCTGTATCCTATCTGTCATACTAGAGAAGCAGCAAACCATGAATGATATGTATTTAATGAATGCAAATATAGATATTAACTTTAAAAAATGTATTCAATAAGTAATGTGTGTTTAGAGTTATCTGTTTTATATTATCTCACTTAAACTTGTGTATTTTAGACAAACTATATATTCTAAATTAATTAACCTCATATTTGATATTATCAAACTTAACAACTATATGCCATTAAGAGTATATATCACGTAAGAGAGTAAATGCCAAGGAGGCTTAACCCTTAAGAAATAATCAGTAAAATATATATGCTGTGTCTAGAGTCTTAGGATATAAACAAAACCTGAAGAAGAAGAAAAAATGTGTCCAACAATATACATGCCTATTTTCTTTAGAAGGGGTAAGGAATGGGTAAGATTTACTTTTTCCAAAAAAGAAGAAAAAAAAGGTTAATTTATAATGTCATTATCCTGACCCACTTAATCCAGATATATTTATTTGTCATGGAGCTTGATTTTAAGTGACAGTGAGACCCGCCAAGGTTTGAACCTAAGGTGATATTTTCTATAGGCTTTCTGACGCTAAGCCACGACCTTGAGAACCAATAAGATTTACTTGTACCCAAACACATTTTCCCTCGTTAGCTCCTAAGAGTAGGGACACAAGAAGGGAAGGCATCCATTAAGAATTTTAAAATCGAAAGGGGCATTCTTTGCCTTTCCAGTCAAAAACTTTTGTAATCCTTCAACAAGGAAAGGATTTTCCTTGACTAATGGCATTGGAATAACAATTTTGATTTCCCTATTTTCTTTAGCCAAATCATACAATGCAATTTGTTTTCTTTCCCGTGCAAATTAGGAGGCCAGATTCCAAGGCAGGATTTGTGAGGGGATATTTCCACTAGTAGTTGGCAGAATGGACTGATAATGGATGGGAAAAGACGGTGCAGTCTTGAGACAATGAGAGAGGTGTTGAGTGGATTGTTTCCTTTACTATGCTGCTCTTTTTTTTTCCTAAGTAAACCAACAAACCAGACCTCTCAGCAATCATGGGTTGTCACTTGAGAGTATGCTTACAGGAATACAATTTAAAGGAATATAACCCACTACATCCGCAGAACACACCCATTGAACAATCTTATGAGCTAGAATATTAGCTCCCCTTTTAACATGACATAATTTCCAAAAAATCCTTTGGCTAGCAATATGATGAATATCAGCAACCACATTGTCAATTTGCCATAAAGCTCCATCAGATCGATTGTTAATGGCTTCAATGACAAACAGAGAGTCTCCTTCAAGCAATATACGGGAAGATGGGAGAAGAAATGCCTCCTGAGCTGCCATTAAAGCAGCCCAACCACATCTTCGCTTGCCGCGCTTGATACTACTAGACCTACATACATATTTATATATATATATATATATATTAATTTTATAAAAATAAAAAAATTTGATGGTTGTGTCATTATCCTAAACTTAGGCGAACACTCTACTAACTTACACATGGCATAGAATGATACAAAGTGCTCAAGAGAAAGTTTCAAGTGGACAAAAAAAGAGAATATTGTTGCAGAGAGGACGGCAAAATGATCCGGTGTTCATCCAATCCAGGGAGAAGATGACAAATTAATGCGGCCTGTTTGTTCACATCGAAGGGTACGCTGGTTTTTATTGGCTATGGAAACATTGTAACCCTCGACTTTTGTTGAGTCCAGAAGCCGGATACTTCGTATATCCATATATTGCTCAAAACAAGTGCTAAATGATCCTCATTGAACTCAAATCCTCTGTTCTTCATGTTCTTAAAGCACTTCTGTTTCAAAACTCCGAAACTACAAGATTAGCGGACCTGATTAATGGCTGTGAGTATGCTTTTGTATGAATATTGTTGGTCTTATGCATGTTCTTCTTTTGTTTAGCCGTTGATATCAGCAGAATTTGGATTTGATTGTTCGCTATATTTGTTTCTGTTAATAAATCCTGATTTTTCATATGATGCACAACAAATCTTGTTTAAACCATCCTTAAAAAATGACTTGGCTGCAGCAACTGTCGTATGTCCCAGAATTTGGCAACTGGGACAACGATAATACACCTTACACCCCCTACTTTGAAAATGTACGAAAAGAGAGAGCTGCAGGAGTCAAGATGAAAACAGATGGCCCAAAGGAGAACCCAGAGGCCTTGATGCGCAGGAGAGAGACCTTGCAAATAAAAGCTGGTCGCCGTGAAGTTCAGGCTCCTCCCTACGTCAACTCCAGCAAGTCGACTTCCTCTGTCCAAAAACACCACATTGAGGGACATAGAGGGCATCATGCTCGCGGCAGGAAAACTTCAGATCAACAGAAAAATGGAAGCCAATACAGAAGCATCACATCAGAATCTGGAAGCAATGGAGTAACCTCTGATTATTCAGTGATCATGCAGTCTACTCAAGAACGTCTGAGGTCTGACAAAAAGAAGATCAGTTCGGATGAGGGAATTAATAGCTTCTCCTCGTCAGTAGTCGGGCTTGCTGAAAAGAGCATCGGAGGTTATACCTCCGTTGGTAGTACTGTAAGTATTCTGTTCCAAGATATTATATTATTACAGGAATTAAATTAGTATAGAGAGCTGAATTGCAAAAACTTTGGTCCTACATTATGGAAGGTACAGACTAAAAGTAACTAAAGTTGCCATTTCTAGTTCTCACGTAATTTTTGCATGATAAGACATAGTCTGCCACTGCATGACCAGTAACGAATGCAACCTAAACCATTTTACTGATTTCTGAGCGGAGGTTGATTTTGTGAATTTTGCTGGTTGGGAGAACATGCAGCATCATAGAGCTCCAGAGATTCCCAAGTTTGGGGCATGGGATGAAACAGACCCTAGATCAGGAGAAGAATATACTGTGATATTCAACCAAATAAAAGTGGAAAAACAGATTGCATCATCCCAGTGCCCAAAAGCGCCACCGCAACCAGCAGGCAGCTACGATTCGAATTCTCACAGACATGGAGGATCTTCCTATAGATCAAAGGTATATTTGTACAAGTGATCGAGGTTTTGTTCTTATAATCCCCCCATTTGATCATGTCTCCTAGCATTTGGTTTACTGTATCCTTATGATATACTATATATGCAGATATGTTGCTGTCTGTTTTCACGTGGAAGCTGAGCAAGTGACAGCTTACGTGGCTTTGCTTTTGCTCCCCCAAAATAACTCAACCGCTGCATGCCTGCAGGCTGCAGTGTTATTGGCCGCTTAAATTTGCTATTTTTCTCCAAACTACCATACTTATTATTTTTCTATTGGAAAGTTTTTATATTTGTGGTTGTTTCTTGGTATTTCCTCTGAACATGAACGAACCTTGGGCAGTTAATTCTCAAGGTGCACGGTGCTCCTATCCCTTCAAGGAGCTTAATTATATATAAGATGCAGAACCTTTTGTCGATCCTCTTGTTTTTCATTTGGGCTGCATGGCAAAATCTGTCTCTTTCTTGCATAGTTGACAGTAACATTTCGCAGACCCAAAAAAATAAAAATAAAAAAGTTATTGTCACATCATCGTTTGCCAAGTGCTTCTAGCTAGAGTCCCAAATTTTGTTTTTCTCTACCAGCGATTTCGATTTAGAGTCTGTTCGGTTAGGAAATATTTTGAAAATATTTTGTGTTTTGAAAATTTTTAGGTGATGTTAATTTTATTGACATGCGTTTAGTAGTTATTTTTAAATGATATTAAAAACATGTTCGGTTTGTGTATTCTCAAGATTCAAAAAATTCTGATAATTCAAAATTGCCGAACAAGCCCTTAGATTCAAGGAATCATATCCCGAAGATGACAAAGACAAATTGTCGTTTTAAAGAGTTGGTGAACTGCACTCTTCCTACTCTAAAGAGTCATTAACCCGAAAACTCCTTGCTATTTTAAGTAATTTTTTTATACACATTTTCCACTAGTACTCAGAAAAGTAGCAGATTGTAAAAAAATAAATTAAAAGAAATTAACTGTTAACTAATGGATTAGATATCTTATTAAGCATGCTCTTATGACTACGCCAAGTTGAGTTTCCTTTATGGAAATTCAAGAAGCAAAAAAATAAATGAAAATTGAAATTTCGTATCCCTTTCGTCCATCGAACGTTGACGTTTGAGAGACTGATATGTTCATCAGCAATTATGCAGGGAGGACATGATCACATTCCTCATGCATCCTGTTATTTGTATTATTTGTTCGAGACTTTGGCTCTTTGCCCAATATTGGGTCGACCGATAAAATGGTGCTAATCTAATAGGACCCCGAGGCAAATTCAAAAATTCAAATCCTTTCAATTTGAAGTATAACGGTAAATCTGCATAGCTCTATTTTTTTTTTGGGACCAAATAATTAGCGCATTTCATAAAGTAGTCAATTTCAATGCCTCAACCCATACAAACCAGTCTGATTTGACACCGTCGCAATTAGTTCACCATATCGTATCGAGCCCACAACGTCCTTGAAAACGACGCCGCATTGATTCGCAATTGAATTCGCTCAAGCGCCAAAACTGTTAGTAGGAAAGGGGATAAAACCAGATTCTCTCCCTTCACTCTTTAACTCCCTTTTTCAAAACTGCTGCAGTCTCTCCAGCAAGTTTTCGAAAAATGGAGATAGGGTCTGGTCCGCTTCGTTCGTGCTCCAAAGAGTACCAGAAGATCTACCAGGAATGGTTCAACCTTGCCGATTCAGGTACGTTTCTTCGCGCTCGTTCTTAATCATTAACCGCATTGATTCAATCGAGTTACGGACATTTTTGCTTGTATCTTTTCCGCTAGATCGAGATGGCCGTATTACTGGAAATGACGCCACTAAGTTCTTTGCCATGTCGAAGCTCTCTCGACCGGAACTCAAGCAGGTCTCCAGTTTTGTGCTGTGTTTTGTTTTCCATTTCTTGTAGCAGTTTATCTGTCTTTACTTTTATGGATTGATTTGAGGCATGTTTATGGATGTGTACCATGGAAATTCATAGTACCATTTATCATTGTGCATTGAAAATACTCGTCGACACGCAATTACAGAAAGTGACAGTTTTCACGGACGCTTTCTGTAACGGAGTTTAGATTCTGTAGGGCGTGTGTAAGCGATGATCGCGTTGCTTTATGACACATGTTCCCTTGTTGATGTTCGAGCGATGATGGCTTGTTCCATTTTAATACATCTATTCTGGTGTTTTGAATAATTCCAGCCATGTTTATGTGGTTTGTCTTGAATTTACGATTTTGTACGCAATGAATTTCCAATTAAATCCGATTGGAAGTGATTGTTCAGAACTCACAGTTAGTCCTTATTTGTCTTCTAAGGTTTGGGCGATGGCAGATTCTAAACGACAAGGATTTTTAGGTTTGACGGAATTCATCACTGCCATGCAGGTTGTATATTGAACTCACCGCTTTGTGAATTTATGTAATGAACCCTACTATTATCTAACTATTGTAATGTACAGCTAGTTTCCCTGGCACAAGCAGGACATGAATTGACCCCGGATATCATCAAACATGCAGGCAAGTAGAACTCTACGTTTTATGTTAGCTTTGCTTTTTCTCGTATGTGTAGGAGTGAGAACAATGGTAGAGAGTACTTGAAATGGAGTTGTTTCTTATCAGTGCAAAAAAACCATAGTTAGTGGGGTTACTTCTCGCATTTATGATAGTTAGTGTGGAATTTTTGTTATTCAGAGTTAAAAGTCATGCAGCATAAACATATACCTTAACTTGGAAGCGGATAAGCAAGGTTAAAATTAGACTATAGATTTGCAACTCAAAATATTGTTAAACCTTCTATCTAGCATTAGATGGGAGAAATGGCTGTCCCTATAACTCTAAAAACATTACTTACATATAACCCTAGAAATCAATTTTTGACATCACAACCCTACATAGACTAAAAGTTTGGATAAGTTAAACAAAGATGTAAGGAATTTGTGGAACATCACTCTTTAGTATCATGATGTATTTGTGTGAGTAGAGGCCAAGAACTATAAAATCAGGTTATCTGTAGCTTAGAATATGCATGCCGTATGGCATTCATGTATTGCTATATTGGCACCACTTGATTCTCTAAAGTTGATTTGTTCCTAATGAGCTCTTTTTAAACATCCGTTTAAATGTTACACTTCAAATGCTATATGAAGGATGTTTTATCTTGAAATCTAATCGTTCAAGCTAGGTTGATGCAATTTCTTTCTATAATGCAGCTGACAGTGAGGATATTAAACCTCCATCGATGGAAGGGGTGGATGGTTTAGTTGCTGTAAGCAATATTCTGTTTCTTCCTAAATACTGTAGAGTTGAGACTATTAATTCCATTGATCTTTTTTCTTGTTTCTGTTTCCTCAGAAAACCAAGGCGTTGACAATAAATAGCCACCCTGAACTAAACGGTTCGTTGAATTTCCAAATCTACCAATGTTATGAGTGACAATGTTTAATTGGACTTTTATTATGTAACTTTATTGGTTTGATGTAGGAAGTGTGCAGCCTCAACCACCACCATCAACTCAATGGTTTGGTTCAAAATCAGCAAAGAAAGTAGGATCTTCCTTCCATATACCACTGAGAGTTCCTTTCTCTAATCTTGGTTGACATGCTTCATGCTCTTTTGTGAATCTTTTACCAGTTGTCATCTTTGTTTTATCAAAAGACAGATTATAGGTACATTCTGCATGTATACATTTGGTACAAATCCGCCATTAAAAAGTATTCAGCTCAATTTTTCGATCAATGACTTTTTTATTGAACTAGTTCACTTTTCCTAGAGTTCTCCACTTGCCTCTTCATTTGATGAAGAGGCCTCTGAGGCTTACTTTTAACTCTCTGTCTCTCTCTCTTTCTGTCTGTCTATATTCATGAAGATTGGTCCTGTGAGCAGTTGAAAGACTTTTTGTGGTAAAAATTGGAATTTCCCATTTAAGTGATGCACAAAATACTTTGGTTGACCAATTCAAAGTTAGTGACAACTTGACAGTGGACAAGCTTTTTTTCATTTGTTAGGGGTGTCTCATTCTGTACAAGTTGTTCACCATGAATTTGATTTATTTCTGTTCTCTATGATGGGGTTTTGTTTTTAGCCTATGCTCAGTCAAAGTTAGAAATTGTTAAAAGATTTGCAAAGCTATTTTGTGTCTTGCTTGTCATGCATGGACAAGATCTGAACAGACGATGATTGGACAGATTCTAAATGAACTTTTAATATTTTAGGACTTGTGAGGATGGTTGCTTTCCCATGAAAATGTGATTAGTACTACCTCATTACCCTATAGTATTGATGTGTTTACCAAGTAGTGGCTACTCCATTTGTTGTTGTCTTTAGGCCAAATTATTGGTAGGAAGTCAATGATCCATACTTCTGATGGTTGAGATTCTTTTCTTCAATTTTTTTTTCCTCTGCTGCTTGACTCTCTTTTCTCTCAGGCAATATATTCTTGAATGTACATGGTAGACATGTTTTAGGGGATTTTTCATTTTTGGTTGTTACCTGATGTGTTTGCTACTATTCCTCTTTTGCTCAGCTTTCTCCCAGTGCAGTCACTTCAATTGTTGACGGCTTGAAGAGGTTGTACATTGAAAAGCTAAAGCCATTGGAAGTTACCTACCGTTTTAATGACTTTGGGTCTCCACTGATGGTGAGTGGACTCCACTCTTTCTATTTTATTGAGCATCTTAATTAAATCTCTCCATAACAGAGGTTGTGGTTTGGGAAATGGAGATATTCTGCTCTTTCAAGCTTGCTGTTGACTCTGGGTTTCAAAGCTTACGTAACTTTGTGGGTTGATTTTTATTTGTACTTTTGCAGACTAACAGTGATTTTGATGCTAAACCCATGGTCATGCTTTTGGGTCAGTATTCGACAGGGAAAACCACATTTATAAAACATTTGCTAAGATGCAACTACCCAGGTTAGTTAAGTTGATTAATTGCTGTTTGGTGCTTCTATCAAGATTGGATTGCATGATAATCTCCTGATTTATTGTACCCTTCTCTTTGAATAGGAGCTCACATTGGACCAGAGCCTACCACCGACAGATTTGTTGTTGTTATGGTATGACAAGTGATTTTCATTTTCCCACGCTATTTGTGAAAGCTACTTAAGTTTATATAGGCGACAGAAATGTTTGGAATGCTTTGTGTATGAAAGAAACTGACACTAGTTTCATGTCTGTTTTTGGTGCAGTCTAATTTCTACAGCTACTATTAATGTATATATTTGGGATGTCAGTTCAATCAGTTCTCATTTCATCAAATATCTTAATCTGTTTTGGGATTTACAACTTTTCCAAGTCCTGGACCTAGAGTTCTTCTCTTTCTGTCTTTCCCTTTGTTTTGTTCTGTTAAACAGTGAATTCAGGTCTAATCATTGTAAGTAACACGGATTCTCCAGACATTATTTTTCCTTGCATCTAGGAATTGTGATTCAAATCCCCTCCCCCTGAAATTTTTTCACAGCAGATTGTTTCTAATCAATGAGTTCCGCATTGTGTCTAGATTTTCAAATTAGTCGGTAGTTTTAAAACACTACTGTGCAACTGTGTTTTGCACCCATTGAAAGTAATAAAAGCTGTTACTCGTCAGATTAGGGTGATATATATCATATATGAAGTCTTGCTGTACAAATGTCATTTGATTTGAAATCATTATAATCATTTCAGTTTTATTTCTGTGATGCAAGTTTAGTTCTCTGTCATATGTTGATGTTAGTAGCCAATATCTCATTATGATCATGACTTCAGTCTGGACCTGATGAGAGAAGTATTCCTGGGAACACTATGGCTGTTAATGCGGAGATGCCATATAGTGGGTTGACGACGTTTGGTGGAGCTTTCTTATCAAAATTTGAGTGTTCTCAAATGCCTCATCCAGTGAGTTATAAACTTGCAACCAACTCTATATAACCTTTTTCTAAGTAATAGTTGTCCATATTCACTTGGCTTCAAAAAACCAGGCTAATCTTTTTCCCTTGTGCTTATAGCTATTAGATCAAATTACATTTGTGGACACTCCTGGAGTTCTATCTGGAGAAAAGCAACGAACTCAAAGGAGTTACGATTTCACTGGTGTTATATCATGGTTTGCAGCAAAATGTGATCTCATTCTTCTTCTGTTTGACCCCCATAAGCTGGATATCAGTGATGAGTTCAAGCGTGTCATTGCATCTCTACGTGGTCACGATGACAAGATACGTGTAGTCCTTAATAAAGCAGACCAAGTTGACACCCAACAGGTAAGATTTGTAGCTACTAGCCTTTTGTTTTCTCCTTTCAGCGTGCATAACTTTTCTTTTATTGATGGCATCATTTGATAAATAAAACATTACCTAACCCTATATTTTGATATATTTGATTAGCTGATGAGAGTTTATGGAGCGTTGATGTGGTCACTTGGGAAAGTTCTGAATACTCCAGAGGTTGTGCGTGTTTATATTGGGTAGGTTATTTATTTAATCTATGTGAGTCATTGGATAATTACGTTTTTGAACAAAGAGACCACTCATTCTCTCCAGAGTTCAGAATGTGATTTTCATAGCCATGCAACTTAAGCGTTCCCTGTTGAAAATGAGATGTAAATATTTGTGTCATGTTGACGCTATTAAACGTTCTAGGCATGATGTGTTTTAGCAACCAACGGACTTCTCTCCCTTCTGTTCTTCGGTCCATGGTAATTGAGCGGAAAACATTTCCTTTCATGATCGAACACATAATTGCAGAAAAATTTGCCCTAAAAGGGGATCATTGTTTCCATAATTAATTTGGCTTGTTTGATTAATTCTAATTTATTTTTACTAGCTTTTGTTTGTCTTGATCCTAGTAAAGCAACTAATTTGCTGTGTCACAGTTTGACCTTTCACTTCAGATCATGTCTTTTATGCTGACTTAATATCTTTTTTTTCCTTTGCAGCTCATTTAATGACAAGCCTGTTGATGAGGCAGTTGTGGGTCCTATAGGCCGGGATCTTTTTCTGAAAGAACAGGACGATCTGCTATCAGATTTGATTGATATTCCAAAGAAGGCTTGCGATCGCCGAGTATGCTTAGCATATCCCTTTTTGCTTTAATCAATTTGACGTCCATATGTATATGCTTGTGTTTATATGTTCCTATATTTTCAGAATTACATGCTCTTAGTTAACTAGTGTAATTGTGGATATTACAGATCAATGAATTTGTAAAACGAGCTAGAGCTGCGAAGATTCATGCCTACATAATTAGCCATCTTAAGAAGGAGATGCCTTCCATGATGGGCAAAGCTAAGACTCAACTACGACTTATTGATAACCTGGAAGACGAATTCGGAAAGGTCTCTCTCTATCTCTCTGTCTCTCTGTCTCTCTCATGCAGTCATGCAAACTTATGATTGTGGTTAAACAGGTTCAGAGGGAGTTCCATCTTCCACCGGGTGACTTCCCCAATGTCGAGCACTTTAAGGAGGTCTTGAATGGTTACAACATCGACAAATTTGAGAAATTGAAGCCCAAAATGATTCAAGCTGTAGATGATATGCTTGGATATGAAATTCCAGTGCTCCTGAAGAATTTCAGAAATCCTTACGAATAAATATATCGCTACTTAAGATAGGGAGGCGAAATAGTATTTACTTGTTACATGTTATCTAGAAAGTTAGTGGCGGATCAAATGTTCTATTTTCCTTCTTTTTTCCGTGTGTATTGTGTCTTAATGCTTTTGAGACGTGCATGCTTAGATGCATCTTCGGTTTTTGGTTTACATGGGCAGTTCTCTTCTAGAATGGTCAGTATTGGAAAGTGACCAGCCATGGGGTTGAAGTTGGAACAGGCTTATAGGGGCAGGCCTCTGCTCGAAATCATAACCTGAACGTATTCATCGTCTAAGTTCAGTATCATCTTCCGTTTACGTACCACGATTTGTAATTTCCTAAACAAATCGTCAGCATTGGCTTGGGGGATGGAGATAGGTTGTATCCAGATATGAGAGAGAGCTACAGCCGTAGTGCTTTTTACTGCTTTCTTTCAGTAAATGAATAAAGACAAAGATCAGAAGAATCTTTGGAAATTATTATCAGTAAATGAATATAGCAATAACCCTGTCACGCTCGATTATATATACCAAATGTCATAAAAAAAAACTAATACACGTAAGTGGAAAAAATTGATAGCCAGCAGGGCTGTAATTTAGTTGGTACCACCTATTATTCATCTTTCTTAAGTTTAAGAGTTTGAGAATAGACAAATTGAAATCGATTGCTAAAGTAAAGCCTAATTTTAAGCTTGATAGACAGGCTGAATTTTTTTGATGGTTAAGCCGGTCAGAAAACAAAAAAAGGAAAAAAATTGATGAACTCGATTTAGACATGCGACCCTACTGTAGTATGATTGAGCCCTTTTTTGTCTCATATGGATAATTTATGATTCAATCAGAATCAATTTCTTCTTATAGATCCAAAGTAAATCCCTACTGTCCAGTTTGTTTTTTTCTAAGCCGGGATTCGGGAAATGCCTACCTTCTCATAACTTGCAAATATAGCAGGTTCCAAGCGAGGACAGCGGCTTCTATTTCGTCACCAACTGCAGCAAACAAGACAGCGGAGAAAAGATAAACCTCGCGGGTCTCTCCTGCACTGAATATCTTGGGTCCTCTTCCAACAATCCAAATTTATCATCACCACGCCAGTAATATCGGGTGGGAGTTGCCCGAATTGAGTTGTATAAAATACTTGCACGGTATCAAAGCTTGGGCCGACTGCGTTGTCCCTCTTGCTGACGAGGTTGCTCTCATTTCTGCTTTCTGAGCTAAAGGCTGATTGAACTCGGTCCCCAATTTTCACTAATTAGATTGATCAGATGGACAAGACAATTCCCAAGAGATTTGAAGGGAAGGTGGCGATCGTGACGGCTTCGACACAGGGCATCGGCTTCGGCATAGCTGAGCGGCTCGGGTTGGAAGGTGCCTCTGTCGTGGTCTCCTCTCGCAGACAGGTTCGTGGGTGCGTCGAATTTCTGGTTGATGGTTTCGTGTTTTCGTATAATTTACGCTTTACTCCATCCGGGATTTCTCAATTCCAGTCAAATTTGGTTTCTTTTTTTACCTTTTGTTTGATTGCGTTGTGCGGCTCACATACTGCACTTGTTTTTTATTCCATATAGTCAAAGTGCTTAGCTTAGCTATTGAGTATTTTTTCAAAAATTGGGTGATCGATAAACATAGGTATCACAGTTTGATAAATTTTGAATGATGTGTTAACGGATGCGGTGAAATCAATGCAGTCTGGATATGTTCCAAGTTTTTGGTAATTGTCATCTTTGAGGTACTCATAGGAGGTTTTCTGTATGTAGACAAGGCTCCTGTTGTTTTCGTATAGCAATATAATGTTTGTGCACGGTGAAATTGTTGCAGAAAAATGTAGACGAGGCAGTTGAAAAACTCAGAGCTCGAGGAATCGAAGTGTTGGGTGTTGTTTGTCATGTGTCAAATGCCCAACAAAGGAAGAACCTCATAGACAAGACTGTTCAGGTGAGAAATGGAAAAAGAATACTGATCTTTGTACCAATCACTACCAAAAGGTATTTAACTATCAGAATCTTGGAAAGTGTTCGTTTAGATTCGGTACAGAGATAAAAAGGCTTAAGTTGATGTTTTGCTTATAGTATTGGCTTTGGAAAGTTGAAAAGTTCAACTGTTGGGCTTGATTAGTTTTCTGAATCGCTTTTGTTTAACAATTAGCGGGTAATGGGTAGGCGAAACTCATCTTAATGCATAGTAATTAACCATCCTTTCTAGAGAGGGAACAAAAAATAATCATCCCCTTTCAGGCAGTACTTTAATCTAATCTACTGTCGATGGGGTTGATTGCTTTTCCAAATTAACAGCTCTTCCCTTATTAATCGTGGCATTCACCCTCGTTTAAAGAATATTTTATATTTTAGTTTTGGCTTTCTTGTTTCTTATGTCTGTATTGCCGGTTATACGCTTACTTACCTTTGGAGGTCCTGGATTCGTGTTTTATGTAAGAATATCTGTCTTTACTGGTGCAGAAATATGGAAAAATAGATGTGGTCGTATCCAATGCTGCTGCTAATCCATCTGTTGATGCCATTTTGGACATGCAAGAATCTGTCCTGGACAAGCTGTGGGAGATAAATGTCAAATCCTCCGTACTTATCTTACAGGTAATTTCTTGTAGGGAAGGTTCTTCCTTTTAAGATATAAGAATATCAGAATGCCATTGTGGGGCGAGGATGGCGCATCTGTACTGGATTCCTATGATATAGTTAGCATCATAAGGTTTACCTATGTTTTGTTCTTATGGATCCTCTGTCAGTAATCCACAGTCCTTACTGACCTTGCCAACTTTACTCATAGACTGTAGTCACAGTTGGTTGATAGATATGTGTTGCCATTTGAAACTCACTTCGTCAATATATGCAGGATGCAGCTCCTTACATGCACAAGGGCTCTTCAGTGATTATCATTTCTTCTATCACCGCCTACCAGCCCCCAGCTGCTATGGCTATGTATGGGGTGACTAAAACAGCACTTCTTGGTCTGACCAAGGTGGGACTTGTTTCTCAATTCATGTTATGTTCAATGTTTACCCAGGAACTTCACTCGCTATTCATGAATATGTGCTTTTGTTCTTCTCATTATCTCTTTATCTTCATTTAGGCTCTTGCAGTCGAGATGGGCCCAAATACTCGTGTAAATTGCATTGCTCCTGGTTTTGTACCAACACACTTTGCTGCATCCCTTATAGAAAATGATATTGCTGTAAGTATATATCCATTCAAAGTTTGCATGTCTCCACCTTGTGCACTTCCAAAGATCTTTTGCATTGACCCCTGCAATAATATGGGTTTGATCTATTGCAGAGGAGGGCGATGGAGGAGAAGACTTTACTTAACAGGCTTGGTTCCACTCAAGACATGGCTGCTGCTGCTGCATTTTTGGCTTCTGATGATGCTTCTTATATAACAGGAGAAACTCTGGTGGTGGCAGGAGGGACGCCTTCTAGACTCTAGTTCCCTTCTGGACTCTACTTGCACCATAATAACCCATTGATTTGATTAGTAATTTTCAATGGGGTAATTGACGGCAATAAGTATAAATTATGTATTAATCTTTGAATTAGCTCATCTCTTGCAGAGGACTTGATCTAAATTTACGTCCTCGTGATTTTCCTTTCTCACATTCCAATTCACATGCATTCTTAAGCTTTCATCCATTGAAGTTTGGACCACTGAATTCTTCAGATAAGCATAAGTTTCTTCTGATTTATGAATGCCAATGGCTTGGAAACCTGAAACATATGTATGCAAGAGAGATGCAGTTCATTTATAATCTCTTATCTAAAGTGCCTGTCTCGTACACTTCAGCGTGAAGAATCTTTACATGTAAGGTTCAAACGGGAGGATGGAATACGATATCATGCTCTGTTAACGTTTAAATCCGTAGGAATTAGCTCAGGAGGAGAAAAGGGACGCGGGGAAGGTGATAAATCAGAATAAGGAGCTTTATTGCACATGCAGTGAAGAGAAGAATATGGACAAAAACTGGATCTACATAAACAATCCACACTAACAAATGAAAAACAGATTTGAAATCCAATTGTAAAATAATCGTACTGATCAATCCTATTTTCCGTGGTAGAACTGGGAGTAGCAAACATTTTGAACCACTTAGGGCCACTCAACGACTTATGTACATATCAAACCAGCAAAATCAAAGTACTGCATCTTCTGGCAATACATGTTCTAGCTTCTTGATAGGCAATATTCTTTTCTCCCATTATCTCCATTAGAATCTTACGGCAACATAACCTCGACCCCCGAGGTAGAGATCATTGACTATTATGTGATCTTCACCTTCTTGCTCCGCTTTCTTCTGTGGCAATTTAAATACACTTAACATTTGCACAGGAAAGAACAGAGTGATCAGGCGGCGAGGCATATGTCCATCATTACTGCCCTTCCAAGATTCAGTCGTGACATCATCAAAGAAGAAAGCTGAAATGCAAAACTCTTTATACAGGAACCACATCTTGATTATCATCTCCCGTCAGAATTAGACCTTCAATATAGGTGGGAAGGAGGCACTGGGTCCACTGACAGCCTGTTGAGACAGGCTCTGCTGGTGGAACAATCATAACCACATTTTCATGGCGTCGGACAATCCCCATCACACTTATAGTGTTCCCTTCTTTAATATACCTGTCATGCAGCGAAATTTAGACAATGAAGTCTGAAAATGCAAAAAATCTAGTCATCATATTCTAATCTTAGATTATATTATATGTATCACTGTATGTGCACCTGCAAATACGACACTAAGAAACATAGCACTTATAATTGACTCAAATAGAACAACTAGATCCATACCCTTCTTTGAGGCGCATCAAACGGTCATCGCTAGAAAGGCTGCGGTCAGCTAGCCACCGTAAAAAGGTTGGTGATAAGTCTCTGTTTTCCTTTGTTACGTCAACTGCCGTACTTGGTTCGACAAAAGGCACTACCTTAGCCCCATACCCTGCTTTTACTAAAGCCCTCAACCCAGATTGTAAGTCTGATATGTAAAAATCAGCCGCATATTTCTGTTCATTAGAAGAAACCACATTAAATTTTAAACTTTAAGCCTCGAACTAGTCGATGGAGCACATCAATAGAACTAGTTAGTGACTGACCTCTGAATATCTGGATCCCCACGAGAAACATTGGTGTTTAGGATTTGCAGATTTCCCATTCCCTCCTTTATATTCATACAATTCTGTGGAAACATATACACACCTAGGCACCCTCTGATATGATGACTCCAAAGGAATACTGCCACACGTTACAACCTGCATGAAGACAAAAAGTACACATCACTTCTCATGGATATAACAAGAAAAAACCGAACTGAACACGGAGAACTAATCATTTGTAGTTTTGAATTTGGCTTTTTCTTTCTCTCTTTTAGAAAGACATAGAATCTAGCTGAATAATCAGTCAGAAAATTTGCGCAGGTATATCATTAACAAATGTATAATAGCTGAAATTCCAAAAATCTGAAAAAAAAAAAACAATTCCAGAATCAGTTCAAATATAATGATGTAGCAGATGAAGTTAGAGATATATCACACCATTACGCACTGAAATACCAACCCCGTTACCAAAACATATTCCTAATATCAGGCAACGGAATACCTGGGAATCCTGAGAAAGTGGATATCGTCGAAATCAGCTACTGGAGATACAGCTTCCCAGTAAATCCTACAGTTCAGAAACTCCATTGGACCCCTCCCCCCCCAGCACACTTTTTGGTTCCATTTACTTCTTTTCATGCTCCAGGAATGATCCTCCAAACTAGGACTCCTAACTGGGTATTTCATACAACTTATTGTAATTCTTCCTCATGAACTTGAAACTTTAACTTCGTATTATAATCATTGCTAGTAGCAACCAACCTAGCTGCTTATTACTGGCTTAAAACCAGATTTACAGGTAGAGCTGAGATATTAATGTCTTTGATGCATTATTTCCTCCAATCTGTAATATGTGGGGTAACCAAATATTCAACATGAATATAATAGAGATTATCCTGAGTAAAAGCCAAGAGTTGACCATGGTATATGACTTGGGAAGTAAGGGAAAGAAAACGCATAGTTTAAGGGTAGACCAGAGTGTGCAAGGAAGCTTGATATTCAACAAGTCTTCCATCTCACCCAACATAATTCAATAACTGAATTAGCTGGTCAACATTAAAAACAAAAGGAACCAAATTTCAAATGCATCTGCCTTATGAGTTGTTGGCAAAGAGCAAATGGAAAGGTTCATCTTGTAATCACTCTTGGGAGCCTTTCTAAGAAATGGAGGGTAAAGTGGTCCTTAAAGACATCCAACTATTCCACCTGCACTGTAACCGTAACCCAACCTAAGCGGAGTTCACAGTCACCTTGCAAAATTCTCTATCCTTGAACCCCCGAAGAAGCAAACTATGGGCCCTTGCAAATTCTAACTAGCACATGCAACCCGTAAAGTATCCTTGATAGCTTTGCTTGGCGAATTCTATCAGCCACATAGATCCAAAACCTATAGTGAGTTTGCACCATGCAAGGCGCAGGAAAAGCATTGATATCTTGAAAACAAATTGCACCCCTTTGGCAGTTCAATTGGTATAGGAGCCACTCAGTTTCCTGTGCAATTTATTGAACCTCATTTGCTTTTCTGACAAGTTATAATATCATTCTCTTGCGAATGAAAGTCAAAATTAAGTATATTATCAAGCCACGTATATCTGAAATGTCAATCTCAATGGAGCCTGCCTGGGTCAAAGGTGACTCGTGCAGATTCCAGATTCCAGTCCACATGTGTCATATGAGCCTTACTAAAAGAAGGGACGGAAAATCCTTCTTAATTAAGTTTTTCTCTCATCTAAATAGGAATTAAAACATTACAAGTAAGATAATTGATTTCTCATTCGTCTAAGTTTTAAAATCTTACGATAATTGATAATTGATTATTATATATTAATGGCTTCAGATTATAACTCCAAATAACAAAAAAAAAATCTAAGGCTAATCCACTTTCATTAGCAAAAACAAGGCTGTAGATTTTCCATCCTTTTCTAGTCCATTAATAACATATCAATAGCCGGTGAAGACCGTGAGAGATATTGAGGAATTACCCCCGTGACTTTGACGTACTGTCCATCAATAGCGCCCCTGAGCTCAGCATCAGGGTACCTCCTCACAAACCCTAGCAACCCTCTCCTCCTCCAGAGGAGGTTCCACGTGAAAACCATGACCACTGCCGGCACGACCACCCCTCCCACCGCCACCAGCACCACCGCCTTCTTCACCGCCACCAGAAGAAACGCCCCCACCATCAACCCCATCGCCGCCACCACTATCAGCACCCACACAGCCGCCTTCGGTACTGCTATGGACCCCACCCCCCTCAGCTTCTCTCCAGCCAGGTTCGTCACCGCCGACCCGTAGACCAACTTCCCGGTAGACTCCATGTGACCCGAGGACCGCCTACCAGTAGTGGATCCGAGGAGCGGGCCGGAGCCTATGGGACCCGAGGTGATGAGCCCCGTGGGCTGGAGCGGCATCTGGCCAGACGATTTCTTCGGGATCGTGCCGGAGTTGGACCCGGATCGGAGGGATCCGCTGTTGTGTTGAGAGGAGGAGGAGGTATTGCGGGACGACTTGATGGGAGGAGGGCCGTTGGCTGAGGGATCGAGGACATGGATGTCAAACATTCTGCCGAGCTCCCCGGACTTCTTAACGTCACCGCCCGTGTACGGCATGGCGCGTGACGCCATTGTGGGCTGGCGCTCCTTGGCCTGCTCTGGCGGCCCTGACACGTAGAGTCCACTGCCGAGCTGGTGCGAAATTACTCGACCACTCATTTTCCCTGGAGTGATAGAGAGAGAGAGAGAGAGTTTGTTCAGTTGCTATGAAGTGAGAGTGTACGTGTAGGTAGAGGAGGTGAATGGTGGTGATGGTGGGAAGCCGTGGGGGATGAGGGCGAAATGGCGGAAATGGGACTGAGCTTTTCTAATAACGACGTGTGTATCCCTTGTCTTCAAATGGCGGAACACTGTTTGTTACCAAATCAGTTCACTCTCGAGACACTGATCTGTTTTTTTGATATTGATGAGTGATCGTGAATTTACCTTTTTGTCCGTAATCCTCATGAGCTGTTATTTTCTTTTAAAGGTAATAATAATTAATTAATTTTTTATAGGCATTTTTTAAAGACCAAAAGAGTTACATAAAATCGAGAATAATAATTAATTAATTTTAATATATAGATTTAATGTAAGGAAAATTGACAATTTAGTCCTTGGGTTTTGACCCTTTTAACAGTTTAGTCCTTGAATTTCAAATTTTAAATTTAAAGTCCTTAGGTTTCATACTTTTGACAATGAGGTCCTTCCGTTAGACTGTCGTTCATATGTTTAACGGACCATATAGCGCTCAACCGGGTATATGTGTAAAATATGAGCAGTCGACCGCTTCAAATTGCTGACGTGTCAGAGAGTTCCGTTAAGCATATGGACGACATACTGACAGAAAGGCTTCATCGTTAAAAGTATGAAATTTAAGGACATTAAATTTGAAATTTAAAACCTAAGCACTAAACTGTTAAAAGGGTCAAAACCCAATGACTAAATTGTTAAATTCCTAATTAAAATTTGTCTCCCAAGATACCTAAGAAGAAGGGAATATATTATCTCAATTATTATTAGCAGTCTAAAATGCTCGAGTACTTATTATTATCCTTTTTACTGGAAAGAAGAAAAATAAAAAAAGAAAATCGGACCCAAAGTTTTTATTTTATGGGTGAATAACAAACAGACAGCAACACCAGTAGGAATTGGAATCCAAAATTCAGAAACAATTATTCTCGTCCATCATCTGTCACGGTTGAAATGGCATCCCCCATTGGTCCCAACGGCAACAGGAGGTTGTCGTGGGACTAATGGGCCCCACGCTGAAGATCCGCTTTACCAGACAATCTTCTCCATTTTGTATTTATCCTGTTAGACATTGTACACAAGACTTTTCATCCTCCCTACTCCCAGCCGATCTGGATCCCGCATATACATCTTACTGTTGAGATTAAAATTCGGGTTAATTAGCTATTTCGACTCTATATTTAAATTAATTAAAGATATTCTTGAGTTTTATAATTTTTATAAAAAAAAATAATTCTTTTAAAATTTCATTCCCAAAATTAAATATTTACATCGGAATCATAAAATTGACACGCACAAAAACTAAATCATGACTTTTTTATATTTTTTAGTTCTTAAAAATATTTAAAATAGTTTAGTTTATTTTATTTAAAGATAAAATAAAATAAAAAATTATAAGTCACATGATCTTAATTTTAGATGACACCTGTTAACTTATTATTAGAATTAATGTGTGAATAGTTAACTTTATAGATAGTAAATTTAATGAAAATACTTATTTGATAAAAATTACAAATGATCTTCAAGAACAATTTTAAAACCTAATAATTATTTATTAAAATACGTAAAAACTCAAGAATCAAATAAGTATATAACCCTTAAAATTAAAATCAAAATCCGCTCGGATTGTCTCACAGTTACACGGTAAATATAAGATATTACAAGTTCGATCAATTTCTCCTGAATATTGTATGGTGATTTAATTGAGAAATTAGGTAGTAATTTCTAATTTTTGTAAGTTTGTCATATGACTTTAAAACCTCTAACTTTCACCAAATTATAGTTTGAGGGTGAAAATTTTGGATATTGGGATTTGAGAAATATTATAAAGTAAAAATATGTTATGAGAGTTGTTGAAAAAGCGAAGAAAGAAAATATTATAATAATAAAAATTTATGTGATGAATTTTTTATTATTATTATTTTTTTTCTATGGGGGGAAAGAAGAAAGGGAGAGAGACACAACCACTATTGCTTCGCTTTGAGAGAGTGAACTCAACTCACAGCGATCAGTCGAACACACCTTCAAAAGGGCCTATCCTTTGAAGGGGAACTACCAACTTATGAGTCGAGCTCCCTCTCTATCCAGTAGCGGTGTGGGATGGGGACTTTTCGTTTCTTTTTCTATGGGGGAAAGAAGAAAGGGAGAGAGACACAACCACTATTGCTTTGCTGGGATGAATTTTTTATTATTAAACCTAAATTTTTGGTGTCAAATTATTGGAGCTCAAACAAGACCATATAGCCTATCAAATTGAATTCAATGCACGGGAGAATTTCAGACTTTACACTGAGACAAATATATTGGCTTGTAAGTTATCTTGCGGGACAAGTTTGAGTTACATTACATATATATATATATTAAAAATTAATTATTATTCTCGATTCCATGTAAGTCTTTTGGTCTTTAAAAGAATGCCTATAAAAAAACTTGATCGTAATTAAACACAACAGAGAAAAATACTTATTTATTAAACCCTATTTAGCTGTTTTGCCTCAAAGATGGTAATTAATGGCATGATCCAAACTTGATTATTAGCATGATGAGGTTGGGGACATGATCCAACGGTTTAATCAATGTCGGCAATGAAAAGTTAATCACGTTCCTAGAGGTGCAAACTCTCTAACGCATCAATTACCTAAATTGGGCTGCCTCTAAGTTATAACTTAGAGGCACTCTCCCGTTGTTTTAAGTAAATTTATGACTTGATTAAAAAAAAAAGTAAATTTATGACTTAAGTTGGCTTTATGCCGGGACTAAGCCACTGAGCTTTTTCTTCTATTTGAATAAAATTTGAGGCTTTAAAAAAAAAATAATAAATAAAGAGTAGGAAGTTGTTTTTTTGACATATTTATACACACAAATATTGAGTAATTCAAGGCGTAACTATTTGGTAATATTTACCCAATGAATTATTATTACACCACATTAAAATCTTTATAAATACAACGAATCTGATCTATTAATACAAACTATATATTTTTTACAGTTATAGAGACAAAAATAACTAGACGAATCGGAGATACAGGGTATTGTAGTCATTAAAATTTCAAAAATCTTTTAAGCTTTTATGCACGAGGGTAAAGCTGTCACCAAATTTCTTGTGGGGGCAGGTTTAGTGCCTGATGATTAGTTCTGCTCTAAAGCCTCTCCTTTTGCATAGGATTCTTGTTTGCTTTTCAAAGATTAAAATGAAGCTTGTTTTTAACAGCCATAAAATACCCCCGACAAATGGTCCCAATGTGGCTCACATTTATCACTTAATCAAAGACCATATAGCAACTAACTATCATTGACCCTAACTTTCTTTCAATAGATAGCCCTTTGTGGCTGTAGAAATTTAACGCGCAAAGCTTCGTAACCAAACGTTGGGCAGTTGAAATTGTCCCGCATCCCAAACATCAGTTAGGGAATTCGATAATTATATTAAGTATATAATAAGTTTAGTCAACTTTTAATACAGATTATATAGATTAAGCCCATGATTAGATAGGCAAAAGCTGCAAAGTTTTGAATATTAAAATGTGGTACGTTATATTTAATGAGTCAATAGAAAGAACTGGGTTGAGATTTGAGGATACGAGTTTGACTTGATTTATAATTAGTTATATCTCATCTAACGAGTGGAAGAGACTCTAGTTTGAATTCCTTTTTAAATTTTAAGCTAGTTGTGCCTCCTGTTGCTTTCGGATATTGCCGATGAAGGAAGGGATCGGGTCGGTGCATCTTCTTCTGTTTTCTTAAGCTAAAAATACGCGACAAACTTTTGACGTGGTGCGTGGCAGACTCGTTTACTTTTCAAGCAATTTTTTAATTGAGAAATGCTTACTAGATTCTTCGCACGTTGTTTTGAAAATAATTCAACGGCTAAGGATCTCTGAATGTGTAATATTTATTTTTAAAATTAATCTTGAGCTGTTAAATTCTTTCCAAAAGAAACAGGGAAGAACTCAAAAAGTACACCGAACATTCCTCTTTTTCATGTGAGTAATTTGAAATTTAAAAATAGCTGGGTGATATACCTTAATGAAAGATTGTCTTCACTCTTAAAAAACGAGTAAAGCGTCTCACTTCAAATTAAATTTTTACTAAAGGAATTCTTTGATCATATTCCGTCAATGGGATTTCTAGCTGTATTAGGTTTGTTCGAGCTTGATCAACACAGATTAAGTTTAATAGAATTCACTCCTTGTTAAAAAAAATAAGGTTATTTTTGAAAAGTGAAATTATTTACCAGTTTTTTGTGCCTTTTTTCTTCAAGATCACATAGAGAGAAGTACTTTGGTGGCAGATATATATTATGCCCACTATTTTGATGGTCTTGCTTCTTAAATACGAAGATTCCACCAACGTTAATTTTTATCGAACTTTTGTCTCTTTAGTACAAGTATTGAATGAAAATATTCACAAAAGGCAAAAAAGTACTATAAATTGTATCCTTAAACTATCATTATTTGTAAAATACACTAAAAACCTAATATATAGATATATATATATATATATAACACCCCAAACTAATTGTATTAATTTTTACACCATTTAGAAATTTTATATCGAAAACATGTCGGGAGATATAACCTGCCTCCGACGATCTGTTGTGTCGTTGGAGGCCGACTTGACCTTAGTGTTGTGTCCACTGTCCTGTTGTATGAAACATAGATAACCCGTTGATTCGAGGGAGGAGTGTGACATGCTTGGAACTAATCGAGAAGACAAGCTTTGAAAGAGATGCAGTCGGTGGTTTTTATTTTATTATATGATTTTACAACATGAGATTTTCAGAAAATGGACTCGGCCTTTCTTTTTCCACCGACTACTCTAGTGCACATCTCCCTTTCAGGCACCCCACCTGCTGGTACTGATACCGGAGATTTCTGTCATGTGATTACGATCTGCAACGTACTCAATTATAAATGTGCTGCTGCTCAACAATATAAAATAATCGTTAACATGGGCCAGCCCAAACATATTGCTTATTGGATTGGGTTGTGCTGGGGTTTGGCTCACGAAACAACGGCCCAAAAGTACAAAGCCCAAACTAACATAATAGGGGGTCGACAAGATCCAAATAGAAAATAATCTCATGTGAGAAAAGTTCAACCAATCACCCAACGCGTTTATTTTGAATCACTTATTAAAAGTTCGTCCATAACTACAAATATGGGCATGAAAGGCTTTGATTTTTTTTTTTTTTGTGTAATAAGGGAAATTTGAGTACCCATTCACTTGTATCAAGTTTGGATGAATCTAGTCCAGTATCTACACGAGTTAGGTTCAATGTCACGATAAACTCTGTACAGTCTCAAAACCACACATATCAAGTAAGTCTAACTTTGTTATAAGTGACCCTAAAAAATTATTTGCATCTAAAAAATTAGAGGAGCACAACTCTAAACCCTAGGTGTTGACCATTCAAGACAACCCCGAATTGGTTCCGGTACTTCGAAAAGCACAAGAATCCAAATACTTCAAAGAGAGTGTAAATGGAACTTTTTGAAAAGTAAATATATAGAATAATTAAGATTGAGTGAAGGTACACAAATAGTCAAATAAACATAGGTGTACCTCGCCTAGGTATGTAAACTAACCTTTGAAGCAAATAAGGATAAAGTCGATTTTAAGAAAACAAAAACAGAGAGAAAATGTACTTCTCTCCCCATTGGTGGCAGAGTTTCTAAAGCTGCAGACCATTTTCTTGGGGAAATAGATTGAGCCTTTTGTGCCATTGTGTCGCCCCAAAGTATCTGATGGCCGAACTGGTATGGTTGAATGGATGAGACCTTGAAGTGCCTACTTGATTTGGAGGCCAATCTCGAGATCACCTAGGTATGATATCAAACAGTATTGAATATGGCGGGTTCTCTCTCTCTCTGAATGATAAGAAGTCGACCTTCATTTTGTTTCTTACTTGGAGGACAAATCCTGCCATACAGCCTACAGGTCTAGTACAAATTGGTATACATTAAACCTTGGCACCCAGATACCAAAGCCATAGCCATCAACTTTGGCTTCATACCAGTAGACAAAACATACATCCAGATCTTGATCCTGATCCTTTCTTGCGGATCCTAAGACGTTGGCAGTTTGGATGAAAGCAGAGAGTGGTCTCTTGCATTAGCATTTTCATGGAGAACTCTGAAACTATATAGAACTTGTTCGGTTATTTTGTATTCTCATGATTTTTTGAATCACGAGAATATACGAACCGAACATGATTTTTAACATCACTTAAAAATAACTACAGCACGCATACCAATAAAGTTGTCATTACTTAAAAATTCTCAAAATACACATTAAGCGCACATCCTCCCGCACTGAGGCTGAAAAAGATAAAACTCAATTTTCTATGTAAATAGGGGTCGCAGGTATTTTTTTGTCGGCTTTTAGCAAGAGTCATAAACTCAATTATGTCGACGTGTGTCCAAACATCATGACCTTTTTTTGTGGGCCAAACTTCTTTGCTGGGCTTTCTTTCTCGGTCTTTTGCTTCGGGCCGGTCCAATATCCAACATGCCTCCTCAGTAACGGCTATTGAAGAAATGGCATTGGATCAACCTGATAGTTCTCATTTGAAGGCCCAATCTTCCGCTTCGGGCCGGTCCAGTATTCAACAGGCCTCCTCAGTAAATATTATGGCTATTGAAGAAGTGGCATTGGATCACCCTGTTAGTTCTCATCTGAAGGTTCACTACAAATTCATGGGCTACCATTGGGATTGATGACTAGAGAAATAGCCATGGAGTATGGTTATAAAGTAGGTTTGGTGCAAGAAATTGATTTCGACTTAGCCAAGAAGGTGAGAGGCATGGCTTTTTTTAGGGCACGAGTACTGGTGGACTTAGTTAAACCACTGGTTGTGGGGTGTTATTTGTCGAGGGCTCAGAAACAAGATGTTTGAGTTCAGTTTAGATATGAAAGAATCTCGGAATGGTGTCTCAGTTGTGGGAGATTAGACTATATCCAACGTTTATGTTTCTATCATTCTGAGGAATAGGTTGGTCTGCAAGATGCTATAAAAAATTTGAAGGATACGACGTTTGATTCCAAGTGATATTCGAACACAACATCTCATCCAAAACCGATGCATTCCAACTTCTTTGCCCAGTCTTCTGGGGTCAAAGAAGCCTCTGTATCAAATCGGTTACCACTTCATCAAAGACAGCCCACGAGTCTCCCATCACAGCTCCTATCGAATCAGTTACCCAACCAGCCCCGCAGAAACTCGTTCCTTACGGGCTCTCATTGGACAAAACAACCCGGATTGCCTCTATCTAGTGGAGACTAAAACTCGTCCGATTCAAGAAATCCTATCCCGGGTAGGATTTCCTTTATCTTTTTCGTCGATTGGGCCTAGTGGAGGTATGATTTTTGCTTGGAGGGAAAGATTAGGATTCGATTTAGTTCTTTTGAATCATTATATTATTAGCATCATGGTGTATGATGACCCCAGTAAACAACCTTGGGCCTTCTTGTTTATTCATTGCCCTGAGGAACATAATTTAAAGGCTGATTTTGGGCTAATTTATCTTAACTGGGGGATGGCTTTGTCGGCCCATGGGTCATTTTAGGAGACTATAATACGGTCTGCGACCAAAAGGAAAAATTCGGTGGTAGGATGGTGGGATCCTCTTCCACGTTAGATCTTTATCAATTGGTTTTGAAGTTTGGTTTAATAGACTTGGGTTTTGTAGGGCCGAATTATTAGAGAGTCGATTATTCTTGATGTAACAGATTGTAACATATTATTAGTTACACAGTTAGCTAGCTATAACAGAGACTTCGTGTATATAAGCTGATGTACCTCATTTTATTGAATACAATGAAATATTCAGTTCAATCTAACATGGTATCAGAGCATTCTCTCTGATCTCTTAGCTTCCGCAAAATTTTTCTCACCTACGAGACTCTCATGGCGTCTGAACCAGAATCTCCTTTGCTATCTTCACCTCCAATTGTTCATCCTCCATCCTCACATGTTTCTTTACCACAGATTTCTGGTCATCCACTACCTTCAGTTCATCATCCATTCTCACTTGAATCTTTTTCTATCATCGATAATCCATCCAATCCTCTATTTTTACATCCAGCCAAAAATCCTGGTGCAATTCTTGTGTCCCAGCTTCTATTAGGTGCCCAGAATTATTCAACATGGAGTCGTTCCATGCTTATGGCACTCACAATCAAAAACAAGATTTTTTTTTTATGGATGGTACTCTTCCTAAACCAAGTCCTGAGCATCCTTTCTATTATGATTGGCTCAAATGCAATATGATGGTCACTACATGATTGATTAGTTCCATTTCTAAGGATGTTGTTGGTTCTGTCATGAATGTTGACTCGGCTCAACACCTCTGGAAAGACTTGAAAGAACGATTTACTCAATCTAATGGACCTCGGGTTTTCAATACTCGAAAACAATTTGCAACTCTTACTCAAGACAATTTGTCTGTCAGTAGCTATTTTACTAAGCTCAAAGTGTACTGGGATGCTTTGCAGTCCTATTGCAAGATTGAATCATGTATTTGTGGTTCAGATTGTAAGGCTACTCAGCCAATCTTGATGCATCAAGAACGAGAGTTCATTCTTCAATTTCTGATGGGTCTGGATGAACGTTTTGCACGGGTCCGTGGTCAGATTTTGGTTTTTGATCCCCTCCCTAATATCAACAAAGTCTTCTCTCTTGTTATACAAGAGGAAGAACAGCTTGGCATTCATTTTGTTCCTTCACAACCTGCTGTAATGGCTCTGAAATCTGATAATGGTCGAGGCAATGGAGTAAGTAGCAAGAAATTCCACAAACCACAATGTACACATTGTGGAAAACTTGGCCATACTGTTGATAAATGCTACAGGCTACATGGTTTTCCTCCCGGTTTTCAGTTTACCAAAACCAAAGCTACTTCTGCTCATCTTGCTACTGCTGATTCACCTCAACTCAGTCAGACTCCCAACTTAGCAATGCTTCAAGAGCAGTGTCAAAGCTTGCTTTCATCTCTCCAGCAGCAAGCCAACATCTCTGTTTCCTCCTCTTCTGTTAATCATACATATGTTCCTCCCGAAGCTCCTTTATCATCTCCACTTGTCTCAAATTTTTCAGGTATTCATTTTTCTTCTTCTGTTTTCACAGCTTCTGCCGATTCTTATCATTTTTCTTCTTCTTGGATACTTGATACAGGGGCTACTGATCATATGGTCAGTACTCTTAGTTTGTTAGAAAACATTACTTCTGTTCATATTCCAGTTAAACTCCCTAATGGTCAAACTGTTATTGCTACACATCTCGGTACAGCCTCCATTACAGACAATCTTATCCTCACAAAAGTTTTGTATATGCCTCATTTTTCTGTCAATTTCATCTCAGTAAGCAAGTTAACTTCTGATGTTTCTTGTTATCTGATTTTCCTCCATAATTGTTGTTATATTCAGGAGATTACTCACCGGAGAATGATTGGCATTGCTAAGCTTCATCAAGGTCTCTATCACTTCATGTCAAGATCAGCATCAACACCTTCTCACTCTTTTTCTTGTAATCTTAGTTCAAATAAATCTGATTTCCTTTGGCATTGTCGTTTAGGACACTTATCAGATTCAAGATTACAATCAATAAAATCTAGTCTTCCTAATTCTGTTGCATATCAGCATAATTTTTCTCCTCCTTCACATTGTTCTATTTGTCACTTAAGCAAACAAAGGAAACTTCCTTTTTTGCCTAGTACATCACATACTCAGTCTATTTTTCAACTTGTTCATTGTGACATTTGGGGACCTTTTCCCATCACTTCTCATGATGGTTTCCGTTTTTTCTTATCTCTTGTTGATGATTTTTCACGTTGCACCTGGGTCTATCTTATGAAAACTAAGGCTGAAACTCGATCATATCTTCAGTCTTTTTGTCATTTAGTTAAGACTCAGTTCAATCACAATATCAAAATCATTCGTTCTGACAATGGCCTAGAATTTGCTATGACTGATTTCTATAATCTTCATGGCATAATTCATCAAACCAGCTATCCATACACTCCACAACAAAACTCTGTAGTAGAGAGGAAACATCAACACATTCTTAATGTGGCTCGTTCCCTTCGTTTTCAAGCTAACCTTCCCATATATTTTTAGAGCCATTGCATTCTTACTGCTGTTCACATTATAAATAGATTACCAACTCCTCTTCTTCATCATAAGTCACCCTATGAACTCATTTTTGGTAGTCCACCAGATTATTCATACTTCAGAAATTTCGGTTGCCTTGCCTATGTTTCTACTCCCTCTCCTTCTCGAAATAAGTTTGATCCTCGATCAATTCCTTGTCTTTTCTTAGGTTATCCATCTGGTACTCAAGGCTACAAGGTATTGGATATTTCTACACACAAAATTGTTGTTTCTCGCCGTATTGTTTTCTATGAACATCTTTTTCCTTTTAAGTCTATTTCTTCATCTGATATTGCCAATCCCTTCTTTGATATTGTTCTCCCTAACCCTCCTACTTCCCTTGATGATTATCTTTCTTTTCATCCACATATTCCACCTTCTCCTCTCAATATTCCTACCTCAGTCTCGGATCCACCTCATTCCATTTCCACAAAATCTTCCTTACTATCCAACTCTTCCCTCATTCTTTCTACTGATCCTATACTTCCTAGTTTACTTCAGTCTCCTTCCTCTTCTGATACTTCCATCTCACAGCCACTTGTTCCTATACCTCTTCGAAAATCTACACGCCTCAGAAAACAACCTGCTTACTTGAAGGATTTTCATTGTCAGATGGCCAAAGTGCAGCTTAGCAATTCATCATCTTCTTCGGGTACATGGTATACTTCTTCTCTTTTATATCCTCTTTCTTCTTCCATTTCTTATGATAGATTGTCATAATCTCATAAAGCCTACACCTTGTCCATTTCTACTCATATTGAACCCCGATTCTATCATGAGGCTGTTAAATCTGCTGCTTGGAGAGAGGCTATGCAAGCTGAGATTTCAGCTCTAGAACTTAATCACACATGGGACCTTACTGATTTGCCTCTTGATAAAGTTGCCATTGGATGTAAATGGGTATATAAATGTAAGTTTAGGGCAGATGGCACTTTGGAAAGACACAAGGCTCAGTTAGTTGCAAAGGGCTACACCCAACAAGAGGGTGTTGATTTTTTTGACACTTTTTCCCCTGTTGCCAAACTAACAACTGTTCGCTGCCTTATTGCCTTAGCAGCCATTCACAAATGAGAGTTACACCAATTGGATGTGAATAATGCTTTCTTACATGGTGATTTGGAGGAAGATGTGTTTATGAAGTTACCTCTTGGTTATTCTCATCCGGGTGATAGTAGAGTTTGTAAACTTAGGAAATCTCTTTATGGCTTGAAGCAGGCCAGCCGACAGTGGTTTTCTAAATTCTCTACAACCTTACTTGCCTATGGTTTCTCTCAATCTAAGGCTGACTATTCTCTCTTTATCAAAACTGATGGTGCTGACTTTATTGCTCTCTTGGTGTATGTGGATGATATCATCCTTGCAAGTAATTCTTCTAATGCTGTCAGCTCTTTGAAGGCCTGGTTAGATTCAGTTTTCAAACTTAAAGACTTAGGTTCTCTTAAGTTTTTTCTTGGATTGGAGGTTGCTAGATCTGATAAAGGCATTTTTCTTTGCCAAAGGAAGTATGTCATGGAAATCATTGCTGACCTTGGTTTATTGGCTGCTAAACCCATCCGAACTCCAATGGATTCTAATTCTCGATTGACCAGTTCTGATGAACATTTACTTGCAGACCCGAGTGTTTATAGGAGATTGGTGGGCAGACTTTTATACTTAACCATTACACGACCTGACATCAGTTTTGCTGTTAATTCCTTAAGTCAATTCATGTCTCATCCATGCCAAACACATCATGATGCTGCCATACGTGTTGTCAAGTATTTGAAAGGTTCTCCCGGGCAAGGAATTTTCTTGTCCAACTCATCTACTCTTCAATTGAAAGCCTTTTGTGATGCTGACTGGGCAGCATGTCCTGACACCCGCCGGTCTGTTACTGGGTACACCATCTTTCTTGGTGATTCTCTTATATCTTGGAAGTCCAAGAAACAAGTCACAGTTAGTAGGTCTTCAGCTGAAGCTGAGTATAGGTTAATGGCCATGACCTGCTGTGAATTGAAGTGGTTACGTACATTGCTTCATGATCTTCTCATCTCACATTCTCAGCCAACTTTGTTATTTTGTGATAGTCAAGCTGCTTTGCACATAGCAGCCAATCCGGTCTTCCATGAAAGGACAAAACACATTGATATAGACTGTCATCTGGTTAGAGAAATGCTTCAGCAGCATCTGATCAAAACTTTGCATGTTACCTCAGAACATCAGCTTGCTGACTTATTAACTAAACCTTTGGTTTTTGAGAAATTTCTTTTTCTTGTTACCAAGCTTGGACTACTTAATATCCATAGTCCAGCTTGAGGGGGGCTATTAGAGAGTCGATTATTCTTGATGTAACAGATTATTAGTTACACAGTTAGTTAGCTATAACAGAGACTTCGTGTATATAAGCTGATGTACCTCATTTTATTGAATACAATAAAATATTCAATTCAATCTAACACGAATTTCACCTGGTGTAATGGTCGGTACGGATCTAGAAGGATCGAGGAGAAACTGGACAAAGGTTTTGCGAATTTGGCCTGGTCAGAACTGTTTCCAAAAGCGTTGGTTCATGATCTTCCCAGAACGACCTAAGACCATTGCCCCATTATGTTGTCAAAGCAAGGGAGTATTTTTAGAGGTCCGAAATCCTTTTGGTTCAAATAGTTTTGGTTAAAGGAATATTCTTGTGGCAAGGTGATTAAGCAAGCTTGGTTGAACATAGTTGTTGGTTCTTCGACATTCCAATTATGTCGAAAATTGGGTTCTACGAAACATGCCCTCCATAAGTGGCATAGAGAAATCGTGGGCTTTTTACCTCACAAGATTCAAAATCTATATCAGTAACTTTAGGGTCTTGAAGCTCAGCCTGTATCGGAGGAGATTGAGTAAAAGCTACTTTCTGTTCGGGCCACCATTCAAGAGATGCTGAAGAAAGAAAAAGAGATGTGGAAGTCTAAATCACGTATACAGTGGCTTACGACAACTCACATGAACACCAAATTTTTTCATTTATCCACAGTAATCAGAAGACATTGTAATGATATTATTCTCTTTCAAGATTCTTCAGGAATTTGGTGCTCTCTCAGGTTGGACGTTGGTAATCTTTTAGTTGATCATTTCAAGTCTCTTTACCATACTTCTACTCCGATCTTGTCTACTGATATTGCTAATATTTTCTCCCCAATGGTTTCGGACACAAATTTTTTTTTTCTTTGTAAACAACCTGATGAACGTGAGATTATAGGGGTGGTGAAACAACTTGGCTCCTCTAAGGCCCTGGGACCCAACGACATGATTGTTTCCTTTTATCAAGACTACTGGAAGGTGGTGGGTACATCAGTTTCTCGTATGATCTGGCATTTCTTTGACAAGGGTTTTATGCTAAAACAGATCAACTTTACTTATATTGCCCTGCTCCACAAGACTCACAATCCAACGAAAGTGACTCAATTTCGTATGCTATAAGATTATAGCAAAAATCCTGGCCAACCGACTCAGGACAGTTTTGCCAAAGCTCATCTCCTCGACGCAATCTGCATTTGTTCCTAGAAGGGTTATTCAGGACAATTCGATTTGTGCCCGGACGTGATTCATTCTATGAAGCGAAAATCAAGGAGAAGCGGGCTGATGGCTATTAAAATGGACATGGCTCAAGCGTATGATCACCTTGAATGGTCTTCCATCCTATATGGGCTGAGTAGTTTTGGGTTCAGTTAGGCTTGGATCCATATGATTAATCAATGCATTTCGACGGTTTCGTATTCGTTGTTAATCAATGGTAGTCCGTTTGAGCGTTTTTCTCCTTCCCAAGGACTTCGACAGGGGGACCCTTTATCCCCATTTTCTTTTTATCCTGACTTCGGAGGCTCTTTCCCGTTTGTTTTTTGTAGTTGAAAATTTGGGGATCATACACGGTATTCAAGCATCTCGCAGATCACCAGCTATCACGCACTAGTCTTTCACAGATGATTTATTGGTGTTCTGCAAGGCCAATATCAGGGAGGCTAGGGAGGTGGACTATCTTCTCGAGGTGTATTGTTGCTGGTCAGGGTAGTCGGTCAACAAACAAAAATCCTCTATTTATTTCAGTCAGAACACCTTACCTGAGGTGAAATCAGCAATTTCTAATGCTCTTATGCTCCCTACTATGAAGAAGGACAGTCACTACCTGTGTTTGCCACTATTCTGGGGTCGAGATAAAACCAAACATTTCCGGGTGGTCAAGGACAAGATTCAATCCAAGTTGGTCGGATGGAAAAGTAAAGCCCTCTCGCATGTTGGACTCTAGACCTTTTTCAAATATGTGGTTACATCTATCCCCCAATATTTCATGCAATCACTGCAATTTCCTGCTGGTTGGTGCTCTCAAGTGGATAAGCTCTTGAAAGATTTTTGGTGGGGATTTTTCCCTACCAAGAAACACAATTATACCCCGAAAGCATGGATGCCTATATGTCAACCGAAACCTATAGGAAGGTTGGGCATTCGCTGTATGAAAGAAATTAATTTTGCTTTCCTTCAGAAGTTGGGCTGGAATATTCTTAAGAAACCGGACTCTCTCTAGGTGAGATTACTTAAGGCCAAATATTTCCCGAATTGCTCATTTCTTTCGGCTATTTCTATTCCAGGGTCCTCGTTGGTTTGGCAAGGTATTAGTAATGTGGTGGCTGTTCTTCGTGAAAATATTTGCTATATTCCGAGAAATGGGGTCGAGCTGAATATACTATCTAATCCTTGGATTCCAAGTCATGGTGGTTTTACTCCCACGTGATTAACCAATGCTGATTAGAATTGTCTTTTGCAATGGGTGGCAGAATTGGTGGATGAGGGTACTGATGGGTGGAATATTTCCTTATTGAATTCTCTTTTCTCGGCTGATACCGTGGAACATATTTTGGAAATGCGACCACCAAATTCAAACTAGCAGGATATTTTCATATGGACTGTTAAGAATAAAATAAAAGAGAGAATAAATATTTAGACTAAGAGAGAGAGAGAGAGAGGAGAAGTGAGACACAAGATTTAAGTGGTTCGGTCCATAGACCTACATCCACTGTGGGAAGGCCCAAATGGGCAGATGTGTGTACTCACTGGTGTAAGGATGAGATTACATAGAGGCTTTATTTATAAGCCTTTGATTGCAATAGCCCACATTGCTTTAGCAATGTGGGACTAACTCTAATATGGACTCAGGATCCCAAGGGTGTCTTTACTGTTAAAGAGGCAGTTCTAAAAGCTTAAGAGAGGAGTTGTCCAGCTCGAAATTTTTTAGAAGAACAGTAATGGACCACACTCTGGCGCCTTCAGCTTCAAGATAGGTTGAAACTTCTATTTTGGAAAATAGCGGCTGAAGCTATTCCAGTGAGAGCTCCTTCTTTTCGGACTACAAAGGCAGAACCTTCAATGGATATATATTGTGTTGGGTGTGGTCAACAACTAGAGACTGTTATGCATGTTTTCCATGGTTGTTCTGTTACACTTTGTCTCTGGACCACGTCTCCTTGGGCTCTTGATATCTCCAGGATACTTGTTACCTCCCCGGCTGACTGGCTCCACATTCTTCTTCATGCTGAGACCAAACTCGGGATTAGCTCCAGATCCTTTTCTTCTTTTATTTTGAATGCAATATTGATTATGGACGTGGTGTGGTTCTCCCGTAATCAAACTATTCACGAAGGTAAAGAGTTGGTTATTTCCGAGTTACAAAGATCTGTTTCTTCTCGTTTTTTGAAACATTCGGTGGCTTGGGTAAAACAGTCTTCTAGACCTACACCTTTTTGGGTTCCCCCTGAACCTAGCCAAATGAAGATCAATTTTGACATTGTTATACATCAATCCAGATCGTACATAGTTCTCTTGTAAAGACTTCTCCAGCTCTCTCTATACTGTGTACATGGAGCAAGTCAAGGTTATGGACCCCCTTCTTGGTGAAGCTATGGCTGCTGCCCGAGCGATGAAAACTGAGCTTCTTCGATGGTGGTCGAAGGTTATTTTTGAGACTGGACTCTAAACTTTTGTGGGAGGACCTGGTGGATGATCTGCAACCTCCTTGCTTGAAGATTTAGTCTTCTCTAGGCGCCAGCTTCTGAAGGCACAGTCGGCTTGGTCGATACATTGGGCGCCTAGGCGATTGAATCAACATGCCCATCTATTGGAACAGTGGGCAGCTCGTTTTAGTGTTTCTGGGTTGTTTGATTCTAGTTGGATTTCTTGTTGTATTCCTTCTAATATTTTGTACTGTGACTCTTCGTTTCCTGCATTGGATGTTTTTCAAGAAAAAAAGTGTCCAATTATTAAAAAACAGAGAGATCTTGCAGTAAAGCTTTCTTAGCTCTTTTTTTCTCTTTCTTTTTCTAATTAACTTTCTTATCTCTTACCAAAGGAGTGCTAAAGGAGTCATAGCTTTTGACCTAAAGTGAAAACATGACAGATATAGATAGGGAGCAACAAGGAGGAAAATTGGAAATATACCAACTCCTCTAGGAGTGGTCAATGGTCATGCCCTTTCAATGGTTTTTGGAAAATGTCTTTTTCTAATCTGATTCGAACTCCCAATTCCTACCGTTCACTCAAAGTGCCGAATATTACAAGCCACATATAGGAAACTACACCCTTTGATTCTTTGATATCGTTAACATGCGGTTGGAACATTTTCTTTCCTACGTCCTTCAATCTTCGGCAATTTAATGTTCTTGGTTGATTATGTCACAACAAAGCGCCCTTTTTTTAGTCATAAAGGACAAAAAATTTACTCCCATAGAGTTCACCTTCCTGTGTTACCTTCAGGATGAGGGAGCAACTCCGGCTCCTCCCTTCTCTCGAGTCCCCCCGCCTCTCGCTCCTCTCCTCTCCCCACTCTGCTCTTTTCTCTTTTTTTCCTTTTGCATTCCCCTTATTCTTTGGAGTTTTAGAACCAAGTTTTATCTTCGTCTAGAAGCCGCCTCCATCACCTTTATCTCCGATCTATCCCTTCCTCATGGCGAGTGTATTTCACGCACCGCCTGGTCGTCCAACCGATACAAATGCCGGTCGTCTTTTTTCCCTTCTGCATTCTCACCTGCCACTTAACATAATAAGGTGTCTTTGGTTTTGTCTACTTCTCAACAGAGAAACATGTTTATAAGATGCAATGTCCTTTGCAGGTCCATCGTCGTAAACTTCCCTCGCCGGAAACCATGGAGTTTTCCGAGTGACATTTTTCGATTACACGTACACAGTGCCATCCATTGTTTTGCAGCACAGAACAAGATAGATTTTTCTTTTTGGGAAGTATTTACCAAGATATTACCTTAATCTGAGAATTTTAAACTTGTCGAGTTCAATTATACTATCTACCAGTCTATCTCGTTACTACACTCTGTTTTAAAAATTTATGGCATGTATCGTCCCACAAAAAAGCATGCATCAAGAATCGGGCAGTCAGCGATTGACAGCCAGAATCATGTTCTTCATCACGTACATCTGATGCCAGATGTCAACTATCCATCAAGCCCACGTGCGCACGCCACTTGTTTCACTTTTTTGAGTTTGACAAAGTTGTATTACCGTTAAGAGGATGGGGATATATGCCAAGCTTCCGAAGGCTGCTAAGTAAGCAAAGCGAGCTGAATCTGTATACCTTTACCACTGTGGCCACTTAGCATTGATGGTGCAGAAAAAGAAACGCCAACAGAAACAAGAAACAGAAGGAGCTTAACTTCGTCCCCAGAAAAAGCTCTCTCTCTCTCTCTCTCTCTCTCTCTCGCTCTCTCTGTTAAAAAGTCCACTTTTTTGAACCAAGCAATCACGGGACGCCCCTGAATCTGTGCCTTTGAATTCATCTTTCTACTCCCAAAGACCTGATCTATTCGATCCTATTATAGCCAACCGTGAAAATTTGTGTCCTCTTCTCTCCGTTCTGGAAAAAGCTTCTCACTTTTGAACAATTTTCTCTTCCTTCCAATCCAATCGAATCTTGGAAACCATGAAACCACGCCATCTTCCTCTCTATTTTTCTCGTTCCTATATATATTTTCACGAAGTTTTCGCTGATTTATTACCGCTTTGATATGAAGACGGTACAAATGGTTGGCATGGAAGGCTGTCATTTGGTCCTCTCCGTGTGCTTTATCTCAGAAAAACTTGGTGATTCTTCTTTGTTATCGTAGTTTTCTTGATAATTCATGAAAATCCAGATTTCTTTTTCACTCTCTAGAACCCATGTTTCTGAATCAGTTCATGCACTTCCTGAAATCAATTCATACATTCAGAAGGAAAATTCCTTTTGATTGTTTGTTTTGAGGCAATACTGTCCACTATTTCAAATTGCCATTTCCTCTATAGGGCTTGAGAAGGTAGACAAGAGCTTCTATGGCCACCTTGTGTTTCCACACGCTTCGCCTTCGAAAGTCGAAGAGTAAACATTTGCCAATCCCTTCCTCGTCCAATACACAGTTGAATTCTGACATGGAGAACATGGAAAGAAGGAGATTTGATAGCCTGGAATCATGGTCTATGATATTGGATTCTGAGAATGTTGAGACTTGGGAGGTATCAAAGGAGGATCAGGAGGAATGGACCGCCGATCTCTCACAGCTGTTTATAGGTAACAAGTTCGCGTCAGGAGCACATAGTAGGATTTACCGTGGAATTTACAAGCAGAGAGCTGTGGCCGTGAAAATGGTTAGGATTCCAACCCATAAGGAAGAGACTAGAGCCTTATTGGAGCAGCAATTTAAGTCTGAAGTTGCGTTGCTTTCACGTCTCTTTCATCCAAACATAGTGCAGGTAGTTTCCATTGGAAATGAGATAATACTTTTTGTTGTTGTTTTAGCGTGATGCATACAGTATTTATCACTGTTAGTTTTATTCTGGTAACATAGGAAAGTGGGAAAAGATTGTGATCCTTTGATTACTTATATTTCTATCTACTTTCAGATACAGAACATGCTACATAGTGTATATTGGTGATTTTCTCATGCTGTATGTTGTTGACCATACTGACTTCCCCAATTTTATGAAATTGCTCATCAAATTCTGTGGGACTAAATGATCATGTGGACAAGACTAAATGAAGAGTTGAAACTCAATGGGCATGTTCAAACTTCATTTAAAAAAAATTAAGCCTACCTTCTGTTATTATTTCAGATTCAAATCCTTTTTCAACTTCCTCTCAAATTCCATGTTTCCCCCTGGTGCTAATGAAAGCTGGTTGGGTCTATTTTGTGTATTTCTAAAGAATTCTACACACAAAACAAATTGTCCTTCCAGGGCTTGTGAAACATAAGATCTCCATATTACCAAATTGCTGATTCAGCTTCTTTGCAGTTTATTGCAGCTTGTAAAAAGCCTCCTGTTTACTGTATCATCACCGAGTACATGTCCCAAGGAACTCTGAGGATGTATCTTAACAAGAAAGAGCCATATTCGCTTTCAACAGAGACAATATTGAGGTTGGCTCTTGATATATCCAGAGGAATGGAGTATCTTCATTCACAGGGGGTGATCCATAGAGATCTGAAGTCAAATAACTTGCTTCTTAATGATGAAATGAGAGTTAAGGTGGCAGATTTCGGTACATCATGTCTCGAGACACAGTGCCGAGAAACTAAGGGAAACATGGGAACTTACCGTTGGATGGCACCAGAGATGATCAAAGATAAACGTTATAGTCGGAAAGTTGATGTTTACAGTTTTGGGATTGTGCTATGGGAGCTTACAACAGCTTTGCTTCCCTTCCAAGGAATGACCCCTGTGCAGGCAGCTTTTGCCGTGGCTGAGAAGGTCAGATAGCTATATTCATAACGCAAATCCTTTCATCTAGTCTTACATCAAATATTTCAAACTACTTGCTTTCTTGCAAGCTCACACTTCTCCACCTTTCGAGTTTCTGATGTGTTTTCTAGTTAATCCATACGTAGTTCTAAGTTTCTCGGAACTTTGGATTTCCAAACTTCCTTCTGTTTGACCATAAGCACATTCTGTCACTGCATAGTGGTACTGGTAAACCAGATTGTTAACTGGCCTCACGAAGAGTCAATTGACACAACTGAAGTGACTGTTTACAATGGACCTGGTTTGTTTGGATCGCAAATTAGCAATAATCACCTGGTTGATTTCCTAGTTACACACTTTCATGAAGTCTGGCACTTTGTGTTCATGATAGTGTTAGCAATCCATCCCTCCATAGTCAGTCCAATTTTCTACAAATGCTCTATGATGCCACCCCCTTCCAAAGTTCTATGGAAATTTATGAATGACTTATATTTTGTGTTGTAATTAAGCAAGGAAAACTAACATTAATAACAATACAGATGAACTTTCCTTGCATCGATTTTAGAAGTCTAAGTGATGTGCCTTTGTCAAGCAAGCCATTGTTCATGTAAGAACCATACCTTTTAGCAAGCTAGCAAGAATATCTATATGTATGCTCTCAAACTTAATACAAATGTCAGGTGATCCCATTTTAACCCACGAAACATGACCGTATAGTCCTTAAGCAAGATGGTTTTGTCATGGCACAAGTTTTTAAACGTGCACCGCTCCCTCTCTTGCTTAAGGATCCTCTACCAGCCCGGTATGTATATAGCTCTTCTGATTTAAAATTTCCATTAAAAGGAATCTTGGAAATATTTGCATAGACTTGTAAGTCCTATTTTTTGTCGAAAACATTTAGGCATGTAGGTAAATGGTCAATCCAAGTATACTAGAGAGAATAATGTTATGTATCAAAAACAGATTCAATTGTTAGCATCTTATTTAGAATGCCCCCACCTACCTTCTTGTTTCAGGTTTGTTTAATCTCTCTACGCATTCTATTTTTTTTTTCTAAAAACTTAGGCACCACAAGAGCGTTTGATGCTAATATACCTTATGCAATATATACCTTGAATGGCAGAATGAACGCCCTCCACTGCCAGCTAGTTGTCAGCCTCCATTAGCACACCTCATTAAGCGCTGCTGGGCAGCAAACCCCTCAAAGCGACCGGATTTCAGCGCTATTGTGTCTGCTTTGGAGAAGTACGATGAGTGTGTCAAGGAGGGCCTTCCACTTACTCACCACTCAAGGCTGCAGGTCAGCAGAAATGTCATTCTCGAACGCTTGAAAGGCTGTGTATCCATGAGCAGCTCCTCCATACCTGTACATGCTTGACTCTATCAGAAGGTATTATTATAGTCAATACTCTAGTAATAATGTTAGTACCTACCTGTACGCTTGCAAGAACTAGCTCATGTTCTGACCACATATATTTGGACACTTTCATGTTGGTTTTCAGCTGTAGGCGCATAAATATTCTCCCCAAGGAGTATTTTGGAATTTGGACCCATCATTTGGTAGTTTTTCACTTTCACAAGTTGATTCTATGTGCTTGATTTTCTTGAAAATAATTGTGTTAAAATTAATTATGGAGACGAAGAAAGAGTAAATATGCTCGTCTCTCATTGAGTCTTTCGAAAAGAAAAAGAATAGTTACACTGCAGTGATTACCATCTCATCACCCAACTAGAAGCTACCAAGTGGTGGGTTCAATTTGTGTATAAATGCCTTAATCTTTACGATTAGGAAAAATAGCTTTGAATTGCTTATTTGGGTTATTGTACAAATGATATGCAGGTTCTGAATATATACTTGATTTGAGGCATGATCCTTGCTTGTTTTTGATCTTCCTTTACACGAGATTGTATAGTGTTTCAAAATTCCTAAAAAGATGCAAGATATTTTGATTACTACCATGCATATAGAATATTGCTTAAACTTCTCCCAGAAAAGAAAGACAATCTGTTAAGAGGCAACACCTCCTTCCCCGCCGCATGAACCAATCTGGCTGCCCAGGCCTAACATAAACCTCCACCCAAAAATCGGAGATGTTGCAGTGAGGACCTACATTAGGCCCAACCCTCTAGCATCCTTAAAAATGTTTGAGCCCCACAATTATTTGGGATTAATATTAAAAAATTCATCACATAATTTTTTATTATTATAATATTTATTAAAAATCTTATCTCTTTTCATTTTTTCACCAACTCTTATAAAATATCTTTACTTTATAATATTTCACAAATCTCATTACCCAAAATTTTCACGCTCAAACGTCCTCTCTGTCTCCCATGGAAGGCTGAGATTTGCATAACTAAATTTTACGTATTGTAGATTGGGTGCGTATGACTGAATCAATAGAAGACCTCCCAAAGAATCAATCCATTAGGGAGGTCTTCCATGTGATTGCTAATGTGAGCCCAAACTATACACCAATTTGAAAACTAGTACAAAAATGGACAGGAACCTCTCACGCGTTTTCTTTCATGTATATAATAAGATCACTTCACATTTGTCAAAGAAATTGACCATCTTGGGGAGTGGAGAAAGTCTCCTCCTTGACATCTGATTTTGAAAGTTAAATTAAGCTCGTCCCCTTAAGACTCTGTAGAGGAACACAAGACCGAGTAAAACACGTCCAATTGATCAAATGAAAGTCCTCAGTCTCTCTCACGTACTTAAAGTGGGCTTACAGGTTGAAAATTGGCACCCAAAGCTCTCTTAAGTGATCTCGTCAATGTGGATGAGATCCGTCTCCGCTTGGATACGTTTGACGATTTAGCTTGAACATGTCTATCCTTGACGCATTCCTGCCCTTCATGAGAAATTAAGAGTCAAATCAAGAAAAATTGAGCAAATTGGGTCCCCCCTTGCTGGGGCAAAACTCTTCGAACTTACTTGTTCTGGTTGTTCATTGGCCTAATTGAATTTTCTGGCTAGGCTAGAGATATCTATTTTGTAGAGAACAGCTAATACCTCCATTATTCCTAGTTAGTGATAAGCACACTCTCTTGAAAGCTTACCCAGTTTATTATAGTCTTTCTCATACTTGTTGCTCTAAAGTTTGGCATATACACGTACATAAATTAAACACCAGTGTGGTCGTGGAGTCATGTAAGCTTGACTGCTTCTAAGCTTTTTTCTGATCCCACTTATATACGCTTGACTGGTTAAGCAACTAAATCCACAAACTAGCTGGAGCAATAATTTTTTCAAAAAAAAAAGTCTCAATAATTGTTTTAGAATAACAAAGAAATACCAGAATCTTTTGCAATTTCTTTTCAAAAATTTTGAGAATTTGAAGTGTTTTGAGAATTTTTTAAGTGATGTTAAACTTGATTGGCATGTGTGCAGAAAATGTTTTTATGTTATGTTAAAAAATATGTTTCATCGTAAAATTTTAGTATTATAAAGAATCCTAAAAAAAACAAATTACCCGAACATATCCTTGGCCTAATTAAGAAACACATAAATCGAATTAGGAGTGTAACGATAAAGCCTTGGAAACGAACCAACCCACAACCCGAGTATCGGTAAAGATAAGAACTCACTTTGTTTTTGTTTTTGTTTTTTCATTTTACTTCTTGTCTCGATACTTGGTGAGTCCCAAAGTACCCTCATTAATGCCCTCTTCCTGTCTCTATTACGACAGACATTAGGATCACATAAGCACCAAAAGGGAGATCACTAGAGTTGTAATTAATCAGGGGAAATGGAAAAATAACGGGAATCGTGGGTCTACATGTGAGGTCCTCCAATTGCCACATTTACGGCGATGCTCAAATTTGATGCTTTTGTGTGCTAGTTGTGGCAATGGAAGGGGGAATATGTGCTGGTAGTGTATGGTTACCGAGACCCGAGCCGATTGTTCCCTCTTTCTGTATTTATTGGCCGAATTCAAATCAGTGCAGATTCGCATTCCAAAGATGCCCCTGCCAATTTTATTTGAGGTACTAATAAATAAAGTGGGAGTGCGGAGACGAAGACAAAGGTGCAAAATTTCAGGAGCAATATATACGGGCGTTGAAAATATTGGATTACTGTTGTGAAAAAATAAAGATATTTTATGAAATTAGATGAAAAAGTGAAGTGAGTAGATTCAATTGAATATTATAATATTATTTTATAATTTGATGAGAAGAGAGATTATTCTATAATTGTCTGAAAATATTGAGGGGTGAAAATTTTCACCCCAAACACTCCGTCTCATGCACCTTGCGTACAGTATTACCCCAAACAGCCTTCAGTCTTTTATGACCTCCATTCTCATCTGCCCATTTTCTTTAGCATATGATCAAATTTAATGGGTTTGGATTATTATTTGTTTTCCTCTAAGCAAAAAAAGGGATTTGTTTGGTGTTGTCATTGCTCTCGTTTACTTAAACCCGAGCATACCCTCATGGCATAGGACTTTCAAGTTATAACGAAGCTTATCAAGATTTGAACCCACTAGTCCGGACTCGCAAGGTGATATTTTCAACCGACATCTTGCTACTGTCCAACACTATGGGACAATGGGTGTTTATTTATAAATTTGTTAGAGAATATAATTCAAATAATAAAAAAAATTCTTCCTATCAGCTTAAATTATTGGAATAAATGAAAAATTACATAATATCAGAGCTAAAGCCTTCTAGAGCTGAATTTACATTATAGCTCAATTTTAATTAAATATTATACGTGTATAAAATCTTTATCTTTCTATTAGTTTAAAAAATTTTGAAATAAATAGTAGATTCACAGAATTGACTCGCATTGAGATAGACAACAGCCCTAAAAGATTCGGGCGTTTACCAAAAGTGCATGCTGATAAGAGTTAAGAACAATACAAAAGATGTATGTTCCCTTACGAGTGATTCTATGCAGCGTGTAGCATATTTACATAAGGACAAGCTTACACATTAATTTTTTATAATGAAAGTTGGAATTGGGTTTTGTGACACCCACATGCCTGGTTTTTAAAATAAATATATTTAAACTAACTTTGTCGCCTAATCTACATTAAGAAGTGACTAGAATTTCTCTACTCTTTGGAAGATTCCACTTGACCCTAAAGGAACAATTATACAATTTCCATTATTTTTCTTTTGGTTTTAAAAGCAATTAGTAAAAGTATATTTTAAACATTTTAAATGAAAAAGTAGAAATCATTTCTAGGGTGGAAGCAATTAACACAAAGTATACAATACCCTTTTTCTATGATCTATGCTCTAAAAAAAAATCCACTAGTTTCACCTGAATGTGAGTCAAATTGAATGAATCCAAGTGTCCCATCTTATAGTATATTGCTTTTGGAAAAGGTGTCTAAGCTTGATAAAGCAAAACTCTAGCAAACAATCCACTAATCAACTATCATAAGCATCAAAGGAGAGTGTTCTCTATACTTTTGGATCATTGATTGGGTCCATGGGGGTTCAAACTTTTCCTCATGCAACCCATACGAAGGGGGTGTTGCTCTATGAAGTCATTGGTGGTACATATGTCTCTCTTCTATAAATGGAATTTTTGTCTTTAAAGGGGTAATATGGTCCTAAATGTACTTGATTTTGCACAATTATGGGAAAAATAAATATATGCCCTTGGGAAACAACGAAAAGAGGTTTGGGCTCGAGTCGTTAGTGCGACCTTTTGCCTCCCTTTGCTTTAATCGAAGCCTTTGCTTTTCCCGACCTCGTCAATTGCGACACCAACTTATCCCATCAGAGACTCTCGTCGCTATCTCCACTGTCCCGGACCCCCCCCCCCTAAATACCAAAAGAACCACTTGTGCAAAGGCAGAGTGTCTAGCACCGAATGAGCTTACAGGACACCATCAAAGGAAATTCACTTCCTCATCGGCTCATCCTTTGTAAGAGCTCAGCCACGACGTAAAACGACGAAGTTTCACCACTCCAAGACAACGAAACGGCGCCGATTTCTTTCTAAACTCGCAGTAACAGTATGGCTTCCCTGCCAACATGGCAACATTTTCCATATCCGCCAAGGAGGAAAAAAAGGAATCTCATGAAAGGAGAGTTACGTTAAAAGAACCCCCAACTCCCCCCACAAAATTGTGGGAAAAAAAATTTCCCCACGTTTATTGGAAAAGCCTAATTAACATATTCATTTTTATTATTTTGCTTTACTTTCCACCTTCAAATTGTTCATTTTTTAGGTTAAGTAACTAATTAACTTCCTTAATCAACAAAAGCTTTATATTTAAGCTAACTTTTGTAACAAAACTTTACTAAAGATAGAAAGTTCAGAGTGTTTGATTACTGCCCTAACTCAACAGTGTTGGATTCTATACTCTATATCTATCTGTTGTCCAAAACAGAACAGATATTAATCCATTAAGAGATGAAAACCTCCTAAACTTCTTTCTAATCACAGAAAATTAACCAACTTCGCTAACAAAACTTATAACCACAAGAAATTATCCTACTTCCCTACATCAACTGATTACAATCTTAACGTGCGTATATACCCACAGACAGAAGAACTACATAGAGAAGTAGTCAGAAAACACGAAGAACAGAGATAAATATAAGCATCAATATCGATTTGTTGATTCTAAACAAATCAACTCTTGATGATCCAAAATTACACTACCCCGTTTTTTACATTGTAAAAGGGTAATATACAAAAAACAGAGCGGGGAAAAAAGAAGATGATTTTGGATAAACAGAAGGAACTAAGCCCACCTTTTTGTTGTTGTTTTTTTCCCTTCAATTTTTCTATCGAATTCATGGGCTCCAAACACCCCAAATCTTCTCCCCAATAAAACTCACAAACCTTCTCACGGACCCTTCCTCTCCCTCAGCCCCACCAGCACCCCCAAGGCCCTCATGACCACTATTGCTACTCTCTCCACCCAGCGAGTCCAACTCGTCCTTGCCCGAAGTCCCTTCCAACCGCTTCAACTCAGCAGACCCGTTGTTGCACCCTCTCTTCCTTCTCACCTTTCTACTCTTCCCACTCTTCTTGCTCTGCGCCATTAACTCGGCCTCGAAAGCATCGATGATTTCGTGTATCTCTTCCCGATTCGGCGAGGAGTCCCACCTCACCCAGTAACTCGTGTAGCAACGGAAACAGTTGCAGTTAAACTGAGGAGGGTGATCGGCGCAGCCTTTTTGGTGGGTGGTCCTTCGGCGACCGTCAAGGTTGACGGAGCTGTTGGAGCAGGAGAGTAGGTAGGCCAGGACTTCTCGGTCTTCGAGCGATAGAGCAGCCGCGAGGGTCAGGATCGTTGCCGGAAGGAACGCAAGGTGGTCGGAGATGATCGGCGGCGACGGATGAACCGTTCCTCGGCGGTAGAGCTTCTTCATAGCAAACACTTTGGGGAAGGTAGAGAGAAGAGACAAGGTTTGGACTTTGAACGGCTGATGAGGTTATATGGTCTGAGAGAGCCACAGAGTTGGTGACGTGTAATCGATGGTGGCGAATGGGGGCGTTCACGTACGACGCGGACAGAAAAATGTACAGGCACGGATCAAGATCAAGCGTTTGATTCGTGGCGCTACCCTGTGATTGGTTAATAATATTTGCTTTTTTAAAAAAAAAACTAGTACTTGATTAACTGAATTCAAATTATCGTCAGGGAAAAAAAAGAAACCTGATTTATTAATATTGTCTCTTTATTATTTACAGCTATAAATAAATATTCAAATAGATCCAATCATATTTGTACACTTGGAGAGAGATGGGACCTACCTCAATGATCAGTCTCTCTTTTTGGGTGACGTCCAGTTTGTACAGTTAATTCACTGACCCTCTTATACGTCGGGGTTTGGTGTGTGAAGGAATTGGGCGGGCTAGCTTACACATTAGTCAAGAACCGGTTGCTGTTAGGTGCTATATTATAGGCCACGGGTGCACCTTGACTCTTTTTTTTCACTTTGAATTTCTTTACTGACAACCTTTGGTTATTATTTTCGGTTAAATGGTGGAAATCCTACCCTTTCAATATTTCTCTTAGCTAGAAGATTTTTATATTCAATTAAACACAGTAATTAAATATTTTTAAAAAAAATTCCACCGTCCACTTGAAAAAAAAAATCGACTATTTTGTAACCTTAAATTAGAGGTCAATATCACTTTGAGAATTAGAATTATCAAATTAATCATATTAAATTCTCGAATTATTAAAATTCATTGATGTTTGTCATTGAATAAAATTGATCGTCAAAATCCATGTGAGATGATTTTGACGGTTTGATTTTATTTAAGGGTGCAACATTGATCATTTATGATAATTTAAGGGTTCAATATAATGAACTTGGTAATCAGACCTCCAAATGTCATTGATCTGGTAATTTGAAGACACAAGGTGATTTTTTTTCCTATATTTTTTTCGAGATATCAAAGATTCAAATTTCGTGGTGGAGGTAGGATTTTTTTACTAAAGAAAGTTAGTTATTAATTAATAAGGAGCTTGAAATTTATTTTTCTTAGGGACCAATCCCTTTCGAGCAGTTGTATTGTAACCGGTAACTAATCTATTATTTAATGTTTTAATTTTTGCCCATATATATATATAGTAATCGAATATGCTAGGAAAGATGTTGAATTTAATGAAATTACAGTAAAATACCTACCCATGGGCGGGCGAGGGAAAGATCTTCTATTATGTTTGTGGAAATTTTTCTTGAGTAATTTTATAGACGTACATTTAAAAATTTGATTATATTTCCAAGTCTTTATCTCTTCTACGCAACCCAGATGTTCGAAGTTAATTACTTGATAAAATAAATCTTGGGGTGAAAGGGCGAGGGTCTGCTGCAGTTCGGGTGACCGAACTGCAGCAGCAGTTTGCTGCAGTTGTGAGGGGCGGGCGTGGGTCCCGCCCCTGTACTGTTCATGCCCGAACAGTACAATACTGTTCGGGCATGAACAGTACAGGCGTGGGTCCCGGGCGGGACCCACGCCTGCCCCTCACAACTGCAGCGAACTTTGCTGCAGTTCGGTCACCCGAACTGCAGCAAAGCCTCGCCCGGGGTGAAAAGGCAAGGCATAATTCCATGGATTATAACTTATATTACTCAAAATTAAGAAGTGTAGCATTTTTATTTCTCATGTGACCTTCTTAGGTTCCCAAAGAATGAAAGTGGTCTTCTAATTATAAAATGGGGCTAGCTAGCTGCCGGTTTAGAAGTTAATTAACTAAAGTAAATCTAAATAATGATATTGACTGACTATACATATGGTTATGTTTGTGTTGTAAAATTTTTGGTATTGGGTTTAGTGTTAGTATTGGGTTTAGTGAATAAGTGAAGAGAGGTAATTTTTTTATATTTTTTGTAATTTTTTATATTTTTATGAGAGAGAGATTATATTGTAGTATTTGCACCCATAAGATGGTTAGATAAACCGAATAATTCAATCTTGGGAAAAATGATTTTTTTCACTAAATGTACATTTTAAGTTTCAAACTTCAAATTTCTCCACCCCAAATTATAAGAATTCATCACTATATATCCGTCCTCCAGTTAAATCATATAGTCAAAATGCGAGGAAGAAAGTACACGTGGCACAATCTTCACCGTTGGATCTTATGAAAATGTGAATATTAATAAATTTTGATTAATTAATGCTCAATTTAATAATATGGATAGTTTAGACGCTACATGCATTTGGTCAATTATTTTGGAGGACGAAAAGAGACGTTCTCTCTTAAATGTTTCAAAAATAAGCTAGGAGTGTGTTCGGATAAGGTGTGTTGTGAGGATTTTTTGTGTTTTGAGAATTTTTATGTGAGGTTAACTTTATTGGTATGCGTGTTATAGTTATATTTATGTGGTGTGAAAAATTATGTTTAATTGTAGAATCCGGAGGATTCAAAAAATCCTGAGGATTCTACCTAAAGGAACAGCCTCTAAAAGAGTTATTTATTTATATATACACTAGCAAGAATTCGAATTCCCGTAAAAAGTAGTAGGAGCCAAAGTTGATGCTAAAAATTTGTTATCGAGGGAGGAGGGATATTGTCATTGTGCCACGTCGATGACTTTATATATATATATATATATATTTCCGATTTCAAGAATGTTTTAATTTATACTATGTACTCCAGTATATCCAGATGTATCAAGAATTATATATGTATGACCTAGGTCGAGGTTATGTGAATATAGTTACTCACAACTCACAAGAGAAGAGAGAGAAGCCTTTTATTGTGCTTGATGGGTTCTCTTAATATATATTAATTAATTTTATCTCTTCATATTTAGAACATTATATTAATTTCCAAATGTAAATTTTTCATACGTGAATGTTTGAAGTTACGTGAGCTAATCAATTTGGTCTCAAAATTTATAATTTTTTTTTTCATACTACAATTCTTGGGGTTTCGATATAAATTAACAAAAAGGCCGCCTTATGGTGACAAAGGTGACATTTGTTGTCCGAATAATTGACATCCGAATAATTGAGTTAATATTAAATATTTATTTTTTTATTAAATAATATATTATTATTATAATATTTATTTAAATTTTTTATCTCTTCAATTTTTATCGACTCTGGTAAAATATCTTCATTTTTTTTTCATAAACTCAAATACCTAATATTTCTACGGATTAAAATTTCTACCAACAAAAAACCACCAAAATGGCTGCGGTTTTTCAAGTTAATAAAAATGAATTATTAATTCCAAAAACAAGGATATTAATTAGATCTCTGACATGCGTTCGGCCTCTGATGTAGTTAATTAAATGAATGCAGGCCCAAAAGGCAGTTGGAATTTGACGAAACAGCAAGGGGTTGGAAAAAGAATAAGAAAGAGTTGGCAAAGCACAAATAAGGACGTGGATTTGCAGTCACATATGACACACATCAACCCCTCTCTCTTCTCTCTTACGCACACGCATATATATAAAAAAGCATTTGAAAATTTTGAGGACAATGAAAAGTTGAGAGGCGTAGGACATGTTTATTTGTTCAAAATTTTAGGTTCTAAAAATTTCAATCAAATAAATATATTTTAAAATTTTTAACTTTTACACATACATTTCAAACTTTTCACAAATCTTGATAAATTTCAACTCAAAATATTCTTAAAATTTTGAAAATATTTTTCAAAATTTTGGTAAACAAACAACCCCTTAAGATTTCAGACATGAACCTAAATAGAGGGGTTAGTTTTTAAATATATATATATATATATATATATATATTAAGTGCATATTTGAACTTAGAAACGTAGAAGTATTTAAAAAATAAAAATAAAAAAATGGAGCGTGCTAACTTATATAACTATTATCCTTTTATAATATGCCATGTTGCTTGAATTTTCTGAGGTTTTATATACCCCATTCCATCATTAATTAATGCACTGTGTTTACCAGTTGGATACTTGGATTAGATATACGAACGTATTCTTTGGAAAAAAAAGGCTTAAAATTGTTTGGGTACGTACATGCATAAGGGAGAAGCAAGCTAAGGAACTCTAAGGAAGTCGTGGACTCCACCCCCTAATTCCCGGAGTGCTCTGAGGGGAAATAAAATAAAAAACATAGAAAGAGAGACAGTGAGGGTCATAAGTTAAGTTTTAGTTATCCAATTCCATGAATTCTAGATTCTCCCATTGATACAAAGTATATATCCTCATAATTTTTTTTTTTTTTTTAACCGGGTTTTTGTACAAAGTATATATCCTCATATAAACCAAACAATCATCAAACCAAAAGTCTTGAGAGTGACTCCAAAGGATTGGTAACACCTATCAAGTTTTTAACTTAAGATTGTATAGGAAACATACGACCCCAAGGTCCCAAGCCTTGATCACTAGGCCAACCTCTTGAGTTATATGTAGTCATCAATTCAAGCAAATCATAAGGACTTTTTGGTTTTCTTATATGCTCCAAATTTATCAATGAGCGGCCAAGATGCATATGCCCAATCGCAGGAAATGGTTGTTTCCTCGTGCCCACGAAAGGACACGATGATCTAAGCCTGCACTAATTCCATGACGCAAACATCGCCTTTTAAGAGGGAATCCCTCTAGCCAGCCGCCACTGACGTTAAAGCGAACCCAAAAGCGAAACGCAGAGGACCCCGAACGAACAAAGCATGGCAGCATGTTGGATCCGAATGTCCAGAACACGTACGTAAGCTGAACTGATATGATCCCTGTGGGTGTTTTCGCTTTTTTATTTGTGCGTTTAAACAAAGACTATAATAATACGAAATCAGGGCATCATATTTATTGTTGATCTGCCAAATAACTTTGTCACAAGATATACTCGTATTTCTACACCAACTCTCCAACATGCAGACCATGACACAGCCTTCATAGTTGCACCAATGAGCAAAGCAACGCAAGGTCCTGGGTCTGCAAAAATAGCATGTCATCTTTCATCCATTACCTGAAATTCGCTTTGGGTAAAGTTACTAAAACCAGTATTTAGAATTACTTCCTATCTACTTATGAGAAGTAGCCTGAGAAACCAGAGACCAAAGATCATAATCAGATGAAAATCCCGTTTCACCCAGGCCATTTAGGAAGAACTCTGCATACGAGTCTTGATCCATGATTCCAAGTACTTCAGTTCCTCACTGGCTATTGAATGGCCAAGACCAGGATAAGCCTGCAAAATGAAGAATTTTCCAGAAGTCAGATAGAAATCAAGAGGGCATCTGAGAAAGCGATACCATATTTCAAAGTATTACCTTGAACTCGCTGCGTACACCAACTTGTTCAAGGAAAGGAGGACCAGCTTGTCCAGCTTCAAACAGTACAGTTCTGTCGTCCATCCCGTGAGACCACAGAATAGGCGTCTGCACATACATTCAGATTCACAGATCAAACCCGAGTAAATTGAAGAGTCACAAGCAAACGTGCAATAGAAAGATTACAGATTGCACCACAAAATACGTGTCTGCACATACATTCAGATTCACAGAACCAACCCGAGTAAATTGAAGAGTTACAAGCAAAGCCACAATAGAAAGAATACAGATTTGCCACTTTAACCTGCTCGACTCAAGGTGTTACACTCCAGATGTATGAGAATGCCATTGACGCCTATTAACAAATATGACTAGGTGATTTTAAAACGCAAGTGGAAATATAGGAACCCTGTCGCATGGGTAATCTCTAGCAAACAGAAAGCATTGAACTTTGTCTCCAGAGTAGTCAGTGAAAATCATTAGAACTGAATGCATACAATTTGTTTCACTGAGAGACTTTGATCCATCAAGCACAACTTCACTGCATCCTATCAGCAAATTCAAATCTACGTACTCTTGTTGACACACCACAAAATATTGTATAAGAACATTAAATCTCATTACAAGATTGAGCAAATCTTGCTCATCCAACATAGATGAATCGGAGAAATTGCTTAAAGAATGGAGTTAGTAATGAACCACTATATCTCATCACCATCAAAATGGTTGACCATCGACCAATAATATGGTCGATTGTCCATCTACATATGTTATGTAAGATCTTTATTTCGTTTGCATAGAGATAGCAAGCCAAGAAGATATAGGGTTAAAAAAAACATGGATCTGAGGTTCTGTAAAATATAAATTAGAAACAAAGCTTGTAAACTAAAACTCGACAAAAAAGAAGAAAAGTACCCTCTTTGCATTTGGTGAAATTTGTTCTATTATAGAAGAATTAAAAGGGAGCCATCCGCTGAAGACAGCACCTCCTCCTAGAGTTTTTGGGTACAGCAGAACACTCGCCAAGGTCAAGGCACCTGCAATTGTTAAAAATTTCACAGACCTGGCATTAGCACAGTCATAAAAATCAACAATGTGGAAACGTTTGCTGGGTGTGTGGTCGTTTGGGGGGGAAAGGAAGGGGGCGGGGGGGATGAGTTTGAAGTGTGAGAGCAAGAGGGAGACCTCCTTGACTGAATCCACACACAAATACATTATTAGGATCTGTGCCAGCAGCTATTTCCTTGTCTATCATTGCATGCACATTCTGAACTGCTTTAAGCACACTGCTTTCATCTTTTGGAGAATCCTGAATCATGTTTAGCAAAATAGTCTCAATGATTGCTCAACAAATCAGAAAAATCAACAAGTACAGTAGTATCCAGCCAACGTGCAATCCTCTTGGAAATTCCTTCCACCTTTGAACTATCGAAGAGTAGCTGAAAAATTCCAAAAAAATATTCGGTAACCAATGGTAACCTACAGAAGGAAGTGGAGATGAGTCACAAGAAACTGCAGAGCCAGCCAAACTTGTTTTCCACGAATAAAATGCATCTACCAGACAGCACGAGTTCACCCTTCTAATTAGTTGCCTACTAATGGACATGGTATCAAGTTGTGATCCTCCTTGAGTGGACCTAAGAGTCAACAAAATTTAGATGTGGCGAATGAACTTTTGCACCACACATGGTACCGTTTACATCAGCTATTACAACACAGATTTTGGAACTCAAACAAGGAGTTATCTGACACACTGGTAAATGCCAAAAAAAGCAGTGAAACATTGTTATTATGATTCTCACACAATTTAAATGTTTTAGATCTAGTGCTTCTGTCTCTCACTGCATGAACCTGTAACAGAAGCTTATGGCGTTTGTAACACAGGAAGTGGAGTGAACCACAATTTTGGGCTAAGCCTCTCCTATTAACACCCTTGGACCACTTGCACATGCATAAACAAATGCCAAGCCAAACTCAAATTATGGCAATCATCAAGTGTAGACGGCAGATGAACTTACCAATAAAGCTATCCTTAATGAGAGTCTGCACCTTAAAACCATGAAATTACAACATGAATAGGACCCCATTGAACAGAATTCTAGTTCAAACAAGAATCAAGAATGAAATTCCTTATTGACACCTTCTTGTTTCCAATAAAACCAGAAAATTTGATTTCAGGTTAAACTCAATTCGATATACCACTACTATCAGACAACACCATGAAACGGAATCCAATATGGGATTAGCAGTCAATCAAAATGACATAAAGGAAAAATGGAAGCATACTCACAGCTGTCACAGGAATCTCGTGAATGTCAAACCATGAGGGCATTACAGCACCAGCTACAATGAGAAGCAAATACAGGCAATAGATGATTGAATAAAAATTCTTAACATCTTCATTCGAAGGCTAAATATTTGACTTGATAATGTAGATTATGAGACAAGCCCTCTAGTCTGATTTTATTTTCTCAAAAGAAGAAGCATCTCAGAAATTCATGAAAGCCTGAAACAAAGAAAGTAGTGCTTCACAAGACAGCACCCTGACAAAGCTATGGTTTGACAAGATAAAATGCCCACATGGATGGGGATGCTGAACATTTGAAATGAGTCTAATTGAAATGTTGTAGCAGCTAGAAAATCCTCTGAATAAAAGTTACAAGTACTATTGAATATGTAACTCTGATTCATAGGCCATGGTTTTCAGGGAGGATCTATCATCTCCTATACTAATTAGATGTGGAATTTTACATCTAGGATTGCCAAATTGAGAGGTATCATGCCATGCAAAGCACCATGAGTTCCAAACAACCCAAAGAAGGAAGAATGCTATCAATCTGAATATTTTGGCACTGTCCTGTTCCTTTCCATTTCTTCCTATTGGCTTAACTTTATGCTCCCTTTTGTTATCTTTTGCACAGTAATCCAAAAAGCTGGACTAAAATGTTTTCTTTCACAAAACAATCACAATAGAAAATCAAATTGATTCTGATCTACTTCTAATTAGATTCCAATTGCTTCCAATGAGTATTGTTAAGTCCCTTACAATGCGTCATACCATCGACTGATCTGGGACATATTGGCAGGCAATTGATTAATTGGTTCTCTCCTAAAACCAGTTCAACTTTTCAGCATGCAAGGAAGATCAGATGCACGTAATAATAAATTGAAACATAATAAACGCGATTATACTATCCCTCGACATTCTACCCTCTCACCATTGCATGGATATTTTGAATCATCCCATCCATACAGGGAAAAAGGAAAAAAAAAACGGTGTAAGCAGCATTATACACGAACAAAAGTTTTCTGTGAAAAATCATGTCAAACAACAGTTAAAGGCCTTTAATTACACAACACACAAAATACCGCTGTGAGTAATTACTCCAAACACACATAACACAAATAAACATAGATCTAATGCATAAAGTGTAGACTTTTACGATTGCAGGTGACTGGGTTGAAAGGAGCAGAAGGGAAGGACCAGACTGTGTTCCTGAACTCGGGGGAAGTGAAGAGCGTCTTGATGGGTTCGTTGGCAGGGCCCGAGTCTCCCAACCCATGCAGCCACAGAACAAAGCTTCGAGCCATTGAGTCTGCTTTCGAAGGTTGGTTGGGCTCCGAGAGTAATATGAACAAAATGGTGCTAGTCAGGATGATTCCAATGACAGCAACGGGCTTTGCTAGTAGCATAAGCTTCATTTCTAGTCGTTCATGGTGTCCTTTTTGTTCTCGTGTTTGCAAATTGGGGAAACAAGGGGAAAAGACCTATTGCTCCTCCCTGATTCAGAACGGCAGCAAAAAGAATGTTCTTGTTTACACTATCCCCAAACGGCAGTCGTACATGACATAAGGTGCACTTTTGAATGTTCAAATTTTGGAAGAAAAAATTTTTTGGGTATTACAATTCCTGATTTGAATAAATTTTTTATATTTATTATTTGAGAAATAATAATTTGATGAAAAAAGAAAATTATTTTATTAAGTTAAAATTTTGAAATGTCTAAAATTGTAGGAAACAAACCCAGAGCAGTCATATGGAAGTAAGATATTTTAACGCCAGCTATTGTTTGGATGCTTCAAAAACTTTATTGGGCAGTGTTTAGAGAGTTTCATAAACAGTTAGTAGAAAATTTAAATAATATTTAGTTCAAAATTAATTTCTATTGAAATTTGTGAAAAAAATGTGAAGAAAGAATATTAGATAACTTTTTTTTTCTATATAAGAAAGTGTTAAAAGTTTGTGAACAAGTATTACGATAATTTAGCAGATTTCTTTTTATGAAAAGATGTTGGACATCCGATGGGCTTCAGCTCTGTTTGGGCTTAATGTTACTGGACCTTTTTTGATCCACTAACGTACGTCACAGATATGCCTACGAGACGACATTAGGAGACAATTGGACATGTTTGTTTACCCAAAATTTTGGGGTCCAAAATTTCCAACAAAACAAACAATTTTCAAAATTTCCAAATTTTATATATACACTTCAAACTTTTCACAAATCCCAATAAACTTCAACATTCAAAATACGAAATCCCAGCATCATATTTATTGTAGAACTGCCAAATAATTTTGTAAAAATGATACAATAATATTTCTGCACTTATGTAGATAGGCCCCAACATGCAGGGCCAGGCAATCACAGACACCCTCCATAGTAGCATTCACAAAAATAGCAACGCAAGGTTTTTGGTCCGCATAAATAGCATGTCCTTGTTTCATCCATAACCTGAAATTTGCATGGGGCAAAGTTACTAAAACCAGCATTTGTATTTACTTCCATTCTACGCAGCTCGAAGCTGTAAAATTTCTTTGTGTAATGATTCTATGCCAGCCGGAGAAATCTGAGACAAAAGATTATAATCAGATGCACATCCTATTTCACACAGGCCCTTTATGAATAACTCTGCATACGATTCTTGATCCATGATTCCAGGTACTTCAGCTCCTCAGTGGTTATTGTATGGCCAAGACCAGGATAAGCCTACAAAATGAAGAATTTCTATAGGAGAAGTCCTGTAGAAATCAGGAAGCAGCCATCTGAGGAAGTACTAAAAGATGTCAATGTACTACCTTGAACTCGCAGCTTACACCAAGCTTGTTCAAGGAAAGGGAGACCAGCTTGTCCAGCTTCAAAAAGTACAGTTCCGTCCTCCGTCCTGTGGCACCACAAAACAGGTGTCTTCACATACATTCAGATTCGCAGAACAAAACACATGTAAATCGAAGAGTTACAACTTAATGTAAAATAGAAAGAATACAGATCTGCCACTTCAACCTGTTCGACTCAAGGTGCTACTCTCTGGCTGATGATGTATGAAAACGCCAGTGAGGCCTATTAACAGATATGACTAGGTGATTTTAAAACACTCAGCGGGAAATACTGGTACATGCAGCTATATCAGTATTGAAAATGTGATTATCCTATGGACTGTAACAGAGACAAATTAGAAACTGCATGGGGTGATTCTAGCAAGATCTTCTCCTTTGACGAGAAGGTGCTAGGATGAAATACTGACCCTCTTGCATGGGTAATCTCTAGCAAACAGAAAGCATTGAACTTTGTCTCCAGAGTAGTCAGTGCCAATCATTAGAACTGAATGCATACAACTTGTTTCAGTGAGAGACTTCGACCCATCAAGCACTACTTCACCGCAACCTATCAGCAAATTTAAATATACACCGCTCTTGTTGACACGCCACAAAAACTTGTGTCGGAACAATAATTTTCATTACGAAACTGAACAAATCTTGCTCATCCAACATGGATGAATCAGAGAAGTTGCACAAAGGATGGACAAAATAGAAGAGAAATACCCTCTTTGCATTTGGTGGAATTCGTTCTATTATAGATGAATTAAAAGGGACCCATCCGCTGAAGACAGCCCCTCCTCCTAGAGTTTCGGATACAATAGAACACTGGCCAAGGTCAAGGCACCTGCAAAAGAATTATTAAAAAAAGTTTAGCAGAACTGGCATTAGCGGTTTGTCGTGCAAATAAACAATGGGAAAACGTTTACTGGGTGTGTGGGCGTTTGGGGGGGGGGGGGGAGAGCGAGAGCAAGAGGGAGTCCTCCTTGACTGAGTCCACACATAAATACATTATTAGGATCTGTGCCAGCAGCTATTTCCTTATCTATCATTGCATGCACATTCTGAACTGCTTTAAGCACACTGCTTTCATCTTTTGGAGAATCCTGAACCATGTTTACCAAAATAGTCTCAATGATTTCTCTAAAAATCAGTAAAATCAACTAGTACAGTATCCACCCAATTTGCAATCCTCTTGGAAATTCCTTGCACACTTTTAACTGTTGAAGAATACACGAAAAATTCCAAACAAGTTTCGATAACCAATGGTAACCTATTGAAGGTTGAAGCGGAGATGAGTCTCAAGACACTGCAGAGCCAGCCTAACTTGTTTTTCAAGAATAACATCCATCTACCAAACAACACAAAGGTCAGGCTTCTAACTAGTTTCCTACTGATGGACTTATCAACTTGCGATCCTCCTTGAGTGGACCTCAGAGTCAACACAATTAAGATGCGGAGAATGAATTGTGCACCATATGAATCATAGGATTACATCAGCTTTAACAGCAAAGATTTTGAATCACGAATTACACTAGGAGGAGTTACCAGATAAACCCTGGTAAACGCCAAAAAAAGAAGACACATTATTTGTATGATTCCAAATTTGTATATCCAGTGCTTCTGTCACTCTCTACATGGCCTTGTATCAGAAGCTCGTGGCATCTGTAACACACTAGGTTGAGTGAACCATAATTTTGGGCTAAGCCTGTTCCTATTTGTTAAGGTGAACACCACCCAACACTAACAAGGCACTTTGATGGCTTGAGTGTGAATAAACAAATGTCAAGCCAAACTCGAATTATGGCAACCATCAAGCGGAGACCGCAGATGAGCTTACCACTAAAGCTAACATTAACGAGAGCGCGCACCTTTAAAAGTTACTCAATTTCACAGGTGAAATCAAAACATGAATAGCAACCCATTGAACAGAGTTCTAGTTCATACGAGAATCAACAATGAAATTCCTTATCGTCGCCTTGTTTCCAACAGCATCCTGAAACGGGATCCAAATTGGTATACCACCACCATCAGACAAGTAATAGAGCTTATCATACCGGATGGAGCCATCGCCGCAGTATAGTATAGCACCCTATCACGCCCTGCACTCTTTCAGCGGTTGGCGAGCAGAATCCTGAAACGGAATCCAACATGGGATTCGAGAGGTAAATCAAAAAGAAATAAAGAAAAAATGGTAGCATAACTCACAGCCGTAACAGGCATCTCGTGAATGTCAAACCATGAGGGCATCACAGCACCATCTACAAGGAGAAGCAAATACCCAATAGAATTGAATAGAATTCTATAACATCTTCATCAGAAAGCTAAATCTTTGACTTGCTATTCTGGACTATGAGACAACCCCTTAGTCTGATTTTATTTTCTCAAAAGAAGAATCATCCCAGAAATTAACAAAAGCCTTATACGAAGAAAGCAGTGCTTCCCAAGACAGCACCCTGACAAAAGTGAAGGGGACAACAAATCAACAAAGAAGCAATATTTGGACAAGATAAAATACCCTAGTGGATGGAGATGCCAAACACTTGAAATGAGTCTAATGGAAACCTTGTACTGGTTAGAAAATCCCCTGAATAAATGTTACAATAACTATTGAAATATGTAGCTTGATTCATAGGCCATGGTTCTCAGGGAGGATCTATCATCTCCTATTCCACTTAGCTGTGGAATTTTGTATCGACGATTGCCAAATTGCAAGGAAAAGCACCATGGGTTAAAAAAAACACAGAGAAGGGAGAAATGCTATCTATCCCAAAGTTTTGGCACTGTCCTGTTCCTTTCCATTTCTTCCCATTGGCTTAACTTTATGTTCCCTTGTGTTATCCTTAGAACAGTAATCCAAAAAACTGGACAACTAGTCAATTAATTTGTCACATAAAGCAATCACAATAGAAAATCTATGTGATTCACATCTACTTCTGATTAGATTCAAATCGTTTCAAATGGGTACTGTAAACTCCAAAGTATCTTACAATGCGCAGATGCACGCAATGATTGTTACTTCCAGCTACAAAGAAGTGTTTTGGTTGATACAAAGTAAACGTGATTATCCAACCCCTACACATTCTACCCTCTTACCAATTTACGGATAGTTTTGACTTTTTGAGTCATCCCATCCATACAGGGCAAAAAAAAAAACGCTGTAAGCAGCATTATACACGAACAAAAATTCCTGTGAAAATCCATGTCAAACAACAGTTAAGCCCTTCAATTACACGACACACAAAATACCGCTGTGAGTAATTACTCCAAAGTTACCTATAACACAGGCTATACAGCTAAACAAAAATCTAAATCTGCATAAAGTTGAGACTTTTACTGTTGCAGGTGACCGGGTTGAAAGGAGCAGAAGGAAAGGACCAGACTGTGTTCCTGAACTCAGGGGAACTGAAGACGGTCTTGATTGGTTCGTTGGCAGGGCCCAAGTCCCCCAACCCATGCAGCCACAGAACAAAGCTTCGAGACATTGAGTCTGCTTTCGAAGGTAGGTTGTGCTGCGAGAATACCAATTGTAATTATACCATGAACTAAACCGTGCTACTCAGGTTGATTCCAATTACAGCAATGGGCTATGCTACTCAGGTTTCATTTCTCGTCGGAGTTCGGTTACTGTGCTTAGCACAATAACCAGACTCTTTCTCGTTGTCCTTGGCAGCTCCCTCTTCGTATTCGGGTTTGAAAACTGGGGAAACGTCCTTATTACTCCTGTCCTGAATCAGAACTGCACCAAAAAATAGTGTTGTTGTTGTTTACACAAGGCCCCAAACGGTAGTCGTACTCGTATATAACATAAGGTATACAAAAATAAATAAAAATTGGGATAAATACAATTTTTCTCCAATCAATTATAAGGTCTACTACACATTGCACTATAAATTATCAATTTTGACATATTGCACCATCCAACTATTAATGTTAGATAATTTGCACCCTAAACTACCCACTTTGACACATTACACCCTCTAATTACTAATGTTAAAAACTTTGCCCCATATATTTGCAATAATATCATCGATAAATTAATGAATTGACAATAATATTTTTAATATATCCAAAATAAGTCAAGGGCAATATCATCATTTTAGTCTAAAAAAATTGACAAATGATGCAAGGTGTCTGAGATTGGTAGTTAGAGAATGCAATGTGTCACTGATAGTTTAGGGTGCAAAATGAAAAACCTATAATAATTTGTGGGTAAAAAATTGCATTTTCCCTAATACTTCAAGAGCAGCAATCGCAAGTTGGCCTCGACCAAAAGGAGAAAAGATAAGTCTTAAAGACAAAGCAAACCAAGAAAGAGATTAAAGCCTCTTGAGCCCCCCCGACTTCCCCAAAAGCTCTCTACTGAATGCCTTCTCCCAAAACCACCGACCCTTACGAAGGAGGGGGGAGCTCCGGCTCCTTCATCCCCCTCCTCCTTTTTCCTTTCACTTTTCCCCTCTCCCTCTTCCCTCTTCGGCTCTCTGGTCCGGACGAATGGCGGTTGTTTGGGTTGGTTTTTGGTTTTTGTATGCAGGTGGCTCGCCCACGGTTTTCGGTGGTCTCCGTCGCCTTTGGGCATGCACGCGCCGGATAGTTGGGTTCCGCACGAAGAGAGCTTCGTGGGCAATGTTCTCCAGTCGTCTACTGACGACGCGTCGTGATCCACGTGCACCACGCGCTGTGCGTGGATCTGACGCGTCGTTTCCCTCAGCCGCGTGTGGCTGCCCCTCCGCCCCCCGAATCGCGTTCTCCTCCTCCGGCGTGGACTGTGCGGCCCATGAGCTTCATTTTCCACTCCGGATCCCATCCTCCGTCCCCACGCGCCGCCGCTGGAGTTTATGTTCCGTTTCGCCCGTTTGGGCCTGCCCCACTATTTAGGGCTTGTTTCGTTTGAATTATGTATTTTATAATAGCCTCTATGTTTAAGGCTTTTGTTGGTTTTTATGTTATTTTAACCCTGTTTTTAGGCCTAATAGCTATCTGCCATCTGTGGCTTCTCTGCGGTCTGAGACCAATATGCCCCTTGTGGGCCTTTGTAAGACCTTCTGATCTGTCTGCTCGTTGGCCCGCCGGCTTTTCGGAGTGTCTGGTACGCCCTTTTGAGGTTGCTGGAGTCTTTGAACCTCCTTGATCCCGAACTCAATATATATCTGCTATTATGCTTTAAAAAAAAAAAAAAAAAAAAAAAGAGCAGCAATCGCAGCGGAACAGTTGGATATTTAACAGCTACTTATTTAGACCTAACACAATCTTGTTTAACGGTTGTTACAGAAGAGGGTCGCAAATGCGTTCTGGGGGTGGTCTTACAAACCGATTTGAGAAGCATTAATTACTCCCTTAACTATTTTTTTCCTTTTTTTTGACTTAATAATGAACTTTTTAATTAGTTATAAAATCGTAAAACCAACGAGTTTTATTGTATACCTTAGAAATGGCTTAACTCTTTATCGTCTAGAACGTACGTTTGACCACGATCAGTAGAATTCATGGCAGGAGAAAAACGAGGCATAGAGTCGTCTTTATCATACGGAGATTTCTAACTCTCTTTATCGTAAGAAATGGTCATTCTTTCTAACATATGACTAGGAATTAGGACACGGCCTTTTGGAATCCTCTCCCAAGTGACGAGGTTCACCACATGAAAGGAACACATAAACAGATTTTTTTTATTTTTTATTTATTTTCAAAGGGAAATAAAATTAACATAATCTCTTTATTTTTGTTTTCTTAAATGAGTTATATCTTATATGTTTGCTTAATCTATTTAGGCTGGAGCCTAAATGGGTGCTAGCTTCTTGGTAATTTTGTTTAGAATCAAGTTATTATATATGGATACATTATTTGATATGATGATTATTATATGGGGACATGAATGCTAATTGGGCCAGCTTCGAATATCACATCTTTAGCTTGAATGAGTACCCACATAAAATCTTAGGATCGCTTTTAACTTTTAGAAAGCTTTAGCCAATTGAAAATTAGTGGATAAAAAAATACACAAAACGTATTGATTCTTGATTCTCTCTCATTTGTTATATCTAGGTCTGTTTGTGTGCATGTTTAAGGAAAGTATGATTCTTGATGGGCACTTACGAGACCACATAAACTGTCTTCCTGATCTTCTAGAAAACTAAAATTAAGGTAAGCAAATGTTTTATCCCTTTAATTTTAAGTTCGAACATGACTAATTATAAGACAATATGAGCCATACAACATTCAGTTTATACTTGTCTATACTCTGTCTTCGAATTGGACCATCCAATTTTATTATAATTAGAAGAATTTGAATATGCTTCTAGAAAAAAAAAACAAACCTTATCGGAAGAGATTAATATATACCGTGTATATATGTCACCGTTGCAACTTTGATGCTAGTATCTTCCCTAAAAAAATAGGGTTAATGACCAAAATAGTCCCTGGGTTTTATGCCCTTTATCGATTTGGTCCCTGAGTTTTCAATTTGGTCACACAAGTCCTTAGGTTATCCTCATTTATCAATTTGGTCCTTGGGTTTCCAATTTGGTCACATAAGTCCTTAGGTTATCCTCATTTATCAATTTGGTCCCTGGGTTTCCAATTTGGTCACATAAGTCCTTAGGTTATCCTCATCTATCGATTTGATCCTTCCATCCAATTCTGTCTCCTCCGTGCACAGTCAGCTAACGGTGGGCCACGTCACCACCAATAACATCGCAACACGTGTATGCTTTTTTTATTATTAAAAAAAAACTCACGTCCACCTAACATATTCGTAAGAAATAAAAAAAATCGAACGGGGAAACCCCCCATTCGATCGAAAAAGGGAGCCCATATCCATGTTTTACCAAAAATCAGTCATGCCGGTCGTCAATTTTTCACGGAGCGAAGAGATATCCAATCTGAAGCCGTTGGTGATCTTTGAGATTTGAATCGTGTCGTGGATTTTCTATTTGTTGCTCTCTATTTGCAGATTGATTTGTGGGTAGTGGCTCATTTTGATGAGACATCAAAGTAGAAATTGGACGGAAAGACCAAATCGATAAATGAGGATAACCTAAGGACTTATGTGACCAAATTGGAAACCCAAGGACCAAATCGATAAATGAGAATAACCTAAGGACTTATGTGACCAAATTGGAAACTCAGGGACCAAATTGATAGATGAGGATAACCTAAGGACTTATGTGACCAAATTGGAAACCCAGGGACCAAATCGATAAAGGGCATAAAACCCAGGGACTATTTTGATCATTAACCCAAAAAAATACGTGAAACCGCCTTCTTGCTTTACAAAAGAAGGGAAAACGCCTTCTTAAAGGGGCACTACGAAGTACGTACTGAGTCTTACATCACAGAAGCTTGCAAAGGACTAACATAAAACTATTTTTGGAATATAATTATCTCAAAAGCTTGCAATCGGAACAGTACTATTTTTGGATATTATCTTATCATAAGTAGATCGTAACACTCGGTACCCTGTGCTATACCTACTCGCACGACTTCCTTAATTTTTCCCTAATATAATTCTCAAATATATACCAGAGTAAGGTGCCAGAACGCCGTCTGCTAACTAGTCCAAAGACAATATGGCCGCGTACAAAGGCTTTTATCTGCAAGGTGGCTCTCTTGGTTTGCTCGTTGTTTGCCCAAGAAGCGAATGCACGACGAATGTACGGTTTGCACGAATCCATTGGATATGGAGCTCTGAAGAAAGGCAAGCAATTACATAAGTGCAAGAATGGACAGTGCAGTCTGCCTCGGCCAAGCACCAGTGGCGGATGCGGGTCTGGATTCAGTCCAGACCGTACGGGTCCAGACTGATCCAGACCCACGGTCTAGATTACATCCAGACCCAATCGACGGCAGGGAGGGCTGCCAGCTCATTTAATGAGTCCTCCCTTCCGTCGGCTCGGTTTGGCTCGTCTCACACACGACTTTTTGGCTTAGAATCTGTAGTGGTCGGACCACTATATTTTAGATCCGACCACAACTGCGACCACTACTCCCCGACTATTCTAACATGCGTGTTTTTTCTCCAAATCTGAAGTGGTCAGACCACTATATTTTATATTCGACCACTACGCTCTGAACACGGCTTTTAACCTTTTTATTTCCGAATATACGAGTGAATATAATTTGCATAAACCACTAGCGTCGGACCACTACCTTTATTCTTTTCTTTCTTTAAGCTAGCTAGTAATTTTACAATATGTAATATTAATAGGAACGAAAACAAAAACAATATTACGAAACTGCTAGCTAGCTAGTTGTCTTGATCTACAGACGTTATATATGACTTAGGAAAAAATTTGCCTGATTATTTTATTCAAGTAGTGAGACAAAAATTGACAATTATCTCAACCGAACAGTATTTATCATACACTAATTAAAAACTACATAGTTTACAATATTCTAATTCTTTGATATTTGTGTCATTGACGTAGATACTATACGACAATGAGGTTCTTCTTCTTTATTTATTTATTTATTTGGTATATTCTCCCACCAGCCACATGACGAGGGTGCTCTATTAGTTAGAACAAAACCTTGACCTCTGGCTTCCTTCAGGGAAAGCCAGTTTAATCACTGACAGTCGATCGGTCATGATCTTTACCATAGCTGATTACAAAGGGAAAACCTGCAGTTTTCAGTTCATCATCATCCACTAAATGCTGCAAAATTTTCTTCTAATGAAAGTTCAACACATTTCTAACATATTATGACGACTTGATCGTTCGGTTATTGCATCCACAAATTTTGTTTGTGTTTGATATTATATACTTACCCAATATCACCTTGGTTTGTGTAGTTTCGAGGATAAGTTTCTCATAGAGATTGATATATATATAAGTCTCTCTCAAATACATAGAGATGTAAAGAAAGATGTCCAGTGAGTATTTAGAAAATTGATGTAATTGTAAATTTAAAAGAAAGACCAAAAAAGAAGAGAAAAGAGAGAATTACAGCAGCATGCAACAAGGCTAAGCACACATAATTAATTAAAAAAGGCAATCAACCATGGGTGCGCATGCCTTCCAAAGCCTAATACACTCCAAGTTATTCTAAAATGGTTAAAACGCGTGTTCGGGGCGTAGTGGTCGGATATAAAATATAGTGGTCCGACCACTGCAGATATGGAGCCAAAAACACGCGTTTTAGAATAGTCGGGGAGTAGTGGTCGCAGTTGTGGTCGGATCTAAAATATAGTGGTCCGACCACTACAGATCCAGAGCCAAAAAGTCGCGTGTGGGACGAGTCAAACCGAGCCGACGGAAGGGAGGACTCATTAAATGAGTTGGCAACCCTCCCTGCCGTCGATTGGGTCTGGATGTAATCCAGACCGTGGGTCTGGATCAGTCTGGACCCGTACGGTCTAGACTGAATCCAGACCCGGCGGATGCTGGGGTGCGGCCCTGGGCGGCCGCCACCCATTGCATCCAATTCGTAAGTTGGCTTGGCCTATGGGGCCCGACCCCATTGGCCCAGGCCAACGATCCACGTTAGCTTGGCCCATCTTGGACGTGCTAGCTACTGTGATTTTCTACCTTCTAATGACAGAGGATTTTGTCCCAACATTCACAATACAAGCATTATCGGTATATATCTGGCTTGCTGAAACTAGGACGATTTTGCCTCGCGTGGTTTATATATCTCTACATTGGCATATATATTGCTTGCTGAAATTTTCATTGCCGGAGGCACCGCTAGCAAAGAGTGCACTTCTTCGTCTACCGCTGGTGTCATGCTTCTTTTACCCCAGTAAAGGAAACAAGATATATTTCAATCCTCATCATTTTCGATTCATGCACATACTGATAAAATAAGAAGGCGAAAGGGTAGAGCAAAGGACAAACGTAGCGTAGGATTTGAGTTTGATTCATTTGTTTTTTCTGCCTCCGTTCTTCTCCTCTTCTGCTTATATATAGAGAACAGCACCAGATAGAGAGAGGCCTTACCAGCTCATTCTTCTTATACACCAAAATTCTGTCGTAAAGGGGCCTATGTATTGAGAATAAAATTGGAGTTTTAAGGGGTAAAGAAGCCTGAGAAACTGAGAATGGATATCTCAGCTTCACAATGTAGTAGTGGGTGCGAATCAGGTTGGACTCGGTACTTGGACCAATCTTCTCTTGCAGAAAATCAATTCCACCGAGTTGATCACACATGGACGAATATAAAGGAAAAGGAGCAAAAGTGGATCAGGAGAAAGAAGTGGGAACTTTTAGGGGAGGTTTGAATAGCGGTAGTGGTGCTAATAGAGTGGAAGGTTTGGTTGCTAGAGTTAGTGGTAGGAAGAACTCTGATGCAACTGTTCTAGCGGCATGGTGGCAGTCAGCATGTTGACAATTAGTGGGGTGGCAGTGCTTGTGGAAATGACCAGGTACGTTACTTGGGAGAGTGGTGGCAAGGTGGTGATGGCTGCATTAAGGGAGGTAGTGACAATAATTGTCATTCTATTCAGCATAAGCTAAACAACACTTTGACTTTGACAGTGACAATACATTGGAAACATAAATCTTGATCTCTCCTAGTAGCAGAACATACAAATGTATTCTAATATTTTTAATATTTTTAGTTTTTAATTTTTGATATTGTAACTCTAAAACAATTTTTTGCATTATAAGAAGAAGAAAAAATCTTGTAATTTTACCTTTAAAGTTCGACCCCCTTGAATTTTGATCCTGGATTCACCACTGTCAAGCACCCATTATTCCAGGGGTTGCGAGCCGATAGAGAGGTGTAGGGTTCAACCGCCGGTAACTCTAGATGATTAGTATTTAGTCGAAGACAAATCAAATGGAGCTTGAAATGAATCAAGACGCTGAGTTCATGATGATTAAATTAGCAGTATATATTCTTCGTGCAGCTAAAGAAGCACAATGATCCCTACGTGTCATGCGTTGCTCTTGACTTTATGTATATGTATTGATTTTTCTTTGAAAAGATATATAGAAATAATGGAGCTTTACATATGGGCGTAATTTCCTCATTCTATAGCTTCCATTAATGACTCTTGACTAATTCTCCCTCTTTGATCTCTCCGTGATATAGAGACTCATGAGTGTAACATCTTTTAGGTATGTTTATTTGTTCGCTGATTATTCTTTCTGGACTGAACATAACCATAACTTAAATTATATATGATTAAACTTATTATTTCGATCTTATAAATTTAAACTGTTGGGTTATGGTCTCAAGGATTTGAAGCCTGCTTTCTGGTGATCCATGGCGCCTACCACCCCATTCTTCTGTATTTCTCTTGTACATGTTATTCTTGGGAGAGTACGTACGAGGTTGGTATTGCATTGTGTCTCCTTCTGGTTATTTATTAGATTAACATTATAAATTAAGTATTCATTTGGTCTCTAAATTTTGCATCTAAGATTGCAAAATTGCGAGGTAACCGTGAGTTCCAAAATAACAAAAGAAGGGAAAAATGCTATGGATCACAATATTTTAGCATTGTCCTGTTTCTTTCCACTTCTTCCTATTGGCTTAAGTACTAGTTATCTAAAAAAAGACTGAATTAAAGGCAAAGTGATTCACATTTACTTTAATTAGATTCCAATTGTTTCAAATGGGTATGTTAAGTATATATCATACATTAATATAATCCATTTATCTGTCTAGCCATATTATTAACACACTCAATATCAATTTCACCCTGATGATCAACCTGCGGTGAATCTAGCTAGATTGATCTTTCTTCATTTGTTTGCTCTATGGCAAAAGGTTGACACTCATCTACTCATGTGAATGGGATCATCAATCGAGTGACTCTTAGATTTAATCTTCACCCCAGAGCCAAAAGCACGAATAATAATGACATCTATTGACTATTGTATTTAGCATTAATAAAGTTGAATGACAAGTGAATGTCGGTTGTATTTGAGTATTAAAATTTTAAAGTATTTAAATTGGTAAAAAAAAGGTAAAGAGATGATTTGAATATATTGTTAAAGTGAAAATGAATGATTTAATAGAAAAAAAATTATATTATAATTATTTTATTATATTAAAATTTTGAAAGTCAGCAGTTGACATGAATTTTGTGGCATTGTTTTTTTTTCCTTTCTTGTTACTGTTCACTGTGCGTTCGTACTGCAGAGCCAAGACTTTCTCGTCGACGTCGTCGTTATTTATTTATTTTTTCTGTGTCTTCCTTAACAAAACGGTCTACTCCAATCATCATTACCACCCCGGCCCTCATGCTTGTCTTGTTCCGTTTGTAACACGGCTGTCTTCTCCAGTACTATTTGTCAACGGACACTATATATATTTCAACTTTAAGCCTCGATTAAATCCATCATCACCAGTAGTACGTCCACCATCACTTCCTTCCCTTGCCCAGTACTAGTAGACGATCATCATTTCAACTTTAATCATCATTAGCACCCCGGCCCTCATGCTTGTCTTGTTCCGTTTGTAACACGGCTGTCTTCTCCAGTACTATTTGTCTACGGACACCGCTATATATTTCAACTTTAAGCCTCGCAGATTATATCCATCATCACCATTACTACGTCGGCCACCATCACCTCCTTCCCTTGCCCAGTACTAGTAGACGATCGTCGTCGGCCGGTGAGGATCTAAAAACTGCTTCTTCTTTTTTTCCCAGACATGGCCATATCCAAAGCATCGATTATCTGTATGGCTGTTCTCTTGGTTTGCTCGCTGTTCATCGAAGCCATAGATGCTGATGCTTATATTGGATATGGCGCTATAGGTCGAGATCGTGCTAATTGCAGGAGTCTCAAGGTTGGGGAGCGCTGTTCGGCTCTGCCACCTGCAGCCAACTCTTATCACCGGGGTTGCGAAGAGAAGTCAGGTGCAAGCCTGATCCAACAGGCACAGAGGACATAGATGATGACAAACCAGACGGAGCTTGATCAAGATATGTTGATGATCATGAGGGCCATGAGAGCTGTTTACATGGCCTTTTAAAACATCATCGGGCAACGCAAAAAAGTAGAATAAGCCCTACTTGTAGGTTAGTTGTGTGTAACGAATAATTATGTGAACGAGGGCCATGCGGCGCATGCCCATGAGGGCTGTTTACATGGTCTTATAAAACATCATCGGGCAGCGCAGAAAATTAGAATAAGCCCTACTTGTGTTGTATATCATTTGTGTGGAACGAAAATTTTGAATTTTGGTTTGGTTAAGTGTTTTGTATATCAGTTGTGTCCAACGAAAAATGTGACTTTGGTTTGGTTTAGTGTTTCAGTTTGAATTTCATGAAATTGGTCTTCAAACCGTACGTAGATACCTGAGAATTACGGTTGGTTTGGTCAGTTATAGTATTCCTTTATTGTTTATTCTAATGGCTAAAGAGAACGAAAACTACAAAACGAACTGCAGTGGTTTCATCAGCGCCACCCTGGAGCGCGGGGTGACTAACTAACTCATAAACAGCTGTAACAGCTTCAGTTATATCTACCTATCTAATAGCTGGACTAGGGATATTTAAGAGTCCAAGCTTGGTAACAATTGACATCCGAGACTTGATCTGAGTTGCTGGAAGTAGATTGGGCCAATTGACAGTTACATTCCTGCAGATAGGCAGGCTTACGTTTGAATATTCTAGACGACTTGCGAGTGAGAGGGACCAAAGGCAATGCAGAGACTGTGATATCAGTGGTGTCTGAAGGATTATTTGTAGAAATACCATTGGTAGAATTTGTGGGAATAACCGCAGTATCAGATGAAGGGATATCAGTAGCAGTATCAGGTGAAGGGTTATCAGTAGGGATGGTATTATCTGTAGAAACCTGATCTGAAGTGTGATTTGTAGAAGTAGATGGAGATGTATAGAAAGAAAAATCATCTAGGATAGGATCAGGAGGTTTTGGAAGAAAAATTTGCTGAAGGAAATCAGAAGGATGACAATTTGATAAACCAGATTTAATTTGAGTTTTGAAAGGAAAATTTTTTTTCATGAAAAACATGTCTAGAGGTCAGAATGTGTCGAGTAACAAGATCAAAAAGCTTAAAACCTTTGATTCCAGTAGGATACCCGAGAAAGATACAAGGTATGGCTCTTGGTTGAAATTTTATTTCGAGTATGAGGATGAGTGGAGACATATGCCAAATAACCAAATGTTATAAACAAATCATAGTTTGGTTGTTGTTTAAAGAGAATCTCAAAAGGTGAATGATTATGATGAATAGGTGTAAGGAGTCTCTTAAAATGATGTGAGTGGCAGCGAGGATACAATCACTCCAAAAGTGAATAGGCAAATGAGCTTGAAATAAAATTTAACATGGGATATGGTCTCGTGTATTTGAAGCCTTATTTCTATTTGGCTTCAGGCCAGTTTCATATGTTGGTAGTTAATTTTTTGAGTAATCGAAAATTTAACATTTCCTTGTCAGAATTAATGGAGTTTTAGCCATGCTTGCCCTTCAATCTTCATTGAAGCTGAAAATGAACATCAAGGTGAAATATCCGATATATTAGCAATATCAGCAGATGCTCTCACTTGATGTTTGTACAGAGGCCCGTCCGTCCATATACCAACCAGGCAACCAAGACTGACTAAAAGTTTGAACATGCTAGATATTGATCATGGTAAACCATGGAACACCAAGGTGTACATCAATACCAGAAATCCAGATAATCATTTCGCTGAACCAAGCATCTCTTGAAAAATAAAAATTCTAGTTTCATCTTATGCCATCAAAGACAGAACAACCACATCAATATGTTTCATGCTCTCCACCATCCCCTATCCCCAAAAAATAAAGAAAAATCCAGTGAAATAGCTCCGCGCGTTGCTGCTTTTGAGCCACCTAGCTGCAGTCCAGATTTTTCTACGTTCTACCAATCCTGTACAATGAACATTAAGTAACTATCATTTCACTACAATCATCCTAACGAGTCAGATTTGAAACTCTGGAAAGGGTGATATGAAACGAGGAATGCAGCAGGATACTGCAAATTACCTACAACTGCTGTATCCTGCATCTTCAAACCGCACTGCGATATTCATCAACGGTTTGTTTCATCCCATCCAACTGTGAAATGACATATTCCAGTTTCTTGCCACAGATTTCATTCGCTATTCTTGAACTATAATCACACTTCTCAAATGGTCTGTATTCACATGCACTTTTTATTTCATCACGCAATGTGACTTGGATGTCCTGAGTCAAAAATAGATCACCAAAATTGCATATTTTAATCCTCAAATTCGAGAGAATCTGAAAACAATTAAGAAATCAATTTTCAAAGGTTTTAAACTAGTTCGTGCAAAGCCGCACAAACACACAAGACCTAGGCACGCAAATGCATTATTGACTATTCCATTACACCATCCTTCAGTAAAAGTAGTTTTCTACACCTCAATCAAATATCCAAAATTATCTCTATGCATAATTGCTGTAGACATCTTTTTCTTTTACTAGCCCTTAACTTCTCCACAGAGTAAGTCAGCTTTTCCTCCAATAACACCTTGACTACAGCTTCTGCAGATTGTTATTGTTGACCTTGCTTTTTAATAGTTTCAGTTCTGTAAAATTGTCTGGATCCCATTGAATGATGAAGCAACAAAACTTCAATCCAAGAACTAGCAATTCCATTTATGTGTGACAAAGGATACGCACGAGTTCGGAGTGAAGCTTGCAATGCTAGTGGGTATTCAATCAGCTGTTTAGAAGCCCTCAACATTTATCAAATACATATGATTCAATGATCCTAGGCAAGATGTATTAAAGAGTCAAGAGCCAAAAGTGTTTTTATCCAACGAATATTTCTATATCTAAACAAAATTTCTAAAGAATGTCAAAAATATATTTTCGTCATTATTTTTGCATGGCGCCTAGTATACCGCACAAAATTAATGACTTAGGGCAGACTTACATGTATTCAGCCCACAAAATGACAAACAAACCAAGACATCGTTACCCTATGATCACATGCAAACTACATCACGGGGCTGAATGAAGAGCAAAAGCCATACGGTATACCTTATTTAGAACAGAGACTATTCCGTTTCAAAAGTACGGTCAAAATCCCAAAATTTTCTAAATTTCCATATTCAGATCATACATGTTTTATTATTTCCCAATCAATTGCCCACCTTCGTCCATGCACGCAAATTACTAATAAAATTTCCAGCTGAATTCATATATATAAAGAAACATTTCTCCTCCTGAATCCTAACTACTTTGGAATGACTTTCTGAAGTTAGTTGATCACTCATTGTCCAAATTCTGACCGAAGTCAAGCCCCAGGGTTGACATTCGAATCCAAATTCCACTAGAATCTCATAATTATTGAAACAGTTAGAACTAAACCACCTAAAGCAAAATGCGGCACCAAGGTTTCTCAGACACTACACCATAAATTTGAGTGACCAATATGGAACTCCTGTATACATAGCAGATATGAAATGTGTGCTAAGGAAGAGCCGGACCTTGATCATTTGCATGAACTCGAGGCAGTGGTTGTTAATGAGCTCCTTTCTGGGTCCTGTTGGGTTGGCCAGCTCATCCATAACCCCTCCTGCCAGCTCCAAAACCCTAACGATTCTCTGTTACAATACCAATCCGTCAAAACAAAAACACCAACAATTAATAGAGAGGAGAAAATTAGGCCTAAATAAAGAAAATAGAAAATTGGGCCTAATAAGTTCTCCAATGGAAACCCAATGAATTGATTAAAATATAATAATTACCTTCTCCACATTTTGAAGCCGTTGAAGCGAAGTGTTCTGACTCTGTGAATCCATGGAGCTCTGCTACTATAAAGAGTCAAGACCGGGTGTTATGCAGCTTAGGATGTACAAACCTGAAGAATAAACCCTCCTTTTGGATCCTTCGTAGAGAATGGCGGAGCCTAGTGAGATTCCTGATATCAATGAAAATGCCTCGAAAAGTTCAAAACGTTGCATTTGATAAATTTAAGACAATTGTAAATCCGAACAAATTATGGATGGAAGGGTTAAAACAAAACTTACACCGAACTCCGGTGATAATAGTGGCAAATCGCACGGCCAAAGATGACGGTGACGTTGTAGGCAACACGAGACGGTCGCGGGTCGCCGGCCGGCACCGACCGATGGCGGGAGGAAATAAAAATGGGGCAAACAGAACGAGAGAGTAAAGGGAAACGGAGTTTAGCAGGAGTTCACGGTCTGACGTCGTCTGAGTCTCTGTCCAATTTTTAACGGACTGAATTAACATCACAAATCAATGAGTTTTTTTTTTCTTGTTAAATCAGAAACATTATATATGAAGAACTACAACAAACTACAAAGTAAAAAGCGAGAAAAAAAAACAAATAAGGAGGCCGGACCCATTGAATTTTCATAAGCCTATGTTGAGAAGAAACTGGGCCGGAACTGTTAAAAATAAAAATTTAAAATTGTAGAAAAATTATTTATACCGATAAGTGAGATATTTATAAGGAATGCCTAATTGAGCTAATTTGTTTTGTCACTTATATGATGATGTTACATAAAAACTTTATTTATAAGTCATTGAATACAACAGTCCACATTATTTTAGCAATGTGAGACTCTAACTTTAATACTCCCCCGTAAACTCAAGGTGGAGGAGTTACAAAAATAATTCAAAGAAAAAAGTTAACGTCGTAAGAATATCGAAAGGTCGCCGGTTTGATGTCGGGAGGTCGCCGGTCTGATTAACGTGGAACTCTTGAAATCTGATGCTTTAAATAAAGTCAATAGAGCTAGTAGAACTAGATTCTTGAGTCTAGTCACCTAAAATATCATCATTGGAGTGGAGAAGAGCCATAAAAATTCTTTTAACAGACGAGCATGTTCGGTTAACAAAAAATTCTCAGGATTTTTTGAATTATCACAATACAAAAAATTCTACAACCAAATATTATTTTTAACACCATATAAAAATAACTACAACATCCATATCAATAAAGTTAACATTACCTAAAAATTTTCAAAATATAAAAATTTTCAAAAAAACATCACAACCGAACAATCCAAAGTTTAAATTGGAGAAAAAAATTTGTTTACGTGAGACGAGATTTCATGATCCCGAACTGTTGAAAAGTTACTACGTTTCCTACTAATCAATTACCCAAAAAATAATAATAATAAATTACGGCAATTCGCATGGAGCGCACCAAACATGCCTCTAGGCTATAGCTACTTCGGACGACAAAGCGCTAAGGAAAATTAACAGCGACGAAGCTCTTTGACCGATTGATTGCGCACGTGGCATAGTGTGATTAACCAGAAGCTTTAGAGCGCATCACGATCTCAGTCAGCTGTTGGTGGTCACTGGTCGGGACGAGAAATTGAACCACCGCTTTTATCTCTCACAGGGAGAGAGAGAGAAAGAGAGAAAACTCTATGGCTGCTTCGAAGCTCCAAGCGTTCTTGAACCACCCGGCCGGACCCAAAACCAGTGAGTTTTCGGCCATTGTCTGCTTGGCGATTCGTTTTTTTTTTTTCTTTTTATACTGAAGTCTGCTCGATGACTGATTAAATAAAGGTAGAACTTTGTTTGTCTCCTTCTGTGCAATTTGGATGCTTCGTTTTCGACAGTCTTAGCTGGCGTCGCCTCGTTTTCGTACAACCGCTGTCACAGGGATTTAGAACTAGGAAGGTTATGTTGAGGATTTAACAAATCCAAGACTGACCTCTGCTGGAGCGGAATGGTTCATTTCTGTTTCTATCACTCACATAATTAATTTCAAAAGTTAATTTATACAATTATCTCAAAATCGGCTTTTGGATTTACCAGAAGCTGATTGAGACCCAAATTGTTTAGTAATTACAGCAAAATCACTTAGGTTAGACTTTTGGGATGAGCGAGGGGTAGTCTGGCGTTTAGGCATAAAATTTCTGGTCGAACCCACCTCTGGAGAGGAGCAGGTTCGTATCAATTACCTTTGGTTGGTGAGAAGTAGACCTCAGGCTGTCACGGTCTATTCGCAGGGCTTGGTGTTGACCCCTTTCCCCTATGGGGTACTTTCTTTGCACTCTTATTACCCCTTCGAGCCCCCAAACATCATTCTCTGTAGATGCCTTCTGTAGGATGAGTTTGAGAGGTGAGTCCTGTTTACCTGTTTCTTTAGCGTCTTAGTACTTTTTAAATCAAATGGGGATTTTGATATGCGGTTTGCCAATTGTTGAGTGGATCTTATTCGATTGTCAATAATTAATGTATGCATAAGTTATCTGCTTTATCCATTGCAGTTCACTTTTGGGCACCAACTTTCAAATGGGGCATCAGCATAGCCAACATTGCCGACTTCGCTAAACCACCTGAGAAGCTTTCATATCCTCAGCAAATAGGTATTTGCATGAATAAAAATACCAGGTGTATTTTATCCTGGTGTGGATATTTTCAATTCTCTTTGCCCTGTCTCTCCAACATGTGCATATGCATGCACCTGCACTATCCAAATCTTATATGCACACACTCCTAAACGGCCAAGGACAAGTCAGTATTCTATTAGTAAATTAAGTGTTCCTTAACTTACTTTGTTTTACGTCAGTCTTATGCCTTCCTGACTATATCTGTTATGCAGCGGTTACGGCAACTGGAGTTATCTGGTCACGTTATAGCACTGTAATCATTCCGGTGAGTCTGAATGCTGATAGGATGGCCTGCCTATATAGAATGACAATGTAATACCTCAGACAGTGTTGTATAGCTTCATCGTGATATATTCATCTCCCAAAAGGAAAATGATATATTTACATATATATATATATATATGCAGAACTCTTCTATATACTTGATGACATTCTTTGCGTGCTCTTTCTTACTTGATAAATACATAGACATATATGTCGCAAACATAGCTGTTTTGGTTCTTATGGTGAACTATAATTCTGATACAAAATGACTTCCATCTAATTTTCTCCCCCCTTTTGGATAGACATAAATGGGGAAGAGAAGCTGGAGCTATCATGAAAAGGATAGCTTTCTCTACTATTCTCATCTCCTCTAGCAAAACATGGAATTTCATCTTAATCCTTCTTTCCCTTGCTCTCCATCTTCTGCCCAAATTGCCTTTTGTGGACAGTAGGAAAGTCTCCACCGCAGTGAAAGGGTGAAGTTAAAAACAGTAGAACAATAGTTCTTCTTTAAGTTAATGATTATCTCCCTATAACGATAAAAACAAGGAATAGAAGACTGTTCTTTTTCATTTTATGTTGAATCATGTATCTGGAGTGATGTATAACTCTCATTTCTTAGCGTGCGAAATGGTCCCCCCCCCCCCAACACACACACACACACACACAAATCTTCTGCCCAGATTGCCTCTTGTGGACGGTAGGAAGAAAAGTCTCCACCGCAAGGGTGAAGTTAAAAAACAGTAGAACAATAGTACTTGTTTAAGTTAATGATTCTGCCCCCATAACGATAAAAACAAGAAATAGGAAACCTTCACCGTCAGAAAAGATAATATAACACCTTTATTTGCTTGTCGTAATTCCTTTATTACTATGAAGTATATTCTGCTTCTGTTTTCAGTTCTTGATATTGCAGTAAATGGAATTTGTCTGGGTGGAAGTTTGTGCATGGCACTAATTCACATTCTTTTTTTTTATTGTGATTTGCAGAAGAATTGGAACCTTTTTAGTGTTAATGTTGCAATGGCAGCAACAGGAATCTACCAACTTTCACGCAAAATTAGGTAAGTCAGATCAACTTGCTACAGAACAATCCAAAAGAAAAGGCAGTGTATGTCACTTTGATGTATCTTTGCAATTCATCTGCCCTGTTCAGCTGGTGAGAATGGGCGGGTGATGGGTGTTAATTTGTTTAAATTAGTTTGTGGGAAAATTTTCAATTACAGATTAAATGAATTGCAAAGTCCAATGGGCTTAGATTATCTTGAAGTTATGATTTCTCATGTTTTACATGTCACTGAACTGAAGATGGGAACTCCATTACCTTTTTCCTCCCCTTTTTTAACATTTCCAGGCAAGATTATTTCTCTGAAGCTGAAGCAGAAGCAGCTGTTGCAAAGGAATGATGACGAAAAGTTCTAGACTCCAAAAATTCCATTTCCGTTCTTGTCTTGCAGTTAATCCAAGTACTTCAATAAGCAAGCTTCTGGCCTTGGGTAATTTGTAACTTTGTTTGTTGATTGACGTTGTTCTGGTCATCGAACTAGAAATAACTAAGCGTTTGAGCAGCACATGGTTTCTGGATCCAAATTGATTGGTAAATTTCTGTTAATAGTTGTTGAAAAATCAGTTGTTTTCCCTGAAGAATATCTATTGATTGTAACTATTCGCAGTCCACAATTCCAGCTAGTTTGTCGTATGCCGACCCATGGAGGGAAGGAGCTTAAATTCTTACCTGGATTCTATACATGCCAACCTTCCTCGCGTCAAATTGGGACCAGCTCTGTAGAGGACTTTAAAATGGTAGATGAGTGAGATATTTGAGAGTCACGGTTCGAACGAAAAACAGAAAGCCCCCACATAAGGGGACCGTCCAAACGTGAATTGATATTAAAACAGGTGCACAAGCCCGTGGTTTCATATGCTTAAACCGCTACGGCATTGGCATCATTTTACCAAAACCATGGAGAGAATTTCAAATCACTAAAAATGCATCAAACACTTTATCCTGCCTATAAGAGTCACCTGGCACCATGTTGATGGGCGATTATACATTGTTAGTGACATGGACAAGAAGATGTGGAGTAATTGCTTTGAGAACAAGATGATTCATTCAATTACCGCTTCACTTTGTATGTCCAGCATGTCCAAGCTCAGAAGTTCTCAAACAAAGCTGGAGAGAAACAATCGACCACCCAACGATCAGCAAGAGAAAAAAAAATTGTGTTCCTAGAACCAAATCGATATAAACTTCATTCAGCTCAGCAAGGGAGCGGGGCAACCAATGAAGACACTTGCCTAAAATGGCCAGTGGTACAACTAAAAACCAATTTAAAAAATTGCGTCTTTAAATCTGGCACAATCAAATACGCTGCTGATCCTCATGTTCTCAGCATTCAAAACCCAAAGGCCGGCCTCAATCCCGATACACCACTAAGGCACTTGCCTGCTCTATCCTACTGGCCATCTCTGGTCTGATCAGTCTTTGAACCAGCATCATGGTCATCATCATGGCCCTTCAAGCCTAAACTCAAATCCAAAGTGCTTTCGTTCAGATCTTGGCACACTACTTGATTATTTTTCTGAGAGAAATAAAAATTGAATTCAATATAACATGTAAAGTTTCAGTAAGAAATGAAGAGTGACGTGAAGCCAATAATGGGAACCACAGACTTCTGAAACTAGAAATTTTACCGTACCAGTGTCTCTGGGATGCACCTGGAAATCAAAAGATAATCAAACCCTTCCATCTTACTCGTACAAAGAATCTTTTACCCCCAAATTAACAACTCTTCAGAGACTTTTATATATATCCTTAATTTCTTATGTGGAACAGAAAGCTAGCAAGAGGCAACGAGCTTCACATTCTTCATTTTCTTTTGCTTTTTTCTTTTTTCATACTAACAATGACCATTATTATCCTACTAATTACAGCAGTGGCCTTATCCATCAGTCCATTCAGGCAATCTTGCAAATCACTTTTGTAAAGTATGAGCTAAAATTTTCTCCACTGAAGATGATATTCCCACCAAGAACTTATATATTGAATGATGAAATCGAGACCAGTATGATGTGTAAGCATTTTCACCTGATTTTCATCCATTGGCACATCATTAATGTCAGGTTTTTCATCCAAAACCTCACCCCTGGGAGTGGATTCCGTTGCAGCGAGGTCAACTTCAATTGGGTTAGCATCATCATTGACCTTTTCTGCAGCCTCATTTTCTTCATCCTCGTTCTTCTGTTCCTCTAGAACAGCAACCTGCGCAATCAAACAGCCAAAATTGACCACGTGTCCAAAGAAACAGTACCAAAAGACAACACAATCAAATGATTGTCTTCACAAAACCTAATTGTAAGAGTAGCATTCTAGAAATTGATCGACAATGATTGGGTGGTTATTTAGGACATACTTCTAGGTCAGCTTTTTGCAAAACACATTTTCGACCAAGACTGTTAAATGAAATAAATCGCAGAAGTGGTTTTTCACAATTTTATAAGCTCCCCGGTCATCAGTACAAAAGGAGTACAGTATTCACTCTCTTTCCTTCGTTCTTCATCTTTTCTTTTTCTTCTTTGTTTGTAATCTAACAGGAGTAATAAATAAATAAAAAGAAGTAAAATGGCATCTCACCATTCTGTTTTTTATAAGTAGAGAAGAAAATACAAAACAGAAAAGAAGAGAGAAAAGGTGCGAGTCTCCAAAACCCAGAGTGTGAATAAGGAAACCCTAAGAAGATGGTAGGCAGGAAAGATTAATATGCCCACAGCTTTCTCCAAAGTTTGGCTACAAAAGTGTGGCCACAGCTTGCTTGTACTATAAAAAGGCATCAAAAGTTTGGCTACAGTTTTCCCTACACCATCAAAAGTTCGAGCATTCATAGAGCAATCAGTCCAAATCTTGCTAGTACGATACAATACAAACTTCCGTTCCAGCATTCAAGCAACTCAAAAACTGTCTCAGGCATCAGCCACTGGAAGCCAAAGAGTGTAAACAGAGCTGACAAATGATGGTCATAGGTTAATCCCCCATGATCATATAACTGGGAGGGAAGGTGTCATATTAAAGGTGAACGATCAGATATGTCCTATAAAGCTGAAGTACGGTAGGGGCAGAGGGAATTTCCGGTGGAGCAGTGAAATGCGTAGAGATCAGAAAGAACACCAATGGTGAATAAAAGTACAAATCATGTAAGAAATCTCCTTCATTTCCATGTAAATAGTTCTGAGAGAGAACACTCTCCAGAACTATTTTCACAGAGTATCCTCAACTCCCAAATGGTGCCCCCAGAATGAGTTCTATGTTTCTTGATTCGGTCAAGAATTCCCTAATGTAGGATTGATTGGGGTGAGAGATGCCCAGACCTTTCAATGGCATTCGTGAACATAAGACTCATCTTTCAAGCTAATTTGATATCATTAAAACCAACCAGAGTCTTAGATATGTTTGTACCAAATCTGGGTGTTAAATTTATATATTCATTGTCCACATGCACAAAACTACAGCACTAGATTGGTCCACTGCACATCATTTCTCTAACCTTTATGTTATAAGTCTAGGCAATTAGCTCCATTAATGACATATATCACGTGGGTGATGGCATGAATGGCTCGAAACCAAACTTTCCCACCTGGTTCCCAAAATTTCAAATGCTTGATATAGTTGAAATTAGTAGGTCTTTATGTGGCATTTTAAAACTATTTCAGAAACCCCCCAGAACTATGTCAGACATCCTGCTTGTCTTAGATTGGTAAGCTTTCAACTAAACCCACGTGTATTTATTAAGGAAAGATACAACAAACAAGAGCTCCTGAACCAAATTAAAGTTGAAGCCAAACATAGTGACAAATGGAGCGACAAGGGGAAGAAAAAAAAAGATCCTCAACAAAATATATATCGAATAACTGAGTATTACACCTTTCTTCACTTGTGCACTTTTAAAAGCCTTTCTCTTCATACTGCCTACTTTCATATAATTCATTTTTCCAGAGCAAATTAAATGAAAATATTGTGTTTAGCAAGATAGCTTCTACAGAATTCGCAAAAAACAATAGGTATGACACCCAAAACATACACTCATATTTCCATACATTAGGACTCCCAAGTAACAAAAGGACAGAATCTCAGTTTAACAACTATCCCAATGTGCCTTGGAATTACAACATAATGTCACGCTCTAGAAAAGAAGACGCCCATAATTTTCATATATGGCCATCCTTTATTTTCAAATTTGTAACATGGAAAACACAAAACCTATGGTTTCTCAAATTTGGAACCTTTCAGAGTAAATTACCAACCCAATGACTCACTTAACAAGAGAAAAGACAGCCTCATCCATCCCTGAGAACAAGGCTTAAAGACATTGCACGGTTTCAATTATCCAACCCATAGACAAACCACCATATTCAATTTCCATAGCATCATATCCTGCTAATCAATAACTTGATTCTTTTCTAGATAAAAATAACTGATACAATGCTCTATATGTATACAACAGAGTTGGGACATGCTACAAGCAACAAATTTTTTTTTTGGGGGGTGGGGTGAGTAAGCAAATAAGTTGGTGTATAGATATCACAAAAACACAGTGTTCAGCGTAGGCACAAGTAGGCTGCATTACATCAGATGTCAGCAAGCAGCCAAGCACAAACTAAAAAGCCAAACAAACCACAATCTAGAGCCCACAAAGTTAACCAAAGATCAAAAATCAAGATCTATTCAAAGGTAGCCTAAGGATGTCAGGAGGGAATCCCCATCTATTCACCGTATCCCAGTTCAGTGAACTTTTGTCAAAAAAAAAATAGAAGCAAGATGGATGCCTCACTTTAGCTTAAATATATGCAACTTAAGAGAGGGCGTACAGAGAGAGAGAGAGAGAGAGAAAGAGATTGAGAGAAACTCTAAGCAGAAACATTACAAGACCCTTTGTAAATTCGATTCTCAACTTTCAGAGAAAATCTGAAAATATTGTATATCATTAGTAGATACCAAGCCTACCTGATTGGCACCTACACCAACACCTCTAGTATCTCCAGTAATCTATGTGATGCTTCTTAAGCATGAAAGCACTCTTATGCAAAATGTAATGGACAAAAGTAAGACTTTATATCTATGGTCTACCAAGTCCCAAGTCTTTCTACAAGTATAATTTGAACTAGGAAACATACCACAGAAAGAATGACAATACCTGTCTTTGCACACGAAGATTTGTACATCCAAAGATTAGGGATTGCGTTGTTCATTTTAATTTAAAATAAACTTCGAAAAAAAAATTACCAAAGATAAGGCAAACGAATCTAGAGATCTCCCACTTGTACTACCTCTCACCCTTTAGATCAAGTAAAAAGCTCCACGTGGCACTAAATTACATAATGTACACACTCTGTCACACATGGGGTCATATCCAGCAAGCATCCTCAAAAACTTTTTAACTAGATACGCCCAAGTACACTTATCCACATGACCACATGGAGTACTACCAAAACCAAAAGTTTCCGCATCAACGTAGTCTTGAAGTCCACATTTGAATTGTACCAACAGTCCTTACGGAGACTTATAACTACGAATTCAAAACATCTCAACATAGTCCAATACAGCCAATATCCAATCGACTCTGGATTTTGTTACCCTTTTCTCTGCCAATATATCCACCAAACACCAATGCCAAAGCATAAGTTTCACCTTTCACCTTCCAACAACACAGCAAAACTCAAGAAGATCCCAATTTTTTTCCTTCAACCCATAAACCAAAACCCTTCAAAATTAACACTTACCCAAAATTCCAGATCACACGTCTGCTTCCTCAGTCACATCAAACCCACTAATATTAGAATATCCCAAAAACGCCTATCACATGTTAAAGCCAAAGTCTAATTATAAAATTGCAGAAAGAACCCAAAACCACAATTCTTTGACCAAAATTAAAATCTCAGTAAACACTTGCACAACTCAATTCAAAAGCTCAAACCCAAAAATCAAGATTCCAAGAAAATAACAATTAATTGAAGGAAAGGTACCGGAATGTATTTGAATTTGCGACGAGGGGGCTCCTCCGGGGCGGCCACGATGTCATCCTTGCCGGAATTCTTGGCACCGTTACTGTTATTGCCGTTGTTGGTGTTGTTATTTGCGTTGTGGCTCTGGGTGATTGGGGTCCACTTGAAAAGCAGGAGATGGGAGCCGTTATTACCGTTAGTCGTGCCGTTGCTGTGTCTGTTTTGGCTGTGAATCTGATGAGAGTGATTGTTGCTGTGGTTAGAAGCAGCACTAGTAGATGGCGCTACGTGGACCCACTTCTTCTTCCACTTCCGCACCGGCCCATTGAACACCGTGGCCGGTCCGTACCGAGTCGAGGACCGCCCGAGTCGGGCCCCCAACCCCTCCATGATTCGCTGATCTGAATCGGTTCAGACTCGGCGTCTGATCCCCTCCAAAATTTTAATAACGAAAAAATATAAATCTCCCCTTTTCTCTCTCTATAAACTTTCCTTGTTCTTTCTTTCTCCCTCTAAATACGGATCCACTGATCCAGCTGTCTTTACCTGTTTTATGGGTTTTCCAAGTTCGACTACACGATTCGGTGGTGCCGCAAGGATTAGTGTAACATAGTGGCCAATCAGGACCGTCCAATAAGCGGACTCTTTTTCCCAGATTGGGACTGTGGCTTTTTATGCGAGTCTGCTTGTGTTTTTTTTTTCTTTTCTTTTTTCTCTCTGAGTCTGCTTGTGTTTTGATTGGGAGAATAATACACATGTTTCTTGTTTTATGGCGGTGGAGGGAATTTGAAGGGCGCTTTGCCATACTTGGCTCACTACTTTTTATGATTTTGATTGGCAGAGGCACTTGCATCAAAATATTTTGACCAAACATTTAGACAATAAAGTGGACAATATAATTTGGAGTTTGGATTTCTCACACGTTTAGTTCTATTGGTATGGCCTTTTGGGCATAGTTCAATTGGTTAGAAATATAAACTAGACCAACTACATTTGAGGCGAGTTTGGATTCGAATTCTGACACAAATATGGAGGATATTATGAAGGTCAAAATCATAAAAGAAGTATCGAGGATAAAAATTCACAAATATCATGCCAAACACAGCACAAACAGCAAATGGCGGCTACACTGTGTCATCACTCCTTCGGATGAGGACAAGGATCATCTGCAATATCATGTAGTTCAAAGTGAGATAGACCGAACAAATTTGCGTTGTTTGAAATTTTATACGAAGAGTGTTAGTGTTTTTTTGTATCGGTAAATTTTCGTGTCAAAATATATTCTTATTGAGTTGTAATTTGTTAGAGTTGTTTGGTTGAAGTATTCAAAAGATTAAAAAAGTTCCTCAAGCGACATCCAACGGTTTTAATAAAGCTCTAATTGTCAAGCGACATCCGACGGTTGTAGAAAAAACCTACCTTTCATAGCCCTATATATGTAAAAACTTATGGGTTCTCTCATAAGTATCGTTGAGTTGTAGGAGACCGCCCAAAAACCCTAGAGAGGATATTATTGAGTTTTTTGAGGTGAATGTCGCACGGAGCGAGTCTATGAAGTGACGCTTAGATCATTACATCAAGGTTGTCAGAGTCAGCAGCAGGGGTTACCCGTGTCTGAATCACTATTTATAAGGATTTTCTTCTTAGTGAATTTCAGGTGGTTGGTAGCCCGGAGTGATTTTTCATTTAAATAGCATTTCAAAGGTTTTCACTTCGTCACAAAATCCTTATCTCTTTGTGTGATTGAAGTTTCATGAAATTTTTCGCTGCCTATTTTGTTGATTGAGTTGATTATTATGCATATCTAGGTTGAACAATGTTAAACGTGTTTTAAAATTGTTATTATTTTTTAATTAGAGGGAAAACGCATTCACCCCCCTCTAAGTGTTATTAAGGTATAAATCGGATTTTTCAGGCAATATTAAATTATGTAGAGTTCAACTGCTCGGCCTATCTCTTTCTAAATTGTACAATAAAATTCGAGCAAAAAATTATAAAGGGTCCTGCAGCTAGACTCTAACACCAATGATTTGAACACCCCATAATTTGACTACATTAATTTCCCCTTACATGGTTTGAAGCTTTCAAAACGGAAGCTCGGGATTTGATAGAAAAATTAATATTATTAAGAAAATTAACCAGTCTTCTAGGCGCACCATGATCGAGTCTGTTATTCCTTTCTCTCCAGACCCAATCAACAGTAGCAGGTAGGGCTGCACAACCCCGGTGTAGGTGCCGGTTTTGAAAAAATTACCACCTACACCTACACCGTTAAGAGCAAAAATCAGCCCTTAACAGTGGCGGTTTAACGGTGGCGATTTCCGGTTATCCTACATTAATATTGAGCCATTTTTTAGCATTTTACGCACTTGACCCAATGTATTTTTTCTTTTTTCTTTTGGTCCATTAATCACAAATCAATAAAATCTAAACTAATGAAATCCAAATTACAAAATCAATAAAATTAAAGATCATCTTAAAAGATAAGATGAGAATTTAAAGTCCAAAGTAATAGAGACGTCACTGTAAGTAGAAACTATTATCTTTTGAAAAATTCAGTTTATACCCTAACAACACTTAGAGGGGAGAATGTGTGTTTTCCATCTAATTAACAAATCAATAACAATTTTAAAACATGTTAAAAACCTAGTAGGGTTTCCCTTGGTTTCACAAGGAAAATCAAAAAATTCAGCACCGGCGCGGGTCAAACGCTCGTCGAGCGCTTATGTTTCTGTCTGAAATTTGCACTGAGCGTTCGAGCGCTTGTCTAGCGCTTGTCTAACGCTATGACTCTGTCTGAATTTTTTTAAAGGACGCTCGAGCGTTTGTCAAACGCTGGTCAAACGTGATGACTCTATCTGAATTTTTGAACTAAAATGTATTAGAAATTTGAACTAAAATGTAATTGAGTGACTGATTTTGCAAGCATGGTATGTCATTTAATAGTGATTTGTCAATTTTAGAAATTTAGACAATTTGTTAACATTTCATAAAAACTCTTAAACTAATACATTGATTTAAAATTTTTTGTGGTAGAATCTCGACCTCTTGACTTATATTATGCGATGTACTTACCAAAGTTTGACATTAAACTCTTTAATTATAATTTCAATGCCTTCATATATACCCTTCTAAATACAATAAATTTGTAATTTTTTTACCAAAATTCTAAATAACTACTTCATTCACCTAGCAAGCTTCTTGGTAACTTGAATGAAAGCATTTGATTAGACAAAACCAACAATAAATCTCAAATTTCAGGTGAAACTAAACTATTGAGTAAACCTTGTCATGCTTCTAGAATACTACGTCTTGAGGTGAAACTAAAGTTTGAACTATTGAGTAGAAACTAAACTAAAAAAACTAAAAAAAAATATCGGTTTAACCTCCACCGGGAAACCCGGTGCCGGTTAAACCGGGAACCTCCGATTTTTTCAAAAAACCAAACCTACACCGGCACCGATTAGACCAAAAATCGAAAATTCGGTGCCGATGCCACTAGAATTTCCCGGTGGCATTGTGCAGCCCTAGTAGCAGGGAACATAAGTTGATAGGCATGGCCGATAAACAATAACATGCATAGATTAGGGTACCATTTTAATTGTATTATAGTGTCCAAAGGACAATAGTTGATAGGCATGGGGCTCATATTATAAGGAAAGGGTTATCCACGCTAAAGTTTAAAGAGTACCTTCAATCATAGTTGATAGGCATGGTCCATAATTTTACTAAGTGTATATCGTACGAATCAAAAACCATGGTACATAAAATTAGATTAATATGCGTTAACTTTCTAAATATAATTTCGAGGTAGAGGTTTTAAATATTTAATTACTATTTGTAATTAAGAGATTCAACTATGCACCAATTATTTTTTGTTTGGTTCAATATATTTTAGTTACCTATAACGAGTTAGAGGGCTTTTAAAATTAACAGTCCGATCTATGAACTAACCCAGGGAAAATAATAAAATAAAGGTTTAATTACTTTATAGGTCCCTGTGGTATCCGACTTTTACAAAATAGTTCAAGTGGTATGACTTTCAACAAAATGGTCCTTGTGGTATAGTTTTGAGACAAATTAGTCCCTGTGGTATGACTTTCAACAAAATAGTCCATGTGGTATAGTTTTGAGACAAATTAGTCCCTCCGTCCAACTGTCGTTATCCACTTAACTAGAGAGTGTTGTATATGCCACTTTTCATTCACGCGTTGACACATCAACAGTCGTCCTGGATCGAATCAATCAAGTATGAGGTTGAGGCTCAGACTAATTATACGAGCTAAAAGAAGTATATCACTCGTGATTTGGATACTAACGTTAAAAAACATGTGTTAACGCATGAATGACGCAAACGTGGCATGTACAACACTCTCCCGGCAGTTAGACAGAAAGATTAATTTGTCTCAAAACTATATCACAGAGACTATTTTGTTGAAAGTCATACCACAGAGACTAATTGTCTCAAAACTATACCACAAGGACCGTTTTGTTGAAAGTCATACCGCATGGACTATTTTGTAAAAGTCGAATACCACATGGACCTTTAAGGTAATTAAGCCTAAAATAAATGATTAATCAAAATTTATCCTTTTAAATTACCACTTGATTTTTAAATAACCTACAAAATTTAACTAGTTCCAATTCACTCATGCAAATTATACTTCTCGTTGCAATTTCATCTCCTAACCTACTGAATTTGTTGTGTCAAACGATTTTTGTTACAATTAATCCCTACAAATTACACTTCTTGTTACGATTTCATCTCCCAACCTAATGAAGTTGTTATGTCAAACAATTTTCGTTTTTTTAATCTGAAAAGACAAATTTGAATGAGTCATTTTTTTAATAAAATCAAATCAGTTATCTACATATTATTTTGCAGGTCTACCAATTGTTAGAAGTACCTAAGAAAGTTAAGGAGGACTCAAACGAGTATAAATTTGTCTTTTCCACATAAGAAGGTCACGTGTCTGTTACATAATAAATAAACCGTTCAATGTAATGATTCCAGTCGGTTAAGAAATGAAATTGCAACGAGAAATATAATTTGTGGGGTAAATTATAACAAGTTAAAGTTTGTGAGATATTTGAAAATCTAATAATAGTTTGATGGGAAAAATTATAATTAACCCTAGTCTAAATTGTTCATATCTCCTGAATGTTTCCTACTTCTCCATGAATAGGCTCCGTTTGTGTTCTAAAATTTTACACCCTTTAAAATTTTAACATAATTAAATATTACAATATAATCTCTCTCCCCCCATCAAATCATTACTTTTCACTACAAAAAATATAAAAAAATTACCACCCTCTTCACTTTTTCACTAAACCCAATACCTAAAATTTTAACAACACTAAGGCTACGTTTGTTTAAGTTCTCAAAAAGTTTTCAAAAATTTCTCACTCGCTTTTTCATCAATTCCAATACATTTTCACCGATCCCAATAACTTTTTACAAATTTCAACAACTTTTCACCAATCCCAAAAGAATCTACACTACTTAAAAAAAATACAAAAACAAAAATTGTTTTGAGAACTAAACAAAACATAGCCTAAAATTTTACTTCACAAACCCACCCTAAATGTTACAGGACGACGCCGTTCCGTGCCTTGCACAATGATGCGCCACTTGCCTCCCTCTAGTTTCTGCTTTTGTCCCGAGCTTCGCTGTTGCTCTATTTCTCCCGCTCAATGGAAACCCAGAGCTTGTTTTCTGGATTTTGCTCAAATCAAACAATTCACTCATTTCGAAAAACCGAAAACCCATTTTTAACGGCATCGCCTCCACCTTCTTCAGCATGTTTTTCTCAACTCCGCAAGTGGGTATCATATAGCATCTATCATTCTCCTTCGCAAAGGCCATGGACCAAGCAGAGATTGAGGTGCAAAAACGGGGTGGAAAATGTGGAGGGTGCTATTTCTTATCAGAAAGATTTTGAAAATGAGGTTAGGAGAAAAAAACTGGCGGCTTTCGTCTCCGGTGGAGGGTCGAACTTCAGGTCTATTAACGAAGCTTCTCTTCGAGGCTCGATTCACGGAGACATCTCTGTTTTGGTCACGAATAAACGCGGTTATTTCTCTGTCTTCATATACTTCCTTTCAATATTGCATGGATTGTCTTTTGGGATTAAATTGTTCATTTCAATTATTGCTGCACAGTTAACTAGCAAGGTTGCCTAGCAAAAAAAACAAACAAAACTAGCAGGGTGTGTCAGGGATCAAATGGAACCTTTTGTTCTTTGTCACTATTTTCTCTGCAATTCCTTGGTGAATCGTGTCTTTTTCCTATGAGTCGATAGAAAGCAGTTCATAATTACTGGGTACAAACTCCTATTTATAAGCTTAAACTTCATTAATTACTTGGGGTAGGCCTTTGGTTGGAGGATGGTTTCTTGTGCTGCCTTATTCCAATTTTCAACTGCATCCTCATTGCATAGTATCAGATGGCGGAGTTGTAACCGAGCCTTGTGCCTATTTTTTGCTGGAATGATAAAGTTATATGTCATGTAGATTCATCTCTTCAATGAGCAATTTCTGGTATATTTTATTGTGTGTGCTGTTTTCTGAAAAGACTTGCTTCAAATGGTAAATACATAATTGCCTCATGAGTAGTTGAGCAAGCTCTCTTGGATATTCCTCCATCAACTAGATAGGCACCAGATAGAGATTTTGACCTTTATATCTTATAGAGGGAGGATTGGCATTGCATGCTAACTTATGGTGATAAGATGACAAGTATTGACAACAGGAGAACCTTATTGTCTCTGTAGACCTATATTTCACAAAACTCCGGTTTGGAGTGGTATATCTATTCGCGGAGCTTATTTTCCTCCCTATGGCAGGCTGTGGAGGTGCACAGTATGCAAGAGACAAGGGCATCCCAGTTGTTTTGTTCCCCAAATCAGAAGATGAACCTGATGGACTCTCTCCAACTGACCTAGTAGCTGCACTTAGGTCAGGCTCTTCTCCTGAAAGCAAAACATTTTGGGTCTTTATTTGTCATATTATTTGGAGTCTGCTGATGTTGAATCACACTAGTAGGGAGGTTCTGCAATGTTTGCTCCGCAAGGCTTTTTTAGCATATACCCAACTTAGGTTAATTAGTGTCACAAACTATCTTAATTCTGCAGCACTGGCTGTCAGGAAACATTAAATAAATTATGAGAAAGTATTCAATAAAGGAAATAACATCCTGTGCGATTTTGATTATGGGAAAGCAATCTGTTTGATCAATGGTTAGCGATAATGTTCTTTTAAGTCAATCGTTGAGATGGACCTTACGGATGTTATGTCCTTAAATTGAGGTTGTAGTATCCTTTTCTCTGCGGCCACTATATATCTTTAGTTTATCATTCTAAATTGCCTTCTCTGGGTACTGTTGCCTATGCATGCTCATTTACCACCAGTTCTTTCTGCTAGTTTTAGCCTTGTTTGCTATGATTGTCCTTTCCATTATTCTCCAAGTAATTATTTTATTTATAATGCTCCTTGTTTCATTTGATGTATGTTGTCTCATTCTCAGTCATAATACAAATAACGGTTCATATGTAGCATGTACTTTCTTGGGGTCAAAGATGCCATTTAGGCTCATCCGAGAGGATTTGTAGCCTCTTTGCAGTGCTTAGGACACTTGTTACTTTGTGTAACCACTTGCAAGTATTTGATCAGATCCACTCACATTATAAGTAGATCCAGGGTGGTATTCGGGGTAGCACTAACCGTGTAGATCCACTGTGTTCGATTCTTGTGCAGTGATTTGGAAGCATGAAAAAGTCAAAAGAAAGATTTACTAAACCGCAATTGATGTCTTATTTTAATCAGGAGATACAAGGTTGATTTTATAATCCTCGCCGGATATCTAAAGCTTATACCGGTGGAATTGATACGAGCTTATCCTAGGTTCATTGTAAACATCCATCCATCGCTTCTTCCAGCTTTTGGAGGCAAAGGCTATTATGGTATGAAGGTGCATAAGGCAGTCATTGCTTCTGGAGCAAGGTAGATTGCAGCATTTGATTCCTTGTATCTTAAAAAAAAGGAGAAAAAAAAAACGCTCTCCTGACTAACCTTAAAAACTTGGTACATTTTTGTTCAACTTTCTATTTTCCTCTTTGAAGTGTATATGAAGAGAACTCATGACATAATGCATCTTTCTTCATGCTTGGTTAGATACTCGGGTCCAACAATTCATTTTGTTGATGACCACTATGACACAGGGCGTATCCTCGCTCAAAGTGTTGTCCCTGTGCTTGCTAACGACACTGCAGGGGAACTGGCTGCAAGAGTTCTTCGGGAGGTAATGAGCTATTGCATTTTACATTTCTTTCCCTCCCTCTGTTTTTATTTTATTTTATTTTCTCAATTTCTTTTCTTTTCTTTGCAACGAAATTGAGAGTACCTGAAACTTATGTCATTTATCTGAAGTATTATCTTAGATTCTTAGGGACACCAGTATTAACAAGTTCTGGCAGTTCTACTAAAAAATTGCTTACTGAATGATTCATATCAAATTATTTTCTATATCCTTTGGTCCCAAATGATTGAATGACCTCTAAACTCACAGAGCCTCCATCCATGATTGTTGAATCCCAGACCTGTGTCTTTTGAAGGACTGAGAAGTACTAATATCGGATTATAGTTCCAATCTGGGATGGTTTCCTTTTTGTGACACCTTCATTTTACATCATTTTAATTTAGGAGCATCGGCTATATGTGGAGGTGGTAGCGGCCCTATGCGAAGAGCGAATAATCTGGAGGGAAGATGGTGTTCCTCTCATCCGAAGCAAACAAAACCCCAGTGAGTACATGTAGCAGAGCCAAACATCACATATCTGCTTTTGGGAGCACAAAGGTTTTCAAGTACATCACCGTTGCCATTATTAGCATAATACCCGCATACTTGATAGTTTTATATAGCAAAAGCTGAGAACTGCCCTACCAGTGAGAAGAACTAGGAGGGATAAAAGGAAAGAAAGAGGAAGGTATAAGCCACTTCAAGTAGCACGGTTTCTACTCCACTTACCACTAAATGTGGCTGAATTGACTTGATTTTTGGTATGTTAAGCGATTTTTCTATGAGAGTTTGACAGACGGCTTTTCGGAGTGCATCTGCGCTTAAACTTCGGAATTAATTTATTTGGTTTCTGATCATCCCCTCTTCAAATATGGTTTGCTAAAATGTCTGGTGGTCTGCGACTGCGAGCTAGTGTCTTCGGAATTCTTCTATAAATTTCAGCACAATCGTGCATGCTTTAATATGGCTTTAAATCTATGGTTATTATCAATCACGTACCTACTCTCTCGGTTTAATCGTGTCTATGGTGATATTGTGTTCGGCCGCCAGAGAAGAAAGCGAAGGCTCGTGTTGAACGGTAGGACAAAATTATGGGCTGGGTTCTTTACGTTAAAAGGCCACGGCTCACGGATAAGTAAAATAAAGTATATGAAAATGTAAACTATATAGTTTTATTATGGCTATCGCTATTAATATTATGATTATGATTTATATGATAAATTTCTCTTTATATTTTATCCGATTGATGTAGATCTTTAAATGTTTTCCAGTAAAATTTGTTGTTTATCTTAATCTCTGTTTTTCACATTAAACGCTGTAGTTTTGAGATTTCCATATCATGTACTTTCATTTAATTATATATTTTGAAATAAATGTGAACGGATTGAGATCTTTAAATGAAAATAATGGGTAAAGCTACTTACAAAGGAAGGCCCAAGCATTTATAAGGTGAGAATAATTTCCAGTGGAAGGTGAATTAAGTTCTTTTTTTTTAAAAAAACTTAATTCACCAAAAAAAAAGAACTTAATTCACCGTACTTCAGTCTTTGGACTCTTCTAGACGTGTGGTTTTTTTAATTTCTTGTTACATTAAGTTTTTTTCATTATGTCCTGTCTTCGAGACGAGACTTCAGTCTCTCTTGACTATTCTAGAGTCCCCTTCATCATTCATCAAAGCCTCTCGCTCGTCACCGTCCAGCCCCCCAAGTCCATATTCTACCCAGATGGTTGCTCCCCTCGACGACCCACGTGTTTTCAGGTGGGTTTTGAGCTCTTCTTTCAGGCAACGCTGCACGATGGTTGTCATGGGTTAACTGAAGTTGGTGCTGTTGATATCAATGGCAGAGGTGACCACTGTGAGACGGAAAAAGCAGGAGAGGACGAAGAGGAGGATGAAATGTTTGGCGGCATGTTTGCCTTTTCTGAAGAAGGTACAACCTGACTTCTTAGATGTAGCAACTGCATGACTAATTTATGCCAATTTCTGGAGTCACCTGTTGAAGATATAGAGAAATTTGGGCTTAGTGTAGGAAGGGTTCAGAACCTTTTCACCATCATAATGTGTGACAGGTGAGGGGGCAAGAAATTAAGCGTAATTGTTGCTAGTGATTACGTCTCATGTACGTTGTGTAGATTGAAAATTGATGAATTTGTGCAGGGTGCTTGTCTCAGGAATGGGGGGCGAGTAAAAAACTCGGGGTAGAAATAGAGATGAATGCAAATTCTTCCTCTCTTAATCGAAACGGAATTCGAAAATTCCGGTTCCATTTTGATTCCATTCCGGAATGAAATTTGGATTCGTTGAGTAGCCTGAGCCTGAATGGCCGAAGTATCTGATCTCAGAATCCCTGTCGTACAGGATGAACGGCTGAGATCTTTTCTTTCCACCAAACTTTACTATATAAAAGCACCATTTAGGTCTTTGCATCTTTCGATCTCGACTCCGCTCGAGTCACAGCGGCCGCTCTCTCTCTCTCTTTTCATGACCTTAACTCTAACCAGTGGTTCAGTGGTGTTTCTTCTTGATCCCTGATTGGTTTTTATTTTTATTTTTTCCTATTACGTGACGCTACATGTACCAAGGGAAGGGTAATCGTTTCGATCAGTACCCTTGACCTTGAATTGCCAAAGCGGCTGTAGCCAAATCGAACGGCTCAGAGAAGTTTACTGGCCGGTTGTTGTGAGATCTTTGTTCGATCTCCGTCGACTATTCTGCTTACCGAACTTCTCATATTCTATGTTTTTGTCCCTCTTCGTTTTTCCTCGGAAGTTTTTATTTATTTCTTTGTCGTCGTTTGAGGGGTAATGAGAAGGGAGAGAAGAGGGAAATGGCATAGGATTTAGCTTTTTTAGAGACCCTTCTCAAACATCAACTGCTTAAAAGGTCACCTTCCAGCAAGCTGTTCTGATTTCCCAGCAGTTCGCGTCTAACGGTGCCTACAGTATACAAAGTTTTTAAGCATTTCCTCCTAGCAAAATTTGATTAATATCATTTTCCCCCACTTCTTTCCCCCTTTCAATGTTCTAGGTTGTATTATTGTCTTTTGAATGTTGTGTGTTCTAGGATTTCATTAGCAATGTGGGTTTGTTTAGTTACAACCGCTGATAATTTTCATTTTAAACATATGAAGGACTCCTATGAAATTCCCCGTGTATTTCTCTAGGGAGGTATTTAATTGGGATAATATATAAGAGGAGCTTACGATATGGACATCTGTCGAACGAACAGAGTGTTGTCACTAAAAGAGTAAACAAAAATCAAGCAGAGGGCAATATAAAACTATATTTGTGCCTGGACACCAAAACCAAAAAACTAAAAACAAAAGGCAAAAAAAAAAAGAACAAGAAATTCAGAAACGAAGACGAAAAGGAAGAGTGACTTGAACTAGGTTGTCTTTTGATGATAAAGTGCCAATGCTTAACAAGAAGAAGACACTCCCAAGAGTGAAGTGAGGAGCCACTGCTGGAAGAATGCCGAATCTCCCTTAACCAGTCCTGTGGCATTTGCGAAAATCACATCACCCTGTAGAAAGGTCCTAAAAAGGGCAATGCCCTGGTAGTTATTTACAAGTTGGAAACTAACTACAACTGCTTGCCTATGAACAGGATACCCAAATAGACTTATACTAAAACATCGCACTGATAACTAGACTAGAGCCAAAAGAATCCACAAGGACGTGAAATTATTCTCAACAAAAAGATATGTAGATTAGAGGTATCCATTCCCAATCCAATCCAATCCAATTTACAAGTGTACGCTCATCCCTTTGCCTTCCAGTGCAGCAGTCAGATGCCCAATTCTCAACCCAGCCTTGCTTATTGTGAAATCATCCCTGCAATAGTAAGGTATTGCGGGGAAGTCCTCGAACCCAACAGACCGTTTTCCAGCCAAAGCCTTGCCATGAGTCTGGTCTTTTCCTGTTGGAACCTCATTTGTTGTCCTCTTGTAAGTACCAAACCACTTCGATTGCATGTACCCGTTCCTTCTCCACGGTGGCACGTGCATGTCAGTGCTTTTCATGGACGATTTGATAGCCTTGCACACTAGCCTCACAACTTGCTTGAGCTCTTCCACTTTGCCCACAAAAATGGGTGGAAAGACATCGAGCAGTGACGCGTATTGATCGGTTGGGCGAGCAATTTCAAATTCCCTGGAAAGTAGGACTTCAATGATATATCTCTTTCCAGAGATGTTGACATCAATGTACTCGTAATGCCCAGCTGGGAATCGTCCAGTTTTCCCCCATTTGGATTTGCAAAGGCCTGCAGATAAAGGGTTCACATTTATTATTAGAACAAGTAATATGCACTGCATTCCATTACTGAATGGTCATTATTGCTACCGAATAGGGTTATACACATGAGGAAGTTACTCAATTTGGTCACATTATTGCTACAGACAATTCATAATTTAAGCATCTTTTTCGGTACCAATGAATTTCCTATACTAAGATTTTTGCTTCGTGATTACGTTAACAAAAGTGAGAAGATGACAATTCGTAGCACTAACCGGCGTCGAAACCCCTGTCACGTAGACGAGCCATCAGTTGTCGTTTGAAACCCGGGGACGACCTGTCGCCGACCAGCCCGCGGCTTGCTAACTCTGTTTCGGCCCGAATCTCATGTTTCTCGTCATGCTTATCACCACCACCGTCGTCGTCGTCTGATCCGCAACCAAACAGGTGGTTCTGCAACATATCCTTAGTCTCGGAATCAGACCAATCAGACGGCTCTTCAGGGTTTTGTTCCTTTTCATTCTCAACGACCTCTTTTACATCGCTATCAACTCCACCATCTCTTTCAATGTACGAGTTCACAAGATCAGATAAATAAGTGGGACTCTCCAGCAAGTGCTCGCTCCCGCTGCTCTCACAGAGGCGCACCCGTGCCACTTCGTGAAACGCCGCCGCTACCCTCCCAAACCTCACAGGAATCCTAGCCATTGTAGTTAACCTGCAAATTCACTCCTAATTCCGAATATCTTTTTTTTTTCTCAAATATCTTTTTTTCTGAGTTTTTTTTTCTCAAATATCTACAAGCGTACGGCTCTCTACCCGGCCCTTTTGAGGAGAACGACGTGAAGAGGAGAGAAAATAGCTAAAATGTGTGTATATATAGAGAGAGAGGGAGAGGGGAATGAGAAGTGGCTTCAGGAAAATGGCGTGGCTATGTCGTAATCGTGGTGATATAATGTTCTCATATAAAAAGACAAAGCTTTGGGTATGGAGATGACAGAAAGTGAAGTAATAATGGAATGTAAACGGCGTTATGTATATGTAAGCGTTTATATAGAAAGAGAAACGCTGAAAGGGCGAGGGAGAGAGAAACAGAGTCGAGGAACTCGTGTAGGTTAAGAGTGTATTAGCAGCCATGTGTGCAGTGTAAATACCGTTGAGGAACCCGGCCGGTTTGGCGTCCAGGTTCTACCTTAATTTTCCTATTGGCTGATAGGAGAACAGACTCTACGATGTCGGTTAGGCTAAGGACACCTTAAGAGGGTTAATCACGTTTTAAGACAATATTAGCTGGATCTCAATTAGCTGGATCTCAATTGGTTGTATTTTGTTTTTTTTTAATTACACTTTGCACCCACTTAGTTTAGGTAGTCTCGAAACTTTGCACTTTGTTTTTTTAATTTTGACACAATTTATCTGTTATCTGTTACTTCGATTTGCACTATACTATTAATTTATCCGTTATTTTGAATGGATAAATCAATCATGTGCAAAACAAGTGGGTGAAAATTGTCTACAAAACAAAAGAATTAGTGTGCAAAATGTCAGACCCCATAAACCACGTGGATACAAAATGTAAGTAATCTTTTTAGACTATCTGGAACAAAATGGGTAAGTGAAGCATATACAGAATATATGATTGAAATTTTCGTTTATGTTAACGGATAAATAAACGTGCAAATCGAAGGAACTCATAACCATGTAGGTGAAAATATGTCCAAATTGAAATAATAGAGTACAAAATATCAAACCCTAAAATTGCGTCGGTACAAAGTATAATTAATCATTTTTTATTAAATTAAATGCACCAAAAATACGTAAATGCAAAATTTAGGATATGAATTGATGTCATTTCATTGAGTTCTCCTAAGGTTTATCCTAAAAATTGAAATGTGGTTATTCACCGTGTACACTCCTTTGCCAGTAGCATATGGACGAAGAACAAGATCTAAAAATAAAAGGCCAACCCCTAGAAATGATGCCAAGTATAATAAAATTAGTAAGCAGAAAAAGATCGCACAGTTGTTTGATTAAATTAATTAAACCAGATTTTTTTTCCTTTTTAATACAGGAGATATGCTCACACGATGAGTTAAAAACGTCTTTATATGGAAGATGACTTTCTAAAGTTCTTTAAATCTGAATTATTTTCTTAAGTAAAGTAATTCAAGTTTTGTCGTTTTATTATTTATCATATGTAACATAAATAATATTATAAAATAAAAACATTATAAATAATAGTAATCAAAATAAAAACAACTCTATATCGGAGTTATACATCCTCTATTGTAAAAACTTTGGTTCGGTGTTTACTCGGGTAATTGCCCATGAATTAGGCCAGTGCGAAGTCCTAACTCCTATCCATCCAGTTTTACGCTGTTCAAACGGCGGCTTTAGTTGGACTTGGAGTCTCGTTGTACCGTCTCTTTAGACCAGATCGCACAGCCACGCGATAAAACGCCGTCTGCGTCTGCGACCCACGCGACTGCGCGAGCGATGACCCCTCAGCACCAGCTTACACGTGGCGGAAGCATTACATCCTAAGCTTGTCCACGTCCTCCATTTTCCCTTTGGATTTGGATGTGACGAATAGGCGCAGAGTCTCTCCGTAGCTTCTGTTGGCTCAGCCAGGTTCATTGAACTCAGCATGCTGTCCAGGTTCATTGAATCTCATTTTCCCATCACTGATTGAATCGGACTTGAATTCGAAGTCAATCCATTTGCTAAGGAGTTTTAGAGCCATCGGCTTCCAATTCTCCAAACCCAACCCCAAATAGGAAACAACAGACGTGTAACCCGAAACCGAAAAAGTGGATTCCGAGCATATACCTTACCAGAAATAACAGTTGAAAATCTTGTAAGGAAATTTTAAACTTCTGGAGGGCATAAATGAGTGTTCAGATTTCCTTCTTTACCTAAAACAAATGTTAAAACTGAAATTTTAAATCAATATACCCCAGTTTCCTATATTACATGCGTTGCCTTGACGTGATATTTTTATTATACAAAAGACCCTGACTAATATGTCATTCCAATCTGTGCCCATTTGTGTGACCAGTGGACAAATAACAACAAAGTGGTGGGTTAGGAGCTGCTATTCCTCCTTTCAAGAAGGATATACTCAGTGAAGATCCTTCTTTCTCCGACAAGATGTCAACTTCTTTAGAACGTCGAATGTTCCTAAATTCTGACTACAACAGTAATTTCCAAGTGAGAATTTGCATGAAACCAATTTTCGGTACCAAATACATTCAACAACTCATGATGTTTACAGTTTTTTCCCCATCGGCCAGGGACTTGATCCTTCCCTTTGATAACGTTGGGATCAATATTAAATTTCATTGCTTTAAGAGGATAATGTTAAGAGAACTTCCTTCGAATATCCCTTTTCTTTTAATTAGATTTAGAAATTGGATTACTTTTTCGGGAACACTGAATTGGGTAAACGGAGCCCAGATAGTTGTAGAGAGAAGTGGGCTCACATCCTGGCCCACAACCTAATTGGGTTGAAGCCCATAATACAAATCCTATAACAAGATTCTCAATTTTTCTTTGGGCCTCAGGTCGACGTTACTTCTCAGATATATATACCAGGCTGTCAACCATGCTCCAGCATGGGCCCAGACACTGTTTTAGTGGTTAGCACGGCCCTGCCGACTAGTAAGTAGTAACGTTCAAATTCATGTATTTAATTTTGATAAAAAAATAATGTATTTAATTGCTTTTAAAATAGCGTTATTTTTTTTTCAGTGAAGGAAGAAAAGTGAAAGTAAGGAAAAAAAAAGAAAAAAAAGGGAGGGGTCTTCCTCTACAGCTCTGCCTCAAAAGTCGGAAAGGGACTCTCTCTGACTCTCTCTGCCTCTCGCGCCCCCCAGTTCTACTTCGTTTTGTTCCAGCTCAGGGAGACAGTGATTAGGCCACAGCAGACAAGAGCAATGGGATCTGATGTAGCAAAAACGGTTCGTTTTCCTGTTATCTAATGCAAGATCCACGAAAATCCAGGTCGTACAGGATGAACGGCTGAGATCTTTTCTTTCCACCCAACTTACTATATAAAAGCACTATAGGGTTTTAGGTTTCTGCATCTTTCGATCTTGACTCCACTCGAGTCACAGCGGCGGCTCTCTCTCTCTCTTTAATGACAACTCTAGTCAGTGGTTCAGTGGTGTTTCTTCTTGATCTCTGATTTTTTTTTTCCCTTATACGCGACGCTACATGTACCAAGGGAAGGGTAATCGTTTCGATCAGTACCCTTGACCTTGAATTGCCAAAGCGGCTGTAGCCAAATTGAACGGCTCAGAGAAGTTTACTGGCCGGTTGTTGTGAGATCTTTGTTCGATCTCCGTCGACTATTCTGCTTACCGAACTTCTCATATTCTATTTTTCTCGTCCCTCTTCGTTTTTCCTGCTCGAAGTTTTTATTTATTTCTTTGTTGTCGTTTGAGAGGTAATGAGAAGGGGATATGATTCTCTCCCCTTTGAGAAACCTTGGCAGCAAGGTTGACAGCATGTATTTCAAAGTTCCCTTCTTTAACAAAAATAGGAGGGTTTGAAATTTCAAAATTTCAGCTTGCTTTCCATGATTGTTTCTTTTTGAAATAGAGGCCACCGGCATTTTAACTGATATCCTCTTGTGTAAAGTGCAGCTGATAGCAGGAGGCCGTGGCTCTGGCTTGTTCTTGGGTTTGACTCCCTTTGTCTTCTCATCACCCCTGTGCTCATTTCTCTTTGTGTCTTCAGCCATTTCTCAATCTCCTTTTTTTTTGCGCATTTCCTATCCTCTTTTCCTTTCCCAAATTCGATGGTGTGGCACTGTAGCTGCTGCCCTATCTGATGGAGGACTTGTAGTCGCAAATCATTGAATTTCTTCAACTCCTTGAGTAGTTCAATGATTTAGGGCAGTTGTGTGTACCAAGTCCGCGTTTTCTTTTGTTTTTTCACTGTTAATTTTTGTTTTGGGTTAACCTGTGGGAATCATTGGGTCTGATTTTAATTCCTTGTCACAAGAAGTTTTGATTTTTGGGGTGTGAATTCTGAGTAAGGAAATTTGATATTGGATCTCTCAGCACGTTGTTTGTAATTGATATGTATTTTGGTTTTCTGGTATATATGGTTTTCGTTAGTGTTGGGTCCTTGATGGAATTTCTTGGTCGATGGATTGTGACTGGATCTATGCATTGGAAACCATTGTTCTTTGGTTTTGTTTCATTTGTTTTATAACTTCTTTTGTTTGACCAAGATTTCGTTGACGCTTTGCCTATTATTTGGGCTGCAAAAGTCTGGGGTGACGTTCCTCTTGAAGGTTTTTGTAGGATTCGAAGAATTTTGTGAATTTTTAGGTGATATTAAAGTTGTGTGTGTGTTTGTTTAGAAGTTGGTGAGTTGTAAAAAAATGAATGATGATGTTTATAGTTTTTTTTTCGAATTTATTATTATTTGTATTAAAATAATAATTTTTTTAATTAAAAAAAATCAAAAAAGCAAAATAAAGCATAAACGTCGGCTGCATATCCCTAAAAAAAAAATAAGGGGGACATGTCAGGCGGCAAGCCGGCTGCAGGCAAAAATTTTGAAAATTTCAAGTTTGCCTTTTGTTATTTTTAGTTGTTAGGTTGTGGTGGATGGTGTTTTAATCATTCAATATCAACTTTTTCAGGGCAAAAAAGGAAAAAAAATTTCGAATCCTTATTTGTTTCTCAACTTAGCCGAACATGATTTCTTTAGGATTCGATTCTTGATTTTTTTAACAAAACGAACATCATCTTGGATTCCCCTATGCTGCTTAGTGTACGATGCTCTCTAGGTTTTTTTTGTGTGTTCTAATGAATATGGGTGATGTTCGTTTTGTTAAAAAAATCAGGAATCGAATCCTAAAGAAATCATGTTCGGCTAAATTGAGAAACAAGTAAGGATTTGGAAATTTTTTTTCCTTTTTTGTCCTGAAAAAGTTGATATTGAATGACTAAAACACCCTCCACCACAACCTAACAACTAAAAACAACAAAGAGCAAACTTGAAATTTTTAAAATTTCTACATGCAGCCGGCCTGTCGCCTGACATGTCCCCTCACTTTTTGCCTGACGTTTTTTAGGGGTCTGCAGCCAACTTTTATGCTTTATTTTGCTTTTTTGATTTTTTTTAATTAAAAATATTATTATTTTAATACAAATAATAATAAATTCAAAAAAACTATAAGCATCATCATTCATTTTTTTACACCTCACCAATTTTTACACAAACACCAACACAACTTTAATATCACCTAAAAATTCACAAAATTCTTCAAATCCTACAAAAACCTTCAAAACGAACATCACCATGGTCTTCAGACTTTGTTTTGTTCATAGTTATGTTTTCTGGTACATGGGAGTTTTACAATTTGAAGGAATTTTATGGTGCAGATAATAAGGGAATGAATTTGGCCGCAACAAGGAGACTTTCCTCCGATGAATTGGCTGTTTCCAGGGAACTGAGCCTCCTAACATATACGTTTTCAAAATGATGTTCTCATTTATTTGAATAAATGAAAAGATATTCCAAGTTAATGACGACTTGTTTAGGAACTCCACCTACTATAGAAAATGTACTACCTACACTGCTAGATATGTACACCAGGTGTCTATCCGTTGCTTCCAAATTCAACACATTAGATTAGAAGGAAAACACACCTGAAGGGCCTAAGTATCTGATCCACGAAAATCCCTGTCGTACAGGATGAATGGCTGATATTTTTTCTTTCCACCCAACTTACCATATAAAATCACCATAGGGTTTTAGGTTTCGGCATCTTTTGATCTCGACTCCACTCGAGTCACAACGGCAATTCTCTCTCTCTTTTAATGACCTTAGCTCTAACTAGTGGTTCTGTTGTGTTTCTTCTTAATCTCTGATTGGTTTTTTTCTTTTTTCCTTTTCCATATACGCGACGCTACATGTACCAAGGGAAGGGTAATCGTTTCGATCAGTACGCTTGACCTTGAATTGCCAAAGCGGCTGTAGCCAAATTGAACGGCTGAGAGAAGTTTACTGGCCGGTTGTTGTGAGATCTTTGTTCGATCTCCGTCGACTATTCTGCTTACCGAACTTCTCATATTCTATTTTTCTCGTCCCTCTTCGTTTTTATTTATTTATTTGTTGTTGTTTGAGGGTTTTAATGAGAAGGGAGAGAAGAGGAAAATGGCATAGGATTTAGTCTTTTTAGAGACCCTTCTCAAACATCAACTGCTTAAAAGGTCACCTTCCAGGCAAGCTGCTCTGATTTCCCTGCAGTTCGCGTCTAACGGTGCCTACACTATACAAAATTTTTAAACATTTCCTCGCAAAATTTGATTACTCTCATTTCCCCCCCTCTTCTTTCCCTCTTTCACGTTTTAGGTTGTATTATTGTCTTTTGATGTTGTGTTTTGATTAAAAATAAAAAGAATGTTTTGTGTTTTAGGTTTCATTGGCAATGTGGGTTTCTTTATCTACAACCGCTAATAATTTTCATTTTAAAACATTCGAAGGACTCCTATGATATTCCCCGTGTATCCCCTCTAGGGAAGGATTTAATTGGGATAATATAAGAGAAGCTTACGATATGGACGGTGGACCTATGTCGAATAGCAGAGTGTTAGCACCAAACTCGAGCTGGGTAATATAAAACAATATTTTTGCCCAGACAAAAAGAAAAAAAAGAAGCAAAACTAAATACGCCCAACACCAAACCCAAAACCAAAAAACAAAAGGGCAAAATGCCGAAAAACCAAAAAATGCTAAAGACGAAAAGAAAGAGTGACTTTCAAACTAGGTTGTCTTTTGATGATGAAGTGCCAAAGCTTAACAATAAGAAGACACTGCCAGCCCCCAGGGGTGAAGTGAGGAGCCACTGCTGGAAGAATGCCGAATCTCCCCTTAAGCAGTCTTGTGGCATTTGCGAAAATCACATCACCCGGTAGAAAGGTCTTTAAAAATCCAATGCCCTGTTAGTTATTTACAAGTTGGAAACTAACTACAACTGCACGCCTAAAATATCGCACTGATAACGAGACTGGAGCCAAAATAATCCACAAGTGTACGCTCATCCCATTGCCTTCTAAGTTCTAGCGCAGCAGTCAAATGCCCAATTCTCAACCCAGCCTTGCTTATTGTGAAATCATCCCTGCAATAGTAAGGTATTGCGGGGAAGGCCTCGAACCCAACAGACCGTTTTCCAGCCAAAGCCTTGCCATGAGTCTGCTCTTTTCCTGTTGGAACCTCATTTGTTGTACTCTTGTGTACCAAACCACTTCGATTGCATGTACCCGTTCCTTCTCCACGGTGGCACGTGCATGTCCGTGCTTTTCATGGACGATTTGATAGCCCTGCACACTAGCCTCACGACTTGCTTGAGCTCTTCCACTTCGCCCACAAAAATGGCAGGAAAGACATCGAGCAGTGACGCGTATTGATTAACGTTTGGGTCAATATTAATTTCATTGCTTTAAGAGGATAATGTTAAGAGAACTTCCTCCGAATATCCCTTTTCTGTCCTTTCTTTTAATTAGATTTAGAAATTGGATTACTTTTTCGGGAACACTGGGTTGGGTAAACGGAGCCCAGATAGTTGTAGAGAGAAGTGGTCTCACATCCTGGCCTACAACCTAATTGGGTTGAAGCCCATAATACAAATCCTAAAACAAGATTGTCAATTTTGCTTTGGGCCTCAGGTCAAGGTTACTTCTCCGAGCTATATACCAGGCTGTCAACCAGATGCTCCAGCATGGGCCAGCCACTGTTTTAGTGGTTAGCACGGCCTTGCCGACTTGTAAGTAGTAACGTTCAAATTCATGTAAGCGTTACCCTCGCTCAGAAAAAGTGAAGGACGAAAAGCGAAAGTAAGGACAAAAGAAAAGAAGAAGGAGGGGTCTTCTTCTGCAGACTACTCTGCCTCTGCCTCGAAAGCAAAAAAGGGATCCTCTCCGACTCTCTCTGCATCTCGCGCCCCCCACTTATACTTCGTTTTGTTCCAGCTCAGGGAGACACTGATTAGGCCACAGCGGACAAGAGCAATGGGATCTGATGTAGCAAAAACGGTTCGTTTGCTGTTATCTAATGCAAGTACAAAATACATATTCTCCGAGATTTTTTCTACCTAAATTTTCTAGAGCTCAGTCATGTTTTCTTTTGTTTTTTCACTGTTCATTTTTGTTTTGGGTTAACTAGTGGGAATCATTGGGTCTGATTTTAATTCCTTGTCACAAGAAGTTTTGATTTTTGGGGTGTGAATTCTGAGTAAGGAGATTTGATATTGGATCTCTCAGCACGTTGTTTGTAATTGATGTGTATTTTGGTAGTAATTCGTGTGATTTGTTATAGTTTTTCTGGTATCTATGGTTTTCGTTAGTGTTGGGTCCTTGATTGAATTTCTTGGTCGATGGATTGTGACTGGATCTCTGCATTGGAAACCAATGTTCTTTGATTTTGTTACATTTCTTTTAAAACTTCTTTTGTTTGACCAAGATTTCGTTGATGCTTTGTCTATTATTTGGGCTGCAAAAGTCTTGGATTCCCCTATACTGCTTAGTGTATGATGCTCTCTAGTCTTTTTTTGTGAGTATTCTAATGAATATCGTCTTCAGACTTTGTTTTGTTCATACGGTTATGTTTTCTGGTACATGGTAGTTTTACAATTTAAAGGAATTGTATGGTGCAGATTATAAGGGAATGAATTTGGCCGCAACAAGGAGACTTTCCTCCAATGAATTGGCTGTTTCAAGGGAACCCAAGCCTCCTAACATATACGTTTTCAAAATGATGTTCTCATTTATTTGAATAAATGAAAAGATATTCCAAGTTAATGACGGACTTGATTAGGAACTCCACCTACTATAGAAAATGAACTACCTACAATGCTAGACATATACACCAGGTGACTATCCATTGCTTCCAAATTCCACACATTAGATTAGAAGGAAAAGACACCTGAAGGGCCGAAGTATCTGATCCACGAAAATCCCTGTCGTACAGGATGAACGGCTGAGATCTTTTCTTTCCACCCAACATACTATATAAAAGCACCATAGGGATTTAGGTTTCTGCATCTTTCGATCTCGACTCAACTCGAGTCACAGCGGCAACGCTCTCTCTCTCTCTCTCTTGTAATGACCTTAACTCTAACCAGTGGTTCAGTGGTGTTTCTTCTTGATCTTTGATTGGTTTTTTTCTTCTTCTTTTTTTCCTTATACGCAACGCTACATGTACCTTAACTCTAACATTTACGTTTGCAAACGATAGTCTCATTCACTGAACTAAATGAAGAGTTACATGAGTTTACTATGGACTTGATAACTAACTTGTGCATAACGAACTCATATGTACACCAGTACTACACTTAGAACATGGACTACCTAAACCACATGATACCTACCTCAAGTAAGTACCCATGTTTTCACATTCTACAAGTTACATGAGACAGAAAAACTAATGGTTCCACATCCTACACATTACATGACAGATATATTAAGCACAGAAAGAATTGGAGTATTCATTTGTTATTATTACTGTTGGTTATTCCTCTATTCATGTCTGTGTGGGGAGTTTTTCTCCTTTGGGTTTCCGTTTTCTGTTGCTAATGATTGATTTCTATGTCAGCTCAAAAGACATCATTGTAAAGCCTTCTTCTTTCACTTGCTTGTATGTTTGCAGGCCCTATCTGATTATTTTTTGGTTTATCCTGTGGTGCTAGTTCCTGGTTGTTGTGTTTATCAGTATAATAGTATAGCCAACATTGCACTCAGCACATGCAAAAAGAAGGGAACATTCACTGGCATTTTGCATTGTGGTGGCATGCAATCTTGTGAACTCCGTATCTATCCTGTAACTGGTTTTGTGATTGTACTTTCACAGTGCCATTTGTTCAGCTTTTTTCCCTCCTGTGAATTTTCATTATATGGATAAATCGTTGGATTGCTGACATATTATCTTCTTTTCTGCAGGCACATGGTTTGGGACTTTTGTGATCTTTGCTACTTGCGTAGAGGATACAGTTGAATTTACTTCATACGCTGTAGAAAAGAATGGCTGATGGAATATCAAGTTTCTGGGGTCCTGTTACGTCCACTATCGAGTGTTGCGAGAGGAACTATGCCTACTCTTCTTATATTGCGGAATTTTACAACACCATGTCAAACATCCCTACCATTCTTTTGGCCCTCATTGGTCTTATCAATGCCTTAAGCCAACGATTCGAGAAGAGATTCACTATTCTTCACATATCTAATATGATACTTGCTATTGGAAATATGTTATACCATGCCACATTGCAAAGTGGGTAAGTAGTTATCTCCATTATGTTCTGAAGCTTAATGCATGTGTGACTGGTTAACACATACAATGTTGAGGTCTTGGACTACTATAAATGGGATATGTAGAAACAGCATTTCAGGCAGAAATGAGTGGGGGTGGTAAGAAAATGTTAATTAGATGTTTGTCCCAAAGAGTGATAATTAGCTTAGTCGAGGTGAAGAAGTTTTGAACAGGATGACACTCTTTGGCTTTTTGTTGTTGTGCGTTGTGTATGCTCCGATAGCTGATTCGTACGATTGTGGACCTAAAGACAATTAACGTGTGGATCTTTTGGCGTCACACGTACATTGCCAGCTCTTTTTGTTAAGTTTGGGATTTCACTATATGAATATTTATTTAAACGCTTTTTCCTAATTGCTTGTTCTTCTCATGTATGTATGCATCCGCTCTTGGATTTTGTATGGTTTAGCAAGATTTGTGTAGGGGAATGACTTCTATGGGGAGGGGAAAACATTGATTACTGGCTAGCTGTACAATCTTTAGTTTGAGCAATCACAATAAATTGGCAGCTTTGTGTCTGTACAGGTAGGCTCATTGTTGTATAGGTGCAAAAGAAGGCATTCAATTGAGGGAAGAAGGGTGTATTTGAGAACATGTGAATGGGAAAAAATAAAGTAACTGACAAGATACATTCAATTTGAGGCTCTGAGATTCCATAATGGTCAAGGAAATTTGAGCCTCTTGTCATTATGAGTCTAGCAACCAATTTATGGGTCACATGAGCCACTAACTAATATGATGCAAGGAAGCAATTTTGGGCAAGTGTCTCACATTGTGTTCCGTGGAGTCGGGCCACAAATCCTTTCTTCTAATCTCCGGAATACCTTTAGGAAATCAGGCATTGTTTTCTTTTCCCGGTCACCTTCTGCAAGACTTTATGGAGGCCGTTGAGTTGGTTAGCCAGCACATATGGTGTTGTCCTTTAGATTGGGGTAAAAGAGCTATTATGTCTGGAGGGGCTTGAGTTTGATTAGCTGGTTTGTGAGTAATTTCCAAGCCAATGATCAGTAGCTGGTTGGAGAGGATGATCAGTTACAATTAAACTGAGAGACATTTCCTCTTTCATGTGTAAATAACATGCTAGAAGCATATGGAGGGGTTAACTTGGGCACTTTTAGTCTGTTCTTGACAAAATTGGTCTTGTACATCCACACTCAAACACATGCACTTTCATATGAGGCCTGGAAGTCTTCATTCCCTTGAAGTAATGTTCGGTATGTAGTCTGGCAGGATAAAGTAAACTGTATTAAGCAACCCATCATTTTTTTTATGATACTTGCTCTTGGCGTTTACAATTGAAGGTTCTCTGAATATTTCCAGGCAACAGCAGAGCGATGAAACTCCTATGGTGTGGGAGATGCTACTTTATATGTACATCCTCCACTCACCTGATTGGCACTACCGCAGCACAATGCCTACCTTCCTCTTCCTTTATGGTGCTTTGTTTGCTGTTGTTCATGCAAAAGTCCATCTTGGCATTGGCTTCAAAGTTCATTATGCAATCTTGAGTCTTCTTTGCATTCCCCGAATGTACAAGTATTACATTTACACACAAGATGCTTCTGCTAAGTGGATCGCAAAGTGGTATGTGGCCACCCTTTTTCTAGGTAGCTTGTGTTGGTTCTGTGATCGTGTTTTCTGCAAGGAGATATCTAGTTGGCCCGTTAACCCACAGGGCCATGCCTTGTGGCATGTTTTCATGGGTTTTAGCTCCTATTTTGCAAACACCTTCATGATGTTTTGCCGTGCTCAGCAACTTGGATGGGCCCCAAAAGTTGACCATTTTATGGGTTTACTCCCATATGTGAAGATCAACAAACCAAAAACACAATGAAAGGAACAAAAAGGTATGGAGTATAGGTTTTCTTGGAACGTTTTGGCAATTGACAGATGTAAGCGACCAACCAGTTTTGTTTTCTTTTCTAGATGGCTTTAATTGTCAAATGCTTATTACACTGGTCATGTGGGATCCCGTCAAATTTTTCTGTAAGAGTATATCATGTACCATGTTTATATGGCTTTGGTGGCAAGTATGAGATCGGATGGCTTGTTTCTGAACACTGAACTTTAGAAACATGCGATCCTGTTTTCTTTTTGGGTAAGATACATTTAGTCATGTGATGATTTGTTATTCAACTCTTGAAATTTATTGTTTCGGTTGTATCTCTGTGATCTGAAGATGAACTCTTTGATTTATTTGTCTGTCAATTTTTTTCCTGCGGAGTAAGTCGGAAACAATTAACCCCAAATCCTGGGATTCCCAGTGTTTTCCAATAAAACTCGGAGGTCTGGGCTTTAGAAGATTCTGTGATTTTAATCGACGCTTGTAGCCAAAATAGGATGGCTGATAGCAACAGCAGGTAACAAATTATGAGTCCATTTAGTAAGGGCCGAATATCGCCACACTGATCAGATGACAATTCCCAGAACCCAGCAAAGTTGTTCCTGGTTTTTGTGCATGGTATAGGGCTGCACAACCTCGGTGTAGGTGCCGGTTTTGGAAAAACCGCACCTACACCTACACCGTTAAGGCCAAAAACCGGCCCTTAGCGGTGGCGGTTTCTGGTTATCCTACATTTATATTGAGTTATTTTTTAAGTATTTTTTATTTTAGGCACTTGGCCCAATGTATTTTTTTTCTTTTTTCCTTTTGGTACATTAATCACATATTAATAAAATCTAATAGAGAATTAGAGACGTAACTAAAGATAATGAAATCCAAATTCCAAATACAATAAAATTAAAGACCATCTTAAAAGATAAGATGAAAATTTAAAGTCCAAAGTAATAGAGAATTAGAGACGTAACTGTAAGATTATCATAAAAAATCAAAGATGGGTAACTCCTTCAAAACTCCTACTCCTCGATCTGCGTCGCTAAGATGGGTAACTCTACACAACATATTTAAATACACCAAGTTATATTTTATAAAAATATTATTGAAACTAATAAACTAACAAAAGCAAAAATAAAATTACCCGAGTCAATTGTATAAGTTTGTGGATCTTGTGTCATCTCAGAAGTCATGTCCTCCCCATCCACAATAGGGTCGCATCTCATCCAATTTTGAGCACAAATGAGACCTTCTGTAGTTTTTGGGGCTAATGAACTCCGAAAAGGATCCAATACCCGACCTCCAGTGCTAAATACTGACTCAGAAGGTATAGTGGTAATGGGAATTGCCAACACGTCCCAAGCTATGCGGGCAAGGATAAGATACTTATGAGAGTTAAGGATCCACCAAAGCAAAATTTTAAATGAAGGAGTCTTTGATTCAACTGACTCTGATAAATATCTCTCAACCTCAGATTTGGAGTCTGACATTTGGCTAGCAACCCTTACAAGATCAAACTCATCTCAATCCTCGTTATCCCCCAAAGTCACACTCTCACTGGCACCCACCTCCCCGACGCTGCCATGGTTGCCATTGTTATACTTATATTGAGTAAACAACCGTTCTAAAGTAGTCTTCACATTCAATGACATAACTTCGCCTTCTGCTTCTCCCAATACTTTTTTAAACCAATAATTCAGTACAACCATCTTGTTTCTTGGATCAAGCAACGCTGCAACAAATAAAAGTCTATTCACTATCATCAAATCACCCTAATACTTGTCATACTTCGTTTTCATGTGGGATGTCATCTCTTTAAGCAAAGTATCATTACTAGAAGAATACTTGTCCAAATGACTATGTATCTTAGCCAACTCCTCCAAGTATACATTAGCTGGAGACACACTTGATCCCGACATTCTTAATGTTATTTCATAAAATAACTTCAAGAACTTTACAAAGTGGCGAATGTGCTCTCAATCCTCGTCCGTGGCCGCGCCTAATCCTCTCCTCCCATGCCCCTCTTCGCCCAAATACAACATAAATTGTCCATCCTCATCCAACATCAACTCAAATGTCTCTCGATACTTCACATCCAACATCAAATAAGTTGAGTTCCAACGAGTGGTAATATCAAGAGTCAAAAATTGAGTAAATGTAACCTCTTTAATCTGCACACGTTCTTTAAACTCGTCTAACCTTTGGGGTGATGACTTAACATACTTGACCATATTCCGAACCTTAACAATTGACTTATCAACCTCTTTTAACCCCTCAGACACAATCAAATTCAAAATATGTGCACAACATCTCAAGTGTAGCAATTCATGGCCACAAACAATCCTCCCTCCATCTAGAGTTTCTTTTTGCAATTGTCTCCTCTTTAAATGGTCAATGGCAGTGTCATTAGAGGAGGCATTGTCAACTGTTATTGTAAGGATTTTTTGTATCCCCCAATCATTCATACAGTCTTCTATTTCCTTAGCAATACTAGACCCCTTATGATCTTGCACCCTCCTAAAAGACAAAACTCTCTTCTGCAAGACCCAATTAGTATCGATGTAGTGTCCAGTCACACACATATAATTAAAATTTTGAATCGATGTCCAGGTGTTTGTGGTAAAAGACACTTTATACCCATTCGTTCAAATCAAATGCTTCAACTTATCCTTCTCCTTCAAATAAAGTTTCATGCAAAGCCTCATAATTGTCATCCTAGATGACATTTTAAATCTAGACTCCAGATAATTAATTAAATTCCTAAATCCATGTTTCTGAACAACAATAAAAGGCATCTCATCCACAATTATCATCATAGCAATCAGATCCCTAATAGTCTTCTCACAAAATTTAGGTGTCACCTCCATCGTTCCAACATCAGACCTCGTTGACTTCTCAGCATCGTGAGTCAATAACATCTGCCCAATATCTAACTGACCCCCTTCTTTCTCTTGAAATGTGGACAAATGTTGTGATGTTGTCATAACCCCGATGTCCCATTTTTGTGATGAGCCATAAACTCTTTTTTACAATAATTACATTTTGCTTTAGGTGGATCAGAGTTAGGTACCTTGGTGTAGTGCAGCCATACATCAGAAGGGTTGGAGTTTTTTTCTTTTTTTAGGTTCAGGGCGTTGTGATCGTCCACTTACATCACCTCCTCCCATTGACCCCGTCCCCACTGTCTCAGAATCGGGAATGGACCCAACAGCCGGACACGATACTGAGGGCGACATAGCAGTAGCACTAGCACTACTACATGTGGCTGCAGATGATTGTGATTGTGATGGATTGTCCATCTGCAAATTAACAACAGAGGTATAAATAAGTTTAAAGGTATACTAACATTATATCATACCCCCTAATTAGCTCTAACCCTAAACATCTGACATAGCCTATATATGGATATCGAATGGCCTTTAACTCCAAGTGGTGCTTTTCCGCGATTGGACTCTTGGAACCTAAAACAGTTTGGGTCCACATGAAGTACTACCCAAACAGTACCTTGATAGCCTATGACAGTACTGTATGATGCCAATAACCAACTGATTACGCTTGAATGATTGACATTGAGGGATGGGGGTTTGCATGCGTTTTGACAAGGAGTGGAGTCAGATTCTGAAAATCACAACCCACTTGATTCAATATTGCAATATAATCAAGCAGTGCTATCACCGATAGTTCAAACAAGATAAGCTGACAAGGCTATCTCAACTAATTGCGTTGTTTTCTTGATATCAATCTGCACTTTTTTATTCTCCCTTAACGATGGATGAATTTGCACTCTTCAATTTCATTAGTTATGCCAATATTTTAATGGATGGCTTTCTCCATCACTCGTCACCAGATTTTGAGAATGAAAACCACACACCGAGTAACTGAACCCTGGCTAAATTCTGGAAGAGCTAGCGCGGCGGCCCACAACTACTTTCCAACGAGAATGAAATCCACACCGGGTTGGCCCTATAAACAAGCCCAACTGAACAATGGGTAAATTCTAGAAGAGCTAGCGCGGCGGCTCACAACTCACGACTCCCCACTTAAGTCACCGGTCTTATGTTCAGGGAGAATCGAACTTGAGACATGCGTCTAACCCACACAACTCTCCTTCGCCCTAAGTATCACTAAGGCAATCAGGGGTGGGTTGAATTCATAGAACTTTAATTAGCAAAAGTACTAAGAAAATCAATATCACTTTCAACTGCATCTAAACCAGTTTGGCCTTGAAACATCAACACCCAAGTATTCCTTCCGGCCACCAATCCGATTGAGAAGTGAAAGATTAATCTTTTTTTACTCACGAACACCGGATCTGATCTTATCGTCATTTGTTGTCCATGCACTTTCTGGTTCAGCGATATTGCGCGCCTTGCCCTTAAAAGCTTAGAAATTGTGTCGATACACGGTTGTATTTTAACGAAAAATAGACATTCACATCAGCTGAATGTCTCAGGGGTGTTCACTGAAATTTTCAAATTCGAAAGGCTCATATTCAAATCCGAATCTGATCCGAACTACCCATATATCTGGCCCAGTCGGTGGATTCGGATTCGGGTCGGATATTGGTCGGATTCAGAGTTGGGTCAAGACTGATTTGGGCCTATGTAATGGTTTTTTTGCAGATATTTGAATTGGGTCATTTTTCCGAGTTGAGCCAAGACTTATTTGGGGATGCTTTAAGCTATGTAATGGGTTGTTTTTATTTATTTATTTCCAGATATTCGAATAGAGCTTGAATATACATGTAACCTATTATTTCAGCCTTATTAGCAGGAGCCCATTTCATATACGGTAAAACTTAGACAGAATACAATTGCATATTTAAGCCTTTTTTTGCAGATTGCTAAAAATTAGAATTGCGGCCTTATTTGGTAGATTGCTAAAAAAGCTCATTCGAATATATGTTTATAACTACTAACTATAGTTCACATGCCAATTGACCAAACATTAACATACTAACCAATGAAACAAATTACATTAAACAACCTCATTCGAATATATGGAAAGCCCAAGAAAGCAAAATGTCATTTCAATTACTAAAAAAAGCAATGATTTCCATCTTGTAAACAATGGATTACTATTAGAACCTAAAGGCTAGAAGTAAGATAAAAAGATAAACAAATAAGTGCAATATCAGAAGTAAGATATTACTCACATAGTCACATGATGTCAAAATCCAACTCATTCAAGATTCATCCAATAAGATACGCACATGATCCACTTCCAATTCTATATGAAAAAATAAAAACAATATTAAATACACAAAAGAAGAACCAAAACAATAAATGAATTGAATTTCAGAGAACATTATTACCTGAGTCCAGTCTAAAACTCTCAAAGTCCTCAACCACTTTTAAGACACGTTGAGCAGGGCTAATGAGAGTTGACCTTAGCCAATTTTGAGCACATATGAGAGCCTCAACTGTTTTTGGAGCCAATGAGCTCCAATAGGGATCCAAAATGCGCTCCAGTAGTGAATGCGGACTCAGAAGCAACGATAGTGATGAAAATAGCTAGACATAGGAGCGTCCGGATTATGGAAAGATCTAGCACCCGAAGTAAGGGTACTGCCCGTTTTAGGAGTACCACTACCACCCATTTCAAGAGTACCACTAGTAGGGGTATCCAAATCATCAAAGCTAATTTGTTCCATCTGTTAAATTATACAACCAAATTCAGCAAATGTGATAAACAACCAAATCATTAATCAGCAACCAAATATGCAAAGATAAAATACTTTTTTCAGCAACAATATATAGCAAATAAAATCAATGAACAAACTATATATTTTTCAGCAACTATAAACATATTTTTTAGTTCTTTTCAACATATAACAGATCAACCAATTAGCAATTCAGCAAGCCAATCTCCAATCTCCAATAAACCAATTCAACAAGCTCTAACCTCTAATCTCCATATAATTATATGCATTAATAATTTATAAAATATTGGAATATACACTGATCTGAGAATATAATCAGCAAGGCAGCAACTAGCAATGAAGTGTCCTGAGGGCAGTGCCAGTGACTACATCAATAAATTAATATAATAAATTAACAACAAGTAACACATGAATTTTATAATCTAATAATAAATTTTATAGTGAAGAAAACAACATTAAAAAAATTATCTGAGGGTAGTGAGGTGACTGAGGTAGGCTGCGAAGGATGAGGGCTGACTTCTTTTTTTTGTTGATGTTAGATGGTTCAGATCACCAACCTTAGAGGTACATGAAGCAAATTAATCCATATGCGTAGATCACCAACTTAGGTCTTAAATCAAGGAAAGATGTGTTGCAGAAATGTATATCAGATATATATCACTACCAAGTACCGACGTTGTCTGGCACTAATGCTTCCTAACTAGTCGAATTGATAACATATGAGAGAGAGTAGCTTACATGACACTCTACTAAGGAGCTGTCAACAATGACTATCTAAGGAGCAAGAGGCTGCGAATTTGCAAGGAGACTTACGACAAGTGACGGTAAGGAAAACTGGCGAGTGGCAGCGACTGGGGGGGTAACGGGCAAGACCTCGCTGTTAGGGTTACGTTTTTTTCGAAGGGGGCTAGGACTTGGTTGAGAGAGTGAAATTGAAAAAGAGAAGGGGGAGGGCTGAAACGTGAAGAAGGGAGAGGGGGAGGGTAAAACGTGTGTTTAACTAAAACCTAGGATTTGGGTCCAGTTGGTAAAAATTGGATTTATATCCGGATATCCGACTTCGACCCAAGTACACGTTTTTTTTCTATAAAAACTACCCGACTCCACCCGACCCGGTCGGGTCAAGGCGGTTCAAATCCGAGTCGGCGAGTCGGATCAGGTGAGTTTTGAACACCCCTAGACACGTGTACACTAATTAGAGGGTTAGTTTTAATTGCTCTAATTAACCTTATAAGAACACTTAACAGAAAAAGAAAAGAAAAGAAGAAAATAACAAGCTATAGCTATATCATCCCTTCAGATCAGCCTCTTCCATCCATCTCCCAACTTGATTCTGCAATTTTCTTTAGATGATTCAATGGGAGCCAATGTTAGCAGTTTCAGGCATTCTGGTGAGAAGCGACGGCCGCCAGAATCAGTCATCTCTAATAGTAGTAATACAAGCTGCACAGGATCATCATTAATCCTTCTAACTGATGATGAAAACCGAGTGCTGGAAGACGAAGATGGAGAAGAGAAAGTCTCAACCACCAGACGAGAACATTACAAAGGTCAGAAAGTTGACCCCAGAGGAGTACTACTTGCTCATGTCTTCTGATTCAGACGTATCAGATAGCATCAGCGGAGGTGAATTGTATCATGTATTCGATCAGTACTCTTACAGAAGGGTGCACCCATCTTCTCCTGGGTAGATATCGATAAAGTTGCTGAAGGAGATCAACCGGTGGGCGCCGTTTCTTCAATAAGCACAAGTAGCGATCAAAAAGGGAAGTTGAAAAAGGTCAGCAGCTTTAAATTGCCTGAGGAGGCTGACATTATCTTCTTTTGCTCTTCGGAGTCCAATATCTGATCTTGCAGGCTGTTCATGATGTCTGTTACAGCTTCAAAAGGTGCCTGTTTTGATTCATGCATTTTGCTAATGCTTTTTGGTCTCTATATTGTATATTAGCAAGGTGTAAAAGGTGAAATTTCACTTGCACGTTCTTCTTGTACGGGAATTTTTAACGAAATGAATCATCATGAGTCTTTGACTAATTAATAACATACCTGGATCAGAGGCATTAAGCTGAAGCAGAAAGAAAGTTTTGAGTGGAAAGTAATGTTGCTTGTATAATCATCAAGAAAGTAATGTTGTGGTCCCTTTGGCTCGTACTGCATCTTGTCTATATATGTATACCCCAAATATATTAGGGTTTTTTTTTCCTTTTATGTTCTATTAGTAAAAACCTCAATTTTTCATCGCTTGCTTTCAATGTCTCTTCGAAGGCCCAAACTAACAACTTTATTACATTGAACTTTCGAACTATCAAAATGAAATATGTGTAATGTCATCCGTTTCTTACACAATTTAGCAGTAGGATTTAATTGAAAGGTGCGTATTGATCAATTTTAATAGTTCAAGAGGTGAATATAACAATCATGAGAATTTGGACACTACAAAAAAAACTAGTATCTAGCGGCGGTCTTTTTAGCGGCTAAAGACACTTTTTAGAGGTGTTTTTGGACATTTTAGCCGCGGTCTAAAGGTATTTTTTTGTAGTCCGGACTCCTAAAGTAACCTTAATCTCATAACTTAGGGTTGGGACGCAAAATGTTTTTTTTATTTCTATCTTACATTTTTTCCTTCCGGATATTGGCATATGTTAATTAATTATAAGTTAAGTGTATTGAAAAGGAAAGGGAATTATCACTGAAAGATTAGTGAAACTAACGACGTCTAAATATATACACATACACATTCATTTGTAATTTATCTTTCAAACTGTCACTCTTGATAATTAGACCCTTCAAATTACTATTTCTTTGCAATTTATCTCTAATTGACTATTTAACCATTAAAAATCAAGGTACTTGGCAAAATCTCAATAATTAGATATTTAATTTAGAGGTAAATTGTAAAAAATTAGTAGTTTATAGATCAATTACTAAAAATGGTTGTTTAAAGGATAAATGGTAAATGAAGTGATAATTTATATATACTCCCCTTAACGACAAAAGGAAACAGTGGACACCCAAATTATTTCCTCGCAACCGTCTGCCAAGACGTATGTACTAAAGCATTCTACTTACCCTGACTAAAAAATATTACCGTCTTTCTAGAGAGAGATATAGAGAGAGGGGCGCTCCCCTCTCTCTAGAACCTTCCTCAAACTCTACCCTTAATCTCCCCTTTTCTCCCATTGTTTTTCGGCTCATCCCGCCGCCCTCGTCCCCTCTTCTCCAGTATTTTCTTCTTTTCCTCTCTCTCATTGTTTCTTTTGCTCTGAATCTTGAAAGTTAGATCTCGGTATTTCTGTGCATCAGCAGTGGACACGGCCTTGCCAGATGTCTTCTGCTCCTTCAGGCGATCTCAGCAGCTCCAATCCGGCCTCCATTGGGAGGTGGGTGGTGCCTCACGCGCCCGTCAATTTCTCCTTGTTCCGGCTTGTTCTCGGCGAATTTCCGGCGGTGAGTGAGTCGTCGGCCGTTTGGTCTCTCCGCTCGCCTAAGGTGGTTTGCTGATTTTGATTTTTGACATTTGTATCTTGGTTTTTTTGCTTTTGGCCTTGTTAGTTTCTTTTCTTTGTTGTTTCCGGCTCTTCGGTGGGCTTTACCGATCCTTCGTGGATCTTTTCCAACCCTTCGTTAGGGCTTGTTGTGTCCAGGTTGTGGCGCTGTATCTACTGACCTAGCATAAAATATATAGTGGTTTCTCCGATCTCCTTTGAGATCCTGCCTGTTTATGTTCCTTTTTTCGGTTTCATTTTATGAAACATGTCTTAGGAAAAAAAATACTATCCCCCTACTTGTGTCGCTTAGCCACTGTAGCTGCCTCAGCTCCACACCTTTCACTCTCTTTCCTAAAAATGGCGACAGTGAGTTGGAAAGGGACCCATAAAACTGCACAAATTGGGCTTAATTTCTGGGCACATGAAAAATGCGCGGGATTGGATGGACCCGTGCTCTTGAAACAGAGTGAGACAGGTGCGAGCATATATCATTTAAGAATCAAAGACGGATGTTCTTGATGCCTGATTCTAGACGCAGCTGTGAGGTTACCAGTCACTATCATCGCCTTGTAACCTTTGCGGTTAAGAAAGAAAGGTGAGATCTTTTCAAACCCATAGAAAATTTGATGAAAGATGATGGGACGAACGGTATTGGAAAAATTATGGTTACATGAGCTTGGAAATTAGCAGGGTATGATCACAAGTGTTTAAGTCATTTGATGTGGAAGCATTAATTAATTGGTGGCAGTAGTGCTCATATCTCACATATCAAGATCTTCTACAATTTTCTATACGATGATGCAATTTGAAGAGTGGTGAAAAAATAGGTATATTACATTCTAGAGTTTATACTATCCGAAATTTTATATCAATAATATTAAATGGTGTAAGATCCATATACTGTGTTTATCTCTAGTCAAATTACACCATATAACTCTAACAAAGAATTATAAAAAATCATAATATATATTTCATTTAAGACAGTTTGACTGATATGCAAGCAATACTACATTATCGCATAACAAGTTAACCAAGATGTAGCCACACAAAACAAACATATTTTAAAATTTCTAACTTTTATTATATATTTTAAATTTTTCAATAAATTTTAATATTTAAAAATTCTTAAAATTTGAGAATATTCTCCGAAATTTCTATAAACAAACATACTATTAAGTCCACTGACCAATTAAAAAGGGTATTTTGATAAATTCCGACACATAAATGCTGCGCTGTGCAGCCGCAAGGCAAACAAATGCAAAAAGAGAGCGATGGATATATAACAAATGCATTAATGCGTGGGCTCACATCCACCTGTCCTTGCTTCTTGTAGGTTTAGGAAAGGAAGCTGCCAGGAAACCGTTCCTTACTGAGCTAGGAGAGGCCCTTTCGCTTTACCGATACTCCACTCTCTCTCTCTCTCTCTAGTAATTTAAAAGCTATAGAGTCAGGAAACTAAAGCTGTTTGGGTTGTAGGTAATAATGGCTGGACTAAAGATGGTGCTTGCGGCTCTGTTTATCATCTCAGTGAGCCTTGGAGGGAAAAGGGTTGGAGCCCAAGTGCATCATGTGGTCGGAGGTGACCGTGGATGGGACCCAGCTTCCGACGTCTCTTCCTGGTCCTCCGGCAGGATCTTCAGGGTCGGAGACAAAATCTGTAAGCCCCTGCTCCCTCTCTCTCTTCTTCTAAGCTCAGGAACCAGATCATTGTTTGTAACTGATCACATTCTGGAACAAAAGGGAACCAGATCATTGAATCTTAAAAATGTTTAGATTCTTTAAGCAGTTAACAAGATTTCGTTTCGTATCCTTTCTTTCTGTTTTTTGGCCCTTGGTCCCATCTGCGAGCCTTTTCATCGTCGAACAAAAGGGCTTAATGTAATCCCTTCCTAATCTTCATTAGCCACCTGTTGTACTCCTATTAATGTGTCTTTCACTACTTCCTATGTAAACATTCATCCAACGGCCAATGCTCCTCTTGATCCAGTCAACTGTAACCCACTTTCCGACGACGTAATCGTTACAGAATCGGCGAGAATATCGCTCCAATTCTGTCCCCGTCCAATTGGCCGACGTTCCTGATATTTTACATTGTATGTGCGAAACTGCTAATGTTTAATGTTTATTCGGTTCTCTGTGTTTTCTAATCTAACTGTAAGTGCAATTATTATAATATGCCAATGCTTATGTACGTCTGCCTCAGAAAAAAAAAAAAAAAAAGACGAAAATTAGCTGCAAGTTTGTCTTGTGAATGGGCAGGGTTCACGTACTCTGCTGCTCAGGAGAGTATTGTGGAGCTGAAAAGCAAGGACGAATACGAGTCCTGCGATATAGGCAAACCTATCAGAATGTACACGGACGGCTTGGATAGCGTTTCGCTGGACGGAGAAGGGATCCGCTACTTCGCGAGCAGCAAGCCCGAGAGCTGCAAGAACGGCTTGAAGTTACACATAGACGTGCAGCCTCATTTGGAACCGCAAGTCCCCAAAGTAGCCACATCGGAATCGGAGGGCACAGTCTGGGCTACGGCTGCCGGGCCCACATCTGCTGCATCCCATCTCATTGGAAGCTTTATCGTGTTAGGTTTTGGATTTTTTTGCTATGTTGTAGGTGTGTGATGGGGAGGGACCAAGTAAAGAAAATGAAGGGAAAAAAAAAGAAACACCAGTGTGTATTTGTTATGTATTAATTTTGGAAGTAGCACGAATTTGGAGTTACTGCCTACTATCAGTATCTGTTTGGATTTGGCTTATTATCGGCCAGGGAGATTATAAAAGTTGTAAGCTTTTACAGCTTGCAATTGTTCCTAATTATGTGCATTATAAAGTATCTTAATCTTTTAAATTACGGAATCAGCCTATCTTCTGTTTATTTGGGCAGCAATCACTTGTCCGGATGAAATTTACAATTTTTTTTACTCAATTGTATAGCTTAATTCAAGAATAGACCCAACAAGCATTAAATATGTTAGAATGATTACAATTTTTGTCTGAACTATATAGCTTAATTCAAAAAGGGACAGACACAACGTGTTAAATATGTTAGGATGATCTTGAATTCGAAATCTGATTTCGCATTCTAATTCAATTCAATATTGTACATGTTGAACCTTCCAATTAAAAGAGAGTATGACCCACACGTGAGGAAAAATGTTAGAGAATATAATTCAAATAATAAAATCTTCATCTTTCTATTAACTTAAACTCTCATAATGAATGATAGATTCAGAATATCTATATGTTTAAATTATACCATACAATTCAAAAATATATATTTAAGTGGGTCTTCACTCTTTTGTTTCACAGTCCAAGGGGATGTTTGTTTGCAAAAGTATTCTAGAATACAATGTATTCAACAAAATTTATAGAAAGAACATCCAAAATCTAAAAAAAAAAAATCATACACAAACACCAATTCCTTTTTTTTGATAAGCTACAAACACCAATTCCTTTTATACAAACTTTAACAACTTTTCACACAAATTACAATATATTTTTTTTTAAAAAAAATTATAACAAATCTTCTCTCCATACTTTTCCACCTAACTTCAATATTTTTTAATTAAACAATTACATCAAATAATCTCTACACATTTTTACAAACTTCAATAAAAATTAAATACCTTTAAAAATTTTCAATAACCTTTACACATAAACTTATAAAACCTTAATCTACATAAATATTCACAATTCTATCCAAAACCCTATAAATCTTACAATTTTTTATAAAACGAACATCCCAAGTTTCAAATTATTGTCCATAGGAACAATATGTTTGGCCTCATTTCGATTCGGTTGAATTTGAAATGAAACGCAGAAAAGAAAAGATGATACATGAGTACTGTTCGTACCCACAGCTCCACCACGGCAGAATATACAAAAGCATAATTTACAATAGAGAGTAAACACTTGGAGATCCTATAATTTCTAAATAAGTCACAAGCACCCCATGTTTATCATCCACAACATGATACCACAAGGAAGTCCAAACTGGGTCGTGATACGAAACAAAGTTCAATCACGTCTAGGTTTTTTCTTTTGCATTTTTCATCAGGAAGGGGTAGGAAATGTGGTTGTCAGGTTAGGAGGCAGGGAGGACGCCAGCTGCAGATGTATTGTGATTCAGTCATCTATCCCTCAGAACAACATAGTTAGATCCATTGGTCCTCTGTATCTTAGAAATTTTCCTCAGGATGTCTGCGAAAGCTTTCTTGTCCTGCACCATAACCAGAAGCAAAAAAGTAAGAATACACCTCATTCGTTTTAAATTGTGCAGTACACGTTTGACTTATAACTCGATTAATTTTAGTTCGTGGAAGTTAATCTTCCGTGAAACGATCATGGACAATGGATTGTATTGCAAACCATCAAAAGAATCATAAATACCACACCAACATGCCACAGATACTTCATATATTAGGGGCCAAACCCATTCTAACAGATAGGGTAAATCATCTTCACCAATCTATTTGAAGTTCTCGTAACAAAGAGGCCTTCATGGACACTGCTCAAACATTGTCACAAAAATGTTGAGCATTTCAAGGACGGTGAAACTATTGAAGAAAATTATTGGACAATAAATCAGAGACACATAAAACATGACGGAGCACTGTTTTCAAAGCCAAACCATTACCCTATCATAAAATGACAAAAAAGAAAAGAAAAGAGGAAAGGTCAAAAAGCAATGTGATAGCTACTCAATCATTATTTTGGAAAATAAAACAGAAATATAAACACATCCACAAAATAAGAGGCAACTAATTTGGGCCTGGTTTCTAAAACAAATCCTTAACACAGTTTTAAACAGGTTTTAACCAGTTATGGTGAAGGGTGTTACCCAGAACAGGGAAAGGGGCAGTTACCACTTAGACCAGTCTAAACACAGTGTTCAATTTGAGTTTAAAACATGGAAATAGCATACCTCGGGGGTTCTTAACCTCGCCTTAAAATTAGCAACGAGATCCTGTGTTGTCACTGGTTTTTTTTGCATCAGAACAGCCCTGATTTCTTCTTCGGTGACAGGCCCGGCAGAGGATGTTGACCCAACTTTTGCTGACGTTGGCGTACCTTTTAAAGGCACATTACTTTTAGCAGGCACAGTTTCCTCTTTTGAAGAAGGTTTTAATTCCTGAAACCACAAAACACAAGTTACAATTTGTTGGTTTTTGTTCACAATCGTTATTTTGATGATTACAATAAATGGATTGAGTTTACAAAATGGACATCTTCAAAGACAAACATTTTTATCAAAGAGCCAAAGACAAGAAGATTGAAGATTTGAAAAAGCAAGAGTTCAAGACTTAAAAAGACCAACATGGAAAACGATTTTGTTTAAAAATTACATTTTTAAGTGAGCCCTAAAATGCGGGGAAAGCATTGAAAGAGGGTTTAACCCCCCCCCCCCCCCAATTAATGGTCAATAAGTTAAATATTTTGTATTAAGATCCTTCATTGTGGAGCATTTTTGACCGAGTAGGACATAAAAGAGTTATAACAAATCAAGTTGACAAAAGACCAAATCTAATACAAACTAAAAGAGTAAAATAAAGTTGGTTCCTAACATAAAGTCATACATTTTCTGTCTTCACCTTCTTTGGAGGTCCACCATTAGATGGTTTCACGTCGTCGCCATTTAATTTTCTCTTCGCCTTGGCAGATTTGGAGGCAGATGGGGTTCCCCGAGCAGGTCCAGAAGGTGCCGTTTTTACAGGACTGTTTTCAGCAGGTTCTTCTTTAGGTGCATCCTTCTGTTTTGGAGCCAGCACGGGAGAAAATCCAATCTCATCATCGATCTGGACAAACCAATGCAAAAGCTCCATCAATGGAGAGAAATACAAGTGCAAGCAAGTTTATAAGAGATATAAAAAGTGCAGGCACATCAAGAAACATAGAAAAGTGCAGGCAGTTTTAACAGATGCAGAACCCTTTTTTTTTTTTGGGGGGGGGGGGGGGTTGGGCAAGGGGCGGTGACAAGTGGAGGTGGAGGTTTTGGGTGGGTTAAAGCATTGTACATGGAAAGTCTTGGGCATGCCTAGAGACAACCAAGTGATGTCACTTTCTAAGAAGAGAGAAAATGCTTCATCACCATTCCAAAAAAGCACTAAATGATGGATGATGAACAATCAAATAAGACCATTCCACAACATCCACCTCAAAGAAGTGTTGTTAACAATGTACTCAAGTTGTAAGCAGAGCCCGATACTAGAATTAAGCATCAAACAAAGCTTACATCATCATCATCATCATCATCATCATCCTCAGCATCTGAATCATTGAGTCCACCAGTTCGCCCAAGCAGCTTCTTCAACTCTTTTCCTGATTTGCTCAGTCCGCCCTCCTCTTCGTTATCTTCATCCTCATCTTCTTCATCCTGAAAAAAAATATATTGTTTTTATGACTTGTTTGTCTAAAATGAAGCCGGCACAACTTCAGCAATCAGCATGCACTAAGGGTGGCTTTGTTTCCTAAAATTTTAGACCTTCCAAAATTTTAACATAATAAAATAATTAACATTCAAACACACCCTAAGCAACAAAGAATGCACAACTTCTAGCACACGAAAACCACATTACTGTTATTACAACAACATTTAGAATTTATCAAGCATATCTTGATAACACGACAATAAAATAATGACCATTACAGCAAGAATGTGTATAATATTATCAGAGGCACCAGTTATGTGAGGAAAGCTGTAAGAGGCCAAGCACCATATTGACCCTGTAATATAATGATCAGCCACCTAACTTTTAACTACACGAAATTTCTAATTGGGTTGCTGCAAATAGTTAGCAGGTAGCTAATTCTACTGATTCTACAAATAATAGCAGGATGTGATGGAAAATTGCATTCAAGATAAGTGTGCATGTTAGTGGAAGTGTACGTGTATTACATTCGGTGAAGAAGCCCAATATACCGAAGAGAAGTAAATCCTCAAAACTACACCCATCAATAAACAAGCACATCTGACACCAGAGAATCTCTTCGAATGAGATGTATCCTCAAGTGGTCCAAGATTTAGACTCAGTTCAGTCAAGTTATAGACCATTGTTAGTAGACAGTTAATTCCGTTGTCATCACATCACCGAGCTCCGAGAGACTCTCCTCTATCAAGAAAAGCTTCTCCTCCCTTGCTATTATAAAAACATGTGATAACCAACACACATAAAGCTAGCCTCAGAAACTGAGAAGCTACGTTAGTTATAAGTACGGCTCAGGCCAATCTACAATAATAATCATTTTCCAGCAGGGTTGTCCCAAATTTGCATCTTACAGAAACGCACACAGACAAACCTGCTTAATTTCTGGAGGAGCAGGAACTTCTGGGGCCAAATCTTCCCTTTCCTCGGCACCACCAACGGCCTCATCATCATCGGTGAAAATTTCTTCATGCTCCCAATCATCACCTGGTAGATAGTAATGAATGTATTACAGACGGGATAGATGTACTATAAATACAGATATGACTAACTGATAACATGCATTTTCTACAAGGATAGAGGCACAATGGTATAAATGAAATATACAAACTCAAGAGACCACTGATTCCTAAATAATGAACAAAAGGCACAAGAAGTGTGTTATTTAATTCTTCCTATTTGAGGCTTTAACAAAAAGTTGAAATAAAAATTAAAAAAGAAAATGATAATAAGCATCGCTAAAGCCATTGTATCATACAACAAATAAGTATGAGGTGTACACTATCTTTACACAAAACTACAGACCTAAATTTACCTGGACACTATAATCCAAAAAAGAACCAGGTCAAACATGGCCCGAAGTATAATTACTCCTCTCCTGCAAGATCATCCACATAACAAAGAGAAACTGCCCTCCAAATTATGCCACTCTAATTACCACCAGAAATACTCTTTCAATATGCAAACCCCTTCCTGACCATCCTAGGCATTAGCCACTACATCACAAATGAAGATAATGCGACCCCAACTCCCTTGCCACTATCCTAACAAGAAGGAAATGACAAACTGTTTAATCGTTCTTCTGGCATACGCAGTACCCATCGACAGTGATCCCATTCCTATGCTTAAGGTTGTCAGCATTTCAAGGTTTGACCCAAAGCAATAGAGGAAGCTAAAAAAGCAGTAAATTTCTGCCAATAATGGATGATAAAGATAAACACCAGTAAAGTGAAACAAAAAATATCCCCAGCACCTTTTAATTCAGTTACTTTTCTACCCAGAAAAAAATAAGTCACTTACTATATCATTTAAGGTGGGAAAGAGGACCTTAGAGTCCCTATGAATCTTATATCATGTTTTCCAGGATAGTAGGACCAAACTGATCAGAAAGGTACTTTTGTGTTTTCCGGGGATGAAACTACACCACTTCATGTAATGACACAAAATTGACAATAAATGAAATAAAAATCCATGCAACATTTCCTTCAAATGAAAGACAAGGTACAGAAAAGAAAAATCCTTACCCTTCTCTATATCATCATCATCCAAATCAAGATCACCACCCTTTGGACCTTCTTCATCATCTTCACCACCTCCTTTGTTGAGCCCCAATCTATTCTTCCTTGCTGCCTCCTCTTCTTCATCTTCATCCCCTCTATCTGAAACATGACCTTCTTCATCATCACCAGCTGTTTTCTTACGTCCTTTCCCACCAGCCACACCACTATCCTTCTCATCGGCCCTCTCCACTGCACCGAATGCAGCAGCTCCATTATTTGCAGCTTTCATCATCCATCGTTCATATCCATCTGCAGTCCTTTTCCTGTTATTCATCTTTTCTTCTGCTTCCTCCAGAGTAAGTTGCTTGTATTGTGCAACCTTGTTAAAGTTATACCTAAAGAGTGAAGTATCAAACAACCACTACAAAAGCAAACCAACCTAAAAAGTCATCTTCTAGCACCAACTTTCCCACAGATATGGAACAAGAAACTCTATAATGAACGATTTAAATACACATTCTAGACTACGAAATTTCAACAAATAAAACAAAAACAGGTCTTTTGAACCACCCCTACCCCCAAACAAAAATAGAGGAAAAAAAAAACAAAAAACAAAGAGATGAAAATCAATTCTTTTAATATAGATAAAATTCTTGCATCTATTAGTTTGTGCATACCAAGAACCAGCAGGAATAGCGACAAACTCCTTCCCTTGCAACATTAGTAGGTAGTAAGTAGCGGATTGTGCACCTTCAAGATGACCGTGGAACTGAAATTGCCCTGTTTCATCCTCCAACAGCCACGGTTTATTCTTGTACTTCTCCTACGGGATGCAATAACAAAATGATAATAAAAATTGGTGAAAAGCCAATGAGACGTGCGAGGTAGCATTTTGATCCAAATTTTATAGTAGGAGCAAGGAAACTTTATATAGTATCTACCTTTCTAAACAATGTATTCATGTTCACCAAGTCCAAGTGTGTTTCCACCTTAGATTTACCACATCATGTGCCAGCACTGGGGAGAAATCTCAATTTGTGGATAGCACTTGTTTCCCTCAACTCTCATACAAAGCTAAATACCCAGCCATTTTGGATGAAAAATAGGATTTTCCTTAGTGAAATAGCGTGATGTGTTTTCATCTATCTCACATAATGCTGAGTCTACAAACATTTCAGCTGTTAATTTAGCTGTCCAACATACCAAGAGCTAAGCCATTCCTAAACTGTGAGAGAGTCTCCTGGTTAAAGAATATTCCCATTTTAAATGGGGATATGTTCAAGGACAACAAGAGAAAAAGATTCACATGGTTCATCTTTCTCAAATCTGAGTTTTAGCCTATGCGAAATTCACCATCAGTTAAGGTGCAATAATAAACCAAAACCAACTCTAAGATAAAGCACGAAACATATGTACAATAGTTTAATTTTTATACTATAAAAAACTAAATGAGACCAGGCACAAACATAACAGCCACATTATGTTAACACATTCATTGTAATTCTGAGAAGTATGATTCTCCATGATACAAGTGAAAGGGTAGAAACGAGCAAAAATTCCACAATAAGTATAACTGAGTACCCGCAAGGAATCAGTAAGTTGCCGTCCTTGTAACCCTTCTTTCTGGAGAGACCATTTGTTCTCAGCACTTTTCTTCTTCGAAAAATTAGGCAACCCAGTCATGAATCTACCGATGAAGTAATTTTTCTCACCGGTAGAACTCGCCCGAACGTTGTATTCCTTCGAGGAAAACAAGTAACACATAAACCTTCCGCTTATGAAAAAAATTAGAATCCCATCCAAGTACTCTTAACTCAATAAAGGAACATAATTGGAAACCTTACTGGCCATTCTAGATGTCGCAATATTAAACACCAAAGACCTATCAGGTTCACATTCAACACTAATTTCTTTATCTAATGGCAAGTACTTATAGATAAATACCAATAAACAAAAGACGCGTCCTTATACCAGCACAAAACTTAATGGCCCATCCTTAAAACTTAAAGTAAATGGTTGGATAAACTCCCGCCAATAAAAGTAAATTACCAATCAACTCAAACAACTCACATAGCAAACATCCTCACTACCATCACAATTCATAATTTTGTCCCAGACAGCAAAACATAATTATAATTGGATCATACACGTTATCAAGTATTTTTTGCCGGTACTGACAACTTGCATTCAACACTCTGCAATGTAAAAGAGCACACACATTCAACAATAAAAAACCCCATAAACCTAGAAATATGTGTGTGTGTGTGTGTGTGTGTGTGAGAGAGAGAGAGAGAGAGAGAGAGAGACTGAACTCGAATCAAGCGAGTGACCGTGGCGCCACAGTCGTAGCACTTGCCATGGTTCTCGGCCATGGTTTTGCCACAAGTCAAGCACAGAGTCATGTGCTTGCAATTGCTTCCGTACAAGTCCGTCGTGGATCCACATCCACTACACGATGGCTTCAACAGCAGATCGAGCGACATGTTCCCCCTTCAAGACGCCACAACCAATTAATTTCCAGGGAAACAAACAGGAATTTCAAAGAGTATTCCAAAACAAGAAAGCTAGGGTTTGTAGAAATAAGAGCGAGAATGAATGATCAGCAACCTAGCATACGATCTTTAAGTGGCGAAATTTATTTACCTTCGGTAAAATTGATGTGAGAATTCAACGACGGCTTTAAATTTTGGGATTACCGAGTGGTTTTAAGAGTCTTATTGGGTATATGATTCGATTCTATCGAAGAGAGCTTTGCGGTCTCGGCGGATGGAGAAGAATATGTGCGGGACTTTGGAAAGTGAGTTTTTGAAATGGGCAAAAATAGACAGATTTTAGACTTTCATCCTAAACTATGTTTCACACCCAAAATATCCACTTAGAAAAAAAAACACCCAAAATATCCATCTCTAATTTTTCTTCGTCATGAAAAAGTTAACTGACAAAAAGAATACATAATGAACATTTTATATTAAAAAAATTAATTTCTATAAAAAATAAATAAAGAGTACAAATTTAGAAATAAATAATTTGTCAAAAGTAATAATTTTTAATGCAAATTACATAATTACGATAGTATATTTTATGCTTTTTAAATATGTTTTTCGAGAATGTGAAAAACTTTATTTCTAAATAAATTTGTGAGAAATTCAATATTTAGTCACTAAATTCTACCCATTTTTACGAATTAGTTATTGAGTTTCATTTTTTTCAATTTCAATCACTAAAATATGCCATGACAACTTACTCATTTTGTTTGTTGAATGTTGATTTGACTAACTGGACCACTTGACACGTCAGCAAGATTAGCAAAGTCAGCAATGGTCTCCACGTCACTCACTGCCTAACCAAGGGCATGTTAGTTTTGAGAAAAATTTAAGAATTTTAAAAATAGTGTGAATATTTAGGTGATGTTTGAGCTTTATTGACATGCGTGTAAAAGTTGTTGAGGTTGTGTTTGTGTTGTAATATTTTTGGTATGATAATATGTGTTGGTATTGGGTTTAGTGAAAAGGTGAAGAGAGGTAATTTTTTATAGTTTTTGTAATTTTTTATATTTTTTTATGGGAGAGAGGGAGATTATATTGGAGTATTTTATTAGAAGAGAAACAAAATTTTAGGGAAGATTAGCTTCGCAAACGCAGCCTGAATTGTATTGATATGTGTAAACAAAATAATGTTGAGTTGTATTGCTATGCGTGTAGGAGTAATCTTAGGAGTATACGTTTAGAAAGTTTGATTCAAATTTTAAAATTTTTAAGCAAACAAATTTTCTCCAAAATGACTTGCAGTTCCCCTTTTTATTTCACCCATTCAATCTGAGCGCACCATTTTGGTATACTTATCTAAAATTCTTAAAACTTAGATTGTCTTCATTCCACCCCCGTCTCACGAATCCTAACAGAGAACCCCATTTCCCCTTTCTTTAGCAAACTCTTATATTTTTTCATTCGATCCCTTGTATTTCTTTTCCCCTTTCCCCCTTCCGCGAACCCTAACAGAGACGAAGAGAACGCACCCATCCAGTGTTTCAATCACTCTGTCACACACCTACCCCGCATACTATAGAGCTTCCTCACCAACGTTGAATCATGTCGGAGAAAATGTGAGAATTTGAAATCCTTGGTTTATAAAATCACTTTTTTCCACCTAGTGCACTTCGGTTTATAAAATCACTCTTTTATACCGTAAACTACTAGGGAAAAACGTGATTTTAATGTTCACGTTGATGAAATTGTGATTTTGATGTTCACGTTGATGAATTGTTATTTTAATCTGCACTTTCCTGAACATTGATGAAACCAGAATAATTCTTTGCCAATTGGAAGTGAGAGTCAGTAGATTTGTTGTCTGAATTATTTTGCTCTTAATTGTCCATCAGAAATGGTGTTGGAAGATACTTGTGGGAAAACATCTAGTGTTGTTGTGTAATATGGGAGCTTGGATTTTCACTCTTAGTAGAGCTCCTTGAGAGTCTTCTGGCTCTCTTTCTCTTTTCCCTTAGATAGGTATTTGGGAGAGTTGTACTATTTTCTTTATAGATTTTGTGGTCTACTTTCTACTTAATCATACAGTTGCAAGGGAGTTGTAGGATTTGGCTGTCTCTTTTGGGTGCATTGATGAGTATATGATGACTATGACATTTGCCTTTACCTATTTGCAAAAGACCGGGCACTGTGGTTACTTTTGTTGGTTCGATCCTCGCACTTGCCCCATGGGATGGAGGTGAGACCGTTATTGACGAAAAAAGTGAGAGACTTGCAGAAGGAGGTGGATAGCTATGTGAGAAGAATGAAATGTACATTGGGGGTTGCGTTGCGTTGCTTGCCGTTGCTGTTATGGGTGCATTCTTGCTGAGGACCACTTTGATTTAGATGTTGAAGTGATGTAAATCTTTTAGGTTAGGATATCTATGTGTGCTGTACTTTTTTAGGACAACCAATCTGTCATGTTTTAGGCTCATCAAATGGCAGATTGGTTTTGAAAAGTTTCAAAACATCTGCTACTTGTGCTTTGTAATGCATTGGCAGAATATCTATGCGTAATGACATGAAAATTAATGGCAGGATGATGTTTGTGTTATGTAATGGCAGGATGGTAGAATATTTGTGTTGAATGAATTGGCAGGATGACAGAATGTTTGTGTTGAATGAATTGGGAGAATATCCGTGTAATGTCAGCAAAATTCCAGAATATTTGTGTTGGCAGAATTGGCAGGATGACAGAATGTTTGTGTTGAATGAATGTATGCAATGGCAGAATATTTTCGTTCAACAATGTCGTTTTGTTGAGAGTTTCAACACAAAAGCATTGGTGAATGACACCGTGAGAGGCATATAAAGAGGTCAATTTAAACTCAAGACCATTATTAGTACGAACAACTTTGATTTTGAGATTAAATTGAGTATGAATCAAATTGAAGAAAGATTGTCAGATAGTTGATGTTTGAGACTTAGAATGCATCAAATATACCCAAGTAGATCTACTAAAATCATCAACGATTGTAAGAAAATATCGAGATCCATCTTTGGTGAGTAACGGAACCGGAATGGCTCATTCCGGTACTCACCCCTAATTACCTGGCGAAAAAAATGTCAATAGATTTATTGAATAGAGGCTTTGCCTTTGTTTCACTAGGGTTGTTCAACCTGATGTGGGTGGTGGTTTTGGCCAAAACCGGCACCTACACCGGATAGGTCAGTTTTTAAATATTGGCCACCTACACCTATACTGTTAATGACAAAAATTGGCCCTTAGCGGTGGCGGTTTCCGGTTAACCTACATTCATATTGGCCATTTTTTTAGCATTTTACGCACTTGATTAGAGTATGATTCAAGGGCAGTGATGTGATTGCAAAATATATAAATAGACAAATCGACTTCCTAAATAAGTTCCTTTCCGGACAGACTACAAATATAAGGTGCAAACAAGTTGGAATTCTCTACAAAGAAGTAAAAGTCACCACTTAGGAGTTAGGCATCGACTACTTCCATTGAAGAGTAGTACGGTAGTATGCAAGAGTAACAAGAGAATATATAAAAATTATTTATGCATCTACAAGTCATCACAAACATACAAAGAGCAATTAATACAAATATCAACAACAAATCATATCATTACTAGCGGCTACCAATCAACTTTGTCATGAACCCCTTGAAACAATCGAAGAGCACTGGATATATAACATTTTCCAAATGTAGTCAAGGTCCACTTAATCACATTATTGTGAGTGGGATTGGGTTTCAGGAAAGGGGTAGCAAAGTCACCAATTATCAAAAGGGACCTCGCGGCCAGGATCAATCTCCCCCTTCAAAAATGTAGATCACCTTAGCAAATAAATCCATATCTTCCCTACCAATACTCTCCCGATTAGTTTTGAAAAGCATGGTACCCATTGAGTGCTAATTATCAAGCCATAGGAAATGCAGTGAAACCATCTCCTACAACATACTTGAAATGCCAATTCCTTCCATGTACAATTTGCTTTTGAAATTGCCAAATTGGATAGCACCATCCACCAATATTTTGCACCGTCTGATCAAATGAAATCTAACAGCTATGTCGTATCTCCCATGTTTAAAACTCACACAAACAGTCGAGCAATAGATCTATGGAAGAGAGAGTACCTGTGGTTAGTGTTCAAATCTGCTCCTTTTATGTAAAAAATGAATCGGGATATTGGAAGTTTAAGCAATTATGTCTAGGGCAGCTTCAATCTCAGATCAGATCGGCAAAAACGTTGCACACACACCTCAAGCGCTAAAATTTAAAACCTAAAAAATGTAAAAAATTAGGAAAAAGTTAATGTGGAGGAAGGGAGAAGATGAGAGTACCTGTGGTGGTCGGCGAAGGGAGGTGCGGCCGGCGAGGGTGGTTTTGCCGCCTGTGCGCAGGAAAGGGATGGGAGGTAGAGAGAGAGAGGGGGTGATTGTCGAAGAAATCAAATGGGAGAGAGGGGGTGACTGTCGTAGAAATGAGAGGGATGAGTGAGGAAAAACGATGTCGTTTTAGTAAAAAAATAAAAAAAAACCCGGTTTCCCGGTACCCGGAACTGGGAATACCATCGAGTTTTTCAAAAAATAACAAACCTGCACCGATGAGGCCGGGTACCGGCAACCCGGTGCCAGTGCCACCGATTTTTTCCTGTGGCACTGAACAACCCTATATGTCACTGTCTTAAAAGAGGATTGATAGGAAATACAAATATAGCAAAACTATCAAGAGACTAGATTTATTACAAACAAGGTCTAGTGAATTGTTGGTTGATGTTTTAAGGTGATTTTTGTAAATTGTTGGAGTTTGGAGGTTAAAACTTATGTTGTTACATGTATTTAAATATTTTTATTTTTTAATAGTTTAATTCTAAGACACATGTTGAATTAGGTAGGATTTTTTTTAATCATTTTTAACTTGCGAATATACGCCACTTTGCATATTATATCTTACCTTATTATTAGATTTACGACGCCTTCTCTTTATTCAAAGTTACACCGGTGTTGAGATTTTTGCGCTTAAAGTTTCTAACAGACAAATAAAGGCCCTGCACGTGCCAAAAGGGAGTACATACGTCAAAAAAAGGACAGCGGCGGGTCCCGTATCAAAGCGGACTGTAACGTCATCCATGCACGTTACGCGCCAAGAGCGTTCAAAAAAAAAAAAAAGCGTGCTACAGTTACGAAAAAGGAAAATATTTTTAGGGGGCGTTTGTCTTCGAAAATTTCTACCTCTCAAAATTTCCAAACAATTAAGGGTGAGTAAATCATCCGGATATTTCCGGAATTTCCGGAATTCCGGTACCGGTTCCGGCCTATTCCGAAACCGGAACACATTTAATGGAAATTTCGGAACCGGAACCGGCGGAAATTCCGGAATTTTCCGGTTCCGGTAAATTTTTTAAAAAAATTAATTTAAGGGCTCAAACGGTGCCGTTTGAGCCCTTTAAAACAATTACGTGACCTGGGTCAAAACGACCCAGGTCACTTACAACTTCACAGTGAAGTCTTCGACTCCCTGTCCCTGAGCCCTCGACTCCCTCCGACTCCGGCCACCATCCCTCCCATCCTCCTTCCCAAGATCTGATCTCTCAGCTCTCTCCTTGGACCTGACTCTCCCGAAAGCTCTCTCTCTCTTTTTTCTCACGGGTTGCTGCCGTCCACCAGTTGGATTTTGGACCTTTTGTGGCCGGATTTCTCACCAGCTCTCGGTCTCTCAGCTAAGGGTTTGTTAATTTCTCATCCATCAATTGTATTGAGTATTTAAATCACATAGTTAGGGTTTGTTAATTACTTAATTTGATTTTAAGGTTTGTTAATTTCTCAATTATTCTTTGTTTTGCTCGGATTTCCAGTTATCCCTTTATTGCTCTCTCTCCAAACTCTGTCGATGGGTGTATTTAGTTTAATCAATGATGCTTGTTACTGGTTATTGCATGTAGTGCAAATTCTTGGAATTGAAATTCATTTACATTTTATTTTGCTTGGAAACTCTTTTCACTTTATTCTTATTGTTGGTGGTATTTTATTTGTTTTGCAGGGCCGCAGATTGGAAGTTTGCAGCAGAGAAATTTGTAAACTGCTCCCTGATAAGGTGTTTGTTCATTGTAAGTAGCACTTTTCCATTTGCTAATGCTTTCAATTTGGAAACAAAAATGCATGTATATCCTCTTCTTGTGAGTTTTATGGGTGTAGTGACTCGTCACTGGGAAATTCTTTCATTTGTTTGTAGTTTATAGGTCTATCATTTTCCTTTGCCTCTTCATACCTCTTAAAAATGCTATGCCTATCAGTTATGGAAGATTGCATGAACAATATGAACTTTCTGGGTTGCTGGGCAATTTGATTTTTAAGTCCTGGTTAGGATTTGTTGATTTTCTTATGAATTAGAATGTGGTTATCACAGAACCAATACATGCACAAAGTTTTCAACTGTTTAGTCTGCTGGGTGCCCTACAAGGTTCTTCTATCATTGAGATTTGATAGAAGAACCTTCGAATACTTGAATCAACCTTTAATTTAAAAATCAATTAAGTTGCAAGTATGTGTGCGGTGGATCTAATTCAGGCATTCGAAAAAGGATTAAACTAGTTGACTTGATCCTCCTATTTGTTCACTCTTCATTGATGGGATCCAAACAAGTCAGAAAATAGTTGTTGGGGTGTTCCACTATGCAGCTGTACATCCTCTCACTAACTCTCTCTCACTAAGGGTTTGTTATTTTTAGTTTTGTAAATGTTATATTTAGTCTTTAATTTATTTTAGGGTTTGTTAATTTAATTTTGTGATTTTTGGCAGATTCGGTATTGAGTATTTGGGCACCAAATTTCACTCTCAAGTCTCACCAAGGTATGCTGGGTTTGAATAATGTTGGGTTTGAATAATATGAGTTACTTTATATAGATTGTTGATTGTTTGTTGATTGTTTGATTGCTCATGAGAATAATTTGTGAAGTTTGTGAAGAGAATAATTGTTTGATTGCTTATGAGCATTTTAATGATACAGGCCAAATTAATGGTGTCGACATATAGACCAAAGGTGTCGACACCATCAGCTTGGCCTGAAAACCTGCTTTCTGTTGATAGTGCAATGTGTCGACACCTTTGGTCTATGTGTCGACACCATTAATTTGGCCTGGAAGCTTGCTTTCTGGTGAGTGTACAATGTGTCGACACCTTTGTCCAATGTGTCGACATCATCATCTTTGCTTGGGACATGCCTTCTGGTGTGTGACCAATGTGTCGACACCATGATATTATGTGTCGACACTATCGACACTTAGACTGAAAATGGCTTCCCTCGACACCATCAAGCATTCCAAATACACCTACAATGTAAAGATTAACGGTAACCAATAAGCTTGTGTAGAGGTGTTCAATTATATCTAAGGCCAATTTGTCCAGAGCAATCTGGGGTCAGATAATGTTTGATAATTGACCGTAAACATGTTTGTTGTTTATGCTTAGATCCTTTAGGTTGTGAACATAGTTATTTAGAGTTTATTTGGATAGATTGAGTCATTTTACATTTATTTTTTGTTATTCAAATGAATTGAAAATCAAATATTTTTAATGTCAGATGGATGAGATTAGTATTACACATACTACAAATGTAGGGTCTTGCCCTAGTGGTGGCGGTCCAATACCTGATGAGTCAGTTAGTAGTCCTCCATCCGGTGGTGATGAGGATATTACCAATCAGTCAGAAGAACAACCATGTAAAAAGAGAAAGAATACTCGCAAGAGTTTTGTGTGGGATCACTTCACTAAAATTTTGCCAGTTGTCAAACCTGAACACCCTGAAGCCAAATGTCATCATTGTAAGGCCAAGGTTGGGTGCCACCCTGAACGCCATGGAACTTCGGGTATGAGGGCTAATTTGACACGGTGTTTGTCATATAAGAAGCAACAAGGCCAATTAGACAAGACTCAATCTAGGTTGACATTGGATACTTCGAAAGCGACAGGGAGTGATAATGGTGTTTTGAAGTTGGATAGTTATAGTGAAAAGGAGGTGAGGAGGTGGATTGCTGAATATTTGATAATGGATGAGATGTCTTTTAGGACTGTGCAGAGGTTAGGGTTTAGAAAATTGGTGGAGAGACTTGAGCCCCGCTTTAAGATGCTCAGTAGATTTACGATCATGAAGGATTGTATGGAGTTGTATATAGAAGAAAGGACTAAGCTGAAAGAGGCGATTTCCATAGAAAGTCCTATAATTTGTTTTACCACTGATACGTGGACTTCAGTTCAAAATGTGAACTATATGTGTGTGACAACCCACTTTATTGATAGGAGGTGGTGTTTACAAAAGAAGATTATTTACTTTCGCCGTATAATTGATCATAAGGGGGCTAGTATTGGGAAAGAGATAGAGGGATGTATGAATATTTGGGGGATTGACAAAATTCTCACAATCACGGTTGATAATGCAACCAACAATGATGTTGCAATTGAGCAAGTGAAAAGAAAACAATTAGGAGGTGGGTCAAATGTTGTGTGTAAGCATGATTTCATTCATATGCGATGTGCTGCGCATATTTTGAATCGTATAGTTCATGAGGGTTTGAAGGAGTTGGATGATTCCGTTGCAAAGATACGGAATATTGTGAAATTTGTGAAATCTAGTCCTCAAAGGCTTGCTGGGTTCAAGAAGGCCGCTGCAAATAGATTGTTGTCTGATAGCAATTTCTTGCAAATGGACGTACCAACTCGATGGAACTCCACTTATATAATGTTAGAAAGGGCTGAAAAATTTCGGGAGGTTTTTGAGGATATGTTGGATGGAGATGAGAACTTAGTGATGTATTTGAATGAAGATAGTCATGGGAGGAAGGGATTGGGGTCACCGGTATTTGAGGATTGGGAGCACATTAAACTATTTGTGAAGTTTTTGAAAGTGTTCTATGAGGTCACCCTACGCATATCAGGATCTTCATATGTAACTTCAAATGCATTTTTTGAGGAGTTAACAAGAATTAAGTTTCATTTGGAGACCTTTGTTAATTGTTCTGATATCTCACTTCGTGACATGACTAAAAAGATGCAAAGTAAGTATGATAAGTATTGGGGGGATTTGAGGAATGTGAATAGACTTTTATTTGTAGTTGCGGTATTAGATCCTCGCTTTAAACTCATCACTTTAGAGTATTGGGCTATCAACAATTTTGGGAAGGATAAGGGCATGGATTTCACTGCTATGGTGCGAGGTACTCTAGAAAATATGTTTGAGGAGTATAGTGGAGGTTTCATAGCCCAATCAGAGCAGCCAAGTGGAAGTCACAGTTCTGCAAATATGGATGAATTGATGAATATTGATCAGCATTTATGGGGAGGTCTTCCTACTTATCGACAACAACAAAACTTGCTAGATAGTAAGTCTGAGGTGGAGAGATACTTGATTGAAGATGTGGAACCAAGGGTGACGCGTTTTGATATTTTGTTGTGGTGGAAGGTGAATTCTCAGAAGTTTCAAGTTCTTTCTCGCATTGCAAAGGATGTGTTAGCTATCCCAATTACTACCGTGCCATCTGAGTCCGCTTTTAGCACTTCCGGCAGAGTGTTGGATGCTTTTCGCTCTTCTTTGGCGCCTTGTACCGTGGAGGGCCTCATATGTGCACAAAATTGGTTGCATGCTACTCCTATACTTGATGAAGATGATGCCGACATTGATGGTGGAGATGATCCATTGAGTTACAAACTATATATGGGTATACTTTTTATTTTGTTAAATTTTTTGCTTTGTTAATTGATTATTTGGTTCTCTTAGTATTTCTCTTATAATTGTTTTGTTTTTCTTTTGTAGAGATGGAGAACTTGAGGATATCAGTTGGACAAACACAATGATCTATTTAGTATTTTAGTGGCTGGTATCCTATTTCAATTAACTCTAGCTTCGTTTAGACATGATTGTATTTATATATTTTGGAAAAAATAATTAAAGAGACATTTGTTCAGGAAAAAAACAGCCAAATTTTGGCTTTGGGCTTTTAAAAAAAGTTGGGCCTATGTCGAAAATGGGCCTTCAGGCCCAGATATGGAACCGAAATTTCCGGTTCCGTTTCCAGAATGGAAAATCTCATTCCGGTGAGTACCGGAATTACCCATTCCGGTTCCATCCAGTTCCGTACTCACCCTTACAAACAATCGTAAAATAATCTCTCTCTCCTCATTAAATTATAAAATAATATTATATTATTCAATTAAATCTTCTCTCTCCTCATTTTTTCATAAAATACTATACTTTTTCACAAACTCCAATAACCAAAATTTCCAAAACCCCAGAATTTCCACCAACTAACACCCCCTTGATATCCGTATATATTCTCCCACTCACTCTTTTAGTCACTGTCGGTCTGTCCCTGTCGTTCAAAATCCACCGGCCGGCATGAAATCCTCTCCCACAGTCAGCTTTTTCTCTTCCTCGTCCACTACTGTCACCTACAATTTCCATGATGACCACTCTACCCCTTCACCCCTTTCATATCCCACCGATATTCCCCATCCAGTCCTCCTCCGAAGCCGCCCAAATCCCCGTCACCGTTCATCTTTCCCAGCAATCCCAATCCAACGCCGCGGCTGCCGCCAAAATTCAATCCGCCTACCGCGCTCATGTGATTCGTACTCTGTACAAACAAATATCGGCCGTCAACTCCGAAGCCAATCAACTGCAGCGCCTGATCCAACGGCAGGAAACGGTGGACGCCGTTAGGAACGACGACCGAGAGAAGCTGAGGATGAACGAGGCCCTGATGGGTTTGCTGCTGAGGCTGGACTCGGTGCCCGGGGTTGAGCCAACGATGAGGGAGGCGAGGAGGAAGTGAGCCGTCGGATCGTAGCGCTGCAGGAGATAGTGGACGCGATCTCCGAGGCAAAGGTGGGTGATGAATACAATAATCACGCGTGGGGACCACCATGGAGATATGGTTACGAAGGATTTTTGAGGAACTGGGACGACGTCCTGGCGGAGATGGAGGAGGAGGTTTGTAGGGAAAGAGGGGGTGACGAAATGGATAGATTCTGCGCTCAGCATCTGGGATTTCGGTGCCTGCAGAGGTTTCTGCGTGAGCCCTGATCATCCGTGGTGAGGGTACCAGCTGGAGCGGGATTCGGTCCACTGGTACTATCGGGAAGAATGGACAGGAGCCGTCCATTCGAGCGGGATTCAATCCTGACCGTGGGTCTGTACATATCCGGACCGTACGGTCAGGACCGAATCTAAATCCGTACCAGCTAGCTTACTAAATGTACATATGTCTGCCTTTTATTATGCGGAAATGATTAACCCTTACCCATTGTTATCCTAAATCTCTAATCGCACTCAAACCAACTTAATTTGTCCATGTTTTGGTACTCCAATGTCGGAAAATCGAACTAAAAATGTAGCTAAATTAACACATATTACATCACCGATAAGAAAACAAATCCACCAGAGACTAGTGAAAGGGTGGAAAAGTAACACTTAAAACATCCACCACGGACTAGCGAAAGGGGAAAAGTAACACTTGGATTGGAACTAATCTAAGCCGCACAGCTGCACTTGCAGCGTGACATGCATCTCTTGCAATCAACGGGTTTTGGGCTCCCACCGTTGCAATCGCACTTTTTTTCGCACTTGTATCTTGAGCTACCGCCCCACAAGCACCGAGCCATGCAGCGTATAACTGGCACACACGACGGGCAACCGTACTTCATCTGGGCTACGATGCAGTGTTTGCAGTCACTGCCGTTTGGTGGACAGGCCAGCACGGGCAATGTCACCAGCCATAACATTAACAGCATCAATGGCAATGGAGCTGACTTGGAAGGCTGCTTCATCTCCTTCTCTTCAAGCTGTATGCTTCTAATTTCTTTCGCCTTGCTCTTCGTAGCCTTTTCATTTATAGACATCCTCTCGAGACGCTTATTTCATCGTGTAACCATTGAACCAACTCATTTACTATCATTAAATTGTCTGCCATCACCATGTCTTGGTTTGCTCGATAGTTTATCTCATCGTGTATCTATCCCACTCCACGTTATGACATCTGCTTGCTTAGTGGCCGGCCCTAAAAACTATGCCTGTGGCTGTCTATTACATGATTTGTTGACTAAACCCACATAATTCATTGTCCATCTTTGGAGTCATCGTTTCGTGTCGTTTATGGCAGCCCACAATTGTAATCCGACATTTCTAAAGCCTGTAGAAGACACGCAAAAGCGAAATAGGCCTGACCCAGTTGAAATATAAGTGCAACTAATTGCACTTCTGAGCTGTGGCCCGGCCCGACAATAGAATTGCTTGAGCACTTTACAGTATATAATCAAGTCCTGATCCATTTTCTTGCTTTTAATCATCAAAATTCAGTACACGCAGGACACCCACCACATCGTCTAGAAATTAAAGTAAACTGGAGCAAACGAACCATTTGGAAGTTCGACAGCAGCTGAAATAGCAGATTTTATAGTGGTGAGATAAGATGTAGAGGTGACCCTATGATCCATGGCACCTGTGTCAATGATCCAAATAGGACTAGTGAGCATCCTATTCAAAGGTTGGGTTGCCAGTTGCCATAAAAACAACCTCTCACTGTCTCTCTTCTTGGAGGACTAGTGAGAAGAGTTAATTTAATGATAGGAGGCAGAGGATCAAGCAAGAGTATTTGACCTCTGATACTAATTCTTTTGCCACAGTACTGACGGCCAGCAATGCCGCTTTAGCTTCTGCCGAGAAATGTTCTCCAGGAAGATTGCAGCCAGTCCACGCAAGAAACTGTACTTTTGGGAATTTCATGCACAGAGCAGCTAGATATATAGTCCCGTCCACTAAAACTGCTGCATCAAATTTGAGTTTTTGAGTGAAGACAATATTAATTTGAATCCTTTGGTTCGAGATTAAGCGAATTAATCCAAGCATGCATAGAGGGTGACGAGATTTGGTGACAAGTCGGTCTCGCTGGTTTGACATTGATTTCAGCCGCTTGTGCTGGCTCCTCCTTTAGCCAAGCAAGCTGATGTAATTTGCAACAATCAGTACTCGTCGAATCCCCAGTGTACTTGTACGCGCGTTTTCTCTCGATCACAAGTTGGAGAGGAGAAATATAAAAATAGAAGTCTGGTACATTAATTGACGTGTTAGTAATTTTATAGCATTTATTGTATTGTCGAAGGTCACTTATAACTTTTCCTCCACGAAGATAAGGTGGATTATGGAAACTGTGATCCATAGGTCCCATACTGTAGGGGTGGGCAAATCGAGTTTGGGTTCAAAATTTTTAACCCAAACCCAAAATTTCGGTTTTTTTCACATACAAACCTGAACCCGCCTAAACCCGAACCGATCGGGTCGGAAACGGGTCGGTTCGGTTCGGATCGTCGGGCCATGGGTTTTTCACATGTGTCGAACTCGGCTGAGGGTATTAGGTTTCGGATTCGGATTCGGGTAATAGGTCGGGTTTGTTACAATACCTGAAGTCGAAAATTGGTTTTCCTTTACATACAAAACCGAATCTGCCTAAACCCGCCCCGATCGGGTCGGAAACGGGTCGGGTCACGGGTTTTTTGCCCCACCCCTACCATACTGTTAGTGTTTTAATATTGACATAATTCCGTATCGAAATTTAAATTCAAATTGAGTTGTATTTTAAATTTAGTAAAAGTGTTCAAGAGATTAAAGAGTCTTTCAAAGTTTGAAAGGATAAGACTTCATCAAGATGAAAAGATAAAAACAAGGAGCTGTTGATACAAAGTCTCTTATTTCATTCATTTTAGAATTCTTTTTGAAATAAATCTCAACCAAATCTATAAATAGATCGGCCAATAAAATTTGAAGAGGTCATTCCAAGTTTTATTCAAATTCAAATCTCCTCCCTATATTTTATCATTCCGCTGCATATATATTTTGTTGATTGATTATTCAGATCTAGACTCAACATTTCTAGGACTTGTTCTAAAATTATTATTAAATTTTTAAATAGTGAGGAAACATATATTCTACCCTATAGGTATTAATATCGTCTAAACAGGATTTTTCACATACCATATGCATCATGATGAATTAGAAGTTGATTTTTCCTTCCGTTCTCACTTTGTTTTCTTTACGGTTGTTGAAAGAGCTGCCACATTGTGAAAAGTAGTAGATACTAGATCCCCGTGCTACTTTTGAGTTGCCGTGTGCCCATGAAGGAAAGAGCGTGCTAGAATTACACAACGCTTTGGCTGCCAACAAATTGCAAGATTCCATTATATATATAACCACTCGTCTCAGAAGATGTTGAAATGGGTTGGTTAATGAAGCACTTCCAGTTCCTTCGACGCTTTGTGACCACTTTATGCAAAGAATTGACCTCCTCACTCAATTGCCGTCCAACAAGGAGCGCTGACGTGAATGGTTGAACCAGCTAGCAACTAGTCGTAGTACTCGATGCTTTGAGGAAAAAAAAAAGTTGCTAACGAAGGTAGGATTTGGACCACATATTCATACCATAATTAAAGATAACAAATCTGGTTTCTGTATCAGTTTTTTTTTTCCCTTTTGGAAAAGTGAGCTTGGAGATTGGTGCATGGTTCGATAACTACTATTATGTGCCAATTTTCTCGACCATTGGGTGATCCTTAAACTAGAGAGCAGGCCTAGCCCTCACAAGGACGTGTGGTTCTAGGCTCCAGCTCTTGGAAATTTGAACCAACGTGCAGTCCCACTCGAACTTGAAAGGATAGCAATTGCCGACGGTTGGGTATCTTCTCGCAAACACAAACAAATATGGTCGACCAATATCGTTCACACGTTGCATGTCCAAAATCCAAACATGTGTAATGTATAGCAGTATGGCATAGCATCATGTGATGATTGTTGGTTTTCTTTACGACATTTTGTTTTCGGTCACGATTAAATACGTGGCCCAGATGTTTAGTTGCCCTTGTTGAGACTTTTATTGTTCTGGATCATTCTACGCGTTTCAACGTTACTTGAAACCATTTAGAAAAAAAAACGTTATTTGAAACCGACCTAAACCATTTCAAAGGGGAGTATAAATCAGTGGATGATCTATAATTTTCTATTTAAAATTTTAAAATACAACAAATGTGAACATCAGAGTATTTAATATTTTACTCCTATAAAATTTTAATTTTTTTTTCAAATAAAAGAGTGAAATGGGGCGATCAGTGTAACCAATTCTTTCTGGATTTGACCATAAGAACTCTCACTCAGCTGTAGAATATTCGGATTGAGTCATATATATAGCTACTTGTCTTGAAACAGACAAACCGTCACTACAGCCCCACCAGAGTGACATTAGAGGTGAAAGAGTTCAATCCAAGGATCTTCCAGCCCCCAACCCCACCTTCTCATGGGCGCCTTATTTAAGACCCTATACCATTTAGGTTACCATGCGGGTTATAAAATTATAATTTACATGGCCGGCTTAGAGTCAAGGCAAGTTAGGCACTTGTATAAGCCCCCTCCAATCACAAGGTTCATAAAAAGTGGTGTGTATTTTTTTAAAAAAAAAGCCTTGTATTCTATATAAAAAAAAAGAGTGCAAATTTTGTGACATGATTATGCAATGATTTTAAATTGAACTTTTATTTATATTGCATATTAAATTTCAAAATTTTGACATTATTATGCTAAAAAAAAAGGATTTCTCAATTTTGTCTTAGGCCTCAAAGTCTATGAGGCTGGTCTTGAATAGTATAAATCTTATAATAGTTAATATTTATAATATCTATCTTATAATATTTAATATTTGTAATAGTATAAATGAACGGTGTAATATAGATCAGGAGGGACCATCTTCCATGCAGAAGCCACAAAACGTACGTAATTGCAGTAGCCTTTTGTTTTGGAAATTTATAGTCTAGCAAGGCCTCTATTTGTCCCATTCTTCGATCTCCAGTACAGCTGCGTAAGAGAGGTCCCCAGTCCCCTTCCGAACAAGTTTCCCTAGCGCAAGTACCTACCAACTGTCAAACAGCTTGTCAGTTTGGGTTAATGACTAAAATAGTCCCTGAGTTTTATGTCCTTTATCAATTTGGTCCTTGGGTTTCCAATTTGGTCACATAAGTCCTTAGGTTATCCTCATTTATCAATTTGGTCTCTGGGTTTCCAATTTGGTCACATAAGTCTTTAGGTTATTCTCATTTATCGATTTGGTCCCTGAGTTTCGAATTTGGTCACATAAGTCCTTAGGTTATCCTCATTTATCGATTTGGTCATTCTGTCCAATTTCTACTTTGACGTCTCATCAAAATGAGCCACTACCCCCAAATCAATCTGCAAACAGAGAGCAACAAATAAAAAATCTACTACACGATTCAAATCTCAAAGATCATCAACGGCTTCAGATTGAATATCTCTTCGCTCCGTGAAAAATAGACGACCGGCATGACTGATTTTTGGTAAAACATGGATCTGGGCTCCCTTCGTCGATCGAATGAGGGGTCTTCCCCGTTCGTTTTTTTTTTCTTTTTTACAAATATGTCAGGTGGACGTGAGTTTTTTTTTAAATAATAAAAAAAGCATACACGTGTCGCGATGTTATTGGTGGTGACATGGCCCACCGTTGGCTGACTATGCACGGAGGAGACGGATTGGATGGAATGATCAAATCGATAGATGAGGATAACCTAAGGACTTATGTGACCAAATTGGAAACTCAGGGACCAAATTGATAAATGAGGATAACCTAAGGACTTATGTGACCAAATTGAAAATCCAAGGACCAAATTGATAAATGAGGATAACCTAAGGACTTATGTGACCAAATTGGAAACCCAGGGACCAAATCGATAAGAGGCATAAAACCCAGAGACTATTTTGGTCATTAACCTTTTAGTGAGATTAATGAAGAAATCCCCCCGTCTAGACTTCTGACTCCATGTCCTGTTTCAGAAACAAACGAGTCGCGACCAATTTTTGTTTAGTTTGCGGGTAGAAAGTGCCAAAAGCACAAATATAGTATTCCTCCTGGTGTATTTAAATAATCACTAATTAAAAACATATTGAATTATATTTGTTAAAAATATCATAAAACTGCATATTATTTTGTACTCTGAAAGTTGGAAAGATAAGGTCGTGATTGAACAATTTCTTGTATAAAATAAAGTTTATTTATTTTTTTTAAAATTATCTCTTTCTATTACAATAACTATAAGAAAATAAGAAATATAAAAAATAAGAAAATTATCTATCTATCTATCTATGAAACTCAAATCTATTTTAATTTTGACAACATTCTCAAAATTTGAAAAAAAATCTTTTGGTTTGTAAATATGTACATGTCATCATCAAAGCAGGCGTTGTTCACAGGCTTCTGGATGTGTTGAAAGAATTCGAAGACAGACCATGAAAAGCTTCCTTGAAAAAAGCTCCAATAGCCGCGTACTCCTCCAACGCCCTAGCATCCATGTTACACCGGAGGAGCTGGGGAAAGAACAGCCAAAAGCCGGTGACCATCACGAATCCGAGGGTCAAGGGCCCAGATATCAGCCTCGGCAACCGGAACCTCCCGGAGAGAGCCTTCTTCAAAGCAATCTCTACCATCAAACACACCCCGTGGAGGAGGAAGAACCACGTGACCTCCCACGTGGGTTTCACGCGGCCGAGGTAGTAGAATATAAGCTCGTGCATGATTGCCGACACGACAAAGGTCCCCAGCACTGCCGGCATTAGGGCCCTCCTGCGGCTGCCCGTCACGCGTGTGGCGATGTGGAGGACGGGTTCGTATACTGTCGGCCGTAGAATACTGGTGACCACGAGGTTCCATCTCCTGCCCCAGAAGTCTTGCAGCGAGGTGGAGAGGTACGGGTCGTCGAACTGTGGCTCGAGATCAAGGCCCAGGAGGGCTCGAGCCAGGGCTGCGACAATGGCTAGGATGATCTCAAGGCCAAAATATATGTGGATGCAGTATAGAATCAGTATGACCGTTGGATGAATATACTCACTGTAGTCGTAGACCCGTACAAACAAGGCCAAGAGAAGACCCTTTATTGCGTAGTTTAGAAGCGATTTCTTTCCCTTTTTGGGCTTTCCATAAACTGGGTTTGCCTTACCGTAGCCATTCGAAAGGAACTTTTCATCTGGGTTCTCTTTGCTTGGGCCATTTGAGTGTGATTTAGGAGCTGGGTTTTCTTTGTTCTGGATGTTTTGTGGATTCTCCGGTAACTTTGGAGGTGGGTTTTGCTGGACCTTAATGGGCAAACAAGCAACGGCAACAAAGCGCCCGAGAGAGATTGGGGGGTCGGAGGATAGAGGTCCTTTATCGAAAGCAAAGAGCAAGAGTTTGAAGTTGGCGAGCCAAGCGATAAAGAAAGCAGTGGTGCCTCCAAGATGGACGGAGGAGATGTTAAGAGGGAGGACAAGAAAGAGGCACACAATTGGGAGCACAACAAGAAGCCTTGGAATACCTCTGGGGACCAACTTACCAATGGCATAGCAGTAGCACAGAGATATGAAGACTGAAAGCCATACCTTGGCGATGTTCTTTAGCTCGCTGTCCATCTTCTTTATAATATAATGTTAAAATTACTTTGGATCTATAATCTAAACAGGATTTTCAACTATCATGATTTTCACATGTATCAATAATCATAATGCGGAATTAATTATCAATAATAAGACAAACCGGAATCCATGTGATGAAACCTCTTTTGCTTTCCTTTGGCCTTCTCTCTATCTCTGTTGTTTCAACCTGTAAAATAATAGCGTAGAAACTATTTCTCTCACTTCACCCTTTGAACTTTTATCGACAGAAATTAATGGGTATCCTGACAGTTAAATAGGGTAGAGAGAGGACAGTTTTCCAACGTTAAAAATAACTGACCACTCCCCATCAGAGTGGGCAAAAGGAAAATAACTTCCCCTATAAAATCTCACTAAGAGATAGTGTGTTAACTTCCTTTAGAGCAGTTACCTTATTTATTTAAAATTCAAATAACGTCAAATATTCCCATAATATAAGTCACGTGGGACATTAAATCCAACATTCTCCCACTTGGCCCATGTGACAATGACAATTACTTGAATTTATAAGGTAAACATAATATGCGCATAATATCAGCTCATTTACACCTTAGTGTGATTACGTTAATATCATAGTTAAATAATTCACTAATACGAGTCATGGCGGTAAACATCATTAAAGTGACATCTTCCCTTCCATGCACTACAATACTAGTAAATCACTCAATTATGATTCATAATGGGAAGTACCAATAAAGTCCCTATAATGTCTTTGTCAAAAGACGGTTCTTGTTATCAATAATCCATCTCTATAATTACGTAATTGATGGTAAACAAGAAACAGAAACACAGTCAATGAGATCTCTAGAAATGTCTTAGAGCAAAAAACATAAAGATCCAAAAACATACCTCAGGGTTCGTACCCAAGACCCATACGATCAACGTGTTCCTTAAAAGTCTTTGGTGGTAACCCTTTAGTTAAAGGATCTGCAATCATGAGCTCAGTCTTGATATGCTCTATTGACACTCTTTGTTTCTGAACTTCCTCCTTAACGGCTAAATATTTGAGCTCCATATGCTTAGCGCCTTTAGAATATTTGTCGTTCTTGGAGAAACTGACTGCTGCGGAATTATCACAATACAACCTCAGCGGCCTGGCAATACTATCGACAATTCCAAGTCCTGAGATAAAATTCCGTAGCCATAAAGCATGAACTGTGGCCTCAAAGCATGCCACAAATTCAGCTTCCATAGTAGATGCTGCTATGACAGTTTGTTTGGCGCTTTTCCATGATATTGCTCCTCCAGCTAATAGAAACACATAACCAAGAGTTGATTTCCGACTGTCAACGCAACCGGCAAAATCTGAGTCGGAGTAGCCAATCACCTCCAACTGATCACACCTTCTATACGTGAGCATGTAGTGTCTTGTTCCTTTCAGGTACCTTAACACTTTCTTTGCAGCTTTCCAATGCTCCATTCCGGGATTACTTTGGTATCTCCCGAGCATACCAACTGCAAAACTAATGTCTGGTCTCGTACAAGTCTGTGCATACATTAAGCTTCCAACAACAGATGCATAAGGAATAGTTTCCATTATCTTCCTTTCCATAGCATTCTGTGGACAATCATTTGCACTTAATTTGTCTCCTTTATTGAAAGGAGCAGGAGTGGCTGCACAATCAGCCATATTAAATCTTTCAAGAACTTTATCAATATATCCTTTCTGAGACAATCCTAACATTCCACGTGATCTATCACGAAATATTTCGATTCCTATCACATAGGATGCCTCACCCATATTTTTCATTTCAAAGTTCATTGAAAGAAATTTCTTGGTCTCATGAAGTAAACCAAGATCACTAGTAGCAAGCAATATATCGTCAACATACAGAATCAGGAAAATAAACTTGCTCCCACTGACCTTGAGATATATACACCGATCAACGGTGTTTTCCTTAAATCCAAAGGACGTGATGATATCATTGAATTTAAGATACCATTGTCTGGAAGCTTGTTTAAGTCCGTAAATTGACTTCTTTAATTTGCATACCATGTGCTCCTTTCCTTTAATCAAGAAACCTTCAGGTTGATCCATGTAGACCTCTTCATCTAAATTCCCATTCAAAAAAGCAGTTTTCACATCCATCTGGTGTAATTCTAAATCGAAATGAGCCACCATTGCCATTATGATTCTAAGAGAATCCTTTTTCGATACAGGAGAGAACGTCTCTATGTAATCAACACCTCCTTTTTGAGTGAAACCTTTTGCAACAAGTCTAGCTTTATGTCGTTCGATATTGCCATTACAGTCACGTTTGGTCTTAAAGACCCATTTACACCCGACTGTATTAAAACCTTTAGGTAATTCAACGACGTCCCAAACTTCATTTTGTTCCATTGATTTCAACTCATCATTTATGGCATTAATCCATTTTTTAGAATCACTACTTTCAATGGCTTGTGAAAACAAAACCGGATCTTTACTAGTCCCGAAATCATAATCAGATTCTTGCAGATAAACCAAATAATCATCTGAAATAGCTGATCTCCTTTCTCTTTGAGATCTCCTTAATACTATTTCTTGTGATTGTTCTGCAATTGGTTCATTGGTGATGATCTCATTATGGCGTGATTGACCACCAGATTGTTGTTCAACGTTGTCATGCTGTTCTACAACTGGTGAAACAACAATATCCGTTGAAGTTACGGGTATTGGGACTGGCACCCGAACTTCTTGGATGATTACCTTACGTGATACATCACTCCCACTAATTTCACCATTTTCAAGGAATCTTGCATTTCCGGTTTCAACAATCCTCATACTATGGTTGGGACAGTAAAACCTATACCCTTTGGACTTCTCTGGGTATCCAATAAAATACCCACTCACAGTTCTAGAATCCAATTTCTTTTCATGTGGATTGTAGATCCTAGCCTCCGCTGGACAACCCCAAATGTGAAGATGTCTCAAACTTGGTTTCCTTCCCGTCCACAGTTCAAAAGGAGTCCTTTGAACTGCCTTACTAGGAACCCGATTAAGCAAATAAACGGCGGTCTTAAGAGCTTCCATCCACAATGAAATGGGTACTGAGGAGTTACTTAACATACTCCTAACCATTTCCATAAGAGTACGATTACGTCTTTCAGCTACACCATTCTGCTGAGGTGTACCAGGCATTGTGTATTGTGCACAAATACCATGCTCTTTTAGGAATTCAGCAAACGGTCCCGGACATTGTCTTATTCCATCATACCTTCCATAATACTCACCACCTCTATCTGATCGAATGATTTTCACCTTTCTATCTAATTGTCGCTCAACTTCAGCAATATATGCCTTTACAGCATTTAATGCTTGAGACTTTTCGTGCAACAAATAGACATAACAATAACGTGAAAAATCATCAATAAAGGTTATAAAATACTTTTCTCCACCAAAAGATGGTGAGTCAAAAGGTCCACAAATATCAGTATGGACAATCTCCAAAAGCTCTTTACTTCTTGTGGCGCCTTTCTTTGTATGTTTGGTTTGCTTTCCTTTAATGCAATCCACACATACATCAAAATCTGTAAAGTCAAGATTCATAAGAATCTCGTCTTTTATTAATCTTTCCATTCTTTCTCTGGATATGTGACCCAGTCGTTTATGCCACAAGATAGAAGAACTATCATTAACTCGGCTTCGTTTAGTTCCAACATTATGATTCAGGGTCAAAAGAGTTTGAGCAAATTTTTGGTTGAGATTAAAACTATATAAACCTTCATATAAGATACCAGAACCAACAAATGAGTCATTCATAAAAAACTGAAAACCTTTGTCTTTAAAAACAAAGGAATATCCTTCAAAATCAAGTCTCGACATGGAAATTAAATTTCTAGAAATAGTAGGAACATAAAGAGTATCAAATAGGTCCAAATAAAGGCCTGAGTCTAAAAACAAGCGTAAAGTTCCAACACCAACAACAGGTACTTGAACTCCATTTCCCAAGACTATGAAATGCTCATTTTGTTTTATGTTCTGGATCGAAAGGTATCCCTGCATCGAATTTGAAACATGAATAGTAGAGCCAGAGTCAATCCACCAAGTATTTGAAGGAACTTGAGTCATATTTGATTCGAAACATACATAAGCTAGAAGCTCACCTTTCTTTTCGAACCAAGCTTTACGTTTCAGGCAATCTTTCTTTAAATGCCCAGAGCCATGACAAAAATAGCACTTTGGTCCACTCTGTTCCTTCTTGCGAGTCTCAATGACATGAGAAGGCCCCGCAACCTTTAATGGATCTTTCTTGAAATTCTTATACGGTTTCTTTCCTTTCTTTCCAACCCCATGACTCATAACATTGACTGAATGATGTCCTTGTTGCTTAAGCCTTGCCTCTTCTTGAACAACCATACTTGCCAATTCATTCACATTCCACTTTTCCTTGATAGTGTTATAATGAATTTGAAATGGCCCATACTGAGTAGGCAAGGAATTCAGAATAAACTGAACAAGAAAACTTTCATCAACATTCATGCCCAGTGTTTTGAGTCTGGCAGCCAGATTAGTCATTTCAAGGACATGATCGTGCATTCCACGGTTACCATCATATTTCATGGTGGTAAGTTCAGCCATTAATCTCCCTCCAAGGGACTTGTCTGCTGAACGGAAACGATCTTCCACAGCCTTGAAATATTCCTTAGCATTATCAATTTGAGGAAGCGATGACTTAATATTATTCGCAATACACATTCGCATAAACATAATGCTCAATCTGTTAGATCTTTCCCATGAATTAAACAAAGTCAGCTGCTCCGCACTGCTTGTTTCAGTAATAGCAGTCGGTTTCTCAGTTCGCAGTGCTAAGTCCAGATCCAGAACACCAAGATGAAACTGAATCTGTTCTTTCCAATCAGAGAAATTAGATCCATTAAAGATCGGAACAGATGATGCTAGCGAATGAAGCGAAACTGGAAGTGACACTGCAATACAAATTACAACATTAGTGCTTTGAGAAAACCTTATATTAGTACTATTGCGTTCAATCTTTGGATTAACAAATGCAATATACTATCAGTTAAATTTAATGGTGGTTCTAACTCACCTAGGCATAATTGATAACATTCAAAGTTCAATTGGTTTGTTACCTTCGGGTATCCATTCCAATAGCACTACTAATTTTATCAATTATCCCATTTATTTAATAATTATTTGAAAGTTGGTGCACCTTTGGGTCAAACCGTAATAATCAAATAATTATTCTATAATTTTTGCAAAATCATAATTCAATTAAATATTTCCTACTTTCTAGCGGGCTCACTTTGGTGATGACAAGCTAACCATAATGTAAATATTGATTGATAATGACTTAGCAAAATAAAAGTCAGTCCATGTTTAACTCAGATAAACATAGAAATCTATCAAATAATATTTGTGTCAATAAGAAATCCATTAGAATTTAATTTGGCCCATATCAATAATAACATATCAATTAACAATTAATGACATGTGACAATAATTTAAAAATTGACATATAAAAGCCAAAACCAAAACTGTGATAGTAGATTCCCGAAATGATTGTCCAGATAAACTACCTTCGGTTTCAAAAACAGAATTACAAAACTTTTCAAATCACGTAATGGCGTTAAAAACAAAATGGTGTGATTTGGTTTCAGAAGTTCTCAAATGGTGTGCGTTTGTTTAATGAAAACAAACAAAAAGAAATCAGTAACAAACATACGGTTACAGAGAAAGATTTGTTAAAAAGTATTCATTAAATAAATGAATAACTTTAAAAGTTTGCTACACCATTTTGTTGTTTAAAAGTTTGTTACACCTTTTAACAAACCAACGTCATTCTTTTACAAGGTCAACAAATAACCACACATTTCAAACGACATATATCTGTTATGAAAAATTTAAGAAATTTTAAACCGAATATGCCATCTATTACAAACTCATAACTCATGAATATAGAATGTATTCAGCATTCGCACAGTAGAATTTCAATTGAAACATAATATCCTAATAAAGTTTCCAACAGAAACTCATATCACAATCAACATGGATTATCGATGATAAACAACAGAGATGATAAAATAAAATTGATTGTAAAATATCAATCAAAATCTCTATAGTAATCGGAAAATCATGAGAGTTTCAACAATAGCTCCGATACCACATGTTAAAATTACTTTGGATCTATAATCTAAACAGGATTTTCAACTATCATGATTTTCACATGTATCAATAATCATAATGCGGAATTAATTATCAATAATAAGACAAACCGGAATCCATGTGATGAAACCTCTTTTGCTTTCCTTTGGCCTTCTCTCTATCTCTGTTGTTTCAACCTGTAAAATAATAGCGTAGAAACTATTTCTCTCACTTCACCCTTTGAACTTTTATCGACAGAAATTAATGGGTATCCTGACAGTTACATAGGGTAGAGAGAGGACAGTTTTCCAACGTTAAAAATAACTGACCACTCCCCATCAGAGTGGGCAAAAGGAAAATAACTTCCCCTATAAAATCTCACTAAGAGATAGTGTGTTAACTTCCTTTAGAGCAGTTACCTTATTTATTTAAAATTCAAATAACGTCAAATATTCCCATAATATAAGTCACGTGGGACATTAAATCCAACATATAATCTTTCCTGCTGGTTGTTCTTGATCTCTGCAAAAGATCTAAGGAAGAGAGGTATCGCATCCAGAAGTGAGAAAAAATGTTCCGTACGGAAACGTCGAAAAGACACCAGGAGGCAGGAAGAGAAGTTGTCAGGTTGAGCCGCGCATGGACGGTGGCCTTTTTTTAACGAGTTATAGACTATTATATTTAAATATAAAATATTATATTTCTAATTTATACCGATAAATCTGTATATCATTTTTTTAGCTTTTTATATCTAAATATATTTTTTATTAGACATATGAGACATCTCAAAATTATTAAAAACTACTCTAAAAACAAACACAAACTTAAAATAAAGTACTTTGCAAAGTTTAAAATAATCTCAGTTTTTTCCTAGACAAAATAACGATAACTACAACAAACTTAAGCTAAAATAAATTTTTTAGAATAATAGCACCTAAAACTTTATGCAAGTGATCTTGCTAAAAAATCTAACTAAAATAAGAGTGGAGAATCAACAAGAAATAATATGAATAAAAATAGAATGAATGAGAAGATTTTTCTTATTTTTTTTAACTTAAAAAAAAGTACTTTCTCAGATAATTTAGCAAATACTTTATTAGGTTAATAAGTATTTTTTAAAATAATTTTTTAGTTTGTTAAGTGAATGCTACTAAAAAATTAAATAGAGTGAGTAACCTAGGTTTAAAAGGCTAAAAATTAAGTGGATGTTAATCTTGTGGGCCGAAGCAAGGGGGGCGAAGGGTGTCGGCCAACACCCATTGCCTCCCCCAAAAAAACAATTTGTATGTAAATTTTTTTTTAATAGAATATGGTCTGAGCCCGATACCCATAGGCCTAGGCCAACTTGGGGAGATCTGTAGTTTGATCTAGGTCTAGTGCAGCCTCCCTTGTATGATATTTTTAGTTGTTTTAATTTTTTTCTCTGTTTTTTTAAAATGAGGCTAAGTTGTACCTGAGTTTTTGCTAACTCTCTCTCTCTCGTATTATATGCATGAAGGAAAGAAGTATATACCGTATCTTAGAATAACGTTTATATTTATAACATGAAAAATGGATTATATAGGCTAACTAGCTATTTTTTATTCCTCAAGTTATTTCGCATCAGCTTGAATCACAGATAGGCACATTGCTGATGTTACTTGACATATATTATCAACTGCATTATTGGCACATATCATTTTTTTTGTTGATGAATTTTGTTTTGCATGATATGTGTATTTCAATATTTTTAATACTTTTAATACTTTTAATATTTAGTTTTCGATATTTTAACTCCAAAACACATTTTTGCATTACGTAGGAAATTTTTTTTGTCATTTTGCTTTAGGAGTTCGTCCCCCTTCAAACTGGATCCTGGTTCCACCACTGGTCAATTTAATCTTATTTAATTAAGGAAAATTTATGGAGTCTTTCATCAATTAGTTGTTAATGGCTTTAATTAAATAGACTTTATACGGTGATCAATTTTAACTGACATCTAAAAGTGAGGAGTAAATGGTTCTTAAGACTATTTAAGAGACTCCTCTCGGAATAAAAAATTAATTAAATTATACACAAATCATGAGGAAGTTTTTAAGTTAATTTTTTAATCACATTCGTTTTAATGTGGTCTATTAAAAAAATTGAAATTTGGAGGGGGCCATAGGCAGCCTAGGAGCCGGCATTGGAGGCGGAACCACGTTTCTTGCGGAGCCGATGGATGGTTTCGGGCTCTCAACGCATTCATACATCATACATGAATCTGGAAGTTTCTGTTGGGAAGAAAACATCAGACGTTCAGCCATAAAGGTCAGGGGAACGTAATTAAGAGAATATCAATTATGCTTAGAAAAAAAAGAGAATATCAATTATGTCCACATAAAAGGCAGTATCTCTCTCTATATAATATCTTTCTATCTAGAGTTAGATTATAATTTTTTCCCTTGAAACAGTGCCTGTATGGAAACAGTATTATTTGTATAACCTTACACTATAGGTAATCATTAACTTCGATTGACAATCAATTGCACCCAAAAAAAAACAGGGGAAATACATGCATAAAAGCGTGTACATAGGTAACACTTGTATGCGGTGGGAACGGTGGTAACTTTTTTTTTCCTAGATAAATTGGGAGAAAGGGACTGAGGGGATTCGACCCCAGATCAGACCCTCCCAACACGGAGGAGGCGCCAACTGAATTACAAATTCACTAGCAGTAACTCATATATGTTGTTTTTAACTTTCTCACCCAAGATAACCTTGAATAAGATCCACTCCAATGGTCCCCGTTAAAGGCTTCTTTCCATATATGTTGTTTTTAACTTTCTCACCCAAGATAACCTTGAATAAGATCCACTCCAATGGTCCCCGTTAAAGGCTTCTGATTGGGACGTCTGTGCTAACTGCAACAGCTCGTTTGGTTCAAATTTAATAATTTAACGATGAATGGTATTTCCAATAATTAGCTATTAGCTTCACACTACGATAATCTATGAGAACTGGGCCTCAGCTAAAGTCTACTGGTGAGGGCCTACTACATTTGCTTTCGATGTTACATGATATTTTATAAATTTGTGTTAAAGTTGGTGTAAAATTTTAAAGATATTTAATTTTTATTGGAATTTGTAAAAATATGTAGAGAGTTGATTTGATATAATTTTTTAATAAAAAATATTGAAGTCTGCTAAAAAAAAGTATAGAAAGTGAAGATTTGTTAGAATATTTTTTTTGAAAATGCATTAAAATTTGTGCGAAAAGTTGTTGGAATACTGTATTAAATGTATTTGTGTAAGATTTTTTGAGATTTTAGATGTTGATTTTATGAATTTTGTTGCATTCATTTATAGACTATAATATTTTTGAAACCAATATCCGACTCTGTTTGCGCCAATTGTTTAGTTTAGTTCTATGGGTCAAATTTGACCAACTCGAATTTCTTTTTTATTTAACTACATTATTCAGTTTCTCAGGAAAACAGCTTGATCTCGTGAACTGTTAACATTTAATCATTCAAATAAAAAAATAAAATCCCCCCCCCCCAAAAACAACAAAACAAGACATAAATTTAGAAAGAGAATATCTGGAACATCCATTGCTTAATGTCACGCAAAATACCAAAAGAGGAAGAGTACCTGTCCAAGGTTGGGCTTGCTAAGGAAAAAGCTAGGAGTTCTATCTAAGAAAAAGCCAGATACAGTTTTTACACAAAAGTAGTGCTATATGCAATACTATTACTCATTGTCCAATAATTTGTACATAACTCAAAAAAATCATATTAAAATAGATATCAGAAAAGGGGTCGATATTTTTTTGGCATGCTCTTTATGGGTCAACCTAAACTCTGAAGAAAGAATAAAGCATATGTTTAATGAACAACTCAACAGGTAATACTTGAAGCTAATTTGATTTTACAAAATTTCACAGAATATGGGCCTTGCAAATAAATAAGTACTGCTGTTTTCTGAGTCTATCGAAAAGATACAGAGGTAATATTTTACATATTGATGATAATACTTTAATCTTGTAGATTAATATAAATGATTCGCCCATAAACATACTATCAGAATTGCTAATATCCAGAGCAAAACTGGGGAAAAGCTTTAGAATTCTGATCTAGATTCTACACGCATTATCAAGGAGGTAGCCGAACAACACTATCCACCCAGTGGGCCCCACAGACTACGATAGTCTGATGGACAAAACATTTGGAAGCATTCCCCGCAACGACAGAAAAATAGCTAATGTTGTGCATTTCTCAATATCATATGAAGAAACAAAGATTCATCGCCGACAACACTAACACAACTGTCAAGAATTCTAACGCAAAAGCATACTACCTATAGAACTTTTTAAGACAAATAATGTGACGACGGTTTTCCAGTCAAAATTTCCGGCATGGATTGGTGCTTTTGATGTTCTCAAGAGATGAGAGATGATTGCCTTCATTTCTGCAGAGCCAATTGACTTTTCCCTCGGTCAGCCAGGTTCCTCCGTATTGACAAAACAACCAATTCTGAAGGTCAGGATTTCTCTCCTCTCCTGACCTGTCTCATTAGCTGTTTGTAATCAATTACACTAGGAAGCCTAATCTTAATAAAGAGCAATACATGTTAAACATTGGCTTTTTAAGACACCAGTATGCACTCAAATTTGGTACTTTAGTGCCCATATTACTGATGCAGCTCATAAATCTGCATATAAGCCTCAGAAAGTGCAACCATTTGAGGAAGTGTTTCTGAAACATGCAGATCCTGCATCTCATACCTGAAAACATTGAACGTCAGAAGCGTCCATTGCAATATTTAGTATGTCATGATTCAAATCTATAAAAATAGGGACTTACCATAATTCTTCCGACTTCCGCTGTACAAATACCCTGTAGAACCCCTCATTGGGTTTACCATCGTGAACAATATTGGCAATCAAATCATACTTTGAACGTAATTTCTCATTCTCTTTGGGTGTTGGCAAGGGAATGTAATCCTTCAACTCCAGGTTCTTCACAGGAAAGTTGACTGAGACAAACATAATATCAGTTAGCTAAGACACATCAGCTAGCTGGTCTCAGTTCCATATATTGTGATAGCCCGGGATTCAGCATGCAACACCAAAATACTAAAAAGATGGAATCTTACCTAATGTAGGGTTCTTTTCTACAAAAAAGTTGTTCTTTGTAAATCGACGCATGTGGAGAATTAGATACTGAGGCAATCTGGTAACACGGTATCTCATCCTTGCGATACGAGGACGAACAACTTCAGTGACAGTTTCACCATCAAACTTCTTCAGGATGTTGAAAAGTGGAACCTATAACAAAATCAATGCAAAATTTGGTCCTCTACGAGCAAATGCACATAAAACCACAAAAACTTTCTCCAGGACTAATATCTTTCAAAAGACTTCCCAAAAGTTCATTTTTACAAAGAAGTCAACTTTGGTCCAGCTACTAATTTTCAGTGAATCAATGGTGCAGATGTTTGGTGATAGGGTGAAGAGTTTTCAAAATTATTTTTTGATTGGTAATCATTTACACCTCCTCTACATCTTGAACCCACGACCTCACCTTTTATCCTGCTCCGAAGAAAAAAGTGCCATTTGAGACGCAGATCTTTGGCAGCATTACAGTAACGTTACTATATTGAAATATAAATTTACATGTAGAAAACATAGACAGCCCAAATTACTGAACAAGGAGCCCACTTTCAACAGATCACCAAGAGCTCTTCTTATCTCACTTGATTGGTATTCACAATATATAGGGCCAACAGCAAAATTTTCTATTCATTCTTAAAAGATGAATGCATTGTTTAGTACGATCCTTTCCTTTGAACTGAGTAGGCCATAAATGAGGTGGCCGATAGTAAGCAATACATGAAACAACGTCACTTTAGAGTGCCATTGCATCTCTAACATTGCCACGCAAAATTGAGAGATGGAGCAACCATATTTAAACCCACTTTCTCCCTTAACTTTGTCATCTCTCTTCTTTGCGAACTACAAGGAGACTTAAAGGCCATGTTTGGTTAAAGGTCTTCAAACGTTTTTCTATTTTAAAAACATTTTTCAATCCAAACATGATTTTTTTCATACAAAAAACATTTCAATCTTCAATAAAATTTTCTATCTAATCATTGGCCTCAATTTCTGTGAAAAACTACACTAAAACCCATAAAAACTCCAATCACAATAATCTTCGATTCAAACATACTTTTTTACTCTCACAATCTCCAAGAGAATAAATTTCAAAAACTTTATCTTTTCAATCATCATTTCAATGGACCCCACCATTCTCACAAACACCTAAAAAAACTTATCTAATTTTTTTTTCATCATTACAGAAAAAACATTTTCAAAACCAAACCAAACCAAACATAGTCTCTCTGTACAGGATATCTATCAACATCAAAATGTAAAACCTTAGTAGATTGGACTCACCCCTTAGAAAAAATTAACGGCAGCAAAAAATTCATACCCTGCTTATGTTTGAACCAAACAAACATAAAAAATCTAAGCTACCTGGGGTATTATGTTTTTCTCCATCACGTCTTTGAAAAGAGGAGGTGGGGGCAGATCCAGCCCAAGCATTAAGAATGGCATTCTGGAAGTTTCTGCCACAACTGCTTCATATTCAGTTCCACCATCCGAGTGTTTTGATACAGCATTCAGGTCATCACCATTTTCTTTCTTCTCTGTGAGAGCTTTGTTATGAATCTCTTTCACAACCTCCAATTCACCCTGTCAAAAATGTATAGTAGATTTTAGAAAACCACCTGTGAAGATCCGACTGCTAACAAGTGAATGAGAAATAGAAGGTTGATATAGGTTACCTGAAAACAATCATAGATGATGCTCCTATTTTTCTTCGTTTTAAGATCAGAATGCAGTGTGTTAAGAAGCCAGGACATGAATTCAACTGGGTCTGACTGTGCACCTATCCGAAACCTTTTCTTACTGGATTTCATAACCGCCTGCAGAAACTCATGAGGACTCACCTGTAAACATTAGAAAATGGATAAATACGAATTTCAAGCTCAGGAACCATTAGTTCAATGTGACATACGAGTCAAATCAAACCTGTCCTTTGAAGTTCCGTGTATGCCAAATCTTTCGTGTGAGTTCTCCAAATCGATGAACAAGTAGAGATTTACTGTGTTTATAATTTTGAGGGATAAGGAAAAAATTCCTTAAAGGAGTAACTCTCATCAACGATTGTATAATGACATTCACAAAATCTGTCTCCTTAATGTTGTTAAGACCCACCTGAAATTTTTCACAATCATGGGTTATGTTCGTTTCCTACACTTTTTCAGGATTTAAATACATTCATAAAATTACTACCGAACATATTCAGAATTTAAACACAAACATCAATACATTTTACACAATCTCCAACAACTTTTTACTTTTTTATTCAACATAAATTTTCTCTCTCTATACTTTTTTTCACATAACTCCAATACCTTTTTATTAAACAATTACATCAAATCATTTCTCTCTTCACTTTACACAAACACCAATAAAACACCATTCAACATAAATATTCACAACTTCTCTAAAATCTTACATTTTTACTCAAACCGAACATATCCATTGTTAACACTTTTTTTTTATAAGTAAGCCAATATTATTAAAGAGGAGAGAACCAAAGAACACACAACAACGGAGTCAACAATACAAGAGAATATACTGAAAACCCCTAACACGCAAACGAAAAACAAAAAACAAAAGAAAAAAGCACCCACAACCCTCTAGCCACAGGACAAAGCAACAAAACTCTCCCTCAACCCTCTAGCCACCCAACCGCGGCCAGTGCCAACAAAGACGCCATAAACAATCATGGTTAACACTTCAAAAGGCCCAATTAACATCTTATATAAAATATTGTACAGGGCCAAAGATAGGTACCATTCCTGGGAGATAATCAGAACCATCAAGTGCCCTAGACCATTGCTTGTTCTTATCAAGTTGTTCAACTAGCTCCTTCGTAAAACTGTATATGTGGTAGCCAGAAAATCAAAGAATATTAAGTGAGTAAAAGTACCTAATTCAGCACTCAAATTCTCAAATAACACATGGGAATAAAAGATGGAAAATAGCATATCACTATCACAAATATCACTGAGAAACTTGATAAACTATTAAACCTGACCAAGCTAATCTACAGAAAAGTGTAATCCATATGGATCAAGCCAAACATATCCAATGAGACTCACAACATAGCCATGACCACTTTGAAGCACATATACCTGCATAAAAGGCTGATGGGCATTTGCACACAGATACATGCACACGCACAAGAGTTCAATACAAAAATACTGCACTCCCGGCGCGTGGACACACAACAGGGGATTTGAAAAGGTTTGGGTGGAGAACAATGTGAAATAGAGATGGAAATCAAGTAAAAGCACTTTTCAAATCATAAGCATACCTTGGACTCAGAACATGTCGAATGTCATCCAAAGAGGAGTCATCAATTTCATATCCATCAGGAAGGCAATAGACCTGCTCTGTCTGAAGATTGATATAAACATGATGGTCTGCTTCAAGGCTGTGAGTATATGCATGAGACTTTTTCCCTCTTCCTTGATAGTACTTACCACAGACCAAACATGCGTACACGTTCAAATTTGACAGTGAAACAGAACAGAACTTCTCAAAATCAAAATCCAAAACCTGCAAAGCATAGAGAGCAATAAAAAAAACAATGCATTTATAGGGATATATGCCAATTATTGATAAATATATCCATAGAACTTTGAAAGAGAGAAAAGAAAACGTCTCAAATTTGTCCGAGATCTGAAATCATGGACAAGAAACCCAAAGCCAGATGCTTCTACCTATCCAGTGAACAAATATACACAGCGCCCATAGACAAGCATTTAGTGTAGAGATATGTCCATAGTGTCGTTAAATCGTCTCTAATTTCCACAAAAATAGTGTACCTGGCGATTAACAGTATCAAGATATGGGCAGTCCCTCCGGCGCTCAACATCCCGACTTCGCTTTCCCTGACCATATTCTTGCTCATCCTGATCTTCGTCGTCGTAGTCATCTTCTTGATCACCTCCTTCGCCATTTTGCTCAGCCAGTTGCCTACCTCCATCCTTTCTATCGCCATTTTGCTCGGCCCTTTGCCTTTGCCTCTCATCCTCTTCCTCCTCATCATCATCATAGTTCGCTAGCCCAGCCAGGGGGTTCGCAATGGGAAGAGGAGGGGGCGAGGGAGATGACTCCTCCTCCAGTACTTTCCGCCTCTTTGGTTCCGAAGCGAACACTTCCTCATCATTTACCAAATTATCGTTTTCCCTCTTCGATTTCATTGCTGTTACAACCTCACTTATCTGACATAAACCGTACTTTTCTGCAAACCATCCATGAAAATAAGGCATTTATTCGATTATTTCAAATGCATTGAATTTACAACTAATAACTAAGCCATAAAAGTAAAACAACAGAACACAACTGCAAAAGATGAAGAAAAACTAATTGTTTCCGACCTGTAAGCATAAAACTAAACTCTTGCGTCTTGTTGTAAAGCAGAACTCCAGGTTTTTTAGGTCTTTATTTTCCTAAATGTTCTCAGTAACTAAGCTAGAGCGTTTCAAGGTCTAGGGTTTTTACAAAAGCAAGACCAGAGCAAAGAGAGCAAACAGAAGATTGTACTCAACACGAGATTTTAAGAAACTGAACCACAATTCGATCACGGACCTGGGAGAGCTACGGAAAAGCTGAGTTAAGCAAGACGCTTCGGTTGATGTCTCTCCAATTCGGTCGCGGGTAGTAGCTCGGAGCGAGTAGGAAGTAACGAATCGGAAACCGTTCGGCTGGCGCTCCAGAGTCGAGAATGCTCTTCTACTGGTGACATCCGGTACTGGGCTTGAATGCGGGCAGTTATCTATCGGGCTTGGAGGACAAGCCCGGTCCTTCTGGGTGGGATTTGTTTTTCCATAAGAATCCGACCCCATGGGTTTTGGAACGTGGAAATTTTGGGATATAAAAGTTGGTAAAAAAAAGTTAATATAATTTATTAGAGTTGGTGAAAAAGTAATAAGATAGAATATTTGAAAGAATATTATAATAAAAAAGAATTATTTGAAGATGAGGAATAGATTATTTTGTAATTTTTTTAATCAGGTTTGAAATTTCGGAGTGCCAAATTTTTTTAATTATCTAGTTTTTTTCCTAAGAACTATTTGCTTGTTTATTATTTTATTAAATAAGAGGATAATAGAATCTCATATAAGTATTTCTATCATATTTAGACGAGATTGCATGTTATTTGTTACGGCATTTTTCTTAGAATTATAAAATAAGTTCATCAATATTCAGCTAGAAACAAACTTAATTATATATGTATTTATAGGATATTGGGATGTGCTCAAATTCTCAAATGTCACGGTCTGTGCCTGTACTTATCCCCTACGCTCACTTATAGAGATAGTATGCACATAGACGAAGATTAAGACACAAATCATTCTTTTACCAGTACCAATTGATTTGCCCACGAAAAGCTTAGTGAAAGGTTTACTTGAAAATATTAATGTCGTTTAATAATTAGGAAAAGCGTATTAAGAGAATAATATGATTCAAGGAAAAAGATGGATAATCAACGTAATTAAAATAATTTAGAAACTTCTCACAATATGAATAAAGTTATGAAATTTTGAAACCTTTAGTACTTATAAGTGCTTAATGAGGTAGAAATAGGGTAGTAATAAATAAGAAAAGAAAGAAAACTCGAAGTAATAAATAAAAGGAAAGTTCTCATTACCAAACACGGTTTTCAAAAATGTGTCCTTCGTGAGGACAACTAAACAGGCTTAATAGATACAAAAGTGGGAGCACTATAAAGCTCGCTACGTCTATACAATCGTGTTTTAAGTTCTAAACATACACTAAAACAAAGGAAATCAAAATTAACTACATATAATCTCAGGTCCCTTAATTCTCCTAATCAATGTCAGAGGTGAGATCTATAACGCTGGTATCCGGCAAAACTCAACTGCACTTTGCCGACGGGGCCAAAGGAGAGGGTAAGGAATAATATGCTCGGGTGAGAGATCTACTAACCCGAAGTCCTCGACCCTGGGTAGCAGAGGGTCCTTGAGATACCAGTGAGGCTCATGCTCCTCTGCTATCTCATAGGTATCCAAGACCCAGGCTCGGATATTTAGGATGATCACATAGGGGTCTAAGTCAATAACCTGCTCGCTCTTGAACAACTTCGCCTCCTGTAACCATGAATAACATACAAGAAATAAAAAAATAAAATAGGTGAGTCATAAGGATTCAGTAAGGTAGGAGAGGGGATATGCCACAAATACAGGTAAAACAATAATAAGTACATCAAGAAAATAATTGTTAATAGTAAAGACAATTCAAACTTGTCCCTACTAAGCTCGGTTTAACTCCCAAAGTCAGTTGTGTGTCCCTCCTCTCTTCTGGGACTGTCTTGTGCATCACACACATCAGGACTCTGGTTAGACAAGTCTCGTATCATTGTCTAGGGAAATCGCCCACTATTTCTATTAGTGGTGGCTTGCATGCTTCCCAATGTGAATGATACTGTCACCTGATCTCAGGATCACCTTAAATTATATGTTCTTTTCGGTTCTCAATTCATTTCATACCCATGAGATGATAAATGGAGTATGACATATATATTTCAACAATAAAGAATACAAATACGTTCATATCAAAACGTAGAAATGTTGGTTTAATAGTAAAGTAATATTTATTCTTTTCTTTTATTCAATTTTTCCTAATTTATCAACTATCTATATTTTCTTTCATAAAACAATACCAAAGTACTTTACCTTAAATTTCCTTACTGCAGTACTTTCTTTGTTGATGTTTATTTAGTAGTCATATTACTCTTTTGTTGAATAGTTATATTGTTTAATTAATTAAATTTCAATTTTTTTCCTCTTTATTAACCAAAAGTTGCTGGACCTATTGGGCCCAGGAAGGAGTGCCACAGTCTGTACAAATCTAGGCCTCCTAATTTAAGACTACTTTTTATTTTATTTTATTTTACTTAATGGGAAGATTTTGACCCTTAAAGATGTCTTTTGATTTGGGTCCAACAAACCCAGATTTCACGTTTGAACATTTGTACCCCCGAATTTTATAGTAATCCCGAAACTGCCCCTATTGGCCTCTATGGTCATTTCTACCCTTTTTACACCTATTTTCTTCTTGAAATTTGTAGGGTTCGTCCTAATATTTCTCAGTGTCATACACGAAAATTTATAGAGCTTAACTCAACATTGTTGTACATAAAGGAGATTTCAAACCATTTTACCTTTGTATGCACTTAATAAAATAAAAATAATTGCTAAGCCATTTAAACCTACCAACTAATCTATTTAATATTTTTACATGCACTTGTCAAATTATGTGAGAAATTACTTGTCTTTTTCTTAAATAAAAACACCAAAAAAAAAATCCTCTCTCATTTATTCTATTTTTTATCCTTATAATTTTTTGGTGTTTAATTACAACTCTTATCTTTGACCCATTTTTTTTTATTAAGGTCACTTGTCAATATGTCCCGGATGCTATTATTCTAAATTTTTTAGTTTAATTTGGTTTTAACTTATATTTGTTGTATTTATCACTGTAGGTTTTTTTTATAAGTTTGTGTTTATCTTTATTTTAATTTTCATTATTTCTATTTAAAATAGTTTCGTGATATCAACTACGTGCCTAATAGAAAATAGGAATTTAGATATGAAATGCTAAAAAATAAAAATAAAATAATTAATTCAATCTAAAAAAGAGTACTTGATAAATATTTTCAATTAAAGTTGATATATTAACAATTACTCTTAAATTTATAATTTTGATAGGTAATTTTGTATCTCAAAAAGTTAAAAAAAAATAAATTTTAACTATAATTTGTTAGTATTTAATATTTTATTTTTAAATTGTTACAAAGACCCCCATTTTCAACTTTTGCCTAAAGCCCCGATTAGCTTAGAGCCGGCCCGGTGGTGGCGGAAGCTGTAGTGGTGATGGTGTGACATATAGCCGGCTTGCTGTGGAAGGAATGACAAGAAGGATCCGTTAAGGTTTTGTTCTTTCAATTATCTCTGCTTTTCGTTTCTCTTTTGAGCTTTCTATGTAATCTTCTCCTCTAAAATTTAAATCTGTAAATTCTTACAAATCATTCGGAATTGACTATTACGATTTAAATCTGTGGTCCAGAAATTTTATCACGAAAATTTTATGGGCCAAAAAAAAGCTCTATTACGATTTTAGTTGCAACATTACAAGCATGACGTGCTTCATGAATCATCATCTAGATTTTCGAAATTTATCCACAATTTCTGATTTATGTCAACCATTGGCGACAACTGAGAACTCAAAAGTTTACTACAATTGGTTGATAAATGGGGTAAAGTCATAATTAGTTCAGTAAGTATGAGTAAAAATCAAATCGATACTCTTAATTATCAATTCTGTAATTTGAGACCTATAAGTTTTGAAAATCATCAATTCACGCCCCCTGTCCAAATTAGGTGTTAAGTCTAACGAAATATCATGCAAAATGATCGGAATGCCCCTCCAAGACTAATTTTTTTAAAAATAAATTAAAATAATAAAATTTAAGAAATAAATAGATTATTGAAATAGAGTTTCAATAGTTTTATTTAAAAAAAATATTACTTTTAAAAAAAAAATATCATTTTTTTTTATTTTTTAATGAATTTTTAATTATTTTTAGTAATTTTATCTTGGAGTGTCATTTTGCATGATTTTCCGTCAGATTTAACGTCTAATTTAGACGGGGAGGGGGCGTGAATTGGTGATTTTCAAAAGTTATAGTTCTCAAATCGCCGACTTGATAATTATGGGTATTGATTTGATTTTTGTTCATATTTATAAGGCTAATTATGACTTTACCCTTTGATAAATTGATACGCTTAGTTTTGACTCTTCCAATTTCAACTGCAAATAATGAGAGATCTTTTTTCAGCACAAGATTGCAGAATAAAATAGAGGCCAACTTCCTTGCAAATTATCTGATTGTCTACATTGGAAAGGAAATTGCTGAAAATTTTAGTACGGGTAATTTAATTGACAACTTTTAGTTATTGAAAGAACGACAACTCCATTAGCATAATTAATGTTATTTCTATTTTCTTGGTATGTTTTAATATCAAATTGACAAGATGCAGTTTTTCTATAAACTTTGTTAGTTCAAGGTTGTTTTTGCAAACAATCAACAATTTATTTTGTTGATAACAAAAATTACTAAGTGCTTTGAAGTCTTTTAGAATTTACTTTGTCAATCCACTATTTTAAAATGTGTTTCAAAAAATTGAGGTTCTCTCTCTTAAATATTTTTAATTGTACATGAACACCATTACACAAAGTTGAGAGATCCGTTTTTCATATTGTATGTGTTTAAAGAAGTGTTTGAAATGGAATGGACACATTGCACTGACACCGGAGAGCAATTTTTGGGGGTGTCGACACATTGATGGACTAGTGTCGACACATCGCACTGTCACTCGAAAGCTGAATTCATGGTGTCGACATATTGAATACTAGTGTCGACACATCACACTGACTCCTGTGAGCACATTTTCAGACCAATTTTAAGGTGTCGATACATGCAGACTATGTGTCGACACATGCTGCGATTTCGCAGAAATTACTGGAACGTCGCCAGCTCATTTAAAATGCTCCAAAAAAGACATAGGTGCCCTTTCAACGGTACTTTTGAGGGTTTTAAAGATCGTTGAAGACAAAAGGGGTATAAATAAAAGAAGATACAGAGATAAAGACAACACACTTGCAATTATTCTATGTCCTAACTTCTAGAGAGAGAAAGTGCTTTGAAGAAGAGAGAATAACGCACCTACCAAGAAAGTTTGTGCTCCCACCTGCCAATCTTTAACTTTTTTTAAGAATTTTGTTTTCTTGCACTCTATTGTGCTTTCCACTTGCTTATTTTCCTTAGAGAGCCTTTTTTATTATTCCTTTGTACCCATCTTTTGTAAAACACTTGAGTGTTGAGTAAACGATTGGTCCTACTTGTAAGAGTAGAAGAAATCCCTTGAGATTTGTGAATAAAGTTGAAGCTTGAGCTCGCAAAACGCTTTGTAAAGGTTTCTTAGCACCCGGGAAGCTAAGGTGTACTTGCTATTTGGAGAATAGTGAAGGAAGTCCAAGAAAGTCAGGAGCCTTGGGGTGGACGTAGGCTAGTGTTGGCCGAACTATCTAAAATTACGGTGTCGTCTCTCTAACTATATCTCTCTTATTATTCGATTCATATTCATATTTGTTATGTTTTATGTTTTATTGTTCTATTGCTTAAATTATCTTGAAAAAAGTTTTAATTTTTATTAAAACTCAATTCACCCCATCTTGGGTTGTTATTTAGACTCACAAACTTTGAGTTGTACTAAAAATTATATGGTTCTACCTATTCAACTTTGGCCCCCTAGATAAAATTCCCCCCACTCCCGCTCTCCCCCTCTCTCTCCCCCTCCTCCTTGCTGAAACGGCTGCTTACCGCATATGGGTGATACATCAGCCGCCAGAGCCAATGCTCTTTTGCAGTCATCACACTGATCTTTCTTCTCAGCTGTTGTTGTGCACCTCCATTAAGCTTTATTATTAAACTATATGACTTTTGTACCTTTGCCAATGGCCAGTTCAGCACATCAGATTCTACCATTAACCCATCCGTCCCTAAAGCCAATGCTCTTTTGAATCCCCCTCACACTTGTCCTGCTTTGTTTTGATACTATCTCTTATTCTGAACTAAAAGCCAGTTTAATATTGCTAGGTCAGAGAGAGGTGATTTCAAATAAGGTCTTATTTAGAAAAAAAAAAAAATAAGGTCTTGATGAATCATGCAGAGACACCATTTTAACTCCAAAGTTTTAAGTCTCTGCTTTTCTCCGCCTATGTCTACCTTCACCTTTTGTCCTCCTCACACGTAAATTCTAGAGAACCACTGCAAAATTTAAAAGCATTATCTTGAAGACATGCATTTCAGAATAGACAGAAGGCTCCTCGAGAGACACTGAACCAAAAAAAAAATGAGAGGGGGAAATCGCGCAGAGTATAGAACAAGGCGGTCGCTCGAAATGAGAAGAACAGGAAAGAGAAGAAAGTAAAAGTAATATGCTTTGGCCAACTTTAGCAATTGGAATTCACAGTGAATAAAGAACAAGTATACAGCCATGAATTTAGCCCTTTTCTTTCCTCTTTTCTGTAAGCAAATAAGCCCTTTCTTTATTCAAAGAAGCTCAAAACACAGAAATAAAGCTTAATGGTTTGCAAAGAAATGACCCCCCTACAAGTAACATGGGTATGCTGACATGCACATGAATGTAGAAAGTGAGAGAGAGGAGACGAGAGAGTACCCTCAAAAAGCTCGACTTATTAACAAGTACCTAACAGATTAACTTCATTTTCTTGTTGTTTCCAACACAAAAATCCTCTCTTCATTAACTAGGTGCTGGTCTCAGACTGAACTGAATATAATAAGATATTGGAAATGAGAGATATATGTTACTGAAGCAGATTTCAGCTTAGAAAACAATGAACAGGGAGCAGAAAACAAAAACACTGAAGCAGGATTTCTCGGTTTAAGCCAACTGCCAATCTTTCCGGATGTCGAATGTGTAGTTGATCTCCAAGTAGCACTTGTTGTCATCATCAACAAACTGGAAGCACAGACGAATAGAATTAGAGACTGGTCCAAACAGAGTGCGTCTTTAAGATGAGGAAGTTGACATATAAAGTTCAAATTTCAAAAACTGCACGGCCCACAATTTTGAATTTCACATGAAGGATTTATGGTGCACAAGAGGCCTGACAACAACATATCTATTGGATCGGTACTGGGTCAAGTTAATTTTTGCATCTAGGATAGGCATTCATTCAGCAGCCTTCATTCTTTCTAGTGTAGTAAGTAATTCGTCTAAACAACAACTGCATGACTGTTGCATAAAAGCCAAAACTCTAAAGTTTTATGCTCCCGTCCCAAGGTACAGAGTTTTAGACTTAAAAGTAAACCAAAGGCTAAGCAGCACAAGACATTGGATGAACCAACCTTACTTCTAGCTGCATACGACCCTCTAGCAAACATGCCAGATGGTGTAGTATCTTCAGGTATCTCATATGTGTAAGGCTCTGCCTGAGGACTGAAGGTTCCGAGCATCTCTTTTGTGGTGTCCACTGGAACAATAAGCGCAAGACAGGACAATAATCCAAGGGTTATAAGTCTTGATTCTTTAACTAAAAGTGCGTGTGTTTCTTTGCATGAGAGAGAGAGAGAGAGAGATAGAATTACCTTTCAGACCGGTTTTCCACACCGTGTTAGTGTATCTGAGACCTGAAACAATATTATTGCTGACCTGGAAGGTGAACTTCAGGCTGTAACGGCTATCTTCTTTCAGAGTAAACCACAAGCCCTTGGGTTTCCTATTCTCCGGAATGGGAAGAATGATATCAGGTCTATCAGGTGACTTGATCGCAAGGCTCAGGATCTTAACTTCTGGGTCTAGAGTTTCTACATTATACCCAGTAAAAGGAGAAAGCAAAATTGTCAAACACATTAAGCTAAAGCTGTCCCATTTGTAATCAGACAAATTGCTAACTGGAAACCAAGATAAGGAAACTCAGAGGCACCTTTATGAACATGATTATTATCTAATTGAAGGACAGTGAATAAGAGAGGAAACTGCTCAAAATGCCCATCATTTTATAACTCAAAGATAGGTCAAAAAATAGGTGAGATTCAAAGCAGAAAACTAGGAAAATCGTTTTGGAAGTCAGTATCTCTGAGTGATTCTAGGTAGGGGGATAGAATTAATTGGAAGAATTAAACTTGTCTCATTCACGCTTCTCTTGCGTGATCTTTGGTATCCTGAGAGAGAGCGTTTTGGAACCTTACAACAATGAAAGATTCCGAATCTGTCCCCCCCCCCCCCACATCTTCTAAGCAAGCAAATAAAGTTCCAAGACGAACAATTTGGAGGAAGGAAAATGATTACCTCCAACGGAATTTAAATCTACACTCCCAAGAAGCTGCTCCTTCCATCTTCTCAGGCTCTCATCATGCTGTATAACCACAAAACAAGAATGTTCATAAACATAAAATACCATCCTGCATAACCCAAAAAAGGACAATTTAATTCATGAAAACATGAAACAAACCTTATCCTTCTCGAATTGCTCTTTCAGTGTGTACTGAGGGCCCAACTCTATCTGCTTTTCTTCATCGTCTTCATCTTCCTCTGTCGCACAAAGAGAAGCCTCACTCATTCGCCTCCTCATCCCTCCTGGTTCATTAGCGTTCTCTACACCTGTATCCGTTTCTGCTGTTGTCTTTGTTTTTGACGCTTCACTGTGTTCCTCAACGTCCATACTTTTCTCGTCATAACCCATGCTGTCCGAACTTGAAACCACACCAACGGCCAAAGACATCAACAGCCCATTAACAGCGACAAAAAGAATCAAAACGGCAAAGGGAACAGACTACCCAATATAAGTGCAACCACATACAAAACAAAAATGGTCACAGAGCTAAAGAACAGAAAGAGAAGCCAAAATCCCACTAGGAAGAATCTCCCAAATGAAAAACAACAAAGAATGCGGGAAGCCCAATAGATAATAGTATTGAATAGAAATAACGGCTTGAAAGAGTGAGTTTGGTTATAGATTCCCAGAAAGTTCAATTGGAAACAAAATCAAGAAAACCCGCTCAAGGACAACCCTCGTAGCAAGAAAAGACGCCAAGAAAAAGAAAGGGGCAGAGAGAGTATTCGAGAAAGTTTAAGCAGAGTAGGAAATGGTCATGTGGTGATCCGATATTCTGAACCTTGAAAGTGAAAGAAATATTAGAGAGAGAGAGAGAGGTGGCGAGATCGTGAGGGTCACTCCTACACAATCTCCCACGAAGACCAAGATTCGAGGAGAGCTTTTCGATTAGTTAAACTCGAGCACACAGACATACATAAGATGAGACAGCATAGCCTAGGATTGGGACGTGGTGGACCAGATATGCGTTTGACTCTTTCTCGTTGCTCAATGGGAGTAACGTGGATATAAACATGAAATTATGTTCGTAGTAATTGGCAATTTGTAACTTGGAAAGAAGCTGAGATTGTATTTCCTTCTGTTTTTTTTTTCCAAAGGAGAAAGCTCAATTCAATTCTCCCTCCCGAGCCCAATTCTCCCTCTCTCGTTGTTAGTGGAAATTTTAAAAAAAATTAAAATTTTTAAAGACTTCAAACCTAAAAAATTTCACACAAATTTCAACACTCTTTCACATCAAATTAATATTTTTTATTAAAAAAATTATATCAAATATTCTGTCTTTATTTTTTTTAAACAAACTCCATTGATTTTTCATTATAAATTTCATTAAATCTTTTCTCCTTATTTTTTAAAAAACTTCAATAAAATCATTTTACAATTAAATATTCTTAAATTTTTTTCACCAAATTTTTATAAAACTCCCATAAAATGTCAAAACTCTCAAAATTTCTCCTACAATTTCAAAATTCTTAAAAATTTACTTAACAAACATCACCCTAATAATATAATAAGGAGAAATAAGTTGAATTTCTCAATGTGAAATCTTTTTAAATGGGAGTGTGTATGGCGTGTAAATAGAGGAATAATAGGTCTATCAAATTTTTTAAAAATTTGTCAAAGAAGAAATTACATTTGCACCATCGAATTACTATGTTTTTTTGTCCTTCCCATAATTTACATCTCAAACTAGATGCAAAGAATTTTAAAATATCAAGAAATTAGAAAAGATAAGATAATTAGAGAAAAAAAAGGAAGGTGATCGAAGGGACATCTTTGAGAAAGTTTGGTCAGTGAATGATGGGATTCCCCTTGTGATCGATAGGATTCCATTATTTTCAAGTATCTTTCGCATTGTCTGACCAGGAAAAAGAAAGAAAGTCTCTTTCGTATTGCTAATTATATATAAAATTGTTACCACATGGGACACAATATAGGGGCGCAACGATCGTTGGATAACTTTGATCGAAATGATTGACCGGGTCCACACATAATCGTGTACACATCCAGAGAGTGGGATCCACAGTTTGGTACAGATGAATTTGCTAAGAGCATAATAAGTTTTACTAATTCCAATCATACTGTCTGCCAGGGCACCAATTATGCAGCAGAAAAAAGCTAAAGCCATGGATGATTCCAGAGTCGTGAGGATTCAAGAGTTTACTATTCATATATTGATCTGTCATTGTGTATAATAGACATAGTAATAAGAAATTAGGCATTATTTTGGGCAGTGAGGGATTGTAAAGCAACTACGTGGAAATCATATCATAGATACAGAAGCAAAAGGAGATAAATTTTATCCTAAACGGTACCTTTCTCCATCCAAAGTTGGAATGAATTGTATGTAATTTGAGGCCCCTGATGGTGCTCCTTCATTACTGCTGCAATTCTAAACACTAGTGACTTTTCTTTTCTTAATAGAGGACAACATTTTTACCTTCTCAAACGTGTATAGTCAACAATCCTCCGGTGCTTATCTTCAATAACCATAACCAGAGGTTTAAGCCACAAAGGGTATTGTCTTACACCCCTGTCATAGGAGGTCAAAGTTTTGAGGTCCACTTATGGGGATAATCTTATGGTTTAATGGCAAAAACAAAAACAAAAAAAAAAACTGATTGAAACGAATTTATTATAGATTTTTAACTGTCTTTTGCAGCTCCCATGTCATTTAAGCATGTAAGACTGGCATGCAACAGGCAGAAATCACAGGAAAGAGAACAATGGGAATGAAAACCATTTGAAATGATCAGATAGCTGAATTCAGCACCTCTATTATGAGCTTTTTTTTTTAAGCACCTCTATTATGAGCTTACTTCTTGTACCTTAGGCACTGTACTTTCTAAAGGAACTGAAATGGTTCAATGGAGCTTTCAGTGGGCTTATGAGTAAGTTCGTTTATACAACAGTTGCTCACTTGCAATATGAATCTCAGTATATAATTCTTCTGTTTGTTACAGATTACCATGGTGATTCGCTCTTATTGCACTTTTCATTGGTGCATCCAAATATCATTGGAAAAACTACAAACTGATTTGATTTCCACACAATATGGAAGCACCCTCAGTTTCCATCTCATACAAGCTGATGTCAAGTTGATCCAAGTGTCAAAAGATACGATAATAATTATAGTAGTATGCAAGATCCATATGCTGTTCAAAGCTCGTTGGAAAGAGAAACTTCAAATATCACTAGAATCAGACCCCTGATAATGGGATTTCATAGCAAAGTGAACACAGTACCGGAATAATCAGTAACCTTATACTAATGGGGCTTTCGAAAAGGCGAAACTCATAAACGGGGTCAAGAAAATTGTGTTCAGAAAGCAAAGGCATGGTGTACAAAGCAATTGACACACTCGTAATGGGTGGAGGGTTGAACTGGAGTCAAACCTGAAACAAAATCATCACTCGCTTCCCCATTTTCTCAAAACTCTCTCTTTAGCAGAGGTATTGCTAGAGGCATCTTTCTTTGACAAATCAAAATCAACCGTACTATCTGGAGATGTCTGTCCCGAGATTCTGGATGTTATGAAACCAAGTACATTTCTTGGTCCTCGAAAAGCATAGAGCAATGGGTTGAGGATGACAGCGAGCAGCACTTCACCCTTCGCAACTATAAGATACTGTAAACGGCAAAACACATTATGAGAGAGACAGAGAGCGGGACAAAAGACTCATGCCGAATTCTGAACACAAGAATTTAAAAGGTGGAACAAGAAAACTTCTTACCATGAAGATTATACCTAACACAGTGAGAATTGCTTGTTGTGATTCTTGCCAGAAATGGTCGCCATTGGACCAACCAAACCGTCCTCCCCATCCAAACCAACCACCTCCACCAGCATCACCGCCTCCACCCGCTTCCTCTCTCTTCTTTATTTCCTTGTTCCATTTCTCAAATTCATTTCTCTTTCCACCAAGTGCACTCTCTAATGCTTTCCTAGCTTGTTCCTGCAATCGCAGAGACTGCAAAGCTAAATTGACCAGGAGGGGAAAACTGGTACACATTCTTACTTTAAAAGTTCTAAGAGTTTTTTCCTCCCACCACCAGAGCTCTAGACTACGTCAGTAGATAAAAAAAAATCGAAGGGGGAAAAGAGAAGGACCACCTGTGAGTTTAATGAAGACAACATTATCATGAACAATTGCAAATCAACTATAGAAATGACAAGTGCCCCTGTCTGGACCGTTTCCAGTGATCTTTGGAGGACACTGCCCCTGGATGGATTCTGCAGCCCTGGTGCTCTGATCTGGACCCTCATCGGCACCGCGTGGCTCTCACGTGCCGCCCCTTTTTTAGTTGCCTCCGGCTGTTTTCAGTGGCTTCCTCTGTTCTAAGTTCATTTTATGACTTTAGGTTGTTGTTTGGCTTTTTGTAGGGCTGTGTTGTGTTTTTTTTTGTTTGTGTTGCTTGTCTGGGCTGCCGACACTTTTTTGTACTGTTATTAGCACTTTGATTTCGATAGTGCCATCTACTGTGTCCTGCTACACCGCTCTTTCTGCCCGGCATGAAGTATTTGGTGGTCTTTCGACCCTTTTTGGGTGCCACTAGTCTTGTTTAGCCCCGGTCAGCTTAGATCCATAGTTGATTTTATTGTTCATTTTGTACTCGATGAAAGCCTATCGGCATTATTTAGGGGGGGGGGAAACTATACAAAAGACCCACTCAAAGTCTCTCTAATACGACTTCCTCATTATGTCTCTCACTGCACCAACGTAAACAGCACATAGGGTGACCCAAATAACCCAAGGGTAAATTAAGTTTCATGATATAGAACTAATGAGGATCAATGAAATATCAGGTAATGCAGCTTTCTAATGTTGAGGCAATCTGAAATCATAGCCTATGACACCGATCATGAGCATCTCATTGTCTGTTGGACATTTATGATACATCCCCATCACATGTTAACAGAAACTGGCTGATATTATTTCTTTGCAAATGTTACAGGCATTTGAATCTAGATTATTTCATGTACTATCCTCTATGCAAAGGACTGAAACACTAAAATTGTTGGAGGGATAAATGGGGTTAGTTAGGTGATTAACATGGAAGTGAAGAAAAATTATGGTAAGAGGGGCCCAAGATCGATCTTGAGAGATCAAGAGACTAAAAATGGAGATTATCCTGGAGCTGCAGTGCATTGTTCATGATTTATTGTCATGATTTCAGTATCTCGCGTTTAACCTTATCCACTGACCTAAAAAAAGAAAGAGTTTGCATGTGTTCATTTGACAGCCATTGTTAATCTAACCTTTATGAATGCGGAGTAATATCAAGGAAATAAGCAGTTCAGGTACAGGAGAACCACTACACGAGGCTTGACCAAATATCCAACCAGTTCATCTACAAGGCAAAACCAGCGCAGATACTACAATCGACCTCCAAAAATCTCATCCACAACATGATTTAAATTTCTTTGCCTTTTTTTTCAAAAAAAACCAACGTAATAGCTCAGTCTCTAGATTCAGAATATACAATCAGCAAGCCCAAAATGGAAGCAAGGTACCCATTTCCAAGCGAAATAAACAAGGGAACCACTATATGCGGCTTGATCAAAGTTCTCGCTGTTTCATATGCAATGCAAGGCCAACACATGTTGCAACGAAAGTGCACAAATCTTATCAAAAGTTTAATTACTTTCTGTTTTCGAATTTTTTGTTTGAAAAAGCAAATACCCCGTTGGGTGTAAATAGCTCAATTCTTTACATTTTTTTTCAAAACCACAATTCAAGAAGCCCAAAACGGCACCAAGTTTCTCATTTCCAAGTGAAGTGAATAGCTTCGGTAACCCCACCGAGCTCGAATCAGCATCTTTCAAGCTTTCGCGTTATTAAATTTCGACTAAAAAAACAAGCTTTAGCAATAAATACTTATACCCAGAAGAATTTTAGAACTCAGAGAACGCAATACACGTGAAAATTCAAGTACCTCTTTCCGGTTGTCGGAAAAAATGCAAGAAAACCTGCCGTTACAATTGAGTTTCTTCTGCAGAGAGCTCCAGCTCCGGTTTGCATTCTCAGGGCGAGTCGACGAGGCGTATCGGGAACGAGGAGAGGACGATTTGGAGACGGTTGGTCTGGGTGCACTTAGGTTCAAAAACTGCGCCATGGTTTTCGCATTCCACTATGTTAGAGAATGCTCTTTGTTTGGGTAGAAACCTCAAAGAGTCAAAGTCTCGAACCAGCGTCTTGTGTCTGTGTTGTAAAATTTTAGTGTTGTTAAAATTTTAGGTATTGGGTTTAGTGAAAAAGTGAAGAGATATAATTTTTTATATTTTTTGTAGTAAATAGTAATGATTTGATGGTGAGAGAGAGATTATATTCTAATATTTAATTGTGTTAAAATTTTAGAGGGGATAAAATTTTGGTACACAAACGCACCCCTAGTTCATTAACCTCGATTAGGCTCAGTTTGTTTTAAGGGAAAAATTCACTTTGCACCCCTGAATTTTGGGTTCATTTTTGAGTTGCATCTACTTTAACGATTTCGTTAGATTAATACTTCAAAGTTTATGTTTATGTTGATTTCCATCCTTGACGTTAAATTGACGTTAGTTCTCACGTCAAACCAATTACATGTCATCCACGTGAGAACTTAAGGCTATGTTTGTTTCATATCTTAAAAAAATTTCAAAAACTTTTCACTCACTTTTTCATCAATTCCAATACCTTTTCACCAATCCCAATAATTTTTTCATCAATTTCAATACCTTTTCAACAATCTCAATAACTTTTTACAAATTCCAACAACTTTTAACACACTTTTCATCAATCCCAATAAAATCTACACTACTTTCAAAAAAAAGCAAAAAACAAAAACTGTTTTGAGATCTAAACCAAACACCTAAAGTTTTCATTTCTCATTTTGCCCCTCACGTGGACCTCCTCTAATGGCTGGCCCTCTTCTTCGGCTTCCATAGTTTGATGTCTAAAACTCACATTGCAGCTTCCACCTCTTCAACGTTCCTCTCACGCGATTCACACTACGTAACAGCTCAGACTTGAGAGCATTCTCTGTTTATTTTATCCCGTTTACAGCCAACGCATTGATCTGCCCTTGGCAGATTGCATTGTACGAAAAGCCAATGCTTTAGTCGCCCAACGAAAAGCCAACCCTTCATCCTCTCTTCTGACCGTTTTCTCCAACAGGTTTCTTGCTCCTCCCGTCTCTCCCTCTCCCTCTTTGACCCAACCGAATGTAATCCAATTGCGGCTTGGGAAAACAGTCTCTTTGCTCCACGCTGAAGACACTGCCAAACTGAGGATTTTGGACATGGGGTTGAGGGTTTTGGTACGTGTCGGATGGCCCAACTAGTGGTATCTTGTGACGTTTCTTCTGGGTCGGATAATCCATTTGAAGATCTTCACCAGCTTGCATCCCTGCAGCTTGAAGCCTCTGGTTTTTCTCATGCTATAGCTATGTGTCAGTCGAGAGCCGTAATAATCAAAAGCGTATGCTCTTGTAGAGGTTTTCTGAAACAGTCGTACAAGCACGACCGATATAACAATCAAGTACCAGCTTCCCAGTAACAATCAAGGCACGACCTTGAAAAGTAACAACAATTTGAGACTTAGGGTGAAAATTAACGTAAACATAAATTTTGATGTGCTAATCTAACGAAATCAATAAAATTTGGTGCAATATAGAAATAACCCCAAAGTTCAAGGGTGCAAAATGAATTTTCCTCTTGTTTTAAACATATATGAGTTTCAAATATTACGTTTCAATAAACTATTATAGTTTTGAATATCAAACATGTTTCTTGATATTTTTTGGTATTTGACGAATGCTACATATTTTTCGCAATCTTGTATAATTAGTGAATTGAGTTATTAGCATCAGTTTAAGATTAATTAAACTCAAAATATATAATCAATCAAATCATATATATTTTATTAAAAAATAATGGAATGTTATTTTTTTTTTTAAAAATAATGATCGCACATGAACTTGAGCCAAATGGCAAGTTGGGTTCGAAGTTTGCTCTAGTTAATATCGGGTAGGGCTAAACAAGATCGGACCGCAGATCGGATTTGTGGTCTTAGTGGTCCAAATACGGTCTGGTTCGGACCGGATTTGGAAAACTGGTTATATCTGGTCCGTACTTTTTGGGCCCTTTCTTTTCTTTAACTTCTTCTACGACCGGACCAGATTTATTAATATAAATAATAATAAAAAAATTCAATTTTTTTTTATACAAACTTAAAACTAGAGAAAAAATAGAGATGTGCGAGGTAGAAGAAGTTAAAGAAAAGAGAAGGGGAGAGAGAGCCAGAGATAGAGTTGAAGAATTCGATTTCTAAAAATTCTTTTCTTGTCATTTATCACCCAAAAACTAAAGTTACTAACAAATTAACAATTTCTAAATTTAAAGAGAGAAAACAACTACTAAAGTTTCTAACAAATTAAATTCAAATTCAAATGGAAACAAAATCTCACCTAAAAATTATCTCCCTATCATCAACAATTCTTAGGGGATATTGGTTTCTATGATAATATGATTCAAAAAAATTTGCATTTAAAGAGTTTGAATGGAAACAAAATCAATTTTGGATTGACTATCTCTCATATTAAAGGATAATTTTAAAACCTATATTAATTAATATTGATGGTTTCTTTGAATATATAGTCAATTAATTAATTAATAAATATTTTATTTTATAATTGATCACAATTTATTTGAAAATTTATTGATGGACTTTTTATTTGCAATTGATGTATTTGAAAATTCATTAATGAAAATTTTATTTCGATCTAAGGTTTTAATTTCATAATTGATTATAATATGAGATCTAGGGTGTTAGAAATATGTTAGAGATCATGATATAAAAAAGACACAAATTTCAGTTTTTTATAAGTGATAAATGTTAACTATATTAGGGGTTATGACCATTAAATGTCAACTAATTTGCAAAGTACTTCAATTAAGTACTTGAATTAAGTAAGTAACACAATATTAGAGATTTTTATAAGTGATAAATGTTAACCCATTTGCAAAGTACTTAAATTAAGTAAGTCAGAAAATTCAAAATCATTAAGTAAGTCAGTAATGTTCAAGTCTTTAAATGAATTCATCTTTTTTTAAGATGTGAGCTAAAATGAAAAAAAAAACTTAAGGAAAAAAAATGAAACCTGTCTGGACCACTTTGGACCGGAACGGTCTTTCTATTTATGTACAACCGAAAATCCGATCCGACCGAAGTCTGGTCCAAAAATCAAACCGAATTTCCAATTATGCAATTTTAACATCAGGATCGATTGAGGGAGAGAGCACATAGAGCACGCATAGTATGGAAATTTTTTTTTTAAACGTTGCTTTTGTGAGTTGGGGTCAAATAGATTTTTTCGAGATAGTCGAGTCAAAATGTAGATGGACATTGACACATTGGCAAAGTAGATTATCTTCTATCCAAAATGAAATCTCTTTACCTAAATTCAAAGTAGCTTTTGTTTTGGTGCAAAATTGTTTATAATGTAAAGTAGTTTAAAGTGAATTTTGTTTTAATAAAATAATTTAATTTTTAATGTTTGGTTGTTACTTCAAAATATATTTTATATTTTTTCAAAATCACTTGTAGAAAACAAAAAAAGCGTATTGATTTTTTTTTCTTCATCCTATTTGCATCGTTAAGGCTGAACTCAAAGATCGCAACTGGGCTTTCAACGATGGTTAATCCAATGGAGAAAACCGGACGTAGACATTTTTCTGGTTTTGGGCAACTATTAAGGCATCCTTCTCGTATGGCCATGATTACAAGAACTCGTAACAGACTGTTGGTCCTGTGAGCTTTCACTTAGATTATCGTTAAAAGGGCCTTCACCAAATTACAACTTGAGTAGGCTGTTTAACATGGTGTAGGTGCTGATTTGACCAAAACCAACACTATACAAGATAAGCCGATTTTTAAATAATTGTCACCTACACCGTTAAGGGCAAAAATCGGTCTTTAGCGATATTGGTTTTAGCAGTGGCGGTTTTCGGTTAACCTAAATTTATATTGGGCTATATTTTTAGCATTTTATGCACTTGACCCAATATTTTTTTTTCTTTTTTTTCTTTTGGTCCATTAATCACATATCAATAAAATCTAAACTAATAAAATCCAAAATCAATAAAATTAAAGATAATCTTAAAAGATAATATGAAAATTTAAAGACCAAACTAATAAAATATAAGATCAATAAACTTAAAGAAGATCATAACAAGATAGAGAATCTAAAGTCTCAACCAATAAAATCCAAAATAATAAACTTAGAGAAGTAAGAGCATCTTAAAGATGAGTAACTCCTTCAAAATCTCTACTCTTCTATCTCCCTCATCAAGATGAGTAACTCTACACAATACATTTAAATACAAACAAGTTATAATTTATAAAAATATAAAATATAAAATAATTAGAGAATTGATCCCTATGATTTTGACGAAAATCAATTTAGTCCCTAAACAAATTCGAGCATAAACCATGTCCTTTATGTTTGCCTACTTTTATTTTGAGTCTTTCCATCTATCATTGTTAACTTTTTTAACGGTAAACTCGATTCAGCTTTGTCACGTCACCCAGTTTACCAGGTCTAACGCCCACGTCGAAATGCACCGTTTGCCATTTGCTGAAACCCAAACTAGACCTTCGTCCTTTTTCAGTAATTGCCACCCGTGTACCCAGGGGCGGGCCCAGGCCCGGGCGAACATGGGCGGCCGCCCGGGGTCCGCCCCTGAAAAAAAAAATTCATATATATATATATTTATTTATTTTTAAATAAGTTGGCCTGGGCCGCCCTGGTTGGCCCAGGCCAACAAAAGCCAAGGCTGGTAGTTTGAAATGCGGACTGGGCCTGATCCTCAGGCCCAGGCCGCATTTTATTTTGGTTCAAAACACAGGGGGAAACGACGTCGTTTCCCCCTTGTGTTTTGAACTAAAAAAGACCCCATTCCCCTGCAATTCTCGGTTCCCTTCTCCCCTCTCAGCCCTCGTTCTTCCCTCTCAGCCCTCAAGCTCTCTCTCTTCACTCTTCACTCTTCAGCCTTCAGGCTTCAGCTCACCGCTGGCGGCACTGGTAAAAATTCAATTTTCGATAGCATTCATTTTTAATTACATTCCAGAGACGCCGCTTTTTTGTATTCATTTAGATTTTTTTTCTTTTCTTTTGGCTGAGAACTGAGAAGCCCTTGTTGATCCGAAAATTTGATTCGCTGTGATTATTTAGCGTGAAATCTGTTTGGTTGGTAAGGAAACGAAGGAAAAGTGGGGAAAGGGCAGAGACGCCGCTTTTTTGTATTCATTTAGACTTTTTTTTCTTTTCTTTTGGCTGAGAACTGAGAAGCCCTTGTTGATCCGAAAATTTGATTCGCTGCGATTATTTAGCGTGAAATCTGTTTGGTTGGTAAGGAAACGAAGGAAAAGTGGCGAAAGATGAACTTTGAATTGTATGTTCGATAAATTTTGTTGCGGTGTCTTCTAAAACACTGAAATACTGTACTGCACCATAACTGAGCCTGCACTAATTTTTTTTTTTGCAACATTTTCTAGCCAAAAAGATGCAACGAGATTACTTTTTGGATACTTTTGCGGATGCTTTGATTTCTCATTACCATTTCTGACCTGATAATTTAATTTCGTAAAATTAGTATGAACTAAATGTTGCAGCTCTTAAGTACTGTAATGCATTTGGTCATTTTCTTTTCCTTCAATTTCTCTGCAACCAAACGGTACACTATCATTTTCAGAGAAAGGTTCAATAACCAGCCGAACTATTATTAATAGATGATCAACTAAAAGTAGCATTACAAACTGGGAATTTGAAATGAAAATTTTAGGAAAAAAATGTAAAGCAGTTGCCATTATATTTTTTTCTCCGATAGTAATTCATAGGTAGATTAAACTCCTGGGTCTAGGAAAATGGGAACTCCCATTATATTTTTTTCTCCGATAGTAATTCATAGACTTAATGTAATAGATACAAGATATCAGAAATTGTTAACTTATTGTTCTCTATGTGGATTTGTGTAGTGAAGATCAAAATCCATTGCTGGAAGCACATTTGAACTTTGCCAATATACTTGCTTATTTGCTGGAAGGACATTTGCGGTAGGTAATTTTCTTTTTTATAAAACTTTTTTTCATTTCTTGCTTAACTCTAGTTTGGATTGTGAAGGAAACCAGAGGAAGAGATTCTATTTGTGTAGTAGTTTTTAGGTTGGATTGTGATGCTGTTGAGCCTAGGACAACCTTAGTTGAGCCCAATATTGTTTGCTATTATTCTTAATTGTTCAAATGTTGAAACTATTGAGAACGAAGCCATTTTGCAACGTTTTCAGAAGCTGCACAACCGTAGAATCCAATTACCCCCTCTCAGTCGTAGTACATAGTACGTTATGTGTAATTCAATATTTTTAATATTTTTAGTCTTTAATGTTTTGATATTGTAACTCTAAGACAATTTTTTACATTACGTATGAAAATTTTTTTTTAGTCATTTTGCTTTAAAAGTTCGTCCGGGTTGGTTTTCATTCCTGATTCCGCCACTGCGTGTACCCATGTAATATTCCTCTCCTTCCACTCGCAGTTTATCTTTTCCGCAAGCTGATTATTATGCCTTTTCAACCGAGCCCACGGGTTCATTTCTTGATTTCAATGCCGTCAAATGGAGAATTCGTCCAAGCAGGTGTCATATATTTGTGGAAGATATTTGATTTCTGGAGCCAATGTGATGCTGCCGGAGTTGGTCGTAGACGTGGGTTTTTCTTTTGTTTCTGAAGAAGTTCAATGTGATTTCTTGGGTTGGTTGAAGGATTTTGAAATTGATAATGATGGGTGATACCAGGATCACGAGATCTCAAGGTTATATAGTCAGACATAGCAATGGTGGTACAGTACAATGTAAAGAAATATTGAAAGACCCGCCGCCCATGGAATGTCATGTTCATATTCCACTCCCTCGGCCTCCCCGCCAACTTCAGCGACTCCCTGGCTAGGGTCCGCATGAACTACGCCATCGGTGTGCTGCTTACTCTTTCTCAGCCTTCTGTGGAACCCCATATCGCTCATCATCTTCGTGGTGATGATGGCAGCGTGGCTTTTCCTGTACTTCTTGCGCAACGAGCCGCTGATGGTTTTCAATTGCACGTAGAACAAACAAAATGGATGAAAAAAATACCTTCTTCGATAACTTCAGTGTTGTCACGACAGAAGATAACTTCTAGAGCAGCGAAAACAGAGAGGTTGGGACAATGGGTAGCAACAAGGGCTCGAGAGATACGTTCTATTTACTATCATCAAATCATCCTCAATACTTGTCATACTTCGTTTTCATGCGAGATGTCATCTCCTTAAACAAAATATCAATGTTAGAAGAATACTTGTCCAAATGTCTATGTATCTTAACCAACTCCTCCATGTAGACATTAACTGTAGACACATTTGATCCCGATATTTTTATTGTTACTTCATAAAATAGCTTCAAGAACTTTACAAACTGGCGGATGTGCTCCCAATCATCGAGTGTGGGGGGCCTAATCCTCTCCTTCCATGTCTTTCTTCGTCCAAATACAATATAAAGTGTCTATCCTCCTCCAACATCAATTCAAATGACTCCTGATACTTCAAAGGCACATCCAACATCAAATAAGTTGAGTTCCAACGAGTGCTAACATCAAGAGTCAAAAATTGAGTAAATGTAATTTCTTTAATATGCACACATTCTTTAAACTTGTCTAACTTTTGAGATGATGACTTAACATACTTAATCATATTCTGAACCTTAGCAATTGACTTATCAATCTCTTTCAATCCCCCAGACACAATCAAATTCAAAATATGTGCACAACATCTCAAGTGCAGGAATTCATGGTCACAAACAATCCTCTCTACATCTAGAGTATCTTTTTACAATTGACTCCTCTTTAAATGGTCAATGAAAATGTCATTAGAGGAAGCATTGTCAGCTGTTATTGTAAGGATTTTTTGTATCCCCAATCTACAGTCTTCTATTTCCTTAGCAATACTAGCTCCTTATGATCTTGCACCCTCTTGAAAGACAAAATTCTCTTCTGTAAAGTCCAATTAACATCGACGAAGTGTCCAGTCACACACATATAATTGAAATTTTGAATCGATGTCCAATCGTCTGTGGTAAAAGACACTCTATACCCATTCGTTCGAATCAGATGCTTCAACTTATCATTCTCATTCAAATAAAGTTTCATGGAAAGCCTTATAATTGTTATCCTAGATGACATTTTAAATTTAGGCTCCAGATAATGAATTAAAATTCCTAAATCCATGTTTCTGAACCACAATAAAAGGCATCTTATCGACAATTATATCATCATAGCAATCAGATCTTTAATAGTCTTCTCACAAAACTTACGTGTCGCCCCCATCATCCCAGCTTCAGACCTCGTTGACTTCTCAGCATCGTGAGTCAATAACATCTGCCCAACATCTAACTAACCCCCTTCTTTCTCTTGAAATATAGAAAAATGTTGTGATGTTGTCATAACCACGATGTCTCATTCTTGTGATGAGCCATAAAATATTTTTTACAATAATTACATTTTACTTTAGGTGGATCAAAGTTATGTACCTTGGTGTAGTGCAACCATACATCAGAAGGGTTTGAGTTTTTTTTTTTGGGGGGTTCAAGCCGTGGTGGTCGTCCATTTACATCACTTCCAGCCATTGACCCCACTGTCTCATAATCCGGAGTGGACCCAACAGTCAGACACGATATTGAGGGAGACATAGCAGTAACACTACTACATGTGGTTGCAGGTGACTGTAATTGTGGTGAAATGTTCATCTGTAAATAAAAATGACCTAAAAATTAACAATCAAAGTACTGACAAACAACAAAACGTACAAACTTACAAATAGCAAAATGAGACAACAGTCGAGCACATGTGGAATCATCTTTGAGCTTTCTCCAAAGGGAACATATTGAATGCAAACAATTCACAAACAGCAAACGTGCATGATCTTTTTATTTTTTTTCTCAGTGGATAAAATTCTCTTTCACAATATCAAACTCATATAGAACCGATAGGTAGAGAGTGTTGAAAAAAATTAATAATATTTTGCAATTAAAAAAGAGATTGCTGAAGATTCGAAAATCTTGTTTTTACACTCCGAAACTTCTTATTGGTTTACAATTGCAGCCTCCCCACATTTTCCTTTGAAATTAGTACACGGCTGTGGGAGCAGATTCATGCTTTCCTCCGATTCTATACCTTACTTGATAGGAAGAAAAAGCGTATAAAATTCAAAAAACGCAAAGTTTTCCAATTTGGTCATTAATTATATTAAACTTCCCAAATTTTATTAAATTACAAACCCTAAAAACAACAAACAATGAGGAAAAAGTTCAGCAATAATATATGTCCTTATATTTTCAATCGAACAAATTAAAATTAACAAATCCATTATTTTTTAACAACATACATAAACGAATCTCAAGCCTTGAGAGAGATGTGGTAGAGGAGATGAGAGATTTGACGGGTGAAGGAGGGGAGAAAATGAAGAAGCTGTGGTCAACAGAAGAGGGAGAGGAGGGAGAGAGAGAGAGAGAGAAAGACACGGATTGGATGGGCAAAAAGCTTTCAGGAGGGCCGAATGAGACTGGGGAATGGGGGGTCTGTGAAACATGAAGAAAATAGAAATGGAGGACTGGGAATTTTTGACAAAAAGATTCGTTTTGTTAAAAAAACCTGATTTACCGGAACCTAGTGCTGGGTAACCTGGGCACAGAGAATACCACCAGATTTTTTACAAAATACTAAACCAGCACCGGTGTATTCGGGTACCGAAAACCTGGTACCGTTCCACCAAAAATTTCCAGTAGCATTGAACAACCCTACATAAGAATCATTATATTTCGTTTAGAACACAAGGACCGGAAAAAAGAGTCTATTATACAATTCCTAGAGCTCATTTTATGCAAATGAAGGAAAATATATATGATCAAATATAATTTTTGTCCATCAATTATTGATCACTTGACAATTTATACCCTTCACAAAATATCATGAGTCAAAAATATGTAAGGGCAAAATTGTCATTTTATTGACAATTTTTATTCAAATTAATAGTAAATAATGCAAAGTATAATAATTAAAAAACTAAAAACAAAGAAATTAATAATTCGAAAGGCAATATATTAAGACTTCAATAATCGGAGAAAAATTGTAGTCAACTCAAAATATAATTGCGTTCACCTATTTTGGATAAAGGGTTAATGACCAAAATAGTCCCTGGGTTTTATTCCCTTTATCAATTTGGTCCATGAGTTTCCAATTTGGTCACATAAGTCCTTAGGTTATCTTCATTTATCAATTTGGTCCCTGGGTTTCCAATTTGGTCACGTAAGTCCTTAGGTTATCTTCATCTGTCGATTTGATCATTCCATCCAATTTCGTCTCCTCCGTGCACAGTCAGCTAACGGTGGGCCACGTCACCACCAATAACATCCCGACACGTGTATGCTTTTTTTATTATTTAAAAAAAAGCTCACATCCACCTGACATATTCGTAAAAAAGAAAAACAAATCGAACGGGGGAGACCCCCTATTCGATCGACGAAGGGAGCCCAGATCCATGTTTTACCAAAAATCAGTCATGCTGGTCGTCTATTTTTCACGGAGCGAAGAGATATCCAATTTGAAGCCGTTGGTGATCTTTGAGATTTGAATCGTGTCGTGAATTTTCTATTTGTTGCTCTCTGTTTGCATATTGATTTGGGGGTAGTGGCTCATTTTGATGAGACGTCAAAGTAGAAATAGGACGGAAGGAACAAATCGATAAATGAGGATAACCTAAGGACTTATGTGACCAAATTGGAAAGCTAGGGACCAAATCGATAAAGGGCACAAAACCCAGGGATGGTCATTAACCCTTGGATAAAAACAAAAGACCTTAAAAGCTAACATATGCTGATATGCGTAATTTGAAATTTTAAAGGGGGTAGTTGTGAAAGTGGTACCACTGTTTTTTTTTTTTGCTGAAGTGGTACCACTGCTTGAAACGTACGGGACGAGACATGAACTATCTGGTAGGTAGGAGTCTAGCGACGTTGTACGAATTGATGAATTACATTCTCAGCCCTTGGATCAACCGACGCTTAACCCGCGGTCACCAACACCAGTCTACAGTAGTTGAGCAAACTCCACCGGTTCTCTATCCAACGCTTTAAAGTCCAGACACCGAAATGCCCACGACATCTCCGACATAGTAGACACACGGAGTAGGCTCTGTGGTAAATTCACGCACCTACAAGAGACGAGGCAGTTTCCTTTGCAGTTCACCTCTTTATCCTTTATCCTTTATCTGCTTTTTATTTTTTATCTTTATCTTTACTCTTTATTTTAAAAAGTGATTACCACCCTGCAACTCGTTACTCTTCCGCTTTCACCTCTATACCCCTGGGGATTCCGAATTACATTTTTGGGCTCGCTTTTTTCCCTACGCAATTCGGACAGACTATAGATCGAAGGAGTTATTTTGTCATTTCGGCATTTCGAAGAGATAGGTAGAAAGAGGTAGGGATGGAGATTTTTGGTAGTCTTACATTCATACCCTGACTTCACCATAAACCCTGCGATGAAAAGCGGGGTGTTATCGTCTTTGAGCTTATGTACATGAAGGCCATTCTAGTCTTTTCTGGATTATAAAGAGAGAGACGTAGAGAGAGACAGAAAGAGAGAGTCGAAGAGAGAGAGAGTGCAGGAGGTGTGAGAGATAGAGAGAGAAGAGAACCGTTTGAGTCCGTTTTTTCAGTTAATATATGAAGGTGAAACCATGGTGTCCGACCAAGAAATAGCACAAGGCGTGGAGTCTGTGCTCCGTCAAGCCGACCCTAACACCGTCACCACGTTGAGCGGCGTCATTCAGCAGCTGGAGGCTAAGCTAGGGCAAAACCTATCAAACAAGGCCGGCTTCATCCGGGACCACATCAACGTACTCATCCAGTCTCATTCGCAGCAACAGCCACAACCGCCACTACCACAACCCCAACAGCTCCACCACCACCTCCCCACCCCTAAAGACCATTTTGCCTTCCGAAACCACCCTCAATTCCCTTCCACCCACCACCAACAATTCCATCCCCATTTTGCCCTCCAGCACCACACTCACCACCGCCCCGACGAGCTTATCTTCCGGCAGCCGCAACCGCCGCCTCTGCAGCCACAGCCACGGCCTGCACATGTCCAGCCACAGCCGCCGTTAACCAAGCCCGAGGCTTTCGCTCCAAGTGCCACTGCCGCCCCTGAAAACCCGAAGCAAAGGTTCTATTTTTTGCTTTCGTGTTAGGGTTTTGCGGTTTTTTTTTATCGAATTTCTAGGCCATGGTTATTCCGGTTCCAAAATTAGGTTTTCTGGGCTAGGTTGCTATGGTATATCTTTTTGATAATTATGCCTGGTTATGGTAAATCTAGATTCTTTTTTCTAAGAATGGTAAATCTTCATTTGGGAGTCGCATATTTAAGTCTCTTTTATGCTAGTAATACTCCTTTCAAAATTTTGAATTTGCTGCCTTTGCTTTCTCTTAGTGTAATATCTGTGCATAAAAGAGAATTGTATCCGTCCTTGTCGTACTTTTCTAGCTCTGCATTCAGCTTTGAGCCATTGGTGGAGGAATTAATATCAAGCTTTTGGCTTAAGAAAAAATAAGTAATTTACGTTCCATCAACTGACATATTTAATTCCAAGTGTCATTTTAAAGTTTCTACCACTTCGATAAGCACCGTTCTGGGTGGAGTCTTTGTTCGGACGATAGTTACAGTACGGTGTGGAACAAACTTGGGAACGAATGTAACGCAATTGGTACTTATTTATCTCATATGGTGGGATTTTTTTTTTCCACCAATGAAATGCTAGTCAAACTGCGATCTTACGTCCCTGAATATAAAAACAACAATGATTCAGGTTAAAGTGTCGATATATCATAAGAATAAATATCTAATCCATTAGACTAGTGACTAAAATTTTGCCACCTGATCAGGTGCTTTTAATGAGTTCATGGCTTGCTACTACTTTGCTCTAGAAAGCTATTATTATGCAAAATTTCAACTTTCTTGTGATTACATTTATGCTATCTTTTTTTTTTTACTTCTTGATCTAGTTTTTATCATGGATATGTAAATATTAGTTGGCAACTCCCCCTTGCTCTCTTGTATCTACAAATAAACGTCTGCAATAACTTTTATTTCATTTTCCCATGGATGACCTGATGTGTTGGTTTGTATTATATATTCTTTGAGCGCTTAAAAAGTAAATGCTGTTTTGTTTTTTGTTTCAGTGGTACAGTGGGAGTCAAAAGAAGAGGAGGCCCCGGGGGTTTGAACAAAGTTTGCGGTGTCTCACCTGAACTTCAGGCAATCGTTGGTGAGCCAGCATTGCCAAGGACTGAGGTTATTATCTTCAGATCTACACAGTTCTCCTTATATTGGGCACTTTTGGTTTGTACCTTACCGAGGCGTTCAGGTTTATGAAGCAATCCTGATATACAGGGGCGGATTTAGGGGGGCCCCCAAAAAATTTTAAATGTTTTTCCTTTAAAACATTTTAAGGCCAAAAATATTATCTTAACCCAATTTTAAGCCTTCAAATATCATTCCCCCTCCCCCCCCCCAATATTTTGGAAAAATCTCTTTTACAAGGCCAAAAATACTATCCTTTTTTACCCATTTAAATATCATTTATCCCTCAAAATGAATGGGATTAAATGCTTTAAAAATCATACCCTTTAAAATGACAATAAATAATAAATGAATTAAAATATCTTTTAAAATAACAACAAATGCTAATGGAATTAAAATTTCACCAAGAGATGCAATTTATTTTTTGACCTAAATAGCGGTTTTTGTTTTTATTTTGTTATTTATTTCTCTAAATTTCACCTTTTTTAAAAAAAAAAACCTATATATTTTGCCTCACCTTTGAAAAAGTTAACATAAAGATATCATTTAACCCACCAAGTTTCTTAAGTGGCTTTATATATGACAACTTTAACTTAGTTTTTTTTTCTTTCTTTCTTTTATTTTGATTTTGTTTTGGTTTATGTAAGTTATTCTTTCTTTTTAACTTCAAATCTTTTTCTATCTAAATTTTTTTTCCTCCTTTAGTCGCTAATTTCAATCCAAATTAAACATTTATAAAATATTTTGTATAATTGTTGGGTGATGAACTTGCAGAATGATTTGATGATATATTTTTTAAAAAAATATTGGAGTTTGTGTGAAAATGTATTGAATGTAGTATTGAATTTTTTGAAATTTTGGATGTTTAGTTGTAATTTTTTTTAATATTCCTAAAAAAAGTAAATATTTCCCCGCTATGACTCTGCCCCTCTAATACTTCGAATCCTGGATCCGTCATTGCTGATATAGATACTTAAGAAACTCTGGTTTGATTGATTCAGATTGTGAAGCAGCTGTGGGCATACATAAGGAAAAACAACCTCCAAGATCCAAATAACAAGAGAAAGATTATCTGTGATGATGCCTTGCGGGTGGTATTTGAGACGGACTGTACTGACATGTTCAAGATGAATAAGCTGCTAGCCAAACATATTATCGCACTTGAGCCTACAAGTATGTTATGTGGCAGAAAACACAAACTACTTTGTCTTGTGATGGTATTAATTTAGTCATTTTTGCCCCTCTTTCAAATGCCTGCAGAGGAGTCAGGTCAAGCTAAACGCTTGAAGGTTGATGCTGAGTCTACCGCCGGAAGTACCGAACCTGGTTCATCTCCTGTTATTATTTCTGAAGCACTTGCCAAGTTTTTTGGCACTGAAGGAAGGGAGATGCTCCAATCTGAGGCAATAAGACGTGTTTGGGAGTATATTAAGGTCAACCATCTGGAGGTAGGTAGCCTAGTGCATAAGTTTGCACCCTCTTCCTCCCTTCCCCCTCCTGCCCCTTAAGTAGTCTCTCTATCTAGGCTCACCATTCTAGCATACATATAAGAAGAGCTTTCTGATAGATTGATTTTGTTTCTCGATTTTGATAAATATTATGATTTCATTATTGATTCTGCGTATAGTTTTTCCTGCATAATTTTAAATTAATTGTATTCCTTATAATTAGCATCCTGTCACAACCCATCTGGGCTTCTCCATTGTTAAAAGTTATCTTGCTTTTCTTTGTTTTATTCTTTCTGAAGTTCTCTAATTGGTCAATTACGTACATGTCTCTTTACTTTTGTGGTTGAAGGATCCTTTAAACTCAATGGTGATATTATGTGATGCAAATCTTCGTGAGCTCCTTGGATGCGAAAGCATTTCTGCAATGGGGATACCAGAGCTGTTAGCACGTCATCATTTATTCAAACAGTCATGATATCTCGTCATTTTGACTGGTATAAACTCCATGTGAAGTTAATGTTGTCCCTACTGACTTTTCCATCCAATTGATCTGCCTAAAGAAATTCTGCATTCTCACTCCATTTGCTTTTATATGTGAATGTTTCAGTTTCAGCATGTCTGACACTAGTCATTTTAACTTTCCACTTCATGTTGGATATCTTTGATAGTTTTTCTGTTTATCTTTAGTGGGTAGTCTTTTGATGTGGTTCCGTCCAGTCAAGCTCTCTGTGGTCTGCAAGTTTAAGATGAAAAATTAAAGCTGTCTGTGTTATAGTTCTGGCATTACGAGCTTATTATCATGTCATTATTCTTAATAACCTCAAGTATCACGATTTTCAATACTTATTTTGTGTTTAGAAAGAATTATGCGCTTCTATGGTTCTCTGTCAACCGATATAGATGTGGCCATGGCTAACCAATAAATACTTTGCTTACTGTCTGTTTGTGCTAAAAGAACTGATGGATATTGTTTTTTTTTTACAGGTGCGTGTGACCTTTGGCATCTGGCCGCCTTCTGATTGTAGAACAGATAGGGAAGACTTTGTTTTGTTTATTGGGTGCATTGACATGGTTAGATGACATGTTTTATGTTACTCTGCAATTCATGAGAATGAATATGTAACATGGGCAAATAGCAGGTAGTATCTTGTAGTTATGCTGTTGCCCTGGATTTACTTTTTCTATCTTAACTTCAGTGTGTTTCCATTGGGTGCTAACCTCTGAACTGACTGAAGGGGACCTGTTAGAATGGTGAATTCTCTGTACATTCTTAAGGAGCACTGTGTATCTTGTTAAATGGCAGGAATTGTTTGTTGTAGTTAAACTATTAACTGGTGTTATCTTTTTAAGACATCGCTTTTGACTGCAGTTGCTTCTTATTTGAAATAGTCAACTAGCTAGATCTATATCGATGATTACAGGCAAATGGTCCATTGTTTCAGGAGCTCATGTGAGATAATGTTACTTGCCCTGAGGTTTTACAGTAGTTATGATGTCAGTATTGAACTATTACCGCAAAAGATTATGTATCTATTTGGATAAAATAGTACGAAAATCGTCCTTAATTTGCCTTAAGACGAATGCAAAGTGAATCTCGATGATACTAATATTGAATCAGATTCAGCCCAAATCAATTTAGACATGACAGGATATGATCATGCTTACGTCACAGCCCAACAACAACGACTAGGCTCATATCGTATCAAGTCTAGGAGAAGGAATCACGACACGTGTCATGGGCAGTTATAAAAAAATTATAATGTGCGATAACTCCACGATACCGTTCCCGTGATCAAAGCAAGTACTCGTTAAGAAGACGTGTGAGGAGTATATCGAGGGACACAACGTTACAGGGATTATATTTTCGCCAAAAGGGAAAATGAGAACGTGGAAGAAACGTTATAAAATGAGAAGATAATTGGAAAGTTAGGTGATTCTAGAATAATAAAATAGTGAACATTCATATAAGGCAAAACACTGACAAAAGCATCGGAGGTGCCTTACCCCAGTATTCGGGGTCATGTTTTTTATTTTTACAGAAGGAGTTACGCGAAGATCGAGACGCATTCACTCCGATGTGATGACCATAAACAACTAATTCATCAGTTGGTGTCGTCTGTGGGAACTTCTAGTTATTGTGATAAAAGGTTTATGGTGACCATCAAGAGTAAATATCAATCGTAGATGGACCTGCTGGACACCCAAGATGCGTAACAGAGAAATTCGCATTCCGTAAATATCAATGCCACGAAGACACGACGAAGATGATCGTACACCACACCACAACAGAGACTTTCACTCTTCACCGAGACGGGGTGAAGATGTTGGAGAAGTCAACGCTAGGCACAACAAAGATTCCTTCTCCCCACCAAGACAGAATGAAGACACTGGAGGAGTCAACGCTTGACTAGAAGAAGTTCTAGCCAAGTTAGAAAGAATGAGACAGAAAGTGGACAAGCCGTCACAATCCTCTCTCGAAAATCATGATGTACCAGGTGGAATCCTCATTCATACAAAGAATCTTGGAAGTACGACTATCATCCAAGTTCCATATGCCTGTCATTGACAAATACACAGGAGCCACTGACTCACTCAATCACTTAGAAGGTTATCGATCGTAGATGGACCTGCTGGACACCAAAGATGCTATCAAATGCAAGGCATTCCCTACGACGCTAGCAGGATCAGCTCATATCCGGTTTAGTAAGCTGAGGTCGAATTCCATTTCGAGCTTCAAAGAGCTCAGCAGAGCATTTTTCAGCCACTTCATAGCGAGCAAAAAGCATAAAAAGTCAGCAATCCATGTCCTCACTACCCGGCAAAAGGAGGAAAAGAGTCTACGAGATTATGTGGCACACTTCAACAAAGAGAAACTTAACATAGAAGATCCGAAAGACAAGGTGGTCCTTACTTCCATAGTAGCTGGACTAACAGACGAAAGATTTTCGTTTTCCTTGGGAAAGAAAACCTCAGAAAACCTTCAGAGAATTAATGGAAAAACACAAAAATATATGAATGCAGAAGATATGGTGACAGCTTGCAGGTAGCAAACCATCGATCAAGGAGGAGCAGCAGCCAAAAGAAGAAAATAAGTAGTTTTAGCTAAATCTCTTACAACGGAAAGAGACCGAAGAATGGAACCTTGATCTGAACCACGAGTAGAACGACCAAGGATGCAGTTCACACCCCTCAACGCGCGTCCAAGAAAAATCCTTATGGAAATCCGAAATGATCCCAAGATACAATGGCCTCTAAAAATGCAATTATACCCAAACAAGCGGGATGAGCAGAAATTGTGACGTGTCCACAATGATCACAGCCACGATACAAGTAAGTGTATACAACTAAAGAGACAGATTGAAACTCTCATTCAACAAGGACATCTCCAACACTTGACCACTACCAGAGTGGGAGAACCATTCAAAAGGGAAGCACAAGCACCCAACAATCCACGTTTCAGACCCTACCAACGAAATGAAAAAGAACCCCAGGAAGATCGTAGAGGAAACAAGGCCCTGAGACATGAAGCAAGACCAGTGGAAAGACGTTTCCCTCTAAGAGCAGTGGGTGAAATCAAGGTCATCTCCTGAGGCCTCGCAGCAGGAGGATGTTCAAAATCCTCAAGAAAGACCTATGTGAAACAATTGCTTGTTGCAAAAATAAGTGGCAGACCTCGACATCCGATATTAGGAGAAGAAAAACTCATCATGTTCACAATCAAAGATACTGTGGGAGTCGAGTATCCACATGATGATGCCCTGGTTATCTGCAATGATAGAGAATTACAATATCCAACGAAGTCATCAAAACTGGGAGTTCAGCCGACAACCTATATGCTACTGCATACGACCAAATGAACCTTGGGCGAAAAGCGATCAAACATGAAAGCAACAAACTCACTGGATTCACCGGCCACCAAGTGCATACTCTCGGGATAACAGAATTACCTTTCACCGTGGGAGAGTCTCCATGTGAAGCATCACTCTCTATTACGTTTCTATTCCTCGAGGACGAATCTTCCTATAATTTCATTATAGGATGAGTCACGCTGAATAGATTGCATGCCGTAATGTCAACCTATCATCTGAAAATGAAATTTCCAACTGAAGTAGGAATAGGGGAAGCAAAGGGAGACCAAAATGTGGCAAGGAGTTGTTATCTGTCAGACACTCGGGAGGAGCTTCAAGCACAAGAGGTGGAGCCCTTAGAAGAAATACCGTTGTGGGCATATTTAAAGGATAACAAGGTCAAAGTTGGCACCAACCTGTCTGAAGAATCCAAATCAATCCTCATAGAGTTCCTGCGAGCAAATAGCAAAGTCTTCGCTTAGTCACAAGAAGACATGTCAGGAATAGATCCGAAAGTTATCACTCACAGGTTGAAAATAAGACCCGAGGTCAAGTCGATCATACAACGTAAGAGGAGTTTCGCCCCAAAGCGCAGTCAAGCAATCAAATAAGAGGTTGGGAAGGTGATCAAATCCCAATTCATCAGGGAGGTTAATTATCTCAGCTGGCTGACAAATGTAGTCATGGTAAATAAGACGAATGAAAAATGGCGAATGTGCATGGATTACATCGATCTGAACAAAGCTTGCCCAAAAGATTGTTATCCACTCCAGAGAATTGATTATTTAGTGGATTAAACGGTGGGACATCAAATCTTGAGCTTCATGGACGTCTTCTCAGGATACAACCAGATTAAAATACATACATCGGACCCAGAGTACACCGCATTTACAACAGATCGTGAGACCTACTGTTACTGGGTAATGCCTTCTGGTCTGAAAAATGTAAGAGCTACTCATCAAAGGCTGGTCAACCTGATGTTCCAGAATCAAATAGGGCGCAATATGGAAGTCTACATTGATGATCTGCTGGTCAAAACACAAGAATCACCTCACCACTTCATTGATCTTGCTGAAGCCTTTGACGTACTTCGAGCTTACAAATGCGCTTGAACCCAGCAAAATGTTCCTTTGGAGTATCCTCGAGAAAATTTCTAGGATTCCTCATATCCCAACGAGGAATTGAAGTCAATTAAAAAAAATCAAGGTCATTCTAGATGTGGAGCAACCGAAGAATGTCAAAGAACTGCAACGACTTACAGGATGGATAACCGCTTTGAACAGGTTCGTCGCTCGTGCCACGAACAAATGCCTACCATTCTTCAAAACATTTCGGAAATCCTTCGAATGGACAGAAGAATGTCAAACAACATTTTACGAGTTAAAGAGCTACCTCATGAATCCCTCACTCTTGAGCTCCCCTGTGCCAGAAGAACCTCTTTATCTCTACCTTGTCATCTCCAATGTAGCAAGGTTCCCTGTCTCTTCAAGAGTAAGACGACCTCAGGGAACCTCGGTTCCCAGTCGCATCCACAGCAAAAGACTTAGGAGAACTTAGGTTCCTAGTCTCTTCAAGAGTAAGACGAACCTCGAAAAACCCTGGTTCCCAATCGCATCCACAACAAAAAACTTAGGAGAACTAAGGTCCTCAATCTCTTCAAGAGTAAGACGATCTCGGAGAACCCCGGTTCCCACTCGCATCCACAACAAAAGACTTAGGAGGACTAAGGTTCCCAGTTTCTTAAAGAGTAAGACGATTTCGGAGAACTGCGGTTCTCAATCGCATCCACAACAAAAGACTTTGGAGAACTAAGGTTCCCAGTCTCTTCAAAAGTAAGACGACCTCGGAGAACCACGGTTCCCAGTCGCATCCACAACAAAAGACTCAGGAGAACTAATGTTCCTAGTCCTTTAAAGAGTAAGATGATCTTGGAGAACCCAGTTCCCAATCGCATCCACAACAAAAGACTTAGGAGAACTAAGGTTCCCAGCCCCTTAAAGAGTGAGACGACGTCAGAGAACCCAAGTTCTCAGTCGCATCAACAACAAAAGACTTAGAAGAACTAAGGTTCCCAATCCCTTTAAGAGTAAGACGACCTCGGAGAACCCCGGTTCCACATCTTATCACATGCGATAATTTCAAGATCCCAAAGTTCCCGTGATCAAAGCAAGTATCTGTTGAGGAGATGTGTGAGGAGCATATCGCGGGACACAACGTTACAGGGATTAGATTCCAGCCAAAAGGGAAAATGAGAACATGGAAGAAACGCTATAAAAGGAGAAGATGATAATTGGAAAGGTAGGTGATTCTTGAACAATAAAATAGTGAACATTCGTATAAGGCAAAGCACTGACAAAAGCATCGGAGGTGCCTTACTCCGGTGTCCGGGGTCCGGTTCAATTTTTGTTATTTTTACAGAAGGAGTTATATGAAGATCGAAACACATCTATTCCGACGTGCTAACCATAAACCAACTGATTCCTCAAATCTAAAGAATCAACAGGCAGGCACCAATAAAGAACAAGGCAACTACTAAAACATATACTATTGTCTTGGCTTTGTTCTTAGATATTGTGTACATGTCCATCTTGTCCATTGCCGTCATCATAAATGCAATTAATTTCTGCAAAGAGGAAAACAAGGGGAGATAAAGGAAAGAGAGGCAACCAATCTAGAGCATAATTAACATAATGCACAATAATTATGAATTTAACTACAAAAACAGAGGAGAACAAGAGGAGGGAAAGGGCCACAGACCAGTCTTAAAGGTTCCATATATAGCAGCGGCTCCATGAACATCTCCATATTCCTGGATGGTTGAAACGTAACATCAGTCGCATAAAGACCAAAAGTGACAGCAGGCAATTCATAACAACAATATCTTGGAGAAACAAAACACAAATCGTTCCTATTTTACTACAGTTCTCTCTGAGTTCTCTTATTTTTGCTGTACGTTTGGAGCTATTTCCTTGCGCATAAGATCTAACATTCTAACAGACCTATTGTGTTCTCTGATCTGCATCCAGGACAAGTTTTTGTTCATAAACTATTGTCATTGTAAACCAAGATTCTGCTTCATATCCTGTCATCTAAACAAGAAAAACGAAAAGTACAAAAAAGAAGAAGAATAAGAATAAAACTGAATCAAAATATGTATGATAGTACACCTTAGATAGAGCTTCCCCTGGTAGACTTGCATTATATGGAAGCTGAAACCCTTTCCCAGAGACACAGGTATTTTGTTCCATTCTGCAGATAGATCACAACAGAAGAGATCGAATATTAGAACCTCGTAGAACTCTACCCATCTCAAGGCGATGTCAAGACTAAAACTACACGGCATACCTAGCCTCCATGAAACACCAACCCTCAGTCCATCATGCAATGTCGGTTTCACAACCAATTCAACATTATTTCCCAAGAATGTAATCAGAGCAGATAAAAAATTCAACACTTGCTGCAAGAAAGAAATGTCGAGCATTTGCTTTGATCATGTGTTCCAAAAGTGATGCTTCAGACCGGAATTTCAGTAAGCATGCACACAGAAGGAGTGTGATAAACGAGAACAAAAAAAAAAAAGCCTATCTAATGTGTACCATTTTTCCTTGGAAGGTTTGGAAAAACGAGAACAAATTGCAGACGCATCGGCATTCATCACCAATTATATCAGATAATTCATTTATGTTTTTGTCCTTGATTGCGTCATAAAGCTTGAGGACTGTCTCCAGAGCCCGGTGATCTTCTTCTCCTGATCCTGAGCGTTTTGCATCAACTGGCACTAGCGCTAAGCTTGTTCGCCTGGTAGAGAAGCTGCTATACACCAAAGGTTGGTCTGAAGTCGGAGACCGAATATCACCAAGAACATAACCGTTCTTCGGTGGTTTTCTTCGAGCAGGGGTTAGTGAATCGCTTCCTTGAGAGATGGATGGAAGGGAATACGAAATCAGTCGACTGCTGTATCTCGGGGTGGGAGAAAAGACCAAGGCCATGCCTACGTCGAGAGAGAATGAAGATGAGTTGGGACCTCATTCATAATCTCAAGGTAAACGAATATGTCTTATAGAAGATACCTAAATATGGAAAAGTTTGGAACATCTATGACGCAAAAGAATCAAACAAACTGGGGCATGCATCGGCAGCAAGTTAAGGATCTTTTTTCTTAAATCTTGCAGAAACCAATTGCATGTGGGCTGAACTGAGCTCAGCGAAAACTTTTGCAGTGCCGCAATATTAACCCTCTTGATACGGGTGCGCTAATTGCGACACAAAAGAATCACATGTCGTTACAAAAGAGATTTAAGACGATTGTCAGACTTCCACCTCGATAAGACTCGACTTTAGCAGGTGTCTTTCTCCGAGTGTTTTTGTCATAGCGTTAATGAAACTTGCAAAAGCGGAACTTCGTCGCCATAGAACTCAATAAATCTGAGCATAGTATAAAGACAATAACACCCCTAATCGGCTCAATGACACAGAAATCGATCGAAGCAATTAAGCAGAGAGAGAGAGAGCGAAGAATTAAAAAACTCGGCCTCCCTCTCCATAGTCTTCGAGGTCCAGGAATGGCGGAAGATCTGGTGCTAGACACGGCGATCAGAGACTGGGTGCTGATCCCTCTCTCGGTGGTGATGGTCCTCATTGGAGTACTCCGCAACTTTGTTGCCAAGCTCATGCGCTCTAACCAAGTCCCCGACGCCAAAATAGTCAAAGAAGGGCAAGTCTGAAACCTTAATTCTATATGTGCGCATAGGTCACTTATTCTACGCGATTTTGAGTTTCTTTGATGGTGGTGAACTTTTCCAGGCAATTGATTGTTAGGGCTCGGAATTTACGTGCCGGTGCTAACTTTATTCCTCTCAAGTCGTTTCGCGCTCGCAGATTCTACTTCAGCAATGAGGTATTTTGGACAAAAATATCTACTTTGGTCTTTATTTGTTATCGTTGCTGTAATTGGTTAATTGTGCATACGTTTATTCTAAGAAATAGGTTAGAAATCATTTGAATTAGTGCTGGGTTATTCGAGCTCAACTTATGATTCGGCCGGTGATATATTTCATAAAAGGGTGCGGGGTGCTTATTAAACTTCTAGAGCTTTGAGAATACACTTTTAACTTTCGAGTAAGACTTGCAAAGATTTTGATGCTGATTGAAGTCAAATTTAAGTTTGAGGGGTTTAGAGGTTTTAACGAAGGTTATTCTCATACTGCAAACAGGAAGCAATATGTAAGTTTTGGTGTTTTTTCCCGGTAGTGAGGTGGTCTAGTTTAGAAGCCGGACCGACCTGGGTTTTCAGTATTGTAGTCATAAGGGATAGTATATTCTTTTGCTTTTCGTTTAGTTTCTTAAAATAATGCATTTACTATGACATACTTGTCATCCGCATTTGATTGTATCTTAGACGCTGTACTGAAGTCATAAATAAATATCGAAACATGGCAGGAAAATGGGCTATTGTATGTTCCGAAGGGCCAGGCTCCAAATCCTCAGGCACAAATGTTCTCTGATCCCAATATGGCTATGGATATGATGAAGAAAAACCTTTCCATGATTGTTCCCCAGGTATTGCTAGTTGCATATTTTTTCAGGTCACATTGAAGTTGTTTATTATGTTACTTTTACTTGGTGGTGTGAATGCTTGAATTTGACGATCAATTCTGTTGATATTTTCTTGCTGGCCAGACTCTCACTTTTGCATGGGTCAACTTTTTCTTCTCGGGGTTTGTAGCAGGTTTGTTTCTATACCACTATTTTAATTCCTTGATTCCCCAGTTGAGGTTTCAATCTGGAAAAGATATATGGGAATGTCAGTCACTTCATGTCTATCACGTCAAGTTTTCTGTATTGCGATCTGGCAAAGATATGTTTGTCTTCCTTCTCCTCTTCTGATATTTTAGTGTCTCAGAGTCCTGTCAGACTCGAATGCCATGAAAATTGATCCTTGGCTTTTCGTAAATGTCCCTACATTGACGTTATAATTCCAGGGTTAACTAATTGGCTCTCTTTTCTGCAGCTAAAATACCATTCCCATTGACTCAGAGGTTCAGGTCAATGTTACAGAATGGAATTGACTTGAGTACCGTGGATGTTAGCTATGTTAGCAGTCGCTCGTGGTATGGGTTGAAGTTGATGATCTCCCGTTATTTATATAATTTTATGAATTTATCTTTTACCTCTTATATTGTTGACTGGTTTCCCTCTAATCATTCACAAATAAATGTTTTCAGGTATTTCCTCAATCTGTTTGGATTGAGAGGTTTATTTAGTCTCATACTGGGAGAAGACAATGGTCAGTATTACTCTAGATAGTATCAAAATGTAATTCACAAGAATGCATGTTGGTTGTTTTTAATGGTTCTGGAGAGTTCAGAGAAGGGGGGGAGAAAGAAAGAAAAAGATTCTGAAGCCCTGTGCTTTCCCTCCGAGAGTCTCTTATGCTGAAATTTCTGTTGTTACGCCTGGAATTTATGATCCAATGTTGTCTCGTGCAGCCACTGATGACACCCAGCGAATGATGCAAATGAGTGGGTTTGGATTTGATCCAACAAAGGTACAGTTTTAAGTTGATTAATGTTGGGCTTATCAGGCTTAAGAAGTTTTTATGCTTCAGGTTGTCATGTCTTATCTCTAATTCTCCCTATTTCTCTTTGACCATATGAGGAAAAGCCCTACAGTGCTGATGATATTTGTTAATAGAAATTTGGAGATAAAAACCTCATTTAATCTACAGATTGTGGTGATCAAACTCTCTGTTATGAAATGTTTCCTATGAAATCAACCTTAGAAAGTTTACCTTGTACACCTATATTCATCTTTTGTAAGCAGCTAAAATATACTGTTATTAATGCGCAGTATTATGTTCTGTATAGGACTTTTGGTCTATTGATCCTTGAATTGACACCCTACTTTGTTGGTTCTTGTTCGACGCTCAGCTATTTGTGTTCACGTAGTTTCCCAAACAATCTCTTCTGACACAACCCTCCTGCACAGTAACCCTTACCTCTCTCTCCCTCTCGCTTTCTCTTCATCATCTATATGTGGAGATAGATCCACTTGCATTGTCACGTGAAGCTTAGGTGAATCATTACCACACTTTTGTGTAGCAGTAGTAGGTCTTTCCAGTGAACTTATCGAAAAAAAGAAGAAGATTATGCATGTATGAACCTCTGCAATAGTTGCCCTCAATATTTCTTACTGCTCGACGTGTACCCATACTTCGAGTGACCCACTTGTTGTTAAGATGAATCTTCTTTTTCCTAATTCCAGCGAAAGGGACATGTCCAGTAGAAGGTTGAGACATAATTGTAAGATACGTTTGCCTGAAATTCCAACCAATATTTATATACATCTATTGCTGTTCCCTCTGTGGAGGAATCCTGCCAGCTGACACCCATCAAAAATTGATTGTCATTTTTGTTAAGAATATGGTGGTTTGCCGTTAGAAGGCCATTCTGAATCGTGAACATATCCTAATCTTGGCAACTTTGCCTTCATTTTCTTTTTTTCTTCTCCAGAGCTTGGGTGCTGAGAAAGACAGTCTTGACATTGTTCAGCATGACTGGGCCATGCCAAAATTTGAGCAGCGTGCCGAAGCGGTATTGAGAAAAGCTCTCAGCTGAGAAATGGTGCCCGGTGATTTGCAGCTTGGAAGGGTTATACGGAGCACAGTTCTTTGCTAGTTGTTCTTGGATTCCGGTGTTGGGGGCACCTCTTGACAACCGAGGTGGGCCCATGCCCCTGAAACTTTTGTCGCCATGTTTTTATTATAATCTTGTTGTACTTTGGAGATATACTCGGTAGCTTCCTGAAACTCTGACCACAGCATCGTAGATTACAATGGGTTTATTTCGGTTGTAACTTTTTCTTTCAATTTAACGTTTCTAATCTTCAGTTTTAATAAAAGGAAGTTGGAGTTGTTTAGTAGGAAGTCCCTTATCTCTTCCAAATAATTTGTTGGATTTTACATATGACTGTGTTTAGTGTGCCACCTGAATAACACTGTAAGCACTGGAACCGCTCGGGTTCCTGGAATTTCACAAGCTTCTGTAGATAACTTGCATAATTGCATTGCTAGTCGTGTGTCTCAGGAAATGATCCTATTAGTAACAAATGGAAAGAGAGAGCATGTGGACAATGATTACCACCAATTTGTGCTGGTGCTTTAGTAAATTCGAATCAATTTAGATTCAAACGACCCTCCAAAGTGGCAGGAAACTTCGGACAATTTGGAACCTTTTACTGATGTTCTTTTGGGGAAGGCCCACTTTCATGAGCAGCCCCCTTTACAGTGGACCATATATGTTGCTATGTTCAATTGTCTAAGACAAGGGATTGGCTGCTCAACGAGAAAAGCGGAATTGCCACTCAGTCGCAATTAAGAAGAAAGACGTGTTGTCATAAAGTTAACCCCTGGACCACCAGCCCAAATAATTCCTTCGTGAATTGCGCGACCTAGACTATTCTCAAAGAGTGGCTTAGGCAACTCGAATAGCATGTCTTGGTCACGAGCCGTCATCCGCCGCCCATTTTGGTTGTTGGCGTTTTTCCTTGGAAGTCCCTTTCCTTTACTAGCGCATGCCTGTTCCTCGTATCCGCCGTCTGCCCTGACCCACCACAGCTCCTTTTGTATCGCCCATGGTACATTTAGGCGGTTCTGTGACCCGTCATTGGGGTTCCGCTGGTAGTCTCAATATATAGTCTCTCTTTTTTGTTAGATTCAATGTATAAGATGACATTAAACATTGATCAAATTTTCGAATCGAAATAACATTGCGTCTATGACAAGTCAAGCATTATTATCAATCAAGTTAAAAGAAAACTTAAGATTTTTTTTAGGGGCTATGTAGTATGTAAAATCAGGAGAAAAGAGGTTGATACTTAATTCAAAACCCTTTCTCTGTTTTTCTTATATTACTAAATTAATAATAATATTGTTTCTTGAATGACTAGAAGAAACTAAGGGTGGGTTTGTTTTGTAAAATTTTAGTGTTGTTAAAATTTTAGGTACTGGTTTAGTGAAAAAGTGAAGAGAGGTAATTTTTTATATTTTTGTAGTGAAAAGTAATGATTTGATAGGGGAGTGAGAGATTATATTATAATATTTTATTGTGTTAAAATTTTAGAGGGTGTAAAATTTTACAACACAAACGCAGCCTAACTCGGTAGGTTTTACTGAGTAAAATCTACCTAATGGGTTAGTAAATTCAGGTTAAATAAGTCGGATTTTATTGTAGAATGACTTTAAAAAATTATTTTTACTTAAAAAATTCTAAACTAAAATATCAGTAAGCAGAACCTACGCGTTACTAATCACTATATGCATAATAACTCTTTGAATCTTCATATGGCAGCTCCCAAAGCAGACTACACATGCATCAGCGTGGCCGCAGAATCCAACAGTTCAAGAGTTGGCGGAGAAGCTGGCGATTGTTGTCAAAGTTCACTTCAAAAGGCAATTGATGACAGTGGCCAACACGATTCTAGTACGGCTAAGTTTGTTCTCTAAAATTTTACCCTTCTTAAAATTTTAATACAATAAAAAATTACAACATAATATATCTTCTCATCACATCATTATTTTTCATCATGGGTCTCATACAGGCTGCAAGTCTATTGGTCCACCTCATCAGAGTTCCTTCTACCCCTCTCCACCGTCCGACTTTCCATCAATATATTTTTTTTTAAGCTTTACAGATCAAAATTTTAACACCCGTTTCATTGTAGAGTCTTGTTCAAATACAACGCGGTGAGGGAGGAAGGGTAATCACATGCATGATTCAATGATGACGCGGATCTCTAGACAGCATAATTGGTTACGTCCAAAATTCGAAGTTATATGCTTTGTGGGTATGTACTTACTTATTATAGAGATCTACAATTTAGTGTACCAACAAAATTCATTCCCAGCAGCACATCCTAATAGTTTAGTACAGTACGAATACATTGGCAATGCTTTTTTTTAGTCAACAGTGAAATGGGTATTATAGTGAGGGGATTTACAAGACAGTGTAGATATTAAAATTATGGACGACGATTTTTTATTTTTTATTCAAATTATATAGTGCAATTTAAATATAGATAAACATAATAGATATACTTCATTTATCAATTTTATGCTTAAAATTTCATATAAATAATATTAAATAGTGTAGAATCTATCTATTATATTTATCTCTATAAATTATAACATACAATTTAAGTAAGAAATTACAAAATATCATAATCTCAAAATTATATAACTTATCTAGACATATGAGTTACATATTTAGATTTGGCAGATTTTTGCGAAGAAGCCCAACTATATAGTTATAATAATATTAGTTTTTAATACTTTTTATTAGTACTGATAAATATTATAATATGGGCAAGTAGTAAATCTCAAACATTTGGATTTGTATTCAAATTAGACATTACATAGCTAAGGGAATTCGAACATCGATCGGACAGATACTTTTGTCATTTTTTAGTGTCATGATCAGAAGAAATGAGCGTGGCAAAATCGGACGGCCGCATGTGGTTCCTGAGGCACGAGGAGTCCGAACTGGAAAGCAGAAACCAGCGGGCCCACGGAGGTTCGTCTTTTGGAAAAGGGCGGTTCCCAAAGTAGGAGCAACGGGCCGAATCAGGGAAGGAAAAGTTGGCCACGCAAGCATTTGAACCTTTGGGTGGGGTTCATTGGGTGGTAATGATCGTAGTTGGTGATGCCGGGTCCCCACTATGGGCACCGCCCTACATCCCTTTGTTCGCTCATGCCCATTCCATCAATGATGGAACGAGTTTGACTTCTGAGAAAGGGAGTCGTTTGTGAATGGGAAACCTAAAAATGGTAAACAATTGGACCATATTATACAAAGGCCACTCCTAAAGTAAAAGTGCTCCTAATTGTTTTGACAATTACAGAGGCGCCAACTTCCTTTTGTTCTTTTAGACCAAGAACAATGGTGTTCTGCAAATACTTTCAAGTTTTAGCCAGCCTTTTTGTGTAATGATTTTTTTTAGTACATATTTCTTTATATTCAATATGCGTAATGACCGTTCCGGACCACCTATAATACAGATTCTATGCCTTGCCAGATTCATGCTTCTTGGTATGCAGTGGAGAAATCAATTGAACAATCCTAGGACTAGAATTTTTATGTACTAAAGTTCATGGCTGCCCATTAGTTAAAAAATACAAGTTACTGAGCTCATGTCTTAGAAGTTCTAAGGAATCTTGATGAATACTATCTTATGGTGTTCAAGTTCAAATTCATGTCCACGTTTTATAGCTTTAGGGAGTTAGCTCATGAGTTATGAGGGATTCTACACATAGACCGACTTGGAATGCCAAGTTTCAAATATGTGTGATTTAATTTTTCTGTTGTTTTTTTTTTGGTAATGAGACATTCGGGCACCCAGTTACGTGCACCGAGCTCGGACGGACCTGACCCAGTATACGCACGAAGTGGGCTCAACGCCACTGCAAACCCCGAGCCGTGCAGCCCTCCTAAGCCACACATGTCAGTTAAGTCCAACTTCACTGGATGAGTGGCTCCAAGGAATTGTTTGCACTTAAGGGAATTCGAACTTGAGACCTCAGGTGGAGCAAACCCCTAGGCCCCAAGCTGTGACCACTCATGCCAACCCCTTGGGGTTCTGTGTTGTTGTTTTGCTATGCCGTTTCTCTTGTCTTTTGTTTTTCTTTTTGAATAAAATTCGGAAGTACAGTACTCTTTTAAAAAAAAAAAATCACATGTAAACCCATTTATAATAGGGTCTGCAGAGAAAGCAATGGTAAAGTAAATCTGCCTGATATAGCCAGGCACCTTACATGCCCCACTGCAGAGAACACAGAGAAACCCACTTACAGGATATGATACAGATAATACACAAATGGCCTCCACCATTAGGAATTCACCACTAATGCTTTACAAAGCTATCAATAATAGAGAAAAAAAACTTTCCATATGAACTTTAATCCTTTAGAAAAAAGAAGGAAAAACATTCACAGCTAGACTTGCTCTAATGTATTTTTAATTGGTGTCAGTGACGTGAGGTGTCTTCTTGCAAAAGATTCTTAAGGCGCTCACACTACTACTCTGTGTACTCTCTCCCCTTTCTCTCCATTTCTTTTATTAGTTCTGTGCACTCACAACCCCTATATATAGCTCTCTCACTTGGATCATCTCCTCACCCCACTCACAAGTGCTTTTCCTCACTGCTTTGCTACTCCTATATAGTATATATCACCACCTCTTTTGATTTTCTGTCCAAGTTCTCTCCTAACTTCCCTTTTGTGTCCCAAATGGCCACTGTTGAGGTATTCAACTAATGTTTTCTCTTTTCTTCAATATATATTCTTTAGGTACTTTGCAGTATCCATTTGCATCCTGTTTCTGATAGATCAGTCCATGGCTCCAGTTTTGACAGCACTCAAAATATTTGTAGGGTTCTATTTTCTGTTTCCAACAAATCCATCGTAGTATTCCAATTATCACTACCTCTCAGAAGATGGATCAGTACCTCCTCTGTGTTTATGTAATACTTATGCTTAATATTATGATATCTGACCAACCTAAGCATGCCACAATAGTCATATAGAAGTAGTGCAATCAGTTCCACCTTTTATTGATCAGAGAAGAAAACATCCATCTCCTAGTATGTAGCCGGGAAAATCCAGCTTTCTCACAAATGATAGATCCGTCCATCTTCTGCTAGTTTGAGACTTTTTCTCATGTTTTATTTTCCTATCAGAGAACGACTAGTTTTGTCCGACGCTATATGATATAGCACATCTGCTATGGCACCAACCCATCTTAAAATTTTTCGGTATTGCTTTATATGAAACTATAGCAGGCCACTTTGATAGATCAATCCATCAAGACATGGACCTTGATATTAAGGATATATATTAGTAAGATCGATTTCTATTTTCTTTTTGGCAGCTTTTAGAACCTCATAGATAAGCGCACATAATGGATCGATATGGAAGATTTTATGTCAGTGTCTGTATCATATTTTTTCCCCTTCAATGGTATAATCCTGGAACTTGCGCTTATGTTCAGCTTTGCAAATAGAAATATTTTTGGTTGATGAAAAAACGCATGAAGTCGTTTACAGTTGTTTAAAACCATACTTCCATTGTTTTCTTTATTCATTGAGGTAAATCGGGTCTTGCAGGTAGCATCGGCTCCAGCAGCATTGCAAGAGAACGAGAAAATTGTGGTGACGGAGACTGAGAAGACAACCCCAGAAGAGCAAGTGGCTGCCCCCGCTGCTCCAGAGCCAGTTACAGAAGAACCAAAAGAAGCAACACCTGAAGCCCCAGCAGCAGAACAAACCGCCGCTCCAGAAACTGAAGCTCCAGCTGAAGTTGAGACCGAGAAGGTGGCAGAGGAAGCCAAGGCTGAGGCAGAGGAGCCAGCAGAGAGGAAGACTGAGGAAGAGACCCCAGAAGTGAAACCAGAGACTGTTGCTGAGGAGACCAAAGCAGAAACCACCGAAGTCACTGAGGTTCCAGCAGTCCCGGCTGAGGCAGGGAAACCGGTTGAGGAGGAGAAGCCAGCTGAAGCAGCAGTGGAAGCTAGCACCGAAGTTCCAGTTGAGAAGACACAGAACTAAGTCTTTTAAATGAAATGAAACTAGATGAGGGTCATAGTTTTGAGGGTCTTTTTAGGTTTGCATTTCAAATTTGGTATGCTATTTAGATCTATTTCTTTCTAAGTTTATTTGTGGTTGTGGTTGAGGTAAGGCTTTGGATGGGTTTGAAATTCCCAAGCCATAAAATGTAAGCACTTGGATCCACAGCACCATTCTTCCACTCGCCTAATATTTGACGTGGTGCATAGATGGGAGAAACACTTGAGTGCTCTATGTACAGGAGCTGAAAGTGTGAGGTGGGGTGTGGATGTTGGTTCCAAGCTCTGTTTGATATGGTTTGATGAGATGTGATATCGGGGTGTGAATAACGATATCATTAGTATGTTTTTGCCTTAATCTTTTAGTGATATGATATTTTGTTTCCCACTTCCTATCCCTTCCACATCTCTATCCTCATGACATTGTCTCAGAAGTCACAAATCCGGGGCAATATCTCAAGTAAATCATAGTTGTCCATTGCATTAGATGCGATGCATAATTTGGGGATTCAAACTTTGTCCACAAGCTGAGTGGAACGCACAAAATGCTCAAAGAGCAACGAGGACTGAGTTTCAAATCTGTAAAAGGAAAAGCTTTTTCCCCCTTAGGACCTTCAGTTTCAGAAACTGTTCTATTCTATACAACCGAAACCTCCGTAGATGAATGGGGAGTGAAATGGTGTGTAAATCATGGCTCAAGATGTCTTCTAAATGTGATGCTTCCAGATGATATAGACTTGCTAAGTTTTAGACTTTTTCTATAACCCTCTCAAGAAGACTAATAATTTACCAGGAATAGATACAAAGTTCAGTAAGGACATCCTCCTTTAATCTTTGAGCCTACATTCTTGGATGAAGTCCCATGGATGCAATCATGCGTCTAATGTTCGATCAAATGGAACCAATATACAGGCCTTATGCAGCCTCAGAAGTCAGAATTATAAACAAACGAAGAAAGAAAACCTTCGATTTAAGAGAGTCGAGGAAACTTTAGGCCCACCATGTTTTTTCCTTTAGAGTTGAAACTGTTCACATAAAAGTAATAACCTTAAAATGTGCAAACGTTTCATTCATCGTCAGTGGTATTTCCACCATCCCCGCTCCGCCTACAGAATGCCGACATTTAATTAGAGTTGGTCTTCGTTTCTGAACAACGAACGATGTGTTAAAAAGTGGAAGAAATAGATGACAGTATATCTGTTCTGGTCTAAGGGCCCATTCCGGATCGGGTTCAGGTACCGACGAGAATCACATTGTTTGCTTCAGTTCAGGTTCCGGTAGATGAACCGAAAACTGAAAATTCCAGTTTCTGTACTTTTTTGGCCCGATTTTGTTTTGGGCCTAATGGGCCGAAAATGATATTTAGGCATTTTCCACCGGAATGTTGGCCAAATATTTTCTGTTATACTCGTCATAAATTAATAATAAATAAAATATAAAATAAAACATTCCATGTACTAATTGATATCAACAATAAAATGTTGCAAAAAAAAAAAATGTTGCCATATTAAATGTTCTTTACAACCATATTAAATTAGGGTTATATTGTGCAAAAAATGATTTTTAGGCATTTTGGACTGGAACGTTGAGCCCTTAAAAAAAAAAAACCAACTGGAACAGGAAATTCCGTCGGCAGATAAACAAAGATGCAATGGATTTTACGAACTAATTTGGTAGATTTTAAAGCTTAGAAAATAGTTGTTACTTCATGCACCATCCGAAAAAGAGAGGGCCATGAGGCATGCTTTGTCGTCAGCCTCATAAGAATTCAACGTAACAACAAAAGAAAAAAGCTACAGGCTTGTTAATACGTGACTTAAAGCCTAGAAAAAGGGAGAAACCGAAAGACGTGTTAGTTAACGGTAAAAGGCCATTTTGAGGAGACTTCTGTGGAAAACAGAGCAGTGTCTTTTCCACTGTAGTATCAGAAGAGGAGATTGACATATGCATAAGCTGTGTGTAATGGTGGTAATGAAGCCCATAAATTAGGAAAGAAGTTTATAGAAGCAGAGAGATTTTTCTTCCCTGCCTCGTGCTTTATTTATAATTGTATCTATACAACAGTCTTTCGACAAAAAAGAGCCATGACATTGGAACCTTCAAGCAACAATGGACAAAGAAAAAGGGGCGAAAATAAAGACTAAAGCAGCTTCTTAAATAGTAATGACAAACACAGCATTCCTATAACCTGTACAAGCTGAGTGCTTCTATGTGCAGTCAAAACCCCCCCGTTCAACCCAAACACGAATGTAATTTCACCAGGTACCAAAGCTGCAGCCCACATGTTCTTGGACAATGACGAGAAGGCGCTCTTCCATCATAGCCATAGATGGATATGGAGGGAAACACAACCGGTAAAAGCATGTGTGAGATGAAGGCAGGCGATCATGAGGCTCTGAGGACTTGTATATGTAAAGCCGGGAAGCCAAACCACGGAAACCTTCCACGGGTAAGTACTGCAGCGAGGTCCAAAAAGACAGAAGAATCTTCCTCTGCTCAGCTGACATTCCACCAACAATCTGCAGATCTTTTAAGCATGAGATGATATATGGGCAATAACTACGGCATTTATCTTTCAAATTGAGAGGCAATTCTTTGGGCCAAAAGCTATTGCCTTGTCATCAGACAGGTCAAAAGGTTGTTTCTTTAATGCAGTGCGCAAGTTCGACTGTTCGCAATTGTACCTCCCAATGAAACCAGTGGCTTCAGAGAAAAATAAGTATAATATCAAGCAATTGTCTGTGCAAATTGAATGCGAGCTCATTGGTATTCTTTCATTTGGGACGGGCTATGTATATCCTGCAGTGTAACCAAATGAATTCTAGCTAAATCGAATGCCCCCCTAGGTTCCTGTGTAACTTGTAATCAACAATTCAATTTGTACATTGATTGTTATCTATGGCCCTTTTGTCTTTAAAACGCAAATTGACATAAAAAAGCCTGAAGTCATCAGAAATGTCAGCTTGAATTTTTTTAAATCTTAAATGTATGTTCAGTTCCATCAACAAATATACTAACCGAAGAACTAATTACTCAGGAAGTAGTATGCAAACTGGGACGACCTCTTCGTTCACTGGTTCTGTCAATTTACACATATTATAAGAAACAAAAACCACTTCCTTGTCTCTACAAATATTAAAAACAGTCGGCTTCATCGTTTCTAACCAGAAAACAACCATTTCATCACTAGACAAAAGCTTGAGATATAATAGTCATCAGCTTCAGAACAATCCTATGTTGATGTCAGGATTTTCACTTGTTACTGGATTGGTTGTTCAATATGTCACCCCAACTTTATAGAAGTACTTTCAAGTACTCGACCATGCCCTAGGTTTAATGAAACATCCTCAAAAAACAGTCCCTCCTAATCACAGCCATGACCTAAATGAGGTCTAATCCATGTAAGAATGCTGTATTAAAAAGTTTTGCCACTCCAGCACTTCCGTTGGCAGTGTACAAGATCACATCTCCACCAGAAATGTCATAAGTGCACCACCTAAATGAGTCATTTCATTGTTTTTCAGAAGTACACTGCATTATCTCATCATAGCTCCATGACATACTTCTCCTAAGTTAAGTTAGATCTACATGAAGATCATTCTTATGTCTAGAATAAAGCAGATCAGGTTAACAATCTCTTTCCCATGGGACACTTGCTAGATAGTCTGTACTACAAACCAAGAGTTTCGGTGGAAAAAAGCCTTCCTTCATTAAGGTAATGCTGTATTAAAAAGTTTTGCCACTCCAGCACTTCCGTTGGCAGTGTACAAGATCACATCTCCACCAGAAATGTCATAAGTGCACCACCTAAATGAGTCATTTCATTGTTTTTCAGAAGTACACTGCATTATCTCATCATAGCTCCCATGACATACTTCTCCTAAGTTAAGTTAGATCTACATGAAGATCATTCTTATGTCTAGAATAAAGCAGATCAGGTTAACAATCTCTTTTCCATGGGACACTTGCTAGATAGTCTGTACTACAAACCAAGAGTGATGCACCAGTGTAAGATTTGCTAAGACTGACATATGACTTGGAGATTTCCTATAACCAGTTTTAAAGAAAACAATGAAATCATGTTCTTCAAGTACTAGAATATGATCTTGTTGAACAATTGGTCCAATATTGATAACCCCTAATTGCTCACACGCATCCAGAGATCAACCGAACATCCATTGGGCCCTCATACTATAATCCAAAACTTTCCTAATGGAAGGCTGGAAGCTGAGATATTTACCTCACCTAACTGTAACTTTATTTTGCAAACCATGCAATCAACAATTATATTCACAAAGAGTTGGGCTCTAACTTTCATTGTGCAGGCATTATTGGTGTAAACCATATGATACAGTCAGAAGCTATTAGAGGCAATCAAAGGTATAGTGTTTCACAATGAAGTGAAATAACAGCAACTAATATTGTAGCCTAAAATGAGTCAGAGAGAGAAAAAGATCAGCCAAATATCACTTCAAAAGAAAAATATACATAGGGAAGATGTGCAGATGAAGGCATGTAGCATTCCCCAAATCAAGACGTCACACACAAGGCAACCAATATTATATAAAACATAGGAAACAATCTTAAAGTTGCTAAGAGGAAATTGCAGAAAACATGGGGAAAAAAATAAACAAGAGAGACTACTAAGTAGAGTTAGAAACAACATATAGAGTATATTGAGTGATAAGAAAGAAAGAAAAAATTCCCCGCAGGCACTTACCTTCCAGAACCAGAATATCTGAGGATCGGTTTCGATGTAGCCATTATACTCAGTATGTGCCTTCCAATCATCAATGCAAATAGCAGTTTCGCTTCCATAAAGCATCCAATCCAGATCTTCAAGCTCTAAACTTTGGAAAAAGAACTTTTGGAGTCTGGAGTTACAAAGAATATGACCAAAACCTTGAGCAAAATGTGACACCTGTTCTGAGATAGATGTCACGAATTGATGCTGAATAAAAAGTTTAACATAGTCCTCCCTGTTCTTGCTATTCACAACGATGCTTTTCCCACCAGGGCAAAGCTCCACAACTCTCCTGGATCCTAACTCCTCGACTTCTCTGACAAATGTTAGTCCTAAAGCATCTGAATCAATAAAATCAGGATCCATTTCCAGAATCAGCTTGCAGCTACTATACAAGCATGGATCTGCATCCCTTATATCTTCTAAAGATATGAACTTTCCAGCCAATTGCAAGAAGAAGACGCGATCAAAGACAATGCCTACTTGCACTTTATGCATCAAAGCTAATGCAATCACCCGACCAGAAAAGCAGAAATACTCGAGGTGCAATGGATCCACCTTAGACGCTGCATGCAAACAAAGAAAAAAAGATAAATTGATCATAATTGTATTTGGGAAAAAGGTGCATTTGCCTCCTGAGTCCATTTACTAAGACATACATAACTTCAAATGCTGAAGCAGGTAAATTTTGCATAAGGACGCAACCTTGTTTGAATACTAAAAAATTTCTCAGCTTTTTCAGGGGAAAAAATTTAAAGCATTTTTTTATTTGGTTTTCTGAATGTGTTACAGGCGATGAAATTGTTCATGTAAAATTTTCAAGATTCCTTTTTCTTTTTGTGTTAGTTTCATGAGGTTTTATGAAAGTGTGTAGCTGTAGCTCAACAGAATTCTTTACATTTGTGTTACCAGGGGTATATGATTTTCTTAAAAATGCATTAATAGTGAAATGAACAAAAGTTTGACAGATGAGTTTTCCTCTTTGAAAAACAGGGAGCTACTTGGCTGTTAATCACAAAAATTGGGTGAAAACTTTTTCCAGAAAATTGGCTTTTAACTTGTCTGGGAACAAAAACTGTAGATTTGTTTTACTATCCAAAAGTGACGTACAATTCCCAGAAATATGACTTAAACCAAAACAGGTTCAAGTAGCTTCCCGGAGATTGAACTGACCTTACAATCAAATATGAAACAGCTTGTTCCATAAATATATGTATTGGAACTTGTGGGAATAAGGATATAAAGCCTCATTCCTATATAAAGACTCAGAATTTAGTTTGTACCATCTATCTAGGGTTTCTACACCAATATGGTTCAGGGATTTCATGAGAAATTTCGGTATATAGTTCGTATAGGAACTGTTCAAGTAACAGAATCTTAATCATGACCACCTTCCCTTCTAGATAAGAATAGGATTATTGTCTCTCTCTCTCTCTCTCTCTATTCCTAGCTCTCGCTCTCGCTCTCTCTATGAATATGGATTGGACAAACACATTAGATGGTTTTCATCACTGAAACTATTTTCCCTAACCCTGACTCAGCTAATGGTTGTCTTCTATTTTCATTATTGGATTACTGATACACCACTTTTGGGTATTGATGGCGTATATCACCTAGCCAAAATATACATTAACTAATACCACAACCACTAGAGACTGAGAACCACTATGACAGTCCTAATTGACCTTTTTTCATTCTTTTATCACCTTCAAAAACCATAGTACCCCACAATGTATAAAACAAGAAAGACTTGCGAAGGAGACGCCATTATATGACTTCCAATCTATGTGATTCTAATCATCCATAAGACTTGAGCAAATGGAAAAAACAGACCACAAGGCTCCAATTATAACATACATGCTCATTAATAAGTCTTCTGCAGTGCCATACCTATTCCGAGTTCTAAGTAAGGTGACCATACATATCAAACACACAATCTTTGAACCAAGAAATGATGCTCCTAAAAGCTTGTAAAACACTTAAAAAAACTATCTAGTTCCTAGTGGACAACATTAAGCTAAATGAAGATACCAGTTAAGTATCACTATGATCATATATGCGTGTATGGGACGACACAACATTATCACTCATTAAAAGTTCTCTCTACAGATACATATTTGGCCTTTAACAACTTTAAATAAACTACATATACGTATCAATCTTTAACAACTCTAAATAAACTACACTGCATTCAGAACATTATCACTCATTAAAAGTTCTCTCTACAGATACATATTTGGTCTTTAACAACCGTAAATAAACTACACTACATTCACAATGTCGCATGTCCAGATATTAATCAAAATAGTGAAATTCTTGATTCTACGTCTATACCACATTTCAAACACTACACCAAAAGCAATACCAAAGGGTTAGGTCAATCAGTCATCATGTTCTACTATGTTCCTTTCCAAAGAAAAATAACGATAATCAACAAAAGCAAAACAATGTCAGGAAAACAGTCTAAAAACGTCAATTGAACCTTACTTGGACTAGGATAAAACCTTCTACGATCATTTGGGCATGCCACAAAAAGCGCATTTTGTGGGTTAAATATAGCTTGGCACACCAAAAAGAACCACTCCCGCACTACACCAGGGCCTGTGGCTTCCTCATTTTTAAATTCCATAAAGAGACCTGCATGTAGAGCCTCAGGGTCTGCCCTCGCTATATACTCAAATGATTCTGCCAGCAACTGAGACCTGTCAATGAGCATCTCATGCAGCTCCTCATAGTCTTCTTTCACCTCTGGAAATAACATCATTGCTAAATGTCGCCTAGATTCAAAGTTGGTCACATCCTTTCGCTCAAGCAGCCAATGATGATCATCAGTACGCTTCGCATATTTGATAATAAGCGCACACAATGAAGACTTTTTAAGCCTCAAAACTGTCCAAAATTCTTCTTCAGCACCGAGATACAATTTGGAAATGCTATTCAGCTCCTTCAATATTGCAAGATACTGAGACCAACCGGAACAAATAATTTCAGTTTCTCCCTTCTGTTTGACAGCCAAGAACTCCTCCATTTTGTGGAGGCACTCTCCCATTCTCTTCAACAAATCAACAAACAAAAGATGAAGATACTCAATCTCTTCTCCGTACAATGGATGCTTATATCCTGCTGCGTCCAACGACACAGGAATGAGACCCTGAAAACCAACTTGCTCCATTATCTCAGTCCGCAAGGGGAGCAAGAATGCCGCAAAATCACGGACATTGCTCGACAGCGGCCCCACACTCGAGGGCGATTCCATACTCAAATGTAAATCCCTAGACAACCTATTCGCCAGCTCGCTAACAAATGGGAAGATTTCTTGCATCACAATTACTCTCTTAGAGTTCTCCAACAACCCAATAGGTTCCAACAATGACCCAAGCGTGCTCCGACACGAAAGATACAAAGGATCGTCATGAGCAGCTCTTCTGAGCAACTTACAAAACTCTAAGACTATAGGTGCACAGTAATGATGATATGGCTTCGGTAATGAATTACGACTCGAATTCAGAAAATGCTTTATTGAACTATCGGCACAGTCTTTGTTACCTATGGTCGGCGACATATAAAGCATAACCAATGCTGCCGGCGCCGAACACGACAGGAATATCTGTAAATGCCCGGGTCCACGCTCTTCGTCTTTTGGAGTTTCCGTCAGAAAATTTGTCATTCTCGATTTGATATGGTTCGCCGCGGTAGAGATGGTCTCGCCTCGGCAAAGCCGGCACACCACGGAAACGATGTCGTCAACCACTTGCCAAGCGTGAGGATGCTCGGTACTGCGCATACGGCCAACCAATTGCAGTCCAGCGTCGTTTTGAATGGAACATTCGGCGAGCGAGCGCTCCCACTGGAGCTGCTTTCCCCGATATATCAGTCTCTGCTCGTGGACCGGAATTCCCGTCACCAGTTGGATTTTCTCGTGAACCGATCGCACAGTGTCATGAGAGTAGGCTTGGATTACCCTAGTTTTCCCGTCGGGAATCGTTCTTATGAAGAACTGCAACCGCGACTCAGACCGGGTCGACCCGGCCCTTGTAGAGCAAGCGTAAGAGGCCGATCGGGCATCGGGAACCCTAGGACTGAATTGCTCCGTTGCGGTGGTGGTGACAACAGCGTGAGATTGGGCGTCGGAAGAGGAATGGATGGCGTTGGGTTCGTCTTTCCTCATTCTGACAGAGACTAACTCAGTGAAGACGGCGTCGTTTTCGTCGTCCTCGTCCTCAAAGGCTGGGCCACCATAGTCGTCCAACTTGCGTTTCGAAGAGAGGCGCGGGTGATCGACGGTGGGGATGATCGCGTTGGTGGTGGTAGTGATTGTGGGGCCGCCGCGCTGGGGGACGCAATCGACGTTGGGGGTTTGCACGAGAGACATTTACGGCCCCAAGCCGCCAGTGGAGGATTAATCAAAGGTAAGGTGCGGCTGGGCGCATAGAAGCTGAGCTCGGAGAACGAGAAAGGTCGAAGAAAGAGAACTGTCCCCGAGAGAGTGAGGGAATTGATCGGGAAACGTCCACTGGACCTTCTTTTACAGCCGTCATCGACAAACACTGCCATCTTACGCTATTATATTTATTTATATTATTTTCCCATTTAAGTTTTTTATCCTCACAAAAAGTCACAACTATAACTATAGATTATGTTTGATTTAGTTCTTAAAATTGTTTTTGTTTTTGTGTTTTTTGTAAGTAGTGTAGATTCTCTTGGGATTGGTGAAAAGTTAGTTAAAAGTTGTTGAAATTTGTAAAAAGTTATTGAGAATGGTGAAAAGGTATTGGAATTGATGAAAAAATTATTGGGATTGGTGAAAATGTATTAGAATTGATGAAAAGTGAATGAAATTATTTTGAAATTTTTTTGAGAAGTTAAACAAACATAACCATAAGTTTTTAAGTTTTTTTTTTTCGTTTTTTCCCAAATTGCATGAAGGGCAAGTTTGATAGTTGTGGCGCTTAACACGCGGGACTTTCGTGAGCTTTTTTGAGATATTGACGGCTGTGATCTCTCCGCGGTCTTGAGGTTTTTTTTTTTTTTGTATGCGGTGACCCATGTTCAGTATAGTTGGAGTAAACAAGATTACTGTGACAACCTTAATAAAAACAGAAAAAACTTTGGAGTATGTTTGGTTAAGATATTTTGTGAAAAATTTTATGTGATGTTAACTTTATTGGTATGCGTGTTGTAGTTATATTTATGTGGTGTGAAAAATGATATTTGGTTGTAGAATTCTGAGGATTCAAAAAATCTTGAGGATTCATGGTGAACGAACAACCCCGAGCCCCATTATCTCATGATTCTCAACAGTTTCCCATAGTCATAGCATACTTCTCCTAAATCTGTGTAAATCTACACGAATTGGTCATTCTTAGACATTAAAAGCTTCGTCAGCAACTAGCAGGAAACAGTCGACTAGATATCTTTTCCATTGGCTGAAAAAAATTTGCTAACCGGACTACACTCGAAGCTACTCTCTACTGGAACCCCATTACGTACTTCTTTATCAGGATCAATAACTATTTGAACTGAAGGGCATGCCCCAATCTTCTCCTCCCTACCTCTTTTCTTGACCAATTAATATAAATGCTCGAAGTCCTCTCTCTGAACTTTCGGCCATCCTTTGAAAACACCACATGCTTGCAGTGCTGAAAAGTCCAAATCGCTGCACCTTGCTCAACGCGATGAAGCCGACTCCAGCAACTCGCTAACCCCTAACTCCTTCATGACCCAAACATTATTGAGGGCGGACAAAACATTCAAACACACAGAGACAACCTCGAGAGACCTCCAACCCAATCACCAATTGTCATTCCGTTAGAACTGGAATTTGTAGAATTTCTGAGTGGCAAGTGGGAACCAACTCTCAAAGCACAGGTCGCCGAATTCGAACTAGACTGGACTCTTTTTAAGCCATCCGTCTTCAACTCTCTTCCAACACTCCACATTCCAGACTTCGCATTGTTGGTCTCGATGGAGCTCAATACGCACGCATCTTGATGAAATCTTGGTGGCTGATTAGTACGGGGAATAAAGATCAGCTCTTGTGGGAGGCACGACATCGACAGAGGTGGTGGAAGTCGGGTGGAGTGTAGGAGTCAGTAGTTTTCTTTTATAAGCTTAAGAGTCTGTCATTCAAATGCTTAACTATCAGATAAGAATTCCGATTTCTTAGGAACCGAAGAAAATGGTTTCCAGTGGGCATTTGGAATTTGAAACTCGAAATTGTTGGTGATATACAAAATGGAGGGCAATGGCATGCTATCAAATTTATAATATTTACTGGGTTTGTGGTTTGTACTGTTTGGGTCTCACCCGGCTTAAGGCCTTCCCATTAGCGCTCTCTACTTATCGAAGGCGAGCGAGTTTTGTAGATTCAAGCCTTGAGTTGTCGCCGAATGTTTTGCCGTTATTCTCATCCAGGATCTCGTCAAACCAAATTTTACCTTCTCCTGGCAACCTGCTTCATAATGTGATGCTCAAAGTCAATAGCATTTGCTAAGGTTGCACACGATTTGGTTTAGATATGCATATTGAAAATGGACCATGTGCTACGTGGCTTGCTCAAACGTAACATGAACTCCAATTACTGAAGCGGGGAATTCTGTATGAATACACAACGATCAGGCAAAAGAAACATACCAAAACAAATTCCATAGCAGTTTCTTTGAGGATGGACTGGAATCTGATATCCCATTACTTGTTCCATAGATTGTTTGTAACTTGTGGAACCCAAAAGAGGTCAAATCAATTCAGCCGCATCCACGGTAAAGAATTGAGTCTTAGGTTGTATTATGCATCTAAGGTAACCTGCCATTCAGATTTTGAAATTCTATAGAATATGGTCCGTCGCTTTGGTTGTGTAGGGTGGTTTTTGGAATCAATATGCTTCTATTAATCTCAGAATCCCCTAATATCTTGGGCAAGCGCCCATCCCCAATGTATATAATGTGTAAAGCTGCGCAAAAAATGAACATCCCTTGAAGCGAAAACCTACACCAGCTGCACGAACACGGATGAATTACCATGACATTGACCAAGCAACCCCAAATACAAAAGCACATTCAGTAAGACATACATCAAAGATGTTTTGAGCAGCATTTCCAAACTGCAAGGAATCATCAGAACATTTGTGATTCTTGGTGTGATGAGGTTAGTAAAATTACTTTGACTAAGATGTATTGTAGATGACAACCCCCTTGGTTTTTGGATCTATTGCTAGGAGTAAGAAAAACTTGACTAATCAAGAAACCATGAAAACATAAGCCTGCACATTGAAAGCTATGCAGGTCCAAGATGACAACCCCCTTGGTTTTATCCACAGCAGTACGCTTTAAATCTTTTTTTTTTTTTTTGATAAGTAGCAGTACGCTTTAAATCTAAGCAAAATGGCCTTGGAAACAAAAGTAACAAATTCACTCACTTGAAGAATCCAATTAAAACTCAAAACAGGCTGTTGCTTCTGAGCTTCTCTAAACATTTGGAACCAATTGCTATGTCAACAGGTTTTCTCTCCCTATTTTCTCTCCTATATTCTTTTCCTGAAATTTTGGCTATTGTATTCAAGAACATTACAAGGAGAACAAAGCGAATATAATTTAACCAAAATACACAAATATTTCATTCAAAGATACATACATTATAATCATCCTTTAAGTTCCGAAATGCACAAAGCCCATTGGCAGCACATGATGGGAAGGAAGTATTCAGCAGCATAAGTTTTAAATGCAAATACTACCATCATACTCAGAACGCTTGTCTCTGTATGACTTTCTCGCCAGCAGTAAATAATTAGCACCAGTGTATAAAAAAAACCAAAAAAAAAATACAAGAAAAAGAATAAGAGCTAAGTAGGTCATGGCCATATCTACATAATTGATGGATCCTAATATCCTTCATAGTGACTACAACCATCAAAAGTATGCAGTTCCAGAGGCCTGTAATTGTTATTGAATAAAAGCTGTGTCGTGTCAAGAATCCCAACACTATCCATGAAAAATCCCGTAGATAGTTCCTTGAAGCAACAGAGCCATTCACACTTGATGCAAGGCAGAATAAACTTCCAATTCACCAATCGCATGAGCTCCTCCAATCATTCATAAAAGCACCTAGAACCTTCAAATAAACCATTAACATATTGTACGTGTGAAAGATACACGCACATGATATGGCTCGGATAAAAGCAAATCAAACCTTGAAAAAACATGGAAAATATTGAAAGAGGTATTCTTCTAAACAACTTTTCCTTTGATTCTCTCATATTCCAGGGGAATCTGTAACTTCAATCCTTGTTAATCCTGAAAGAAGAAAAAAGGGTGGTGGGTGGGGGGGGAGGGGCAAAGTGCAACCACAGCACACTAACAGTTAAGGACAAAAACATGAAAGAAGCTTTTAGTCCTCTAGACAACCATGTATTTTCTGTATCAAATAACCTAATTCTGCCACAATCAAAACCAACTTAGCTTAAAGTAGCAATTGGAAACACTAATTCTATTAATCCATACTAAAAATCTAGTTGATTATATTACCTTCCCTTTTCACTTTGTTTCTATTCTGCATCCTTCTGATTTTCTTACAAAATCAATTTAAATCCTTTTGATAGGAAATCATCCCTGCAAAACAATGACCAATATATTGACATATTAAGTTAAACAAAAAATAATAGGCCAAAACCAAAATAAGAAGATACCATCAGAATCATGCAAGTCATTTGAAAGGTGAAAGAACTAGACTGGACCCAGAAGTTAACTTATGAACCACATTAAACCAACTTGTACCCTTAAGAGAACCAGAGAAACTAAGGATCAACTGCTAACAAAAGTATTGATCTACATATGCAGTCATATAAGAAAGACAAAGGTTAGTAAACCATGTCGAAAAATAAGCTTGAACGGACACAAATAAATAGACGGTTTATCTTTATTACCTCTGTTTTCTATTGCTTTTCTTCTTTTCCTCTTCTGGTTGTTGCGCCATCCTATCCATTCCACCACCGCTTAAAGGAACAAGGCTTCCCACCAAAATATCGGCGCTGAATGAACTCGGAGCCCCCTCAATCCTCACTCTCTTGGATCTCCTCCTCCTAAAATCATACCAAAGGAGCTTCTTCTTGTCCACTTCCAAAAGAACCTTCTCGCGGCTCTTAGAATAAACTAGAGGCGTCACATGTCCGAAAGACCTATTCAAACTGGACTGCGAAATATTAAACAATTTAGACCAAGATTCCATCGACCCATATTCCTTCATCACCCACACATCAACGTAGGCGTTATCGTAATTGCAAAGCATGCATAGGCACCCTTCGAAGACCCCAAGATCCAATTCAAAACCGTCATCGACACGATCAGGTAGCGTTACTAACCGAAACTCCTCAACCCCAAGATCAAAAGCAACAATCAAACAGGACCAACCAATTCCTCGAGGCACCACCCAGTGCACAGCACCACTAGCAAACACGCCATTCCCTCTCCGATAGAAAAGAAGATAATCAAGCCGAAACATCAAACAAAGATAATTAGGGAGGTTCTTGACCACTCTCCACGAGTTACTCTTTAAGCTATAAACCTTAACATCAGAAGAGAAAAACCCGTCATCAGCATCTTGCGAAAGAAATTGCACCATCCTCACCACCTTGTAATCATCATTAATGAGATCGCGCCCAAATCCATGAAACGGAAAACAACGAGGTTTAACATCACCTGAAGGCTTCTCAACCGGCATTACGGGCAATCTCTGATATTTCCTAGTTGATGGGTTCCACAGAGCCATATCTTCCTCAGAATTACACAGAGCAACCAAGCCATCGCAAGAGCCGAAAAATTCACTTATACCCCAGATTACATTCAAAGGGGGAATGAGTTCCGTGGCGGTGGTAAGCGAATCGAAGTCGGCGGAGTAGAGGTACCAGTCCTTGAGGATGAGGCTGAGATTGGACTTGGTGGCGAGCGAGTGGCTGAGGTGACGTTTGACGAAATCTGGACGGTTTATTTGGGAGCACCAACGTTTCGAGACGCACCTGAATCGTACAAGAGTCTTGACCGGAAGTTGGTATAGGATGTCGGCTATTATATCCGACGGGAAATCACGGTTAAGATTCTGCATACGGCGGTGGTTAGGGTACATCTGGTTGGGTTTGGCTTCAGAAATGAAAGAGCCCTAGGTTGGTGATGTAACAGTTCAATCGAATCGGCTTTCAGAGTTAGCTAATCGAACAAAAAAGGGGAAGAAGGAAAAAAAGAATAGCGTGGTGTGTACAAGGTGCTTTCTCGTCATCACCGATTCACCAGAGCTTTTGCGAACGTTTATTTTAGGTAGGTGATGAATGACACGAAAGTCGAAACCGTGAGCGAGAATGCTAAAGGATGTGGGTCCAATGTGAGGTCTTGTTAGGAAGGGCCACACTACTACTTGATTGATTCTCGGGCGCCAACAACGATTCAAGAATCATTCTTTTTTTCTTGGCAAATTTGGGCGGAGGATTTGATCCCGTTTCAGGACCTTCCTTAAAGAGGATATGCCAGCTGAGCCTAAGCTAGCCGGCGATTCAGGAATCATACGATATAAAGGATGTTTTTCTACTCCAAGCCTTACATTTAAATAAGGGAAATTAGCAATTTAGTAACTGGATTTTAGTATCACTGACAAAATGATCATTGGGTTTATTTTTTTTACGTTTTGGTCACTGAAAACATATGACTTTTCACAAATCAGTCAATTCTCCGTCCAATTTCTAACCGAACAAAATTTCACGTCAGCACTTCTTCCACGTCAGCTAGTCCCAGTCAAAAGGGTTCATATAAAACGATACAGGTTTCACATCTTCATTTGAAAGGCAACAAAACGACTTGCAGCAAAAATCAAAACAAGTAACTTAAAATGAAAAAATAAAATAAAAAGAAAAAGACGAAGAAAAACGACTTGCAGCAAAAAAAACAGCCAATCGTGCAACCGAGTCGCCGCTAATCAATGGTTGGTTCAGTTTCAGCAGATCGATGCTGCTTGGGAGATCGCCACCTCTATCCTCACCGGTCCCTCCTCCTCCTCCCCACACTCCTTTGTCTCCGACTTCGAGGTCGAGTTCTTCGCGGCACAGATTCTCAAACGCAAGGTTCCTTCCTTTTCCACTAACCACTGTATCGGCTTTTTACATTTTCTGGTGGAGTTTCTTTGTCTTTCACTCTCATCACTATCTAGTTCGTCGTTCTAGTGTATCTATGTTCGAAATTTGCCACATATGAACCTTTTTTTTGTGACTTATCCTATCACATTGCAGATCCAAAACGACGGCTATTACTTGCAGTTAGGAGCTAAGGATGCTTTGTTAAATGCCCTTCTCGTGTCTGCCAAAAGATTTAGCTCCGGCCCACCTCATGTGCCTTTTTGTGTTTATTTATTAATTAAAACCAAATAGGAAGATTGTCTAGGTGTTTATTGACTGGAATAGATGCTATGTACGGGCTATATTGTCGAATAACCGAACTTGTCTGAGTATGTGATGTCGTGTTGGTTCGTTGGTGCTGGGTTTAACGTCTGATTTCTTTTATTATTTTGACGAGTTCTGTAATATTTTCGTGGCAGCTTCTTACACAAATCTGTCTTGCACTCTCTGCGCTTATACTTCGTGCTGTTGAGAATGGAAAACCTATTGAGCAGCTTTTTTATAGCCTCCAGAATCTTCAGAGCCAGGACGATGGTAATATTGCAGTCTTGGAGATGCTTACAGTTCTGCCGGAAGAAGTTTTTGACACCCAAAACATTGATAGTAAAATTAGTTCGGCCTGCAGAAGCCAGTATTGCCGAGAGGTTTACAAACTCCCTTCTGCTTCTCATTTGCTTTTGGTTGTTCCCTAGCTTGGCCTTAATTCTCTTTTACACAACTTCTTTCGCATACCCCGACAGTTCTCGAGTTCCTACTGCAGCAATCTGAGAAAGGATTTGATGGAGGTGCCCAACTACATGAAAGGAACAAAAAAATTATGCGTTGCTTATTGAGTTGGGTATGACAGTTGTTTTAATTGTGTTGGTAGCTTCTCCCGGTTAAACTGTAAATATAGGTTTTTACTCCAACTGTAAATATAGGTTTTTACTCCAATCAAATGAAGTGGCACTGGAAAATCAAGAAAAACGCGTGTTTCTAGAGAGAGAGCTTCTGCCCTCTCTCTAGCACAGTTTTAACCCTCCCTTCGTTGAAACCCCCTCCCCCCACACTGCCTCCGGCGGCGGGAGGAGCCCCTGCTCCTACCGCCGCCCTCTCCCTCCTTCTCCCTCTTCCTCTCCCTTTCTCCTGGCCGTTCTTCGTCTTTCCCCCCCGGTTCCCTTTTCTTTTGATATCCCTCCCAAGTGGTGCTTCATGTCAGATCCCGGCGTTCCTGCCGGCCGTCGGTGACCACGCGCCGGAGGGATGGGCTCCGCAGCTCCGGGGGCTCCTTGTGGCTCCTCTCCGTTCGTCGTCGGACGGCGCGTGCTCCTACACGCGCGGCCCCGTGTGCGCGCGTGTGGGTCACGCGCCCCCCTTTTTGTGGCTCTGTCTGGGCGGCGGTGGTGGTTTTCTCGGCCAGGGGTGGTCTTTTAGAGTGTTTGGCTGTGTTTGTTTTGTGTCTGTGTTTTTCATTTCTGCAGGTAGCTGTGGGAAGGTGCAATCGGTGACCGACGATCTGGCGGCTTTGCTTCGGCAGCTGATGTTCCGGTGGTTGGTCCCTTGCTGCTTCGCCATTTTTTGTCATGGGCCTTGTTGCCCATTTGTGTTGATGCAGATCGTCGCTCCGGGTTGGTGGATTATTGCTCGAAGACTGTCATCCTTGGCGGTGTTATTGTCGGGTCTTTGGACCCCTTTAGAATCTACGGATCTGTGCATCCGTCTTGTTGAGGCCTGGATGGCCATTTGGAATCTGGCCTTTATGGCCTTGAGATGTATCGCCCATAGGGCTTTAAGTGCTGTTGTTTTCAATTGTAAGTTTCTGTTTATATCCAGCCTTGCATGGCTGTCTGTATTCAGCACTGGTGTAAGTTTTCCTGTGAAATGAATTTCACGTTTGCTTAGAAAAAAAAAAATGAAGTGGCACTGTAAATATGGATGTTGCAGCGCGAACGCGACGCTGTAGTTCTGCAGCGGTTGAACGGATGTTGCTGACGTGAGCGACGTGAAGGTGGTGGTCGTTTTGTTGCCTTTCAAATGAAGATGTCAAAACTGTAACGTTTTATATAAACCCTCTTGACTGGGACTAGCTGACGTGGAGGAAGTGCTGACGTGAAATTTTGTTCGGTTAGAAATTGGACAGAGAATTGACGGATTTGTGAAAAGTCACAATGATATGTTTTTCAGTGACCAAAACGTAAAAAAAAATAAACTCAGTGATCATTTTGTCAGTGATACTAAAACTCAATGACTAAATTGCTAATTTCCCTTTAAATAAATATCCTTCAATTTTTATAGTTAAAAGGACACCATAAATCACGAGTCCTCGAAAATCCTTTACATTATCCATATTGGCCGTTTATCTAATCATCTTACACGAAAAATCAACCGCTTTGAGGATAAACAAACAAGTACTGGGAGCCCACGCCGGAGTAAAATTTATGCAGTCTCCGTCCTACAATCCTTGGAATTAGTACATTAAATTAATGTCTATCCAACTTTTTCCTTCCCTTTTCCAATTTCATCCGTGGTATCAGGACGGACTTTTTAAGGGTGTGTTTGTGTACCAAAATTTTACCCTCTAAAATTTTAACACAATTAAATATTACAATATAATCTCTCTCTCCCCATCAAATCATTACTATTTACTACAAAAAAATATAAAAATTACCTCTCTCTTCACTTTTTCACTAAACTCAATACCTAACATTTTAACAACACTAAAATTTTACAACACAAACACAACCTAAATCTGTCGTCTCTATGTTTGCCTTTTGCAATTTCAGTCGACGACAAAGAACGGATGAAATTGGTCCTCGAAGAAGTCGAGGATCCCATTCGGAGAGAGGGGTGGGTCCCCTTTGGCCTTTGCCCAGGCAGGGGTGGGTCCCGATCCCGATCCCGATCTAACGCTAGCAACAGCATGTGATTTTTATCTTAACGTGAACCACTTGGTTGAGAGTTAGCAAACAGACCAGTCGAAGGTAAAAGGAGAGGAAAGAGAGAGAGAGAGAGCAAAGAAATCTCCCCTCCCATCATTCTTACAAAGATTCACCTAGGGGTGTACACCCAACCCTACGGGTCGGAAAATTTTTTTTCCGACACCTGACCCGAGAACTTTCGGAATACACAAAAACGTTCCGAGCCAAGCCGAATTCAATACATGTTCCGAACCGAAATGTATTCCGAAATCGCTTCGGAATACGGGTCGAAATTCGGAATGGGTTGGAAGCCCAAAATCTTGGCCTAAAATCGTGTTTTAAAGCCATTTTAATCAATTTTGCCAACTAAGCCTAGTTAATTCATTTTGAAGCCCAAGGGCCAAAACCATTTTATTAACCAAATTCCTCCTGTCGTCCAGAGTCCAGACTCGTCCGGCGTATATCAACCATTTAACCAATTCATCTATGGCTCTATTGGACCAATTGTAGCGAAAAGTTGCAAAAAAAAAATGAAATTTGTTACGAAGAAGCTCTTGGAATTCTTATCCACAACCAAAGTACCCCAAAAGAAAAGAGCATTCATGAATCAAACGTGCATAAAACATGTAAACAACTTCAGTTTTTTTAACAAGTATCTAACTATGAAATTCAACCACCATGAAAAATGAACATATGAAATTCAACGTAACTGACTAACTATGACAACCTAACATATGAAATTCAACTATCTAACTATGAAATTCAAACACTATGAAATTCAAACACCTGCAATTCAACATATGAAAAACATGCATAGAAAAAAACCACCATTATCTCCTTAGTCCTCCTGCATTCCAGAATCCAGATCTAACAAAGTAACAACCTATCTCTAAAGATTAACAAGATATGAAATCAATACAACTAAAAATTAAATAAGCAAGTTACAATACCAAAGAAAAATCTGAAATGAATACAACTAGAAATTCAAATAAACAAGTTTCAAGTTTCAACAACACCAAGTAACTAACTATAGGAACATCTCCTCAGTTTTCCATCACCCATAACCTACATGCACAAAATAGAACAAAGTGAGATGCTTATAAATTTATAATTATGCAAGTTCTAAGATAAGACCACAAATAATAGAGAAAACTACACGTACCAATTCATACTCTTCATGCACCATAAAAATCTCACAGAGCTGACAATGTCACAATATACCCATGCAGCCATGCTTCAAACCTACAACAAGATTAAGTGAAGAACAATTAGAATAGAAAAAATTAAACATGATAGCATTGATCGTTAAATGAAATAAAAATTAAATTGGAGAATGATACCTGATTCTAGTTGATAGCTGTCTGCATCATCTAGTACATGTTGGGAATCATAAGTCGTAGGTGAAGACTTTAACCAATTTTGAGTACATATGAGGGCCTCGACCGTTTTCGGAGCTAATGAACTTCGAAAAGGATCTAAGATGCGACCTCCAGTACTAAAAGCAGACTCAGAAGCAACGGTCGAGATAGGAATAGCTAGTACATCTCGTGCTAGCTCGCCAAGAATTGGGTATCTTGTTGAATTCACCCTCCACCAAATGAGTATATCGAAAGAATCTCCTCTTGACTCAACTTCCTCCGTCAAGTATCGATCCACTTCTGATTTACATTCTACACTAGTACCCTTTGCTGCTCGGAACTTGCGGAATCTGAACATGATATCATTATCATCTACCGAAGATGTACCACTCACATTTGACTCTTCACCACTTGTCTCAACCCCACTTGAACCTCCACCAAATTTGACATAATAATTAAACAAACGATCGATGACATTCCTTAACTTCTGAATAAGTTCAGTTGCCCGTTCAGTACCAACAATTTCATCAAACCAAAACTCCAAAAACTCCAGTTTATATCTTGGGTCAAGCACACCCGCAACAAAAAGCATCATATTGATCTTTTCAAAATCTCCCCAATATTTGTCATATTTTTTCATCATCTTCTCAGCCATAATACTCAACATATAATCTTCACTTCTTCGAAATTGTTGCAAATGGTTGTAGATCAAAGATATTTCTTGAAAATATAAATTTGCAGTTGTATACAAAGAACCAGAAATGCGTACAGTTACATCATGAAAAATCTTCAAGAACTTCACAAAGATTCTAACAGTCTCCCAGTCGTCATCATTAGGTGGCCCTAAGTCTCTTCTTCCTTGCCTAACCTCAGTTAAACTCTCTATGAATTGACTATCATCCTCTTACATAAGATCAAATGCACTTTGATACTTCTGTGCCACATCCAACATCAAGTAGGTGGAGTTCCATCTAGTTGGAACATCCAAACAAAGAAGACCTCCGCTTGGAATTTTTTGTCTTTCCACACATAGCTTGAACTTGTCAAGCCGTAAAGGAGAAGCCTTTACATACTTAACTGCATTCCTCACTTTCACAATTGAGTCATCTACTTCTTTCAAACCGTCACTAACTACAAGATTAAGTATATGAGCACAACATCGCATATGCATAAACTCATTATCCAAAATAGTGTCAACCCTATCTCTTGTCCTTCTTTTCATATAATCAACAGCAACATCATTGGCTGAGGCATTATCTACTGTGATTGTGAAAATGTTATATATCCCCCACTCCAATAAACATGACTCAATCGTCCTCCCAATTGTGATTCCTTGATGATTAGGAACTTTAATAAAATTTATTATTCTTTTATGCAAGTTCCAACCACTATCAACAAAATGTGCAGTGATAACCATGTAATTAAGATTTTGGATAGAAGTTCACATATCAGTAGTCAAACAAACACGTTGACCAGTATTAATAAACGTGTTCTTCAACCTTTCTTTCTCTTGGATAAATAAGTCCAAACAAACCCTCATTATAGTGATGCGAGAAGGAATTGGGAATCTAGGTTCAAGAGACCTCACAAAATCCTTAAACCATTGCCCCTCCACAAACCTAAAAGGCAACTCATCTATGATTATCATCCTTACAAGTGCAGCCCTTATCCTTTTCTCATTGTATTTAACAAGGCCCATCTCTCTACTTTCTCCCTCCTTCTTGAAAATCTCAGCCAACTTCACTTGCTTATCATCTAATAGACGTTCCTTAGAAAGATAAGGTCTACATTTTTTCAAGTGATAAAGTAAGGAGGATGTACCTTGCTTCTTTGAGTCACAAAAAAGCTCACTTTTACAATGGCTACACTTAGCTTTAGGTGGATTACTATCTTCAATCTTCTCAAAGTGGTCCCATGCTTTTGATTTAAACTCGGTTTTTCTCTGATAACGTGGAGGTCGACCTCCTCCAGAACTAACTTGAGGCTGAATGTTGTTCGTGGAGCATGTTGGACTTGGATTCATTTGGGACCTTGGAGTGTCGGGACTTGTACTGGGTCCGAAATTTGAATCAGCCCTTGAAGTAGGCGTGCCACCATCTCTATTAATGCCAAAGTCGTCATTGGATTCATTACAATCCATAGGCTCCATCTGTGTCAATTGCAAATGAGGTAAGAATCAAATAAAATTAAAATCAGATTCTTATTTCTGGTAAGAATCAAATAAAATTACAATATAACAAAAATCAAGAAGTAGATAGAATGAAAAATACATGATTCAAGAAGCAGATATAAAACAATACTAATTAAAATTACAATATAACAAAAATCAAGAAGCAAATATAAAACAATACTAATTAAAGGATTTATTTTCCAGCAAATACATGATTCACTTCTACTACTGAAAAGCACCACCATTGTGGACATTCAGCAAGCAAAATGTTGCTTTCTTGATAGCGGAGTGCTAGTGCCAGACTGCCAGACTAGAGGACAAGAAAGAATGAAAAATATCTTTTGCAAAACCAAACCTATAGATATTGTGTTTCAACGCTGCACATATGTATGCTTTTGGCCCCCATTCAGCCACTTACCAAACGAAAACAACTTTTTATCTAGATTCCAACTAAAATAAATATCTCTTATGAACATCATATAAAAGTTCATTCTTATCAAGAAATGAGGTCCAAGGCAAACAATTTTCTGCAAACCGAATACTCCATACATAACCAGCCTAGTTAGCTATCCAACAGAAGTGTTTAGCCTTAAAAGCAAAATCAACCGACTGCCAATGCATCCATCTGAATTTGCATAATAAAAAGTATGCTGTAAAAACTCTTCATTAAAAAACTCTGGCGCTTTGGTTGTTGAGAAAAGGATAGGACTTAAGCTCAACTCTTCACATTGTCAAACATTTTCCTTTTGGTTTGTCCATATTCATAGCAAAATCGAGTAAGATCATCTGTTAAAGGTCAAAATCTTAAGCATTTATAAGAACATGAAGCATGGTATTCCCCTAAACAATGGAAATATTCTGATCCGTGGCCGATTATGTTAGAATTTATGTTCATCTTTCTTTTTCATAAATTTCAACTTTATCTACTGTATAGTGAGTTAACTTAGTACTAATTTCTCCTCTATGTTCTTCGCTCTAAATTGCTCCATTTGGTTGGGGTTCTAGGTGCAGAGAAAAGCTTATTGCATAATTCCAGATTTAACTTAGTACTAATCAACTTAGCTAGCCGTAGCATGTACTTCCATTTTTGTTCTTTGACGTTCATGAAGAACTAGCTAGACACACAACATGCTGGATTTGGCCAATTAGGATCGCAACAATAAACCATTACAGTGCAATTAATGATACCGCAACATAGTGAAATTTGAAAACAATACTAATTTACACAAATGATCAAAGATATGCAGATCTGAAAATGAATCAGTGAATCAGTACTCACAGATCGTGATGAGCCCCGTAAAATAAAAAACTGGCTGAGGAATATATCGAGCACGTACAATAAATTCCACGCAAATAGAGCCTACGTACACACAAATGACAAATAGTCGGTAAATAAATTTACATAAATAAAAACTTGCTGACGAATATATCGAGTTTCACGAATTCGTACCTGATGAGTGACGAATGAAGAAAAGGTTATAGATCTCGAAGATTTGCGGCACAACGGCGTTTTCCCGTGAAGCCTGAAGACCAGAGATGTGCGGCGGCGTAGAGAGATAGAATCACACCGGAGAGGGGGGCAGGGAGCGGAGGAGAAGATTTGGGAGGCGGGGAGAAATCAAAACGACGTAATGAAGAAGAATGGGGCGGAGGCGTTAGGTTAGGGCATAAGACTTAATGAAGTATAAGTAGGAGATCAAAACGACGTAGTTTTGATGCATATACATTTCGGGTACGGGTCGGGTCGGAAAACTCGGAAATTTCAAGGGTATTCCGACACCCGACCCGTAATATTTGGAAATAAATTTATTAACCCGAAACCCGACCCGTCATTTCGGAAGGCCGACCCGATTTCGCGCGGGTCGGGTCGGGTTTCACCATTCCGTGAACACCCCTAGATTCACCTTGCCGCCCTACCCATTACCCAAGCAACGTCACACCTAGAACCCAACCAAAATTCCCAGGTTCCAAGTAATTTGTCTCTCTGTTCTTTACTCTCAAGTAAACATGTCGTTTCAAATCAACAAAACTCTACATTGTAATTTTGTTTCAGATATGAAAATCAACCTTTCCTTCATATGCAATGCAAAACTAAGGTTTGCCTTCGAAACCTACCTAAATCCTATGGGTGTATGCACGTCATCACACTACAAGAAAACTGATCTGCGTCCACGGCAGGTCCCGTCGCGGAAAGCCCGAAATTCCGTCACAGAAAGTCTTCCTCCACGGAAAAAGGTCGTCGAAGTCTGGTGGCCATTGCCGCGTAGCGACAGACTTTCGCGGACGACAAATGCTCTTCGTCGGCATCGTTGCATCTGTGCCCACGATGGACGACGTTGGGAGAAAGCTTCGATCTCCGTCGTGGTTGGTCAGATGGCTGGTCAAGGTTGCCCTTAGCTGACGATGACCACATCGTCAAGAGAGCGTCTTTGCCAACGAGCGTTTCCGTCGCCATTATCAATTTTCTTTGCCCAACAATGACGAGAGGTTGATCGTGGAGAAAATCGATGGCCCATGACAATAGTTGTAGTAATTGAAGTTCATACGATGGGAAATGCCATGTTTACATATGAAATATCACGAAATGAACCATTATTTTGAATGAGTGAATAACACGAAGAGTAGGAAAACAGAGTAGAAAAACAGAGCAACTTTTGTTTGAATAGCAACAAACTTATAATCGGGTTATATCCAATTATCTCAAACCTCCAAAGGTTTTGTCACATAATATGAGACAAGTACACAAAACAAAGAGAGAATAATGCTTCTCAATGTTGTTACAGAAGACGGTAGATTCTTCGAACAGTCGGATGTTGAATCTTCTGGTCTGTCAAAAATTCATTTTCCAGCTTTGCTGAACAAGTGGTGAACTACAATGGCTGTGTGAATGTATGCTTGTTCCTTCAACAAATCTGTATCACAAGTCGGAGTCCCGAATTTGGAGAATATGTATCATTTGATTGCGAAGTGACACAATTGCCAATAAATCGTCCTACAAGAAGACACCCATGTTATGTGTTAGATTAACAAAATCATTGTGAAAGACCTCATACAGTAAGCTCCCATCTTCCAACCTAGTTATATCAGAAAAGATATAATCGAAAACAGGGTAGAAAGCAACCTCCACAGTTGAAGTAAAACTGCAAAATTAAGTGTCCAGTAATAATTATAAAATCAATTATAAGAAGACAAAAGCACATACCTTAGTAGATGGAAGGTTATCTTTTCTATATACGGGACTCCCTGAACTCCCCCACCAGCAGCAGAAGCATCATGTATTAGTGTGGTAGAAGTAGCAAATATTCCATATTGGTTACTCTCCAGGTACAAGAAGAAGTTTTTGCATATGACCTCATTGCTGGAACCAAGTGATACACTATATAACTGTGTGAAGAAGCTTTCAAACCTCTTAGCTTTTGGAGGGAGATCATGAGCATCACAGTTTTCTTCTTTACATGAAAATGAAAGTCATGTTGGTCTGTAAAATCCTGATGATTTCTGCTGAAACTTATAAGGTATAAGCCATCTTCAGTAAATTTACAGAATGAATGGTCAGGGCATTCAACGTCATATATGGTATAACTTGGGACTAAATTCTCACAAAATCTCCTACATCAATGAACCTGCAAGCATCAAAGTAAGATTCAGTTTCTGAGCAGTACAATTTAAATGATCTCAGCAAGTCACTTCATTGCCAAACAAAAGATGAAATTCTAACAAGTGACAAATACACAAGTTTCTGTCTTGAGATGCAGGTTTAGAAGAGAGAAATTTGCTCTCATCCTAAACCAGGCACAATTTGCCTCTGTTTTGCTTGGATTAGTGGGACCAGTTTGTCCACTATCTTTCAGCCAGGTTCTAATTCTGTTGAGCTTGGACATGAGAGGATGGTATCTTGTTTGTACATGAGGTTCTTAGTTCAACGCCTTGGTACATTTCCTTGCAATAATGTTGTTGCTTCTAAACATCACTACTGATGCACCAATTCAATCAATACCTCCCCTGTTAACAAGGATATCAAAACGGCTAAAGTTAGCAATCTATTGGAAGCCTCATTTTGAGAGTGGCTATGGATAACCAAGACGAATTTATACATTTCTCTTTTTATGGCTTCACTCAAATTTTGCAGTCTACTTATTGTACTAGGTAAGGAGTAATAAGTCCAATTAATTTTTATCAAATATGAGATGATACCAGGATGCATTCAAAAATGAATTCCAAAACCAACATAAAATGATGATACTCCAAACGGTAAAAAGAAGCAACAGAGTGTCCACTAGTCTTAACTCTGATGAGAACTTCCATAACAACTATGATTGTTAGATATTCAAAGTAGCAGTCTGTTTTTGGAAGCAAATGCTACTATGGAAGCAATGAACTTACCGAAGAAATAAGTATCCTAGTCTACACAAGATTTTCAAGCCACTTAATGATATACTGAAAAAAGCCACCAAATATTTGTATAATGATTAGATTCAAACTAATTCATTTAATTCCAATTCAAACTAATTATTCCAATTCCAATTCCTACAACAAAGGGAATAACAATAACAACTTGGTGAGTAGAATCGAAGTACTTTCCTCACAAACAACTATTTGATGACTCTACAAATACTTACACATACCGGATGTTTGAGTTTTTTTTTCCAGAGTACACAAGAACTACTTAATTGTTGCTGCCATCTGGATCAAAATAACTAAACACGTAAAAAAGGGAACCAAAAAGTAGCCCACGGCGATTAAGCACTAACCTCGTTGTGAGTACATTTTACCGAAATACAAAAGATTTACATAATAAAGTCAGACATGAAACTGTAAACCAAAGGGGCAGCGAAACAAAAAGGATAACCCTATTTGAAAATAAATGCATTTGAAGGCAGTAAAATATTTATGGAGCTCTTTCGTACATAAACACTCACTTTTCATTTACTTTCTCTACTCAGTATGGGAGATTTCCATGTTTGTAGTTTTTATTGCGCATATGGTGATGGCAACGGAAAATAATATAAGGGCTTAAGAGTCCAACCCTTGACCGACCCACGAGCATAGCAGCATAAGAGATATTATGTGAGGGGCAGAGAGGGAGAAAAAGAGTTTCCTACCCGTCGGAGGCAGCGAAGAACTATCGAGAAGGGAGCTGGGCAAACACGGAAGAAGACGATAGAAACACCAACTCACAGAATTAGAGCGATAAAAGCAAATAAAATACCAGCACTCCAAATGGCTCGCCTGCTCCATATTCTTCTGCACCTCCAATTTGGGGCCAAAATTTCAAGATAAACCCACCTCCAAATGAAGATCCCTAGGAAGATCAGAACTTTCCGCAAAGATTGTGAAGATCAACAATGGGAATAAAAAGAGGATTAGGTTTTTAGAGAGGAATTGGCCAAAGGAGAGCGATCGAAGGCTGTAACATTCTACAAATTGGCCAAAGAAGGGGCCTTAGCGCAGGGAGCCTTAGCGCGAATGATTTTTAACCGCGAAATTTGATTTTTTTACTTTTCGTAATAATAGTTTTTACTTTTTGTAACAGAAGCAAAAATGTATACTTAACTTTATACCTTTACTGACCAACGTAAGGATTTGGTCACTGAAGCCTGAGTTTTTAGCGACGAAGCATAGGAGTTGGTGGCTGTAGCCTGGTTTTCTTGTAGTGGATCAGCCAAGAATTCCAAAATTCAACAATCAAGCAGTTTTTGTTCAAAACAAAGATTACTCATTTCTAATTCAGTAAGAGCACTCCAAGAGATCTCAATCCCCGCATGGTAAACAAAACAATAAAACCGTCCATCAAGAATTAACACTTTTTAACAAAAAAAAAAATTAACACTTTTTGTTGACCATTCTTGATCCAAAAGAGGTGGAAATGTTTTCAAAAAGTTTGTGCCAACTTGATTAGCTTGTCAATGTTTTTACTTCCACAGTTCTGGAAAATCACAGAAGAGAGTGCAGCGTACACGTCAACGAACTCTCTCATTACCAAGAAAAATAGTTCAGAGGTCTGCAGACTTTCTACCATAACAACAGCATATAGGAAAATGCCAGTTTTATCATCAAAATTCAGCCAAAGCTAATGTAACTGTAGCATCAAAATCAAAAGATACCGCATAACGCATTTAAAGAGGATATTAACACATTGCGTCCCTTACCTGTACACTCATTTATAGTTGTGAGACCCCGAATTTTACAATGTCATTTTATGCTTACGTATTTTGCCATTTATATTTAAAGGGCTGTTATTGGTAAATTTTCTTAATACGTAGCAAGATATTATGCCATAATGACCTATGTTATTTTGATTTGGGGTGGCCACACTTTCCTTAAGTATTTTATTATGGTGGTGAAGTCAATAATTTCTTAATGACCGAATTTCTTCAAGGTAACTTTTATGGTGATAATGATAAAAGAACTTATGAGATTTTTAGCATCCAAGTTGTTGAATATCTCTAAAGTATTTTTCTTATAGACTACTTAATGATTTTGAAATGTTAAAGATTTATGTTATTGGGCCTTATGACTTATGATATAATATTAGGCTGATATTGGGACTTTAAACTATGCTATTGGGCTGCCATAATATTCATGTAATGGGCTGTCATTGAATGGTTATTGGGCTTTAAGGATGTAGGTTATTGGGCCTTAGTCTTTAAGCTTATGGAATGGGCTTAAGCTTGTAATGTTGGGCCTTAGAAAAATATTATTGGGCTGCCAAAGTCATATGTGATTGAAATGTTAGTGGGCCTAGCCTTAAAGATTGGTGTTATTGGGCCTAACTTTAAAGACTTATGTTATTGGGCTAGTTATCTTACAACTTCATGGGGCCAACTAAGTACCATTAGAGTAACTAAGTAGTTGATTTGGAACCAAACAACATAAATTAACTAAGTTAGAATCAAACCAAGAGGCCATCATGTGAAAAGCAAAGAGATAAGGCCAAGGAGACAAGAATGAGTGAAGTGATGGCTGCTGCAAAAAGGGGGCAGCAAGGGGAATCTCCCCTCTTGGCCGAATGAGTCCAAGTGCAGCCCTCACTTTGCCTTGCCTTTCACCTAAGTTGTTTCCCCTTTAATTTGTTTCTCATTTGGTCGTCCAACACAAGGGAGAATAGAGAGATACCGAGAAGGAGGAGAAGACCAAGAGGAAGTAAGGGAGGAAGGAGAAGAAAAGAAAAGAGGAAGAGAGAAAAGAAAGCTAAACTCGGAAGGTAATTTTCAGCATTTCTTAGAATCCTTCTCTTGCTTGTTGTGTCCATTAGTCTCGTAAAAGTTCATACTAAATGGATATGATATCTTTGGTTATGATTCTTGTGGATTATAATCCATAAAATTATATTTCTTATGGATTATATTATTGGGCTATTAAGGTTTAGATGGTTGGACTTAAAACCTAAAAGAATGGGCTGATAATGAACAGTTCATGCTTGGCCGAAAATTAGGCATGATGTGCCCTGAAATTTAATCAAGTGGGCTGCCATGAGGCTTATAATATTTGGTGTATATTGGGCTTATAATGGCATGATAATGGGCTGCCAAAATAATCATGGAGATGGGCTTTGGAAAGCATGATATTGGGCTGTCATGAAGCTCATGGCAATGGGCCTTGGAATGGTGTTATTGGGCCTTAAGGAAGTTGGACATTGGGCCTAAGCCCTTAGGCTTATGAATTGGGCTTTAGGTGGTAATGTTGGGCCTTGGATTAAGGATTTATTGGGCTGCCCAAAGGGCCTTGAAGTTAAGTTTATAATACGAGATTAGTAGTGCTAATCTTCATTAATTTTACTAAGTAACTAGAATATGTAAACAAACCAAATTAGTTGGATTTCAACCAAATGAACTAAATGGTTGAACTAAGCATTAAATATGGAATTCAAATGTGTGGTGGAGGGTGATTTTCGTGGGATGCAAGAGAGACATAAGGGAGACAAGACATGACAAGGCTGAAAAAGTGAAAATTGAAGTACATTTCACCCTTGGCCGGATTTTGTGTCCAAGTGCATCCATTTTTGTCTTGGCATGAGCCCTTGCACGACCAACTCACTTCACACACTTAATTCACTTTCATTTGGGTTCTTTGGTCGTGCAACACAATCCAAAAGAGAGAAACACAAAGCCAAAACCGAAACCAAGAGTGAAAGGGAGAGGAAGAGAGAACTTGGTGTAAACCGAACCTTTTGGAGCCACAAAGAATGATTTCAAGCTTGGACCAAGGGGATTTCGTGTAAGGAGGAAGGAGAAGAAGGGGTAGAAGGAAAAAGGAAGGTCTTGCAAGAAGAAGAAAAGAAGGAGAAGACAAAGGACAACCAAAGTAACAACCGGATCTTATTTCCTTCTTGTTGGCCGAACCCTCTTGTGAATAGATCTTAAAGTTTGAGTTGTGTTGTGCTTGGATATTGTGAGATCTTGAAGGATTAAAGAACCTTAAGTTATTTAGTAGGTGAAGGAGAGAAATTTTGCAAGGGAACAAGGAGAAGGAACAAGGAACAACAAGGTAGAAACCGAACCTATCATTTCTCTTGTTGGCCGAAACTGTTGGTGAATAGATCTTGAAGTTTTATGCTTTGATGTTGTTGAATATTGCTAGATCTGGTGTTATTAAGATGTATAAGAGTAGATCTAGCCATGTATGTTCTAGATCTAAGGTTGAATGTGAAGAAAAATGCAAATGGAGAACAATGCATGTTAAAGGAAGTTAGATTTAGGTCTTGTTGTGTTGGATGGTTGCAAGTTAATTATTTTCCTTAGATCTATGGATGTTAGTGTGTATAAAGTGCAGATCTGGGCTTATTGAACATGAATGAAGGAAGTATGGTGAAAATGTATGCAAAGATGGGTTGTAGAAGTCAATGTGTGCATGATAGAGATTTTAGCATGAAAAATGTGGGATTTTGATGTATAGCCGAACCATGTATGCCTTAGGTTTTCAAGAGTGGTTTGTATATGCTTAGATCTGGACATTGGTCATGTTATGTACAAGATTTATGGCCTAATGCATGGTAGATGATTGCTAAGTGTAAAGGATGCATGCAAATTAAAGAAAACAAAAGAAAACATAATAAGTTGGATGAAATCATGTGCTGGCCGAATAGTGTAATTCATAGTATCTTATGTTTGTGCTTTGATTCTTAGATCCTAGGTTGTGAAAGTGATTGAATGGAGGATGGGATCACCCTTGGAGTTAATGTTGTGATTAAAGGATGCGCAAAATAAGAGTTGACTGAATGCCATAAGGAAATGAAACCCTAAGTGCAATTTATGATAAATGGATTATCATTGTTGTGATGGATAAAGAAATTAGGGTTTAGGCTAATTGGAATAAATATTGAAGAACCATGATCATGTAATGAAAATATTCGAAACCCTATTTAGGGTTAGTACTCGGGATTAATTGAGGTTTAAGGTCCAAGTCAAGGTTTAATCGTGATTAAATTATTAATAGTTTTATGTAAGGTTTTAATGGAGTACATGAAATAATGAGAGACTTAGGTTTAATCCTAAATCTGTTGGTGTTAATGAACCCTAATCAAGACATGTATAAATATATATTATATTGCAATAAAAAATATTAATGATTAAATAACCCAAGTTTTAGTTAAAGAAGAGTAAATAAAATATTTATAATGATTAAAAGAATTTCAGTGATATATATATATATATATATATATATATAATATATATATATATATATACAATATTTGGTTGATAACCGATTTTAAAATGCAAATGTTTAATGATTACGTACTATTTCTTAAAGTCTAAGAAATATTTGAATCGTTTGTAGGCGATCCACGTGTCTTATACACTACCAAGGAAGACCAAGTGTAAGTGGATACTGTAAGTGAACAGTAAATGTTTCTTTTTCAAAACTGGAATGACACACTGCATCGTTTCATGAACAAGCACGAGAGTTTAATCGAGCATAACACGACATGTGCATTGCATGAATTTTTCAAGAATAATGTTTATGCAATGATTTTATGGAAAGACTAAAAAATTTTATGAAACGATAAGTTAAGTTAAGGGGCACTGGTCGGTACCGTACCATCAAGATGAACTCTCATACCGAAGGACGAATGCGAGAAGGATGGGTGAATCCACGAGGCTGTGCAAACCACACTGAAGGACATTGAGAAGGTGTGGGCCTCCAAGGGTCAAGTCTAACCACTGAAGGACGAATGCGAGAAGGTGCGCTAGCTGACCATATGTAAAGTCCCCAAGGGAATTCGGGGACTTGTTCCAAAGGGAACGCACAACCCTGACTTCAGGGGTTAAATGGAGCGAGCCCACAGTAAGAGACATGAAATGGTTATGAAAAGGTCAAGAGTGGCACAAGTATGAATAAGTGATTTTCAAGGGCCAAGGGCCAATTTTACAAGCAAGTACGAAAGAAAGGTTTTCAAGGGTCTGGGGCCGAATTTAAGCAAGAGCATATGCATATCCATGACATGCATGTGCATCACTTATCAAGTTTCCTGTTTAAGCAAGCATAAGTCAAGAGCGTGTTTCAAATTTATGTCTTTCCCTTACTGAGTCTTTTTGACTCACGTTTTCAAAATTGTGTCATTTCAGATGCCTCAAGTGAAGAAAGTCAAGAGGACTACCTGACTCAGAGGGAAAAAGATTATGTTCATGTTTTGTTGATGTGACTTGATCGTTGAGATCAGTCATTTGTTAAGTATCAAACATGTTATATATGTATTAAGGTGAAAGATTGTCAAGAACCTTATTATGATGAGAGTTGGCTCGTTCTCTCGAGATTCTGCTTTATTCCGCTGTAAGCATGTATGTAAGAACGCTGGAGCTATCCGGGGGATTGCTCGCGGCTGTCACGGTCCCTGCGGGATGCCGTTCGGGGCGTGACAATAGTGGTGCATACAAGCTTCACACACAGCACATAAAATGTTATTGACATAGTACACGAGTAGTGTCTTTTCACCAGGTGTAGAGCAGTCTTCACATGGCACTCATCAGAAAAAACCTACGGAAGTATAGATAAACAAGTACCGGAATCTGATATGTATATTTATTTTCCATCTTCAGAGAATTTGCTCTCTTCCTTCACTTCCCTCCCTGCGAAGAAAGGCGCGCAGATAAGTGGCTCATATGATTGGTAAAGTCGACAGAATGAAAAGGCACTCCTTTTTTTCTTTGGGCATAAAGAGAAGAGAAGGGTAGTAGAAGTAGAAGAAGGCAGTTGACCAAATCAGAGGGTCACCTTTCCCAAGGAACCATACACCCTCTGGGCTTCATTCTGAAACAGCAGGAACAGCCTCCCCAAGAAAGAGCATGCCCCTGACTCGCGGTGGCACTGTCTTTTTTTGATAAGTTAATATTATGGAAGCTCAAATGTTCAAAGTACAAACTTTACAGGAACCCCACTCTAGTGCAACAACTAGACAACACGAGAAAACCATAGAATTGGAACACGCTGCTAACAAACTTTCTACTAATGTACACACCTGCAACCTTCACGTAGCCCAATTAGCCAAAAAAAAAAACCCAGTCAACACAAATGCCAAGCTCAAAGGCAATATCCTCCTAGTTCTGGATTCCATAAAACTAGTACAAGCTCATAGACAGTTTTGAACAGACAGAATCAAACAAGCATCAATAGAAACTTTCCTCCATGGCACTAAATATCCCGACCTTCTATGGCTGTCATATCACACACCGCTGACTCTCACCATATAATGGTGTAAATACATGAAAGAATAGCTTCTGGTTGAGACAGTTATATCTGTCCATGTCCAAACCAACAAAAAAGCACAAAATTTCTTAACCAACAAGTGGAATAACCACAAATCTGTCAGCCTCCCACGGATGTGGCCTAACATCAATGAGGCCTCCTCACAAAAATCACTGAGGAAAACATCACAGAGGCCCCAGAATGAACCTCTAAATCTCATATCCCGTAGCCATGAGAAGGCTACAGCCAAACTACATAAAAACAGCCTAAAGCGTTGCTACTGGTCCCATAACACGAAATAGCAACCAAGAGACTGCCTGTGAGGATGCCGCACATCCCATTGCCAAAACCCAAAACATCCACTGTCACAACGAAATCCAAATCTAGCCACCGAAAGAGGGGACACCACAGATGGCTGTGAACTGCGCCACCCACACACCCACAGATCTAGCACCACAACGGTGGTAAGCGAAGATTAACCCACAGATCTAGCAAACCCAAGGCGGATGGCAACGCCAACAACAACCCAAGAACATTCGCGGAGAGGAACCCCCAGCAGAATCCAAGACGGACAGAATCGCCAACACCAACCAAAAGGTAAAAGCAACAGCGCAGCACCTTCCGTTGGCCCACTTGGCCGCGCCCTTATGCGCCGCCTCAGGGACCTCAAGCTCTGTTTCTTTTTGGTTTGGTCTCACGCTAGCAAACAGTGGTGTCACTGTTTCTGAAGGAAGAGGAAAATAATTTGATTCACCAAATTATGCCTCAATATTCTTAAATTGAGCGATACCCTATTTAAGATCAAAAGATGGTACTCTAGCAAGCTTGAAAACTAAATCAAAAGCCAAATTCACTAAATCACCTCTTTTATACGTTTCCTTTTATCCATCTGTTTGCTCATAACACCAACTTGAAACCCTCTGACAGGAAATCATCCCTGCAAAATGAGGACCAATTCGTTAGGCACTAAGGCACATGGAAATACAGGTCATAAAAGTGAATCAATTGCAATAGGGTAGCAAGCGGAAAACGGGCTTCTGGGCCTAGCCATTAGATTGTGAACCAAATTACATGCACCAGTACTCTCTGTGAACCATAACCAAAATTTTCCAACCATATCAACCGATGAATCATCACTCTATCAAATAACAATAACGTCTACGCAACACAATGACCTGCATAATCACACAAAGATAGTTCAAGGAACCCAAAAAACAAAATTCTATGTTAATTTACCTCTTCTTCCCATTGGTCTTTTCGTCTCCTAAATTCTGCTGCCTCAAATAATCTTCTCTGTTCAATTCAACCGGAACAAGACTTCGGACACAAATCTCAGACTCAAACGAAGCTGGTAGACCACCAAGATTCACATTATTGACCCTTTTCCTCCTCAAATCATACCAAACAAGCCTCCCATGATTCTGTTCCAACAGAACCTCCTCGCCAGACTTTGAATAAGCCAAGGGCCTAAAATACTTGAGAGTCCCACCAGCAACCTCATCTTGTACGACCGTAAAGAGCTTGGCCCAAGACTCCTTAACGCCATACTCCTTCATCACCCAAACATCAACACGCACATCGTAGTAATTCGCGACCATACACACGCAGCCACCCAATACCCCCACGTCTATTTGAAACTTTCGCTCCGTGCACTCCGGCATCGGCAATTCCCGGAAACTCTCAACCGTCAGATCAAAAGCGACAATCAAATCATCCTCTTCGAATTTGAACTTCCGGTTCACAACCCAATGCAAATGACCACTAGCAAGGGTTCCATTTTTCCTCGTATAACACAGAACATAGGGCATGTCCTCGGAGTCCCTCAATTCGTTCGTTCTGAGACTATAAACCTTCACCTTCGAGACAAACCCTTCGCTGTCCAAATCAATATACTGCGAAATCATCACCAGCTTCTGATCGTCGTGAACCGGGTCGTACCCGAATCCATAAACCCGCGCCCCCAGCAAAGTCGACCCGTAGTTGCTTTTCTCAACGGGGAAAAAGGGTAAGACTTTGTGCTTCCTGATGGATGGATTCCACAGTGCGATGTCTTCGGCCACATTAGCGATACAGAGCAAACCGTTGCTGGATCCCAGTACGTGAATCCGGTTGCTGTAGCACATCAACGGGTGAATAACCTCAACGGCATCGTTTAGTTGGTCAAGGTCTATGGTGTAGAGCTCGGAGTCCTTTCGGAGTATGAGGCTTAGGTTGGAGCCGGCATCGACGGAGGTCTTGAGGTGGAGATAGATAAAGCCCGGGCTGTCAATCAGAGAGCGCCATGACTTAGAGACAGACCGAAACAGAAGAAGGGACTTGACTGGTAGTCGGCAGATAATCTCGGTGACTACCTCCGGCGGAAGCCCCGCCATAACTGGGTTTGTCTTCGAGGTCAACCGGAGCACAGTTAGCTCAGTGGCTCTTCGGGAAGTGGTTAGAGAAGAACGAGACGAAGACTTCGAGGGAGAAAAAATTGTCACCTCTAGCACTTCTCTACTGAGTACTGACCACAGCCATTACCCGGTTCTCTTTCTTACGTGAAACTCGCTCTAGGGGTGTGGGACCACATGTGTAATGTGGTAAGTGGTTGGAACGCGTTAGAGCAAAGGGCACATGAGAAAGTGGGCTCGTCGTGTCCATTTTGGGCCCAAGATGGCCCCTATTGAATTGATTGATCGTTATTTTGGACTAACATGCAAAGTCATGTTTGGTGGTAAAAATATTAAGTGTCGAGGTATTGAAGTTGGTAAAAAAATAAAGACAAGTGATTTAAATAAATTTTTTATATTTATTTAGAATAAAAATTGATGATTTGACAAGGAAAGAAATAATTATATAGAGTTATTTTATTGTGGTGAAAATTTTGGATGTGAAATTATTGGGTGTCAAACATCTCATAAAATGGTCATAAGTTTTCGTTAGGTTTTTAATTTATTTATTTTTATTTTTTACTACACTGACTTTGGTTTTTGGATAATGATAGGTCACTGCCCCTGAAACTTAAATGTTTCTAAATTGAATATGATAATCCAGGTTTGTTATTCTATCTAATGTGAAAATTTATCGGGCTTTGAAGAGCATTGGACCAGCAAGGCACCTAGGCCAGAAGGGACACTTCTGTTTACCAACAGTTTTGGCCAATTGTAGCTCCGGTTGTGTGTCGTATGGTAAAAACATTTTTCTCCTCTGGATTTCTTTTAAAGCAACTTAATCACTCTTTTGTTGCTTTGCTGCCTAAGAATGCTAATCCGGCAGCAGTTGAACATTTTCGGCCTATAAGCTTATGTACTGTAAGCTACAAGGTGATTTCAAAGATCTTAGTTGATCGTTTGATAATTCTGCTTATGTAATGTAAGCTACATGCTGACTATGTGTCGACACATAATGCAATTTTGCAGAAAAATTGGAACAATGCCAACTCATTTAAAATGCTTCAAAAAGTCATGATACCCTTCCAACGTTACTCTAGAAGGTTCTGAAAACCTTTGAAGTTAGAAGTGCTATAAATAGAAGAAGATAGAGAAATAAAGAAAATGAACTTGCAATTATTCTTTATCCTAACTTCTAGAGAGAGAAAGTGGTTTGAAGAATAGAGAAGATCGCATCGCCCAAGAAATCTTGTGCTCCCATCTGTCAAACTTTAGTTTTCTATCAAGAATCTTGTATTCTTGCACAATATTGTACTTTTCACTTGCTTATTCGGCATAGAGAGTCATTATTTATTATTCTTTGTACCAATCATTTGAGTATTAGGTAAACACTTAGTCCTATTTGTGATAATAGAAAAAATTTATTGGGTTTTGGGATTTTTGAAGAAAGTTAAAGCTGAGCTCGAAAAACGCTTTGTAAATGTTCTTTAACACCCCGGAAGCTAAGGTGTATTTGTTATTTGGAGAATAGTGAAGGAAGTACAAGAAAGTCAATAGCCTTGGGGGTGGACATATGCAAGTGTTGGCTGAACCACCTAAAATTACGGTGTCGTCTCTCTAACTCTATCTCTCTTATTTTCCGCTCAATATTCATATGAGATGAACCAAGTAAAGGGAGATGAGGATGAAGGAAAAGGAAAAAGAGACATTGTCTTGAAAGTCTCATGCTCTAGGGATGATGAATCTTTCGAATATAATGAGGAAATGTCATTGTTTACCAAGAAATTCAAGAAGTTCTTCCGAAAGAAACAAGATAAAAGGTTTCCAAGAAAGACAAGCTACAAAGGTTAAAGTAGCAAGAAAAATGACATTATTTGCTTTGAATGCAATAAGTCGGGACATATAAAGACGGATTGTCCCAACTTTGAATCTCACAAGAAATCCAAGGATTTTAAAGACAAAAAGAATTTCTTTTTGGCCGCATGAAGAGAGTCGGATGAAAGTGATAGTGAGGAAGAAGTTGCAAATCTATGCTTCATAGCAAAGGATAATGAAGATGAGGTATAAGACTCTTCAATTTGTTTTTTTTCATTTGATGAATTACAAGATGTTTTTTTATGAACAATATCTTGAATTGAAAAGAATGATTTCAAAGTATTGTTGTCTTAAAAAGAACCTTGGAGCACTTATTCAAGAAAATGATACTTTGAAATACCAAGTTGTTTCTCTTGGAGAGGATCTTGCAAGAGTCACAAAAGAAACTGAGAAAATCATGCAAAAAGAGTCAAATGAAATTTGAAAACATTGCTTTGAAGAAGAAGGTTGACTCTCTCACTCAAGATCTTGCAAGATTCACACAAGGAAAAAGAAACCTTGATATTCTTCTTGGTTCCCAAAGATGTTGTTTCAACAAAAGTGAGATTGATTATGATTCAGTTGGTAATCAAAAGTTAATTCGGATATGATTATTAAATCATCTACATATTTCACCATGTGTAACTTTTGTGGAAAGAATGGACATATAAAATACACTTGTCCAACTAGAAATATATTCACTCATGAGATCAAATTTGTGTGGATCCGATAAGGTGAAAGAATTCATTTCTAACACCAATGAACCCAAAAAGATTTGGGTACCAAAAATTAAGAGTTGATTTCTTTTGCAGGAGTTATTGACACCCGAGAACATTTTTGGGGTGTTGACACATTGATGGACTAGTGTCGACACACTGCACTTACACCCAAGAGCTGAATTCATGGTGTCAACATATTGAAAACTACTGTCGAGATATTGCATTGACACCCGAGAGCACAATTCTAGACTAAGTTTTAAGGTGTCGACACATGCTGACTATGTGTCGACACATGCTGCGATTTGTAACAAAATTGGAACGATGTTAACTCATTTAAAATGCTCCAAAAAGTCATGGGTACCTTTTCAACGGTACTCGTGAGGGTTCTGAAGACCTTTGATGTTAGAGGGACTATAAATAGAGGAAGATAGAGATATAAAGAAAATGAACTTGAAATTATTCTTTGTCCTAACTTATATAGAGAGAAAATGTTTTGAAGAAGAGAGAATATCGCACCTACCAAGAAAGCTTATGCTCTCACCTCTCAAACTTTAGCTTTCTATCAAGAATCTTGTCTTCTTGCACATTATTGTGCTTTTCACTTACTTATTCGGTTTAGAGAGTCATTATTTATTATTCCTTTGTACTCATCGTTTTGTAAAACACTTGAGTGTTAGGTAAACACTTGATCCTACTTGTGAGTATAGAAGAATTCTTTGGATTTTGAGATTTGTGAAGAGAGTTAAAGTGTGTGCTTGAAAAACGCTTTGTAAAGATACCTTAGCATCCCGGAAACTAAGGTGTATTTGCTATTTGGAAAATAGTGAAGGAAGCCCAAGGAAGTCAATAGTCTTGGGGTGGACGTAAGTAAGTGTTGGCCGACCACCTAAAATTGCGGTGTCGTCTCTCTAACTCTATGTCTCTTATTTTCCACTCCATATTGATATTTGTGGTGATTTATGCTCTATTGTTCTATTGATTAAATTATCTTGAAAAAAGTGTTAATTTTTATTAAAACTTAATTCATCGTATCCCCCCTTTTGGGTTGTTATTTAGACTCACAAAAAGTGGATAGGAGCCTCAAGGATTTTTTATGGGGCTTTCCTACGGGGAAGACTCGTAATTATACTCTCAGAGTTTGGAGTTGCATATGTCAACCCAAGCAGTTTGGGGGGGCTTGGTATTCGCAAATTGAAAGAAATCAACAGAGCTTTTCACTCTCAAGTTGGCATGAGGTTTATTTCATAAGCCAAACTCGGTGTGGTCTCAGATGATGAAGACCAAATATTTTCCATCAACCTCTATTCTGGAAGCAGGAGCTAAAGTTAGTGCTTCACTTATTTGGCAAGGCATCAGTCGAGTTATTGGTTCTCTAAAGTGGAGTGCTTGTATTTTACCTCGTAATGGCTCCATTGTGACCATTTTTTAAAACCTTAGATCCGCTCTTTACCTGGTTTCAAACATGCTAGCTTGGTGACTTCCTCTTCTTTTCGTTGGGTGGCAAAGCTTGATGTTCAGGATTCGGGCTCTTTCTCTGTAAAGGGAGTTGTTCTTCATGCTCAATTTGTTTGTACGGCCCAACAATGTTTTTTATCCGAACAGGACTGGACTTTGCTATGGAAACTTCATCTCCAGGATCGATTTAAGCTTTTGTTGTGGAAAATGGCATATAAAGCTCTTTTAGTTCGAGCTCCCTCTTATCTTCTTGTTGATGGGGGTAGTTTGTCGCTTCAAACTTGTGCTAATTATGGAGTTTGTCATGATTCTATTCTACATATTTTTCATAACCGTTTAGCATCCGAGTATTGTGAGTCCTAGGATTAAGGCAACTTAAGAGGGGTGAATTGGTTTTCTAAACTTTTCGCTTTTAACCCCTAAAGACGTGTTTGCAAATTAACTACCAATCTAATACAAGTATATAATATGCAACAAATGTAAATGTGTGTTAAAAGTAAAGAGTAGGGATAGAGAAGCAAACACGTGATTTTTAGGTGGTTCGACAAACCCGCCTACATCCACCCCTCAAGCTCCTTCACAGAGCCTTGAGGTTTTCCCACTATTCTTCAAATAGCATACACTCTAGCTTCCGGGTGCTAGAGAATCGTACAAGTGTTTTCCTGAGCTCAACACTCAAACCCTCTACAAGTGATTTTCGGGCTCACCACTCACAACCCCACCAAGTTTGAGATATACCCTTTCTAGGCTTCTTCTTTAGTGAACGACCTCACTAAAGGAATCACCTTTATTGATATAAAGATTGAATAACAAAACTCTCTCAAATAGTAGATATGAAAATGGAAGGTTTTATCTCTTGATTCACACAAAGACAAAAATATGAAAGTGTGTTTTGTGTGAATGATATAAGAAATATATAATATGAATGTTTTAAATATTTCTCAAGTGATTTAAATGATATGTGGTCATTGTGTTTTCATTACAGGCGTTATGGATGTGTATTTATAGGTCATATGTGAAAAATAGCTGTTGTGATTCGTCTGTTAAAACAAGTCGGTCGACCGCTTCAAGTTACCCAACGAGTGAGTCGTCTGTCAGAAGCTCAATGACTCTATTTTAAAATCAACCGGTCAACCGCTATACCAAGCGGTCGAAGACCGATCTATCGCTTCACCAGTCGGTCGACCTCCTCAACTTAAGCACATAGTCCGGTTCTTTGAAATTATATTTTTGACCACTTTAAAACACCTAATTTTAAAAGACTAACTTCTCATAAGTATACAAAAGGTTTAGGAATTTGATTGGGGTGTTTTTTAACCTTTAAAAATATTTTAATCTTTCAAACAAAAGGTAAAACGATTTATGTACATTTTGAAATATATACAAGTGTGATTCATAATCCTTGTCAAAAGTGAAGTAAATAGTTACAAATTTTATACCCTAAGGTCTTGAATCTTCACTTTTGAGCTCATTGCGTCTTCTTGTTCTTCTTTCTTCAAGTCTTTGGCTCTTTCATCAAAACGTCTTTATCTTTGAAGATGTCCATTTTATAAACTTAATTCATTTATTGAAATCATCAAAATATCGATTGTGCACAAAAGCCAACAAGTATCTCTGGAACTCTTTTGTTTGGCCTCTGGATATTGCTCGTATACCAGTTTCTTCTCTTGCAGAATGAGTTGCTCTTAATCGATGTTGACTCCACCTTGGGATACCTCGGTAATGTTTCAACAAGTTCATACTCTATGCAGTTTTGCTCTTAAATGTTTTGTGGTTTGATTGCAATGAAGCCCTTCATGAAGATAAGGAGGTGGTGTATCCGGATCTTAGATCATCACTTGCCCGTAGATTTCTCAGATCATCAGCTGGCTTGGTTGGTTTGTTCTCCTTCTCTCTCTCATTCTTGGCCGCCCCCAGATGCAGACTGGATTAAGATCAACTTTGACATTGATATACGTCATAATGGATCGTATGTAGCCGTCTCTTTTCGAGACTCCTCTAGTTCCCTATGTACCGTGTACATGGAACATATTCAGGCTACAAAACCTTTGGTGGACGAAGCTATGGCTGTTGTTCGTGCAGCGGAGATTTGCTCTGCAGCATAGTTGGTCTTTGGTTGTTTTTGAATTGGATTGTCGCCTATTGTGTGAAGATATTGAGCAGGATGTTGCTCCTCCTTGCTGGAAAATTGAGGATATTATTCTTTCACTTAGACGTTTATTCAAGGCACAGTTGGCTTGGGCAATTCATTGGGTTCCTAAGAATCTCAATCTTCAAGCTCATTTGCTTGCTCGTTGGGCAGCTATATTTGGTCTGTCTAGTTTTAAGGATTCTTATTGTATTCCTTTTTCTATTATGTATTGTGACTTTGCTTATGGTTTGGTTTAATTTTTAATGGAATGTTGGTTTATTGAGAAAAAATAATAATATGATAATCCAGACAATTCACCAAGTTATCAGATTATACGAGAATATTTAAGGAAATAGATAGTCCCAAGTGATGCTTCGAATTTTTGAACAGTAATAGGATTGAGATTGAGTTGACCACACTTAAGGGCTTGAACACGGTGGATGTGAAGCATAGAATATCAACATATAAAAAAATAAAAGCATAAAATATGAACATATAAAAAATAAAAAATAAAAAGCATAGAATATGAACAGAATGGGTGGGACACCTAAGTTGTGTTTGAGTGTTAAGATTTTAGGGCTTAATTACCTTACAGGTCTCTGTGGTATCCAACTTTTTACAAAATAGTCTATGTAATATTACTTTCAACAAAATGATCCTTGTGGTATAGTTTTGAGACAAATTAGTTCTTCCGTCGTACTGTCGTTACCCACTTAACTGGAGAGTGTTGTACATGTCACGTCAGCACCATTCACGCGTTGACACGTGTTTTTTGAAAAAAATAATTAAAAAACCATATCAGATTATACTTCTTTTCCACATCATTTACTCTTGTATAGATATAACATATTACATACAATGCTTGAGATGTGGAAAAGAAGTATAATACGATATTGCTTTTTAATTATTTTTTCAAAAAACACGTGTCAACGCGTGAATGATGCTGACATGACATGTACAACACTCTCTTGTTAAGTGGGTAACAACAATTGGACGGAAGGATTAATTTGTCTTAAAACTATATCACATGGACCATTTTGTTGAAAGTCATACTACAAGGATTATTTTGTAAAAGTTAGATATAACAGGGACCTGTATGGTAATTAAGCCAAATTTTAGTGAGGTTAAAATTTTAGGGTATTGAAATTGGTGAAAAAGTGAAGAGATATTATTTGAATGAATTTTTTATATTTATTATGTAAAAAATAATGATTTAATAGAAAAATAGATTATATTATAATTATTTTATTACGTTAAAAATTTACTAAACCAACCCACCTAAAATGGTAATTACTGGTAAGGGAATCTTTAGATCTACGAAGACGGTATCACATTCCTTTGGAGGGCAGAAAGTTGGAGCACCTTCTGGGAAAGTTAGCTCACGTCACGTAGAAGGCCGGCGATTAGCTTTCTAGGGAGGTCCCAGGGCTGTTGGTGTTTCGCCAGCATGCGATCAGTAAGCAATGGTATTTGGAAGTAGTTCTGAGAAAATTAAAGCACTAAGCCCAAATGCTTATTTTTTGAGGTCTGGGAATTGGACCCAAGTGGAAGTCAGGACTTGGATTCCGATGTGTTGGGCCATCCACTTCACGTCGGGCCATATGTGAAGCTCAATGGGGTCTAGGATACTCTTATCCCTATGCCTCCCATTTTGTTTTGCTGTTCCAAATTCTTAAAAAAAAAAACAATTTCATGACCTTAACAGGCTTCAATGGAGGTGACCTAACTTGGATTTTGAGTCCCCCCTGGCCCCTGGCCTCCCATCTCATATCAGGTAACGAAACCAGATAGGCAAATTCTGATGGAAGTAGCAGCGAGTTAAATAATTTCAAAACTTGCAAACAGAAAAAATGATAAAAGATGGGTTTGCAGCCTGAAAATACTATATAGTATTAAGAAGATCATTCAACCACTACTTGTAATCCTAATCAGGTTTGTCACGAGACATCATGACTTGCGTCTCTCCCTAGCAACATATGCATGGAAGTATTATTAGACCGTATAATACCCATTCTGATTTAACTTTAAAAGTAGGATATATTATTCTTTTATTTTATTTTTTCTCTAGCCTTTTTCCTCTTAGTCAGGGGCCAATCTAAGGGTGTCTAGTGGGGACCCTCTGGTCCCCCAACTCCTGAAAAAATACAGGCTTTGATTTTTTTTTTTTAATGTTGGTCCTTCTAAAACTTATGTAAATGGAATTCTCCCTTCCCTTAGTTCAGAAATTATAATTTATTGATCATCGTGATATGATTAACTATGAGCCATCTATTTAGAAAGAAAAAAAAAACTTTGAGCCATCTGGTTGACTTTCTTGATCATCTAAGTATCATGATTATCCAAAAGCCCAACCATGATTATCCAAAGCCCAAGAAGTATATGAGTTTTTAAACCTAACCTGCCATGGAAACACTCATCTTATTTTGGTGGTACAAAGAGAGATATAGGAGATGTTCGTTTGGAAGAAACTTGTAGGATTTTGATAAAATTGTGAATATTTAGATGATGTTACGGTTGTATTGGTATGCGTGCAAAAATTGTTAAAAGAGATTGATGTTTGTAAAAAAAAAAAAGGTAATAAAATGTTGTATTGAAATACATATTTTTTGTGATGTTTTGATTGTAAATATAAAAGTAGGATGCAAATCTTAAAAATTTGGTGTAAACGAACATAGCCTATAATAATTTTCATAACCAAGTTTGTGGCGACTTACACACATATCGACTAATCGTGTAGCTTACGCACAAGGGGCGGATACAGGAGGCGGGCGGGGCCACGACCTCCCCAAAATTTCAAAAAATCCCAGCACCCATCCAAAAACTGAAACTTTTCCCTTAAAATTACATTTTTGCCTCTCATAAACTTAAAAAAAAAAATCCCAACAAAACTTATGTTAGGCAATCTTTAGGAAATTAAATATTTTTACACCTAAATAAAATAATAAGTAAGATTTTGTATTTCTCTTTAAATTTAAAACTAAAATATTGTGTCATGGAAATCTATAGCCATTCTAAATCACAATCAAATATTGACAATATAAATTATTTTATATTTTTTCAAGTTTTTGAAAGATAAAAATTATACAATTAGACATAAAATTCTCACAAATAATATCATAAAATGATACACTACTTAATGACTTTATTTTATCTTTATCTCTTCAACCTCTTTTTATTTACTATAATTTCTTTTAATCTTAAGATCACCATTAAACCATTTCAATTATAATTCAAAAGGAAAGAATATTATACATTATTATATGATTATGATTTTTTTTATCACTAGAGACATAGTCCTAGGTCAATAAATAAGTTCAATTTGTTTAATATATATTTTATCTTAAAAATAATATTTATAGAATTATTATTACTATATACATATATAAATAGATATATAATTAAAAATTAAAAATATTCAGCCCCTCTTCAGACAAATTACTGGCCCTGCCACTACCTAAGCAGTCATCCCGTCTCAGATAAATAAAAAATTTATGGAGTTAATGACTTTAGAGATAATCCTAAAGAATTGGTAGAACTTGAAAACTTCTAGTTCTAGATTTGAAACAGTAAAGAGAGTACATTTTGAATCTCGATCTAGGCTTAATCAACAGGCGAACCTCAGACAATTGTAGTAGCTATAAATAAGATATATATATCCAAGCAGACCGTTCCATCATTCATGCATGTGAGAATATCAAAGAAAACATGGAATTGGGAGGTGCGTCTCACTTTCTAATTGGGTTGGAGGGGGCCACGGATGTCTGTCTGCCTGTGAATTATTGAGATCGATGGGCCTTTGGTGGTCCTCTTATTAGTACTCCACACGTCTCTCCTTTAACCAGCCAAGTGATTGGTAAACTTCTTTTAGAAACGCCAAAACTATCGGAGCTTTGTGGATCGACTTGACATGACTCCTGCTATTGGGCACGCGATTATATATCGAGTTCGGAAAGCTTTCCTTGATATAATCTACTCGTAACAGCAAGGCTTAAATTCGAATCCCAAGTTATCTCTAACATAATTCAAATAATAACTAAGAAGAAGACATGTCAGATGACACGGAAATTCATTAAGTAGATAACTGAGATGAGAATTTGGGTTCCATATGAGTAGCAGATAATTCGTATGAAAAAGACTTGGGAGAAAATATCGATGAGCAGAACCCATTGCAACTTGGGTTGAGATTAGCATTGACTCGATCTGAAAGAGTCGTAGAACATTAAACCAAGAGACTTGAGAGTTCCTGCAGCATATGGAACCGATAAACGGCAAGAGAACTAACTCGTCACGCTTAGATTAAACTTGATCTTCACCAACCAAACATATGTGTTCCTATAATAAACGCCATTTGTATAAGGTGTCATTTTCTAGTCCCCCGAAATAAGTTGGAAGCAAATGTTAAATCCGGCCGACTGAGCTTCTTTATCCCCCGACTAGTTGAGACCCAGATAAACCTCAGGCAACAATGCATGGTTTATTGCGCCGTTCTCGTTTTGTATTTTGCCAATCACAAGACTGGGAAGGAAGAATTTACCTAGGAAAACTGAAATTAACATGCGGCGACTGTCTCGCGTGGCCTATTCATGTTTGAAATGTCTCACTTGGTCATGTTTCTTGCGTAAGTCAGCCACTCCTAGTCAAATTACTGATCTTTCTTAGCTAAAATCCAAATTACACAAATGAAAAAGAAAATTGAACTTGTCCACTACTTCCATCAAATTTCAGAAGAATAACTCCACTGTATTTATATACCCATTTCCATGTCATAAGCCACCACCCCCACCATTTCTCTGTTCTCCTTCCCACAACGGCGATCAAATGGCTGATCCCATCTCCGATGACCCCAAGACCCCACTTCTTCCCTTATATGATCAGATCCAAAGGGCACAGAGCTTCCGTTCCTCTCTAACATCCATTCTGAACCCCAAAAACTTCTACATCCTCCTCGGACCCCTTCTGTGCGCCATCATATGTCTTTGTGTCAAGCTGGATGGCCCCGTGACTAGCCGCAACATGTTGGCTGTCCTCGCTTGGGTCTTTACTTGGTGGCTTACTGAGGCCGTCCCCATGCCAGTGACCTCCATGGCCCTGCTCTTTCTGTTTCCACTCTTTGGGATTGCTTCTGCCGATGAGGTTGCGCACTCTTACATGAACGACGTGATTGCTCTGGTCTTAGGGAGCTTCATTCTTGCTCTTTCTGTTGAGCATTATAACATACACAGAAGATTGGCCTTGAATGTGAGTTTCTAGCTGCCATTAGTTTTTTACTTCCTCTATCTATTAGCTTTCCCGAAACAGACTACAATTTGAATTGTCTTTAGCAAAGCACCATGATTGTGCCTGCCTATCCTATCTACACGCTACAAAGTTTCATACTCTCAGGCTCTTCAAATGATGACTTACCAAAAAGAAGAAGGAAAACATCATTCAGATTTTAACCTCTTAATTGCGTGTCTGGTTTAAATGTAATCCAATATTTATTTTAGTTGTTTAAATTTTTAAAAATACTGTTTAAAGATATAATTACTGCAACATTTGATTACACATTTAAACGGTTTAGACTAACTTCTCTATGTCGTCCTATTAACTTTTGGCTTTTGAAAAAGAAAAAAAGCAAGAAGACTATCAAAGGAAATTTGAAGGGAAACAATTTACTTCTCCCCATGTCTCTCTCAAATAAATTATAATTGATCACATGAACCTCACGTCCTACTTGCCCAGAAACTTCCATAATTTGCCCCCATCGTAATTCATGAAGCATCTACTTTATCGTACAAAAAGTGTTTCTGGTGAATTATTTGACACATGCCCAACGTGGGGACAAAGCAGATAACGGTTCTATTCTGTGGAGATCCACTGAATCCACCACTGCTCCTGCTGGGGATATGTGCCACCACGGCGTTCGTCAGCATGTGGATGCACAACGTGGCGGCGACGGTGATGATGATGCCCGTGGCGTCTGGGATTCTACAGCGCCTGCCCACGGGCCCAACTCAGTCCAACGTTGAAAACAAATTCTGCAGGGCAGTGGTTCTTGGTGTGGTATACTCATCTGCTATTGGGGGGATGAGCACACTTACAGGGACAGGTGTCAATCTCATATTGGCAGGGTTGTGGAAGAGCTATTTCCCTCAGGAAGAGCCCATCAGCTTCAACAGATGGTTCTTTTTTGGATTCCCCTTGGCTTTGTTGATTTTCTTTGCCTTGTGGGGTATACTTTGTTTGTTGTATTGCTCGAGGGGCTCAGGGCAGGATCTTTCCGCATATTTGGACAAATCCCTTTTGAAGCGGGAGCTTGAACTGCTGGGTAAGACTAAAACATACATACCCTCCACTTAATTTAGGCCCAAATGCAGTAAATGGGAAGACACGACCTTGTTCCACTAGGCAGTTGCTTTGTCCATGATATATTTGACAATAAACCTGATCTAGTTGTGACTTCTCCTTCTCCTGGAGCAGGTCCAATGGCTTTTGCAGAGAAGATGGTGCTTGCTGTGTTTTCGGTGCGTTTCTAACTATTTGTAATGTGTTAGTTGTAAAACTACCGAAATTATGAATGCCCGTAGATTATTAATACAAGAAGTTGGTGCAGATGCTAATAGTTTTGTGGATGACAAGAAGCATATCAGAGGACATTCCCGGTTGGGGAGCTCTTTTCAATGGCCGCGTTGGTGATGGAACAGTCAGTGTGAGTATCATCACTGAGGAAATTACATACATTTCCATAAGATAAAAAAGTATATATTTCATGGGGCTCATGGGAAGGAGATAGAATAATAAAAGTGGTGGCTCTTGATTTTGCAGGTGATGATGGCAACTCTGTTGTTCATAATTCCAAACAAGAGCAATAAAGCAGAGAGGCTCATGGATTGGAACAAGTGCAAGAAGCTACCCTGGAACCTTATTTTGCTTCTAGGAGCTGGCTTTGCCATAGCCGATGGTGTCCAGTCAAGTGGCCTCGCTGACATGCTATCAGAAACCTTGGATTTTTTGGAGTGTGTTCCGTATTTTGCCATCGCCCCTGCTGTCTGTCTCATAAGCAGTATCCTGACGGAGTTCATCACTTCCAACAACGCTACGACCACTTTAGTAGTCCCTCTTCTCATCCCAATAGCTAAAAGCATGCATTTACATCCGCTCCTACTTATGGTTCCCGGAGCCATTGGAGCACAGCTTGCTTTCTTGCTTCCGACGGCAACCCCATCAAATGTTGTTGGATTTGCAACTGGACACGTTGAAATCCAAGACATGGTCAAGACTGGATTCCCTCTCAAGATTGCAGTCATCGCTGCACTCTCCCTTTTGATGCCTACACTTGGTAATTAACCCTCTGCCACCCATCAGCTATCTCTTTCCTGAATTTTGATTTGGTTAGAAAGATCACAGTATTTCTTGTCTATTGCAGGAGCATATGTTTTTGGGACGAATAAACATGGTTGATAGCTTCCAAATGCTCAAATCTTGACCAATTACTTTCGGATTCTTGAGGCAAAGAACAAATTTTACTAGTCCTTAACAAATGGAGGCTCGCTGTTTGGTCAAAAAGAAAACATCTGCCTCGAGAAAAAAGAAATGGAAGGTGGTTTGCCTTTTCGCCACATGTGCTTGGTCATCCACTCTTGAGATGCTGAGGGGATGAGTGGTCGTGTCAAATTTTCTGTCATTTATTCATTTTATGTCCGAAATGTGTAAATCGAATTAAAGCGTTACATAGATGGATTGACATTAGTCACATAAATCAAATTATATTCGTTAAGGGACAAATTGCTGTATCATCTCCCAATCAACAGATACCCGCTCCTATGCAGTTTGGAGAGGTCACGGGCTCAAGATGTCCTTGGCCAACAAATTTATTTATTTGTTTCTTTATATATAATACGCTGTAAATCCACCAAGACCCACACCGCAACACACGTGACCCGAACTTCTCCTCCACGTAATGCAATGACTATGAATGGCAGTGTATTACTGTATTAAACGTTCCTGGTCCCACTGTAATTTCCACAAACTCCAAGGCCAAAGCTTATCCCTGCATTCCCCACAGGAAGCCGTTATCCGCGTCCCATAACCCCCTATATAAGCAAGCACCCACCAACCAACCATTCATTCACCCGCATCGATAAAAACCAGTGAACAATGAACGCCCGTTGTTTTTACCTTCTTGTCCTTCTCTTCTTTCCCATCTCCGCCACTGCGGTGGGCGGGAAAGGCCCTCTCCTAGGCGGGTGGCACCCGATAAAGAACCCTACGGACCCGTACGTGAAGGAGATCGGAGAGTTCGCGGTGGCGGAGTACAACAAGCAGTCTAAGGCCGTCCTGAAGTTCGTGCGCGTGGTCAAGGGCGAGACCCAAGTCGTGGCCGGGATGAACTACAGGCTCGTCTTGGAGGCGAAGGACAGGGCGGTGGCCAAGAACTACGAGGCTGTCGTGCGGGATAAGCCTTGGGAGAATTTTAGGAACCTCACCTCTTTTAAGCCTGTCAATGCTTAATGAGTAGTTTGGGAAGTTGGGGGTCATGATATGCGTGGTGGTGTGTGATTTTGTGTGTTAATGTACCATCGATCTTCATTTTGGTTACAGAAAAATTCGGAGAATAAACTTTGCTTAAACCAGAGCTGTCAACTTTTACAGATGTCTGTTTGATTTTACTTCTGTGTTGTTATTTCCTGCTTCGAGTTTGGTGTTTGATATAAGTTTTACATTTGCTAAGAGAATAACAAAAGATGGTTTGAACCACCTACTTATATATGGTTTTGGTGGCTTCTTTCTGTTAAGATGTGTTACTGAATGGTATAACCTTGGTGTTGCTTGCGCTTTTAAATTGCCGAGCATGGTCACGCGCGGCCGAGATCAAGGCCTGGGACGAGTTTCCGACTCTTTGTGGAGGCAGCGCGGCGGACAGGACAGGGCCTCAACGACCAACTACGAGGTTGTTTTGTCTGATTAGACTTGGCTGGAGATTTGAATAGAGGAAGTTTATTGCTTGCCTCTTGGAAGATCATGGAAGCTTATGCGGTGGGCGATGAATTCTACTTATTTTTTGAATATATGATTTTTTAAATGATTTTTTATTTATAATAATAACTATAAAATAAGAGTAACTTTTGTGTAAAAGAAAGGCCTAGCTAACACAGCTATGGAAGTCCGACTCTTCCTTGATTTTTTTTTCCCATATGCCGCTCAAGGAGCGAGAAAACCAACTATGGTTTGGTTTTGAAAATGTTTTTTCGTGTAATGATAAGGAAATTTTAGGTGTTTACGAGAATGGTGGGTACCTATAAATGATGTTTTGAAATACGGTTACGTTTGTGTTGTAAAATTTTTGGTATTGAGTTTAGCGTTGGTATTGGGTTTAGTGAAAAAGTGAAGAGAGGTAATTTTTTATATTTTTTTATGAGAGAGATTATATTGTAGTATTTTATTTGGAGTTGGTGAAATATTTGGTGCAAACGCAGCCGTATTGTCTTGGGAGAATGTCTGTAAGTATGTTTAGATGAAGATTTTTGTGCAAGGAATTTTTATGGGTTTTTATAGGAGTTTTTTTTGTTGTTTTCACATAAATTGACATCAATTATTAGATAATAAATTTTATTGAAGATTGGAATGTTTGTTGTGTGAACAAATTACGTTTGAATTGGAAAACATTTTTAAAACCATTAACCAAACATGATACAATTCGGCTGTTGTGATGTCAGAATTTGCACCTATTTGTTTTCTAACAAATCCTTATTTAATTTAATAAAATATAAATCATATCAAATCTTAATCAACCAAACAAATCCTTATTCCAAAATAATATTTAAACCTTATAATTTAAAATTGAAACTAAAAACCAAAAAAAAAACTTCCTTTCTAAACAAGCCATCTATTCCCCTTTTAGGGCGGAATACTTCAGTTTCCTAATCATATACATTATCACGTTGGGAGCAATTCAAGCACAATAGAATTGGCCGCGAGTATAGTTAGACACAAATTGAATGAACGATGCTCTTTTTTTATAAAAGGTTAAACAAGCTTCTAAGTTCTACCAACAAGAAGACACAAAAATCTATTACAGTAATTAGAGTGTAGTTAGCTATTAAGATTCTCTGTAATTTTTTATTCGAACTGTACAGTGCAATTAGAGTGTTGTTAGTTATTAAGATTCTCTGTAATTTAATGATGTATGTATAAATTTCTAAACAATGTGAAGATTATAGTGGAGTGCACATGTTGTATCTATATAAAGATCTTCTACAATTTTTTTCCCGAATTGAACCGTGCAATTTAAAGAAAGATAAACACAATAAGTAAATTATATACTATTTTAATGATGCTCGTGTGAAGTTTCCAGTAATGTGAACTTTATATTAGAATCTATTTACTGTAACTATCTGTCTATGAATTGTATATATAATTCTAACAAGAATTGCCGATTGTATGTATCTCTTTCAAATTACATCCATACATAAATTTTAGGATACCATAATCTGTGAATTCAGCAAAAGTAAGCTTTGCAGTTGAAAGGCACATTCTAGACATGATTAATAAATAGTCTTAAAAGCACGTCTGCATGTAAAGATGGCAGGTAGGGGGAAGGGCATTAAATGTTTAACGAAGGGCATGTGAGAACATGAAGGTGGAAAGCACTTTTCTGGTTGGATGCATGGGCACGTTTATCCCTTTTCTCACAAAAAAAAAGGACCCTTTCCTTCTGTGGCATGCTATATGCCAATTACCTTAAAAATTATATATATAAATAAACTGAATGATTTTTCAAGTATAGTCTAAATTTAAATACTGATTTGTCAACTCAAATAAGTTTTTAAAATCTCATTAAAACTACTCAGTAATTTTAAAATTTTCTTATATTTAATAAGATATTAAATTTCATTAAAAAAATTTGAAAAAGAAGTTAAGCTTATGCGGTTCTTAAATCCCAAGTGAATCATCCATTGAGGGCAAAACAAATTCTCAAGATTTTTTCGTTTTTTTTGGGTAGATTGGAAACTTTTAGTTTAGGGAATTATACAAATAACACACTGAGTTTTAGCAACTTATCCTCCAAAACCGTTACACCTGTTTAACAGAAAATTCATCACAGTAAATCAAAATGTGACACGTGTTATTAAATAAATAAAAAATAAAAATAAATCTAAAATTAATATAAAAAAAGAGAAGGATCGCGGACCCCCGATCCTTTCACGGTAGACCCCCCTCCACCTCTGGTCGTCGGATCTCCCCCCTCCACCTCTAGCCGCCCAGTTCTGGATGGCCAGAGGGAGGGCTCCTCCACCCTTGACGGCGTTCTTGGTGGGGGTTGGGGGACCTCCCCCATCCCGCAAACACCCCCAACCTCCACCCAGACGCCGACGGGTGGATGGGGTCCTCCCCCCAGCTCTGGGGCGGTCGGGGGACCTCCCCTAGACCACCGACCAAGGTGGATCCCCCTCCCTTCCACCGTGAGGATCGGGGGTCCTCAATCTTTTTTTTTTATATATTAATTTTAGATTAATTTTTTATTTTATTTAATGACATGTGTCACATTGTGATTGGCCGAGATGGATTCCGTTAAACATGTGTAACGACGTTGAGTCCAGTGAGTTTTGATACCAAAATAACAAACTCAGTGAGTTTTTTTAAAATTTTTAAAATTCAATGGATTTTTTAAAAAGACGTTAAAATTTAGTGTGTTATTTATAATAAATAACCAAAATAATCCTATACACAACACTATGTATTAAAAAATCAAAATGTATACTCCTCGTGACCCGGGAATAAAGTTGTGTTCCTCGTAAACTTTCCTATTGTATTGGCCACTCTTTTGTTGCCGCCTCGGCTGTGATTTATTATCTCAATTAATAAATATAATATATATGCAAATAATTTTTTTGAAATATGATTTCAAGGGTTTGTTAAAAGACTCTAAATATATTAATTAATAATTAAATACGATGAAGATTTGTATCCTTGTGTTCTGACCTGTCCTTAATTACAAGAACTTCTAAATAATATCAATACCTTCGGGGGTAGAACACGAAAACTGTTCAATTTCGATATTTGAAAAATTACAGTATTTAGGAAAAAGCAACAGAACTTAGGCTGTGTTTGCATAGTAAAATTTTACCCCTCTTAAAATTTTAACATAATAAAATATTACAATATAATATCTCTCTATCATCAAATCATTACTTTTCACTACAAAAAATATAAAAAAATTATCTCTCTCTTCACTTTTTCACTAAACCCTATACCTAAAATTTTACAAAACAAACAAACCCTTAGAAAAAAAAAAGGAAAAAGAAAACAGAAAATCGTTTTGGTAGGAAAAACCGAAATGAGTTTTAAAAAAAGAACAAAAAAGGAAAAAATAAATCTCGGTGTACCTGTGTCATCGTCAACTTCGCCTGTGAAGCCAAGGTCAGGTACGAGAGAGATAAAGAGAGCAGAAACCCCAAGGACAGTGAGAGAAACAGGGGAGATTCAAAATAGGGAACTGTGTGTTGAGTCCGTCGTCGGTGACGAAGGAGCTCCCTCAGCAGCGGAAGCCTAGGCAGAAGCAGCTTGAGCAGGCGGTGCTTCCTTCGGAGCCGGCGAATATGAAGAGCCTCTTCAAGACGAAGCCTCGCACCCCCCCGGTCGTCGTCCGTCAGACCCGCGATCTCCTCCTCTACGCTCAGCGCAGCAGCTCCTCCGATTCCCGCGAGAGCAAGCGCGAGGAGAAGGTTAGTCTTTCGCTTCCCAATCCCACTCTTTTCGGATCTTTACATATCGGTTGAGTCCGCTTTGATGCGATTCGGATTTTCGGATTGGGAGTATGCTGGAATTGGAGGATCACATACTGTGTTTTGGTTAAAGATGCATTTTTTTTTCTCAATTTTATGCGCGATTTCGTTTTGAGATAGAGACGATTTTTTTTTTCCGTCAGTCAATGTAGAGAGGATTATCTGGCCCAGTTACTATGGGATTGCTCGATTTTTGGTTCTAGATGGAGGATGTAAACTGCAATAGCTAAATTTCGTTCTGTGATCATATTTTACCAGTAGATTGAACTTACTACATTGGATATCAAATATTTTAAATGTAGATCATTTGCTCGTGCTTTCCTATTATATGTTTCCCCTAATGGCTACAAATAAAATTGTATCCATTGGTTGAATTTTTCATTGTGTTATATATGTTGTGCTGTATACCTCTTGGAGAGTAGAAGCTTATAGCGGTGATCTATGGTATGCAAAAATCCAGTAGCTTTTCAATCTTAAGCTTGGATATCACTGTGAAACTAATTGCTGTCTGTGATGTCGGTTGAACCATTTTTTTCAATACATTCAATGGGCACAGTGGATCCCCTAATTCATACAATGACTTGGGTTGGAGTTATTTTTTAAATTTCAGAGCTGAAACTTCAGCTAAGCCTACTGTTATCGAGTCCTCTGCCATTTGCACTCCACCCTGTCAGAGAACTTTCATGGAAACAGGATTTGGACATGCTGAAACTTTTGCTGTAATGTTTGATACATGTATAGGAAATTTTATGGTTAAACTGTGGGATTGGTAGAAGGAAATTTTCGCCTGTCAGATAAGTTAAGTGGGGTAGTGAAAATAGGGATCATTGTTCTTGAAAAAAAATCCATAGGTTGCTAGAGTTTTGGAATATTTCTCAGTGTATAATCTCTTTGTAAGTTTTCTCAGTTCAGTGTCTCAACCTATTTAATGCACTCTGATTTTCTGTTGTTTAAACTTACCTTGCTATTCAATTTTGGTTTTCTGAGCAGATGTCAGAGCTATATAAAAATATCAGGGAGCTAAAGACAATTCTTTATGGTAATAGCGAATCTGAGCCAGTCGCAGAAGCTTGTGCGCAATTGACCCAGGAATTTTTCAGGGAGAACACACTACAGCTTCTTATTTTATGTCTTCCGAAATTGAACTTGGAGGTAAGCATGAATTGATTCTTCAGTGCTTATTTAAACAATCAACTACTGTTATCAGGTTTAGTGCTGAGTTTTATTTCAGTTTCATGTTCTCCCATCAGAGGGGTTGTAATAGAAGTTTAACGATTATAGTCTTCTTGAATTCTGAAGTTGAATTTTGGGAAGTTTCGATATAACTTTCCAGTTTAATTAGTCAAGACCTACTATTTATCTGTGCTTCCTTGTTTCAAATGACATACAGTACACTTCAATTCTATATAATTGGTCTGCTAGACTTTTAGGGTATGATGCTAACGTCTATCAATATCTGACACTCATTTGGACATTTGTGAAAGAGCATTTTCTTCTACCTTAGTGCTTAGAGTTACAAGGATACTACACATGTCCTGAAGACAGCGACCTGTAGTTTAACTTTCACTATCGTTTCAATGCACTTATTTACATGCATGAATAAAGCAAGAAATTGTGCGTCTTTGATATTAGTGACTGAAAAAGAACCACATGTATAGGCTTCCTCAGTGTCTGGATTTCTGGAAGTTGACTTCTCATACCTTCGAGAGGGCCCATTATGCTATTTCTGGAAGTTGACTTCTTATACAAGGTGGCAAAAAAAAGAAAGTCATTTAAGCTACCATTGCTTTGGCCTTAGGGAAAGTAAAGTAGCACCAAGCAGTGTATCTTCACCGATCAAAAGCTACCATCTGACACCTTGAGTCTTTGTCTACAAATTATAGCTTGATATGAATCTTGACATGGGACATCTTTTGCAGGCTCGAAAAGATGCCACTCAAGTTGTTGCAAATTTGCAAAGACAACAAGTTCATTCGAGACTGATTGCATCTGATTACTTGGAAGCAAACATAGATTTAATGGATGTTTTAATAGAAGGGTACGTCACTTACTAAAGAGCTTTGGGATTTTTACCCTGACTATAACTTCTGATCTTCTGGTTGGATGCTGCAGACCTGTGTAGTTCTTGCAGCTCAAATTTCTTGTATAGCATGTCTATTTGCTAGTTATTTTCAACACCGCATTCCTCTAAAACATAAAAAGAAGAAGAAGATATACACTGCATTTCTGTTTGACGTAGATATAGTCACATCCTTGCTCTAGAGTACTCCTTGGTCATCAGATCCCATAATGTGCGAGAAAACTACATATATCTTCTCGATCTACATATTTCATGTGAGAGCTTTTCTTTTGGCCAACCAAGGATTTGGTTCAGTTTGGTTAGGACCCAGTCCTACAAGACAAACTTACTTAACTTTGAAGTGTTTGGTATTCATAAGTATTAAGCTGTTCGTCTAGTATAGATGTTAAACGAGTTTGGTTTGAAAAACCAACGATTTCGTTTGGTCTGGTTGGGTTCAGTTTGATTTGAATCTTTTTATTTCAAGTGCAAAACATCAAGCTGACAAGTTCTATATTTTGGAAAGTTTGCCAACCCAATCAGATTAAGTGCCAGAGCTTACTTAGTTCATGAAACATGCTGTGAGAGGTTTTGACCATTTTTCCTTTGAATTACTAATGGGGATTTTTTGGTGGTGCCCATTGGGGGTGGAGCATGGGGTATAGGGAGAGAGAATTTTCATGTTAAGGCTTTTGGTACTTGTTTAGTGATCATCGAACCACTTTAATTATCAGCCATTCACATTGCTGTCTAATCTGTTCCTTTGTGGTCTGTTTTGTTTCCCTCATTGGGTCAAATTAGTCTTCATCTTCTAATGGTAGAATGTTGTATCTTTTAGTTATGAAAACACAGATATGGCTTTACACTATGGGGCAATGCTCAGGGAATGCATTCGTCATCAGAGTGTTGCAAGGTGAGTAAAATTGACAAAGTCTTGAGCAATTATATGTTGTTAGTAGTTGTGTCCTGTAGATACCATGCTTGGACCAAGTTCTTATGCATGTCCATCAAGCTGAAGCATTATTAAGCTACTATTTTTTTTTTCTCCCAGTTAGCCTATCTATTCTGTGCCAATTCTGGCATATTTATGGTGTATGTTTGGTAGAGCTTTGTGACTTTCGGATCTTGTTGGTTTAACTGTAGGTATGTTTTGGGATCTCAGCACATGAAGAAGTTTTTTGATTATATTCAACTTCCAAATTTTGACATTGCTGCAGATGCTGCTGCAACTTTTAAGGTTGAGTCCATCTGACAGAACTCAATTGAATCATTACTTTTGTTTCTATGTTGAATTGAAATTAGGTTCTCTTTAGTAAGAAAACTACCTATGCAAGTAGTCTGGTTTATGCTTTTATAAATATCTTTTGTGTTGCCTGATCTTTAAGGCTTTGTTAAGTTAAGACTCTAAATTGTTGCATTCTGTTGGGTCATTAGTGTTGGACATGTTTAGTACTTGAGCTATTTTCCTAATCATTGCTCTTTCTAGTACTTAATCTCTTTCCCCATACTTCTTTTCATTCGATAAGTCTATGGAAGCTCTATGTTGCAGAAGTCTACATAAAACCATTTTGCTTTTCATAATATATATGTCGTTTTTTTTTTTCAATTTCCCATAGGAAGATTGGGGATTTTTTTGGGTATAATTTTGGTTTAGGTAACATACCCACAGCATCATAGTTGCACTAGGGCCATCCTGATTTCTATTGTAAATTATTTTTTGCAGGAACTTCTAACAAGGCATAAGTCCACTGTTGCTGAATTTCTTTCCAAGAATTATGACTGGGTAGGTCTTTTTTTTTCACTTTGCTTGCATGTTGTCACCCGTCACCCACCAAACAAAACAAAACAAAAACATACATGCACACCGAAAGAGCAATAGTGTATCTGATGTGCATTCAATTGAAAAGCAGATTGAGTATAACTGTTTTAGTTGGAGATTATAATTTGGGTTGAATACACTTTGCAACCCCATATGTTTCGGGATGTTGACACATTGCACCTAAATGTTTTATTGTTGAAACATTGAACCCATTATGTTATCTCTCTCAACGATTTGCACCTCAGAGTGAAAGTTGGTGTCAAATTAGATGGTAATCGTTTAACACGTAGCTCTCACGTGACCCCAGTCCCAGTCAGATTACCGTATTGCCCTTGAATCTAAAACAAGTCATGATTAAATTAGCTTCAAAATCTAATAGGCAAAAATCGTGACTCGTTTGAAGCTCATTTAATCGTGATTTGTTTGAGATTTAAGGGCAATGCGATAATTTGACAGGGACTGAGGTCACGTGAGAAACACGTTTAAACGATTACCGTCTAATTTGACGCCAAATTTCACTTCGGGGTGCAAATCGTTGGGAAAGATAACATAATGAGCTCAATGTCTCAAAAATAAAATATTGGGGTGCAAAGTGTATTTAACCCTTTACATGTTGAATGAACAGTTTAATATCATCCAAGTGTCAATACTATGACATCATTCTTGCCTTTATTGGTATTAAAGTAGAGTCTATATCATGTAGATGAAAAAGCTGTGGTTGAGCCTGTGATTTATTTCATTACATCAAATATTCTGCTTAAGGTTTCTGATTGAGTGCTTGATATTCTTCTTTCCTTTTGCTGTTTTCAGTTTTTTGCAGAGTACAACTCAAAGTTACTGGAATCTACCAATTACATCACCCGAAGACAAGCTGTCAAGGTTTGCCCAATACTTGGCATCTTGCCCAAATGTTTAGAAGGAAACAAAATAAAAAAGATAAATTAAGTGAAAAAAGCATGTGGATGTCGGAGCCATGGATTAAAAATATAATAATTTTAATTCTAATATTTTTTTCCCTCCCTTTGTGGTGATTCCGTGTAAAGTCGCTTTGCCTGTTGGTCTTCGTGAAGTTGCAACGAGTATCTATGACATTATATTTTTTGCTAAGGCTTTTTATTTGTGACAGCTGTTGGGAGATATACTACTGGATCGTTCAAATTCGGCTGTAATGACACGATATGTGAGCTCAAGGGACAACTTGAGGATTCTTATGAATCTTCTCAGAGTATGACTCAGATTGCTCAATCTTACATGTTTGCTTTAAATTGCTAACAACCTATGCAGTACATCTATGTCGTTTGTGATGCTGTTTTAGTTTCTTTTGCATCTTTTGACATGAACTGTTTGTGGGCCCTCTTCACAAGATGACAATGTTCACTTGTATTGTTCACCTCTTTCCTAGATGGTATCATTAGGTTTCAAACATCTAAGAAATCACTTGTGAATTATCTACTGTACTGATAAAAGCAGAAGCAAAGCTAGATTCAGATAGTTTTACATATTAAAAAGCAAAAGAATCTCCTAGTTTAGAGGACTACCCCAACGAATATTTATCTCATTTCGACTGACTGATGTGAAAGAAAAGTTAGAATATAATCTTATTTGGCCTAACGATTGTGTTTTAAATGGTGGATCCCTCAAATGCAGGAGTCCAGCAAGAGTATACAGATAGAAGCCTTCCATGTATTTAAGGTACTATATTTTGAGCTAGGCTGCATTTTTGAACTAATGAACTTGCGAGTTTTCCTTCTATTACTTATGTTCATATGGTTTCCATTTCACAGCTATTTGCTGCTAATCAAAACAAACCTCCCGACATTGTCAACATACTCGTTGCGAACAAAAGCAAGCTTCTAAGGCTTTTTGCTGATTTCAAAACTGATAAAGGTAAGGATAAATCATCATTAAAATGTTACAGTTGGCCTGGCAGTTGTCACCCTGTGTTTACATTCGAAGTTGTTTTGTTGCAGAGGATCAAGAGTTTGAGGCGGACAAAGCTCAAGTTGTGAAAGAAATTGCTGCCCTGGAACCCAGAGACCGGCCGTGAGCGAGCATTGTCGTATTTTAGAGTCGCTGGAGTTTCCGTGATCCAATGCATGCAACTGTGTATTTTATAGTCTAATAGCCCTCGGCATAACACGCTATGGAAGTCCATTGAGGCCTTTATTTTCTGTTTGACTCCTATCCTCGAGTTTCAACTGATCCTCCGTGTAATCTACTTTCGTAAAACGTAGATAAATAAATGGATGAAGTTAGTTTAATGCAGTTATTCGAATGATCCACCAGCTTGAAATCCTTCGACAAAATACTCGGCTGCCTCTCTATTGATCTCTCGAAGCATCCAATGTGCGGCTCAAATTGATGGATCACCAAACAAGTATCAAATAATAGGTATCCATTAAGAATGTCCGGATTCATACGGTTCCCGGTTCTTTTGACGGCATAAAGATTAAAGGCGTAATTCCAGCGTTTTGAGTCCCGAGAAAAGAAAACAGAATGGAACAACGTAGCAGCATCTTGGCATATTCCACGCATCCCTTCCTCCGCGACAAAGACAAGAGTAGCCTCTGCAATTTGGTGTTGCTACAATTGATGCCTCTCGATCTCAAATCATTTCAGGAACCATGTTCCTCCCTCTCTATCAGACACACTTCACGCATGTTCTTTTATTCGGCAATGACCTGACTCGAAGCTTCCTGCATAATTCCAAGTTCTGTGGATGCAGTATCCATTTTGGGCAAGGAAAATGCCAATCACTAGTTAATTAGCAATATAAATTCTAATTTTAGTAATAAATATATCTAGCATATTACAATTAATTTAATTTAACCTAGGAAACATTTCTCCGTTCCTAGGATCGGTTGTGATTGAGTGTTTTTAATTAATTGTTATTTAGCTATTGGGGCACTCTGAAATTTTGTCCAACTTTGTTCTGAGTGGGGAGTGTTAAGTATTATTGTGAATCTGAGCAACTGTGGGGGCATATCTAAAAAGAAGAAATAGCAAATAAAATTGTATATAAACAACAGGTAGATGTTGTTTTTGTTGCTTGAGAGTGTGCTGCGTGAAAGCTCAGGACAAAGCCAGAGCCTTTCATATCATCATCCAGTTCTGCCTCATTTCTTTCTCTTTTTCTTACTCTCCTTCGGACTCTTGAGAAATGGCCGAAAATGGTAGGTCCCGATCACTCTCTTCTCTCTTTCTTTCTTACACCCGCTGTTTTTTTTTTGTGGTCCAAAATCTATAGGCATTCTTTTTATTTCATATTCGTGTCCATATATTTTTTTGTTCCGAAATTTTTGGGTTTCAGATTCTCTCACAGACTTCCTTGCCTCTGCTGTCGATGCAGCTAAGAAAGCTGGCGAGGTTTGTTACTGCAAAGTTCCTTATTTTGTTGTTCCTTCTTCTAATATATGTTCGCTTTCCTCGTCCTTTATTCTAGTGAGACTTATAAATTTGATGTTTCAGGTAATTCGTAAGGGTTTCTACCAAACCAAACATGTCGAGCATAAAGGCGAGGTATCCGTTTTTTTTAAAAGGGTCTTATAGCATCTTTCTTCAACATGTGGCATGTCTTATCTCATCGCGTTGTTCGTTTGGGCTTCTCTTTATAAATGTTGTTTGGGGCTCAATGCAGCATGTCAATGAATGGGTAGAGTCACGAATGTTGATTGAATTGTGGAGAGTGGAATGAAGAACATGTAGACAAGTTAATTTTGAACGATCCATTTCGTTACGTTTGAGCATAGATGTTGCCAGGTTTTTAGGTACTCTATGCTGTAGTTGGATATGCTTTTTCCATGCTTGCATCCTCTTTTATTTGGGAGGTAAAGAAGTGATGGGAAAGAATAAATTTTGAAGCTTGTATACCGTCTGTGCAAATTTAATATGATTGGAACTGGAAGATGTTCTTGTCACAGAAAGAACATCGATTTAAAGCCAATTTGGGTTACATATCTTGATGACAGTCAAACATGTATGATGTGAGAACCCCATTTGCTATTGTTGTCCCTCCCTTTTAGTTAGTAACCAGATACCACATTGTGTGAGGGGTGTTCTTTCAAAAACAAAATGTATTTAGGATGTTTATAGGAATTTAGAGGAAGAAGTTGGTGCTTATAAGGTACTTGTGGAATGCAGGTGGATTTAGTTACTGAAACTGATAAGGCATGCGAAGATCTCATATTCAGTCATCTCCAGCAGCTTTATCCCACACACAAGGTTAACACTTATCATTTGCTTATTCATTTTACGCATCATAGTAATTTTATAACTTTTTGCTCAAAATGTAGTGTTTCTAAACTGGTTCCAACTGTCATTCTTCTTAGTTCATTGGTGAAGAAACTACTGCTGCCTATGGTACTGTGGAGCTGACTGATGAACCGACATGGATAGTTGATCCTCTGGATGGAACAACTAACTTTGTCCATGGGTAAACATCAGCTTCTTATAACGTAGGTGATCCTTTCCTGTCCGTACACTCAGTCACAATCTTCATTTTTGTAGGTTTCCCTTTGTGTGCGTTTCTATTGGTCTTACGATTGGAAAAGTTCCTACAGTTGGTGTTGTTTACAATCCGATAATGGATGAGGTGAGAATTTGAATGCTCCCTGTATGTTGGACATAAGTGAACAACCATAATAGTTGCAGAATATTCCTGTTAATGTACTGGTGGACTATCTAGTTCCCAAGCTGTATTCACCCCTTGTTCATTGTTACACTGAGTTGACAACTTGTGTACAATATGCACTGAGTTTTTGTCAGCTTCATGCTCTGATGGTCGTATGTTCAGAGAGGATTACTTTACACAAATTTCAGTGAGGTTCAAGTAATCAATTTTGTTCTCCCTCTGTCATACTTGTTGCCAATCACCCTGATCTGATAAAATTGATCTGTTGGATATCAGAAATGCTATACTATCAACATTTGACTCTTTTTGGCTGTTGAGGTTTCTGGGACTCTTTCAGTGCCTGGCTTCCTTCACATGTGTAGTTATCCTGTCCAACACATTATTGAATTGATAGACTAAAAAATGCCTCGATAATTGCTGCTGCCTGAGCAAAGTGTAAATCTGGGTTTGTGATCTGTAGCTTTTTACTGGCATCCGTGGAAAAGGTGCTTTTCTGAATGGAAACCCCATAAAAGGTGAGATTGTTTTTCTTCATATTCCAGTTTTGTGTTTCTATTGCACTAATCCTGGGAAACTGTAAAAGCTACATGGTTTATATTCTGCATTGTTGCAGTATCATCTCAAACTAAACTTGTGAAGGCTCTCCTTGCAACTGAGGTATGTGAATATGAAATGGACATTCTTGATGCAAAAGTATTGATGATGCTTGTCCCTGGACATTGAACCGACAATCCTTTTTGCCCTGCTGTGCCTTACCCACGTTTTACCCATATTCAAGTCTCTTTAAGTAGATTTTTGCAAGAGGAATGCCCTTTACACTGAGGTGTAAAGAAGCTACTGCTCCTCTTGTTGTCATAAAAAGTGATCATCATCTCTGCACAACTACTGGATCCAGACTTCTCAGTTGCTTAATTTACCCCAAGAATTATGCCTGTATGATGAGATAAAACTGTCCAACCCTGCAAAACTAGTTTTGCGATTCAATGCCCTGAATGCTTTAAAAAGATTTTGGTGCTGTTAGCTATGCAGGTTAAATGCTGTGGGATATGTACCTCGACAACAATTATGTCATTTTATAGAACTAGTCTACATAGTCTACTAACTTATCTTCGAGAGTTGGTTCCAGATTCTGAGACTACTTTCTTCCAAAATCTGTAAGTAGAAAAGCTAGAAAAAAAGGAAGAGAAAGGTGGAAAATAATGATAAAAGTAAGTGTAGGATTGTACTTTGAATTGGCACCTAACCTTCCATGGTACAACATGAATTGCCACAGCATTTATTTAGTTATTTTTGCAAAATCCGACTAAGCAGAGTGTGCCCCTTCTCGATACCACATGAGTCTACAAACCTAATTCTTAGCTATTTTCTAGTTTATTAGATTATGCATAAAGCTCAAATCTGGTTTCATGCATATGATAGACACAGCTGCATGCTTTCAGAAATATTTCATATTTCACTGTGTTGACATTAAATTCATACATACTATCCTACAACCAAGAGGAAATTTTCAAGATTAAAATTTTGTTCTGAAAGAGCAGGCGGGTACTAAACGTGATAAGTTGACATTGGATGCCACTACGAACAAAATTAATAGCCTACTTTCCGAGGTATACTATAAATTTGCCAAAGCTATTGACCTTTATAGTGGGGATTTGTGTCCATTATGAACATTACTTTCTCTTTTGATCAGGTGAGATCCCTGCGGATGAGTGGCTCTTGTGCATTGAATCTCTGTGGAATTGCATGTGGAAGGCTTGACCTATTTTATGAACTCGGCTTTGGGGGTCCTTGGTAGGATACTGTACCTTTTCACTGAGATTCTTGGTTTTGATTGACATGGCAAGATTCTTTTATTTGCTATCATTGTTTATTTATGAATTTTCATGTCCTGAGTGACTGACATGGTCTGCTTTTGTACACAGGGATGTTGCAGGCGGTGCAGTGATTGTGCAAGAAGCTGGAGGGCTTGTGTATGATCCGTGAGTTACATACTGAAATGCATTCTTCTTGTTTCTTGTTTTCTTGACAAGGGTATATTGTTTGGGGGGGGGGGGGGGGGTTAGTATTTTCCATTGTATCGTTTGGACAAGTTAGTTAAATACTTAACTTGCATTGATCTTCATCCTGTGGCGCTTCACTAATCAATTAGTAAGTTGGACATGCAATAGGGTGGTTTTGCGACGTACACAACTTAGGCCATGATAAGCATGTTTGCTTTCTAACTTTAACAGCATTCCCAGTTACAGGTTTTCAGATATTTTGCCTATAAAACATTTGATGGTTGTGGTTGCTTCTCAGATCTGGTAAAGATTTTGACATCACGGCGCAGCGAGTGGCAGCTTCGAATCCTTTCATCAAGGATGCATTTGTTGAGGCACTACAGCAATCAGAATGAGACAACAGATATTGATGAGATGCAATCTGGAGTACTCTTCTACTCAATACAGTTTCGTTGATTCACATGTTCCAAACAGCGTTAATGATATGTCCTTTATGATTTCATCATTTCCCATTTGTTGTCTGTGGAATCAGTTGAGATGACGATCCATATGATCGGATCCGTAAGTTCTCTTTAAAAGTCCATGTACCTCATAAGTGATTATCAGTAAATGCCGTTTGGTACATCAAATTTATAAGTTTCTAATTTTATTGTTACTGTCGACTTACAAGATGTCCTTAAACGGGCTGAATGGTTCTAATTTTTTTTTTCCTTGAGCAAATAGAAATCACATTAACTCTACCAAACACAGTATAACAAATAATCTCGAGTGTGCAGAGCTGCAAGCCTGCAATGCAAGGGTCATTGGCCTCAGGAGTGGTGGGACTAGAACTCAACTCCCAGGAGGGATATCTGCAAAGACCGCGATAGGCTGAGCGAGAGAAGAGAACCTTCTCTCAGAAGCTCTTTAAACGTTGACTGCTCAGAATAGAGGCGAGCAAAGAAGGAATATCTACGAAGAAGAAGATGCTAAAGCACGTCTACATAGATTCATAGAATGTACCTTAAATTATTCAAACCAGTGGTTGGACTGGATTTTTTTAATCACAGCGGTAAAAAGTGTTATCCGAACCACGACAATCCAGCATAATTTAATACATGCGTTGAGGTCGGATCTGAGATTCTAATGCAATTCATCATGAGTCATGAAGAAGAGGTTCATGTCAACTGTTGCCTGCCCAATTGAAGTATTTTATCAAGCCCTACTTAGGGCTGCACAACCCCGGTGTAGGTGTCGGTTTTGGCCAAAACCGGCACCTACACCGGGTAGGCCAGTTTTAAATAATTGTCACCTACACCTACACCGTTAAGGACAAAAATCGGCCCTTAACGGTGGCGGTTTCCGGTTATCCTACATTCATATTGAACCATTTTTTTTAGCATTTTACGCACTTGACCCAATGTATTTTTTTTTATTTTGGTCCATTAATCACATATCAATAAAATCTAAACTAATGAAATCTAAATTCCAAAATTAATAAAATTAAAAATCATCTTAAAAGATAAGATGAGAATTTAAAGTATAAAGTAATAGAGACGTCACTGTAAGTAGAAACTATTACCTTTTGAAAAATCTAATTTAGACCCTAACAACACTTAGAGGGGAGAATATGTGTTTTCCCTCTAATTAACAAATTAATAACAATTTTTAAACATGTTCAAAACTTAGTAGGATTTCCCTTGGTTTCACAAGGAAAATCCAAAAATTCAGCAATTTTTGAAATTCGCCGGAAGGCGTTCGAGCGCTCGTTGAACGCTTATGTTTCTGTCTGAAATTTTAATTGAGCGCTCGAGCGCTTGTCAAACGTTGGTCAAACGTGATGACTCTGTCTGAATTTTTGAACTAAATTGTATTAGAAATTTGAACTAAAATGTAATTGAGTGACTAATTTTGTAAGCATGATATAAATTTAATAGTGATTTGTTAATTTTAGAAATTTAGACAATTTGTTAAAATTTCATAAAAACTCATACATTGATTTTAAAATTTTTCGTGGTAGAATCTCGACCTCTTGACTTATATTATGCGATGTACTTACCAAAGTTTGACATTAAACTCTTTAATTAGGATTTCAATGTCTTCATATATACCCTTCTAAATACAATAAATTTGTAATTTTTTCTACCAAAATTCTAAATAACTAGTTCATTCACCTAGCAAGCTTCTTGATACCAAACTTGAATGTAAGTATTTGATTAGACAAAACCAACAACAAATCTCAAATATTCAGGTGAAATTAAACTATTTAGTAGACCTTGTCATGCTTCTAGAATACTACGTCTTCAGGTGAAACTAAACTATTGAGTAGAAACTAAACTAAAAAAACTAAAAAAAAATCCCGGTTTCCTGGTACCCAGGAACCGCCGATTTTTAAATAAAACTAAACCTACACCGGCACCGGTTTGGCCGAGTACCGGGAACCCGGCCGGCCAATCGTACAGAACGAACCCAAAAAATAATTCTCATCACCATCTACTGAAATAATGCTTAATCTTATCACAAAGTTGGATATATAATAAACTGAAATAATGAAAAAAGAAAGAAAGAAATATTCAGTGGATCACTAGAAATATAACATAATGTAAACAGATAAAGGTATATAGATAACCATGTCCAGGTTGCTGCAGATACTTTTCTATAATATATATCAATGAATCGCCTCTAGCTAGTCCCCCACCTCCTTCAGTACGAGTATCCTAAATACCCTCAACCACAAAGGTTTAAAAAAGGGTGCCACAAAATAGAGAATAAATAAGAAAAGAATAAAGCGTGAAGAACCCACAACAACCATAGTAATCGTATATCTGATTAAGCTAATTAATACTCTAAGCAAACTGTGTTGGCCCAGCAGCAGCAACATACCCATTAGACCCATTTGCTCCATTCACCCCCTGAAGCGTCTTCTCTGCGCTTCCTGACCTTCTCCTCTTCAGAACGATATACCATGTATACGCTTCCAAGCAAGCGGCATTGGCTACCAAAACCACGAGGATGGCACTGTATGCATGCCTCCACTTCTTCTCGGGGTTCAAAATATCGAGTCCCGTGAATATGTTAATGATGCTGAGAAGGATGACAAGATACCCAACTGAATGGTGATAAATATTCCAGTAAAGTCTGTATTTGTGATCCTTTTTCGGCCTTAGAAGCAAAGCAAACACCTAAAAGCAATGCCAGATCTTTCTCTCAGTAAGCCACAGAAAGAAATATAGTCAAAATTTTAAGGGCAAATATATGTAGTGGCCTGTGGTTGAATTAATGTAAGAGAAGAAGTTTTGGGACGTACCTGAAGAGTTGCGAAGACGAAAAGGAGAATGCCGAGTGTGCTGTGCTTGGTGTGTTCGACACCAGCAGATTCGTTACCGAGTTTGAGACCAGTTGCCCATCCAGCAACTCCAATAATATAACCCGAGGTCTGGCAAGTGATATGAAGGTAAAACCATGCAGGGTCTGCGAATTCGAATACCCTCAAGTACCTTGCTATTATAACACCCATAGGCATCAAGATACCCCAACTGACTGCATTCAGCACTCCATGGATCTGAATTTCGATTCCAGTAACATTAAGAACTTAGGCCCGGTACTCAATAAACCATAAAGATCAATTAAAAAAGCTTTGGCGGCCAGTTGTTCGAACAACAGCAATGAACATCTCAAAGCTCTGAAGAACAACTCAAAACATGTGACAATCAACCAAACAGTGGAAAGAAAACAAAACCATATAAAAACCAAAAGAGGATTAAGAAAACTGAATGAAATATATCCCGAAATCGCACAAACTGGGAGAGGGGATTGCCTCCGAGATTTCATCGAGTAAAGAGGATTATAAATCGCACAAACTGGGAGAGGGGATTGCCTCCGAAGGCAATCCCCTCCGGATGTCCGGCTGGACGGCATCCTCCGGATGTCCGGCTGGACGGCTGGATGCCGTCCAGCCGGACATCCAAGGGCTGAGAATGGGAAGGGTGTGAGTCCTGCGCGGGACCCACACCTGCCCGGGTAGCCCGAACAGGATGCTGCCCGGGATTCTCAGCCCTTGGATGTCCGGCTGGACGGCATCCAGCCGTCCAGCCGGACATCCGGAGGGGATTGCCTTCGGAGGCAATCCCCTCTCACAAACTGGATCCAAACAGGAAACAGGAAAACTGATTGGGAAGAAAACTAAACCTCCCAGCAAACAAAACGACATTTAGATTAATTAACTAAAAAATAACTAAGCAAAAGGATTAAAAGAGCAAAGAAGAAGAAGGCACATTGGAACTTAAACATCAATATACGGTAAAGACCTAGCTAGGTAAAAGGATAATGAAAAGGAGTTCATGAGAGGATACGGGGAAAAAACCAACAACAACAAAAAATTACTACGGAACAAGTTCTTGTCACTCACATTTTTGTCCGTCATATGTGCTCCCCCTCCGGCTACCGTCTGTCCCGATACAAGATTCAGGGTTCCCATGGAATTAGTATTAGCATTACCTAAAGAATGCTGCTGTGGACTGTCATTTGAAACCGGACCCTCTTGCCAAACCTGGTTGATAGTGGTGGTATTGCTTGGGAGTGACAAAGTCACATAGATTATGATCTCACTATTCGCATACGTTGCTGTCAAACCCGAGACATCATAAACCAGATTGCCCTCCGGCATGGTGGTACCATAACTGGTGATCTGGGACGTGTAGGCTCTCATGGTTCCGTTGGATTGCTGGTAAGCAACAAGCGATTGTGATCCTACCATGCCTGAACCGGAGGGATTGATGGCCCATGTAGCCCATGTGGAGGACGAGGCACCGGTAAGCCTAAAAGCGATCTGGAGGCTCCCAGACGATGAGTTGTAGTTCCAATACAGGAAAGAGCTCAAATAAGGGAGATCATTGCAGAAGCTAAAGACCTGGTTGCTAGGGAAGCTGTATTTTGAACATGTTTGAGCAGAGGATGTGAGAAAGAAAGAGAAAAGAAGGGAGAAAACTAGCACCGGCCTGAACATTTTAGCCTGCAGCCAAGGGGCTGTGAAGTACTGGCCGCTTCCCGTGTCAGATAGATCAAGAGAAAAATTGATATGTTTGTATGTTGGCTATGTACGCGTCCAAATGCAATCAAAAGCAGTAAGGATACGTTGGAACACAGACAAGTAGAGGTAATTATAGGAGTTGGTGGGTTCAGGTCATTGGCCAGTCCTGCTGGGGAAGGTTCCATATATACAGGACAGAAGAGGTTTTTTTTTTTACTATTTTTTAAATGCTAGTAACTTGGTCAGCTGTAGCTAGCCATACAATCTACCCTCACAACGTGGATGCACATATACACGCCATCTATGTTCCCCGGGAGAGGGTGTTTGGTGTCAGCTAGCTGGTAGCAGCAGAACCAAGTAAAGTACTCATATACATAACCCATTAGCCAATCAACATTTTAACTTAATTAGCCAGTCTGTGGGTAGAAACTAGAATATCCTCTCAAATTTGTTTATTAAAATAATTGAATATTTTAATTCGGAGAGAGATTGATATTTGGGTCTTGCAATTTTTTTTTTGTTTTTTAATTAAATCGTTGAATTCGATCCAGAAAAAATCTCAATCTAAGAGTTGTAACTTATCACGACAACTCGTCAAATTAAGGACTTGGAAATTAGAACATGCGCTAGACACGTTCCGGCTTCAAAGATCATTGTTGGAGAATCGAAAGAATCATTTAATTTTCAGCTAAAACCACGAGAAGGGTGAAAGAGCTAGCCAAGATGCATGAATTAATTAGTAGATTAACATCTCTATGTTAGGAAACAAATTTCAATCCATTAGATATTGTGAGATGACACGAAACGCCATAATAGTTTTCTCAGAAATTTGTTTTAAAAAAAAACTGAATTTCTCTCCATTAATAATTAATAATTATTAAGATCATGTCAATAGATCAATTAGTCTTTTCAGAATCTGTCGTGGCGTTAAACCAAACTTGTATGGATACTAAATAAGATCTGTCTAAACCCATAAATAAGTGCCGGAATTTCTCTCTTTACTTAAAAAATAATTATTGAGATAATTAATGACGATTTTGAATTAGATGTGTTTGATTGAGGCTTCCGTGGTCAAACGAAAACCTACGTACGGCTCCTTGCTTTGTAGTTCTCACAGCAGGTGGTACGGTGGTACCCAACGAAATATTGGAGAATACCATCTACCAAGTCAAACGGTTGCCCTGATCACAACGGGACCCACTCGATGGGCAGGTTTGTGCTCAAGCTCAACCACCATCCGTCGTCAGTACGTAGCTTGTCGTTTCCCGCTTGTAGTCTTCTGCGAATCTCAACTATGGAAACTCTGTACGTATTAAAATATTGCAACTCCGAAGATGATAATTCAATAGTTGGAAAAAAAACTTTTATTTTTGGACGATCCAAATCAAGCAGAGGCGTGAGTACTTTGAATCCTACCTGAGAGCAATTATTAGTCCTTAATTTAGTTGATATTTGAACTACATAAGTTTTTCGTTCTCTTTCAGTTTTCAATCAATATCTCTACTGATTCAGGTATATTCGAGCTGAGTGGCAAGTGCACTAGATGCTAGATGCTAGACGCAACATATTTGTCAATATTTCAAATGGAATTTATGACAATTGTATTGTCAAAAGGTCAATATATAATCATGTGAGAGAATAATTTTACCAACTATGGCGGCAATTATAGTATAATTAGATATTGATTACCTTTAGATTGAGAATCGTGTTCACAACAATAGGAAAAAAAACCTAGAAGATAAAGAGAAAAGAGATGAGAAGATGATTTTTATAATAACCATATGGTCATGATGCTTTGTTTTTTTAGGTTAAATATTATTTTGTACCCTTTAACTCTGACATTTGTATCATCCATTAAAATTTTCCGTCAGTTTAGACAAAAAAATTATATTTTGGCCTAAAAATTACGATCTTATCCTCATCAATTGGTCACTGTAAAAAAAATATGGGACAAAATCATCATTAATTTGCACACTAAATGATAGTTTGAACAAATGGTGCAAAGTGTTTGAAATCAATAATTTGTGATTATAATATGATAAAAATTAATATATTAAGGTGTCAAGACCCATCATAATTAGAAGGTGCAAGATATTGTATTTATCCTTTAAAAATAATATCATAGTTTCACTTTAACCATTAAAATGCAAACACGTGCATTTTCAACTAAACAAGGTCAGAGAAATTATACGTGATGCATTAGATGTGACCCAATAGTAATGCAATTTTTGACAAAAATAAAAAGAAAAAGAAAAAATCCAATGGCAATAAAGCTTCTAACTTGATAAGTATGTTGTGGTTTGAAATTAACATATAAAAGTAAATAATTTATATTATTTATGCCTTTTCTAATAAACAGTAAAAAAAGACATGCCAAACATTGAATGTGATAAAATATCCTATATTATTATGTATTTAATATGAGCAACATAAATGTTGTAAGATTTATAAATTATTGTTTATCACTCTCCAAATTAGACCCTCTAATTATTAATGTACGTAGCAAATTATAAAGGATCTTGCATTTTAGGCTTAACTGCTATTTAACTTTTACAAAATAATCTATGTGGTATGAGTTTCAACAAATGGTCCCAATAATATGACTTTCATTTTATACCAAACTCTCTTCGTTTTGTTACGTACGGTAAGCATGATATAAATCAACGTCACTATTCTTAAAAAAATAATAATAATAGAACCGAATATGGGTTCGAGGAACAATAATATATATTTATATGGATATATATAACGCGGTTTGAAAGGAACATTTACACGTAATTCAACTATAATGCGATATACGCGTTATGCAGGGGAGTACTATTTATAAATTTAATGGTAACTTGTTTACTTGAAAGATCATTGAGGTTCGAGCACGTCTGTTTAATTAACCATTACTTTAAACCTGCAGTCGACGTTAGGGGAAACCTCTGACGTACACGAAGAAAACGAAACATAACCTTAAAAATAAAAGGTATTGTCGATTGTTTAGACGTGTCAATATCTTAATTAATCACCTTTATATTTATATTTCCCTTTCCTAATTGCTTGTCAAATTTTTATAAGCTTCAGATCTAAAGTGGGTAAACAAAATTTCAAGTTGCAGCTAGCCATGGTCTAGTAGTTCGTCGCAAGGACAATTGAATATTCAGTTATAAAGAAGTTGATTGGATGTTGCATTTTTTTCTTCTTAGAAAAACAAAATTAAAATATGAAACCCCATACGTTCTGCACCGTTATAGGGCCAATGGAATGCACCAAAGGCTTCAATTTAAGGACACCATTATATGCCCCGGAAGGTCAAGGAACGAGGATGACATATCGAAGAAGGTGTTACTTGAAAAAAGAAGAAGATTGAATGGATTAAGTTGGTTTGTGTAGAAATGCATAACATTTGGTCCTCTACAATTCTTACATTAATAGAGCGGTATTTATTTTTCTAATTAGTCTGCGAATAAATGAAAAACATGCCTTCCAGTCTCCTCTTTAATTAGTTGAGCATCATTTAAGAGGCTTCTTCATAAGACCTCCATATATAGCTAGAATGCCAACTACAAACGTCTAGGCCAAATTTAATTCCAAACAACTAATTAACTCTTGATTTTGAATTAATATTCTATTCCTCTACGTAGGATTAGGATTTTCTGTAATTTTCTGCTCACATGATACAATTTGGAGAGAGATTAACACAGGCGAACCATAGACAACTTAATATTGCTCATGTAAAGTTTCATGTTTCATGTATTTGTTGTATCTATCTCTCTCCGAATTACATGATACAATTCGAGCAGAAGATTACAGAGAATCCTCATCCCGCACATAGATGATGTCACATGTAGTAGCTTAATTTCTTCTTTACATGTGAAAGCTGATCTCGTATATTTAATTATATGAAAACATTAAAACCATAAACTAGATAGGGCATGAGGATCTAATTTGTAGGCGTCGACAACTTTTTTAGACATATACTTAACTTCGTTGAAATGTTGATCCAAGCCTTCTACTCCTTTATTTGCAAATATGTCTGCTAAAGAATTTGATTCTCGATAATATGTTTAATCTCGAAAGATAGACTATCCAAATTTTGTAATGAGTCATTCAAAAAATCCTAAAGATACCACAAAGTGCAGCTACAATGACGAATCCAGTTAACAATTAACATGGAATCACTCTCTAATTGCATTTGATTATAACCTAGCTGAATGCACAACTTAACCCCATCAAGCATAGCTAGAAGCTCTGCTTTAGAATTAGACCCTATACCATAAAAGCTTGAAAAACCAGCTTTAAATTTTCCTTGGGCATCCCTTATGACTCCACCTCCTCCACAACAGCCTGAATCTCCTCGACTCGATCCATCCACGTTTAACTTGCACCAACATGATCTCGGCTTTTCCCGAACAACAACCCTTGGCTTTCGTTGGTCTTGAGTAATAATGATACCAAATTTTGCAAAATTTGTTCATCCCCTAATCTAAGTTTATTGCTTTGCCTCATACGGATGGCTAGTTCATGAGCCCAGAACAACAATTCACCCCAACAAGCATCTTGAGAACTAAGACTGATTAAAGTACAAAATAAGTTTTAAAATATCTCTCATATATAGTCTTGCATCCCAGGACGATAACTAAATAATTGAAAAGACAAAACTTTTATTCTTGGATAAACAGATCAAGTAGGGGCTTGAGTACTTTGAATCCTACTTGAGAGCAAGTCCTTATATTTAATTGATACTTGAACTATAGATCCAGTTCGAGTGTTTGAAATTTTTCGTTACACTTCCAATTTCAGTCAGTGTGTCTCGGTCCATTCGAGCCAATTGTGTACTAGCCGGATGCAACAGATTCCCTCATTACCAAATAATAAAATAAAATAAATATCTTTTACCTTGGGATAAAAAAAAATCTGAAAATAATTTAGAGTATAATTAGATATTGATTACCTTTAGATTGAGAATATTGTCGCTCAAAACATTAGAAATAAAAATAAAAAACTAGAACAGAAGAGAGAGATTAAAAGATGATTTTTATAATAATTTAATTGGGCTTGATGCATTTTAGATGTGGCCCAATGGAATTAATGCTACTAATTTGATAAGTATATACTGTATTTATCTCTCTAAATTGGATCCCCTATTATAACAAAATAAAAAGGGTCGGTCTGTTTTGTTCCATAACGTAAGCATGATATAAACCAACGTCACTCTTCATAAAATAATAATAATAATAATAATGGAACCAAATATGGGTTTGTTTATTTTACGGAACAATAATATTTATATGAATATAACGCGGTTTGAAGGGAACATTTTCGCCTTCAACTTTCATATACATTATAATTTATAATGCGATATCGGCTTTTTGGGGGAGGGAGTAGTTCTATTTATAAATTTTAATGGTAGCTTGTTTACGTTCGAGCACGTCTGTTCAATTAACCATTACTTTAAACCTGTCCACGTTGTCAAACCTGATCAGCCTAAAAGAAAACCAAGAAAAAATAAAGGGTGTTGCCGGTTGTTTATACGTGTCAATATCTTCATCACCTTTATATTTCCCCTTTCCTATTTGCTGCTTGTCAAATTTTTATAAGCTTCAGATCTAAAGAGGTAAACAAAATTGCAAGTTGCTCTTCTAGTTCGTCGCAAGGATCCACTTGAATATTCTTTTATAATTAAGTTGATTGGATATTGTAGCATTCAATTAAAATATGAATCCCCATGTGTTCTGCAACTTTATATATATTCCCCGGAATGTCAATGAACGAGGACGCATGCAGCATGACAAATGGAAGAAGATATTACATGCAAAAAAAATCGATAAATACATAAAAGAGTCCGCTAGAGACCATCAACAATAGTCTGATCAAAATCAGACAGCAAAATCGGATCAAATTTGTGGTCCGGTCAGATCCTATTTTTTTAAATGTGGTCCGGTCCTTTTTTTTTTTTTAATGTGGTCCGGACCGGATCGGACCGTATTTATTAATATAAATAATAAAAAATATATTTATATATTTTTAATACAAATTACATACTTAAAAAGTTTAATTTTAATCTAAACTAAAACTCTACGGGGCTGTTCGTTTAACAAAAAATCCTCAGGATTTTTTGAATTCTCACAATACAAAAATCCTACAACCAAACATCATTTTTAACCTCACATAAAAATAATTACAACACGCTTACCAATAAAGTTAACATCAACTAAAAATTCTCAAAACACAAAAAATCTTCACAAAACTCATAACCGAACATCCTCTACATTTTTATATCTTTCTCCCTTCGAAATTAACCTAAATTTTTTTTATAAAAAAATGGAAAAAATGAAACCTGTCTGGACCGCATTTGGTTGGACGGGACCACTTATAAGTGGTCTGGTCCGGTCCGGTCCTCTATTTTAGTCGGATCAGAAATCCGGTTTTCAGCCCTAACCAGCAAGAAAATAGAGTTGGGGGCGGGGGGTTGAGGGGGATTATCAACAGGAGGAAATGGAGGGGGAATACTGTGAAAACACGTTGGCATCTACGTGAAAAACAAATAAGGGTTGTTTTGTAAATAGTGTATCTTGTCTTTGAATATTGATAACATTGTGTTTAGGTTCATATTATTGAGAATATGTTTTAAGTTTTAGAAAAATAATCACTTGATAATTTTTAATATACCTATTCACCCTCCTCTATGTATTTTCCGCATTTTTGGGTCTAAATCAGATTGTTCAAATACAATGCAGAGGAATAAAACCAGACAAATCAACCCTCAAAGCCCAAGCAGCCAGCTTGTGAGCCAACGAATTCCAGCCCGCCGCACATGAACAAAAGACCACCTACGAGAAATGAGAATAACTCTGATATCCGAGATAATCGGCTCGATAGCAATCTGGTCAGATGAAAGTCCATTAATGGCGTTGCAGACAAGAAAACTATCACTTTCAAACACAACCTGGAGATGATCAAGAAACACCGCCTCCTGTGCACAAAACAATGGAAGGATTAAGTTGGTTTGTGTAGAAATGCATAACATTTGGTCTTCTAATAGAGCTTTAATCTCAATTCGGTTGATCATACTTTATGGAACGATATTTTAGATTACAACAAAACAGACGGAACCTTAATATGCAAATAAATGAAAAAACATGCATTCAAAGTCTCCTCTTTAATTAGCCGCGCATCACTTAGAGGCCCCAAAAGACCTCCATAACTCGAAAGCCAATTACAAAAGTCTAATTTCATTAACGCTTCGACTTTGAAGGAGAGCAAAAATCTGTCGCAATGTTCTTTCCTTTCAGCACACAGATGCTGTCACACTTAGTAGCATTCTACTTAACGTGTGAAAGCTAATATCGTAATCTTAAATTATATAACGGTTGGTGAAAACAAAGTGTTAATTATTTCGTTAATGTGGCCTCGATCTGTCTTGAAGTGGGTAAGATTATGACTCTGATGACCTCAGTTTAACTTACTCGGCCTTGTTAGGCGGTCTTACATTGACCTCCAAATGGATCATAGTTAATCGTTTTACGTAAAAGATTGAAGAAGTTTCCCACGATTTCTTTAACGATCCAACGAAGATCCAGTCTCCCCAATTACCACCATTTATACTCTCTCCCTCTCTTACCTCTTGTCTTCTTCTGTAGAGTCTAAAAAACCTGATGAATGCCGTTACTTTTCGTACTCAATTTCAAGCCCAAACGTAACCTATATTGTCAGCTCATGATATTTAATTAACAATTACGTAGTAGAAATCCCACGCGTAATCTAATTTCTTCTCTTACCCTATCTGATTTAATCGCGAATAAGCTTAAGCTAATTTATTTTTAACCTGGGATCATAATATATATTAGACTATACGCGTGTTTGGGTGAGTATACGGACCCAAATGTCTCGTAACATGTTTTGTATGATACGGTAATGGGCCTCGATGCCCATTCTGGAAAGCTGACGTGATTTCCATAGGCCCAAGCCTGAATTTAATTGATGTGAACCCAAGAAGGGCCTGATATATACAGGGTGGGCCTAAGGGGACCCATGCCAGCAGTGAGAGCAATAGTTGCTTTCCACACAAGTCCATAGAACACAAAATTTAAATAAAAACAAGGGTGTGCTTTACACCACGCGAAAAAAAAGTAGGTGCCGGCCAGAGTTGGCAGATTCAGGGAAAGTGGCGTTTTAGAGTGGCCCAGCCATTTTCATTCCCTATTGTTTGTGGCCCTCCCCAAACGTGTCCCCCCTCCTCCTCCTCCTCCTCCTACCCACATTGACCACAGTCCACACCCTTATTAGCCTTTCAGCGACATGTAGCTTTTACCCATGAAGTTAATGAGAGGCTACACTAGCCTTTAGCAAATCAAAGAAGGTCAGCAACTTTAATTACATACCTGCCTGCCTACCTGCTAATGAAGTCCAAAGTCCAAATTTTCCACCTCTGGCTCTGAGTGGATAGGGCCAGGGCCAGGGCCAGGGGTCTATATCAATGGTTTGACAAACAAAGGCATTCCAGAAGCCTCTTGCCTCCCGTTTTGATCTTCCAAAACTGCGACTTGGGTTTTGACATTTGGAATACGTTGTTATAGTAGAGGAAGGAAGATTACGCAGTTCTGAAAGCTAATCTCGTATTCTTAGAGGATGTTTGAGGGTGAAAATTTTGAGTATTGGGGTTTGGAAAATATTATAAAGTAAAAATATGTTATGGGAGTTGGTGAAAAAGTAAAGAGAGAAGATTTTTAATAAGTATTATAATAATAAAAAATTATGTGGTGAATTTTTTATGATTAAACTCAAATATTTGGGCACCAAACATACCCTTAATTATATAACGATTGGTGAAAAAAAAGTGTTAATTATTTTGTTAATGTGGCCTCGATCTGTATTGAAGTGGGTAAGATTATGACTCTGATGACCTCAGTTTAACTTACTCGGCCTTGTTAGGCGGTCTTACATTGACCTCCAAATGGATCATAGTTAATCAGTTTACGTAGAAGATTTAACAAGTCTCCTACGATTTCTTTTACGATCCAACGAAGATCCAATTTTCCTGACCACCATTTCTACTCTCTCCCTCTCTTGTCTCGTCTGCTTCTATTAGAGTTATTAGAGTCTCACATTACTAAAGCAATGTGAGCTATTGTAATCAAAGGTTTATAAATAAAGTCTCTCTGTAATCTCATCCTTACACCAGTGAGTACACACATCTACCCATTTGGGCCTTCCCACAGTGGATGTAGGTCTATAGACCGAACCACTTAAATCTCGTGTCTCACTTCTCTCTCCTTTCTCTTTTAGTCTAAATTATTCTTCTCTCTTTTATTTTATTTTAACATGTTATCAGAGCCATTTCGATCGTGTGACCTAGTTTGGCTCAGGTTGGTCAGCACTCTTGTTGGCGTAGCTTGTCATCATTTAGGCCTAGTCCAATCCGACCTAATTTAGTTCTTTTCTTGGGCCTTCCGGTGCTGTCCAGCCTCATTCCGCGATTGTCGGCCTCTCTTCGGTCAGATTCTGGCCACATTCAGGCGATTGTCCGCTCCTCTCCCGTATATCAGAGAGAGAGAAGTCGATTCAGACAAAGACCCGAAACATGAGATATAAATCGAGCGTGAGAGACGGAGTCCACCACGCAGTGCAGGTGAGAACTGAGAAGTGAATTGGAAACCAAGCACACGCGGCTGCTTTCAGATCTCAAGCTGTCTCAGGTCTTGAGCTTGTCAGTGTGCTTTGTTTAGGGCTCACTGTATAAAATGGGAAGAGGATTTAGAGTGCTCCATCTGGTTAGGCACCATGTTAAAATAAAAATAAAAGAGAGAAAATAATTTAGACTAAGAGAGAGAGGAGAGATAAGTGAGACACGAGATTTAATTGGTTCGGTCCATAGACCTACATCCACTGTGGGAAGGCCCAAATGGGCAAATGTATGTATTCACTGGTGTAAGGATGAGATTACATAGAAGCTTTATTTATAAGCATTTGATTACAATAGCTCACATTGCTTTAGCAATGTGAGACTCATAACTCTAATATCTTCTCTAGAGTCTAAAAAACCTTACGAATGCCGCTGCTTTTCGTATTCAATTTCAAGCCCAAATGTAACAACCCATATTGTCAGCATATTTATTAACAATACTTAGTGGAGATCTCACGGGTAATCTAGTTTCTTCTCTTACCGTATCTGATTTAATCGTGAATAAGCTTAAGCTAATTTATTTTTTAACTTGAGATCATATTATATATTGGACTATACACGTCTACGAATGAGTGCGACTACAAATGATAAAAGTCAAAAGATGTCGTAACATGTACTATTTGATACGGTAATGGGCCTCGATGCCCATTCTGCAACTCCATCAAGACCAATGAGCCCGAATTTGGGTTTCAGCATTACAAGTTGACTTGATTTCCATAGGCCCAAGCCTGCATTCCATTAATGTGAGCCCAAGAAAAGCCTGATATAGACAAGGTGGGCCTAAGGGCCCCATGCCAGCAGTGAGAGCAATAATTGCTTTCCACAAAAGTCCATCCAACGCAATTGACAAGGGTTTGCTTTACACCACGCATGCTAATAATAAAAAAAAAAAATCGGTGCCAGCCAGAGTTGGCAGATTCACGGAAAGTGGCGTTTTAGGCCTCTTTAGAGTGGCCCAGCCATTTTCGTGCCCTATTGTTTGTGGCCCTCCCACTCCATACGTGTCCGTCTGTCCGTCCCCTCTCTACCCACATTGACCACAGTCCACACCCTTATTAGCCTTTCAGCGACATGTAGCTTTTACCCATGAAGTTAATGAGAGGCTACACTAGCCTTTAGCAAATCAAAGGTCAGCAACTTTAATTACATGCCTGCCTGCCTGCTAACGAAGTCCAAAGTCCAAATTTTCCACCTCTGGCTCTGAGTGGATAAGCCCAGGGGCCAGAGGTTCTATATCAATGGTTTGACAAACAAAGGCATTCCAGAAGCGTCCTGGCTCCCGTTTTGATCTTCCAAAACTGCGACTTGGGTTTTGACATTTGGAATACGTTATTATAGTAGAGGAAGGAAGATTACGCAGTGCTGAGAGGGCAAACGAAGATTTACAAAAGAATATACTTTTCTCCAACGCGACGTGGCGTCTAAAAGTGCAGGGAGGAGTTCAATTCCTGGCCTCTTGTCTCGTTTGAAAAGGCCAAACGGCGTTACAGCAAGAAGAGTCACTTGCTCCATAATCAATTCTATTAAATTAACCTAACAATTAGTAGCCTTCTGTCTACGATCATTTAATAGGGTCCAGACCTAGTAAATTATTTAAAAAAAAAAAACAGAGTTAATATTATGGTGACATGGCATGAGCTGTCGGGAGAACAGGGATGGTTTTTTAAAAGCTTTATACGAACATCCGTATGTATTATATAATATTGAGATTGTTCCAGAGAGTACACATTAACAATGGAAGTAGCCATCGTAGACGAATTTGGTTCGGAGAACCGAGAATAAGAGCATTCAAGAGCGGGCATGGGAGCATGAGTTCTATAGATTGAATTTATGTCTTTAAAATTAATTGTACTCTCGTGAATATGTGATGATGGTCCTTCTCATTACCGTCAGGACCCGCTCAATAAAAAATAGGCCTAAGGTCATACTAAAAATTAGGCATTTTTATATAAATTTTTTAAAAATAAAATAAAATTTTTTTCAGATATAAAATTACTATTCAAGTGGGTCTAAATCTCATTTATTTTTAATTTATTTGTTCATCATGCATTTAAGGACCTTTTTATTTTTATTTTTTTTGTTTTCTTTTTAATTATGGGGCATCTTGCTTTTAAAATGGGACCTTAGACAAGTGTCTAAATTGCTTCAGGGTTAAGCCGGCCCTGCTTACCGTGGGTTGATATAATTTATTCCAGACATTTTACAAAGTGCCCCTTCCACCCTTTTGTAACAAAAAAAACGGTCACTGAGGTTTCTTACACGCGTGAAGATGCAATAAATTTATAAATAGAATGTATATATATATATGATGTGTTTTGAACTGTTCCTTTGGCAATCGAGCATTATCTTTTTTAATCTAAAATGTTGATTTGACTGATTTCTCGAATGCATATAATTTCCTTGTTCTATACGTATCACAAAACAATTAAAATTTGTAATTAGGATTGCATAAATTATATTTTATAATTTTAAAAGCTATGGGACCAATATTATATAAGCCTCATATTATGAAATTGGTAACATTTCACCGGCAAACTATCAAAGTTCTGTCACTTTGCATCATTTAACCAGATTAACCAGATTATTGTTTAAATCAATAACAATTGAGTTGTATGTCAATCTCTTGATGATTCGACCCTATCAGATAATGTATACCGATGAATTTTGATAATTCGAGACCACAATACGACTATAATGACAATTTTAATCTAATCTCATAGTTTGACGAAAAAGATAATTTTTTCTTTCTTTCTTTTCAAATGATAATAAATTGGATTTAATTTGATTAATTCATTTAAGATTTCTTATACTCTCACGATTACCACACAGTATTATAGTTAATAATCCTGTGATGTGAAATGCATAATAAATAAACTTTGTCTACTTGGGAGAGGAGCTATGAAATGTTTGTTTTGCCAAAATTTTAAGGAATATTTTCGAAATTTTAAGAATATTTATTTTTATTGAGATTTATTAAAATTTGTGAAAAAATAAAATGTGTATGTATAAAAGTTAAAAATATTAAAATATTTTTATTTTGTTAAAAAATTTTATTCCCCAAATTATTGAGAAAACAAGCATCACCATTATAGTAACATTTAACTAAGCAAGCCATCTCTGATCACTTGCGCCCTCTTCTCTTTTTGGGGAAAATACATTTTTCACCCTCAAACTACCATAGGTTTGACACTTTGCACCCCAAACTATAATTTTTAAGACATTGCACCCTCAAACTACCAATGTTAGACACTTTGTACCCTAAACTATCAATTTTGACACTTTGCACCCTCCATTTGACAATAATATTTTTGATAAATTAATAAATTTACAATAATATCTTTACTATATACAAAATATGTCAAGGGCATTATTGTCATTTTAGTCTCAAATTTTGAAAAAATGGTGTAAAGTGTCAAAAAATAAATGGTGCAATGTCTTAAAGATGGTAGTTTGAGGTGCAAAATATCAAACCTATAGTAGTTTGTGAGTGAAACACGTAATTTTCCCTATCTTGTTTTACTTAAAAGAAATAAAACAAAACAAATTCTTATAATCATTTTAATTTTTTTCGTTAGTAATATTTTTCATGCAGAAAAGTGGTAACTCGACCTTTTTACCAACTTACGAACTTTATGAACTGGACACCACGAAAAACATCGCACTACTCTTTTGGCAGAAAAGCATCCACGAGTCACACGAGTCACCGCAGCCATCATTAGCCTCGGAAAAATCAAATCCTAAGACTCAAAAATAGTAAGCCGAGCCTAATCTTATTATGGTATTTAAAAGTCCATTATGATAAATTTGACTTTCAGTATCGTCTCCCTTTCTGTGTCCATCCCGAGTGTCACGAAGCTTATATATATATAATGGTCCACTTCTTCTCAGTTGCAGGTGCTTAGAAAGATAATTTAGTCAAATACGCGTAATCATGAAGAACACTATATAGTTAGCTCAACTAAAATCATCTAACCCTCATTCCTAATCATATTTTAAATACAGTAATCTTTAAGTAAGTGCCAAGTGGCATACTTGTTTCCAAATTCTATGCACTCATACAAAAGTATAAGAGAAGTCTAATGTACTCGATGATCTATCTGTCTAGCTTCTGCCAAACGAGGACAAAATGCAATCTTTTCGACCTATCTTAGACATTTGTGTAGTTAGGGTGATTATCAACTCAGCATTGTTGGATCAGAAAAAAACACTAACGCATATAAGATCCTAAGCTCTCACTTAAAAGTTGTGTGCCCTTTTATTATTCACTTTTATTTTATAGCCGTTTCTCCGTCTTCCTTCTACTTAGGAAGTGTCTTTTTTTTTTTTTATAGTGGCAAGTTTGTTGGACAAAAAAAGAGTACAGGCGGGAGCGGATGGGATGAGGCAAAAGGAAAGTGTTTGACGAGGGTCGGATCTCGAAATACTTGCATCACCGTCCGATCGCCATCAGTCGGATGGATAGCGAAAAGATTATATAGTACGGCGCAGGAGTGAAATGGGTTGGCAAGACGTGTTCGTCGGCCCAAAAAGTTACAGAGAGAATACGTGAATCTTGTCGTGAGACGGCACAAAGTAGAATCTTCGCGCCACTGAAAAGTGACAGCTTTTTTATTCATTGTGCTCAGTTGGCAAAACGTAAAAAGCCAGACAAGCTCAACTACTTTGGCAGTGTTCGCCCGATTTACCAATTACCAAGGTTGTTTAAGTAATTTCGGTCTATTAAGGAAAAAGTTCATTCGAACCGACGACGTTTTATCTTTTCGCCGACGGTCCCACGTCTACAAGGTACCACATCAAAGTAGTATTGCGACCACTGTCACATCATCATCCCCTGATATGGGCCTGCGACTGACGTTGTGTTATTTTATGTGGCCTGTGACCGTTTCACCTCACCAGGCTGTGAGTCTAGGTTGGTCCAGATACCAAAGCCACTAGCTAATCCAGCCTTTGAAGTTTGAGGTTTATTTCCTCGTTCCCTTTCCGGACATCTCCCTCTCTCACCATGAAATTTTCCTGAGAAAATTCGCACATACACCTCAGAAAAAGAAATAAAGACGATTCATTTGTTCAGTGGTACATTTGTAAGTGTTTCTGAGCTTACGTTTCCGACCACAATGGTTTCTCTGGAAGATTCTCATTCTAGCTCCAACCGTTTCCCTCTCAACGGAAACTTGTACGCTACGAATTCGGAGAAACTTTTCCGGCAGACCGGACGGTCTATGCGCACGAGGCGCTCCAATGTATTCCAAAGAAACGAAGACGACAGCTGTTCGTTTGTCGCTGAGAGATCGTCCTGCCTGTCCGAGAACCTCACGGATTCGTGCATCGACATGCGGCTCAGCGAGCTTGCCCTACGGAACGGCAAGTCGGTGAAGTCCCACTCGTCGTCGGAGGAGGAGTTAAAGGAGTTTCTTGACCTCTCTCGAGCCTTCAGCGACTTGTCGGTGTGCAGCAGCGACATCTCGGGGGAGTTACAGAGGCTGGCGAGCTTGCCCGGGTTGTCCTCGGACGGTAACAAAAATAGAGAGGCTGACGCCACGGAGCCCGAGCCCTGTTTGGGGTTTTTACAGAGGGAGAGCTTCTCAACGGAGATTATCGAGAGTATTTCGCCGGAGGATCTTCAGCCGACGGTGAAGATCTGCGTCGACGGGCTAAAATCGCCATCGATCGCAGTGAAGCGCTCCTCGGCTGCCAAGCTTAGGCTTTTGGCGAAGAATCGGGCTGATAACCGGGCTTTAATCGGCGAGTCCGGTGCGGTTCCTGCTCTGATTCCGCTACTCCGGTGCAGCAGCGACCCATTAACTCAGGAACACGCGGTCACGGCGCTTCTTAACCTGTCCCTTCACGAAGGAAATAAGGCCTTGATCACAAACTCCGGGGCGGTCAAGTCCCTCGTGTACGTGCTCAAGACCGGGACCGAGACCTCGAAGCAGAACGCGGCGTGCGCGTTGCTGAGCTTGGCTTTGGTGGAAGAGAACAAGAGCTCCATCGGCGCTTGCGGGGCTATCCCGCCGCTGGTTCTGTTACTTCTGAACGGGTCGAGTAGGGGGAAGAAGGACGCTTTGACGACGCTGTACAAGCTCTGCTCGATAAGGCAGAACAAGGAGAAGGCGGTGAGCGCCGGAGCGGTGAAGCCACTGGTGGAGCTCGTAGCGGAGCAGGGTTCTGGCATGGCGGAGAAAGCGATGGTGGTGCTGAGCAGCCTCGCGGGGATCGAGGAGGGGAGGGAGGCTATTGTGGAGGAGAGTGGGATTCCGGTGCTGGTAGAGGCGATCGAGGATGGGTCGGTGAAAGGGAAGGAGTTCGCGGTGGTAACGCTGCTGCATCTGTGTGCAGATAGCTTGAGGAATAGGGGGCTGCTGGTTAGGGAAGGGGCTATTCCTCCGCTTGTGGCGCTTTCGCAGACGGGTAGTGTTAGAGCGAAGCATAAGGTGAGTGGTCGAGTTAGTGGCGGTGGTTGATTAAAGATTCACTCTACTGTTTACTTTAAATTTTTCTATAACATTTGATTAACTGACTCAAACTGGGAAAAGTTTGTGTTCAATGAGGTAGGAAAAAGAGAAATCCAGATCCCGTTCTAGTAAATATACGAAGAACTCGTAATTCTAGTGGCAAAATGCTACTAGTTAAAACAGTAGCTCTGTTAGGTGGAAGACAACATGCTAGAATCTTTAAATTTTTGCCCCTCTGCGTTTCACTGATTCTACTGACAAGGTGCAGATTGTTATAAATTTATAATCAGTCTGCACAGACATTTCGGTGATTCTGATGTTGTGTTGAAGATTGTCTGTATATTGCACATGATGACCGCCGTTTTTGGGGTTTTTTTTTAAAAAAATTGGCTTTAATGTTAATGATGCGTTTGCAGGCTGAAACGCTTCTTGGGTACCTGAGAGAACCAAGACAAGAGGTTGCCTCTTCAAGCCCTTAAGCGAGCTGTAATTTTACTCTTTAGCGGAATGGAGAGGTTTGGCTGCTGATGTATATAAATGGAGTGTCTTTTTGATGGTTTGTACAGAGTGGTTGAGAAATTTGGGAGAATATTTTTAGAAGGAAGAAAATTAGGGAAAGCTAGCGACTGACCTTTAGATGTACGAACTTAACTAGGTCTTTGGGTGTTCTCATCTTTCATTACCTATGTATTTTAGGGGTGGAATACATGTTTTGCTTTTTTGGGTTTGGGGTTTTGGGTTGTTCTCCGAATGTTTTGTGTGGGTGACCCAAATTTTGTGAAAAGGCTTACTGTTCGTCTGGTGTTGTGTAGCATTTGATAGGAAAGGGTTTGTATATCATGGAGCACCATCTCCGATATCTTCTGGCATCTTGCAGCCAGAGTATATGTTTATTATTTTCCCTATCTTGTGCCAAAAGTGCGAGGATATACAATAGATTGGCAAGATCTGTAAACTCGAAGAAGTATTTTCCATTTGCTCACAAAGCCTTCTCTGATACCTCTATATCCTTGATTTCCTCCGAAGTATTTTCCATTTGCCAGAAGGGTATCGAATTTTTCCACGCAGTGCCTTCAGTTGTCAGTTGGAAATTCCCGGCACACTGTCAAAAGGTTAAAACTCCTGCGGAGGGAAATTTGTTGGGTCCCTCGAGTCATAGGACCTCTTTTTCTGTATGGTGGAAAGTAGCCGACCTGGGTGTCTGTGCGCTGCAATGACCACCTGTCGTACATGAACATAATCTAGCGAATCCCACCAACTAGGTCAACCCCACCACAGATTATAGAGCCAACCCAGCTGGGCAGTAGTCATCTTTTTGGCTCTCGTCGTCGTTATTAAGCAAGCATTAGCTGGCAGAGAAGGTATGTTTTGTCCCAGCCTGTGTTTGGATGGGTGCAATCTGGAAATCAAAATCAGGTAGATTTGGAATGACGAATTGTCGGTACTTCGGCACGGTTCCACTGGGACAGCCATTGCAACTGATACTCTCGAGGAGGGAGAAAGAAAAAGAAGAGATGAGGGTGGCAATGCGCTTGGGGGAAAAGGAGGGAAAGGAAACTTGCGAGTGTAAATTCTCTGATGCCGCAGGCAAAAGCTAGGTGATTTCGACAATCTCTTTGCGTGCTGAGATTGTTCATGACATATGACCTCCAACGCCACGTTGTTGCTGAACCCGGCGGACTCGGAACAATATGGAAACTCTAGTTTGAGCTACTAGTTTACTCACACTCACAGTCTAATCCAGTACACGAGTTGGAGTTATTTTTCCCAGATTGTCCGTGGAATATTCTGTTGGCACGCCAAACCATCGTTGTAGACAACAAACAGCAAAAAGATTTCGTAACAATGGTTTAGAGAAACCCATTTGTTAAACAATGTGACCATGGCCCTATGTTCAAATGCCCAAGACACTAATGTCTATCGCTCTTGGTGCTGCATTGCCTGACCAGTTGTAGGTGACAAGGTAATGGCGTTTGGTATGGCAGTTTGTAGTAGAGTCCTCCAGAAATCGGCATTCGGCATGGCCTTGGAACCAAATTCGGCGACCCTTTTTCTTTGCAGGTCTTTTTGGTAAGTGGGTCATGCCATCCTTTTAAAAAATGTGAAACAATGCAGGTCGTGCCATTGCCTCAAAACGTAGACAACAGAGAGAAATTGCGAACCTACTTCCCCAAGGGAAAGAAGGAATTACAGTGGGCAATAGTCAAGGTGAACCAAATATAGTGCCTAGAGATGAAATTCAAGTGGAAATATAATTATCTTTGTCCCCTTCCACGCCATTTACTCTATTCCAATTTCTATTTAGCCACCATTTGTCCAAGAACAAGTGATGTTTAAATTAACATTGCATGAGAAAAAAATATGATCAAATGAAGGAAAGTGTGGAAATAGACTTGAAAATTCAAGCTCAGGGGACCAGCAAAAGGATCAGATGTGGGAGCAAATGTGCGTAGTTTAAGATGAGCAGCACCAACCTTTTCTAGGCTCTTCAACTTTTTCCTCGTCCCCATCTACCTTTAAGACCACAGTCTTTCCATTACCCATCCAGGTAGCATCGTGTTTATTGAGCTCTTGAGACATCATCACCTTCCGGCTTAATATATCGTAGATCTCTTTCACAATTGTCTGAAAAGCAGCAGCTACATTGGAGGAATCAAGAGCAGATGTTTCCATGAAAAACAAACCCTGTGCTTTTGCCAAGGCCTTACCTTCAGCAGTGGACACTTCCCTGGCATCTTTGAGATCACACTTATTACCAACAAGTATTGTAACCACATTCATGTCGGAGTGAGCTGCTCAATAGTAGAATCACCCAATCAATCCTCAGTTTATCAAACTCTAAGATGACAAATTTAGGACAATATATTGTAGCACCAGGGTGAAAAAGAACAAATGAACGCATTGACACTTCCCTGGCATCTTTGAGATCACACTTATTACCAACAAGTATTGTAACCACATTCATGTCGGAGTGCGCTGCTCAATAGTAGAACCACCCAATCAATCCTCAGTTTATCAAATTCTAAGATGACAAATTTAGGGCATATATTGTAGCACCAGGGCGAAAAGGAACAAATGAACGCATTGACAGGGAAAAAAAGAACAAATCAACGTATTGACAGGAAAACTAAAGTTGAAGTTCACAGCATTTTGAACCTCCAGGTATGTGATGTTAAAGAGCTTCATCAAAGATCAAGAACCTGTAGTTAGAGACATCAAAGTGTTTCTTCCCCATGAAGTGTTTCGATAAATAGTCCACCCACATAAATGCACCAGAGATTAAAAAAAAATTACCATTACTGTGGACGTTCAAAAAATTATTAACATCCTAACGAAATAATCTAATATGTGTGCACAAGTTATTAACAAAAAGATTTCAGCAGAAGGCATCACAATTGTTGTCCTTGTGGAAACCTCTAATATAATAAACTGCCTACAAAACACTATCTGATAGCATGGAGGATCCCCAATGGTAGTTCCCTTGAAGGGGGGGAAACATTGAAGTATAGAAGTAAAGCTCCCTCTTTAAGCAAACAGGCATCTCTTTTTTCCCTTTTTCGGTATGTAACAAACAGGTAGGCACTGCATCGGGAAGAAGCAGTGAGAGAGAGAAAGAGAGAGAGAGAGTCCAGCAAAATGTTATGGTTCTTACTGTGAAGTTCATTAAGCCATCGGCCGACGCTATCAAATGTCTGGTGTCTACTGATGTCGTACACTACAAGGGCTCCAACTGCACCTCTGTAATATGCAGATGTTACAGCCCTGAACCGTTCTTGACCAGCTGTGTCCCAGATCTGAGCCTTGATTTCCTTTCCATTGATATCCATCTTTTGCGTTTGAAACTCTACTCCTATAGTTGACTTTGAATTAGGGTAGAATTCATCTCTAGCAAATCTTGCTAGCAAATTCGATTTGCCAACAGCTGAATCACCTATTAAAACAATCTTGAAGAGGTAATCTTCAGATTTTTCTTCCTCAGAATAAAATGCCATCTTTTCACCTTCAAGTGATTGTCACTCTTTACAGAGTCATATTAATATAAGTAGCCTTCTAGGCTTTGGTTCTTTCTCAGGGATCACCTAATAAATATCAGGCCTCCTATTCATCATGAAAAAGGAAATTCAATAATACAATAAAAGAAGATGAAAGGGTAAATGGGAAGGCAGGGCAGGAATATAAAAAAAAAAGCTACAGCTCAGTAATGATTCAGCAAATACCTATCTTCTGGGGCTCACATTGGATGGGTCTGCACAATTCTGCAAACTCTGATCCACCCTCAGATTCCAAAATGAAGCTTCTGGAAAAGTGAACAGCTTTAAAGTTGTTACAGAGACAAGAAAGCATCGAATCTACAAGACTTCTAATGAAGGTAACTAATATCACTTTTGCTCATTCCTTAAACTAGAAGTTTGAGGCTGTGCCTCATGTAGAATATGCTACTATTATGCATTCAAGTTGTAGTAATCATGTGGGACAGAAAACTCATGTTGTTCATCACGCATAATATGTGGTATTATCAATTGAAGGTGTGCAGCTAAGTGTAAGCAAAGTAAAAACATTTGCCTTTCAAAGCCAAACAATAGCTCAAACTATATGTGTATTGTTGCCATTGGGGTTACATTATTTTCCAAAGCAAAAAAGGATTGCAGTAGAGAACAGTTTAGACTCTCAGACAACACAAAATACTACCACTTGGGTCTCCTTCCTCAGCTGCCGCTCAGTGCTCCTGAGCTTAACCAAGGAATGTATAATACTGTGTCAGATCATCCTTGAAATTTGACTACACTATTAAATTCAAATTCCCATGTTAATCCAGATTTACCCTCAAATGCGCCAAGTCTAAAAACTTCACGTTAGATTTTCTAACGCATATAACCAAATGTTTGCTTTTTCTTTTGATAGGTAATAAGAAAGATTCAGAAGTTCTACGTGTAACAAAATCCCATGTTGAATAGCAACAACAAGAACCGAGTGTTGGCTGCAATATTATTGGGCACAAACCCATTGGCTTAGGTAAAGTCCCCACGCGTTACATCAAACCCTCAATTCGAAATCAACTCCTTTGATGCTTCAACTAGAGTCGGACTAATACTACGAAAAAGGCCTGATTACCACCAGTGGCTTGTCATTCTACAGTAACAGTTGAAAAACTATCGGAGAAGCCACATCAAAGAATGGAGGTGAATAATTAAGAAATACTAGACCAAACGAATGTACAGAAAAGAAAAACAAGAGAAATTTCCTCATTGTGCAATCGTAATAAAAAAAAATCAGCAGTCAGTAACCTAACTGTCGTGTTTAAACCAATCAGGTATGCCACAAATTGTGCCCGTAAAAACCTAAAATTGGAGAGACAGAGAGAGGTTTTCTGTGGCCACGTACCGGAATCTGAAGATCGACTGCCGCGTCCTATCCCTTTCGCTCTCAGATTTCAGATAAAATAACCGGCGCAGATGGAAATGTCGACGGATCCAGGGACTGCTTCTATTGAAATTCAACGATTTCGGAACGTATCCGAAAAAGATTATCGAACAAAATCAGGCTCTTACAATTTTCATGGGAAAATTTCAAGGCTTTTAGGCTGTTCCGAGGAGAATAGCAAGAGAGCATCGGACGTTATTATCATTATCATTATTTTCTATTCATAGACGTTATTATTATTTTGGTTATTATTTTTATATTTGGGTCTGAGCAAGAAGGGCGTTACAGTCTTTTTTTTTTTTTTTTTGCCATAAGCAAACTTTAAATTCATTTCACAGGAAAAAATTACAACACTGCTGGGCGTTTTTTTCCACGTGGCCGTGTGCTCGTGTGCTACCTGTCCGCGCGGCGTTTTTGCTCCGTGCCGCCTCTGGTCGATTTGTTTGGCCCGTTTCCTGCCTCTGCCGCCTCCCCCCGGTTGGTGGTCAGATCTGTTTCGAGCCGCCCCACGTTGCCTCCTCTCTTCCTCCCCCTTGTGCAACTGGTCTTAACGTGATGATCATTTCGAAGGAGTCGGATTGCTGCGATGTGCGCCCTTCTTCTTGCGGAAGCCGCCACCGTCTTGTACGGTGGTTGTGTTGTGTGAGTTGTGTACCAGCTCTTGTGGCCGGTTTGTGTTGGTGTTTGTATTGTGTTCTGGCCCTTGTGGTCATGTTGTGGTTGTATTGTCTGTGGTTTGTATTACGACCCTTGTGGCTGTAGGTGGTTCCAGCTTTGTCGTCCGGATTGGTTTCTGGTAGGGCCTTTAGGTCCAATTAGGTATTTCGCCGGCCTTCGGGTTGTTTTTACGTTTTGTTCTGGCTGTACGATTCTCGGTTTTTAATATATCTGTTATGTTGCTTAGAAAAAAATACAACACTGCTGGACAACCCTACAAGGCTGGATACAAAGAACAAGGACATCACACCCATTACAAGTTACAACATCAACCAAAGCCACCGGAACGTATCCGAAAAAGATTATCGAACAAAATCAGGCTCTTACAATTTTCATGGGAAAATTTCAAGGCTTTTAGGCTGTTCCGAGGAGAATAGCAAGAGAGCATCGGACGTTATTATTATTATTATCAATATTTTCTATTCATAGACGTTATTATTATTTTGGTTATTATTTTTATATTAGGGTCTGAGCAAGAAGGACGTTACAGTCTTTTTTTTTCCATAAGCAAACTTTAAATTCATTTCACAGGAAAAAATTACAACACTGCTGGACGTTTTTTTCCACGCGGCCGTGTGCTCGTGTGCTACCTGTCCGCGCGACGTTTTTGCTCCGTGCCGCCTCTGGTTGGTTTGTTTGGCCCGTTTCCTGCCTCTGCCGCCTCCCCCCGGTTGGTGGTTAGATCTGTTTCGAGCCGCCCGACGTTGCCTCCTCTCCTCCTCCCCCTAGTACCAAGATTTAAGGCATGTTCGTATACAAAAGTATTCTAGAATACAATATGATTCAACAAATGTATAAAACGAACATCCAAAATCTCAAAAATTCAAACACAAACCAATATTTTTGTACACAATCTCCAACAACTTTCACACAAACTCCAGTACATTTTCAAAACAAATTTATAATAAGTATTTTATCTCTATACTTTTTCACCTAACTCAAATATTTTTTTTATTAAACAATTGCATCAATTCATCTATTTCTACGACTTTTTACAAATCCAACAAAAATTAAATATTTTTAAAACTTTTCACCAACTTTTATACAAAAACCTATAAAACTTCAATCTACAGAAATATTCACAATTCTATCAAAATCTTAAAATCTTTACTAAACGAACATCCTTAACTTATATTTTTAAAATAATCTTGTTGAAATTCTAATAAACTTCATATGAAATTATAAGAAAAAGTGCATTTATTTTCTTTGTAATGGTATTCGCAGAGCTGTGGGGGCAAGGCGTTCGATAAGAAAACGAAGTGATTGTTGTCATGCGAAGTGTGGGGGGATATTCGGTGGTTATAGCCTGGTCTCGTCTTCTTCATTCCTTTCTCGTGTAAATTTGAGAGGGTGCAAAGAGGCACGGGTGTTGGCCATGCATGGTAATTTTGTTGAGTAAATGAAGAGTGTTGAGAAGTTAGAAATTAAGGGTTTGGCCCAGTGGTTAAGACTACTTGAGTTTTGATAGTATGCTCGCTTCAATGAAACACAACTACAGGAGATTCTTGTATTTGGATGTGTACTGGTCCCCCTCAAACCCTCTTACCTTTTTGTTCCGTCCAAAGCAGAGCATAAATCACCAATTAGCGCTTGATTTTTAACATTCTCTTCCTATTCCCATGATTTCAGAACAAGACAACCTCGGTGATATTTGATGAGGATGCTATTATAACCATTTCTTTCCTTTTTCCTTTTTATAGTACTTCACCACCGTTGATCTTATTATATTATCCAACTCATTATTCAGAGAATTAATGATTATTCAAAGTAGATTAATCTTGAAGAATCGGTGCAAGGAGCTGATGGCGTTTGTTTAGCACCAAAAAAAGAGTATCAGAAACACTTTTTTCAATAATCTCTCTACACTTTTTTTTACAAACTCAAACACATTTTTTATATAACAAAAAAATTCTATCAAATCATCTATGATCTCCCACACTTTTTCACAAACCCCATTATAATATACAGTACCCTCGTTATGATCTTGTTAATTAGGCATTTACTTTTATATCCATCTAGATTGACTAATTAGAATGTTGAGATTTATGTACAATCTGGACATTTCGGCTGAAGTACGGGCACAATAGTAGTAGCAGACCACATGTTACCTTATGAAGTTGACAAATTAAACTGACATGAAGCCCAGACATGTAGAGCTGAGTAAATCGGCTGGCAGTTCTATTTTCATCCCTCCGTAGGCGCTGCTGGTGCGCGTTAGGCGCGCGGGCATTTAGAAGAGAATAGTAAATTGACCGAGAGAAATGAGTGCAGCCTCTGAGTATAGATACCTCTCTCTAATGCTAGTATATATCCCTTTTTGAGGGCGTTAACTTGTACGATTTACTCGAAACGATCTCAATCCAAAACTAACCACCCCGCCAGCTGCCAGTCCGTGCAAAAGGGATATCTAATGTCGGAACACTATTTTAAATGCTAGTATAATTTTTATTTTGGTTTCGTTTTCCTTGTCAATTGATCTCTTTATATTTGTCTCCTCGTTCTGTGTCAATGCTTTATGTTCTTCAGTACTCTGTTTTTTTTTTCCTGTTGCTTGGATCAGGCCGGCTCAATAAAAAATAGGCCTGAGACCATGTCAAAAATTAGGCATTTTTATATAAATTTTAAAAATATATATTTTAATAGAAAATATTTAAAATTGTATTTAAAAATAAAATAAATTGTGTAGCTACAATCGTTTTATACACAAATACTCGTTCCTATGAAATTAGGATAACAAATTTTCTTAGACCATTCTAATGTCAGACTACGACTAACTTTTCGTAAAACAAGGCTTGCTTTGATTCATCATGGGTGTAAAACAAGGCTTGTGTGAAATTTGATTGCACAGAGAAGGGTCTTGCTTCAAGATGTCACTTCACGGTCTTTTTTTTTTCTTTTTTATTCCACTTTCAATATTTTCTTACTTCTTAGTTAATGCTTTGTTTAAACTTTCAAGAAGTTTCACGGTTTTTTCACAAGGTCACACTCAAGTCTACAGTCTTGCTTTGTTTCTAGACGTCACTTCAAGACTTTTTTTTATTCCACTTTTAAGGTTTATTTCTTCTGGCTTTGTTTCAACTTTCAAGAATTCACGTTTTTCACCCACAATCTACATAATGCACAACACACTTTGCAGCAAATAAAATATTTTTTTTCCTTTTTTATTGCTTTTCTTTCAACTTGTTCTTCTTTCACCAAGGGCCTTTATATTTCTTTTTTTATATATATTTTTTTCTTGTTTTTTTTTCTAAATTATGAGGCCTCTTGCCCAAGATGTGACCTTAGACAACTGCCTAAGTTGTCTTACGCCTGAGCTAGCCTTGCTTGAATTCCTTGTGTTTCAGCAATAATGAATTTAATTCTGTCAAGAAGGGCTATGTTTTCTCTTAAAGATAGCTTATCGGAGGCAGATGATTAGGCTAATTCTTTTGGGTAATGGAGTCCATGACCTGCATTAATGCTTTTATTGTACAATTCTTCAAGAAGAGAAAAAAATAGGAATATCAAGTATACGGCGTCTCATTTGACACAAACTAGAGCCTGGTGGAACAACCTTTGAATCTTTAGTAACCAGTGGAGATTATTTCCTCGTACTGTACTTGGCAAACTAGCAGGACTCTTTAAACAATGTTGGAAGTATGTAAAGGCCCAGGATAATTCTTTGGACGCACCCCTCAAATCCCAATCAAATTAAACATCAAGCAATTCAACCACTCAGCCGCAGCCAGCTCTTACTTGGTCAACGTGCTGTGCATGGAATGCTAGCCGATCCACGTGTACATGCATGTATAGTAGTCGCGTACAATTTTCTGATCAGTTGGGACTGTTGGGGGCTTATCCAAGAGTTCCTATTTTTTCTTTTTTCTAAGATTATCCAAGAGTTCTAGATAATGCAAACACTCGCTTAAAAAACAGATAATGCAGCATCCATGGTAAAGATGCGCAGTTAATGTCTATTAATATATATCTTTTAAAACCATAATAGCCAAAAGCCATATCAGAGAATATCCACTCGATTCGAAGAGCAAGCTCCAGACCTAGTTGGGGTAATTGATTAGTACTTATTACAATGCTTTTGTTTTTCACGCTTTTGAATCAGATTTCAAACAACTTTTTGGTTCCTGGAGAAGAACTATGGAATCAGTACGAGAAAATCTGAATTTTTTTGCCTTTTTTTTCCTCTCATGATCAATGCGATTGACCCTGATGTTGAAAATCTTGTGATGTTTTCATTCAGTTGATGAAGGCCGGGAAACAGGGATTAATATATGGCCATGGAATGTAACAATCTCACATTGATTAGGAAAATATCTATATAACTTTATATAATTTTGGAGGTACCTCCACTTGGCAAACCGGTTTTTCAAGATATGAATCTCCAAGCTTATGTGGGTCCATTACAATTGGTATCAGAGGTAGTTGTGGGCTCTTGTGCTACCCCACCGCCACGCCTATGGAGTGGCCGACCATAGATCCGGTGGTACGGGCACGACCCCAGCCCGGTGAATAGAAGCCACATAGTGCTCGACCAACGTGGTCGTTGGTTTAAGGTGTGAATCTCCAAACTTATGTGGGTCCATTACACTGTCCTATTAGAACATAAATGTATCACAGTATTCAGAGCTTATAAACGTATACGGAGTCTCTCAATATATATAGTGGAGAGAATAGCTGTGGTAATATCTCTTCTTCTTTTTCCCTTCCTTTTGCAGAACGTTGTTTGAGAGATTTAAACACAGACAAGACAGAGATCACAGAATGTTTGCGGACCACATGGAAAACACCATATATCCTTCGGCTCGCGCTCACGGCCGGCATTGGTGGCCTCCTGTTCGGCTATGACACAGGTACGCCATGCATTTCTGCTTCTCTCTCGGTTGTTTCTTCCAATTTCACACCTTTCAGATAGGTATCATGAAGGGATGTTTCATTTCATTTGGTTGATTTTCCTGTCCATGAAGTAACAAAGGAGTTCAAAATAAAAAGAATTCCATGGGAGAAATAAAGACGTGGAAATTTACGAGACAGAGAGATAGTGTTGACCGTAGCAATCAATCCGAAAATCTAAACCAATGAACAGAGGTGCAAATGTGTTATGTTAACTGCTCGATCTTATCTGTTTCTGTTCGATGCGAGATCTCACGCTGATCAAATACAGTGATTAAGATAACTGGCAATTGGGTTGTAGGTGTGATTTCGGGAGCGTTGCTATACATCCGTGACGACTTCGAATCCGTTGACAACAACACATGGCTCCAGGAAATGATCGTGAGTATGGCTGTTGGAGCAGCCATCGGGGCATGGATGAACGACAGCCTCGGGAGGAAGAAGTCGATTTTAACTGCGGACGTTTTATTCTTCCTAGGCGCGGTTGTGATGGCTGCTGCCCCGGCTGCTTGGGTGATTGTTATTGGACGGATCTTCGTTGGATTGGGAGTTGGAATGGCATCGATGACGGCACCGCTGTACATTTCTGAATCATCCCCGGCAAGGATTAGAGGCGCACTTGTCGGTATGAACGGTCTCCTGATTACATTTGGACAGTTTTTATCGTATCTTATCAATCTGGGCTTCACTCAGGTATTTATACGATCTGAGGCAACTGTGACATTTTTAGTTGAAGGCAATTTATCCCACGAGTTTTCTCAAACTTGCATTTGAAATATTTGATTTTCAGGTAAACGGAACTTGGCGCTGGATGCTTGGGGTGGCCGGAATCCCTCCTTTGGTTCAATTTGTCCTCATGCTATCTCTTCCTTAATCTCCGAGATTCCTATACCGAATGGTGAGGAGCATTAATTACATGATTTTATGTACTGAATTTCATAAGGTGATGTTTGGTATCTAAAAATTTAAATAATTTTGAATTGGTAGGAGAAAATTTGGAAAATTTTACTTTGTTGGCAGTTTGTAAAAAATTGGTGAAAAAATTTAAGAATATTTGATTTTAGAATGATTTTTATTAGAGTCCCGTAAAAGATAAGGAGAGAAAAGATTTGATATATTTCTTTAATAAAAAAGTATTTGAATTTTTGAATTTTTTTAATAAGTTTAAAAATTGTCATAACGAAATGTCCCCATAGTCTTATTGACTTTTATAATCGGGAAAATATCACAGGGCTCTCCTTGTTTATATAGATTAAATTCGAATTGCACCTCATAGTCTAATTTTATAGATTGCCCTTCATATCTTCTCAATAAAATTAATATAGTCCTCCCCCATTAAACTCGACCAATTGGGATCAGAATTTTTTGCAATTTCCTGCTCAAATTGTTTGGTGCAATACAGAGAGAGACAGACAGAATAGATAGACCTTACACCATTTAATGTTGTTCATGTAAGTTTTGGACATCATTGACCCTACGATAGAATCCACCTTTATGTCTATTTCTCTATTATACTTGAAATTGAGACAGAAAATTATAGAGGATCCCCTTGTCTCACTTGAGCTACCCACTAAATTGAATTATCAAAATGTCATTAAAAACTTTACTCAAAAGTAATAAAATACCTAGATTTACCGGGGGGGGGGGGGGGGTAATGAGATATAATTAGACTTCCAAATATAATTTGATTTTGGCACTTAATGGTTTGGTGAAAATCAAGACACGTTCAAACACCTTTTGTTTTTTTTTGTTTTTTTTTAAATCAGGACAAGAAAGAAGAGGCAAGGGCAGTTTTGCAAAGAATATACCCCGAGGATGATGTTGACAAAGAGATGAATCTATTGAGGTCCTCTATTGAAGCGGAAGAGGCCGATAAAGCATTTCTAGGACAAAATTTCTTCTCCAAGTTTGCCAGTGCTATGAGGAACACTGGTGAGAAGGGCGCTCTATGCTAGCGTACGTGGCTGTCCAAGTTGTGCAGCAATTTGTTGGCATCAACAGCGTCATGTACTACGCCCCCAGCATCATGCAGCTCGCTGGCTACGCTTCCAAGGTGGTGGCTATAGGCCTTTCTCTTGTCACGTCTGGTCTGAATTGCGTAGGCTCGGTGATCAGCATGTCTTTCGTGGATAGATATGGCCGAAGAAGACTGATGCTCATCTCTTTGGTTGCTATCATTATTGGCCTCGTTGCACTATGGTCGTCTTCTATACCTCAGATCAGCGCGCACCATATATTACCAATTTTGAGTCCCTGCACTTCACTTCTAACAGTACGTGCTCCGCTTAAGCTTCATTGCGCAACCCATCCTCTTGGAACTGTATGGACTGCGTGAAGCATAAGTGGAGCTTCTGCACAAGCGAAAGCAATCATGTAAGTTCATTCATCCTATCTCAGTCTGGATTTATAGATTTTAAAAAACCCACAGATTCAAACAACTCGACTAAGATTCCGTAAACTCCCACCATTTATTTACTTGCTTCTGTTCTGTGATCAGTTTCTACCGGGGGCTCGCTTAGCCGATGAAAAGCCAATCAAAAGAACATGTAAGGGAAGCAATCGTATTTGGTACGATAAGGGTTGTCCAAGCAAGCTGGGATTCCTGGCGGTGGTACTCCTCGCATTCTATATCATCGTTTACTCTCCGGGTATGGGGACGATACCGTGGATTGTAAACTCAGAGATCTATCCGCTCAGGTACAGAGGCTTGGGGGGAGGAGTGGCAGCCATGGTCAACTGGACCGCCAATCTGATCGTGAGCAATGAGCATTAGGGCTGTCCAAGATCCGGTCCGTGCCGGTTCGGTCCGGTTTGTCCGGCCAAATCGGAAATTTTATAGAGCATATAGACCGGACCGGACCGGTCATATCCGGTCCGGTCTGGTCCGGTTTGGGTCATGCCATTTTGGGCCGGTTTTGGGTTGGGCCTTGCCATTTTGGGCCGATTTTGGGGTTGGGCCTTGCCATTTTGGGCCAATTTTCGGTTTGGGCCGGTTTGAAGAGGTATACTCCGGTTCGGTCCCGGGTTTTCATGAGGGTAACCCGGAACCGGACAGGAATACACCGGTTTACTGATACGGTCAATCCGGTTTCAAAAAAGTCAACCGATTTTGATCAAAATAGGTCCGGTCCGGTTTGGCTGGTCCGACCGATTTTTTGGACAACCCTAATGAGCATGACCTTTCTGTCTCTGACGGAGGCTCTGGGTTCATGGGCCACGTTCCTTCTTTATGCTGGGTTCTCCTTCATTGGGCTCATTGTTATCTATCTGGTGGTGCCAGAAACGAAAGGTTAGCCACTTGAGGAGATTGAGAACGTGCTTAGCAAAGGCTTCAGGCCATTTTCTAAGATACCTCAGAGCAATTAACGTTGGGCTGGCTTGCTTAATGCGATAAGACAAGACTAGACAAGATGTAAATCCACTAAGTTTAGTATCTCAGGTGTCTTTTGGTTGGATCTGTTAGGAGTAATTTTCCTTGTGTCCAGAACTGCTTCAATAACCTACGAGTGTTGCGGATTGTTTCACTGCGAGTTTTGTGCTTCACTAATTGGGTTCCTCAATCTTAGAAAAAAAAATTGGGTTCCTTAATGACGCCACTAAATTCCAAAATATTTTTAGAATATTTCTTTTAGCCGATAATCATTTTTTTGTGGGGGTACAATGTTTCCATGGAAAGCGATTTGAAAGCTCCATCAAGCACGATCTTGTTCTGAAAATTCGATAAGAGTCAAAACGACCACACTTTTTGGGCAGCGACTAATTAGGCCCCATTCAGATATTGGTACAATCAATGACAGCCAAAAAAAGATCAAAAGATGCCTGGCTCGGGCCGCTTTTACTGAAAGACCGTTCACTCAGATAAAGCAACTGGTTTTTCCACTGAATCACTGATAATGATGGGCTAAAGCAATATTTGCGTATATAAGGCAAATTGTGTCTGTTTTTTTTTAATCTTTTTTTTTCTTTCATCCAAGCAATACTATGCATTCACCCGGGTCCTGGACCAGGTTATCTTTTAATTTCCTGCCCGGTAAGAGAGATAAACACACATGTGCATTATAAAATCTATGCGGCTCGAAACTTTACATAGCAAAATTATTTAGTGTAGGGTGTGCATGTCTCAACCATCATGGCCTGAGGGCTTTCCCATCACACTTAAGAGTGTGCGATCATTACTGAAATCTTAAAGAACGGGGGTGGACTCATGATGCATTTAGGGTTAATAAGGTTTATCCCCCCTCAACAACTAGTAATTAATCTGCAGTTTTGGACACTACCAGGGACGCAGGGTTCCCAAATAGGCAAATAATGTGACCTCTACAGCACCTATCAGATGAAGATGGTCCAAATGCTCGTGGACTAAACTGAAAAAATGATATGACATAGGTAGAGTAGCTGCATTCACCATTAAAGAATGCTCTTTTTTTTTTTATTAAGGCAGTAGATAGAAATCACTACCAGATGAATGAAGCTTGTAATGGCCAAGAAAAAAACTATTTTCAGGGACCCAAAACCAAGGGAATCCCGTTATGAGTATCACTCTAGTAAACCAGCAATTACGTATAATCAACCCAAAAGAGAACTCCAGAAGGGTTTACAAAGTATAACAACATGCGTGACAAGAATTTTTTAACCGGCCACTGTGCCGATATTACAGAGGGAAAAAAAGAGGCAAGAAACAAATAGTCTTGCTTGACTCTATATCGCTGTGTCACCAGAGATGCAAGATACAATGGTCTGTGCATACCCAGCAAACTGATTATACATCTCAATCAAACTCCAAGGAAGAAACCTATATTAAACTCAAGCTCAGACCTTATAAGAAATCCCTTCTAACTGTCTCTATGATCAGTTCTTTGGAACAGGTAAACAACTTAGCACTAATCATGTTTTCATTAACTGAAGTATCTGAACGACGGAAATGTACGAAGATTCAGACTGCTCGACTTTCTTCACCAATTATGCTTCACCTATAGTAACCTTTGGACATCACCTTATCACAATCTCCCTAGGCAGCAATTCCTGAAGCAATAATGACGAAAAGCATATAAATACAACAGAGAAGCATTGCCTAACATGCATCTCTTTTCTCAAGATCAGAAAAATATGAAGTTGAGAAAGAATGGGTGTGGAAAGATAATTTATGGTTGACATTCAGTGAGCAAAAATTTCCTGTACCCAGCTAATACCCAAAGATGGCATTTCGACACGAATGGCAGGGATTGTCAAATATATATCCTTCATCAGAAGACAAAATTTGAGGTGAACATTTCAGACACTCAAAACTAAATGACCAGCATGCAAGCAATGGAAATTAACCCAGTTGATTGGTAACAGATGGCCAATGTAGGAAAACTGTATTGAGGTAGCAGACCATCACCTAATAGAACTAATGCTCCAATCAAATGGTAGTTGAATAAACGGGAATACAGGATCACACAATGTCTCGTACTGGTGAAATACAACGGAACTCTAGTGCATGATATGGCCAGAAGCCATGACCGATGTGTATGCTAGGAAGGCACAAGTATCATTCACATGACAAATGTTATAAGCATAAATTGGGCATTTAGTTTTGAGGGAGGAAGGGAGGAAGGGGGGAGGGGGTTAAAATAATACTGATCAAAGGAGAAAGGATTTTACCTCTATTTGGTTGTCTATTGCCAACACTGTAAACACCAACATAACTATCAGAGTTTTTACTTAAAAACATCTGAAGCTGCATTTCCAAGACCATAACCAAATGAGCCAGACCCCTCTAGCTCTGAAGGTGACAATCGCCAAGTTGGATCCCCATAAAACGATCTGCCTTCATAAATTTCATCGTAAGACCCACTGTAACCACCATTCAATTGAGCATACGGTGATACTGCTGCAACGCCAGCCCCACTCTTTCTTCCATAGCCTACCCCTCCAGAGCCAAAACTGATTTCTCTACTGCTATAACCAAGGTTGCCACTATTGTAGGTAGAACCAGCACCTCCGCCTTGACTTGAGCTTGGAAAGGAACTCCAAAGTTCTCCAATGTTGCCAAAAGAACCTATTCCTGAATTTCCACTTCCAGGGCCCAGTAAAGCACTAGGGTTAGCAGAGTCAGTAGCATAATTAAGACCCCCATTCCCCCACAGATTATGGCTTGCTGAACTTGAGATTGAATTATTTCCTCCATTGCCTGCACCATGTCCAATAGGGTTAACATTCCTATTTGAATTTCCACTGTATAGAGGGTTCAATCCCTTTCCAAAGCCAAGGTTAGAACCAAGATTTACAATTCCCCCATAACTTGGACTCTCAATATTCAGCCCTGTCCCATATCCAGGACTGAATGGAGGAAGTCCGCTGCGACCGACAGAAACAGGACTAAACCTACCATCCAGTCTATGTCCATGCCCCCCAACTGAATTTGGACTGTATCCCTGAGTGTAACCATTAAGGAAGCTACTAACTCTGGTCAGACCATAGTTATAACCACCACCCATTTGAGCCCGACTTGGCCCTGGAGATAATTCTTTTGGGACAGCTCGTTTAACTTCAACCAATTTGCCATTGAGCTCATGAAAGGTCTTGTACAACACTTTCTCCACTGCTTCCTCTGAATCAAATGTAATGAAGCCAAATCCTCTTGGCCTTTGAGTATTGTGGTCATACATCACCACCACATCTGTAATCGCCCCAAATTGATCGAAGTACTTCTTAAAATCACTCTCTGTAACTGTGGATGCTAAGCCACCTACAAAAATTTTCTTTGTGCGGGCAGGGCCAGGAGACCCATGCATGTTGGCATTGTTTCTGCTCAGAATGTTCTGATCATCTCTAGGAACAGCTTTTTTTGCTTCAACCTGAGAATGGAAAGCTAGAGGATGATAAATGAACTTAAAAAAATATCACCTTTACAGTACAAAACAAGAGTGGCTAAAATGCAAATTCTAATTCACACAGGGACAATTAGTGTTGGATTGGAAAAGCCTTCGGCATTTGTAGAGAAACCTCCTACCGAGCCTTGAATGTGCAATTAATAATGAAGAATAAAATATGCAAGTAACGAAACTGTTGCCCACCAAACTAAACCATCAAAGCAATAGTCATACTAAACATTTATCTCCTCTTCTTCACACTTTACGTAAACCAAAGACTCCCATGATCCTCACTCAGGTTTCTAAAAGTTCAGATCTTCATGCAAGTGTCATTCTTTTATTGGCACCATCCTATCTCTGTTCTCTAACTGCGCCTTCTGAACAGATTGACTCCCCTAGAAAAATCCCTCTTAATATCAGTCAGCGCCAGTAATTTCTGTGTGGAACTTCTTATGGCATTGCCATTACAATAATCATCTCTCAAGGATCCATTGTATGATGGACTAGACAATTCCCCAAAGTTTCCTAAAGTTGCTAAAAGGGACTTGATAGTCGCAAAGTTTGATTACCTTGTCTTTCTCAGGAGTTCCCATACTCCAATATATCCGTAACACTTATGCACAGGATCATCCTTCGGATAATTCAATAGTGAAACATGGCCAATCAATCCCAAAAGCTACGGTGAGTAAGACAAAAAAGAGAACAAAGAGATATTACATTTTTAAGCTTCAACGATCAATACAGAATTCCTCAAGAATTTGTTTCAGAGACCAACTTCAAAAACTTATTGAATCATGATGCACAAAAGAATGAACCGGGTATATTTACTTCCCAATTATAATGAAAAACTAGCTAACCTAAATCTGCAGTGACGACTCTGATTCATAATCTCAGAAAGAAACCAATATAACAGTGTTGTTCTAAATGCAAAAGCCAAAGCGATCAAAAATAAAAATAAAAACGTGAATTGAAACTTGAAAACTTACAGTTCTACCATCTATCACATGTTTTTCCATAACAACTCTTTCTGCAACAACAGGGTCTGCAAAAACAACAAAACCAAAACCACGGGCACGACCTGTGGCCCGATCCTTCATTATCACAGCTTCCATTACTATTCCAAAAGACTGGAAATACTCTCTAAGACGGTCTTCATTTGTGTCCCAAGATATCCCACCGATGAAAAGCTTGCCAGGCTCCATCTCCATTCTGTACATCCATTTACCACAAGACCATCAATTTAGTTCCCATCAGTCAAGAGCAAAACAAATATGAAGATATTCACCTGAATTGAAGAAAAAATAAATTTTTTTTTCTTCTACGTCAACCAATCTAATTTTCACAAACAAATGAATGATATAAAAGAGCACTCACCGGATCTAATAAGCAACACATAATCTACTGAAACTCAAGTAAAATACACTCCAGTAGTCATTTTCCGAGGAATATGACATTCTGCGTAACATAAAAACCATGTAACAAACATCGTAATGCCGAATAAAGGAGAAAAACTCTACCTCGTCACAGAATTCACTGAAAACTTGGATGCTCTTATTGTCAAAGAAAAAGTGGGTCCTCTTGGATTCAATCCAGTAACCTCGGAGCATCCACCGATCAATCACCGATCGATCCACAACCTGGGAATCCTAAAAACCAAAGCAAAAAGAATATAGATTTAGCATTGGATGGGTGAAAGATCCCAAACCCAGAACTTGTATTGGGAAGGAAATAGAAAAGGCAAGCATTTTGCATAGAAAATATTACCAACAAATGAAGACAAACCAGATGGGAAGTTTGAGAGAATCTAAGATCTGAGAGAAAGCATATTAAGAAGAAGAGGGCGTGAGGCCCTCCAATTTCCAAAGCTATGTGTGTATCTCAGACAGAGATGAAGAGATATGTAAGAGAAAAGGATTTTGCATCTCAAATGTGTCTTACATATATATATATTTATATATTTATAAATATAGGAGACAGGGCGGTTTTGGCTATCTATCCTCTCGTGTAAGAATGTTTACAAGGTGGAGACGATGGGAAGACGGTGACTTCCAAGTTCACGTTTTGATTTCAAAAAATCAAAAAATATTAAAGCTTCTATTTCTGTTAATACCTTTTGGGGTCTGATTATTCTCGTATCCTCCCTCTTATTTTGTGTTTATTCCCAGTTATAGCCATTGACTTTCTAGTCCCTTCCATTAGCACCCTCAAAAACTAGTATATAGAAGTTTCAAGGAGAGGAAACGATAGATATAGGTGACCAAATTCCACTAACTTTGTTTTTTTTTTGGGATAAGTACCAAATTCCACTAACTAGTTAAACCTGAAAATCCTAAATTCATATGATTTTTTTTTTTCATTTCACTAACGCTGCGGTAATTGTTTGAGAATAATTTTTTTCAAAGCCCAATATTTTTCTTTTCTTACAATTTAGGAAAGAGAGATAGATGGAAAAGACGAAAAACTTTATAGTTAGGTGTCTTCACTTAAGCGGTGCACATATCTTGCGAACGAGTGTGTATTGAGGGGCTTTACCGTGCTCTCCAAGTCCGTTGATGTACGAAACTGGTGTATGAATTTTCTTTATTACATACCATACTATCATTTTTCTCTGTAAATTCAAAGACAGAGGCCTAATCGCTGCTTTATTTTGAATATTCCACCTCCTCGTTTTTCCCTTTACCAGCTTCCAATAAGCAAGTCAAGTTAAAAGCATCGTGTATAGCAAACCCAAACTTGGAAGCACTGCAATAATTAGTTCTGGGCCTGATAAACAACAACTATTTTGGTTTTATTACCCAAATAACTCAATTATGTTTTTTTACATTTAATAAATAAGTACAATAATGCAAATAACTAAGCAAAAGAGATTCCAATTATCTCTTGAAGCAAATACTATCATTCCAATTATTGCGCGTTTGTTGTGGAGGGAAGGGATGAAGTTATAGAGGTTGAATGAATTCATCAGCCAAAAATGGTGCATTTAGAGAATATTCTGAAAATGATAGATGGACCTGCAAAATGACATGAATGTGGGGATCGCAGATTGATTGGGGTAGATAAGATGGCCATTTCCAAAACCACCTCTTTATATGACATTCAAATATTAAAAACCCAACAGGGCCACAGCTTAGGGATAGAAACAAATAAAAAAAAATCGACAGAAAAGTGGGAGATGTGTGAAAGACAGAAGGGATTGCTTGTGCACCCACACACCCAAAGAACACAGCAGGGCGGCCGCATCAACATCCATTTGGTGGGCAGGGCACATGCATGACGTTGTGTCCATGACCGAAGATAATCAGATGGCTGTAAACAGCTACTACTCAATGGTCAAATTTCTTCTGCAAAAAAATAAAAAAAATAAAAAAATCTCAAGGGATTGGTCTAGGGGGTCAAGACATGAGACTTAGAGCTATTTTTGTCCTAAGATCTCGGGTTCAAATTCACCCCGGCGTAAACAATTTCCTGAAGCTATAACCACGATAAAGTTAGATTTACCTGAACTGTGTGGTTTTAGACAGTTGTACCGACTCGGAATTACGAGCTTGCTATATAGGTTCCACTGGATGGACTGACTAATTGGGTTTCTCCTTTTTATTAAAGAAAAATGTAAAGAATAAGTAGAAAATTTGGATAGATATAAGAGGGTACAACCTATCTAGCATAGGATTATGTGGTGGCTGTGAGACTTGATAAGGTTGTTTTTTGACATCAACAATTTGACCAAAATTTGGTGCCTAACCCAAAGAAAAATGAGGAAAATATGCTGGTTCAAGCTTGTTTCATTGATGTTCATTGATTGAGTTAATATAATATGGGATAGGCTTAAAAAGAAAGAGGATTGAACCACATGCAGAGTAATGATTTAGGAGGGATGCACATGTCTCTTTGATTCCCATCAGCTTTCTATACAAAAAGCACTACGTCTCCATACAAACACTTAAATTGGGAGATCCAATGGCTGGCTGTCTACTTATCATCAGAAAGTTTGGATTGATTGATTTAATCCGATACAAAAACTTAGATTTATTCAACATTATGAGGTTGCCAAGCAAATGCTGTCTGGCGTGTGGCAATGTGTGAAGAAAAGGCACGAGGGAAGTGCAGATGGAGCTCCTATACATGTGTTCCCCTCAAGGTGGAGAAATGATTTGTGTGTAGCCACACTTGCTACGACAGTGCCAGCGCAAAGTCATGGGTTTATACTTTTCTCTCTCTCTCTCTCTCTTTGATTAATTATAATTGTTAGTTATTTTGATTAACATGGCTTAATAGGAGTCGTTTCAGAGAAAAGAGAGTACAACTCTGAAAGAAAAATCAAAGCTTTATTTGTTGTATGGAAAGTGATTTATATTTGTTGGAATTATATTTTAGAATTATTTGATGTAATTATTTCTGATTTATAACTTTAGAGGCCACTTTTCCTTACTTCTGCTGGAAAGCAGTTTATAGTGAGGATTATTATTATTATTTTAATCGGATGCCTGACCAGCTTTACAACTATAGTTAAGATTATTACAAAAGTTCACAATAAACTTTAATATTTTTTATTCTTTACTTAACAACAGTTACCACAAACACAATGTCTACAGCGGCCGAAAGTTTCGCCTTTACAAGTCAACCAATGATTGCGTCCAAATATAGCCCTCACACGATGGTTTTCAACCAATCAGATAGCACATTTGCAAGGCGTGGACGGTCCAGATCATATCCCACTCCATGGCATTAAAACAGATAAGAAGCCTAGACTTTTTCTTTTCTTGAGTAAAGAAAAAAAAAAGCACAACGCACAAGTCCTGTAATTAGAGGACTTGTTTTTCAACCAAAAACAAAGAGACCGTTTGTAAGAAGCAATACCCTTAAACCCACGGCGTCTCTCTCTGCCATATGCAGCGAAATACATGTTAGGAATCTCTAGAATGAAGTCGCTGCTGAACCCAACTTTCTCAGCTTTCTCTACCTACCACCCCAAAATAACTCCTCTTGCCCTTTTTTCCCAAAGCCCCAGTTTCCTCGCTCGGACGCCCACGATGTTTTCACCCAAATCCTCACTTCTTTCAATCCAAAATCGTAGCGTACACTTGGAGGTGGCTCCGCGGTCGACTACCGGCGAGATTCACGTGATCGTTGGTCCGATGTTCGCCGGAAAGACCACCACACTTCTTCGCAGGATTCAGTCTGAGAGCAGCAATGGCAGGTTTTGGACCTTCTTTGAACCTGTTTATATGTTGCACGGTTGAATTCTGAGCTTGAGTTCTCGATATTATGTTCTGTGGGTCCTTGATTAATGTTCCTTTTTGTGATTGTAGCATTGTTTATGTACAAAAGACGATATCTTTCGGTTCAATAGTAGATTGGGTGATTTGAATGATTGACTCTATGAATGACATTTTGCCGGTTTTATATGCATATTTCTGAATGTATTATTGTTTTGGTAGAGCTCAATGTTTAATGTGATTGCTATTTGCCTACTTTTCTTAGGATGGGCAGGAGTAGATGTTAATAAAATTAGTTCAATTGATGGAATGCGGTAATCACCAGCTTTCAGGTTGAGCCTTACAATCCTTGCCACCAATTGGATAAAACCTTAAAGGGTCTTTGTGTTTCGGGAAGACTGAGGGAAGCAGTTACTCTGTTGTGCACTACGGGATTGAAAGTCAAGCCCGGCACCTATGCTCTTTTGTTGCAGGAATGCATATCCAGGAAAGAGTATAGAAAGGGGAGAAGAATCCATGCACAAATGGTTGTTGTTGGATATGTTCCGGGTGAATATTTGAAGACTAAATTGTTGATATTGTATTTCAAATCAGGGGATATAGGAACTGCTCACATCCTGTTTGATAAGTTGCTGGAGACAAGCTTGGTTTCGTGGAATGCAATGATTGCAGGGTATGTGCAAAAGGGGTTCGAAGAAATGGGGTTGGATCTTTATTCCAAGATGAGACAAGCTGGTTTTGTACCAGACCAGTATACCTTTGCATCAGTCTTCAGAGCCTGTTCCACTTTAGCAACACTTGAACATGGGAAGCAGGCCCATGGTGTCATGATAAAGTGCCAAATTATGGAAAATGTAGTTGTCAATAGTGCCCTCATGGACATGTACTTTAAATGCAGTAGTTTATCTGATGGGCATCACGTATTTGACAAGTCTTTAAATAGGAATGTTATTACATGGACTGCTTTGATATCTGGGTATGGCCAGCATGGAAAAGTTGTAGAGGTTTTTGAATCCTTCCATAGGATGAGGGCTGAAGGTTTCAAACCAAATTATGTAACTTTTCTTGCAGTTCTTTCTGCCTGTAGCCATGGAGGTTTAGTTGACGAGGGCTGGGCATATTTTTCATCTATGACCAGAGATTATGGAATTCAGCCTAGAGGGCAACACTATGCAGCTATGATTGATCTTTTAGGACGTGCTGGCAGGTTACAAGAGGCATATGAATTTGTTTTGAACTCACCATGTAAGGAGCACTCGGTGATATGGGGTGCTTTACTTGGGGCTTGTAGGATTCATGGAAACATGAACTTGGTAAAGCTTGCAGCAAAGAAATTTTTTGAACAGGAACCTCAAAATCCTGGAAAGTATGTGGTTCTGTCTAATGCATATGCCACCTCTGGGCTGTGGGACAGTGTTGCTGAGGTCAGGGCCGTGATGAGGGAATCAGGGGTCATAAAAGAGCCGGGTTATAGCAGGATAGATATTCAAAATGGGTCCCACATCTTCTTTAAGGGTGATAACTCTCATAATCAATCTCGGGAGATATATGAGATGATTAAGGAAGTGACTGTCCTTTTAAAGGATGCAGGCTATATTCCTGATTTAAGTGACAACTGAAATCATATAACAGAAAAGAGCTCTTTTCCTGTGCATTTCTCTCTCTTGGAAAGCAAGGCTTTTTGAGAGATTTAAGTGCCCTTCAGGTAAGACCTTAATGGTTTTCAGGAAGATAAAGAATCTGGAAGATCCATTAACAGGTAAGGCACACTACACATCAGTTATGTCATATGTGCCAAATTTTACCTAATTAGGCATCCTAATCACATATGTATTAAATTCTTCAGGATGGTGAAAGCTGTTTGATGTGTGCCAAAGAAAATCGTTTAGTTTCAATATTGGAATCCCGTGTATAGAAACAAGAGAGCTAAAATGTTTGCCAGCCCAAGCGTATTGATCAACCTTCTTAGATTTGCGGTAATGGTTGCATATCATAAAAGTAGACTACTTATCTGCAGTTTCCAAGGTTTCCTACATCGCTTTCCATGATGGCTGAAGTTCCTACTAAATTTATAGTTTAGATTCAGTTCTTGGAGGCTCCCTGTTATTTAGGAAGCATTCAAGCCAACACTTCCTCCGTTAAATCTTCTGCTTGCTAGAGGAACAGTAAGCAACAAGCAGTATTCAGATTGCTTAGGAAAAATAGAACATTTTCAGATGTTTATGTCAATGTTCATTTGTTTCTCAAGGAATATCACAAGTTAAAAGCAAGAGAGGTTGAAATGAGTTTGAAATCTTAATTCTTATTTTATGCCTCTATAGGTCCTTTCTTAATATGCTGCTTCATTTAGCTGAAGATATTTTTTTAGGCCCAGAACCCTAAACATGATATCCCTTTTCTACTCCTGTCATTTTCTTGAGCACCCTAGGATCCTATGGAAATCATGGAATTTTCTAAGGATTGGCAATAGATCGGTATTATATTTGGATGTCTTCCATGCATCTGTGAAACTTAGGATGTTTACTGGTTTGCAACTTTTGATGATATTATGGTCATAGACGCTATTGTTGCTTAAAGAGAGATTTCAAGAACACGAATCATCTCATTGCACTCTGATTTGAGCTCCAGAAACATTAAAAAAATATGTTCTAATAAAATTCTCTGGTGTAGGACAGGAAATATTCAACAGCTGTTTTACTAAACAATGATAACTAATTACCAAAAAGAAAATCATAAATAGTTTTGGAATTACTCTCTTGAACATTACTTATTTTTTTGCCTGTCTATTCCACAGAAGGGTGGCAGTAATAAAATCAAACAACGATAGAAGATATGGACTGGATTCGATTGTTACGCGTGATGGGGTGAAGTTGCCATGTTGGGCCTTAGCAGATTTGTCATCATTCAGGCACAAAATTGGTCCTGATGCATATGATCGGGTATTTTGATGCCACAACTTGATGATACTATGGTGTTGTTTGTTTACCGAGATTTTGGGGAATATTCCCAAAATTTTGGGTATCTTTTGAATGTTGAAGTTTATTGGGGTTTGTGTAAAAGTTGAAAATTTTGAAGTGTGTTTGTTTTGTTGGAAATTTTGGGCCCCCAAAATTTTTGGTAAACAGACATCTCCCATGTATTATGAGCTGGTCTACTTTCTTATGAATTGTACAGAACTGTTAGCCCGATTACTAGGAAATCAAGTGATTGTTTTTTTTTTCGATTGCCAAGAAAAAAAAAGAAGAAGAAAAAAAGTGATTGTTGTTTTTTATGTGCACTGTCTGAGTAACGAGTGAGTGATTTGTAATGCCTACAATTATCTAAATTTGAAATGAAGGCGATTCAGCTTACAGTAGTCTTTTTCATGTACCTTAGGACTGATACTTAGACTTATAAAAAAAAAAAAGGACTGATACTTAGCTGTGACCTGTTTATGGTGACAATTAGATGTGATTGGAATTGATGAAGCTCAATTCTTTGTGGACCTTTATGACTTCTGCTGTGAAGCTGCTGATCATGGTGGAAAAACAGTGATAGTTGCTGGACTAGATGGTGACTATTTGAGGTACTATTTAAATAGGCCATCATTGACATCAAGTTTTCTTAAGCCCATGCCTATTCTTTATGCCAAGTATAACCCCCCACCATTTTTGTTGGCAGGAGGAACTTTGGTTCTGTGCTAGATATTATTCCTCTTGCTGATTCTGTGACCAAATTAAGCGCTCATTGTGAACTTTGTCGTAAACGTGCTTTCTTCACCTTGAGGAAAACAGAGGAGACACAGACAGAACTGATTGGTGGCGCTGATGTCTACATGCCTGTGTGTCGGCAGCACTATGTCAGTGGACAAGTAGTCATTGAAGCCACGAGAAATGTGCTGGAATCTCAGAAAGTTGATTGTGTCTATTGGAGGAGTAGTCACTGTTTTCCAAGTTTCTGTAGTGGGGCTAGTAGAAATTTTAGTGACACAGCGTTGAGTGATAACAATGGGTCAGAGTCTGGGAATGAGTGGGAGAGATTACTTAAACCTTTCGACCTCAAAGAGCTTAGGAAGTCGCTTAATAGAATTAGCCCCTCTCAGCTATGTAAATTGCTTGAGCTCCCACTTGACGTACCCACATCCATGGAGATATTTAAATGGGCTGGCGCCCAGAAGGGCTATTGCCATTCGTTTCATGTGTATTATGCACTGATAGATAAGCTTGGGGCGGCTGGAGAGTTTAAGGTCATAGATAGGGTTCTGGTGCAGATGAAAGATGAAGGGATTGTTTTTAGAGAGTCCCTTTCCCTTTTGATTATGAAATATTATGGAAAAGATGGTTTGTCCGGACAAGCAAACTAGGCTGCTGCTGGATATGAGGGGTGTGTATTCTTGTGAACCAAGTTTCAGATCTTATAATGTTTTCTAGAGATATTGTTAGCTGGGGACTGTCCTAAAGTTGCACCTAATGTTTTCTATGACATGTTAAGTAAGGGTGTTACTCCCACTGTTTTCACATTCGGTGTGGTGATGAAAGCACTTTGTATGGTTGATGAGGTGGATTCTGCTTGCTCCCTACTTAGGGACATGACAAAGCATGGGTGCGTGCCGAATTCAGTGGTATACCAGACTCTCATACATGCACTCTCAAAGAATAATAGAGCGAATGAAGCGTTGAGACTTTTGGACGAAATGTTTCTTATGGGTTGTACACCTGATGTTCAGACCTTCAACGATATTATCTATGGCCTTTGCATGCTTAATCATATTTACGAGGCAGCAAAGTTGGTTGATCAGATGCTTCTTCGTGGTTTCTCTCCTGATAATATAACCTATGGAGTGTTAATGCATGGGTTGTGTAGAACAGGGAAAGTTGATGAAGCAAGGGCACTGTTGAACAAAGTGCCTTCTCCAAACGTTGTGCTCTTCAATACCCTAATTAGTGGGTATGTGAGCAGTGGACTGTTTGATGAAGCCAAGGCTGTTGTGTATGATTGCATGCTAGAAACAGGCTGTGTCCCTGATTTGTTTACGTTTAACACACTTCTTCGTGGACTTTGCAAGAAGGGTTGTCTGGCTTCAGCTCGTGAATTGGTTTGATGAGATGGCAACAAGGGGCTGTGAGCCTAATGTGGTTACATACACAATATTGATAGATGGGTTCTGCAAAGAAGGGCAACTAGAGGAAGTTGGTGATGTTTTAAGTGAGATGTCAGCTAAGGGACTAATCTGAATACAGTGGGATATAATTGCCTTATAAGTGCTCTGTGCAAGAATGAAACAGTTCATGAAGCTTTGCAAATGGTTGACGAAATGACTAGGAAAGGATGTAAGCCTGATATATTTACATTCAATTCTATTATCTTTGGACTGTGCAAAGTCGATAGGATGGAAGAGGCCTTGGAAGTCTACCGTGATATGCTACTGGAGGGTGTAATTGCCAACACTGCAACTTACAATACTTTGATTCACGCTTTCCTTGGGAGAGGTGCAATTCAAGATGCGCTTAAGCTTGTAAATGAAATGTTATTTAGAGGATGTTCTCTTGATGTAATCACCTACAATGGCCTAATTAAAGCACTCTGTAAAGCCGGGTCTGTTGAGAAAGGTTTGGGATTGTTTGAAGAAATGATGAGCAAGGGACTAAATATCACTACAATCTCATGCAATATTTTAATCAATGATCTTTGTAGAGTTGGAAAAGTACATAATGCACTTGAGTTTCTAAGGGATGTGATTCATCGGGGTTTGACACCAGATATAGTCACTTATAACTCCTTAATAAATGGTCTGTGCAAGATGGGGCATCTTCGGGAGGCATTGAATCTCTTCGACAGATTACAGATTGAAGGAATTCATCCTGATGCTATTACGTATAACACTTTAATAAATTGGCACTGCAAAGAGTACATGTTTGATAATGCCTGCTTACTTCTATATAAGGGTGTCGAGAATGGTTTCATACCTAATGATGCCACCTGGAATGTACTGGTCACCAAATTTTCTAAAGGAAGTGTCAGGGAGAGTCACACCTTTTCCTTGGCTCAGCTTTAGTGCCTAGAAGGAAGTTTTCTGTAGCAGGAAATAATTTCTTGCTTTGATCTCTGGAGTTAAGCTCCAGAAAGAGTTCTGGCTTCTGCCCTTATTGTCTATTCTTTTTCAAATACAAGCAGATTTACCCTATTTGAATTGGTCTCTTGGATCTTTCAATTGTTTGGATGTAAATATGTGATCTCTGGGAACAGTTTTCCTGGTGGTAATCAGAAATTGCTGTGAAGGAGAGATCTTGTTGTGGTTTTATTTTGGTGAAGGGGCATTAGTGAATTTACCAAAAAAGTCCATTGAAGAGTTTGATTTGCATGCACTTGATTCATTTGGAAAGTTTGGAAAACTTTGGCTAGATGTTCTCTGTCGACGCAACAGACTTTTGAATGGTTATGGCACAAAGTTTCAGCATATGATGTAAATGTCAAAGGCGAACTAACACAGCCAAGTTGAGGTGATCATCTGGTTGACCTTTATGACCACTATTTTGCTAATGTATTTCCTGAATTGCTTGTTCACTTTTAGAAGCTTAATAGTTCATGGTTCCTAATTCACTCCTGCAATTAGGTGTTTGAACTTGGCCGTTCATCCGTGGTTCAAAGCTACATAGGTTGAATACATAGTCCTCTGATAACACTACGTAGAGTTGCCGGGGTTGAACAAGTTCTCCTTTGATAACTTTTGCTGTTAGGATGGAAACATTGAATTATCTCAATTAGCTGATTACAATTAGGGATTTTACATTTTTCCCCTTTAAGGTTGTGGGTGATATTCTTGTACATGTCTGATGGGAGTTTGGCCATGGTACTCTGGGACTGTATGTTATGAATGGGTCTTAACGGAGCTTTGTCAGGTCTCAAGTAAATACATGTTTTCACTCAGTTCCTTTTATCTGTTTCAATGGGCGGGCTGATTGGTGAGAGCAAATTTGTAGGCCCTATTCGTGGAGCAGGGAAGTGTCTATCGTCAAAATTGGAACTTCTGTTCTAGGGCTGCGTGGTTTGTGTTGACAAAACATATCAGTAGCTTGCTTCTTTTCTTTTCTTTTCTACAGAAACTCGAAAGGAGAGAAGCAGGAAATGCAGTTTTTATCTGTGCTTACGACAAACAAACTATTGCACAGCGGCTGATGTAATTAATATCTGCGTCTAGGACTCCAGATTATGTTGTACAATGAACCTATTGGATTTGCATACCTGTAACTTGTGTTTTTGTTTTACAAATATGAAAAGTAAACTATGTGCATTCAAATGTCGAAACTATTGCATCTAGTCGTGCTTTGCCTCGTGCCTGTAAAATTTCCTTTGTACTCTCCAATACAGTAAACAATATACATTGATTACCCGCGCCTTTGTAAATTTCAAAGTCTTGCTAAGAACTTTCCTGTTTGTCGTGGGTTTTGGTAGGGTGTTCACCAATTTAGTTGGAGTGGGTGAGGCAATATCCGACTCTGATTAGTATAAGCCGACTCAGATTCCGATCAGTTAAAGTCGGCTCGGACTGATGGGAGTGCTAGTTTCAACTAGAAAAAGGACTTCAACGAGGAGGGAAAACTTTGATAGTGGAGTCAAAGTCAATGGAAATGGGACAGTTTGAATCTGCTAAACTCACCCTATAAAACCTGTCTGAGAATTTACTTGATTTTAGTAATTGATATTAATTAATACTGTTTTGCATGATTAATATCTTATATATATATATATATTATCAAAACATTTCCTCCTTTATTCCATAACAACAGTAAACAAATCACAAAAACAAAACCAGGTCATAAAGGTTCAAACTCCTCATACAACCAGGACTTTGGATTTAGGTGCTCAGGATCAAAGGGAGAGTTGCCATAAGAAATTCTAGCGGCAACCCAATGAGCAAATTGATGCACTACATTATTGGCATATCTTCTTACATGACCAGCCTTCCAACATGTCAACCTACTTTAACAGCTCCCTTATCTCCTCTATTGTATCTTGGATTCTCCATTCTACTCTATATCTTGCAAGATTGATAACTTACATATTATCTATATGATTACCTTAAGAAGAGGGATTTTGGTACAGAAGTGGTAACCTCTCCCATACACGGCTATTAAAACTATAGCCGTTCGTGACCTTCAATCCATGTGGCAGGTTGGGAACCCTCCAATCATGAGGAGGAGGGTCGCCCCTCTCTCAAGCATGGGGTTGAAACCATTCAAGGGTTTTGGTTTTTCTCTTTTTCTTTTATTTTTTCCCTCTTTTTCTTGTTCTTCAGAGATGCCCTGTAACCCTGTTCAGGATAGGGCCTTTTGTTAGAAATTTGACAAATGGGTAACCAAAATCTCGACTTCATATATCCAAATACTCAAATATTTACTTTATTAAATAAAAAACTAGGATCTTAGAGTTAAAAAAACAGTGAAACTAGGAAAACTGGCACATAAACTTCGGAATTTAGAACAAAAACATGAATAACTATAGTTAAGATGTCCATTACCAGTAGTCCCAACAAGAATAATAAGCAGTAATGATAACTGATGAAACCATTTTTAACCGGCCTATCACAACGTCTATTGGGCCAAGAGTCCGAGGGAGCTAGACTTAAAGTCCAGCACTCGGGATGGGTTGAAAGGTTCAAGTTCTCTTTCTTTCCTCCTGCAAGCAAAATAAACACGCTAGAATTCAAAGTCCTCCCCATAGGAGGATTTCTCCGATGCCATTATCAATCATCATTGTCTAATATCTTTTTATTTTATGGTTTTTGTCATCAGTGAGAGAGTTTGAGAGAGAATTGTGCTTACCTTTTTAGTTTCTTTCCCTCTCTATTTATCCTTGTCTTTCCTTTCTGGACCGGAGCTTCCTGGGCCTCTTTCCTTTTCTTTGATGACGGTTTATCCTTTTTCTGTGCCTTCATCATTAATTAAATAGGGCCCACTTTTCATTCTTTTTCCCTCATTAGTCTTCAGTAAGGCAGTTCTTGTTCATCAATTTAATGACTAGATTTTATTATTTCTAGCATCGATAGTGTTAGGGAATTAGATGATTAACCCTCCTTAGGCTTCACTTTTTTATGCTTGACGTGATCCTCATTCAAGAGAGTTGTCGGTCTTTCCCACAAGGCTAGGTTCTTAGTCGACAGAAGATTTGTATGTATTCGGATGGGCTTGAGCCCTTTCTCATGGGGCCTCAATAAGTTTCCTTGAGGTTGGAAAATCTATCCCCATAAGTAGCCCTTCATTTCTCTGAATACGATTCAAGTAAACATGGAAATGATCCAGAGCTTCTCTGTAGTCTTCGTAGGTTTTAATCTTCCACCTTTTATTATTTTATTTTCAAAAGTGTCTTTTCACTACCCCTCCTCTGTTAGAGACCCAGAGTCATTATACATTTGTCTATGATTTTCTTCTCTGTCGTCGTGACACCTTTCTTTTTCCTTGGAAACATTGTTCCTCCTCTACTCAATTTTCTTCATTTCTTCTTTATTGATCAATGGCACCTTGTTCTCTTCTTCAACCTTCGAAGGATTCCCCCTTGACTCAAATTTGTTCTAAGGTAATGAACATACAGCTAGCTAAATATCTCCGAATGTATTAAGTGCCTGAATCGATTAGAACCCATTTCCCTGAAGAGACGAAAAAGATTCTGAAATTTTTATCAATAGCCTCTTGTCAGTTGGGTCTCAACGGTTGACGCTTTTTCTTAGGATTTATCTGCCTCTGGAAAGGAAGATTTCCAGAAGGCTCTGCCTTATCCCCCTAAGAATTTCTACACTTTTATCGATTGCGAGAATTGGAGGGCGACGATGGGTGGTGGTATTTTGTCAATCCGGGGTCCAAGTTCACTTTTTCCGGTCATCCATCCAATAACAAAGGGTGGAAGGAAAAAAGTTTCTTTGTTTCCGGGATAAGATGGCGAGAGGTTCTAGGTGCAAACAATTACGAAACCATTTACAACTCTCGGGCATTCCCTCCGCCGAGAGTTAGTAATTACCCCCTTGGGTCTTGATTTTCCGTCTTCTTATTTCTTAGTTTCATTCGTTATTTTCATTCGCATTTTCTTTTGACTCTTCTCTCACTAGCCCTATCAGCCCCCATTTTATCGGAAGAAGAAACATCTTGTACTCAAGCGATAATGACTTATGGGTCAAAGGACTTGACCATAGTCCTAGCATCATACAACATCGAAAAATTCTTCCAGCCCAAACGACCTGTGACCCCGCCACCCCAGGTATTTATATGTTGCTTCTCGTTCCTTCCGTGTTCTCATTTATTTAGGATTTTTTTTTTTACTTTTGTGTGTTAACCCTTGTCGTCTAATGGGACACCTCCCTAATCGTCTTCTTTTTCTTTTATGGCTTACCCATCTGGATGGGCTCTTATTTGCCTATGCTCCTCCCTAGGTTCTTCGAATGGACTCCAAAAGAGGATCCCAGAATTGTTCGACGGACTCTTCTGCACCTCCTTGGGTAATAAAGTCGAGGGATGCCGTGGAGACCCTCCTGCAGAAGAAATCCGGACTTTCACCTATCTCCACAACTTCTAAGACCGGAAAACATTCGCAACATGGCTCTAGAACCCCATGTTGTGAATGTTGGGATAGCCTTCAACCTAAAACGAAAGATTTACAAGAGGTTTCTTCTCAATCAAAATGAAAGAGTCATGAGTCCCCTTTTGACGAACCCTATGCGAAGAGGAAGCGCAAAGAGTCTCGAGTCCCTCAAGACCGCCTTGTCTATTCGATATCCCGACTTGGACTATTCTGAGATTTCAGTGAAGCAATTATCTGTAGCTTTCAACCAGCCTGCTTCGCAACCTGGAACTCCGGCCTTTGAAACGCCTCTCCCTCTTATTAATCCCACGGATATTCTGGTTAATCAAGAGGCTTCTCCTTCTTTGGAGATAATTGAGAATGACAAGGATTTAGTAAGAGCGGATCCAAAGGGGGTAAGAGAGAATGCTCCCAACACTATTCTGAGTCCTCCCTCTCCTCTGAGGTGGTTGGTCCTAAAGGACCTTTGATGACTTCATAGGATAATTTACCCCCCTTTTAAAACAATATTTGAAGGGCTTATTGCTCTTTTTTTATTTTGATATTCTTTCATTGCTACAATAATTTGTTGTTTCCTTTCTTGTCTTGACTTGGTTTACATACTGCAGTTTAATTCTCATTAGCTAGAACTTAATATTTATCAATTGATTTATCTTGTTTTCTATTACACATCCTGGGTGTACAATCTTGTATTTATATTTGGTAAGTAGCATTTTATCTTCATTATCATGGCGCACTAGTTTGGTCTGAAAAACGTGTCCAAGAGTAACCTTATCGGGACTCGAGAGTTCCCACACCTTTATTTCAAAATTGTGTTTTGTTTTTGTATAAGTCCTGAGATAGTTGTGCTTTCCAGACATAAATCTTTAGACCTTATCTCATGACATAGCCCCAGATTTTTTCCAGGTGTTTATTCTATCATACCAAGACTCATGGGTGCCTTGTTTTACACGACATTTTAGCTTGGTTCTTGTTGAGCTTTGCGTTTTGGGATAGGGACTCCAGTCTGTTCGGCCACACAAAATTTTTAAGATTTTTTTGAATACAAAATATTCACAACCAAACATTATTTTTAACCCTACATAAAAATAATTACAACACGCATACCAATAAAGTTAACATCACATAACAATTCTCAAAACACAAAAAAATCCTCAAAATACTATACAACCGAACAACCCCTTGGATGCAAAAAATTTTTACCCTTTCTTTTCCATAAATTCAATGCACGCTCCTGCCATGTCATAAATTCAGACCAGCTCCTGCCGTTTCATAAATCCGGGGCACGAGAATTGACAATTTCCTGTGCTGTCACAGCATCATGCTCCCAAGACAACTCTCATTCCACTATATTAGGAAGCACGGAAGCAAACAAAAACCAGAGAACATAAACCTCCTCGCTAGGGAAATGGGAACCGTTTGGTTATTGTATCCAAGGGCCTCTTGAAAATAGCATAAAAAAATGTAAATATAAGTGGTGTTTGTCAGTGAAAATATTAGAGTTTTAAAAATTTTGGGTATTGAAGTTTGTGAAAAAATATAATATTTTATAAAAAAAATGAAAAGCGAGAAAATTTAATTGAATAGTATAATATTATTTTATAATTTATTTAACGAGAAGAGAAAAATTATTTTATGATAAATTTTGAGGGTAAAATTTTGGAAAACAAAAGCATTGTAAAGTCAGGATTTCCTGAAAGTAGATTTACAACAGGAAATTTCTGCTACAACCAGATTTTCCACACCACGTTTCTGCTACAAGCAGCTTAACAACAGAAGTAGATTCAAACAGGGCAGCAATCTGGGAAGTAATTTCAATTCTTTCACAATTAAGCGTCAGCCTTCTGGGCATCCTGCAAGTGGAACCACAATAAAAGAGAAAGCACAACAGTATCTAATAAACCCAGATTCATATAACTTGACCAGCTTCAGTCTACTACCTTGTGGTGAATTTTGCGTGAAATCTGATCGAACCCAAACCAACAAGGAGCAGCCTTTCCGGATACTGAAACGTGCTTTAAAAATCACATTCAATTGTTCCAAATACATTTTGAAAGAAAAATCTCCAGAGGGGGGACTTCACAACCACAAGATGAACGTTATAAAAATAGGATTAAGTTTGTCCCACGGTTGAACTTGTAAAACAATAAACAATTTTGGTAGATTACAAAGGTATCATTCGATACTAAAAACCCATTTTTCTTCTAAAACGGTGTCTTTGTTTTTGTGACGCCTCTGAATTGTGTAATAACAGCAAGGCTTACTTCCATAAGCCATTCAGTCCCGAAAGATGGTAATTTGGTTTACAATATCATCATCGGCGATATCCAAACACCAATAAAAAATAAAGGACAAAAACAACACAAAATAAACAAAAAGTTTTTGAGACAATCTAATAATGTATGTCTCATGGCCAGTCCCAAATGGTAAAGGCAGCGACGCTGCTCCACAAGGCGATGGAATATGAGACAGCAGTCGACGGAGGTGCTCCCAAAATGAATTGGGAGGACAGTCAACGTCAACAGGCATTTCTTTGTGACATTAACTTAGGAATTTGCAAACACAACACAAAGTTTGCTCCTTTTCAAGTAAGGGATTGGATCTATAATCCCCTGTCACGTATATTAAAACCAATTCAAGCGTCACAATTTGCGACGAAAAGCTTCCACGCAACTACCAAATCTAGTACCTTCATACGATCTGCGACATAGAACACAGAACACCGCCGTACGAAATCAAACAAGACACCAGAGAGAGGCACAGAACACGGCAAGAAGGAGAGATAAACCCTAATCCGAAATACGTCGTTTGGGGTTTCGAGGGTCATTTATAGGGCTGGAACATTTGATCTGAGGGATTTGATGTGGATCCGACGGCTGAGAATGGAAGAATCGTTTATTTAATAGGGATGCTTCATGCTCGTGCGGTCGCCGCCGAGGTCCAAGGACATTAGGGTTTACTGTAAAACGCGTCAAAATAGATCGGGCTTCAGCCCACAAGCTGCCCATCAAACGAATAGGTCCAATTCTTTATCCACAATTTAAGAGCCAGGTGCAAAGGACCCATTTAAAGTCCCAAGTCTCCATTCACAAACTGGGCCTAATCCTATTAGTCTAGTTTGTGATATTGCATTGACATTAATTTCAGAGTTTATTAATTACGGCATAATGCTCGTACTTCTAAAATTGATTTGAGAATGAAATAATTGTTTATTTAATAGGTATTGCTTATATGTATTTTTATTTATTTTCAAGTCGATTTTATGCATATTAATCATTGGAAAGCGCATATGATGTATTACCTGAAACTCCTCTGTTTGCTGACAATTTTAACTATCTCAAAATTTTAATCAAAGGAGACTCCTGAACCTCCTCTGCTTGCTGACAAGTTCAAACTTCACAAACACTAGCAATTGTTCAAAAAATATCCCATCAGAGTTCTCACTGCTACAATTCTTTCGTATAGAAAAATCTTACGACAAACAAAAAAGATTATTAAAGTTCCGTATTCTCATTTCAAATCAGCATTTGTCCCAAATATTACTTTACTAATACAAACAGTTTCTTTCTACAAACAATAGTGGAACCACGTGTTAAACCTACAAGCATAAGGATGGCTCAAGGAAAACATGATTGGGAAACAAGTACGAGTGGTAAGAAATATTGGGGGGGGGGGGGGGGGAACATTACTGGTATGATCAAAGATCTGGCAGCATATGTGGCTGGTGGGAGTAATGCCACTGAAATGCTACGGCAAACCAATCAGGAAGAATTAAACTAGAAAACCAACTATTTGCATCTCACTAGATCTATATAATCTAAATCAATGAACCCAAAATTCCTAGGATCTCCTGTTACAAGGTACTAACACAATTCACCCCTCTGCTGAGTGGCAGTATCAAGCTTCATCCAGCCTTGTCCGACAATTGATCTAGGCCCATGAAGCAAGTCTATTACGCTTTCTCCATCCTGCAACCCTAGAAAAAAACACACAAGCGAACATAGTCAGCATATCGAAGAAGTTGCTGATTCATGACTACACGTCAAGTGTTGAATGAAAAAGAAAATCCAGAAAAGCCATTAGCTAGTAGGAAGGACCCTTGGGATTAGTTAGAAATTGTGCACTAGAAGTGCTTGCAATACCTTCAAGTTGAAATCTACCATTAGACTGAACACTTATGAAAATGAGTCCATTTAAAATTTTTAACCCGCTAATAATTCATTTCCTCCATTGAAGAAAATATCCTACAACTATTGGAGTAGAAAAGACATGCAAAAACAATTTGGTCTTTCGTAAAATTTTTATCAAAAGTCAAAACCATTTGGAACGGCAAGAAAACAGATGTTGGCAGTATACACGCTAACAAGTATAAATGCACCGCAAAATAGGTAATAAGATTTTAGAGCCAATTGCATGGATGACAACTGGTAGTGATGAGGGCACACAAAAGTTTTAAGTGTTTTGTAAACTTACTTATCTACAATCGAGAACTCGTTAAGAAAAGCTAAGCAAACTTCATTTGATGCACGTGACCAAGAATAAGGTTCCCTGCCTTCAATAGACAACAATAGATACTCATCCTGAAATGTGATACAAAAAAACCTGTTGAGCTGCTCCACAAAAAATTCTCTTGAAACGAAATCGTCAACTAATAAAGCATCATAAATACCAACAAAATAGGTCCAAGTATGTCAATCCTAGTAAGCTCATATATTTTAACCTCCCCCATTTATGGGTCATACAAGTTTTGGGTCATTATTGCTTATCAGCTGCATCTCTTCCCATGATCATGATACTTCCCACAAATCAAATTCTTGATCAATGGAAGAACAATATCACCATTTGGTTCAATAAGATTCCGTAAGTGTCGTTTCTGCTCCATTGGAGTAAATCTACCATTCTTAGAGATAAATTCATACAAAACAGAAGATTTTTTTATGAACAAATGTCTGTTATCTAGCTACTACAATGAATCTGTTATCTAGGTTATTCTGTACCTTCTGTGCCACTTCTGTGGTTTTGATCAGTAACCTCTTTTGGGGGAGAATCAACTGAGTTGTTGAATGTGCGAGCAAGACGCTTAACACAATTTAAACGTAAACTTTGGGATGATCTACCGGAGTCAGGATATCCAACTTGCAAACCTATCATATAGAAAATAAACTGTATATAAGCGAGTTCTTTTTGTGACCCTATTAATCACAGTGATTGCCACCACAGTACCCCACTGTCATCAGAAAATTCTGCTAAATAGTACTTCAGCATAAATTTTAAGTACATGAACTTCGAATTTTAGACCGTCAATATCTTATATTAAACTACTTACAGTTACTAGCAGAATCCCCCTTGGTTAAGACTGCAGCCACCATTTGGTGATTTCCAGCAAGCTCACCCATAGAATGATTCAATGATCTAGCAAGATGTCTTATATGACTTAGACGTAACTTTCTAGGGGAATTAGCTGATTTGTGCGCTAGAGCTTCCAGACCTATAAAAGTTTGCAATAGTATTGTGAATAAGTAATCAGTTCATGAAAAAAAGATTCTTTGTATATCTTTCCAAGGACTAGCCATGTGCTAACATATATAAATACTTACCCTCAGACTCTGAACATTCAACGATTAGTTTTTCTTCAGCTTGATTAGTTTCAACACTAGTACCACCATTACATTTGACACTAAGTCCTGAAACAGAAGTTACTGCATGATGTTCATCGGAGCTGATTGTTTCACCTTGTGTCACCATGCTGGTTTGTCCAGTTTGAGAACCTGACCTTGCACCTTCCGCTCTTAGTCTTCTCAATTGATAATTTCTACGACGCCTAGCCAGATGTTTCTCTCTCTGCTCAAGTGTCATTGACTGTCTTCTTTGCCTGTCCCGCATACGACGCCTTTCTCTTTCCTGCTCCCTTTGAATCCTGCGCAGCTCTGACCTTTCTGATACCCCTTCCATACTCAACTCTAATCCGTTCTAGGACTCAAAAGATCAACAAACTCTGCCTCACCTTCAGCTCCCTATTCTGAACCACCCCCTAGAAAAAAAAAAAAGAAAAAAAAAAGACAACACGCAAAAATAGTCTTAGTATTTCCCAAATTCCTCGCAACCAGAAAAATTCAACACCTCCAACACCAAACAAATAACTCATACGCGTGCCAAAAGCTTTAAACATCAAAAACAATTACGGCAATCTAAAAATAAAAATGCACAACTAAAAATTATCATATGTATCTATTTATTTCCACCAGCCGAAGAAACACCACCCCAATCGAGCTTACCCATCATCCAATTAAAACAAAGACATGATACCTCAACATGTCAAGATAATTTAACACTAACATTCTGTGATACCTATCAAATAACAAGAGAAAACAGTTCTTAATGTCACTAGTACTATAATGATTCATTTTCTCGAGGATCAAATGAAAGGAAGCAATTTTTAAACAGGAAGCAACAAAACCTTAATCGCCAAACACGAAGTTCTGGCATTAGGCGCTCGAGCCCATTTAGAAACATCAATCAAATAGAAATACCAACACAAGAAAGAGGGAGAAGGAAAACAAAAAAAAGGACCTTTTTTCGCGGAAAAATGAAATGGCTTCTGTAAAATTGCTCAAAGATTTTGGGGATTTAAAAAGAGGAAAGTGTTGTACCTCCGACTACTCAGAATCTGGCCTATGGCAGTCGCCGATCGAGCAACTTCCACCGTCATACAAACTCCGTCGAACACACGGCGTGCATGGCTGTGGGTATATGCTGCCCGGACCTTTCTGTAACCGTCTCGTCAGCGATTCTCGCCTAATCAATGATCGACACCATTTTGCGTCTGACTAGGGAAGGGACTCCTGTAACGCCAATTTTAAGTGCGTTTCGTTTCGATGGTAACAAAAAAGAAAGGTAAAAAACGAGTAGTTTTGCAGAAAAGAGAAAAACGTGTATACTTTACCCACGACATACAAATACCGTCTTGTTGTGCGTTGAAAACGTATGGTTCTTCATACGGTTTTTTCCCCTGACCCGGTCCTTTTCTTTTGGGCCTAAGCCCTAATGCCGATACACTCTTATGCGCGGAGGTATAAACTATTGTCCATATAATGATAAATGAATCTCAACCATTTTAGAAGTCGGAATAAATATATTTTTTAATTATAAATTATAAGTGTTTCATTGCATCTTAAATAACTATTTTGACATATTACACTCTTTAACTGACAATTTTTTAAATTTTGCACTCGTCGTCAAAAAATTTCTATCAAATTAGACAGAAATGGCGATAATGTCGCCACCCACTTTGCATATGTTCATATCCAATTGAGGGTATTGTTGTCAATTCAATAATTGATTGGAGGCACTTGATTTCAACCTCAGGCCCTCATGTAAAAATTTAATTTCCTTATAACTAGACTAGAGGTGGAAACTGTCTAATAATAATAGTTGAAAGATGTAGTGTGTCAAAATTGACCGTGTGGGATATAACGTGTCAAACTAGGTAACATACTTTTCTTTCTTTTGTGAAGTTTGTATGCAAGGGATTTTGGAGTTCACACAGTAGTTAATCTCGCTACTTCTTGGTTTGAAGGTGCATTCCTGTATACTCCGTGTGTCATGCAAAGGAAGTTTGTTAAAAGGTTAGACATCTCGTTGATGATGGAAGATCGAACCAATAAGAGGCTATACCATCTCTCTTTGGGTCTCTGGTCATGATTTATGGCACCACAAAGACATTAAAAGATTGGACCGTTGCTGATATATATGATTTTCTCTTGGTTATGCAGAGAGCCTATAAGTTTCTTGTATTAGGCATCAAATAGTGAACAACAAACTTCTTTCTTCAGCGATTTCCCGAAAAGAAAACAAATCCCAAAAGAAGACGGGGATTTAGTACTTCTTTTTGCAAGCAATCTCAGTTTTTAGTAGTTCATAATGGGTCAGAAAAGTCGGCTTCTTGCGGTCCATCTTGCATCGGATATGTACTTATTTGTTAAAAATTATGACCCTTTTCGGCGGCATTTTCCCTGAGAGTTATTTAAGTATAGGACTAACTTTTGTTCTTACGTTGAATAAATTAAAGGGTCCTGGAACACGTGATAGAGGAAGAAGACTCGAGAACGTCCATTCTGCATTTGAGATCATATATATACATACATTTTAGTGGATATTTTGCATGTTTAAAAAATAAAATGAGAGATTATTACATATGTTAGTGGGCTAGTCCTCTCAAAGCAGTCTTTGATTCAAACACGATATGGAATTTTCTTGTGCCAAGGCGGCTCCTTCTCATTTTGCATTCCAAAAGTTTCTGACCCTCCAAACACGTGGCCATATGAGAACTATGGTCTTAACTTGAACCCACCCAGAATAACAGTAATTTTCCGTGCAACAGCACCTTTCTAAAGGTTACCAAATACCAACGACTTGATTCCAAAAATATATCCAGTTGGTGATATTTAGGGTTCAGGCTCTGTAGTGAGAAACATCTTAATGGAACTGGCTAAAAGAATGGTAAAACTGGGTTGAAAGTTTGAACCTACAAGCTAATCACAGATGTACTTCTGTCTGCACCTTCTTGCAACCCTCCAATGGTTAAAAGAGGACATTGTGGAGGTACTTAATTGTAGCAGACATCACAGCCCAAAGTGGAGAATGTGTTAAGTCCAGCATGAATCAGACCTATTCTCTCTTCATTATAAGGAAGACATGTACAGTGATTTAAGAGATCTAGCTTTATGCTAAAAAAATAGAGATTTCTGAAGAGTGCTACTCTCGATGCTATAAAACTACAGAAAACAACAGTACCTCATGCTACAAGCCATAACAAGAAAGTCAAAAAGAAAATTTACAGAGCTGCTGAGGCAGCCAATTTCACCTCCATGCGGAGGAGGAAGACATACGTCTGTTCTTCCAACGAAGGTAGAGAGCCCCATCACTCTCTTCAAGTCTATAGTTCTGATCGTACTCCCTCAACAGACCATCAACGGCGTTGGCCACAAAGGAACCCAATGGATATCGAGTAAACCCTGCCATTGAAAGTCTTGCCCTCCACTTTCCTAGAAGCTCATGTCGTTCCACCCTCTCAGTCTCCTCACAAGCTATCATGTTTACTATGTCACGAGCCACACAGTTTTCTTCTGCACGGATCCGTTGCTTATCATTTCTGGGACGGCCAGCTGCTTCAATTGATTCAAACATAGCCGTGTAATATTCCAATGTCTCCTCAAACCTAGGTAAAAATGAGGAAGTGTTGGTGTTGGATTCTTGCTCGACAAGGGTCACAACTTTGGGTAACAAACTTTTAACCAGCCTCAACAGTCTATCTCTATGGTTTTGGGTGCTCACACTCTCATCTGGCATGTGGTGCAACACGTATGGGAAATTAACAGCCAGGGCTTCCCCAGGTCGAACACCAAGATTTTCTCGCTCAACCTCACAACCAGACATGGCTGCAGCATGAAACTCAAATGGTACGTTGTGTGCCTTAGCAAACTCCGCCAGCTTCTGTCCCACAATATGAAGTCCTCCACCTCGAGCATGAAATGATTGGGAATCATCAACACCTGTGATGCGGACAAGGGGGGGCCCACCCGGCCGACACGCAAGAGCCTGGATGAGGAGCATCCACTGACTGCCCTGTGTAATCTGGAAATCAATGATGTGAACTCTAGGTTCATTTTCCATTACTTCCCTGATGACAGCATTTGCAGACACGTAAGCAAACTTCCAATAGGGGCAGATCTGATAGAGGACAGACATGTATGACAGTAGTTCTGAGCTTGTTGGTTCCTCACACTTCAGTTTATTGTAGATTACACTCCCCGAGCGTTCTAACCTTGCTCTAAGCCCTTCCAACATGTAAGCACTCAAACGTTGGATTGGATCCCCACTGACAGATACCATCCTCCCCAACAGTTCCATTAATTCACTTGCTTTTGGTACATCAGTAAGGGATACAGCTTTTGCACAACTAACGAGCACTTCTCTTAGGTCTAACCTGGGGGGCATTTCCACCAATTGATTCCAATCCCACCTTGATGTAGAAGCGACTTGATGGATCCCACTATTGAGAGAGTTATAGCAGCTGTCGCCAATATCTGATTCACCAAGCAGTAAGATCTCGACTTCCCTGAGCTTGTGCCTCAATTCATTGCCATTATCAGCAACAGAAGAGCCACTTGCTGGTGATCCATAGATGTTATCAGAAGAATGATGTGGATCTGACAGGCATGACTGAGAAACTTGGGAAGAAAAGGGACTTCTGTTAGACAAGCCACTAGAGACAGAAGGGGAATCGCAGACAATATAACCAGTAGTTGCCGGGAATGATTCCAGGGTGGAGTACTGTTCCTTAAAAGGTTCAAAGGAAATGCTTGTTCCTTGGTTGCCAAGATCTGGGCAGACATTGTTTTCTAAAATCTGGGAATAAGATAAACAATAGTTATCAACTTCTTGCAAAGGCTGGTGGTACAACCCATGGAACTGGGCTGCTCTATGGTGCTCCTGAGATGTTTGCATCTGTAAATAAAAATGATTCACGTGGCCAAGAAAGAAACACGAGACTGCTGATGGTGTTACTAGTGCTACCTCGACTTGGTCAAATCATTCGTTCATTCAAACACGACCAAAACTTTTACAGAGAATCTTAACAAAAAGTCAAGAACAGAGCAGTACTCAGAAAAGAATGATGATTTGTTCATCAGCAGCAGCCTTAGTCACTGAATACTTTGGCGGTCAAGAGGATTAAATTTCCATACCAACATAATCTGCCAAAAAAGGAATAGGATCAGACATGATTGAAAAATCAGTGGTGATGAAAAGAGAACCAAAAAGGCAGTCAAGTAAAGGCAATCAAGGATCACAAGAACAGCAAGGTAACCCATAAACTATGCAGAAAATTATGACACCTGCCACCACCCAATTAAGTTGGTCCATAAAGTACAACTCAAAGAAAAAAATATAAATATCACTAGCCTCTCCAGCCTCAAGTAGCCGAGTTCCCTAGGGGCACGATTTAGTCCGCCTTTAACTTTGCAAAGGCAGAAGATAGAGAAATTAAAAGATAACTCTTGTACTACCAAGAGACTCTTCAACTACATTGCGTTTAGGGTACAAATTGGACCTCCTATGGTGCATTGCTATTGTGCCATTGGAATCGCATTATATATGAATGCTCTTGCAACATGAGCTATTGGCTCTTATTTGCGGCTCAGGCTATTGTTGCTGTGGCTCAGGCCATCCCTCAGCTTCAAGTCCCATTGACGATCATGTATAGTTTTCCGGCCAAGCCCTTCTAGGAGTTTAAGAAACCATTCATTATTATTGCCTATTGGATGATGTTGGTAGTAGGTTGTTGACAACTTTGCTACCAACTTCAATTTCAGACAAAAAGAAGAAGAGGAGAATTACACGGTGATGCCTTCACATTGTTTCTTTTTTTCTTCTTCCTTACTTTTTTTGGCCGGGCAGTCATATATTACCAAGAAATGCAAAGCATTTGATCAATGAATTGTCCACTAATAGTCAACAGGGATAAACTTCAATTGAGATTGACTTAGAGGGTGTACAAGATATGCTTTCACCATTATGAGCACGCAATTGAAAAGTGATGCCCAGTGCATAAGAAAAGTATGTTGATGATAACTTTAGCTTTGTTGTCGGTACCTACACAGAACTCAGCAGACAGTTTCTGTACACAGCACTAACTGGCCCCTCCTTAGCAGCATAGGAGAAAGAAATTGGATCAATGAAAGCATGAAAGATGCTCCATAAAAATGCCTGCAACTAGGCCAGAACCTACACCTCGGAGGACTCTAGTAATACCAAATCTGCCTTTCCATTTAAACCTCACTCAGTAGCCTCAACATAATATGCAGCGTACTTTCTAAGAGCTTTAACCAAAGAGAAATTTGTGCAGATCGAAGAGAAATGCATCTACTTTCATGAAAGTATGCAAAAAAGGTCACACAGATCCCAATCACTAAATCACAAGCATAAACGACACCTGTAAGCTACAGGTTTTACAACTATTCCAGAAACTTGCGGAGTTGAAAACCAACAAATAGGATCCATCATTCAGCTTGAATCTACATAATTTACCTCGATATTTGATATTTTTTATGAAGAACTTACCCTCTTCGACCAAGCAATAAACAATGGGTTGTGCCTGTGTGTGGTAGTGAACTTGTGCATTTACTCTAAGAGAATCTACAATCTAATCGACGCGAACACCCCATCTACTGAAAGAAGATGACTAAATCATTGACTACTGAGAAAAAGATACTTCATTAGCTAAAGAGTTACTCGGAAAGAGGAAGAACTACAGATGAATCGAATGAAAATAAGGGAGGGGGCAAACGAAACCTCAGATGACAAAAGGAAAAGATTCCATATATCACCTAGGAATGAAAAAGGACCATCCTTCAATTGCAAAGCTCTAAAAGAAATCAAATTTGCAATAAAGAGTTAAAGTTTCCTCGTCGATTTATAAAAAAAAAATCAATAGCTAGATCAACCTCATTTTCTGGGGGTAACCAGATCATCCTCGTTAGTGAACCAACAAGTTCCAGTTTTCTGTTCAGATACACAGCAATCTCAAAACAATAACAAGCTCCTAAAAAGAAAACGTTTTTAGACGCCAAATTAGAATTCAACCTAGTAGAAATAGGGGGACAAGCACAACTTTAACAAATTTAAACACAACCCACACATCCGAATCACGAAACAAGAGTAAAAATGAAGTCAGAATTCCAAAGGCACAGCAGCAAACAACAACAACCAAAGTCCAAAAAGACCCAAAAGTGACCAAGAGAAATCCTATAGCCACCCAAACCCAAAAATACAAAATCAATCAAAAAAAGAACAAAACTATTGAAGAAAAAACACCATAACCCATTCTGAAACCAAACACCATGATTATTATCGCTAATAAAGGTTATGCATACCTTAGAGATTAATGACAAAGTCTCAGTTCAGCTTCTCAACTTGTCTCCCGAAGATTCTTCAGCCAATACCACGGAATGAAGCGGTCTCTAGCCTCGAGTTGTAATAATGCATCTGGTTGTTGGTGATTTGAGTGTTTTATAGCAATATCTGGATGACAAGTACCCTCAAAATGTTCTTCTAATTCCAATATTGCCACATTTGATGTGGTTTGAGGGTCCGCGATGTTGATGTAAGCATTTCCAAGTCACTATTTGTGGCCGAGAGGAACTAAAGTCTTCAAGTTCAAAATATTTTCTGTACCTGTGAAAGTTGACCACTGTATTTTGTAGACTTTCAATAGAGTAAAGAAAAATGGAAGAATAAGAACCTAATAAACGCGTTATTATTAAAAAACAAATTAATACCCTACTGGGCTTCTTAGTCATTGGCCTCCATTTAGTGTGAAATTTTTAGAATTTGAATCCAATCTTCTAAAATCGCAATCCCAACATTATTTTTACTCGAATATTAATACAACTCAACGTTACATTTTTTACTAACATTAATACAACTCAACAACTTCTACATAGATATCAATAAAACTATAACATCATCTAAATATTCACACCATATTTAAAATTCTTAAAATTTTACCAAAACGAACATGCCCTTAATTTCTGGGATGTGATTGAATTCTGGATCTATTCTCTAGCTTTTGGGCCTAATTTGGCTTATTTTATAAATTAGTTTGGGAGCCAAAATTTCTAAAACTTATTTATATAAAATTAATTTTTTTTACAAGATTCACACCAAAACTTCTTAAAATTAAAAAGAATTGTGAACATTTGTTATTTTTTGTTAGCTTATTTGATAAAATTTAGGGAAATTTATTTTTTAGTCCTTGAGTTTTACCTCTTTTTATTTTTAGTCATGAATTTTAGTGGGTCAAAAATTTAGTCCTTGAACTTTCATCTTTGTAAAATTTAGTCATTCCATCAGTCTGCCGTCATACGCCGTCAAAATTTGTTCCGGTCGACTGCTCACTTTTAACACATATACCCAGTCGACCGCTTCAATTTTGATGACGCGTCAAAGAGGTCCGTTAATGGGACTGACGATAGGGTAACGAAAGTACTAAATTTTACAAAGACGAAAGTTCAAGGACTAAAATTTTTTGACCCACTAAAATTCATGACTAAAAATGAAAATGAGGTAAAAGTCAAGGACTAAAAATCAAATTTCCCTAAAATTTAATCCCATTGTATTTTAACTTTTGACTCTTCAAAAATTTGAATAGTTAGAAAACTTGTTTATTGCATACTACATTGATGGACTATATTCTTGCAACATAAAAAACATCTAAAGTCATATCATTTGTAATATCTCATCCCGAAAAAGGTGTAAGTGAATAATTCGAATTTTAAATGAAGAGATAGGGTTTAATCCTATGTTTAATTTTTAGATAGAGATTATTCTTATATTTGAATTTAAAAGATATGGATAATGATATTATATTTATTTTAAAAAGTGATGGATAAAGATATGTTTGAATTTTAAAAGTTGAAGAGATCGAGGTTTATAAATAGTCGCAGAGAATATATATTGGAGACTAAACTTTGGATTGAGGCGGTTCTACAAAGTTACGAGAGATTATTCGACAATTATTGAAAAAACTTTAAGGATTGATTAAGCCTTCGATGTAAGTGGTCCTTCAATGGAATTTTTAAATGTGTATCATATTTTTATATGATTTTGATGTATTATTTGTGGAACTAAACAAATTTTGGGTAAAATGAGATTATTTAGATTTTATGAAACTCAATTTAAATATTTATAACTTGAACATATTGTGAAAATTGTCCTTGCGCAGGTGATATATCTTTGTGGTCTGTGTGGCCTGGAGGTCTGTGTGACCATCGGTGATTTCTCTATATTGCGCGGCCTTGGATTTTTTTGTTACAAACTTGTATTTTGGATTCGGTATGGCTCACGGTGTTATTTTGGATTTCGGTTATTGTGATAAAATTGTCTTTTCCCCAACCCCCATTTATTTACTACTTACTGAGCTAGTCGTAGTTCACCCCTTATTCTCATATTTTTCAAAGTTTACAGAATTAGAGAAGTTCCAGGAGCTTCAAATAAATTTGTGTTTCGAAGACTTGTTTTGCAATAGTACTTTTGGAGATTAATGTTGGAGAATTCGATATTGTATTATTTTGGGAGATCTTCATCGATATTGGAAATATCGGATATAATAATATAAATTTTAGGGCTCAGATTGATATTTTTGGGTCTTTTTACGGTTTATGAATATTTTGCTGAGGTTTTACAATATTAGTTTTGAAATATTAGGGCCTAAATAAATGATTATTCATGGTGAAAAAAATTTATTTTATACGAAAATATATTCGTACGGAGTTTGGGCCCAGGGCGTTCCACCATCTATTTTCAACAAATAAAAATTTCAAGTTAAATATAGAACTAAATGCAATATGTGTTTTTCTAAATAATATGTATTAATAGCAATAAACTCTTCTTGTTCAAACTCTATCAAGAATCTTTTTAAGATTAAAAATTTAAAATGTTTCCTTAAAAAGAAGTAGAAAAGATACAAAAATTATTATTTCCATATCTGATATCTCTAACAAACTAATTGTAGTCCAATAAGAAATAATAATTCTTACATGTCCAAATCCATTCAGCTTTTCGAAAGTGACTTTGGATAAGACTTTATGTTGATATAAAAAAATTGAGATAAATATATTTTGTAACCTTTAAATATGGGGGATCTTGACATTTTGGACCCTAAAATATTATTTTTGTGCACTAATCAATTACTAAAACGCTTTGCACTATTAGAATTTTTTTACCAGGAAAAAATTAATTTTTTTACCTTTGAAGTTATAGTTTTATCCTCACAAAATTATTGAGATAGGATTTTCATTTCTCACAAAAAAAAAAAAAAAAAGAGGAAGAAAGCACATGTACCATGCTCGGCCCCAATTGTACAGAGTTCAGAATTGATTCGTTAAAAAGTTTTTATATGCTTATCAATAAACCGAGTAGTCCTAGCCGATTTTTTTTTAAATTTTTTTTTATGAAACGAACTAATTAAACATGGAATAATTTTTAGGAATAAATGCAAAATCAGTCTTTGTGGTATACTCGAAAATCAAATTACTCCTCGTGATAATAAAATCATAAAATTAGTCTATCTGTTTTCACTTTCGTTTGTCGCTGGTCCTCCATCTGGGATTGGTTTATGCTTTTGTGAAATCGTGAGTACTTATTTTATATTTTTGTTATCACAATGACTAATCCGATTTTTGCGTATACCACATGGACTAATTTTGTATTTAACTCTAATTTTTTTAAAGAATTAACCGAATAAACAGAGAACAACTAACCAAGAGAAAGACTAATTGACAAACAATACCAAAATAAAGCATATTGACTAGTAAAAATGCTTTTCGCATAGGTTATGCCTAGGATGTGAAATAATTTTACATAACCATTATTATTTGTGTTAGTTTTGTAACACTTAAGATTTGGCCACGATAAGCAGACCCTGAGGGCTAGCGAGCCACCCCAATAAAACTAAATTTTTTGAAAATTTTCACCATTTTTCTATAAACTCCAATAAAACTTATAAATTTGTACCCATTATTAAATTAGAAAATTTTAGTACTTCCAAAAATCAACTCAAACTATTCCCATGTTCATTTAAGCATTTTCATATTCAAAATCATCTCATTGCCCCCAAAGAAAATGAAAGTCAAATAATTCTCCCTCGGAATTTAAGTATTCATGGTATTATGTCTTTTTTTTTGAAGTTTTAATTTTACTGGAGATTTTTTTTTGGACTTTGATTTTTATGAATATTTGTGAACAGTTGGTATAAAATTTAAAGGTTATTTGATATGAGATTGACTTTATTATAATTTATAAGAAGCGTAGATAAGATGAATTGATATAATTTTTTATAATTAAATTTTATTGGATATTGGAGGAAACTACCATTAGATTAAAAAAGAGGAAATGGCTAAGAAAAAAATATATATATGAGAAAATGGGGCAGTTTTAAATAGGGCTGAACAAAATCGGAACGCAGATCGGATTTGTGGTCCAGTCCAGTCATATTTTTTAAAATGCGGTCCGGTCCGATCGCATTTATTAATATTAATAAAAAATATATATTTTTTATATTTTTTAATACAAATTATAAACTTAAAACGTTTAATTTTAATCTAAACTAAAACTCTACATTTTTATATGTCCTTCTCCCTTTTAAATTAACATAAAAAAATTTAAATAAATCGAAACCGGTTCGAACCGCATTTAATATGATTGAACTGGACTGGACTGGACCACTTATAAGTAGTCTTAAGTGATCCGATTCGATACTCTATTTTAAGAGAACCGGACATCCGAACTCGACTGAATTTCCGGTCCAAAAACTGGACCGAAAATCCGGTTGTTGAGCCATAGTTTTAAAGGTCTTCAAGACTTCTTCTTAACTCTTGAAGTTGCTTGTAGAGTTGTAGGTGACAAAACCGCGGCCTGTCAGACACGTTTCCTCTAATCGAGTCAAATTGCATTTTAGTAAATAAATGAGATATGCATGGCATTTAGATAGAAGGGGCTCCTACCTGGAAGTCGACGTGCTCACATTCCCCGAAGCAGCTTACACAACATCATTTTTAACCTTCCATTATAAAAATATGCTTACCACACACCCGACTCGCTCACAAAGACAACGCCTCGTGGCATTAATTTTCCGCTCAATGAAAGCGTGCCACGTAAAAGAATATTCGAACGGTCCCATCATCGTACCTTATAAAATTGAGGATGAGCTCGCGCCTCGCAACATGTTATACGGGAGGCAGACGTTCTAACACGTAATTGTGATTTTTTTAAATTTATTTTTGTAGTCAAATAAATGGATTAAAATATTATCTAATTAAATGATGAACAATTTGAAAAAAAAAATGACACATGTATTAAATGTTATTAAAATAATAATTCTTACGTAAAAGATAATCTCCCCCCCTCTAAATATTACCTTTCCTTTGAGTTAATCCATCTCCCCTCTAAATTTTGTCATTAAGGCTCTGTTCGTTTCTTAAATAGAAAACATAAATTTAACCTTTCCAAATCTCTCTCTGCAGGTGCAGAGAAAGGGCCAAAAAAAAATCATATCTTCAACTTTCTGTGAAATCACAATCATACATTAAATACTCCCACTTACCATATAGTTGTTTAATATCTTCTTTGATATGGAAATGGTTTCGGAGTCTATTTTTAAGACATATAAGTCATCTCTCTGCTACAAATTCGCCCACTAACAAAGATGGTATTCAGAATAAGTTATTCGATCCCAAAAATGTACATGTCGATTCTGACCTCATGTCAATTTTCTGTTAGTCGGCAAATTTTTAGTGGATAAAATGACATATATGTCTAAAAAATAGTTCACAAGGACCGACACGTTCAAATTTGTATTCTGAACTGATTTGTTAATACAATAAAAAATAAAAAGTAAAAAATAAAATCAATATTTAAGTCATACATTTAGTTCTAGTTGTTGGTGAACTTTTAATTTGCTTAGCATTTGTTGTCATTTTAATGTATACTTTAATTTACTTGTCTCATATTTATTTTGGTGAAACCGATATTTTAATGTGTAAAAAGTGGGTGAGATAGTATTTTTTATTTTATTTTGAAAATAGGCTTTTTAAAAGATTTGAGTGGAGGGGAGTCGTGGTCCCTGCTCGCCCCTTTGTCTCCGCAGTTGCATTCAATAATTAATATGGCTAGCATTCAACTGGCCACTTTGAATTGAATGAAATATCTTGATACGACGTAATAAGACTAGTTTTATTTATTTATTCAACCACAAAAATTATGGCTACCTACCCTTAAAAGAAGTACTTTCATTAGATACATAATACATGCATTCACCCTGATTTCTTATACTAAATAATACCACCTTAGTAAGAGAGACTAAAGGGGCGTTTATTGTCAGAATAATTGAGATTAATATTAAAAAATTATTAAATAATATTTCATTTTTTATCAAATAAATTTTTTTATCATTATAATATTCATTTAAATCTTCTATCTCTTCACTTTTTCACCAACTTTCATAAAATATCTTTATTTTTTTACAAATCTCGATGCCCAATATTTCCACAACTCCAAAATTTTCACAAGCAAACGCCAACTAAGTTTTAATTTAGTCAAGACCCTACGACAAAAGTTCCCAAATAATTATTTCATTGGTCTAGTACGGACATATATAATGGTTTTAATTGTAACCTCTCTAATTTTTCATAAACCGGCATGAAACCTCAATCTCCAAATTTTTCTATTAAAAAAATTAAAATATGAAATTTGTTTAATTTGCCAAGATCACCGTTACAATGAATAAGCTTCAAGCTATATAAGACGGCTGAGAAAAGTCATCCAAAAAGATATGCCTGGATAGGTTCAGCGCCAAATAAACATCTAACCAATTGATCAACCACATTAAAGCCGAGTCGATTTGTTTGAAGACCCTGGTCCATTTGATTTGACGGTCAGAACATAGCTAGTGGTGCTGTTCATTCGTCCGACTCCAATCAGCTTTTTTATTGACGAGTGGGTCAAATGCTGAGCCCTCCCTCTTACTTTTTGCCGTTTTGGAGGTCTTATTTACAGAAATTTGACCGATGTATAAAATTTCTCATACTAATAATATTTTGAATCCAACTAGGAAGGTAGACAACCTAAAAGAATAAACGGTGGAAGTACCGTTTGCACCCCTAAGGGTAGGCTATTGATATTTTGCACTATTATCTTTTAATTTTGTGACATTGAAATCTTTAAATTTTAATTTTGGGAAAAATACATTTTTCACTCACAAATTACCAGAGTAGTGACACATTGCACACAAAACTACCATCTTTAAGACATTACACTCTCAAACTACTAGTGTTAGACATTTTACACCCTCCAACTACTAATATTAAACACTTTGCATCCTCCATTTGACAATAATACCTTTAATAAATTAATAAATTGACAACAATATCTTTAATATATGCAAAATGGGTCAAGAGTATTATAGTCATTTTAGTCTACAAATTTGACATATTGTGCAAAATGTCAAAAATTGGTAGTTAGAGAGTGCAATGTATCAAAATTGATAGTTTATGGTGCAAAGTGTAAAATATATAGTAGTTTGTGGATGAAAAATATATTTTCCCTTTTAATTTTCGAACTATAGGTCCTCTCCCTTAAAATTAACCGTTAAAACTAAGAGAAAAATTACGTTTTTTACCCTCAATTTCAAGGTAAAAATGTTTTTTTTTTCTGCATTTTCACGGTAAGAATTATTAGCAAAGGTCCAATAACAATGACACCTTTACTGGACATCAAATTCTGTAGACAAACGACATTCAAGTCAAGAAGAATCTTTGGAGATTGTGGTGGGAATACATTCCCAAAATTAATAGCTAATTATTGTTTATAATAAGTATTTCTGCATTATCATCGGCACTTCCCAGCAGCCACCGACTAATATCAAGGCAAGTGAGATCTGATAATGATATGGACAAGGAATATAAGTAAAGGAGAACCTTGGTGCTTTCCGTTTACACTTTTTTTTTCTTCAATTTTTTAATATCTCTTTGAATTGAAAGCTAAAGAGAAGCCAAAGGTACAAGCTGCAGGACTGAGAATTGAGGTACTTAAAGAACCTTATCTATCACACCTTCTCCGGCACTAGCTAGACTAGCCTACCTAGGCTGCGTTTGTAAAGCTAATCTTCTCCAAAATTTTATATCTCTCCTAATAAAATATTTCAATATAATCTCTATCTCCCATAAAAAATATAAAAAATTACAAAAACTATAAAAAATTACCCCTCTCTTCACATTTTCACTAAATCCAATACCAACACATATTCTCGTACCAAAAATATTACAACACAAACACAACTATAGAGTTGCGTCACAAAGCAGCTCTGCTTCGGATTAAAAGTGAATAAAGCACAAAAGACTCAAAAGAGATGGATTCTCTGTCGTGATAGGACAATTATTTCCATTTTGCATCCCCACTGCCTAGCATTCTCTTTGTTTATTTTATTTCTCTATATTATAGACTCGCGTTGGAATACATTATGCTTATGAATTACTAATTTCTAACGTATCACATGTCGTGTAGCTATTTAATTTTTTTAATTACATAATCGACATTTTATATTTAATAAATTGAGTATATAATGTGTTCGAGATAAATAGTTTAAAGATGTAATTTTTCGAACGTAATAATTTAAAATGTAAACTATATAATATGCCGTGCTAATTCGTTAGGAAAAAAAATATATTCTCATTTATTTCTAAACTTATTTTTGACAGAAACCCTAGCTGCCTATCACTACAACATGCCGGCAACAAGTTAATCCTATACCTGTAATATTTCAGGAAAGATCTTGAAACAGGTGATCGGATCTTGTTCCCATTAATCTAATCCATAAGTCAGGTTGCTTCATAAATCAGAATCAGCCACGAATAAGAACTAAGAACTACTATCTCTCTCTTTCTGATATGCATAGTCAGTTCATTTTTGTTTTATTTTTCTGTGATTTTTGAGTAGTCCTAGGAATGTGAATGCATTGCATCTAACCAATAACACAGTGGTATAATTAAACAGCACAGCTTTAACTTAAAGAACAAAGTAGAGTTGCATTATCAACATAATTAATGCTTAATTTAATGCGTTTCTCAATTGGGTCGTTGTTGGACCAACCTGGCTCACGTTTAAAATATCTTTCCCCGAGTCACCAGCATGGGACCAATGGAGAGTCATCCCGTACGTCATGCAGCCACTGGGCACGACCATATCAACAACTCTTGACTGACTTGATAACCCAATAGATCAGAGGTTCCTGCTAATCGAGATCTGTCCTGATCTCTTCAACTAATAAAGACACTTTCCAGTGGGTCCAAACCCAATATTAAGAAATTGGATTGTTGTCGCAAGCAGCAAGACTTTGATCTTTTCGTGCTTTTTTCTTTGGGCGTCTTTTGTGAAATCATCCCCACGATATATATATATATTTTGTAGTTTGCTGTATTTCTTGTCTGAATTATAATTCATACGTTAAAATTCAAAATATTATGTAATTATCATGTATAGATAGATACAATAAGTGGATCTTATCGCACCCTAAATTTAAGCAGAAATTACGTAGCATATCTCTATCCGAATCATCCTACTTTCTGCCAAGAATAAAGGCTGAAAAGCTTCAAAACACAAGCCGGTGGGACGGTGTCACTTGCTTCTTTTGCTGTAAACGAAGAACACTGCAGCTGAAAACAACGGCACCTAAATGGTTTGAAAGAGTTGCAGACTCCGTAATGATAAGATCCCTTTCTCTCAGCCACCTTTACAAGTGTGTAAATTCCATAGTGAAAGTAATAGTCTCAACCCTAAATTCCATAACAGCATAATTAGCAGCAATAATTTTCAGATTCCATTTTGGCTTTCGCACGAACATCACAATATTCGAGAATCCTACGGAATTTTGACAGCCTAATCATAAAAGCACTTGTCATGTTTCCTGAAACCTAAGATATGTACGTGTTAAGCTTGTTCCTCAAAATACAAATAGTGTGATTTGCGGTGACTAACAAATAGTTAATGTTCAAATAAAATAGCCTCAAGGGAAATCTTCGAAAGAAAAAAGAACTTCCTAGTCAGCCCAGGCACCGCCTAATATCTTGTGCATTACACATCTAAGTTGGGCGTTGAAGCATTTAAGGTAAGTGAAGCTGAAGGCCCAAAGTAAACGGCCTAATTGTGCAGAACACATCTTAAGCCTCTCCTTCCTTGCCCTCGATCTGCGCGCGGCCCACGAATAGAACTAAAGACATCAATGCCAAGTACCGATCTGAAATAAGCCGACAATGGGCGACCACGTCGACAGACAACGCTGGAAGCCAGGAAGAGGAACTGGCCACCCGAAGGATGTCACGAGCTGTTCGAGATTTAGATAAGAGTTCAAGCGTCCTACGATTATTTCGATGAATATTGCATGCATATTACACATTCGTCCACAATCTTTCATATCACTGAGGTAATAGGTTGTCAAGACAGGTTCCACGCCACCGTGGGCTGGGTTAATTCTCGCATGCAACAGCAAGCAGAGAGAGGGTGAAATAATTTGATCGGAGCTACCATAGCACCAAAATGACTCTTTTTGAGAATTTACAATCTAAGCACCAAAAACGAAACTTAGACTTGATGAGGGCATGCTCAGCGTCGTGTCCGGAGAATTACAAATGGGGTATCCCAATCTGTTGAGGGATACATTCGCAAAAACACAAGCCAACCATAAACTAGAAGCAATAAGATAATTATTATTCTGTTAAACCCACTCTTGGATAAAGGAAAGGAAAACAAATCAACCATAAAAGGAAAAAAGCAGCTTGTTAAAGTCAAGCCATCCTCTCCACACCTGAATGGCAAAGGACGATTCTAAATTAGATATACCAACTAACTATAAAGCAAAGAGTTTTGTTACAAACTCGTCTATAATAGCCACTAGAGAAAAGAAGGAACTTGTTTTCTAACCTCTAAAATTTCAACTCAATGGTTCAACCAAGGAAAGCTCAGATGAGTTTTGGCTAAAAAGAATCCCAACTGAGACAGTTATCGACCGTTCAACCCCAAGATCAACTAAAGTTCTACTTAAGAAATTTGGAGATTGCTTCACATGTTGGGATCATTCATGATCTCCCAAAATCTCCCTGCATGCAAGCCTTTTCATCATTCTGCCAGATTTGAGAGCAGTGTAAGAAGTAATCAGTTGGTACCCTGCTCTACCAGTGTTTGCCTTGATTCCGGCTCTATGATGGCATGAGGTTATCTAAGCCCTGTCACCATTCTTCATCCAGCCAAAACCCTAAGCATGGGGAACTAAGTGCCCTTACCTCTCTTTCTCCCACTAAAAGGTAAACACTAGTGTCTGAATCAGTAAAATACTCCTGAATTCAGAATCCAAACAGCATTGACACGGTAACAGACTACTTCAAAGCTGCTGTAAAATAACAAGAACCAACAGGTTTACTAATCACTGAGGCAACAGAATCATCTGATGAACTTTAACACTAAAAACGGACAAAGTTATCATTTATTTTCACATCAGTTAAACTTTTCTATTGTTGCTTATCATTTGATGTTTCCATATTATACGTATATTAAATTAATTTGTCAGGTCTCCAAGAACGTAATTACCTGCTTAGAACAATTCATCATAGGAATATCTTCAAAAATACCATAAGCATTACGATACAATGCTAATTTCTGATTCCAGAGATGCAGAAACGTTTTTATCCGATTGAAATTTAATGAAATAGTAACACTTTAAAAAAAAAGCAGCCTCGAAAGAGAAAACTCAAAACAATCCGACAAAAGACACGATATCAGAGCATCTCTTGCAGTGAAAACAACTAGCTTCATAGCAGTCCTCTAACTATATGCGGCAAAGGCAGATCAGAACAGTTTAAATTTCCTAGGAAACTCCACGGTGGAGTTCTTGACATTTTTACTAAGCCACAATGACAATGAAAATGTAATAAATACCAGAATTATAAAACCCAACCAGTACATTAAAAGATTTTTAGATTTTAACAACTATAGTTTCCTAGAAAGTGAAGAGGATCTAGCAAAGAAAGCAATTGGAAACAGCGAAGATACTACATTCTGAACAGTGTCAGGTTCATTAAACAAACAGAAAGCTCCATAACAATAATGCGACGAAGCCAAAAAATAGTCATGAAAACGACCTGTTCACCATTCTGATTATTAACATCATCGAAATGTATGCTATCCAGAGAAATATCATGGTACATACAGTCTGAAAAGAAGGATCTTTTTAGATCTTCCAAAACCCTACAAAGAGATTACAAATATTGGGGAAAATCATCGTCGTCGTCATTTCTTGTAACGAGCTACCTCATCGTCGTTGGGGAAGAAGCCCATGATCCGACCCGCAGAATTTTGGTACGCATACATGAACCCTCCCATCAGTCCGATCAGACCGCCCGTTACCATCGAGGGTCCCCTGATCCCAGGCTTAATCCCTAATTCACAAAAAATTAAAAGAAAAGTTAATTCCATTGGGCACATAAGCGATTAATCTGATAAAGAAACATACAGAAAGAGAGCAATAGAGTGTGTAGTACCAGAAAGGTAGCCAACGGTGACGGAGACGCCGGTGATGGTTGTGAATCGGAGGTAGTCAAGGAAGCTGAAGTTGCCAACGACTTTGGTGAATGGAGGGTTCCGATCTATGACCGGGTACTCTGGCTTCGCCGATGCTGTGATGTCCGTGTTCATCTTCCTCTCCTCTCACTCAACCTGTCAGTCTATAGTCTATGCTATCTCTCTCTCTCTCTCTCTCCAACGACGCCTGCTTGTGCTTGTAAACCGTAAACGGGACAGACGGCAGAGCTGAAAAAAAAGAGAGAGAAAAACTGAGAGAATAGAAAAATTTGGGCCTAATGGCCCGAGCTTGAGTTTTCGGGCTCAGAGAAATAAAATAAGATTGGGTCTCATGGGCCGAGTTGGGCTTTGTAATGGAGTGTATATTGTGGGCTTTTGGGCCAATACTAACGACTGATACCTGAGCATTGACTCAGAATCCACCGTGTACAATCTACACTCACGAAACTGATCTAGCTGGTGACGTCATCTAGATTTCACCGCCAAGAAGACGTAATTCTCATGGAAAAGAAATCGACCACGATCGCCAGCCCGAATTGCAGTGCAATTCGTGAGAGGCCGGCCTGGGTCTCGCCCGGGGACTCGCACCTGTCCGAGCAGTATTGACAATTGCACTGCAATCTGTATTAGATAGAAGAAAGTTCTGGATATTATTTCTAGAAGCTTGGTTGTTAGAATAGCAGTTATGCAGTTATGTTAGCTGAGTTAGTTTTATTCGTGTATATAAACAGATGTAAGCTATTCATTTTATATACAACAACAAATTATTCAATACAAATCATAATATGGTATCAGAGGAATTTCTCTGATTCTTCAAAGCTTCTGCAACATTTTCTTTCCTCTGTTTTTTGAAAGCTACGAAACTTCTTCATGGCTACAGAACCAAGAGTCTCCTTTGCTTCCTTCACCACTAGTCTCCAATCTTCCACCACCACCAGTTGAACATCAATTCTCACCTACTTCCCTCTCACTCATCGAAGATAATCCATCCAACCATCTGTTCTTGCATCAGTCTAAAAATCCTGGAGCTATCCTTGTGTCACAGCTTCTGCTAGGTGCACAGAATTACTCAACGTGGAGTCACTCTATGCTCATGACACTCACAATCAAGAACAAAATTGGATTCATCGATGATACTCTTCCTAAACCAAACTCAGAAAGTCCTTCACACTTCAATTGGCTCAGATGCAACATGATGGTCACATCATGGTTGCTCAATTCCGTTTCTAAGGATATTGCTGGCTCTGTGATGTATGTTGATTCGGCTCAACATGTTTGGAATGATCTACGGGAACAATTCACTCAATCTAATGGACCCCGTGTCTTTCACACTCGACAGAATTTTGCCACTCTCACTCAAAGCAATTCATCTATCAGTAGTTATTTTACTAAACTTAAAGTCTACTGAGATGAACTGCAATCATACTGTAAGATTGATTCTTGTATTTGTGGCTCAGATTGTAAAGTCACACAATCAATCATAGCAACTCAAGAACGAGAGTTCATTTTACAGTTTCTGATGGGACTTGATGAAAGGTTCACACATGCCCGGGGTCAGATCCTCTTCTCTGATCTACTGCCTAATATCAACAAAGTGTTCTCTCTTATTATACAAGAGGAAGAACAACTTGGTATTCAATCTACTCAATCACAGCCTGCTGTAATGGTTTTGAAGATTGACAATGGCCGAGGAACTGGAGGAAATAACAAGTCTTTCAACAAACCTCAGTGTACACACTGTGGTAAACTTGGACATACTATTGATAAATGCTACAGGCTACATGGCTTCCCTCCTGGTTTTAAATTTACAAAAGGCAAACCTATTTTTGCTCATCTTGCCAATTCGAATCAGGTCATACTCAGTCAGCCTCCCAATTTGGGTATGATTCAAGAGCAATGTTAGAATTTGCTATCTTCTCTCCAGCAGCAATCCACTATTTCCACACTCTCACCCTCTGTCAATCATACATCTTCTCATTCAGATAACACGTCACTTGTACCAAATTTCTCAGGTATTCATAAAAATTCTTCTGTTTTTACAGTTTCTCCAAATAATCGTTTTTCTTCAAAAACATGGCTTCTTGATACAGGGGCTACTGATCATATGGTCAGTAATCTCACTTTATTGACTAATGTTTTCTCTATCAATATTCAAGTCCAACTCTCCAATGGTCAATTTGTTGTTGCCACGCATATTGACACAACATATCTTGTTGAAAATCTTGTACTCACAAAAGTCTTGTACATCCCTAATTTCTCTGTCAATCTAATATTAGTAAGCAAATTAACTTCTATATTTCTTGTTATCTGATTTTTCTTCATGGTTATTGTTATATTCAGGAACTTACCCACTGAAGAAAGATTGGAATTGCTAAGCTCCATCAAGGCCTATATCAGTTTCTGCCGAGTTCAGCACCTTCTGATTCTCTGCCTTTTTCTTGTAATATCAGTTCAAATAAATCACATTTTCTATGACATTGTCGTTTGGGACATTTGTCAGATTCCAGATTACAATCAATAAAATCTTGCTTACCTATTTCTAGTGTTCATCAGTCTCAATTTTCCAATCCTTCACATTGTTCAATCTGTCACTTAAGCAAACAAAGGAAACTTCCTTTTTCGCATAGTATTTCTACTACTCAGTCTATTTTTCAGCTTGTCCATTGTGACATTTGGGGACCTTTCCCTATCACTTCTCATGATGGTTTTCGATTCTTTCTCCTTATTGTTGATGATTTCTCAAGATGTACATGGGTATATCTCATGAAAAACAAAACTGAGACCAGATCTTATCTTCAGTCCTTTTATCATCTAGTTAAAACACAATTCAATCAGTCCATTAAAATACTTCGTTCTGACAATGGAATTGAATTTGCTATGACTGACTTCTACAATCTCCATGGAATTATCCACCAAAAGAGCTGTGCTTACACTCCCCAACAAAATTCTATAGTAGAAAGGAAACATCAACACATCCTTAATGTAGCTAGATCGCTTCGGTTTCAAGCACACCTTCCCATCTATTTTTGGAGTCATTGCATAATTACTGCTGTCCATATCATCAATAGGTTACCAACCCCCTTACTTCACAATTTATCACCCTATGAACTTGTTTTTAACAAACCACCAGACTATTCCTACTTCAAAACTTTCGGTTGTCTAGCCTATGTCTCTACTCACTCTCATTCTAGAAATAAATTTGATCCTAGATCTATTCCTGGTATTTTCTTAGGATATCCATCTGGTACATAAGGCTATAAAGTTCTGAATATTTCTACCAACAAAATTCTTGTTTCCTGAGATGTTATTTTCCATGAACATATTTTTCCTTTTCAGTCTATTCCATCATCTGACACTGATGGTATTTTTTCTGATATAGTTCTTCCTAACCCCCCCCACATCTCTTGATGATTGTCATTTTCCTTCTAGACATTCAGCTGTCACAACACCTGCAAATACTATATCAGATTCCTTATCACAGTCTCATGAGTCCCCCCCACAGATCCATTATTGCCACAAACTTCACTTCAGTCCATCTCACCCACCTTTACTGATTCTTCCATCTCACAGCCACCTGTTGTATTACCCATTAGAAAATCTTTCAGGATCAGAAGGCAGCCGGCTTACTTGCAGCATTTTCATTGTCAAATGGCACAAGTGCAACTTAGCAATTCAAATTCTGCCTCTTCAGGTACAAGGTCTGTTCCTTCCATTTTATACCCCATTTCTTCTTACCTTTCCTATGATCGTTTGTCACCACATCATAAAGCATATACCTTATCCATTTCAAGTCATGTTGAACCCAAATTTTATCATGAGACTGTTAAATCAGCTGCTTGGAGAGAAGCTATGCAAGCTGATATTACAGCTCTAGAACTTAACCACACTTGGGAACTAACTGATTTACCTCCTGATAAGGTTGCAATTGGGTGCAAATGGGTATATAAATGTAAATTTTGGGCTGATGGCACACTAGAAAGACACAAGGCTCGGTTAGTTGCAAAGGGTTATACCCAACAAGAGGGTATTGATTTTTTTGACACTTTTTCCCCTGTTGCAAAACTCACAACAGTTAGGTGTCTTCTTGCATTAGCAGCTATTAACAAATGGTCTTTACATCAATTAGATGTAAACAATGTCTTTCTTCATGGTGATTTAGAAGAAGAGGTTTTTATGAAGCTTCCTCTTGGTTTTTCACATCTGGGTGATAACAGGGTTTGTAAGCTTAAAAAATCTTTATATGGATTGAAGCAGGCCAACAGACAATGGTTCTCTAAATTTTCCACTACTTTGCTTACATATGGTTTCACACAATCCAAGTCTGACTACTCTCTCTTCATCAAGACTAATGGTGATGATTTCATTGCTCTTTTGGTGTATGTGGATGATATCATCCTTGCTAGCAATTCTCCTACTGCTGTCAGCACCTTGAAGACTTGGTTAGATTCAGTTTTTAAACTTAAAGACTTAGGTCCTCTTAAGTTTTTCCTTGGACTTGAGGTTGCACGATCTGATCAGGGTATTTCACTTTGCCAACGAAAATATGTCATGGAAATCATTGCAGATATGAGTTTATTAGCTGCTAACCCATTAGAACTCCCATGGACTCTAATTCCAGACTTACTAGTGTTGATGGTCCATTACTTGCAGACCCAAGTTCTTATAGAGGGCTAGTAGGCAGACTTCTCTATTTAACTATCACACGACCTGACATTAGTTTTGCTGTTAATTCTCTAAGTCAGTTCTTGTCTCAGCCACGCCAGTTGCATCATGATGCTGCCATTCGAGTTGTTAAATATTTGAAGGGTTCTCCAGGGCAGGGCATTTTCTTATCTAGTTCATCGACAATTCAATTGAAGGCCTTTTGTGATGTTGACTGGGCAACATGTCCAGACACCCGAAGGTCTGTCACAAGGTACACTATTTTCCTAGGTGACTCTCTTATATCCTGGAAATCAAAGAAACAAGTTACGGTCAGTCGATCTTTAGCTGAGGCTGAGTATAGGTCAATGACTATGATGTGTTGTGAGCTAAAATGGTTACGTGCTCTTCTTCATGATCTTCTCATTGATCATTCCCAACCAGCATTATTATTTTGTGACAGCCAAGCTGCTCTTCACATAGTAGCAAATCCGGTATTCCATGAACGAACAAAGCATATCGACATTAACTGCCATCTGGTTAGAGAAATGGTGCATCAGAAATTGATCAAGACATTACATGTAACCTCTGAACATCAGCTAGCAGATCTACTAACGAAACCTCTTGTTTTTGAAAAATTTATCATTCTTGTTACCAAACTTGGACTGCTTAATATACACAGTCCAGCTTGAGAGGGGCTATTAGATAGAAGAAAGTTCTGGATATTACTTCTAGAAGCTTGGGCGTTAGAATAGCAGTTATGCAATTATGTTAGCTGAGTTAGTTTTATTCGTGTATATAAACAGATGTAAGCTATTCATTTTATATACAACAACAAATTATTCAATACAAATCATAATAATTCGGGCACGCGATCCTGATCCAAAAGAAGTTGCAGATAGTTATGTTGCCTACGCAAAATGCAGAAAATAAGACATATCCTTGCGAAACAGCGTCGCCATTGAGAATAATTGTGCTCTCTCTCTCTCTCTCTCTCCCCCCCTCATTCTTACCTGGAAATTAATGACATGGGGAAGGAGAGAAGACCCACGTACCCTGACCCCAAATTTCTTCTTCTTTTAAATTTATCTCAGGAAAAAAAAAAAGTTAGTTGGGTCAGGTGGCATGGTTCCCAAGTACACACGTGGACGAATGACTGCAGTATCCCAGAGCTCACGGCATCACGTAGGCGATCGATTTCTTTCCAAGAAGCCCGTTAAACGTTCGATTTCAGTTATTCAAGGCAAGTACAGCAGGAAGGAAAGTCCCAGATTCCTATTCATGATCAGGCTCCACATCAGATGGGACCGGCGGGGAAGTGATCCCAGATGATCGAAGTTTGCAGCATGATTCCGAAACCATCATAATCGGACGTACGGCCATTTACAAAAGCATTCCTAAAATGTAATAGGCACAACAGTCAACATGGCAGCTGAAGAACAATAAATAATGCAGCCATACAATCTTCAAAAGGGACCGAGCTAGCTACTCTGCAAGGGAGCAAATCTCGATTTTGTCTGCGTTTTGGGCCTTTTGAGTGGCAGCCACAGCTGGCCAAAAGAAAATAAACACTTGTCTAGTAATAAGACTAGTTTTATTTATTTAATCAACCACAAAAATTATGGCTTCCTACCCTTAAAAGAAGTACTTTCATTAGATACATCATACATTCACCCTGATTTCTTATACTAAATAATACCACCTTAGTTAGAGAGATATTTAAGTTTTAATTTAGTCAAGATTCTACGACAAAAGTTCCCAAAGAATTATTTCATTGGTCTAGTACGGACATATATAATGGTTTTAATGAGGTTCTCAACTTTGCAATATTATAGCAGCAGACGTCAAGGTTATTTTTTCAGTTCAAAAAATCATGTTTTATTTGATTGGCTGTCGTTGCTCTAAACTATTCGGTAATTAATTTCGTTTTGTTCGCCGAGACTTGTACGCTTGAGGCTCAAATTAGAACAGTTAATTTTGGTCAAATTCAGATTCTCAGAAAACTCTGAGTAGATGAAAGAGAAAAAAAAGTAATGTATAAATGTTTGGTCCGACAAAAAATTTCATTATTTAAATAAGTAAAAATGGGGTACAACTAAATATCAAAATCTTAAAATTTTCACAAACCGGCATGAAACCTCAGTTGTGTGTGCAGCATTGTTGAATCTGCCCTAGACACAGATGAAACTTTGAGATTGAAGCTGCCCTAGACACAGATGTGTGTGCAGCATTGTTGAATCTCGGGGTGCAAATTGCAGAATTTTATTGCAAAATCTCGTTAATTTTTAGGGTTTTGATTCTTATTTGATTTGTGCTGAGGTTAGGATTTTTAGATGGCATCAAATTGCAGAAAATAATTAATGTGGTGAACCCCAATTAGTTGCTTCGATGACATCAAATAGTATTATGTTGGAGACAAGCAGTTGTATTATCATTTTCCTTATTTATTTTCAGCAAATACATGTTGACATTTTATTAATTTGATTGTTAATTTTTAGATGATTTTTGAATGTAGGTTAACCGGGAACCGCCACCGCTAAAACCGCTACCGTTAAGGGCCGATTTTTGCCTTTAATGGTATAGGTGTAGGTGACCAATATTTAAAAACCTATCCCATTCTTACACCTACACCGAAGTTGAACAGCCCTATCCGCAACAAGAACTTTCCATATTGTCGTCGCCGTTGAGTAAATAAATTTCGCTTCGTTATTTTTGGCTTTCGGAGAGAAAAATTAAAGCAAAATGCAGATAATAATATATACACTTGAGAAACCGCGTCGCCAATCGCCATTGAGAAAAATTGTGGCCATCCCATTCTTGATTCTTACCTGGAAATTAATGACATGGGAAGGAGAGAGAGAGAGACCCATCCTGCCCCCAATTTCCTTTTACTTTTAAATTTTTCTCAGAAAAAAAAACAACACAAAAATGGTTATTTGGGTCACAATGTATCACGTAGGCGATCCTGGTCGATGGTCGGCCTCGATGGCGCCTGATTTCTTCGCAAGAGGCCTTAAAAGTTCGATTTCAGCATCCTATTCGTGATCAGGCTGATCAGCCATCAGGATTCAGGCGCCACATCAGATGGGACCCGCGGGGAAGTGGTCCCAGATGATCGAAGTTGCAGCATGATTCCATCAGTCGGACGTAGCATAGATTCAAACAAACTAATTCTGTTCCAAAGAAGCCTAAAAAAATCAGAAAAATAAATCAATCAGCTGAGACCAATAAAACAGTTCGGGCAAGCTGTATTCTGAATTTTGCGAAAGAAGTCAGCAAAACCACTAGACTCGGGGCATCGATATCTTTCATTTCTGCTCAGCAGCCAAACGAGAAACCCTAAGTAACAGAAATCACTTCCCATTTGACAATTAGGCAATCCCATTTAAAAAACGTGTACTCCATGTTGAATCACCTACAGCTGTCACGCAAAAGACACCTCAGCACTCTACATCATCAACGCCTGCGCACTGCTCTATAGCCTGTGTAGAAGATTCTTCTGTTATAACTAACCGCACATGTAAAGATATTACGTAGAGAATATTTTACGATATTATAGGAAAGGTTGTTACAGACTTCTGTATAAATGACCAACGTCCATGGCCGCTGCTGCAGGCAACCCTGTCATTGCCGACAATGAGGTTGCTGTCCCTGCAGCTACTACTTCTCCTTCACCCACCCCTATTCCCACCCCTACTATATCTGCCAATCTCTCCACAAAGCAGTCTTCTCAATACTCTGGCTCCTTTACGTCTCCACCTCAGGGTCGTGGGTATCGTGGCACCCGTGGCCACCGTGGTGGCAACAGGGGCCGTTCTCGTGGTGGTCGTCATGACTTCTCTGATTCTCGCCCTGTATGCCAGGTCTGCTCCAAGTCTGGACATACTGCTTTAGTATGTCACAATCGCTTTAATCAAGCGTTTCAGGCCTACCCTCCACCCTCCGTCTCTGCTCACTACACCTCTGTTCCACATCCGCCAACTGATTCCTCCTGGTATCCCGATACTGCTGCCTCTCACCATATGACCTCTGAGTTCAACAATCTGACTCTCAATCCTCACTCCTACACCGGTGATGATCAAGTCAAGATTGGCGATGGCTCTACTCTTCCTATCCACAACATTGGTGACTCTGTTATTTCCTCTTCTTCTCGTCCCCTCTCCCTTTTCAATCTATTACATGTTCCCTCTCTTTCTAAAAACCTTCTCTCTGTACGTCAGTTTTGTTCCGATAATGCAGTTTATTTTGAATTTCACTCTTCTTGTTTTCTTGTTAAGGATTCAACTACCCAGAAAGTTCTTCTTCAAGGACCAACTAAGGATGGCCTCTATGTGCTTCCTCCCACCTCTCCTCCCCCAGTCGCTTTTGTTGGGGAACGTACATCTCTCACTCAATGGCATCATCGTTTTGGTCATCCCTCTCTTCGGGTGGTGCGCTCTCTCCTCCACAAGTTCCAGCTGCCTTTTTCTTCCTCCAGCCCCGTGGTGTGCTCTGCGTGTCGTCTGGCCAAAAGTTCTGCGTTGCCTCTGCCTTCTACTCACATTAGATCTCCGGCTCCTCTTCATATAGTGCACACGGACCTTTGGGGACCTTCTCCCATTTTGTCACCTTCGGGTTTTCGATATTATGTTACTTTTGTGGACGACTTTAGTCGTTTCACTTGGTTGTACCCACTACGACTTAAATCAGATGTTTTTACTACCTTTCTTCAATTTAAGCAGTTGGTTGAAAATTTTTTTGACTCCAAGATTAAATGTGTCCAGTCCGATTGGGGGGGTGAATTTCAATCCCTCCATGGATATTTTCAGTCTCACGAAATTCTTCACCGTGTCTCCTGTCCACATGTTCCTCAGCAAAATGGTACTGTGGAAAGGAAACATCGGCATATTGTCGAGACTGGTCTTGCCCTGCTTTCTCACTCCTCAGTTCCTCGTTGCTTTTGGCCGGAAGCCTTTGTCACTGCTGTCTACCTTATCAATAGACTACCCTCTCCCTCACTTCAATCTCACTCCCCTTTCTTTCTTCTTTACAAAACGCACCCTGCCTATTTACCTCTCCGTACTTTCGGTTGTGCTTGTTGGCCTCACTTACGTGCCTACTCACGCCACAAGCTTCAGGACCGGTCCTTGTTGTGTGTCTTTATGGGCTACAGCCCTTTACACAAAGGCTATATCTGTCATCATGTTCCCACTGGACGTAAATATATTACCCCCCATGTCATTTTTGATGAAACACAATTTCCGTATTCCCACTCCCCTATACTTTCTCCCCCCCCTCTTTCGTCTTTACCTGCTCTCCTTCCCCTCCCTTTAATATCTCCCCTCTCCTCTCCTAACCCGGTCCCTGTACCCTCTGCCCCTGCCTCTGTCTCCATGTCTCCCTCCCTCAGCACCTCTTTGGACTCCCAGTCCTTCTCTGTTCCCTCTCCACCTTTGGATCCACCTCCCCATCTCCCTTCTGCCCCTCGTGTCTCTACCCGGTCCTCTCATAATATCCATCGTCCCAAACTTCATACTGACGGGACCATCCCTTGGCCTCCTCCCCGTGCCCATCACTCTACAATCGTTCCTTCTCCTTCTATACCCGAGACACCTTCCTCTGTTACCGAAGCCATGAAGTACCCTGACTGGCGTCATGCCATGAGCCAGGAGTTTCATGCTCTTCTTCACAACAACACTTGGACACTTGTCCCTCCTTCTTCTCACAATGTTGTTGGATGCAGGTGGATTTTCAAAACCAAGCGTCATGCCGACGGTTCCATTGAGCGTCGCAAGGCTCGCCTTGTTGCCAAAGGCTACCACCAGCTTGCCGGCGTTGATTTCAGTGAAACATTCAGTCCGGTGGTGAAGCCCACCACCGTCCGCATTGTTCTTACTCTTGCTGTCTCCTCCAAATAGGTCATTCGCCAGCTGGATATTCAAAATGCGTTTCTGCATGGAGATCTTTCTGAGACAGTCTACATGAGCCAACCTCCCGGTTTTTCACATCCGGATTACCCTTCTCACATCTGCAAGCTCCGGAAGGCCCTCTATGGTCTGAAACAGGCTCCTCGGGCTTGGTTCTCCAAGCTCAGCTCCCGCCTTTTAGAGCTTGGTTTTATCGCCAGTCGCTCTGACTCTTCTCTTTTTGTCTATCAACGTCCGCAACTCACCTTATATGTACTTGTCTATGTTGATGACATAGTAGTTACGGGTTCCTGCTCCTCTGCTATTTCTGAGCTTATTCACACTCTTGGTCAAGCCTTTCCCGTTAAAGATCTCGGCTCTCTCACTTATTTCCTAGGCATTGAAGTCCAACACACCTCCATTGGTCTCCTTCTGTCTCAACACAAATACATCTCCGATCTTCTCACACGGGCTGGCATGTCCTCTGCTAAACCCATTGCCTCTCCTCTTGCTACCACCACTAATCTCTCTGCTACACTTGGTGCTCTTATTGACAATCCCACAGAATATCGCAGCATCGTCGGTGGTCTGCAATACCTGTCCTTCACACGTCACGACCTTGCCTTTGCTGTTAGCAAGGTCTGTCAGTATATGCATTCTCCCCGTGTTCCCCACTGGCAAGCGGTCAAACGCATTCTCCGGTATCTTCGACATACCTCTCACTATGGTTTGCATATCCGGCAGTCCTCCTCTCTTCAGCTTACTGCCTTTTCCGATGCCGACTGGGCAGGTTGTCCTGATGATCGTCGCAGCACTGGTGGTCACTGTGTTTTTCTGGGTCAGTCTCTTGTCTCTTGGAGCTCCCGCAAACAGCCCACCGTTGCTCGCTCTAGCACAGAAGCTGAGTACAAAAGTGTTGCCAACACTGCTGCCGAACTTCTCTGGTGCCAATCTCTTCTTCGAGAGCTTGGTGTGTTTCTCTCTCGGCCTCCAACTCTTTGGTGTGACAACTTGGGTGCTACCTATCTCTCGGTTAATCCGGTTCTTCACTCACGTACGAAGCATGTGGACATTGACTTCCACTTTGTGCGCGATCGCGTTGCCAATGGTACTCTGACTGTTTCTTTTCTTCCTAGCAAGGACCAGCTTGCTGACATCTTCACCAAGCCGCTCTCTGTTTCACGTTTCAGTTCTCTACGTTCAAGCCTCACTGTTGCTCCTCTGCCGTTCAGCTTGCAGGGGAATGTTGAATCACCTACAGCTGTCACGCAAAAGACACCTCAGCACTCTACATCATCAACGCCTGCGCACTGCTCTATAGCCTGTGTAGAAGATTCTTCTGTTATAACTAACCGCACATGTAAAGATATTACGTAGAGAATATTTTACGATATTATAGGAAAGGTTGTTACAGACTTCTGTATAAATGCATGCTCCTGTACACAGACTTTTTATGAATTTTAGACAAGTTTCCTTGCGTTTCTTCACTCCAAACAAAAGTCGTATCCTCGGTCGCAGACAGTATTAAAGAGAACGAGAGATACAGAGACAGAGACAGAGACCAGGCGATTCCAAAGAACAAGTCCAACGACGATCAGATAATTGGAGGAGGAGGAGGAAGAAGGAGAAGATGAAGAGAAAGTTCCTGATGAGTTACATCCAATGAGAATGAGGTTAAGAAAAAGAGATATAATTCACGGCTTTGACTGCGTTATATAGATTACGGATTTTCCCCATCATTGCCAGACACCGCGTAGACCAAACAAATAAATAAATTCTATTTGTTTAAGAAAAAGTCAAATGTGTGTTAGTCAAATGCACAATTGACTCCAGATCCGTAGACCAAACAAATAAATAAATTCTATTTGTTTAAGAAAAAGTCAAATGTGTGTTAGTCAAATGCACAATTGACTCAGAATACAGCTTGCCCGAACTGTTTTATTGGTCTCAGCTGATTGATTTATTTTTCTGATTTTTTTAGGCTTCTTTTGGAGCAGAATTAGTTTGTTTGAATCTATGCTACACATACAAATTTGATAATTCGTTGAGTCTGTACCGTTTGAAAATTCATCACTTTTTCACTCCAAATTACGTTTAGAGTCAAAATTTTTGGACTATAAAATAATTCTTCAAAATTCTATATATCAAATAATTATTTTTCACTTTAAATAAATATAAATAAATAATTCAAAATTATCTCTTTATTTTTTCATCCAACCCAACACAAATTTAAACCAAAACTTAAACGATCAAATATTAATCTTTAGAAGTTTCAGCCCCCGAGGTCGACGCGTTTACGTCCCGACTCCCCCCGCCCCCCCCCCCCCCCCCCCTATATAGCCCTAGCTCATTGGCTCATTCTTCAACCAAGCAGGAAAAACTTGGTTCTCATTTGGAAACGTTTCTCTCGCCCTTGTTCAATACCTCTCGTCCTTGCTCACTAGTCACTACCTCGGACGGAAAGCGTTTTTGAGATATAAAAAAGCCAACCACCTTCCCAACCGCAGAATTCTATCAGCGTCAGCACAGTTATTTCTGCCTGCCAATTATGATGTTCCGCTGCAGTTTAGGCCCGCTATTTATTGATTTCTTCTTCTTCTTCTTCTTCTTCTTTTGCTGCAGAAAGAAGTGTTTTCCCGTGTAGAGTTCGATCTTCAGGGCCAGGCAAGCCATATGTCGACCACAAGCTCCGGCCATAATGATGACCTCGAGTCACAGCAAACAGCCTTGCTTATAGCCACCAATACTCCAAGAGAACGTTGGCGCTGGATTCTTTTAATCCTGCAGGAGAGAAATCTGATACCGAGAGCAGAGACTGCTGAGAAGGGTTCTCTTGCTCTCGACAAAGTCTCATCATCGATGTCTTCCTACAGTATCATCAGCGCCGGTGACATTGGAGTAAGTTTTCTAGCTATTTTTCTTTCTCTCGGATGTGGTGGATGGTCGCACAACCTTGCTTTGTCTGAACTTAACCTCATACTTGCTTGAGCTCCCACCGGCCACACAACAAAGAAATTGAGCTGCAGAAGATCGTTAATCCATGCAGTTAGGGAGGAAGCCAAGATTTGTCGTTAGGGCCAAATATAGTTTTACTTGAAATTCAAAAATTCTAAAAGCCTATGCAATAAATAAAATATTCAAAATTTTATTATAATCAAAATAAGTAACAATCAAAATTTCATCAACTATGCTAATTGAACCCGACATTCCTTCAACGATTAAAAATCATCAATTACCACATCAGTATTAAAACCTTCTGTAATTTCTTTATCAAGGTAAACAACAAGATAATTTGCAAGAAAATCATCTTTCACCTTATTTCGAAGTTTTGCCTTGACAATTTTCATCGTTGAAAAAACTCGTTCAGTAGTTACAGTTGAAAAAACACGTTGATAAAATATGGAGAGATAAGAAAAGAAAATCTGTCAAGGTAAGTAAGTATAAATTGTGAGAGGTAGGAAGAGAGAGAAATTAGAAAAAATCTGGAGGAAAACATAGAAAATCTGAGAGACAACCATAAAAGAGAGAACCTAGTAGAGGAAAAAGAGATCGTGAGACAGATCAAGAAAAAAAGAGGAGTTGAAAAAATAGAAAATAAGGGGAGAGAAAAAATTTAAATTTTTTTATAAAAAAAATTGGGGGACCCACTACTATATTCTTTCTCAGCCCCCTAGCTTCAGGCAAAAGTTAGTGTGATTGAGGTTATTGTGTGAGTTTATGTGGACGGGTGAGATTAAAAGTTGAAAAATTTAATGACTGAAAAAAATGTCACGTCATTTTATGAACCCGACCCGCGAAACCGACCCGGTTTCATTAAATGACGTGACATTTTTTCAGCCATTAGATTTGTCAACTTCTAATCTCACCCGTTTACTCACACAATAACCGGTGCCCGTAGCTTCGTCTCTGCATGCAGTGGTCACTATGTTTCTCTTCTATGCTTTGCTTGCTTTTTATGGATTTCAGAATTTAATACTTGTTAGACATTAAAGGAAAGAAAGCTGCGTGCTCTGCATTCCAATGGGAAAATGCAGAGGCGGGAATGTGAGCATCCAAATCTGGGTCATTTTGCCAGTGAGTTCAGCTTTAATTTCATTTCAAATATAAAGAAAATCTTAGTAGTTTTTCATGCCAAAACAGAGACGGTAGAAGGAACTGCCTAGCCCTTCCCCTGGTTGTTATCATCTTCTAGACAATTTTTGGGCTAGCACTTCTGAAAAAGAAGAGCAAAGCGTCTTGTAGCAGGGAATGAAATATTAGGTTTTCCCAGCACAAGGGAATATGAATGAGAAACCTTATAAAAGATTCTTACTTTGTATTCATCTGTAGGCCGAAACAGGAAATTTCAGGCTTAAATTTCATGATAGTTAGGTGAAAAATATGTACCTATATATTGTAACTCGAAGGCACAGTCCAAAGTTTGAAATTTGGCTGGAGACCAGAATGAGGCCAACAAGCACTTGCCATGTGAAGAAAATCACAAGCTCATAAACAACGGAAATGACTTGAGCTGCAAAGGTTCAAGGGCTGTGAAGGTCAGTCAAGATGATATCTTTGTAATTAAATCAGGAAGATCACAAACTGACCTTGAGTTAGGAAGATCCTAGGAGCAACCGGTTGGGTGTTCGTTTTTATGGAAATAAGTACTTTTTCCGGATAAAGTTTCCATACTCATTGTAATTAAATCAGGAAAGCTATAAGTTGCACGACTCCTAGCCCTTCAGAAGCATCTTTCATATGCTCCAAGATGACTTCATGTTTCAGATAATAGTCAGCACACTTTAATTTTGCAATCTATATTTTGCAGGATCTGCAAGCTACCAGTGTGGAAGTATCATCCGCATCACCTTGTGAGAATGACAACTGTTCCAGTGATGCTGAACTCCAACGAGCAAACATCTTCAGGATGGTAAAGGAGAAGGACGTAAATTCCTTACAGAGGTTTGGAGGCATTCTAGGAATTGCGGAGGCTCTGGATACACATTTGGAGAACGGAATCCCAGGTCACGAGGAAGATCTTCGCTCTCGACGCATAGCCAGCACACTCTCCCCAACACAAGCTCCTATACATAGCCTATTTCAAACTCTCCTAAGATCTTGCAATAGTTACGTCATTTTCCTTCTCTTCGTGTCTGCGATGCTGTCGCTTGGCTTTGGGATCCAGGAGAAAGGCTTGACGAATGGTTGGTACGAAGGGGTCATCATCCTCCTTGCCATCATCATACTAGTGGTTGTACCTGTGCTTCGTGACTTTTGGCTCAAACATTCACAGGAGATGTCAGGAAATGAGAGAACAGTGGAAATGTGTCATATCGACGTTGATGTGTTTAGAGGGGGTTGTTTACAGAAAGTATCCATCTGTAATGTCTTGATGGGTGACATAGTGTGCCTGAAGAGTGAGTCTCTTGTCCCAGCTGATGGTTTGTTCATATCTGGTGGATCCTTAAAACTGGATGATGAGTTACAGACCATCGTTAATGAAGAGAGCCCATTTCTGTTCTACGGTGCAAAAGTGATTGATGGAACTGGCCGTATGCTTGTCACATCTGTGGGCAAGGACACCACATGGGGTTATTTGATGAAGCAGGTTACTCATGCCCCCTACAAGACCCCATTACCAGCAGAACTTGATAAGGTGAATACTGGTATACAAATTATTGGGCTTTCAATCTCTATCCTCATTCTTGTAGTGTTGTTCCTCCGTTTTAAGCTCAAGCAGGAAGATGTTGATTCTAGCATAACCGACCCGAAAGGGAAACCAACTACAATCAAGGACTTCATTAATGCAATCACAAAAATTGTCAATAAGCCGAATGGGAAGGTCAGTACCTTAACAACTTCACTTACTTGGTTGCTGGTTGAAGTGATGGAGGGAATACCTTTTGTAATCTCAGTGGCCATTTTTTATTGGAATAAGAAGATGTTGTCAGACAAGGCTGTCGCTCAGGAACCTTTAGCATGTCTCGCAATGGCTTCAGTCACAACTATCTGTCTTGACAAAGTTGGTTGGATTACACTGAACCCACCTGCAGTTGATATGTGCTGCGTAGAGATGAGAAAGGCAGCTGAAGCTTGGAGAAATGCTGGACTTAACATCATCCTGGTTTCAGAAGATAATGTGTCAGCGTTAGAAGCTATAGCTCTGGAGTACGAAATTCTTCCCAACTCAAATAGATTGGTAGTTGACGGTAAAACTTTTCGAGATTACAGTAATGAAGAGAGGATGAATATTGTAGATAAGGTCATTGCGATGGGAAGCTCTTTCCCTTCTGACAAGCTCCTTCTGGTGCAATGTTTGAAGAAGAAAGGCCACAGAGTAGCAATGGTTGGATTGAAAACAAATGAGATTCCTGTTCTAAAAGAAGCTGATGTGGGGATCGTGATAGGGGCTTGTAGCAGTGAAATGGCCAGAGAAAGCTCTGACATCATCATTCGTGATGGAAATTTCAATGCCTTGGCCACCGTTATAAGGTGTGGAAGATGTACTTATGAAAACATTCAGAAGTACATCCAAATGGTGCTTACCATGAATATTGCAGGGTTGTTGATATCCTTGCTCACAACCATATCTTTTGGAAATTCTCCAATAACATCAATCCAATTGCTCTGGACATACTTCATTGTGACCCTTCTGGGTGGTCTTGCACTACTGACTGAGCCATCAATGGAGAATCTCATGGACAATCCGCCACTCAGACAAACTACACCACTTATCACCAAGGGTATGTGGAGAAATCATGTCACTCAAGTTTTATATCAAGTAGTCATCTTAGTGGCCTTCCAGTTTAAAGGACAAGCTATCATGGGCATACTCAAGGAGGTTAGTGAAACCATTATCTTCAATAGCTTTGTTCTGTGCCAAGTATTCAACCAAGTTAATGCAAGGGAGCTGGAAAGGAAGAATGTGTTAAGAGGCATTCATCGTAACCTATTGTTTTGGGTGGGTGTGGGTGCCACTCTGGGACTGCAGGTGGCTTTTATTGAGATTGCACATATAGTTACAGGCGGTGCAAAGTTGAATTGGGCGCAGTGGTTAGTCTGTCTGCTAATTGGAGTGGTTTCATGTACTATCGATTTGGCTACAAAGTGCACATCTGAATGCGTCGTGGATTGGTTGGTTGCACATCATATGGGAAGAAGTAGTGTACCATCCTCTGCTTCCTCAGAATCAACTCCTAATCTTGAGCTACCCCTCATCCGTGAAACATCCACACCAATCCCCTTTTAGTTGATACTAAGATTTCTGTCAACCCTCGTATATAATATTTCTTTCCACTGTTATTTCTTTTCATTGATATTTCTTTCCTTTGTTATTTCTTTCCATTGTTGTAATATTTCTTTCCATTGTGTAGAAAGTTTATATAAGGAAGGGGTAGCTCACAGCTAGAGCATCTTGAAATTCAATACATTCTTGTGTTTTGGGTACTCTCTTGAATATTGGGTTTTGTTAATTTTCACTTCAATTATAGGAAAGAGGCACTTACAAAAAAAGATTTCGAGTACTGCTGAATTAAATTAATTGAAACGCATAAACTATAGCCTTACAAATCTATTTTTTTTTTCAAATTTTATTATTCTTCGCTTTAATTGGGGACCAGTATAAAAGCTTAAGAAATTGCTTTCTACGTCATGCAAACCTTTAAAATTTGTTAGGAAAAAGAATGATTTTTAAAAGTTCTAACATACCCACCCACCCACCCAAAATGTTTCCTTTCATATGATATCAAACTATATTATATATCATTCAATACCCCATGTAAAAGTACTATAAGGACCCTAAACATACTTGTTGAGTTTTCTTATTAATATAATAAATTGAAAAAGATCCTAATATGTCCACGAGTCACCGCGACCCATTTGATCTTTATGCCATCCCAATCCCAAAGAATATGATTTTGGATTACGGGGCTGAGTGAGCGAGTTCAGCTTTTATAACAGCTTTGGGCCTCGTGAGAAGCTTTTGGTCCTAATGGGCTGTGTGTTGGGTTTCTTATGTACAAAGTTTTTGGGTAACTATGTACGGAAGTGCCTAGAAAAAAAACTATGTACGGAAGTGATGTACCGTGTACGTCAAGAGTTCCTTTTTTTAATTATTAGAAAAGTAAAAAAAAAAACGAGTTCACTGCGAAGAAGTCGAAGATCCGTTCGTGTCTTTCAACTACAGAGCCATTGAACTAAACGATATTGCATAAACATGTAGCATCGAACCAAAACAACAAATGAACCGGATTTGAACCAAACAATGGACCATTGAGGGGAGAGAACAAAGAACAAGATACAAAAATGACAAGAATTATCAAGCTCTGTAAGAACCCATTTGAGAAAACGGTTCGGAAACCACTTAAAAATAATAATCCATTTTTTTGGTTTTCATGGGAAGTCTCAACTCTCAAAGATCCAGTTTTCACGAACAATTTATCGAGAAGTTAAGAGGATACAGACGACAGTACCTGACGGGTGGGGATCGGCAGTGGCGGAACTAGGATTAAAATCTATGGGTGTCGAACTTTAAAGGCGAAATGACAAAAAAAAATTCTTCGTAATGCAAAACATTGTCTTAGAGTTTTTTTTCTACGTCATTGTCTTAGAGTTATAATGTCGAAAATTAAAGACTAAAAGCATTAAAAATATTAGAATACATGTACGTAATATATACTGCGACTGAGAGGTGACAATTGAATCCTACGAGTTTGCGTATTCTGAAAATGTTACAAAATTGCTTCGTTCTCAATAGTTTTAAAAATTTCTTACTCAATATACACTAACATGCAACCATTTATTCAGTTATCTATCATCCTATTACACAAATCACTTTTGATGATCTAATTTAAGTTAATTATCTACTTAATTCTAAAATTTTAGAACAAATTACAGATAATTTTGATGGTTGAGGTCTTGATGCCATTAGGGGTTGTCTTTCTTACATTTTTTGTTACTACCACAACTGGAATCTGTCTTTTTTTTTTCCTCTTTTTTCTTTTGACAAAAGGTTACTTGGGATGGATTTGTAATTTATTTTCTCTAGGTTCTATGGATTTGAAATTCAAAGATATTCACATTCTTCAAAGCAACTTACACACACAAAAGCAACAATTGATGACAAACCGTGCTCTGAATAATAAAAATAAAATTTACAATATAAGCAAGATTTAGTAAAAGAGTTTCTTAGATAAAAATATCCCAAAAGTGATCAGAACTTTGGTTTGACCTATACAAGAATCCTAAACAAACACAGCATTTTTCGAGATCTCTAATAAAAATGAAGAAACAAATCAACATAGGGAGAAAAAAAATGAAGTGATCTTGATTATGAAAAATTAGGAGCAAAGAGTAAATAATTTTTTACTAACATAAATTTAGCAAGATGGCATGGAGTTACCCCTCGGTTGAAGAATTTGTAATAAATGCAAAACAAAAAATTATAATAACTGTATATTTGCCTTAATTATTATGTAGCACTAGGAGTAAAATCAATGTATAAAAAAAAATATTTTAGATCCGATACCCATTAAGTCGACCTGGATTTAATGGGTATCGGACCTAACTAATTTATAAAGAAAAAGAAAAAAACAAAAAAAACTTAAATGTAAATTATTTTTTGGGGGGTGCGATGGGTATCGGCCGATACCCATCGCACCCCCCTCCTTCCGCCACTGGCCGGATCGGAGAATGCAGTCCGATAGGCACACAGCGCAGAGGTCGAAACCTTCCATCAGCAAACCGCCCTTCGCTCCCACTTCTCTCTCTCGCAAAACAGTATCACACTGTAGCAGAGCGTGGTTGACTTGACATAGCTTTTCGTTGGACTAGCGCTCCTTGATCCCCCTACTAAAGAATATTACCCTTTGGCACGCCAGCGGCTGCGTCTAACGAGTGGTAGATACACCACATAAGGCTTTAGTGACGCATTCCTTTCCACATCACAAAAAGAATTTCGACTCGAAACATTTGTGGGCGTCACTCAAAACAGTGTCAAAGGCTTTGCTAATATATATACAATATAACGTCGTGAATGGACGTCTTAATAGTTCTTAACATTGTTCTCAAAACTGTGCCCTTATTTTCCCTGTCGAAAATAAAATGTCGTCAAAATCTTTTACCATTTACGAATACCAAATTAAAAGGCAGTAAAAAAAAAGGCTATAAAAAGGTGACTTCATTATAAGTTACTTGGCTGAGTCTTTTGATACCACACGTAGAGCCACGATATTGAAGGTAATCGAAAAACATTCCCATGTCAAGTGGCTTGCGGCAAACGTACCTGTAAAAAAACATGTCTCTGGTTCTAATTTTTGAGACGTATGATATAGAGAAAAATCGGCACAGGAGTCGCGCCACATGAATGTGCGAGAGAGAGTACTAGGCTTTGGGAATTGGTCCCAAAGGGCAGCGTTTGCGGTTTGGCATTGAGAATTGAGACCTTCTTATTAGAGTTAGTTAGCTGTTAAAGCTGTTATTCATTAGTTAGTATGTTATTCATCATTTCGTTGTAAATAAATTATTCATTAGTTAGTGAGAAAGTTACGATATTGGGTATATTTGGGACCCAAATTATATTCATTAGTTAGTAAGTTATTCATCATTTCGTTGTAAATAAATTATTCATTATTTAATGAGAAAGTTACGATATTGGGTATATTTGGGACCCAATAATTTGGGTCCAAAAATTTAGGTTTAATAATAAAAAATTTATCACATAATTTTTTTTATTATAATACTTATTAAAAATCTCTTCTCTCTTCACTTTTTCACCAACTCTCGTAACATATCTTTACTTTATAATATTTCTCAAACTCCAATACCCAAAATTTCCACCCTCAAACATACCCATTATTTCACAATTCATGAAACGATATCAAATCACTTTTTCAAAGCTTCCGCATAACTGTCTTCTCTGCTCTTCTTTTCTGTTCATCCACTTTGTGCAAATCATGCCTTCATCGGAAAACATGATGATCAGCCTCCTTCACCTCCGATTCAATCTTCAGTTCAACCTTCTCCTTCGTTTCAACCTCCTCCTTTATTCTATCCTCCTTTGTTTCAGGATCAACCAAATCCTGGTTACCGAAATTCCGTTTCTGATTCTATGAATGAAACATCTTCCAATCTCTTATACATGCATTATGTTGAAAATCCTGGTGCAATTTTAGTATCGCAACCTCTCCTTGGAACTCAGAATTATTCCAGTTGGAATCGATCAATGACTATGACCCTTACAATCAAGAACAAACTAGTTTTGTTGATGGTTTTATCTTGAAGCCGGATCCGACTCGTGCTTCTTACTACTCTTGGTCTCGATGTAACATGATGGTTACATCCTGGTTATTCAACTCCATATCCAAGGACATTGCAGCCTCCGTGATGTACATTGACTCTGCCATACACATTTGGAGGGACTTACGTGAAAGATTCACGCAATCCAATGGTCCACGACTCTTTCGTTCAAGGAAAAATTTTCCTACACTTACTCAAGACAGTGCCTCCCTGAGTAATTACTTTACAAAGCTAAAAATGTATTGGGACGAGCTACGAGCATACTACCCTCTTGATGCGTGTGTGTGGTTCTAAATGCAAGGCTACCAAATCTATTCTTGCTGGACAGGAGCGAGAATTCATCCTATAGTTTTTAATGGACTTAGATGATCATTTTTCTCATATTCGAGGCCAAATCCTTTTGTCTGATCCACTGCTAGGGGCAAATAAAGTGTTTTCCCTCATCATACAGGAAGAGGAACAACTCGGTATCAGTCTAGTTTCCATAGCAGACTCAGCTGTGATGTCTATTAAGACTGATACACGACATTCTGGAGGCAAGTCTAGTTCTAAACCTGTTTATACTCACTGTGGTAAGAATGGCCACACAATTGAGAAATGTTATCGTTTACATGGCTTCCCGCCCGGTTTCAAGTTTACTAAGAGTAAATACATGGCTTCAGCTTACAATGTCAGTACTGATCAAGAGCATATTTCATTACCTAGGTTGTCTGCAATTCAAGAATAGTGTCAGACTCTCATTTCGTCTCTCCAAAATCATTCATTTCTGACCTCTCCTTCTCTAATCACTCCTACTGTCAACCAAGTATCAGTACCTTCTCAAACCAATCCTTATGCTCTTATTCCCAATTTTACAGCTAATAATTTAGTCCCATATGTTATTCCTACACATGGTTCATGCCATATTACTCACTCTAAAAATAATTCGAACTCTTGGATTCTTGATACCGGGGCTACTGACCATATGGTTGGTTCATTTCATCTCTTAAACTCCATTGTTTCCACAGTTCACATTAAAATTAGATTACCAACAAATCAACATGTTGTTGCTACTCACATTGGTACTATTATTATTCATACTGGTTTTGTCTTAACCAATGTCCTCTATATCCCTCAATTTTCTGTTAATCTCATCTTTACTAGCCGTTTAACATCTGATTTTTCTTGTTGTTTGATTTTTTGTCAATCAACACTGTTATATTCAGGACATTATCAAATGAAGACGATTGGAGGCCTATATCATTTACTGTAGCAATCTGATGCTTCATTTGATTCTAGACTAGCTGTTTCACTTAGTTCATGTAATCTGAGTTCACAAAAATCTAGCTTTCTTTGGCATTGCCAATTAGGCCACCCTTTTGACTCACGATTATAGTTAATAAAGCCTACTTTACCAGTTTCTTCTTATCATATATTGCACTCCCTCTCACTGTTTAGTCTGTCATTTGAGCAAACAAAAAAAATTGTCCTTTCCGGATAGCACCTCTCACACTCATTTCCCCTTTCAGCTTATCCATTGTGATATCTGGGGTCCATTTCCCGTCATTTCATATAATGGTTTTTGTTATTTTTTAACAATTGTTGGTGACTATTCACAATGTACATGAGTACATCTTCTTAAAGCTAAATATGAAACCAGACAGCACATTCAAAAATTTTGTCACATGGTTGAAAACCAATTCAATACTTCAGTCAAAACACTCCGTTCTGATCAAGGTTTAGAATTTAACATGTCTGATTTCTTCAACCTCAAAGGCATTCTACATCAAAGGAGTTGTGTCTATACACCTCATCAAAATTCAATTGTTGAAAGAAAACACTAACATACCCTTAATGTAGCTAGGTCCTTAAGGTTTCAAGCTCATTTACCTATACATTTTTGGAGTGATTGCATTATTACTGCCATGCACACCATCAATAGACTTCCAACACCTCTCCTTCAAAATCATGCTCCTTTTGAAATTCTCTTTAAACAACAATCCAATTATGATTTGTTTCGAACCTTTGGCTACCTAGCATATACTTGTACTTATCCTCACACCCGAAACAAATTTGAGCCAAGAGTTATCCCTTGTGTTTTTTTGGATACCCTCAAGGAATAAAAAGTTTCAAGCTCTTTAATCCTGTCACTCGACATATTTTTATATCTAGACACGTTGTCTTTTATGAAGACATTTTTACCTTTCAAGATTCCACTTCTGGTTTACCAACCTCCAATTCTTCTGCTTCATTTTAGCACCTTATTTTTTTTTTCTCAATTTCTTGATCCTGTTTCGGAAAATTTTCACATACTTCCACTCCTACTCACCCTTCACATATTTCTCCAGATATTATCTCATTTGTCCCTTTTAAAAATTCTTCCCCTGTTTCTACAAAACAACCTTCACCTACTTCAAATACTTCTTTACATCTTCAGTCTTCACATGAGGCAACTTCCACTACTTTAATTGTTCCTGCAGTACCTCCCACTGCTACTACTACTACTACTACTACTACTACTACATTGTCATTCATTCTTCGCAGATCGTCCAGAATCAAACGACAACATGCTTATTTGCAGGAATACCATTGTCAACTTGCTCAAAATACTTCCAACAACTCAAATCAAGTCTTGGGTATATGTTCTAATTTTTCGTCACCGTTATACCCTCTATCTTATTCTATCTCTTATTCCAAATTATCTATTCTCCATCATGCTTTTACTGTAGTTGTTTCTAGTCATATAGAACCTACATTTTTCTATGAGGTAGTAAAATTACTTGAATGGAGGGAGACTATGAGAGCTGAAATCACAGCTCTTGAATTGAACAACACTTGAGTTTTGACTGATCTACCTCATGAAAATATTGCCATCGGTTGCAAGTGGGTTTACAAGTGCAAACTTCATGCTAATGGTACCTTTGAAAGGCACAAGGCATGCCTTGTTGCAAAGGGTATACTCAGTAAGAGGGAATTGACTACTTCGACACTTTCTCCCCGGTTGCAAAGTTAATAACTGTTCATTGCTTATTGGCCTTGGCGTCAATTAACAATTGGAGTTTACATCAACTCGATTTAAATAATGCATTTTTACATGGGGAGTTGGATGAAGAGGTCTTTATGAAACTTCCTCCAGGTTTTTCACATGCAGGTGACACTCAAGTCTGCAAATTAACTAAATCTCTTTATGGGTTGAAGCAAACTAGCAGGCAATGGTTCAACAAATTTTCTACTACACTAGTCTCTTGTGGATTTCAGCAGTCCAAATCAGATTATTATCTCTTTACCATAACGATTCAATCTGATTTTGTTGCTTTGTTAGTGTATGTAGATGATATCGTGATTGCGAGTAATTCTCATGATTCAGTTGTTGCCTTAAAGACTTGGTTAGACTCACAGTTCAACCTTAAGAATTTAGGACAACTAAAATTTTTTTTTGGACTTGAAGTTGCTAGGTCTGCTGCTGGAATTTCCTTGTGCCAAAGGAAATATATTCTTGAACTTCTTTTTGACTCTGGTTTGTTAGCATCTAAACTAGTTCACACCCCGATGGACAGTAATTCTAGGCTTAGTATTTTGAATGGTCTTTTATTAGATGATCCCAGCTCTTACCGAAGGTTAGTGGGTCGATTATTGTACCTGACCATTACTAGGCCTGATGTGTGTTTCGCTGTTAATACTCTAAGTTAGTTTCTATCACACTCGAGACAACCTCATCTTGATGCTGCCATGAGGGTTCTCAAGTATCTTAAGTCCAACCCTGGCCAAGGCATATTCCTTTCCAGCTCATCTTCCTTCCAGCTTAAAGCCTTCTGCGACTCGGATTAGGCATCCTGCCCATGATACTAGGCAATTAGTTTCTGGTTTCACTATTTTCCTTGGAGATTCCCTTATTTCATGTAAATCCAAGAAGCAAGTGACCATCAGGCGCTCTTCAGCTGAGGCCGATTATCGATCTATGCCAGTTACTTGTTGTGAGTTGAAGTGGCTCATCACTTTACTCATCGACTTTCTCATTGATCATCATCAACCGACTCTTTTATTTTATGAGAGCAAGGCTACTCTTCACATTGCAGTGAACGTTGTCTTCCATGAACGGACCAACATATTGACATAGATTGTCATTTGGTTCGGGACATGGTACAACAACATATTATCAAGACGTTACATGTCACAACAAAACATCAACTGGCTGATCTTCTAACTAAACCCCTGTCTTTTGATAAATTTAATACTCTTGTAACCAAGCTTGGCCTATTAAATATACATAGTTCAGCTTGAGGGGGCTATTAGAGTTAGTTAGATATAACTATAGCTATTAAAGCTTTTATTCATTAGTTAGTTAGTTATTCATCATTTCATTGTATATAAACATTGGTTAATGAGAAAGTTACGATATTATTTCATAATTCATGAAACTTCTTTAGGTGATCACCAGTTAATGCGCAACCACCCCAAATTCGCCTACGTTGTTTTTTAGGCATGTATCAAAGGGTACGTGGATTTTGGGGGATTCGGTCGTCCATGGTAAAAATTTTCTTCCTTAGTCAAAAGAGAGGACGTGACACGGTGAATCAGGCTCATTAGCATATTACATACCTTTATGATCGTGTTATGCTACTTCGTGAGCCTTACGACGAAACTTCTTCTAGAAATTTGTGCCAAGAACAAAGAGGAAAAAGGTAAAGAAATTAACATCCTATAAGGGTCCCGCCAGTTGGAGACAAAAAGTCGGCGATAAGACTCCCCAATACGAGGCATTGTGATCTCTGATGGATCTGAACGTAACATCCGAGACAAAGAGAGTGCTCCTATATGATTAATCCACATGCATCTTCTTGGACATCTGTGTTAGTTTATATAGCTTTTCAGATTGTTGATCCAAGTTAATTTGGCCTTCGAACATGTGGGAAGCGGAGTTTAACATTTTAACATGTCACTACTTAATTAAGAGTGCTTTCTTTACTTGTGAAAATTACCCATTGATTATGCTTTGCTAATTGTTTCTGAATATTTTCCTTTTGAAAATTAGTAATTTGATCATTATATTTGATTATATGGTAAGTCGGACTATATAACATATCATGCAATTTGATTGTGATTTGGTTAGAAGTTGAAGGCAAGAGATGTTTTTCTTTCTTTTTTTGGCATTTGAATAAAGAGATTTTGAAAGGTATGTTAGAAATATCATAATCAAATCTTAAAGATTTGATATGATATTATTGTTATGACAAGATTCAAGTTTTAAATTTAGATATTCAAATTTAAATATAGGAATATTCTCCTATTATGTTTTGTATTGTCTTTATAAATAGAGACCTTCAACTTATAATCTGTATAGACTTATAATACAAAATACAGTCATAGAGGGCTTTCACAGTGATGCAGGTCTTCTAGACCGAACCACTTAAAATCTCTTGTCTCTTGTTACTATTTCTCTCCCTTTTCATTCTAACCTTTTTCTTCTTGGTATGAGAGCAACAAAACATCTTCTGCATCCTTAAAAGTTGGCAATTTTGTCACTCTTCTTTTGAATGTCTCTTGCAAATAGTCAAGAACTATCTCACTGGTGAATTTTCACCTTCGCTGTACTTACAACAAATTTTTTTTTTTGTGATGAAAGAAAAAATAGGCGAGTGAAAGAGAGAGAGAGAGAGAAAAAAGATAGAGCATGTGATATGTTTGGCAAGGGTTGAGTGCCTATAATTTCAAGGTCCGACCATTTTTAGTCGCTCTTCAAGGTATTTACCTTGTGCCTAATATGATTTAAAGGTCCGATGAAATTCGAAAAAATGAAAAAGAATAAGAAAACGACATGTTCAACATCATCAAGGGTGCAAGGATCATGTGCCTATCATTTCAAGGTCCGATTACCTTCAGATCTCGTTTTTCATACACAAGATTTCAGATTTCTCCATCTTGTGTTTGAGGAAGGATGTTAGAAATATCATAATCAAATCTTGAAGATTTGATATGATATTATTGTTATGACAAGATTCAAGTTTTAAATTTAGATATTCAAATTTAAATATAGGAATATTCTCTTATTATGCTTTGTATTGTCTCTATAAATAGAGACCTTCAACTTATAATCTGTATGGACTTATAATACAAAATACAGTCATAGAGGGCTTTCACAGTGATATAGGTCTTCTAGACCGAACCACTTAAAATCTATTCTCTTGTTATTATTTCTCTCCCCTCTTCATTCTAGACTTTTTCTTCTAAAATTATGTTTTCTATTTAGGAAAGAGATAAAGCACGGCAACCGGTAGCGACTCTCCTCTCTCTCCAATAGCTATTTATGATTTTTAACCCTAACCCCAACTCTTGCCTCGACACTTTTTTTAGAAACAACACCTCTCTCAATGGCCTCCAGCTCTCCTCTCTCTCTCCAGCGCGGCAACCGGTAGCGCCTCTCCTCTCTCTCCAATATCTCTCTTCTCTCCTCTCTATTTGTCGGTTTATCTCAAACCGTTATCGATAAAATCGTCACCGACAACGCAGATTATTTGTCTGTCGGTTACGGTGCTGTGTCTATTTTTGGACACTGGCCAAAACAGTGACGGTGTCAATTTTGCATAACCGTTTCTACCGTTACTTAGCCCTACATACATCAACTACTTGATATAACTTAGGATCTGTTTATAATAGAAAAATTGCCAAAAATATAAGTACCACAAGATAATTACAGATATTAAAATTAAAGAATAAGATGAGTAATTTAAGATAAAGATTACAACGTCTCGACTTTCGAAGGAGGATCACATATTAATTTCATTATCTCGGGGGATTGTCCTGATCTAGAATATCTTTCCTATTCCACTATAAGCATGCACCTAACATTTACTGGTTTTTGGGCCGAGCCCAGAAGATTTCCAACCCTCGTGATCAGCGACCTACAACTTTAATGTACTCAAAGCCTTGGAGCCTCCAAGTGGTCCGGTCCGGTCCTTAAATATTATAGGACCGGACCGGACCACTTATAAGTGGTCCGGTCCGGTCCGGTTTCACTAAATGCGGTCCGGACCGGTTTTGATTTTTTTTTTTAATTTTTTTTAATTTTTTAATTTTTTTAAAATTTCTTTTAGGTTAATTTCAAATGGGAAGTGTATATAAAAATGTTAAGTTTTAGTTTAGATTAAAATTAAACGTTTTATGTTTATAATTTGTATTAAAAATAATAAAAATATATATTTTTTATTTTTTTAATAAATGCGGTCCGGTCCGGTCTGGACCGCATTTTAAGAAAAAGGACCGGACCGGGTCCGGTCTGGTTCTGTTCACCCCCTACTCCAAGCTCAAATAGGATGAAGTACTGGCGCATGCAGAGTACATATATAGAATGTGTACTTCTGTGGCGCAGTGTCACTGTAAATCAGCTGCTCCAACCCCAGAGGACTGCAGACTGCAGTCACAGCAAACCCGTGGCTATCCTTTCTATTCCTCGCCCCGGATTACGCTCCCCAGTCCCCCACTGCGACACTGCGCCACACCAACAGCATCTGTCGGATCATGTTTTGGTGCCGATCGCGGCCGTTGGTAACGAGATCTGTCAAAATAAAGCTCTTTCGAATACATTGGAAGGCCTTAAGACAAGCACAAGAAAAAGGATACTCGAGTAAGTAAAGACAAGAAAAATTCGAGAAAGGATACTCGGATAAAAATTCCAGGAAAAGGAAACCCTCAGCTAGAAATATACCATTTAATAGTGAGCTTTCAAAGGCATAGTTACAAGAAAAAAGTGGTGTTTTTAGTTTACTAGAATTAGTAAAAAAATAAGGAGAGATAATTTAATTGGATTATTTATATTTATTATAATAAAAAAGATGATTGATATAAAGAAATAGATTATTTTGTAATTATTTTATCAGGACAAAATTTTATCGCGACACAAAAGCACCCTTTATTATATTGATGGCTTGAATGAGGCCGACAAGCTTCTACGAGCAGAAAAGAAATGAAGTACAAGTTCAAAATTGGATGTCCATGTTAACAAAATGAAGGTCCCTATACTACCCAAAAAAAAAGGTCCCTATACCAGATTATCACATGACACATTGTATTCAAAGAAAAACCATTTACAAACCAGTTCGGCAGTTCCTATAGTTTGCAGATTAGAGGAGCCAATTGGCTTGAGGTTGAAATAATGGTCAACATATTTGGTGTGACAAAGATAAATATTCAGGATCGCCAAGGAGTAGAGAAATGAGAATAAAATCAGCAAACACAAAAGACACCAAGATTTAAGTGGTTCGGCTTAAAGCCTACGTCCACTGGCGGAAACTCAGGAAGAAATTCACTATAAGAAAAGTGGAGTACAAAGAGTGGTCACACAACACTAAAGCCTAAAGCCCCAATTCACCCAATATCCTCACACACAAAAGAGATGAAAATAACAACAGAGCCCTCTCAATTTTCTGCGACTCTTTTCTTTCGTCTCTCTATATTGAGTTTTCTCACTTCCTCGCTCTTGCGCTTTGGAACATTTCTTCTCCTTTTAAAGATGTAATCAGGAACATCACATGCATATCCATAAATGCAAAGTTGCATTCTATAGCTATAGGACGGTCATAGCTGTAGATGGAAAATCTTCGATGATCTGAAGGATTTGCAGCTTGTCGTTCACCTTTATAAACAAAGGAGAGGTTGAGCATTTAATGAGAAGAAAAACATGAGAGTTTTCTTGCGTGAATTCACAATTCACGTGAAGTCTTGCCTCCAGCTTGTCAAAAAACAATGGCTGCAATTAATGCAACGTTGAATTTGTTATTCAACATATGCGGCTTGACTTTTCAAGCCACATACATAACAATATTAATATAGTTTCCAATTGATTTTGTGCAGGATTCACAAATTACTGGAAGCACGAAAATCTCATCCCCACCACCTCAAGTTTCAATCACAGTCAATTTGGATAATGAAAAAGACCCCTATATTAGTGATCCCAGATATGCTGAGCTTGAACTATCCCAGATGGCTAGGATGGTAAAGAAGAAAGATTTTGATTCAATACAAGTTTGGAAGCATCCAAGTCATTGCAAAGGCTTTGATTATTGGATTAGAGAAAGGAATCCCCATCAATAAAAAAGATCCATGCTCTGGACAGAAAGCCAGCACACTCTTGACAACAGAAAGTACTTTCCTGAAGTTTCTCTGCACTAATTACACCATTATCCTTCTCCTCGTGGCTGCAGTGTTGTCACTTGGCCTTGGGATCATGGAGGATGGTCCGAAGACTGGTTGGTATGAAGGGATCATCATAATTGTCGCGATCGTCATACTTGAGATTGCTCCTTTGCTGCGTAAACTACTCTGGCTCAGAGATTCAAAGAAGATGCCAGGAGAGCTGAGGACAACAGAGTCGCAGCAAATAGAATTGGATGCCTCCTTAAGCTGTCCATATGTGATATTTTGTTGGGTGACATAGTATTCCTCCACAGGGAACATCTGGTGCCTGCTGATGGCTTGTTCATTTCTGGTGAATTCTTAAAAGTATATGATGGTTTAGACATCATTATTGATGACAAGAACCCATTTTTATTCTATGGTGCAAAGGTGATTGATGGAAGCACAACCTGGGGTCATTTGATGAACAAGATTGCCCATGATCCCAGCATGAGCTCATTACCAGCGAAACTTGACAAGGTGGGCACGGGCACGGAAATTACTGTGTTTTTGATATCTATCCTCATTCTTGTAGTTTTGTTCCTCCGATTTAAGCTTCGAAAGGACGATGTTGACTCTGACCACCTAGACCTTAAGGAGAAAGGAACTGTAAGGGAGGAGCTAATGAATGCCATTAAGAAAATTGTTCTAAAACCAAATGGGAAGACCTATACCTTAACAACTGCACTTACTTTGTTGCTGGTTGGAGCAATGGAAGGAACACCTCTTGTAATCTTGCTGGCCATTGCTTATTTGAACAAGAAGATACTGTCAGACAAGGCCTTTGCTCAAGAACCTTTGGCTCGTCTTAACATGGGCTCAGTCACAACTATCTGTGTTGACAAACTAGATTGGCTAATACAGAACCCACTAAAAGCTGACAAGAGCTGGACAAAGCCAGGAAAATCAATAGAAGCTTGGAAAAATGCTGGAGTTAACATCATCCTGGTTTCAGAAGATAATGAGTTAGTGTTGAAAGACATACCCTCGAGTGTGGACTGCTTCCCAACTCAAATGGCTTGGTGCTTGGAGGTGAAAAGTTCCAAAGTTATACTGATGAAGAGAGGATGAACATAGTAGATAACATAGCTGTGATGGGAAACTCTTCCCCTTCTGACAAGCTTTTTCTAGTGCAATGTTTAAAGAAAAAAGGCCACAAAGGAGCAGTGGTTGGAGTTAAAACAAATGAGGTTCCGGCACTAAAAGAAGCTGATGTGGGGATTGCGATGGAGACTTGTAGCAGTGAAATGGCCAGAAGTTCTCAAATTATCATCAGGGATGGTAATTTCAATTTATTGTTCCCACTCGTAAGGTACGGAAGAACTACTTATGAAAACATTCAGAAGTATATCCAACTTGAGCGCACCACAAATATTGCGGTGTTGTTGATGACCCCCTTCACAACAATGTATTTTGAATACTCACCAATTAAGGAGATCGAAGTGCTCTGGGCAAACTTTGTAGTAACCCTTCTAGGTGGCCTTGCATTATTGGTTGAGCTACCAACAGAGGAACTGATGGACAAGCCGCCATTGAGACAATTTGAACCACTTATCACTAAAGTTATGTGGAGAAACCTGGTCAATCAAGCTCTGTATCAGGCCACTGCCTTATTGAGCTTCCAATTCAAAGGGCAAGCTATCTTGGGCATCAACAAGAGGGTTTCTAAAACCCTTATCTTCAATAGTTTTGTTCTCTGCCAAGTATTTAGCCAAGTCATTGCAAGGGAGCCAGAGAAGAAGAATGTGTTTAAGGGCATTCATCGTAACCGATTGTTTGCAGTGGGCCTGGCTGTGATTCTGGTTCTGCAGGTGGCTTTCATTGAGCTTGCGCATGCCCTTGAAGGCTATGCAAAACTGAATTGGATTGAATGGTTCTTCTGTCTTCTAATTGGGATGGCTTCATGGGCTATTGATTTGGCAATGAAGTGCACATCCAGCTGCATCATGGATTGGTTTAGCAGCCCGCTGGGTTCACATCTGGGAACAATTAGCATGACCTTTTGCTCCCTCAGAATCTCCTTCAAATCATGAGCTGCCACTCATCAATGGAAATTCTATGCTGTCCTATGAATATTATAATAAAAGGGCATGCATAAATAAGCATGTCAACGATGGTTAATAGGTCTTTCCACTTTTAGTACATTGAAAACGGCATGTCTAATTAAGAATTCCAACCCTCGTATGTTGTCAAACGATGGGCTCAGTACACACTAAAGCCTGCAGTTCTGCGACTCCACATTGAAACTAAACTTTAGACCCAAAATATAATATAGCTAGAGGGATGAATAGTTATTTAAAAATTAATCAATTATTTTTCTATTCACAAAAAAATAATTCTACAAATTTTCAGTTAATCAACAAAGATCTGTAAAATAATCACACTTAGCAAATTTTACAGCACTTATATTTCAATGCAATATGTACAGTCCAACAATTCCAAAATCACATTTATATGGATTTTACAGCAGCTACCAATACAGATTTTCCAGTAACGATAAAACCAATGCAATAGCTATTTTACAGCAACTCTAAATCCAAAAGAATATGACTTTTCCATTAACTATAAAATCAAGACAATGTGTATTTTACAGCAGCTATAATTTTCCCAAAATTCCAGCAATCTTACTAAGAACTCTCGAACTTTACAAGATGGTGATCCTAAGCAAACTCCCTTTACTTTTCAGATCCTCCAATCTTCAATAAAGCCACCCAAGAAACGTTCTTGAGTCGGTGCCCAACATGCAATTCAATGACCAGGAACTTCGGCCAGTTCTTATGGATGCCGACAAGCTTGTCAACCCTTCTTCTTCTGAAAACCTTCAACAACGATCAATCTTGAGAAACCATCAAGATCCTTCAATCTTGGTGATGCGATCTTAACAGCAACCGAGTAGAAATGGATAGTTCTTCAATCAACAATCTCCCACACTCACAACCTTCCATTAGAGGGAAGAAATCAGACTGTTTCAATTAGATATGAATAGATCGGATTTTCGTACAATGAGAGAACAACAGAGGATATTCGTCTAGAGAGGATATAGGGAAGCTAGAATATTCAATAGTCGTCGTACCAAGACAAAAACTTAGGAAAATGTTTGTATACTGTTTTAGTAAGGGTAAAAAGGTAAAATGAATGAAAGGAGTCTTGGTTATTAGCTCGTAGACTAGGTGATGTTGGTTTGGTAAAGAATTGTAGGATTTTAGATATACGTAGAATTAGAGTTTTATAGATTTTTGTATAAAAGTTAGTTAATATTTTTTAAGATATTTAATTTCTATTTGAGTTTGTAAAAATGAGTAGAGCGATGATTTGATGTAATTGTTTAATAAAAAAAATATTGGAGCCTGGTGAAAAAGTACAAATGTAGAAGATTTGTTGGATTTTTTTTTGAAAAGTTATTGAAGTTTGTGTAAAAAGTTGTTAAAGTTTGTGTACAAGTTATTGGTGTTTGTGTATGATTTTTTGAGATTTTGGATGTTTGTTTTGTGAATTTTGTTGAATATATTGTATCATATAATACTTTTACAAACAAACATGTCCAAATCTCTAGACTGGCCTAAATTAAGGTTGGATTTGGCTGTTAAAATCTTGGTGTATGTAAATTGATGAAAAGATGAAGAGATAGATGATTTGATTGAATTTTTTTATTTATATTTTAATAAAATAGAAGATTTGATGAGAAAATATAGATTATTTTGAAGTTATTTTATGACGCCAAATATTTGGCAATAAAACACCATTTAAGTGATATGTAATCTAGAGTAGATTTTTAGACTCGCCTAAATTTAGTGATACACCAGTGAATCATGTTAAACATCGATTTTTTGAATTATTTGTTCAAATCATATTATGCAATTTAAAGAGAGAGATCTGAATTCTTTTTTCGAATTACACTGTGCAATATGAAGAGAGATAGATATGGTATGTGATTTTCATTATAAAGTTTATGTTGTTCAAACAACATTGAATAGTGTAGGATATATATGATCTTTGTCTAAATTGCACAGAAAATTGTAATCCCATGTTGTTAAGTGTTTGCATAATAAAAAATTTTGGGGTTAGTTTATGGGAGTTGGTGAAAAAGTGGAGAGATGATTTGTATGAATTTTTATGTTTATTGTAATGGAAAGAGGGATGAGGATTTCATGTAATTTGTTGTCCTAATTGCATCGTACGATTTGAAGAGAGATAGACACAATATGTGAACCCTACACCATTTAATGTTGTCCATGTAAAGTTTCAGGTAGCACGAGCCCAACAATAAAGTTCATCTATTATGTCTATTTTTCTTCAAATTGCACTATGCAATTCATACAGCAAATTGTAGAATCAGTAAAAAAAAATGATTTTACTAGGAGAGAGATTATTTTATTGTCTAAAATTTTGCTTTTGCGAATACCCTCTTAACAATTACTACTAGCTGAAAGCAAGGATATGAAAGGAAAACTTATTGATCACGGATACATCATAATATTGTTCAGCTCTATCATGTATTGTAAGCCATTCTGTAAACTGCAACTGACTAGTTTCTTTACCATTGTTGGCTCATGTGGATACACGATCATTCTGCGTTTATTCTCTGGATATATAGAACAGAACCAGCAGGTAATTTATTGATATATAAGAGGACGTGTGTGAGAGTTCAAAACTTTCCCCTTTATGCTTGGATGGTGGGCTAAGTGGTGACGCATACGGCATACGGACCGGCCATTTCGCTCCCCTTCCAATGCAAATTGGGGTTTCATGGAGATTTTTAATTGCACGCTTCCGCTTTCTATCGCTATAGACTATCTTCTCAACCCGTCTTTCAAACTATGACGCTCCAAAGAAAATAATAGATGGGGGGGGGCGCGGGCTTGTGCTTCACAAAAGAAGCATCCAATTGTCCAGCTCCAGTGGCATCTGCAGCTTTCGTTTCTGCATGCCATTCTCAGCCAAAAACTCCACGACAAAACCTATGTTGCGAGAGGAGAGAGAGGGAGAGGGAGAGTGTTGGTATGTTTGTCTGTGTCGTACGTTGTTCAATTAAAGCATAATGACTTCTCAAGATTATTCCTTCTTCTAACCCCCGTCTTTTTCCTCTCGGACCAACCCCACCTATTCTGCTGCATCGAAGAGAAGAATTTGGAAGAGGGGAAGTTTGAAACGGATACAAGAGCACTGTTAGTCGGTTATCTATTCTAGTCTTTTTTGACTAGAATAGAAAATCAATATAACCAAATAGTTAAAAATGTGTGTTTTGCAGTTTATCTATTTTAGCAAAAGTTATCAAAAAAATTTAACAAGTGAATAGATAACCACGGTTCACTTCTTTATATTAAAATAATAATATAATTTCTCTTTCATTTTTTCTCTCTCCCACTTACTCTTTCTTTCATAAATTTATATTTTGCTCCCATTTCTTTTTGCATGTCACAAACCGTTTCATAGTTTTAGTCTAATAAATAATTATAAAATAATTTTTCATTTCTTAATAAATAATTTTTTATCATAATAAATATAAAAAATTCATTCTAATTATTTTTCTTCACTTTTTCACTAATTTTAAAAATATGACAGTTGGAATAAGACAAAAATTTAAAAATATGACCGTTAGAAAAAGACAATTTAAAAAATTCAATTTTTTAGGATAAGAAAAATATTAAAAAAATATGACCGATAATACGAATATTCAAAAATATAAATGTTAAAGAAAGAATAGAGAAATCTTTGAAAAATAATATTTTAATAGAATAATAAAAGTAGATGATTAAAATAGAGAAGCTGCTATGAATGTTTTTAAAAAGTTAGTTGTTAAAATAGAAAAATTTTACTTTTTAGTTAAAATAGAGATCAAATACGAAGAAAATGGTAATAATGCTCTAAATTGTTAGAAATTGATATCCATTAACCTATAGCACCAAAAATAGGCTGTCTGCGTCACCACCAAAGCTATAGGGGGCTTTTTGGGATAAGCTGACAGAGCATCGTCCAACCTGTTATTCCTCCAAACACACCCTTCCATGTACTAGGTTCAAAATTCTCTTTAGATTTTTCTCCAAACCCGTTTCTCCTTTAGCAATTCTGTTGCCTCTCTCCTCAAATAACCCCCTTAGTTTGGCCGCACAGCCTCTTCTTTTTGGACTTTGCGGCTTAGCTGCCGATTCTCATTCCTTTTCTAAATCATTTAAAGTCTCCTCGAACAACTAAAGTTGACTAATAGTTGTTGTCTTTATTCAGCAAAAAAAAATAATTGAAAGAAAACGATCTTAACAACGCCAAGTCCTTGTGTGTATATATATAGACGCCGAGCTATTCAAGCTGGCTCCCTTAAGAGATCACTCTACCTGCAGCCAACTTGAGAAGCTAAAGACTTAAAACTAGGAATACTTTCTCCAATGGGTAGGGAAGAAGATCACGATGCCACTGTCATTCATTCCTCCATTGCTCTATTGCAAGAGAGGTTCAGACAGTTGCAAAGAGTGAAGGAAATGAGAGAAGAAAGAGAGCTCATGAGAATGCTTGCTGAACCTAAGCAGCTTAATCTCTATCCCCCCATGCAGTTTGAGCCATCGAGGTTGTTTTTCCACTCCGAATTGATCACTCCACCAAGGTCACCTCCCCAACTTCCCCTCTCTCTTTGGCCGCCATCTCAGAGCAATCATGCGGGTTACAGACTCAGCGAGGCCTCCTCGTGGGCTACAGATCATGTACCCTCTGTGCTCACTTCGTTAAATCACTTCAGCGATTCTGATTCTGATTCTGATTCAGACGTCGACACTTCTCTTCATCTTTAAACGACCATATATACTAGTTAGGATATATGGGTAATGATACTAGTCATGCTATATATAAGAAACGTGCATGCCTTAGTCGTGTTTTCATGAAGCTATCCAAGATTTTCAGTCTGTCACGGTTTGTATCATTTCAAAGGCTAAAAAGCTAGCCTCTACATCAAAGCGGCATAAATTGTAGCTCTGTTTAATGTGTTGGCAATGATGATGACTGTAATAGTTGAATCATTTTGTCGAAACACACGTTGTTAGACCAAATCTAGGTCGTGGACCCAACTATTTAATTCCAAAGAGATCCGGCCTCAATCTGTAGCTTTTTATGTCTTCATTAATGCTTTAGCATAGCCTAATTTTTGTATAACACAGCTTGTCTACATGTTTTGATTAAAGCAGACAGGAAAGGGCAAAACGACCAGAGACTTATTGATGGTGTTATTTTTTCCAACACCATCTCCGCCTGCATGCTTATGGACATTAATGGCATTTGCCTTTAACCACGTACGTAAACATTTTGATCTTATTTTCTTCTTCTATATTTTGTTCTACTGGGTTTTATATCATCCGTAAATTCTAAAAATCTGACTAATTATTCGACATACTTCCCTAATAATACTGTTGTGTCCAACGGATATATATATCAACTTAAGTTTTCGGATTAAGATGGCGTTCTAATATATTATACGTATTAATTAAGGTGACTCGACTCGTACTTATCTCTCCCAAGTCCCATCAGTTCTTAATTATTTTATAATTAATTTTCTCAAAAATATGCGTGTTGATCTATCTTCACGTCTAACGACTATTTCACTGTTTCAGACGTTCTTCAAAATCACCCATACATGTTCGCAAATTTTCAGTGTGGGTTCGATTGGTATGTTTCCGAGTTGAACGGTCGGGTTCGGTTTTTTTTTTGTTGAACAACCAAGACAGCAAATATAATCACTTACTTTTTCCCTTTGAGTTTCCTTGGAAAACGGGTCAAGAGGATCATGCTTTCACATGCCAATTGCAAGGAAGATTTTGTAGAGCATCTTTTGTCCTTTTTTTTTCTTTTTTTTTTTCTTGAGATAGGAATATGACTGTTTAAATTCAGTGTAGGTGTCAGTTTTAGTTTTGACTAAAATTGACACCTATATCGAAAAAGCCGGTTTTCAAATATTGGTCATCTATACCTACACTGTTAAGGCTCTTAACGTTGTAAGTTTTAGCGGTGGAGGTTCCCGGTTAACCTACATTCATATTTGATCATTTTTAAACATTTTACGCACTTAACCCAAAGTATTTTTTTTTCCTTTTTTCTTTTGGTCCATTGATCACATTTCATAATTCCTTTAGAGGCAAAAGGCTACCCATACACCTTTACAAATCTATTCTAATGCCAAACCTTCTGCACTCAATACTCAAAATATAGCCCAATCTAAAGGCATGAAGGGTATAACATTGTTCAGCCTCATATTTGACCATTTTCTTCTATAAATGCTTCATAAAAATTACTCGACACCAAATATAATCTAGAGGTGATGCCAAGGAAAGCCAAAGCGTAATGCTCGAGAGCTTATTTAATTTCCTGCAGTCTGTGAATAATAACCAACCCTAGATTTCTTCGAATTTTCATAAAAAAAAAAGCATCTCTAAGAACCTACCTCCTCAGAGAAACAAGCATCAGAAACACCTAAAACCTATCCAGTTTCTTTACTTGAAAGACTGTTAACAAACCTATAAGAGCCCCAATAATTATTCTTTCTTGCCTCAAGACTGTTGATATCTTTTGTATTTTGCACAATTAAATTAGCTAACCCTCGAAGCAACAAAAGCTCTGAAGACTTGCTACCACAAAATATCTTGCAAACAAAATCACAACTTCCTGCACTGCACATTCTAAATATAAGTTCGCTAATCCCATTGATTTATTTGACAAGACAATTTTGTTACGCAGTTTAGTTAAATGGTTTTTTGATTATGCTACCTGGGTACACATAATGGAGGCAAAGGATTTTGTGATGCTTTTATCCTGAAGGTTGGTTGTATAGTAGTTTAAATTTTTCTAATTCTCTGCTTTATTATTGTAGGCAGATGTGATTTTGCATTTATAGATATGGAGTAACATTCGAACTCAGGACCAAGATAGGTTAGTTATCATCATCTGTAGTACACTCCTGTTTTAGTAGCTATTAGTTATCATCATCTGTAGTACACTCCTGTTTTAGTAGCTATTCACATATCATCTGCAATTTTTTAAGGATATGTTCGTTTTCACAATTTTTTCAGAATTCTAAATATATTCACAAATCTATCACCGAACATATTTAGAATTCAAACACAAACACCAATATATTTTACATAATCTCCAACAATTTTTTAATTTTTTATTCAACATAAATTTTCTCTCTCTATACTTTTTCACATAACTCTAATATTTTTATATTAAACAATTACATCAAATCATTTCTCTCTCCACTTTACACAAACACCAATAAAACACTATTCAACATAAAAGTTCACAACTTCTCTCAAATCCTACATTTTTACAATGAGTGAGGGATATCTATCCAGTAGAAGGAACAAGAGAAAGAGCAGAGCAAATAGACCAAAATTAATCAGAAAAAACGAACCATTCCATCAAAACACAAAATTCAATCACACAGCACACATACAAATGCATATATGGGTAACCAAGCAACAGATCTAAAAATTCAAATGAACAAATCTACTTTAAGTTAGAAAAAATAAATCAAACGAACAGCCAAGCAACAAATCTAAAGATGAAAGAGAGAGTAATGATTCAAAACGTGAGGGAGATGAAAATAGATTATCGAAACCCTAAAAATTGCAAAAAAAAAAAGGGGAAAAAAAGGGAGAGGAGAAGATGAGTGTACCTGCAGTGGTCGATGAAGGGAGGCGCAGCCGTCGGTGTGGTGGTCGGCGAAGAGTGGGGGGCGATTGGATAGGAAGGGGAGGGACAAAGAGGTTGTCTGCGTTGAGGAGGGGAGGGACTGTCGCATAAATGGGAGGGAGGGGGTGAGGAAAAACGACGTCGTTTTAGTAAAAAGAAAAACTCGGTTTCCCAGTATCCGGGAACCGAGAGTACCATCGGGTTTTTCAAAAAACATCAAACCTGCACCGGCACCGGTGAGGCCGGGATCCGATGGCACTGAACAATAGGTAGGAAGACCAAATTAACGGTGATATCTTGAATACAGAGTGTAACGACCCAAGGACAAGCACTAGCCACATCTGTGTTTTGACTTCAAAAGGACTAGTCAAGGTTGCTCTTGAAGCTCCTTGGATCATTATAAAGCTCAATTCAGCCTAGTAAGGTCCCAATGTGGGACTTGACCCTTATAGAACCAATCACTCATTCATTCTCCTCTCCCACTCCATGTGGGATTCGGGGTATCACAATCTCCCCCTCATAAACCCTTGACGTCCTCTTCAAGGCCCACATTGGTGGTTACTAGGACCGCTCTGATACCATTTGTAACGACCCAAGGACAAGCATTAGCCACATCTGTGCTTTGACTTCAAAATGACTAGTCAAGGTTGCTCTTGAAGCTCCTTGGATCATTATAAAGCTCAATTCAGCCTAGTAAGGTCCCAATGTGGGACTTGACCCTTATAGAACCAATCACTCATTCATTCTCCTCTCCCACTCCATGTGGGATTCGGGGTATCACACAGAGTCAGTGATCAGGAACATATAAACAAGTGACAATTTAATTGAAGTGCGAATAAATTAACCCAATCATCTATCTGGTTAGAAAAAAATAACAATTACACGACATTTATGCTAAATGTTTCGGACATAGTTTCTTTATGTGTTCAGAAGTCAGAACACGGTGATCAGTAGACTTGGCGAGCATTTGAATTTTGAGGAACCATTTGTTTCAGTAGCATACAACCTTCCCACAAAAAACAAAAGAAACATACAGCTTGTTACGTACTCATGAGTCATGAGGAAGCAAGTTGTTATCCATGCAATGGAAGAACGTTTGTTTGTTCCTTTTTTTTTTCAAACGTCGATTAAAAGTATTTGGCAACTATGAAAAATAGAATTTATTTAAAAAATTTACTCCTATTTTTAACCTTTTTTTTAATATTGGCCACCCAAAATTTCAGCCTCAAACTCTGGCTTCCCCCCTCGGCAGGCCGACTCAATGGAGCCCGTTTGGGGTATCTTAAAGAAAGGTAGTCTTTAGTCTTTTGCGTAATACCGAAGAAATGCATATAGAATAGAATCTGAACTTTCTTCAAAGCTGAGATTCCCTGAGATAATCTCATAGTTACTTCACATCTAGGACTAACTGTCGGTGGTTATTTGAATGTCCTGTTTCTGGTATAGTCTCTGAAGGCTACTGGGCACCACCTTCTTGGAGAACAATGTCGTCTGCTTTGCTAAGAAATCTTCTTGCGCTGCTCCTTTTGACACTTACTCTGCAAGCAACTGGTAGAGTCATCCTTGCCCCCCACACAATAATCGCATTGCATATAGATACATCACTGTTCTGTTTCTGTTTGAAAGCACTCCATTGAGTCCCTTATGACGTTGCCATTTCTGATAATCTAATCCTGTTGCAATTGTATTCTTTTTGCCGATACGTTAGATGCACAATTTGAGGAATGGTGCATAGCTGATGAGCAGACACCAGATGACGAACTGCAAAGGGCCCTCGACTGGGCTTGTGGAAGAGGAGGTGCTGATTGCAGCAAAATACAACCACACAATGCTTGCTACTTACCAAACACAATAAGAGACCACGCCTCTTATGCCTTCAACAACTATTATCAGAAGTTCAAGCACAAGGGAGCTACGTGCTATTTCAATGCCGCTGCAATGATCACAGATCTTGACCCAAGTAAGATCTCTAAGAAATTCCTGCATAATATTGCTCGTTTCAGCCTAGATATGTATTGCCCTTTTTTTAAAAAAAACTATTTAACATCTTAGTTAGACCTTATACACTTTTAAATGAAGGAAAATAAATCCGATCATAGCTCATTGGTTTAGACCTTCTACAATTCTACATTTTCCTGACCATAACCTTTGGAATGACTCCAAAATGAACATGGCCTTACTTTATCAATTAAGTTAACAGTGATGTGAAGAACAGAGGCTGAGAGTCCATGTGCCTAAAGATGTAATCCATGTGAAAATTGATTAGGTTTGAAAAAAAGAGGAATACAGGTTTACACAAGAAATCCTCCGTGTCTATTGTCACGAGGAGCATGTGTTTTTATAAAGGGAAGAAAATAGCATGTACAAGGAAACTAAGTAATTACAATACGTATATGACCAGTATCACGTCTTTCCTTTTGTGGTGGAGTCAAAAAGCTGCAACGGTAACTTTGAGTGATTCTTGCAATCTGTGTTGATATTTTCCATGTCACCCTTAACATCCCCCCTCAAGCTAAGCGTGGAGGGAGGAGACACGGTGAGCTTGGAGCGGAAGAAAGTGAAGAGTGACCGAGACACACTCTTTGTAAAAAGGTCAGCAATTTGATAATCTGAGCGGATGAATTGGACACGTAAAGCACCAGCAGCGACTTTTTCGCGAATAAAATGATAGTCAAGAGCAATATGTTTGGAGCGAGCATGAACAACAGGATTACCAGACATGAAAATGGCACTGCGATTGTCACATAAGATCGTTGCAGGGGGAGATAAAGGGATGTGAAGATCCTGTAGAAGATGAGTCAACCATGTGATTTCAGCAGCTGTGATGGCGAGAGAACGATATTCGGACTCGGTACTGGAGCGGGAAACAGTTGGTTGTTTCTTTGCACTCCAAGAGATAAGATCTTGTCCAAAAAACACAGCATAACCAGAGGTGGAGCGACGAGTGTCGGGGCAGCCAGCCCAATCAGCATCAGAGTAGGCTAAGAGCGTTGTAGATGGGCGAGAGGAAATGTTGAGGCCAAAGTTGAAAGTGCCTTTGACGTAGCGTAAAATGCGTTTGACAGATTGATAGTGAGCTTCAGTAGGGGCGTGCATGAATTGACACACAGTGTTGACACTATGCACAAGGTCAGGCCAAGTGATAACCAAATATTGAAGAGCACCAACGAGAGAGCGATAATAAGTTTGATCAGCAAGGGGAGTGCCAAGAGCAGTGAGGTGTTGACCAACCACCATGGGTGTGGAGACGGGCTTGCAATAAGACATAGAGGCTCGATCAAGCAAATCAAGAGCATATTTTGATTGACTTAAAAATAAACCAGAGCTAGTGTGATTCACTTCAATGCCCAAGAAATAATGGAGGTCGCCGAGGTCCTTCATAGCAAATTCTTGACCAAGACGAGTAGTAAAATCCTGGAGAAAGGTTGAACTGTTACCTGTCAAGACAATATCATCAACATAGACAAGTAAATAAAGGGTACCATGTTTAGTATGATAAACAAATAAAGAGGAGTCAGTGTTGCTGCAGTGAAAACCAAATGTCAAAAGAAAGGAACTGAATCTTTGGAACCAGGCCCGAGGGGCTTGTTTAAGGCCATAAATGGCCTTTTGAAGACGACAAACATGAGTAGGATACTGAGGGTCGGTAAACCCCGGAGGTTGGTCCATATATACTTCTTCATGAAGAGTGCCATGTAAGAAAGCATTCTTGACATCTAATTGACGGAGAGACCAGCCAAAGGTGGTAGCTAAGGAGAGAATGAGCCGAATAGTGGCAGGTTTGACGACGGGGCTAAAAGTGTCATCAAAATCGAGGCCGGCTTGTTGCGTGTAGCCTTTGGCAACCAGGCGAGCCTTGTAGCGCTCAACAGATCCATCAGGAAGAAGCTTGGTCTTGAAAACCCAACGGCACCCAACGACATTTTTATGCGAAGGACGAGGAACAAGAGTCGATGTGTGGTTATGTTGAAGGGCCTTCATTTCATCCTGCATTGCAAAAACCCATTCGGGATGCTGAGAGGCAGATTTAAACCCTCGTGGTTCCTTGAGGGAGAACAAAGCTTCATGAAACGGAGTGACAGGGCCAATGGGAAGACTATGATAGGCGCGAGGCTTGAAAATGCCAGCCTTGCTGCGAGTAACCATAGGATGTGAATTGTCAACAGAAACGCATCGAGGTGAGACTGGAGTCGAGGGAAGGAGCTCAGACGGGTTTGGAGATGCAATCGCTGGAGACGGTGAGATGTCATGGGCAAAATTATGAGAAGTGGGCGGCTCCACAAGTGAAGGCGAAGACATAAAAGGGACAATCGCAGGAGCAGGTTCAAGAGCACATGGAAGACATGATGAAGAATGAGAAGGATTAGAATGGGAAAGAGAGAAGCTAGAATCTCTAGACAAAGAAGAAGGAGGAGAGATAGTATCTGAAAAAGATAAAAGATCAGAAAGGGAGGTAGGAGAGGGGAGAGGTGACCCTGCAAAGGGAAAAGTACTTTCGTCAAATATGACATGACGCGAAATATAGACGTTGTGTCCGACGATCCAAGCAACGAAACCCCTGATGAAGGGGACTATAACCAATAAAAATACAAGGGAGAGACTTAGGAGAAAGTTTGTGAGGAGAATAATCTTTAAGATATGGAAAGCATAAGCAACCAAAAGTACGTAACAAAACATAAGAAGAAGGCTTACCATATAGGCGCTCATAAGGAGAAATACCATTGAGTACAGGTGTAGGAAGCCGATTAATGATATAAGAAGTTGTGGAAAAAGCTTCCACCCACAAGTAAGAAGGAGCATTAGAATGAAAAAGTAATGTAAGACCTGTTTCAGTGACGTGCTGATGTTTACGTTCGGCAGTACCATTTTGATTCGGAGTGTAGGGACAAGCAAGTCGTTGTTCAATACCACAATGATGTAAATGAGATTGGAATTTAGTGCTTGTAAATTCACTGCCACCGTCACACTGGAAAGCTTTAATCTTCCTAGAGAATTGATTTTCAACCAAAAGTTGAAAGCGAATAAAGGTATCATAAAAGTCAGATTTAGATTTTAAGGGATAAAACCAAGTAAAGCGACTAGAATCATCAATAAAAATCACATAAAATCTAAAACCAGATGGGGAATTAACGGGCGAGGCCTCCATAAATCACAATGAATAAGATCCAAAGGGAATAAGCACCGTTGGTCATTATTAAAAAATGGAAGCCGATGGCTTTTGCCAACTTGACAACTAGAACAGACAGTTGACTGTAAAGAACCATGAATACTGATAACACCCTGTTTATTTAAAAAATCTATTGTTTTAAAAGAGGAGTGACCAAGACGTGCATGCCAAACGTCTAGGGAGGCACGCACAGTATTATTCTGGAGGGTGGCAAGGAAAGCTTGTTGGCCACGATCAAGCACATATAAGCCATTGATACATCTACCGGTGCCCAGAATTCTGCCCGTTGGAAGGTCCTGTATAGTGAAACCAGAGGCAATAAAAGTAACAGAGCAATTGTTATTTGCGGTTAATTTACTAATAGAAAGAAGATTTTTTGTAATGCTCGGTACAACTAAAATATCGTGTAATGAAAGAGACGAAACTAAAGAGGAAATAGAACCAGTATGGGTAATCGGTAGTGATGCACCATTGCCGACCAGCACTCTTTCAGGTCCTGAGTAGCCATTTGCTTTGTCAAGAGCACCATGATCACTTATGATATGAGAAGAGGCACCGATGTCCGTGTACCACTCTTGATCGGGAGTCTCTTTAAGGGAACATGATGAGAAAGCTTCAATGAGATTTGCAGATTGAAAGGAGTGATTAAATCGTTCCCAACAAACACTGGCCAAATGACCGTGTTTGCCACAGATTTGGCAAATAGGTCGAGAAGTTTGTTCAGATCGAGAACCATTAATGTTGCGAGAATCATTGGAGTTGTTGCGTCCCTGGCCACGACCAGAGCGTCCACCACCTCGATGATATCTACTGCCAAGATTTGAAGAGCGGCCTCCACGTTGTACAGTGAAAGCTGAAGAATGGCCAGTTGGTAATTCTAAAGATTTAACAAAGAGATCGTGGCTCTGTGCCTTTGGAATAATCTCTTTAAAAGGTGGAAGGGGCGATTGAGAAATCATTGTCGTCGAGAAAGACGAAAAATCTGGTCCCAATCCACGTAGGAACCAATGGACCTTATCTGTGTCCTCAATTGGCTGGCCCATAGCAGCTAGCAGATCACAAATACCTTTAAATTCACGAGCATATTCTCCCACTGAGCGAGAGCCTTTTTTCATGAACTGGAGGCTGTCCTTCAGTTTAATTTCTCTTGTCTTTGACTTGTGAGAGAATGAAGCTTCAAGAGCTGTCCAGACATCATGTGAGGTGGTCAAACCAAGAACCTCATTCATTGCTTCTTCCGTGAGAGAAGAAAAAATTAAACTGAGAATCAATTGGTCAGTTTGATGCCAGAGAGCATACTCTGGATTGGAGATAGTGTTTTTATCCTTGTCAGTAACAGTAGCAGGTGGCTCACAAATGGTTCCTTCCACAAAGCCTAGAAGAGATTGGCTTGACAACAACGGAATAATTTGGCTCCGCCAGATGAGATAATTGTTGGAATTGAGTTTGATGGATAACATATGCACCATCGTATTGAAGGGTAAAGGACTGATTTGAGAGGAACTAGGTTGACCCATGAGGATTCAACAGAAAGAAAAATAAAGAATAGGAGATTAATCCTGAGGGGCCTCTGATACCATGATAAGGTTTGAAAAAAAGAGGAATACAGGTTTACACAAGAAATCCTCCGCGTCTATTGTCACGAGGAGCATGTGTTTTTATAAAGGGAAGAAAATAGCATGTACAAGGAAACTAAGTAATTACAATACGTATATGACCAGTATCACGTCTTTCCTTTTGTGGTGGAGTCAAAAGGCTGCAACGGTAACTTTGAGTGATTCTTGCAATCTGTGTTGATATTTTCCATGTCACGCTTAACAAAAATCAATTGCTTTTGAATGGTCTGTAATCTGATTTAGAAATTAGTCAAAGAGGAAATAATGAGTATTTCAATTAATATAGAAGCAGAATATTAAGAACAGAGTGTCCAGGAATGGCACGAAAATAGGTTGTCCCTTTTCTCTTGTTAATTTCTTTCTTGGTATGGCTTTGCATGTAGCTCTTATCCATTTTTTTTTTTATCATCTTTGGTGACAGGTCATAAATCATGCAGATTTTAGTATCTTCCTTGAATGGTAGCATGGAATGTTTCCACTAATACAGAATACAGATTGGCTTGATGGCATGTAATAACAAAATGGACTACTAGATTTTATTTCTCTTTTGTACTTCTTTTGAATGCATTCATCGAGGAATCACAGTGAAACTCCCACTTCCACTCAGCACTTTTGAAGTTAATTATAACACTAGTTGTTTTTGGTTTGTCCTCGTAGTTACTTTTACCATAAATTCTTTGTTCTATAGGTTATTTCATCTAATGGGGATTTTAACATATTGCCACCCTTCCATTTTCATTTAAATATGCTAAGGCTGATACAAGAGAGACATGGTGTGTTCGAGTCTAAGCTTAAAGCTTTTTGTCCAAGGATGCTGGAAAAAGGGTTTGGGTTCTAATTATAAGATCTTAATAAATAGTCATCATTAAATCAACATATTCATAGATTCTATCAATAATTTAGATGAAATTAGTTATAAACTGAAAAAAAAAGATCAGCAACTTAACTATAAATGCATTGACTTATAATTTGGGGAATTTGGCAACTTAGTCCCTGGGTTTATACTCCTTTGACAAATGTGTCCTTGGATTTCAAATTTCAAAATTTAGTCCTTGAGTTTTCGTTGTTTTACAAAATGGTCCTTCCGTCAAGGATCCGTTAGTTTCCCTAACGAAAGGTCACATCAGCTGACAACTTAGCAGCTGATGTGACAATGAAAATTGACAGTTTAGTCCTTAAGTTTTACGTCGTTTTAGTCCTTAGGTTTAATTTATTAAACTTTTAGTCCTTCAGTTTACATTTTTTGACTAAATGGTCATTCCATCAAAAATTACTGTTCAACTTTTGAAATTCAAATTTTGGCCTTGAACATTGAATACTAACATGTCATTTTTAGTTTTGACAATTTTAATAACACATTTAATAGGACTAAAAAAATTTAAAATTCAATTTAAGTCCTCAAAAATCTACAATTTTCATTAAAACTCTATCCTTTGAATAGTAAAAAGTTCTAAAAGTTACAAATATATTTATTTTTATTTTAAAAGAAAGAGAAAATGAGTGTTTTCTCCTCTTTTAGTATTTTTATTTCTATAAAAAGTAAATAATATACAAAAACAAATATTATGATAATAATATAATATGGTCTATGAATTATGCCTTATAGGTCTTTGATTTTCTTTGTAAATACGATCTTACTTCCATATTACGGGAGCATGTGCGAGGATCAAACCAATTAAAGAATTTTATATTATTATTATAGTTTTTATTTTTGAATATTATTTACTTTTTTATATAAATGCAATTAAAATTCTGAAAAATATTTTCAATTTTTTTTACTTAAGAATATATATAAGATGCATTTATAGTTGTTAAAAATTGAGTATGCAAACACTAGACAAGAAAGAATTTGAAAATACTAAAAGAGGAGAAAACACTCATATTCTCTTTCTTTTTAAAAAAGTAAATATATTTTTAACTTTTAGAACTTTTTACTATTCAAGAGATAAGAGTTTTAATGAAAATTGTAGATTTTTGAATATTTAAATTGAATTTTGAATTTTTTTGAAATTTGAAATTCAAGGACCCATTTGTCAAAAGAGTATAAACCCAGGGACTAAGTTGTCAAATTCCCTATAATTTGTTTTGGACGGCTGACAGAACTTATTAATGTAAATGCTCAATATATCGTTATTAAGACTTTATTCGTATGATTGAAATTCAACATTGTCGGACAATACCATGACCTTTATTCATATGCATATGATTGGAAACCTTCTACACAAAGACGGAGCTAAGGGAGCCGACGGAGGCCATGGCCCCTAGCTCTCCAAAAATCCTTACATAAATGTAATTAATGTCTCAAAGATTCAATCCTGACTTCGTCCGGATGTCCCTGCTTCTACGTATGTTATTCCAGTTAGCATTTTCTGCCATTGGGTGGTTTGCACAAAGTAGATCAAAGTGCAACGCTAATTGAAAAGAAAATAAATCCTTTTGTTTGGTGAGAAAGAATGATGTATTGGTATCTCATACACACATTATATAGGTATGTATTATTGTAGATGTGTATCATTTGTCTGATGCAATAAAAGAAGGAAGGAAGTATCACTTTCGCATTCCTTGATAGCAGTGCATGGAGATCAAACCAACGCAATGCTATCGTATTGCTCGCATACAAAGGATCGCCCTAAAAGTATGGCCAGCTTGACAGTGACCCGGCTGCGATCCCCCAACTCAATGAATTCTCCCTTGTTTCTATCAATCCCTTGCTATCTCTGTCAACCGGCCCAACACGCCTCTCAAGTTGCTCTTCTTGAATGTCGACAAAAAAAAGTTGGGATATTTTGTAAGCCCCTTACCAATTACATGCAAGATTCTACTTCCACTATTACTTTCGAAAGGACCGAATTGAATACTTTTGGGGGAAAAAACCTTATTCGAATGCTTTATGGAACACCTACCAATAAATTATGGGTAACAAGTAAAATACTACTGCGGTATATCTATCTATAAATGTTCCCGATTTCTGTTCAGAAAATTACCACATCGTTTTATTGTTTATGGGGATTGGAACAACATGTTGTATACATCTTAAGAATAAACCATAACTAGCAAATTGCTGAATAGGACTTGTTTAGTTTACCAATTGATCAGTGTTTTCTCTGAGCAGAGTGATTAAGTAGTTGAATTGGAGCACAGTTTTGCTCTTCATGATTGACTTAAAGCAGTTTGTTATGTAATAATCACTTACGCATAGTGCTTTGTCCATTCACTATATCAGTGTGTGAGGTGTCACCAAATGGGGATTTCATTGAACCCATTTTATGCTTTGCCACTGTTGAGGAATCCGCGTGGCTCACGGAGCGACTTACAAAGGGGACTGTGGGACAATGGTTCATTTCATCATTGCTCACATTTGAGCACAAACTCAAACCTACCCCCGAATGGCCCTCCACAAAGAGCAAATCAACAAAAAAATGAGCCACGTTAATCATTCCTCCATCAGCTTGGCCCTTATGGCTATCGTTTTTGTTTTGTCTTCAAGGAACTAAGACTGCGTTTGTGTACCAAAATTTTACTTCCTTTAAAATTTTAACACAATTAAACATTACAATATAATCTCTCTCCCCATCAAATCATTACTATTTACTAAAAAAATATAAAAAATTATCTCTCTCTTCACTTTTTCACTAAACCCAATACATAAAATTTTAACAACACTAAAATTTTACAACACAAACACAACCTATTTTGTAAGACTTTGCGGTGTATCTTGGAACTAAATCAAACTTTTTGGTTTGTCCTTTCTGGAATGGTCTGTACATCGTGCGAAAGAAATGGGACATCATAAATGGGAAATGCTTGGGGTCCCGATGGGATCCCGAGCATTTCCCATCATAAATACCACCAACAGCTCCATTCAATGAGAAGATTTAAGGCACTTCACATCTGTTTTTGAGTCTTCCTCGGGACACCCTTGCCTCTTAGTAGAAAAATGGAAAAAGCCCTCTGAAGCTCTTAATCTACCATTTTCTCTGTAAACCAAGTGGCAAGTAGTACTTGATAAAAACCATAAAAAAAAAAAAAAAAAAAACGAAACAGACCAAGAAGTCTCTTGATTTCCGGGGTAAAAAAAAACAGTTTTTGAAAAAACGAGAAATAAACATATGAAACCAAGCCCCATTGAACGCCACTTAAGGTAGGTTGAGGTGCCCTATGTCTATTCAACTCATGCATTTCTACAGTCTCCAGCTTTGACCACTTGAGGTAAATATTAAAGGAGCTGAAAACACTAAAAAGGGGGAAGAAGGGGAAGGAAAAGTTGTGTTTGATTTGTGTATATAAGTAGTGGAACTTTCCCGTTGATGTTTGTGTACTGTGCTTGGTTGTTTTGTGTGAGGGTTGGCTCTTTCTCTTTTTCCTTCTCTTCTGAGTGTGGGTCTTGGGAAGGATGAGTTATTTGGGTGTGGGTGTTAGTCCCGGGAATGTCCCCGTTTATCATAGCCCAAATGTGAAACTTATTGATCGCGGGGTGCGGGTGGCAGAGCTGGTACTAAGGTGCGTGATTTGTGGTCTAGGAGTTCTTGCAGCTGTTCTTGTGGGTACTGATACCCAGGTCAAAGAAATCTTCACAATTCAGAAGAAAGCTAGATTTACAGACATGAAAGCTCTTGTGTAAGATATGAAACCCCTTCCCCACCCCCTCTCTTTTATGTTTTGCAACACTATGGTCCTAATTGTTCCTTGGTTCAATTTTTGTTATGCATCACCGTGCAGGTTTTTGGTGATTGCAAATGGGATAGCTGCAGCCTACTCGTTGATGCAGATCTTGAGATGTGCTGTGAGCATGTTTAGGGGAAATGTGCTATTCAGTAAGCCCTTAGCTTGGGCCATCTTCTCTGGTGATCAGGTACATTGCATTCTAGACTTAAGTTACTACCCTTTACTTAACCAAAAGAAAAATCTTCACTGCATATTTTATCTTCTCTCTCTTTTCACAAGCCATGTAAGAGAAGCTTGTGGCCACCGCCGCGGATTTTGTTTTACCTTGGACATTGATATCATCATCTTTTATAAATAGGCTTTAAGTGCACCCATGATCCATGTCGATAAACAGCATATACGGGCAAAGGTTTCGAACCGTCCAAATGTTCCTCAAACCAGGTGTGGAATGTGGCATTTGGTTTGTTTAGGGTGTCTAAGATGAGCTCTTTCCTTTTTCCCTTTTTAGGGGAAAGTGAAGCCTCTGTTACTCCGTATTTACAATTACCCAAAAACATAAAATCCCTTTGGATTTATATTGCATATTAAGTTGGTGGTTTCATCATTGTAGTAGCTGTAACATGTATTAACTGAAGATTTTGGGCAAATTTGATGTCTTATTTAACTTTTTGGGATGATTTGAGAAGTGAATATCGCAATAAATTGAACGTTGCCTGGTTACGTAGTGTTCCATTGTTTTCATAATAGGTGAGGCTAGATGATGAATTTAAGATGCTAAAAAACTGTTTTTTTTCCTTCTTATTTCTTGAACCAAATTGAAGATTGGAATACACATAAAAAAATAGTAAATTGGAAGGTTTTGGTCCTTGATCTCGTGCTAATAGCACAACGGTATTTACCAATCGTAAGGTGTTCTGACATCATCATAAGAAAATAAAGAATACTAGTGTTGGATGAAATGATTGTTGCTCTCTGGTACAATAACGGATCCAATTCATGTAGCTCTCACACCAGTTATTTCAACTACATGTTTTCTATTTATGCTATGACAAGGATTCAACAAATGTTTAAACCTGTTACATATACACCATTTGCAACCAGAATACCGTAGTTTGCATTCTCACTCAGACCATCCCTGCATGTCTGTTTTCATAACCATTGCTACAGTCCATTAATTCTTACATTCAGGGAGATGTCCTTAAGATAAATATCAGCACAAAAAGGCCAAACGTGATCATCTGAGCATCTCATCAAACTCTTTTGATGTCTCCCTATAGATTTTGTGTACTGTTCTCCAGTTGATCTCGTTATGTGCAATTGGCTCAGTAGTTATATGAGTAATGAAGATAATCCCGGGATAACCAAGCCATCTATACTGTTCCTAAGCAATCAACCCCAAATATGACCAGAACTGATGGGGTTTTTTGCTTATGTTACATTTCAGAATGTGAAACGAACGGTCTTTGGTATATTTACTTCCTTCTAAAAGAAAATTTTGCAATACTGACAGTCTCTGATAGACTTGACTCAGTGATGAGAAGCAGCTGTGAACCTTCTCTTCTATTGTCAAGATTAATAATCCACGACTTTTCATGCTGCAAGAGAATGTGATTCATAAATGCTTGCTAACAATTGTTTTGCATAGTATATTATGGATCGGGATCCTCTGCAATACCTTGCTTGAATTGCACCGTGCAATTCGGAGAGAGAAATGCAACATGTGGACCTCAATGTAGGATCCACACTACCCGAAACTTGGAAGGGTAACATTAAATAGTGTGGAATCTAAGTATTGTGTCTGTCTCTTTCCGAATTGCGTAGTACATTTCAGACAAAGTATTGTAGAAGATCATGATCTGTATATCTTGACTGCAGCAAGAGCAGCCTAGGGGCTAGTATCTCTACAACATTGGTTGTGGACCTCCCTACTATTACTATTTTGTCTCTTTATTTTTGTCTTTTGTGGGACCCGTTTGAAAATGTGATGGAAGTTCTTCACTAGCCAACCTGTGTTGCTTGGTAGTGCTAGGTAGGCGAGGTTACTTCGTTTCTGGATTGCTAGAACTAATAGGGATCTGGAATTTTTAAAATAACAGTAGCTAGTTCGCATAGTATTGCCTTGTGACCTATGACCCTGATACATTCTTATCGTCCTGTCAACTTGATTAATTTGATTCTAACATGTAGATCAGTGTTCGTTAGAATTTGAAGTATGCATTTTTTTGTCCTTGTGAACATGAAAAAAATTAAAAAGCGAAAGAATGCAAGATTGTATTATCGCCTTTCATCTCTATCAACTTGTTTTGGCAGGTAATGGCATATGTGACTTTGGCAGCAGTGGCTGCTGCTGCGCAATCAGCAGTGTTTGCAAAGTTGGGGCAGCAAGAAGTGCAGTGGATGAAGATATGCAACATGTATGGGAAGTTCTGCAACCAAGTGGGAGAGGGAATTGCGAGTGCAGTAATCGTTAGCCTTAGCATGGTGGTCCTATCTTGTATGTCTGCTTTCAGCCTCTTCCGCTTGTATGGTGGGAACAAAGGCAAGAGCAGTGCCAGGTGGTAGGTTTTAAAAGATGTCTTATGAAGCTAAATTAACCTTAGCACTACTCTCTAGCCAAATGGTTGTGTAATATGGAGGCCTACTCTGTGTGGTGCTGATGAAAAGTAGGCCTCATGACTCTTGGAATACTGCAATAATTTTAGGCCGGGTTTGCACATAAACTCATTTTTGTTGGGGTGTTTTGGTTAAATCAAACCAAAAGTATGCGCAATGACCGACTAGTAATGAGTTAAACATTTGCGTCAACTAGCTAGGAGATAACCTCTGTAGTCAGGGCAAGGACAGTACAACGTACGACTAGCTGCCATTTTTGTCTGCGCCTTCTCCCTCATGCTCTGCTATTTTGGAGATGCAAGAAAATCATCAAGAAGACGTGAATGGATGTGGATGTGAAATGAGACCTGTCCAGTTTGTAGGATTATCTAATAGGGTTGAAAGATTTGGTGAGAGTGTTTATCTTTTTGCTTTTGTTTTGTCAAACCGATTCCCATCATATTCTTACAAAAGCTAGATATTCTCGTGTTCTACGAACCAAAACCTCCGATGTGAATGTTTACGGAAAAAAAAAAAGTTGGTGTCCTTGAACTACAGGTAAATGCCGCTTTAGGGATTTAAACTACTTAGTAGAAAAATAAAAATTCATCAGTGTGCACGCTAAAATATGATCCAACAGTTAAAATCGTGTTAAGTGTTATAAATATATCAAGTGACACAATTTTGACTCTTAGATATTCTTATTTGAAGGTGCATATGGATAAATTTTTGTAATTTCATGACTATGTGAAGAACTTGATAGTTCGAACTCCTACAATGACATTGATCTTGTAAGTTAAAGGCGTAAACTGTGGTTTAAAAAAAATGTCTTTTATGTGAATTAATTTTTAGAATCTACGCACCAACAGAATTATTTTAGAATCAACATACTTTTGCAATATTTTACCCAAATTGTACTTTACAATTTCGAGAGAGATACACTTACAACCATAGGCAGATCTAGGGGGTCTTGGCTCCGGTTGGCCAATGTAAAACGTTTGATTTTTTTTAATAACTAATCTGCCAGGCCGTCCCTTTTAAAGCCCAGCCCAAGGGTACTTGTATTAGCAGAGGGGGGAAATTTGGGCGGTTTTGTTTTATGTAAAAGGAGAAAAAATATTTTTTAAAAGGAAAATGTTTATATATTTGCAAATGAAAATCGCTACTACTTGTGGTTATTTTATTTCCAAGTGAAATTTTGCTCACTCTATTTATGCTGTCAAGTATCTATCAACTTCTTTATTCTCTTCAAGTTTTATTTTATTTTTTCTTCAAATTTTCATTAATTATCAACAATTTGTGTATACAAATTTCAATCTCAGCAATTAGTACGTTAAGTGAATTTCAATATTTTTAATGTTTTTAGTCATTATTTTTTCGATATTTTAACTTTAAGACACTTTTTTGCTTTATGTAAAAAAAACAAAATTTTGTTATTTCGCCTTAAGAGTTGACCTCTTCAAATTCAATCCTGGTTCCGCCACTATACACAATAATTGGATTTTATATTATTTTAATATTGCATACGTAAAGTTTCAGAGAGCAATGTGAGCCTTACAAATGAATTTACCTATTATGTAAATCTTTTCTTAAAATTATAGGTGCAGATCACAAAAGAAATTATAAAGAATTTTTGTTTGAATTATTTTATCTTTTATTCCAGTCATCACGCAACCCTTGTCCTTTTTTTTGTCCACATATATGAGATTTTGCTTATTCCATTTGGATTTTTGTATCTTTACACGCAACGCTGATAGTTGATTCTATTTCGATTTTGATATCTTAAGCGGGCGACGCAACGCGAATAGAACGGATGGAATTAGCGAAGCTTATTAAAGCGGTCCAAGTGATGGACGATGTAATAGATTGTAAACCTTGCATTTATTCGGTTCATGTGGAAATGAGTTCAAACTTAAAAGGAAGTCGCTATAACAAGTGAATAATCATTGGTGGATCTGTTGAGTCGGTATTGCTAGAAAATTCTAGCTTAGATCATGCCAGAGATGATAAGTTTTTGATATGTCATCCATCATATTGTGACAAATATGTGTGAAGTCTATACTAAGCAATTATGATGAAATTGCAAAAGATTTGAGTCAATACCTTTCTTCATTACCTCATAATCTTTCTTGATTGATATGATAATTCAAGTTCAATCTAAAAATTAGGGGAACATAGGTCTTACATTTTTGGACAAAAATCAATCAGTCCCTTCGAGTTTCAAATTTTTTTATTATACTGTATATGTTTAAAAAACAATCAATCATATAGAAAGCGATGTGAATTGATCTAAATATCCATTCAAAACGAAAGTTTAAAATTTAAAAATAAAAAATAAAAAATATCTTAATAAAATATAATTTCAATATTTTTATTTATATATCATTTTTATGACTTTTTAAGATAATTTTAGTAATTTTTTCATATATAACATAAATTTCTTCTAGATATCACAATAGAGAAGATTACACTACTTCGTTCCCTAATTTGTACCCTCAAATTTGACACATGTGACTCTAATTATCAAATATGTTTACACTTTATATCTCATATTACAATTTGACATTTAAGATCGTATCACATGGTCAATATATATTTTTAATTTAATTTTAATGATGAGATATTCCTATTATGAACAGTATGAATTTATTGGTAAAATGCAATGTATCGAAATACAAAGTATAAAAAATTAACTAATTAAATGCTATAAAGTTTAACCTTCCTTATTTATCAAAAAAAAAATTAACCTTATATTTTGACATTCAATAATGACCGGGCCAATTAAGGTGTTTGATTATTTGTTAGGAAAAATAAGCTCCAAATAATCATTATGCCCAAAACGCTGCTGGCTCGTTAGACACATCGTTGCCGTTTGTCGGCAATGGTTAACATGGTTGATATTGGTAGTTAGTGATTTGGGGTTAGTCATAATCACATTAGTTAAGCTTGACTGGTGGACCGTGGTGGGCACGTGCCTCATCGGCTGACATATGCACAAGCATACTGCAACATGCGAGGCGGACCACCAACAAAGCAGAAAGTCAGAAACTATGTAGTTTTGACTTTATTTTTCAACCAAATACTTGCATCGGATTGGCTAGAGGAACGTTCGGTGTCCTCCTGGCTTCTGGTACACACTACACACGAACATCGCCCACATAATAGACAGTTCCACGTTTCTGGTAAATTCACCTCTGAGGCTCTGACCGAACCGATTTCTTTCGTTCCCTTGAATCCCTTCCCTATCCCTATTTCTCTTGTTCTCCAACTCGTGGCGAACTCTTGAAAGAAAATTAAAACCCTAGTTTACGAATACAGTGGACTAATAAGTCTTCGAATTCGGATTGAACTCGCTGTTGTGGATTGCGATAGGTACTGATTTACAACAACGCGTTCCCAAATAAGCAATTTTGGCTGCTAGGGAGAGAGAGAGACGGAGATGTCAGAGAAATTCTCGGCCACGCTTCGGATCGGAGATCTGAGCGATTTTATAGCACCTTCGCAGGCGTGCATAGTTTCTCTCAAGGGGCTTAAAACCAACCCAATTAAGCCTGATAAAGCTGAGGTATGTTTGCTCCAATTTCTTCGCTCTCTCTTCAAATTTTGCTTATTTTTTAATCTAATCTGATCCTGAATTATGCAATTCCTTTTTTTATTGGGCGGCTGGGGGGTTGTTTTGATCGAACGGCTATTAGGGAGGCACAATATTAGTTGTTAAGATTTTGTTGAGGTGAAATATGGAAATCGAAAGCTTCTATTCGTTGTGTTTGATGATATGTTATCAATATTTGGTGAAGGTTTCGACTTCGAGCAAGCAACTGCAGACAGACCCAGTTAAAATTTCTCTCAAGGACTGCTTAGCATGCAGGTAATTTATCTCTGTCTGTCTGTCTCTTACTTGTTAATTTTATTATAGCAACTGTCAAAGCCCCAAAGAAGCTTTATGCAATAAACAAACCATTAAAGGCGAATTCAGTGGCCTCTAAGAAGTAGAAAGCTTCAGATGAGTGACTTGAATGTGTATTTAGGCCTCATCCAGATGTTTTGCGACGATTTTGTTGTTTGTAGGCTTGTTTTGATACATTTTTATTTGTTTAATTTTAGTATAGTCACTTAGATGGTTATCTTTGTGGGTTTCACTAGAGGGGCCAATTTGGTGAGAGAAAGAGACAACGAAAATTAAATGCTCAAGGGAAAACTTTACGCAGGTTGCAGAGATTGTTGTAGGGTCCCATGCTTGTCTCTCTCTTTTGAATTGGGGCAAAAAATTAGAGAGGATACCAATCTGATTCTGCGGGGTGTTTTGTTTTAGCTTGTGTATCTTAAGTCGGGGGAATGAGGTTTAGGACATTTGGTATTGAACTCAATGGTTGCCATGTTTGTACGTCTTGTAGGAATGAATTATATGGTTCAATATTTGCACGTTATTGCTAGTCATGTGACTAACCATCTTACAAATGCAAACCTAATAATTGGAGAAGTTCATATACGTTCTTTTGTGCTTAATGTTTCACTGTAAGGGGGCTATTTTCCAAATCATCCTTAGAGGAATTGCATAATAGAGACTTGCTCAGCGATTCAGGATAAAATGCTTTGGATGCAAATACTTTGTCCTTGTACATAGCATTACATGGCCTGTGGTAACCTTCAAGTGGAACTCAACATTTTTTATTTATTCGTAGTGGGTGTGTAACATCGGCCGAGACAGTTATGCTGGAGAAGCAAAGTTTGGATGAGTTTCTTTCTAACATCAATAAAGGGAAGGCTGTGATTGTGTCGCTCTCTCCCCAGTCAAGAGCATCCCTCGCAGTTCATTTTGGCATTTCTCCATTACAGGTAAATCTATAACTCTCCCAACTATACCTATTGTGTTTTTCGTGCTTTCCTTGTACTCTTTCAATGGTTGATGTAAGGTTAATTCACAAAGTAGGATTTCCTCTTCTCTTTGTTGTGTTGAAGTCCAGTCTTAAGTAGTCCTTTCTAACAGTCAAAGTTTTGTCCCATTTTTTAGGTTTTCATGAAACTCTCAACTTTTTTTAAGTCCTTGGGAGTAAAGGCAGTCTTTGATACAAGTTGCAGTAGAGATTTGGCACTTATTGAATCTTGTAACGAATACATCATGAGGTACAAACAAAGCCAAGGAATGGATGATGAACAATCTAAATCATCCCTACCCATGATTTCATCGGCATGTCCAGGTACTACATCAGACAACACAGATTTTTTTTTTGTTTGGGTGGGAGAGGGAGGGTGGATTTCATTTTGAAATACCATCTATCAGCTGCATCAACGACGTGTTAAATAGCTTAATAGATATGTGGTTTTGTAGAGAGCTAAGTCAGGATGGAGTCTAGGACGAACAGTATTCATTTCTTTAAAGACGGTTTGTTAGAACTGAAGTAGTTTTGTTATTATGCATTACATGAAGGGTTGATGGCTTCTTGATTGCAGGTTGGATATGCTATGCTGAAAAACAACTTGGATCCTATATTCTGCCTTATATTTCTTCAGTGAAGAGCCCTCAGCAGACAATTGGATCTATAGTGAAGCATCGGTTGTGCCAAGAATTGGGTTTTAGGTAATATATCCAGTATAATAGGTCGTTTCCCATATTCAGATAATTTGTGTCATTCTCATATCTCCTTTTGGAGTTTTATGTATATAAGATTTTCTTTTTAAGATTCTAGTATAAGCCTTTTATTTTTCTTTACTGTTTTGAGGCTATCATATTGCTGAGTAAGTCAGGCTGGAGATGAAAATTTAAATGGGATTATAAAGCATCAATTTTATGTTCTTAGCGTTGTTTTGACTGTCTGATGGAATAACTGCGAGCTGGGACAGATTTAGATACCACAATATTAATTGACCATACCGACCCCTTCCCCAAAGATGATATTAATTCTCTAAACACGTAGATCCCTTCTTCCTGGTCCACCTCAAATAATCTTTAAAGAAACAAAATTGCAAAATATTGTCCTATCCCTCGTTGCTCCTCTGTATCAAGAAGATGATTACTGTCATTTGTTGAGTCCTGGAAATATGGGTTAAGGAGTTAGTTTTTCTGGTTCTATCTTGATGTGGTTGGATAGTCAGTTCTTGATTGTGATTTCATTGCTTAATATTTTACTCATCAGGCCAGACGAGGTTTACCATGTTACTGTAATGCCTTGTTATGATAAAAAGCTTGAGGCTGCCAGGGAGGACTTTGTACTTGAAGTGGAATCTCAAGGTGAAATGTATGAAAATGGTGTTAGGATTATCGAGGTAGACTCTGTGTTAACCTCGGGGGAAGTTTTAGAGTTGATACAGGTGAGATTCTATGTGCAAACTCACTGTTATATTGTATTATTCTTCTAAACAACAGCTACGTATTCATATTAATTTCTTGGCGTCATGTTGCAGTTAAAAGCAGTGGATTTTAGAGCCTTGGAAGAGTCCCCGCTTGATAAGATGTAAGTAACCTTGTCCTCTCGGAGTTTCTTCTGTCTCTAGAGTTGTTTTGCCCATAGTTTCTTGTGATCTCCCTGCAGCCTGACAAATGTTAATGAGGAAGGTCATCTCTATGGGGTCCGTGGAAGCTCTGGAGGTTATGCTGAAACTATTTTTCGATATGCTGCTAAAACACTCTTTGGGAGAGAAATTGACGGTCCTCTTGACTTCAGAACAATTAGAAATTCAGATTTCCAAGAAGTGACTCTGGAAGTAAGTCCATCCTATCTCAATTTAGCTTTGCGTAGCTTCAGGACTATGTAGAGTTCATTGTTGGAAACTAATAAGCTTTTCCACCACTCGTATAATAGTAACTTTCAACAAGATGGGGTTTATAATTTGAAGACCCCACTTGTTAGAGCTTTTCACTGATATGAACTTAATCGCACTTTGAACTCTCAATCCTGGGCACTCATACTTCTCGGAATGTCATTTATGTTGCTCCAAATGTTTGACACGTCCAATTGGTGAAACCGTTTCTACTCGGGCATCTTTTTGTGCCTACTGGAATAGATTCAAAATTCTTGGATGGAATGCATGATAAATCTTCATTTTGCTGCTTATTGTTGGAGACAAGATCTTTCTTGATCATCAAAAAACAAATTGTTAGATACAAGATCTAATGCCATTTTTTTAAATGTAGGTCGAGGGGAAAACTGTTCTGAAATTTGCGTTGTGTTATGGCTTCCGAAACCTGCAAAATGTGGTCAGAAGAATTAAAAGTGGAAAATGTGATTACCATTTCCTGGAGATCATGGCATGTCCTGCAGGTGTTATTCTTTTCTCCAATCCCTTTTATTTTCAATATCCATCTGATTTTATGATTAGTACAGGTTTTATGACGTATATGTTAATTTCCTTCATTTTGACGTAAAATTTGTAACTTTAATAGGTTGCTTGAATGGTGGAGGTCAAATCAAGCCAAAGCCTGGGCAAACTCCAAAGGAGTTGATTCAGTTATTAGAAACTATTTATATGGAAAATGTAAGTGACTATTTGGTGTTGTGGAAGTAATGACTTTCTCTCGCTGTTATACACTAGTTCTCGTTGATAGTCACGTGTTTGTGCATTATATTAGATTTCAAATCCAACCCTTTAGGGAGTCATGGACTTTACTTATCATCTGTGTTCTAATACCATACAGGTTCTAGTAGCTGATCCGTTCAAGAACCCCCTCGTGAAAAGCTTATATGAGGAATGGCTTGAGCAACCTGGTTCGGAGAAAGCCAAGAGACTCATGCACACAGAATACCATCCCTTGGTAAAAAGCATTACTTCTCAATTGCACAATTGGTGAGAAGTTTTGCTCTCCTATTTCCGACTCTGAATAACGTCGGAACATTGCAAATTTGTCTCTCCGCGCCCAGCACCTCAGATTGCGTGCCCATCTTTTGTTCTGGGCAGTGCATCTACCAAAGGAGTCCAGTTTTGATAGAGTAAACAGATTTCTTTTTGAATTTTTTCATGTATATATTTTGTATTGGTTGCTAGGAAAAAAAAAAATTAATGTGCCTATGTCATACGAAATATTTTATTTTATGGTGGTGTATGGTCCTTTACCGTTTTCACTCTTAGGTTAAGAGTTCCAGATTAAATTCTCTCCATTCATGTATGTTCTTGATCTTCATCCATTCATGGTGCAACAACATGATCCTTGTGTTACTTTTTTATAGATAGCATTTGGGTTTGTAAAATTTTAACAAAATTTTACTTTATCAAACACTTCAAAATTTTACTTTTACTTTTATCACTCATTCATTAATTTCAATACACCTTGTTTTTAACACCAAAAATTTTAACAAAATTTTTCTAAAATTTTATACCCAAACGCTATGTAAGATTTCGGATGTGGCTCTTGATCGAACATTGCGTAATCTTATCTTTTGTACTTTTGTTTCCTCCCCCCCGGTTGGTCTCAAAGGGGGTCTGGCCCTTTGTTGGCGTCCTAATCTGGTTTTGTTGGTGTTGTTTATCTCTTACAATGTTTATCCTAATCTGGATTTTTCTGCAATCCTTGGTTGATTTCTACCCTGGCCCGAGTGTTTTGTAGTTGATTTTAATGAGCTTTTTATCTCCCTCTGTGAAGAGAGGTGGTAGTTATGCTCATATTTCCAATACTCGTGGTTTTAGTCATTTTGTTGCCTCCAATGGGTTTATCAATTTGGGCTTTTCGGGGCCCCAATTCACGTGGAGCAATGGTAGGGGTGGTCCGGCTCACATCAAAGGAGAGGGAGATGTTTCCCCTTCGAATCATCTCCCTCTCCTTCTTGCCTCATGGGGCCTCCCGTCCTCCTCCCAAACTTTTCAAGTTTTGAGGAATTTTGGTTACAGGATCATTCTTGCTTGCTGGTTGTTGAAGATGCTTGGCGTCGTCCCTTCATTGGAAATTCGGCTTTTGTGTTGTTTCAGAAGCTCAAGGTCACAAAATGGGGCGATTGTTCCCCAATTTTTCCGCTCCCTAATTTTTCTAAACAATTATAAAATAATCTCTCTCCTCATTAAATTATAAAATAATATTATACTATTCAGTTAAATCTTCCATCTCCTTACTTTTTCATAAAATACTATAATTTTTTCACAAACCCCAATACCTAAAATTTCCAAAACCCCAATATTTTCACAAACAAACACCCCATTTGTATGCCCTCAAGCAGTGGAATCAGCGTTGTTTTGGTCATATTCAATCTTCTATCTCCAGGGTGTCCTCCTCCTTAGCCTCTTTCCAGTTGGAGTCCCCCTCGGATGAAGTTTTACAGCAGCATAGATGTCTTTAGTTTTTAGTTGGATGAGCTCCGTAAGAGGGAAGAACTTATGTAGAGGCACAAGTCTCGTGTTAATTGGTTGGTGTCCAGTGATCTTAACACGAAATATTTTCACGTTTCTACGGTTATTCGTCATAGCCGTAATGTCGTTGTTCGCCTCAAATTTGACGGTAATGATTAGGTCTCTGAGAGATCGTCTATTGGTCAGACTTTTCTCCAGTTTTTTCTGGAGCTGTATTCTTCTGCTTACCCCTCCTTTCCCGTGGACCTGGAGGATCTCATTCATCTGTTTGTCTCTGTTGAGGAGAATGTGCTTCTTTGTGTCGTCCCTTCCCCTGAAGAGATCCTTGCTGTGCTGAAGTCTATGAATCCGTCCAAAGTCCCGAGCCCTGACGGTATGACAACTAAGTTCTTTAATGCATGCTGGCATATAGTTGGTTCTGATGTGGTTTTCCTCTATTCAAGATTTTTTTTGCACTGGTGTTTTACTTCCTGAATTTAATCAGACAAATATTGCTCTTATCCCTAAAGGTGACAATCCTACCTCTGCTGTTCATTTTCGCCCCCATCAATTTGTGCAATCTGATTTATAAGCTAATTGCGAAGATTTTGGCTGATCGGTTGAAACCCTTACTCTCTAAACTAGTGTCTCCGTTTCAATTGGCTTTTCTTCCTGGTTGTCAAATCCAAGATAACACCATTGTTGCGGCTGAGCTTTTTCACAGCATGGCTCATAAGCGAGGTAGGCAGGGGTGGTTTGCACTTAAGGGCGATATGCAAAAACCTTACGATCGAGTTGAGTGAAGTTTTCTCCTTACGATTTTGAGGCTGTTTGGATTTTTGGCTCATTGGGTGGAGTTGATTTCTCAATGTATTTCCTTAGTGGAATTCTCCATTCTTTTGAATGGATCGCCTTTTGGCTTATGGCTGGGGATCCCCTTTTGCCGTTTCTGTTTATCCTCATGTCGGAGGTTCTTTCTCGGTTGCTCCTTTGGGAAGAGATTGCGGGTTCCATTAGGGGTTTTCGGATTAATTCTCCTGCCCCCCCCCCCCCCCAATCACCCACCTTCTATACGCGGATGACCTATTGATTTTTGGGAAGGCTACTCAGGGTAAAGCTCTTTAGATGCATGCTGTTTTGGATAAATATTTAGCTTGGTCTAGCCAGTGTTTGAGCTTTGAGAAGTCTTCGGTTCATTTTAATAAAAATGCTCCCCCTCAACTAGCGTCCTCTATAGCTGGTTTCTTCAACCTGCGCGACTTCCTGCCAAAGTCAAGCATTTGGAGTTGCCCCTCATCATTCCTCGTTCTATGTTAGCTGTTCTAGGTGACCTGAAAGAGTCTTTGTTGCGCAAAATCACTGGTTGGAAAGCTAAAGTCCTCTCTCAGGCTGGGCGTTTGACTCTCCTTACTGCTGCTGGTGCTGCCATCCCGTCTTATGCTATGATTTCTTTAGCCTTCTCAGCTAGTTGGTGTAATTTGGTGGATAAGGGAGTTTATCCCTTATGTCTTAGGAGTCCATTTGTCGTCTGAAACCTGAAGGTGGGATTGGTATTCGCCCTCTCTGGCGTACTAATCTGGCGCTGATAGCAAAGCTTTCTTGGAAAAAATTTCAGGCTGTAGTGCTATTTGGATTGACATCTGTAAGGCTAAATATCTCGGTGGTTCCTCCCTTGCTGATCATGCTCTTAGAGTTAGAGCTTTCACGTTTCTGAAGACAAATTGTGGCTCATCTGTCTCTTTTGGCTCGTGGTGCTTGTAGGCAGATTCATGGTGGTTCTTCAACCCATATATGGTCGGACCCGTGGGTTCCGGTGCTGTTGAATTTCCGTCCTCTTCCTCGAGATCCTTTGTCTATTCGTGTTTTGGATCAATGTGTTTCTTCTTTGATCAATCCGGTTTCTCGCTCTTATAATCAAGTTGTTGTGTGGAATCTCTTTTATTCCCCTTCTGCCAGTGTTATTATGGAAATGTCCCTTCCTTTTTGTGGCTTCTGATGATCATTGGTTTTGGTCCCTGAAGAATAGTGGCTCATTGTTAAGTCAATGTTTCTTGCCTTATCTCCAGGTTTTGAACCTTCGGTTTTTCCTCTGGATGTGGTTGACTGGAAGCATCTTTGGACGCTCAAGATTCATGCCAATTTCAAGCTTATTCTCTAGAAGGTGGCCTGGAATATGCTTCCCACCAAGGCCCGATTAGCTTCTCTGCAAGAGGTTGATTGTTTACGTTCCCTTTGTGGCTCCTCTTTAGTCTCTTTACCATTTGTTGTTTATCTGTCCTTTTAGTTTTGTTGCCTGAAGAGAATCCAGATGGGATTTAAATTCTTTAGCTTTTGCCGATCTCTCCATCTCTTTCTGGCTTGGGGTTATTCTTCAGCCTTCTGTTTTGCTTGGTATTCCGGAGGGGTGAAGTCCATGCCTTTCAACTCTTTGCTTCATCTGTTATTGATTTGGTTTGATCCAATCGGGACAAAGTAGTCCATGGTTCCCCCTCTTTGGATCCCCTCCAGTTAGCTAGGCAGATTGCTCGTTCCTCTCTAGAACATAGGGAGGCCTGGTCCTCGTAGGTCCTGACTTTTCCAAAAGCTCGGTGTTCCCCTCCTTCGTCAAGTTGGTTCAAAGTCAATGTTGATGAGGCTTTTTGCTCCTCTGGTTTTTTTTGTGGCCTGTGTGCTGGGATTCTTCGGGGGCTGTGTTGGGTGCTTCGACGGCTAGGGGCTCCTCTTCGGATCCTTTTGTAGGGGAGGCTCGTGGTGTTATTTTCGGTTTGTAGACTGCCTTGATTTGGGTGTGGCTTCGGTTATTGTTGAAGGTGACTCTTTCATTACGGCAGGGGTTTTGTCGGATCCTGTTGCCCCTTATCCGTGGTTTATCTCTGACAATGTTTGTAATAGTCGTTCCCTTTTTTGTTCCTTTTTGGCTTGTAAGGTGGTTTTTACACCGCGTAGTGCGAACTTTCTTGTGCACGACCTCGCTCATTAAGTCGCTTCCTCCTTATGGAGGGATGTTTGTCCCAGTCTCTTGAGCTTTTGCATAACTACCCTTGGGTTTATGCTGGTTTTGATCCCCTTAATTTTGGGGTCTTGCTTGTATCTTCTTTCCCTTGCTATAATAACCTTCTAGTTCTTGTTATGATTAAAAAAAACAAGTATAATAGCGCTTCTCAATCTGACAAGCTCACCTTTGGCTTTGGAGGGTACTTCGCTATTTTTAATGGTTTTAGTAACGAATTTGCTTCGCTACACTTGTAAAAAAAAAAAAAAAAAGGAGGAAAAGAAAAGACAATTGACTAACATGTTTTTCGGCATTTTTTTCTTCTCCCGCTTTTTCCTCTCTAGACTTCCGACCGTACAAAGTCTAGAACAAGCATTTCGTAACGGAACGGGCTGTGTTTGCAAACCTAATTATCCCCAACATTTTATCTCTCTCCTAATAAAATACTCCAATATAATCTCTCTCTCTCCCATAAAAAAATATAAAAAATTACAAAAATTATAAAAAATTACCTCTCTCTTCACCTTTTCACTAAACCCAATACCAACACATATTTCCATACCCAACATTTTACAACACAAACACAACCGGTACGAAATGCTTGTTCTAGACTTTGTACGGTCGGAAGTCTAGAGAGGAAAAAGCGGGAGAAGAAAAAAATGCCGAAAAACATGTTCTGCTGCTGCTGCTCCGACACGTAGTTAGAAGAAACCAGCGGAATACAACGAATAGGTTTCGTCAAAAAACACACTTTGCAGGTTTCTCCCTCTTCCTTAATCCTTATCACCAAAAATGGTAAGAACCCTGTGAAATTCATGTACCCTTTCGTCTTCTGGTTCTCCTTTCTCTGTGTCGTTTGAATCTGTAATTGAATGTGCTTTTGTTCACCATTAATTAGGTAATTTGCGTTCTGGTTTCGGTTTTCTCGAAACATTGATTTTATTTTCCATTGATTCTGCTAATTCTGATTGCTTTTTCTAGTATTATTGCTCAGTAATTGTCCTATCGCTTTTATTTGACGAAATGCTCTCCGGTTATCCTTCTGAATGGAGAGTATGCTCTCATATTTTTGCCCTTTCAGAAATGTTTTTTGTTTCTCATTTTAAGATCCAAAGCTCTAATATTATGATTTACAATTCTTTCTTTTTAAATACTTTCTTTGTGGGTATGGAGGTTGGACTAGAGATCAGTCTTTTACATTTTTTGGCACCTGCACTTCTTAAGTAGAACTTCCCATCAAAAGCTCCCTAGTGCAAGCAATAGTGTTTTCGTTCCTTTTCAAATGTGAATCCTCATAATTGAATAGATACGTGCATCGTAGTGTTACCTCTTATGTATGTTGTATCTGGTGCTCCAGCTTCTCCTTAATTCAACTTCAGAAGTTTGGTCACAGTTGGTAGTTTCAATGTTTTTTGTGCATGTGAATCTTTTTTCGAGTGCCACATACTAGTTTCTTAGGTCGTGCGCTCTTTGTTTATTGATATTTTGTGTCTGGTATATCAGCGAAGTTTATAAATATCTAGTTTATAACTTTGAGAAACATGTATATTATTTTTTAATGGATTTGACAGACCACTTCAAAGCGCCTTGCAGACAAGAAGGTGGCAAAATTTCAGAAGAACATCACAAAGAGGGGATCAGTGCCCGAATCCTCGCCTAAAATGGGATATGACTACCCGGTTGGGCCCATCGCTCTTGGTTTCTTTGTCTTCGTTGTCGTTGGATCATGTATGACCTCTAACTTGTTGACTGGCTCTTTATTCTTATCACATATTCCATTTACGGCATCATGACAGATTTTCCTCTTTAATGTCATGACAAAAGTTGCAGGAATTGCTTCTAAAATCAACATTTTTGTCACATGAGCATTTGAGCTTTATCATCTGTTATGTTGTGATTTTGACAGGATGTGGGCTATAGAACTGACTAATGTAGGTCTAGGAGAATGTAAGAATATGTCATGAATATCCATGGTGATATTACCTGCATTATTTGGTATGTATGATTGGGGGGGGGGGGGGGGGGGGGCGAGAATTCGTTCACCATGTCTGGCTACTGCTGAAAAACACAACATTATTCATTGTCCTCATTCTACATTCGGGGATGCATTGAAGCTACCAGCATGTCTCTAGTTGTTGGACCCATGCTGTAGGATAACTTAGAGGGCTAGGAGGGGAGCATTTAATGTGGGACCTAGAGACACTTAAACTGGTTGATAGCATCGTTGCCTGACATATACAGACGCCTGAAGTTGTTGGAGGGGATTTAAGTTGAAACCTTTTTATTTTTCAGACATGCAATTGATTACTTGACTTTTCCCCTTTTGTTTTGTTGGCAGTCCTTTTCCAGATAATTAGGACAGCTACAAGCGGTGGGATGGCCTGAGGAACTGCAAAAGGAAGTTGTGTGACATGGATGTGTTGGATGAAGATCAAGGATGTACTTAAAACATCTTTGATTCCTTTTTGAATAATAAAACAGTAGTGTTCTTCCTTCCATTTTGTGCAGTTTCCAGTCTGTTTCTCTAAGCTCTTCCTCTGGATGCAAGTTAGGGTGTGTTTGTGTTGTAAAATTTTAGTGTTGTTAAAATTTTAGGTGTTGGGTTTAGTGAAAAAGTGAAGAGAGAGGTAATTTTTTATATTTTTTGTAGTGATTTGATGGGGGGGAGAGATTATATTGTAATTTTTTATTGTGTTAAAATTTTAGTGTGTAAAATTTTAGGACGCAAACGCAGCCTTAGTCGTTTTTCAGTTTGTTTTCTCAACATACAACTCCTTTGTAGGAGTACTTGTTTACTTGGGGAGGTAGAGAGAACGTAGGGTTTGGATGCAAAAGTGAAAAAAAAATCTTCAAATGAGCTTTGCTTATAAGTCAGAATTTAGGTGTGAAAAACTTGCTTCATGGCCAATCTTTCACTGAATGGAGAAACTTATTTCGCATTCTATTGATGTCCTTTAAAATCTCCATTTACAGGGAATAGTTCACTTGAAACTTCTACGTTCAAGGGCATACATTATCTTCTGCTACTTGATTGGAGAGCAATGTACTGCTCGTATGACTTACAATGATAGAAGTGAGCAGAGATCAATGCTTGACAGACGTGGAAGGACTAACATTTTCTAGAATAGTTTATGGTGCGTTTGATTCCCATATATGCATTTGGTTTCCTCCGATCTACGAGTTGGTCGGGCCATGGTGCTCCCTTTATTGACATTTTGGCAGCATTCAGAACTTTGGGACATCTTCCTCATTTGAGAGCTAAACCCAACCTCCATGTGTTTGGAAATGATATCATCATCTTGAGAACCGTAACCTATTGCACCATATTCCTGCAAAATATCAAGTCCTCGATTTAAACATGTTTACAGCACAATGACGGTATGAAGGGATGAATAAAAGATTGCCCGCTTACCTTGAATTTTGTCTTGGCATAATATGGGGTTAAGCAGGGGTTCAAATCCCTGAGAAACATGTCATCTGGGCTACCATTACCAGGAGTTGTTGGATCACCAGAGCTGAACTCCTGCACAACTTTGTGATCAGATAACAATTGGAATTATTTCTAGAATGAAATAGAAAGTTAAGATGCCCATTTCGCTTTGATTTAACTTTAGAACTAATCCCGAACAACAAACCAGCTGTAGCCCAATATTTATACCAACTATAGCTACCAGTGATGGTTTGAAACTTCAATTAAGGCATGCATACCAAAGAATTAGAAGCCTGTTCGTGATCATATATTGGCGTCCTTGGCGAACTGCTGTGACGCTGGAAGCATGCCTTCTCAGAATGTTTGTCTGCTTTCACCTGCACGGACACGCAGTGAATCTCAGTTAACATCGGAAATTTACCGTAATTTGAAGCAAATGTTATGGCAACACCAGAAAGCACATGGACTTGTATCCAGCCGATAAATTAGCCCATCATGTTAGAGGGGAATTTCCTAATTACTGATCAATCAATTAAAGTACACTGACCATCTAACTCTTTGAGTTTTGTTATATGTCGATACGGACAAGGGAACTAAGTTCAAATTATGTTCCATTCCCTCCTATACACCGCGCCAATAAGTTTAGAGGTTTCCACTGCAATGCAGACTACATTGTAATTTCGCTCACCCAACTCTCTTAGAAGTTTATGATAAAGACCACAAAATTTTGTTGTAAAGACAAGAAGACGAGAAATAAATCATTGGAACTTCAGTGCGAACCTTTAGACTAAACTTTCAGCAACTACTAGGCCAGATTCCATACCGGAATGACTAAAGTCGCTTGATCTCTTGGCTAAGAAGGTACAACATTGTTGACATCTTAATAGGCAGTGTCGGCGATCGGCTGCTTTTCAGTACGAATAAAAAACTGTTCATCACAGTAAGTGTTGCTACCCAAGTTTGACAATAATCTTAGAATTTCAAGACGCAATGAGTTGTTCCAATGCCGTCATGAAATCCCAGTATATCACTTGTGCACAAAACTCGATTTCCACAGATTACTCTTTAGTTTTGTGAAGGATCGGTCGTGCATGGCTTCAAACTAATTTCAAAGACCAACCCCATTGGTTTGAACGTTGAATGGGTAGAAGATACATGCATGCTAATTGTCATACCTCAGCAAGATCCTCTGCAAGGCACTGAAGTTGGCCTGTGAGTGAAGTCACTTGCCTTTGGAGAGTAGGGATGAGTTGTTTCGCTTGTTTCAACTCTGAGCCTTGCTTCTCCATAAGCCCTTGAAGCTGAGAACTCATAACATCCGGAAATAGTATCGCACTTTTCAATGCCTTAATTTCCTCCCTTTGCTTCAAGCACAAATCCTTCAACTTCTCAACCTGCAAATCCCCCATAAATAGTCATACAAAAATCACCCTCCCTTCCAACGTTGTAAAAAATGCACATTTCTCAGTTTTGTAGGTAACATCTTAAATACGATAAAGGCCGAGGAAACTATAAATTACCCCATACGAGGAAATTGTTTCATTGATCAGGCAATTGTGGCAATTAACACTCCATTAATAATTTGTTTCTTTCAGAAAAACTACTATTTATAAGCAGAATAACAAATGCATAACATTACAGATTCAACTCGTACCAATTGAATCAAAATAAAAAATTTCAAGGAGAAATATACCATGTTAAAATTTCAAAATCTTTTATACCTCTATATTCTATTATTTATCAAAAACACACTTTTAGCTTTCTTCCTTTTTTTTCATATAAGGTGCGATCAACCTGAATTAGAAAGAACGTCAATACCCACAATCAAAATTGATGAGAAAGGAGAAAGACCCACTGACCTCTCTATTCTTCTCCTCGAGCATGAGTTTGAGCTCAGTTATCTCCAACCCCTGCTCCTTGTTCATACCCAGAAGCTCTCTCTCGCTTCTCAGAACCATAGCTAATGTCCTCGTGTTTCCCTTCACTTCCGTCAACGCTTTCACCTCCTTCTTCTTCTTCTCCTCACACACTGTTGATCCCTTCCCATTGCCACTCCCGAACAGCTTCTTATGCAGCCCAGTGAAGCTCGTACCCTTCCTGGCCGTCTTCTTCAGGTCCTCGGCAATCGCATCCGACGGAATCACAAGCGCCGTCCGATTCACCGCCTTCGATTTCGCCGAAGTCGAAGACGACTTCTTTTCCATGAACTTCTTCACCATTGTGGCTAGGTTAGGGTTCGATGGCTTGGACTTGGTCTGAGCTAGATCAGAAGGCTTGGACTTGACTAGTGCACGGGAGGAAGATGTGTGCGCAGGCCCAGGGGATTTGAGATTGTTGAGCTCCATGGAGGAGGACGGGTCGGAGTAGTGTGAGGAGGATACGGAAGAGCGTGAGTCGTACGTACTGTAGCGCGAATGGGGCCTAAGGGAGGCCATCTTGGGTGGGAGAGGGTTCAGGCTTCACAGGGAAGGGAGGGGGGAGAGAGAGAGAGAGAGAGAGAGAGGGAAGAGAGCTCTGAGGGCGCGGTTTAAGAGTTTACGAGGAGGTAGAAGTTATTTGAAAAGATTGAGGACGCGTGGCAAGCTCTGAGATGCGTCTTATGGCGCTCGTCCGAATTCAAATTTTCGCGTGATGCCCGCGGGCCGCGGCTTGTGATGACGTGTGCCTTGCTAAGTTTATGTTTTTGTTAAGAAATTTTTGGTACTGGGTTTTGTGTTGGTATTGGATTTAGGTTGTGTTTGTATTGTAAAATTTTAGTGTTGTTAAAATTTTAGGTATTGGGTTTAGTGAAAAAGTGAAGAGAGAGATAATTTTTTATATTTTTTGTAGTAAATAGTAATGATTTAATGGGGAGAGAGAGATTATATTGTAATATTTAATTGTGTTAAAATTTTAGAGGGGGTAAAATTTTGGTACACAAACGCACCCTTAGTGAAAAAGTAAAAAGAGAAGTAATTTTTTTATATTTTTTGTAATTTTTTATATTTTTTTATGGAAGAGAAAGAGATTATATTATAATATTTTATTGTAAGTTGGTGAAAAATATTATGATATTTTTGGTGCAAACGCACCCTAACTAATCAATTGCCCCTGGATGTTTTTTGAATTCTGATATCCTTCGTTTTCTAAATATATGAAATACGATGTCGTTCATCGAGTTCGTCTGTCCTACACGTGTATCCGGTAGTAAGGTTGTGTTTGTGTTGTAAAATGTTGGGTATGAGAATATGTGTTGTATTGGGTTTAGTGAAAAGGTGAAGAAAGGGATAATTTTTTATAGTTTTTGTAATTTTTTATATTTTTTATGGGAGAGAGAGAGAGATTATATTGGAGTATTTTATTAGGAGAGAGATAAAATGTTGGAAATGTTGAGTTTTGCAAACACAGCCTAAGTATGTCTTTGTTGAGCATGCACTTTTAAAGAGCATCCACCTACAGGTTTTTTTTTGGGTAACATTTGAAATTTGGATTACTAGACTTAGACGGATTTGATCTAATATTCGCACGTGTTAGAAAGAACATCCACCTACGGGTTTTTTTTTGGGTAACCTTTGAAATTTGGATTACTCAACTTAAACGGATCTGATCTAATATTCGCACGAGTTAGATTTAATATTATGGTAAACTTCAAAAAGACTAATTGGCTCACTGACCGATACCTATTTAAGTCACGAGTTTTTTACACATTATAATTTCAACTTTCGAGTGTGCACCTCACTTCTTATAGGTTTCATATGAACCGAAGTTATTGATTTAGTAAAAGAATCTATACTTTTTCGAGTCGGATTGGTCTATGCAATATTCCATTGTCTGTCGTCTTTGAACTTTAGGTTGATTTTTTCTTCCCATGTATATCCCTTTTGTTTCAGTTCCTTGTTTAATTTTAGTCTAAAAGGAATGCACAAGACACAAGTGATTCCTTATCAACAAAACAACTGCTTTTGATCCATTCCACATATATATATATATATAATCAAGACCTTGTTTTCAATAAAATAATTGGATATAACCCATGTGGATACAACACCTTCGATTCATTATGCTTTAAGGTTTATGATATCAAAGTACTTTGCTTAGAAAAATCAAAAATGATACAGAAGTACTTTAGTTATTTCTGTCCATAGTCAACCCTAGGCCCTAGACTTGATCATAAAAAAAGGATCACATGATTAAGGTGATATAATAAACAAGTAATTATTGTAGCTAAGCTAAGATACGTGATGATAAATAAAGATAATGTGATCAAGGATATACTTAACAATGAATATTTACAGTTAAGCTACGAAAATTATCAATTCTACTTGTGGAGATGCCTGATCCGATTTGGTATTAGGAAACAAAATCAAACCAAATCGTCCATGAATCTGTCGATGACAGAGTAAAAAAAAACACTAGTATGCCTGACATGGCCACTTCTACCACCCTTGATTATATGTATATTTTTTAGAAAAGAAGACGATACCTCTTAGTTTTATTCAAAATCCTCACTTATGATAGAGAAAAAACTGTAATTATACCAAAACCATTATAAAGACCATAACAAAGACTAAAAAATAAATCAACACCCGAAAAACAAATGGACAACACAAAAAATTCAAAACGACAAGAGAAAGAGCAAAAAAAAAAACACAGAACAACCACAGATGAAAGGCTCCTATACTTAGAGCGTGTGCAGCAAACAGAGTATGTTTATTCAAGAAAATACTTGCTGGAATAGACTGAGTTCTAGTGCACCGATTAAGAATTCTTGGGCCTTCTATATTTATTATCTACTCCCATACCTCCGTTCTGTTCAGATCGTGCATTACATGTGAAAGTCAGCCTGAGTTGTCTAGTGGAGGATAAGAAGTGGCAATCAAATACAGGTTGTTTTTCCTTGCCGCAACAGCACCAAAGGTTTCACTCATGTCCAGATCCTCTGGTTTCATCCCACTGGGAAGTTCCCAGTCGAATTGATAGAGTAGTTGAGCAAGAGGAAGTTCAATATTGGCTAGACCAAATGACATTCCAGGGCATATCTTCCTTCCTGCTCCAAAAGGGGTATATTCAAAGTAGCTCCCTTTGAAATTAATTGAACTCCCAGAAAACCTCTCTGGTAAAAAACTCTCAGCGTCTTGCCAATATGCAGGATCTCTCAGAATTGCCCATGCATCGATGAAGACTTTGGTTTTGATGGGTATTACATACCCATCAATTTCGCTTATCTCTCTGCATTCTCTTGGGAGTAACATAGGAGCAGGAGGATGTAACCTTAGAGTTTCTTGGATCACTAGCTTCAAGTAACTTAGATCCTGAATATCTTGCTCATGGACTTTTTTCTTCCCTTTCAAGGCTTGTCTAATCTCATCTCGAGCCTTCTTCAGGACTCTTGGGTTTCTCATCATTTCTGACATGGCCCACTGTACTGTGGTTGATGAAGTATCGCTTCCACCCGCAAATATGTCCTGGAAAAACGCTGGAAATATCGGTAGATCGATTGTTCTTTAGAGAAGAAACATTCAATAAGCACAAAGTAAATGTCTGAGTATTGGTGATTAATTCTTTTAAACGTAGTAGGATCATAGAAGAAATACTAAAATACTAACCCAAATGACAGTCTTGATGTTATTGGTTGTGATGGTGAACTCAAGGCTGCAGCTTTGTTGAAGGCCTAACAGAACGTCAACCAGATCTTCCTGCCCTGGTTCAACCTTGCTATTTGCTGCTCTGATATGACTATCCCTATGCTCATGGATGATGTTTTCTAGGATCATGTCAACCTTCCTATGCATCTTCTCTACTCTAGCTTTCATCCCACTATTCAGAGGAAGAATTTTTTGTGAAGGAAACAAATCAGCCAAGTCAAAGCCTCCTGTCAGGGATATTGCTTCCCTGGCTAATGATATGAATGCATCATGATCTTTACATTTGCTGCCAAAGGCTGCCTTAGATACAATGGTACTCGTCAAAGAATCAATTTTTTCAGTAAAATTGATTGGAGATCCTGAAGATACGCGGATGGACTCAATCAAATTGTGTACCTCATCCTCTCGAATAGAAGAGAAGGATTGGACCCTCTTGGCACTTAGGAGTTCCACAGTGCAAATTTTTCGCATTTGCCTCCAATAATCGCAATATGGAGAGAAGGCAATGTCTGAGCCCCACCGTAGGTCATAACTTTAGCAGCAAAAAAGTCGGGCCTCTGTGCAAAGGCAAGATCATGTGTATGCATGAACTCTCTGGCCATCCTGGCTAGTTCTTGGAGAGCATGGTGTGGTAGTGATCCTATCAAGTTGTGCAAGTTTCCTATAAGTGGCAACTTCCATGGACCTGGGGGCAATTTCTGCACTTTGGATCTTCTCCATCCCTTTATAAGCCAAACCAAAGAGAAGAGGAGAAGGAAATTGGTGAAAGCCAAGGAATAATGGAGTGCCATCACATAAGGTAGGGATCGACAGGGGATTTCTCTCCAAATTTATTTCACTAAAGTTACAAATTTATAGAGCTATTAGCAGCTGGATCCCGTAAGCAACTCGGTAAAATGTTGACTTCGTTGATCCAAAGACCCCCTAATGGGCGTTTGCGTCACCTTGGGAAAAAATACAATACACCCTGGAATACCACAATTATTGCACTAGTGTTTCCTAACATAGAACACATGAGAGAGAAGCTGCGCAGAAAGCTAGTAATAATTTATCTTAACAGTCCAAGTTGATGAACTAAGGCTGCGTTTGCGTGTTAAAATTTTACACCCTCTAAAATTTTAACACAATAAAATATTACAATATAATCTCTCTCCCATCAAATCACTACTTTTCACTACAAAAAATATAAAAAATTATCTCTCTCTTCATTTTTTCACTAAACTCAATACCTAAAATTTTAACAACACTAAATTTTACAAAACAAACACACCCTAAGAAATTTAGCCATTTAGTCATGATTGCTGCAACAACTAAAAGATTGAGTCAACAAAATGATTTCATGCCTCGTGCCTTCCTCTAGGATTGGTTAAATTGCCAATGGCATCTAAGGTTGTGTTTGTGTTGTAATATTTTTGGTATGTGAATATGTGTTGGTATTGGGTTTAGTGAAAAGGTGAAGATAGAGGTAATTTTTTATATTTTTTGTAATTTTTATATTTTTTTATGGGAGAGAGAAAGATTATATTGGAGTATTTTATTAGGAGAGAGATAAAATTTTGGGAAAAATTTTGGTTGCATGAACGTTATTGGCCTTACAAGGTCTCTGTATATTTTGCTGTTCTTACATGACTTCTCCGATAAGAAGGAAAAGTTGGGGAGACGTACTTCTTAAATTTTCTCCTTTTATTTTTCCTAGACAGAAAGAGGTAGAAACAACTTCATACAGAAAATATTTATCAGGCTGGTACCCTACTTTCTCCTCTATGTATTTCCTTTTTTTTTCGGTTAAAACATTCAGAACTAGCATTGATCTACCAGAAAAATACAGCAAAGTTCTACGGGGGATCAAAGGCTCCAAGCTCTCCTCTATGTATTCCCTAAACGTATGAGAGAGAAGCTTTCCAGAGAGCTAGTGATAGTTCCAAACTTATCTGAACTGCCGCAGTTGATGAAGTAAGACATTTACAGATTTGTTCCATGTTTGTAACTGTGAGAACTTTTAATAATAAGCCAATTAAAATGTTTTCATTTCCTTGCCTTTCCCTCATGTCTTCCCCTGCAATTTTTAGTTGGTAGATTGATAGTAACGAAATCATACCTCCAAATATGGCGCTAATTTCCATTTGTCTTTTAACTTGGTCATCGGGGTCCTGTGGGGATACAAAGGCCATGGCGCCAGCAAAACCCGGGGGCTGCTGTTCTCTTGCCAATCTGAATGATTTGTCCGTGATTGGTTAAAGGTACATAAATATGGCATATCCCTAACCAGATTGATACTTTTGTAATGCATGGGATGCCATTTTTCATGCCTTTTTTCTTTTGCATCACATCACAAGGAATTGGTCAGCATGGTATACCGAATAGAACAAAAACAAAAAAGAGGAAAAGCATGGAATTGTTGTACATCTCACCGCACTGTATGAGATCCATTAATAGAGTTTTTGTACAGGGAAATAATTCAAAATACTTCAGAAATTGACAGAAAGGGGGGAAAGTGAGACGTATAAGCTACAATTACTGAGCATCCTAACATGTATATACATTCCTCAAATCATGTAATTGATCCAAATCTTTGGCAACATTTCCTCCAAGAGATCGTACTCTTGACAGATTGATGCTACAGTAATCAAGTCTTCTGCAGTAATCAAGTATTTGAATCTGTTTCAGAATCTGTACATCTAATATCTGCCTCACAATATGTTTCGTAATATTGCACAGTTTGGGCTGTAAGCCTGTAAATGCTCAAGGTCAAACCTGGATAAGGGTTTGGCAAAGATGCCAGCAAGTTGCATTTTGATGGAGACATGTCGAGTATGCAATAAACCAAGAGACACTCTTTCCTGAACATAATGATAATCGAGAGCAATATGCTTACTCCAAGCATGAAAAACTGGATTGACAGTAGGTAGAAACTTTGGTTTTTGAGTCATTGGAGTAGAAATTACATTCATGCATTTCAGCATTTGAGCTCTTTCATACTGTGTTTGTGTTAAAAGCAATCCACTTGGAACAAAATAGCTCAGCATTAAAACCAAATAGCTCGGATTCAGCCCTGAACCTCACTAAAGCAAGAGTGCTGAATGTTTGAAACAATATTTCTTGGGGGTCTGTATCAGAACGTTGAGGTGTGATTTTATCTAGCAGTCAATCAGCTCGACTAGTTGGATGTGTCATGCACTTTAGTATTTTTATTCTTGTCAAAAAATTTGAAGGAATTGTTTTCCTTTTCTCCTGACAGAAAAACAGTGTCTATAGATCACATGCTCACTTGTGGGAACATTGAAATATCTGCCTCTTCATTCCTCTATCCAATCCCTGATGTCTTCCTCAAACCAAGCTGTGTATAGGCAATTCAGATAGAGAAACCAAGCAGATGATTAATCATTGCATAATTAACCAAATAAATGGTGTGTGAAAAACCAAACCAAGATTCATGGACCAGTTGTATTATGACTGCTTGATAATGCTGCAAGATCTTTACTAATGAGGTTAATCCCCAAGCCATTAAATAATGGCAAAACAGATGAACAAGTGCACTAACTAAGAGGTGGATTAAGCGATTGGCTACTTAAAAAGGCTTCTGTTTCCACTTTGGATTGAATATTGATCCCAAAAACAACTTGCTGTTTATACCAATGGCAGCTTTGCTGCTGCGAACTAGAAGTCAAGCCCATGGTCATGTCAATCAAAGACAATCGGATAATGCACTTGGTTCTTCTCTGATAGAACTAGTACATCACCACGCATATCTTTTTTTCAAGATATATGATTGCTAGAGTAGACTTGCATTTTCACTGAATACATACTCTGTGAAGTTGAGAATCTTAAGGCATCTAAACTAATTTCGTGGTACAGTACCTCCTTCAATTAAAATCCTTTATATTATATTTGATGAGTCACCTGAGGCAATTGAAGGACTATAAGGAGTAGGTATCAAATACAGGTCCTTCTTCTTTCCAACGGTTGCACCAAATGCTTCAGTCATATCCAGATTCTCTGGCTTCAATCCCCCCGGAAGTTGCCAATTGAAATGGTATAGTAGTCGAGCAAGAGGAAGCTCAACATTAGCTAGACCCAACAACATTCCTGGACATATCCTCCTTCCTGCCCCAAAAGGGATATACTCGAAGTAAGTCCCTCGAAAATCAAGGGAACTACAGTTGAACCTCTCTGGCATAAAGCTGTCGGCATCATGCCAGTACTCAGGATCTCTTCCAATTGCCCATGCATTAATGATGACTTCGGTTTTGACTGGTATCTCAAATCCATCAATGTTACGAGGTTCCCTGCACTCTCTGGGAATCAAAGGAGCAGGAGGGTGTAACCTGAGGGTTTCTTTGACCACTGACTTGAAGTAACTAAGTGACTGAATATCTGTCTCATGGATTCTGTTCTTTCCTCTGAAAGCTCGTCTTATTTCATCTTGTGCCCTCTCCAACACTCTCGGGTTTCTCATCATCTCTGACATGGCCCACTCAATTACCTTTGATGAAGTATCTGTTCCAGCAGCGAACATGTCCTGCGTAAATGTTGACGGACATTTCATGGCTTGTTCTTTAGGGAACAATCTATAATGACAAACTTACTGTGATCGAGGCCAAGTATCTATAATAGTATATTCCTTTTAGTAGTAAAATTTGATTTCTACAGTAAGTACTAACCCAAATGACAGCTTTGATGTCGTTTGTTGTAATGGGGTACTCAATGATACCACTCTTCTGAAGGCCCAAAAACACATCAACAAGATCTTCCTCCTCTGGTTCACCCGTGCCAGTCTTTGCACTTGTCTGGTTCTCGTCATGCTCATTGATTATCTCTTCTAGGATCTTGTCCGCCTTGCTACAGATCTTCTCTAATCTAGGCTTCATCCTGCTAATCACATGGAGAAATTTGAGTGAAGGGAACAGATCAGACCAATCAAAACCTCCTGTCAAGGATATTGCTTCTTTGGTCAACGATATTAATGCATTTTGGTCTTTGCATTTGTTGCCATATGCGACTCTAGAGATGATGGCACTAAGCAAGGAGGAAATTTTTTCACTGAGATTGATTGGTGATGCTATAGACGATTGAATGGATTCAATAAGGTTCGAAACCTCTTCTTCTCGGACAGAAGAGAAGGACTGGACCCTTCTGGCACTAAGGAGCTCCATCGCACAGATTTTTCTCATTTGCCTCCAGTAATCACCAAATGGAGAAAAAGCAATGTTTTTGCCACCATAGCTCACAATTTTAGGGGCAACAAGTTCTGGCCTCTGTGCAAAGGCTGGATCATGTCTCTTCATGACCTCTGACGCCATCCTGGGGGATGATACAACAACTGCAGAAAGTTCACCCAGTTGTATGTGCATGAGGGGTCCGTGTTTCCTTGCTAGTTCTCGGAGAGCACGGTGCGGTAGGGAGCCGATGAAGTTGTGCAAGTTTCCTATTAGCGGCAACTTCCATGGCCCTGGGGGCAATTTCTGTTTCTTCGATCTCCTGCATCCCTTTAATAGCCAAACCAAAGAGAGGAGAAGCAGCAAACTGGTGACAGCAGATAAATAGCTGAGCCCCATCGCAGAAACGAGAGAACAAGCGACTGTGAAGAGAATTTCTTTCAACCAACCGATTAGCAGTTGAATCTTCTAAGCAAGTCAGTGCAAGTTCTGGATTCTTTTTTATGCAAAGATGGTCTTGAAAGTACCAGAACCTTGAGAGAATACGATCTACTTTGGAATAGATAATAGTTGATGCCACATTGGTATACTCATTGCTTTAAAAAAACAAAACATGAGCGACTTCCCAGCAAGAGTGATATGCTGCCTTTGTTTTCTAAATTGTCCACTTTCGGGTAAGAAGACATTGTCACATGACTTGAGACGAAAGATCAGTCTCCCCTACCAAGTAATACGAATTATTAATTCAAACCCTCAAATATCAGCAATCACATTCTACAAAAAATGTCGAGGGTTATTTACAAAGCTAAGAAAGTGAAAGAGGCACTCAGGCATTCTATCAGAGAATCACATCTTCCAAGAATTGAGATCTAAATATCATATTGTTCACACCGCGGGTTTCTCTTTCCCTCCAACCAATCTAGCTGGGTTTCCAACACTAGTAGAATGAGGAGGCACATCCTTTAGAACCACTGACCCTGCACCTATTTTAGCACCTTCTCCAATCCTTACGTTACCCAAAACCATAGTTCCTGCTCCTATGAAAACCCTGTCATCAATCTTAGGATGCCTGTCCCCAGAAACTTTCCCTGTACCACCTAATGTCACGTTATGCAGAATTGTTACATTATCTCCTATGACTGCTGTCTCTCCTATGACAATTCCAGTGGCATGATCAAGTAATATCCCCCGTCCAATTCTCGCTCCAGGATGGATATCCACAGCAAAAACCTCAGATATCCGACTCTGAATTAGAAGTGCCACGGCAGTCCTCCCTCGTGACCACAACTTATGCGCCACCCTATGAGCTTGGCATGCAAGAAAACCTTTAAAATTCAACAAGCAGTGGGCATAGCCTAGGCAGGCTGGGTCTCGGTCTCTTGCAGCTCTGAGATCATCTCTAATAGCTCTCCTGACCTCATGATCTTCAGCAAAAACGCTTAAGAGAATTTCCTTGAGCGTGTCACTAGCAATATGTGCATTTCCCAACTTCATCGCCAGGTGACTTGCTAAAGCGCTCTCTAATGAAACATGAGACAATATCGAGATGTAAAAGTAATTAGACAAGATAGGTTCTTTTCCCGAATCATGTAAAGCCTCCTCTTGAATCTTTAACCATAGCCCGTCTTCATCCTCATCGTGCAGAAGGATTTGTGTTGTATTCGAGGGTTTATTGCCAGCCCGGCTGCTGGTTTTGTACGAAGCAAGATCAGGTGAGATTCTGGGTCGGCAGAATATGGACCTGCAACAATAATTAAGGATTTGGCATTGGTTGGAGTCCATAGAACATGAAGTAGCAGAAGTTTCACTCATTGAATTAACAGCACAAGCTGCCATTTTCTTGGGGGATCTCTAGATGGCTATGTTGAATGGGTTACAAAGGTGAGAGTAGATGAATCTGAATATATATAGAAGCAGATTCTACAGAAGAAAAGGAGGTATGTGGTACGTTCGGAGCCAAAAGTATGGGCTAAACGTTGGATGAGGAGTTGAATTAACTAGGACCAGATCCAGAAATTTCCTGGTAAGAACATAGAACTCGCTATGTAGTTAAAGTACAAAGATGCTTGGCGAAAAAACAATGAAAAGTTCACAGATATTCATTAATTAATTAGTAGCAGAAAGAAGAATGAGGTATTGGCACACCTCAGAAGTCAGAAGTCAGAGGAGCATGATGATGTTTGACATGACGACTTTCTCCATTATTGCTGTATTCAATTTTATTTCGGTCAAAGTCCAAATATGTAGACCACAAGAAACTAAAAAAAGTGGCATTTAAGATAGGTCCTACCTGGCATGCCCGGTACTTGCCGAATACTCCAAAAGAGTGACAACAATCTTATCACTATTCATTTAAGTGAAATAATAATAATTAATTAATTAATTAAAAACCTTCGGACAATAGCGTGAACTCCAAGGTGATGTTAAAAAATTAATTGGGTATTTTTTTTTTCTTTTGGAAGAACATCTCTAGTAGATACTTGTTTCATATTTCGTGTTGAATTTGGAGGTGCGGAAAAGCCGTCTGGCCTCCTACCAGGGTTATATTCTAGCATAGTTGAGTTGAGTAACGACTATTCAAACTTAGCTCATTAGCGAACCGAATTTGAATCGAACTTTTGTATGGTTGTTCTAACTTGGCTTAATTAAATTTTTTCATATTCGAACGGTTCGCATATGGATAGCTCAACATATATACACGAGTTTATTCGAGTAGAACTCAAACTCAAATCAATCAACAAAATTCAAGCATAAAAAATACAGATATTACAAACAAAACTCAAATCAAGTCTTGACATATGGTGTCATAGTATATAATACACGACATATAAAAAACACTTGATATTTGTGCGAACTTTATAAAATATTTATATTCATATATAACCTATGTTAATTGGCAAATCGACAACATATATTTAATATATAGAGGGCATAAAAAAATCCTCATGGATAATGCTCCTCAATTCATAAATTAATATAATCAAATGTATATTTTACTAATATGTGACTTTTAAATATAAACCAACAAATAAATAAAAAACTTAAAATACATACAAGTGTACCGAGCTTTTAAATGAGTTTAAATGAGCCGAGTTGAGTTTATACGAATTCTATTTGTGAGCTTAAATCGAGTCGTGCCGAGTTTGACTCGTTTAATGCAAGTTAGAAATGATGTTCGAACTTGGCTCCTTTATTAAACGAACCGAGCTCGAGTCGAGCTTATATGAGCCAAGTTCGAATTATTCATGAACAACTCGGTTCATTTACCGTCCTACCTCCGACCAATGAACCATTATTGTAATAAAAACCTTTTATTTAACAAGATGTAGCTCTACAATTTTGTGTCAGCTTTGTGCCTTCGCTTGAATTCCTGAAGGTCCTGCAACAAGTCTTCAAGCAAAATAATGGTGCAATGTTGCTTTCTTCAAGAGAAGTGTCGCTCCATCCATCAACTTTGTTCAAGCATGGAAAGTCGCTAAAGGAATGTCGCAACAAACAATAATTCCTAGAGTGTGTCTGCCTTCTCTCTATAACTCAAAAAACTTCAACTCTAGTCTCCCTTTTTCTCCTTTCTTTCCGGCAGCGGGAGGAGCCTCTCCGGTTCTTTCCATGGTGACTGTTGACTGGCTCTTCTTTTTATCTCCCTCCCTCTCCTTGTTTTTTTGGTTTTTTGTTCGGCATCTTGACAGTTAGATTCTGGTGCACTTGTGGGCCATCTCCACCTCCAGGCGAGCTCAACCGCATCAGTCTGGCATTTGCTCGGCGCGTGGTGGTCCACGTACCCGACGTGCCTAACCTTGTTCTTCATTTTCAAGTTGCTTTTGACAATCTTTGGAGGCCACACGCCTCTTGGGTGGTTCTTGCTGCCTTTTGCGAGCCCGACGCTTTTTAGCCTTTCCGATTGAATTTGGTGGTTCTCTGATTCCGAATTGATTTTTTGGTCTTAGGTTGTGTTCCTGTTTGCATCGGTATTGTTGGCCTTAGTTTTTTCTTTTTATATTGTTCTGACTCTCTGGTGGGCCTCTTCGGTCCCTTATGGATCTTTTTTGGTTCTCTGGTGGGTTTTGTTGTCCCCAAGTTGTCGACACTTTTATTACTAGCTCGTATAGGTCTATGTAATTACGTCTACCGTTATCGGTCACTGATCCTCTCTACCTAGTATGAAGCAATTAATGGTTTTCTTGATCCCTTGTTCGGATCCTGCTATTTTTCTTTTACAGCCTAGTGAAAATTAGGTCATATATAAGTTTTCATTATATGGTTCTAACTTTTGAAATGGACTTATGACATATTCAGAAAAAATAGCATGGATAAGTCATTATGAGTCGTCACACTGACATATTGCAGTGACCAACATAAAAGAGTGTCCCACCACCACATCGAAATTGATTTTATGGAAGTCCCGTGACAACGGAATCCAACGTTCCTTTAAGAAACAGTCGCTTTAATTGTCATAGGAAATCTCTCCCATAGTGTAAGGTCGCTAGGGGTGTAAGTCTGATCTGGCCACCGGCAGAGCTTCGGCTTCGGTTCTGGGAAACTGAGGTCCGTAGCATGGATAAGTCACTATGAGTCGTCACACTGACATATTGCAGTGACCATCATAAAAGAGTGTCCCACCACCACATCGAAATTGATTTTATGGAAGTCCCGTGACAACGGAATCCAACGTTCCTTTAAGAAACAGTCGCTTTAATTGTCATAGGGAATCTCTCCCATAGTGTAAGGTCGCTAGGGGTGTAAGTCTGATCTGGCCACCGGCAGAGCTTCGGCTTCGGTTCTGGGAAACTGAGGTCCGTAGCATGGATAAGTCACTATGAGTCGTCACACTGACATATTGCAGTGACCATCATAAAAGAGTGTCCCACCACCACATCGAAATTGATTTTATGGAAGTCCCGTGACAACGGAATCCAACGTTCCTTTAAGAAACAGTCGCTTTAATTGTCATAGGGAATCTCTCCCATAGTGTAAGGTCGCTAGGGGTGTAAGTCTGATCTGGCCACCGGCAGAGCTTCGGCTCCGGTTTTGGGAAACTGAGGTCCGTAGCTTCCAGGAACTGGAGATAGATTTAGATGTTTGCCGGAGGCAGAATCGGAACCGAACGTTTCTGCCAGTTCAAAGGAAAATCGATTTATGTTAGTTGTTTTTTTTAAATATATATATTAAACTGTGGATCTCCACGGTGAAAAAAACCCTAAGTCCCCCTCCCCTCTCTCCTCCACGACCCTCACAGCCTCACTCCCTTAGTCCCTCAGCTCTCTCTCGCTCTCTGTGTTCGATCACTTCGAAGATATACTATCTTTCTCTTCTCTTACAGTTGAGCTCCGTCTTCTCCGGCGACGCAACGAACATCTCTCTGTCTGCTGACGCAACGAACACACTATGAACATCTCTGTAAGTCTCTAGTCTTTGTCGATCTCTCTCTCTGTCTTCTCTACTACGTTTGAGCTGGATTGATCATGAGGCTTATCTTGTCTACTCTCCAAATGGTCAGGTGGGTGCGAATATACATCGTCCAAAAGAAAGAGCTCAGGGTAAGTGCATTGTCATTTAGTTAGCTAATAATTTAGGGTGATTTTATTATAGAGATATCTGGTTGTTCGTAGTTGCTTAAGATGTGTTTTTTTTTAATATTTGCAATTGCGGAAGTGCTGAGGAAGGTAGAAAATACATTTGGAGAGGAAACAATTTTCAGATGTGTTTTTTTTTCTATATTTGGAAAGTGGTGGGATCTTCTGGAAATATGTTTGGAAGCAAATATTTAATCACTTGTTTTTGTTGTGTTTTGTGAAATTAAATTTGACTCTCAAATATCTTTTGTCACATGGGTAATATGATACAACATCTTTCGTGCATTGGAAGTTCTTTTATAACATGTTTGGCTAGATAACCAAAAGTATTTTTAAAAATCATGAAATCTTTTGTTATCCACACAGTGTTAGTATGTTAGTTTTATTTAGCTTTTAGTTGTTTTCATTTTTGGAAGGCAGATTTGCTTTCATTCTTGTAGTATGTTATGCCATTGTGTGTCTTAGGGCTCTGCATTGTGCTACGTTGCTTTAGTTCTTGTTCGTTTAGTTGTTTTTAATTTTGCATCTTGTTCATTTTCTGCTGTCTTAAATTTAGGTTAAGTTGGTAGAATAAGTTGTCCTAGGGCTTTGCATTGTGTCCTTCTTTAGGATAGATCATCAAACTCCATTGCATTTCGCAATCAACAACACCTAATTTACCTACCCTTGCCTCTACGACTATACCTACAATTGGTGAAATATCAATTATAGATGTAGAACAAACTGAGACAAGAGACCCTGCCCCCAAAAGAATGAAGGTATATATATATGTGAAAATAATTTATTTAATGTTAATAATAATTTATTTATTCATTCATTTTAATATATAATTTTATTTTTGATGTATTTGAAAAAAAATTATTTTAAAGAACCTACTTAATAAAATTTGAAATTAGTGAGATTGTTATGAAATTTGAAGTTGTTATATGATATATTTTAAATTATACCTATTGTTGTTATGGTAATTGCATATATATTGACTAAATCTAAGTAGTTTAGAAAACATCTATTATTATACTTATAATGAACATATATATTTTGAATAATTAATACTATAATATTATTTAATCAGTACATATTATTTAATTTCAAAGAAAAAGATATTGTGAATATAAATATTTGTTGACAACGAAGAAAAAATAAAAAGATAAATTGTATATCGAAAAAAAAGAACAAGATGGGAACTTAAAAAAAAACAAAGAACAAAATTGGAAAATTTTCATTTAATTAGCGCCAAACGTTTTCACTCCCGTCAAAAACACCTCTTTTATTTTTTCGATTCTCAATCTCCTCATCTCTCGGAAAGCAATTCTTGACCTACAGGAAGTTCTTCACCGAGAATGACTCAGGCTCAGGCTCAGGCTCTCTGCAAGCATTTTTATATTCCTCAGTTTCTGAATAGGACAATGCTTTGTTCATTCTAAATTCCTGTATTCTTGATTTGTTTTTCCTCTCCTTCGCATTGCATCGTATTACAGCTGGAAATCGCTTTTGCAAATCCTCTAGAAGGTGAGTGGTTGCTTGTATAGCCACACTACCAAGTCTTCTAGTTTTGAACGAATCATTGCTGGAAGGCTTTGACGCTAACGCGGCTGGGTAAGTGGAGCTCGAAATTGCCCACTTTTCTTTCTTCCTTTTCGATTTGACAGCTTTATTATTTCGTTTAGATGTTATAGGATCTGTGCAATTTTGTGTTCACATAGAAGATTACGTTTTCGTTTCTGTTTCCCTTGATACTCCTCTAAACATAGAAGGCCGGCTACTAGTGAATATCTCGTCATAAAGGAAGAGTTGAGGAAGGTATTGTCGACAGGAGAGGGGGTAATGTAATATGCCACAAATGGTCCCAAGTTCAAGAGATGGGTAAATCCAGAAGATCCACTGGAAATTTCCCAATAGGGGATTCAAACTTGTATTTTAGGGTCTTCATTTCCTGAGGCGTGATCCAAATCCAACCTTTCTGCCTGTTGGGATTGTTCTGGTACCCTGAGTAAAGCCACTATGGAAACTGAGTGTAGCTTACCTTTGAGAAATGACTCCAGTTGATGCCTTATTAGCGTCTTTTATGCTGCTATGCTGGCTAATAATGTTATCTTCTGTTGCTACAGGTCATTCGGTAACATTATGTCTTGTTGCTCTTCATAAAATTTTCCTTTTTTATTCATTATGGAAACTAATTGATTGATGAGCTGGGTTATGCTTTAGGCTGATGTTGAACTCTGATTTTTAAGGAATGGAATTGGATTCCTGGTTTAATGAGTTGCATCTAAACTTATTACATCTGCGAGCATATTGAGAAGGAGCTATCAAATTAAATTGTTGGTATTAGTTCAACAGAGGTGGAGAAGTCTATTCTCGAGGACTTAAGAAACCGTGTGCAGTTGAATAGTCTCTCATTGCCATCCATTAGCCTTTATACATTTGTCAACACACACAATGGGTAAGTAAGGTTCATAATGTTTTGTTGTTGGTCTAATATTAGTTTTTGCTTCTATATTAAGTTGTAGTCTCAAGTGCTTATCTTTTTCAATAATTTGTTGCAGTTTAAATTGCTTATCAATATCCCAAATGGATCTTTGGTCGCTGGTGGATTTTCAGACTCATCATTGAAGGTTCTATCTGATCTGATATCATAAACAATGTTTTTCTTCTTGTTTTAGTTTTGCTAATTTTGCAAGTATGCCTTAACAGATATGGGACTAGGGGTGAATAGCGGACTAGTCGGAAGCAGAATTTGATATTCCGACATCCGGTCCGTTAACTAGCGGATGGCTAAAATAGAGTTCGCTTCCGATTCTTAGCGGACTTAGCGGAAGCGGATTTAGAGGAAGCGGATTTAGAGGAAGCGGATAGCGGAATTCCGACAACTTTCTTGTCCATATTTTTTAGCCCATTTAAGCATTTTTTCAATAAATGAAAATCTTACTAATTTTATATGCCAATCATGCAACCCTTCTCTATTCTCTGTTCTCTCGAATATTTTCTAATTATCTATGAATGAACTTAACAAAATTAGTAGAACACAAAACTGAGGGACTAAGTCAATATTTTTGCAGCAGCACAACAACACCCAAATGCACAAAAACTCTCAACAACATAGCAAAAATTCATTGGAGACCAACAACTATTTTAAAGCAGCAAAAAATCACATTGCATTTTCTAAATAACACAATAGCAAAAATTCAATGGAGGATTACAAGCATAGACAATCCATATTGCAGTTTCTACAATCCATTGGAGACCAACAAGCATATAAAATCCAGTAGCACCCAAATGCACAAAAACTCTCAACAACAAAGCAACACAGATTCGCATTAACACATTAACAGTGGAGTGAGGACTTGAATACCATGTGTTAGGAGAAATTCCTTTGTACAACTTTCTGATCTTCTTTGATCTTTATTTCGCCCATGACTGATGAACCATGGTATTTGATAATCACACCCACTAGGCATTAGCATCTGAATAGTTCAGACTATCTGAGAGTGCTAGATTTTATCACTACCGAGTAATATACACGCTCAATACAAAAGAAGCAGAGAGCAATAATGGCATGACCTCAATAAAAGCTGCTAATAAAACACACATGGATGATAGAAACCTAGAAAAAAAGAATCTCCACAAGACCATCATCACGGACCTCACTCATGCTCAAAGCATAATGCCATAATTACTGCAAAACAAAGCTATCAATAGCTTAGATTCAATAAGCTACAAGGAAGGAGCAGCAACTAAGCCGGTTATACGGGTTTCAGTTGGAACTAATGAGAGAAACTTTAAGAAAACCTTAAACCACCACTGAATCTTAAACAATTTCCCCCCTTCATATTAGCTCTATATAGTTACGTTTTCAGTAAAAAGTTGAATTATACCACAAGCTGCCAGTTTGCAAGCCCGTTCCCCAGTATCTGAAAAGCAACACTACAAATATTTTGTACCAAATTTGATAAACGAAACTACCACAACAAATGGTGAATCCAAAATTGATAGTCAAAATTTCATGAACTCCAAGAACAGACTCAATCGCATATGCCATGTGAGAATTCTCATTTGAGACGATGAGATTCTTTTCGCTTCCCATGCAAGATATGAACTCACCCATCAGATTTCACGGGATAGACAAACAAAACCCCAAGTTCTTTTGAGACAAAATCATACAACAAACCAATGCCAAATGCCAACAAAATATAGAATTTTAACTACTTTACTACTCCGATTAAGTAAATAACGGGAAAAAACAAATTATCGCACTCTGCAACTCTAAATATACAACCTTGAACTAAGAAAAACAGCATCTTAATACAACTCAAAGAGAACCCAGCACATTTGAGAAAGATAATCAAACGGAAAAAAACGAATAAAAACAAATATAATTTGGATGAACAGGTTTGCTTTTCCTTTCTCCTTTTTCTCATGTACTATTTATACCACCTGTTTGAAGCCATAAAAGCATGATTTGTGCTTGTCTTTTGTTTTCATTCTGTCTGAAATGTAGTCAGCAACTCAGCTTTGTTTGTTGAGAACTTTAGATATTAGAAACAAAAGCATGTATTGATAGCTTTTAGCTGAAAACTCAGCGAACATCAACTCATGTTTACCAGTTCAAATTATAATAGCTTTACCCAGCCCTTTGATTAATGCTTTGACCTTCTTGCTTTGCCTTATTGAATACCAGTGTACATAAGTGCATTGGATGTATGTTCATTGATGATAAATTACTAATCCTAAATTGTAAAGTGATAGGAAATGGTGAATCTTAATGTACACTTGCAGACAATGGGTGTAGTTTGGTTTTGAAACTTAATGCTGTTGGGCATTTAATTGAATATGATTTGGACTCTTTAAGAAATTTGTTTGATTTGTTGGCCTTATTGTTCTGATAGACTATTCTCTGTCATTTTTGTTAACTAATCTCTTTCTCATTTTGGTACATTTATGACCTTATTGTTCTGATAGACAATGGGTGTAGTTTGATTTGGACTCTTTAAAGACCTATAACGTCGTTTTTAAAAACGCAACTAAATACCTATAGAGGCGTTTCTTGAAACGCTGCGAAAAAAACGGCACGATTGCGTTTCGAGTCTATAGCGGCGGTCACGACCGCTGCTAAAAGATCGTCGCTATAGATCCAATCTTCACTAGCGGTCGCGTAAACCTCCGCTATAGATCTATTGCGACGGAGGTATAGCGGTGATTTTTTTTACCTTTAGTAGCGGTTTCCGATCGTTGTTAAATGTCATTTTTTGTAGTGATTTAAAGCAAACAAATCTACAGTGATTGTTCTTTCTATTTATGCAAAAAGATGTTAATACTATGTGATGACGATTGAAACTCCTTTAAGTACATATATTTACATGTTAAAAAGACAAAATTGTCGTTATGTTTACCTTTCCATACAACTTTATAAATAGTTGTAACCTTTATTGCGAAAGCAATACATAAATGTCTCTCCTTTTCTTCTCTTCAAGATGACTATATATTGACACTTGGCATGCCACGTTATGAATTTCGTTAGAAATCTGAATAGAAATGTGAAAGATTTAGTAATTTTGCAAATGTGGTCCAAATTTATGAAGTGATTTGTCAATTATATAAATCTAACACTTTTTTTCTATTGTTTTACATGGAAAATATAGGTCAAAAATATCTGTGGAGGACACATCATACAGCGGACCACGACCATCGACATTTGAATATAAATGTGATACACTTTAAATTTATAATGGTCAATATTTTTACTAGAATTATCAAATTGAATTGGGTTCTTAAAAATCAAAAAGAGCAAAAATCTAATAAATGGAAATTTCTCCATTGTACAATACTTGCAAGCGTACATCTTTATAATGAAATTAATGGACACAATTTCACTATAAATACATCATGACAAGAGATTTTGCATTCAATGCAAACAAATCTACAATGGTTGCTCTTTCTATTTTTGATCCAAAAAGATGTTAATACAATGTGATGACGATCCGTTAAGAACATATATTTACATGGTAAAAGATAAAATTTTCGTTATAACGATAGTTAAGTTTACCTTTCCATACAGCTTTATAAATAGTTGTAACCATTATTGCAAATGGACTACATAAATGTCTCGTCTTTTCTTTTCAAGATGAGTATATTTTGACATTTGGCATGCCATGTTATCAATTTTGTTAAAAATTTGGACAGACATGTGATAAAGTGAGTGATTTTGCAAGTATGGCCTAAAATTATTCAGTGATTTGTCAATTCTATAAATCTACACAGTTTTTATTTTATTTTGTTTTACACTAAAAGATAGGTCAACAATTTCAGTGGAGGACACGTCATACAGCTGGACCATCGTCCATCAACAATTGAATAAAAATGCGATAACTTTAAATTTATTAATGGTCAAATTTTTTACTAAAATTATCAAATTAATTGGGTCTTAAAAATAAAAAAGAGCAAAAACATAGGTACGTGTTTCTTCATTGTCTCCATTGTACAATACTTGCAAGCGTACATCTTTATAAAATACAAGAAAATGGAAACAAAAGATAGGTTTCGAAAAAAATTTGAACAAAAGAAAATTTCAGTCAAGGATAGAGATGTCGAGTTTGATAATTAAAATAATGACGATTATTTTAAAATAAATCTAAAAAAATAATTCAAAAAAAGATAAATACATGGTGTTTGATGATGAAAATAATGGAGATAATTTCAACATAAATGCGAGATGACGAGAGAGTTCGCATTTAAAGCAAACAAATCTACACTGGTTGTTCTTTCTATTTTTCATACAAAAAGATGTAAATACAACGTGGTGACCGATGAAACTCCGTTAAGTCCATGAATATGTATGTGTTAACGGGGCAAAACTATCGTCATAACGATTGTTAAGTTTACCTTTTCATTCAGCTCTATAAATAGCGGTAATCATTATAGCGAAAACACTACAGAAACGCCTCGTCTTTTCCTTTATTTTTAACCATTTGCTCTTCACAGTTCTTCGACTATCCCTCGTTAATGCCTTGAGAATCGTGCCCTGGTTGGTCAATTTTGCTTCTTCTTTGCAGCAAACTATTTTTCATCTTCGTGTTCATCATACTCTTTCTTATTTTGCTTTCTTTTCCTACTTAGATTTCATCCTTTTAGAGTTCATTCATCTTAGTTCGAGTTTGGTGTTGCATAAAATTCTCATCCCAACCCTATTTCAACTCAAAACCATGGCAACTCCTCCTACCTCGTCCGCAGTAAACCAATCATCCTCGGTTCCAATGGTATCACATCCAACTTGTGATAACGAGGTTTTGAACACAACACAAATCTCATCAGCTCCTTCAATCATCACTGCTACCGTGGTAATAAGTTCAGAGGCAGCTCATGCAACAACTCCAATGGTCAGATCACCTCCTATTGTAACACCAACAGCCATAACCACAAATTTGGCCTCAGATCTACAGGCATCTACCTCAACAGGCGAGCCTAAGAGGAAAAAATCTACATGTAAGTATATGAATTTTGGGTATCAAAAACAAAATAGGATGAAGAAAAAGCATGCAATGCATGTATATGCAAGCAGGAGTGATGGCGATGATCGAGTTTGGTTTCTAGAAAGGGCTTCTTGCGCCCATAACTAATTTTTAAGCCTTTAAACCAAACAGAAAACAGGACCCAAGTGAAAAGCCTTTTATATTTCCTAAATTCTTCTGATTTTGATTTTCCTTTTTTTAAAAATATTTTTCTCTTTTTTTCCCCCTAACTTTAACTCAAGAATTTGTATCCAAACAATCGGAGGCACAAAAAGCATTCCAACATGGCCTTATATTTTATTTCTTTCTATTTAAATGGCTCCGTATTTTTTTTTTTTAAAAATTATCCTTCCAAATTCTTTTACCTTTATTTAAAACCGAATGAATGTTAGGCTGAGCTTCCATAGTCCAAAGTGAAAGCTCACTCTGTTGATATAAAGGCCCATCTCAGTGTAATATAGGATTTTTATCAATGTTTTTTCCCAATCATTTGTTTTTTTAATTAATTTTAATAGAATTTACACTATTTTTAAGGGAATTTCGCAGTTTAGTTCTTAAGTTTTACAAGCTTTTACGTTTTAGTCCTTGGATTTCATTTTTTCAAATATTAGTCTTTGGGTTTACATTTTTTTACAAAATGGTCCTTCCGTCGGTCCGCCATCCATATGCTTAACGGAGCTCTCTGACACGTCAGCAATTTGAAGCGGTCGATCGCTACATATATCGGTCGTCCGCTTCATATATCGGTCGACCGCTACATGGTCTGTTAACCATATGTACGACAGATTGCCGGTTACCATTTTGTAAAAAAAGACTAATACTTGAAAAAATGAAACACAAAGATTAAAACGTAAAAGCGTGTAAAACCTAAGGACTAAATTGATAAATTCTCTTTTTTTTAATAACCACTTGTCACGAGCACCAACATTTTCTTCACAAAACTCAAACAATTTTTCTCGAACCCTAAAAAATTGGAGTAATATTGTAATTTCTTTTCTTTTTCTCAAAAGATTGACACAAAAGTAATTTGCACTTTCCTATTTTTATTTTTTATTTTTATATTCAAGGGCTATTAATTACCATATAATAAATTCAGCATTTATGGTCTAAAATAAATTCAGCATTTATGACTACGTTGGAGCCCACCTATTTTTGACTCAATTAAACTCATGTAATTACCCAACGTAAATAGTCTCCTATTTATGATTTTACAGATCCCAAATTAAGCCCAACATTTACTTGTTTTAGCCCATTTGAAAGTTTTCTTGGCTGTCCATTCACTTTCTTTCTTTCTAAACAAACATATTGATTATTACTAAAATTGGTAACTCCCTCAAAACTCCTAGTATTTGTACGGTCTCTCTTTTATATATTTTTTAATCCTATATTGCACTACTCTTGAGGTATAAACATTTTCTTTCTAAACAAACAATACTCTTGAGTACAATAATATAGATTCAGCGAGCATAATATAAGAAAATTTTATTTTTAATCCTATATAGTATATTGCACCCCTCTGAAAATTCTGGTGTTGCACCTCTCTTAGTTAAGATATTTTATTTTAAAAAGAACTGTTATTTTTTTTAATTATATAGATTCAGCGGCCAGGGGTATAATATACAAAATATAAAAATGGATTAACGTTGTTTTTGTTTTTGTCCTTAAAAGATTTGATAAAAAATTGTATTTATACTTTTTCTATTTTTATTTTTCATGTTTATCTTCCGGTGGGTATTAATTACCATATTATAAATCCGGCATTTATGATCCATAGCTGGAGCCCACCTACTTACTACCATATTCAACACATGTATTAATTAACCCACATAAAGAGTCTTTCTATTTATATTTCTCAGCCAGAGCCCAAATTAAACCCAACGTTTTCTATTTTGGCCCAGTTCAAAGTTTTCTTGGCTGTTTCAATCACTTTCTTTCTAAACAAACATATACCTTTTTCTTTCCAGTCCAGTTAATGGCCAAGCAAACAGCCATAACTCAGCTCAAAAAAAAAAAAAAAACAGCCGTAACTCAAAAACGCAGATTGACCTGTAGCTTCAGGACATTGTGACACGCTTTTGGTAGGGCTTTTCTGGCGGTAATCTATATTCATGCCATTAGCAGAACGGGAGATTTCATACATATACCTCAGTGTTTGAGCATTTATGAGATAACCCAATCCAAATCCTCGTGAAAATCCAAAATTCTCGAAGAGAACAAATAATCTCAGAAATGTGTGATTTTGAGCTGGCGCCATTAATACCCATTGTCGAAGTTAATTCTCAGTGCATGGGGAATTTAGGGTTTTCTGGCCCTATTGATACTAGTCTCCTGCTCGTTCTTCTTTGTGCCTTTTGATTGAGCAAGCAGCGTTATATTATACAGGTGCTCGTGAGCTCCTTCAGCTACAGAATTCAATGGGTCGTTCTCGTGGCAATTTCAACTCTGCTGATGAGGATCCCACCCAAAGGTTATTATCTGCTTTCTAATGATTTCAGTTGTTGCGGAAGTGTAATTCGCATTTGAGATTGCATGGTTAGTGGACTTTGTTTCTCGTAAAAATTCGATTTTGGGATATACATTCTGTTTTTCTGGTCCTTACAAATAAGGGAATCGGGTAATGCTTTAAATGCGAAAGCGAAATGAATGGGAAAAAAATGGGGGTTGTGATCGGGAATGCTTGACGGCCTTTATGCTATTAAATTCAAGTTATTTTCTTATTTTGTTTTATTCGTCTTATATTGGTGTGTTTGGTATTCAGTTTTACTCGTTGTAGTAAACTGGAAATTTAGACGCCGAAGCTGTGACAGGCTTTATAAAATTCGGACGTTGTTTGATTTATCAATTCTGCTATGGTATTGTGAAGCTTTGTATATTTGTATGATGGCGTCATATCACTTGTTTCCTTGATTACAGTTGACATCTTAGATGTGGATTTAGTTTGAATACCAATTTTTGGCCGTGCAGATCAAGGAGAAAAAAGAATGCCTCGAGTGGTGAAAATTCCGAATCTACATCTGCAGGTACTTTTCCACCATCGTTAAATATTGTACGTTCAGAAGTTTTCTTGATGACTTAGCTATTGCGGAGATCAAAATGCCACATGAAATTGTGTTAAACTATTCTCTTCTTAAACCAATCCACTTCCCCACCCCTCACGCCCATCTTGGAATCTGGTAATGAACATTTATGATAGTGTGCGTTTTGCCTTCTTTTCTTTCTGATCCTTTTTATTTGCCCGTGTTATTTACCCAGGTCAAGGAACAAGTGAAGGGAAAAGGGCTTTATACCACTGCAACTATTGCAACAAAGACATTACGGGGAAGATCCGTATCAAGTGTTACGTGTGCCCTGATTTTGACCTATGTGTAGAGTGCTTTTCTGTTGGAGCTGAGGTACAACCTCATAAAAGCAATCATCCCTACAGGGTTATGGTGAGTAAGATCACTACCAGAATAGTTTTCCTGCTGATACCTTGCAGACCTGTAGAGTTCATGGCGTTCAGTTATCGTGGCTTTGTTCATGTTGTTATGATAAGGATGTAACTTTGTGCCTGTTTTAGCATGATGTGGTTCTGATGATCATAGACTCCGGACAAAAGAATGTGGACCCATAAATTGTGCTTATACTTTTATGTATTTTCATTCAACAGGACAATTTGTCGTTCCCTCTTATCTGCCCTGACTGGAATGCAGATGATGAAATTCTGCTCCTAGAGGTAGTTCCTATCTCACTTTTAAGTACTATAGTCGATTGATCCTATTTATTGTTTCAGCAATTTGGTATCTGGAGGAGTCTATTTTGACTTGTGTTGTCAAACTGATCATTTTCAGGGGATTGAAATGTATGGGTTTGGTAACTGGGCAGAAGTTGCTGAGCATGTGGGGACTAAGAGTAAAGAACAGTGTATAGAACACTATACAAATGTATATATAAACTCCCCACGCTTCCCTCTTCCGGTATGACTTCTCCATCAAAGTGAATTTTCTTTAAAGGTTTGAGTTTTAATAAAGTAAGTAATCTGTGAAACATATATATTTCTTTTTTCCAGGACATGTCCCATGTCGTTGGAAAAAATAGGAAGGAGCTTCTCGCTATGGCTAAAGGGCATAGTGAGGACAAGAAAGGTGTGTGATCTTGTTTACCATAACCTTGAATCCTTTTTTGTTTTTTCATGTGTTTAATTATTATCTAATCTTGTCTTCTTTTCTCTTCAAGGCATTTTCTAATTATTTCTTGCTTGAATGATGAAATAGGGCAGGAGTTGCATGCAAGAAAAGTTATTATTGTGTCCCTAGATGCTTATAGGTAGCTGGCTGATGATCTGGCCAATTAAGGTCATAGCCTCAGGCCACACTTAGGTAGAAATGTGCGTTATGAGTACAAGCTAATTGTAAGGTTTAGCTTGGCCTAGTCTATCTGTAGGTCTTTTGCAAAATTGAAATGCTGCATTCATAATGAATTCACTGTGTGACTTCCGAAGTTTTTGCATAATTAGTGGGGCTATGCTGTTCACTTTCTGATGACCAATTGCTGGTGAACACGACAGGATTTCCTATGATAGGGGAGCTTAATCTGAAGGAAGAATCCCCTTTTTCTCCTTCAAGAGTCAAGTATGCTATCACTCTCTTTCACAATTTACTGCTTTTATTGAACCATTATGCAATTTGCTTGAGATGCATTCTTACACCACTTTTATGAATTTACTCAGAGTTGAAGACTCTCATAAAGGTGGTTCCTCTGGACGCTTATTGTCAAGTTTAAGCACTGGTGAGGCAGAACGTGTCCTTGGCTCGTCCTATGGTTTGACAATTAATATAAAATTTTGGGTATATGATCTGTAGATTCTCTGTTTTCTTACACTTCAGAGGTGGAATCTGGGGTGGGCCGTTCTAGTGGCTCTAGTACAGCAGCTACCGCTGCTAACAAGAAGGCATCTAACATGGCCCAGGTTAAAGATGGCCCTGGTGTCATTAAAGTGGAAGGTGTGACACATAATCTACAGATTGTAAATGGTTATAGATAGTTATGTACTTTTTGTTGGTAATCTATATTTTAGGTGTAGTTGATAGACCATCTGAATGACTGCAACTGACAATACTGAATTTCTTTTTATTTGTGGGCATTCGTTATCTATCATCCTTCTACTCTTTCTTGCACTAAAATGTTGAAAACTGGGCTGTGGATTCATAATCTGTATTGTTATGACAAGGCCTTAAGATACAAAATTATGTTCTTATATGTTCTTCGTAGATCCTCAAGCGGACAGGAGCTTTGGGGGGAAGAAGCCAAGCTCTTCAGCCAACGAGGGTCCTTCCTTAGTTGAGCTGAGTGGCTATAACCCCAAAAGACAGGAGTTTGATCCTGAATATGATAACGATGCCGAGCAGCTGCTGGCTGAGATGGAATTTAAGGACACAGACACAGAGGAGGAACGCGAGATAAAGTTGCGAGTGCTGCGTATCTATTCAAAGAGGTATGTGGTCTCTATAATTTGACCTTCCCACTTATTAGCAGATTCATTTATTTGAATATTTGAAACTTGCAAGACCTAATTTTAAGTGTCTGGCTGACTCAACACAATGTTACAGATGGGAGGAAAAAAAGAAGAGGAATTGGCATAGTATCATCCTAAATCAATATGAACACAATTTCTTTAGTTTTGTGCATCTGTTTTGTCCGTTGTTTTGCCAGCTCATTGTTTGGAGGTTGTATTTATATAGTCTAGCAATATGGCTTAAGCCTACCGGTTGATGCTTAGATATGTGTACTCACACAGCTTTTATCCGCAATATGCTTAAAAAAAACTTGTGTGCAGGCTCGATGAGAGGAAGCGTAGGAAGGATTTCATACTAGAAAGAAATTTGCTACATCCAAATCCTTTTGAGAAGGACTTATCGCCTGAAGAGAGGGCAATCTGCCGGCGATATGATGTCTTCATGCGTTTTCATACTAAGGAAGAGCATGAGGATTTGCTGCAAACTGTCATCACAGAGCATCGGATGCTAAAAAGACTTCAAGAACTTAAGGTATGATACATGGCTAGCCCTACTGAGGTTGTCTAGATGGGTCTACAGAAAATAAACATGGTTAGGCTGAATTGTTTATATGCTATACCCAAACTTGTTCGTATAAAAAAAGTATGCCTCATGGGCCCTTATTCGTAGAAGTTGTGACCCATACCTTTATAGGAATGTATATGTTGATATGACCTATGGTGATGCTTCATTTTTGTCAAACTAATGTCTTCCTTGCAGGCTGAGACAAAAAAAAAATAGTATTTCATGCATGAATTACATTTTATAATCTTTCAGGATGCCCGAGCTGCTGGTTGCCGAACATCAACTGAGGCTGATAGATACATGGAGCTCAAAAGGAAAAGGGAAGCTGAAGAAAGTGCTCGTAGAGCAAGGGAAAGCACTCAGGCCTGCCCAAGCAGTCAGGCTGGTCCAAATGCGTTCATGGCTTCAGAGTCTGTTGGCAAGGAGTTAAATTCTAGACCAGCGGGACAGGCTACATCAAGCTCTGTGAATGATTTCGATATGATGGGGTCTCATGGGGCAGATCTATTGTCTGAAAGTGTTAGTATCCGGTCCCAACTTCCTATTTCCTAATTAACAAGAAAACACAAGGGCACCCTTCTGTTTGTTTTGCCTGTATTCCTAAATTGACCACTTACTATCATACATCCTTGATATCTTCTGCTTCCATTTGTTGACAGGAGAAACGGCTATGCAGTGAGGTTCGTCTACCCCCACCTCTTTATCTTAAGATGCAAGAGGTTATGTCGATCGAAATCATCAATGGCAACCTCACTACGAAATCTGACGCCCATCACTTGTTCCAGCTTGACCCTAGCAAAATTGACCGAGTTTATGACATGCTCGTGAAAAAGGGGATTGCTCAGCCATGAAACCATATCAGTCCTTGTGTTGTTTTCTATTGTAATAGTGAATTGTTGTAGGTGTATCGGATTTTGTTCCCTGGAAATGAAAAGCATGCCATATTCTTGTGGTGCATTTTAAGAAATTAATTGTTATTTCTGTATATTCACAAGCAATTTTGGAATCGCTCTCATCAATCTAGATGAGTTTGACATAGAAGGCAGACGGGAAGACCTCGTTTCTTCACTTTAATGGGACCTAATTAGTAATTGCGTACGCATAGTTGAAACTTTTAATTGCGACATTGACAAAAAAAATTAATTGGCTATTCTCCAACCTGGGGTTTAAATCATGGTCCTTGTTGAGCGTTTTTTTGACCTATTTCAGCTTATGAAAATTATCAACTAATTGGCTGAAAAAAGGGGAGAGTTCTGTGTGCCTAGTCACACTATGGATTCTTGGAAGTGAAGATACCATATGAGATATATTAACCTGCTATACCCATTCACCAATGCTTTTTCTCTTGGACAAGTATTGCTATATTTTGAATCATTTCAGATAAACCAATTAAGGAATCAGAATTCAGTTGGACAAACAAGATCTGTCCAGTCTTATGAGTGAACTATGAATGAGTACTTAGCCGGTTACAAAAAGCAGGGGCATAAAACCCAATACAACAATTTCTAGAGCCCAAAGGGTTGTACACATACTGGCTATAAAGGCTTGAATCCAAATGGCCATACATACCTCAAATAGATGGGTCAGAAGACCCATAATTTTAAAACGGGTCCAAAGACCCAAAGATAAAACCACCACAAGAGACGGTCTCCGGAGGAGGGAGTGGTCGAACACCTCGCTGCCACAACCCCAAAGGCTCGTCATCAACAACACAACAAAGAGAGCACTACTGGCCAGCCACACCGAGAAGTTGCTGGGCCATTGAACACGACCAAATTGAGCTTGGACACAACAAGAACCTCCCAGCAAAAACCCACGGAAATGAAATGCTTAGACAAAAAAACGAAAGATAACAAAACACAAAATCGGAGCACCTTGGACCGAACGGTGGCCATGCAAAAAGCAGGACCGGCGAAGACCACCTCGAGCAACCCAAAATGAGTAGAAAAGGGTTGGCGCGTGAGATCCAAGAGCGTCAAGGTGAACGCCTGAAGGTGCTTGGCTCGTCCCTGTGCTGCGTGTTGCCTTAAATGCCTCCAAACATCCTAGATCTAACAGTGAAAAGGGCAACAAAATACGTCCAAAAGAGGATGGAAATGGAGGGAAATGGGTAAAAGCCGACGAGGGGAGAAGAGAAGGAAAGAAGAGGGAGATGGGAGTAGCAAGATCCCCTCCCACCTCTGAAGACTGAGCTGGGAAGGAGAGGGCAGACGGAGGGAAAAAAAAGTTTCCAGACGCCTCTCTCTAGAAAAGGAAATTACTCTTTCCTTGTCACAGAATCCTGATCCTTACTAGTCTCTGTGAGCCTTTTGTTAAGACAAAATCATAGTTGTTAAGACAAAATCTTAGTGTTCATATTTGATTCTACTTGATTGCTTTACCAGTTTACCTCTAATCCCGCATACTTAACTCTTTCATCAAGTAAGTCGAAACCGCTATTTTGCTATGGAAAGGTTGAAAATTTGAATTTTAAAACGACAAAGAATTAAATCCAGCAGAGTTTCCTTTTTGATGATCCTTCACGTCCAGTAAATTGTATACCTGCCTGTTGAGGGTACCAACATAAACGCAGATGGCAGAAACGAGACAAGAAGTGACTTGACGCAATGACGCTGCAAGGTGTTAAAACCGGCCCAAAGGACCGCGCACACTCTCTTTTCCCACGAACTTAAAAAAGGACAAGAAAAAAAACCACTGTTAGTCACATTTGGTTTTTCTTTCAAATCTTGACAGAGCAACATTGATGAAAAATTACATGCTTTTAATTTTCTTAAGGCAACTATTGAAAGCTCATAACTTTTACTTTCAGATATAATAACTATATGGTGGAGAGGACAAAGCCAAAACTTGCTAGCAAAATAGCTGCAAGTACAAAAGCACTATTTGACTTCTATTACACTGAACTAGGCCTAGCCTAAAATTGTGACCTGGAACTTGGATTACCAAACAACTGCTACTTCTCATCCCGCAATGTTAAAACCTGCCAGAAGTCTTGCTGTACACATGCCAACTCTCCTTAAAGTTATAATACTCAGAATTATCTTTGAGTTTTCCTATACCAACAGTCATGCACCTAATATACACAAGAAGGAACCCAATTTTGAGGATCCGCTGTCAGCGTCAAAACTCTCCACCTCCGGCATCTCGCTAGCGCGACCTGTTCTATGGCTCTAGCATCTCACATCTCTGGTTGGCAAAATCAAGATCACCATTAGCATCATAATCTCCATGTTCATCCTCATGAGGCCGATTCTTAAACTTGACCCCCTTCATTCCTTCCATGAGGCCATCTGATATAGCTAGATCAGGTAGTTCTTGTTGGTGTTCTTCAACTGCTTCAACTTTGGGAGTGGTGCAAACTTTGGGCTCCAACAATGTCGAGTCAACACAGCCAGATACTTCAGCCATAGCATAACACATTGAGAGCTTCAAACTAGGACTGACCCTTTCCGACAAATAACTTAATATGTCAGGCTTCACCTTGATATCAACCCATCTATTCCCTACCCAATCTCTAGAAATGCGAACATTCTTTCTCTGGAGCTTCAGAAAATTGTCTTCGCCTAAGATCAAAAGTAAGACGCATCACCCATGGTAACAACTGATGGGCATGACCCAGACACAATATTGTTCATCAACTAATTAGAGCAGTTCAATGAGCTATGGGCTCCCTGAACAAAGACACGAGAATAACTAAATCCTAAATGCATCAGATCTTGTTGTATCAGAACATACCAGGGAAGTAAACATGCAAAGTATCATTCCCAGATACGTCAACTCCAGTTATTACACCTTCCCACCAGCCATCACTCCACCATGCATCAACTGCTGCACCAACCTCCAACCTAGAGTCAGTAACATCCTCAGGACGGCTTGGCCGAATTGTGAGGCGGCCTGAGCATCTCATGCCTAATTTGTCTGGAGGTGCAACTCTAGCTGTAGGGATCCATTCCTACATAATAACTAAAACGTTAGAATCCTATTCCCATTCCTGTTCAGTTCTTTATAAGAAAGGAAACATGGAATGCAAATTGCACATTCAGATGATGAGACCAATCGATGGGATCACGGGCCAGCCCTCTCAAGTTGTATAGCCTAACAATCACCAATATTATTATTTCAACCATATCACAAATAAAAAAAAATCCCAATCAACATAGCATAAAGATTAGCAACCTAACCATTTACCTTCAGTGTTACGTAATCAAACTTCTGCCTGATGTACCTTGGAGGCAGGGCCCAATAGAAAGAAAGAATCTACCACATATTTGCCTCTTAACAATCAATGTATCATTCCCTTCTTTGTCACTCAAAAATCAAAGCCAAGTCAAATTCAAAAATTAAATTCCTGAAGCATTTGCATACCTCTAGATAGCCACATCCATCTGCATCCTGCACATCATCATATTGAACTTTCAGATGCTTCTGAGATGCCCGCAAGACCTTACACCTAAACCAGCAACCTCGAATGCCACTATCTTGACAGAGAAATTCCATCCCCTCATCAACCTTAAAAGAAACAGGACAATGTGGTTTAACAATCTTTATTCCCTTTGTTTTCCTTGAGAATCTCAATTTCAATTTTGGGAACTTTGGTTGAGACTTCCTTATGTGATTTCTAGGGCATGAATTCCTGACACCAGAAGAACCAGTTTCAAGTCCTTGCTGCCCCTTGTAGATTCTGTTCCTCTTAGAAGCCACCCCCAAAGGATCATCATGAGCAAACTCTTCCTCATCTTCCACAGGCAATTCATGGTCCATAAGTTTTTGCTTGGCATCAAGAAAACCATCTAAAGAAGAGAGGATTGTTTGATTAGAATAGCCACGCAATTTAGGAAGAGTGAAGGGCTTGATCTTATTGTTCTTAAACTGCCTAAAGCACATGTGGATTCCAGATGAAGAAGTAGGCGCAACATCAACCACACATTTTTCATAATGTTTAGGAGTCAAAACAATAGCAGGACCATCAACACACTCGGCGCTGATCACCTGAACATGAGGTGTGATGAAAACTTCTCTTGGGTGAGAATCCAGTTGAGGGATGACACCCTTGACTTCCTTATGGTGGTGAAACCACCGCACTTTTACCTTTTTGAGTCCTTTCTTGTCTTCATACAAATCTTCCAAGTAACCAAGATACCTATTTCCTTCTTCAGCCATAATAAATACAAATGAATGAACCTGACCATCAAAGAAAAACAAAAAACTTGACGATATAAAACACAAGTGGAACCACTACTGAAAGTGCAAGCAATAACTAATGTCTTGGTGCTTACAGCTATGCTAGTTCCATTTCTGCAAAAAGCTGGATAGTGCTTGAGCTGTTTGGTACAGGTCCAAGCAATGCCAGACCATACAATGTCTGAATTTTGAACTCTCACTTTCCTTGCAATCTGGAATTATAATGAACAGTTCAAAATGTTGAGAACATAGAGGAAACACGAAACCAAAGAAGCAGATAGCATACAACAGTAAACGGATACCATGTGATCTGGAAAGTACATTTGAGGAGCGCAGCCTCCAGTCATAGCTACTTCAACAGATCCTAAAGCTTGTCTTGAGTCAATCCTTGGTGAATCTGTTACGCAGATACAAAATTCAAATCATATGAAATTAATATATGGAATTTAGCGGCAAGAAAACCACACTAAGTAGTGAAAAATTAGGCATATCTCAAGTAATAAAGGATTAAAACATAGAATACTACTTCGTTGATTACTGGCAAGTGGCAATGTGAAGGGATCTTGGTGTATCCTACGATCCAAATGGGTCAATTTGAATCCCTCGCTAGTTTTGGGTTGGGTTTCAACACGTTCAAACATTGAAATTTGAATGGGTAAGCAGTCTGGTTTAATTGTACAGGGTAATGATCTGTTGGGGATGCTAACAAGTCTGGACAGAACTATCCAACCAAAATCATTACAATGATGCCAGACTTTTTTCTTCCTAAGTCTGCATAATTGCAGTAAATACTTGTGGACATTTTCAAATCCCTTCAATGACAACCAATAACTTAGCGGCATTCTGTTGGAACTTCCATAACCTAAATAGGATATCAGCACAACTAAATTAAATGGTATCCAGTATGCTCCACTAACGGAAGCAACCTCAGATATTCATAACATGATTACCCCCAAATTTAATCTCCTGCCTTTCTCCTAACTGTGGCAATTGCTCCTACGGTGAAGATTAAATGAAACAACAGATTACCAATTCTCAATAACGTGAAATCCCGTTTCTCTTTAATTTGTGGACAGCTAAAGCTTCTCACGTGCTTCAGGATAGTCCCAGATACAGTGACAGATTCTGATCCCGTCATACTATATTTTAGAAAGTGGCATTGGCCATTCAGACTTGGTCAAACCAACCGTCGAACCCATAGTCAAAATCTCTATAGGTGTGTGATGACAATTCACAGTTGATATGGACTGGAATTCCTAAGATCTAACAGGTGTTGAAAATTTGCCAGCACAACGCATTCTGAACACCTCAAAAGAAGAAAGGTGCGATTAATTGAGGCAATTCCTAAGATCTGACAGGTGCTGAAAAATTGCCAGCACAATGCATTCTGAACACCTCGAAAGAAGAAAGGGGAAATATAATTGAGGCTCCAAATGAGAAGGCAAAAAAGTATGGAACCACAGACTTAGGAAGAAAAAAGTTGGATCTGCAACAGTCATTTAACTGAAAAAGAAAAGATGCAAAGATGAAGAACATAAAATTGACAGATGAGAGATTTCAGGTTAGATATACCTCCTTGTTACTACTAAATTTCGTTTCAACAAACTCGTAGCATCTCCTTATGAAGTGGATGCCGTGGATTTGCAATTATTGAAGAGGATGAGGATGAGGATGAGGATGAGGTAGAGAAGCTATTGAAAGCATGAAACACAGACACGTAACAACAGCCTCTCTTACATGGAAAGATGGTGAAATATACCTGGCTGGTCACTCTCTCTTCCTCTCCCTCTCTCTCTCTCAAGTTGGCTGGGTGCAATGGGATTCTAAATACCAAAGAAGTAGACAGAAAATGATGTGGCAAAAAAGAGCTTATGATTCCATCATAACAGAGAGACACGTAAATACCAACATCTATCTCGCATATAATTGACGCAACATTGACGCAACGATATCATGAAGATGCTTTTGTTTCCTAATAAAAAAGTACCTCTAACAACATTTTCAATCTCCTAAAAAAAGTTTCCATTTCATTATTAGCCTCGGTTTCCATGACGAAAAAAATACAAAAGTCAGACGATTTTCACAAAAAGCAAAAACACACCTCTCAAAATTGTCACTCAAAACATATTTTAGCGAATCCCATCATTTTCACAAACACCAATAAAAACATATCTAAAAAATTTTCCTTTTCAAACATAGTTTCTATGGTCCCACCCATTTTACGAACACCCAAAAACACATCAAACACAATTTCTCAATGACTGAGGAAACTAGAAATGTTCTCTATCCAAACACACCCTATAACGCTTCTCTTAGAAAAAGTGTTTCTTAGACTCTCTAACGTTTGGGCCTGAAGCATAAGATACAGCTCTTAAAATGAAGATAATTAAACATTTATTAATCTGTTATGTTCAAGAGTACGCTCAGTTACCATATCAGTCTACAACCAAAAACTTCTTCCATTCTGACAGCTAACATCCATTACTCATAAAAACTTATGGCCAACAATAAAAACTACGGTATGAACATTTACTCATGCGAAATGCTGACTTCCAAAAATACTAACCATGCCAATAGATAAGATATTATCGCGAGCACTGTCCTCACACATGCATATGAGAAAGGGGGATAATCATAAATGAATATAATCTGGTTCCATGGATTTAAAAGATAAGGACAAAACAAAAAGTACGAATACACATTGTTTAATCGGCAAAAGAACGAGAAAAAAAAAAAAAGAGGTACCAGAATACATAGTTCAGGAAGTGCCGGACGTGAACAACTCTTTATTACTATTTCAACCAATTCAATATAAACATATTGAAAATGCTTACGCAAGATATTACCAAATTTTATATATATTAGCTTTACTACTCTCATCGTAGTACCATGAAGTTTGGACAGCCTCCATGTAAATGTTTCTTTAACTAAAGTTTGAGTTTATTTTATGGCAAATTGGATCGAAGGAAAACTCAGTAATATCAAATCTTTTATAATTGTTAGAGTTGAGAATTGATGCAGACAGAACATTGTCAAGATTTGAGGAGTAACAGAATCTATCACTTTGAGTACTGTTAACTACTATAAAGCACAATCTTCAATCTTGTAAGCACTTCATATTTTCAAATCTGTCAGACGCTAGTCTTCTTTCACGTTGAAAATCGATTTGGTGCAATTTATTGCGTTGATGCTCTCATGAAGTTTTGCAGTAACTCAAATACCCAAAGACGGACAATACTAGAACGATATCAAACAAAGGTTAGCAAGGCAATGACACATGACGTAATCTGATAAGTAACTGTCATAGGAACTTCCTCCCAAACACTAAATCATGATCAGGCATGCAAATCACTATCCTAAACCACACATCTCAATGGCAGTCTTTTTACATATGGATATGGGTGTAAATGTCGAGGCAATCATATTTCTCAGCTTCCAAAGTAAGTATAAATTGTATCTTCAACCTTGTAAGGAATATACTGGGATGATTAAATTTGTCACTTCAAATGAGCTTAAGCTTTTGGGACAAGTGGTTACCCCTATTAAGTGATAGCTCAACAAAAGTAAATCAGAAAATTTCAAATTTCAAATTGCAATTAAGTAATCTGGAATTGCAGTTAATTGAATACGTACTTGAAATATCGGAATACGGCACACGATGCCTTGAGACCAATGATGTGAGCCATTCAACCACTTCTCTTCTCGCCCTCCATTTCATGCACGCATTGACAAATTTCTCGACCCCGGCCAATCTCATGAACTCATCGGAGACTACATATGTCATGTGCCTCACGCTTCTCTCAGTCCCTATTACAGCTAGGACAGTATCCCCAGAGCCATCTTTTAGATGAAAATGAATGACACGGTTACCACGTTCATGACAGATAATGTGCTCCTCCCACTCAACAAACCCATGATCATTCACAGACATCCCTGTAATTAGAGAACCACGAAAGATTTCAAGGAGTACCCCCTTTTATCACATTCAGCTGAAACAGCTCAATTCAAGAGTCAAGGCCTTGATAGAGACCCAAACCCCGATGGTAGAGAACAAAAACAATCAAACCCAGTTCAGAAAACCCCCAGATGGCACTTGGCCCTTGGGCTCCTAAGAAACTCGAACCCCAGTTAAGGACAAACTAGACAAAACCCGGTCAAGCAAAGCTCACTGCCGCACAATATCTCTGACCAGACACACACCCCATAACCGAGGATGCGTGCCTTATCTCCGAAACAACGAGCGGCTTAGCACTGGAGTTTCGCCGAAGTGAAAAGAACTCAGCGGACTAGCTTAGGAAAAAAAACTGGGAGGACTAGGGCGTGACGGAGGACTCAAATGTGAAATGGCATTAACGGGCAAATAGGGCTCAAAAAGGGGGTGGGGGAAGGGTTAAGTGGTTCGAGTTTTTGGAACGAAGCAGAGAAGGCAACAAGGTTAATGAACCAAACGGGGTTTCAACGGCTGAAAAAATGAGTACACTGGGCTGAAAGTTTCACCGTCAGCCAATAATCACGATGGAAGTTCCCAGCAGCCACGAGAGAGAGAGGCTTTGACATGGGTCAGGGTTTTGCAGAGCTTTGGTGAATGGTGAGTAGGCAGCCTGAGACACCTGTAGACGGTGAGGCGGAGGCAAACAGAGGGCAGAAGTGGAATTGTAGGAAACATGTAGGGATATCCTTGTAACGAGGAAGGCTGATGTACGCGTGGCATTTAAAGTCAATCTATAATTGTTTTGCTTAATCTGTACACCTGTCCAATTGCGATTCTTTTTAGCTTTTTTATTTACATTTTAGTTATTGAGTTTTGTTTTTTTTAACTTATAATTACTCGCGTATTTTCTTCTTGAACGGAGAAAAGAGGCTACATAAATATCGTTTTCATTATACTACTTTCCTTATATTATAAATCAAAAATTATATTATAATTTTTTTTAAAAAAATTACATTTTGTATTCTCTAAAAATCACACATTTTACCATATCGTTTGAGGGTGAAAATTTTGGGTATTGGAATTTGAGAAATATTATAAAGTAAAAATATGTTATGAAAGTCGGTGAAAAAGTGAAGATAGAGAAGATTTTTAATAAATATTATAATAATAAAAATTATGTAATAAATTTTTTATTATTAAATCTAAATTTTTAGACCCAAATTATTGGGGCTCAAACAAGACCCTAACTATTAATTACTTGACATCTTACACCTATATTAAGATTTTTCCTTTAAAATAATAAGTAAGACACTTGTGACAATCTTAACCAGTTAAGCAAGTGTACTTTAGCTTTACAAATTACAATTTAGAAGATGTAAAATGTAATTTTTTTGAAAAAAAAATCTTAACTTGGAAAGAATCATATGATTATTAGTTATCTTCTGACAGCCTTTTTCTCAAACACACTATAGGCACTAGGCATGTTCTTGTGTCAAGTGGTAAGAGTTGTAGGGCAGTGACCTGAACGGTGAGTTCTTAGAGAGGAGGATCGTTGGAAACCAGGCCCAGAAAAGAAAAGAGAGTAATCGGCACAGAAGCATATGATTGACTCCTGCTAAGAAAATTCTACTCCCCCCCAAAAAATATAGTTTTATTGATATGCTTTGACTAGATCAGTAGCTAGATCCTTCCTAACAAATGCTACTTCCTCGTAATTAGCAAACCTTAGACATTTTTAAACTCAGACCTGTACTTGGGAAGTTTGACCCATTCACACTGGTGTAGCGCCTGGTCCAGATGTTTCATTACTTCGTGTCGTTCTTGTACGATAGCCAATTCTGCAGCCACATTTGTATAGGTTATGATTTTACCTCTGCAAATGCCTTTTAATAAAGAAAAATTGTCATTTTAGTCCTTATATTTTACATATTTTATCATTTTATTTTTTTTAGTCTTTGAGTTTACATTTTTTGATAAAATGGTCTTTCCGTCGTCAGAGAAATTGTCATTTTAGTCCTTAGGTTTTACACGCTTTGTCATTTTAGACCCTGTGTTTCATTTTTTCTGATTTTAGTCCTTGGGTTTATATTTTTTGACAAAATGGTCATTCTGTCAGTCTGTCATCCATATACTTAACGGAGCTCTCTGGTACGTCAACAATTTGAAGCGGTCGACCACTTCAAATTGCTGACGTACCAGAGAGCTCCGTTAAGCATATGGATGACAGACTGACGGAATGAGACCGCTTCAAATTGCTGACGTGTCAGAGAGCTTCGTTAAGCATATGGACGACAGATTGACGGAATGATCATTTTGTCAAAAAATGTAAACCTAAGGACTAAAATTAGAAAAAATGAAACCCAAGGACTAAAATGACAAAACGTATAAAACCTAAGGACTAAAATGACAATTTCCCTGACGGCGGACTGACGGAAGGACCATTTTGTCAAAAAATGTAAACCCAAGGACTAAAATCAGAAAAAATGAAATCCAAAAACTAAAATGACAAAGCGTGTAAAACCTAAGGACTAAAATGATAATTTCCCTTTAATAACAAGGAATCCTCAGTGTTTATGCTGTTAAAGTTTGGAATTTGATACTCTATTTTCTCAAGTCTCAAATTTAAAAATTTTTAAGTGAATCATTTGAGGTCATTTTTTAAAATTTTTGACTTAATAATTATCAAATTTGCGTGGAATAGAAAGACTACTTAAACTATAAAATTAGTCGCATCAAAGTTGGCTCGAACACCGTATTAAAAAAACACAATTAAGTGTCATGAAGAACGTTCATACATCTCATGTTCAATAGTCAATATAAGTAGGTCCACGTCATAAATGAAATGTGGAAATTCTGGTACGAGTATTTCAAGCGTTAGATCTTAACGTTAGTTTGGTTAGTTTCAAATGGAATTTCAAGCGTTAGATCTTAACGTTACGAAAATGTAATACTTTAAAGGATTAACGGTCAAGAATTTCCTATGCACGTGAACTTCCTATGAGGAAAGGCTCCTATGGACAAACAAACATGTGTTATGTGAAGCCAAGTGAAGTAAAGGATGAGATTAAGAATAAGCCATCGACGGTTGAGAGAGAGCCACTTCAATTAATGAAGTTAACCCATGAAACCGCACGATAACCGAACCCCCAATTTTTGTTCTAAAAGATAAGGTGTAAACGAATGGAGATAAGGCGGCATTTGGTACATCTGCAGATCTTCTTATCCATTCGCAACGCTTTACCACTTTTATAGTTTTCTGTAGTCCCGCAGAACAGCATAGCATTCAAGGGGGCATGAAGACCTTTTTCCTGAGATCCCAATTCTACCTCCCAAACTTCACCGATTCAACCTCACATCCTCTATTTCTCGTTAGCATCAAAGCTACCTCGCGAGCAAAACACTCCAGAGATCATCCTATATCAACTCCTTCAAAAACTATTACCATTCCAAGGCAAGCTCTTCTTCACTCCATGAAATCCAGTCGTTTGGACAGGCCCCTTGACTTAGAACTCGTAACCACATGCCAAAATCCCTCGTTGGAGGACTTTCTCCAAGTTCACCCAAATGGGTATTCAAGGTTTGTGATACTAGGAGCTGTTTCTTTCGGATTGGCGCTGTTTCTAATTGCGTTGGATGACCAGAAGGCGTTGGCTCTTGGTCCAGAAGGGCCTCTGATGGAAGAGTTTTGGGAGAACGTCAGGAGATACGCTCTTTACGCTCTTACGGTCAGCACAGGTGCTATTTATACAATCTTCCTTCCTATATTCGAGTTGCTGAAGAATCCCATCTCTGCACTTCTCGTTGTAACCATTTTAGCGGGAGCAATTTTCATTGTTTCCCAAGTGCTTTCCGCCATGGTTGGCGTCTCTGATTTCACTTATGATTATGGATATTAGATTTTTAAGTTACCTGTATCAAGAGGTTTCTTGACCTTGATTTTGATACGCTTAGGGTCTAAGCAGAGACAAGTCGTGGGACTAATCGAGTTGTTCCATTTTTTGTCAAGTGTTTTCAAGTCGAAGAAAGTAGACGTTTTCGGAAATTAATTCCCAACCTTTAACCCTTGAGCTGGGGTCAACATTCTTCACCCACTTGGACTCGTGGTAAAGCAATGGCTTGTCCAACTACTGCAACATTGTTGTACGCATATTTACGATATATAGGTTTGTCCTAGATTCCTAGGAACAGGCCATGGGACATGGTCGAGTGAGAATAACGATTCATTGAATTCAGGACATTAAATTTAAGTCCCAACCCGCCCAACAGTTTACATTCTTGACTAGGTACCGTTGGGGTCATATCCTGATGATGCCCTTGCGCTTCAGCAACAGACAACAGATGACACTGACAGAGGGTAACGGAAACTATTGGCATACTGAAAGTAGAGCGTTTGTCCAGGACCAAGAGGCTCCCCATCGTTGACCAGGCAATCGCCGTAATCTATTCGCTTAAATACGCTAGGGTTTATCAACCGGACCGAGCTGAACCACCCACAACTTACGTGAATGTTGGAGATGCTGCAACCAGAGACGCCCGAGTTTAGAATCTGAACCGAGTATGCTGGGATTCCATCAGGAAGTGGGGCTGTCTGGCCTTGAAAGATGACTATGTCGTCCTTGGAGCATGCTGTGCCGATACGGTTCACGTCACGTCCGTCTGCATCGTCAAAGTGTGCCAGTGAACTACACTAGGAATTATATCAAACATGTCATGTTCTAGTGCTAGCTTCTGCATTGTCCTGAAGGATTTCATGTTCTCAAGGAGCAAAAGCAGCACAAGGCCTTAAAAGTTTCATAGACGGGCCTTGACCCTCGTACGCAGCACCTGACCCTTCCTAAATGGCCTTAAAACTTACGGACCTAAGTCCATAATTTTTCCTCAGTCATCCAATTAGTTCGACCCTCTTAAGATGGACACTGGAAGGTAGCAGAAAACAACTGCAGAATTGCTATGCCCAATTGAAAATTCGGGCCAACCAACCATCCGACTCAAGCTTGCATGTGCATGTGCATGTGCTAGCTGGAACAGGTCAGTAAGGCTGTTTTCCGAAGAATTGACCTCCTCAGGCCTAGTCCAATAAAAACCCAAGCTCAAAGAAAAGTTTAGTACCGTTTTTTTTTTATCTTTGTGCAAAGTTGGGTAAGACCTTATGGGGGAGGCGCCATTTTTTTCTTCTTCTGAATAATGCCTATTACCTTTCATTACTGATTGGAATCGCAGTGCAAAATATTATGTGGGGAGGCGCCAATTGGTTAAGTTAAGGACCTAGGAGTAGGTGGCAGCCTAGGAAAAAAAAAGGGACCTTGGTGTTAAGAGAGAATTGCCCTTACCAGGTGATTGCAGTAGCTTTCGAGGAAAGGCAGGCCTACGTTCCTTGGGAAAGACCAGCATTTTATTGCCAACTTCACCAACATGTTCCGACTGCATCGCTGCATTGTAATAAACATTTCTCCAGTCAGATACAAAAGACCTATTCAAACTCTTCCTATAACCTCTACTTGTTTCTTCAACAGCTAGAGTTGGTTTGAGCTTTCTTAATCCGACGAACACCAAATCTTGGTTTCCCTCATGCATGCATGGTCATCCGCTGGCCAAAAGATTACAGCTTAAAAAGAACTGAAGCAATTATCATCTACTCGTCAGAAATTAAAGTACAATGACTTCAAAGTGCATTTGAGCTCCGCACTTTAGCGACTGTAAGCCTATAATCAAGTTCTTTATTCCTTTCTCCCATATAAGTGCGCCTGGGCCAATTGTACAATTTTGAAATCATTGAAGAAGGGAAGGATCAGACATGCATGGGGATTTCACTGCTTTTCCCTGACGGTTTGAACAACAGTCGAAAACATCAAGAAGCAAAAATATTTTATTCGGAACCTCCATTCTTATATTTTTAGGCCAGTCAAACTCTTTTATGATAGGAGAGGTGATCGAAAATGAACTAGGATCCTACAGCTGTAGCCTGCATATGAAGTTTCAAGTTGAAAACAAGGCAGAACTAAGTGCATAACGACCATCAATCTAAGTTCATTTTCACATTATTTTCTACAGGAGAGAACGAGAGAAGAAAAATGTTACCCAAGAGCACAGTAAGCACAAAAACGAAAGTAACAGCCACGCAGACTACGTGCACTCCCCGTACACCACGTCTTCCCAGGAATCCCAGCACGCCTCTCGCCATGGCAAAGCTCCTTCTGCATGCTCGAAACATTCAATATTATCGGGACAATGAAAACAGAATCCGTGTGAAATGCTCATAAATGTCTATGCTCCAGAAGAATACAATAAGCATGCAGGCTAAAGGTTCAACATCACAGGTAAGTGTACGTAGCTAACTTAATTATGATAAAACGTCATTTTAGCAGGAAAGAAAAAGGGGAAAAATTAATGGGATGGCAGGAACCTTCAGCACAGTATTCCAGTGTGAGTTCAGTTCCGGATGTTCTTGTACGAACTTCTAGTGAAAGAAGTGAAGAATGAGTTTCTGGCAAATCAAACAGCTGTATCCGCAATGCAGAGGAAGATAGGTTGAGAGTGACGTGGCCGAGGAGATTGCACGGATAGCCAGAAGGCCGTGCGACCAGCTAAGCAAAATCTAATGTGGAATCAGAAACTGGAATGGACGTGAATCTGTGGCAGTTGATCACTACATTTATAGCACGAGCGGACTCTGTAGATTGAGAATTAGACGACGAGGCCCATGTTATTACAGAGCTGCCAGCGTTTATTGCTGGCTTGCAACACGTATGGATAGGGTTTTACGTGTTTCTTTGGTGGTTCTTTGACCCGTTAATGCCTGGGGGGGAGGTAGAGCCCAATGGTTGAGCAAAAAGAAACCAATTGAAATTAAAGATAAAAAGAAAAAGGTAAAGTAACGTTTCTGCTACGATTAGTTTGGACAATTCTGCAGTGGCAGCACACTAGTACTAGCTAACTGTAGCGATCTAGAAAGGAATGGCCTTTTGTTTTAATTAGAAACCTCCTGAAGAATGAACGTGTAAAAGGAGCAGCTGCAGGACTAGAAAGTACTGCAATCAAGTCAAATAAACCTAATTTTTTTCGCAAACACAAAAAATAAGTCAAATAAACCTTTAGCAAAGCTAGCGGGCAATCAAGGTGGTTGTGGCCTGTGGGTCACATCATGACTAAAGAGTTCCTCACACTGAAGACATTACCGATCGATCTATATATAAGCATGTAGCTTTTTTTTTCTTTCTTCTTATCATTCTCTTTTCCGATGAGCATCTCTGAAAGGTTCGTTGGCATAAATTGTAATGAGCCAAGTAGAAGAAGTAATCCCACGTATGAACCTCAGTTTTCTTAAGAAAATTGAACTTTGGCTAGCTAGCCTTTGAGACGTGCAACCTTTACTCTTTTAACTGTCTTGCCATAATGATAGGGTTGGAGAAGTGGATCAAACACGCACACATACAGAAACTTGGAAAGAACCGAAGAAAACCCTGTGAAGTTAATGAGATAGTAGACTTTTTAAGCAATGCAGGGTGAAATTACGAAATGAATCCGCGGAAAAAACAGATCGGGACAGTGGCTTTGTACAGAGGAGCCGCCAAAAGCAAGAGTTGCCGGCTTTTCATTTCATGAGCAGCGTAATTTACAGACTTTTCTGGTCCCTCTTTCTCTCTTTTGACCCGCCCACATTAATCTCGTCCATACTACTTAAAACCCTGTTGGATTGAAGCTTTAGCACCCAAAATCTTTTTCTGAACTTCTAACTGAAACCCTTCTCCACAAAAGGACGAAGCTCCACGGTGTAGTTGGATTGTTTAGGAGCATTTAACTTTTTCAATTGGGAGACTCTGCTTTCGGTATCCCTTTACCTTTTTCTCGGATTATAGCAGGATAATCTGACAATGATTTTTAAGGCTTTATTACCTATTCAAGAGCGAGACATTTTGAAGATAGCGTGTATCTTAGCCTAATAAATCTACTTCGCTGGTTTTTCTAAGTTGTGGGTGTCACGCCCCAAAAATTAACGGTGGAATTTTCAATAAAACAACTTAGAAGAAAATTATTTCCTTTAGTCGAAACAAAACATCGTCAAAGCCTTAATACTTTTCAAAACATAAACTTGTACAATTTTCATGACAATACTACTCCCGCCCGCATGTCATCTAAGTCTGATCCTTGACACGTTCTTCAAAAATCTCTGAAAGTGGAGAAAATAATAACGGAGTGAGTTCGACAACTTAGTAGCAGAGAATAAAAGTATATATTCTTTTTCTTTGAGCTGAAATACAGAAAATATAATAGTTTTATCAGAAAATCCCCTTTAGCATCAACACTAAGCTACATTGACCCATGTGGCAGGGTTGTGCAACGACTTAACCCTGCGGTCAAACCAAATTAAGCCAATAGTAACTGGAGTTTGACTTACTAAGACTTAGCCACGTACGCTAGGTGTGCACTAGGGAGAAACCCACACAGAAACCAATCCGAAGAATGAGTGTACTCAGCAATCAGTAAGTTGGTACCAACAGCAGCAGTAATCAGTAACAGAACATCGCCCCAGAGTTTGAAAACAGTATAATATATAATATCAGAAACAGAAACAAAAATAATATTCAGTAGAATACAAAATATTTGAAAAAAGAATATCGAACAATAATATAAACAGATCTCAGTATATCTTTTAAAATTTCACATTTGTTTTCAGAATAACATAAGCTGGCAATAAAACAATATTTTCCAAAAAAATCTTTTACGGAAACATGTTCATCATTTTCAAAGAAAAACAAAAAAGTAGCTCCGCTTACCCGACTTGCTTCGATAATCTAACCTTTCTAAAATCCACATATTGCAGCGACCCAAAAGAACCAAAGAAAATCGAGAAACTCAGCAATGACCGAAATTGACTTAGAGAGAGAGAAAAAAAACTCAAAATGGAGAATAACTCGAAATTGAGTGGTGTGCACTACAATCTGAACGAAACTCCCTTTTATAGGTGTTGAGGGCTCAGCAATCAGTAAGTTGGTACCAACAGCAGCAGTAATCAGTAACAGAACATCGCCCCAGGGTTTGAAAACAATATAATATATAATATCAGAAACAGAAACAGAAATAATATTTAGTAGAATACATAATATTTGAAAAAAGAATACCGAACAATAATATAAACAGATCTCAGTATATCTTTTAAAATTCCACATTTGTTTTCAGAATAACATAAGCTGGCAATAAAACAATATTTTCCAAAAAAATCTTTTACGGAAACATGTTCATCATTTTCAAAGAAAAACAAAATAGTAGCTCCGCTTACCCGACTTGCTTCGATAATCTAACCGTTCTAAAATTCACGTATTGCAGCGACCCAAAAGAACCAAAGAAAATCGAGAAACTCAGCAATGACCGAAATTGACTTAGAGAGAGAGAAAAAAACTCAAAATGGAGAATAACTCGAAATTGAGTGGTGTGCACTACAATCTGAACGAAACTCCCTTTTATAGGTGTTGAGGGCTTAATCACAAGGTAAATGATGAGTCTCCAACGTTCTAATTCAAGATCCAACCGACGTCCCTTCGATTACCACTCATTATTGACTTTAATCACATAAAAATCATAAAGAAACTTAAAGCAAATCGTTAAAGAGATGAAACGCCCAAAAAAAGGTTAAAATGAGTTAAAATGAGTGAGAGAATGAAGAGAGAGAGAATTGATGAGTGAGAAAGTTCAGATCTTGAAATCGGCGGCCATAAGTTGAAACTCAGGTGTTTTAGGGTTTGAGGAAGAAGAAGATCAAAACGCATCGTTTCACTTAAAACGTGTATAAGTAAAATTCGAGCGAAACGTGTTTAAGTAAAATAAAACTTCACCATATAAAGAAAAAAACAAAGGCGCCTCAGTGGTCCAGGTGCGCCTCTCTTCTCCTATGCGCCTGGGTTCGAACCCCAACCTAGCAAAAAAAATGTTTTTTTTTTGTATTTTTTTTAAAAGGCCGGGTTATCATAGTGGGGATCCTTTTTCCTTTTCTTTTCTCCCAAATAATCAAGAAAAAAGCGAGGCTCTGCTTTGAGTACCCGTACGTATAGATAATATGCCACTTATTTGAAGTACCTTAAGGGGAGGGTAACCTTCACGTAGTTGGAGTTGCTTGTATGTTTATTTTTGTGCGTAAAAGATTTTTTCTTATTTTTAGAATATAAAAAATAGAAAAAAAAAAGATTCGAACCAATCATTTCAGTATGATCTACTGAATATATGGGTATTTTGCGCATACAATAGAAGCATGCTACTATATAAAAGTACACTATCTTAGCAATTAAGACGATATATATATAGGCCTAGAAAAGGATATATATATATATATACACTAGGGGGAAAAAAACCACTCCACTTTTTAGCAATATTTGTATCTCTAAAAGGAAATTTCCATTGGAATGATATGAATGGAAGTTATAAGTAAACCTATATCTCTAATAACATTTGTAATGCTTGTAGATTATTAGACTATTTTCAGGCTTGTAAGGTGGCCTTTAGAGCTGCGAATTAGTTCGAATTGTCTCATGCATGACCTCCTTCGTTGGGCCATTTCCTCAACTTTTGAAGGATGCATGTCTCCTTCTCATTAATTTGATCTTTCAGAACTATCTTTGGTGTACGTGGGTTTTGATTACCCTTGAATTGGGGTGAATTTTTTTTTCTCGTTTAGTAATGAGATCGATTAATTATGCTAAAAAAATAAACCTAAATTAATGCAAAAAAAATTTCATTTTAATTTTATTTAGAGCAATACATTTTGTAGTTTATCTATTACCTTTTCTTTATACAATGTGACACCCAAATTACTAATATTAACAAATTTTTCTTCAAGCAATAAAAAGACATACATTACTAATATAAAAATTATGCCATGTGGTCTATTATTTTATCCATCTTAATATATGGCAGATATTATCATCTTTTCATAATTTGAGAATGCAATCCGTTGGTGTACCCGTCTACCATAGATGTTGCAGATTGTCCTTCGTTGCCTAAAAATAAAAAGATGAGAATTCAGGTAGTAAATTGTAAAAAAAAAGAAGCAAATTAAGTCATGTAAGATATATTTTTCTTCCATGCAAAGGAGTGTATTGACTATTGAGTTTGGAAGATGGAGGCAACAAATGCATGCATTAAATGGTACAATATTACTGAAGGTTTCCAATGCAAGTAGTGTTTTCGATCCACGCTTACTTCTTTTTGTCACCCCACGTGAGTTCAACCCCACTGAGTGAAAATTTAATCTCAGGCCCTTTCAGGGCAAGGAGCTGGACCGCAATCCACTGGCATGCAGCATTTTGGGCAGTACTACTGCACATGACCTCGAGCCATGCACCGTGGGTTTAATGGGCACTGGGCAGTGATAACTGAGAGGAGTTTCGGATATGGATTTCGAAGTGTGTGTTCTCGTGTCTTAACGATATAGTATTTACTCTTACTGATCTGTTATCACAGCTGTATAACAGTTAGAATTATACTGTTAGTGGTTTACTGCACTCTTTGTTTAATTTTCTCAAACCACCCGTCTAAATACTTGACATGATATCAGAGGAATTATAATGACTGTTGAATCTGAATCTCATTTAGTTTCTTCTTCAATCCTTATTTTCTCAATAACAGTGACAATTCATACACGATACTCGTATCTCAGCCCCTCAATGGAGAAAATTACTCAAGTTGGCGCCGATCTATGCATATGGCCTTGAGTGCCAAGAATAAGTTGGCTTTTGTCGATGGATCTCTTCCAAGCCTCCATTGAAACTGCCGCTGGAATTTGGGAGGATTTGATTGAGAGATATTCACAAAGTAATGGACCTAAAATGTTTCAAGTACAAAAGTCTATAGTCTCTCTCTCAAGGATCACACACAGTCACAACATACTACACGAAATTGAAAGCTCTATGGGAAGAGTTGTCCAATTACAAACATCGGTTTACTTGCACATGTGGTGCAATGAAACAACTCACTGATGAGCATAATCAGGAGTCTATTATGCAATTTCTCATGGGATTGAATGACTCATACTCTCAAGTGAGAGGTCAGATGTTGTTGATGAATCTTATGCCAACTATCAACAAAGTTTTCTCGCTAGTTGTCCAAGAGGAAAGGCAACGTGACATAGCATCCTTCTCCTCTTCCTCTGCTAAAAATAGTGCATTTTTTGCACGAAACCAAGGGCCACAGAACTTTAACAAGTCTAATGGCAAGCCTTATGCACAGAAGAAGGATCTTCCTTTATGCAGTCATTGTGGTTTTACCGGTCATACCATGGATAAATGTTATGAATTGCGTGGATATCCTCCTGGTTACAAGCTTCGGCCCAGATCTATGCTACTTGCAAACTCTGTTCATCAAATCTCTTCCGAATTTCCTTCAATTTCTGCTCAGTCTATGCCGATTTCTTTTGATCAGTATCAGCAGTTGCTAGCTCTCTTTCCTACCTCGGATGCCTCATCAACAAGCAACACTGCTATAGATCTAAGTCCAGCTATGGTAAACATGGCAGGTATTGTCTCCGATCACTACACTGCTAGTGTTGTTACCGTTCCATTTACTACCAATTTTGACAATTCTACTTGGCTTATCGATACCGGAGCAACTAATCACATGGTTAGCTCATTATCCATGCTAACCTTTGTCACTTCACTTATCCAAACACCTATCAAATTAATGCCAAACAATCACACTGCCCTTGCTACTCACATAGGCACCGTGCAACTGTCATCCAAAATTCTGCTGGTAGATGTGCTGGTTGTTCCTACTTTTTCATTCAACCTGATTTCTGCTAGTGCATTAGTTAAGCAGATTTCTTGTTGCATTATCCTTCTTAACAATCATTTGTTCATCCAGGACTCAGGCATTTGGAGAACGATTGGTTTGGATAAAGAATCAAGAGGGCTGTATTTTTTACTTTCTGAAAATTCTGGTGTTTTTCAACCTTCTTGTCATATGGTTTCTGTCAATAATCATGCCTTATGACATTTTCGTTTAGGTCATCCTTCCATGTCTTGTATGCTTCATTTGCAAGATTCTATTGGTGAAATTCATAGTTCTAAGTTCCATCATTGTATTGTTTGTCCTATGGCCAAACAAAGAAAACTTTAATTTCATATTTCATTTTCCACATCAACTTGTGCTTTTGAATTGATTCATTGTGATCTTTGGGGGCCTTTTTCAGTTCCTGATCAAAATGATATTCGATTTTTCCTCACTATAGTTGATTATTACACTCGTTCTACATGGGTTTACTTGCTTCAATCTAAAGTTCAAACTCTATAGTACATTATTTCCTTCTTTCAACTATTTCAACTAGTTGAAACTTCTTTGAACTAGTTGAAACTAAATTTAGTTCCAAAATAAGACCATTATAACTGATTTTGGTAATGAATTTAGTTTTCCTAGTTTCCTTGTTTCTAAAGGTGTCATTCACCAACACTCTTGTGTGGCTACTCCACAACAAAATGGTCGTGATGAAAGGAAACATCAACATTTATTAAACGTTGCTAGGTCACTCAGATTTCAATCAAACTTGCCTCTTAGCTTTTGATCTGATTGTATTTTGTCATCCACCTATCTCATAAATCGTATACCCTGTCATTTGCTTGGAAATAAGTCTCCTTTTGAGATATTATTTCATACCAAACCTGTTTACAATAATCTTAAAACTTTTGGTTGTTTATGTTATGTCTCTACTCTTAGTAGACATCGACATAAATTTGATCTTAAAGCTCATCCATGTGTTTTTGTTGGCTATCCTTATGGAATTAAAGGATATAAAGTCTACAATTTACACACCAAGCAGTTTCTCATTTCCCGACAAATTATTTTTCATGAAGACTTCTTTCCTTTTAAAAATTTCTCTTTTACTTCCAATAACAATGTTGTCATACCTAATATTGTTCTTGATATTCCTGCATCTTATGCTAATGTGTCTTCCACTGTTTCGCCACACCCATCTCCTTCTGCTGATATGCCTTCCCCTGCTTCTTCATGTCAGTCTCCTTCTGCCATTGTTTCTATACCTCATATTATTCCTGTTTCTTTCACAGACTATCGCAGACACATCACATTATGCATCTCATGTCCCTATGATAGATTATTTCCCATCTGCTGCACCTATTTCTTCTTCTTCCTCTGCAGATGTCACATCCAATTCTGCAGCTCCTGTTTCTTTGTCTCTTAGAAGGTCTTCTAGAATTTGAAAAACACCATTTTATTTGGAACAATATCATTGTCAGTTGGCTCTTAATTATGTAGTCAAACCTCTTGTTTCTTCTTTGACAGCTCTTATATCAGCCGGTCCACATAAAGGTGGCACTGCTTACCCAATTTCTTCTTCTCTTTCTTATGCTAATCTTTCTTCTTCTCACCAAGCCTTTGCTTTGTCTGTGAGTACACATTCTGAACCCTCCAGTTTTAAGGAAGTTGTCACTTCTTCTAAATGGTAGACTGTCATGGCTAAGGAAATTGAGACATTGGAGCTTAATAACACTTGGACTATATGTGCATTACCCCAGGGTCATACTCTTATTGACTGTAAGTGGGTGTATAGGCTCAAATATAATGTTGATGGATCAATTGAGAGACATAAAGCTAGATTAGTGGCTAAGGGATATACACAAAAAGAGGGTTTCGACTATTTCGAGACTTTTTCATCGGTGGCTAAATTCACTTCAGCCCGCTTACTCCTTGTTATTGCTACCTCTAAACAGTGGCATTTACAGCAATTAGATGTCAATAATGATTTTCTTCATGGCGATTTCCATGAAGAAATCTACATGTGGTTGCCACCCGGGTATAGTCGAGAGAGGGAACATGGGTATGCAAGCTGAATAAGTCCTTGTATGGGCTGAAACAGGCACAAGACAATGGTTTCTAAATTTTTCTGATTTTTTGTTGGCTAGTGGATTTGTTCAATCAAAGGCCGACTACACCATCTTTACCAAATCTTCTACTACTTCGTTCATGACATTGTTGGTTTATGTTGATGATATTATCATCAATGGTGATAATTTGAGTCTCATCAATGATTTCAAGGTTGTCGTTGATCTTCAATTCAAAATCAAAGATCTGGGTTGTCTCAAGTATTTTCTTGGATTGGAAGTTGGTCATTCAGATGTTGGTTTGTCCATTTGTTAGCGTAAATTTGCTTTGGATATATTGACTGATTCTGGTTTTCTAGGTGCCAAATCTGTCAAAAATCCTATAGACCAGAATTTAAAACTAGTTCGAGAGGCTGGTTTTCTTTTATCTGATCCCAGTGAGTACAAACGCTTAGTGGGTCGCTTGCTTTATTTGACTATCACTCGACCGAATATTGCTTATGTTGTTCAGCTCCTTACAATTTATGGATCAACCTTGTCACACACACCTTGATGCAGCCCATCGAGTCCTACGTTATCTTAAAGGGTCACCTGTTCAGAGATTATTTTATCCTGCTCACACCCCAATTCATCTTAAAGCCTTTACCGACTCTGATTGGGCCGCCTGTGCAGATTCAAGGAAATCAATTACTGTTTTTTGTGTGTTTTTCGGTGATTCTTTCATATTGCAGTCAATCCCGTTTTTCATGAAAGGACGAAACATATAGAGATTGATTGTCATCTTATTATAGAGAAAATTCTAACAGGTTTGATTCGCACCTTACATGTTCGGTCTCATCATCAATTGGCTGGCTTGTTTACTAAGTCTCTTGGTGCTGATCAGTTTCACTCCTTATTATCCAAGATGAACCTTCTTAATATTTTTAGTCCACCCGTTGTCACAGCTGAGGGGGAGTCTTAACGATAGTATTTACTCTTACTCTGTTATCACAGTTGTAAAACAGTTTGAATTATATTGTTAGTGATTTGGCTTGTGTGAGCTGAATGCTCAGTTTGTTATACTGTTGTGTATAAAAGCACTACTCGACTATGAATAGAATTACGTTATTCAAATAATTTTTCCCTCTCATTTGTTACTGCACTGTCTGTTTTCCCCAAAACCTCCAGTCTAAATACTTGACATCGTGTAAGACCATTGAATCCTTTTTATCAAGAATCCCAACTAGCTAGCTAGCCCCCTTCATTTTCCCCCATCTAGAATTCCTAATAGTCGAAACAATAACAATTTCAGTTCTCTACAATTAATAGACAACTTGATGAATAGGGCATGGAGATCTTGCCCGCTCAGAGGAAGGTTTATCTTTACATCTGTATTGGGCGTCAATGATGTGGCCTTCCAAAGTCGAGTTATAAGGATGTGTGGGCTCGGCCCAATACAATGCAAGAAAATGACATATTACCCCATCAGCTAAGAAGTCAGAACAGAAAACATCTTATGTCGATCGACTCTCATGTGAATCATGGTTCCACCGCAATCACTCTTTGACCGTGCGAGTATGGATTGGGATCGTCTGCAATTCGGAGAGAGAGAGTGGTGGGTCCCGCCCGGAACCCACCACTCTCTCACCAAATTTTGCCTGCAATTTAGTCACGGGATCCTTGTCCGTGGGAGCATTGTGTGTCGTGATAAGAATAAATATTTAGATCGAGAAATGAAAACTTAGGAAGAAATTAACTATAAAAAAGGTAAAATACAAAGAGTTGTAACACAGCATTCAAGCTCAAAGTTACAAAACACTCAATTTCCTCACACAAAAAAAATGAAAATAACAACATAACAACAGTCTTCTCAATATTTTGCGACTATTTTCCCTCATCTACGTTACAAGCTGTCAACATCCCTTCTCCTTTTATAGTCTTCGTACGAAGCCTCTTCGCGTGCTCTTCAATAAATTCCCTTGAAATTGCATAAAGATGCTGCAGATATTTGCTTGTCTTCCACTTTGTAAACAAAGGAAACGTACTCGAGCATTTAATGAGAAGAAAAAATGCAATAAAGCATCAAATGCATTCCATGCGCGAAAACACATACATGGGTTTTGTGTGTCACGGTGATATCTCATGCACTCTTCCATTGAATTCAAGACACTGAACATTGTGGATGGTTCAATATATAAGGTAATTATCCAAAATCACTGACAAATTCGTAATTGTTGGAGATAAGGGTGTTTACCGACTTCGTCATAGTCGAGGCAATATCCGACTCCAACTTTGACCAAGTGTAAGTCGACCCCGACTCCAATCAGTTGGAGTCGGATTGGAGTACTCGGGATGCTTGGGCCTAATATTTTTTTTCTTAATAGATTTCTGTGCTTTGTAGTTTTTTTTTGGTCTTTGGACTCAAAGGGGAGTTAAGTCGGAGTCGAATTTGGAGTCCATATAGCGACTCCGACTTAAGTCGTTTTTTTTTACAACTCTGACTTCGACTCTGATCAAATCGACTATATCGGATAAGAATCGAGCTGGAAATCGATTTTGGAGTCATTTTGCTCTAATCAGAGATTTAAACTGTCTATTAAGGCGTGAAAAAGGTCGGTTCCCCTACGAGATAAAAGATGGAAGTAAACCTATAACTGCACAGGTTCTTTTGCAAAACGTACACATTACTGTTCAGGTCTCTTCTTAGCTTATCCAGCTGTTTTCTTGTTTTGCTTAGCCAATCAACAGGATAGGCAGCTCATCTAAGACACCCCACTTTAGTCATATATAAATTAAGGTGCTGAAAATTGTAATGTGGAAGCCACTCAAAATAATTGAATGTCACGTCAAGGTAACTAGTGCCTTAATACGCAACTGATCAGTCATAAATGTTTCACAAAGCAAAGAGACTAACAACCACTAGGATTGAACCAGAGTAACCTATCTTGACGCTCCAAACAACCCTCACCAGGAACAGCAATCGAATCCCGGGTTTGATATTAATATTCAATTGAAATTTCGTATGGAGTCGAAATTTGCTGGTCTCAAGGCATATGACATGCAGCTTTGTCGTTCACCAGCCGCCTCCGCCTGCGTATATAAAGAAGTCGAACCTGCATAGAATTTGCTTCAAAACTCGATCAATCAACTTTCGTACGTCAGAAACCTCTTCTCTCTCTCGAGGTTAGAGACAGAGAGAGAGAGACATGGCTTTGAGTTGGCTTCTCCATTCTGTATGTCATGTTCTGGGGTCACCAAAGGACACTAATATGCAGTGCAACCCACATGTAGAACGCGTCCAGGGCGGTCATGTGAATAGCTTAAAGGTCCCTAATGGAGGGTTGCCTGAGACACAGATCTCCAAGGAGACATGCCATACAGGTTTCCAAATGCCTCTTCACTACCCTCGCTACAAGAAGGCAGACTACGAGAAGATGGAGGAGTGGAAGGTAGACCTTCTTCTCCTGCAATATGGGCTCGACTTTAAGGGCGCTCTCGCTGAAAAGAGGACATTTGCAATGGGGGCATTCTTGTGGCCTGACCAGTATTAATTAACCAAAGTTCACGGCGTACGCCCGCCATGCAAGAGGCTTATGCCCAATCTCTTATGTATAATGGGTCGGCAGTATGTTTCATATATACATATGGTTGTATGCTGGTATAGACAAGCAACATAGAGCCCCTAATATGTATTACACTGTAGTTCTGTCATCTGTGCTCTCTCTCATGGTGCTGTATTAGTAAGAGCTTCTCTGTCCTGGCTTATCTTTCAGATAACGGTAATATTGCGATTTTTCTTCTAAGAAAACAATAATCTTGTGGTCTGTTCAACAACTTCATCAATTTGACACACATTCTAGTTCTTTTTTTCTGATGAACTTCTGGGAACGAGGACTCCATTCTAGACCATTGGTTAAAGAGAATTGGTCCTAAGATGAAAATTGCTCTACTATGTGGCGAACAAAGTCCAAAAAGTTTTCCCCTGCTTTTTTAAAGCTGCAATGGTACTACTGCCTCAATCAAATTAAAATCTGCCATTAGATTTCCTGGCTTAATTAAACATGGTTTAACTTGTGTTCTTGATCACTCTCGTGTTCCTTTCTCCTCTACACTGCATTCATTTTGTTTGAGTTCCTTTTGGCAATCTTCAACATTATTATTCCTTTGAGGTTGTCTGCTATAAAAACAGAGTATATATTTCATATGAAGACTCGTGATGTTTAACAACAAGTTCTATATAGCAGATGGAAATTATTATAATTAATCAAACTTAGCAATTGTTTAAAGATCATTAATGTTGCTATCAATTGCTTATTCTGAGGTCTATTAACAGCTTGACAAGAGTAGTATTTCATGAACGAGATACTTGAGAATTTCTATGTTGATTGCTTAAAATGGGGGATGAGTGTCTGCACAAGAGCCGTGATTCATGGAAACATTAGCAATCTTGCGAAGAAAGAAAGCCCCTCTAAAATTTTATATATGATGGTATATTCCTTAACAGTCTGATTGGGACAAGTGTAACATAGAATCCATTGATTTTTATTTTTTTGTTCGCCCATTGATTTGGGTTTTAAGTCATAAAGTGTGGAAGTGTGTTCCGTTTGTTAAACCTAAATAAATGATAGGTAAATTTATAAAGTTTACTAATAGAATTCGATAAATATATCTAAAGCTAGACTTCCATTAGTTTAAAACACCTAAAAAATGTCCAGCGAGCTGTATCGTTGTCCCTTTTGTGCCTGCAAAGTTCACAAGATTGGCAATCTTATGATCCATTATTGTACAACTAGTAGGCACCATCCTATACCCTTATTCTCCATCGATCCTTCAAAATCGCAGTTTGATAGTGATCTTGTTAGGATCCTTTTTTAAAAGTTTTTCAAAATATATTTATGGGGTAATGTTACTGTTCACCCTATTAAGAGCAATTGCAATCGAGCCCCATTAAGTATCAAAACTGCGGTTTACGCCCCATAAATTTTAGACATTTTCAATCTTCGCCCCCATCCAATTTTCAGTCAAAAGTCACAGAATTCGGCGTCACGTGCATTTCACATGCGCTAATCTCACATGTCTTTATCAAAATACCCTTCGTAAGTGAGACCAAATGACTCAGCTCTGCCCTTGACAACCCCGACTACCCTATCCCAATTTTGTGCCATCAATTCCCTGATCCCCCGATTGTGTTTTGTGTGAACACTAACCCAGAAACCCTGTCGCCGATCAGTTAACGACCAGTTATTTCTCCCTTGAACCCAATAGTCAATCAGATGCTTCCGCAAAAATGGGCGGCTGGAATAATTTATTGTTGGGGTCCATCTTCTTCCTCAATGTACATATAATTTGACTGCCTTCATTGTTGGTAATGAGTAATCAAAGAAAGAATCTGATATGTAACGTTACCGTGTTATAGACGCAGTATTGGGGGCAGCTAGGAGCTTCAAAGAAAGTCTTAAATTAACACTATCTTCCATTTGTTTAACATTTGAATCTTGATGCTTTCCAGAGGTCATATTATGGGAAATTGACCGACTTTAGCAGTTCTGGGACTGCTATAAATAGAGTGGGGACTTCATGGGCACCCAACATGCTAATGTAAAAGATCCTACAAAATCACAAACGAAGACACTCCTTCAAGGCCACCCCTTATAGGATTCCTACCTATCTACCAAAGGCTTCCCTTCTGCTTGCACAAAACAACACAACAAGATGGAGAAAAATGAGGCTCAGCGGATCCAAACTGTAGAGAATTTCAACATGTATCGTCTTCTGAAAAGGATTTTGCAGATTGTTCTCTCAGTCTCTCCATTTTCTTCGTTTGTTTGCTATTCCTCAGGCTTCTGCTTCTTTCCCCATTCCTTCAATGTCTACTTCTCGACGTTCCTTTTCTCACTCTTCACCCGCACCCTCGAAAGGAAGTACGTGTTTCTCATTTGTAACTGGCTGCTCGTTATTCTAGCCAAAAGCTCTGCTTCTCGCAGCTTAACTTCTGACGCTGAGCTTGGTGGTGAAGTTTCAGCTTCTGATGTATCTGCTGCGGAGACATCAACCGTTGAGGACGAAGAACATGTGGGAAGTATTGGGTCACCGGAGATTAGTATTGCTCTGGTAGGTGAAACAGAACAAGAACAACAAGATACAGAAAAAGAAGAACCAGCGGCATCTGAAAAACTAGGAGAAGTAAAAGAAGATGGGTGGTCATACACAGGAAAAGAAGAAGGAGAAGTGAAGCTTTTGTTGCAGAAGACGAAGAAGAAAGTGTGGTAGTGAGACCAGACGAGGAAAGAAGAAGTACCAACAGCAGAAAATGATGAATTAAACAGAAGGTTCGAAGAATTTATAAGAAAAATGAAGGAAGAGATCAGGATTGAAGCGCAACAACAACTAATAGCAGTCTAATGTTTAGTCCAGTGATATGTAGATATCGTACAGTTTTAAAATGACTAAGCTCTTATGGTTTTTCTGAGTCATCCTTCTCTGTTGCATGCATGTAGAACTTTCCGTCTTTTGTTCTTTGTTTGTAACATCGTCCTTGTTAACGCAGTAAATGCCTTTGTGCTTCTTTCTCCTAATTGTTCTTTGTACTTCTTCAAATCTTCCATCGCTGCAAATGAAGTATTCAAATTTTGCACCCCCAGTTCCAGTATTCCTCGATCCCCCAAAAGAAGAGAATCAAATTCGATTGTTTTGGTCTTCTTGCCCGACTTCTATAGAAAATACTAGAAATCAAAATTATGAATTTAATATCTGACTCTGTATTTTATTTAAATTTTAATTAAATAATGCAGTGTTAGTTCTCAATAAAAAGAGAGTCCGACCCACCAATATCATTCCCAATTTTCACTTTAAATATTGCAGTGTTGCTTTAGTTCACCTACCAATATCATCCGGAATTTTCACTTTTCTACATAGTTTTCTATAAAATCCATTGGATTCCATCCTTTTATTTAAAAAGAGTTACAAAAGAATTGGAAGAAAAAGATTAATTCGTTCAGTCTATTTGCAATCTGCCTTCTCTGTCGTTGAAATGTAAATTGGAAAGGAGAAAGTATGTCTTTTTTTTTGTTCAAAGAAAGCATAGCTTAGAAACTGCAGGCGTTGGAGAGGGTATGTTGCAGGGGAAAGGAAATGATGGTTTAGAGACGTAAATATGTGGAAAATTCGCAATCAGATTCATCCTGTCAAACTGTGAATCTACTTTAAATTATATTCTTCAATACAAACTCTTAAGACAGATCTCGCAAAAGGCAACAAACAGAAGAAAATATCAGGAAAAGAAAAGACGTTTAATCAGCTTTTAAGCACTTAACTCTCATGCACTCTAAAAATAGACAATTAAAAGACACCAAAAGCTCCGCCGACCCAACTTTTCACGTGCCGACATTTCCTCCCTGCCAGACTTCCAAACACCATACATGCACACGTTGTGAAATCATTGGGATTCACAGAGGTACAATCAGACATGAACCACGGGTCAAGCCCACGCCTCCCAAAGAACATGTAGGTCCGCCGTAGTGGTTTAGCTACTATCATCAAGCAATTATCAATAAACAAGTTTGATTAAAAGGGAAATGACATCAATCAGTATGGACTTGAGGGTTGATATTTGTCCGAAAATAAGAAGATAATCAACAACCTTCTATGGCGAATGGGTATTTGTCCTTTTTGTCATGTACTGTATTGTACTGTAGAGAAACCGACCATTCGGACTTGGTTCTTACATTTCTGTGGCTAGAAAGTTTGCAGCTATCACTGCCATTCTTTTGTTGTTATTTTAGTACCAAATATCATGGACAGGTCTCTTTTTGAGATAAGATTCAAATGGAATGAATCATATCTAGGTTATCACCAGCAACTCCCAATACTGTGTGGTCGGGAAGATCTGGAAGGACATCCTGATTTGATGAGGAGCACTGCAACTTGGAAAAAAAACCAGCTTTGTCTGCCTGTACATACAAACAAGAGTGCTTGCCAAATAATTGTCAATAATTGCAGTATGCTAAAAGAGCCAAAATTTACTTCTATGAAAATAAAAGGGGTCTATAATAGTATGAAGACTGATACAACTAGTATCGTCCTATACTATCAAAATGAGGCATGTGAGGTGAATCCAGACAATCCAACCTGAAGGCATTCGGATGTAGTAGAGCCTAGAAACCATTTCAGATCAGGACCATAACTCACTCATACGAGATCAGGGCCAAATGAGGCTTGTGTGAATGTGGGTCCAGATAATACAATCAATTGCAGTTCTCTCTCTTAAATAGCAGAGGTTTTGAAACCATTTTAGCTTAGGGGAAAACTACCCCCATCGAAGGAACACTTGATATCTTGCACACCAACTTGCCCTAACAATTTGCAATGTTTGCAGAAAAATATTCTCATCAAATGACTTGACGGAAAAAAACTTTTTGAAAAGGAAAAGCACAAACATCATTTAAGAGTAAAGCTATCGAAGTTTCAATAAGAAGCATGTGAATTTAGGGGGACTCAGGCGGGCATTTGTCAATCCCTTCTTGAAGCTCTGCTTGTCTCAAACCTGCAAAGAAATCTAGAACTCACATGAATTGTCTTTCAAGCATCTCACCTTCTAAGAAAGATCGAATACCGCACATTCCCCTAAAATTGTAGGTAGTGACTGAAGCAAAGAAATACATTGCCTGGTCCAGCTGCTAAGGAAACAATATGTAGTCCACTCCTCAGAAATTTAATTATTTGACCTATTTGCAGACGTTTCTGGATTATGCATTTCCATAATTAATCTACCAACCAATCGTTCTTTAGATGCTTTCAAGCGTGATATTGCAACAAAAGACTTCATCTCTCTGCTCTGGATGTTCAACACATGAGAGGAAGCACATTCAATGTAAAAGCACGTTACTATATGAATTTCACTCTCTGTATCCTCGCACAAATGACTATCACTCTGTTAATACAAGATGGATCATGACTTCTTCATTAGCTGGTATCCTGCATCTTGAAGTTAACTAAATGATTTGGAAATCATACAAAAGAACTATAAATTAGTCAATTACAATTACAAACAAAGATCAGGTAAGCAAAGAGGACTAGTCTATCCAGGTATAAAAGAGACCTCAATGACTGTAAAACTTACCATTTCTGTCAATACAAAGGGTCTTTTAGAAGAACCCATTGGAATAAAATCCTTCATATGTCATTGAGTTCGAGCCTCTATATTTCTAAAGGTTGTCCATTGAGACCGCACAGTTAACTCTCATATACTTAATTTTAAGGCTTGAGTAAATAAGATTTTGCCACTTTCTAGAGTCCATGATTTTGGTAGTTTAGTGATGAAGCCCATTCACAAGGAATCTTCAATTTACATACTGCTACTTATCTTAACATCTAGTTTTATGTGTCGAAGATCCACATTCTCTCAAAATCATTCAAGATATGGTCCATCAAAATAGGTTTTTAAACATCATAATCAATATAAAAGCTAATTATATCACCAATTAGATGAAAATGGCCACAACACATTTGAGAAGCAGCTTGTTATTGTAGCAGAAAAAAGATTTAGAGGTATGAAATCCAAAACAGAAGGTTAAATCAGGCTTCTAGAAACTTAATTGGTATTCCCAATATCAGATGCATAAAAGATCCATGCGACTATGAAATGGCAATTTATGAGTAAGGAAGGAATATATATCAGGATCTGTTCCGCACATAATTTGGAATTGGTATCAGCTATCCAGATAAAAAGTACTGCATACTTCATAAACTGGTAATTAAAGAACCCACCGTCACACCTCAGTCTTCATGTTGGCCATTGCCAAATTGGGAAATCATAAAACCTAAAGGTGCATACCACTCGTACAATACTTATTTTGCAAAATTTCATTACTTTTCATCAATGTATGTTTTCATTTGACAATTGGCAGCGGTGGTGCAGCCTACTCCAAATCCAGCATCTAAACATATATTTCGTGGCAATTGTAAGGGATAAGCACAGGAAAGCAGGGATGCAGCATTTATTCTTTTTCTGAATAGCAGGGATGCAGTATTGAAGAAAGGTTAGTCTTATGCCTTGTTAAATCAAGCAGGCCCTTAAAGAAAAGGACCTGTTCCACGTCAATGTGAGAAAACTTGAGCAGTAAAATATGGAAATTATTCTTGACTTGATTATTAAAAAAACACTGACACTTTACAAATTACACCTCGTTAAGCCGTTCTGTGCGACTTCATCTACATTGTTTCCAGCCTAGTCATGCATATAGGAAGCCACGATTACAGTTGGCAATGGAACAACAATCAGGATTGTAGTATACGCAATTCTGGTCAACCCTTCTCCTAGTATTACGTTTCTGGATGAAAGTATGCAAAGAGACTGCACAGTGTTTTGTCCCCTTTTCACCTTCTTCAACTTTTAGCCGGACTTCCTTTCACAGTTCTGTTTTATCCATCACATGAAGCACCCAGTGATTGCATTTGCTAGTATGAACAGAACCCAACAATTTAAATCAACAAGTTGGTGAGAGTCTCAAAAATCCATAGCAACCACATCAGTCTCAGGTAGATTTCTGACCTCATTAAGAAGCCTCGTGAGTTCTTTGGTCAGTTCACTACAAACATAATCTGAACGCTCCTTTGTAATGGATGATTCTGCCAATAGAGTCTCCGTAAGGCCTTGATATTCTCGAAACCATTCATCCTCAACATTTTGAGTATCGCTATTGTCATAAATAACTGGAGAGATTTCTCGTTGCCATCTACTTAGAAAATATTTTTCAGGAAGCTGAAAGTAGTTCTTTATTATAAGTACTCTAAGAGCATGTCTGCACAAAATTCCAGAAGATTCAAATTCCTTACAGGAACAATGGATCTGTTCATCTTCTGGTAACCATATGACAAGACGCTCTCCATCCATCTTCTTGAAGTGGCGCACAATGTAGGAACCATTAGCCATTTCAGATGTTGCATACTGCATGGCCAGCACCAATTCATTTTGCAAAGCATTGAAGGCAAAAGGCGTAAGAATGCTTCGTGCATGCTCTTCAATGGGTATGCACGTTTTAATATGCATATACTGCATCTCTGGACGTGCATGATTTTGAAAATTGGCAGAAACACCAACCTGAAAGATTCCAAGTGAAGGAAGCAAAATCAGTGCAATTATGACAGGGTATATACATCCTTGCAAGGAGATCAGATTTAAAATAAAATATAAAGAAACCCTTCAATGCAAATACCTGCTCGAAAAAGCTACGTAAACATGTATGTGCACTAAAAACACCTTTCAAGAATGCATCCACGGTCTTCAAATATGCCAGTGTTGCCATTTGAGCAAGAAAGTAGCCTCTCATGTAGGACAGTGCCCAAGATGCCCGGAAAGAAGAGAGTAAAGCAATGTGTTTGTCTGAACCAAGCCCAAATATTGAAACCATTTGACTCCATCTAAAGTTCAAATTCATCCACACTGTCCAAATGATATAATGCATCAAACTCAGATTTAAATTCTGCATAGCGAGAACCAAGTGGAAGGGAGAACCAACTTGGAAGTTTGGAGAAAATATTGCATATAGAAGTGACATGTTTAGTGACAGGTAATTCGCTTCTTATCACATCTCTGAGGACAGGGTCAAGATCAGTTGGAATTGGGATATCTTCCTCTCATGAAACGCACAAAACTCTGATCCAAGGGAAAAAATATTTCAAGGGAAGATATAAGAATACACAACGAAAACCATCATATAGGATATCAGGAGCAAACCTGTAAAGCCCATGTGAAGGAAAGCGGCGTTTCATCCTGCAACCCCATATGTGATTGATCGATAGTTGTGTCAAAATAAACTACATCCCCAAACATGGTGTATGCGTGAACAGAGTCACCAAATGACCAAACAATATTTTCAACCTTATCATTCTCATCAACAGTAAAATCATAAACAAAGTCTTCATCTGTCTCTTTTGTGGCCTTGCATGCCTCAAGCAGTTCCATTGTATCAGTTTCTCTTTTTTCAGTGAGCAGAGCATCGTTTTCTTGCACAAGCTTTTTACGGTTTTTAACAAAATTTCTGACATCCCTCTCCAAAAATGGCAATTGCCCACCTTGAATCCCCTTTTCCAACTCCAGCACCTTCACAATACAATTAATGGGAAACCCAGCTTTAGAAAGTAACAATATGCGCTCTTGATCTGCCTCCTGAATTTTACGGTATGCCGGAAGGAGGCGCACTTGGTCATCTTCCAAAAGTTCGTGATTATGGACATTACTGAACTGTACAACAAACCATTGAGAAACCCCTTCAACTACTTCTTTCTACATATACATTTTTGCATCACATCCACACCTTACGGATTTCCCATCCCTATGGTGTTCCCCTGTAGGCTTTTTCTTTGCAGGCGCAAATCCAGACCGATAACAAACAAAGTCCCGTTTATAGATCCCAAGTTGAGGGCTAAGCCTAGATCGCTCTTTCCTTATTGAAAACCCATTCTTTCTAGCGAAAGTGCCATAATAATCAAATGCGTCCTCATCACTCTTAAATACCATTCCGACATAAGGAGCAACCATTGCTTCCGACACTGCTATACCATTCTTTACCAACTGAGATGCTATAGATGTCTCTTCCGTCTCACCCTCACATGCAACATAACATTTCCAATCTCCACATGGGCACAGTTGTCGCCGAATCCAAATGTTTTTTGACGGTACCGATGACATTCTCTACACTAGAACTGGACATATACTATTGAACCGAAGTCGCTCAAAGCCCCCGAAAACTAGCTGCCAGTTTAAATCCAACAATAATAATTTATATCAACAAAACAGAAACTTAAATGGTAGACAAATATGGATAATCTTGATAGGATAAAATGCGCAATGAATTAAGAACTAAAACCCACTGACGTTAAGATCTAATAAGTACATCGGGTATGAGAATTAATTAGTTTTAAGCTGCAAGGTCTTTGAAAAGTTACTGAGCACAACTGAACAAAGAAAGTTGGAACGAAACATTTAAAAACAGAGAAATTCAGGCTTAGACTTGGTCTAAGAGAACTTAGCTAAGTACTGAAGTATCACATACCAGTCTCAGTGAGAGAGCGAGAGGGAAATGTTTAAACCCTTGTTCTTGTTCTTGTTGTTCTTCTTCTTCCCCAATCCAGTGCTCCTGGGTTTCCCTCTACAAAATTCCACAAAAGTAGAAGTCCAACTCTCAGTGCAGTGGGTACAGTGTAGGAGTAGTAGGACTGGACATTTTCGCTTTTTGGGCCTATTAGAGAAATCGGTCATCAAAGCCACAAACAGTGGTCTGCGTTTGTAGCACTCAACCAATGGCCCACCCATTCCGTCGGACCAGATTTCGGCCTAGGGATTCCACTGGATCATGAGCCACAACCAATGTCGCAGGCCGAAAAAATACAAAAAAAAAACGCTACTTTATTAATTGACTTTTGACAAATCATTACATATTACAACTTCCAACAATTGGCCTATTTTTTTTAGATATATATAGAGCCTTCCTACACTAAAAGTTAACAGACTAATAAAGTCGACTAATAGAAAATCAACATAGGAATAGAATGAAGATGTCTATTATTGGATGGCCTATTCCGAACTTAGTCTTTATTAATAAGCTAATATTTAGTCGATAAGAAGACCAATATGTCTGAAAAAATAGACTATATAAAATGATTCGTCTAAAATTATATCAAGTGGTAATAGTAATTAAGAAAAAAGGTAAGAAATCGTATTTTCAATGCGTTTTGGTGGTAAAATTTGCTTCTTGTCGGCTGCGTTTGACTTTGTTTACAAACCTACACAACAGGCCACTGTCAAATTTTCTTCAAATTGTTAGTCAGGACTTGTTGCAACCTAACTGTCAACTTTGCATTGAATGCCAAGCTTGAGATCACGTTGTTGACTTTCGGGGCACCCGAGTTTAGACGGTGGGGGGTATTTGTTTGAAATGGTGGCCAAACTGGCAGAAATTCCCGGTTGGTTCTTTGTGGTGAGAAACCGGCCAGTTGGAAGCCGCGGAGCGAATCTTGGTTCATTTTTTATAACTTTGAAACAACTATACCTTGTTCCTGAGATATATGTCTGGTTATCTCGGGCCCTAAGATGTAGAACTCGCTGTGACGTGTGCAAAAATTGAAGCACCACTCTCTAATAGATCAGTTGATTCCCACTAACGACGTTTTCAAGGTAAAACAACGCAAAATCTTCCATTTTCTATATTACTTGTTTAATGTTCTCAAATTTTAGCATGTATATGTGGTCGTCGTGAAGTTTGATTGCTCGATATACATGACCCCGACGTTTTCATGTTGATTTCACGTACATTTCTGTTTGTTTTAACCACTTTTCGATCCCTTTTTCTCCCGTGGTAAGAAACCAAATTATAGTATCGAAGAGTCCATTTTGCTCGATTTTGTATCTAGCAATCCAAAATTTATTAGTTCTAAATGCAAGGATTGATATGGTGTTAAGATCAATTGAGAGTTTTGTGATTCAGTTCAAGCAGATGTATTACCAGAAAGCCAGGACCTTTGTGTTTTCAAGTTGGATTTTTAATAATACCCGTAAATAAATTGTTTTATGGGAGCCGTTTGATCTGTTCAGGGAAGTGAAAATCCTTGTATTGTAATTCGATTCATCTTGTGCAGGTGTTCCGTGATTCAGACGAACCTGAATTTAATTTACTGATGGCCTGCGAAGATGATAGAGAATCATTGCTTCCAGAGCAGAGAGATCAATCTGGTCTCAGTGGGAACAATGGCATCCAGAGGAGGAGAAATCGTTGCTTGGGTACCAGTCCCCCTGAACAAAATGGAGTCAAACCTCCTTCGCTTCCTGAATCTATATTTGTGAAACAACAATTTAATTTCAAGCATGTGGTCATGTTGCTGGCTGTGTACCTAAGTGGAGGCACCTTTTGTTTCTACTTAATAAGCCAGCAGATCAAGGGTAAAAGAACAAACGGGGTTCTTGATGCCATCTACTTTTGTGTTGTTACAATGACCACAGTAGGATATGGGGACCTTGTGCCAGATAGCATGTTGGCAAAACTACTTGCATGCATTTATGTCTTCACTGGCATGGCTCTTGTGGGGCTAATTCTTAGTCAGGCAGTGGATTACATAGTACAAAAGCAGCAAATCTTTGTAGTTAGAGCCATTTACATGCGTGAAAAAAAAGTAGGTCCAACTGAGATTCTTAAGGAGGTAGAGACTCACAAAGTTAAATATAAGCTCATCCTGGTGGCCGGCCTTCTTCTGTTGCTTATTATCATCGGAACTGTGTTCTTATTCAAAGTTGAAGAACTAAGCTTAATTGATGCATTCTATTGTGTTTGTTCAACCATCACTACTCTAGGCTTCGGGGATGAGAGCTTCTCAACAGCAGGAGGTCGTGTTTTTGCTATTTTCTGGATACTGAGCAGTACCATTTGCTTAGCTCAGTTCTTTCTCTATCTTGCTGAATTCTATGCCGAGAGAAGGCAAACATCGATGATGAAATGGGTTCTTACCCGACAATTGACATTCTCGGATCTTGAGGCAGCAGATATTGATCATGACAAAGCTGTCAGGTAAGACAAAATTTCATAGAGTTGAACACGTCAAAACCCATCAAAACCGAGGGAAAAATAGCAAGTAGTAGTTTAATATAGGTTCATTCTTTTACTAGATATGCCCACTCTTCCCTTTGTACCTAAAAGGTCTGGTGCTCAAAGAAAATTACTATACATCAGCCATTTTTTGGTGTTTTCACTAATTGGCTTCGTTTTCCTTGATTCTTGTTGGACTTTATCAGTGCTGCAGAATTTGTCATATATAAGCTGAAGGAAATGGGAAAGATTAGCCACGAAGATGTTTCAATTGTGATGGAGACATTTAAGAAACTTGATGCTGATCAATCTGGAACTCTGACTGCAACTGATCTCAGGCTCTGTCAAGCATCCTAAGCCTCAGATGGCCAGATCTGACTTAACACCATCATTTGAGAGTTGTATCTTAGTAATTTATAAACTAACTCAACAAGGTGTTGAGATGTTTTCTATTGTACATTAGTGTCAGATCCCTTTGGAAGTACAATACACGTTTATCCTACCTTTTTGGCAAAATTCTGTAGCTACAAGAAAAGGCATAGTGTGCCTTTGCTAGTGGGAGGCTGGGAGCTGACTGCCTCTATCAAAGAGGTGATTTCTAATGGCATTTGTGAAATGCTATACCCACTCATTTGTCAGTAATCAGTTATAAATGTATAGATGTATGCTTGTCGCCATGGACATCGACTAGTTACCTTAGAACTACGGAAGCAAAGCAAGTTACATGTTCCTGTCTGATTTGGTGTAAAGGGTAAACTGCATGCCAGGCATCAGCCATCAAGCCCTTTAATGCTTTTTTCCCAAGGCTCCTTGTTAGAGAAGGAGAGCTGCTTGAGGAGATAAACGAGCAAAAGAAGAAAAATGCAAGCTAAAGAATATGCATAGTGTGACAGGAACTTGAGGGAATCCTTAAACTTGGCACCATGAAACCTATATGCAAACAAGGCCTGATATTCTCAAAGGCAATCCTTAAATTTGTCGTCATGTAAGGATTCTTAAGCACTTGAAGAAATAAGGAAATGTTGAATTTGCAGTTCGATTGACAATTTTGAGAGGCTGTAAATATAACTGGGAAAGCTAAGAGCAGAAAAGGTGAGGTCCAATCCTTGCATCCTCTGCTGAGGTTGGTAAAAGTTTGCAATTTTTTTACACCGATTAATGATCTGCTCACCAGTTTTTCCTACCAACAATCAATCCTAAATCGATTATCAAAACAAAGAACACATCACAACCTCTCTCAATCACCCCAACTGAAGTTAAACCAACAAATAATTAAAGAAATGGTGGCACAAAATTCCTTTTCCTATTTGATGAATCTCATCCTTACAAGTTGGTGAGCCTCTTATGTGAGAGAAATCACAAAGCAATGAAAAATATATAGATAGCGCCCACAATTTTCCAAATTATTATTGCCATTTTGCTTTTCATTGTCATTCAAATCCCTTTCAGATTTACAACAAAAGTAGGAATGAAATTTATTTTCAGGCAGTCATAGGATGACATCGTTAAGGACTAGACTACTACGTCCTAAGTTTACTCGAAATTTTGAGGCTATTCAATATGTTCTGGTCGGCCTCGAACATAATCCAGGATTCCTTCGCCAGCTTTTTCTCCTCGCATTTCTGCCGCGAAATGGGAAAGACCACTAAAGGCTATTACCACCACCACTAATACAGCGGTAGAGACGAAGAGAGGCCAAAAGTAGGCCAGGATGGTAACAATCTGAGGGGCTGCATACAACAGTAAGGAAAGGAGTACCGAAACAACGACCCCTACGGTGATATGATATTTGTACGGCAGAAGCTTCTCTCGAATATCCATGGCCTCTTGAATTGAAGTTGCAACTTCACCGCAAGAGGGAGAGAGACAACTTGTATGTCTCTTATTGAGGTCCTCTGTTTGGGGAGTAGTGTTATATACCCTTCTCCCTTAGATTCTATGCTGGAAATTGATGGTTTCAATAACGTTCAAGCCTGCTTGGCCAGTCTACTACTTGTTTGCTTAGTGAAATGGTTTCCCAAATTTCCTCCCACAATTTATTCGTTGGTAGCAAAAGCACCCTTTCTGATATGTGAAAAAGGATCACATGGTTAAACTAGCAAAAGCACACCTTCTAATGTCCCCATCTGTTAGACCAATTTGTTAAGGGCAACATGCATGATCCTAATTGTTAGAATATTTTATCATTATGATATAATATTTCATCATCATGTAAGAATATTCTACCATTATTACTGTATATTTTCGATTGTGATTGTATCTCTAATTTTTATGATTGACTGTATTCCCAAACTTAGACAACCTCCTCATACTATATATAAAGACTGTTCCTGTACAGTTTATACAGACAGAAATACGATTTTCCTTCTCCTATTCTTGTTCTTTCACTTATTTCAACACTAATTTTAGTGATCAACTTCCTGTGCCTCCCACTAGATTGGTTTCAATCAATTAAAAATTGGGAGGACAGATTAGTCAGTGCATTGCATCTAGTGCAATTTTATGATATGGATTCTTTCTGAAGTTACTTGATTGCTTGGCTGCCTAATTGTCCCTTACCATACGGTGAATTTCCAATTGAGATGAAGATTAGAATCGAGGGAAAGGAATAACTTTTGCTTCTCCATTTGTGGTGAGGGAATCCAGGAAAAAAGCAGATCACAAGAAAAGAATTGAGAGTTATTTTGTTAATTTATTTCTTCTTTAGGACTTACTTTAATGAAAAGGATAATTGTCTTCAAGGGTTTCTGGAAAGCAAACAACGTCTTTTTTGTCATGCCTCTTGAGGATTCTAGGCTAAGCATTGTAGAATAAGAAACCTTCTGGGATGTGCTTCCCAGCCTAAAAAGAGTAAAAAACGATTCAGAGCTTAGGGGTGCTCATTTGCACGGGCAGTGACGGTTAAACGGTTTAACCGTCACCCTTACCGGTATCGTAACCGACAAGGGCGGTTATTGTGCCTTAGCGGTGTGATAGCGGTGTCAAATATGTGATTCCGTCAATTGCGGTGACAGTAACGATTTTCGTCAAATCGTCACCTACACTACCGTTAACCACCTCTAGTTGAGACTTGAGATGATTATTAATGACATGACTTAATAAAATTTATTAAAATTCGTTAGTTAAAGCAGCCAGGAGGGAGACTCTTCTGCTTTTTCCTTGTGTGTTTTTTTCGGTCTGTCCTGTTTCTCGTTAAAGTTGTATGCTTATGAATGCTCAAAAGGATTTCCATTCAACACAGTTTTTTTAATGAAGATTCCTGAGCGTACTTTCTAGTTTTTGTTTTTGTTTTTGGACAGTATTGTTTGTCCCAAACGCAAGCGATCCTTCCTAGTTGCTTTATTGGGAGGTAGAAAACAGAAGCCCACAACAATTGTTTAATGGAACCTTGGACAAAGTATGGGGCTTGCAAATAGCAGCCTAATGTAGTAACTCATTGGGAGTGAACAAGCCCAAAACAATTTGGCAGTGGATCTAGTATGGGCTTCAGGGATAGATTTCTCCATTAAGAAGTTTTGAACAGATAAAACCCAACAGCCTGGCAAGAATCGCTCTCTTATGTTTGCAGAGATCCAGATCAGAACTGACGCCCACCACTAGTCTAATAGTTGAGAGGTCATTCTGTGTGTGTTTGAGTACCAAGTTCTAGTTACATGAGAGTTGGGTTGATACTTCTATCACTAAGCAAGACTCAGACTACCGTTGAAATTGTGTGCACCACTCAAGAGGAATTAACTGCACGGGTTTGGTCGACCCCCGGCAGTTCGTTATCTCAGGATGGTGAGTCGGCAACACCATCCTGATCTATCTGTTTAGCCGAAACCAAGGTGGTGGGTTTGCATCGTCGGCTGAAATCCTTTGGGTTTGAAGCAGTTTTGGAAGTGCCCCCACGGGGGACGAAAGGCGGCCTCACCGTTGCTTGGAGGAAGGGAGTTTGTTGCGATATGCAATATAGTTGTAGTTTTTTTTGTGAATCTTGTTGTAAAATCAGATCCGCCAAATCAACAATGGCTTTTGTCTCTTGTGTATGGACCCACATTGTGGAATGAAAAATATATGTTTTGGTATGACTTAGAGGTCAGGGGCAGGACTTTTATTGGACCATGGGTTTGTTTCGGAGATTTTAATGCGGTAATGACTCAAGAGGATAAATAGGAGGATCGTCTGGTGCATCACTCTTCCTCATCAACTGACATGAACCGCTTCCTCTGGGACGCAGAGTTGGTTGACTTGGGATTTTCAGGAAATAGCTTCACTTGGACCAATGGCAGAGCAGGGCATGGATTAATCATGGAACGTCTTGACCGTGGCCTTGCGAATGGTGAGTGTCGTAGTTTGTTTCCATGAGCCACCGTTATGCATCTCCCACGACATGCCTCTGATCACGCCCTGATCTTGTTGAATACTATAGGCGATAGCGCTTCCAATCCTCGTCCTTTCCGTTTTGAAACGTTTTGAGCAAAAGATGGAAGAAGTAAGGCTATTGTGGCAGCGGCTTGGCAAATCGAAACTAGAGGGTCCCCATCATATGCTTTGTGCCAACGTCTTAAGGCCACCAATGAGGCTTTAAGACGCTGGAACAAAGACGTCTTTGGGAATATTCAGACTACGATTCATCTCCTCCAAGCTGAACTTGATTCTGTGCAGAAAGATCCCTCTATGATTTCTCTTTCGGAACGTGAAACAACAATCAGTGTGTAGTTGACAGAAGCACTTAAACATGAGGAAATGTTATGGAAGCAAAAATCACGAATCACTTGGCTCACTACTCCTGATTTAAATACAAGATTTTTCCATTTGTCAACTATAGTAAAAAGACGCAGAAATAGTATTGACGCTATTGAGGATGAACGGGGTACTTGGCTCCATACTCGGGGGGCCATTGGGCAGCATATTGAGTCCTATTTTAAAGGACTATTTCATGGAAATTCACCCCAGTTCCCCTGCAATTTGGAAGGCCTCATTTCATCTGTAATTTCATCTGAAGACAATGCAAGGCTATGTCGTTTACCTGATGAAGGGGAGATTTGGACAGCGGTGAAAGCTATTGGAAGCACCAAGGCTCCGGGGCCCGACGACTTTATTGCCTTATTTTTCCAACAATATTGGCTAGAGATTAAAGAGGAGGTCATCGGTATGGTACGACATTTTTTCCATACTGGTTACTTATTAAAGCAAATGAACCATTCTTTTATTGCTCTTATTCCTAAATCTGAAGCCCCTAGCAAGATCACTCAATACCGCCCCATTAGTCTCTGTAATGTCAGCTATAAGATTATTTCGAAAATTCTAACAGCTAGATTGAAGGTGGTGATGCCCAAACTGATATCACCTAATCAGAATGTCTTTGTTCCTATGAGACATATTCAGGATAACCTAATTTTGGTGAATGAAGTTATGCATACTTTACGGCACAAACAAGGGAGAGGTGGCCTGATGACAGTGAAGGTTGACATGGAAAGGCATATGACCGAGTTGATTGGAGTTTTTTGATGGAGATACAACGATGTTGGGGCTTCTGTGAGCAGTGGTGCAAGTGGATTTACCAATGTATTTTGACTGTATCATTTTCTATTTTACTTAATGGCAGCCCTTACGGGTTTTTCCACCCTAGTCAAGGATTGCGTCAGGACGATCCTCTTTCGCCCTTTTTTTATTTTTCATGGTCACGGAAGTCCTTTCATGTTTGCTTAAACGCGAAGAAAATCAAGGACACTTGTATGGGATTCAAATTGCACGCTCAGCTCCTCCTATATCTCATGTTCTTTTTACAGACGACATCATGCTTTTTTGCAGGGCAAATCAAGGGGAGGTTCACCACCTAAATGCCATTTTACAGAAGTTTGCCGCCTGGTCTGGGCAGTTTCTACACTTGCAGAAGTCCTTTGTTCATTATAGCAATAATATTAGTGAGGACCAAAAGGAGCAGTTATCGCGCATCCTGAGACTTCGAACAGCACAGCGTGATGAACGATATCTGGGGTTACCCCTTTACATTACTCGATCGAAACGTCAGGCTTGCCATGATATTCAAGCTAAAGTTGATCGCCGACTAGCGGGCTGGAAGGCACGTGCTTTGTCCTAAGCAGGACGGACTATTCTCATTCAATCGGTTGTCCAAGCACTTCCGTCCTATTATATGTCTGTTTATTTACTGCCTAAACAAGTTTGTAGAGATTTGGATGTGAAAATCAAAAAATTTTGGTGGGGGTTCTGGGGATCATCCCGCCATTTTCACCCAAAAGCTTGGGATAACATATGTATACCTAAGAGTTGTGGAGGTTTAGGCCTTCGACGCATGGCTGATTTGAATCGCGCGCTGGTGGCTCGTTTGGGATGGGAGATGATGAGCCAACCAGATCGTTTATGGGTTCAGATTATTGGGGCGAAGTATTGTCGTGGTACTAATCTCCTATTAGCGCGCTACACTTCAGGTGCCACTTGGTTTTGGAACAGCATGCTGTAGATTCGAGATCTTGTAGGGCCAGGCTTTTGTTGGAGTGTCCAAAGTGGAGAACGGCTCAACATTTGGTGTGATCCCTGGGTTCCCGATCTACCAGATTTCATCCCTAAACTAAAAAGTAAGGTTGTGGTGGAACGTTCTATTAATTGTGTCAAAGATCTTATTGAGAGTTCTACCCACCAATGGAAAGAGACTGTTATTCGGGATATTTTTGAAGCATCTTCGGCCGAAACAATTTTGCATATACATTTGCCACCAATCCAACAACCTGATGTGCCTCGGTGGGTGTTCAATTCTAAGGGGCAGTTAACTGTCAAAGATGCATATAATTATGATCAGCGCCGAGACTCTCTGTTCCCAGCTCTTTGACAGTCCAGGACTGGCAGAGGCTTTGGAAGCTTAAAATTCAGCATTGCCTTAAACTCTTTTTATGGAAAATTGCTGCAAATGTTCTTCCATTTAAACGTTGGCTGGTAGGAAGAAATATACAGACTGGTATGGATTCTAGAGGCTGTCCGATTTGTACGTCTCACTTGGAAACTTCGGAACATTTATTTTTGGGGTGTGATTTTAGTTCTATTCTATGGCGAAACAGTCCATGGTCTCTCTTGTCTTTCTCATATGCGAACAGACCAATGACAGATTGGTTTAAATTCTTATTGAACTCTGATAATATCCCTGTACAATTTCAGGAACAATGGACGCCAAAAGAAGGAAATGTATTAGCACATAGGCTTGCAAAGTGGGGCTTGTGTAATAAGCTTGTAGGCAACTTTGATAGTCATGCGATTCCTGCTGACACTTTAGATGGACAATCCTGTAACCCCTCGGGTTAGAATAGGGTTGCTTGGTCTTGTTATTGTTACTTAGAAAAAAAAACTGCGGAGCACATTTGTGAAACACCTCCCTTTTGACCCGTTCGCTCTCTCTCGAATATTCTCTCTTCTTCGTGTCAACCCTCCCCACCCTCATTGTAACAGGCGGCGGGAGGAGCTCCTTCTCCTCCCGCCGCCCCATCCCTCCCTCTCCTCCCTCCTTTCTGGACGTATAGTGTTCTCTCCTTCCATTTTTTTCTCTTTTTTGGTATCCGTCAGTGCCGATTTTCAAATACAGATCTCGGCGTTTCAGGCGGCGGTTGGTGGCCACGCACAGAGGTTGGTCTCTGCAGCTCCAGGCGAACATTTCTGGCTTATTTCGGGCTCCGTCGGCTGGCGCATGCACGTGTGAGACATGCGTCGTCCCTTTTGTGGACCTGCTTAGGCGCTTTTGGTTGTTCTCTCTGGACTCCGGCTCCTGGCTCTGTTCCGGCCGGCCAGTGGCTCTGTTTCAATGTGCTTTGCTGTGTTTTTCTTATGTTTGTGATGTTTGTTTCTACAGGATGTAGTGGGAGGGTGCATGTGGTGACTACTGTGCCGGTGGTGGTGTCATGGTGGTGGTTCACCTGCTCCTTTGCCATTTTTTGTCATGGACCTTATTGTCCATTTGTGCTGGTGTGGCTTGTTTTGCAGAATAGTTGGATTCTGGTTAGGAAACCGTCTTTTATGGCGGTGTTATTCACGGGTCTTTGGACCCGTTTAAATCTACGGGCCTCTTGGTCCGTCTTGTTGAGGCCTTTATGGCCATATGGAATCTGGTCTTTATGACCATTCGATGTATTGCCCTTCAGGCTTTAGTTGATGTTGGAATGGATTTGTTGCCCTTGTACTTTGTATCCGGTCTTATAAGACTGACTGTATTCAGCACTGTTGTATTTCTTCATGTGAAATGAATTTCACATTTGCTTAGAAAAAGGGAAAAAAACTGCAGAGCACAATTAGGCCAATAAGATAGCTCCTTTGGTGGTTTAGGTGCTGACGAGTACTGGCCAATAAAAGAAAGGCGTAGTTGCATAGAATATTCTAAGCCAGGTAACAGGTTCATGATCAAATCTTTAACGTTTCTATTGTCTTTCTTGTTGGGATTGTGGGGATTTTAGATTGATTGTATTAGGTTTGATTTTGTCGTTATATCCTTTTCATATCCTGCTTTGACTAAATTTCTTCTTTACTGAAAAAAAAGCCTTAGCCGACCACATTAGAATGCAACCAAAAATACATATATTGACGAATTAAGATAAATTCCCACAAATTCCAGCAGTTTGGATGAATCATGATAAGTTTGTTCCATAACCAGAAAGGGCCAAAGAAACTAAACTACCCATTTTCCTTATATTTATTTGTAAGAAATAAAAATTTTAAACTTAGATAAGTGAGACAAGATATTTAAGTGGTTCGGTCATTGACCTACATCCACTGTGGTAAAGCCCAATTGGGCGGTTTAGTTTTCTCACTTATGTTCAAAATGTTACATTGAGGCTTTATTTATAAGTCTTTGGTTTCAATTGCCCACATTGCTTTAGCAATGTGGGACTTTACATTTTCAACACTCCCCGCAAACTCAAAGTTGGACTTACAAAAACAGGGAAAATAAAATTGACGGAAAGTCGCCAGAGGTTCGCTGGGCTCTGCAGGATGGTTGTCAGTCTGAAGCCGAGAGGTGCCAGAAGGTAACCGAACTAATGCCGAAAACCTTGCTCCAATACCATGTAAGAAATAAAATTTTTAAACTTAGATAAGTGAGACAAGATATTTAAGTGGTTTGGTCATTGACCTACATCCACTGTGGGAAAGCTCAATTGGACGGTTTGATTTTCTCACTTATGTTCAAAAGGTTACATTGAAGCTTTATTTATAAGCCTTTGGTTTCAATTGCCCACATTACTTTAGCAATGAACTTTATATTTTCAACATTATTTTTTTTCTCCCGGTTCATAATCATAGTATGAGAGATGTTGAAAATTCACCTAAAAACAAATCCATAAAGACTAATGGTCTGACAGATTAGCAAAAATCCTAGTTCTTGAAAATGCCCATAAAATTAAAATATTATATATATATATATATATATATTAATTCTTCTATGAACCTTTTTACGGGTCTATACTCTATTGCCTTCTCCCATAAATTTATAAAAACCTAAAAAACGAGACACCCTTTAGATGGCTCTGGATAGGGGTGGGCAAATTTTCTGCCGATATCGAAATTTCGGTTTCGATACCGGTAATTCCGTAAAAATAAGGTAGAATTTTCGGTATTGGGTGTTTTTTTTTAAATAAAAATATCCAAAATGTACAGTTTTGGTCCTAGGGTTTTATTTCATACCCATCCGCCCCTCCCGCCCCTCATTCGACCGTTCGACGTTTTTTCACTGCTCTCTCTCTCACCTCAGGGCTTACACAACTCTCTTTCTCTCTAGTCTCTCAAGCTCTTCTCTCTCTCTCTCTCTCTCTCTCCAGTCTCTCACTCTCTCTGCGAGTCTGCCCTCTGGTCTTGGTGGACAGTGGTCACTATGACTCCGTGAGCCTGTGACGCCTTCAAAGGCTAAAAGCCAACTGCCTCTCCGCCGAAACAGGGCCAACAAAGACACTCTGCCTCTCCATTACATTGCCTCTCTTCCTCTTGGCCCTCTCTAGCTCTCTCTCTCTCGATTTCGAACAACTCTGCCTCTTTTTTCACTTTATTTTTTCAATTTAATTTTCATTACAATTAGTTGTTTAATTGTTCTTAACTTCTTCATTTCATTATCCGTTAAGTAATTAATTTTTTTAGTGCAAGTTACGAGAATTTGATTTGTGAAGTTTTGTCGTGTGTGGTCAGACTTGCTTTGCATTGAGGTAAAAATTCATTCAATTATTTAGTTAATTATTTATTGTAGTTCATTAGTTAATTTAGAATTTTAGAGTATAGATTAAGTTGTGAAACTGTGGAGGAAGGGCTTGATTAGATCATTAGAGGATTTGGTTTTGTTTGAAGTTATTAATCTATTTGCAATTGGAGGATGGGCGGTGACAGTGGGCTTGATTGATAATTGATTGAATATTTGATTTTGAAATTATGTTGATATATATATTTTAATGCAACTTGAATAATCTGTGTATGACAGTAAGAGCATATATTTTGATGCAATTATTTTCTTGGAATAGTTTGAAATTGTGTCTGATGTATTAGTATATATTTTAATGCAATTTGATTGTGAAATTGTTTAGCAATTTGAATGCAATCTAAATGTAGCAATTTGAATGTAATCAACTTGTAGAAATGTTTAGTTTTAAAATGAGTCTGTTTAGTTTTAAAATGACAATTTGAAATGTTTAGTTTTAAAATGAGTATGTTTAGTTTTAAAATGAAAATTTGAAATGTTTAATTTTAAAATGAGTATGTTATAACAAAAATTTCAAAACATTTTGTTTTCTCAGATGTATCATTTTACTTCTTCTTCTACTCCTTCGGTTAACTCACCGATACCACGCCCCCAAGTAGGAGCCGATGCTTCCTCCCCTAATATTGGTGAAGAGCTGACTCCTCAAGTTGGGAGTTGTGTTGATGTGTCAGCGTCACCTCTCTCAAAGAGGAGGAAAGTTTCTCAACCGTGTCCCATGTGGAATCATTTCACAAGGGACGAAAAAGTAAATAGAAAAATGTAATTATTGTAATCACGCGGTTGGGGTTCACCACACCCGTCAAGGGACCTCCGGTATGAGGTCTCACTTGAAGGGTTGTTTAGCCTATCAATGGAAGGATATACAAAACTAACACTATCATAATCATATGATAGTGAATTAGTGATGTTTTGATTAAATGACCCACATTTTATTCCATTCAATTCAACTATCCAATTTGTAATATTTGCAGATTTTTTTCTTCAAGATGTAAATTTGTATTATTTGTAGATTTTATTTATATGTTTATTTGTAATTTGTAAATTTACTATTTACAGTTTTGTATCATTTTTCTTTCATTAGTGTATGTATGTGATTTATTAATTTAATGCAATTGAAATAATTATAGAATTGTAATATGTAAATGAATTAAAAATTATTGGATCTAACATCCAATTAAATTTTTTCATTTTGGATCCAACATCCATCTTTAAAAACCTGCATAAAAAATAAAGTTTAAGGCCAATTGTATAGTAACAAATAAGCCCAGAATCAAAAGCCCGAAAAATTAAAATTTTGAGCCCAAAACTGACCTAAAATCAGCCCATATATAGCTGCCGGAATTTCGGCTTCCGGTACAGGGATTGCCGAAATTCTGGCAGCTACCGAACCGGAACCGAATGCCAATATAGGCATCCGGTTATTACCGGTACCTTTAAATTTAGATTCCGGTAATACCCGTAATCACCCCTAGCCCTGAATATATATATATATATATATATTCGATGTATTATGTCATTGAATATATATAATCACCCCTAGCCCTGGATATATATATTCAATGTATTATGTCATTGAAACTACTGTAACCCTATTTTAATCTACCTACTCGAAACCAAAAGGAACACCAAACTACTGTAACCCTATTTTAAAATGGTTGTATTGGGTGAGGGCGGTGAAGTCTTCCCTTTGTCGCCTAGTCAAACAGTACCCATACGTATAACCCAAAACTGTCCAAATGGCTAGGTGTCCAACAACACAGCTGTGAGCTTCGTATAATCTTTTTTTGTAACCAATCATGCTTTTAAGCAAAGATGTATGGCTCCTCCCTCCATTAGACTATAATGTATATGTAATCCTTTCAAGCCACTTTTAATTAGTTTGTCCCTTTCGATCCAGAGTCATGAATACCTCATTTACTATTATACTATAATGTATATGTAATCCTTTCAAGCCACTTTAATTAGTTTGTCCGTTTCGATCCAGAGTCATGAATGCCTCATTTACTTGGTTTTTGATTCGAAAACCTTTTTGAGTGACTTCCACTAAGCAGAAAAAAGCGAGGTTTCTGAGGACGGGTTTAACGCTTAAGCAATTGAATTGCTCCAAAACAAGAGCTTTCCATCCTTTTAGCTTGATAATGACAAGACGTCTTCCTATTCCCCTTCCTCTGTGGTTGGATTTGATATTGTAATGGGTTCTCTGTCTTGTTTTGATCTGTCATTCATTTGGGTTAGGGTTTATCTATCCACATATTAGTTGCGTGCAGCAGCAACATGAATAAATAAGCATGTCCATCCTCGTATATATGCTCGAAATGTGTTTGTTCATATAGATTAGGTAGCATATTAATTATTTCGGATTTACTTTTTAAGATCATCATGATGACTTTCTTATAGAAGCTCGAATAGGACCGTTGAGAAAGCTTGATTTTTTTTTTCCTACACCGTATATTTTGGAGTAGAGAATTTTTTTTGTTCGAGATTATGGAGTAGTTCGCGATGGGGACGTTCAAAATCAATATCATGATAAAGGAGAAGTAACCGTTACTGTCAAGAGGGCACGAAGAGAGGAGATAAACCAGCCGGTTAGGCGGGCTTATGATCTGTGCCTTTCAAATTTTTGCTTCACAGCAAGGGAAACTATCCCTCTTTTCCGGTCAATTCCTTGAAAGATATATAGGATTCTTTCTCAACTATATCTAACAATTTCTCCTTTGACATTCGTCGTCCATTACAACCCCAGGTCTTGGTTGCTATTGCTGCTTGAACTTCGAGCTGCTTTCCAAAAGAAACCAAAAGAAGATGGGGAGCCATGGGGAAGAACAGGACTGTGAAGAACTCTCTCTTGCCCACCCAGACCCTGTTGCGTTAGAGCTCAATCGTCTGCAGAACTCACTCAAAGGTCTCTTTCTTTTTGCACCACACACTCACGCAGTGCCCCCAGAGACTTACACATTTTATCTGTCACCCTACAGTGATGTAGTAAGATCATCCAACTCTATTATAAAGTTTTGTGGGTCAATTTAGCTCCAACAGTTGATTTGGCTACATCGAAGTTGAATGTTTTCCTGGACTTTGACAGTAGTGTTAAGGACCAGGTTTTGTTGTTCCAGTGATGCTGGACTGCATAGTCTGCAAGTACAAGCTTCTTGTTTCTGCATAAAGTTTTCTAGAACTGCACTATGCTGGTCTTTTGTTAGATTCGTCACATTTTGTTGTTCTTTTTGCATCAGTTATAGTTCTTTTCGCCCCCATCATTGCCTTCTCCCTGTATTAAAGTCTAATACTATTGACTTACCAAACTAAAGAATTCTAAAGCCTCTGTTTTTATGAGGGCTATAAAGGAATTTTTCACTCTCTCTCTCTCTCTCTTGCATAGTTGCTAGTCATGGAGTCCAAAAGTGAACGCATTCAAAGCATATCTTTTTTTTTTCTAAATGCATTCAAAGCATATCAATTCTACAATTCACATGCCTTTGGCCCTTTACTTCTTCCTGTTATCCCCAAACGTCGAGGGTCTACGGGTTCTGGTCTCCACTCAAAGTATGGAAATAAAAAGTAGGACCTACAAACGCAACAGTATCTTCCACGACCCAGTCGCCGTAATAATTCCTTTTGTAACCGAAAATGTCTTAATAAGGCTCAAATCGTCGTCTCGGCAACCCTAGAGGCCGCCCTTTAGCTAAAAAGATATGTATCTATCTTTTAGAGCCTTTTGGAGAGGACTTTTTTTTTGTGTTTTTCCCCTAAAGAATCTCTGCATGCCTTAGAACGTGGGTTTCGTCCACTGTCATTTTCATCCAAAGTAGACATCGTAAACTCCTCTAAATCCTAAAATCCAGAAAAGGAAAAATTCTAGACCCTTGAACCTAATTTTTTTACTGGTGCAAAACGTTCCTAGAGCCATTAATAAGGGTCTAGAATAACATATCTTGGGTCGTTTGGAGGCTGATAGGCCCTTTAGTCATTACGTGTAGCATGATGACTCCCCAGATGAACTTTTGTTGCTAATGGTGACCTCTAAGCTTATAGCAAAACGTATAATGCTGATCACTAATTTCACCTTCACATGGTTCAGAGCATGTTTGATGTTCCCCGTTCAAATCAATATTCTTTCTTGATAATTTGACGTCCATGGTGATTTGTATAATACAGTTTGCTTTCTGCTAGTTACGGCTCCCTAAATAGGGAATTGATTCCCATATAAGCGTCAATACTAACTATGTCTTAGGTAAATGGCTACCTTAAAAAATGATTCCAATTTGTTTTTTCTTTCAATTAGATTATTCCTTTCTGCGGTTTGAGATTTTGTAATGAGGCAGATTGCAGAAGTCAGGTGTATTTGTGGAAGGTTCTTTATTTTTCGAGGTTAATCTTGTCTTGTCCAAAAGAATCTTGAACTAGGTGTGCGATTACTCTGTGATCTCGACCCTGCAGAGGAAGCTAGGAACAGAAATATCCGGCTCAGGCTTTTTCATGACAATGATTTTCTAAATGTTTCAGAGAAGGATAGGGAGTTATTTGCTGCTCAGGGTGAGATTAAGGCCTTAAGAGGATCTGAAGCTTTGAAGAATAAGGCTGTGGAAGAGGTAATCAAGAATCATATGCAACTATTTTGTCTCAGTTTTTGCGAATCTATGCACATTATCTGATATGAAGTACTGTAGAAGCCCCTTTATCTTGAATGAAGAAACCTAGATGGAACAAATATTACCACTAAAATTGTGCTTGCATTTCTTTTCTTTTTTTTCAGCTCAGAAATGAAGTTACTAAAACGGAAGGGAAACTCCGAGTCACTGAAAATCTTCTTCAAAATAAGGTAAGTTGCGGCTTTACTGAGGCTTCTTGGGACTACAGATAAGTGTGCTTGAACTCATGAGGCCGAAGATAAACCAACTGTGTCAAAATCGGGTGAAATGCAGAACCTTGAACTCAAGAAACTAAGAAGTGAGAAGAAAGATGCATTGGCTGGACAATATGCTGCAGAATCAACCCTTAGAAGGGTGTATACAAATCAAAAGGAGGATGACTCTCTTCCTCTCGAGTCAGTCATTGCGCCTCTTGAAGCTGAGATCAAAATGAATAAGAATGAGGTACGACATGAATGTTTTAAAAACCAATGCAATATATTCGAATATATGGGCATTGTTGATGGCTCATTGGCTCATACTCCATGCACTTCTCCTTTGTTCTTGGCCTTTTCAGATTGCAGCATTGCAGGAGGATAAGAAGGCTTTGGAACGTCTCACTAAGTCAAAAGAAACTGCTTTGCTGGAAGCAGAGAGGATTTTGCGTAGTGCTTTAGAAAGAGCTTTAATAGTGGAGGAGGTTCAAAATCATAACTATGAATTGAAGAGACAGATTGAGATTTGCCAGGCATGTTTTCCTCAGGTCATTTTTGTTGAAGATGACATTGAAGTTTTCAGTAATAAACTCAATTTCCTCCATACCACCTGCAGGAGGAGAACAGAATCCTCGAAAAAACCAATCGCCAAAAGGTTTTAGAGGTCGAAAAGCTTAGCCAAACCATTCAAGAACTTGAGGAGGCCATTCTGGCTGGTGGGACTGCTGCTAATGCCATCCGTGACTACAAACGGCAAATAGAAGAATTGCATGTATGTCTGATGCCTGATGGTTACCTATGGTGACTTCCACCATTCCCCTGGATGAACTCAATCTACCAGGGCTTTGATGATTGGTAGCATTTTTGTAGCTGTCCAAGTTTCTGACCGTGGTTTACTACTATCTCTCAGGAGGAAAAAAGGACTCAGGAGAGAGAACTAGCACGAGTCAAAGTTTTAGCAAACAGAGTTGCAACTGTGGTGGCTAATGAGTGGAAAGATGAAAATGAAAAAGTTATGCCCGTCAAGAAATGGATTGAAGAGAGAAGGCTGCTGCAGGTATTTTCTTTCCTTTCAAAATTACTGGAGCCTAGTATTCCACACATTTCAAAGACCAAGTAAACATTCCTGTTAATGTGGTTTTTTTCTCTTTATATATGCTAGTAAGTCTTAATGAGATCTAAGATATGAAGGAAAATCCTTTGAACAATAGCCATGAATGGGACAGTATTGTTGTCAGAAAGGCAAAATGAAATATACAGATTAAGGAGTTCATTTCCATTTCTAGTATGTGTGATCAATCATAGCTCACCAATGTAGGCAGAGATGCAGCGGCTGAGAGACAAACTAGCCATATCAGAGAGAACCGCTAAGGCAGAAGCACAACTCAAGGTGAATAATGTGTGACTTCCAATCTTGCAGGCTGCAAGTCATTCTAAACCTTTCCCGTTTGATCTTTTGAAGTATGTAGATGGCCTTTAGTAACGTAAATTTTCTGCAGGATAAATTAAAGCTCAGACTTAAAATTATTGAAGAAGGTTTGAGGGATGTCTCCAGTTTCTCTGTCAGTCCTAATAGGCTTCGTGGGTCCCCAAAAACAGAGAAGTCCAGTAACATATTTGGCTTTCTAACAAGTAATGGTGGGCTGAGAAAGAGACCTACTTCCCAGCCAAGGGGTTCGATCATCGGCAGAAGCTCACCCTTGCAACAGCCCAATGTAGAAAATGAAATAGCCGGTGTTGCTGGAGAGCTGAAACAAGCAAACAGCTTAAAAAAGAAATCCACTTCTGGAGAAAATATGCTGAGAAAAGGCATATGGGCATCTAGACGCAAAGTTGTTGATAGCAGTGAGAAGGAGAACACAGATATAAAAGCTGCCACAGACACCAATATAAATAAGGACAATAATGATGATACAACAGCCTCATCAGAAATCAAACTCAAAAGTGGCTTCAATGGAGAAGCAAAAATCAAAAGCGGTGACGAAGATATGGTCTCAGGATTTCTATATGATAAACTTCAGAAGGAGGTCATCAACTTACGGAAGCTCTGTGAAGTGAAAGACGGCAATATGAATTCTAAAGATGAAGAAATAAAGGTAAAGTATGGACAACTATGTTCTCCTCTCTCTCTGTCTCTCACACGTTCACACATACAGAGTACTGACTGCACTGAGGTAAAATCCCTTCCAGATGCTCGCGAAGAAGGTTGATGCACTGACAAAATCCATCGAACTAGAGTCTAAAAGGTTGAAGAGAGAAGCAGCAGCAGCTAGAGAAAAGGATGCCGCGTCAGTCAAAGCGGAAAATAACAGAAAGAGTAGACATGAAAACTCTTCTATAAGGTACAATTTTGTTTCCATTTTTCTCTGTTTTACTCTACATTCATGGTACAATTATCATCTAATCCACACTGAAAATCCTAGTTGATTTAATGACTTTTCCTCAACTTTGGCTGTTGTAATTTTGTGGTTTCCTTTTTGCCGCAGGGTAACAAAAGCACCGTGAGGTTCCGTACAATGGAGAAAATTCAAATGATTAGGAGGTCATGTGATTACAAAGCTACATAGTGTGACTTTTCAATGTACATAGAAACCAAGTTAAATTGTTAATATATCGAAGAAATAAAGGTCTGAGTCGTAGAGGGAACTGATTCCGTACCATGCAAATATGGGATTTTTTTTTTTGGGTCCTGCAACATGCAAATGGCATCCCATGCGGTTTGATGGTTCATACTTGTGAATAAATTGTAGTGCGATTTACCAAATAGTAGACACAATTATTTCTGTCTCCCACTACTCTCATTTGGGTTCGAACTGGAGCTGAATTTGAAAACAGTGACAGATAGATTTTCAAGAGAATCAAGTAACTTCTAATGAGCAGCAAGGTATTTAATGTGTAAAACACGTAGGGGAATCCACTCGTTCACACATTTCTCATACCAGAGGCAGAAATAGATCATTCTTAAAGACATTTTTATGATTTGATACTACACACTCACTGGATTTGGTTTCCCTAAACCTTTATTTTTGGAAGAGTCCCACATACTTCACAAACAAAAATTTTTTTTATCATAACAACTCTAGAATATCATTGATTCAAAGAGGCTCAAATACCTCAGTTACAAGCTCTAAAGGATGTATCAAACCCTCTGAGGAGGCACAGGCCAACGAGTAAGAGGGTCTAACGACCATACATACTCAAATGGGCAGAGAGTTGGGATGCCTCATAATGGGCGGCAAGCTGAAAACAGCGAAAAAATAAAAAACTGGACGGCGGAGTAGGGCGGCAGAGGTGGCGGCTGGAGGAGGGGGGGTCAGCCAGTAAAACTGACCATGTGCATGAGATGTACACGTGCGAGCAAATCGACCCACGTTAGTGGCAGACTAAAGCTCCGAGAGGCCCTGAGGATGGTCGAACGGCTCGTGCTCACTGGAGAGTACCGGAAGCCGCTCAAAATGGCATAGAAAGGCACGGGCGCGTGAGATCCAGGGTTTATTGAAAGATCCGGCCCCCAAAGAGCAGATTGGAGGAGGAGAGGGAGGCAGAGATGGAGGGGGAGGGGGCAGTCGAGGAGGGGAAAATTTCTAGAGATCTGCCTTCTCTCTCTCTCTAGAAAGGGGGAGCGTTTTTGTTTTGGATAGAGTTCTTTTTAATTTCAAGTCTCATCTAACAAACAGGATTTCTATTAGCGTAACAATGGCACTAAACTATCCGGAGCCAGAGACCACTTTACCATGAATCTATTGCTATCAGGCAAGCCTTAACAAGGAAATCAATTCTTTGTAACAGATTCCATAAATTGTTTTTCAGCCTTAGCCAGTTAGAACAGTCATCTCGTCGTTCTGGAGTAACAACTGTAATGAACTGCACCATCGTCCATATCTGGGACTGAAAGTTTGCTCTACATTGATGGAAGCAGAAGAAGAAAAACATAAAAGTATGAGCATTCTGAGCACCTGTTCTCTTTGCTGATGTCGGAGAAATGCACAATTTCCCACGCTGAATGGTTGCTGAGAAACTGGTAAAACGATCAGAGAACAGCAGCAAGCTATCCATCCTACGACTCAGAAGCTATGCACCTCAGGAATCATAGTTAAAGATGGCCGCCATTTCCGACGCCCTTCTCCCACCCGAAAGCTCCCCAAACATTGGATAGCAATATCTTTAGACTTGAACTTCTCTGTGCTTCTTAACAGCAACTCCAACTGGTCCTTGGTCACCACAATCTTTACTTTCCTTTGCTTGCCAGTTTCTTGGTTGGCCGTTCTTGAAGGAATTGGAGGGTGATGAGGCTCTGCCTGGAGTGGTACAAGATAATAGAGGTCCCCAGGTTGTAGCCTGGCGTCGGGCGGCAATGGTGAATCAGGCTGAGAATGATGTACCAGCTTAAAGCCACTGTAAGGGCCACAAGTGATCTTTTCGACTGGTGTCCGGGCACTGAACTCCCTCTCTCCCTCATTAAATACAAGAACTCTAATCTTCTCTTCTGCCGGACGGAGCATTACATCTGCACAGTTTCCCATGGCGCCTTTCATCAAAGAAATGCTGAGTATCAAATTTATAGTTTGTCATGGGCAACAAGTTGGAGATGTCAGACGTGCAACCCACCCACTAAATCAGTTTTATTTTCTCCAGATAAACCTTTTCAACTAGGCCAAGCCAATGGCAGTGATTCTCAGGTGTGCTCTCATGAAATGTAGAGCACAACATTTTGACAGCATAGATGTCAACAAAGTTCAGACGTCTGTGCGTTGTACATTGCAGCACGCCCCCAAAGAACCTAATATTCTATTCGGGTGCTGAAGGTCAACCTGCCCGTTTAATCTGGTCTAAAATAGCAGAATTTTAGGACTGAACATATTTTAAAAGTAGAATCAAAAGCCAACTTATAAGGAGATTTAGAAGTCAAAAAATTTGGTGGAACAGATTGAACAGGTGCTTTGCTCAGCTCATCCACAAGGGTCAATGGCCTAACAATAATCTGAAATACAAACTCCTCTGCTTGCAGACTCAAAATTAATAACCCCCTAATTGTGCACTGATAATTTGTTTGATTCTGCTCAATTTTGTACAGATATGGAGTCAGGTGCTGTGGATCATTTTGCTTCGGGATCAGGAAGCAAACAACCAAATAAAATTGCAAGAGCAGAGAGCCCAAGGTCGAAAGGGGAGTCAGTTTATCCAAGCGATTCAGGGTTCTGCTGCCTCTTATCAGAGATCTGAAATTTCCAGAGCAAAATACGCTTTAGAAAAGATAGGATCAGGTTCGTCGACAGAAGTACTAAAGCAATCATAAGAAATGTGCCAACCGAACATCTCTAAGCTAATTAAATCTCGTAAGTTCTCAAGAATGTTCTGTTTGATTTCTTTAATCTTCTTGGTCCTGAAATTTTGACCTTCTTTAATGTTCTTGGTCCTTTTTCCACGTAAAATTAAATCTTGGATGAAAAGTACTCATATAGCTCCAATTGTCCACATCACGTCTTCTCAATTATAGACATGTGTCAAAATCATACCGAAGTTGAAGCTAAAAACCCAAAAAAAATGTCAAAAGAAGTAAACCTCTAAAATCCAATAAATAGAACCCTAAAGACAAAAATAGAATTTTTAAAATAAAATTAGCTTAATAAAAAAACCGGAGAAGAAGACAAAAAAAGAAAGAAAAAGCAACAATGGTCCTTGGCATGTTGAGATTCATTCACCCACCTAAAAGGGTGGTAGTGGTGAGGGTTAGAGGCCCCATTTTTCAAGTTTCGGTTGAGGAGGTGAAGCGTACCATCAACGCCCAAACACGACCGCCCCCTTCCGTGTCGAGACGGGGCTGTTGAGAGGATAGAGAGGGGAGACCCCAACCCCACAACTCCCCCATCTCCACGCCAAGATCGGTGGCCTCTCATATTTTAAAGAAGGGAGAAGATCACAAGGGTATGGACGGTTTGGGAGGGTATTTTATTTTGTTTTAACACGACCGGTCCCTTTCGGCCCCGGATCGGGGACCATCCTATTTAAAAGAACGGTATGGTATGGTTTCATCCGGTAATCATCTAAATGCAATTTTTTCGTTCCATTTTATCAGAATGGAACCGGAAGGAAGTCTGGTTTGACATGTGGTCTTTTTTAGACATTATTTTTAAGTCCTAATGAGCCAAAAAAATATTTTTTGAACCGAGTTTTTTTTTATAAATTTTTATGTTATTCATCATAAATTAACAACATATATAAATACTCATCCAAAATATAGATTCTTAAATAAACATTAAAACAAATTTAATATGTTATACTTTATTTTGAGCCATATTTTTTTTAAATGAACTTGAATTTTTGGTATTTTTTAGTTATTCATCATAAATTAACAATAAATATAAATTATTCATCCAAAATCTATATTCTAAAATAAACATTCAATCAAATTTCATATGTTATACTTTATTTTTAGCACTATTTTTTATTTTTTTAAAAATACCGGAACCGATAATTCTGCTGGAATTTTCGATTCTGGTTTCATTTCGAAATTTGTCAAAAATGACTTCTGGTTCCGGTATTTGTTGAATCAAAATTGAATTTCCAGAATCGGAAGTGAAACCCTTATTGAAATTTTTGCCCACCCTTAAAACGGGGAGGATCACAGGAGTATGAAAGGTTTGGGAGGGTATTTTATTTTATTTTATTTAAATGTGTCCTTTTGGGGTCTTGGGAGTGTATTCTATACCTGTTGCACATGTTATGAGACCGGTGCATGTGATAAAACCGAAGGAAGACCTCTGAAGGGTCAACCCATCGGGGAGATCTTCCATAGTAAATTGGTCCTCTCCTCGGGTTTTTCCGTGACTCATTTCATGTTTTTGTTTGTTACGTTTTACTTTATTCTAGTCCGTGTTTTTTTAGTGGTTTATTTTTTGTTCTTCTCTTCTTGGTTTTTACTTTTTACTTCCTATTAATGACTTCTTTGTACAAAGGGGAATGATTTCGACTAGTGTTTATATAATATAGTAGAGATGACTAGACATTAAACCACATCAGCAAGCTCTAAAACTAACTGAAGGTGACTGAAAGTAAAGGAGATCAATTTGGCTGGCTTTTGAATGTTATGAAACAATTAGATAAAAGGCCAAACTCCAGGAAACAACCCACTAATTTGGCCTCGAGTTTATTCCCTCAAAAAGTTGAAATGTGAATAGACCAGAGGAAGTTTCATCCATTGAGTATCAACAGACCAATCACAGGTTTACAGCAACTCAAACAACATTGGCAAGGCCAGGGTTGCTTCAGTACTCAAATCTAACTGTAACTTCATCTTGTCTTCGTTTCTTTGAACACAATATTTCTCCGTCTTTCTTGTTTCCTTTTTGTTGGATGAATGCTAAATATCACTTTCCATGGAGTTATTCCTGAATAGAGTACTTGAACGTGGTCCAACAGTAACTAATATCATATATGAAACACGAATCATTCCAAAAAGCTTCAGCAATTCTATACCGCATCTGATAATAAATAGATTTAATTGTCTACTATTACAAAACTTGTTCTCTAACAAGAGAGAGTTTTATAAAGAAAAAAAATCTAAAAGAGGCACTTTAGAAGCAGCACATACCATTTCTAGGAGTTACACATCAATGGGAAGAGCAGTACCAGACTTACTGGAATGCCAAACCCCTATGAGTAAGACACCTGAGCAGCAACCAATTCAGACGAATTTCTGGACTCCAACCATGACTGGGCTGCAACCTTCGTAGTCAAAAACCACCCAACCTTATCCGGAGCCTCATGGAATGGAGCATTGAGTTTCTTCAAATGTGACTCAAAAACAACCGCTAAACCCTTGTCCGAGTACTTGTGTTTCCCATGTCCGGTATTTATTCCAAGTAATGGAGGAAGCTCCTCCCCATATTCCAACGCCTTGGATAAATCACTTATCCAAACATGTAATGCAGTGAGAGCAGCACCAAGAGAGAGGCCCTTTAGATGTAGAGACCACTGGGTCGGGGACCTAGAGTGTATATCTGTGTATATCTCAAGTGTAAGCCCCAGCTCCAGGAGCTGGCATGCTCTCTGCAACAGATTTAGGTTAACACAGAGATCAATTAAGCAATTGCAGTAAGCCTTCCTCACATCCACACCAGTGGAATCAAAGAGTTCAGATGCTTGCTTTCTAAAGTCTTCATCACTACCTTGCTCCTCTACCAAAAGTTTTACCACATGACCAAGCTTTGAACTAGCTTTCTCCAGGCAATCAGTAAGCTTAGTAAGTTCTTCCTTTGGCGTTTGGGTCATCACATTCAGAAGACAAGCGCAAAAACGCTCGTCTGGACTAATATCCAACTCCAAGAGCCGATGGAATGTCCTAACAACATCATCCGTATGCTGGGCTTTCCCATAGCATTGGACAAGTGATGTCAAAACAAAGATATTAGGCTCATAACCTGCTTCCAACATTTCATTCAACATTGCCTCTGCATCTGAGACTTTTCCACTGCAGGAATATATTGTAATCAAGGACGAAAATGACCAACTGTCAGGCTTAGAAGTCCCAGAATTCTTCATATCTTCAAAAATCTCAACAGCTTCCTCAACGTAGCCAACATTAGCACACACAGCCAAAAGAGTGTTATACAGATTGACATTCAACTCCATCCCCTTCTCCTTCATCTCCTTATACACACGAAGTGCATCTTCACCATACCGAGCTCTACCATAGGCCCGTAAGAGAGATGCATAGGTCGCCCAATTTGGGGAGAATCCATTGTTGTTCATTTCTTTGTAAATAATCTTCGCCTGCCAAGGTCTCTTAGCCCTTCCCATAGCATCCAACAAAGTGTTATATGTTACCAAGTTAGGCTTCACACCAAGAGCCTTCATCTCTTCATAGACATTCAAGCATCCGTCAAAATTTCCTGCCACCCCGTACATTTTAATCAGTGTTGAAAATGTCACTGGGTCAATGCGCCACTTTTCGGTTCTGGCTCGGTCGTACAAACTCAAAGCCATATCAATGTTACCAGCACGCCCATAGGCATCTATCATAGCCGAATAGGTAACATCATCAGGATTACACCCAAAATTGGGCATCTTCTCAAACCACTCCACGGCCTTATTAGGCAAAGAACACATCCTAGCACAGGTAATCATAGTTGAAAACGTAAAGTTATCAGGCTTGATTCCTCTCTCAAGCATTTCTTCGAACAGCTTCTCTGCTCTATCAAAATCCCTACACTTTCTGCATACCTTAATAGTGACATTATAAAGAATCACCTCCCTACTTGATTTCAGCCTCTGCTGAAAGTAGCTAAGTGCTAGCAATGCAGTCTCTGCGTTCGCCGCATTATTAAGAACAACCACAGCATCTTGTTCCAAAACTTTCTCTCCTAAAGAACTCAGAATTTCAGCAACATCTTCTTCAGTTGGATTACATGCATTCAAAGACTCGGCCACTTTCGCAAGAGAATTGTACCTTGCATCGTAGGAACGTTGCCGAAGCCGTGAAGCTCTGGGGCTTCTGGGATTGACCCAGATATAACTTTTGGACGAGGACCCAGATTTTCCATCATGGAAATTAGCACTTGCGTCATCTGGGCCGCTTGCCTTCTGAATTTCCTGTGGGATTGGGTCTTGCACAGAAACATGGCTTATTTGTAACAACGTTTTACACTGAGGTGGGAGAAGACTCGGCTTGAAAGAGTACGTAAAGCTTCTGAACCCGGGTTTTCTTGGAGAGGGAAGAGAGTTGCAGACCGGTTGGCGGTCATGGAAGAGAGTGGAGGGCGAGGAGCAGAGATTGTAAGCCATTTCCCTCTCTCTTGGCTTTCCGGGTTTGAGAGAGAGGAGGGAGCCTATCGAGTGGATAGGCTGAACAAAATCGGATCGGATTTGAAATGCAGTCCGGTCCGATCCGATCACATTTTTTAATATAAATAAAAAAATATATTTTTAATATTTTTAATATAAATTATAAACTTAAAAATTTAGTTTTAACCTAAACTAAAACTCTACATTTTTATATGTCATTCCCTTTCAAAATTAACCTAAATTTTTTTAAAAAAAAAAATGAAACCAGTCTGACCCACTAAAGTGGTCTGAATCGGACCGCATTTCCAGTTTGCAGCCCTACCCCCAGCGACTGAGAGTCTTAGATTCATAATAAAATAAAGGAAATTTATCATTATAGTCCTAACACTTTATACGCTTTTACTTTTTAGTTCTTGGGTTTAATTTTTTCACATTTTAGTCCTTACGTTTTTATTTTTTGACGAAATGGTCATTCGGTCAATATGTCGTCCACATGCTTAATGGATCTCTTTTACACATCAGCAAATTTGAAGCGGTCGACCGGGTATATGTTTTGAACGTGAGCGGTCGACCGGTACATGAAGTGGTTGCCCGGTAAAATTTGCTGACGTGTCAGAGAGCTCCGTTAAGCATATGTACGGCAGACTGACAAAATGACCATTTCATCAAAAAATATAAACATAATGACTAAAATTTGAAAAAATTAAACTCAATGATTAAAAAGTAAAAGAGTGTAAAACCTAAGGACTAAACTGCTAAATTCCCTAAAATAAAATAAAAAGACAATCTTAGACGGACGAGTATCGTCAACCGAGCAAGTGTAGGTCCCGACCGGGACTCACCATTCTCTCTCCGAATTTTTCCTATCCGTCTCATACTATAGATAATTTCTATTCACTCAATTGAACAAGCGTTTCATGAGTAGCTGTACATTTAGCCGGGGCAAATTTTTCATGTGCATGAAAAAATTTCTCTAGGCAACCTTGTCCTTTTTAAGAGAGAAAATTATAAATATTTCAAGTATTTATTTGAAAGATACGACTACAAAATACTCCAAATACTTAGACATCTTATGTTAAAATGACATCGCCGTCCTTAGCAAATAGTAAAAGGCAGAGATTTTACCTATTTTCTCATTAATTCAAAATTGTCAATATCTTGTTGCGAATATTGAGAATATAATCTGACAACATGCTTCCATTGACAAAAATGCTATTATAATATAAATTATGTTGATATTTTTACCTGATGAATGTAGGATACTTTAATTATTCGATACCACGTCTATTTTATAGAGAGGAGTTCATTATATTTATATCAACTTAATGATCACGTGGAAAGATTAAATACTGGACCAACCACGCCAAAGATGGGACAAATTATTAGCTGTTAATTAATTTGCTGGGCTACCAAAAGAAAACGCGTAATTAGACTCCAACAAAAATAAATAATTTGCACGAAGCAAATTAATCAAAGCAAAGTACTGTGCAATTTGCCCCATTATTTTCAATTTTTTTATAAAGAATTATTAATTAATTGAAACAAACTATATGTAAAGATCAGCGTGATTATGGATTTAAGATTAAACAAGCTTTTGCTCTATTGGGCCACATATATGTAATTAGAAAAAAGGGGAATCAAAAAGGAGCACGAGGGAAGGTGAAGGACAATGATTCATTGAAAGCTTCTTTTTTATTTGGATATGTGTCATATTACAACGGATCAGGTACATAGTACGAAAATGAACCGCCAATTATATATGTATATCCACCGACATTTACCAGCCCACCAACCGTTTGCTTTATTTTTCAGGGCAATAAAGTCCGCACAAACCTTATCAATCTTTATCCTTGTCCTATAAAAGCAGCTAAAAGTGAAAACAAAAAGCAGCCGGGACTTTCATGAGTACTTACCAAACGCATAATAGAAGGCAACTAGAACAACAACAACAATAACAAGATGAACACGCACGTTACACGTACTCCTCCATTTCACATGATTGTGCATCCTGCTGGGTTTTCTTCGCTTATGTAATTGCAAGGGCTCACGTAGCAAGGTCTATTATACCCACCACCATAACTGTCGTACACTGGCCTCCCATAGCCCTCATAATATGGGGGTGGCCCGCGGCCATGACCTTGAAAGCATGGGCCCCCACTAATACCCTCGGAACATTCCCTGCAACAAACACCAATTGGATAGCCCGGTGGTGGCCGGCGGCCATGACCTTGAAAGCATGGGCCCCCACTAATACCCTCGGAACATTCCCTGCAACAAACACCAATTGGATAGCCCAGTTCTTTTGGCTTCTCAGGTTCCTTCTTTTTTTCTGGCTCCTTTGGCTTCTCTGGCTCCTTCGGCTTCTGAGGTTCCTTTGGCTTCTCTGGCTCCTTCGGCTTTTCAGGTTCCTTTGGCTTCGCTGGCTCCTTCGGCTTCTCAGGTTCCTTTGGCTTCGCTGGCTCCTTCGGCTTCTCAGGTTCCTTTGGCTTCTCTGGCTCCTTCGGCTTCTCTGGGGGTTTGGGCTTCGGAGGTGGTTTGATCTCAATGCACTTGATGGAATCACCACCCTTGCAGCAGATTTTTTCCTTAATCTTCTCAGGAGAGCAGCAAACAACTTTGATCGTCACTGTGTTATTCTTTTCGTCGTATATCTGGTCTTGTATTTCTCTTGTTCAGAAAATTCAACACCACATAATAACAACTCAGACTTTTCCTTGCCATGCTAAGCTAGTAAAAACTTAAAAGCACACTGACATTCATACAAATACAGATCTAGATACACCTCTGGCAGAGAGACAGAGAGAGGAAAGACTCACGAGGGAATTTACAGAGAACTCTCTTCACCTTCTTGTAGCAGCGATAGCACTGAAGGTCAACCTTCAGCACCATTATCGTCGTAACCTGTAAGAGTAGGGAAATTCTAAGTCCATAATTTAGCTAAAAAGAATAGAACAGTCTCTAGAAAACAAGCATGGGGATCTGTTTGATCTGCTGACAAAAGAATATATAAAATCAGCTTCTGACATGAAAGGTGACCTGCAGGTGAAATAATGAAAGAGCTAGCTAGGAGCCAAAACAAAAGTGACAACTCCAAATATATCAACCGCACAATTAAAAAACTTGAAGACTAGATGGTAATGGTATTATCCAATGGGTATTAAGAGAAAGAGATATAACAAAATTTGCAAACCTTTTGAATTTCCCCCATGGCTGTGCGTTCGGATCTCAACCTCAAGAGGAACAGACTCGTGAAGTCTAGAGCACACCTTTATTGGAGAAACTTGAAGTGGAAGTGTGAAACAATCTGAGATGGGAGCGACGAAGAGAGGTGCTAAAAATAAGGCCAAAAAGCATCTTTAGCAGACGTAAGCAACAAACACCATACACTTGCAGCCAATGGGAAGCTAACACGTACGTTCTCTACGTTGAATTTCATGGCGTCACAAGAAATTAAAGTCGTTTTTGCATTTCGCGTAACAAAAGGGTTTGTGGTTATTGTAATTTTGTAGCGTGAGGTGGGGGGTTCCTTGATTGCCATCTGCATGTGCTGGCTTTGATTGACCCACCTCACCTCACCTTCCATACCAATCAATCATAACAAAGATTATATGTTTCGTTAGGTTCAATTATGGCCCATGCTCCCTCTCATGGCAGCCGTACACGTGTCCCCTAGACCGGTGCTTGAGTCTTCCTCGTACAAAGATATGGCGCTACAAGAAAGTCTTTTTTTTTAAAAAAAAAATTATCATAAAAAAACAAAAGGGTTGATGTCTAATTACGCCATCAATCTCATCCTTACAAATTTTAAAGATGCTATTTGTGCTCTTAATATTTTGAATATAATCAATTTTTTTCTTCTATTTAATTGGAGTAGAAAAAATATGTAAAATGACTAAAATATCACTCTAAGACAAAATTTGAAAATAAATAAATAAATAAATTACTGACATAAAGTTTTAATATTTGTATATATCATATTTTATTTTTAATGATTTTTTAAAAAATATTTTTTAAAATTTTTCTTAGAGGGATATTTTGGTTATTTTACACGTGATTTAACAATAATTTCAAACTTAGGGTACCGTTTTAAAATTTAAGAGAGCGAAATTGATTTTGGTATGTAAATAATGAGCTACTATGACATTAATAAATAATAATAAAAAAGTCTTTTAAAAACTCACCACATGTTGTGATATACCAGCTTTTAAAAAAAAAAATGGTCATTGCTAAATATGTAGATACAACAACGTTTTCCACAGTTTCCCACAGTGAGCTTTACAAAACAAAATGCCGCTAATACCTTGTGTTTGCAGCAATATTATTTTAGAAAAGAATTTAGGTTTAAGTTATAGTTTTGGTTTTGGTTTTTAAATATTAAAATAAGTTTATAATAAAGGCATGTTTGGTTAGATTAGTTTAGAAAAATTTATTTAATAATTTTTTTATTATAAGTATTTTACATTTCAAAAAAATTTAAATTAATTTACAACAATTAGGAAAATATAAAAAATTGAAAAAAAATATTAAAATTTAAAACAAATATCAAAATAATTAGAAAATTTATCAATATAATGTAAAAATATTAGTAAACATAAATTAAAATTAAAATTAAAAATTTGCGGAAGTCGTACAGCATATATTAACAAATTTCTCAAAACTAATTAATTGCTATAGATTACAAATTAAATTAAAAAATTATCAAAATAAAAATCTAAAGTATTCAGAAAATAAAATAATTATAAAAATTATTGAAAAATATTCTAAATAGTTAAAAAAAGCTCGGGACATTTACTAAAACTGAAAAGTAAAAAATATTTACAAAAATAATTAAAAATAATAATATTAACAATAAAAATAACTTCAAACTATAGAAAAATAAAATAAATACGTATTCAAAATATTTAATAAAAAAAATGAAAGGAAGTATAAAATTTGTAAATATAAATGTTTTTTGGAGAATCAATAAAATATAAAATTAATTCCCAAAAAAATTTAAAAATTGGGGCCACCCAAAGTTTCCAAAAGCGTGTCATCTCTTAGGGTTGTGCTTAGTTTTCTTTGTGTTTCTCTATTGTTTGTAATTACAGTTGAAATTGCATGATTATTGCTCTATGGGAGTAGGATGAGATGTCGTTCCTTCAACGGCAGTTGCCACTGCCTTGTGCGAAGATTTTTTTCTTTCGATGATTTATCGGGTTCATTTACCACAGGTTTCCCGTGTTTCCAAGGACCATCGGGTCCTTTCGATTCTGGCTTTGAGTACGCCACAACTGATGACCTTGTATTATCTATTAAAGCCACTTTATTGTTTGCCTCTAAACTCGCCGCTGGCCCTTTGAACCATTTTTATCGTTTTTTTAGGTTCTAATGTTCGTTGTACTTTCAATATAGAAAATTAGTCCTTTCAACAAAAAAAAAATTGCGGTGCTTACTACATATACTTAAAAATATACCATATGTATCTAATTACTAGTGAGCATTATTTACATATGAGTTTCAACAAAATTACCGAAATGTCCTTTCAAGACTAAATTTTAATAAATAAATAAATAATTTAAGAAATAAATTTAAAATAAATAAATTATTAAAATAAAGTTTCAATAGTTTTATTTAAAAAATATTATTATTATTTTTTTTAAAAATCAATTTTGTTTTTAATGAATTTTTTAGTAATTTTATCTTGGAGGAGCATTTTTATCATTTTGCATGATTTTTTGTCGGATTTAACGTCAAATTTAGACAGAGACTAGAATTGATGATTTTCAAAAGTTATGGGTCTCAAATTGCCGAATTGATAATTATGGGTACCAATTTGATTTTTGCTCATACTTATGGGGCTACCTATGACTTTATCTCGAGTTTATGCCTGCAAATATTTGAGTATTGTATATATGGGGCTTTTGCTATATTTGATTTTATTCAAGCAACTTTACTTTAGTCAGCATTTGGATTTTCAGAAAATTAGAATCTGGCCAAAAAAGTCCACCCTACTGAACCAAAATCTTCCGTTTTGGTATTTACAAGAATTTAATTAAAATTAATCTTTTAATTCACGTGGGTATATAACTAGAATACAGTTCTATCCGTTCAGATAATTACCCTTAATTTTAGTTATTCACATATAAAACACAAACTACCAAGATTTAGATGATTATAAAATAATGATTTTTTTTTTCAATTTACTTTCCCAATTGAATATTTATATTCATAAACAGACCTAACAAGTATTTAATACTGTATAGTCAACGTCATCTGATAATTTATACAAGCAATATATAAATTTTGTAGGGCTCGCATATTCACGATTATCTTGTCCGGAGAATCACAATTCACGATTCTCTCGTCCGGAGTTGTTTTTTTTTTTTCGTTTTCCTGCAAAACAAGACAACTGCATTAATGTCTAATGTTTCTTCCTTTATTATTTTATCTTTTATGTTGTTTATCATACACACTAATGAATCCCTTAAATTGCTTAGGAAAAAAAAAGAATATCCTAAATCAAATTCTGAAGCCTGAAGGCGGAAGACTAGCTCCAGATCTTGTTTCTTGGAATATACTAAGGCTATGTTTGGTTTAAATCTCAAAACAGTTCGTGTGTATTTTTTTTGAAAATAATGTAGATTCTATTGAAATTAGTGAAAAGTGTGTTAAAAGTTGTTGAAATTTGTAAAAAGTTATTAAGATTGGTGAGAAAGTATTAAAATTTATAAAAAAATTATTAAAATTGATAAAAATATATTAAAATTGATAAAAAGTTAACAATAAGTTAAAAAAATCTAAATATATTTATCTCCTCACAAATCGAAAGAGAGAGGGAAACGCTACGCTCCGCGCTTGGGCCTGGGGCTTTGGAGAATTAAAAAGAATCGAACTCAGAGCTCAACATCAGCCTCAGGCCCACGTAGACCCGGCCGGTGCCAGTTTCCAATTACTCTTTTGACCCTTTGCCCGTTCACCAATTCCGCCTGCCGATCTTTGTTCGTTTTCTGATACTGCTGTCATCTTCGAGGGAGCTAGAACTCAAACGGTAAAGTTTCAACAAACGAGAAAACGGGCTTCGAAATCAGCTTAGAAATCTTTATTTCTGACAACGAATCAAGCAACCCGATGGATGAGGCTAGCCGCTAGGGTTTAGGGTTTTCTGTTTTGCCCCTTTTCTTTGACCAACAGACTACTCCCGGCGAAATTGGAGGCTACACCAGTCCTTTCAAATTGAACATTGAAGGCAAGTTAGGCAACTGCTGTAAAACAGGAACGCGAGGAGGAAATGAGGCTTTTTGGGAAGGCTTCTCTCTGATTTGATTAGGCTGGTACAGATACCGTCCCTAACTGCCACTCTACGTCTGTTTCTGCCTCTGCCAATCGACGTACTTATGATTGAGCTTTTCGCTTTCTGCTTTTGAATTTGCTGCTGCTCTGCTTAGCGCTAAAACACATGGTGAGCGGCTCTCTTCCCATATATATATATATATATATGTATTCGCGCACTTCTATGCTAGTGATAATCCTATGTTATTTGCTTTAGAAGAAACGAAACATAATACAAAATTCTTTCCTTGTTAGTTGTTACGGTATTGGTTTGTTCTTTTACACGGTTGACTCTCGGCTGCGTAAAATCCGAACATGGTGCCAAACGGTCGGTTTCCGCCGTTGTTTCTTGGAGGACGAAAATGGAGGGGTAGGATTTTGAAGGGTCGGAAAACGGAAATCCGTGAGTTGGCCGATGCCTGCCACCTAGTCTGGGGGCGGGGTGCGATGACATGCCGGCACCTCCCAGCCACCAATTACGAACCGACCAATGGCCGAAGACTGGGGGTCCAGGAGGTGTTTTGACAGTTGCTGTGAAATGCTTTCATGGCCTAACGCTAGCAGGCAAGAACTGGTCTTGAATCCGTGGAATGATGCATAAACACTACATGAATTGAAAGGAGAAAGATAAGATGCATCGCTCCAAGTAGCAAACCTGATCCCGGGTTCTAGTGGTTCAATTGTGACCTGGCACTGCATATTTCTTTCACCCAATTGTTGTACGAATATACGTGACAACAAATCTGTAGCATGGTTAACCTAGTAGGATTGCATGAGTTCATTGTGGTTTCTCTAATGGCGTTAGAGGACTCGTTGGTCTGAAATGGATACTTAAACTTCACTGCGTTATCTGAAGGTTGAATTGCAGGGTTTTGTCATCCGTTGGCTTGATGGCTAACCCATTCAACTTCTACTACAGCTTCCATCTGTTGATCGGCTCAGTCCCTGATGTGTTCTGAAAACGCCAATAGCCAATATGCTTCTCGTTTCATATAGCTTACTATAGTTGATGAAAATCTATTGTTCCAGCTGTTGTAATTGACCTAGAATAATATATCATGGCTTGTACCTTTGATTGAAGTGGATTGCCCGTCACAGCGTAGGAATGCTTCTGCTCTAGCTTGAATTTGTGCAAGTTTTGTTGGTATTAGATAAATCCATTTACTGAGTTAATGAAAATCTATTGTTCCAGTTGTTGTAAGTGACCTAGAATAATATATCATGGCTTGTACTTTTGATTGAAGTGGATTGCGTTACAGCATAGGAATGCTTCTGCTCTAGCTTGAATTTGTTCAAGTTTTGTTGATATTAGACAAATACATTGATTTTTGATTAGTTGAAATTATCTTTACTTACCGAAAAAAAATATCTATTACTTCTTTAACTTTTTGATTCCACAGTTGGCATCTGCAGTTACATGAGTGGCAACAGACAGAGGACCCTTGGGGGTGGGGGTCAGCATGTATTGGACTACCTGAAGCGATTGGATGCAGAGATTCCGGCTTTCTTCTATGCGGTTCAGAGTGATAATGATCACACTAGTGGAAATATATTCTGGGCAGATGCAACATCCAGAACGAACTATTCTTACTTTGGAGATGCTGTCATATTTGACACAACATATAAGACAAACCGGTATAAGATACCATTTCCCTCATTCACAGGGTTTAATCACCATGGGCAGCCGGTGTTGTTTGGTTGTGCGTTAATTCTCAATGAGTCAGAGTCCTCCTATACATGGCTTTTCCAAACTTGGCTTCATGCAATGTCTGGACGCTGCCCTGTCTCTATCACAAGTGACCCAGACCAGTTCATACAAGTTGCTGTTATACAAGTCCTTCCTGAAACCCGCCATCGTTTCTGTAAGTCGGCCATATTAAGAGAAACGCAAGAGAAACTGGCTCATCTATATCAGTCAAATCCTACTTTTGAAATAGAATTCAAGAAGTGCATAAATGACACTGAGACAATTGATGAGTTCGAGTCATTCTGGCAATCCCTGTTGGAGAGATACTATGTCATGGGTAATGAATGGCTTCAGTCAATGTACAATGCTCGGAAACAGTGGCTTCCAGTTAGCATGCGAGATACTTTCTTCGGAGAGATATCTAAAAGTGACGGGAGTGAAAGTTTAAATTTGTTCTTCGATGGATATGTGAATGCGTCCACTACCATTCAGATGTTGATGAAACAGTATGAGCAAGCCATAGCAAGTTGGCATGATATGGAATTAAAGGCGGATTATGAAACTACCAACACTATGCCAGTTCTGAAGACACCGTCTCCTATGGAAAAGCAAGCTGCAAATCTTTATACAAGGAGAATATTCATGAAATTCCAGGAGGAACTGGTTGAGACCCTTGCTAATCCTGCAACCAAAATTGATGACTCAGGAACCATCTCCACATATCGTGTGGCCAAATTTGGGGAAGACCACAAAGCACACACTGTGACTTTCAATTCTTTTGAGATGCAAGCTAGTTGCAGCTGCCAAATGTTCGAGTATTCAGGAATTATTTGTAGGCATATATTAGAAGTTTTTAGAGCAAAGAATGTTCTTACTCTTCCATCTCAGTTTATATTAAAACGATGGACAATAAACGCAAAGAGTGGAGTTGTGTTGGATGAACACGCTTCAGAGTTGCAAAACAGTTCTCAAGACTCTTTGACCTTGCGGTATAACAATCTACGCCAGGAAGCCATCAAATATGTAGAAGAAGGTGCAAAATCTATCCATATTTATAATGTGGCAATGGATGCTTTAAAAGAGGCTTCTAAGAAGGTTGCTGCTGTGAAAAATCAAGGTCCACGAGCTACACAGGGTGATACCCTTGTAAATGGAGGTGGGCAAGAGTTGCATGCAACTCAAGAAAATCAAATGGGAACATATCAATCTACGGTTAGTTTCTCCTCTCCCATCCAGAATGCTTATCTATTTCAAGGGACTGCTTTATTCTTGTGTTTTTCCCCTTTAGTTTCCTTTTCCAGCATTTATACTGCTGAATCAATTCACCGTCATCCAAACATATCACTCTCTCTCTCACGCACACCCCCCCCAAAGTGCGCATGTGCCCAAAAATTGATTGAGCAGCAAAATGTGGCCTAATCATCTAAAGAATGTAACGAAGTTGTGTATCCATACAGAATCTTGAAGCTTTGATATTCCGTCTGGTATCCGTTTGAATGGATCAACTAGGTACATAACTTTCAGAAAGTTAAAAGACAATTCTTGCCTGCCTTATCCTGCGAAACATACTGCTTAATTGCGTGGTCTCCTGTCTGGTCAATGAGCTCTAGCTCAAATGGCATTCCCTACCATAAGAACTTCTTGGATGGTGAGGTTATGAATTAGAGGAGTCAATAGGTGCATGTGTGGCTTGCCAGCGAAAACGAAAATTGTGAGGTGACATATCTGATTCGTCATTTAATAGCAGTCAAGATTCACTCGAACACATTTCAATGCACAAGACAATGAGTCTGATCATTACATGCTTGTCAAGGTGCTCTGCATTTCTATTGTGATTGTAATATATTCATACATTTATTGCACAGGATGAGAAGGAGAAGAAAATTGGGGAATTGACTGCAGATTTGGAGAATATAAATGGAAGATGTGAAGTGTATCGATCTAACCTGCTAGCTGTTCTGAGAGATATGGAAGAACAGAAGTTAAAGCTATCAGTGAAGGTTCAAAATGCAAGGCTTAGTTTGAAAGAGTAAAGAAAAGACTACATTGCAGGAGACATGGCATGTTTCTTGAATATCTTTCGCGTACTAGTAGCTTTTTGTAAATGAGCTCGCGATGGGCATCCTGCTGGTGGGGGGAGGGGAATTGCAGCAGCAACTGCAAGTAAGCCGTATTTGAGTTGGAACCCATCTCTTCCCTATGCGGTTTAGAATGGATGAGAGAGAGATTAGATCCAATTGCACTAGTATCTTGATGGACGCACCGTATGTCAGATGAAGAGGGACAGTTGCTTTTCGCCAAAGGGGTCATCGATGAAATGTCATGAGAGTACGTTTAGGAGGTCGACAACCTGTGACTCTGCATGTAATTTCAAATGCATAGGGCAGATGAAAGGTCATGTAATTTATTATTGAATGATGGCTTAATGTTGTACGTTGATGTTGAATAGTGCGAGCGGCATTCTTAGGCGGGTGGATTAATATGCTTTCTTGTGTAAACGTTACCGGCGACATTAACATCTTTGTCCAGGCTAGTCGTTAAGATGAGGAAAGGTGCAATTGTAAAAGGGTGCATTTTAGCATACAACCTTGTGAAAATAGTTGTGACCGACGGTCAGATGGTAATTTGACTACGGAGCTCAAATAATGCCTGACTACAGCTTTCTAGCTCCCAAGATGGGCTTCAGAATTTAGTCCGAAGTTCGAGGAAGCCGGCAATGGCTGGACCACCCAACCCGAGATGGGCTGGCTTCCTTACTGTCTGAGCATTATATCTCTATAATCTACCTGCGTAATGAATTCATATTCACGAGTTTATCTATGTTTTATGTCAACCAGTTCTAACTAGTTCTTATTTCTATTTCCTCAAATTAGTCTGCAGAAATTTCTGGACAAATAATGGAGATGCTCCTTTTCCGACCAACTTCAACTTCAACTTCACCAGCACGGTACGCAAAATGAATGAGGTGGGATCACTCAATTCCCCAGGTAGATCCAAAGCAGACTATATAAAATTTCTGTTCTCTTACAAACAAATCCTACCTAACCCTAAAAGCAAGCAACCCAGAAGGCCTAGTTGGTATGCTTTAGGAGGGCTGGAAGAATCTTCTCATCTACAAGTCCATAGAGGTAGATGGGGAAGTTATCAAGTAAATCAATTCACTTTTCTTTGTGATATGTATATGGATATCAACTTAGGAAATCGAAGAAAAAAAGATGGGCTATATTGCAAATAACATACATGCGCTTTTAGGGGATTTGGAATCGAGACCTGTGCTCATAATTTTTTGATTCGAAGACCATTGCAACACTAACTATTAAATTCGAGACCCCACTCCATTTTTCATATGGAAACGTTTTCGTAATTGCTTGAGAAAAATTGGGGTGGAGTCTTCTATTTAATATTTAACTTTGCACGGGTTTTAAAACCAAAAAAATTAGAGGTCTCGATACTAAATCTCCTAGAAGCACAAGTATATTATCTGCAAATTTAGCCAAAAATTAGATAAAAGGGGGGACTTGGCCTTCATTCCTCTCCTCCGGGGACCATCGACATTGAGATAACATGTCGTGTTGTGGAACTTCTGGCATTTATCATGGCCCTTGCTTTCGGGATTTCAGAATCTACTTTTGATCCCAAAGAATGTGCGGCTTCTTTTGTTCATCTTCTTTTCTTTTTGCAATTAGAGAATCCTGATCTTTATATGTCTCAGAAAAAAATATTCTGCATTATTCTCTCTAAAGGACTTGCAAAAATGATTCGGGCTTAAAAGGTAGGGAAGGGAACACATATATTTTAGACGACTTTTTTTAAAATTCTTCTGGGATAAAAAAAAAATTTTGTCTTAGGGAAGTGAAAGCAATAAACTTTTCCACTTTAGAAGCTCGAAGAAAAATAAAAGAAAATGGTTAATTATAATTTCGGCCACGAACTAGCACCCTAATCTAAAAAAATCATCATAAATTATAATTCTTTACAACTCACCCTCTCAATTCACTCTCACCTAGATTTTCCGTTATGTACTATGTTTTTCGTTCCGTGTGAATAACACGAGCCTTTCTTTGAGCAAAAATATCAAATCGCCTATGCCCGTTGTTTTTTCAAATTTAGCATCATTCCTAACCAGAAATCGGATCAAATTTGAGTTGGGAGGCAAACGCACGATTTTCTTGTGCTAGGTAGGAAATGGAGGGACAATTTGGTATTTTCGTGCACAGAGAATCCCACGTATTGCTCACGGGAAAGAAAACATCATAGATAACAAGAAAATCTAGGTGGGGGACAGAATCATAACGGTAAACGTATATTAAGAGGGTGAGTCGTAACGAGTCATAATTTATGAGACTTTTTGAAAATGGGGTGCTAGTTTGAGGGGAGAAATTGTAATTATCTCTAAAGAAAAATTATATTGCAAATCGAATAAACAACATTTGGTACTGTTATATTCTTGAACTTGTGCTTTTGATAAAAAAAATGTACAAAATGAGAGATCTCGTCACCCCAATTTGAAATTGTTTTAGTAGTTTGGAGCCTAAAGTGACTTTTCTCCAAATTTATAGGATTATGGGGGCAACAAATTACAATCATGTTGCAGCATCTCGTGGTGGGCAAAATTTGGGGGCAGTTAGTTAACCTTTTGGCATTGGACAGCCTTTTAGAATCACTGCCGATCGAGAAAGTTCGACTACTAAGCAATTCAAACCCATGTTCCCATGCGTAGAAAAAAAAACTCATGTTCTCATAAAAAAAGGAGGAAACAACAAGATCTTTGAAGAGTTAGATGGGGGATCGCACACTGCCTGATGGAGGACACAAAACTTACCATTGAAATTTTAGTAATCCAAACTAACTCACATTTTATTTAGCCCGTGAAATTACAATTTTGCCTTTGTAAAAATGTTCCTTCAAAAAAATCATGGAAAGAAAATTGTCATTTCATGGGCTAAAAAGTCACTCTCCATCTAGATTATATGCAATGTCTGAAATCAGATTAGTGGATATAATGTGACAAGTATAATAATTTTTGAGTTGTAAAGTGTCTAGACTTCTATATAGTTGGAGAGGATTGAAAATGTATTTATCTCTTTAAATTAATTAGTTAAAATCTTAAGATACTAATGATGAATACTTTGAAACAAATTTAATTTTTATAAATACTAAAATTATAGATATTCGGTGGGGTGAAAATAATAAATAGGTTTGTGATACAATTTGTATAATTTGGAGAGATTTAGGGATCTCACAAAAAAAATAATTTAAATGGGATTTTATGAATTATCTTAAAAGAAGTGTAACGTTGGGAGGAACAACCTATATTTGTCATAAAGACAAGACATTAAAACCTAGTGCATACTAATTTCTTCCACTCTTTGGGATTCTTGTAGGTGACCGTCAACTTGTTTACACACAAGGACAGGAAACCAACTACACCTTTTCCTCACTTTTTTCCTCACTTTTTTCCTTATACTACTTTAATGCTATTGGAGACTTCGATGAAGATAATCTTATCATAACACGTGTCGTGCAAACGATGGTCTTCTTTTGTTGGGGTCTCCAATCCTATTCGACCTTAGCCTTTTTCAGCAGATCCTGATAGCCCTCCCAAGCCGGTCATACGTGGGGTTTTCTGTGTGCTCACTTGGGCTTAGAATCCAAAACCGCGGGCACATCTCTGGTGATAAATTTATTCATATTTGATCCAGCGACAGGCTGACAGTCCTTGTTTTGAATCAAATCATCCCTATTTCCCACGCTCTCAGCAAATAATCTAGAAGGAATCCCCAGAAAAATCCAAAGAAATCCAAATGAATTTGAAAAGGCTATATATGGCACATAACATCAGGAATGGTTTATGGGATGACAAAATAGTCTTGGTATATCAACTTTCGGTTAACATTCAGTGGCGGAGCCAGAATTTGTGTATAGGGGGGAGAAACGAAATTTTTTTAAAATAATATGATTAAAAATAAATATTAAATATTATGCGAAAAAAAAATTTTAAATAAGATTTCAATATATCAATATTTTTTAATAACTGAAGACAAATATGCAAAAAAAAAGAAAAATTAGGAGGGAGGAGGCACGAATTAATATCAGGGAGGGGTAGGATGTAAGGATACTCATAATTTTTTTTTTTTTAGAACTGAGGGGGGGCAGCTGCCCCCCCACGCCCCCCTTCCCTCCGCCCCTGTTAACATTTTATATTTGAATTATATTATGTAATATGTAGAAAGATAAACATAATAGGTGGACTTCACGCCATTTAATATTACTTGTGTAAAGTTTTAGACACATGAATTCTACAATGAAGTCCATCTATTATGACTATTTATCTCTAAATTGTATAATTCAATTCGAGCATAGTATCATAATCCTAGGTTATGTTCGTTTTGAGAAAAAATGTAAGATTTTAGAGAAGTTGTGAATTTTTATGTTGAATAGTGTTTTATTGATGTTTGTGTAAAGTGGAGAGAGAAATGATTTGATGTAATTATTTAATAAAAAATTATTGGAGTTATGTGAAAAAGTATAGAGGAAGAAAATTTATGTTGAATAAAAAATTAAAAAATTGTTGGAGATTGTGTAAAATGTATTGGTTTTTGTGTTTGAATTCTGAATATGTTCGGTGGTAGATTTGTGAATATACTTAAAATCCTGAAAAGTGTGAAAACGAACATATCCCTACACTACCCCATCCAAAATAATAAAAAAGAAAGTGTAGATTTTTACCCTTTTATAAATTCTGGAAATAATTGCATCCTTCGTTTGAGATATGATAAATGTATACGATGAAAGATGTAGGTACTAATGTAGACACAGCACTTGGACTTTTGACCAAAGCACGATTGCATCACCTTGTCTTGATAAAAACTAATCCGATAAAAGGTTAACCTTATCAAGATCCTTTTTGGACTTTCTGTCAGTTCTCTTTTGAGCAGTGGCGGATCCAGGAATGTAATGGAAGGGGGGCAAACTTTTAATGAAAAATGACAAAAAATTTTTTTTACTATGTAATGCAAAAAAATGTCTTAAAAGTTAAAAAAAAAAGAATCCTAGAAAGACTAACACGAGGACTGAAATATTTACCACTTTGTGTGAATAAAAATAACATGATCTCGCAACAGATTTATTTTTCAAACAAGAAGAAACTAAAATTAAAACTAGCAAAATTTCTATAAATTCCATACTGCACTACATAATGAATAAAAGCTAAGAAAAAATTATCAATTAAAAGGAACTAAGCACATAACATTTTTGAATTGAAGGCCTACATGACAATTCAAAGATACTAAGACCTAATAGCAAATTAAAAGGAACTAAGTACATTATAAGCTTATTAAGACAATTCTACTAGGAAAATGAAACATAGCTTAAATATTCAAAAGCACAGATCAAGTACTTATAGGAAATAAAAAGAGCAAAAAACGATGGTCTCCTTCTAATCTTGATGAGTAAGATAGCCAAATTCTCCTCTTGCCTTCTATAAGCCCCAAAAGATCAAATCGTGTTTCCCTTTTTACTTACACGAATCAGAATTCAGAAATTTGATTCGAGTTTGTATGTGAGTGATTGTATTGACTGTATCTAGGTTTTTACAACAAATATCTTCTGCTTAGAAAGATTGCAAATTCAAGAATTCTCTATCAGTACTTAATTCATCAAAATTTCATCACATGAATTCAATTAAAATTTCATCACAAATTCATGAATTTTCTATCCGGTTCACAATATATTCAATAATCCTAATCTACTAATTAAATTTCATCACAAATTCATGAATTCTCTATCCGGTTCACAATAAATTCAATAATCCTAATCTGCTAATTAAATTTCATCACATAATTCATCAAAATTTAAAATAAATTTCATCACTAATTGAAAAATAAACAGAGTTACAAAGAGACTTGAGTTGAGAGAGTACTTGGAGGCTGGAGAGAGAGAGCAGGAGATGGAGAGAGAGAAAGAGTTGTGGTCCTGTGGAGGAGGAGAGAGGGACGGAGAGGGAGAGAGAGAGCTCAGCCGGCATTCTGTCGATTGTGGAGGTCCGGAGGAGGAGAGACAGTCGGTAGAGTGATAGAGGACTAGAGGCTGGCGTTCTGTGGAGGCAGAGTGAGAGGAGAGAGAGAGAGACGGAGGCTAGCATCGGGAGGTGGGGAGCAGAGTGAGAGAGGCTGGGCTGTGGGCGTCAGGGAGAAAAGGGGGGAAAATTGAAGTTGTTAGAGAGGGAGGGGAGGATGGCGCCGAATTAACTAAAAAAAAAGACCAAGGTGAAATGCGTATTTTACCCTCTGTTGATTTTTTTTTAAAAAAAATTAGACCGGCTAGGCTGGCCTGGGCGCCTGAGTTTGAAGGGGGGCAGCCCATATAAAAAATCCAAAAAAAAATTTTTTTTTAAGAGATTTTTCAGGCAATGGGTGGCGGCTGCCCCCCATTGCCCCTAGCTGGATCCGCCTGTGCTTTTGAGTGAATACCTCAATCAGCTCCTAAAGTATGCACCAAAGTGATTGAACCCAATTTTTTATTTTTTATTTTTTATTTCATGCAATGCTATCACATAGCTTTTACTTCTAATTGGACCTTTAAGTGGATTACAACATCCTAATCTGGTTAATATCTGATCAAAAATATATGGCTCTACGTTTTTGTGGAGGAACTATTTGACCATTTTGTGTTTTGTCATATTCTTTCAATGTAAACAGTGTTGTAGTACAGCGTGCAAGTCGAAGGAAATGGAGGGCATTTTACGAGGCAATGAGTCAGCTATAGGGACATGTCTAGTCTGCATTTAACAATTCCACATCAGATCTGCAGAATCCACATGTTACTTAAATGTTCTTCCCTCTCCTCTCCCCACAAACCCCCCACCGCATACAGAGACACACAACAGAAAGAGAGGTGAAAGAGAGGGACAACCACTGAAGTCCCCCGTTGCTCTCATAACAACTCGCCTTTGTGTATATATTATCTCAAGCAGCCTACTTTGACAAGCATCATCGCAGAAATGGGTGAAGTAAGTTTGTTTTATCATACCAGGATTGGCTCCATTACCATATGCTTTTACTGTTTGAATATGGATCTCGTAGAATTCTTTGTTTGTTCTTTGATGGTTCTTAGTGCTAAAAAGATGCTTTAAATATGCAGACAGCTTCCATGTACTTCGTGCGCCTGCTGGCTTATTCTATTACTCTGTTCTAGTTAGAGAGAGCTTTCATATATATATTGCTCATGTTTACGATATGTATTCACGTTGTTTTTGTTTACGCTGCTAAAGGAAAACAAGGAACAGGAAAAGAAAGAAGAAAGCAAAGAAGGAAAGGAGGAAGAGAAAAAGGAAGAAGAACCACAAGAGATTGTACTCAAGGTTGATATGCATTGCGAGGCCTGTGCTAGGAAAGTAGCAAGAGCCTTGAAAGGATTTGAAGGTTTTTCCTCCCTTACTCAATTTTCTATTCTGAACCTGTTGTACTTCTCACCTCCGACCTCTCTTAGGAATTGCAGGTAGACTGAAGAGCGACAGTAGTGAATTTGTGGTCCCATTTAGAAAAATACTAACCATGATTTAACAAAAATCCCTTCAATGACCGGAATGTTGTACATATAATATTATTAGTGCGCTTAGAAAATATATCATACTCTTAAGCCTTCATGTTGAAGAGGATATACTTCTATTCTTTTACCACGCATAAAAAAAGGGTACTGCAAAAGCTAAATTTGTTTATTTTTTTTACATCAGTATTATCTTTGTCACTGCAGGTGTGGAGGAGGTAACCACAGATGGCAAGGCCAGCAAAGTGGTGGTGAAAGGAAAGGCAGCAGACCCCATAAAGGTTTGCGAAAGGCTCCAAAAGAAAAGTGGCAGAAAAGTGGAGATCATTTCACCTCTTCCAAAACCATCTGAGGAGAACAAAGAAGAAAACAAAGAACCGAAAGAAGAGGAGAAGAAAGAAGAGGTAAGTAAATTCGCACTACACGAAATTTCCTCTTAACCATTTAGTATCACGTGTGTAACAATATTAATTACACTATAGGTTCGGTTGGTGAGACAAAAATGGAAATAGAGGAGGTGCGGCGTGTTAAAGAAAACATGAATTAAAAGGAGAGACAATACAATCATAAACTTTTGTTTTTTATGTCCCTATTTAAATGACCTAAAGTTGAGAGTTAGAAGAAAAAGACATTTTCATTAGCACACCAATTCTTTAAGTTTTGGTCCGGTTTAGTTTGTTTGTATGAAGGGGCTTACACTTTTTCGACCCCCTCCTCCTTTTCTGCCTTTTTCCGGGTAAATTTTGCCTAATCTCCGTTTCATTCTTTACCGGCCAGAACCTACCCGCCAGTCGTTAACAGCCTCAAAAGTTGACCAGATGTTGCTGCACTCAAGTTAGGTCTTGTGCTAACCTTTGAAAAAATAGTTGCCTGTAGAGTTATGGACAGCCACGGACCACCCACTTACATGTATAGTGGAGCTTTATTGCTGCTGGCTGCTGCCTTCGTGCTGACATGAAAGTAACCAGACGTTTGTCATAATGTTAAAATTTTGGAGATTTTAAAATGGTAAGGTATTGAATTGGGTGAAAAAAAAAAAAAAGGATAATTTTAATATTTTTTATAATTTTTTATCTCATTAAAATGGTGAGAACGGTAAACTTTTACGCTCTAAACGCATGCGAACTCGGCAAAGTAACCACCGAGTAGGCACGTTTTACTAGGGACAGCAATGAGACTATTGAGTATTGGGGCCTTTTGAATCCCCACTGGCCACTAACCACCGAGTAGGCACGTTTTACTAGGGACAGCAATGAGACTATTGGGGCCTTTTGACCCCCCACTGGCCACTGCTACCCGCACGAGGGCACCAGCTTATGTACTGACTGCCCTCAGCCCTGGAACGATGGGGTTCACGGGTTCAGCTTCATCCTGGATTCCTTGTTTACCCTACCGCAGTTAAAATTTTAAGGTCCATGTCAGTCTTTCGCATGTCACCACTTAAAAAGTTGGACTTAGAAAAAAACAGAGAGGAAATTCAATTTTAGACTCTCTAATTACTATTTATTTTGCAAGTTACACCTTAAATTATCAAACCTGATAAATTACACAGCAGATGATTAATTGCTATACACATTGCAACTCATGTTATAGTATAACCATTGTGACGTGTCTTATTTTATTTATTTATTTTAATGATAAGATCTAAACATGGGGTGCATAATATAAGACAATTGGTAGTTTTAGATAGAATTCGTCACGCTTTATAGTTTTTAGTACAAATAGTAAAATGTATGGTATGTAGAGGGTAGAAAAATTGTAGTTTTACCAAAAATATGTCTTACTTTAAATTTTTTCCTGACTCTGGATTTGTGAAACTGCTCACACCAAAATTAGAAAGAAAAAAAAAAATAGGGGAACTGAAAAGACAGGAAGAGTGAGAGAGAGGTGGTCTTTAAGATCACCAAAAAACTATATCTTGTTTGAGTAAAAATTGTAGGATTTTAGAGAAGTTATGAATATTTATGTTAAATGGTGTTTTATTGGTATTTGTACAAAGTGGAGAGATAAATGATATGATGTAATTGTTTAATAAAAAAATATTGGAGTTATGTGAAAAAGTATAGAGAGAGAAAATTTATGTTGAATAAAAAAGTAAAAAGTTGTTAGAGATTGTGTATAATGTATTAGTGTTTGTGTTTGAATTTTGAATATGTTCGGCGGTAATTTTGTGAATATATTTGAATCCTGAAAAAATTGTAGAAAACCAACATAACCCTCATATAAAATTCAGTTCGACCCAACTTTCTCATGAAGTTCAACAGGGAACCCCAAAGAAAAAAAAACTACAGAAAAAAAAAGAACAAAGTCTACCGAAGAGCTGCTGTATTTCTATGAGTGGTCTTCTCCATTTGTGACCAAAATAGTGCTAGGAATTGAATATTTGTTACTAAGCTTTATTTTTTTATTTTTTTCTATAATTATTGAGTTATTTTTAATTATTCGCACCTGACAAAAAGTGGATGCCTTGTCAGCCCCCTGCTGTTGTAACAGTCGTACTGCAAGTTCGAATGCATTGCGAAGCATGCGCTCAAGTTTTACATAAGCGAATCCGAAAGATTAAAGGTATTATTATCATTATCCTTCATCATTGGCTAAGTTGCTAGATTCTTTAAAAAGTTGAAAACTTTCTCTATTAGTCCACTGGGTCTAGCTAGTAGCTAGCTCCATTGGTAATCTTTGTTTGCTTTTGTAGCTTTAGTAGCCTAGTAGATTTGCAAATTTTTCACAGCTACTTCCAGTGAGTAAAGTTTGTGATTACTCAATGCATCACTATTGGAGTTCCCTGTTAATCCCCTAAACATTGATGAAGATGATCATCAGATCCCTCAACAGCAGAATGATTTCTTCTTTGTTTTTTGCTTTTCCCTTTTCCGACTGAGATGAAAAGACCTTTGATTAAGGCCCTCAACCAATCATTTTAGTTTTGTCAACGGCCACCTCTTGCTTTGCAATGACTCTTCTTCCAAGATTCTTGTGGGGGTAACATTTGTGTGATCAAATCAATCACTGTTGTCGTATTGCATGTCAATCACAACTAAACTTTAATTTGGGGACAAATTTGTTGGATTCCCTTTAGGACCAATCCAATCCACCACTCTTATTTTCACCCTACTGGGCTAGGAGGCAATCTATAATCCCTACAGGGCTAGGAGGCCATCTATAATCTGGGGACGGTTCCGACTGTAGCAAATTTCGCTGCGGTATGTGAGGTAGTGGTGCTCGGGACCCACACTCCTCCCTCACAAAATGCAACAAATCGGCGTGACCGAACTGCAGCAGAGACGCGCTTTATAATATGTGGAGTGGTAATCCTAGCCACTCAAGTGGTTGGTATGTCTTAGATGGAACCCAAAGTAGCAGTGAACCGCAGGCATAGAGTACCTTTCTATCTTTCCCCTCCAAACTGCAATGGTTTCCAATTTAGCTTTCCCACAGTTGTGCAAGGGGTATAGTAATGGTGGGTCTGAGGTAGAGTCTTCGGCATTGAAGTTGCTGTTGGATGGATAGTACTGAGACGTTGGAGTTCATTGCAGGTGTTGAATCAGTGGAAACCGACCTTGCCAATGACCAGGTAATAGTAAAAGGTGTAATTGAACCAACGATGTTGGTTGACTATGTGTACAAGACAACTAGAAAGCACGCCTCCATCGTGAAGGATGAAGAAAAGAAAGAAGAGGAGAAGAAAGCAGAGGACAAGAAGGAAGATAAAGAAGAAGAAAAGAAGGATGGTGAAGAAGGCAAGGGAGAGGATGACACAAAGAGCGACATCAAGCGAAGCGAATATTGGCCATCAAAGCTCTACTTGGAGTACTATTCATATCCCCCCCCTCAGATTTTCAGTGATGAGAATCCAAATGCTTGCTCAGTTATGTGACCAAATGCTTGTCTTTGCTGTTGCAAGTCGGCTGCTCAATGTTTCTATATATATGTGGTTATCTACAGTAATAAGCAAGAACGAAAACAGAGGATGCATGCCGACTATGGCGTCCCATATCAATGATGTGTAGTGTCTTTTTGCTCTTTGAGGTTTTCTCTTTGTTTTTTTTTAAGAAAGAGGAGGGTAGCTCAAAATTTTATTATATGCGCCAATCCACCAAGAGCCAAGATATGTAGCAATTTGTCTAATGGCTCCTCTTAATTACACTAGCTCAAAGGAAAGTGCTATTAGTCAAGTGCACTGGAACTCTCTGACCGACTTGCCAATAGGCAGAAATAACATCCCCCCAAGACATCCCTCTCCAAAGGCAGTGTTCTAAATTGTGGGCCTCTTTTCACTTGCACATCCAGTTTGATAGATATGGAACGAAGTTCTTTTCTTTTTCCTGACAATTTGGAACTAACTACATGTGCAGACAACGTCTTTACACTCCAGTGTTTTAAATCTTTGACACCCTTGTCTGGGCCTAGGCCTAAACCATGCAGTGCTTCCAATCGCCCCATATCACTATTAGGTTGGATCTGCTGATAATAGTTGCTCCAACAATGAGACGCATTTACCATATTTGCAGAGCACCCAAATTGGATCGGGAGTAATTGGGACTCATGTAAGTCATTAATTATACCTCCGATTCCTCCTATTATCGACTTCATTCCTTCTAACTTCAGGTGGGACTTAGTAATAGAGAAATGATTCTTTGCAAAGACAAATGGTACAAAATCATGCAAACGGATAACCACGTCATTTAATTAAAAAAAATAAAAAGTCGTTGACCTATTTTATCTGCTCACTTTATTAAATGACGTGGTCATATTTCTTTAAAAAACAGTTGTCCTTTTACCTATTTTTTTTTTGCACAAAATCCGCTCTTCTTAGAAAAGTAATTAATATGTCGATAAACCACAGGTTCCTTCTGGGATCAAAATTTAATTAGCTGCAAATGGATTACTTATAATTTCGTTCTCCATGGTTTAGTACATAACGTCAACCTAGTACACATCTAAAGAATACATTTCCATTGAATATCCTTTCAATATAATTACGGGTCTCTCATGTCGATCTCTCTTTCTCTTTTCTTTAATCTTCCCTTATTTCACCATTGTGTAGTATACAAATCTGAAACATGTACATGTCGCAAATCAGTTATTTATTGTATCAATCAGCCATCTGACAGGTAAATTTTGGAGACTTGAAGGTGCCCATGACACATAATAATCTATGTTGTAATGTTGGCGTTCTGATTTTGAGGCAATGTTACCGAGATTTACTTGAAGATAATGAGCCAAGTCAGTCATCACAATTAATAGGTGCGCATAATTTGAATATTGCCTTTATGGTGCTCATAGTGCAGCCACTCAAAACAAATATTGACAGAATTGTTTGAAGGTTTACAACGTGTGGGTAATGGCTCATGGAAGAGTCCCCGTTCCACAATTGAGCACTCCGCATATATGAACCGCTCATCCTAGATGCCTGTCGTTCATATCACTGTTGCCAAGATCGACTGACGATTGAGCATAGAGAAATGAAGTTGATACATGGCCTGAGATTCCCACGCCACTAGTTCAGGAATCTGAAAGGACCAATAAGTGATTCGTCCTTGTTACTACCGGGACTGTTCAGGACCAATAAAAGCTGGAGCTAGCCTACAGCATTCAGCTCCATGTAGGACGAACCATACTACTTGTATCAAAACTAGAGGTTTCGGCTCACTTCTTGGACTGTTTTATGTTCCTTTTGAACGATCCTTGAATGATTATCTCAACCACCCGCGGGTAGTATAACCTTTCGACTGACATGCACATGAAAGTTAACGGGAATCTTTTGAACTTTCCGAAATGACAGTGTTGTCCATAGAAGTGTGGGGTGAAGTATTAGTTGGTCTTGGGCCTTCTCAACCCCAAAAATTAGCTCTCAAGGGGTGAGATTTTCCCTTACACTTATAAACTTACCACCAACCCCTTCCACAACCGATGTGGGACAACCCCAATAATCTCCCCCTTACACATCGGGCCCTGGGTTGGGTGAAAACAACTTGTTTCTCCCATGGACTGTTGGGTCTGAGACTTGTTGGTAAACCTGGGCGCTGATACCAATGTTAGGTGGTCTTGGGCCTTCTCAACCCCAAAAGCTAGCTAAAGGGGTGAGATTTTCCCTCACACTTATAAACTGACCACCAACCTCTTCCACAACCGATGTGGGACAACCCTAACATGAAGAATATGCACAAAGTAGAGCAAAGCAAAGAGTGTGGCCTATAAATGATAGAGGAACCTGGTGCAGTCCGTCACAGCTCCATGGCTTTTCGCGATGTGTCCAGTAAGCAGGCCATTGGACCACAAGGACATTGGTGCCAAGGATTACTCTTTAAGTCAAGGATCGTTTAAGCTCAAGCTAAGAAGACTAGAGATGAAGGAGACTGGTTAGGTCATATTCACTGCGAGCTTGGTGGGGCGGCAACACGGCTATAAGTGTTTTTTTTTTTGTGAAAGTAAAGAATGCATAGTGTTATAGACTTTTAGGCTGTATGTCTCAGTGTCATCTCTCTGTCCTAACTAAGTGGATTGACTTCAAAATTGGGGACCCCTCCAAGATTCCAAACGTTTCGATCACAATTAGGAGACCCAATAATCCCCGTCAAGTTGGATTAGACTTTCTGGTTTTTACGAAGCTAGATATTTTGTTATGTGAATTGACTTCACAAACTTCGCGAACAGTATATGTCAAAAACGTTCAAAGTAGTGCTGCAGGCTTGTTATATCTGAAAAGAGCTTCCCCTGCCACTCGCAAACATATAATATCGATCGACCCATATAAACCTTCTTCTTTTAGAACCGATTCTTTCTTTTTTCTTTCTTCTTTTTTCTTGTTTGGTTTGCAAAATGAGATGTAGCTTAGCTATCATTAAAGCAATATATAACAGTGCAAGGCAAGGAAAAGGCTTCCCAAAGTGGCCCGAGTCAAACTGGGCCAAACATACACCAAAGAAACTGATATGATGCGTTTCCTTCCACGATAATCGCAAAACTGTAGCAACGTGTGCTCAGTAGTCACTACAGATCAGCAGTGTTGACGAGGGAGTTTATCTGGACGGTGCAAAGTTGGGGTCATGATCTCCTGCCTAATGATACTTGCACCGTAAAGTTTGGTCGTTTTTCTCTAACACTCATCATTCAGATTCCAGTAGGGCACCTAACCCATCTTGTATTACAAAAGAATCTAACTATTACTTCCCTAAAGAGTTGTCTCAACATCAAGTTCTAGATCTGGGAAAACTTGGTCCATGTAATTAATGTTAGATTCGCTTACCTAGCTACCTACCTATATAAATGAAATGTGCTTCCATTCTAATATGATCTTGAGGGGCTTTATAGAAAGCACATATGTAGTCGCTGCACCACCACCAAAAGGTATTGCAAAATGTATATTAATTATGTAGGCCTGAACTAACCTCTTATCTTTAATTAGCCTTTTAAAGAGACCAGGTGGTTTATTTTAGGTGGCCGTCAGGTGGGATTCACACTGTAAAATATCCGATAGAGGATCCTCTCGTGCGTGCCTTTCTGCATCCAGACAGTTCTATTAATGGGAAACCTTTTCACTTGATTTTGGGAATTCATAAAGAGCTAAATCATCGACGACATTCTCATTGGCATTCATGCACGACCCAACGTTATTGCAAAGGTAAAACGGTATGAATTGTACTAGTAGTTTAATCCACTCGTAAATCACGAAGGATTAATTTCAGTACTAAAGACAGATCATGACACATAGTCATCATTTTGCTTAAGAATCTTCGCGGAAAAAGCGTCTTATTGCTCGATCTCTTAGTGTGGCACAGAGCGGCCTACAGGCATGTTAGTGGATGCCCATATCAATGGGAGAATTTGGTGTGCCAGATTGTCCTCTGTTATTGATCTTCTCTATTGTATCTGAGACTAGAAGTGAGCCTTACTACTCACGGAATAATCAGTCAAAAAGAACGTGTGTTCATGTATTATATGATATAATATTCCTTAATTATCTCGGAAGAGATACGGCTTCTATCAGAGGAGCAGCTACGTAGACTGAAGAGCTAATACTACTTATTCACTCCTAGTAATAAAAACCTTGTTTCTACTCCCATACCGTGTCCGTACTTTTACTTGAAATCCAATTACACCAAACAATAAGCAAGGGTGGGTGTAGATCATGATCTATCAGTACTGTTATTTTTGTTGCTTTTCTTTTTTTTGGCACATGAGGAGGTAACGTACGTTATCCAACTTGCAAGCCTGACCCAGACCCTCATGGCGGAAGGGGTCCACGTACTCGGCAACTTATAAGTAGGTGTGGGCGCTTAATATCGTTCATGAATCAAACACTTATTTTAATCTTAAAAAGCGATGTTTAGCGCTTATTTAATAAGATTAGTAAAAGACTTTCCTTTCTATAAATATACATGCACGTACGTGCGCTTATATATATATATATATATATATACACATATATATTGGTATATATGTGAATGATCTCGATATATATATATATACACATATATATTGGTATATATGTGAATGATCTCGAGCTATATATATGTATATATATAAGCTTTAAAAAACTCGTCCGTTAACATATTTAATTAGGTTGACGTGTGAAAGTGTTTGTAAGTTTGGCATATTTTCTATGGTCAAAAAAATCCTTTGTTAAATGTATTTTTCCATTTGTAGAATTGTAAGAGCAACTTGATTAAGTCTGGAAGGATGTATAGCTAAAGAGGAAAGAGTCTGGAAGGTGCTGGGTGCATCTAGAATGGTTGGGAGACAGTTGGGAAAGAGTCTGAAAGGTGCTGGGTGCATCTAGAATGGTTGGGAGACAGTTGCTGAGCTGTTAGACGGATTTACAGTTGACTGGGTTAGCCTTGGGTCAGCCTAGCGGGAATTTTGCAGATATCGTATAAACCTTCTAGAAAGTTGTCCAGTCATCAAAACAATTTCGTTTTGACTACTTTACCCTCACTAAAGCCATATACCACTTTCCCAAATCACCTGGACGTCACTCACTTATCGACTAAGCCAAAAATTCTAGAAAATTCTCTCTATGCGATTTTCTCATTTTCTCTCTTGAGCAAGATTCGGTTCTAACCGAGATCTGAATGTGAGAGTGTGTTAGCTTCCCTCTGGTGGAAGATCTGTGAGCCTTGATCGTTGATTGAAGGCTGGACGTTCATACTTCTTTGCTGTTGAAGATTGGAATCACCAAGTGTTGAGGTTCTTGAGTGGGTTCTCAAGAACAACTGCTGCTGAAAGTTTCAGAGGAGTTTCAAGCCTACGAGTTTGTGGGATCTGCTGTAGAACGAGTACCAGAGTTGCTGGTCTTCGTGTGGGTGCTGGGCACCAACCCAATTCGGTGGATTGAGTGATTTTACATAGGAAAAGAGGTCTTGAGGCCAAAAGGTTTTTGGTTAGATCACCATTGTAAAATCCCGACGTTCTAGTGGAAAAACTTGGTGGAAACACCCGGAGTGTTTTTTATTTCTCAGAAGACGTTCTTCTTGAGAAATTTTTCACTTCGTCATCAAAAATTTCGGTGTTGTCTATATTGTTGTTTTCTGTTGATTTTGATTTTGATCTTGTTTTTATCTAACCAATCTTGTGCTTATTGTTTTGCAGATCTCATTAACTGAAAACGTGTTCTGTTAAAGGGCTAATTAGTTGCTGCATTGGTTCTGTTATTTGGTTTGATATTAACTGATCTTGGTTGTGATATAGGCATTGTATATTGCTGGAGTTTTAGTTGATTAGTGTTGTATAAATAGATCATTTGATGATGTTATTGTTGCTGGAAATTTAGAAGGTAGCTTGCTGTTAATTAGAGTGAATCTTGATTTTTGGTATTGCTGAAAATCATCTTGTTCTACTTTCTGACTTGCTGTAAATTGTGTGGTGTTTCAATTGTGTTTAGTTCTTGAAGGGTTGTGATTATTTTGCTGAGATTATTAACTCTTGTGTTGATTGTTAAAATTGCTGTAGAAATCTCAGAATCTTTAAGTGCATTCGGCTGAAATAAATCTGCACATTGTTTGACCATATCATTGATTACATTTTCATAGAATTGGGTGTTTAAAGTGTTGGAAAATTATGCATATTTCGTCTTTAAATAGCTACTACAATTCACACTGTATTTTGATTATTTTGCTGTTGTTTTTAGTGTGGTTGTTCTCTTGAAGCTCAGTACATTGTTCATTGAAAATATAGTTGCTGTAAAAATATTAAGTGTGAGTATTTTACAGATCTGGAGTAGTTGATTGATTTGGTATTAATTGACTCTGTTTTTCAGTGATTGATAGAAAGTCTTGTTTAGATTTTTTAAATACCTATTCACCCCCCCTCTAAGTATATTTTAGGGTCTAAACGTAGTTTCAACGAGGAATGTAGATAACGGTGTCAAGGGCTATGTTTGTTCCCAAAATTTTACACCTCCTAAAATTTTAATACAATAAAAAATTATAATATAATCTCTCTCTTCATCACGTCATTATTTTTTACTATAATAAATATTAAAAATTATCGCTCTCTTTACTTTTTCACCAAAATTTTAACACTCAAACGCCGCTTTAATTTTTGCATCAACTTTCAAGTAATGGGATATATATATATAAGGCGACGCATGAGGCAGCATTAAAGGCCCACTTCTTTTGTTTGATGCGGCAGATGTGAGGTACTCCTTTTATGATCGGAAGGACTCAATAATTATCTGTCCTGATATTCATTTAAGGGTGAATTTGTGTTGTTAAAATTTTAGGTATTTGGTTTAGTGAAAAAGTGAAGAGAGAGAGATAATTTTTTATATTTTTTGTAGTGAAAAGTTATAATTTGATGGGAGAGAGAGATTATATTGTAATATTTTATTGTGAGAAGATGTAAAATTTTGTGAAATTTTACATGACAAAGAGACTCTAAGTACTGTGTCTCCTGCATCTGTGCATGTGTTAACTCTGTAGGCAAATAGAAATTTGACTGCATTAATATATATATATATAAGTTTGGTTTTACTAAAAAGAAATGTAAGCAATTAGACTTATAATTATGCACGCCGCGTCCTGTTCTATGTTTCTTTGTCCCCTTTGGTGTTAAACTTCAGGGCAATATTGTACGGGGAATAGAAAAGAGATTATTATCTTATGACATAATTAAGAAAGTAGGCCGCGGGTAGGCGGTACGTACCACCAGACATGACCAGTAAGTGACCGTCCTCTGTGGGCATATTTCATCCAAAGAACACTCGAGCCTCGAGGCACTTTGTCATGGATCGATCTAGAAGTTATATTCATTTAGCACTACTGCGCCGGCCGGCATCTCAGCAGTACTATGATTACTGCTTTCAACGTTGAAATTAATGGAGTAGGCTTAATTATTCACGTGTTCTGTATCCTACTAAGCAACTGCATGGGGTTCTGGTTTATATCTTTGATATATATCTGATCAAGGTGGAGATTGCTCATTTGATGATCTTAGAGTGTGATTCACAGTTCCTCATGGACCATCGTTTTCCCCTCATATACTGCATCAGTGGCTGCTTAACCTATACAAGAAAATGAAGGAAAACTCATACCGATTCTTGTGAGCTGTATGAGTACTGTTCTTTATAATCTGTGAAAGCATGAACTGCAAAACAAAAATATAAGTCCACTAGACTACCAACTGAGACTTGGATCGCCACACCTCTAGAGACAAGGGATGCATGGTTACTATGTTTCCGAAAAAGATGATGCGATTTCTGCTCTATACTCATCGATTCCTGTTTATGGAGACTTCTAAATGGCACCCATATCATTAATGGCAAGCAATACTTGCTCCAAATGCAAGTTACATTTATCCACTCGTGGGTTTTAAAACTTATTTAAAACATAACAGAATAATTTCTAATAAAATACTTCAAATAAATCTCTCCAAAAAAATTGAGTAAAAAAAGTTTGGGAAAAGTCTCTTTTAGCCCTCTAACTACCCAGACAATTTCAAATAAGGGTATAAACTACAAAGTTTCACACATTAAGCTCTCCAACTTCTAGAATTAATCAAATTGCGTCATAATATAAAATTAGAAGGTCAAAACTGTGTCACGTGGCTTATTCACAATAAAGTGACACGAGTTTGATCGTTGCCTTTTTTAGGGGCGCAAATTGATGACATTTGATAATTCTTAAATTCAATGTGTTAAAGATGGTACTTAAGACCCCTAATTGAAATTGCTTCAGTAGTTAAAGAGCTCAAAATGACTAATTTTTCCCAAACAATTTATTCAAAACTCATTGAAATAAGAAATGTTAAATCTAAATATTATTTCTATAACCAAATAGAAAACGACCTGACACCTAGAGTCAAGCATTTATTCCAATAATTTCTTTGTTTTCCACCCACATGTTATCTAATCCTGACTCTCGGAACGCTCTTGAACATCATCTGAAAAATATAGAAAAAAATAACAAGTGAGTTTGACAACTCAATAAGCAAAATCGTTATGCTAGTTTGTACCCTATGAGCCACACAAGAGTATTATAAATTTTTCTAAACTGTTGAAAAGTACCATGCTTCATTGAAGATATTAGTAAAATATCTTTGACTTTAAAAAAGTTGTAACTACATAATATAAATTATAAGAAAATCTCTTTGAAAATAACTTTGGATCACGTTTACCCCCGTGATAGAATACTTGTGCAAAGTTTTGCAGTTCGAAGACTCTTTGATAATTTGGCGAAGCAAACTATGTTTATACTCTTGGGTAGAATTCTCTATTAATAAGATTTGACATGTGTTCAAATGTGCACTCAAAAAGAACCTACAAATTAAACTATCTTATTTCTAGGATGAGTCCGCTCTCTGTGGTTGCAATTGGTATCAATGTTGTATCTCTGTAAACTTTAAGTCTTAGGGTTTGAAAACATAGGACATTTTATGCTATAAACATCAATAGAACTTTGCATCTTTCCATATAGTATGCACATATAGTAATAACAATGAACATCCAAAATGTTTTGCTTTAAACAAATCACTCTAGGCCTTCGGGTTTGAAAACATATATAGGACATTTTATGCTATAAACATCAATAGAACTTTGCATCTTTCTATATACTGTGCACATAAAGTAATAACAATGAACATCCATAATGCTTTGATTTAAACAATGCAAACATCAAGTATTAACATTGAACATAAAAATTGTCTCATGTTAACACATTTCATGCAATAACCTTTCACAATTTTATCATAACATAATGTACATAAAACACTGATATTTTCAATGAAACATGCGATTCTAAAAACATCACCTCGATAATATTTAAAAAGTCTAGCATAATAATCGCTTACATGGATCTTCAAACAATTCAATCACTCAATTAGAACCTATGACACAAAATTTAGCATATTATAAACAAGGTCAAATAAATCACTAATTGAAACCCTAAATATGACTAACAGAGTTAAACCCGAATTCATTACTCAATTTCAAAAATGTAAATTATCTATTTCTGGCTTGTATAAAATCCCCAAATTAAATTATGTCATTCCTACCAATGTTAACTATATACCTACAAAATTTCATCTCTCTCTGCATATCCAATTTTCAGTGACTAGATTCTGAAATTATAACGTCATACCAACACGTCTTTAAAAATTATGAAATTTTAACAAAATCATCTCACATATGTCTAGTATGACCAGTATAAAAATAATAATTTTTCGACTCCTAGATTAGGGCTATGTTCGTTTACACCAAATTTTTAGGATTTGCATCATACTTTTATATTTACAATACAAACATCACAAAAAATATGTATTCCAATACAAGACTTTATTATTATTTTTACAAACATCAATCTCTTTTAACAACTTATATACGCATACCAATACAACTTTAACATCACCTAAATATTCACAATTTTATCAAAATCCTACAATTTTCTTCCAAACGAACATCTCATGGTTATAAAAATATCGATACTACTACTCATATCAACTATTTAAAAGGAAATAAAAAAAAATTTCAAATTGAAATTAAAAACGATAAAATTTTATATTACTCAAACCTTAATGAAAGATTAATAATGTGCATGGGTGTTACAGATTCTCTAACGAGTCGCATGGGAAGCATATGCTGTGTGTTCTTCTGTGTGAATGACTAGGGTCAACCCTTGCTGTGAACTCGAGAGTCCATTCATAGGACCCTCCACTATTGAAAAAAAAAAGAAAAAGAAAAAAGATCGGCTTATGTACCGGCCCCTTCATCCGCTTTATTGTCCGCTCACCACCTCCAACCCTTCATCTCGTTCATTCTGCGGCCTTAACCTTTTCATATTTGTGAAAAATATGCCGATCGCTCGTCTTTGAAATATATATAGAATATTTTACTATATATTAGGTTCTGCATACGCAATTAGAGATCCAAATCCTGTTTTCTATGATTGTGCATTTGATTTAAAATATAGTAGATAGTTAGTGGAAGCATGTGCATTTTTTATTTTTTTGAATTCGGTCTATTCTTCATGAGGATACAGTAGTCAGGGTATATCTCACTGAAGTTGCGAGTTTTTACATGCTATTTGGTACGTAACACGTGTACGTGTAAAGACACTGTGTTCTCACAAAAGTTGTATTTTTGTACTTATAATTACCTCTGAGGTCTATACTAATGATTTTTAAGGGAATCCAGCGAATTAGTTATTCAAATCTCAACATCCAACCAAATAGAGCTCGGTCTGGATCCATTAATGCTTCTGATCGATCTGCGTGAAGGCCAGGTGAGACTGCTGTCGTTTTGAAGCGCGCAGTCTCAGAAAAGGGTTTCTTTTAGAATTGCCAAGCGCATGCATGTGCGCAGTAGTAAGGAGACTTGATTTCTGTATCTCAAAGGGAATTAACATTAATATGATATCACTAAATACGTATGAGAACACTAGCAGATAAGAGAATGGAAGGGGTATCACGAGAGAGAGAGTTTGGTCGATAAAATTTTGGGGTCGCTCTAACTTTAGAGTATGAGAGTTAAGACTTAATATACGCGCGTGCTCCTGAGGTTTAACGTTTTCTCAGAAATACCTTAGGGTAATTTCTGTTGTCCCGCTACCCCTGAGGTATATCCATTTTCCCCATTTTATCCCTCCACCAACATTCCGTCTATTTTTGGACAGAAATTGATGACGTGGACCAATTGATCACGTCACATCCAATTAAACTGCAACACGTGTCATTAATTGCTGAGTGGACAAAATTCTTTTTCCACCTATATATACACGTCACTCTCCCTGAAATTTTACCAAAATGCACTTAAAATCAACAAAAATGAAAACGAACCCCCCGTAATCGGCCCGGTGGATGTTCCCGTGGGGCAAGCGCTTCAAGGAGATCAAGTCCACTTTGAGAATCTGCAACTCGTCAAACAATCTGCAAAGCCCCTTGGACAATGGACCACTCGTCCTCGCTGGAGATCAAGTCCACTTTACGTGCATTTTGGGTTCCATCTTTCTTGTTTGATCCGTTCTCCTTCTTTGAACCAACACCATCACCACCATGATACACTCCACAGACAACTCTTAATGATTTGAGTGTATCTTGCAGGGTAGAAATGTACTGCAACATAATATTATCAATTGCGAGAATCAGCTCATCAGCTTCAGAACCACCAATAAAACTGATACACCTCTCAGCAGCTGCTTCAAGAAGTACTGGAACTTGAGGAATAGATTCCTCCATTATGGGAACCGTCTCACTGAGTTCAATACCTTGGGCTCCCACACCACGAGTAACTGCTCCCCTCAGATCCACTCCAGCAATCTCAGAGTACAGGTTTCTGTTGTATTTGAAGGTCTTGAGATTTGTTGGAGTTGTGGATCTGGTTAAGCAGAAAGGTGTGGTGGAGCTGCGAACATACAAGAAAGACCATCCATTTGCACACCTATCTGGATCAGATAACATCATCGCTTTTACAACAAGAAGATACGGCGAAAAGCAACCTCTGATAGTCCGAGGACCCGGTGTAGGGGCCCAAGTCACTACTGGTGGTATATTCAGTGATATACTGCGGCTTGCCTCCTACCTTGGTGCCCCAGAGGTCTGCAGCTTGGCACTTTGAGCCAAGGAGGAGGACGACGAGGAGCGGTCGCCGATCAGATCGCAAGAAGTCATATCCTCCTCCAATGGAGTCGACTCGGTCGGTTGCTGGTAATGGGTTCGTTTTCATTTTTATTGATTTTAAGGGCATTTTGGTAAAATGTCAGGGAGAGTGACGTGGATATAGAGGTGGAAAAAGAATTTTGTCCACTCAACAGTTAAGGACACGTGTTGCAGTTTAATTGGATGTGACGTGGTCAATTGATCCACGTCATTAATTTTCGTCCAAAAATAGGCGGAATGTTGGCGGAGGGATAAAATGGGAAAATGGATATACCTCAGGGGTAGCGGGACAACAAAAATTACCCTAGGGGTATTTTTAAGAAAATGTTAAACCCCAGGGGCACGCGCGTATATTAAGCCAAAATGAAAAGAGAGAAAATTTGAATAAATATTATAATAAAAAAAAATAATTTGATGATGAGAGATATACTATTTTGTAATTTTTCATGTCTAAAATTTTGAGTGTCAATATTTTGACAATCAAACACAGCACGATCTGAAATGTCTTCGCATCATTCTTGATATGTAGTGTCACAGATACGGTCCCACAACAAATATAATTGTTGATCAGAAACTTACCTAACTTGAACTGACTTAATCCACCTCTAAACACTCCATACAGTTAGCAAAAAACAAATCTAAATATAATTGAATCTAATAATACAAAATATAGATAGAAAAGGGAAAAAGTGACCCAAAAAGGGATGATGATGGTCATGAGGCAATTATCATTAATTCTCAGGGTTAAGAAGTTAGCTGGTGAAGAATTACTATGCAAATTTAGAAAGAAGAAGAAGAAGAAGAAGAAGAAGAAGAAGAAGAAGAAGTACTATGCAAATCCGTGTTCTCTTGTGCTGGATGTACACTATACGTCGACTCCGACAAATACGGGTATGGTTCTATACTCGAGATGATGTCGCGACGTAGGCACACGTACGTATACCCTTGTCTTATATGCGCAGAACAAGAGCAGCACACGAGCCTCTCGTCCTACATGGATACTAAAGTGTCCTAATTTTAACGGCAGCGTTACGTAGGTCACGTCAAAGTCCGAGCAATTCATTTACGGCGTTGACTGCTTTGTCGGTCCCCGTGAGCAGAGCACTATAGAGCCCGCCCTGTCCGACGTGGAATTCTACGTGGTTCCCACGCCGAGAAACCACGTGGAATTTCTATTTAACTTTTGCTCGCATCGGGACGAAAGTGTTTCAAGCGCCCCGTAGCACGTGATGTTCACAGGCCCTCCCCTTCGTAAGCCCAATAAATGACGGATTACCTCAGTAATCACTAGGTATATTCTCTATTACCAAAATGCACTTCCAAATTGCCCTTAATTAATATTTTCTCCATAGTGGCATTTCCGACTTCCGAGGCTAATAACAAATGCATTTATTCGAAATCACCCATGAAATGACAAAAAGGTCTGTGTCTTCATGTGTTGTGCAAAGGCCAAGGCCAAATCCTGCTAGCTATCACATGAGTTAGCACTAGAGGAGAGAGAAAATATTTTTTTTGCGGCGACTGATTAAAAAAATTTACGGCGTTGATTGCTCTGTCGGTCCTCGCGAGCTGAGCACTATAGAGCCCGCCCTGTCCGACGTGGAATTCTACGTGGTTCCCATGCCGAGAAATCACGTGGAATTTCTATCTAAGAGTATGTCCGGTTACGAAGTATTTTGAGGGTTTTTTGTGTTTTTAAAATTTTTTAGGTGATGTTAATTTTATTGACATGTGTACCGTAGTTATTTTTAAATGATGTTAAAAAACATGTTCGATTTGTGTATTCTCAAAATTTAAAAAATCTTGAGAATACAGGTAAACCGAACAAGCCCTAACTTTTGCTCGCATCGGGACGAAAGTGTGTCAAGCGCCCCGTAGCACGTGATGTTCACAGGCCCTCCCCTTCGTAAGCCCAATAAATGACGGATTACCTCAGTAATCACTAGGTATATTCTCTATTACCAAAATGCACTTCCAAATTGCCCTTAATTAATATTTTCTCCACAGTGGCATTTCCGACTTCCGAGGCTAATAACAAATGCATTTATTCGAAATCACCCCTGAAATGACAAAAAGGTCTGTGTCTTCATGTGCTGTGCAAGGGCCAGGGCCAAATCCAGCTAGCTATCACATGAGTTAGCACTGGCGGAGAGAGAAAATATTTTTTTTTTGCGGCGACTGATTAAAAAAATTATTATTATATCTAAAAATTCAAACAATAAATGAGATAAATTCGAGTATATAAGAATAAAGATACAAAATTATTTTTAGATGCAAGGGGGCAGGATTACAAAGTATTTTTTTTTCCTTTGGGGTCCCCAATGTGTATTAGCAGATATAATATAATCAGAATTTGGTGTCACCAATTTGTCGTGTTGCTTTAACTTTGTAGGTTTCTGTCAATAATTGCATGGCAATATTTTTAATAAAAACCTACGATTGGATGGTCTTGGTTGTTAGTATATAAAATAAAATATGGGATAGACAAAATAAGTAATTGTCTCTTGTGCTTCCTAACACGTGAAATATTTTCTTTTAAAAAATACTTAATAATCTCAACTATAATTGAAGAGATAAATTGTTTTTTTATTTCATTTTATGTAGTTATATGTTGTTTTAAAAAAATCATATATTGCACGAAGATGGCCTAGAGTACTTCTTAAGATGTGTTTGGATGATAGTAATCACACCAGAATTGATTTGACACAATAATTGTGAGAACCCAGTTAAAAAAAAAAAGAGGATTTGACAAAGGCTGGAGTAACTCCAAACCTGAGGTTTTAACAGGAGAAGACCACTAGGTCAGGCGCGCGACTTGTTAGTTTATACACAGTTGAATATATTTAAAGGTGTAGCAGCTTTATTTCGAAAAATATGTCACGCGGGGATTCGAACCTGGGCGCTAAAAAGAAAGAGAAGTGTAGCTTAACCATTGAGACGCTTCATGCATTTTGTTGGTAATGCTTGGGTTTTATTTTATCTAACCTTCTCTTCGCCAGATTTAATTTTTAATGAAACAGTGCGTTTTCATGCCCTAGCTTCCGTTTTTGACGTTACAAATTCTCTCTCATCGATTTCTCAGTCGTTTTAGCACTTTTTCGTCTAATTTTCGAGGCTTTTCATTCCAAATGTTCATTTCTCGAAGTTTCTATGTATTTTGGCAACTAATGACAATAATTGGAGATGTGTGAAGAGACACCTAATGGCTTTCCATGGTGGACGATTTTCACCAAGAATTCAAGACTCTTCTGCCTATAAAAGGAACATCTTGCTCAGAGATTCTTCACACCTCTCAAACGTGATTTTTCATCAATTTTGAGATCTCTCTCTCTCTCTCTTTATTCGGCCATTGTTGGGTATTTACATTTTTCTTCGGTTCTTGAGGATCGTTGCAGCACGTGTTTTCTAGGGCGATTCGATTATCGAAGCAAATTGAGTAAGCAGAGATATTATATTGTTTTCTTTCAAAAATGATGAATACTTTTTCATAAACGATATTTTGGAAAATATGTTTTATTGCAAGCTTATGTGATTTTGAAAACAAATGTGGAATTTTTAAAAGATATACTGAGATCTATTTATATTACTATTCTGAATTATTTCTCAAAGATTCTGTATTCTGCTGAACATCATTTCCGATTTTGAATCTGAGTTCTGATATTATATATTATATTGTTTTCAAACCCCGAGGCGATGTTCTGTTACTGATTACTGCTGCTGTTGGTACCAACTCATTACTGATTACTGGTGCGCCCATTCTTCGGATTGGTTTCTGTGTGAGTTTCTCCCTAGTGCACACTTAGCGTACGTGACTAAGTCTTAGTAGGGCAAACTCCACTTACTGTTGGCTTAATTCGGTTTGGCCGCCGGTTAAGTCGTTGCACAACCCTACCAGAGGGGTTAATGTGGCTTACTGTTTATGCCGAAGGGATTTTCTGAAAAGCTATTTTATTTTCTGTATTTCTGGTCACTGAATTGAGTATTATTTTTAAAGAAAAGAATATATGTTTTTATTCTCTGCTTACTGAGTTGTTGAACTCACTCCGTTTTATTTTTCTTATTTTCAGAGATTGAGCCTAGAGAGCATGTGGGCGGGATAGATGAGAGCATCATTATGGATTTTAAGTTGTTCAAGTTTATGTTTTGAAACAATATCGTTATATTATGTTTTGTTTCGAATAAATGTGATAAATTTCTTTTATTTATTTTATGCTGATTTTTGGGGCGTGACAATAATTATAATCAATAAATATTTAAATCAATAATCCTAATTAGGTTGATATTAATATTTAACAAGGAGACAAAAGTTTATTAGGGTGTCCATTATGTATAAGGGTATTTCAGTCATAATGTGGAAAAGTAATGTGTAAGTCATCAGGTGCCAGAATAAGACTGGGAAAGGATAGTATGTGTCACGCCCCGAACGCTAGCCCGAAGGGGGTTAATGACAGCCGCGAACATCCACTCAATGAATGTTCAAGCGTTTTTTCTTAATCATGCAACGGATTTTTTTTATTACATACACATAAACACCTACAACTGAGAGAGATGGGCCAAAGAGATTTACATAAACTTCAACTTACACAATTGACTACAACGGCAATAGTGAAAGCATCCAAATTACATGCCATGCCTGCATGGCTGAAGTACAAGTCCTAAGGGATTCCAACAAAACCTTAATATGGACCTACTCATAACATATATGTAATACATCTTGAATCCTTATACACATAACATAGACATTCACAGGATGCCTGATAAGAGTTCTTAGTACTTCCTATGAACTCTTCAACTT